>JANTQA010000032.1:0-10000000 GCA_027625915.1 Anaeramoeba flamelloides | reverse complement strand
CAAGTTAGTGATGGTTGTTCTCAACAAAAATTGTTTGGAAATAGGATTAATTGTTGGATTTTTGTAAATTTTCACTTTTCTTTTTTCTCATAAAGATTTTGCCTTGTCTTGTCTTTTTATAATATGAGCTTCTTTTTTATAATCCCCCCTGATAAGTGATTCATTAATAAAATTTGGTACTATTTTGATTTATCAGTGGGTACTAAACCTAAACACACCTTTTGCAATTTCTACTCTAACTAAACAATTATTATCTGTGTGCCACTTTCTTTCTTATTTTCTCTTTGATGAACCCATCTTAACGAGTTATTTTACTATTTTAGATTATATAAATATTTTTTTCATAATACAAATTCGGAAGTTCAGAAGTATTCCCAAGCTTTTTCAATTCATTTATAAATAAATTTCAGTACAATTCTAGTAAGTAAATTATTGATTAAAATTAATAAGAAATTTGATTTTACTACTTTACCACCTTTTTTTGTATATAAAAGTTATTTAACAGTTTCGATTGAAGTTTACCTGATTTTCAATTTGAGTTTTGATCAATTCTTGGAATATTCTTTGAAGTGTTTCTACAAATTTTGAATAATTTACTGATATTTTTAATCTTCTTCTTTTTTTTTCTATATCTTAGTTGTAGAGATGAATTTACTTTCTCAGATTTTTTTTTTTATTCCTTCTCTTTGTTACCCAAGTTAATAAAGTTCAAATAATTTTTGATAGTCTTTGTTATCCTTTTAACATTTTTTGTTATTTTAGATTTCTATTCATTTTTTTTTTAATTATAATTTTCATCTATTGATTTGATATTAATTTGATGTTCATCATCCATTTTCGTGTTTCTTCTAATCAAAAATCAAAACTTTTAAAATTTAACTTTAAAAATAATTGATTAAGACATAAAATTTTCATAAAAATAATTGAAATTTATAAGATATATCAGAATCTGTGTATATTTGTTACCCTAAAGAGTGGCAATTCATGATCTTTTGTCAACTAAGTTTCAATATGTAATTATACTCAGAAAAAAATATTAAACTGAGAGGAATTTGAACTCGATTATTTGTTTTAAACAGACAAAATAGGTATTGTCTTTAAAAGTTGTTTTTTGATTTTTTTTTTCGGGAATTTTTGAACCACAGGTGAGATAAAATGTTTATTTTATTTCAGTTAATTTTTTTTTTCATGTAATATCCTTTTATTAATTTAAAAATTGATAAATTCCACTTAAATTTCATAAACTCTTTTGTTAATTAAACTTTTTTTTTCATATCTTATATTAAAGAATTTTATTTATTCAATACAGAAACCTTGTCAAATTAGTTGATTTTGGAATTATTCTCTCCAAAATATTTAGAAAACTAAGTGACAAAAGATGAGCTAATGGGAATTGAACAAAAAAATTTTAAAGATTTTGTAAATTTATTACTCTTATTTGTTCTTTATTATCAAACTTCAGTGTAAAAAAAAAAGAAAACATTTGGAGGGGAAATAAATATTGATGTCTTCTATCACAGGGAGATTTGAAATAAATGAAAATTTTTTTTATTAATTTTTATTTATATTTTCCTTAAGAAATTTTATTGTAAAATAATGATTGTTGTGTCTGCCATCCAAACACAGTTAGATTTTCTTGAATTTTCAGAATAAAACAGAAAACCTCAAGAAACCCTGGTTACTCTACAAAAACCCAATAATGTTTGGATGTGAATGAGGGTATTATCACCAATACATACATTCAAAAGATGATTGTATAGTTTAGAATTTTTTATTAAAAATAGTATACTGATACTAAAAAATTTGGATAAAATCAAAAAATAAAAAATTTAAATAATCTGAAAAAAAATTCAATTTTGTTGCATTTTTTTGCTTACAAAATTCAATCTACAAAAAAATCGTAATTAGTCTTGTTTTTTTTTTTTATAAAAAATTATTTGTTTGGTAAAAGCCTTTAACTTTTAAAGAAAATCCTTTCAAAATAAAAATAAAATGGACATAAGTATATGTATTTATGTATGTATATAATAAATAAGAATTATAATTGGTTTTGTTGGTATAATTAAAGCTCATAAGTTGCCTGGAATCCACTTCGTTTATTAGTAGATAATGAATTTTTATGTGTAAGATAAGATAATCGCATTCCACGTAAATTAAGTTCTTGTTTCCATGTTTTTCCAATTTCAAGTTGAACTTCTTTTTTTGATGCAGTTTTTGTCCAAAGTGCAATTCGATCACCATTATGACGAATACTCACAACTGCCCCGCAAATTTCTTCTTCTGGTTCAAATCTTTCACCAATTATAGACAAAACCTTTTCGGTTATTTGTTTTGTATTTAAATAATAAGATTTGAAAAAAAAAAAAAAAAAAATATTAAGATTTTTTTTTATTTTTTGTATTTTAAGAATAATAATTGTTTTTTTTTATGATTTTTTTTTTTTCCTTTTGTTTGTTTTACAATTTGTTTATAGATTATTTGTAGAACAATTTAAATTCCATATTTTGTTGTTTTATATTTTTTTTTGTTTATAATTAATTATAATTTTAAATGGCCATAAATAATAAAAATAATTTTTCAGAAAATTTTATTAAAGTAAATTATAAATAATTGTTTCATTAATTTATAAGTTTATTTAAATTATTTTTTTGTGGTTTTCTTATTTTGAAATTAGAATTACATTTTGTAGGAAAAAAGTAAAATAGTGACTCAAAAAAACGAAAATTTAATTATTTATTTACCCTTTAAATTTGAAAAACAACAATTTTAAAAAAGCAAAATCATAGATATACACAAACATAAATATGGAATGTTGTAAAAAATAGAGTTTTTACAATTTTTGAGATAAACAAAGACTTTCATGCATTTATCCAAATTTTGGTAATGGTAAACGAAACGCCAGTTTTGATTTTTGATCTCAAAGGTATTTTCAATATAAAATCGTTTGGTGAATACCAATACTTTGTTTGAAAAATGATTTTTTTAAAAAAATTGAAAGATTGGTATTCACCAAACGATTTTTTGATTAAAATTATTATTAGTATATTAAGCTAATCATAAATTATATTTACTATTTACAAAATTTGGATAAATGCATGAAAGTCTTTGTTTATCTCAAAAATTGTAAAAACTCTATTTTTTACAACATTCCATATTTACACGAGTGTACTTGAGAGGATAAACAAATTCTGAAAATGGAGTGACTTTAATTAGAAATCATTACTATATAAATACCAATTCCAAATTTTTGGCCAAAAAAAATTCAATTTTTGTTCTATAAAACAGTCCGATTAAAGAAATTCTATAAGAAATACTAAATTAGAAACATACACTAATTGAAATATTAACAATTATTTATAATTTATGGTATACACAAAACAAAAATTAAATTAATATCAATGAATCTGCCACGACTAAAATTTTCGATTCAGTTTTCCTCTGTTTCGAAATAATTTGTTATTTTTGTTACGAAAAGAATGTTTGGGTGGATTTCTTCTTTTTAATGAGTTGATCAGTAAAGTAGGGACTTTTTTTAAAAGTCAAGCAAAATTATTCTCTTATTTTCATTTTTTAGTGTTTCTTATTTAGGTAACAATTTCTCTTATCTTTGAAATATTCCAAAATGAAATCAATATTTGAAGAGGTGTTTTGTTATAGTTGTCGTTGATTCTGAGTTTTGAGTTTTGGAGATTATTTTTATTGTCTCTCTTTGAAAATTTAGTTACTTTTGGATTTTTTTATTTGTCAAAAATTAATTTGATTTTTAAAAAAGTTGTAAATTTGGCAAATAAATTTAAAATTTTACTTTTAGTAAAATAAAACACTCAAAATGAGTTTCTACTTTTATGAAATTAACTTGGTATATAAAAATGAATTATTTCAGATATCTAAGAATAAAAATTATTGGATTTTTTGAGATTGGTGAATGGGATTATTTTCACAATAAAATTCCTTTAATTAATATTTTGAAGAACTGATCTATCTGGAATTTTTATTCTTATAGTACTAATAGTATTTTTGATAATAAAATCAAATATAAAGTTTTATCAAAATTGGTTCATTATTTATGAATTTCCAAAAAAACCGAGGTTGGCTCAATAAAAATAAAACAATATTTTATCAAAAATTTTTGAGAGAGCATAACAAAAAAAATATATTGTTAAATTTATTGAAATTCTATTTCAATTATTGATCCATCAAAAAGTTCAGATACCATCAATTAATTTTATTTGAGTTCTTCTATTAAAAAGAAACTCAAGTTTAACCAAATATCAATCATTTGAAAAAATTTTTTGATCAAACTAAAAAGATTACGTAATTGAAAAAATGAAATAAAAACAAAAAATAAAAAAATAAAAAAATAAAAAAATGATTAAAATTATTTTGACAAAAATCAAAATTATTTCCAAATTGAATGTAAATGTATTATTGCTTATTCTTTTAACAGTTTAAACTGTGTACAAATTTTTGGAGTTTTGGTTTATCTATATATAACTATTAAAAAAAAAATTACAAAAAGATTGTTAAAAAAAGAAAATCTTAAATTTTCAATTTACAGAAGACCTTAAATTCCCAAATTTACATTGTTTTTCTTTTGTCTCGAAGTTTAATAAGGAACGGTCAAATCAATGTAAGACAATTTTCGTTTTTAATTCGTTTGTGAAGATCTTTTTAAATTTTCTCTTGAAGTGTGATAAAAAATATTTATTGGAAAATGAAAATAAAAAATTTTCATTTAAGGAATTAGAGCACCATAGATTTGTAAATAATTAAAGTGTTTTTTAGAGAAACTGGTAATAAGCCAGTGGTAACGGGTTAGACTTGCAATCTGATGTACGGTATTCAATTTCTTTTAACCACTCTATTTCGGATTGTTTATCATTTTTTAAAAAAGTTACAAAAGCCACCAAGGTGTAATTTTAATTCTAAAATTTGGGCTTATGCTTCATAGAACGACTAATTTTTTGAAGAAATTGTCTGGCTGGTTTGAATGTTTTTGGCTTATTATAAAAATAGAAACTGAATCTGGAATTGTAACAAAGTCCCTCTCAACCCGTGAAGCGTATCCGATTCTTGGGAGAATTGATCATTTCTCACTTGGTTTAATAATATCTCTAATTCAAATTGGGGATTTCGGAAGTGCCGTGGAGTGCCGATGTTTTTTTTTAATTTTTGAAATGAAAAGAAAATTTAGTAAATTTTGTTTTCATTTCAATAAGTAAAAAAAACCTAACTGAGGTTGTCTTGGAGTTTTTTATTTAATCTGTGAAATCTATTGATTTTCGTTAGTTTTTTTTTTACTTTTTGAAATAAACCGAAAATTTATTAAAATTTTCTGTTTATTTCAAAAAGTAAAAAAAACCTAGAACACTTCACAAATAAATAGAAAACTCAAGAAAGCTTAACTACACTTTTACTAAATTCTTTTAAATTTTGGAAAGGTTAACTGCAAAAGTTTTTTTCAATTCCAGTGTTTATTTAGAAAATTTATTGATTTCTAATCAAAACAAAAATTCAAAAAAAACTAACAAAAAACAGGTGAACTTTTAGTATTCACTCTTTAATGGAAAAAAATAAATAAAGTATTTTTTAATGAAAATTAAATGATATTAGTGCTACATGGTTCAAATGGCTCTAAAAACATATGGGAAATATTATTGAGCAATAAATTAGTAGATTTTTTACCAAGGATTACTATTAAAAATTTTCATTTTGGATATTTTTTTGAATTACTTTATCAAACCTAAAGAGAGAAACTCAAAAAAAAATTATTCCAGTATTGAATAAATCAATATTTAGAACCTCCAAAAGTAACTATTTTTTAATTTCAAAGATTAATTCATTAATAATCATCAAGAGAAAAATCCAAAGACTGGATTTTTTTTTGTTTCCTTTTTATGAAACCAGCTATAATTTCAATAAATTTCCAATCTGTAAAATTAGTTTGTAAAAAATAATCAATTGATTATTTTTATTTTTAGAAAATAATTGAATTTTTTAGAAATTAATCAGCATTTCGCGAAAAATTTAGAAAGACATTTTGTAACAAGAGTGTCTGGTGATTCAACCTATAAATTTGTCTCTAATGCAAGATTTTTTTCTAAAATTGTGTTGGTTTTTTACTAAAACAAGGATCTTTTTTAATTGATGAGATCATTTGATCATCCTATTTTATTTATAGAATTTTTTCGATACATTTTAACTATGGAGAACTAATATGATTTACCTTCAATAGTAACATACTTTAATAAGAGACCACTCTGTGGTAGACGGCAATACCTTAATAGAGGGATATGAGAGCATACTAAAACCCAATAATTAATCATTGAGATATTGTGGTAGTAAATATTTTTCTTAGATTATTTCCAACGCCTTCAGTTACAGCAGTTCTTAGTTATGAAAAGAACCTATCTTTAACAATGGCAAATAAAAAATAAAAAACAAAAAAAAATATTTAATTTGACTTTTTGGAAAGATCTTCTCAATTGGTCCACTTTGCTTTTGTGAAGCGATTTTGTTTGTCAAAAAAAAAAAAAAAAAAAAAAAAAAAAAAAAAAAAGAACAATTCAAATTACATCTTCTCAATTACAAGTATGATCAGATCTTCTCTGACTGAATTGTGATTTTTAAAAAATATAGCTCTCTTTTCTCTAAATCTTTTTGATTGACACTTCAAGTCTCGAAAAGCATCTAAAAAGTTCTACAAAAAATTAAGTTTTTCCTTTTTTCTAATTTCTTTTTGAAATATTTTTCAAATTTTTTTAATTAAAGCCTTATAATTATTGTTCAAAACTCGGTCATATGAACATTTTTACATAAAACATGAAAGACTTTCAATTACTCTCCTTCTTTAAAAATGGGAATTTGGAATTAAGTGTCGCTCTTTCGAGCTTTTTTCTTAAAATGAGCTTGTTTTTCATTGTTGTTTTTTAGAAATTTATCGTACCTCACATACATACCAATTTGTTTTTAATTGGTATTAGGCCTCATAAAAATTACTAATTAAGCTTGTTTCCAATTTTAACAATTTTTTTTTCACTCTAATAACTCCATATAACTAGGAAAATTTTATGAAAAAAAAAATCCCAAAATTTTGTATTTTTGAAAAATACACACTTATAATAAACATTATTATACAGAACAATTTTGAAAAAGGTTTACCACTTTATTAGATCCTGATAAATTCAAATAAATATATAAAAATTTTTTGATTCATTTTTCCTTTTAAAATCTTTTTACCCAAGTTTTGAATAAAGCATTTTATTGGTTTAAATGCTGAGAAACTTTGTAAAATTAGTTGTTCCTTCAAAATATTCTTCTTACTGTCGAGTTGTTTTAAAAGTTGAGCGCCTAGATTACAAAAATGGAAATTGAACTAAAAATTTCATTAAATTTGAATTTATCAGTATTAATTGGAATTGCAAAAAAAATGAAAATTTTTCATTTTACTGGTATTTGAATTCTAATGGGAAAAATTTGACTTAATTTTCAATTTCCTTTTTCAAATAGATCCCGAATCCCAATCGACTTCTGAGAAAACTCTTTTTATTAAATACAATCTGGAAAATGAAGTGAAAATTTTGTCCCATTTATAATTTAAATACCATTATATATTTTTTTCATTTTTAATTGTAAAAATTATTGAAATTTAATCATTTGGACAGGGGTTTAAATGAAGGAAATTGAATAAAAAAAAAATAGTCATTGAATATAAAGAAAAAATCAAACAAGAGAAGAAAAAGGAAAAAAAAAAAAAAAAAAAGAAAATAGTATTTACGGTATCAGCCCATAAATTTTCTAATTTCGAAGCTTGACGATTAATTCGTAAATTCCATTTACCACCATTAACATTGGCTTCGTCTTCCCACTCTGGTTTAATTCCATATTTAAATAAGTGGAAATTTGTTCCGTGTTTTAATTTTGAAACTGTAACTAAATTATTAAACATCCCCCAAAAATCTTCAACCTTAAGATACGTTGTGTTAAATTAAGTTATCAAAATACCAAAAACAAATAAAAAATTAATGAATAAGAATTTGTGAAAAAAAAAAAAAAAATTAAAAAAAATAAAAAAAGAAAAACAAAAAGAAAAAAGCTTTAAAAAAAGCAAATAAACAGTGATCAAATTTCAAAGAAAAAAAATTGCAAATTCGTTCATTTTAACTCAATTTGTTCATTAAGTAAGTTATGGTTTGAGAAAAGTTTGTAAAAAAAATTGACATTTAAAAAAAATTCGTTACTGTTTCAAAATCAAGGATTTTTTTCATATCTTCTCCCCAATTTTTCGATCCGCTATAACCATCGACCCACATTGTCCACTTATTTTGAAGAGGGTGTTTTTGATTTGGATCAAAATCAAGAGTATAGTGGCCTTTTTTGATATCTTTTTCTTCTAATTCTTCCTTTTCATTTTCTTCTTTTTTGTTGGAAATTTCTTCTTTTTCCTTTTCTTGTTCGTTTTCGTTTATTTCTTTTTTGCTTGTCATTTTCTGAGTAAAATTGCTATGACTAAAAAAGTTTTATTTAATAAGACAAACGCTACTTTTGTAATTTGAAAAATTTGAAGTAAAGAAATACAAAAAGGAAAAAATATGAAATTTAAATATGATATTTTGAACCCATTGATTAGCCTTACAAGTTGTTTGAGTCTCTGAGTATTTTAACATTTTAATACTGGGTTTTGACCATTATTTTTTAACACACTATTTCTCACCAAAGCTTTCTCAATTGTAACAATTGCTAAGGTATTTACTGGTATTTACAAATAATAAACAAATAAATTTTGTACAAAATTACGATTTTTCTTTGACAAATCGAGTATACCATGAAAAAATGGAATTGATTATCCCTCTTTATTTAATTATTGTTTTTTATTCTATTAATTGTTAAATTTTGAGAAAAGTATGAAACAAAAAAAAATTGATTTCATTCTTGATTTTAAAAAGTTTATTCAGAAAGATGATCTTTCTTATTTGGTCTTCTAAAAGGAAGGATTTGTTTAAAAGAGACACCTTCTCAGTTCTGTTTATATTGGTTTTGTTGCTCGATTAATTTTGTACACTCATCTTTAAACACATCACTACAAGGAAAAAATAAATTCTGAAAATTAATTTTTGTCAAAACTACATATTGGATTTCAGTTCTATATCTTTTATAAATTATATTTTCAAAGTTATCATACTTTTATGTAATTAAGAAAAGATCGCTATTAAACTCATTAAGATTTGAGTACGATATTTTTCAAAATCATCAACTTTTGCAAAAAACACCTATTTTTGAGGTATTTTTTTATTGAAATTAGTTGAAATGAATGAACTTTAGATTGACCATTAAGTAAGAAAAAATAATAAATATTAAAACAATTTGCTGAAAAAATCAGGGAAACATAAATCAGAATTCAACATGGAATAAAATAAAATGATAAAAAATATTCCAAAAACAGAGAAAACAATCAATTTTTCAATTTAATTTAGCGATATCTTTTGAAAGAAATATTTTGATTTTATTTAAAAATCGAAAAAATATGATTTTTTTTAGACTATTAAAAAAATAAGATTAAAATAATCTCTCTACTAAGTCATTTAAATAATTTCAAAATTTTTACAATTAAAAATGAAAAAAATATTTTGGAAAATTTTCTTTTTTTTTTCAATTCCCATTAATTCTAATAAAATTATTACCCTTTTTCAAAATTATAATAGATAATAATATTTATTAAATGAGTGTATTTCAAAAATACAAAATTTATAGGTTTTTTTTTCAAAAATTTTCCCAAATTATGCGTTGGAAAAAGAAAATATTAAATAAATCTTTTCCTATGTTATTTTAAATATCAACACTATTAATCATCGCGAAAAAGATCAAAATTTTCATTCAGCTTTATAAAATACTCACATTCCAAGAATTAAAACAAATCATCAAAGTCAACATTTCTCAAAGGCAAATTAATATTATATGCTGCTTTTCAGAATTAAAAATTTTAAATTATTAATGATTTATAAAAATTTTTTTTTTATTATAAATCGGTATGAAAATTTCGATCAATTTATTTTACTGAAAATAGTAACTTATCAACAAATCTTATTTTTTGGTCATTACAAATTCCAGTAAAAAGTTTCAAAACGAACAAATACTCTTTTAGTTGAAGAATAAAAGGAAATTAAATTATATTCAGCTTTCCCAAAAAATAAATAAGAGAAGATATAAACAAATTCTCAAAGTGACCAATTCTAAAAGTAAAATTTAAAAAAGAAATAAGATAAAAAATATTCAAGAGTTTTAAGTTTATTGGGATCTTATAAATTGTTTGATTTTTTTTAAATTGATTGTAATTTGATTTAAAATTGAAAGTCTATTCTTTGTTTCGAATATATTAGCATCTTTATGATAATTATTTTTTTCTTCTATTTAGAAAATCCTCTTAATACAGATATTGACGGTAACAAATACAAATGTTGAGAATATAAAAAATTTCTTTCAAATAAACCTGCTTTTTTTCTTACTAGTTCAAATATAAACAACTAATCCACTAATCAACGGTGTACCTAAGGTTAAATCAATTGTTAAGATAATACCCATTGGCATTTCAAATAAATTTTGTTTTTATAAATTGAATTTGTATAAAATTTTAAATTATTTTATTAATTGTTTGTAATTTAATGAAGTTTTTTTTTTCCAAAATTTTCTCAACAATTTTTTCAGTTTTTTGAGAAAAAAATTACATTTGATGGTTGATTCTTAGAATTTCTTTATTGATTTTAGAATACCAAAGAAGTTGATATAATATTTATCTAATATAATATTTTTATTAAAGGTATATTATTGTATATAATCTTTATTAATTATATTTGATATATAAATTTTTTGTTATCAGATCCATAAATTTTCTTTATTTTAATAAATTATTTTTTTGCAATTGGTTTTAAATTTAAGGTTCAATAAGTTTGAGCTTAAAATTAAAATTTGGTCAAGTAATTATCTCTATAACAATTAACTATCACCTCAATTTCTCTTTTATGTTTCATTATGTATCAAATTAGAATTATTCAACTTATTACCTTTCTTCTTCTAAAACTTTTTTTTAAAACAAAAATAAAGAAATTCTTTTTTAATTTATTGAAAAAGCACGCTATAAAAAAGGAAATGGAATAATTTTCAAATTAATTTCATAAACAAATAATAAAGAAACTACTTCTCTTGATGATTAGAGAAAGTTATTTAATGTATTTTTTTCATATATCCCATATTTTTCTCTATTTGGTAGATCAACAATTTAGATCAACAAAAATAATAACTAAAAGTCAACAGAAAGTTTATTGAATTATATTAGTTTTTTCAATAGTTTAGAATATAAAATAACACTATCAAAATTTCATTTATTCTTTAAATAATTTCACTTTGAGTTAATTTTTTCATTATTTGAAATATTATGAAAAGATATTGATATATTTTTAAGTTTTTTTCAGTTAGTTAAATCACATATTAATCTATAAAAAGGATTTTTATAAGGGTTATTTCTTTTTCTTTATGTTATTATTCTTCTTCTTTATATTAGACAGAAAAAATAAGTTGTGTTTAAAACATTTTATTCTTGTTTTTTTGGTCACTAACTTATAAAATAGTGAAATTCTCTTTCTAGTTTTTAGTTAACTTGTGAAGGAAGTGCACCATTTTTTTAAAAAAATACAAATAATATTAAATATTTTAAAAAATGAGGAAATGTATATGTATATATCAAATAATATTATTTAGGGGATTTTACTCATTCATATATTGGTAATATAAATTCTAACTTAATACAGATATTGGTTTTATCAATATTCTTGTTTTTATTTTAAATAAGTTTATTAAAATATTCAAAAAAATCGAAAAAAAATAATTCAAATTTATGTGTTTTTTTTGGTGGGAAGGGTGAAAAACTTATTTTCAATAAAAAACGGTTAATATTACCATATTACAAATGAAAAGTTAAAATGAATAAATATATTTATATATTTACCTTCTATTTGCAATTCAATCAGTATTAAATCCTTTGTTTTACTTTTTAGTATTAAAAACAAAAAAATCAAGATCATTTTTCACTACCCGTAAATATCAATATAAAATCGAGATCAGAAACTTTGATACCTTTTTTTAAAAGTGATACCTTACTAAGAAACTAATTTAATTAATATTCAAAATATCAATTTATTACGAATAATAATTTAAATATCTGTATGGTAATATTAGAATTAAGTTAAATCAAAACCCCAATTCTAAATTTTTAACACACAAAAATTCAATTATTGAAAAAAAAAAGCATTTAATAATTTAAGAAGAAATTCCAAATCAAAAACATTCGCTAATTGATATTTTAATAATTTTTTATCAATTAAAATACTTAAAAAACAAATTATTATCGATATTAATAAACCAAGAAGGTATCAAAATTTTTTGAGACAAGTAAATATATATATATATGTATAAATTTGTTTAAATGGCATTAACAATTACTGGTCTATCAAATGGTACGTTGCTATCCACTAAAGTGTTTTTGTTTCTTCTGCTTTATAGAACCCAATTTAACTTTAGATCAACCTCTGTTGAAAAAAAGATTTGTTGATCTAAAAAAACATGTTTCTAATTTAAAAAAAATAAGGAAAAAAAAATGAAAAAGATGAAAAAATGATTTTCATATTTTTAATAAAAATCAAAATTATTTCCTATTTGAATGAAATTATATTATCGTGATTCTTTAAACTTTTTTAACTCTGATAACAAATTAATTTGAGTTTATATATTATAAATTAAAAGAAACTATCTTTTTTTAATTTATCCTCGATTCACATGAATTTTCAAAAAGGACTAATATTTTATTTTTGATCACAAAATTCACAAGAAATTTTACTTTGATAAAATATAAAAAAAATGTAAAGAAAAAAATCTTCTTTTTTTAACTAAAAATATCTCTTGACTTTAAGATGCTTTAATTATTTCAATATTTTCAAATGTATAGAGATAATTTAATGCCTTTTGTGCCACTTTTCATCACTTTTAAAGGTATAAGGTGTTGTGAAAGTGTACAACTTTAAAAAAATAAAGAATTTTTTTCTAGTTAATTCAAAAGAATAATTTTATATTTTTCGTGATTTTGTTGATTATTGTGATTTTGTGATTTTTTACAAGAAAGTTAGATTATTGCAATTTTTTAAAAATTTCTCTAGGATTGCTTTCTAATACCATGATATTTCATCTAAACCTCAAAATTATTCATATACTTTCAGGGGGTAGCTACATGATAAGCAATGATAAAATTTTGTGAGGGATGAGATAAAAGTATTTTATTTTAGTGGTGTGTGATCGTAGATTATCTAAAAATTTTATTTAAAAAATTATTTGTAATTTTTTTTTTAGTAATCTTAAAAAATAAAAAAAAAAAAAAGAGAATATATTGATAAAATAGTTTTAATATTTTTATTATTTTTTAAAACTTAATTCCAAAATTTGGACATAGTTTAAACAGTCGAAAGAATAGTAATAACATAATTTATATTCAATTTGGAAAATTTTTGATTTTAAAAACTATTTCATTTTTTGTCCTATTTATTTTTGTTTTCATTTTTTTTTTTTCCAGTTACATAATCTGTTTGGTATGATCTAGAATTTTTTTTCAATGGTTGATAGAATATTAGTGTTGAAGTTTCTTAAATTGAATTATCACATACAATTGGCCCATTGTATCTTATCATTTGATCGATCAACAATTGTTGGTGTAATTTTAACTAATTTACTAATAAAATTTTTTGTTCCGCTGGTTTCATTATTTTGTACACACTGGTTTTGATTTTTTTGTTTTATATTTTTTTTATTTGAATGAAAATGATTACTTATAAAAAAATTGATAATATGTTACTTAAATATGATTTTATATTACGTCTGGAAAAATATAATAAATTTAGTTTTTGTCTTCCTATTCTTGATTTTAGATGTATCCAAATTTTTGGAATAGAGTTTAGGTTTATATTTTTGGGGGAAGATAATTTTAGATTCATAGAATAAAACTAATAGCTATTTTGTAGTTGAAAATTTGATAAAATATAATCATATATTCACTTCCCCAATTCTACTTAATCCAACTATTTAAAATCCTAGCATGATATGTTTTGGGATAATTATTATTTTTTGTAACCCTTCTAGCTATTTAATCCCCATTTGTCTTTCCTTTTATTATTCTCTCAATTGTAATGTTGTTGTTCATTTCAAACAAAATCCATTTATTCTAAATGTCCATGATAAAAAAAATATTTCTAATTGCTTATTGTTTTGATGATTAAAAAAATTCAAAATTGATGAAAAAAAAAAAAATGAAAAAATTAAATGTCACAATAGAATGTTGAAATAAGGACAAAAGATAAGACATTCAACATTTGAAACACTATTTTAAGCAATTCAACTCAACATTCTATTGTGGCAATTTCTTTGAGACTCTATAAAAAAAATTTTCAAAAATCTAATGGATGAAGTACTTTAAATAATAAAAATTAATGAGACACAACCAAAGTAATAAATGTTATTTTCTGATCCTCTTCAAAATTGCAAAAAAGTGAAAAAATTTCCTTACCGTGGCTACTCCCTTAAAAAAGGTTAATAAAATAAATCTCTCTAATCCATGTTTCAATGGATAATTTGATCTATAATAAAATTAAAAATCAGATTATTTTTGATAACAATTTAATTTAGTTGGTAACTGGAAATTAAAAATTTTAATAAATTAAAAAATCAAAATAAAATTAGGAATAAAAAATTTTGTTTTTATTTATTTTTGAGGTATTTTATTTTTAAATTTAATATTTTGAAAAATTAATATAATTAATTTTCTTGTTCAATAAGTGTTAAATATTCTTCTTCTCCAATCTTTTCTACCAATGAAGCGTGGAAATAACCATATTGGTCAATAATATTTTTGTTACCATCTTCTCGACAAATCATTTTACCGTACCACCATTCATTATCATCTGTATTGGTAACGCTTATTAGATCTCCAACGTTAAAAAAAATTTGTTCGTCAACATTTTCCTTGTCAACTTGAATATTATTATCAACTGCTATCGCCTTGAATATTTCTTTTGAATATGTATCGTCATCATCCTTTTCATCAAATCGATCAATCAAATGTATTCCATATTTTGCTTTACCAAAAATATAATCATGGTTTTTTGACATAATTGAAACAATTTGGCATTCTACAGACATGTTTATTACACTATTTGATTTTTCCCCTCGAAGAGAACATAATGTTGGTCCAAAAAGTAAGGCTAAATTTTGGATTCCCATTTTAGTTTCTTTTTCAAATTTTGCAATTTTGTGCATTAATTCAGAGATAATTTCAAAAATTCGTTTATTTAATTTTGGTAATTGATCAACTAATAATTTATGTTGTTCAACTAATTGTTTTCCTTCATAATTTGCTTTGAATTTAATTTATTGTTTTTTGGGAAAGTAAAAATCATGGATTTGAAAGAAATAAAAAGATATATATCGTAAGAATTAATTTATTAGTTGAGAAAAAGAAATAAAATAAAAATTCATAATAGAATGAATAGTATGTAATCAAAAAATTCAGAAAAATTGTTATTAGCTTGATTTTTATCTTGTATAAAATAAAAACTCTAAAAGTATTGTTTCTAGATTATTCGTTCTTCTTTTTATTTCATAATAATTAAAGATTTGTAATATTACAATATATGTATGCACACCTGTATATCAATAGATATCAATATAAGGTATTTCCAAAAAAGAGGGATCTTCTTTTTTAATATTTCAAATAATATTATGAATATAAGTAGTTGTATTTGCAAATTTGGGAATATGAAGTTAAGTTAAATATTAATATGTATTGAATTAGCCTCTGTTGTGTATAATTCAACTTATCTAGATCAAAATATTTCCAAAAAATGAAAAAAAAAAAAAAAAAAACACTTTTTTTGTACAAAACAATACACAATTAAAATTCAATGAAAAATGGGCAATATAATAAGGGTTACAAATCTTTTTTTTAAACAGAAAAATATAGTTGAAAGTTTTTCATTGTATTAGAATTTTTTTCGAGATTAAAATCCTAACGAAAATTTTTTTTCGTTTCAAAAAGTAAAAAATAAAAAGCAATTTTCACACTTGAAAATATCAGATTAAATCAAGATCAGAAACTTTGCTATCTTTTATTAAAGTAATGTCGCACTATCAAATTGGATGATTATTAATGATTAATAAATGAAATTTTTGAATATTTTAATTGTTATTTGAGGATTAGCTTTGAAAAAGAATATTTAAAATATATTTTCCCTGATTTTTCGAAAATAGCTTATATACAGATAAGTAATAAGGATTTTTTTTTTTTTTTCAGAACAAGAGTTGTGTTTTAATAATGTTACCTTTTTGAAAAAAAGAAAAATGTAAAGAAAAAAAATCTTGAAATTTTCGATTTTTGTCAAAAATTTGAAAAAAAAACTCAACAAAAACAATTTTTTGTTCGTAAAATTTTCCTTTCTAGATATCAATTCTAAAATATAGATTATTTTAAAATGATCAAACGAAACTTATTTGTTGACCTAAAAAAACAATTATGAAAACTTGTTTATGAAATCATTATTATAATTTTTTTGAAAATTAGAATCTTTATTGTTGGTAAAAAAATAAGGTAAAAAACTTTTTTTTAATTGTAACCATTAATAAAATCACAGAAATTATAGAAATCACAAAAAAATTAAAATGAAAAGTATTGTTAGTTAAAAAAAGAAAGAAAAATGATTAAAAATAAAGTATTAATTATAATAACATTTTTTGAGAATACTGTTTTTTTTGAAAGATTTTTCTTTAATTATTGAATATTTTGATCTAAACCCCATTCCAAAAATTTGGAAATAACTAAAATCAAAAATAGGTAAAAAAAAAAAAATTACAATTTAATGTTTTTTTCCAAACCTAATATTAAGCCTCATTTAAGTTCCCAGGAATTAATGCGTTTTTATATCTAATCGTTTTTTTCCAAATAAAAGAAAAAAATTCTAAATCAAAAGAAAAAAAATACTGCGTGTCTAAAAATTTTGGAGAAACCAGCGTAACAAAAAAATTGTATTGGATTTATTGTTAAGGGTTATCATCTAATCTGTTAAAGAGATGATTTTGAAGTGACTAAATTTGATACTTCTGATTCAAAGAGTATCTAGAACAGATACAGTTATCAGAAGTATTTGAATCTTAATTTAGTTTTGTAAAAAGAAAAAAATTGTATTGGTAAATTTGTTGAAATTTCACCAAAAATTGTTGATCGATCAAATGATTAGACACCATCAACTACTTGTATGTGACTTTTCTATGTAACAAAACTCAACATTAACCCTCTATCAATCATTTGAAAACAATTTTTTCGATCGAACGAAACAGATTATGTAACTGGAGAAAAAGGAAATGAACACAAAAAAAAAGAGAAAATACAAAAAATGAAAAAATAGTTTGTAAAATCAAAATTATTTACAAATTGAATGAAAAATATTGTTATTCTTTCAACTGTTTAGGCTGTGTCAATTTTTTTTGAATTGAGTTTATTTTGAAGATCAAAGTTAAGTACTTGATTGGATCTCAATATAAATGATTTTCTTAATTATTTTAACTGGTTCGGTAGAATAATAAAATGACTAATTATTCTTTAAAGTTAATTTATTTCTTCTTATCTTTAGAAAGAACTTTTCATTTTCAATTTTCCTTTATTAAAAAATCCTTTTCATTTTTTAGAAGGCAGTTTCATAAAGGAAATGGTTTTGTTTTGATAAAATTAGATTTGTGGGGTATTTAATTAAATGCATATTTTTATTTTTGAACGAATTGTTAATGTGTTTTTTCAACCAACATGATATTTTTTTGATGAAAATTACTTTTTTGTATTTACTTGTTCTATTTTTTAAAATTATATTAGGTGGCAAAAAGATTAGAATTCAAATGGTGAATTTTTTGAATGGGTTCGAGGGTGGTGGCACCTAATGATTTCGTAATGTAAAAGGTAAGTACCTATCGTTTATTTTGATAAAAGTGTTTATGATCTACTTTTGAAGGTTTAAAATAAATTTTTTGTGTAAATATGTTGGTTTTTTTTTTTGGATTTTATTTTTGAATCTGATCTAAAGCCTAATTAATCAAGCCCTAAAAAATACATCCCAGAACGCATTTCTTTCATTTGTTTTCAATTCCATTGAGTAATTTCATAAATTATTACTGATTAGTCAATAAAATTCAATAATTTTAACAAAAAGAAACACTACTCCTCATTGTTACTCAGTGGATGGAGTGGTATTTATACAGAACAAAAAATAAAATCAAAAAGAAACTCCATTTTTTGCACAAAAAATTTTTATTTTCATTTATCAAAAGTAGATCTTAATGACTAAAAACCAGCATAAATGGTGGATATTTATATCTTACATTATGAATTGATGAGTATCCCACATCATTAACTTCTTATAAAAGATTTCCAACTATTTTTAAATTGAAAATAACTGGGTTAAAATTTTAATTTAATCTGTAAAAAATTAAAATTGATTCGATCATATTTAGAATGTAAAACTCTTTGAAATTTAAAAGTTGTTTTTTGATTTTTGTACTTTGTTATTCAAACAAAAAATATATTGATAAATAGTTTTATTTTTGAAATATGTAATGAAATTTAGGTCCGAATTATTTTTTATTTAATGGTCCATGTAATTTCTAAAACTTCATTTCGTTTATTGTTTTTTATCGCTAAACTTTTTTGATTTTTAGTTTAGTTCATATAATTTTCAGAAAATAAAAGATCTTTTTTGAAATAATATTTTGTTAAGGTCCACGTACCCATTACTAGTATTGATAAACAATCTTCACTCACTACTTTCGTTTGGGAATAGATCGATCAAAGAGAGAAAAATTTTCAAAAAACAATTCTAATAACCAATATTTTTCCTAAATCTTTTTATTTTTTCTTAGTTTTTATCATTTTTTTCACTAAAATTTACACATTTTAATTTAGCTTCTAGAAGTTTGGTTGGTTTGAAAAAAAATATAAAGTATGAAAAGTACGAAAAGGAAAATATTTTTCACTTTTAAAAAAAACAATTTAGGAAAAATTTGGGAAAAATGGATATATTTACTTTTCAAAAATTTACAAAACTAAATTCAAAATATATTTAACCTCTCCAAATAATAATAATAAAAAAAAAAAAAATCATCAACTAAAAAGATTTTTAAATGGATATTTTATTTCTAAAATTGTTTTGTGATATTTTTTAAACGAAAACAGAATTTTTGATAACCTCACATTATCAAATTAACCACCTAAATTTTGAAAAAACAAAAAATTGTAATTTTTTTTTTTCTATTAATTTCTATGAAGAAAATATTATAACTCTCTTTTTCAAATAAAAGGGCACAGAAAATTTTCAAGAATTATTCATAATTGAATCAAATTAATTGTAGTGTCATTCCAAAATATAAAAAACTCTGTAAAACATAAAAAAAATACTCAAATAGAATATTTAAAACTCATTAAACCAAAAACAATAAAAATTAAAATTAAATATTTTAAAAATTGATATTCTCCTTTTATTTGAAATGAGAAATCTCGTTTTGTAAATTGTGCAAGTGTAAAAAATTAAAAAATCAATAGAAACTCGTTGATCAAGGTGAATTGGTGGGAAAAGTTCTTTACATTTTATTGATAACTCTTTACACGAAAAACTTTTGTTCTTTAAAGTCTCGTATTCAATATAAAGACACAATTCATCTGGGTATTTTGTTGGAATTGTGTTTTTTTTTTCAATATTTTCTTTTTTCTTTGTTCCAGAAATCAATCCAATAATGTCCTTTCTTAATTCCTAGATCTAGCTTATTCGAAATCAAACTTATACTGTTTCCATTTTTATACTGGTAGATTGTTTCCAAATTGGCTTCTTCTTGTCTTGTTTTTTTCATTTTCCAACTGTTTAATATCCATAAATAAAAAAAACAAAAAATGAATAATTAAAATGAAAATCACCAATAAGTAATTATCTTATGAACAATCAAATTCAATAGTATTGATGATTTGAGAGGTGTGCACTTTTGTTTGAAAAGGGGTTTAATTCTTCCAGACAATACCAAGTACACTGTCTCTTGATAATTCATGGATTTTCATCTCGAAACATGGTTCTTAAAATCAAAACAATAAAAAAAAAATTCAAAGACAAATGGTTAATTGTGTCCTTTCTAGCATTTCTTTTTGCTCGAGGATCAACAATGTTTTAAGAGAGTTAAGAAAAAACAATTCGTCTTTGCTGAAAATATTTTGTGAAAGTACAAAATGAAATAAATTAAACTTGGCTTATAGTTGTTTTAAAAAAGTGTGTGCTAAAAGTTTTATAAAGTGTTAAAAAAATTGGTAAAGCCGATGAATTAGATAGTTTTAAGTCGCATTTTGAAAATTAAAAGTCGGGACTGTTTTAAAATAGCTTTACCAAAAGTTATTTAAAACTTTTTGCAACTTTCAATTTATTTGAAATTTTCAGTTTGTATCAAATTCTCATCTTTTAACCGCCTTCGGTAAAATAAAAAAAACTTGTCTCATTCATTGTTTTACCATTTTGAATTAGAAACCATTATGGTGGTATTGTTTTCTTGAACAAAGACTCATGTGTTTGTGGAAATGAGCATCTTGACTAAAATAAAAAAATAATTAAAAAAAAATAAAGTAAAAAAAAATTTACCTTGTATTTGAATAAATTGTGGGTACAGCTCTTTTGTCAACATGGATTCTGGGAGTTCTCTAAACCATTGTTTCAAAATACCTGAAACATTGTGGACATTCATTTCATTTTCAAAAGTTATATCTTTCCCTGAATCAAATTCTTGTTTATAACGATCAATATCGGACTTTTGGCCACTTAAACGGAAAATTCCTGTTTCGTGTAAACCTGTTGTTTGGAAATCATTTGACAATATAAAGAGTTTTTGAAAATTGTTTCAGAATAAGGCAAATTTAAAAAAACTGAAAAAAGAGAACCTGAAAAAAAAAAAAAAAAAAAATTCCAAAAGGGAAAAATGGATTATTTTACCAAATTTTTCAATAAATTTTATAGAGTTTTCAATTATTTTTGGAATTTCTGTTTGATCTCTTTCAGCCACATCAGTTAGCGGGACACCAAACCGTTTTGTAGGGTTGTAACATTTTTTATTCTTTTTCGTGTTTTGTTTTTTAATTTTTTTCTTTCTTGAAAAGAAACTACTTTTTTTCACAAGCTTCTCTTCTTGGTTCATATTAAGATCAACAGAAGAAATGCTCGACAATTTAGACTTAACTTTGGTTTTTCCAAACCTGTTAAGACTAAGTGATCGCCTTAATCGACTTGGTTTTTTCTTTTGATTTTGGTAACCATTTGATTTTGTTTTGAATAATGCCTTTCTTGACATCCTTTGGTTTCCGTTTCCGTTTTCATTTGCGTTTTGGTCAATAAATTTGCATTCCTAATTAGAATTTTTTGTGAACAAATAAAAAAAAAAGTTTTATTTTGATTTCAAAATTGTGGTAATTTGGAGAAATTTCAACAAAGGGAAGAAGAGGAACCTTAAACGATCGAAAAGTAAATATGAAATTTTGAAAAAAAGAAATGATAAAAACACGAACATTAGAAATTTTTTTTGCTTGCAACAAGATTTTTTCAATCCAGTCTTTTCCTTTTTTTTCTGTTTTGGCCCTAAAGTGCCACAATTTTGTTTCAGATTTGAGAATGAAATTGGAAATTTTTTTTTTTTTGTGTGTTTTAGATTTCTGTATGGACACAATTCCCTGAAATAAGATCACTTCAATTGGTACGGATTGCTAATTGAAATTAAAAAGTCATCAAAAAAGTACAGATTATTGAAAAAAAAAAAAAAGAAAAGTGTAAATTTCCACAGATAAAGAATTTTGAAAAATAGTTCCACAATTTTGGGTTTTACTATTTTACTTGTAATATTTTTAAATTTTAAAAGAATTTTCAAATCGTTTTCCAAAAGAAAGGAAATGTTACCTTTTTGTTTTTGAACAAAGCAAGAGAGCGAGGGAATAGCTTGCAATAAAATTTGTTATAGGAATTCTTGTTTTCTTTTTTTTTGTAAAGAAAGTCTTGGTAGATAATCTTTGAAAGTGTTTTTGGATCAGTCTCAGTACCCTCTCTTAGCTGTTCAAGAAACGATCGAGGGAAGGATCCACTTTGCTCGCTATCAACGATTTTTCCAAAACACATTTGTTTATTTTCTTCCTTTGTGATGACGATTTTGTCTCCAATTTGGAGAGCAAGCTCTCCTTTTTTTTTTGGTTTGTAAGAATGAAGAACGAGAAATTCTATGGACATTTTGAAAGTTGAGGTTAATGCTTTCACAGAAAAAATAAAAAATGAAAAAATGAAAAAATGAAAAAATGAAACTCATCAAGACAGTTAAAATTTCTTGAAAGTCAAATAAACCTGAAGTATGCTCATTGATAAACAAAATTTTTTTTATTTGTTTTATTGAACATTTAACTTTTGGAAATCAAATATTTTTTCATAATATTTGAAAAAGAGAATTGTTGTTTTGTGATGAAGAGATTCCGTGGTTTGAGTACTGATTTGTTGAGTTTTTTCCTTATTTTATTGTCTAAAAAAATTTATTTGCCTTTTATTCGTTGAACAGTTGCGGGCAAAGCTGAAATCACTTTTCATAAGAATATTTGAAAAATATTCACAAAATACCTAAATTTTCTCAAAATTAGAAAAAAAAATTGCTTTTTTGTTTTTGGTGTAAATATCAAAGTCAAGGAGAGTTATCACTAACAGAATTCCATTCTTTCCACAACCAAAATTAAGTGAAAATATTTTTCTTCTAACTTATGGGATGACTGTAAGAATTTGAAATTGATTATTAGTCCCCAAAAATAAAAAAATTACAATATAGACCTGAAAGTATTGTTTCAGACTGTTACTGACAACAATTAAGATTTCAACTACTTTTGCTAAATTTTAGAATAATTAACTTTTTTAGATTTAGAAATTCTTGGAACAGAAGGGTAAAAAGATAATTGCAATTTTTTGGAAAATAATTTTTTTCGACACAAAACTTTTATTCGTAATAATATTCTGATCAAAATAAAAGAAAACTTGAGAAAAAAAAAGGTAAATTGAATAATTTCAATTTGTTTGCATACTTTAAAGGATCAGTTAATTCTTTACTTTTTTTGTTTTTTGAATTTTTTTAACTTTTTTTTGTAATACCCTTTTTCTAATCTGAGATAATTCTGTTATTGTGTGAGTAGGTGTAAACACAAAACGATTTTCTCACCAATTTTGGATTTCAAGTAGTATGGAATCTTTTTTTTATTATGAAAGAAAAAAGAGATTTTGAAGACCCTTGTGACTTTTAAACTTTTCTAATCTCAGCCCTAATCATACAACACAATTTGGCTTTTTTTCAACACATAAAAAAGCTCACTCTCACAGAACTTTTCCCTGGTTTAAGGGTTATGTTTACAATTGAAATTTAAAGCATTTTGTCTTTTTATCATGGTTTGGTTGTTGGCAATTCTCACAAATATTTCTTCAGTAAGATCAACGAACGAAAAAATGTTTTATTTTTATTCAAAATTGTTTCTCAAAAATGAAAAAGTAAGTCGGGAAAAAACAACTTTTTGTCAAATTTCTTCTTAAGGGAAAAGTGGAAACCTTGAACATTTCAGAGAAATTTCTATTATTTATTTTTGATACGTGAGTGAAGTTAAGATGATTTGTCCTTTTCATTAAAGAAGTTAAAATTGTGAAAAAAATGTAAAAATTGTGGAATTATTCTTAGTTATTCTCTGGTTTGGTAAACACTTTTGCAAAAAAGTGAAGAAAATCTTTGTTGTTTAATCAAATTCACCAAGATCAAGATCATTTTTTCTCAACTGACACAATGTTTTATTTTTTTCGAACAATAAAAACTCACTAATTTTTCCAAATTTAATTTTCATTAGATTTGTTGGGTGCAAAACTCCACAAAAGCTTTCTCTCAAAAACTCCCATCCCAATTTGCATTGAGACTAACAACTGTGTTTTGAAAGAGAATAATGATTTTGAGAGAAACAAATTGCCAACCAAAAATAATCAAATGTGTTTGAGTATTTATTAATGGAGATTCTTGTAAAAATATTAAAGAGAGTAAATATTATTCTTGAAACCGTTTTAGGGAACCCCAATAAACGAAAAAACCACTAAAAAGAACAAAGACAAAAAAAAACAAAGAGAAAATCACAATTCCTTTTGAAAGCATTAATTGATTCGATTTCTGAAAACAATGGAACAATTCAAGTCACCCTAGCGTTAAAAATCACCGGCAATGTGATTTTCAAAAGTTAGAGTTGCTTATTGAGAATTATTGAAATGATCATCGTTTTTTAGGCAAGAAAATTGTGATTATTTTTCTTTTTCCTTCAGGTTTCTTATTAAGGGTGTTCTGGGTTTGTTATCTAAAAATTTCTTGTTCATTTTTCATTAAGGGACTAATCTCTATTATTTTTTTTTCACCAATTTCTAAATAAGGATTTATTTTCTAGAAATAAGTTTAATATGAAAATAAACAGGTTTTTAAATCAAAGTAATTGGCAAAAAATTTTTAATCTCTATTCAATTTAGGTTAAAAAAATTAATAGAGATTATTCCCTTAATGAAAAAAATACCGAAAAATGTTTTTTTGATCCTAATTGGATAATATTTCCATGAACATAAGTTCATATTTTTAATGAGATTGAACAACAAGGTTTTGAGACAAATTGGTATATTTCCAATGTAGTTTTTAAGGGAATAATTTTTCTTTTTAATTTTTTCCCCAAAGGTAATAGGGTAATTATTTACACAAGGATATGATTAAATGGGATAAACCAGCACACCTATTAACTTATGAGAAATCAACTATCATTTTTTCAAACAATTCCATAATTCCCCAATTAAATTATAATTTAAATTTCCAGTCAAAATATCTAAATCCTTTTTTGTTTGGATTTTAAGATCAAAACAGAAAGTGAAAAAAGTACAAAACCTTTTTATTTTTAAACAACCTCACTTTTCTTAATATATGATAGTTTATATGAACAAATACTTTTAAAAATTTATTCTTATTTTAATTATACCAGAAAAATAAAACAAATAATTTAATTCTTTAAGATATAGAAAAAAAATGATACTTTATTTTATTCCCAAATATTTATTAAATAACTTGAAATTTATCAATAATAATTAATAATAATATAAACAAAGACCCGTGTCGTAAAGTACTGTAGAGTGACACATAGTGTCTATGTTTTTTTTTTTTAATTTGAGAAATAAACCAAAAATTAAATAAATTTTCAATTTATTTCCCAAAGTAAAAAAAAACCTAAATGTTGTTTTCCTGAAGTTTTCTGTTTATTAAGTCAATCTATTGATTTCCAAATAAACAGAAAACCCAAGAAAGTATAACGATACATTTCCAGAATTCAAAATAATGGAGAAAAATCAAAGATTTTACTCAATTCTTTTAAATTCTGGAAAAGCTAACAGCGATTTTTTTTAATTTTTGAAATAAACTGAAAAATTCTTAAATTTTCTAATTATTTCTGAAATTAAAAAAATTAACAACAAAATATATTTAAAATGGAAATGTTCTACTTCCACACGGAAACTGCAAAACTTTTCAGAAGATTTAAATAAATATTCTATGTTTATGACAAAAATAAAATAAAAACAAAATATTATAATTTATACAAAAAATATTTTGACTTTGAAATAGATGGAGATAGAGATCATATTTTATGAACCGACAATTCTATAAAGAAAATAGTATAATTTATATTCAAGAATTGATTCAAATTAACGAAAATAATACGAATACCATCTTTGATATTAGTTGGAATAAAGAATCATAATTTATCTTATCAATGGATGATGATAAATAAAATGATCATTTTTTATTTAACTTTCTAAACAAAAAATTAGAAATTAAAAAATAAACTACCATTTTTCAGAATGTAAAAAAAAGGAGGAAAAATTAAAGATTTTATTCATCTCTTTCAACTTAAAAAAAAAAAACAATAACAGTTCAAAGAGAAAATTAATTTTCTCCCTGAAAAATATAAATAATTAAGAAAAAAACCACCACCTAAAATTGTACAAGTTCACGTCCTCCAACAGTCTTTTAAGTTAACCGATGTGCTGTTAATTATAATATTAATGTCCATACAAACACAAATCTGTATCGTCCTTAAAGGGGAAATTAACTATTGGGTAGGATCTTGTAGCTTTTTAGAATAATAAAGCTCTTAATAAAAAAAACCAAGTATTTTGTTTAAATCTATTCACCTTAAAACGAAATTTTAGTTTGTATAAAAAACATTCTCAAGTTATTTCTAGCAATTAAAAACAAAGGAGAACAAAAACAGTACCTAAAATCATTTTTTTCAAAATATAATTGATGAAAAATACTACTTTTTGTGTTATTTTTCGACCACCTAGCATTCTTGTTGGATACTCTTCACAACCGTTTACTCAAATCCATAGTATTTTAGGCCCAAAACAATTTTCTGATGAACTAGAATTGATAATCCAAAGAATAAAAATTGAAGGTTCACTGAGCCTTTATGAAACAATTGAATTAGGATCAAAAGTCAGAGAGATGTGGGATCAAAAAAAAAAGCTTGAAGAAAAAATTAACAAAAATTCTATGAAACAAAAAAAAAAAAAGATCCAAAAAGAAAAAGAAAAAGAAAAAGAAAAAGAACAGGAAAAAGAAAAGGAAAAAGAAAAAGAAAAAGAAGATTATTCGATTAACAAAAAACAAATCAATAATAAGGAATTTCTAATATTAGATTTACCAAAGGCATTTGAAGAATGCCGAAAAGAAGTCTATACCCAAGAAGGCAAACAATTATCATTACTCTGGGTCCTGTCGAGTATATTTACTTATCTTTATAACAAATTCAGGGGGCATTTCCCGAATAAGAGCTCAGAAGAAATCAATCAAAAAACTGAATTTCTTGTAATTGTCCCCCCAAGCTTTTCATTCAAGCAAACACATTGGATTAGAAAGTCCTTATTTTTAACTGGCTTGATCCCAAGACTCAAAAACCATCAAAAGCTGCGTATCCTGTATTCCACATTACCCTTATCCTATTTGGCATCCACGCTGATATTTGGAACCAAAACAGCGAGGACACAGGTAAAAGCCATGGGATCGAATGAACAAAGTGTCCTAGTGATTGATTTGCAATACAATTCTACAGAATTTTTCATTTCAAAATTTGAATGTACAAAGTATGGGCTCTTGATCCTAAGCCAAAAAATTGCACCAAATGTTACCAGGCCAGGGATCTCAATATTAATCAACAAATTAAACCAATTTTTATTGAATTTTTTACAATTAAATTCTGTAACAAGGCTAAATTATAATTTAAATTCGCCAATGATAATTGGCCAATGGGAAAAAATAATGAGTAAAATTGAATTTACAAAAATAATGGGCACAAATAAAAACCACATTAATAATCCAAAGAAAAATTTGAATTTAAAAAAATTTTTTTTATTTGCCATTCCAATTGAATTAATGAAAAGACAGGCACAACCAATCGAAAAACTAATAAAATTTTGGAATGCAAACAATTTATATAAAATACATTTCTATAATGCTAATGAACATTCATTTAAAATTAAAAATAAATTTATTCAAAAAAATAATCCAAATATTTTGTTAATT
The DNA here is from genome assembly GCA_027625915.1 of Anaeramoeba flamelloides. Taxonomy (NCBI): domain Eukaryota; family Anaeramoebidae; genus Anaeramoeba; species Anaeramoeba flamelloides. Next base: position 9,972,247 of record JANTQA010000032.1, on the reverse strand, counting down.
GAAATGCAATATATATTAAAAATAATACACGACTCAATAAAAATAATATGGAGGAATGTTTTTTCTGAAATTAAAAATCCAAAGATCAATTATAAACTAGATCATTTATTCCTAACAGGGAATTTTTCTTTATCTCCATATTTGAAAATTTATTTTCGAAATAAAATTACTTCAAAACTCATTGTTAATAACTTTTACCATAAGCCATCTTTTCTTCTTTCTATATATAAAAACCATGAAAAGGAAATGATTAAAGCCTCAATAACTTTCCACATGGATAAAAAGGTAAAAACCTTTCTAAAGTTTAATCATTCGTTTAATATTTTATTATTAAATAAAGAATTATTATTGAAAAGAAAACAAAACGAAAAAGAAATAAAGGGGAAAGGTAAAGATAAAAAAAAGAAAATGGAAACGGAATGGAAACGGAAATGGAATAAGAAAAAGAAAAAGGAAAGGAAAAGGAAAAAGAAATGGGAAAAGAAAAAGAAAAAGAAAAAGAAAAAGAAAAAAGATATCGAAACAGGAACGAGAAGCGAAATGGAAAAATTTTCTTATTCATCATTTTCTCACACTCACAACAATTCGACCGTCCAGCTGTATAAAGAATTAATTCCTAAAAATAAATTAATAACAAATGGCTTTTTTTCAGATCGATTAATTAACTATAATTATAAAAAAAATCTGTCAAATAAATTTTTAAAAATTAATATTTATTCCTCTTTCCAAATTAATCATAGTCAATACCAAAATCAAATCTCTTCAGATAAATCAAATGACACATTTTTTAGAAAGGAATCATCAAGAAAGATCAAAATACCAGTGGAACAATTAAATCAAATAATTGAACACAAGCCCACAACCAAAACACAACTGGTGCCGATGATTGTATCTTGTGTTATCCAAGATGCAGAATTAAAAATTAAATTATTCAATCAATCCAAATCAATAGAGTTTGGTAAAATTCAACATTCCAAAAGAAAAAAAACAAAGAAAATGTCTAAAAAATTGACAAGCAATAAAAATAAAAATAAAAATAATATTAATAATAAAAATGATCAATTAACAAAGAAAAAAAAATCCAAAATTAAAAAGAAAGAAAGTGATAAAACAGGGAGAAGGAAAGGAAATAAGAAGGCAATGAAAAAAGAAAAAAAAATAGAGAATTATCAAAATATTAAACTTTTTTTTTTTTTTTTTTTTTTTTGTTTAGGTTGCTTTCTATGATGGAGAAATATTTTCAATATCTTAAATTAATACTAGTTAATCATATTTTGATAAATTATTCAGATTTAGAAATTAAAATACATTCCAAAAAGCACAAACAATTGCTTTGTATATAATTATTTAAAGAAAAAAATCAAATATCAATTTATGTAAATTTAATCTATAAAAATAATAAATACTAGATGTGTTAACAATTAAATATCAAAAATATAAATAAATTCACAAAATAATAATTGTTTTAACAATTTTGGAATTGTGATTTCCCAGTTTTTATATTGGAAAAATCATTAAAAATAATGCTTTATTCAATCTATTGATTATACACTTCCTTTCGTTTATTTACAAAATCAATTTTGAAATACAAAATTTAATCATTAAAAAAAAAATTCCTCATTTGAACAAAGCGATTTTGCTATTATATATAAAAAAACCTTTTTATTCAGAAGATGTAGAAATTTGTAGACTCTCGTCATTTGCAGAATTTTTTTTTTATCACATTTAGATTACCAAAAGACAAAATTTTTTTGGGCGAGGCAATACATTTCATTTATTATGAATTATTTTTAATCCTGATCTAAAATTGCTGATATTTGTCAAGTAAATGGATTCTATTTATAAATTTTCCAAAAAATAAATATTCTTGGTGAAAATCGAACTCAATTAACCCAGGCCACGTGGGTCTTAAGCGAAATCATCACCCTGAAAAAATTTACAAATTTCTACAGAAATTAACCCCAACCAAATCATTTTAAACAAAAATCAATATTTTATTTTGATTTTATTTTTTATTTTCAATTTTTTATAATTTTTCCATTTCGTTTTTAAGATTAGTTCAAATAATCTTTAATATTTATATTATTATATTCAAGTCCTATCTTTAATTATTAATATCATTCTTTCAATTCCCTGTTTGAATAATAATTCAAATCATCATAAATTAAAAAAATAATTTTTTATTTTTATTTTTTTTTAATCTCATATTATTTATTATTAAACATATTAAGGTTCTTTTTTATTTTTTTTCTCATTAACCTTTATTTTTTTTAAATTAATTTTAAACTGCTGGTTATATCATTGAAGATAATGTTTTAATTTTTTTATAATAAATTCATTTGAAGTAGTTTAATTTTACAACATTTCAAGAAAAAATTATGAAAATAGAAAAAGTCCAAATAAAAAAAGGTTTTTTTTTTCTTTTTGGAATAAATTCAAAACTTTGCTATTAATGTTTTCAAAAGTTTTTATTTATTAATCTAATTTTTTTTTAATGAATTTTGACTCATTTTTTAATGTTAATGGAAGTTTTTTTTGGGGGTTTATCACGTATTCATTTTCAATAAATAATTTGTAATTTTTGGGATCAAGATTATTTTTTCTAATTTTTAATTTTTGTTTATCAAATTTTTGTTTTGCTATTTCAAATTTCCCTTGTTTTTCTTGTTTTTTTTTTCATATTTCTTTTTCCGGTTTTTTTTGATACTTTTTCTTTCTCATTTTCAAAAGATAAATTAAAAAAAAAAGATCTTCAAAAAGACAAATAATCATAAAGAACAGTTTAGGTTATGTAATGCTTTTCAAAATGAATTTAATTATTACCAAATAAATTTCTATTTCAAATTTTTTTCACTGAAAGTTAAATAATAAAAGATGTGTAAGGTTCATTCCAAAAATTGTAAATTCACTTTTTTGTAGTTTTTGGTTTTATTTTTTTTAATTTTTAAAATATCATGTTTTTTATATATTTAAAATGATTTAAAATTGAAAAAAAAATCAGATTTAATTATTTTTTGTTCCTTAATACTGAAGGATAATGTTTTTTTTTCAATTTATTATTTCAGGTGAATTTTAGTTTTTAAAATTGAGTTTAGAAGAAAAAATTCTATTATTATAAAAAACCAATTGAAAAATAACTTTTAAAATAATATTACTCCAATTTCATTTTCACCTTTCATTATTTTTTTAGGAAAAAAATCATCTGTTTTTATAATGAATGGAAAAATATAAATATCTTATTTTATGAAGGGGCCAATTATTAATACACTCAAGTCTGGAAACTTCTTGCCAATCTACAATATGGAATGATCAAACCCAGACAATAGAGTTAAAAATTATTCAGAGTATAAATACACTTTTTAAGATAATTTGAGGTGTGTTATTTTTTTTCTTCTCTTTACAGTGTAACTTCTAGTTATTTTTTATAAAAAAAATATTTTTAAACTACATTCTTGAAAAATCTTGTACTTCTATCTGTATTTCTTTGAAATTATGTGAGAAAATAAGTTATAAATTTTTCTAGATACGGCAAAATTTATATCAACCATAAGTCAAATTTATTTCTAATTTTCAATATAAGTAGTTTATTATGTGAGTTTTTTATTGATCAAGTTGTAAAAATCTTTCAAGTAAAAAAAAAAAAAAAAAAAAAAAATCAAAAAATCATTTAGATTTTTTTTATTCAAATCATTTTTTATAATTAAAATGGAAGAATATTCGAATTCTGAACTAGAGTTTTAAAAGTAATTCCCGCAACTTAAAAAAATATTTATATAGAATACAATATATTTTGAAAAATACTCTCCTTTCCCTATTTAAAAACTCAAAATAAATGACAGATGTTAAATTTCAATAGATTGATTATATTAATATTTTGTTTAAAAAATAATAATTAGTTAAATTAGATCTTAAAATTTTCATATTTCTTCTATACTCCTCACTAGCAGAGAAAAATAGAACTCTAAAATTTTAAGTTAGACAAAACTATTGTATTTATTAACAGTTTATTCTTGATAATAAATTTTATTCATTAATAATTAAAATCAAAGAACTTCAAATTCGTAAAGTTATTGTGTTTATTGTTGTTAGTAATACCACCTTTTAGGAAAGTCTATATTCAATAAAAAAGGTATTTTTTGTATTTGGAATTCCAAATAAACGAAAGAATGTGAATTTTACAGTCAGTTTCGCTTTTAAGGCACAAACTTTCAACACAATTTAAGGCACAAAAAAATCTCAAATTAAGGCACAAAATTTGGAATTTTTTTTTTTTACAATTTATTTTTACTAGAATTTGAATTTTGTGCCTTAATTTGAGATTTTTTATTGTGCCTTAAATTTCATTGAAAGTTTGTGCCTTAAAAGTGAAACTGACTGTAATTAAATTCAACTTATGGATTTTCACTTTGATAATTAATAACATATAGTTTTGAAAACACTATACTCATCTAATAAAAATGAAATAGAGAAAAAAAATTTCTTATGATAATTATTGAGAGTGTCCTATTTTTCAAGAATTCAAAATAATCAAGAAAAATATATATTTTACTCTGTTCTATTAAATTCTGGAAACAATTACAAAAGTATCCACCAAGTATCGAAAAGTGCTGTAGAGTACCAATATTTTTTTTAATTTAGAAATAAATAATTGTTTAATAATCAAAAATAATTGATTACCATTTGAAAGATATTTATTGAATTTATAATACTTTAAAATATATGATTATTACGACTTAAATCTGAAAAAAAAAAAAAATCAATTTTTTTACTCATAAATTTAAAAAAAAAATTATAATAGAACTCGGAAAATTGGATTTTCCAACTTTGATTATTAAATATCTTGAAAAATAAATTTTGATACAAGATCTTTTATTAACCACTAGTGTTTATTATAAGTGAATTTATCAAACTGTAAAAAATTACCAAATATTTAATTGTTTTTGAAAAAAAATATTTCATGATTGTTCGTCCCCCCCTTTTAATATTTAGGAATATTTTGTAAAAAATCAACCAAATAAAAAAAAATAAAAAAAAATGAAAAATTCAATAATATCAAAATCATAGAGTATTTTTATAAAAAAGATCTGAAATCACTTAAATTAAGCGATATAAATATTCTCAGAAAATTATTAATCTTTTATCATTTTTTTTATTATAACTTTTTAAAGAAATAACTACTAAATAAATACAATAGGAATTAGAATATACTCAATAAAATGAAAATATATCTAAAATGATCATTTTACCAAATTATTTTGCGAATATTGGAAATATATTGATGTTATTTTTCTCAAGAAAAAATATTAGAAAAAATATAAAAAATGATGCTATATTTTTCAGATCTACATCACTTGTTATATTTGATATTGTTTACCAAATGTTGTTGCATTGGTATAAGCTTTTCATTTCTGGATAGAAAAAAATAAGCTAAAATTTAATAAAAATTTGGAGAATTTTATTAAAATAAAATTATCTTGTGTAATGATTTAAAGTGCTGTATTAAGTTTTTTTATGGGATTGAAAATTCAAATGAGAAAAGTGAAAATTTCTAGTTGAAAAAATAATGAATCATTTTTTCCAAAAAAAAAAATGGTCCAACAAAATGGTTTCTTTTGGTTTCAAGATCCTATCAATCAACTTTTTGAAATTAAAAAAAATATTAAGTTTTCGAATTAAAAATTTTAGCTTTTGGTGAAGAAAATAATGACAATGAAAGTAGGTAATCATATAATAGGAGTTGGAAAAATTCAGTTTCATTTTTACGTTTTTTTTAAATAATTGAAATGACAGAATTTGTACAAAAAATATTAGATCATTTTTTATTATTGTATTTGAATTTTTATTACTTTGGATGTTGATAGGAAATAATTTCACTCTTTTAATAGCCTGCCAGACCCCAACTGTTTTGAAGATGAAGTTTCGATACCAGATGAAAGTTTGGAACAAGTCTTAAAATAAACACTAGATGAAGGTACAGATGTACCTGAAAAAGATAAATTTTTTGGTGAAGTGAATAGATATGATCTTCCAAAATCCAATTCAAACTTGAAAATATCAGAAGAGGGAAAAAAGTTTTTTGTTTTGGGTTTAGTGTTTTTTAATATTTTCATAGTTTTTTCCCTCGAAAAACAACAATTTCTATTGCTTTTTTTTTTAAAAAAAAAAGGATCTGAATATATTTTTTTTCCAAGCATTCAGCTTCACAAATAAATATATTCGATATTTTTTTTTAAAAAAATCAATAACTGCTGTTACAACTAGATTTATAAAAAGAAAACCAACAAATTAGTATTTGATTTTTATGAGAATGATTAAAGAATTAATATTTGAATTACAAAATCAAAAAAAATAGTTACTATTGGAAGTTCTAAATATCAATTATTAAAAACTGAGATTCTAAAATTTTGGTTTCTATTTTTAGATTTGGAAAAGGAATCAATTAAAATAATAATTTCCAAAATGACATTTTTTTATAGTGATCAAAAGAAAAAAATCTAATATATTATTGTGTACTGAAATTGCGAATAGATCTTTTAGGATAATTTGAACCTTAAAACACTAATATCATTTACACCCAATTACAAGACACTTTGACTATAGACGAATCTATGACATGATTAATCCCTTAATACTATTAATAATTGAAAAAAACTATACAATAATCTTTGAAATTTTCAGAAATTTAATAAATAATCATTATATTTAAAATAAAAGACCAATTTTTAATAATTTTCAAGAATTCAATATTAGATTTATTTTTCTTGTATTTTTTTTATAAAACAATTCCAATTTTATTTGTCCAAAAAACTATTGGAAATTACTAAAACTGAGTTTTCTTAACAAAAAAGGGTTGACATATTTTTTACTTTGATTTTTCCTTCCAAAAAATTCAAACAGAAAGTGCCCGCTCTCTTATGAAATAGTAATGGTGGAAAAACCAAAAAAACTTTTAACAATGATAAAACATTTTTAAAAAGTTGATTGCAACTTTTGTTTATCAAGTTTAATAAATTTCTTATGTAAATAAATACACTATTATCTTCATGAAAAAAAAAAAATAATAAATAACTTTTAGAGGTTTCTTAAAAGCATTTCATTCTTCATTATATTTTTTTAAATCAAATTAAAAAGACACATATCAAAATAATAAATAAAGAAAAGTTAAATCAATGTTTCAAATTAAAAACTATGTATTTATAGGAGACCAATACATGAACCGATTAAATAAACAGGCAATAAAGCCTAAAAAAATATGGCATTGGTTTCCTAAAGTTCTATTATTTAAAAAGAAATCTTCCAAAAAAAGGATCAAATTGCAAAATTTATCTCAAAAAATAGAGTAAATTTTTTTGAAAATTTTTTTAATCAAAACATCAAAAAAACAAAAAAATTTCAAAACAATTGAGAATATTAAGAAAAATTTCAAAAAATTGCATATATAATATAAATTTTACTGATAATTTCCAAGGAGTTTACTTTCAAAATTGATTTGAACTTTGGTATACTATTGGGTAGTTAATTAGATGTTGCATTGGAACAAGAAGAAAAAAAAATACATGGGTTATAGTTTGAAACACTGATTATTGTCTTATGATACTGGTTTTTTTGATCAAGGTAATTGAAAAATCAAATCGAACAAAAAAAAGGGCAAAGATTTTTTTCAAAGTTCATGGGATTGGAGGTAAAACTTTGTTATATCTTCAAAATGAAATAAAAAACACATAAACAAAAAAATTAAAAGACTTGATAATTTATCAATCTTCCTAATTCCAACCCTCAAAATTGAAAAAGTTTTCTTCAAAAAGTCAAAAATTTGGTTTGATTTGAACAGTTCTTATCCAACTCATCAAATGTTTGGGTTTCAATCAAGCATTTTCTTCAACATTTTTATTTTTTTTCCTTTTCAGTATTAGACAAAAATGAATAAATTTTTCAGAAGATTAAAGCCATCAAAAAAAACCAAAGGAACTCAAAAACATAAAAAGCCAATTGAAAAGTATTACGAATTAGGAGAAGTTCTTGGACAGTAAGAAAAAGAAAAAGAAAAAGAAAAAAACAAAAAACAAAAAACAAAAAACAAAAAACAAAAAACAAAAAACAAAAAACAAATTCTTATTTTTCTTGTTTTTGAACACAAATACATCTTAACTTTAAATCATTTTTTTTCAAAACCTTCCCTTACCTGACAAAACAATTCTTAAAAAACTAAACATTTAAAAAGAGGGACTTTTTCTACTGTCAAAAAAGCCATTGACAAACGAACAGGTTTACCATGGGCTATAAAGATTTTACCAAAGTCTGGCTTGAATGAAAATTTCAAATTAGTCGAAAATGAGATCGAAATCCTTTCCACAGTGGACCATCCTAATGTTATTAAAATGCACGAAATATTTGAAACTACAGACAAGATCTATATCGTTATGGAAATGTAATCTTTTATTTAATTTTTTTTTTTTTTTTTTTTTTTTTTTTTTTTTTTTTTGGTTGTTTGTGTTTTTCTTTTATTTTTGATATTTTTTTATTTTTTCTCCTTTGGTTTCTGATTCTTGTGTTTCTAATTTTTCATGAATCAAAAGTGTTACTGGTGGTGAATTGTTTGATCGTATTGAAAGACTTGATCATCTTACTGAACAAGAATCTGCTTATCTAATCAAGAAGATTTTAAACGCCCTCAAGTATCTTCATTCGAAAGGAATTGTTCATCGTGATCTCAAGGTAAATAATTTTTTTTTTTTTTTTCTATTTTTTTATTTGTGAATTTTGGTTGTTTGTGTTTTTCTTTTTTTTTTGATAAGTTTTTATTTTATTCTAAAAAGCCAAACCAAAAAAGTTTGGACTGTTCTAGAATACTGGCATCTTTGTTCTTAAATTTTCATTGATCTTAATGTGTTCATTAATTATAAACATTAAAATGAAATATGTTGCTTTCGACAATTGACGTACTTTTTTTTAAGTAAATTATTTTTCGAGATTTATCTTCAATTTGGAAACTAAATTAATTTATCAAAAGTTAGACTCTTTTAGAGAAAGGTTAAGTGTTTGATTTTTCTGATCATTAAAAATTAGTTTCTGTGATTTTTGTTATTGAAAAATTACAAAATTTGAAAGAAGAAAGGTAAAACCCTATTTGATAATTTTGATTAAAATTGATAAACTCAACAACATTTTTAAATCTCTGAATAAATGGAGTTACGAAATAGTTTTCTAATTGAATGAACTTTTGAGTATTTTTCAAAATAACTAAACACAAAGGTTAAATTAAATTTTTCAAAAGTGTAGTGTTTTTGATTCATAAAATTTACCTGAAGGACAATTTACACACTTTTTCAATATTTTCTCTCTATTTCGATTTTTAAAAACAAATTTGAATGAACAAAAGAACCTTTATCAATTTTTGGCTTTTTTTGCTTTCTTGGTGCTTTTTGAATTCATTAAGAAAATTTGTAATTTTCTTTTTCAGATTTAATGTTTCACTGATTAAACTTGGAGAAATGTTTGTGTAATGTTTGAAAATCGTGAATCTTGGCTCTTTGATCTGAAATTCTAAGAGGAACTTATAAAATAATTGAATTAAAAACGTAACAAATTACATTTTATTAACATTTTTGATGAAATTATTTTTTTCAAATTAAAAACCTAATCTCAAAACCTTAAAATTAATCAAGAATTCCCCCAAATAAAAAAAAACTTTGAATTGTAAACAAACTAAACTGAAAAGATTAACAAGATTGAGAAATCTTAAAAAATTAAAACAATTTGTAATACTGTTGATCATACATCCATAAATATGGGATTTGTTGATAAGTACAGACCAAGGTTTAAAGGTTTATCTTTTTAAAACATGAATATTTTTCTTAGACGTGTAATGTAATTTTATATTATTCCTATAAAACACGTTAAATCCTAACACAAAATGATTTTTAGATCAATGGTTAAGAAAACAATTGATAATGTTGGTTTTTTGTTTGAATTAATATAAGATTAAAGCTCATAGTAATGGAAATGATGTTAATAGTAAACAGGTCTTAACTTACAATCCAAGAAGAATGGCTTTTTTTATTATTGTCAAAAATAATTAAAAAAGAAATGCTGGTATTACATTAATTATGAGACAAATGTGATGCATATTTTCACAAAGACTACCTTTTTCAGGTTTATTTTCTAAAAAAACCAATTTATTTAAAAAAAAAACAGAAACTTTGAAAAAGTTTTTTTTTTCTTTTCGTTTTTTATATTTGAGCTTTTTATCATTGCTCTGATTTACAAACAGGTTTCTTAGAATTTATATAGCTGATAAATGACGATATTTTTAAAATAATGGGACAAAGTAATTCTTGTTTCAAAATGCGTCAATCCTGTCATGAATAATATATTTGAATCAAATTCCCCAAAAAATGTTTCAAAACATTTGTATTAAAAAGCTGAAAGATACGAATTAATAAACTTAAAAAGAAAACTCTCTGTATAAAAACTGCCGCTTATTGTGAATTCTGTTTCGAAGAAAATCAAGATATTTTGATTTTAAAAAAAAACATAAGGACAAAAGAAAGTTTTTTTCTAAAAATCCAAATTATATTCACCCCAAATAACTTTAAATGCTAAAGTGCTTTTTAAAAGAGAGAATATTCAACGTAAAATTGCCTTTTTTAATTTTTAATTAATAATAATGTGATGTGAAGCAAAATAAAATGAAATGAAATGAAAATTATTATCAATTACTAATTTCTTGCTCTTTAAATAATTATTGAAAAATTTAAAACATACATACATTTATTTCTGATCACATTTACTAAACTGATTAAATGAATATAAAGGTGGTTCTTTTTATATCCGATAAAAACTCAATCATTTATGTAAAATATTTTATTTGTGCTCATTTAAAGATCATAAAGAATAAATTTTAAAAATTCCCTTGTGAACTAAATAAGGATTTCCAAAATAAAAAAGAACAAAATAAAACGATCTATTTTGAAAATTTCACTCTTATTTTTTCAATTCAGAACTCCCCACTAGTTTTTTTGCTTCGTGAAATCTTCCAAAATTTAAAAAATGCCATTTTGGGTTGCTGTTGTGTGAAAAAAAATTGAGAAATTTCAATCAAACTTTGTTTAATTGTAAACATTAAGAGAATCTCAAGAGAACCACATAAATCACAAAAATCACAGAAAATCACTTCTTTTTACATTTATATTTTTGACATTTTAATTGCTGTTTTAAAAATAGGTATCTAATAATTTAAAAATTTAAAGATCTGTGTATTACCTTTAGATATTAGATCTGTTTTATTGAGAAATAAATTTATCTTTTTTAAATTATAGATTTTTCTGTAAGATTTAAAATTTAATTTTTGAAGATTCCAAATGACATCACTTTTCAAAATTGGTTTTGCATCAATAAGTTTGGACTTTATCTAAACATTCCCAAAATAATTATGGCTAAATATCACGAGCCCATTCTGAAAGTTGTGATATTTTTTTAATATGAAAAAACAAAAAATAAATTTTTTTTTTGTATACCTATAATTATATGATTTCTGTAATTTCTCTTAACCTCTACATTATCATGAAAAAATACTTTGAAAAAAAAATTAAGCATTTGCTAATTTTTGACTTTTTGATAACTTCAATTATAATAAACACTCTTGGTTAATAAAAGATCTTGTATCAAAAAATATTTTTAAAGGATATTTAACAATTTAATTTGGAAAATTCAATTTTCCAGGTTCAATTAAGATTTTTTTTTTAATTTAATAGTAAAAAATTTGAAAAATTTTATGCTTCTAGCTAAGAGATCATTTTATTATATATTTTAAAAGTATTTTAAATCTGATGAATATCTTTCAAATAGATAATCAATTATTTTGGCTATTAAAGAATTATTTGTACTTTTAAATTGGAAAAAAAATATTTTTTTATGATTTTTCCGTTAGATTTTTTTTAATTTTTGAAATAAACTGAAAATTTTTGAAATTTTCGGTTTATTCCAAAAAGTGAAAAAGGACACTTTTCGTTAGGTTTTCTTGAGTTTTAAAGAATTGAGTAAAATCAAATATTTTAACCAATTCTTTTGAATTCTGGAAAAGCTAGGTACTTTACGGACAGGTTTTTTGAAGTTTTCAGTTTTATTTGTGAAGTTTTCTAGGTTTTTTTGAGGTTTTCTATTTTATTTGTGAAGTGTTCTGGGTGTTTTTAATTTTTGTTTTGATTAGTAAATCAATAGATTTTCGAAACAAAATAAAAAGTAAAAAAAAAACCTAAGAAACGAAATATTTATCATCAGTTATTTTTTTCCATATTTGAGTTTTTTTAGATGATAAGACTGTTTTCAAAACCATTAGTTATTATCTATTCAAAAAAATATCCAAAAGTTGAATTTAAACTAAAATTCATTGTCACATCCATTTAAAAAATTTTTACCCCAAAATAAACCCTTTTTTCTAGACTAGAGACTTTTAAAAATCGTTGGATAACTATTAAAAACAATAAATTCAACAGCCTCAAGATTTTTAAGAACTGGAATATTGACTATATTGTGAATAAACTCTCTTAACAAGGATGAAATTATAATTGAAGTAATTGCTTTGTCTAACTTGGAATTTTCAATTTTATTTTTTCATACTAATGTACACTTAAACAACCCTTGTCAATTTTTTTCACAACACATAATTTTATTTTACACAACAGTTATAATAAAACTTTGATGAAATTTTCACAATTTCTGTGGATAAATATCAAATATATCAAGTGATGTAGATCTGAAAAATATAGCATCATTTTTTATATTTTTTCTAATATTTTTTCTCGAGAGAAAAATAACAAAAAAATATAACTTTTCAAGTTGTGTTACCAAAAAAGTTTTTCTTACATTTCTGAACATAAGTCTATTGGGTGTTGTAAACTATATTATAAACTCAAATTCAAAATATTTTACACACAGTTAAAACAGTTCAAAAAATCACAATAATACAATTTCATTCAATTTGGAAAATATTTTTGATTTTTGAAAAATACTACAATCATTTTTTCTCTTAATTTTTTGATTTCGTTTCATTTTTTGAATTACATAATCAGTTTTTATTCAATTCGAAAATTTTTTTGAATGGCTGATATTTGGCTAAAGGTGTGTGTTTTCAAAATAGAAAACCCCAAATAAAATTAGTTGATAGTATCTAACCTTTTGATCGATCAATAATTGTAATTAAATTCCGACAAATTTACCAATGTATTTTTTTGTTATTTTCTCTCCAAAATTTTCGAAAACTAAATTGAGTTTAAAATTCTTCTGATGACTGAATCTTTAGATACTCTTTGAATTAGAAAGAACAGATTTAATCACTTCAAAATTCTCTCTTTAGCAGATTAAGTGTTTTTTTACATTTAACCCTTAGCAATAAATCTCCTCACCCCAAAAATTTTGGAAAATAGTTTTTATTTATTTTAATTTGAAATTATTTATTTTTTCTTTTGTGATTATTTCAAATGATAAATAATTGTTAGCATTTCAATTAATTAATGGTTCTAATTTAGTATTTCTTATATAATTTATTTCAAAAGATTTTTTTTAAAAAAAATTGAATTTTGGTATATTTAAAAATTTTGAATTGTATTTGAGATACTTTTAACTATTTTTATCTTACTTTTTTAAAATGATGATTTTTTTAAAAAAAATTTTCTTTTATCCAAAATAAACATTTTTATTTATTTTTTTTTTATTAATTGATTGATTGTCTGATTAATTTTCACAACAAATTTTGCGAATTCTTAAAACACATTTTTGACTCTATAATAATTTCAACTTATTTAAATTATTTTGAAACGATTCATAACGTTGAAAAAAATCTTTAAATAAAATTTTGTTTTCATTACTTCAATTTTGTTAAACAAATTATGCACAAATATATTTGAATCAAAAAGTCAAAATTATGAAAATACTGTTTTCAACAATACTTCATATTAAATATTACAAACACAGTGATCTAAAAATGTTCAAAATGAAATTTTAAGAAATTGCAAATTTTGGTGTTGATACTTTCTTATGAATTATACTAATAATTATTCTAAATTTTATTCAATTCCACTTTTTATTTTTAAAATATTTTGTACAAATACTTCCTTAACCCAATTATTAGCCAGAAAATTTATTATTATCAGATAATACCAAATATGCAGAAATTAAATTAACAGATTTTGGATTATCAAAAGTGATGTCTGATCAAGATGTCATGAAAACTGCATGTGGTACACCAATTTATGTCGCACCAGAAATTTTAAGTCGAAAAATTTATGGGTCTGTATTTAATTTTTTTTTTTTTTTTTTTTTCTTTTTTATTATATTTGGATGATTAGAGATTTGCTTTCATATGAAAATTTAAATACCTTAATCTTTAATTTTGGAGAACACACTTTTGTAATTTTTATTTTATTTTTACAATTTGTATTAAAATATCTTATGAACTTTTTTTATTTAATTATTATTTTTTTCTTTTTATCTACATGATATTTTTGTGACCTTTTAAATAAACAAAAATATAAAATGATGAAAAAAAAAAAAAATTAATTTGTAAATACTATATATTCTCTCAAAAAGGGCCAGGATAGACCAAACTATTAAAAAGGATTACATTTCAATATTTTATATTCATCTCATTTAACAAATTTAATTTTGCATTTATTTCAAATTTATAATATTAAAGATTTAAATCATTTAATTGTACTCTAATCATCAGGAAGGCACAGAGTAATAAATAGACTTCTATTATGCTATATAAGAAACTTTATCGGAACCTGTTATAATTTGATCGAATAATAATAAAATAAAAACTTGAAAAATTGTTTAAAATTTAAAAGTATTATCTAGCCTAACGATTTTCAAATACTTACAAATTTTACTTTTTTTCATATTCATACTCTTTAAGCACATGTAATTCATCCATTCCAAAATCCTAAAAATGTTGATCATCACAAAAATCACACAAATCTATTTTTGTGTTTATGAATTTTGAAGAGTATCAAATTATATTCTCTTAATAATATAAAGAAAATTTGATAAAACTAATTCAGAGAATATTATATTTATGATAAAAAGAAACAAAAAACCGATAATTTTTTGAATGTTTACGATTTTTATTAATAAATTGATGATTTGATTTTGTCTAAAAAATATTGTTACCCTTCACTAGTATGAAAAAATAAAATTGAAAATTTTAAAGTTAGACATAACTACTACTTTTATTACCCTTTCATCCTTGTTAATAAAGTTTATTCACAATATAACCAACATTCCAGTTCTTCACAATCATGAGATTATTGCATTTATTGTTACTAGTATAAACACCTTTTTTAAAAGTCTCCTGTCAAGAAAAAAAGGTTTTTTTTTCGGGTAAAAAATTCCAAAATAACTGAAGAATGAATTTTAGTTTAATTCAACTTGGAGATATTTACTTTGATAGATAATAACGAAAAGTTTTGAAAATGCTGTATTAATCTAATAAAAATGAAATAGAGAAAAAAAATTCCCGATGATAATTATTGCCGTGTCCTAGCTTTTCCAGGATCTAAAAGAATTGAGTAAAATCATATAAATTTTACTCTATTCTTTGAAATTCTGGAAAACCTAACCAAGGTGTCCATCAAGTGCTGTAGAGTGCCTAGGTTTTCTTGAGGTTTTCTGTTTTAATTGTTAAGTGTTCTAGGTCTTCTTGAGGTTTACTGTTTTATTTGTGAAGTCTTCTAGGTTTTTTTTACTTTAGAAATAAACCGAAAATTTATTAAAATTTTCTGTTTATTTCTAAAGTAAAAAAAACCTAACGAAAATCTATTGATTTTCCAAATAAATAAAAAACTCAAAAAAACCTAACAAAAATATACCGATTTTACAAATAATCGGAAGACTCAAGAAAAGATAAATACGTATTTTCACAATTCAAAAGAATAGAGTAAAATCTTTGATTTTCCACAATTCTTTTAAATTCTGAAAAAGATAACAACGATTTTTTTTACTTTTTGAAATAAACCGAAAATTTATTTAATTTTCGGTTTATTTCAAAAATTAAAAAAAAACTAACGAAAGTATCCGTCAAGTGCCGTTGAGTGCCGTTGAGTGCCTAGGTTTTCTTGAGATTTCAAAAGAATAGAGAAAAATCAAGGATTTTTCTATATTCTTTTAAAATTCTGGAAAACCTAATGAAAAGTGTCCTAGTTTTTTTTTGCTTTTTGGAATAAACCGAAAATTTTAATAGATTTTCGGTTTATTTCAAAAATTAAAAAAAACCTAACGGAAAAATCAAAAAAAAAGTATTTTTTTCAATTTAAATCAATAAATTATTCTTTAATAGTCCAAATAATTGGTTATCTATTTGAAAGATATTTATTAAAATTAAAATGATTTTAAAATTTATGATAAAATAACCTCTTAACTGTAATTAAAAAAAAAATATTCAAATTTTTTGCTATTAAATTTGAAAAAAATCTTTCTAGAACCTGAAAAATTGGATTTGACAACCAAAAAAGTAAATTACCTCAAAAAATAATTTTTTTCGCAAGATCTTTTATTAACCAATAGTTTTTATTATAAGTGAGGTTATCAAAAAGTAAAAAATTAACAAATATTTATTTTTTTTTAAAAAAAATTTTTTCATAATCGTGTTTGGTTTCTGTGACTAATGTGATTTCTGTGAATTTTTTTCTGAAATCTGAATTTTTGATTGTACTTTTTTTTTGTAATAACCCACAAGTGTAAACCCTTTTAATATTTCATGGATAAAAGAATCAAATAATTTTAATTATGGTATTAATATTAATTATGAATTCAATTAATAACGTTTTAAGACTCAGAACCTTTTTTAGACATAACATAAGAAATAAATAAATAATGTTATTAATGAAAAAAAAAAAAAAAAATCAGATTTATTTTGATTTGAGAATCACACTTTCAAAAGGTTAAAAGAAATATTTAAAATAAACTAAGAAAATTAAAAAAACAAAAAATAAACCTTTACAATTATTTTTAAATTATAAAATTGTCAAAATATCCAAATAATATCAACAAATTAAAAATTAATGATTATAGCCAATATAAACAACTATGTTCATTTCATTCTTTCATTCAAAAAAGGATTAATTTATTTTTTTCTTTTCAATTTTTTCTGTCCCAACTTTTTAATATAAACTGAGTTATTAAATTAGAATCTATATCAAATTTTTCTTGTTTTTTTCAGATTGGTTTTAAAATATATGCATCAGACAAACCCCTGAAGCACAAATAATAAAAATATCAAAAAATTTAAATATTTGCTAATTTTCGAAAAATCATCTAAAGATCTAATTGAAAAAAAAAAAAAAAAATATTATTGAAAACAACAAAAACTCGTTTCCGACTTTCTTTTAAACCCAAAAGCACTGATTTTTATGAAATAATGGAAACAATTTTAAAGTTTTATTCAACTAGATGATTTTTTATATTGGTACTTTTTTTGTCAAAATGTACATTGCATTTAATAAAAATAATTCAACTAATATCACTTTTAATAAAAATCATAATTTATTTTTTTTACAAAAAAAAAAGAATAATCAAATTTAATTATAAAAGGAGTAAATAATATAAGATCAACAAATTTATCTTTAAAAAATAATATTAATTTAGATTTTATATTACATTTTATTATAAAAAACAAATCCATTTATTTAAACTAACTGATTAATTTAAAAACTAATTTTTCTTTTTCTTTATTATTATTTCCTTTTCTTGGCTTATTTGATTCACAATTTAATAGACCACAAGTAGATGTCTGGTCAACTGGAATTATTTTATATGTCTTGCTTTCAGGATGTGCACCATTTTATGATGAAAATTTGCCAGTATTATTTAATAAAATCAAAAGAGGAAAAATTCATTTCCCATCCCAAGAATGGGAAAACATTTCAGAATCTGGTTTGATATTATTTATTTTTTTGTTTTATTTTATTTGAATTTTCTTATTTTTTTATTTTTTTTTATTTTTTTATTTATTGAATTGTATTAAATCGGATTATATTTATTGTCTCTCTATATTTAAAAATATATTTAATTATGCAAACAATAGCTAAAGATTTAATTAGGAAATTTTTAATTGTTGATCCACGAAAACGTATTTCAGTTGAGGATGCATTAAATCACGAATGGATTATTCAAAATGGGGATTATGCTGAAGAAAAATTATCAATGTTTGAATTTCTTCAAGAAGAATCAGAAGAAGATTAATCTGGATAATTCTAAAAAAAAAAATTTTTTTTGGTTTATCAAAAAGATTTTTAATACACAACTCAAAATTATAGTAAATATTGAATCTAATATTCAAGAATAAACAAAAAAAAAAAAAAAAAAAAAAACAATTCAAAAACTTTAAAGTACTTAATATTTCAGAACATATATTCTTTTATTTATTTATTCGTTAATATTTTTAAATAGTGCTTTTTTTTATTCTATTATCTTAAACATTTAAAAAATTACAAGTAATAAGTTTTTTTAATTTTGTTAATTTTTTTTTTACATTCAGAGATTTTTGGCAAAAATATTTTTTATCAAAATTTTTATTATTTTTTGTTTTGGGTTAATTATTATTTTAAAAAATTAGTTTCTGAATACTAATTTTTACAAAATCAATTATTTGGATGTTCTTATAAAATATGTTATATTTATATTCTATTTGTCCTCTTATGGTTGAAAAAACCCTTTAAAGGATATGAAAAATTTTTAAAAAAATTAATTTCATTAATTTCATAAAACTTTTAATTGTAGAGTTATTGGTCTTTAATTCTTATTGATTTTTTACAAATCTAAATGAAGATTTTTCTCATTTATCGATTGTAAATTAGTAATAGGTCGATTGAAATGATGTTTCATTAAAGTAAGGAAAATTCATTTTTTTTTCGTGTCATTGTGAAAAATTATAGAAAAAAATATACTAGATGCCAAAATAAAACTTGTTAGAATATAAACTTGAAAGAAATATATATATATACTAAGTAAAAACAATTGGATTATTGAATTAATGAACAAATTAATTTTAAATTTATTTTATTTTTACAAGTTTTTTCTTTGATAGTTGGAGTCAATATATTAACATCTGGTGGGCCAACATTTGAATCCAAAATTAATTTTCCCATTCCTAAACTTGTCTAATTTTTAATTTATCAAAGGTTTACTTATTAGCAATTATTTTTTATTTTTTGGTTTTCCTTTATTCTCTTTTTCTTTTTTCGATTTAAAAGGCAATTCGGGTAACTGAATACATAAAATACTTGTCAAAAACAAGTTTAATAAGTTTTAGTGAAAAAATGAATGATAGAATATTACATTGAGTGTTTCACTAAACAACTTTTTTTGATTTTTTTTTATTTAGAATTTCGCTTTTTAAATTTCAACAAAAATAAAAAATGTTCAATTCATCAGTTATATTTGATTTGTTGAAAATTCAACTTTAAATCAATAAAATTGAGAAAGATAAACTTTTTTTTGGAAAAGTTACTCAATTGTAAAATAAATTCTTAAAAGTTCAGAAAATATTATTTTTTGTTACCTTTCAAATAAAATTCAAAAAAAATGTTTTTTTCAAGTTACAAAATGAAAAAAAAAGAATTAGTGTAAAATCCTATTATTTGAGTTCAGAATTAGTCAAAATTAGTTTTTAAATAGATTTTATAATTACATACAATAATTTTTGTTTTTTTATCTTTTGCACAAAATATTGGAATGTTTACTCTTTTTCTTTATCTAAAAGTAATTGGCAAACTGAAAGAAGTTATTTTTCCTTTAAAGTGGTTTTTTTTTTGTTGAAATCTCTATTATTATTTTGATGGATTAATAACTAAGAATTTATTTTATTTCAGACAAAAAAAATACATTTTTCTTTTTTTTTTAAATCAAGCCAACAAACCATTTTTACATTTTTTTTTGAGGAAAAGAAATATATCAATTCACCCCAGATTTGCCGAAATTTTATCAAGTTTAAATTAAAATATTTACTATTATATTTAGGTACTAATATATTTATTTTTTATTTGTCTTTAATCCGGATTTGTAATATAATAAAAAGTCAAAATAGTTCAAGGATAAAGTAGTTCTGTTTTTGTATTTTTTTTGTTAATGAAAAAGAAAAATAATAAAAATTCATTTTTACATTTTCCCTAAAGATTTTTAATTTGAATTTAAATATTTTAAATAAGAAATTTTATCACTGTAATAGTAATTAAAAATTCTATACATTGATTTATTAATAATAACTATCAAATAACATTGTTAATTTTATTATTATTATAATAATTATAAATAAATATATTTACTGGGAAATTTTCATTTTTTTTCGAAAGTTATTTATTTTAGCTCAAGAAATCAATTTCATTTTCCCCATGATTTAAAATTTATTAAAAATTTATCTGTTACTTTTAAATAAGTAATAGTAAATACTTGAAAAAACAAAAAAACAAAAATTGTATTAAATAATTTCATTTATTGCTTCGGAATTTAACAAATAAAAACTTTTTAATAGATAAAGTAATCAACCATAATTAAAAAAATAAAAAATACAAAATAAAAAATAACTTTTAAATAATATTCAAAGATAATAAAATAATCTTCAAAGCCCAAAAATCAATTTTTTTTGAATTTTGTTATTTGTTAAAATTTGAAAAAGATATTTGCAAAATTTGAATTTCTCAATCTAAATTAATATAGATCTTCGTAAAATAATTTTTGATCTATGTTCTAATAAACAATAATATTGTTTATTTTATGTCTTTGATTTTTAAAATTCAATTATTAAAAAAAATAGTGAAAATTAGAAAAAAAAATCTTTTATCAATCTTACTCGAACTATTTTCCAAATCATTTAAATTTAAAAAAATTTCTTATTGAAAAAATTTCCAAATTTTCCAATGAAAAAAATATAATTTTTAATAAAATTTAATTTATATTTTTTTCTATTACCAAATTATTTAGAATCATATATATATATATATATATATATATATCCATTGAATGGTAATAAATGGATAAAATAAATTTTTTATGTGATAATAAAACATATCTTTGCAATGAATAAATTATTTATTAAATATTTAGGTAATTTTGGGGTATAAAGTTCCCCAAAAAAAAATCCAGTAAAGTATGATCAGTTTTAATCATTAAAACTAAGAACTTTTGATATGTCGACAATCTTTTCAATAAAAAATAAAAAATTATTATTTGACAAAATTTTGATGGAAAAATCATAAAATCACAATAACCAAGAAAAAATTTCGAAATGTTGAAATCTTTATTACAAGCTATTTTTTTAATATATGTAACTACACAATTTTTAATTATAAAATTTTCTTTCAAAGATAATTTTTTATAACTTCTATATATTATAATCCGCTGAAACTAATTGAAATTAAAATTTTTGTTTCAAAGGAAATTAGTATATTTGGGGTTCTAAGGGATATAAAGTTAACTTCTCTTAAATAAAAGAAATCGTAAAAAACTTTTACAATTTTGATATTTTTTATTGAAAATTTATCCTTGTCTTTAATATCTTACTTTTCTTGATCTTTTTCTGTCTTTGTTCCAACATAATTTTTTTTTCTTTCTGTTTTTTAAATAAAAACAATAATATGTGTTATTATCTTGAAAACATCCTAGCAATTATAAAAAATAAACTCTAGAAATGACTTTAATTTTCAGGAAGTGCCTTCAAGTGCCTCAGAGTGCTGTATAGTGCCTATTTTTTTTTTTTTTAATTTTTTACTTGAATGGAAAATTTAATAAAATTTCTTTTAATTTCTTCTAAAAGTCAAAAAAAAAAAAAACTAACGGGCCCTTTCTTGAGATTTACTATTTTATTTGTGAAGTGTTCTAGGTTTTTTTGAGGTTTTCTATTTTATTTTTGAAGTGTTCTAGGTTTTTTTGGGTTTTTGAAATAAATAGAAAATCTCTTGATTTTCGAAATAAATAGAAAACTCAAAAAAACCTAACAAAAATCTATTAATTTTACAAATAAACAGAAAACTCAATAAAAACTAAACTTAGTTTTTTTTTACTTTTTGTTTTTGTTTCGATAATCTATTATTTTTCTAATCAAAACAAAAATTAATAAAAACCTAACGAAAAGTGTTGTAGAGTGCCTAAGTTTTTTTTCTTGAATTCTTCTTAATTCATTAATAATATCAAATAAAAAATTAACAAACTTTTAAAACGTTTAAAGAATATCCAAAAAAAAGTCTGTCTCTCAATAAATTAATTCCACGATTAACGTTAAATGCTTTTAAACATATTTGAATAAAAGATCATCTTTCAATCGTTACAAATCGCAGATTAATTAAAAGATAATTTTCTCAATAACCAATTTTCAAAAAAAATGTAATTAATCAAATAAATATGATAAAAAACCAAAATAAAAAACATATAATCAATCAATAAAAGAGAATCAAAAAATACAATATAAAAATTTATGAAAAATTAATATTTCAGAATAAAAAAAAATAAAAAAACAAAAGTAAAAAAACAAAAGTAAAAAAACAAAAATGTTAAAAAACAAAAATTTTAAAAAACACAAATTGCAAAAGCATAATATCAAAAAAAAAAAAAAGGAAAAGTAAAAGTAAAAAAAGGAAATTGGCAAATACAAGACAAAATTTTCACATTATTTTTCATTTTTAATGATTGGGTTGTTTACTATATAAGGTTTACTGCCTCTTTCCATTACAATCCCGCCTTCTTTATTATCTATTAATTGGTTATCCTTGATGACGCCGCCAGCTTTATCGTGTATCCATATCCCGCATTTACAGTTTTGGATAATATTGCCGAGCAATCTAGGTTGACCTTTAGTTTTTATTTCGATCCCTATTGAGGGAGAATTTAAAATTTTGCAGTGTTTAAACCAGCCCTTGCCGTGGTAATGAACATAAACCAGTCCAGATTTATTATGATCTTTGATAACACAATTAAGAAAGGTGGGGTTTGATTTTGATTTAATTTCAATGCCCACCTTTCCGTTTGAAAAAATTGTACAAGATTCAAATGTTCCGCTGCCGCGGTTGAAAATGAAGACACCCGTGCCGCGCTCGTGGTGGTGTATCTGTGTGCTTTTAATATAGGGGTCGCCGAAGGTCCTTATACCAATACCGAAGGAACGGTTGCCATAGATGTCGTTCCCGGTGAGTTGCCCCCTGCCGTAGGTGTGCACCGTGACCCCGGCAAACAAATTGTCGCTAATTCTGTTCCCCAGGAGAATGGGGTTCCCCTGGAAGGATATTTCCACTCCCGCCTTGTAATTGTTGTGTATATTGTTTGCCTCGATAAACCCCGTGCATTTGTCATAGCAAATGATCCCCGTGAATTTGTTGTGATGGATGTCATTTTTCCTGAGGGTCGGGTTCGCCGACTCCCTGATGATAAAGCCATGGTTCTCGGCAGAGTAGACTTGGTTGCCATTAAACAGGGGCTTCGATTGTTTGCCAATGACTATTGAAGAAAGCTTGGAATCGTAAAAGGTGTTCTTAATGAACGTGGGCCTTGAATTGTCGGTGATTTCGACATTGAACTCGCCATTGTTGTGGATTTTGTTGTTTTCAAAGTACCCCTGCCCCTCCTTGAAAATGGTGACGCCGGTGCCCTTGTTGTTGTAGATCTCATTTTTCGTGAAGGTCGGGTTCGCCTGCGACTTGATCACAATCGCCAATTGGTTGTATTCCTTGATGATGTTGTTTTCAAAAATGCCCTTCCCCTTGTCATGCACATATATGGCAATGGCCTTGCCCCTTTCAATGATGTTGTTCCTGAAAATGGTATTTGAGCTTGTCTTTAATTCAATGCCCGCGCATTTGTTGTTGAAAATGCGGCAATCTTGGAAGCTCCCGTACGCATGGTCATAGCACCAAATGCCGCCAGATTTCCCATTGTAAATATTGCATTTCACAAAATTCGGATCACTTTGATCGACAATGGTGACACCCGTGAGCGTATTGTCATAGACATTGCACTCCTTGAAAATCCCAGACGCCTTATTGTGGATAAAGACGCCACTCGATTCGTTACCATAGATGTGGCAATTTTTAAATGCCGGGTTCGTGCAAGTCCCAGTCAATTCAATCCCGACTTTTTTATTGTTGTGAATCCGACATTTTAAAAATTTGCCTCCTCCTCCAGAATTGACCCAAATGCCAACACTTAGCATATTGGAAATAGTACATTCAGTAAATGTTGGCTTTGAGCGTGATTTGATTACTATCCCACCATGCTTATTTTTTTTAATGATACAATTGTCAAAATATGGATTTGAAGAGTTTGTTATTAAAACACCCTTCGATTGGTTTTTTTTTATTGTAGTGTTTCGGACTAGGACAAAGTTTTTTTTAAGCTGATGAATTTTTTTATTATTTTCTTTTTTATTTTTATTCTTATTCTTGTTATTATTATTGCCTTTGTCTTCTTCGTTGTTTTTTTTTTTTTTTTTTTTTTTTTTTTTGCTGCTTCTGTTATTGTTGCTGTTGTTGTCATCATCATCATCATCGTCTTCATCGTCTTCATCGTCGCCGTCGTCGTAGTCTTCGTCGATGTCGTTGTTGTCGATATTGTTATTTGTATTAATGAGCATTGTTTTACCTGTAGAAATAATTAATCCCACCCCTTTATTAAGGACAATGGCGCCATTATTTATTTCACCAGAAGAGCCTTCACAAAACTTTATCCCATTTGATCCAGATTCTCGGCACTCAAAGTCGTTCAAATACAGGCTAGCGCCGTCATAAACCTTAATACAGCCCCCCCTCCTCGACTGAGAAGAAACGCAGCAATAATTCATTTCCGTTTTACCAGAACGGATCTCGACAGTGTAATTTTCTAGAACCTTCCTCACGCCCTCGGCAGGCAAGTGGATCATCAAGTTCTTGAATTTACATCCCGAGCAGTTAATGGAGATCGTGTATTTGTCCACCCCATGGATTTCGCATTGGCCAGGATCACCATACCCAATAAACGTGACAGGCACATTCACGTCAATCGTTTCGTAATAGGTCCCAGGGTAAATCAAAATAATGTCGCCATTTTTGGCGTGCCTTAATGCCTCGCCAAATGTGCGAAACTCCCCATTCATAATATTGGGCTCGGGGATGACCACCAAGGGATCAGGCTTCCCCGTGCCGATCCCATTAAGCGTTTCAAATTCAAGGATCTCTTTCCTTTTTTCCTTAAGATGGAAATTGCCATTGTACCCGTTTTCATCCTCATAGACATTGTTGTCTTCAATTTCCGATTTGAAAAAGGTTTCGTCGTCAATGGACTCAAACCCAAAAAAGTCATCGTCCTGTTCGACACGCGTACTATGGAGCTCTGTAAACTTTTTGTCAATGATCTTGTGTAACTCACGATAGATCTCGGTTTTGGTGTACTTTTTGTTTCCGATTTTGATTTTTTTGGAATTCGGATTTGTAATGCTGATCAAGAGTTGGGCGTCCCTTAGTGATTGTAAAACGGACTCAAGGACAGGATGGAGAATAATAAATTGGTGCCATTGAATTTGTTCCAGATCTTTTTTATTTTTTTTTTTTTTTTGTTTATTTGGAAGGGTTTTATTTGTTTTTATTGTTTTTTATTAAAAAAGAAAAAAATGGAGCAAAGTTTGGATTAATAAACTTGAAAAAAAATACATTAACAAAGAAGAAGTTCCTTTCAAAAACAAAAGGCAACCTTAAAGTGTGTATTATTTTTGAAAAGATTGTTTTTCTTTTTTTTTTTTTTTTTTTTTTTTTTTGATTAGATTTTGGAATATTTTTATTCCAAGAAATGGTTTTGATGAGAATTGAAGTTATTTTAATTTAGGGATCGAGTTTGTTGTGGAACAAATTTGTTTCTTTTAGTTTGATTTGTGTACAACATTTTTTTTTTTTAGTTTTTTTTTTGACTGAAACAGTATCCAATTCGAAAGTTTTTTGATCCTCTCTTCATTTTGTTTTTTGTAATTTGGTTTTTGTTTTTCTAAATTGTTCCAAACTGAAAGGAAAAAAGACTAAAAAACAAAAGATAGAAACCATGGAGTAAGGAGTGTTGTTTTGCCAAATAATTTAATAATTCCATTGCACCACTAATTTGTGAGAGATGATCATCAGAACGATAACTTATAAGCGTAGATAAAATCGAATAAATTTCAACCAAGACAACATCAGAAGACATTTGAAGTGCTTGGAAAATTGTTAAAGGTTCCATTTCTAAAAAAGTGTTTACGTGGCTTTTTTTCTTTGTTTGATTTTTGAGCATTTTAATCCAACACCAACAAATTTATTGAAAAAATAACAAACAAGCAAAAAATGATTGGAATAAACAATTTTTGTCAGAAATCATAAAAACAGAGAGAAAATGTACAAATCCAAATGAGAGAATAACAAATGTATTCTGGTTTTCTTTTTTAAGTTACAGAAGAATTTCGATCACTATACCAAAAAGATGGGACGGAACCAAGGTTCTGAAATTAATTATTTTTTTTTCTTTATGGATTAACAACACCACTTCAATCTCTGAAATTGAAAGACGTGATTGTTTGTTCAAAATTATTTTCATGTTCTCAAGTTCTATACCCTCCAAAAAATTTGTTAAAAAAAGAATTACTAGTATTTGAATTTTACATCGGAAAAATTTTCACTTTATTATCCTATTTCAATTCTTTTATAAATAGAAAGAAAGTTAGAACTTACTTCTTTGAGAACTGTATTTATAAAAGAAAAATTATGCGAATGAAGTGAAAATTATTTCCCTTTTCTAATTCGAATCTCAGTTAGGAAAAATTTTGATTTTATTGATATTTTGTAAAAAAATATTTTAGAAAAATACAATAAATAAAATACAATTGTTTGAGAAAAAAAGTGTCTGATTTATTTTTTATAACAGAAATTCCTCTTTTTTAGAATGGGCAAAACTAAATTCATTTGAAAATTATAGATAAATTCAACACAATTTTTGGATCAATTTATATTTTTGGACAATAATATCCTCTTTTACAAGCATTTCTTTTAAAAGAATATTACCCTCAATGAATTTTGGAAATTTCTTAACATTTAAACCAACAAAATGCTTTTTTCATATCAAAGGTTAAAAAAAATTTCTCATTTGAAAAATATAAAAAAAAAATTTTCAAGCATTTATTCAAATGAAGAAAACTATTAATTACAAAATAAAAAGATCGTAATTTTCATTCAGCTTTCCAAAATAATCCCATCTCAATAATTAAAATAAACCAAAAAAGTATACTCACTTCTATAGGGAAAATTAATATTCCTAGCTTCTTTTTTTCGATTTAAAATTTTGAAATTATACAGAACTTTAGAAAGTCTCTTTTTGGAAAGCTGAATAAAAAATTTGTTCCATTTATTTTGCTACAAATAGTATTGTACAACCAGTTTAAAAAAGTGTGGACTTTTTTTTTTTTTTCAGACACTGCAAGAATTAAAACTTTTTTGAAATATACTGTTTTAATAATTGGGGATTGTTATAAAAAATAAAAAGGTATTTCCTTTAGACTCCATCTCTGTCCTCCCTTTAAAGGTTGGTCCCCTAACTTTTTTTAAAACAGAAAATTGGGACAGGGTTTTAATTGTGAAAAGGTTTTCATTATTGACAAATCGAAAACTAGAATAAGTTTTTATCAAAGTCGGAACTTTTTTCAAACGGCAATAATCATATATTTTGATTAGATTTAGTTTTTAAAGTTGATATATTCTCATGATAAAAAAACTAAATAGAAATATAAAATTAAGATTTCTAAATCAAGACTTTTGAAATAATTCATAATTTACAATCCACTATATAATAAAAGAAAATCGATTTGTTTACAATATTGATTATCTATCTTCATTCCTTGTTTATATCAACTCGTTTAAAAATAATAAAATCACTTTTACCTTTCAATATACTCCCAGTATCTATTTGGATTAACACATGAAATGGCTTCCACTTTTATAAGGAAAACGGAAGTTTGAAAATAAGTAATATTATCAAATAAATGTTTTTTCAACAATAAATTTTTTTAATGTAATATCAATAGTGTTCCTTAGGATAAAATTACCCTTAATAAACACTTTATTCGCTTTAATTTGATTTGAAATTTTGATATATAAACTTATAAAAAAAACAAATCTATATTCAAAAATCTCTTTTTTTGTTGACCCAGAGGTTTTACTTTCAATAAAAGTTGAATTTTCTTAAATAGATAAATTCTAAACTTTATAAGTTCTTTTGAAATTAATTAAAAACATTGTATTAATATCAGTTAATTGAGATTTTACCACAACTTTTTTGTATAACAAAAATTTCTAAATAAAAATTTAGAAATAAACTTTTAATGTTTAAATTTTCAAGATCAGTGGTTTTTTCAGGGAATATTTTTGGAGAATATGAATTTTGGTTCAGAAATTCCAAAATCAATTAAGGAATAAAATTGTAAAATAGATGGTTTGTTTAAATGACAAGTACATTAATTCAGAAAGTATTTTAATTCATAAGAATTAAAACAAAACAATAAAATGATGCTTTTGACTTTCTTTATTTAGTTTTTTGGATTTCTTTTTCTAAGTTTAGTAATTTTTCAATATGTTTCAATTTTTATAGGTTTTCTAGTTTTAATTAAAAATTCCTTTACAGATACAAGTAAATTAAATCATGTCTTCTTTTTCACTTAATTTTACTATTCTAAAACAAATGGTTTTTCTCTTGAATCTTTTTATAAAAAATTGTTCTTTCTCATTTTTTTTTTTTTTTTTTTTTTTTTTGGGGGGGGGTCTTGAATTAGTATTATCAGCATATATTTTTTTGTTTGTTTATCATTTTAACTTGAGAATTTATTTTTATAAAAAAAAATCTCAAAAAACTGTATTTCCGAAAAGAACATAAATAATATCTTTTATACAAAACAAATTCTAAAAAAGTTTTCCTCAATATAAAATGTGTTGTATAAATCAGTGAAAAAAGGTCGGGTTAAAAAATCAGATCTAAAAACATGGATTAATATCTTTTTATTTTTTATTAGTGTTTTTAATTTCTAGATATATATTAAATCAGAATAATGATCTTTATTTGATTTTTTTTTTTTTAATTTTTTTGGTAATATAAATTCCGAAAATCCCTATAAGTTAAATACAGAGTAAAAAGATAAAATAATACATTTCTTTCTTCCAATTTTAAGGCTTTATTCATCATATTCAAACAAATTTAAAATCAAAATTGTATTCTCTTATTTACAAAATTATATTTATTTTCTTTAATTACAGTCAGTTCCACTTTTAAGGTACAAACATTCAACGAAATTTAAGGCACAAAAAAATCTCAAATTAAGGCACAAAATTTGTAATTTTTTTTTTGACAATTTATTTTACTAGAATCTGAATTCTGTGCTTTAATTTGAGATTTTTTTTGTGACTTAAATTTCGTTGCAGTTTTTCCCTTAAAAGTAGAACTGGCTGTATTTATTTATCAAAACTGGTAACTAAAACAAAAAGATAAAGTTTTTTTTCTCCTTCGTGCCGAATACATGTAGATAAGTATATTTACAATAATCAATAATAATGAAATTTGTTATTGATTAGCTTTCCAAAAGTTAAATCATGCGTATCCTCTACTGATTATAGAATTGGTAGACAAATCTAAATTATTAAAAAAGGTATTATAATGATAGAAAATGCCATAAATTGATTAATCTAATATTCAAATCCTCCGTTTGTGGCAGTAATATTTATTTTCAAAACAATTTTTTACAGAACAACACAAAATTAAAATAGAAAATCCATCTTTTTTAAAAAAATGCTGACTAGAAGTTTTGAAATTCGTTCCTCTAAATCCTATTATTCTCATTTTAAATAGTATGGTTATCACTTTTTTATAATGGTTGTAATATTAAAATCGACTTTGTTTTGAGACCATACTGTTGTTTTTTTTTACTTTAATTTTATAAAATGATCTTGGTTTAACTATGAGAAAAAAATGTTAATTGGAAAATGGAGGAAAGAAAATTTTTATTCGGTTCTTGAAAAAAATGTATTCAAAAAAACAAAGATAAATTATAAATAACCCAGATTATAACAGGGTGATATAATAAGTGTATAAAGGATTTACGAATTAAGTAATTTATTTTTATCTTTGATTTTTTGAATACAATTGTTTGAAAACTCAATTAAAACTTTTGTTTAATTTAAAAAAAAAACGATAAAAAGTTACATCTGCATTGTTTTTGTAGTTATATTTTCTTTTCTCAAATGATTATTTAACAAAGAAAAAAAAACACACATTCTATTCGAAAACTGTTTTAAAGTTGTTAAGTGGGATTTTCGTTACAGTCGGTTCGACTTTTAAGGCACAAACTTTTAACGAAAATTTAAAACACAATAAAAATCGCAAATTAAGGCATAAAAGTCTGATTTTAGTAAAATAAATTGTCAAAAAAAATTACAAATTTTCTGCATTAATTTGAGATTTTTTTTTGTGCCTTAAATTTTATTGAAAGTTTGTGCCTTAAAAGTGGAACTGGCTGTATTGAATAGAACCTAAAAAGTACTATCATTTAAGTTTTTCAATTTCTATGATTACTATTATGAAAAAAATTGAACACATTAAATAAAACTGACCAAAATCATGATAATTTTTGAAATTAAAAAGAATACAAACAATATTAAAAACATTTTTAAGAATAAAAAAATTAAATTAAGGTTATTATGATCTAGTTTTTATCAGTATATTTCAAGGAAAACGTTGTAAAGTCATATTCTTTTTTTTAATTATCAAAGTGACCAGAATGAGTAAAAAGTGTATTTTTCGGGCAATTTATAGTTTGTAAATTACGAATTTCAGACATAATTCCCAAGAATTAATCTGAATAATATTGTGAGAAATTGAGGAAAATAGTGTTATTACTGAGATAAAGTAATTGCGAAAAGGACGAATTTTCAATTTTCAATTTTTCATAAAAAGCCTTTTGAAAATTTTATTATTTAGAAAATGTGATATGTGATTTAAAGTTAAGTGTTTAATGGTATTGAATGGATCAATAGAAAATTCAAAGTAGGAAACCAAGAAATCTTTATTTTCCAAATAATTTTTAAAATTACAAAGATAAAAAATAGTGATAATTCTTCATTTGGTAGTTCTATTACGATTTAGCTTTATAATAAAGTATTATTTTATATGGATAAGGTGTTTTAATTTTACTGCTGATATATTATAATATCTTAGGATGATTGATTCAATAAAATCTAAGTTAAATACCATAATTCTTAAAGGCGTTTAATTCTAATTTGTATTATTATTAATTTGTAAAAAATCTGCTCATTTGATCAGTTTTACTAATTGAACAATTTGATTTTTTGCAAATTTTACACAAAAAAAAATCTATTTTTTGGAGTATTGAATTTTTTTTTCATCACCACTAATTCTTTTTCCAATTTTATTAGATATCCAGTCAAAATTTTTTTCCACTAAAACTTAAAATAATAGTTCAATTTTGGGTTTAATGGTAACTTATGGTGTAAAAAAACAGGTTTTAGATCATGCAGTTACTCAAGAAAATGGCCTATGGGATACTTGTATTAGAATTAATAATGGTAAAATTTTTTCACGACCTTTTCCCTATTTTTCTTAACTACAGAGGTGTAAATAACACGTGTTTTTTATAATAACCCATTACTGGAATTTGAATTACAAATGGGATTAATTTTTACTACCTTATCATCCTTTATCTTTAGAAAACACAGTTCTCAATGAAGTAAGTTGCAATTTGAGTCCCTCTTTGAAAAAAAAAATGAAAAGATGAAGTGAAAATTTTTCCTATTTAATCTTCAAATACCAGTATTGAATACAAAAAGTGTCAATACTCAAAATGGTGTGTAGAAAAGGACAATATGAAAAGTGTTATTCACAAGACATTCTTTAATTAAATCTTAATTGATATAATCCATGTTTTGTTGAAAATATATTTAAAAAGATGCTACTGTTAATACAAAGCTAACATCATTTTTACACTCTACAAGAATTGAGCCTAAATTAGAGAAAAAAATTTTTCCTTGATTGTTTGAATGAATTTTCACACCGTTTAAAAATATAATTGCAAAACTTTTTATTTCAAAATAAAGGGAAAAAAATTTACATTCATCTTCCTTTAAAAAGATTTTATTAATCATTTAATATTTCAAATTTATATTTCTGTAAGCAAGCTTAAATTATTAATTTCCCTCTTTAGAGAATTGGGTGTTTTACCAATTATAGTAAATCTTTGGGAATAATTTTTTTTTCTCAATCTGAATGAAAATTTTGATCTTTTTTTTATACAACCAATAGTACTAGTTTATCAAAAATGCTTTTCTAAATTTCTTGAAATTATCTATTTGATTGTTATTCTGCAAATACAGAAATGATTTTTTATCATTCATCCAAAATTTCATCACAAATAAAAGCAAAATAAGCGACTTTTTAAGAAACTTTATATAATTTGAAATTTTATAGAAGTGTACCTTTACAAAAGGTTACTCAGTACATTATCAGTAAATCTAAACTAATATTTTATTAATGATACGAGTGAAAATCTGATGGATTTTTTATATTTGAATAAGAGTGGCTAAAAGAAATTTCTGGCTCACTGAAACTTTAACAAAGTGTGGAATTTAACTACTAAGTTTTCAATTGAATTTTTATAGATCAAGGATTTTAAAGAGATATTGGTGGTTTATACAATTTATAATTTTTTATCCAGCTAGATCTGTTAAGTACAAAATGAAAATATTTTTACGAAATTTGTCTTGCTTTATATCGCACAAAATGGCAAAGAAATTGGCAAAAAAAAAGTTTTTGAGAAAATTTTTCATGAAAACAATTTTAAGAACCCTTACATATTGTTGAGAATATTATACACTTTTTTTTTTGGTCTTTTCATTAAGTTAAGTTGATAGGGTTCAAAAAATCAATTGGAAATGTCAAAATGAAGAAAAATGAAAAAAATTTAGGAATTATTGTTTGTCATTTTTTAGTTAGGTTAGAATTTGCTAAAAGGCTTGACCAGTATTTCGGATCACATAGAATTCACTAAGTCATAAATTTCCAATGTAAGAATGATCATTTTACTTTTTTAAACATGAAAATCTTATTTACTGTTTAGAGAAAAATGGTTGGACAGCATTTTTAATTGGGAACATTACTGAAAATGATTTTTAATTACAATCGTTTGTGAAATAACTAAAGAAAATAACAATAATCTACTTATTAGAATAAGGATTAATGTAATTCTACTTTTTCAAAACCTTATCTCTTATAGTCTAAAGCAAGTTTGTAAATTACCATTTTCAGAATTAATAGTAAACTTTACTAGAACTTGGATTTTTGTTAAAATAGCATGATCTACTTTAGTTATCAACCATTCAAATGAGTATTCTACCCACACCACGGATTAATGAACGTGTAACACCTTTAAACCCGGATTTATATAAAATTCACCTAGTTATCAATAGGATTTGATTTTCAATTTTACTAAGGTTCCCAATTAAAAATGGTGTCCAACCATTTTTCTGTCTCCAACATTTTTCTCTCTACAGTTAACAAAATTACAGAAACTGTATCCTTTTCCAAATATAATTTTCATTCGATTTGTTGGGTGCAAAACTCCACAAAACTTTTCCACAAAAACTCCCATCCCAATTTGCATTGAGACTAACAACTGTGTTTTGAAAGAGAATAATGATTTTGAGAGAAACAAATTGCCAACCAAAAATAATCAAATGTGTTTGAGTATTTATTAATGAAATTCTTGTAAAAATACCAAAACAGAGTAATTATTAGCTCTCAGAAGAGTTTTCGAGAAATTTAATCGCAGAAAAAAACCAAAAAAAAAGAATCAAGACAAAAAAAAACAAACCATTGTGAAAAAAATTTGGGTCATTAAAAAAAATTGGGTCAGTCAAAAATTTGATTTCGTTTTTTAAATAGTAAATATTAGCAAAATGGTTTTTGATCAAAGTAAAATTTTATGAACAAATCTTACATTTAAGAAAAACCAAAGTCATTATCAATAATAATTTTCAAAGACAATATTATCTTGTTGCATTTTAACCCTTTGGAATTACTGTGGAACTCTAAAAAACAAAAATTTATTTT
This sequence comes from Anaeramoeba flamelloides, assembly GCA_027625915.1. Taxonomy (NCBI): domain Eukaryota; family Anaeramoebidae; genus Anaeramoeba; species Anaeramoeba flamelloides. The sequence continues at coordinate 9,938,116 of JANTQA010000032.1, read as the reverse complement.
TAATTGTAAACTTTACTAAAAATGTTGATTTTTTTTATTAGATTACATTCCAAGATCAAGTTAATCATTGTTTGGGAAAACCAAAAATTAATAAGTGTTTTAAATTAAGGTTTGTCTATGGAGATTTAAAGAATTTAAATGGTTTCTGAAATCTTGATATTTCGGTATTTTGAAGTTTTGATTGTAAACATTAGTGGAAAACAACCTCTTTCAAAAAAACAGCTTTTTTGGAAGATTTTATTATTCAATTTGGTTTAAAAGGATATTTAAGATTAACTGTGATAAATTTGCGTTCATTAACAATGATAAATATCTTATTAGATTAATTGATTATAAGATTTCCTATTAAATAGTTCTCTTATTTTTAGTAAAGTTGACAATTAAAAATAAATTTTTGTTTTTTAGAGTTCCACAGTAATTCCAAAGGGTTAAAATGCAACAAGATAATATTGTCTTTGAAAATTATTATTGATAATGACTTTGGTTTTTCTTAAATGTAAGATTTGTTCATAAAATTTTACTTTGATCAAAAACCATTTTGCTAATATTTACTATTTAAAAAACGAAATCAAATTTTTGACTGACCCAATTTTTTTTAATGACCCAAATTTTTTTCACAATGGAAAGAGAAAATCACAATTCCTTTTGATAGGATTATTATGATTTCTGATGACCATGTAACAATTCATTAAACCCAAAGTTCAAAAATCATGGTTAATAAAATCTTCAAAAGATAGAGTTGTTTATTGAGAGTGTTTGAAATGATTATAATTTTTTAAGTAAGAAAATTGTGATTAGTTTTCTTCTTCCTTTACATATTATTTAATCAGGGTGTCCCAGGTTTGGTCTCTAAAAATATCTCTGAATTTTTCTTTAAAAAATTACCCATAAAATGTTTTTTGATCTTTATTGGAGAATATTTCCATGTTGATAAGTGACTTCACAACTTAAATGAGATTGGATCAAAAGATTTTTAAAGCAAATTGCTAAATTGTAAACGTATCTCTTAAGATTTATAAATTGAACTCAAACGAGAAATTTCATCTATTTTTAAGTGTTTTGGGAATAACTTGAGAGAACTTCCAGTTGGTACTTTAAAAAAGCTAACTAACCAGCCTTACTCTTGCTAAAAATCTTTAAATAAAAATTAAAGAAAATTTTGATAATTGTTATAAATAGAAAACATTCAGAGACTTAACAAAGAATTTTAAACCTTTTAGTTCCTTGCTAGATTGTGTACAACCAAAATTATTTGCACAACTGTTTTTTCAAAGTTTTGATATCATAAACTTTTGCAAACCAAATTTTGTAAAAAAATAAAAATCTTAATTGGTAACACATCACAAGAAGACTCCAAACAATTTGGAAAAAGTTTAAGTTTCACTTCACAATGCCAACCATTCACTACAAAAAATCTCGTGACTTTAACAAAGCTTATCACTTTTTGCAACGCCTTTCACTTTAAAAGTGTTGAAAAGTATTTGAAAGGTTTTTTAAATTGTCTGAAAGTGTTTGAAAGATAGAAAAGGCTGAAAGCTTGATAAAAGTCATGAGATTTTTTGTAGTGTTCAACGTTTTAAAATTCATTTTTTTTTTGATTGCCCCCTTTTTTCAGAAAAACAAATTAATTTTTTGTTTTATAAAATACAAATTAGATGTTAAATTCCTTAATAAAACACTCAAACTCTTCTTTGTGGCTTAAACAAACCCTTTCGTGGAATGGCCTTAATCAAATAAAACGATTTTATGATCAAAAAGTAGTTGATCATTTTGAAAACCCAAGGAATGTTGGTGCTTTAGATAAAAAAAAGCAATCAGTTGGATCCGGTATTGTTGGTGCACTTGCATGTGGCGATGTCATGCGATTAGATGTAGATATTGATGATGAAGGTGTCATTAAACAAGCTGTTTTCAAGACATTTGGTACGATAATTGTTTTCTTTTTTTTAAAAATTTTTGTTCAAAAAACAAAAAATATGCCTCTGAAAGTTGTTATAATCAAAAGGAACACCAAAAACTTTTTTTGAAATTATATTTTGATTCTGACTTTTGAAGAAACATCCAACCATTTAACCATTACGTAATATTTTTGAATTTTTTTTGTTTCCTTTCAAAAAAAAAACAAAAAAAAAAACAAAAAGGATGTGGAAGTGCAATTGCAAGTAGTTCATTCGCCACTGAGCTTATTAAAGGAAAGTCTGTTGACGAAGCTATGGGAGTCACAAATACAGAAATTGCAAACGAATTAAGTTTACCACCAGTTAAGCTTCATTGTTCAATGTTAGCACAAGACGCTATCAGAGCAGCCATTTGTAACTGGAAAGAAAAAAACCCAAATCACGTCTGTGTTTGTGGACCAGAGATTGCCATGTCACCAAAAAAAAAGTAAATTTGAAAAAAACAAAACAATTTGAAAACAATAACCAAGTTTTGTTGTTTTTTTTTTTTATTTTTTTTATTTCAACTCTTTTTCCATTTTCTTAATTTCCTTGTAGAAATGGAATTTGAAAAATTGTTTTAAAAAGAAAATCAACAAAATCTTTATCAATAAAATTTTTCTATTTTTGCTTTGAATTGATAAAATAAAAAAAGCATTTATAAAATTTGTTAGACTCTGAAAAACTTTTTTTTATTTTTAATTGCTCTTAACTTTAAAATAAGAAAGCACTTTTTTCTGATTCATTTGTTTAGAACAGTGTAGGTGAAGCCAAAGGCCTTTCCACACAAAATCATTCAATCTATTAGACGAAAGATAATCCAATTTTTCATACTGCCATTTTCCAATTAATAAATGAACAATCCTTATTTCTAACACCTAAATATTTTCGGAATCATTATAAATTAGTTGAAAAAGCACAAAGATCTTCACGAATTAATTGAAAATGAAAAGTTTATCGATTTTATGATAAAACAGTGGTTTTAAAAAAAGTAAAGACTTTTTGAAAACTTTTATCAAGTTTTCTATTTTACTCAAAAAGTGAAAACTTTTTCACAATTAAAACTTTTTTTAAAGATTTCCTGATTAGATAAGTGATGGCTTTTGTTTTAATCAAAACTGGGTAAAGTTTTCCATTTTTTGAAAAAAGTGATGAATCGACCTTTAAATATGGTGTAGAGGTTGGGGTGTCAAGGAAAGCACCTTTTTTTTTTAAAAAAAAGGTTCACAATTTATTAAAACGCACAGCTTTAAAAAAGTTTTAATTCTAACTTTGTCTCAATAAAAGGATTCATTTTTTTAAAATGGCTCGATTATGTTTTTTAGTTTTTATTAAGTCTGCTTAATTGATTTTTATTCTGACTAAACAAAAATCGATTGGATCTTTTTTTTCATGTTTTTGAGACAGCTTGAAAAAGTCACTTTTTTTAAAATTCATAAAATTTCAATTTTCTCTTTTTGACTTTCGATCTATTTGGCCCAAAAATTTTCTTCCAAAAAAAATGAAATACCATTGATTTTAAATAATTCGAGATAAAAACAAATACTTTTTAGTTAAAATTTCATAGTTTTTTCGTTACTTTGATTGGAAAAATTTTAGTAAGAAATTTGAATAACCTGGGTTGAAAAATAGGATATACCAATGAAAAATTATACTTGAAATTGTATCAAAGATGATTATAATTAATAGTTACTTTTTGATGTATTTATTCATTCAAGACTAAAAACCCATTTTACCTGGTGTTGGTTATATTGTTCACCACACCACGGCTAAGATTATTTCTATTATTGGAAAAAGTTAAAATTAGATACTTTTCTTTTTAGCTAGAACGTTCTTATCAATGGAAATTTAAAAAAAATCCGAAGCCACATTTATATTTATTAATTACATTAAAATATAGTGAAAAAATATTTAGTATGTTGAGTGTTTAACTAAAGAATTGATCCACAATTTATTATTTTATTTTTTTGAATTTTCATATTTATTCCATTTTGAAAAATTACCAAAATAAATTATTTTTAAATAACAAGTAAACTATATCAATAAAAATATATGGAAATTGATTTTTTTATAAATTCATATAAAAAAAGCTTTATCCACTTTGGACCATGATCCCTTTTTGGTTTAACTTGTTGTTTATATTAATTCTAATCCATACAATATCTGTGAACAACTGAAGGAAACATTAGTCACAAATATAATTTTCGTTAATGAATATATACCAACAAAGCAGAATTAAATACCAAGAAAATTTATTTATAGTAAAATTAAGAATTTATTATCATTTGTATTAACCCTTTACCCCAAACCATACACAAAGACATCATGAATTTAAAAAAAAAAGGTTTATGATTATTACTATCAGTGATTGTTAGCCCCCTTTTAGTAAATCAAACAATTTTAAAAAATAATATTTTCCCGTTAAGTATCGAATATATATATATATATATTTATCTATATATATATATATATATTTATATACGAAAACAGTTATCAGATCTATCTGAAAAAAAAGAGAGAAAAGACGAAAAAAGAAAAGAAAAAAAGAAAAAAGGGAATAATATAAACACAATTATAATATATACACCTTTAAACTAGATTATAATTAAAAATGACAGATTAAAAACTCTTTGAAGATTCCGGAGATCCACTATTATTGAAAAAGTAACTAATATAAATATATATATATATATATGGAATATTAATTAACTTTTTTTCAATAGTACATGCTGCTAAACCATTGCCCACCTTACCGAAGGACACCGGCTCTTATAGAATGACTATTCTATATTTTTAAAGAAAAAAAACCTCTTGAGAGATTTCAACCCTCATGATATTTTCCATATTATGTATTCCTTGATAATTAAAGTATTTCGTTCTTGGATGTGAATTTTATTAGTTATTATCATTCAAGCAACTCTAAAAAAATCAATTAGAATTATTATTAAACTATAAATTATTAGATTTTTTAAGAAGAATTACAATCAAAAACTTTCATATTGAATTTTTTTTATTTTTATTACCATTTCAAATATAAAAATAGAAAAAAAAATAATTTTATCAAAGTATCAAATCACTTATCGTTAAAACTCCCAAAAGTAAAGAATTTTTTTTTTTTTAATTTATTTATTTATTTCCAAAAATTTTCTTAATATTTAACAACATAAAAAATTAATATTAGTTATTAATCTCATTTTTATAAAACTTATTTTTATCATTGTTGTCTTTCTAATATTTCAAAAATAATTTATCAAAATAATCTATGGTTTAAGGATACAATTTAAATAAAAATCAATACATATATAGCAAAGAATCTACATTTTTAGATAAATTTCATAAAGATATATTTCAACTTTAACGCCTGAAGTATTGATTATTTAACCTTTAAACCTCTGCTCAAATTCCGATTTTTTTGACAATTCCTATATTTTTTACTAATACAATGATCTTTTTTTTTAGTTGATACAAATGACTTGAATATTTATTTTAATAATAGAATTATAAGAGATATTTTAAACATTCAGAACTGATAATATTGATATATAACAACAACCCCAATTTTAGACTTCTTTAGATGAGACATTAATCCCTTAAGGGTTACATTTCTACTAGAGGGTGTTGGATTATTGTGCTCTTTTACCTCACTTCTCAAAAAGAATTTCCATTCTGTAGAAATTGGGCAAAAAATACTATTTTTCAAAGTTAAAGATATAAACAATACAAAAAGTAAATTTTGACAACAAATCTTGAAGGAAAATTTTCAATAAAAAAATGATTTTAATGTATTTTCAAGAACAAGTTCAAAATTTAAAACATTTCAAACTTGTAAAAGGAACTTTAAAAAATATTTCGAACAGCTTCGGAAATTGTTTTGTGCTTATAGATTTGAAATGGAAATTATGAAATTTTTTTAAATCAAATTTTTGAAAGATCTCAGAAGGGTAAAACTGATAAAATTGTTTGAATTGTTAAAATTAGAACTGTGAAAAAAATACCAGACAAGATTTTTAATTGTGAATATTAGTAAAATTATTGTGTAATTTCATTTATTTACAATCAAATTCCTTTTTTTAAGAATCGAACTTTTTCAATTATAACCCCCCCACTTATTAGAATGATGACTGATGAAATCACACTTGTTCAAAACACCATTCAATCAACCAAAAAACAAGAATAACAATTATCATTTTCCAAACTCTAGTAAACCTCTATAAAACTGGATTGTTTTTCAAAAAAAGTTGATCAACGTATGGCTATCAAACAATTACTCGAGTATTCTAGAGAAACCTTACTTTGATGGACTTTTGGTAGGTTTATTACTAATCTCATAAAAAAATTGGTTATTTATAATAAGGATTTCATTGAAATTAGACAAAAATTTTACTAATACTCACAATTAAAAATCTTGTCCTGTATTTTTTCCCTACAAGACTCTATTTTTTTGAAAAAGAAATTTTTGGTAGACAAATTTAATTGGGAAAATTAGAACTCTTTCAAGAGTTTTGTTGTTTCAACAATTTCACTGTTTACATAAGAAAAAATAAATCTTTAATTAAATAATGTCAAGTATTTTCTTTCTGAATTTGTAAAATATTTCAACAATTATTTGATCAAATAATGATTTAAATTTTTTATTTTCCAAGTAAGAGAATAAAAGTGACTCAAATAAACACAAAAACAAGTTCAAAGTTCTTTTGGTTTCAATCAATTAAGATAAAAAGTCATTTTTTTTATTTGTCTTTTTTTGATATTTGAACACTTAAAAAAAGCCGAATAATTTTTAATCTTTACCTCGCCACAGACCCAAAAAAAAATAAACAATTCCAATTACTTTATATGAAGAAGGTTATTTGTTTTTTTCTCTTTCTATTTATTCTTATACTTTGCTGTGAATGTGCAGATCAAAGTAAATTTAAATTATGCTCACAAAGCACCTTTTGTGAAAACAATCGGGAAATAAGGAAAAATAGAAGCGGCCCACGTTTTTCTTTTGTTCCTTCATCCGCGAAAATCGATGAAAACAAGAATCTATTTCAAGTCGATCTTTTACGTTTCGACGAGCTTGAACCCAGACTGTTTCTTGAAATCTCAAGTGTAATTCCAGGTGTTGTTCGTGTCAAAATTAACGAAAAGGATCCTGATTTAAATCGTTATCAAGTTGAAGGGGTATTATTAACAGAAAATTTTAATTATCAAAACGCTGAAATTGTTTCACAAAATGAAGAATTTGTACTTCTTAGGTTTGGATCAGAAAAGGAAAAGCACGTTGATGTCAAATTGTTTTATGGCCCATCATGGAAAATTGAAATTTTAAATTCTGATGGTGAAAAGATCATAGTTTTAAATCACGACTCTTTATTTAATTTTGAAATGGACAAAAAAGACTTTTTGTTAAATAAAGAAAAGCAAAAAGAAGACAAGAAAGAAGAAAAGAAGGACCCCGGAAAAGAAAAAGAAGAAGAAAAAGAAGAAGAAAAAGAAAAAGAAGAAGAAAAAGAAGAAGAAAAAAATCAGGAAGATGACCAACCAAATTATGAAGAAAGATTTGGAGGAAACACTGATTCTCGCCCCTACGGACCATCTTCTGTTGCGTTAGATGTTCTTTTCCCCGATACCGAGCATATCTATGGCCTCCCAGAGCATTCAACTAAGCTCTCGCTCGAAGACACAGAAGAAGGAGAGCCATTTAGATTATATAACGTCGACATTCTTGAATATGAAACAGAATCGCGAATGTCGTTATACGGATCAATCCCAGTCATTATTAGCAAGCCAAACAATCAAAAAACACTGCATGGCATTTTTTGGTTTAACCCATCTGATACCTGGATTGATATTTCCACACAAGAAGCACAAACAAAAACGAAATTATTTGGAAAAAATTCTCATGTCTCAAAAAGAGCACACTGGATGTCCGAAACGGGTGTAATTGATCTCTTTATCATGACAGGGCAAGAAGGCAAAATGTATCAAGTATTTGAAATGTATGATACACTCACAGGCTTTCCCTATTTCCCACCTTCCTTTTCGGTTGCCTATCATCAATGCCGCTGGTCCTATAAAACACAAAAGGAAATCCAAAATTTAAATGAAAAGTTTGATGAATACGATATCCCAGTGGATGTTTTTTGGATGGACGTTGATCACACAGACGGGAAAAAATATTTCACTTTTGATCCACGTACTTATCCAGATCCAAAGCAATTATCAAAAACAGTTTCTGAGAAAGGCAGACAATTAGTGGCCATTGTGGATCCTCATATTAAAAAAGAAAATTCATGGGAATTGTACAAAGAAGCCCAATCTAATGATTATTTTATTAAAAAATCTGATGGACAAACAGATTACGAAGGGCATTGTTGGCCAGGTAAGTTAATCTTTTTTTTTTTTTTTTTTGTTTTCTTGTTCTTTTTGCTTGTTCATGTAATATTTTGCTTGTTCGTGTAATATTTTGCTTTTTGATCGAAAAGGCTTTTCGGATTTCTCTTGATTTGATTTTTTTTTGAAAATGATTAAAACAACTTTAATTTGATTTGTGTGTTTGGGTTACTTAATGCTATTTTGATTTGCCATTAATTAATTGTCGTATTTTACTTTTATTTTTAAAAAGAAATTTTTTTATTATTATTTTCAATCAACTTTAAATTTATCAACATTTCTTCAAAAAACTCTTTATTATTTCCTCACAATATAAACACTCAAGAATTATTAGTCTTATTAAAATGTTTGTATATATAATACTAATTTATTTCGAATTATTTTTTATTGTTAAATATTAAATATTCAAAAAAAAAAAAAAAAAAAATTCTTAAAACAGCAATTTTTAAAAAGTGAGGGATTTTTTTTTTGAAAATTAATAAAATTAAAACTTTATTCAAAAAATAAAGTTTTAAAAAAGTAAGGACTGACTTTAAATTAAAACTTTTTTCGAGTTTTCTATTTTAAAAAAGTGATGACTATTTTTCATAAAAAATATTTTTCCAGACTGTTTTCTATTTTAAAAAAGTAAAACTACTTATAATCAAAACCTTTTGAAAGTTTTCTGTTTTAATAAAAGGAAATAAATAAATTTTAAATGTGAGATAGAGGTTGTTGTGGAAAGAAAAACACCTTTATATAGTTTGAGTACTCACTTTTTTAAAACTTTATTTTTGAATAAGTATTAATTAAAAAAGTGCATACTTTTTTAAAATAGAAAACTTGAAAAAAGTTTCAAATAAGTGATAATTTTTTTAAAAGAACTGTGCTTGTTAAAATACATTTTTTAACAAAAAATACTTGTTTATTGCCAAAAAGAAAATTATTACATTCAATTTTTTTGGTAAGATTCAGAAGATTTGATTTATAATATTGAAACTAAAATATTTATTAAATTTTGAGAAAAAAAAAAATTAATATTTAATTTCAAAATTTTTTTTTTTAATTAAACAAAAAATACAAAATAAATCATAATGTACTAGTATTTCAATGATAATTTTTAAATTTTTCATAAAATTTTAATTACAAATTGAAAGTTTTTATCAAAAAAATATCCCAAAAATCGGGTACTTTTTGAAAATTCATGTCTTCACAGTTTTTCGAGATTAAAATTGCCATATCTCTCCGAATATAATAGATAACATATTTTTTTGGTATTATGTTATTATTTTAAAAAGGTTATAGATAATAAATACCAAAAACACAACTTTAACAACTAGTTTCACTTTCTTAAATGATTTTTTCTAGATAAACTCTTTTTCAAATTAAATGGCACATAAAATTTCAAGAATTATTCATAATCGAATCAAGTTAATTGTAATATCATTCTAAAATATAAGAAACTCTATAAAACATAAAAAAACACTCAAATGAATATTTAAAACTCTTTAAAACAAAACAATAAAAATTAAAATTAAATATTTTAAAAATTATTGTACCCTTTTATTAGAAATGAGAAATCTCGTTTTGAAAATTGTAAAGAAAAAAAATAATAAAATCAAGAAAAACCGTTGAAAAAGGTTAATTGAGGAAAAAAGTTCAATAAATTTTATTGATAACTCTTTACACGAAAAACTTTTGTTCTTTATAGTCTAATATTCAAAATAAAGCCGCAATTCATCTGGGTATTTTGTTGGAATTGTTTTTTTTCAATATTTTCTTTTTTCTTTGTTCCAGACATCAATCCAATAATGTCCTTTCTTAATTCCTACATTTAGCTCATTCGAAATCAAACTTAAACTGTTTCCATTTTTATACTGACAGATTATTTCCAAATTATTTTCTTCTTATCTTGTTTTTTCATTTTCCAACTGTTCAATATCCATAAATAAATAAAAAAAAACAAAAAAATGAATAATTAAAATGAAAATCACCAATAAGTAATTATCTTATGAACAATCAAATTCAATAGTATTGATGATTTGAGATGTGCCTTTTTGTTTGAAAAAGAGTTTAAATTCCAAGATTTTCTACAAAAAGTAAAAAAAAAAAAAAAATTAATTTATTGAAAAGATAAAACCGATTTTAAAAAGAGGTTTAACCAATTCAGAACTCAAATAATAGGATTTAAGAAACTTATTGTTTTTCGTTTTTCCACCCAAAAAAATTTTTTTTCTTCGAAATTTGGTTATTTTTTTTTTTTATTGTTGAAGAAGTGTAAATTACACTCTGGATACCCTTTTACTTAAATTCCCTTTCAGAAATTTAAGCGTAAAATCATAGATTTCACGATTATTATTTAATGAAAATAGTTTCAAACTGTTTGTTTTAAATTAATTCATTAAGATTTTTTTTTTTTTTTTTAATTTGTTTTGAAATATTAATCTATCTTTTTCATCGGAAGGATAGACCCATAAAAAATGATCAATATTTTCAATAATTTCTTGTTTTAATAAAGAGATCTAAATATTTGAACAACGATAGATCAAATGAAATAGGTTACTTTATTAAGTTTTTTAGAACTTTATAGATGGTTTGAATCTATAAAGTCTAAGGTTTTAAGAATAAGATTTGGTTTTACAAAATTGAGTTGCTTTTTTTTTTTTTTTTTTTTTTTTTTTTTTTTTGCAAGTTTCCCAAATCTTGTTTTCGCAAAATCCCAGTCCAGGTAACGACTCGACAGATTGTACGGAAAGTCCAATTCGGTTCACTTTGGTTGGCTTCAGATCGCATTCGTTGGATTCAGTTCTCCACAGTTGCATAAGTCCAGCTCAATTCATTTTAGATCTGATCATTAACAAGTTTGGTTAGGTTAGTCATGACCAAGTCCACCAATTCTTATAATGATTTTTTATTCCTTGAACCTCTCCAAGCACCTAAAAAAACAAAAAGAGGAGGAACCCAAACAACTTAAAAAGGGAAATTTGGAAAAGGTAAAAAGTATAAAAAATTGAAATTTGGTTATTTTATTAGTAATCAAAAATTAATATTTTGTGATCTTATGAATTTTTTTTTTACAATTTATTTACTATTCCAAAAAACCGTTTAACTTTTTCAATTTTATCAATTTCAAATTGAATTTTCAACTGATCAAAAATAATTGACGAAGTTGAAGTTTTTTTGTTGACATTTGAAAAGCAGGAATTCTAAAAAAAAAAAATGTAAATAATTTGTTTAGTGAAAAGTCCTATAGTATATTATCTTAGGTTCATTTTTTTTTGTAAAACTTATTTAACTTGTTTTTGATGTATATTTTATGGATTCAATTGCCCTCATTTTCTTTTGGATAAGAAAAAAGAAAAAGATAAAAAAGGAAAATCAAAAAATGAAAAATAATTGTAATTAAAAATATAATAAATTACGATGTAAGAAGTTTAGGAATAAGAAAATTAATTTTGGATTCAAATATTTTGGTTCATTTCAAATGTTGATACATTGACTCCAACTATCAAAGAAAAAACTTCAAAAAATAAAACGCAATGAAAATTAATTTTCTCATTTATTCAATAATTAAATTGATTTCGTTAAAATGAAAAAAAAATCATACACCCTTTTGTTTTTATATCAAGTTAATATTTTAGAAAGTTTTAAAAGATAAATATTGTATTTTTTTCTATAATTTTTCACAATGACACGAAAAAAAAATAGATTTTCCTTACTTTAATGAAACATCATTTCAATCGACCTATTACTAATTTACAATTGATAAATGAGAACAATCTTCATTTAGATTTTTAAAAAAATCCATAAGAATTATAGACCAATAACTCTACAATTAAAAGTTTTATGAACTTATTTGAAATTAATTTTTTTTACAATATTTTTCATATTCTTTAAAGGTTTTAAACAATTTTCAGGGACTAAAGAGAAATATAAATATAAAATATTTTGAAAGAACAATTAAATAATTGATTTTGTAAAAAGTAGTATTCAGGAACTAATTTTTTTAAAATAATAATAAACTCAAAACAAAAAATGATAAAAATTTTAGAAAAAAAATATTTTTGCCAAAAATCTCCTAATGTATATATATATATATATATATATAGATATAAACAAATCTTAAAAAGTGGGTCAAATTTATTTTTAAATATCTTGATTAGACTCAACCTCATAAAACTATTTAAATATCCAAAATCATTAACAACCATTCATTGATTTTTGATAATAATTCAATTTGTTTGTTAGTTTGACATTACATAAATTCAAGATATTACAATTTCCGATCTTCAATTTTCTCTGTAATTTTATTTTAAATGTAAAAATTGGTGTTTATTTTTTTCTTTTTGATCGTAAAAATTCATTTTCCAAAAGGTATAATCTCAACAAAATATCCAATAGAATAAAAACTTATAACTGTATTTTTTTGTTTAAAAAATCATTTGTGTTACCATATTTTCCGTTTTTTATTGAAATTGGAAGTCCATTGTTTTTTCCAAAAAAAGTTTTTTTTTTTTTTTTATTATTTTTTAGAAATATTTTAATGAACATCTTTTGAAATAAAGATCATAGTTACCGATTCAATTAGGATTAATATTTCACTTTATTTGATATCGAAAATTAACGAATAAATTTACTAACAAAAGAAAATTTTTTATAAAATGTAAAAAAAAATTCCCAACTTTTTTGGAAATACCTTATATATATTCAATTTATTTTTTATACATTTCTTGAAGATCATTTTCAAAAAGTGTGACAATTTTTTTATAATAAAAGCCTAAAAATAGCCCCATTAAAGTCCATTGGTCATTTTAAAGATAATTTAGAAAACTTCCCCATTCAAAGTTTTTTAAAACCACTTTAATGTTTTTTATTATTTTTTTTATATAAAAATCCTTGATTTTTACATATTTTCATTTATATTAATATTAATAATAATATTTAAATATTAATTTTATTTGTAACAATAAATACTTTCAAAAGGAACTTCTAAATGGCCAGATTTTTTAAATCCAAAAGTTATTGAATGGTGGAGCTCAAGGTTTAGTTATGATAAATATGAAGGTTCAACAAACAATATGCATATATGGAATGATATGAATGAACCGGCGATTTTTAATGGGCCTGAAATGAGTATTCCAAGGGACACAATTCATTTAGGAGAAATAGAGCATCGAAATATTCATAATAGCTATGGGCTCTTTGTAACTAAGGGGACCTTTGAGGGTTTGATAAAAAGAAACAAAAATCAAAACGAAAGACCATTTATATTAACCAGATCATTTTTTGCGGGATCTCAAAGATATTGTACCATTTGGACTGGAGACAATATGGCCAATTGGGATCAGTTAAAATATACGGAATCAATGCTATTGTCGCTTGGATTGGCGGGTGCACCATTAAGTGGAGAGGACACAGGGGGATTTTTAAATAATCCAGATGAAGAATTATTTTCAAGATGGTTTCAAACATCTGCATTCCATCCCTTTTTCAGAAGCCATTCCCATACTGATACCAAAAGAAGAGAGCCTTGGGTTTTTGGTGACCCATATACAAGCATAATTCGGGAATCTATTAAAATAAGATATTCCTTGTTGCCCTTTTATTATACCCAATTTTATAAGGCTTCAACTAAAGGCAAGCCAATCATGAGGCCATTGTGGCTAGTTTTCCCAGAGGATGTGAACTTGCTTAATGAGGAAGTAGAAAACTTTTCTTATATGGTCAGCTCTTCAATACTCATTTCGCCCATCTCAGAAAAGAATCAAAGAAGTAAAGAGGTCTATTTGCCAAAGGGCAATTGGTATGATTTCCATACTTTGGAAAGAATCAACAGTAAAGGGAAAGCATATAAAATTGATGCACCCTTGGAGAAAATTCCTATCTTTTATCGTGGTGGTAAAATTGTTCCTAGAAAAATGAGAGTCAGAAGAAGTTCTCGTCTAATGGAAAATGACCCAATCACACTTTTTGTTTTTCTTGACGAAAACAAAAAATCTTCAGGTACTATATTTATTGATGATGGACACAGCTATGATTTTAAAAATTCAAAGAAATATATCCATCAAAAAATTATTTTCCAAAATAATAAATTATTTACAAAAACTTTCCATTCAAATTATGATACTGCTTTAATAGAAAGAATATTAATATTTGGACTTGATCAAACACCAAAAAATATCATGGATAATAATAACCAAGATCTAATTTTCAACATTGATGAAAACATGGATATGATAACAATCAAAATGCCTAATTTATCAATTGGACATGATTGGCAAATTCTTATCCAATAATTTAATTTTCTTGAATTATTATTAATCATATTTTTGTTTGTTTTATTTTATTTTTTTTTTTTATTTTTTTTTTTTGCTTAAGGGCAAATTAATAAATGAATGAAGATTTTGTATCTTTTGATAATAAAACCATTACAAAGGTATCACATTAAAAATTGATTTAATTAGTTCATAAAAATTTTTTATTTTTATAAAATTAATATTCATAAATTTTATTCAAGCCCAATTTTTACTTGGTGCTTAAAAAAAAAAAAATAAATTTTGGTTTTTTTCTTATAAATTTTTTTTTTTATAACTTTTCCTATTTCGTATTTGATAAAAGTATGAAAAACAGCAATATTTTTTTTAAAAAAAATAAAAAGTTTAATTCTCCAAAAATAAAATCAGTCGATCAATATTTTTTCTTTGATTTTAAACATTGGCTATCAATAAATAGAGGATTTGAAGAGATCTTTTTTAAGTCAGAATAAAGTTTCAAAAATCATGATTATTTTTAATATTTCGTTATATTGTATAAAATGACAATAACTCTATATAATTCACGATAAAGTTACAAAAATCGTGATAATTTCCATCAAATCGCGATATATCAGAAAATTTCCAGATACTTTATAAATTGTGATAATCCTCTATTAGATCATAATAAATCATCTACATAATGCGCTAAAAATAAAATCGCAATTTGCTAAATAATGGATTTTTATGACTAATTGAGCAATAGTTTAAACAGATCAAGTTTGTTTGATAAACAAATAGATCCTCGAAAATAAAGGTTATTTTTTTGAAAAAAACTACAATAAGAATTTTCCTTGATTTTATAAAGTATAAGAACAACGAGTTTTATTATTTGATCGATTATTTTAGAACAACAAATGAAGGAATTAAATTCAAATCAATAGTTTACCAGTCGATCGTTGTGTTATATATTAATATGAATAAAAAATATTTAAAACATTCAACCCTTTCACTCATTCTTTATCGAAGGTGTTCTTAGGAGATACACAATTTTCTTTATCCCATTAAGTTTAAAGGGGAAGAATAACTTTTCAAAAGCTTTCAAAACAGCCTTAGTCCTATTATCACCAATTATTAAGATTGTTTGGACATTTTTTTCCTTCTTCCCAGATTCTTCTTCTCTTAATCTTGAATTTTGGAGAAAAAATGACTTGGGTTTTCGGTTTTTTTTTTAATTGATCGACTATAAGAAGGAAAATTCCTTTTTCTTCTTTTTTGTTATCAAAATTTGAAGGTAATAACCCTATCTTAAAAAAAATGCACATCTGTTACAAATTTCAAGTGCATTTTCAAAATGGGTTATTATTTATTTGATTGTAAAATTAACAATAGATTTTATATTTTTTTTAAATAATAAAAAAAAAAAAAAGAATAAAATTTTTTTTTATTAAAAACATGAAGGACCGTTTTAAAAGTTTAAGTCTTTTGAATGTTTCAGACTTGTAGAAAATTCACAGACCCTTCAAACACCTGTCAACATTTTTTACATTGATAAAGTCTCAAGTCTTTGTAAAAGTCAAGAAATTTTTGGTATTAGCCAGGGTATTATTAATAAGATGATTATTAAAAAACAATTTAAGATTATTACAATTTTTATTTTATAACGCTTTTGTGGATTATTAAGGTTTTATGATTTTTTTTAATAAAGTGGGATTAATCTTGTTTTTTTAAAATTATCGCGAATTTATTGTTAATATCCTGATAAAATATGTTATCATCAAAGCCACTATATATATTTATAAACACTTTTCCAGTCAAACGGTGCTGTTTTATTGAAAAAAATAGAACATTTTCTATAATTTTAATCGAATATTCTTCTCAAAATAAATTTTCAATTTTTAGATCAAAATAATTATTTCTCATTTAGTTAATTTTTTTTTCTTTTCTTATTTTAGGTTTTTTTTTTTTATCTTTATTTTTTTTTTTTATTTTTCTTTTTTTTTTTTTTTTAAAAGTCAATTTGAAAAAAATAATCCTTTGAAACTCAAAATTAACATTTAGAAAATTGATCCTTTGTAATTTCTTTTAAAATTCAATACAGTTACTATTAAAAAATCTTATTGTCAAAAATTTTAATTTCCTCAAGAAATTGAGAAATTTCTGCATGGGACATTCGAATGAAAGCGGTAAAAAAATTTTTTTATTTTTTTTTTTTAGAAAACCAAGGTTTTTTCAGGTATAATTTTTATTTATATCAATTCCAATCGGAAGTTTATTGTTGTTCTTATTTCTAAAAGATCTTAGTTTGGTTGATTCTTAATAAAAAATGAATTTTTTCATTTTTGGTATTATCATTCAGTGAAGTAGGGTTTTTAATTGAAAATTATCTTTTCAATAATTTTCTATATTAATTTTTCAATTTTTTGTTTTTGCAAATCCTAATGGGTTAAAATTAATACAAAAACTTGAAGAAAATATAAAAAATAATTTGAAAATTACTAATGAAATCATAATCTTTTTTACCAAATCAACATATTTGCAGGTAAATAAATTAACAATTTCTTTGATTATCGTAAATGTACTTTTAATGAAGAAAAACTATCAATTGAATTAAAAATCTTCAGATTTGTCAAATTTAAATGTTAAATTTTTGAAAAAAATCTAAAAAGAAAGATCTTAAGAAAATAAAAATTATCTTGTTTAATTTACAAAATAAAGAAATTTCCAGTTTAAATGTTTTTAAAGATAAATATCCTTTATCTAAGGGAAAATAATAAAAAATCAAATCTAAAATATCCCTAATCTATCAAAACCAGCCCTTGTAAATGTAGAAATCAAAAATAATCCCAAACCTCAAAAATTAATTAAAACACCCACTGGATATTAAAGAATACTTTAATTGGGGTAGTTTATAGTTGCTATATACTGGATAATTTGTAGTTTTATGGTTAAAATATAAATTATATTTTTGAATTATTACTAATATTTACCATTAAGAAGAAAAATCGATTTTGTCGATTTTAGAGTATCAATGGATGTTTGATTTGGATAAAAGGGAAGTGATAGAATTTCCGATTTTTTGAAAGATAATATTATTATGAATTATCAATTTGGATATCTTATAACTTTCAATAAAAGATTTCGAAATCCAGTTGAAAAAGTTAGAGAAAAAATTGTTTGTTTTTGATAATAACATATCGAAAAGATATTTTATTTTGGTTAAAGGATTTACTTCAATTTTTATATTAATATCAAATCATAACATGTTGTGATAAGTAGTAAATTGTGTCAATGTTATATTGTTCATAAACCACTAAAAAATCTATTATAAATATAATTTGAAAAATAAATTATGAGATTTTTGACTGCGTCAAATATACCTGTTACTAAATTATAAAACAATGGTTTAATGTATAAAACTATATTTTTTTTTACTTCTTGGTCCAATATAAGATCCAATTCACTACATACACAAATACATATTTTAGAATCATTTTTTGTATTCAATTCCTTGATATTTTTAGTGAATTTTAAATTATGAATAAATTTGTAAAAATTATTTTTTTTATTTAAATTTTTATATGATTTTTATATGTTCTTTTTATATTTTTTTTTTAAAAAAATTAAATTGGTTTTTTAAAGTCATCTTTTCCATAAAATTTTTGATTTAAAGAATTTGTTTTTTTTTTAATTCTCAGAACTTTAAGAAAACAATGCCATATTTACTTGTGTTTTATTTTAATTTCGATTTCTGAACAATCATTTAATATATAAGCTTTCTTGAAAATTATAACACTTTTTTTTTTTTTTTTGAAACATCAGTTTACCAAGTCTGTATAGGTTAGTTAACAACAACACTTACAAATGTAAAAATAGAAACCAAAAATAATATAATTCTATTGTTGTCAAAATTATACATGTAGAAAAGTTTAATCTACTATTAATTGTAAAATAAAAAGATCTAAATTTTTGTTAATTTTTCCAAAATAATTACATACCAAGAATTAAAACAAATAATCAAAGTCCCCTGATTTTTAGAAAAGGTAAATTCATAATTTGTACTTATTTATAGAATAAAAAAATTGAAATATAACTAATTTTAAAATCTTATTATTGGAAAGCTGAATGAAAATTTTTTCCATTATTTTCACAATAAATAGGATGTTACAAAATAAAAGCCATTTTACACTTTTCAAGAATGCCAATATATTAAATGTTATTCAGAAATCGAAAAAAAAAAACACAAGTAAATATGGCATTGTTTTCTTAAAGTTCTGAGAATTAAAAAAAACAAATTCTAATAAATGAAGAGTATATTTTTCAGAAATTTTTAACACTCAAAAAATTGAGTAAATTCTTGTAATAATTTTATTGATATATAAAAATGATTTTTCTTAAAAAAAATAAAAAATATTTCATCAAATAGTATTCCTAATTTGAATTTATCCCAAAAAAAAAAACAGGTATTTAGCTTCAAAATTGATTTAAACTTGGATGTATCATTTGATAATGAATTGAATTTTAATTGAAACAAGATGAAAAAAAAAAAACAAGGATTTTATTTTGTAATACAGATTATCAGCCTTTCTCATCCATTTTTTGATCAATATAATATCACTCATTTAATGTAGGCAATCAAAAGTAAATTTTTTTCAATTTTTTTTTAAAGGATTTTAGCAATAATTTTTACAGTGGTGTAAATAACCCGTGTTGACAACCTTTAACCCATTACACAAATTTAACTCATTCTTTTTTTTTCAGACTTGGGTATTTGAAGATCGGAAGACACACATATATTCTTGGCTCGGATTCAAATTGGCTTGAGAGGTTAGATCTTTGATTAGTCAAAATGATTCAATAATATTAAATGCTTTTGTTTTAAAAATTTCGTCATATTTACAAAATTTCTGAGATAAAATCGATCTTTTTTTATAAAAATTCAAAATAGGAAATTTTGCTCATTTTTTTGTCAAAAAATTACATTTTAATCTTACCATATCTTCATAATTCTTTTTTAAAATTTATTTAAAGAACACTGTTTCTTGTTTATATACTGTTTCCACTTCATTAATTTGTTTCTTTTATGTCTAGAGTCAGCCAATATTTTTTTATGAGTTAAATTTTAGTAATGGGTTAGAATAAAAAACACGGGTTATTTATACCACTGTAGAATCAAGATGTGAAGGTTTATTTCTTTCTTTTCTTTTCTCTTAAGGTAGTTGTTTTTTCAAAAAATTTTCAAAGTATTCAAATAACCAAAATTAATAATCTATTCGTTAATTATTTATCTTTAAAAAATCAACATTTGAGGGTAAAACCCAAGAAAGACACTCTTCAGCTCTTGAAGTTTTGAGATTAAACGTATCCTCTAAATTTGGCTCAAAAACGATTTTTTTTCTTCAAATTAATTGGATTTTTTACAGATCTAAATGATCTTTAATAATTGTTTTGATCCTACTTGCAGTATTTTTTAACTTTTTATATTTTTTAAAAGATTTGAATAATGGGAGTACTATGAAGATTTGTGTTCACTTTAAACATTCTATTAATGTGGACTTTCCTATGTTTGAAGATAATCTCTAAAAGTTATTTGCTTTGAAATCGGGAATAGTTTTGTCTGTGAGAAAAAATTCTCAAACAAACAGATCAAAAACCAAAGAGTCTTCACAATTAATCCTGAAATAAAATTTGCTAAATCTATTTTTATAATTTTTTTTGGAAATTATAAATCCTTAGTCTTGTGAGGAATAAAGGAGACAACTTATTCTGAGTTTTCAAAATTTCTTTTCAAAGTAAAGCAAAACAAATGTTCTAATAAACAAAAAATATTTCAATTTATTTAATTTGAGGGTGTTAACACTACAAAAAATCCTACTTTTACAAAGCTTTTCACTCTTTTAAAGTGATGAAAAGTGTTTGAAGAGCTTGGAAAAGTCCTGTAAGTATCTGTAATGAAATATTGAAATATTTATTTTTTTTATTTTGAATAAAAAAACTCATTTTTTATTGTTTTTTTCTGTTTTTATTTTTTGAGCCAAATTTCCCAGAAAAAGATTTTTCGTGTATGTCTAAATTTCCTGAACTTGGAAAATGTTTTCTTTATTTTTATAAAAAATAAAAAATCAAGATCAACTTTTTTAAAATCAAAGGATTATTAATGTGAAAAAATTACACTCAGAAGTAGATCTTCGCTTTTGTGAAAAAAGGACAGACAGTAATCTTTTTTGTGTTTTTTTTCAAAAAAAATACTGTTTATACTATAAAAAAAAAAAGTGAGGCACAAAAAAAAAGTTAATTTTTTTTTTTATAAAAGTAAATTTAATTGAGAAAATTGGTAAAAATAATCCAATTCACCATATTTTTTGAAGTAAACTAAATTTCATTATAAATTGCCCTATTTTTTTATTTTTTTTTTTACTTTTTGTTATTTTATTTTTAGAAGAAAAACGAATATTTCTGGTGTATAGAACTGATTACTAAAATAATAATTTTTTTATTATAATTGATAAATTCAATTGATAAAAATATTTATTTTCGAAATTTGATTTTTAAGGGGACAATTAACTTAAAATGAAGTTTATTATAAGAATCCAAATGGATATTAAAATCTTTTAAGGGAGTAAGTACATTTTTCATTTTTTGAATGCCACCATTTATGTGAAACTGAATTCTTCAATTTATTTCTTTAGCCAAATAAATTGATATTTTCATAAATACTAGAGTGGAATATATAATAGTATAAGATATTTTCATACCAATAAAAAAATGGAAATCAAAAAAATAAAAAAATTGATCAAAAAAAAAATAAATAAAAAACTTTTATTACTCGATCTTATCTCAAAAATTTTACACAATTTCTTATTCTTTATTTGGTTTTATTTTTATTTTTTTATGAAAATAATTTTGTTTGGAAAATTTTTGATAAAAATTTAATTTTTATTTCTAAAAAATTTCCAAAATTAATTTAAAAATCCTATTTTCATTTAATTTATCTAATTCTAGTTTGGGTTCAGAAAATAGGATATTTTTTCAATTCTTCTTGAGAATAAAGGGTTTATTGGACAAATTCGTTTGATTTTATAATTATTTATTTTGGATTAAAATGAGAACTCAAAAAAATTCTGAATCAGATTGAAACTTTTTCTTGAATTTTTCAATTATTTTGATTTGAATCTTTGGTAACTGTTTTTTGATTCTGAGAATTCAACCCCTTTATTTTAATTTTTGAAATAGTATTCTTTGTTTTGGCTTTGTTTGATAAAAATATTTTAAAAAAGAATTTTGAAAGCAAATTTGTCACAAAAGGGTTTTTAAAATAATAATAAATAGTAATGGGGCGAGAAATTCAGGGTTATAAAATTGTTTTATTTCATCCAAATTAAGAAGATCAAGTAAAAAAATCTTCGAAAATAGACTTTTATCAATTTTTTTTTTTTAAATTTTTGATATCAACAAATTTATTTGGAAAAGTGATCTTTCATGTTTGGTCTTCTAAAAGAAAATATTTGATTCAAAGACACATCTTTTCGTTTTTTTTTTTTTTTTTTTGGTTTACTTTTTGATTAATTTCAAGAATTCCTATAAACACATTTCTAGATCCAAAACAAAATTTAATAAAACAAAAAATTGAATCAAAAAAAATTTTCAAAAAATTAAAAAAATTAAGATTCAACTCTAAATTACTTTGGGTTCGATTCTTTTCACAAATAGACTAGTGGATGGTATTTTGGTTCCAAGGTTTCAATATCTGGTGGCACTCTAAAAATATTTTTCAGTAATGTTAACACAATTAAAATTTTTCAAAATGGTAAAATGTACTTACTTCCTTAAGAAGTATTTACCTAACTTAGATTTTCTTCATTTCAATATTATCAAGATCCCTCCATATTATACCTCAAAAAAATATATTTTCTTTTTGTGTGTAAAGAGTGGCAAAAAATGAGTGAAAAATATATTTTCAGGGCTGATGATTCATATCTTATAAATTATGACTTTCAGAACTAAATCTTAATATTTTTTCATAATTTTTTTATAAATAGATTGAAAAGAAACTTTATTATTCTTATTAAGATAAAGCTATTGTAAAAATGATTGATTTTTGAACTTTCAGATTTTAATCGTATATCTTCCTGAAAAATTGTTTTTTTTTTTTTGAAATAGCATCTTAATATCAAGACTAAGGATTAAACACATAATATATTAACATATTTTTTCAATTACCAAACCTAAACCCCAATTCAAAATTTTTAACACACCAAAATTCGATTTGTGAAAAAAAAAAACTTATTTAATCAATTCAAGAAGAAATCCCAAATTAGAACCATTCACGAATTGAAATACTAATAATTGTTTATAAATTACAATACTCGCAAAACAATAAATAAATAATTATCAATACAAATAAATCATGAGTGTGTTAAAAATTTTGGAGAGAGCAAAACAAAAAAATACATTAGTAAATTTGTTTAAATTCTATTAGGAATATTGATCGATCAAATGGTTAGATACTACCAACTAATTTTATTTGAGTTCTTCCATTTGGTACAACTTGACTTTAACCTAATATCAATTGTTCAAAAAAATTTTGATCAAACGAAACAAATTACGTAATTCAAACAATGAAATGAAAACAAAAACTAAAAGATGAAAAAATGATTTTCATATTTTACAAAAATCAAAATTATCTCAAATTTGAATGAAATTGTATTATTGCGATTGTTTGGAACGTTTTAGCTGTGTGGAAAATTTTGAATTTTAGTTTATAAACACGAATTTTTGAAATAAAATTTAAAATGGCAAAGATAAAAAATAGTGATAAATCTTCATTTCTGTAAAGATTTAGTTTTATCATAAGAATTTGATTTTTACTGCACTTCCTCTTGGACTATCTTGACGAAATTGAAATCTCAGTAAAATACGTTAGTACTCTACTTCTTAAAAGGGTTTAATCCTAATTTGGGTTCTTATTATCTTCAAAAAATCCTGGTGGTTTTGATCAGTTTTGCTAATGTTGGCAATTAAATTTTCACTTTTTTTCCGTATCACAATTTTTTTCCTCAACAGTAAATCCTTTTCTTATTTTGTTTTTTTTTTTATTTCTTAAAATTTTTTTTGTCAATAAATGAGTTAAGAATAATTAAAATGAATTATATCTATATTTATATATATATATATATTTGTTATGAATACCTCTTTGTTTATAACAATAAACAATAAACAATTAAACAAACACATACGTATATATATGTGTGTATGTATGTATGTATATATATATATATATTGATATAAATATGAGTATAACAAATCTTAATTAGAATTAAAATTATAATATGAATAGAAATAAAAAATATAAAGAAAAAAAAAAGTGAGAAAGAAAAATAATGAAAAAAAATTTAAAGTATTGAGGAGTCAAGTCTTAATATTTCCTTGTGAATAGTTTTTTGATCATTTTTAATTTCTTCAAATTCTGTTTTAAAGTCTTTGGGCAACAAAATTTGAAAAGGCTCCAAATCGTTTTGAATTTTTAATCTTTTTAAATTGACTAACCCATCAGCTAATGATTCGATTAATTTATCTATTAAATTTCTTGCGTTTCTTTCTTCCACATTTTGTTCTTTCTTATTATCTTTTTCGATTTCCTGTTCCTTTTCCTTTTCTTTTTCCCTTTTCTTTTTTTCTTCTTCTTTTTTCTTTTCTTGTTCCTTTTCGTTTCCATTAGTCTTACTTTTGTTTGACAAATTGTTATTGAGATCTTTGGTTGAATTGGTAGAAATCTTTAATTTATTTCTGAGTTCTTTAATTTCTTCTTTCAGTTTTTGAGTTTTAATTTCCTTTCTGTTTAATTGCTTTTTCAATGTATTGATTCTACTTTCGAATAATTTTGCGCCAACACCAACGATCCCTCGATCGATGGCGTTGTTCATTTCACGGTTTTTCAGTTTTAAGGAACGGATTTTTTCTTTTAGCTCTGTAATTTCTTTTTTGTGTGATCGGATGTTTTCTTCGACACGGGTTATAGATTTTTTAAATGTTTTGAATTCATTAACTTTAGCATTTAACATACGCGACAAAGAATCGTAATCGTTATGTAATTGCTCCAACTGAGACTTTTGCTGATCACTGTTTAATTTCATTGCAATTAGTTCTAATTGCTCGTCTAAAAACTTGTCGACTTTTTTTTTTTTTTTTTTTTTCGCTTGTTCTTTAATGATATCATCGATCTTCTCTTTCATCACTTCCACTTGCAAAGTGAAATCTAAAATTGCGTCTTCGATTTTGACAGAAAATCTTGTATTTTCTTTTTCTAATTGCTCTGTTTTTTTCCTTGCAGCCTCTAAGGTTCTTGTCACTTCCTCTATTTGCTTATTTTTTTTCCTTTGGTTGATCGAGCTTGTTTCTTTTAATGTGCCCAACTCTTCATTCAAGTACTGGATTTTTTCTTTTTTGTCAGAGAGAGACTCCTTCATTATTTTGATTTCTTGTTGCCTCCGTTCTTTTTCCTTTTGAAAATTCGTTCGTAGACGATCTTCTTCAAGATGCAAATTGGTTGCAGACTTTTTTAATTTTTCTGTCTGTTCTCGGTTGGTCAGTTGATTCAATTTATGTAATTTCCTAAGCTGAGTTAATTGTAATTTGGAATTTTGGACTTGGCGTTCAACTTGTTGGATTTGTTTTTTTAATGTTTCTAAATCAATTTCTTCTTCCGACATTTTGGTATGATTGTTTTTTGTTTTTTGTTTTTTGTTTTTGTTTTGTAAATTTTTCTTTGATTGGAAAAAAAGAAACAAATTATTTTGTGAGAAAGACAATAAGGTTTAAAAAATGAGAAAGAAAATTGCTGAACAAAAGTACTTATCTTACTGTTCACCCGTGTTGTAATCTATAAGATAAATATTGGCATTTTTTTTCTCAAATTACCTTAGAATACGCTGGAGAGCTGTTCTAAAAAAATTATCAAATTTTTTTTATTATGTGAGAATTCGTTTGATAATAAATTAAGAATAAAACAGCAAATACGTCCAAGTTATTATTGTTATTATTCTTAAATATAATAATAAATTGAGGGAATTAATATTCCTATTTTTTGAAGTTAGATTGTTTTTACTAATAGTATTTTTGAAATTTTGTTTTATTTAAGGTTAATTAACCAAGAAAAAAGAAGTTTTTTATTTGTACTGAATTAATTAATAAAAGTTTTGTTGACAAAAAAAACATTTTAAGAATCAGTAACTAAGCCCCAATTCAAAAACTTTAACATACCAAAATTCAATTTTTTGAAGAAAATAATCTTATTTAATCAATTCTATAAGAAATAACAAATGAGAACCAT
Organism: Anaeramoeba flamelloides; assembly: GCA_027625915.1. Classification (NCBI taxonomy): domain Eukaryota; family Anaeramoebidae; genus Anaeramoeba; species Anaeramoeba flamelloides. The sequence goes on along the minus strand of JANTQA010000032.1, from coordinate 9,912,242 downwards.
TTAACAATTGAAATGTTAACACTTATTTATAAATTACAATACCCACAAAACAAAAAATAGATAATTATCAAAACTAATAAATCAATTGGTGTGTTAAAAATTTTGGAGATGGGTAAAAAAAAAAAATGTATTGATAAATTTCATTAAAATTCTATTATGAAAATTTTAATTTATCAAAAGGTTAGATACAATCAACTAATTTTATTTGAGTTCTTTTATTTTGAACAACTAAACTTTAACCTAATATCAATTATTGAAAAAAATTTTGATCAAACTAAAGAAGTTAGGTAATTCAAAAAATCAAATAAAAACACAAAGTAAAAGAGGAAAAAATGATTCCAATATTTTACAAATATCAAAATTATTTCGAATTTTCAGGAAATTATATTATTGTTATGTTTGAAGTTTTAACTGTGTGGAAAAAATTGAATTTAAGTTTATTTGATTTCGGTCTATGATTTTTAAATAATAAATGGGAAAAAATATTTTGTTCACTTTCTGCTTTTCTGAAAAATACTTTTGTAGTATTAATTAACTTTTTTTTTTTTGAATTTTATTTTATCATGTTAGTGTTCTCTTAAAAAAAAACCAGTCAAAAATGAAAAAAAAAAAAAAACACTTTTATTTCGAATCAACTTTCATACAATTGTATAGAAATAAGAGAAATAATAATTTTCGGATTAGAGGTGATATTGATTAAAGAAATACCAGAAAAAAATATTAATTTTCGAAAAAAATGAATTTTTAAAAAAATTTTTAGTCACTTTCATTAAGCCTAACCATTGTGAAAATAATTTGGGTAATTAAAAAAAATTAGGTAAGTCAAAAATTTATTTTTGTTTTTTAAATAATTAATATTAGCAAAATGAAAATTGATCAAATTAAAATTTTTTTTAATGACCCAAATTTTTTTCATGGTGGTAAAATAATATATAAAGATATAGATATTTTTGATAATATTATTTTTTATCTTAAAAAAATGGTTGTTTTTTGATATTAGTACTTTTATTTAAAAAATAGTTTGGAAATACTAATTTATGAAATAGATTTTTTAGATATTCTATCAATATATAATATATTTTATATTTATATTTAATCCCTTATGATTCATAAAAACATTTGTAGGTTAAGAAAGAATAAAAAAAAAAAAAAAAAAAACAAAATAGTACATATATTTTCGAATATTAGAAATAATTGGCTATTATTCTTCTTTTATTTTTGTAAAATAATAATGAGATTTTATATATTTCATTTAGAAATGCATAATAGGTTCTTTGAAATAATGTTTAAATAAAGTCTGGAAAAAATCTTCTTTTATTATTACATTATTCGGATTTATAAAAAAAATACCTTAGATATTCAACAAAACTATTAAAATTAAAAATACAGTAAATAAAAAAGGGTAACTTTATATTCTAATTAAGAAATATAATACTTATTAAATAAATGAAAAAATTAATTTAAATTTTTATTTTCTTTATTGAAGTGATTTTTCATCATAAACTAGATTTCAATAATTTTGACTCATTTATAATGTTTATGTAAGCTGTTTTTAGATTTTATTCAAGTATTCTTAATAAACAAATATTTTCGAATTTTTAGATCAGAATCATTTTTTTTTAATTTTCGAAATTTTAGTTTTCTTTTTGAAATTTCTGTTTTTCTTTTGTTTTTCAAATTTTTGATCTTTCTTTTGTTTTTCTTTTTCTTTTTTTTCGAATTTTTTTTTTTTTTTTTTTTTTTTTTTTGGTACTTTTTTTATTTGATCATAGTTAAAAAAAAAGTCTCTTCGAAAATACAAATAATTACAAAGTAAATTGAGGTTATGTAGTGTCTTTGAAAATGAATTTAATTATTCATAAAAATTCTTGTTGTTCAACTTTTTTTCACAGAAAGTTCAGTAATAAAAAATACATAATGCTCATTTCAAAAATTGTGACTCACTTTTTTTTTAGTTTTTGGTTTTATTTTTTTTTAATTTTTAATATATTAGGTTATTATATATTTAGAATTACTTAAAAGTGAATTACAAATCAGATTTCGTTATTAATTGTTCTTGAATACTAAAGGGTATATTTTTTTTTTAATCAATTTATTATTTCAGGTGAGTCATAATTTTTGAAAAAGAGTTTATTTTGAGAATTGAAATCTACAATTTGATAAGACAACATTAGAATTCAAAATCAATTTTCCTATTTCATGGACCTTAAAATTCTTTAAATTTTAATTGATATATATTTTTCTTAATTGTATGATTTTTCCTTTTTTCACATTATTTATCTTTTTTTGATACCTTATCAACAATAAAATTATCGTAATTCAATCCATAAATTATTCTTCAAAAAACAAGCCAAACCCATTTTACAAAAAAATGATCCATAATATTCGAAAGGGTTTTTCACTAAGCAACTTATTTGATATTACTATTAGGGTAGAATTATCCCTTTCAAAACAAAACCAAAAATCTTCAACTTCTTGATTATTTTTGATCAGTTGAAAATTCAACTTTAAATCTATAAAATTAAAAATTTTAAAAAATTTTTCCGAATAGTAACACAATTGTAAAAAAAATTCTCAAGATTACAAAATATTAGTTTTTCTGTATAAAAAATAAAAATAAAATAAAAAATAAGTTTTAAAGGTGGAAAAATGAAAAACAATAAGTTACTGAAATACTAATATTTGAGTTTTGAATTGGTAACATTTCTTGTTGAAATCGATTTTATATTTTAAGTAATTTTATTTTTTTTTTTAACTTTTTGCCTAAAATCTCGTAATCTATGGTATTTTCAGATCTTGATCATTAAAAAATGGAAAGAAAGAAAAAAAATAAAATAAAATTTATTGAGAATTAAAATTCGTTATTTTCTTCTTCTTTTTCTTTTTCGTTTGATAGATTGTATTAATTTGGTATATTCTTTTGTTGCTGAATGGAATTTTTGATTTTCTATCTTTTTAAGGTATTCTTGTTTTGAAATTTCTTCCATTTTTTCCAGTGTTTGTTGTTTAATTGTTTGGTTTTCTTTTAGCAGTGGTTTTAATTGGTTTAATAAGGAATGTAATTGCTGTGTGACTTCATCTTGTTCAGTAAAGGTTTTTTCTATTGTTTCAATCCAATTCTCATTCTCAATATTTTTATTTGTTTTTTGGTTAGGAATATTTAAATTAGGTTCAATTTCCATTTGTTGATTATTTGCTGTTAGCTGGTTATTTTGAAGGTTTTCTTGAATTATGGTTTCATGTTTTATTTTATTTTGATTTAGAAACACTTGTGGGTATTTTTTATTATCCACTTCCTTCTCCTTTCCACCCCCCTTCTCGATCTCGATCTCGATCTCGATCCCCTTCGCTATATTTTCTTCTTTTTCTTTTTTTTGGGTTATTAAATTATCAAGATCATTTAATTTAAGATTGGGGTTAATATTTTTAATATCTTCAACTCCATGATTTTCAGATTTATACTCATTATCAATTTTTGGAATTGTAGTTTCCTTATTATTGTTTTGAAGTGGATTTTTATTGGAATTAATGATTGTTGATCCATCTGCCGTTTCTTTTTCGTAATTATCTGTTTTCATTTGTAACATTTGTGCTAAATCAATTCCCTATATATAATGGATTATTAAAAATTCATGATGTAAAAAAGAAGAGGGTAATAATGTTTTTATGTGTGATCACAATCATTATTGTTGGTGTTGTTTTTGTTTATTAAATATAAATATTCGAATATAATTGTTGGTTTGTATTTTTCATTTGTTGATGTTTATATTTATTTTTTAAAATGTAAGGTATTTCCAAAAACAGTTTGTTGGTTTGTTTTTTTTTCCATTTCATAAACTATTATTTGAACGTTTTAGAGAATTAATCTCTTTCTTATATGTTGTTATCAAAAATTATAAACTTTCAATTTCACAAACAAATTGTTTGTGTTTTAAAAAAAACAATAATAAATAGCTTATTTATTACTAAATTTTATTTTTAATCGTTCATGGAAAAATTTTTGCTCATAATTTTTAAGGAACAAATTACTTTCCTATTTTCTAAAGAATTATCAAAATGAATTATAATTCTATTTTGATTAAATTCATCTAATTCTTGATTTACTTTAAAAAAAAAATATGATATTTTTTAAACACTTGTTCAGAAATATCGATTAATTGAATTAATTTGTTTGATTTTAAAATCATTTATTTTACATAAATTGTAAAGACCAAAATATTTCTGAATTTTGCTTTTAATTGTTTATCCAAATTTTTTTTTCTTTGGTTTAAACATTTTGTTTTTTTTTTTAATTTTGATAATTCAATCCTTTTTTCTTTAATTTTTGAAAAGCTATCCTTTGTTTTTAACTTATTTGATAAAAATATTTTTGAAAAAAGAATTTTGAAAACAAATATATAAAAAAACGTTTTTGTTAAAAAAACAATAATAACTAATGTGATGAGAAATCCAAGGTGATCTGCTTGTTTAAGTTGTTCCAAATTGATTATATAAAGAAAGTAAATTGTCTTAAAATTATAAACTCTTTTTCAGTCAAAGGTGGCCCAGTTTTATTGAAGAAATAGAACAGATTCTATGAGTTTAATTCATTATTCTTCTCAAACTAAAATTTCAATTTTAGATCAAAAGAATTTTTTCTCATTTTGCAAAATTTTTTTTTTGATTTTTGCTTTTATTTTTTTCTTCTTTCTTTTGGATTTTTTTTTCTTTTCTTCTTTTCTTTTTTATTTTTTAAAAAAATAAATTTGAAAAAAAAAATGTTTGAAACTCCAAATTAACATTAAGAAAGGTGAGGTTTTGTATATTCTTTTGAAATCCATACATTTACTAGTAAAAAATCTTATTGTCAAAAATTTTAATTTGCTAAAGAAATTGAGAATTTTGCATGAGAAGTTACAATGAAAGGGAAACAAAAAATTTTTTAAACAATTTTTTTTTTTGGAATTTATGGTTTGTTCAGGCTTTTCTTTTATGATTATCGGCTCTAATACGAAGTTTATTATTTCTCGTATTTCTAAACAATCTAAGTTTGGTTTATTCTTAAAAATAAAGTGACTTTTTCATTTTTGGCTGGGCTACTTTGAGTGAAATAGAGTTTACTTTGGTTGAAAAAATTTTTTTCATTCTTGATTTCAACAAGTTTATTCAGAAAGATGATCTTTCTTATTTGGTCTTCTAAAAGGAAGGATTTGTTTAAATGATACACCTTCTCAGTTCTATTTTTATTAATTTTATTACTCGATTAATTTTGGGCACTCATCTTTAAACACATCACTACAAGGAAAAAATAAATTCTGAAAATTCAAGTTAGTCAAAACTACATATTGGATTTCAGTTTGACATCTTTTTATAAATTATTTTTTCAAAGTTATGATAATTTTATGTAATTAAGAAAAGATAGCTATTAAACTCATTAAGATTTGAGTACGATCTTTTTCAAAATCATCGACTTTTGAAAAAAACACCTATTTTTGGGGTATTTTTTTAATGAAAAAAGTTGAAATGAATTAATTTTTGATTGAACATTAAGATTGAAAAAAGAATAAATATTAAAGTAATTTGCAGAAAACAATCGGGAATGTATATTAAAACTCAAACATGGAAAAAAATAAAATGATAAAAAAGATTCCAAAAACAGTAAAAAATCATTTTTTCAATTTAATTTAGCGATATCTTTTGAAAGAATTATTTTGTTCTATTTTAAAATTGAAAAAAAATATTATTCCTTTTTAGACTATTAAAAAAATAGATTCAAATAATTTCTCCAATAAGCCAAATAAAAATTTCAAAAATTTTACAATTAAAAATGAAAAAAATATTAGTGAAAATTTTTATTTTTTTTGCAATTACCATTAATATCTAATAAAGTTGTAAACCTTTTTCAAAATTGTTATGTATAATAATGTTTATTATATGTGAGTGTTTTTCAAAAATACAAAATTTAGAGAACTTTTTTTGAAAAAATTTTCCTAGTTATGATTTCTGGATTCAAAGAACAATTTAATAAAACTAAAAATTAAACTGTAAAAAAAAAAGTTTAAAAACTTTGAAAAATTAATTTTGATCCAACTCTGATTTTCTTTTACCCTTTTCACAAATAGACTAATTAAAGAAATTTTGATTTCAAAGTTTCAATATCTCATGGCACTCAAAAAATTATTTTTTAATAATTTTCACACAATTAAAATTTTCAAAAATGGGGAAATATACCTACTTCCTTAAAGAACTCATTCGGGTATAAATTTTGAAAGGGGGGGGGGGGGGGGGGGTTAAATCATTTTTCTGTCGTTTTTGCACTTATTGCTTTTTATTAGTTCAAAAGAAAAATAAAAATACAGAAATACAGACAAATAGAATAAATCTGAACGATGGGATTCAAGGGTGATTTTTAGGTTATGTGAAAATAGTTATGAATTTGAATCAAAATTACAAAATTTATTGTTCTTTTCGAGAATTTTTCATCAAAGATCTTATGGTTAGAAAACTTAAGGTAATAAAGAAAAAATGAAAATAAAAAATTGAAAATAAAAAATTCCTAAAATAGTTAAAAAATATACAAATTCGGGTACATATTACCCCACTCTTTGGAGGTAGTGTCTAGGTTTTTTTTTTTTTTTAATTCAAAAGAATTGAGCAAAATGAAAGATTTTACTCCATTCTTTTAAATTAAAAAAAAACTAACGACAGTGGAATACCAATTTATTAATCACAGTTTGTGGAATCTTTATTTATTACTTATAATCTTTCTATCGGGTTTTTACTCCTCCTGTTTCAGGGTACGTGTTGTCAAGTGCCTAGTTTTTTTTTAATTTGGGATTTAATTTAGTAAAATCAAGGATTTTACTCAATTCTTTCAAATCCTGAAAAACCTAACGACAGTGGATAATTTTTAATTTGGTCCTGTAAATGATATAATATTTTTTACTTCAATATTTTAATTATTTTTCTTCTTCTCTTTTTTATTTAGTAAATTTTCTTTGATTACTCCTTTCTCACAATAAATAAATAGCCATGAATTTTCAATTAATTTAGAGTTGGTAAATTATTTACTGAATACAGCTATTTTTTAAAAGGTGAATATTTTTTTAAGATTGTTGGAATTAAAACTTTTTTAAAGTTTTTTATTTCCAAGTGGTGATTTTTAAAAAAAAAACGGGTATTTTCCTTCCCGCTCCAGTTTCTATCTCGCATTTAAAGGTTAGGTCCTCCCTTTTTTTAAAACGGTTGTAATGGAAAAAAAAGTACTTGAATCCAAAACAAGAAAAAAGAAAGACAAAAAGCAATGAAATAAAATGAAGAAGAAAAAACAACAATAATCCGAAGAAAAAGAAAAATGTGAAATTTTCCACTAAAACTTTACTCAATATAACAAAGATAAAATAAAATCATAATAGGCAATCTAATTTTTTATTTTATTTTAATCTTTTTCTTTTTTCTTTTTGCAAAAATTTTGCCTTGATCTAACTTTTGTCAACTTTTTGTGTCTAAAATTTAATAAAATGAACATCTGGATCATTTAAATCGCCTATCCTGCTTTTATTTTTCTTCTCTTTTAATTTAAACAAAAGAATAAATGTTATATGAATTTAAAAATAATTCTTTTGGCAAAAAATGTTTTTTAAAAGAAGTAACTCCGAAACCTTTTTATCCTTAATAGTACTTTAACAACAAAAGAAAAATAGTGTACCAAAATAACTCAAAGAACAACAGTAGATAAAAGTTGGTGAAGATGTGTGTGTGTGTGTGTGTGTGTGTGTGTGTGTGTGTGTGTGTGTGTGTGTTGTCAGTTCCACTTTTAAGGTAAAAACTTTCAACAAAATTTAATTCCTTAAAAATTCTCAAATTAAGTCACAAAATTTGGAATTTTTTTTTTACAAATTATTTTACTAGAATTAGAATTTTGTGCCTTAATTCAAAAATTTTATTGTATCTTAAATTTCGATCAAAGTTTGTACTTTCAAAGTGGAACTGGATTTATATATATATATTAGAGACAAACATTAACGAACTGAAAGTTTTGTCGAACAACAAATCAGAAGGGGCAAATTATTTCGAATAAATTGGTTAACATTTGCCTCTACCGAAAATCTCAGTAGTCTCATTTAATATTAAATTTTTTACTTTCCAAAAATTCTTAATTTGTTCAAGAAACTCATTTTTTTGTTTTATTTTTTTTTTGAATTGGATCAAATCGAAATAGTAATTACAATTCGTTGAACCCATTTTTTATTTGTTCTTGAAAATAGCCATAAACACAAAAAAAATAAGATAATTACCGAATTTTGTATCAGCTGAAAATCAGATTTCTCAAATTCTCGAAAATATGGCTCGATTTGTTTCCAAACATCATTTGGATCAATATCTGAATCATTTGATTTGCCATCAAAATCCTCTGAAGTATTTTGTTCAAAATCCGAGCTGTCCCTGTTCCTATTTCGGTTTCTTCTTTTACGTGGAGAAAGTGATCTTGAGGAAGTTCTTGAGTGCTTTTTTTTGTTCTTTTTTTTTTTTTTATGTTTTTTTTTCTTTCGGTTTCCTTTGTGCTTCTCAGAAGAAGACTCGTCGGTGGGGGTGTCTTCTGATCCAAGATCATGAACCATTCCGTGTGGTTGATTGATGCCATTGAGTGAGGTCAATTTCCCCTTTTTGCCTTTTTTTTTCCAGACGGCGCCAGAGTCAAGATCAATTTGAAGACGGAAAAGCGGCTTTTGGGTTTTCTCTGACTTTTTTGTCGCTGTGGTGTTCGGGGTATAGTTCCTTTCGGTTGGTTGTTCGATTACTTTTTGAATATTAGAAAAATTTAAATTCAAAGAAATTATTTTTTCCTTTTCCTTTTCCTTTTCCTTTTGTTGTTGTGATTTTGAAAGCCGCTTATTTTTTCTTTTTGGTGTTTTTTTATTGGATCCTGATTTTTTGTTGCTGTTTTTGTTTGTGAAATAAATCTGGTCGTTTGTTGGTCCGTTGGGGTTTGGATTGATTCCAAACGGATAAAACTTGCCTTTTTTATTCATAAATTTTAATTGAAAGTCGTTGCATTTTGCCTTAATGCTTTGAGATGATTCAAAGATCTTTTCCCTTTCGTTCTCAAAGCAAGAAAGCGCAGAGAGTATATGCTTGTTTTGTTCAAACAACCCTTCTAATAATTCAACCACATTGTTTTTTTGTTTTAAATAGCGTGATCTCGTTCGGATTGTGCTGTTCCTTTTGTTTCGAAATTTTAAAAATGATAATAAATTTTGGGTTCCAATTGGCGATTGAATACTCCACAAATCTGAAACAGATAGAGGATCCTTTGGTTTGTTATTCATATTTTTTTTTTTCTTTTTCTTTTTATTTTTGTTTTTGTTTTTGTTTGGGGGGAAGTTGAAAAATTCAAAGTAAAGACAAAGGAAGAGAAAAATGATTTTAATTTTTTTTCAATTGGCTCTTCTTCAAATCCTTGTAAAAGCTTTTGAATAAGTTTTTAAATTGTTAGCTTCCCCATTCATAAGTGCACTTTATTAATTTTTTTAATTCTTAACGTTAATATTTTTTTTCAAGAAAAAGGTTTGTTTTATTGAGTTGAGAAGAATACTTTATTTTCATGAAATGAGAAGAAGTAGCTAACCTTTATAGTTGCTTTTGATTTAGGTATAGTCATTATGGTTAATATAATAACAGCCCTTGTTACACTCAGTAAATCAATCTTTTCGATTAAAAGCTAAGTTTCAATTTTCAATAAGGATGTTGAAATATTTGATCAAATTAATCCACAATAACAATATGTTAATGTAACAATGGTTTTTTAAAGGTAGACTACGAAAAGTGATTTTTTAACATTCAAGAACAATGAGAAATTTTTTTTAGAAAAATATAGTATTTTGTAATTTAAAGTCCTAAAATTTCATTGGATTTATCTTTTTTTCAATTCTCTAATGTTTTTTATGGAGGACTCGAATTAGTTCAATAATTGCCATAAGATACAGATATAAAAAAAAGAGCCAAAAAGACAATCAGAAATCATAAATTGTCCTCACTTTCTTTTGAAATTCAATTTGGAAAAGAAGTAAAAATTTTTATCCATTTATTCTAGAATTTTGAGATTTCTATTTTTTGGTTATATTTTTAAAGGTCTAAACAACGATTTTTATTAAATTTACAACAATTACAAACAAATATTAAATAGAAACTTATTTAGAATTTAAATTATTCTCCAAAAAAGATCAGGATTAGTCTTAGAAATTAAGTTTATTTTTGATATATATTACCATTGACTGATTCTTGTTTATTTTTTTTTGGGGTGGAATAATATAACTTTATTTCAAGATTAATTGAATTAATTAAAAATAGTTAAAAAAAGAAACTATTAATTGTATTGGAAAAATTATAAAAAAATGAATTTATTGTTATCCTCATTATAAAATTATTCCAAGACAAATATGTAAAAAATCAATGTCAATATTTAAACCATTTAATAATATAAAAATGGATGAGAATTCAATCAAAAATAACCAGTTCAAGATTTTTTTGAAAAAAAATCGATTGTTATATGAAATAAAACTGTTAAAATAATAAAGTTTCAAATTCTCCGAAATTAAAACAAATGTACTAATATTTGTCTACCCCAATTAATATAATTCGAGATTTAGTACTGTCCATTTTAATAATTGTGATTTTCGTTTAAAATTTTGGACACGAATCTGTCACAAAAGGTATTTTTCTAATCAGAAAAGAAATTTTCAACAAAGTAAACATATTTTAAAATACAAATACATATTCAAAAGATTTACTATTGTTGACAAAATTTGTAAGTTATTTTTTTTTTTTTCATAAAAAAAAATTGTATCTGGAATACAGAATTCATTGCCAAAAACATATGATTGGATATTAAATTAATATTTTATTTGAACAAGGATAAGAAAAAATGGTTTAATTTATACGTGGTTTTTATTCTACAAGCATGCCGATCTTTTGTCGCAATATATTATTAATTTTCTCTCGAGGTATATTCGATTAAACTATTTTTAAAAAATTTTGACACAATTGATAATGTTAATGAATTAGTATAATCTGTGGCGTTATATCAAATTATGGTCAAAATTATTTTTCATTTTTTAGGATCAAAATCATTTTTTCTAATTTCGATCAAATTTTTGTTTTTCTTTTTTCATTTTCTTTTGTATTTTTCTTTTTGGCTCTTTTTTTTTTTTTTTTTTTGAAAATAATTCTTTTTCTTTCTCTTTCTCTCTTTCTTGGTAATCATTTCGATTTCAACTCTAAATCAAATTTTCTAAATGGAAAAAGTATTCTTTGTTTTTTGGTAACTCATTTTTTAATATTTTTTTTTTCAAAGAATTCAATATTTTTATTTTCAATTAATTTAAAATAGTCCCCTTTAAGAATTCCAATTTTAATTATTATAAAATTTTAATTTAAAAGTAAGTAAAATAAAAAACAATCTTTCAGAAAGTTCAAAATTGTGAAAAAACTTGCCTAAAAAAATAGCAAAAATTGATTGATTTCGGGTGTATCATCAACTAAATAAGAAAATGTTTCAAAGTAAAAAAAAATTATATATAAATGATATACCCAATTGATAAATAAAAAAATTTCAAAATACAAATCATTTTAAAAAATGTTTAAATTTTTCCAATAACTTTGTAAAATATTCTGGGAAGTGTAAAAAAAATATGTTTATTTTTTTTTTTTTTTTTTTTTGTGTTGGAGATGTAATTTTACAAAATTATACAATATTTGACTTAAATTCTAAACTTATAATTGGGATTTTTACCTTTGATATAATACAATACAGTGCTGTAACTCAAAAAATATCTTTTGAAAAAATAAAAAGAAAAAAATAATTTTAAACAAGGGCTAGAGAAAAAGAAAGATGAACACGGAATTAAAGATTGTAGGATAATGAAAGTGGTAAATTTTTAATATAAGGTTGGTGTTTGTACATCTAGTTATGAAGTGGTTGTTTTTTTATGTGTTTTTATTATACCAAAACTTCCCCGATCATCACCATCATGTCACCTGTTTTAAATAAAGTTATGCCTCTGGAAAGTCGATATTTATGCAATATATTACTGTGATGTTTTTCAGAAGTTCATCGCATCTACAATACAAGAATCAAAAAGAAGAAATCGCATAACCAATGCCATTTCCCATCTTTTGGTTTGATCAACTGAATTAGAACTTCATCACTGATTTTTTTTCTGTATACCCTACTTTTTAATAAAAAAAAAATAATAAAAATAAATATTTTATAAAGAGAAATATATAGTCAGTTCCACTTTTAAGGCACAAAATTTGAATGAAATTATAGGCACAATAAAAATCTCAAATTAAAGCACAAAATTAAGATTCTAGTAAAATAAATTCGAAAAAAAAATGCAAATGTTGTGCCTTAATTTGAGATTTTTTTGTGCCTTATATTCCGTTGAAAGATTGTGCCTTAAAAGTGGAACTGACTGTAAGGAAATTTAAAAACAGTAAAGAAAAAATATTAAATAATTGCTTGTTTTTTTTTCAACTGGTGGTATCTTTAATCCTGATAATTAATAAAAATTCTTTAAGTTGGATTAGAATACTAAAAAGGTATTTTTGGAGAAAAAAAAATAATTATTTCGTGATTTATACATTATCAAAAAATACAGAGGTTACATAAAAATCACAGGTTTCATCAAACTAAATATATTAAAAACCTAATTTTTTTAACTTGTTACTATATATGAATTTATTCGGTATCTGGTAGTATATCTAATGTTAAATTTGTGGGTAGGGTAAACTAATTGAAGTTTTTGGAAAAGGTTAAATTATGAACTGGATTTGTTTAAATTGTTAGTCAATTGTCGATTCAGTGTGTTTTTATTTTTTGATTTAGAAAATTTTATTATAAATTTATTTAAATTTTTTTAAGAGAAAATTTTAATATTTGATCCTGATTTTTTGATACATTTTTTTATTGTAGAACTTTCAGAAATCACTGGCTTATTTATATGTTATTTTTTTTTCTTTTCATTTGATTAATAAATATATCAATATTCTTGAAAACTAAAATCCAGTTTGTAAATTTTATGAATCAGAAAATTATAACTCATTTTCTCTGGAACTTTTCGTCCAGTGGAAATAATATAAAAATCTTGATTTCTGGATTAACTATGATATAATTTTTAAATTATTTTAAAAATAATGCTATTTTCAATAGTATTAATCATAAAGATACAATATCTATATTTTCTCTTATGGTCAATAAAAATATGTTTGAATCTCTTAAAAAATTCCTAAATAGTAGTTAAGGAATGATGATAAATAAAATGAATCTACCCAGGTAAGTTAAGATAAAAAACGTTTCTAATTTGTAACATGGGTGTATCATTTCAAAAGCGGGCATTTTTAAATTTGTGAATGAAAAATATGTAATTATCTTTTTATTTTTATGATTTTTACTTTTTATTTTATTGTATTTTATTTATTCAATAAATATGATTAACATCTGGTTTTAGTAAGTTGATTTTAACTTGTGATATTAAATATTTTTTAAGGGGGGTAACCACAGTAAAGGAAAAGTTTTCATTTTTTGCTATTTCGAAGAGGATCAGAAAATAGCATTTTTTACTTTGGTTGTATATCCTCGATTTTTATTATTTAAAGTACTTCATTCATTAGATTTTTTAAATTTTTTTTCCAAAGTCTCAAAGAAATTCCCACAATAGGATATTGAGTTGAATTGTTTAAAATAGTGTTTCGAATGTTGAATGACTTATCTTTTATCCTTATCTCAACATTCTATTTTGGCATTTAATTTTTTTCATTTTTTCTTTTTTGGTAAATTTTTAAAAATGCGATTATTTGCGAGAAAAACAATTTTTTTTTATTTTGTGTCTTATCGGATTTCTAAACTTACAAAACGTTGACATACATGTTGATAGTTTGTTATTTATATCAAAAAAACAAATTTTGTTCAATAGAATAAAAAATATGAATTGGTCAAAAATGACAATTTTTACCCAAATATACAAATTTCGAAATTTTCAAAATTTGCGAATATTTGCGATTTATTTAACATTTTATTTAGCATTTTCATTTTTATTTAACACTTTATTTAACTTTTTATTGGGTGTGTTAGGTAGGATTAGTATATTTTAGTTGAGTGGCCTGCCCCACCGCACTCGTTCCTAACTTACTCAACATATCCTCCTAACCCTATCAAAACTAACCTACAAACCACACACAATTCTAACACTCTCTAACGTACCCTACATACCCTACCTACCCCCACCATGCCTGCCCATATAAAAAGTTAAATAAAATGTTAAATAAAAAATGTTAAATAAAATGTTAAATAAAATGTTAAATAAAAATGAAAATGCTAAATAAAATGTTAAATAAATCGCAAATATTCGCAAATTTTGAAAATTTCGAAATTTGTATATATGGGTAAAAATTATCATTTTTGACCAATTCATATTTTTTATTCTATTGGACAATTTTTTTTTTTTTTTGATATACACAACAAACTATCAGCACCTATGTCAACGTTTTGTAAGTTTAGACCCGATTACAGATACAAATTAAAAAATTATTATTTTTCTCGAAAATAATCGCAATTTTGGTATATTCCCTATTTTTTCATCATTTATGATTTTTTTTGATTACAACAAATTGCATATAAGAAAAAAAAAATTATCAGTGACATTTGGTATTAATGGATTTTGTTTAAAATGGACAACAAAATTATAATTAGGGGGGTCCACAAAAGGAAATTCGAAAAGTATTTTAATAGTTAAAAGGATTCAAAAAAAAAATAATAATTATCCCAAAACATATATGGTAAGGGTTTTAAACACTTGTATTTGGTGGAATTGGAGAAGTTAATATGATGATATTCTATCAAATTTTAAACCATTAAATAATAATAGGTTTTATTCAAAGAAACCTAAAAGTATCTTCTCTCAAAAAAAAACATTTATTATAAAAAAAAAAAATCAAAACAATTTTATCAATTCTTTTTTTTCTTTTTTTTGTTTTACATTATTAAAAAAAAAATATCAAATAATAGTTTAAAAAATATTTAGAGAATCTACGAACTCACGTCACTAAAATAAAATACTCTTTTCCCATCTATCTCAAATTTTTACCATGACTTACGGTGTAGATACTCCCTTAAGAATAACTCTTAGTCATTAAAAAAAAAATGTTTATGTTACAATAACCTGTAGATACTTGTCAAACCAATGGCTTGAATTAAAACACAAAAGGGTTCTTTTTTCCCAAAGTCTTGCATTCATTAAAAGAAAAAAGAAACTTAAAAAGAACCAATAAGCAAAAATCATAGGGGTTTTTAAAGGGCCACTATTAAAAAAACAAATTTAAATAATTCAATTTATAATGTTCAAAATTATGCGTTTACAAAGACCATAACCCGTGTTCCAAAAATGATCCCTGCTTTTTTTTCTTCTTGTTCCAAGGCAACACTCAATTTACTACCCAATAGTATCCCTAAGTTCAAATCGATTTTAAAAGTAAAGATCTTGGTGTTATTTGTAAAATCTAAATTAGGAAGAAAATAATTTATTGAAAATTTTCCATAATATTCTCAATTTTTTATAAATTTTTTGTTTTTTTTGATCTCAAAATTTAACTCTATTTTTTGAGATAAATTTTCTAATTTGATCCTTAATTTTTAGAATTTCTTTTTATATAATAGAACTTTAAGTAACCAACACCAAATTTAATTTGGGTTTATTGTTGGGTTATTTTCTCATTTAATGTATAGGTCTTCTTCTGGTATTTGAATTCTAAATTGGAAAAATTTTTCACTTCCTTTTTCTTATTTTTCTTTTTTAAATAGACTTCTCAAAGCAGTAAGATGTAATTAAGGCTCTTTCAAAAAGGAAATTGTAAATTACTGTAGTCAAAATAAAGCATGCAAAAAAATTTAATGCGTGTTTCAAAATAAAAAGCGTGTTTTTTTGTTATAGAAAACCTATAAATTGACCAATCAAAGAAACTGATAATAAAACCTAAAAAATATAGTATTGATTTCTTAAAGTTCTATTATTTAAAAAGAAATTCTAAAAATAAAGGATCAAATTGCAAAATTTATCTCAAAAAATAGATTAAAATTTTAATCATAAAAAAAACAAAAAATTTTCAAAAAAATTGAGAATATTATGGAAAATTTTCAACTATTTGCATGAATAATTTAAATTTTACTGAAAATAACCAGACCTTTAAATTCAAAATTGATTTGGGCTCGGATATACTATTTGGTAGTAGATTGGATGTTACATTGGTACAAGAATAAAAAAACACACGGATAATATTTTGAAACACGGATTATAGTCGTTGGGCACGCATTATTTTGATCACTGTAAGTAAAAAATTTTCCCATTTCAAATCCAAATATCATAATAAAAAAAACACTCTTTTTATATTGAAACAGGGATTAAACTTTTTTGAAAGCTTTATTGTAACAACAGCAAAAAAAAATTATACTTCAAAAAAATAGATTTAAATCCAGAATAATATTTTCAAAATAAAAAAAAAAGCAATAAATACCCAAACTATGAAAAAAACAAAAAATTGTTAAACAAATTCAGTTCAGAATATAAAATTTTCTCAAAAATTTAATAAGTTTTACTTTAAAATTGATTTAATCTTAGGTAAACCACCAAATAAAGATTTAGATGCTGTGGTGGTGCTAGTAGTGGCAAAAAAGTATAATTTTAATTTGAGAAATATTTTGTGTTCGGGAAATCTGTATTTTGGAATAAGCCTTTTTTTCCATTCCGGAAAGTTTTTTTGAAAAACTGTTCCAATTATTCAATTTTTAAACAATTCTTCATAACGATAGATTGATTTTTTTGATTTACCAGTTTTTAGAAATTTGAATATTTTGCAAGTTGAATAAGAAAAAATAGCACAATTACAATACTTTTCAAAATTATGAGTTATTTAAAGTGAGTTTTTCAATACTATTAGTATTTTTTTTTGGAATTATAGACTTGCAATTTTCCTTTACTATTTGTTGCAAAATAAATGGAACAATATTTTGATTTAATTGACTTACCAAAAAAAGGTTTTATAATCATGTAAAATTTCTTTTATATAAATTTTTAATAAGAAGCTTAAATTACAGGAATTGACCATTTAGAATTGGGTTACTTTTGAGGGTTTGTTATAATTCTTAGAATGTGGTTATTTTGGATTGCCAAAGGAAAATTTTGATCTTTTCATTTGACAATTAACAGCATTATCTGATACTATCAGAAAAATTCCAAGAAACTTTGATTTTTTCAGGTCCAGATCAACTCATCTTTTTACGTTGAAATTAGAGAACCTTTTTATTCTAGTGGAGTCAGTGTTTTGACAGGTCTTTAGTATTTTATTATCGTAATTAAAATTTTATTTCTTTTTTTAGAGTCAAAATTCATTTTTCTGGAATCCTTGCAAATGGAAGATCAAAAAATTGACCAGTTTCCTCGACGATCTTTAATAAAAAGTAACTGTTCTCATTAATCAGACAATAGAAGATTTTCTCTTGAACTTTTAAAAAGGAAACCTTGGACAATTACTCTTACTCAACTTTGATTATTTTCTCCTTCTGACTGATTTGCAGTTTAAAAAAAATATTACTTTTCTGAAAATTGGTAGTTTGAAAAAATATCGTTTGATAATAACAATCGAAATTCAAAGAATTGAAACTACTATGATGAAATGTTTTAAAAACATTTATACTCTTCTCGTAATTATCTATTTGAAAATTTTTCCTCAAAATAAAGCAAAGATAATTTTTCGAAGCAAAAACCTAATTAAAACAAGAATAAAAAAACGTTATTTTAAAAAAAACATTAAGTTGAATGAAATAATTGAGAAAAACTCATTATTCTGAGAATAAATAATTGTCTAACTTTCGAACTCAAAATGATACTATTCTTTTTTTTTTTTGATGAATAATCTTTATGAAATACAAAATAATACAAAGATCTTTGGCAATTCAAAAGGTTATGGTGTACGGAAAACTAATTATAATAAAACCCAAAAAATTTAAATATTATTTCAATTTTGACGAAAGATTTGTTGACCTCTGTCGTGAGTGATTGCTTTTTGCAGATGGGGTTTAAAAGAATTGAATTCAAACTAAATTCATTTTTTTTTTGTTTGAATCTATCTTAATTTACTGTAAACTTTTTTTTTTTTTTTTTTTTTAAATTACTTTTTTGCTTTGTCTTTTTTTTTTTTTTTTTTGGTTGAAATTTTATTTTGTTTTTTTTTTTGACATATTTATTAAACCTTCAAATTTTGCTAATTTTCTTTTTTTAACTGATAAAAATAATTTTTTTGAGACACTCATCATTCTTTTGAATTTGATATTTTTTTTTTTCCCTTTTTTTTTTTTTTTTTTTTTTTTTTTTGACATTTAATAGACTTATCAAAATGACTGAACAACGTTGGGTATATTCTTTTGAAGATATCAATGATGCCTTAGAAATGTACAAAGGTGATTGGAAAAAAGTCACTGGTCTTCTTGGAGGAAAAGGTGCAAATCTTGCTAGAATGTGCGCTATTGGAATCACTGTACCATCTGGTTTCACAATCTCCACTGAATGTTGTAACAAATATTTAGAACTTGAAAACGAATTCCCAGAAGGAATGTGGGATCAAGCACTCATTGCCTTAAAAAAAGTTGAAGAAAATACAGGAAAAAAAATTGGTGATAAAAAAAATCCACTTCTTGTCTCATGTAGATCTGGTGCTGCTCAGTCAATGCCAGGAATGATGGTAATTAGAAATTTTTTTTTTTATTTTTTTTTTGATTGGATTTTTTGTCTTTTTTTTATTTCAAAAAAATGAAATATTGATAAATAATGTTTTGTCCTTTTTCTTTACATTTCAACTAAAATTTTTATTTTTTCATCTTTCTTCAAAAAAAAAAAAATTTAAAAAAAAAATTTGACTTTTGATCAAAATAGGATACTGTTCTTAACATTGGTCTTAATGACGAAACTGCCAAAGCAATGGTTGAACTTACCAATGATGAAAGATTTGTCTATGATTCATATAGAAGATTAGTCCAAGGATTTGGTGCCATTGTCCTCGGAATTGACGATGAAAAATTTGAACATCCACTTGGTAACTACAAAAAAGAAAAAGGATTCAAATTTGATAACGAATTAAAGGCTGACAACTGGAAGGAAGTTCTTGAACTTTACAACGCTGTCATCAAGAAAGAAAAAGGAATTGAATTCCCACAAGATCCAATGGAACAAATCAAAATGAGTATCAAGGCTGTCTTCAGCTCATGGAACGTCCCACGTGCCATCCAATACCGTGAAAGAACCGGTATCCCACACACCCTTGGAACCGCTGTCAATCTCCAAACTATGGTTTTCGGAAACATGGGAGAAGAACACAGTGGAACTGGTGTTGCCTTTACCAGAAACCCATCCAACGGTAAGAAAGAAATCTTTGGAGAATTTTTATTCAATGCCCAAGGAGAAGATGTTGTCGCTGGTATCAGAAACGCATTACCAATCAGCGCCTTGAACGACAAATTACCAAAGTGCTACGAACAATTTATCCAAGAATGTACCAAACTTGAAAACTACTTCAAGGAAATGCAAGATGTTGAATTTACCATTGAACAAGGCAAACTCTACTTTTTGCAAACCAGAAACGCCAAAAGAACAGCTGTCTCAAGATTCAAAACCATGTTTGACATGGTTGAAGAAGGTTTGATCGACAAGAAGACAGCCATCAAAAGAATTTCACCATCTGATGTTGACATGATGCTCCATCCACAATTTGATCCAAACGTCCTCAAACTCGCCCAAAAGCAAGGAAAAGTATTTGCCACCGGTGTTGCTGCATCCCCAGGTGCCGCTGTCGGAAAAATGTACTTCTCCTCCAAAAAATGTGTTGAAATGGCCAAGGAAGGACCAGTTATCATGTGTAGACCATTCACCAAGCCTGATGATGTCGACGGTATGTTTGCATCCAAGGGACTTTTCACCGCCGAAGGTGGCGCCACCTCCCACGCCGCTGTCGTCGCTCGACAATTTGGTATCCCATGTGTTGTCGGATGTAACGTCATCATTGACGAAGAAAAAAAAACTGTCACCATCAACGGAATCACCCTTAACGAAGGTGACTGGGTTTCAATTGACGGAACCACAGGAAGCATCTATAGCGCCAAGATCCCAACCATCCAAGTCAAACTTGAAGAACAAAAACACTTCATGTCCATCCTCCAATGGTGTGACGAATTCTGCTCCAAGGAAGGAATCAGAGACATCAAAAACGGACCATCCAGAGGCTTAATGGTATGGGCTAACGCAGATACCGCTGAAGACGCCACAAGAGCAAGAAGCTTTGGCGCTCAAGGTATTGGTCTATGTAGAACCGAACATCAATTCCTTGGTGACCGTGCAGGCATCCTCAGAGAATTCATCTTAACTGAAGACAAGGACAAGAAAAAGGAAGCACTCGACAAACTCGAAGTACTCCAAACAAAGGACTTTGAAGAATTATTCATTGCCATGACCGACTTACCAGTTGTTGTCAGATTAATTGATCCTCCTCTACATGAATTTTTACCAGATCTCCTCGAATTAACCCGTGAAGTTTACGAACTCAGAGGAAAAGGTGAAAAGAACGAAGAAAAGGAATTAATGTTGAAAAAGGCTGAACAAATGCACGAATCCAACCCAATGCTTGGTCTCCGTGGTGTCAGACTCTCCATCGTCCTCAGACAATTGGTTGCCATGCAAACCACCGCCATCACCCAGGGTGCCATCAACGCCAAAAAGAAGGGTTTCAACCCAGTCCCAGAAATCATGATCCCATTGGTCGGCCATCCAAACGAATTGAAAGAAATCCAACCAGAAGTTGAAGAAGTTTCCCAAAACCTCTTGAAAAAGAACAACGTCGAAATCGAGATCAAAATTGGTACAATGATCGAAATCCCAAGAGCCTGCTTAGTCGCTCCTCAACTCACCAAATACGCCAAATTCTTCTCCTTTGGTACAAACGATTTAACCCAAATGACTTTCGGTTACTCCAGAGACGACGCTGAAAGCGGTTTCTTACTCAAATACGTCGACAACAATATCCTCCCTAACAACCCATTCAAATCCGTTGACCAAATCGGTGTAGGCAGACTCATCAAAATGTGTGTCGATGAAGGCAGAGAATCACAACCAATGATGGATGTTGGTGTATGTGGTGAACATGGTGGTGACCCTAAATCAATCAAATTCTTCTCTGAAGCAGGCCTCACATATGTTTCATGTTCTGCATACCGTGTACCAGTCGCTCGTTTATCCGCTTGTCACGCTATCTTGGATTAATTTTTTTATGAATTAATTTTCTCTTTTCTATTTCTTTTTGTTATTTTGGATTCTTATGGCGAACATATTTTTTTTTTTATTAAATTTTAATTAAAATTTTTAATTATTTATTTTAATTATATTCCTTTTAGTTAGTTTCTCAAATGCTTAATATAAAGAAATTTTAAAGTTCTTTCTTTATTGCAAATCTAAAGTTTTTAATAAAAGATACATTAAATTATTTTTTTTTTTTTTTCCTTTTTAATTTGAATTTGTGTAAAAAAATTCTTTGAAATATATTTTTTATTATTTCTATTTTTAAAAATAATTGAAGTTTTATTTTACAACAATTTTTAACCAATGAGATAAACGTTAATGATATTTCTTTAAGGGAGTAGTCATTTTTTTAAAAATAAAATGAAATCTTGTCAAGATCTTGACAAAAAACTTTTTTTTGTAATTTGTGTTTAGACTTTACCAATGGATGAGTTAACCTCATTTATTCAATTTACTTATTTGAATCTCTTTTTTGAAATCCAAATTTTACATGTTTTCAATCTAAAACGAAAAAAAGGCCACATATTATTTTGTTTAAGAATTAAGTTAATTCTTGAAAAATCGAAAACATCTTTTTAGTTTTATAATGGAAAGTCTTGATTTTGAAAGAAAATTTTTGTTTTGTAATTGTTTCATAATTAATATTTTAATTCAAATCTTAGCCAATAAAAGTAATTGAAATATAGTTGATTTAATAAATGAATATATGGTAAAGCTTAACAGCATTTTCCCAATTAAATTGAGATCTATTAAGCAAAACTGTTTTTATTCTAATGTTTTAAAAAAGTTGTTTTCTGGTTTTCAAAAAATGAAAAAAAAAATTCCAAAAATCAATTTTATATTTGAAAAATTTTTTTAACAAATTGTTTGGTCTTATTCACAAGAACTCTTATAACAATTAAAATTATTTTTAGTAGAAAAAAAATGGTTTTGAATTTTGAGGAGAAAAAAACCAAATTCCCAAATATCCACAAGAAATTTCTATTTTGAAAATTCGAATTTCATCTTAGTACAAAAACAAAATTTATTAGCAAAAATTTGAAATGGCTTTAAAACTTTGATTATTATAACTATAATTCTTAAAAAATACAATTATTTTTCAATCAATTTAATATATCATTTTTTTTTTGTTTCTTTAATCAAAATTTTTATCCCAAAAAAGAAAAAAAATATTTATATTAATATTCCGGATAAAAAAGACTTGTTGTGCATATAATACTGATCAAAAAGGCAAAAAAAAAAAAGGCGAAAAACTTTTTTTATTGAAAGAAATAAAATGAATATAATAGTTTTCTTTTTCAGAAAAAATGGAAAAAACAATTTGATCTCTCTAAAAAAATATACTTTTTTCGATTTCTTGGTTGATCAGAATTTTTTGAAATTTGGTATATAAAAAGTTTGTAATTTGAGTATATCACCAATAAAATATTTTAAAAATTTACCTTGTTTTGGTAGAAGACTGATACCTTAATTTTAAAGTTTGATTTTTTTTTAATTTTTTTAATGATAATATGATAAATGGTACAACGTCACCAATACAACCTTATTTTTTTTTCTTCAAATTTTGGTGTTAATATCAATTTTTTAAAAAGTTAGCTAATGGGAAATAGAATATTTAGATCGAAAAATTTCATCATCAATGAGTTATAATGAAACCTAATCTTGTCATCATTTAAAAAAGGTTATAATCTTTTGAAAAGGCAATTAGATGCAGTTTCTTTTAAGAATGTTTAATGTTTTAAAGCATTTTTGGTTTAATAATTGTTTTTTTTTAGATCAGAAAAAAATCTTAATTATAATATTGAGTATTTAAGAAGTAATATCAAAAGATAGATTATTGAATTTCCCCTACACAAATATTTTATTAGGATTTTTAACTAACTATTATAACTTTTACAGTATTATAAACCAAAAGATAATATATAATTTAATGACTAGAAATTTTTAATAGAGAAGATCATAAGAAATTATTTTTATAGTTAAAAAATTTAATTCAAATATTAACAAAAAATTAAAAAAAAACGGAAAAAAAAAAGAAAAAAAAAAGCTTGTGTACTATTTAATTGATAAAAAAAATGTAAAATCCAATATTATTGAACCAATTCAGAATATCCATAATCGAAATAAAACCACTTTTGGATACTACCCTTTCAAATATACCCAGGTGTCTATGACTAATTGTAAATTCTTTTCTGTTGTATAATTTTGTTTCGAAATCAGTATTTTATCCTCATATAATGACTTATCAACATCTGTTGAAATTTATAATTGACTAGACATTTTCTCTATTTGTAAAGTTTTAAATTTTTATTACAAACCGTATGGGTGATCAACAAATTTCAAAAATTTTCGGCGATCTTGAAGATCTTTATATAAATAATTAAAAATTAAAAGATAATACCAATTGAAAGTAATTATTAAACCTGTTCCAAGCATACTATATAATCTCTAATAAAGAGAAAATTCATTTATTTTAACCCAATTTTATTTGTATTACATGACTTTATTGTCGACTAATAATCTGTTTTAACCCCTGGAATTTTATAATGGATCAAAAATTTCCCCTTGAAAAAACAATTAAAATTTGACTTTTTTACCAGTATGCCATAAAACCATCAACAATTAATCAAATATTTTTTTTTGTTAACTTTGAATTTCTATACACATAGAAAATCAAATCACATAATTCTAACAAATAAACATTAAATTGGATTTTTGATTTTACTTTCTAAAACAACAAATCTCTTTTTTTTTAATGTTGCTAATTCAATATTTTATTTAAAATTTTTAAATCAAACCTCAAAAAAAATACAAAGGTAATAGAAATTTTTTCTTATGTATTTAAAGATATATGTAAATCAATTTTTAAACATTTGACAAAATTTACAGTGGATTTTGAAAGGTTGTCATAGAGTTTTTTTTTTTTTTTTCATTAGAAAAAACCAAGAAAACTTTAGGATTTTAAATTTTTAATGTTTCTTCATTTGATAATTATTCCTCTTATTTTTGAAATATTTCAAAAATAAACCAATATTTAAAGAGCTATATTTTTATATCTTATACTGATTATAATCAGTCAGACTTTTATGACAAAAAATTCAAACCGAATTTAAGACAGAATAAAAATCTCAAATTATGGCAGAAAAGTAAAATTCTGGTAAAATAATTTGTGAAAAAAAAATTCCAAAATATGTGCTTTAATTTGAGGTTTTTTTGTGCATTAACTTTTTTGAAAGTTTGTGTCTCAAATGTGGAACTAACTGCATGAGTTCGGGGATTCTTTTTATTATCTCTCTTTATAAATTTTATTTCTTAGTTTTTTTTTTCTTTTTCAAAAATTATTTTGATTTTTTTATGTTTTAAATTTGACAAATAAATTTTACAAATTTCAGTTAATTTTAAATGGCTCAAAATGATTTCTACTTGGATGAAATTGGATTAATATATAAAAAAGAATTATTACGGATATCTAAAGATAAAAATTATTTGATGTTTTTTGAGGTTGGCAAAAGGGATTATTTTTACAATAAAACCCCTTTAATTATTTTTTTCAAGAACTGATAAACCTGGTGTTTTTGTTTCTTCTAATTCTTGTAGTATTTGTGATAAAAAAATCAAATATAAAATTTTATCAAAATTGGTTCATTCTTAAACAATTTCCAAAAAAAATTGAGGTTAACCCACTGACTCAGAGAATTTTGATTTTTGAATCTTTTCAGGGTAGATTTCAAATTTGGATAAAAGAGAAAATAGTTTTGCAAAATTTTAAACAAAAAAAAACTGTAAATTCTAACTTTTAACAAGCAATCTTAACGAAACAGTCTTTTTAGTCAGTAAATATGCTATTATTTATAAAATTACTATCCCCACAAACACAAATCAGGATAACCCTTAAAGAAGTAAATCTCTACACAAACATAAATATTAAAATCTAAAAAATATCAAAGCATTTCCGAAAAATGAGTGGTGTGGTGTAGTCCTCTAAGATTATATTGTTAATGAAAAAGAAAAAAATCAAAATTTTCATTCAGCTTTGCTAAAAACACTGGCAATCCCAAGAATCAATAAATTATCTAAATCCACAATATTCAAAAAAACAATTAATATTTTAAGCTTCTTTAAAGTATTTAAAAATTAAAATGTGACTTGACGTATAAAATCTTTTTTTTGTAAATCTGAGTGAAAATTTTGTTACATTTATTTTGCAACAAATAGGAAAAAGTATTTTTCAAAGTAGTTGTTTTCAAGAAGTAAAGTCTCCACACCAAAGAAGTTTACTCTTGAAAAAAAAAAACAAACAGCCAAAAATAAAGTAATAAATTTTCACTTTTAGTAAAGGTTAGAAAAAAAAGAAAGATGAAGGAAAATAAAACTTTAGAAGAGATTTTTATTAAAGTTTCAGTTGAAGACAATTTTGAGTTGTAATAGAAAACAAGAAACCGACTAGGAATTTTTATTAGACTTGATCGATTTTGAAAGAAAAAAATTTGGTTTGCTTCGATTTAGGCAGGAAACAAGAAAGATGCCAAATCAAAACAAAAACAAAAACAACCTAAATTTCTTTTAAAATTAAAAAGAAATGAATTAGGGTACAAATAAGAAAAAAATTTTTTTGAATAAAAGACAAAAGTCAAGAAAACAAAAAAATAAAAAAAAAAAAAAAATAAAAAAAAAAGTTTTAATTCAGACAATACAAATTTGGTTAATTCACAACTTACATCACCGAACACCATTTCTTTTTCTTTTTCGTTGTTGTGTTGTTCTCGTTTTTTGTTCCAAATTTCACTTTTCTTATTTCTCGTACGAGGCCAAAAAATGCTTCTTCGACATTTGTTCTTGTCTTTGCAGACGTTTCAATAAAAGGAGAGTTGAAGCTTTTTGCTAGGTCTGTTCCTTCTCCTTGTGAGACTTGTCTTTCATTTTCAAGATCGTTTTTGTTTCCAACGATCATCATTGGTACTTCGTCCGAGTCTTTTGCTTGTGTGATTTGTTCTCGAAAGCTGGAGACCTCGTCAAAGGAGTTTCTTGAGTTGATCGCAAACACAACCAAAAAGCCTTCGCCTTCTCTCATGTATGAATCCCTCATCGCAGAGTATTCTTCTTGCCCTGCAGTATCAAGGATATCTAATAAACATGTTTCTTCATCGATAACTACTTGTCTTCTATAGGAGTCTTCGATTGTTGGATCTATTTTTTTTTTTTTTTTTGTTTTTTTTTTTTTTTGATAAAATCAAAAAGGAATGAAAAAAAACTTTTAATTAAAAAATAAGAAAGTGGATTTTAGGAGAAAAAATTTGTTTGAGAAATTCGAGTTACCATAAACATCAACAAAATGGTTTTGTACCAATTGAATTGTTAAAGCAGATTTACCAACACCACCACCACCAACAACAACAATTTTATATTCAGTCATATTTAATTAAGTTTGAATTTTAGCAAAAAATCAATTTAGAAGAAAATGATTATTTTTACAAAATATTTGTTGAATTTTTTTTTGAGAAAATCTAG
This sequence comes from Anaeramoeba flamelloides, assembly GCA_027625915.1. NCBI lineage: Eukaryota > Anaeramoebidae > Anaeramoeba > Anaeramoeba flamelloides. The sequence continues at coordinate 9,885,363 of JANTQA010000032.1, read as the reverse complement.
ACTCTAAAGTAATTGAAAAAAAAAAAAAATCAAGAAAGCCATGAGAAAAAAGAATTTCGGAATTAGATCACAAATTAAAGTTAGGGGTTTTTATATGAATTTCGATCTTTATTATTTTTTCATAGTTTTTTCGTTTTTCTCTTTATTTTTTTTAGAAGGTAATTAATCACTGTCTTGGAACCGAGACAAATTTAGCTTTGATCATTTCTTAAACTGGATTTTTTAATAGTGATCTTTTCGAAAGGTATTTTGAAAATTTGCTTTTCTTTCTCGAAAAATTTTAAAAATCATTTTCTGTTTGTTAAAATTCTTAGTTAAACAACAATAAAAAATCAGAATTATCACAAGAAAGGAAAAAGATTTTTCACCTTGAAGGATTGTTTCACAATTGTGAATTGAATCATAAATGCGAAAAAATTTTCACTTCAACTCTCTTTTTGGTAACATTCTTGACAAAAAAAAAAGTAAAACACGATTTTTAAATGAAAACATTACTGAAAATTAAAAAGTAAGATCAATTATTAACAGAAAAAATTAATAATTAAAGAGAAAATTGAGGACTAAACATAATGACACTCTTTTTAACATTCAAGTCATAAGTTTTTATTTGATTGATCAATTATCAAAAATTTGTTAAAAAAATTTTACTATTTTTGAGATCTCCAAAATAAATCAGAATGGCGAGATGAAAATAAGATCTCAATTCTTTTTGTTTCTTTGGTTAAAAATAATTTCATTAATTATTATTTGGGGTTAATTTATTTCTTCTACATATTGATATAATTTTTTATTTCTAAAAGACTTTGAATCAACAATCTTGTTGAAAATTTTTTATTAGCTGTTATACATTTTTATTATATTTGGTGTTCTCAATTCAGTTGGAGGTTCCTTTATTGTTGAGATATCTTACACAAATAATTTGGGTTTACTAATAAGTCAAAATGAAAGGAATTTAACTGAAAAGAATAATACAAAAGATAGATGAAATTTTCTCCCATTTAAATGACAACCACATGAATTCAAGAACAAAAAGCAGAAAACCAAAAAACAATCAAAAATTCGAAAATATATGCAATAACACCTTTTGAAAATATTTAGTTCAGAGAATTAAACCAATCTTTTTTTCTAATATTCTTATTTTTCAAAAGAAACAAGTTTTATTTTTGAAATTTTTCTAAATTTTTAATTACAAAAAAAAAAAATTATCAATTACCAAGTACATAATCTATACTTCAAAATTTAACCTGTACTTTTTTTTCTTTCTTATGTTCCAATTCAACTTCTAATTCATTTTTTAATAGTATCTACGTAAACAATTTTTGAAAATAAATTAGTTATTTTCAGAAAAATTTAAATACTGAATTGAATTTGTTTAATTTTTTTTTTATTTTTTTCAATTATTTTTTTGAAATTTTTTGTTTTTTTGTTGAGAAAAATATTATCAACAATTTACTCTATTTTTAGAGTAAATTTTTCAATCTGATCCATTCATTTTTAGAATTTCTTTTTAAAAGTAGAACCTTAAGAAACCATTATCATATTTATTTAATTTTTTCCATATTTTTTTTTGATATTTAAAAGTTTAAATTTACTCTTACAAATTAACTTTATTGTTAATTGTAGAATAAACCGACTAAAATTTTCATTCAGTTTTCCAAAAAAATCTCCACCCTATAATTAAAATAAATCATCAAAAGTCCCCCCTTCTCAAAGGTAAATTAATAGTCTAAGCATTTTTTTTAAGAATTTAAAAAAATTTGAAATTTATTAAAAACTTCGAAAAGCTTTTTTTTAATAAGTTGAATTAAATTTATGTTACATTTATATTTCAACAACTATTAAAAAAATTTCAAATGGATAATTAATTAGTCGAATTTCATTTTTAAATAATAAAACTTTTCAAAATCAATATTATATTTACTAAATGTTTATTATTTTTTTTATTTGGTCATTTTAATGCACAATCTTTCAAGGAAAAACAGATTTTTATTTGAAAATTTGGGGTATACCAAGCCACTGGGTATTATTTTACCAACAGTAAAATAATTGTAAAACACCATAAAAAAAACAAAAAACATTATTTACTCATTTTTTAAACTGTTATTACTTTATGATGCATTTTCACCACTGGCTGAGTGTTAATTTTGATTTTCTCTCCTTTTGAGAGACTATGTGCATTTGTGATTTTCTTCATGTTTGCATAATTAGCATAAATCTTGAATACGTTTATATGACGTCTAAAAATATGATCTTAATAATTTTATTTTGATGGAAAATGATGTTATTTTCAAAAAAAAAAATGTATTCACAATTTTGATTTCAAAATGTGAAAATTAAAACCAACATAAAAAAGAATGAAGAAAATAGAAAAAAGAAAATTAATAAATAAATAACGAATTATTATAATAAATAATAAATATTGATAAAAAAAAAACAATAAAATAAAATAAAAGGAATAATTCATAAAACCAATCTAAAAAATGAAAATTAAAAATAAAAATAAAAAAAAATAATAAAAAAAAAAAAAAAGATCAGAAATTTTAATCTTCGTCTTCGTCTGGAGTTGGGAGGTTTTCAGGCAATTCATTGGGAACTTCGATCTCAAAATCTGATTCTTCGAGACTCTCTGATTCTTCTGAATTTTCTTCTTGGTTATTTGATGACGATTCGTTTTCGTTTTCGTTTTCGTTTTCGTTCTCGTTCTCGCTTTTATTTATCTTCCCATTTGTTGCGATGCTATATTTCATTTTTTGAGCGAGTTGTGTTTGATGGAAAAATCTCATATCTTTTGAAGTAATTTCGATAAAATCGTTGGTGATCGAAATGGCATTTTTTTGGTAATTTTGTTGGTTAACTTCCTTTCCGTTCATAATTTTTTGTTTAAGTTCTTTAATTTTATTTTTGAGCTCTTTTTTTTCACGTTTGGAGATTGATTTTAAAAAGCTTTCGACATCTTCTTTCGGGAACACGACGTCACACAAGTTCGAGGGCTTTTTGAAAACCCAAGAAAATTCTTGAAGGGAATTTAAATTATTTTCATTTTTGTCAAATCTAAAGGTTTCCAAACTGCTCTCTTCGTTTGTGATGGCTTCAAAAAGCCTTTTTAAAGCTGCTTGCCCCATATGATTTCCCTGGACATCAATGCCCTTTATTGAAGTATTTTCTGATAATTTCTCCCAGCATCCAATGATGTCTTCTCCTAAATGGCTTTTTTCATCGCCCCTAATTCTCAAATATTCTAAGGTTTGTAAACCAAACAATCTTGAAAGTGGTTCAATGGCATTTTTCACTTTTTTCCCTTTTTGAATATTCCTTGAAAGCGAGACACGCTTTAAAGATTTGGATCTTAGAAGCGCATCGACTCCACATAAGGTGACAATCCCATCAACATTTAATTTACAATCATCAAGAATTAATTCCTCCACACTACAACTTTCACCATTATTCATGATTGCTTCTGCTAAGCGAGTGGCTCCTTTAGGCCCGATATTATTCCCTGATAAATTTAAAATGAAATTGAAGATCTTGGAATTCCCCAAGATTTCATTAAAGATATTAAAGATCGGTTCTGGCTTTAATCCTGTTTTTGATAAATCTAATTCCTTAAGTGTTCGAGATTCATGACACATCGTGGCAACATTAATATAATGAAGTTTACTAAATTCATTGCTAGATAGATTTAAATATTTTAGTTTTGATTTTGATAAATTTTCTGCAATTGCTTGACAAACAATTTTAATATCAACTGATGAATTGCAAAAATCTAACATTACTGTTCGGTTTTTTTTTCCAGTTTTCTTTGCCCATTTTTGAAACCCTTCAGATCCTTGCTGTTTGGTTATGCATGTGTGTGTGTTTATTATATATATATATATATATATATATATATATGCATTTGTGTTGTATTTATGGAATTTGAAATTAGTTTTTTTAAATATTAATATTTGATATTATTGATTATTTTCAATATTCAATTCATGAAATAAATAAAAAAAGATAAAAAAATAGAAAAATAGATTTTATTTACACGTGAGAAATTATTTCCAGATAAATTTAAATAACGAAGACCTAAATGTTTTTTATTTTTACTTAATGATTGGAAAATTTTTGCAATTGATTTTCCCGAAAGATTACAATGAGATAAATCCAGTTGAACTAGACCAGATTTCATTTTTTCTAACCCTGGTGATAATCCAACTTCAACATCTTTATCAGGTATCTATTGTTGTTGTTATTGTTATTTTTTTTGTATATAATTTATTTAGTTATTTTATTTTATTATTAAATAATATGTCGTTAAATTATTTTCAATATTAATTAATATTGAATATATAAATATAGTGGAAAAGATAAAAAAAATAAAATGATATAACAAAAAAAGAAAAAGTAAAAAGAAATAGAAAATGAAAACGAAAACGAAAAGGAAAATGAAAATAAAAACTAAAAAATCAAAACGAAAATGAAAATGAAAATAAAATTGATCAAGTAAATGAAAAAGAAAAAGAAAATGAAAATGAAAAGCAATAAGAAAAAGAAAAAGAAAAAGAAAAAAAAAAACAAACTTTATTTAAAGAGAGATCGAGATAAGTGAGTGGCAATGATTGGTTTGCTTCTATACTTTTACCAACTAATTTAAACCCCTCTGTTGCGTTTGTCGAACTTAATACAATTTTTGTTAACGTCACATTAGTTTTTAATGGCATGGCTAGCTCTTTGATTAATTCTTTATTATTGACATTAGAAATGATCAATTCAGTAAAATAAATATTATAATTTAAGGCATGTAAAATTGGTTTGATTTCTACAGTGTCTTCGATTCCTAAATTAATTCCTCTAAATTTTGAAAGATTTAAGATTGTTCTTTTTTCTTCGTCTTCGTTTTCAATAATTTCTTTTGTAATATAGTCAACTAAATCACCATTTACTTCAAATTTGAAATAATTGCACCATGCCTTATATGTTTCGATATATCCTTTTGCAGGAAATTCCTCTATTCGTAAATTTGTTGTAAAAATGAAATATTAATTTTTAAAATTTAACAAAATTTAAATTTCTTATTATTAATTTTTTGAATCGATGGATTTAATTCCATTGATTTTATTTATTTATTGCATTTGAAATCAAAATAAGAAGTAAAAAAACACTTATTCTAAAAATAATAATCGCTATTTATTGAATTAAATCAGATGAATAATTGGTTTTTTTCAAAAAGGAAAAGTTAATTATGTGAATTAAAATCTGATAAAAATTGTTTGTTTTTTTTTTGAATCAAAATAAGATAAAATATTATGGTAGAGTCATTTTAAAAGCGTATGACTAAAAAATTTTCAAAAGGATCTTTTAAACAGTAACAAGCTTCCGATGAACTATTATCAGGATACTATTAAACACTTTTTCGTTTGCCACTTTTTGAAAATGACTTTAAAAAATATTATTTTCTTTGGTGATACTATTCATCTTTTTCCTTAAAATTAGATATTAAAAATTGATAATGTTTTGAGTTTTTAATTTAGTCACTGCTATTATTTTTTTGGAAATAAACAATTTTTTTTTTAAACTTTTTTTCAAAATTTTAGAATATTATTTTGATTTTTTTTGTTTTTATAAAACTTTGGACTGGAAAAAATGATTTGTAAAAATAAATTTTCTCATTTTACCATTTATTTTGATAAAATTTATAAATTCCAAAAGTAAACAAGGTTTTGGAGTAACATAAAATAACCTAGGAAACACCTTTTATGTGGAAAAGAACATGTTATGGGGCAAGTATGTTTTTAAAAAAGCAAATCAAAAATTGTTTTGATCTTGAAAAAATGCTGTTAAGGGTTGAGTCATTACAGAAAAAAAAATTTTTGAAATCAAAAAATATAATTTTTATTTTTTTATACTATTTACCTTTTCACATGGCAAAAAGTGATTTCTTAATATTTTAAGTTTTTATAGTTTTTGGAAAAATGACAAATTTAGTAAAAAAAGTTATTATATTAAGACATAACTTTTTGCACATTTGTTCCAAATTTCCCTTCTTAAGTTGTTTAGGTTCCTTAGGTTCCTTAGGTTTCTTTGGTTCCTTCGGTTCGTTCGGTTCCTCCTCTTTTTGCTTGTTTAGGTGTTTGGGGGTAAAAGTCAGAAAAAATCATTATAAGAACTGGTTGACTTGGTCATGAATAACCTAACCAAACTTGTTCATAATCAGATCTCGAATGGATTGAACTGGACTTAAGCAACTGAAGAGAACTGAATCCAACGAATGTGATCTGAAACCGAACCAAAGTGAAAGGAATTGAACTTTCCGTACAATATGTCGAGGCGTTACTTGTACTGGGATTTTGCTGTCGAGTTGGTGTCTTGTACTGGGATTTTGCAAAAATAAGATTTGGGAAACTTGCAAATAAAAAAAAAAAAAAAAAAAAAAAAAAAAAAGCAACAAACAACTGAAAAGAAAATTTTGAATTTTGGCTTTTATCAATCAAAGAAAACCCATATTAAAAGAGAGTGCTGTTAAATTCAAATTAAAAAATATATAAATTTTATTTCTAAAGTCCAAGAAGGGGGTTTAATTAAATTTTTAAAAATTTCATTTCAAATAGATTTTGAGAGGATCTTGACTTTTTTAATTCATAATTTTCATAAAATATTTGATAGCTTTGAGAAAAAAAATTTTCATTTCTTTTTAGGAAAATGGAGTATAATAAACCAAAATTTTAAATTTGTCCAAGAAATCTTGACTAAACATTCTTTAAAGCCAACAAATATGTTGTTCATAATAAAAATAATATTTATAGACCATAAAATATGGGTAGTCCTTAAATCTATTGAAATAAAGCTATTTAATTCTATTTCTGGTATTTGAGATTTAAATGGGAAAGAATTTATACTTCATTTTCCTTTTTCTTCTTTTCAAAGAAATTTCAAAGTAGATTGAAATTTTGGTCTCATTTTCTCTTGCTTTACAATTCTTCAGAATTTGTCATTTAGGATTCTTACTTTACCCAAAGTAAATCAAATATTAGCATAAAAAAGAAAACCAAACAAATAAAAAAGAGATCCCAAATTTCAATCTACTTTGAAATTTCTTTGAAAAGAAGAAAAAGGAAAATGAAGTATAAATTCTTTCCCATTTAAATCTCAAATACCAGTATTTAATTTTGGTATTGTACTTGAGGCTATTTTTGTTTTTTTTCTCGTATTTGAATTGATTTCATTTTGTTTACTGTCATTTGAATAACAAATGGAAAAGTCTTTTAACTTCACCTTCCTTTCCTCTTCTTTACAAAGAAAGAGTTTTCAAAAAATTAGATTGTAATTTGTGATCTCTCGAAATTTGCTTGGTCTTTTTTTATTCTAATATTTGATTTACTTTGGGTGAACTAAGAACCCTAAAAAAAAGCCAGATTTCTGAATTGAAAAAAAAGATATAATGAACAAAATTTCTCTTCATTTATCTTTGAAATTTCTTTAAAAAGAAGAAAAAGGGAAATGAAGTGCAAATATATCGCATTTAAATTTCAAATATCAGTATCATAAAAAAAACAGTTTCATTATTTAGTGGCTGTAAGAGGTTTTGGTGTCATATGTATTTTGGTTTATTAAAAACAAAATGAAGAATATTTTTAAGAGTTCGAAATTTGTCTTATTTCTAAGAGAACAATTAATGTTTTGAAAGCAAGGTAATGATAGCTTTGACAAAACACTAACTTTTGTTGGTGTTTTTTGATTAAACCGATTGTTTTTAAATTTTTATTGGAAAAGAAAAGAAAAGAAAAGAAATGAAATGAAATTTGTCAAGTAAAAGAAAAAAAAATTAGGTCTTACCGACTGTTAAATCATCAAAACTATTGGACACAAAGTAAATAATTGATAAAACAATTCGTAAAAAATAAAAAAGAATTTTGAGGAAAATAAGAAAAAAAAATTTTTTTTTGATTAAATCAAAAAAATTAAAAAAAGAAATTGTAAAGTTACGCTGTCTTTTGATCACGTTCAAATTCTACAAAACGATCCTGAGGGAACCCAATACTTATTTTCAGAAAATTTGTAAGAAGGATTTTGGCAATTTCATTTACTTTTGGAGTGAAAAACTCAAGGCCACAATCGTCAAACTCAAGGGAAGCCTTTTGTAAACACAAACAAATATAATGCACCAATTGGTAGCGAAAGAATTGGGTGGATAATTTAGGAAATTAAAGGACAAAAAAAATTCAAGAAAAAGGGAATTTTACATGTTCGTCATCAAAGGTATGAATTTTTTTTAAATCATAAAGGTGCTTGTTGTGGGTAATCTTTTAAAATTGCAACAAGAAAAACATATGGAAAAAAAAAGAAAGAGCAGAAATTAACAAACGGCGAGGGTTTAGTACAAAAAAAAATAAAAAGAAAAAAAGAAAGTGGTACTTTTTGTCTTATTGAAGTAGACTTTCCATAAACAATAATTCGATACTTTGTAAGAACAAAAGTTTTAGGTTTGTTTTTTTTCTTTTTCGGCCGTTTGTGTTGAATGGTTGTGGAAAAGACGATTTCTGTTTGTAATGATTTCGAAATTTTTGTAAGAACTTTTTGTGGGATTTCTTTTTCTTCTGTCATTTTTTAAAGTAAATTAAATAATGATAAAAAATGAAAGTTTGGAAATTATTTATCGCATTTCGATCACAAAGCATACGATTTAAAGCCAAAACACTTTGGTCTTTGATTTATTTGACTTTGGAATGTTATTTTTTTTTTTATTTTTGAAACAAAATTAAAACCTTTTGCAAATAGTCAAGACTGAAAGTGTATTCTCAAATAACTAAATAACTCACAAAGAAGGTTGTTTTAATTTTTGAGATGTTTTTATTGTTTTTGGGGTTGTCAAAAAAAAAAAGAAAAAACCTACCCTTTTAACAAATAACAGAATTAAAAGATTTATTCAGGTTTTGGCCCATAAAACAATGATTTGATCCATACCCAAGGAGCGACTTGGTACCAAAAAGGGTGTTGGAAAAGTGAAGTTCTTTTGAATGACAAAATTGGAATAACTCAAAAGACAATTTCTGAAAAGATCTCATTCACAAAAATTCATTTAACCAAAAAATAGTTTGAAATGAATCCAAATTTAAGGACTACGTTCCCACCCTTGATGAGGGTAAGTTATTATGTAATTGTACTTTTCCTCCTCAAAAAGAATTTTCATTTAATGACAATTGGATAAAAAAGTATTAATTTCGAACAAAAATTCAACATTTTCAAAAAGAAAAAATTTCCAATAGATTTTAGACTAAAAATTTTAAAAAAGAAATGATTTTTTGGGATTTTCAAGTTAAAGTTCAAATTTGAAAACGTTTCAAACTTGTAAAAGGAAATTTAAAAAAAAATTAGGAACAGCCTTGGGATATTTTTTATTTTTACAGATTTGAAATGGAAATTATGTAATTGAAAAATCAAATTTTTTAAACGGATTAAAGTAAGGGATAATTGTGAAAATTGTTTGAATTGTATAAATTACTCATTTTTTTGTACAACAAATTCTCAGCGGATAAATTCAACCGAGATTATGTAACTCTTTCAAGATGTTTTTTATCCATAAGTAAATGTATTTCTCCCGAAAAAGTAGCATTAAAATACAAATTGTTTGTTTCATTTTTTTAAATATTTCAAATTTCAATTTCTACAATGTGAATTAACTTTTTTTATTTCAGTATACTATCTATTTTGCCGATTTAATATAATTTGTGGGTATTGTTTTATCCCCAAAATCCGATAAAGTAAGAATTTTATAAAAATCTAGAGAAAAAATAATTCATTTTAAAAAGGCAAAAAAATAAAACAAAAATTTTGTAGATCATAAAAAGAGCGAAATTTCAAAACCACACAGCTATTTTCAAAATTAAAATTCATAACAATTTAAATTGAAAATTAGATGTCATTCTCTGTTACTTTTTTTCTAAAAATGACCTCTTTTTAACTTGGTTTATCTTAAGAGACCAATCAAATGATACATCTTGATTAGTTTTTAATTGGTATTTATTAACGTTATAAAAATTACAATTTTTTTTTTATTGTAATTTAAGGGAGGAGGTTAGAGTTACTCTTGTTTACGGTTAAGATTTCGAGAATTTAAAATAATTGAGTTAAATCGAAGATTTTACTAAGTCCTTCTGAATTCTGGAAAACCTAGACACTCCCCGAATTCCTAAACTTGGATTTAGAAATTGTAAAAAATTACAATTTTTTTTTTTTCCCATTTCATAAAATAATTTTTAGCCTTAATGCTTTGAACCTTAAGTATTATTACACCTGTAATGGAAAAAAATATTACCATGTGATAGGTGCGAGGAAATGTTATTTTGATTCTTTTCTTGTTGGTACTAGACTTTGTATGTATTTTAAGAGTATTTACTGTTTGTTAAAATATGAATTTTGATTTTTCTTTTCCAAAATCTGAATTTTCAAGAGTGTAAGACTTAATATTGGAAGATAAGTATTAATAATTGCGATTTGTGAGTTATAAATTGTAATTTTTCTTCATATTTGGTTGTATTTGTAGTTTTTAAAAAAATTTTTAATTTTGGTTTTTTGGGTAACCAATAACTAAAGAGAAATAAAAATCACAATTAAAAACACCAAAATCACAATTATTGATTAAATACCTTCCTAATCTATTATTTTTAGACCCATAAATTCGGATTTCATAAAAAAATATTAAATTGAAAAAAAATCGCTATATTGAACAACTATTAAAAGTCATACTAAGTCTTGGAACTACTAGCTAAGAATCACAATAACATGCCCCGTACCTATATATGATATTTTTTTTTTTTTCAAATTTAAGGGTTTGTAAACCTTAAAGGTTATATCAAAGTTTGATTATTCTAATAAGAAATATTTTTTTTTGAAGCCATTGGGTTTCTTTTTATCATTTTAAACATCACCTCAAATCAATAATAATATTTTTTGTTGTTGAAAAATATATAAAATCACCTGGAATTTGAGATTATGAAAATTTTTTGAAGAAAAGATGTATTGATTTTTATTTAATTTAAATTCTGAATTTTAACCAAATTAATGTAATTTTCTTTTAAAAGAACAATTTATTGTGTTTTTGTTGCGATAATAGTGAAAATATAATAATGAATTGGTAAAAAAATCACTTCATACCCCCTTCTTTTTTAACCAAGGAACTTTCAAATAAATAGATTGTAAATTTATCAACTTACTTTATTTATTATAATTTTTCTATCCAATTTATTGGTGATACAAGAATCCGAAATAAAACCAAGTTGTCAGAATTAAAAAAAAAAAAAATTAGCTAGCAAAAATTCTATCACATTTTAATTAACAATATATGCAAGTTTCTTGAAAACAACAAAATTCAATATTCTTCTACCAATAAACTACTTGAAGGATTAATATTTTTAAAAATTGAAAAAAAAATCAGTTTTGGATTGAATTTAAACTCAAATAATCAAATTCCCACATAAGACCCCCCCCAAAAAAAAAAATGAAATAAAAAAATAATTGAAAAACCTATCAAAAAATTGAATCACACAACAACTAACTAAAACATGATTTAACCAATCTTTTAAGAATTAAAAATAAAAAAATTATTTTTTTTTCAAACCAATATAAAATTTATTAAAATTATAAGAAATTATAATTAGATTATTCGAATTTATGAGCATAGAAGAAATAACAGAATAAATTATATATTTTTTATACAAAAATAACATATGAAACTTTTTTTTCTACCCACAACAAAGCAATTTCTAATGTAAAATTTCTCAAATTATTTTAGAAATAAAAATAATTAACAATAAAATTAGTTCTTAGCAGTGAATATATTTATAATAAAATACATTATATGATATATATTTTCTTATTTTTTATTATCATTTTCAAAGATTATTATTTTTTTCATATCAATTTTGATAAAGCCATATAAATAAAATAAAAAAATATTAGCTATAAAAAAACAATTAATAGAAAAGAAACGAACAATTGAACAAAATTAAAAAAAATTATTTTGATCTACAAATTGAAAAGTTATTATAAGAAATATATACTATAAAACTCATATAAACTAAAATCCAGAAATTTGGTCACAGTCTAAACATGAAGGTAATACAATATAACACGATTAAATATCAAATTTGGAAATAATTTTGATTTTACAAACTATTTCATTTTTTGTATTTTTTATTTTATCTTCATTTCCTTTTTTTTCGAGTTATGCAATCTGTTTCGTTAGATCTGGAATTTTTTTTTCAATGGTCGATACAAGTTTAGTGTTGAGTTGGTCAAATTGAAAAATCATATACAATTGGCAACGGGTATCTTATCATTTGATCTATTAATAATCGTTGGTGAAATTTCAACAAATTTACCAATACATTTTTTGTTCAGCTCGTTTCATTATTTTGGAAACACCTATTTTTTTTTTTTTGAGTTTTATATGTTTTTTCTTTTATTTGATTGAAAATGATTACTTATAAAAACATTAATAATCGCCAAGTTAAATGTGGTTTTATATTATGTTTGGAAAAATAAAATTAATTGGGGTTTTTTTTTGCCTATTTTTGATTTTGGGAGTGGTCCATACTTTTTGGAATGGGGTTTATTTTAACATATTACATTCAAAAAAATACAATAAATTTTGTTTTTTTTTTTAAAAGGCATTTTTCCAATTATTTGTGATATAATTTATTTTTGAAATATTATAGAATCAGAATAGTCTTTGAGTTAATTATTTGTTTTATATCATCAAATAAACTTGACCCATTTGAAGAAAAATGTAACTAAATTTCGAGATCTACTTAAGAAAGATATTTTTTGGCCCTGAAGTCTCAAAATTGATGATTCAACGTTTTAAGTTTATCTCAAAATTCAGATTTTTATTCTAAAATTATATGGCATTTTTATTACTCCAAGTATAGTTTTTAATTGATAAGATCAACTATTGTTCCTATTTTTTTCAAATGAATTTTTTATAGATATTTGATTAATATAGTTTAATATGATGTACATTCAGAAGTAATATACTTTAATTTTCGACTTTTAGGCGACAGATGCAAATATCTTAAATTACTAAAGAAATCAATTAAAGATTTGTGAAAATAAATGAACAAGATCTGTGTTTTAATTTTTTACACAAGCGAATCACTAAAATAACAAAAAAAAAATAAAATAAAAATTAAAACAATATTCCAAAATTCCTTTTTGAATATCCAAATTTTGCTTTTGACAAAATTAATTCAATTCAGATTTTTTTTAAAAATAGATATAAGATTCAATAAAAAAGAAAAAAAAAAAAAAAAAAAAAAGAAACAGAAAGAAATAAAAAAACAGAAAGAAAAAGGTTTAACAACAACCCCCACTTTTCTCTTTAACTGGAACAATTTCTTGTATTTCTTTACCAATTGGCTTGACAGAAGTGCCCATCCCGATAGAATTCATTTCCCCATTTTTTACAGATTCGTATACTGATTCTGCACACGAATAAAATGCATCTTCGATATTCTCTGCAGTCTTTGCAGATGTTTCGATATACACCATGCCATTTTCATCTGCAAATTGTTGCGCAACTTCTTTCGATACTTTCCTTCTATGTTCCAGATCTTTCTTATTTCCAATTAAAATCATTTGCATTTCTTGGTTTGAATTTTCTTTTGCATCCTTAACCCAATAAGACAGAGATTCAAAGGAATGAAGACTTTAAATATAAAAAAAACAAAAACATCAAATATAAGCATGATATATAGATAGATATATTTAGTGAAAGAAAATTTCGAAATTTTATAAGAAGAATAAATTTAGAATATAAGAAATAAAACAACATCAATATAGAATTCAAATAATATAAATGAATAAATATAAAAAATGGATAGGATAATTTTTAAAAAGTGTGACAAAAAAGTTTTCAAAAATATCTATAAAATAGATGGCAAACTTCAATTAACCTATACCTATTTTACGGAGCTTTATTCACAACTTTTTTTCTCACATTTTTTTAAAATTACTTGAATTGTATGTTCTTTTTTTAGTAATTTTGTGTTTTTCAATTTTGAAAAAGATCCTTTGAATAAAAAATTCATAATAAAGCCTTTTTAACAATTTTTAGTCATGCCATTTTTTTAATTTAATGAATTTCTTTTTTATTATTTAACCCTGTAAAGAAAAATATTAAAAATGAATTGTAAGGTTAGGTATCTGATTATTTTTAAGTTTACTCTCTTTTAATTAAGAAATTTCAAAAATTATCTAAAGAGATATTCTTATTTTTATGATAATAATAAATTAAAAACAAAATTTTGCAACTTGTGCAAAAAATCATTCTAATTTAGAAATTATTGAAGATATCATCATTTTTTTTGGAACTTTCCCAACCTATGAAAAAAAAAAAAAACGAAAAAAATGAAATATAAAGAATTAATCCAAATCAGCAAATATAATAAAAAACTCAAGAATAATATCTTGAATATTATTCAAAATAAAGATTCTTTATTTATATTATCATTGGTTAACGATAAAGAAAATTATGATTCTTTATTGAAATTTCTAAACATTTATTGGGAAATATGGGAAGTTTTATCAAGTGCCATCAAGTGCCTAGTTTTTCTGGTTTTTATCTGTTAAGTGTTCTAGGTTTTTTTGAGGTTTTCTATTTTATTCTGTAGAGTGCCTAGGTTTTCTTGAGGTTTTCTGTTTTATTTGTGAAGTGTTCTAGGGTTTTTTTGAGGTTTTCTATTTTATTTATGAAGTGTTCTAGGTTTTTTTTACTTTAGAAATAAACCGAAAATTTATTAAAATTTTCTGTTTATTTCTAAAGTAAAAAAAACCTAACAAAAATTTATTGATTTTCCAAATAAATGGAAAACTCAAAAAAAACTAACGGCGGTTTTTTTTAATTTGAGAAATCAAAAGAAAATTTAGAAATTAGCCAATCGTCTAGGCTTTTTTTAATTCTTGAAATTAAAAAAAACCTAACGAATAGTGTCCGTCAAGTGCAGTATAGTGCCTATATTTTCTGTTTTATTTGCAAAATCTATCGATTTTCCAAATAAATAGAAAACTTCTGAAAAGATAACGGGGCTTTTCCAGAATTCATAAGAATAGAGTAAAACCTAACAACTATAAGGGGAAATTAATTTTATCCCATCAAAATAAACTTATATAATTGAGTATTTTAATTCAACACTCAATAAATATCTTCCAAAGCACATGCGTTTTTCACCCGGCTTTTTAAAGCACGCAATTATGTTGCAGTACTGATTTAGAATTCAAAAAAAATTCTAAGTCCATTCACACTTCACTATTCTTGATTCAATCGCACCCCAAATTATTAATTCAAGTAAAGCTGACTAAAAATACACAAAAATATCATAAATACTCTAGAATTTTTGAAAGAAGAGGATTTTAACACGTTTCTCAATTTTTTAAAAAAATAATTGTAATTTATTTTTTTTCTTTTTAGGTAAGTTAAGGTATCTGTTTTATCGAGGATTTTTGGGCCCAGTAATTCCATTTTAAAGCGTATTGTTTTTTGTTTTTTTCATGAACTATAAAAACTTATTTTTTTTCTTTTCTTGCTTTTTTTTGAACAAAACAAATAAGAATTTAAATTTGAAATTTTGGAATTCTAAAAAAAAAAATGACATTCTACTTGTGAGTTTTTTTTTTTCTATGAATAGCACCGCTTTTAAATACATATTCTAAAAGTGGAAGTAATAATATAACCGATTTAATGTATTAAATATAACTTTTACAAAAATTTTTTTTTTAAATTTTAATTGTTTTCAATATTTAAAGTAGGGAGGCTTATAACGAATTAATAACCTAGCGTAGACATAGTCTTTATTATTTTCATTTAGGTTTAAATTAATCAAAATACATTTTTATTTATAACATTATTTCAATTTCAATTGAAACCTAATCGGTAATAATAAATTCCATTTCTACCATAGGTTGTTAATTCATCCCAAGTTCACTCCTAAATGTTAGGAAAAATTGTTTTTCAATGAGTTTACTCATAATTATATTTGAAAATTAAAGTCGTTTTAAAAAAGTGTGAGAAATTTTCTTTTTTTGATATACCCTAAAAATATGTTTAGGTCAATTGAAGTTTTTGATGTATTTTATAGATACTTTTGAAAACTTTTTTGTCACGCTAGTTGAAAATGACTATAAATTGTATGTTCTTTTTTTTTGAAATTCTATTTGAATATGACTATTGGTGTAAAAAATTTCAACACGATTTTTTTGTTGAAAACATTACTGAAAATGAAAACGAAAATCAATTAAGCAATTAGCACCACCATAGATTCATATATAATTAAAAAATATGTTGTGATAGAGGGTAAATGATAATTGTGTTCTATATTTCAAATGGTTTCTGTGACTCTAAAAAATCTATTATTAAAATTTTATTACGAAATAAATTATTTGATTTTTTACTAAGGATTACAATTAAAAAATTGTAATTTGGAAATTTTTTTTTTTAATGATTTTTTCCAAATCTAAAAATAGAAAGTCAAAATAATAGTATTTCATTATTTTAATAATTGATATTTAGAACTCACAAAAGTAGCTTTTTTTATGAATTTTTCAATTTCAAAGATTAACTCAATAATCATCAACATAAATCCAAAGAATGATTAGTTTTGTTCCCTTTTTATATAACTTATTATAACATCACTAGATTTCCAATATTTATAAAATTATTTGTCAAAATAATCTATGCGTTATTCAATTATTTAGAAAAAATATATTTTTTTAGTATCGAATATACATTTCTAGATAAATTTAAGAATGTTTTTTTTTTTTTTTTAAAGTAAAGTTGGAAAAAAAAGATAAAAAATAACCAATTTTCTAGTCATATTTATATTGGTTATTTCTTTGAAAAAGGATCTTTTTTAAAATAATACTCTACTAATTTAGAATAGTATTGAATTTTTCAAAATTGTTTTTTTTTATTTTTCATTTAACTGGCCGAGCTTTTTGAAAAGGATTCTAAATATTAAAAAAGGGGGAGACAGAGAAATGAAAGAAATGCGATTTTTCTCTAGATAAAATTTAACCATTTATTAATTATTTTTTTAAAAATTGGTATTTTAAATCTATTGTAGTTAATGTGTGTCATTTATTATGAGAGTTCCAAAGGGATGAAAATTGGATACAATTTTTTTTTTTTTAGTTAAGCTAATTACTTGGAAAACTTTTATTCAGAATTCTAAAATTCATCTAGCCTTAATTATATTAAAAAAAAATGACTAAAAACCTAAAAGAATTTTTTTTATTTTATTTTCAATTTTTTTTGATTATTTTTTTTCCTTAAAGATCCTCACCACTTCAACGAAAAATAACTCACACAATTTGGCTCATTGTTTCGAAAATGATAAATATATTTTTCAACTTTAAAGTCTGAAGATTGATGATTCAATTCTTTAAAATGTGTTTTGAAATACAGATTTTTTATTAATTTGTTTTGGATTTTTTACTGATTCAATTGGATGAAGTTTAATTGATGAGATCAACTTTAAGTACTATATAATGGTAATCAAAAATTTTCGAGACATTTGAGCCATGTAGCACCTAATACACTTTATCTTCAATATCAACATACTTTAATTTTAGACTTCTCCGTGGTAGACGCTAGCCCCTTAAAAGAAGAAACAATTAAATTCAAAGAATAATTCATTACATTATTATCAATCGAATCAACAAACTCAATTTAAATCTACTTTTTTTTCTCACGAATCATGATGAGTTGCTTTGGAGATCTCAAAAATAGTCATATTTTTCATTCAAATTTTTTATTGATGGAGCAACCAAAGAAAAATCCCTTACCAAAAGGAAGTAGGACAAAAATTTTTGTTTTGTTTAATCCTCCATTTTGTCTTTAGTCATTGATTTTTTTCTTTTATTAATTGATTTTTCTTTGAATTTTCAGTTCAGATTCTATTTAGTTTCCCAATTAAAAAGACGTTGAACTTTTTTCCCAAGTGGTAAAGAAAATAAAAAAGTTGAAAAGAAAAATACAAATGTGATTTTCAAAAAGAATATTTTGACAAATCAATTTCAAAAATATAAGGGCACCAAACCTAAATGAAAAAAAAAAACAAATGGTGATTTGTTTTTAAATGAACCAATGTCCAAAATCATGGATTTTATTTTGAATCAATTTTTTTGGGATCTAAAACAGATCTTGATGGTGGAAATTCTGAATTTTTGAATAAGTCCATTAAAATTTCTATCTTGAAGTTAAGAGAAAGGGTTAATATTCTTTGAAGTTTGTATTTACAAAAACAGGAAATCGTTTTTTTAATATCAGTAAAGAATAGGTTCCTAATTTTTTTTTTTCTGTTTTTGAAAAAAAAAAAGTACTCTTTTCATAAATCAAACAATTCTGGGCGGATAGGTTTGAAATTACCCTTTTCCGTTCCATAAATAAAAGAATTTAATTCGATTGGCTTAAAAGTGATTTTGTTTCATCATCCCTGAAAAAATTATATATGGAAAAATTGTCAAATCACTTTTAAGGATCTATCAAATATTCCAGAAAATACCAGATAATCGAAAATACTCGAAAATTTTTTAACCACAAAAAACACTTTTTGAACAACTTCTAAGAAACTCTAGTGTCAACACGCTCATGGTTTGTTGCTAAAATTATATTTGGAATTTTATTGTAGAATATTTTTTTTTTGTTCTGAAAATATAACCTTCGAAAAATTGCAACTTTTCAGGAATATTATTCAACCCATTTTGTGTGAAAGGAATTGGTATCTTAGATGACTGTAACATTTCTGAGCATTTTGGAATGGTATTGACTAAATGAGAGAAAATGCCTTTGAAAAGAAAATTTCTAATTGTGTATCTTTACTCATAATTTTGAGAAGATAATTTTTTCTATCTTAAATACAAATCTAAAAGTATCGAGTAATATCTAATCTTGCATACATATACCCTCACCTGCATAAAGTAGTTCAGGCCTAGCTCGTATTTAAGTTTCCATTCAAGAAGAGAAATTGGTTTAATCTAGCCCAATACACCCAACTAAACCCAACTACCAAATTCAACACTCCCTATACCAATACCCTAGACATACATATACACTTACCCTAATAAGTACTAACATAATCAAATATACTCAAAAGGTGTCAAAAACTCTTCAAAGGGTTTAAAGTAGAAAATTCAAAAAAAAATATTTTGTCGTAAAATTGTTATTTTACCTTAAATATATATATATATATCCCTTAGCACCCCAAATAACCTAAAAACATTTCAAACAAAAATTTTAATTTGAAATGGTATCAAGGGATAATAAGGTATAGAATTAATAAACAATTATCTTAGAAAGAAAATTTTATAATTAAAAATTGTATAGTTACTTAAAATAAAAAAATAACTTGAAAAAAATTTTTCAACATTGGGAATTTTTTTTTGGTTATTAGTGATTTTATTATTTTTCCAAATTTTGTCAAAATAAATTTTTTTTTTTTTTTTGAAAAGTTTGTCTAGACATCAAAAAACTCTTAGTTTTAACATTTAAAACACATCATACTTTACTGGAAATTTTTTGGGGGCCCTTTGCACCCCAAAATTGCCTAAAATGCTTGATTAAATAATTTATTCATTATAAAAGTTATTATAACATCACATAGAATATTTGTTTTATCTACTGATTACTATTCAATATCAATATCTATATTAGATTCTAAATAATTTAAAAATTAAAAAAAAATATAAATTAAATTCGAAAAAAAAATCAAATTTTTTTTTCATTGCAAAATTTTACAATTTTTTTCAACAAGATTTTTTTTTAAATTTTAAATGATTTGTCCAATAGTTCGAGTCAGATTAATAATTGATTTTTTTTTTTTATTTTTTACAATTTTTTTAATTTTTGACTTTTTAAAATCTAGACATAAAATAAACAATATTGTTGAATAAGAGACCATATATCAGAACTTATTTAACAAGATCTGGATTAATTTATTAAGGAAAAATCCAAATATCGCAAATATATTATTCAAATTTTTACCAATAACAAAATGCAATAAAAAAAAAAATGGTTTCGGAGATTATTTTATTATATCACGGAATAATATTTAAGAGTTATTTTTTATTTTATTTCAAATTTAGGTATAAATATTTTATCGATTAAATAGTAATGTATATTTGTTTTATTCCAATTTAATAAATTGAAATTATTTTACATTTTTTTTTTTTTTTTTGATTTTCAATTATTATCTATTGCTTAAATAAAAGTTTTAGAAAATTAATCATATTAAGAATTTAATTTTGGCCTAAAGAAATAAATTTCATTTTTCTCTTAATTAGATATTTATTGAAATTTTTTCTAAAAAAAAAAATTAAATTTCAAAGTAATTTATTTTTTTATTTATTTTTTTTATCATAAAATTAGCAAAATTTTTGGTGGTTATTATTAATAAATTAATGTCTTGAGTTTTGAATTACTATTAGTGTAATAAAATTTCTGATTTAAAAAAATAAAATAAAAATAAAAATCTTTAAAAAAATGTAAAATGAATAATTATTATTTTTTTTTTCAATTTCAAAAAAAAAATCAATAACTTAACTACTTTATCTTTGAACTATTTTGACTTTTTATTATAATTCAAATCTGGATTAAAGACAAATAAGAAAATTAATATATTAGTAGATCAATATCATTTTAAATCTAATTTAAAAAAATTGATGAAATTTAGGTAAATCCGGGGTGCTAAGGGATATATATATCTTAACACTAGGTTTTTTTAGAAGTTATTCAAAAAGTGTTTTCAAGTGGCTAAAAAATATGTGAGTATTTTCGATTATCGGGTATTTTCGGGAATATTTCAAACACCCCACATTTAATTGTAAAAGAAAGTAAAAGTTAAAATTTTTACATATTTTTTTTCTTATTTTTTTATTTTAAAACAAAAACCAAATCTCAAAACTAGACCGATTATTTGAATTGAAATAGAATCGAAAAAATCAAAACTTAAGCATCTTCAATTTTCAAAATTTGAGATTTAATTTTAAAAATTACAGGTATTGTAGTGAAAAAAATACTGGACATGAAAATAATTCCTGGCAAGATTTTTAATTGTGAATATTAGGAAAATTGTTGTGTAATTTCATTTATTTTATACCAAATCCTTTTTTTAAATAACCAAAAATTTTATAAGCCTAGTAATAAACATACCTAAAGTTCATCAAAGTAAGGTGTCTATAGAATACTCAAGTAATTGTTTGATATCATAAGTAGATCATACTCTTTTTGTAAAAACAATAGAGTATTATAGAGGTTTGCTAGAGTTTGGAAAATGATAATTTTTATTCTTTGTTTTTTGATTGATTGAATGGCATTTTGAACAAGTGTGATTTCATTAATCATCATTCTAATGAATGGGTGTGCTATAATTTTAAAAAGTTCGATTCTTAAAAAAAGGATTTTCAATTAAATAAATGAAATTACACCTCAATTTTCCTAATATTATCAATTAAAAATCTTGTCTTTTTTTTTCCTTGTCAGGTATTTTTTTCACTACACTATTTGAATAATAAATGGGAAAGAATTTTCACTTCATTTTCCGTTCCTTATTTTTCTTTTACAAATTTCAATCTCAAATGACTTGCCTGTAATTTGTAATCTATCTATTTATTTGTTAGGCCCTTTTTTTTGTAAATATATATATTAAACCAACTAAGAATCCGAAATGAATTGAGATTTCAGGCTTGAAAAAAGAAGAATCATCTTAAATTTTCTCCTATTTAAATTTCAAAAGTCTGTAATAAAATTGACTCTTTTCAGGATTTTTCTCGAAAGTTAAATTCACTTTAAAAGTTGAACAATCGGAATTCGTCAAGTTTGGGTAATTACAATTTCAGAGATTTTTATTGATCAGCGAAAAATAAGTTGAAATATTTTCCCTTTTTACGACCACCTTGCCCATTAAAACAGATTTATAAATTTTTTTCCTGAATGTCAAAACAAGTGTAATAATTTATGAGACGAGAATAAAAACCAAACTCGAGAAAAAAAAAGTATTGTTGTAGAAAATAAACACACAAAAAACAAAAATAAAATATTGGTGTGTTTTCGTTGAAATCTTTCTTTTTCTGAGAAATAAATAAAAAAAAAAAAAATTGGATGCAAAAAGAAAGAAAAAAAAAAAACAAAATTGCTATTACTTTGTAATATCATAAACAACCAAGGCACCATGAGAGTCACGATAGTATGAACGAGTTATGCTTCTGTATTGTTCTTGGCCAGCCTTTAAGAAAAAATTACAGAAGGGAAAATAACAGTTGAGCCTTGAAAATTGTAAAAGATCAAACCAAAACGAAAAGAATTTTTTTCGTTTCGTTTCGTTTTGTTTTAAATGGAAAGAAGAAAAACAAAAAGAATTACTGTATCCCAAATTCGAAGATTTATAGTCTTATCATCAATGTCCAGGATATGGGACTTATAACTAATACCTAAGGTTGGCTCGGTGTTATCAAATTTATGATCTGTCAATTGAACAAGAATACAACTTTTCCCAACGCCTAATTACAGATTGGTTTTTGGAGTGAAAAAAAAAGAAACAAAATCAAGGTTAGAAATACTAAAAAACATTTCTTAACTTGAAAGGAATTCAAAATCGTACCACTTTCTCCAATAATAATAAATTTAAACATATGATCATACGACCTTTTGAAAGAAAAGATAGATCATTAAAGATAAAAACAAGAAATTTAATTCTCAGAAAAGAAGGAAAAAATTAAGAAGGCATTGAAAAAAAAAAAAAGGTATTAAAAATTTTGGGGTTTACATTTGAGAGCTCATGGAATTTTGAATTTGAAATTTGGATTAATTTAAAAAAAAATTAATAAAAGAAAAGTTTTGGGAAAAATGAAAACAATTTACTGTCAATTGACGAATAAATTAAACAAAATTTTCCTTCAATTTTCTCAAAAAGTATTTTTAGTTTAGAAGTAAAATTAAAAACTTTTTGCGTCGACAAACCTGTTGAATTATTATTAGGTCCCTTTAAGAATTGGGAGAATTTAATGTTTCTATTAAAACTATTTTCTATTTTTTGAAAGGTGAATGTAAATTTTTATCAACTTATTTTGTTAATTCTCACTGAAAGTACAACTACTAGAGGCGTATAATAATTGAAAAAACATTTTTGTATTCAAAAAACTGTTGGTTTTTGAATTTGTTCCAATTTAGAAAGTAATAAAATGATCAAAATTCAAGAACTATCAAATGAAAAGTTTATTACAATTAAAAAATATTTAAGGTTTACAATCCCTGAAATTTGAAAAAATATAATCTTAAGTAGGGAGTAGAGATTTGTTAATTTGGTTCTTAGCTGATCCATCTTGTACTTGGTATGGGTTTTAATAGTGTTTCAAAATGGCAATTTTTGATAATTTATTTTTTTTTTTCAAAATCTGGATTGAAGAATTTAAGATTAATTGGATGGAACTTAAGTTATAAAAAAAATTTGTCTGTGGGCTTTTTGATTGAAATTTTTAATTAATTTTGGTTTTTTTTAGAGCTTTTAAAAAAAATAAATTTTTTTCCGTTAGTTAATCGACGAAAAATTAAATGAAAATTTTCTTCTACAACCCAAAAATCTTAATTTATTCTGAAACATCTACCAATCTAGTTTATCTGACACTTTTTAATTCGGATTTCGGAAAAAAAAAAAATAAATTGTCAAAAATTGCCATTTTGAAACACTATTAAAACCCATACCAAGTACAAGATGGATCAGCTAAGAACCAAATTAACAAATCTCTACTCCCTACTTAAGATAATATTTTTTCAAATTTCAGGGATTTAAACCTTCTAGAGTTTGAAATTTTCATAAAAAACAGTTTACTAGTAAGGTAAAGAAACATACTTTTTGAATGGGATAACTTTAAGTACAATATATTGTATTTTACCACGTTGTCTATACATCGTTAGGTATAATCTCATTTAAACAAAAATTCAAAATTTTTATCCACGGTTAAAACGTTCCAAAAAATCACAATAATACACTTTTATAGAAATTGACAGTAATTTGTTATGTATTTTAATATATAATTTAAATTGAAAATTTCCTCAAATTGATTTTTTTCCCAACATTATTTTGCATATTCTTATATAAATACTGGCAAAATTATGAACTTTTTTTTTGTTCTAATATCTCTATGTTCAAGTATTTATGAGGTTTAAATAAGAAGAAAATTTAATAAAAATGTCATTACAATTTAAATTTGAATCATAAACATAACTTTTAAGCAATGGGTAACTATAAAATATATCTAAAGATATTTATTAACCATTTGTTTTTTAAAAAAAATAATTACATTTTGTAATTTAAAAATGGAATAACAATATGAGAACCATTTAATAGACTACACACACATTTCAAAATCTTTTCATAAATTCTTTATTTCTTTATAAAAAATCATTTTTCCCCATTTTTTAAAAAAGTTCAAAGCACGCGATTTTATTGATTAAATTTAGTATCTGTTTTAAGGTATAACCTTTTAAATACAATCATGGTACAAAAATGTTCCAAGTTAAGACATAAAATTCAGATTCTTGTAAAATAATTTGGTTAATAAAAAATACCAAAAAATCTGACTTAATTTAAGAATTTTTTATCTATTAAAAGTTAAATTCGACTTTTATACTTTGAAAGTATAACTAACCGTATTTAACAAACATAAATTTCTGAAAAGAATTAAAGTATTAACCAACATAATATTTTGATAATTATTTCAGCAATATTGGAAATATATTGAGGTTAGAATTAGCTTCAAAAAAGGGAAACAAAACCAATCAGTCTTTCGGTTTGTTCTTTTGGTGATTATTAATGATTTAATCTTTGAAATTAAAAAATTATAAAAATAGTTACTTTTAGAAGTTCTAAATATGAATCATTTAATAATAAAATACTTTTCTTTCCCTTTCTATTTTTAGATTTGGAAAAGAAATTAAAATAAAATTTTCCAAATTGAAAATTTTTCACAGTGATCAATTAGTAAAAAATGGAAGAATTTATTGTGTGATACTGGTATTAAAATTATAAATGGGAACACTTTTCACTTCATTTTCAATTTCCTTTTTCAAATATATATTGCCACTAAATGCAACGTATTTCTTTGAGAACTTTATTTATTTAAGCAAAATCTGGAGATCGAAGTTTTATTTTTTTCCCGTTGTGAATTCATATACCAGTAATAATTCGAATAGATTTTTGAGAGTTATTTAATCCATGGCAGCACTAATACCATTAACACCCAATTACAACATACTTTGATTATAGATAAAATCTCTGATAACTCTAATCCCTTAAATTTCTAATACCAATAATTTTTTTTTAGTTAGAAATAACTCAAGGTTTTACAAATCATGAAACTGTAAAAAATCGTTACCTTGTATTAAACATGACATCAGATTATCTTGCTTCCTTTTTAAGCAATTTTAAACCATAAATGGTCTTTTGGTAAGAAATATGGTTGATACTGGTATTTGAATTCTAAATGGTACAAAATTTTCACTTCATTTTCTAGATTTGTCTTTAATAAAAAGAGTTTTCAGAAGAGTGTTGTGGTTTGTGGTTCTATTTGAAAAGGGAAATTGAAAATTCAGTGAAAATTTTTTGTACTTTTTGAAATTCAAATATCAGTAATAAAAAGAATATCTATTACTAATAGAACCGCAGTTTAATTTCAATGTTTTCTGCCAAGTATCCATATTTTGAAGTTATTTTTAAAGATAGTTTATATTTTAATGATAAAAAGAAAACAACTGATTCTTCACTAATCGTCTTTTAAATTAAAATTCCAACCTTATTTGATTCTTAACAGAATCTCATCTTCAAAATTTGAAAACAACATTTTTTTTATTTTTCATTTTTCTTACATAGCCTTTGATAATAATGGAAGTAGTTCAAACCTTTGGAAAAAAAAAAACTGCAACTGCTGTTGCAAGATGTAAAAAAGGAAACGGAATCATTAAAGTCAATGGTGTTCCACTTCATTTAGTACAACCAGAACCCTTAAGATTGAAATTATTTGAACCAATTTTACTCATTGGAAATTCCAAATTTGATGATCTTGATATCAGAATCAGAGTCTCAGGAGGCGGTCCAGTTTCTCGTGTTTATGGTATTCTAATAATTTTCCTTTTTTTTGCTTCCTTGTTTATTGTACTATCTTTTTGTTTAATAAATTTATTCCATGTTTATTTTTTTTGTCTGGTTCTTCGTTCTATTATCTTTACAGCAATAAGACAAGCTATTGCGAAATCAATTGTAGCATATCACCAAAAATGTTTGTTTTTTAACTTCTCTCTTTCTTATGAATTACCAAACAATTTTTTTAGCGCGAAACTAATTTTTTTTAAATTTGCTCTAATTGCTTTATGTTTTTTTTTTGAACTTTTTTCTTGCTTTTTTTTTTTTTTTTTTTTTTTTTTGTGTGATTTTATGAACTCATTAATTTGAAAACCAAAACCAAAATGAAATAGATGTTGACGAAATGTCCAAAAGAGATATCAAAAAAAAATTCTTAAGATATGATCGATCTCTCTTAGTCAGTGATCCAAGAAGATGTGAAATGAAAAAATTTGGTGGAAGGGGTGCAAGAGCAAGAAGACAAAAATCTTATCGTTAAATGAATTTATTTCAAGAACCAAATCTTTGTAACAATCCTCACAAAAACAATACAATTTAATTCAGAACAAATATTTGTTTCATTTTATTTTTTTTTTTAATTCTTCAATTTGTTTTCTCAAACAAAAATTAATAATTAACAAACAAACTAAACCCTTTTATCTTTGTTGTTTGTTTTGAAACTCTTTTTATTTTTCCAAACTTTTTGTCTTTTGAATTAAAAAATGAAAAATATCTCAAAATAGGTATTAATTAATTGTACTTATTTAAAAATAATTTCAATACTTTTTTAGTTCAATTTCCATTTGGCAAATTTTTTAAAACTTTAAAAACAACTCTTGAAAAGAAAGTGTGTTTTGAAAGATCAACTAAATTTACAAAGTTTCTTCATATTTAAACCAATAAAATGTTTTTGGCTTTGCATAAAAATTTCCAAAATTGAAAATGAAACAAAAATTTTCAACATTTATTTGAATTTATCAGTATCTTGATAAAAGAAAAACACCACAATTATAATTATAAAGAATCAACAACACCAAACAATCAAAAATTGTTTTAATGAAACGTAAACAACAGTATTTCCTGAGGTGTAAAAATTCTTCTTTTGTGGTATGTGTTTTTTTCATTAAATCCAAAAAAAGAAATTGCCTTTAGGAAGTGATTCATTTTAACTTTTTTGAAAATTTTAATTATAAGAACCTTCCTGAAAATTTTTTTTTTGATAACCACAAGATCTTGAAACTTTGAAATAAAAATTTCATTAATTAATCTATTTATGAAAAAAAAACGAATCCAAATTTAATCTTTCAATTTTGGAATTTTTGAACATTTTTTTAAACAAATTTTTGGCTTTATTAAGGGGAGAAGTTCCAAATGAATCCTGAATATCCACCTCAGATACTATCCTATCATTTTGGTTAAGCTAAATATGATTCTTTATACAAAAATTTGAATCTTTTTTTTTTTTTGGTTTTTATTTAACCGTTTGGGAAAAAAAGTTGAAACATGATTTTTAATTGGAAACCTTAATAGAACCTGAAAATAAAAAATGAGATCAATTGATAAATGAAAAAATAAATAATTAAAGTCAAAATGGATAATTAAGTATAATAACAGTTTTTTTAATACGATCTTTTCGTATCGAGGCTTTTTCTTTGATTGATCTAAACTTTATTTCAAAAATTTTGACTCACCTGAAATAATAAATTGAAAAAAAATATATATTCTTTGTATTCAAGAACAATTAATAATCAAATTTGATTCATAATTCACTTTCAAGTCGTTCTAAATATATAAAAATTTATACTATAATTATTAAAAAAAAATTAAACCAAAAAATAAAACAATTGAGTCACAATTTTTGAAATGAGAATTATGGATTTTTTATTACTGTACTTTCATTGGAAAAAAGTTAACATTGTTTTTTTTTTTTCCAAAAAATATATCCAGTATTAAATTAGTCGTAAAAGGCATTACAATGACTTTTTTTAAATAATTATAGTTTTTTTTTTAAATTTTTTACATTAATTTTTTTAAAATACAAGTATCAAAAAAAAATCAATAAAACGAATTTTGAAAAAAAAAAAAAAAAAAAAAAAGAGAGAAAAAGAGGAAAAAGAAAATAAAGAAAAAAAGACAAAAATGAAAAAATTAGTTAAAATGATTCTGATCCAAAAATTAAATAATTTTTTTGATACGAATCTGAAATTAAACTCCACTCAATAAAACCTCTTTCAATAGCATTATAAAGTGTGCCAATATTTTTGAAAAATAATTTTGTATCCGATTAACCTGAAAGGTGTGAATTTGTTATTATTGAATATTTTATGATAATAATTCTTTTTATTTTAATCCATCCCTCCTGGCTGGATCTTCTATATATTGGGAAGAACAGTTACAAAGGAAAAAGATCAAGTCGTTACTTGCTAATACTGTGACACTTAAACAAGAACCTATGTGTAATTTGAAAAAAAAAAAAACAAAAAGTAAAAGCTAAAAATGACCAAAGGTTTAAAGCAAATCAGATCAAAAAAAAAAAAAGAAATGACAACACTTAAACAATGATCCCCCAGTGAAAATTCATGATCAATTAAAAAATTAAATTAAATCAACCAAAAGTATCATGCCTGTGATTCTGGGAGTCCTTAATTAAAGATAGAATTGTTTTTTTTTTTTTTGGTTTTTTTTTTACCAATTGCTTCTTATAAACCCTTTTTAAATTTCTTTTACTTTTTACCTTTTTTCCTATTAAATTTTTAAATTTTTTACTTTTTAAACATTAAAAATTTGGGTATGTCTCTTTCCCTTGAACAATCGTGAAATCTATGATTTTACACTTAAATTACCTTTGAGGAAATTCAAGTAAAATGACATTTAGAGTGTAATTTACACTTGATCCATCAATAATAAAAAAACAATAATTATTTTTAATTTTTTGTTTTTTTTTTTTCAAAAAGGATTATCGAATAAAGAATAAAATTCAGGTTGTTATATAAAATAATTAAATAAGTAATTGAGAATTGGCAAATAAAAAAAGAAAAATGGCAAAATAAAATAATTATTATTGTTTCATAAAATATAAAAATAAAAACAATTGAAAACATTCAATGATTAAAATTAAAAAAAAAAAAAACAAAAAAATTTATCTTAATTAAAACATTTTAATAAAATAATTGATCTGAGTAAATGTTTGACCCATTCTTGGTATTCTTCTTTTGAAGAAGCAGAGATAAGATAATTTTTATGATTACCTTTTTTAGATTTTTTGGATTTTTTTTTTTTATATCCAAATTTTTCTTCATTACCAGTTTTTAAGATTAGAAATTGATAACCCTTTTTGCTTTTAGGGGGCTGTTTCCCCCTTTTCACTGCAATTTCCGAAAGAGGGATAATACCCAAAGGCTCTTTCGCGCTTATTGTTTGATAATAATATAAACATTCATTTGTAAAAATAAACCAACGCCTTTTCCATGTTTTGATTTTCCCACCTTGCTTTCTTAGAATCGAATTTAAATCTGAAGCAAAAAATGGTATCGGCTTGTCAAATAAATCATCATAACATTTTTTTAAGAAACCTTGAGGAAATTGAGTAGATGTTTCAATATTTTTACAAAAATTTATATATTCTTCATAATTTGTAAATGGATCAGCATATGAATTTGATTTGATAATAGATAACTTATAAGCGATTTTGGTAACATTTTCTATAATATGAGTAATAATATATAAAAGTAAAGTTTATTTTTTTTAGAATATATATATATATATATATATATCGTGTACGTGATTTGAATTAATGAAATATTTTTGAGAATAAAATAATTTTAAAGATTAATATAAAAAAAAATTAAAAGTTTACCAGCTGAACTAAAAAGATTTGGATTTTGTTTAA
The DNA here is from genome assembly GCA_027625915.1 of Anaeramoeba flamelloides. Classification (NCBI taxonomy): domain Eukaryota; family Anaeramoebidae; genus Anaeramoeba; species Anaeramoeba flamelloides. The sequence goes on along the minus strand of JANTQA010000032.1, from coordinate 9,855,330 downwards.
AATATTCATTTCCAAACTCAACAAAACATTGTTCAATAATTTTTTTATTTACAGGCAAAATAATTTTTGACCAAAATTTCCTTGTAATTAATATAAATAATTATGAAAATAAAATAATTAATTTTGGGTTTTAGTAACTATTGAAATAATAATTTAAAAAGTAATAATAATAATAATAATAAATACTTTAATGATTCGGTTAGTAATTCATTGGCAAATTTAAAGTAACTCAGAAAATATTGCAGCATTGTGATTGTATCCTTAGTACTATAAATTAAATAATGTAAAAGATAAAAGAAGATTAAATTATTATTAAACCAATTAGTTAAATTAAATAATTAATAATTATTTGTATTTTTTTTTGCATGGATCTTTTTCAAATAAATGTTTTTTTTATTATTTGTTTTTGATCTAAAAATGTGTTATTCTTCTATGATTAGGTACCTTTTTTGTAATCTTTTAAAGTTTTTTTTTTTTGATAGATAGTATTGAAAAAAATCTGTGAAATGAAAATAAGTTCAGATATCATTATTATTTGTTAATATTACGAAAATTTAAAAACAAATCCTTTTTATTAACTAAAAAAAATGTTTCTGAACTCAATAATAAAACCCACCTAAAGTTGTTTAATGTGTGTGTGTGTGTGTGGGGGGGGGGTATCTATAGAATACTCATTTAATTGTTTGATTTCCAAAAGTAGATCTACCTATCCTTTTTTTAAAAATAGAGTTTTATGGGGTTTGCTAGGAATTTATACTATCATATTTTTTATTTTTGTTTTTGATTGATTAAATATTATTTTGAACAAGTGTAATTTAATTAATCGGAATTCTAATAAGTGTATTGTTGGAATTTTCAGAGTTTGGATCTTAAAAAAAAGAAATTATTAATTGAGGACAAAACAATTTTTCGAATATTAACAATTAATAACGATGTACTTATTTTCATTTTCTGGATTTTTTTCAATATCATATTTCAAAAAAAAAAACTTTAAAAGATTACAAGAAAAGGAACTAATCATAGAAGAATAAAACATAGAAATTCAAATAAAAATAAAAAAATAAAAAAAAATATCATATCATTCCATAGAATATTTATTATATGTATCTTAATTTAAGGAGCGAATTTTTTATTGGTATGGATTGGATAGAGAACGATTCAATCTGTTGAAGAGAGGATTTTGAAGCGACTAAATTTGAGGCTTCCAATTCAAAGAGTATCTCGAAGATACAGTCATCAAAGTCTTTGAATCTTAATTTAGTTTTCTAAAAATTTAAGGAGCTAATGTATTTTTGAAAATCTTGTTTAAATAAATACAAATATACAAATTGGTTTGAATATTGTTAAACTCAACTCTTGATTGACTATTTTTGTTCAACAAACCCCCAGAACCGTTATCTTAACATTGAAAAAAAAACAAAAATATTTTCAACATTTTATTATTTTTAGTTAATAAAATCAATAAAAATTAAATAATAATCAAAAGGGAAGAGGGGCGGTCATATCTGTTTTTCTGAGAATTAGGATCAAATAAGAAATAAAAAATTTAAAAAATAAATTCAATCGTAAGTTTTTTTTTTTAAAAAAATGCAACTCCTTTTTTTTTGTACCGAGCTGAATACACACCACCAAAACAAAAACAATTTTAAAAGCTAAAGAGAAATCGAAGCAAGCTTTCCTTGCATCAAAAAATAAAAATTTTTATTTTCTTTTTTTTTTATTTTCTTCCCGATCAAAAAAAGAGAAAATCAAATGAAAAAAACACTTTTTCAATAATTACAGTACATCAAAAAATGAAAAATCAATATTTTTTGAGAAAATTATTCTTTAATCCTTGTTGTGAAAAAAAAAAAAATGTACTTATCTTGATAAAAATTATCTATTTTGATATTTTAGTACTTTACTGATATTTTTAAAAAAAAATTAAAAAACAGTGAGACAAAAATTATGGAATTACATTTCTCAAATTCAACTTTCTTTAAAAGTCAAAGAAATTTCCAATAAAAGCCAATAGGATTTTTATAAAATTAGTTTCATAATTAAAATTGTATTAGAACAGTATTATTTTACTTATTGACAAAAGATCTTGAAATAAAAAAAAAATTGCAAATGAATTATGTTTATCAATGAAAAAACGAAAAAAAGAAAAAATGAAAAAAGTGAAAAAATGATTTCAATTTTGAAATTTCCAAATTAAATTATTTCTTCTATTATCCATTTAAACCTTTTAAACTTAATGTAATTTCATGTATTATAACTGGACAAATTTGACTGGAAAATGGTTTAGATTACTTATATTTGGTCAATCAAATTAAATTTAAATTTCGTTTTATACTCTTGATACAATTTCAAATTCATTTGCGTTTATTTACATCTTTCAAAATTAATCAAAATCTTTTCTATTGGTTATACTTATTTTGGTTTATTGATCAACAATTTTCATCCTTTTTTTTTTTTTTTTGATATCTAAATAAGGGGTAATATTATTTTGAGTGTTGATAAATTCAAAATATATAAAAATAAAAAAAATAGCAAAATTGTTCCGAAAGAAATTGGTATAGGTCTATAATAATTATTTTGTCCCACTAACTTTATGGATAAAATTTACATAAATTAAAATGATTTTATTTGTTTATTTACACACGAGATTTTATTGTAGCTTTAATAACAATTTTAAAAATAAAATTAAAATTCTGAAATAATTAGTTATTATTAAGCCGAAATATAGATTTTTAATTCAAAAAATGTTTAATAAAGAAATAAAATTTTTTTTTTTGAGAATCACCAAATTAAATATCAAAAAAAAAATAAAAAGACAATTAAAAAAAAAGTGATCTTAATTTAAATTTATCATTTGACAAATAATTTCACCTTGAAAACAGCAAAATTTTCAGAAAAAATCTTCTAACACCCACTTTTTGTTAATAAAGATTCTAAAGTATAAACATTAAGATTGAATGAATGTTTTGATATCATTTTATATTTAAGAAAATATGGAATTGAGTAGGAATAAACTATTAAATAAAAATTCTAAACCAATTAAAATCCGATTAATTTTTTAAAAAGTAATTGATTTTGAATTTACATCATAATTATAATACACCTTTGAATTATGTCTTCATGAATTAACTTTTTTATTAAAAAAAAATTTTTGTGAATCGATATAATTCACGAATTTAGTGAATAGTTACAGTCGTTTTCAAAAAGTGAAAATGAAAAATTTTTAAAAATGTCCATCAACAGCGCGGAAAAACTCAAATTGGACAGTTTGAGTTAGAATTTACAGTCAGTTTCAAATTTAGGGCACAAACTTTCAACGAAAATTAAGATACAAAAAAATCTCAAATTAAGGTACAAAATTTGGAATTTTTTTTTTTTACAATTTATTTTACTAGAATTTGAATTTTGTGCCTTAATTTGAGATTTTTATTGTGCCTTAATTTTCGTTGAAGTTTGTGCCTTAAAAGTGGAACTGACTGTATTCAAATTTCTTTAATTTTTCATTTTTGTGAAAATGGTAGCACTCCTTCGATTATAAACCCCCTTCCAAATTTTGGACACACACCCAAAATCAAAAATATCAAAAAAAAAAAAACCCAATTTATTGTCTTTTTCAAACCATATATAAAACCACATTTAAGACACAGAATATTAATGTTTTAATAAGTAATGATTTTCATACAAATAAAAGAAAAAAATATAAAATCAAAAAATCAAAATTGGTGTGTCCAAAATAATGAAACCAGCGGAACAAAAAATGTATTGGTAAATTTGTTGAAATTTCACCAACGATTTTTTTGATCGATCAAATGATAAGATACCATCAACCAATTGTATATGATTTTTCGATTTAACAAACTCAACACTAACCTTCAATCAATCATCGAAAAAAAATTTTCCAGATCTAAGGAAACAGATTAAGTTACTGGAAAAAAAAAAAATGAAAACAAAACAAAAAAGAAAAAAAATGAAATAGTTTTTAAAATCAAAAATTATTTCCAAATTGTATGTTAAAGTAAGGTATTGTTATTCTTTCGACTGTTTAAGCTGTGTCCAATTTTTTTGGAATTTAGTTTATTTTCATTCGTTAATTACTTCGTAACAACAAGAATAGCATAATCCATAAAAAAAAAAAACTTTCAAGATTTTTTGGAACTTTCAGTCTGACAGACTGCAAGATTTCATTTTCCGATAATCTTTCATATTTTTTCAAATCTCCAAATCCTTGAAACAAAACTTTTTATAAACCAAAAAAAAGGGTAAAAAATAATAATTAACAAAAGATATCATTTTGAATTTAATTGAAATTTTCTAAAGTAATCCAAATTAAAAATATTTGTTTAATTTTGAAAACCTGAAATGTTTTTTCATGAAAATCCAAAGGCCAAAAGGTGTTATTTAAATTACAAGTTTTTAAAAGTTTTGATTGTAAAAACTTTGAAAGTTATTTGATTCTGATCTTTGATTTTTTAATTACTTTCTAAATTTGGAATAATTTCCAAAAAAAACAGAAAGTGTTGACAAGTTAAAAAAGTGACCACATTTGTTGTGCTTTTATTGTTGTGACAAAGAAAATCTCTAAACTATTTTTAAACATTTTCACATAATTTTTACTCTTGAAACTTTTTAAAATACTGTTTAATTCTTTTATGACATTATTCTGTGGAATAAAGAAGAAATATAAAAAACAGCTACATTGAAAAAATTTTTTTAAGGGACTAGTCTCTATTATTTTTTTTTTTTGACCAATTTCTAAATAAGGATTCCTTAACTAGAAATAAGTTTAATATTGAAAATAAACAGTCCTCTTTCAAATCTAAGTAATTGACAAAAAATTTTCTCAAAATCTATTAAATTTAGGTAAGAAAATTTAATAAAGATTTGTCCCTTCATATATAAAAAATTAATCATCAAAAAATTTAAAATATGAATATAAAATGAAAAATTTACTTGGATTCAAGATATTCACCAATTCTTTCAGGTTTGATACTAGGATTTGAAAAAAAAAACTTTGCAATATCCTCGGGATCATCTTGAAAAATATTTTGCTCGTTGCAATATTCAAAACCTTTTTTTAAATCTAAATTTATATGTTTTGATCCTTCAGTAGAAATAAAAGATTCTTTAAATTCCAATGTATGGTGTTTTCTTTTGTTTAAATTTTTTTGTTCTTTTTGGATTGTTTTGCTTGAGATTTTTTGTTCATTTTTAGATTGTTTTTGTTTTGGTTGTGATTTTGTTTTTATATTAGTGTTTTTGTTCGTGCTTGTATTTGTTGTTGTGTTGGTACTTGCACTTGTGTCTGTGTCTGCGTTTGTATTGCTTAAGTCTTCTGCCTCGTTCCAAATTAAATGAGAATAGTCCTGGGATTTTTGTTTAGGTAAAAATTCTTTATTTAGTTCTCCATTTTCATCAAACAAATCATCTAAATTATCTTCTTCATCGAAATCTTCATCAAAATCATCAGAAATTAAAGAATTTTCTGTTTGTTCAAAATTTGTTAATAACGATTCCAAATTCATATTTGAGGTATTAAGTTCGGAATTTGTTCCTTCTTTTATGCTTTTGTTTTTGTTTTTGTTTTGGCTTTGTTTATCATTTTCATTTGTGGAATTTTTGTTTGTTGTATAATTTGAGCCGATGAGATAATCCCTTTCATTAAACTTTAATTTTTCATTCATATCTTGGGAAACAATAGAATTGGGATTTGAATCATTTTTTTTTGGATTGTTGGTTTTGCTTTGTGCTTGGTTTCTTTTCTTTTCAGAGCCTACAAAATTAGACACCAAACTGTCGATTGACGCCTTGTCGTCAAGTTCAATATTCAATAATAATTCGCCCCAGTCAGATCCTGACTCTGATCCTGATCCTAATTGTTGCTGTTGATTTATTGTTTCGGATTCAAATTGAAATTTGGGATTATATTGATCTGAGAAATTAGATTCTTTTTCATTTTCCTTCTCTTTTTCTTTTTCTTTTCTTCGTTTTTGTCTTTTTTGTATTTTTTGTTCAAGTTCTAAATCTGAACTCAATTCGGAATCTTGTTTTTGATTTTGTTCATTTTCATTTCTTGACTCTGAAACAAATTTATCAAAATTATAATTGCCAGAAGAAAAATCATGAAGTTCTTTCTTTGTTGTTTCAGTCTTTTTTGTTTCAATTTCTTTTTTGATTTCTGTTTCCAATTTTTTGTTTCCATGTTCTTTCTCTTTGCCCTTATCTTTCACATCAATTAAAGCATATAATTCTCCTAATTTTTGATTGATAAATTCAGTTTTGTCTTCATCGCTTTCTGATTCAATTTCCTTAAGAATTGGATCAACAAGCTTACTTCTTGATTCCCGAACAATTTTCTTTTTTTCTGTGGTATTTTCATTTGCTGAAACAGGATCTTCTTCAAACCATTCTGCTTCTTTTAAGACACGATCAAATTCTTCCTCATCAAATTCGCCAGAGTTTTGCAAATTAGTGATTTTTTTTGGACTTTTCTTTTTTTGCCTGACAATTGATTTCCCATTTTCTTGTTGATCGACAATATTTTTTATTTTTTTTGTTTTATTTAAACCACCCTTTAGTGATTGGAGAAGAGATTCTACAGATTGGTTTTTGAAATCTATCTTTGGTTTGTTTTTTTGTTGTGTTGAGGATCTTGTTTTTTTCTTGTTTACCAAATAAGACGATTTCAGAATTAAAGATCGACGATCTCCCTTAATTAACGAATTACGGATTAACTCAAGTGGATCATTCGAAATTTTCCCTGAAGAATTTTTGTTCATCTGAAAAAAATGGAAAAGAACAAATCTGAATTGTATTTTGTTTTTTATGTTGATTTGGTTTTTTTTTTTATTGGAAAAAAAAGTTAAATTTGCAAAATTTAAAAAATGAACAAAGCTTTACCCTCATTAATTCTAAACAATGAATTTTTTTCTCAACCGAATTATGAATACAGAAAACTCAACTTTTCTAAATTAGTTCTATTATTATTATTAGTGGAAAAGGAAATCATTATAACTGGTTTTTTTTCAAGTGATATTTAATATTTAAGTGAGAAACTCCATTCATAATTTACTTTGATTTTCAAATATGTCAATTTTTATTTAAATAAGCATTTTTCTCCAAGAATTAAAGACTTATAACATTTTTTTCAAAAAAATCGGAAAAAATATTATTATGTTTATTTTTCACAAATAAAACTTTTCACTTGTTGAATTAGTAAAATAGAATCAAAAAAAACTTAAGAAAAAATTATAATTGATATTTTTAATACTTCTTTTGATAATTTTCTGTTGTTAGATAACAATAGGAAGGGAATCAATTAAAAAAAACAGTTTTATTATAGTTTTAATCAAAATATTATCATTATTTATAGGTTTAGTTTTGGGTATTTGTTGAAAAAAAAAGAAAAAAAAAAAACAATAAAAGTTGTTATATTACTTTTGTTTCCTTTTTATAAAGTTAATTGTATTTTTAAAATATTTCCAATATCTGGAAATAATTTGTCAAAATAATCTTTGAAGTTAATATATATATATATTTTTTTAAAAAAATCTAATATTTTAGCTACTTAAACTAAAATTACCTTATAAAATAAAGAAAAATTTTTATGCAATTTTGAAGTTTTAAATTGAAGTTTCTAGCTTTAAATATATCTTTAAATGTATATTTTTTCCCAAAAACCTTAATTTTTTTAACTAATACCAGGATCTTTTTTAATTGATGAGAAAATAAAAATAGAACTATTTTCTAATTGATTTTTAAAGGTATTTATATTCCGAGGTACTAAAGTGGTTTATATGTAATAACAAGATATTTTAATTTTATATTTCTAAGTAGTAGATGATAATTTAATAAATAATTAATAATAATAATAATAATAATAATAATAATAATAATAATAATAATAATAATAATAATAATAATAATAATAATAATAATAATAATAAAAAAAAGTAATTTATCACAAAATATTTTTGTTATATTATAAGAAGATAAATTAATTATTTTTTTAAAAAAACTATTTTTAAAAATAATGCATTTATATATAAAAAAAAAAATTGAAGAACTAATTCATTTCCTTAAAATCAGGTAAATAACTTAAAGTAACCATTTAAAAATGTGTTAAATATATTGAAGAATAAGTGTGTTTAATGTGTATCTAGTAAGATAAAAGTATATTAAACGTCCTAGTAATAATTATTCTATAATTTTTAAAATGATAATAACACAAGCAATCAAAGATCTAATAACTTTAATTTAAAAAAAATTCTAGATAAGGTTTAGGTATCATAATTCTATGAATTAAGGACTATTTTTTTGAATTCTATGAAGATAATTAGAGTAAAAAAAAAACAATCCCAAAAAATGTACCCAAATTTGAAATATTTTTGTATTTTAAATTTCATAAAAGTTAATACCTTTAAATTAATACTAAATCTAAAAATATTTTAAGTATTTAATTTCAAAATAAAAAAAGTAAAAAGAAAAAAAAATTTTCAGTTTTTTTTGTCTTTATAATAATGTAAAAACAAATTACTTATAACATTTTAATACTTCATTGTTCTCGAATACAAAAAAATAATTTTTTTTTTTGTTTTCAATTTATTATTACAGAAAAGTCACAATTTTTGAATCATCATTTAGATTTAATCACAATTTTAAATAAACATAGTCAATTAATATCTTGTTAATAAGATCATCTTCGCAACCAAAATATTAAAAAATAAAAATTGTGAAGCAAAAAAGGTTTTTAAAAAAAACAAAAAATAAAACTACAAATTTTTAATTCGAGAAACTAAAACAGTTTTCATTCATGAGTTTGTAAAAGCTAGAGTTAAAATAGTCAGAAATAAAACATCAAAAAAAAAAAAAAGAAAAGTAAAGAAAAGAAATTCCAAAATATAAATTAAAATTGCTTATTTAATATTTTTTTTTTAATAAAAAATAAAAGAACAGAATTTCTCAACTAGTCCAACTTAATTTTTGAAAAACGGATTAAAAAAAAAATAAAAAAAAAAAAGGTTATACATCAGGCTAATATTAATTAGTGTTTGCTTCCCGAGAATTTTTTTTTTTTGTATTTTTTAATTTTTATATTCTTATATGCCAAAAAAGATAGTGTCTAAATTTTGGAGAGAAGGTAATAATTGATTAATTATTTATAAAATTTAATCTTCTTTATTTTTTGTAACCCATTTATGGATTGGTTTACCAACATTAAGAACAGTTCGTTCAGCATAAGTATTTAACATGATTGCATAGCCAGTATACCAGGCTGGGATTGCTACACCTAAAAGACCGACGGCAACTGGAATAGCTGTGAAGCCTGTAAAGATGTGAACAATAAGCATTAATAAGGCGAATGAAATAAAACCTAAAATAATTGGGAAAGTGACATTTAATCCCAGGCTACCAATAAATAAGATTATTGAGAAAATTAAATATCCGATACAAACAACTCCAAGGTGTTGCATTTCTTTTTTGGAATCTTCAACGCCACCATAGAGTGTTTGCATGTATGTCCAGGCAATTCCACACCAAAGTGCACCGTAAATCTGTATTAACGTTAAGAGAAACGGTATTTAGGAATTTTGAAGAAAAAGAAAATTAATTGAACGAATTGTAAAGTGGTTAGCAAGTAATTTAAAAAGAGAGAGGGATAAAAAATAAAAAGAAAAAGCATTTTAATTAGAGTAAAAAGAAATGGGATGTTATTTTGCTAATAGTAGAAGCAAACTTTACGTTACAGATAAATTAGGAAGAAATTAGTCTCTTTTCACTCACTAATTTATTTGTTCAATTCATTTTGATTAAACGATCATGGTTATTAAAAATTCATTAGTACAAGTATATTAAGAAAAAATGTTCTTCAGTGAAGTGAAGTGTAAAAAAAAATCGAGAATTCAACATGTGAGGAATTCATAAAATTGTTTTAATAAATCGATAAATGCAAAATAAATTGGAACTAATTTTTCTTTTTATTAAAAAAAAACACTTTATTTATTAAAAGATAATACTACTAAATAAAAAATTTTCAAAAGTATCGATGAATAATTGAAAATATAAACTCATTATTCGAAAAAAAATAATTGTTGTATAAAATTTTGGAATATATTTTAAAGAAATCTTCAAAAAGTGACAACCAAAAGTTTTTATTATTCATCATCAAACTGATCTATTTGAGATATAACCTTTTTCAGGATATGCTTTGAAATTTTCATTTTTTTACTTTTTAAAAATGATTTTATGTTTTTTTCTAGTAATTAGTTGTTGAAAAGAAAGTGCGATCAAAAAACTTTTATATACTGATAAATTCAAATTAATGTTTGAAAATTTTTCCTTCCTTGTCCCTTTGACAAATTTTTTTACCAAAGCTTTAAAGAAAGAATTTCATTGGTTTAAATGTTAAGAAACTTTGTAAAATTAGTTGACCTTCAAAATATTCTTTGACAAAAACTGTTTTAAAAAGTGGAGTTATATGATTTAAAATAATTGAAATTTAACAAAAAATTTATTCTCTATTTATTTGAATTTATCAGTAATTTATTGAAAATGGTTCTATATAAGTTTATCAGCTGAATAAAAAGTTTTTTGAAAAAATTTTGTTGTACAACTTTTTTAAAATGTTTTTAATTATAATTCCACCATTATCTGTATTTAAACCAAACTTTTAAAACGATTTTCAAATTAAAAAAAAGCCTAACGACATTAAAGAGGAATTAAAAGCCCCCCCTTAAATAATAATAAATCAAACTATTTATGTAATGGTGCTGTTTTAATAAAAGTGGGAAATAAAAGTTTGAAGCAAATGTCGTTCAAGCTGTCGAATTCTCACGTTTTAAGAAGTTTGGATAACACTTTTGAAAACTTTTGCTTCTCACTTTTTTTAAACATCTGAACATGTGTTATTTTTAATCAGAGTTCACATTTTGATTCTTTTTCAATAAAAAATCAAAAATAATTCTAATTTTGATTCCATGGAATCAAATGATTCTTTTTTATTTCAATGATAAATTTCAATTTATTTCTTATTTAAATTTAGTTTTTCATAAAATTACATCATTCTCAAAATTTAATAATTAATTTTTTTTTTTTATTTTCAAAAAGAATTTAATATTTATTAAAAAAATATATATTTGAGGTTTTTCTTCTTAAAATTTTTCCTGGAATTGGGATTTTATTTTTGATCATCTTTTCGACAATCCTGATATTTTTAAGTTTATTCCCTGATAAGATAATTATTTTACTTTGAAATGGAATCAAAAGATACTTTTTTTTTTTAATAGAGTTTTGGTACCAAATAAAAATTCTTTGAAGTTTTTATTAAATTCAGTTTGAAAGAGATTTTTATAAATTATGAGCAAGAATTTCATGGTTGCTCTCAAAAAAATAAACCCCCTTCCAAAAATTTGGAAACACCCAAAATCAAAAATAGGCAAAAAAAACTCAATTTATTATATTTTTCCAAACGTAATATAAAACCATATTTAAGACACCGAGTATTAATGTTTTTATAAGTAATCATTTTCATTCAAATAAAAGAAAAAAATATAAAATCAAAAAAATCAAAATTGGTGTGTCCAAAATAATGAAACCAGAGCAAACAAAAAATGTATTGGTAAATTTGTTGAAATTTCACCAACCATTGTTGATCGATCAAATGATAAGATAAAATCTACTGATTGTATGTGGATTTTTCGATTTAACAAACTCAACACTAACCTTCTATCAACCATCAAAAAAAAAATTCCTGATCTAAAGAAACAGATGACGTAACTTGAAAAAAGGAAATGAAAACAAAACAAAAAAGACAAAAAATGAAATAGTTTGTAAAATCAAAAATTATTCCCAAATTGAATGTAAAGTGTCAATTTGTTATTCTTTCAACTGTTTAAACTGTGTCCAAATTTTTGGAATTTATTGGTTTTTGAGTTATAAATGGGAAAAAATTTTCAATCTCTTCATTTTTCCCTATTTTTTCTTCAATAAAAAGAGTTTTCAAAAAAGGGACAGGTTGTAATTTGTGACTCTATTTGAAAAAGGAAATTGAATATGAAGTGAAAATTATTACCATTTATGGTTCAAATACCAGTAGTTTAAATATTTGAGGTTTTTATTTATGAGATTTAAGTTTTAGGCACCTTTTCTTCAATCCGGAAGTTTTTGTGTTTATTCCTTGATCAGAAAATTATTTTACTTTGAAGTGGAATCAAAACAATTTGTTTTTTTTATAATTGAGGTTTGGTACCAAAAAAAAATTTTTTTTTTGATTCTATTAAATCAGAATAAAAAGAGATTTTTGATGTTTTTTGAAAAATTATTCTTAAAAGGGGACTTTAATAAGTGAAAAATGTTGACAAAATCCGATTATATTGGATTCATTTTAATATTATGATTCAAAAGTTTTATAAGTCTAAAAATTACAAAAATGGAATGTTTTTGTGGTATCTCGTTATTTTATTTTTTTTTTTTTAATTTCTGAGTGTGGCCAATTTAAAATAGCGAAACAAAAAAGTTTTTAAACACTACTAATCATAAAATAGTTTTATTTAAGGTTTTTCATCTGGTTTATGGATATATTTGAAAACTTTCTTAAATCAATACTGTTTGAAAATAACTTTACAATTTTATCAGTTTCGGCAAAAAATTATAATAACAAAAAAGGTTTTTGGAATGAAAAATTGAACGTTTTTTAAAAAACGGGGTTTAGAGGTGCAACGAAAATTGTTGTTGCTTGAATAAAAAAGATGAACAAGGAAAAATAATTCGATAAAAAACAAATAAAGAAAAAAAAAGAAAAATAAAAGGAGAAAAAAAAAAAAAAAAATTGTTTTTGAAAATTCATCAATTAAACAAACTCTTTTTCCACCAATCGTTAACCTTTACTTGGTAACCAACAAACAAGAAGTAAGAAAAGAAAAAAAAACAAAAGAAAAAATAAAGTATCTTTCTTACAATAAAAGCAAAAGATCCAAATGTGTTTTTTCTAAAAACTTCAAGAACACCAGCTGTAAGTTGTGCAATACCTGGGATCATAAATAACCATGGAGCACGTAATAAGAGACCAGATTCTGCAGTAAAGCCAAAATCAGCAGCCATGAGGACACAGCACCCAACACAAAGTGAAAAAAGGCCTACTGGACCTGGATCGCAATTGACTTTTGGTACGGATGTAATTTCCATTTTGTAATGATCTGGAAAAGGGATAACAGATGGTGGGATTTGGATCATATGACCTTTTTGTGTTTTCATTTCTAACTCAATGTCTGATTGATCATTGAGTTGTGAAAAGCCTTCATCATAAACAAGCCCTGACATTATTTTTGAAAAAGTAAAATAAATTATTAAAAAGAATTTTGAAAAAAATAAAAAAGCTTTTTTTCTTTTGTTGTTTTTGAATCAATGAAAAGTGTTTTATGAGAACAGATTGGCAGTAAAATAATCTGAATATTGTAATTAAGTTTTTGGATCTATTTTTTATGAAGAATGTTCGAATTTCTTGGAATATAATTCTTTAAAATATTTGCAAAACTTAATCTGAGAAAGAGAGTTTTTTCTTGGACACAGTGGCAGTTAAAAAGTATTTCTGTTTTTCGGTTTAGTTGTGTAACTCACCCATATTTTTAGCTTTATTTCATTACGAAAATTTTACCCTTTCTCTTAATATTGGTTTAATCTAAAGATAAAAGAAACCTTCAAATGAAATGGTAACATTTTATAAACAAGAAATAGTGTTCATGAACTTAATTTTCAAAAATAATTAGCAAGTTATTGAAAGATTACCTGGTAATTATTTGTTTGCTAAAAAATGTTAAAAAGATCATTTTTTGAACTTTTATAAAAAAACTTAATTTACTCTTACATATTTTGTAAAATATGATGAAATTTTTGAAACAAAAGGATTTAATATCATAAAAAGATTATGGTTAATTCAAGATCTAACATGAAAAACAATTTCGATCTGAACCCAGTATGTACTTACTAATTTATAACTCCCAATATCAAAGTCTGAAAAAAAAAAAAGTTAAATTTTACTGGTTTTTTTTAGTAACAGAAAAAAAATTTTCACTTTATTTTAATTGTTATTCTTTGACAAATAGGCTTTTCAAAGAATATATTGTGGTTCGTTTTACACTCTTTAAAAATGGAAAATGGGAATGAAATCAATTTTTTTTTTTAAAGTGATAAGACAAATAGTTGTAGGAAGGAGTTAAAAATGGTTAACATTGAGTATTAATATCTCAGATATGGTGTTATTTCCTTTTGAGATTTTTAACACTGAGAATCCTTTTAAGTCAGTAATAGAAATTTTAAAGGTTTCTGCTATTTCAAAGAAGGTTATGAATAAAAAAAAAAGTAAACATACTTTTAAATTGGACAACTTTCTAACATTATAAGATGAATTAATAAAAGAACAAATAAATAAATAAAGACAAAATGAAGGATTTAATGTTAAAAAAGTTTTTTTAATACTATCTTTTAGTAGGGTTATTCTTTGATTGATCAATTATTAAAAATTTGTTGAAACAATTGAATATTTTTAAGATCTCCAAAACCACTTCAACAATTTTGATAAGAAAGTATAGTAGTGAAAAAAATACCGGGTATTAAAATAATCCCCAACAAGATTTTTAATTGTTATATATAGTGAAAATATAATATCAAATCCTTTTAATTAACTAAACAAATTTTTAATGAACTCAATAATGAACCTTCAAAATATTAATTCAAGTGAAATGTCTATAGAATACTTAATTAATTCTATGATAAACAATTTGTATCTACCTTTTTCGAAAAAAAATCAAGTTTTATATAGAGTTTGCTATGAATTTATACTATTGTATTTTTTATTTTTGTTTTTGATTGATTAAATATTATTTTGAACATTGCAATTTAATTAAATAGTATTCTAAAAATTATAGAGTTGTACTTTTCAGAGTTTGATTTGAAAATAAAAGAAATTATAAATCAAGGACAAAACAATGATATCTAATATTAATAATTAATTATGATATATGGACTTCTATGAATGTAAAATGTTTTTTTTTTATTCATAAATCTTACTGTTAAACCAACTCTATTGAAAAATGAAAAAAATCACAAAATATTCATTTGGGATCTCAAAGAGACACAACTTAAGAGTTAGAAACTATCTAATTTAGATATAACCTTTAAAGTGATCTTGATTTAAAGTTTTAATGGGTCTTTGATATTATATCTTTTTTAAAAAAATCATCATTCTTTCCGATTGCTAATTTTTCAAAATCTATCAGATAATAAATACATTTTAGTTTGTTTTTAATCAGAATTACTGAGCCAGAAAGTCTGTTCCGCTTTTAAGATATAGACTTTCAAAGAAATTTATGACACAGAAAAATCTCAAATTAAAACATATTTTTTGGAATTTTTTATTATACAAATTATAATACTAGAATTTAGTTTCTGTACATTAAATAGAAGTTTAATTATGCTTTAAATTTCTTTTCAGTTTTTCACTTAAATTTAACTGGCTTTTTGGATCTTATTAGTCGAACTGACTGTAAATTAAGTCGAAAAAATTTCTTTTCAATATTTAAAATTAATATTTAAAATTAATTATCTACCCCTAATAGCCTCGTTTTATTTCTTGACAGGTTATTAATTTTTATGTTATTTTACTTTTACATTTTTCAAAAAGAATTTTCATTCTGAAGTTATTAGATCAAAAATTTAATTGTTTCAAAGTCAAAAAAAAAATGAATAAAATAAAAAATAAAATAATAAAGAAATATTCGAATAAAAAAAGTTTTAAAAAAATGATTTTAAGAGGTTTTCAAATACAAACACAAATTTGAAAAAATTACAAACTTATAAGAGCAATAGTAAAAAATGTGTAGAATATTGTGGGGATTATTTTATGTTTATAGATTTGGAATGGACATTATGAAATATTAAAAACAAAATTTGACAAGTTATATAAATTGTTAAAACTGTTTGAGATATATTGGTATTCAGAAAATTTACCATTTTTGTTTATAAAAATAATTATATTTTTGCAAATTTAAATACTATTATGTAATTATCTGGAAAATGGAGGTAATATACAACCCCCCCTTCAATTCTAATATCAGATAAAAAAAAGATTTGAGTGAATATCTAAAAATAAAAAAAAAAAAAGTTACAAAAAAGTAAAAAGAAAAAAGAATTAAAAACATAATTTCAGAGTAACCAAATGATAAATATTTTTTTGAAATTCTAACTTTCTTATCCTTTATTATAATTTTTAAAATTAAAGGCCAATTCAAAATTTTTAACACACCAAAATTCAATTTTTGAAAAAAAAATCTTTATTTATTCAATTCAAGAATATTTACCAAATTAGAACCATTTGCTAATTGAAATGTTAACAATTTTTTATAAATTACTATACTCACAAAACAAAAAACAAATATTTCTCAATACTAATAAATCAACGGTATGTTAAAATTTTTGGAGAGAGCATAACCAAAAAATAAATTGGTAAATTTGTAAAAATTCTATTAGGAATTATTGATCGATCAAAATGTTAGATACCATTAATAATTTTATTTGAGTTCTTCTATTTAGAACAAACCAAACTTTAACATTATATCGATCTTTTCAAAAAAATATAGATCCAACGAAAAAAGTTACGTATGTAATTCAAAAAATGAAAATGAAAACAAAAACTAAAAGAAGAAAAAATGATTTTCATATATATACAAAAATCAAAAATTATTTCCAATTATTATGATATTGTATTATTGTGATTGTTTGGACCGTTTTAACTGTGTGGGAAATTTTGAATTTTAGTTTAGATATCATCATTAAAATTTTTTTGACTTAAAAGCACATCAAGCATTTTTAAAGACTTTTTTAAAAAAAAAAAAAATAATTAAAAATGAAATTATATGAAAAAAAAAATAGAATTAATAATTATTAAAGGATTTATTTTAAGTACTCTTAAAGGTAAATCAATATTAAAATTAATTAATTAATTTGTGTTTAATAAGAAATTGGAAAAGAATAAGAATAAATAAGAAGAATAATAAATTCTTTTTATTATTAATTACTGTTTCTAGAATAATAAAAAGATAATTTAAACAAAAGGAAAAAAAAACAAAGCAATAAAGAAAAAGAAAAGAAAAGAAAAGAAAAGAAAAGAAAGAAGAAGAATAAATAATTAATCCTGATTTGAAAGAAATTCCGAATGGAATTTGTATAGAGCGCTGGTAATTAAACTCCTTTCACTTCTTGAAGAAGCCAGGATATAAACTGCAGGTTCTTGTGTAGAATTTGAATCCCAACCGATCATGAATAAATTATTAATTGTGGGGTGTTTAAAGATTTTGAAATTATTTTTAAAACTGATTGTGTGTACTGTTTTATTTCTTTGCCCAATTTTGACTAAATTTTTCCTAATTTTGATATATCCTGGCGAAAGGGGGAATTCGCGTTTAATTAGCAAGGTACAGAGGAAATTAACGCCACCGTCATCATAGTATTCTTCGAGCACCGACGAGTGCTTTTTTTTTTTCTGCTTAACGTCAAGAATTGAAGAGATCTTTTCGTCGAATTTTTTATTTGGCGAGAGCGAGACGGGGATCATGGACAAATCTAAATTGTTAAAATTGATTTCGTCGATAAAGGGATTGTAGGCCATCATTTTTTTGTTATTCTTAAATTTGTTAAATAAGAGGCATGTCAAAACAATCACCTTCCGCAAATGTTCGCTTTTCGCCCTGCATTTGAATGAGGGGGTCTCCTTGTGGATCCAGATGTGGAAATCGTTCCCGTTCAGCTTATGAATTAGAAACTCGATGTCCTTCGACCATTTTTTATTCAGGACCTTGCTGGTATTGGCTAGCTCAATGTGGATTGCCTTTTTGCTCAGGGTCAATGTTGCATCCCGGGGTACGCCCATTTGATACTGCGTGATTTGGATTTTAAAAACGGCACTTCCTAATTTTAAGTACTTCCGGGCGTCGTTAAATGCTTCGCTAACTTCCTTTTTGTATGGCTTTTGGATTTTTTTCGTTCTTCCTGTTGGCACGGTCCCGGTACCTCCAGAAATTTCATAAATGGCCCTTGTCATTTCAAAAACCTCATAGACCCAACTTTTTGTTTTCTTTTTTGTTTCTTGGTATAAGTCAGTAAAGGTTAATCGATAATATTTATTTTTCTCGTTCCAAATGTCCATGGGCGCCCATTCATTCTCTCCTTCTTCAAGCTTTTCTTGTTTGTTATTTTCATCGTCATTGGATGAGACTTCTTTCTTGCTCTTCTTATTTTTTTTCCTCTTTTTGTGATCCTCACTGTCCGAAGTATCGAGAGATCCTAAGGATTCCTCGGACAAGGACGTGCTTGATTCATCGCTCGAGTGTCTTTTTTTTCTTTTTTTTGAACCCTTATGCTTGGATCGTCCCTTTGATCTGTGCTTTGATCTGCGCTTTGATCTGCGCTTTGATCTGTGCTTCCTTTTTTGATCTTCTTCAGAACTTGTTGATTCGGGCTCACTGCTTTCTTCGCTGCTTTCTTCGCTGCTCTCTTCAGATTCACTGCTTTCTTCACTTGACTCTTCACTTGACTCGTCGCTTGACTCGTCGCTTGATTCGGTTTTTTTTTTTTTGGATTTTTTCGACTTTTCCGTTTTTTTTTTTTTGTCTTTCTTCTTTTTGAAATCTTCTGCTGAATCAAATTCATCCACCCCAAGTTCAATTTCAGAATCTTCAGATTTTTCTTCTTTTTGATCCTTCTTTACTTCCTTCTTCTTGACTTCCTTCTTCTTGGCTTCTTTTTTTTCTTTATGTACTTTTTTGGGGGGCTCTTCTTTTTCGCTTTCTGAGGATGAACTAGATTTTCCTGATTCTTCAGATTCTTCAGATTCTTCAGATTCTTCAGATTCTTCACTTGATTTGTCAGATTTTTCTGTTTTTTCTACCTTTTCTGTTTTTTCTACTTCTTTCTTTTCTTCCTTCTTCTTGCCTTTTTTTTTTTCTTGTTGTACTTTTTTGGGGAGCTCTTCTTTTTCGCTTTCTGATGATGAACTAGATTTTCCTGCTTCTTCAGGTTCTTCTAATTCTTCGATTGACTTGTCAGATTTTTTTTCTACTTGATCAGAATCGTTGCTTGACTCGTTTGATCCTTCAATTTTTTTCACATTTTTTTCAAATGCTTTCTCTCTTTTCGCTTGCTCAAAAAAAAAGATATTTTTGTAGGTGTTCCGATCTGTGTTACCAGTCAAATACTCGTTAATTTCGTCATTTTTTTTTAAAGAGTTTGCTTCTTTTTGTTTATTTTCATCCTCGGAGGAGGACGAGGAGTCGGAAGAATCGTCTTCGTCTTGTCTCATAATATAAAACTTTCGGTAATCCTTTGTACCGTCTTTTCGAACGCCAGTTTTTTCATACTCTGCTTTTAAATACAAAATCGATTGGGTTAATTGTTCTTTGGCATTTTGATCGCCCCTTATCAAATCACTAACAGTAAACAATTTGACTGAGGGGTATTTCCAAAATTCCAAAGTCCTGATGAACTCTTTCAAATTCTCTTGCTGCTGCACAAAGGGTAAGCTTGCAGTCACCAATTTGTTCTTTCTTCGTGGACTGATCACGTTAATCATGTTTAACAAATGGAGACCGTTTGGGTTGAAGGCATCTTCTTCCTTTAATTCGGGAAATTGAAGAACCTCTTGCATCCACATTAGCGCAGAAGTCGATTCTTGCATCGATCGATCGAATTTGATTTTTTTAATCCCTGCAGTGATACCATGCTTTTTTGGGTTGTATTTAAATTTTTTCTTTTTTGTTTTTGTAGAGCTTGATGGTTTAATGAACATTGCCATTTGAGGGTGGTTTATTTTTTTTGATTAAAAAAAAAAGTATTTTGGAAAAAAGAGAAAAATTAAAAAAATGTTTATTTTTTCGCATTTGAGAATTAGTCACAAAGTAAGTTTTTTTTCTTAAAAATTTTGAGTTTGTTTTCTCTTCTATTTTTTTATCTAGTGTTTATTTGTGTTGGTATAAAATTTGGATTTAATTTGTTTGTTTTTTATTTTGAGGTTTTCTTTTCCATTTTGTAAAATAGAGCCAAATAAAACCACTAAACTAATTTAGGATTATTATTATTATTGTTTTTAGTCATATCTTTTCAAATAATATCCTCAGATTTAAAATTCCTAGGTTTCATCAACCCAAAAGAAAAAGTAAATTTTGTTTAATTCAAAATTCATTTACGAATAAAATGTTAATGATTTATTTTACTAAATTCGAAACTATTTGATTCACAAACTACATTTGTTTTATTTTGTTTTGTTCAGCCAAGAGCTAAACTGGTTTGGGTTATATTTGAGGAAATATTTTTCGCAATAAAACTTTTTTGAGTTGACTTTTAAGATTTTGTTTGGAAAAAGTTACATTCTTGATTATTTACTCCAAAATCAAAAAAGTCAGGAAATGTTTCTGAAAAAAGCCAACCAAGCTTGCTAATAACATTGATCAAACTGTTTTTAAACAGTTATTTCGAAAATAAAAAAAATTCTGACTCTTAGTTTAGGAGTAAAATGGCGAAGAAATTGACTTTTTTTTAACTCAAATTTCTAAGACAGTAATAAAACCTTCAATTTATTTTCTTTGAACAACAATATTTTGTTTCCTGTGTTACTGTCTACAAATTTATCATTTTGCTTGTAAATAAATTTAAGAAAAAAAAAAAAAGATGAAAAAAAATCCTAAAGGTCAAATTTCAATAAACAGTTTTAACGTGCAAACACTACCTATTATATTCATGTAACAGTGCAAGATCTCAAGTTCTAAAGTTTTTTTATAAATCAAATCCTTAGCAATTTTGAAAGTTTCTTCACTTAAAAATAAAAAAGGAAAAAATTTCCGACATAGACTTCGGACTTTTTAGTCTGTACTCTACAAAAACTTAATAGTATAAGATAAAATATCGGGTCCAAAAAAGGACAAATTAGGATGAATACAAATACGTTACCACATTAAAAAAGATCACCCCCATCACAAATAATCTTTTTTTTCAACCCAAACATTTATCTTATTAAAATTTTTTTGTACCTTATTTTGTTATTAGAGTGTGTGTTATAAGTTTCATAGGATGTACCATCCTTTTCAATTCCGATAATTCCCTTCGTTGAGTCTTATTAGCTCTCTCAATTAATAAAAAAAAATAACCTAAAAAAAGTAAATTCAGAATGAAACAAAAATTATTTACCGTTTTACATTTTATTATGCTGAAAATTTGAGAACAAAATTTAACAATTAGAGTTGTAGAAGGATAGGGTTTTAATTTCTCTGATGTATACTATTAATTGAAAAATAAATGGAACAAAATTTTCATTCAGCTTTAAAAAAAGATTTTTAAGA
This sequence comes from Anaeramoeba flamelloides, assembly GCA_027625915.1. NCBI lineage: Eukaryota > Anaeramoebidae > Anaeramoeba > Anaeramoeba flamelloides. The sequence goes on along the minus strand of JANTQA010000032.1, from coordinate 9,833,953 downwards.
ACTACGTTTGCAATTGAAAATTGGGGGCGTGTGTGATACAAGAGGATTATGAGGGTTGGCAAATCTCACAATTATTTATTCAGCAAGATCTAAGTGCTAAAAAATGTCATTTTTGACATAAATTTTGCTCTCCTCGTATCTCATAATGACAAAGATTGTTGCGAAAAAACAGCTTTTGGAGAAAATAACTTTTTAGGTTTAAGTGGCAAACCTGGAGACGATGATTAGATGCTTCTTTGATTTATTTGTGATCTGTGAGAGAAGATGAGAAGGTTTGCCACTTAAACCTAAAAGTTCAAAATGGAGAAAATTGGAAAATTTTGATGAATTTTTGATGATCAGTTCTTTGTTTTACAACAATGACCTTTTTTGATTAATGCCCACTATAATTTGTTTGGTATTGTATTGAATCCACTAAAATCCACAATTCCAAAAAGCGAAAGATCATTTTTCTTCAACTGACACAATAATTTAATTTTTAAAAACAAAAAACCGACAAATTTTGCAAACTTAATTTTTCAAAAGATCCTCAAATGCAAAATTCCACCAAACCTCACACACTCAACCTCAACTCAATTTTCGTAGACTCAACAAATTTTGTTTTGAGAGAAACGATCTAAACAAAAAAATTTTTATCAAAAAAGCACAAAAAACAAGAAGTGTGTTGTTATGGATCATGTTGTTCCACAAACAATTCAAGGAGACACCCTCCTCTTAGTCATGTTTGGGAGATTTATTCAAGGAAAAACAACAAGAACCAAACAAAAAACAAGAGAAACCCTCAACCCCTTTGTCTGGAATTAGTCTAGTTTACGAATTACCAGAACAAAACAAGGAACCCAACATTCAAAAATAATAGAGAATTGAGATTGTTAAAAGTAAAAGTTGTTTATTGAGAAAGTTTGAAATGATCTTAATTTTTTCTGTAAGGAAACCGCGGTGTGATTTTCTTTTTCATTTTTACCATCCTTAACAAGGGTGTTCGATAGTACGTATCTCAAATTTTCTTTTTCATTTTTCATAAAAAAAATGACGAAAAATGATTTTTTGATCCAAATTGGAGAATATTTTAAAGATCATTACTCTGTGTTTTAAATGATATTGGTTCAAATGGTGTTGAGAAAAATTGATCAATTGCCAACGTAGTTCTTAAAGTCACTTAAAATTTAAAATTTTTAAATCATTAGAGAAACGAGTTAAATTATTAATTTACTTGGAGAATTGCAGACAATTGATAATTTCTTTTAATTCTTGTGAAATGTGATTTTATGGAAAGCTGAATGAAAATTTTGATCTTTTTATTTTACAATTAACAGTAAAATTCTTTTTTTTTAATCAGTGAATAAACTTGAGAATTTTTAAAAAACATTTTTGTTCGAATAATAGACAGAATGTTTTATATCAAACACCTTAAGATCAAATAAAATACACAAAATAATCACAATAAAGTACAAAAAAAAAACCCTTAAGGGATTAGAATTCGTAGACAACAGGACAAAATTTTAAAACACTTTATTTTATTGGTGAAATTCTTTACATACAAATTTTGTATAAGCAAAGATTTCAATATTTTCTGATCAACTAATTAAACCATAAAAGAAAATTTTTTCGAAGATAGATCAATTTTTTTTTATCACTTTTTTTACCGAAAAAGAAAACCTATTAAATTCATTTTATTTCGTAGATTATAATAGTTATTACCTCACATATGACCATTTCCTTAATTATTACACCTTGCCAAGTCTTTGTTGCCAGGAATATTACATAAAGATATTTTTTCTTTTTTGAGATAATTCTTTGAGTTAACCAAAAAAATTGATTTTTTTAACATATTGAAAACTATTAGTATTGATTTAAGAAAGGTAGTTACAACCATTAAATTATTAAAGCCATTTTAAAATTTTAATTGAGAAATTGTGCTTTGGTTCTTGGATAAAATTCGATTCTTCTCATCACGATTATAAAAAACTTTTTTTAAAAAACAATTAAATATATGCTAATTTTCACTCTTTTTAATAACTTCAATTATAATAAACACCATTAGTACATTAAAGATCTTTGTCAAAACAATATTTTTAAAGATATTTTACAATTTAAGTTAGAAAATCGAATTTTCCAGGTTCTATCAATATTTTTTTTTTATTTAATAATATAAAATTTGAATATTTTTTCTTCTCAGTTAAGACACCATTTTATTATATTTTAAAAGTATTTTAAATCTTATTAATATCTTTCAAAGAGAATCAATTATTTTGGCTATTAAAGAATCATTTTTTTTTTAAATTAGAAACAATATTTTTTTTTTTGATTTTCGGTTAGGCTTTTTTTAATTTTTGAAATAAACAGAAAATTCAAAGATTTTTCCGTTTATTTCTAAAATTAAAAAAATACGACACTTTTTGATAACTTTAGCATAATTTAAAAGAATTGTGTAAAATATAAGATTTTTCTCCATTCTTTTGAATTCTGGAAAACCTAGGTACTTGAGGGATACTTTCGTTAGTTTTCCAAAATTCAAAAGAATGGAGTTAAATCAGAGATTTTGATTAAACCATAATACCCAAATATAATGTAGATGAATAAATAAGGCAAATGAAGGGAAAATTCTTAGATTTATTCGATTTACAAATCTCAGAAAATCTGATTATTGTAACACTGATGAAAAGAATTAATTTTTCCAAGTTCTTGAGATTTCGAATAACTTTGACAATTGACCATCTTTTGAATTCCAAAAACCAACCAAAGTCTCAAATTGAATAAATATTACTATTTTTAAGTATAGATACATTTTTTTTTCACATACATCTCAAACAATTATTTTTAGTATGTAGGAGTTTGTAAATACTTTAATTTTGAGTGTAAAATTTTATATAGAACTGGATTATTTAAAGATTTTATTTCACCAAATAAACTGTTATTTTAATCAATATGAAAGTTGGATATATCCATAAATAATATATTCACACACTAATTAAAAAAATGGAAATCAAAAAAAGGTAAAAAAAAATAGTTAAAAAAAATAAAAAAAAATCATTTATTTATTGATCTTATCGGTAAAATTTGTTACAATTATATCTTCTTTACTTATTTTTATTTGTTTTTCTTGAATAAAAAATCTATTCTTGTATAATTTTTTTTTTTTTAAATACTTTCTATTACCAAAAAATTCCAAAAATGGATGTAAATTTCTATTATGATTTAATTCTTCGAATTTACTTTTTGATTCCGGAAATATATTATTTTTTTGAACTCTTTCTTTCCCGAAATAAAGATATATTGTAACCAATTCATTTGATTTTATCATTATTTATTTTCAATTAAATTGAAAACTCATATTAATTCTATATTCTTATTGAACCCCCCCCCCCCATTTTTCTTTTTCTTTGAGTTGAATATTTCGTAGTTTTTTTTTTGGATTACGATAATTGAATTCCATTAACTTTAATCTTTGAAAATATTCACCTTTTAGTTTTGTTATTTTTGATAACAAACTAGGAAAAAATAATTTTGTAAACAAATTTACCAAAAATTTTTTTGTAAAATTAAAATAAGTAATAAAAAGCGAAGAAATACAAGGAAAAAACTTGTATATTGACATCCAAATGAAGAAGAAAAATAAGGAAATCTTTGAAAATATAACTGTTTTTTTAACATTCTTGATTTCAAAAAGTTATCCTATGATTTGAATCTTTCTTGTTTGGTCTTCAAAAAGAAAATATTTTTTTCAAATACACACCTTTTGGAGTCTTTTTTTTTTTTTTTTTTTGGTTTAAAGTTTAATTAATTTCAATCTATCGTAAAAACAGATCTCTAGATCCAAAACCTAATTTAATAAAACCAAAATTATAAACAAAAAAAAATGTGTCAAAAGTACAACTTCTCAAGTATTTTTTTTTTTTTTTTTTATTTTTGTTTATTCTATTATTAATTTTAAATACCCCCATAAACACATTTCGAGATCCACAACAAAATTGTATAAAATAAAAAAATTCAAAAAAAAAAAATATTCAAAAAATTGAAAAAATAAAGATTTAACTCTGATTTACTATGGTTAATTAAAGAAATAGAATAACAAATGATATTTTGGTTCAAATGTTTCAATATCCAATGGTACTCAAAAAATTTTTTTTCAGTCGGGCTACCCCAATTAAAAATTCTAATAAAGTAAAATGTACCTACTTATTTACGAGATAATATTTATATACATAGATGTATATATAATTTAATAAAAGCTTCTCTCCAAAATTATTGTTTACTAAACTCATTTTCACTGAATTTTTTTTTCAGAATCAACCCAACATAAGATTGTTTGGAAATAAGATCGATAATAAACTTTGAATTATGGTTGGTATTCATAAAAAAAATGCCTGAACAAATCTTAAATCTCAAAAAAAAAATAAAATTATACAAAATTTTTGGGCCTTTTCATTTTAAGTTCTCCGATAAAATTTCTCAATTTATTTGGAAAATTAAAATTTTTGATCATGAGAATTTTGAATAATAAGTGTATGAATTTTAAAAGAAACTACATAGTCTCACTTTTATGCATGCTCATTTGGAGTTTCAATCATTTTTTTTTTAAATTGAATTTTAAAAAAAAAAAAAAAAAAAAGAAAAAAAAAAGTAAAAAGCAAAAGACAAAAAAAAATTTATAAAATTAGAAAAAATGATTTTGATCTAAAAATCTAAAATTTTAGTTTGATAAGAAAAATGAATTAAACTCATAGAATATGTTCTATTTCTTCAATAAAACTATGCACCTTTGACTGAAAAAAGAGTCTAGATTTACTAACAACATTAGGAATAAACTCGAAGAAAATATACAATTCAAAGTTTCAGCTTTATGAAACCCTTTTTATATTGTTTATAAAAAAAGTTTCTTTAAGCAAAATTTTTTTTTTTTTTTATAGATATTGTATAATTTTATCTTGGAATCACAGTAATTGGTAAAATTAAATTTATCCTTTAATTTCGCCATTTAATGATGCTACATTTTATTTTCTGTTGATCGTATGGAGAATTATATATTAAAAAAAACAGATTCATAAATGATTAACAAATTAAAATAAAGACAAATAAAGAGAATAAAGAAAAAGGTTAAAATAAATTTATTCAACCATTTGGCGCAAAAAGAAAAGATATTCAGATTTTTATTTATTTTTTTTTCTCATTGTAATTAATAGTTTTTTGGTAATTTTGAAAAATTAAAATTAAACATAAAAAAAAAAATTGAGAAAAGTTAAATATTAAATCATTGATAATTTTGGATTACCTATCAAGGAAAATTTGTATTTGAGAGGATCTTTTTGATGAAATATTTTTTTTTTTCACCAATTTAGTGGTATTTTGAATCTTAATTTAAAAGGTTTTGATAAATTAGTTTCTAGTTTGCCTTTTATTTTGGGTTTTGAAAAAAAAAAAAAAAAAAAAAATTGATAAATCATTGACAGAAATGGAAATTGACGAATCAAATATAAGCCACCACCAATCTTAAATTATAACGATCCAACAATGTGTATCGAAAGCACCTCTTCCACTGGATTCAATTGCTCAAATATATTGAGATCAATTTGTAAAAAAAAAAAGAATATTTTTTTAATGTGTAATACTTTTCGTTTTTTCTTGATGGTGAAGGATCGGTATAGTTAAAATTCAAAATCAAAATCTTGGCTCAATGAAATATAATTTTCATTCTTTTTAATAAATTTTAAAATTGGCATTACAGGGTATATTTCAAAACTTCTTTGCTGTAGATCTTTAATTAGTGCTAAAATTTTAGTGATCTTGTAGATTTTTTGGAAATTGATTAATTTTTTATTTAAATAATTGGCTGAGGTATTTTCAATTAAAACCAAATCGGAAAGGAATATTGGGAAATAAGGCAAAACTGGTTTCATTTGATGGTTAATTGCTTTAATTTTGCTTCGATAATCAGAATAGTTTTGATATCCACACATTAAAGCAGTTAATTGGTGAAGAATTTCTCTCCTTTTTGTGGAAACATTTTGCCAAATACTTTTTAGCCTATAAACAGAAGAACGGAACAACCCATGGATAATTTCCATTACTGTGTGATAATTACCAATTTTCTGACAATTTTCTGCAACATCGATCCAAAATTCAATTAGAATTAAACGGTTTGATTTTTTTTTGGTATTTAGGATCGAAGTTGTAACAAATAAAGAAAATTTTGGAATTTGCTTTAAAATTCTTGAAATTGTGTGTGTATTTTTGCTGCTCCTATCACTCTTGTTTTTGCCCTTCTTCGCATTATTTTCTCTTTTTGTCCAAGTTTGTCTTAAAAGTTCTTTTATTTGAATGTGTTGAAACATTTCCATTTCAATAAGCGTTATTTGCCTTGCAAATTCGATTGGATCAATGTTAGTTAAAATAATATTCTTTTCATTAAAGTTGCTTGGTAAAATTGGCTTTGGTGTTGTGCTAGTAATTATCCAAGGATTTGCCTTTATAATTTGATGCTTCTTTTTTTCATCTTTAATTCCATTTCCATTTCCATTTCCATTTCCATTTCCATTTCCATTTCCATTTCCATTCCCATTCCCATTCCCATTCCCATCTTCATCTTCATCTCTATTTTCATTTTCATTTTTATTTTGGTTATTTTTTTCTATATTATCATTGAAATTCCCACTATTATTATTAGTATTTTGATCATTTTTATTACTTTTTTCATTTTCATTTTCATTATTATTCATTAACTGATTAAACTCTTCCTTTTTTTCAACACTTAGTTTGCAAATTTTTGTAAATTCTGATTTCAATTCAAGTAATTCTATTAATTTTATCATTTCTAAAAAAAGATTATCATCATTTTGAAAGTCAATGAAAAACCAATTGATCCAAATTTCAATAAATTTGAGAATATTATTTTGAATTATTAATCTTTTCTTTTTTTCTTTTATTACCCTATTCCCAAGTGAAATGTTTATAATTTGTTTTAAATCTTTCATTAACTGTTTTTGGTTGAGCATTAATTCATATCCAATTAAAATTGTTGGCAAAAATTTTGGATCATTTGGTAAAGGATAATTTAATAAATTAAGTAAAAATTTTTTTGATATTCCTTTAATTTGAAAATTATTTTTGTTATTTTTAACAAATAATATTTTTTCATCATTTGCAACATTAAAAACTTCATTATCGAGGCTATAATAAAAATTATTTTTATTCTTTTTGGAATTAGAATTATTGGTAATATTAAAAAAATAATTATTAACATTGCTTTCTTTCAAATTCTTTTCAATGGTTTTCATATTTTGAATTTTGATGATTTCATTAATTTGGTTTTTATATTTATTTTCCATTGTTTCAATTTTTTGTGGAAATTTTTGATTTTTTTGAAGTAATGTATAAAGATCGATTGTATTGATTTCAAGATCAAGTATCAATTTTGTATTTGTATCAACTAAGGTCTTATTAATGTTTTTTAATTCTTCGCAGTGATTTCTTGAATATTTAAGATCATTTTCTAACCTTTCAACAGTAAATTCTTTATCGTCAATTACTTGCCCAAGTCTATGGTTTAATTGAATAGTCTCTTCTAATCTTACTTTTAACATCATTAAATCTCTTTTTCTTTTCATTCTATTTTCATTTCTTTGAATAATATTTATTTGTTTATTTATATTTTCATTTTGATTTTCAATTTTATTTTGATTTTCAACTTTATTTTTATTAATTTCAACTTTTTCTTTCATTTGTCCGTTCTCTTGCTGTTTATCTAGATCTTTATCTTTCTCCTTTTTATTTTCTTCTCTTAGTCCCTTTCCTTCCCCCAGTTCGTTCTCATTCTCATTCTCCTTCTCCTTCTCCTTCTCCTTCTCCTTTTCCTTTTCCTTCTCTTCACCTTTTTCATTTCCATTCTCATTGACTTTATCACCACCCCCCTTGTTTGGTTTTTGTACACACTTATTATCACTTTCAGAAGTAGATGACGTATTATTTATTTTCGTGACTAATAAGTTTGTATCTTTTTTCCCTTCTTTTTTTGGTGTAGATTTTTCTTTATTTTGTTGTTTAGAGATTTTTTTTTTTTTTTTTTTTTTGGTTTTAAGCCTTTAAAATTTGAATCCATTCCTAACCTTTGTGAATTTTCTAAATAAACCATAAATTCCATCCAATCATCATTAGATAATTCTTGTTGTTTATACAATAATTTTAATTGCGCCAGAAGAATATTTCTTCCACGTGATATAATTTCATTTTTCATTTTTAACCCTTTATTTTCCAGTTCAGATACCAAATGTGATTGCCGTAGCCGAGTTATTCTTAGCTGATTATTTTTATTGATTTTTTTAAAATTTTGTACCTTTTTTTGAAATCTCTTATTTTTTTCAAGTTGAAATTCTAATTCTTTATTATGGATTTTTGATTCAATAAGCTCATTTTTTAAAAGATATTTTTTTTTTTGTAAATCATTAAATTCTTTTTCTTTTGCTTCCAATTCTCCTTTTTGAAGTTTAGTCTTTTCCAAATAAATATTATTAATATAAGTTAATCCGATCTTTTCTCTATTTAAATCACTATTTTCTCTTCTTAATTCTTTATTTACACTTTCTAAACTATTGATCTTATGTTGAAAATGAACCCTCTAAATGATTTAATTTTTAAAATAATGATGGAATTTATTAATTTAAAAGATGGGAATAAATGAAGAAAAATTTTTCAAAAATTTATTAAATGAAAGAAATCAATAAAAGAAAAAAATAGAATTAAACACCCAAAATAAGAAAAGAAAGGAAGAAAAATTTACCTCTTCATTATTTCTATTATGTTTTTGAAATTTCATATGAGATGATTGTAATTTTTTTAATTTATTCTCATTTTGGCTCTTTTGTTGAAGTAATATATTTTGATGATTTTTTTTTACATTCAAAAGAGTACGATTTATTTTTTGCAACTGTATTTTTAAATCTTTATTTTTTGTTGACATTATTGAATTTTTTTTTATTATTTCCTTAAATTCATTGTCTTTGATGGATTTCTAAATGATAATAATAAACAATAGAAAATAAAAAATTAATAAATGGATTTATGATTATAATTTTTTTGAGAATTACATAAAAAAAAAACAGAAAAATTTTTAACAATAGAAGAATTAGCATCAAATACACAAAGGTATGCACTTTATAATTTTAATAGATTCATTTTAAAAACATTTATTTAGTTATTTATATAAAAAAAAATTAGTTAGTTGTATCGCTTTACTAAGAATGTTGAAATATTCAGAATAAATTAATGAATTGAAAATGGATATATATATATATATATATATATATATAAACTAAAATTCAAAATTTTCGACACAGCTAAAACGTTATAAACAATCACAATAATACAATTTCATTGAAATTGGAGATAATTTTGATTTTTGTAAAATCTGAAAATCATTTTTTCATCTTTTAGTTTTTTTTTTTTCATTTTTCTGTCTGAATTACGTAATTTGCTTCGTTCGATCAAAATTTTTTTTCAACCATTGATATTAGGTTAAAGTCAAGTTGTTCCAAATAGAAGAACTCAAATAAAATTAGTTGGTAGTATCTAACCATTTGATCGATCAATATTCCTAATAGAATTTCAACATATTTACTAATGTATTTTTTTGTTTTGCTCTCTCCAAAATTTTTAACACACCCATGATTTATTTGTATTGATAATTATTTATTTATTGTTTCGTGAGTATTGTAATTTATAAATAAGTGTTAACATTTCAATTAGTGAATGGTTCGAATTTGGTAAATCTTCTTGAATTGATTAAATAAGTTTTTTTTTTCACAAATCGAATTTTGGTGTGTTAAAAATTTTGAATTGGGGTTTATATAAACTCTTTTTCAAACAAAAGGGATACCCCTCTCAAATCATTAATACCATCGAATTTGATAGTTAATAAGATAATTACTTATTGGTGATTTGCATTTTAATTATTCATTTTTTCATTTTTTCATGTTTTTATTTATTTATGAAGTATTGAACAGTTGTAAAATGAAACAACAAGATAAGAAGAAACTAATTTGGAAATAATCTACCAGTGTTTAAATGGAAACAGTTTAAGTTTGATTTCGAATGAGCTAGATATAGGGATTAAGAAAGATCATTATTGGATTGATGTATGGAACTAAGAAAAGAATAGAGAAACAAAGAAAAAACATTCAAACAAAAGACCCAGATGAATTGCGGCTTTATCTTGGAAATGAGACTTTAAAGAACATAAGTTTGACTTGTAAAGAATTATCAATAAAATTTAGAGAACTTTTTCCCAATTCACTATGTTCAAAGGTTTTTATTGATTTTATATTTTTTTTCTTTACAATTGACAAAATGAGATTTCTCATTTCAAATAAAAGGATACATCAATTTTTAAAATGTTGAATTTTAATTTTTATTGTTTTGTTTTATTGGGTTTTAAAGACCGAGTTGAGTGTTTTTTTTTTATGTTTTAAAGGGTTTCTTATATTTTAGAACGATATTACAATTAATTTTATTCAATTATGAATAATTCTTGAATTTTTTTGTGCACTTTTATTTGAAAAATAGTTTATTTGAAATGGAGTGTTAGGCTATTTTAACACAAACATATGGATACTTTATGAGAATTCTGTTTTATTCTGAAATTGACAATTGATTTTTTAAATAAACATAAAAACTAGGAAAACTTACAAGAGTTAAAAAATTTATTTTTATTGTTATTTTAAAAAAAAAAATCGGGAACTCAACAAAATTTTAAAATTTGTTGTTCAATTTAAATTATTATTTAAAAACTTTTTTGGTATTTTCAGTAATTATATAAAAGTGTAATTTTTCAAAATTTTAATTTTAAGTTTTTATTTTTTCATTTTTTTTTTTTTTTGAATGGAAATTGTAAATTTGAAAAATTTACTTACAGAACATATGGTTATAAGGAAATATCTTCAAAAAAATATAAGAATAAATCCAAGGATATCACAAGTTGGTGACCAATAACCCCCCCGAATCAGAAAGTTAACGAAATTTGAATATAAACTACAATGTATTCAACAATTCTTGAAACCAATACAATAAACAAAAATATTAAACTATGCTTTACATCATGGATCTTTACCAACACATTGAAGATTAATATTTTTTTCATATGAAAATTGATTTTATCTGAACTCATTAAGAAGTAAAATTGTGCACGGAAGAAATTAGAAGGATGATTATTTGTTTTTTTTTTTTTTTTTTTGGGTTTTATAAAAAAATAAAAAAAAATAGAATCTCTGAAAAATAATAAAAACCAATTATTTTGATTATTTTAATAAATTTAATCTTATCCTATATTTTGGCGAAAATTAGTGAAGAGTGTGATATTTTTTTAAAATTCGTTTTTATTTACTGTTTTTATATTATCATGTTTATTATTTGGAATATATTAATGATATTACTTTAATTTGTGTTTAAATTCGAATTTTATTATCTGAGAAAATTAATAAAATAAAAACATCTCAAGTTGATTATACATTTTTTTTGCCAATTTTTTTACCTTTAACAAATTTTATTTTATTTTGATATTTTTAAAAATAAATTGTTTTTTTTCCGTAGAATTGGTTTTTATTGTAAGAAATTGGTGCTTTTATCAATAATTTAGGATAAATTATTTTAAATAATTGATTTAAAATCAAATTTGTATAAATTATTTAACAAAAATTCGGATTTTATTTGTAGATTTAGGAGATTGTAATTTTAAAACAAAATAATTTTGATTATTTAGTAAATCTATTGATATTAAATCATTTTTTTAAAGAAAGAACCAAAATTAAAAATTAAAAACGTGTGGTAAATTCAAAATTATTTGATTAAATATCAACATTTTTAATACCCTAACCGTACTTATACATATACTCTACACCCCACCAAATCTACCCCACTTCACCCTATTGTGAATTAATCCCAAACTTAATAATTAATATTATTTTGAATTTTAATTCAATTTTTTAATTTTTTTGATACAGCGGTCAAAAATACAGTGTTGGGAATAAAAAAAACCCGCTTCTACAATAAAATCTGTGCTTTTTCTTCTTCTTCTTCTTATTACAATATAACATCTAATTCAATTCTAACAATATACCGAAGACAAAACAAATTTGAAGATAAGTCCCATGAGGGTTTGAGAAACTTTTAAATTCTGAACTAAATTTATTTCAAATTTTCGGAATTAATCCCATTTTTATCAAAGAAATTGGTTATTTTTTTTATTAGCAAAAATTGTATCGAAATTGCCTCTATTTTTAAAGAGATAAATTTTTACATTTGATCCTGAATTTTTAGAATTCCTTTTTTAATTTTAGAACTTTAAGAAACCAATATCATGTTTATTTATTGCTGGTTGAAGGTTTCTTTCAACATTTTATGTTAGTTCTTATTGAAAAAAGAGACATGCTTTTTTTCATTTTGAAATACCAGTTTACCAAGTCTTCGTGTGTTATTATGACAACAGTACATTACAACAATTGTTTCTGCTCAAAAAAAGTGTCTTATTGTCATTTGTTTTATAATTAATAGGGGAGGATTTAATAAAAAAAGTCAAAAAAAAAATGATTTGTACTTTGATTAATTCTAAATTTTCCTTTAATTGATTTCTTTCATTTAATAAATTTTTGACCTGTATTACGATGTACTGATCCTGCTTATTGAAATTGTCTTGGATCGTTTTGATTTCTTTGTTTTTTAATTCGATTTCTTTTAATAATTTTTCATTTTGTTTTTCGAGAAGTGAGAGCTTTTCTTTTTCCTTGATTGTTTCTTGTTGAGAATCGAGGAACCCCTTTTTGAGGTTCTCGTAATTTTTTGTTTGTTCATAATTCACTTTTTCTAATTTCTCATTAAGAGTGATTGAATGTTTTAAATTTGTTTCAAGGGTTTGGTTTTTTTCAAATAATTTTTTGATTTCATTTTCGATCCTGATTTTTGTTTGTTCTTCATTGGACTGAATAATTTTTTCAGATTGTAATAATTTTTTTTCCACTTCTACAAGTCGATTAGTTAGCTCAGTGTTTTCTTCTTTTCTCTAAAAAAATTTGATGAAAAAAGAAATAAAAGGCAAGTCCAAAAAAAAAAAAAAAAAAAAAAATAAAAAAAAAAAAAACAAAAAGAAATTTTTTAGATGTTTTAATTTCCGATCAACCCAAAAGGAAATAGTTTGAGGTCAACAAAAAAAGTATTTTAATCTTACAATTGTGTTTTTCATAAGTTTTTGTTGGAGATCAGTGTTTTGGTTCGATATTTCTAATAACTTCCTTTGGAGATCAATTTTTTGACGTTCAAATTGTTCAACCATAGCGACAACATATTCTTGATAAAACTTATTTTTTTGTTCTGCAAGTCGTAAATTTTGGGTTAAAGAATCAATAATTATTAAAGAGTCATCTTTTGATAAACTTATTGGTATCATTAAAGCAATCAGAAAAAACTTTTTTAAAAAAATGATATTCAAATTATGAACTTATTTAAATGATCATTTCCTTAAGGACAATGTTCCTCGTCGAAAACACTGAAACCGTTGATAAAAACACATCCTGAAGGGGATCTATCATCTCAATTAAATTTACACACAGAAAATTTCCTTTTGAAAAAAAATGTGAAATTTTCAGAATTGTAAAATTTTTGACAATTTTACTCTTCATATTTGTAACCAAAAATTGATGTTACTATTTCATATTTTAGAAATTCAAATCCATAAACAAAAAAAAATTTCTCAAGGTGTTGACATACCTTTTTTAAAGTTACTTTGACAATTTTGACTGGTTTTCAAATTTGAACTTTACAAGTGTATTTATGGAATTTTGTAAAAAATAGAGTATTTTTACAATTTTGGACATAAATAAAGAGTTACATGTATTTATCCAAAATTAGGTCATAGTAAACGAAATGTCGGTTTTTAATTTTTGAACCCAAAGGAATTTTCCATCTAAAATCCTTTGGGGAATACCAATTGTAAGTTTGAAAAATGATTTCTTTTTTTAAAAAATTAAAAGATTGATATTTGCCCAACGATTTTTTGACTAAAAGTATTATTAATCTATTAAGTTAATTAGATTTTATATTTACTATGACCTAATTTTGGATTAATGCATGGAAATCTTTATTTATCTCAAAAATAGTAAAAAATCTATTTTTTACAACATTGATATTTACACTTATGTTGTACTTGAAAATTACTTAATTTTTTCGAAAAATATTTATGAGAAATTTTATTTGAAATTTTTTTTATTTTATTCGTTTTTTTAAATTGTGAAAATTAGATTTTTTTTATCCAATTAATTCAGAAAAAGATTTATTACTGAGAAATAAATGTAAAACAACATAATAACTAAAAATAGCATCCAGGTTTGGAATTTAGTCCTTGAAAATAAAAAGATAAAAAGTATTTTACTTTTAATTTTTTTAATTTTTAATAGATGATATGTTACCAAATAAGGAATTATATTGATTTATTAAAGTAAAAAAATTGTGTTTTTTTTTTTAGATTAAAGTTTTTGACTGTTATTGTAGATTATTTATTTATTTATTTTGTATTCTTTTGGAGGATTTATGAAAGAACACACACAGTTATAATATAAGCCCAATTATAGAAATAATTTTGAAGTTATTTGTAACTTATAAGTTTTAATTTAACAATTATTTTGTAGGAAGAAGGATTTATATCCTTGGAATTATAATTTCACCTATCAGGAATTGGAACTTGATCGAAAATGGCATATTTCATGAATTAGAAATTTTATTCCTTCCTATTTTTAAAATATTGATTTAAATTTTTATGTTTATTCATTCCCATTTTACTTATTTTATCTTGTAAATATTTATCAAAAATAAAAAAACAAATAATAATTACTTATTTTATAGAATGATCAAAATAATTTCTACACAATAACTATAATCTTTGTTCTAAAATATCACCGATGCTTTTTTTTATCCTTGTTACAAGGTAACATCCAATTCACTACCCTGTAGTATAACAAAGTTCAAATCAATTTTGAAGGTAAACCACTTGGATATTTTCAGTCAAATTTAAATTAGGAATACTAATTAGTTCAAATTTTTATATAATTTTCTCAATTTTTTTGAAATTTTTTATTTATTTGATTGATAAAAATTTTCTCTTAATAATTTAATCCTATTTTTTGAGATAAATTTTCCAATTTAATCCTTTATTTTTTAGAATTTCTTTTTAAATAATAGAACTTTAAGCAATTAATACCATATTTATTCGGGTTTATTGTTGGTTACTTTGATTGGTTTAGGTATAGGTCATCTATAACAAAAAAAAAACACAACTGTTATTTTGAAACAGAGATTAAACTTTTCTTCACGCTTGATTTTAATGACAATACCAAAAAAACTAGAACAAATTTCTTAAAAAAAAATACCAGCATTATGGTCAAGTTTCAAATTGAATTTTGAAACAATAAACCAAATTTATTACTTTTTCCTTTGATTTGTAAACATTTATCTAGATTAAAGCACCGATGAAAAAAATTTATTAGGATCAAAATGAAAAATTAATAACCCCCAATTTTCACACCAAAAAAAATCTCTTCAAAAAGTGAGATTTGAAACTTTTATTTCTTTTATTATTTCAATATCTTACAAAAAACAATTGAATTTTTATGAAGAATTAATAAATGACAAATAAAAATTTTGGGTCTTAAAATAGTTTTTTTTAAATTGAGTTTAATGAAGATATTTTATAATACCAATAAATTCAAATAAATATTTCAAAATTTTTACTTTATTTCCCATTTTTGGTAAATTTTAAATTAGCTTTGAAAAATGTATTTTGAGGTGTTCAAATTCAAAGGAACATTATATAATAAGTTTTAGCTACAAAATATTCTTTTACAGAAACTGTTTTAAAAGTCGGGTTATAATATACATATAAAAAAAAAAGAAAAAGGGACGACAATCAGCTCCACTTCTAAGGAAAAAACTTTCAACAAAATTTAAGGGATAAAAAAATCTCAAATTAATATACATTTTTTGAAATTTTATTTAATACAAATTATTTTATTAGAATCCGAATTTTGTGCCTTAATTTCCAGATTTTTTTATGCCTTAAATTTCGTTGAAAGTTTATGTCTTAAAAGTGGAACTGATTCTACAAATATTTTTTATTTTTTTTTGAAATAACCAATAAATTAGTCCAGATTTTTTAGAAATAGCTAAGATACCATTAACACAAATATATGTTACATTAAGAATGATTAACTAAAACCGAAGGTAGTGAATCCGAACCCTTTTCAACTTTCAAATATAGTATTTGAAATTTAAATGTGAGTTTTTTACAATTAAAAATTTATTCCCTTAAGGATTACAATCCATGAAATTTGAAAAAAGATTAATTTGTGTATGGTGTAGTGACTTATAGATTTGTTATTATGGTTCTTAGCTGATCGATCTTGTTCTTGGTATGGATTTTTATATTGGTTCAAAAAAGCAAATTTTTGACAATTTATTTTTTTTATTTCCGAAATCCAAAAATGAAGAGTGTAAGATTAATAGATTGATAGGTGTTTAAGAATAACTTTTGAATTTTGGGTTGTAGAAAAGAATCTTGATTTACTTTTTTGTCAATTAACTAAATGAAAAATTAAAATTTTTTAAAATCTCCCAATAAAACCAAACTTAATTAAAAAATTCAATCAACAACCTACAAAGCACATTTTTTTATAACTTAAGTTCGGTTATATTATTCTTACATTCTTCAATTTGGATTTCGGAAAAAAAAAAAAATAAAATGTCAAAAATTGCTATTTTGAACCACTTTTAGAACTCATACCAAATCCAAGATCTTTCAGCTAAGAACCAAATTAACAAGCCACTACCCCCAAGACAAGATAATCTTTTTTCAAATTTCAGGGATTGTAAACCTTAATATTATATTGGTTAGATGAAAAAATTTGTTTTTACTTACATTACTATTTGTTTCAAAATAAAAGGAATAAAATTTTCCCTAGTTTTCCCAATAAAAGATTTATTTAAATCAGAGCAAAATTTCAATTTTTTAATTCCAGAAAACAATCTTAAATTATTAATTTCCCTTTAAAATTTGGGGGTTTTGAAGATTTATTTACGTTCTAGGGATGAGATTTTTTTGGAAAGCAGAATGAAAAATTTGATCTTTTTATTTTTACAATTAACAACACAGTTAAGAGTATTGGGTTTTTTTTATTTTGATGTTTTTTGGATGTTGGTAAAGTTCAAGAAATTACAAAAGACAAAATGTTTTTTTTTTTTGGGCTGATATTATTGATTTCTGCAAATTACCAAATTAGAACATTTTTCTGAAAAAGTTTTTATTTGCATCTGGTAAATAATTTGTAATCAAAAGACGACCAATTTTTTAAATTGAATTAATCTTCTTCGATTCAACAGTATTTAAATAAAGTGAAAGACAATGGTCAAACATTGTGTTATTTCACGGGGTTGCTTTTTTTGTCATCCACGAATGGAGAATAAGGAATTAAAAGAGTAAAACAAAAAATAACAAAAGGATTCAAAAAAATGCAAATGGAAACATTTTCAATTTATTGATGTTATTAACTTGCTTTTGTAATTATTACTGCCTTTTCACTTCATTGATTTAAATTTACTTTCCATTAAATTCAGGAGATACGTGTGCAGATAAATGTATTGAAATCGGTTGGGTAAATAGTATTGGATGAAAAAGAAAAAAAGTCATTGATGAATGATAATTTCAATTTAGCGGTTAAGATAGCAAATTCTTTCATCTTGCATGCTAAAGTATAATACAAACGACTGAGTTTCTTAAAAAAAGCTTTTTATAATTCTCCACATTCAGTAATTATGATGGGGACTTTCGGTTTATTAATCTTACCTTCAACTGGGATGTTTTCGATCTTTCGAACGACGAGAAGGCCCTCAACTACACGACCAAAGCATACGTGTAGACCGTCCAGGAATTCTGATTTTGCACAGGTAATGAAAAATTGACAACCATTTGTATTTGTTCCCGTGTTTGCCATCGAAAGCATCCCTGACGAATCGTGCTTGTGTTTAAAGTTTTCATCATCAAACTTTTCTCCATAGATGCTGATTGATCCCGTTCCTTCATTCGTAACAAAATCTCCACCTTGAATCATAAAACCCTTGATTACACGATGGAAGCTGCACCCTTTATAGCCCACAGGTAAGCCGTTTTTTTTATAGGATCCAATGCAAAATGCTCGGAAATTTTCTATTGTGCGTGGGCAATCTGCAAAGAGTTGAAAAACAATTCGTCCTGCGGGTTTACCACCAATCGAAATATCAAAAAATACTCGTGGGCCTTCTTCAGAGTATGGCGTATATTCTGTTATTTTTTTTGGTGGTTCGAGTGTCATATTAATAATTAAGAATTGTCTTAAAAAAATGATTTACTTTGATTTCTCATAAAATTTCAATCTTTAGGAAGAAGTTATTAAAGAAATAAAGTGATTTCACCTTAATTAACAATCTGTCTTGATAAACGTTTGTTTGTGTTTGACTCTTTAATAGATTTTTATTGGGGTTTTAATTGGGATTCAGTGATCAAAATAATTGTTACATTAGGAGATTTATTCCGTGTTTCAAAATATTATCCGTGCTTTTTTTTCTTCTTGTTCCAAGACAACATCCAATTTATTACCCAATAGTATACCTAAGTTCAAATCAATTTTGAAAGTAAACCCATTGATATTTTCAGTCAAATTTAAATTAGGAATTAATTTTTTTGAAATTTGTTGTTTTTTTTGATTATAAAAAGTTCATCTAAAATTTACTCCTAATTTTTGAGATAAATTTTGTAATTTGATCCTTCCTTTTTTAGAATTTCTTTTTAAATAATAGAACTTTAAGAAACAAATACCATATTTTAGGGTTTATTTTCAGTTCCTCTGATCAATTAATCTAATAGGCATTTAATAACAAAAAAAACACCCTTTTTATTTTGAAACACAGGTTGAACTTTTTATAAAGTATTATTTTGAATACAGTAAATTACAGAATATTTTTAGTTTGCAATTCTTCAAAATTACTTTCAATAAGGAGTCTTTGTTCTTCTAATTGGAGACCAAAAATAAATCCTAATTTAATAAATAGAGATTTCTAATTAAAAACCAATTTTTCTAAAATACGCCATGTAAAAATAATCAAAATGGAAATGAACAGAAATTTTTTTCCTCTTGATTATTCAAATAAAACAACTAAGGTTTACAATCCCTGAAATTTGAAAAAAGATTATTCTGTCTATGGTATAAGGCCATATTGTTTTGGTACTTAGTTGAAAGATCCTGGACTAGGTATAAATTTCCAGAGTTGTTCAAAATGAAATTTTGACAATTTATTATTTTTTTTTCCGAAATCCAAAATTGAAGAGTATAAGGCTAATGTATTGGTAAGTATTTAATAATAAATTTATATTTTTGTGTTATAGTAGAAAATTATCATTTCCCTTTTTTCTTAATATCGAATTAATAAAAACAAAATTCCAATTCTACAAAAAAAACCAATACTAAATTAAACATTTCTATCTAACTACCAATAAAACACAATTTCTTTATTAAATACCTAACAATGAGATGACCTTACACCAATAAATTTGTATTTTGAAAAAAAAAACAAAATAAATTGTCAAAAATTGCCATTTTGAACCACTTTTAAAATTCAAACTAGGTAGAAGATCCATCGGCTAAGAACCAAAATTACAAGTCGATTCCTACTATAACACAAGATAATTATTTTACTCCCATAAAGTTCATAATCAGTACATATGAACATAATATTCTATGTAATTACCCTTGTTTCTTTATCTTTTTATGTTTATCAATAATATTCAATTTTTTGAAATAAATAATTGCTATTTTACTTTTTATTTTTTAGTATTGATTATTTTTTTAACTTTACTATAATAATTTTTTGTGTTTTTTCAAAAAAAATATGAAATTTAATTTTAACATATACGCTGTTGAACCTTTTTATTTATATACTGAGAAAAAAGAGGAATAAAGGAACATTTATCAAAATCAAAAAACTGCCTAAGAAGAAAAATAAAAAAAAAATTTGAAAAAAACTGAAATAAAGTATTTGTTATCTAAAAAAAATGAAAAATTTTTTTTTGTTGAATGTTTGCTTTATCTATACACTTACATTTTTTAAAAAATATATCCTTTCGAATAAAATTCAAAAAAATAAAGTTTTTTTAAGGTGAATTTATATTTAAAGGGGTAAAAAACTTTATTCACAGCTAATATAAAAAAAGTGTAAAAGCGAATTCAAGTAATAAGTTGAAATTTTTCTTTTAGAAATTTACTTAGATTTATTTTCAAATTTACAGAATCTCTTGATCTAAGAAATAATATTAATAACTAAGTTGGCAAAATATGAACGCAAATCAAGTCAAAAATCCTGTTCCATAAGAGAGAGAGAGAAAAATAACCCTTTGAAAAATGAGAGTACTTTTATAAATTGTTTTTCAAGTTTTCTCATTTGAAAAAAGCGACAATTTTTTTCAGAACAAAAACTTATTTCAAGTTTTCTATTTTAAAAGGGTGGTGAATCAAATACTTAAGATGAGGGGGGATGAAATAGTAAGAAAACTACACCTTTTTTATTTTTTTATTTTGAATTGAAATACTGGTATTTGAATTTTAAATGAGAAAGATTTTCACTTCCTTTTCCATTTCCTATTTGAAACAAAGGAACAAATTACTATATACTTCTTTGAGTACGGTATTTTTAAAAAAGGAATCTAGAAAACGAAGTGAAAATTCTTACCCATTTATAATTCAAATAACAGTAGTGTAAAATACTCTATATGTGTCCGTATACTTACATTTCTGATAAAAATTTAAGCATAAAATCATATTGTCCAAAATTATTTATTAATGAAAACAATTTCAAACGACCTTGATTTAAAATTAATTCATTAAGTTTTATTTCTTTTAATTTATTTTGAAAAATTAATCAATCATTTTCATAGGAAAGGCCATACCTATAAAAAATGATCAATATTTTCTATAATTTCTTTCTGTTCACACTTTAAACATTGAGGACAAAATTTATTTGAGTTTTTATTGATTACAAATTAATATTTATTTATAAACTATTTTTCAGTCAAAGGGGCCCAGTTATAATGGTATAATACACGCGTTTAGAGGGTTTGCATAGATATTAGAAGAAAAATTTTATTTTGAAAATTTTCAAAATTGAAATCATTTTTTCACATTTCTACACATTTTTGTTTTTTTTTTTCGATTTTTTTTTTAAAAACTTCATTCATTTGCAAAAAATTTTTTATTGCAAGATCAATGGTCACTTGGTAAAAATGTGTTATTCTAATGTCATTGAAACCATGTAAAGATTGTTGAAAAACCATATCGATTTCGATTGCAACACAATTCGATCTTTGTTCATGATATTTGTTTAATAAATTTGAAAAATTTCCACTTCATTTTCATTTCCTTTTTCAAATAGAGACCACAAATACAACAAACTTCGTTTGGGGGCTTAATTTCTAAAAGAAAAGTATGGAAAATGAAGTGAAAAGCGTTTCATATTTATTATTCGAATACCAGTAGAAGTTCAAAACGAACATCGTTGTTTTACTTAATGAGGGCCCTAAGAATTTTAGTTTTTCAATTTTTAAGAAAATCTATTGATTAATTAGTTTTCTTTCAGACATGTATCAACATTTCTTTTAGGTGTATTATTCTCTTTATTTTTTATTTGTTCTTCAAAGGTCAATTATATAAAATAATTGATATTTGAAAAAAACGTTGGGCCCCTTTGACTGAAACAGAGTTTACAATTAGAAAATACCATGAATTTAAGAATTGTTGTTCAGGAAGGATAACTTAAATAAACTTCATTTCACTGAAAGGGGTACACCCAAAAAGGAAAAATACATTTTTTTAAGAATAAACCAAACTAAGATTGTTTAAATAAACTCAATTCCAAAAATTGGGGCACACCTTCTAAATCAATTTAATTCCAAAAAAAGTGATATTTGACTCTTAAATAGAAACATTAAATATTAACAATCAATGTAAATAATTTTAAAGTTACTGTTGTGAAAAAAAAGTGAGGAATCGAAAAAAAGTGAGGCAAAATTATTTTCACAACATTTTTTTTATTTTACTTATGTTAAACAGTTTTGTAAATCGTTTAAAGGCATGTACGCGAGTAAGAGAGGTTAAAACAAAAATGGGGAAATGTCTTGAAATTTTTAAAATTCTCAATGAAGTTCCGAATTTCAAAATATCTCAGCGTAAATTTTCAAGGTTTATGGGTATCTCTGACCGAAGTTTAAATAGATGGGTGATTAGAGATAAATCAAACAAACCAATGAAACCCAAAGGAAGACCTCGAAAAATGAAGGAAAAGGATGAAAAAGAATTGGTTGATTGGATTAAAAATCAACTTTCACAGAATTTAGCCCCGAGTAAAAAAGAAATTGTTTTACAGGCTAATGAATTGATACGCCATAAACAATTACCTGATTTAAATCATTATAATTTACATGAACAAATAATTAGTACTAATTGGGTTAAGGCTTTTTCAGAAAGAAATAAATTAATTATCACTGAAAGTCAAAATATACAAAAAGAAAAACCACTTCCTACCAATGAAGATTTAGTTGATTATTTTGTTAATTTAAAAAGATTAAAAGAGAAAAATAATTATCAACGGGGTATGATTTTTAACGTTGATGAGACAGCATGTTTTAATAACACGGACTCTGTTAAGATTAGAGTTGTGACAACAGAAAAAATTAAAAATCCAATAAGAAAAATTCCAAAATCAAGATTTCATATCACTGCTGTTTGTACAATTGCTGATGATGGAACCTATCTTCCGACTTTAATATTAGATAAGAGGAAAACTGTTGAGAGAAATTTTTGTTGATAATTTTAGTACTGTTCCACTATCCTTTGGTTTTTTCGGAAAGTGGTTACATGAACCAAAATTTATTTCATCTTTTTATAACATCAATTTTATTGCCAAACATTAGACAAAGAAGGAAAAAATTGGAAAAAATGCTAAAGCATTATTGATACTTGACAATGCCCCATCCCATTATAACTCAGAATCAATAAAAATTTGTAAAAAAAATTTAATTCAAATATTATTTTTACCCTCAAATTCCACAGATTTTCTTCAACCTCTAGATGTAGGATGTTTTAAAGGTTTTAAAAGCTATATTAAGCGTCAATTAATTGATGGAACTTATGAATCTTTTCTCTCTACTATACAAGATGGCCTTCAAGTATCTTTAACATTAAAAAATATTAGAAATTCCTTTAAAACTTGTGGCATTACCCCTTATGAGACTCTAGTGGAATTACCAAATAACACACCCATTGCTAAACCAAAAAAACAAAAAAAACGAGCTAGATTATCACTTGGTGGACAAATTGTTACATCAAAAAATTTTTTACAGGTATTAGAAAATAATCGAAAAGAGAGACTAAGGAAGAGGAAAGAAAAGGAATCTTTGAAGGAGGCCCAATTACTTTTAAATTTATTACATTCACCAATCAAACAAATCAAAAAAAAGAGAAAGACAAACAAAACAATATTAAACACTTTCATTTTTTAAAATAAAAAATTCCTCACTTTTTTTCCATTCCTCACTTTTTTTTCACAACAGTTAATTATTTATCATTTTTTTTCATTATTTTTTGATTTTTGATTTTCAATAATTTTTTTGATTTTTTTTGTATTCTTTTTTTTCAAATAAAAAAAAAATTTTCTTTTTTTTTCAAAACTTTTCGAAAATCTCAAAATCACTTTAAAATGAAATTTAAAAGTTTTCATTCTGATCACAAAAAATTTTTTTTTTTCTCTCTCAAAAAGAAAAAAGATTCTTTTTTTATCGAGAAAAAATTTTTTTGAAAAAAAATCATGATATGGTGTGCTAGGACACATGGCCTACAAACAGACCTTATTATTATTAATGGAAGTGTGAATACTGAATGTAATATTAATGATATTATCAAAAAAATCAAAGGAAATTCAACTCGCTAATTCAAAATATAGTGAATTGAAATGGATTTTCCAAAAGGATGGAGCTTGTCCACATGCCTCAAAAAAAAAACTCAAACTTACTTAAATCGGGGATGTAATGTTCTGGACCCTTGACCCCCAATTCCACAAGATTTAAATCCAATTGGGAATTTATGATTACTAAACTGAAAAATTGTAACCAAAAAACGAAGAAGAATTTTTAAAATTTTCACTAATGTATGGAATACTTTGAGGTGGGAAACCTAAGATAATTAGTAAAATCTATATTTAAAAGGATAGATTTAGTTATCAAAAGACAAGCTGAATCTATTAATAGCTTTTATTAATTTTTCTTTCAATAAAAATGGATTTTTTGGTAACCGTGTTCCAAAAATAGTGCACACTTTTTTTTATTTTTTCTTTTTTATTTTTCGAATTGAATTTTAAATTTACTATAAAATATATAAATATTATTAATTAAATATTTTCGGGGTTTTTATTATTTTAATGTTCAAGTATCATGTATTTTGGAGTATATTTTTATTAATGTAATTTTTTTTTTGTGTCCCATTTTTTGGAATTGAGTTTATTAGAGAAATTATAAACTTCCAATAAGAATTGATATTTATAATAGAAATACCTAAAAAACCAAAAAATTCAAAAAAAAAAAAAAAACTATAAAAATTTTTTTGGTACACTTTCATTGAAACTTATAGTGTAAATTTTCCCAATTTCTTGGGAAAATTAAAATTGATAACAATTAGATTTTTTATTGGAAATGTATTCATTTTAAAAGAAAATACAAAGTTTTACTTTTCTTAAAACGAATTTAGAGTTTCAAACTTTATATTTTTTTTTTCAAATATACTTTTTTTAAGAAATAAAAAAGAAAAAGAAGAAGAAAAAAAAAAAAAAATAATTAACTAATTTAGAAAAAATGATCAGATTTAAAAATTGAAAATTTTATATGTCCTTAATAAAATTAAGCACTATTTTTTTTCTGATTAATATTTTTCGAAATCTAGCTTCATACTTAATTCAATTAACTACTGGGATAAATTTTTTTAGAATAAAAAACACTCTCAACTTTTGAATATCGAAAATATTTTTTGAAATTAATGTGCACTTTTTTATTTTTTTTTTGAAAAAATTGGGGTTGAGAAAAGTTTGAAATCAAAGAATTAGTTAATATATTAAATTAGAATGCTTTTCCAGAGAGTTTATCTTATGAATTGAACTTTTTTTTTAATTTTACCATTTAAAACTAAAAAAAACATTTGAAGACCAAATTAGTGCCTTTTGCGAAAAGAAAATTCCCCATAATTTAGAATTTGTTTTAGTTTATGAGTTAAAACAAGACTGTGTATCTAAAAATATACATAATTTGAAGTGTTAATTCAATGAAATTGGTAAAAAATGTTTTCAAGAATAAGTTAAATTGAAACTTTATTTATTTTTATTTTTTCATTTTGTTTTTTTAATTGTATTAATGGAAAATATTTGATCAGTTTTCCATTTTTAGTGTTTTTTGGTTCGTAGGGACATATTGAGAACAATTAAGAATTAAAATCATAGAATATGTTCAAATTCTTCAATAAAACTGGGCACCTTTGACTAAAAAAGAGTTTATTTTTGGGTTTTGAATAAATATTTTTGATATTTTATTATACTTAAATATTTTTGAGGGGTGTTTTCAAGTGCATTCGAGCGACCAAGAGTGTCGTAGAGTACTTTAAAGACCTATTATTTTTTTTTTAATTTAGAAAAGTAAAAAAATTTTCTTTAATTTCTAAATTTAAAAAAAAAAAACACATAAAGGCTCTTTTCTTGAGGTTTTCTGTTTTATTTATTAAATCTATCGATTTTCGTTAGGTTTTTTTATCTTTTCTATTTATTTGTGATGTTTTCCAGGTTTTTGTGAGTGTTTATATTTTATTTATGAAGTTTTCTAGGTTTTTTAGAGGTTTTCTATTTTATTTGTGAAGTGTTCTAGGTTTTTTTTAATTTTTGAAATAAACAGAAAATTTATTAAAATTTTATGTTTCTTTTCAAAAAGTAAAAAAAACCTAACGGAAATCTATCGATTTTACAAATAAATAGAAAACTCAAAAAAACCTATCGAAAATCAATCGATTATCCAAATAAACAAAACAATCAAGATAACCTAACTACTTTTTTTTTTAGTTTGAGAATTTGAATCAAAATTTCAGAAATTTTCTTTTTAATTCTCAAAATAAAAAAAAAGCATAAGGCAGTTTTCTAGAATTCAGAAGAATAGAGTAAAATCCTTATTTTACCCAATTATGTTGTATTCTAGATAATCTAACTTCAAAAATATCTTAAAATGGAAAGTTTCAACATTTATTTTAAAACTTCGAATGTTCACCAATTATTTGTATAAATATTCTTCTGTTATTAAAACAAATAAATCAAAATCTTTTAAATAATTAAAAAAAAATAATAATAATTCGGATATCATTGAAGATTTGGATCATTTTCTCTGGAACTGTCCAGCCTTTGAAAATAATTGTAAAATCTGGATTTCGAAATAAAATAAACTAATATATAAAATAGTCTAAATAATAATAATATTACTATTTTTACAGTTATTATCAAAAAAGAATCCATAAATTTATTTGCACGGTGGAAAATTAAAGAATAACGAAATATTTTAAAAAATTTCCGATAAAAATTAAGGAAATCGGGAAGCGCTGAAGCTTATACCTTTCAAGAAAATAGTAAATTCTAATTTCACATGTCAAACAAAAAAGTCATGTACTAAACAAGAATAATATAATGATTTCAGAGACCGTTAAGGAAAAATCTTCAAAATAGCATTTATTTCAACAATTTTTCCAAAATAACGAGAAAATCTTTTTCAAAATAATAAAAAATTAGAATTTTGGTACTTTCACTGATTAAACTAGTTTTTAACTATTGTTTTCGAAAGGAAAGTTGTTTTTCCCAATTTTGTTAACAAATTAGCGAGATCATTTCTTGAGTTCTTCTGGGAATTGTTTTTTTCTTTCATTTTTCTGTTTTATTTCTGAGATGTATCTTTTTAGAATTTAACTACTATTTTTGGAATTGAAAATTTAAGAATCAGTGTTTTTCAAAGAATCTTATGAGAATCGTAAATCTCAAAAATATTTATTCAGTGAGATCGAAAAAGGAAAAAATATATTTTTTTACGAAAAATGTCAGAATTTTGTTGGCCTTATTTCTGTGATATTAAAAAATGACCAGGAAGGTTGGGAAAAATCTACTTTTAGAGAAAATTTCTATTTAAGGTAAAATCGAAAACAGTTTGACATTGTTGAGATTTACCTACAATTATTTTTTTATTTGTGAATTAAGTTTAAATGGTTTTTCATTTCCACTTTAAAGGTTTAAAGAGTAGAAAATTGAAAATTTTTGCGGAATTGTTCTTTGTTATTTTAAAACAATGACACACTTGATAATAAGACATGGTGGTGTGTTTTGTATTGTATCAAATTCACCAAAATGCGCAATTATGTAAAAAGAGAGAACATTTTTTATCGGCTTACTCGCTAAAATTTTTGTAAAAAAAAATTTGAATTGTTTTTCAAAATTTTTATTTATTAACCAATGAATGTAAAATTCCACAAAACCTTTACAATGATTACTCCAACCCAATCTTTATTGAAACAAACAATTTAGTTTTTCAAGAGAAATAAAAAAAATGTCAAATAAAAAATGAAAAAGTGTTTCGAGTATTAGGTAATGGAGATTCTTTCTAAATATAAAATAGAGTAAAAAAATATCCCCAAGATCCGACTGGGAACTTCCATTCAAGAAATACCAAACGAACAGAAAAAACAAAGTGAATTAAAGCAGCCAAGACCAAAAAAACAAAGTGAAAATGTCAACTCTTTTGTTTAGAATTGTTCTTGATTTATGGTTACTATTGTAAATCCAAGCGACTTAATGATCAAAACTCATATACTCTCGATCTTCAAAAGTTAGAGTCGTTTATCAATAATGGTTTGAAATGATCTTCATTTTTCAAGCTCAAAAACCATGATTATTTTTCAATTTCATTTTTATGTTTACTAATAAGGGTGTTTGAGTTTACGTATCTATTTTTTGTTTGTTCATTTTCCACATAAAAAAAGATCAAATAATGCAATTTTGATCCAACTTGACAAATATCTTGATTAACGAACCTTCACAATTTAAATGGGATTGGATCACAATCCTTTGAGACAATTTTGTGAATTGCCAACGTCGTCCTAAAGAAATCATATAAATGTAAAAAAAATCTTTCTGAATGAAAAGCTTCAGTTTTGTTATTTTTTTTTTTAAGAAACACAAAATCAGATATTTTGATCAAAAAAAGCCTCACACATGTAAAAAACTCTTGTTTATTTTTGTAAAAACAAATATTTTTGTCAAAAAATAAATTCAAATATTTTCGTACTTTGAACAATTAAGTAAAAAAATAAAATCATTTTTACATTTTTGTTTCTTTCAAAATAAGAAACGTAAAATTTAAATCAACTATAATGACAACCAAAATACCGATACAGCTAAAAATAGAAAACATAGAAGAAGTAACAGTTTGGTGCAACGCTTGCCTTGAAGAAAATAAAAAGATTCCAGCAATAATTTACTGTAAAAATTGCCAAGAAAATCTTTGTGAGTCTTGTGATTTAATTCACCAAAACAGAAGATTTCAAAACCATCAAAGAGATCCCTTACAGAGTTTGTTTTTTTTTTTTTTATTTTTGCTCTTTTTGAGTTTTCTTGGAAATTTTAAGAAAGAATTATGTTCTTTATTTGGTTGGGGTCGATAAATTAACAAATTTTTTTTTGTTGAGAGTTGTACAGAAAAATAATTTGTTATTTTTATCAACTGAAACAACTTTAAGTATCTGTTGTTTGTCAACTAAACATTTTTTTCTGATCTCCTTCGCTTTTTGTTTTCGATCCTTGAAAAAGAGAAAAAACAAATTTTAATACATTAATTTTCAGAAATAAAATTGTGAAAAGTGCCCTAATCCTTGAGTGAATCATTCTAACAACGAACTGTAATTAGTCCCTACTTTAAGAATTGAACTTGAAAAGTTCTTTGTTTGTAAAAAAATATTTAATTCTCAATCCTAAATGAGATTTTTTTTAAACAAGATAAAAATCTCTTTGGTTCCTTTTGTTAAATAAATAAATCTCAAATTATTTTTACTCTTTAAATTTAAAAAATACGAACATACTTCTTCCTTCTTCATTAATTAATTTTGGTTCTTTTATAAAAAGAAAGTTTAAAATTACACTCATCTGACTTTTTAAAATATCAAGGATTGAAAAAAATACCTGAAATGAGAATAATCCCTGACAAGATTTTTAATTGTAAAAAGCAACAAAATTGTTGTTAAATTTTATTTATTTCTAATAAAATACTTTTTATAAATAACCAATTTTTTTATCAACCAAGTAATAAACCCACATAAAAGTTCATTATAGTAGGGTGTCTCTAGAATACTCTTTTAATTGATTGATAACCATAGTAGTTTTATAATTTTTGAAAAACAATAGAGTTTTATAGAGGTTTACTTTTGAGTGGGAAAAATGATATTTTTATTCTTTTTTTTTTTGATTGATTGAATAGTGTTTTCAACAAGTACAATTGAATTAATCACCATTCTAATAAGTGGGGGGGTTATAATTTTAAAAGTTTGATTAATATAAAAAGGATTTGATTTTTTTAAATATTTACAATTACAAAACAGTAAACTTATATTCACAATTAAATCTTGTCAGGGGTTATTTTCATTTCATGTATTTTCTTCAATATTATACTCTAATTAATCAAATAAGGGTTGATAAATTTTTTTTTTTTTTTTTTTTAATGTAATTTAAGGGAGGAACTTAAAATTCCTCTTATTTGTCGTTAGGTTTTTTTTTGTTTTGAAAAACCGAAAATTTCTTCAATTTTCTTTTTTTTCTTAAATTAAAAAAAAAAAAACTATTAATTTTTCCAGTATTTAAAAGAATTGATTAAAATCTTTGATTTTTCTCTATTCTTTTGAATTACGGAAAAATGTCGTTAGGGTTTCTTGAGTTTTCTGTTTATTTGTGAAGTGTTCTAGGTTTTTTTGAGGTTTTCTATTTTGGAAAATCTATTAATTTTCGTTAGGTTTTTTTTACTTTTTGAAATAGATCGAAAATTTATTAAAATTTTCGGTTTATTTCAAAAAGTATATGAAAAACCAAGAGCACTTCCCAAATAAATTAGAAAACCTCAAAAAAATCTAACGAAAATTAATAGATTTTCCAAAATAGAAAACCTCAAAAAAACCACCGTTAGATTTTCCATAATTTAAAAGAATTGAGTTAAATCTAAGATTTTACTCTATTCTTTTTAATTCTGGAAAACCTAGGCACTTGACAGCACTCTACGGCTCTATTTCCAAATTCCTAAACTTGAATTTAGAAATTGTATAAAAGATTCAGACATATTTTTTAAAAGATTCAAACAAGAGTTAATAAAGCTATTGAATCTTGTTTATTAATAATATTAAAAAATTAATATTATTTTTTCAAATAATTGAAAAAAAAATTTTTTTTACGATACAATTCTTGAATTTGATTCACTTAATTTTTTTTTTAGATTTTTATACGAATGGAAAAAAATAAAAAAAGGTTATTGTCTGAGGGGAAAAAAAAAAACGATTTTGTGTTCGTCGTGTTTATTTTTTTGTACATTATTGTCTATTTTTTGTGTGTGTTATTTTGATTATTATGTTATTTAGATGTGAACAATTATATTTACATTAAAAAGTTCTAGAAATGTAAGCTAAAGAAGCTAACATTTTTTCTTTTTTAAAAAATAAATTATGAAAGCCAGTTATATTTTCAAAAATTGAGTACCCCCTAGTTTTAAAAAGTGTTGCAAAAACAGTTTGATTCACTATTTTAAGCAATTGTAACAAGAATTTTAACAACTTTGTCTTAACTTTTTTATGATAGAAGACTGTAATTATTTCTGGTTAAACTCTTTCATCAAACTATAACCCAAAGTTTCAAAATCTTAAATTAATCAACCTTTTGAATTTCTTTTTCTCAAAAAAACCAATAATAATAAAAAAACAAAAAACATCAAAAAAAAAATAAAAAAATAAAAAAATAAAAAAATAAAAAAAAAACAATTAGAAAACAACACCAAATTAATAATAACAGAAAACTGCCCAATTCATAAAAGGTACAAACTTTCAAGATACTGCAAAACTTGTCATACATTAATTTGCTCAGAAGGTATTTTTGATCATACTACCCACGAAACAATTAAATTTGATGAATCTTTAGATTTTTTTAAGGATTTAATAATTGAGCAAAAAAAAATAAGTGAAAAAAAATTACAAAACATTTGTGAATCATTTGAACAATCAACAAACTTTGAATTGGAAACGAAAAAGAAACAAAAAACAATTATAAATGACACTGACGAATTTTATTTGAGCCTAATCCGTTTAATAAAAAAACTACAAGAAAACGAAAAAAAAATCACCAATAGCTTTTTTGAACAAATATACGATCTGATCCAACAAGACAAAAACACACTCAAAAATTCAAAATCTGTATCCGAAAAGTCAATCAACCAATTTAATGAATTAGAAAAATGTATTGCACAATCTGATTCGTTTCAATTTTTTAAACTATATGCCAATTTAGAACTACAAAAAAGTACCAATCTTCCATTTTTATTTTTTAAAACTAAACTTATTCTATCATATTTTTATCCAAATAAATTCGTAAAATACTGAGTTTACCTTTGTTTGGGATAATTGGCCATTTGATGTTTTGTTTTGTTTTAATAAGATTTAATTTGGACAATTCTCAACATCCTTTTTTAATTTCAAACAACTTAAAATTGTACCTAGATCACATATAATGTTTTTATTTCTTAGAATAGATCATACAATATGAATTATGAATCTTAAATCTAATTGTATTAGCTATAATTCTCATTTTAAACACTTGTATGATAAATAAATTAATTAGGAGTAAGAAATTTGTTGATATTATTTTCATGAAACCCCCGATCATTATTTCCTACCCATTCAGAACTGAAAAAACATTTTTATTTTTTATTTAAATATTCTTTTGATCATATTTTTATAATAAGAAAGTGTTTATTCAAGGTGTATGATTTATTTATTTACCTAAATTTGAATAATTTAATTACTATTATTTTAAAATAGTAAAAAAAGAGGATTCAAAAAACACAAAGTTTCAAAATTGTGGAATAAAATCTCACAAATTGTTACTCTTTTAAAATTCTAACCAAGTTGCTAATAATAAAAATTCAAGAAAAAAAGAGAAAAAAATTGTTTTAGATTTTTTTACAGTCAGTTACACTTAAAATTTACTTACACTCAACGAAATTTAAGACATAAAAAATTCTCAAATTTAGTCACATTTTTTTGGTAATTTTTTTTTTATACGAATTATTTTACTAGAATTTGAATTTTATGCCGTAATTTGAATTTTTTTTGTGACTTAAATTTTGTTATTAGTTTGTGTCTTAAAAGTGGAATCTATTTATTATTATTATTTAGAAGGGATTCAATTCAACAAAATTATAACATGTTTGTCATTAGTTTTTTTTTTATTTTGAGAAATAACCGAAAATTAAAATAATTTTCTGTTTATTTCTTAAATTAAAAAAAACCTAAGCACTCTACGGCACTTGATGGCACTTGTCGTTAGTTTTTTGTTAATTCCAGAAACTGAAAAAAAAAAAAATGCCTGTAGCTTTTCCAAAAAAAAAAAAGAATTGAGTAAAATTAATAATTTTATTCTATTCTTTCAAATTCTGGAAAACCGCCGTTAGCCTTTATTAAATTTTCAGTTTATTTCTCAAATTAAAAACAAAAAAACTGTTAGGTTTTCTTGAGTTTTCTATTTATTTGGAAAATCAATGGATTTTCGTTAGGTCTTTTTGAGTTTTTCTATTTTAACCGAAAATTTTAATAAATATTCTGTTTATTTCAAAAAGTAAAAAAAACCTAGAACACTTCACAAATAAAATAGAAAACCTCAAAAAAACCCTAGAAAACTTAACAGATAAAACAGAAAAATTCAAGTATACGGCCGTTAGATTTTTCAGAATTTAAAAGAATTGAGTAAAATCGAAGATTTTTTCCTATTCTTTTGAATTATGGAAAAGTTGTGTTCTCTAAAGCACTTTAACTCACTCTATTGTACTCTATGTCACTCTATAGAACTTCACGGTACATCTGAAACTCTCAAATACATTTAGAGGTTTCTGTCATAGTTAAAATTCAACTAAAATTATATCTATAAAAAAATTCAGAAATCTTCAAAAATAATTTACTTTATTAGATCTACTTTTCTTAATTTACACATTAAAAGAATATTTACTCCAAAAATATTTACAAAAAAAATCATAAATTATACTTTTTATATTGAAATCGTTTTTTTAAATTTGCGAAAAACAAAATAATCCCCCAAAAAAATAAAGAAAAGAAATAATTTATAGTTCTATAAAAAAAGTGAGTTCTTTGTTTAATTTTAAATATGTTATAAAGTCCAAAATTTGTAGAAAGTGAGGGATCAAAATTTATCTAAGGTCTTTTCTTCCAACCATAATCCTTTTTCCACCTTATAAGGTTTATTTATAATCTGGAAGTAAATTTCCTTTTAAATAAATATGCAAACTTATTTGTTCTGGAAATTTTTAATGTTGGTAAATATTAATTCAAATGAAAAAAGAAAAAAAAAGAAAATTTTCATAATATTAGGCAAATTTATTTTCATGTTAAACTTGGAAATATTATAAGATGATTAATTAGATACTTTTATAGGGAAAACAGTTCACTTCAAAAATATACTTGTTTAATTTTGATTTTAGTTTAATAGGAAATAGATATTTTCAAGAACATTTTCTTGATAATATTTGCAAATTAGTTAATTAAATCCTAGAAATTCAAAATCTTGCATTTTATTATAAATATGATTTTTATAATTTGAATAATTTGTTTTATTTAAGATAACCTAATTAAAAAACAAAAATTTCAAAATTTAAATTGTTTTTTCCCATTTTATATTTTTTTTTTAATACAAGATCTATAGTTACTTGGTCAAAATGTGTTATTCTATGGTTATTAGAAGAGTGAAAATAATTAATTTATTTTAAATCACCTGATTTCTATTGGAATTTTATTTGATCTTTAATTAACAATCAATATGAACATTGTTGTTTTTTTACTTCAATTGGTGAATAAGACTCTTAATTTTTCAATTTTTAAGAAAATATCTTGATTGATTAGATTTACTTCCTACAGGTTATAACTAAACTAGATTCCAAAAATTTGTACACAGTTTAAACAGTGGAAAAAACATCATTACTGCACTTTAAATTCAATTTGGAAATAATGTTGATTTTACAAACTATTTCATTTTTTGTCTTTTGTGTTTTGTTTTCATTTCCTTTTTTGCAAGTTACGTAATCTGTTTCATTAGATCTGAAATTTTTTTTCAATGGTTGATAGAATGTTAGTGTTGAGTTTGTTAAATTGGAAAATAACATACAATTGTTAGATGGTATCTTAACATTTGATCGATCAACAATTGTTGGTGAAATTTCAACAAATTTACAAATACATTTTTTGGTTCCGCTCGTTTCATTATTTTGGACACACCTTTTTTTATTTTTGAGTTTTATATTTTTTTCTTTTTTTTGGATTAAAATGATTGCTTATGAAAACATTAATACTGGATTACTTAAATGTGGTTTTATATTCGGTTTGGAAAAAACAATAAATTGGGTTTTTTTTGCCTATTTTTGATATTGGGTGTGTCCAAATTTTTCGAATGTTGTTTATTATCTGATGTTTATTATTATATTTATTTCTTATTTATTCTTTAAAATTTAAAAAATAAAAAATAATTTAGTTTTTGAAAAACAAATCAGCTAGTTTGATCACAACAAAGTTGAGAATAAAAATTTTGAATACTCAATCATTTTTAATATATATCAATTCAAATAAAGTGGCACTAGAACACTCAATTAAGTATATACATACATAAATTAATAAAAACTCCATTTCATAAATTGTGACTCGCCTGAAATATTAAATTTTTAAAAAAATTATCCTATCAGTATTCAATAATAACAAATAATTAGATCTTGATTGATAATTCGCTTTTAAATTATTCTAAATATCTAAAAAACTGAGATTTCAAAAAATAAAAAAAATAAAACCAAAAAACAAAAAAAAAGTGAATCTAGAATTTTTGAAATGAACATTACTGATTTTTTATTACTTAACTGTCACTGAAAAAAGATTAAAAAGAATATTTTTAGTTAATAATTAAATTCATTTGTAAAGACATTACATAGTCTCGCTTTTCTTAATGATTATTTGTCTTTTTGAAGATCTTTTTTTTTTTCCACATGATATTTCACAAATAAAAAAAGAAAAGGAAAAAAAAAAAACAACAACCAAAAATCATTATAAAAAAAAGAGAAAAAAAAAAGAAAAATAATAAATTTGAAAGAGCAAAACTAATATAGACAAAATTATTATCATGATTCTGATCTAAAAGTTAAAAAAAAAAATTGAGAAGAATATGAAATAAAACCCTCAAATCCGCTATCATCAACATAATAAAGTAAGTCAAAATTTTTGAAAAATAGCTTATATACATTACTACCTTCAGTATTTTTTATAATCAATTTATAATTATTATTATCTTTTGTCACCTTAAGTTTTCTAACGATAAGACTTTTATGAAAAATTCCAGGTATGCACAATATAACTTCTTCATTTTGATTAGTAATATTAAATAGTTTTTATTTATTAGTTCCTCAATAGCCAATTGTTCCCCAAAATTATCAATTTAAAGAGAAATATTTTATCAAGACAAGATTTTATTATTTTTTTACGTCATTATTCTCAAATAATAAAATGCCATAAAGTTTGTTGATATTGTGAAAATTGATGGTCAATTCAAAATACGATTCTCGATAGAAATTTCACAACTTTTGGTAAACTCAATTTCTTGCAAAATAATTATAATTTATTTTCAATTTCCATTCTTACAAAAAAAAAAAAAAAAAGTACAAGAATATCCAAAACTTAAAGTTAACCGAACATGCAAAAAAAAAAACCATCACAATCTGGCTTATGAATACTTTTGTATTGATCACAAAGAATTATTATGTAATAAATGTGTAATTCTTTATCATAGAAAATGTAATCACGTAGTAAATCTCAAAGAAGGGTATAAAAAAATCCAAAATGAAATTGAAGAACTAATAAATAAAATGAAAGAAATGACAAATAAAAAAAAAGAATTTGTCAATACAATTCAAAATGAAAAAATACATTCCTTAAAAGAAAAAAAAAAAAACATTGAAATAATAAAAAAAAACTATCAGGAAATCAATGAATCAACTCAATTTCAATTTAAAAATATGATTGAAGAAATATCAATTCAACAAAATGCAAAATATCTAAAATTAAATACTCAATTAACTAATCTCAAACAAGTAATACAAATTCTTGAGAAATCTGAAAAGATTATAAAAGACATTGAAATTTGCAAAAAATACGAAAATTATCTAGACATATTGCTCAATTATTCGAAATTGGAAAAATTAAAACCTATTTTAACAAATAATAAAAATAATCAATTGATTTGCTATTCAAAATTTAATAAAATAAATTTAATTTCAAATGATTTAAAAGATAATTTGAAAAATTGGAAATTAAATTTACCTTTTGACCTCAATAACCTTCAAATCAATTTACCAGATGAAATACAATTAGAAAACAAATTTCAATTTTCAATTCTTCTTAAAAATGAATGTAATGAAACTATAAATGATGACTTAAAATATTTCGATCCAAAAGTTGAAATTCTCAAATCAAAATCAAATGAAATAATGACTGAAATAACCAAATTTCAAGAAGTAACAAATAAAAAATTAATTGGAGAATATTTATTCCAAGAAGAAGGAAAATATCAAATACATTTCTTTATCGGTCAACAAGAATGTCCCAAATCTCCTTTTTATTTGACAGTAATTAGTCTTGCATTTGTAGAAGAATCAGAAATCCTTCGAAGAGAAAATAACCTAAAATTCAATCAAATTCTCAAAAAATGGGTTCAAGAAGCTGGATGTAATTCAAAATTACATAGAAGATTTAATTCAAGAACAGATGGATGGAAATATCAAATGTTCCATAGAATGTGTGACAAGAAAGGAAGATCAATAGTCTTAATCAAATTAAAAAATGAATCATTATTCGGGGGGTTTGCAGCAGTAGATTGGGATTCAAAAGGCGGGTGGAAACATACAACTGGAAATAAATCGTTTCTTTTTTCCTTAATTAGCCTAGATCCAAATTTCAAAGAACCTTTAAAAATGTCTGTTTATTATGACAAACAAAAGGAATTCTATTGTAATGGAAAATTTGGAATATATTTTGGATCCGGTCGAAGTGGAGATTTATACCTAGGACATGGTTCTGATAATATGAAAAATAATGACTCCACTCATTCAAATCTTGGTGATAATTATCTCCCTCCTTTTGGCTATAAATTCGGATCAAATGAAGCTAAGAATTTTTTAGCAGGCTCTTACAAAAATTGGAATATTTCACAAATTGAAGTTTTTTGTGAAAGATAAATGAAGGGACTTGTTCAAAAAAAAAGATCATATTTTTTTCTCACTCTCTCTACTTTTAATTCCACTATTTGACACAATTAGCAAAATCTCCAAAAAAAAAAAAAAAATGAAAAAGAGAATAAATGGGTTAAATATTTTATTAATAAATAATTTTGACTTATTTTTCTCCTCTTGATTTCACAGAACATCAAATTATTTATCATATATTGTGAGATTTTTTATTATGTTTTGATTTTAATTATTTTTTTTTATTATACTCAAGATAAGGTATCCCCAAGGTAAAAAATGATATCCTATCTTGTGATTTTCTCATTGAGATTATTTATTTTTTTTTCATAAACTTATCATTTTTTCCATACCTTTTAATATACCTGTTATTTCTTCTATTTTTATTTTACAAATTAACACACACACAAAAAAAAAAAAAGAACTTAAATAAATAAAGATTCATTTTTATATTAATATTTTAAATTTTAAATTACATTTAAGTTTTTTCTTCAAATCATAATTCATGACGGTTTTGGAAAAAAAATGAAACTAGTTTTTCTATTGGGAACCTTACTGAAAATGAAAAGTAAAATCAATAAAAAGAAGAAACCAATTAACTTCAAATAATAACCCATTATATTATTTACAATCAACCCAACAAATACAATTTAAATCTACTTGATTTATCGAAATTGTTGGTGTGGTTTTGGAGATCACAAAAATAGTCAATTTTTTGAACAAATTTTTAATAATTGATCAATCAAAGAATAACCCTACTAAAAGATAGTATTAAAAAAACTATTATTATGTTAATACTTCATTTTGTCTTTATTTATTTATTTATTCTTTTTTTAATTGATCTTACTTTGAATTTTCAGTTATGTTCCCAATTAAAAACGGTTTTTCACTTTTTTTCCAGTTACACTTTTTTTTTAGCCAATGGTGACTTCTTTTTCCTTTAGATAAAAAAAAAAAAAAAAAATTTTTATTTTATTTTGAATGGAGGAAAATTAATTTCCTCTTACAGCTGTTAGGTTTTTCAGAATTCAAAATTATTGAGTTATCTCAAAAGATTTAACTTAATTATTATAAATTCTGAAAAATGGCCTTTAGGTTTTTTTTACTTTTTGAAATGTATAGAAAATTTATTTAATTTTCTTTTCATTTCAAAAATTAAAAAAAAATGCCGTTTGCTTTTCTTGAGTTTTCGGTTTTATTTGTGAAGTGTTCTAGGTTTTTTTTACTTTTTGAAATAAACAGAAAATTTATTAAAATTTCTAAATAAAATAGAAAACTCCAAAAAACCTAACGAAAATCAATAGATTATCCATATAAAATAGAAAACCTCAAAAAAACCTAGAACACTTCACAAATAAAACCGAAAACCTCAAGAAAAGCTAGGCACTTGACAGCACTCTACAACATCTACAACACAACTGTTTATTTATTTTATTGTTATATCTAATTTTTAAATATTCTTGACCTTTCCGTCTAAAACAATTAATTATCAAGTTTTCTCTAAATTGGTTTAGATTTAGTTCTAATAACGTTAAGGTATCTATTATCCAATTAATATTTTCATAATCCTTTTTTGAAAACTTTAAAATTTTGGATATAGGCCCAAAACCCAGAATTTCTCATTTCTTTTTGAGTTTATATCTTCTTTTATATATTGAGATTCTGGATTGATCAAGATAGCTTCAGTTTTATATATTATCCGTAGGGAATGTGGATTGATTTCTAAGAATTTTGTTACCTTTTTATTTATCCGACATCAATTGAGTCGATATCTTTTTGAGTTAGATTAAATATAACTAATCCATAAAATAGTTGGCTAATGCATATTGATTTAAACATTTCTAATTTTACTCCATTGGTTAAATTTTATTGGTTAAAAATCATCTATATTTTTTTGGAGTTACTT
This sequence comes from Anaeramoeba flamelloides, assembly GCA_027625915.1. Classification (NCBI taxonomy): domain Eukaryota; family Anaeramoebidae; genus Anaeramoeba; species Anaeramoeba flamelloides. The sequence continues at coordinate 9,794,348 of JANTQA010000032.1, read as the reverse complement.
TTGACTTTGTTGAAGTTTTTTTATAAATATTTCTCTTTTGAAAACCAAATTCCTAAATATTTTATTTTGGATTATAATTGATTTGATTTTAAGGTTTTTTTAGTATTTCGATTCAGTCCAAATTCTTGAATAATTTTATATAATATTATTAATTTTTTGTCAATTTGGGATAGTGGTCCTTCAATTAAGAAAATTAACTCATCTGCAAACATTTGAATGTGATAAAGTAATTCAATAATTTCTTCAATAAAAAATTGGCTAATAAATTCAAACATTTAAGGAGTAAGAGGATCTCCTTGATAAACTCTTATTCCTTGTTTTTTATAATATTGAATAAAAAAGATACTTGATTTCATCAAGGATCAGATCAAGAATTTCATTCTATTCAGTTTTGGTTAGGTTGAAAAATCGATAGATCCTTTTAGAAAAACAATATTAATAACAAAATACAAATAAATAGTTTCTCAGTAAATTGTATTGCTGGTGGATTTGTTGAATAAATTATCTTTCTAAAACAACCAAGGTATTAGGTTTTATATAATCAATGTGTTCTTCGTTTAAAAAAGTTTCTTTAATTCTATGAAAGCTGTAAGGAATTGGATAACTTACCAAAGGTTTTCACAGCATCCTAACCACATTATCACCAATTATTAAGATCATTTTGTAAATTTGTTTTCTTCTTCGTATTCTTCTTCTTTAAGTATTTTGTATTAGACTGAATACACAACTTGGGCTTTGAAGGATTTTTTGTTTGATCGATCACCAATAAAAAGGAATATTACTCTTTATTCTTTTTGTTTATTTAAACTGTGAAGGTAATAAATCCATTTTAAGAAAACATACCTTTTTGGTTTTCAAGTACATGGTTGAAGGGGTAATTATTTATATGATCATAAAATATATATAAGATTTTATATTTTGTTAAAAAAAAAAAGTAAAGAAAAAAAAATTTTTTTTTCCAAAATCAAACTCATTCCATTTTTATAAAAGTTGAAGTTTTTCAAAACTTTCAGACTACTTGAAGACAATTCACAACCCTTATAAACACTTTCAAACATTTTGAAGTGGAATAATGTTCTAAAAGTCTTTAGGATTTCTGTTAGTCAGGGTATTATTGGTAAGGTGATTTCAAATAAAATTATTTTTCATTTTTTCATAATAATTATTTTAATCACAATTTTATAATTTTTTTTGATAAAGTAGGGCTAATGGCTATTTTTTTCGACTTGTTGTGATTTAATTGTTAATATCATGATAATTTCTGATCACCAAAAGTTCTCTTTGATATTTGTCACTAAATTAAGAATATATTGTTATCTTTTTACTAATATTTTTATTTTATGAGAAAAAGTGAATTTGGTGTGTTTTTGAAATTTTACTGTGCTCTAGGTTTGTGAACTAAACTTCAGAACTTTATACATTTAACTTTTTTTGTAGAGAAACATAAAAAAGGTAATTATTTTTGATTTTGTTTAAATTAAAAATTTTTTCAAGTTTTCTTTTTTTTAAAGATTCTGAATTTTAGATCTAATATTGTGACATTCGTGGTTATCATGGTTTTATGATTATTTGCCAACAAATAGGACTAATCACGACTTTTTTCATATTATTGCAAATTTTTTGCTCATAATGCAAAAATTGATTTTAGATTCATAACTTCAAAAATTTTTTGGAGATTTTTTTGATCTATTTGAATAACCCTATTTGTTGTTAAATAAATAGAATAAAATTTTCATTCAGTTTTACAAAAAAAAAAGTTTTATACACATATAACAATTCAATTTTTTAATTCAATTAATCAGTTTAAATTTTTAATTTTCTATTTTAGAATTGGGACTTTGATGATTTGTTTGAATTCTTAAGAATATGATATTTTTTTTTAGGAAAGGTGATTGAAAAGTTTGATCTTGTTATTTTTAAATTAACAGTACAGTCGAAACATTATTTATATTCCATTTTACTCACACATTATTCTCATTGAATCTCTGATAATAATGGCAATTGTAACTTAAATTTCTTAATTCATATATGGGTAAATTTGAAATTTTTAAAACTAAAAATTTACTTTTTCTCTTGGCTAAGACTGTATTCTGTTGATATTATTTTTCTAAGAACAACAATCAATATCTATACTTTGTTTATGTCAACATCAAATAGTCTATTCAAAGGGATTTAATGTGATTTAGGATTGTTTGCATATTTTCTTGAGTTATTATAGTTTTCGAGAAAGTGTCATTCTGATAAAAATTTTTACTTTCGTATATATTTTTCAGATTAAATTTTTTTGTTTTTTTGAATTTAAATAATAAAAACAAAAAGCATAGCAACTTGTAAATTAATTTTCACAAACAATATTAAATAATTTGGGGTTTAAATAGAAAAAAGCATAATTTAACAATTTATCAAATTACAGTTTTGCAAGAACGAATGATTTTTTGAATAATATTTTTCTTTTAATGATTTAAAGGTTGTTTTGTATTTTTTGTTGAAATAATTGCTATTTTCTTGAATTAAATTTGTGTGTGTCTGAAATAATTAAGCTTTTTTTTTTTTTGGTTTTTAAAGATCTTTTGAAATTGGAGTATTTCAATTTTACCTATTCTTGGGTTGTTTTTTATCACACCAAAAGGAAAAGTTTTATAAAAATTGTTTTCTTGTTTATGAAAAGGATAATGTTCTAAAAAAGTTTATTTTCTTTTTTAACTTTGAAATTTTTTCAAAAAGTTCATTTTTCAAGACAAAGGTTAACTTTTGGATGTATATTCAATTATAAGTTTATGTTTTTTATGTTTAAACATAAAACAAATAATTATTGCGATACTTTTTGAAAAAAAACAAACTGTATAACAAAAAAAAAAACAATTACCATTGTTAAAAAAATTTGGGTCATTAAAAAAAATTGGGTCAGTCAAAAATTTGTTTTCGTTTTTTAAATAATAAATTTTAGCAAAATGATTTTTGATCAAAGTAAAATTTTATGAACAAATCTTACATTTAAGAAAAACCAAAGTCATTATCAATAATAATTTTCAAAAGCAAAATTAAATTGTTGCATTTTAACCTTTTGGAATTACTGTGGAACTCTAAAAAACAAAAATTTATTTTTAATTGTAAACTTTACTAAAAATGTTATTTTTTTTTTTTAGAAAACCTTACAAGATCAAGTTAATTATTGTTTGGGAAGACCAAAAATTAATAACAGTTTTAAATTAAGGTTTATCTATGAGGATTTTTTGAATTTAAATGGTTTCAGAAATCTTGAAATTTCGGTATTTTGAAGTTTTGATTGTAAACATTAGTGGAAAACAACCTCTTTGGAAAAAACATCTTTTTTTGGAAGATTTTATGATTCAATTTGGTTTAAAAGGATATTTAAGATTAACCGTGATAAATTTACGTTTATTAACAATGATAAATATCTTATTGAATTAATCGATTTTGATATTTCCTATTAAATAGTTCTCTTATTTTTAGTAAAGTTGACAATTAAAAATAAATTTTTGTATTTTTAGAGTTCCACAGTAATTCTAAAAGGTTAAAATGCAACAATTTAATTTTGCTTTTGAAAATTATTATTGATAATGACTTTGGTTTTTCTTAAATGTAAGATTTGTTCATAAAATTTTACTTTTATCAAAAATCATTTTGCTAATATTTATTATTTAAAAAACGAAAACAAATTTTTGACTGACCCAATTTTTTTTAATGACCCAAATTTTTTTCACAATGGTTATTGTTTTTGATATGATTCAAATTTTCTAAAACAGAGAAAATATAAAACAATTGCTATTGAACAGATTAAAAATAAGTATTGGTAATTAATTAAAACTTAAAAATACTATAAACCAATAAAATAAGTTGATCAACGGTTCTAGTTAGCAGCCGATAATATTTTGGAAACAAATTCTAAATATTCTTTGTTCAAAAAAAAGTCCTCAACATAACCATTAAAGTACCAACTTACAGAAGGGTTTTTAAAGCCTATTAAAAAAAACAGTTTTCAATTTTTAAGACAACTTTTGGTTTGAAAAAAAGTGAATTTAAAAATTGATATTTTTAACCAAAAATTCAACAAATCTTCTTATTCAATTAAAATGGCTAGGAATGCTTTACTTAAAATTGACCTTAATAAATTCAAATTCAGAATCATTTCGAAAAGATTTGCAAAATAAACTTACTTTTATGTAACAAAAATTTTCTATATCTAAATATCAAAAGTTTTCGAGACGATGAAAGTGGATGGAAGCAAATATCCATACTTTCAAAGGTTGCTGTGAATATTGATTGTAACCAAACTGTTCTCGTGTATGCCAAGTAATATTTTCGAATATTGTGAAAAAAAAAATGAAAACAAATCTTGTATTGTAAGAGAATTGTAAAAAAAAAAATACTTTTGGGATTTAAATCATGGGCTGAATAACTTTTTTAAGAACAAGAAAAAGAGTACCAAGTTAATTGTCAAATAAGAAAGAAGGATTTTGAGAAATCTTAGCCAAAAACAAAATCATTTTTTTATAATTTTCGATAACTCTGCATTTTTTGAAACAAAAAATAAAGATCTCATTTGGCTGAATAACACCACTTCAAAACCAGCTATTGATATTTTTCTCAAGTCAAACAAGAATAAACATGGGAACAAAAGTATCTTCTTTTAAAACACTTTTGAAAATCCCAAAAAAAAATTCAAAAAAGTTTTACAATCTGATTGAGAATTCAAATTTAGCAATAGTAATTCTGGACAGTAACTTTGTTATAAATTTCCGTAATGACAGATATTACAGTTTATTAAAATTGGATCGATCACCTTTAATATTGAACAAAACGCCACACGAAATCAGCAAATCGAAGAAAACAATTTATGCGCCTTACCAGTCCTTTTACGATATGAAAACAATCAAAGTATTAAACAAAGTATTCAAAGAAATTGACCAAAGCAATACCTGCGAAGTCATTTTTACGTACAAAATCTTAAAGCCTGAAGTGCATTATATTCATACAAGAGTTACGATGAGAAATATCAAAATTGGCAATAAATTGTCGACAATGTGCTCAATTGTAAGACTTGTAGAAAACCCTTTGTATTTGATTAAAGATCATTACAAAGGAAATGGTGATCAAAACCTTATTAAAAGTAAAAAGAAAAAGAAAAAGAAAAAGAAAAAAAGTAAACACAGGAACAACAAGAGTGTGATTGTGATTGCAAAGAAGAAGATTGAAAACGAAAAAGAAAATAAAAAGGAAAAAGAAAAAGAAATAAGGAAAAAGAAAGGAAAAGAAAATGAAAAAGAAAACGAAAAAGAAAAAGAAAGTGAAATGTTTACAAAGCGTGAAAAAGAAAGGGAGAAGGAGAAAAATAATAAATTTCTTTTTTCCGATGTTAGTTATTCTAATCTTGATGTTTACTCAGAAAGTTTGTCAACTGAATTTGGTGCGAGCACTGTTGAAGAATTTTAACAAATAGATTGTTGTGCTTAAATCCAAAATCATAAGAATGGAAACAAATTGGTAAATAGCCCAATTTTGAACAAATTCCACGACAACAGAACTGAAAGTAACAACAAGAGCAACGCAGCAGAAGTAAAAACAAAAGAAGAATTTAAAATTATTTTTGGCTGTCTCTGAAATATGTAATTTTATACAATTATGTAAAACAGAATTTGTATTAACTTTGTAAAATACCACGATAAAATCATTATATTTTGTATGAATAAAAAAATTTTTTTTTTCTTAATCGGGATATTATATCCCAAAAATACAATAATAACCGATTTTACTTTTTTTTTTTTTTTCAAAATTAATACTGTTTCATACCTCTGAGAAATTTGGTTTTTTCCAGATCTCAAATCCTTTTGAAAATTTTTCTCATTTGACTTTTTAATTTAAATCAGCTAATCATTTTCAAGTCCATAAAACAAGATCTCACGCACAAAAAGCCCGACTTTAATAATTTACATCGAAAGGTACTGTAATATCTGCAGAATGTTATGGATTTTCAATATATTCTTAGACCACGTCATCTGTTTTACTTTTACAAAATTAGTCCTCTCGAGAAAAATAAAAAATAGGTATTTGTGATAATTTCATATACAAAATAAGAAAAAAAATTTCAATATAAAGATGTTTATTTAGATTTAATACAAAATAAAATTGTTTTCAGTTAAATCATCTATGTTTAATCGAAGAAATAGACCAAATTCCATGAGTTTAATCTATAATTCTACTTAAAATAAAGTTTCATTTTTTAGATCTCATTATTTTTTCAAATTCAAGTCAATTTTTTTTTTCTAATTTTTTTACTAATCTTTTTTTTTTATTTTTCTTTTCTTTAATTTTTATTCTTACTTTTTTATTCTTTCTTTTTTATTCTTTCTTTTTTATTTTTGCAGAAGAAATTCCAAAAAAAAAAAAAAAAGTGTTAAAACTCCAAATTAACTTATAGAAAATTGAGATTATATATTTTCTTTTAAAATTCATAAATTTATAATTAGAAAACCTTTTGGTAAATTTTGATTTTCCGAAAGAAATTGAGAAATTTTGCACAGAATGTTTACAATGAAAGTAGCCCAAAATTTTTTTTAAAAATTTATTATTTTCAAAAAGTTATTTCTTGTCAAGGTATTTCTATTAGGTTATTGACTCTAATATGAAATTTATTTTTCGTCTTATTCCTCAACAATTGTTTTTTGGTTGATTCTTCAGAAAAAAAAGAATTTTTTCTTTTTTGGTCAAGATCTTTTCATTGAAATTGAGTTTCAATTCCTTTTTCATTTAATTTTATTTCTTTTTGTTGTTTTTTCAGAAAAAAATTTTTAATCTGATAGGTCTATTTATTTGTCAATAAATAATTTTCCAAATAAAAACTATGTGTATTAGCCAGAAACCAATTAAACTGTTTTATTGTAATGGTCGGTTGATATTATGATTTAGAATTTCACACAATTCTATCTAAACTCAATTTTACTCAAAGGAGTCCAGCCAGAAATGAAAAATTCTCTCTTTTTTAAGAATCAACCAAACACAAGATTGTTGAGAAATAAGAAAAATAATAAATTTCTTATTAGAGTCGATAATCATAAAAAAAAAGCCTGAATAGTCAAAAATTAAAAAAAAAAATTTTTTTTAAAATTTTTTGGGCTATTTTCATTGGAGCGTCTTATAAAATTCTCAATTTTTTTTGGAAAATTAAAATTCTTTACAATAAGATTTTTGACTTGTAAATGTATGAATTTTAAAGAAACAGACAAAACCCAAATTTTATTAATTTTAATTTGGAGTTTTAAACATTTTTTTTTCTAAAAATTTAATTTTTTCTTTAAAAAATAAAAAAGAAAAGAAGAAAAGAAAAAAAAATCCAAAAGAAAGAAGAATAAAAAAAAGCAAAATACAAAAATAAATTTTTTTAAATGAGAAAAAATGATTTTAATATAAAAATTGAAAATTTATTTTGAGAAGAATATGAATTAAACTCATAGAATATGTTCTATTTCTTGAATAAAAATGGCCCTCTTTTGGCTGAAAAGGATGTATTTTCGAGAAAATAATACATTTTATAATTATAAAATGGGTTTTTCATAATTCCAAAAGACTGCCAGATTTATTGATCTTTAAAACAAACGATATACAATAAATAAATATTATAATGTTTTCTTAAAGTTCTCCAATTAAAAAGAAATTCTAAGAATGAATAATCAAATTTTAAACTTATTGTCAAAAATTGAGTTCATTTTCAAAAAAAAATGTTTTCTTATAACAAAATTTCTGGAGTATTAGATATAATTAAGAAAAAAAAAACCTTACCTTTCATTTGTATTCTATATTTTACTTTTAATTCTAAGGATATAACTATCAAAATTGGTTTGATCTCATATAAACTATTTTTCAGTAAAAGGGGCCTAGTTGTAATTGGTGAAATACCTTTGTTTAAGGGGTTTTTATGGAAATTAAAAGAAAAATTTTATTTTGGAAATTTTCAATATTGAAATCATTTTTATACATTTTAGCACATATTTACTTTTTTTTTTAAAAACCTAATTTAGTTGCAAAAATTTTTTTTATTGCAAGATCAATAGTCAGTTGGTAAAAATGTGTTATTCGAAAGTTATTGAAACCATGGAAATGATTGTTGAGAAATCATATTGATTTTTAATGGAATTTTATGAAGATCTTTGATCATGATATTTGAATAATAGATCTGAAAAATTTCCACTTCATTTTCATTTCCTTTTCAAATAGAGAGCACAAATACAAACACACTTCGTTTGGGGGACTTGTTTCTTAAAAGAAAAGTATGGGAAATGAAGTGAAAATTGTTTCCTATTTATTATTCAAATGCCAGTAGAAGTTCACAGCGAATATTGTTGTTTTTCTCAATGAATAACTAATAATTTGAGTTTTGAAATTTTTAAGAAAATTTATTAATTAAATAGTTTTCTTCCAGACATATATCAACATTTCTTTGAGGTGTATTATTCTACTTATTTCTTATATGTTCTTCAAAGTTCAATTATATAAAAATAATTGATATTTGAATAAAACTTTGGGGCACTTTGACTAAAACAGAGTTTATGTTATTGGAAAATTAATTAAACATGTGTAAATATGGATTGTTGTCAAAAAAAAAAGGAATTTAAATAATTTTTGAGATAAATAAAGAGTTCCATGCAATTATCCAAATTTTATTAATAGTAAACAAAACACCTCAATTTATATTATTGAGCTCATAGGGATCTTCAACCTACAACCCTTTGATAAATACCAATACATGTTTGAAAAATGATTGATTTTTTTAAAAATTTGAAATATTGGTATTTACCAAATTATTTTTTGATTAAAATTATTATTCATCCATTATTTAAATAATTGAGTATTATATTTACAATTACTTAATTGTGGATAAATGAATGAAGTTCTTTATTTATCTTTAAAAGTGTAAAAATTCTATTTTTTTACAACATTCTAATTTACAATTGCCTAGATGTTTTTTATTGGAATAATAAGAAAAAAAAATCACAAATTATTTGAAACTGGATTTTATACTTTTTGATAAGGTATTTTGTTTGGTTAAAGGCTAATATTACCATTTGGGGGGGATAGGTAAAAAAAGTTCAACATGGTTTTAATTGGGTGCCTAAATAGAATCTGAAAATGCAAGCGAGATCTATTAAAAAAAGAATAAATAAATAAATAAAGATAAAATGAAGTATTCGCCACAATGTAAGTTTTTTTCTTGCTTTCTAGCGGTATCTGGGTTTTTCTTAGTTTGATCAATTATTAAAATTATTTTCAAAAAATATTACTATTTTTGAGATCTCCAAAACCAACTCATCACATTTTCGATACCATGGAGATTTAAATTGTTTTAACGGTTTAATTGGAAACAAAATAATAGATTATTCTTTGAAATTAATTTGTTTCTTCTTTTAATAATATTTTGCTTTGAATTTTGATTAAAAGTTTATTTTTTCAATTAAAAACTGTGTTGGACTTTTTTCTTTGTTTCGCTTTTCTTCTGTAAATGGTTAACTCCAAAACATGATTCCGGTATGTTAATTACTTTGTTTGAATATAATTGATTAATGATTCTCAGAAGGTTTTATCTGTTTGACGAATGTTTCTTATTCCACTTAACACAAATAAAAATTGTTTTCTGTTGGGTTACTTTGCCTTTCATAAATAAAAATTACCAAAAACAATAAAAAATAAACAATATGAAGATTGACCATTGTCAAGAAAAGGTGAACAATTGTAAATCGGTAGTTTTCTCGTGAAAAAGTTTATCAGCAAATAATCCCATATTATAATAACATTGTATCTCATATAAATTAAATTATATCTTTTTAATAGCTTTATTTTAACAATTTATTTTTTTTTTTTTACTTTGAAAATGAACCAATCCAAAAAAAAATTAATAATCCTCGATTTAAATTGGTGTTCTTGCTGTTCGAAATTTCAATAAAATGGCTTTAGAAACCAAACTAAAGGAATACATCCTCAACTTTCCATGGAATTTATAAATCAAGAAAAAAATTAGTCCAAAAATTATAATTTAGTAAATATACCAAATGTATATATACAATTTTTAACATTTACAATTTTTTAGTTCTATGATTTTTTATCTACTTTAAGGGTTATCATAATTCTATATTGGTCAATTATTAAAGTATATAGTAATTTGGTGTAAATGATATTCGTACTGCATGATTCACATGTCTCAAAAAACATCTATTTTAAAATTTATTGAAATTGTTTATTACAGTGATAAAAAAATAATGCTTATACAAAGACTATAATCTTTGCTTCCAAATATTTTCTGTGTTTTTTTTCTTATTTTTCCAAGGCAGCATCCTATTTATTATCCAATAGTATACCTAAATTAGAATCAATTTTGAAAGTGTGCAAATTGATAGTTCTAGTAAAATTTAAATTATTCAAGCAATGGTTTAAAATTTTCATATTATACTCAATTTTTTTAAAATTTTTAGTTTTTTTGATGTTTGACAATTTTTAGAAAAATTTACTCTATTTTATGAGATAAATTTGGCAATTTGATTCTTAATTTTTAGAATTTCTTTTACAATAATAGAACTCTAGGAAACCAATAACATATTTTTTTAGTGTTTATTATCAGTTTCTTTGATATGTTTATGTATATGTCTTCTATAGAAAAAAAAACCCGTTTTTTATTTTGAACCGTTGATTAAACTTTTTTACATACTTTATTTTGACTACAGTGCATTTTTTACTAATTTTCACTTTTAAAGATTTTTATTTTGGAACTTTTTTTTTTAGTGACTTTTCCAAATCTAAAAATAGAAACTTAGAATAATAGTATTCTTGTATTTAATAATTGAACTTTTGAAATTTGAAAAGTTACTATTTTTTGTTATTTTTTCGTTTTCCTTAAATGCAAATTTTTGCTTTTGCTTGAAGAGAATCAATAATATCTCTACTTCTAGTCTATATGACAGCAAGTTCTTTGTACTCCACTAATTACGAAAATTATTAGTAGAAGGTTAATCCGAATTTACTATTAGATAATCATGACCGGCAAAAATTTTCTGAAAAATATAACCTCCACGTTCACATTTTCAATCATTAAAAGCTCTTGTCTTTAGAAAACTTAAGGTAATAAAGAAAAAATGAAAATAAAAAATAGAAAAATAAAAAATTCCTAAAATAGTTAAAAAATATACAAATTCAGGTACATAGTGCCCCACTTTTCGGATTTTTGGAAAACCAATTTATTAATCACAGTTTGTGGACTCTTAAATATTGCTAATAATCTTTCTATATGGTTTTTTACTCCTCCTTTCAGGGGGGCGTGTCGTCAATTTTCATAGAGTGCCTATGTTTTCTTGGGTTTTTCTATTTTATTTGTGAAGTGTTCTAGGGTTTTTTCGGGGTTTTCTATTTTATTTCAAAAAGTAAAAAAAACCTAACAAAAATCTATTGATTTTCTAAATAAATAGAAAAATCAAAAAAATCTAACGAAAATCAATCGATTTTCAAAATAAATTAAAAACTCAAGAAAAGCTAAAGGGTGTTTTTTTTAATTTGAGAAATAAAAAGAAAATATCAAAAATTTTCTCTTCATTTCTCAAAAAAATTAAAAAACATAAGGACGATTTTCCAGAATTTAAAAGAATTTCGTATAATTAAGGATTTTACTCAATTCTTTCAAATCCTGAAAAACCTAACGACAGGGTATAATTTTTAAGTTGGTCATTTAAAAGATATATTTTTTTTTTAACTTTAATGTTTTAATTATTTTTCTTCTTCTCTTTTTTATTTAGTAAATTTTCTTTGATTACTCCTTTCTCACAATAAATAAACAAAAGTTTCTATTTTTTCATTCTTTTAATTCCAAAGATTGATTGAATTATTATAAACATAAAAATACAAAGAATGATTACTTTAGTTTTCCTTTTTTATCAAGTTAACTTTATCATCAATTAAACCCCATTCCAAAAATTTTAGATACCCAAAATCAAAAAATATGCAAAATAAATATTAATTGATTATATTTTTACAAACCTAATATAAAACCACAATCAAGTTAAAGTATATTAATATTTTTATCACTAATAATTTTTAATCAAAATATAAGAAATAAATATAAAATGAAAAAAAAAAAATCGGTGTGTTCAAAATAATGAAAAGAGTGTAACAAAAAATGTATTGGTAAATTTGTTGAAATATCACCAACAATTGTTGATTGATCAAATGATAAGATATCATTAGACAATTGTATGTGATTTTTGAATTTAGCAAACTTAGCATTAACCTTCTATCAACCATTCGAAAATAAATCGAGATCTAACCAAACAGATTACATAACTGCAAAAAAGGAAATGAAAACAAAACAAAAAAGACAAAAAATGAAATAGTTTTTAAAATCAGAATTATTTCCAAATTGTATGTTAAAGTGCAGGAATTGTTATTCTCTAAACGTTTTAAAACTGTATCCAAATTTTTAGAATTTAGTTTGTTTGTCATGTGTGCAAAATAATTTTGCAAAATATTTTTATTTGTAAAATTAATTTAATAAAAAAAATGAATTTTTGAGAAACTAATAGTCATTTCACCACAAATTTAAGAAAGATATTTTTCCATTTTGAAGTAGGAAAATTGATAATTCAGCCTTTAAATTTGTCTCCAAATGTTGATTTTTCCTGAAATTGTTGTGTTTTATTACTGTAACAAATATCATTTTTAATTGATGGGATCAACGAATATTACTAAACTATATTCCAAAAAATTGGAAACAGTTTAAAACTGTTGAAAGAATAACAATACCTTACTTTAACATTCAATTTTGATATAATTCTGATTTTATACAAACTATTTCATTTATTGTCTTTTTTGTTTTGTTTTCATTTCCTTTTTTTCACTTACTTAATCTGTTTCCTTTGATCTGGGAATTTATTTTCGAATGGTTGATAGAAGGTTAATGCTAAGTTTGTTAAATTGAAAAACAACATACAATTGGTAGATGGTATCTTATCATTTGATCGATCAAATATTTTGGGGTAATTTTAACAAATCTACCAATATATTTTTTGTTCAAACTCTTTCATTATTTTGAACACACTGATTTTTTTTTTTTCATTTTATATTTATTTCTTTTATTTAGATTAAAATGATTAATTGTTAAAACATTAATAATGGGTAACTTATGGTGTTGTTTTATATTATCTTTGGAAAAATACCATAAATTGGGTTTTATTTTTCCTTTTTTTGATTTTGGGTGTGTCCAAATTTTTGGAATGGGGTTTACTTTACTAATCCAATTTTTAGAGACATTTGAACCATGTATCACTAAGGTGATTTTTATTTAATAACAACATACTTTAATCTTAGGCTTCTCCTTGGTAGAAGTGAATCCCTTAAACCAATCTTTTTATGAAAAATTTGGTGTATGGACTAACACATTTTTTTTTTTGTTTTCTCTTTTTTATTTGAAACTTACTTTCTCTTTGGAAATAAAAAAAAATGAAATATGATTTTTTAAAATGACAAAATTGTATTTTTCCTTTCTTGTTGATTCACATCTTTTTTCAGAGAAATTTTTTATCTTGCAAGACAATGATTGCTGTTAAAACGTTCATTAAATTATTATTTTTACAAGAATATGGATGGTTAATCATGTTCACCATCTTCTAAAAATGTAATTGTATTATTCAATCCCATTAAAATCCAAAAAGTAAAACTACTTTGATATTTGACTCATAATTGATCATCGGCTGAATTCTTCCCAAGCTCACTTCAACAACTGAGAAAAAAATTACTCATAAAAACAGAAAAAAAGAAAATTTATATTTAGCAGAATTAAGTAATTTTTACGATCAAAAAGAAAAAGCATAAAGAAAATCTATTCCGTTTAATTTTCATTTCGACTCCTCACAAAATACTGAGAGTGATATTTGACATTTTCCCTTTTTCGAAAATAGAACGAGAAAACAAGATCTTGGTAAATTTCCCGTTTTTGATCTTTAATTTTTAACGAATCGTTTTGAAGTAAACTTCCCATACAAAAAATGTCGGACTTTGACAAAGAGTATAGCATTTTCAAATCTTTTGGTCAATTCAAAAGCTCAAAGCTTCTAAAAGACTGAAATTCTCATGAACAAAAAAAAAAAAAAAAAACAATGTTCAAGACTTGACTACAAAAAATGGAAGAGAAGAGTTTTAAACCAAAACCCGAAATATTGTTTTCTTTCTTCATTTTATCTTCAAACTGACAAATTGTTTTCTTATTTTTCATTTTTTTATCGAATTTTTTATCCCAACTTTTACAAATAAAAATGTTTGAGGCAATAAAAAACAACGATACAAGCACTGTGACCAAGTTAATTTTGGAAGGAAATTCTGTCAATGAACAAGACACAGAAGGCAATACACCACTTCACCATTGTGTTCTCAATGCATGTAGCCTCGAAATGTTCGACGTGATCCTTGAAAACAAACCAATTCTGGATGTGAAAAATAATAGGTGGGAAACTGTGCTCTATACAGCCATTAAAAACCACAAGCAACTGACTTTCGAGCATTTTGAAAAATTAGTCGAGTGTGGTTGTAAACCACATCAAGTAGATTTCCAATCACACACTCCTTTAGGTTTAGCATGCCAATATCGAGACATTGATGTGAAAATTATTAAATTATTTTTGGAGAAATCAAACTACTTAGAAAAATATGCGAAAACATCAACAAAAGGCTGTTTGAAAAACGAGAATTCAGAAAAGCCAAAGACAATTAAAAAGCAAACACAAAATAAGGAAACCAACGGCACTGGCAATAAAATTAAACTGCAAAAAAGGCTCTCAGAGTTGAAACAATATCAAACGATCACGAAAAATGAAAGAAACTTTATGATGACAAAAAACTTTATTTCTCGGATCAAAAGCAATAAAAGGCAGAAAAAGGCCATAAAAAAAAAGGGTTTTCTTCATAATTACCTTTCTGCTTATCAGTCAAGACACATAAATGACGATAATTTAGAACTTCAAAAAACCCGTAATATGTACAATTTGAACACTAAAGCGAAAATTAGAGATCCTTTCCAGTTAGCGATCATAAACAAAATGCCCTTAGAAATTATTGCATTATTTTTAGAATCTGGTGTTGATCCAAATTTTATCAGGTATGGTTACAATCGCGAAATTCAGGCAGCCCTACATTTAGCATGTACATACGCACCTGAAAATTTTCAATTGATTGATCTTTTATTGAAACATGGAGCAAATCTTGAAATCGAAGATTTTTCAGGCCAAACACCATTATTTCGCTCAATAGTCCTAAATAAAAAAAAAAAAAAAAAAAAAAACAACAAAAAAGGAAAAGGAACAGGAAATGGAATTGGAATTGGAAATACAGACAGAGAAAAGGGGGGCGATCAGAAAGGAGAAAAAATTGTTTTAAATATCGAAGTAAAAGAAGAAAATTCTTCAAATCAAGATAATCAACTGAAGAATGAAAAAGAAAAGGAAAAAGAAAAAGAAAAAGAAAAAAAAATTAGATTCAAATTATTCAAATATTTAATTTCAAAAAAAGCAAATTATAATCATTATAATCTTTATGGATGGACTTGCCTTCATCATTTAATTGTTTACGGATATAATTTGAAGCAAATCAAATATTTGATTGATTTAGGAATTAAAGTCCAGCATTCCATTAAAACTGATATCAAATCTATTAAAAGATATCAAAATAACCGGAGAAGAAATTCAAACAGTATGAAACCTTTTGAGTTAGTTATAAGTCCGCTCTGTTTAGCTATGGCCTTTTCGAGGCCTTTAGAAATATGTAGATTCTTATCCAAATATGAAAAAGAAATCTATCAGAAAACTGAAACGCAATGGAAAGAATTAATTGGTCCATATTTTTCCAAAAATCAAACTTCAACATTGTTTTATTCGTTAAATCCATTATTTTATTGCGTATCAAATTGTAATAATCAAAATGAAAAAGATAACAGTAAAAATAACAACAACAACAACAATAACAATAACAACGATAATGATAATGACAACAACAACAATAATGACAATGAAAATGACGCCAACTTAAAATATTTAAAATTCTTAATTGATGAATTGAAAATTAATCTCAATTTTAAAGATACCTATGGAAATAATGCATTACATTATGCATTGAATAACAAGGCGCCATTTAAAATTGTTAAATATTTGATTGAAAACAAAATTGAAATGAATTGCCATAATGATTTAGATGCAACACCAATCCATTATGCCTGTCTGGCAAATGTTGGTCCCAAGATAATGGAATATTTAATCGACTGTGGAGCTGATGCCAAACGCGCGACGCAATTTTCTCTTTTAAATCTCTCATTTATGAACACGAACGGATCATACAACCAGGACGATAATATTACTTGTTTGCATTATTTATCATTAAACAGAAGGCCAAACATTGAAACTGCAAGGATCTTAATTGAAAAGGGGGGGCTAGATATTAATAGGGTTGATCTCTTAGGCTTTAATGCATTACATGTGGCCTGTCGGAATTGTAAAGATGTAAATTATTTGAAGTTTTTAGTTGAAAAGGGAATTGATTATAAAGCAACGACGACAAACGGATTTCCCCCATTTGGGTGCCTGTTTACCCAACAGACTCCGCCGTATCTCTCTTGTGTGAAATACATTTTAGAATTAGATCCAGAACAATTAAATTTCGTGAATTCTAAGAACCAAACTGCACTCCATTTATTATATTCAACAAACAAATATGTGAATTCGCAATATTTAACTAATAATCGATTCAATGGCTATTATTATATCGCAGGGCCGGAATTACTCATGAGTCGAGAGGAACGAGAAGAAAGGGAAAAAAAAAAGCAAAATATTTCATATCAGATCGCCGATTTTTTGATTAAAAAGGGAATATCCCGTGAGCATCTCTCCAATGAAAACGAGACTCCGTTTATTATGGCCTTACGCTCTCGAAATACAACAATCAACGATTACAAGGTTTTAATCTCGAAAAAAAATATCTATTGTTCGTCTACGACACAGCTCAACAACAGGTTCTACTACGAGCAACGCCTCAACAATTACAATGATTATAGGAGCTTTAAAAACACCTTCTATTATAACAAAATCAACATGATTCGAAATATGAATCGAAGAACAAATGACATACACAATTTCAGAAGACATGAAATGGATAAACAGCATAAAAATATTAAAAACTTTGATGTCAATGATGTCAATTCACCTGGGATGGGAAAATCACCATTCC
The DNA here is from genome assembly GCA_027625915.1 of Anaeramoeba flamelloides. Taxonomy (NCBI): domain Eukaryota; family Anaeramoebidae; genus Anaeramoeba; species Anaeramoeba flamelloides. The sequence goes on along the minus strand of JANTQA010000032.1, from coordinate 9,777,089 downwards.
ATCTCTATATTAAAAATAATAATTATAATTATCTTTCAGATGTGCAAAAGCTTGAGAATTTCATGGCCGTTCTACAACTTTTCCTTGACTATGAGTTAGATGTCAATGTCAGGGATAATAAATCTGAATCTTATTTGCACTATTTGTGTGAAACTGCTAATGACAAATTTGTCAAAATTTTCATCAAAGAAGGTGCAGATCTTAATGCTTTAAATTTTTATCGATTTACTCCATTGCACTTTGCTTGCAACAGCTTCAAATTAACAATCAAAACAATAGAATCGTTAATTACAAACGAAAATATAAATTCCTTGACGGAAAAAATTACTAATAATAACAGTAATTTCGATACAAGCCTACAATATTCATTCCCCTTTGCAAATAATCTTATATTTTTCAACAAAAAGCAAAATAAGGAAAACCCATTTTTCAATGTTCACGATCTAATTGAACAAAGCACTGGGGAGAAGGAGAAGGAGAAGAGCAAGATCGAGAGTGTCGGTAGCGATAAGAACAAGGCTAATGACAGTGATAATGAGAGGGATATACTCACAAATAAACAAAAATCTACAAAAAAAAAATTAAAACGAACAAAGGATCCGAATAAGCCAAATAAAGGGAAAACACCCTTGCATTTTATTTCACAACGCACCCAAATTTTCACGAAGGGATTTGAGAATTTAAAAGTTTATCAAGCAATGGAACTTTTATTGAAGAATGGCGCAAATCCAAATTTACGTGATTCATATTCACGTGTGCCATTGCACTTAATATTTGCATTGGGCTTCCAGAAAAATTTAAAAACTCTGACAAAATTATTAATTAAATATAATTCTGATCTAAATGCCTTGGACATCAATAATGATACTCCGTTACATTTGGCTAGCTTTTTCCAAAAGTTATATTCAGAATATACTGATTTCAATCAGCACTATAATGTAGATGCTGTGCATAGATTGTATTCGACTGACAGCCAAAAAAGTCAAAGGCAAAAAGATCTGTTGAAACAAACATTAGAAGAGAAAAAAATTGAACATTCCAAATTGATCAAATATTTTGTCATCAAATGCAATGCAAATATTGATTCTAAAAATTTATATGATGAATACCCTTTGCATTTAGCCTGCAGAAGCTGTGCACATTTTGAAACTATTAAATTTTTAATCAATAAAAATAATATTAATTCCTTATCTAGATTTAATTTGAACATATACTTTAAAGAAATTAAAAAAAAAAATAATTTTTTAAAGGCATTAAAAAATACGGTTATGCAAATTTACAACAGACAACAGAATTTTTTTATTCCAATAATCGAGAAGGGCCATGGGTATACTCCTCTTCAATTCGCTTCATTGACTTGTGATTTGCAAGTAATAAAACATTTATTAAGCAATGGCGCAGATCCAAATATTTTGGATCCCCGTAATGAAAATATCCTATTTAAAATCATTTTCAATAAGAACTATTTGGAGATTTTCAATTACTTGATCGAAAATAATCTTCTTCGTACTAATAAAAAGAAACAGAATGTCGGTAATAATGATGATGATGATGATGAGGAGGAGGAGGAGGAGGAGGAGGAGGATGAGAAAAATAATATCAACAAGAAAAGAAAAATAAAGATAGATTTAAACCAAGTAAATCATAAGGGAAATAATGTTCTTCAAATAGCATTAAAATATGGTTTAAATTATAAAATTATCAAAACATTAGTCGAAATGGGTGTAAATATTCAAAATATAAATAAAAAAGGTCAAACAGCATTGCACACTTTTGCTTTAAATTCAATTTATTCCCCTTTTCTGTATTCGACTAATTCTCAAAAACAATATAACTTTAGAAAAAATGTAAAGAAAAAATTGAAAAAGCAATCATTGGAAATTTTTAAATTATTAACCAAATCTTATTTAAATTGTGGTTTAGATGTAAATTACAAACAAAAAATTAATAGTTTTTATACTGATTTTTTTACTTATAATACTAATAATGGTTTCGCAAATCGTGGCTTCAACAACAACAACAACAACAATAATAATAATAATAATAATAACGATGATGATAATAATGATAATAATGATAAAAATAAATGCAAAACTGTAAAAAGCAAAGAAATAGTAAAATCGTATACTGGACAAACAGCACTTCATTTACTGTATGCAACAAACCAAAATTATGATATCATCGATTACTTTATTTCGGTTGGGGGTAATGTTAAGGCACAGGATTTAAATTTAAATACACCATTGCATATTGCCGCATTATTCCACGCCCCAGTAAAAACAATCAAACTGCTTTTAGACAACGGTGCTGATATCAACCGTAAGGATTCATTGGGAAACACGCCAATATTTTATTTATTCAACCATAAAATCTTTACATCCCAACAGTATTCTTATTCAACCTATTATTCGTTTGATTTAACAAGAACACTAAAATTCTTCATCGAAAATGGAGTTGATTTGAGTATAATAAATAATGAAGAAATCCCTTTTTTTAAATATCTGATAAAATATAAAAAAAAGGATTATGCTAATTTCAAACTCTTATTTTCCAAAAATATGAGTATTTTTGATAAAAATGATAATGATTTAGTAAATCAGGATTTTAATCTTCAAAATTATAGATTTAATAATCAGCATTACTATAGCCAATTGGTTGAAAGTAATCCCACGCATTGTTCAAAATTGCTCCTAAAGTATTGTTATAAATTAATTGAGAGGGATGAACTCGATATTTTCCAATTTACTTTTATTGCAACAGAATTACTTCGAAATTCTCTCTCGTTTATGACTAAAAATCTTGAAATTTTTGATATATTCAAAAGGGTTTTGGAGCTCCTTGAGAGAAAAAAAATATCAAACAATTTATTAAACGATTTGATCCTTTTTATACTCTCAACTGAAAATTCGTTAGTCATTGTTAAAACACTTGTAGAATCAGGGTACGATTTTAATCATATATTCCCCAACAGTGATAATTCGATTCTTCATGTTGCCTGTTCCAAGAACTTATACACTAGTAACAACCGTGGTTCCTTTCAGAATACTATTACATTAGATAAAGAGGAGGAATTGCTAAAAAGGAAAAGGGAACAAAGATACAAAATTATTGAATACCTTCTTGAAAAAGACAATTCCAAAATAAATCACTTCAATGATAAAAATTATACTCCTTTATCCCTGGCATGTTTCGAAAACCTTGGGTTAAAAACAATTAAATTATTAATCAAATATGGCGCAATTGTTGATTTAGAAAAAATAAAACCGAAAAATGAAATGGGGATAAGTATTAAGGGTATTAAGAATAGAATTGGAAGGTTTTTTTCAAAAAATAAAATAGATCCAAATGAAAATCAAAAAGAAGGAATTGAAATTGAAAAAGAGAAGCCAAAGAAAGATATAACAACAAAAGAAATCGAAAAAGAAAAAAATATAATAACAAAAGAAAACGAAAAGGAAATAGAAAAGGAAAAAGAAATAGAAAAGGAAAAAGAAAAAAATCTAATAACAAAAGAAAATGAAATTGAAAAAGAGAAACCAAAGAAAGATATAACAACAAAAGAAATCGAAAAAGAAAAAAATATAATAACAAAAGAAAATGAAAATGAAAAGGAAAACGAAAAGGCAATCGAAATTGAAAAAGAAAAAGAAAAAGAAATCGAAATCGAAATCGAAATCGAAAAGGAGGAAAATCAAAAAGAAGGAAAAGAAATTGAAATTGAAAAAGAGAAACCAAAAAAAGATATAACAACAACGGAAATCGAAAAAGAAAAAAATTTAGTAACAAAAGAAAATGAAAACAAAAAGGAAAAGGGAAAGGAAAAAGAAATTGAAAAAGAAATCGAAAAAGAAGACGAAATTGACAAGACAAAAAATGAAATTAAGGAAAATAAAGAAAATAAAGAAAAAAAAAAAACTAAAGAAGCTCTTGGAACAAATAATAACGATATATCTCAAAGTGGAAGGGGAAGAGGAAGAGGAAGTTTCGGTGTAAGAACAAGAGGTGTTACAAGAACAAGAGGTGGTACAAGAACAAGAGGAAGTTTCGGTGTAAGAACAAGAGGTGGTTTAAGAACCAGGGGAAGAGGAAGAACAAGAGGTGGTGCAAGAATGAGAGGTAGAGGAAGAGGAAGAATAATACGCGCAAGAAGGGGAGGTACGATCCATTTACCATTCGAACATTCCAAGATATATTCATTGCTTACTTTAGTTTGTAATAGAAACACAAGCGTCGAAACTGTTAAATTTTTATTTGAAAACGGATCGAAATTAGAACTAAAAGAATTGATTTACCATCCTTTTGTAGTTTCTTGTTCCAATATGAATTGCTCTGTCGAAGTCTTGAAATATTTGTATGAAATCACTCCAAAGGAAAAGCAAGCTTTAATTCTAGAAGAATCAATTCAACAAATCTTTACAAATCGCGAGGTCAATTCAGAATTAATTCAATTTTTAATCACCTTAAATGCGCCAATTAAAGACTATTCTAATAATCTGGGCCAAACAGCGCTTCATCATATTTGTAAAAATCTACTTTACAAATTAGTACCCTTATTGATTAAAAGCGGGCTGGATGTAAACGTAACTTGTGATAAGGGATTTTCGTCTTTGCACTCTGTTTTCCAAGAATTAAGAACAAATAATTTATCAAGGAGTGTCTATCTAACGGTGAAGGCATTGATTGATAGCGGCGCAGATGTTAATATCCAGGCAACGAATACACTTGAAACGGTGATGCATCAAGTGACAGCACTGAATGGAAGTCTTGAAATCTTCCGCTATATCATAAGCAAATCAATAATAAAGCCCAATCTAAACCTGAGAGATTGCTTTAATAAAACACCCTTAGATTTTATCACGGTACACCCCAATGGGATCGAAATGCTGAAAACTTGTCTTGGCAATCAAAATAGAATTAATTTTGATCAAGACACTATTCAAAAGGCATTAAATGAATCGAATTGCAATAATGAAATTAAGAAATTATTACTTAACTATCAAAACCTACAAAACGATTTTTATCAATTAACCATAAATGGGAAAGAAAATTCTTTGGCTCCCGATTTGGTGATAAACAATTCCATCAAGGACTTCCATTTGCATAAATGGATCCTTAAAATGAGGTTTTCTAATTGCTTCAAAAATGATGATCTTGAAGATGAACAAGATGAAAATAATAAGGATCAAAAGAAAGAGAACCAAGGCAAAGAATTCTTTGAACATTTTAAAAAGATTTTATCCTTCCAAAATTCCAGAACCGTCGGACAGTTGATAGATTGGGTGTATAGCGGACACCTAGAGATTAATATCTCAAAATTTAATGAATCGATGAAAAAAAGACATCAAGCGATTGAAAAAATGAATGTTTCCTATATATCAAATAGGGAAATTGATCAAGAGCTCGACGGCTCAAAGGAAATTTTCATAAAAAGAGAGAAAAAAATTCTCAAGCACAAAAACAGAATACTTGAAATCGTCAAGGAAATAGATCCTGAAATTAATACAATTCAGCTATTTGAAAAAAAATCGGGTAAAAACGGTTTGCTCAATGATTTAAATCAATTATTTGTAAATACAAAATCCTATCCAAAGAATTTCCAAATAATCGTTAATAATGTCCCAATCGAGGTGCACAAGGAAATACTATTCACGAGAAGTAAACTATTTAAGGGCATGTTTATAAATTTAGATCAAATGGATTCCATTGTTGACTATTCTGGGTTTGGGGTACAAACAATTAAAATATTGATTGAATTTTTATATACAGAAACTATACCTAATAATTTAACAAACGAGATGTTGGAAGAACTTTTAGATGCTATAGAATATTTCCAATTATCCAAGAATTCATTTTTATTTTATTTGATTGAGGAATATTTTCAAAAGTAAATCAAATTTTTTTATGTTTCTTTTTGAAATTATTTCTTATTTTTTATCATTTTTTTTTTTTTTTTTTTTTTAGATATCAATTTAATGTTTTTTTTATTATTTATTCAATATATACGTGGAGAGTTCATTTTGAAATAAAAATCATTTTATAAAAGCATATTTTGAATGAGCTCTTTCAAGTTTGTTGAGTAATTTAATATTTACAGATTCCAAATTTAATAAAACCTAAAATATTTTGAAATTTTGTTTTTTTTAATTTTTTATCAGAATTTATTCAACTAATTTTTTAATTTTATTGATCGTTTTTCAATGGATCTTTTCAAATTTTATTGTCACATCAACTATTTCTCAAAAATTCAATCAATTTTTATCAATTCAATTCTGAAATACTTGAGAATAGTCAAATTAAATAATTAATTAATTTTTTTCAATTTTGTTATTTGAAACAACAAACTTATTGTTTTTTAATTTTATTTTGATAGAATTCAACTTTTAAAATAATTAATAACTATTGATATTTCAAATCCCCTTTGTTAAAATCCAATTACCATACTATTAATATTTGATAATAAATATCCCATCACTCTAATTTACAAATGCTAATCAAAAAAAAAATAAAACCCCTTTCAATAATTACACTTCTTATAACTTGTTTAAGGGGAATAAAAGAATGATTTCGAATTTGGCCCATTTTTCTTTCTTGGAAATAATCTTTCTTTTTTAACATTAATTTCCAATCTGAGAATAAAAAAATCTACAAATTAATTTCAAAATTCAATCTGTGATGATAAAAATTTTACTTTAACAATTTCAATTTTCAAAATTAAAAAAAAATTTCTTGTAAAATAAGATCCTATGAAGTATGTTTAAAAAAATTTTTTTTAAAAAATAAACATACCATATTTTTGGTTTTATTAGAAACTTCTTTTATAAATTATTGATATTCAAATTAAATAATTACTGTACTAACCAATTATGAAATGAGTCTATTAAAATAGACAAGATAAAAAAATAGTTTGTAGTCAAAAGGAATATTTGATTTAAGAATTCAATGAATTTTTTCTGGTGCTAATCTAGTTTTGAACATTTTAACCTGTATAAGTTAAATATCAGAGATTTTGATGTTGATACTAAGAAATATTATCAATAATTTTCAATAAATTGTTAAGAAGTAGGTTTGTAAGGTTCATCTAAAAATTATGATTATCTATTATTATTTTTTTTTTTTCTTGAGTTGAATATTATTTTGGTGAAGGATACAACTGTAGTAATTAATAACATTCGTGGATATGTTGAGTTCTTGTACTAAAGAAGGGAAGTGGGTATTGATGATAATTTTGAAAAAGTTTCCAAAATAGTTATAATAGTAATATTATTAAAAAAATTTTTCTATATCGAGAAAACTTTTTTTAAAAATTGATCTTTATTTTATTTCAACTTTGAATTAATTATTTAAATATCCTTTACAAAAATTAATTGTTATATTTTTGTAAAAATATTTTTATCCAAAAATCAACTGTTTGATCGCATTTGGATCTAACTTTTTATATGTTGATGAATAGGTATTTTATAAAATATCGTCCAATCTTTGTTACCCAGTAAAATATGTACCTTAGCTGATTCTAATACAGAGAGTTTGAGTTTAAAATTTTTTTGAAAGGGGAATTGCTTTAAAAATTATAATTTCTCATTTTTTCTTTTTAAGGTTTTTTTTTTGTTTGTTTGTTTATTGACCCCAAGACTATTTAATTTATTTATATTCTTATTTTCAATAATTTTAATTTCTCTCTTTTTTAATTTTTTTGGTTTTGATAAAATTCAAAAAGAATGTCTCTTTTAAAAAAATTAAAAAAATACATTTTTAACATTCTATTGTTCCAATAAAAACAATATACTTTGATATAATAATAAAATTTCATTTTTTTAATAATCATCAAAACAGAAAATTCTTTGTTAAAATTTATGACAGTTTTATGATTGTTATTTTTACTTTGATCATAAAATATTTTATTTTAATCTTTTCTTTCATTTTAGGTATCCTATATTCTAATAAAATGAAAAAAATGTTACTCAAATTATTACAATTATAATTGAAATTTTACTATTTTTTATCAAGATTATTTCTTAATTATTGAAAAACAAGTCTGGAAAACATTTAGTATAGTGCTATATTTAATCTGGTATTGTATTCTTTTTTAAAAAAAATGTTCATTGTAAGAGTTATTTTAAAATATTAAAATTTGTTAATTTTTGGAAAAATAGTTAAAAACACTCTCTTTCGTCATAATAATTTGCTTAATATTGTAATAAAAGGACAAAGTACAATTATTTTAATTACTTAAATGTTAATATTTAGATTGTATTTTTCAAGTTGTTATTCTCTTAATTTAAGAATCAAATTTCACTTAATTTTCAATTTCATCCATTCCCAATAAATTCTTTTTTCTGAATTATTTAAAAAAAATAAAAAATCAAAATCAAAATCACAATATTGTAAGTAAATATTTTAGCATGAACAACCAATAAAAAAAATTAATTGACTTTTAAAAACAATGAAAATAAATGAAAAGTGTTAATTTGAAGATAAAAAAAAAAGAAAAATTTAAATGAAATATAAATAAATTGTTAATATAAATGGGGATTCTTAAATTGAAAAAAAAAAAAAAATGACAAAAAATAGCAAAAAAGACAAGCCGAAAATACCAATAACATTTTTTTTATATAATTGAACTTGAAAAGGGATAAATAAGAAATTGGTATAATACTCAAAATCAAGAAAATATTCCAATATTTTTATGAAGTCAAAATAAAAACCTCGTATATCTTTTATCTTTAAAATTTAAAAGTCAAAATTCTTAGATATTTTATTCAGATAAACAATGATGTTAATTTTCATAATAAATTGAAGAAAAATTAAATTAAACTCTTTTTCAGTCAAAGGGGTCCAGTTTTATTGAAAAAATGGAAGACATTCTATGAGTTTAATTCATTACTCTTATCAAACTAAAATTTTCAATTTTTAGATCAAAATTATTTTTTCTAATTAAGTAAATTTTTTTTTGTATTTTGCTTTTTTTTTTTTTTTTTTTTTTTTAAAATTAACTTTGAAAAAAAATGTTTGAAAAATGAAATAAACATTAAGAAAAGTTAAGCTTTGTATGTTCTTTTTAAAATTAATACATTTACAAGTAAAAAATCTTATTATCAACGATTTTAATTTCCTAAAGAAATTGAGAATTTTGCACGAGACGTTCCAATGAATGGGCCCAAAAATTTTTTTAACATTTTTTTTTTTGAAATTTATGGTTTGTTTAGGGTTTCTTTTATAATTATGGACTCTTATAAGAAGTTTATTATTTCTCGTATTTCTAAACAATCTAAGTTTGGTTGATTCTTAAAAATAAAGTGACTTTTTCGTTTTTGGTTGGCCCCTTTGAGTGAAATGGAGTTTACAATCAAAAACAATATAGTTTTTCTATCTAAAAATGTTCTCACTGTTTTAATAATATTATTCCAATGTATTTTTACTTAGTGTTTATAGATTTCGTAATAAAAAAACAAACTATTGTTTAAAAGGTTTCACTCACTTTATACTGTTACCATAAGTTTTTCGGTTGGGTATCCTAGTATTCTTATCAAAAAAATATTTTAACAAATTCTTATCCAAAAAATCTTTTCAAATTTTTGTATCTGAATTATTTATGATCTAATTTTGCAAATTTTTCTTTTTCTTTTTTATTTTTTTGATTTCTTTTTTTTTTTTTGTTTTAGTTTTTTTTTTTTTGTTATTTTCTTTTTTTTTCACATTTTCTTTTTTTGTTTTTTTTTTTTTTTTTTTTTTTATTCTTATTTTTTTGCAAAATATCATTTTTAAAAAAAAAGATCTTGGAAAATAAAAATAATCACCAAGAAAATTTTGACTATGTAATGTCTTTTAAAATGTATTTAATTATTCATAAAAAAAATCTTGTTGTTCAACTTTTTTTCAATATAAGTTCAGTAATAAAAAATTTTTATGATCATATCAATCATTGTAACTTACTTTTTTATGGGTTTGGTTTTATTTTTTTTAATTTTCAAATTATCCGGTTTTTATAAATTTAGAATGGTTTAAAAGTGAATTACAAATCAGATTTAATTATTTGTTGTTCTAGAATATTAAATAGTGGATTTTTTTTTTTTTTTTTTCACATTATTATTTCATATGACCACAACTTTTTAAATAGTATTTATAATCCCATTTTACTGATAAATATAAAAATTAAATGGTAAAAATTAACTGTTTTTGTTGATTGTATCTCTAAAATATTCTAAATCTATCAATTTTCAAGCCCTTAGATAAACACTAAAAATCAAAAAAAAAAAAAAACAAATCTCTAAAAATAATAAATAAACTGAGTGGAAATCAACCAAAAACGAAAATTCATATTATTTTGTTAATTTATTAGATATCATGATATATATACAATTTATTAGAAAACTTCTTTATAATAAGAACTTTGTTTTTATTTAGATAAAATCTGGATTTTATTTTCTTCAGATCTTTCATTAATAATTTTAATATATTTTTTATATTAGATTTGGGATATATCGAGAGAAAAAATATAAATTTATAATATTGTGAATTCTAAATTTCTGTAAATATAAAATCAGAGTTGTCAGAATGATTCTATTATTGGAATTGTAAGATTCACACAAATTTAAATTTTAGAATCATGAATAATTAAAATAATTTCAATATTATAGCTTTTTATCAAATAATTCCCATGTTAAAGTAAATTTTAAGAATATTTAAAAATAAATTAAAGATTATTTTATTCTGATTAAATAGAATCAAAAAGTTCATTTTTATTTAATACCAAACCCCAATTATAAAAAAAAAAAAAAAAAAAAAAAAGGGAGTCTTTTGATTACATTATAAAGTATAACCAAACTTTCAAAGAATAAAAATAAAAACTTCGGGGTTGGAGAAAAGGTAGTTAAAAAAAAGATCAATAAGAAAAATCCCAAACTCTTATAGACTAGAGAAATATTAAATTCTATTTTAATAATTAAAAAAAAATATTAATTATAAAATTTTAAGAATGATCGGATGCTATAAAAACCAAATTTAACCAAGAAATAAACAGAAAACTTATCATTGAAATAAGAAATTAATCTCTTGGTTTAATGGAATTAAAATTGGAATTATTTTTATTTTTTTCAAAAAAGAATCAAAATTATATTGTCTATTCAAAATAAGTAAACACCTTTTCTCAAATTAAAACACACCTAAACGAACTCTTTTTCAATCAAAGAGACCCAGTTTTATTGAAACAATAAAACATAATCTATGAGTTTAATCAATTATTCATCTCCAAATAAAGTTTCAATTTTTAGATCTGATCATTTTTTCTCATTTTGTAATTTACTTTTTTTTTCTTCTTCTTTTTATTTTTTTGTTAGAAATCCAATTTGAAAAAAAAAAAAATCCTTTGAAACTCCAAATTAAGATTAAGAAAATCAAGGTTTTGTAATTCCTTTTAAAATTCATACATTTACAAGTAAAAAATCTTAGTGTCAACAATTTTAATTTTTGATAAAAATTGTGAAATTTTGCAAGAGACGTTCCAATGAAAAGGGTTGTAAAAATTTTTTAACATTTTTTTTTTTTTTGAAATGTAAGGTTTGTTCATCCTTTTCTTTTATGAATCTCAACCCTAATCCGAATTTTATTATTTCTCTTATTTCTAAACAATCTTCATTTGACTGATTCTTAAAACATAAGAGAATTTTTCATTTTTGGTTGGGCATCTTTGAGTCAAATGGTGTTTATTTTTAATTGATAAAAATAATTTTAATTTCAGAATAACCATATCAAATAACCACATCAAAATTAGATTTTCATTTAAAACAATCTTCTCTATTTATTATGAAGATTTTTAATTAATTTAATTTCTATTTATTATCCAAGGGGGTAACATTGATAAATTTAGAATATTTAATCGATACAGCCAATTAAAACGGTTAATGGTTACCACACAGTTTCTATATTTATCAGTAAAATGGGATTATGTTTTCCAATTGTCACTGATATTTTCAAATGATAAGAAAAAATGGAATTCCAGGGTTTTTCAAAATTTCTCAGGTGTTTTAGATGTACAGTTATTCAAAGTCTGATGCCCAAAAGCAAATATGATTTTTTCACAGCTATGATTCTTCTTAAGAAAACATTTGATTCTTTACAAAGGATTGTAATTGCATTTTAAATCTTTTTTATAATTAATGTTAATTGGAATCATATTGGCAGGGATAAACCTTTCGTAAAAATTGAAATATAGATGAAAAAATGTGTTCTTCAAAACACAAAAAAAAAAAAAAAAAAAAAAAGAAAGAAAAATAAATTTTTTATTTATTCAAATAACACATTAAAAACTGTATAAATAATTTTTTGAAGAAGGTTATCAAATTCTATGAAAAATTATAACTCTTCAATGTAGTTGGATTGTGATTTTTCATATTTTTCAAAAATCTCATCAATTTTTTCTGTTGAAGGCAAAATATTTTCAAGATCGCTTTCAGATGATTTTGATGATTCGTTTTGAATGATAACAAACGAATTCATTCCATTCTTGTTTTTGTTATTGTTGTTATTATTATTATTTAAAAAATTAGTGTTGCTGTTGCAATTATTGAGGAAGTTCTTCTTTATTTTTGTTTTTGTATTCTTGTTGAGGTGTTTTTCGTTTTCGTTCTTTTCCAAATTTTCTGTTTGGCTGTTCACATCACTTGCCTCGTCTGAGTCTGACAATGAGTTGTTCTTGTTTTTTTTGGATTTCTTGTTTGTTTTTTTATTTTTAATCAGAAACGGATTGATTAAGGGGTTTTCTTGGAGTTTCATGGCAGTGATGAGTATTGAGAGATCCTTTCCAATTTGGATTCTTCGAAAAGAGACCTTCGTGTGTATGTAATGGAACTCTGGTTTAAACAGACAATTCGTGAAAATGATCTCTGTTGTGTTGTTGGTCAGGATCTCTTCAAAGACATTTTCTAAAACATCGTTGACGGTCTGCTGATAGTACGGCTGGTAAGGCGCGTGTATTGACCGCATCGATTTTGTTATTTGCTTTGTTGTCTTGCCCACGATCTTGGTGCACGTTGGCAGCTGCAATAAATTGCAATATGGCCGATTAAGGTATGAGACCTGCATGTTGTTGTCCCACATTGCAACAGCAAGGTTTGTGTTTTCAAGCACTTGATAAAACTTGTTTTTGTTTTTACTCGAGATCCTCTGCAGTGTTTTGTAAGACGACGGCTTTGTACCCATGTTTTGTTATTGCTGATCTTGACCAACAAGAAAGCAACCAATAAAAATTCTCGAAATTGTTTTAAGTTTTGGAAATTGTTTTTTGAAGAAACCCAAGCGTATAGTTCAAGAAAGGGTAAAAACGAAAAAAGATCTTATGTAAAAAAGGTTTGTGTAAACAATTTTTTTTTACAAGTAAGAATTTTAGAAAATAATAATTTGTTTAATTATGAATTCTTTTGACAAATTTAATTTTCTTTTCTATGAAAAGTTAAACAATAAGAAAAAGAGTAAAAGTTACACAATAAAAAAAAAAAAAGATAAATATCTTGGAAAATACTTTAGCATATTTTGTCGATGAGAAATGGGTAACCATAAGAACAATTACCACACATTAGCATTCTTTATTTGCTTTCGAAAAATTAAGAAAAATTTCTAATTTTTTGTTTATTTCACACCTAGTTTCACAATTTGACTGTTACTTTGTATAATAGAGACTCTTTGAAAAAATTTATTAATTGAATTGTGGAACGTTTTTATATAATACTTTCCAAGTCTCTCATTTTTTTCTTACGAACCGTCAAAGTTGAAAACAGTTCAGATTTCAAATATTTTTTATTTTGGAAATTTAAAGGGTTGAAATTTCCTAATTTGAAGGAAATTCAACAGTCTGTTAAAGTTAAATCAAATTGAATCTTTTTTCATTTGACAAAAAAAAAATGCAAAAAATTCTCCTCCCAAAAAGATTTTATCTTTCTCGATAAAAGAGAAACAAAAAAGGATGAAAAAAGAATTTTAAGTCTTCAGATTTCAACAAAAGTCAAAGATTAGGTAAGTCTTGGTTTAAAAAAAATTATTTATGACCGAAATAAAATTCTGTTTGGAATATTGTTAGTGTGTTCACAAAAGCACTGTTTTTCGAAACAATTATTTGAAAGGAAGTTGACTATTACCTCATTACTGAATATTTTAAGAATAAATCCTTGTTGTTGTCAAAATGACCCTTTTGAAAAGTGTAATTTGTTTTTTCAAAATAAAAAAGCCTTTTGTTTTTTTAAACAAGATCTATCCATTAGTCTATCAAAGAAACCAACAATAAACCATAAACAAGTATGATATTGATTTCAGTAAGTTCTTTTATTAATACTATTCTCTAAAAATGCACGATCAAAGATAAATTTGCTGAAAAAAAGTTTATTTAAGGGTAGAGTCAATTATGAAGAAAAATAAATTGTTGAAATGGCAAAAAAAAAATTTTTATTTTTTTTTATTGAGGACCTAACGCCAATCAAAAACAACAGTGTGATTTACGATCGATCTGCAAAAATCACGCAATCAAAAAAGAGGACATTTTTCGAAAGAAAATGCCAAAGAGCGACACTCAACTCCCAATTTGAATGGTTAGAATATGCAATTTTGAAAAAAACTATTGTGTTAGTTTTGAAGTGTCTCTCTTTGGCTTTTTTTAGATCTCAAAGATTTTTATTTCTTCATTTCTCAAATTAGTTATATCAAACAAAAGAATGTAACAAAACACTTTCTTTGTAAAACTTTTGGGCTTTCAAAATAACCAAAAATTAGATTAAATCGAATTAAATTGATTGTGTACTTAAAGAAAACAATTTGTTTTAACTTGAAGAAATTTGGCCCTTTGGAAATTTACAAAAAGAAACAATTAATTGTTTTTTAGAATTGAAAATTGGTTATGCTTTTAACTTTTTTTTTTAATTGAATTTTTTGTAAACAAGATCCTATTAATTTTTTTTTTTGTTATTTGAATTTTTTCCATCAAAAGAAGGGCAATTTGAGAATTGCCTTTTTAGTTTCAAATCATTCCTTGAGTATTGGGGGGAACTTCATTAAATGACTATAGTCTTAAGATAAATTTTTTGATAAAAAAAAAAAAATCCGTAAAATTGAGATAAAAATTACAATAAATTTTAGTACTATTGAGAGAAAAGTGTTGGAAAGCAATTTTAATTGGGAACATTACTAAAAATGTTTTTTAATTTCAATCGTTTGTGAAATAACTAAAGAAAATAACAATAATCTACTTATTAGAATAACGATTAAAGTAATTCTACCCTTTCAAAACCTTATCTCTTCTAATCTAAAGCAAATTTAAAAATTATCTATTTCAGAATTAATAGTAAACTTTACAAAAACTTGGGATTTTAGTTAAAATAGCAAGATATACTTTAGTTAACAAACTATTCAAATGAGTACTCTGCACACACCCCAGATTAATCGGCTTGTAACACATTTAAACCTGGATTTATATAAAATTCAACTAGTTATCAATTGGATTTGATTGTCAATTTTACTAATGTTCCAAAATAAAAAAATGGTATCCAACTATTTTTCTGTGTACAATATTTCCCCCCCAATAGTAAATTCAATTCATATTTTAATATTTACTCAAAAAATCAGGAAGTTTACTTTCAAAATTAATTTGAACTTATTCATACTAAAGTATAGTGAATTAGATGTTTCCTTGGAACAAGAAGAAGAAAAAAAAGCACAAATTTGATTTTGAAACAAGATCAGTTCTCTCTTGATGGATTAGTGTCTTCCAAAGAAGAAGTTTAAGATCAAAGTATGCTGTTATTGGATGTAACCGCATTAGTGAGTTCCCTTGTTCAAATGTCTTCTAAAAAATCGATTAACTAAGTAGTAATATATATTGATCTAATCAATTAAAAAAGATCCAATATTAGTAAAAAAATACCAACAATTTTAGAAAAAAATCTGCATTCCTGGACAAATTTCAATATTAAATTATCAATATTCAGACTCCAAAGTTTCAAAATATCTTTCTTATATTTGTGGTGAAATGTTGATTAATAGTGAAAAAATTTGATTTTTTTAAAAAATTAAATAATTAACCAATAGATTTTTTTGACAAATTATTTCATAAATCTTGGATATAAACCCCATTTCACCCAAAGTCTCCCAGCCAAAAATGAAAAAGTCACTTTATTTTTAAGAATCAACTAAATTTAAATTATTTAGAAATACCAAAACTAACTATCTTTATATTAGAGTCAATAATCATATAAGAGAAGCCTGAAAAAAACATAACTTTTTTAAAAAAATAGATATTAAAAAATTGTTTGTGCACCTCTGATTTGAACTTCTTCTTGTAAAATTCTCAAACTCTTGAGGAAATTAAAATCGTTGAACAATATAATTTTTACCAGTAAATGTGTGGATTTTAAAATAACATACAAAGAATCACTTTTATTGATGTTTATTTGGAGTTTCAAAGATTTTTGTTTATCAAATTAATTGTGTCAAAAAAAAAAAAAAAAAAAAAAAAAAAAAATCTACAAAATCAAAAAACAAAAAAAAAAAAATTAAAAAACGACCAAAAATGATATTGATCTAAAAATTGAAATTTTAGTCTGGAATGATTATGAATTAAACTAATATAATCTGTTCTATTTCTTCAATAGAACTGGACCTTGTTGACTGAAAAAGAGTTTATATATATATATATAAATATTTATAGTTATCTATAAAAATCTGAAGATAAGTATATGGTATTCTTCTTGAACCCTACGAATATTAAAGGATTCCTTTATCCACTAAAATTAAATTCTTTTTTTATTTGTTTCAAAATACAATTGATATAGATATTAAATTGATTTACAAGCAGTTCCATTTTTAAGACATAAACTTTCAAAGGGATTTAAAACACAAAAAAATCCCAAATTAAGGTACAAATTTCAATTCTAGTAGAATTATTTGAGTTTTAAAGAATTTCAAAAAATGTATGTTATTTGAAATTATTTTATGTTTTCAATTATATTGAAAGTTTGTGACTTGTAAATAGAATTCCTTTAATAAATTTTTCGTTTTGTTGATCAAGCGTATTTAGTCTGTTTTTTATCAGATTCCCATCATACTATTATATATCCTGATATTTTATAAACATTTTGAGGCGATTTAGATATAAATATATATTTTTATTTTTTATAATTGTCGATTGTTTTGTGTTCCCAGTTTTGGTGTTTCTTATTATTTTGATAAAAATCATTATGTATAAATATATGGATTTTCATATCATTGGTCATTTTTACAAGTTATTAGATCGGAAAATTTTGACTAAAAAAGATATGTTATTTTTAATTGATTTCAATATGATAAAAGTGTGGAAAATTCTTTAATAATAAATGTAAATCATCAAAATTGCCATTATTTAAAAAAAATCTTTTTTATTCAAATTTTGAAAACTATTTTTTTTTTATTATAAATAAACATCCGAATTTTCAAAAATTTAATTTTCATGGGATAGTTAAATTCAAAATCCCTCAAAAGCTTTCTCAGAACCCCATAGCAATTATAAACTTAATCACAAAAATAGGGGCAGATTTTTCATTATGAAAAAAATTTTTTTAATTGTTTTTTTTTTGAATAATAAGGTGTTTAACTAATGTCTGTTGAGATAATAACCAATACAAATTAATAAATAAAAAAATTGTGTTATTATGGGATTTTTTAAAATAAAAAATGAAAAAAAAAAAAATAATAATAAAAAAGTTTACCACTAATTTTGAAATTTAACTTATTTGAAACGAAAAAAAGATACAAAGAGAAACAAAACAAACAAAAAAAAAATGACAGACAAAAATAAAAAAGTGTTAAGAACATTTGATAATGCCAATCCCATTCAAAAAAATCCAAAAGAGTAAATTCTATCTCTCAAAAGTGGCCTTTGGTAACTCAATTCAAGAAAAAACAAACAGAACCTGAAAAAAATAAGAGAAAACTACAACGTGTTTATCTATAATTAAGTATATTTATTGAGGCAATAAAACAATTCTATTAATGAAATTGTTAACACTCATAAAGACATGTGATCTTTAAAGTTAGATTTGTTTATGGAGAATATATGGAAAGTATCTTCAATTTTTATACCAAAAAAAATCGTGGTTATTTTTCTTTTTTATTTTCAAATTTCTGCATAAGAGAATGTTTTAGTTTGAATTTCTCGAAATTTTCTTATGGAATTTCATTTAAAAAATCTAATAACCTTTGTAATGACTTTTTGATCCAAATTCGAAAATATTCCAATGAGTATTTGTTTACACTTGAAATGTGATTGGATAAAAATGTTTTTATACAATTGAAAAATTGAAAACTTATATACTTAAGTAAAAGTCTATTCAAAAAAACTATCGAACTTTGATTGAAAGGGGTTTGTGCTGTGAGAAAACGCAAAGAGATTAACAATAAAATAAACAACAAAAAGTTTAGAATTGAATTTATTTTTTTACTCTATGAACAAAAAAACGAAAAGTTTAATAATTTACAATAATTGTTTTATTAAAAATAAAACAAACAAAAAAAAAAACAAAAGATAAATATGTTCAAAAAGGAGTAAAATGAAAATGAAAGTGAGTTATTAAAGCTAAACACCGTTATAATACATGCTAATGGTTAAATAGTTTCTTTTGAGATAATAATATATATATTTATCATTATTCATTTTTCTAAATATCATTTAATAGTTTTTATTCTTCAAAAAAAATATTATTTTTTTTGGGGAATCTTAAATTTTGGTGAGTTTTCTAATTTTAATTTTGAATTTTTTAAAGGTGAATTTATTTGGAAGGGGGTATTCAAATTTCTCTTTTTTAATTTAAATTGTCTGCTTTTAGAAAATTTGGATATATTTCTTTTTTCTTTTGAATCTAATTTTTGAAAAGGCAAGTTTAATTCTTGATTATTATTTTTTATGCTTTGATGAAATTGTTTATTCGATTTCATTTGTTGGGAAAATTGGGAACAGGCTTCATTTTGAAAAAGAATTTTTTTAATACTTTTTGATTTTTTTGTCTTCTTGTGTTTATTATGATTCAGTTTTGATTTTTTTTTTTTTTCTTTTTTTGGATTTAGTTTTTTTTTTTTTTTTTTTTCATTTTTGTCAAAATATTTGAATGATTCAAATGGATCACTATCATCTAAATTAAATAATCTTTTTCTTGTGTTGTCAAATAAATCATTTTGTTGGTTGAATTTTAATTGTTTTTTAATCTGTGGGCTCTTTTTCTTTTTCTTTTTCTTTTTCTTCGTATTTTGATCCATTTTTTCTTGATCCATTTTTTCTTGATCCATTTCTTTAAATTTGATTTTTTCTTTTTGTTTTTGTTTTTCTTTTTTTTTTCTTTTCTTCTTTTGTTGTTGTTTTTTTTCTTGATCTTGTTGAAATTTATTTTTCAATTTTATTTCTTTTTTTAAAATAGTCTCGTTTCCCTTCTGTTCAAGCAGCTTGAAAGTTTTCAATAAATTCTTTGAGGAATTGAAACTAATTTTTTTTTTCTTTCTTGTGTTTTGAACCATTGGTGAAAGCGGGGTTTGAAAAGTCCGAAAACGTGAAATGGAAAAATTATTTAATAAATTTGATAATTTATTCTTATTGATTAAATTTGGATTCAATTTCTCGTCTTTGTTTGAAAATTTTGTATCAATGTATTTTAGTGTTGAATTGCCTTTTAAGATTGTTTTTGCCAGTTCAATTCTCTTTGTAACAAGCTCTTTGATCATTTCATTTTGAAATAAATCAGATAGTTTGGCTCTAGAATTTGTATCTGCTAACATCATACTTTTGATCAATTGCTTTAAATCTTCGGTTCTCTCGCACCGATAAATTAAATTTGTATCAGTGTTAATATTGCGTAATGTGTTGTAATATTCGCCTTCTGTTGGAAGATCAAGATCCCCAGCAGCGAGTTGATAAATTGTAGCGCCAATACTATACATATCAAATTCAGTTTTTGCTAGTTTTGATTCTTGAAAAATTTCTGGTGCCAAGAATCTACTATCGCCTTCTATTTTATATTTGTCATTCAATTTTACCATACACCCAAAGTCGCAAAGGATATGAAATCCCTTTGTAATTAAAATGTTTTCAGGTTTGATGTCCATATGAATTAGCCCATTTGAGTGTAGTAATTCAATTCCCTATATGTTTTATTTTTGATGTTTTTTTTTTTTTTTTATGTTTAGTTTTATTTAAATAATGAATTTTAAAAGTAAACCATATAATTATAAAAAAAAAAATTATTCAAGTCAATATTTAACTTATTTTGTAATGATCTTTCAAAAAAAAATGATTACATAAAGTTGAAAAGGTGTTGCTCAAACTGCTTAAAGGGGTGGAACAAAAGTTTTAAACAACACCTTTTAAAATTTTTATTCAATTTTTTTTTAAGGTACTCGTAAATCTTATTTTTATTTTTCCCAAAAGCAGTAGAGTATTTATTTGAAGAAGGGTACAGTGTAACTTGATAAAAAAAAAAAAAAAAATACCCTTTTCAACTTTAGAGAAATGGGTTATCATTTTTAAAATAATTCAATTTTTCCCAATTAAATTTTAAGTTTAAAGATTTGATCCTTTTTTGGTTTTATTTGAATTTTTTGATCAAAAAATTAGAGAAAATTAATATTTTGTAAAAAAAAATTATTTTTATGAAATCTCACTTTTAGTAATTTTTAGGAGTGTGTGTACGAAGAAATAAAATTGAAAATGTAATCCTATTTTAAAAATACAATAAAAATAAATCAAATATTTAACTATTGAAGATCAGAAAAAATTGATCTTTTATTTTATTTTGAAATAATTTATTAAATATCTTTAAATTTAAAAGATTATATATTTTTTTTCAAAATATTAAGAGTATTAATAGGGAAACTTTAAGTATTTAAATAAGTTATTTGAGAATGTTAATTAATTTTTTTTTTATGATAATTAGAATTCTTAATTTGATTTAATTTTATTTGTTTGAAAATATTTAAAAAATGGAGAAATAATAACAAAAATCCTATTAATACTTTTGAGTATTACTAGTCTACTGAAATAATTAAGAATGGGTTATTAATTGTTGATTAAAAATAATCTAAATTAAAAAGTATTTCTGTATAGATTATAAGTTGAATTTTACAGGTTTTTTGAAAAAGTATTTTGGGAGAATTTTTAATGTAAATGGTTTGGTTGTTTTTTTCTCATATTTTTTTTTATTCAATAAAAAGAAAAAATTGTTTTGAACTGTTCTTTGAATTAAAATAAATTATATTTTTTCAAGTTTAAAATAATTATTAAATCTTTTTTTGAAATTAAGTAGATTTTTTTTATATCCAGTTATTTCACAATTTTAGTGGTTTTTATTTTTAAAGGATATTTCCTGTACACTTCATTCTCAGACAATAATATTTCCTTCTTCTTCAGAAAAAACAATTGTTGTTGAAATAATTTGAAAATATGTTGAATTTTGAACTTTTTCAAAAATCGGAAAATGGATTATACTTTTAAAAAACTACAAATTCATTTCTGAAAAGAGTATTTAAAAGTAAGTTTGGTATTTTAGTAATCAGATTTTGTCTTCATTTTTTCAATTTCAAGATTTGGTTGAATTTTTATCTAATTTGATAATTTACATGATGATTTTTTTAAATTTACTAGTTCCTTAAAGAAAAATATGAAAAACAAAGTGAATATTTTTTTGGATTTAGTATTAAAGTTATAAGAAGATTTTTTTTTTGAGTTTGCTGTTACTTAAACACCTAACAAAATAAATAACATTTGACTTGATCTTTGATGTGGGTTAAGTGAAATTTTTGAAACGTTTGTTCCTCGTTTTTTTAAACTAGTTGAAGCAATTTAAATAATTGTAAAAATATCAAATGGATTTTTTGCAGATTGTCTGCAAATCTATATTAAAAAAAGTGTAACATAAATTTTTTTAAAAGAATATTGGGGATATTTATCTTGGCATTTGCCAACTGTCTATTAGATAAGTTTGGAAAACATTTTTTTTTCAGATTTTTTTTTTAAATGAACTTGTCTGTATTGTGGGGTTTCATTTAAATCTGAGACAAATTAACCACAAAGAAGTTTGCTATTTTGAATCTTATTATCATTATTTTTGTGTTACTTTTTTTCTTTGAAAGTCTTATTGAATTAAACTCAAGAAAAAATTGTTTTGATTTGAAAGTCTTTTATTTTTTTATCATTTTCAAG
Source organism: Anaeramoeba flamelloides (assembly GCA_027625915.1). NCBI lineage: Eukaryota > Anaeramoebidae > Anaeramoeba > Anaeramoeba flamelloides. Next base: position 9,754,894 of record JANTQA010000032.1, on the reverse strand, counting down.
ATTTGAAAAGTATTTAAATTTAATCAAAACTCAGCCTAAAATCTTAATTTGAGGAGTTATCTCTGAAATATCATTGAGAATCTATTTTTCTTTTACTATTGAGGGGGTAAAATGTGCTTTTTAATTGTAAACATGAAGAAAACCGAATATAAGATCACAGAAATCTCAGAAATTACGGAATTGGAAAATTCACAGAAACCTGAAAATGAAAAAGTTATTATCAAATTATTTATTTGTTTGATCCTGAGTTTTTAAAATAAATAACTCAATCAACAATTCCACTTAAATATAAATACCAATTCAATATTTTTGAAATGATAAAATTCAATTTTTGAATAAAAAAAAAAATCTTATTAATCAATTTGAGTTAGTGGTCAAATACTCAATTAGATCCATATCAGATTTGAAATGTTAACAATTATTTAAAATAACAACAAACCAACTAATAAATAATTATCAGGCAAAATAAATACATATTTTGTCAAAAATTTTAGAGTGGGGATTTATTGTTGAGGGTTAAATGCTAAAAAAAAAAAAAACACTTCTTCTCGTTAAAGAGTGGATTTTGAACACTGAAATGCGTGTTTTCGGATTTAAATGGTGTCTCGGCATTAATGTCAAGAAATAGTCATTGAGAAGTATTTTAAACTTGTTTTAGTTTTCTAAAATGATATATTTTTAGATTTTGTTTGATAAAAATGGATTTTTCAAAGAACCCCGAAAAAGAGAGAAACCGTGTTTAAACTTGTGTAGTTACTTGAATTTCTTTTTGAAAAGAATAATGATAAATTCAAAAAAATGTATCAAATGTTTTTTGAGTTCAATTTCCATTTTTACATAATTTTTTTAACCCACTTTAAATCAGGAATTTTATTTGTTTAAATGAGTAGATGCTTTTTAAAAATGTTGATTTCCAAAATTTTCTTTGAAATGAAGTGTTTTGGAAGCAGAGTTATCAAATGTATGGGCAAGATTAAATAAGATAGTCTTAAAAAAATAGATTTTTTTTTCAAAAAATTTAATTTTTGAGACAAATTTACAAAAATAAATGGGCCCAATGAAATTGGGAAAAGTTGACTGGGTTCGTAATAATGTTTTATAATTAACCACAACTTTAATATAAAAATCACATTTCAAATGGGTATATTTTGTTTCTAAAAAAAAAAAATAAATTTTAATTTTTTTCCTCTACGGAATTATAGTCTTTTGAGTTATGGTTTTGATCTTAAAGTCCAGATCAATAATAAAATATGTTTGTTAAATCGTTGCAAAGATGTTGATTTCTGAAATTTTCATTGAAATGAAGTGTTTTGGAAGCCGAGTTATCAAATTTCTGGACAAGAGTAAATAAGAAATTCTTAAAAAAATAGATTTTTTTTTCAAAAATTTAATTTTTGAGACAAATTTACAAAAACAAATTGGCCCTCGGAATTAACATTTAAAAACGTTTCTATTCATTTAAACAAATGAATTTCTTTATTCAAAGTCGGTTAAAAAAATTATGTAAAAATGGAAATTGAACCCAAAAAATATTTGATAACTGATTTTGAATTTAGTATTACTGTTGTCAAAATAAACAGATACAGACTTGTTTAATCCATATTTCAAAAGAAAAGCCGTGTTTCTTTTTTCGAGAAGAACTATATAATTTACCATCCAAGAAAAGTTCAATAAACCCTGAGTACACATTGCATTGATTTCTTATTGTTCTATCATTTAAAAATGAAATTCTAAAAATGAAAAGATCAAATTTAAAATTTTTGAGAAAAATAGATTAAATTCATATCATAAAAAAAACAATAAATTTCAAAAAAATTGGGAAAATTATTAAAATTTTTAAACAAATTCCTTTCTTAATTAAAAATTTATTCAACATATCATTGATTTTGCTTTCAAAATTGATTTAACTTTGGGTATACTAATGTTAGTCGATTAGATGCTTTATTGGAACAAGAAGAAAAAAAGCATTGGTTTTCTTTTAAAACATGGATTTTTATGGGATGTAAAAGGGTTTTTTGGATGACTGTAATATTAAAAAAGTAAACTCTTTTTTCATAACAAAACGTGTTGTTGGTGTGTTGACTTTCCAATTAACCTTCATTGACCTTTTTTATTTATTTTTTTACTGGTAGTTAAATTAGAAATGGGAAAATTTTTCACTTCATTTTCCATTTCCTTTTTTATATAGAGTTTTTTAAATTGACCGCCTACTTCTTTGAAAACTGTGTTCTTATAAAAAAAAAATATGGAAAATGAAGTGAAAATTTTTTACCATTTCAAATTTAAATAACAGTATTGAAATAATTTTTGGGTTTTTTTTTTTCAAAAGGCAGAATTTAATCAAAAAAACACTTTTTTGATTGAACAAATAACCATTTCAAAAATCAGTATTTCCAAATAAAAAACTTTTCTTGTTGTCATTATTTCCATATTTTTTTTTTATAAGAACACAGTTTTCAAAGAAGTAGGCGGTCAATTTAAAAAACTCTATATAAAAAAGGAAATGGAAAATGAAGTGAAAATTTTTTCCCATTTAGAATTCAAATGGCAGTAAAAGAAACTGTCATCTCTTTTATCACTCCCACTGGTGATTGAAATTCATTGAGAAAGAACAAAAAGGAATCCAATAAAAAATCAACTAAATCTTGGGAAATTAATAAAGTTGACATTTACAAGAAGAATTATTTCTGTAAATTTCTTTTTTGCTTTTCGAAAACAAACTCTTTCTCATGACAGCAAAAAATTATATTTCTTGTTTGTTGGAGAACCTGAAAAACACTTTATGTTTGGCGTCATAAATGACTTGAATTTATACAAACATTTTGAAAAGTAATAAAGATCTTGAAAATTGCTTTCAGAAATCATAAAAGATAAAAAAAAATATTTTTTTTTGCTTGTGAAGATTTTAGGTTTAAAAACAAGTGGCTCACAACTTTTGGTCGTAATACTTTTTGAAATGAATCCCTGTTAGAAGACTTTTTATTTGATAAATGGAAAAACATTTCCAACTGAGGATTATTCCATTTTCAACATTTAAAAAAATTGAAAAACTCAGCAAACAATTTTCTTGTTTTTTGACAATTTGAAGAAACTTGAAAGTTTTTTAAAAAAATTGTTTTGTCAAGACAGAAACCTTAAAGCACACCTATTTTCAAGATTTTGAAGCGATAAGAGATTGTTCGAACCGACTGGGAAAAAGTATGTCTTTTTCCAACAATCAAAAATTGTCAGCCAAAACAAAAAATAGGCTAAAATTCAAGAATTAAAAGACCATCAAACGTTGAACAACTGGACTGTTATTTGATGTGTGAAGTAAACAATCAAAAACAGATCAATTTCCTTCAAAGTTTTTTCTCAAAAATAATAAAAAAAACTTTCACTCATAACGTATTTAAGAAAGAAACTGAGATCAAATTTTTTTTTAACTAAAAAAATACAAATTGCTTTTTAATTGTTTTTTTGAGGTTTCTGTTTGAAAAAAGTTGGTTTGGTGTTTGTTCGAAAATTCAAATAAAAAAAAAACTTTTGAAAAAAAAAAAAAAAAAAAAAAAATTACGAGTAAAATATCCGTTAGTATCTCATAAATTTTAGAAGTCTGTATTGTTGTGTTCTGCTTAATTGAAGAAAGAACGAACTGATCAAGGTTACCACCTTCGCAAAAATTTGATCCAATGTACACAAAGCCATTGTTTTCTAAAACGAAATGTGTTTTTAACAAAAATTGTTTTTGGATTGAACCGAATTTGGGGGCTTTTTGAGAGTTTTTGAACAAATTCAGGTGCCTTTGAATTGATCTTATTAAGGTTTTTCTAGAATACAGTTTGTTGTACACAGGACAAACTTTCAGGGACAGGTTGTATTGAGGGATGAGATAGACACTGCTAAAAGATCCCTTACCAATTTGTGGAAGTGATCTTATGTTGACAGATTTGATATAATTTAAGATTGTTTGGGTAGTTTGTGGATCATCACCGTAATCAATCACATTGTTTTGGTGATAGTGAGATCTTGTTGTTGGTCGGTAAGGTGTTAAAGGTGATTGAAATTTTCGTTTGGAAATTTTTTTTGGGACAGATGAGTCAAACAATTTCTTTGGCGGTTTGGTCGGTGTAAAAATCATCTTGTCGGGATTGTAAAAAAAAAAAATAAATTATTAAAATGGATTTATGATTCTTTTCAAGACCACAAACAACCAAAGTTCGCTTTCTATACTTTGGGCCTCTTCAAAACTTTCAAACAATCTCCAAACTATTGAAAGATTGTTTAATCTAAATTAGACTCATTAAAATATTATCTCAAAGTTAAATAAGGAACTTTAATGAAATCTTAGCAAAAAATCATTTCTCATTGGGTATGGTGATCTTTTTTTGCTTTTGTTACACTCAGTATTCATATCGAAAAATATTTTGGTTCTAATTTGAAGAACCTTTAATAAAAAGTTTTTTTTTTTAATTGGAAAATAACATTAGTCCAAAATTGTTCCTAACACTTTTAGAAGAATGTAAAACTTTGTAAAAATGATGACATTTTATGTAATGGATTGTTGAATCTCAATTGTGGTGTAATTACAAAACAACGCCTGAGAAAACACAGTTATTTGAAAGAAATTGAGATAAATAATTTTGATCTACAATGTAGAAGTTTAAGATTCTAGTTAATTGTTGTTAAATGTAAACCACACTGATTTAACATGGTTCAAATGTCTCTTAGAATTCGAAAGGTAAAATAGTAATATTTGTTGATCCTCATCAAATAAAAAATAATATTTGTATTAGTAAAAAACTCAACAATTTTGAGAAAACAATCTGATTTTCGACATAAATTTCGAGCTTGAATTATCAATATTCAGACTCCAAAATTGAAGAACAGATTTTTGTAATTTGGTGCCACATATGTCGATTAGTAGCTAAAAAATTCAATTTAAGGACTACGTTCCCACCCTTGAGGGGGTTGAGTAATTGTGTTATTTCACTTTCGCTTCTCTAAAAATATATTTTTCAAACGTAAGGAATTGGACAAAAAAAAAAAAAAAAAACATTTTTTGTCATCTTTACTTTTTCACGAAGAATATTTTTCTTTGTTATTCAATGAAAAGGAAAATTGTAAATAACAAAAAAAATAATTGCAAAAAATGGCTTTTCGGGATTTTCAAGTTCATTTCAAATTTGAGAACATTTCAAACTTTTAAAAGAAAATTTAAAAAAATATGTCGAACAGCTCTAGAAAATAGTGTGAGTTCTCAAAGTTGAAATGGAAATACTAAAATATTAAAATAAAAAATTTAGCATGATCTAACAAGGTAAAAATTGTGAAAATTGTTGAAATATTGAAAATTTCACATTTTTTCTAAAAGAAATTCTCCTTGGAAAAATATTACTTGGATTGCATAACTTATTCAAGGGTGATTTTATCAACTGTTTCACTGTTTTCACCGAAGAACGTAGTCCTTAAGATTAGAATAATTATCCAATAAATTTTTTTGACAAATTATATCTGAAAATATGGAAATATATTGATGTTACAATAAGCTTTATATAAAAAAAAAACCACAACTAGACACTCTTTGGGGGTTTTGTGTATATTGTATTCATGATTATTTGGTTAATCTTTAAGCTGAAAAAATTGTAAAAATCGTTACTTTTGAAAGTTCTAAAAATGATTTATTAAATACTAGAATACCCTAATTGATGTTTTTTTTTTTTTTTAGATGTGGAAAAGCAATTAACAAAAAAAAATTCCGAATAGGAAATAATGAAACTTTTTTAATAGTGGTCCTTTGTAAAAAATGCAATAATTTATTGTGCTATAATATTTATAATAGACTTTTTAGAGTCATGCGAAACATACAAAACAGGTACACTTTAGACCTGATTACAGAATACTTTGTTCATGGAAAAATATATAGTGAGTTAATATCTGGATAATAAAACAAAAAATTGTTTTTTTTTTGTGGGACAATTCAATTTTGAATCAGATATATTATAATAATAAAAGAATTTAATCAACCTTTTAGCAAGAACTGATGCATTTAAACTTGAAAAAAAAAAAAAAGGGATGAATTGAAGAATAAATTAAAATGATAGTGGAATTTAAAAAAATTCTAGAAAAGTAAAAACTTCATTTTTGTATTTGAAAAGTTGAGAAATATTCAAAAAAATTTAAAACAAAAAAAAAAAAAAAATTGTGTATACCAGACCAAGAAAATCCCCTAAAAGAGTGTTTAAATACAGTATGTTAAATAACCCGTGTCAACTTAAATAATTGTAGTTTTTTAAACTTTAACTGTGGTTTTTTGAAAAACGTGTTTTTAACTGTTGTTTTCCAACTTTTTTCAGTTGTTTTCGTTTTTTATCTGTGGTCAACAATTAAAAGTTTTCAAAAGTGTGTTTATTTTTAAAAAGGAGGTATATCTTGACAATATTACTGTCATTCTCAAAGCCATAATTGAAATTTTTATTCAAAGTTTTCTAAAATATTATTTCTGCTTTAGTGATTGAAAAATTGAAATATCTTATTATAATCTCTGAAAATTGATCTTATAAGAGATTTAATTTCCTCTCATTATTAAACTTGTTGAAAATGAATTGATTTATAAATAATTTAGTCATTGGGTATGTTCTTGTAGAATTTTAGATCAGATAAAATATGGGTTAATTAACTTTTGATTCAATATGAAATATTCTTTCATTTTGGATTCTTATCTCCCCCAATATAGGCAAAAAAAAGAACCAAGTAAATAATTAAACCAAATACAAGATATGATTTGAAGACAATTGGCGAAAGGGAAAAAGAAAATGAATTGAAATTTTTGGTTCATAGCCTTTTCAAAAAAACTTTGAAAAATTGATATCTCATTTTGTTAATATGCCGAGGTACAAGCAAAAAAGTTTTTAAGGAACTTGTTTTATCCTTTTGATTGATTTTTTTTGTATTTATTCAAATTGTAAGATTTGGTTGATTGTGGATTTTGGTGTTGTTTTGTAAAATTTGGTTGAATTAGATCTCTTTTATCAGGAGATTGGTCTTGAAGGTTGTAGAAAAACACTTGATAATATGATCTATTTAACATATTGTTTGATTTGAAATTAGAGTTAAACTGAACTGTATTTTTTTTTGTGGAACACAAAATAAAAACAGAAAACCACAATTATTGAAAAAACAAAACGTTTAAAAAAAAAACAACAGTTATTTCAAAAAACAACACAAACAATTTTCAAAAACACATATTAAAATGCGGACACGGGTTATTGAACATACTGTACCATACAAATTATTTTACATACAGTCAGTTCCACTTTTAAGAAATAAAACTTTCAACAAAATTTAAAGCACAATAAAATCTAAAATTAAGGCACAAAATTTGGAATTTTAATTTTTACGTATATCATTTTCCTAGAATATGAATGTTGTACCTTAATTTGAGATTTTTCTTGTACCTTAAATTTTGTTGGAAGTTTGTGTCTTAAAAGTGGAACTAACTGTATTTAAAATTTGATTTTTAATGGGCCACTTATTATGAAAGATAGTTTACATCTGAATATTTGGTAAATTATTTTTTTTTTGCAAAATTATTTTCAATTGAAAAAGCTATTATAAAGTTGAGGAGATATCTCTTTAGTTGTTTTCTTCATTTCTTTAGTTGAAATATCTCACAATAACAGTATTTTACATCAAGTTCTTTCATTTTTTTTTTCAAATTGGTCATATTTTGAAGTTAAAAAAATGAAAGTTAAAAAAGGTTTTTAAAAAGAAATAATTTTGCACATATGATTTATATATATTAGCACAACACATAGAGCTAAAATTCATAAAGTAAAAAAAAAAATTCCAAAAATGACTAATTATTTTATTTTGAAGAGCAAAAAATTAGAATAACTTATCTAATTTATCTTTGAATATAATAAAAAGTCAAAAGGTCCAGTTTTATGTATAAAGTAGTTATTTTTTTAATTTTTTTTTGTTTTTGGAAAAAAAATAATAATTATTTATTTTTACATTTTGTTTAAAGATTTTTTTTTATTTTTAATTTTTAAAATAAGTAATTTTATTCCAATAATAATAATTCAAAAGCCAATAGATTAACAGAACAATAATAAAAATCAAAAAAACTTGTTAATTTTATTTAAAAAAAAATAAATAAGTATAATCACTGGAAATAAATTGATTAGGATTTTTAATACTTGGATTTATTTGGATTGGAGAAGCGAATTTGATTATATTTTATCAAAATTTAAACCATAAAAATAGCTATATGTTTATTTCTAAGAATCCAATATTATTTTCTCCCAAAAAAAAATATTTTATTATAAAAAAAAAAAATCGAACCAATTTTATCAATTCTTATCTCTTTTTTTATTGTTTAACCGTACTAAAAAATAATCTCAAATAATTTATAAAAATTTTTCACAGATAATCTTTGATCACATGTTACTAAAATAAATTACTCTTCTTATATCTCTCAAATTTTTATCAGTCTTATGGTGTAGCTACCCCTTTAAGAATTTTTTTATGAAATGAATCATTCATATTTTTTTCCAATTGTTTTTTTTTTTAGTTCAAATATTTATTTTATGTGAATTGTAAATATTTTTTGCAAAAATTTTAATATTTGATTTTTATTTTTAGAATTTCATTTTAAAAATGTTGGGATTTAAGAGACATATATCATATTAACTTTTTTTTTTATTGTTATTTTCGTAGTACCTTTAATGCGTTATTTTTCTTAAAAAACATAAAATGACTTGTATTTTCGAAACACAAGTTAAAATTATCGACATTGACTACTTGAAAAACAATTTTTTCCATTTTCAATAGTAAATGGTATATACTGTTAAAGGATTTAAATAAGTTTGTATGCATTTTTTTGAAAATTGTAAGATTATAATTTTTTTTTCGTTAAATAATAATAAATATTGTTGTAACAATTGTAAAGTTGGCTTGTTTACTATCACTCAAATTAAAAAGATAAAAAGAAACAGATATACCCAAAATAGACTCTGACTTTTTTTTTTGTTCTATTCTAATTAATTTATTTCGTAAGGTGATTTTTCATGTTTATTAATTCAAAAGAAAAGATCCATTTTTAAATAAACACCTTTCTATTATTTTTTTTTTGGTATTTTTGATGTTAATTCCAAGAATTTACTTTAGACATTTTTTAATTTCAAAGCCAAATTTAATAAATAGAGTTCCCAAAATGATTTCATTTTTGGAAATTTGAGAATCTCAACAATTAAAATTTGGAATCATAATATTAAAATTATTTCAATGTAATCAATTTTTATCAAATATTTTCCATTTGGTAAAGTCCCTTTGAAGTATAATTTTTCAAAAAAAATTAAAAATTATTTTATTCTGATTCTATGGAATCAAAAAAAGATCTTTTATTTGGTACAAAAACTCTATTAAACAAAAAAAGAATCTTTTGATTCCATTTCAAAGAAAAATAATTATCTTATCAGCAATAAACTTTAAAACAATGGAATTGACGAAAAGATGCCGAAAACTAAAATTCCAAGTAAATATGCCTCAAATCTTTATTTTTTTACGAAATATTAAATTCTTTTTGAAAATAAAAATTATCAATTATTAGATTTTGAGAATGATGTGGTTCGTTGTAAAAATGAATGTAAGTATGAAATCAGTTAAGACTTATCATTGGAATAAAAAAGAATCATTTGATTCCATGGAATCAAAAAAAGAATTATTTTGGGTTTTTTTCAAAAAAGAATCAAAATGCGAACTCTCATTATTAATAAAACCAAAAATTGAATCGAAAAAAAATGTGCAAAAAATTCTAAAAATTAAAGATTCAACTCTGATTAACTCTAGGTTCGCTTTCTTTTAATAATAAGAGCACAAATGGTATTTTGGTTTCCAAGTTTCAATATCTGTAAAAAACCCAAAAAATCTTTTTTCAGTAAGGTTCACACAATTAAAAGTTTCACAATGGGAAAATGTACCGCTTGTTTCAATTGAATTAAAAATCAATCAAACCCAGATAATAAATGAAAAGAAAAAAAAAAGAGAAATTAGTTTGGAAAACAATAGCATTAAAAAAAAATATTGCCCCAGAATTAAAAATAAATCAATAAAAATAAATTGTGTGACTATCTTTATGTCAAATATTTAATGTTGAGTTCAATTTATGTGGAATAAAAAAAGATATAAAAAAAAAAGAAAAATAAATGAAAATAAAAAAATGCTATCGCATTGAAAATTTTAAAAAACATGGATCTTTAATTATAAAAATTAATTGCTTGTTCAATATCCCCTTTGGCCCTTTTCAAGGAGCTAACAACTTTATCAAAATCAAAAAATCCCATGTTCATCATCATTTGGATTTCATTTGAATATTTTGTGAATGGATTTGTATCCTTATCATTGTTTTGGGTATTTGTTGTGTTTGTTGTGTTTGTTGTTTTTGTATTTGTCTGATTTTTTTCTTTTTTATTTTTTTGATTTTCTTTCTTTTTCTTATCTTTATTTTTTTTTTTTTTGATTGTTTTTTCTTCTGGCTTTGCTTTGAGAACCTCTTTATATTCAATTTGGGTATCTATTAGAGACAAAAGATCAAAACCTTCTTTGACGTCACATAAAAGTGAGGGTTGTTTTAAAATTTTCTTTTTTAATTCGTCAAGTTGGAATTCAAAATCTTCTATCTCATTTTGATAATTTTTTTTTCTTTGTTGTAATTGTGAATTTTGGTTATGGAGCACCTTCAAGTTAGATTCTTCTTCTTTCACTTTGAGCTTTAGTTTTTTGATATCACTTTCAAGATCTCTGAAACTTTTTTTTGCTTTGTATTGATAATAAATGAGATTGTTCATTTTTTCAATTTCTTTTTTTAAATTTTGAGATTTTTTTTTTTTCTTTTTCTTTTTTTTTTTTCTTCTTCTTTTCCTTCTTGAAGATTCTTCAGAACTTGATTCTTCAGAACTCGATTCACTAGAACTTGTTTCCTGTTCAGAAGACGTTTCACTTTTTGTTCCAGAAGATTCTATTTTTTTTTTTTTTTTTTTTTTGTCTTTATCTTTATCTTTATTTATGTCTTCAACTTCTTTTTTATTTTCTTCGTCTTTTTTTTCGTTGGGTTCTATTTCCATTTTATCTTTGTTTTCAGTTTTTTTTTCAGTTCCTTTTATTTCTTTTTCCTTTTCATTTTTTGGTTTGTCGTTTTCGTTTTCGTTTTCATTTTCGTTTTCCTTTTCATTTTCATTTTCATTTTCATTTTCTTTTTCTTTTTCTCTTTTTTTTTTTGATGATCTCTTTGATTTATGCTTGTGGTGATGTTTGTGCTTATGACTACGTTTGTGTCTATGTTTTGATCTATGTTTGTGCCTATGCTTATGTTTTGATTTTTTTTTTTTTTTCTCTTTTTCGCTATCGGTGTTAGATTTTAATAGATCGCTTGAAAGGTTGTCTGAGTTGCTTGAATTTTCTGATCCTTTTGGACTTGAAAAGGTAAGCACAAGTACTCCATCATCATCACTCGAAGTAGACATTTTTAAAAAATGATGTTTTTAAAAATCTAAATATTGAAAAAATGATTTAACTCAAGTTTTTGATTAGTCGACGAAAAATTGTTGAAAGTTTTGAAGAAGAAACTAATAATTGACTTAAAAAACCTCTTCAGGAATCACACTGTTATTAGCAGAATAAATTGTCACTCTAATTTTCCATTTTTCCCAAGTACAATTTCAAAGAAAGGGATTGTAATTTCTTTGGTCCCTTTGATGTAATGGTTTCTTTTTAATGGTGTGCCTTATATTTTGTGTCAATTAATAACGTAAATGAAAGAAATATGAAAGAATCGAACAGTAGATAATTACTGATACTCGACATTTATATGGGATAAATTTTCGGCTGATTGTCTCACTTTTCAATTCTTAAATCTTGATTGTTTTGAGAATTCTTAGTTCTCATAATAAATCTGTGTATTTACAGAAAAAAGGACCTTAATAAACAAATAGAGATCACCAAAATTACAAAATATTTTTTAGCGAACATAATTTAAAAAAGAAAGGAATAGAAAAATGAAGTGAAAATTTTTTCCCATTTATTATTCCAAAACCAGTAGTTAAAATTGTGTCTTATCAAAATCCAAGTACTTGTTGTTGGTTTATGTTTAAAGTTTTAAAAAAAATAAACCAAGCTTTAAAAGTTCATTCATTTATCCCAAATTATTCTTAAAAATTATTACTAGTAACAAAGAGTTTTTTCTAGAAAGTTATAAATTCACTTTTCCTTAAAAATTCTGTACAATTTTATTAAAAAAAAAAAAAAAAATCAATATATAAAAACCCAAATAATATTCAGATATTTCTCATTAGAAATAATTCTTTAAAGTTTCAAAATTTTTTAAAACAAATTCATTTTTTATTTTTTTTGTAGATCAAATGAAAAATAATTATAAATACAAATTATTTCCTTTCCAATCAACACCATTACGAGAATTAGTTCAAATAGAAGATTCAAAAATACATAATGTTACGTTTCTTGAGAATCCAAAGATTAAAAGAATTGATTTTGATATCAATAAAAGAAGGGAGGCTAAGGCTAATAGATTTCTCAAAATATTTAAACAATTAAAAAATCAATTATCACTCAGTACCACTAATAAGTATCCAAATCTAGAATCGTTAATTAAAATAAATGAAAAGACATTCAATAATCTGGAAACAAAACACCATAACATCAAAAAAGAAAAACAAACAAAACTTGAGGTACTAAAACTGGATCAATTAAAAAAAATTGAAAAACCAATTTTGAAGAATTTCTCAAAACAAAGCAAAATTAAATTACAGTTTAGCAAAATAGAATTTGATCTCAAAATAAACAATCAAAAAAACGATTTGTTTGAGGAAATAAGATATATAGAACAACAAAACAGAAACAAAAAGATAGATAAAAACATTAAATTGATCAAAGATATAAAAACAAATCAAATGAAAATGGAAAAAATTATTTATTTAAAAACTTTTATAGTTGAGGTAAAAAGTAATTTATACATTGAAACTATTCAACAATTGTTTAAATACCAACAAATTAATTATTCAAAAAAGGATCTTTTTTTGAGAAATAAAAAATTTCATTCAAAAGATATTCTCTCTACTTTAACAAAAAAAATAAAAAAAGAAAAAAAAAAAAAAATATTTAAAAAAATTAACCATCAAGAAAAAAATTCAGAAACAAGAAGATCTACAAATTATAAAATTTGAATTACCATTGCTGCCAAGTTTACTAAATGATCCTAATAATCAGCTGACTTTACAAAAAATTAATGACTCTGAAAGAAAAAGAAGTTTTAATTTGTCATCTACAAATCTAGAAAGTAATACCCCAAACCCAAATAACAATTCAAAACTAACAGATATCCACCAAATACTTAAATCACCTCTCAGATATAAAAAATTTGAAGATCAAATAATATTTGAAGAATCAAATATAACAATAAATAATCAAATTAAATTATTACCAAAGATTGTTATACCAGACAATTTTTTCTTTTCCAAGGCTAACCAAATTTATAAGGAACATGATTTTATTTTCCCTCAAAAAGGAATAGAGATGCTTGAGATAAAATTGGGGATTAATTTTGATAAATTTTACTTTTTCAAAAAATATAAAAATTTCCAAATCCTAAAAAAGCCTCAATTCAAAAAATTAAGGAATTCCAACACAAAACAGTATTTAATAGATTTTCAGCTTTTAAAGGATAAAAAAAAAGAAAAAATATACAAAATACCAGATTATATCGAAAGTATTTCAAAAAGTGGGAATTCCATAAATCAAAATATCGTCAAGAATAAAAAAAAAATCCAAGTGGTCGGAAGTGAAAAAAAAGAAAATATTGAAAAGTTCTTTTGTAAGGAAAATGTTAATGAGGATGAAATGATAATAGTTAAGCCCAAGAGGAAAAAAAAGAAGAAGAGGAAGAAAAGTAAACTATTTAATTATCAAAATTTAATACCCTTTCCCATTGAAAAATCTTTAAAGGCATTTATATTTTTAAATGGATCAAAATTGAAGAAAAGTAGGAATCAAGAATTAGTCTTCGATAATGGCAAAAACAAGAATTTAAATGATAAAAATAATACTAAAAAAACTGAATCTCTTAAAATGAAAAACAATAAAAGGGGGTTTGATAATAATCATTTTAAAACAGAAGAGAAAAAAGACAAAACATGTTTGTTTAAAAAAAATCAAATATTTACAAACACCTCTTTTAAAGTAATCATTAGTGAACCCTTTTTAAAAGATATCAATTTAATCAAAATTTTACAAATGAGGTATAATTTTCAATTTTTAGAGAGAAGATTAAGTACAAAAATTACAATGATAATTGATGAAGAAACTTGCTTAATTTTGAAATATATAACCCAAATAGATTCAATTATATCAATTATATCTTCAATTCAAGTTCAGTTGACGTATGTGAAAATTTGGGTTTTATTAAGATGTAAAAAAAAAAATTCACAATATTTGATGGATTTTAATAAGAAAAAAAAGCAATCTGTAAATTTAAAAGAATTAATTGATTTGAATATTATTGATTTTAATTCTTACTCTAGTCTTAATTTATTAATGCACAAATCAATTCAATTTGGAATCGATCTGAAAATACTCTATTGCTGGTCTGATCAATCATGTTGTAAATTAATCAATTGGATTTGTATCGAAACATCAAAAACTAATCAAAACTTTAGCAATAATTTTTGGAAAAGAAATTGGCTGTTGGAAAAGGAAAGCTACCATGAAAGATTTTTATCTTCCTTCCCTTCAATTTCACCCTTTGTGGCACAATTTATGTTAACACTATTAAGTTGTAACCAAATTATCAATATGAAATATATTGAAGATGCCTATACTATCTTTAAGTTTATACCTAAAAAATCTATACAGTCCTTTTATTTTCTTTTGCATTATAAAAGGAAAAATAAATCTGAAGATGAACATCTAATAAAATATAAAAAGAAAATTAATTGGTGGAAAAATAAAATGCAAATATTATAAAATAATTAAAATTCATATTTTTTTAATTTCAAATTTTCGATATCTATTTATTCCTCAAGATATTAAAGTTGGTTACACTCTGTGATTATAAAGTTTCAACCAAATTTAAGTTACAAGTAAATCTTTTATTCAGAGATATTTTTTGAAATTTTTTTTCTACAAATTATATTGAAAAATTATTTTCTAGTTAAGGGGGGGGGGGTATGTTATTGTGAATATATAAAAATGTTTCAAAGATGTTTGAACTGGTATAAGAAGAAAATTTTTTTTGAAATTTCAAAAGTGAAATTATTTTTTAAGCCATTTTTTCTCATAATGAGTTTTTTTTTTTCAATTTTTTGATTACTAAATTCATTTAAAGAATTGCAAATATTTTTTTTAGTGCAAGATCGATAGCCACGAAGTAAAAACCTGTTATTCTAATGTTACTGAATAAAGTAAAAATGATTATTAAGAAATGATCTTTAATTTCTATTGGAATTTTATTTGATAATGGTTAGAAGATAAAAATGAAAAGTTTTGTTTAGCTTTATTGGTTCACTAAGAATTTGATTTTTTCTATTTTGAAGAAAAAAAGTAATTTCTTTGGTTTACTTCGGATAGGTATCAAATATTCTCTGGTGTACATTATTCTGATTATTTTTTCTTTGCTTTTCAAATGTTAATTATAAAAAATAATGATTTTGAAAAAAAAAAACTTGAGTAACTTTGACGGAAAAAAAAATTTAAAATTCAATATTAGTGCTTCAAGATTTTTTTGTGGGTTAAAATTTGTTGAAATTTTGCACCTTAAAAGGAGAACTGGCTATATTTTTTTTTGATAAATATTTAAAATTAAAGTTTTGATAATTTTATAAATAAATTTTATATATTTTGATTATTTATTCAAGTTTTTTTAATTTTTTTTTAATTAGTAATTGAGATATTCCTGAAAATATTTTAAGAGATAAAAAGTAATTAAACCCTTTTTCAAACAAAAGGTACACTCCTCTCAAATCATCAATATTATTAAATTTGATTGTTAATAGGATAATTAATTATTGGTGATTTTCATTTAAATTATTCATTTTTTCATTTTTTGTTTTTTTTTTATTTATCAGATATTGAACAGTTGGGAAATGAAAAGGCAAGATAAAAAGAAACTAATTTGTAAATAATCTACTAGTATAAATGGAAATACTTTAAGTTTGATTTCGAATGAGCTAGATGTGGGAATTTTGAACGAACATTATTGGATTGATGCATGTAACAAAGAAAAGAGAAAAAATAAAAATAGAAAAAAACAATTCAAACAAAATACCCAGATGAATTGCGGCTTTTATTTTGAAGATGAGAGAGCGAAGAACAAAAGTTTGACGTTTAAAGAGTAATAAATAAAATTTAAAAAGCTTTTTCATCGATTAAGCTTGTTCAACAGTTTTTATTGTTTTTATAATTTTTTTATTTTACAATGAAAAAAACGAGATTTCTCATTTCAAATAACAAGGGCACATCATTTTTTAAAATATTTAATTTTAAATTTTATTGTTTTGTTTTAATGGGTTTTAATTATTACTTTGAGTGTTTTTTTTTTCATGTTTTAAAGAATTTCTTCTCTTTTAGAATCATACCACACTTAATATGATTTAATTCTGAATAATTCTTGAAAATTCCTGTGCCTTTTTTTTGAAAAAGAGTTAATTACTATTTTCTGATTTTTTACTGAAAAAAAGAGTTTGAAGATTCAAATATAATATTTAAATAAATATCTTTAACAATGCAAAAACAATTATGATTTATCTTTTTTATATTGTCAAAAAATCTAAATACAAGATATTGTATAAAACACTGGTACATCTTTTAAATTTTTTTTTTGAGATTTTTTTTTTTTTTATAATTAAAATAATTTTTTTTTCAAATTTTTGTTTCAGTTATTAAAAATTTATTGAATATTGAGAAGTTATAATATTGTTTCGGAATATTTCTGATTATCTACTGAAAGTACAAATTGGTGATAATTCGGACATTTGTGAAAAGATAATATAATCATTAAATTATCAATTTGTCATTAAAATTCTAAAATTGTAAATGATCATTACTTGGGTTTTATTTATACATTTTACAACATGTAAATACAATAATATAATTAATTATATCATATTATTATTATTATTATTATTATTTAATATAGTTTTTTGCTTAATATAAGTTTTATTTTGTAATTTATTTTTAGAGATTTTATTATTATAGAAATTGAATTTTCTGATTAATTCTAGATATTTGTATATTTTCTTTAATAAGGAAAAATAAAATATTAAAAATATTTTAAACAAAGCAGGAAAAAGTCAAATCTCATTAAAAATAATTTCAGTGTCGATTTTTTTTAATGTTTTTTATCGGATTAAAAAACAAGTGTTATGTTAACTTGATTCCTATATAATTGGAATTAAAAATTTTTTCGGAAGATTCATATTCATCAATTCGTACCTTTGAGAACCTAAATTTTTTCGATTTTTTAAAAAAAAAGTTTTATAATAATATTGATGTACTAAAAAATCTATTATTGTGATTTATCTTTAATAGAGCACCTAAAAGTGAGAAAAGGCCAAATAGTTCAAAGATAAATTAATCAAGTTATTTCTCGAAAAAAGATCAATATTTAATAATACTCTAATGATTATGAGTATTATTGATTTTTTTTCTTTTTTAATTTTTTTTTGAGAAATAAATAGCTCAGTTCTTGAAAATTGTGTCTTAATATTAAAAAGAGAAGAGACGGGGGTAGAAGAAATGTGAATTTTCTCGAGATATTAATTCACCAGTTATGTTTATCTTATTAAAAACATAGAACACATAATGTGTTATTAATGATTGTTAGCTATTTTGAGAGTTTAAAAGGGATGAAGGAAATAACTTTTAAAAAATGTTATAATTTAGAAAAAATTACTATTTGCGTTGAGAGTCTCTTATTTTAAAACATTTTTAAAGAATAATAAAAAGAATTCTAGCTTTAAAGATCTAAAAAGAATAAAAAAACTACAAAGAATTTTTTTTTATTTTTTGTGTTTTTATTTTTTTTTCCTGAAGATCCACACTATTACAACAAATAGTAACTCACACAAGCAATTTGACTCATTTTTTTCACAATAATCAAGATATTTTTCTTTCTGGATGAGATAAATATCACCCCCTCAATTCAAATATATTTCTTATTTTCTCAACTTCATACAAATAAAGATTTTTATTATTTTTTTTTTTGAAGACTAATCTAAAAAAATAAATAAAAATAACCTCTTAATTGGAATATAAACTCCATTTCACTCAAATTTACCCAGCCAAAAATGAAAAATTCACTTTTTTCAAGAATAAACCAAACTTATGATTGTTTAGAAACAAGGGTAATAAGAAACTTCAGGATACAGTTGAGATTCATAAAAGAAATACTTGAACAAACCATAAATTTCAAAAAAAAAAAAAAAAAATGTTACCAAAAATTTTGGGCCACTTTCATTAGAACATCTAGCCCAAAATTATCTATTTCTCTGGATAATTTAAAATTGTTTACAATATGATTTTTTAATTGTAAACGAATGAATTTCTAAAAGGAATAATAAACACCACAATTTTCTTAATGTTAATTTAGAGTTTTCAAACATTTTTTTTTTTTATTTTACTTTTAAAAAAAAAATACAAAAAGAAGAAGAAAAAAAAAAAAAAAAAAAAATAAAAATCAAAAAAAAAAGCAAAATACAAAAAAAAATTTACTTAATTAGAAAAAATGATTTTGATATAAAAATTAAAATTTTAATTTGTGAAGAATTATGAATTAAACTCATAGAATATGATCTATTTCTTCAATAAAACTAGCACCCTTTGACTGAAAAAGAGTTTATATATATATATATATATTGGTTATTTCCTGAAAAAAAACATCTTTATTAGATAATATACTACTGTTTATAAATATTATTGGGTTTTACTCTTTTTTTTCTTTTTTTTTTTTTTGCGAAATAAATAGCTGAGTTTTTTGTTAAAGTCTCTTAATACAAAAAATAGAAAAGGTGGGTGGGCAGAGGTAATGTGAATAGCTTTTCTAGATCTTAATTAACTAATTATTTTTTTTTATTAAAAAAAATAAAATTCAAAAATGTATTGTTATTGGGTAATAAATTTATTTTGAGAGTATAAATGGAATGAAGAAAATAACTTTTTAAAAAATTTGAAATTTCGAAGTAATTACTGTCTGCATTGAGAGTCTCTTATTTTAAAACAGTTTTAGATAATAAAAAAAAATTTCTAGCTTTAAAGATCTAAAAAGAATAAAAAAACTACAAAGAATTTTTTTTTATTTTTTGTGTTTTTATTTTTTTTCTTAAAGATCCTCACCCCACCTTTCAACAAATAATAACTCACACAATTTGTCGCATTGTTTTGACAAAAAGCATGGTATTTTTCTTTCTGGATGTTATAACTATCGCCCTCTCAAGAAAAATATATTTCTTATTTTCACACCTTCAAACAAATAACGACAGTGATTTTATTTGTTTTTGTTGATCTTTGAAAACAATAATAATTCTATTTCAGAAATTTTTTTCAAGTTTTTTATTTTTTTTTAATTTTATGAAAAATAATATTCCACAAGACTTTTTCTTTTCTCGTTTTAAAGTAAGATTATGTTGACCTACTTTTTCAAAAAAGTAAAAACAATAAGAAGAATGGATAAAGCTGGCAAACAATAACAAACCAAAGATGAAAATCGTTTTTTCACAAGCGGAGAACCAAAAATATGAAAAAAGAGAATTGTTTACAGTGATCAAAATAATGCGTGCACAACGACTATAATCCGTGTTTCAAAATATTATCCGTGTTTTTTTTTATTCTTGTACCAAGGCAACATCCAATCTACTACCAAATAGTATAACTGAGCCCAAATCAATTTTGAAAGTAAAGTACTGGTTATTTTCAGTAAAATTTAAATTATTAATGCAAATAGTTGAAAATTTTCCATAATATTCTCAATTTTTTTGAAATTTTTTGTTTTTTTGATAAAATAAAATTTTCAAAAAAAATTAACTCTATTTTTTGAGATAAATTTTCCAATTTGATCCTTTATTTTTAGAATTTCTTTTTAAATAATAGAACTTTAAGAAACCAACACCATATTTTTTTCGGGTTTATTATTGGTTTCTTTGATTGGTTGATGTATCGGTTTTCTATAACAAAAAAACACGCTTTTTATTTTGAAACACGCCTAAAATTTTTTGGCACGCTTTATTTTGACGAAAGTACTAAAATACTTTTATTACCTAAGTCCAGAGAGGGTTTGTACTCTATTCATTTGAGAATAAAAATAGTAATTTATTTGATAAAGCCTCTGCAACAAAATCAAGTATCATACAACAGCAAAGTTGAAAAATTTTTATTGGGTTTACGTCTCTCTAGTGTGATTTTCAAAAGACTTTCTTTCCTTTTTTCTTGGTCAGTTCCAAAAATACAAATTTATTCCAAAACCCTTTCGACATTATTTTAGGAAAAACTCTTCATTTAAAAACTCTTCGAAAGGTTATTTTTCTTCTTAATTCCATGACCCATAAATAAATTCATCCGCTTCTCGAAAAAATAAAACAATTTTCGAATAAAAACTTTTAATTATTTTAGTTTCTCATATTTAAAAATAAAACGATTTAAAATTTCAATGTATTAACTTTTTTCATTTGGCTTTATGAGAATTCTGAGTGAACTAGATCTATAAAAAAGACATGCCATTTGAATAGAATCGCATATTTTGATTGATTTCTTCAATATGACTTTTTGAGAAGAAAACAAAATGCAAAAATTAATTCCCCTTTAGTCTTAATCTCTCAGAAGTTAACCCAAATATAAAAACAAAATTTCTTAAATCAAATTGATTTCATTTGTTCAATTCGTTCCTTGATTTTACCCTCTTGGGATACATTTACTTTTTAAAAATTACTTTAGATTATTTGAAAAAAAAAAAAAAAGTACATCAAATTCCGAAGAATGAGAAAAGTTGGAATTTGTCTTGTACCATTTATTAATTGTTTGAACAATAAACTAAAGGTTTTGATCTTTTGAATTGGATTTCAAATTCAAATCAATTACTTTTAATTAACTGTTTTCAAAAGATCACTTTAGAGCAGTGAAAAAAATACCGGACATGAAAAAAATCCCGGAAAAGATTTTTAATTGTGAATATTCAGAAAAATTATTGTTTAATTTATTTATTTACAATCAAATTCCTTTTTTTAAGAATCGAACTTTTTCAATTATAACTCCCCCACTTATTAGAATGATGATTGATGAAATCATACTTGTTCAAAAAACCATTCAATCAATCAAAAGACAAGAATAAAAATTATCATTTTCCAAACTCTAGTAAACCTCGATAAAACTCGATTTTTTTTCAAAAAAAGTTGATCATCATTAGGCTATCAAACAATTACTCGGGTATTCTAGAGACACCTTACTTTGATGGACTTTGGGTAGGTTTATTACTAATCTCATACTGGTATTTGAATTTCAAATGGGAAATTTTTTCACTTGGTTTACAATTTCCTTTTTGTTACAAAATTCCAATTTACAACCTGCTCCTGTAGGGAAACTCTGTTTGTCATAAACAAGGAAAATGATTTGAAAATAAAATATTTTCCCATTTAGACTTCAAATACCAGTAAAAAAATTGGTTATTTATAATAAGGATTTGATTGAAATTATACAAAAATTTTACTAATACTCACCATTAAAAATCTTGTCAGGGATTTTTTTCATTTACGGTATTTTTTTCCCTACTATACTTTTTTTATCACAATTTACATTTAATAATGATTGTTCGCAACTGAAAGACGGTATTCTTGATTGTTTTCCGTACTCCTAATCAATAACCTTATCATACATTTGTATAGAAATAGAAACAAGGTATCCAAAAGCTAATTATTTTATACTCAATAATCCGTGTTTTCTGCTTTCTTTGTGTTTGAAATAATTTATTTGTTGTCATAAAAAAAATTGTTGTTTTTTTATATTATTTTGATTTTTTTTCTGAAAGTTTCCTAATAATTATTTGTTCAGAGTTTTAACAAAAAAAAATAAACTTGTAACTAAATATACATTCATTTGCCAGTCTTTATTTTGGAAAAAGATCGTTTCTATAAATTTTTGCAAAACTTTTTAGGAGTTACAAAACGACTAAAAGATATTTTTTTTAGTAAAATTTCCCAGAAATCTTAGAGATAACTTTTATTTCTGAAAATACTCTTTTGATAATCTAAAAAACTCAACAAAATTTAAATTTTAATTATTAACTTTCAAGAACTGAAGATCTTCAAAACCTAAAATAAAAAAGCTTAATGATCCCAGACACCCACAAAGCAAATTCCGAAAATACAACAATTATTTGAAAACACTATTCAAAATAGCCTTTAAGTGCTTTGAAAAATCATAAAATACAAAAACATGGGCGTAGAGCACAAACTGTATTTGTCAAAAGAATTTCCGTTTGAAAGTATTATGAACTTGCCTATGTCAAAGTAAAATCTCTAGAGTAATTCGGTTTTCCTTGGAAAGAACCCAACAGGGTGTCTCATATGAGCCAAACAAATACCATTATTGAAATTTATTCTCAATTGAAAAAAAAAAATGTATTAACTATTAATTCTTGGATCAAAAGTCTTCCAAACTTAACCATAAAACCGGAGTTTTGTTCTTTGAGAAGATTTCAGAAACACTAAGAAAAATATTCCATTTTCATATTTTGAAATTCAAGATCTGATCGTGTTATCAAAAGAAAAAGAAAATTACTAAAATGATAATAGGTTATTAGGTTTCAATCGATAAAAGTTGAAAAACAGTTTAAATGCAAATTATTATTTTTATTTTCAAATCCAAATGTTTTTGAAAAAGTATTCAAAAACTTTTGGATTAGTAAAAGTTTGATTTTTCAAACTTATACGTAATTTAAAATTTAATAGTTTTATGTCTGTACTTATTGATACGTATATGAAAAAGAAAATACGCCTATGATTTTTTTTTCACCAAAAAGTAATTTTGTAGAAAATTTATTGGCTTTTAAACACCTGTCTATGACACATTTCATTAAAATTAAGAATTTTTCAAGAAAAATAACCCGAACAATATTTTGTTATTTATCAAAATAAAAATAATTTTTCTCAAACCGAACAAGTTTGAAGGAATAATTCTAGGTGAAACCATTTCGCACCCCCACAAAAGGTTTCCCAGATTTATTTTTTTTTCAGCATCTTTACCGAATTTGTTTCCAAAATGGAAAATTTCTTAAAATTTTTTCTTCAAAGATCAGCCTCAAATAAGTAAAAAGCTTTTCGATTTATTGCAAAAAAAAATAAAAAAAAATGAATATATTTTACTTCTCAACAATAAGGATTATAAATTGGCCTATATGTTCAAACATGCATATTTGGGAATAATCCGAAAGAACTTTTTTTTTTTAATTGGTTACTAGGATAATTTGTAAAAGTTAAATTTCATTATTTTTTTTTTTATTGTTTTTTCTTGAAAATCAAAATGAAATTGCATTGTTTGTTTTTTGTAGTAATTATTTTTGTGTTTGTACAGCTCTCAATTCAATCAACATACAACCAACAAGCAATACCAAATCATGAAATGATATTTCCAATTTTAAGCCAAAACGTTAAAGGACAAAAAAGTCCACCCGTCTCGGAAAAGTATGTTTCTCAGTAACCCTTCTTATCCAATTTCCTTTTCAAAATAAACCAAGCCTAATTTGAATTAAAAAATTCTAAAAACTTTTTTGTCACTCAAATAACTGAAAAAAAAAAATAACCAAAAACAGAATAAATGAAATAAAGTATCCCATTTTTTTTTATCCAAACAGTGGCCAAAACGAAGATCAAAATGTAAAGTATATTTGTAATCTGCACTCAAAAGGTATTTGGTTTTTTACAAATGAATCGATCGTTTATGGAATTAATGAAGATTATCAAATCCAAATGAAGTTAATTGGAGCAAATTTTGAGACGACAAAACCTCTTCTCAAAAGGAAGTCTGTTTCACACTACTATTTGGGAAAATTTAAGGCCACAGACATTGAAAACTATTCTGGAGTCAAATATGAGAATATTTATAGCAACATTGATTTAGAATTCCATATAAATGACGAAACTGGGAATTTAAAGTCCTCGTTTGTCTTAGATCGCGCAGCTGACATGTCACAGATTCAATGGAAATATGAAACAAAAAATGAGGCATTAACAATGACAATCTCCGAAAGCAATGGCAATTTACAATTTTACTCAAAATCAACCAATAGCCTAATATTTGAAGAGTCTAAACCAGTGTTCTTCCAAAACAATAGGCAATTAGAGGGTGATTTTATTTTAGATGAAGTGAATGGTGTTGTCACCTTTCAGATTGACAAAAACTATAATTTTAATGAAGAAGAGGCTTTGGTTATTGATCCAAATTATGCAACATACGTTGGTGGAAATAAAATGGAAAAATCCAATAATGCTATTCAAGATGAAGATGGTTGTGTTATTGTAATAGGTAAATATTTTTTGTTTTTTTCCAGAAAAAATTATTATTGTTTTGCTGAGATGTAGTACTAAAATTGAAAATTTTGGGTTGTGACTCTTTTAAAAAAAAAGGAAAAATAAAATTTTTCCAGGCTACTCAAAATATATAATTTGCCGGCTTTAAGAAGGTTGGTAAACACCATTTTAAAGAACTTATCGTCTGCACCCCTTTTCAAACAACTATAGATGAAACTAATTTGTTAAAATATTATACACACCCAAAAGGTAACTTTTTTTCTGGACTAGTGAATTTTATAAATCCGAAGTACTTCTGTTAACAACAATAATAAAGATAACTGGCCTCAAGAATTTCAAGTTTTGTAATGCTTATTATATCATAAATAAACTTTATTCCATGGGGCAAAATGTTAATTAAATCACTTTACCAATGACTTTTAGTTTAATTCCACTTTTAGATATTAACCTGAATGAATAATAATTGAATACTTTTCAAAATGCTATACTTGTATAATAAAACTGAAATATCGAAAAAAAATACTCGTGATGATAATGTTCCGTGTCCCACCGTTTCCAGGATATAAAAGAAAAGAGCAAAATCATAAGTATTTTTTTTTCAATTTTAATCAATAAATATTTTTTTAATCTTTCAAAATAATTGATTTCTCATTTAAAAGATATTTATCTAAACTTAAAATATTATTGAAAGATGATAAAATAATCTCAAAAGTGTGAAAAAAGATTTTATAGGATTTTTTCCTATTGTATTAAACAAAAATCTTAATAGAATGAAAAATTGGATTGGTCACATTAAATTTTAAAATATCTGTCTACATAATTTTTGATCAAAGATCTCTTATTAGTCAATGGTGCTTATTATAAGTGGGGCATATTAAAAAATGAAAAATTAGCAAAAGTTTAATCATTTTTTTTATAAAAAGTTTTCAGCATCATAATATGTTCAAAATGATCTTTTAAATTTTGAGTTTTTTGAATGAATTTGTATTTTTTCAGTCAAAAACAATTTTTTTCGCAAGTTTTCTCTTTTGATTGCATATTGAAAAGTTTCAGGAATGTTCTTAAAATTTCAAATTTTCATAGAAAAAAATTAAAAATTAAAGATTTGATTTTGCACCTTTGTTCCAAATTACCATTTATTAGGGTTTTTTTATCATTACTAATTAACTTTTAGATCATATTATATTTTAAAATGTTAAAAAGCATTCGTTTCAAAAATGAGAATTAATTTTTTTTTTTTGCAAAAAAAAATGTCAATTTAAAGTTACAAAACATCATAAATTTGAGTAATTGCTTTGAAAATAATCAACAAGTAAATGGAAAAGATATAAATGCCACAAAAAGGCAACAACAAAAAGATTGTTTAGAGTGATCCTTTTTTGAATTTCAAATCCTTATTTCAATTTATTGTTTTTCTTAAATAAAATTGATTATTTTGAATTAATCTGAATTTCAAATCTCAAGATCTAAAAATCTTTTCAATGCCTTATTTTTCGAGCGAAAAAATTATATTTTACTACTTTCCAAATATTAAATCCGAATGGATTTACTGGAATTAAGTGTGCACACCCAGTTTCAATTCTAAATATGCATTATACATAATTTACTTTTATTTTGGTTAAGGTAATTCCGTCCTTTTATCACAGATTAAAATATTTTGTTTTTTTAGAAAAGACAAAATAAATAAAAAAAAAAAAAAAAAAAAGGAGATTACCAATTTCTATTTAATGACTTAACATTTTGGAATACAAAAAAAAAAATAAAAAAAAATATTGAGATTGAAAGTGAAGTTCAAAATGTTATTCACATAAAAATGAAATAAAATGAAATGATGCTCACTAGTAAATGGTTGTTTAAAAACAATTACATAATGATTGGGAATTTCCCCATAAAGTTCAAAAAAAAAAAAAAAAATTGAATTTTAATCCTAGTAAATTAACAATAAACTTGGATATTTTGTAACGAATAATATTAAAACTTTTTTTTAGATTTGGATACATTACAAAAGAATAAAATACATAAAATAGTTTATTCTTCTATAAACTTTTAGTTTTTAATATTATAATTATTATTATTTGGGAATTCAATTCGTTCACAACTATTGGTAAAAAATACCGATAAACCCAAACATTTTCAACTTTTTGCTATTATTTCCCTTTTTAGTAATTTTTTAAGATTTTGAATAAAAAACTTTATTGGTATAAGTCCAAAGAAAATTTTGAAAAATGAATTGATTTTCAAAATATTCTTTGTTAATCAAATGTTCTGAAAGATAAAGATAGAATATTTCTCAAAATGGAAATTGGAACTAAAAATTTGTTTAATATTTATCAAATTTATCAGTACAACAAAATTCTAAAAAGCAGCTTACGTCGTAAAACTAAAGCAACCCTATCTTTACCACTTGGAAAATGACATAAAAAAAAAAACAATTCTAAAAAAACAATAGGTTCATCAAAATCAACGAATTTTGAGATTACAATCAGTAAATTCCCATTCGTAGGCAGCGGAGATATTGAGGATGTCCTCGTTTTTAAATTTTGTGGAGACAAGCAGGAGATAAGATGGTCCCTTTTTTTAGGCTCTAGTCTTTGTGATCGAGCCTGGGCGATTGATTTTGATGGTAATGGTGATTTGATTATCGGTGGGTATACAGACGGCCATGAGAGTAGCAATACCACCCCCTTCCCCACGACTTCGGGTGTGATAGAACAAGAGTGTAGTGATCAGACGAATCAGGGTACCGTGTTCATTACCAAATTGCGAAACGATGGAACGGATATAATCTGGTCAACTTTGATTTGTTCTGCACATCATAGCACCCTCAACTCATTGAAGTACTTGCCTGGTGATAACAAGATCGTCATTGGCGGGTTTAGTAATGCAAATTTTCCACAAAATGGATATAATGCGTCAAAGCATTCGTGCCTATCCAAGGATACGAATAAAGTGGCCTTCATTGGGTTGGTCGACAATGAGGGAACAGATTTGGAAAGGGTGACGTGCTTAAAGCCAAATTCGCAAGACAACCTTGTCACAAACGTCGAGAAGATATCTGTGGTCAATAACGAATATATATATTTTGGTGGTTGGATCGAACATACAAGTGGAGAATTTTGGGAAAGTCCCGATTGCCCGGTGAAAAGAGATCCCCTGGACGATCTAAGATCCATTCTTGTGGGGAGAGTGCATCTCTCAAACTTCACGTACGATTATGCATGTGCCTACGGGGGCGATGGCACATCCAATTTCTATGATATGGAGTTTGATTCTGAGGGCAACATGTGGGTTGTTGGATCAAGCGAGGCATCCAATTTCGTCACCACGGGCGATGCGCTACTCCCAACAAAGCCATCCGGGCTCGAAACAAGCCTGTTTGGGAATGTTTTCAAATTGGATAGCAAGCTGACAACCATTTTGTATTCAACATGGATCTATAAAAAAGAGAATCCAAGCGCTCCCGAAGTGAGGTCAATCGCCATCGGAAGTAATGACGAAGTCATGATCTCGGTAAGAAATTTCTTTCCAACACAAAGCATGGTTGATCACAACTATGGAGTTGATAATGCGCTTTTTGTTTTAAATAAGCAATTTGATCAATTTTTGGTCAACATTTCGAATCCTCTTTCCTATTGCGACAGGATCTTGTTGTATAACGGTGACATTTATAACTTCACTTTAATGTGCTATGGTAGTAGCCCGTTCAATTACCCCTCAGAAAACGCCTATCAAGAGGAACAAAATGGCGAGGATGACATCCAATTGATCTCGTTAAATTGGAAATGCGGGACGGGCAATTACACAACAAGAGAAGGCTGCTTCCCCTGTTCAACTGGGAAGTTTAATGATGAAGCTGTGATGGCAAACGAATGTGAAAAATGCCCACGGGGAACTTATCAAGAGCTCGAGGGGCAGTCCTTTTGCCGTGAATGTGCGCTTGGTTCGTTTACGTCCAGGTTAGGACAAACCTCGTGCCAAAATTGCTCAGTGGGCACATTTGCCAATGTCACAAAGCTAACGCAATGCCACGATTGCGGCCTGGGAACATACGCAGGCGAACTTGGATTGTCAGAATGCCTTGGCTGTGTACCAGGAACATACGGAAATAAAACGGGCTTGAGTGCCTGCGAAGACTGCTCCAGCGGGTATTATTCCGGTGGCGTGGGAAGCAGTGCATGCGACATCTGCGAAAGCGGCACATATTCGGATACGGACGGGTCCACGGGGTGCACCAAGTGCTATCCTGGAAGCTATCAGAATACCCAGGGGCAAACAAAATGTATCCACTGCCCAGAGGGACAGTATGCGGGGGGGAAAGGAAATCATAATTGCACAGATTGTGAAGTTGGGACGCACCAACCAAACCAGTGGACAACAAGCTGCGAGCGGTGTTCGAGGGGGTATTACCAAGACGAAGAGGGTGCCATAGATTGCCCCCAATGCCCCCCCGGCACGATTTCCCCCAACACGGGATCACCGGCTTGCCAACCATGCACGGAGGGAACGTACGCCCACGAAAACCGAATCGAGTGCATCCCCTGCCCCGCGGGGACATTTAATAACAAGACAAGCGGGGATTCCATTGACGCCTGCGAGCCTTGCCCCGTACTGACATATAACCCAAAAACTGGAAGCAAATCCATAGAGGCATGCATTCGATGCGAAAACGGGTTTTGGTCAGAAACTGTCGGCGCTATTACGGAATCTGTATGCATTCCATGCGGCAAGGGCACGTATTTAGATCCAAACGATCTTGATGGGGAATGTAAAACCTGCGAATTAGGGTACTATTCTCCAAAAATCGCATCAACGTCCTGCATGGCTTGCCCCGAGGGGACAACGTCTTCAAGTAATTTCCAAAAATATGTCAGCTGTGGCAGCGGGACATATGCCGAGGGGGAGGCGAACCCGCAATGTAATAAATGTGAAAAGGGTACCTTCAACAATGGGACCAAGCAAACAGCCTGCAAGAAGTGTCTGCATCCAGAATATTGCCTAGGTGGCGACACATGCGCATCTGGCAGAAACCCTCAAAAGCAATGCGAAAAATGTAAGGAAGGATTTTTTGAATTAAACAAATCTTGCCAAAAGTGCCCCACCAATTTGCAATATCTCTATTTGCTCATCTTGATCGTTGCCTTTATTATCTTACTATTTGTCTTTAAGAAAAAAGTGCAAAGAAAGATTTTAGAAGACCCGTTCCCCGTTTTTAGAATCGTTGTAACATTCGTGCAAATCATATCTCTGTTGTTCACCCTAAAGCTGTCGTGGCCAGAAACCGTCAGCGGCAGTATAAGCAAATGGGGAACCATTTTCGTCTTTGATCTCAATGTACTGGCATCTCCAGACTGCTATTCGCAATTAAGCTGGAAAGACAAATGGGTACTGCAATTTATGACACCGCTTATCATCATTTCGATCCTATTGGCTGTTTATTTGGCATTGAACCGCTATTACAAAAGTCATGGTTTGAAAGAAGAACAAAAGGAATTTGGCATCTTTTTTTCAAGGCTATTTAGCCTGACTTTAAAATATTTCTTCATTCCAATGTCAAATATCTCATTCCAACCGTTTAACTACACAACGGATCCAGAAACCAACGAAAAGGTCCTATCAATCGACCCTTCAATTTCGACATCGAGTACCACATACAAAAAATATTTGACACTGTATATTTTGTCCATTATTATCTATATCGTTGGGATCCCCTTGTTTTTTATTATTGTGCTACTCAAAGCAAAAAAGGCCAATTTTAGTAAATTTTGGGCCGATCGTTTTGGTTGGATTTTTTTGAACTACAAATCAAATCGATATTGGTTTGAAATCTTTGAAATCTTTATTAAATTTTTCTTAGCCATATCGTCACTTTTTTTTGCAAATGATGACGATGGAATCAGCCAAAGAAACTATTTCCTCTTGTCCTTGTTTGTGGTTGCCCTATTATTAATGATCTATTTGAAGCCCTACCAAGTTGATGTAACATTTGATCATGGCAAGTTTGCAGCAGAAGACAAGGCCCAGATCGGGTTCTATATTATGATCATCGGCGCAATCACATTAGCGTTGCAGCAATTGAATAATATTCTTTTTGTAATTCTTTGGCCCCTGGGCGCAATCATTAGCTTTGTTGGCTTATATTCTTCATACCAAAAAATGAAAGAAAAAAAAGCAAAATCAAAAATTAAATTCTCCGCAAAAGCCGAAATTAAAAAACAAGAAAAAATGTTAAGAAAATTCACCAAAAAACAAACCTTTTCTGATTTGCATCTGTTGTCTCTAAATCAACAAATTATCAAAAGCATTAAAGAAAGTGTTTCAGTAGAAAAGGACCTTTTGCGACAAATCAAGCAATTAGATGATAAAATTCAAATTTTGCAAAACAATTATACTGTTTTTAACGATGAAAAACTGAATCTATTAAAAGAAAGAGAAGAAAATGTAGGCAAAATGGGAAAACTAGGTGGTGAAAATGATGATTAAGATCAATTGGGAAATAAAAGTATTGTGTCTTTTGTGATGAAGAGTCAATTTGAAACTGTTGAAAAGCATTAAAAAAATGAATTGTTTTTTTTTTGTTTTTTTAATAGTTCAAAAAGAATAAAACAAATTGTATTTTATTTTTATTTTTTAAGAAATTTAATAAATTTTTCTTGTTTTTATCATTTTATTTTTTATAATTCTCATTTTTTTTATGTTTTAAATTCTTAAATAATTGTTTTGCATTTGGTTAATTTTGTTTTTAAAAATAATTTTATTTTTGAATATTTATATTCATATAATGAATTGTCTGTTAAATTTTCGGAGATAAATTTATACAAACATAATTTTCTTGTTGGTTGGATTATTATTTTTATTATTATTTTTTTTTTATTATTAAACAACTTGAGAGAGTTTATTGAATTAGAGTTAACTAGACTTTTGTTTTTTTATATAACCTATTTTTCAAAAATTTTGACTCACTTTTTTTTAGTTTTTAGTTTTATTTTTTTTTAATTTTAAATACATTCGGTTTTTATTGCTTTAGAAAGACTTAAAAGTAAATTACTGATCATATTTAATTTTTAATTGTTCTTGAATACTAATGAAAAAATATTTTTTTTTTCAATTTATTATTTTAGGTGAGTCACAATTTTTGATAAAGAGTTTAGTCATGAAGAAGAATAAAAGCAAGATCTTTTTTTTATTATTTATATTTTTTTGCTACTATTATCTAAAAAGCAAAGTTGGATCTTGTTCTTTGGTTTGTTTTTTTTAAATTTTTGTTCATACTTTTTAATAATTGGTGAAAGTTTTCTTTATTTTAGTGAAAAAAATAATGTCTCCAATTCTTTTTTTTTTATGGGATTAATATTATATATTATTATTATTATTATTTTCTGTTTGATGATATATCATTCAAGTCAATCAGAAAAGTGGATAATAAATAAAAATTTATTAACTATTATAATTTATTTTCTAATTGTAAGGTAGTTTTATTTTAGAATATCTTTATTTAATTAATTCTAATATAAATAATTTTGAATCCAAAATTTTTATTTTTAATAAATTTGTTCAAAATGGTAATCTTTTTTTTATTTTTTTCCAGAATTCAAATTGGTGGGTGCAAAGATAATAGGTTGAGAGATATTTAATAAAAAAATTGAGTTTGGGTTTGTTGATTGTGGAATTTTTTTTTTTTGCTTTGTTTTTTTTTTTTTAAGCTCACAATTTTTGTTTTTTTTTTATAAACAAGTGAGTACTAAAATTTCAAATATTTGTAATAAGGTTTTCTGGATTTAAAGGATTTTTGGAAATTAAAGAGTTTACTCTATTATTAGAAATTCATGGGAAGTTAAGGTAGTTTTTTTTTTAACTTCAAAAGATTTGAGTGAAATTACTGATTGTTTATGATTATTTTAAATAAAAATAAAAAAAAAAAAAAAAAAAACTTAATACGAATTATTAATAGTAGATTGATGGATTTTTATTTTATTATTGTTAATCCTTTTATCAATTTTTATCACTTCTACGAAATTTGGGAGTATTCCCAAGTGATTTTGAGTACATTCAGTGTTTAAGTTTCCCATAAATCAAAAGTATTGAGTAAACTCTTTGATTTTACTAAATTCCTATTACTTGTGGAAAAAACCCTAACAGTGGTTTTCTTGGATTTTTCGATTTTATTTGTAAAGTGTTCTAGGTTTTTTTTAATTTTTGAAATAAAAAGAAAATTTTATAAATTTTCGGTTGATTACAAAAAGTAAAAAAAAACCTAACGAAAATAAGGAGATATTGCATATAAACAGAAAACACAAGAAAACATAAAGATGTTTATTTTTAATTTAAGAAATAAAAAGAAAATTTCTGATATTTAATTTTAATTTCGAAAATTAAAAAAAAAACCTAACAGAACATTTAAATAATTCAAAATAATGTAAAAAAATTACAGATTTTATTAAATAATTTTTAATTCTAGAAAATTTATGGGAAAGTGTACGACAAGTGCCCTAGAGTACTGTCGGGTGGCTATTTTTTTTTTTTTTTAGTTTTAGTATCCTAAATATTTTATATTTCTAATCTAAACTGAAAGTTCAAAAAAACATAATGATGGTTTTCAGAATTCAAAAGAATTGGGTAAAAATCTTGAATTTTACTCAATTGTTTTAAATTTTGGAAAACATAATAGATTCTGAATGATGTTCAATTATTTTATAAAATTGATGTTGTTATTGTTATATGCTAATATTCTAATTATTTTTCTTCTCTTATATTTATTTTGATAAATTTTCTTTAATTACACATTTTGTCAAATAAATCAATAAAGAGCTAAACTATCTTTTCTATTTTTTTAATTCACAATATTTCTTCTATAATTATTAACACATCAACAAAAGAATTAATGATTCATTTTTTTTTTTAAAAAAACTAGTTTATTTTCAATGACATTTCAAAATAACGAATATAATTTTACAAAATACTCTCTTGTGGAATTATTTAATTTATTAAAAAAAATTGAATTTTTTAGCAACTAATCTAGATTTCAAGACAAATTTCAGAATAATCTTTTTCAACATTGAAGTTTACAAATCTATGGATCAATAACCTCCCCATTATGTTATATTTATGAGTTTAAGTTTTTTTGGATCTTTAAAAATACTTTATAAATTGACATTTTCAAAAAACAAATATTTTTTTAAAAGAAATTTAAAATTAATAGAAAAGGAAATTTTTTATTTTTTGTTATTATAAACAAAATTTTGTAGATATTTCTAATAAACCGAAAAGAATAACAAAAAAAAATCCGAAATAATAATATAATTAAAAAACATTTTTTATACATTCATAAAACAGTAATACATTTATGAATTATTTCAAATTAGGGATTTTTTTTAAAAAAAAAATAGGAAAATATAATAATATATATATTTAATTTTAATAACTATTTGTCTATTTCATTCCATTATATTTAAGTTATGTTAATCGTTATACCAGTCAATTAATTTCAAATCACCCAAGTTTCGAGGAGAAACCAAATGTTTTATTAAAAAAGCAATGCCGATCACGATTAAAAAAATACCAGCAGACATATATGTCAAACTAATAAAGTAATTTCTTGAACCAGTCCAAGTTGTCGTCAAGAAAACTAGAGATTTTGTTCCATGAAAAGTTGTTGAATTAAAATTATTTTCAATTTGTGCGGTATATGTACCCTTTTCCAAATCGTTATCCTTAATAATCCCATATAATTTACGGAAATTTGGAAGAGATTCGACCCTCATCCAAACAATAAAATGCTCGTCAGTATAATCGGATTGAATGACTGTTTCGTCCATTGGATCAAGGGTTTCTGTTGGATTTTTAAATTTTTTTCCCACATCTGAATTCCACGAGATACCTTCGCTTGTGAATGAAACATTATTTTTACTCTCAGTCATCAAAGAATAAGTATCTATTATGAATGGATAGATAACAAGAAAAAAATTATTATTTTTGAAAAAAAAAAAATTAATAAAAATGAAAAGAAACAACATTTCTGTAAGAATATTTGTCTACTTTTAAAACTCTTTGTAACCTTGTAAGCATTCACACAGACACACGTATATATATATATATATATATGTATATAAGATATTTCCAAGAAAGTGGGGCAAATTTATTTTAAAATATATTTATGTAACCCATTCTTCAAAAAAGGATTTAAATATATAAAATCATTAACCACCTTTTATATATTCTTGATAATAATTCAATTTGTTCCTTTGTATTGTATTGCAGAAATAAAATATATTAAAATTTCTGATCTCGATTTTATCGGATATTTTTTTATGGTGAAAATTGGTGTTTATTGTTTTCTTTTTGATCGAAAAAACCATTTTCATAACTTGTATAATCTCAACAAAATTTACAATATAATTAAAAACCTATAACTGCGTTTTCGTGTTTAAAAAGTTATTTGTTCCCTTTCCATATTTCCGGTTTTTTATTGAAATTGGTCGTACATTGCTTTAACCAAAAAAAACACTATTTTTTTTTTCATTTTTTGGGAATATTTCAACTAACATATTTTGAATTAAATACATAAGTGGTTGGTTCAATCGGTATAAATATTAAACTTAATTTGGTATAGTTGATTAATTATAATCATCACTAAAAAAGATTATTTTTTATGAAATGTAAAAAAAAATGCCCCACTTTTTTGGAAATACCTTATATATATCTTTAAAACATATTCCTGTATTTTTAAATTCAATGATATTGTTTTTATTCAATTGGATTTGCATTTACAAGCTCATAGAAAATATAAAATGGTATTCTGAGTTCCCAGTTTGCAATAAAAAAAAATATTAAAGTAAAAAAAACATTTCCAAATCATAAATTACATAACTTGTTTTTATTTTCAAATTGTTAAATTAAAGAGTTACAGTATTCTTTTCACCTGGAGTAATATCTGTCTTTATGGTTTTGATTTGGAAACAATCACTCACTTTGTTATGTTATGAGCTTGGCCTGGAAGAACGAGAAATATGATATTGTTCGAAGTGATATAAGATGATATTGAGGAGTTCGAAAAACGACGATTAGTATAATCTTAGTACCAGAACAATATCATTATTTTGAGTCTGGAAGGGGATCCAAAACGAGGAATTATAACTGGTGATTTTTGAATAAATGAAACAATATGAGATGCTATTTATTTTTTGGAACTAGGGATCTAACTCAACACAACAAGACACAAAACAAACAAATTTAAACCAAAACAAGTAAAAACCAATTTGTTATTTTTAAAGGGTAATTTGAAGAACTTGTTCTTCAAATGAGCTTTTTCTCCCAATGGAGTTATCGAAAACAAAACTTGGTTTAAAATCCCACAGAAACAAACTAGATCGTCAAACTTTTCAATGAGCCTCTCATCTCCCCGTTTATTTCATGCTTGTTAAGAGAGATCCGAAGGCGATCAAACATAAAACTCCGTATCTATTATGTGTTCTTAACAGTGAATGATTTTGAAGTATTCCTCGAAAAATTCTTGACTTGATGTTGCAAAAAAAAAAATGTTTTTTTTTTTTTCTAATTTTTTTAAATTTGTAATTGTTTTTTTTCTCATTTTGAAATTCTTCTATAAATAGCCTCTTCTCTCTTTTTCCTAAGAAAAAAAGAGATCAAACATGTTTTTTTATTTTTTAAAAATGATATTGATTTCTTTTCAAACCAAAACCAAAAATTTTGTTGGATTTTCGGCATTCTTTTTGTACAAAGAAAGAGAATTCATTCAATTTCCAACCTTTAAGGAATAATTGAAGGACTTTTTTTCTTTGTCATCTATTGATCAAATAATTGGGTTTCTTGAACCAAATTAATTTTACAATGTAGTAAATCCTTGAGTGCGGCGATCTTATGGGATTTATGAGACTAAAAATGTAGCAAAAAAATTGGTAAACTCTTCTAAAATAACTTTAACATTTTTAAAGTCAAATTTATTAGTAAAATAAGAAGTATTTTACCCAAATTGAATGAATTGAAAATGAGAAGATCAAAAAATTTTCAAACTTTGTCTAATAACTAAAGTATTTCCCAAAATCTTTCATCAGTGACTACAGTTCTATCCTAAACTTTTCAGTGTTTTAATCTCTTTCTTATCGGTAGTTATGAGGAATTATATACTTGTAATTTTTTCAAATAAAAATTTTGAGTTTAAAAAAAAAATCTGTTACTATTTTATTAGAATATCATCAATTTTATAAAATTTTATCATGAATTGTGTTGTGAAATCAGCACTTTTAAGTAATATTTTTTTGTTTTTTTTTATCCATTTTCAGTTTTAATTGCCATCTTAAAAAAATACAGGTTTTTGGTTTGAAAGGGATATATACAGATATAAACTATTTTTCAAAAATGTTAACTCAAATTATAATGTTATTGGGTGTGGTTTTGCCGAGTGTTTTCATAATTTTTATCAAAATCTAAATTTTTCAATTTTGAGATCAGAATCATTTTTTCTAATTTTGCAAATTTTTGTTTTGTTTTTTAACTTTTTTTTTCGTTTTTCATTTTTTTTTCTCTTTTTCTTAATTTTTTTGCTTTTTCAAATTTTTTTTTTTTTTTTTTTTTTTTTTTTTTTTTTTTTTTTTTCAAAAGATCATTCGGAAAAAAAAAAAAGATATTCAAAAAGACCAATAATCACTATGAAAATTGAGACTATAGATATCT
This sequence comes from Anaeramoeba flamelloides, assembly GCA_027625915.1. Classification (NCBI taxonomy): domain Eukaryota; family Anaeramoebidae; genus Anaeramoeba; species Anaeramoeba flamelloides. The sequence goes on along the minus strand of JANTQA010000032.1, from coordinate 9,717,647 downwards.
TTTTAAAATGAATTTAATTATTAGTAAAAAATCTTGTTTGATAACTTTTTTTTAGTGAAAGTTCTGTAATAAAAAATTGGTAATGCACATTTTAAAAATTGTGACTCGCTTTTTTTTTAGTTTTTGATTTTATTTTTTTTTAATTTTTAATATATCAGGTTTTTATATATTTAGAATGATTTAAAAGTGAATTACAAATCAGATTTAATTATTAATAGTTGTTCCTGAATACCAAAAGGATATATTTTTTTTTTTTCAATTTATTATTTCAGGTGAGTCACAATTTTTGAAATGGTGTTTATGTAATTAACCCCCTACAACTGGGGTGACTTTGACTGGAAAATGGTTTATATAAATATATGCACACATATCTATACATATTACATAGGACCATTTTAAAAGGTATAAAAACTTGAAAATTCTGTTACTTCTGTTTACTTTGGATAAAAAAAGTAACATAATGGTTAATTGGTTTTTGTAAATACCATAGAATACCATCGAGTGAATAGTTTTTTTTTTTTTTTTTTTTTTTTTTTTTTCAGATTCAAGATATTCTGCCACTATTTTATTCACAGATAATTATAATCTCAAAAATATTGTTTTTAGAGGATCTAAAATAAAAATCAAAAAAAACAAATGATTTCTGCTATATTTGATTTAATACTATAATTCTTATTTTGGATTTTAGATAAATAAAAATAAAGAAACAGGAATAGGAAGTGTTTTGGGTATGTTTTGAAATTCAGAAAAATGAGAAAAATTCTCTCTTAAAGAGTTACTCCACTAAAAACATACAAATTATTTTTTTTTACAAAATAAAAGAAATCATATCGATAATAAAATTTTTCTTTAATGTTCACAAAATTTGGTTGTTTCAAGAATTTAATAATCTCAAAAATTGATATCAGTCGTTAAGTGAAAAAAAAAACAAAATGAAATTTTACTAATACTAACATTAAGTGGACAGATATTATGGTGTAAATTGCCTTTTTGAAATAGAAAAACTTTTTCCCATTTTTTTGAAAAATATCTAATTTCATATTTAAAACAAGCCAGTTGGTGGTGTCTGATTGATGTCTAATAATCAATAAAGAAAATCGATGGCATTTTTAGAAAAATAGCCAGAGTAGTGACAACCAATTTCAAGTTGAAATTGATGTTTATAATAATTTTTAATACAATTGAATTAGCTTTGAAGTTTAACTCCTTGGCCCGTTTTTTGGGATCTAACTGAGTTTTTATTTTATTTTCCTTTTTCAAATGAGTCTCTTTACCTAAGGAATATTTCCAAAATTAAATACATTAGAAATATAAAGGGTTATCGAGCAACAACAAATTGAATTGAATTAATTATGTTCTGAAAGAAAACGATTTGTTCCAAAATAGTAGAAAAAATAAGCGGGTTGGAATATAAAACAAGAAAAAGAGTTTTTTTTTAACAAAATTTGAATTTTTGTGTTTTTAGATTCTGTGATTCTTTTTTTATTATTATTTGAATTGTTATAATTGGAGATCCTTTTAATTTAATTGTTTTTTTTTTTCTTTGTTATTTTGTCTATTTTTGTCATTGTTTTTTTGTTATTGAGATCTTATGAATCTTTACTTTAATTTCTTTTATATTTTTACTTCCAAAAGAAAATACAGTTTCGCATTATCATTTTTAGAAAGTAAATCGCACCACAGGTACGAAGGCAACCCAAGGCCGCGATTATGCACTTAATTAAACAAAAGATCAAAAAAAGGAAATTACAAATGTTTTTGTTGTTCGTTCATTTTGAAACAGTGAAGCAAAAATGTGGTGAATTTCAATAATCTGAATGAATCGACCTCGATTTTTTTTGTCAATTCTTTAATAATGAACCAATTTTGATAAAATTCTATATTTGATTTTGTTATCCCAAATACTACTAGAATTATAAGAAGAAAAATGCAAGATCTATCAGCTCTTCAAAATATTAAATAAAGGGGTTATTTTAAAAATAATCCCATTCTACAATCTTAAAAAATATCGAATTATAAGTATTCTTAGATATCTGAAATAATTCTTTTTTATATACTAATTCAATTTCATCAAGGTAGAATTCATTTTGAGTCTTTTATATAAACTCTATTTCAATTTTTTAATTTATTTTTCAAATTAAAAACTTTTTAAAAATCAAAAGTAATTTTTGACAAATAAAAAAATCAAAAGAAACGAAATTTTCAAAGAGAGACAATACAAATGATCTCCAAAACTCACACAAGACAACAGCTATAACAACACACCTCTTTAAATATTGCTTTAGTTTTGAAATAGTTCCAAGATAAGAGGATATATTACCTAATGAAGAAACACTAAAAATTGGAAATTGCAGAACAACATTTTGAGGTAAAAAAAAAACTTTCCATACTTTAATGATCAGAACTTTAAATAGAAGAAACTCACACAACCATTCTTCTCTTTATAAATATAACAAATTAATTCCAAATAGAGGAAAAATAAATCCAAATTTTTAATTGAGGTCGTTTCATTTGGTTTAACGAAAATTAAATTTTTTACTTTTTACATTTATGTAAAAATGTAAAGGAGAGACTGATAAATTCGAGGCAATTTGACAATTTCTTTCCACCCCATTTTCGAAACATATTTAAATAACTGGTTCAGGGTAATTCAATTTAATGGACTACTTTTGGTGATGGTGAAATTAATTCTTGACAATTATTGATTAATTTATGAAAAAAAAAATCTTCTTATTTAATTTTTATAAAGAACGAAGACTGTAAAAAGTTGTAAAGCATTTTTCAATTATTTTGAATTGAATTAATTCGATTATTCTGCTGTTATGGAGTTTTTTTGATTTAAGAATAAAATTTGATACAGAAATGTTGTACTTTTAAAAAAATAATAAAAGAAAAAACAAGAACAGCATACCATTAAATGTATTCCAAGAAATTAAACCACAAGGTTTGTATATGTATTTGTAATCTTTTTTATTATTTCTACTTTGTAAGGGTTGACAATCGGCAATATCACTAAAACTAATGTCTTCTCCTCGAAGTTGGCTATCACAACGAGACTTGAGAAACCGTCGATGGTTTTGATGGAAATTTGTTAATTCATAATAAAAATACACTGGCTTTTTCATCGTTTCTTTGATTTCTTTTTGTGAGTAATACACAAAGAATAGATTTTAAATTATGTTGCAAATTTTAATGTTTTTGTTTTTTTTTTTTTTTTTATAAAGTAGGGTAGATCTGCCTAAAAATGAAGAAATAAAAAGAGATTATACTTACCAAAGGTAATTTCACAATTTTCCTTCCCCATACATTGATCGTCATACCTTGTGCTAACGGTTTGAAGTGGCATCATTTGCATTAAAAGAACAAAGCCTGTTATTAAAAAAATAATTCCTGTAACAAATAAGATCGGAATCACGATCCTTGGTCTCAGAATTGGCTTCCAGGAATTTAGTTCTTGCTGTTTAAATGCATGTATTAGATTTTTTTTCTTGTTTTTTGGTGGTTGTTCAGACATTAAAGATTCAAAAAATAGAAAAAATGATAAAAATGGTTTTAAAAAACTGTTTGAAAAACCGAGTATTAGAAGTTTTCTAAGTTTTGATCATACCATTTATAAAGTGTAAACTACACAACTAAAATTCCAAAAATTTATTAAAGCAGCTGTACCACATCCGAAATCACACTTTTATTTCCTGGTTTTTCAAATAAAACATAAAAAAACCATTTGAGTATTATATGTCTTTTGCATCATAGTTACTTACTAAAAGAAGGGTTCACCAAACAATTCTGGAAAAAACATTGTAACCCCCCACCTTTACTTTTGGTTTTAGTTATTAAGAACTGCCTGTTGTTATTTATATTTTTGAAAAAAATCCCTGATCTAAAATTACGTACAAAAAACATAATTAATTGTTAATATTCTGAAAATAGCCGAGGATATCATTGCAAATCAAATCCTTTTTTCAACTAACTAAATTTTGTATGAACTCTGTAATAAACCTAACCAAAGTTAATTAAAGTGAGGGTGTCTATCAAATATTCAAGTAATTGTTTGATAAGCATAATTTGATCTACTTTTTTTGAAAAACAATTTAGTTTAAGAAAGTTTTGCTTGAATATGGAAAATGATAAATTTTATTTTGATTTTTTGATCGATTGAAAATTGTTTGAACAGGTGTAATTAAATAAATCATCATTATAAGATAAGATGAGTTATCATTTTCAAAGTTTGATACTGTTAAAAAAATATGATTAATGAGGGATAAAGCAATTTTCCAAATATACACAAAGAAAAATTTTGCTGGGGATTTTTTTCTACACTAGACTTTTAAATTTTTTGTTAGTCACAATAAATATTTTTTAAATTAGAGCAGTAAAAAAAATACCGGACATGAAAAAAATCCCGGACAAGATTTTGAATTGTGAATATTAGTACAATTATTGTGTAATTTCATTTATTTACAATCAAATTCCTTTTTTTAAGAATCCAACTTTTTCAATTATAACTCCCCCACTTATTAGAATGATGATTGATGAAATCACACTTGTTCAAAACACTATTCAATCAATCAAAAAACAATAAGAAAAATTATCATTTTCCAAACTCTAGTAAACCTCAATAAAACTCGATTGTTTTTCAAAAAAAGTTGATCAACATATGGCTATCAAACAATTACTTGAGTATTCTAGAGACACCTTACTTTGATGAACTTTAGGTAGGTTTATTACTAATCTCCTAAAAAAATTGGTTATTTATAATAAGGATTTGATTGAAATTAGACAAAAATTTTACTAATACTCACAATTAAAAATCTTGTCAGGGATTTTTTTCATGTCCGGTATTTTTTTCCCTACTATACATTTTATGTTTTCTTGTAAAATTTATCAAATATAAAGTATTATGAAATTTTGTGTTGATTTATTCTAAAATTATTGTATTCATAACATCCTTTATCACTTTTAAGGGAACAACTTTACTCATAAGTTACAAAAAAAATCAAAATTTTTATCACCTATTTTTGAATTTTTTTTAAAGAGTTTTTTTCTCTCTTAGAAATAAATTTTTGTACCTTAATTCGAGTTTTTTTGCACCGAACGTTCATTGAAAACCTGTCTATTGAATGTGATAATGGTTGGAACTATTTAGTGAATATTTGAAAAAACATTATATCCAATTTATAAAAATGAAAGAAGTCTTCAATAGTCATATTTTTAAGAAGTTGTTTATTGAGGATTGACAATAGAACAAAAAATAAAAACAATTTTTTTACAAATATATAATAATATGCAAATAGTTAATCTTTATTACTTAAGTGGTTGTTGTGGCTATATAATTGCTGATAATTAAATTAGGATGTGATTGGTCTATCAGGATATTAGTCATCTAATAATAATCAAATTACTCAAACAATTCTATTATGATTAAGTAAAACATATCAATAAATTAATCTATGTTTTATTAATTCATACAATTAAAAATCTGACTTTCTGCAATATTTTTTAGAAAAACTTTTATTTGATTTTTATGAAAGAAAAAATATAAACCCATATAATTAAAGAATTTTGGAATTAAAAGATTAATATTTCGAAACTCAATAAAAATAACTGGCATTATTTTAGTGAATTCGAAAAAATGTGCTAATTATAATTCTCGATAGGTGATATTTTTAATATCCACAAGTGAGAGGATAATAATTTGCTTATATTCGGAAAATGAACAAAATTGCTAGAGTTATTATTATTAATTGGCTAGTTAATACCAATAATTAAAATATAATAAAAAACTTACCAAATATAACAAATAAATACTTTTACATTTTTTCTATAAAAAAAAAACAAACAATAAGAACATACAGAAAAAAAATCTATCAATTTTTTTTAATAATTTATAAATTTTTCTCTAATACGGAATTTCCGAAAATCAACTTTAAAGTAGCCAAAACAAACAAATTGATCAATTTGATGTATAAATTTTAAACTCAATTATTTTATTATTATTATTTGTAAAAAATATTCAATTTGGATGTATGGGGTCATTAAAAGACTATTAATTTTCAATTTTTTTAAAAAATAGTATAAATTGCTCTACTTGATCTAAATAAAATTTAAAAATTTGATATATCCCACAATTCATATAATTTTAATAATTTAGAACTATAACTATCATCCTAAAAGTTATTATGAATAAAAAAAATAAACAATTAAAATTTTGAAAATAGCTAAAATTGAAAGAGTAAGCAGGTTGAAAGAAGTTGATCTAAAGTGTGAGTTAACGAAATCGTCTTTGAGTGCTTGTTATATTTTATCATTTTTTAACACATCCTAGTAAAAAATGATAAATATTTTGTCAATTTTTTAATTCCAATTATACTCGAAAAATATTTACATAAAAAAAATCAATTAAGAATGAATCATATAGTTTCCTTTTTACAAAATTAGCTGTATTATCAATATATTTCCACTGTTTGAAAATAATTTGTCAAAATCAACAATTTAATTATAAATTAATTTGAAAAAAAACAAAAATTATAACAACAAATTTGGATTTTGAGACAAATACAAAAAAAAAATTGTTCAACTTTGAAGTTTGGGTATTGATTATTCAACCTTTTAATTGATTTCAAAATGCATATTTTTTTCTTAAACTCTTAAAAATTTTTTTTACCAAAACAAATGATCATATTTAACTAATAAGCCCAACTATTTTGTACTTATTTAAATAGAGATTTTTTAGAGACATTTAGATCATGGATCTTCTATAAGATTTACCTAAAATGGAAGCACACTTTAAATTTATTCTTCTTCCTAATAGATGCTAGCACCTTGCTACTCCACCCTTAAATAATATACAAAAAAATTACAATTTTTTGTTTTTAGATTGATCAACCTTTCACAAGTATTTTAAAAGTGTTTTGTGAAAACTGAATTCTACAAGAGAAATATCATATACTTTCCCTTTAATATTGCCACCTTAAATCGATAGAAAATCTCTGACAAGTACTTTTAATTGTAAAATAAAAAGATCAAAATTTTCATTCAGCTTTCCAAAAAAACACATTCCAAAGAATTAAAATAAATCATCAAATTTTGCCAATTCTAAAGAGTAAATTAATAATTGAAGCTGATTTTAAGCAATTAAAAAATTTGAAAGGTAACATTTTAAAAACTCTTTTTTTGAAAGCTGAATGAAAATTTTGTCCCATTTATTTACAAACAAATAGTCGGATATATTAATAATAAATTACAATACTAATAACTAAAGCCTTTCATCATTTTTTTTCATAACCCCAAACTAATTCCATTTCAATAAGAACTAACTTTCAAATCAGTCAAACTTTCAAGAGATAAATATGTTTCATTTTTGATAATTTATCACTCTTTTCTTTCGTTGAATTTATTATTTGTAAATACTTTTCGTCAAGTAAATCATTTATTAATTTTGTCAAACAATTCAAGAACATTTACAATCTATTCACCCTTTGTCATTAAAAAAAAAATTCTTTGAATTCTAAAACATACAGCCATTTAAAAAAGTGTGATTCAAAAAAGTTTTCCAAAAATACCTGAAAATCATCCAATTTAAGTTTCTTGGTTGTTTGTAGAAATAATTAGTGAACTTTTTTGTCAGACTTTTTGAAAGCCAAGAGTATCAAATGAAAATAAAATTCATTTTTTTTTTATCAACTACTTTTCAATAAATTTTCCTAAAATCACAAATAACTCAAACCAAAGATGATATTTAGATTTAAAAACACTATTCGTCACTTAAGTATGTTTTTGATCCTGTCGTTTTTTTATCTTTCGAAGAATACAAGTTTTTTTGTTTAAAAACCAATTTTCTAATTTTTTGTTTACCGATCAATTTGCCTCTCAAAAACACTTGTCTCGTTTTACACCACAACTGAAATTCAAACTTTTCTCTAATTTAATTCTTCTCACAATTTTTTGAACATCCTATTAAACCTGAAATAAAAAAAAAAAAAAAAAAAAAAAACAAAAAACAAAAAACAAAAAACAAAAAACAAAAAAACAAAAACAAAAAGTAAAAAAAAAAGGGATTGAATCTGACAAGACAATCCAAATGCTTGGAAGGGAGCACACACCCGATTTAAAATATAAAAAAAATGAAGATAAATGGAAAAAATTTATCTTGGATCTGGAATCGAGGATTTATCTCAGTTATCGAATGAAATTTCCCGAAATAGAAAGCTACACCACTGACACTGGTTGGGGGTGTATGTACAGAACTGGTTTGTTCTTTTTTTTTTTTTTTTTTTTTCTTTATACTTGAATAAACGAGTGAATCTTTTTAGTCCTTCATCAAAGAAAAAAAAGAAAAAATTATACAAATAACAAATGAAATCCGTTAATTGACTAATAACTCTTATTTATTTTTGAAAAGTGTAATACTGGTATTTGAATAATAAATGGGATTTTTTTTCACTTCATTTTTAATTTCTCTTTTTTACGAGAACATAGATCGAGAACCTCTTTCTTTAAGAACTATATTTATAAAAAAAAAATATGGAAAAGGAAGTGAAAATTCTTTCCCATTTAGAATTCAAATACCAGTAGAGTAATTATTTTCACAAGGATACGATTAAACCCAATAAACAAACTCTTTTATCAGCTTTAGAGAAATGAGCAACCATTTTGAAAAGAAGTCCATTTTAACAAATTAAATTTTCAGTCAAAAGATCTGATCCTTTTTTGTTTTTTGTTTTTGGGATCTAAATCTGATTAAGAAAAATTTGTAAAAACCTTTTTATTTTTTTCAGAAATCCGACTTTTAGAAATTTCTGAGAGTTTATATGAAAAAGGAACCTTGAAACTAATCTTATTTGAAAATACAAGACAAATAATTTATATGTCTTTCTCTACAATTTCGGTATTTTTTATTTTTTCGAATTCCAAGTAATTGACACCAAAAATAATATTCGCTCTTGTGTTAATATTAAAAATTGAATGGGAAATGTTGATCAATAAATTAATAAAGAAAAAAAAATTCAAAGAGAATAAACTGAAAAATTTTTTACTTATTCTGAAAACATATGATTAAAAATCTATTAATATGGAATTGAATGAAGAGTTATTTGTTGAAATTTGAATTGAACACAGTTAAAATTGTTTAGATACTCTGTTTTTTGATTATAAGAGATTTATCAAAAATAGATTTGTATTGAAAAACGAAATGCCTTGAAATACTACAATTTTTTCGAAAAATAAGAAGGTATTTATTTTTTAAGGAATAATTTTTTTGGAAAACCACCATTTCGATTTCAAATTCTAAACGATAAAAACGTTATTTAGTTTAGAGTAAGACTGGAAAACTGTCTTTAATTGCTTTTTTTGATGTAAAATTTTCTATTAAAAAATTCAATCTTTAATAAAGATCGGGGATTTGGTACTCATTTTCATTAATGAGATTTGCTTTTTGAGATTATTTATTACCAAGTGGGTTTTAAAAATTACAAATACACCTGGTAAATAAAACCATTTGTAACTTGAACGATTGGTAGTAGTTAGATTTTATCTTTTTTTGGTTGAAGAAAATAACAAAAAAGAGAAATTTATTTTCTTAACTCATAGAAAGAATAGTTTAATTTCAAATTTGGTTTTAAAATTGTTTTGTTTTGGTAGTGTGTGTTCCACTCAGTACAGAACAAAAGGAGTTGTATTTTTTTCAAAAAAAAAAATTCAAAATGAAATTTCAATTTTTACAAAAAAATAAAATCTTTTTCTTTATTTATTCAAATTTCCAAGACAAGATACTTCATCACCCTTTTGACTGATCTTTAAAATAATTTGATTTTATTAATTAAAAAATAATAAAAACGTTGAAAATATTTTTTTTTTTTTTTCAATTTTTAGCAAAAGATTATGGTTTGTTGAACCAAAATAGTGGATCAAGAGTTGGTTTTAACAATATTCTAATCAAATTTAGATGTTTATATTCATTAAAACAAATTCTTTAAAAAAACATTACCTCCTCGTATATTAAGACATATATTGAGTCCTTGAAGATCAGAAAAAAATGATTTAATCTTTTATTTACAAATAATTTATTAAATTTCTTGGGATTAAAAAGATTCGGTAATATTCTTTTCAAAATATTCAAGAGTACAAACAACTAACTGTGATTATATAAATCAGTTATTTGAGAATATCTATTCATTTTTTTTTTATTAGAATTACTAATTTGAATTCGTTTTATTTGTTTGAAAATACTTTAAAAAATTTCCTAATAAGAATAAAGTATCTTGATAAATTTAACCTTTGGGTTATTCCCAAACTCACTACACAAATTAAGAATGGGCTATAAATTATTGGTTAAAAATAATCAAAATTAAAAAATATTTCTTTGGATTATAAGTTTAATTTACCAGGCTTTTAAAACAGTGTTTTGGGAGAATTTTTAATTTAAATGTATTGGTTTTTTTTTCTCGTATTTTTTTGTTCAACAAAAAGAAAAAAATTGATTCGAAATATTCTTTGAATCAGAAATTATATTTTTTTCAAGTTTAAAATAATTATGGTAATTTTTTTGAAATAAAGTTGATTTTTTTAATCTGAGTTATTCCAAAACTTAGTGGTTTTATTTTTAAAGTGTATTTTTTACACTTTCCTTCACAGACATCAAGATTTCTTTCTTTTTCAACGAAAATAATTTTTTTTGAAATAATTCGGAAATATGTTGGATTTTGAACTTTTTCAAAAAAATGAGAAAAATGGATCAAACTTTTAAAAACAAGAATTCATTTCTGAAAATAGCTTTAAAAGTAAGTCAGGTATTGCGGTAATCAGATTTTTACTTCATTTTTTCAATTTCAAGATGCGGTAATTTTTTTTTTGGATTTGGTATTAAATTTTAAAGAAGATTTTTTTTTAGTTTGCTAGTCTATTAATATAAAAAGAAAACTGAAATTTTCTTTTTCTTTTTAATTGCGAAAAAAATTTGTCAAACTTTAAAGATCGTAAATTTTCTTTCATGGGCTCTTACATTATTTTTAATTTAAAAAAAGATCTTATAATAGTTCCTGAATTTTTTATTTGTCTTTTCAGCTCCAAAATTCATTGAATAGGAAAAGAAAACTATTTCATGAATTTTTGTTATTGTTTTTTTTCTTTTCTTTTCCAAGCAACAAAAAAAAACAATGTCGCTCTATCTAACACGTTTGTTTTTAAAGAATTATTAGTTATGTGTTCAATTATACCTTAAACAAATTTCTTTTAAGAACATTTCTACATGGACAAAATCGTTTTAATATAAATTTTTATTTTTTTTAATTTCACAATTTGTCGCTTTTTTGTTATGTTAGGTCTAATTAAAATTCATTTTCTTTTCTAAAAATCACAAGATCCTTTGAATTTTTTGTTGCAAATATATATTCTATTCAAAACATATATTTTTATTCCAATTAGTATTTGAATTTTAAATGCGGAAAAAATGTCTCTTTATTTTTGAAAAGTAAAAAACCATTCCCAAAAAAATGGTTTAACAAAACAATTTTTTCGAGTTATTTTAAGGCCTATCCTAATTTTATTCTTTATAGATTTGCAATGCAATATAACTGTCAATAAAAATGATTTAAAAGTTGGTGGATTAAATGAAAGCCAAAATATTACAAATTTTGAGGGTTTTTTATGAGGATTTTGTTCGAGAAAAATAAAAAAACATTTATTGATCCAAAAAATTATTCGAAATTCTCGAGCAAAACAAGGAAAAATTATAATCAATTCTGTTTACCTCTTAGTTCACTCACTTTCATTTTTATGCAAATATGTTTATACTATTGCATTAAACTCTATTATATTTTTAAATAAAGAGGAAATTGGAAAATAAGTGAACTTTGATTTTCGAACCTTTTCATGGTAAATCTCGAATTTGGATCCAAGAAAAATAGTTTTACCAAATGACATATTTTCGAAAAAAAAACCGAAAATTTTAAATTCTAACAGTATCTCTTTTCCCAACATTCTTAAAAGTCAATAAATATGTTGTTAGTAATAAAAATATTATTCACTTAACACAGAATGAGGATAATCCTTAAAAAGTGATAAAGAAAATTTTTATAAAGCCTTACCCAAATTGTTTGGTTGACTCATTTCAGTAGTTGAGTAGCACCTTTGTAATTCCTCTTTTATTAAATGGACAGTAATAGCTTTTTAAAATTTTGATTTTTCACCTTTTGAAAATGGCTTTATTAATTTTCTTTGTTTATTTTCTAATGTGTCTTAAATTAGAATAAACTTCAGATAATTAAAGAAAAGAAATCTATATTAACAATGAAAATGAGTTTCTCAAATGAAAAAGAGTAAATTAAATATAAAATTGACCACTTTGAAAATTCATTGTAATAAAAAGAAGATAATTCAATGAAACTTTTAGCTCATTAAAATTCAAATACTGTTAAGAATAAAAATATTTTGAAAACAATTGCTAAGTGGCAGTAAATATCATAAGACTAAATTGTATTTATACGTACTTTTTAGAATATTATATTCATATTCTTAAAAGTTTTTTATTATGATACAGCTTCAACTTGTTAATAAAAAAAATTTTTTTTTAATAATTAAATTTTTTTGAATAATTGAAACTTGCAACAAATTTTTAAATCATTTAAAAACCAATCTTAAATTCTCACCTTTAAATTCAATTAACTTTTAATAATTTAGGACAAATGATGTTAGCACAAGCATTTGTATTATATTTTCTTGGAAGAGGTAAGCCACTTTCTTTTTAATTTTTTTTTTTTAATTTCATTATTTAAAATATTCTTTTTTTGGTACCAATATTTAAAATGTTAATATTTTCGAAATTATTTCAATAGATTGGAGAATTGAAAAATCAACAAAAAGAGAATTAATGATTTATTTAAATGTAAATTTACTCTTGTTATTCCCATTTTAATTCTAACTTTTACAATAAATAAATTAATAATGAAATTATTTTATTACTTTATCATTATTTTTCTGTATTAGATTATTAGATGGTATGGGGATGATCAATTTTCACCTTATTCAATACATAAAATGACAAACGAGGGATATGAACTTGGCCTTTCTGCAGGGCAATGGTAAGATTTTTTATTAATTTTTATTTTCTTTCAAATTTAAGAAAAGTAAAAAAATTTCAAACAAGTCACATACCTAAATTTCTTTTCAAAATATTTGTTTTTATAAAAGTAATTATGCCAATATAAAAAGAAAAATGAAACCCGTTGTTTAAATTATATTATTTTAAAGCTCCTAACATACAAAATAACAATACAAAAAAAAAAAAAATAATAAGAAAAACACCAAGTTGAAAAATTAAGAAAAAGGAGAAAAATGAATTTATTATAAATTACGAATTTACCTTTCTAAAATACCTTTATTCTGAATAATAATAAAAATATTATTAATCTCAAATTTTCAATTAATTATTATTATAATTTATTTCTTTATTTTTACTCATAATAGGCATTCACCAACAACAGTTTCGCTTGCTTTAAGGTAAAATTAATTTCCTTTTAGTTTTATTAATAACCAATAAATAACTATTAAATATTAATATTATGTATATTTAATGTTAATATTTTTTTTTTTTTTTATTTTTTTATGATTTTAAATCATCCAATTTATCAAATATTGTCAAACAAGATATTCACTTCAAGAATTTTTAAAATGCTTATAAAATCCAATTCAAAATTTTTTACACATCAAAATTCAATTTTTAACAGATTAAGTGTTTTTTTAATAATTTAACTATTCAATAAATCCTCACTTTGATTTATTATTAAACAAAAATTAATTTTTGATAAAAAAAAAAAAAATCGTATTAAATAAATTATTTAAAAAATACTAAATTAGAACTACTAACTAATTTGAAATGTTAACAATTATTTAGAAATTGGCAATATCCACAAAAAACAAAAAATAAATAATTATCAAAACTAATAAATTATCGGTGTGTAAAAATTTTAAAGTGATGGGCTAACAAAAAAAATGCATTGGTGGATTTGTTGAAATACTATTAAAAATATTGATCGATCAAATGGTTAGATACTATCAACTAATTTTATTTAAGTTCATCAATTTCAAAAAAAAAAAACAACCTTAACCTAATATCAATTGTTCGAAAAAATTATTGATCGAACGGAAACAGTTTAGTAATTCAAAAAAATTAAATAAAAAAATAAAAAGCAAAAAAACAAAAAATGATACCAATATTTTAAAAAAATCAAAATTATTTTCAAATTGAATAAAATTGTATTATTATGATTCTTTGAACAGTTTTAACTAGGTCCAAAAAAATTGCGTTTTAGTTTTGAACACTTTTTTATTTCTTCATTTTACGTATTATATACAATTAAAAATCTTTTACACAAATTTAAAAACAGTAAATAATCCAATTATTATTTTCAAAACAGCCATTTTAAAAAAGTTAGGAATAAAAGTTTTCAAAAGTGTTACTCGGGCTATTTAATTTACCCCTTTAAGTAGTTTTAGTGAAACTTTATATAATTTTAGTTTTTCACTTTTTGAAAATGGCGACAAATATTTTTCAATTTTTTAATTTTCACTTTTTGGAAATGACTTTAAATATTTTTCGTTTTTAAAAATCAAAAATACCTAATAAAAAAATAATAATAACAAATAAAAATAAAAATAAAAAAAAAAAAAAACTTTTATTTCTTTATTGTATTTTATTGATAATAGAAATCTGGTTTCAAAGGCCCATGGTGATTACTTTAATATGTATGTTACCCAAGATTCTGGCATTTATCTTAATAAAATTAAAGAACTTGGTAAAAAAACAAATAAAAAGTCGACTTTAAAAATGTTATTTAAATCATTATCTTCAAAAAATTATTATCATGATTTAAATGTTACCAAAAGAAACCAAAAAAAGGTTACAAATGAAAAGGGGATATCAATTACTCTTGATAAAAATGTTTTTAAAGAGAAGAAAAAAAATCAAAATCAAAAAAAGAAAAATAAATTTTTTTCCGAGAACTATTTTGAAATTATTCAAGAGAAAAAAAAATTCCAGAAAGAACAACTCGAATTAATTTCCAATCCTGATGAAAATATTTTAGAAGAATTTCATCAACTAAGACAAAAAAGTAAATCTAATAACAAAAGTACAGAAAAAAAAAAACCATTAAAAAAAATCAATAGTTTTAGGAAAAAAAAAAAAACAACAACACAGACACTTAGAACCTCCAAAAGTCTCAATATTCCCTCAAGAAAAATAAATCGTAATAATGGTGATGAAAAAATAAAAAAATGGGTGGAATCAAATGATGATATAAATTCAAATTTTCCTATTATAATTTCGGATATTGAAGAACAATCAGAAAAAGAATTCGATAAAAAAAAAAAAAAAAAAAACAAGGGGAATGAAAAGGGAAGAAATAAAGGGAAGAAAAAAGGGGGCAATAATAAGAAAGGGGACAATAATAAGAAAGGGGGGAAGGAAAGGGAAAAGGAAAAGGAAAAGGGTAATAAAGAAAAAGAGAAATCATTTTTTTTAGATGATTTTGATGTTATTGATGACAATGATTTAAATGGATTTTATAAAAAAAACAGTCTTGAGTCGAAAAGAAAAACAAAAACAAAAACAAAAACAAAAAAAACTGAAAATGAAAAAAGCAAAACAAAAATCAAAAAGGAAAAGAATAAGAATTTGAAAAAACTCGATGGTAAATCCCAATCAAAATTAAAAAACAATACAAATATTCAAATTGATGAAAACAAAATTTCTGGAGATAAAAAATTAATAAAATTACAAATTCATTTTCCGGACAAAAGCTCAAAAACAAATGATCAAAAAGAGAATCATAATAAATTGGTGAAAATTGGTTTAAACTTTGACGAACAGGGAAAAAAAAAAAAAAATTCCAAACACAAAAACAAAAAGGCACCATTTTTAAAACTCTTAAAAAATGATTTTGAACAATGGAAACCAACAGTGATTTTTATCCCGGTAAGGTTAGGCATGAGAAAATTTAATGAAAATTATATTGAACCCTTAACAGAAATAATGAAATTTCCCCAATCTATTGGAATTGTTGGTGGTAAAACAAATTCTAGTTTATACTTTGTTGCAATACAAGAAGATAATTTTTATTTTTTAGATCCCCACAAAACTCAAGAATGTGTAAACACTTATAATAAAAATATTTTTGATACAAACAGTTACCATCAGAATTCCATTTATCGATTGAAAATTAAAAATATTGACCCTTCCATGGTTTTAGGGTTTTTAATTAAAAATTTAGATGATTTAAATGATTTTATTGAAAGAAGCACAAAATTTTCCAAAAAATTTGGCACAAGATCAATTTTTTCAATAATTTAAGAATATTTTTTTTTTTCTTAGACTATTTATTTGTTTAAAATTAATATTTTGAATTTTTGATTTTTTATTATAATTATTTTAAGCAAGTGTGACAAAAAAGATTTAAAAAGTATTTTTTTTAATTTCTTAGTAAATTTGTATTGCCTTTTTTTCAGTGCTTTATTAAAAAATTTTTTGATCACACTTTTTTAAACCAACTTTATCATATTTTTATTTTTTTTATGTTATATTTTTATTTTAACATATATTATGTTTTTGAAATCAATTAATAAATAAAAGTTATTGTAATTGTTTAATATTCTCTATTTTTTTTTTTTTTTTTAATTAGTTAGTATATAACGGGTATATTATTAAATTTAAAATTTGGTCAAATTGGATTTTTTCTTATTTTTGAAGAGTTTTTTGATTATTAACATTGGTATGAAAGTTTTTAATGTTTTTTATAGTTGTGGGAGGAAAAAGCAAAACTATTATTTTGCGATTGGTAGTATTTTATTACTAAATTGTAGAAAATCCAAAATTTTGAAATCATCAACACTAAATATTTTTAATAATTTGTTCGAAATCCAATTTTAAAGACCAAAGTTAAGTGTAATTTTTTTCCCCTTAAAACAAGTTTCAAAAGTCTAATGGTCAGTTAATAATTTTTTGTTTTTTAAATCCTTGCTAAAATTTTCTAGCATACCATTCAAACACCAAAAACCTACTCTAACATACTCTAACATACCCGTAAAGAGGTTTTTAATTACCTACAGTCAATATATTTCAATGGAATTAACTATTTTGAAAAAAATGAGAATCTGACCAAATTTGAAATTTAATAATTTACCCTTTAATTCCAACAACAGAATAAAAAAAAAGTTTTCCCTTTTTTCAAATGGACTTGTATAAGAAGAACTTAATTATATTATCTTAAGATCTCGAAGAAATCGGATTCTCTATTTCATAAAAGACAAACTTATAATAATTTTGAAATCCATAGATTATATTCCTAACTGGTGGAAAGTTTGAACAGTTGTTGTATTATCAGTTATTAAAAGGTTTAAAATTGAAAATTGAAGATAAAAAAGATTAATATGATTCAATTTATTTTGATTGTTATTTATTATTAATTTGTATAAATTAAATTAAGAATAAAAAAATGAATAAAACAAGAATAATAAATTAAAAAAATCTTTCTTATCCATTATTTTACAAAAAAAAAAAAACAAATGATTTTGTTTTTGCGGAAAATTTGCAAAGTATACAAAAAAAAAGTAATAAAAAAAAAAAAAAATTAAAATATAAGTGCAATAAAAGATGATTATCTAATAATTTTTATATAAATAATAATCTAGCATTGATTTTTTATTGAGTTGATAATATTCTAAAGCGTTTGCAAGTTCATTGTAGATGTTTTTATTTAAATGTGTATCTATGTTATCTGTGTAGAGATATTTAATTAAAATGTTGATGGATTGGAAGGTACTGTTTGAATGGTCTTTTAATTGTGATAATTCTTTTGGGAAGTTCTTGAAAAATGAGGAAAATAAGTTACTTCTAGCAATGAGAATAAATTTATGAACATAAATTGGTTTGCCGTTTACTATTAATTTAAAATCTTTTGAATCGTTATCATTGAGTAAAGTTATAAGATCTGATAATAAAGAGTTTTTCCCAGTTTTATTTTGAGTATTTATTTTGATTTGCTTATTAATTTCTGCAATTAAACTAACATTGCCATTCTCGTCATTTGGTAATACACCAGAATACATCCAAGAGAAATACACATCAAGGGATTTTTTTTCATAGTTTTGAAAGATTTTTAAATAATTTTCGATGGAACCACCAAGGCGGGACTTGACAAAGGAAGAATGAACACCAATTTTTTCATTATATTTATTGGTGATATAATAGTCGCAGTTTTGTTGGTTGTCAAACAACTGTTTGAAATCAAAATTAATTTGACTAAAATTTTGAATTAACTTTTTAATTGTTTCGTTTTCAAGATATTCCAATTGGAAGTCATCGTTTTCAATGACCTTTGCGCCGTTTTGAAGAAGGAATAATACAATTTCTTCATGATCATTTTCTGCAGCACACATTAAGGGGGTTAATTCGCAATCATCCAAGGCATCCAAATTTGGTTGTGTATTATTAATTAAAAATTTCACGATTTCCAAGTGTCCATTATTTGAGGCTACATGCAAAAGTGTTTCTTGGCAGTTGTTTGTTTTGGTTGCAACACTGTCAAAAAGATTTTGATTTTTGCTTGTTTGGAGTAAGTATTCAAGTACCTCAAGGTGTCCATTTTCGGCTGCTAAAAAGAATACGTCGAATCCGTCCTGTGGCTCAACATAAGTCAGGTTTGCCTTGTATTGTAAGAGCTTTTCAGCAATTTCTAAATAGCCATTTTGAGATGCAATTAATAGGCTTGTCCATCCGTCGACTACGCTATCGACATAGGCACCATTTTTTAATAATTCGTCAACAACTTTGATATGATTGTTCTTGACACCTTCGTAGAGTGCACAATTGTGGTTGCCTTTGGTTTTTAAATTGACAGTTGCCCCTTTTTGGATTAACAGTTTGACAATTTCGTGGTGCCCTGATTTGCTTGCAAGAATTAGTGCTGTTTCGTTGCGTTTATTCAAAGAATCGATTTTACAGTCTTCCCGTTGAGATAGAAGAAATTCAGCAATGCCTGTCTTGCCCTTCCTGCAGGCGTCCATAAGCGGCGTGTTGCGGTGAGCATCGAGTGGGGAAACGGGATATTGGTGTTTGATCAACTCTTCCACAACTTGCTTGTTTCCAAATTTACATGCAATGTGGAGTGCAGTCTCCTCGGTTTTCCCTGTTTTTTGATATCTACTCAATCCCTTTTGAAGAAAGAGCCTGACAACTTGGAAATTTCCTTTTTTAATTGCCTTGAGATAGCTTTCAAAATTTTGTTTGTTGTTGATCGTTTTATTGCTTTCAAGCCCTAACAAGGTTTCAATGATTTCCAAACTGCCCCGAGAGCACGCGTGGTAGAGATAGCTGTGACCCTTTTGATCAACTTTGTTTTGGTTTTTCTCTTTTTCCAGCATTTCTTTGATCTCTCCCAATTTCCCAGATTTGACCAATTCAAAATTGTTCCTTACATCCGGTTTTTGGTCAAGTTTTTTGATTGTCAAATACAACTTTTCTTCAAGTTTCTCTTTTTGTTTTTGCGAAATCAAATTCCCAAAAAAGGCTTTTTCTGTTTTTTGTTCAAATCCAAAATATGAACTTTTGTTCCCAAATTCCTCACCGAAAAAATTAAATCTGTTTTCTACTAAAATTTGACTCATAATTGTTTATTTTGATGATAGTTTTTTATGTTATTGTGTCGAAAGTTTGTTTTTTGTGATTTTGTTAACGTAACTTTTGTTATTTTGTTATCCAAGAAATTAGTTTTGAAATTATTTTTGAAAACAAAAAGAAAAAAATGATTTTTTTTTTTTGTTATTCTTGTGAAACAAAGTTTCAATTTTTAAAAAATTGGTTCCAGTCTCCGGGATTTGATGAAAATTCTTAGTTTTGTGTTTTTAACTTTTAAAGTAGAAAAATTTTTTTTTTTGATTTTTTTATTTGAAAAAATTTTTAGGATTTGAAATTCTTTTAGAAAATCGTTATTCAAAAACGAATTCCCAAAATAAGAATTCACAAAAAAAATCTACAAAAAAAAAATTTCGATTAATTTTGTGAATGATCATGAAATAGAATTGATTTTGTCATCTAAATTTTCAATGAATTTAATTGAGTTTTTTGGTGTTCGTCGTGATTTTACGTAAATCCTTTTTTTTTTTGAAAGAATGACGAAATAAAATGTTTGTCACATTCTTTGTAAGATAGTATATCTTTAAAATTAATTGTACAACCGAATTAGTGAATGGGTTTAATTTGTGAGTGAATTTAGAATAGAAGTTAGAGATAAATCCAGATTTGATAAAAAGATTTTTTTTCAAGAAAAAAATTTATTTTTCAAGAGATCTTTGGATTCAATACTTCTATTTGTATGATTAAAAAACACACCCACAATTTTCAATTCACGAAACAAATTCAGTTTTTTCAATTGAATAACAGAGTCTTTTTTTATTTCGAAAATTATAAACATTTTTTACTTCTGATTAGTTTCAAGAAGATCAATTCAGACATTAGAACGCTTCACAAAATAAATAAGGTTTCACTTTGTCGGATTGTTTCTGAAATATTACTGAAAAAAATAGTAAGAGTTCATTTTTTGAAACAAAGTCAATTTTGAAAAATTAAGAGAATAAAAATAGGATTTGTAGATCCATTCAGATAAAAAGTTGATAGACCAACTTTTATTATTGGTTAAACAAAAATCTTAAAAATGAGTCTACAATAAGTTTTGAAAATTATTTAGAAAATTCCAATTCAGAAAATTATTTTAAATGATGGGAAGAACAAATTTTTAAAAAGTGTAGGCTGGCATTCAAATCTAAAACCCCCAAAATTTCAAAAAGCCAAAGAAAAATCCTTTTCTTGATCATTTAAAAATATTGGGTAAAATTTTAAAAATACATTCCCTTTTTACAAATTAAATATATAAATTATCAACGAACAATTAACCTTTCTAATTCGGATGTTGTTTAAATATTTCAAATTTATCAATTTGCGGTGTTTGGTACATGTAGAGTTCAAAATAATAAGATAATTTTAATATAAATAGAGAAAATGATGAAATTTCAAACAAATTGTTTTATAAATTTTTAGTTCGCAAAAATTGTTATCAATTTAATCATATAGATATTAATTTTTAATTTGAGATGGGTGTTTGGTTATTGTGATTTTACACTAAAATTAATAAAAAATAATCGATTAACAAAATAAAATCAGGGAAATTCAAAACTCTCAAATTATGAAAAATTATAAAAGGAAAGATTATTATACAATAAAACTTTTTTTTATCAAGAGCAAAACAAAAGTAGTTAAAGAGTGGTTGTTTTCTAATAAACTCATAATTTAACCACGGGGGTGTGAGATTATAATTAATTCGATTATCAATTTCTAGTCAGTTTCTCTTTTAATATTTTAGTTATTTTTCTCAAGCAAAAATATTGGAAAAAATTTAAAAAATGTTGCTATATCTTTGTGATCAACATCACGTAACATATTCGATATTGTTTACCAAATGTTCTTGTATTGGGTTAAGCTTTTCTTTTCTGGAAAGAAAAAAATAAGCTAAAAATTAGTGAAAAAATATCAAAACTTTTTCAAATTAAAAATATAGGAGGAAATTGTTTAAATTGGGATTTTGGAGTTTTTTTTGGGAAGTAAAATTCAAATTCATAAAGTGAAAAATTCAAGTTACTAAAAATATCAGATCACTTTATCAAAAAAAAAAATATTGCAAATAAAAAGGTTTATTTTGGCTTTTGGATCTTATCAATTGACTTTTTGAAATCAAAAAAAAATATCAATTTTTTTGATAAAAATTTTTTTACTTAGGATCAAAAAAAGAGTAGCAATCGAAGCAATCAACCATTTAATAGGAGTTGGAAAAATTAAGTTTCATTTTTTACTTTTTTTTTTTAAATAATTGAAATGACAGAATTTCAAAAAAGAGAAAATAACAAAACATTTTTTTTTTATTTATAAGTTTGTTGTATTGGGATGTTTAATGGTCCAAAATTTTACTCTTTTAGTGGCCAATCAGATAACAACGATTCACCAGACGAAGTTCCAATATCAGATGAGAGTTTGGAACAAATATTAAAAGAAATTAAAATACAAATGAAGATCTTTTATATTTGTTGTTTTTTAACATTTCTAACTATTTTCGATAAAGATCGCAAAGGATGAAAAATAAATAAAAAAAAAAATTTTGTTTTTTTGTTTTTAGTCTTTTTTATTTTTTTTAATATTGTTTGCCCACAAAAAATAACATTTGCTATTGCTTTTTAAAAAAAAAAACATCTGAATATATTTTTTTTAGAAGCTTTCATCTTCACAAATAAATATATTCGATATTTTTTTTTTTAAAAATCAATAACTGCTGATACATAAGATTTTTTTTTGATGACTACATTAACGAAATACTTCAAATTGGCAGATTTAGAATATTTAAACAATATCCAAATTAGAAAGGCCAATGGTGAGTTGGCAATTTAAAAATTTATCTGTAAAAAGGGAATGTATTTAATAAAATTTTCCCAATATTTTTGATTGATCTACAAAAGGATTTTATCTTATAAAAGCCCTAAATCTGGAAAACTGAATATCTAATCCTCTTTTCAAACAAAAGGGCACCTATCTCAAACCATTGATAACATTGGATTTGATTGTTTATAAGATAATTACTAATTGGCGATGTGATTTTCATTTTCATTATTCCTTTTTTCATTTTTTGCTTTTTTTGATTTATGAATATTGAACAGTTTGAAAATGAAAAAACAAAAATAAGGAGAACTAATTTGGAAATAATTTATCAATATAAAAACGGAAATAGTATAAATTTGATCTCGAATGAGCAAGATATAGGAATTAAGAAATACGGTTACAGCCAGTTCTAAGTTTAAGACCCAGACTAGGAACAAAATTTAAGGCACAATAACAATTCCAAATTGAGGTACAACTTTCAAATATTAGTAAAATAATTTAGTTAAAAAAAAATTCCAAAGAATTTACTTTAATTTGAGATTTTTCTGGGTCTTTATTTTTTTTGAAAGTTTGTGTCCTAAAAGTGAAACTTACTGTATTTGGTTGATAACCGTACTAAGAAAAAAGAAAATAAATAAAAAAAAAACAACACCAATATAATACCCAAATGAACCGTTTCTTTATCTTTAAAATGAGACTTTAAAGAACAAACGTTTAACATGAAAAGAGTTATCAATAAACTGCACAGAATAGGTTCTCAATTCGTCTTGTTCGAACGGTTTATATTAATTTTATAATTTTTTTTCTTCTTAATTTTCAAAAGGAGATTACCCATTTCAAATAGAAGGGAACATTAACATTTCAAATATTCAAATTTAATTATGATTATTTTTTTTTAATGAGTTTTAAATATTCAGTTGAGACCTTTTTTTTATATTTCAAAGAGTTTCTGAGATTTTAATTTGGCACTGCAATTAATTTGATTCAATTATGATTAATTCTTGAAAATTTCTCCAACTTTTATTTAAAAAAGAATTTAGTTATAAGTAGAAGACAAAACGTTATTTTGGTTATTAGAGGATCAATATTCAACTTTTTTTGAATTTTAAGAGTCGTTTTATAATGATAAAATATACTTTTTTTTTTTATTATTTTTTCCATAAATCCAAATTGAAGAATATAACATTAATAGTTCAGAACTTATTTTATAATAACTTTTAATTTTTTGGTTTTGTATTGAAAAATTCACCACCTTTCCATTTTCATTACATAATATATAATTATTTGCAAATTAAGTGGGTTATTTTTTTTTACATTTCTTAAAAAATGATCTTTGTGAGTGAATGTATTTGTTAATTGACAATACTAAATTAAGTTTAATTGTAATCCCGATTGCATCAATGACATGTATTTATTTCAACATATTTTTGTTGAAATATTTCAAAATAATTTGAAAAAAATTACACCATTTCTGGAGAAAACAGTGTAAAACCAGTTTCAATTAAAAACTGGAAATATGGAAACTATAAAAATGCTTTTTTAAACCATCGAATGTAGTTATATTTTTTTCCTTCGATTTGAAAAGTTTTTGAGATTAAACAATTTATGAAAACAATTTTTCCAATCAAAAATAAATTATTATACATCAATTTTGACACATAAAAAATATCAAATAAAACTAATAACAGACAAATTAATATATATTCTTTTATAAAACACAATACTAATAAACAAATTGAATTATTCTCTAGAATATCTAAATTACATTTAAATATTTTGAAAATTTAAATACTTCTTTGAAGATTTATTTTCATAATGAGAATCCCCATTTCACTTAAAGGCGCCCCCCCCCCCCCAAACAACTGATAAATTCACCCTTTTTTAAGCACCAACCAAACTACTATTGTTTAGAAATTAGAGAAATAATAAACTTCTGAGTAGAGTCGATAAACATAAACAAAATATCTGGGCAAACTATAAATTTAAAAAAAAAAAAAAAAAAAATTGCTCCGATTTCTTGGAAATAACATATATCACCCCTTATAAGACCAAAAAAAAAAATAATAAATACAATTAACAATACAACAACCATATTTATCGTATTTACTTTTAAACACATTAGTTTTACACCCTTCAATTTGCATTTCAGAAAAAAAAAATAAACCAACAACAATAAAATATTATTAGAAAATATACTAAGTTGAGGATCGATTAATTATGAAACAAAAGAATATGTGGTAACCCCAAAATAAACGCATTTCCAACTTTATAGATTGTAAACCTTAAATGTCATCTTCAGAAAAGTTTTGTGTTTCTAGATATTTTAAGATAATAACATTTATTGTTTCCAGATCAAAACTTTTTCTTGAATATATGTGTGTTTTTGGATATTTTTTCAATTTAAGCTTCCGTATCCATCTATTCAACTGTTATCAACATTATATGAACATAAAGATTCAATTATTTTAGAAATATACTGCATCCTTTGAAAGGTTATATTTATTTTTATAATAGAGCCAATTTTTAAAACTTTTACAAATAATTCCAATTGAACAAAAAAAAGGATTTATTGATTAGCTTAATTTTATGACCTATATTTTTATCTTGCTATTTTTTCTACAATAGAAAACCAATAAAAAATCCATTTAAGAACACATACGCAAGGATGGGTGATCATTTTTCGCTAGATCAATAATCAAAGTTTTCTAGCAATTAGCCCTTAAAAATTATAACAGGCTTTATCAAAAGCTAAATAATGTCTAATGAAAAATGATTAATTTTGGATCGATATATGGAGGCTAATCGAAACTGCCCAGACATACACCAAAATAAAAATAGGTAAAAAAAATCACAATTTATTGTATTTTCAGATTTATTGTAAAGACTTAAGTGTTGGACACTTGATCGGTAAAAGAGAGAATTTTGAAGTGACTAAATTTGTGTCTCCCAATTCAAAGAGTATCTAAAATAGAAACAGTCATTATAAGAATTTTAAACTCAATTTATTTTTCTAAAATATCATAAAGAGTCTAAAAAAAGAAATTTTTTTTTTTTACCAATTTATTGTTTTTAGCTAATTTATTGAATTTATTGCATTTTTTTCAAGTGTAATATTAAACCATAATTTAAGTTACTCAGTATTACTGTTTTGATATCTAACTATTTTCATCTAAATAAAATAAAAATATATAAAACAAACCAATAAGAATAGATGTGTTCAAAAGGATAAAACCTGCAAAAAAAAAATATATTGGTAAATTTGTTGAAATTTCACCAACAATTATTGACTGGTCAAATGATTAAACCCCATAAACTAATTAGAATGTGAAATTTCTATTTAACAAACACCTTTTACCTCTGTCATTCATTGGATAAAAATTCATAATCTAACACAACATATTACAACTCTCTAAAAAAAGGAAATGATAAGAAAAAAATTAAAAAAAAAATTAGGTGATTTTTAAAATCAAAAAATATTACCAAATGGAAGTAAAGTGCTGTATTATTCTTCTTTCAAGTTTTGTTTTACAGTTTCGAAAATTTTGGAATTTGGTTTATATATATATATATATAGATGATGTGAAAAAAAAAATAAAATAAAATAAAGAGAAAAAAAGAGATCAGTGGAACAACAAAGAACCAAAGCTAATACCAATTTTATAATCCGAAAAATTCAACTTTAAACCAAAAAAAAAAAAAAAAAAAAAGCCTTTTAATTTCATTATTTACAAATAAAAAGTAATAACCAAATCTTAAATATTTCATCAAATTAGTAAAAACTCTCAAATGAAAATTAGAAATAGGTTGAAAAAAAAAAAATTAAATCAATTGTTTTACATGCCTAATGGATTACAAATTATCTAATTTTATTCAAAAAAAGGATCAATGATTCAAATAAATTACCAATTATAAAAAACATGATATCTCTACAACCATTTTCACTTTTCAAATAACACCAGAATAACCATTTTTTATCAAGTGACTATCGATCTTATTATAAAAAAAAAATTGTACTAATGAAATGTGAAATCAATAAAAAAAAAAAAATGAGTAAAAAAAGTCAAAAATGTAAAAAAATGGTACCAATTTCGAAAAGATCCAAAATAAAATTTTTCTTCCCTTAATGATTCAAACCCCTTAAAAACAAATCCCCCCCCCCTCCCACAAAAGGGGCCAATTTAACTTGGAAATGGTTTATTTTATTGATTTTTTTTTTTATTTTAAAAATAAGATCAAAGTTTCAAGTTTATTTTACATTTTACAAACCTTAAAAAAATACGAAAAGTGAGATTTTATAAAAATAAAAAAATTTTGGAAAAATTTTCTCTTAATTTTATGAATCTTTTTTAAAATTCAAACCAAAAGGATCAAATCTGTTTGTACTGAAAATTTATTATAAATAAAGTCTTCTTTTAAAAACAATAATTTATTTCTCCAAAGAATTAAAGGTTTACTTATCAAGTTTAATTAAATCTTTGGTAAAATAAGTGCTCTATTATCTTTTTAAAAAAATAAATAAGAGCTGAATCCCTTAAATTTGAATAAATAAAATGCACATTTTAAAGAAAATCACCCCAAAACAATTTTAACACTACACATTAGTATACTCATATGATCAAGAATAAAGTATTCATAAATTAGAAAAAAAAAAAAAAAAAGTAATAATTTAAATATATTTATATGAATTATTATTTTTTTTTTGCACAAATTGAAGAATTAATGATCTTAGATCTTTTAAACTTAGAAATCGCCCTCAAGCACAAAAAAAAATAAAAAAAAAAAGAGTCTAACTTTAAAAAAAATAAAAATTCAAAAAATTACAATCATTGCTTACAAAATAAAAAATATTTCTTATTCAAAATTCTTTTTACTTTTCCAGAAAAATTGCATGAGAATTTCAACATTAATATAAAACGGTGATATTAACGCCTTTATTTGTTTTTTCTTTTGTTGTTAATTACAATATACTTTTTAATTGTTCTTTTCCGTCCACGGGCACTATTGCGGGTGTTTCTTCTTCTTTTTTTATTAATTTGAAATGAAGTATTAGATTCGAGGTCTTGTGTTGGTGATTCTTTTAGACAAGAACGGGAAACTCTCTGGATGATCATTGTTGGTGTTTTTTCTTTTTTCCTTCTACCGCGCTTTCTTGTATCCGGGTGAAAATCTGTATTTAAATATCCATGGTTTAAAACCCATTCTGCCATTTCGCTGGAACAAATTCCACGACGAATCTCTTTAGGATCTAGTGTTGGCAATAATTTGTATTTGGTTTGCTTTTTACCAAGTTTGGTATGTACCTGGATATTATGGGTAAAAAATAAATAAAATGAAATACCTAGTGATGGGTTTTCACGATTTTGCTCTTTATTTAGGTTTAATGGATGGGTTAAAAATTCCTTAAGTATTCGCCGTTTAAGTGAGTTTTTCCTTTTGATTTGTTCTTTTGTTAAATTTACATACAAAGAGCTATCTAACTGATTAAATTCATCTTCGCTCTCATTATTGAAATTATTTTTGTTAAATGATTTTGTTTTTTCTTTTAACTTTTTTTTTGAATTGTTTTTGTTTTTCAGAAAAATAACTTGGTTTTTATTTGTTTTTCGATTATTTATCGTCAATTTTTTTTTTTTATTTTTTGTTGTTGTAATTTCTGGGTACTGTTTTTGTTCTTCATTTCTTTTCTTCTTTCTCAGATCAATTTCTTTTTCCTTTTCTTTTCTTTTTTCCTTCTCCTTTTCTTTTTTTTTTTCTTTTTCTTTTTCTTTCTTTTTTTCTTTTTCTTTTTCTTTCTTTTTTTCTTTTTCTTTTTCTTTCTTTTTTTCTTTTTCTTTTTCTTTTTCCTTTTCTTTCTTTTTTTCCTTTTCTTTCTTTTTTTCCTTTTCTTTCTTTTTTTCCTTTTCTTTCATTTTTTCCTTTTCTTCTTCTTTTTCTTCTTCATCACTTTCAACATAAACCGAATCAAGTTCAAGTTCACTAAAACCAAAATCAGCCATTAATTTGTCAATTGACAAATTGGATGAAGGATTTTTTTTTTGTGAAAAACCATTATTTTTTGGCAAGAAATTCAAATTATTTACAATTTGTAAACCTTGATTTTTGGGTGGGTAAATTGTCTTTGGTTGTGGCTTGCTTGTATTAAGTACACTATCCAATAAGCCAAATCGTTTTAAATTTTCAATATAAGATGATGAATGCGGCAATTTTGTTGAATTTGAAGATAAGGAAGAAATACGAGAAGAAATATTCCTAGGAGAAATATTCCTAGAAGAAGAAGAAAAAGAAGAAGAAGAAAAAGAAAGCGAATGGTGGGAAGAGGAGGGGTGAGAAGTTGAAGATAATTTTTGTTGAAGAGCAGAGTTTTTTTCAAAAGAAAACTTTGGGTTTGATTTTGATTTTGTTTTTGTTGAAAAATGATTAGTGATCTCATTGACAGATTTATCAAGTGGAATGTCTAATAAAAGATCTGTAACACGAACACTTGAAATGTTATTTTTTTTTGCAGCAACCGGCTTTTTTGCTCTGCTGTTTTTTTTTTTTTTCGATAAGAAATAATTAAGCAATTTGTTTTGTTTGTTATCCAAATTTAGCCCAATTTTTTGAGAATTGTTTGTGGTTGGTGGAATTGTTTGTGGCTTTGTTTGGCTTTGGTTTTTGGTTATTGAAATGTTGTTACCAACAATCCCATTATTCCTTGACTTGCGTTTTTTTTTTGATAAGATATTTATGGCTTCTTTAGGACCAAGAATGTCCACCAACATTGATTGAATTTGTTTGGAATTTATTTCGCTCATTTAAACTCGATCAAATTAAAGAAAAAGAGAACGAAGGGTTGAAAAAGAATACAAGAATAAATTGATAAAAAATGATTTTATTTTAGAAAAAATCTCAGTTTTATTAGATGAAGAAACAATAAAAATATCACTTTTACATGGCTTTTTTAGAATTTCCAACACATTAAAAGCGCAAAGTGTTTTGTAAAAGTGAGTTTTTTTGTTGTAAATACTCTGCTGATGAGATTATAAAAAAAATAGATTTTTCAAAATAATTTAAACAAATGAATCTAAAAATATCTTAAAAAATGTAAACTTTAATCACAAAATTGTGAAACTTTACCTATTAGACAAGATTTTTATGGAAGTTTTATTCAATTTATTTGGTTAAAGTAGTATTATAGTCTGGTAAATATTAATATCTGAAAATTTTAATTTTTTGAAAAAATATGATATAAGTTGAGACATCTCTAATTTCACTTTTTATTAAGTAAAATAAAATATCAATTATTTTCTCTGTTGTAAAAATGTAACAAAATAGTCAAAACAATTAAACTTCTTAAATAGTAAATATGTTGCTTTTCCTTCATTAAAAATATATTAAGATCCTTCAAGTCTATTTTATACTTTCTTTCTTTTAATTTTTGTATTACAAACATCAGTGGATAAGATCAATGTTAACTTTTGAAATATCTAGAAAATGAGTTTCCATTCCACATTAAGGCAGATTTTTCGAAAATATTTTTTACACCATTTATTTTGCCATAATCTGAATTTTTCTTAATTTGTGACTTTTTTTATATGCCTTAAATTTCATTGAAATTTTGTTCCCCAAAAGTGAATTTGTCTGTATAATTAGTGTCAAAAATTTATTTCCAAAATAGTAGAGAAAAAATTTTCAATCATCAATTTTTCTAAGATAATTTTGTATTAAATTTATATCATATAATCCTTTCTGAACAATTCATATTAGTAATTGTATCACAGATTCAATTATTTATTCGTGTTTATACTAGAGGGATATATACAAACTTAAATTCAAATATTTTAAACATGGTTAGAATACAAACAGTTCCACTTTTAATACATCAACTTTCAATTAAATTTTGGGTAGAACATAAATATCATATTAAAACACATTTTAGGAATCTATCTCAGAAATTATTTTACTAAAATCCACAATTTGTGCTTTAATTTGAGAAATTTTACCTTACCTTAAATTTTCGTTCAAAGTTTGCGTATACGAAGTCGAATTGACTAAAGTTAAAAAAATCTTAACAATATGATTTCATTTAAATAGGGATAATTTTGATTATTGTATAATATTTAAATTATTTTCTATTGTCTAGTTTTTTATTTTAATGTTTGAATTGTGTAACTTGTTTATTTAATCACAAAAATCCAAAAGTATATATTTTTTGAAATTTAAGTTATTCAAAATAAGAAAACACAAATAAAATTAATTGATGGTTTCTCACTTTTTATTTAATCAGAAACCATTAGCAGATTTTCAACATATCTTCCACTAAATTATCCATAATTGTACTCAATCCATTTTTTTAAAAACACCCTCATTTTATTTATTTTTTATTTTTTTTTTTACTGTTTAGTTTTCATTTCATTTTTTTCACTTACCTAATATGTTTGGTTATTTTTGTTTATTTTTTCAATGATTTATATTAGGTTAAAGATAAAGTTCCTTAAAATTAAATTAGAACCCAACTAAAATGATTTGATGGTATCTAACCATTTGATGGATCAATATTCCTAATATTTTTTCAACAATTTTTCACAAACTAGTTTTTTATGCCAATCCAAATATTTTAAATACATTCTTGATTTATTTACATTAATAATTAAATATTTTTTGTTTTACAAATATTGTTTTTTTTAATAATTGTTAATTTTCTAATTAGTGAATATATCTAATTTGGCATTTCTTCTTAAATTGAGTATATAAGATTTTTTTTTTCAAAAATTGAAGTTTTGTCATTTAAAAATTTTTATTGGGTGCTTATAGATATTTAATTCAAAATTCACTCTAAATAATTTCTATTAATAGAATATTGTAATATTTCTAAAAGATGTTTTGAATTAAAAGAGGAAATATTTAAACATATTTGATTTGATACAAATTATTTTGAGATTGCCCACAAAGATCCAAAGATTCAATTTTTATAATCAAAAAAAAAAGACTAGTATCAAAATGTTAAGATATTTGCATATGTATAATTTTTTATATGTGTATCCTACTTACCAAAACTCATTTTTTTAAATAATTTATTTTTCAATATAACCATTCTTCTCTTTTAATATTTTGCTCATAATAAACAAAACAAAAAAAAAAAACGTTTGATTCAATTTACGGAATAA
Source organism: Anaeramoeba flamelloides (assembly GCA_027625915.1). Taxonomy (NCBI): domain Eukaryota; family Anaeramoebidae; genus Anaeramoeba; species Anaeramoeba flamelloides. Next base: position 9,686,030 of record JANTQA010000032.1, on the reverse strand, counting down.
CCTTTTTGAGGCCAAGAAACATTTTAAAAAAAATTTGGATCACCAAAAAACACTTAAAGTATTTCAATCATAAAAAAAATGTGCTATTAGGTTCATTTATTTTTATTTAATCTTATTTTTTTTTTACTTTTATAACAAAAATCAAAATAATATGTTTATTTAATCTTTATGCGGTTACGTTTTTGTCCCATTAATTATATATTATTATTACGTGTAATATTTAAAATTGATAAAACAATAAATAGGAATTTTCTTAAAAAATATTTATAACAATATAACCAAAGATGTCTATATTTCTCTTGATATTACTCCATTATACTAATTGTTTATTATTTTTTTAATGTCTTATCCTTTATTAGTATTCAATTATAAGTTTTGCAATAAATCGTTTCCAAAATGATATTATTTTTAATATTAAATTAACATTTAATAAAAAGGTAAAATTGTTCATAAGAATCATTTTTAATTCAACTTCTTTTTGTGCATGTGTAGTATTTATTTCAATTAATATATTTTCTTTTAAATGAAAAAAGAAAAAAACATTGGAGTAAAAGAAAAAATTTGGCTAAAAGTAAAAAAAAAAAGGATTTTTAGTGTTATTCTATTTTTATGGATTGAGAAGGACTTTACAACCACAATATCAAGAAGAAAAACCTCAAACATTTAATGATTATAATAACCAAGAAATGATTTTTCAAAACCGATTTATTAATTAAGAAACTTTGAGAATGTTTAGATTCTATTACAAACCAAATTTAAACAAGAAATAAGTTGAGGTTAAATGTTCAAAAAAAAAAAAAGTATCTCTTCATTCCAGACAATCAAAAAAAGAATTATTTGAGGTTTTTGTTCAAAAAAGAATCAAAATGTGAACTCTGAGAAAATTTGCAATGTTTGGAAAAAAACCAAAAAAAAAAACAAAAACACTTGAAATAAAAAATTACATATTATCAAAATAATAATAATAATTTATTATATTAACAAAGAAAAATTCAAATAATTTCTAATTTGCAATAAAAAAAAAATAATAAAAATTGAATAAATTTATTAATTATTAATTATTATATTTATATGTAAATAAGGTATATATTTCTATATCTCTGCCCTTTTCTTATGCTTTTTATTTTATTTTGGTTTGATCCTTTCCCCAATAAATAAATAAACAAATAAAACAAACAAATCAATACATAATTTATTTCTTTTCAATTTTAATCAAAATCAAAATCCATATCTAAATCTATTTCATCTGGATTTTTTGCAACAATTGGGATTTCTTCTTCTTCTTCTTCGATTATTTGTTGGCTTGTTTGTGTCAAAAGATTATTTTCGAGTGAATTTAAATCAATACGAATTTCTTCAGAATTTTCTACTTGATTAGATCCGCCTAAACCTTCCCAAGGATCGGTTATTCCGAGCCAATTCACAAAGCGTAAATGTTGCTGATTTTCCAATACCTTTGGAATAAAATTTTGTCCTTTAAGGCTGATTTCCTCTTTTAATGTCGGTGCAGATGGTTGGAAATTTTCTGGGATTTGTAAATCATTATAGTGTTTATCATTTTTCATCTCTTTCATTTCGTTATTTACTTTTTCTATAAAATTATTTTTTTCGAAAAGTAAATTTTGAACACTTTTAAGTCGGTTTTCTTTTGAAAACAATTCTTGTGTTACTTTTAAAATTGCTAACCATTCGAGATCATAATACAATTTGCCGTTTGCTATTTTTTTTTCTTTAAATTCAAGTTCTTTATCTTTATTTATACGAATATCCATTATTTCAACAAAGTTTCTACCTGGGAGAGGCTTATCTAAAGCTAGAAATTGTGTTTGTGTTGATTTTTGTTGATTGTAATTTTGCTGCTGTTTTTGTTGTTGATAGTTTTGCTGTTGGTAATTTTGCTGTTGGTAATTTTGCTGTTGATAATTTTGTTGTTGATAATTTTGTTGTTGGTAATTTTGCTGTTTCTGCTGATTATTATAATTGTTATTAAAGTTGTTGTTATTATTATGAAAAATTAATGCTGTAAATTTACAATGTAAATGTGCACAAAAATAATAACGAGGCTGTTTTTTAATTAAAAGTTCCCAATTTATAGGAGACCCTAATCCAGTAGTTTCAATATCTTTACGAAAAAAGGGCTTTTTTTTAAGTAAACTATTTACATCGCCATGGTCAGTAACACCCCTTGGCCAATCATGTGTAATCATGATATCAATATTTCTTTGAATTAAATGAAGCCGAAAAATATCTAAAGATCTGACGTGAAAAATGCTACGGATTTCTTCGTTTGAATAAGGACATTTTTCTTCATAAGGAAGATTTAAATGATATCCTTTAAAAATCCCCGATAAACCTGCAATTTTTAGACCATTGAAATTAATTACACCAGATCTTCCAAGATAGTAAATATTTGGTGCTACCCATCCCCCAAAATTTCTTTTTTTGTAATAATAAATATTAAAAATAAATAAATATTAACAATAATTTTATATATATATATAATAAATCAAAGATATGTTTTCTTTTCTGTTTCTTTTAATTATTTTTTTTGTGGTGTTGATTATAATTTTGTTTGGTTTCAGGGAAAATTATTATAGGAACATCAAAACTATTAGATTTAATTTTCAACTTTTTTAAAAACAATTAATTAATAAATTTCAATTTATTATTTGTCGTTTATCCCTTATTGTTATTTTACTAACTTTAATTAAAAAAAAAAAAAAAAAGATGAAAATTTAAAAACAAAAATTTATGAGAGCCAATAATAGCTCAGTGAAGAATCAATAATGGATCAGTGGAGAACCGATAAATATCCAGTGATAAAGCGTCCAACTTACAATATGAAGGTCTGGGTTCAAATTCTTCCCAATCACTATATTTTTGATTGTTTGTAATTTTTTCAAAATGTTACAAAAATTACAAAAACCACAAAGGTGTAATTTTTATTAAAAACTGGGCTTATACATTTCTTAGAACCACTAATTCTTTGAAGAAATCGTCTGACCGATTTGAATCTTTTTGGCAATTATAAAAATGAATAAGAATTTGAACAAAAACCACTCTCAATTTACAGAGTGTATCCGATCCTTAAAAGAAGTGGCCCGATTCGCTCTATCGCTTGGTTCAAAAATATATTTAATTCAAATTAGAGAATCGAGAAGTGTAGTTAAGTTTCTAGTTTTTTTTTAATTTAAGAAATTAAAAAAAACTTAATGACATTTTCCAAAATTCAAATGTATTTAATTAGATCTTTGATTTTACTCTACTTTTTTAAACCTGGGAAAACCTATCTGCATTTTTTTTTTTTAATTTATGAAACAAAAAGAAATGTTTAATAAATTTTCTTTTAATTTCTTTAATTAAAAAAAAAAAAACTAAATGTAAAGAGGCGAACTTTGAGTACTCACTCTTTAATGGAAAAAAAAAATATTTTTTTTAATCAATATTCCCAATATCGTTTTTCAGAAACATTTCTTTTGATATTATTTATTGATTAAACCATAAACCAATTGAGATAAATTTCTGATAATGTTTAAAATGCTAAAATATATTTTAATAATTGAAGTTGTGAATAAATATTTGTTTTTTAAAGAAATTGGCTGTGTAAAATTAAATATTTCTTTTTGGTTGTTTATTTTTAAAAGAATTCATTGACTGGTTCTAGTTTAATTAACGATTGATCTAATTTCTAATCTATTTATGCATATTATTAAAAAAACCCGTTTATCTGAATTAGTATAATATATTATAAATCATATTAATTCACAGAAATTGTAATGATAAAAAATAGCATAATCATTGAAAGCATAAATATCTAAAATTTTCAAACAATATGAGTAATTTGTCTTTAATTTTCTCTCAAATAGAAAACCAAAACATTTTGTAATTCAAAAATGAGATCAATCTAAAATAAACCTACCTAGATGTTTTTTTTTTGGAAATTCATTAATAATGAACCGATTTGGATAAAATGTTATATTTGAATTATTAAATAAAATATTGATTAAAATAACAATAAAAAAATGTCAGATCTATCAGATTTTTCAAATATTGCTCAAAATGTTAAAAAATTTAATTTTTAAATAATTCCCAACAATTTCAAATTTATACAATAACTTCTATTCTTTTTATACTCAAATAATTCATTTTTTTAGAATAATTTCGCACCCCTCCCCCTTTAGAAATTTGATGCTGTTATTTTTTCTTTTTAACCATGATTTGACTTATAAACTTTTAAAAAACAATTTTTTTTCAAAAGTTTACAAGTGTAAGCATGATAACTCTATTTTTAGAGTTTTTTTGATAAAAAAAAAAATAAAAAAAAAATAACCTATAAATAAGATTTTTAAAGAGGAAGAAATCAATTAATCCCCCAAAATATCAGAAATAAACAAATCTAATCTCACATCATAGTAATTTTCACTTTTTTTTTTTTTTTTGGTAATAATTGTAAGGTAAGAATAATTGTTATTAAAAGAGAATATAAAACCTTTTTACCCAAAATAAAAAATCAGCTTCACCAACCACAATCCTGAAAAAAAATTTTCAAAAAAAAAATTAAGCATTTGCTAATTTTTCACTTTTTTATAACGTCACTTTTAATAACATTATTGGTTACTAAAAGATCTTTGATCAATAAAATTATTTTTCAAGATGTCTATCAATTTAAGTTGAAAAATCCAATTTTCCAGGTTCTTTAAGATTGTTTTCAAATTTGATAGTAAAAAATTTGAATTTTTTTCTAATCATAGTAAAGAGGTTATAATGATATATTTTAAAAAGCATTTTAGTTTTAATAAAAGAATTTCAAATTTAATTAATATTTTTCAAATTTAGATACACTTATTTCAAAAATTAAAAAAAAAACGGCCGTTATATTTTTCAGAATTTAAAAGAATTGAGTAAAATCAAAGATTTTTCTCCCTTCTTTTGAATTCTGGAAAACCTATGCACTTGACAGTCACTTTCGTTAGGCTTTCCAGGATTGGAAAGAATAGAGTAAAATCTCTAGATTTTATTCGATTCCTAATTCTGGAAAACCTATGCACTTGACAGCACTTTACGGTCACTTTCATTAGGTTTTCCAAAATTTAAAAGAATAGAGTAAAATCACTAATTTTTATCTTTTTTTTTTTTTTAATTTTTTGAAAAGTCTTGGTTAGCTTTTTATTAATTTATCAAATCATAAAAAAAAAACATAGGCACTTGACGGCACTTTTCTTTCGGTTTTACTCAATTCTCTTCTGAATCCTGGAAAACCTAGGACACTCAATATTTATCATTAGTAATTATTTTTCAATATTTTAGTTTTATTAGATGAGAATAGCATTTTTAAAAATATTAGTTATTATCTAATCAAAAAAATATCTCAAAGTTAAATTAAACTCAAATTTATTTTCACATCCATTTTAAATTTTTTACCCGAAAAAGTAACTTTTTTTCTTGACTCGGGAGTTTTAAAAATCGTGGTACTAATAATAACATTAAATACAATATCTTTCAGAATTTGAAGTTCTGGAATTTTGATTATATTGTAAATAAACTTTATTTCTAATGGCGAAATGATTTTTAAATAGTATTTGGATGATCAAAATTAAAATTTTCAATTTTCTTTTTTCATACTAGCGACTAACAAACAAAAAACTAGAAACTCTTAAAAATATTCACATATTAACAAAAAAAAAAAAACAAATTTTTTCCAAATCACTTAAAGTCAAAGAGAAAACCATTCAAAGGAGTTCAATACAATCAATTATTTTTTAAAAAGTCAATCTATTGTTTCATTGTTTTGTTTGGTTTTTTTGAAGCAATTGTCACAGACCAATATTATAATTCCCTGAATTAGTAGAACTACTTTCAAAAACTATTATTTTGGAGAAAAATTTTTAAAGAAATATTAGTAAAAAAAAATGTCTCAATATAAACCTTCCGATTGTAATTGAAAAAAAAGTTTGAATGGGATATAAATTATTCAAGATTGAATAATGTAACATTCAAAAAGCACGAAGATAAATATTATGAATAAAGATCTAAAAATAGATCTATTGAAGTTTTTCAATTGTTTTATTGATAATTTTGAAAACTGTTTTGTCACACTTTTTTCAAAGTACAATAATATTCTGAGTGTTCTTTTGTTTTCTTTGCTTTTTGAATGTTTAACTAAACAATTCCTTTGATGTATTTTGTTTTTACAATAATTTCAAAAAAGGACAATCAAGTTGAGGATTTACCCTAGAAGTTTTATTTATGTCTTCCATTATTTTGAAACCTTTCAACAGCAATTGTAAATTAGGGTGTTACTTGTCTCTTTTTCTTTGTCATAACGAGTTGCTTTTGAACTTTTTATTCCAAAATTAAAGTGAAAATAAAAAATGACTTAACAAAGTGATACTTTTGTCTTTTATATCTGAGAAAAGTTATTAACTCTTGGGTTGTCTTATTTTGGGAGATTTCCATTTGAAATTAGTGGGTTTTGAAGCAGAATGCTCTTTTTGAAAATGGTGATTTGTTTTTGCTTTTTTTAGATGAAAAACGTGGTAATGAAAGAAAAAAGTGAACTCAAAGAAAAGAAAAGAAAAGGAATTTAACAAACAATTCTTGAAGATAATTCGAAGCTTCATGGTTACCACCAACAAAAATTGTTAAAAAAGGCGCTGTTTTTTCACCAGAGTAATAACGATGAAAGTCATGCATTAATTTAAATTTGGGCTTCACGCAAAGAGAATCAAGATCAGATCTATTACGGGCTGTTTGAAAGTCACCACAAATAATTACGAGATCTATATGGTAATTGTTTTTTTTTGATAGGTATCTTATTTTGGAATAAACTTTATCGAGTTTCCCATGTACGCATCCAACAACAGCAATCTATGAAAATTAGTAATTGAAGAAACAAAATAAAAAAAAATAAAAAAAGAAAAAATTGAAAAGGAACAAGATAGTTGAGAACCAAAATTTATAATTATTACCTTCATAAAGGAATTGAAAATTTGGAAAAGATAAAAAAAAATGAAATGATTAGGACAATAAATACTCAATTTTGGATGTGTGGTTAGTTAAAATTCTAAGATTCAAGTTACATAGGATGAAGATCTGAGATTTTTTAGATTCTAATTTAAAACACAAGTTTTATTAACTCAAACTGGATTATATTTCTCGATAAAATATTTGAAGATCATTTAAAAGAGGTAGATCCTCTTCGGAAAAAACTTTAAAAGCTTATTTCTAGGAGTATTAGTCTCAAAAAATGACATTTGATATCTCATTTTTCTTTATCTTTAAATGGATAATTTCAATATCCTTTTTTCTAATATTTCTGCAAAAAACAATAAACAATAAAGTTTCAATCAATCGAACAACAAAAGCATTTCCAATATCTTCTCAAAACAATTTTGAAGAAATTTCGAACAACACACCCTTGTTGGATGTAACTTTTTTTGTTGGTAAAGAGAAAAAACTGATCTGTGCAAATCAAAGTGTCTTGATTATACCTTCACCGTTTTTAAGAAAAATAATTTGACCAGAAAAAGGGAATAGAAGGTTTTCAAAGGTAAAAATCACTTTGAATGTTATTGAACCAAAAACTTTACGATAGGCGATCAACTACTGCTACCAGTGTGCTGTGTCCCTATACGAAACGGACAACAGACCCATCCAGTTAATAGTTCAAATGTTTGATTTGAACAAGTAACAAACCACTACATCACTTACTCACAGGAAATAGCTCTCAAGTTATTAAAACGATCACAACCTTTCTTGTTTCTTTGTAAGAATATAAAAAATTCACTAAAGTCCACTCCCGAACGAAATATTGAGGACAACTCAAAATAAATCTGTTTTTCTCAATACCCAAATACTGGGTTTTCCTTGAAAAGAATGCCAACGGATTTTAAGGGAGTGGCCACGGTAAAGGAAAATTTTTCACTTTTTTGCAATTTTGAAAAGGATCAGAAAATAACATTTTTTACTCTGGTTGTATCTCATTGATTTTTATTATTTAAAGTACTTTATTCATTAAATTTTTTAAATTTTTTTTAAAAAAGTCTCAAAGAAATTGCCACAATAGAATGTTGAGTTGAATTGCTTAAAATAGTGTTTTGAATGTTGAATGACTTATCTTTTATCCTTATCTCAACATTCTATTGTGGCATTTAATTTTAACATTTTTTCAATTTTCATCATTTTTGAGATTATTTTAATCCTGATAACATAAAGCAATTAGAAATATTTTTTTATTAGTGGCATTTGGGATTCATGGATTTTGTTTAAAAAGAACAACACTATTACAATTGAGAGAATCATAAAAGGAAACATAAATGGGACTTAAATAGCTATAAGATTCAAAAAAAAAGAATAATTAAGTCAAATTATTACTTGTTAGGATTTTAAATCGTTGTGTTTAGTGGAATTGGAGAAGTAAAGGTGATTATATGTTACCAAAGTTTAAACCACAAAATAGCCATAAGTTTTATTCAAAGAATCTGAAATTATCTTCTCCCAAAAAAAAAACTAAACCCCATTCCAAAAATTTGGAAATATATAAAATCAAAAATAGGGAAACAAAAACTCAATTTATGATATTTTTCCAAACGTAATATAAAACCACATTTAAGTAACATAGTATTCATGGTTTTTTAAGTAATCATTTTCATCCAAATATAAGAAAACAATATAAAATAAAAAATCAAAACAAGTCACTACAAGGAAAATTTAAATACCTAAAATTAAAGTTAGCCAAAACTATACATTGGATTTAAGTTATACTTCTTTTAAAAATTATTTTTTCAAATTTATCATAATTTTATGTAATAAAAAAAGGATAGCTTTTAAACTCTTGTAAATCTGAATACCCCCCTTTTCAAAAAATACCGACTTTTGAAAAAAACACCTATTTTCAGGGTATTTTTATATTGGAAAAAGTTGAAATGAATTAATTTTTGATTGAACATTAAGATTGAAAAAAGAATAAATGTTAAAGCAATTTGCAGAAAACAACCGGGAACGTATATAAAAACTCAAACATGGAAAAAAATAAAATGATAAAAAATATTCCAAAAACAGATAAAAAATCAGATTTTCAATTTTATTTAGCAATATCTTTTGATTGAAATATTTTGTACTATTTTCAAATTGAAAAAATATGTTTCCTTTTAGACTATTAAAAAAAATACTTGAAAATTATCTCTCTACTAAGTCAATTAAAAAATTCAAAAATTTTACAATTAAAAATGAAAAAATATTACTGAAAAATTTCATTTTTTTTTCAATTCCTATTAATATCTATTAAAGTTGTACACCTCATTGAAAATTGTTATGTATAATAATGTTTATTATATGAGTTTATTTGAAAAATACAAAATTTAGAGATTTTTTTTTGAAAAAATTTTCCTTTTAGTGGTGTGTCCAAAATAAGGAAACGAGCTGAAATGACAGAGTTTGAACAAAAAATATATTGGTAGATTTGTTAAAATTACACCAACAATGGCTGATCGATCAAATGATAAGATACCATGCACCGGTTGTATGTGGATTTTTCAATTTAAGAAACTCAACTGTAACCATCTATCAACCATCTATAAAAAATTTTCAGATCTAACAAAACAGATTAAGGATTATCAGAATTTTATGCTCAGTGGATACTATTTTTAAGTGTAGAAACATATTTATTGGCTTAAAAGAAACTTGATCTTACAGTCAGTTTCACTTTTAAGGCACAAACTTTCAACGAAATTTAAGGCACAATAAAAATCTCAAATTAAAGCACAAAATTCAAATTCTAGTAAAAATAAATTGTAAAAAAAAAAATTCCAAAATTTGTGCCTTAATTTGAGATTTTTTTGTGCCTTAAATTTCGATGAAAGTTTGTGCCTTAAAAGTGAAACTGACTGTATAGATCTTGCTAACTTAAAATTTAGTTTTTTTTTTGGAAATTTTTGAGTTTGGCAAATCCATTTTTAGGTTGAATTTAACATCTTTGTTATTGTCTCTTGACAAATCTAGATAGAATTCTTGAAAAAATAATGAATTCCTTGCTTTCTTCTCTGGTGTCTCTAAATTGGTTTTTTTGATGCTGAAAATTTTTTTTTTGGGTTAATTTTGAATCGTTGGGTATTTAAAAGCTAAGTGTATTGATTCGGTTTCTGGACTTTTTTTTTTTTTCGATCTTTTGGAGCTTGAAACCCATTCTATTTCCTTTCCTTTTAATTTTTTTTTTTGAGAGTTTTGTTCTGGGTAGTAGAGTAATTCTCCCAACAAAGTAACAATACCTCGAAATCAACTGATTGGGTTGTTTAACATTAGGTGGTGGTTTGAGAAACTTAACAAGCATTCCTTTAGACAGGCGCCTTTAATATTTTTCACTTTTGTAATGCTATCTCAACCACAAACTTGATGAATTGGTAAAATAGAGAAATTTTAGTCTTTAATGGTAATTGCTTCGATCTTTTTGTGTTGGGAAAAGGGTTTTTAATTGTTGTTTCTATTGCCCTTTCTACACAACAAACCCAAAATATAAAATCCCACTTGATAGTTTTGTGTTCCTTTAAAAAAATGCTTTGTGTTTTTGCAAATTAAAAAAAAAATTAAAAGTTAGAAAAATAAACAAAAAAAAACTCTTTTGTAAATTATTTAAAGCACAAAACCAATTCAAGACTTCAAAATAGCATTGGTAAAATTTCAGATCCTTCTCGAAATTGAAAAAAAAATTACCTTGGTCAAATCCAAAAATTTTCTCTCAAAATTTTCGTGTTCCAAAATGATATTGGGAAAATGTCACTCCACTTTATATTGAAGTATGTTAGAGTTGGTGATGAGTGTAGCCACCCATTTGAAAAGAAAGTGGAGTGACGTTTTCCTAATATCAAAAAAAATAGCTTTTTATTTTTGCCTTGCTTTGTTGAGATTTTTCAAAAATTTTAAGGATCAATAAATGATTTTAGTCAAAATCTTAAAATGCTAAAAATTGGCAATATTTTGACTTTCCCTCTATTCATTGTATTTTAAAGTTCTTAATCTATTTACTGAATTGTATTTCAATGCCCACAGAGCATAAAATTCCGATAGTCCTTAAGTAACTTCAGAAATAGAAAAGGAAAACAAAAACAAAAAAGACAAAAAATGAAATAGTTTGTTGAATTAAAATTAATTTCCAATTGGATGCAAATCATGTTATTGTTATTTTTCCAACTGTTTAAACTGTGCCCATATTAATGGAATTAAGTTTATTTTAATAAAAAAATTAAAAAAAAAAAACAAACTATTTTATCAATATAATCTCTTTTTTTTAATTGTTGAACATTACTAAAAAAAAAATATCAAATAATTTTTTTAAAAAAATTTTTAGAGAATCTACGATCACACTACACTAAAATAAAATGTTCTTATCTCATCCCTCTCAAATTTTTATCATGCCTTATGGTGTAGCTACTCCCTTAAAAGCATTTTCTTTTTGAAAAATACTCGAAAATTGTTTTCAATGTTTTTTGTGGAAGAACAAGCAATAGTGAGGATTACTGAGAAATGAGATCAATTAAAAGTTGGTTTTTTCATTGTTTTGTTTCGTTTTGAATTTGCTTTTTGAAAGAAAAATAAACAAAAAATTTTAAAAAGATCGAAAAAAAAACAAAAAAAACATTTTTTTTTTTTTTTTTTTTTTTTTATTTTAAAATTCAAAAACAGTAAAGGTTTTATTTAGTGATCAAAAAGAGGTGGGAAGCCTGTACCAAATGTTGAGTCTATAGGTTTATTTAGCCCAAGTCTTGCACCTTCTGATTTATCCATTTGTTGAAGACTCATTTCAGTTGAAACTGTGATACCATAAGGAAGTATAATCATTGCTGCACTCGTTACACCAACCCAAAGAACCTTGCCGCCAACCGAGACTCCTTTTGTTAAATAATCATAGGCAACTGATGCCTTTTCGTTTATTGTTTTGAAAATTGAGTCAGTTAATTTTTCTTCAGGAGCTTTGTTAAAGTCTGGTTCTGGTTCGGTGTTTAAATTGAGCTTGGACATAGAGAAATTTTGAAAGGTATTAAAAGATAAAAAATAAAAAATAAAAAATGAAAAATTTGAACTAAAATAAGTGGGTGGTAAGTGTTCTAAAAACGTAACACAAACTGTTTGAAAGGGTCAACAAAGGCAGGGTGTTCCTTACTAGGATTTGAATACTAAATGGTAAAGAATTGTCACTCCTTTTTGGACTTTCTCTTTTAAATCTCAAATTATAAATTACAACCTACTTCTTTGAAAACTGTATTTCTAAAAGAAAAAGAAGGAAGTGAAGAGAAAAATTTTTCCCATTTTTAATTCAAATCCTAGTATAATAACCTTGACAAACTCACTTTTTTCAAAGCACACTAATCACTTTTACAATCTCTTAAGAACATTGTTGAATTGCTAATCAACTGAAGCTATTTTTTTTTTCCATTTAAAATCAAATAAAGGAAATAGAAAAACTTTTAGTTCTCGAAAGACGAGAATTTGCTATTATTAAAAAAATTTTCGAAAAACAAATTAAACATTTGATAATTTTTCACTTCTTGATAACTTCACTCAAGATAAACACTATTGGTTTATAAAAGATATTTAATCAAAAATTATTTTATAAGATATGATGCAATTTATATTAGAAAAATCAAATTTTTCAGGTTCTTCTAAGATTTTTTTGAAATTTTAATATCCAAAAAATTCTGAAAAAAAATTTTTTTTTCATAGTCTAGGGAGTAATTACAGAATAAAACATGATATAATTTTGAGAGAGATGAGAGAAGAGTCTTTTATTTTAGTAGCATGTGATTGTAGATTCTCTAAAAAGTTTTTTTTAAAAATTTTTTTATATTTTTTTTTTTTAATAATGTTTAAACAATATAAAAAAGAGAAAAGAATTGATAAAATTTATTCTATTTTTATTTTTAAATATAATAAATATATATATTTTTTTGGAGAAAGATAATTTTAGATTCTTGTAATGAAAATTATAGCTATTTTTTGATTTAAAATTTGATAAAAAATAATCATATTCAGTTCTACAATTCTAACAAATCCAAGAGTTTAAAATCCTAATCAATAATGTACTGGTATAATTATCATTTTTTTAAAAAATCATATAGCTTTTAAAACCATATTCGTATTTTCTTTTGTGATTCTCCCAGTTTTAATAATGTTGCAATTTTTAAACAAAATCTATTTATCCCAAAGGTTACTGATAAAAAAAATATTTCTTATTGTTTTTTGTTGTCCCGATTAAAAAAAAAAAAAATTCGCAAATGATGAAAAAATAACAAATAAAAAAAGTCAATTGCATAATAGAACTTTGAGACAATGATCAGGGATAACTCATTCAACATTCAAAGTTCTATTTTAAGCAATTCGACTCAATATTCTATTGTGGCCACCTCTTTGAGACTTTTTGAAAAAAAAATTAAAAATTCTAATGAATGAAGTGCTTTAAATAATAATAATCAATGTATCATAACTAAAGTAAAAAATTTGATTTTCTGATTCCCTTCAAAATTTCAAAAAAGTGAAAAATTTTTCCTTTAACGTGGCTACTTCATTAAGTGGTTATTTAAATAAATTTAAAATATTTTAAATTTCATAAATATCACAAAATTGGAGAACCAATAATTTTGACTATTAAAGAATTATTTATTGATTTAAAATTGAAAAAACTATTTTTTGTTTTTGATTTTTCGTTAGGTTTTTTTTAATTTTTATAATAAACGGAAAATTTAAGAAATTTTCGGTTTATTTCAAAAAGTAAAAAAAAAAAAAAAAAAATTGGATATTTTTTTTTGAGAATTAAAATGAATAGAGTAAAATCAAGTATTTTAAACTATTCTTTTGAATTCTGGAAAGGTGCAGTTAGCTTTTCTTGGGTTTTCTTGTTATATGTAAAATAGAAAGTTTTTCATTAGGTTTTTTTGAGTTTTCAATTTGTTTGTAAAATCAAGAGATTTTAAAAATAAATAGAAAACTCAAAAAAACCTAGAACACTTAACAAATAATACAGAAAATCTTAAGAAAGATTATGTACTTGAAGACGCTCTACAGACACTTTTCGTTATTTTTTTTTTTTTTTTTATTATTTTTGAAATAAACTGAAAATTTGTTTAAAATTTCAGTTTATTACAAAAAGTAAAAAAAAAACCTAACGAAAATCTATTGATTTTTGAAACAAAAACAAAAAGTGAAAAAAACCGCCGTTATGGTTTCTAGTGTTTAAAAGAATTGAGTAAAATCTTGATGTTTTACTCTATAATTATGAATTCAGGAAAACTTTGTTAAGTTTTCTTGGGTTTTCTGTTTATTTGTAAAATCCATAGATTTTAAAATTAAACATAAAACCTCAATAGAGCCTATATTGTGTTTTTTATTTAATTCTAGAAATAAAAAGAAAATTACTTTAATTATTCTTTTAATTTCTGAAATTGAAAAAACCCTAGACAGTCAACCGAAATTCAATATTTTTTATATGTTATTTTTTTTTTTGCTCTATTTCGGTTTGATTTGATGGGTATGTTATTTTCAAAAATATTAAACTCCATTTCACTCAAAGTGGCCCAGCCAAAAATGAAAAGGTCACTTTATTTTTAAGAATCAACCAAAATTAGATTGTTTAGAAATACGAAAAATAATAAACTTCCTATAAGAGTCCATAATTATAAAAGAAACCCCTGAACAAACCATAAATTTCAAAAAATAAAAATGTTAAAAAAATTTTTTGGGCCCCATTCATTGGAACGTCTAGTGCAAAATTCTCAATTTCTTTAAAAAAAAATGTTTGAAAAACGAAATAAACATTAATAAAAGTTAAGCTTTGTATGCTCTTTTAAAATTCATACATTTAAAAGTAAAAAATCTTATTATCAACGATTTTGATTTCCTAAAGTTAATTTTTAAAAAAAAAATAAAAAAGAAAAGAAGAAAAAAAAAAAAAAAAAAAAAAAAAGCAAAAAGCAAAAAACAAAAAAAAAACAAAATTTTACAAAATGAGAAAAAATGATTTTGATCTAAGAATTGAAAGTTTTAGTTTGAGAAGAGTAATGAATTAAACCCATAGAATGTCTTCCATTTCTTCAATAAAACTGGGCCCCTTTGACTAAAAAAGAGTTTAGTTATTATCTATCACAGTAAATCACACTGAGTTCAATTGAACGAAAATATTTTCTTCCTTTTTTTTGAATTATATACCTGAATAAAGATTTTATTTTCCAAACTATTGACTTGTAAAAAAAACGTTACTACTGAACAACATGGAATATAACATCTTTCAGAATTTGAAGTTTTGCAATTTTGATTATATTGTGAATAAACTTGATTCCGCAGATAATGAAATGTAAATAAAATGAGTAGTTTTATCTAACAACAATTTTTTAATTTTATTTTTTCAGATTACAGTTTACAGTATAATTAAAAACATTTTTTCTACAATCTGAAAGGCAAAACTCTTTCAATGATCTTCAGCTACCAAGTGTAATATACATTCGTAATTTAAAAAAAATTTTGGAAAATAAAATATTTCACAAACTTTACCACTTTTGAAATACAAAACAAAATGACAATTTACAGATTTATAATAATACAAACCCAAAAAAACCGGAAAGAAAAACCTCATTTTTCATAAATCAATATGGGTAAAAGGAATTGATTTTCCCGAGTTCTCTATACTTCAGAATAACACAGAAAATAGATTTCAAAAATTGAGTCTTTAAATATTCAGTGCTATCTAAAATAAACCCACCACGTGTGTATGACAGCTTAAAAAACCAGTGAATTAGACTTTTTATAGCTATAGATCCAGAAGAACTATAAAATTTTCAAATCATCCTTATTATTCCTTTCGTATAGTACTAATTTTTTTACATTCTTTATCACCAGAGATCATTGATGAATCTTAAGGTGTATAAGTGGAAAAGGGCATTTTCATCTTATATTTCAAACTTTTTGTTGTCTACATATATTTTTCCAATATTTTCGAGACAAAAATTTATTGAAAAAGAAAAGGAAATTAACGATTTTTGTTTTATATTTTAAATGAAAAAGACACAATTTAGAAATCTATTTTCTTGGTTATTCTAGATCATAGAGAACTCGGAAACTTCAATTCCTTTTATCCGCACTGGTTTGTCAATAAATGCGTTTTTCTCTGAGATTTTAGCGAGTTTGAGAATATTTTAAATTTGAAAAAAGATTTCAAAGACACAATAAAGCCTAAACCCAAAAAAAATATTACCCAAGTTTTTTTTTTTTTTTTTGAAAAATCCTTTTTCTTTTGAAAATCTTGTTTAAGAATTTATTTCGTATCTTGTGTTTGTGACAAGACATTAAATTATTAATGTATTTCGAATTTTTCGAATCCTCATAATTCTCAAAACCTTAAATTTTGGGGCTGTCTTACAAAGTCGTTAGACAGAAAACAAACTTTTTTTAAAAATGATCAAAAAAATAAATTCCCACTCTAATTCTCACATGACACTTTGTTATAATTGATCTTTGATCATAATTTTAGTAGGAACAAATTTCTAACTGTTTTAATTTTTTTTTAGGATTGTAAAAAACAAAAGTTTTTTTCACTTTTTATCCTTTTCAAAAGTAGATATTTTTCCCCTGCCCACTACTCAGTTTTAGTATTCTTTGTGATGAAAATAGTCAATTCTAAACTTTATATTTAATCAAAAAAGAAAAGAAAGGAGATATTTACAAAGAATTTTAAAACGAAAATAGGAAAAAAATCGAATTTATAACTCAATCACAAACTCCACAAATAACAAAAATGAAGTTCTGAAATTTTTCACATAACTTTCATATCTAAAACCCGTAAATTTCTGAAACCCGGTAATTCCATTTTTCTGATCAATTGTAAATATTAGTAAAAAGTCAAAAATATACTCCCATTTTACAGACAAATAACCCAATTATCCAGCAACTTATAACCGTTCCAATTGGGATATTAGTTAAATATTCTGAATCCATTAATTTTAACTCTTTGGTAAATTCAGAAATCAAAAAAATCCAAAATTTGTAAAATTAATTGAGAACATGACTGAAAATTGAAAATCAAATTTATTGCGATTTTCCCTTTAGATAAATTCTAAATTTATTAGGAATCATCTTTATAAGAATTATTTTGTTATTGCATTTATGAAATAAGAGTTTTATTTACTTTAAAACTTTCTTTTAATAATTTTTTAAAATTTTAAATTTCTATTGGGAACCTTAGAGGATTTATTTTTTGACAAAATGGTTTTCATAATTTAATGAAAATTTACAATAATCAAACACCTCTGTCAAATTCAAAGTCTTTTAAATATTTTAAAAGTATGAAAATGTTTTTTATTTCAAAATTTAAAATCAAAAGTGGATTTTCATTTTCAGTCATGTTCTCAATTAATTTTACAAATTTTGGATTTTTTTGATTTCTGAATTTACCAAAGAGTTAAAAATGATGGATTCAGAATATTTAACCAATACCCCAATTGGAACGGTTATAAGTTGCTGGATAATTGGGTTATTTGTCTGTAAAATGGGAGTATATTTTTGACTTTTTACTAATATTTACAATTGATCAGAAAAATGGAATTACCGGGGTTCAGAAATTTACGGGTTTTAGATTTGACTGTAAATAACTGTTTAAATAAAAAAACAAATTTCCCTATAAAATTAAAAAATTTTTCAGAAATCTAAAACAAATAAGTCACAACAATTCCGGAAAACAAGTTAAAAATTAAAAAATTGGTGCAATTTGAAAACAAAAAAAGGAATAAAGGTGACAAAAACAAAAAGTGTTCTGAAACAACAAAACTTTGTACCAATTCAAATATTATCTTTAGTTTCCACAATTCTCTTTTTGAAATCCTTTGACAAGATCACAAATCAAAAAATAGTACCTAAAATTAGATTTTACCAAATACTTTCTAAAGAAAGATAAATTGCAATTTTAGATGATTAAAGAACTTAATCAAAGTAAAACTGTTTAAGAGAAAAAATCTCTCATTTCGTTATTATTTACTTTTTTTCGAAGAAAAAAATTAGATCTTCTCAAAAACTTTCTTATTAATTATCAAAATGGCAGACGACCCATACAATCTTTATGGAAAAGGAACAGCACAGACAACATTCTATGTCATCCTCTCGCTAGTTTTTGCGATCCTATTTTTCATGTCCGTCTTTTTGCTTCAAAAGCTCTACCGAACCACCAAAAATCAGTCAAACAAGATCTGGCGAAGAGTTACAACTTTTTTAGTCATCTCACTCTTTTTAAGACTCATGGCAATGGTGCTACTTCTTGTTCCTAACCTCAAGTCCCTGACGCAATCTTCTTTTGTAGCCTTTTCAGATATCTTTCTCTTATACTGCTTCACCTGCTTTGTTGTCTTTTGGGTTCTGACTTCAGTGATCATTTTTTCAGATCTCTCAGTCTTTACGACTTACAAAAAAAAGTTTTTATCGCGAAAGAAACTCTATGCAATTTTCTGGTCCTACGTCAGCATCTCTTTTCTTTTGATCTTAATTTTTATTTTGATGGACACCGCCAAGGTTTTGCCTGAAAAGTCACGAGAAACTTTCTCCACCTTTTTATATTATTTTGTTACACTCCTTTTGGTAAATTTTTTTTTTTTTGATATATTTTCTTTCTTTTTTTTTTTTTTTTTTTAGATTGAAATTGTGATCTTTTCGAAAATTTTTCCCTAAAAAATTAGTTGAGATTTTTTGTAAACTATTTAAACCCTTTTTTTTACCTTCTTTTTTTTTTTACAAACTTTTTTCACATTTTTATTTTTGAAATTTGTCAAACAAAGTGAGTAAACTTGTTAATTTAAAGGGAAAAAAATCAAAAGCTTGGTTATTGTGAAAGATGTTTTTAAATAGTGAGATCGAAAAGTTTTTCAAAGTGTAACCCAAACAACTTGAAACAAACAAATTATAATGTTCGGGGAACACTTACAAAACTTTGAGTGTGCACTTTTTAAAAATAAAGATAATAACATTTTATTGGGATTTTTTTAGTTCTAAATTTTAATTTTTTTTAAGGAGAAAAAGAGAAATAGTCCGCTTTCCTAACCGTTTTTTTTTTTTTTTTTTTAAAAAATCGGAATTATTAATTGGTTTGATGTTTTATAACCCCTTTGTGAGAAAATTTCCCACAGAAACGGGGAAATAAAATCGTAAAGTTGTCGAGAATTTGATTTGATACTTGGTTTTTTTTTTTTTAATTGATTTTTATTTCCTGTTTTCTTTTTTTTCTTCCAAACTATTCACTTTCATTTTCAATTATTTTTTTTTTTACACAATTCCTAAAAACCTTCCAAACAAACACACAACCCAAAAAAAAAAAAAAAATAAATTAGATGTCATCTGGTATTGTTTGGTTTATATTTGGCTTTCATTATGGTAGATTATTTTTAAAAATTACAGAAAAGCTTGACATTAATATGGGATCTGAGCATCTTAAAAAAAAAACATATTCAGCAATGATCGGTGCATTCTTTATGGGGCTTTCTCAATGTGTACCACTTATTAATATCATCACAAGAATTTCAGACAAAACAACAAATTCATCACAGCTATCTGTTTTAATTATAAAATCTCTCTTCCTATGTATCGCCATCCTCTTTTTCTTCAGAGCCATTTATATTATTGTTTTCAAACTTTCAAAGGTCAAGGATACTGATGTTGAAATGGAAGCAAAGTCTTCTTCGGATTCGAAATCAAAGTCAAAGTCAAGTTCAAGTTCAAGCTCAAGCTCAAGTTCAGGCTCTAGAAGCAGCGATTAAAATCTCATATAAAGAGTTTGTTTTATTTTTCTTTTCTAAATATCTTCTTCTTTGTTGTGAAAATTTTTGTTTTTTTTAATTTGTCGTTTTTAGTTTTATTTCTTCCTCTGAACTTTAATCAATTTTAAATTGTGATATTTTTTTTTCTCCATTCTACCCAAATTCAATTTAAAATAAAATTTAATCTTGATATTTAGCAATATTTTTTTTTTTTTTTTTGTTTATGTGTTTTGATTTTACGAAAGTCTTCTTTATTTGGATCATACTATTTAATTTTTTATGTGAAATTAAGAAAAAAAGCTTTACCAAGGTAAACTATCATTAGGTTTCCTTTTTAAATATATATATATATATATATATATATATTTAATCATAAATAACAACTTAACCTAGAAAAATAATATATTATAATGGTGAAAAAAATATCGGATATGAAAATAATCCTGTAAAAGATTTTTAATTGTGAATACGAGGAAAATTGTTGGAAAATTTCTTTTATTTAAAATCAAAATTTTTTTTATGTAACAAGTAAAAATAAAAATAAAAATTGTGATTTATGTAAAGAAAAGTTAAATATTGATATCATTGAAGATTTCGATCATTTTTTATGGGACTGTCCGGCCTATAAAATAAATCAAAAAATCTGGATATCTGAATTTTTTGAAAAAAATAAAAAAATTAATAATATCGGAGATATTATTAATAAAAAGAATTCATCATATATATTATCATTAGTAAGTGATAATAAAATTTGTGATTCTTTAACAAAATTTCTAAAAAAAGGTTTAGAAATTAGGGCACACAGGAGAAAAGCAATTTTCTCTCTTCAAAAATAAAAAAAAAAAAAAAAAAAAATCAAAATTTTTTTAAGAACCAAACTTTTTAAAATTATAACTCACACACTAATTAGAATGATGATTAATGAAATTACACTTGATCAAAATATCATAAGGTAATACCAAAAAAGTGGGGATTTTTTTTTCACATTTCATAAAAAAAAACATCTTTTATAGTGGTAACTATTTATTAATTGACAATCCCAATTAAGTTTAATATTAATACCGATTGCATCAATGGATCAGGAATTTATTTATGCACATTTTTGTTGAAATATTTCCAAAAAAATCAAAATAAGCAATAACACCTTTTTTTTGATGAAAACAATGTACAGCCGATTTCAACAAAAAAACGGAAATATGGGTAGCCTAAAAATGATTTTTAGATAATTAAATACAGTTATACGTTTTCAATTCTGTTTGAAAATTTTTTAAGATTAAACAAGTTATGAAAACGGATTTTTTTGATCAAAAAATAATAATAAACACCTATTTTCAACCTTAAAACTATATCAGATAAAATTGAGATTAGGAAATTTACAATCTTTTATTTATGTAATTCAGTACTAAGAAACAAAACGAATTATTATCAAGAATCAAAAAGTGGATGTAAAAATTTTAGATATTTGCCACTCTTTTGATGATTTAGTTTGATAAATATATTTTAAAATAAATTTGCCACACTTTTTTGGAAAAAGCTTAAAATCAATCAACAAACAAGAATAAAAATTATCATTTCTTAAAACCCAAACAAAACTCGATAAAACCAAATTGTTATTAAAAATAAGTTTATCTACTTAGTTTATCAAACAATTAATTGTGTTTTCTATAAAAACCCACTTGCATGTTCTTTGGGTGGGTTTATTACAAGGTTCCAGCATAAAGTTTGATTATTTATAAAAAGTATTTGAATGAAAATATTTGCGATTACACACCAATTTTCTGAATATTAACAAATAAATATATTGTATGAAATTTTTTTCCTGACCAGTCTTTTTTTCATTGCTATACACTATTTTTTTTAAATTTATTCCTATTTTTTTTTATTTTATCATTGAAAATAAATATTTCACTCAAAATAAACACTACATAATTGTAAAACAAAATTTCATATGATCATGATGTTTTTGAAAAGTTTGAACGCTTAAAAAATTAATTTAGTTATAAAAAATCAGTATTTTTTAAGGAAGTAGTAATTTTTTAAAAATAAAAGAAATCTGTAAAGATCTTGAATTTTTTTTTAATAATTTGTTTATTGTCCTACGAAACGGACGATTTAACCCCATTTAAACAATTTATTAATTCTATTCTCTTTTTTGAAATACAAAATTCACATGTATCCAATATAAACCGATTAAAAGTAGCATATTATTTTTATTAACAATTTAGCCAATTCTACAAAATTTTAAACTTTATTTTTTTTCTTTTTGGGTTTGAAAGTCTAGATTTTGAAGAAAAAAAATGGTTTTGTTATTCTTTTAAATTATTAATATGCCAAAATAGATCACCAATACATAAAATTAATATAGATCGATATAATTAAAAAATAATGAAATTTAGATCATTTAAACAAAAACTTTATATTATTTTTGGTTGTAAAAAATAATTTATGTTTTTTCAAAAAATAAAAAAAACAGACAAAATAATTTTCAATTTTGAGAATTTTTTCAAAAAAAAATTGATAGTATAATTCTAAGAACCTTTCTAACACATTGGATAAATTTTAAAAGAAAAAAGTATTTTTAAATTTATATTATATGATATAATAAATTTCCCAAAAACTTCAAGACAATAGGGTAATGAAAAAATAAAATTTCGAAGTATAATTATAAAACAATTTCTTGGCTGGAATTTGTAAATTTTTTGTTGAATATAAATGAATAAAACTAAATTTGTTTAAACAATATTAATATTTTTCAATTGGTTCGGTAAATCCATTTTTTGGTTAAACCAAAGAATAGTCCCAGTGAAAAAAATATTAACATTATTTTTTATAGTTAATAATATTTGTGTTATAATAGTTACAAAAAAAATACTAAATACAGGAAAGAGTTTTTTTAATATAAGAAACAAATTCAATTTAATAATTTTCTTTTTCAAACAATAATGGGAAAAAAAAATGATCTTATCAAAAAAAAATTTCTTTACATGGCTTACTTAGTAGATCAGAATTTTTTGAACTTGTAAACAGGCACAATTTGTAATTACAGAACATCACCAATAAAATATTGTGAAAATGATCACTTAATAGTTTTTTACTCTTCCATCAAATAAATAATTCAAAATTGAATTTAATCTAGAAAATAATAACCCAAGGGATCAAAATAACGCCAGACGATTAACTTGAACATATATCAAAATAAAAGCCTGCCTTTTTCTTCTTCTTGATACAATGAAGCATCTAAATAACTATCCAATTTTATATCCAAGTTCAAATCAATTTCGAAGGCAACCCCTTGATTTTTCAAGTAAATCTTATATTACAAATTGAATTTGTTTAAAATTATTCATAATTTTTATTGGTTTTTATAATTTTTTTTTGTAGGATTTTTGATGATATAAATTATCTAAAAATTTCCTTCATTTATTTTGAAACATATACCTTCATGATCCTTCATTTTTTGAATTTCTTTATAGAAAAGTAGAATTTTAAGAGATCAAGAACATATTTACTTTTCACTCATTAATAGCGTTTTTGATCTGGTAGTATCGGTCTTCTATAATAAAAAAGAAACACCCTTTGAATTGAGGCACCGATTTAACTTTTCTGAATTTGGTATTTATAAAACAGCAAAATCAATTATTTTTTTTGTAGTAAAAATCTATTGGGATTTTTTTGCTTTTTTTTTATAAGTAATTTACACAGATCAATATACAATTTCCTTCATAAGTAGAACTCCTCTATAAAACGATTCTTTTCAAGAAAATTTTTTAAAGAAATATTACAAAAAAAAAATGTATCAAAATAAACCTTCATATTATAATTGAAAAAAAAGTTTGAATGGGTTATAAATTATTCAAGATTTTAGAGTATCCTTAAAAAAATATGGTGAGAAATAATTTGAATAAAGCTCTAAAAATAGATTTATTGAAGTTTTTTAATTGTTTTAGTGATAATTCAAGACAAGGAAAATTTTTTCAAAAAAAAAACTCTAAATTTTGTATTTTTCAAATACACTCATATAATAAACATTATTACACATAACAATTTTCAAAAAGGTTTACGACTTTAATAGGTATTAATAGGAATTGAAAAAAAAATGAAATTTTTGAGTACTATTTTTTTCATTTTTAATTACAAAATTTTTCAAATTTTTTAATTTACTTATTAGAGAGATAATTTTCAAGTATTTTTTTAATAGTCTAAAAGTAACATATTTTTCAATTTTAAAATAGCACAACATATTTCAATCAAAAGATATTGCTAAATAAAATTGAAAATCTGGTTTTTTATCTGTTTTTGGAATATTTTTTATCATTTTATTTGCTTCCATGTTTGAGTTTTTATATACGTTCCCGGTTGTTTTCTGCAAATTGCTTTAACATTTATTCTTTTTTCAATCTTAATGTTCAATCAAAAATTAATTCATTTCAACCTTTAACATTAAAAAAATACCCCAAAAATAGGTGTTTTTTTCAAAAGTCGGTATTTTTGAAAAGGGGGGTATTCGGATTTTCAATAGTTTAAAAGCAATCCTTTTTTTATTACATAAAATTATGATAACTTTGAAAAAATAATTTATAAAAGAAGTATAACTGAAATCCAATATATAGTTTTGGCTAACTTTAATTTTCGGTGTTTAAATTTTCCTTGTAGTGTTTTGAAAACTTTTTCGTCACACTTTTTTCAAATGACCATCAATACTTCAAGTGTTCTTTTGTTTTCGTTGCTTTTTGAATATTTAACCAACAATTCCTTTCAAAAATATCAAAAAAGGACAATCAAGTTGAGGATTTACCCTTGAAGTTTTATTTATTTTTTCCATTACTTTGAAACTCTTTTAACAGCAATTGTAAATTAGGGTGTTACTTGTCTCTTTTTCTTTGTCATAACAAATTTGTCTTGGACTTATTATTCCTCAAGTTAAGTGAAAATACAATTATTTAATCTAGAATTATTACACTTTTAAAAAAGTAAAATCTTTTGAAAATTAAAGCTTGTTCACAATTTTCATTATTAAAAAAGTGATGGATCATAGTTAAAATGAAGGAAATATATCAGTTTGGGAATGTAACGTAAAGAGTATTTTCAAAGAAGTACTTGCTTCACTAAACTTAGAATTGTCAAAAAATTTTGTTTCAGACAATATTAAAAAAAAATTTTTCACTTTTTTAAATTCACTTTATATTTTGAGATTTATGAATGGGTACAATTTGTTAGAGTATATATTTACCCGAATTTATTTTCAAGTTTGAAAAAAAGTTCTAAAGATCTAACTCCACGTAAAGTGTTGAATTTTCTCACCCAGTTCTTTTAAAGTTTTCCTTCTGAAATTGGGAAATTTGCTGATTTTTTTTATTTTGTAAAGCTTTATTATAATTTCAATCTTGTATTATTTACGTTAACTCTCAACGATCTTATTTTGATCCAACAAAGTAAGGAGTTTAATTCTGAGAATTTGAATTTGCAAAATTCTCATATATTTTGAAGATACAAGCTACATATTTGAAAAAGAAAAGAATTCACTCACAATACAAAACCAAGTACTTCAGGAAATAAGACAATTTGTATTCATTAAAAAAATTGAATTAACTTTATCATTTTTTGTTTTTCTTGAACTGGTAATTGTATTGTAATTTCTAAACAAAAAAAAGAATTTCCTTTTCTTACTATGACTGAAGTAACTTTTTCTTTCTTATTTCTTCTTACCTTTCAGAAACCAAAATAAAATCAAAAAAAACATTTTTTCACTCTTCCTTCTTTTAAAAAAAGAAAATTTTGTAATCAGAGTATCCATCAAAGATTTTCATTCAACCAATTATATTGTATGAAGAAAACAGATCTATAAGTGAGAGAAAAAAACAATTTTGGTGATTTTAAAATTTCAACCAAACACCCTTCAAGACTTTCAAGATAAAAAAAAAAAAAAAAAAAAAAATCTTTTCTCAACAAAACAAACTAAAATTTTTTTTTTTTTCAATAATAAATCACGCTTTCTCTTTATACAGGACATTGATAGCCTTTTATCTGATTTACTAGATACAACTATCGAGGCAACAAACAAATTAAATTTTGACAAAGGTTTAATCAGAAAAGAAAAAGAAGTAGAAGATGAAGAAAATGAAGAAACACAAGAAAAAGAATTCTTGCAAAGCAACCAACCAATAAAATTTGAAAAAGATCTAGATCAATTACTTGCAGAAATACACAATGACTTTTTTCCTGATTACTCTTCTTCGAATGATTATTCGAATGACAAAAAAAACACTGAGTCACACAAAAGAAACCATTCGGTAAGGTCTTTTTTACCCAATTTGGAAACGCTAACCGAGGATTTGAGCAATTCCAAAAAACTATTATTTGCAGAAGAACGAACAAAACCAGACGAACAATCTAACAAAAGAAACACACACACAAAAAAAGAAGAAAAAAGTGATAAAAGGATGGAGCAGCTCAGCAAACTGTCCAATAGCGGAGTAACAAAAGATATAATCGTAAAACGAAAGAGACTGAATAGCACTAGCCATAGTATAGATTCTAAAACAAGCATTGGCAATTTTAAATTTCCTTTATTGGATATTTCGAATCGAACCAGAAGAAATAGCTTTGAAGTGTCAAAATTAAGCAAAAATGTGGATAAATTAATTAACAAAGCAAAACTATTAAGTCTTGGAATCTCAGCAGAATCTGTTTTGAATGAGATTTCGGTTGAAAAAAATAGTATACAAAGCAGGAACAAAGAAACAAATATCTTTCCAAATAATGAAGAAACAAATGGGAACCAAAGAATGAAAGAAGAACAAGAAATGAATTTGGATCTTAAAAAGCAAGTAGGAAAAATTAACAATGATATAAATCAAATTAATGAGGAAGAAACAATGGGTAAAGGATCAAATATTAATAAAAATAACCATTGGCACCAGGAAGAAAAACCAAAAAATAGTGTACAGAATCCAAAAAAGCCCACAATTAATCTTTTAGCAGAAGAGCAATTAATTGAAGATCTTCTTCAACAAGCACAATTCGCTCTTGACAACAGAGTTATTCAAAACAAACAAACAAATAGTAGCAAAATAAAAACAAATTATCTACAAAAAAAAGAAAGTCAACGACTACGACAACGACAACAAGTACATAAACAGAAACAGGAACAGGAACAACGACAGAAGCAACAGCGACAAATATATTCAAAACCAAAGCAAAATTCAAAACTAAAACTAAATAGCAATAACATCATCAAAATAAAAAAAAACAAAGACAATGAATTCTTGCTGTTAAAAAAAAAATACTCAAAATTAATTAAAAAAAGAAAAAGAATTGAAAATAAATCACAAACCATACAGGAATCTAACATTCAAAAAAAAAAACAATTAAAATATTCCCAATTAAAGTTAATAATCGAAAAAAATTTCCAATTAGAAGAACTTCAACAATTAAATATAATAATCCGCACTACTTTCCAATTATTAAATGAAACCGAATTATTGACAGATAAACTTTGCCACTATTTCTCAAATTCTAAAGAATCAAAAATTGAATTTTCCGATAAAATTAAAAAGCATTTAAAAGATATAATCGAACTCTCCTTTCCTAAGGATTATTTCCTGATCAACGAAATAGTATTGAACAAATTTAAAAATAACATTAAATCAAATTTTAAATCAATAAATAATTTTAAAAACTATCAGCCGAAATTAGATAAAATTTTTAATCTAATCAAGCCAGAAATTATTTGGACCGATACGTTTTCCATTTTAAAGACGAAAGATAAATTAATTAATCACCTTTTTTTAGAATTTAGTTCATATGATAACAAGAACAACATTAACAGTATCACTGGCAATGATGACAATAAACGATCAAAACAGATTACATTCATTATAAAAAAAATATCCGATGAATTAGACTTAATATTATTCACAGTTTTATTTTTCAAATGTTTTTCAAATAGCATTTTTAAATTATTTTATGAAAAGAATTTATTTAAATGGAATTCGAGAAACATAAAATCAAAAAATAAAAAAAGAAATAAAATAATATTGAATGATTCCATTTTCCAATTTTATTCAACAATTTTCCAACAATTATTTTTCAAAATTTTTATTCCGAATATTAACAAAATACCGAATTTCAAAAATATTGAAACGATCTTTCTGAAAATTTTTAATCAACTGTACATCAACGATGCTGAAAAAACAATTAAAACAATTCTTTTTAAGTCTAACCAGAAATCAAAAAGTTATTTATTGCATTATAAATTAGAAAAATTTTTAGGAAAAGAAAGATTACAAAAAATTAATAACCATCTTATTGAATTGAAAAAAAACCCTAATAATTTTTTTAATCAATTAATTAAACTAAGAAAAAAAGATCAATTAAACGGTACTGGAAATAATAACAATAATGAAAATGAAAACGACAACAACAACAACACCAAACGCAACAATAATAATAACAATAATGATAATGATAATTCCAATGATAATAATGACAATAAAGACAATAACACGCAGAATAATAGCAACAACAATAGTGATTTCATTTTAGAAAAAGATATAATTTTAATAATTGGAATTTTAGATTATTTTTTAAAAACAAAAATTAATAATCAAGAAAAATTATTTTTTAAAGAGAACTTTAGTCAAAAATTTT
Organism: Anaeramoeba flamelloides; assembly: GCA_027625915.1. Lineage (NCBI taxonomy): Eukaryota > Anaeramoebidae > Anaeramoeba > Anaeramoeba flamelloides. Next base: position 9,657,606 of record JANTQA010000032.1, on the reverse strand, counting down.
TTAAATTTCTACAAAATTTTAATCTATTAAATGTGATAATAAAATATTTTATTTATTATCGAATTGAATATTTTTTACAAAATATTTCAAATTTAAACATATCAATCAATAAGAACAAGGATAAAGAGAATGGAGGTGGCGATATGAATGGAAACGAGGATGATTTGACTTCAAATTTCTTTATTGGATATTTTTATTATTATGGCAAAAATTATTTGAAAGCAACTATCGGGCCAATTATTAAGGAAATTTGTAATAAAAACATTAATTTTGATACAAACGCAGATAATTTACCAAATTTTAAAACATTAAATGCAAATATTCAAAATATTTGTTTTTATTTTTCAAAATTCCTTTCTCGAATATTTAATTCAAATAAAAAAAATAATACAAATACTAACATGCGTATGAATATGGACACCAATAGCGATAGGCATTATTCTTTAGATTTACCAAATGAAATTCTGTTTATTTGTAACGAAATAAAGGCCTTTTTGGAAATTAAATCGCCAGATCATATATCTATTATTAATGGGAAATTTATTTTCAATTATTTTTTTTGCCCGGCAATAGAAGATCCAAATAAATATGAAATAATCAATCACCAAATCAATAAGCAAGTGCAATCCAATTTACTATTTTTTTCTAATATTTGCAAAACATTTGCTAAAGGCACAACCATTATTCAAGATCAATATACAAAGCCAATTAATAAAATAATCATTGAAAATTTTTCAAATAGAACTCACTATTTAAAAACAATTGCGAACTTTTCTCAAAAAGGCAATCAATTATTTATTAACAATGCTTTTGCTACCACTTGCAAAAATATTATCACCACAAATAATAATGATGATCAGAAAATTTTATTAAATAAAATTAATAAAAATTTTTATACATTTTTAAAAATAGATGAAAGACAATTAAATTCAATCCCGAAAATCAAATTATTAAAAAAATCCTATCACCAATTGACAAAAAGAAAAGCGCAAATAACCGATTTATTGAATAACTTCAAATCTTTATCAATGGAAATTAAACAAACCTTTCCAAATTTATTACCAAACACCCAAAGGAACGAAGGAGATGATCATAATAATATTAACAACAGCAATAATATAAAAAAAAATAACTCGAAGAAAGAACGCCCCAATAAGAAAATTTGGTCAAAAATTTGGAATACAGAAACCATCAAAGAAGGTTATGGCTTTATACCAAAAGAAACCAGCAAAAACCCCTTGACATGGGGTAAAAGATTTTTTGTTTTAAAAAAAAATTCCTTTGTAGTATATCAAAATAAACCCCCTTCACACGCTGTCGATCCCTCATCATTTTTTTTAATCGATGACAACTTATCAATAGAATTGAAATTAGAATTAAAAACAAACCCGAATTCTAAAACAAAAAAATTCCCAATATTAATTATGGATAAATTAAATTCTATCACGTTAATAATTGCGTTTGCTAATTCTAGACAACAAAAAAATTGGTATAATTCAATGATAAATTTAAAAAAAAAATAGTTTATTTTTTTTTTTTTTGATATTTTAGTGTTTGATGGAAAATTTATGATTTAGTATTATTATTTTATTTTATAAATAAACCTTATTCCAAAAATTTTGAAAAGTTTTTCTTTCTAAGGAATGAATATTTTTTTCTAATTATATTATAATAAAAAATCAAATAAAAACAGAGATTACACACACATACGCATATATATATATCCATTAGAACCCCAAATATCCTAATTGCCTTTGAAATAAAAATTTGAATTTGAATTTTTAAGAAAGGAATTTAAGATATAGAATTTATAAACAATTATTATGGAAAGAAAATTTTATTTATAATTAAAAATTGAATAGTTAGCTACAATAAAAAAATAACTTGAAAAAAAAATTTTAATATTGGGAATTTTTTTTTGGTTTTTATGATTTTATTATTTTTCATTAGATATTTTGTAAAAAAAAAAAATTATTTTTTTTTTTTGAAAAGTTTGACTACAATCAAAAACCTCTGAGTTTTTTTATTTATTATTGATAGAAGAGAGTGATCAAAGATCCTTTTACAACCATTAGTTTTTTTTTTCTATTTGAGAAAGAAGCAATCGTTATCTTTTCCAGAATTTCAAAGAATTGAGAAAAATAGGTAATTTTACTCAATTATTTTAAATTCGGGAAAAGATAGGAAATCACCCCGATTACCAATGATAAATTAGTATTTAGATGATAAATACAAAAAATAAAAAAGATTCTTTGTTTTAGAAAAGGTTGTTTTTGATAAATTATTGGTATTTTAAAAAAAAGTAAAATTAAAAAGAAAAAAAAAGGTTTTTCAAAGACAGTTGGTAAAAAATTATTAAAAACCCAACAACCCATTTTTATCAAGAACACTGAAAAAACAGAAATAAGCATTTTAGTTTAAATTTTGTTATTTTATTACTTCTTAGAAATCGTGAATACTGTATTGAGAGGGATAGTTGTTTAGTTGCTGCCTTTTTTTCTTTTTTTTCGAAATTTTTTTTGATCGTTCTTGTTTTTGTTTTTATATAATCTTTTTATTTTCAAATTAACACTAATAACGAGTTTCTACCCCCCCCCCCAATATTTGTGGGCAACTACTTGGTTTTTCTCCTTAGTAACTCTTCTTCTCAATAAATAGGGAATTCAACAATTGAAAAAATAGAAAAAAATCAAAACTCCTTAGTTTTAATGATCAAAACACATCATTCTTTACATAATTTTTTTGAGGACATTTGCTCCTCAACATTTCCTAAAATTCTTTAATAAATAATTTATTCATTACAAAAATTATTTTGACATCACATAGAAATTTTTTTTGAACATTATCTCTCATTCAATAGCAATATATATATATATATATATAAATAAAGTTTAAAATAAAAATAATATTTTTCTGTATTATTAAAGTTGGAAATTTTTTCAACAAGAATTTTTTTCAAATTTAAATAATTTATAAATAGTTCGAGTAGATTAAAAAAATTTTTTTGATTAATATTTAATTTTTTAATATTTGATTTTTTAAAATCGAGGCATAAAATAAATAATATTCTTGAATACTTGAGCATATATCATGAATTATTTACTAAGATTAGTATTAATTTAGATTAAAATATTCAATTTTTACAAAGATTGTTTTTTATTTTTTACTAATAACACAATACAAAAAAATATATTGGTTTCGAATATTATTTATTTATTGTTGGATAATATTAAAAAGTCATTTTATAGATTTTTTAAAAATTAAGTGTTGATTGATTTATCTATTAAAAAAGTTTTTATTTGTTTTATTTCAATGTAATAAATGAAATTATTTTACATTTTTTTTGTTTTTTTTTTCAAGTATTTTCAATTGTTTAAATTAAATTTATTGAACAGTTTTTCATATTAAACTTTAAATTTTGATCTAAAGAAATAAATTTAATTTTTCTCTTAATTTAATAGTTATTAAAATGTTATCTAAAAAAATCAAAATTTCCCATAAGATATAGTTTTATTTGTTAATTTTTAAGATAAAATTAACAATTTTGCTTGATTGTTATTATTAATAAATCAATATATTAATTTTAGAATTACTATCATTGCAATACATTTTTTGATTTATAAAAAATAAAATAAAAATAAAAATCTTTAAAGAAAATGTAAAAATGAATAATTATTATTGTTTTTTTTTGCAATATCAAAAAAAAAAAAACAACAAAATAATAACTAATTTATCTTTGAATTATTTTGAATTTTTATTAGAATTGCAATCTGGATTAAAGTTAAATAAGAAAATAAATATATTGGCAAATAGAAATTATTTTAAATCTTTTATTTTAAACTTGATAATATGTAGTGTAAATCCGTGTTAATAAAAGATATATCTCTATCAAACCAAAAATACTTAAATTAAAAATTTAAAAAAAAAATACAGTATTTTTTTTCTTATAATCAAATCTTTATTTAATTATTGAATAAATGCCCCTATTAATTGTATTTTTATTATATATATATATATATATATATATATATATATATATATATATATTGTTATAATTGACGGTTGAGGACAATGTATCAACTTTTGATGAAAGGGTATTTGATTTCAAAATCTATTTTCTGATTTCCTATTTCGAAAACTCATAAATTATTATCTTTTTACTTGATTGATATTATTTTTTATCTTTACTTTTTCGTTCTTAATCTTTTTTTTTTTCTTATCTAATCGAAGATACATATGATTGAATATATAACTCTCCATCAATAATAACTTAGTTAAGTTTTCCAAAAAAAAAAAAAAAATGTACTTAAACCCCATTTCACTCAACTGTACCAAACCAAAAAATGAAAAAATCACTGTTTTTTGAAGAAAAATATAACTTAATAATGTTAAGAAATAACATTTGGGATAATATTCAGATTAGGGTTGATATACAATAAGTAATACCTTAACAAACTATAAATATTCGAAAAAAATAAAATGTTAAAAAAAGAGTTGATTACTATCATTGGTACGTCTTGATATAATATTTCTCGATTTCTTTGGAAAATTAAAATTTTTGGCAATAATATTTTTGAATTGAAAAGGTATTAATTTTTAAAAGAAAATACAATGGGTAATTTTCCTATATTTAATTTGGGTTTTTTTTTTTTTTTTAAATTTACTTTTAAAAAAAAAAAAGCAAAGAAAAAAAATCAAAGAAAATCAAAAAACTCAAAACAAAAAAAAAGAAAAAATAATTACTAAATAAGAAAAAATGATTTACTTATTAAAATTGAAATATATATATATATATATATATATATATATCTATATATATTGAGAGGGATATTTTATTAAAATGATAGAATATGTTATATTTCTTAAAACTAGACCCCATTTCTGAAAAAGAGTTTATAATATTCTAAAGAACATTTTATTAAACAACATATTTACAGATTTTAATAACAATTTATCAGGTTTAAATCACAATAAGGCGATCTTCAACTTCATTAATTGTTCAAGATCAGTTGAAAATTCAATTTTAAACCAATAAAATTGGAAAATTAAAAAGATATCTTGAATTTGTAACTCAATTATAAAAAATATTTGATCGATCACAAAAAATATTTTTTAATTACTCTCCATGAAAAAATTTCTTTCAAAAGGAATTACTTAAATGCGGAAAAACAAAAAAACATAAGTCACTAAATTTCAATTAAACTCCAATTCACTCAAAGGGGCCAGCCAAAAATGAAAAAGTCACTTTATTTTTAAGAATCAACCAAAATTAGATTGTTTAGAAATACGAGAAATAATAAACTTCATATAAGAGTCAATAATCATAAAAGAAACCCCTGAACAAACCATAAATTTCAAAAAAAAAAAAAATGTTAAAAAATTTTTTGGGCCCCATTCATTGAAAAAAAAAATGTTTGAAAAACGAAATAAACATTAAGAAAAGTTAAGCTTTGTATGTTCTTTTAAAATTCATACATTTACAAGTAAAAAATCTTATTATCAACGATTTTAATTTCCTAAAGAAATTGAGAATTTTGCACTAGAAGTTCCAAAGTAAATTTTAAAAAAAAAAAATAAAAAAGAAAAAAAAAAAAAAAAAAAAAAAAAAAAAAGCAAAAAACAAAAAAAACAAAATTTTACAAAATGAGAAAAAATGATTTTGATCTAAAAATTGAAAATTTTAGTTTGATAAGAATAATGAATTAAACTCATAGAATGTCTTCCATTTCTTCAATAGAACTTGACAACTTTGACTGAAAAAGAGTTTATTTAAGTTGGGCTAGGGTCAAATTTCTTTTTGAAATCGATTTTTCATTTTCGTAAATTTTTATTTTTTTTTTTTTTTTTAACTTTTTTCCGAAAATATTGTAGGTCTTTATATTTAAATTCGGGTATATACTGAATTGTATCTTGTATGTACTATCGTTGATTTCTTTTGTTTTCCAGAATTTAAATGAATTCGTTTTTATCAGAGGTTGTATTACACCTTTTTAATTTGTAAAATAAACTAAAAATCGTGAGATATACAATTATTAATTATCAATTGTGCCGATTTTTGTTAATATTCGCAATATTTTTATTTTTTTTCCCTCACATATAGACTCTGGTTTGTTAGTAGTCAAATTCCTAGTTTTTTCTCGAAATTAAAAGAATTGGGTAAAATTTTGAATAGGTTATATCCTTTTAGATTCTGAGGTAGCTAAAAGGTACCGTTATTGTGAAGACTGTTTTGTTAGGAAAATATTTGATTTTTAATCTTTTTTTCTTAATTATTTGGAAATCTAATGTCTTTTTTTAATTAATTCTCATTTTTATTCCAAAAATATAACAAAAATATAATCAAAAGAAATTTTTAATAATGCTTAAAAATAATGGATGAATTTTTAATTGGGTGATGTAAATGATATTGTTATTATTGTTTTCTATTTTAAATTTTTTTTGAAGATGTTTTCTTTTTCTTTTTTTCTTTTTTTAATATTAAACAGTAATGTCTTCTTCAATTGTAATCTTCTCAATTTGTCTTTACCAATTATTCACCAAAAAACTCTATATTGGTTTTTATATTTGTCAAATTAATATTTTTATAAAAAATATTAAAAATTTTTCTTAGCTTTCGGAAGCCTGGTATTCTTTTTTTTTGATCTTACTTTTCTTAAAATCAAGATAATAAAAAGTAAAAAAAACTTCTTGATTTTAAAGTTTTTTTTAAAAAAAAATGGTACTAATAAATTCAAATAAATTTCATAGAATATTTAGTTCAATTTCCATTTTTAGTAAATCTCAGAACTTTAACTTTGAAAAAAGTACTTGAAAAAGAATATTATTAAGGATTAACTAATTTTACAAAGTTTTTTAACACTTAAACCAATAAAATAACATATTCAAAACTTATGTAAAAAATACAAAAAGGAACATTGAACCAAAGCTTTTTCAACATTTATTTGAATTTATCAGTATTCAAAAAATTTAAGGTTTACAATCCCTGAAACTGGAAAAAAGATTATCTTGTATTGGGTGTGTCAACTTGTTATTTTGGTTCTTAGCTGATCGATCCACAACTAAGTTTGGATCGTATAGGTGGTTGAAAAAGGCTATTTTTGTGATTTTATTTTTTTTTTTTCCGAAATCCGAATTGATGAGTCTAAGATTAATTAATTGGAAGATATTTAATTAGTAATTGAGTTTTTTGTTTTCTATGTTGAAATTTTTATTTACGCTTTGTATTATTTGATGCTTGTAAAATAATTTTTTTTATTTACTCCTAATTCTGTAAAAGGAAAATGATTATTTCAATTGACAACCCAAAAATTAACACTTTCAATTCAATACCTTCCAATTAATTAATCTTAGACTCTTCAATTCGGATTTCCTATGAATAGAAAAATAAATTGTCAAAAATTGCCATTTTAATCCACTTTTAAAATCCTATACCTAACTTAGTTGTGGATCGATCAGCTAAGAACCAAAATAACAAGTCGACACACCCAATACAAGATAATCTTTTTTCCAGTTTCAGGGATTGTAAACCTTAAAGAAGCATTTTGGTTGCTGTTAGAAAAAGTCTACAGATTATTGCTGTTTTGTTCTTCAAGAAAACCAAAAAGAAATCAAAATTTAAATCTTTCTCAATCCCAACAGATTGAAAAATGAAAAAGACTATGATTGTTTATATCAATCTTTTTTTGATTATTTACTTTTTTTCAAGTTTTTGTTTAAAAAGGTATTTTTTTATCTTAGCTTAATTATACGATTTGAAAATGTGTCTTTGTTTGGATTTGGTAGATATATAAGCAGAGTCTTTTTTTGGATTTCTATAACATTATGTCTTAAGAAAATTGATTTCATTAGAGAGAAAAAAAGCAACTATTTGTAACTATTCGGCATTACTTCTTTTTGTGAAAATTGTTTTTTTCTGTTTCGTGCAAAATATATTCCTCTTTTAGATTTCAATTAATTCTTTATTTTTGGTTTTAAGAGTTGACATGGGTTTTGGAAAATTTTTCTTGACAAACAAAAAGAACTTCAAAATTTTCTCCAGCACTCAAAAAAAAAATAACTTTAAAAAAAAAAAAGAAAAATGTAATTAGGTCTTCTGTCACCAAAGTAAAGAACTATTAAAAAAAAAAATAGATAAGAGTTTTTTTTTGGTACGATTAACTTTTAAACAAAAATAAAAATTATTTTACCAAAAAATCTGAAAAAATCCTTTTACAACATAATAATTCCCAGAATATCAAATGTAAAATTTTTAAAAGCTATAAATTTCAATTTTTAAGCCATCTTTTTAATAATTTTTATCGTCTGTTCATCAAAACTTTGAAAGATCATTTAATGTACAACCAAATTGAAATTTTTTTCTGAGTAAGGTATTTCCCTGGAATTAAGTTTCAAAGTGAAAGCTGAGGAACAAGCTTTAGTTTCAAGGAAACTGTTGGAAAAACTCAAAAGTGAACGAAATGTTCTTTCAAGTGAATCTTAATTTCATTAATCGATCAAATATTTAAGACATTTTTTGAAAATTATTTTTAATTATTCAATCACTTTTTTTATCTATTTAAAAAATCCACAAGGTAATAATTTTTAGAACCAAAAAAAAAGCACAAACTCCTGTTTCTAATTCTTTAAGCCCGATTAACTATTTCCCAAAAATCTTTTTTTTTGTTCAAAACGACAATCAATCTTTTTTTTAAAAAAAAAACTGTCTCACAAAAACCCATCAAAGATGAATGAAAATAAAAATTCATACTCTTTAGATCAAATTTCGAAGAACATTTCAGACACTGGCACCGATACTGATACTGACACTGACACTTGGAATGTCTCAAGTTCCGACGACGACTTTTCGGATGACGAAATTGATAGCCAGTCGCCAATTGAAACAAAAAAAAATAGCAGCACAACATCTGTTCAAAACACCAAGAACAAAATCCCAGTCGCAAATGGGAATGGATCAACAACCGAAAATATAACTGATTTACAGTTGGTTGATCAGTACAACTCAGAAACAAAAAAGGGTGTTAGTCGTAAATCTACATCAGGAAATGAACAAAATGATTCAAATCAAGTCGAGTCACCTGACCTCGACAAAGAACAAGAAGCGGAACCAAATAATTTTTTAACAAATTCAACAAAAGAGAACGAAAAACAAACGAAAAGGGAGCAAGAAAGGCTCAGGAAATATAACGACCGCAACAGAAGAGATAATAACAAAAAATTTCAAAAAAGGTCTTACCCCCCAAGAAGACCAAATAATGAAGACTATCATAACTTTCGTAGATATGGTAGGCATCCAAACCGCCAGTACAATAGACGGGATTACCCACAATACCAAGATTACCATGGTAGAAATAATCTTCACCCGAAAGATTTTTATTACAACCAAAATCAGCCTTACAGAGACAACGATTTCAATAGAAATTTTAATAATAGAAAATTTCAATCAACTTCTGAAAGTAAGTCCATTATTTTTTTTTTTTTTTTTCAAATTTGGCATTGGGATAACAAACAAAATAAGAAAGGGCTTTGAATATTTTTTGTTATTTGAAACACCTTCGGTTTTTTTTTTCTTCTTTCAAAATTTGTGATTTTTTACATTTACGTCACAAAACGTTTTTTTCATTCCTCCTAACAATTCAATTGTTTTCGTGAAGTCTGTGGATCTTTGATTCTTCAATATAATAACCTTGAAATGAAAAACGAAATTTTTAATTGGTTTAGTTCCATAAGAGTCCAGAATTCTGTCAATTTTTTTTTTATAATTATTCAGTGTTTATCAATTAGAAAAGATCAGGAATTCAAGGTTGTATATGGAAAAAAAGATTTACAATTGTTAATTCTTGTATCCATTATTTTTCTTTATTTTTAAAGTGTTTTCAAAAGAAAAATTCTTTATCTGGTCAGGATGTTATAAAAATGATGAGTTAAAAAAATTTTAAAAGATATTGCTCAAACTATTTGATTTACTCTCTTCACTAGTTTGAGAAAAACTTTTTTAAACTTCTTGTCATCAGTATTTCGTTGTGGCTTTAAAGTCCTAGTATTAGTAAAAAAGCAAAAAATGGCCATTTTTTTTGTCATTTTTTTATCAATCTCCTTTACAAAAACATCCACGGGCAAAAGGTTACCTGAAATGTAAAAATGATTACTATTCAAACCTAGACAAACACTTGGTTCAAAACTATAACTTAAAGATATTCCAAAAAAGTGAATTTAAAAAAAAATGACAAAAAAAATGGCCATTTTTTGCTTTTATACTGATACTAGGTCTTTAAAATATTCTTGATCTCTTTTCATATTTTATATTGGTTAAATTTTCAATTTGTTAAAGTCAAAATTTTATGATTTAATTAATTTTAACTACTGTTGTTAAAATAACCAGTTCAGGCTTAGCAAAACCCGTGATGTAAATTAAAAGCCGTATTTCTTTTTCTCAAGCAGGGCTTACACATTAAATTGATCAAAGAAACCGATAATAAACAATAAGTGAATATGACATTGGTTTCTTAAAGTCCAACAATTTAAAAGGAATTCTAAAAATAATGATCAAATTAGTAAATTTTTCATAAAACATCAAGTAAAAAATTAAAGACAAATGTTCTTTGTAAAAAAAATCAATAAATTTCAAAAAAAAATTGATAAAAAATCCAGAAAAATTGTAAACAAATCCAATCCACAATTAAAAATGTTCTTAAAGCATCAATAAGTTAACTTTCAATTTTTATTTGGCATTTGGTATACTATTGAATTACAAATTAGATGCTGTATTGGGACAAAAGGAATAAAAAGTAGAGTTTAATTTGTGGTTCTGATTTTTAGGTTATGTGCACGTATATTTTTGATCACTGTACAAACCTTTGAAATATTTTTAGATTTTTTAATTATTCACACCCAAAGGTGTTTTTTTAATAACTAAAATATCATTATAATGATTTGCTTATACCTTTTAAAGTGGTATTTGGTTTGATTTCAAAAAAAAAAATACTTTTAAGCAGTTGAGCATTACAACCCAAAATAAAAATTATTAAAACCTTTTCTTAGATCTCTTTTACTGTTAATTTTACAATGTGAAAAACAAAAAAAATTAAAGTTCGGAGGCCACATCATAGATATCATAAATAGTTCAGTCAAATTATCAATTCTTTTTAATGTTGATGAAAAAACAAAAAAATACCTATATTATTTATTTATGAAAATTTCTCATCTTTTGAAATTAAAGTTTGCTTTTTTTAAATGAAATGGGGGCCTTCAAATAAATAATTACTGGTTGTTATTATTTTTCAAATTCAAATATATGACTATTGAAGAGAGAAATCCAGATATTCTAAAAAATTCCAGATTGTAATTATTTTTTGAGTAAATGATGCCGGGTGTAACAGAGTGCCTAGTGTATTTGGGTAGTAAATAATCGAGAAAAATCTTTGGTTTTACTCCATTCTTTCTTACCCTGGAAAGGCTAACTAGGTTTTTTATTTCTTAAATTAAAAAAATCTAATGGTTGTTTTTTTTAATTTTTGTTGTTTTTTAGATTATTAAAATATTGATCATTTTCAAATCCAATAAAGCAACAATTTAACTACTTCCATATAATGAAAATAAGTTTCGATTGAATTCCGGCCACAAAGTATAAATCAATATAAAAAGTAACAATTTTATTTGATCTATAATTAGTCAAAATTTTGTAATATTTAAAAAAAAAATTTACAAATTGGCATTCTGTCATAGAGTACCTCAGATTCGATAATTTTTTTATGTTGATGTTTTTGTTTTATCTAAAAATCTATTGATTTATCAATCAAAAAGAATTATATCATCATTTTTCTAGGAATTTTCGTTTTGGTTTCGAAAATATAAAAATTTTCTAATAAAAATCAAAACATTTAAAAACCTAAATACTGTTTTTTTTTTTTTTTTATTTATTCAAGAAATATAATTTCTTTCTGTTTTTCAAATTCTAGAAAACTTCAAGTAACACAAAAAAAATAAATTTTTCTTCCTTCACAATAGATAAATAGAGCTTTTTTTTTTTTTATTGGGTTAAATCACAAGTAAATTAATTATTTAAGCCCAAATCTTTAATAAAAAAACTTAAATTGGAAAATATTATTTGTTAGATCAATAAATATATTTTATGGTTTGACTTTTTATATCAAATTTTAAATTTTCATTCTTTTTTTTTTTTATTATTCACTTTATCCTTAATTATATATATATATATATATATATATAATCTAAATGGATCCATTAATTGGTAGTGAGTGATAAATTAAAATTTAAAAAAAAAGAAAAGATATATAAGGTATTCATAAAATAAACCCCATTCTAAAAATTTACATAAACTCAAAATCAAAAATAGAAAAAAAACAACTCAATTTTTTCATTTTTTCCAAAATTAATCTTAAATCACGTACAAGTTGGTCAGTATTAATGTTTTTACAAAAATTCCCTTTATTCAAATAAAAGAAGAAAAAATAAAACAAAAAAATCAAAATCTATATGTTCACAAAATGATGAAATAAAATAATAATAATTGTATTGCTAAATTTGTTTGAAATTTCACTAACAATTATTAATTGGTCAAATGGTTGGATATCATCAACTAAGTTTATTTGGGGTTTTCTGTTTTAAATAAACTCGGTTTCAACTTTATATCAATCATTGAAAAAAAATTATACAGATATAACGAAATAGATTACTTAAAAGGAAAAAAGGAAATGAAATTAAAAAAGAAAATAACAAAAAATGATAAAAATATATTGTAAAGTGAACATAATTCTTCCCAGGTTTAATGGAAACTATAGTGTTGTTATTGTTTTTCAGTCTTTTAACTGTGTACAGGATTTTGAATTTTGGTTTTAGATCTGGTGATGTTTATTGTTTGTGTTATTCCAAAGTTTTAATCCTTTATTCCACTCTGCTTAAAAAAAGATTATATTTCTTTAAAAATTTATTTTCAATAATGACTAATATTTAATTTAATATTATTGTCTTTGTTTTATTTTAAAATATTATTACAATTATTTTTTGATATTTTCTTTAATAATAGAATCATCAAGAAATTATTATGACGAAAAAAAACGATCAAATAAAAAAGAAAAGCAAAATAATATTTTTGGAAAAGGAAATCCAAGAGACGAAAAAAAATGGCAAGAAGAAAAAATGAAAAGAATAAAAAATAAAGAAATTGTCGATGGTAATAAAGAAGATATGGGTATGAAGGGGGTAAAGAAAGTGGGTAAAGAAAGAAAAAGGGAAAAGGTGGAAGAAGAAAAAGCATTTAATCCAAAAGTTAAAATTAGAAAGAAAAAAAACATCGATCAAGAGGAACAAAAAAAAAGTGGTGGTAAAATAAAAAAATTAACAAAATCTAGTAAATCTAAAAATAAAGATTCAAAGACTGTTAAAAAAAAAAAAAAATCATTAAAAAGCGAAAGTGGGGATAATGAAAAAAATTTAAAAAAAACAAAAAAAAAAAAAAAATCACAATCTTCGACTTCAACAAAGTTGTCTTCTTCTAAAAAGAAGTTAAAATCGAAAAGGGTAGCTAATAAGAAGGATAGAGGCAAAGGAAAAGGTAAATCGGGATTAACAGCCTTAAAGACAAAAACAAAGGCCAAAACAAAATCTAAGATAATTTCAAATGATGAAGCAAAAATTAAACCAAAAAAAAAATCCAAATCAAAATCAATTTCAAAAAAAGAAAAAAAATCAAAATCAAAAGTTAAAAAAAAAGGAAAAAAAGATTCAGAAATATCAAAAGAAGATATTGAAAAAAATAAAACCGGGATAAAAAAAGCCACAACTGCCAAAAAAAAAAAATCTTCGAGTATAAGCAAGAAAAAAAAATCTTCGAGTATAAGCAAGAAGAATAAATCGTCAAATAAAGGTGAAAAAAAAACTAGTCAGGCTAAATTATCCAAAATTGTTTCCAAAAAAATAAAAGATGACAATAAAGAGGACAAAAAGCATTATAACAACAAGGAAGTTTATCTTAAAAAATCAAAATTTGCAAAAAAGAAAAACTTTTATCCTAAAAGGGCATATTACCAAGAAGATTATGACCGAGGATATGATTATTATGACTACCAAAGGTATCCACAAGAACCCTCATTTGGTTACCAAGCATCCCAATACGATGAATGGGGCAGTAGAGGTCGTGGGAGAGGTCGGGGCGGTGGATGGGGGTGGGGCAGCCGTGTTCGTGGCAGGGGAAGAGGTGGTTACCGTGGAAGAAGTGGTGGTAGGGGAAGAGGATACAACCCAATGTACTCAAATTCAAAATATGGAAGAAAAAGTTATTATTAACCTTAACCTTTCCAATACTGATAAATAATATGATTTTCCATTGCTTTATTAAAATGTAATTCATCAGTGGTGATTTGTTTATTTCTTAAAATCGTATTGATACTCGAAATATGTTTTTTTATGACAATATTAATGCCAATAAATGAAAAAATGAAAAAAATGAAATATAATTCTAAAGTTTTTTATTTTTATTTTTTTTTCAAAAAGTTTATAGTTTTTGCAAGTTGGCCTAATTTTTAACTTTCTTATCTTTTTAAAAGTTTAGATATCTTAAAATGATATAAAAATTGATTAAATTTTCTTATGACGTAAATTTTCGTCGATTATTTTTTCATATAATTTTTTTAGTTTAGTTTTTTTTTTATTAAAAAGTTAGAAGAAAAAAAAAATCAATCAGCTGTGATAATTTTATTGGTAAAGAATTCAAGGGGTGGTGTGGTTGTATTAATTTAACTTCTTACATTAGATTTTTTTTTGGTAATAATTTTAGAAATTAAATAGTTTGTAAGATCTGTGGATTTTTTTAAAAAAAGATGGTCGTTTCATAAATCAATGAGAATTCAGAAAATCAACGTTAGGCCAATAACATTGAGCTGACATGATTTGAATTTTAGTAAATCTAAATTTAAAATATCTAATTTTTCCATTTTCGAAACTACTTTTTCAATGGTGAAGATTTATAAGGATCCTCAAAAAATAATGTCTAATAGTGGATTATATCTTTGGATTTAACATACAAAACCAATGGTAACAAATACCTGGTTAATTTTAAAAGGGTGTTTAAAAGGGATATGACTTGATAATCTATGTTGAAAACTCTTATTTATATCCAAAAGTTAATTTGCAGATCCAAAATATTGAGATTTTTTTTTTTATTGATCTCTTCAGAAACCATGAGGTTATATGTGTGCAAAAGACAAGAAAATAGTAAATAAAAAATTTATTTTTTGTTCAGATAAAATTTAATAGATGGTGTTCATAAATTAAACCATATAAAAACACTAAATATGATTTTTTTTTTCAAAGATATACATTTGTGAAAGGTCAAGGGGTTTTTTGTATCCAATAAATTTAAAAAAAAAAATATTATCATTCCTCAGTAAATTTTTCTTATGTTAACCCAGCAATATTTAAAAGAAAAAAATATATAATATCTTTGAACTTTTTTCATTTGAAGGGTTCAAAAGAATTTAGAATAATTAAAGTTCTTTTTTTTTTTTTTTTTTTTTGGGGGGTGGCAATGTTTTTCGAAAATATTGATAATTTTTTGAGTTTTATTTCTAATAAGCAATCCAATCATTTTTGTGATCCAATAATTTAAAATTATTTTCCAGGGTGTATTCGATGTGATAAAGGCGAAAATTGTTGTAAACTTGATGATTTTTTTAGTTTTAGAATTGAGTGTAAATTATATATTGAGAAAGAGTCTTTTTAGTAATAAATGTTTAATTTTTTCTCATTGAGCAAAACACAATTATAGCCAAAAATCCTTGGTTATTGTTACAAATAAAATTTATACCTTATTTTTTTTTTAGTCGGGGTAAAAATTTTGAAATTCATGTTATACTTTTTTTTTATATAAGTTCAATATTATCATTAAACCACAAAATTTCACATAAATACAAAAAAAAAATAAATTACCCATTCATAAATCTTGAATTTGAGCTGTTTTTAAAAAAAAATCAAGTGTAACTTCATTACTGGGGTTAACTTGTGTTGTTGTGTGTCAAATTGGGATTATAACAAATTTTTATTAACTGTTTTCATATTACTATATTGGACTTTGTTTCTTTATTTTTCGTGAACAATTCTTTTTTTCGTATATTAAAGTCGAATTGAAGATATGGTTAGTGTATGAATTTATTTATTTATTTGGTGTGGTCGTAACTGGATCAAAATTTATTGCATTTGTATGAAAATTGTTTTTTAGAATGTAGTCATTGTTTTGAATCTGTTTCTGTGTTTTTTTTTTCTTATGGTAGAATAGAAGTATTTTTCACTTTTATTGTTTAATCTCTTTTATTGGTGGGTTCTATTTTTATTTTTTTTTCATGATTTTTCTTTTTTAGAGTTTTTAAATTTTTAGGTTTTCAAATTTAATAAAGTCTTTAAACATGATACTACTCTCTTTATTGCGGATATTCCATTGATGTAATACAAAATTTTATTTAATTGTAGATGTTGTGTAAGGAGTATAAATTTTGCCACTTTTTGGTGATTTTGATTCATTTTCTTTTTAGGTATATTTTTTTACATTAAATTTTAGGTGGTGTTAATTTATGTAATCTTTAAGATTTGCTTGGTGGTGATTAAAAAAAAATAATAAATATCGCCAATAATATTATCAAAAAAAAAAAAAAAAAACAATTCAAAAGTTATAAATAATCGTTCTTTTAGATAAGTATCAATATTGTTTTAGGTTTGTTATAGGATTTAAAAAAAAACTCGGTTAAAGTTTGTTTTCGTTTTTTTTTTTTCATTTTTTAGGTTTTTTTGTTATTTCTCTATTTTAGAGGAATGGGTTGATATCACCCACTTTGAATAAAAAGGCCAAGGTGGTTCAATTAGATATAATTGCTCCTTTGTTATTTTCAAGCAAAGGTGCAGTTAATAAAAGTGGAAAAGGTTATCTTATATAGTATTAAATCGACAATTTGCATATTTCCTACAAATAAAGATCTTTTTTTTGTTCCAAATGGACAAATATTCTTGTTTTAAAAGGAAAAAACTTATGGGTTTTTAGTGAGGTTGTATTTACATTAGATATTTGAATTCAAAATTCCAGAAAGCCTTTACTACCACACAGTGCCTTAATCCAATATGTTTCCAAACTAGACTAAACAGTCTAACCCAAAAACAGCCAAATGTTTGAATTGTTTGGTAATGGGGACAACGTTCAAACTTCATATAGGCTTTATAAATTATCACAAAGTCTTGACCGAAACTTCAATTAAAGATCCAATAAAAAAACCCAAAACCAAAAACCACTAAGAGAAAATCAAAATTACTTGTTTAGAATTGTAATATTTTATAAGAATCTTGAAACATATTCAGGTAATCAAAGTCCAAAAACAAAAAGACAACTTGATCGTTTAAAAGTAAGAGTTGTTTAGAAAAGAGTGTTTGATCTGATCATCTTTTTTCAGGCTTTGAAAATCGTATTTTATTTACTTTTTCATTCTTATATTTCTGAAAAAGGGTTGTTTGTGTTTGCATAGCTGTAAAAATTTCTTTGAATTTTTCATTTAAAAAAATGTAAAAAAATGATTTTTTGATCCAAATAGAGAATATTTCAATGAATCTATACTTTTCAATTTAAATGGGATTGGACCAAAATGTTTTGAGACAATTTGGGAGATTGGTAAAATCTCCTTTAATTTCCTTCTTTTTGTAAATTTTCAAGTTAAAAGTGGAAAAATAAATCCAATAAAAATCTCTTCTTTACCAAAAGATACTCTGGTTTAAAGAAACTATTCACACATAAAAGTTCCTGATTAAATCTGGTGTTAATGGTTTTCCCAATTAGTTCCTTGACAAGGACACGTCTATCACCAAATCGTAGAAGGTTTCACTCAAAACAATCAACAACCAAAAATTTAAAGAAGGAAGTGACTCTTTTTTTTTTAATTTCATCGACAGAAAGTAAGAAAAAAGTTTGAATTGAACATTTTTTGTTTTTTGTTTTTCGATCGTAAACTGTTGGAAAGTGTTTGCGAATTGTGAAAGAGAAGAAAATTTTTTCTAGAATTATGCAATTGGGTTTCGAAGATGCTTTTTGCGAATCGTCTGTATTAGTGTGTTTGTGTTTACCAAAATAAGAGTATTTTTTATCTTTTAGGCTTATCTTTGCAGTTTACAACCGAATCGTGGAAATAAAGTGTTCATTTGTTGATTGAATTCTGTATTAAGATTACTATTTCTTGTTTACCGTTATGCTTGATTCCAATTATGAGATTACAAAAAAAACAAAAAAGTTTTTTCAAATTTTAGTTTCTTTTTTTATTCAACTTTTTTAAATCGATAAAACCAAAAGTAACTTGATCAAACAACACTTTTTGGAAAAACTCTTATTGCGTTGGTTTTTGTGAAATGGATTTTTTTAATTTGAGGAAAAGAAAACGTTGTTTTTATTCAAAAAAAAATTTTTTTTATTTACCAAAAAACTTGAAAATTCCTACAAAGTATCCTTCCAGAAAATGTTGGATTTCATAAAATTATTTTAATTTTTCTTAATTTTTTCATTTTTCCATTTTACTATTTTATAATTTATTTATTCTTTTTCTTTTTAATTTTTTTTATTTTATTTTTCTTTTTTCCAAAAAGTTTACCAATTTTCCAAAAAAAACTCCACAAACCCAATCTCACTCCACACAACTTTTCGACCAACTTTCCTGTCAAATCCAGAAAGACAAAAAAAAAATAAATAACAAAACCAAAATTTTTTTTTACTTTTTCCAAACAATAAAAAACAAAAAATGACTGATCTTCTCTTTCAAGCAACTCACCAAAGTACCTTTGATTGTAATTCGATCGATTTTGTCAACAAATTCCAAAAGAATATCAAACAGTTGACGAAGACCAATTACCAAGAAGAAAAACGGTGTGTGGTATTACAAATGCTTCTACCAATTTTGTCTGAGCGCTCTTTCAAGTCTGTAACGGACAAAACAAGGAATACACTACGATCACATTTCTTGGATTTATGGTGCTTTTTAATTCGCGGCCTCAAAACAACATACCATCACCGCAAAAAGCTGTATTCTAAAATCATTTATTCGCTCATGAAAAGAGAAGAGTTTTGTTTACCAAAGATCAGCCGAAAAAGCAAAAACACAACAAATTCGTTTCTGGACACACAAACACAGCACACAAAAAGCAGGGTCGAAAAGATCAACAATGAACAGGAGTGTTATTCAAAATGCAAAAGAAAAGTACGAGACTTTCTAACGTTCTATCGTGAAGCAATGTTGGAAACACAGGATTGGGTTGAAAACGAAATGAAGGACACATATTTTCTGCATCAGGACAACGAATCGATCAGGATCTTTTGTGCAAATGTCTTGGCCATCTCTTCGTTTAGGATGATCGATCTGCGAAAAACCATCCACAATTCGCTCTGGGGAGAAGAAGAAAATCAGATGCTTAAAAGCAATCCACGACTATCGAGTATCTTAAGCTGGATTAACAAATTTGGCACCGACAATCTGACTGGCCTAGTGAAAACAAAACCAGTGAAAAGAAGATTCAAAACGAAAAAACAAGCGAAAAAGCAAACGAAGAAACAAACGAAAAAGGACACACAAAAGGGAACAGAAAAAAAGTCCAAATTATGCGAACTCTTATATAAACTTGAACAACCATACTTATTTTCTGAAAAATTTATTGAAGATTCAAAAAACTTTTGTAAGGAATACCTCAAAGCCAGTAACAATTCGAAAAAAAAAAAAATTAATTTCTTTCCTTTTGGCAACAAACAAACGAATTGGAAGCACTCAGCTACCACTGCACGGACAAATAGCTCACAGTCCATTGTGCGACGTTTGGAACGAACTGACGAAACAACATTCCAGCATTTAAAGCAGCCATTATTTTTAATGGATTTCATATCGTCATTGCATTCCTTGATCCTTCCAATGGTTGACGACGAAAAGGAACTTTTCCAAGTTCCCTTATTCAAAAAGTGCCTCAACGCCTTTGTTATCTCGGTCGCCCGAATGATCAAATTTCCATCGGCCCCTGCCGATGACTGGCTGTATTTTATCAACAGATTGGCCAAAAACCCCATTTGTTATAATTTATTCATCCGAACGATGCTCTATTTAACTGACATGCACGACTATGCGTCCGTCGAGCATAGCTTGGATTATATCCAATTGCTCCTTTTAGAATTGAAGGCAAAGAACCTTGGCTTCCCAAAGGAGCTTCAATTCGATTTAATCGAATACACCTTAGAGAAACTATTATCTTCTGAACACCAGTCCCATAATTTAATGGGACTAACCTTTATCCACAATTTCATTTACCAATTCCCCAAAAACCTTTTCATCAAATTCTTATATAAATTCTTATTTGGCAAACTCTTTGCAAAATTCTTTTTGTCACCTTTCAAATTAATACGGCAATACTTTTCAGAATTTATTGTTTTCCAATTTATTCATTTCAACCCTCAGACCCAATCAGAAAAATTTTTAAACCAAACACATTTCAAAATCGTTTTGAATCTAATACAAAAATGCGAGCACTTAGCAAAAGTAGAGTTCAAACAAAAGCAATCATTTCTCAAATTCGCGTCTTATCAAAGCAACAAATCACTCAAATCAATTGAAAAAAAATCTTCAAACACATCCTTTCATTCCACCTTTCAATTTACTTCATCTTCTTATAATGAGATCTTGAAATATTGTAACAACTTTCAAATACACCATTCATACAGACCATATGTTAAATATGCATTCCCTCAGCTTTATCATTCTTTGCGCAAATATAGCAAATTCTACAAATCTGCAAAATGCGACAACAATTTTCAAATCCCTCTAGCCCATTTCTCAGTTATGCTTTTTGAGAGCATCTCTTCGAAAAAAAAAGAAATTTAATTTATTCAGATCTATCACTTTCTTTTTTGACATATTAGCTTTTTCTTTGGTGATCTGATACACTTTTATTTTCTTCCATTTTATTTTATTTTTATTTTTTAATTTTATTAATTACACTTCTTTATTTTATATTTTTTTACGGTAATATAATCTTTATGAGGTAGATTCGAGAAATGAGTTTTCTCGAATCTAAGAGTTTATTTTTTTTAAAAATTTTAAAAAAAAAAAAAAAATCACAAATATTTTCTGAGATGAGAAACTACCAATGTTTCTATTCCAAAAAAAAAAAAAAAAAAATCAAAAACTATTTTTAGAATAAATAGTTTTTATCTTGAGACCAATAAAAAAAATTCAAAGGAAAATTTATTTTTATTTTTTTTTTTATTTAATTTTTTGCACTATTTTTTAAAAAAAAGAGAATGATATAATTGGAAATAACAGCTAAATTTGGGCGATGTTTCTTTTTGTTTTTTTTTATTGAAAAAAAGAAAAAAAAAAGTAAAATGTAATGTGATTTGTATAAATATATACTTGAGAAAAAATGAAAGATCTTTTTAATATTTAAATTATCTGTGATTTCGTATTTTCATTTTAGATAAATTACTTTGGTTTTGAAGATGAGACCCAAATATGAAATTACATGCTTTTCTATTAAGAATTGAAGTTTATTCCTATAACAACCATTTAAACCATTTTCAAGCCAAATTGACCCAGTTATTGCTAAGGTGAGTTACATGGGTGTTTAAAAGGATTTGAAAAGGTATTGGAAGAAAATAATTATTTTGGAAATTTCTTAAATTGTAATTATTTTTTCACATTTTTTTTTTATTTTTTTTTAATTTTTTTTTGGGACTTACTTCTTTCTGATGTTTTTATATTACAATACCCAGAGTAACTTTGTAAAATGAGAGTTTCTACATTTATTGAAACAATGTAAGTACTTGTAGAGAAATAATAATGATTTCTATTGGAATTTTATTTGGATCTTCAATTGAAGATCAAAATTAGCATTGTTGTGTTTCTCAATTACGACATAAGAATTTTTAAATTTACTATTTTTAAGAAAATAAATTTATAGATTAACTAATTTAAAATCATATTGATATTAACTATTTTTTGAGGTGTATATTATGTTTCTACTTATTATTTATTGTTCAAAGACCAATTATAAAAAATAATTGAAATTTGGAAAAATAAATTAGACAACATTGGGTGAAACAAAGTTTATATAAAAGAATATTATATGATATATTGGTTGAAGACATCTCACAGTTTACGGGAACACATCCCATCTTTCAATAAATTGATTTTATTATGGTTAAAAGACTTAATCAAACACAAATACCTAAAATTATAAAATATTCAAGAAAATAATTAAAAATTCAACCAAAAAATCTTGAAAAATAAAAATAATAATAAAAAAATACTTATATATTACAAGCTGAAACAAATTACAAAGACATATTCAAACTAGACACGAAGTTTTGGGATTTTTTTTTTGATATTAATACCAGATGAATTGATTCAATTTTTTCCACAAAAACAATAAAAAATATAATATTGATCAATATTTGTAGATGTGCTTTTTCTGCTGAAAAATAAGAATTCATATTTTCAAAAAAAAAGAAAATTATTAACTATCAATCAATTAAAATTTAACCAAAAAGTTGAAAATTACTTTTATTTGTTAATAAATATGATTTTTATCAGTAAACCATAAAATTTCAGAAAGGAACTTTCAACATAAGTGAATCAGAGTGGAAATTTAAACCTTTTCGATAATATTATATATATATATATATATATAAATTTTATTTTTTAGTGTCTTTCTGATAATATAAAATTTAATCCTCAGCTTTAATTTGTAAAATTACATGTTGTAATACCAATAACTTAACCATGAACTCAAAAAATCTTGAAAAACTAAAATAATTACTTTACTTTTAGGTTTTCTGCCATTGTTCACATTTAGAATCCACTAATTGAAAACTTTAATTTCAAAATTAAGATTCTATTTAACAATTTGTAAAGCCGATGTGTTGATCAGTAGTTTCTTTTTAAAAACCTTAAAAAAATAAATACATACTATCAAAGGTATAAAATGCTAAGACACTTTTAACTTCTTAACAAAAATTTGAAAAATGAAAAGTTTGTACTTTTAATATTTTTCAAGTTCCATATAATCAAGAATTTTTTGGGTTGTATTATAAACACACTAGAAATCAGATAAACAATTTCTTATATTTCCTCTTAAAATATCTAAAACAGTATTTTATGAACAATTTAATTGTAACAGTGGCAGATCCTCGATACCCAATGCTTGAATGAAATGAGGTAAAAAAAAGTGATATTTTAATAATCGAAAATCTTTAATAAAGTTAACAACCAATTGAAAAAATAATAAAAAAAATGTATATAATCTTAATTAATCATTGTGTACCAACAGCACCTTTATATTACAAGGAAAAAATGGAACAATCTCGATTGTTTTGTGAATTTCTTTAATAAGGAAGCAATTTTGATAATATTCTATATTAGATTTTATTATCCCAAATACTACTGAGAATTATAAGAATAAAAATTACGGATCTATCAGTTCTTGAGTATATTAATTAAAAAGGGATTTTATTATTAAAAATAATCCCATTCACCAATCTCAAAAAAAATCCAATAATTTGTATTATTAGATAGAAAAAAAAATTCTTGTTGATACACTAAACCAATTTCATTTCTGTAAAAATCATTTTGAGTATTTTATTTAACTAAATTTCAATTTTTTAAATTTAATTGTCAAATTATAAACTTTTTTTTATAATCAAAAGTAATTTTTGACAAATAAAAAAATCAAAAATAACAAACTTTTCAAAGAGAGACAATAAAAACAATCCCCAAAACTCATATAAACAACAACTAAACAAGGATATCACTTGAAGTATTGATTTAATTTTGGAATATTTCCAAGATAAGAGGAATTATTACCTAATGAAGAAACACTAAAAATTGAAAATGAGAGAATAACTTTGTTTGAAATTAAAAAAAAAGTCCCTACTTTAATGAGCAACTCATTAAAGACAAGGGGATTACCCCACGCATTCATTTCTTAACAAAAAAAACAAATTAATTCCAAACAGAGGAAAATTGAATTGAAAAATTTGATCAATGATTATTAATGGTTGTGGAAAAAAAGTTCAACCCGGTTTTTAATTGGGAACATTAATAGAACCTGAAAACAAAAAGTAAAATCAATAAAAAGAAGAAACCAATTAACTTCAAATAATAACCCATTATATTATTTTCAATCAACCCAACAAATACAATTTAAATCTACTTGATTTATCGAAATTGTTGGTGTTGTTTTTGAGTTCTCAAAAATAGTCAATTGTTTGAACAAATTTTTAATAATCGATTAATTAAAGAAAAGCCCATACTCAAGTACAGTATTAAAAAAACTGTTATTGTGGCGAATACTTCATTTTGTCTTTATTTATTTATTTATTCTTTTTTTCATTGATCTTACTTTTGAATTTTCAGTAATGTTAACATTCCCAATTAAAAACTGTGTTGAATTTTTTTTCCACAAAGGTAAATTATTTTTTCAAATTTTCCTTATGGCGATTTGCCCCTTATTTTATCTTGATTAAAAACAGAAATTATAAATCATAGTTTTGGAATGACGACTGGAATTGAATGGAACACAACTTACTGGTTAATAATTTGGTGTGTAGTTGCTCTTATTAATATCTTGAGCATCTTTTTTGGTCATCACAAAGCACTTGAGCACACAAAATGGCGATCACAATATCCACGCGAGAAAGCTGATCGCATTGCACACATTTATGGCTTTCTTGGAGGCTATCTTTTTTTCCTTACACTTACGTTGTTGTGGTTATTGCCACAGTCAAGGTTTGTTCTTCCGAATGTGAAGATTATTAAATGGAATTTCACTTATATCTCGTTTTTAGTCTTTGGGCTTTGCTTTGTGTGCTCCTTTATCTTGGGCATTGGATCGGTCACAAAACTGTCTCTCAACACTTCACAATACTTGCACGCAAATGAAGTCATAAAAACTGGTGTTTATGGTTTTGTTAGACACCCACAATATTTAGCTTGCTTGTTGGCACACATAGGATTTTGTTTTTTAATGTCAGGGATCTTGTCAGTCATGTACACCCCTGCTTTGTTAGTTCTGTTATTTTTAATGTCAAAAAAGGAAGAGAAAGAATTGATGAAAGAGTTTGGTGATTATAAAGAATACAAATCCCAAGTGCCAATGTACATCCCAACTTTAAATAGTTGCAAAAAACAGAACCCCAATAAATGGAAAGGTAATAACCTTTTAACAAGCTCAGATCTGTCCTCTTCTTTGTCTTCAAATGATAATTCTTCTTCAAACAACAATGAAAATACTAATCTGATCAAATAGTCACTTTTTCTTCTTTTTCTTTTTTTTTTTATTTTTTCTTCTCAAAAATACCTTTCTATTTGATGGAAGAATGATTCTTCCTTTTCAAATCGATCAAAATTTGTCTGTATACCTCTTTCAAACCAAAAACCTGTATTATTTCCAGATCGCAATTAAAACTGAAAATGATAAAAAAAAACAAAAAAAATTTGAGAAGTGACAATTTCTGGCTTCAATTCAAGACAAAGTTTAAGAAATAGCAATACTCCATAAAATAATGGGAAAATTAATAAAATTTTTGATAATTGTATTTTTATTTTTTTTCAAGAAGAGAGGCTATCCACAAAATTAAATCAGTTGAACAGAAACACAAAGCTTTGATTTTTTAGAGTTTTTTGATTCTATATATAATGTAGGTTAGATTATAACTCATCGTAAAGCCTTTCTTTAATAAATGAAAAGAAAAAAAATAAAAAGAGAAATAACAGAGAAGAGATTTAAAAAGAGTATTAGAAAAACAAAGTAAAAAATACACCGAAAAGTTTTGTTTTTTACCTCAAGTCTTTGGTGGGTTTTTAGATGTTTTTTTTTATTTCAATTTCCAAAATGATTATTCATTATTACTTTTAACAAATCAATTGACCAGAGTAAAAATTTTGTCTTAAGTTCACTGAAGGTAGTTTAATTTATTATCTCAAAAAATCATTTCTAAAGGATTAGTTAAATATTTGAGGGGTTTTCGATTCATTATTCATATAAAAATATTTCAGAATTTGAACTAAAAATTTTCATTTTTTAATTAATTGGAAAATAATAGTATAAAAACACACATTTGAATACTTATGTCTTGGGTGAAGTTGATCTAATTATAAAGCAGAAGTAAACTTTCAAAATTAATAGGACACATTGTTATGGAATGTTATTTCTTGTATACAAACCTAATCATAACTCATTTGAATTCTGATACATTAAAATATTCCAATAGATTTCTCTTTTTTGATTTTATGATAATAATTTTTATACTTATAAGAAAGAAAAATAAGAGGAAAATAAATAATTAAAAAAGCAGTTTTTATTTTTTTATTTTGTAATTCTTATCATTTATACAGAACACATTATTGTTTACTTTAACCAAAAGATTTTCAGAGATAACAAAGGTTTTTTCATTTCTCGAATTATTATGAATAGTTAAATCCCAAGAAATTTAGAAAAAAATAAATTTTTTACTAATCAAATAAGGCACTTTTATGTTTGATCAAATAAATTATTTTGTACTAGAAAAAAAAAATCAAAAATTATATGTATCTGTTGAATCAAAGAAGTGAATTCTGTATGGGCGTCGAATTAATTTGAAGAGATAATTAAAAAAATCCTTCAAAACACACATGAATCTATCTTGGAACTATGGATTTCAGGTTAGAAATTATCAAAATTCCTTTATAATTGACTCTTTTTTACCACTCCAAGGAATCATAAAATCAATTTATTAAGATCAAAGAACTAGTTTTTTAATTTGTTAAATTTCTACACATTAAAAGAATACTATGATTTTTTTAATCCATCTCATTGAGAATTCTAAAAATACACATATTCTAATGATCTGAAAAGTTTCTTTTAAACTTGTTTTTTTTTTTTTTTTTTAATGAAAATATTAAAACTATAAGTGAAATATCAATACAAAAACGATAAATTTATTAAAAGTAAATTCAATTTAATAAAAAAAAATGATTTGAACATAGCATTAATAAATTCTAGCTGTTTATGACAACGTAGAATCACAAAATATTTGATAAAATCACTCTTAAGCTTTATTTTCTTGCAAAAAATCATCTATCAATAATAAACCACACAATTGATTTCAAAATCAAAATCTGATAAAAAAGAAAATTATTTTTTTAATTATAGCTTTTTTAAAAAGTCATTCCTTTTACTTTATTTGAAATATTTTTACGAGATTATTAGAATTAAAACTTTTTTCAGGTTTTGGTTTGAATAAAATCTGGATTTTTTTTATATCGTACTTTCCTTCAGACCACAACATCTAAACCATGTTTAAATGTCTAAAAATTCTTCATATTTTTAAAATAAAAAACTTTACAAATGTTTAGCAAAATCCTCAAGTTTTTAAAATATCTGTTAATTATTTTTTCTTTTTATTATTTTTTTTTATACAGTAAAATTTCTCATTAAATATTACCACCAAGTAAAAATGCACAGAGACTCAAAACGCACATTTATCTTTCTAATAATTTTTTTTTTTTAAAGTGTATTTCCCTTATAAATCAAATATAAAAAATAAAATAGAGAAGGGGGACTTCGTATTAGTGATTGATTAAAATGTAATCAAAAAGTCTATTTTATTTTTCTTCACTAGACAAAGAAAAAGAAAGAGAAAGGTAAAAAAGTCACAAAACAACTTTTCAAACAATTGTTAGAATTTTTAATATTTGAATATGTTGTTGAGAAAACTTTTTTAAAATTATAGGGCTCATTTTTAATATTAATTAAAAATTTTGCCAAAACTAGTTAAATCCTGTATATAATTTAAATATACCACCGGACAATATTTTTAAAAACGAGGCACAATCAAAAAATTTTTTTCGAAAAACGTAAAAATTATTTCAAAAACACAACTGTCAGTCTTGAATTATTAAACCAATACAACCAATTCCACTTTCCAGACATGAAAATTTCAACAAATATTAAGACGAAAAAAAACCTCAATTTATTATATTATTCCAAACCTATTATAAAAACACATTTAAGTTAATTTACACACAGTATAAATGTTATTATAAGTAATCGTTTTTATCCAAAAATAAGAAAAAAATATAAAACTCAAAACTATAAAAATTGGTGTGTTCAAAATAATGAAACGAGTAGAACAAAAAATGTATTGGTAAATTTGTTCAAATTTCACCAACAATTGTTGATCGATCAAATGATAAGATACCATTGTCCAATTGATTGCATGTGATTTTCCTATTTAACAAACTCAACACTAACCTTCTTACAACCATCGAAAAAAAATTTCAGATCAAACCAACCAAATTACTTAACTGGAAAAAGGAAATGGAAAACAAAAATAAAAAAGACAAAAAATGAAATACTAGTATTTGAATTACAAATTGGAAATTTTTTCACTTGGTTAACAATTTCCTTTTTGTAACAAAGCTCCAATTTACAACCAACTTCTTTGGGAAACTCTGTTTGTAAAGAAAATTGATTATGAAAAGAAAATATTTTCCTATTTAGAATTGAAATGACAGGAGTTTGTAAAAATCAAAATTATTTCGAAATTGAAGGTAAAGTGTAGTATTGTTATTCTTTCAACTATTTCTTAATTTTTGGAATTTAGTTGTGTATTTTTTTTTTTAATTGACATTAATAGAGCATCCGTTCGAACCAACTTTCATCTTTTAATCTTGATTAAACTTGAATTTTTAATGAAAGTGATATATTTTTTTTACTATTAAGCATTTGCAAATATAATAATTGAGACAAATTCTAGAATTTTCAGTTAGGAAAAAATTCAAAGACGAAACTTTGACAAAAATTTTTGGATTTTAATTCTATTTAATTCTAAAAACTTTAGTACTGAGACTTTCATAGCAATGTTTGAAAATTTTCGATTAATATTCTATTTTAGAACATTTTTCTACCAGGTCTCTGAAGAAAAGTTTTTGAGAACTTGAAATGATAAAAAACTTCGTGGTATCTTTGAACATCAAAATATCTTTGATCTAGAACCATTTTAAAAGTAAGAAGTTGGAAGATTTTCAAATTTTTAGAGAAATTGTGCTAAAAATGTTTTTAAATGTTTTGGAATCTCAATATTGTTGAGTTTAATATATTCGAGTTGTAGTATTCTTTTTATAGATTTCATTCTTAAAATAGATCACTTTTATTGTTTTAAATTGAATTTAAAAATGTGTGAGAATTTACCTTGAAAAATTGTGTTATTGGTATTGGAATCATAAACAGGAAAAAAGTTTCCCTTCTTTTTGCCTTTTTTCTTTTTTTAAATAGAGTTTTGAAACAAGTAGAATTCAATTTGAGGCCTATTAGAAAAAGAAAAATAAAAAAAAGAAGTGAAAATTTTTTCGCATGAATCTTCAAAAACCAGTATCAAACTTTCTTAATAAACAAGTTCAGATTCTCTAACAATTCCACTAATTTCATTAAAAATTTGTATAAATCACTAAAACTATCAATCAAAAATTACTCGCATTTTTTATTTACTTTTACTTTTAAAATTGATTCAGCCCTTAAAAAAAATATTTTAAAAAATCTTCTTCCAAAACTAAAACAAGAAATTCTCGGTTCAATTCACCAACACGAAAGGCAATTATCTTTTTCTCTAAAAATTTCTTCTGAAAATGAGAATACAAAACACTTTATATGAAGTGTTTTTACGAAAAATTCTTTCATTGGAAAATCAAAATGAGTTTATTTAAAACTGTTTACAATTCCACTTGAATTAAATTTGAAAACATTTGCTTTTTTTGAGAATCTTTGATAAAAAAAAAAGATCTACTGTAACTCAACCAGTGTCTAGACAAAATACTTCTTTTAACCCTTTTTATTTAAATAGTTTGTATGAAAATCTCAAAATAAAAAATTGCACTATTTTTTACAAAAATCAAAAATTCCAAACGATAAAAAAATTTTTCATATAATGATCAAGACATTTCCGATATTACTCAAACAGTTTGATATTTGTTATCAAACAGAACTCTAAATCCAAAAAAATTCAATCAAAATACATAATTTATTTTGTATTTGTTCAAAGATCTGATTTTTGAGTTTGTTTCTAATATAGTCTCTCCTTGAATCTCAAAAACTTTAAAAAGAGATATTAAAGAATTTTTCCAATTTCAGAATTCATTTTTTTTTTTAAAAACTAATTAGATTGTTAATTTGAAAGTAAAATTTAATTTTTTATATTATGGAAACCAAAGCTTTTGAACTCAAAGAGAACCTTTATTGGGTCGGGGGACTTGATCCTGATTTAAGGATTTTTGATATCGTGATGACAACAGAATTTGGTACATCATATAACGCGTATTTACTGAAGGGCAAGAAAGCCATTGTGCTTATTGAAACAATAAAAAACAAGGACAAATTTCTCAAAAAATTCGTTGCAAGAGTGAAATCTGCACTCAAGGAAAATGAAAAGATAACTCACATTATTTTAAACCATACAGAACCTGATCATTCTGGTCAATTACTTGAATTGGTACAAAATAAGGACATTGTTGATCCTAAAGCCAAAATTTATGGAACAGATCAGGCTATCAAATATCTTACTCAAATCCATAACAAGCCACTTAACTTTATTGAAGCTAAAGATCAAGAAGAACTTGACATTGGTGGGTATACTTTGAAATTTTATCGTGCCCCATTTTTGTAAGTTTCAAATTGATTTATATATATTTATAACAGATAGAATAACAAAAAACTTGAAAAAAAAACAATATTTAATCAAGTTTTGCAATGTTCTCTTTCCAAATTCATTGTTGTTTGTTTTTTAAAAAAACTAAACACATCATAAAATCTTTTTAACTAACATGCTTTTTTTTTTTTTTTCTCCTTTCTTGGACCCTTTGTCTCTCAAAAAAAACTTTTGCAAAACAAAAAAACAACAATTACCAAACAAAAAAAAACAATTTCTCAAATACAATAAAAAAATTACGACAATAATTCTTTTTCTGTCACCTTCATATAGACATTGGCCAGACACTATGTTTACTTATTGCCCAGAATTGAAAACAGTCTTTACCTGTGATTTCTTGGGCTCCCACTATTCTCATGATGAAATTACCTTTGATACACTCGAAGGAAAAAAACTCGAAAATTATTGGTCAAGCTTTTGGAATTATTATGTGCCAATTTTTGGGCCATATAAGCCATATGTGCTTAAGGGATTAAAAACCCTTAAAACGTTAGACGTCGAGATGATTTGTGTCTCGCATGGGCCCGTTTTGAATGGCGATTTTTCCAAGCAGCTTGAAAACTATCAAGTGTGGTCACAAGAAGAGGCCCTCAAGGACAAAATTATTGTTGCGTGTGTTTCCGCTTATGGCTTCACCTACGAAATGGCCAAACAAATTGTTAAGGGAATTGAATCAAAGGGCGTCGAAGTGCAATTATATGACATGGCCGACACACCAAAAGACAAGGTCTTACAAGAATTTGGAAACGCGAAGGGGCTGATCCTTGGCACACCCACAATTGTTGGGGAGGCCTTACCACAAATTTGGGACCTTGCATTGGCCCTCAACAAGGTTGTTCATGGCAACAAGAGATTTTGTGGGTGCTTTGGCTCCTATGGCTGGTCCGGGGAGGGAGTACAGAATATTGATCAAAGGTTTGAGCAAACAAAGGTGCTTTTGCCCTTGGAACCCCTGCCCATTAACTTTAGGGCATCTGAAGAAGACTTAATCAAGTGCTTCAAATACGGAGTAAACTTCGCCAAGGCCATCTTAAAGGAAGAAATTGACGATGATTTTAAACGTAAGGAAAAGACCGATCAGGTTATGGGGAAAAAGAAAAGAAAAAAAATCCGCGTACCAAGAGACGGGCGAGTAAGAAAATGGAAATGCATTGTTTGCGGTGAAATTGTGCTATCTGTCCAATGCCCAGAGATCTGTAATGCCTGCGGCGCAGGCGAGGAAGCCTTTGTGCTCCTTGGGATAGTTGATAACAATATCGTAATGAATACATATTCTGGCAGCATTTCAATCATCGGGGGTGGCGCAACCGCCATTTCAGCTGCCAAGGCGATTAGAGAAAGAAACAAAACGTGCAAAATTACCATCTTTACGATGGAAAAGCATTGGCCGTACTATCGGCCAATCATCACCAAATATTTCAGCGATCAGACCATCACCAAAAAATCAAACTTTTATTTAATCAACAAGGAGTGGGCTCTTGAAAACAAAGTTGACATTCATTTCGAGACCCAAGTTGTCGAAATTGATAAAGAGAAAAAGGTAATCAAATACAGCAACATCAAAGACAAGGAGACAAATGAAATTTCGTATGACAAATTAATTTTTGCCACGGGCGCTGGCAACTTTTGCCCCTTCAGGGATGTTAAAAAGATCAACATTATGGGTATTAGAGATCTTGATAATGTTACCCAAATTACTGACTACATCAAAACTAACAAGGTTAAAAAGGCAACTGTGATCGGGGGCGGGCTATTGGGAATGGAAGCAGCCGAGGGGCTAATTGACCTTGGGCTCGAAGTTGAAATCATTGAATTCGCTCAAAGGGTCATGCCAAGGCAATTGGATTCCCAGGGTTCAAGCATTTTACAAAAGCTTTTAGAATCGCATGGAATCACCATTAAAACAGGATGCCTTGCCCACGAATTAATACAAAACGAACAGGGCTTAACAACAGGCTATAAGATCAAAGGATCTGAGCAAATCCATAAAACAGAGTTAATTGTCTTTGCAATTGGCGTAAGATCCCGAGTCGACCTCGCTAGGCAAATTGGCCTTGAAATTAACAGAGGCATCAAGGTAAATGATAAAATGGAAACCTCCGTCCAGGGCATTTTTGCTGCTGGTGATTGCGCAGAATACGATTTCCAATACCAAAATTGGGTGT
The DNA here is from genome assembly GCA_027625915.1 of Anaeramoeba flamelloides. Taxonomy (NCBI): domain Eukaryota; family Anaeramoebidae; genus Anaeramoeba; species Anaeramoeba flamelloides. The sequence goes on along the minus strand of JANTQA010000032.1, from coordinate 9,624,690 downwards.
CTGCAATCGAACAAGGGAAAATTGCTGGCTTAAATGCCATCGAAGAAAAAAATTCAACATACATTCGAAAATCTCTTCCCTATTCTTTGAATCTTTTCGATACAACAGTATTCAGCGTAGGGTCAATCGTTGAAGACAAAGAGATTCAAACCTTATCTCACACAAATAATGGATCAAATTATATTAAGGCATTTTTCAAAGATGAAAAAATCGTTGGCGGAATAGTTATAGGGAAATTGGAAACAGGCTTAGAATTAAAGGATGCAATAGAAGATGCTTTGAGTATAAAACAAGTCGTATCAATTATATTTTAAATTATTCCATTGATCTATATTTTCTTTGTTTTTTTATTTTTTGTTTTTTTTATACTTTTAATAATTATTTTTATTACAAGTATGAATTCTTTTTTTATTTGAAATTATTGTTTTTTTTTTATTTTAATTTAGTTGTTTTTAATTAAAATAATTTAATATTCAAAAAAACCCTTTTTTTTATTTTAGAGATTTTATTTTGTTTTATTTTGTTAATTATTACTACAGTTTTGACACATTCTTGAAATTTTATATTAAATACAAATCAAAGTTTTCATTTTGTTGAAGGTTTACAAATAACTGAAATGTGAAAAAAGAAATTAATAAAAATTTGTCAAAGTAGAGTTATTATCGGGAAAATTTTTTTTTTTAAAATAGAAAAAAATTTTTTATTAATTTTGAGAAGAGCTTAAAACCTATTAAAAACAAACCAGTATTTTAGTTACCGATAGATCGATAAAAATCAACAATAAAAAACTACTATATTTTTAATTTTTTATAAAAAAATCCTAAGAATTTGATAAATAATTTCAAATTTTAATCTTTGTGAATACTAACTTTGAATATTTAATATCTTAGATTTAAAAGTGTCCCTCTTGGGCGCTTTTTGAGATCTTGATTATTATTTTTTTTTTCAATTTTACAACGTGTTCTTATTATCAGAAAGAAAGTTACAAAATCATTACTTTGTCAAATATAGAGAATTAGAAAAAAAATGGAAAATTTGAATTAATCGAATTAAATTGATTTTGATACTTAAAGAAAACAATTTGATTCTAATCGAAGAGAAAAAATTATTTAGAAATCAAACAAGTAGCTAGGATTAATTGTTTATCTTGGGAAAATTTGAATTTTTTTATTATAAAGAATCCTTTAAAGAGAGTAGTTCTTTGTAAAAATAAATTGAAATCTTGTAAAGATCTTGAAAAAAAACTGTTTTTGTAATTTGTGTTTCGACTTATTAAATGGATGGGCTAACCTCATGTAAACAATTTATTAATTTGAGTCTCCTATTCGAAATCCAAAATTTTCATGTTTCCAATTTATTAATAATTATAAAATAAAAAGATCAAAATTTTCATTCAGCTTTCCAAAAAATCAAATTCTAAAAATTAAAAAAAAATCATCAAAAGTCCCAATTATAAAAAGGTAAAATTCAAAATTGAAGCTGTTTGTAAGAATTAAAAGTTTTGAAATATAACTTGATTTTAAAAATATTTTATTTGGAAAGTTGAATGAAAATATCGTTCAATTTATTTTGCAACAAATAGTAAAACTAAAATAGTAAACTTTTATTTTTATTAACAATTCAGTTAATCATTGGAAATGGGAAAACTTATTTTTGGTATAATGTTTAAAAGCATTGGTTTTGAAACATAATTTTTTATTTTGGTATTTTTTTTAAGAATTTTCATTTCAATACAAATATCAGCACATAAAACTTATTGAAGTAGGGGGGGGGATTTAATGAATATTTGATAGAAGTTTAACCAAAGTTTCTCAATTAAATGTTTCCCTTTTAAACAGAAAAATTTTATTCTTTAAGGTTTTAAAAAAGTTGTTTTCAAATTAAACAAAAAAAATCACAAAAAAATTTTCAATTTTGAAAAATTGTTTAAACAAATTGTTTGATCTTATTCACAAGAAACATTAAAGCAATTCAAATTATTTCTAGAAAGAAAAAAATGAAGTTTGGATATTGAAGATATAATTTCTCTATTCCCAAATATCTTTAAGAAAATTTTTTTTTGAAAAATCAAATTTTATCTTAGAACAAAAAAAAAATTTCCAAATAGAATTGTGAAAAGGCTTTAAATATTTAATGATTATAACTAACCTTCTTAAATCAATACAATTAGCAGTAATTGACCGAATAAATCATTTTTTTTTTTTGTTTAATCAAAAGAATAATCTAAAATGAGGAAAAAAAATCTTTTTTTTTAATATTCAGTATAAAGAGTTGTTATTGAATTATAAAAATCAAAATTACAATAAACGGGGTATAAAAAATTTTTATAATGTGAGGAAAAAAAAATAAATTTAATAATTTTCTTTTTCAGAAAAAATGGAAAGAAAAAAATTGATCTCAAATAAAAAATTTTCTTTTTTGGGTTTCTTAGTAGATCAGAATTTTTTGACACTAGACATATACAAAATTTGTAAGTAAAGAAATACCACCAATAACATATTTTAAAAATTTTGCCTTGTTGCCATAGAGGACTAATCCCTTAAACTTTTTTTTTTTTTTACTTGAATACTATGCTTGAATATATTTTGTATTTAATTTTTTCACCATAAAAATAATTTGGGTATCTCCTTCCCATGAACAATCGTGAAACCGGTGATTTTATAGCGAAAGTCGCGTTTCAGAAATTTAGGTTTAGGGAAGTCTAGATTTTATTTTATACTTCTTACTCAAAAAATATTAACGAATATTTTGTAATTATTGAGTATAAAAAATGATTAACCAATTTCTTCATTTAGTTAAATGTGTTAATGAGAAAACATGTAACGAAATCAAAAAAAAAATTTAGATCAAAAAAATAAAAAATAAATAAAAAAGATAAAAGGTTTCATTATTTTTAAAATCAATTTAAAATAATATTGAAAAAAAAAAAATAATTCATTAGACTCAAAAATTAAAACAAATTTTTTAATTTTTTGTTATTGAATTGTATATTGATTAGTCTGAGCTAGATTCTTGACTAGACTCTGAGCTAGATTCCTGACTAGATTCTGTTCCCGAACTTTCAAACTTAATTTCTTTTTTCTTTTCTTTTCTTTCATCTTTTTTCTTAATATCTTCAGATTTTTCAGAATCTTCTGATTCTTCTGATTCTTCTGATTCTTCAGATTTTTCAGATTTTTCAGATTCTTCACTTTCTTCAGATTTTATTTTTTCCTTTTTTTTTGCTTTTAATTCCAGATCCTCATTGTCAAATTTCTTTTTGAGATTTTTTTTTTTAACTTTTTTGCTTTTTGATTTTTCTTTTCCTTTTCCCTTCTCATCTTTCTTTTTCTTTGTCTTTTTCTTTTTAATGGCTAATTCATCATCGGAAGAATCGCCCGTGTCTGTTGAATCGTTATCAATCAAGTGATTTCTATTTTGGGGTGGTCTTATGTTTTTGCTATGGTAATAGCTAACCATTTGTTCTGGTATTTCTTCTAAAGTGGCATTAGCGAGTTCATAAATATCTTTATTTCTGTAGTCTGAAAAGGGTACAAATTGAACAATATCACGCTTAGCAACATTTTCGCCAATTTTAAGTAATTCTTCATCTGCATCTAATTCCTGCATACTCAAAAAATCATCAAATCCAATACCAACAATAATTATGGAAATTGGCAAATCAGAGGCGTTTATAATGGCTTCCATTGTGTCTTTCATATCGGTAATTTCCCCATCAGTTAAAATTAATAGAATAAAATATTTTAATAATTTTTTTTTTTCACAAGCCCTTGCGATCTTGGCAGTTTCATTAATTATTGGTGCAAATCTTGTAGGCCCCCAGAGAGTAAAATCCTTCAGGGTAAATGCATTGGAATATGCCTCAAGCATACCGTCAACTCCATTGACATAGGGATTTGTTGGATTCCCATTAAGTGGGAAGCAGTGCGATAATTGGTTATTGATCTTTGCCCCAAAACCATATATTGGAAACAACCCACTCGTGTCATATTGTGAAAGAATTGATCCAATGCATTTCAATGCTATTTGGTATTCATTAAGTTTTTTCTCAGAGGCAAAATGTAAACTTTCTGGATGTCTAAAATCTCCATTTGAACCTAATTTTTTTTTTTAAAAGTAAAAACATTTGTAATCAAGAAAAAGTATTTGTAATTATAAAAAAACAATTTTGAAATCGGGAATAATTTCAGAGAATAAAAATAAATATTTAATTTTATTTGGCTTTTTTTTCTGTTATTTGGATTTTTTTTCAATCTTTCTTTCTTTTTTTTTTATTATTTATTTTTGTCTATTCCAGAAAAACAAATATAAAAAAATTTTAAAAAAATATTGACTAAAAGTAATATATGTATTAAAGTGGGTATAAATTTTAAAAACCTTTCCAATACAATTATTAATTCTAATTTTAATAAATAAATTTTAATGTGTTTTGATTATTCTTTTCAGAAAACAAACAAATATAAATTAATTTAATGATTAGATTTTTAGAAAAAATTTTCGAGTTATTTTTGTAAAAGAAAAACAACAATGTTAATAAATAACCATTTTTTTTATTCATTTATTTTAAATAGCTGCGATTAGATCGAGGTCTGTTGTCCTTACATGAAGGCAGTTTTCGTGAAACTTAGTAGTTGGTTTTCAGATGTATTTAATAATTTATGTTTACTAGTAAAGCTGGTACTTTTTTTTTTCCATTTATTATTTTATTTATTTTTTCATTAACTTAGTTTTTAGTTTTTTCTTGATTTTCCCTTTTTTGATTATTTTTTAATTTTAAATATTCAAGTTTGACAAGGCTTTTAAACCACTCTGATCTCACTTTGTTATAGGCCGGTGATTTCAATAACAAGCATAAATGTTAATTTTTTTGCTGTTTATCAAGGAGAATCATTCTCATCATACTCTTTTGAGTAATATTTCCTTCACAATTATAAATATTAAAACCTTTAGGTGCTCATGTTCAAGTGTATGAATATGATCTTATTCTAATTATGAAGGTTACGAGAATCTCTCAAAAAAATAACCTAGAGAGAGACTTACGAAGAATTAAATGATTTGAAATGAAACCATATAAATTTATAAATATATAAAAGAATTAAAAGATATGTTTATCTAGTGATTTGGTGAATATGTATATATATATATATATATATATACATCTCCGTTATAATTTTATAAAGGTTTGTCTCAAAGAGATCAAAAACTTTTTAATATTTTGCAAATGTAAAATTTATTTAAAAATTTTTATTTATCATGAATTTGTCAAAAATTAAAGGTATGTTGTAATTGAAGGTATATTGCATACGCGTTTTATAATTCATATGATTTTAAAAAAGCTATTAGAAATATTATTGAACAATAAATTATTGGATTTTTTGCTAATGTTCACAATTAAAATTTGTAAATTGTTTTTTATTTTTTTTTTTTAATTACTTTGCCAAATTTAGAGATATAAACCAAATGAAAACTTATTGGAATATGTCTATGACAATAGCATTATTAGATTTGAAAAACAGTATTTGTTTAATTATTGCATTTTCTAGGCTTTAATAAGTAATTATTATCATAAAAAACTAAAGATTAGATGTATTTGTTTCCCTTTTTGAAGATAGTTGTATTTTCAATATATTTTCAATGTGTTAAAAAAATTTTTCAAAAATAATCTATGGGTTAATTAGATAATTTTTTTAAAAAATCGATTTTTTTAGCAATTAATCTCCATTTCAAGACAAAATTTAAGATCGATATTTTTCAATCTTACAAGTCTGAAAATTGATATCCCATTCCTTTAAATTTTTTTTGAAATAAAGATTATTTAATCTGAAATTCTTTAAATTTTTTATCTAATATATCAGGATATTTTTTTAATTGATGAGATCAACTACGACAGTACTTATTTGACTCATAGAAATTTTTGGAGACATTTGAATCAGGGGTTGCTATTAATTTCTTTTTTTACCTTTAATAATCACATACTTGAATTTTAACCACATTTAACGTGATTGGAGCTAATCCCTGAAAAATTGCAAAAAGAGGTCCCCAAAAATAATTTTTTTGAAAAAAAAGAAAAGAATTTTTCTGTTTTTATGAAAAGGATCTCTGTAATCAAATAAAAAGAGAATTCATTCAAATTTCTAAAAATTATTAAAATAAACCCAAGAAAATTGTTCTGTAAAATAAAAAATAAATTTATTTGTTTTTCTCAGATGAATATTAAAAAATTAAAATGAAAAAACTCATTTCAAATAATTATTTATTAATAATTTTTTTCAAGTATTTTTTATTGTAATTATTAATTTTTTTCTTAGAAAAACAATAAAGATATTAAATTCAATAATAGACTGAGATATATCCAGCGTGTTTTAAAGCTGATTCATGATCAGAGCAATATTAAATATTTAGAAATTTACTATTATTTAAAAATTGATGTGTAAAGTTATTTTTGAAAAAGAGTTAATAATGTATTTCCAAAAAAGTATGAAATTTTTTTTTAAATTTCAAATAATATTTTCTTAGTAAATAGTTCAATTTGTAATTTGGAAATATAAAATTAAAAGAAATATTAATACTAATTAAGTAAATGACTGTTGGATATATTTCAAAACATATTCATCACAATATTTCCAAAAAATGAAAAAAAAAAATAAACACTTTTTTTGGAGAAAACGATTTACACACAATAAAATTCATTAAAAAATGGGCAATATGATAAAGATAAAAAGTGTTTTTTTAAACAATAAAATGCTGTTATCGTTTTTTTATTCTATAGGGAATTCTGTCAACATTAAACATCTAAGGAAAACAATTTTTATGATCAAAAGGAAAAAAATAATCACTAATGTTCACACCGAAAAAATATCATCTAAAAATGAAGATCAGAAATTTTCCGATCTTTTATTAAAGTAGTGTCAAACTAACAAACAATTCGGATTGTTATCAAGGTTCAATAAACGGTAGTTAATGACAATGTTGGATATTTAAAAAGTTATATCAGAGAATTGAGCTTAATAAAGATATTTAAAAATAAATTTTCTCCAGCTTTTTTGGAGATAGCTTATTTATAAATTTAACATTACAACAAATTATGAAAATATTAATTCCTGATAAATTCAAAATAATTCGATAATTTTTTTGCAACCCTACTCTTATATGAAACACTAGATGCGCTATTTAAAAAGGAGTTTATGAGAAAACTTTGATCATTAAAAGTAATTCAATTTAACAGTTATAAACTGAGAGATCATGAGATTAATAACAAATGGGTATTATTAAATCAATTAAATGCTAAAAAAAAAAATGTCCTAATTAAATTTTGATAAATCAAAATTCTCATTATTTTATAAAAATCACACCAAACTTGTATTTTGACCTATTGTAATGAAAATTGTTTTTATATAAAAATCTACATTAATATTCTTTTTAAGAATTATTAATTGCAATAAACCCTAATGATCTTTACAAAATCAATCAGAAGTGATATTTTTAGAAATTTAATTCAGCATCATTATTGAACCTTGAGATAAAATTTTCATTAGTATTGCCATTTGGGAAAAAAAGTGAAACGCGATTTTTAGTTGGAAACTTGATAGAATCACATAAATCACAGAAGTCACAGAAATCACAAAAATCACAAAAACCATCAAGCCAAAAGTAAGAACAATTAAAAGAAAAAAAAAAAATTAAAAATGAAAAAATACATACCAGTAAAATCAACAGCAGGGATTAAGGAAATCTGTGTTCCACCACGTACATAATCTAAAAAAGTATCAATTTTTTTAACTTTGACACTTACAAATTCAAGTTGCCCAGAATTGACATATTTTTTTTTGGTTTTTTGAATTTTATCTTCAATTAAATCTAATTTGACCTTCTTCTTTGTAGTAATTTTCTCAAGAGTTGTTACACAGGAACCAATTAAATCATGAACGCCATTTCGATTCCAATCAAGCACTGTGAATTTGATCTGACGTAAAAGGTCACCACCGCATAAATTCGAGAGTGTGACTGAAAATTCTTTCCAGGTCGGGTTTAAAGTTCTTTTAATCACCTCTGTTTGGTGGAATGGTATCCAAGAATTGTTTTCAATTCCTGAACGAGAAATTACAACGTACGGATCTTTTTAGTAAACAGTAAGACAATGAGATATATTAAACCATTATTAAAAGTAATATTATTGATTTAGTGAGGTAATTTTCGAATCCTTTGTTGTTTTTGTTTTTGTTTTTGCTTTTGTTTTTGTTTTTGTTTTTGAATTTGTATTTTTCAAAGAAAGGATAAAGGAAAAAAATTATGAAAAATATACCAGATAATCCAAACAAATCTTTTTTATCTAATTTGATCCCCCGAAGAGAAAATTTTACGTCTGCATTGACTCCTGTCTTCTCTTCACCAACGATCGTACATGTTCCGTTATTTGTTACTTTTCGATTAATGTTGTAAATCTCTTTCGTGAGAGTTGTTCCTAAACATCACATTTGAGTAAACATTTTGTGGTGTTTTTTGATTCGGTTAGTGATTAAAAAATAGACGGGTAGGTTATTTTTGGAAAGAGTTTTAATTGAGTGCCTTACTTTGTTTTTTTTGTTTGTTTGTTTGTTTGTGATTTTATTTGCTTGTTTGTGTGTTCGGTTATTAGTTTTGTTTAGAAAGAATATTTACCCTCAAGCGCCATTAAATCACCAAGTTTAAAGTCAATGGATCCTATCACTTGGTGTTTATTGAGGTTTTCTGTTTCCTCATCAACTTCATAAATTATAACTCGATACCATTGGACTCGTGCAAAATAATAAACCAAATCAAATGATTTTGTGAAGACTGGATCGTTGTTGTCTATAAAATAATTATGACAAGAATTTTTCAGAACGTTGTTTAGTTTTTGAAGTTTTGAGAAAGAATGAATTTATGATGAAAATTTTTTCTTATTCTTTGAAGAAATTTTCTTTTTCTTTGAAGAAATTTTTTTATTCAAAAAAAAAAAAAAAAAAAAAAAAAAAAAAAAAAAAAAAAGGTACTTTGAATAACTTCAGTTCTTCCAACTTCATTTTTTATAGTATTGTGCCTTGTCAATTCAAAAAGGACTGCTAGCGGATCTGGAAAAAAAAAGAAATTGTGGAAAAAAAAGAAAGAAAGAAAGGTTTTGATTTTATGATGTACGATGAGTAAAGTTTCCAATTGTTAAGGAGTAAAATTTAGAAAAAGAAAACAATATTACCAGAATCAGATGTTGTGTCAAGTTTTGGTAAGTTTTTACATCGTATCGACAAGAGAACTTCGCTTTGTGCAAAACCAAACATTAATTAATAAATAAAAGAAAAAATTTTAGAAAATTTCAAAATGATGGAAAAATGTTTTTTTTCTTAAATAAAATAATTTATGAGATCATTAGCAATAGCATGTTACCGATATTTTTTTTCACCTTTTTTCCTTTCTATATAATTTGCAGCATTATTTGAAATTGTAAAATATTTTTTTCTTTTAATGAAAGGTTGTTAAAGTGCTTTGGAATTTAAGGACCAACTGGAAATTGGCTTTAAAGATATTTTAAGCTTGTTTTCATTTCTATTATTTATGTTTTATTAATTCTCAAAATAACTATTTTTTTTGAGACACAAAAACAGAAATAATCTTGGTTTTGTTTTGTATTTCATCTGTAACGTTATAATTTGAAACCGAAATTTGAATAGCTAAAACAACAAATTTTTTTGAATTTTTGGTTTGATTTTGCGATAGTATGAAAATATAAAATTGAAAATGCCAAGTTCTACCAAAATACTTGTTCAATTTTCATTTCATCCTTGTTAATCGAGTTTATTCCCAATATAATTGATATTCTAATTCTTAAAAATCTTGGGGGTATTGTATTTATTGTAAAGAGAACTACAATTTTTAAAAGTCTCTAGTTGAGAAAAAAGGTCTATTTTGGAGTAAAAATTTTAAAATGATGTAACAATGAATTTTCTTTAAGGGGTGAGTACTGAACTAAAAAAAATCTTCAAGTAAATTTAATAGCAAATTCAACAACATTTTTATTTCTTCTTGAAATTGTAAAACATAGTTCAAACCTAATTACTAAGACAAAACTTACTTTTAATACTATTTTCCAAAATGAATTATTGTTTTTAAAAGTTTGATCCATTTTTCTCATTTTTTAAAAAGTTTAAAATTCAACTTATTTCTGAACTACTGATAAATTCCAAGAAATTTCAAGAAATTTTGATTTCATTTTCCATTTTTTATAAATATTAGAACTGTTTCTTATCAAACATTCCCTGACAATAGTATTTTGAAGAACAACTAATTTTTTATATTTTCTTCTCACTGGACATCATAAAACGCTTTATTCAAATCTTGACCATAATAATTTCAAATTGGAAAATCAAGTAAAAATTTCCAAACATAAATTGCAATTTATCAGTATTTAAAAAAAATATATTTTCTTTAAAAAGAAGGAAGAAATCTTGTTGTCTGCGAAGGAAGTGTCCAAGAAATAAACTTTTAAAAACAAAAACCATAAAGTTCTGGAATAACTCAGTTTAAACAATCTACTTAATTCTAAAAAAAATACAATAATTATATCAAACTTGAAAAAATAGAATATTTTGATACAAAGAACTGTCCAAATCAATTTTTTCTCCGAACTGGATGAGAAAATCTGAGAAAAATAACAAAACCATAAAATTTAAAAATTCTCCCACAATACTTTTTGTACCTGGAAATTTCAATTTATAATCTCAAGAAATACTAAGAATTTGATTATTTATAATCAGTAATTAATAATCCAAACTTAATTTTTTTAGTGGATTATTGACAACCCAAAGATTAAATGTATAAATAGAATTTGAAATTATTTCTCAATTTTTTAAAGATTTCCGAACAAATAAAACCAATTCCAATTAATAATTCTAATAAGAAAAAAATAATAGATATTATAAAAGAACTGATTTTAATACTAAGAGTTCCTTGTTTACACAACAATTATTTACAAAAATATATTACCGAATCATTTAAATATCAAGAAATTTATGAAATATTTGTGAATGAAATCAATAATCAATTTTTTTAGATCTTCAAAGATTTATTTGGTTTATTTTTATTGTATTTTAAAATAAGATTTAAGGCCGAAGGTTATTTGTTCATACAGACTCTCCATAATTACTAAATGTGAGATTTCTGTAAAATAATTTTTTTTTACAAATTTTAATTTTATAATTTGGATTCCGAAAAAAAAGCCAAACCAAAAAGGGTCTGATCTTTTGACAGAAAAATTAAACTGGAAAAATGAACTTTTTTTAGAATGATAAATCATTTCTATAAAGTTGATAAATATGATTGAATAACAGGGTTTAATTATATTCTTGTGGAAATAATTACTCTATTACCTTTAGTATTAAAAATAAATAAGATTTAATATTCCCTTCAATTCAACTTTAGAATATATTTATTTTTTTGAAAGGATAATTAATTTTAGTTTTGAAAAAACACTACTTATGTATTAAAAATCAATTAAGGACAATAAATAACTATGATAAATATTCGGTTACCTTCAAGTACCTATCTTTACCAGAATTCAAACGAATTGGGTAAAATTTTTGATTTTACTCTATTCTTTTAAATTCTGAAAAAGCTAATGGAGTGTTTTTTTTTTTACTTTTTGGAATAAAAAGAAAATTACAAAAATTTTCAGTTTATTACAAAAAGTAAAAAAAAACGAATAGAAGGGTTGTTCAAGTGCCTAGCTTTTCTTGAGTTTTCTATTTATTTTTAAAATAAAATATTCTACCAATAAAACAGAAAATCCCAATAAGGGTGTTCTTGGCTTTTCTTTTTTTTTCAATTCTTAAATTAGATGAAAATTTTTGAAATTTTCTTTTTATTTCAAAAAGTAAAAAATCTGCCACTAGGTTTTTTTTATTTATTATAATTGAGTAAAATCTAAAATTTTCTGTCTTCTTTTGAACTCTAAAAAACATAGACACTCTTCTGTAACCCAATTACACATGAATGAACCCAACAAAACCATTTCAACAACAAATTAATACCAAAAAAAAATCATTTTTTAACCCAGAGATATTTAAATAATCCATCAAGTTTGAAAATTCTAAAATTAGTAAAATTTCCCAATGGCTTATACACTTATTGAGATTATAATAAAAAATCAAATCAATTAGTCATTTATGTATAAAATATGAAAAGAAGGAAATGAGAGTAAATATTTATCATTTTTATGGGTCTTTCCTCCAGATAAACTATATAGATTTATTTTTCAAATAAATTAAAATAAATTTCCAGGAATTACTTTTAAATCATATCAGTTTGGAACTATTTTCATTAATTAATAATCATGAAATCTATGATTATTGACTTACATTTCTGACTGTGAATTTTAAGTATAAGAATAAAGAGGGTATAATTCACATTTGATCTTCAATAATACTAAAATAAAAAATTTGAATTTATTTGTTTTTTTTTTACAATTAATTTGAAAAATTAACTAATTATATTCGAAAGAAGTCAAATATTATGTTTACTGTGACTTATTTTGAATCCAGAACCAAAATAACTTTTTTTTTTTAAAAGCAAACTTATTTTATTATTAAATTTACTAAAAAATAATTATTTCCCAGTGGGATTACAACTTCAAGTTTATACCCACAAGCCAAAACTAACAACCTGCAAAAATCTACAAATAACAATAATTTTACAAATATCTACAACAATTATCAACATCCGATATTTTGCCACACTATCATGCTTATTAAAATTTCGAAACAAAAAATTAAAATTATTTATTTTTTAAAAAAAAACTAATTAAATCTATACATTGATAAGAAATTTATGAATTGTGTTCACTTTTTCAAATGAAAATAAATTATGTTCAAGTAGTTAAAATAATTTGAATTTTACCAGACATTTTTAATAATTGAATTTTTAGGATCATTTTTTATTTTGTTATATAGAATAGCATCCTGGCAACTTCAAATCAATATAATAAAAATTATAAATCAAAAAAAGAAAAAAAAATATTTTAAAAAGAAAAAGAGATTTTATTTAATTCTAATTAATTCTTAAATAATTATCCAATTTTGACTTAATAACAAAAAAAAAAAAAAAAAAATGTAAAATAATAATAATGATAAAAATACATTAAAAATATTTTTATCAATAATAATAAATCATATTTGTTAATTTTTAAAGTTTTCTAACCAAAATTGTTGATTTTTTTCAGTTAACGTTTGAAATAGTTCCTGAAAGGCTTGTGAATCATTTTTTACAAATTTAAAAAATATTGAATTAACATAATCAAAGGCATCCACTTCGTCGACTGGGCAGATAAAATTGAATATTTGATCACATTCCTCTACATCATCATCGCTTTGGTATTCTTCGTCATCTTCCTCTTCATCATTTTCTTTCTTGTCTATTAACCTTTCAAGGTTTGATTGCTTTTTATTTTTGTATAAACCGTAAATAATTTCTGTTCTATTTTTTTCTGAAATTTTAATTAATTCGTTAAAATTATTAAATTCAATTATTTCTTGATCTTGGTTTTCAAATTTCTGGTCTTTTTGTCCTGATTGCTTTAATTTAAATTGTCTTAATAATAACACTAAATGATTGAATATTGAAGGAAGTAACGAAAGGACTTGCTCTGGGTATTGAGCCAATGGTACTCGGAAGAAAGAAGCCAAACCCAAAATAGATAATCTTTTTAAATTAATGGTATGGATTTTATTTCTTTGGATCATCAAAAACATTTTTTCAAATAATAAATTTAAAACCTCATTTTCAGTAATTTGATTATTATTATTATTATTTTGTTGTTCAATATTTAACGACCAAGATATCACCCTTTCAGGGTTTAAAACACAGCACGTCGATATGATTGAATTTAACATGACAGATATTGTATTTGATTTAGGGTTTTGTAACAGCTTCTTTAAAGAATATTCTAAAAAAATTGGTATTAATTCATTATTGATTTCTTTTAAATTTTGTAAAACCGCACAACTTAATTTACAAGCATCAATTACTATATCATTTGAATAATTATTATCTTCAATGATTAATTTATAAAATTCAACCAAATACTCTACATATTTGCCATTTTCGAAATTAATTATCTTTTCGGGGCTTCTTGTTAAGAAATTATTTAAAGAAAGAATGATATCTGAAAAGTAATCATTGGCGAATCCTTTAAAGGCGAGGAATAATTTTTCAATCACAATAAATAGATGGTCTGGAATTGGATCAATTCTGCTTGTTAATTTATTTATAATTGTTAATATATATTCTAAATACTCATATGCTTCATTTGTTATTAAATCCGTAAAAATTGGTGAAAGTGGATAAGAGATTTCTAATAAAGATTCCTGGTCATTTTCAAGGATTTCAATTAATAGAGATATCGAGTTTAACGATTCAATGGCTGAAAAGCAATTGGTATCAGTTTCATCGCCTTCAATTTCATCGAGTTCAAAGAACAGAATAAATGATTCGATTAAGTTTTCAATGATCATTTTTGAATATGGTTTAATTGATTGATTGCCATTTTCAATTATCCTTTGCAGAGTAATGACTAACTCTTCTAACCCTACTTTATTTATTAAATTTAACAAAGTTTGAATTATTTCTCCAATATATTTCTCCATTTTTGATTGGAAGTCCTCGCTAGACAACGACAAGAATAACCCCAACGTTATTACACTGTGAACTTTGATTACTAAATCATCATTTGAGATGGAAACTAATAAATTATCCAAAAGTTGATCGATTAAACTCTGATCCAATGACCATTCCAATTTGGAATATTTACCAATGACCCAATACGATCTTGCCTTTAGGAATCCATATTTGGAATTAAATTCAGTTAATACATGATCTATTAACAATTTCTCCAAATTTTCTAATAATTCATCTTCTTCTAATAATTCATCAGAAAGGGTTCCCAACAATAATATTCCAGAGTCCTTATTTTGAATATTTAAAATATCTTCAGCGTTTTCTTTATAACCCAGAAATAACCTTTCAATAATATTTAACACCACTGTTAAATTTTCTCTACTTTCATCATTTTCAAATTTGCAAATTGTTTGAATTAATCGCAGGGTTGCTGGCCTCACCTCAAAATATAATTCTTCATCGTCGAATTCCCTATACAAATAAATTTCTGGCTTGTTCGCAAAATTGTTTTCATCATTTTCATTAAATCTTAAAAACGGTATTATTAAATCATAAATGATCCATTCCATTTTCCCATTTAGAAATTCCTTTGTAGTTTCGTTTTGAATACAATATTTCAAATAATCAAATAACGTTGATAAAACCCTTTCGCTAATATAAAATTTGGAATTTAAATATAATTCAAAGGTTTTCAGAATTTCTTTCAAAATAATTAAACTAAGATTTGTTCGGAAATATTCACAAAATTTTTCGTTTCCATTAACAGAAAATCTATTGCTTCCATATTTTTGATAAAATCGATTAAATAATTCCATAATCCATTTTTTTGTTTTATTTAATAACCTTTCTTCTTCATTTAATTCCTCACTTTCATTTTCTTGTTTTTCGATTGGCGTTGCTAATATTTTTAGAAATAAATTAATCCAATCAAGAATAGATTCAGAATTTATTAAAGATTGTGGAATTATAAACTATTTTATTGTTTTTTTTTTTTTTAATTTATTTTTTATTTTTTGATTATTTTGGGTTTGTTTGTTTTTTTAGTATCATAATTTGAGAAAAAATAAAAGAAAAGAAAAGATAGATGTAATTTGGTTTTAATTAGTGATGTTTAAAGAGAAATTTAAAATTAAAATAAAACAAGAAATAATTTGTAATCATATTCGAGAAAAAAAAAAATAAGATATTCAGAATATTAATTTAAAACATAATATTTTTTTGGATATAGCCCCAAAGTTGAATATCTCTTTTCAAATCTACCAAGGATTTTATTTGGTAACAAAAGTTAATTAAAATTTTGATCTAAAAAAATATATATATATATATTTTTTTAGTACTTTTTATAATTATGAAAAATAGTGTTTCAAAACAAAATCCTTTCTTTTTTCTAGAAGATTCATACACATTAACCGATTGGTGAAATAACAATAAACAATAATAGTATTTGCTGAATAAAGGGGAAAATATTTTCAATTGCTTTTCCATTGTACTTATTTTTCTGTTTTTCAAGAGATTTTCCAAAGAAACAGATACAAAATTTGTTCTTAGATTGATTTTTTGGTAATTTTTTTGTACTATATATTTAATTACTGATAAATTCAAACACATGTAATAAACTTTTTCTTCAATTTCCATTTTTGTCAATCTATCAACTCAACTTTTCAAAAAGTTCTTTAGGACAAATAGTTCAAAGATCAACTAATTTTATAAAGTTTCTTAAGATTTAAAGCAATAAAATACTTTATTCATATCTTACCGGTAAAAATAGGTAAAATGGAAAGTGAACTAAAAATTTTCAGGTACCAATTTGAATTTATCAGTATCTTGTATTTATCGAAAGAGGAACCAAGAATCCTCAGTGAAGCTCTAATTACATGATTGAAATTAAAGTATGTTGGTTAATCGAAAAAAGACAATTAGATGAAAATTTAGCCCATTTAAATTCCAAACCCCAGTAACACGCAAACGTTAAAATTCATAAGAGAAGAGGGAAATAGTTTGGGAATAAATGAAGGGAAAAGATCCTTATGATTTCAGTTGTTTTGGGTGTATAATTTTAAATTCGAAAACAGGGTTAATTGCTTCTTGTTCTTTGTTTTTTGATTTAATTATCATTCCTTCTATTCAAAAATAAAAAATTGAAAAGAACGAATTTGAAAGCTAATTTTTTTTCAATTTAAAACGATTAACACATTTTTTTCTCAAATCTGTGCATTTCTGAAAAAGAAAACCTCACTATTTGTGTTTTAAATTTTTTGTTGTTTAGATCTTGTTTAATTACGTAAGATTTTTGTTTTTAAAAAAATCTTCTTGTTTTGTCGAAAAAATTTCAAAGAAAAAAAAAGTAAAAAAAGGAAGAAATAATCAAAAAAAAAAGATCTTTACCTGTGTGCTTGATTTAAATATTTTAACACAGACTTTGGTTTTGTACCAATCGTGATCCAAAACAGATTGGGAACAAATTTTAAAAATTGTTGGGAAAGTTGAATCGACTAATTCCAATAAAGGCTCTCTCGAATCAAGATTTTTAAATTCAAATCTTTTTGAGATCATACGAATAGTATAAAGACCAGCGATTTGGAATTCAATTTTATCGGAATTTAAGCACTCTATTGTTGTTTCCAAGAAGCCCGGCATGTTTTTAGGATAATGAGTAATTAGCATTGTTAAAAGTGCCTGTAATAATTGTGTTCTTACAAGTGGGTGTGATAAACAAATTGCCTCTTGGATGTTTTCAATTAACAACTCTTGTACATTGGGAGGAAACATCTCTAAGTCGTTCTTAGGAACAGGTACCCCCCAATTAGCCTTCATTGAATTTTTTAAAAAGATCGATCCTGCTTGTTGGATTTCAGTACCATAATCATTGTTCACAACAATTGCGAGCAGTTCGGGGAAAAAATCTGTATTATAACATTCTGTGGTTAGGTGTTCATAAGATTTTTGTTGGATATTCGCATCTGGATTTAGTGTTCCAGATAAAGCTTGGGCTAATTGACTGCTCATCAAAGAGTAATAAATGAAAAAAATATTTTGGAAATTACAAGAAAGATTCAGTCCCTAGTTTATTTTGGGGTGAATTTGGATGGAAGAAGTAATATTTACTTTTTTAAGTTTCACAAGATTATGATAATCATTTAAGGCAAGACTAACCAAAAAAAATCTATGAGTAAATGTAATAGCAAAGTTAAAAATTTTTACCACTCCTTCAAATTGAAAAATAAAAAGTAGTCTGATTGCTGTAATACCTTATTTTACTTTTTAAGCAATTTTCAGAAATCAAATTATTGTTTTTAAAAGTTTGTTCTATTTTTAGCATTTTCAAAAAGTCCAAAATTTTACTTATAGTACTGTAGTTTATCCATGTTTTTAAACTTGAACATTACAAAAAATTAACACACACTTAAAATACTATAGTACTGGAGAGATAATAGAAACCTACAAAGAGCAGCTATATCCTATTTTCAAATACCCAACCTAACAAATAAACTTTATTAAACTTTTTGTATATGTGCTAAAGTTTAAAAATATGCTTTATTTACACTGCTGTATTAAATCATTAGAGGTTTTGATGATAACATGCAAATATTCATGATAAAGTTACAAAAATCTCGATAATTTCCATCAAATTGCGATAATATCAGAAAATCGCAAGATTCAATATTATCGCGATAATATAACAAATCGCGATAATTCTATCAAATAGCGATAAATCCCAAAATATCGCGATTAAAAAGTAATCGCGATCAAATAGTTGATGGGTATTTGGGCTAATTGAGAAATATTTCAACAAAAAACTTTTTTTTGATCAAAAAATAGATTAGGTGAAAAAAAGTTATTCTTTGAAAAAACAACAAAAAAGATACTTGATTGGATCAAGTATCAGATCCAAAAGTTTTATTGTGTTTTCATTTTATTTGGTTGACAAACCTATCGATTATTTAAGATCAACAACAATAAGAACTAAAGAGAAATAAATATTTTTTCAGTTAATCATGGTGTTGTAAATTGCTTTGAATAATTACAGTGATCAAAATAATGCGTGCCCAACGACTATAATCCGTGTTTCAAAATATTATCCGTGCTTTTTTTTATTCTTATACCAAGGCAATGTCCAATCTACTACCCAATAGTATACCTAAGTACAAATCAATTTTGAAAGTAAAGGTCTGGTTATTTTCAGTAAAATTTAAATTATTCATGCAAATAGTTGAAAATTTTCCATAATATTCTCAATTTTTTTGAAATTTTTTGTTTTTTTGATGATTAAAATTTTCTAAAAAATTTACTCTATTTTTTGAGATAAATTTTCCAATTTGATCCTTCATTTTTAGAATTTCTTTTTAAATAATAGAACTTTAAGAAACCAGTACCATATTTTTTTAGGGTTTATTATTGGTTTCTTTGATTGGTTAATGTATAGGTCAACTATAACAAAAAAACACGCTTTTTATTTTGAAACACGCATTAAATTTTTTGGCACGCTTTATTTTGACTACAGTAGCTTCAAAAACAACCAGCCACTTTGTCTGTTCTTTAAAGAACGTTTTCTTGGGTTAAAACATTTTCATTTTTTCTCAGAAAGTTAAAAGGAGTTGGATAACCCTTCAAAAGATTTCACAACATCCTTGCTAGATAATCACCAATTATAAAGATTTTTTATAGATTTGTCTTCTTCTTTTTCTACTCATATCTTTATATTGGACAGAAAACACAATTAGAATAATAGAGGTTTTTGTTTGATCGATCACCATAAGAAGGAAAATTATTCTTTATTCTTTTTGGCTATTTAAAATTGTGAAGGTAACAACTCCATTTTAAGAAAACACACATATTGTATATTCAAGTGTATTGTTGAAATGGGTAATTATTAGTTTGATCATAAAATTTGTATGAGATTTGATATTTTGTTAAAAAAAAAATGAAAAGAAAACAATTTTTTTCTACAACAACCAAACTCATTCCCTTTATAAAAGTTTTCTTTCTTTCAAAACTTTCAAACACTTGAAGACAGTTCAGAACCCTTACAAACACTTTCTGACATTATTAAAGGGGAAAGTGTTGTAAAAGTATCAAGGCTTTTGTAAAAGTCAAGAGATTTTTGTTTAGATTGAAATCAAAAAAATAATTTTACATTTTTTTGCGATAATATGAATATCGCGATTTTATTGTTTATCGCGATTTTATGATTTTTTGCGATAAAGTTGGACTAATCTCGATTTTTTTAATACTATTGCGATTTTATTGTTAATAATATGATAATATATGTTATCAACAAAACCCATAATCTAAAGTTGTGAAAAAAATACCGGACATGAAAATAATACCGGAAAAGATTTTTAATTGTGAATATTAGTAAAATTGAAGTGTAATTTTATTTATTTCGAATCAAATCTGTTTTATAAATAACCAAAAATTTTTGAAACAAGTATAAACTTACCCAAAGTTCATTAAAGTAGGGATTCTTGAGAATAATCAAGTAATAGTTTGAAATCATTAATAGATCAACTATTTTTGAAAAATAATCGAGTTTTATAGAGGTTTACTAGAGTTATGGATAATGATAATTTTTCTTCTTGTTTTTTGATTGATTGGATGGTGTTTAGAACAAGTGTGATTTAATTACCCGTCATTTTAATAAGTGGATGAGTTATAATTTTAAGATTTTGGTTAAATCTAAAAAGGATTTTATTCAAATTAAATAAATAAAATTACAAATCAATTTTACTAATATTCACAATTAAAAATCTTGCGAGTATTTTTTTCATGCCCAGCATTTTTTTCACTAATTTTGATAGTTGTTCCAAGTTTAAGACATAAAATTTGATTGAAATTTATTGAATTAAATAAATCTAAAATTAAGGTACATTTTTTCAAATTTTTTTTTATTCAAATTATTTTATTTTCATCCAAATTTTGTACTTTAATTTCGAATTTTTTTTGTAACTTAATTTTTCATAAAATTTTGTGTCTTTAAAGTGAAATTAATTATATTAGAGGCCACAAATAAATCGAATACATTGATAAACATTTCAACCGATAACATATAAATCAATTTTTTTTTATATCTTATTTTCCAACCTCTATGTATTTGACTTAAAAATTCAGATTTAGGTATATATATATATATATATATATATAAACATTAAAATTTATCATAAGTTGAAGATTGATCAGCTAATAGTTAATTAAAATAATTTAAACATACATAATACATATATTTTTACCAAATTTCAGGGATTGTAAACCTTCGGAGTCGTGTATAAATTAATTAAAAAATTATTGAGTTTTGTATCAAAACAGAAAAATGCATACATCGAATTATTTCGAAAAGTAACTTTTCTACAGATGACTTAAAGTTAATAACTTTAATTTTTTTCAATTTATTCAAAATATGTTTTTAAGGTAAATATTAGGAACCAGAATTGACCAAAAAAAAATAAATATTTTGAAGAATAAAAAGAACTTTTTCAATTAAAATATGAATTTTAACCAATTTAAAGTCAAAGAGAAAATTTTATAAAAATAAAAATAAGTTTTAAACCATAAAAATTTGCTAATGGTTAAAAATTATAAAATTTTAAATTGATATGATTGAGTACAATTATTCAATTGACTTGTAATTTTGAATTTGACTCAAAAAGATTTTACCTGTAAAAGTTTCTACTAAATATATGTTTTGATAATTAAATAAGTAAACAACATTTATAACAAATTATTTAGATCTCCAATAATAACAAAAAAACTTAAGTAAAAATAGATAGAGTTATAATTTAAATTTAATAAAAGATAATCTAAACTTGAATTATAAATTCTGAATTCTGATAAATTGAAATTGATTAAAAAAAAAAGTTTCAAAAAAAGAGAATAATATTAATTTGGGAATATATAACTGAAAAGAATTAGATGAAAATTTAATAATCAATAACTAACAACGAAAAGTTCAAGAATACTTTTAAAAAATATCCCGTATAATAATATTAAAATTTATACTAGTATCCCCCAGTATTATTAAATGTACATATTTTGAAGTTTTTTCTATTTTATTCTGAAAAATCAATAGATTTTCCAAATAAAATAGAAAAACTCAAAAAAACCTAAGGAACACTTCACAAATAAAATAAAACTCAAAAAAACCTAAGGAAAATCTATTGATTTACCAAATAAAGAGAAAACAAAAGAAAAGTATTTAGATAATTTCACAGAATTGAAATAATATTATGTAAAAACAAAAATTTTACTGAATTCAAAAGAATTCAGTAAAAGTTAACATTAGATTTTTATTAATTTTTGTTTTGATTCGAAACTCAATTGATTTTCGAAACAAAAACAAGAATTAAAAAAAAAAACTAGCGACATGAGAGGAAATTAGTTGCCTTTCTTCAGAATAATTAAAAAAAAAATGGAAAAATCAGAAAAGATCACAAAAATTAATTGATTTTATTTTAAGTTGAGTAAACTTCCTATTTGCCCATAAAAAGATTAATAAATACAAAGTATTTTTAAACTTGTAAGTAGATAAAATAATAATAATAATAATAATAAAAATAGAGAGAATGAATTTTTCATTTGATAAAAAATCAAAGTTTTCAAGTTATTAATCTATTTAAATAATAAAGACTTTTTATCAATGCAAAATAACTTTTAAATGAAAAATTATACCCCTTTCAGTCTGCAAATTATTTTTGAAAAATGATGATATATATATATATATTAGGATTATACGTCATCTCAAAAGAAAAAAGTATGAAAATTTCAAGAGTGTAAAAAAATAAATAAATTTTATGATTTTACTTGTTTTTTGTTTGTTAAAAAAAATATTAAATATTTTAATTATTTTCGTTTCTCCAATTGTCCCAAAATTCTTTCATTTTTTGATTTTGGTATTGCTTAGCAATTTTAATATTATATTTTAAACCTGATTTTTCATGAAGTTGATAATACTCTACCGCGTCAAACAATTCTAATAAAGTTTCTTCATCAAATTCATGCGAAATTGTTTCTGTATAAAAATATTCAATTAAAATTTTGATTGCATCTGGGCTTTTTCCTGTATAGTCAGCAACCTTTTTTTGATCTGAAATTGATAAAAACAACCCCCTATACAATTCGCTCCTTGCCTGAAGAATTAATTTATGTACAGGAATTTCATATGTCATTTCCTTTTCCTTTTCAATTGTAATTTCCTTTTCCCCTTCCTGCTCTTTTTTCTTCCCCTTCTCCTCTTCATTTTCAGTTTGATTCTCATCTTCATCTTCATCTTCATCTTCATCTTCATCTTCAATATGTATAACAATTGTAAAATCCATTGATTTTTTATTTTGATATAATTTTTTTAAATCTTGTAGTAAACCTTTTCGACCATTTTTTTGATAAAACATTTTTTCCGTAAACCCAATTTTTTTCGCAACCTCTAGATTATTATTTTGAGCGTATTCATCTGAACGAGGAACATAGCCACCATATACCCAAAATAAAAAATCCATTATTTGATTTTTATTTTCATTCTTTAAAACTTTACAAATTTTTTCCAGGTTAATATTATCATTAGTTAATCTCATTTCTAACATTAGGCGATGACATGGAATTTTATCACCCTGATCTGAAATTAGAATTAGATCAGTATTTTCTTTTCGGGTTAATAATTGGTGCAACTCTTGTGTTAATGTAAAATAATGGAAATATTTGAATTTCCCATGTTTAAAAGAATGCAAATCGAGCAAACAATCCACATTCGTATCAATAACCGTCCAAGGGTTTAAACCATAATCTAACATTATTGTAAAAAAATTTTCATATCTTTTTGCATAGTAAATTTCACTGCAGATACGCAATGGATGTATATATTCGATCTTTTCATCATTTGGCTTATTAAGATTGAAACCGCTTTTTATTAACACTTTTAACAACGAATACTTTAATTCGAGTTCTTCTTGCGTGTAAACAGCACTGTATCTGAGTACAATATATTGGCGGATTATTTCCCCCGAAATGTGCTTTTTATAATAATTATTATAGTAAGGATGATAGTAATTACCTTCAATATTTGGATCGGCACCTTTAGACAAGAGGTATATTATTAGTTCAATTGGGCATTTCTCACTGACTGCCTTTTGAAGGGCAACTTGGGCTGAATGTTCGAAGGCACCACTAAATTCATTTATTGGCACTTTAATTTCTTCAATTAAAAATTTAACTATTTCCAAATCATATTTTTTATGACAGCAGCTCCATAATAGGGTATGCTTATACTGATCTTTTAACAGAGGATTTGCTCCAAGTTTTATTAATTTTTTCAAAATATTTAAATTACCCCGAGTGGAAGCTATGTTGTAAGCAGACATATGTAAGATTTCTTGAATTTGTTTATCTTCTTTCAATAAATTATAGCAGTAATCAAAACTTTCTGGTGAAATGTTGTCTTGCAGACAAAGGCCATTCAAAATTGTATTTACATGATCTTCCATTCGGATTAGAATTTTGGATCCTTTTGAAATAAATTTTTTTATCAATTCAATTGGGATTTTTTGTGCTAATAAGTTCAGTAATGGCAATGAATTTAATTTTGAAGAGCCATTCAGATTAACATTTTGATCGAGCAAATATTCAATGATTGATAAATTTGCATTTGGCTTTACACATATCCTCTGTAAAAAGCTGCCATTATTCCGCCCCAATTCATCTAAATTCGCTCCTTTTGAATGTAAATATTCTAAATATTTGGTATCTTCATGGTCTAAACAATTAAAAATAATTGGATTGAATAGAATTTCTTCATTTGTATCTTTTAATAATGCACCCTTTTGATACACATAATCAACGAATTCAAGTGGAAATCGTTTTTTAATTAAATTTCCAAAAGGAGTATTATTCTGTTCAATAATAGTATTATTATGATATTTTATGTTTTGAATTTATTTCGGATAATAATGAATTTTTCAATTATGCTTTTTAAAAAAGAAACCAAGAAACCAAAAAAAAATAAATAAAAATACAAAAGAAGGAAATAATAATAATTACATCAATTGCACTATTTATATTTTGGCCACCTTCAATTAAAAGTTTTATTGCATCAATGTCGCCACTTAAGTTAATAAGTAACATTAATGACCTATCAACTTTGCGTAAATCATTATTCTATAATTGTAAAAAAAAATAAAAAAATATAACATAGATTTATTAAATAAAAAGAACTAATTTAAATTTAAATGCTTTTTTTTTTTTTTTTTTTTCATTAAAAAGTAGATAAGAAGAAAAATAATTAAATAATGTGGTTCTAATTTGGTAAGCAAAGTATTGATGAAGAGAAAGGACAGTGACGATTTAACTTCATTTTATATGTTATTGTCGAGCGCTGGTGCAAACTTCTGGCAAGTACGGCAATAATGCCTTGTACGAGGAATTAATTTCTGTAAAGTAAAGCCTTATGCAAAAATGTGTATTATACCAGTTATTTTTTTTTTTTTTTTTGGGAATGGTTAACATAAAAGAAAACAACAAACAACCCATTAAACTCCCAGTGTTACAAAACAGAACTATTAATTAAGTTTATACTTTTTTTGGTATTTTTTTCATCAAAACTCAATTTGCTCCTTTCTTGATTTTCTTTTTCTTTCTCTTTTTCTTTTTCTTTTTCTTTTTCTTAAAAATAAAAAAAAAATTATTTTCTTTTCATTTTTTAAAGAAAAGAGACCGTATAAGTTATAATCTTGTCTACATTACACGATCAAGAAAAAATTTTTTCCAAACAAAATTAAACATATCAAATTTTTCACTTTTTAAAATAAAAAAAAAAACAAGGAAAAATTTTCTATGGGATAGTGTCGTCAAGTGCCTAGCTTTTCTTGAGGTTTTCTGTTTTATTTGTTAATTGTTCTAGTTTTTTTGAAGTTTTCTATTTATTTGGAAGTGTTCTAGGTTTTTTTTTTGAAGTTTTCTATTTTATTTGTCAAGTGCTTAGTTTTTTTTTTTTGAGGTTTTTTATTTTATTTGTGAAGTGTTATAGGTTTTTTTTACTTTAGAAATAAACAGAAAATTTATTAAAATTTTCGGTTTATTTCTAAAGTAAAAAAAACCTAACGAAAATCTATTGATTTTCCAAATAAACAGAAAACTCAAGAAAACCTAACGGCGCTTTTCCATAATTTAAAAGAATGGAGAAAAATCAAAGATTTTACTCAATTCTTTCAAATTATGGAAAACCTAACGACTGCACATTCTATGGAAAAAATCGAAAAATTTGGATTAAGGAATTAATTCAAATAAACAAAAATAATAAACAATTAAAGAATAATATTCTTGATATTATTCAAAACAAAGACTCAATATTTATTTTATCATTAGTTAATGATAAAGAAATTTATGATTCTTTATTGAAATTTCTAAACAAAAATTTAGAAATTAGGGAAGTGCCATGGAGTGCATAGTTTTTTTTTAATTTTTGAAATCTAAAGAAAATTAAATAAATTTTCTTTACATTTCAAAAAGTAAAAAAAACCTAACGACTTTTTTCTTGATTCAAAAGAATGGAGACAAATCAAAGATTTTATTCAATTATTTTAAATTCTGGAAAAGATAACGGCGTTTTTCCTTTTTTTTCTGAAATAAACTGAAAATTAAATAATATTTTCAGTTTATTTCTTAAATTTAAAAAAACCTAACGACTGTAAGAGGAAACTAATTTCCTCCCTTAAATAATTATAAAAAAAAAAAAAAAACACCCTTTTTCCTCGACTAGAGACTTTTACAAAAGGTGTTACTACTTACAACAATAAACACAATGCCCTCAAGAATTTGAAGTTTTGAAATGTTGATTATATTGCAAATAAACTTTATTATTAAGGATGATTAGATGCTTAATTAAAGTATTAGTTTACCTAACTTGAAATTTTCAATTTTATTTTTTCATATGTGTGTATAACCGGGAGAAAAAAACCCGAAATAAATTTATTGTTCCTGGTTAAAATGAGGATATTTTGTTAAATCACATTTCTTTTATAATAATAATAATAAATATTAACATATATTTTAAAGCTTGTTAAAATTCTATTAAAAAATAATTGAAACCAAAAAAGAAAACTTCTCGAAATAGTGTTTTTTTTTATTTAAAAATTAATATTGTTGAATAAATTAATTTTTTTATCTTAATTTGATTATGATAATTCTGATTAACATTACTAACTTACAAAGAATTATTTGGTGTTAAATTAACATTTAAATGACTAATTTTAATGAAAATTAATAATAAAAAAACGTTTGAAACTTAAATATTTCAATTTGGCGATCTAAATTAAAAAAAAAAAAAAATTGAATATTATCAAAAAAAAAAAAAAAAAAAAAAAAGAAAGAAAAAAATTACTTTTTTTTGATCTCTTTTGTGATATTTGAATAAAAATTTTAACATTTCAAGATCAATAACTTTATTTGAACAAAAGTACTCAAAAGGTGTTCCCGTGTACAACTATTTTTAAGTCATTAAAAGATATGGAAAAAAAAAAAAAATATGATATTTATAAGATGAAATAGGAGTAAAAAATAATATTAATTTTAAAATAGATCAAAAGGACATAAAACAATTGTATACCGATAAATCAGAAGTAGAGCCACCATTTTCTAAAACATATTCAATAGATTTTTTACATAATTTTTTTCTCATCAGCAAATAAAATAACACTGTTTTTTGGTCGTTAAGCTAAAATTCAGAATAAATAATTTTAAATAAAAAACAAAAATTATAAATTAAAAAGATCTAAAGATTATATACTCTTGGATTAATTAATCTTCAATTCTTTTATCCATAGATGATAAAAAAAGATAAACATTTAAAAATTACTCTCAGAATTTCAGAACCTTTGTAACCTGCATCATAAAATTTTTTAATAATGTCAAAATTTTCATTTTTATTGATCAATAGCATTTTTAAAGGATGAATTGTATTTTCCTAATTATTTATTGGGTTTTATTTACAAAGAAAACAATATAAAAAGCAATTAATTAAAAGTAGTTATTAAGTTTAAATGTTATTAATATAAATTATAAAAAAGTGAAAAAATTGTACTTTTTTAAAAATAAAATCAATAATAAAAGAATATTAAATTTCAAAGTAAAATAAAAACAAAATATAAAAAAAATGAAAATAATAAATTTGAAATCTTTATTATAATAATTTTTACATGATATTGATTTACATCTGCACCCGCGTCAATCAAGATATTGAGTAAATCGTATTTAACATTCTTTTTCCATTGTGCAACTGTTTGCAATAGATTTAAATTCTTTAGCTATTAGTTTAATTTTTGTAATTCATAAAAAAATATTTTTGAAAAATTTATCGTAAAAGAAACAGAAAAAATGGTTTTTTTAATAAATAATCAGAAAACAAAAATTCTCTTCTATAAAGAAAAAGAAGAAATATTAAGTCAAATTAATATAAATGAAAAGAGCATTTAGAAAAAGAACTAGTTTCTAAATTATTTTCAAAAAGTTATTTTCTAAAAACGATAATAATTATAAAAATTTTTTAAAACTGATCAAACAATATTCTGAGAAAAGTTCTTTGATCTGTTTTTTATTGAATTTTAAAATGATTTTTTTTATTTTGATTTCAAATTTTAATTTTGAATTTGAAACAAAAAAACAGTTTTCAAAAATAATTTTTTTAATTGGAATCGTATCATTGATTGATTTCGAACTCTTTCCCCTAATTGTGGGTATATCGTTTTTTTAATTAAGTAAATTTCTTTCTTAGCATTCCATCTTATGATGAATATGATTAATAATAAAAAATAAAATAAAATACATTTAGTATCACAACAGTTATTATTAATATAAATATCTTTTGTTATTTGGAAAATCTTAATTATTAAAATAATAATACAAATGTAAAACAAAATGTGTTATTGAGTTTTGTTATTAAAAAATCTCATTCCAGTTGTTATTTGTACCAAAAACAAATGATAACAAAATTGCTGTTTTTTGAAATAACTCTTATTTATTAAAAATTCCAATTTAATTTGATTGATTTGGTATAAATAAGTTTAAAAATTGTGATAAATCACTTTTACTTTTTTTTTTGTTTTAAAAGTTTTTTTCTTTTATATTTTTAGAAAATTGTGTTGCTTTTTGAGAAACAGTTGAAATTGTAAAAAGGTAAATATGTGAAAGATCTTTTGGTTCAAACTATTTTTGTTTTGTTTTAGTTAGCCGGGCAATGTTTCATTAAATCAAAGATCCAATTATCAAATAAATCACTTTTGATATTAAAAGGGGTAATAATTGACTTGAAAACTTTTAAAGGAAAGAAAAAGATTACAATCGGCCATTGAAAAAAGAAAAAAAAAAAAAATAAAAAAAGATACAAAATAAATATTTCATCAACATCCCCTATTAAAACATGTGAGTATTATCATTTAATTATTTTTTCATTTTCAGGGTGTTCCGAATGTATTCGGGTGCCAGTCTTTTCTCAAAATTTAAAAGTTAATGTAATTTTTTTTTCATTTGGAATATAAACTAAAAATCCAAAATTATCCCACACAGTTAAAAAGTGAAAAAAAAATCATAATTCCACAATTTTCATTCAAATTGTGAATAATTTTGATT
Organism: Anaeramoeba flamelloides; assembly: GCA_027625915.1. Taxonomy (NCBI): domain Eukaryota; family Anaeramoebidae; genus Anaeramoeba; species Anaeramoeba flamelloides. The sequence continues at coordinate 9,595,410 of JANTQA010000032.1, read as the reverse complement.
TTTGTATAATATATTTGAGAATCATTGTATCATTTTTTAATTTTTTTGTTTTCCATTCATTTTTTCAGTGTTGTAATTCAATTAAATAATAGTTTGAATGAGATCAGAAAAAAATTTTTCGAATGATTGGTAATAGAGCAAAGTTGGGTTTCTTTAAATTAGAAGCAATTAAAATGGAATTAGTTTAGAGTATTTAAAATAAGATCGATTAATATTTATAAGTAAAATTACAACAGTTTTATTAATACTTTGTTTTGCTCACTCCAAAATTAAGAGGTTTTTTTTTTTTTTCGTTATCTATTTTTTGTTTTGTGGGAAATGGTAAAAGATAAAAAACTGTATAATATCATTAAACAAAATATTTCAATTTTATATTACCCATGTACTTTATTTATAATGAATTTTTATTGTCAAAAATTGAATTTTATTCTCAGAGAAAATTTTTGAATTGGAGTTTATAATCCTTTGTTTTTATTTACGCGAAACTAAAAATTTTCAATTGTACTTTAAATCCAACTTTTCAAAGCAGTCATTCTACCTCAAGTAATATATTGATTATACATCCATTAATCAAACCTGGGTAGATATCAAAGAAATAGATACCCTGATTGAAACAAAATTAAATCCCATAATCCACACCCATGAGACAAACTTAAATGTAAAACTATAACTGATCCCACACACAAAATATGATCCTTAGAGGAAAGCTAATTTCATCAGGAAAACAAGACACCTAAAACTTAATCCAGCTAGTGAAAGATTTGAAAATGGACAAGATAGAGAACATTGATTCGAACAATATGAGAGAAAGAAGAAATCGGAAAAAGTAGACCACAAGGGAATCACCATATCAAATCCATAAATGATAAAGAGCAATCATCACAAGAAGACGAAAACTGGAAACTGAAAAATTCCTCAAAATCGCCCGATTTACAGACAGCTTCAGTGAAAGAAAGCCATTTCTACACTGGGAATTAATAACCACCCCAAGTAAACTGGAATCCTTCAGAAACCAACTGAAAAGATATTCAGATAGAAACACATAGTTGGGATCTAAAATATACTACAAAATATATCCATTCTGTAAAAAGAAAAATATATAATTTAGACCATTTTTATATGGGGATGTAAAAAATCTTATAAAATAGAAGGAACTGGAAAAAAAAAAAAATCAAAAACATTGACTTCAATACTACCAATAAAGAAGATACAGACGAATAACTGAGGAAAATAAACATAAAAAAAAAAAATCTCTGACATCACTACAAAATATTTTTTGACCAATATTACTCAACACACTATAGGGAATAAGAAAACCAAATAACCCCTAACAGTCATAAATATACAACTGCGCCTGAATCAATTATAACTTTAGGATTTTTCTTATTATCTATTTATAAATTATTTTTTTATTTCGTCACTTTTTTCTTATTCTCTATTTAAGCGATTTCCAAAAAAGTGGGGCAAATTTATTTGAAAATATATTTATTAAACCCAATCTTTAAAAAAGTATTTAAATATACAAAATCATTAACTACCACTTTTAGATTCTTGATAATAATTCAATTTGTTTCTTAGTATTGTATTACTTAAATATAAGATATTAAATTTTCTGCTCTCGATTTTATCTGATATTTTTTAGGCGTGAAAATTGGTGTTTATTATTTTCTTTTTGATCGAAAAAATCGTTTTCATAGCTTGTTTAATCTCAACAAATTTTCAAATAGAATTGAAAACATATAACTGCATTTGATTGTTTAAAAAATCATTTGTACCCTTTCCATATTTCGAGTTTTTTATTGAAATCGGTCGTACATTGTTTTCTCCAAAAAACGTGCTATTTTTTTTTTTTTCATTTTTTGGAAATATTTCATTGATCAAACATATTTTGAAATAAATACTATAGTCATTGATTCAATCGTTATTAATATTAAACCTACTAATGGGTATTGTCAATTTAACGAATACCTCCACTAACAAGATGATTTTTTATGAAATGTAAAAAAAAAAAATGCCACACTTTTTTGGAAATACCATATATATATATATAGACTCTTCATTTTATCTTGAAAAATTAAATTTAGTTTAAAATTCTTCTAAATGACTATTTCTTGACATAAATGTCTAGACACTCTTTGAATTAGAAAACACAAATTTAGCCACGAAAAAAGACACAAATTTCATCACTTCAAAATTCTCTCTCTAACAGATTAATAGTTTTTTTTCAACATTTAACCCTTAACAATAAATCCTAAATCCTAAATTCTAAATTTTTTTGACACAGCATTTTTTTATTTTGATTGATAATTATTTATTTATTTTTTTTTATGGGTATTGTACATTATTAACAAGTGTTAACATTTCAATTAATTAGAGGTTCTGATTTAGTATTTTTTACCATATAATTTATTAAATAAGATTTTTTTTTTTTTTTCAAAAATTGAATTTTGATGTGTTAAAAATGTTGAATTGGAGTTTAGTTGAGATTTGAAAATCGATGGTTTTAACAAAATTCCTTTAAATATAGTTATTATCATAAATCCAACGATTTTATTTTTTTGAATAATAACCCTTTTACCAAATGATTCAAAAACCCATGAAGTTATTATAAGACATAGCATTTCACTTCCGAGTAAAACATTTGTATTTTGTTGATAATAAGTTAAATAAAAGAAATAAATTAAAAAAAAAGCAAGAATAAATAAAAAAAAAAATTATTAATTCAAACAGTAGTGGTATTTGGATCTACATCATATTTCAACAGCATCTTTAAAAAAGATGCGTTTGGATTTGCTTTGATTACCATAAAAATTGGTGAAATATCTTTGATTTTTTGATTTGGATCAGCACCCTTTTTTAATAATAATTCCAAAATTTCGATATCTCTTCCATAGATACAATAAGATATTAAAATTGTTTTAAATTTATTCTTAATTATGATAAGTTGTAAAGTATAATGATAAATAAGTTGTAAATTATAATGATAAATTAGATATTTTTTAATAAATTAAATTTAAAGGAAAGATAAACAATATAAATGAATTGTAGAAAGAAGACAAAATATTTCTATTTGATAAAATAAATTCATAAATTCGGAAAATTTTCTCCATTTGTCAATTTTTAGTTTACTAAAACATTAAAAAAATAACAAAGTGAATTTAGTGGAACTTTCATAATCTAAATATTTTTTTTTTTTAAAATATATTATGTTTTTTTTTTTCTTATTCTTAAAAAATACTAATAATATATTAGCCATGTATTTTCAAATCATCAATTTGAAATTTGAGATATTTTTGAATATATTGAGCATTGGAAATTCACTCAAGAATCTTATTTACTGTATAAATTGATAGGAATTTCATTCCAATTCTTAAAAACAAAAAAAAACAATCTCTGTGGGTTAGACTTTTTTACCTACTTTTTTCAAGGAAATTATTTTTAAGGATTTTGCATCAAATTGAAAATGAAATTTATTTAGCAAGAGTTATAGACTCTTATCGAGGATTATTAAAAGTTTGAAATTTCTGATAATTCAAAATTGGTTTTCTGTGACTATCAACATTTTAAAGAAAAAAGGTAAAATCCTATTTGATAATTTTAAAAAAAAATTGAATATCTTTACAACATTTTTAAATATCAGAATGTGTTCTAAATTAATTTTTTAATCAAACGAAGTTTTAATGCTTTTGAAAATAACTAACAAACGAAATTAAAAATTTTAAAAGGTGTGTGTTTTTTTCTTATAGCAAAATTAACCTGAAGGAAAATTGACGGACCTTTTTCAAATATTTTCACTATTTTGAAGTTTTAAAAACAAATTTTAATGAATTAAAGATACTTTTTACAAGATTTTATTTTTTTACTTTTTCTTGATTCTTTTACAAATTAATAAAGAAAATTTCAATTTAATTTTTCAGCATTAAAACTTTAAATGAAACCCGAAAAATATTTGTATAATGTTTGAAAAATTGACTCCTTAATCGAAAAATTCGAAGAGATGTATTGTTGAAAAGTTGTACAAAAAGTGAAAAATATTGCATTTTATGAACATTTTGGAGTAAATTTTTTTTTTGGATGTCAAACATTTTTCTCTAATCCAAAAAATACAAAAAATAACCCAAAAAAACATAAATAAATGGGAAAAATACCAATCGAAAAAAAAATATGAATGATCATTTTAGAGACAATGTGTTCAATTGTGAATTGGTCATATTCTCACAAAAATGTTCACAACAACCCCCCCGATAATTTAATTTCACAGTGTATCTAATAAGGACAAAATAATCTCTTTTTAAAATCTTTTTTTTTTCACTGTAAATTTTTTTAATTTAAATATGTACCAAATTTGAAAAAAAAAACAGATAAAAGATCTCAATTTACATTGTTGCTCTTGTAGTTTGGAAATGTCAACCAAAGAGTTTAAGAAATCAAATTAAAGAGATACATATTGAATTTCATGAAGACTTTTATAATTCAAAAAAATTGCAACAAATGTAATTTACTAAATACACAAAAGGTATATGTACAAAATAATGTATTTTTTGTTTCAATGTGAAATGATTTTTTATCATATTTAAACCAACGTTTTATGAAAATTTTGTGGTCCAATATTTATTCATAAAATTTTATTTTTTTCTTTTTATTTTGTATTTATCTGAAATATTCTTTATATTTTCAAAATAAAAAAATGAAATTTCTATTTATAAAATGTTAAAATTGTAATTTTTCTTTTATTTATTGAGCTTTTATTTGGTCCCAAAAATTTTTTTTTGTGCTTTAAATCCAAAATTCATGTTTAAAACTTGAATTAAAGAACTATTTTTAAGAGAATAGGCCCTGGTTCAAGATTGTCGTCTTCTCGTGAAAATGGTCATTTTATAATAAACCCCAATTCAAAATATTTAACACACCAAAATTCAATTTTTGAAAAAAATAATTCTTATTTAATCAATTCCTGAAGAAATACCAAATTAGAGCCATTCGTTAATTGGAATTTTAACAATTGTTTATCAATTACAATACTCACAAAACAAAAATTAAATAATTATCAATACTAATAAATTATCGGGTGTTAAAAATTTTGGAGAAAGAAAACAAAAAATGTTATTGCAAATCAGTTTAAATTCTATTAACAATTATTGATGGATCAAATGGTTAGATACCATTGACTAATTTTATTTGAGTTTTTCGATTTTAAAAGAACTGAACTTTAACCTAATATCAATCATTCAAAAAAAATTTCAGATCTCAGGAAAACAAAAACTAAAAGATGAAAAAATGATTTTCATATTTTACAAAAATCAAAATTACATTCAAATTGGAAATAATTTTGATTTTTAACAAACATTTTTTCATGTTTTTTGTTTTTTGTTTTGTTTTCATTTTCATTTTTTCATAATAGTAATTTGTTTCGTTTGATATCATAAAATTTTTTTTCGGTGGTTGATATTCGGCTAAAGTTGATTTTAGTTAAATAAAAAAATAACATATGATTAGTTGATGGGATCTAAACCATTTGATCGATCAATAATTGTTGATAAAATTTCAACAAATTTACAATGCATTTTTTGTTAGCTCACACCAAAATTTTTAACACAGCAATAATTTATTTTTATTGATAATTATTTATTTTTTGTTTTGTGAGTATTATAGTTAATAAACAATTGTTAACATTCCAATTAGTTAATGGCTCTAATTTGGTATTTCTTCAGGAATTGATTAAATAAGAATTATTTTTTAAAAATTGAATTTTGCTGTTTTAAATATTTTGAATTGGAGTTTATTTTATTTATTAATTTGTTAAGGATCTAGTCACTAACATGACTTTCCTTCATACTCAAGGGATGGTTTAATCTAAAAATGTGCTTGTGGTTGCACTTTTCTTTTGGTTAAAAAAAATAAATAATTTAACGACTACGTTGATAATTGAAAATTTAAGTACCAGTGTATTCTAAAGAGTATTTCGAGAATCGTAAATCTCAAAAATATTTATTCAGTCAGATCATAGAAGGAAAAAATGAATTTTTTACCAATAATGCCAGAATTTTGTCAACCTCGTTTCTGTGATTTCTGTGATTTCTGTGATTTTAAAAAATAACAAGGAAGCTGGGAAAAATTGAATTTTTGAGAAAATTTCTATTTAAGTGAAAATATAAAACCATTTGGCATTGTTGAGAATTACCTACTATTATTTTTTTATTTGTGAATTAAGTTTAAATGGTTTTTCATTTTCACTTAAAAGGTTAAAGAGGAGAAAATTGTAAATTTTTGAGGAATTGTTCTTTGTTATTTTAAAACAAAGACACATTTTATAAAAGGCATAGTAATGTGTTTGGTATTGTATCAAATTCACCAAAATGCTCAATTCTGAAAAAAGAATGATTATTTTTTCTCAACTGATATAATAAAATTTTTTTTACTGTTATTTTCCAATTAATAAATGAAAATTTTGATTTCAAGTTCCAAAATTGAATATTAATTATTACGTTACAATCAAATTAACAGAGTAAAAATTTTGTCTTTGAGTTAATTAAAGAAGTTTATGTTATTGTCTAAAAATATTATTTCTAAACAATGTTGTAAAGATCTTTGGATTTTCTTCAACTTATTAAACTAGGAAAATATTTTGGGATGTGAACTAAAAAGTTTCATTTTTTAATTGGAAAATAATAGTAAATAAAAAAGCTTGACTGTTTTTTGAAAAAATTTTTTATATTAATAAATGAGTGTAAAAATCCACAAAACCTTGTTACCACTGCTACTCCAACTCAAATTGTATTGAAACGAACAATTCAGTTTTTCAAGAGAAACAAAATAAAGAAAAAAAAAATGTCACATAAAAATGAACAAAGTGTTTCGAGTATTAGGTAATGTAGATTCTGTTCAAAATATAAAATAGAGTAAACAATATCCCCAAGATCCTAATGGGAACTACAATTCATGAAAAAACAGAAAAAAAGAACCAGGCCAAAAACACTCATAGAAAACCACAATTCCTTTGTAGGAATTGTTATGATTTGGGGCTACAATTGAAATAATTCAGGTAACCCAATTGTCAAAAATCATAGGCAATGCGATCTTCAAAAGTTAGAGTTGTTTTTTGAAAATCTTGAAAGGATCGTTAATTTTTCAAGCTCAAAAATCATGATTATTTTTCATTTTCATTTTTAGGTTTCTTAATAAGGGTGTTCGAGTTTAAGTATCTATTTTTTTTTTTTTTGTTCATTTTCCATAAAAAAAAATGCAATTTTGATCATAATTGGAGAATATCTTCATTAACGCCCCTTCATAATTTTAATGGGATTGGATCAAAATCCTTTGAGACAATTTGGTGAATTGCCGACCTAGTCCTTAACATAAACTAATTCACAAAAATTCAAATAACAAAAAAAAAAATTCTGAGAGGATCTCATTGGCAAAATATTCAAATTAAAAAATACTATTATTTTCCAATCAAAAAATGTAAATTTTTATAAGAACGTATCCCAAATTTTTTTCGAGTTTATAAGTTGAAGAAAATCTAAAGATTTGAAAATATCGTTTAGAAATGGTAAATTTCGACATTTAATTAACTTCTTTATGTAACTCTAAGACAAAATTTTTACTCGATTCATTTGATTGTAACATAATAATTAATATTCATTTTGGAACTTGAAATAAAAATTTTCATTTAATAATTGGAAAATAACAGTAAAAGTTCAAAAGAAATTTTATTGGATCTCTTTGTAAAAAATTCAATTCAAAAAAAAAGTTTTAAGGCATTCTCAATTCCAAAAAATCAAATTAAGAAAAACAATACTTTTTTCTTTGTTTTATTTTTTCCAAATGTTTTTAATTTCTTCAATTTGAAGCAAATTGTTTTCTTGTTGTTCCAGAATTGATTTAGTTCAATTTAGTTTGTTTTGTCGTTTGTTTTTTTAGTTCACTTAATTTGACAAAGTGAGGATTTTATAACATTCTTTAGATATAGATCATTTGAGAAATGAAAAAAATGAAAAAAAAAATCTACGAGATCTCAAAAAGCGCCCAAGAGTGGTACTTCGAAATAAACACAGCCAAATTAATTTAGTTATTCTAACAACTCAAATTGCAAATTGAGTTTTACTCTTTGGCACTTTTTTCTAAAAGCGTCCTTGTTTTTCGATTATTGATTTTTTGAGATCGATCGTTCACGTGTTGGTTCGTTTTTGATTGGAATTTAGGCACTCATTAAAACTACAATTTTTTTTTTTTTCCATTTCTAAATTTCTTTTTCACCGTTATGATTCAACACTTTAGAAGAATATTGGATCTAATCTTAATGGCTTAACGCCGAAGTGTTTTTTGGGTTGAAAAAATCGGTTTATAGAAACTATTTGTTGCAAAATAAATGGAATAAAATTTTCATTCAGCTTTCAAGTGAAAAAATTTGAAAATCCTGTTGGAATTTTTTGTATTTTTAATTCTGAAAAGAAGATTTATTTGTTCATTTCCGTTTTTAAATTGGGAAAATTTGATGATTTTTTTTTGGTTCTTTCGAGGTGTGTTATATGGGAAAGCTGAATGAAAATTTTGATCTTTTTATTTTGCAATTAACAGTATCAACACCATATTTGTCCAAAAATTTATTCCAAATAATTTGTGGTGATTTGATTGAATTCAAATGAAGAAAACTGCGGTTTGTTCGGTACAACACAGTTACCAAATGTTGGTATTATTTCAAAATGTGGTACTGTTTAGAAAATTGTCAAGTTTTGTTATTTTATTTTGAAATAGAAAAAAGAAGAAGGTTTACTATCTCATGAGAAAAATCATTTATTGAACCTATCAGCAATTTTAGAACTTCAGGAACACTTTTTTTTTGAATCGCTTGGCAAAGAAGAAGTGCCTTTTCTTGATCGGTGATTGTTTGGATGTGATCTTTTAGTTGTTCAAGAGATTTGATATTGAGTAGGTTTGTCATTACAAAGAATTTTGGTTTGCAACAAAAAAATAAAAAAATAAAAAAATAAAAAATTACTAACTTTTCGAAATTACACATACAAGAATTACAGAACAAGAATAAGAAAAAATGACTGTTATTGTTTTCATTGTTTAACTTATTTGTATTAACTTTGTTAATTTTTTCTCATTTTACTCTTCTCAAAATGACTAATTTAACGGAAAATAATTATTTAATCTGTGAATCTTACGCCCAGATTTAGAACTACTTAAATTCGAAAAGAGTGATTCGGTTCTGTTGTTTAAGAGACTATAAACCACAATTTCGTTTTTTACAAAGATGATACTTGTATTTGAAAAAGAAATCGGAAAAAATTTATGCTTCTTTTTCCATTTTTTTTTTTTATATAAATAGAGTTTTTCGAATTAGATTGTAATTTGGGTCTTTTGATCTCTTTGGTTTGGTATTATTTTTTTGGGGCATATGTTGTGTGAACTTAGACCTGAGGTTACAATTCCTGAATAAAAAATAAAAAGTGGAAAAAATCCAAAAATTAGTAACTAAAAGTTCTCAATTTCAAATATTTTTTCACAACTTTTTTCGTTCATTTAAAAACAAAAATTAATCCAAATATTAGATTGAATCCTTGAACCAAAATACAATTCAAAACAAGTCATTAAACCAAAATTTACTCTCTTTTTGTTTCAAAAGACTTAAAAAAAATTAAATATTTGGGTATTTATTTAGATAAAATTTCGCATATAGTTTATAATTTAAAAAAGGCGAAAGAAACATATAACAACTGTAAACAGTTATTCAATAACAACTCGCTTAACAATAGTTTAAAAATTAGATTATTTAAATCTTTTATCTTAAGCCAATTGACGTATGGGTTGGAAATATATAATTATGAAATAAAAACTTTAAATTATTTAAATTCTTGGATTAATTCATGTATTACTGAAATATGTCAAATAAAAAGAAACACACCAATTCTTATTTACAAAACAGAATTTAAAATCGAAAATATGATAATTTCTCTTAATAAAAAGAAATTCAAATTAGAAAATAAATTAAAAGAATTATCTCTACCCTATCTGGAAAAATTAATAAAATTTAATCATAGAATAAAACAATAAAATTAACTGGAAGTCGGAGAGTTTAAACCTTCAATAAAAGGAAATATACAAATACACATATAACGAGTTGTTGAATTCTACAAGTTGGAAGGTCCAAAAATATTTCACAATAATAAAAATGAAAATTATTTATTTAAAACTCAAAAATATTTAAGTTATCCCTCAAGCTCAACAATTTTAAAATTCAGAACATTCACTAACTGCTTAAATAGATATTACTATGTAATTAATAAAAATTCCAAATAAATTTTGTCCTTTATGTTTAAAATATAAACAAAAGGAAATTATAGAAAATATTGATCACTTTTTATGGATATGTCTTTTCCTCTGAAAAAGGTAGATTAATATTTCTAACAATAAATTGAAACAAATAATTCTTTATGAATTGATTTTAAACTGTGATAGTTTGAAATTATTTTCATTAATTAATAATCGTGAAATCTATGATTTTACGCTTATTTTTCTGAAAGGGAATTTAAGTCTAAGGGCAACTAGAGTGTAATTTACACTTCTTCAATAATAAAAAAAAAAAAAAAATTTACTCTTTTTCAATTGAGTAAATTTGAATAACAATTGTAAACTTGAGTAAAATTGAATTATTTGAATTTTTTGATGTTTTAATTTTTTATTCATATGAAATTAGTTTTACCGTTGAGAGAAAAATTGTTGGACAGCAAATTTTAATTTTGAACATTACTGAAAATGATTTTTAATTTCTTTCGTTTGTGAAATAACTAAAGAAAATAACAATAATCTACTTATTAGAATAACCATTAATGTAATTCTACTTTTCCAAAACCTTATCTCTTATAGTCTCAAGCAAGTTTAAAAATTACCTTTTCAGAATTAATAGTAAACTTTACTATAACTAGGGATTTTTGTTAAAATAGCAAGATCAATTTTAGTTATCAACCATTCAAATGAGTATTCTGCATACACCACAGATTAATGAACTTGTAACACATTTAAACCTGGATTTATATAAAAGTCACCTAGTTATCAATAGGATTTGATTTTCAATTTTACTAAGGTTCCCAATTAAAAATGGTATCCAAACCATTTTTCTGTGTCTAACATTTTTCTCTCAATTGTTAACATTTAAAAATTGGTGTAAATCCATTTTGAGCAATTTTTATACAATTGATCTTGATTGATCTGTGATTTATCTGCTAAAAATAATTCACTCATTTTCTTTTCCTCTACCATTTTTCAATTGAGATCGATTTTACAATTTTTATCCAGACTCATTATAGTCCTGTGCTCTAATAAGACACAGGAAAAATCAAAAAATAAGGCATAAAAAAATCCCATTAAGGTACAAAATCAAAGTAGTCAAAATAAGCAGAATTTTTTTGTGTAAATTTCCAAGATTACTCATAATGTAATATTCTATATATAGATATATTGAAGAAAACACTCAAACTAACTCTGTAATTATTGGGTGAAATTATATCTTGAAAATGGGAAAGTGCCTTAAATCAAAAAATTTGTACCTTAAAGTGAACAAAATTTTGTGCCTTATATGTTGATTTTTCCATTGTCTTAAAATGGCACAGGACTGTATTTTAAAGTTTTTGAAAATTCGACCAATAAAAACTAAAATTAAATTTTTTGATTTAAAAAACACAATTTGGCTTATGGGATCTCAGGGAGTTGCTATGGTAAAAGAAAATTTTTCACTTTTTTGCAATTTTCAAGAGGATCAGAAAACTGTATTTTTTACTCTGGTTATGACCCATTGATTATTATTATTTAAAGCACTACATTCATTAGATTTTTTAAATTTTTTTTCAAAGTCTCAAAGAAGTGGTCAAATAGAATGTTGAGTTGAATTGCTTAAATTTGTGTTTCAAATGTTGAATGAATTATCTTGTATCCTTCTCTCAACATTCTATTATGGTATTTAATTTTTTCATTTTTCTTTTTCCATCATTTTTGATTGTTTTTTAATCAGGGAAATAAAAAGCATATAATAAAGATTGTTTTATCAGTGACATTTGGGATAAATGTATTATTTATAAATAACAACTTATTATAATTGGGGGAATCACAGAAGATAATACGAATAGGGTTTTAATTTCAAGAAGGATTTTTTTGAAAAAAATAATAAATATAAAACATATCTGTTTCGGGTTTTAAACACTAGGATTTGGTAGAATTGGACAAGTGAATATGATTATATTTTTTCAAATTTTAAACCACAAAATAGAGATAAGTTTTATTCTAAGAATATAAAATTATCTTTTCAAAAAACAAATATTTATTATCAAAAAATAAAAATAGAATAACTTTTATCAATTCTATTCTATTTTTAGATTGTTTAACATTATTAAAAAAAAAAATATCAAATAATTTTTTATTTTTTTTTTTAGAGAATCTACAATCACACAGGACTAAAATAAAAGACTCTTTTCTCATCTCTCTCAAATTTTATCATGTGTTATGGTGTAGATACTCCATAATAGCCACTAAATAATGGCAATTCAACCATTCTATTGGTTTTGAAAAAGTAGTTTTTTTGGTAAAATTCTTGAATTTTTTACTATACAAGTATCATTTTTTGATTCATGAGTATCAACAAATTGGATAATATTTAACTAATAGAATTTTGGAGGCATTCGAACCATTGACTTCTTATCTGATATTAATTCAATAGCAAGATTCTTACATTTAAGACTCCACAATCATGAAAAAATCATTTAAGAAAACAATTAAACATTTGATAATTATTTTCTTTTTGATAATTTCACTAATAATAAAGACTATTGGTTAATAAAAGGTCTTGCATCAAAAATGATTTTTCAAGATATTTTAACAATTAAAGTCTGAAAATCCAATTTTCCCGGTTTATATTACTATTTTTTTCAAATTTTATCGTAAAAAATTTGAATATTTTTTGCTTCTAGCCAAGTGGACATTTTATGATTTTACAAGTATTTTAAATTTAATAAATATCTTTCAAATCGAGAAACAATTATTTTTGATTATTAAAGAATTATTTGTTTTTTAAAATTGAAAAAAAATCTTTTTTTTTTGATTTTTTCGTTAGGATTTTTTTAATTTTTGAAATAAAACAAAAATCTATTGATTTTCGTTAGTTTTTTTTGAGTTTTCTATTTTAAAAAGTAAAAAAAACCTAACAAAAATCCATTGATTTTCTAAATAAATAGAAAAGTCAAAAAACATAACGAAAATCTATTGATTTTCCAAATAAACAGAATTTTTTTTTTTTAATATGGAGGAACCAATTTCAGAAATTGATAAAAAGTTGATAATAATTTATAACATTATTAAAGAATTAGGAATGAATCCAAATATTAAAAAAACCTTAAAATAAAAATAATTATCAAAAATAAAATATTTAGGAATTTGGCTCGAAAAAAAGAAACATCTTAAAAATAATGTCAAAAAAGTAAAAGTCAACTTTAAAAAAATCAAAATGATTTTTAAACAACAAAATTTAGCCAATGGAGTAAAATTCCAAATGTTTAAAGCAATATGCATTGGTCAACTATTTTATAGCCTAGTTATATTTAATCTAAATCAAAAAGATTTCAACACGATAGATGTTTGGATAAATAAAAAAGTCACAAAATTTTTCAAAATAAATTCACACTCTTTAAGAATCATTTATAAAACTAAAGCAAAAATAGATCAAGTATGAATTTCAATATATAAAAGAAGATTTAAACTCAAAAATAAATTAGAAATTCTTGGTTTCGAACACATATCAAAAAAGTTAAAATTCATTAAAAAAGATGACGAAAAGATCAATTGGAAAGTAGAAAAATTACAATTACTAAAAATAAATCTTAATCAATTTAGAGAAAACGTAATAATAAATAGTTCTTGATGGAAAGGTCAAGAATATTCAAAAATTATTAGGTATAATAATAATATCAACAAACAACAAAAATATTTAAAATGGAAGTGCTCTACTTCCATCTTAAAACTTCGAAATTTCACGAATTATCTAAATAGATATTCTTATGTTTATGATAAGAATAAAATGAAAACAAAATTATGCAACCTATTCAAAAAAAATTTAAACCTAGAAATCATTGAAGATATCGATTATTTTTTATGGGACTGTCCATCCTATGAAAAAAATCGAACAATTTGGATTAACAAACTAATTGAAATTAACAAAAATAATAAGAATAATATCTTTGATATTATTCGAAACAAAGATTCATTATTCATCTTGTCATTAGTTAATGAAAAAGATAATTATGATTCTTTATTAAAATTTCTAAACAAAAATTTAGAAATTAGGGCTATAAGAGGAAATTAATTTCCTCCTTTCAAAAATAAAAAAAATAAAAAATAAACAGAAAATTTTAATAAATTTTCGGTTCATTTTAAAAAGTAAAAAAAACCTAACGAAAATCAATAGATTTTCCAAATAAAAAAGAAACCCTCATAAAAACCTAGAACACTTCACAAATAAATAGAAAACTCAAGAAAAACTAAGTGTGATGTTTAAAAATTCTTATGACTGGATAACATCAAACTGCGCTTTACTGGAAATAAAAGAATGGAGTAAAATCATAGATTTTATTGATTTCTTTTGAATTCTGGAAAAATTAACGGCAAACAAGAGAAAAATAATTTCCTCCCTTAAATAATTGTAAAAAAAAAAAAAACACCCTTTTTTTCTCGACTAGAGACTATATAAAAGGTGTTACTACGTACAACAATAAACACAATGCCCTCAAGAATTTGAAGTTTTGAAAATTTGATTATATTGTGAATCAACTAGATTATTAAAGATGAATAGGTTAATGAAACATATGCCTTTTGTCTAACTTTTTTTTTTCACTTTTATTTTTTCATACTAGTGTATTCCTTGGTATACGCTAATCCCTGATTTTGATTAAAACCTTTTTAAAATGGGGTTGAAAAAATGTGAATAAATAAATAAAAAATATTCAAGAAAAATAGATGAAAAATGATTTTGTTTTATATTTATTTTTATTAAAAAAATAAAAAAAAAATCAATAATGAAAAAAATAATAGAAGATAAAGTCAATAAATATTAAAAAAAAAAAAAAAAAGATTTGTTAATAAATTGGTAAAATATAAAGTTTAGTTATGAATTCAAGTACTTCTTGATTAATTATCAAATTACCATTTTCTGGAACTACTTTTTTTTAATCTTCCTCTTTGTTGTAAAGCAAGCATTGCAAAATTCATACCACCACCTGAGGATTGTTTAGGTTTTTTTGTCATTGGTTTACTCGAATCTTTTGTTGTTGATTTCTTGAGATTATTTTTATTAAAACTAGAGATGGAACTTAGTAGATCATTACCCATTGGTTTTTTTGTGTTTTTTTGTCCACCTAAACAAAATTTATGAAATAAAAAAGAAAAAAATAGTAACGAAAAAGGAACATGAACATGAATATGGACATGAACAGGAAAAGGCAAAAGAAAAGGAAAAATTAAATTATTTTTCAAGATCGAAAACGAAATAAATGAAAAAAAAAAAATAAATGAAATAAACGAAAAAAAATTAATTTTAATAAAAAGAATTTAATAAAAATAATAGGATGTATATCTTACTTGAACTTAAATTTGGTGGTTTTAACCCTATAAATATTAATAATTATGTAAATAAAAATTTTAAGAGAAAAAATTAAAGAATAAATTGGAAAAAAAAATTATAAAGATTAACACACATTTAATTAAAAAGCAAGAAAATAACAAAATATTTTTTTATTAGACAAAAAAAATAAATCATATTAAACTTACCTGAACTTAAATTAGGAGGGGGAGGCATTCCACCTATTTATAAGATAATTGATTATTTTTTAAAAAATTGTATAAATAAAAAATTATTTTGAAAATTGAAAAAAAAAAAATTATAAAGATTAACACACATTTAATAAAAAAAAGATCAAAAAAAGAAAAAAATATTTTTTTAATATTCAAAAAAATAAATCATATTAAACTTACCTGAACTTAATTTTGGAGGAGGGGGCATTCCACCTATTTATAAAATAATTGATTGTTTATTAAGAAAATTATAAATAAAAAAATATTTTGAAAATTGAAAAAAAAAAAATTATAAAGATGAAAACACATTTAATAAAAAAAAGATAAAAAAAAGAGAAAAATATTTTTTTAATATTCAAAAAAATAAATCATATTAAACTTACCTGAACTTAATTTTGGAGGAGGAGGTATTCCACCTGTTTATAAAATAATTGATTGTTTATTAAGAAAAATTTTAGTTCAAAATATTTATAAAAATTGAAAAAAAAAAAATTATAAAGATTAACACACATTTAATTATATAGCAAAAAAAAAGATCATTAAAAAAAAAAAAAATCATATTAAACATACCTGAACTTAAATTAGGAGGGGGAGGTATTCCACCACTTGAAGTATTACTATTATTAATTTTCGTTGAAATGGAATTTGTTTGTGTTGTTGAATTGCTTATATTTGATGTTTGAGAATTTGATTGCTTGTTTTGCAATTTTAATCTTTGGTTTTCACTTTTTAATTGTCTAATTGACTGTTCAAGTTCTCTTTCTTTATTTTTCGAAAGTTGGCTTTGCTTTTGAATTTCTGATAGATTTTGTTGCATTTTTTTTTTATCATTTTCGAGGCTATTAACCTTTTCACAACTTTTTTTCCATCTTCTTTCCATTGCCTCAGATTTTTTTTTTAATTGATCTATTTCTTTATTGGATCCTTTCTGATTCTCTTGAGTATTTGTTTTTTTCATAAAGGCATTGATTTTCAGTCGTCCCCTTCCCCTTCCCCTTCCCCTTCCTCTTATGGTACTGTTAGTTTCTCTGGTAGTGGATGTGCTGCTTGACTGGGATAAATTGGGTTTTGCCTTTGTTAAGGGTATTGGCACGTTTTTAGATTTAGATTTCGGTTTAGGTTTGGGCTTGGGGGTAGGCGTTGGCTTTTTTTTTAATGATTCTTCCAGGGTTTTGATTTTTTTCGATAATTTATTATTTTCTTCTGTTATGCTTTTAAGCTTTTTCTCTTTTTCGTTTAATTTCTTATTTAAATTGTCAATTTTTTTATTATTTTCTTTTGATAAATTTTTCTTTTGATTTTTATTTTCTTTTGTTAATAGCTTATTTTCAATTTTTTTCAAATTTTTTAATTCCTTTTCAAGTTTTGATTCCTTTTCCTTTGACGTTTTTATTTTTTTAGCATTTTCTTTATTTAAAGTGCTCAATTCCAAATTATTTTTTTCTAATTGACTAATTTTTTTTGTACTCATTTTTAACTGCTTTTCTATTGATTGATTATTCGTTTTCAATTTCTCAATTTCCTTTTTTAAATTATTTGTTGTATTGACATTATTGGTATTACTCGAAGATTTTTGAAGTTTTAAAGTAGGCTTTGGCTTAATAACTGGCTTTGGTTTTAAATTGGGTTTTGGTTTCAAATTTGGCTTTGGCTTGCTATTTTGTTTACTTTTCAAGTTTTGGATGGTATTTTCTAAATTCCCAATTGTTTGTTTTAAATTGTTCCTTTCTTCTTTAATAGTATTTATTTCATTGGATATCGAAGATATCTTCTCGTCTTTGATTTGCAATTGCCTTTTATAATTGTCAACGATTTCTGGATTCACTTGTGTTTTCTTTGAAACCACTTGGCTAACTGATCTTCTCACAGGCAGTGGCGGTGGCGCTCTTTTTTGATGGCTTTCTTTTTCATTTCTTAATTTCATTTCAAGGTCATTTAATTGATTTTGTAAATCCAAAATTGTTTGCCTTTGTTGTTCATTTGTATTGGCTAATTGGCTTCCATTATCAATTTCTTTGTTTAGGCTTAATTGAATTTCTTGCAATTGGCTTTGTAACTTTGAAATTGTCTGCTTTTGCTGTTCATTTTCATTAAAATTTTTATTCTTTTCAGAAATTTGCTGGTTGCTTTGTTGAATTAATTCAACTTGCTTCATTTTTTGCTTTTCTAATATTTCTTTAAATATTGTTAACTGGCTTTCAATATTTGTGATTTTAGTTTTATTATTTTGCTCGCTTTTTTCAAGGGTCTCTTTTCTTTGTAATAATTCCTTATTTTCAGTTTTTAAATTAGTTATTTCTTTTAAATTTTTTTTGGTATTTTCCTTATGCTTATTTTCAGCTTGCTTTTTTTCCTTTTCAATTTGCTGAATTTTTTTATTAGATTCTTTTATTTCATTTTGATGCTTTTTTTTGCTCTCCTTTAATTGCTGCTTTAATGATTTTACTTGATTTTCATCAGTGACAGTTTCAACTTTTGTTACAATTTTTTCTACAACCTCTGGTTCCTTATTTTGTTCGATTTTCAATTTATTTTCTAAATCAAGGATTAATTGATTTAATGAATTTTCCTTGAACCTTAATTTTGTTTCATATTCTTTGATTTTGCGTTTTAATTGCTTTTCATTCTTGAGATTTTGTTCTTGCATTTTCTTTTTTGAATTTTCACTTTTGTCAAATTTTTTGTTCAAATCTTTTTCCATTTTTTTCTTTTCTTTCTTCATTTTTTCTTGTTCTTTTTTTAATTTTTCAATGGTATTTTCAAATTTTTCAATTTTTTCAAGATCTTCCACCTTTTCAACTTTAGTAATTACTTGCTCAACAATTTTTGGTTCTTTATTTTGTTCTAATTTTAATTTATTTTCAATGGTTTTTATTTTTTGTTGTAATTTCTTTTCTTTATTTTTAAATTTTGTTTCTAAATTACTGATTTTTTGTTTCAAATTTTTTTCAGTTTTTGTGTTGTGATCTTGGATTTTCCTTTTATTAGTTTCAGCTTTAACTAATTGCTTATGCAATTCCTTTTCTGTTTTTTCCTTTTCTTCTTTTAACTTATCATAGTCCGTTTGTAAAATAATTATTTTTTGATCCAAAACTTCAATTTTTGAATGATCAACAACTTTTTCAACTTTTTGAACAATTTTTTTAACAATTTTTGGTCCCTTCGTTTCATTTTCTTTAATAATTTTTTTTAATTCGGTGATTTCTAAATGAAGTTTATTTAATTCTTCTTCACTTTTTTTTAATTTTGTTTTTAAATTTTTATTTTTTATTTTGAATTTTTCTTGATCTTTTTCTTTTTCTTGCTTGGATTCTGTTTCTGATTTTGATTTTGAATGGATTTCTTTTTGTTCATGTTTATGTTCATGCTTTTGTTCTTGTTCTTGTTCTTGTTCTTTATTCGTAATTGTATTTAATTTTAATTGCTTTTTTAATTGTTTTATTTGTAATTTTAAATCGTTATTTGTCTCTTCAATTTCTTTTATTCTTAATTCTTTTTTTTGATCTTGTGATTTTTCTTTTTCTAATTCTTCAACTCGTCTATTTTGTAAAATTGATGGTGTTCTTTGTTTTTTTTTTTTTTTTCTAAATTCCTTAAATAAAACTTGAATTTGCTTTTTACTTTTCTCAGATTCAATTAATCGATTATTTAACATATCTCTTTCTTTAATAAGTTCTTTAATTATATTTTTATAATTTGATTGTTTGGATTTTGATTTTGATTTTTTTTTATTTTTATTTTTTGATTTTTTTTTTTTTTTCTCTCTTTTCTTAATTTTTTTTTTGTTAATAGATTTTTTTTCTTCATTTCCTTTTGCTTTTTTTAATTCGTTGTCAGTTTTTGATTCCAATAATTGTATTTTTTCAATATTTTTTGATTCTATTTGCTTATCAGATTCATCATTTTTATCTTGACTTTCTTTAATTATAATTTCAGGTTTTAATTCAAGATCTAATTTTGTTTTAAAATCTTGGGAAGTTTTTTTGATATTTTCTTCATCTAATTTTCCCTTTTTTATTTGTACTTCCATTTCTCCTTCATTATTGGAATTATTTTCTTGTTTTTGTGCAGATTCAGATTCTTCAATTGCTTTTTCATTTTCATTTTTTTTTTCTTTTTTATCTTTATCTTTATCTTGTTCTTGCTCGGATTCTGTTTCTGATTTTGATTTTGAATGGTTTTCTTTTTTTTGTTCTTGTTTTTGTTCTTTTTCTTGTTCTTGTTTTTGTTTTTGTTCTTTTTCTTGTTCCTTTTCAGATTCAGATTTTGAATCAGAACTCTCTTTTTTTTCTTCTTGATCTTTCACTTGTTTAGTTTCTTGTTTTTGTTCAGATCCTGAATCAGAGCTTGAACTTGAGCTAGAACTAGAACTGGAACTAGAACTACTATTTGAATTTTTCTTTTCTTCTTCTTTGATTTGTTCTTCTTCCTCTTCTTTTTTATCTTTGTAGTGTTCTTGCTCTTGTTCTTGTTCTTGCTCTTGTTCATGTTTTTGTATCTTTTCTTGTTCTTGTTCTTTTTGTTGTTCTTTTTCAGATTCCTGTTCAGATTCAGATTTTGAATCAGAACTTTCATGTTCCTTTTTTTTATCTGTAATTTGTTTAGATTCTTGATCTTGCTCATCTTCCATTTCAGATTTTGAATTAGAACTAGAACTCGAACTCGAACTACTATTTGAATTTTTCTTTTCTTCTTCTTTGATTTGATCTTCTTCCTCTTTATCTTTATCTTTTTGTTGTTCTTGCTCTTGTTTTTGTTTTTGTTCTTTTTCTTGTTCCTTTTCAGATTCAGACTCGCTAATGTATTCGTGTTCAGTTTTAGATTCGGATTTTGAATTCTCAATTGTTACATTTTTTTGGGTCGAATCTTTAGCTTTATTTTCCTTATTTGAAACATCATTTTGTAAATCTTGTGCAAGTTTTGTTTCAATTTCTGATCCTGATGACGAGACTGATTCGTACTCCGATTCAGTTACAGATTCATATTCTGATTCAGATTCTGATTTTGATTTGATTTCTTTTTTTTCTTCTTGTTCTTTGACATTTTCTTGTTCTTGTTCTTGTTCTTGTTTTTGTTCTTTTTCTTGTTCCTTTTCAGATTCCTTTCCAGATTCAGATTCACTAATAGATTCGTATTCAGATTCAGATCCAATTTTATTTTCTTTTTCTTGTTCTTGTTCTTTGACATGTTCATGTTCTTGTTCTTGTTCCTGTTTTTGCTCTTGTTCTGATTCTGATACTGATTCAGATCCGGATTCTTTTTTAGATTCTTCTTTTTCATTTAATTCTTTAAGAGTGTTTTGTTCTTTTTCTTTTACCTGTACTTGTTCTTTTTCTTGTTCCTTTTCGGATTCTTGTTCAGATTCAGATCTTGAATCAGAACTATCTTTTTTTTCTTCTTGAACTTTAACTTGTTTAGTTTCTTGTTTTTGATCAGATCCTGAATCAGAACTTGAACTTGAACTAGAGTTAGAACTACTATTTGAATTTCCCTTTGAATTTTTTTTCAAGACATTCTTGTTTGAACAATCTTTGCAATAAATCTATGAAATTAGATAAATAAAAATAAATAGGATAATTTACAATTTTAATTTTTTAATTTCTTGATCAAAATATTGTTTTCGAAAAAAAATTCCATAAAAGGATAATTCTGGCTAGCATATAATAATTATGGAGTGAGCATAAATCGACAATTCAATAAAATTCATTGAATAAATTCCCCAAACGAAATGAAATCTTTGTTTTTTTTTTTTGAAAATTGATATTTTTAATTAAATGCTTGAGAATTAAAATATTTAATACTTTGTTTTGCTCACTCCAAAATTAAGAGGTTTTTTTTTTTTTTCGTTATCTATTTTTTGTTTTGTGGGAAATGGTAAAAGATAAAAAACTGTATAATATCATTAAACAAAATATTTCAATTTTATATTACCCATGTACTTTATTTATAGGAGGGAAAAAAATACCGGACATGATAAAAATCCCGGACAAGATTTTTAATTGTGAATATTAGTAAAATTATTGTGTAATTTCATTTATTTTCAATCAAATCCTTATTATAAATAACCAATTTTTTTATGAGATTAGTAATAAACCTACCTAAAGTTCATCAACGTAAGGTGTCTCTAGAATACTCGAGTAATTGTTTGATAGCCATATGTTGATCAACTTTTTTGAAAAACAATCGAATTTTATTGAGTTTAACTAGAGTTTGGAAAATGATAATTTTTCTTCTTGTTTTTTGATTGATTGAATGGTGTTTTGAACAAGTGTGATTCCATTAATCATCATTCTAATAAGAGGGTGAGCTATAATTTTAAAAGTTCGATTCTTACAAAAAAAGGAATTTGATTGTAAATAAATGAAATTACACAATAATTTTACTAATATTCACAAATAAAAATCTTGTCCGGATTTTTTTCATGTCAGGTATTTTTTTCACTACTTTATAATGAATTTTTATTGTCAAAAATTGAATTTTATTCTCAGAGAAAATTTTTGAATTGGAGTTTATAATCCTTTGTTTTTATTTACGCGAAACTAAAAATTTTCAATTGTAATTTAAATCCAACTTTTCAAAGCAGTCATTCTACCTCAAGTAATATATTGATTATACATCCATTAATCAAACCTGGGTAGATATCAAAGAAATAGATACCCTGATTGAAACTAAAATTAAAGGCTATAATGAAAGCACACCCTACAAACATACATCAAATGTAAAACTATAACTGATCCCACACACAAAATATGATCCTTAGAGGAAAGCTAATTTCATCAGGAAAACAAGACACCTAAAACTTAATCCAGCTAGTGAAAGATTTGAAAATGGACAAGATAGAGAACATTGATTCGAACACTATGAGAGAAAGAAGAAATCGGAAAAAGTAGACCACAAGGGAATCACCATATCAAATCCATAAATGATAAAGTCGAATCATTGCAATGAGAATAAAATTTGAAACTGAAAAAATATCTAAATCAGCCAATTTACAGAAAACTTTAGGTGAAAGTAAACCATATCTAAACTGGGAATCATCAACAACTCTTCAAACCGAATCCTTCTCAAACCAACTGAAAAGATATACATGCAAATACACATAGTTGGAAAAAGGAAATATTCTACAAAATATATCCATTCTGTAAAAAGAAAGTTGATGATTTAGACCATTTTTATATGGGGATGCAAAAAATCTTCCAGAAAAAAAAAAAAAAATTGAAAAATTGAAAAATGAAAGATTCAACTCGGGTTTACTTTGGTTTGTATTTCTTTTCCCAAATAGAGAAGCTAATGTTATTTTGGTTTCAAAGTTTCAATATCTGGTGGCACTCAAAAAATCTTTTTTCATTAGGGTTGTCTCAATTAAAATTTTCAAAATGGTAAAATGAGCTAATTTCTTAAGAAATGAATAATTGTTTTTATGGAAATTTTCCATTTTTGGATTATCATAAAGTTGTATAATTGAATATATTTCCAAAATGAATTATTGTTTTTAAAGGTCAGATCTTTTTTTCTCCAATTTTGAAAAGTTCAAAATTCAGCATATTTTGAATTATTTCATAAAAAATTATTATTTTTCTTTGAAAGAAGAAAGAATTCTCTCTTATTTTCTGTATAAGGAAGAGTACAAAAATATACTTTAAAAACAAAACCACAAAGTTTTAAAATAGCTCAGTATAAAAAATATACTTATCGTTTGTGAAAAAAAAGTTTAACACGATTTTTAATTGGGAAACTTAATAGAAATCAAAGAAATCACAGAAAACTGAAAACTCAAAGTAAGATCTATTAATAAAAGAAAAAATCTGATTAAAAACAAAACGGAGGATTCAACACAATAACAGTTTTTCTAATAATATCTTTTAGATAGGGTTTTTCTTTGATTGATCTATTTTGAAAATTTGTTCAAAAATTGACTATTTTTGAGATCTTCAAAGCCACAACAAAAATTTCGATAATAAATGATTTTAATTGCAATTGTTGATTTGGGTTGAAAATAATATAATGAATCATTCTTTGAAGTTTATTTATTTCTTTGTTCCATTGATTTTAGTTTTAGGTTTCAGGTTTCTGTTATTCTCTTAAGGTTTACCAATTCAAAAATTGTGTTGAAATTTTTTTTCCTCGTTTTACTTTTTTTCCAAAATGGTTAATTTCAAAACAAATTACAATAATTATTTTAAACTTGACAAAAATAGAATCTCTTCATTAAACCAAGATTTCAGATCGATTTTTTTCATTATCTTTTTTTTTTATATAAAATCTGAGAAAAATCACCAAACCAATTAAATTAAAAATATTACCCAAATATTCTTTTTTTGTACCTGGAAAATTCAACATAAAACCTTAAGAAATAGTTTTTAATTTGATTATTTCAATTAATAATTAATGACACAATCTTAATTTTTTCAGTGGATTTGTAACAACCCAAAGATTAAAAGTATCAATAGGTTTAACTATTATTTTGGAAATTGTTTAAAAAATTTTCAAGCAAATAAAATTATTTCCAATTCATAATTATAATAAAAACAAAATTAAGAAATGTTATCAAATAACTTCTTAAAAGAAGAACAGTTCATTATTTATACTTTTGTTATTTGAAAAATAATATATCAAATCTCTTAAATTTCAAGAAATTTAATAAATATTTTTAAAATAAAATCAAATGATCAATTTTTTTCAAGATCTTTAAAGATTAAAGAATTTTTTTTTATTTTTATTGCATTTTTAAAATAAGATTTAATTTTTAAATGTTATTTGTCCATACAAACCCAAAGAAATTATTAAAAGTGAGATTTCATATAAACAAAATGAAAATGTTTTTAAAATTTTGCTTTTTCTCAATTTCAAATCCAAAAATCCAAACTGAAAAAGATCAGATCTTTTTTAATTTGAATTTTAATTTGTCAAAAATGAACTTCTTTTCAAAAGATAACTCATTTCTCTAAAATTGATAAAGGAGTTTGTTTATCAAGTTTAATTGTATCACTGTGGAAATTTGTGCTCTATTGACTTTGAAAAAAATAAATTAGAGTTACTAATCCCTTAAGAAAATACAATTCCTGAAATTTGAAAAAAAATATCTTTTGACGGTGGTGAGTCCAAGTTAATTTGGTTCTTAGTGATTGATCTTGGACTTTGTATGAATTTTAAGAGTGGTCTTAAAAAAGCAATTTTTTGGTTTTTTTGTTTTACCAAAATTCGAATTGAAGAGTGTAAGAATAATAAATTGGAAGAAAAGTCATAAAAAATGTGGTTTGTGTTTTGAGTTGTCAGTTGAAATTTTTAATTTAGGTTTGTTCATTTGGTGTTTTTTAACAATTTATTTTTTTTTACTTGTAACTTTGAATTTACCTTAATGGTTTTCAAAAAGTGAAAACCAAAAGTTTACAAAAAAAGTGTTACTAAAACTGTTTGATTCATTCTTTTAAGGGGTTTTAGTGAGACTTTAAGAAACTTGTATTCCTCACTTTTTTAAAAGCAGTTGTATTTTTTTTCAAATTCAACTTTTCAAATTTTTAAAAGTGCTTCTGTTTGGAGAAATAAAACACACAAAATTATGTTTACAGATTTTTGGTTGGATAATTTTAAAGTAAAAAAATAGGAACTTTTTTTTCCGCTTAATAATAGGTCATTTTGCTGAACACACAGTTTTGTTTTCGAAAAAAAACATACAGTGTCATTGGTTTTAGGTGAATAATTATTCTCTCAAGGTGGAAAAAAAGTTTTTAAAGTAGAACCTTTTTTCAACAACGAGTATTTCTTAATAGCCAAATAAATGTTTTGAAAAAAAAAAAAAAGAAAACAGAAAAAGAAATAAAATTGGTTCTTATTAAAAATGGAATTTAATTCAACGACTGAAGCTTTTACTTGTGGGATGAAAAAAGAAAAATCATAAAATTGTTCCAAAAAAAAAAAAAAAATAAAACAAAGGTTGGTTAAATATTTACCTCTTCATCTATTAAATATAAATTTGTTGAAGATAGTGTTTGGTCACATTGTTTGCATTTAAAACAAGTCTTGTGATATGTGTGTCCTGCAATTTTAATAACCTTTTTTCCTTTAATTTTTTTGTTACATCTGTGACACACAAAAACTCTTCTTGATTTTCTTCTTTTTTTGTGATCACCTTTTCCGCTATGTTTTTTTGAACATTTACGACAAAGGCTATAAAGTTGAATATTTGGTTTTAGTTAGATGTGAATTTAGAGATTGTTTATGTTTTTTTTTTTTTTTTTTAAAAGAAAAGAAATGAAAAGAAAAGAAAAGAAATGAATTTTTTACAGAATATTATGCCTCAAAGTGCCTTTTGAATTTTTTATTGATTTTTTGCATTTGTGACATACCAAGCATTTTTTATGAAAACTTTTCTCTTTAAAAGTAGTGTGTTCTTCTTGGTTGATTTGTTTCTGACAAGAAGTACACTCAGTCATTTGTTAAAGATCCTTTTTTAAAAAAACAATACCGATTGGTGTGTATGAAAAAAGAAAGAAAAATAATGAGAAAATGAAAATCTCGAATTAGAAAACAAGTAAATATTTTGTTTTGAATGAAAAACGGTCTTTTCTAAGGTCTTTTTTCTCTTTTTAAGTCTATTTGGTATTATTTTTTTCTTGTCAAGTTAATTTGAAAATAAAGTTGATTAATTATGGAATTGTTAAAGACACTGTGAATGTGTTGTCTAAAGTCAATGAAAAAAATCAAGAGTTTTCAATTTTAATTTCTTGTAAGGTTGCTTTTAAAAAAGTAAACGAAAGCCTTTGTATATTTTTACGAAGAGGCTTTGTGATATTTAAATTCTTAACCAAGACTATTTCGATTTGTACACAGGAATCTTTTCAATATGTTTCGTCTTTTATCTATTGACTGCTGACTGTTCAACAATATTTTTTGATTGTTTTCCATAACACAAGACTTTATGAAAGATTTGTTCTTTAATTTTCTTTTTCAAAGTTAATATTCAATCAGAAAAATCTTGTTTCAAAAAATAAACAAAGAAATACAAGAATAGTTATTCTTTCATTTATAAAGAACCTTGGTATTAGTTTCTCCAGGAAATATATTATAAGTTTTTGAATTTTCAATAGAAAAAAATTTTCACTTAATTTATATTTTGATTTCCCTTTTTTGCTTTTTCCAATAACTTTCAAATTTGACATTTGCTGCAAAATAAAATGGTATAAAATTTGCCTTCAGCTTTTGAAAATTATATTTTTAGAACTCATAGCACATTTCAAATTATATACGGGTATTTGAGTTATAAACGGGAAAAAATTTTCACTTCCTTTTCCATATTTTTCTTTATTTAATATACTTCTCAAAGAAGTAATTGGGGTTTGTGAATTGATTAAAAAAGAAAAGAAATTGAAAATGAAGTGAAAATTTTTCCCGTTTATAATTCAAATACCAGTAATTCGGATAATCAGCTTAAATTATTATTTTAAAGTCGTGAAAAGAATACTGAACATGGACATAATCCCGGAGAAGATTTTGTATTGTGAATATTAGGAAAAGTGATGTATTATTTCATTTATTTTAAAATCAAATCCTTATTTATAAAAAACAAAAATATTATGATTCGTATAATAAACCTACCCAAAGTCCAATAAAGATGGAGTATCTATAGAACACTCATTTAATTGTTTGTTAACATCATTAGATCTAACTTTATTTGAAAAACAATCGAGTTTTAAGTACTACGTTAGAAATTTATCAAGTCGTCTTAAACTGTTTTGATCCAATCTCATTTAATTTGTGTAAGAAATTTTCATCGAAAAATTCATCAATTGGGATCTAAAAATCAGTACAAAGGTATGTTTTTTGAAGGGACTAATAACTCTTATTTATTTTTTTTCACAAAAGTAATAGAGTAATTATTTACATAATGAAAGATACAATTAAACCTGATATGCATCTTCCTTTGTCAACTTTAGAGATAAGAATAATCATTTTTAAAAGATTTCATTTTACAAAATGAAATTTTCAGTCAAAAGATCTTTGATCTTTTTTGTTGTTATGATTTTTGGATCCAATTAGAAAAATAAAAATTTGTAAAAAAAAATTAAATTTGAAGAAATATCACTTTTAGTAATTTCTGAGAGTCTTTATGAACAAGAAACCTTGTGGTTTTAATCTTATTTTAAAAATACATGAAAAATAAATCAAATATTGGATCCTTGAAGATCTAAAAAATTTGAACATTTATTTTATTCACAAACATTTATTAAATTTCTTGAAATTTAAAAGATTTGTCAATATACTTTTTCAAATATCAAGAGTATAAACAAGGAACTGTTTGTATTAAAATCAGTTATTTGATAATATCTATTTTTTTTTTTTATTAGAAATATTAATTTAGATTGTTTTATATGTTGCAAAATCTTGACAAAATTGAGAAATAATTGTAAAGTCTATTTGATACTTTTAGTCATTGGGTTGTTAATGACTTACTGAAATAATTAAGATTATGTTATTAATTATTAATTATAAATAATCAAATTAAAAATTATTTCCAGAAGTTTACCTAAGTTGAAATTTCCCGGTTTTAAAAAAGTGTTTTGGAAGAATTTTTAATTCGATTGTTTGGTTCTTTTTCTGAGATTTTTTTATTTAATAAAAAGAAAAAATTGATTTGGACTGTTCTTTGAATCAAAAAATTATATTTTATACAAGTTCAAAATAATTATTGTATTTTTTTTAAAATTAAGTAGATTTTTTAAACTTAAATATTTCAGAACTTAGTGGTCACATTTTTAAAGTGTATTATTATACAGTTCCTTTACAGGCAATAAGATTTCAATCTTCAATCAAAGATAATATTTTTTTTCAAATAATTCCGAAATATGTTGGATTTTGAACTTTTCAGAAATGAGAAAAATAGATCAGACTTTTAAAAACAATAATTCATTTCGGAAAATTGTATACAGTAAGTTCTGTTTTGTAGTTATCAGATTGTTACTTTATTTTTCAATTTCAGGATACGGTAAAATTTTTTTGAATTTGCTATTAAGGACTATCTAAAAAAAGGCCATTTCTGGGGTAATGTGGGGTTAAAACATCACAGTTTTGTACTCTTTATCTTTTTCAATAAACCAGAAACCTAAAATGCACACTTTATCACAATTTTTTTACATTTTTTCAAAGGCAAAAACATTTTTTGAATTATAAAATTCTTTTGTCATTTTTTCAGCACAGCTAATTTTTGGTAACCTCTAAAAAATGAAAAAGAAATTGTTTTTTCTTTTTGAAGCCAAATTGACAATATTTAATTCCAGCGTTTCCAAGAAAAAAGTGTTTTTTTTTTTTGTAGTGAAACACACATAGAAAATTGTTTACAAAAAAGATCAAAAAAATTAGAAAAAAAAAAAAATAAAAAAAATCTTTTTCATATTTTGTGAAAAACAAATAATGAAAATGAATGGCAAATAAAAAACAAATCACTTCTAACTTTTCCCCTTTTCATTTTAAATTATTTTTAAAATGACAAAGAAAAATTTGCATTTCGATAAATTTAATGTACACAACTCAACCATGATCGTTCTAATTGAATTATTGTCTTGCAATCGATTTATAGCTCTGAAAAATGAAAGTTAGAACGATCATGGTTGGGTTGTGGTTTTCAGTAATAAGTTTGCTAATAAGAAACTGATCTATCAAAATTACCAATTCCTAGATTTTTGAAATTTAATCTTTCTTCTGGTTATCAAGACATAAAGAACACATTTCACTCATGTTTTAATCCATGTGAAGGCAATAATGGTCTTTTTTTAGATAATCCTTAAATTTTCTTGAAGATTTTTTTTAGTTCACTAGTCCTTACTGTATTTCAATTCTAAATGGGAAACAATTTTCACTTCCCTTTCAATATTTTTCTTTAATAAATTGCGTTTTCAAAGAAGGAGTTCGTTGGAATTTAAGATTCTACTTGAAAAAGGAAATTGAAAAATGTTGTGAAAATTTTTCCCCTTTATTATTCAAATACCATCAAAAGAAAAATTGAGAACAAATTTTTCGATTTATAAACTCGAACACCTTTTTTAAGAAACCTGAAATGAACAAGAAGAATAATCACGATTTTCTAGCTTGAAAAATGGAGATTATTTCGAACATTCTCAACAAACAACTATAACTTTAAAAGACTGAATTGTATATGGGTTTTGCACAATGGTTTTTAAAATTATCCCATTTTCTCCATAAATCATATTAATTCTGGCAAAAGAGTTGCGGTTTTTTTCTCATTTTCTTAGTTTTTAGTTCTTTTTGTTTTTTTCTTTGGTTCCTTGTGGTTTTCTCATATTGATTCTCTTTATTTTTTATTTTTGGTTTTTTCTTTGGTTGAACTTCCCAAGAATGTTTTATGGATTATATTTATTCGATTTAGTTTTTTGAACAGAATCCCCATTACCAAATACCAAAAAAATTATGATTTATTTTAGTGTGATAATTTTTTTTGTTTGTACATTTCCCTCAAAACATAATTGTTAGAATAAAGACAAATTTGGGTTGAGGTTTGTGGGGGAAGTATTTTGAAGAATTTTGAAGGAAAAGATCTAAAAAAAATATAAATTTACAAAAATTAGTCAGTTTTTGTAAATTTAAAAAAAGAAAAAAAGTGAAGTTGAAAAAAAGAAAAATGA
This sequence comes from Anaeramoeba flamelloides, assembly GCA_027625915.1. NCBI lineage: Eukaryota > Anaeramoebidae > Anaeramoeba > Anaeramoeba flamelloides. The sequence goes on along the minus strand of JANTQA010000032.1, from coordinate 9,564,937 downwards.
TCTTCCTTATATGGAAATGGGGATTTTGATGAATTTTCATAAAATCTCAAATACATAGTAAGGTATTTTTATCAAATATTAACCAAACCAGAAAACAACAATAATTTTTAAATTTTTTTTGTTTTTTTCTTCATTTTTACCTTTTGGTGAAAAAGAAAAAACTTCTTAACTGAAGTTCACTTATGAAAAATAAAGAATACGAACTTCTTAAAATTATCTTGGTTTGTTATTTTCTCATATAGAAGATTTTTACTCAACTTGTTTTTTTTTTCCTATTTTTCTTTTTCTTTTTATTATATAAGGAAAGTAAAATTTTGTAAACATTTTTCATTTTTTTTACGTTCTTAGAACTCACTCAATAAAAATTTTGTAAATTACCAACAACCAAAACGATGATTAAAATACATAAAAACTTTAAATTTCAATTTCAAATATAGTCCTTAATGTATAAATTATATTAAATTATACTTATTCTTTTTTTTTTTTTGTGATTTATTTTTGTTTTTTTTTATTTTTTTTGTAAATCAAAATCCTTTCAGTTACAATTTCGTTCTCTTAGTTAGAAAAATTGAAATAAAATTTGTTGATCGTATCTAAATATCTGATCGATCGAGAAAAAAATAAAGTAATTAATAAAGACTACACCATAGGGAATCGAACCCAAGCCGTCGGTTTCAATAGTAGACCAACATTCTTCCATTAAAATATAGTGTATATTTTAATAACTTTATATAAACATAAAAAAATGAATTTATGAATGAACTTTTTAAAAACGACAGTTAGAATTTAAAAATTGTATCACAAAATAATTTGATCCAATAGAATCGCAAAAGTAAAAGGAATGATCTCTAAAATATCCCACTATTTATATCAAAAAATTATTTTACTCTGACACATGTACAAAAAATGATTTCTTGGTATTTTGAGTTTTTTAACTAAATATGTCATTTTTCCAAAAACTCCAAAACTTTTCCTATTCGGCCACAAGGAACAGGTTTTTTGTCAGTTGGCCCGGAATTCTAAGAGTAAAAAATTCGATTTAATAATAGAATAAAAATGTTATAGGAAGTAACAGATATGAAATTCAAAAATCCAAAATAATTTTCTAAAATCAAAAAAAAAAACAACCAAAAATATTTATATTCAATTATTAAATTTAATTTTTTGACAAGAATGCTGTGCCTTGTGGGAGGATAGGAAAAGTTTTGTAGTTTTGGGAAAAATGACATATTTAGTTATAAAACTCAAAATATTAATACATCACTTTTTCCATTGTGATATTTGAATTTTAAATGGGATATAATTTCACTTTCATTTTTAATTTCCTTTTTGCAATAAAGCCACAAATTACAATCTCTTATTCATTTCAAAACTCTATTTAGAAAAGAGGAATCTGGAAATGGAAGTGAAAATTTTTTCCCATTTAGAATTCAAATGCCAGTTTACCAATTGTATAATAAAAACGAACAAGAAATTTTGATACCTGAACTCGAACACAATTTTTAAGAATCTAAACATGAAAATGAAAATGAAAAAAAAAAAAAAACACGATTTATTAAGTAAGTAAACTATCTTTCATAATAATTGGCCCATTAAAAATCAAATTTTAAATAAAAATATTTTTAATAATTGAAGTTATCTATTATAATATAAAATTTTAGATTTTAATATTCAATACTATACTCAAGAGATATTTATTTTTTGTCTAAAAATAAAAAAAAAAAAAAAAAAAAAAAAAACTGTTAAAAAAAAATTTGGACATTTATTTTGAAAGAAGCATTACATGAAAAAGAGAAAATTTAAAAAAGTAAAAAAACCCATTTATCGATTCTCCTTCCATTAGAATAACTAAATCTAATCTCTTTTTCATATTTGAAACCAAATTTTTCATTAACTCATCTGTTACTTCTTTCAAATTTTTCATTTTCATTTTCCATTTTAACAAAACACTGTTGAAAAAATAAAAAAGAGAAACAATGATTTATTTACAAACTTTTCATTGTGAGAGGAAAAACTTCAAAACGATACAAAAGCAATTCATTACTCAAATGTAGGGTGGGCCATTTATTATGAAATTTAGTTTACATTTTACCATTTTGGAAAATTTTCATTGTGTTAATTTTAATGAAAAAAATATTTTTTGAGTGACACCAAATATTGAAACTTTGAAACCTAAACACCATTCACTGCTCTATTTGCAAAAAAAGGCGAATCTAAAGTAATTCAGAGTTGAATCTTTCATTTTTTGATTTTTTGAACATTTTTTTGATTAAATTTTTGGTTTTATTGAATTCTGTTTTGGATCCAGGAATATGTGGGAATGATCGAAATTAATCAAACAGTAAAACTAAAAAATTGACCTAAGATAAGGTGTACATTTTGAACTAATTCTTTTCTTTTTGAAGACCAAACACAAAAGATCACCTTTTTAAATAATTTTGTTGATATGTATATGAAAAAAAAAAAAATCAATAAAAACCTATTTTAGAAGATTTTTTTGTATTTTTATCTTCTTAATTTGGATGTGTTTAAAGTTTTTATCCACCTTGAATTTTTTACACTTTTTTATTTATTATTATTTTACAATGTATTTTTTTTACATATTTGATTTTCGAATTCTTTTTTCAATTATTTTTATCAAAAAATAACCAAAATAAAGAATAGTATTTCAAAAATTAAAAGAAGGGTGCTGAATTCTTGTAATTAAAAAACAGTAAAAAAAGATTCAATCCAGAATAATTGAGAAAAATTCAAGAAAAAATTTCAATCATAGATATCAGAATTATTTAAAAGTTTTCATTTTAATGGGAAATAATTTATTATAAAATCAAACCAATTTGTCCAATAAATTTTTATTTATGAAGATTAATTTAATAAATATACTATTTTCTGTAAACAAACAAGAATTAGATAAATAAAAGATAAATAAGATTTTGAATTCATTTTGGATAAATTTTTTAGTTATATAAAAAGTAATTTGTTTATGAAAAAGTTTAAAAAAAAAAGTATTTTGATGAAGAATTAAAAAGAAATACAAATCAAGAAAAAGTGATTATAACAAATGTTAGAGATAAGATCAATTGCTAAATGATTTATTTTTGTTTTTCTTTATCAATTTTTTCATTTTTTTGTTTTCTCATTTTTCTGTTGTTAATGAAAATATCTTATATTATGATATATTGCAATTCCATATTTATTAAAATTTCGATACAGCTGTTCCAAGGCTACCATGAATTTTTATATGAATCAAATTTTGATGCTGATATAGATTTTTAAAAAGTTGGATATGAAGATAAGAAAGCTCATATTGAAAAAAAATTTTCACAAATCAACTTTATTCAAAGATTTTCTTGTTTAAGATCAAAAATATTTTCGGTATTTCAAGAGAAACTTTTAAGTGGCATCTCAACAGATTTTCCAGGTTTGAAGTAATTTGGGATCTGAATATTAATTTTTCTGATAACAGAAAAAATTTTTCAAATAAGGTCATTTGTGAATGTTTTTTTTCAATATGAGCTTTATTATTCTCATATCATTACTTTTTAAAAATATATATCAGCATCAAAATTTGATTCATATAAAAATTCACGGTAGTTTTTGAAAGACTGTATATTTAGTTAAATGTATGATGTGAATAATTAAGTTTAAGATGTAGGATTATCCTCAAAATTTCTAAAATTGATCTGACTCTCTTAAGAAATTCATGTTTTTTTTGTATCTTATTTGAACATTGATTATTGTAAATAATATCCCATTAAATCATTTTTGATATTTAAAATGTATGGGGATATGGCGTAATGGTAGCGCATTCGGCTCCAAACCGAAAGGTTGTAGGTTCGAGTCCTGCTATCCTCATTTTTTCTTTTTTTTACCTTCTTTTAATGGGATAATAATCTTTTGATCATGAACTACACAATACATATCACAAACATCAAAAGTATTCTCAATTTTACCTTTTTTTGTTGGGTTTTATTCTCAACTCCTAATTAAATTTTTAATTTTTCTCATTAAAGTTTTTTTATATATAAAAAAAATATAATTGTCATTTCCAAGACTTTTTTATAACAAAGAACATTCTCTGTGTTAATCTTTGTTTCAAAGATTCTTATAATACTATTTGTTGCAAAATAAATTGATAAAAATTTTCCTTTAGCTCTCCAAAAATAGATTATCAAAAATATCAAAATTTTAATTCTGTAAAATCAAGCTAAAATCCTAAATTTTCTCTTTCTAGAATTGGGAAATTTGATTCTTTATTTAATTCATGGAAGGTAATTTTTATTGAAATGCCAAACGAAAATTTTGATCTTTTTATTTTGCAATTACCATATAATTTGTTTCAAAATAAATGGAACAAAATTTTCATACATCTTTCAGAAAAAAATGATTTTAAAAATAATCATGCCTTTCTGATTTTTAATCCCTAAAAAGAAGCTTAAATTAATGATTTCACCATTTACAATTGGGGTCTTTGATGACTGGTTTTAATTCTTGTAATAGGATATTTATTTTGTTTAGGAAAGCTAAGTGAAAATTTTGATCTTTTTGTTTTGCAATTAATAGTAAAATCAAAAGGTGATTAAATTGAAAGTTTTAAAAAGTGTAAAATTGTAATAAATTTTTAATTATAAAACTAGTGAATTTTGATCTCCCAATTTCATAATACAAAATTGTAAAAAATTCAAAACAAAAATGTGTAGCTAATTCAAAAATGTAAGACACAGTATTACTACTCATAAGTTTCAGTCGAAAACAATATTTTTTCATTTTTTACTCAAAAAAAACAAACTGATTTCAAAAAGATATTTTTAATGAGTGAAGAGGAAAATGAAGAAACAAACAAAAAACAAACCTTCACTTCACAGTTAAGAGAATGTGATCTAGAAACAGAATTTCTCTCGACTAGTATAACAAAAGATGTTCATTATAAATTGTTTTGTTATTCACCAAAATTCATCTTTATTAAAAAATACACACCTTACCATTTGCCCTCTGCTAATATCCGCGTAAATTTTTTTTTTGTTTTCCCAACGTGACTTCGATCGATTTTCTCTTTCTTGTTTGAAATTCGTTTTTCTTTTTCTCCTTAATCACAACTACAAAAAAAAAAAAAAAAATTAACAAAAAAATTAACAAAAAAAAAAAAAAAAACAGAAAAAATTGATTACGGCCAACGATCCGACATTTCAAAGTCTATGTTTGTCTTGTTTTTCAAAGCCGTTGTTACAAATTGACCTGAACACATCTTCTGTCATTCGAAAGATGGTAAATAAAAGGAGGATCATTAGTGACTTGCAAGGCAGTATGGAATATGAAATTGATCGAATTGAGCACTTTCAGAAATTAAAGTTCAAAACACAGCCAAAAACGGATGGAAGAAATAAAAAGAAAGATGGTTTAGAAACCCAGCTAGCGCATGAGAACCCGAACGACTACAAAATACAACAAAATTTGAGGAGAAAGCGCTCCTTTATCTCCATGTTCACAAAGAATCAGGTTGAGGGGAACAAAAAGGAAAAGGAAATTGAAGACATCGAGGTTAGCAAAGTTCTGAATACAAAGGTCAATGCAAGTGATTATTCTTCTTGTTTATTAAAACAGCGATTTTCAACAAAGGAATTTCTTAAAGTAAGAGCGCAAAGGAAGGAACAAAGGTTTTCCTTGCTTGAAGACTTTTTTGAATCAAATTTGGATCCCAAGACTGTGCCATATAAATTTGAAACCTTCTTTGAAGAGAAATTCAAAGAGGAAACGAAGGAAATGAAAATGAACGAAATCAACCCCAACGAAAGACTAATTGTCTTTGAGCCAATCTCGCTAAATTTCACTCGGCTAAATGAAAATAAAGATTTACTAAATGAAAAATATCGATGCAGTGTCTCTCTTTATGATTCCATTAACCAAATTAGATTATCTGAAAATTATTATTTCCAATTCCCAACCCTGGAAAAAGAGGGTGACAAGGAAACACAAAATGATCCAAAGAATAATTCAAAAATTAAAAAAAAAAAAATCAGTGAAGTGACAAAAACAAAAAGATGTATTTTCAAAATTAACAAAAATGAAAACCAAAAAATATTCTTAATTATTCGAATTCAAAAAAAATATTCCGGCCGTTACGATACAATGATTAAAGATTATTTCCATCATTTGAATAAAAAAAGAAACAAGCAAAAGCTGAGTAAAAAAAACCAACAACAATTGGATTTTATAAAAAATTTCCAATTAAACCGCACCATTTGTTATCAAGATTTAGGTTTTTTAGTCTTCCCATTAATTGATTCTAATCATTTAAAAATTGATGCAAGTTTAAAAAATGGTGTTAATTTGAATCCTATATTAAAATATACCAAAAGTGAATTAGATCAAGAAATAAATAATTTTATAATTACAGATCAATCTAGTCTAGAATTTATAAAGAAATTAGAAATACCAGGATATTTGACTGCTAAAATCTGGGAAATTGGTAAAATTAATCAACTTGGTAACAAAATTATTGATTCTAATTTCCAATTCATTGCTTTTAATAATACATTACTAGTAAACAATGAAAATGGAGATGTGAAGGAGAAGGGAAATGACTATGAGAACAAAAAGAAGAATATGAATAAAATTAATAAAGAAGAATCAGTAGAAGAAGAGGAGGAAGAAGAAGAATCCGAAGGGTCTGAAAAGGAATTAAATATGAAAAAACAGAACAAGAAAAACAAAGAACAATCAGAACAACCAGAAGAAGAAACAGAGGAAAAAGAAAAATCAAAAGAATCCGAAAAAGAAAAACACACAGAAAAAGAAAAACACAAAGAAAAAGAAAAACACAAAGAAAAAGAAAAACACAAAGAAAAAGAAAAACACAAAGAAAAAGGAAAAAAAAAACCAAAAGAAAAACCCAAAGAAAAAACAAAAGAAAAACCAAAAGAAACAAAACCTTCAACAAACACAAAAAGCAACAATAATAAAGATACAAATACTAAAAATATCAACCAAAACAAAAACAGAAATCGAAATAGCAATATTAATGAAATTAAAGGGATCATATTACAAAAATTTTCAAATAAACCAAATTTAAATTGCAATTTAAAATATTATCATAATTTATTTTTATATCCAGTTGGGTTAATTAATTTAAAGAAGGAATTTAATCTGATAATCATTGATGTTGAATATAAAAAAACCCCAAGTTTATATGATCAAGGGTTAAAAAGGATATATGGGCAAGTAAATGAGTCAAGATTTCAATTTAAACGAAATATCATTATTAAACAACAAAAGGATATTCTAAGCTTTTTTGATGAGATTAAAATCGCACTAAAGCCAATTTTTGATGAAACTGATCATTTATTATTTAAATTTTATACCTTAAATAAGCAGAAAAATAGTAAGAAATTAATTGGCTTTTCTGTATTACATCTAAGTTATATTAACCTATGCAGATATAACAATAAGGCACAAGAATTAAAGATATATCCAAAATTGAATGAAACTGAATATTTGAATAATCAAGGAGAAATTAATTCAAAAAATTCAAAGCCCATCAAAACCATTTTCCAATTAAAAATACAATTAACAAGCACAATTTATCCAAAAAATGAAATTTTATTTGAAACATATAATAATTGGGCTAAATTAGATAGTAAACGTGCACCTATTGATGAATTTATTGAAAATTTATTAGAATTAAATATTCAACCATTACATATTTTGATTCAATATTTGCACCCCATTTTAGAAATGTATTTCGATTCTCTGTTATCAATAGAAAAAAAGAAACCCAAAATCCAAATTTTTTTACATTTAATAAAATATTTAAATACAATCCAGGACGAATCAAAAAATTTGAAAAAAATTGATCATATCAATTTGTATTTGGAATATTATTTGAAAAGATTTCAGTCTTCGGATAACGAAACTTTTTTATTTCTTGAAATACTTTGGCTATGGATCCATTGTCTGAAGAGTTCCACTTCTCGAAGAAGGAAAAAAATAAATAACGATTTAGTTTCAGTGAGCAGCTTTTTATTTAAAATCATTATAAAATCAATTATATTATATTTAAATAAAATAAAGAAATTAAATCAAATCATCAAGTTAAATGGCAATGGCAATGATATTAATGAAGTTTTTAATATAAATTTTTTTGAGCAATTCCAAGAACTATTTAATTTATTATTTGAACAATTAATAATTAATTTAAAAAATAATGTAAACTTTGCAATTTTAATTAACCACTCAATTGCAGAAACAATTACATCCTTATTCACGCTATTTGATCGGGGAGTTGTATATCAATTAGTATTAAGTTATTTAAAAAATTTTGATTTGGAAAAAAATGACAAAAATAAAAATTTAATATTATTTAAATTACAAATATTAGATATTTTGTTGAAAAAAAACTATTTCATTCAGCTCAATTTCCCCATCATATATGTCTTTCCTAAAAATTGCAACACTTTTAATTATTTATGCCAAAAGCATCCATTGACTGGTATTTTTATGAATATTTATTTGAAATTGTTTTCGAATTTGGATCATATCGATAATGCTATTAATTTTGAAAAGGCTAACAATTGGTTTACTAATCTATTATTTGACCATTTAATCAAATTAAAATTTATTGACAATAATACTGATCAAAACAACATTAAAAATAAAAACAAAGATGCCAAAAATAATAAGCAAAATAAACACACAAAAAGTAAAAGTGAAAATGAAAGCAAAAACAAGGAAAGTCAAAACAAAAATGAATTAATGGATCATCATAATTTCAAATCAAATATATTTTCAATCTATTTTTCTTATATCTTGATATTAATTGAAAAAATTGATATTATAAAAAAGTTCCCATTGAATATTCAAAGGCTAGTATTTATTAATTTCTTAATTATAATAAAACATATGAATCAAAATTTTTTTTTCCATTGGCTAAAAATAGAAAGAAATTCTAAAATTAAAATTTTTTGGAAATTAATAATATTATGTTTGAATTCTTTTGAATATTTAAGTAAAGAGCAATTAAAAAAAAACATTTACCAAAATAATAAGGAAGAAAAAGAACAAAAAAAAAAGGAAAAAGAGAATATCAAGAATATTGATTTTGAAGATCATAATAATAAATCAAAAAATAAAAATAAAATTAAATTAGAGAATAAATGGACTAAAATTGATACTATCGAAGATGAAACTAATAATGAGAATAACAGCGCCACCACAAACAACGACACCATTACCAGTAGTAATGATAATAATGATGAGGATAAAAATGAAAAAAATGATAATTTAAACAATAAGAAGAAAAAAGAAAAAAAGAACAATAAGAAGAAAAAAGAAAAAGAAAAAGAAAAAGAAAAAGAAAAAGAAAAGGAGGAAAAAAAAAAAAACAAGAAAAAAGCACAATTAAAGGAACAAAAAAAAGAAAAAGAAAAAGAACATGAACAAGAACAAGAACAAGAACCGGAACAAGAACATGGACAAGAAAAAGAACATAAAAATAAACAGGAAAAGGAAAAGGAAAAGGAAAAGGAAAAGGAAAACAAAAAAGAAAAAGAAAAAAGAAAAGAAAAAGAAGGGAAAACTGAAAACAAAAGCAAAACCGAAAAGCAACAAAAACAAAAACAAAAACAAAAACAAAAACAAGAAAAAGAAAAAGAAAAAGAACAAGAACAAGAACAAGAACAAAAAAATGAACTTAAAAATTTAACATTATCTTTTAATGAAGAAATGATTGATTTAAAAAACTTGAATTTGATTAATAAAAAAAATAAAAAAGTAATTTTCCTTATTAAAAACGACAAATTAAAAAATGAAAAAAGCACAAATAATATTAATAATAATTATATTAATTCTAATAAAAAAAAAAACAATTACGAAAAAGAAAAAGAAAAAAATACATTTAATAAAAATACCCAAAATCAAACAAATTTTTGAAAAAAGAATTTCCAATGAATCAAACACAATTATTTTAGAATTAATTGAAAATATTTTTATTAAATTTCATTCAGAATTAATTAAGGAATCCGTCAATAACAAATATGTAAATTTAAGAAGTTTATTTAAAATCTTTTTATATTTATTAAAAATTAAAGCGAGTTATTTTTTTACGAACGAAATTTTGAAAACCTTAATTTGGATCATTCAAAAATTTTCAAGAAAAATATTTTATGAAGAAAATGATTTATTAGGGGAATTAATCTCACTAACTATTAAAAAAACCTTATATGTAAACCATGAAACTCGGGCATTATCTAATACCATCATTTATTTATTTTTATTATTTAGTTATAGATATCATCAAAATCTTACCAAAATCACGATTTTATTAGATTTGTCGTATGAAAAATTGCTAAATGATTTAAATAAAAATTTTACCCAAAAGGAAATCATCTTTTATAAAAAAACCTTATCGATATTATCAACTTTGATAAGCAATTCTAGAAACGAGGGCTTTAAATCAAATTGTAAGCAATTAATCAACAATTTAAGAAAAATATTATTAGATTCCTTTCGAATACGAGACCAACAATTCGACCCTCAAAATTATGCAGATCTGTTGCTAAGAGTGGCGAATTTCCATTGGGAGACGCCATATATTAGATTTTCTTGGCTTGAGAGGTTAATAAAATTCCAATTATCTAGAAGCAATTATCTTGAAGCTGGTATAACCCAATTGCATCAATGCGCAACAATCTCCGAATATCTATTTCATATCAACCCTAACCGACATTGGTTGCCACGCGGTGCCAAGGATTTAATACATTTACATCAAACATTAATCGAGGAATGCTATGATCGAAAACAGAAATTGCCCAATTTGAAATATATCAAAAAGGATATCTTTTCTGAAGAGGGGTTAATATCATGCCTTTTAGATTGCATCAATAATTTAACCAAGGCAAAGGCATCAGAATTATTAGTAGAGGTTTATCAGATTTTGATCAAAATTTACAAATATAGAAAGGATTTTAAAAATAATTCGATGATACATAATACTTTAAAGCATTGCTATGAAGATTTAATTAATGAGAAGGTTAATAAAACTACACTGTTTGGCTATTATTATAAAATTGATTTCTATGGTAAATTGCTCGGGGAAAATCACAATACGAGCTTTATCTATAAATTTCCTCCACAAATAATGATTTTTGATTTAAAAACTAAATTATTGCAAACCTTTTCAAAAAAATACTCGAAAAATAATATAATAATTATTCCTGAAAATGAAATGAAAAAGGATTCATTAGATAAAAACAAAATTTATATTTCAATGAAATCAGTACGGCCATATTTTCCAATCAAACAATCAAAAAATGAAAATGAAAATGAAAATGAAAATGAAAATAGAAAGTCTGAATATCAAAAAATGTTTGGAACAAATAAATTTTTTTCCGATGAACAAACTTTAAAAATTAAAAGAAGGAAGAATGATGACAAGAACAGTGATGAGGATGAGGATAGAAATGAGAATGAAGATGGAAATGGGAATGATCAAAAAGAAATAAAACAAAAATACCACCAAGTTCGTTATATCTATAAAACAAAAAACATTTTCCCCTTTATGAATACAAGAATGAAAATAATTAAATCAAAAAAAATTAGCTTCACAACAATTGAAACAGCCATTTTAGATATACAAAATAAAAATAAACAATTCCAAGAAATATTTTCACAGTATGACCATTCTTATAACCAATTGGCAATTTTATTATCGGGTTCTTTAATACCTCAAGTAAATGATGGGCCCTTTGAAACTGCAAAAACATTTTTGCAAAATGTTGATAAATATAATCAAACACACATTAAGAAATTCAAAAAATGCTTGCTGCTATTAATTGAGAATTTATCACAAGGCTTACAATTGCACTCTTATATGGTATCAAACAATCATCAAAATTTACATAATACTTTAGTAAGTGCTCTTGAGAAAATTAAACAAATTTATATCCCTATTTTATCAGGTAAAAAGACAGTTAATGCTTTTAGAGATATAACAATTTCCAAATTAATAGAAAATAATCTTCAAGATCAAGAAATTAATTAAATTCTAGTTAATGTTTTTCTTTTTTCTTTTTATATTTTTTATTTTTTTTTGTTTTATATTTGATATTTTATTGTATTTTTTTTAATATTTAGATTTATTTTCATATTAACAAAAATTTTTGAGAATTAGGAAAAATTTTTATTATTTTGGTTTTTGTTTCTATTAACATTTCAAATTTAAAATGTCTCAAAGATTTTACTTCTTTATAAACTAAATTCCAAAAATTTGGACACAATTTAAACAGTGGAAAGAACATCTTTACTGCACTTTAAATTCAAATTGGAAAGAATTTAAATTATACCTTCAATTTGAAAATAATTTTATCTTTTTTTGTCTTTTATGTTTTGTTTCTAAGTTTAATAATCTGTTTCATTAGAACTGTAAATTTTTTTTTCAATTGGGAGATAGTAGGTTGAAATTTGAGTTTAGTTAATTAGAAAAGTTCAATATGATTAGTTTAAGGGATCTAATCTTTTGATTGATCAATAATTGTTGGTGAAATTTTTATAAATTTAGACTTAAAAATGCTTTGATACTATTAAACATATATTAGTACACTATTCTCTTGATAAATACATTAGAAATGAAAAAATCAAAATATAACTAAAAAAATATTATCAAAAAGAAGGACTAGGGGTTTATCAAGGAGATCGACTTATCTCCTTCATTCTTAAGATTTATTGAGTCATTTAGTCATTGAAAAAATTAATAAAATAAAAATCATGTTCAGATGTTTGTCGATGTTTTTTTTTCACATAATGGAAGGATCAGTTTCATAAATTGATAAACAATTAATAATAATTTATAAAATTATTTGAGAATTTATTATGAATTAAAATATTGATAAAACCGTAAAATCAAATCATTTATCAAAAATTAAATATTTCCGAATCTGGTTAGAGAAAGAAAACCATTTACAAAAAAACTTCAAATAAGTAATAGATAGTTTTAAAAATATTAAAAAAAAATTTGAACCAATAAAAAATGAGTGAATGGAGTAAAATAAGAAAGGTTTAAATCAATATGTATTCAACACTTTATTTTGTTGGCTCATAATTTTTAATCTAAATCAAATTTTTTTTAACTCTATTGATGTTTGAATGAATAAAAAAATATTTAAAAATTTTTAAAAATCAATCCATATTCTCGGAGAATTATTAATAATCTGCATCTTTACTTGTCTAAGCCTTGATATCACTATACAAAAGAAGATTTAAACTCGAAAAGAATTTATGCGAAATTCTAGGGTTTGATCACATTTTACACACATTAAAATTTTCGAAAAAAAAAGATGAAAATATTTTTTTTTATTGTTCAAGCGAGGATTTTTTCATTCCTCTTGTTTCCCATTGGGTTTTTTAATTTAAGTATTAAACCAATAATTTAAATGAATTTTTGGTTTATTTGTCTATTCTTTTAAATTCTAGAAAACACCATTAGACTTTCTTGAGTTTTCTGTTTATTTCGAAAATCAATAAATTTTCGTGAGGTTTTCTTTGGGTTTTTTGTTTATTTAGAATATGGATAGATTTTAAAATCAAACATAAAACCTCAATAAAACTGCCGTTAGGTTGTTTTTACTTAAAGAAATAATAAAAAAAATTTATTAAAACTTCATTTTATTACTGAAATTAAAAAAAAACATATTGTACTCTACGACACTTGACGGAACATCACGAATTCCAAAATTTTTATTTAGAATTTTTTACTAAATATAACCATCTACTGTTATTTTCCATTAGGGCTAATAAAATTAGATAGTTTTTTCTGTTAGTAATATTAAAAATATTTTTTTTTTTAAAAAATTAGATATATTGATTTTTTTTGATTAGATACCCAGATTTTATGATTATTTTCAGAGGTTGGACAGTTCCTAAAGAAGATTAAAATATCAATTTAAAATAGAAAATTTAAAATTATTAAAAGCAAATATAACTAATTTTAGACTTAACTTAATTGTAAATATTTATCGATGGAAGAGTCAAGAATATTGAAAAATTATTATTTATAATAATAATATCAACAAACAATCTTGTGGTAGAGTGTATTAAAGTATCGTCAAGTGCCTTGGTTTTTTTTAATTTCAATAATAAACTGAAAATTTAATAAATTTTCTTTTTATTTCTTTAAAACAACCTAACGGCAGTTTTGTTGAGGTTTTATGTTTGATTTTAAAAAACAATCGATTTTCCAAATACAAAGAAAACTCAAGAAAACATAACAACAATTTTCCTGTATTCAAATGAATACTGAAAAAATTTAGATTTTACTCAATTCTTTTAAATTCTAGAAAAGTTAATGCCAGTATTTCTTAAATTAAAAAAACCTAAAGATAAAAAATATTTAAAAAGGGTAGTTTCAACTTTCATTTTAAAATTTTGAAATTTCACAAATTATTTAAATAGATATTCATATGTTGCTGATTAAAATAAATTTCAAACAGAATTCTGCAACTAATGTAAAAATCATTCTAATATAGAAATTTTATAAAGATATCGATCATTTTCTATGGGGTCATGTCGTCAATTACCTAGCTTTTCCAGAATTCAAAAGAATAGAGAAAAATCAAAGATTTTGCTCAATTCTTTTAAATTCTGGAAAAGCTAACCTCAGGTTTTTTTTAATTTAAGAAATAAGCTTTAAATTAAATAAATTTTCTGTTTCTTTCTTAAAATAAAAAAAACCTAACAACAAAAAATATTTAAAATGGATAGGCTCAACTTCCATTTTAAAATTAAGAAATTTCACAAATTATCTAAACAGATATTCTTATGTCTATGATAAAAATAAATTAAAAACAAAATTCTGCAACCTATGTAAAAATGATTCTAAACCTAGATACAGATGAAGATATCGATCATTTTTTTTAGGACTGCCTATTTTTTGAAAAAAATCGAAAAATTTGGATTAAAGATTTAATTCAAATTAAGTAAAAGTAATGAAGAATTATATTCTTGATATTATTCAAAATAAAGAATCGATATTTATTTTATCATTAGTTAATGATAAAGAAAATTATGACTCTTTATTGAAATTTCTAAACAAAAATTTAGAAATTAGGGAAGTTCCATCAATTTCTTTAGAGTGCCTAGGTACTTTTTTAATTTCAGAAATAAACTGAAAATTTTTGAAATTTTCTTTTTATTTCAGAAATTAAAAAAAAACCTGACAGCAATTAGCCATAATTCAAAAAAAAAATGAGTAAAATCACAGATTCAACTCAATTCTTTTAAATTATGGAAAACCTAACAGCTGTAAGAGGAAATTAATTTCCTCCATTTATAATAAAAAAAAAAAAAAAAAAAAAATTTAAAATAAGCATAGAGAATAAAAACTATTTTATTGTTGTATTATTTGTCTTTTCGGGTGTGTTGTAAAAGATTCCAAATTTGAAAAATTGGATATATTTGATTCAAATTTTTAAACAATTATCTTATTTTTATCCAGTTTGCTATACATTCACAATTAATGTACAAATTCTAAAGCTGAAGAAAATATTAATTGTTGACAAAGCTATTTTAAAAAGTACCTTCAAGTATTCATTTCCATAAATCACAAGATCGATCAATATTTCGGCATTTCTTTATTGCACCTTTAATATGATTCTGCTGTGAAATGCAGTTATTTTGGATTTTAATTGGTGGGATAACGTGTATATCATTTTCTTAGATTTAATTCTAAAATGTTTTTATTTTCTTCTAATTCCGACTTGAAACTCAAAAGTAGCTAGTTTATCTTTTGTGAAGAGTTTATTCAAAGAAAATGAGATCCTTAATTCCGACTTATCTAGGTTAAATTTAGATGTCAAAAAAATCAGGTCTAAACACACCCAAAAAATCGATTTCTGAAAATTAAAAGTTTTTTTACGAAATTTGTCATTTTGTCCAGAAAAAACTAAAAAACTTTTTGAGTTTATCCATGACGGGAAGGTTTCTTGTTAACAAACCTGAGGTTTCCACTAGCAAAAAAACAATTTAACGATCGAATAAAAATGTTTGGGAGTTGTTTTTGTTTTTTTGATTTTTGGAGAATTATTTTTGATTTTTGAATTTCTGTTTCTTCCTCAAATATTTTTATTCTTTTATTAATTCATATCTGTTGTCGTTTAAAAAAAGAAATATATTGTCGAGTTTCACTTTCTCGTTTGGATCAACCTAAAAGTTTCATATTTTTGGAACAAATTTATTAAAAAAAAACGTAAAATTTTTAGAAATCAATTTTTGTTCAGGCTAACTAAAATTTGTTTTTACAGTATTTAAAAGTAAAATACTAGGATTGGCTCGTAATAAGAGTAAAGGTATTGTTAATTTTGTTAATAAGAATTATTATTGATCTTTTTCGTTGCTTTTAAAGCTGTTGTTGGTTCATTCTTAGATCTTTCAATGACTGAACATATCCGCCTAGTTTTTTACAATTATTTTGCGAAAGTAAAAAGTGACCGTGTCTTATCTCTGTATTGGTAACAACAACTTTAAATCCAGGAATATTGTTGTCGTCGTCAATTTTGATTGT
This sequence comes from Anaeramoeba flamelloides, assembly GCA_027625915.1. Taxonomy (NCBI): domain Eukaryota; family Anaeramoebidae; genus Anaeramoeba; species Anaeramoeba flamelloides. Next base: position 9,548,391 of record JANTQA010000032.1, on the reverse strand, counting down.
AGGAATTCGGTGATATTCAAACCCAGACATTTCTTGAATGCCATCTGTTAGCAAAAATTTTAAACAACGGTGTTTTGTTTCTTTTTCTTTTTTTTTATGCTTTGTCCCAATATTAATCATTCTGTTAACTTGAAGAATCGTTCTTTTTTCAAGTTGTTTTTCATTTAACAATTCACAATTCTGTGGTAGTAGCCCAAGGCTTATAACCCCAAGATCGGAGATTAACATTTTATGGAATAGATTGCCAACAATCTCATCAAAGGAAAGATTGTTTTTGTTTTTCATATTTTCTAATTGTGTATTTAACCATGCTATTTTTAGATTTAACCCTAATGTTAGAAAGTGTTCTTTGAATTGGGTTGTGGTGTATTGTGCCATAAGTAAAATTTCAAAAAAAAAAAAAAAAAAATGAAATTTCAGGTTTTGAATTGTTTTTATTTTATTGGTATTTTTTTTTTGGAAAGATGTACTCTCTTTGTTTGAATTTGGGTTTTTAATTTGTCCCAATTGGAAAATTGGGTTAACAATTGATTTTTAGTTCTTCTTTGCTTGAAGTACTATTTCGAAAAGAATCCCTACAGATAAATCAAAACTTTGTTACAAAGATAAAAATCCATACTTTCCCTTTTCTCGTAAGGTTACATATTAATTAATCAACGAAATCAAAAAACAATAATTGAATATCTTATTGGTTTCTTGAAGTTATACTATTATATTTGAAATGTCTAAAAATGAAAGATCACATCTTGGTATTTGAATTATAATTCAGGAAAAAATATTCTCTCCCTTTGCTATATTTTTCTTTATTAAATAAAGTTCTCAAAGAAGTAGGTTGAAATTTGGTGATTGTGGTTCTGCTTTAAAAAGGAAAATTCAGGAAAACTTTTATCATTTTATTATTCAAATACCACAAGACAAGGAAAATTTTTTCAAAAAAAAATCTCTAAATTTGGTATTTTTGAAATACACTTATATAATAAACATTATTATACATAACAATTTTCAAAAAGGTTTACAACTTTAATAGATATTAATAGGAATTGAAAAAAAAAATGAAATTTTTCAGTAATATTTTTTTCATTTTTAATTGTAAAAGTTTTGAATTTTTTAATTGACTTAGTAGAGAGATAATTTTCAAGTATTTTTTTAATAGTCTAAAAAAAACATATTTTTCTATTTTAACAGAGCACAACATATTTCAATCAAAAGATATTGTTAAATTAAATTGAAATTCTGATTTTTTATCTGTTTTTGGAATATTTTTTATCATTTTATTTTTTTCCATGTTTGAGTTTTTATATATATTCCCAATTATTTTCTGCAAATTGCTTTAACATTTATTCTTTTTTCAATCTTAATGTTCAATCAAAAATTAATTCATTTCAACTTTTTCCAATAAAAAAATACCCCAAAAATGGGTGTTTTTTCCAAAAGTCGGTCTTTTTGAAAATGGGGGTATTCGAATTTTCATGAGTTTAATAGCTATCTTTTTTTATTACATAAAATTATGATAAATTTGAAAAAAATCATTTATAAAAGAAGTATAACTGAAATCCAATATATAGTTTTGGCTAACTTTAATTTTCGGTATTTAAATTTTCCTTGTAGTGTAGTATTAAAGTTTTTTTCAAAAAAAGAATTAATTTTCAATATCTTTGCTATTACTCTTGGTATTTGAAAAAGAAGATTGCCACTAATTTTGAAATTTGGTTTGGTTATCCTACTAGATAAAAAAAAATTAAAAAACCATAAATTTGCTAAATATTCTATTAAATTTTCTCCTACAAATTGAATTCATTATTTGAGAGTCGTGGAATACCAATTTATTAATCACAGTTTGTGGAATTTTTATCTATAATCAATAATCTTTCTATCGGGTTTTTGCTCCTCCTGTATTCAGGACGTGTATAGTTTTTAATTGGTCATGAAAATGATAAATTTATTTTATATATATATTTTAATTATTTTTCTTCTTCTCTTTTTTTTATTTGATGATTTTTCTTTAATTACTCCTTTCTATAAAGAAATAAAAATTGAACTCATTAGTTAAAATTTACTAAAAAGAGTATGAAGTTTACCATTCAAATATATTTTACTATAAATATACTATTGATTACTTAACCCAAGGTGTCTCAGAAAAAGAAGAAAAAAAAACATATGTTTTTTTTTTTTTACTGGGATTATCTACTCGGGATTCAGTTATTTTAGTTACATTTTAAAGAAAAAATGTAAGGTTTGAGAATTCGCTGAAATTTTTATAAGGCTTTTGTACCACTGGTAGTGTAGGGAAAGTTAAGTTTTCTTGATTTTTCTGTTTTATAAAAAAATCAATAAATTCTATAAATAAAACTGAAAAACTCAAGAAAACTGCTGTTAGCTTTTCCAAAAATTAAAAGATTTTTGTGGATTTTTAATTTTACTCAATTCTTGTCAATCTCAAGAAAACATCCCTTAAATTTTTTTATATTTTTAGAAATAAATTGAAAGTTTATTAAATTATCTTTTAATTAAGAAAAATACAAGAAAACGGCCTTTAGGTTTTCTAGAATTTAAAAGAATTGAATAAAATATTTGATTTTTCTCTTTTCTTTTGAATTCTGGAAAAGATATACACTCTACAGCACTCTACGGAACTTGGCGACACTTTGGTAAACTCTAAACTTGGATTTAGAGTTTTTTATCCTCGATAGACGGTCGCAAAATTATAGCTCAGAGGATATGTATTCTTTGAAAAATGAAAAGAAAATTTTTTTATTTCATAAAGACAAGAAAACGAGAAAGAAAGGAAACAGATTGAAAAAATAATAAAAAAAAAATAAAAACTTAATTAAAAAGTTTTTTTTATACCTGGAGTGTTGAATGGGTGAGTGGTTGTTTCATTTTGTGTCTTTTTTTTTTTTATAGCCACTATAATTTGTTTTTATAAAAGAGATCTAAATATTTAAATAATTATAGATCAAATAAAATAGATTATTTTTCTAAGTTATAATTTAGAACTTTATAGATAGGTTAAATATATAATATGTAGTTTTTTTTTAGAATATAAATTGGTTTTCAAAAATATCTTTTAAGTTGTTTTGTTTTTTTTTCTTTTTATTTTTTTATTTTTATGAAAGTTTCACAAATCTTGTTTTCGCAAAATCCCAGTCGAAAATACCAATTCAACAGTAAAAACCTAGTCCAATTAATGATTAGACAGAGTGTACAGAAAGTTTGATTGAGTTAACTTCAGTACATTTTCAAATTGCTGCAGTTACCTTCAGTTCTCTTCGGTTGAATAAGTCCATTTCAATTCTTTCAAGATCTGATCAGATCAAGTTTTTTTGTTTAAGATCTGATCATAAATAAGTGTATCAATTCTTATAATGATATTTTATTCCTTTTACCTTTCCCAACCACAGAAAAAAACAAAAAAAAAAAAACTACAAGATAAGGAACTCAAACAACTTAAAAGCAAATTTGTAAAATGATGTTTGGTAAAAAATAATAAGAAGAGTAATGTCCTGAGAAATCAAGGGTTAGTGACTTGTTTGTACTCATCTAAATTAAGAAGATAAAGTAAAAAAAAATCTACGAAAATAATATTGAAAAAATTTTTTTTCATTCTTTATTTTCAAAAGTTTATTGTAAAGGTGATCCGTCTTATTTGGTCTTTGAGAAAAATAAAAAATATTTCAAATACACACCTCCTCAGGTCTATTTTTTGGTTTGTTCGATGATTAATTTCAATTGTTCCCCATGAACAATGCTCTCGATCCAAAAGATAATTTAATAAAATTCAAAATACAATCCAACAAAACCAAAAAAATTGAAAAATTTAATGATTTCACTCTGGTTTACTTTGGTTTGTATTTCTTTTCACAAATAGAGCAATGAACCAATTTTTTGGTTTCCAATTTTCAATATCCTGTGGGCCCACAAAAAAAATTTTTCAGTAAAGTTGTCTCAATTAAAATTTTTCAAAAATGGTAAACTGTGCAAACCTCCTAAAAAAAAGTGAAAAATCTAACATAATTTATTTATGGAGAAACAAAATATTTTTGAAAAAAAAAGATCAAATTTTTTTTGTATTCTCTCTTACTGCTAAGAAATATATCAAAAAAATATCAATCCTCTAAAATCATAATAAAAAAAACAGTAAAGGAAAAAAAGATATTTCTGAAACTCAACCAAATAGTTAAATTACATGAATAATAATACTTTTGTAATTAATAAGTCTTTTTGAAAAATCTGTAATTTTTTCATGAACATCGTTATTGAACGAACCGAAAAAACAAAAAAAAAAATTAACAAAAGCGGGTTTGTGTTGTTTATCTGATACACTCAACATAGGCCAAGGGATTTTTGATGTAAAAGGAGAAGAAGTCTATGAGTAATTGATTTTAATTCAACAATGGCTTGTACTTCATGACATTTGGATTCTCATAATTAAAGAGTATGCAATAAATACTTGTGGTTCCAAAAAAATAGACTGGTTGTGTTTCGTTCAATAGGTCTCTTTTAAGCAGCCAAAAATAATAAAACAGGTGTATTCAAAAATGAATTACAGTCAGTTCCACTTTTAAGACTCAAATGTTCAACGAAATTTAATTCTCAAAAAAATCTCAAATTTAGTCACATTTATTTGGAATTTTTTTTTTTTACAAATTATTTTCACTAGAATTTGAATTTTGTTCCTTAGTTTGGGTTTTTTTTTGTGTCTTAAATTTCATTGAAAGTTTGTGTCTTAAAGTGGAACTTATTGTAAATTTTTTGTTGTTTTTGAACACAGTCAATCTAAAAAAATGGATTGGTGTTTTAGATCTATTGTTTTCCAATTGATTGGGTCTGTTTGGAAGCACGTTGATAAGAAGTTTTTAATTGCTTTTTTGTATTCGCCTGGGTGTTTTCGGTAATGCTGAACATGATCTGAGTCGTCCCAAACTTTACGGTGAACCTCTATTTCCAATTTTTCTTGTGATTCGATAAAGCTTTCTAAAAAGGGCAAACTCACAAGCTTGTCCTTTCTGGAATACAAATACAATTGCGGGCACCTAATTAAGTGTTCCCCTCTCATTGCCTTGGCTATTCTTCTTGCATTATTTTGGATCACCGAGGAGCAATACTTTAGTGCCATTTTGGCCATGAAGCGTGACGATTTTTTCAGCAAATTGGATTTTAAAAACGATTCAGAAAAGCCCCTCGCAAAGACGTCAGGAGTTGGTGGCGTGGGCGAAGAATCAAAAACTATTCCCCTGATGTTCCTAAAGAGCAAATTTTCCAGGTCGAGATCATACTGCGCACTTGGTGTTGTCACACCTCTCCACAAGTACAGCTCTTCCAATTTCCTTAATTTGTGTTGCTCATTTTGGATAATTTTTGCCAAGGAATGGAACCCATTGCCAGACATGCAATGAAAGATCACTTCGTCCGTTTTGTGTCGGATTCTTTTTGATCGGATGTCAGTTATAATCCGATCATGCACAGATTTTCCAAAAAAGCCTTCAAAGACAAAGGCCCTCCTTGGGGAGATTTCCGCATATGCAGGGAAGCCTAGCGAGCGATAAAGATCAACATACTTTTGCACATGCCGTTTTTCGGAGCCAAGCCAATTTAAGACAAAAACGACAGGTGGTCTTGATCCATGGTAGTGCCTCTGTAAATTGAAAGATGGGTTTTGATTTTGGTCAAGAAAAAAGTTTAACATTTGTTTCAAGGTTCAGAATGTTGGGAGTTACTTTTGAAAATGGGATCTAAAAAAAATAAAAAATAAAGGAGAAATGAAGACTATTTTTTCACAATTTTTCGAAATGATAAAAAATGAGTTTTTATTTTTGTAATTTTAGGATTTCGAGATAATAAAAGGAAACTTTCTATTTGTTGCAAAATATGTGGAACAAAATTTTCATTCAGCTTTTTAAGAAAAGATTTTAAAATCATTTAAATTTTCAAATTTTTTAATTCTGAAAAAAAGCTTAAATTCTAAATTTATTTTAGAATTGGGTGGGAACTTTGTTCGTTTGATGACTTATTTTGCTATTCTTGGGTTGATATATTTAGAAAGTTGAATGAAAATTTTGATCAGTTTATTTAACAACGAAGAGTTGTTGGAAAGAGAACTTTCATTGAGAAAGAGTTTATAAAAACTCCATTTCAAAATAATTGGATCATTAAAAATCAAATATTGAAAATACATATTTTTATAAATTGAAGTTATCTATTCGAATAAAATAATTCCTATTTTAATATTCAGTGCTATACACTATAAAGATTTGTTTTTGATTTAAAAATAAAATAAAAAAAAATTGAAAAAAAATTGGGATATTTATTCTGAAATTTTGTTTGTGTTAGATAATTATTAAATAGAATTTTCAAAAATAAAGTTATTTGTTCAGGATATTGAAAATTTTTCTAATCAGAAATTTTTGATATTTTGAGAATGGTTAGTAACTTATTTCAGAATTGTTAAAGAAGAATTGAAGGTTAAATTTTCTTTATTATTGTTGTTTTAAATATTTTTACCACAATAAATCATTTTTTTCAGTTTTTGAGATCTGAAGGAATAATCCATTATTAATAAAAAAACATGAACAAAATCAGGGATTGTTGAGAATATGAAATATATTTTGGCAACATTTTTTATTTAATAATTGAAAAATTATGTAATTGATCAGAAAGTAAAAGATACTGAATAAAAAAATTGAAAATAAAAATGGAATAGTTAGGTTTTAATATTCAATAGATAAAATTAGTTTTGTTTGATTTCAAAATTTTTAGTATTTTAAAAAAAAAATAAACACCCCAAAAATTAAAAAAATACTATGTAGGGTGGAAAATTAAGATATATGAAAGTTTATTTACTTTTGAAAAAAAAGGATCAAAATGAATTTAAAAAAAAACTTTGACTAAAAAAGTAAAAAAAAAATTTTGATCGAAAAATTGAAAATTGTTTTCATGATATTTACTAAAAAAATTTGAGGTTACCTAAATTATACAATTAAACTGTGAACTATTAACTGAAAAAGAGTTTATAAAACAAAAAATCAAACATTTTTTATATATTTCTTGTTTCCTTCAAATTGTAATTTTTATATTTTTATGAATTTAATAAGGCTAAAAAAAATAATAGTTCTTATCTGATTAATTAGCCTCTACTACAAGAAATCTAATATTATGATTGTTGTTATTAGAGTAAATCATATTAATTCTCCATAGTTCATTTTTCTCTGAAAATCTAATTAATAAAAAAGTCTTAATAACATTTGATAACACCAATTAAATAAGATTCTTATATTAGTAAAAAAACACAGAATCTTTGAAAAAAAATTTGTATTTCTTAACAAATTTAAAGATTGGGTTACAATATTTAGACTCTCGAGTTAAAAAATATCTTACAAAAATTTGTAGCAATGTGTAGATTAGTTTCTAAAAAATCCAATTGTTTTTAAAAATTAATAATTGATCAATTGATTTTTTCAAATTATTTTCATATTTGTAAAATATTGATGTTACACCTAGCTTTATAAAATGGAACCAATTTGTAATTATATTGTTACGTATATAATTATTGAGTTCATTTTTAAAATCCAATAATACAAATATAATTACATTATAATAATCTACATATCAATTTTTGAATACAGAATACTATTATTTGGAGTTGCTATTTTTAGATTTGGAACAGGATTTTTAAAAACAATTGCCAAAATGAAAATTTTTAATTGAGATCATTTTTAAAATAATTAATAATTTATTGTTTCAATAATATTATTGGGGAGATTTTTTTGAGTCATCAGAATAACAGAGTATTAATATTGTTTATTTTCAATTATAGTATACTTTATTTCTAGATCAAACTCTGGTAATAATAATCCAATAAGGGAAATTTAAAATAAAATAAATATACAAATATTATTAGAATTTTTTTAAAAAAAGAACATACATCTATTTCAACACTTTTATATTTTTCTTGTTTATTCAATGGCTAATTTTGTTTAAGAATATAAATATATTTATAGATTCAAATTTTAATTTAATAAAGAAAAAATTGAATTAAAACAAATATAGAATTAATTGAAAAATTAAATATTGGGGTTTGGTTTACTTTTTTTCATTTTTTTTTTTCGCAAATAGCGAAAGGAACGTTATTCTTGTTCCAAAGTTTCAATATCCCAAGGTTCGTTTAACAGGAATATTTTTTTCCGAATTACTTTCTTATTTATAATTTAAAAAAATAAATTAAATGTATTTACTTCTTGTATGATAAAAAACGTCATACAGTACTAAAACTATTTAGGGCAGTTGTAAAAACATCATGAACGAAAAAAAAATTAATAATTAATTTATTCATTCGAAAAGATATCGTTATATTACATAGAAAATTTGTTCTAGCTATTTATTAAAATCCAATAATATATATATATATATGATTCTAAATAATTATTGAAAACAAAAATATAAATTAAATTTTGAAAAAAATCTATAATAATTGTTTTTCATTAGAAAATTTAAACAATTTTTGAACATTATTTTTTTTTCAAAATTTAAATTTTTAATCCAACAGACTTGTTCAATTAATATTTGATTTTTATTTTTTTTTTCTTTTAATTTTGTTTTTTTTTTTTTTTACAATATTGACATAAAATAAACAATATTATTTGAACAAGAGACCAGAGATCAAAAATTAACTTTAAAATACCTGAATAAATTGAAAATATTTAATAATAACTCGTTTAAAAAATGATTATCAATGATTATTTTATTATTTAACACAGTTTTTTATCATTTTTTTAATAATTCAAAATTTTTAAAGAAATGTATAAGGATTCTTTTTTTATTCAATTAAATTTTTATAATAGTCCAAAATAATATCAACTTGTTAAATTATTTTTATTTTTTATAATAGAGATAGTATATGCTAAAATAATTTATCACGCCCTTTACATAAAAAAAAAATGTGATAAAAATTTATTCATTTTTTTATAACAGGTTATAAATGTTGTTATTAAAACCATCAACGTTAGAATGATCATTTATAAGAAATTGAAATTGATTTTTTATTATAAAATTTTTTACTCTTATACAACAACCTGGAAAATGGTTTTATAATTTTAACTTAAACTATTAAAATGTATAATAAAAAAAAACTCAAGTTATCCAAAATATATTTAAGTCTAAGTGGCACAGTTGTTGGGAATGAATTACATGTATTTAGAAAGTGTTTCAATTAATATTCAAAAAACAATTTATTTTGGAAAATTTCAAATTTTCAAAATTGAAATCATTTTTTAACATTTTTAATCATTGATTTTACTTGTTTTTTTATTTTGTATCCTAAATTCAGTATGTGATTTTTTTTTATTTCAAGAATAGATAATCAATTGGTAAAAACGAGTTATTTTAATGTTTATGAAATAGTAAAAATGTTTTTAGAGAAATGGTATTGATGAATATAGGAATTTTATTTACTCTTCAATTGAAGATCATAATGAACATTGTTGTTTTTCTCAGTTAGGAGATAAGAATTTCAAGTTCTTGATATTTTTTTTGAAAATTTATTTATTTTACAAGTTTTATTTCGGACTGGTACCAACTATTCTTTGGGGTATTGTTCTTGTCTGATTAATTTGGTTCTTTAAAGGTCATTTATAAAAAATAATTGATATTTGAAAAAAATGCTAGGCACTTTGACTGTTAAAAAGATTATTTTTTGAGTTTTGAAAATTGAAAAAATAATTGATAAATTATCAAGAATAAATAAATGAATTTTAATTATTAGGTATATTTAAATATTTTTATTATAATTGAGTTTAAAAAAGATAATTTAAAAGAAAAATTTTCTCACTTTTTCGGGCAATGAATATGATCTATTTTTTTTTTTTTTTGGAAATTGACAAACATATGAATAAAAAAGCTTTCATTAATTTGAATCTTATACAGTCAATCCAAACCTAGCGTGAAATTTTATCAATATCAAATTTTGATGTTGATATAAATTTTTATAAAGTTGAATATGAGAATAATAAAGCTCATATTGAAAAAAAAATTTCCAAATGAGCCAATATTCAAGAATTTTTTTTGATTTTCAATAAATAAATTTTCAGAACTCTAAATGACTCTAAACATCAAAAATTCATTAAGAAACGACATAAAATTTACTCTAAAAAAATGAATTTTTTTTTATTGCATTATAAGTTTATTTTTCATATCAACCCATTTATGAAAAATATTAAAAATATAAGCTTTCTTTTTCTTATATTCTTAGATTTAAAAATCTTTATCAACATCAAAATTTGATATTGATAAAATTTCACACTAGCCTTTAAACAGCTGTATTTCGAAAATTTTAGAATCACATATTTAAATAATTTAAAAAACAAAGATCAAAAAATACTTCTTAAGTTTCCAGGTTTTGGTGATTTCTTTTTCTTATGAAATTTAATATTTTTTTTGATTCATTTAAAAAAAAAAAAAAAAAAACTCTTATGGAGTAACAGAAATTGAATTTTTTATCTTATGATAAAAATTGAATTATTCTATTTCATAAAACACAATATTATAAAATACAAACAATTTCTATGTCTTATAAATCTTCACTCTAGAGTCGGTCCTGCTGTAATATGTTTATGAGTTTCTTATAAATTTTATAACCTTTTCAACATTTATAACACTTTGTAGATTTATAACCCTCTAAATCAAATATAATACAAGTTCAATACTTTTTTTATATCTAAGAGGTTTCCTTCATTTACTATGAAACTTTAGGAGTAATTCGAATATTGTCATTTTCATTTTAATAACAAGTCCCATTTATAATAAAACGACTGAACCATCTCCTTATAGATTATGCTTGAATTTAGGATTATTTTTTTTAAAAATATAATTATTCTTAAATTGTCAAAACTTTGTAGTAAAGGAAAAAAAACCAAATAAAAATGAATAAAAAAGTCATTCTAATTCTTCGTTTAAAAAATTTCTTTCGATTACAGTCAAATTATGGACTAATTTCTCAATTTGTCAATTTTTCTCGGCGTAATTTGTATCCAACTCACATATAATGAAAAGTTAGGATCTTTAAATTATTCTCCAATTTGGAAAAAAAATCATTTTTACAATTATTTTTAATGTTCGAATCAGAAGAAATTTTGAGATACTTGAACTCGGACACCTTGCTAAGGAATGTGAAAACGAAAAAAAAAAAAATAATCATGATTTTTATCACCTAAAAAATGAAGATCAATACAAAGAACATTACCAAATGTTCTAACTTTAAAAGATCACATAACCAATGTTTTTTGAACATTAGCTTACCTTGAACTGTTCCATTAATTTTCCACAAATCGTATTAATTCCTACAGAGAAATAGTAATTTTTTCGTAATTTTATTCATGTTTTTTTGATCTTGTTCTTTTTTTCTGTGTTTTCTTGGATTGGAGTTCACATTAGGATCTAAAACATGATATTTACTCTTTTTGGTTTTTGAAGATTAACTTCTGTACCAAATAATCCAAAAATCTAAATATTGGCTTTTTGTTAGGATCATTTCTCACATTCGATATTTGTTGAAGACAAAGTATGATACTGTGTTATGTGGAAAAAGTTTTGAAGAATTTTGTATGAAACAAACTAATGGAAAAAAAAAATACAAAAAAGCGTTTTTTTTTATTTACATTTTAAAAATAAAATTGTTATTTACAAAGTTAAAAGAAAAAATGGTCTTTCTTATTTCTAAAGATGAATTTGAATGTAATTCAATACAATACGAAACCCATGGCAGTGACAATATCAAATTTGTATGTTGTTTAGAACCTACAAATACGATTAGTCATCTATCACTTTTGCTATTTTTTAACATTTTAACCTTTTTTATCTTTGTTGAAACCCTCTCAACTTAACACCAAATCAAAAAAAAAAAACATATTTATTTCTCTGTAGGTTCTAGGATTTTAAAAATGAATATATTAGGAAATTTTCTCTCATTGTAAATTTTTCCCAACCTTTTTTTTTATTTTGTGATCACAATAAAAACAAATTTCGTAAAATTAGATCATTTTTTACTTCTTATATTTTGTAAGCAAAGTCTTTAACTTGATTTACCAACCTCAAAATACTGACTAGAACAAACAACACCCTGTATTTCATTTTCCAAAATATGGCCTGAATCGAATTTACTTTTGGAAAAGTCAATTAAAATCTTTTTTTTCTTAAATTGCAAAAATTGTTGCAAAGTGATCATTTCTGGCTTTGTGTTAAATCGTTTTAGGTTTTTTAAGAATTCTGATCAAAGATTTACTGAATTGCTTTAATTAAGATAAAAACATCAGAATTTTCTGAATCAACTTTTTTGCAATTCGGTTTGCAAAATGTAAATAGGAAAAATTAAGAAGTGAAAAATTTTTATACTTTGGAACTAAAAAATTAACTGATCAATTTATAAAATGCTTATTAATGATATTTTTCTTTAAAGGGAAAGGAAAGGACAATTTTTGACAATTAATTCCTCAAATTAGACATTTCAAAAATCATAATTGTTTTTAAAAGGTATTGAAGAAAATTCTCTCCAAAATTCATTCATCTAAATCAGATTCTTACCCTCAAAAAAGATTTTACTAAAGACGATAAATTAAAAAAAGTTAACAAATTTTTATTTGACAAAAGCTCAATTGGAAAAATTGACTAAAATAAACCTCTAAAATTATTATGTCATTTTTAAAATTTGTTAACAAAAACGGAAAACTCTAAAAGAAGAATTTTTGCAAAAAATATTACAAAACCCAAAAATTCGGCAAAATACCAGATCAAGTTTTCCTTTATTTGTTGATTTGTAGTATGAAAAGGTAACGAATACTGTAGTATTTTCCATCTGAAAATTTCAATAAATAGTCATTTTGGTAATTGATAATTGTTTTGTATTTGGAAAATTATTATTGAATTTAGAAAAAAAAAACAATTTCCAAACCCTAACAAACTTTTGAAAAATTCAAAATAGTTCTACTCGAACTTATTCTGCTTTTAACCAAATTTGAAAAACTAATTACTTTTTTTTCTTAAAAAAGAAATATGGAAAATTCAGGAATTATTTGCTAAATCTCTTATTTTTCAAAGATCATCAAATGTGGTTCTGAATTAAATTCTTAAGACCCCGTTTATTTTTTTTTTTTTCAAAGAAATTTTCAAAAATAATTAATTTTGGCGCTTTAATTAACACATAAAACTGTTTTTTCGATTTCTTTTCCAAATCAGAATTCTTTTCTATTTTCAAATTAGCTTATTTTTAAAGAAAATTTTAAGTAGAGAACAATTTTAATAGTTTTTTTTTTTCCAATTTTTTAAGATTATTAGTTTACCGAAAAAATAACAATGTGTTTGTCTTCAGAAACCTTAAACAGTAAACGTCTCTCATCATTCGAAAATTTTCTAAAAATTTCCTTTTTTTTTATTAAAATAAAATTTATATTAATCACTTTTTATTTTTTTATATTATTATTTTAATTTTTTCATTAATTTTTTATTTAGCACTTTTCTAAAAAGTTTGCTTGTTTCACAAGATTTAAAATACTGTTATGAATCAACTTTCTCATGTAAAAAGAAATCCAGACAATTCGCAGTTAATCGAAAAACTGAAGGGTGTACGATCAATGAAGGAAAGATTAATAATGCTTTTGAAATTGTACCCAAATTCAATCCAAGGGCTCGAAATCTCATGCTTAATAGACATAAATCCAAAACCGAGATCAAATGGGGCTGGTGAAGAAATAAGCCTAGGGCACACTGACAAGAAGGGATCACAGGGGATTCAAAAGGAAACGAATTTGCCAACAGAAGTCATCTTAAAACGAAAGTTTATCAGAATATTTGCCGAGCTAACAACTACCTCGACACGGTCTTTTGAAAGGGGATTGTCAAGCTTTTTTTTAAGAAATTTCAACTTAATCAATATCACACCTTACTCAAGATTACAGATCACTTTTGGAAAAAAAAGAAAAAGTCAGCCAAAAAAAGTACTCAAATTTCCTTTAAAAAAACCAAAGAAATCAAACCAAAAGAGTAAATTGGTTGTTGACAGCAAATTCCATTTCCCAAATATGCAAAAATCAAATTGCCAAACAAAAACAGTTTTTACACAAAAAACAAACAAAATAAATCAAATTTCGCTCAGAAAAAGACAAACCAGTTATTTGGAAAGAGACGACTGGAAAAAAAAAAATCAATCTTTATCTCCATATTCGAATCTTTTATTATTGTGCCAAGTTTCTTGTAAATATCGAAATAATCTTATTTCAGGATCAAATACCTTTGAATATTTGTAAAGACAAACATTTGTATGAAATATTATGCGAGACATCTGTTTTATACATAAATTTTGAAATGTAGGCTTTTAACTTCATAACGTTTATTAAGTTTTGAAATCTAATAAAGTCATATTGAATAATTTTACTTTTTTTTTTCCTTCTTTTTTTTCTCCTAAACAGAAGAGAATTGTAATTATTTTAACTCAAGAGAGGTGTTGATTATTTAAAAAAACATTTTCATGATTTTTAGTTTAATGATTATTGCGAACATAAACAAGTCTAAAATTACAGTAAGTTATTATTGAAGGTAAATGGAATTAATATTTCATGTTTCAAATGCCTATAAAAATTTAATTAATCAAGTAGTACTATTTGTTAATCTTGAAAAATTAAAAAAAGATCATTGTGTTAATTAAAAAATCCAAACAATTTTTAAAAAAATCTGGTTTTTGTAATATATTTGGATCTTGAAAGTTCAATGTTGAAAATCTTCTTTCTTAAATTTATCTTGAAATGTAGTATTATTTTTTACAAATATAACAATTCAGGTGAAAAATTGTCAAAAGGAAAAAAATTGACAAATCGGTTTTAATTGGTAAAACAGTGGTTAAGTGTTGTGTTTTTCAAATATTTTTTTTTTTTTTGCCAATTTGCAAAAAAAAAACAAATTTAAAAATTAAATCGATCTTTGGAATTAAAACTTAATTCAAAAAGTCAAAGCAACACAAAATTTACACATTTTCAATTTTACCAAATTTAGATTTTGATTACAAACTTTTGTAAAAGTTAATTTTTTAATATTTTTTGCTGCTTTACTTTTGTCCGTTCATGTGAAATTAGCTCAAAGATTTTATCAATAGGTACTAGTCAAGTTTGAGGAATTATCATTTTCATATCTCTTCATTGATCTGTGAAAAATAAGTAAAAAAATAATTAAAAAAAAAATCCTTTCCAGACATTTTTAATTTTGACTACATTTTTCATTCAAAACGATTTGTCAATTTTTTTAATGAGGGACAAAATCTATTTACTGTTCTGGAAAAAAATTGTTAAATTGGTTTTAATGGTAATTTGGTAGTAAAAATTATAATTTTTCAATTAATTTTTTACTTATTGCTCTTGATCACTAAAGATAGATGGAATTGGAAATTCCTCAAACCTAATTAGCACTTATTGTTCTAATCTTTGAGCTAATTTCACATGAACGGACAAAAGTAAAGCAGCAAAAAATATTAAAAAATTAACTTTTACAAAAGTTTGTAATCAAAATCTAAATTTGGTAAAATTGAAAAAGTGTAAATTTTGTGTTGCTTTGAATTTTTGAATTAAGTTTTAATTCCAAAGATCGATTTAATTTTTAAATTTGTTTTTTTTAAAATTGGCAAAAAAAAAACGTATTAAAAAATATTTGAAAAACACAACACTTAACCACTGTTTTACCAATTAAAACCAAATTGAAAATTTTTTTCCAGAATGGTTCTGTAAAAAATAAAATAATTAATCGATTATTTTTTTTAATAATTTTCTCTGCTTTGTACTTACTGATAAAGAAAATACTTTCCATTAAAAGAAAATAAAGTAAATCAATCTTTAGGTTTTAATATCAATAGATAATTGAGGAGTTGATGGTATCTTGGTAAAGTCGGGACAAAGATTCAAAAATCGTGATTATTCATATCAAGTCGCAAGATTATAGAAAATCGCTTAATTCAATATTATCGATATCTTCTCTAAAATCATTATCTTCTATAAAAAACATGACAATTGTACTAAAAATCGTAATAAATGCCAAAACATCTTTTAAAATTTAATCACCATAAAAGAGTTGATGGGTTTTTGGGTTAATTCAGAAATATTTTTACAAAAAAAAATTTTTTTGATCAAAAATAGCTGAGGTGAAAAAAAGTTATTCTTTTAAAAAAAATAACATAAAAGATACTTGATTGAATCAAGGATCAGATCAAAGAGTTTTATGGTATTTTCTTTTTATTTGATTGACAAACTTATTGATCCTTTTAGATTAACAAATTATAAGAACTAAAGATAAAGATAATTTCTCAGCCCCAATCGTGTTATTATAAATTAGGTTGAATAGTAAGAGTTTCTAAAATAACCAAACCTTCACTCGTTCTTAAAAGAATGTGTTATTGGGTGAAAACATTTTTCAATATTCTCAAAAAGCTATAAGGGAAGGTAAACTTTTCAATGCATTCACAACAACCTGAGCCACATTACCACCAATTATTAAGACTGTTTGTACATTTGTTTTCTTCTTTATATTCTTCTTCTTCTTACCTTTGTATTGGACAGAAAACAAAACTACGATTTTTATGGATTTTATTAGATCGATTACCAATAAGAAGGAAAATTACTCTTTATTCTTTTAGGTTATTTGACTTGTGAAAGGAATTACTCCATTTAAAAAAAAACACACAGAATTTTGTGTTCAAGTAAATTGTTGAAATGGAATGATTATTTTTGATATTAAAATTTGTTTGAGATAGTACTATTCGTTGTAAAAAAAAAAAAAATGATAACAAAAAATTTTTTCTTCAATTACAAAAAATCTCATGGGTTTATGGGCTACGTTTTTAGGCGAAAATAGTTAAATAATGTCTAAAATCACCCTTGAAAGAGTTATGTAATCCAAGTAATATTTTTCCAAGGAGAATTCCTTTTAAAAAAATTGTGAAATTTTCACAAATTCAGAAATTTTCACAATTTCAACAATTTTAACACTTTTTACCTTGTTAGATCATGCTAAATTTTGATTTTCATATTTTAGAATTTCCATTTCAACTTTCGGAACTCTCACTATTTTCTAGAGCTGCTCTACAGATTTTTTTAAATTTACTTTTACAAGTTTGAAAAGTTCTCTTATTTGAAATGCACTTGGAAATCCCCAAAAGCCATTTTTTGCAATTATTTTTTATGTTATTTTCAATTTTCCTTTTCATCGAAAAACAAAGAAAAATAGTCTTTGGGAAAAGGTAAGGATGACAAAATATGTTTTTTTTTTTTTTTTTTGTCCAATTTCTTCTGTGTGAAAGCTTTTTTTGAGAAGCGAAAGTAAAATAACACAATTAATCACAACCCTCAAGGGATGGAACGTAGTTTTTAATAAAAACGAAGTTATCTTTTAAAACTTACCAGTACTTGAAGACACCTCATATCACAACACTCGCAAATACTTTCAACCATTTTTAAAGAGAGAAACCGTTGTAAAGTCTCAAGGTTTTATAAAAGTCAACAGAATTATTTCTAAAGTCATTCAAAAAAATAATTTTCATTTTATCACAAAAATTATTTTATTATAAAAGATTGGGTTTAGCTTGAGTTTATGATTTTTCACAATAAAGTAGGACTAATCCGTATTTTTTCATAATATTGTAAATTTATTGCTCATGTTGTGATGTTAGTGGTTATCATCAAATGATTAAATCATGGAATTAAAAAAATGAAATAATAGTTACTTTTTGTATTTCTAAATATTATAGTGGACAATACCATTAGAATGAAATAAGATGACCCAACACCTTACACGAGATAATTTATCTTTTTAATACTTGATGGGTTGTAAACCTGAACAATTTAATATTCGAATATAATTATTTTGGTTGATACCATTTGATTTGAAAAAGCAATTTAAAAAAATTTCCAAGATGACAATTTTTAATTGAGATCCTGTAAAAAAATATAGGAATTTTTTATTCAATAGGGAAAGTTGTGAAAATATTTTTACTGAAAAAACAAGATTATTGGGGGTTTATTTGAATATTACCGATTTCTGGGTTTTTTCATGAATAAAAATAGTTTTTAAAGCTTTATCAATTATTCTTGAAAATATATTTGTCTACCGATAGATTTTCAGAGATAATTCCAACCCGGTACAAAAAATAATACAACATTAGAGATATTAGTTTTACATATTTTTTTTTATTTAATTTATATTTACTTTTTAAGAAATTTTAAAAGTAGTAATTAAAAAAAAAATATTCTCAATTTATTATAAGTATTTTCTTTTTTTTGAATTATACAGTCAGTTCCACTTTTATGGATCAAACTTCCAAAAAAATTTAAGTTACACATAAAAATCTCAAATTAAGCACAAAATTCAGATTCTAGTAAAATAAATTGTAAAAAAAAAAAATTACAAATAATGTACTATAATTTGAGATTTTTTTGTGCCTTAAATTTCGTTGAAAGTTTGTGCCTTAAAAGTGGAACTGGCTGTAACAGATTTGTACATTATTTTGATTTTTTAATATTTTATGAAATATTTCAGAGTATCAACAAAAAAACAAAATTGGAATATTCTACATTATGAAAAAAAGATAAAATAATTGATAATTTATTTATTTGTTTAGAAAAAAACTCATAAACCCCATAATCTGTAATAATTTTTATACGGAAATTTTAAGGGGAAATTTGAAAAATATAGCACTACTATTTATTATTTTAAATTTCAACATACTTTAATTACAGATGAATATGGGTATTTTTAAACCCCCAGTATGTGGAGCCTTAAAATATCTTAATAATTTTACTGGTAAATGGAAATTTTAAAACTGGATGCATTCAGTTCCACTTTAGTTCAATCATTTTGAATAAAAATTAAATCACAAAAAAATAATCAAATTAAAGCACAAAATCTGGATAATTGTCAAATAAATGATATAAAAAAAAAAAATTCTTATAGTTGAAGTATCTTTGTACATTGAGTTGAGCTCTAAATTTGCACTTTTAAAGGGGGTTTGACTGCCCCAAAATAATAAGTTTCACTTTTTTAGATGTTGTAATATAATAAAAAAAAAAATTCAATTGAGAAAAAATTCTTCCAGTATAAACTAAAATTCAAAATTTTCCTCACAGCTAAAACGTACCAAACAATCACAATAATACAATTTCATTGAAATTGGGGATAATTTTTATTTTTGTAAAATATGAAAATCATTTTTTCATCTTTTAGTTTTTGTTTTCATTTCATTTTTTGAATTATGTAACTTGTTTCATTGGATCGATATTTTTTTTTCGAACGATTAATATTATGTTTAAGTTGAGTTGTTCAAAATAGAAGAACTCAAATAAAATTAATTGATAGTATCACATCTTTGATCGATCAATATTCCTAATAGAATTTAAACAAATTTAATAATGTATTTTTTGTTTTGCTCTCACCAAATTTTTTAACACACCCATGATTTATTGGTATTGATTATTATTTATTTATTGTTTTGTGATATTGTAAAATATAAAAAAGTGTTAAAATTTCAATTAGTGAATGGTTCTAATTTCGTAAATCTTCTTTAATTGATTAAATAAGTTTTCAACTTTTTCACAAATCGAATTTTGGTGTGTTAAAAATTTTGAATTGGGGTTTATATATATATATATATATATATATATATATATATATATATATATATATATAATCTTACAAATATTTTAATAAATACTAATAAATTACCCAATTTAAAATAATTTTGAGAAAAAAATGTAATTTAAAGATCATTTCCACTTTCCGATATTCAAAAAAAAAAAAAAAAAAAAAAGATTTTTGTTTTTATCAACAAGAAACACTTTATTGCCTTTGTGTATTTGTATTTATCACTCCTTTTTTCTTAGAAAAAAATAATATAATAGTTTTATATGTTCAAATATTTGTCATGATTTGATACTAATGATGGAAGTATCAATTATAGAAATAAATTTACAATTTACATTTTTCAGAGTCATTTAAGAATTAGTCTAATAATTAGTTTTTTTTTTATCAAAGCAAAACAACTTTAATTCGATATGAAATTTTATTCTTGATATTTTAATACATTAACAAACTTATTTAAAAATAAGTTGAAAATTTTAAAATGAATTTCAAAACTTTAATACTTATAACAAAATATTTTTCAAAGATGTTGGAAAATTAATTATTGAAAACTGTTTTAGAGAGTTCATTATTAATATGGTTTAGTGATATTTGATCTGAAAAAAAATATTATAAAGAAGATAAATTGGTTAATTAAACTGTTAAATAAATTTTTCTAAAACACACACACACATTTCCATAATATATATATATATATATATAACAGAAGCAAAAAATTATTGTGACAAAATAATAATATTTAAAAAAAGATTTAATCTTAATTCAAAAATTAAAACCCCTGAGTTTTGGTAAACTCATAAATATTCTCTTTTAAGTAAAAAATAATTTTAAAATATTAATTGGAAATACAGTAACTTAAAAGAATTAGAAATTGAACTCGAAAATAACAGAATTTCAAAATAAATCAATAATAGTATTTATCATAAATAATACCAATTTTATTCTTAAAATAAAAGAATAGGGTATATTTATAGATTATACAGTTAGTTCCACTTTTAAAGCACAAACTTTCAATGAAATTTAAGGCACAATAAAAATCTCAAATTAAGCCACAAAATTCAGATTCTAGTAAAACAAGTTGTAAAAATAAATTCCAAATTATGCGCCTTAATTTGAGATTTTTTTTGTGCCTTAAATTTCGTTGAAAGTTTGTGCCTTAAAAGCGGAACTGACTGTAATTTATTATTAAAATTGTGCTAAAGTTATCTACTTAAGAGCACTAGACGATACTACACCAAAAATATTGTTAAATTGATATAAATAAATATCATAATTAAAAATCATCTACTCTACAGAGTGCCTTCAAGTGTCGTGTAGTGGCTAACTTTTCCTAGATTCAAAAGAATTGAATAAATTCAAAATATTTTATTCTTTTCTTTTGAATGCTGAAAAACTTAAGGTGTATTATATTTGATATTTGAAAATTTGGTAAATTTAACAAATAAAACAAAAAAAACCTTGAAAAAAGAGCAACAATTGGAAATTTTTTAATTATTGTTTTTGTTTTGAAGATCTATTGAATTTCTAATCAAATAAAAGGGAAAAAACCCATGAAAACAACATTAAGCCTTTTCATAACTTGAAAGAATTGGTAAAACAATTTTTTTTACTCAATTCTTTTAAATCTTGGAAAACAAAAAGAAGGTTTATTTGAGATTTTATTTATGGTTTGAAGGTGTTCTAGCTTTTTTTGAGGTTTTTTATTTTTATTCTGAATTTAAAAAAAAACCTTTCGGAAAAATTGAAAAAAAAAAAATTATTTTTTCTAATTTATATCAATAAATAATTCTTTAATTGTTAAAATAATTAATTACTGTTAATTGAGAAATAAAAGGAATAAAATTTTCATTCAACTTTCCAAAATAATCAGCTAACAAGAATAAAAACAAAACACCAAAGTCCGTAATTCTAAAATGGAGGCAAATATATTTTAGGCTTCTTTATCAAAATTAAACATTTCAAATTTCACTTTTTTATATTATACAATTTTAAGAAAGATGAATGAATATTTTTTTTTAATTTATTTGAAAATAAATATTATCTATTTGAAAGATATTCATTAAATTTAAAATGTTTTATAAATATATGATTCTAAATAATTAACTTTAAAAAAAACAATTCAAACATTTTTCTATTAAATTTGAAAAAAAATGTTACTTGAAAAAGTGGATTTTCTCTTAAATTGTCAAATATCTTGAAAAATAATTATTGGCCCAATATTTATTATTAACCAATCGTGTTTATTATAAGTGGAGTTTTTAAAACGTGAAAAATTAGCAAATATTTGATTTTTTTTTGAAAAAATTTTTACATGAAAGCGCAGGGTAATACAACGAATTCTCAAAATCTTTATACTCCAAAGATGGTACTATCTTCAACTTTTTAACAATTACACAGTCAGCTCCACTAATAATGTACAAGCTGTAAGAGAAAATTAGTGCCTAAGAAAAATTCCAAATTAAGATACATTTTTGGATTCTATTAAAATCATTTGTATTAAAAAAAAATCTAGAACATGGGTTTTAATTTGAGGGTTTTTTTGTCTTAAATTTTGTTGTAAGTTTGTATCTTAAAATGGAATTTATTATAATATCCGACTTATCTCTCACTATATAAAATTATTTACTTGAAATTTCATAAATAAATAGTTTTAGTTTTTTTAACAATAAATAGTATCTTTTTTACAATTTTTCTATTCAGTTTCTTTGAATATCTAAAATGTGTAAGATTTTGTGAAAATTTTCACACAGTATATTATTCAAGATATGGGTTTAGCAATATATAATGGGTTATTTGAACAATAGGGTTATTACTGGTATTTGAAATTCGAATTGGATCAAATCCCAACTTCTAATAGTTTTTCAAAAAAGCTGTAATCTGAGTTTCTTTGAGAATCCTTAGTACACCAAATATAGTTATAATTACAGTGGTGTAACTAACCCGTGTTTTTTATTTTAACCCATTACTAAAATGTAACTTATGCAAAAAATATTGGCTGGCTGTAGAAATAAAAGAAACAAATCAATGGGTTGGAAACAGTATATAAACAAGAAATTGGGTTCTTTAAATAAAATTTAAAAAAGAATTATGAAGATATGGAAAGATTAAAATGTAATTTTTTGACAAAAAAATGAGCAAAATTTCATTTTTTGAATTTTTATAAAAAAATCATTTAATCCCACAAATTTTGAAAATATGATGAAATTTTTGAAACAAAAGCATTTAATATAATTAGGCCATTTAGGTTAATGGAAGATCTAACCTCTAAAGTCAATTTAGATCTGAACCAAGAATCTATAAGTGGTTTTTGGTCTCCCAATACCCAAGTATGAAAAAAAAACCTGAGTTAAATTTTAGTAATGGGTTAAAGGTTGTCAATACGGGTTATTTATACCAATGTATAATCACCAAAAACATTACCAATAATGTAAATAGAGATCACACATTACAATATATTACTTTGAAAACTCAATTTGAGAAAGAAAAATATGTAAATGGAAGTAAATAGTTTTTCCCATATAAAATTCACATAAGAATTTGAAATTTTCATTTTAATTGTTTTTGGAAAACCCCAAATAGTCTGAATAGGTAACTTTCTTTCCCGTTTTGGATTGTTCTAAGAAAATTGGATTTGAAATTATATGATTGATAACCCTTAAAAACTTTTCAATTTTATTTAATTGATTTATAAATTAATAACATTTATTTCTTGGTTACCAACAAATAACGGACTTTATTCTAAGAATTAAATCCAAAAAAACAAAAATTTCACTTGAAAATATTTGTCATTTTTTAGTTTTTTCATTGAAAAATTCTTTTATAATAAAAAAGAAAAGACCTACGAAAAAAAAACTGCACATTCGATCGAACACCAAAAAAAACGTTCTTCACACAAATAGTCTTTAAAAACCCTTTTCTATCGAACACACAAAAAAGTATCACAAAACAGTTCATCAAAAGGAACAAACAGCATGAACACATCGGCATAAAAAAAAAAAAATTTTTGTTTAATTACGTAATTAAAAAATTTTCTTTTCAGATTGAGTTTTAATTCCAAAAATTGGAATACTTATCATCCATTGAATTGAAATCTCATACTTTAAGCGTTACACTTAAAAGGAATCTTTTTTAATGAAATTATCATTTCTTTTTTCCTTATTCTCTTATTGAAAATTTTGAAACTTAATCAAAAAAAACTTTTTTTTTTTTTTGTATTTAATTGCAATGACAAACGAAAATAATACCTTTTTATTTACAAGTGAATCTGTCTGTAGAGGGTTTGTATTTTGTTTTCTTTTCAAATAAACCTTGTTTTTTTTTTTCATCATTCCCATTTATTCCTAAAGCTGAATGCAATAAATTAACTTTTTTTTTACAACTTCTTTTCCAAAAATGTCTTCCCCACCAAAACAAAAATTCAAAAAAAAACTAACAAACTAATTAATCTAAATAGACACCCTGACAAATTATGTGACTATGTCTCTGATTCAATTTTAGATGCCTGTTTAGAGCAAGATCCAAATTCCAAAGTTGCCTGTGAAACAGCCACCAAAACAGGACTTGTATTAATCCTTGGAGAAATTACTTCAAAGGCCATTGTCGATTATCAAAAAGTCGTTCGAAAGGCTGTCAAGGATATTGGCTATGATAACTCGATCAAAGGATTTGATTACAAGACATGTAACGTTCTTGTTGCAGTTGAACAACAATCATTGGAAATTGCTAAAGCAGTCCATTTAAAAAAAGATGAAAAAAATATCGGGGCTGGTGATCAAGTAAGAAACCTTTCTTTTACAATTTTTATTCTTGTTTGTTTTTTCTTTTGCTTTTGTGATCTTTGATCAAAGCAAAAGAAAACTCAAAACAACAATTTGCTTTTTTTTGTTTTTTTTTTGTGGTTAGTTGCTAAAAATTTCTTCTGTTTTAATTGTTTTTTTTTTTTTTTTTTTTTTTTAATGCAACAAAAATTTCAATTCTTATTTCAAAAAGGGAATCATGTTTGGATATGCAACCAACGAAACTGAAGAAATGATGCCACTAACACATGTACTTGCAAATAAGCTTGCACAACAATTAGAAAAAGTCCGCGTTGAAAAAATTTTACCATGGGTTCTTCCTGACGGAAAAACACAAGTCACTGTTGAGTATAACAAAGACAAAAACGGTCACTTAACCCCATTAAGAATTCACACTGTTTTAATTTCGACACAACATTTGGAAACTGCCGACAAGGAAACTATTGAAGAAGGATTGATGAAATACGTCATCGAACCAATTCTCCCAAAGGAATTTGTCGACGAAAACACCAAATATTGCCTCAACCCATCTGGAAAATTTGTCACAGGCGGACCAATGGGAGACGCAGGTTTGACAGGAAGAAAAATCATTGTTGACACCTATGGTGGCTTTGGATCTCACGGTGGTGGATGCTTCAGTGGGAAAGATTGTTCCAAGGTCGATCGATCAGGATCATATGCAACAAGATGGGTTGCCAAATCCTTAGTTGCCGCAGGGTTATGCCAACGTTGCCTCGTCCAGGTTTCATACGGTATCGGTATGATTCAGCCAATCTCGATCCATGTCGACACATATGGCACAGGAATCAAAAGTGACAAAGAAATTCTCCAAATCATTAAAAAGAATTTCGATTTGACACCATACGGAATCATTTCCCAATTGGATCTTAAGAGACCAATTTATAAAAAAACCTCTTGCTATTGCCACTTTGGCAGAAACGACCCTGATTTTACTTGGGAAACACCTAAAAAATTAGATTTGAATATTGAAGAAATCAAAGAAATCAAAGAAACCAAAAAAATTAACAAAATCGATGAAAAGAAAGAAATGATCAAAGTTAAGAATTAAAAAAATTATTCAAGCTTTTTGATTGATCGATCAATAATTTTGTATAAATTAATTCTTCAACACCCTAAAACCTCTCTCAAATAATTGGTGTAGATTTAATATTAATAGATTTTTATCATTTCATGACTTAAAAAGATTTATTTATTTTGATTTATTCTTTTTTTCTTTCGAATTGTTTTTTTAAAAAATAAAATTTTATATTATAGATCTTTATATTGATGTTTCATTCGATATATTAGAAAAGTTTTTCAATTGATTTTTCTTTGGTTTTTTTATGTTTATTTTTATTTTTGTTACAAGTTTCCAAAATCATGTTGTTGCAAAATCCCAGTACAAATAAAGACGAGAGCAGCATTGAAACAGCCCAAGTAACTAACCCCACAGATTCTACAAAAAGAAAGATTCAGTTTGGCGAAGTTAGGTTTCAAATTACTTCAGTTTGCTTCTCCACAGTTGCATAAGTCCAGTTCAATTTGTTCAAGATCTAATAAAGTTCATTTTGATAAAGATCTAATCACGAACAAGTTTATCAATTATTAAAATGATTGTTTCTGACTTTTACCCACCCTAAATACTTGAAAAAAAAACAAAAAGAGGAAAATGAATAGGAGAAAAATAAACTAATTAAAAATTGGAATTTGGAAAAAGTAAAAAGTCACAAAAAAAAAAAATTTAATTTTATGATAACAATTAAAGAATTAACTCCTGGATTCTCTTTACAAATTTTTTCCATTTGACAATATTTCCCCACAAAAGTAAAATATATTTAAAAAATAGTGACTAAAGAGAAATAAAAAAATGGAAAAGAATATCTAGATTCATTTTATATTTAAAAATAACAGATTAATTAATTCCGATGAGTAATTCCTTTTTTAATTCGTTCTAAATATATAAAAATCTAATCTTCTAAAAATCCAAAAAAAAATAAAATTAAAAACTAAAAAATATTTAAATCACAATTTTTGAAAAGAACATTATCGATTTTTTATAACTGAAGTTTTCACTGAAAAAAAGTTAAACAACAAGATTTTTTGTGAAGAATTAAATTCATTTTAAAAAACCTTTCATAAACTCAATTTTCTTCATGATTATTTGTATTTTCAGAGATTTTTTTTTTTCTACTTTATCTTTGTTGAAAAAAAATAAGAAAAAAAAAATTATTTCTAAAAAAATTATGAAAAATGAAAAAGAAGAATTAAAATGATACAAAAATTAGAAATATAAAAACAGAAATTTGACCATATTAAAAAAAATGATTATGTTCTATATCTCAAAAAAAAAATTAATAAAATTATCGTATAAAAATCATAAAATTTTGGTTAAATAACATACTTGTCAAGATTTCATTTTCAGTGAAGTTAAAAGAATTTAAAAAATGAATTATTAGAGATCTCTTGAAAATAGAATTTCTGTAATCTTTTTGAAATGGGTGAATATGAATGGTTTTATAATGAAACCCATTTAATTAATAATTTATTTAGCTGATAGATCATACATTTTTATTGTTAACATTCCAATTATCTTGAAAGTATACTAAAATCAAATATCAAGTTTTTAAAAAATAAATTCCTTTTGAAAGAGTTATAAAAAAAAGGATCAAACTTTTAAAAACAATAAAACATTTCTGAAAATGGCTTTACAAATATTTTTCAATAAAATTTAGATCTATAAAGGACAAGTAAACTAAAAAAATCTTCTAGTAAATTTAATAGCATAATCAAAATTTTTACCGTATATTGAAATTGAAAAATAAATTAAAAATCGGATTAAATATAGTCCAAACCCACTCAAAAAGTTTTTGTCAAAATAAATATTTATTTAATCACCTGTATCACCATTACTTTTATAAGCTGAGATTTGAATTGGACTATTTATAATCTGAGTCACCAAAATGATTATATGTTTTAATTTTTGGAATCACAAAATTAAAAATTTGGGATCTTAATATTCAAATGATTACCTGAGAATGGTTTTTTATCAACATTTTATACTTGTTAAAGTCCCTCAAATAAGAATTAATTTTTATTTTTCTTTTTCTCTTTATTATTTAGTAAATTTTCTTCGATTACTCCTTTCTCACAATAAATAAATAAGAATTAATTTTCAAAGGAATCCGATAATATTTTCTTCTTATCCTGCAGAATAAAAAAACCGAGTTTTTTATTTGGTATCCAAAACTCGATTAAAAAATAAAAGATTCTTTTTAATTCAATTTCATAGTAAAATAATTTTCTTTCCAGGAATAAATACTTAAAAAATAAAAGGATTGAAGAAGGAATGATTCAAACTAAAATTTTAAGAAGAAAAACCTCATATATTTAATGGTTTTTTAGAAATATAAAATTCTTTTTAATAATTAAAAAAATTAAAAGTATTAATTATTAAATTTTGAGAAGGATGGGATTCTATGAGAAACCAAAACTAAAGAAGAAATGAATTGAAACATATCTTTGAAATAAAAATGAATCATTTGATTCCATGGAATCAAAAAAAGAATTATTTGCAGGTTTTTATAGAAGAACCTAAATGTGAACTATATTAAAAATTTAATAAAATTTATTTTTTTTCAAAACCAATACTTTCCAACATAAAAGGTAAAAATATGTTCAATAATTTTCTAGAATTTATTTGAATTGTTAAAAAACAATAATAGGAACTGTTTTTCGTTTTATATTAGAAAGGTGTGGGTTTTGGATTTTAAAAAAGACACTCAATTAATAAATTGTTAAAATGAGTCCAACTTTTCCCTTTCTTTCACCATAATGGAAATCACAAAAAAAAAAATTTTTTTTAAGGATCTTTATACCATTTCATTTTATTTTGATAAAATATTAGACTCTTAAATGTTTTAATTCGATTCCGGAGTGAAGATTAAGAAGTTGGTTTATGTTAATTTTTTTGTTATTTTCTTTTGTTTATTTTATAAAAGAAGATTCTTTTCTTTTGGCTTCCTAATCAAAAGTCTGGCATTTATGGAAATGGTTTTAAATGTATTCGAAAAATAGTACATGTTTGGTTTTTCAATTTTTTCACAACTCTATAAAAGTATTGACAAACTAAAAATATCATTTTTTTTCAAATTAAAGTTTTGTTTTATTTTTCAATTTTCACACTAAATGACCAATTTAAAAAGAACAGACTCCTTTCTTGTTTACATAAACTCGTTAAAAAAATTATATGAATGTCCTTTATGTTTTGATCCCTTGCAGGATCCGAAGATGCTACCCTGTTCCCATATCTTTTGCCGTGAATGTATTCGCCGATCTGCAAGATTCAGCAAGCTATGTCCATTATGTAGGGATCCCTATGTAGTTCGCGATTTGATCTCTTCACCAAAGTTACAAAAAATCTCACAAATGATTTCAAATATTGACAATGTTCTCCAGTCTGAAAAACTTTCAAATGAAGAAATTGCGCTTTTACTTTCGAAATGCAGAAAAAGAAAATTTGAGAAAGAAAAAGAAAAAGAAAAAGAAAAAGAAAAAGAAAAAGAAACAGAAACAGAAACAGAAATAGAAAACAAAAACAAAAACAAAAACAAAAAAAAAGGAAATCAAAACCAAAAAGAAAAGAACAGTGCAAGTAAAACCTTATCATCTTCGAAAAATGTCAACAAAAAAAAATCACCAGTAAAAAAAAATAATTTTTTAAAAAGGCTCCACTAAACAACAACTGTATATCCTTATTGAAGTGAAGAATTCTTTTTGGTAAAGAACATCTTTTCTTTTTCATTTCAATCATCATTCTTTTTTGATTAAAAATTGTAAACGAGATTTTAGTGTAATTTTTTCTTTTTTCTTTTTAATTTTTGATTTGTTATTTTCTTTTTGATTTGGGAAGAAATTCGTTAAATATCACCATTTGATCAGAAGATTGTTTGTGTCAAAGTCGGTGCACTGGTATTTGAAATATAAGTGGGACTTTATTTACACTTCATTTTTCTTAAGGTCACTAACAAATTTCTCAAACAAGTAGCATGAAATTTGTGCTCTCGGTATTTTATTGTTTTGTACTATTGTATTGATTCTAGGTTGATTTTATTCCGTAAAGCAAGAATCGTAAATTAAAGGAATTTAAGGGAGTAGCTGCACCATAAGACATGATAAAAATTTGAGAGAGATGAGATAAGAACATTTTATTTTAGTGGCGTGTGATCGTAGATTCTCTAAAAATTTTATTAAAAAAATTATTTGATATTTTTTTTTTAGAAATGTTGAACAATTAAAAAATTGAGATTATATTGATAAAATAGTTTTTTTTTTTTTTTATTAATTTTTTATTAAAATAAACTTAATTCAATCAATTTGGACACAGTTTAAACAGTTGGAAAAATAACAATAACATGATTTACATCCAATTTGAAATTAATTTTAATTCAACAAACTATTTCATTTTTTGTCTTTTTTGTTTTTGTTTTCATTTTTTTTTTCTGAAGTTACTTAATCTGTTTAGTTAGATCTGGAAATTTTTTATAGATGGTTGATAGATGGTTACAGTTGAGTTTCTTAAATTGAAAAATCCACATACAACCGGTGCATGGTATCTTATCATTTGATCGATCAACCATTGTTGGTGTAATTTTAACAAATCTACCAATATATTTTTTGTTCAAACTCTTTCATTTCAGCTCGTTTCCTTATTTTGTACACACTTGTTTTGATTTTTTATTTTTTTATTGTTTTCTTATATTTGGATGAAAAAGATTACTTAAAAAACCATTAATACTATGTTACTTAAATATGGTTTTATATTACATTTGGAAAAATATAATAAATTGAGTTTTTGTTTTCCAATTTTTGATTTTAGATGTGTCCAAATTTTTGGAATGGGGTTTAGTTTTTTTTTTGGGAGAAGATAATTTCAGATTCTTAGAATAAAACTTGTAGCTATTTTGTAGTTTAAACTTTGATAAAATATAATCATATTCACTTCTCCAATTCCACTAAACCCAACTATTTGAAATCCTAACAAGTAATAATTTGACTTAATTATTTTTTTTTTTTGGAATCTTCTAGCTATTTAAGTCCCATTTATGTTTCCTTTTGTGATTCTCTCAATTGTAATGTTGTTGTTCTTTTTAAAAAAAATCCATTAATACCAAATGCCACTAATAAAAAAATATTTCTAATTGCTTTATGTTTTTAGGATTAAAAAATCACAAAAATGATGAAAAAATAAAAAAAGGAAAAAATTAAATGCCACAATAGAATGTTGAGATAAGGATAAAAGATAAGTCATTCAACATTCGAAACCCTATTTTAAGCAATTCAACTCAACATTCTATTGTGGCAATTTCTTTGAGACTTTGAAAAAAAAAATTAAAAAATCTAATGAAGGAAGTACTTTAAATAATAACAATCAATGAGTTACAACCAGAGTAAAAAATGTTATTTTCTGATCCTCTTCAGAATTTCAAAAAAGTGAAAAATTTTTCTTTACCGTGGCTACTCCCTTAAGAATTCTTGAAAAAAAGAAAACCAATTGTAATTTTCTCAATTAAATTTTAAAGACTAGAAGATAAGGTTAAAAAACTATTGTCTGAAATTACAATTTCTGATAAACTTGGTGGACAAAAATTTTGCACTATTTTGTCATAAATTGGATGAAATTATACATCCTACTACCATATAACGTTTTGTGAATTAAGAACAAAAGTTATCTCTTCGGAAGATCATTTTTCAATCAACTATTTTCGCGAGAAGGTAGTCAATGATAAATTGGTTGTATTCTTTCAAAAATGAAAAAACAATATACCCCAGAAACAAATCTGTGTCTCGTGTATTTAATAAGGATAAAAGTATCTCCTTTTTCAAAGTTTTTAATTTAAATACGAACAATTAGTGGAAAAAAAAACAATAAAAAATCTTAATTTACCTTGCTTTTTTCATTGTTTGGAAAATTCCAACCAAAGAGTTTAAGAGTTCTAAAAAAAAAATAACAATTTTCAACTCCATGAAGACGTATTCAAAAAATATAGGTATAAAATTCAATTTACTTAATATATAAAAGGAATATTTACAAAATAAAAGATCTTAAATAATATTAATGTGTTAATATTTTTATTTTTTTATTTGTCTTTAATCCAGATTTTAATTATAATAAAAAGTCAAAATACTTGGAAGATAAAGTAGTTATTTTATGGTTTTTTTTTTTTTTTGGATATTGCAAAAAAATAATTCTCCATTTTTTCATTTTTATTTAAAGATTTGTGTTTTTTATTTTTATTTTTAAATTAGAAATTTTATTTTAATAATTGTAAAGCAAAACACAACACATTGATTAATTAATACTAACAATCAAAAAAAATTGTTAATTTTATGATTAAAAAAATAATAAAAAAATATATATTAATGAGAAATTGTCTTTTTTTTCTTTTTCAACAAAATTCTAAATTGATATTGAATAAGAGAAAAATTCAATTCATTTGTTGAAGCCAGAATTAAAAGTTTAATCTGAACATTTTTCTAAAATATAATTCAAACAATATAAAATACTTGAAAGAAATAATAAAAAAATATTATAAATAATTTCATTAAGAAGATTTTAATTAAATCAAGAATATCTACTTGACAAAGTAAAATATATCAATTAAAATTAAAAAAAAAAAAAGATAAATTAGATTTTAAATATTATTCAGAGATAAAAAAATAAATGTCTAAACTCTAAAAAAAAAAAAAATAAACACCATTTCAAAAATTGTACCTCACCAAAAATAATAAATTGAAATATATATGTATATGTATATATATATATAAACTCTGTTTCAGTCAAAGTGTCACAACATTTTTTTTAAATATCAATTATTTTATATAATTGGCTTTTGAAGAACAAATAAAAAATAAAAAGAATAATACACATAAAAGAATTGTTGATATATGTCTGAAAGAAAACTAATTAATCAATAAATTTTCTTAAAAATTTCAAAACTCAAATTCTTAGTTACCTATTGAGAAAAACAAGAATGTTTGTTTTGATCTCCTACTGGTATTTGAATAATTAAATAGGAAACAATTTTCACTTCGTTTTCTATACTTTTCTTTTAGAAATCAAGTCCCCAAACGAAGTAGGTTGGTATTTGTGGTCTCTATTTGAAAAAGCAAATGAAAATGAAGTGAAAATTTTTCACATTTATTAATCAAATATCATTATCAAAGTTTAAATAGAATTTCAATAGAAACGAATATGATTTCTCAACAATCATTTACATGGTTTCAATAACCTTATAATAACACTTTTTTATGAAGTAACTATTGATCTTGTAATAAAACAAATTTTTGCAACTGAATGGTGTTTTTAAAAAAAACGAAAAAAAAAAACAAAGATGTGAAAAAATGATTTCAATTTTGAAAATTTCCAAAATAAATTTTTTCTTCTAATATCTTTGTAAACCCTTTAAACACATGTATTATACCCATTAGAACTTGGTTTCTTTGACTGAAAGATAGTTTATATATATATATATATATATATATATCCTTGAGTAATCAAGAACAACTAATAATGATCTGATTTGTAATTAACTATGAAACCATTCCAAATTTATAAAAAGCTGATATTGTATAAATTAAAAAAAATAAACCCAAAAACTAAAAAAAAGTGAGTCACTATTTTAGAAAAGAGCCTTATGGATTTTTTAGTTGTGAACTTTCACTAACAAAAGGTTTTACAAGAATAGTTTAATAATAATTAATTTAATTTTATAAGACATTACATCGTTCTTCATTTTTCTTAGTGATTATCTAATCTTTTCAAAGATTATTTTTTTTTTTCAGAAGATCTTAAGCAAAAAAAAGTTACTTAAGAAAAAATACTATCAAAAAAAAAAACGAAAAAGTAAAAGCAAAACAAAAAAAAAACAGCAAAACAAAGAAAAAGATAAACAAAAATTTAAAAAAGTAAAATCAAAATTTGCAAAATTAGAAATAATGTTTCTGATCCAAAAATTTTAAAATATTTTTTTGAATAAAAGACTGTAACAAGGCCTCAAAACAACTTCCATTAACATTTTAAAGTCAGTAAAAAATTTTGAAAAATCTTTTAATTTCAAATTTATTAATTAATAAAGAAAAAAAAAATCTTAATGAGAAAAATAGATTTCTCTACTTAAATTGTAAAATACCTCTAAAAACTAATTCTTGACAAAATTTCAATAAGAAAACAATGATTTATCATATTAAAGTTCTCAAAAAGGGAAAAATAGCAAATGTTTGAATTTTTTTTTGTTATTGAAAAGTGGTCTATTCTAAATTTAATTCTAATGAAGTGTCCACCCCTAAAAAAAGGTTTAACTGGGTGAAAAAAAAGTGAAATGTCAAAAAAAGATAACTCTTAATTCAACAACCCTTAAATTTCAAAAACTTTACAACTTTTGGAGTAGGTTGGGAATCAAAAATAATCAAGCTTAAAATAAGGAAAGAAAAGAATGAATTAAAAGATTAAAAATGAAAAAAAAGTTTATCAACTTTTTAATTAAAAACCAAATTGTAAATGAATTATAAAATCAATTAAGAGAGAAAAATATACTTTAAAGAAGAACCCATAATATTGTAATCTCATAAACCAACAAATAAAAACAATTTAAATCTCCTTTATTTTCAAAATGATTTCAAATTCGTTTTCGTGGATCACAAAAATAGTCATATTTTTATCCAAATTTTTAATGAGAGAACAAACAAAAGAAAAAGACATACCATAAAATAGTATTCTAAAAACTCTTCTTGTGTTTAGTCCACGAAACTTAATGTTGGTTTTAACTCTTTATTATTTTTTCTCATTTTAAATGATCTTACTTTTAATTTTCAATTTGGATTTTAATTAAAAATTTGTTCAACTTTTTTTTTCACATTATATCTCGTTAATTTTTTGACACTTACCTTCTCTAAAAATAAAAACCATCACAATTTCTTCGGTTCCCAAACAAAAATGTCAAAAAGTAAAAGAAATAATTTACAATTTAAAACATTTTATTTTTTGGAAAAGGCTTTTGTTAATTCTTGAGTTATGTTGGTTCTAGTCTCCAGGTGAATGAATGACAAAAATTTCCCCTTCCAAAATTAAAATTAAACATTCTGTTTCATTTTTCTAACTTTCTTTTTTAACTTTAATAGTTTTTTTCTAATAAACTCCGTCTCTTAACCAATATTGCAAATGGGAAACAAAAAAAACAAAGCAAAAAAAAAACGACTTGAAGAACGAAACCAAGTTCTTGAACAAGAAATTGAAAAAGAAAAAGAAGATCTTGAGAAAACAGTTAAATTATTACTTTTAGGTATCTTTAAATTCACACAATCAGATTGTTTTTTTCTTTTTTGAAATTTTTGTTTGAGTATTTTTTTTGTTCAAGTTGCTAAAATATTTTTCTTTTCTTTTTTTTTCTTTTCTTCCGTTCAAATGTTTCACAAATAAGGAACCGGTGAGTCTGGCAAGTCAACATTTATTAAACAAATTAGATTAATTTTTAAATCTGGCTTTGACGAAAAAACAAGAGGTAAAAAAACTGAATAAAAATTAGCTTTTTATTTTTCTAATAAATTTTTTTTTGTTTTTATTCTAATTTACTCTTTATTTTACCTTTTTATATTTTGTATTCACTTTAATAACCCTTTTCAAAGAATTATATAAACACACAATTCAATTAAATTTGGTAAAAGACACAAAGTCCCTCGTTACTGGAATGAATACACTTGATATAGATTTTGAACCAGAAAATATGGTATTTGATTCCTTTTTACAATTTTTCTTTAATCTTTGCTTTTTTTTTCAGTACAACAAGCAATACTGTTATTTTCCAAATATTAAATGAAAAATTTTTTAAAAGTTCCAAAATGAATATTCATGATTACTACTACCATCAAATTAGCAGAGTGAAAATTTTGTCTTAGAGTTGACGAAGGAAGTTTAATTTACTGTTATTTTCCAAATATTAAATGAAAAATTTTATTATTTCAAGTTCCAAAATGGATATTAATTTTTACTGCTACCACCAAATTAACAGAGTAAAAATTTTATCTTAGGGTTCAAGAAGTTTAGTTTGTTTTCTAAAAATATCATTTCTAAATGATGTTGTAAAGATCTTTGGATTTTTCTATCAACTTATGAAACTAGACAAATATTTTGGAATGTGAACTAAAAATTTCATTTTTTAATTGCAAAATAACTGTTGAGAGAAAAATGTTGGACAGAGAAAAATAGTTGGAAAGCAATTTTAATTGCGAACATTAATAGAACCTGAAAATGATTTTTAATTTCAATCGTTTGTGAAATAACTTAAGAAAAGAACAATAATCTACTTATTAGAATAATGATTAATGTAATTCTACTTTTCCAAAACCTTATCTCTTATAATCTAAAACAAGTTTAAAAATTACCATTTTCAGAATTAATAGTAAACTTTACTAAAACTAGGGATTTTTATTAAAATAGAATGATCTACTTTAGTTACCAACCATTCAAATGAGTATTCTACACACACCACAGATTAATGAACTTGTAACACCTTTAAACCTGGATTTATATAAAATTCACCGAGTTATCAATAGGATTTGATTTTCAATTTTACTAAGGTTCCCAATTAAAAATGGTTTCTAACCATTTTTCTGTGTCCAACATTTTTCTCTCAACAGTAAGAGTAGTTTTCAAAGAAACCAACTTAATTTCTATTTAATGAATCACCATTGATTTATAGCTGCACTGTTTGTGTATGCCTTGTTTCACGATTATATTTTAATACTTTAATTATTTTTAATAAATCGTCTGTCGTTTCAATCAAGAAATTTAACAATTTCCCTTAATTAAGGTGCAAATTCTTAAAACTAGAAATAGAAACCTATCAAATTGTAATTCTTTTAAGTTTCGAGGTGAGAGATTGAGAACAGAATAAAAAAATCGCAGCTTTATAAATACCTTTCATTTTATTGTAAATAGATTGGAATGAACAGAGTACTTTAAAATCTATTTCAATTTTTAAGGACGGAGATTCAAAATAAATTCTTCCAATATCATTACAAATGCCCATCATTAACGATAATGAAATATACTTTGTTAATGTTAAAGGTGCCCACAAAAATTTCCAATTTTCAATTATTTTTTATAATTGACCTTTGAAGAACATATAAGAAATAAACTGAATAATAAACGTCAAAAGAATAGTTGATATCCGTATCAAAAAAAAAACAATAAATCTAAAGATCTTCTTAACAAATTGAAAAACTAAAATTCATAAGTAACAATCGAGAAAAACAACAATGTCCATTTTGATCTCCTATTGAAGATCCAAATAAAATTCCAATAGAAATCAATATGATTTCTATAAAATCATTTCCACAGTTTCAATAAAATTTAAATAACACGCTTTTACCCAGTGGCTATATACCTTGCAATAAAAAAAACAATTTGTAAATGAATTAAGTATCAAACAACAATACAAAAAAAAAAAAAATCAAAAATGTTTTCAATTTTGAAATTTTCTAAATAAAAATTTACTTCTAATATCCATTCAAATCCTTTAAACAAATGTGATCCATCCATTACAACTGGGTGCTCTTGACTGGAAAATCTCTTATTTTTATTTTAATATCTTTTGATTTATTGTTGTATTTCAGACTCTTGTTGTTTGTTTCTTGCAGTTAAATCTCGATTTCATTCTGTATTAAATGGATTTATTACAATATATTAAAAGAAATAGGTAAATAACAAGATTAATTCAAAAGTAAAAAAAAAAAAAATTACATCCATTCCAACCCTACCATGAAAATTTATAAGAAACAGAAATTGATTTTCATTTCTAAAATTTTTACCTGTTACAAACCGTAAAAGGGTTATTAAAGTTCATCATAAAGCGTAAAATTTTAAAATAGAAGGAAATAAATTTATATTTTTTTGGTTTTTAACAATCGACAAACTTATTCCAAAAAAAAACTTACATTAATGTGGATCTTAGATTTCCAAAATTGGAAAAATCTCAGATTTAAACAATTTCAATAATATGTGAAAAAAAACCCTAAATTTCTTCAATTTCACTGATTTATTTTCTTTTGAAATTCAATTTACAGATTTGCTCCTTATAAAATAATAAATTTCTCATATGATGAAACAAAAATTGAAAATTTTCTCTTATAATAGAAATTAAATTTTCTAATTTATTAAAGACAATTTTATAATAGACATTCAATTTCTATGTGTCTTGTAACCTTTCAATACAGTGTTGGGGTGGATGTGACAAAATGATATAATAATTATATTTTCATAACAAAAATCGAACTTTTATTTTATGATATTTCAACTATTTCAAAATATTTTAGAATTGCAACTTTATGAATATTCCAGTTGTTTTTCTTTCCTAAAATGGAATTTATTGATTTAAATACATTGTAATGAAGCTATTTTAATACTATAGAAATATTTATTTAAATATTCGAAAAAAAAATAATAACCAGAGTCTGAAAGAATCCAATTAATCATAATACAACAACATAAAACGATTTATATGTATTTAAATGTGAATAGAGACTATAAATTCATGACTTTTTTCAGTCTGTTCAAGGATTATTAAGAAAAATAAAATATATTATTTTAGGTGGAATGTAGTTCTATGAAAAGTTGGCTCTTTTGTCTGAAAGTCAAGTGTATCTTGCTGAAATTTTACAATCAAAATAGCAAAATTCTCATTTTTTGAACATTTTAATTATAATTGCTATATTTCAGAAAAAAAAATCAATTAATCATTTTTTTTTTGGTTTGTACTTTTTCTTTTTGATGATGGTTTTCATAATTTATTAATTGAATACAGAAAGATATTTTTGAATGTTGTAAATAATTAATGGTTAAAAAAAAATAATAAATTTAAAATTAGTAATTTCATCTCCCTAAAATTTTTCAATTTATCTTTTTGAAAAAATATGAAAAATTGAATTATACAATTATATTCATTGACTTAACACACACACACACACACACACACACACACACACACACACACACACACACACACACACACACACACACACACACACACACACACACACACATACACACACACACATATATATATATATATATATATATATATATATTGAATATTCAATTATTATGTTCTGATTAACCTTAATAATAATAAGTGGTTTTATATTATAAATGAAATAAAATTTCCAAATTCAATTTACCAAAACAAAATATCTCATTATTTTTGATCTGAAAAAATAATCTAACCTCATACACCAAAAATCGTATTGCTCTTTCTATTTATTTATTTAATATTTTTTTTTTTTAATTTTTAAAAATTCTGTTAAAATTTTTTAAAGAGTATTGCTCGTGAATTTTTCAATACAGAGGCCAAACATTGCACACACGAAACAACAGAACTCAAAGAAATGATAAAAACTCTCTGGGAAGATAAAGGATTCAAAGATTGTTTTGAAAAAAGATCAACACTTCAAGTCCCAGATACTCACTATTAGTAAAATATTTTCCATTTCATTTATTTGCTTTTTTTCGTTTTTTTTTTTTTTTTAATTTATTTTTTATACTTACACACTCATTTTGATTGATCAATAAATTTATTTCGAATTACTGTTAATGGTAAAATAAAATAATCAAAATTCTCATTTAGTTTTCCTAAAAAAAAAAAATCACAATATTTAAAATAAATCATCAAAATACCCAATTCTAAAAGACGGGGATTAATAATTTATGCTTATTTCCCTAATAAAAAAAGTTTTTTATAACATGTTATAAACGTGTTGTAAAGGTGTTATAAAGGTTTAAAATGTTATTAAAATTTTATAATAAAAACTTTTATAACATAAATGTTTTTTATAAAATGTGTTATAAATTTTGTAACATGTTATATGAATATTTTTACAAAAAATATTGAAAAAATCATCATGTAAAAGGAAATTTTGTTATAAAAATGTTATATAGATGTTATAAAAAATTTTTTTTATTTGGGTTTATGGATTTAAAAATTTGAAATCTTACAGAGTTGTCAAAAACCTTTTTTTTTGGATAGCTAAATGAGAATTTTGTTCCATTTATTTGGCAACAAATAGTATTTATATTAAGAGTTTTGTTTGAAAATGAAAAAAAAATGAAATTTAAAAAATTTGAACATCACAGAAATCAGAGCACATTAACTTTTTTTTCAACAAAATAGTTTCAAAAAGTATCAAATTATATTCTATTAATAAACTCACGAAGATTTATTATTCGATGCTAATTCAGAGAATATTATATTTTTCAGAAAAAAAAGCCACAGAAATAACAGAAATCATAGAAGCCTGAGCTCACCGATAATTTTTTGAGTGCTTTTGGCTCACACAGGCATGGTTCTTCCATTTTCCTTAAACGATGATGGGCGTGCTTTGATTTCTTGGGTTTCACTTTTTCATTTCTGAAATCTGAATTTTTCATCTTTCTTTTTTTCTAATAACATCCTTTTCGGGTTCAAATAAAAAAGAACCTTATAAACTTTAATTAAAAGGGTTGATGAGAATGAGTGATTAAAGAAAAATTATTCTTATTTCACAACCCCCTTTCAACTACAGAGATCAAAAAAAAACAATTATTTTCTGATAAAAATTCATATTTTTGCTTTATCTTAATTACTAATTTGAAAATTAAAAAAAAAAGAAAATTAAAATACAAAAAACAACAGTTTTTTATTATATTTAAATCAAAAAAATACAAATTAATCGATTTAAGATTAACAGAATTAAAATTGAATCATTAATTCCAAAAAAAAAGAGCTGTTTAGAGTAAAATCAAAATAAAATTAATTTTTTTTTTACATTTTTTTTTCTCGACTTTTTAAAGCCAACCTAGTAATTAAGTACTACGTTTGCAATTTACCAAGTCGTCTTAAAATGTTTTGGTCCAATCTCATATAACTTGTGAAAGAAATTTTCATCCAAATATTCTCTAATTTGGATCAAAAAGTCATTACAAAGGTGTGTATTTTTTAAAAGAAAAATTGAGAACAAATTTTTCGATTTATAAACTCGAACACCTTTTTTATGAAATATGAGATCAACAAGAAGAATAATCACGATTTTCGCTTAAATAATGACTATCATTTCGAACATTCTCAACAAACAACTATAACTTTAAAAGACTGAATTGCATATGAGTTTTGAACATTGTTTTTTTGAATTGTCCCATTTTCTTAATAAATCATATTAATTCTAACAAAAGAGTTGCGGGTTTTTCCTCATTTTCTTAGTTTTTAGTTCTTTTTGTTTTTTTCTTTGTTTCCTTGTGGTTTTCTCATATTTTTTTTTTTTTTGGTTTTTGGGTCTTTTTGTTTTTTTCTTGGGTTGAACTTCCCAAGAATGTTTTATGGATTATATTTATTCGATTTAGTTTTTTGAACAGAATCCCCATTACCACATACCAAAAAAATTATGATTTATTTTAATGTGATAATTTTTTTTGTTTGTATAATTCCCTCAAAACATAATTGTTATAATCAAGACAAATTTGGGTTGAGGTTTGTGAGGAAAGTATTTTGAAGAATTTTGAAGGAAACAATCTAAAAGAAAATTAAAACTTACAAAAATTAGTCAGTTTTTGTAAATTTAAAAAAAGAAAAAAAGTGAAGTTGAAAAAAAGAAAAATGTTCTTTCTTTTTTGGGAAATGGGGATTTTGATGAATTTCATATAATATCAAATACTTAGTAAGGTATTTTTATCAAATATTAACCAAACCAGAAAACAACAATAATTTTTAAATTTTTTTTGTTTTTTTTCCTCCCATTTTGACCTTTTATATCAAAATTCAAACTCTTTACTTGAATCGCATATCAACAATAAATAATAGAAACTTCTTAACAGTGCCTCAAGGTTTTTCACTTCCATTCAAGAAGAAATTTTCTCAACTAATTATTTTTTCCTATTTAAATTTTTCATTTTTATATAATAAGGAAAGAAAAATTTTGTAAAAATTTGTTATTTTTTCGTTCTTAGATCTCACTGAATAAAAATTTGTGAGATTTACCAACCACCAAAACGAT
This sequence comes from Anaeramoeba flamelloides, assembly GCA_027625915.1. NCBI lineage: Eukaryota > Anaeramoebidae > Anaeramoeba > Anaeramoeba flamelloides. The sequence goes on along the minus strand of JANTQA010000032.1, from coordinate 9,506,869 downwards.
GATTAAAATACATAAAAACTTTAAATCTGAATTGCAAATATCTACCTTAATGTATAAACAATATTAAATTATTCTTATTTATTTTTTTTTTTGTGATTTATTTTTGTTTTTTTTTATTTTTTATGAAACAAAATCCTTTCAGTTACAATTTCGTTCTTTTAATTATAAAAACTGAAATAAAATTAGTTGATCGTATCTAACTATTTGATCGATCAATAAATATTTGTGAAATATCAACAAAATTTGCCAATTCAATTTTTTTTTTGTTCATTCCAACATTTTTAACCGAAATTTTTTTTATTTATTTGGGTTTATAATTATTTTTTATTATTTGCTTTCTAGGTATTGAAAATTAGAAATAGTTGTTAAAATTTCACAAAGTAATGAGTTTTAATTTGTATTTGAGAAATAATTTCTTTTAAGATTTCTATTATTTTATAAATTTAATTTTGGTGTGAGAATAATGTTGAATTTTAGAGTTTACTATACAAGAAAAAAGTAAAAAATAAAAATTACAAAAAAAAAGAAAAAATGAATTTTAAGACAAAATCTCTTTTAACTAACTTTTTTCTCCCAATTTTTTATTTATTTATTTTTCAATTTATGAATATTTAAACACTTTATTAATTAAAAAAAAAAAAGTTATTTAGATAACATTGATCGAATTACTCAAGAAGATTATAAACCGACGGATCAAGATATTTTATACTGTCGTATACCAACGTCAGGGGTAACTGTTGTAGATTTTGAAGTAGAAAAAAAATTATGGACGATTGTTGATGTTGGTGGGCAAAGATCTGAAAGAAGAAAATGGATCCATCAATTTGATGATGTTACAGTACTTGGTTATGTTGTTGCGCTTTCTGAGTACGATCAAAAATTATTTGAGGATGAAGGAATTAATAGAATGAAGGAATCCATGGGCTTATTTGAGTCAACAGCTAATAATGAATTTTTTGAAACCCTTGATTGTATAATCTTGTTTAATAAAATAGATTTATTTGAAAAGAAACTAAAGAAAGTTTCATTGAAAAAATGGTTTCCTGGATATACAGGAGAAGATGACGATTCAGAAAGCGCAAAAGAATTTATATCTTCAGAATTTATTGAATTAGGTAAAAATAATAAACGTTCAATTCATCATTTCTATACATGTGGTACAGACACTGAAAATATTAAAACAGTAATTGTATGTTTTTTTTTTTTTTTTTCTTTTTCAAAAATATTTATTCACATTACTTTGATGATATCATGTTATTTTTAATAATTTGAATGTTTTTTTTATTATTTATTTACTGATATTTTGTATATTATTATAATATCTTAGCAATCCATGCAAAAAATTATTCTCCAAGTACACCAAAATACGAATAGCAATCTTTAAAAGAAGCAATAAAGTGGAAATTGGATTTTTTGATGTTTAATTATTGGGGAAAATTTTAAAAAGTATATAATATTGTTTTAATATATATATATATATATATATATAGTTATGTTTATTACTCTCATCTTATTGTTTCGAAAGATTTATTTCAAAAGAATTAATTATAATAAATTTCGATACATTTTTTATTTATTTTATTCTCGTTAATAAATGTTACTATTTTATTTCTAGTTTTCTCTATTTGTAATAAGATCAATTTAAAATTATTGATAAATTAAATAACAATTCAAAAGTATATTTTGGCAAATATCTTCAATTTAACTTACAAGAAGTTCAAATATATTTTAAAAGGGCAAAGATAAAAGTATTTTCTTAATTCTAAGAAATTTCCATTTGTTCAAATTTCTCATTAGTTAAAATAATTAGAAAATTAAAATAGTACTTTTTTTCTCAAATTATTATTTACAGGAATCCAAGATTCTTGGGATTGTAGTATTAAAAAAATGAATTTGGATTTAAGAAAAAATTAGATGTCCAACAGAAGTTCTAAATTTATTGAAAGATCACCAAACAATAAAAAAAAAATTAAAAAAGAAAATATTTACATATATTAACATTTGATATTCAAAGATGTTTTTATTTTATACAGTATTCTTTGATTTATAAGTCAATTAAAAAATTTATAAAAATTGAATGATAATAAAATATCTACTTGGTTTATTATTCAAAAGAAGGAAGAGGTGTTTGTCAAGGGTATCCATTATCTCCTTTATTAATTGGATTTATTACCCATTTTCACTTCCAAAAAAATTATATAATTTAGAATACATGTCCAAATGTCTGTTGATGAGAAAATTTTACTTTTGAAAGGATCAATTATGGAAACTAATTTTTAATTTATAAAAAAAAATAAATATTAAAAAAAGATTTTGGAATAAATTCAAACAATTATTAATCTAAAAACAATTTAATTTCAAAGGAAATTTAAAATCTTAGTATTTGCTAGATAAAAAAACCCATTTAAAATTAAACCTTGAAAAAGTTGATAACAAATTCAAAAAATGAATCAATATTGTACAAGAAAAAATTTTTTCTAATGTATTAAAAATTCAGTTTTTTAAAGTGGTATTACATAGTCAACTTTTAAATGGATTAGAAATATTTAATTTGACAAAAACAGATTTTTAAAATGTTAGATTAATAAAAATAATTACAGAATTTTTTTTTAATCATTTTTCCATATTCTCCAGTACTAATTTAATAAACTGAACCCAAAAATTTTCCTATAAGAATAAAAATATTTAAAAGAAGGTGTAAGTTAATCCAAATAATTAACAATCTTGAATTTTGGTAAATTAATCCGTTATCTCCCTTTTATAGAAAAAAGAATCAAAAAATATAATTGGGAATCCAAAAAATTTAAACCAACTTGATATGAATTTTTAAAAAATTTCAGAATTAATAATTTTGAAAATAGTTCGAATTGGAAATTTAGTTAGGTTTCATTGGATTCACAAGAATTAAAGAATAATTGTTGAAGTCAAGTACCTTGATTTTCCAGAATTCAAAATATTAGAGTAAAATCAAAGATTTAACTTAATTCTTTTAAATTTTGGAAAATAAAACAATATTTTTTTTTATTTAAAAAAAAAATAGATATTACCTCACAGAGTGTGGCATTAGGTACCCGAATTTATATATATATTTAAAATTTTTCAAAATTTTTATCATTCAGAATGTTTGGAAGGAAAAATTCAAATTTTAATATTTTCTCAATGAGAAATTTTTGTTCTATTCACCAATTTTAATGGTTTATAATTGGCTATCACATAACCATAATAACCTGTCATAAAAAGGAAAGTACGAGGTAGAAAATGAATTTTATGTTTATCTTGGTTTTCATGATAGATTGCAACCACACTACTTGAAACACAAAAGGGTATTGTGACATTACACTTCTTCTGAATGAAAAAATTCATCTTTCAAAAAAAAATTCCATAGGATCTCTTTGACAAAAAATTCAACCAAGAAAAAGAGTTCTCAATTTCAAAAAATCAAAATTTTTAAAAAACAATTCATCTTTTCTCATTTTCTTTTTCAAAAGAGGTTAAATTTCTTTAATTTAAAACAAATTGCTTTCTTGTATTCCAGAATCAAATTAATTCGATATAATCTAATTTGTGGTTATTTTGTAACCCTCTAAATTTGACACAAGAAGGATTTTAAACATTCTTTTGATATAAAAATAACTCTTTTAGGAAATATGAGAAAATAGAAAACAAAAAAATCTTAGAGATCTCAAAAATTGCAAAAGATCAAAACTTCGAAACTATCAAAGTTGTTTTCAACATTAAATATCTAGCCATTCAAATTGGAAATTGAGTGTCACACTTTTTTTTATTAACAATTGTCTTTGTTTTTGATTGTTGATTTTTGGGGATAGATCTCGCTTTATTTAGGTGTTGGTTAGTTTTTGATTGGAATTGGACATTAAAATTAGTAAATTTTTTTTCCACTGCAGACAATTATTTTAAACTTTAATGACTTGACCCTTAAATTAAAAACAAAAGTTGAGATTTTTCAAATTATTAGACTCTATTTGAGAAATTATAAAAAACTTCTTGTTTGAAGAACTCCGATTCTCTTTCATGATCCTCAGAATTGAGAACTAAGTGTCACAATATTTTCATTCAGCGTTATAAAAAAAAAGAATTTGAAAATTCAACAAATCCCATAAATGTAAAAGGTGACAAATAAAATAGATATAAGGTTTAATATATTTAGAGCTTGAATTTTACCTTTATCTTTTTAACCTTATTTAGAAAACAATAGGAAAATTTTGCTGATATTTTTTTGTCCAGTAGTAGCAAAATTATAGAAGAGTGTAATTTAATTTTATGTGCTCTGTGAGAAATAACCAGTATTTTTTGATCTTCAAATGTTTCAAAGTAAATCTAATGTTGTTTTGGAAATTTTGTTGAGAGATTTAATTTTTATCAAATTTAGCTTTAGTGGTGTTTGAAATGGTTTTAATTAGAGATGATTTATTGAGTTTTTAAACATCTTGCTTCCTTACATCGTGGTGTGTGAATTTTACATTTTCTTGGGTCTTTTGTCTTTTCAAAAGGAAAATTTTTAGCAAAAAGAGTTATTTCGAAGATTAAAAAGCAAATTGTACAACAAAAATTTTATTTTCTTTTTCTATTCCAAAGTCTTTGTAGTTTTTTTAAAAAAGTTCATGTTTCAAAATAAAGTTTCTTCAGTGTACAGGTCCAATATAAAGATTAATGTTTTTTGATAAAACCCAATATAAATAACTATTTCAGTACTTTTAAAAAAAATAAAAAAGTAATAATTGTTGTTTTGGACAACATTTAAAAATTTTAAAACACAAAGAGCTCATAAAGCACGAGTTATTAAACCTTCTATAAGTAAAAATAATAAAACTTCTTTGAATTAATCAAGAATGGATTGAGTTCAAAGAAATAATTTAATCATTCCAAAGCAATTAATTTCAAGTAGAAATATTTAAAACTAACATTCATACTTTATTTTCATTTTTAACATTTTCTTTTTCAAAATCTAATTTTGTTCTTCATTTTTGGTTATGTTTAAAGAATTAACACCTACAATTGTTGGAAGTCTTTATAGATTTGGCTGTTCGTTTCCCTTCTTTTTTTTTTTACTCTAGTTTCTCTTCCTTTTTCCTTACTTTTATCTTTCTCATTTTTCTTTTTTGTTCTTATAAAACTGAATTTGATCAACACCAACGATTACTATAAAACACTTGCAAAATTCTCCGTCAACCCTCGGCTTCAAAAAAAACTTCACCAATCAAAAAATGTCCCTATACCTTTTTCAAAATATCCAAATCTTTTCACTTAAAAAAACAAAACAAAACAAATAGCTAAATTCAGGAGCTGGAAAAAAAAATATTATGTTTTACAAGGAAGAATGTTATCAGAATATAATAGCCAAAAGGACCACACACTTGGCAAGTCGTCAAACAAGGAGTTAGATCTTCGTGGTTATACCTGTGTTCGGTATGATCCACCTAAAAAAAACCGAAAGGAACAACCAAAATTCTATTTTAAATTACAACATTTCCTCCCCACCTCTCCAATTCAATTTTGCACACCTAACCACCAAACCGGAGAATTGTGGATTTCAAAGATCTCGCAAGCTGTTTCTTTTGAGCCACAAAACAAAAATGAAGAGTCGATAAACCACAAAAATCCACAACCAAAAAAAAATGAAAGCTTTTTCCTTTCGCCTGGTGAACTATTCCCGAAAAGAGATAATTTTAAATGTACCTCTTTCTTTTATTTCCATATTTTCGCTTTTTTATAAAGGAAAATATTTGCTTCTTTTTTTTTTTACATTTTTTGTTCTTTTGAAAAAAGAAAGTGAAAAGATATCTTTTGAAAAAGGAATACAAAAAAATATACTCAAAGGTTCCAAAACACAATAATTCCACCTTTAACACAAAACCAAAACGAACTAATAAAATAAACAAACAAACAAACAAACAAATAGTAATTTACCTGAGCGACCTCTTTTATAAAAATTCAACCAATTTTGTCTCTGATCGATATGTTTGTGTTTTGAGTCTCAAAGAAATTATATTTATTCCAACCCAAGAAAGTGTTGGTACCAAGATGAGCATTATCCTCGAAAGCATTGAAAACATCAAAATCTTTTCTGACGAAAACGAAGGCTTCCAAATACTCATCCAACAGATCAACCAAGAGACATGTTTTTTAATCTCTCATGAAATGGAAAAAATTCTGATCTTATACACCTTAATTAATTTACTTATCACAAACGAACTCCCAACTCTAGTTTCCACGGGGCCCATAAGAACAATAGAACAGATCAATGTTATTTTACTTTCTATATTCAATAAAATTTTTGACTTGGTTATCAAATCAAAAGATTCCAAAGAAAGTTTTCGATTCCAAACTTTTCTAAAGTCACAAGAAAATTCAAATTCATCAAATTTAACAAATTTTTTATCTCAGCAAAACCCCTTTGCCTTGTTTGATTCCCTACAAACAAACCCTCAATCTTTACATTTGTTAATTCAAAATTTGCTTCTTATTTGTTGGAGATTGCCCAGACCAATATTTGGCCATACCTTCAAGAATTTTTACACTTTATATGATACAGGTAAGTGACAGATTTTCTTTTTTCTTTTTTCTTTTTCTACTCTTAGTTTTTCAGATTTGCTTTTTTTTTCAAATATTGTATTTTCTCAGTTTTTTTAAGTGTTTTAATAAATCTGAATTTGATCAACACTGAAACGATTACTATTAAACACTTGGACACTAGATCTTTTTATCATCTCTTTATTGCCAAAATTCAAATTTTGAACAACTAAGTGATGCGAGTATTTTCGCGATAGGATATTTTCTCAGAATATTTCCAATACATTTGAATTTACATAATTGCCATGAAACCGCTTTAGTGTGAAAACCAATTTTTATATACGAGTCTTTGTTTCATCATATACTTTTCTCAAGAGCTTGTTGAGTTTTTTTACATTTTAAAAAATAAAAGTATTTTTTTATCTTGTACTTTGTTTTTTTTGAAATAAATGTTTTTAAAAATGTTATGAAAGAAATAAAATCATTTTATTAGTAGGTATACTTTTAAAGCAATCACATTTATTCCCCAAACCATTTGGTTATAATTATTTTCCTTTTCGATAAATATACAAAATATAATTTTAATATTTGTGCTTATTTATAACTAACCAGATTTTTTATGAACCTAACCAAAAGTTCACATTTACAATATGTAATAAACCACATTCAGTCAAAGGGGTCAAGTTATAATGAAGTGAATTGTATATGTTTAAAGGGTTGGAATGGATATTATTGCCAAATCTAAAACTCGGAAATTTTCAAAAACCCTTAAATTCAATTTTTCTGATCAATTGAAAATATTAGTAAAAAGTCAAAAATATACTCTCATTTTACCGAGAAATAATCAAATTACCAAGCAACTTACAACCGTTCTAATACGGATGTTGGTTAACTCTTCTAAATTTGTCCATTTTAGCAATTTTGATGAATTCAGAAATCAAAAAAAAATCCAAAATTTGTAAAATTAATTGAGAACATGACTGAAAATTGAAAATCAAATTTATTGTTATATTTCCTTTAGATAAAGTCTAAATGTATTCGAAAGTATCTATATGTGAATTATTTTGTTGCTGTATTTATGAAATAAGAGTTTTATTTACTTTATATCTTTCAATTAATAATTTTTTTAAAATTTTAAATTTCTATAGGGAAACTTAGAGGATTTATTTTTTTTACAAAATGGTTTTCAAAATATCATGTTAATTCGCAATAATAAAACACCACTCTCAAATTAAAATGCTTTCAAATATTTTAAAATGATGAAAATGTTTTTTATTTTAAAATTTAAAATCAAAAGTAGATTATCGTTTTCAGTCATGTTCGCAATGAATTTTACAAATTTTAGATCTTTCTGATTTCTGAATTCACCAAAGAGTTAAAATTGATGGATTAGGAATATTTAACCAACGTCACAATTAGAACGGTTATAGGTCACTTGTTAATTGGATATTTATTGGTAAAATGGGAGTCTATTTTTGACTTTTTACTAATATTTTCAATTAATCAGAAAAATGGTATTTCTGGGTTTTTTGAAAATTTCCGAGTTTGAGATTTGGCAGCAATAAAAAATATATTTTGTAAATTTCAAAATTGAAATCATTTTTTCGCATTTTTTGATTTTTTTTTTTTTGATAACGATTTTTTTTTGATAACCTAATTTTTTTTTATAATGGCAAGATCAAAAGTCACTTAGTTAAAACTTGTTATTCTAATGTTATTTAAATAGTGAGAATGGTAGTAGAAGAAATCATATTGTTTTTTATTGGACTTTTCTTTGAATCTTCAATTAGGGGATAAAAATGAATATTGTTGTTTTTTCTCAACAGAGGACACTAAGAATTTTGTTTTTTTAATTTTTAAGGAAATAGTTTAAATTGATTCGATTTTACTACAGATGGATATCAACTATTTACCTAGTGTGGATTATTCTAATTATTTCTTATTTATACGTCAAAGGTCTTTTATTAAAAAAGACTTGATATTTGGAAATTTTTTTCTGCAAATTTGACAAACAATATGATTACTTTAATTCATCAAAGAAAATAATTTTTTGTTGAAATAATTCAAAAATAAGTTGGATTTTGAACTTTTATAAAAATGATAAAAATTAAATTTTTAAAAACAATAATTCATTTCTGAAAATAATATTTGGTGTAAATCTGGTATTATAGTAATCAGATTTTTACTTTGATTTTTCAATTTCAAGATGTGTAAAATTTTTTTTGAATTTACAATTAAATTTACTAGAATGATTTTTTTTATTGCTACTTTTCCCTTTATAATAGACTTATTTTTCCTGGTGGGGTAGCATTAAAACCAAAGTATATTGTTATTGAATATCAATCATATTAGTTACACATGATTCACATCGCTCTAAAAAATCTATTATAAATATTATTTGATGATTAAATTATTACATTTTTTTACTAAGGATCACAATTTAAAAATTTATATTTTGGAAATTGTAATTTTGTAATACCTCTTTTCAAATCGAGAAATTGAAACCAAAATAATCCTATTACAATATTTAAAAATTAATATTTAGAAACTCGAAAATTCATTATTTTTTCATTCCTTTGATTTTCAAAATTTACTCAATAATTTTTAGCATATAAAACCGAATGATTGATTAATTTAATTTCCTTTTTATGAAACGAATTATATTTCCAATATATATCCGATATTTGTGAAAATGATTTGTCAAAATAATCTCTTCGTTAATTATTTAATTATTTAATTAGTTGATTTTTTAAAAAAAATTAATCTAAATTTCGAAACAAATGTAAAAAAGATATTTTGCAACTTTGAAGTCTCTGTAATACTGATGGTTCAACCTTTAAATTTGAACAAAAATGTAGATATTTTTCTCAACTACTTGGTTTTTTTTTACTAATAAAAGGATCATTTTTGAATTGAATAGATCAGCTTTTAGTGTTATTTTATTAATAGAATTTTTAGAGACATTTGAACCATGAGAGTGGCACTAATGTTATTTTACCTTCAATAGCAATACAATTTAATTTTTGACTTCTCCTTGGTAAATTGTAATCCCTTAATTAATCTTTTTTATTATTTGAAGATTACTGTAAATTGAGAATTTTTACTACATGTTCCTTTCACATTTTAACTATTTTTATAAAAATAAATTAAAAAATAATGAGTGACGATTCCTTTCTTATTATGGTTATTTTTTTTATACTAAAACTCTTCTTATTAACCTACATACATTTTCTAATAAATTTTGAAAAAATACAAATAAAATTTCATGAAAAAAAAAAGTGAATTTATTTCGAATAATATATTTATTTATTGTTTTTAATTAATATTTTTTAATGAATCTGTATATATCTAATAATATTTTTTTTTAATATATTTTTTTTCTAATAATAACAAATTAATATTTTTAAGAAAAATCAAAAAAAGAAAATATTGACTCATTTAATAATTACCTTCTAGGTCTACCAAAAGAATTCCAGAAAATATTAGCATATATTTTTCTTTTTGCCCACTTAATTTGCCAAGAATATCCAGAAAAAGCATTTCTCAAGCATATATCTTTATTTCTTTCAAATTGTATTCAGTTCCTAAATTATCAATTTGATCTTGAAGAAAACAAATTATTAAAAATTAATAATTTACAAATTAATTTTTTTAGTTTTGTTATAACAAACGCACCAGTGAGTTCTTTTTAATTAATTCATTTTTTATTTTTAATTTTCTTTTTAAAAAAACAAAAACATTTTATTTTTAAAAAATCAATACTTTCCTAAATAAAACTAAAAATATGTGAAAACATTTTCAAGAATTAACTTAATTATTGATTAAAAAACAAGAAAGGTTTTTTAAATCAAAGAAATACCATTCCGAATGTAAAAATCAATTCAAAATTTTTAAAACACATCAAAATTCAATTTTTTAAATTAAAAACAAATCTTATAAAAGAATTTATATACGAAATACTAAATTAGAGCCACTAACTAATTGAAATGTTAAAGTTTATTTTTCATTTACAAAACAAATAAAAGAAAAAAATTCTAAATCAAAAGAAAAAAAAAAACTGTGTGTCTAAAAATAACGGAGAAAGCAGCGTAACAAAAAAATATATTGGGATTTATTGTTAAGGGTTAGATGAGACTTCATCTAATCTGTTAAAGAGAGAATTTTGAAGTGATGAAATTTGAGACTTCTAATTCAAAGAGTATCTAAACAGATGCAGTCATCAGAAGTATTTGAATCTTAATTTAGTTTTCTAAAAAAAAAAAAGAAAAAAAAAATTGTTGGAATTCACTAAACAATTATTGATCGATCAAATGATTAGATACCATCAACTAATTGCCTGTGATTTTTCTATTTAACAAAACTCAAATGCTAACCTTCTATCAAACATCGAAAAAAAATTCCTGATCTAACGAAACAGATTATTAAACTGGAAAAAAGGAAATGAAAACAAAAAAGAAAAAAAACAAAAAATGAAATAGTTTGTAAAATCAAAACTAAATCCCAATTCAAAATTTTTAACACACCAAAATTCACAATTTTTGAAAAAAAAAAATCTTATTTAATACATTCAAGAAGAAATACCCAAATTATAACCATTCACTAACTGAAATGTTAACACTTTTTTATAAATTACAATACTCACAAAACAAAAAAATAAATAATTATCAATACAAATAAATTATTGGTGAGTTAAAAATTTTGGAGATAACAAAAAAAAAGATATTGCTATATTTGTTTAAATTTTATTAGGAATATTGATCGATCAAAGAAATCGTTAGATACTACCAATTAATTTTATTTGAGTTCTTCTATTTGGAACAACTCAATTTTAACCGAATATCAATTTTTGAAAAAAATTTTGATCTACAGAAACAAATTACATAATTCAAAAAATGAAATGAAAACAAAAAACTAAAAAATGAAAAAAAGATTTTCATATTTCAAAAAATCAAAATTATTTTCAATTTTAAATAAATTTGTATTATTGTGATTCTTTTAACTGTTATAACTGTGTCTCAAAAATTTTGAAATTTCAGTTTGTTGTATCAGAATTAGTGTTGATAAAGATATTTTAATAAACTTTGCCCTGCTTTTTAAGAAATAGCTGAAACATAATTATCAAATTCAAATTATTGATTCCCAATTATACAACTGTTTTAAAAAAAGTGGGCACTAAAAGATTTAAAACGGTGTTACTCAAACTATTTGATTCACTCTTTGAATTAATTTGAATATTCCTTTATAAAACTTTTATTCATCACTTTTTTTAAAATAGCTTTAATATACCTGAAAATTCATTATAAAGGTCAATCCAATTTTAAAAATAAAAATTAATACAACAAACGTAGAAAAAATTCAAAACAAAAAACAGGGAATTATTATCATTTCGAATAGACAAAAAACTGCTTTTAAAAAGGAAATCAATTTTATTTTATTATTTTATTGTTAATGAAGAGAGGCAATTCAACAAAATTATCCTCTCTTTGCCTTTAGTTTTTTTTTAATTTTTGTATTGATTAGAAAATCAATGAATTTTCGAAACAAAAACAAAACGTGAAAAAAACATGGGGCACTTTTCGTTAGGTTTTTTTTTAATTAGAGAAATAAAAAGAAAATTTTTGAAATTTTCTTTTAATTTTTCTAATTAAAAAAAAATCGTCATTGGCTTTTCCAGAATTTAAAAGAATTGAGTAAAATCTTTGATTTTTCTCTATTCTTTTGAATTATGGAAAAGCGTCGTTAGCTTTTCTTGAGTTTTCTGTTTATTTGGAAAATAGATAGATTTTCGTTAGGTTTTTTTGAGGTTTTCTATTTTATTTGGAAAATCTATTGATTTTCGTTAGGTTTTTTTGAGGTTTTCTATTGGGTGTTTGAAATATTCCCGAAAATACCCGAAAATTTTTTAACCATATAAAAACATGTTATGGGAAACTTCGAAGAAATCCTAGTGCCAATATACTCAGTTTAACGGTAAAACAACAATTTTACTTTCAGACAAAATATATTATTTGAATTTTCTATTTTAAGCCCCTCTAAAGAGTTTTTTGGAACATTTTGAGTATATTTGAGTTATTAGGGTAAGTAAATATGTATGTCAGGGTATTCTTGGGTTTGGTATGGGCTGTGTTAGTTTCGGTATGGTGCATGTTTGTATATTTTGGTTAAATCAATTTCTTTTATGGAATGGAAAGTTAAAATAAGGTTTTGCTTGGGTAACCTTGAGTAGGATATGGGTATGTATAGTACGATTAGATATTATGCAGTTATTTTTACATCGTATTTAAGATTACAAAATTATGGGTAATGATACACAATTAGAAATTTTCTTAACAGGTACATGTTCACTCATTTCGTTAATACCATTTTGAAATGATCAGAAATGTTATAGTCATCTAAGATACCAACCCCTTTCACACAAAATGGGTTGAATACTATACCCTAAAATTTAAATTTTTTGAATTTTGATATTTTCCGACAAAAAAATTTTTTTTATACCATAAAATTATAAATTTACCTTAAAACTGAGTATATTGGCACTAGGGCTTCTTAGAAGTTGTTTAAAACGAGTTTTTTCGTAGTTAAAAAATTTTCGGGTATTTTCGGGAATATTTGATAGATTCTTTTCTATTTTATTCGGAAAATCTATTGATTTTCGTTAGGCTTTTTTTACTTTTCGAAATAAACCGAAAATTTTAATAAATTTTCTGTTTATTTCTAAAGTAAAAAAAAAAACTAGAACACTTCATAAATAAATAGAAAAGTAAAAAAAACCTATAACACTTCACAAATAAAATAGAAAACCTCAAAAAAACCTAGAACACTTAACAAATAAAACAGAAAAGTCAAGAAAACCGCCATTAGGTTTTCTTGAATGTAAGAGAATTGAGTGAAATCATTGATTTTACTATATTCTTTTGAATTCTGAAAAACCTAGGCACTCTACGACACTTGACAGCACTTTCTAGACTTGTATTTTGAGTTTTATTATCCTAGATAGAAGGTAGGCAAAAATATAGCTCAGAGGATAACTTTTCTTTAAAAAATAAAAATAAAAATTTAATTTTTAAACAAAGACAAGAAAAAGAGAAAGAAAAGCAAGAAAGAAAAAGAGATAAAAAAAAAATGGCAAAAGTATAAACTTAATTAAAAGTTCTGTTTTGTACCCAAATATTTAATGAGTTGTTAGTTGTTTTCCTTTTATGTTAAAAATTTTTGTCAAAAAAAAAATAATAACTGGTATAATACACACTTTTGCATAAGTCTTTACTTTACCAGCATCATTTTCACTAGTTTACGTAATTACAGAACTTGACAGAAGTTGATTCAAGTTCAATTCAACTTCATATCAGAAAAAGCTAAATTGACACCACCAATTCTCTTCTTCAATAGTTTGCTTACCAAATTAGAACCACATTATTTAATTATTTTTCTTCTTATCTACTTTTTAATGAAAAAAAAAAAAATTTTTTTATTTGAGAAAAAAAGGAAACTTTTTTAGAGAAAAAAAAGGAAACTCAATTAGAGTAAATTGAAAAACAATAAAAAGGAAGTCAATTGTTTTTATTTGGATATCCAAATTCAAAATTTAATTTTTACTTTTTAATTTTGGAATTAACTTTTTATCAAATTTAATTCTTTTTTAAATTATTTATTATTATTAATTAATTGTAATATAAAAATTTTTATCAAAATAACAAAAACTACAAAAGATTTTATTTTATTCATATTGGGACGCATGCAAAGATTTTGTTTTTGAAAAGGAAATCGAAATTCCCGAGGAATACAAATCTTATTGCAGTATCAATAAAACCGAAAATGAACATGGGAATTTGACTGTAACAATTCAAAAATTTGAAAGCAACGAATCAATGAACTCAACAATAATGAAGAATGAAAAACACCAGAATTCGATAAGCAAAGATAATCTCAGTGTAAGTTCTGAAAGGGCATCAGTTGATTCCTTTGATTTATCAAATAATGGAAGCTTTTCTAGGATGACATATTCAGGAAGCCAAGAGTTGTTTTTTGATAACGATAGTAGCACAAGCGAATTGAGTCGAGCAAGAGAGGATTTTTTTGATGATGATAAATTCAAAAAGAGGAAAGCAAAAATAATTGAAGAGCCCGCATCCGATGTTGAGGATACTTGCAAAGAAGACAAGATCATAAAAATGAAACCACTTTTTTATTATTCCCCGCATCCACTAATTAAATATAAAAACACATTATTAGAAAAAATGTATCAAGATCAAAGCCAATTAGAAAATCATCAAAAAATGATTACTTCATTGATGGAAAATGAATTAATGCCATTGGAAGAAGTCAAAGAGCAAATTTCTTTATTATCACAAAAATCTTCAAAAAGGGAAGCGCCCAAGATACTTGAAAATATAATTGAAACCATTTGCTGTGAAATGTCTTGGTTGAGTCTTGATTTTTCTTATGATTACACAAATTCCCTTCAATTTTATGAAGTCATAACCGAAGAATTTGAAGAAACGAATCATACTAAATCACCTCTTTTAGATTATTATAAAAAAATGTCAAGAAATAATCGATCACAATCACAAACGCAATTACAGTCACAAACGCAAATAAAATCACAAACGCAAATACAATCCAAAACACAGACACAAACACAAACGCAAACACAAACGCAAAAGCAGACACAAACACCAATTTCTCCAAAAAATTCAGAAAAAAATCAGAATACAGAAATTATTAAAGAAAAAAAGCAAAAAAATTCTTCAAAACGAAGTAAATTTTCCAAATTTGGTTCAAAGTTTAAATCAAAAAAGAAAGATAAAAACTAACAATCAGATTTGAATTTTTGTTTTTTGTTTTTTTTTCTTTTTAATTAAAAAAAACTTTTATAATTAATAAGAATTAATAATAATTTCCTAAAATTTTTCTTTTTCCTTTGCGTTTAATTTTGCTTTTTCCTTTTGTTTTGAAATCAAATATTCGAAAAATTTCTTTTATTGGATTTTTTATTCTTTATAGTTTCAAATAATTTTATTCAATTGCTTTTAATGAACTGATCTTCTTTTTGATGATAAATGATACAATAAAATATATTAATTAATATTATATTGCATCATGATAAATGTTAAATAATAAGGAAATTTGTTTTAATGTCATCTAAAAATCTAAAAAGATATTCTTGTATTAGGAACAAAGATTAATGAAACTTTTGTAAATTATCCAAAAAAATAAAAGACACTAAAAATTAGATGTCATTGAAGATTTGGAGCAAATTCTTTGCAATTGGCCAATTTATGTAAAGAATTGTAAAGTCTGGCTCCAATGAGTAAAAAAAAAATAATGTTGTCTACTATATTAAAAAAGAAACTATTTTTCAATAATTTTGACTCACTTAATAAAGTTAAAGAAACTTGTTTTGAGGATTTTATTCCAGATATTCTTATCAAAAAAATATTTTCAAATTTTTGGATCAGAATCATTTTTTCTAATTTTGCAAATTCTTCTTTTGTTTTTCAAATTTTTCTTTGTCAAATTTTTGTTTTTTTTTTTTTTTTTTTTTTTTTCTTTTTATTTCTTTTTTTTGATACTTATTTTTTTACAAAAGATGATCGGGAAAATAAAAAAAGATCTTCAAAAACCAAATAATCATAAAGAAAATTGGGACTATGAAATGCCTTTTATAATGGATTTATATAAATATGAGCAAAATATTCTTTTTAACTTTTTTTCAAGAAAATATTCAATAATAAAAAAATACTTAATACTCACTCAAACATTGAAACTTTAATCTTCTTTTTTTTTCCAAATTCAACAATCCCAATTTAAAAATAGTATTTTAAAATAAAATTAACCAATTACATATATTTGGAAAAAAAACATATTCAAAAAAAGGTAAAAAATAATCACCTTGTTTTGAATTTTACAAATTTTCAGATACAATTTTATTTAGGTTATACAGTATAATTGTTTTTATATAAACTCAATTCCAAAAAATGGAACATAAAAAAAAATGCATTAATAAAAATATACTCCAAAATACATAATACTTAAACATTAAAATAATAAAAGACCGGAAAATATTTAATTAATACTATTTATATATTTTATAGTAAATTTAAAATTCAATTCGAAAAATAAAAAAGAAAAAATAAAAAAAAGTGTGCCCCTATTTTTGGAACACAGTTACCAAAAAATCCATTTTTATTGAAAGAAAAATCTAATAAAAACTATTAATAGATTCAGCTTGTCTTTTGATAACTAAATCTATTATTTTAAATATAGAGTTTACTAATTATCTTAGGTTTCCCAACTCAAAGTATTCCATACATTAGTGAAAATTTTAAAAATTCTTCTTCTTTTTTTGGTTACAATTTTTCAGTTTAGTATCCATAATTATCCATAAATTCCCAATTGGATTTAAATTTGTGGAATTGGGGGTCAAGGGTCCAGAACATTACATCCCCGATTTAAGTAAGTTTGTGTTTTTTTTTGCAGTATGTGGACAAGCTCCATCCTTTTGGAAAATCCGTTTCAATTCACCTTATTCTGAATTAGCGAGTTGAATTACATTTGATTTTTTTGATAATATCATTAATAATACATTCAGTATCCACACTTCCATTAATGATAATAAGGTCTGTTTGTAGGCAATGTGCTCTAGCACCCCATATCATGATTTTTTTTTCAAAAAATTTTTTCTCGATAAAAAAAGAATCTTTTTTCTTTTTGAGAGAAAAAAAAAAATATTTTTTTGTGATCAGAATGAAAACTTTTAAATTTCATTTTAAAGTGATTTTGAGATTTTCAAAAAGTTTTGTAAAAAAAAAGAAAATTTTTTTTTTTATTTGAAAAAAAAGAATACAAAAAAAATCAAAAAAATTATTGAAAATCAAAAATCCAAAAAATAATGATAAATAATTAACTTTAAAATAATTTACATTCATTATTAATATCTAATGTTTCTATTTAAGAGTACAATATGACTTTTCTTGGTATTAAATTGATTTTGAAGGGGTGCCCCAATTTTTGGAATTGAGTTTATAATCATTTATATTCAAATAAAATAAAATAATATAAAACGAAAAAATAAAAATCCATATATCCAAAAATGTTGAAATGAGATGAAATAAAAAAATTGTATTGGTAAATTTGTTAGAATTTCACCAACACTTATAGATTTATCAAATGATTAGATATCACCAACTAATTGTGAATGATTTTTCTATTTTGAACAAATTCAACTTTTAACCTTATAACAACCATTGAAAAAAAATTCCCCAATCTAAAGAAACATATTTTGTAACTAGAAAAGGGGAAATGAAAATAAAACAAAAAAGATAAAAAATAAAAAATAGTTGTTAAATCAAAATCAGTTCCAAATTGAAGTAAAAGTTTGTATAGTTATTCTGTCAACTATTTTAACTATATAAAAATTTCTGGTATTGTATTTATAACACAATCTGGTCACATATAAAATGATATTCAATAAGATTAAATATTAATTCTTTTTTTTTGATCTGATCCTTAGTATTACTGGTAACATTTTATGTAAGAATAATTAGAGTAATATTGTCTACACAATGTCACCAATTTCGCTTTTTTGTTAATATCTAATTTAATTTAGTCTGTATTGTTTATTGTTATAAGAGTGACTTAAATTATCATTATTGAAAGAGTTTCCTTCAAAATAATTTCATATTTTTTCAAAAGTATAAAACAAAATGCCAAAAAAGTATGTGGAGAAATGAAAAAAAGATAACAATTTACTTTTTATCGAAATAGATTAGATAATTCAACTTGACATTCTATTTGTGGTGTTTAATTTTATTTTTTTATAAAAAATTGAAAAATTATTTATAAAAAGTGACTTTGAAAATACAAAGTAACTAGCCACAATGAAAGTAAAAAACTGTGTTTTCTCATCTTATTTGAAAATGTTAAAAATTGAAACTTTTTGCTTTATGGCTACTTCTCCCTTAAAAAATGAATTTTCAATTTTTTGAAAATTTTTTTAACACATAATCCTAATTAATTTTTAAATAGTTTTTACCTTTTATAATAATTTGTTTTACTATTAATTTCAATTGTAAATAAACAATATGATACTTAGCTTTTAAAAAATCAAAACCCAAGAAAGAAAATAAAAAATTAACTACTACATTGATAATTTACCAAGTTATATCTAAAGACCTTTTGATCCAATTGCATTTAACTTGTGAAATTAATTTCATCGAAATACTCAACAATTTGGATTAAAAAAACATTTTATGTATTATTTTATTCAAAAATTAATAAGAAATTTGAGATACCTAAACTTGAGCACCCTTATTAAGAAAGGTGAAAAAAAAAAAAAAAATAACCAGATAATTTCTTGTCTAAAAAAATGGCGATCATTTCAAAAATTCTAAAAAAAACAACTCTAACTCTAAAGATCTCCTTACCTCTGATTTTTAACTAATCATTTACTTGATTTGTTCTATTGATCTCAAAAATTAACACGAATCCTTACATAGGGGTTGTGGTTTTCTCTGAGTTTTTTTTTGTTTGGTTCTTTTTATTTTTTTCTTGGGTTGAAGTTCCCTAGAACGTTTTTGAAGGATAGTATTTATTCTTTTTGATATTTTGAACAGTATCTCCAGTTCAAATACATCCAAACTTTTGATTTATTTTCTTGTAACAATTCTTTGTTTGTATGGTTTCTCTTAAAACCTAATGTTTTTGTTTAAATAGAAATTTGTGTTCAGTTTTTTGGTAAAAGTTTTATGGGGTTTTCCATCCAACAAACTAAATGAAAATTGAATTAACAAAAATTAGTCATTTTTTTTTTAACAAAAAATTTATTTTTGGTTCATTCAAAAAAAAAAATATAATCATTCTCTTTTGGAAAATGTGAGTTTGGGATTCTATTCAATACCAAATACACTGTGAAGATTTTAGTCGATTTTAACCTCACTCAGAAAACAATGAATAATAATCTCAAAATTTTTACCATTTTTGTTAATTTTGACCTTAAGTATGCATAGCTCATACCATATAAATCATTGAACTACATAAAAAAAATTGATTAGAAAATTACCAACAAGATCTTAGGGTATCATCTTTTCATAGAGGAAGGAATTTTCTCAAAAAGACGTTTTTTCCCAACCTTTTTTTTCATTTTGTAGTACAAGTACAGAGATAAATTTTGGGAATAATATTCATTTTTTACTTCTCATTTCTTGCTTGATAAATATTTGTGAGATCTACCAACCACCAAACCATGACAAAAAGACAGTTTCCTTTGAATTTCAATTGTAAACTTAGTCCTTAAATCTTTAATTAGACCAATGAAATAATACAACAACCTCTTTTCATAATCCCTTAAATACAATGTTGATTTTCTTTTAAAAATGGTTTTTGGAAGCTGAATAAGAATTATCTTCAATTTATAAAACAATAAATACATCGTTTTTTAGTATCACATAACAATAAGAATTATATATTCATTTTAAATTTTAATACTTTTTTGTGTTTTGGTAAATGTGGCGATTCATTCCAAAATCTGGAAGAATTCGAGAAATTCTTTCGATTTATAGCCATATAAATTTAGTTGTTTTAATAAAATCGATTGAAAACAGTTTAATATTCAGAAACAAGGTTTTGTTTTTTTAAGAAGAAAATGGATTAATGGCATCAAATAAATCCCATTGATATATTTTTTAAGGAACACTATTAGATCTTTCTTGGAACAGTAGACTCTTAAAAAAAACAGATTTATTTTGGAGAATGGTTTGCTTTCTCTTTTTCATAAACCAACATCAACAATCAGAAACATTTGCTTTGTCTTTCTCAAGCCATTTTTTTATTTTTCTTCGACTTAATTTTTTTTCAATTTTTATTAGTAACCACCTTTCGATGTCAAGCAATTACCAAAATTCCAAAATGCACTGTACTGTTTTTATTACAAGTATTGATGTTGCAATTTCCGAAGAACAACTTCTTCAATATTTTGGTTCGTGCGGAACAATTGCTGCTTGTAAGCTTTGTGGAGATACAAACCATTCAAAACGTTTTGCCTTTATAGAATTTACAATGCCTATTGATGCTCAGAAAGCTTTGACTTTGAACGGTTCAAATCTAGGACTGTACTCGATACAGTAATACTCTTTTCTTTTTTATCTTGTTTGTTTTTAAAGTATTTTTTTTTTTTTTTTTCTTTTTTTTTGTTGGGCTTGTTCAAAAAAAAAGTATTTTACTTTTTAAGATTTTGTTTTTTCATTGAACAAAGTATTCTTCGAATTTAACGAATTTGTAAAGATCACAGCTTAGCCCAGAAATAGCTCAAATTTTATTTATTTTTGTCTTATTCCTTGCTGTAGTTTCGACATCTCATGTTTGGTTTTAAAAAAAAACTAATTAAAAGCTTAAAAAAGAGAAGAAGAACATGATGATTAAATCAACAAAAAATGTCCCAAACAAAAAACCAAAAAACTTTTTTCATTTCGAAAGAATCTATCCCAGATTAACGGAAAACGTTTTAAAAAAGAGTTATAAAAAATTTTCAAACAAAGCAAGATGACGAACAAAAAGTGAACTGTTTTTTGAAATGTATTAAAAAGTTTATTCTACAACCACACAAACCCGACAATAAATTTTTAAAATACATTGGAATTGATTTTCTTCTCGGACAAATTCAAACAAACGTAATAAAATTTTTTCTTGATTTTCCTTTTTTAAAATTCGAAAACTCTAATTTCAACACGCCTCACCCCAAAAAAGATTTCGAAAATCAACGTATTTTTCTCATTTCTGTGAATTTTAATGAGCCAAATCCTTTCTTCTCCTTTCTTCAAAGCAAGTTACAAAAATTCGCAAACGGAACTGAACCTGTAAATTATTTGAAGATTTTTTTGAATTTGTCAGTATCAGAAAGTTCAAATTCCATCATTGGAAAATTTCAGTTACTCTTGCATTGTAATAGAAAATTATTTTTTATTCATCAACAAATACAAAAATTGAATTCCAGTCGAATAGAAATCACAAAAATCACATAAATCACAGAAACTCCAAAGTATTTTTTAATCATTGCTTTATAATTACTTAAAACTTGAGATTTTAGCAATTTATATAAATTGAAGATCCAACATTAATAAATTGCAATTTTTTTTTTTTGATTTTTTTGTCAATAACAAACTTTATCTAAAGATAGCAGATTTTTTGAGAAAAAAAAGGCAACACAAATTGAAATCTGAAGATACTTAACACTTAATAATATTTAAATAAAGTATAATGAAATTTTTGCAAAAGAATCAAATAAAACATATTTGGAAATATAAATTTTATTCTTGACTTCCGTCACTAAAACAAATTTAGAATAATTTGATATTCTTATCAATACAAACATAAATGCAATGAGTTTTTTTATTTAAAGTAAAGCCTATTAAAAACTTGTGTAATCTTTGAAATTGGAAATTATATTAATTAATAAAGTAAAAAAAAAGTAGGAATTTAATTTTCATAAATCAGAAAAATAAATTTTATGAAAGGTCTTGAAAATGGTTAATTCAATGTTAAATTTTTTTATTAATTTTAATCAATCTTCAGTGTATTTAACAACAATGCCATTTTGGTTATTTTCAATAATTTTTTTTCATAAATTTTACAGAGTTGACGATTTCTTTTTTATGGAAATTATGCTTTAAAAAAGTTCTTAAATTTTTATTTATTATTTAAAGAATGTTTATGTTCCCAATATTTTTATTAGGGTATAATTTTTAAATTTGTTTTCAGATTTTTATTCGATAATTTCTTTTTATTAAAATCTTTTTAAAAAATAATATACAACAAAAACAAAGAAAAAAAAAATCAGGAAAAAATAAAAAAAATAAAAAAGAATTCTAAATTAAAAAAGCACCATCATCAATGAGAAACTTTTCGAGTTTTGAAAATTAAAAAAAAGCCAAACAAATTAAAATTATCAATTCTCATCATAATCAAAGATTTACACAATCTTATGGTGAATGTGTTCTTTCGAAAGGTCTTTTAATAGACATACAGATATCATTTCTTTTTTTTTTTTTTCTTTTTCTTTCTTTTTTTTTTATTAAAAGATCAAGTTGAAAAAAAAAAGGTCTTATAAAATACAAAGAAACATTAAGAGAATTGGGGTCATGTAATGTCTTTTAAATCTCAGATAATTATTCCTAAAAAATCTTCTTGTTAAACTTTTTTTCAGTGAAAGTTAAGTAATAAAAAATTTAAAATGCTCATTTCAAAAATTGTGACTCACTTTTTTTTATTTTTTTTATTTTTTGGATTTTTTTTTTTTAATTTTTAAAATATCAGATTTTTATCAGTTTACAATAATTTAAAAGTGAATTACAAATCATATTTAATAATTAATCGTTATTCAAATACAAAGGAAATATATATTATTTCAATTTATTATTTCAGGTGATTCACATTTTTTGAAATGGAGTTTATAATCATGTTTTAAGGATTATTCGAATTTTATGGTTAGTGAATACTATTTTTCCACCTAGTAACATATTTATAGACTTAAAAGAAACATGATCTCCGGAATCTTGCTCACTTGAAAAATTTAAGTTTTTTTTTGTAAAATTTTGAGTTGGGCAAAACAATTTCCCTTCATCAAATCCAAATTATTCTCACAAATTTTGAAGAAAAAAATTTCATTAGGAAAATGTCACTTCACTTTCTTTTCAAGTATATTAGAGAGTAGCGAGAGAGTATAAATATACTTGAATAGAAAGTGGAGTGGCATTTTCCTAATATCAAAAAAAATGGCTTTTTAGTTTTACCTTATTTTGTTCGGGAAGTTCAAAAAGTTTTTGGTAAAAAAATGATTAACAAGCAAAATCTAAAAAATCCTAAAATTGCAATATTTTGACTTTTCCTCAATTCCTTGTCTTTTAAAGTTTTTTTTCTGTTTATAGTATTTTATTTCAACCCTCACTGAGGATAAAATTCAAATAGTCCTTAATTACTCAAATAAAAAAAAATTAATAAATAAAATACAAAATCAAAAAACATTTAATAAATGAAATTCTAAAATAAAATCAAAAATCAAACAAAGACTGAAATTCTTACTTTTAATTTTTTTTTTCGAAATTTTTATTTCCATTTAATTAACAAAAAAAAAAAAAATAAATAGAGTTCAGCCATCAAAAACTGCAATTAAAAATCCATCTTATATGAACCCAAATTATCAAGTCTCAACGAATGATGATCAGTATGGAACACTACCACTTACTGTTTATGTCAAAAATATTGATGTACGTGTTTCTGAATATCAATTACGTACATTTTTTGAAAAGACTTGTGGTAGTATTGTGAATTTAATTTTGGCTGGTGACATTCGTCATCCTGCGAGATTTGCCTTTATTGAATTTTCAAATGAAGAACAAGCTAGGAACGCTTTAATGTTAAATGGTACTGTTATTGGTGACAAAACTTTATCGATTATGAAATCTACGCAGCCTATAAAAAACCGATCTCAATTAACTTTAGAAAAGGAAAAGGGCAGTTTAAATAGTCGCAAGGCATCTTCTGTAGAATTAGAAAATTCTTTAACTTTAATTCAACAACAACAAGAAATGATCCGAAGACAAAGCGAAGAATTAAAAAAATTTAAATTATTACAGCAGCAGCAACAACAACAAATAGATCAACTCCGCAACATTAACAGGGTGAATTTACAAGATCAACAACAATTATCAAATAATTCTTCCACTTCATCTAATTCATCTCATTCGTCTCCCTCGTCTAATCCATCTACTTCCTCTACTTCCTCTACTTCCTCTACCTCTTCCACCCAATCCACCCAATCCACCCAATCCACCCAATCTACTTCATCATCTTCTTATAATTCTAAAATTTCAGAACAAAATTACACAAATAATAATCCTAATAGATATAAGGAATCTTCCCCAAATAGCCAAAGAAGAGAGGAATCCCAACAAATTGATATGGATCGAAGAAGATCAGAAAGAAAAAGAGCAAATAATTATTCTCGTGATGATTATAAAGATCTTAAAGAAAGAAGAGAAAAAGATCAAATCACGCACTCAAGTAGAAACTCAAAACATAAACATGACGAAAAAAAATAATTTCCTTTTTTTTTTAAATGAAAATAATAGGTAGAAATATTATTAAAAAAAATTAAACAATTTCAAAAAAAAAAAAAACAATAATAACAAAAAACTTTTTCAAATTACATTCTCAATCTTTAAAAAAAAAAAAAAAAAAAAAAAATAAAAAAAAAAAAACAAAAAAAAAAAAAATTAAAAAAAAATAACAAAAAAAAAAAAATCAAAAAAAAATAACAAAAAAACACACAAACTTTTTTTTCATTTTCAATACAATTTATTTATTTCTTTTATAATTTTAAATCGAAAACTCTTTTTGAGTGTTTAGTAGTATGATACGAATGAGATTCATTAAAAATATTTGAAAAATTTTTGATTGTTAAATTGTCTCAAATAAATGTTTGAAGAATTTATATAATATATTTTATAGATACATAATGATTTTTTTTTTCAATTAAAATTAAAAAACAAATATATTTTTCTATTAAGATATATATATATATATATCTTGATTTATTAAGTATCGATTGATGTCTCTATTTAGATATTAATCATTTTTTGGATATTGACTTCAAATTGGTTTGCAAAATATTCCCCATTTTTCTGAAAAAAAAATAAAAAACACAAAATTAATTAAAAAAAAAACACAAAAAATATTTTCTATTTATTATTTTACTTTTTTCTTTTAACCAAAAAAAAAAATAAACTAAATAAAAAAAAATAAACTAAAAAAAAAAAATAAAATAAATAAAAAAAAAAATAAACTAAATTAAAAAAAAAGATATATATTTTTTATTGAGGATAATAATTAACCATCAAATAGTTCTTTTTTCTGTGTATTAATTTTTAAATACAAAGAAAAAATATATATTCTATATAACGCTAAAATTGGTTTTTTCGATCTTTGTTTTTTTAAGAAAAACAGACATTGTAAAAAACGCAATTGAAATTTATTTATTGTTATTATTTTTCTAATACTTATTCTCAAATTTATAACCAAACAATATTTAGAAAAATTAGTGAATCTTGTTTTTAAAAATTCATTGAAAAAAAAAACATTTTTTTTCTTAAAGATAAATAAGAAATCGAAATATTGTTTAAGAAACTAGTATTTTTTCAAAATAAAAAGAAATCTTGTCAAGATCTTTAAAAAAATTTTTGTTTGTAATTTGTGTTTCGGTAGTTCAAATGGATGAGTTAACCTCATCGCAACAATTTATTAATTTGAGTCTATTTTTATGAAATCAAAATTTAACATCTTTTCAATATAAAACTAAAAAAAAGTAACCTATTATTTTTATTAACAATTCAGTAAACTCTAAAAATGATAAAACACTATTTTGACGCTTTATGTTGGAAAGTAATTATTTTGATTGAAAAAGATTTTTAATTTTGTTATTATTTTTAATAATTAATATTCCAATTCAAATCTCGGCAAATCAAACTTATTGGGTAGGTGATTCAATAAATGAATATTTGATAGAGTTTTAACTAAAGTTTATCAATGAAATTCAGATCCACTGGCAAATACAAAAAAATGTCTAAATATTTTTTAGTTCAATTTCCAGTTTATCAATTTTTTTTACCAACTTTGAATAAAGAATTTTCAAACTTTAAAACTAAGTTACTTTGTTAAAAATGTTGATTTTAATTCAAGATAAGCAACTACATGAAAAAGTTAACCTTTAGAAAAAATTCACATAAACTCTTTAATAAACTATCTTTCATAATCATTGGCCCATTAAAAATCAAATTTTAAATAAAAATATTTTTAATAATTGAAGTTATCTATTATAATATAAAAATTTAGATTTTAATATTCAATACTATACTTAAGAGATATTTATTTTTGGTCTAAAAATAAAAGAAAGAAAAATAAAAAAAAACTGTTAAAAAAAATTTTGACATTTATTTTGAAAGAAGCATTACATGAAAAATAGAAAATTTAAAAAAGTAAAAAAAAACATTTATCGATTCTCCTTCCATTTAAATAACTAAATCTAATCTCTTTTTCATATTTGAAACCAAATTTTTCATTAATTCATCTGTTACTTCTTTCAAATTTTTCATTTTCATTTTCCATTTTAACAAAACACTGTTGAAAAAATAAAAAAGAGAAAAAATGATTTATTTGCAAACTTTTCATTGTGAGAGGAAAAACTTCAAAACGATACAAAAGTAATTCATTATTCAAATGTAAGCTAGGCCATTTATTATGAAATTTAGTTTATAATTAATCAAAATCATGAATTTTTGTTCTTGTCGGAAATTTTTCATCAAAGCTCTTAAGGCTAGAAAACTTTAGGTAATAAAGAAAAACTAATAATAAACAAATTGAAAACAAAAAAATACTTATAATAGTAAAAAATATAAACTCTTTTTTAGTCAAAGGGGACCAGTTCTATTGAAGAAATAGAATATATTCTATAAGTTTAATTCATTATTCTTCTCAAACTAAAATTTCAATTTTTAGATCAAAATCATTTTTTCTCATTTTGTAAAAATTGTTTTTTTTTGTATTTTGCTTTTCTTTTTGCTTTTTTTTTAAAAAATTAAATTTGAAAAAAAAAAATGTTTGAAAAACGAAATAAGCGTTAAGAAAAGTGAGGCTTTATATGTTCTTTTAAAATTTATACATTTACCTGTGAAAAATCTTATTATCAACAATTTAAATTTCCTAAAGAAATTGAGAATTTTGCACAAGACGTTCCAATGAAAGGTGGTGAAAAATTTTTTAAACAATTTTTTTTTTTTTTTTGAAATTTATGGTTTATTCGGCAGTTCTCTTTTATGATTATCAACTCTAATCCGAAGTTTATTATTTCTCATATTTCTAAACAATCTAAGTTTGGTTGATTCTTTAAAAAAAAGTGACTTTTTGATTTTTGGCTGGTCCCCTTTGAGTGGAATGGAGTTTATATAAATTCGGGTTACCTAGTGTCCCACTCTGAGAGGCAGTGTCTAGGTTTTTTTTTTTTTTTTTTATTTATCACAAGAATTGAGTAAAACCTTTGATTTTACTCCATTCTTTTTAAATTAAAATAAACCTAACGAAAAGTATCGTCAAGTGCCTCGGTTTTCTTGAGTTTTCGGTTTATTTGGAAATTCAATAGATTTTCGTAAGGTTTTTTTGAGTTTTTTATTTATTTGGAAATTCAATAGATTTTCCTTGGGTGTTTTTGAGTTTTCTATTTTATTTATGAAGTGTTCTAGGTTTTCTTGATGTTTTCTGTATTATTTATAAATCAATTGATTTTCTAAATAAATAAAAAACTCAAAAAAACCTTACGAAAATCTATTGAATTTCCATTAAAACCGAAAACTCAAGAAAATCTAACGGTGCTTTTCCAGAAATAAAAGAATATAGTAAAATCATTAATTTTATTAAATTCTTATAAATTCTGGAAAGCTAAATTCCGGTTTTTTTTTAATTTTTGAAACAAACTGAAAATTAAATAAAAACCTAATGACTGTAAGAGGAAATTGATTTTCACTTCAAAATAAAAAAAAAAAGTAAATTATTTTTTATTGTCCAAAGTTTTATAAAAGTCATTTTCTCATTTTCAAAAAATAAGAAAAAAATGACAAAAAAATTTTTAATTTGAAAAGTTTTTTTTAACAAATCGTTTTTGTCTTATTCACAAAAATAATTATCACAATTAAAATCATATTTGTCAGAAAAAATTTGATTTTGAATTTTTTCCAAAAGTGACAAAATTCGCATATTTATCTTGAAGAAAATTTTATATTTCAAAAAATCAAATTTCATTTATAAAAAAAACACAAATTATTTGTAAAAATTTGTAAATTATTTGAAAATGTTATTGGTTAAAACTATTCTTATTAAAATAATGCTTTAAATTTCAGGACATTGATTAATTTCTTTAATAGAGAGATATTATTATGTAATATAAAAAAAAATTCCAAATAAATTTTGCCCTTCATGTTTATAATATAAACCCCAAGGAAACAATAAAAAATATTATCGCTTTTTTATGGGTATGCCCTTCTTATGAAAAAGGTAGATTAATATTTCTCAAAATAAATTCAAAGAAATAAATCTCAATGAATTAATTTTAAAACAAGACAATTTGAAATTATTTACATTAATTAATAATCGTGAAATCTATGACTTTACAATTAAAATTTCTGATACAGAAATTTAAGTCTAAAAAACAACAATAGAATAATTTACACCTCTTCTTCAATAATAAAAATAAAAAAAAAATAATTTTTAATAAAGATTTTTTATTCGAAAATTATAGGAAATATGCAAAAAAAGTTTGAGAAATAATTAAAATAATTACGCGTTTAATATTTACATACTTGTATAATTTTATAAATTAAAGAATCATTTACCATTTTTTATTGTATGAATTTTTATATTGGTTAATATTATAAAAGTTTTTAAATTGTTGTATTGATTGGTTATCATTTTGCTTCTGGGAAAAATGTAAAGCAGGATGTCGAATATGTGATTTTTGTTTTGGGTTTAGATTTGATAGGCTGGTTTTTTTATTTGTTATATTCGTTTTTTTGAAGATCAAATTATCATCTTTCTGGGTTTTATTATGGAAAATACTTCTTTTATTATTATTATTATTATTATTATTATTATTATGGAAAATACTTCTTTTATTGTTACTGCTGGTGTTAATGCTCTTACTTCTATTCTTATCACTGCCACTGTTATTATTCCTATCGCGACTACTATTGGTATTGAATTTTCGTTTACGGTTATTAAAATAACTCATATTATTAAAATTTTGATTATTTTTATCATCATTTTCAATTGCTATAAACGTTTCATCATCATCATTGTCTTTATTTTTATTTTGGTCCTTTGCCAATAGTCTGATAAAATCATTGATAATACTTTCATCATGGATCCAACCTAAAACTTTCATTGAATTTAAAGCATTTTTAAATTCCACATTATAATCTTCTTGATTTTTGTTTTTTATTTCATTTTTCTTTTCTTTTTCTTTTTCTTTTTGTTTTCCAAATGTATATTGATCTTCATTTGTTTGATTTTTATGTTTTAAACTAATTTTACCTTTAGAACGCATTTCTTCTTCGTTATCATCATTTTCCTCATCGTCACTTTCCTCATCATCACTTTCTGCAATCATAATTCCTCTTTTAATATTTTTTGGATTTGAAATTTTTTTTGAATTTAATAATTGTTTATTATTCAAAGAATCCCAAATCGATTGGCTCGTTTTTTTTGTTTCTTGTTCATTATTACTGATCTCTGGATCAATATTTTCGTCTTCATTAAATAATCTTTTGGCTTGTGTAATATTGGCATTATCATTTTCATAACCATAATCTTTGTCGTCATCATCATCATCATCATCATCATCATCATCATCATCATCTTCTTCATCAATAAATTTTGTTTGAGAAATCTTTGTTTCTTTTAATTTTTTTTTGATGATTCGAATTATTGATTGGGATTGGAAACGTAAGGGGGGTGGCATTATTCCTGTTTCTACAGAATTTTTACAACATTCTTGAAAGGTCCTTTCGTTAGTTGGTAGTTCCATAATCAGTTCTAATAAAATACTATCTGGGCATACGTATTGTATCGAATCATCTTCCTCTCTTGCATAATCATCACGCCAATTATATAACTCATAGAATATTTTCAATTGTTGCTGATCTAAAATAATTCCAAGCTCATTAATCTGCTTTAAAAAGGAATTCGGATCATTTTGAGGTTTTTCATAAGATATTAAACAGATTTGTTTACAAAGCTCCCACACTTTTTGAAGGACATCGATTGGATGGTTTGCCGATAATTTTTGAAACAATTTTGGTAAATTTATTACTTTTTGGCAAGTAAAACTGATAATGTCGAGAGGTAGGGGCCTTATTCTCCAGTCTACAGAAGAAAACTTTTTATTAATTTCAATCCCAAGATAATCTTTTGATATTTTTTTTAAAGAAGGATTATCAAGATTTAATTCCTTTGCTAAAAGTTCTAAATCAATCAAATTGACCATATAAATGAAAAAGTCTCGTTGCAAGAATGTGATCCATTTTTTGGATCCATACGCAATTTTTAAAAAGCCAGGGTGAGTCGTAATTTTATTTAAGAGCTTCAAATCAGATCTTAGTTTGAGTGCATCGATGACCCAATAATTGGTCTGTGTTGAAATTAAAATTAAGCAAATAAAACCTTGATAGGATCGAGACTCTGTGCTTTCGACACGAATACCAATAATGTCATTTGGTTTCAAACCATTACCTCCATTATTATTTTTCTGATCCTTCTTTAGGTTGAAAAAATGATTAATCATTTCAATTAATTCTAATTTTGTTTCAACCCAGTTATAAATTAAATTCTTTTCAAGTTTAATTGATTCCTTTCCTATTTCCATTTCCATTTCAATTTCATTGTCTTTTTCTTTTTCCTTTTGAATTTCTTTTTCTTTTTCTTTTTCTTTTTCTTTTTCTTTTTCTTTTTCTTTTTCGATTGCATTTTCCTTGATTTTGGCTTGTTGTTGTTCTTGCTCAAAAATCTTCTGAAAAAAAGCTTCATCAAATTTTAATTCATTAACCTCCCAAAAATATGGGTGGGTTATTAGCTTTTTTTCTTTTTTAATTGCTAGTTCTTTTTTAATGCTCTCATGAAAAAATTCTTGTGTTTTTTCTAGGGAAAATATTGCATTTGGCTTTTCAGAAATTACATGCAGAAAGGGCCTCTTTGAATTGTCAACACGGGGCTGAAAAGATAGCTGTGGAAGAGGCACGTTTTTTGCTTTGAAAATAATTTTATTATCCTTGTTTTCGTAATACCCTTCGCTCGCGGGAACAATTGTTTGTTTGTCATTTTTTGCTTGTTTGTTGGGATCGAATAATATTCTTTCAAACTGATTACAAAGTTGATCCAAGAGTTTTTTAATGCTCTCAAAATATAATTGTTCTTCTTCTGGAAAATTATTGAGGCCTGCTTTGTTGCCAAGCAGGTTTTGTTTCTTTCCCTCAAAAAAAGAGAGACTAAACGATGGTAATTGGGTTTTTGGTGAAACATATTTTGCAAGACTCTTCAAAAGTGCAAAGATTCGTTTTTTTAAAGAGCTTACAATTCGTAAGTCCTGTTTTAAAAAGTCATAAAACCATAAATCTTCATTTGCAAAAAGTTTAATCCCAGAAAAAGTCATTTCAATAAAGATGTCTAATAACATTTGGGAATATTTAGGCTTCTTCTCTTTGGTGATTTCTATTAATTGATTTCTTTTCTTGTGATGCATTTTCGGTTTATTGAAATGTGTCATAAGCTTTCAAAAAAAAAAAATGATTTCAATTTGGAAGATGCAATGATCAAAAACTATTTTATGAGATTTGTTTGAAAAATTCGAGTATTCAATTCCAAGTTTGAAATTCATGAGAGAAAAGAGCTATTTTTGGTATGTACCAAAGATCAATTCACTAAGATCCTTTTTAAACTTTTTTGAGCTTTTCGGTACCTTTAACCTTTTTTTGTAAATTTTAAATCCAAATGTTTTAAGGTTTACAGTCCCTGAAGCAGGAAAAAAAAATTATCTTTTGGTACGGTGTTAGGATTTGTTGTTATAGTTCTTAGGTGTTGGATCTGCAACTTTATATGACTTGAATGGTTGTAAAAAAGGAAATTTTTCTTTTGTTTTTTTGAAAGACAAAATTGGTTATCAAATAACTTATAGATTGAAAGAATATGAATAAAAAAATCATGGATAGTGTTTTTTGTAATGATATAGTTATTTAATTTTAGTTTTATTTGGGGTTCTGTTAAAACAATGTTTTTATTTTTTTTTTTTTACAGAACAAAAATGCTCAAAAATTGTAATCACTTTTTTTATTGAACAACACCTTGTTTTTTGAAATTGTTCCAAATTTTGAAAATAATTACAGAGTTAAAATTCAAAAACATTAAATCTAAAAGTTTTTACTATTCAAACTTTTAAAAATATGTAATTTAAACAACTTTCCACTATTTGGTTTTCATAAAAAGAGTAAAGATTTTATTGAAAGTCAACAAATATTTTTCTTCCAGATGACCCACAAAAATTTCAATTAAAGTCAAAATGTTATCTGTTGTTAATTATTAGTTTTTAACATTTTTAGGCTTATAAAAGTTATTATCAAGTATTTGAAATTTGAAACACAATGAAAGAATATCAGAGACTGAAATCTAATAGACTATCAGTCTGGAAGTGTCAAAAAGTCTTGAAAGTATTTGTAGGATTGTTCTATACTTTTCGTGGAAGAAAAAGAGGATTTGAGGATATCTATGCTTAATTAATTATAAAGATTCAAAAATCTGGATTATTTATATCAAATTACACTATTTTAGAAAATGGATATTTTTAAAAAATTATCAGAGATAATCAATACAATCGTGTTTTTCGAAAAAAGAATAATATTTTCCAAAGATAGTGATAAATTTCAAAATTTTGTGATAAAAATTAAAGTGCGATATAATATTTGATGGCTTTTTGGGAATTTTGCAATATTTTTACAAAGTAAAATTTTTTTCGATCAAAAAACAGATCCTTGAAAAAAACAGTTAATTCTTTTAAAAAACAAAAAAAAAAAAAAAAGATACTTGATTCAATCAAGTATCATATCAAAGGGTTTGATTGTATTTTTTTTTTTTGATTTGGATTACAAACTGATCGATCCTTTTAAATCAACAACAATAATAAAAAAGGTAAATAAATAGTTTCTCAGTTAATTGTGGTTCATTAAATTGTGTTGAATAGAAGCGTTTCTTAAATAACTAAACCTTCACTCGTTCTATAAAGAATGTGTTTTTTTGGGTATAAAACATTGTTAATATTCTCAAAAAAATGAAAGGCGCTCAGAAAACTTGAGAAACACTTTTTCAACGGTCTAACGACCTTATAACCAATATTAAGATTTTTTGTACAATTTTTGATATTTTTATTCTTCTTTTTTGAGTATCTTTGGTATTACGCAGAAAAAACAACTAGATTTTAAGATTGTTTTTTTTTATTGATCGATTACCTTTAAGAAGGAAAAATACTATTTCTTCTTTTTGGTTATTAAGCTTGTGAAGGTAATAAATCCATAAAAAATACTAATTTAATATTCAATAAATTTTTTTAAATAGATAATTGATTATTTGTTTGATCATAAAAATCACAGGAAATTTGACATTTTGTTTTACAATTCTTAAAAAAACAATGAAAAGATAAAAAAAATTTTTTTCAACTAATCAAAAATTCAAGACCTATTCTATCTAATTCTATTTATAAAATTTTTATGTCTTCCAAACCTTCTAAGAACTTAAAAAAAAATTAGAAAACACTTTCAACTATTTTCGTACTTTTTAAAGTGGAAAATTATTGTAAAGGTGTTTTAATTGGAAAATATCAACTAATTTTTTGTAAAGTGATTTGAAAAAAATAATTTACTTGATCTTTTCGAGGATTTTAGATTTTATTGCGATTTTATGATTTTTCAAGATTAAGTAGGACTATATTGTGAATTTTAAATACTATCAATATAATGGGGAATATCTCGTTTTTGTTTATTATCACTATTTTATGATTTTTCACAATAAAATAGTACACAAGTGTAAATATTGAATGTTTTAAAAAATATATTTTTTACAATTTTGAAGATTAATAAAGAGTTCCATGAATTTATCTAAATTTTGATAATATTAAACAAAATATCTAGTTTTTATTTGTAAAATCAAAGGGATTTTCAATATAAAATTGTTGGTTAATACCAATATATTATTTGAAAAATGATATTTAAAAAAAAATAAAAGTTTGATATTCACCAAACCATTTTTTGATCAAAATTATTATGAGTCTATTACAATAATCAGAAACTTTATTTGCTATAAAAAAATTGAATAAATGCATGGAACTCTTTATTTATCTTGAGGTTGTAAAAACTCTATTTTTTACAGCATTTATAAATACTGTGGGAAATAGTCAAAACAATATTATTATTTCAAAGATTAAAGTAACAGGACTCAATTATCAAAATTAAAAAATAGTTTCAAAAAGGACAACTCAAAGATTTAAAAAAAGTTAATGTATGTCATTAATCATGGGATATTTTAGTAATTATGTTATTTTAGTTTCGTTTCACAAAAAGAATTTCCATTCTGGAGAAATAATTTAAAAAAATACTGTTACAATGTTTTAAACATGAAAAATAACCCAATTGATCAAACTTATTAAGAGTAGAGTCATCATAATGAAAATAATTTTGAAATGGGAAAAAAAATTGTAATTTTCTAAAAGTGTAACTAAAAACAATCAATTCTAACCAACCTATAATGAGAGCTGATCTCAAAAATAAAAAATCAAAAACGATGCCATTTTTAGAAAAAATCACCAAAGAGCGACATTCAAGTTCGAATTTAAAAGGTTATGAATTATATATTTTTGAAAACAACAGTGTTAGTTTCAAAGTGTCACTCTTTGGTGCTTTTTGAAATCTCCAAAGATTTTTTTTATTTTTTTTCATTTCTCAAATGACTTCTTTTAATTTCTAGAATGATACAATATCCGTACTTTGTCGAATATTGTGAAAAGTTACAAAATAACCAAAAATTTGATTAAATCAAATTAAATTGATTTTGTGCCTAAGGACAACAATTTATTTCAAATTGGAGAAATTTAACTATTTGCAATTTAAAAAAAGAAACGGTTAATTTTTTTTATTAAAATGTGATTTTTTTTGAATTGAGATTCTTTAATCCTTTTTTTGAACATGGATTTTCTTGGGAGTTGATAATTCTTTTAAAACTTTTTTTGAGTTATTGGAATTTTTTGATAATGAGAATCCCATTTAAGTTTTTTTTTTTTTTATTTGAATTTTTTCAATCAAAAGAAGGGCAATTTCATTATACTTTTTAAGTTTCAAACTCCTCTATGGGTAAGGAGCAAATCCATGTTAATTAACTTGAGCTTTAAACAGACCTTTGAATAATAATTTTAAAAAAACTTTTAGCTTTAAGAGATTTTCAAATATAGACGTTCAAAATTTAAAATCCTTTAAAAGATGTAAAATTATCTGTATAAATAAATTAGTAAGGTAAATTAATTATTTTTGTCATATTTTTTTAGATTTGAAATTGAAATTAGGGAATATTAAAATAAAATTATGTAATGATTGATCATAGAAAAATAAAATAGGGAAAATTGTTAGAATAGTGAAATTTTCCCATTTTTTAGTAAAAGTAATTTGTATTAGATACATTTAACAGGAATTATAAAACTCTTTTTTAGAGTGTTTTTAGAAAAATAATTTCCAAGTTTTTACCTGTAATTCTAGTACTTAGAAATGTTAATATTTGTATTTAGTTTTATTTCCAAATACAAAATGAAAATTTTTGGTTCACATTCCAAAATATTTTTTTTAGAATTATGAATTCATGAAAACCCAAAAATATTTAACAAATCTTTCAGAAACGATATTTTTAGACATTTTAACAACCTTCCTTCGTGAACTCTAAGACAAAATTTTTACTCGCTAATTTGGTTATAACAGTGATAATTAATATTCATTTTGGATATTTTAACAAAAAAAATTATTTATTAAATATAAAATAACATTATAAACATTTTGTTTGTTACTATTTACAAAATTGAAAATTTTTATAAACACAAATAAATCAATATTTCTGAAGAAGAATGAAAAAACTTCTAAACTCTGTTTCAGTCAAAGTGGCCCAACTTTTTTTTCAAAGATCAATTATTTTATATAATTAACATTTGAAGAACAAATAAGAAATAAAAAGAATAATAAACATTAAAAAATTGTTGGTATATGTCTGAAAGAAAACTAATTAATCAATAATTTCTTTTAAAAATTTCAAAACTCAAATTCTTAGGTACCTATTGAGAAAAACAACAATGTTTGTTTTGAATTTCTACTGGTATTTGAATAATAAATATGAAACATTTTTTACTTCATTTTTCATACTTTTCTTTTAGAAATCAAGTCCCCAAACGAAGTGTGTTGGTATTTGTTTTCTCTATTTGAAAAAGGAAAATGAAAATGAAGTGAAAAATTTTCACATTTATTAATCAAATATCAAGATCAAAGATCGAATAGAATTCCAATAGAAATCAATATGATTTCTCAACAATCTACACATGGTTTCAATAACCTTAGAATAACATGTTTTTATCAAGTGACTATTTATCTTGCAATCAAAAAAAATATTTATAAAAGAATTACTTTTTAAAAAAAAATCGAAAAAAAAAATGTGCAAAAATGTGAAAAAAATGATTTCAATTTGGAATTTTCCCAAATAAAATTTTTCTTCTAATATCTATGTAAGCACTTTAAATACATCTATTGCACCCATTCTAACTATCCCCATTTAACTGAAAAATAGTATATATCCAATCAAAACTTTTTTGGTGGATATAATGAAAATCCTAATTAAAAATTCATTTTGGAAATTCTTTAGGTATAACAAGTAATTTGTTTCTCAAAAATTTTATAAACAAAATTATTACAAGAAGGGTTTGAAATATAGCCCAATTAAGAAGAATTAATTGTACTAAATATTAAGATATTATTTCTTGTAAAATTAATGAAACAAAATTTTAATAAATCTTTCCAAAAAAAGTAATAACAAATCCTGTAACCTTTCAATTTTTTTTTTCAGGAAAGAACAATCTTACATTATTAATTTCTTTCTTTTCGAAATTGTCGACTTGGTTGATTTATTTTATTTTTGGGGGATGTGATTTTTTTTATAAAAATGCTAAGGTAAATTTTGATCTTATTAT
Source organism: Anaeramoeba flamelloides (assembly GCA_027625915.1). NCBI lineage: Eukaryota > Anaeramoebidae > Anaeramoeba > Anaeramoeba flamelloides. The sequence continues at coordinate 9,469,491 of JANTQA010000032.1, read as the reverse complement.
TTAACAATTAACAGTAAGATCCAGAAAAATATCATTTTTTTTCGATGGAATTGCTCAGCTTATGAAAATAATCGTAAAACCTGGATATCTGATTAAAAAAATTAATATATCGACTACATTAATAAATAATAATATTTTTAATATTATTCTACAAAAAAAGATAAATCAAGTTTATTAGACTAGTGGATAATAAACTTATTTTTGAGTCTTTAATAAGATTCCTAAATAAAAATTTGGGAATTCGGGAACGCAAGACGGGTTGATAAATCCTCCCTTAAATAAAAAAAAAAAAAAAAAAGATTATTTTTATTAAATTTTATTGGACAATTGTTTCATTTTTTTGATTTCCATTTTTTTATATTGTTATGTAAAAATATCAGATTCTGATTAATTCTACTCCCCTTTTGATCAAAATATAAATTAATTTGGTTAAAAAAATGGTTTGAATGATTCTTCTTTGAAATAAATGATGAAATTCAAAATTGGCAAAATTTACTTCCTCACGTAAGTATTGAAGATCCAAAAAATAATGCTAATACTTTGTAAAGTGGGTGACCACTTTTCTTTTCATTTTTTGGATTTTTTTCCGTGGAGGGGCATAACTCAAATTATTATTAATAAACCGTAACATGATTCCTGAATTATGTTTTGTTTTGAAAATAGTTTTACCTTTTTTACATTAGTGGTTCTTTTATTTTTCATCGTTTGCAATTTCTTTCATATTTTTATTTCCGAATTGCTTCAAAATACAAAAAGAATTTTTTTTTTTTTTTCGTTTAGCTTTATTCGTATTTTAAAAAAAATCAAAAAGTCTTGAAATTGGAAATTTATAAACTCATTTTAAGATCTTCTATTAAATTGTTAATAAAAGTTATTAACAGACGAACCTTTGAAAAAGAGCCCAAAAAAAATTTCCGTTTTTGTTTAATTGATAAGAAATTTGAATTTTTGAAAAAAAATCGTCTAAAAAAAATTTTTTTCTTGAACGATTTTGAATAAGATTTTAAAATCCTATGTTTTATAAATACTTATATTACGATTTAGGATCGTATACAGAACCTTTAAGATTGAATTTTCTCATTATTCGATGTTTTTAAAAAAAACTCGTATTTTTCTCATTCTCTTCTTAAAAGAGAAAATAACTTTAGTCAACCTATTAATGCCAAACAACCAGAAAATAACAAATTGCATTTCTACAATATTTTTGATTCATACCTTTTAAATTTATTATTAACATTTTTTCATTTTTTTATTTCATTTTTTTCTTAATCTTTTCCAAACACCTTTGAATTGTTTCTATATTTTCTTTTTCATACCTTTCAATAAAATGACTACATTTCATTTTCAATCTAATTTTAAATTAACTGAAAGTGGAATGAACACAACTCCAGCAAATGATCATCTTTTTCCCAAATCATTTCACAGCACCACCAAAATTATCCCAAATATAATTATTGGAGATCAAAAAAATGATGATAATTTTGTTGAACCAAAATTACTTCCCTTTATTGAGCAAAAAATTCAACCACCCTTGAGTTTGCCAATCTTTTGTTCAAAAGAGGAGTCTAATCGTAACAGACCAATTGATCAGACTACTATTAATATTTTTCCTATCTGTATAAAAGCACAAGAAATCACAATACCAAACCATCTTATGGAATTGTAAATGTACCTAATGTACCTAATTTGTTGTACCATCAATCTTGCATATAAAAAAATTGGATATTGTTTTCTTATCCTTTTCTCATCAAACCAAAAAGAATTTTTTTCTTTTTAATTTTAATAGAAATTAATCAAAACTAAACTATTGAAGAATTTACAATAATTAACATTATTCTGAATTCTTGAAATCGTTAGTTAACCCCTATACAGAATAAATAAAAGTGTTTTTTAAATCATTAATTTTGTTCTTTTTTTGAACGGTTTCTTCCGGTTTTTCTTTCTCAGATTACTTTTGAAGGTGATAAACAATTAACAAGAAAACAAAAAAAAAATACGATAATTTTGAGTAACTTTTTGCGATCAATTTTTTCGATTCAGATTTTACTTTCAAGATAATCAAAGTACAACTGAATTGTGAATCACACTCCTTTCAAATTGAAAAGTTTACAATTACTCGTTTTGTAATTTTTTGTTATTTTTCTGATTTCATAAGTGAAATTTAATTTTTTATTTTCCATAAATCGAATAATTCCTCTCATTTTGAATTTGCTGTTTCTTTTTCATATATTTTGTGATAGTTTTTCTCTCTCTTTTTATATTATTTGAGTTTTATTTGACACACACCAATTATAAGTATTTTATTTCGAGTAACTATTTTTCTTGATTTCCAAAATACTACAAAATTTTTCAAAAACAACCAACGAGAAAAATATTTTTTTAAGGAACCTTATCTCAGCAATTACTGTTATTTGTAAAATAAAAAGATCAAAATTTTCATTCAGCTTTTCAAAATAATCTCATATCAAGAATTAAAATCAAACAATCAAAAATCTAGTTCTCAAAAGGGAAATTAATAATTTAAACTGATTTATGGAATTGAAAATTTGAAAAGGTTTTATGATTCAAAAATCCTTTTTTAGGAAAACTGAATGAAAATTTAGATCCATTTATTTTACAACAAATAGTAATCACAAAATGTTTGTTTCCAAATTAAAAATACTGAAGTCAAAATAAAGTGTAAAAGAAAAGATTAACCCCATGTTATCAAAATAAAAACGCTATTTTTCAATTTTATAGAAGACCAATACATTAACAATCAAAAAACTGATAATAATCCCTAATTAAAATATGGTATTGGTTTCTTTTAGTTCTATCATTTATAAAGAAATTTTAAAAATGAAGATCAAAATGTAAAATTTATCTCAAAAAATAGAGTAAATTTTTCAACAGTAAAATTTTTTCCAATCAAATCAAAAAAACAAAATATTTCGAAAAAATGAGAATATAAGGAAAATTTTCAACTAATTGCATTTCTAATTTAATTTTACTAAAAATATCCAGATGTTTACTTTCAAAATTGATTTGAACTTAGGTATAATATTTGGTAGTTGATTGAATTATGCCTTAGAACAAAAAAACAAGCATTATATTTTGAAACACGGATTATTGTCTTTATACACGCATTATTTTGATCTCTTTCGAAATGAAAATTCTCAAAAAAAAAAAAAAAATAAATAAACAGAAAATAGGAGTGAAACTGAGAGTTTTCAGACAGAAAAAAAATTTAAAAGCCTTTTTAATTTAAAAATGGGAGTTAAGAGGAAAATTTTCCAATCATTTTTATATTTCAGGTAACATTTTGTGGATTAGTTTTTTGAAAAGGGGGATTGAAAAAAATGAAAAAAAAAAATGGACTTTTTTTGCTTTTGTACTGGAACTAGGGCTAAAAATGTTGTTATAGAGTGCTATTAAATAATTTATCCTTTTGAGGAAATATCTAAAAAAGAAAAAAAAGGGAATAATTCGAAACGTGAATTCAAAAATTTTAAAAGGTACAGATTAGTAAAAAAAGAAAAACCTTCATTATATTTTGTTAGATGAAAGTGTTGCCTGATAATAATTACAAAAAGTAGACAAATTCAAATTTTTTATATTGTATGTCAAGCACCATTACAAGTTTAAATACGATTATAATTATTATTTGAGATTTTTCCAGTTAATAGAAATAAGATGTAGATTCATATCAGTCATTGTAAAATAATTTTTAGATCAAATTCAAACTACATATTAAATTAGAAAAAAGAAATAATAATAAAAAATAATAATAATACCAATAATTAAATCAAATCCTTAGTATTATCATCATGAATAAAAGTATATTGTTAAATTATTCTGTCCAGGTTTAAGTGATAATACCTATCAATATGATATTAGGCACAAATTGCTAATTATATTCAAAAATAACGTAATCAATCTTATTTTATCAAAAAAAAATCATAACATCGCAAAAAATCTAAAATCACAGAAAAAAAAGAAAACTATTTTTTTCAACGGCAAGATAAAAAAATGTGATTAATTTGATATATCTTTGATACTTTTCCAATACTATCCCTATAAAAGTGTTTAAAAATGTTTGAAAGTGTGGTAAATTGTCTTCAAGTGTCTGAAAGTTTTGAAAGACCGAAAACTTTAGTAAACTTCATGAGACTGTTTGTAGTTGAGTTAAAAAAAATTCCTTTTCTTTTATTTTATTTTGTTTTAAGGGGTGTAAAATCTTAGAATCTAACAAATATTCCCGAAAATACCCGAAAATCGAAAATACCTGAAAATTTTTTAACTATTAAAAAACACTTTTTGAACAACTTCTAAGAAACCCTAGTGACAATATACTCAACTTAAAGGTAAATTTTGACTTTTATTTCGAAAAAAAAATTTTTTTTCGGTAAATATCAAAATTCAAAAAATTTAAATTTTAGGGAATGGTCTCCAAAACATACTAACACACACCATACCAAACCTAACACAGCCCTTACCAATACCCTGACATACCCATACACGTGCACTAATAAGTACCAACAATTACTCAAATATACTCAAAAGGTACCAAAACCTCTTTAGAGTAGTTTAAAGTAGAAAATTCAAAAAAAAATATTTTGTATCAAAGTAAAATTGTTATTTCATCATTAAACTGAGTCTACTGGCATTAGGTTTCTTCTAAGGTTTTGTCCAAAACGTGTTTTTATGTGGTTAAAAAATTTTCGGGTATTTTCGATTTTCGGGGATTTTCGGGAATATTTCAAACACCCAAATCTTACTTTTAATTTTATGATCAAATAAGGTATTTCCAAAAAAGTGTGGCATTTTTTTTTACATTTCATAAAAAAACATCTTTTTTCGTGAAATTATTCATTAATTGACTTCACCGAACTAAGTTTAATATTAATATCGATTGAATAAATTGCTAAGGTATTTATTTCAAAATATGTTTGATGAAATATTTCGAAAAAATGAAAAAAAAAAATAGTACTTTTTTTGGAGAAAACAATGTACGACCAATTTCAATAAAAAACTTGAAATAGAGAAAGGGTGCAAATGATTTTTTAAACAATCACATACAGTTATATGTTTTCGATTCTATTTAAAAATTTGTTGAGATTAAACAAGATATGAAAACGATTTTTTCAATCAAAAAGAAAATAATAAACACCAATTTTCAACCCTAAAAAATATCAGATAAAATCAAGATAAGAAAATTTAATATCTTTTATTTATGAAATAAAATACTCAGAAACAAATTGAATAATCACAAGAATCAATAAATGATGGTTAATGATTTTGGATGTTTAAATACTTTTTTGAAGATTGAGTTTAAAAGATATATTTTAAAATAAATTTGCCCCACTTATTGGAAATAGCTTATATAATCAGTACATTTCAACAATATATCTGAATATACAATAAATGTATTTTTCTTTAATATGGTGTTTTTACATATACAAGCTAAATAACAAAAAAGAAGAAATAGTAATTTTCGTTCTTATTGGTAATCGATGAAAAAAACATCTAAGCTCTAATTGTGTTTTCTGAACGATCAAGATGATATGAGAAAAAGAATAAAAAAAATGAAAAAAATGTCCAAAAAAATCTAAATAATTGATGATGATGTAAGCTTTGTTATTGAGAATGCTTTAGTAAAATTATTCAACTTCCGATTAGCCTTTTAAGGAATTAAGTATTTTTACACCCAAGAACAATTCTTTTAAAGAACAGGTGAAAGGTTCAGTCTTATTAAAAACGTTTTTATTCTTAACAATTTATAATACAACAACACATCGATAAACTAAGATGATATTTACCTTTTTTTAAAATTATTGATGTTGACCTAAAAGGATGGTTTGATCTGTCAACAAAATTAAAAGACAATACAATAAACTCTTTGATCTAATCCTTGATTGAATCAAGTATCTTTTTTATCGTTTTTTTTCAATAATTAACTCTTTTTTCAAGATCTATTTTTTGATCAAAACAGATTTTTTCTTTTTGAAAATATTGCTGAATTAACCCAAAAACACATCAACTATTTTATCATGATTCCATTTTTATCGCGATTTTATGGTTAATCACAATTTATATCTCTAATCGTAATATTATTGATATGAGCAATTCTCTTAAATATCGCGATTTTATAAAAATAATCGCAATTTTTCAAACTTTATCATGAATTGAAATCTATTTTTTCAAATAGTCTTTTTAATGATTTTAACTGTGAATAAAAGTGTAAATAAATTTTTGATCGAATGTTTTAAAAATAAATGGGTCTTTGTCTCAAAAAATATATTTTATAACAAAAATTTCAAAAAATCAATCAATAATACTATTTGGTTTATTTCTTTCCTGGATAAAATCAAAGTAATAAAAATGAAATTAAACATAATTAATTCATTAGTACTTTAGAAAATATTTCTGAAGGAATAAAATTATATAAAAAAAATAAAAAATCCTAAATTATTTTATTTTTTCCGGATTAATAACTATGAGAGAATAAATAAATAAATAAAAAATTTAATCTCTGTTGGTTATAAAAAGAAAAAAAAAGTCGAATAATAATATTAAAGATAAAAAAAAAAATTGATTAATCATCATATTCTAAGATTTGATCATTAAGTTCACCGGTTTCAGTATTGAAATCCCATTTAACCCAAGGGAAATGATATTCGTCTGGTAAACCAACATGTTCAAAAATGAAAGGACAGGTTGAAAATTTAAAAATAGGTTGTTGTACATAAGTAGGGGAAGAAATGGCTTCAACCATTAAATTTTTAGCAAGTTCGTAGCTTGTTACTTTAGAATCTAAGGCACCAAATGCTTCTCTTCTAGATTCTCCCTTTGGTTTTAAATCGTATCTTGAAGCAGGGGCATTACCTGGATCTTTTTGACTAAGTGGATCGTATTCCCAATTATTATATCTCATCATGTTTTTCATATGCTCAAAGGTATTAACAGATGAAGCATTTCTTCTAATGATTTTAGCTCTTGGGCAATCTTCGTAACTCCAGAAGGTGTCGTCAGATGGATAACCAGAGATTTTAAAGATATCCTTAAAATAAGGAATGTTATAAGATGGCATATATCCTTGTTCGATAAGGTGATCGGTAATATCTGCCTTTTGCACAAATCCTGGGATTTGTTCAAGTGCCCATAAGGTTCCTGGGTTTGGTTTTTGTCCTGGTGTAAATTGCTTATAATCCAAAATAAGCCATTGATTGTTATATGTACCCGAATTTTCCTTTTCAAAGATTGATGTCCATTGTTCTCCACTATCGGCCATATAATTTGCAATTCGAACACGTACCCATTCGAGGACACATTGTGGTACAACTAAATCATATAATGTGGTATTAAAGATTTCGTTTGTTGTTTCAAGTGCACATAATCCTGAAGATAAGGTATAATGATCATCAAAAGAAAATAAGAAACCTGGATATGATGAAAAGGTCATTGATGGTGCCTTAATGATATCATTTTGATAGTTGAAATCATAATGCTATTTATTTATTAATAAAATATATCAGTTAGAAAGTATTGAAATTAAATATAAGTTATTGAAAAGGTTTTTAGATTGTTAATTTAAGTTAATGGATATTTGTTTCTAAATTTTTGATATACATTAAAAATAATTCGAAATGTTTTTTTTTAGAAAAAAAGACATAAAAATCCAATTTGGAGTTTTAATCAGCGTTTAAACTATTTTTATATTCATCTGAACATTTCAGGGTGAAAAGAGTTGATCATCATATAAAAACTCAATTGGATTTTTCATTAATAAAAAAACAATAGAATTAACAAACAAAAAAAAAAAATAAAAAAATAATTGTAAAATAAAAAATTTGAGTTCAAAATTTGTTATTTAATTTTGAAATTGATAAAAATTTTTTAAATTTTCTTATTTTTGAAAAAAGATGAAAAAAAAAGAAATTTAAAAAAAAAATTTTAATTTCAAGTTTTAATTAAAGATTAAAATATTTTTTTTATCTTGAGTATATTTCAGAGTTAGTGGTCTATATCAACTTATTAAAATTTTATAAGATATATTAATGAAAACAATCAAAAAAAAAAAAAATAGTAATTCTCAAATAGGAAACCAAAAAAAAAAAAAAAGAAAATTAAAGTTAAAAAAAATTAAAGGATCTGGTTGTAATTTTGAAATTGTAAATAAAGTTTCTAATTTTTCTTTTATTATATTAAATAATAAATGAAAAAAAAAAAGAAAATAAAAGAAAACAAAAAAATCCAATTTGGAGTTTTAATCAGCGTTTAAACTATTTTTATATTCATCTGAACATTTCAGGGTGAAAAGAGTTGATCATCATGTAAAAACTCAATTGGATTTTTCATTGATAAAAAAACAAGAGAATTAACAAATAAAAAAAAAAAAAAAAAAAAATAATTGTAAAATAAAAAATTTGAGTTCAAAATTTGTTATTTAATTTTGAAATTGATAAAAAAATTTTTTTAATTTTTCTTATTTTTGAAAAAAGAAAAAATTAAGGGACTAATCTCTATTAAATTTTTTTACCTAAATTTAATAGAGATTGAGTACATTTTTTGCCAATTACTTAGATATGAAAAACCAGTGTTTATTTCAATATTAAAGATATTTCTAGATAAGGAATCCTTAGTTAGAAATTGGTCAAAAAAAAAATAATCATGACTAGTCCCTTAAGAAAAAAATTTTAATTTTAATTCTTGTAATATTTTTTTTATCTTGAGTATATTTCAGAGTTAGTGGTCTATATCAACTTATTAAAATTTTATAAGATATATTAATGAAAACAATCAAAAAAAAAAAAAATAGTAATTCTCAAATAGGAAACCAAAAAAAAAAAAAAAGAAAATTAAAGTTAAAAAAAATTAAAGGATCTGGTTGTAATTTTGAAATTGTAAATAAAGTTTCTAATTTTTCTTTTATTATATTAAATAATAAATGAAAAAAAAAAAAGAAAATAAAAGAAAACAAAAAAATCCAATTTGAAATTTTAATCAGCGTTTAAACTATTTTTATATTCATCCGAACATTTCAGGGTGAAAAGAGTTGATCATCATGTAAAAAATCAATTGGATTTAACATTGATAAAAAACAAGAAAATTAGCGAATAAAAAAAAAGAGTGAATTCAGATCTGTTTTTAATTTTAATAATGTTTTTTAATTATTTGATTTGCTTTGTTTTCTTTTTTTCTTGAGTTCTAGTCTTTAAAATTTATAAAATATTTAAAATTGAAACTAATTGTAAATGTTTATTTTAAGTTGAAAATTGTTTTTTTAATGATACCTTTACTTGGAAAAAGTGCAAAATTTGATTTTATTATAATTTAACTGTTAATCTTTTTTGAAGATCAAAAAAAGGTATAAAAGCACATGTAATTATTTACAATTTTCTCAGAGAGAAAGAAAAAAAAAAATTGTCTTTAAAATTTTGATATTATAAAAGAAAAATAATATAAAAAAAGGAAATTTTGAGAAATTGTTTCCCATTAAAATTAAACTAGCTATTTTACAACAAATGTGAATTTCTAAAATTGAGTAAAATTATTAAAATAGTTATTTAAATATTTGTTTCTGATATTTGTACTTTTTAACAATTTCAATTAAAGATATTTAATAAAATAATAATCTTTTATCAGAAAAGTTGAAAAATAAAATAACAAACAAAAGAGGAGAAAAAAAAAAAAAAAAAAAAGTACAATAAAAAGGTGTTTGATTCAGACAATAATTGTTATAAACAAGAGTTTTGAACATAAAAATACAAGCAAAGATTAAATTTTTTTTAATTTTAAAAACATTCTGTTGTATCTAAATAATTCTCACTTGATTTAACTTAGTTGTGTGATCTGTAATTTTCATAATAAAAAATCAGAAAATAAAGTATAAATGTTGTACTATTTACAATTTAAATATTTGTATTGTACACCCATTAAATAAATTTTTTTTTTTGAAATTCATTTAATATGAAAATATTCAAACCAAGTTTATAAAGTTTTTTTAAAAAAAGTGTAATTGTAAAAGTTTTTAATAAGGTCCTGAAAATAGGTCTTTTGAAGTTTGTTGATGATTTTATTGCTACTTTTGAAAACTTTTTTAAAAGGAGTCTAACTGCAATTTCGTTATTTTACCGAGATTTAAAATCTTGTTTGAAACACAGACATTTGTTACAAGATTACTCAATTTAAAAAAAATGTTGATAAAGAAATCTATTCCAAAAATCTTTTGAAAATTATTAGATGAAACACAGAGTGTTTTTTTTGATTTTTCAAAATAAGTTTTGAATTTAAAACAAACTTTTTTTTTTTTAATTATTGAGAGAGGTGATCCAACAAAATTACCTCCTGTTTTCCTGTTAAGTTTTTTTTTTAATTTGAGAAATAAACCGAAAATTAAATAAATATTTGTTTTATTTCTGAAATTAAAAAAAAAAAACTAGGAACTCTTGATGGCACTTCCTTAAACACAAAATTTATTAATAGTTTTTTATCCTTGATATAATTTAGGCAAGAGTTTAACTCAAAGGTCAAATTTCAACAAACTTTTGCATAATTTCATTCAAATAAAAATAATTCAAACCAGATTATGAAAAAATTGTTTAAAATTGATGATAATAATAAATTTTTAACTCAAAATATTCTGACTTGAGAATAAAATTCTTCAAGAATAAAAGTACAGCTTGTTTTGAAAAGATTTGAACAAAAAGTTGCACAATGTGTAATTATAACCGCTTAAAAAGCTTTAGTCGAACAGTTTGTGCAACATTTTTTGAAAATTTTAACGCTCACTTTTTTAAAATCGCTGTATTATGGCTTTGAAATATTTTTGATCGAAAAAAAAAAAAATAAAAAATAAAAATAAAAAGTACAAACTTTGAAAACTCTATTCATTGAGCCAAAGGTAAACCAAGCATCTTGAGCAAAGTAAATGTCTTGGTAACCTTCAGTTAATCTAACAAGCCCTGTACAATGGTCTCTAAATAAAGTGTAAGCCATGATTTCGTCACGTGTCATTTCGTCAAAGTTTGGTCTCATTTCTGGTGAGACAGCTGTGGCAAGATCTAAGAGATCACCTGCGGTGTTGTACATCCAAAGATCAAGTTCTGTGAGTTGTTCTGTAACTGGTGCCATTAATTGGTAACCCTCAGTTAAACCCTCAAATTGTGAAACAACAAGGCCGGTAACAACCCAGTAATCATCAGTTGGGTTATTTTTGATGTTGTCCCTAATGTAGGCAAGATTTGTGTCTAAAAAGTTCCAAACTGCTGCAGGCCAAATCTATAAAGAGTTTTTTTTTTTTTTAGGTTTTGTTTTTGTTTTTGTTTTGGATACGATTCAAATAATATTAGAAAAAAAAAAATAAATAAAAAAAAAAAAGCAAAGAGTAAATCAAAAAAGTAAAAGTCGTTTTAAAAAAAGTGTGATTCCAAAAGTTGAGAGTAAGTAGACTGAAAATAGGTATTTTGAAGTTATTTTTACTGTTTTACAGATACTTTTTTAAAACTTTTTGTTCAAACTTTTTTAAAAATACAGGATTGGTATTAAAAAAAAAAAAAAAAAGTAACTCAGCGAAATAAATAAAAAAAAAAAAATATGCGAGTCAAGAAAAAAGAAAAGAAAATTATTCACATACACCACCTGGGACATAATGGTGAAGAAACCAATCAAAAATGTTGTGTCTGTGTTGGAATAATCTGGTGTGAGTTAAAGCACCTTCAAGAAGACCAGCTGCATGAGCCTGTACGTTATCATCAAAATCTTTATTTGTTTGGACAACGAATCTTCCCCAACCAACTGTGTCAAGTGTGTCGTCGTATTTTGCTCTTGCTGCACCATTTTCGTCATATACACCTTCTTTAAAACTGTATTCTCCTCCACTATAATAAACTGTTGCACTTGTTGCCAAACAAGATAATGGCAACAAAAAGACAATGAAAATTAAACTTAATTTCAAAAGCATTTTCTAAAAAACCAAATTTTAAAAAAATGAAAAGTTCTTTGATTGGTTTTTGGACAGATTTTACTTGCTTTGTTTCTTCTGATTGATTTCTTTGTCGGGAGTGAAACATTATTAGAAAAAGGGTATTAGTTTTAAAAATTATCAAATCAACAAATCATAAATACAATTCTTTACTTTTTTATTTTTAATTGACTTGCTTTATGTACCTATTTTATTATTAAAAAAATAGAATTATTGAAAGACCAAGAAACCCACTTTATTTAAGAAATAATAAGCAAACATATTGAAAATATAACAGTTCTTATTTAAAATAAATCACCATTTGAAAATTATTATTTTGTTCTTCTGCATTTTGATCATTCAGATCGAAAATACTAGAAATCAGAAAGTGAATTAACAATGATTTTTTTCAATTGATCTATGTTAATCTTTGAATAAGAAAATTGAAAAATATTTGACTTCATTTCTTCAAAAAGAATTTTAAGAAAGTATATTGTTATTATTGTTCTCTATATGTTTGATCCTTTTTAATGATGAATATTGGTATATTTGAGATGACTAAAGAAGTGTAAAATAATGGAATTTCATAATTGGAACAAGTTATTAATATGTGAATTATTTAGATGAAAAATTTTCACTTCATCTTCAATTAACTATATTTATCGAGAGACAAATAATAACCTACTTATTTGAGAACTCTATTTATAAAAGGAAAAATTATGGAAAAGGAAGAGAAAATTTTTTCCCATTTATAATTCAAATACAAGTAAGAATTTGAAATTTTATCACATTTAAACTTGATATATTAAAGTACTATTGTCGAAATAACACCATTAGAAAAATTCAATCTTGGTTGTTGATTTTTAAAATTTCTCTTAAAACAATGAAATTTCTAAAAATACTCAATTGTTTGATTATTGTTTTTCATTTGAGCTTTTGATTGTTTAGAACTATACCTCTGCTGAAAAAACCTGGAAATTGACTTTAAATATAGATTAAACATACTCACGGGGTTCTTTTAGTAGTATTAAATCATATATGTGGTATCTGGCTCCAATATCACTAAAAAATGAATTAATAAGTGAGGGGGTCCTAAAAATCTGATCTCTTTAATTTAATCATATTCTTTGTATAAGCTAACAACTATTAATTGCAAAAGAAAAAGATCAAAATTTTCATTCCAGTTTATAAAAAAATCAATATTCTAGAATAAAAAATAAATTTATAAAGGTTATATTTTTAAAGGACACGAATTAATAATTTAAACTTCTTTTCCAAAATAAAAAATTGAAAGTTTCTTTGTCTTAAAAATCTTTTTTTGGAAAGTTGAATGAAAATTTTGTTCCATTTCTTTTACAAAAAATAGTAATTCAAGAATTTTCAAAAAATAAATATACTTCATGGTCAAATTTTAAGGGACTAATCTCTTATTATTATTTTTTTTTTTTTGACAAATTTCTAAATAAGGATTCCTTATCTAGAAATAAGTTCAATATGCAAAAAACAGGTGCCCTTAAATCTAAGTAATTGTTGTAAAAAATTTCCCAATCTCTATTAAATTTAGGTAAAAAAAAATTAATAGAGATATGTTCCTTAAAGAATAAATAATATATTATTTATACATCAAAGTTGAAAAGTATAGCTCTTAAATTTCTCTCGAAATAATATTTCCAGTTATAGAAATTGAACTGTTTAAAAGGATAAAACCATCAACACATGCGTATTGATTTTATAAAATTTTCACTCTTACAGCCAGTTCCACTTTTAAGACACAAACTTCCAATAAAATATAAGACATAAAAAAATCTCAAATTAAAGTACATTTTTTGGTATTTTTTTTCCAAAAATTATTTTACTAGAATTAGAATTTTGTGCCTTAATTTGAGATTTTTTTCCACCTTAACTTTGGTTCAAATTCTGTGTCTTAAAAGTGGAACTAGCTGTATTTTTAAGCTATTGAGAATAGAATTATTGATGTAAAACGTAAACTAACACTGATTATACTTTCATGTTTTTATGTTGAGTAACTATTAAGCAAATCTTTGAAATTAAAAAAAATGAAGATATTATTATTTAAGATGATCCAAATATTATAGATTTACTATTGTAATACTTTTATTTTATGTTAAATTTTGTAGATTTGGAAAGTGGAATTCAAGGTATAAAAAAAATTCAAAAATATTATTTTTCAAATGGTTAAAATTAGTCAAAAGCCTAATAATTTGTTACACAACAAGAGATATGCTTTGAATAAAACTTTTAAAACATAATCTTTGAATGAAATTTAAGCGATAAAACAACTTAATATTTAGGGGGAAAAAATGAGATTAGAGGAATATAATTTGTCTCAAAAAAAATTCCTATAAAAATTATTCTTAAAGAAAGCACTGTTTTACCTTAAATCTCAGTTTCTGTTTTTATCTTAAGCGTGGAACCGGTAGTAATGTATCTTTTTTTTTTTTTTTTTTTTTTTGGGTCTTTTGAACAACAAGAAACAAAACATATTCATCGCCAATTTTATATACTTTGCTTATCAGCTAATCCATGACTACAATGGCCCCTTAAAAAGCAAATTTACAATAAGAAAATGAATAAAAAAATCAAAAAAAAACTTAAATAAACTTGTACTAATACTTCACTTCTGTTATATTTTACATGAATAATAATGATTAGAATTCCAAAATCTTTAAAAAAAGATTTTTTTCAAGATAGCTAACAATTTAATTTGAATAATCCGATTTTTTTTATAAAGATTGTTTTCTAATTTATAAATGTTCTTTAAACAATATACAGGGATTTATATTCACCCCATTTTACCCCTTCATCCTTTTTATAATCCCGGAATCATTTTTTCAAGAAATTCATTTGAAATTGTGGTATACATTGGTTTGTTTAGCCCATTTTTATTATTTACATCTTTGTCTATATTGGGTGAACTAATAAACTTAAATGAAGTTAAGAATTCAGAATTATAGATAAATAATGATATTTGATTGAGAATATATAATAATGACATTTCAAATACCAGTAACAAAAAAAAAAACATTTTTTTTTCTATACAGTTGAGAGGTTTCTTTATTATCTTTCGTTAATATTCTTAATGTAATAAATATCATTCATGGGGGGGGTAATAAATTATTTAAACTATTAAAGAATTATTTATTGTTTTAAATTAAAAAAACTATATGTTATTGTTGATTTTTCGGTTAGTTTTTTTTAAATTTCTGAAATAAACGGAAAATTTCAATAAATTTTCTATATATTCAAAAAAGTAAAAAAAAACACCTTTAGCTTTTCCAGAATTTAAAAGAATTGAATAAAATCTTTGATTTTTCTCCATTCTTTTTAATTATTGAAAAGTTAAGCACTTTACAGACACTTTTGGTTTGGTTTTTTTAATTTTTGTGGAATAATAATGTAAAATCCATGATTTTACTCTTAAATTTCAAAAAGTAAAAAAAAAAAAAAAAAACAGGTACTCTATGGACAATTACCCTTTGGTTTTCCAGAATTTAAAAGAATTGGATAAAATCAAAGATTTTTAACTATTCTTTTAAATTCTGGAAAAACTGGGAAATCTACGACACTTGATCGATTCTCCTTTAGGTTCTTTTTATTTTTTGGAATGAACTGAAAATTAAAGAAATTTTTGGTTTATTTCAAAAATTAATAAAAACTATAGATAAATTTTCCAGAATTTAGATAAAATGACCCAAATAAAAGATTTTACTCGATTCTTTTAAATTCTTGGAAATTGCTTTTAAGTTTTTTTTTTGATTTTCTAAATTTAAAGAAAATTTCTAAAAATTGCTATATATTCTTTTGTATTCTGGGAAATCACCGTTAAATTTTCTTGAGTTTTCTACTTATTTGTAAAATCGATAAATTTACAAATAAAACAGAAACCCCCAAGAAAAGCACCTTTAGCTTTTCTTTTCTTTTTTTTTTTTTTTTTTTGAGAAATTAATAAATCCATCTTTAGATCTACCAGAATTCAAAAAAAAAAAAAAAAAAAGAATAAAATCCAGGATTTTACTCAATTATCTTGAATTCTGGAAAAACTATATACTCAAAAGCACTTGAAAACAGTTGTCGGGCACTTTTGTTAGATTTTTTAGTATCTAAAAGAATAGATGTAAAATACCTTGGATTTTTTCGATTCTTTTGAATTAAAAAAAATCTTTAACACTTTCTATTCGGTTTTCTACAATTCAAAAGAATAATATCAAATCATAGATTTTTCTCGATTCTTTATAAGTTCTCAAAAACCTTAGGTACTTTCATTAGTTATTACCAAATATATAAGAATCAAGTAAAAATAAATAGATACAATCAAATTTTTTGGAATCCTATAAAAAGCTAGGTACCGGAATATTGATTATTTTTAATGTTTTTTCAATATTTCAACTTAGTTAGGCGAGTACAGCTTTTTTAATATATATTAGTTCTTATCTATTAAAGGAAATATTTTCAAAGTTTAATTAAAAGACAATTCATGTTCAAAGTTAACATAATCTTATACCCGATAAATAAAAAAAAATTTTTCTTGACTAAAGAGACAATTAAAAATTTGTAGTCTTTTTTAACCAATAATAAATACCGTCCACTCGAGAATTTTGGGTTTTGAAATGTTGGTTGAATTGTAAAAAAAAAAAATATTATTTTCGATGAAAGGCGAATTGAAATTGCTAGTTTTGTCAAACCTTGAATTTTTTTATTTTATTTTTCAAGAATCATATTAAGGGACTAGTAAACTAAAAAAAATCTTCAAGTAAATTTACTAACAAATTAAAAAAATTTTACCGTATCTTGAAATTGAAAAATAAAGTAAAAATCTGATAACTACAATACATGGCTTACTATTAATACTATTTTCAGAGATGAATTATTGTTTTTAAAAGAGTGATCCATTTTTCTCATTTCTGAAAAGTTCAAAATCCAACATATTTCCCAATTATTTAAAAAAAATTATTTTTTTTGAAAGAAGATTGAAATCTTATTGCATGTAAAGGAGTTATACAAAAATAAACCTTAAAAATGAAAACACTAAGTTCTAAAATAACTAAGTTTAAAAAATCTACTAAATCTCAAAAAAAAATACAATAATTATTTTAAACTTGTAAAAAATATAATTTTTTGATTCAAAGAACAGACCAAATCTATTTTTTCTAGGGATTAAATGAAAAAATCCGAGAAAAAGAACCAACGAATCGAATTAAAAATTCTCCCGAAATACTTTTTTAGAACCTGGAAAATTCAACTTATTATCTCAAGAAATACTTTTTAATTTGATTATTTATAATTAATAATTATAAACCCAATCTTAATTATTTCAGAAAGTCATTAAAAACCCAATGATTAAATGTATAAAATCGGTTTTACAATTATTACTCAATTTTTTCAAGATTTTGCAACAAATAAAAGAATTCAAATGCTTATTTCTAATAATAAAAAAAAATAATAGATATTATCTAATACCTGATTTTAATACAAACAGTTCCTTGTTTATACTCTTTGTATTTGAAAAAGTATATTGACAAGTCTTTTAAATTTCAAGAAATTGAATAAATATTTTTGAATAAAATAAATTATCAAATTTTTTAGATCTTCAAGGATATAAAATTTGATTTATTTTTCATGTATTTATAAAATAATATTAAAGAAACAACGTTACTTGTTCATAAAGAATCTCAGAAATTACTAAAAGTGATATTTCTTCAAAAGAAAATTTTTTTGTAAATTTTTATTTTTCGAATTTGATCCAAAAATCCAAACAAAAAAGGATCAGATCTTAGGACTGAAAATTTAATTGGAAAAATGAAATCTTTTAAAAATGATTATTCTTTTCTCTAAAGTTGATAAACGAAGTTTTTTATTGGGTTTAATTGTATCCTAATGTAAGTAATTACTCTATTACCTTTGGGAAAAAAAATAAATAAGAGTTACTAGTCCCTTAAGTCAAACTCAGTAAAGAAATTAATTTTTTAAGAATATCCAAAAAGGTCACCATTTGAGATGTATGGACTAAACTGGTGTGAATTATATATATATTCTATTGGACCAATATTCTTTACAGTTCATGTATCTATTGCGAATTATAAAAATATAATCCACAAACGATAAAATTCAGATTGGAGTTTTGAAAAAAAAAGTGGAAACAGTCTAAAATTTTATTTGAAGAACTAATTTTAGTTAATTTCTAATAGATTGTTTTTTTTTTTCACTCTTTTCCAGATAAGAAGTGGGAACAAAAAAAAATAAATGAACCACCAGAGCATTTCAAGGAGTGGTAAGCCTTGCCTTATTGTTGTATCTTGAAAAAAAGTTACTGGTGATGTAACTAAGAAATAGATCCAAAAAACAAAATTTACAAATTCATTCAGATAATTACACCTTTTCAAGTTTTGCAATTGAAAAAAAAATCCCAAAAATAAGTAATTTTGATTCAAACCTGTGTAACTCTTAAAATAATATTGGTCCAAAAGTTTTTCTGAATATTTTTCTTTTTTGAGATTTAATAAACTAATTCTTGCATTGTAGAGTTAGGTTCTTCAAATAATTCGATTAAAAACTCAAAAAATAATTATTTCTGAATTTGTAAAAAAATCATTGGCACTTCTTATAAAAAGGAAAAAATGTTCAAAAACTTTCATTTTGTCCAAGTTTTTGGTATTAAGTTTAATTACAAATTTGGTGATTTCATTTTTTTTATTCTTGAAAACAAAATATGGTAAGTTTTAATTAACTAATATTTTCTTCGATTATCTTATTTTCCTTTTTTTTTAATTTTTTTTTTTTTTTTTCCTTCTTCTCAAAAAAACAAAAACATAAACAAAAAAAACAAAAACAAAAACAAAAACAAAAAAACAAAAAAAACAAAAACAAAAACTTGTTTTATTTCATTCACAGAGTAACTTATCAAACGACGAAAGAAACAAAGTAAATAGATTTACATCGATCACAAATGCAAGGTAATACCTTTTTCTTTTTCTTTTTCCTTATTTTTTTATCCATTTCCTTATCTTTTTTTAAATTTCTTGATAATTATCAAAAACAAATAGTGAGAAGAGAGCCATTAATATGCTAAAAACATATTCTTGGAATGTTGATCGAGCAATTGATGAATTTTTTAATCAAACAGATAAAAAAAGTACATCTTTTAATGAATACCAAAAACTAAGAAAAGACAATTTAGAAAGACAAAAGCAATTAAAAAACCAAAAACCAAAAAAAACTTGGGTTGATCGAAACAAAATTGAAGTGCTTTTTAACAAGTACAAAGGTAATATTTTTTGATTAAATTTTTAATAATTTACTTCCTTTATTTTTTTTTATTTTTTTGTTTTTGATTTTTTATTTTATGGATTTTATTCATAAAACTAACAAATTTTCTCTGCAACACTTACTTTTGCTTGAACATTTTCCACTCCAAACAATTAATAACAAATTATTTTTCATATTTTGAATCTTTCAAGATAATGAAACTGGCCAAATAGAATATGATGGAGTAGAAAAATTTCTTACACAGTGTGGTGTTGATTTAATGGCAGTTGAATCCTTAATTCTCAGTTGGCATATGGACGCACAAATCATGGGTGCCTATTCAAAGAAAGAATTTTGTGACGGGCTATTTAAAATCAAGTGCGAGAACTTGGAAGATCTTAAGGAGAAAATTCCCTTTTTAAAAGACGAACTTGCCGATAAGGCAACTTTCGAAGATTTTAATTCCTATGTTTTTAAATTTGCAAAGGAAGATCCTAACCACCGTGTCCGTAAGTTGTTTTCAGATAACCAATTACTTTTTTTTAAAATTTTTTTTTTTTATTTTTCTTTCTGTAATTTCCCTTTATTTTATCTTTATCTTTTTCTTTTGCTTTGCCTTTATTTAACCGATCTCTTAATTTTATTCTGATTTATTTGATTTTTCTTTGGAAAAAACACAATCACTTAAACAACAAATAGTTGACAACACCATTGCAGTTGCATTATGGCCACTCTTATATGATGGTAAATTTAAACTTTTAGACAAATGGCTTGAATTTTGGAAATTAGAAGAGAACAAAAAAAAAACTATTAGTGAAGATTTATGGACTACTTTAGTTGAATTCACAAGAACTATTAAAAGTGTTGAAGATTACGATCCAATGGAAGCTTGGCCAGTCATGATTGATGAATTTATGGAATGGCTCGAAGAACAAAACTAAATAAAAAAACACAAAAGTGATAGAACCTTCTTTCATTCAAAAAATATAAAAAAAACAAAAATATTTACGACAAAACAAAAAGAGTATCTTATTAATATTAATGATTGATAGATATTTTTTTTTTTTTCATTTAATTTTGATACACATACTGAAATTAATAACTAGATTTAAAATTTTGTTCAATAAACAAAAATAAATTGGTACAAAAATTTTTTTCAATTTTTATATTTGGTTCTTGTTGTTGTTTTATTTTTTTGATTTTTTTTTTGTTTTTTATGTTTATTTTTCCAAATATAAAAAAGCTTTTGAAAAATTCTGTTTTTTTATTTCACAAATTTAACAAAAAGTATTTGAATTAGATCACTATTGAATTTACAAAACTTATGATTTTTAAATTATTGAGACATTATTTATATGCATTTAAATATTATTTAAAGTTAATGTAAAGTGTAATTTTTAATATAGTGAAACATACTTCCATTTAAGCTCGAATGTGAAAATTTATAAGACATCGAAATTGGTTGTTAATTATAAAATTGCGTTTTATGAAAGAGAAAATTCAATTTCTATCGGATAATATATATCCAATTTTCAACTTCTCTTAGATCATATAAGAATTTTTTTTTTTATTATCAACCATGACAAAAATTCAATTTTCGAAATAACAGAAATCATAGAAATTTAAAAGTATTTTTCAATCATTATTTTTATAATTTTTTTTTTTAAATTATAAAAACCTGAGATTTTAACAATTTTGGCTATTGAAGATCCAAATTAATATATGTTTTTTTTTTTTATCAATTTGTGTGTCAAATTTAAAGAAACTAAAAAATTGATATCATGGTTTTTAATCTTCATTTATAATAAATTTTCAGCGTTCTGATGAAATTTAACAACCATTTATCGGTTTTTGTACATAATAAAAGTTTTATAATAAAAAAAAATCTCAACATCTTATAAAATTTCATGATAGAGTTGGAATTGCATTTTTTTTTTATAATAGAAATGTTAAAATCGGAATGGAAACAAAAAATAAAACTAATATACAGTTGATTATCAAAAGATACAGCCAGTTCCACTTTAAGGCACAAACTTACAAGGAAATTTAAGACACAAAAAATTTCTCAAATTAAGGTACACAATTTAAATTCTCGTAAAATAATTAGTAAAAAAAAAATATTCCAAATTTTGTGCCTTAATTTGAGATTTTTTTGTGCTTTAAATTCGGTTGAAAGTTCGCCCCTTAAAAGCGGAAATGACTGTAGGTAATGTTCAAAGATTAGAAATTAAAAAAAAAAAAAATAAAAATAAAGTCATTCAAAGTTATTGAATATTATTGTTTTTGTTTAAAATTGTGAATTTTCCTTTAAAATATAGTTGATATAAATAATATTTTGTTGAAATGATCTTATTTTATTCAAGTTTCCTAACATTCAAATTGAAAACTTATAGAATGAATTAACTAGATATCCGATTTAAAAATATAAATCGGAATATGACACATATGGAACGGAGTCAAAAATTAAAAATGTGATAAATATAATAACATTAAGAAAATATAAATAAGGTAATTTATAATTGTTGAAGATTTAAATTTATTAAAAATTGAAATAAAAATTATCAAAAATTTTGAAATAAAAATATTTTTCTTTAAATTAAAAGAATCAAAAGCCATTTAATCAAAATTCCAGAATTTATTATTCGTGTAGTATTTTTTCGACTCCCTGCTTCTTACCAGAGAATCACACTAATAACAAAAAACAAATAATAATATAAATGACCAATTAAAAATTAAATCGAATAGTAAAAAAAAAAAAATAAATTTGGATACCAAGGGCCACACTATTTTTAAAAGTTTCATAAAATAAATAAATTTTCTAAATTTTAAATTAATTGTGTAAAATCAACGATATTTCCCCCTTCTGATAAATTTTAATAAAAAAAATAATTTAAAGAAAGAGGAAACACTATTATTATCACATATTGGTAAAATTTTATTTATTATTAGTAATTATTTTCTCAAGGTTTAACTCTATAAGAATTCAGCATAAGTGCCTTATAATACTGGAATTTCCTTTTTATATAATTATTATATTAAATATCCCCCGTCCCAAATAATTTTTCATTTGGGAAAATCCGGCTACTCCTTTATTGAGGTTTTGTATTTTATAAGGAAAAGAAACTATTTTTCAAATTAATAGAAAAGCTAAGAAAAATTAAGGTTGATTTTTTTAAATTAAAGAGATTAAAAAAAAATATTAAAAATTTCTTCGAATTTTAGAATTAAAAAGAAAGACTAAATACATACTTCCACAATATAAACAAAATTAGAAAAATCTGTTATTTTGCCCCCATATTTTATACTCTGAAAAAATAACCACACTTCCAATTAGTATTATTAGAAAGAATGGATCAAAAAGTAAGATTTTTACTCATTTTTTTTTTATATCATGGAAAAGTTAACTATAACAAAATTTCATATGGAAAGTATCAACTTCTTTTGAAAAATAACACAAATTTACACATTATCTTATTTTATAAATTCAATTAAAAATTTTAATTATGTGTAAAAAAATACAAATTTAGAGATCATTGAAGATTTGGGTTATTTTATCTGGGAATTCCCAATTCGTTTAAATACTTGTAAAATGAGGATATATGAATTAAAAATAGATTTTTTTTTAATTATTTTTCTTTTTGTATTTTTTTTTCTTTTAATATAATTTTCTTTTATAACTCCTTTCTCCCAATAACAATAATGAAAAAAATAAACAGAATAATTATATGAAATAATAATTTCATTTGAATAGCCAAATATAAAACTATCCTCTATAATGAGGTTTTTTTGAGTTTTCTATTTATCCTGAAAATGGATAATTTTTGAGGTTTTCTATTGTTTTTGTAAAAAAAACCTATCAATATTTTTCTTGAGGTTTTCAGTTTTATCTGTGAAGTTTTCTAGGTTTTTTTGAGGCTTTCTATTTTATTTGTGAAGTGTTCTAGGTTTTTTTTACTTTTTGAAATAAATAGAAAATTTATATAAATTTTTGGTTTATTTCAAAAACTCAAAAAAACCCAACGAAAATCCATTCTTTTTAAAAACAAACAAAAAACTTCAGAAAAACTAACAAAAAGTACACATAGAGTGCCTACTTTTCCAGAATTCAAAAGAAAAGAGAAAAATCAAAGATTTTGCCCAGTTCTTTTAAATACTGGAAAAGCTAACTGCGTTTTTTTACTTTTTGGAATAAAAAGAAAATTTTTGCATTTTTTTTATTATTTCTCATACCAAAAAAAAACCTTAGTGCAAATTACATGACTTAACATCCCCTATCAAATTACAATAAAAAGGGATATAATATTTCATATAAAAGTTATTGGAAAGTTAGTATAAATTTGTTATTTTTTTAATAGATTAACAACTTGAAAATTTTGATTTTTAATCGAACTGAATTATTCATTCTTTTTTTTTTCCTTTTAAATCTATTAATAATTTTTTCGTATTAATTTGTTCTCTAAACATAAAATCGTTTCTTGTTATATAAACATAATTTCCTAATAATACGTCATTTTTTTTTTATTTTTTTTTCGATGAAAAACAAATATTTCTAGTGTACAGAAGCGAATATTAAAATGGATATTTTTTTATTATAATAGATAACTTCAATTTATAAAAATTTTTATTTTCAAAATTTGATTTTTAATGTGCCAATTATTTTGAAATGGAGTTTATCAGAAGTTATAACACATTTATTGATCAAAATCTTCTCAATTCAATCCCCTCCTTGCCTACATACTTTAAGCTATCCGTATCAATTTTTTACTATATTTTCTATTAACTGATTCTTTGAATGTAAATATTCTGAAAAGCGATCTACCATCAATAAATACAGTTAAATTAAATGAAATATTTGAAAATTTTTTCATCAATTTTATAAATTTTTTTACCTGCTTTCTGAATGAAGCATTTTTTTGAAATCAAGTGTATAGAAACTTGATAAAATTAGTTTGGGTTTTTAATTAATCTTTTTCGTGAATTGTTTAATAAATAAGAAGCTTTACGATTTGCTAAAAATTGGAATTGAAAAAAAATTTTTGAATATTGTTTTGAATTTATCAGTATAATTCAGATTTGTTCATTCAACGAAAAAAAATTTATAGAAGTTGTGAAAAATTAAAAAGTCTTGATCTTTTTTAAAGTGTACACAAATTGTAAAAGAGATTTTTGGAAAATGGAGGGATAACAATTTCAAAATTAAAACAAAACACAAATACTTTTTTTTTATTGTCACCAAACAAAATCAAAAAAACAATATTTTTCTTTCGATCGATTCTTAATGTTGTTCAAAAGCGCACCCTCAAAATTGATTTATATGTGCTTTGTCATAAAAACGGATCAAAAGGAAAGAAAAACAAAAGTTCCTAAAGTCTGATTGTTAATAACAAAAATAATTTTTCGTTAAGAGTCAAACAAAAGAATTGCAAGGAAAAATAAAAAAAAATTGTTGTGAATATTAGTCGCTATAGACGACTCTGTGTCTTTTCTGGAATCTTCTTTTTTTATATTTTTTTTTTGATTGTTTTTCATTTTCAGAATTAGAGCTTGAAGAGGACTCAACCTCAGAAGAAGTTGTAGATCCTGTTTCTTCAAATTTTTTTTTTATAACAGGCTGTGTTTTGATATTTCGATCGATTAACATTTTTTTTATTTCTTCGCATTTCGGAAACCTTTGTTCTTTTGTACGGGAAAAAAGTAATTCGTCCCCGACATAGATATACATTGCATCTCATTCGTCTACTTTTTCTCCAACAACTTGGTATCCATTTTCTTCTAAAAATTTAACCATTTTAAAGTATTTTCCTCGAATGCTAATAATTTTTGGATTACATAAAAAAGAAGAATTATCGCAAGTTTAAAAGAAGAGAAAAAAGAAAGAACACTGAATAGAAAGAGAAAAAGAATCTTACAATCACCCATTCTTCCATTTGATTGTAATCAAGTTTGGATTACTCATTCAATGAAAATAATTGAAAAGATAAAAAATGATTAATTTTTTATACCAACACGACAAGAATAGAACAAAAATTGTAGTCACTTTTTTTCCTAAGCAACACTTTGTTTTTTTGAAATTGTTCCAAATTTTGAAAGGAATTAGAAGATCACAATGCAACAACTTTCAATTTAAAAGTTTTTACAAGTCAAACTTTTAAAAACATGTAATTTCAACAACTTTCCAATTTTTGGTTTTCATAAAAAGAGTTTCAGGTTATTGAAAGTTTACAAATATTTTTCTTTTAGATAACTTTCAAAAATTTCAATTAAATTCAAAATGCTATCTTTTGTTAATTATTATTTTTATCCCTTTTTTGGCTTACAAAAGTTTGTATCAAGTATTCGAAATTTGAAAAAATATGAAAGAATATCAGAGACTGAAATCTTGCAGACTGTCAGTCTGAAAGTTTGAAAAAGTCTTGAAAGTATTTGTATGGATTGTGCTATTCTTGTCGTGAATAATTTCACAATCTCAAAACTTTTACTTAGATTTGTTCCTTTACAAACCCTTTCAGATATTTGAAAAATCTTTTAAACACTTTACAAAACTTTAAAAGAGTGAAAAACATGTTTCAAAGTAATAGTTCGAGATCTAAAGTTTAAAATGGTTTTTAATTGAGAACATTACCAAAAACGAAAAGTCAAATCAATTAAAAGAAGAAACCAACTAACTTCAAATAATCATCCATGATATTATTTTATATCAAACCAAATAACACTAAGTAAATGTACTTTTCATATCCAAATTGTTCAAGTGATTTTGGAGATGGTTAAAATAACAATTTTAATTTAAAAAATTTTTAATATTTGGACTCTAACCCCAACAAAAACAATCATTTGAAAATAATAAGATAACATATTTATAAGAAAAATCTTTTTTATATTATGGTTTTCAAAAAAAATATTATTATAACATTATTATAAAATGTTGTATTATTTTTAATATTTTAAATTGTTTCAAATTTTTAAATAAATTTTTTTAATTTTAATAAATCTATTTTTAAAAAAAAATAAAAATATTTTGGGCAAGAGTTAATTTAAAATTATTTTTAAATAGGGTATTAATAATAATATTATGATTTTATATAACTTCTCACAAATTATAATAGTTGAAACATTTTTAAAAAGATATACTATGTATTTTTTTATTATATATATATATATTTACATTAAAAAATTTCTATACTAACCCCCATTTCAAAAATTGTGACTCAGCTAAAATAATAAATTGAAAAAAAATCTACCCTTTTATTATTCAAGAACAACTAATAATTCAATCCAATTAATAGTTCACTTTTATATAATTCTTAGTATTTAAAAACCTGATATTATATAAATTAAAAAAAAAATAAAACCAAAAAATAAAAAAAAGTGAGTTATAATTTTTGAAATCAGCATTACCAATTTTTTATTACCGAACTTTCATTGAAAAAAAAATAAACAATAAGATTTTTTGCGTCTAGTTAAATTCATTTTAAATAACCTTAACAGAGTCCCAATTTTCTTAATGATTATTTTTCTTTTTTTTTTCACCTGATCTTTTTCAAAAAAAAGTATCAAAAAAAAAAAATAGAAAAAGAAAAAGAATCAAAAAAAAGAATGAGAAAAAAAAAAGGAAAAAAAAATAAAAAGAAAAAGAAAAAAAAAAATTTGAAAAAGCAAAACTAATATTGTTAAAATTAGAAAAAAATGGTTTTGATCTAAAAATTTGAAAATATTTTTTTAAAAAGAATACGGGATAAAAACCTCAAATTCATTTTCTTTAACATTATAAAGTGAGTTAAAATTTTTGAAAAATAGTTTTTTTCTAAATATTTTTTACCTATAATAACACCAAACAAACATATTACTATTATTTAAATATCTTTAAGAAAAAATAAAGTGTTAAAAAAAAATGTTGTTTGTAGTTATAACATGTTTTCGATGTTGTTATTAATCTTGGAATGAGTTTTTTTTTAATTTTTTTTCACTTCCAACAATTAAATGACATGTATAACCTTTTAAAAAACATTATTTATTAGTGGGTGTATAAAACTCATTTTTTTAAGAAACATTTAAAATCTCAATTAAATTTTTATTTAAAAAAGAAGTTCACTAAATTTGTTGGATCCAAATCACAGAATAAATTTTACAGATATTTTAAAAAAGTAAGTTTAATAGTTTTTTTTAAAAAAAGCTGTCCAAATAGTTTTAATATACTATTTTAAAAAATTTCAGTAGCATTTTTAAAAGCTTTAGTACTCTCCTTTTAAAAATAACTTTATTATTTGGATTATTTTTTTAATTAAATAACAATAAAAAATTGAAAAAAAAACACCACATTTTAATATTTGTTTTTTTTAAATTCACATTAATAATAAGATTATTGAGTTAAATAAGGTATTTTATTATTTTTTTTTTCGAAAAACTTATCTTCAAAAAATCAAATAACGACAACTAACAGTTTTTATATATAAAAAAAAATACAAAATTTTAAAATTTTTTATTTTTATTGATTTACATGATCATTTATCAAATGATTGAATTTTTTAAAAATTCAAAAAGTTTTATAAACACTAATTGACCAGAATCCAGACCTAAAAACAAGAAATTATCATTTTGAGTAATTAAGATTGATCTGATATTATCCCTTGAAATAGACAAGTTCTTAATATATTTTAAATCTAAAATTTTTCGAAGTTGTAATAAACCAGATTTCCCAGCCAAAATTATAAAATTTTCATCTGAAGTAAAAGCCCACGAATATATTTTCTGAGGAAGTTTAATTTTTTTTAAAAATTCACCATTTATTGAAAATAAATATAAATATTTTTCAAAACAAGCCAAAATTTCCCCATTTTTAGTTATTTTCACTAAAGAAAATATTGGGTTTACATTAATTTTTTTTTTCAAGATTTTTTCATATTCTTCTGGTTTGGCCACCGATTGCTCATTAAGACCGCCTTTCTGCTCGTTTCTCGTTTGTTCAACTGGCTTTAAGGTTTTATTTTGACTCATTTCTTCCGAATGGGCTTTCTTATTTAAGTTCATAGATTTCCTATGCATCGACTTATTTCTCGATCTTTTTGATTGGTTTGGTTCCACTGGGAATAATACTCTCACAAACCCCCCCTTTTGCAAAGTGTGTATCAACAATGACCCATCATTTGAACCCGAAATCACCAAATCTAAACTTTCGGAAATGTCTAAACAGGTAACATCTGTATAGTGCCCATAACAAATACTAAATAAAGTGATTGTTGGGAAAAGTGATTTCATTAATTGATTTTTTGATGAAACTTTTTGTTCATTATTAAAAAAATCAATTTGGTTATTGTTTAAATTAATTATCTTTTGAATGTTATTGTGCATTGGGAAGTTTAATTTCCAAATACAAATTGTTGAATCCTTTGAACCCGTAGCAAGAAAATTGCCGTCATAGGCAATACAAGATATTATATCTTGATGAAATGTGAATTTTTGTGTTATTGCTTGATTATTAATATTAGTAAATCTAAATGCAGAATCAAAATAACCACAACTAACTAATGTAGTTTCGTCAGGTAACATTAAATAACATTTATTCAAATTTAAAGAAAGATCTTGTCGAATTCCAATTTTCTTATAATTTTTCAAATATGATTTTGGATCTTTTTCTAAGATAATCTCCTGATCACTATTTTCATTTTTAATAATATACTTATGTCTACTGAGTTGTTTATTTTCATGAATAGTATTAATAATATTTGGCCGTCTCAATACCTTTCTAATAGCTACATCTTGTTCAGTGATATGTAAGTAAACTAATGGATGATTTACCAAGCTCATTACTAATGTATTTGGTTTTAATTTTGGCTTTGGTTTTTGAATAGTATGATTAGTACTATGATTGCTATTAATACTAACATCATTTTGAGAAAAATTGTTTTTAGGCTTTAATTCTAATTTATTTAAAAATAAATTTATATTGTCTTTTTTAATCGGATTTTTTTTAGGGTGAGGTCTTGTAAATAATTGCTTTGGACATTGCCCATAATTTTCTATTTGCAATTCAAACGATTTTCTTGTTAATTCATCTTCAATTTCATCTAGTTTTACATTATCTTCATATGTTAAATGGAAAAAAATATTTAATGCCTTTTCCGCTTCTTTCCCCTTTTGCTTATACCCAAAGATTAAATCGATCCACTCATGCAAATGCTGACTTACATATTCCGATTCCAATGCTTCTCGGTTTAATTTAACAAACCTATATGGTGATTTTTTTGCCCAAGGTGGTAAGACAACATCATTCACCCTTTGCCCATCTTGTTTAACGCCCAAATCCAATTCATTCAGATTTAAAAATAATTCTGGTAAATAAAAAAATTCGGGAATTAACTCATTTGCAGATATTGAATATTGAATAATATTATTCCAACATACCCCCAATGAATAAAATAATCTATCAGGTTTATCAAATGTTTCATCTATTATTTATTAAATATATATATATGTATAAATATATGCATGTGTATATATGTGTGCATGGTTAATATATGTTTCCCAAAAAAAAAGATTAATAATAGATAAAATATTTAACAAATTATGTTTAAATTCAAATTACAAATCTATCTATCTATCTATATCCATATCTATATATCGATATAGATATCCCTTAGAAAAACAAATAACCTAATTGTCTTTGAAATACTTTTTTTAAATTGAATTTCCGTGAAAATATTTAAAGATAAAAAATTTATAAATAATTATCTTAGAAGGAAAATTTGATATATTAAAAATTGGATAGAGATAAACAATAAAAAAATAGCTTGAAAAAAATTTCCAACATTTTAAAAAATTTTCTTTGCTTATTGTGATTTCATTATTTTTCAAAGAAATTTTGTAAAAATAAATATTTTTTTTTTTTTGAAAAGTTTATAAACATCAAAAACTTAACTAGTTTTAATGATTAAACACATCAAACTTTTGTGTATTTTTTTTGGACAATTTGCACCCCAGAATGAACTAAAATACTTTAATAGATAATTTATTCATTACCCACGATATTTTAACATCATATAGAAAAATTGTTTATCTATTGATTACCATTCAAAAATAATAGATATATTTGATATAAATTTTTATAAATATAAAAAATAGTGCAAATTTATTTTTAATAAACTCTTTTTCGGTCATATGGACCCAAGTTTATTCAAGTAATATAACAAATTCTATGATGTTAATTCAATGTCCTTCTCAATATATATATTTAATTTGTAGATCTGAATCATTTTTTCTAATTTATTCAATTTTTTTTTTTTTACTTTTTGATTTTTTTTTTCTAATCTTTTTAAAAATTCTTCTTAGTCAAATATTATTCCCTTTTTTGCTTTCTCTTTATTTTTTTTTTCTTTTTCTTTTCTTTTTTTTTTTTTTAACAAAAGTCAATTCGTAAAAAAAAAATGTTTATAACATCCAAAATAATTTTATGAAAATTTGAGGATTTGTAATTTCTTTTAAAATTCATTTATTTACTATTCAAAAATCTTATTGTCAAATAATTTTAAATTCCTAAAGAAATTTAGAAATATTGAATGAGGCTTTCCCAAAAAAAAATTTTTTTAACATTTTTATTTTTTTCGAAAATTTATAGTTTGTTTAGGAATTTCTTTTATGATTATCAACTCTAATATGACGTTCATTCATTCTCTTATTTCTAAACAATTGTATATCGGTTGATTCTTAAAAAAAAAAAAAAAAATCTGTATTTTTCATTTTTGGCTGGGTTACTTTGATTGAAATGGAGTTTAGATATTTGTGGATTATTGTTTTTTTTTTTTTTTTTTTTTGATATTTATTTATTTACTGTTATTGTTAATTATTCATTTATCAAATAATTTTAGAATTTTTTTCAATTTTAATCGAAAATAAAAATAAAAAAAAAAAAACTAATACAGAAAGAAAGAAAGAAAGAAAGAAAGAAAGAAAGAAAGGAAGGAAGGAAGGAAGGAAGAAAGGAAGGAAGGAAGGAAGGAAGGAAGGAAGGAAGGAAGGAAGGAAGGAAGGAAGGAAGGAAGGAAGGAAGAAATAATAATAAAATATAACAAAGAAATACAAACCTTGTAGTTGAACAGAAAACGTGGTAAACGGTTCTAATCTTAATAAAAAATTACTAATTGCCCCTGGTGTTGAGTAATGTGTTCCATAATGAAATGGAGGGATATCCATTTCAAAAGATTTTAAATTTTCAAAATTAAATTTAATGTCCTTTTCGGCATTTTTAGATTGTATTCCAATTGGCTTTGATAGATTTCTAAAATTGTCCGGGTTATTTAAATCCAATTCCTTACTTTGGTAATCTTTTATGATCCAAGGGAAAACAGGATATTGGCTAATATCACAGTAACTTCTCCCAGCAATAGTATTTAATTTCATTAAATATTGGAAATTTGAGATTTTTCTATTCACCCATTTTTTAGTAATACCTGAATTTTTTAGAAACTTGATTGGATCTTGATATGAATGAAATTTGGTTTTTAAATTTTTGGGGTTTTGTTCAAGAATTTTTTGATAAACATTATCTCTAATGTTTTGATTTTCGAAATTTAAAAAAAAGTTTTTTCGATCAATTAAAAAAAATTCGAGAGCGGTATTAATAAATTTATATTTTCTTTTATATATTTCAATAATTGAGGATAATTTTACTTTTTTGTCCACCTTTTTTTTGTTTGTTTGCTTATCAATTAAAAAACAACATTTTAATGTCTGGTTGGTTAAAATAAATTTACAATTAAATTTTGTAATAGGTTTAACATATTTACAATTAATTTCATCTAAAATTATAATATTTTTTAATTTGTTCTTATTAAGGCTTTCATATTTATTACTTTCTCTTCCACCCCTTTCGTTAATTTTGGTATTATGTTCATTATTTTTGGTATAATTTTGCTTATCATGCGTAGTATCATTTACTTGTATTTTATTATAATTTTCTAAATAATCGTCAATATTATCATATAATAAATGATTATCAATTGATAAATTTTGTTCTACTTTCTTGGAATTATCATCATCATCATCATCATTACTCTCATTACATTGATTTAGTAGACTTTGATGGTGAATATTATTGCTCGATTCATTCTTATTGAGTGCTTTTTGTTTGTTTTTTTCTTTTTTTTTAAAGGATTCGCCAGAATCACGATTTATTGAAGCCAACTGAAAAAACTCTTTTTTAAAATTATTATGACGTTTTAATTTCAATCTCCTTCTGAAATTATCTTCAGTTTTATCCAATTTCCAATAAACCTTTTGATTTGAATCGCCAAAAGTGGCTCTCTCATTATTTAAGTTTCTAACAACTAAATTCCAAATTTTTTCAGAATTACTGTTTTCATTTTGTTTTCTTCGAATTATTTTTTTTAATAATGTCTTTTGCTCAACATAATTTAATTTTATTCTAAAATAGTATTTTTCTAATAAATATTTTTTAAAACTTTCAAACCAATATTGTTTAGAGATTTTTTTTTGATAAAGAATTAATGTTTTTTTCTTATTTTTAACTGAAATTTTGTGTTCATTTTTTATTTGATTGATATTATTTTGATAACTTTCCTTAAAAAATTCCTGCCATTTGGATAATAAAAAAGTTTTAAAAATTTCTTTTTGATTAAAATCTTGCTTTTTGATTTTCCCGTTATTTATTAAATTGGGGAAAATCATTAAGTATTTAATATTTTGATTAATAATTTTTTTAATAAAATTTAAAATTAATTGTTTGATTTCCTTATCATTATTAATATTGGTTTGATCTTTATTTGAATTATTGATATTATTTTTGTCTTTCTCCTTATTATTATTATTATTATTATTATCATTGATATCATCATCATCATTATCATTATTACGATTACTATTAACAATAGTTTCTTTTTTCTTTAAAACAAAGATAAAATTATATAAGGTTGAAAGAAATATTTTTATAAATTGTGTATTTTGAATTGAATTATTAATTTTTTTTGAAATATCCAATATTAATAACCAAAGGGAAAGAATCAATTGTAAATCTTCTTTATTTTTTACTAAATAAACAATTGAAAACAATTTAAAAAATTTTGTTAATAAATTTTTTGTTAAATATTTTGAAAATAATAACCCCTTTTTATTAAAAAATTTTAATAAATTTAATAATTGGAAAACCTTTTTGATTAATTTGACTTTAAATTTAATAAAATTATTTAAATTAAATTGGCATTTAAAATTATTACGATTTGAATTAATAATGAGCATAATTAAATTATCAAGTATTATGATTATAACTTCATAAATATTATTTAGAAAATTTTTATTAATTAAATTATTTATTTTGCTTTGTATCTGATTAATTGTTTTTATATTCAATAAATTAGGAATATATTGCTTGATGTATTTTTTAATAAATAATATTAAATTAAAGAAAAATGATAATAAAATTGAATAATTGTTTTCAAAGGACAATTTATTATTATTTTGATATAATTGATAAAATATTAAAGTTTCTTTCAATATAATGAATCCGTTTTTTCCCTTAAAAGCCTTCCATAAATTAAGCACAGTTAAAAAATTTAAAATTAAATTATTAAAATTATGATTAAATTTAGTTAATACAAATGAAGTGAAAAATTTGTATTGCCAGCCAAATTGATTTGTTAAAATTGAATAATTATAATCCTTTTCTTCTGACATCCAACTAAGGTCACTTAAAAATGCAAATCCGGTATCTTGATAGATTAATTTGGAAAAATCCAACAAGGGGAACAATAAATTAATATTTTTAAACTTTGAGAACTTGTGTTGTTTCAGGTTTTTACTTAAAAATCCAAATATCGATAAATTAAGTTCAGAATTCATCAATAGCCCATTAAGAATGGGGAAAAAATAATTATAGTTGATTTGTTTCACCAATGTTTTTTCTTTATAGCAATTAAATTTTAATTTAAAGATAATGTTTATAATTTTTAATTGAATTTCTTCAGATTCACTTGTTAAGAAATACATTAAATTATAATAAATATTTTTTATTTCTAAATTGCTTTTTTGCTGTTTATTTTTAAAACAATAATCATAATCTTGTTCAGTACTCCTATTCCTATTATTTTGCTTATTAACTGAATTCTTGTTTTGTTGAACATTATAATTTAAATTAAAAATTTGAGTTTGAGTAACATCCTCAACCAAAGTAATTAAATCAATAATTTCCTTCTTCTTTTTGAACATGAATAAACATAATTCAATTAAATTAGTAAAATCTTTAATTAATTTCAAATTTACTAATTCCCATTTGCATAGTTTTATTATTCTACCCCTTAAAGTCTTAATTTGTTTAAGAGTCAGTGTCCTTTCACAATTCACAATTTTCTTATTGTTGATATTTTCCTGGAAATAATAAAAATATAATGACCAAATTAATTTTTTAAATTTAAAAAATTTTAAAAATCTGTGATACTTTTTTTTTGACAATTGCACTTTTTTCTCTCGGAATAAGACAAAAATTGAATCAAAAAGTTGAATTTGGATTTCAAATGGAGTATGAAACCAGATTTCATAATTTTGAAAAAAATCTTGGATCATGGATTTGTAAAAATTATTTGTAAAATCTTGAAATAACAATAACTGTAATTCATTTCCTGTTTCTTTTTGTATTAAATTAATTTTTTTTTTTAATAATAAATTTAAAACTTGAAATCCAGAAAATGATAAAAAATCATTTTGATAAATTGTACTTAATGTTAAACATTTAAATAACATAAAAATTGTAAATTTGACTATTGATTAATATATTGTTATTTGTATATAATTATTATAAATTTTATAAAAGAGAAATAGAATTTTTTTTAAAAAAAAAAAAGAAGAAGAAGATTTTATTAGAATTTGAATATCAAAACTATTATGATTTATATAGAATCAATAAGTGGGTTTAAACAGAATAGAAAAGTCTTCGTTTTTTAAATGTTATTGGTTTTCCAAATATTGATTTTTTTGAAAGTGGATTACTGAAAAAAAAAAAAAAGAAGAATAATCAAATATGAATTATTTACAAATAAGAAGAAATAGAAATTGATTGAATTCATCATAATAAGGTACTTATAGAAATAAGTCCAATACCAAAAAAAAAAAAAAAAAAAACAATAAAACTCATCACTGTTTGTAAAAAAAAAATATGTAAAGAATCTACACAAGAAAAAAAAGGTTTATTCTTTTGTATTAGTTTGATCATGATTTTATTAATAAGTATTTTGAATGTCAATAAATAACCCTCCATATTATGCACCTGATTGTTACAGCAATCCCACATTATACTAAGTCTTTACAAAATAACAATGGAATCTCAATTATAACACCAACCGTGTGATTTCTCTGGTTATTTTCAATCACAAGCTCTTTAAAATAACTAATTATTTTACCACTACTAATTATGACTAATTGTGATTATTTTTTCAAATATAACAAAATAACTTATTGGTCAGGAGCTTTATCATTTCTCATGAATTTGAATTTTTTTTCACTAATTTTAAGAGTTTTCATAAAATTATTTGATTTAAATATCTTTGCCAACTTAACAAAATAAGATAATTTTTATATCTTTTTACAAAATATAACTCAGAAACTACCGATTAATCGATTTATTTTTTGGTGCTGGTAACATAATTTTTTTGAATTTGTGTGTGTATGTATATATGTTTATAGAATTTATAATTCCATTTTTTAGAATTAATTAAAACCAAGATTTGACTAAATTTTTGTTTATTATTACTCGTTAATGTTTCAGAATACCAATATTAATAAAAAAAAAAAAAAGATATATATAAACCAGACAGTTTTGAAAAGATAATTTATTTATCAAATTCTTGAATTTTTATTAAAATTCTCAAAGAGATGATTATCCCCATTAATTCAACATATTAATGATATGAAATGTTTGTATATTTAAGTAAGATCTTTTTGAGTGGAATTTAGTTTATATTGAAAATAAGAACTTAACGATGTTAATATTAATGCTATTTATTTTTTTTAAAACATAAACTTTTTATTTGTGAAATTTGTAAGTAAAATAATTTTTGATAACTACAGATAAGAAAGAGATTAGAAAGCTTAAAAGTTTAGGATGGTATTGTAGTTGCTGTGGAAAGATTCTGAGAATTCATTGTATTATTAGGTAATGTTTGAAAATTTTCTGATCTTCTTATTTCCAATTAGAAAAAAGTAAAATAAGAAGTATTTTATA
Organism: Anaeramoeba flamelloides; assembly: GCA_027625915.1. Classification (NCBI taxonomy): domain Eukaryota; family Anaeramoebidae; genus Anaeramoeba; species Anaeramoeba flamelloides. The sequence goes on along the minus strand of JANTQA010000032.1, from coordinate 9,433,069 downwards.
AAATTTAACTTCAAATATGATATTTAAAGTTATTTTAGAAGACTTTAACCATTTTTTTTTTGCGACGTTGTTTAATTGATAACAGTGAGATTTGTGAATGTCCCAATTCTAAACCAATTGAACAAATATTTTGGTCTAAGGAGCCAAATTATTTGTTCAATAAAAACTAAAAAAAAAGTGCTTCAGAATTTGGGGAATGTTTGGAAAAGGAATAAATTCCATTTCTTTATTTAAAACAATGTCTAAATACAAACATTTTTTTTTCGAAAAGAGAAAAAAAAAAATATCATTTTTAAAAAAATAAAAAAAGGTTTGTTCTCTTTTTTCTTCAAAAAAGGATAGAATAGATCATTTATAAGCAGAATTTCAAAAGGATAAAAAAATATAATTACAATTTAAGGAGAAAAAAAAAAAAAAAACTTTTTTTTTCGATTTCAATCCAAGAAATTTTAGAGGAATGTTCAAAATCATTCATTGTTAAGAACACATAATATATGCGGGTTTTTATGTTTGATCGTTTTCGAAAATTGCTTGACAAACGGGAAATATAAAGAAGAAACAGATACAATTGAAAGGGTGTACGATCTAGTTTGTTTATAAAATTTAAACCAAGTTTTGTCACCGGCGATGAAAATTCAAAATTTAACTTCAATGTTTTCACTAAATACATGGAGAGAATGAGATCCTTTGAAGAGTAGGTTCTTCAAAGTACCATTAAAAATAACAAATTACTTGTTTCAGTTAAATTTATTTGTTTTTTTTTTTGTTTTGACGAGTTAGATCCTGAGTTCCAAAAAATAAATAGCATCTCATATTGTTTCATTAGTTCAACAATCACCTGTTATAATTCTTCGTTTTGGCTCCCCTTCCAGACTCAAAATAATGATATTATTCTAGTGATAAGAAGATATTATTTATCGTTCTTCGGACTCCTTAATATAGCGTCTTATATCACTTCGAAAAATATCATTTTTTTCGTTCTTCCTCTCCAAACACAGATTATAACAAGGATATTGTTACCAAATCAAAATAATACATATAGATATATAGTAACAATAATAAAATTTTTGTTTTAAAATGAATTTTTTTTAAATACTATTTTTCGATTTTGGCTAATAAAAGATATAGAGGATTATTCTGCAGAAGGGGTACAATTTTTCAGAAGAATTTTGAAATGAAATTTAAATTTTTTTCTCAAAATTAGAGTAAATATGTTAGTTTCAATAATATATTTTTCCGAAATAATAATAATCTGATAATTATTTCTAGTTGATTCGTCATAAAAACTCTATTAAAAATAATTTAGAACATTAAATTTTGTCTGTTTTTTTAAAAAAGTTAAATTTTGATATTTAATATTTGTTTAAAACAAAATAACAAAAATGACAAAATAGGTTTATTCAAGGGTTTGTTATTAAAAAAATTTAGATTTTTTTTAATTTTAATATTTGACGAAAAAAAATATATGTACTGGAAAGTTTAATTTTAAATTTAATTTTTTTGCAGTTTATTAATTTTTTTTCAAAGATCAATGACTTTTATCCATGGATTTAAATAAAATCTTCTTAGTCTTATGGAAAAATAATAAAAAATTGACTTTAACTTTCTTTTTAAGAATAAATAAAGTATTTTTTGGTTATATATATATATATATATATATATATTAGGAATATAGAATAAATAAAGTAAGAAAGAGAGGAATTTGAAAAACTACTTACAAAACTTCAAATGTTTGATATTATTTTCGAATTTATCAATCAAATATAAAAAAACTCTTACTCCGCCAATGCAATGTAAAGTTGTTTCAATATGCTTTGAATGAATTAGTGAAACTGAAAAAATTTTTGCGTTAGATTTATTATTTGGTGCTTGATTTAAGCAATGATTACTTGATATTATTTTTGAATTATAAGACATCCAAATATTTTCATCATAATCATCAAAATTTAAAACATTGGAACCTTGGTTATAAATGTCTATGATTTGCTCTTTATTTAGAGGTATATTAAAAAAATGGAGAGCGCCTAATTGAGCTTTTAATAAAGAAGTTAAAGCATTTTTCTTGTGTTTGTTGTTTTTTTTATTATCATTACTCGTATGGAGATTTTTAGCATTTTTTTCATTTTTTTTTATTAACCTGCCACCTATATAATTTTGAGTCAAAGTAATTTTATTCAAAAACTTTATTGAATTAAGGTTTCCAAAGCCAAGATAATTTGTATAAATAAACATTTTTTGATGTTTTCCAAATGAATGGGAAATTGCAAGAAAAAACCAATCTTTAATATAAATTTGCCCCTCCGTTATTTCAGTAACAATTTTTGGTGTTGTGATTCTATATATAAGCTGATCGCTTTTGATCAGTAATTGAATTCCATTCAAGTTATTTTCATCAAAAAGACTAAAAATTATTGATTCCTTGTTGAATCCTGGAAATTCTAATAAATTTATCCAAGTGCAAAAACTAAAGCCATCAACGGGCAAATTTTCAATTTTTGGGAGCGAAAGATAAGAGTTTTTTCCATTAAACTCAAACATTGTATTTGGGGTGTTTAATTTCCTTTCCTGGAAAATGTTTTCAATTATTTGTAAAACCTTTAATGAATTATTTAAATTAACATTTAAATTTATGTTTGAAACTATTTTTTTTAAGATTAAAGTAAAATCTTGAGTTGTTATTCGATGACTACCTATTATATTTAATAATTTTAAAAAGCCCTTTGGTAAATTATTTTCCCTTTCTTGTGTGTTTGAATACCTCGTATCAATTACCTCTTGATTGATATTCTTTTTAGTTTCATTTGGATCCACTTCCATTGCTTTCGCATTATCTTCCCTTTCTTCTTTTTCTTCATTTTTTTTCTTTTCTTCTTTTTCTTTTTCTATTTTATTTTCCTTGTCAATGAGTTTATTATGCTTAATGTATGAAAAGTCTGTAATTTCTTTATCATTCTCTGAACTTTTGTTTGCTTGTACTTTTTTTCGATTTTCTTTTTCTATATCTATTTCCTCTATTTGCTGGTTGTTTTCTGGTTCTTTATTTAATTTTTTATTATTAATCTTTTTTTCTTCGTCTTGAAAGATAATTTTTACTTTAATTTTAGGATCTAATCCAAGATCTAATTTTGTTTGGAACTTTTCTTTTTGGTTTTCTTTTACAATCATTAATTTTTCTACTTTTTCTTCTTCTTTTTGGTTTTTTTCGTATATTATTAATTCTTCATGCACAATAATTTGTTCTTCTTTATCGCTAAAATAATTTAGTTTTAATTTAATTTGGGGTTCTAATTCAAGGTTTAATGTAATGTGGTTTTTTTCTTTTGGCTTTTCCTTTTCTATTTCGTGTTTTTTTATTGGTTTTTGTTCTTCTTTTTGGTTTTTTTCTTTTATTATTAATTCTTCATTCCCAATAATTTGTTCTTCTTCATCGCTAAAATAATTTAGTTTTAATTTAATTTCGGGTTCTAATTCAAGATTTAGTTTGATATGAATTTTTTCTTTTGGTTTATCTTTTTCATTATCTTTATTATTTATTGATTTCCCATTTCTCATTTTTGGTTCTTTATCTTTTATTATTAATTCTTCATTCCCAATCATTTTTTCTTCTTTATCACCAAGGAAATTTAGTTTTAATTTAATTTCAGGTTCTAATTCAAGGTTTAATGTAATGTGGGATTTTTCTATTTGTTTTTTTTTTTTTATCATTAGTTTTTCTTCTTTTTCTTCTTCTTTTTGGTTTTTTTCTTTTGTTATTAATTCTTCATTCCCAATCATTTGTTCTTCTTCATCATCAAAAAAATTAATTTTTGTTTTAATTTCCTGATAAAATTCAAGTTTTAATTGTATTTGTGATTTGTGGCGTTCTTTTTTCTTCATTTCTTTACTTATGGATTTCTTGAACTGATTTTGATCAATATATTTTACAGTTTGCCCTTTGTTTGAAATTAGTTTGTTAAATTTTAGTTTTGATGAATGCTTTCGTTCATTTTCAACACCCTTATTATTTAACCATTGAAAATCTTTTTCAAGATCTAGTTTTTTATTTTTATTATCGCATTTTTGCTCTTGAAAAGCTATTTCATTTATTAAAAATGAAAACAAACCAATTGAACAACAAAGAGTCATATTTGTTGTTGAATCTTCACAAAATTGAAATATATTTTGGATTAATTCATCTAAAAAATATTTGTTTTTTAAGGAAATTGAAATTTTTAATGGTGTTAATATTGCATGTGGAAGTTTAATACTAATTTTTTTTTTTTTTTTTTGATTTTTATTAAAAAAAATCCAAGATAAAATTGGATCAAAATATTTTTGAAAAATATTCGAAAGAAATGTTTTATTTGCTTTTTCAAAGTTATTTATATTTTCATTTTTCATTATTAATTCTTGTTTTTTTAATTTTTTTTTTAATATAAAGGTTAAATTTTGAATAATATAAGGTTCAATTTTTAAATAAATAATTGTAATATTATGATTTTCATAAAATAATTCACTAAAAAATGCAAAACTTTTTTGAATAATAGACTGGTAATTTTCTATCAAAAATAATTTGGAAACAGATTCTAATAATTTTGAATGTTGAAGTGTTTTTTGAAGAAATTTTCGATTTTTTTGAAATAAAATTAATAAAAAATCTAAAGTTTCTTCAATATATATAATTAATTCATTTATATCGATTTTATCTGTATTTTTATCTATTTTACTGTTGTTGTTGTTGTTGTTGTTGTTGTTGTTGTTGTTGTTGTTGTTGTTGTTGTTGTTGTTGTTGTTGTTGTTGTTGTTGTTGTTGTTGTTGTTGTTGTTGTTGTTGTTGTTGTTGTTGTTGTTGTTGTTGTTGTTGTTGTTGTTGTTGTTGTTGTTGTTGTTGTTGTTGTCGTTGTTGTTCTCAACTTGTTCGATTTTAATTAATTGATTTATTTTGGTGTTAAATATTTTATTTAAATAATCAAAATATTTGATATTTATTTGAAATTCTTTTTTAGTTATTTTAGAAAATAAATCTTCCATTCTATTGAAACTAAAAAATCTTAACCCATGATTATTTGAAAAATCAGCAATAAGTTTCATTAATTTTTCATTTATTATAATTGATGATAAAAAAGAGGGATAATTACTAGTTAAAGAAAATAAATAAAATATTTGAAAAAGAATTTTTTTATTCAATTTTAGAAATGATTTGTTTTTTTTAATTTTTTCTGATTTTTTTATTTCTTGTTGTTCTTGTTGTTCTTGTTCTCGTTGTTGTTCTTGTTGTTCTGTTTCTTGCTGTTTTATATTATTTTCTTCCTTTTTTTTTTTTTTTTTTGATTTTGTGACTTAAATAGTTTAAATTTATATTTAAACAATTATATAAATTTTCAATCAAATTAATTTTTTTTAAAACACTAATAAATTCTTGATTATTTTTTTGTGATCTAATTATTTCAATTAAAGTTCTTAAACAATAATAACTATGTTTTTGGCAATTATTATTAGAAATAAATTTCATAAATAAATTTAATTTAATGAAATTTGTTCTTGGATTATTTATTATTGAATTTTTAAAAAAAATCAAAGTATTAATACTTAATTCTTTATAATGTAATAAATGTTTCTTTTTAGTATGAAAAAAAAAATAGTTACTAAATAAAAAATTCCAAAATAAATGTTCCAAGGATTTTGGTAGATATTTTTCAATTTTAATTAAAAAGGGAAAAAATTGGTATTGGAATTCAGGTACTAGATTTTGAAAATATTGATTAAATACCAAATTATAAGACTGATTAAATAATTCAAAAAAAACTGTCAAAATTCTTTTACCAATTAAACATATCTTTTTTTCATTGGAAATATTTGTTAAAAAGGTTATTTTACTTAATTCTTCAAAAAGTTGAAAATTTATTTGAGAAAAATGATTAAATTTGGGAAATTTTACATTAATGTTAATAGTTTGTTTAATGTTGTTGTTGGTAGTGGTGTTGTTGGTGTTGGTGTTGTTGGTGTTATTATTATTATTATTATTATTATTATTATTATTATTATTATTGTCGTTATTATTATTATTCTTATCATTATTATCATTATGTTTATTTTGGTTTAGATCATTAGTATCACTCTTATTTTTGTTCGTTTCTTTCTCATTTTTCTGTTTTACAAATACACAATATAATCGGTTAAAATTGTAGTTAAACGATTGAATATCCTGAATAGTATAACCGATATTTTCTTTTAATATTTTGATATTATACAAATCTTTATTTAATATAGATTGTTTATTTTTTAATAAATCATAATCAATACAACAGTTACAAAGAAATCTGCATATTTTATTAATATTAATATTTTTAATAATTTTTTTTTCTGAAAGTTTGTCAAATATTAAAATTTTTTTAATTAAATCAAATAAAATTTTGATAGTTTGTAATTCTATATTTTTTCTTTGTTCATATGAAATACTTTTATTGAATATTTCATATTGATTTAGATTTAAATTTAAAATTTCTAACAGTTTTGATTTAATACTTATATTCCCGTCATTGTTACTGTTGGTGACAGTGGTGGGTTTGCTTTTGTTATTTCCGATTTTCTTGTCAACATTGGGTATTTTTTTGTTATTTTTAATGTTCTTGTTGATATTGGGTTTGCTTTTGATCTTGTTTGGATCCAAGCCATTTTCTGAAATTGTTAATAATTGGATTCCAGGCATTTTACAGTCATAGCATGGCAAAACAATTGAATCGCTTATTTGTTTTAAACATTTAGAAATAATTTTTTTTGGTATCAAAATATTTTTACCAAAAAAGGAATCAATAAAAAATAAAATCCAAGTTTGGGTTTCATAAAGTCCCCGTGAAAAGCAATAATATTTTTTTATGCTATTCAAATTTGACATAAAATCGCAAATTGTATCAAGAAATCCAAAATCAATTAAATTATTAGTTTCGATATTTGAGTGGAAATGAATTTCATAAAATTGTGAAAATAATTCGAAAATTTTTCTAATTAAAGTTAGACTCAAGAATAAGCAATTATTTTTGAATTCTTTCTGATTTTTGTTTTCGAGATCCATTTCTTTGTTCTCTTTTTCTTTTTCAGGTTCTTGTGGTTTCTGATCTGTATTCTTTTCTTTGTTTTTATTGTTTTTTTTTTTTTTTTCTTTCTCTTTATCTTTTTCTTTTTCTTTTTCTTTTTCTTTTTCTTTTTCTTTTTCTTTTTCTTTTTCTTTTTCTTTTCCTTTTTCTTTCTCTTTTCCTTTTTCTTTTTCTTTCTCTTTTTCTTTCTCTTTTTCCTTATCTTTTCCTTTTTCTTTTTCCTTATCTTTTTCCTTCTCTTTTTCTTTTTCTTTCTCTTTTTCTTTCTCTTTTTCTTTCTCTTTTTCTTTCTCTTTTTCTTTTTCTTCCATATTATGTATTAATTTACTTGAAAGAGACCAAAAGATATTCAAAACAGTTTGGGATAATGCAGAAAGAATATCAATAAAACCAAACTCAAACATTAATTGCTTTTGGTGTTTTGATCGCAAAAGAATGTTAGAAACTTGTAGAGAAGGTAAACAATAGAAGTTCTCAAAAGAATTCATTTTGGAATTAAAAAATGGATCATTCAAAGAAACGTTATTAAGAATTAAATTAACTATTGGTTATAAATAATTTTTTTTTGTTTGAACAAGGGTTAACAGGATTTTATTTAAACTTTGTTTTTTTTGAAAAGAAAAGAACCAAAAAAGTAAAAAAAAAAACATACTTTGTGTGAGATCTTTTTTTAATTGAATTAATACTTTAAGGTTTTGTAAAATTAATTTTCTTGGGAGCAACTGATCATGTGAAATATAATTGTTGTATTCCCGATAACTTAAATTTTTTTTCTCTTCAATACGTTTATTATTGCAAAATGAGTTATATTTTTTGATAAACAGTTTATTGAAACTATAAGAGACACGCACAAATTTGTGAGGATTCTTGAGGTAATTACTTGAGATGTATTTTGTCCATTTCTCTTTGAGTTCGCCAGTAAATGCATTATTTTCTTTCGAAAATTTGTTTTTAAATATTTGTGATAATTTGCTTGAGCTATTGAATGGTATTTGAGTTTCATTTTTTTTGTTTTTAAAGAAACTCATTAGAGAAGGAAAAAGTTTAAAAAATGAATTAGTGACAAACAAAATGGAATTTTTCTTAATTTATAATCTCAAAAGGGTTTAATCATAATAATATCCAATTCTAAATATGTTTTCGTAATAATAATTACTCTTTTTGTTTCACTTAAGATTATACAAGTTAATAGATATATGTGTTTAACTTATAAATCCTTTAAAAATGTTTTTAACTTTTTTAAATAATTTTTGTTTTACGTAATTGATAAAACCAAATTGTCTACGTAAAAATTTTTTCTCAAAAGTTCAATAAGGTGGAACTAAAGAAGTCTCCAAAAATATCATTTATAATTGATTTTACAAAGATCTTTAGGTTTGTTCAGAGAATAATTGCCAAAACATTTATAGGGGTTTAGAATAAATTATTTCTTTTTACAATTGGAATATAACAATTTTGGTATAGATTTCATTTCAAGGAATATCATAGAAGTTATGGAAATTTTGTTTAGTCTTGTTTTACATTTTTAGCAATATTATTCTTGATTTTTCTTGAGTTGGAAACAGGGTAAAAATAGAAAATGAAGTAAAAATATCATCTTATTTTTTTTCATTGTTTGCTATCTTTTTATTTAAAAGATTACTTTTTAAGGCAAAAGTGCCAAAATATGTATTTGGTAGTTTTATTTAATTTCTAAGTTTTAATCTTCATGGGTAATAAAAAATGTAGATCTTTTCATAAAAGAAAAACAGAAGGTATTTCACATTGAGATTACTTTTGTTTTTAGCTTTTATTTATAAAAATAAAAATTTTAAATTAATTATATTTCTGAGAGTACATTTATTTTACAATTATTTTTAGGGAATAAAGATTATGATCCTTTTTTTTTTGGATTTTTGAATCAAAAAAAAAAAAGAAAAATTTTTTAATAATTTTTATTTTTAGGAAATACACACTTTGAGTAATTTCTATTTGGTTATATAAGAAAATAACATTGGAAATTTAATACCTATTTTAAGGGGATGTGATTAAATCAAATATTAAATCCTTGAAGATCAAAAAAAAAATTGATTATTTATTTTAAACATAAATATTGATTAAATTTCTTAAAATTTAAATGTTAATGTAATATTTTTTTTTTTTTTTTTTTTTTATATTAAGAGATTAAATAGCTATTTTTTATTATTTAAATCGGATATTTGATAATATTTATGATTTTGTTTATTTTCATTATTTATTGGAATTGGTTTTATTTGTTTGGAATTTATTTAAAATTTTTGGAAATATTTGTAAAACCTGTTGATACTTTTAATCTTTGGTTTATTGTTACCATGATGAAATAATTAGGATTAGTTATTAATTATTGATTTTAAATAAGTAACATAAAAGGTATTTTCTGATGTATTTAGCTGATTTTTTCGTTTTAAAATTCTATTTTTGGCAATTTCTAAGTATATAGCTTGGTTAAGTTTTTTTTTTGATATGTATTTCTTAAACAAAAATTCCAAATAAACTCTTTTTCAAAAATTGTGACTCACCTGAAATAATAAATTGAAAAAAAAATTATCCTTTAGTATTCAAGAACAATTAATAACTAAATCTGAGTTGTAATTCACTTTTAAGTTATTCTAAATCTATAAAAGCCTGATACATTAAAAATTAAAATAAAAATAAAACCAAAAACGAAAAAAAAGTGAGTAACAATTTTTGAAATGAGCATTACCGATTTTTTATTACTGAGTTTTCACTGAAAAAAAGTTGAACTACAAGATTTTTTATGAATAATTAAATCCATTTTCAAAGACATTACATAGTCTCAATTTTCTAATTGATTATTTGTCTTTTCGAAGATCTCTTTTTTTTTTCCGCATGATCTTTTAAAAAAAAAAAAAAAAAAAGAAAAAAAAATAAAAAAAAAAGAAAAAGAAAAAGAAAAAGAAAAAGAAAAAGAAAAACAAAAGAAAAACAAATATTTGAAAAAGCAAAACTAAAATTTGCAAAATTAGAAAAAATGATTCTGATGCAAAAATTTGGAAAACATTTTTTGTAAAGAATACTGGAATAAACCCTCAAATTCAACTCCCATTAACATTATAAAGTGATTCAAATTTTTTTAAAAATAGTTTAGATTCAAATTATACTTTGAATAAATAGGTTATTTTTTTTTGTAAGTTTAAATGAATTATTTTAATATTATTGAAAATAAATTAAATTTGCAGCTGGATTATTTTAAACCATAATGGTTTTTTTATTGAAGTATATTTTGTTTCATTTTATTCGTTTGAAAATTTTAAAAAAATTGATAAATAATTGTAAAGTATGTTGGTATAAGTAATCTTTGGGTTGTTAAAATCTCACCGAAAAATTAAAATTATGTTAAAAATTATTGATTATAAATAATAATATTAAAAAATATTTCTTTTGATCTTAAGCTGAATTTTTCACATTTTAAAAAAGTATTTCGGGGATTTTTTAAGTTTTTTGTTTGATTGTTAATCTAGTATATTGTTTTCAATAAAAGGAAAAAAAAAATGATTTGAACTGTTCTTTGAATCAAAAAAAATATATATTTTTTAAGTTTAAAATAATTATTTTATTATATTGAAATTCGAACTAAACTCCATTTCGGTTAAAGAAGACTTATTCGATTGTTGAAATAGAACATATCCAATGTTTTTAATTCATTATTATTCTAAAACTAAAATTTTCAATTTTTAAATCTGATAATTTTTATTCATTTAGTGTTTTTTTTTTTCTTTTCTTTTTTTTCTTTTTTTTTTTTCTTAAAAAAAGTCAATTTCAAAAAAAATGTTTGAAATTCAAAATTAACATACTGAAGAGTGAATATTTGTATGTTCCTTTAAAATGAATATACTTACAAGAAAATAGGTTATTGTCAATAATTTTAATTTTCCAATAAAATTGAGAAATTTTACACTACACAATCATGAAAAATTTTTTTCAAAAAAAAAAATAAACTTTTGCTAATTTTTCACTTTTTAATAACTTCACTTATAATAAGCACTATTAGTTAATAAAAGATCTTGGATCAAAAATTATTTTTTAAGATATTTAACAATAGAAGTTGGAAAATCCAATTTAACATGTTACTCAAAGATTTTATCAAATTTAATAGTAAAAAATTTGAATATTTTTATTTCTACAGTTAAGACGTTATAATTACGTTTTAAAAGTATTTTAAATTTAATAAATATCTTTCAAACGGATAACTAATTATTTTGACTATTATGGAATTATTTATTGATATCTATTGAAAAAAATATTTTTATTTTGATTTTCCGTTAGGTATTTTTTAATTTTTGTTATAAACAGTAAATTTAATAAATTTTCTGTTAATTTCAAAAAGTAAAAAAAAACGGACTTTATATTTTCCAGAATTTAATAGGATTGGGTGAATTCTATGATTTTTCTCCATTCTTTTGAATTCTGGAAAAGTTAGGTACTCTACGGACACTTTACGTTAGGTTTTCCAGAATTTAAAAGAATTGCGTAAAATCAAAGAGATTTTACTCTGTTCTTGTGAATTCTGGAAAACCTAGGACACTTCATTTCGGTTTTTTTTAATTTTTGACATGAACAGAAAATTTAAAAAATTTTCGGTTTATTTCAAAAAATAAAAAAAAAAAAAAAAAACAAGGACACTTACAATAATTATCATCAGGGATTTTTTTTCTCGGTTGTAGTTTTATTAGATAAGTATAATGTCTCCAAAAATATTCTTTATTATCTACCAAACTAAATATCTCCAAGTTGAATTAAACTAATATTCATTCTTCAGTTTATTCAGAATTTATTACCTTAAAAATACCTTTTTTCTATACTTGAGACTTTTAAAAAAGTTGTTTATCTAAAAACAATAAATACTATAGATCCATGAATTTTAAGTTCACGGTTTTTGATTATAATGTGAATAAAGTTTCTTTTTCAAGGTGAAAGGCGAAGGAATGAAGTATTTTTGTCTAACTTTTGTATTTTTCAATTTTTTTTTTAATGTTAGTAGAGAAATTCCATGAAAGGGGACATAAAAATTTTTTATCATTTTTTTTTTTTTTCGAAATCTATGTATTTTTCAGGCTTTTATTTGATGAATTTCAACCTAATCTGAAGTTGATTATTACTTGTATATCTAAGTGATTGAATTTGGTTGATTCTTAAAAAAAAAAGTGAATTTTTTATTTTTTTCTGTGTTACTTTGGGTTAAGGACTACGTTTTTAGGTGAAAACAGTGAAATAATACATAAAATCACCCTTGGGTAAGTTATGTAATCCAAGTAATATTTGTCCAACGAGAATTTCTTTTCGAAAAAATGTGAAATTTTCACAATTTCAACAATTTTCACAATTTTTGCCTTGTTAGATCATGCTAAATTTTGATTTTAATATTGTAGAATTTCCATTTCAACTTTCAGAACTCACACTATTTTCTAGAGCTGTTCTATGCCTTATTTAAATTTACTTTTAAGGGTTTGAAATGTTCCAAAATTTGAAATGCACTTGAAAACCCCCAAAAGCCATTTTTTGCAATTATTTTTTTTGTTATTTTCAATTTTCCTTTTCATTGAATAACAAAGAAAAATAGTCTTCGTGAAAAGGTAAAGATGAGAAAAAATGTATTTTTTTTGTCTAATTTCACAAGTGTGAAAATTCTTTTTGAGAAGCGAAAGTGAAATAACACAATTACTCAAACTCCCCAAGGGTGGGAACGTAGTCCTTAAATGAAGTTTATTTTTTCATACTGGACTATTTTTGAACTTAGTGTTTTCATTTTTAAAGTATATTTTTTTATATGACTTCCTTTACAGGCCAGAAGATTTCTTTCTTCTTTCAGGGAAAATATTTTTTTTTTAATTCAATAATTCAGTTATAAACTATTTTTCAGTCAAAGGGGTCCAGTTGTAATAGTGAAATACATGTGTTTAAAGGGTTTGCAAGATATTAGAAGAAAAATTTTATTTTGGAAATTCCAAAATTGAAATCTTTTTTTCACATTTTTGTTTTTTTTTTTCGATTTTTTTTTTAAAAACATCATTCATTTGCAAAAAATTTTTGTATTGCAAGATCAATAGTCACTTGGTAAAAACGTGTTATTTTAAATGTTATTGAAACCATGGAGATGATTGTTGAGAAATCATATTGATTTCTAATGGAATTTTATTCGATATTTGATCTTGATATTTGAATAATAAATGTGGAAAATTTTTCACTTCATTTTCATTTGCTTTTTCAAATAGAGGCTACAAATCCCAACACACTTCGTTTGGGGACTTGATTTCTAAAAGAAAAGTATGAAAAATGAAGTGGAAATTGTTTCCTATTTACAATCCAAATACCAGTAGGAGATAAAAACGAACATTCTTGTTTTTCTCAATGGGTCCTCAAGGATTTGAGTTTTGAAATTTTTAAGAAAATTTATTGATTAATTAGTTTTCAATCAGACATATATCAACAATTCTTTGATTTGTGTATTATTCTGTTTATTTCTTGTTTTTTCTTCAAATGGTCTATTATATAAAATGATTTCTATTTGAAAAAAATGTTTTTTTTTGGATCCCCAATTGACTGAAACAGAGTTTGGGTTGAATTTTGAACTTTCCAAAAATGAGAAAATAGGAACAAAACTTTGAAAAACAACAATTAATCTCTGAAAAGTAATTTTGAAAGTATGTTTGATTTTGTATATAATCAGATTGTTACGACATTTTTCAATTTCAAGATACGGTAAAATTTTTTTTTGCTATTTACCTATTAAATTTACTTGAAGATTTTTTTAGTTTACTGGTTCCTTAAAAGTAAAAAAGTGGGAATGAAAGATTACAGAATAAGAAATCGTTGTACTTTATAGTCAAATTTTAAACCCCCTTTCATGTTGTTTTCTGGTTCTTTTGAACACGAAATAGTCTTTGCTCAAAAAAGTCTAAAATTGTTTGTAAAAAAAAAGTTGAAAACAAAAGGACTTTGACAAAAAAGGAAATGATTCGATCTTACAGTTTTTGACTTTTTGTAACTATAATTTCTTTCTTTACCATAACTCCTACAAGGTTTATAAATGATTTCAGAATTTTTTGAGATTTTTATGATAAAATTGTATTTTTAAAATCATGATACTTTTCTGGAATTCCTCCATGGGTCAGGATACTTGCCCTTACCTATGTTGTATTCGGTAACATTTTGTTGTATTTAAAAAAGAAAGAAATTGATTTGGAGTCGAAAGGTCAAGAAAAAATCAAAAATACTTTTTTCAACCTCAAACTGACCGAAAAAACATTAATGGTTTATAAAATGGAATTGGTGGTTAATTAAAGTGGAGGTGTTTACTCGAGTTTCTTGGTTCCTTGTTTACAAATCTCTTAAGGTATCACAGTTTATGAAAAAATCACAATTTTATCTAAAAAACATTCACAATTATATCATCATTTTTGCTAAAGTGTATTGAGAAAAAAAAAGTTGCAGATAAAACTTTTGATCTCAAATTTGTTCAGGAAAGAGTGTAAGACAAACAATTTTCTGGTTCAAAATCAAGAAAAATATGATTTTCACTTTAAAGTTGTTTCAACATAGTTTTTGCATTTTTACCCAAAACAATCGTAAAATACAAAAAGAGAACAAACTGAAATAGTGGTTGTTTTTAAACGCCTTTCAGCACCATTTGGACAAAATTACAATTTCAACATTGGGTTTTATTTTTTTTCAAATTTTCATTTTGTCTTTTTTTGTTTTTTTTTTTTTTGAAATTCGATTTCTTAACTTTCTACTTTCGCATTAATGACTGTATTGTACAAATGGTTGTCGTCAACAAAAGACAACATTGAAGAAGAAGTTGTAAGTGTGATTGTTTGAATCAGAACAATCCTTCTTTTTTGTTCATAAAAACAAAGAACAACAACCCAAAAAAAAATTTTTTTTCTTCTTTTATCAAAATTGAGATTCGCAGAAGAAATCTTATTTCTACATGATCTCCAACGAATATGGTTTGTTTTGAAAACAACCACAAATTTTGTTTTGAATTTAAAATTGTAGCTATTTAAAATTTTTTGATTTATTTCATTTCCTTTTCCTTTTTTTGTAATTGTAAAGACTATCCAAGACAAAGAGCATATTAACCAAATAAAAACTGAACTTCAAGAAGTATTAAACCAAGAAGGCATGGAAAACCAAGAAGAATATGAAAGCAATTCAGACGAAGAAATCGATTTGGAGAAAAGAAAACAAAAAAAAATTAAAAAATTCAAAGAACAAGAAGAAAGCCCAAACACAAACAAAAAACACAAAACAAATAATGAATCAAAGAAAATCAAATTATTAAAAGAAAAAAGCCGTAAGGGTTTTATTTCTTATGACGAGTTTAATCAGAGAAAAGACACAGAGGAATTTACCCAAGAAATCAAATATTTGTCAAAGTCGTCACAAAATTTAACACTTAAAAAGTCGAAACAAGCGAATAAAAAAAATAATTCAAAAGAAAGAAAACCAAAAAAAGATCAAGACGATGACGACCTTTTTACAGATTTTTGAGATCTTCTTCCACACTCAGACAGCCCCAAAGAAAACAAAAAGAAAATTTGGTTTTTTCGCTCTTCTTTTTCGAAGTTTTTTTTTTTTTTTTTTTTTTTTTTTTATTATTATTTCTTTCTTTTGTTTCCTTTTTTCTTCCATTAATTTAAAGCAATATTTTACGACAAGGAATTTAAATTTAAGTTTATTTCTCCTTGTCTAACTTTTTTAAATTTCCAATTTTCCATAATTTGTTTTTTATGGACCATAATCTTTGTAAAAAAAATTGAATTTTTAAAAATAGTCGGTGTGTAATTTATTACTTTAATATGTAACTCCTTTAAAATTGCAACCAGAAATAAGTTTTAATGTTTTTTATTTTTGGTTTCAATTTTGAAGTTTAATAAAAAAAAAAAACATATCAAAACACACTTTTAAACTTTTGTATTTTCTTTTATCTTTTTTCTTTTTTCTTTTTCTCTTTTTTTGTTTTTTGTTTTTCTTTTTTCTTTGATCCTTTTTTATCTTTTGGATTTTGGATTTTTTTTCTTTATTCTTAAATCTTTTATCTTTCTCTTTGTCTTTTATCTTTTATCTTTTCTCTTTTGTCTTTTTTCGTTTTTTTCTTTCGAAAATATTTTGCATCTCTACAAAGTTAAAAAATAGATATTGTTATTTTCCGATTAATAAATGAAAATTTTTATTTCAAGTTCACAAATGAATTTTACAAATTGTATGATGTAAAAACCGAAACATCTTCACAAACCCAATAAGAAAAGATACTTTTTGAAATTAAATTAAGCTTCCTTATTGGACTTTTGAGATAAATTTTTAATAATTTTAACTTGATTTTAATAGCACTCATGAAACAATCAATTTGTTGTTGAGAGCATCACATTCCAACACATAGGAATCAGTTTCTATTTCTTTTTTTGTGACTATAACATTGGTTGTTAAGATTTTCGTAATGAAAATATGATCCTTTTTGAAAAATGATTTCAATAGTCTTAACCTGAGAAGTTAAAAGTTCGTAAATTCTTTTTTTTTTTTTATTTGGAATATTTCGAACTTTTGTATTCTCTGTTTGATACAATTTTAAAGTTGTTATTAAAATCGATTGATTTATTTAGATTTAATATTTTGGTAAACACAGTGATTTAGCTTATGTTGTTTCTTGTTCTTATCTCTTTTGTTTGAAAGACATAAGATTTATCAATGAAACAATCTGTTTTTATTTATAATTCAAATTTTAAATTGATGTGTGCTCAAATGAACCATAGAATCGAGTGTCCTTTTTGTTCTTTGAAGATTTAGAATTTTGGATAATTTAAGCAATCTGTGTTTTTTGAAAACTTTAATAGGTAAAATAATAAAGGACATATTAATATATCATTTCTCTTTTGTAAACTTTTTTAATATACCTTCACTTTCTTTTTGAAAATATTTCAAACCTGATCTTTATTACTGTTAAGAGATTATGGTCACCTAAGATTTATCTATAATCAAAGTATTTTGTAATTGGGTATAAATGATATTAATGAACCATGACTCGAATGACTCTAAAAAATCTATTATAAATCTTATTTATCAATAAATTCTTACATTTTTTACTAATGATCACTATTAAAAAAGTTTCATTTTGAAAAAATATTTTTTTAAAATTCCTTTTCCAAATCTAAAAATAGAAACCCAAAATACAGTATTCCGGTTAAATATAATTAAGATTTAGAACCTCCAAAAGTAACTATTTTTATAATTGATTTAATTTCAATGATTAACTCAATAATGATCCACATAAAAGCACAAAGACTGATTATTTTTGTTTGCTTTTGATAAAGGTGATTGGAGAATCAATATATTTCCATGATTTGAGAAATAATTTGTCAAAAAAATTTATTGGTTAATTATTTAATTTTTAAAAAAAAACGAATTTTTTCGTAACTAATCTACATTTCTCCACAAATTTAAGAAAGATATTTTGTGACTTTGTAGTCTGAATATTGATAATTCAACATTTAAAATTATGACGAAATGCAAATTTTATTCTGAAATTGTTGGGTTTTTTACACTAATACATACATCCTTTTAATTGATGAGATCAACAAATACTACTACTTGACTAATCGATTTTTTAGAGACACTTGAACCTTGTAGCAACGAATGTGGTTGGGTCCAATAACAAAATACTTTGATCCTAGGCTTCTTCTTGGGAGACGCTAATCCCTTAATTGAAAAATAAAAAAATCAAAATTTTCATTTAGCTTTCCAAAATACAAACAACCCCAAGAATTATTATCAAATCTACAAAGGCTGTCAATTCAAAAAAATTATAGAATACAACTGATTTGTTGAATTAAATCTAAAGTTCGAAGTTTACAGATTTTGAAAATCTTTGTTTGGAAAGGTGAACGAAAATTTAGTTCCATTTATTTTACAGCCAATAGTAAAGTTTGTTGATTTTGTGGAAATACCAAAGAATATTCTTATCTACTTGAAAATGTACATTTGGTTTTTGATTTCTAAAAAATATGTTTTAGAAGAATTAGGTTAGACAGTTCAGAGACTAAAAAACTGTTGAAAAGAGGTGAAGATCATAACTGTTGTTTTCATTTTCGTTCTAGTGAATATAGAAAAAAAAGAAAACTTGTATTTGGTTAATAAATCGGAAAACACTTCCTTTTCATTTTTCATTTTCTTTCTATTTCAACACCCCACTTCAAATTACTAAGTGTTGCAAAATAAATGGAACAGAATTTTCATTCAGCTTTCCAAAAAAAGATTTTAAAAGAGTTGTCATTTCAAAATTTTTAGATACTTACAGTGATCAAAATAATGTGTGCACAATGAATATAATCCGTGTTTCAAAATATTATCCGTACTTTTTTTTATTCTTGTACAAATGTAACATCCAATCTACTACCAAATAGTATACTTAAGTCCAAATCAATTTTGAAAGTAAAGGTCTGGTTATTTTCAGTAAAATTTAAATTATTCATGCAAATAGTTGAAAATTTTCCATAATATTCTCAATTTTTTTGAAATTTTTTGTTTTTTTTATTGAAATTTTCTTCAAAAATTTACTCTATTTTTTGAGATAAATTTTGCAATTTGATCCTTCATTTTTAGAATTTCTTTTTAAATAATAGAACTTTAAGAAACCAAAACCATATTTTTTTAGGGTTTATTGTCAGTTTCTGTGATTGGTTAATGTATAGGTTTTCTATAACAAAAAAACACGCTTTTTATTTTGAAACACGCTTTAAATTTTTTTGCACGCTTTATTTTGACTACAGTAGAACAAGCTTAAATTATTTTTTACCTTTATGAAATTGAGGTCTTTTGATTTACTTTGATTCTTGGGTTGATTTTTTGGAAAAGCAGAGTGAAAATTTTGATCTTTTTAGTTTGCAATTAACAGTCCAACCTAGTTTTTGAAAACTTTATGAAGTAAAAAAAAGAAATCAAATAGAAAAAGAAGTGAAAATTTTTTTCAGATTTATTATCCTTCTACCAGTCGGAAAAGATATAATCTTGTGAATAAACTTTTGTGGTTATTTAATTTTTGTTTTCAAACATATCAAAAAAATTGCTTTTAGTGTTTGGGTGGTTTTTACTTTTTGGTTTTTCGAAGAAATGTTAAGAATAAAATAAAAAAAAAATATAAAAAAAAATGATTTAGATTTTTTGTATGTTGATCTCAAAGGTCTCTAAAAACAATCAGGTTTTATGTTGCCCTGATAAAAGATGGCATAACAAGGATTCAAAAAAAATGCTTAAAAAAACGACAGAGACAGGACTCGAACCTGCGCTCCCATAGGGAATTTGATTTCAAGTCAAACGCCTTAACCACTCGGCCACTCTGCCTTAAAATGATATCAAAATTGGATTTTCATATTGTTTAATATAACAAGTTAAAACATACAAAAAATTTCATTTTTTTGGTATTTTTAATGGATACTTGACTAAAAAAACGCAACAAAAAATCATAATATGATTTTGTTGCGAGTTCGAAAAATAAATAACATGATTCAAATGTTTACAAAACAACGATTAATAAAATAATAATATATATACAACTAAATAAATCACAAATGATCCTATTTATAAAAAATAAATATATCCGAAAAAAATCTACATTTAGTGACAAATTTAAAGGTTAAAGTATTAATATTCTGACTCCAAAGTTGACAAATATCAAACTTTAATTTGTGGCAAAATATAGATTAATCGCTCAAAATACAAATTTAATAAACGAACCAAATAATCAAAACAATAGATTTTTTTGACAAATTATCTCTCAAATCTGGAAAAATATTGATCTTACAATTAGATTTTCAAAAAGGAAACAAAACTCGTCATTTATTGGTTTTTTATGTTGATGATAACTTGAGTTAATCTTTGAAATTAAAAAAAAAATATAAAAAATTGTTACTTTTGAAAGTTCTAAATATGAATTTTTAAAGACGAGAAAACTGTACATTTGGTTTCTATTATTAAGATTTAAAAAAGGAATTAAAAAAAATTTCCAAAACGAAAATTTTTAATAGTTATAATAAGTCAAAAATTTAATAATTTATTGTGCAATGAGATTTGTAATTGATTTTTTGGAGCGACAGAAAATATTTTTCCAAATGCAAAATAATACCATTTACAACCAATTACAAAATACTATGATGATAGAGAAATCTTAGGTGTCACTAATCCCTTAACTTTATATCATTAAAACACGACTAATTCAAATCAAACATCTAAAAATTAATAATCAAGATTATATATATTGTTCATACACACAAAGGTTTTATTTAACAAGTCCTCAACTGATCAGCACCAATTTATAACAATCACATGTCAAACAATGATATCTACTAATAATAACTCAAAATATTATTTCGAAACAACTGACAAATAATATTATTTAAGGCACTAATTTCTCTGATCTGCTATTTTTTTTGAAAATTTATTGACTGTTCTTTCAAGAATTTATAGATATAAAACATTTTTAAAGACAAAATAGACTAAATTTTTTAAAAATATTTTCTCATAAACAACAATATATATACAGAATAAACTTAACTTGGTTTAGTTTTAGGGATCAGTACTCTACCACAACAAGCAAAAATTTAAAAAAGATTTTATTAGTGATATTCTGAAATCAGAAATTTCTAGATATGAAGTGTTCAAGATTTATGATCGATTCACAAACTTTAGAATTGAAAATTTTTTCAAGGAGATCAATTTTTTTTACCATTTATTATGAAAAACATAAAAGATTAAATTCAAATTATCTCTAACATTATAAAAAAAAATTACATTTTTTATAACAATTTCTCTCGTTGGTACACATTATAACATCTTTGTTACAAAGAATATAAATGTAAAAAGTTTTTTTTTTTTTTTTTGAGATAATTCTTTTGATTGACTAAAAAATTGATTTTTGGCCTTGTAGAAAAAATAATTTATATGAAAAAAATCCCAAAAAGATTTTTAATTGTTAATATTATGGAAATTGATAAATAATTACTTTAATTTCCAACAAACCGATTTTATAAATACCCATTTTTTTTTTTAACTTGGAATTAAACCCCCTTAAAGTTGATTAGAGCTGGGGTTTGTATAGGATAATCATTGAATTGTTTGATACTATAAGTAAACCAACTTTTTTTGAACTCAATTGAGTTCTATTGATGTTTTTTATGAATTAAAAACGGTTATTTTTAATCCTTTTTGTTTTTGATTGGTTGAATAATGTTTTGGGTAAATGTAATTTAATTTATCATCAATCTAATGAGTTATGTGTTTAAATTTTAATAAATTTGATTCTTCGAAAAAAAGAAATTATTAGGCTATTGCTTCAAAATTTTTCTTAATATTCACAATCCTAAAATGTGCTCGCGATTATTTTCATGTCAGGTATTTCATCGATGCTATATTAAAGACATTGTAAAATATTGGTATGATTTTATGAAGGGTAGCTAAAGTTAAATAAGTTTAAAAGTTAATTTATAAATTTAACAATAAAATTGTATATTGTGTGAAGATCGAATTCTATTTTTTCAAATCAAGTTTTTATGAAAATATTTTATAATTAGGTAATTTTATCCACAAAATGTAAAATCATTTTTTTTTTGTTAAAAAATATTTATACTGTAGAGTCAGTTTCAAATTTAAGATACAAACTTTAAACAAAATTTATGGCATAAAAAAAACTCAAATTAAAGTACAAAATTTGGAAATTTTTTTCAAAATTATTTTTACTAGAATCTGGATTTTGTGCCTTAATTTGAGAATTTTATTGTGACCTTAAATTTCGTTGAAAGTTTGTGCCTTAAAGTCGAACTGACTGTAATAATAATTTTTTTAAATAGTGCCAAACAAAATTTATTAAAATTTTTTTCCTAATAGGCAATTACCTATATTTTTATTTTCATTTTTCTACAACTAGAAAACGACTTTTAAAAAACCATAAAGAATAAAAAAAAAAAACAAATAAACTCTTTTTCAAAAATTGTGACTCACCTGAAAGAATAAATTGAAAAAAAAAAATTATCCTTTCGTATTCCAGAACAATCAATAACTAAATCTGATTTGTAATTCACTTTTAAGTCCTTCAAGATATATATGAACCTGGTATATTATAAAATTAAAAAACAATAAAACCAAAAACTAAAAAAAAGTTAGTCACAATTTTTGAAAAGAGCTTTACCGATTTTTTATTTACTGAACTTTCGCTGAAAAAAAGTGAATAAAAAGATTTTTTATGAATAATTAAATTCATTTTCAAAGATAGTACACAGTCATAATTTTCATACTGATTATTGGTCTTTTTGAAGATATCTTTTTTTTTTCTACATGATCTTTTTAAAAAAAGAAAAAAAAATTTAAAAAAAAAAAAAAAAAAAAAAAAAAAAAAAAAATGAAAAAGAAAAAAAAAAGAAAAAAGAAAAAGAAAAACAAAAATTTGAAAAAGAAAACTAAAATTGGAAAAATTAGAAAAAATGATTCTGATCCAAAAATTTTAAAATATTTTTTTGTTAAGAATACTACAATAAACCCACAAAACAACCCCCATTAACATCATAAAGCGGGTCAAAATATTTGAAAAATAGTTAACTTAATAGATCTAAATTACTTGTTAACCTTTTTTTTAAGCTTCTACCAAATTTTTATTTATTAATTCACCTGAAAGTCTATTAGTTTTATCTGATGAGATTTGAATTGTAAATATTAATATCTAAAAATATTATCAATATACAAAATTATCTTACAAAAACAATAGTATTTCAGCGTAAAAGTATAATAGTTTTAAGATTTTCACAAGTAGACTTAATTGTTAAAAACATAGGTTACTTTTGTTATTTTTATCTTGGAAATGTGAGAATTTAGGATTTCAAAAAAAAAAAATATTAAATTGTTTAAATGGGGGTTAACTGATCTATTTCAAATCTAAAATATTTCGTTACAAAAAAAAATTACAAAGATCGCTTCAAGATTTTATTTTCTTTTCAAAAAATACTAGGCCCTTAAATATATTATAAGTAGAAATGAAAATATTTAAATTTATTTTTAGTTCTTTCAAATCCTACCAAAATTTTCAAAAATATGGATTTAAAAATAGAGTAATTGGGATAAGAAATATTAGATTACCCATTATTTTAATTAATATTAATATAAAAATTTAAATGTAAAAAACCTCAAAAATGACATTAAAATTCTTTTAAGATTCAACAAAATTAGATTTATCATTCAAAATTTTTTGAACGTTTAATTTTAGGTAAAAAAGTATACCTTTTTTTCGATTTCCGGGTATTACAAAAATAATTAATCAATTTCTTGGATAAAATTACGATTCAGGAAATTCCAGTTGAAAAAAAAATATTTTTTGTTTTTCTTTTTTACCTTATTTTCAGGTAAAACAAATTAATTTTAATAAACTAAAAAACTGTCCCATTATTACAATAAGAGATTTCTCAGTATTTTAATGTTTTTTTTACCAAATTTGATATTTTTTGAGAAAAGTGTAAAAAAATATTGTTTTTT
Source organism: Anaeramoeba flamelloides (assembly GCA_027625915.1). Taxonomy (NCBI): domain Eukaryota; family Anaeramoebidae; genus Anaeramoeba; species Anaeramoeba flamelloides. The sequence continues at coordinate 9,409,448 of JANTQA010000032.1, read as the reverse complement.
TTTTCAAGGGTTTGGTTTCTTATCAAGAAATAATAAGTTTTGAAGAGCAAAACAATACATTTAATACTAGAATTAAAATCTTTTAGGGTGTATTGTTTTTTTTTTTATTATTTTTTAATATTATTATTAAATTTATATCTTCGTTTTTTTTTTTTTTTTTTTTATTTGAAACTATTTATTTTTTTTGCAAAATATCAATTTTAAAAAAAAAATGTCTTCGAAAAGAGAAAAAAATATTAAAAAATACATATAATGTAAGGTCTTCTAAAATTAATTTAATAATTAATAGCCAAAAATCTATTTTTTGAAATATTTTCAGTGGGAGTATAGTAATAAAAAAAGGTAATTCTAAAATAAAATAATGTGGTACATTTTTTTTTCGGTTTTTGGTTTTATTTTTTTTTAAATTTTTAAAATATCAGGTTCTTTAATATTTAAAATAAACAAAGGTCAATTATTAATAATAAATAATAATTAATTGTTTTTGAATACAAAAAAATCTTTTTTTTTTGATTTATTATTTCAGGTGAAATTGTATTTTTAAAACAGTGATGTTATATACCGTTTTACCGTCAAATATGCCACGTTTTAGTGGGTGAAGTTACATATGTTTAAAATGTTTGAATTGATATTGGAAGAATTTTTCATTTAGAAATTTCAAAATAGAAACCAATATTTCACATTTCAATTCTTTTTTTTTCGTTTTTTTTTATACATAATTCATTTCTAAATTTTTATTTATTTATTTTAAGATCTATATTAAAGAGGTAAAAAAATGTTATTTTAATGTTACTGAAATGATTCAAATGATTATACTTTAATCACATATTTTTTTCTATTGGAATTTTATTTGAATCTTTAAATGAAGTTCAAAATAAACTTTATTTTTTTTTCTCAATAATTGGCCAGATAATTTGGGTTTTTCAATTTTTAAGAAAATTTATTGATTTATTTGTTTTATTTCATATTGGAATCAACTATCAATTGATATTTATAATTCTACTTATTTCTGATTTGTTTTTTAAAGTTCAATTTTAAATAATAATTGATATTTGAAATGAAATTTTGAGAAGTTTTGATTGAAACGAACTCTATATACAAAATTACTTTATCAGTGTTATATATATATACTATAATTTTTAAATAGTTATTAGTATTAAAATAAATTTAAAAAAATAATAAAATCTGCTTATTTTTAAACGATTGTATAAATCAACTTTATCCAAAAGTTTTTTTTTTTTATTTTTTTTTACAAAAAGAGTATGAAAAGACTTTAAGGACTATCTGAATTTTATGCTCTGTGAGCATTGAAACACAAAGCAGTAAATATACTAAGACCTTTAAAATATAGTGAATTTAGGGAAAGTCGAAATATTGCCAATTTTTAGCAATTTAAGATTTTGACTAAAATCATTTATTGATCCAAAAAGTTTTCGAAAAATCCCAACAAAGCAAGGCAAAAATAAAAAGCTATTTTTTTTTATATTGGGAAAATGTGATTCCACTTTCTTTTCAAATGGGTGGCTAGACTCACCACCAACTCTAACATACTTCAATATAAAGTGGAGTGACACTTTCCCAATATCATTTTGGAAGTCGAAAATTTTGAGTGAAAAATTTGGATTTGGAAAGTAAATTTTTTTTGACTTCCTCAAAAACAACCTAAATTTTACATTTTAACAAGATCTATTAACTCAACATTCTTTTGAGTTCATAGTCCGTGTTGTGGGTATAAAAGTAATAGCAACTGGGAATAAAATTCGAATAATCCTTAAAAATGTTTTTAAATTAATACATTAATTATCAAATTACTATTTGTTTAAACATAAATTGAACAAATTTTTAATTTAGCTTTCCACAAAAGTTTTTTCAAAAGATCAAAGAAAAATTTAAATATTTTAATTGTTTAAAACGTATATAATATTATATTTGTAATTTTGAATTGTGTACCTGAAAGATTTATTTTAATTCTTGAAATTTTTTTTATTTTTTGGAATGAGAAATCAACATTTTGTACAAATTCACTTTTCCATTAAGTACTAATCTATATTAAATTTTTTTTTACCTAAATTTAATAGAGATTGAGAAAATTTTTTGCCAATTACTTAGATTTGAAAAAGCCTGTTTATTTTCTATATTAAACATATTTCTAGATAAGGAATCCTTATTTAGAAGTTGGTCAAAAAAAAAAATAATTGAGACTAGTCCCTTAACAGAAATAAAGAAAAGAAAGATTTTTATTTCAATTTGCCAAATAATTTACTAATTATAAGATGAAAAAACACAAAGATTCTTGCAAATCGAGTGAAAATGAAAAAAGTCAGTGATTTAATTAGACTATTTGAAAGTGAATTTTTCAAAGTAATTTGATTTTAACATTAATTTGAAAGAATTAATCGGGCAACAAATGGTTGTATAGAAATTTAAGATGTGTTAAAAATTAGTATTAATTTTTAGGAAAGCTTGGAGTAAATATGAATTTAAATGTACTAACTACTCAACAGCGTTATTAAAGTAAACCGTCTTAGATTTAATATTTTCGTTTGAGCTGTTCACTACAGGGGTAAATAATAAAAAAAAAAAATCAATAAAAAAAAAATTATCTTTATTTTGTAGAAAATTTATGTCTAGTAGGTTTTTTAGAAGTTTAGTAAATGGAAGAGTGATGAAAAAAGTCAACCACTAAAATTTCTGTTTTTTATTTATGAGCAAACGATTTGTTATTGTTAAATTTGTTTGTGATTTCATTTTATGATAATTGATCCCTAAAGTGTGTTCTTGAAGCGTATTTAATCAAAAAGTCCACCACCAAACATGTCATCGTCAGATTCGGATTCGGATTCTGGCTCTGGCTCTGGCTCTGGTTCTTTTTCTTCTTCTTTGTTATCAGTGACTGTTTCTGTAGTGACTGTTCCAACTTTATAAAATAAAACAATAATTTGTTTGTTAGTTTTGTTTTGAATTCGCCATTTGTTTTGTTTAGTTGAGTTAGGTTAAGGTTTGTTGTGATTAGGTATTGTGAAAGAAGAAAAAAAAATAAAAAAAAAAAGCAAAAAGCAAAAAAGTAAAAAGCAAAATGAAAAAAGAAAAAGCAAAACAACAAAAAATCAAAAAAACAAAAAGTAGAATTTTGTTTTTTTGTCTTTTTTTTGTCTTTTTTTTTTTTTTTTTTTTTTTGCCTTTACTGAGTTTGTCAAGAAAAAAGAAAAGAAAAGAAAAGAAAATAAATAATTACCTGATCCACCGGAACTTATTAAGTTTCCAATTTCGTTGTTTTCAAAAAATCTAACATACATGTCAACCATATAGCTTTCAAATTGGATGTTGGCTGATTTGAGAACATTTTGGATCTTTTCTGAGGTAACTTTGATTTCATCATCATGAAGCATAAGAGCAGAGTAGATGATAGCTTTTTCTGTAATTTGTTCTTGGGATAAGTTTTCCATTTAAAGTAATTCTTTCTTGTTGATTGAAGATCGTAGTTGTAAGGATCGAGTTATTAAATAGTAAAAAAAAAAAAAAAAAAAAAATTATTCAAAAAAAAAGAGAAAAGAAAATTTAGCAATTTTGAGAAAGATCCAAGATTATCCAAGAAATACTGAATTTGAGAATTGTTTGTTTGTATGATTTCTTGTTTTTCTTTTTAATTTTTTTTGTTTGTTTTTAAAAAAGGATTGTTTACTTTAGGCAAAAATGAAATTTGAAAAAAATGAAAAAGATCAACATTTCTTTTCTAAATTCGAAGAAATAAATTTGATTGCGAAATAAATTGTACAAAAGTTTCCTTCAGTTCTCCATAAAAAGATTTGTGAAATCATATAAAATTACAATTTTTTAATATTGATTAATTCAAAGAAATATCAGAAAATTTTTTAATTTATTTTCCATTTTACAAATATGTTTACAAAAGCTTTGATTAATTCATTGTAGACTCTTAAGTGCTGAAGAAACTTTGTAAAATTGGCTTGTCTTTTAAACAATTCTTTCTCTTGTTTTGTTTTATTTGTTGAGTTCATTGATTACAAAATCGGAAATTGAATTAAAAATTTAATTGAATAAATTTGAATTTATCAGTTCTATAAATCAGTTTAAATTATTAATTTACCTTTTAGAATTGGAAGTTTGATAATTTAGTTTTTATTCTTGGATCGGGTGATTTTTTTGGAAAAGATTAGTGAAAATATTAATCTTTTTATTTTACACTTAAGGTTTACAATCCCTGAAACTGGAAAAAAGATTATCTTGTATTGGGTGTGTCAACTTGTTATTTTGGTTCTTAGCTGATCGATCCACAACTAAGTTTGGATGGTATAGGTGGTTGAAAAAGGCAATTTTTGTCATTTTATTTTTTTTTTTTCCGAAATCCGAATTGATGAGTCTAAGATTAATTGATTGGAAGGTACTGAATTGAAAGTGTTAGTTTTTGGGTTGTCAATTGAAATTATCATTTTCCTTTTACAGAGTTAGGAGTAAATAAAAAAAACTTTTTTTACAAGTATCAAATAATCCAAAGCGTAAATAAAAATTTCAACATAGAAAACAAAAAACACAATTACTAATTAAATATCTTCCAGTTAATTAATCTTAGACTCATCAATTCGGATTTCGGAAAAAAAAAAAATAAAATGACAAAAATTGCCTTTTTCAACCACCTATACCATCCAAACTTAGTTGTGGATCGATCAGCTAAGAACCAAAATAACAAGTTGACACACCCAATATAAGATAATCTTTTTTCCAGTTTCAGGGATTGTAAACCTTTATAGTATATTAGTCTGGGAGTTATTTTCAAGACAGAAATACTATTTAAGTAAAGATTTTAATATTTTCATTGTACAATAGATTCAATTAAAGGTAGCTGAATAAAATTTCGAAGAATTAATATACTAACTTTTAATTTCAAAAAATCTTAACTGATTAATTTGAAATCAAATTATTATACTTGATAACATAGGTGTAATCATTAGAATATAAAAAAAAATATTGATGTTTCAAGTACAGTGATCAAAAAAACACATGAAGTCTTATTTTGTTCCATTTTTCGTAATATCTAATTCAACTTTTTTTTTTTTTATTGTTATAATGAAACATCTAGTTCACTTTCCAATGGTAGAACTAAGCACCAAACCAATTTTGATTTGAAAGTCCCTGATATTCTCTGAAAATTTTCAAATTAATAATGAAATTTGTTGAAAATTTTTTAATTATTTTCTCAATTTTTTTATTGAATATTGTTTCTTGTTTAATTTTACTAAAACGGGCTTTATTTTGTTTGAAATATTTTCGAATTTGATCCTTCATAAATAGATTTTTTTTTTTTAATAATAAAACTCCTAGAAACCTATAAAATATCATATTACAGTTTATTGTTAGTTTCTTTGAAGATAAATGTAAAGGTCTTCTTTAAAAAATAAACATGGGTTTTATTTTGAAAAACGGATTCAACTTTTCCATATGTATTATTTTGACGAAAGTAGGAACACAAATAAAATTCTAGAATGTGTAAAACAATGTTTTTTTCAAGACACATTTAATATATATAAATTTTTTGATCTGGGGAAAATTTTTCTTGGAAATATTTTTGATACTATCCCGAAAAAATATAAAAATAAATAAAGTTTGTATTAATTCAAAAATCACTACCAAGCAATATAAATCAAGACTTTTAATATAAATTAAATACAACAAACGACTTAAATTCTATAAAATTTTTAACATAGAATTTAATTAATCAAATCAATTATAAAAAAAAACCATTTTTTTTTAAGTCACATTTCTTAAATTTTCAAACACTTTTAAATGTCATTTTTTTTGATTATTGTGTTTTACGTTGAAAAAAAAAATAAAAAATTAATTATTATTGTTTGTTTTTATACCCTATTAAAAATCTTTTTCTTATGTTCTAAAAGGCACTAGTGAAATAATTGAAAAAAATAAAATAAAATAAATAAATATGAAAAAATTATTTATAATATTGGTAGTACTAAAAAAATCACCTTGAAAATCTCAAGTTAGATAAAATAATACTTGTATTAATATTTAAATCAGTACCAACACAAAATTATATTTACAATATAATCCAAATTCCCAAAACTCAAATTCTTTAGGTTATTATATGTATTGTTGATAGTAGTACTGGATTTTTAAAAGTCTCTTTAGTTAAGTAAAATAGTTTTTTTATAAGGGTAAAAAATATAAAATTAAATTCTAAGAAATTAATTTTAATTTAATTTAATTTTGTAATCTTTTACCATTATAGATTAAAATGAATAATCGTAAAAATGCCTTTATAATATAATAAAAATGAAATCCAAAAAAAAAAAAAAAAGTAATTACTAATGTGAATCTATAGTGTAATTTTTTTTCTGGTATTTAAAATAATATAGTGGAAACTACGCCATGATTATACTAAATTCCCAAAATTTTAACAAGGTTTAAAAAAGGTTGTAAGAATAACAATATTATATTTTATATTTAATTTGGAGATTATTTTGATTTTATAAACTATTTCTTTTTTTGTATTTTCTGGTTTGCCCCCATTTCCTTTTTTTCCTGTTCCGAAATTTCTTTCGTTAGATCTTGAACTTTTTTTGATACAATATTACGCGAATACGTGATTTAAGATAAATATATAAATCAGATAGAATTAGTTGATAGTATCTAACCATTTGATTTATCAGTAATGTTTTTTAATTATAATAAATTTATCAATATAATTTTTTATTCAGCTCGTTTCATTTGATCATTTTGGGCATACTGGCTGTTTTTATTTTATTTTATTTCAATTAATATGGTTTAATTACAACCAGTTCAACTTTTAGAACAAAAATTTTCACCGAAATTTAAGGTATAAAAAAATCTCAAATTAAAGCAGATTTTTTTAGAATTTTTTGTTACAAAAATTATTTTTCTAGAATTTAAATTTTATACCTTAATTTTGATTTTTTTTGTATCTTGTTTTTCGTTCAAAGTTTGTATCTGAAAAGTGGAACTCACTGTAAAATTTAAAGAAATTCATTCTTCTCCAACTTTTTATGGATAAATACAAACATTTTTTCTCTAATAATTTTTAAAATTTTCTTAACTATATTTATATAATCATCTAATAATTTTTTTTTAAAATTATATATAAAAATTTAAAAAAATTATTTTTGATTTTTTTGATCAAATTTGTATCATTGTACCAAATCGTTCTTTTTATCTGGTTATTTTTTAAAAATAATTTGATTAATAATAAATATTTTCAAAATAAAAATTATCTTTTATATCTATTTATTTTAAATCCATAATACTTGAAAAATAATATACCTTTTTCAATTAATGGTATATTTTTTCTAATTTTTAAAATACTTTTTTTAGAAAGATATATCTAAACTTTGTTTCAGTCAAAATAAACCAAGGATTTTATTCAAATATCAAAAATTTTATATCAACTACCATTGAAAAACAATTAAGAAATAAGCAGAATAAAACAAAAATCAAAGAATTGTTGATATTAGTCTGAAAGAAACCTATTTAATCAATATATTTTTTTGAAAATTGAAAAACTCGAATTCTTAGTGGGATATTGAGAAAAAAAAAATGTTCGTTATTAAATTCAACTGATATTTGAATAATAAATAGGAAACAATTTTCATTTCATTTTCCATACTTTTCTTAATCTAATCAATTCCCCAAAGGAAGTGTGTTGGGATTTATGGTCTCTATTTGAAAAAGGAAATGAAAATGAATTTAAAATGTTTCACATTTATTAATCAAATATCAAGATCCAAGATCTTCAGAATATAACAATAGAAATCAATATAATTTCTCAACAACCATTTCCACCGTTTCAATTACATTAGAATAACATATTTTTATCAAGTGACCATTGATCTTGAAATAAAAAAAATTTTGTAACTGAATTAAGTGTCAAAAAAAAATCCAGAAAAAAATATGTAACAAAAATGTGTAAAAATATGAAAAAATGATTTCATTTTTGAAAATTTCTAAAATATTTTTTTTTTTTTCTAATCTCCATACAAATACTTGAAACACATATAATTCACCCATTACAATTAAACCACTTTGATTATAAGATGGTTTATAGATATATATATATATATATATATATATATATATATTGATAATTTATAAGAATTATTGTGGAAGATTTTTATATTTTATGAATTAATTTCTAACATTTTTGATGAAATATAAAATAAAAAACAATTTGTTTAATTAATTCATACTGTTTTTTTGGGGAAAATTATTAAATTTCGAATTTGGTCAAATTTCAATTTTGGTCAAATTCTCATTTTTTTCAAAATAGTCAATTCCATTGAAATTTATTGACTGTAGGCATTTAAAACACCCTTTACTGGTAGGTTAAGGTATTTTAGTGTAGGATAGAGTATGCTAGAGTAGGTTTTTGGTGTTTGAATGGTATACTAGGAAATTTTGGTAAGGATTTTGAGAGAAAAAAATAATTAAGAGACCAATTAGACTTTGGAAACTTGTTTTAAGGGTAAAAAACTTTCCACTTAACTTTATGTGTTAAAATTTATTTTCGAACAAATTTATGAAAATACTTAGTATTGCTGGTTTCGAGATTTTGGATATTCTACAATTTTTGTAATAAAATAACACCAATCATTAAATAATCTTTTTGATTTTTCCTTCCACAATTAAGAAAAAACATTAAAAACCATCAAACCAATAATAATAATCAAGAAAATCTTCAAAAATATGAAAAAATTCAATTTGACCACTTTTGAAATTTGACCAAATTTGAAATTTAATAATATACCTTTTTTTGAATTGATTTTTTTACATATTGAAAATTTGTTTATTTATAAAAATGTGGTTTGAGAATAAAGACATATAGAGTGTTATTTAAACTTCTTCAATAATAATATGAATGATAATTCTTATTTTTTCTTAAAATCCAAATATGAAATTAAAAAAACTCATATACAGTTCAAATAATTAATTATTTCAAAGTAAATTTTATAATAACTTTAGAATTAAAATGTCCAATAAAAATACTTTACAAGATTTAAAATGGATATTAAGAATAAAAAAGGAGACATATATATTATTAAAGGAAATTGAGAATTATTTAATTAATTTCAAATTTGATAATGTAGAAATTTGGACAGAAAATCTATGATTTCGCAATTATCAATTAAGGGGTTAAACTACAAAAATTATATTTTATACTATTATTGACATTTAATTCATTAATCATATTTTTTTTCATTTCTTGTCAGATTATTGTAATTTTTTCTATAGATCAAAATTTAATTATAATTTATATATTTATGAAGCTGAATACAAGATAAAGTATGTTGATTGAGATAAAATATTTTTTTTTTATCAGGATTAATTTTTTTAGTTTGTCATTTCAAGAGTGAATTGTATTTGACTATCAACGAGTTTTAAAATTTTAAAATGATTTCGCCTGAAAAGAATTTTTTGATTATACATATAGTCAGTTCCACTTTTAAGACACAAACTTTCAACAACAATTAGTATACAAAAAAGTCTCAAATTAAGATTTTTAATTTGTAATTTTTTTTTTACAATTTATTCTACTCGAATCTTAAATTTTTTGCCTTAATTTGAGATTTTTGTGCATCTTAATTTTCGTTCAAAGTTTGTGTCTTAAAAGTGGAACTTAATGTATCTTAAGATTATTAGCTTACAAAAATATTTTTAAAATTTTAAAACTCGTTGATAGTCAAATACAATTCACTCTTGAAATGACAAACTAAAAAAATTAATCCTGATAAAAAAAAAATATTTTATCTAAATCAACTTACTTTATCTTGTATTCAACTTTTTAAATATTTAAATTAATAATCAAATTTTGATCGATAGAAAATTTTGTAGCTACCTTGGAGAGGATTTATTTTTTTTTTTGATGATTTTTTTTTATTATTTTTTAATAAAAAACCAATAATCTTATTATTTCAATTTTGTTTATTATTTCTGAATTATTAAAAATTTTAAGTTAATAATTTTTTTTTTTTTCATTGTTTTATAAATTGAAATCTATACCAATTACTACACCATGCACCTGATATTGAGTTAAACAAACTGTTTCATTTTATCAAACTAAAAAAAAAAAAATTCCCTCACTTCTTGATAATACTGTTTGTAAAATCATATTTTATACATTATTTATAAAATCAAAGGATCTAGTAATTTAAAATAAAAATTTTCCTTTTATTTTGATTTTAGATTGTATATTTAAAGAAAAATAATACCTTAAAAATCATCACAAACCCCAAAAAAAAAAAAAAAAAAAAACTCAAAACAAAAAGCAAAGGAAAAAAGGAAAAAAAAATGTAGAAATTACAAAAATTAGCTTTCCAATTTTATTAAAATATTCTTAATGATCTTTTCTATTTTTTTGAGAAGATTGGTGATAAATCCTACTTTTTTTAACATTTTCATTTGTGTCTTCAAGAGAATTTTTTCTTTTCCGGATCTTTTCATTTTCGTTTAAATTGATTTTATTTTGGTTATTGTTTTGATAATCTGGTTCATTTTTGATTTTGCTATAATTTTGTTGGTTATTGTTTAGGTTTGATTTTTGTGATTGGTTATGGTTTCCCTTTTCATTTTGAATGCTTTGTTTTTTCATTTTATTTTCTAACAATCGATCGACTTCAATAAAAGGGTTTTTAATTATTGTAGTTGAAACGATTTTGATTGGGGTGTGTGGCCTATTTTTTGAATTTGTTGGTATGGCTTCAATCTTTCTTAATACCCTGGCGCCTGCAATAAGCTTTCCAAACACTGTGTGCTTCCCATCAAGGTGGTGGGCGGGGGCGAATGTGATAAAGAATTGTGATCGGTTCGTGCTCTTGCCAGAGTTTGCCATGGAAAGTATCCCTCTTGTTCCATGGATAAGGTGGTTAACAAATTCATCTTGGAAATTGCCTCCCCAAATTGACTCCCCTCCAGTACCATTGCCCAGTGGATCACCACCTTGGATCATAAAGTTTTTTATCAGCCTATGGAAATGGATTCCATCATAATAGCCTCGTGTGCACAATGTTAAAAAGTTTTCGCACGTTAAAGGTGTTTCTTCACAATACAATTCAAAAGTAAGATCACCCAAATTTGTCTTCATTTTTACAAGACCATTTCCTTTGACATAGTTACCCTTGATCGAGGGATTCATTTTGACATCATTTCTTCTTTTATTTTTATGACGGCTTTTGCTCATTAACTGTTTTGAATAATTATTAGTCTTGCTTGTGAAAAAGTAAAGTAAAAATGAAATGAACAAATTTGATGAAGAATGAAAAAATGATTTATTTATCATTTAATAGAAACACTAAAAATCTTCTGACCTTTACCAAAATTTGAGTCTTTTCACAAACTTTCAAACACTTGAGGATAATTTACAACTCTTTCAAATATTTCCCAACACTTTTAAATTGGAAAAGCTTTGTAAAAGTAAAATACTTTGAGGTAGTAATGAGTTTTCTTCTCGGTTTGAGTTTCCCACAAGATTCACTTGTTCATTGTAAAAAGATATGTTAAAATCTGTAATTGGCTAACAAAATATTCTAGCAGAAATATAAGTTATATTGCTTTTTATCCGGTTCGAAAACAAAATAAAGGTTAAAATATGGAAATCTATAATATAATTTTAATATTGTACTTTTGTTTTTAAGGTTGACAATTCGAAATAATTGTTAAAGACACAAATGTTTTTTGAATAGAATCTAACATATTTTCACTTATAAGTGTGGTTATTGAATTCAATTAATTCTGTAAGGGTCGTTTATTTAAGGGACTAGCAAACTAAAAAAAATCTTCAAGTAAATCCAATACCAAATTCAAAGCACTTTTACCGTATCTCGAAATTGAAAAACTAAGTAAAAAACTGATTACTACAAAACCCAAACTTATTTTTAATGCTATTTTCAGAAATGAATTATTGTTTTTAAAAGTTTGATCCATTTTTCTCATTTTCAAAAAGTTCCAAAATCAACCTATTTTGTTGAATTTTTTAAAAAAAAATATTTACTTTGAAAGAAGATTGAAACCTTATTGTCTGTAAAGGAGGTGTACAAAAATACACGTTAACAATTAAATCATTAAATTATATAATAACTCAGTCTTAAAAAACTATTTAATAACAAAAAGAAAATACAACAATTATTTTAAACTCGATAAAAAATAGAATTTTTTCATTTAAAGATCAGTTTAAATCAATTTTTTCTTTTTATTGAATAAAAAACTCAGAGAAAAACTACAAATCATAAGATTCAAAAATTCTCGCAAAATACTTTTTTAAAACCTAGGAAAATCCAAGGTATAATTTAGAGAAATACTTTTTAATTTGAGAGTTTATAATCAATAATTAATATTTAAATCTTTATTTTTTCAGTGGGTCATTAACATCACAAAGATTAAATATATCAATATACTTTAGAATTATTTCTCATTTTTTTAAAGATTTTCAAACAAATAAATCAAATTCGAATACATATTTTTAATAAAAAAAATAATAAAATATATTATCAAATGACTGGTTTTAATATGAATGGTTTCTTGTTTATACTCTTAAAATTTTAAAAAGAATATTTAATAATCTTTTAAACTTCAAGAAATTAAATAAATATTGGCGAATGAAATAAATGATCAATAGTTTTTTGATCTTCAAGTATTCAATATTTGATTTCTTTTTATTGTATTTTAAAAATAAGATTTAAAGTTCAAGGTTATTTGTTCATATTGGCTCCATGAAATTACTAAAAGTGAGATTTCTTCAAAATTAAAATTTTTTGTAAAATTTTCTTTTTCTAATTTGATCCAAAAATTCCAAACTAAAAGGATCTGATCTTTTTTCTGAAATATAATAGGGAAGAAAGAACTCTTAATAAAAATGATAACTCTTTTCCCTAAAATGGTGGAAGGAAGTGGCTTATCGGGTTTAATTGTATCTTTGTGCAAAAAATAATCCATTACCTTTGGGAAAAAAAATAAATTAGAGTTACTAGTCTCTTTAAATCATTTTTTAATTTGTTGCTGGTGATTCTTCAATTAAAACTCTTTTTTAAATAATAAAAGTCTATCATTCTTGTATTTGTCTAATAATGGGGAAAAAAATTACATCCTTTTCTTTTTATCCCGTTTCAAAAGAAATCACAAATTACAATAAAACAATCTGAAAACCTACCTTTGACAAAGAAAAAAAGGGAAAAAGATCTAATTTTTTTTTTCGGTTTCCAATTAAAAGAAATGTAAAGTAAAAAATGGATTTTTGTTGAAATAATGATTTTATAATTGTTAATGTTTAAATAAATAATTTCTTTTCTTGATATTAGTTACATTTTTTTGATATTAAAGTACTTGATGGGTTATTTGTTAAAAAAGTTTGAAATAAATAATAAAAAAAAAATTAAAAAAGAAATCCTTGAGATTAGAATCTAATCTTAAGTGTTAAATGGAAAAGTTGTTTAATTAGGTCAAAAGGCTATTTTTTATTTATTAAAATTATTTTTTTACCGTCAGTTCCACTTTTAAAGTATAAACTTCAAACAAAATTAAGGCACAATAAAAATCTCAAATTAAGGTCCAAAATTCAAAATTTAGTTAAATTATTTTTTTAAAAAAAAATTCTAACTTTTTTGTTTTAATTTGAGATTTTTTTCTGCCTTTATTTTGGTTGAAAGTTTGTGTCTTAAAAGTGGAACTGGCTGTTATTAAAAAAAAAATTATTTTCTAAGTGTGTTTAGATATGTTCTTTGGTAGAATTTTGAAAATATATATTTTAATTTTATAAGAAAAGAAGATGGGTTTATATTTAAAAAAATAGAAGTTGAAAAAAGAATTTCTAAGAAATAATGTAAATAAAAGGAAATTAAAAATAAATAATAAGAAAAAAACAAAAGTGGTTTGAGTCAGGTGAATTTGAATTTTTTGGGTTTTGCTGCTTTTTTCTAATCGGTGGTTGATTTATATTGCCTAAAAAGTATTTTAAAGTGATTCAATAGATTTCTTTTTTCTTCTTTTTTTTTTTATTTTCTCTATTTAACAATTTCTATCTTCTTTGGATTTAATTTGAAAATCAAAATTTTGGTTTTTTTGTGAGTTCTTTTTTCCATTGTCTTATTTTTTAATATTTTTCTATCCCGGTGCAAAATAGCTACTTTTCCAATTTTTCTTTTATGAAATGTTATATTTTGTATTATAGTTCCTTTTTTCTTGTCTGTGTGAATATTTATACCGTCAATTTGTAGAAGATCTATATATGAAAAAAGTTTTTTTTTGGTTTCTAATTTATATATGATTCGGTTTTGCTTAAATTATTGGGGTAATGAGCAATTTTTTGATATTTTACAGTTAGTTCTACTTCTGAGACACAATTTTTCAACGAAATTTAAGCGACAAAAAAATCTCAAATTAAAACACATTTTTCGGAATTTTTTTTCCATAAAATTATTTTCTTATCACTAGAATTTTTTGTCTTGATTTGAGATTTTTTTTTTTATTAAATTTCGTAAAGAGTTTATGCCTTAAGAGTGGAACTTAATGTAAGAAAAACATTAATGTCTATTTTGATTTTCAATAGGGGATCTTATAAAATTCTAATTTAAATCAATATTATTTCTTTACAACAATTACGTAGATTCAATAACTTTCAAATAGTACTTTTTATATTATTGGATATGAAAATTGAAATGAAAATATTAAATAATATTAAATGATAATAATATATAATTATTTTATTTATTTTATGAGTTATTTTATTAATTGAGTTGTTTATTGATATGTGAGTGTCTTGTTTTTTTTTTTAATCGCTTGTTTGTTTAGTTCCCCATTTCTCAATTGTAAATTTAGTTGAAATTTGATACGTTCTTTTTCCAATAAATTTTTTTAAAATTTTTTTATAAAGTTTCAAGATCATTTATGAAAGGTAATATGTTCGTTATATATTTAATTTGGTTAGATATTTAGTATTTAAATCTTGAATTGTTTTTTGGTTTTTGCCTTGTTGTTCCTTTTCTAAAGCTCTTCCAAAAGTTAGTTTCCTAAACTTTATGACTAAGTGGGGTTTAATTAATTTTTTCTTATTTTTAGTTTGGTTTTTGGAAATTGGAATATTCCTGTTTATCACAATTATATCATAAAGTTGGGTGTCAAGTCATATAAATGTTCCTGATCCAAAATTTAATTTTTTTTACAAAATATAAAAAGCTGACTTTTTTTTTTTTTTTTTTGTGGTGAGGCGTCGATGGATAGGTTGAATAGTTTACATTTTTTTTAAACAAAATTTCAGTTTGTAATAATCATATTTTATTTTTGTTTATTAATTTAAATCAAAAAAGTTAAAATATCCGTAAAAGAACTAACGATGAATAAAAAACTAAAATTTAACTCATCAAATAAAGTTTACAATGTGTGATTTAAAAATAAGAATAAAATTACCAACAACACACAAAAAAGACATAAACTTAATCTAATAAAATGGGGAAAGGAAAAAAATCTAAGAACAGAAATTTTTTTTTCAAACAGCCTCGAGGAGAAGAAATTACAATAGTAACATAAATTGTAAGATTATATTTATCTTAAAATCATACACAAAAAAATAATTATCCATTTGACAAACCTTCTCTGGGGATCGGTAATTATAATAGATATGTCATAATACTTCCCTGGTGTTGTGTTCAAAACTCCAGAAAAGTACCCACTTCCAAGCCCCATGAGAAAGTTTAAGTGACTAGTCTCTATTATTTTATTTTTGACCAAATTTTTAAATAAGGATTCATTATCTAGAAATATATTTAATATTGAAAATAAGCAGGTGTTTTCAAATCTAAGTAATTGGCAAAACATTTTCCCAATCACTATTAAATTTAGGTTAAAAAATTTAATAGAGATTACTCCCTTAATTAAACTAAGATCATCAAGTTCTATCTAACCTGTTATTATGGTTTCCCATTCAGAAACTTAATTTATATTGTTTGAAGCCATTACTTTAATCGTCCGTACATTAAAAGATTTAAAAAAAAAGTCATCCGACAAGTTTTAAGTTGAATTTTTTTTGTTGTTTTGAATTTGGAAAATTAAAAAATTTTAACAACATTTTTGTTGATTCTTTGAAAATTTTATCAAAGGTTATAATACAAAAAATTCTTTTTTCATTAGAATGATCAAGAGAGCAAAAAGAAAATACTATTTTGTTTTTGGCTGATTAAAAAATGTAAAGTTTTTTTTTTATTTTTTTTAATTGTTTATGGCCACGATTGAATCATGACCTATTGCCCTTGAATGGAAGCAGTTATTTAAGAACTTAGTCGTAGGTTTGAATATGGATTTGGAATTAATGTTAACTAGTAAAAAATGTAAAGTCTTATAAATCTTATTTGATCAAAAATTCTGTTTTGAAACTATTGGATTGTTTCCTCCTTTTTGTTTAATAGAATATTTTTGGGTCTTTTGTTATAAGGCATGCTTTATAATGCCAAGAGAGATTAGCAAACCCAAGGGTAAGAAATAATCTTCTTTCCCATTGCTAGGGACTCAATCCTTAATTCATCTAAATATCGAATAAAAAAATAATTGTTTTTCCCAATTAAAAAAATTTGAACCAAAATAATTCGTTGTTTTCCATATCCAAATATATGAGTTACAGTATCGCCATTTGTATATTAAGAGGGTTATAGATTCTTCCAAAAATTTTGGAAATATTTTTCTAAAATGAGACTTTGTTGATTTTGTTTTTCAACTTACCTCTTATTTTCATCCTTACCAACCAAATTCTTGAAAATTTTTTTCGATTTCAGTCAAAAATCTTTGTATCTAGTTAAAATATTACCCACAATCAAAATTATTTCCAAAGATGTTTTTTCTTTGTATTTTCTGAAAAACAGTTAAAATTCTGAAATATGAAAAAATTAAAAGTTAATTTACTTTTTTTTCAAATTAAAGCTTTTGACAATTAAACAACTGAATACCTTTTGATCAGAAGTTGAAATTCACTAATGTTAAATTATATCTCAACTGTCTTTCTGGAATGAAATAAATCACAAACCGTTGAAAGTTTTTGGTTGTATTATTTTCCAAAACCCATCTCCAAGAAATAAAATCAAACAACTTGAACACGAACTTTCTTTAATTGTGATCATGAAGGAAATTTCATTTGGAAAAATCATTTTTTTAAACATTTTTCTTCAAAAATAACTAATTCATAAAAAATGAAAATCAAACCATTTTTCGGATACACACCAAAACCAGAATCAGCCAAAAAAGTTGTTTCTCCACCATACGATGTTCTTAATAGAAAAGAAGCTCGAAAATATGCCTCTGGAAACGAAATGTCATTTCTTCATGTAAACAAAGCAGAAATTGATTTAGACGACGAAATTTCACCATATGATGACAAAGTCTACACAAAAGCAAAAGAAAACTTGGACAGCTTCATTGAAAAAAAATTCCTCGTAAAAGAAGAAAAAAAAGTTTTTTATATTTATGCACAAATCAAAGGTAAATTAATTTTTTTTTTTTATCTTTTATTCTTTTTTGACATCATTTTATTTTTTTCTTATTTACAGAATCCTTTGAATTTTCTATTGTAAACTTTTTGTGTTCTTTTTCAACTTACAACTAACAACCTTTATTTGTTTTCTTCTTATTGTTTTTTTTTTTTTCTTTTTTTCCACTGATCTTCTTTTCTTAAAAAAACAAATCTTCCCCTTACATGAATTTCCATAAATTTCAAAAAAAAAAAAAAAAAAGGATCTCACACTCAAAAAGGGATTATTTGCTTAACATCTACCCAAGAATATGACGAAGGAAAAATTAAAAGACACGAATTTACAAGAAAAGCAAAAGAAGCTGATCGAACCAAGATTGTTGACATTCAAAACGCAAATGCCGGCCCAGTCTTTTTGTCTTTTAGGAAAAAAGAGTCGTTGGAAAAATTGATTAAAGTCTGCTCCAGCGGAGAACCACACATTGACGTCTTTAGTGAATTTTCACAAGACAGACATGTTCTTTGGAAGGTAGACAACGACGAGCTTATCGAGAAATTTGTTACCGAATTCAACGATGTACCAGCCTTGTACATCTGTGACGGACACCATCGAGTGCAATCTGCATCAAACGTGTCCAAACTTCGAAGAGAGAAAATCCTTAAGGAAGGAGGAAAGGTAACCGGCGAAGAACCATTCAACTTTATGCTCTCTGTTGTCTTCCCCGAAAACCACCTAGCAATCTTTGACTACAACCGTGTTATCAAATTCCAAGAGGGCATGAACCAAAAGGCAGTCATGGACCATTTAGAAAAAATGTTCAAAGTGGAAGAGATCCCAACAAACAAAGAAGAAGTTAACGACGGATTGACACCACCACATTTCGCCAAGTCAATCAACAAGGGCGTATTTTCAATGTACTTGATGAAAAAATGGTACTCCTTAATCACCAACCCTGAATTCATTCCAAAAAATGATCCTGTTGGATCCCTTGATTCGGCCATCCTCACAGAAACCGTCCTAACACCGTTATTTGGAATCAAGGACATTAGAACTTCCAAAAAACTTGACTTTGTTGGCGGTACCCGTGGTTACAAAGAACTTGAAAAACTTGTCAACAAACAACAAGGTGAGAAAACAAATGGCATTTCACTTGCATTCGGTGTATGCCCAGTTTCAATGGAAGAATTGATGGAAGTTGCAGATTCTGGTAACGTGATGCCTCCTAAATCAACTTGGTTTGTTCCTAAACTCCTTTCCGGTTTAGTTCTTAGGTTGATCGAAGATTAAAATATTTCGAAATTTTAAGAAAATTTGTTATTTTTATTTTCTTTGCTCTTCTTTTCTTTTCTCTTCTCTTCTATTCTCTTATCTTCTTCTTTTCTATTATCTTTTTTTTTTTTTTTTTTTTTTTTTTCATTTAAATTGCTTATCTTTCTAGTCTCTTGTTTTTTTTTTTTTAATTTCTCTTATTTCTCTTTTTCTTACTAATTTTCATTTTCAAAATCTTTTTCTTTTCTTAAGAGAATTATAATTACTTAAATAATCAAAATTATAAATAAAAATAAAAATAAAATCATCAATTAGGTTTATTAAATACAAATTTCAAACTAAAAAGATAAAGTAATAAATGTTCTAATTTCATTAATTTTTTTTTGTTTTTTTACTATTATAATTTTTAATTATAAAATTTTCTTTCCAAAATAATTTTTTATTAACTATATCTTTGGTTTATTTATAACTATAAAAATTACATAATTTATTCTCTAATTTTTTAATGTTTGCCTGAACTAAGTGCCCGCTTAGCAGATTAAAATATAAATTAATTGTTAATAAAGATTATATTGAAAGGGTTTCCATTAAAGTGTGCACAAAATCATTTATTTTTGGGTGCTCTTATACCCCCACCACCATACACAATAAAATCAAAAATTTGGATTCAAGAATTAATTCAATCAAAATAATTAAAATAACAAAAATAATCATAAAAAAAATTTATTTATAAAAATATTATTCATAAAAGAAATTATTCATTTATCTTTGTATTATTAATGATCAAGAAAATTATAATTCTTTTTGAAATATTCAAAAACACAATAAAGGAATTGGAAAAGTGTCTCCAAGTGTTGTAGAGTACCATTAAGTTTCTAACTTTTTCGGAATTCAAAAGAACAACGAATACTCTTAGATTTTATTATTTCTTTTATATTAGGGTAAACCACATCCCGGTTAATTTTTCAATTCAAAATATTTTAAAAAAAATCCAAGCTTTTACCCAATTCTTTCAAATTAAAAAAAACCAGGCAACGAGAAATGGATATTAATTTCTACACTTCAAATTGAAAAATAACAAAATATTACAATTTTCATATTTTTTACAGTTTTATTGGAAAACATTAAAAAGAATAAAATTTAGTGAAAATTCGAAGGATCATTTTTACAATAAGGTGACAATTATAAAATTGTCATATTTTTTTCAAAATTTTTCATCAATTATACACAGCCTAATATACTAGCATTTTATCCCGTCTGGTCAAAATAATCTCTTTTTAAAAGAGTTTTATTTCAACTGTAAAATTTTTTTTATTTAAAAATTATGAATTTATTTATTTATTTTTTGTCTGAAAGGAGTAATCAAAGAAAATTTACTGAATAAAAAAGAGAAGAAGAAAAATAATTAAAAAATTAAAGTAAAAAAACTATTATATCATTTACATGACCAAATTAAAAATTATCCACGTCCTAAAAAAGGAGGAGTAAAAACCCGATAGAATTAATATCAGTAATAATAAGATTCCACAAACTGTGATTAATAAATTGATATTACAAGACTCCGAAGAGTCAGACACTATGTACTCGAATTTGTATATTTTTTAACCATTTTAAGAATTTTTTATTTTCATTTTTTCCTTATTACCTTAAGTTTTCTAATCATAAGAGCTTTGATGAAAAATTCCCAATAAGTGCAAAAAATTTCGTAATTTTTATTAGTCAGATTAAAGATTTTTATGAGTATTTTTCCTAAGGATAACATTGTTATATAATTTGTTATCTAAAATTTTTGCTATTTTTTTTTCCATTTGATTCTGATAAATTTATATCTTTCATAATACCCAATAAAGTGGTTAATATTTAGATAATATTGAGTACAATAATCACATTTTTTACAAAAATCATGAATTTATAAAAAACACACAAAGATCTCCATTCACATTGATGTTACTGTTGAAAATTATAACACAGGAGTTTAAGAATCCAAACTAAATTGATGTATCTAAAATTTACTGAAGATTTTTTCAATTAAAAATTTTTTTTACAAATAATATCATTTACTTATTCATAAAAAGTAAACCATTTCAAATATAACATTTTTACTTTCAGTATTAAATATTTTTTTATAATATTTAATCCAACCTTTTGTGAAAATTTTGTGGTCCTACACAAGCATATTTGCTTTTTTTTCTGATTTATTTTGTGTTAAATTCAGCTAAAATAATCCAAATTTTTAATAAAATAAAATAAAAATTGGTTTTTTGAATGATAAAATAATACTTTTCGTTAAAATTGTTAAATTATATTTTTATTAAAATTTGCTTTTGATTTAAATACACCAATTCTGGTTAAAATGTGGGTTAACCGATTGTTGTTACTTAAATGTGAATGGTTCAAGAACAGCAACTTCTGTTGAAAATGATAAATTCAAAAAAGCAAAATTTAAAATCATTTTTGTTTACAGTGATCAAAATAATGCCTGAACAACGACTATAATCTGTGTTTCAAAATATAATCGGTGCTTTTTTCCCATTCTTGTTCAAATAAAACAACCAGTGACTACTGGATAGTATACCCAATTTCAAATCTATTTTGAAAGTAAACCCCTTGATATTTTTCCTAAAAATTAAATTAAGAATAAAATTTGTTGAAAATTTTTTACTAATATTATCAATTTTTTTAAATTTGTTGAAATTTTTGAATAAATAAAAAATTTTAAAATAAAATTAACTCTATTTTTTAAGTGAAAATTTGAAATTTGATCCTTTATTTTTAGGATTTCTTTTCAAATAATAGAATTTTAAGAAACCAATAACATAATTTCTTTGGGTTTATTATTGGCTTCTTTGATTGGTTCATGCATTGGCCATCTATAACAAAAAAAAAAAAAAAAAAAATTATTTTGAATCGCGCTTTAAACTTTTCTGAACACTTTATTTTGACAAAAGTCGTACATATTTTTTAAAAAGAATTTTCTATTTTTTTAGGTATTTTTCACCTTTTTTTGTTTATACGAAGTCTGTTTAGTTTCTTGTAAGAAAAGTACCGATTGTGAAAAGATATTTCAGCTTGAATTTCAAGTGTATTCACATACTCATGCCAAAATCTATAATAATTTTAAAGATACTTTAAAGAATTTTTGAAATTAAATCTTACATTTTTAACATTTTTCAAAGTAAATTTGATATTTAGTTTTTTAAAAGATTTTTATTAAAAGTCAAAATTTCAAAATATAAAAAATTAATTTTTCTCGAAAAAATATTAACACAATCATCTATTCTTAAATACATACACTTTTTCTAATAAACTTAATATTCAATCGTCATAAAATACAATTTGCTTTGAAAATAAATTGAACAATGTTCTCATTAAGCTTTCCAAAAAAAGATTTCTAGTATAAATCTACTTTTCAAATTTTTAATAATCCTAAAAGAATCTTAAGGGGGTAGCTACAACATAAGAAATGATAAAAATTTGAGAGAGATGAGAAAAGACTATTTTATTTTAGTGGCATGTGATCAAAGATTCTCTAAAAATTTTTTTAAAAAAATTATTTGATATTTTTTTTTTAGTAATGCTCAACATTAAAAAAAGAGAAAGAAATTGATAAAATTGATTGGATTTTTATTTTTTTTATAATAAATATTTGTTTTTTTTTTGGGAGAAGATAATTTTAGATTCTTAGAT
Organism: Anaeramoeba flamelloides; assembly: GCA_027625915.1. Classification (NCBI taxonomy): domain Eukaryota; family Anaeramoebidae; genus Anaeramoeba; species Anaeramoeba flamelloides. The sequence continues at coordinate 9,387,009 of JANTQA010000032.1, read as the reverse complement.
AAAACCTATAGCTATTTTTGGGTTTAAATTTTGATAAAATATGATCATATTCACTACACCAATACCACCAAATCGAAGTATTTAAAATCCTAACCAGATATATGTTATGGTATAATTATATATATATATATATATATATATGTCCCTACGAACCAAAAAACACTAAAAATGAAAAACTGATCAAATACTTTCCATTAATACAATTAAAAAAACAAAATGATAAAATAAAAATAAATAACGTTTCAATTTAGCTTTTTCTTGAAAACGTTTTTTGCCAAAATCCTTGATTTCAACCTTGAAATTATATATATTTTTAGATACATTATCTTGTTTTAACTCGTTTACAAAAACAAATTCTAAATTATAGGAATTTTCTTTTCACAAAAGGCACTAATTTGGTCCTCAAATGTTTTTTTTTTAGTTTTAAGTGGTAAAATAAAAAAAAAGTTAAACTAAAAGGATAAACTTTCTGGAAAAGCATTCTAATTTAATATATTAACGTATTCTTTTATTTCAAACTTTTCGCAACCCAAATTTTTCAAAAAAAAATAAAACAGTGCACACTAATTCCAAAAAATATTTTCGATATTCAAAAGTTGAGAGTGTTTTTATTCTAAAAAAAATTATCACAGTGTTTAATTGAATTAAGTTAGTTCTTAATTTCGAAAAATATTAATCAGAAAAAAATAGTGCTTAATTTTATTAAGGACATATATATATATATATATATATATATATTGGAATCCTTCTAGCTATTTAAGTACCATTCGTATCTTCTTTTGTGATTCTCTCGATTGTAATGTGTTTGTTCTTTTTAAACAAAATCTATTTATATCAAATATCGGTGATGAAAAAATCTTTATTATTGGTATATGTTGTCATGATTAAAAAAACAATGTAAAATGATGATCAAAAAATCAAAAAATTAAATACCACAATACAATGTTGAGATAAAGATAAAAGATAAGTCATTCAACATTCGAAACACTATTTTCAGCAATTCAAATCAACATTCTATTGTGATAATTTCTTTGAGACTTTTGAACAAAAAATTTTAAAAAACGAATGAATCAAGTACTTCAAATAAAAAAAACAAAAGAGTTACAACCAGAGTAAAAAATGTTTTTTTCTGATCCTCTTCATAATTGCAAAAAGTGAAAAATTTTCCTTAACCATAGCTAATCCCTTAAATTAATAATTGTCCCAAAAGAATATACAAACTTTGATGATTTATTTCAATTCTTGGTATTGATTTTTTGAAAAGTTGATTATATACTTTGATCTTTTAATTTTAAAATTAACGATGAGTGTGTTAATGACATATTAAATTATTGCCTTATGAAAAAAATTTTTTTATCAGTATTTTTTCTTCTTATTAATCAAATGCTGGACAACTTTTTTTAAAAACCAAATTCGTTTCAACTGTTTGTCCATTTAAATTGTTTTTATTAAGTACTTTACATTTTTTTTTCAAAATTAGACTTGGTTAACACATTAAGGCTTAAAAATTAACTTCCTGGTTACCCTATTTCTGTTTATACAAAATTTAAATGAAGAACAATTTTGCCCAAAGGAGTTGATAAGATCAATAGAAAATAAAAGTTTTCTATTCTTGAATTCTTAGTTATTTTATATTTTCCAGACGGAGATTTTTTGATTTTATTTACATTCATGTTTTTTTTTTTTTCAATTTGACCAAAAAATCTTTTTCAATTTATTTTTAGATTAATGATTAAGTTTTATTACATTCTTTCCAAACTGTTTACTCTGTTTTAATTGTTGACTGTCCTATAAAAATCAATTTAAGAGGTTTAAACTGTTTGGATTTACCTGTAATTTTTTTATTGAACTGTTATAAATTATTACTTATCAAATTAATTTCAAAATTCCAATGATCAAGATCTAAATTCATCCCAAGAATTCCAATGCCAATAAGTTTCTGAAGATCATTAAGTTTTTTCCAAAGACTCAAATAAATAAATATTTGTAAACTTGAAATAAGAGTTTTCATTGATGAATTGAAAAAATCTAGTAAATGTAAAACTGTGCATTTAATGTGATAGTTTACCATTAAAAAATTGTTACTAATCGTTATGTTTTCTTTTGTATTCTTGCACAAATATTTCTCTTTTCTGTTGAGTGTTAAATTGATAAATTTCATTTGTTTGCCTGATTTTTTGTACCATTTTAAAAAAAAATATTTACCTTTGATAACAGTATAGAGGATCAGAAAGACTTAAACCAATTAACACCGGAAACGGTCATCAACAGTTCATAAATTCCAACTATAATTCTTTTTTTGAAAACTTTTTAAAGTAATTTAAATTTCAATAAGAACAAAAAGGGAATTATGACAAACAACCAAAAAGTCAGAAAAACAAAATTTATTTGACTTCTTCAACAATTCTATTCCAAAATATTTTTCTTTTGCTTTGGAAAATAATAAATTTTTGTTCATTCATGCCTGATTGGTAAAAATGAAATCTAACGAATCCCCATCAATAGGGTTGTACTTTTTTGACATAATCGACCTTTTTTTCTTTTTCAATTTTTGATATAAAAAATTTTTGGAATTTTGCTCGAAAATGAAAATATTCTTTAATTGAAAAAAAACCATAATCAACGAAAGTGGGTCCAAATTGTTTTTATTCAAGAACAATACATTTAAAGCTGTTTTTTTGTATATTAGAAAATTAGTTTTTGTAAATGAACAAAAATTCAAGATATAAAGTTCGACGCCAAGACCTGTGTGGAATTTTCACTCAAAAATATCCCGTTTCAATCTTTCAAAGAGAAAAATCAAAATGTTCAATTTATTATTTTTATAGTTTGTTACAAAGTTATTTTTTTATCAAAATGGATCCAAATTTTTATTTGATTTTCAACAAATTTGGAATTTATCTGTATAAAACACACGACTTAGAAAAAGAAATTGATTTTATCAGTTCGAGAAATGCCTTTGAAAAAACATACCCAACACACAATCAAAAACAACTACAGAAATATTTAATCCAAATCTCTGTCATTTTCGAGCAAATAGGTGTCTTAATCAAGCCAACTACACCCTTTTCCTTAATCAAGTATCCCAATCTTGAGGTTTTTGAATGCTTTCTCAACCCCAATTGGAAGAGAACCTTTGAAAGAATTAATGGTAGATCACTCAATCCAAGCCAAAACACAAAGAAACGAAGAAAAAGGCAAACAAGAGAAGAAAAAACAATTGCAATGCTAGGAATTCGATCAATACACCAACTTACACTTGGTTTGTTTTTTGTTTTTTGTTTTTTCTTTATTTATTGCATTAGCGAAGTCAAATAAAATAGTCATTTGTAATTTTGAAGAGACTGATGATTCTTATATTTATATTGGAACTTTTGTTTTCACCAAGAGTATTATCAATACTATCATTTGAATTTTTTCATTACTGTTATTTGGATTAAGAATACTGTTATTTTCCAATTATCAAATGAAAATTTTTATTTCAATGTCCAAAATGAATATTAATTATTAATGCTACCTCAAATTTCCAGAATAAAAATTTGTCTTAGAGTTGACGAAGGAAGAAAGTTTAATTTATTGTCTGAAAATATCACTTCTAAACGATGTTGTAAAGATCTTTGGCTTTACTTCAACTTAATAAACTAATACACTACTTTGGAATGTGAACTAAAAATTTTTTTTTTTAAATTGGAAAATAATAGTTTCTAAAATTTTTAGTTTTCTTGTCTTGATTTTTTTTCATTACAAAGGCACATAACAATGATAAAAAATTGATCGTCTTGCATTGACTTTGAATTGTCTTTCATGTCGTGTCTGTGATATATTTTGGTTTAAACTACTTATTCTAAAGGAAGGTAATCTTGAAGAATATCAAAAACGATCATATTAACAATACTAATATTTGGATAATAAATGGGAAAACATTTACGCTTCATTTTCTGATTTTTTTTTACGAATTGAAATTTTTGAAAGTACTATTTGTTGCCAAATAAGTCGAACAAAATTTTCATTCAACTTTCCAAAAAAAGAGATTTAAAAATCATGCAAAATTTCAAATTTTTAATTCTGTAAAATCCAGGTGAAATTATTAATTCCCTTTTTAGTATTGAAAACTTTAATGATTACTTTTAATTCTTGGGTTGTTTTTTTTTGGAAAGCTGAAGGAAAATATTGATCTTTTTATTTTACATTTAACAGTAAAAGATTATGATTTACAATCTCTTTTTCTTTGTTTGGTTCTTTCTTTCTTTCTTTTCTTTTTTTTTTTTTTTTTGAGATAAAGGGTAAATTAAATGAATATTTTAAGAATTGAAAAAAGGAGAAATTGAGTTGGATTTTTAAGCTATTTAGATTTAAAAAAACAGTAAAATTTTTTTTTTTTACTTTGACAAATTGAGTGGTTTTTACGACCTCGAATCTGCTTGGGGATACTTTACATAATTTTTGGGTTTCAGTTTTTGCTAAATAACTATATCTAATGGCATTGGTTGAGATTCTCATGGTAATATTTAAAAAAGTAATATAAAAACAACAACAAAAAAAAATAAAGCGATTAAAAAATTAGAATAATTTTTTTTTTTATTTTAAAAAAACAAGTTCACACAGCTCATAAAAACAACAATATATTTCATAAAGATACATACATATATATCGTATCTATTCAAAAACAACCATCAAGGATTTTCATTATTGAGATAAACTCTCAGTGTAGAATTTCAACCTGTAAAAATTTTGAAAATAGTTTGTTCTTGATCAAAGTCCGAGAAGAAATTTAATAATTCTCAAAAAAAAAGTAAAAATCTAGCCTTATGATCTTATTTATATCAACTAATTCAATATTCAACAAATTATAAATCAACCAAAAAATATTTTTTTTATATTAAAGGAATTGTCTTTAATGTTTTATTAATCTTTTGAAAAAATTTTTTTCATACAAAATTAACTCTTATAATAAAAAATAAATTAAAACAAAAAAAAAATAAAAATAAAAAAAAAAAAAATTAAAATTAAAAAAAAAAATTAAACTTTTAGGACCAAAAACTCGTGATCAAATTTCGAAAAACACAAAATTTGCAAAACAACGAATATGCGTAGTATTATCCATTTTAAAAGGAATTGGGCTTGTAAAAGAAAATACAACAAAAAAACGCTCCCTATTCTTAAACACGAGTCAAATTGATATAATACCCAATGCATTATATTACAATTTAAAAATAATTGAGTTACGGAAAAAAAGAAGAAATTTACGAAATAAAGGGGTTAAACTTTTAAATCAACTTGCATTAAGAATAAACGAATCAAATGCAAATTTTGATGAAGTCGCAGAATTTGAAGAAAAAAAACTAATCTTATATCAATCAATTTTTTCAAAAAAAGAAAAATTTGAAACAAAAATAGAAACAAACAATAACCCAACAATTGAAATTTTAAAGAATATTAAGAAACCAACAAATGGGACAATAGAAAGGATCCAAAGGATTCAAAAAATACTTCAAAATACATCTCCAGACAATTTTCAGACAAATAATGAACAACTTTCACAGCAATCACAAATTATGAATTTCCTCAGTTATTCAAAACCCTTAAAATCCAATTTTAAACTACAGTCGCAATTAAAACTACATCAAGAACAACAGGGACCACAACAGGAACAACAACTGCAGCAGGAACAACAACGACAGCAACAAGAGCAACGACAACAACAAGAACAACAACAACAAAAACAGCAGCAACAAATCAAATTAGAAACCAAAAATGACCAATTAACAAAACAACAATACCCACAATTTCCCTTTCAGACAACCTTTCAAAACCAAATAAAAATTCAACTTCAACAACAATTTCAATCAAAAAAACAATTCAATCAAAACCAACCCAAACCATTATCACTAGAATACCCCACGTTGCAATATAGTAAGGATATTTTCCCACCTAAAAAATTATCAAACATTTCAAATTATTCACAATTATTTCCAAAAATGAGAGAAAAAGAAAAGTTAGCCAAATCAAAAAACCAAGATCTTGAATTCAAGCAATTGAAGCAAAACAATAAAACAATAATTCAAGAAAACGAATCTAGCAAAGAAAAAAGGAAGAGTAAGGAAAACGATAATGAATCTCAAAAATTCCATTCAAAAATAAATACCCCAACAACAAATTATCTTCGGGCCCCTCCTTCTGTTTTCCTAAATTCAAACAAAGTTGAGGACAAAATGAATAAAATGACTTCCACTACATGTCCATCTATACATCTTTACCCCCAACTTGACTTCCCAACTTTTTTAAAATCTATATCACCAATTTCACGATCCCCCGCCAATACACTTTTTGATGATGATATACGAAGTGTTAGTCCATGGAGTAAATATTTTTTTTATATTTTATTTTATTTTGTTAATTAATATTCAATTTGACAAAACAATTAATTTTCAATGTTTTTTGTTTTAAAAACTTTAATAGCTTTTGATCCCTATTTTAATGCCGAAAGGACATTTACACCATCTGAATCCAATTATAGCAAAAAATTAAAAACCGAATCTCCATATCTCAATAATTTAGTTGCAAATTCTCCCTTTTTTCAAAATCTTAGGTTTTCTCCTTATCTGATCCAACAAGATCAAAATAATAAATTTCAACAAAGCATTAGCCCACTTCGATTTTTTAATCCCGAATTATTTGAAAAGGTTCAAAAGGAAATAGCAGAAACACAAAAACGAATAAAACAACCACAAACACAACTACAACAACAGCAGCAGCAACAACAACAACAGGACCAACAATCACAACCACAACAACCACAACGCCGACGACCGGAACAACAAGAACAACAGGAACAGCAACAGGAACAACTGCAGCAACAATACCAACAATACCAACAATACCAACAGCAACAGCAAAAACAGCAAAAACAGCCTCAGCAATCATATTTACAGCATTCACATCTTTTGAATAATACATTAAAACACCAAAATACTTTCCAATTTCAGGAAAAAACTAGAATCAACAAACTAAATACAAACCAAAATGGAATAACTCAAAATAAAAAAGCCTTTGAAAGCGAAAATCTTCAAGAATCACATATACATCCTAAATTTATTCCAAAAATCTCAGACGATTGGTTTAAATAAGACCACGAAATTTTCTTTTTATTTTCTTTTCAATAGATGTTTTTTTTTTAATTTTTTTTTTTTAGAATTAATTGAGATTCAAATTTTATTTTTTATAAACTCTTTAGTCTTTAATTTATGAAAATACAATAAAATAATAATAAAAAAAACACACAGTTTTTTAAACCCTTTATTTACCGAATTTGATTATTAAACTTAACGAAAATCAAAATTTTTTTGAAACAGTTAGAATAGTTAAAAGATATAACAATATTACTTTTTCCTTAAAATTTGAAATAATTTTAATTTTTTTAACTATTTTTATCAATTTTTTTTATTTTTTAATGTTGTTTTTGCTTGTTGTGAATAAATGTGAAAAGGAAAAAAAAAAGATCAACTCTGTTTTTGATAGGGAACCTTATTCAATATGATAATAAAATAAGACCATTAAATAAAATAAAAAATAAGCGAGTGAATGCAAAATGGAGGATTAAACATAATAACAGTTTTCTAGATAATATTGTTCAGTAAAGTGGTTTTCTTTAATTGATCGAACATGAGAAAATTGTTAATTAAATATTAATATTTCATGGGATCTCCAAAACAACTTGATAAGATTTTGATAATCAAGGAAATTATCTAAATTGTTTTTATTCATTTGATTGTAAATTATATAATGCGTTATTCTTTATAGTAAATTTGTTTTTTTTTGTTGTTTTTCATTAGCATTATGCTTTCAGGTTCTTTTAATTTCCCCAATTACATCATGTTTTTAGCCTTTTTTACACCATTTAAATTATTTTCCAGAAAGGCACTTTTTTATATTAAATTATTTTTTGTTCATTAAATATACGGGAAAATGATTTTCTATTTTCATTTTCTCTTTCTACAAAAAATCATCTTATTTCTTTTTAAAATACAACAGAATGTTTGTAAATAAACTAAATTTCATAATAAATGGCCCATTTTTTTTTTTTTTTTATAATTAGATAAAAAACAAAAATTTCTAGTGTTTAGAGCTGAATATTAAAATTATAATTTTTTTATTGTATAACAGGCAAATTCAATTTATAAAAATATTTCATTTTCAAAATTTGATTTTCAATGAGCCAATGATTTTGAAATATAGTTTATGTTAAATATTTTGTCAAGTTTTGTGATTCTTGTGCGAATACCCAAAAAGTATCACACTTAATGAAAAAATCCGAATTTTAACAAAACAAAATCAAAAATTCAGAAAACATTTTTACATATTTTTTTTATTTACCAAATTTTCAAAAAAAAAAAAAACGGAATTTTTTTCGAAATTTTTTCGCTTTGTTTGATAGGAAAATTCAAAAATATTGAATAAATTTACTTAATTATTTCTTCAATTAATATTAAACGCTTTTAAATATTTTCAAAAATTGGTCTATAGGGCCATTTTAGAAAATAAAAAAGATGTCTATTGGGTTCTTTTTGATAAAAAAATTTTTTTATCTTTTTTTTTTTCTTTGTAATTTTTCAATTCTTCAAATAAAAAATCCTTTTCATCATTCTTAAAGCCCTAGTACTAGTATAAAAGTAAAAAATGGGCATTTTTTTGTCATTTTTTTTAAAATTTACCTCTTAGTTATATCTTAAATTTATAGTTTTGAACCAAGTAAACTCTTTTTCGGTCAAAGGGGCCGAGTTTTATTGAAGAAATGGAAGACATTCTATGAGTTTAATTCATTACACTTATCAAACTAAAATTTTCAATTTTTAGATCAAAATCATTTTTTCTCATTTTGAAAAAATTGTTTTTTTTTGTATTTTGCTTTTCTTTTTGCTTTTTTTTTTTTCTTCTTTTCTTTTTTATTTTTTTTTTTAAAATTAACTTTGAAAAAAAAAATGTTTGAAAAACCAAATAAACCTTAAGAAAAGTTAAACTTTGTATGTTCTTTTAAAATTCATACATTTACAAGTAAAAAATCTTATTATCAAAGATTTTAATTTCCTAAAGAAATTGAGAATTTTGCACGAGACGTTCCAATGAATGGGGCCCAAAAAATTTTTTAACACTTTTTTTTTTTTGAAATTTATGGTTTGTTCAGGGATTTCTTTTATAATCATCTACTCTTATATGAAGTTTATTATTTCTCGTATTTCTAAACAATCTAAGTTTGGTTGATTCTTAAAAATAAAGTGACTTTGTCATTTTTGGCTGGGGATCTTTGAGTTAAATGGAGTTTATATTGCTAGGTTTGAATAGTAATAATTTTTACATTTCATACAACCTTTTGATCATGGGGTTTTTGAAAAAGGAGATTAAAAAAAAAATGACAAAAAAAATATAAATTTTTTACTATTTATAATGGGACCTCAGCTTTAAAACTTTTTTTACAGTAGTCTTTTTCACATACTGTTATTTTCCAATTAATAAATGAAAATTTTTATTTCAAGTTCTCAAATATTTTACGAATTATATGATGTAAAAACCGAAACATTTTCACAAGCCCAATAAGAAAAGATACTTTTTGAAATTAAATTAAGCTTCCTTATTGTACTTTTGAGATCAAATTTTAATAATTTTAACTTGATTTTGAGGGATTAGCGTATACCAAGGAGTAGCCTAGGAACAAAGTATTTTGTTATGGGACCTGATTAAATTGGTACTACATGGTTCAAATGTCTCTAAAAAATCAATTAGTCAAGTATTAATATTTGTTGATCTTATCAATTAAAAATGATCCCTTGTAAACTAAAATTCAAAATAAATGGCCCACCTTATATTTCAATTTTGAATTGCTTTTGTATCGTTTTGAAGTTTTTCTTCTCACAATGAAAAGTTTGTAAATAAATCATTTTTTCTCTTTTTTATTTTTTCAAAAGTGTTTTGTTAAAATGGAAAATGAAAATGAAAAATTTGAAAGAAGTAACAGATGAATTAATGGAAAAATTGGTTTCAAATATGACAAAGATATTAAATTTAGTTATTCAAAGGGAAGGAGAATCGATAAATGGGTTTTATTAATTTTTAAAAAAATTTTTTTTCATGTAATGCTTCATTCAAAATAAATGGCCCAATTTTTTTAAAAATTTTTTTTTAACTTTTTTTATTTTATATTTTTGAAGAAAAAAAAATACCCCTGGAGTAGTGAACCAAATACTAAAATAAAAATTTAGATATTATAATAGATAACTACAAGTATTAAAAATATTTTTCTTTAAATTTTGATTTTTGATGGTCCAATGATTTTGAATGATAGTTTATTTGTAAAAAACCCAACAATTTCAGAATAAAATCTGCATTTCGCCACAAATTTAAAGGCTGAATTATCAATATCCAGACTCCACAGTTGCAAAATATATGTCTTAAATTTGTGGCGAAATACAGATTAGTTACTAAAAAATTCGTTTTTTCTTAAAAATTAAATAATTAACTAATAAATTTTTTTGACAAATTATTTCTCGAATCATGGAAATATATTGATTCTACAAGTATCTTTATCAAAAGCAAAGAAAAATAATCAGTCTTTGTGCTTTTATGTTGATCATTATCGAGTTAATCTTTGAAATACAAAAATTATAAAAATAGTTACTTTTGGAAGCTCTAAATCTAAATTATTAAATAATGGAATACAGTATTTTGGTGTTTCTATTTTTAGATCTGAAAAAAGGAATCAATTAAAATTTTTTTCAAAATGAAACTTTTTTAATTGTTATTATTAGTAAAAAATGTAAGAATTTATTGATAAATAAGATTTATAATAGATTTTTTAGAGCTATTTGGTCCATAGTGCACTAATAACATTTACACCCAATTTCAACATACTTTGATTTTAGAGAAAACTATACTGATGCTAATCCCTTAAGAGTATAAATTAATTTTTAATCAACAAACTGTTTTCTCGGAGATTATTACAATGATATCCCTAAATGATTTTAGAATATAAGTAAGGTGTGCGATCCTGAAGTATAAGTTGGGTATTATACCTTGTCTTAAAACTCTATAGTTTTTTTCTTTTATTCTATTTTCTCTAATCTTGAAAAAAATATATAATTTTCGTTAATTGATTTAATCCAACGACATGATGTGAACAAATAAAATAAAAAATCCAAACAAAAAAAGAACATTCTTTATTATGTTCACAAAGAAAACAAGTTTTTTAAAGGCAAAACTAGATATATAAGTTTACTTTAACTTTTCAAAACTTATTAACAAAAAGGTAAAATTGTTGAAGCGTTTTTGTTACAAAATATTTTGTATTATAACATAGATCCCATTCTTGAAAACAACCAAGAAAGAACCTTTGAATAAAATGTAAAGAGAAAAAGTCATCTTTTACCTGCTTTTTTATTTTGTTCCGAACAGGTTTCTAATACTACTTTATTTAAATTAAATAATATTCATTAGCATTTATTGAGGATCTGAACTATTAGAAACTTGTAAAATTTATAACTAAACACTAACAAGCTCGAGAAAAACGATCTCATCATTAAATACCATTCAAAAATAAAATATATTCCTTTTACATTTTTTAAACTTTTTTATATCTTGACTTTCTTTTATGCTTTCTGCAAAGGAAAATTTAATACAAAACAAAAAAGAAGTGGTTATTCATTGCACTAACCTCTTTTTTTGGTTTTTTTCTGTCATTGGGATTGGGACATACAGCTATGATTTGGCCAAGTACTATTCTACATTAATATTAGCACTAGTGCTCTCATTTCTTTTCTCAATCGCGATTCTTTATTTGATTGCAAAAAACAAATACACAGTACGATTTAGAAAAATTGTTGATCATTTGGTTGTTATCCTAGTGATACTCCTTTTGGTTGGGATGCAAAATGCTTATAACGGAGGCTGTTTTGATCAAGACAAATGTCAAACAAAAGCACGCGTCATGGCTGCAGGAATTATTTTTCAATTAATTGCACTGGTAAATATACCTTTTTTTCAGAAATAACTTTCCTTGTTTTAGAATCCAACAACACCTTTAAAAAATTTTTTTATTGTTTACTCTTTCCTTTTATTTTTTTTTTTTTTTTTTGTTTTGTTTTTCCTTTCTTTTTATTTTCTTTTTTTTTCTCAAAAATTATAATAATTTATAGTTTTCCTTATTAGCTTTGAACGCCTCATATTCAAGAGTAAATCCAGAGTATAGTGAACAAAAAGACGATTTTAAAAATGATGATTATGTTTATCAAGTCGAAGAAGGTTTAAGTGAATCCGATAAAAATGAACAATCACAATTACAATCTGGATCTGGATCAGAATCAGAATCAGAATCAGACAAGTCTTCAATTGGAAGCGAAAATTAACCCGTTCAATTATTGATCTCTTTTTGATTAAGTTCCTTTCTTGCTTGGCTGTGCAATTATTTTTAGATGAACATTTTTTTTTTTTACTCTTTTCGGTTAATACAATTACATCCATTAATTCTTTGAAAAATCAATAATTTCAAAAGATTTTATTATTTCACCAAAGATGGGAAATAAAACAAAAAACAAAAACTTTTTATTAAAATATCATAAACAAAAATAATTTAAAAAAAAAAAAATTGATTCAATTTCTTCAAACTCTGTTGTTTTTTTATTACCAAACCCAGAAGATCAAGTTTTAAATACTGTTAAATGCAAAATAAGTTTAAAAATGTTTTTTCGCTTCGTTAGATCGATAAACACCCCCATACACTGCTTTAATTAACTATTCAATTAAAAAAACTTTTGAGGGATTTAAAGATTGAGAGATTACTGATTTTAATTATTGATCCTACGATTGAAAAAAAAAGAGCTAAAATTATTTTCATAAAGCAATAAGTTATTTCCCAAAAAAGTAGTGTGAGTGTCTTATAAAACACCTTTATAGAACTCAATTCTCATTAAAGAATCTATCAAATATTACATAAAATACCCGAAAATCAAAAATACTCGAAAATTTTTTTAGCCACTTAAAAACACTTTTTGAACAACTTCTAAATAGCACAGTAGTGTTTGGAAATAAATTTTTATGGTAAAAATAACAATTTTACTTTTCTGTTAAGGGGGTAGTATTGTTTAAAAATAAATTGAAATCTTGTAATGATCTTGATAAAAACTTTTTTTTGTAATTTGTGATTTGACTGATGAAATGGATGAGTTAACCTCATTTAAACAATATATTAATTTGGGTATCTTTTTTGAAATCCAAAATTCAACATGCTTTCAATATAAAACGAAAAATTGTACAGTGATCAAAATAATGCATGCACAAACGACTATAATCTGTGTTTCAAAATATAATCCGTGCTTTTTTTTCTTCTTGTTCAAAGACAACATCCAATCAACGAACAAATAGTATACCTAAGTTCAAATCAATTTTGAAAGTAAACATTTGTGTATTTTCAATAAAAATAAAATTATTAATACAATTTGTTGAAAAATTTTCTAATTTTTTTGAATTTTTTTGAAATTTTTTGTTTTTTTGATAAAAATTTGATGAAAAATTTAGTCTTTTCTTTTTTAGAGAAATTGTTCAATTTGATCATTCATTTTTCCAATTTCTTTTTAAATAATAGAACTTTAAGAAACCGATACCATATTTATTTAGGGTTTATTATTGGTTTCTTTGTTTGGTTTATGTCTCGGTCTTCTATAACAAAAAAAAAAAAAATACTTTTTATTTTGAAACACAGAATAAATTTTTTTGCACGCTTTATTTTGACTACATTAACCTATTATTTATATCAAGAATTAGGTTAATTCTTGAAAATGGGAAAACATATTTTTGGTTTTATGTTGGAAAGTATTGATTTTAGAAAGAAAAATTTTTATTTGGTTATTATTTTTAATAATTAAAATTTCATTGCAAATATCAACTCATAAAAGTTATTGAAGTAGACGTGATGCAAAAAATGAATATTTGATAGAATTTTTAACAAAATTTTCTCAATTAAAGTGAGATATATTAAGCATATTTTTTTTATTCTTTAAAGGTTTTTAAAAAAAGTTGTTTTCTGGTTTTCAAAAAATGTAAAACAATGATAAAAAATTTTTTTTAACATAATGTTTGATCTTATTCACAAGAAAAATTTTAGAAATTTAAATCCTTTTAGTCAGAAACAAATCGAGTTTGAAATTTGTAGATAAAATTACTTAATTACCTGAATATCTACAAGAAAATTTCATTTTGAAAAATCGAATTTTATCTACTAACAAAAGCAAAATTTCTTAGTTGGGTATGATATGACGGTAAAAAATTTATTTATTAGAACTTCCCTTCTTAAATCAATACAATTATTTTACAATAGGTTGAATAAATCATTTTTTTTTTTTTTTGATAAATCAAAAGAATGATCTCAAAAATGAAAGAAAATCTTTATATTAATATAACTGCCAACAACGAGTTTTAATCGAATAATAATGATTGGAATGGCAATAAAAAAGGTAAAAATATTTTATAATGTGAGAAATAAAATGAATTTATTTGTTTTCTTTTTATAAAAAAATGGCCTAAAAAAAAAAAATGATTTTAAAAAATAAATATTCTTTTTAGTGTTTCTTCCTCGATCAGATTTTTTTGACATATTGCAAGTATAAAATTTGTAAGTAGAGAATACCATCCATAACATATTTTAAAATTTTTCCTTGTTGTTCTGGAGGGTTGATCCCTGTAATATATATATATATATATATTGGCAGAAAATAGAAAAATTAGGAAAATTGAACTTTTTTGAAAATAGCATTCATCCCATTTTGTGCGAAAGCAATTCGTAACTTAATTAACGATAACATTTCTTATCATTCTGAAAAGATATTAAAAAATGAGAGAAAAGGTCTTTATTGAGATAATTTCGTTTGTATATCAGTACCCCTATTTTTGTAATATGGAATAAAATCCACAAATAATTATGTAATATATATGTGGTGTATATAGATACTCTACCTTATCCAGGTTGATCCAAACTAAACTATATTTAACTTTCCCAGTCCAGAAGATAAATTAATTTAATCTAACATAAAAAAATCCCAAATCATCCTAAATACCTGTCAAACCCAAACTTACACTTTTACAGATATACACTTACTATAATAATATACATAAAAAAAAAAAAAAAAAATCTTTAGAGAGTTAAAATATAAAATTAAAAAAAATATTTTTTTTCCAGAAAATAAAATTATTATTCTATCATAAACATTTATTCATTAGTACGATTGTTTTTTTGAAGTTCCTCAAAAAGTGTTTTTAAGAGGTTAAAAAGATTTTCGAATATTTTTGATTTTCGTGTATTTTACATAATATTTCAAACACTCTACTAAAACTAAACTCGACTTCACTCAAAGGGGTTCAGCCAAAAATGAAAAATACACTTTATTTTTAACAATCAACCAAAATTAGATTGTTTAGAAATACAAGAAATAATAAACTTTGTATTAGAGCTGGTAATCATAAAAGAAAAGCCTGAACTAACCATAAATTCCAAAAAAAAAAAAATGAAAAAAAAATTTTTGGGAGAAATTTTTAATTTGATAGTTGGGTTTTTTTTCTCAGATTCCGTTATTCAACTAAAATGAAACAATTTATTTTAACTGTTTTTTGAATAAAAAAATTATATTTTGTTGAAGGATTAAAATAATAATTATAATTTTTTTTTGAAATTAAGTAGATTTTTTATACTTGGTTATTTTAAAACTTAGTGTTTTCATTTTTAAAGTGTATTTTTGAACACTTCTTTCATCGAAGACAAAAAGATTTCAATCTTTTACTTTGAAAAAAAATTTTTTAGAATAAATTTAGGAAAATGATTGAATTTTTGAACTTATCCAAAAAGATGAAAAAGGGATCAAACTTTTTAAAAAACAATAAGAAATTTTGGAAAATAGCTTTAAAAGTAAGTTTGTTAATATAGCAATCAGATTTTTACTTTGTTTTTTCACAGTCAAGATGTGATAAACTTTTTTTCGAATTATCAATTAAATTGACTCGAATTTTTTTTAAAAGTTTACTAATCCCTTATCTAATAAAAAATAAATTAAAGCATTCATCACCGAATATATTTGACAAAAGTATCATTTTATCACAGTAAGGTAATTGGTGTTTACAAAACAATTTTAAGCCAGCCTACAAAAAGTCAAAACTCGTGCCTTCAAAAAGAAAGGCTTTATTTCCAAAATTTTTTTCACTTAAAAAACAAAGTAAAAGTCAAGAAATAAAAAATATTTTACTCACAGAGATCTAAATAAATAATTTTAGAGTTCAAACTTCTGTCTTTGAGTTTGTGTAAAAAATTGGTTGGAAATTTTGAAGATGAAAAAAAGAAAAAAAAAGAATTTCTTTGTAATCATGTTTTAACCGAGAAGGGGAGATCTTTTTTAAAAATTTTTCTACAAAATACAAAAGTGAATCTAAATAGATTTAAATTGCTGGTTGAATTGAACTAAACGAAACACTCTTGAGTTATGGCTTTCAAATTGGTGAAGAAACATTTTGAAGAAATCTGAGCAAATATTACAAAAAACTCCAAATCATAAGTGAGAATTTGAATCGTGCTTTTTTATTTTTTTTCATTTTTTTTTGTTGAATCTTTTTTATTTTTTTTTTATTCCTTTTTCACTTTCTTTTTTTTCCTTTTTTTTTTTAAATTGCAAATTATTTTTGCAAGAAAGTTTTGTTGTTACCAAACCCCAAAACTCACAAACCCTTTTCTTATTGTCTTTAAAGAAAAAAAAACAAAAACAAAAACAAAAACAAAACAAAATCCAGCAACCAAATGAGCACTTTACAAAAAACACATAATAAAACACTTTCAAACGTTGGACAAACCAAAGAAAAAATCACTCAAAACAGGTTTATTGGACCGTTTCATTATTCGGAATTGACCTTATCTTCGTTGTGTGAGATTGTTGGTGAAAAGTCTCGGAATTGTTATGAATTTTTATTTTTTATACCCGGATATTGCTTGACCTTTGAAAACGAACAGGTCAAAAACAGGTGGGTCTGGAATTGGAACACTTACTATAGTAGCAATTCTGACTTGGTTGCCTTTTTGATTCACTCATCAACATTCATCCCAAACAAGACTGCTGTCAACCCCTTAGGGTTGTTGGTGACGATCTGTTTTATTGATGTCAAGCCGCCTTCCTATGCAATGAAAAGGAAAAACGGGATCCGATCGAGGTACTCTTCAAAATTAAAAGGGACGTGTTTCTTTGCCAATTCGGTTGAAATAATCAAGGATCAAGAAAAAGTTCCCTCGTCTTATTGGACTGTCCCACAGCTGAGTGAGTTTATTCACCAAAACAAACAAAACGGGAAACTATTAACAAATCCCCCAAGTAATCCAAATATGGGTCCCTTGCATGATTCTTCGGCTTCTGTTCAAAGCCAAACTCACAAAGTTACCAAAAAGACACAAAGCCAACAAAACACAAAGTATGTGATTCAATCAAAACAATTCAGGATCAAAGTTGGAAAAAATCTCGAAGAAGGGCAAGAAGCATGCAAAGAAGGTGACGAAGAAGAAGGAAAAAAAACCAATCTCACATTCAAAAGAAACAAAAAGAATCCCTTAAAAAAAAAATCCAAAAAATTAAATTCACAGAACCATGGCCACCACCACGGCCATAGTAAACGTCACCACAACAAAAATAATAAGAATAAAAATAAGAATCATAAAAATAAAAACAAAAAGAAAATTAATAATCTGAAACTTTTGAATAGAAAAAGAAAACACAAAAAATTTAAAAGATCCACAAAAACGAAAAGTCTATACTCTTCGAATTCAAGTTCCATGGAAGAGTCTGGAAGCAATTCCAATTCCCAATCCGAAATATCGGATTTACAAACAAACAATAAATCTGACAACACAATGACAGACACCTATTCAAATATTGAATCAGAATCTTCTCTTTCTTCTCAATCAACAAATTCCTATTTAAATTCCAGTTCTTATTCGAATTTAAATTCGGAGTCAAATTCAATTTCAGAATCAGAATCAGGATCAGGATCAGGATCAGAATCAGATTTTGGTTTAGGTTTCCCAAAAAAGAAAAACCAAAAAAAAAGAAAGAAAAAGCTAAAGCATAAACATAAATATAAGCATAAACAAAAACAGCACAAGCATAAGCAAAAAATGAAAAAAAAGCAAAAACAAAAAGAAAAACACAAACACAAACAAAGTCTCAACAAATTCCAAAAAAAAAAACGATACAGAAAAAAAAAGATCAAACGGGAAAAACAAAAAAAAAAAAAGAAAAAAACAAATAGAGTGCAAATCACTAATTCCGTGTCATTACCTAATTTAGTACTCTTTCAGCAGGATGACGGGGACACTTCAACTGACAAAGACCCCTTGAAAAATAAGTCGAAAAAGAATAAAGATGACGAAAATCAATTTTACAATTCAGACCCTGAAATCCAAGATGAAAATCATGATGCACAAAATAATTTTTTTTCCTTTTTGAAAAATTCCAAACGTTTCATCAAACAAAACAAAAGCAAAACCAAAAGCAAAGATCAAGGGCAAGGGGAAAAGAATCCAAGCCAAGAACAACTGGACCATTTTATGAGAAAAAAATCAATCCTGCTATCGATATGGGAAAAGTGCGGCTCAGAACAGTTCCTTAAAACAGACTTTCATTCCAATAATGAAAAGGCCCTGGATGCAAATTTATTCTCCGAATTGTCAATCAGTGATAAGAAGAAAAACCAAAGCACAGCTCAAGTTGAAAACTCTTTTTCAACACAAAGTATATTGTATTCTTTGTCTAATGAACCTTGGTAAATATTTTTTTTTTTCATTTTTTTTTTCAAATTTTTAATATTTTTAATATTTTTTCAATCTGCCACTTGAACCACACAAAGACCACGTACAAATTAATTCAAGATTTTTATATATATATTTTTTTTCAATAAATATTACATTATTATGAATTTCAAAGATTAAATCTAATCGTAGAACTTAAACTCTTTTTCAATAATTAACCCATTTTAATAAAACGAAAAAACACATATTTTTTTTTTTAAAAAAAATATTTTGGTAATCATGTAATTGAAAAAAAAATTATTTAATTAAAAAATCATAATCATTTCCAATTTAACGAACTTCCTTAGAAAGATATTTACAGACGAAAAACTAAATAATTATTTCTATTTCAACATAATTTTCAAAAGTTTTTTGAAGAATTTTTCAAAATCAAGAAAATCCTGAAAATTAAATGAATCAATAACAAAATCTTTGAAACAATATCAAAAATAATTTTTCAAAGTTTTTGTTTTAAAGAAAGTTGATTATTTTTTTTTTTTATTTATTTTTATTTTGGAAGAGAGGTGATTCAATAAAATTACATTCTGTTTGCCATTAGATTTTTTTTGAGTTTTCTGTTTTATTTGTGAAGTGTTCTAGGTTTTTTTTACTTTAGAAATAAACCGAAAATTTATTAAAATTTTCGGTTTATTTCTAAAGTAAAAAAAACCTAACGAAAATCTATTGATTTCCCAAATAAACAGAAAACTCAAAAAAAACCTAGCGAAAATTGATATATTTTCCAAATAAAATAGAAAAACTCAAGAAAAGCTAGGCTCTTGAATACACTCTAAGGCACTTGACGGTACTTTCGGAAACACTAAATTTATTTAGAGTTCTTCATCCTAGCTATAATGTATGTAAGATTATAACCCATAGGATAAGATTTTCTTTAAAAAATGAAAAAAATTTTTTATTTATTTTTGAACAAAGATAAGAAAAAGAAAAAGAAAAAGAAAATCAATAAACAAAAGAGAGAAAAAAAAATAATTAAAAAAGTAAAAACTTAAAAAGTTTTTTTTTGCAATCACAAATGTTGAATGGGTTGATGGTTGCTCTTTCCTTTTATGCCGAAGATTTCTTGGATCGTTACCATAATTTGTTTTAATAAAGAGGACCAAGTATTTAAACAAACTATAGATCAAATGAAATATATTAATTTATTAAGTTAAAAATTAGAACTTTATAAATGGGTTGAATCTATAAAGCACTGGGATTTAGCAATAAGAATTGGTTTACGAAATTTTCTTTTTTTTTTTTGCTATGCTTTTTTTATTTTTTTGCAAGTTTCCCAAATCTTGTTTTCGCAAAATTCCAGTACAAGATATAATGACTAAAAAGCATTCATCCACTAAAAATACGGACTCGATAGATTGTACGGAAAGTTCGATTTGAATTCAAATTACATCAGTTGGATTCAGTTCTCTTCGTTTGCATCATCCCAGTTCAATTTATCCAAGATCTGATCAGATAAAGTTCAGTTTGTTTTAGATCTAATCATGAACAAGTTTACCAATTTTTATCATTTTATTATTAAGATTTAACTTAAACAAGTCCAATTCGTTTCAGATCTTTTCATGCCAATGCTTATCAATTCTTATAATGTTTTTTTATTCCTTTTACTCTCGCCCAAACTTAAAAAAAAACAAAAAGAGGAGGAACCGAAGTAACCCGAACAACTTAAAAAGGGAAATTTGGAAAAGGTAAAAAGTATAAAAATATAAAACGCTTTTTTTATTTAAAAATTGAGAAATATTCTAAAAAAACAATACACCCATTTTAAAACAAGTGAGGAACTTTTTTTTTTAATTTTAGTTGATCAAATTAGAACTTTTCCAAAAAAATTAAAGTTTACTAAAAAGTGATGACTAATTTTGAATCAAAACAATTTAATCTGATTTTTCTATTTTAATATAAGAAAACAAATAAAATTCCAGGTAAAGTAGAGGTTGAAGTGGGAAAGAAAAGTACTTTTCAAAATTTTGATACCTTACTTTTTTAAAATAGAAAACTTTTAAAAAGTTTTAATTCGGACAATCAAAAAAAAAATAAAAAATAATGGTAATCACTTTTTATAAAACTTTAATTTTTTTGGAAAAGTTCTAATTTGATCAACTAAAATTAAAAAAAAAAGTTCCTTACTTTTTTAAAATAAAAAACTCGAAAAAGGTTTTTAAAAATTCTTACTTTTTGAAAAAAGCTGTACAAAGAAGGCACTCAATAATTTTTTTTTCTCAATTCTTTGAAAATAACATTTTTTTTTACGAAAAAAAAAAAAAAACTAATTGCTATTTCTCCAAAAACAATTTTTGTGTTTTCTTAATGAATTACTTTTATAATTTTTTCTCCCTTAATTATATTTTGCCTAATTTTTAAAATTTATTTTTTACCTTTTCTTTAATTTAATTCTCCCGTTTCTCTTCTCGAATTAATGTAAAAATCTAGTTTGTCTTATTCAACGGATTACCTTGGCGATTTTGGATTTCAAAATAAAGATCAAACATATTATAAATTTAGAAGTCAAGTTCTTTATTTAGAAACGGCAGAAAAAAGATTTGAATTATCTTTTGAACAAAATGGACTTTTTAAATTATCACAAGTCTTAAACCCAGAAACTTATCATTATCAAAGCATTTTACATCCAACAAACATACCGATGGAGAAAACCAAAATCAAAACTATAAAACAAAATTTATTTTGGGGACAAATTATATGGTCAAACAATTGCATTTTATTTGGAGACTTTATGTTAGAACCAATCAAATTCTTTTGGTGTAAGAAAAATCAAACTAGAGATTTAAATAAAAATCAAAATTAAACACAAAGTTATTTCAAAGCAAAAATTCAAATTATTTTTTTTTAAAAAAAAAAATACCCTCATATTTAATTTAATTTTCTTTCTTTAATTTTTTTTCTTTCTTTTTTCTCTTCTCAATTCTTTTTTTTTTTTTTTTCATTAGGATTTTTTTTAAGATCTTTCTTAGATTTTAATAGAATATACATACATACACACATACATACATATTAATATATATATATTCATATATTTATATCTTTGTTTTAATAATATCTATTTATCTTTTTAGAGACAGATAGATCTTTCAATGATCTTTTCATACATTTAATATTAATTAAATATTAATGTTGGGTTGTTGATTTATATGAGAGACTTCGATTAATTTTCAACCAATAATTGAAAATTTATTTTTTATTCTTCATTTTAATTTTTTTGAATTTTTTCTTTTGAAAAATTCTTCAAAATTCCCAAAAAAACAAAAAACAAAAAAAAAATTTTTTATATATTTTTGATTAAAGTAATAAAATCTTGTTTTGCTTGGTATTTTATTTTGTTTTGTTTTATTATTCTTATTTTAATTCTAAGAGTGAATATATGCTGGATCGTAATTATTCTTGATTTGTTATGTAAAAATGAAATAGATTGAAAATTGGCTAACAAATAATTTTATAAATTATCTGATCTTTGTTGACAATTACTACTGACTTTTCAGTTTAAGAAATCTGAGCAGTTTTTTTAAAAACCATTTTTTATCAATATAATTTATTCCAAATATGGTTTGTTAGAGTAAAGTGAGAAGATAGTTTGTAGATTACTTTTTTTATTTACTTAAAGTCTTCATTTCATTATTAATAATATTTATTTATAATCCATTAATAACACAAAATTGATTTTAAAACCTCTAATAGCTCTTGGATTTTTTAAAAAAACCTAAAATTCGAAATTTTCTACAGAATTAAAACAGTTGAAAGAATCAAAATAATAAAATTTCATGAAAATTTGGATTTAATTATGATTATTGAAAAAATATATGAAAATCATTGTAGAATCTTTTAATTTTTTGTTTTTCATTTTATTTAATGAATTACCGAACCTGTTTGGTTCGATCAAATTATTTTTTTGAATGATTGATATTAGGTTATGGGAGAGTTTTTCAGAATAAAACTGAAATCTAATTATTTGATGGTCTCGAAAAATATTATCCATCAATAATTGTTTATAGAATTTAAACTGATTTGCCATAACATTTTTTGTTTTATCACATCTCAAAAATAAATAACATACCAATAATTAATTAGTGTTGGTAATTATTCATTTTTTATTTTATGGGTATTGCAAGGAATAAAAAACAATTTTTAACAGTCCAATTATTGATAGAGTTCTAATTTATTATTTTTTTTTTTGAATTGATCAAATAAGATTTTTTTTTTCAAAAATTGGATTTTTATATGCTTAAAATTTTGAATTGGTGTTTACTATGATAATATTCTATTCATCTGTAAAAAGACAAAAAAAATATCTAAAATTCAATTGTTTCAATCATAATTCAACATCAAAGTAAAAAGTGTTCAAATTTTTGAAAATCAAAACACTCATTTTTATTAACAAAATATTAATTAAATATTTAGTGAAATAAGGTATAACAGCTTAGAAAAAGTTCAAGATTTTATTTTAATTGAAAACCTTAATTAAAAAACTTGACTAATAATACAAATTAGGTTCAATTATTAATTGTAAAAATCTAGGATTGAAAATTAAAAGTGAGGATTAAAGACAATGATATTTTTTATAATTCTAGATTTCTAAAGGAATTTTTCTTTGATTTATCTCAGACATTCGCAAATTTATTGAAAAATTTAACTATTTTTGACAAACTTCCAAACTAAAAATAATGAATTTTATTTAAAATAGTATATTATTTTATTTATTTATTCTGAGAAAGGAGCAATAACATGAAATTTAATAAATAAAAAAGAGAAGATAAAAAATAATTAAAATATTAAAGTAAAAATAATAATATATCATTTACATGACCAAATTAATAATGATACAATTTCATTAGGTTTTTCAGGATTTGAAAGAATTTAGTAAAATCAAGGATTTTACTAAATTCATTCGGATTTGGAAAATGGCTGTTAACATTTTTTTAATTTGAGAAATAAAAAGAAAATTTCAAAAAATTTCTTTTTATTTCTTAAATTTGAAAAAAACTAGGCACTTGACATAACTCCACGGCACTACTACAAAATTTCCCAAATTTTTAAATTTTTATTTTAGAAATTTCAATAAAGAATCATAATTTTCTTTATTATTAACCCAAGAAAAGATAAATAATGAATAAAATTTTTTGAATAATACCCAAGATGTTCACAGATTCTTTTAATTAATTTGAATTTAATCTTGAATCCCAATTTAATTATTTTTTTTTAGAAAATATTGTCTCAAAAAATAAATAATCTTTATATTTACTTTTAATCCGTCTTGATTGCCAAAAAAATAGAGAACAAGAAAAAAAAAAAGTAAGACATGAAAATTATACTAAAATAGTTCATTAAACTGGTATTTGCCGAGTTATTTTTAAATAATTCTTCTTGATTTTTTTTTTTTTTTAAATCAAGATAAAATTTTAAATAATTACTAATTGGGAAATTGGTAATAGGTCCATTTAAATAATGTTTCATTAAACTTATCAAAATCAATTTTTTACTCAATTCATTACTAAAATTAAATATTTATAAATTCATTGATTTATCAAATGACTATGATGAAAAATGGATATTTTGAAGAAAAATTATAAAAGTTCTATCGCAACTTTGAAAGTTCTAATATTTATTATAATAATAATTAAACAAAGAATTGTGTTTGAATGTATTATAGCAGAATATTTTTTGTATATTTTTTATCAACATTTGATTGAACAACCCGAAATTCTCAATTAATTTCTCTGATGCAAATTTCTTAAATTTATAATTTACTGATATTTTCCAATTGATAAATGAAATTTTTTATTTCAAGTTCTCAAATATTTTTCTGGTTAGAAGTGAAAAAACACCAACACCCATTTATGTCAATTATTAAAAATATTTTTTATTGATTTTGTGAAATTTTTTGTATTGGGCTGAGAGATAAAATTTTCATTAGTTTAATTTGATTTTAACTGTCTTATAAACAAAATTTCATAAGAAATCGCTCTATTTTATTTTGTTTTATTTTTTTTTACTTTATTTTTTTTTATTTTTATAAGAAAAACAAATATTTCTAGTGTTTAGAACCGTATATTAAAATATTAATTTCTTTATTATAATAGATAACCTCAATTTATTAAATTTTTTATTTTCAAAATTTGATTTTTAATGGGACAATTATTTTGAAAGATAGTTTATTATAAATTGATTATTCTTTTTTTTCCTTTTTCTCTTTTAAATTTTTCAGAGATACCAAATGAAGTAATTTGAAATCAAATTATTGAGTAGACGTACCAATTTAGAATCAATGGCATGATTTTTGAATTCAAGTTTTATTAAAAAATAAATTTAGAGCATTTCAACAAAATTATTTGTTATTAGTCTTTTTACAATCAACGAACTAAAACTTTCAGATGATTTTTCTTCTTTTAATTTTCAAAAGATTGGCTTCATTTGGATTTCTTATCTTGACCAATACAAATCATAGTGTGGACAAAAAAAAGTTCACAATAATTACCTGGTTTTACTTTTAAACTCTCTTGGTAAAAAAAAAAAGACAAAAAGGATCTGAAGTAAAATTTTTTTTCCCTAAATTATTCAAAAACAAATAATAGTTTAAAGTACAAAAATTCTCAAAGAGATTTATATTACTTTGAAATTGTTAAAATGGAGACTATAGATCTCTCTTCATTGTTGAAATATCAATAAAATATCCTAGAAGTTACTTAATAGTGAATAACATTTCTCAAAGGCGAATAAATATTTTAAACCTTTATTTTGAGATTCAAATAGGAAATAAAAAAAGGATAAGATTTTCAAAAGAAAAATTTTTAACTGAAATAATTCTCAGGAGAAGAAATGAACATTGGTATTGTTCAAAGTCGGATTCAAATAATGATTAAAAAAAAAAGGTTCTTTTGAAAAGGTTGTGAAATCATTTTTTACAAAAACTGGACTTCTAATGAATTGGCATTCCGATCTCGATGTTCTTCAAAAAAGATGTCAATCACCTGAAATTGCAATCAAAAGTGCTGAGTTGTTTTCGCAAACGTGTTGGAAACTTGTTGACAAAGTAATTTCTGACAAATCGATAACATTTACTGATTTACAACCCGAGTTGTTTTTGCAAAGCAACAAACTCCACCAAAAATCAAAAACAAAATTGGTTTTAGTACTCCGAACATTTTTAAATTTACATTCTGATCCGTTATCAAATATTCGATCTTTAGCACACCAATGCTGCGTAACGATTGTAAATTCTGTCAAGCACTTCCATTCAGATTTGCTCTTGGTTGTCTTTGTCAAATATTTGAATCTGCAAGAAGAAAAAGAAATAAGGTCCTGTGAGCTCGCTTTCCAATGTATTTTGTTACTTTCGAAATCAGTTTCACACCAGCAATTGTTTAAAACAGCAAAGAGATTTTGGAGTGCCGTTTGTAAGCATTTAAATTTTGAAAAAAGCTCACCGATTTATTTATTTTTAAACAACCCAAACAGCGAGCCAATTTATCAAATGTATGTACAATACCTAAGGAAACAAGAAAGAACAAAATTGATTGACATTTTAATAACAAATTTGAACACAATGAATAAAGAAATTATCCGATCTTGTTCAACAATCCTAATTAATATAATTTGCCAAAATAAAAAAAAAAGTGTATTCAAATCGCTCTTTCGTAAAACATTACACAATTTAAAAATTGAAACAAATTTGTCGAATCATTCAAGAATTGGGTTTTTTACCGTACTACTTTATTTTACTCGGAAATTTGGGAAGAAGGCTACACATGCGCCTACCAGTTTAAAAGATTGTTATTTAAATTTCTTACAAAAAATTTTCAATTCTTGTGTTCAAAATTTTTTACACTTTGAGAACAATTCTTTGAGAAGTATTGTTTTGGAATTAGCTATTTCTCTTTTACAAAATGGCCATTATAACAATTTCAAAATATCCAAAGATTTTGCCATTAAATTAAAACAATTGCTGCTTTCAAAATCCATATTTATCTCTTTAAAGGCTTTAATTTTATTATTTTTTAATGAACTAACAAATAATGATTTTGATCTTTTTTCAGACATTTTTTTTCCACTCAAACCAAATACTAACAATCATTTAATCCAGAGCCCAAGACAGAATTCTGAAAATGAAGAAAAAAATAATGGAAATGGAAATGAAAAAGAACAAGGACAAGGACAAATAATAAAAGAGAAAAAAATAAAATTAATTCTAGAATTGGAACCAAAAGTTAAAATAAATTTTATGTTTCCTAATAATTTAAAAAATCAAAAACAAAGTGGTAATTTAATTCAAAAAGAAGAATTTACAAACAATCAGCAATATAGTAAATCTTTTACAAATAATTCCTTATTAAAAAACGAAACTGAAAAGAATAAAGAACAAACACAGGGACAAGAACAGAAACAGAAAGAGAAACAGAAACAGAAACACGAACACGAACAGGAACAAATAATAAAAGACAAAAAAATAAAATTAATTCTAAAATTGGAACCTAAAGTTACAATAAATTTTTTGTTTCTAAATAATCTAAAAAATGAAAAAAAGGATCCTTTACCAAATCAAAAAGAGAATAAAAATGAAAAACTTTTGATCTTTATAAATTTTTCTAATGATGATGATCCCTTAATCCGAAAAAGAAATCTAATATTAATCGGGAATATTTTATCGAATGTAATTGGGAAAATAAATTCCATTATACCAATTAAACCATTATTTAAAATCATACAAAGATCGTTTCAAGACAAATCATCAAGAAAGGTAATTGCGAAATGTTTAAAAAATATTTTACCAAAAATAGGGAAAAATTATTTATATGTAAAATATAAAAATAATTTTCTCGAATCAATTCTTTATCTCTTAAAAAAAGAAAACGATACATTGATAAAGATGGAAATTTTTGAACTTTTAGAACAAAATATTGAAGAGATCATACAAAATGATTTATATTATACAAAATATTTTAAAATGATTTGTAAATTATTTTTTAAAGCCTTAATTTCAAACAATGTGATTCTAAGAAAAAATATTCAAAATTTAATATTAAAATTAATTAGAAAATCGAATAAATTCGTTGAATATTTTTTTAAACAAATTATTAAGGTTTTAATAAGAATTAAAATCAGTAATAGCGAAATAAATGGCTGTCTTAATGGTATTTATTTATTATTTCAAAATTGCAAATCTAGGGAGAAAAAAAATTATATATTTAATGAAATTTTCGCTTTTTTAATCGATTTAATGACAGATCCCTTATTATTAAATCTTGATTTACAAATTAAATTTATAAATTTATTAATTTTAATGTTTTCAAAATCAATATTTATAAAATTGATCAATGTAAAAGATCCAAATAACAAATCTTTTATTTATGAAAATTTTTTATTTCATGTAATAAAAATTTTACGTATTTGTCTTGATCTTAATTTAAATAGGACTGAAAAAAAAAAATACAATTATAATCATAAAACAGTAATAATAATTACAAATAATGAAGCAATTGTAAAAAAAAATCAAAATCGCCAATCTAATGAAAATAACAATAAAAATAATAATAAAAATAATAATAACCACCACCACCACAGCCACCACCACAACAACAACAATAGTAATAATAACCATAACAACAACAAAAAATATAATAATAATAATAATAATAATAATAATCAAAATGACAAAACAAAAAACAAAGAATATGAAAAGGACAATGAACTTATAAAATATAATGAATTAAATAATCTAATAAATCTTAATTATATAGAAAATTATAATAATTTATATTTTTATTCTGATTTGTATCAAAAAATAAAACAAAGCAGAAATATTGGATTAACTGAGATTAACAATAATAATAATTTCCAAATTTTACAAAAAAGCTCTTTATTATTGTTAAACGATTTGATTAGGTTAATTGATTTTAATGTTAAAAATAATTTGATATATTTTGATGTTATATTAAATCTATTAAGTTATGTTTTAATTTATCAGCCATATGAAACTTCCATTTGTATTGGCAATTTGATATCAAATTTTTTAAAAATTAATCAAAAACAAAATTATATTATAAATATATTAAATAAACATCAGTTTATATTTAATAAGCAAATTGAAATTTATAAAAAATATTGGGATGCTGAGATAAAATCTGGTATTATTTATTGCTTTTTAAAATTATACAAAATAAACGATTATTTTTCGAATTATAGTTCTGCCATTTTTGAATATGGGAAAAAAAATTTTTTGTCTAATAATAGATACCTAAGAAATGATTTATTTCTTTTGCAGCCATTGTTTTTTTTAATCCATCAAATATGGAAAAAACAAAATAATAATAAAAAAAAAATCAAAAAAAAATCAACTAATATTAATGAGAATGGGAATACAAATAAAAATTCAATTATTACTGATGGATATAGAATTGAATTAATATTATCGATTTGCAAAAACAAGGAATATATTAACCCATTAATTATTAATAATTGTTTGTCCAAATGGCTACCAGAATTATTTGAATTAATAAAATCAAAAGGCACCGTAATGGAAATTCTTAATTCACTGGCAAATATTAATAATTATAATCAATCGCTTCAATATTTAGAATTATTTTCAAAGATTTCCTTAAATACGAAAAATGATTTTATTATTGAAACGATACAAAATTTTTTGCTTAATGGTTTATCAAAATATAAAAAGCAAATAAATTATAAATTTGAGAATAAATTAAAACTAACATATTACAAATTGTTAAATTATAGATTATTAATTCAAAAATTAAATGAAATTCTTTCAAATGAAAAAAATGTTAATTTTAATATTACTTTATTCCATTGTACATTAATTTTAAAAGTATTGTTGTTACAGAAAAAAAATATAAAAAATTATTTAAATTTTGAAGAGGTTTTAATTCTATTGCTAAAACAGCCAATTAAGATTTTGAATAAATTTGATGTTAACAACCACCAATCCCAATCCCAATATATCTATATTTTCACAATTGAACAAATTAATTATATCAAAATAATCATAAAATTACCAAATTTATTATTTAATACAATTAATAAAAATAAACTAAATGAAATTTTGTCACAGATGAGCAATGCATTAATCAATATTATAAATTATGTTTATAATTATGATGTGAATTTGAATTTATTTAAAATTATGAACTTATTTTTAAAACTGTTTTTCAAATTTAATTATAAAAAAAATTTTGATTATTGGAAATTAATATGGCAATTTGCCAATAAAAAAAAATTACCAAATAAATTTATTAATAAAATCTTTACAAATATTGTTTCCTTA
This sequence comes from Anaeramoeba flamelloides, assembly GCA_027625915.1. Taxonomy (NCBI): domain Eukaryota; family Anaeramoebidae; genus Anaeramoeba; species Anaeramoeba flamelloides. The sequence goes on along the minus strand of JANTQA010000032.1, from coordinate 9,356,857 downwards.
AAAATTAAAAAAAACTGTTATTTTTTTGAAAACATTAATTTTGTAGGTTATTTTATTAATAATTGTAATAGTAATAATTTATTAATCAAAGAATATTTAATTAATTGTTTAAAAATAAATGAAAAAATAATTATTGAAAATTTAAATAATCAATTGCTTTTAATAATAAAAAATAATTTTTTTTTAAATTATACTAATTCAAAAAATATAATATTTTTAATAAAATTATTCCCAAATAATGAAATTAAATTAAATTTATTAAATACATATCTTCAAAACATTAAATTTAAAAAGTTAAAAAATATATGCCAAACAGAATTCACAAAGATTAATCAAATTTTATTCAATTTTAAGAATAGGAATTGCATAAATAATCCAGCGGGATTGAAAAAACAAAAAAATAAATTGATAGGTGAGGTAGATTTTTCAATTGATCAAATAAAAATACAAGATAAACTTACTCAAACGAAACAAAAGGAATCGAGTGATGAAAAAAGTATACAATCCCATGATAATACTGATAATAATAATAATAATAATAATAATAATAATAATAATAATAATAATAATAATAATAATAATAATAATAATAATAATAATAATAATAATAATAATAACAGTAATATTAACAATAATTGTAGTAATAATAATGGTGATAGTAGTAATAGAAATAGTGGTATTAGTGGTATTAGTGGTATTAGTGATAATAATAATAATGTAAAGAATTCTTTTGTTTTTATTAATCAAAAATTCAATTTTATAAAATCAAAATCTTTATTAATAAACCAAAAAATCAAGAATTTTTTAAATCTTAATGAAATTAATTTTATTATAGAAATAATAAACAAATTTATAGATTACTATGAGAAAAAAAATATTATATTCAAATATTGTAAAGCTTCATGAATTAATTATATTTTGTAATCAAATATGCAATTTTATAACAAAGTTTCATTTAAATTGTTTGAAAATATCGGGTTTTATTCCTTCTTTTTTAAAACTAATAAATATTCTCTTAGTAAAATTTAAAAAAAAACTAAATAAAAATTTATTGTTATCAATAATAAATTTAATTCAAGTTTTAATAAAATATAAACCAATAAAATTACAGAAAAATAAAGAAACCATTAATATGTTGAAATTAAATAAAAATTTAAATTTTTTATTCAAAATATTAATAATTAAAAAAAAATTTCAAAATAAAATTTGCAATAAATATTTTTCTATTGAAAACAATCAATTATTAATTCAAATTTGTAAAAATATTTTAAAAATTGATTTAATAAAAATGTTTAAACATAAAATTTTTGAATCATTTTTTTTTCAATCAAACGATAATAACCAGAATTATGATAATGATGATAATGATGGTAATGATAATACAATACTAATTGGAGATTTTTTTGAGCCTTTAAAAATATTCCAAATAATAATCAGGTTAATAAATCGATTGGGCTTTACGAGCAAAAAGGAATTTAATATATTATATAATTCTATTTGGAAATTATTCATTAAACAGCATTCTATCGAAGAGGAAGAAGAATTAAAAAATATTATTGGCTATGACCAATTCAAACCACTGTTATTAAAAGGTTTAATTTCTTTATTATTGTTGTTTTCAAGAAAAAAAAATGGCAACCCAGATTCCTTTTGGAAAATTTCTTCTCTAAAATTAAAAAAAAAGAATTTTTTTTTGAATGATATTGGAAATGTTTTAATAAATAATCATTTAATTATTGAAAATGCGATTTTTAATCAATTATCAAATGATAATTTAAAAACAATTAATAGTAATGGAAATAATACTTTTTATAAAATTAATAAGAACACTAAAAAAATTTTAAACCATAATAATATCATTGATAGTAGTAGTAGTAGTAGTAGTAGTAGTAGTAGTAGCGGCACTAGTAGTAGTAACAGTAGTAACAGCAATAATAATAATAATAATAATAATAAAAATCAATTGAATAATAAAATTAAAAAGAAAAAAATCATATCAAATTATTATTTACCATTCTATTTGAATATTAAAAAAAATAATAATTATAATTATTCAAATTATTCATTATTAAATTTAAATTTAGATTATATTAGAAATAATAAAATTAATTTAAATAAAAAAAATACTAACTATCATTTAAACATTAAAATTTTTGAATTGTTAAAATTTCTACAAAAAGAGTTTTTCAAATCAATGAAAGGATCTTCAATATATTTAACTGAAATTATTCATTCAATTTTATTACTTAGCGATTTATTTTCAAATGAAGAATATGAAATGATGTTAAACATTTTTGAAAGTTGTTATTATTTTTCAAAATCTACATCAAATCCTTTATTGCAAAAATTAACTATCGTTGGTCTCTGTAAATCGATTACAATATTAAAAAAAACCAATTCATATGATTTATTGTCAGAAATTATTTTCCCCTGTTTAGATTCAAAAAAGGAATCAATAAATATAGCTGTTGTCAAGGGATTAATGTATGTGGTCGGAGGAGATATATTTGGAATTATTCATTCGAATCTAAAATATTTTTTTGATTATATTATTAATAAATTGAAATTAAAAACCATAACAAATTATTCGAAAAATCAGCTTTTAATCCTAGCTTTTTTGTTTGCCGAAAAGCACATGGAAATGGCCAATTCTTTACATTTCACTGAAAAAATAATTAGTATTTTTTTTGATTTCCCGAAAGAAATCCCTTTTAAAGTTTTATTTACAGCTTGTTCTGGATTTGAAAGCTTGTTAGCTTGTTATAGACTTCGTGATAATCATAGAAAGTCTTTAAAAGCTTTAATTGAAATTAAGTTTTCTAATTTTAGTTCTCGGAATGTTTTGTTATTTTTTAGGTTTTTATTGACCTTATTATATACAGATGATGAAAATAAATTTAGAACATATAATATTAATAAAAAGAATAATCATCAAAATGTTGTTAACAAGAATCATAATCAAAATAAAGATAACCATAACCATAATAAAGATAACCATAACCATGGTAATGGGCATCGTCATATTAAAAATGATAATAATAATAATAATAATAGTAGTAGTAATAATAATAATAATAATAATAATAATAATAATAATAATAATAATAATAATAATAATAATAATAATAATAATAATAGAAATGAAAAAAATGAAAAAAATGAAAAAAATGATAATAATAATAGTAGTAATAGTAATAAGAGGGGAAAAGTTGTAAGAATTAAAATGAGCAATAAGAATAATAATTTTACTCAATTAATCAAATCTTTTGATTTACTCTTTGATATCTTAAAAAATAATTATTCTTGTGAAGCAAATATAATATCATTAATTATTCCTAAAGTATTAATTCAAATATGCGGTATTCGTCTTTCGTTGAAATTAATAACAAACCAAATTATAAATAAAAACACTAAATATCCTTTATTTTTTGCAAAAATATTATTTAGTTTAACTGATCATATTTATGATAATAATTTTAAAGAAAATCGTATTACAGAATTAAATTATTTAATTGAAAATTTAAATATAATAGAATTGAAAAATAATAAAAATAATATTCAAATATGGAAATTATCTTTAATAATTCTTTCTTTGTTAAAAAAATCTAAAATTAACAATAAAATATTTATTGATTTACTAAATATATTTGAAGCCGATTTACCTTTCAAAAAAAATTGGATTTTATTTGAAAATGTTATAAACCAATACAGACAAATGTTAAATAATATTACCCAGTCCATGAAATTACAAATCAATTTAAAACTGTTTAATTTAATTATTGACCAAATTATACACAATGAAAAGAAAATTAAATCGTTAAAAATCAATTCTTCAAAAAAAATAAATTTTTTAAAAAATTATTTGACTATTAAAAAATCAAATATCGAAAAGAAATTAGATAATAATAAAGATAAAAGTAATAATAAAGATAAAGAAATAGGCAAAGATAAAAATTCAAAGGCAAAGAAAAACAAAAATAAAATTGTAAAGAAAAAAAAGAAAAAAAAGAAGAAAAAGGGAAGTGGAAAAAAATTAAAAAATTAAATATATATATATTTGTTTTTTAATCTTTTGTTAGAGTGATTTCGGTATTTATAGAACTCTCTCTCTCTCTCTCTATATATATATATATATATATATATATATATATATAATCAATTGATTTCTTTATTATAATAAAATTGGAAAAAAAATTGAATTTATTTTTTTTTTTTACTTTTCTAAATAATATTTAATAATTTATTTTTTAAATTACATTGTATTAAATGTTTTTTTACTAAAAGTTCATTATTTTTTATATTAACTTTTGCAAAAATTAAAATAATTGAAAAAGTATTGAATTTGTTGTTACTTATTTAAAAAAAAAAATGAAAAAAAAAAAAAAAAAAAAGAAAAAGAAAAAAATTGGCTAAAACAGAAAAAATAATATGATTTAATTAAAAGAAAAAAGAGAGAGAAATGTAATTATTAAAAATATAATTATTATTATTATTATTAGATGTGGTAATCAAAATGTCTTCTAATTACTTTAATTCCTACATTTTACTTCTTGAAATACGATAATTTATTTTAGTATAAATCCAACTAACCCCGTTTTCAAATAAAAGGGTATAAAAAGTTCATGAATTATTCATAATTGAATCAAATTAATTATAATATCATTCTAAAATATAAGAAACTATTTAAAACATAAAAAAACACTTAATATGAATATTTAAAACTCTCAAAACAAAACAATAAAAATTAAAATTAAAATTTTTAAAAATTAATGTACTCTTTTATTTGGAATGAGAAATCTTGTTTTGTTAATTGTAATGAAAAAAAATTGTAAAATCAATAAAAACCATTGAATACAATTGAATTGGGAAAAAGTTCTTTACAAGTTATTGATAATTCTTTACACAGAAAACTTTAGTTCTTTAGAATCTCATTTTCAAGATAAAGCCACAATTCATCTGGTTCTTTTGTTGGAATTGTTTTTTTTTTTTTTTTAATATTTTTCTCTTTTCTTTGTTCCATACATAAATTCAATAATGGTCTTTCTTAATTCCTATACCTAGCTCATTCGAAATCAAACTTAAACTGTTTTTATTTATATATTGGCAGATTATTTCCAAATTGATTTCTTCTTATCTTGTTTTTTCATTTTCCAATTGTTTAATATCCAAATATTAAAAAAACAAAAAATGAAAAAATGAATAATTAAAATGAAAATCACCAATAAGTAATTATCTTATTAGAATCAAGTTCAATAATATTGATGATTTGAGAAGTGTGTCATTTTTTTTGAAAGGGAGTTTATTTATTATTTTATTTTATATTTTGGTATCCCTTTTGTGATTTTTAGGTTTTTTGTATAAAGTGAAAAAGATAAATAAAAAAAAAAGTAAACTAAAAATACCTTAATATAAGCCAAAGTTCTATTAAGTAAATTTATACCAAGACAAACAAAAAAAAAACAAATTCCAAAAGTATAAAAAAATAAAAAAAATAAAAAGCTTCGAATTTTTTTTTCATAAACTTTGAGAAAAACTAAATAACCATAACAATAAGAGTAAAAGATTTACATTAATTGTAAACATGACTATATACGGAATCGGATTTTTGCAATTAATAAACTTCTTGGTTATTTACACATTGTTGGAAGGTTTTAAATAAGGGTATTTATTATATCTGTGTATAAATTTTTGCTCACCAATTATATTTTTCTAGTTTGTAAATGTGATTAAAATCGAAAGAATATTTTCCAAGATTTTTTCTTGATAACCCTATTGAAATAATCTTTTAACGATTTGATAAAAAATGAAATGTGTTATTGTTGATAAAAAAAATGTATTGATGATATCAAGTTCTAGATTCCCAAAAAAAAATATTAAATAAAAACATAACTATAATTTTATTAATATTAACAATTAAAATTTTTGAGAAAAAACTATTAAAAAAAGAAAAAAAACAAATCAAAGTTGGTGAAATTTTTTTAATTGATTTTTAATTGATTATTTTTTAGATATAAGAAGTATCCCTTTCACTTTGTATTTTCAGATTATATTGATATAACACTTAGTAATTTTTTGAATAATAACTCAAGTATTCCATTCATCCTATTATTCTAGAGATCTTTGAAAAAATGTTCAGATAATTATTTTTATTTCAAAATTCTATTTGAGAAAAGAGAATTTAGGGTATCATTAATATTTTTTATATAAATTTTTATTTAATAGTGTTATACATATTTTTTAAAATTTGATTCATTTTATTTAATTGGTGAAATTTTAATATTATTAAACAATTTTTTATTCATTAATTAAATTCTTTTTTATATATATATCCCATATTTGAAATATTATTTTAACTTAATTATTATTATTAAAAAGATAAACAAATTTTTGTTTTTCTCTTATAAAAGTGTCATAATATTATCTTGACAATTCTTCTGAATTTTCATAAATGTAAATATTCTTATGTTAGAACTATTAAACAATGATTGGATTTATTTAAACCTTTATAGAAAAGATTTCCATAATACATCAGAACAATAAAATAATAAAAATAAACTATTTCCATTACTTTTTCAATCTTTAAAATTTGTTAATATTATGAATTATAATAAAGCCTTGAATTAATAATTATTCTTCTCTTCAACTTACAAGATTAATTTAGAAAATTTATTTCTATCCCTCATCACCTTTAGTAAAATTTTTAATAATTTAGAATTGCAAGATTATCATTGAAATGAATGAAAAAATACAAATAATGGCATTGGCCTTGGTCCCAGCCTTGAAAATTAATTTTAATTTCATAATCTTTGTAACTTTTCAAGTATTTTCAACATTATTTAGAATTGGAACAATAATAATTTGATGATCTAGATTCTTCAAAAAACAATTATTCTTAAAAATAAATAAAAAGAACCAAATTAAACGAGTGATCAGATCAAAAGATATTTTTCTTATAGTTTTATATTTAGTTGGTGGGTTGGTTGTAAATTTACATCAACAATACTTATTATTTTTTTTTTTGGAATACTCCTTGAATCTCAACTTATTATCAGAATAGGTTTACTAACAGAAATACTTGTGATAATAGAAATCACTAAATTTATTATATATTTTTATTTCGTTTCAAGAAAAAAATAACTTGATACAATCAAATTTATTTAAAAGGCAGTTGACTTTTGAAAATTTTCATAATCAGGTTTTATATTAATGGAACGATTTTAAGATTGATTAACAATTCTTTTTTTTTTAATGATCAAGTACCTATTATTCTTTTTAATTTTTAGAACAAAGTTAACTTAAAATAAGAGTCTCATACCAGAAGTCAACAATTTCACTTTTTTTTTAATTTGCAATTATATCTGAAAAGTGTCTTGTTTATTTTGTTGTGATTTTTTTTGATTTTGCTCATTTTAAAGTTTTTTGTTTAAAAATAATTTATTAGAAAATTTTTTACAACATGAAATAAAATGACATAATAGAATGCTGAGATAAAAATAAAAAGGAAACAATTTAAAATTTCCAAAAGTGGATTAAAAAAATTAACTTAATATTCTATTAGGCTTTTTTCTTTACTTATGAAAATAAAATTAATGAATTGTTTTTCAAAAAGTACTTTGAATACTAAAAAGCAACAAGAAACAACTAAAGTAAAAACTTTGTTTTGAAATCTTCTTTCAAAATATTAAAAGTGAAAATTTTAACTTTTTGGTGGCTACTCCCTTAAAAGATCTATTGTTCAAAATATTTTCAGAATATTTTTTTATTAATTGGGATTGGAAATTAATGACTTTCTAATGTTGAATTAATATTGCTATTTTGTTATACCAATATCCTTCATTAAAAAGTACTCCAATTAATCTTTGATAAAACAGTAATAAATAACCAACAACTCAATTTGTAAACGACAAAAAATCTCATGACTTTTCGTCAAGCTTTATGTTTTTTTCAGTCTTCCAAAACTTTCAAACACTTGAAGACAATTCATAAACCTTATCAAACATTTTCATACACTTTTATAGCAAAAAAAGTTGTAAAAGTGAAAAGCTTTGTAAAAGTCAGGAGATTTTTAGTATTTTTTACTACAAAAAATCTCAGTACTTTGATCTGATTATTGGCCTTTTAAAGCTTTCAAACACTTTCAGACAATCTAAAACCCTCTCAAACACTTTCCAAAACTTTCAAACATTTTCTCACACTTTCAAAGGGGAAATGCGTTGCAAAAGAGATAACCTTAGTAAAAGTCACAAGATTTTTTAAAGTATTGCAAAAGAACAAATTTTCATTTTTTCTCCTTTATTGTTTACTTTTAACATAGAATTACTCAAACGATGTCGAATAGCTCAACATCTGAAAATTCAGAATCTGGTTCAAGTAGTGGATCTGAAAAAAATGGAATTCATAGTGTTGAAGATTCAATTAGCAATTCTGAAACATCTAATACATCAGAGCAATCCACATCCTCATCTTATTCAAGTTCTCGATCTGGATCTGGATCTGGATCTGGATCTAGATACGGGTCAGGGTCAGAATCAGAATCAGGAACCGTATCGGGAAATGGCACTCAATCCTTTTCTTCAAGTTCAGAAGAAACGAATAACAAAAGCAACAGCCAGCCCAAGATTGATCTTCTTCATAACACCTATAAAAAACAAGCCAAATTAACAAAAGAATTAAAAGCACGATATTATAAATTACAAATCCAAATGGAAAAAAATAAACAAGAAATCAAACAACACATCATTACACAAAAAAAAATCGAGCAATATGAAAAAGAATATCAAGAGAAATACAAAGAATTGAAAAAGCGATTTCTGAAAAAAAAAAACAAATATGAAAGAAAAAAAAAAAAATCAATCAAGATCCTTGAAGATTTAAAAAATAATAACAATCCAATTAATGAAAAATTAGAGAATGTCCAAACCCAGCTAAACAAAGAGAATAAGGAATGTAAATTGCTTCGTAAAAAATTCGATCAGGAAAAATTGGAATTAGAAAAACTCTTAAAAAATCGTGAATCCAAGAAACGAGATTCGCTCACATTAAAGAAAAAAAAATTTACACAAATTGAAAAAACAAAAAATATTGATGTTCAAAATGAAAATGATAATCAAAAACAAAACGAAAACGAAAAAGAAAAAGAAAACCAAAATCAAAATCAAATCGAACAAGATCAAATATTGGATGAAAATAATAATGCAACTAATAATTACAAAGCGTTTGTTGACTATTTAAATTTCAAAATAAATTATGACTTTGATGAGACCTATAATGACTATATAGATTCATTAAGCAAATCAAACGATATTTGGACCTTTGAATTGAGTGATATTTTGTTTAAAAGAATGGAGTTGGTAAGGATGTGTTATGAAGAAACAATGACCTTAATTAACGAAATAGAAAATAATTCTTTGATATTAGAGGATGATATTGATGAAGAATTTTTAGAAAATATGTCAAATGAAGTTTTGGAGGAATTTCAAAAAGAAAAATTAACAAAATCTGAAAATTCACAAACCTTGCAAGTATTTTTAAAATTTCAAAAACAAATCGTTCGGCATTTAATTGTTACACTAAAGTTTTTTATTATTGTATATATATTGAACTATAGTTGCCAATTTGATTCAACATTAGATTTCAACCCTACAAAACACACATGTATCGGGGAAGATTCAGAGTCCGTAGAAGAAGATGACCCTATCTTAATACTTTCCCCTTATTTGATATACCAAAATCAAAATTTAATTAAAAAGGCAATTGTAAAAGCTATGTTCTAATAAATATTATTCTTTCTATTTATTATTGAAATTAATTATTCTTTTTTACCATTTTATTTTTATATTTATTATATAAATAATAAATAGAATTATTATAATTAGAATTCATTTTTAGTTTTAGTTTTATTTTATTTAATGTTATCGAGTTTTATCTTCAGCACATTTTGTTTTTATAACATTCGTTTTATTTATCGACTTAAAACAGTGCTGATACAAATTTAAAAAGCTATTTATTTCCCTCTTGCTTTACTTGCGTTCTTCTTTGTCTGAAAATTAAGATTGTAAATCTACTAAAATTGAAAAAAAATGAATATTTCCACAAGAAGAATAGCAAAACAATCGTGGTAACTTTGTTGAATTGACAATACTTTGGTAGGAAACCTTTATTAGGTTTTGAAAGTAATTAAAGTTAATGAAAACACTTCAAAAATTTTAATTCTGGTGGTGTTTCTTATAAAAAGTTCTTGGTATTATATCATGAAAACTCCATTTTTTATTTTATTTTATTTTAAACCCCAATTCAAAATTTTTAACAAACCAAAATTCAATTTGTTGAAAAAAAAAATCTTATTTAATCAATTCCCAAAGAAATACTAAATTAGAACCATTCGCTAATTGGATTGTTAACATTTTTTTATATCTTACTATACTCACAAAACAAAATAAATAATTATTAATACTAATAAATCAAGGGTATGTTAAAAATTTTGGAGAGAGCAAAACAAAAAAATACATTGGTAAATATGTTTAAATTCTATTAGGAATATTGATCGATCAAATAGTCAGATACTACCAAATTAATTTTATTTGAGTTCTTCTATTTGGAACAACACAACTTTGCACAATATCAATTGTTGAAAGAAATTTTGTTCGAACGAAACAAATTTCCTAATTCGAAAAATGAAATGAAAAAAAAAACTAAAAAGATGAAAAAATGATTTCCTTATTTTTTTCAAAAATCAAAATTATTTGCAATTTGAATGAAATTGTATTGCTGTTATTTTTTGAAAAATTTTAGCTGTGTTGAAAATTTTGAAGTTTAGTTTATTTTTTATAGTAAATTTAATAAGACTGTATATATATATGGAATAGTGGGTTATTATACCAATAGAAGATCAAAGAAAACATAAATTTTTTCAAATGTTGGTATTTTTGATATAAATTCAAGATAAATCTGTTGTATATGGTTTTCTTGTGTTGGGAAAGATCAGAGTTGATATATTAATTTGTCCTGAGATTTAATTTCTAAATCATAGTATTCTGCTTAGTGATTATTTTTTAAAAAAATCTATTATTTATATTGTTAAAGGCTAAGTCATGAAGTTGAAAAATAATTTTTAGAATTTGAAAAAAAAAAAACTGTTTTTAGTAATTTTTTCTCCGAAATTCAAAACCATTAAAAACTAACTAACATGTGAAGTGTGATAGATGTCCAGAAATTAACAGTCAAAAAATAAGGACATTTTTAGAAAAAAAAACCCTTCCTGAGTGATGTTCAATTTTTATTTTACCATAATGAATTATAATTTTGAATATAAATATGTTTTTCGAAATTGTATTCTTTGGTACTTTTTGAGAGATCGAAGTTTTTTTTTTTTCAAATGAGTTTTTGTTATCTCAAGAATAATACAAAATCATTATTTTGTCAAATATTGATAGCTATGAAACAACTATATATTAGATTAAATTACATTAAATTGATTATGGTACAAAGACAAAAATTTGTTTTAAATTGAAGAAATTTAATCATCGTCAATAAAAACTATTTTAGATTGTTTTTTTACAACTAATTTGATTTTTTTAACATTAGAATTCATTTTAAAATTTTTTACAAAAAAAAAAACGGTTTTCTAGTCTAATTGGTCTATTTAGATGTGTTAATTAGAGGTTTAAAGGGGTTGCATGGATATAAGAAATAAAATTTATTTAGAAATTACAATATTTTCAACATTTTTTTTCGTTTTCACCTTACAATTTTTTTTTAAGATGTGAATTGTTTTAATTTTTTTTTGATTACAAAACCTTTAGTCATGAAGTAAAAAAATATTATTCTAATGTTATTGAAACAGTTTAAATGATTGTAGATAAAATGATATTGATTTCTATTCATATTTAATTTGATCTTCAATCATGTTCAAAGTGGGTATTGTGTTTTTTTCTCGATGGAGTGTAGAATTTTTTTTTTCAATTTTAAAGAAAATTGATACAAATATTAAATTTATCTAATAAAAATGTCAAGCATTCTCTAAAGTGTATATTCTACTTATTACTTGGTTATTATTTAAAGATCAATTACAAAAAATATGTGAAATTTTAGAAATAACATTGAGCTACTTTTGAAAAAAAAAAAAAAAAAAGTTTAAATTAAGTAAAGTATATTTTTTTATTTTAATTTGGATTTTTTGAAATTGAGTTACTTTGGAACTTTTTTTATTTTTAATGAATCTTGAGTAATTATGACTAATATAAATTTTTTATGTTGATTAGTTTTTTTGCCAAAGATCCTATTGATTTTTTTTATTCATTATTATTATTTGAATTCTGTCAACAAAAAGATTTGAAATTATAAAATATCATTTTTAGTGAAAAGATATAACTTAGTATCTAATGGATTCATGATAAATTAATATGCCCTTGAAAGAAAAATAATTGATAAATAAATAACTTTTTTGAGTGAAATTGGTGATGTTAGCCACAATCAAAAATCCAATTATCTACATTTTATATTTTTATTTAAATTTAAAAGGTTTCTTTAGTACTTTATTAAAAATGGGTTGCAATTGCAATTTTTCTATTACAGTCAGTTCCAACCATTTCAGACACAAACTTTCAACGAAATTTAAGGTACAAAAAAATCTCAAATTTAGGCACAAAATTCAAATTCAAGCAAAATAATATGTGTAAAAAAAATTCCAAATTTTGTGCTTTAATTTGATATTTTTTGTGTGTCTTAAATTTCATTGAAATTTTGTGTTTTAAAAGTGGAACTGAATGTATACAATATGTTTGTTGATTATTATTATATCTTTAGAGTTTAATCCAGTTTAACAGACGACAATTTGTCTCAAATAATTGGTCAAATTGTTGGTCAATCTAGTAAAACAAAATATGCAAGAGAAAACGCAACAAAAACTAGAATCTTTACGGTGGGTAAAATAATATACGACCTGGGAATATTTAATATTGATAAATATGTACAAGAAACTGTTTATGATCTTTGTATTGGTACATCCCTGGGAACGTAGATAAAAGACTCCTGTCATTTCTTCTCCTTTGAATAGTAGTTTTAAAAAAATATGAATTTTGTAAATCTAAGTTATTATTTGTTTTTTGAAATACAGTCAGTTTCACTTTTAAGACACAAACTTTCAACGACATATAAGGCACAAAAAAATCCCAAATTAAGGCACAAAATTCAAATTCTAGTAAAATAATTTGTGAAAATTAAAATTCCAAAAAATGTGCTTTAATTTGAGATTTTTTTGTGTTTTATATTTCGTTGAAAGGTTGTGCCTTAAAAGTGAAAGTGACTGTAATAAAATGATTCAATTATTAATTTAACAACTATAAAGATATAATTCTAGCACTATTTAAAAGATACTTCATTTTTTTTTTTTTTTTGATTACAATAGATCTCACAATTCTTGTATAAAATTGTTATGCAGCTAGTTTATTCTTCAATTTTGCCAAAATAGATTAACTAGTGACTTGTATTGGAATTTTAAATATCGAGTTACTTTTCGTTATCCAATGTTTTATATGGAAGATATTCAATTACACTAAAAAACCAAAATACTAAGAAAATAATCAGAAGATCTAATTACTTTTAAATTTTAATATGTGATATTAAGTTGAAAAAAATGTTATATGTGTTACTATTTGGGCAAAATTCCCCTATTTGACAAACAATAAAAATATTTTAGCTCGAATACTTTAAAAACAATTCTATGATTTCTGAAAAATCCCAATTATTTAAATTGATACATATTTTTTATGAACAAAAACTAAATAATAAAAAATTTGTTTATTTATAAAAAAGTTAAAGATTGTAATCATTGAAATTTTTGATTTATTCTTCTGTTTCTACTAAATATGAAATAAATAGAAATCATGGGAAAGAAATCATTCAAATAAATACAAACAAAAAAAAAAACAAATAAAAAACCACTAACTCAAAAAATATAAATGGAAATCATTTCTATAAAAGGTCTAATACTCCTAATGCTGAATCTTATAATTATTGACGTTTTTTTTTTTATTATTATTATATCTCTCCAATTAGGATCTATTAAAACAACCAAAAATAATATTATTACGCGATGATTTTTTTTCTCTTACTTTTTTTCTTTTTTCATTAACATATTTTTTTTTTTTTACTTTTTTTTTTTTCAATTCTTGATTTATTAAAACCATTATTTCTGTAAATGATATCTAATATTTTTTTTCGAAATACCAATTCTTTTTTTAATTGAACTTTTGAAGAAAAAAAATAAGAAATAAGTACAATAATATATATCGAAGAATGGTTGATATATGTATGGAATTAAAAAGAATAAATCAATAATTTTTTTAAAGGTTGAAAAAATCAAATTTTTAGGGAACTTTTTAGAAAAAAAAACAATGTTCATTTGAACTTCAATTGAAGTGTAAATAAAATTTCCATGGAAACAAATATGATTTTCACTTCATTTTCCATACTTTTCTTTTAGAAACCAAGTCCCCAAACGAAGTGTGTTGGTATTTGTGGTCTCTATTTAAAAAGGGAAATAAAAATGAAGTGAAAATTTTTCACATTTATTAATCAAATATCAGGATCAAAGATCTTCATAAAATCCCAATAGAAATCAATATGATTTCTCAATAATAATTTCCACTTTTTCAATAACATTGTAATAACAGGTTTTTTACCAAGTGATTATTGAACCGGCAATTTAAAAAAAATAATTCAACTGAATTAGGTATAAAAAAAATCGTTAAAAGAAAAAAACATAAAAGTTTGCAAAAATAATTTCAATTGTGAAATTTCCACAATAAATTTTATTCTTTGAATATCCATTCAAAATCCTTCACATACATGTATTTCACTCATTACAACTGAGCCCCTTTGACTGGAAAATAGTTTTTATACAATAGGACATTTTTGGTATAATATTTTTTTTTTAAAAAATTATCTTTTTTTTAAAAAAATTATCATTTTTTTGAGATTATTATTATAAAGTAGTTTCTGAAAAATCCTTTTGAAAAAAAAAAATAAATATTTAGATATTCACTCAAAATAAATTCTATTTATATTTATTTTTAATATCTTTTTGAGATCCTTATATTATTTTTTTTGATTTTTATTTTTATCTAATTGGATAACTGATTAATTGTTTTTTAATTTTTTTACATTGAAAATAGTGTGAAAATTTATTTGATATTTAAAGTTATTCATTAGATCCCATTAGGTTTTTTTTTTGTTATTTGAAAAAAAAAAAAAATAAATAAATAAAAGTTCAATTACACAGTGTTATTTCCGAGAGCAATTCCGCCTGGGATTTGGTACAAATTTACAGCAAATTTTATAGACCCTAGACTCAAAATAATTTTATAATATCAAAATTCGAAAACAATTGTATCTCAAATAAACTTTTACTTTGTTATAAATCTTGCAAAACAATTTGGGATAATAAAAATTTGTGAAAAAAGAGTAAAAAACTAAAAAAATTGTAAGAATTGAAATTTTAATAATTTTTTTTTAATTTAAAAAAGAACAATTATTTTGTTTTTTCCAAAACTTTTTCTTAAGGGAAAAAAAGTATTAATAATTTTAATATAAGGTATTCCCAAAAAAGTGGGGAGTTTTTTTTTTACATTTTATAAAAAATCAATTTTGTTTGTCAAAGTATTCGTTAATTGACACTACCAAATTAAGTTTAATATTAATACCGATTGAATAAATTGTTAAGGTATTTATTTCAAAATATGTTGGATGAAATATTTCCAAAAAAAAAAAAAAAAAAATAGTACTTTTTTTGGAGAAAACAATGTACGACCAATTTCGATAAAAAACTGCAAATATGGAAAGGGTACAAATGATTTTTTAAACACAAAAATGCGGTTATATGTTTTTAATTCTATTTGAAAATTTGTTGAGATTAAACAAGTTATGAAAACGATTTTTTCAATCAAAAATAAAATTAGAAATACCAATTTTCAACCCTAAAAAATATCAGATAAAATCGAGATCAGAAAATTTACTATTTTTTATTTATGTAATACAATACTAAGGAACAAATTGAAATATTATCAAGAATTTATAAATGATTATTAATGATTTTGGATGTTTAAATACTTTTTTGAAGATTGGATTTAAAAGATTTATTTTAAAATAAATTTGCCCCACTTTATTGGAAATAGCTTATATAATTTATTGTTATATTTTTACCCAAAAAAATTAGGATGTAAAAAAAACTACTACTACTAATAATAATAATTAGATCAATAACTAATGTGAATAAAATGAATTAATACATTAAAAAACAAAAATATTAAAAAGAAAAAATAACAATTAATCAATCAATCAATTAATAATATTAAAGATCAAAATCACGAACATGGATTAGTTTTATTATTGAAAGGAAATTATTGGGAAAAAAAAAATCGAAATATTATTCAATATTGCTTTTAAATTTTGCCATCATAATTCTCGAATTCTTTATTACTTTTCCATTCTCTGACCTTTTTTTTAATTAATAGCAGGGTTTGGTCATCGAGTTCATCAAACCCGATTGTAGCAACTTTTTTTGACGAGTCTTTATTAAAATTAGGGATCCTATCTCTAATTATTTTGAAAACTTGGAATTTGCCTTCGTCTTCTAAGGTTTCGATATCTTTGCTTAAATGGTATTTTTCCTCGTAAGAAATTTTTGGAATTGAATTTTTTTCTGAATCTTGATTTTGTTTTTGTTGCTGTTGCTGTTGTTGTTGTTGCTGCTGCTGCTGCTGCTGCTGTTGCTGTTGGTTCAACTGGTTGTCTTGTTGGACAATTGTTGCTTCGCCACTTTCTAGTGAAACTATCTCGCGATTATTAAGGGTTTTATAATTTGAATAACTTTGGCTTTGGGGGTCTTCATTTAAAATCTTGAAAGGCATTTCAAAAGAAACTAAGGGTGCGATACTGTAAGGCGATTCTGAATAAAAGGGATAAAACCCAAATGGGAAATTGGTGTTGGAATTTAAATCTAGTTTTCTTTGCCTTGATTGCTTATAAAAGTCTAATTGCATTTTCCTTTTCCGGTCAAGTTGTACGGGGCCGCCAGTGAAACTACTAAGCAGCCCTAATAAATTGGAAGACAATGACTTTATGCCAAGATCTGGTGATTTTTTAATCCGCTCGTTTTCTAAGGACAACAGCTTTGTCCCAATCAAGTTATGATCGACCTTTGTCAGCAGTTGCTCAACTTTGTTCTCTAATTCGTTAATCTTTTCTTGGTATTTGTTTTGCATTTCTTGATATTTTTTTTCCATTTCAACCAAGTCCTTTGATAAGCTTATTATATTGGTTTCTCCACCCTTCGTCCTTTTGAACCGACCCTGTTTGTTACGTAATTGGTTCCTTCGAAGCATTTCTTTGGAGTTGAGACCTGCTTTGGAAGACAGGTTTTGGCTTCTTGCTCTGTTTTTATTTTTATTTTTGTTTTTATTCTGGCTTTGCTGGGATTTGGCCTTTTGTTTTCTTAAGTTATTTAATTTCCGAATGCGTGCCTTGATTTCCCTTTCAGCTTGGATGTAGCGATGTAAAAATTCACTATGTAACTTTAATGCCATGATATGGATGGGATCGGTGATTTCAAAATTGAATGTCTTTGCATTGTTTATCATCATCTCAAAGTCGGTTATCACTTCGTCCTTTGTGCTATATTGCCTCGCTTGGAGCTTCTTCTTGATCGTTCCTAAGTCCATCGGGTTTTTGATAATTTCAGGGTATGTGGGAAGCTGCAGCCCCTTCCAGTCGACAGGTATCAAAAATGGCTCCGCATGGGCTTGGGTCGAAACGAGATCGATCATATCAATCAATACCTTGCTCCAAATCTCTCGAACCGGGTTCGTGCGTTGCGTTCGTGTTCTTCGATTTTTTGATTTATAGTGCGACATTTTTTAGGTTTGTTTACTTTTGAAAGAGTTTGTGATTTGTATGAACAAAACTTTTGCACGTTAATTGGATCAAAATAATAAAAAAATTTAAAAAAAAATTTTTGAAAAAACAAAAAAAAAAAAAATGATTTTAGAAAGAATTTTTTTTGGAAATGTTAATCAATTCTTCATGAATTTTTCAATATTTTGGATAAATCTAATAGAATTTTTTCACAAACTGTTTGTTAATAAACTTTCTCAAATTAGATGAGGAAAACATTACTTTAGAGAGAAATTGTTCACTTTTTTTATTTCTGTAATACGGTAAATAATTTCTATTTTTAAAAGAAATAACTCATCTTTAGGATTTAAAAAAAGAATGTAAAAAGGAAAAAATAGCTTATTTGAAACAAAGATAATCAAATCAAAGATATTTGAGTTTAAAATACAGAAAAAATACAAACAGCAATCAAGAAAAGTGATGATTTTAATTATTATGAAAATCAAATTATACCAATTAAAAGGATATCCAAAGTTTAATAAGGAAGGTGAAATAGCTTTTGAAAAGTCTCAATTTCAAATTGGTTTATGATGATAATTAAGTCTTTTCAAAGAATCTTTCATGATATATTTTTTGAGTACTTTAAATAAATAATTAGATTTCTTAAGGCATTAATCTCATGAACAAATTGACAATTATTTTAGTCAGTTGTAGTTGAAAGTAAAATGGTATTATTTCTCCATGGCTTAAATTGTGATAAAAAATCTATCATAAATATTCCTAAACAAAAAATTTTTAGATTTTTTACTAATGATCACTATTAAAAATTTTCCTTTTGGAAATTTTTTTTTTAAATTTATTTTCTAAAATCAGAAGAAAAAAATCAAAATAATAAAATCTCGGTTACAATTAATTCATATAAATAACTCCCACAAGTTCTATTTTTTCTTTTTTTTTTTTTTTAATTTTAAGATTTTCTAACTAATACACAAGAGTAAATATAGATGTTGTAAAAAGTAGAGTTTTTGCTATTTTCGAGATAAATAAAGAGCTTCCTGTAATTACCCACAATTTCAGAATAGTAAAAGTAATCATGGTTTTAATTTTTTGGATCAAATGAATTTTAAATATAAAATCGTTTGATACATACCAATACTTGGTTTGAAAAAAGATTTTTTTTTTTAAAATTAAAAGATTACTATTTACCAAACGATTTTTTGATTAAAATTATTATTAGTCTATTAATATAATCAAGTATTATATTTACTTTAATTAAATTATGGGTAATTACATGAAACATTTTATTTATCTCCAAAATTGCAAAAACACTATTTTGTACAACATCCATATTTACTCTTATTTTTGTATATAAAAACCTAAATATGGTTTAATTTTATTTCTTTTTTTCAAAAGTTTGATGTATGTCACAAAGTTAGACCATATTTTAAAAAAAAAATTGTCAAAGTAATTTTGAAGCTGTTACAAATATGCAAAAACTGATGTTTTAATATTTTAAGTTTTGTTTTGAAAATCAAAAATAAAAAAAAATATCATCATTAATAAATAATTAGATCAAAAAATTATTATTTCTATTGAATAAGTTCGAGGAAATTATTATTTTTTTGATTTTTTTTTGGTGTTTTTTGTGTTAATACAATTATCCAAATAATTCAACTATCTGTAGTTTTTTTATTATTATTTAATCGAAAATCTCTAAAAAATAGTATATACCTTCATTAATTTCTAAATTGCAATATTTTTTTACATAAATTTTAACACGGTTACTTACCTTTTCCAATAGATATCTGAAAAGTTTTTCTTTCAGATTCTCAAATATTTATCCAACTATTGTATTAGGAGTAGAAAAAAAACAAATTTCTACACAAAATCATTTTATCAATGATAATCTTTATTTTTATTAATTTGAATCTCTTTATTGTTGAAATTTTAAGATAAAATTTATTTTTTTTTAATTTTAAAATAGAAATAAGAAAAAAAAATGAGTTGTGAAAGTTATCTCGAATTGATTTTTTTCAATATTATCATTTATAAAATGATTTTGTGTAGAAATTTGTTTTTTTTCTACTCCTAATACAATAGTTGGATAAATATTTGAGAATCTGAAATAACGATTTTTCTTTCTTAATTGGAAAATGACAATTTTTGTGTTAAAATGTGGTTTAAAAAATTAAAATATAAGAATATGACTATTTAAAATTTACACATTCTCAGAAAAATATTACTTAGAAATGTTTATATTATCTTTGGCTCATAATGATTTAATTTTTAAAGTTCAAATTAATTAAAGTACTCAACTTTGTATATTTTTACTAAATGAACAGTTGTTCTTTTTTTAAAAAAGAATTTGTTTTTTACCTGCTCTCTTAGTCAGAAAAGTTAAATCAAAGAAATAACATGTTTAAAAAATGGTTCAATTTTTAACAACTTTGGAAATGTGTTTTTTTTTTTTTTCCTTTTATTATTTTGTGTTCTAATTAAAAAAAAAAAATCTAGGTAAATTGAATAAATGTTGTTTCTTAATTCTAAAAAAAAAGAAATCGTGCTCTTGTAAAAATGTCCATTGTTGCTTCATTAGATCTCAGAATTTTGATGGAAAAACATTGATAATGAAATGCAAAAAAAGTGCAAATTGAAATACTGTAAAGAAGTAAGAAAACAAAAAGAAAACAATAAAAATTTTATTGAAGGGTTTCAAGCAATTATTGTTTAATTTGTAATTATTAATTCTGAAACTTTACTATAAAATGGATTAATTTATTTCTAATATTATTATCACATTAAAACAAAGTTCTGTTATGAGCAAAAGATCAGATTTATATTTTGAAAAAAAAATGTGTTGAAATTTTTTATAAAGTTATTGTAAAAAGGTGAGGAAAAAAAAGTTTTCAAAAGTGCCATTCAAACTATTTGGTTGACTAGTGAATCAAACATTTTGAACAACACTTTTGAAAACCGCTATTACTCGCTTTTTTAAAATATCTTTAACTGTAAATATACTCTTTTTTTTTTTTTTTCTTTGTTGTTTGGGATGTAATTTATATTTTGTGTTGGGCCCATTTGTCATTTTATTTTTCTTCTGTAGAGACACTTTCTTTCTTTGTTATTTTTTCATTTTCTTGTTCATCTTGGTTTTCATTTTTTTCACTTTTTAATTGATCATCCTTTTTTTGGTCTTCTTTTTGTTCTATTTTTTTTTCTTCTTTATCTTCTTTTTTGTCTTCTTTTTTGTCTTCATTTTTTTCTTCTTTTTTTTCTTCTTTTTTTTCTTTTTCGTTGTCATTTTCGTTTCCATTTTTTTTTTCTTGTTCTTTTATCTTTTTTTCAGGTTCTTTCTCTGAAGTTATTTTTGACTTGTTCTCTTTTTTTGATTGGTTTTTATCTTTTGATTTTTTCTTTAGTTCTGCTTTTTTTTTCCTCTCTTGTTCTTTCTTTTGAATGAGCAAAATTTTTTTTTTAAAATCATTTTCAATTTCACGAGACGCCTTGCGGAATTGCTTTTTTCTTTCTTTATTCCTTTTTGTTCTATTTTCCTTTTTTCAATAGAAATCGTGTATGTGTAAAAAGTTATAAATTATGAGTTTTTAAAGAGGAAGAAGGTTTAAAAAAGAAAAAAAGAAAAAAAGATAAAAAAAATTTCAGAAAAAGACTGTACAAAAAGTTTTTTTGCTTCGCTTAAGTTTTCGTGTGCTTGTTGGTTGGCTAATTTAACTTTTTGTTTTCAAAAACAAAAAAATAAAAATAAAAAATAAAAAAGAACAGAGAAAATAAAAAACAAGAAATTGAAAAGAATAAAAAAGGAAAAATAAATATTTCGAGATGTAACAAAACAAGAAGAAAGAAAAGAAATGATATGAAATGAAATTGTTTGTTTTTGCAAAGTTTTCACAATACCTTTTTCACCAAAAACAGATAACTGATCATTCAGAAGTTTTTCAATATCTGGAATTTTTTTCTGATTTAAAGTATTCAGATCTGATAAAACTCTGTCAAGCTCTTTAACTTCCCGATTGTTTCTTTTCACCTCAAGTTCACGTAACATTAATTTTGATTCATGATCAAAGAAGGTTGAGTGATCAAAGAAAATGCTATGAATTTTTTTGCTACCTACAACACATCAAAAAAGAAAAGAAAAATAAAAAAAAAAAATGAACAAGAAAATTTTCTTTTTAATATCGCTCATCTTTTTTTATTGTTTTTGTTTAAAAGAAGCTGATGAAACTTTAGATATTACCTGTTAAAATATTGTTGATATAACTTGATTTTGTCACAATGCTCATTTTTAATTGTGAATAGAAAAATTATTTAAAAAAAGATTAAAAAATGATTGACTTGGGAAACCAATTTCTAAGTTTCGTGGAAATTTTAACCATTTTTATAAACAAATATAATTCTACTTTGAATGAACTCAACTCTGTTTGGATTTATATAAAGATATAAATATTTAAGGGAGTTATCAAAAAAATTATCCCTTTTTTTTGGATAAAATTGGTTTGTCAAAATTTGAAACTTTTGGGTTTTTGAAATATTTCGGAAAATACCCGACAATCGAAAATACCCCAAAATTTTTTAACCACATAGAAAAATGTTATGGAAAACTCTATGAATAAATCCCAGTGCCAATATACCACGTTTAACGATAAAACAACAATTTTGCTTTCAGACAAAATATTTTTTTTTGAATTTTCTGCTTTAAACGACTCTAAAGAGGTTTTGGTAACTTTTGAGTATATTTGAGGAATTTTTGGTACTTATTCG
Organism: Anaeramoeba flamelloides; assembly: GCA_027625915.1. NCBI lineage: Eukaryota > Anaeramoebidae > Anaeramoeba > Anaeramoeba flamelloides. The sequence continues at coordinate 9,334,192 of JANTQA010000032.1, read as the reverse complement.
GGTTACGCTTATGGGTATGTGGGGGTATTGGTATGGGTTGTGTTAGGTTTGGTATGGTGTGTGTTTGTATGTTTTGGTTAAACCAGTTCCTTTTATGGAATGGGGAGTTAAAATAAAGTTTGGCTTGGGTTATCTTGTGTAGGGTATGGGTATGTATTGTACAAATAGATATTACTCGGTTATTTTTGGATTGTATTTAAGATTACAACATTATGGGTAATGATACACAATAAGATGTTTTTCTTTACAATTGCTTTTTCTCTCATTTGGTTAGAACCATTTCGAAATGATCAGAAATGTTAAAGGTATCTAAGATACCAATCCCTTTCACACAAAATGAATTGAATATCATCCCTCAAATTTAATTTTTTTTGAATTTTGATATTTTCAGTAAAAAAATTTTATCTAAAATAAAATTGAAAATTTACATTTAAACTGAGTAAATTGGCACTATGGTTTCGTAAAAGTTGTATAAGTAGTGTTTTTTTGTGGTTAAAAAATATTAGGGTATTTTCGATTTTCGGTATTTTCGGGAATAATTGCTAGATTCGAAAGTTTTTTTTTTTTTGATTTAAGGCTCTAGCCATTTATTGTGTGTTAACTCTATACTCAAGGGGTGTCTTTAAACCAAAAATGGTTTTGTGAAATTGCCCTTCTTTTGATAGAAAAAATTAAAATAACATAAAAAATTTTTTCATTTGATATTCACTAACAGAAAACTAAAAACAAAATAAAGTTCATAAAGAATCCGCAATGGATCTTTACAAATATATTTTTCACATCAACTATTTCTCAAAATTTCCATCAATTTTTATCAATTTAATCCCGAAATGCTGGAGAATAGTCAAATTAACTGTTTAATTATTTTTTTCAATTTTGTGGTTTTAAAAAAACAAAACTTTGTATTTTTTAATTTAATTTTAATTGAATTCAACTTCTAAAAAAATTAATAAATATTAATATTTCTAATCAGTTTTATTGCAACCCAGTTATCATGTAATATGTTAATAATTGATAATAAATATCCCTACCACTCTAATTTAGAAATGGTAATCAAAAAATACAACCCCTTTCCATAATTACAATTCTTAAAACTTATTTAAGGGGAATAAAAGAATCATCTCAAACGTGACCCATTTTTCATTCTTGAAAATAATCTTGAGTTTTTTAACAGTAATTTCCAATATGAGAATGTAAAAATTCTATAAATTAATTTCAGAATTCAATCAGGTTATGAAAAATTTTACTTTAAAAAATTCATATACCAATTTAAAAAAAAATTATTCTAAAATAAGATCTTCGGAAATATGTTTGAAAATTTTTTTTTATAAAATAAAAATGTTTACTTTTTGGTTTTTGAAAACTTATTTTATATATTATTGGTATTCTAATTAAATAATTGTCATATTAATCAATTCTGTAATGGGTTAATACTAAAAAACCAAGAAATAAAAAAAAAATTAAAAGGTTCTGGACCCAAAAAACCTGACTAAAAAAAAAAAATTAAGTATTTCTTTTTTATATTTTGTTTCAAAAAGGATAAACTACTTCAATTTAAAACAATTTTTTTTCTTGAAGTACACAATCAATAAAATTCAATTTAATCAAAATTGTGGTTATTTTGGAAAGCTTTGAATTTGACACAAGGAAGGGTTTTGTAAAATTCTTTATAAAAAAAATAGCCTATTTGAGTAATGAAAAAAAAAAAAACATTTGTAATCTCAAAAAGTGGTATGAGAGAAACACTTTATAACTAATACCGGTTGTTTTCAAAATTAAATTTCATAACTAATCCAAGACGAAATTCGTTGCTCTTGGTACTTTTTTTCGAAATATCATCTTTTTTCATATATATTTTTGAATATCTATTGCGATTTACATGTTCTTTAGTTTTATAATCAGTTTTAATCAGCCTTTAAAAGTATCCGAATTTTTTTCCATTTCCGAAAATTATCTATTATCGTAATGATTTAACACTTAAAATCTTTTTTATTAATTTTTAGATTTTGTTAGATAAATATATTTTATCTGGGGGGGATAGATTTAAAAACCAAAAAGTATAAGATTTAAGTGTGTTGTTGTTGGATGTTGAATATATTAGTATCCAATGTTTTAAATGCCTAAATATGAAATTGGTACAATATTAGAAAAATTGGTCTTACAGTCAGTTCCACTTTTAAAGGTTAAAATGTTGAAAGAAAGTTAATGAATAAAAAAAATTTCAAATTATGGTACAAGACTCTTAATCTATTGTTTTTTTTTACTTACATACCATTAATCTATGATTGAGTCAATATAAAAGAGTAACAGTAAATTAGCCATTCAGATAGTTGATGAGTTTAAAATAATTATGATGAAGATTTCCTTTTGGGTCAAAAAAGCAAAATCTAAATACAAAATAATATTTTTTCAAAGTTGTTCAACTTTTCTCATTTGAAATTATTTTGATTTAATTTATCGTTAAACTTCGTGTGTTATGTTGCACCCTCTTCCTCTATTAAATTTCAAATTGTGATTCTTCTTTTTGAAAAAACACAATATTTGGTAAAAATATCTTGACCATCCCATGTAATTCTCTATTTTAGTTTTTTGGACTTAATCGTAGTTCCTAAACCTTATGAATAACAAGGGTAACAATTCTCCTAAAATATATGGTTATAAGTTCAGAATTTATTCATTTGTTGCACTGGTACGTTAGTAAATTACGAACTTTAAGGACTACCTTACCACCCTTAGGGGGTTTGAGTAATTGTGTTATTTCACTTTCGCTTCTCAAAAAAAAATTTCACACTGAAGAAATTGGACAAAAAAAAAAAAACATTTTTTGTCATCCTTACCTTTTTCCGAAGACTATTTTTCTTTTTTATTCAAATGAAAAGGAAAATTGAAAATAACAAAAAAAATAATTGCAAAAAATGGCTTTTGGGGATTTTCAAGTGCATTTCAAATTTTGGAACATTTCAAACCCTTAAAAGTAAATTTAAATAAGGCATAGAACAGCTCTAGAAAATACTGTAAGTTCCGAAAGTTGAAATGGAAATTCTAAAATATTAAAATCAAAATTTAGCATGATCTAACAAGGTAAAAATTGTGAAAATTGTTGAATTTGTGAAAATTTCACATTTTTTCGAAAAGAAATTCTACTTGGATAAATATTACTTGGATTACATAACTTATTCAAGGGTGATTTTATGTATTATTTCACTGTTTTCACCGAAAAACGTAGTCCTTAAACAACTAGTCAAATATAACAATTTAAAAAAAATGTGAAAATTCCTTTCTTTCCAAAAGACAAAATAAAAAAAGAAGAAAAAAGTTCTATCAAAGACGATAAATCTCAGAAGAATAAGAAAATTCAAAACTAAATCTCAAATTTAGACCAAAATATGATTTTTTCATTTTCACATTTTTTAAATTTTTACACCTAAAAAGTATTTTAGCGAAAATGACACATTTTTTTAATGTAACTTTAACAAATTTCAAGGGTTCCAATATGATGGCTTGTGATAGGTAAGAAACCAAAAATAAATCTTCTTTCTAAGCACATTTCTAAAAACTAACAAGGTTAAAAAAAACAATTTCCCATAACTTCCTGAAACTAACATACTACCATCTTAGATCTGGAACCTCTGATCCCTATCTTGTTATAAATTTTGATGGTACACAAAAGTTTAAGTCAAAGCATATTAAAAAGACCTTAAATCCTGAATGGAAAAAGTTCTCTTGTCAAATAACCTATGAAACGAGAATGTTCGAAAGAATGACTTCAAAGTATCTTACTATCAATGCCTTTGATAGAGATCGGTTTGGTTCTGATGATCCTATGGGAATGATGAAGGTAATTCAAAATTAATTCCTAAAAAAAATTTTTTCTCTTGTTTTTTTAATTTTTTTTTTTTTTATATATTTCTTTTCGAAAAACGATCGACTTTTTCCTTAAAATCATTCGTTTTTAGATCGACCTTTGGACACTTGCAACAGGTAATTTTTCTTTTCATTTTTCAAATTGGACTTTTCTTTCTTTTCAAAATTAAAAAAAAACTTCATTTTTTTCGCTTGACGCAAAAAAAAAACCAAACACCAAACACCAAATCAAAAAACTTATTTGAAATTCATAGGACCCACTAAAGTTGATTACTTATTGAGGGAAAGAGGAAAGGGTGCTGGTAGACTCTCATTTGAGGCATCGATGGTGAACGTTTGTGAAATCAGTGCGATCCTTGATCAAGTCAAAGTTACGGGTGTTGTTGGTAAAAACAATAATGGGACCTCTAATGTATTTCTCGAGTATTTTTATGTTGAAGAATATTCCATGCCAGACGAAGTCACAAAGTCAACAACTATTAATGGCACGAATAATCCTGTTTGGAGATCGCCTTTTAAAAGGCTAATGATCAAAAGCTCATTAAAAGAGCTTTTGAATGGCGCAATAAGGATTTCAATGAAGCACCAAACACGTGGCTCTGAATCTGAGGTTCTTGGTGAGCTTGACCTTAATTTTCGAGAAGTGATCACAGAAGATCTCCAAAAAGATATGCAAATCCCAATCAATATGAAGTTTTTTAATTCTGGGAACGAAGCCGGTACTTTGAGCTGTGTTTTAAAGATCTGCAACCTACCAATCTTTTCTCAATTGCTTGGTGGCAAGCTTACAGAAAACGGAGTCAATGGCGGATCTTTGCTGTTACCTGGATTGTTTGCACCCAAAGAGTAAACATTCAATGATTTCCATTCTTACTTTGCATTTTTGTTTGGTTTCTTTCTTTTTTTGTTTCTGAGTTTTTTTTTTTCGACACGATCATTTTCTGAATTTTTGTTACAGATTCATTTCAAAATATTTCTCAAGACAACACAAAAACCAACCAATAATTGCATCTAAAAAAAAAATTTTATTTTTCAAACAAAAAAGATAAAAATTGAAAGTAAAGTAGTAGTAAAGGCACAAAAAGAGTAGAAGTCCCCTTCTGTGAAAAATTTTTTTTTGTCAAATGAATTATATTCAAATTCATTCAACATTTTTCTCCTTAGTTAAATTAAAAGAGAAGGAAAATAAAAGCAGGTTGTGATTAAAATGATGAATATATGTGCATTTTATTGAATTTTAATTTCAAAAAGTTGACAAAAGTAAGATCAAACAGAAAATTTTTTGGAAAAAGGAAAAAAAAAAAAATAAAAAAATGATACAGTCGTTTTAAAAAGTGAAGACTTTTTTCAAACTTTAATCAAGTTTTCTATTATTTGTTGTTAAATAAACGGAACAAAATTTTCATTCAGCTTTCCAAAAAAAGATTTTATAATAACTGTTGAGAGAAAAATGTTGGACACAAAAAAATGGTTGGACACCATTTTTAATTGGGAACATTATTGAAATTGAAAATCAAATCCTATTGATAACTTGGTGACTTTTATATAAATCCAGGTTTAAAGGTGTTAAAAGTTCATTAATCTATGATTTGTGTAGAATACTCATTTGAATGGTTGATAACTAAAGTAGATCATGCAATTTTAACAAAAATCCAAGTTTTAGTAAAGTTTGCTATTAATTCTGAAAATGTTAATTTTTAAACTTGCTTTAGATTAGAAGAGATAAGGTTTTGAAAAAGTAGAATCACATTAATCGTTATTCTAAGAAGTAGATTATTGTTATTTTCTTTAGTTATTTCACAAATGATTGAAATTAAAAATCAATTTCAGTAATGTTCCCAATTAAAAATGCTGTCCAACCATTTTTCTCTCAACAGTAAGGTAACTTTTCAAATTTTTTACTTTCATCAAGAAGCTTAAATTCTTAATTTCCCCCTTAAATAATTGGGAACTTTGATGATTTGTATTAATTCTTCAGAGGTGTGTATTTTTTGGAAAGATGAATGAAAATTTTGATCTTTTTATTTTGTAATTAACAGTATTTTAGAAAAGTGAAAACTTTTTCAGAATTAAAACTTTTTTGAAAGTTTTCTATTTTAAAAAAGTGAAGAACCAACCTTTAAATGTGGTGTAGGTGTTGTGGTTGAAGAAGGAAAGTACTTTTTTTAAAAAAAAAGTTTTCACTTTATTAAAACACAAAACTCATAAAAAATTTTAATTCTGATAAAATTATAAAAAAAAAAAGTTTTAACTTTATTAAAATGACTCTATTGCCTCTTTTGATTTTTTTTACATTAAGTAAAGGTCGAGTGGAAACTTTCACATATCCCCTTTTCCCTCTATTTGGTATTATTTTTTCTATTTGATTTTTTTTGTTTGGTTTTTCTTTTTCTTTTATCTTGTTTTGTATCCGACTATTTTTCCCATTACCAAGTAAATATATGTCCAATTCTAAGTCACTTGAAAATTCATGTCTATTTTCAAAAACTGAAAATCATTCAACAATTCCATCCTTCAGATAAATTCCTTTTGTTTTGTTGCCCTGGATATTTATTGAACTCTTGACTAAATAAAAAAACTAAAAACGAAAGTTTGTACAAAAAGAACAAAACAATGATTTATTAAAACCCTTTCTATTTATATTACTTGGAGAATGCTTTAAACCAAAAAAAATTTTAATTTTTATTTATTTATATTGAAGGGAAGAGAGTAATATCAAAAGATAGTACTTCGAGTTTTTCAGAGCCACCACACTATATTTAGTAATTTTTATCATCATTATAACTTTGACAGTATTATAAACCGAACATATCTTTTCTTTAAATAATTGGAAAAGCAAAGCTGAGAAGAAAAAATTTAATATTTAAAATTGATAAACAATGCCAACAAAATCAGTGAAGGGTATAGTGACTATCGTGTATTTTCTTGTGACATAGAAAGTGACTTACCCTCTAAAAATGATAATATGAAAATGATCTTCTTTTGGTTGAAATTATTAAAAGAAATAATAGTACAGCTGTTTTAAAAAAGAGATGACTAGGGTGTGTAAAAATTGTAGCTTAAAATGTTTGATTAAATCTTTTAGACATTGTTAGTAACACCTTTTGAAACCACCAGTGCTCATTTTTTATAATACAGCTGTAAATATTTGAAGGGTTTTTATAATAAAAATTCAAATTTGATTTGAATATTTCAATATTTAATAATTCCGCCATCTCATATTTTATTTTATTTTATTTTATTTTATTTTTATTTTTTTTATTATAATTATTGCTTAGTTATCCACAAAAAGGAATGGGTGGGCCACCAAAAGTAAAGCCAAAGAGTCGTTTAAAGAATTTTGCATTAGAAAAAAGACAAAATCAACAAAAACAACAAAGATCTCCAAATAATTCTCCACTACAAACAAGATTTAAACAATTTTCAATGAACCAATCAGGCGGAAGAGGAGGAATGGGTGGAGGAATGGGCCAAAAAGTTACCAATCCAAATTTAAATAATATTTCAAATAAAATGATGAATTTTAGTCTTCAAAATATGGAGTTACCACCACAAAAAATACAAAACACCCAGAATTTACAAAATACGCAGAATGTACAAAGTCAACAAAACATACAAAATGTCCAAAATCAAAATCTACAAAACGTAAAAAATCAAAATATTCAAAACCAACAAAATGTACAAAATGTACAAAACGTACAGAATGTACAGAATCTACAAAATGTACAGAATGTACAGAATATACAAAACGTACAAAATCAAAATGTTCAAAACCTACAAAACGTACAGAATGTACAGAATGTACAAAACGTACAAAATGTACAAAATGTACAGAATGTACAAAATGTACAAAACGTACAAAATCAAAATTTACAAAACGTACAAAATGTCCAAAACCAACAAAATGTTCAAACCCAGCAAACCCAACAAAATGTCCAAATCCAACAAACCCAGCAAACCCAGCAAAATGAAAAACAAGGAATTAATACCAAGACGGAACATGAAATAGGAATGGGTTTGGGATTGAATCAAAACATAAACCAAAACTCAATCCTTAAAAATTTTATTCAAAATAAAAGTTTTAAAAACCTTGTTCAAAATAAATCACAAGATAATAATATTTCATTGAATCAGTTACAAACAAAACAAACAAACCCAAAAATGAATCAAACCCTAAATCAAGTAATGGGTGAAATGAATAACAGAATGGGAAATATGAACAATAACATGGGGATGAACAACAACATGGGGATGAACAACAACATGGGGATGAATAACAACATGGGAATGAATAACAACATGGGAATGAATAATACCATGGGGATGAATAATAACATGGGAATGAATAACAATAGAATGGGAATGGGAATGGGAATGAATAACAACATGGGGATGAACAATAACAGGGGTATGAATAACAATAGAATGGGAATGGGAATGGGAATGGGGATGAAAACAACAAGTCTAGGATCTGGTATGGGGATGAATACCAACCGAATGGGAACGGGAATGGGGATGAACAGCAATTTAATGGGAAGGGGGAGAATGGGTGGTGGCGTAAACAGATACAATTCATCACCTATTAATACATTTGTAAGCATGTCTAGGAATTATATCCAGCAACCAGTATTACCTTCAGGATGGGAAAAATGCCTTACAAACGATGGAAGGGTTTATTACAAGAATCATAATAACCAAACAACACACTGGTCTTTGCCTCAAAGAGGAACACATCATAACCCACAAATTATAAAAAGAAAATGGTAACAAGTCATTGAAAGCAACGGATTTTTTTTATAAACTACTTTATATCAATATTCTTTGTCCTTTTTTCATTTTTTAATTTTTTTATGAAAATTGAAAATATTATTCAATTTTTCATTTGTGATTTTTTCTTTCTTTCTTTCTTTCTTTTATTTATTTATTGATTTTTTTTTAATTTTTTTTTTTTACAAAAAACAGATTCAAATTATTTGTAACAAAGCCTATCTTTTTTTTTAATTTATTTACTTGGTCAAAATTTTTAATAATCTTTTCAAAAATAAAAAATGAAAAACAATTTAAATCTTTTTTTTTTTCTCTAACTTTTAATTTACAGTCTAAAAATATATATATTAATAATAACACTTTCATATAATAACAATTTCAAATGATTGAATTTCTTCGAAAATTATAGAATATTTAAAATTTTTGTAAGTGATTTTACATGAGTATATTTGGACGGTCAAAATATTTATATTTTATTTGATATTTGAAACTTAAAATGAACAAAATTTCATCTGATTATCTATTTTTTTGTAATTCTGAAATATTGGGTTCATTTATTATCCAAAGTTGACGCATATAAAGCATAAAAAAAGTTCCAAACAAAAAAAGAAAAATCACAAATTACAATCTCTTTCCTGAAAAATTCCTCACTAAAAGCGAAATAAAAAAGAAGAAGACCCTTTTTCCCAAATAACAGTCAAATACCAAAAAAAGTTTTTAAAAGATATATACCAACTTGATTTCACATTTTCTACAATTTAAATGAAACACAAGAATTTAATTCATGATTTAAAAGGACCCATAATACTCTAATCACATCATTATTAAAAAAAAATTTACTAAAAAGTTTTGAAACAAAATGAGAAAACATGGTTACCTTAATTGTAAATTCCAAAAACTCATTTTTTTTCTTTTGAAATCGTTTTTTCAAAAAAACTTAATACCAGTCTGTTAGTTAGTTTCTTAAATTTATTGTTTTGTTTGCTTAATTATCTTCTTCTCTTTTCATAATTCCAAAAACAAGCTTAAACCATATTATTAAATTCAAAGAAGGAGTAAAATTAAACTTTAATTCAATGAACAACCAACTTATTTATGAATCCAGAGTGCCTATTGGAGAGGAAAACGAAGACTTAACTTCAAGTAGCGAAGAAGATTCTGAAGAAGAAAGGCACAAGCAAGAATTGCTAAGAAAGATCCATTTACAACAAAAAATTGACAGGATCGCGATCCCTACAGCTGATATTGATGTGCAACGAGAATTGAGGGCGTTAGGTGAGCCAATTTGTTTATTTGGTGAGATCCCCTTACAAAGAAGATCAAGGCTTCGGCAAGCGTTGTCCAAAGTAATTGATCTTGATGAAACCGAAGAACAAAAAAAGCAGCGTTTGGAATTGCACAAGCAAAAATTAAGAAATCTGCGAGAGCAACATTTGAGAAAGGTCTATTTAATTGAGGGGCCGTCTGAGCTGCTTGATTTTCGAATCAAAATCGCAAAATTTAGTTTACAAAGGTCAACAAAAAGAATCAAATTCGAAAAAGACAATTACCACAAATATTTGAGGCAAATAAGAGAAAACGAGCTGGAAAAAGAAAAGAAATTAGAAGAAGAAAAAAACAAGGGAATTAAAATTAAGATTGAAAACGAGAAACAAAAAGAAATACAAACAGAAACAGAATCAGAAACAAAACAATTAAACAACAATTACCAAAGAAAACAAATTACTTTTTTACAAAAGCAAATTTCGAATTCAATTAATAAAGTAAATAATTTTGAATTAGATCAAAGTATTCATGGCGAGCCAAGAACGCTATCATGTGTTTCGATTTCGTCCGACAGCCAAGGTGTGCTAATCGGAAGTTGGTCAAACAACATCCAGCTTTGGTCGACTGAAAAATGGCAAGCGCTCAAAACTTATAAATGGCACCAAGATTTTGTTTCAGATGTAAAATTTTATTCCCAGAATAAGAATATTGATCTTACTCCTTTGGTTGATCTTCATGAAAAAAAAAAGAAAAAGCAAAAGCAAAAGCGATCAGAATCCAAAGAAAGCCAAGAGGAAGACGAATTCTCAAATGAAGAAGATAGCGAGTCGAGTGATATTGAAATGAAAATCGAAAATAATAATCAAAATAATAAAGAAAACGATGAAGAAGATGAAACTTTAAATAACTTACATTTTGCTTCTTGTTCGATGGACGACACGATAGCCTTATGGAATATTAATAAAAAAAACCCAATTAGTTGCCTAAAGGGGCATGAAAACCGAGTGGTTAAGGTCAATTTCCACCCATCCGGTCTTTGGTTGGGATCTTGCTCCTTTGATCATTCATGGAAACTATGGGATTTAAATACCCAGCAATGTATTTATACGCAATATGGCCATAGGCACGAAATTTATAATTTAGTTTTCCATCCTGACGGATCTTTAACTAGCTCTGCGGGCGAGGATGGCCTTGTTGTTGTCTGGGATTTGAGAATTGGAAGATCAATCTTACAATTTAATGGACATACCCAAAAGGTAATAGGTTTGGATTTTTCTCCAAATGGGTTCCATCTAGCCTCTGGAAGTAAAGACTCAAGCATAAAGATTTGGGATTTAAGGAAAAAAAATACACTTTACACAATACCTGCACATTCTTCTTTAGTATCTTCATTACAGTTTGAAAAAAATTACGGAAATTATTTGGTTTCCTCTAGTTTTGACAATACAATAAAAATTTGGGCTTCACATAATTGGTCATTGATTTCCAATTTGAAGGGACACTCGGGTAGAATCACAGATATAGATGTTGCAAATAATTCAAAATTCATCATTTCAACTTCTTCAGATCGAACTTTTAAATACTGGCTATAATGAAAATAATTCAAATTCTTTTTAATTTTTCAATAATATTAACATTTTTTGTTTCTTTTTTTTTTTTTTTCGTTTGAGTTTTATTTTCTTTTTCTTTTTTTAAATGGAATATAAATAAACTATTATTATTGATAAACAAATTATCAACTTTAATGAATTCAGGTGAAAATTTGAATTCAATTTAATTGAAAATTATTTTTAAATCTTTTGAAATTAGTAATTTATTTTTTCAAATAAAACAGTCTAATTTTATGTTTCAAACAAAAATTCCTTTATTTCTCCTGTAAAAAAAACTAATATTAAAGTAAAAGTTTATTTTTTTTTACAATAAATATTTTTTAAAAATAGTTTATAACCAACTTGATCTATTGATTATTAAGTGATCTATTGTTTGATATTTGTCACTTTTGGACATTTTTATAAAATAAAAAAAATTAAAATTGGAGTTCTTTTCAAGAATCCACAAATGTTTGAAAAGTGGATTATTAAATATATTCTTTTTTATTTTTTTTTAATTTTTCCTCGACAAATTTATTTTTGTTTTGAAATAAGTCATCATGAGCAACACAAACACAAACTGCGTAACATGCCAAAAGAACAATATTGTAAAACACTCGAATTGCTTTTGCACAGAATGCAAGATTCACTTATGTATGGAATATAACGAAAAAATTCATGAATGCTACCCCATGAACAAGCATATCATTTTATATGTTCCAAACAAAAAAAAAGAAAAAGAAAATACAATCAACAAACAAAAAAAACACACTCCAACCAGGGAATAAAAGAAACCCATTAAGAACAACACCACCAAATTCCAAAAAAGATAAAGTAAGTAATGAATTATTTAAAAAAAAAAGAAAAAATGTTTCTTTATTTGGCAAAAAAAAAAAAAAAATGACTCGAATTTTCATCACTCAAATAGACCTAACGGAGCCAACAGGCCGAAGGCCAACACAGACGCCGCCAAAGGCGGCGAAAATTTTTGGACTAGATTAAGCACTAGTCAAAATCAAAAAAAAATAGAAAAGATCTCTTCGAAAAAAAAAAGAAAAAGAAAAAATTTAAAACAAGAAGAAATAAAACTTTTTTAAAAAAACATTAGTTATTCGGCAAGTGAAACTGAATTTGAGAAATTTTTATATCAAGCGGTGGACATTATTGAATGCAAAATTTACAAAAACAAACAACAACAATCAATGGGCGTGGGTTATGTGAGGATTGAAAATGAGAAAAAGGACTATTTTATTGCTTATTTTGAAAACAAATTATTTAAGGGGAGGAGGCTAATGGTTGAAGAATTTAAAGAATTAAACAAGAAAAAAGAACACAACAAAGGAATAACAATAAACACTTGAATAATAAAAAAAGATTATCAAAAAATCGTTTGTTTGTTGGTAATATTCCTTTTAAATTGAAAAAAAATGAAATTTTAAAATTATTTGAAAAATTCAATCCCCAAAAAATAAAGATTAGAATAAACCCAAATGATAATACAAATAATGGAAAGGCTTATATCAAATTTCTTAAAGAAGAAGATAGGAATGAGGCATTGAAATTGAAAAACAAGAAGGTTGAGGGGAAATTACTCTACGTAACAAAGGCTTTAAAAAAAAAGAAAAAATATTTACAAAAGTAATAAGAAACTCAAAAAAAAATTAAGCAAATGACAGAAAAAATCAAAATATTGGAAAATAATCAAATAGAATTTAATTTAAAAATAAAAGAATATGACCAAAAAATAAAAGATTTTTTTCAAAAATCAGAAAATAGTGATAATAAAGATTTAAAAAAAAAAAGAAAAAAATCAAATTAATTCTAATTATAAAAATGAATTAGAATCTGAAAATTTTGAATTAATAGAAAATGAAAAAGAAAAAGAAAAAGAAAAAGAAAAAGAAAAAGAAAACGAAAATGAAAATGAAAATGAAAAAGAAAATGAAAACGAAAATGAAAACGATAATGAAAATGAAAAAAAGAATGAAAAATTCAATTCTTTAAAAAAAATAAAAAATAATTTAGAAAAAGAAAATAATCAACAAGAAGACATTGAAAAGTTAAGTGAAGGAGAAAAAGAAAACGAAAGCGAAAGCGAAAATCAAATCGAACATGAAAATGATTCAAATGAAAATAATAATCAAAATAAAAAAAAAATAAATTTAGATTTTACAAAAAATAAAAAAAGAAATAATTCTATAAAATGTAAAGGGATAAAACAAGATGGGAATAAATGTTCAAAAACTACAAAAAATGCACATGGATATTGTAAAATTCATGAGAATCAATTTTAAAAAAATTCTCAATATTGAGAAATTATACCCCAAAAAAATAATTCTAAAATAATTACAAAAGAAAATTTTTTAGAAAAAATTAAAAAAAAAAAGATAGGAAAGAATATCAGAAAATAATTTCAAATTATCACAATTTATCAAATATTGAAATAAAAAATTATAATTTTAACCTTATGGATAAAACAAATCCGTTCAACACCCCTCTTATTATAACATTTAATAAAAAAAATTCTCAAAAAACACAAAATAATAAAAAAAAATTCGAGAAGATTAAAGATTTAATTATTCTAATTATAAAAATTGAATCAAAGAATTGGAAGAAAAATATTGATATTAATTATAATCAAATAAATTATTGGATTAAAAAAAGTATCAATTACACATTTTTATCGAATTATAATGGTTATAATTTTTCTGATACAAAAAAAATCCAAAATGAAATTTTTTATTTTATCGAGAAGATTTTAAATAATTCAACTAATCTAAATTTAATAAATGATTCCCAAGAAATATATTTTCCAAATTTAAATAATATCAAGTTTAATAATATTAAATTGAATAAAAATAATTCAAATAATAAAATTTTATTCTACCAAAAAAATATTTCAACTTTAGAAATATTTAATTTAATAAAAAATAATTCGGTATTAAGATATTTAAGGCAAGGACAAAATATGATTGAAATATGGGATTCACAGAAAAATATTTCTAAATATAAATTAAATTTAAAAAGAAATATTTATTCAATTCCGAGAAATTTAAAAATATATAAATTTGAAAATATTAAATGCCCAAAAAAAAGAATTATTAATTAGAGGAAATAACAAAAATATAAATAAACAAAAGTTAATTTATTTAAATATTTCAAGTTTTAATATCAGAGGTTTGAACAAATCAGATAAAATTAAAATTTTGGAAAGTTTTTTAGAATTTCATAAGATAGATATTTGCTTAGTTCAAGAATCAAAAATATCACAAAAGCCTTTTTTTCATAAATTATAATTCAATTATTAAAAAAGCTTATGGAAAACTAAACAACAAAGGTGGACTCATTATTATATATAAAAAAGATTTTAAATGATTTTATTAGAGAAATATTAATACCACATCGGGATTTCATGGGAATTCAGTTATGTGATTCTATTATTATAAATCTTTACAGAAGAAATAAAAAATTATCAGAATTGAAAATTTTTTTTATATAAACTTTCAACCCAATATCAATTTCATGATGTTATAATTGGTGGAGACTTTAATTTTAATAAAAATGAAATTCAAAAAATTTATTAATAAAAAATTTAAAATAATTGAGAACAATAAACAAAGTAGAAACAACAACAATATTGATTTCTTATTAACAAATAATAAAATTCAATTGCCAAAAAAAATCAAAAAAGTATATATAATAAATTAAGTGACCATAACGCAATAAGAAATAAAATTTTTATAAGTTCCAAATGGGAAATTAAAAAAAAAATATATTATCAAAAGTCCTTATTTATTTCAAAGAAAATTTAATGAATTCTTTGATAATAAAAATTTAAATAAAAAAAATTTTAAAAAATTCAAAAAACAATTTTTACAAAAAGAAAGAATTGTGTTTGAAATTAATAAAGAAAATGAAGAATTATTTAATTTAATTAAAAATTTATTTTTTAAATGATAAATTAATTTATAAAATCAAAAAAATAAATTCTAAAAAATGGTATAAATTAATAAATCAAATCAATTATGAATTTGAATTTAATCAAAAATATTGGAAATTAATAAATAAAATTAGAAGTTCATCAACAAAAATTATCTTAAATAATAAAAATTTAGAAAAAACTTATTTTGATTATTGTAGGGAAATTAGCAAAAAAAACCAGAAATAAAAATTATAAAATTAATTAAAGAATATTATTTTAAGAAATTTGAAGATTTAGAGCCAATGGATATTCAAGATATTTTTTCTTTAGAAAATATATATGATTTAATAAAATATCAAAAAAATAAATCAGTTAAAGATTTTGATAAAATCCAATTCTATAAATTGGACCCTAAAAATAAGAATAAAAAAGACTATTTACTTTTTTTAAAAAATATTCAAAGAATTATTTTACATTGGATTGATAATCCTAATGAAGAAATAATTAATTTTATCAAAGAAAGAAATATTTTATTTATTCATAAAGCTGGGGATGAAGGAGTTCCTTTGAATTATAGACCAATATCAATTAATAATACTTTAGCTAGATTTTTTCTAAAACTTATCTATAAAGGGATAGAAGACTCTTGGAATCTAGTCTCTGATTCTCAGTTTGGTTTTTAAAAAAAAAATTAGACACGCGAATTGCTGTTCTAAATTTACTTTTTGAACTTAATAAACTTAAAAAAAAAATATAAAAATAAAGAATTTTTTATTGTTACAATTGATATTAAAAAATGCTTTGATACAATTAGTCATATACTAGTTCATCATGCTCTCAATAAATATATTAAAAATCAAAAAATCAAAATTTGGTTACAAAAATATTATAAAAAAGAAGGAATAGGAGTTTATCAAGGAGATCCTCTTTCTCCATTAATGTTTGGATTTATCAGCCATTTTTTAATTGAAAAAATAACAGATTTAGTCCATCATGTTCAAATGTTTGCAGATGACTTAATTTTAATAATGGAAGGACCAATTTCAGAAATTGATAAAAAATTAATATTAATTTTTAAAATTATTCAAGAATTTGGAATGAACCCAAATAAAGATAAAACTTTATAATCAAATCAATTATCAGAAATAAAGTATTTAGGAATTTGGCTTGAAAAAGAGAAACATTTAAAAAAAAAAACTTTAAAAAAGTAAAAGCCATTTTTACAGTCAGTTTCACTTTTAAGGCACAAACTTACAACGAAATTTAAGGCACAAAAAAAATCTCAAATTAAGGCACAAAATTCAAATTCTAGTAAAAATAAATTGTAAAAAAAAAAATTCCAAATTTTGTGCCTTAATTTGAGATTCTTATTGTGCCTTAAATTTCGTTGAAAGTTTGTGCCTTAAAAGTGGAACTGACTGTAAAAAAATCAAGATGATTTTTAGCCAACAACAATTAGCCAATGGAGTAAAATTACAAATGATTAAATCGATATGTATTAGCCAATTATTTTATGGATTAGTTATTTTCAATCTACAGTCAGTTCCACTTTTAAGGCACAAACTTTCAACGAAATTTAAGGCACAATAAGAATCTCAAATTAAGGCACAAAATTCAGATTCTAGTAAAATAAATTGTAAAAAAAAAAAATTCCAAGTTTTGTGCCTTAATTTGAGATTTTTTTGTGCCTTATATTTCGTTGAAAGTTTGTGCCTTAAAATTGGAACTGACTGTAACCCAAAATGATTTCAACTCGATAGATGTTTGGATAAATAAAAAAGTAACAAATTTTTTAAAAATTAATCCACACTCCCCAAGAATAATTTATAAAAAAGAGGCAAAAATAGACCAAGTAAGAATTTCGATATATAAAAGAAGATTTAAACTCAAAAATAAATTAGAAATACTTGGTTTCGAACAAATATCAAAAAAATTAAAATTTTCCAAAAAAGACAACGAAAATATTAATTGGAAAGTAGAAAATCTAAAATTGCTAAATGCGAATCTTAACCAATTTAGAGAAAATTTAATAATAAATAGCACTGGGTGGAAAGGCCAGGAATATTTAAAAATTATTAGATACAATAACAATATAAACAAACAACAAAAATATTTAAAACGGAAGGGCTCAATTTCCATCTTAAAACTAAGAAATTTCACAAATTATCTAAATAGATATTCTTATGTTTATGATAAGAATAAAACAAAAACAAAATCTTGCAACTTCTGCAAAAAATATTTCAAACCTAGATACAGATGAAGATATCGATCATTTTTTATGGGACTACCCATTCAATGAAAAAAATCGAATAATTTGGATTAAAGATTTAATTCAAATTAACAAAAATAATAAGAATAATATTTTTGATATTATTCGAAATAAAGACCCATTGTTTATTTTATCATTAGTTAATGATAAAGAAAATTATGATTCTTTATTGAGATTTCTAAACAAAAATTTAGAAATTAGGGCTGTAAGAGGAAATTGATTTCCTCTCTTCAAAAATAATATATATATATATATTCTTTTTTCATTATGTTTCATTTTTGTTAAAAAAAAATTATATTTGATTAACTTTTAGAAAGGTTTTAAAAAAAAAAAAAAAAAAAAAAAAAGTAATATTTAACTTTTTTTGAAAAAAACAAAACAACAAGAATTTTATATACTCAAACAGATATTCAAAAAGCATTAATCTTAAAATTGTTGTTTAAACTATTCAAAAAATCTATTTTTTATTTTATCTTTAAAAAAATTGAATACAAAAACTTGTTAATTTTTCAAATCTTTTTTTATTATTACTTTTTCATAAAAAAAAAATACAAATGATTAATTTTAAATTTTTTTTTTTTTTCAACTGTTAAATTAATTACTCAGATAATAATTTTACGAAAAATATATGCTTTTTATTATATTTTGAAACATAGATATATAAACAACTTTGAATTTATTGATGTTTAATCAACCATATTTCTCTAAAAAGGAACCCAAATAAATTTCCAAATTTCAATTATTTTGTATAATTGACTTTTCAAGACCAAAAAAAAAAAAATATGTAAAATAATTAAAATTAGAGAATGGTTAAATTCCATTTAAAATAAAACTAATAAATGAATATATTTTCTTTATAATTCCAAAACTAAAATTCTTTAAGTATAAAAATTATTTATATTTTGTTCTTTAATTAGAAATTAAAGATATTTCCAATAGGAAACAATATTTATATATATAATATAACACTTTTAATAACCTTTGAATAACACACTTTTACTCAGTAAATATGGTATTGTATTCAAACAATAAATAAAATCAAAAAAAAATTGAAAAAAAATAAAATAAAAAAATGTGAAAAAATTATTTCAATCTTTGAATTTCCAAAACTAAATCTTTTTCTTCTAATATCCACACAAAGCCTTTAAAACCATCAAATTTACACATTATAATTATATTAATAAGATTGAAAGATGGTATATGATTGATTTGAATTTTTAATTGAAATATTTTATTAATCAATAATTAATTATACTAGTTTTATAACAATAATTTGTTTCCTTTTATTTTTAAATATATATTCAAATATTATTTAATGAACTCTTTGATAATGAATTGTAATTTTATTAATTGTAAACCTTGAGTTTTATTAATTATTTATTATAGATAAAAATTCTTTTATTCTAGTATTATTATTTTTTTTTTCTGTTCACAATTATTTCTTAAGTTTATATTTATTTTTCATCGAAATTTGTATTTTTATTTTAAAAAAAGTTTAATAGAAATTCAAAAAGAAATTTAGAATAAAAAACAAAATATTAAAAAAAAATTATTAATTTTTACTGATTGATTTTTGTTAAGACAAAATCAACATTCGGTTTGAAAATATATCCAAAGAAATTAGCTCTTAATTTTTGTTTTTTTGTTTTGAAATTTTTGGTATAAGAAGAATTAAAAAAAAAAAAAATAACAACATGAGATTAATAAAACATTATCGAAAATAAAACATTATTGAAAAAAAAATGAAAAAAAAAATCTTAATAAAAATTTTCTGAATAATCAGAAAAATTTTCATTTGTTTTTGGACAGACATATTTATTTTGAATACAACTCATGTGTGCATATACCCCGTTAGGAAAAATACCAATTATTGAATTACCGATTCTTTTACCGCAACCCATACAAAGAACATTTTGGTCTATATAAAACTGTCTTTTACCTTTTTTCGAAATTTTGGATTTCAAATTTAAATTGTCAGACTTTTCTAAATTTTTAGTAATTTGGCATCTTCTTTTTACTTCGGTGGTTTTTTGGATAATTAATATTAAATAATCCAAAATATTTGATAAATTTAATTTTTTTGGTAATAATTTAATGACGTCTAATGGATTAATTTTCGTATAATGTTCATTAATTATATTGATTATATAATTTGTAAGTCTTGTATTATCATTGTCATTAATATTTTCAGTAGTGTTATCTTTATTTTTATATTTGTATTTGTTGTTGTTATTACTTAATAGTTTTTTGATGTATAATGAAAAAATATTTTGTGTTTTTCCATCCTTGTGGTAGTGTTCAATACAATAATTTTCTGCCTTTCCTAAATCATTTAATTTATTTACATAAATGTCTAAAGCCATTTCATATTTCCCAACTCTGCTTAAAAAAATAGCCCTTTCTTCATAAAAACGATTTTTGGGGAAACTGTCCAACATTTTTTGAGGTAAATAATATTTTGAATTTTTTGCAAATATGTTAATTTTTTCGATAATTTTATTTTTGGTGATTTGTAATTTATTTATTTTTTTTTTATCTGATAAGGTATTTTTTAAAAGATCTTCCAGGTATTGTATTTGTTCATAATAAAACAACAATAAGTCGTTATGAAAATCTTGAGTTGAATCTTTTTTTTGAAAAATCACATATTCAAGATAAGGTATTATCAAATTCGGTAAATTTTCCTGTATGAATTTTTTAACTGTCATTCTTGGCAAGCCTCTTGATGAAATTTGATTTTCCATAAATTCTTCTTTATCATTTTTTTCATAAATAAAAACTTTTAAGCATTGATTTGGATTTATTTGATATAACTTTTTTGAATATTCAAATATTAATTCTAAATGTTCCTTTCCAAGAAGGCAAAGATATTCAACAAACGTAGTGATATCACCACTTTTCTTTGATTCCTTTCCAATTAAAATTAGCGATTTTTCATGTTTTTCGTTTGTTTTATATAATTCTATTAATTCACTTTTTAATTCTCTTTCAACAAATAACTTTTCACATTCTTCTAAATCACAGTAATTTGGTAATCTTAAAAATGGCGTAACGTAAGAAATATTAGTTTGGATATACGATCTTATCAATGTTGTATCAATAACTTTTAAAATTTCCAAAGAATTTTGTTTAGTTTTTATATTTCTATTTTAATAATTTATAAGAATAAAGATTTTTTTTAAAAATAGTAGTTAATAGATTAAAAAGTTTTATAATTATTGGTAAATTGATTAATTGTAAAAAATGTTGGATATTATTGTAAATTATTAAAAATAAATATAAATGAAATCAAATAGCATGTAATTAATAGAAAATAGAATGGCTGTATAAGATTTTATAAAATTTTCAGAAAAAGGTAAAAAAAAAAATAATAATGAAATAAAATAAATATAGAATCAATTTTAAAAAGAAATTTGAAAAATTCAGAAAACGAATAAAAGGGTTCAAGGGTATATCCACTTGTCATGGACTTGTTCCATACCCAATAAGTGACTTTTCACTAAAAATTGTCTTGTATAATTGAACTTCTTTTGGCTGACAAAATCCAATTAACATAAAAAAAAATTTAAATCCCAAAAACTAAAAATTCAAGATTTTAAAAAAAACTTTAATGGAATCTCAATTACAAAAATTCAAATTTAGAAAAAAAAATAAACTTTTTGCTTATTTTTTATTTAACCAAATACTTTTTTTTCTTCAATTAAGAAAAAAATTGTTTTTGTTCAGTTCAAAATCAATTTAATTCGATTTACTCCAATTTGAGGTAATTTTGTAATGTTCTATATTTGACAAAATAAGTATTCTGTAAACATTCTTTAGAATGAAAAAAAATCATTTGAAAAATGAAAAAAATGAAAAAAAAAATCTTCGAGAACTCCTAAAGCACCAAAGACGCAACCTTAAAATTTAACATAGTTATTTTCAAAATTGTAATCCATAAAAATTTAAATTGGAAATTGAGTGCCACTCATTGGCAGTTTTTTCAGAAAATATCCTCGTTTTTCATTGTTGATTTTTGGAGATCGATCACGCTTCACAAGTTGGTTATTTATTGACTTTTATTATAGACACAAATAAAAATTGCTAAAAAAATTTTTTTTTTTCAATTTCAGAAAAAAATCAAAATGTTCAACAGAATAAAAAAAATATTCCAACATTTCTCCCTTCAGCTGAAAGTCAAATAACATTTATCTTTTTGGTTTTTTAAAAAAGGTAGAATTTAATTACCACAAAATTAATAGCGCCAAACTCCCATAACCATCCATTATTTTCTAAATGGCTTTTGAATTAACAATCTAAAGTATTAATCCCTGAAAAAAAAAATAAATAAAAACAAAAAAAAAAAAAAATAAAGATAGCAAAATAATTACGGAGAATTTCTCGTTTGTTGCAAATAATCAATTAAACCAAAAATAGCCTCTAATTGTTCATTTTCATCTAATTTTTTGATCTTTATGGTAGGAATACTGAACCCCTGAGAAACAACCGGTGGTACCAGGGATGGGAATAATGATAAAACAATTCTAGGATCACAGCCAACTTCATGAAAATATTCCATTGCCTGTACAAATTTTCTTTTGTTAAATAAATAAAAGGCATAATCTATTTTTATTGTATTGAATTTCTCCTTTTTATTCACTGTATCCAAGGTGTCTACAAGTTGGCATAGTTGCAAGGCTTCTTCATAATTAGCTTCAGAGCACAACATATCCACTTGTACTAAAAGTGGAATTTCGTTTAATCTCCAAATTCCTTCCTTATTAAATGTGTATCCGAACCGTATGTTTTCATTCTCGCCATAACAGAAAGATATTGTTTCAGGAATTTCAATATTTTGAACTAATCTTTTGGTATTCAATGTTCGAACCCTAATATCTTGTGAAAACATCCCAAGTACATAGGGCTGAAAATAAAAAATATTTTTTGGGGAATCAACCCAAGTTATTCCATATGCTCTTGGTGCCTTTCCATAAGGATCTTGAAAAATGCAGATTTCTAGTTTAAGAATAGGTATTGCAATGAAAGTAAATTAATATTTTTTTTTTTTTTTTTTTTTTTTATGGTAATTATTATAACATTAAAAACGGAGCAATAGGAAAAAATTGTATAAATCGGGATAAAAAGAAAGATGAAAAAAATTGAGATGGTATATAAAAAATAGAAATTTAAATACTGGATTATATTTCTATAGACATATGTATTTTTACAAATCTCTATACAATAGAGAATATTAAGAAATGATAAAAGAGAATTTTTACTTTCTTTCCCCAAAAGGATTTCTTCGTCTGATATTTTTGTAGAAATAGGTTGGCTGTTTTTACCCAAAGCAAATAACTGTTTATTGGAATTATCTCGAAGATTCATTAAAATGTATTCCTTTTTAAATCCTATACATATTTTTGTTGCCTTAAACCATTCAAGTGTCTTGGGAACAGCAGTGATTGGAACATCAATTGTTTTTTGAAAGGTATTATTTTTCCATTTAAAAATCAATAATTTTGTTTTTAAACCAATACAAAGTGTTTTTCTTTTATTATAAGAAAAAATAAGTGCTTTTTTTGAACATAAAATATTAAGTGGTTTCATTGTTTTTAAATTAAAAAGTTGGACTGTCTTTTATTTATTTATTTTTTTTTTTTTTTAATATTGAAAAGAAATTAATTATTTAATTTTTTTTTTTTGTTATTTTATTTTGTTTAGGGTGTTATTGTTTATTTGAAAATGAATTTAAAAAATAATAATAATAACGATTGATACATAAAATTTTAATTAATAATTTTTTTCATCTTTTTTTAGTTTATATTATTAATTGAAAAAATTGAAATCTTTTGAATTTGTAAAGAAAAATTTGTGGTTATACAAGAATGTTTTTTTTTTTTTTTTTTTTTTTTTTTGAAGCAAGGAAATTAATTTCTTCTTACAGACAATAGGTTTTTTTTAATTTAGAAATAAAATGAAAATCTATTTCATTTTATTTTTATTTCTTAATTTACCAAAAAAAAACCCGTTAGATTTTCTTGTGTTTTCTATTTATTTGGAAAATCAATAGATTTTCGTTAGGTTTTTTTGAGTTTTCGATTTATTTGGAAAATTTCAATAGATTTTCGTTAGATTTTTTTTACTTTAGAAATAAACAGAAAATTTTAATAAATTTTCGGTTTATTTCTAAAGTAAAAAAAAACCTATAACACTTCAAAAATAAAATAGAAAACCTCAAAAAAACCTAGAACACTTCACAAATAAAAAAGAAAACCTCAAGAAAACCTAGGTTGTTATTCTTTTACAAAATTTAAAAGAATAAAGTAAAATCTTTGATTTTTCTCTATTCTTTTGAATTCTGGAAAAGCGCAGTTAGGTTTTTTAATTTATGAAATAAAAAGAAAATTTCAAAAATTTCTGTTTATTTCTAAAATTAAAAAAACCTAGGCACTCTACAATAGAACTATTTGTTGTTTGTTTCTTATTATATTTAATATTTTTTAAATAGTTTTAACTTTTTCATCCTGAACTAGTCATTATTCAAATTTCTCAAAATTGGTTTAGATTTGCATCTAATAACGGATTTATGTACAATATGCGAAAAAGTACAAATTTTTATGAAAATTATTCTACTAAAATTTGTTTCTGTCAAAGGTTCTCAGCATTTTTTTCAAATACCAAGTATTTTTTCGAATTGACCTTTGAGGATTAAATAAGAAATAAGTCGAATAATACACACCAAAGAATAGTTGATACCAATATAAAATAAAACTAATCAATCAATGTATTTTCAAAAAATTGAAAAACTCAAATTCTTGTGTGTTCTATTGAGAAAAAGAAAAATGTTCATTTTGATCTCTCATTGAAGATCTTCAGAAAACTCCAATAGAAATGAATATGATTTTTAGATAATATTTTCCACTGTTTCAGCAACAATAGAACAACACATATTGACCAAGTGAATATCGATCTTGCAATAAAAAAAAAATTGCAAATGGAAGTAAGTATTCAAAAAAAATAGGAAAAAAGTGCAAAAATTCAAAATTGGAAAAAAAAATGGTTTCAATTTTCAAATTTGAAAGATTAATTTTTTTTCCCCATCTCCATAAAAACCTTTTAGAAACATTTAATTCGTCCATTAAAACTGGTCCATTTGACTGAAAAATGGTTTAATTTTACATAAAAAGAATTGGTATCCAGAATGGGTGTAGCGAATCTGACCATTGCGAGAGGATATTAAAAATATGAGAAAAAATGCCATTGTAATTACAATTTTCAATGGAATAATATCACTGAAAATTTTGATATTATATTTTGTCATATCAATTACACTTCAAAAATAATATAGTAATGCCCAATATTACATGCATATACCCTACACTAGCCTAGTTAACCGAAACCTATTCTTGTTTAACCTGTAGTGTACTAAAAGGTATTGATTTAATCCAAGATAACCCACCTAGGTATGATTTAAAAGTCTTAAATAACCTTGGTATAACATACATTTGCCTTGACAGTACCTAACATACACGGAATAAATAAACATGTAGTAACCAAACTAATTTCCAGTCAAAGAGTTCCAGTTTTAATGTGTGAATTAAATGTTTCTAAAGGGTTTGAATGGATATGGGAAGAAAAAATTAATCTTTCAAATTTGAAAATTGAAACCATTTTTTTTTCCAATTTTGCTTTTTTTTTTTCAATTTTTTTTTTAAAACTAATTGTTTTGCAAATTTTTTTTTTATTGCAAGATTGATAATCACTAGGTATAAATGTGTAATTTTTAGGTTATCGAAGCAGTACGGGCTATTTTAGATAAATAATATTGATTTCTAGTGGAATTTTCTTTGATCTCGAATTGAAGATCAAAATGAACATTGTTGTTTTTCCCAATATGTAAATTCAGAATTGTAGTTTTTCAATTTTTAAGAAAATATATTGATTGATTATATTTATTTCATATTGGTGTCAAATATTTTTTGACGTGTATTATTCTACTTGTTTCTTTTTTTTATTCCTAAAAAGATCAATTCTAAAAAAGAATTTGTATTTCTAAATTTTTTTTAGTACCCTTTGACAGAAACAAATTTTAGATAAAAATTTAAAAAAAAATGATAAAAAATAAATATTTTCATAATCTCTCCCTATAATTCTATTTCCCAACATTCAAATGAAAATTTTTATGTCAAGTTTCCAAATAGTGTTTCATCAAAATGATTAAAAAAAATAATAAAACCCCTTCACAAGTTGATTGGAAATGAAAATTGTCTCATATTGAATTATCTCTTCTTTATTGAACTTTGAGATGGAATTAATTCTTTTTATATTAGAATCGCACAGTATTAAGCATAAGTAAATTAATATTTTATTTATTTTATGATTTTGAAGAGTTTCACATTATTATGAAAAATGTTTTATTGGTCATTTCCACAAGAAGGTGGTGGTGTTTAAGTCAATAAATCACTGTACTTAAATGGTAATCAAAAACACACTTCATAATATAATAAAAATCTAGTTCCTAAAGGAAAAATTATCTCACAATAATATCATTTTTTTCAACTTGAATTTTCTTTTCAATTTAAAATATGGACTTTAAAAAAAAACAATAAGTTCAAGAAAAAAAAAATATACTGTTGTTGTGTCGGAAGGTTTCCGTCCAATGGTTTAAGAAATTCAACTCAAGAGATAAATCGGCAACTATGTGATGTTTTTTTTTTTCCAATTCTTAAAAAACAGTTGAAATAAAAATAAGTATTAAATATGCAAAAAGTATGAAGACACAAAAGAATATATTTTTTGTTTCAATTTTAAATGATGATTAATAACGTTTAAACCAAGTTTTAATGAAAAGTTCATACTTTTATTAAAGAATGATATTTTTTTATTTTTTAATTTATCTGAAAAAAAAAATAAAAGAGGCAAAGTTTCTTATTTTTTCCCTTTTACGCTCAATAATATTGTTTAATATTTGAAAGCAATCAATAATAACCAAATTGGATATTGGTTATTTTTTCATAGAGTACAAATACTCTATGAATGTAATTATTATCAAACCAAAACCCAATGATTAAAAATTGAATAACCCTCAATAGCAAATATTCTTTTGAGTTGCCTCGAGCCCAACTCTCTTTTACTCAAACAGCTCTTATTTATGAAATGATCTTGCAATAACAATAGAAAAAAAAAATAAAAAATAACATAATAATTTTAATTAAACTTTGCATAATAAACCATCTTTTTGTTTGGTTAACTTTACTTTTGCAATATATGTTCTTAGTGGTCACCTAAATTTGGCTTGACAAAAAAAGAAAAAATTATCTTCCCAATGACTTTTAAGGTTATTTCTTCTCTGTTGGATGTGATCATTGTTAATCCAAGCCCATTCTATCCAATAAAACTTTTAAAGTTGGTTTTTAAAGTATCGACGAAAGAATAAAAGCTAAAATGTGTTTTAAAAATTTTTAATTTTTCATTTTCTCTTTAAAATTCAATTTATCAATTTTAATTTTGAATTTTGGTTTTAAGTTTTTTTTCCGAAATAACCCCTTTTGTTCTCAGAACCAGTTAAAAATGACATTTTTTTGAGGGTGTGATGTATTTGAAAACCGCCAACTTCTCGTCAAAATTTTCATTGCAATTTTTTATTATTTTTGTTATTTGTTCAATTACATTTAATGTTGAAATTGTTTAGTATGACTTTAAAGCTTTTCAGAGTGTTTTTACAAATTCAAAAATAAAATAACAGCTTGAAATTATGAACAAAAGGGTTTTTTCTTTTTTTTTTTTTTGAAGGAAGTAAGTACATTTTTCAAATTTTGAGTGCCACCATTTATGTGAAACTGAATTCTTCAAATCGTTTCTTTAACCAAATACATTGGTATTTTAATAAATAAGAGAGCTGTCAGATATATCCTAGTATAATATTTTTTCATACCAACTAAAAAATGGAATTCAAAAAAATGAAAAGATTGGGCTTGAAAAAATAAATAAAAATCATTTATTTCTTGATCTTATCTGTAATATTTGATACAATTACTTATTTTTAATTTGGTTTTATTTTTAAATTCTTGAATGGGAAAATTTTTGATTGTAAAATTTTTAAGAAACAAATTACTTTTTAATAATAAAGAATTTCCAAAAATGAATTTAAAAACCCTACTTTCATTTAATTTATCTAATTCTTGATTGAGTTCAGAAAATAGATGTTTTTTAAAGTCCTCTTCAGAAATAAAGATTTATTAGACGAATTCACCTGGTTTTATAATTATTTATTTTCCATTAAATTGAATAACTAAAAATAATTCTGAATCTGATTGAAATTTTTTCTTTTTCTTTGTATTGAATCTTTTGTAACTGTTTTTTGATTCCAAGAATTCAACCCTTTTATTTTAATTTTTGAAATAGTATTCTTTATTTTGGTTTTGTTTGATAAAAATATTTGAAAATTGAATTTTGAAAGCAAATTTGTAAAAAAATGTTTTTGTAAAATAATAATAAATAGTAATGTGGCGAGAAACCCAAGGTAATGAATTGTTTGGGTTCATTCAAATTAAGAAGATAAATATAATAAATCTTCGAAAATAGGCTTTTTTAGATTTGTTTTTTTCATTTTTAATTCCAACAAATTTATCTGGAAAGGTGATCATTCTTGTTTGGTCTTCTAAAAGAAAATATTTGTTTCAAATACACACCTTTTCGGGTCTATTTTTTTTTGGTTTACTGTTTGGTTAAATCATTAATTCATATAAACACATTTCTAAATCCAAAAGCAAATTTTTAATAAAACTCAAAAATTTTATCTAAAAAAATTATTCAAAAAATCAAAAAATTAAAGATTCAACTCTGAATTACTTTGGGTTTCGTTTTCTTTTCACAGATAGAGCAGTTAATAGTGTTTTGATTTCAAAATTTCAAATCTAGTGGCACTCAAAAAATATTTTTCAGTAATGTTCACACAATTACAATTTTTCAAAATGGTAAAATGTACTTACTTGCTTAAAATCAAATTTCTGATTTCTTTTGTAATTTCCTTTCTTTCAGA
Organism: Anaeramoeba flamelloides; assembly: GCA_027625915.1. Lineage (NCBI taxonomy): Eukaryota > Anaeramoebidae > Anaeramoeba > Anaeramoeba flamelloides. The sequence goes on along the minus strand of JANTQA010000032.1, from coordinate 9,305,495 downwards.
TTCTTTTGTTCTAGGAAAAGAAAAGAACCGCAACTGGTTGCTCCTTGGTTGTTTAATTTTAAAATGTTTCTGGTTTGTGTGTTGCGTTTTTTTTGAACCAAAAATAAAAATAAAAAATAAAAAAAAAAAATCAAAAGTAAAAAATTCTTTTGATTTTTTTTTTCTTCTTTTGAAAGAAAAAAGACAATTAACAAACCGAATCAAAGAGTGCAATTAAGATATTTTTTGGTTGAACAATACTCATTTGTGTAATTCCTTTTTTGGTAAATTTTTGGATGCGCTTTATTTCTGTAGCTTGAAATTCAAAATTTTTCGAGATCTGGTCTACTTGGTACTGAATCAGAGATCCATTATTTAAAGAGACGACTAAATTATTGTTCCAAGTTTCAAGTGATTCAATTTTACCAATATTTTTAATGATCAGCGAATACTCAAATGCACAATGTGTTTCCATGTTGAAAAAAGAATTTTTCTTAAAATTTTAAAAACGAAGAAACAAATAAAAATTTAACAATGTTTCTTTGATTTTGGTAACAAGAACTAAGGAGGTGTGCTGCTTTTTGTTCAAATTTCTTTTGTTCAATATTTTGTTTGTATTTGTATCTTTTATTTTTGGTTATTGTTTGGGGATTTCCTAAAAGGAAACTTTATGAAAAAAATGAAACTTGTCTTAATTCATATCTTTTTTGTAACTCACTTTAAGTGTAAAATTGTGACAAATAATCAAGTAAATAACACAGACTGTTGAGAAGTTATATTTAAAAGATTTAAATGATTTTCAGAAGTCATTAATTTAAAAATATAACTCGTTCAGAAGAAGTAAAATTTTTCAAATAATGAACGTTTTTGGAAGGTTAATTTAATAGTCTCACTATTTGCCCAGGTTTCTTAATTTTCATTTAAATCTGAAACGAGTGGTCTGAAAAAAGAATTTCTTCACTATTACCAAATACTGTTGTATATTTAATGTTTTAAGATGACTTAGTAAATATTGTTAATTGAGAAATCAAATAAATAAAATTTTAATTTAGCTTTTAAACAAAGAAAGAAAACAAAGCACAGGAATTTCAACAAATCAAATCAGAAACCTTCCTCATTCTAACAGAAATTTTGAATTTAAACCACTCTGCAGAATGAAATAATGTAAAATTAACACTGATCTCAGTAACAATTTTTGAAAACTTGAGCTTTTAAAATTGTTATTCAATTTATTCTGCAACAAAGAGTTCAGTGATAAGACAGATAAGTCAAAGTTTTAAATAACCAATTCCAAGCCGATCCAATTCTTAAAAAGAAAGTAACATTTTGTGGAGACTTGTCTTTGAATATTGAATAAGAATAAATATTTGGTCTGTTTGATTTTTCTTGTAGAAAAAGAGTTACAGAGAAATAGATTGAAATTTGGATCTCGATTTCTGTTCTTGGTCTCTTATTTGTGACGAGATTGTATATATTTTATTCCGTTTGTTTTGTGTCAGATCAGATTCTTAAATGAAGTACAGTTTTCGGAATTGAAAAAATGAATATCACATGAAATTGTAACTGATTTAAATTTCAAATACCATCAAATAAATAAAATATTTCAATAAATTTGTTGAAAAACTAACACAACCTTAAGAATTAGCACCTTTGACACTCCAAATAATAAATCATTTTTTTATTCTTTAACTTGTTTATTTTTTTTTTTTAAAATGGCCGACGATTCTAATGTTGGTGGATATGTAGGGTTTTTTATTCCCTTTGCATTGGTTTTAATTATTCTTTACACTCTCTTTTTTAAATTAATCCGAATTGTTCGGTAAGTTTCTTTTTGTTTTTTCCAACAATTTTTTTATTTTTAAATTTTTTTTTCTAAATTCTTTTTTCTTTTTTTAATCCAAGAAAAACAAAAGTTTTTTGTTGTTATGTGTAAAAGTCAAAAGGCAAAATTTTCAGATTAACTAACCAATTTTTTTTTTTAATTTTTTTATACCTTTCATTTCAAAAACCATTCTGTTTACTTTAAAATCAATAAGACGTACTGAAGTCATGATTATAGAACGATATGGCAAATACCATCGAACACTTACCCCTGGAATAAATTTGTTAGCACCTTTTATAGATTCCCCTAGGGTTGTCAATTGGCGTTATGCAGAGGTTGTTGGAAATAGACAGGTTGTGCGAAAAATGATTACAGATCGAATTGATCTTCGTGAACGTAAGGATCTTGCTCAACCTTTTTTTCCACTTTTTTTTTTTTTTGAAAAATAATTTTACCTATTTTTGGAAAACAACCAAATAAATCAAAAAAAAAAAAAAAAAAATTAATAAACAAACTAAAAGATGTTATTGATTGTACAAAACAAAGAGTAATTTCAAGAGATCTTGTCGAAATTGAGATCGATGCCATTCTTTATTTCCAAATTCTTGATCCAAAACAAGCAGTCTTTTCAATTCAAAACCTTCCAGATGCATTAGAACTTCTTACTCAAGCATCAACACGTAATATAATCGCACAACTTACTTTGGATGATACTTTTTCTTCTCGAGAATTAATTAATGTAAACAATTTTTTTTTCTTTTCATTTTTTTTTTCTTAATTTATCAAAAAAAAAAACTTTTTTTGTTGATTTATTCCATTTTGTGACACCAATTTTTTACATGAATTAAATATGTAAAATTTCTGGTTGGTGTATTTTTATTTATATTTAAAATTTAAATAACCTTTCTGGAAACAAATTGTCAAATCGATTTTAATTGTAAAATGGTTTCAAAAAGGAAAATTTTTCAATTATTTTTTTACTAATTTTTCGCTGATCATAGAAGACATCTGAAACTATAATTTCTCAAACGAAATAATACCTATTGTTTAACTCTTAAAGCCAATTCTCACATAAATAGAATAATCAGAGCAACAAAAAAACCAAAAAATTCAATTATCCAAATGTGCAATTAAAATAAGAAATTGGAAAATCGAACACGCTTAAGTTTCTAGTCAATTAACATGAATTCACTCGATACTCAATGAGTTGTTTGCCATTAAAAATAATATATTGTGAAAATGAACTTCTTTTGGTTGAAAAAAAAAGTATACATAGAATTTTATTTTCAAAATATTTAAAAAACTAAAACAATAAAAAGTCTAAAAGGAATCTCGATTTCAAAAATAAAAATCGAAAAAAAAAAAAATTTGTTGGATCGAAATTATGAGGATTTAAAAGAAAAAAAATTTCAAGAGTCCTCAATTTCAAAAAATTCAAAAATAACAAAAAAAAATGGCACAGTATCTCTAATGAAAAAAATTCATTTAAAAAAAAAAAATTAAAAGCATCTCAATAACAAAAAATGCAAAAAAAGAGAATAATAAAAAAAACATTTCATAGAATTTTCATCTTATAGAGAAAAAATGCAATTAATAAAAAAAAAAGTTTTACAGTAAAGCCAATCAAAAAAATTCAAATTTATAAAAGAAAATTATCTTTTCTTGTTTTATATTTCTAAAAGCCTAAATTTCTTCAATTTGAAACAAATTGTTTTCTAAAAGTACACAATCAATTTAATTTGGTTTAATACAATTTGCAGTTGTTTTATAGCCCTCTATATTTGGAAAAGTAATGATGTTGTAACATTCTTTCGGTCGAAATAACTTATTCGAGAAAGGAAAAAAATGAAAAAAAATTTTCGAGATCTCAAAAAGCACCCAAGAGCAACACTCCTTCAAAATTAACACAGTTGAATCCAAAATTATAATTACCAATGATTTAAATTGAAAATTTAGTGCCACTCTTTGGTACTTTTTTCTAAAAATTTACATTCTTGATTTTTAGAAATCTATCATACAACAGATGTTGATTTGTTTTTAATTAAAGCTATTAGACACTCATGAAAATTGCTAAAAATTTTTTTTTTTCAATTTCAAACAATTTTATTTCGCAATAATGACTCTACGCTTAACTTTTAGTTTCATTTAATGTTTTGAATTCTATTTTAATTCTAATAATTAATCTAATTTTTGGACTTTTTTTTTGTTATAAAATGTGGTGAAAAAAATAAGTAAAAAAATATTTCAAAATGAGAACTTTTACGACCATTTTACAATTTAAAACAATTTGACAATTATTTACCGATATGTTAGGATAAATTTTCATCTCATTCATTATCTTTATTTCAATTCTTCAATATCCCTTTTCAATTAGAATTGTAAGTTAAAACAAAAATTTATCAATTCAAACAATAAAAAGGAACACTCAAAAAAAAAAAGATCAACTTGGCTAAATTCAAAATAATGTAACAAATTATTTTTAGTTCAATTCCCTTTTTCTAATCTGATAACCGAATTTAAAAAAAATTCCATTTCAAAAAACTTTTCGAAAATCAGCATCTTTACAAAGTTTCTTTGCATTTATATCAATAAAATTCTTTCTTCAAAGCAAGTTAAAAACAATTGAAAAATGGTAATTAAACTATAAAACTTTTTAATATTTTTTTGAATTTGTCACTATTTCAAATTTATAACTAGAAATCTATGAGTAAAAAAAAAAAAAGAAATGATGTGAATATCGATTCCCTTTTATTATTCAATTACCATAATAAATCCAATTCATTTATTTTTCTCAAAAAAAGTAGCGCTATTGATTCAAAAATAAACCATACCTTTGATATTGTTAAAAAAAAGTCTTTTTCAAGTCATTTTTATTATTATAGTCATTTTAAACAAGTTTGATCAAAAAATTTTTCAAAAACAATCTTTAAACCGGCCAATAAGCTTCGGTAGACCTATTTTTATGTTTTCTATTAAAAAATTTTTTGCAACACTTTTTTAAAATGACTATACAAGAGAAACATTTTAATGGGGAATTGAGATAATTTTTGCTTTTCATACCAATAAAAAGTTTGGATTTTTATCAAGTAAACAATCTCATCGTAAGTTAGGTGAAAAATTTATTCACTTTTCATTTTAATTTGAAACTACACAACTCATTAATTGGCTCACACAACATATCAATTTCGTCAAAAAAAACAATTCATAAACCTTGTTTTTTATGATTTTAAAAATGCAGTATTTAATTCCTTTTAAGTCTATTGATTTTCTTTACGATTCATGAATTTAGACTTTACCTTTCCTCATATTATAAAAATCAATATAAATGCTTATTCTTGAATGAATTAGACTCCAATTATTTAAAACTTTCAAAATACCCTTTTATAGCTTCTATTTCTGTTTTTGTATTTCTGATTATGATTTTTTTTTCTATTTCTGTATAGAATTTTGTGATTTGTGTTATAATACTTTTTATTTCTAATTTTCTTTTTTTTTTTAAAAGATGCAAGATGAGTTCAGGGAAAAAAAGAAAATTTATTTTAAAATATCTTTATTAAACTTAATTCTAATATAACTATTTAAATATCTAAAATTGTTTTTCAACAATTATTGATTCTGAATGTTAATTCAATTTGTTTTTTTATATTTTATTGCTTTAATAAAAGATATGAAATTTTCTGATCTCAATTTTATATGATATTTTTTAGGGATGAAAATTAGAGTTGTTATTTTTTTTCTATTTGCTCATAAAAATCGTTTTCATAACCAGATTTAGTCATGATAAAATTTCCAAATCGAATGAAAAACTGATAAATGTATTTTTATTTGAAAACATCATTTGTACCCTTACCATCTTGACCATTTTTTATTATTGAATTTTGATCTTGCCTGTTTTCTCCCGAAAAAAGTGTAAATCTTTTTTTCATTTTTTGAAAATATTTTAATTAACCAATTTTGAAATATATCACAATAGTTTCTGTTTCAATTAGTATTAATATTTTTCTTTATTTTATATTTACCAATTAACAAAAATAACCATTTAAAAAGAGAATATTAAATGTTAAAAAAAATGTGACCAACTTTTTTTCTAATACCTTAAATGACTTTGATAATTTTTAGAAAAAACAAGAAAATTGAAAAAATGCAATGATTAAATAAAATTTTAAAAAATGTATCAAAGAAAAGTGTTTATTCTGATTTATTGTCAAGGATTTAGTGTTAAAAGAACACTTTATATCTGTTGAAGTTAGAATTTTGAAGAGACTAAATTTGTAATTTTTAATTTCAAAGATTGTCTTGAATAAACATGGTCATTAGAAGCATTTTAAACTTGATTTAGTTTTCTAAAATAAGGTTGAAATAAAGAAATGAAAAAATAAAAAAGAATTAAAAAAAGTGATAAATAAACAAGTTAAAAATAGATAAGAAAAATAAATGTTTAGAGTTTTTGGGATTGAGATGAATTTATGTGAACATATGATACATAATCATTTGGATTTGAGATATTTTTTCCTTAAAGAAACGTGTTTCAAAGTATTTCAAAAAATCATAAAATAAGGTACAAATCAAGATTTGGTATTTTCTAAAATATTTTAATAGAATGATCATGATATTTCTGGATTATTTATAACAATAAAAGAAAGGTAAACTAAAGATTATTAAAATTATCAAAATAAATTTGGAATTGTGTTTTCAAATTCAAATATTTCTTCAAATCCTTGAATTAATTCAGAAATTCTAATTAAAATTCATTTTTAAATATTGGATAATAAGAAATTTAATAACTGATTTAAAAAGTGGTATAGAATTAAATTATAAATAATAGATCATTTTTAATTTAAAGGTTTTAAAATACAACTACAATATTAATTATATATTTTAAATATAACTGTTTCTTTTTTAAATTCAAATTCAACCTCTGATTATTATTTTCTGTTAATAAGTAGTAAATAATAATATATAATCAAGAGGGAAATTAAATGAAAGATTTTTCGTATTTAAAATTTAAATACCAATTTTTATTATTTGAAAATATTCATTCAATAATTGTCATTATAATTGTGGTATTACATTTTTCGGATCTCATTCTTTTGCTTTTTATAAGTTTAAAAATTTTTTCTTCAAGAATAGTCATAAAAATTAAAATTTTTCGTTTTCTTTTTCTTTATCTATTATTTTACATTTCCTTTGTTTTTTTATCCTTTTTATTTCTATTTTCTATTTAAATATCTTAATAGAGGCAATTAAAACAACAAATTGAATCTGATTGTAATAGATGGGGTGTTGTTGTTCACAGATGTGAAATTTTTAATATTAATCCACCTGGTGACATCAAGCAAGCAATGGAAATCCAAATCACAGAAGAACGTGAAAGAAGAGCAACAGTCTTAATTGCAGATGGAAGACGTGAATCTATGATTGTACGTTCAAGAGGCTCGGCTGCAAAGATCGTATTAGATGCAGAAGGCAGAAAGGTTTCCCAATTACAGCAGGCTAAAGGAAATGCAGAGGCCAAAAAATTACTTGCAAAGGCAGAAGCCCGTTCAATTACAGCAATTAGAGAAGCGATCAATGTTGTGGGTGTAAAAGCAACAGATTACTTACTTACAATCCAGTACTTACGTTCTCTAATTAACTCTTTTAATTCAAAAAAGGGATCTCTTTGTGTACTTATCCCTCAAACAATTCTTGACAATATTTCAAAAATTGGGATCAAAAATTAAATTAAATAGGATTTGAAATGTTCAAAAATGAGATTTCCAACTAAAAAAAGAATCCTATTTTTCTTTTTATGATTATTTCAACTTGAAACTTATTTCTATTTATTACTTTTAATTTCATTTCAATAATTTTGGATTTTTGTATTTGTGGTTATCCCAAATAAGTGATAAAATTCGTTTTATTTTTTATTTTTCAATTTTTTTTTTTCCTTTTTCTTTTTATTCTCTTAATTTTATTATTATAAATATTCCTATTTTTATTTATTTAATTTTATTATTTATTCATTATTATTATTTTTGTTTTTTTAAACATTCTTGAATCTCAAATAATAAAGATCTTTATGATTATTATTTTTATTTTTATTTTTTGAAATTATTTTTTCAAATAATAACTTGATGAAAAAAAACGTTATTGGAACTCGAAAAAAAAAAAAATAAATTTGGATCAACCTATATTTTGTAAATATATGAAAGTAAATAGATTATTTTTAAATGAATGTGAATTTTGAAATAAACTAAATTTCATAATAAATGGCCCATCTTACATTTGAATAATGAATTGCTTTTGTATTGTTTTGAAGTTTTTCCTCTCACAATGAAAAGTTTGTAAATAAATCATTTTTTCTCTTTTTTATTTTTTCAGCAGTGTTTTGTTAAAATGGAAAATGAAAATGAAAAATTGGAAAGAAGTAACAGATGAATTAATGAAAAATTTGATTTCAAATATGAAAAAGAGATTAGATTTAGTTATTCAAATGTAAGGAGAATCGATAAATGGGTTTTTTTACTTTTTTAAATTTTCTAATTTTTATGTAATGCTTCTTTCAAAATAAATGTCCCAATTTTTTTTAACAGTTTTTTTTTATTTTTTATTTTTATTTTTAGACAAAAAATAAATATCTCTTGAGTATAGTATTGAATATTAAAATCTAAATTTTTATATTATAATAGATAACTTCAATTATTAAAAATATTTTTATTTAAAATTTGATTTTTAATGGGCCAATTATTATGAAAGATGGTTTACTATTCTTGATGAAAAGGGTTGTTTTTATTAGTTATTTATTGACAGAAATGCTTCATTACGGAAAAGTATATTATTATAAGAAGAAGGAGAAGAACAAAAATTAATAAAAATATAATAAAACAATAGTATTATTATTAGTATTACCAGATTAAAAAACATTTCTACTTTCGACAGGATTTCTATAAACTACATGAGGGACAAGAACCAGAAAAATAGATTATCAATAATAAAAAAATACTTAATTAATCTATGATTTATAATTGGTAAATTTTCGGGTGTAAAAATGTTTTTTTTTAATATAATAGAATTGATTAAAGAAAAATAAACTTTTGAATTTTTAAAATATAATAATTGAAATCAAGTTAATTAGGATATTTTTTATAAAAAATGACCCCACTTTTATCGAAATTGTTAATTATGCACCTTATACTAGAATAAACACATCTATTTTATAATTAAATTGATTTTGTAAATGTTGATGTGAGTTCTGTATGTTAACTATATAATTTTGTGTTTATTAAAAGATATCATTTCTATGAGAATCACTTTAAAGTCAGTTCCACTTTTAGGACACAAATTTTCAACAAAATTTAAGGTACAAAAAAATCTCAAATTTAGTACCAAAATTCAGATTCTAGTAAAAATAGATTGTAAAAAAAATAATTCCAAATTTTGTATGTAATTTGAGATTTTTTTATGTCTTAAATTTGATTGAAAGTTTGTGTCTTAAATTTGAAACTGGAGGTATATATTTTTTATTATTTTAGAAGAATTGTTGATTAAACTCTATATATTTTTATTCTTAAATTTCTAAAAATAAATTTAAATATAAAAACAGAGATTTCAAGATTAAAATTTTTCTGAAAAAAATGTTTAAAATGTCTAGTTTTCAAATTAATTGGTTGAAATTTAGTTCTTTTTGATTTAAATTGAAATATTCAGAAATTATTTTCAAATTAAGTTTATTCATAAAAAAAAATCAATATTTTCTAATTTTCCTATCTTTTCATAGTTTAACCATCAATAATAAAAAGAAGATATTTGATTTTTTATAAACTAAATGGTAATTTCTAATAAAGCAATAAGTAATGGTTCTGGATTTCTTTTTTTTTTTTTTTCTTGAACTTGATAGATAACTTAAATACCGTTCGCTTATGAATAATGAATTTTGATTTTTCGTTTTGTAAAACTTAACATATAACTTAAATACAGTTAACTTTGAATACAGTCAGTTCCACTTTTAAGACACAAACTTTCAACGAAATATACTGCAGATAAAAAAATCTCAATTTAAGGCACAAAATTTGTAATTTTTTTTTTACAATTTATTTTACTAGAATCTGAATTTTGTGCATTAATTTGAGATTTTTTGTACCTTAAATTATGTTGAAAATTTGTGCCTTAAAAGTGGAACTAACTGTAATTAATTTTGATTTTTTATTATTGTAATAATATTTTATTTATAGAATGTTGTAGAGTGCTTTCAGAACTCTTCTAGTTCCTATGTTTTTTTTTTTAATTTGAGAAATAAAAAGAAAATTTATCAAATCTTATTTTAATTTCTAAAATTAAAAAAACCTAAAGGTAGTTTCCCAGAATACAAATTAATATTATCAAATATATTGATTATTTAATCAAAACAAATTTTTTCAAAAAAAAAAAAACAACCGTGCTTTATTTGTGTGTTTCTGCTCTATTAAGAAAATCCCTTGATTTTACAAGATGAACAGAAAACTATATTAAAGCATATGTAGTTTTTCCAAAATTCAAAAAAAAAATGAGTAAAATACTTGAGTTATACCCAATTAATTTTAATTCTCTAAGACTTAATTTGGTATCCAACTTTTAGGATTCATTAATTTATTATATCTTTACTTATATATTTCTTTTTTTTTTTATTATTTCGATTAAATCTTTTGAATTCCAATTGAAATTTTATTAATTTTTTAAAAAAAATTAATTAATTTTAAATTTTTTAATTTGAATTTTTTTTTTATTTACTGAAATTAACATATTTTCAATTTTCAATTCTGTTTTGTGAATAAAAATTGGTGTATTTCTGTTTATTTTACATATTTCACCAATAAAAGAAAAATCTTGTAATATTGTTTCAGGGTAGACAAAAAATTAAATTATATAAAAAACACACACACACAAAAAAAAAAACTTGAAGGATAATTCAAATTATTGAAGATTAATGAGATTTTAAACAGACTAAATAATAGTTCGTTAAGAAATGTGATGTATTAAAAAAAAAGAAATAAATAAAAAATTAATTTGTTTGGCAAATTTGAGAATAACTATTGGGGATTAACTCCATTACGAGTTTATAAAATTTATTAAAAGGGCAATCCTGGAGTTTACATTGGGGAATTGTCAAAACTTGGTCATTAAAGGTGATTCTTACAAAATATTTCTTATATTCCTTGAGGAGTTGGAAGGATAAATGTGCCGCATAGGGAATTTCTTCGACTGTATTTATTCCTAATAATTTAATGAGAGGATAAACGGTAGTTTCGTGTCCGCTATAAAGCATGAATTTATAATTGTTCTGGTTAGTTGTTTTAAAGAGCATTGCTTCTAACAAGTCTTTTAAAAACATGACGCTTGTAATTCTCACATATTCTGTATTTCCAAAAAGGTAATTTAATGACCATGTATGGTGCGTATGCAATCTCTCGATCATGCTTTCAGTTATTCCCGAGGGCAATGGTTTACCGTGGGCCTGATAGCATACGACTGTTGTGTAAATGTTCGATAAAGATAAACCACCTAAATCTGTTGTTCCAAAGATGGAATTTAATTCGTCTGTGACGTCTTGCATTTTCTTTAATTCCTCTTTGTAACCATCTGAATTTTCGATCTCTTTTTTTAATTGAGCAATTTTTGGGCAATAGTCAGAATTGGGATACATGTTTTCTGTTTTATCGTCAATTGTATGGATAGTGACAACATCAATATTGTCATTTTGTTGTGTAGTCGTTGGGTACATGCCCTCAAGGAGCCCCTGTGCACTTAACAGGGTTCTTCGAATGTCTGTAGATCTTACATAGGTTTCCGATTGGTCCAGTTTGTCGTTTAAAAAATTTGTTTCAAGAATCAGCTTACTACGTAAATTCGATCCGACGCTTTGGTGCTGCTCAAACCCTTTCGTTGTTAATTGCCCGATCGAACAGTTTCCTTTCAAGACTTGCTCATTCATGGGGAACGTTTCACGGTACAATCGAGAGAGCTGAATTTTATCATCAAAGGTATCACTTGGATATTGGTATTGTGTTAAATGGCAATACCACTCAGTGTCCGTGTTTGGTAGTGGGTAAAGTGGAGATCGATCTCCTATTGAATTTCGAAGAAAATAAAAAATGAACAAATGAAAAAAAAAAAAAGCATTTGGATTATTAACATCTGGTTGTAAATCTACAAAACCCGAATTAATTCCTGAAGGAGAACTCGTTTTTTTTTGAGTCCAACCATTTTATGAAAACAAATTGTTTACCGTGTCTTGTTACAAGTTGATATAATTGTAATTTTTTTGTTGTTAAACAAAAAGGAAGAAGAAGAGCAATAAAAAGGAAAATTTTGAAGTTGTTCATCTCTGAAGTAGAATTTGAAACAAAAAAATGATTATAAGATTTTGAAAAGTATACCAATTGTAAGACTTGAACAGTATGACCTTTTTGTGAAACTTTTTGACCTTTTAATAGTTCACAATTACAAACAAGAAGTCTTTTGTTCTTAAGCGAAAAAATGTTAATACTCATATTTGAAATTTAAAGAATTAAGGTGTTGCCAAATGTAGCCTAAAATCAAAAAAAGTTATTATTTGACGTAAATCGTATACTTGACACCCTGGTTCAAATGCCTCTCAAAATTCTGATTAATTAAAATAGTTAGTTTATCTCATCAATGAAAAATGATCTATGTATAAGTAAAAAAACCCAAAACTTTTCGAAAAAAATATTGATTTTTCATCAAATATTCTACAAGGTTGAATTATCAATACCAAGACTCTCAAAGTTGCAAAAATATCAATAATATTAATAAACTTATCCTATTATTTAAAAATATAATGTACGGATCTTGGTCCAATAGTTTTTTGAATTCAAATATTATCCAACTATTACAATTAACAGTTAAGTCTGTGGATAATATTTCCTAAAAATATTTTTTTTTAAGAAAAAAATTAATTCGTTGTTTTGTTATCAATTTTAATAGTGTTTAATATAATATAAACTGGGTCAATATTCTGCAAAATATAAAGGGAATATTATTAAAATAAAATACAGAAGATATTTAAATTTTAACAATTTGCAGATATTTAAGAATATTTCAACAAAAAAATTGAATTTTAACCTAAAAAATTGAAAAAAAAAAAAAAAAAGAAATAATGAAGTCTATACTTGTTCAAGAACTCTTCGAGAAAAGAGAATTTTTTTTTGAGGTTTAGAATCAAATTTTTTAAAAATTTTTCTATTTTAGTAAAATATATATTTTTTCTCCAAAAAAATGTTTTTTCTTCCCACTATAATATCTACATTACATTTAAATTTTGTGCCACCTCTTTTTTTAAAGTATAAAACTTATATAAAGTTTATTTAAAAAAAAAAAATTCATTTTTTAAAACATAAAACCTGAAAAATCTTTTAATTTATTGAAATTATTTAATTTTTTTCATTTTTAAAACTCAATAAAACTTTTCAAAAAGTCCTTACCCTTTTAAAATAGTTGTTACCTTTTTGAAAATTTAAAGGTCAAAAATTTCTGCTAAAGAGATTTTTTGAGAAAGTAAAGATATTGAAAACTTTGAAATTAAAATAAAATTCTTTGCTATTCATTTAAAAAAAACTACAAAAAAAAAAACACAATATAAACACAGAACTATTTTTTTTTTTTGAACATTTTTTTGATAAAATTTTATGTTTTATTAATTTGTGATTTGAAAGGAGTAAATTATTGCATTTAGAATTATGAAATTAATTCAAGAATAAATATAATAAAATGTGTATTGGTGTATTTCGATATTTGAAACAAATATTTTCTTTTTGAAAACCAAACGTATAATAATGAACTTTTTAAATAGACTAATTGTCATCAATGATGAAAAAATAATCAATTAAATTAAATGAAGAAAAAAATTTATTCTTTATCTTCTCAACATGCACAGAAGAAAAACAAGAGGTTGCCTTGAATTTCTTTTCCGAATTCCAATTTATAAATATCTAATAAGAGAAAGTTTTTGGCAATTTGTCTTCAGAATTCTTTTTTCAAATATTAAGATCAAACAAAGGAAAAATAAAAAATATCATTACAAAGGGTTAAAGACAGTTATTAAATTCTCAAAATCGAAAAAAAAACTCTAAAAAGTTGAACTCCAGGAAAAATAAGAATTAAGATAAAAATTAAAAAGTATGATTCAGAATTATATTGATTTTTTAATTAATTAAAAATAAATAATTAAAAAAAAAATACAAAACAAATAAACTCTTTTTCGATCAAAGGTACCCAGTTTTATTATAGAAATAGAACAGATTATATGATTTTAATTCATTATTTTCCTGAAAATAAATTTTCGCTTTTTAGAACAATATCATTTTTTCTACTTTTGTAAAAAAATTTTTTTTTGTACAATTTTCTTTTTCTTCTTTTCTTTTTTCTTTTTTTATTACAAAAATTAAAATTGTGAAAAAAAATATTTGAAACCCCAAATAAACATTAAGAAAAGTTAATCTTTGTATGTTCTTTTAAAATTCATACATTTACAAGTGAAAAATTTTATTCTAAACAATTTTAATTTCGAAACAAATTGAGAAATTTTATACTAGATGTTCGAATGAAAGGTTTCAAAAATTTTTTAACATATGTTTTTTTTGAAATTTATGGTTTTTTCAGGTATTTTGTTGGATTTTTGTCCACTCCAACCGGAAATTTATTATTTCTTGTATTTCTAAACAATCGTAGTTTTGTCGATCCTTAAAAAACAAAATAAATTTTTCATTTTTAGATCGGAATCTTTGAGTGAAATGGAGTTTATATCTAATAAATCTGTATTTCTGAAGAAAAAATCAAAAAATATTCTATTTTCTGCAACCAAAAAGACGAATTAAATAATTAAAATCAAAATTCGAATTAAAATTCATTTTGAAAATATCTTTCTAAATATCTAGTAAATCGTTTTCTCATAAATTTATCAAATAAAAGTATTCCTATTCAAGAACAAAAAAAAAATTAAGTGAAGACTAGGTAATTGTATCAAATATTAACTCAAGATCAATAAAATAATCTTTTTTTTATTTATTTTTTCTTGAATAACTTTTTCATTATTTTGAATTTCCTTTTTTTAATTTATATGTAAATATATTTAACAAAGTTATCTGACACTCTCCTATCTATTTAAGAATTCATTTATTAGACTAAAGAAATGTTTTGAATAATTCAGTTTCAAATAAATAGTGACACTCAAAATTGATAAAATAAACATACCCCTGCGAAACGCTAATCCAAAAAAAAAAAAAAAAACATTTTAAGAATTTAAAAAAAAAACAAATAAATTGTTGTATTTTGTTGATTTATTTTGTTAATACTAAATTTTTAAACTGAGTAAATAAAAATTAAAAAGTAAAAGATCTTTTTCCAATAACAAAGTTTGCATAGTTAATAAATAATGTATCTTAACAGCTCTGTAATTATAGATTCTGTTCTGCCTTTTAATTATTTTTGTTCAAAGGTTTTTGTCAAATCAAATGAGATCACAAATAAAAAGCAATACTAATTACCAATGATGTCGTTTTTCTTCAAGTTCTTGACCACCTTGGTAGGCAACAGCCCACCCAATATTAGTTCTTAGTGCACCGTTGTCCCTTTCTTCTTGTAACAAGCCAGTAAATCCCGAAAAGAAATCCATATCAAACTTTTGGGAAAAATACTCCCAAATAAAAGGAACTTTACTTAACCCTGAAGGGTATTGCCCAAGATTTAAGCCGTCTCCTCCAAATCGGTTCTTGTCTTCTTTTTTATTGGGGTCATAATTTTTACAATAAGGATTAAGTTTCTCGTTTTTGTCATAAGGAAACAGAATATTGACCCAGCCTGTAGCCACGTCTCCACCTGAAAAGGATTTGAATTTGTAAAAGGATTGCCAAAATTTCTTATCTTTTTTCCCTTTTGACTTGACTGTTTTCACAATATTGCCCAAGACATAGCGAAGCTTTTCTGACCACCAGCCTAAATCGAATTCCTCGAACTTTGAAACACGATCATACAAGCCCTCCCAATCTTCAAGGGTGCCCTCGATATGGATCTCAGGGATCCCACACATTGTCATAACACGGTAATCATAGTAGGACTTGACAACGTCCATGAGCATTATGTTATAGGCGTTTTCGACGACGGGTGTTGTCGTGGAAAATCCCTTGACGAGAAATCCATGCAATTCTTCGCCGAGTTTCTCCTTGAGCACATTTGAAAACATTGGGAAAACTTCATGCCAGGGGCTATCAGTGCCTCCCTTCACCAGCCCGTCGTGCCTGACTCTAATCGTTTCCTTCTCGGAGCTTTGTGTAAAGCGCGTTCGATACTTTTCTGCATTTATGTTGATGTGTGTGGAGAAGCCTTGTAACAAGGTCAGCCAGATGTCGTCAGGTGTTAGAATCATTGGGACATGATCACAAAATGAGAGATGTAACATCGCAAGTAAATGATTGTTTGGCTTAAAACGTGCACGGCTGATTACTTCCTTGTCATTGCCACTGGCACATTCGATCGTAGTCTCTTTTTTACGTACCTCATCCAAAAATGATTTGTTGTAAATCTTCAGATTTGTCTTTTCATAAATTTTCTTCTTGGGGTTGATCGGGAGACTTACTTTCACAGAATTTTTTTTTTTAAACATTTGATAGATTTGATAAAAGAAATAAAAATGTTTTTTACTTTTGCACAAATCTTTTAAAAGTCCTAAATTTTTTTCCTTAGAAACTCGATTTTTTTTGATCCTTTTATTGGTTTCTTTTCTTTTACTTGGTTTTTATATCAGTTTTTGGTTTTCTTTTGTTTTTTCTTGATTTATTTTGGATTTTTATTTGGTTTTTTATTTTGTTCTTGAATCAACTCTAATTTTAGGACTTGTCAACAAAATTTTTGAAAAAATTCTACTTTTTGTTAATAATTAACCACATACTTACTATACTATTTCAAAAAGTGTCTTTTGTTATATAGAAAAAAATAATATTGTAAAAAGTGTGTAAAAAAAAATCCACATTTCTTATTTTTTCGAAACTTCGTATTTTTAATCTAGAAACTCGTATTTTTTATTTGATCAGGTTAATTAAGATCTGAGAAAGAGATAAAAAT
The DNA here is from genome assembly GCA_027625915.1 of Anaeramoeba flamelloides. Lineage (NCBI taxonomy): Eukaryota > Anaeramoebidae > Anaeramoeba > Anaeramoeba flamelloides. The sequence continues at coordinate 9,288,601 of JANTQA010000032.1, read as the reverse complement.
CAAAAAAAGACCAAATTTTTTCTAATTAACTTTTCCAATTAGTTAAATCGTTCACATGGACTTTAATACATTTTTTCGTACTTTTGTGTTGTTTTTTAAAATTTTTTTTTGTAACAGTTGTTTTGAAAATTGTGATTGAGTGTTTTTAGTTTTTAATTGTTAATGAATTATAAGTTTTCAAGGGTGTGTTGGTTTTTCAAAAAGAAGCATACTTTTACAATAATACCTTACATTCATCAAGATTTAAACAAAAAAATTTACTTCAAGATCTCCTATTATTCTTTTTCCTTAAATGAATGAAAAAACAAAATATCTTTATTAAACCAATGAAGAATGATCTTTTAAGGTATCTAATTCGCTCTCAATAAAAAAATTTTTGAACTAAAAATGATTAATAAATAATTTGGTCTTTTTGCTTGGTTCTTGTCGACTTTTAATCAGGCAAAATATCAGTTAATTAACTATTTTTCAATTCCAAAATATTGATTCATATAGGATTCTTGCCTCATCCAATATATCCTTAAAAAGAACCAGTTAAATAAATAAAAGTTAACCAATTACAATAGACGATTTTTACGGCGATTGGTTGAAGTAAAAAAGGAAAATGAAGATGTAGTGAAAATTTTTTCCCATTTATTAATCAAATAATATGAGAACTTAGGCGCGTGGTGGATTATTTTAGATACAAAAGAGTTCTTCAGAAAATCTAACTCTTTTTTTTTTTTATTTATAAAACTGAAATGAAAGGTGGTTGTTGATTTTTGTGTTGTTTTGTTTAAATTTGGTTAAGTTAGATCTTAAGGTTTACAATCCCTGGAATTTGAAAAAAAAATCATATTGTGTAGGGTCTAGTTACTGGTTAATTTGGTTCTTATCTGATCGATCTTGAACTTGATATAGGTTTTAATAGTAGTTCAAAATGGCAAATTTATGAAAATTTATTTTTTTTTTCTTCCGAAATCCTCATCGAAGAGTCCAAGGCTATTAGATTTGTAGGTGTTTAAATTAAGAATAAATTTCGATTTTTGGGTCGTAAAAGAAAATTTTGATTTATTTTTTTGTCAATTAACTAAAGGAAAAAAATTTTTTTAAAAAGATCCAAATAAAACCAATAATTGAAAAATTTCAACATAAAAAATACCTAAATCATAAACTTTTTATAATTTAAGTTCTGATATATTAGCCTTCCACTCTTAAATTCAGATTTTAGGAGAAAAAAAAATAACTTGTAATAATTGCCATCTTGAACCACTATTAAAACCTATATCAAGTTCAAGATCGATCAGATAAGAACCAAATTAACAAGTGACTAGACCCTACACAAGATGATTTTTTTTTCAAATTCCAGGGATTGTAAACCATAAGTGACAAGTTACCCTAGAAAAATCTTTTCTAGTAAATTTAATAGCAAATTCAAAAAAATTTTACAGCATCTTGAAATTGAAAAAATAAACTAAAAATCTGAGTACAACAAAACTAATTTTATTCATAAATAATATTTTCAGAAATGAATTATTTTTTTTCAAAGTTAAATTCATTTTTTCTATTTTTTGAAAAAATTCAAAATTCAACCTAGCTTAGAATTATTTAAAAAAAATTATTTCCTTTGAAAGAAAATTGAAATTCAATTTGTACGAACTGTACAAAAAAACATACTTTTAAAAAAAAACTACCAAACCACGAAAATAACACAGTATAAAAAACCCATTTTAATTTCAAAAAAAATACAATAATTATTTTAAACTTGAAAAAAAACAAATTTTTTGATTTAAATATGAGTTTGTATCAATTTTTTCTTTTTGCTGAACAAAAATATAAGAGAAAAACAAGCAAACCATTAAATCACCCCCCGGAACTTCTAATTTGAATCAGAAATATTCATTTAAAAATTGATCAAACAAATCGGGTTATTTCATCAAGAAATAAGATCTGCTCAATATATTGTTTGGGATTTTGTTCCAATTCCCTTCAGTTTCAATTTTTATAATCGCCCAAAAAGATTCAAATTAACCAGACATTTATTTCAAAGAATTTATCGTTCTATGAAGCACAAGTCCGATTTTTAATTAAAATTACACCTTGTTGACTTTTGTAGCTTTCTAACTATTTAAGCAAAATGATAGACAATCAAAAATCATGGTGCTATGTGGAAACAAACTCCAACCCACAGATTGTAAGCTGGACATTTTACCGCTAGTAGATTAATGGGTCTTTAAAAAATTATTTTCTAATATAAATTACATTGGCTATTGAAAAAAATTGTAAATAACAAATTAATAAAAATCGAGTTCTTCTTTTTTATAATGATAAAAAATTGCTTGAACAATTAAAAAAAAAAGAGGAAAATAAAAAAAAATTATTTTGTTTATATTTTTTATTTTTGTAAAATAATTAGTTTTGTTATCAGGTTAATAATTGTTATTTTCAACTAATTTGTTATTCCAAAATAAATCAAGGATTAATTAAAACGTATGATTAAATTATTTCAATAGTTCTTGTTCATCATCATCATCATCATCATCGTCATCATATTCTTCTTCTTCTTCTTCTTCTTCCTCCTCCTCCTCCTCCTCCTCCTCTTCTTCTTCATCGTCGTCATCATCTTCATCTTCATCTTCATCATCATCATCATCATCGTCGTCGTCGTCGTCGTCGTCGTCTTCATCATCTTCATCTCCAAATAGTGATTCAATTTGTGATTCTTCTTCATCAGATTTTCTAATCAATTCTAATTGATCTTCTTCATCTGTAATTTGGTCAAGTCCTTCATCAAGATCGTCAACGAATTCACCCACTTGAATATTTGAACCACTTTTGATATAGTTAATTGTTTCTGATGAAGGCAAACATGCATAAGCAAAAAATAATAGATAAGAATTAAAAATTATTAAAGTTGCTAAAAATTGGCCTGCAGAATTCTGTAATTTTGAGATCATATTTCCAGTTAAGGCAACAAGTGAAAAAATGATTATAGATATCGCAAACCAAATGAAAAAATAAAATCTCTTTCGATGTATTTGTAACTTCTTGACATCTATGCACCCACGGACTGAAGAATAAACAATCCATAAAAATAATAAAACAATGAGTAAAATAAAGATAAGGCTAACAATACCAAATCCAGGAATGTCTGAAACATCTTCGTATTGTGGATCATTTTTTTGATGAAAAATATTCCATAAATATAAAATCATAAAACAAATAAACATCATCGAGAGTGGTATCAATTTTGGAAGATAAAATCTTTTAAATGTTCGATTTATTTTTTGCTATTGTGAGAAGAATAATTGTGTTTTTAATTAAACAATAAAGAAATGTTAATAAATTCGTTTTTTTTTTTTTTTTTTTTTTTATAAGAAAAAATTTTATTAATATTAATGGAAATTATTGGGAAAAAAGATTTAAAATAATTAGTTGAAAAAAAAAAAAACAAAATGAAATAAAAACATTTAATTTATCCAAGAAACTAAATTTTTATCTCAAAATTTATAAAATATTGATTTTTAATATTATTTATATATATATATATAGTTTATTCAAAAGATATCAATTTATAATTAACAACAAAATGTACTAAGACTAACAATGAAAATTTTCGAATAGAAGAAAATAAATGTTAAAATTCAAATTTTCAGATATGTTCATGATTTTAAAGATTGAAAATTTTTAATAATAAATAACATCTAAATTGAATTTGAAAAAGAATAATCAATCCAAATTATTTCACTGTTTATTCTTGAAATAATAAATAAATAAATTTTCAATTCTAAAAATAGAGACATCATTTCTGCACTTGTGTGCTATCTGTATATAAAAAAAAATTATAAAAAAAAGTTATTCATTCAAAAAAAAACAGGAAAAATAATGAAAACTTCTTTACACAAAATAAATTTGATAGAAAATATTCAAGTATCTGTTGAGTGTCATGGAATTCTGTGTTTTTTTTTTTTTAAATTTGAAAAATAAGATCGAAATTTCTGTATTTTTCTTGTTGTTTCAAAAATTAAAAAAAATATAACGTGATGTGTTCGTGAAGTACCACAGAGTGCCGCCAAGTGCCGTCAAGTGCCTAGGTTTTTTAGAATTTTTGGAATGTAAAGAAATTTAAATAAATTTTCTTTACATTTCAAAAAGTAAAAAAAACCTAACGGCGGTTTTTTAGAATTCAAATTTTGTGAATAAAACCAAAGTTTTTATTACTCAAATTAAAAAAAATTTCATTAGGTTTTGTCTGTTTTTCGTTTTTATCATAAAAACACTTATTTTTTTTTTTATTTTGAAGGAAGATAATTAATTTCCTCTTACAGTCATTAAGTTTTCCAGAATTTTTGAAATAAAACGAAAATTTCATAAATTTTCGGTTTATTTCTCAAAGTAAAAAAACCACCGTTAGCTTTTCCAGAATTTAAAAGAATAGAGAAACCCCATTAATTTTACTCTATTCTTTTGAATTATGGAAAAGCGCCGTTAGGTTTTCTTGAGTTTTCTTTTTATTTCAAAAAGTAAAAAAAACCTAACGAAAATCGATAGATTTTATAAATAAAACAGAAAACTTCAAGAAAACCTGGCACTTGATGGCACTCTACGGCACTCTACGACACTTCCCGAACACATCACGTTAGTTTTTTTTTAATATTTGATTATAAAATCAATAGATCTTCGAAACAAAAACAATTATTAAAAAAACGGCAGTTAGCTTTTCCAAAATTATAAAGAATTGAGTAAAATCAAAGACTTTTCTCTATTTTTTTTGAATCCTGGAAAACAGCCGTTAGGTTTTTTTTAATTTTTGAAATAAACTGAAAATCTTTGATTTAATTATCTGTTCATTTTAAAAAAAAAAAAAAAATGCATTTAGGTTTTCCAAAATTTAAAAGAATTCAATTTAATCTTTGGTTTAATTAAATAAATTTGAATTATGTAAAGATGTAATTTTTTTTTTAAAAAAATTTTGATATATTTTTCTTATTTACAAAATATCCATTTTAAAAATTGAGTTGAAATAATGTTTTGTCACAAATATATTTTGATCTCTCTCAATGATCAAAAAATTCTAAGGAAATAATCTTGAATTATTTATTGGAAAGAAAGAATAATTTTATTGAGATTATTTTGATGTTAAGTTGCATTCTTTTTTTTTTTTTTTTTTTTTTTTTATAATTTCATTTACAAAGTCATAATTAGCATCAATTGTTAGGTTGAGAATTGATTGTCAAAAAAATTCAACAAAAGTATTACTTTTTTTTTTATAAATTGAAGATAAAAATTCTTAATAGTAAAAACCATATTTTAATTCTAAAATAAAAAAAATTAATCGGCAAATAAATGAATAAATAAATGAAAGTTACTTACAAATCGTAATCCATCAATTACACATAGCCAAAAAGCGATTATTGAAAAAAAGAATAATCCAGAACAAAATGCATGTATAACTCTAACAAACGATGATGAAGTAATTAATGTCAGTGGATATAGAGGACTGTTCAAAAAGAGAAGTGAAAATAAAAGCCATGTTACCCATTGTTGTTCAATAGTAAAAGCTCTAAACCCGACGCCACGTGTTCTTTTTGTAAAATAAGCCATAAGTATACATACAATCATAACTAAAACATACCTCCAGACTAATTCAAAGATTGCCATTTTCTCAGAAATGTATCGAGACTGTTTTTTTTTTTTTTTTATGTTTAATAAAATTTAATAAAAATTATTTGATTTAATGATAAATATTTCATTATTATCAATTCATAAAGATTAATTAATAAAAAAAGGTGATAATAGTATATACATAATACTATTTATTAAAGAAAGAAAGTTAATATGATTACTTGGACATAAACAGTGTTGTAAAATGGAGCAATATTTGCCTTCACTTGTAAGGAAATATTATAATTTGTATACTCAATAAATGGTTCATAAACAATCGTATGCGATGTACAGTTTTTATGTGCCTAATTGTTTTTTTTTTTTGTTTTTTTTTGTTTTTATATTTGTTTCATTGAAATAATAATATATGATTAAAAGATAATAAATAAAATGAGATAATTTTTTAATTCTTTTCATTTATATTTTTTTACTTCAAGAATAAAGAAATATTTTTTTTTTTTTGATAAACTGAAAATGCAAAATATTTTTAACAGATTAATTAAATTTTCATTAAAATGTGTAAATATTTGAACAACAATATTCCATAAAAAATAAAAAAAATGAAAAATATAATTTAGTGGGCTCTAAAATTTGATATTTCTTACTTGATTTCATTTTCATTAGAAAAAAAAATTAAAGTTTTATTTTTATGTTAAAGAGCTTTTAAATGGAATATAACGGAGTAAATATCCATTTACAATGACAAATTTATTGATAATTTTCCTCTTAAACCCATTAGGTTTTACAAAATTTAAAAGAATAGGGTAAAATCTTTGATTTTTCTCTAATTCTTTTGAATTCTGGAAAAGTGCTGTTAGGTTTTCTTGAGTTTTCTGTTTATTTGTGAAGTGTTCTAGGTTTTTTTTAGGTTTTCTATTTTATTTGAAATAAACAGAAAATTTTAATAAATTTTCTTTTTATTTCAAAAAAAAGTAAAAAAAAACTAACGAAACCCAATTGATTTTCGAAACAAAACAAGAATTAAAAAAAAAGTATCGTAGAGTGCCGTAGAATGCTTGATTTTTACATGATTCAAAAGAATAGAGTAAAGTCAATGGTTTTTCTTTATTCTTTTAAATTCTAAAAAAGCTTACGGTGTTTTTTTTTTAATTTTTGAAATGAAAAGAAAATTTCTTATATTGTCTTTTAATTTTTTAAATGAAAAAAAACTAGGCACTCTACGGCACTTTAAGGTATGGCTTTTTATGATTTATTTATTCTACTTAATAATTTTTATATATTCTTGTTATTTCCAATCAGAAATATTTATAAAAATTATTTAGGTAGACAGTTAATAGTTGTAAGTTTTCTACTAATCAATTAATGCTTTCATTATTATTTATTTATTTATTTATTTATTTATTTTTTTTTTTTTGGGGGGGTTAATTTTTCGGGTATGTGCTTGAAACTGAGAATTTCTAATTTCTTTTTAAGTTTATAACTTATATAAAAAAAACATATTTTTTGTATTTTTTTTTAATTCTACTGAATTTTAATTAAATCAAAATATATATGCCCCGAATTCAAAATTTTTAACACACCAAAAGTCAATTTTTTAAAAAATAAAAATCTTATCAAAGAAATTATATGAGGAAATACCAAATTAGAACCACTAATTAATCGAAATGTTATGAAAATTTATACTTTACAAGACTCACAGAACTAAAAATAGATCAATATAAAATTGAAATAAAAAAAAAAGCTATTCTACTAAAAATTTTGGAGAGAGCAGAACAAAAAAGTATTGATAAATTTGCAAAAATTTCACGAACAATTATTAATCGATCAAAAAGTGAGATATCCTCAACTAATTTTATTTGAGTTTTTCTATTCAAAAGAAATCGACTTTAACCATCAATCAAACATTTGAAAAAAATGAAAGTTTCAAATTTTGAAACATCACTGGAATAACACAAATGGCAGAAAAAGTTTTTTTTTAACAAACTAAACTAAAATTCAAAATTTCCCAACACTGTTAAGATAGTTCAAAGAATCACAATAATACAATTTCATTCAAATTGGATATAATTTTGATTTTTCTAAAATATGAAAATCATTTTTTCATCCTTTTAGTTTTTTGTTTTCAGTTCATTTTTTTGAATTACTTTACCTATTTCGTTCAGATCAAAAAAATTTTCGAACGTTTCATATTAAGTTAATGTTGAGTTCTTCTGCTTTGAAGAACTCAAATAAAAGTAGTTGATAGTCTTTAACCATTGATCTATCAATAATTGTTAATAGAATTTTTTCAAATTTACCAATCACATTTTTTGTTTTGTCCATCTCTAAAATTATTAACACACTCTTGATTTATTAGTATTGATAATTATTTATTTTTTTGCTTTATTAGTATTGTAAATTATAAAAAATTGTTCACATTCCAATTATTAAATGATTCGAATTTGGCATTTCTTCTAGAATTGATTAAATAAGATTTTTTATTTTTTTTTTGCCATTTTTTCACCTGGCTGATTTGTATTTAAATTGAGAAGAAGAGTTACAAAATAAAAAGATCAAGTGGTTACTTGCTAATACTGAGATACTGAGATACTGAAACACGAAAATATGGGTAAATTGAAAATAAAATCGAAAAAGCAAACGCAAAAAATGTCCAAAAGGTTTTAAGCAAATCAAATCAAAAAGAAAAAAGCAATTTCAAGAATTAAGCAACGATCACCAAATGAACATTCTTGATCAATTATCAAATCAAATTAAATTAACCAAAAGTATCGTGGCTGTTTATTTTGGGTGTTCTTAATTAAAGACAGTATTGGTTTTATTTTTTTTTTTGATTTTTTACCAATTGGTTATTATAAACCCTTTTTAAATTTCAATTTTTTTTCTTTTCAATTTTTTGTTTTTGATTTTTCACTTTTTGCTTTTGCTTTTTTAAATATAAAAAAATTTGGTTATTTTTTTCCTTGAACAATCGTGAAATCTATGATTTTACGCTTAAATCACCTTTGAGGAAATTTAAGTAAAAGGACATTTTGAGTGTAATTTACACTTCTTTGATAATTCAATAATAAAAAATAAGATTTTTTTTTCAATTTAATTGGATTTTGGTGTGTTAAAAATTTTGAATTGGATTTTATTTTTGGAAAGTATCAAATTAGATTTCTATTAATAAAATAAAGAAGATTTGGCAATGTTAATTGAGAGAATATTAGATTTTTCAAAAATTGTGAGAGTCACAAAGCAAAAATTAACCCATAATTTTTTGTGAGTGTTTGTGATTTTTTTAAAATGTGTTGGTTCAATTTTCTTGAAAAAATGATGGGTGTAATTTTGTTTCTGTAATTTCTGTAGTTTTTGTGATTTCTGTGATTTTATTGACTTTGTTTATGTGATTTGCATTGGTGAATTTTTCTAAAAAATGAATTTTTGATTCTTATTTTTTTTTAAACCTCTTTTTGAGGTTCCAAAGAAAAATAAGAATCAAATAATTTGAAATAAGGAGTTGATAATAATTAGTAAAGAAATAAAAGTGATCCAATTTTCACAATCTATTTTGTCGTTGAGAGATGAAACAAACAATTCTTTTTTTTATTTAAAAAAATTAGATTTTGTTTGAAAAAATTTTTTTCTCTTTCAAAAATTGAAAAACAGTTCCTTTTGAGGTTTTGGTGAAAAAAGAAAATTAGAAAACTAACTTTTCAAAAATTGTAAATCAAGCTATCACCAAATAAACAATAAAATATCTATAAATTAAAATTTAATGAGAATTAATCAAAATAAAAAACCTTTTGAGAATAAATCGATTGAAAATTAATTGTTTTTTCTTTTTTTTTTCTCGGCTTTTTAAAACCAACGAAAACATTAAACCAGAGAGAGACCATACCGGATTGGTATTATGTTTTTTTTAATTTTAAAATCGATGGATCAAGCAAATTTATTAACTAAGTAATAAATTCAGTTATCGTATTTGTTCTGAATTATCCCTTTTACCAGATTAAAAACGGTTCATTATCTTTGTTTTTAAAGTGACAACTCAACAAATTTAACTTCACTAAAAGAGAAAGAAAATGAGAGAGGAAATTTTGATCCCATTTGAAATTCAAATACTATAGTGAACCAAAATACCCGTCACCAGGGTATAAAACAAGTGTTTGAAATAAAACCTGTTTTTTTTTTTTTTTTTCTTTGTTACAATACAACATCAGGTTGATGATCCAAGGTTATTTCAATTTTGAAGGTTAGCTCCTTGAATTTTGTTTTGAAAATTTTCGATTATGAATTGAAGATGTTGAAATTGTCAAAAATTTTTTTGATTTATTCTTCCAAAAAATTCTTTCTAAAATTTTTTCAGTCGTTTTAGTAAAGTGAGAACTTTTTGCAAACTTTTTTTGGAGTTTTCTATTTTTACAATGCTAAAAGCTTTTTAAAGAATTAAAACTTTTTATCAAATTTTCTATTTTAATAAAGAGTAAACCAGCCATTAAAAGGTGATGTAGAGGTTGGGGTTTTCAATGAAAGCACTTTTGTTAAAAAAAAAAAAGTCCTCACTTTATTAAAACACAAAACTTTAAAAAAGTTTTAAATTTTGTCAAAATCAAAAAAAAAAGAACTTTTCACTTTTTAAAAATGACAGTAATATTTTTACAAAAATTTTAACATTTGATTTTTCATATTTAAGTATTTCTTTTTGAATTTAAGAGCATTAAGAACCCCCACATCATATTTACTTATTGTTTATTGCCCATTTCTTTGATCCTTTAATTCATCGGTTTTCTTGAAATAAAAGAAAAACAATCTTTAATGTGAAACCACGATTTTACAAGTCTGAACGGGTCACTTAAACAACAGTAATAAAACTATTATATGTTCAGAGGTTGTAATAAAAATAAAGGAGAATTTACGTATGGACTTTGATCGAATGGATCGGTTCCTCGAAAAGATTAAAATAAAAAAGCAAACGAAAAGAAAGAAAAAAAAAAATAGTTAAGAAAGGTAATGAGAAATTCTCAAAAGTTGTAAAATTTACAGAACAAGAAACTGATCTATTATGAGAAATTGTTTCTTCGTTAAGTGCATGCCAGTCACTGTCGCCTGGGTTTTTTGCATTGCTTCCATAAACACGTATCGAATAAGTCATTGTTGTTTGAATATCAATAGATTCTTTATTTAAAATAAAGACGTCGGTGTAGAGATATCGGTTTAACCTTTTGAGGCCTTTGACGGTAAAGGTTACATCTGATACCTTTTGGTTGAACACGTCAAAAGAATGAGTTTCAAAATCATAAACTTTTGGGCCTTTTAATCCGATGACAATCGCAGTAACTAAAAAAATGAGAAAGAAAAGGAAATAAAGACAAAATTGCTTTGTTCCCCAAGAGTCCACCTTGGTAGTCATTGTATTTTCGTGCATTTTGGTGGTGTTGTTGTTCTTGGATTTATGATTATGAATATAATTAAATACGAAGTAATCAATTAAAAAAAATAATTTCTCGGGTTGTCGTTTTGAAATTCCCCTTCTGAACAATCACTAATCTTTCTCAGAAATAACATGATATGAAATCTACATCATACTATTCTTGTCAACTGAACAATCAAAAAATATTACCAGTTAAAGGTTGGGGTCAAAATAACTCACTTTTTTTTTTATAAATGACGACCTTTATTCTGTAGGAATTTAGATTTCAAGTGAATTCTTGGAATTACAAATGGAACTTAATTCATTGTTTTTCACTCAGAAAATATTTTCTTTTTACGTTGGACTTTTTTTAAAAAAATTTTGATAAGACTTTTGAAAAACTCTATCAAAGACAATTTCCAGAGCACCCATGAACCCATTCAAAAACAGTACGAGAGATACTATTAAAAATACTTCAAGTTTTTATTTGAATTTATTGTTGTACCGGTGAAAAATGACACCAACACTTGAAACTAAGTTACTTTTAACGAACTCTACCAAGACACGTTCACTCTAGTTTGGGATAATAACCTGACAGAGATTTTGAGTATAGGTTTTTGAAATTATGGATTTTTTTACACCAACGAATTTCATTAATACAAAACCGAGGAAACAACTCACTCAAATTATTAATATAACAATAGAATTCTTTTTGTAGAAACAATCTATCAGAAATTCGGCAAAGATTTTCAAGGATTTGGTTTCTTCAGGACAATGACTCCACCCTAGAGTGTGTTTTGGTATTGTGTAATTTCACTTACACTTCACAAAAAGAATTTTCATTCTGAAGAAATTGAACAGAAAAAAATACTCGTTACAAAGTTAAAATCATCAAAATAACAAAAAAATTTTGAAATATATTTTTGAATTAAAATTTTTGAAAAAAATGACTTTAAGTGATTTTCAAGCATAATTAAAATTTTAAAAACATTTCCTACTTGTTAAAGTAAAAGTAAAAAATATTTAGTACGGCTGGAGGTAATTTTTTTGTGTTTATGGGTTTGAAAGGGAAATTATGAAATTGTAAAATCGAATATTGTTTGGATTTTTGAAAGTGGGAAATGTAAAATTGTGAAAGATGGAAATTTCCTATTTTGTATAAAAGTAATTCTAATAGGATCATTTTTTAGAGATCACAGAACTCTTTTATGAGTGTTTTTATAAACAGTTTCACCATTTTCATCTGTAAACATAGCCCTTAAGTGAATTTTTAACCCACTAGTTAAAATTACATCTGAAAACGATAATAAAAGTTCAATACATAGTCTACATAGTCTCTTTTGTTTTCACTTCTGGCTCGGTTAGAAAATAATTAAATTGTTTTTTGGAATTTTTGGACAATTAATTGTAGTTTTTTAATTTTATAAACTATCTTTCATAATAATTGGCCCATTAAAAATCAAATTTTAAATAAAAATATTTTTAATAATTGAAGTTATCTATTGTATTATAAAAAATTAGATTTTAATATTCAATACTATACTCAAGAGATATTTATTTTTTGTCTAAAAATAAAAGAAAAAAAAATAAAAAAAACTGTTAAAAAAAATTGGGACATTTATTTTGAAAGAAGCATTACATAAAAATTAGAAAATTTAAAAAAGTAAAAAAACCCATTTATCGATTCTCCCTCCATTTGAATAACTAAATCTAATCTCTTTTTCATATTTGAAATCAAATTGTTCATTAATTCATCTGTTACTTCTTTCCAATTTTTCATTTTCATTTTCCATTTTAACAAAACACTGTGGAAAAAATAAAAAAGAGAAACAATGATTTATTTGCACACTTTTCATTATGAGAGGAAAAACTTCAAAACGAAACAAAATAAATTCATTATTCAAATGTATGATGGGCAATTTATTATGAAATTTAGTTTATATTGAAAAGTTGTGATATATATCCTTTTAAATTGTTTTTTTGTGTGCTGACTATATTTCACAAAAACCCTTCATTTGATAACTCAAAACTATTTTAACTTTGATACTTTGATAAGATATTTATATTAATATATACGGAGAATGTTTTTTTTTTGAAATAAATTGATTTAATCAATATAAAAATTTAAATTTAATAAGAATACCATTGAACTCAATACCTGTTTCACGGTCTTGATATAAGAAAACCCTCAGAATTTTTTGCTCAAAATTAAAAAAAACTAAAAAGATTTTCTACCTTTTGTTATTATTTTTTTCCTTTATAAAATTAAAATAATTGAGAGGTCAGTCCAATTAGTCTATTTGATTGTTTTTTTCTTGAGTATAGGAGCAATGAAGAAAAAGAATTTTATAATTCTACAAAAAGTAATTAAAATTGACTTTTCCTCTGAAAAAATAAAACTATTTTTTTCTGAAACGAGTATATTACCTTCTACCAAAATAAAATAATTGTGTAAAACCAAAATGGAAATTTTAGTATCCTCTCTATGGGCCGAGGAATACCATTTCTCTTTTTTCGTATTTTCTTTAATCAAAATTAAAGATAATATCTAACTACAAGCAAACATTCAAAACATAAATGATTTTCAATCCAGCGGATATATATATATATATATATATATATATATAAATATATCACAGGTATGGCGATTTTTTTGATTTCATGAAACGCGTTGGCGCACGCGTGACCGACGCGTAAAATTCGTTTATCGGATATATATATATATATATATATATAAATATATATATATATATATATATAAGTAGGTACATTTTGTCAACATGGAAAATAAAAAAGGGTGAATTCCATGCCATTAGACTGTGTAGACACAAGAAATTTTTTCAAAAATCCCTGTTTACTAAAAATATGTTTTTTCTGATAGTATATCTCATAAATTCTTCATTATTGAAACTTCAAAAATTCAAAAAAATAAAATATAAAAATGAAAAATAATCGAAAATATGATTTATTTTAAAAATTTATTTTGGCTAGTTACCAAAAAGCAATTAAAAAATTTTTTTGTATTAAAATTTATTTTGATAAATATAATAATTTTAAAAAATAAAATTTATGATCGATCACAAAAAAAATAAAACAATAAACAAAAAAAAATTAAATACTAATGATTTTAAATCAAATTTGTCACATAATAAAATTTAAAACATTCTCTACACCTGGATTGTGTTTTGTATTTTTACACTTGTTTATTCGTTAATTTCCATCTGTCATGTTAAATTAAATAATAATTATAATAAAAAATGTAAATTTGAGTAAGAAACAATATAATAATTCTTAAAAGTACTTTAAAAAATGAAAAGAATTATTACTTATGTTCACATATTCTTCGATTTTTTTCCACCATCAATATATATATATATATATTTAAATAACACAGAAAGTTGTAATTTTGTATAAAACAGACAACAAAAGAATTGTTTGAGAGTAATTTTGTAAAAAAGTAAATAATAAAAAATGAAATTATTGTTTTACAAAATATAATAATTGATTCTAACTAAATAAGTGTTAAGAAATAATAGACCGGATAAAAATCTGAGAATGGATTATGTCAAAAAAGGATTAAAATTAATTTATACTATCAAGAAAAAAATAATATAATTATCTTGCTTATAAGTTAAAGGGGAAGTCATAGGTGAAAATAATTACTGATCAGATTTTCCAAATTAGGAATTGTGAAAAAAAAATTTTTTTATGATGATAATTTTTAATATTTTTTTGTGATCAATATAAAAATATTGTTGGGAATGGCAATAGATAAAAGATTCCTATAAGAAATTTGATTAATAAAATATTGGAATTTTTAACTAATTTTCAACTCAAATAGTAATTTTTTATAAAAAATAATTCTTTTAACTCAGTTTTTAATGTGTCTTCAATTTTTAAGATTTTTAAACTGAAATCCACTTTGCGTGTTTTTTACTTTTTAAAAATTGAAAATAAAACTATTTACCTGGTTTTTAAAACTAAAAACTCACACATAAATGGTAAATCATGAATTCCCTTTTGATGAAACACTTTTAAGGAAATTGTGACATAAATGTATATAATTGTTTGTTTTTCGTTGTTTTTAAGTTTTTTCGTTTACGTTTTTTCACGTCCCAGAAACGAAAAGTATGATTTCAAAAGAATTCGAGGACTTTTTAAAAAAACAAAAAACGAAAACAACAAATGAAACGAAAAAACATATAAAAAAATCGAAAAAACGCGATTTTTAAAATCTTTTATTGTTTTCAAACGAAAAAATGTAATAGCTGTGATATATATATCTATCATAGGTATGACAATTTTTCACTTTAAAATCACGAACTTATAATAAAATCACTTTTTTCTGTTTTATTACATACTCTTTTGTTTTCTTAGTTGATTTATTATTATTTTTTTTTCAAAAAGCCCTTGAATTCTTTGGGTATCAGACTTTTCGTTTCTCGGCTGTGAAAAAATACAAACAGAAAAATCTTACAAACAACGAAATAAAACCAAACAATTATATACACCTAGGGATTCAATTTCCTTAAAAGTATTGGAAAGCATTGTTTATTAGTAATTTTCCATTTATGTGGGAGATTCTATATTTAAAACCATCTAAATAGTTTGGTTTTCTATTTCGAAAACACAAGTACAATAAAAAATATTTTTTCCTTTTAAAACTCTTGAAAATTGAAAACTCTTTAAAAATTGAGAAAACGAATTAGTATTTTTTTTTTCAAATTAATAAGCTATTTCCAATATGTGGGGCAAATTTATTTTAAAATATATTTATGTAACCAATTCTTCAAAAAAGATTTAAATATATAAAATCATTAACAACCATTTATAGATTCTTGATAATAATTCAATTTGTTTCTTAGTATTGTATTGCAGAAATAAAATATATTAAATTTCTGATATCGATTTTATCGGATATTTTTTTATGGTGAAAATTGGTGTTTATTATTTTCTTTTTGATCGAAAAAAATATTTTCATAACTTGTATAATCTCAATAAAATTTACAATATAATTAAAAACATATAACTGCGTTTTTGTGTTTTAAAAATCATTTGTACCCTTTCCATATTTCCAGTTTTTTATTGAAATTGGTCGTACATTACTTTAACCAAAAAAAGTGTTATTTTTTTTTTTCATTTTTTGGGAATATTTCAACTAACATGCTTTGAATTAATATATAAGTGATTGATTCAATCGGTATAAATATTAAACTTAATTTGGTATAGTTGATTAATGATTATCATAACTAAAAAAATTGTTTTATATGAAATGTAAAAAAAAATGCAACACTTTTTTGGAAATATCTTATTTGAGGAAGAAAAGTAGTCAAAATTTATCTTTTTTATCAATTCCAAATTAGATCAACTTATCTAATGTTTTTGTGTCTTAATTAAGCAAATATATATATATATATATATATATATATATATATATATATATATATATATATATATATATATATATCAGATCAACGAATTTTACACATCACTCATACATGTAAAACCCAATTTAATAAAACCAAAAAAAAAATATGCATTATCTGTATTATGTCCATAATTTCCAAACTCATTTGGGGGCTACTAATCCCCAAAAGAAAATATTATTAATTAAAATGAGTATCCTATACCATTTTTTTATTAAAAGATTGAATTTATAAAGCAAATTCCCATATTAAAGTACAATTAAATACTGTTTTCCAGTCCCAATCTAAACTAAATACCCTTTTAAAATATATAAATTCGGGCAACCAGTGCCCCACTCGAAGAGTCGTGGAATACCAATTATTAATCATGGAATCTGGAATTTTTATCTATAATTCTTAAACTTCCTATCCGGGTTTTGCCCCTCCTGTGTATTCAGGATGTGGATAGTTTCTAATTGGTCATGAAAATGATAAATTTATTTTTTATATTTATTTTAATTATTTTTCTTCTCTTTTTTTTTATTTGATGATTTTTCTTTTCTTACCCCTTTCTATAAATAAATAAATAAATAAACTAAATATCCTTTTTACTCACCCAAATTTTAAATTGAAATAATATTCCCCCCCTAGAAATATACTCAAAAAAATAAATAAATACCTTCGTTTGTTTCCACAAATTAAATAAACCATTTAAAAAAATTTTAACTGACTTTATAATGTTGAGGGAAGTTTTTTTGAGTTCTTATTCCAGTATTCTAATCAAAAAAATATTTTCAAATTTTTGGATCTGAATCATTTTTACTAATTGTGCAAATTTTTGTTTTTCTTTTTGTTTTCTTTTTCTTTTGTTTTTTTTTTCTTTTTCTTTTTCTTTCTTTTTTTTTGATTAGTTTTTATTTTGCAAAAGATCCTAGTGGAAAAAAAATTGAGCACCGAAAAGATCAATAATCACTAAGAAAATTTATACTATTTAATGTTTTTTAAAACGAATTTAATTATTAGTAAAAAATTCTTATTGTTAATTTTTTTTCAGTCATATTTCAGTAATAAAAAATCGATAATTCTAATTTCAAAGATTGTGACTCACTTTTTTTTAGTTTTTGATTTTATTTTTTTTAATTGTTAAAATATCAGGTTTTTTTTTTTATTATTATTATTTAAAAGTTAATTACAAATCAGATTTAATTATTAATTGTTCTTGAATACAAAAGGATATTTTTTTTTTTTTCAATTTATTCTTTCCGGCAAGTCACTATTTTTGAAATAGATGTTTATTCAATTATTGATTGTTCAAATGGTAAGATACCATTGTGAAAATTTTATTAAGTTCTTCTATTTTGAACAACTCAACATTAACATAATATAAATATTTGCAAAAAAGTTGATCGAACAAAATAAAGTTATGTAATTCAAAAAATGAAATGAAAACAATAAACTAAAAGATTAAAAAATGATTAGGATATTTTACAAAAATTCAAAATTATTTTCCAATTTAAAGTAAAATGTTTTATTACTATTCTTTTAACTGTTTTAACTGTGTTAAAAATTTTGAATTTTAGTTTCTTGTCACCTTACATACTTGATCTTCTATAATCAAAATCTATAACATACAAAAACATTAATACATTCATGAATAATTTTTATGAACACAAAATATGATAAATTGATCGAAATTATCAGCAACACACAAAAACCTCAACAGTTAGCCCTTGTGAAATAAATCAAAGTATCTATAGGGAAAACAAAATAAACATAAATATTGAAAGTTTTTTTTTTTATAAAAAAAAGTATTTATTTATGGTATATATTTTTATTACTAATATTATAATTTATATTATTGATAACATTTAAAAAAAAACAAAAAAATTTCTTTTTGGTTTCGTATAAATTATTTCCAAAAATATATCTTTAGAAAAAAATGAATTAAGGGAAATTTCAATATAGTTGTAATTAAAAAAAAAATGATTATAATTGGGATTGGGTATAAAAATATTACAGACTTTTTAATGAAAGGGAGTGTTTTATACCCTAAAAATGTTAAATAAAAATAATAGCACAATGCAAACGTATAAATTATATTACCAATTATAACCGAAAAAAAAGATTTTGAAATGATTAACGGCAATAATACATATTGTATTACGTTTGTAAGGATAAAATAGACAAAATAGGAATTGCAATGAACATCAAATGAATATAATGGTTCAACTTTCTGAACTACTCGATGATACCCAGGGTTTGTTCTAAAGTATCGGTTTATAATAAATGAGGTTAAAAACGCAATAATTATCCCAACAAGCAAATAATCAAAAAAGAGGTTTTTGACAATAATTCTGAAGAATTCCAAGAATCCACCAACTTTGAAACATACGCAGAAACCAATAGAAGAGATTATTACAAAAAACATCTGTAAGAAATGAAAACATGGATCATCTCGCGACCATTGATCTTTTGTTTCTATTGATTTATGAATAATTAAAGTAATTAAAATCAGATTGAAATTTTAATTAATATTTTGAATGAGAAATAAAATAATTGTGTATTTGTTGAAAAAAAAAAACAAAAAGAATAAAAAAAAAAACAAAAAGAATAAAAAAAAAACAAAAAAAAATAAAAAATAATAAAGAAACAAAAAGAATCCTTAAGAGATATGTTGAAAAAAAAAAGACTGTTTCAAATTGAAAATAGATACTTTTTTTTTTTTTCAAAATATAATATTTTTAAAGTGTCTTAAATTGGATTCTATTCCGTAAAGAATGAAGATTTGCGAATCAATTGATCTAGATAATAATTATTTCTTTTGAAAAAAATACATTCACAGAAATTAATATGGATAATCACCAATATGAGGATTTTAATAACAAATGTATAAATGAATTTATTAGTTTATCTTTTTACGATAATGTAGATTATCACAATTTTTTTTTTTTTTTTAAGGAAATTATTAAATATTTCTGATAATATTAAAAAATCACGATAATCTAAAAATTCAAAAGAATCAAAAATTTATTGAAAAAAATAGAGCAAAAAATTTTGGTGTTTTTAAAATCTAAAGAACAATTCAATAAATTCTAAAAAAAAAAAAAAATGTAGTAATCGATGCTTTATTATTTTGATTTTTTGATAAAAATTAAAATTAATCTCATTTTTTTGAGTTATCAAATATATTTACATTATATATTTTTTAAATTTCTAAAAATTCTTAAGGGAGTAGCAACACCATAACAACCACTGGAATTGAAACATGAGATAGTTTAATAAAAATTATATTGGTACGTTTAAGTTCTAGATTCCCTAAAAATTTTAAAAAAAAAAATTGAAAACGTTATTTTTACTAATAAATTAAAATTTCTGAGAAATCAATATTTTGAGACAATAATATTTAAAAATAAATTTGGAGAAATTTATTTAATTTTTTTATGGAGACTATTTTTTTTGAGATCTAAGGCTAAATACTTTCACTTTATATTTTTATATTTTATTTATATTATATTTCGTAATTATTTGAATATAATTTTATCTACAAATATTCACCAAATCCAACTATTTTAGAGAAACTCAAAAAAAAAATTAAATAATAATTATTTTATTTTTCAAAATTATATTTTAGAAAAGAGAATTTCAGATTTATTATGTGTTTTTTAAATATCTCTATTTTTAATCATTCGATATCTTTTAAAAAATAAATCATTTTATTTGGTAATATAATTTCAATATTATTAAACAAATTTTTTGTTAATTAATTAAATTCTTTTTTTTTTTTTTATTGAAATGTTTTAATAGCTTTGTAACTCTTAATAAAATAATAAACTACTTTTTTTTTTTTATTTTACAAAAGTATCAAATATATTTTCCATGTAATTCTTTTGTATTTTTCATAAATAAAAATATTTCATTTTTTAGAACTTTTGAACTATTATTGAATTTATTTGAAACTTTGTTTATAAAGTTATACTCAACTTGAACTCAAAAATATTTAACAAAAAATATATAGAAACAATAAAATCATAATTAACTTTTTCTAATACTTTTCCAATCTTGAAAATTTAATTATTCGGGAATTTTAAACTTTTCCTTGAATTCAATTAATATTTATTATTCTTTTGAAAGTTTACAAGATTAATTTATCATTTTTTATTTCAATTCACAAATCAATGCTAATAAAATGTGTGATTATTTCGAATAGTGGTGTTCTAAAAGTAGAAATCAAATTACAAAACATATACTAATCTTCATACCAATATTAAAAATTAATTCCACTTTAATACTTTTAGAATTTTCAAATAAATTTTAAAAATATTTTAGAATTAGTAAAAATAATAATTTGATTATTACAAAGATCTTGAAAAAAACAATTAATTTTGAAAAAATAAATCAAAAGAAATAAATTAAACCAATGATCATGATAAAAAGATAATTTTATTTTGATTTTAAACTTGATTAACGGGTTGATTGAACATTTACATCAACAATACTTTATTATTTTTGGAATAATCCTTGAATCTCAACTTATTGTCATATTAGATTTACTAACAATGCAAATATTCAGGATAATACAAATCATTAAATGCTTTCTATATTTTTAATTCTCTTCAAGATTAAATCATTTTCGCATGACATAATCATTTTTTAAAAACATGTAGTAAATTTAAATTCGAAATATTTAAAAAAAGGTTTAACATAGAATGATGGATCTCAAGATTCTTTAGGATCTCTCTCTCTCTTTTTTTTATCTAATCCATTTTTATTCCTTTTTAATTTCAGAAGAAATTTAATTAAAGTAAGATTCTAGTCCTCAATGTCAGAAATCAACAATTTCACTTTTTTCTTACATTTTAAATTAAACTAAAATTCAAAATTTTCCACACAGCTAAAACGGTCCAAGCAATCACAATAAAACAATTTCATTGAAATTGGAGATAATTTTGATTTTTGTAAAATATGAAAATCATTTTTTCATCTTTTAGTTTTTTTGATTATTCATTTCATTGTTTGAATTACGTAATTTGTTTTGTTCGATCCAAATTTTTTTGAACAATTGATATTAGGTTAAAGTCAAGTTGTTCCAAATAGAAGAACTCAAATAAAATTAGTTGGTAGTATCTAACCTTTGATCGATCAATATTCCTAATAGAATTTCAACAAATTTACCAATGTATTTTTTTTGTTATGCTCTCTCCAAAATTTTTAACACACTTATGATTTATTTGTATTGATAATTATTTATTTATTGTTTTGTGAGTATTGTAATTTATAAAAAAGTGTTAACTTTTCAATTAGTGAATGGTTCTAATTTGGTAAATCTTCTTGAATTGATTAAATAAGTTTTTTTTTTCACAAAACGAATTTTGGTGTGTTAAAAATTTTGAATTGGGGTTTAGATCAGAAAACTGTATTGTTTTTTTTCTGTTGTGGTTTTGTTTGATTTTTATCATTAAAATGCCCCCTTTATAAAAACAATTAATTAAAAAATTTTTTCAACATAAAATAAAAATGCCACAATATAATGTTGAGAATAGGAACAAAAGGTAAATCCATTTATCATTTCCCAAAGTAGATAAGATAATTCGGCTTAATATTCTATTTAGCATTTTTATTTTATGTGTAAAATTAAAAGTAATAAATTATTTTTCAAAAAGTACTTTAAATATAAAAATACACATGGCATAACCAAAGTAAAAAATGTTGTTTTCTGATCTTCTTTTGGAATTGGTAAAAAAGTGAAAATTTTGACTTAATGGTGGCTACTCCCTTAAAATTGTGAAAAAAATCCAAATTCGTGAAAATAGAACAATTTCTCGATAATCTCATTTTTTAACTAAAAAATCAAATTGATGGTTTTTTGGAATGAGTACCCAATAAAATGTTTTCGATATTATTAATTACTATGCTCTTTTCAAAAATTGTATCTGTCTTTTTTTTTAGTTTTTGGTTTTATTTTTAGTTTTTTAATTTTTAAAATATCAGGCCTTTATACCTTTGTAATAATTTAAAAGTGAATTATTAATCAGATTTAATAATTAATCGCACTTGAATACCAATGAATATTTATATATATATATTCAATTTATTATTTCATGTGAGTTACATTTTTTGAAATATAAACTAAATTCCAAAGATTTGTACACAGTTTAAACAGTTGAAAGAATAACAATACTACGTTTTAAATTCAATTTGGAAATAATTTTGATTTTACAAACTTATTTCATTTTTTGTCTTTTTTATTTTGTTTTCATTTCCTTTTTTCCAGTTATGTAATATGTTTCATTAGTTCTGGAATTTTTTTTTCAAAGGTTGATAGAAGGCTAGTGTTGAGTTTGTTAAATCGAAAAAATCGCATACAATTGGTCGATGGTATCTTATCATTTGATCGATCAGCAATTGTTGGTGAAAATTTCAACAAATTTACCAATATATTTTTTTTGTTCCGTTCGTTTCATTATTTTGGACACACCAATTTTTATTTTTTTTCATTTTATATTTTTTTCTTTTATTTGATGGAAGTGATTACTTATAAAAACATTAATAATATATAACTTAAATGTGGTTTTATATTTCGTTTGGAAAAATATAATAAATTGAATTTTTTTTTTTTTGCATCTTTTTGATTTTGGGTTTCCAAATTTTTGGAATGGGGCTTATTTGCAATTACCCAACTATTTTCCTGATATTCACAATTAAAAATCTTGTCCGGGATTATAATCATGTCAGGTATTTTTTTCACCACTATAAAAGGAGATTTGGATTGTTTTTAATGGTTTGGTTGATAAAAAAAAATTATAAATTATTCTTGCAAGTTAATTTGTTTCTACTTGTATTTGCCAAATAAATGGGAAAAAATTTTCACTTCTTTCCACTTTCCTTTTTCAACAATAGTGACAAAAAACTTACAACCTATTTCTTTGAAAACTCTATTTGGATCAAAGAAAAACAGCAAAATGAAGTGAAAATTATTTCCCATTAATAATTCAAATACCAGTATTGTACTTGAACAAGATGTTCATTATTCTTTTTGGAGATTTCTGTGATTTCTGTTAATGGTGTGATCTCTATGATTCTCTGAAGGTTTATGGTTCAAAAAAGTGTTCCAACATTTTTTACATATGATAATTGTTTTACATAGCAATTTATAAAGAACCATTTTTAAAAAGTGATGAAAAAGCAGTTTCCAAAATGTCGACAAAACAAAGTTGATAACCTTCAATCTAGATATTAATTAAAATAAATTAAAAACTTCTTTTTCACACTTTTTTTAAAAATGACTTTTATAAGGTTTGTTGATTGATTAACTATTTGAAGGATCATTTCTTTTTATTTCTTCAATTATTTTTTTTTTAACAACTGATCGTTTCTCTTTTAACAAAGTAGATTTGGTGTTAGATGAAAAAAAAATTGTCGATCTTATTCTATTTTGTTTCAAATTTTATTTTTTCTTTTTGCTTTTTTTTATTTTTTTATTTTGATGCTGAGTTTTGCAGCCCAGCCAGCATTTTAAAGAAAAAAAAAAGAAAAAAAAAAATAATAAATTAGAAATGAAAAGGAATTTACGTCTGTGTCTTTTAATCATCTTAAAGCTATTTAAAATTTTGGTATTTATTGAAAAGTATTGGTATGTGTTTCGAATAAAGAAAAAGAAAAGAACAGAATTGAAAAAAGAATATTTGGTATTGTTTTGTAGTTGTTTTAAAAGACACAACAAGTTGAAACATTAATTGTTCTTTAAAATTAACACTTGTTATGAACAAGAAAGTAAAAACAAGAAAATTAAATTATTTACAATTCACTATGGTTAACACATAAGAGATACATTTGATAAAAAGCACGCTCAAAATCTAACTCTGAGAACCTGAAAATCTTTGTAAAAAATGGAAAGATTTTAAATCGATCTCGTTGGTGAATGTAGGTTGGAAGTCTCATTTGTTATTTTTTGATAATAAAGAAATGAAAAAAGAAAAAAAATGAAATTGTACTTTTTTATAATTCTTTTAGAAAAAGTACAAAGATTTTTCTTCGAACTCTTATTTTTTCGATCGCGACTGTCTAACTCATATTCTTTAATTTTGATTATCTATATTTTTCATATAATCCAATAAAAACAGTTATTGAATTCTAAGAGTTTTGCAAAAATAATTTTCAAAGTATTATTTTTTTCTTTTAAGGTTTACTGTCACTGAAATAGGAAAAAAAAATATTTGTTAGTTTATGGAATTTAAATTAATAAAGATAAATTCAAAGTCACTAATTAAGTAAAGATAAAAAAAAAAAAATAAAAAATGTCTCAATTTTGTGAAAAATGATTTAACAATCAAAAAATTTTGAGTCTTTTTCATTTTTCAAAACTGCTGAAATTGAATAATTTTTTTTTTTTTCATTTTTAATTTTTCTTTTTTTCTTTTCAATTTTTTGTTTTGCTAATAAATATAAAATAAATTGGGTAATTTTTTACCTTGAACGATCTTGAAATGTTCGATTTGATATATATTTTTTTATTGATAGAATTTAAATAAAATTTAATCTGGAATGTAATTAAACACTTCTTCAATAATAATAATAAAAAAAAAAATTGAAAATTTTAAATAGAGAAATATTTGGAAAAAAAATTTTATTTTAATTTTTTTTTTATTTTTTTCTGAAAATAAATAAAAATATTAGATTTTTTGATGATATCTATGCCTAAGCCACAATAAAGTATTAAAAATCGTGATTATATTAATCAAAAGGCGATCTTTTAGAAAATCTCAATATTCAATTTTATCATGATATTATGACAAATCGCGATATTCTATATAATCACAATAATTATTTAGAAAAGCGTAATAAATGTCAAAATATTGCAATTACTTTTTAATTTCAAAATTAAAGTTTATAGGTTGTACGTTAATTCAATATTATTTTTAAAAAGAAAATTTTTTTGATCAAAAAATAGATCAAGTGATTAAAATGTTATACTTTAAAAAAAAAACAAAAAAGATACTTTATTCAATCAACTATCAGATCAAAGAGTTTTGTAGTATTTTCATTTGATTTGGTTGACCAATCTAGTGCCCCATTTAGATCAATAGTAACAATAATAACTAATAAATAAATCCTTTTTTCACTCAATCATGATGTTGTAAATTGTTTTTAAACAAAGTGCGTCTAAAAAATAAACCCTTAACAAGGTCTTTAAAGAATTCCATCTTGGGTTAAAACATTTTCAATATTCTAGGAAACCTGAAAGGTGTTGAATAACTTTTCAAACCTTTCACAACAACTTAGCGAGATTATCACCAATTATTAAGATTTTCTGTACAATTTTTATATTCTTATTCTTGTTATTATTCACATATCTTTGATGTTGGACAGAAAACACAACTAAAGCTTAGAGGTTATTGTTTTACCGATCACCAATAAGATGGAAAATCACTCTGTATTCTTTTTGGCTATTTTACTTATAAAGGTAATAAAATAGTTACAAAAAAACACATCTGTTTTGTATTCGAATACATTGTTGAAATGGATAAGTATTATTATGTAAAAATAATTTTTATGAGATTTTATATTTAAAACAAAATCAAAAAATTGAAAAGAAAAAATTTTTTTCCATTACCAACCAAACTCATTCCCTTTATAAAATCTTTCTGTATTTCAAAACTTTAAAACACTTGAAGACAATTCACAACTGTTATGAACATTTTCTAACATTTTAGGGGGCGTTGTCAAAATCTCAAGGCTCTGTAAAAGTCAAGAGATTTTTTTTAAGGTGATTTCCAAAAAATAATTTGTCATTTTTTTGGGATAATTGTTTTATGTCAATAATGTTTGGGGTATAGAGATTTTATTATTTTTTTGTGATAAAGTCTGAATAATATCTATTTTTTTTTTTTTTTAATATTCTTCACTAATTAATTGTTAATATCATGATAATATATTTTATTGCGAAAACCAAAATTGTATTAATAGATTCTGGATTAAAATGTAAAAGTTTCTTTTATTATAAAAAAATCAAAATTTATATTGTGTATTTTTTATTTATTTTTAATAATCTTTCTATCTTTTTTTTTTATTTATTTAAACCCCGTGAATTCTAGAGATGTACCTTTGAGTGTCTTATAGTGTCTGGATTTTCCTGGTTTCAAAAGAATAGAGAAAAATCACGAATTTAACCCAATTCTTTTGAATTCTAGTATAGATAATTTTCTCCTTTTTTAATTTAAAAAATAAAAAGAAAAAATTTTAAATTTTCTTTTTATTTCAAAACTTACAAAAAATCTAACAACACAAAATTAGTTTTTAATTTGAACAAGAAAAAGATTATTATTATTATTTATATTTATATTTTTATTATTATTCATCTTCTCTATCTTTTTTTATTTGTTAAATGTTTCTTTATTGGACACTTCTCTCAATAAATATATTATTAAAAATTTTATATTTCAATTATTTTTATAAAATTTAGAAAACGAAATTTTTTTAATATCTTGATAAAAAGATTTTTTAATTGAAATCATCAATATTATTTATCATATAGTACTCTTAAATTATTTTAAATGTGTTTTTAGAATAATTTAATGATTATCTTCGAAAAAAACATGAATATGTAAAAATTTCAAGTTTATTAATAATTTTTTAAAACAATTAGATAGAAAATTTAAAAATTTATTGAAAATTCAGAAATATTCCTCAAATTTATTGGCTTTATAATAAATAAATAGATACCATAACAATATGTAGTATATTTGTATATATAAAATCTTATCTTATATACTTATTATAAAAAGAAAATTCCTAAAAAAAGTCTTGAAAATTTTAGATGAGAAAAAAGTGGAAATGTTTTTCAGTCATATATTGTAGATTAATATTTGTACTTAAACGAATAAAACCTTATAAATTGATCTCGGATACACTACTAATGTTATCCATTTACCCCTTAATTTCAATTAATAAGTTATTTTTTTTCTATCTTTAACCAACTTTTAAAAATACTCACATTTTTTAATAAACAAAAACAAACCCAAATTAAACTATTCAAAGCTCTTAAAAGAAAAATAAAAATTCATGCAACATTAAAATTTCGATAAAAAGATGAAATGGAAAAAAAATAATTGATTTTTTGCTTATAATAACAAAATAATTAAAGAAAATAAAAAAATAGGGGAAATTAATTATCTTCAAATAATCCTTCATGATATTATTTTCAATTGAAACAAAAATAATTTATAATATGCTTTATTATTGAATTTGTTGATGAGGAATGGGGATCTAAAAAATCGTCAATTTTTTGAACAAATTTTAATAATACAGTCAATCAAAGAAAAAAAGCTAACAAAAAGATACTATTAAAAAAACTGTTATTGAACCGAATTCTCAATTTTGTCATTAATTTTTATTTTTATTGTATTAATTGATTTTACTTTATATTTTTATTTATATTAACAAGGAACTGTTTGTAATTGAATTTTAATGAACCTGTGCGTTAAATATGGACTGATGGTTCGTAAATCTCACAAATTTTTATTCTGTGGGATATAAGACGGAAAAAACGAAATATTAAAACTAAATTTGTCTACTGTGATTCATATGATTTTTGTGATACTAACAAAAGAAAAAAAAGGTTGGAAAAAATGAATTTTTGAGAAAATTTACCTTGAAAACAATTTTTAGAACCCTTAAATATTCTTAGTAATTTTCTTTTCATTTTTCTTGCTGTAATCATTAAGTTAAGAGTGTTCCAATTTTTTTTTTATACATCAAAATTTCGAAAAATGCAAAAAATTTGGAATTATTCATCCTTTTGTTCTTTCTGTTTAGTTAATATCTACAAAAAGACTTTCAAATTATTTGTATTTGAGCATATTTTAACAAATCCAAATTTTTTTTAAAATAAAATCATTTTATATCAACATTACTTTACTAATTTTTTTTTAAAATAACAAAACTCTTGACTTGGTTTTGCATTTTTATTTTCATTAGATCCATGAATATTAAATCCCTCAAAACATTTCCAACAGCTTCAATCCAAATTTATATTGAAAAAAACAATTGATCTTTGAGAGAAACAAGACAAACAAAAAAAAATCTTCAACAAAAATGAAACATTTGTTCAGGATATTTGAAAATGGAGATTCTGTTAAAAAATCAAAAAGAGTAAATACTATCTTAAAAAGGGTTATTGTGAACTTCAATTCAAGATAAAATAAAAAGAAAAAAGAAAAAAAAAACCAAAAAAACTAAGAGAAAGCCACAACATTCTTTGTAAGAATTATTTTAATTTCTGAAGAAATCGGAACAATTCAATTTAACCCAATGGCAAAAAATCATTGCTAATGTGATCTTCAAAATTTGGAGTTGTTTATTGAGAGTGCTTGTTAATGACCATCATTTTTTAGTATAGTGGTTATTTTTCAATTTTCATTTCCACGCTTCTTAATAGGGGTGTTCTAAGTTTAGGGATCTAAATTTTTTATTCATTTTTCATAAAAAAATACAATAAAAAAGAATTTTTTGTACCTAATTCTCGAATATTTCGATTTTCACAAACAAACAATTTAAATGTTATTTGATCAAAATGTATTACAACAAAATGATAAATTGTCCAACATACCCTTAAAAATTATGTTTCTACTTTTTTTCCGGATTGTTGAATAAAAAAAAATCTCTCCTAATAACAAGGCAGATTTAATATTTACAATCAAAGGTACTTTAAAATCGTAAGTTCTTTGTGATATTAAAAAAAACTTTTTACAAATCCCTCTCATGAATAAGATCTACTTTTCTTTTTTTTAAAATGACTCAATTTGGTTTTTATTCAGGGAAATATAAAAAGATTATTTTTTAAATTGATTATAAATGTTAGTATGATTTTTTTGTCTTAAATCACAAAAGTTTTTGAGTTAAAACATTTTTAATATGGCACTGACTTTCTGCCAACCAAAAAATAACGAAAAGGGGGTTTTGGAAAAACTCCCACTCTTTAAGAGTGCAATATCGAATAACAGCTTTTTTTATTTTATTCATTTTTTTCAAAAACTTAAAACTGAAGAATGACTTATGAGTACAGTCAAGGTCAACTCAAGAAGTGTGAACAAAACTTCAAGAAAATTGGAACTAACTTAATTTCTGAACTCTATTTGCAAGAAACAACAGACAAGAATTTGAAGATCAAATTTACATTCACGGCTTATTGTTGTGACAAGCCTTATACCCACGAAGAGTGGGAAACACTCCCCAGCAGTTATGGCAAAATACACAAAATTAAATCTGGTTATCAACATTATATTTTACAAACACAGGATGGCAAAATTTATCGGTTTGGAAGAAGCGAGTGGGAAACACCACCGATCTCGATCAAATATTTTTTCTACCAAGATCTCCAAGTCAATTATTTTCAAAGCCATGGACTTCTCGTCAAGAAAATATATTGTGGTTTTTACACAAGCTATTTTTTATGTTCGAACAATGATTTGTATTACTGTGGTAACGTCAATTTTCAAACAACAAAAAGAGAAATTGCCAAAGATGTATATTTAATTAAGGACAAGTTGTTTCAAAGTTACAAGCAATATGTACTTCTTCGCAAAAGCAATAGCAGCAGTCGTAAATTAAACATTGTGTTGTGTGAGCAAGATGTTAAGCAATGTTGGGTCAATCAATTTTCACCCAATTTCTTTTTTGTTAAAAGCCTTTCAGATGACAAGAATTTATACGCAATGGGGAACAACCAAAGTTATCAGCTTGCCATTGGCGGTGCCCAGATACAGGATCTAATCAAATATGAACCTGTGAAGGTGCCAAGAATTGATTCGAATGACATTGTGGATCTGGCATTAAGTTCTTCATATTCTTCAGTCATCTTAAAAAAGAAATCACAAGCCAAGCACAGGGTCTTTTTGGCAGGATTTGAGAAAAAATTTTTCTCCACATTTAGGGAAGTCAAAGAATTAACTGAAAAGAAGATTGTCAAGATCGTTTCATCAACAAATTTGTCTCTTGCTAAATCAAGAAATAATGATTTTTGGATCTTTGGTAATGACATTATTGAAGAAATACCAAATTCAAATTATCTTGCTCAAAAAAAATATCGTTTTAAAAATATTCATAGATTTGAATTTAATAAATACCCAATCCATTTTGATTTCAAAATCAGTCCAAGTGTAACCAACAAATTCTTTTTTTATTTAAAATCATATAAAGATAAAGATTTAATCGATGATCTTTTAAAGCTTTTAATCAGTGGCCTTTGTGCAGATTTGACAATATGCGACGGAGTCAAGGTTCACAAAATATTTGTGGAAGCCAGGCTCAAGTGTAAATCTGAAACGATCATTGACAAACTGAAGAAATATAAAAAACAAACAATTAGAAACTTTCTCAAATATGTCTACACGGGTAAAATATTCAATGAGAAATATTATCCAAGCATTATGAGAATTTTAAAAAAATTTAAATTATCAGATTTGTCAATAAAATCATTGAAAGGGGATTTGGTAAGCTTATATTACGATGAAAGTTCAATAGATTTTAATATTCTTATTAAAAATGAGATAAATCCAAATAACAAAACCGAAACGAAAAAGAAAAATCTTAATAACAAGAAAAAGAAAAAGAAAAAAAGCGATAATAATAACAGCAAACCATTAAACATAAATCAAGAAAATATTGTTAAGCAAAATAAACCAATGGAAAAAGGTGACAATAATAATAAATCCAATCATCAAAATATTTACAACAATAAGAAATCTAATAATCAAAATCAAAAAAACCAAAATGAAAAGAATCAAATGAAAAATAAAAATACATCTCTTAATAATTTTCATAATAAAAAAATGAAAAATGACAATTTTTTTGAATCATTAATCAAAAACAAAAATAATAAAAAGAAAAACAATAGCCAAAAAACGAATAAACATCAAAATAAAAATAGAAATCATAAAGGCAAGAATAACTATACCGCCACTAATAACAAAAATAAGAAGATGAATAATAAGATTCTAGAACAAAATAAGAATAATCAAAATAATACTGTGAATAGCAATAATAATATCACTACTATAAAAAATAATAATAACAAAAAGAAAAAGAACAATAACAACAACAACAAAAATAATAATAATAATAATAATAATAATAATAATAATAATAATAATAATAATAATAATAATAATAATAATAATAATAATAAACAGAAAAGCAAGAGCAACTACAACGCCACTAATAACAAAAATAAGAATAATAATAATAATAAGATCCCAGAACAAAGCAAGAATAATCAAAATAATACTGTGAAAAGTAATAATAATAATTCTACTATTAAAAACAATAATACCAAAAACAAAAGGAAAAAGAACAATAACATGAATAAGAATAATAATAATAAAAACAACCAAAAAATCAATAAACATGGAAATCAAAACAGGAAACAGCTAACCAAGAACAACTACAACACCAATAATATGAAAAATAATACTGAGAATCGGGTACAGAACAAGGATTATCAAAAACAGAATAAGAATAATAATCATAAGAAGGAAAAAAATAATAAACACAATAACAATAGTAATAATCGTAATAAGAATAATAATAAGAATAATAAGAATAAAGAGAAGGGGAAGGATGTGAAAGATGAACACCATCTTAACAAAAACAATAACAACATACAGAATATGAAAAATAATAATAGTAATGGTATGAACAAGAACAAAAATAAAAACGACAACAATAAAAAGAAGGTGAACAATGATAACAAAAACCAAAAAACAAATGATAAGGAAGAAAAAAATAAATATTATAAAATGACAGTTCATAAATTTATATTATGTGCTCGTTCAGAATTATTTCGGCATTTCTTTTCATATTATGATTCGCAATCAAATGAAATTAAAGATTTTATTGAAAATTCATATCCTTTTTTTGAAATTTTAATTAAATTTTTTTATACAAACAAAATTGAAGCAAATGATTTACTTGGATATGAAAACCCGCAATCAATTCTTGAAGAACTTTTTGATGCTTTAGATTATTATCAACTTCATGAGAACTCGAGGCTTCGTTCTTGTTTAATTGGAATAGAAAATTATTTTAAATATTATTTTAAATAAAATCTTTTATTATTTTTACATTTATTTTTTTTGAGTTTCCTTTTTTTTTTTTTTTTTTCTTATTTTTCTTGAAAAGGTAGGGTTGAAGAAAAATAATGAGTGGTGTATCTCTTATTCCACGGGTAAAGTTTTGAAAGGTGGGGGATAATGGGGTGATTTAACTTTTTCCTAATGCTATTGACTTGTACTGATAATTTAACTTTTTGTTTTTTATAATTATCTTTTATTAGAATTAAATTCTAGTGTGTAAAGTAACAATGTCTTTCACTGAGATCAACTTCGGCTCGAAGCGTATTACAGAAAGAGTTTGTAATCGTGATGATTTGGAAAATTCTTGCTTAATTAGAATCAAATGAAACAACAATTCAAATCTTTGGTACTCCAAATACAAAATAATCATTTAAAAAAAAGAAATTTTTTCTTTTTTCTGTTTTTACTGATAAATTGCAATTTATGTTTGTAAATGTTTGATTGGTTCTCCTTTTTGAAATTATTATGCTCAAGCTTGCAATAAAGTATTTTTTTGAAGTCGAGTGTTAACAAATTCTGTAAAATTAGTAGTTCTTGAGAATATTCTTTGTCCGGGAATGTTTGATAAGAAACAGTTTGAAGATTTATAAACATGGAAATTGAACTTAAAATTTTAATGAAATTTATTAGAATTTATCAGTATTTTTAAATAGATTTATTTCTAGATTCTCTTTCGATTTTTCTATCTTTGTTTATAAAATTAATATTTTTTTTTTTTTTTTTTTTTTTTTTTTTTTCAGAAAAGTTATTATTTGAGTTATCATTTTTTTCAGGGCTATCTTAGAAATATGAAAAATAATAACATGTTTATATGATTATTTATTTTAGCTAATACTTTAGATTAACTTCTTGGGATTACGTACTCTTTTTATTTTGGCAATTTTCAAATTGTGAATTATTAATTTTTGTTATTCCTAATAACTTTTTAGGATGATCGTGAGAGTTTCTAATCATTAGAATTAGAAAAGTTATACTATAAATAAAATTGATAAATGTTATATAGATTGAGTAATTCTTCCAAAAAATTGAAAATACAAAGAATCTTTTAATCATCTAGCTCATCCAATTTGTGTATTTTTAACAAAAATAGTCATAAAAAAATATAATTTGAAAATTTCTAGATCTTATTAATCAATTTGTTTGAGTTTGTTAATTAAAGTTGATTTTTGAAAATTCAGTATTAGTAATGAAAAATTTTCAAAATTATTAAAAAAATTGATCGAATTTTGTCTTTTTTTTTTATTTATTTTTTAAGAATAATCATGAATATATTTGTTTGTTTTTTTGTTTGTTTTTGTTTTTATTTTAATTACTAGTACAACCAAGCCAGTTTCAAATAACAACTCTTGCATTTTTGTTGATTTATCCTTAATAAGAAAATTATAATTCTTTCTTTGCGAGATTAAAAATATCACCTATCAAGAATTATTATTAGTATATTTTTTTCAAATTCACTAAAATATTACAAGTTATTATTTTGACCATATTACAGCTCGAACAGAAAAACTCTAAATATCTCTATTTCTCTGGTAAAATAGAGGGCAATTCTATTGAATCTTCTCTCCAAATTAACAATAATAATTATAATAATAAAATCTATTTATAGTATAATATACAATCTCTTAAATTTTTGTTTTACACTTTTTATACCAATCAATATATATATAAACTCATTTTCAGTCAAAGTTGTCCAGTTTTATTGAAGAAATAGAACACCTTTTATGAGTTTAATTTATTATTCTTCTCAAACTAAAAATTCAATTTTTAGACCAAAATCATATTTTGGTAATTTTTCTTTATTTTGTTTTTTAATTTTTTATTTTTTTAAAAACTTAAAAAAAATAAAATTTGTTTTGAAAAAAATTTTAATACTCCAAATTACCAATAAGAAAATTTAGGTGTCGTATGTTCATTTAGCATTCATACATTTACAATTAAAAAATCTACCCAAGAGTAAATATGAATGTTGTAAAAAATAGAGTTTTTCCAATTTTTGGGATAAATAAAGAGTTCTATACATTTATCCAAATTTTTGTTATATTAAATATAATATCTGATTATCTTAATAGACAAAAAATAATTTTAATCAAAAAATCGTTTGGTGAAGACCCATCTTTCAATTGTAAAAAAAAATCATTTTTCAAACAAAGTTTTTGGTATTTACCAAACGATTTTATATTGAAAACCCCTTTTGAGCTTAAAAATCAAAACGGATGTTTTGTTTACTATTACCGAAATTTTGAGATATGCATAGAACTCTTTATTTATCCCAAAAATTGGAAAAACTCTATTTTTTTACAACATTTCATATTTACACTTGGGTAGTGCCAACGATTTTAATTTCCTAAAAAAATTGAAATTTTTGTACATAATATAATCCAATAAAAGTGGCAAAAAATTTTTTAAATTTTTTTTTTTTGAAATTTATGGTTTGTTCGGGCTTTTCTTTTAAGATTTTCGAATCTCATAGGAACATTATAATATCTATTTTATTTCTCTACAATCTAAGTTTGGTTGATTCTTGAAAATAAATTGAATTTTTCATTTTTGGCTGAACTCCTTTGAGTGAAATGGGGTTTAGATATAACTCAAATTTTGATAACACTGTTTTTGAAAAACAACAATATTCGTTTTGATCTCCCAATTGAAGATCTTTAGAAAATTCCACTAGAAATCAATATGATTTTTCTACAATCTTTTTAATTTTACCAATATCATTAGAGAAACACATTTTTACCTAATTACTATCGATCTTGCAATAAAAAAAAAATTTGTAAAAAAATATGTTTAAAATAAAATTGAAAAATAGATTCAAAAATAAAAATGTAAAAAAATGATTTCAATTTTGGCTTTTTCTATATTTAAATTTTTTCAAAAAATATCCATTCAAATCCTTTCGAAATATGTAATTCACTTCACAACTGTGCCCGTTTGACTGGAAAATGGTTTATTTTCACTGTTAGTAATAAGACTTATCATAATAAAGAATTAATTGTCTATGAATAAGTTTGTTCAAATTTTTAAGGAAATGTTCTCACTCATCAAAAAATTAAACTTACAGAAATCCAAAATGTTAATTTTTTGATTTCATAAAAGAGATTCTTGAATACCTAATATTTTTATTTTTTAAAACAATTTGAAAAAAATCACTACGAATTTCATACCAGAAATATAATTATTACTAAACTCTTTTTCAAAAATTGTGACTCACCTGAAATAATAAATTGAAAAAAAAAATTATCCTTTAGTATTCAAGAGCAATTAATAACTAAATATGATTTGTAATTCTCTTTAAAGTCATTCTAAATCTATAAAAGCCTGATATATTAAAGTTTAAAAAAAATAAAACCAAAAACTAAAAAAAAGTGAGTCAAAATTTTTGAAATGAGCATTACCGATTTTTTATTACTGAACTTTCACTGAAAATAAGTTGAACAACAATATTTTTTATGAATAATTAAATCCATTTTCAAAGACATTACATAGTCGAAATTTTCTTAGTGATTATTTTTCTTTTCGAAAATCTCTTTTTTTTTCGACTAGATCTTTTTAAAAAAAAAAAAAAAAAAAAAAAAAAAAAAAAAAAAAAAAAAAAAAAAAAAAAAAAAAAAAAAAAAAAAAAAAAAAAAAAAAAAAAAAAAAAAAAAAAAAAAAAAAAATAAAGAAAAACAATAGAAAAACAAAAAATTGAAAAAGCAAAAGAAAAATTTGCAAAATTAGAAAAAATGATTCTTATCCAAAAATTTGAAAATATTTTTTGTAAAGAATACTGGAATCAACCCTCAAAACAACTCCCATTAACATTATAAAGTGAGTCAAAATTTATGAAAAATAGTTTATTTACATTTTCTTTATTTTTTATACATATTTAAAAAATGTACCAAAAAGATTCCAAATGGCAAAAAAGAATTGATTTTTATTGGTTGGTTTATTGTGATTAAATATTAAATCATAGTCAAAATCCCATAACAAAATAAAGAATATTTGTAAAAAAAGATAATTTTTTGATAAAGTGATTTTTTTTTGATATTTTCAAATTAAATATCTGTATAAACCCTTATTTGATAGGATCTGGATGGGACATTATTTGAATTAGTTTGATAATATAACAAAATTAATTATTATGAAAAAAAAAATAAATCCAAATTAAAGCAGTGTGATTGAAACGTAAGTGATAATTATAATCGTGGTAAGTCACTTATAATCTTTTTAGATTTTTTCTTCTTTTTTTTTTTTTGCCTGCTGTTAAGGTTTTAGATTTTGTCGATTTTTTATTTTTTGTTTTTGTTTTGGTATTTGAGGTTGTTTTTTTGAATTTTTTTCTTTTTTTTGGTGCCTTTTCAGAGTTGGTCCTCTCAGAGCAAGAAGCGTGGATTTTTGTCATCAATGCCGCGTGTCTGGAATATTCGTCATAGTTTTCCAGTATTAATTTACCCGCTTCTTCGTTGAGAGCAGATTCTGCATTAGGGTAAATCAATAAGCATTTTATTGTTTGAAGAACTTCTCCTAAACCAAGCTCGGGTTTCCAATCCCTTTTGAGCGTGTTTAAGCAAATGTCACCCGTTGTTGCAACATTAGGATGAAAGATCTTGGTAATAAAATAGCCTTTTGGTGGTGAATTTGGGAAATTGGATTCCAAGACAAGTTTCATTTTAAAGACCCCCCCTTCAAATGGTGTGCTTTCTTTTGAAAATTTCATTTAGAGATTGGATTTAAATTGTTTTTTTTTTTTATTTTTTGATTGGGGGTGATTAAAGTGTAAGGAAATAAGAAAAATGAATATCAAACAAGGTTTGTTAAATAAGTTAATCACAATCAATCGATCAAAAAGTGAATAATCAAAAAGAAAAGAAAAACCAATTTACCTGGTCCTTCAATTGTTGCTCGAATTTCGTTAAGCCTTTCACGGTTGTTTTCAACGGTTATTCCTTTGATAGGTGTTTCTGAAAGTGTTTTAATCTCTTTTAAAATCTTTCTAATTCCTTTTGGTGATAAATTTTCGTTTGACTATTTAGTTTGCATTCAGATCATTGAAATTATGAAAAGAAAGGTTTTTTTTTTTAAAATGAAAAAAAATAAAGTGAGAATTATTAGAGGTGAAATTAATGGAATTTTTGCAATTAAATGTTACCATTTAAGTTTTGATATTGAAATAAAAAATGAATTTTAATTTTTGGAAAAGATATTTATTTTAACGTTAAGATTGGGGAGGGTTTAAACTAGACATAAACCCTTCGATTAAGGTGATTGTTCAAATAAAAATTTATTCTTATTGGTTAATTTGAAATATAACGGATATATTGATTATCTGGTTTTATTTAAGGACTACGTTTTTAGGTGAAAACAGTGAAATAATCGAGAAAATCACCATTGAATAAGTTATGTAATCCAAGTAATATTTGTCCAAGGAGAATTTCTTTTCGAAAAAATGATAAATTTTTCACAATTTCAAGAATTTTTACAATTTTACCTTTTTAGATCATGCTAAATTTTGATTTTAATATTCTAGAATTCCCATTTCAACTTTCAGAACTCACACTATTTTCTAGAGCTGTTCTACCTATTTTTTAAATTTACTTTTACAAGTTTGAAATGTTCTCAAATTTGAAATGCACTTGAAAATCCCCAAAAGCTATTTTTTGCAATTATTTTTTTTGTTATTTACAATTTTCCTTTTCATTGAATAACAAAGAAAAATAGTCTCAGAAAAAAGTAAAGATGACAAAAAATGTTTTTTTTTTTTTCCAATTTCTTCCATCTGAAAATTTTTTTTGAGAAGCGAAAGTGAAATAACACAATTACTCAACCCCCTCAAGGGCGGGAACCTGGTCCTTAATAAAGACAATAAAATAGGTTTTGATCAAAATACAAAATATTCACTTTTTAAAATCAATTTCGATAACAACTTAGAAATGTAAGTGATAAATATACTTTTAGTTTTCATTACATATCAAATTACTGTAGTCAAAATAACCAGTGCAAAAAAATATAATGCGTGTTTCGAAATAAAAAGCGTGTTTTTTTGATATAGAAGACCAATACATTAACAAATCAAAGAAACCAATAATAAACCATAAAAAAATATGGTATTGATCTCTTAAAGTTCTATTATTTAAAAAGAAATTCTAAAAATGAAGGATCAAATTGCATAATTTATCTCAAAAAATAGAGTAAATTTTTCAGAAAATTTTAATCATAAAAAAAAACAAAAAAATTCAAAAAAAGTGAGAATACTATGGAAAATTTTCAACTATTTGCATGAATAATTTAAATTTTACGATAAATAACCAGACCTTTACTTTCAAAATTGATTTGAACTTAGGTATACATTGGGTAGTAGATTGGATGTTGCCTTGAACAAGAAGAAAAAAAACATGAACATATTTTGAAACATTGATTCTTGTTGTTATCAAATTATTTAGATCACTGTAAATAATAAAAGGGCACAAATTTTCACTCCCCTTTTATTTTAATCTCTGAAATAATAAAGAATTTCCAAAGCAATAGACCATAGCATGGGGTCTCTATTAAATTATTTGCTACTGTTGTCAAAATCATGAATAACGAAAAGTTTAATCGATTTTTCAAAATAAAAAGCATATTTTTTGTTATAGATGACATAAACATTAACCGATCAAAGAAACTAACCATGAACCCTAAGTAAGTCTGGTATTGATTTCTTAAAAATTCTATTTATTAAACTAAATTATTAAAATTAAGGATCAAATTTGTGGGAAATCCCTTTAAAAAATCGAGTAAATTTATGCAATAAAAGTTTTTATTATCAAAAATTCCAAAAAAAAAGATAAAAAAAAAAAATTGAACTAATTGTATTCTTAAAGCCCGAGTATCAGTATAAAAGCAAAAAATGACCATTTTGTATTATTTTTTTTTAAATTAACTTTTTTGGAATATTTTAAGTTATTGTTTTGAACCAAATGTTGGACTAGATTTGAATAGTAATCCCCTTTGCATTTCAGGCAACCTTTGGTTAATGGGGTTAATTGAAAAAGGAATGACAAAAAAAGGAAATTTTTTGCTTTTATAAAGATAATAGCGCTTCAATATAAAATTTTCATAAAAAAAATATACGAATTAAATTTCAAAATTGATTAATCTTTAAGTAATTGAGTAAAAAATGGACTGAATTGTAACCAGCAGAATAAAAATACGTAAATAAAATTTGAAAAACAGATTTAAAACACGGTTCATCTGAATTTTTGACAACTATATATATTAATATATATATATATATATATATATGATCAAATAACACAACTTTCAATACTGAAATAAATCTTATTGCTAAATGCCTAATCAATTAACAATCATTGATAATCAAGAAAAAATGACAGATACTCTAAAAAAAAACAGATTGAAACAAGAATAAAGTTCGATTCAAATCGATAATGAGTGCTTGAACAATCTCTTTATTTGTCAAAGATAAGGATAAATTCATAAAAAAATGCATAATTGGCTAATTTTAATTGTCCTTTTTTTTAATTTTTTTACTCATTCCTAAAGAATAATTTTTTGTTTATTTAAATGTAATTAAAATTTTGCAAATAACTAGACTTTTGTACGTGATTGTGAATCAAGTGTTTTTAAAGGAGTTTATCGGGATTTTAAGAATAAGAAAATTGAAATAAACTCTTTTTCAGTCAAAGGGTACCAATCTTATTGAAGAAATAGAACATATTCTATTAGTTTAATTCATTATTCTTCTCAAAATAATTTTTCAATTTTTATTTTAGATCATTTTTTCTTATTTTCTAATTTTTTTTTTGATTTTTACTTTTTTCTTCTTTGTTTCTTTTTTCTATTTTTTTTTTTTTAAATAAAAATACAAAAAAAAAAATATTAAAACTCCAAATTAACATGAAGAAAATTAAGGTTTTTTAATTGATTTAAAAATTCAGTAATTTAAAATTAAAAAATCTTATAGTCAACAGTTTTAATTTCCTAAAGAAATTGAAA
This sequence comes from Anaeramoeba flamelloides, assembly GCA_027625915.1. NCBI lineage: Eukaryota > Anaeramoebidae > Anaeramoeba > Anaeramoeba flamelloides. The sequence goes on along the minus strand of JANTQA010000032.1, from coordinate 9,248,096 downwards.
AATTTTTCCACAAGACGTTCCAATGAAAGTTGTACATACATTTTATTAACATTTTTATTTATTGAAATTTATGGTTTGTAAGATATTTCTTTTATGATTATCAACTCTATTCAGAAATTTATTATTACTCTTATTTCTAAACTATCTTAGGTTAGTCGATTCTTTAAAATAAAGTGAATTTTTAATTGTTGGTTTAGCCACTTTGAGTGAAATGGAGTTTAATTTCAATGGTTGATAAACATCTAATTCTGTGTACGTGAAACCTATAAATAAAATATAATAATTTGATGCACTTTTATCATTTGGTGGACCAATAAATGTTAACAAAATTTCAATAAATTTATCTATACGTTTTTTTGTTTGGTTCATTTGATCATTTTTGTTATATATATATATATATATATATATTATTTCTTCTTGTTTTTCTTCTTTTATTTGGATAAAAATGATTCTTTATTGAAACATTAATACACTGTTATCTTAAGCTTAATTTAACATTAGGTTTGGAAAAACACAATAAATGATGAATTTTTCTTATGAATTTTTGTTTTTTCATCTACCTAAATGTTGGGAATGATGTTTATTACTGCAAAATATGTAACTTAGGATTTTCCAAAATACAAGAAATAATTTTTTTTTTTTGATGAATTGAAAATAGTAGTCAATATTTAAAAATAAATTTAGAATTATACAGATGAATCTAAAAATGATCAATTATCATTAACGTTTGTAATTAGGAGAATTATTTAAATAGACTGAATTTGGCCGTATGGTGATTTTTGTAATCCAAAAAATCACAAATCCCTAAATGATAATATTTTACAAAATATAGTATATGTTTAAAATTTAATTTTTTGAAATTATTTCTTTAATAAATTGATATGGTTATTAGAAAAAACCAATTATAACAATTTCTAATTTTTTTACATTTATAAAATTAGAGTTTGGTTTTTTAGATCAATTCCCATTATTTTATTATTTTTTAAATTTTCTTTTTATATTTGGGAAAATTTGACAAAAATTTTCAATTAAAAATAAACTCTTTTTCAAATAAACAGGCACACTCCTCAAATCATCAATACCCTCGTCTTTGATTGTTAATAAAATAATTGCTTATTGGTGATTTTCATTTTATTTTTTCATTTTAGGATTTTCATTTTTTTTTTATTTATCGATATTGAACAGTTGAAAAATGAAAAAGAAAGATAAGAAGAAACCAATTTGGAAATAATCTATCAGTGTATAAATGGAAACAGTTAAAGTTGGATTTTGAATGAAATGGGTATAGGAATTAAGAAAGGACATTATTGGATTGCTGTATGGAACAAAGAAAAGAGAAATACAGTAAAAACATAATTCCAACAAAATACCAGATGTATTGCGGCTTTTTCTGTGAAATTAGACTTTAAAGAACAAATGCTTGCTGTGTAAAGAATTATCAATAAAATATTGAGAAATTTTTCCCAATTCTCTGTGTTCAAAGGTTTTTATTGATTTTATAATTTTTTTCTTTACAATTTACAAAACGAGATTTCTACATTTCATATAGAAGGGAACCAATTTTAATAAATATTGAATTTCAATTTTTATTTTTTTGTTTTAATGAGTTTTAAAGAATCAGTTGAGTGTTTTTTTATGTTTAAAAGTGTTTATTAGATTGTAGAATGATACTAGAATTAATTTGATTCAATTATGAATAATTCTTGAAATGTTTTGTGTCCTTTTATTTGAAAAAGAGGTTATGAATTAAAATTATTTTTGTTGCTAAAACATATCTGAAAATTCAAAAGAAAAATTACAAAAAATTAAGTTCAAACTTTGGAAAAACTTTAAAATAGTAAACTTTTTTTCAAAAATTGTGACTCACCTGAAATAATAAATTAAAAAAAATATATCCTTTAGTATTCAAGAACAATTAATAACTAAATATGATTTGTAATTCACTTTTAAGTTATTCTAAATCTATAAAAGTCTGATATATTAAAAATTAAAAAAAATAAAATCAAAAACTAAAAAAAAGTGAGTCACCTTTTTTGAAATGAGCATTACAGATTTTTTATTACTGAACTTTCACTAAAAAAAAGTTGAACAACAATATTTTTTATGAATAATTAAATCCATTTTCAAAGAAATTACATAGTCGAAATTTTCTTAGTGATTATTTTTCTTTTCGAAGATCTCTTTTTTTTTCAATAGGATCCTTTAAAAGAAAAAAAAAAGAAAAAGAAAAATAAAAGAAAAGAAAAAGAAAAAAAAAGAAAAAGAAAAAGAAAAACAAAAATTCGAAAAAGCAAAACTAAAATTTAAAAAATTAGAAAAAATGATTCTGATCCAAAAATTTGAAAATATTTTTTGTTAAGAATACTGGAATAAAACCCCACAACAACTCCCATTAACATTATAAAGTGAGTCAAAATTTATGAAAAATAGTTTATTTATTTTTGATTTTTGGATTTTTAGAAAAAGAAGATCTAAAAAAAATATGAAAAATTTTTCTAAATGAATTAAAAAAAAATATGAATATATCAGTTTAGATATATGAAGACTTTTTTTTTTTGATAAAATTATTTTTCAGGATTTATCTTCAAATTGAAAATTAAATTAATTTATCACGAGTTGTGGCCCTTATTAGGTATGTTTAGTCGTTTTGAATATATTCAATTTTGTTTTTTTTTCTATGATTCCTGTGATTGTTATCGATATCAAATGTTAAAGAAAAGGGTAGAATCCTATTTAATAATTTTAAAATATATTGAGAAAGCTTATAATATATTTACAGTCAGTTCCAAATTTTAGGCACAAATTTTCAAGATTTAACGCACAAAAAAAATCTCAAATTAAAGCACATTTTTTGGAATTTTTTTTTTACATTTAATAACCTAGAATTTGGATTCTGTTAATTTTTTCTCCAAAATTGTATTTTTGAACAAAAATTACCTCCACAAGATGTTCTTCAAAATGCCAATTAAATTATATTTTTGTAAAAATGGTCCTTTTTAACAAATGAAAATTTTTAAATTTCCAAAAAAAAAATTTTTTTATAGATAAAATAACCAAAATAGGTAATAACTTCAAAACTATTGGATCTATAATGATCTAAACTTGAAAATGCATTAATTAAAATCGATTAGATACTATTAAAATGGGAAATTCATTCAGAGATCATATACTAATAAATTTGAAATTAGTCAATTTAAATATATTTTGGTGTCTGTATTATAGAATAATTTTAAAATCAAAATTGTGGCAAGTTGTGAGTAAATTTAAACAAGAGAAAGAATCAGAAATTATTAGAATTTTATCTCTATAGGTGGTTTCAAAGACTAACAAGAGTAATATTTATTATGTTTTTTGTTTGGGGTTAGTAGACTCAACTGGTGTGTGAAGCCCCAACAATTTTAAAGTCTTTTGAAAAAATAATTCGAAAATTTCAAAGTGAAATTTGTGAAATTTTAATCCGATTCGAATTTCAAAACCCAGTAAAAACAATACTCAAACTGATTTTGGAAATTAACAAAAAAATGAATTAAAAAAAAAGAACATAACAATCATCAAACTGTTGGTAACGATTTTTTTTTTTTTGCAGTCAGTTACACTTTTACGCACAAACTTCAACTAAATGTAAAGTACAAAAAAAAATCTCAAAATAAGGCACAACATTTGGAATTTTCCACATATTCGAGAAAAATAATTTACAAATTTTGTTCCTTAATTTGAGATTTTTTTTTGTGCCTTAAATTTCGTTGAAAGTTTGTGCCTTAAAAGTGAAACTGACTGTAAAAAAAAATCTTATTTAATCAATTCAAGAAAAAAAATTAGAACTATTTTATAATAAAAATGAAAACAATTGTAAATAAATTACAATAATCACAAATCAAAAAATAAATATTTATTAATAACTAATAAATCAGGGTATGTTAAAAATCTTGGAGAGAGAAAAACAAATAAAAACATAATGATAAATTTGTTGAAATTCTATTTCAATATTGATAGATCAAAAGGTTAGATATCAACAACTAATTTTATTTGGGTTCTTCTAATTGACGAACCCAATTTCCAAATAATAAAAATCTTTTAAAAAATTTAGATAGAAAACAAAGTCGGGTAATTGAAAAAAAAAATGAAATGAAAACAAAAAAAAAACAAAAATAGATGAAATAATGATAAAAATGTTTAAAAGATCAAAATTATTTCCAATTTGATTGAAATTTTATTATTGTGATTGTGTTGAATTTGTTAACTGTGATGAAAATTTTGAATTTTTGTTTAAATAGATAGATAGATAGATAGATAGATAGATAGATAGATGGATGGATAGATATATCAATAATAAAATTAAAATCAAGATTTAGATTTAGATTTAGAAATATAAATAGATAAAAATTAAAATAGATATATAAAGATAGAGATAGAGATAGAGATAGAGATAGAGATAGATTTAGATTTGAATACAAATAGAAAATAAAATAAAAATACTAAATAAATAATTAAAATTGATTGTCTTAATATTATTAGATTATTATTTTAAATTTAATTAGAGTAAATTTAAAAAGAAAATGATTTTTATTTTTATTCTATTTAAAAACAAAATCTAATTTAGTGATGTTATTAGAATTAATTTAAATTATTTAGACAAAAAAAAATATAAAAAAATGATAAAAAAAATTTTTTTTAACAAAATTTGTGGGGGAATCTTTACAATTATTATATAAATATAATTGTTATACCAATCTTTTGGGCGCTTATATTAATAAGTGGGTGATTCCAATTATTTTTTGAAGAAATTCAAAAAATAATAATTTAATTATTTTCATCTATGTTTTATACAAAACAGTACAGAAATGAAAATATAACAACCCTCTATATTTGTTTGATTGGTAACAAATATTAAATGGTATATCTACCATGGGTTTAAATAAGATTAAAGGTGGGTCATTCCATGACCTATTTTCTAATCTTATTCAAAATAATAAAAAAAAATTTTTTTTTCTTCTTTTTTTTATATATTCTTGTTATTTTCTTTTTAATTTTACTTTATTACTTGAATTTTAATTAAGTAAAATATTGATAAATATATTTTTTTTGGTTTTTTTTTTGATTTTAATTATTATCATTATTATTGAAATTAATATTATCATGTTATTATTCTTTATTTTTATTGTTTTTTGTGTATTTTTTTAATAATTCAGATGTTGGTAATATTATTTCGAGTATGATAATAATTCAAATCTTTTTTATTTTTTTTATTTTTTTTTATATGAGTGAATAAGTAGAGTTGTTATTGTTTCAGAGATTGGGTATACAGTCAGTTCCACTTTTAAGGCACAAACTTTCAACGAAATTTAAGGCACAATAAAATCTCATATTAAGGCACAAAATTTGTAATTTTTTATTTTACAATTTATTTTACTAGAATTTGAATTTTGTGCCTTAATTTGAGATTTTTATTGTGTGCCTTAAATTTCGTTGGAAGTTTATGCCTTAAAAGTGAAACTGACTGTAACACCTTTTTAAAAAACTTGAAGATAATTGGTTTTAAAATTTTATATAAGATGTTGACAGAGGACATTAAATTCTTCAAACAATATATTTTAAAACTGGGTATCTTCATTTTTTAAACAATTAATACCTTTAAAAGAGTTCGGTTATAGGCTACCAAGAGATAAATAAGAGTTTTTTAGAGTTGTTTTTTGTTTAAATATGGATATTTAAAAAAATAAAAATTATGATTTTTTAAGGGGGGTGTTACATGTCGAACCTTAAATTTTAATATTGGAATCTGAAGAAAAAAAAAATTATAATATTTTCATTCATTTATCAGTAATATTTCTCCAAACTGAGAAATTCTTTTAAGAAAAAATGTGAGATTTTCACCATTTTTACCTTGTTAGATCATGATAAATTTTGATTTTAATTTTTTAGAATTTCCATTTCCACTTTCTGAACTCACACTATTTTCTAGAGTTGTTCTACATATTTTTTACATTTTTTTTTTTAAGTTTGAAATGTTCTCAAATTTGAAATGTACTCGAAAATCCCCAAAAGATATGATTTTGAAATTATGTTCTCTGTTATTTTTATTACCTTTTTATTGAAAAACAAAGAAAAAAAGTTAGATTGAAAAGGTAAAGATGACCAAAAATGTTTTTTTTTTTTTTTTGTCCAATTTCTTAACAAGAAATTTTTTTGTGAGAAGTAAAAGTAAAATAACACAATTACTCAACCCCCTCAAGGGTGGGACCGAAGCACTTAAGGTACCTTGATTAAAACCACCAGGCAAATTAAAAAACATATTTCTTTTTACAAAAAGAAAGTTAAACATTGAATTATCAAATAAACAAACAATAAACCATCAACAAAAACATGGTATTAATTTTTAAAACTTCTATTATTAAAATTGAAATTTTATAAAGGCAGGATCAAATTGGAGAATTTTTCACAAAAAAAATGAATTATTTTTTTAAGAAAATTTAATCTTCCTTCTGAAAACCAACAACAAATTTGCGAAAAAAGATTAAAACTTTTAAAAATTTCTAATAATTTGATCCTTATATAAAAAGTTTTTGTAAAAGTAAATGAATTTAGGTTAACAATTCGATACTGAATTAAAAATTGTATTGAAACAACAAGATAAAAAAATGAAAAGTGTTTCAACAGAAACAAGAGCTTTCAATTCAAAACACATTTATTTTTTACTATTCTAGACTGGTAAGGATAAAAAAAACAAACCAAATATTCCTATTTAATCTAAAATTTATCTTCCCTTCCTTAAAAAGAAATATGTTTGGCAAATAATTTGTAAATCCTACAACCTCATTGCCAATAAACCTCAAGAGGAGACTCTACAAAAGAGTTCAGAATACTCACCAAAAGAAAGTTTGAAAAATCCATTCTTCCTCATAGAAGAAACAAATTTAAGAGAAAAAAACAGAATGACTTTTTTAAGATTTAAAAAAGCACACATGGAATATTTCCACAACCTAAAAAAAAAAATTGATTTATGAAAAAAATGAATAAAGGTGATTTCTCGACTGAAAAACACAACGAGAGTACCTTGTGAAACAAATTTCATTCAAATTTTCCTTTCTTTTATCTCTTGCAAAATAAAACAAAAAACTTTTTCATTTTTTTTAATTTGGTTTGTTGATAAAAAACAGATCTTACAGAATTTTTAATGACGAGTTCTGTTTCTTCTGGCACAGACGAAGACAACATTCCACTCCAAGATTTAGCTAATCGTTCAAACAAAAAAACTTCAAGCAGTAGTTCTGGAAGTGAAACAAATACATCCGAAAAAAATAAGCTTGAAGAAACCAGCGACACTGGTGGTGAAAGCGATCGAAAAATTAAAGAAAACGAGGAACAAGAAAAACAAAAAACAAAAAGAAAAACCAAAAAGAAAAACAAAAAGAAAAATGAAGGTGAAGACAAACAAAACGAAACAAGCAAAAAAAAAAAAAAAAAAACAGAAATTGAAAATTTAGAAGAGAAAGAAAGCATGAAAGATGAAGACGAAGATGAAGATGAAGATGAAAATGAAGATGAAAATGAAGATGAAAATGAAGAAGAAGATGAAAATGAAAAAGAAACAAACAAAAAAACAGACAAAAGCAAAAGTGAGGAGGACAAAAATGAAGAAAAAAGCAATAAATGGAAGGAAATAGACATTATGAGCCTAATTCAGGAAGATCCAAAGAAAAAGAAAAACAACCACAGCCTTTGGAAAATCTTTAAAAAATGGGTAAAAAGAAAATTAGAAGAAAAAAAAAAGAATTTAGACCCAGATCTTAACAGCCTGTTATCTGCACTCTTATTGTTTTATCCTGTCTTTTTATTTTTATGCTTTTTCACACATTACAATCTAATTACAATCCCGTACATTATTATTTATTTTATTATCATGATCACCCCAAGCCATATTTACACACGTGGTGTGAAGAAATACCAAAGATTGAATTTTTTTATATTGATATGTACGCTTATAATTTCAATCCTAATAGTAATTGGCCAAATTATTTTTAATTCAATTTTATGGGAAAAAGAAAAAAATGGCGAAAACCCAATTAAAGATGGATCTGACGAACAAGAATTTTACAGCATGATCGGGCTCGAAATGTTTGTATTTTCAATACTTTTTATTCTTTTAATTCAAATTTTTTTTTTTTTTTTTTTTGAAAATTTTTCATTAGAGTGGTGCTGAGGGACGAAAACAAATAAGGGGCTTTAAAAAATAACTCAATTTTTGAAACATTTTTTTTAATTATACTCGATTCATATTTTGTGCAGTAAAAAATAAGAAATGCCTGCTGTTATTTTCTTTCAAAAAAAAGATCAAAAACTTTTGGTTCAATTTCAATTTTTTATTTATCTTGTCAACCAACTTTCAAAACAAATTTTTTTTTTTCAAACATCGGTCTTGTTGTCAACTAATTTACAAATTTTCTTTGAATTGAAACCAATAAAATTCTTTCTTCAAGCTCATTAAAACATTTTCAAAAACAGTAAAGTGCACAAAAATGTTCAAAATATTTTTGTGAATTTATTAGTATTTTCTTTACAAATCATCAATTTTTCATTTGAATGGTTAATTTCCGTTTTAAAAAAATTCAAATTGATCTCAAAAGTTCGTGAATGGAGATTCGAATTAATGAGACAATTTTCGTTTTTAATTGATTTGTGAAGATTCTTTTTATTTCAACAAATTATGATGAAATATTTTTTGCAAAATTTAATCAAATTTTTTTTGTTTTTGGGTTGCAAACATTATTAAACAAGCCAAGGTCAAAAAATATACAAAGAAGAAAAAAAAAAAAAAAATGTTTTAAGGGTCTAGTCATTCACCTAGGATTTGCCCCATACCCAAGGAGTGACTTGAAACCAAAAAGGGTATTGTGAAATTTTTTCTTTTTTTGATTGAAAAATTCTTTTTACAAAAAAAAAACTTTCTTAGGATCCCTATTGAGATAAAATTCAATTTACAAAAAAATTCAATTAAAGTACTCTCTCAATTACAAAAATTCAAATTGAAAAAAAAAAAAAAATAAAAAGATTTCAATAACAAAAATTCAAAAAAAAATTGGAGACGTTTTCCAAATTTTAAAAAATTTCGAATAGCAAAAATAAGAAATTCATAGGATGAAATTCTCAAAAAATTCAATTAAAAAAAAACAGTTTCTTTGAATTCCTAATTTCAAAAAAATCAAATTTTTAAAAAAAATTACTTGTTTCTTATTTTATATTTTCAAAAGGTTAAATTTCTTTAATTTAAACCAAATTCTAATCTTTTAGGTACACAACCAATTTAATCCAATCTTTGATTGTTTTGTAACGATCTAGATTTGTGAAAGTAAGTGCTTACGTTAATTCTTTTCCGAAAAATATAACTCATTTAAGAAATCAAAAAAAAAATTCAAAAAAAATCTTCGAGATCTCAAAAAGCTCCAAAGAATGGCACTTCAAAATTAACACATTTGCTTTCAAAATTATATATTCTAATTATTCAAATTGGAAATTGTGTCTCTCTCTTTGTCACTTTTTTCTAAAAATGTTATAGTTTTTCATTGTTGATTTTTGGAGATCGATAGCACACTAGTGTAAATATGGAATGTTGTAAAAAATAAAGTTTTTACAATTTTAGAGATAAATAAAGAGCACCATGCATTTATCCAAATTTCGGTTATAGTAAACGAAAGATCCATTTTGATTTTTGAGTTTGAATGGTTTTTCAATATAAAATCGTTTGGTAAATACCCACCACTTTGTTTGAAAAATGATTTTTTTAAAAAATTGAAAGATTGTTGTTTTCCAAACGATTTTTTGATTAAAATTATTCTTAGTCTATTAAGATAATCAGATATTAAATTTATTCTTACCAAAATTTGGATAAATGCATGTTGCTCTTTATTTATCTCTAAAATTGTAAAAACTCTATTTTTTACAACATTCATATTTAAACTAGTGTACTTCATCATATTTGATTTGTTTTTACTTGGTATTAGATACACTCAGAAAAATTGCAAAAAATTTTTTCTCGATATCAAAAAAAATTATTTTTAACCCGTAATGAACTTGACCCTCAAGAAGAAGTTATTAACTTTCTTTTAAAATCCTTAGTACCACTTTAATATCTTTTTCAAACAGTGAATCAATAACTTAACTATAATTATTTGATGTTCAATTATTAAAACTTGAAATTTCCACCTTTTTAAAAATGACTGTATTATTTAACCTGAAAAATAAAAAAAAATAAATTCATTAACAAAAACTATTTATCTCTTGATTAAACAACCAAACAAAACACAAAAAAAATCAAATAAAAATAGGGTATGGATTGATCCATTTCAGGGATTCCTAACTTTGACACCTGACATACTATTGTTTTTGTATTCATTGCTTACGTTTATCTTATTTTATCATGATCATTACAAAATTAAGAAATTGGATTTATGGAAAAATCAAAATGAAATTACATTCCCAAAAGGCAATTTAACTTTAAAAATCTTCATCTCATTATTATTAATTTTCATTTTTTGTGTTCTTGAGACAAACATTTTAAATTTGGTTTATTTAACAACTGTCTTTATCTTTTTTATAATCTGGTCATTTGGTTCGGAAAAAATAATCCATTTCAAACCATTTTGGGTAATCCTATTATTCTTTTCGTTTGTTTATTATATCTTACTTTATTTATATCAGTTCCCAAAATTTGAGATTTCAAGCATTCCAAGTAATTTGGGATTTTTTTTTATATTTGATATCACTGCTACATCCTATATTCCATTATTTCAAATTTTCTTATTAATCGGTATTTTTACGAGCATTTCATCAATATTTACAGAACAAAATTATAACCATAATAAAAAAGAAAACGAAAACGAAAACGAAAACGAAAATGAAAACGAAAATGAAAATGAAAACGAAAACGAAAACGAAAACGAAAATGAAAACGAAAACGAAAATGAAAATGAAAATGATAAAAAACAAAAAAAACAACCAAAAGGAAAAATGAATAATGCATTAATATCCTTAATTCAATTACTAGTATTTGCCATTTCCATATGTTTATTAATATTTTGGATTTCATTAAATCCTTGTATTTTAACATTACCAATTTGGCTAGTTTGTGGCATTTCTGTTCTTTACCCCTTTATCTTTAATTATTTAATCTCAGTAACTTCGATTTATGTGTTACTAATTTATATGATTCAATATATTTTTAATATTGATTTTGGATGGGACACTTCTGATATATTACAAGACATTGGTTTCACTTATTTTGAAAATTCAAAATTTTTTTTTGGCTTTGGCATTTTTACAATTAGCTTTTTATTATTTCAAAATAGAATTATTTATACTTTAAAAAAATTCCATAATAATACAGATTTTGATCAAAATAAAAATAATGATCATACTACTAATTCCAAATCTGATGATGGTGATGAATTAGAATTCAAAAAAAAACAAAATTACAATAATAATACTACAGATACAAATTTTGGGCTTCTTTCTACAGAATCTAGTAGCGACTCTGGAAACATTGAATGGGTGAATACAACTTTCCACGAGAACAAAAATAGCAAAAGCAAAAGCAAAAGCAAAAAGAATAGCAATGAATATAAGAAATCTGATCAAAGTAATAAAAGTGATCATGGTTCCAAATCCGATTCTGATTTAAATTATGATTCATATCTTCAGGAAATGCAGAAAAAGAGAAAGAAAAAAAAGAAAATTCAGTTTTTCCAAATTATTGGGAAATTAATTATTCGATTTTTCATGGCCTATTCATACTATTTATCTTTATTCATTGTGGTGGTAAGCTCTTTAAATAATATAACCATTTTAAATTCTGTATTTATGATCTTTTTTGTAATATTTATTTTATCCAAAAGAATTGCAAGAAAGTATTGGATCTGGTTAGTAATTTATTCGGAATTAGTATTACTGACAATGTTTTTATGGAATTTCTCATTTATATCAAATAATACACGCACAGAATCAAATATTGTCTATACCTTGGGAGTATATTCTGATATTAATTTTTCCAGTTTCATTTTTTGGAATATTTTAATCACAATTTTTGCAATTATTCAATTCCACATCAACCAAATATACAAACAGAATGAACAAAATAATGAAAAACTACTTGAATTAAATAACAAAAAAAACAAAAAACAATCAAGAATGACAGCAGGTATTGGTAATAAATTTAATACATTAAAACAAAACATGTCGTTTGCGACGATGAAACAAAATGCTCTTTTTAATGATCAAGAAGAAGCAAATAGCATGGAAGAATTAAAATTGATCAAAACTTTGAACAAATATTATAATCAATTTTTTTATCAATTTGGTGAACATTTATCTTACATAATAATTTTATTATTTTGTATTTATACTAGGATTTGTATTATCCATTTGTTTTATTTGGTCATTACATTTATTTGCTTTTACATACACTCAATAATCCATACGAGCAAAAAATTAATTTTATTTTTTTATATTTTAACAATAAGTGTTGGAATAACGGTCTTGGCCAGATATAGTTTCCAATTTGATTACATAAACAGCACAGTCTCCAATAAATTTGACGCTGATTCTTTTTATCAAGATTTCGGGTTAATAAAATATAAAGAAAACCCTTGGGAAATTATTTTGCCACAATCAATATTATTGATATATTTGGTGTCTCAATTAACTTTTATGAAAAATAAATCAAAATTAGTACAAATGAATGATAGATCCGACAAAGAAAAAGAAAATAACAAGAATGAAAAGGCTAATAAAAAAAAAAATAATAATAAAATCGATCAAAATAATGATAATAATAAAAATAGTAATGATAATGATGATGATAATGATGATGATGATAATGATGGTGATGAAATAAAAAAAAAAAATTGGAACGATAATTTTTCAAATTATTCTTCTGATGAAACTTCAGACGATTTGATTTCTAGTGAAACATACCAAATTTTAGAACAAGAAAATTTAAAAAAAAAAATCAAAATTCAATTTGATAATCAAAAAAATTTAAAAAGATATTTAAAATTTGAACTCTCTCCATTTAAATTTGACATATATTTTGATAACATGAAAAAAGATCTTGAAGCTGCTTATAAAACCCAATTACCAATATTTATTGAATTTATCAAAAGATTTATTTTCCTTTATTCCTTTCAATTATATCTATTTGTGTGCTTTTTTGTTGCCATTTATGAACCAAATTTATTGAATTTCATTTTTCTATTATTTTCAATATTAACAATTATTTTGAAATCCAATATTAAAAAAATTTGGCCGATCGTCTTTGTTTATTCATGTTTAATAATTTTGGGAACATATGGATATCATTTTAATTACTTCTCGGATTACCATGATAACAAATATTTAAAATATATTGGATTTGAAATTTCATATGTTAGAAGCGAAATCAAAGGGACAGTTTGGATTTTAATAACTTTAAGATTAGCACAGCAGGTCAACCATTATAAAAAGCAATATTATCCAGATGATAAAAAATTGAAATTATTTCTTGAAAAAGAAAATATTGCAGAAACAGAGACCTTTGAATTAATTACCAATTATACCAAAATGTTTTTTAATAATATATTACTAAAATTTGGTATGATCATTGTCAATCTTACTTTATTAATCGTTGCATTTTTAAATAATAGTATCTTTGGTATATTATGTATAATCGTTTTAATCGTTTTGCATGCCAAAAAAAGGAAAAGGGATATTAAAACTTATGGCTTTTTAATTTTTCTCTTTAGTTTCACATTATTAAGCAGATATTTGATATTATTAGGTTTCCCGCCTTTTATAGAGGACGTTAAAACAAGTTTATCAAATGATATGTTAATTTGGCTTGATATTAAAATTGAAAATTCCACATATTTAACTGGGGATTTTTTTATAATTTTCTTTCTTTCTTTAACAACAAAATCTTGGGTATTGAAAAAACGAGAATTAAAATTAAAATTTCAAAAGAAGCAAAAGAAGCAAAATCTGAAAAAAAATTCTAGTGATGATAGTAATAATTCAAATTCTGATAACACAGATGATCACAATGATTATGTTGATGTTGATGAAACTAGTGGTGGTGGTGATGATGATGATGATAAATTTTCAATTGAGAATCTAAATGAAACTCCCGATGAATATTATAAATTTTCTAATAAGACCACAACCTTTGAATCACTTTTTTTATCTGTTGCATCACAAATTAAATTTATATTAATTATTTTAATATTTTTATTTGCGATACCATTGAAAACATTATTTAATTTCGTTTATGTAGTCTTTACAATGTACTTTTTAAATCAATTGAATAAATTAACCATCAAGCACTATTCAAAATCTTATGTCAATTTACGAAATTATTTATTATTTGTATCCTTTATTTACATTTTTTTCACTGCCCCCTTTATTCCTCAAAGCGAAGAAAAATTTAGCTATAGTAATATTTTTGGATTAAATGCTACTGACCCTTCTGATAGATTTTCATTAAATGGTGCATTATCGCATATTTTTGTGTATTTGTTTGTCAGCTTATTAATTACATTTTCAGAATCAAAATATTTTAAAGGATTATTAGAATATAAAATAAATGATTTAAAGCAAATTACAATGCGATCAATCCAATTAAAAGAAAATGAGTTTTATCAAAGTGAATTCCAAAAAATGGAATCAACAATTTCTGAAAAAAATAGACAAAATAGATATGTTCAAATAAGAAAGAAATTAGATCAATTAAAAAATCAAGAAATTGAATCATTAAACAACCAGGAAATGAGACAAGAAACAAAAAGATTAGAAAAACAAAAACAAAAAGAAAAATTAAAATTAGTTAAAAATCAATTCAAAAAAAATAGCAAACTAATGAAGAAAAATAATATTGGAAATGACATAAACAATAATGATAATGATAATGGTACTGGTAATGATAATGATAATGATAATAAAAATGAAAAGGGAAATAAACAACAAATCAATAACAAATTAAAAAAAATTTCAAAACTTTTTGGAATATTATCAAAATTATATAGATCTCTACTTGTTAATTGTACAAAAACATTACTATTAGGAATTTCTATTAAATTATGGTTTGGGGATTCAGTTATCAAAAAAATTGAAAAAGATGAAAAAGAAAAACAAGAACTAAAACGAAAACAAAAACAACTTATAGACATAATAAATAATGATGATAATGGATTAAAAGTATTAGAACCAAGATCAAAAACAGTTAAAGAATTTAAAAAGAAAGAAAGAAACAAAATAAAAGATAAAAATTATAAAATATTTCGAGAAATAATTCGACTTAAAAGGTATCGTAATCCAGAAAAATTATTAACATTTAACAAAAAAGGAGAAATTATTAAAAAGCAGCCAAATCATTTATATTTGTTCCTTTGTTCATTATTTTATTTCTTATTAAATAATACCGAATATTTATGCTATTTTGCGTTTATCATTGTGCCATTAAATAGCCCATCAATCATTTCTTTAGTGTACCCAACGTTATTATTTTGCTTAGCATTATTTTTCCAACCCAGTAAAAAATTTTGGCAATTTTTAATTGCTTATACTCAGGTAATAATTGCAATAACATTTTTTTTCCAATTAGACATTTTGTGCTTTTGCTATTTAAACCAGCAGTGGGGTTATTATTCCATTTTACCCGATTGTGATAAAGTTAAATGTCAAGCGGGTACTGAATCCTTTTTAGAATACTTTATTGGCTTTGATAAATCTACAAATTCCTTTTTTACAGTTATTTGGGATAATATTTTGGTATTAATTTTAATGATATTCCATAGATCAATGTTATTGAAAAAAGGTAGATGGGATAAAAAAAAATTATTTGATATTAAAGACAAAGATAATGATAAAAAAACAGATCAAGATCAAGGTGAAGAAATAGAAAAAGAAGGAAAAAAAAAAAAAAAGAAATTTTTTTCAATTTTTAGGAAAAAAAAAGATCAAAAATTAAAAGAGAAAGATAATGAAAACGAAAAAGAAGAAGAAGAAGAAGAAGAAGAAGAAGAAAGCTCTGAAGAAAAGAGAGAGAAAGAAGAAGTGAACGATCAAAAAAAAGATTCAATAATAAAAAAAAATAATAGTGATAATAATTTAAATTCTTCTGGAGATGAATTACAAAAAAAATCAAAAACTGTCAGTTTACAAAAAACTCAAACAAATTTAGATGATTTATATTTGTCGAAAGTAATGTCAGATTTAAGAAAAAATCAAAAAGATAATATCGATCAAGAAGCATTATTGAAAATCATGAAAAGAAAAAAAGAGAAAAATAAAAAAACAGGCAAATTTCGAATCATTAAAAAAATTCTAGATCCCTTAGGCAAAATAGGGAAAGATTTTTATACAGTATGCTTTTTCATTGATGTCATTACGTTAGTTCATTTAGCCTTTTATTATCAAAATTGGAGTGAGACCATCTCCGGCGATTTGAGTTCTTATTTATCAAGTGGACAAATGATTCCATTAAATTTTGTCTTAATTTTAATCTTACAATTTTCTTTAATTGTAGCTGATCGAATATTTTATTTATTTAATACGTTAACTCTCAAATTGATATATCAGCTATTAAGTGTAATAATCCATTGGTTCATAATATTTGCGATCATACCATATAATTTAAACGTGAAATTCACAGAG
The DNA here is from genome assembly GCA_027625915.1 of Anaeramoeba flamelloides. NCBI lineage: Eukaryota > Anaeramoebidae > Anaeramoeba > Anaeramoeba flamelloides. The sequence goes on along the minus strand of JANTQA010000032.1, from coordinate 9,231,419 downwards.
ATGCCCTCATTGGTATTTTTGTACTTATTGAAATGTGGTTATTTCTTCTTCTCTGGTTTCCAAATACGATTTGGATATCCATCCTTCACCTCGGGAAATATCTTGATGAGGGGATATTCAAAATTTTCCAAAGTGCTTTTTACAATATACATGGTTATCCCCTTCATTTTTGAATTGAGAGTGATTCTGGATTGGATATGTACGAAGACTACTTTAAGCTTGGAAGAATTTATTAGATTCCATGCGATCCATGGCAAATGCTTTCTATTAAAATGCGAAACAGAAAACGAGGATTTTGATGATTACAAGCCAGGGCAAAAGACGCCCCTCAAAAGCAAGATAATCATGTCCGTCATCGCCCTAATTTTGATCATCTTTTTAATTTTCGGTCCAGTGTTATTAATGGCCAGCAACGAGGACTTTACAAAAAATACCGTTTTAAGGATCGATACAGAATTTGGCGTAGAAGGGTATCAATCAATGTACCATGCAGAGTTATTGCTCGACGGCGACAAAATAGGTTCAAATCAAGAAATTTTGCAAATGTGCACAGAAAGAAAAGATTCCTTAGATTCGGATTATTTCCAGGAAATCAAAATGAGTGAGCTGTCCGAATCCTTTTGGGGAATTACGCCAGCCGGCGAACAGGATCTAATTGACGGTTTAAGATCGAGTGCAGTAGATACCTTTTATATAGAATATAAATTCTACTCCGAGTATGCCACAGGAGAGGATGAGTCATTGGTAAGAGAATATTCCTTTTCCCACACTTTCTCGACAACTGAGGCCAACAACCTCGCAGACCTTCTAGAAAAAAATGAAGATGGTGAAATCGCAATCAACAATTTTGTCCCAGAGATCATTTATATTGCCAACTATGATGATCCAGAAGAAATTTGTGATCAGACAATAGATGGATTAATTTCCTTAAGTGGCAGCACAAATGATACAAACTCAAATACCAAATATTGGGGAATTAGTACTGATGCAGACAGTGTTATTAGCTATTATATTAAAAATGCTGATGTGCCAAAATCCAGTATTTCACAAACGGCATTGTCAATGGGCGGAATCGCGGGATTATATATTGGCGTCGTATGGGCAGCCGCAAAATTCCTTAGAGAATACGTCGAAGGTTTGTCTGGTGGTATCATGGAAGACGAATTGCCAAATGTCGACATGATTTTAAGCCTGATGGAGGATATACTTTGGGCTCAAAAAGAAAAAAATTTGGTTCTCGAAGAATTGCTATTTGATGAACTGATAGATATTTTTAGAAGTTCTGAAAAATTAATACGGATAACAGGTACAAGGGCCAAGCGTGGGAATTATAATTATTCTCAATATTTCCAAAATAAACAAAATTAAAAAAATTGGTTTTTTTTATGTTTTTTCATTTTTTTTTTTTATTAAAATTTAATGAAATATTTTGTTAAAAAGAATATTTTTTTAAAAAAATAAAAGTAACCAATAAAATTCATTTTTTCATGATCTTTTTTTTGATAATATTTAGTTTTATCTTTTTTTTTTTGTTTTATTTTCTGTTTTTATTTCATCCAATAGTTCAATATGGTGTATCCTTTTCTATATTTTTTAACTTTAAACTTACATACTTGGTACTAACCCTAATAATTTATAATTTGTACAAGTAGTTTCTAGATCATACTGCAAAAAAAAAAAATTGATACTTCTTAAAATACAGTTAAACTTTATAAAATATTCTTTTTTTTTTTTTTTTTTTTTAAGGGAGGAAACTAATTACAACTTACATTCTTTTGGTTTCTTTTAATTTTAGGCATTTACCGAAAATTAAATAAATTTTCGGTTTATTTCTTAAAAGGTAAAAAAAAACTACTATTATCTTTTATATAATTAAAGTTGAATTAGTAAAATCCTTGATTGTTCTCCATTCTTTTGAATTTTACGGTGCTTTGCGACACTCAAAGGTACTCTATGGCACTTGACGACACAACTTTTTGTTTATATTGTTATTATGTCAAATAATTTTTAAAATATTCTTAACCTTTTCATCCAGTGCTATCTATAATTAAGTTTTCTCAAAATTGATTAATATTTGCATCTAGTAGTTTTTAACTATCTAATTTCCAATTATAATTTTTTTTCTCTTATTTTGAAATTTTTAAATTTTTTGTTGTGTGTTCAAAAGTCAAGATTTTTTAATTTATTTTTGAGTTTAAATCTTCTTTTCTTATATCAAAATTCTTACTTAGTCTATTTTTGGTTCTTTTTTATAAATTCTTCTTGGAGAGTGTGGATTAATTTTTTAAAAAATTTTACTTTTTTATTCCTTCAAACATCTATCATGTTGAAATATTTTTGATTTGGATTGAAAATAACAAGGAATTTGTATATTTGGCTCATGCACATCACTTTGAATATTTGTAGTTTTACTCCATTGGTTAGCTTTTTTGGTTAACTATCATTATGATTTTTTTAAAATTATCTTTTAATTTTTCAAAGTTTTTATGTAAATGTTTCTCTTTTTCAAACACAATTCCTAAATACTTTATTTCAGATAATTAATTTGATTTTTAAGTATTTTCAATATTTGGGTTCCTTTCAAGTTCTTGAATAATTTTATAAATTAATACAGTCAGTTCCACTTTTAAGGCACAAACTTTCAACGAAATTTAAGTCACAAAAAAATTTCAAATTAAGGCACATTATTCAAATTCTAGTAAAATAATTTGTTTATAAAAAAAATTCCAAATTTTGTGCTTTAATTTGAGGTTTTTTTGTACCTTAAATTTCGTTGAAAGTTTGTGCCTTAAATTTGAAACTGACTGTATTAATTTTTGTCTTTTTCTGATATTGTATGCTTCCATTATTATAATCCAGTTATCTACAAACATCTGAACATGATGAACTGAGTCTTTATTTTTTTTTTTTTTTCAATTATAAAGTGGTGGATAAATTCAAAAATTAAAGGGAAAAGAGGATCTTTTGGATAAACTCCAATTCCTTCTTTTGTATAATATTTCCCTAACCAAATTGTAATTTTTTCATTTTTCAAGATATTTATTGAGAGTGTAGTGAACTAATATAAGACTCATTGTATCAAAGTATTTTTCAATATCAATTGTGATCATTTATAATTCAATATTTTTAAATTTTTTTTGTTAGTTTTTGAATTCAAATCGAATATTTAGAACAGCTATTCTTATATCCAATTTAAAAAAAAAAAAAAATGAAGAATCTGGAACTAGATTCCAAAGAATCTTTATTCCTTTTATAAATAAGTTTTAGAAAAAATCTTGCTAAAGTTTTATTAATTGATATTGGTTTATAATTTAAAGCAATTCCTTTATTTCCAGATTTATGAATAAATAAAATATTCCATTCTTTTTATGTAAATTAAATTTTTTCTTCTCTTGGTTTATTAATTCAATAGATTAATATTTAAATACATTTTTTTTATATACAGGAATATGAAACTCCAAATAAATTTCCAAAAGATTGTTTAAATTTTTTTTTTTATAACAAAGTAATTTCTGAGCATTTTTTAGTATGGATTTTTCTCTTTTTTGTTTTTTTTTTTTTTTTATGAACAATTAAGGGTTGTAACAGAAAATTTGTTATATAGTGAATATATAGGAAAAAATTCTATTTAATAAACGTAATTAGATTTAGTTTCAAAAATAACAATTAAATCTAAATAGGGAATATGAACAATAGTTAAATCATAATTATGCACCAACCGTGTGATCTTTTATAGGAAATTATATGTTTGTTATTTAACGAATTAATTTGTTAAAAAAAAATATTCTACAAATAACTAGAAGGTAGATGAAAAAATACAAAACCTGGTCTTTCTTCAAATGTAAAAAGTTGTATTTAAATCATTATTGAAAAAAATTAGATTCTCTTTGCTTTCAATTCTTTAATATATTTTTCATTTATATTTTATATTGTGAAAAAAAAAACAGGTTTCACATACACTAATTCCAAATTGTGATATTTTTCTTTCATTTAAATATAATATTTTGTTTTTATAGAAATAAAAAATAAAATAAATACTAAGAAAAAAAATTATCTTGCATAATTTGGATTTTATTCACTACTCCACTTTTAAATATAGATATGAAATGATTATTTGTCTGTGTGTTTTAACTATCCTCAAAATTAAAAATCTATGTTTAATATCTTTAATAATGATGAATTGTGTAGGTTTATTTTAAAAAATTTGATAAGAAGTTAAATATATTATTTTTTTATTTTTTTTTTGAGAGAAAAATGTCCGATAAACATATTTTCCAGAATAGATCCATTTTTTATGAATTAATATTCTAATAAAAATAAATTTGAATATAAAATTATTTTTTCTAAAAAAATCTTTTATTAATTAATAGTTTTAAATAATATCATTTACAAAGATAAATAATTAAGATAAAATAAATATTTTGAAAAAAATATAATTTCTTGAAAATTTTGCTCTTTTTGTATTCACTTTTTTATTCAATCAAAAAGGATTATATTTATTGAAATTGAACTATTTTTTAAAAATGGTTATTCGCTTTATAATATTAATGTAAGTTGGGATGGGGGGTTTATTCCAGGATTCTTACCAAAAAAAAATACAAATTTTGTATTAAAAATCATTTTTTTTGAATTTTGCAAATTTTAGTTTTCCTTTTTCAAATTTTTGTTTATCTTTTGTTCTTATTTTTCTTTTTCTTTTTTTTTTTTGTTTATTTTACTTTTTTTTTTTGCAAAATATCAAATTAAACAAAAAAATGATCCTCAAATGACAAATAAAAATTAGAAAAATGAGACGATACTATGTCTTTCAAATTGAATTTAATTATTAGCCAAAAATCTTCTTGTTTAACTTTTTCTGAGTAAAAGTTCAGTAAATAAAAAAACAGTAATACTCATTTCAAAAACTTTGACTCGCTTTTTTTTTACGTTTTTGGTTTAATTTTTTTTTTTTTTGATTTTTAAAATCTCAGGTTTTTATATATGAAGAAGGATTTAAAAGTGGATCATAAATTAAAAATCGGGTTTAATTATTAGTTGTTCTTTAATACAAAAAGACCTTTTTTTTTTACTCAATTTATTATTTCAAGTGAGTCAGATTTTTTGAAGTGGAATTTTGAATACTTTCGTTTCTTATGATAATAGGGATAGCTTCAAAAGTGAATTAGTGATAGATTATTATTTTGAAAAAAAAAGTAAAATTTTGATCTGTTAAAGTGAATGTGGTGTATTTTAAAGTAATGGATTCAACTTACAAAGAATTTGAGGTTTGATTCTATTCAAGTGATTGTTAAGAATCTAATTTCAATTTTGAGAGTAATTTAAGTTATCAGGGTATATACTTGTTTTTAGTATTGATACTAGTTTTAAAAGCACATTAGTCAGGATTCTCAAATTAAAGATATCTCAAATTACAATCGAAGTGATATTTCATTCTTGTAAATTTATTTTTGGAATTATTATTCCGAAAAACCAAAAATTAGTTAAAAATTAATTTCTTGTTAATAATTACAAGATATTAAAAAATGAAATTAAGCTCTATTTTAATAAAAATATTTTTTTTGAGAATGAATAATCGGTAATTGATAAAATGTCTAAGTAATTATTGGAAGGTTGGTGTTTTGAATAACAATAACCACATTATCGCTTATTGTTGATCATTTTCTTAAAAAGTTACATATACCAACCAGTAATTAATATTAATTTAATACTTGTATTCGGGCTTTACCGAACAACTATTTCTTGAAGAAATGATCTAAAGATCGGAGTTTTTTTTTGGTTATTATAAAAACTGAAAAAGACTAATACTTGTTAATTTTCTTAATTAAAGATTGTTTTTTCATTCTTGATTACAACCAAATTTCTTTGAAACAGTGATCTTTCTTATCTGGTTCTTGGAAAGAAATATATTTATTTAAAAAACACACCTTATTATATTCGTTTTCTTGACTTATACTTGGGTTAATTTCAAGAATCTCTAAGAAAACATTTCTGAAGACAAAAAATAATTCAATAAGAACAATAAATAAAATAAAAAAACCTTTCAAAAAATTAAAAATTTAGAGATTCACCTCAAAATTGATTTGTTTTGAATCTCAACTCACAAATAAAACAGCGAATTGTATTTTAATTTCACTGTTTTTCAATACCATATTGAACTTTCAATTATATTTTTTTACAGTTCAGTTTTTTCAATTAAAATTTTCAAATATGGGTTAATCTACCATACCACCTTAAAGTTTTGACATTGACCGTGAATTGACTCAAACAAAATTTTGACCTTAGAAAGAGGTTATTAATAACCAGTAGAAAAGGTATTGACAAAACCTTTTATTATTGCATTTCTCAAAAAATTAGTTTTTTTATGGAAAACAAAGTTATCATTTTTTCAATTTTCTTGTTTTTATTTAAACACAGTTTTAATTATTTTTAATTTAACCCACCACAATTCTACTTATGAGTAAAAAAAAAACAAAGGTTGAAAAAATTCCAGAAAAAGTAAAGGAAAAGGAACAAGAAAAAGAAAAACCAAAATCTCATTCAAAAAAAAAAATCAATCAATCACTTTCTGGGAAGAAGACAAAGAAGAAAAACAAAAACGAAAAGGAAAACAAAAAGAAGATCACAAAAAAGTCAAAAAAAATTGAAAAAGAAAAAGAAAAAGAAAAAATTAAAAAAACAATCTCAAGCCGTGAACAAAAATTTTTAAAAGTTCTTGATCAGGAAATAATTGAAATTGAAAACTTGAGAAGTTTGTCTTGGTCAGGAATTCCAAAACGACTCCGATCTTTAACCTGGAAAATTTTATTAGGTAAATTAATTTTTTTTTGGAGCTTTATTGAAATATAAACACAATTTTTTTTTTTTTTTTTTTGTGTTCATTTTGGTAACTGTTTCATATCTTTCGGATCAATATTTTAATATTTCTTTCTTATTAATTCAAAACTGTCTTGGTATTTTTAATAACAAATTACTTAAAGGTTATTTACCTGTAAACAAATCACGAAGGGCAACAACATTGGAAAGGAAAAGAAAAGAATATAGAGAAGCTGTCTCGAAATTAATTCATGAAAAAATTCAACGAAATAAATTTGAAAAGAATACGCTTCACCAGTTAGAATTGGATCTTCCAAGGACGTGTTCAGGTTTGTATTTATTTTTCTTTTTTCAAATAAACGGCTTTTTTATTTAATCAAATATGGAATTTTGGTTGTTAATTGACAACTTTTGTTTCTCATTGGTTTGACACCTAAACAACAAAAAGAAAAAGAAAATTTTTAATTCAATAAAGCACCCACTAAGGCTAAAAACATGTACACCCATCTTTTTTGTGTCATTCTTTTTTGAAAATTAGCCTATTTCAGGGACTGATTTTTTCAAAATTATTTTTACAAAAATCTTTGATTGTATTAAAACAGAAACTTGAATTATCTCACAATACACACATTTGTTTGGTGGTGGGGTTTTATAAAAAAGGGAAATTGAAAAAAAATTTAAGGACTATTAATATTTTATTTTCTGTTCAGATTGCTTTTGTGACTAAAAACATATTTGTTGATTTAAGAGATTATCGTCTATCATGGATTCGTCTATAATTAAAGTATGCTGTAATTGAAAGCAAATGATATTAATGCTCCATGAGTCCAAATGACTCGGAAAAATTCGATTATAACATATTATTGCACAATAAATTATTTGATTTTTTACTGATGATCACAATTCTAAAAATTATCATTTTGACATTTTCCTTTTGTTAAATTGCTTTTTCAAATCTAAAAATAGAAGCCAAAATAATAGTATTAAAGGATTTAAAAATTTAGATTTAGAACTTCCAAAAAGTATCTATTTTTTTGAGATTTTTTAATTTAAATATTTAACTCAATAATTATTAGTATAAAAACTGAACAGGAGCAAATATGATAGTTCAAAGGGCTACGTTTTCGAGTCAAAACGGTAAAATTATGGATAAACGTGCTCTTGAAAGAGTTCTGTAATCTCAGTTAAATTTACCCAAATAGAATTTCATTTACAAAAAAATGGGAAATTTTCAGAATTCCAACAATTTTCACAATTTTACCTTTATTCGATCCTGTCAAAATTTGATTTTATTTCCATAATTTGCATTTCAAATTTATAAACACAAAAAAATTCCTCAAGCTTTTCTAAATATTGTTTTTAGTTACTTTTACAAGTTTGAAATATTTTTAAATTTTGAATTGTAGTTGAAAATACCTTATAGTCAATTTTTTTATAAAATTTTGCTTTAAAAATCTATTTGATTTTTTTTTTTTTTGTTTGTGTTTGATTTTTAAACTTCGAAACTAGTAAATTTTTTTATCTAATTTTTTCAGAATGAAAATTCTTTTTGAGAAGTGAATATAAAATAACACAATAATTCAATACCCTCTAGGCTGGAAACATAGTCCTTAAAACCAAATTTTTAAAAAAAAAACTCTATTTTTGAGACCGTAATATTTATATTTGTGATAAAGATTGTTTTTTTTTGTTTCCCTTCTATGGTGCTAGTTGTATTTTCAATGCATTTTCAATATATTTACAATATATGTAAAATAATTTGAAAAAAAAATCTCCAAAGTTAATTATTTAATTTTTAATAAAAATCTATATTTTTTATTGATTAATCTACATTTCGCCACAAATTTAAGAAAGATATTTTGAAACCTTGGAGTCTTAATATTGATAATTCATACTTTAAGTTTTGTTTCAAAACGAAGGTTTTTTTCGAAAATTGTTGGGTTTTTTTTACTAATACTTTGGAGCATTTTTAATAGATGAGATAAACAAAGATTAATACTTGACTAATCAATTTTTTCGAGATATTTGAACCATATAAAACAAAGATGGTTTTTACCTTCAATCGCGACAAGCTTTTATCTTAGGCTTCTTGGTAGTAGACGCTAACCCCTTAAAGGAAATATGAGTTGCATGGTAGGTGAATTTTGCTTTTATGACTAAAAACACATTTATTGACTTAAAAGAATGCTGAACCGAAAGAGTTCTTGCTAAATTTTAAATTTTAGGTTTAATTTTCAAAATTTTTGTCATTTGGGTTCAAACATTTTTACTATTCAAATTGAAATTTAACTTGAAAAGGTTAGAAAATTAAAATCCACGTGCTGCTAGTTCCAATCAAATTATTTTCAATTGTCTCATAGTTTGCTTATGGTGAATTTATTGATATACTCAAAAATAACTTAGATCGAACCCAGGCACAATCTCAAAAAAAAAAATCGATTTTAAATTTGCTTTGTGTTTTGTTCCAAAATTCTTTAAATTTTATGGATCAATAAATATTTTATTAATGTTTTCATTCAAATCCTAAAAAATGCTAAATTTTGACTTTCTTTTAATTTGCATTTTTTTAAATCATTTTTATTCATTAAAGTATTGTATTACAATGCCTACAGAGCAAAAAATATGGAGTACTTAAAGTCTTTTTAAAAAGGTGTTAGCAAAAAGGTTTTTAAAATGTTCCTGAAAATTGGTCTATTTAAGTTTATCAACTGTTTTGTAGATAGGTTTGAACATTTTAAATTGTTTTAATATTTCTTTTGGGAAATTTTTGATCACTCTTATTTTTTTATTGTTTTGTTTGTAAATTCATTTTAAAATAAGAAATGTCCAAATAATTCCTCTATTGAAAACAAAAAATAATACTAATAAACGGAAAAAAAAGTTCAATAATTGAATTCTTTCTTTAGTCGGTATTCAAAGTTGATATTTAATGGGACTAAACCACATCTCAATTATTTTCCTTTATTGTTTTTTTATTAAAAAAATAATAATAATTTGATAATTAAATATTTTTATTATCAGATATCATTCAAAATAATTATATGACTTAGAACCCTGGGGTTAATGTATGTTTTTAAATGCACTTAAAATTGAGAAAAAATACTAAAAAAAAAAAAAAAAAAAAAAAAAGCATATTACAGATAATAAAATCAAATATTTGAATCGTTTGGTATGTCACTGTTGTGAAAAACAAATGAGGAATCAAAAAAAAAGTGAAAAATCTTCATTTTCAGTAATATTTAGTATTAAAATAAAGTATTTAATTCTATAACATTATACTTGGACGATCTTGATGAAATTCAAACAAAGAGAATCTAATAAATACTATACTTGGTAAAAGGCTTCAATTCTGTTTTGAGTTCTTATTAGTTTCAAAAAATTATTGTGAATTTGATCATTTTTACTAAGGTTTTTAATTAAATTTATAAAATTTCAAAAAAAAAAAAAATCCCTCGCTTTTTTTTTCATTCCTCACTTTTTTTACACAATAGCCACACTATTAAACAATTTAGAAAAAATAATCATTTTATTATTTATTATTGAGAGAGAGGGGGGTAATTAAAGAAAATTTACTAAAATCAAAATAAAAAAAGAGAAGAAAAAATATTATAATAAAATAATAAGTGTATCGTTTGCGTGACCAAATTAAAAATTATCCAGTTCCGTTAGGTTTTCCAGAATTTGAAAGGATTGGATAAAATCTTTTATTTTTCTAAATTCTTTCAAATTCTGGAACCCCTAAAGACAAAATATATTTAAAATGGAAGGGTTCTACTTCGATTTTATAACTCGGAAATTTTACAAATTATTTAAATAGATCCTCTTGTATTATAAATAAAAATAAATCAAAATTTTGTCGAATTATCCAAAAAAAATAAATAATTTAGATACCATAAAAGATTTTTATAATTTTCTATGGAATTGCCCAACCTATGAAAATAATCATAAAATCTCGATATCTGAATTAAAAAAAATTAATATGACCAATATATTAAAAAAAAAACAATAGTCTTGATGTTATTACAAAAAAAAAATTCAAAATTTTAATTAAGTCCTAGTGTATAATTACTTTATTTTTGAGTCTTTAAAGCAATTTCTAAATAAAATTTTAGGAAAATCTAACGGTAAATAAAAGGAAATTAACAACTCCTACATTAAATAATAAAAAAAATAAAATAAATTTGAATTTTTTTTTTATATTTCTGATATTAAATAATTTATAATATTTTATTTTCTAATTCTTTAAATAATTAATAGATTCGAAATTAATTCAAAATCCTAAAATCAATAATATATATAAACAGGTTTTATATATTTGGAGTGTGCGTCACCCAGCAAGTGGATACGTTCAGGGGATGAATGACTTGGTTACTCCATTTTTTTACACCTTTTTTCAGGACTATATTAAAGAAGGTAAAATCTATTTCTTTATTTTGTTTTTTCCCCTTCAAATAATGAATTAAATTACTTTATGTAATATACTTTTGCTAAACTGAGATATCACCAAAAATCAAAATTGCTAAAGGGGCTCGATTATTTATTAATGTTTGCAAATTAAAAATTCTTAAAGATTATTTTTTTATCTTTATGAAATTCTAGATACTCTGATATTTTTTATTTTATTTATTCAATTTAATTGTCAAATTTTGGATTTTTTTTTTTTTTTAATTCTTGATTCAAATCAAGAAATGAAAGATAAGGAAACAAATTTTTAAGTGGCTTGCTTAATTGTGTTTTTAAAAGAACAAAGAATGAATGTTCAGATGTGTACTAATAATATGGAATATGTTTGGTTGATGTTTAACCAAATTTTTCATTTTGTAAAAATTTTGGAGTTTTGATCAAAAAAATAGAGTTCAAAATTTCAACTTTTTTGTGTTCTTACAAATATTTTTTGATTTTTTTCTTTTTTTATTTAAAAAAAAAAAAAGGAAGAGGTCCTTTAGAAAGATAATTAATGTTAATCGAGAGTTATAAAACTTTTCATTTAAATTTTATTACTTGGATTTATTTAAATAGAAATTATTAAAGTTTATTATAAAAAAAAATATTTTCTCATCTACTAATAAGCAGCAGCTTCAAAAAAAAAAAAACTTTAAAGGATAAAATGGGTATATTATCACTTTTCAAAAATAATTGTAATAATCTTTTTATTCATTACCCTACTTTACAAAATAATTTGATTTTGTGAAAAAAAATAATTAAAAACAAATTATTTTCTATTTTTTTTGATAATAATCAAAAGATAATTTTTATTAATCTCTTTATTCTTAATTTAAGTCATCATCTTAAAATTGTTCTAAACTTCTCTACAAATAATTTTCAAAAAATTAAAAAATTGGAAAAAGTTGATTTAAGGAAGTAGTTACATTTTACCATTTTTAAAAAATTTAATTGATACAACCTTACTGAAAAAAAAAGATCTTTTGAGTGTAATGGGATATTGAAACTTTGAAACCAAAATACCAGTTCACTGCTCTATTTGTGGATTGAAAGCGAACCTCAAGTAAACCAAAGTTGAATCTTTAATGTTTTGAATATTTTTTTTGATTAAATTTTTGGTTTTATTAAATTATGTTTTGGATCTTGAAATATGTTTATGGGGAAAACTTGAAATTATTCATAAACAAAAAAAAAAATAGACAAGAGAAAGTGTGCATTTGAAGCAAATCTTTTGTTTTTGTAGACCAAACAAGAAAGTTCACCTTTCCAAATAAATTTGTAGAAATCAAGAATGAAAAAAAATAAATTCAACCAAATTCTATTTTCGAAGATATATTTTCTTTATCTTCTTAATTTGTATGAATCTTAACAAGTTATGACATTGTATTTCTCTCGCCATTACTATTTATTTGTTATTTAACCAAAGGTGTTTTTTACAAATTTGTTTTCAAAATTCTAATTTCAAAAGATTTTATAAAACAAAGCCAAAAACAAAAAATACTTTTTCAAAGATTAAAATAAAGGAATTGAATTCTCGAAATCCAAAAACAACTACAAAAGTTCAACCCGAAGAAAAAGAAAAATGAGTAAAAAATTAAAAGCAACACCAGAATTATTTTGAGTTTTCGCAATTAATGTAAAACTAAATAATTCTCAAATCAAATTAAAATACATCCAATAAATATTTATTTCTGAAGAGGAATTTAAAAAATATCCCATTTTCTTGAACCAAAACTAGAATTAAATGAATTAAATGAAAAAAGGATTTTTAAATTCATTTTGGAAATTCCATAAAAACAAAAAGTAATTTTGTTAATCAAAAATTTTTCAAATATAAGTTTTTCCATTAAGAATTAAAAATAAAGCCAAGTAAAGAAAAAGAAGTAATTATATCAAATTTTACCGATAAGATTAAAATAAATGATTTTTATTTATTTTTTCAAGCTCAATTTTTTCATTTTTTTGGATTTCCATTTTTTAATTGGTATGAAAATATATTATACTAGGATATGTTCCACTCTCATATTTAACAAAATATTAATGTATTTGGCTTAAAGATATGATTTGAATAATTCGGTTTCACATAAACTTGGCACTCAAAATTGGTAAAATGTACTTTGTCCCCTTAAAAAATAAAACCAAAATCAATTTTTAAAAAAATATTTTTTTGAAATTTTCAAACTTTGAACAATCTTTCTGAGAATTGAAATTTTGATTGCACTTTGATCAAAAAATATTAGAAATTTTGATCATGTGATTTGTTTATTAGTTTTTTAATCTCAAAAACAAAATTAATGATAGTACTCATATTTATTAATTTTTTTTAAGGTAGAGCAGTGAAAAAAATACCGGACATGAAAAAAATCCCGGACAAGATTTTTAATTGTGAATATTAGTAAAATTATTATGTAATTTCAGCTATTTACAATCAAATTCCTTTTTTTAAGAATCGAACTTTTTCAATTATAACCCCCCCCACTTATTAGAATGATGATTGATGAAATCACACTTGTTCAAAACACCATTCAATCAATCAAAAAACAAGAAGAAAAATTATCATTTTCCAAACTCTAGTAAACCTCAATAAAACTCGATTGTTTTTCAAAAAAAGTTTATTAACATTAGGCTATCAAACAATTACTCAAGTATTCTAGAGACACCTTACTTTGATGAACTTTAGGTAGGTTTATTACTAATCTCATAAAAAAATTGGTTATTTATAATAAGGATTTCATTGAAATTAGACAAAAATTTTACTAATATTCACAATTAAAAATCTTGTCCGGGATTTTTTTCATGTCCGGTATTTTTTCCCTACTATATTTCCAAAAAAGTGGGTAATTACTTTTTACATTTCACAAAAAATATTATCAAAGTAGTGGGGGTATTCGTAAATTGGTAATATAAAATCGGGTTGAATATTACCACCAATTAAATCAGTGTCTATTGGATATATTTCAAAATATGTTCATCAAAATATTTCCCAAAAAATGGAAAAAAAATTATCACACTTTTTTTTTGAAAACATTCAAAATTTAATAAAAAATTTGACAATACGAAAAGTATACAGATGGTTTTTTTAAAACAATAAATTTTCAGTTATATATTTTTCCTTCTATTGGAAATTTTTTCATGATGAAATCTCTTTAGAAAATAATTTTTATAATCAATGGAGAAAAAAGATAATCACCAATTTTCACAGCCTTAAAAAATTATCATATAAAATTACGATCAGAAACTTTCATATTTTTTATTTAAACTAATTTCATGCAAACAAGTAAATTGGATTGTTCTGATGGGTAAAAAAAAAAAATGACTGTTAAATGGTGATTGTGTGTGTATAAGCAGTTATAATAGAATTGTATTTAAGAAAGATGTTTTAAAATAAATTTTCCCCATGGTTTTGGAAATGGCTTTTTAGAAAAATTAGTAATTCTCCCTATTTATTTTTTTTTTTCTTTTCTTTTTGAGCTAATCCCATAATTAAGTTAAGACCACTGCGTTGTGTCATGAATATTTTATTAATAAATTAAAGGTTATTAATTTGGTCTTCTTTTTCTTTATCAAGCATTTTTTGTATCAGCTATTATTTAATAAAAAATAATAATTGATAATTTTTTTGTTTTTTTCATTTTAACACGAAAAACTTTTGTTAAAACTAGTATACTCATTTTTATAATTATATTTGTATTTTTTTTTTTTTTTTCAATTAAAATAAATGTAATAAATTTTATAGAACAAGATCCAGAAAAGGTAGATGTTGATAAAATTCCAGAAGAATCACTTTTAAACCTTGAAGCAGATATCTATTGGTGTTTTACCAAGTTGTTGGATGGGATACAAGATAATTATACCTTTGCAAATCCTGGGATTCAGAGGATGATATTTGATATGCAAAACTTTATTCACCATATAGATGGTAAATAATTAAAATTAACTTTTCAGAATAATTTTATGATATTTATTTTTCAAGATCTTTCTTTTTTTTTTGTAAAATTTTTTTTTTTTTTTTTTAATGATTTTATGAAATTCATCAACTCTTCTTAATTAATAGAACCTTTACATAAACATTTGATAAAAAATGATGTGCAATTTCTTCAGTTTGCTTTTCGTTGGATGAATTGCCTATTAACACGAGAATTTTCGTCTGATCTTTTAGTCCGTTTATGGGATACATATTTTGCTGAAAGTGATGGCTTTGCAGTGTTCCATGTCTTTGTGTGTGATTCCATATTGGTTTATTTTTCTAAAGAAATACAAAAATTATCAGAACAAAATGTTTTAGTATTTCTTCAAAAATTACCAATATATGAATGGACAGAAGAAGAACTTAAAATCGTTCTGGCACAGGCTTACACTTGGAAAATCCAATATGAACATGCACAAAGCCATTTAAAAAATTAATAAGATTAAAAATTTTAATTTATTTTTTTATTATTATTTATAATTTATCAATTTTTTCTAATTATAATTACTTTATAACACATAAACGAATAAAAAAAATCAGTCTTTAATTTTTAATTTTTGTCCTATTTTATATTATATTGTGTTCTTTTCTTGCAAGTGGTCAATGCTTTAGTTTTGGTTGTAACATATTTTATTGAGCTTATATGGCTTTTTGAATTACAATCCTTTCTTATAAATGAAAAAAAATGATTATTTTGTTCCTGAGTCGTTGAAAAAACAACAATAAAAAGAAAAATAAATAAAAAAGTTCTTTTTCATTAATAATTATCCTTAAACTCATTAATGTAAAAGCCAAAACCAATACTTAAAAAAAAATAAAATTTTTTTTATTTGTAAGGAACTAGTCTATATTATTTTTTTTTGAACAATTTCTAAATGAGGATTCCTTATCTCGAAATATGTTTAGTATTGAAAATAAACATGGCCTTTCAATCTAAGTAATTGGTAATTAATTTTCTTAATCTCTATTAAATTTAGGTAAAAAAATTTATTCGGGATAAGTCCCTTAAGGGAAACAACTGTAACCAATTATTATGTATCAACTAATAACATAAAATTTGGATTATATGAAAAAAAATAGCAGAATAACTGGCGTTATTTGTATAAAATCGAAAAATCAACTCTTTTAGTCTTCATTAGTGAATTAAAATAAATTAATGGAAAATCACAAATTGGGATCACGTTTAAAGAAATTACTTGAAAATCAACAAAATAAACACAACAACAACAAAAATAAAAACTAAAATAACAAAAAAAAAAATAATTAATTTATTTTGAAGAAAAAGCAATCGAGAAAAGATCTTAGAGTTTGTCTCCTCGAATTTTAACAGCTAAAGAGAGATCTCTGTCCATAATGGTGACTCTTTTAGCGTGGATGGCACAGAGATTAGTATCTTCGAGAACACCAACAACATAGGCTTCGGTGGCTTCTTGTAAAGCAGCGATTGCTGCGCTTTGGAAACGAAGATCACCTTTGTATTCTTGTGCAATATCTCTGACGAGTCTTTGGAAAGGAAGCTTTCTTAAAAGTAATTCGGTTGATTTTTGGTATTTTTTGATTTCTCTCAAGGCAACTGTACCTGGTCTGTATCTTCTTGGTCTTTTGGTACCTTTTTCTCCTTTAGCACCTTTGGTTCCTTTTGTTCCCTTGGTACCCTTTGTTCCTTTGGTACCTTTTCTACCTTTTTGTCCTTTTTGTCCCTTGGTTCCTTTACGTCCTTTTTGCCCCTTTCTACCTTTTTGTCCTTTTTGTCCTTTTTTTGGTCCTTTTCCTCCTGTGGATTTTCTTCCTTTTTGTCCTTTTTGTCCTTTAGTTCCTTTTTGTCCTGCGTGTTTTGTTCTTGCCATTTTTAATTAAAATGTTTAATTAATAATAAAAGTTAAAAAATAAAAAATGATTTTTTTTTTGTTATCAAAAGTTTAAATATAGGAAACAAATTTGTGAAACCGATAATTAGTTGGTCCACTAGTATTGTATTTTATCAATGATTTAAAACTTAAACCAGTTGAAATTATTCCAACAAAATTCATTTGTAATATTTTAATTGAGTTTTTTATTATGAATTTCTTGAATGAATAAATGGATATAAAAAAAATGAAAAAATAATCCAATAATTTTCCGATTTATCTTATTAATAATATTTATAAATTTTAAAACTGATAACATTCAACAAACATCAAAAATTCAAAAAGTCTGCTAGTATAGGATTTTTTTTAAGTGATTTGTAAGAAATTGTTATTCAAAAGATAAAGATAATTAAATCCTCTTAAAAAATGTAAAAATATTTTTTTTTTTAAATTAACTGTTTAAAAATTTAAAAGAAGTTCTAGTTAATATATTGCTTTCATGGGAACCAATTTTTGAATAATTTGGTGTTCAATGAGTTTGATAATATGTGCTGATCTAAACTTTTATTACATCAATTTTTTGCTCACTAAAAACTAAAAATTCTATAGTGTGAAAACAGTACAAAATATATCATTTATAAAAAAGAAATCACCAATTCATTTTTCAAGTTAGAGTTACTTGTTCTCTAAACCAACAAAGTATTAGATTCTATTTTCTAGTTTTTGTTAGTGAATGTAGATTAGTTGAATATTATCAGTTTTAAAATTTATAATTATTATTAATAAGGTAAATCGGAAAATTATTGGATTATTTTTTCAAATTTTTTAATCTCTTTATTCATTGATAACAAAACCATAAAGTATTCAAAAGATCTACATAGAAAAAATCATATTTAGTTTTTCAATGAGATTTAGAATTAATAAAAAAGTTAACTCAAACCAAACCAATAAAACGTATGTTTTCACAAGATTTTTGAAATTAAAACAATATTGAAAAAATTAAAATCATTTTTTCTTAATTAACTTTTATTATTAAAACACAAATACTTTTTAAAATATGTCAGGAAAAGGAAAAGGAAAAGGAATGGGAAAAGGAGGTGCCAAAAGAAGAAAAGCAATTCTTGAATCTGTCAAAGGGATCAGTCGACCAGCTATCCGAAGATTGGCCAGAAGAGGTGGTGTCAAAAGAATCTCAGCAACAATCTATGATGAAGTCAGGAACGTTCTCAGAGCCTTCCTTGAAAACGTTGTTCGTGATGCTGTTACTTATACCGAACATGCCAGAAGAAAAACAGTTACTGTTTTGGATGTTGTATATGCGCTGAAAAGACAAAGAAGAACTGTTTATGGCTATGGTGTTTAAACGATTTATTTCAATCTTGTTTAATAACACCGATAAGAACCATCTTTAAAATACAAATAAAATCGACCATTGAGATTATTAAAGAAACAACCCATTCTTTAATATACTTTTTCATATGATTTTCTTGTATTTTACAAAAAGATTTCTTTTTTTTGAATTATAGAATTCATGAACAATTATCTTTATCAATAAAACATAAAGACTTATTTAACTTTTGAATTTTTGTTTTAATTTTCGACACCATATTTTCTTGGGAGACGCTTTTTATTCTTAATGTTGAGATTTCAAAAGGCATAACTTTTCGATCCTTTTTCTTTTTTTAGGAATTCAAGAAGATTCCTATCACCGCAAAATATTTCTATTAATTGTAAAATAAATCGATCAAAATTTTCATTCAACCTTCCAAAAAAAGAAAAAAAATTATTTTAAAAAAATATAATTTTTTTATTCAAACAAGAGTTCAAATAATAGTTCAAATCTATTTTTTCATTATTGAATAAAAAAATAACATAAAAAAAAGCCAAAACAAAGAAATTTAAAATTCATCCAGAATAATTTATTAAAATTTGTAAAATTCAACTTAAAATCTGAAAAAAATACTTTAGAAAATTGATTGTAGTCAGTTTCAAATTTAAAGCACAAACTTTCAACATAATTTAATTCAAAAAAAAATAACAAATTAGAGCACAAAATTTGGAATTGTTTTTTTTACAAATTATTTTCGTAGAACCCGAATTTTGTTTTTTAATTTGAGATTTTTATTGTGCCTTAATTTTCGTTGAAGTTTTTGCCTTAAAAGTGGAACTGACGGTATTTGAAAATTGATAATTAATAACATAATCTTAAATATTTCCAGTGAATCCACAATGAATCCAAAGACTTAGGGCTTGGGTAGGTTTTACTATTCTTTCTCAAAAATTTTAACGATTTTATTTGGAAAAAAATAATTACCAATTCGTAATTATAATAAAAAAAATAATAAATATTATCAAATAATTTATTTTACTATCAATATTTCGTTATTTAAACCTTGAAGAATGAAAAAAAAATATTACCTAATATTTTAAATTTCAAGATATTTAATAAATTACTGAACCTTTAATAAAAGTAAATATCTTCATTTATTTATTTACTTAGAGGAACAAGTGTGAAATAGACTCTGGGCGCCTTAAAACCTAAATTTATAAAAACTAATTTAAGCAGAAAGTAATTAATTTTACTATTTTAATAAAGAGGTCTCAATAGTTGGCCAACCCCGGAAGAAACGAAATAGTTTACTTTATTAAGTTTTACATTGGAATATTATAGATATAACTTATCTAAAAAGAACCAACTTTTAAGAAAAATTTCTTTTTGTTAGTATACTTATTTTTAAGGTTTTTTTTTTTTTATTTTTATAATTTTTTTTTTTTTTACAAGTTCCTCAAATCTTATTTTTACATAACTCACATGGCAAGTGCCGACTTGGCATTATTGAGAAAATCCAGGTACATTCTAACCGGTTTGTATGGGAAGGGCAAGTTGGTTCACTTCAGTTGATTTCAAATCGCCCATTTGGGTTCAGTTCTCTTCCCGTTCCATCCAGTTTAGTTAGTTTAAGATCCAATTAAGACCAAGTTTTGTTTATGATCCAATTATGAACAAGTTTACCAATACCTATAATTATTGTTTTTTTTACCCCTTTTACCCCCCCCAAACCAAAAAAAAAAAAAAAAACAAAAAGGGAAAAGAGACAAGCGACTTAAAAAAGGGAATTTAGAAAAGGTATAAAGCACAAAAAAGAAAAATTAATCATGTTGATCCCCAATAACAGATGAAAACTATAATCTATATAATTTCAGTCACATTCACATTCCACACTTGCATTTTTGAAATCCTGATAACATAATTGTTTATAGTTACTAAACATAGGTTAATATTCCATAAATTTAAAAACTACAGTATATAAAATATTCAAAATTTTTTTAAAGGGTTATTTATTAACATTTTTCTTTTAAAAATTTTTATTGAGATAAATACATAAAAATTCATTCTTATTTTATTATCTTATTTTTTAATACATTCAACAATTTTAAAGATTCTAATTTTTCCAAATAATTAGATTTAGTATTTATTTGGTAATATTGGTGTGCATCTGATAATTCACTAAATAAAAGCTTTCTATTAGAATTATTTTCAATTTTTAATTTAGAAGTGTACAAAAATTGCATAAAGATTTGTATAGATTGAAAAGATTTTCCAGAATAATCCAAAACCGAATCTGAATCTGAATTTTTTTGATCATTATACGTCAAAAAATATCCACGAAATAATTCACTTCTTGCACATAAGACAAATTTATGTAAAAGAATTTCTTTGATATGTTTTTTATCATTTTCATCCTCATTTTCATTATTATCACTACTATTATCTTCGAGTTCATTCTTATTCTTATTTTTATTTTTATTTTTTTTTTTATGAACATTAAGGATCATATTTTTTTTTTTTTTCCAGTTTTTATTGTTTCATTAATTTTCAAAACAAAATCAGCAGATTTTTTAGATTCAAATAATTCGTTTAAATCATCGACAAGGTGTTTGGATAATGGATCTTCAATTTCAAAATTTAAACAAATTTGTTTTAATATTTCAATATCATCAGATGATCCAGAATAAACCCAATAAAGTAAAATTTCGATTTCAGATTTCGAATAATTACTTAAAACCTTGTTAATTTTCTTTAGATTGCTATTTAAACGATGTTCAACTAATATTTTATGCACTTTAAAACCATAAAGTTCAAGATCCCAGCAGTATTCATTTTGGAAAAGATTTAAAAAATCCTCTTGTATCTCTTCAATTGATTCCTGCCAAATAAAACTTGAAAAAGATCCAGCATGAATTTTTAAATTTTTTACATTTTGCAATTCTTCAATATAAAGTTGTGTAGGCGTCATTTTATCTGTTAATTCACCCAGACCCAATTGCCCATAATCTATACATATATAAACATTCATAATACAAATATAAAATCAAATATTGATATATATATATATATATATATATATATATAAATTATCAGATTTTTGGTAAAAAAGAATTTTGAAAAAAAATCAAAAAAAGAAAATTATTGTTATATTTTGAAAAAATAAATCAGAAAAAAATTAAAAAAAAAATTTTATTAATTATAAATATTAAAGCAATGTAAAAAATGTTTTTGTTTAATAGAATTGTAATGATTGTTTATTCACCGATTTTTGGGAAAATACCAAAACTGCGATTATTTGCGACGATTATAACATTTTGTCAGTTTAGACATCATTACTCAATAAAAATAAAAAAATATTATAATCGTCTCAAATAATCGCATCGCAAATAATCGCATTTTCAGAATCCTGCCCAATTTTTGTAAAATAAAATTAAAATTTAAAAAAAGATATTTAAAACTAATTTCTTTTCAAATTAATTTTCAAAATAGACTAGTTGTAAACCATTTTACAACCACAGGGAACCAACTGCAGTGTATAAATTAAATATGTTCAAAGGATTTTAACGAATATCCGAAGAAATAAATTTTATTTTGGAAATTTCAAAATTGAAATCATTTTTTTACTTTTTGCTTTTTTTCTTCTTGTTTCGATTTTTTTTGAAAACTAATTCAGTTGCAAAAAATGTTACATTACAAGATCGGTTGTCACGAACACTTCTAATGTTATTGAACCAGTGATTATGATTGCAGAGAAAAATAATATTGTTTTCTATTGTAATTTTCTTTGGATCTTCAATCGAAGATCAAAATGAACATTGTTATTTTTCTCAATAAGTATCAACGAATTTTTGTTTTTCAATTTTTACAAAAATATATAAACTGATTAGATTTACTTGATACATACATATATCAACTATTCTCTATTATGTATACTTCTACTTATTTCTGATTTGCTCTTCAAAAGTCATTTATAAAAAATAATTGATGTTTTTATTTTTTTGGTTCCTCTTTGACAGAAACAAAATTTATTTTGGTACAAGAATGATTTACTTCTATAAAATTTTCTTTTCTTTTAATTTGTAAAACAACAATACCTGATACTTACAATATCAATGTTAAACATATAAAATGATAAATCTAAAAGAAAGTATTGGTATAAAATTAAAACAAAAAGAATAACCAAATATTAATTCTGAAAAGTAAATACAAATTTTATTTGCGAATTCTTGAATGATCAAGAAAGAAAATAACAAAAGTTTGATTAATGATCATTAAAAAAGGTATTTTAGAAAAAGATTGGCATTTTTTTTTTTACATTTTATAAAAAATCACACTTTGTTTGTGGAACTATTTGTTAATTGACAATAATAAATTAAACTAAATATTAAAACTAATTAAATCGATGACTATGATCTTTATTTCAAAATATATTCATTCATCGAAATATTTCCCAAAAAATGAAAAAAAAAAATCACACTTTTTTTGGTTAAAGCAATGTACGAACAAATTTCAATAAAAAACTTGAAATACTGCAAGGGCAAAAATTTTTTTTTAATATATAAAATACATTTATATGTTTTCCATTCTATTCGAAAAAATTATCGAGATAAAAAAAGCTCTGAAAACGATTTTTTCGATCAAAAAGAAAATAATAAACACCAATTTTCATACCTAAAAAATATCAGATAAAATCAAGATTAGAAAATTCAATAAATTTTATTTATGTAATACCTTACTAACAAACAAATTGAATCATTTACCATTAATCAATAAATGACTGTTAATGATTTTGCACAGTTGAGGAGTTTTCTGGACAATTGAGTTTAATAAAGATATTTTATAATAAATTTGCCCCACTTTTTTGGAAATAGCTAAATGTAAGTTTATTTTTAAAATACAATATTGAAATATTGAATATAAAACGACAACACTTGCCCCTTCAGATAAATTTTAGTATAAAAAACACTGAAAAAATAAATTTCATTGAATAGTTCTTTACAAAAATCATTAAATCAATAGATCGAAAATGAAAATTTGATCCATTATGATTTATTTCATTTTTTAAGTTTCTCATATTTTTTTTTTTATAACAATGAAATAGAATTTTACTTTTTTTCTAGAAAAAATTGGCAATTTTGATAACTAATTATAAATAAACCAACTTTTCAAACTCTTAAATAATAACTTATAAAAGTACACCCCTTGATAAATCAAATGAAAATTTAAATTCAAGTTAAACACTTTAAAAATATTTTAATTAAGCACTTTAAATCAACCGCACAAAATGATACATTTTACAACCAGGATAAGAGCAAACAACCACACAAATATAAAGACATAAGAAAAAAAAATTATTAGAGTTTACCAGAATTTCCCCAAACGTAAAGTTTTGAATCCTGGGTTAAAACCATTGAATGTAATTCACCACAATCAAATTGTTTAATGGGCTTATCAGCAAAAAATGTAAATTCTTTAAATGAAAAGCAATTTTCACCCAATCCACATTTGAATTTTGTACCACTTGCAAGGAACCGCTGTTTAAATTCACCATCAAGAGCTAGAAGAAGTGTGTGATTAGCACCCCCGATTATTTCAACAATTGTATATTCTTCAGGTATTGGCACCTTTGTAAATGAAAAAAATTTTAACCTTTCGCTACCAATTCCCAATTGACCACAATTATTCCTAAAGATTTCAAAAAAAAAATAAATAAAAAAATAAAAAAAGAATAAAATATTAGTTACTTTGACAAAAAAGTTTATAAGGTATTAAAAACTCTGAATAAAAATTATTATTAAAGAATTTTTCAAGATCAATTTATTTTGATAACTAAAAAAAAAAAAATCAACAATACCTCTCATACGTTTTATATTCTTTACACGTTATTTTTTAAAAAAGCTAGAGGAATAATTTTAAACAACCAAAAGCTGTTGAAAAAAATTAAACCAATATTTCCTAATGTTAATGCACTTTGATGAAAAATTATTTCTGCGAGGTTAAAACAAAAATTCGTAAAATATGAAACCAAGAATCAAAAGAATTTAATATTTTTATTAAGATTTAACCACACCCCATTCAAACGTTGGGAGGGCACATAGTTTTCTAGAATTTAAAATAATTGTGTAATATGTATACAAATACTCGACACTTTTTAATATGTAATTTGTTTTTTTAATTTAAAAGAATTTTGTATAACTCATGGAGTTTCCCTATTCTTTCAAATCAAATATAAATAATTAAAATTTTTAAAAAATAATAATATTTTTAATATTATTGATAAACATAATCCAATATTTTTATTTGCACGACTAATGTATAACAAAACCATGTTTGAACCTTATATGAATTAGCCGATATACTCTGAGGTAAAAAAAAAAAAAAATTATTTTAAATTTTAACTCGATTTCTAAGTAAATTCTAACAATTTTTTGATCAAAAATATGATTTTACATTCAAAACATAATTTAAATATTTTGAATTTCCATCAACAAATAATACATTAAATAGGTAATATTGAATATTACATCGAATTTTAATATTCGTTGAGACCCAAATTCAAAATCAATTCTATCTATTTTTTCCTTTAAAGGGATTAGCGTCTACCAATGAGAAGTCTAAGATTTCGTAAGTTGCCATTGGGTTTAAATCACATTAGTACGACATGATTCAAATGTCTCTAATTAATCGATTAGTCAAGTAGTAATATTTGTTGATCCTCATCAATTAAAAATGATCCTTGTATTAGTAAAAAACTCAAGAATTGCAGTTCAAAAAAATCTATGCTTTCGCCACAAATTTAAAGGTTGAATTATCAATTTTTCAGACTCCAAATTTGCAAAATATCTTTCTAAAATTGGTCGCGAAAGGTAGATTAGTTGTTAAAAAAAATTCAATTTTTTTTTTTTATTGTAATTTAAGCGAGGAGTTTAAAATTCCACTTATTTTATCGTTAGGTTTTTTTTAATTTCTCAAATTAAAAGAAAATTTCAAAAATTTTCTTGTAATTTCTCAAATTAAAAAAAACTGTTGTTAGGTTTTCAAAAATTTTAAAGAATAGAGTTAAATCTTTGATTTTACTCTATCCCTTTGTATTTCGGAAAACATAGGAACTTGATGGTACTCTACGACACTCCCCGAATTCCTAAATAAGAATTTAGAAATTTTTTAAAAGATTCAAACATAGTTTTATTATCTACTAGAGATAATAAAGATATTGGATCTTGTTTATTAATAATATTAAAAATATTATTATTATTTTATTAATTGAAAATTATTTTTTTTTAATTTAGAAATCCAGATTTTATGATTATTTTCATAGGCTGGGAGAAAAATTCAATTTTTTTAAAAAATTAAATAATTAAAGAATTAATTCTTTTGGTTAATTATTTCTGAAATCTTGGAAATACATTAATGTTACAATTGTCTTTAAAAAAGAAACAAAACGAACCATTTTTTGTTTTTATGTTGATGATTATAAAGTTAAATCTTGAAATATAAAAAATTAAAAAAATAGTTAATTTTATAAATTCTAAAAAAGAATTATTAAATTCTGAAATACTATTATTTTGGTTTCTATTTTTAGATTCAGAAAAAGGAATGAAAAAAAAAATTCCAAAATAAAAATTTTTAATTTTGATCCTTAGTAAAAAATGTAATAATTTATTGTTCAATAATATTTAAAATAGATTAGCCACAAAAACTATGCGAAACTATCAACTACTAATATCATTTACACTCAATTCCAACATACTTTAATTATAGACGTATCTATGGTTACGCTAACCCCTTAAGTTTAAAAATTATTATTTATTTCTTTTTCTAAAAAGAAAAATTGGAAGTTTAGTTGTCTTAAAATAAAATCAACCAATTATTGATACGGCCAGTTCCACTTTTAAGATACAAAATTTCAACGAAATTTAAGGCTCAAAAAAATCTCAAATTAAGACCCATAATTCAAAAACTAGTAAAATAATTTGAGTAAAAAAAAATTCAAATTTTGTTCCTTAATTTGCAGATTTTTTTGTGCCTTAATTTTTGTTGAAAGTTTGTGTATTAAAAGTGGAACTGAATGTACTCAAATTTAGATCGTCCTTAATAAGGCAGTACCACTCTTTTAAAAATTGATGTTTTAAGATTCAAAGAATTAACGACTCATTATACATTATCAAGATTTCCATGACAGCTCTATTTCCTTTTGTTTCTCAATTCTTTTATTTTCCTATTAGTAAAGGTAAAATTGTATTCAAGTTCCAAAATATTTTGCTTCTTATTTGATTGAAAAAACCCAAAGATCTTGAAAAAATCCAATTAGAAATGATATTTTTAGAAATTTAATTGGTCTTCCTTTTTTCGTCTTTGAGATGAAAATTGGAATTAGAAGGATTTGGTTTTAACAGACTTTGAAAAATTTCCTTACATTTTCAATTCAAAGATTTATCGATTTGATTTGAACAATTAATTTGTTCCTTCTTATTTCTAAAAAAGAAAACCCTATTTGGCAACGAACCTTAATTAGTAATAACCGACTTTAAAAGTTTCACCAAAAGGCAACTAACGTTCAAAAAAATGTTAAAGAGGCTTTTCGTTGAAAGGAACAAAAAAAAAAAAAAAAATGACATACCTTCCTGTGGCAAAAAGACCTTTTTTGTTTAAGATAAATACAAATTTGCTTCCTTTCCCACTAAAAATGTTGAAAATATTCGATTGAAGAAGCCTTGGAGACACAACCCGAACTGTTTCGTATTTCAAACCCAATTCGCCATTCAAATTTGAACCACAACCATAAAAATCGCCATTCTCCTTGCTTAGAAAATAACTCGAAAATTTCCCAAACACAATCTTTTTTAATTCAATCTTGTGCTCTTCAAAAAAGATCTGCTTTTGAAAAGTTTTTCGTTGTCTATAGTTTTCCAGACCAAGCTGTCCAAAATTGTTCAACCCGATCACATACAGCTCATCTTTAGAATTTTGGATCAGGAAATGCTCTCCTGAACAGGCCACGAATTTGATATCGTAAAGCTTGAAATCACGCCTGAGAAGAGCCCTTGAAAAGCTAGCAAATTTGCCCTCCTTGGAAAGGTATATGCTTCGGATAGTCCCACAGGCTATATTTTGAATCCCTTTAAAATTTTTAAAATAGGTTAAGAGTGTTGGTTTGTGAAGAATTGTTTTTTTTTTTGGATAAGTCAGGATTTTGTTTTGATTTAAACCCCACCCAAAGATTAGACTACTCATCAATTAAAATAAATATTTTACAAATCCACTTTTTATTTTCAAGTAAATCGAAAAAAAGAAGAAAAAGGAAAGATGAATAAAAAATGAAATTGTTTAATCGGACCAATTAATTTTCTTCTTGCTATTGAGTGCAAAAGAACATTAATTACAAAGCTTTTCACACACTTACACTATTTTCACGGGTTGGAAAATGCTTTAAAGATTCCATAAAGGCTAAGGTTATGTAAAAGTCATGCAATTTTTAGTGTAGTAATTTGGATACAAAATGGGGAAAAATTTGGTAGATCATTTTCCTTTTTTTTTATATTTTGGAAAAAGAGTATTTAAAGAAATAGATTGTAATTAGTGATTTCTATTTACTTTTTTGTTTCCTTTTTTATTGCTTTTGATAATTTTGAATAAATCAAGACTCTGAAAGGAAAGTCATCTATTTCAGAATTGAAAAAATAGATAATCAGAATTAATAACTTTCCTCTTGACCTTTTAACTACTTGTTGACAATAAACTGTCATCTGATCCTCAAGTCCAAAATATAAATAGTACAGTGGAAATTTTCTTATAAAAGCTCACATAGTTTTTTTTTTAAGAATTTACAGTGGCTACAAAGGGAGTTTGAAATTTTCCCAAAAAAAAAATATTCTTTTTTTTTGATCTGAAATTTTAAAAGAATTTCCATCAGAATTAGAAAGTTTGTATTTTAAAAGTATAGTCGGGAAAAAATACCGGACATGAAAAAAATCCCTGACAAGATTTTTAATTGTGAATATTAGTAAAATTTTTGTCTAATTTCAATGAAATCCTTATTATAAATAATCAATTTTTTTATGAGATTAGTAATAAACCTACCTAAAGTCCATCAAAGTAAGGTGTCTCTAGAATACTCAAAGTAATTGTTTGATATCCATATGTTGATCAACTTTTTTTGAAAAACAATCGAGTTTTATTGAGGTTTACTAGAGTTTGGAAAATGATAATTTTTCTTCTTGTTTTTTGATTGATTGAATGGTGTTTTGAACAAGTGTGATTTCTTTAATCATCATTCTAATAAGTGGGTGAGTTATAATTTAAAAAGTTCGATTCTTAAAAAAAGGAATTTGATTGTAAATAAATGAAATTACACAATAATTTTACTAATATTCACAATTAAAAATCTTGTCCGGGATTGTTTTATTTCCGGTATTTTTTTCACCACTCTACATATAATAAAGAGTTGTTTTTCAATTCTCAATATTAATAAGATAAAATAACACAAGAAAATTTTGAAAAACCTTTTTAATAACTGTAAACTCATTGATAAACATCTTCAATTATATAAAGTAAAACCAGAAATCATTTTTTGAATCTTTTTAAAAAATCGAGTCACACAATTAGAATTTATTTATTTTTTATAAAAAAATAGTAAATTTCTTGTTCTGATTTTAGGAACGTTAAAATATTGAAATAAAAATTTATTAGCGGATAAATAAAAAAGTTTTCCCAAGCCTAAGAAAATTATATATTTTCATTGAAAAAATAATATTCCAGTTTTTTCGGCAAATCGGTTTATAAATAAACAAATAATTGTTTCAACTTGATAATTAATTGAAATTAATCCATATCATAATCAACTTAAATTCTCAGTTTGTTGAACTTTTTAGGAAAAATAAAATTGTAAAAATTTCAAGAAAGAACTTTTTTTTGAGTATAAAATAATATTTTTTCCAAACTGTAATTATCTTAAAAAATATTTAAAACTTACAGAATTGCTATTTACTCAACTTTTACATTATTACTCAGAAAGCTCAGCAAAAAAAATTAATTTTTTTTTCACTAATAAATGGTGATTCAAAAAAATATTATAATGTTTTCTTAGTTTTTGATTTTCATTTATTATATTTCAAAAAAGATCTAACAACATCATAAAACTATTTGAAACTAATATAAAAAGTAATATTGGAAAATAAAAATCAGAAATCAAGTTTTAAAAAAAATTTCAAAAAAGATTTATATTTTGAAGTCAGAAAGAAAACATTTGATTATTTTTGTTTGAAAATAATAAAAATTTGAATCGTTATTGAAAATTGTGAAACAATCCTTAATTATTTCTGAAATATCATTATTTATTATACAATAAATTATTGAATATTTTTTTTTTTTTTTTCATATAATATATATTCTTACATTATGAATATTTTTTAAAATATTTGTAAATACTTTTAAGTGATTTATATTCCTAAAATTATAAATTTTATTGATGTATTTTTCATATTTTTTTAAAAAATCATTAATTAAATATCATTATAAATTGATAATTATCATAATAATACGATCAGTTCCACTTTTAATACACAAATTTCAACAAAATATCAGACACAAAAAAATCTCAAATTAAGGCACGAAATTTGGAATTTTTTTTTTTTACAATTTATTTTTAAAGAATCTGAATTTTGTACCTTAATTTGAGATTTTTATTCTACCTAAATTTCGCTGAAGTTTGTACCATAAAAGTGGAACTGACTGTATCTATTTAAATTTATATAATTAAATAGTTTTTTAGTTCTTTAAGCTTAATTTCAAAAATAGTGCAGATTTTTCATCTGTAAAAAATTTATTTAATTGTTTTTTTTTTTTTTGAATAATAATGTATTTTACTAAAGTGTTTACAGTCAGTTTCACTTTTAAGGCACAAAATTTCTACGAAATTTAAGGCACAAAAAAAATCTCAAATTAAGGCACAAAATTCAGATTCTAGTAAAATAATTTGTAAAAATTAAAAATTCCAAATTTTGTGCCTTAATTTGAGATTTTTTTTGTGCCTTAAATTTCGTTGAAAGTTTGTGCCTTAAATTTGAAACTGACTGTAGAGATAATAACCAATTTAGATTAATAAATAACGATATAGTGTCATAATTTTATTTTTTAAAAGACAAACGAAAAAAGAAAAAAATAATAATAAAAAAGTTTGCCCCTAATTTTGAAATTTGGCTTATTATATAAAAAAATAAGATCTTTTTTATTTTCAAAATTTTTATAAATGCCTTTCAAGGAAAAAAGTAATGCTTAATATTGGAAAAATACTCTTTCAATTTTTTATAAAATTTAATAATAAGCCATTTTAAACTGCCCAACTACATTATGCTGTGTTACTACACACTCAAGGAATATATTATCCTACATAATAATATCCTAAAATTGAACATTGTTGGGTTCAATAAATTCAAATAACTAATTATTTTAATCTCATAAGTTATAAATACAAAAAAAAACTTTTAAAGAAATCTTGATTGCCAAAAAATTCAAAGAAACAAAGAAAAGTTCATTGTGTCTCATTTTCAAAAAATTTATATTTATAATAAAAAAATTTTTAAAGGATCAAAAAATCTAAAATTTTATTTTATAAAACAAAATTATATCTTTTCTTATTTTATTATTCCAAAAAATGTGAAATAAGTAAACTATGAAAATGAAACAGTTAGATTCAAAATTATAATTCACAAACATTCACATTGGAAATTGGGTGAAACCCTTTTTGACTTTTTTTCTAAAAACTTCTTGTTTTATATTTTTGTTTTTTTGCGATGGATCATATTCTCCCAATCTGATTTTTTTTAAATAATTATTATGAAATGACAATAAATTTTAATTTTTTTTTCATTTCTAATACAGTCAGTTTCACTTTTAAGGCACAAACTTTCAACGAAATTTAAGGCACAAAAAAAATCTCAAATTAAGGCACAAAATTTGGAATTTTAATTTTTACAATTTATTTTACTAGAAGCTGAATTTTGTGCTTTAATTTGAGATTTTTTTTGTGCCTTAAATTTTGTAGAAAGTTTGTGCCTTAAAAGTGAAACTGACTGTATTCAAATACTATATTTTAAAACATTGTTTATTTCAAAGACTCAATACATTAATATTATATTTTTCTTCCAAATCACAAATCATGAAATTACAAAAATTTCAAAATTTTCAATTATTCAATAATGTTTATATATAAATGGTCAAAACATGTTTTCAAAATTTTCAAAACCATTTTCAAAAATGTTAAAATACAATTTTCAAAGATAGGTTCTCTACTCGTATACAAGATTATAAAACCCTGTTTATTTCAAAGATACAATACATTAACATTATATTTTTCTTCCTTGGCTCAAATAATGAATTTTCAAAATTTTCAAAAATTCAAAAAGTGTTTATATATATATGGTCAAAACATGTTTTCAAATTTTTCAAAATTTTCAAAAATGAAAAAATGAAAATTCATAAGATACTGAACCTAGTCAAATATTATATTATAAAACATTGTTTCTTTTAAAGACTCAACACACTAACATTATTCTTTTGTCCCTAGTCTCAAATAATGAATTTTCAAAAATTTCAAAATTTCAAAAATGTGTTTATATCCCTTAAGTGGCCAACATGTACTAATCCTGATTTTGAAAATTTTTGGATATTTCATTTTTATAGTGAAAATAAATTGGTTGAGATAATTAGCGGGAACTGCAGGATAAGTATACACGGAGATCTCGATCAAAAATTTTTAGCAACATTAGCTACGGCGAAAAAAAAATTTTTTCAAAAAAAATTATAAAACTTTTTTTTGACATATTTAGATCATTTTTTCAAAAAAAAAAGTGATCATAAATGTTTAAATAAGTAATTAAAAGGGGGGATGGGTGGGTTACTTCATCTTGAAACCAAAAAAAAAATGAAAATAGTTGATTTTTTGAGATTTTTTGTTAATATTACTTCGTAAAATTAACAAAAAATAACAAAAAAATTGACCATTTTTCATTTTTATTAGTATCAAGATTCCGTACCCCGCTCCCCCCATTTTGTAAACCGCGGGTACGGAATCTTGATACTGATTGATTTCTTAACCACTTTTTAATTTTTTTACATACAGTCAGTTTCACTTTTAAGTTTATTGTCAAAAAAATGCCCAATTGTGAATTTTTAGCGAAAACGATTGAATAATTTTTAAAAAAATCTTAAAAATACAGTCAGTTTCACTTTTAAGGCACAAACTTTCAACGAAATTTAAGGCACAAAAAAATCTCAAATTAAGGCACAAAATTTGCAATTTTATTTTTTACAATTTATTTTTACTAGAATTTGAATTTTGTGCTTTAATTTAAGATTTTTTTTGTGCCTTAAATCTCGTTGAAAGTTTGTTTCTTAAAAGTGAAACTGACTGTAATAAAAATTAAAATTTTCAACTAGATCACTTGACTTAGCCTTTTTTTTAACTCAATAGAATATTTGTGGTAATAAAAGTAATATAGAGACCTCACAGGATACATGTATTCCTATAAAATTTGACAGTTGTATATATAAAAATATTCCAACACACTTATATATCATTAAATAGGGGTTATAAACGGATCACTAATTTTTCTATTAGTTAGGAAAATTTTAATATTATTAATCTTTTTACAATAAGATAGATTATCATCAATTTGTGCTTTTTTGTTGATAATTTGAAATACTTCTGAAAATAATAAAAACTAGCTAGAATTGATAAATTCACAATAATTGAAAAAAAATAGTTAACTGTTGAGAGAAAAATGTTGGACACAGAAAAATGGTTGGACACCATTTTTAATTGGGAACACTACTGAAATTGAAAATCAAATCCTATTGATAACTAGGTGAATTTTATATAAATCCAAGTTTAAAGGTGTTAAAAGTTCATTAATCTGTGGTCTGTTTAGAATACTCATTTGAATGGTTGATAACTCAAGTAGATCATGCTATTTTGACAAAAATCCAAGTTTTAGTAAAGTTTACTATTAATTCTGAAAATGGTAATTTTTAAACTGGATTTAGATTATAAGAGATAAGGTTTTGAAAAAGTAGAATTACATTACAGTCAGTTTCACTTTTAAGGCACAAACTTTCAACGAAAATTAAGGCACAATAAAAATCTCAAATTAAGGCACAAAATTTGTAATTTTAATTTTTACAATTTATTTTTACTAGAATTTGAATTTTGTTCCTTAATTTGAGATTTTTTTTGTGCCTTAATTTTCGTTGAAAGTTTGTGCCTTAAAAGTGAAACTGACTGTAATCGTTATTCTAATAAGTAGATTATTGTTATTTTCTTTAGTTATTTCACAAATGATTGAAATTAAAAATCATTTTCAGTAATGTTCCCAATTAAAAATGGTGTCCAGCCATTTTTCTGTGTCCAACATTTTTCTCTCTACAGTAATAATCAATTGAGAAATTTTTTTACAGTCAGTTTCACTTTTAAGGCACAAACTTTCAACGAAATTTAAGGCACAAAAAAATCTCAAATTAAGGCACAAAATTTGCAATTTTATTTTTTACAATTTATTTTTACTAGAATTTGAATTTTGTGCTTTAATTTGAGATTTTTTTTGTGCCTTAAATTTCGTTGAAAGTTTGTGCCTTAAAAGTGAAACTGACTGTAGTAATTTTAATTTAAGTTAAGGATTCTCCGAAATTTATTCTCTGTGGGTACTGTAATAAAATATCACAAGTAAAATAAAACATTTAATTGATTATATCTTAAAGGAAAGCCTAAATATTCCTATTTTAAAATTTTTGAGGAAAATTAAAAAAAAACAGTTTTTGATCAAAAACTTGTATGACTTTTCAAACAAAACAAGGTAAATTTAAAATCGATTTTTTTTACCCCTTGGAAAACTTTCACTCCGGATTAAATTGATGTATGTTTATTCCCTTACCTTTTATTCGATAATACTTGAATATAACGTGGAGGGACCGTACTCCAGAGACTTTTGGATTTTTAATTTTTAGTTGAAAAATTATTGAAATTTTGTAAAATTTTAAATTTTGGAAATTATCTTGACTCTTTTATATTTTCATCCACAAATTAGGTTTCAATGGTTAAAATGGTTAAAAGAATTTTTTATTTTTTTTTATTTTTAAATTTTTAAATATTTTAATTTGACAAAAAAATTGTTTTTAATTTTGAGAAACAAGAAATGAATTTTTTAAACTAACTTCAAAAAAGGCTGAAAACCTTTTACTTTCAAATTTCTTTGGTTTGGAAAAAAAAAAGAAACCAAAAATCATTTGCGAAACTCCATTATCAAATTCAAAAAATCCCTTGATGTGGAAAACAAAAACTTTTTTATTACCAATCTGAACAGCACAGCCCATTGAAATTTTAGATGGGAAGAGAAAAGGAATTCGAAAGTTTGGTATTTTGAATGATATCACATACCAATAATAGTCACTTTCAAAGGCACTCAGATAATCGACTAGAAATAAAGAAACCCAAACTACCTTCCTATTGTAAACAAGCTGATCTCTTCACTTATCACATTTACTAAAATTGAGAGAAGACACTGCACTAACCCAAACATACAAAACCCCCAAAACAAAGGGGAAAAGGAAACAGAATGGATTTATTGATCCCAAAGATTGCAAAATTGAAAAAGTTCAGAAACTATTTTCCTACACTTTCATTTTGAAACACCAACGAAACAGAAATCTATCCCAAAATAAATAAATAACAAAGAATCTGGATTTAGACCAACTTCAATGGGAAGAAAGGTAGTGGATTCTTAATTTTGAAGAATCGTTGGAGAGAGCTGTGGTTAAAATGACAAAGATGTTAAAATTTATCAAAAAATGGGTTTGCTTTGCTCAATTTTTTTGAAAAAAAACTATTTTTTCGAGTTAAAAAGATCTATTTACTCAACGAGATTTTAAGTTTATAAATATGTTTTTACACACCAAAAGAGTATTCACAGATCATGAAATTCGGAGAATCCTTAAAAAAAATGTCTTAAAAACCAACAACAATTAAAAAATCTGTAAAAATAATGTAACTTTTTTTGTATTATTTCCATATTTGTAACAGATTGAAATTATATCTGAAATGTTTGAGTTAACAAAGATATATTCAGGAATAATTGCTACACTCACAATAACACTTATTATTAGTGATGAAATCAGTAATTACTGATAATTGGACAAACTCTCAATAATTAGTTTTTTCTCATAAAAAATCATTGAAAGAAATTTCCCGAATAGGTAAAAAAATCAATATCTTAATTGTCCAAGTTATTGATAAATTATAAATTTAGAAAAAAACTTTTAAAATGTAGATTTTGATTTTTTTACACAAAGTTATTATTTTGGAATTGGAAGAACCAAGATCTTTAAATCTAAAAAATAAACAAACTTAGTTCATTCATAATCTTAAGATTTCTGAATAGGATTCCCATTATTAAATTCATAATTTCAAAACTAAAAAATGGAATCATTTTTTTAAAAAGTTTTTCAATTGATAAAAAGAACCCAAAAATTATGTCTACTTTTCATAAAAAATTGCTTACAAGAAGAAAACAATACAAAAGCACCCGTACCAAAGAAAAAACGATTGAAAGACGCTATAAACAACAAATTCAAATCTCCAAAATCAAAAGGCAAAAGCTTTTAAATAAAAAAAGAAATTTACTTCCAACAACAGAGCTAAACCAATATTTACCAAAAGAAATTACTAATTATGTATATTTTTTTCCAGACTCTTAATAAACTTCGAAACCCAATGCCTTACGTTTCTAAATTTTACCATAACATCTTTTTTTTTTTTAAACCCTTTTTATTTGCTTCTTTTCTTTTTTTTAATTCTTTTAATTTCCACCTTTTTCAAAAGATCAATGATTTACCACAATTAGCAAAACAATTACAAAGTGAAAACAAAAACGAAAAAATTGAGGCGTCTGTTTTAATCAGAAATTTATTGAGTATCCCAGAAGATCCTCCAATAGATCAAGTTTTGCAATGTAAAATTTTGCCAATTTTAGTTGATTTCTTACAAGATCCAAAAGAGCCAGATCTTCAGGTAACATACCTTTCTATTTTGATGAATTTTTTTTTTTTTTTTTTTTTTTATTGTTTGTTTAAAAGCATCTTTCAAGAAGAGATAATAAAATAACAAAAAACAAAGAACCAAACAAAACCTTAATTGGCTTTAATAGGTCTGAATTTTAAAAAACCACAATTCTCAATGAAGTGTTTTCCATTTTTTCAAATTTTCTTTGTATCAAAGAAACCAGAACAATTACATAATTTTTGTAAAATTCTTTTTCTTATTTCTTTCAATATTTTTGTTCCTTAACTGTACAAAGTTTAATGCAGCCTGGTCGATTTCAAATATTGCAAGTGGGTTACCAGAACACACAAAACTTGTTGTTGAATATAACACAATTCCTATTTTTATTGATTTAATTGGTTCTCAAAACGATGACATTAGGCACCAGGTATGATTATTTCAGTTTATTCACCAAAAGTTTTTTCTAATTACACACAAGATTTAATTGGATCACAATTGTATAATTTTAAAAATACCTTTTGATTTTTTTATTAATTCTTGCTTTTTTTTTTTTTTTCATTAATGCTCTGAAAATTTAAATTAGTCAATTTGGGCTCTTGGTAACATAGGTTAGTTTCTTTGGTTTATATTTTTCTCTCTTTCTTTTGTTTATTCTAATCATAATTTATTGAATTTAAGGTTTGGAAATGTAAACAAATATTCAACCTCAACTTTCCTTTAATCTTTTCCATTTAATTATTTTGTATTAATTTTTTTGTTTTCCTGGCATTACCATTTCTCTCTTTTATTCGGTAATTTTAGTTGGCGAAGATATTTCAAATAGAAACAGATTATTGGAATTTAATGCAATTAGCATATTGTGTGATGTCGTTAATCAAACGAAGAATTTTGAAATTGTAAAAATCTCAATTTGGGTGCTTCGTCATTTGTGCAAAGGAAATCCAGCCCCTTCATTTGTGATGGTAAGTATTTTCATTTTTTTAATTTAATGTCAACAAATTTAAGTGCAAAAATCCAAAGTTGGTTGAGAAGGAATATTTTTCTGTTTAAACTTTGTTTTGGATGGAAAAGAAATCCTGTAGTTTTTTTATAATTATTTGGAAATACAGATAAATTCACAATAATCTGGTATTTTTTTCCCACCACATTATATAAAATCCATTTGAATCATTTAAAAAGTGATTCAATAAAAAGGTTTGTAAATCTTATGGATTATGGTTATTAATAAATCCAGTGAAAAAATTGTGATATCTCATTGGTGACAGACAATCGAGATTTCTCAAAAGATCAATTTTGAAAGAATTATTCTTATTTACACCATCGAAGAATTTCCAATCATTATAATCTTCTAAATAATAATGGATACATAAATGGACATTATCGTACTTAAAGGGATTAGCATCACTATAAATTCGTCTATAATTAAAGCGTGTTGTAATTGGAAGGAAATGATATTAGTGCTACTTAATTTAAATCGTTTCTGTGAAAAATTTATTATAAATATTATTGAACAATAAATTTTTTAAATCATATTCACAATTAAAAATTGTCCTTTTTGGAAATTTTTTTTTTAATTCCTTTTCCAAATTTAAAAAATAGAAACAAAAATAATAGTATTTCTGGTATTTAATAATTAATATTTAGAAACTTAAAAAAGAAAGTATTTTTGCAATTTTTTAATTTCAAAGATTTACTCAATAATTATTAATACAAAAACCCAAATAATTCTTATTTTTATTTCCTTTTTATAAAGATAGTTGTATTATCAAAATATTTACAATATACTAGAAATAATTTGTCAAAAAAATCTCTTTGGTAAATTATTTATTTTTTTTTAAAAAAATCCGAATTTTTTAGTCAACTAATCTATATTTTGAGACAAATTTAATAAATGATTTTCCAACTTTTGGAGTCCGAAAATTGATAATTCAACCTTTAAATTTGTCTTGAAATAAAGATTATTTTCTAAAATTCACGAGTTTTTTTTACTAAAACTAGGATCGTTGTTAATTAATAAGATCAACAAATAGTACTACTTGACTAATCGAATTTTTAGAGACATTTGAACTATGGAACACTAATATGATTTACATTCAATAGCAACATATTTTTTAATATTAGAACCCTTCATGGTAGACGTTAATCCTTTTAGTGAATAAGTTCAACTTTTTCAAAATGTAACAAAAAAAGAGATTATTGAAAAAAAATGCTCAAAAAATTAATTTTCTAATTTCTGTGATTTCTGTTATTTTTATGAAGAATTTGGAACTAAAAAGATAAATTTTTAATCTATTTTTCTGTTATTAAAATCAATATTAAAAAAAAAATCTCAAAATATATTTATTTTTAATTTAATAATTGGAATAATTAATTAAACACACAAACCAAACCCCAATTCAAATTTTTTAACACACGCAAAAATTCAATTTTTCAACAAAAATTGTTATTAAATAAATTCTATTCGAAATACTAAATTAGAACGATTCACTAATTGAAATGTTAACAATTGTTTATAAATTATAATACTCTCAAAAATAAAAAAATAAAAAATTATCAAATACTAACAAATTATCGGTGTGTCAATAATTTTTGGAGTGAGGATACAAAAAAAAAATGTATTGAGAAATTTGTAAAAATTCTATGATTATTGATCGATCTAAAGGTTAGATACTATCAACTAATTTTATTTGAGTTCTTCTATTTAAAAGAACTAAACCTTAAACCTAAATCTCAAATCATTCAAAACAAATTTGCTCTATCAAACGGAATAAACTATTATTCCAAATGAAAATCAAAAACAAAAAACATTAAAAATTGAAAAAGATTTTTTGAAGAAATGATAATATATTTATCATCAAACAAAATAATTTTCAATCAAATTTCAGGAAAATATAGGATTATTGTTATTCTTTTAATTGTTTTAAACTGGGTAATAAAATTTTGAATTATCCTTTATTAATTAAATATTAATTACAGTATTTCCAATGCGACCATGAATTTTTTTTAGAAATCAAGTTTCGTATTTTGATTCATTTTTTTCAGATCATCTTTCTTATTCTGATTGAAAAAAAAATGAATCAAAATATGAAACTTGTTTTTAAAAAAAAATTACGATAGCCTTGAAGCGGATGTATAGGAAATCTATAAAATTATATCTATCTATCTATATATATATATATATATATTTAAAGCAATCATTATTGTTGCTTCATAAACTTTAACGGTTTACTGATCAAAATAATCGTTAAAAAAAGGCTAACAACTAGAAATGGATCTTTGATTTCTCACTTCGGAATAAAATTCTATTATTTTCAATAAACAATTTGTGATGGTATTATAAAAAACAAATTTTTTTAATTCTTCTTTTATTTTTTAAATTTTTTTATTTGATTTTCGTTCATACTTAAATATTCTATATTTTCAAAAATAATTTATTTTTCTTTTTTCTTTTTTAATCAATTAAATTGAATTTCTAATTAGGTAAAACCTTTAATGGCTGTTTTTAAAAAAACTTTAATGACTTCAGATCGAGAAATAATAGTTGAAGCAACTACTGCTTTAGGGTTTGATTTTTTGTTTTTTTATTTATAAAATCTCCTTTTTTATAATATATAAAAAGATTTTGGCAATTTTTTGAATATATATATATTTTTTTTCTTTTCTGGATTTATATCATTCTATATAGCCATCTTGCAGAAGGATCAAAACAAAACATTCAATTAATTATTGATCATAAAATCGTTCCAGTACTTGTTGATTTTTTAAAATCTGAGGATAATATTATTAAATTTCCTTCACTTAGATGCCTAGGAAATTTAATTACAGGAACAGAGGAACAAATAGTTGCAGTTTTAGAGAATGGGCTAATTCCATATTTAGTTGATTTTATCCAATCCAAAAAAATAGCAATTAGGTAAGAACTTTACAATCATTTGATCATTTTTTATTTATTTTTTTACGGCATTAGGTATTTAATAGTCATCTTGGGTGTATCAAATTTAAAGATTATTGCTATTGAAAGAAAAAAAGAAATAAGGTATTCCAAATAAAATAAATAAATTTATTTGAAAATATCTTTTGCAAAAACAATTCTAAAAAAACTATTTAAATATCCAAAATTGTTGTTCATTAATTCTTGAGTCTTAATGATAATTCAATTTGTTTATTTATATTGAATTGTTTTAAAAAAAGATATGAAAGTTTCTGATCTTGATTTGATAAGATTTTTTTTTAATAGTGTGAAAATGTATTTATTTTTTTCTTTTTGATAATAAAAAAAATTTTTCAAAAGATATTTAATCTTGATAGATTTTCTCAGAGAATGATATAATTTTAAATGTATTTTGTTGTTTAAAAAATTGTTTGTATCTTTATCATATTTTTCGATTTTTTATTGAAATTGAGTGCCTCGCTTTTTTCGTAAAAAAAAAAAAGAAATTTTGTTTTTTATTTTTTGAAAATATTTTGATGAACCTATTTTGAAAAATACCTAATCTAGGTGTTGATACAACCAGTATTAATAAGTATTTCCTCTTAATTTCCAATTGCCAATTTAGTAATATAATTACTTTGAAAGAGAGAATGTTTTTTGGAAATGTAAAAAAAAACAAACTTCCCCACTTTTTTGCAAATACCTTATTTAGTTTTTCAAAAATAGGAATTTTTATGAATAAAACTTTAAAAAATATAATAATTAAAAAAATATAATAATTAAAAAAATAATACAAATAAATATTTATTTCAAAAATAATAAAATCTTACTTTTGAATAGAAAAGAGGCTTGCTGGATTCTTTCAAATATTTGCGCATGCAGTGCTGCTGCTGCACAGGAAGTAATTAAAGAAGGCGCGTTACCACACTTGATTGATATCTTGGAAAATGATATTAATCAGATTATAAAAGAAGTTTGCTATGTAATTTCTAATATGATACATTCTGCAAAGGTCGCACAATGTAGATATATTGCAAGTCAGGGAATAATCCCAATCATTACAAGATTACTATCCAATGAAGATCAAGAAATCGTTTCTACATGTATGGAATCTCTAGATATATTTTTTAAAGTGGAAAGTGCCGATTCTGAATATCAAAATAAAGAACTTACAGAGTATATAACTCAATTTGAGGAAGAAGAGGGTATTGAAAAAATTGTAAAATTAATGGATTCTCGGATAATACAAATTCGAAAACAAGCAACATTTTTTTATTTGATTCATCTACAGGATAATTCCGATGACGAAGATGACGATGATGAAGACGAAATCGATGATTTACTTTATTAATAAACGAATGAAACCCTAAATTATTAAATCTCTATTTGAATAAAACAAAATTATTTTTATTATTTTTTTGAAATGGGACTTATTTTATAAAATTATGTCGTTTTTACTAAAATCAGTATATTTTTTCATCAATTCTTTCAGCTGCTTTACTATTTTACAAATCGAATTTTCAGAATAATTTGCGTCATAATACTAAAAACATTTTACCTTCAAAAATAACATACTTTAATTTTATACAACTCTATCTGGAAAGTTAACCAAAAAATTAAAAAATTATCAATAATTATTTTGATTTTACGGGTACTTAATGCCCTTCTCTTAGAGTTTATGTCTAGGTTTTTTTTTTCAATTCAAAAAAATTGAGCAAAACCAAAAATTTTACTCCATTTCTTTTGAATTCTGGAAAAGCTAACGACAGCAGAATACCAATTATTAATCACGGATTGTGGAATTTTTATTTGTTATTGATAATCTTTCAATCGGGTTTTTGTCACTCCCTGTGAATTCTAGGTACGAGCCGTCAAGTTCCGTAGAGTGACTAGGTTTTTTTTAGAATTAGAAATAAAAAGAAAATTTAATATATTTTCGTTTCATTTCTGAAATAAAAAAAAACCTAACCACACTTTTCCAAAATTCATTTGAATAGAGAAAAATCTTTGATTTTACGAAATTCAAAATATGGGAAAGCTAACAGCAGTTTTTGTTAATTTAAGGAAATAAGTACATTTTACCATTTTGAAAATTTTTAATTGTGTAAACTTTACTGAAAAATAATTGCTCAGGCAATTAGATATTGAAACTTTGAAACCAAAACACCATTCGCTGCTCTATTTGTGAAAAGAAAACGAAACCAAAGTAATTCAGAGTCGGATCTTTAATTTTTCAAATTTTTGAATACAGTCAGTTCCACTTTTAAGACTCAAACTTTGAATAAAATTTAAAGCACAAAAAAATCTCAAATTAAGGCACAAAATTCAGATTCTAGTAAAATAATTTGTTTTAAAAAAAATTTCAAAAAGTGTTCTTTAATTTGAGATTTTTATGTACCTTAAATTGTGTTGAAAGTTTGAGTCTGAAAAGGGGAACTGTCTGCATTAATTTTTGTTTGATTAAATTTTTGAGTTTTCTTAAATTTGGTTTTGAATCTAGAAATGTGTTTATTAAAACAAGTGGAATTAACCAAAGAGTAAACCAAAAAAAATTTTCCGGAAAAGGTTTGTATTTGAAACAAATATTTTCTTTTTGAAGACCAAACATAAAAGATTACCATTCCAAATAAATTTGTTGAAATCAAAAATAAGAAAAAAAAAATAATCAACCAAAGTCTATTCTCGAATATTTGTTTTCTTTTTTGTCTTCTTAATTTGTATGAATCTTACCTAGTTATAACCTTGAAAATCTCGACATAATTACGATTTATTTATTATTAAACCAAAGGTGTTTTTTTTAAAACCATTTTGTTCTGACTTTGTTTTCAAAATTCTATTTTTAAAATATTTTTATCAAATATAGCCAAGATAAAGAATATTATTTCAAAAGTTAAAATAGTGTGTTGAATTCGCAGAATCAAGAAACAGTTGAAAAAGATTCAATCCAAAAGAAAAAGAAAAATTGAGAAAAAATTTCAACCAGATTCAGAATTATTTTTCGTTTTCATTTTAATGGAAAATAAATAATTATAAAATCAAACCACCTTTGCCCCCTTAATAATTATTTCTGAAGAGGAATTTCAAAGATATCCTATTTTCTGAACTAAAACACAAATTATATGAATCAAATGAAAAATTGATTTTTATTCATTTTTGGTAATTCTTTTCAAATAATAAGTAATTTGTTTCTGAAAAATTTTTCAAAACATAATTATTACCAAATTTAAAATAAAACCAAATTAAGAATAAGTAATTGTATCGAATCGTAAAGATAAGATCTCGAAATAAATGATTTTTATTTATTTTTTGTTGATCAATTTTTTCATTTTTTTTTAATTACAAAATGAAACTCAATAATGATTAATATAAACACAGAAAAATTAATTGGATTTGTTTATTTTTTATGAATCTCGTTCCTTTTTCACATATTTCCTAAATGGAAAAATAATTTGTCTAAATAATCTCAAAGTTAATTCTTCAATTTTTCATTAACAATTTAATTTTTTAGTCAACTAATATACATTATGAGACAAATTTAAGAAAGAAAAATTTCAACTTTGAAGTCTGAATAATTGATAATTTCACCTCTACATTTTTGACTCAAATTCTAAATTTGTATCGGAATGTAGATTTTTTTTACGAATATAAGGATTATATTTAATGAGTGAGATCAACAAATATCACTATTTTACTATTCGAATTTTTCGAGACATTTGAAGTATGAATCACTAATATGATTGACATTCAATAACAACGTATTGTTAATTTTAGACCCCCCCCCCCCCCCCCCCATAATAGATACTAATACTCAAAAAACTATTTTGGTGAAAACTTTGTGTGGTATGAAAAAAATAAAATATAATTTTTAATTACACTAACTCAATTATAGAAATAAAAGTATGTTGTAAAAAAGATAAAAACCTTAAGGTGGTTATTTTATTATTTATCGAATTCAATTATTAAATGAAATCATCAATTTAAAAATTATATTAAATTATAATTTGTGATAAGAATCAATTTTTTATTCTTTAGCATATAACATAACATAAATAATAAGAAGATTTAAACAATAATTTTAAAAAGTTAATTTTGTTATTTACAATTTCCATGCATTATTACAAATCAGACAAGTAACCAAAACCGTCATTGGCTCATCCCCAGAACGTGATTGGTATTCTGCATAGCTACACTCATAACTTTTGCAACGAAAGCACTTGAAACGGTTTGTTTTTGTTTGTATTACTCGGCCTTGG
Source organism: Anaeramoeba flamelloides (assembly GCA_027625915.1). Lineage (NCBI taxonomy): Eukaryota > Anaeramoebidae > Anaeramoeba > Anaeramoeba flamelloides. The sequence continues at coordinate 9,186,786 of JANTQA010000032.1, read as the reverse complement.
GATTTTTTCACCCCCTCCTCAAGAAATTTCTTGTGCTCGTGTTTTTGTTCTTTTGTCATGAAATCTGAATTTGACATATTAACTAATTTCTCAGGTGATATAATCTTGGAAAATAAATTTTGTCGTAATTCATCATGTTCTTCTGTTGCGAGGTTGTGTGCAATTTTTCGAAATATCCTCTTATAATTTTTACCTAACGTTATAGTTTTTTTCAATAAAGCTTTAAAATAAGAAAAATAAAATTATATATTCAAGAAGAACTTAATTTTAATATTTGCGGTTTTATTTTTGTCAATTAAATTTTTGAAAAAGGGCGATTTTGTGTTTTTTTTTTAATGATAATAGCTTCAGTTTGAAATATTAATAAATTATTAATCACCCCATTTCCATTTTTTTTTTTTTTTTATTCGACTAGTAAAGAGTTATTAATATGAGGTGGGTGATAAATGAATTGATTATAATAAAATCCAAATTTAATTGATATTTTAAATCCCTAAATAAAGTATTTGAGTATGAAAAATTGATAATCTCTTTTTTTAGAAAACTTTTTTTATTTTATTTTTCAACCAATTTAATATTTAAAAAAAAGTGCTTATTCAAATTTAAAAAATAAAATATTGGAAATCTTTACAAAATTTATTTATTTTGCTTTTTCGATTTAAATTTTGATTAAAATAATAAAAACCCATTTTTATTCATTTCAAAATAACAATAATATTCCCTTAAAAATTTATTTGGTAAATTCATTATTCTTAGAAAACATAAATGTTTATTTGGTCATTTTTAAAAAGTGGGGTAATTATAGTTGATTAAAATATCTATAAAGCAGTCAACACACTTTAATCTGACAAAAAAGTTTTTAAGATAGCACTGGGAATATCAAAATTAAAGTCTAAATTCAATAATATTTTCAAATGTGTCTGATTATTCGATCTGAAACAAGCATTGATTGTGAAAATAGAGTTGTTTTCAAAAAGTGAAAACTTTTTAATAAAAGATAATCATTCACTTTAAAATATTTTTAATTGCAAAGGTTTGCAAAAGACGAAAGTTTTGGTGAATTAAAACAGTTAAAAGATTTTAAAACCTTCTAAAAAGTGAAAACTATTTCAAAGTTTTGAATCAAATTTCTTATCCAAGCCTCAATAAAAAACAGTGTACAATTTGTTCAATAACCTGTGTCGTCAGCCTTTTTTGTATTTTTAAAAATTATTAGTATTATTTTTTTTTTTTAACTGTTTTCTTTTTTTCTTTAGCTGTGGTTTTTTCTTTTTATTTTGTGTTTAATAAAAAAATACAGTTCAGTATAACTATACTTTCAAATTAACCAATAATTACAATAGATCATATTATCAAAGTGTTTTTCTACAACCTTCAAGACCAATCTCCTCATAAAAGAGATCTAATTCAACAAAATTTAAACAAACAAACACCAAAATCCACAACAACCAAATCTTTCAATTGGAATATATACAAAAAAAAAACATAAAAAAGGATAAAAAGAGTTTCTTAAAAATTTTTTTCCCTTTATCTCGACATGGGAAAAACTGAAATATAAATTTTTCAAAGTTTTTTGAAATTGAAATTAACCAAAAAATTCATTTCAATTTTCTTTTTTCATTTAAGTCGATCGTCTTCGCATCATATCTTGTAATTGACTGACTTTATTTATTTAGTTCATTCTTATTTTGTGTCTATATTGGTTGAAATAAGAATCCTAAAATGAAGAAACATTTTGTTTGAATCAAAAGTTAATTTGTTGATATTTTATCTGATTAAAATTAGACAAGAACATGCCCAATGACCAAATTATTTAAAAATCAATTCTTTTTCAACAATTTTCATAATGAGAGCAAATTAAATCTCTAAAAAGATCAATTTTCATTGGCTATATCAAGATCTTTATGGTTTTTCTTTCAATTAGAAGAAAAAATATTTTGGTAGAAAATTTTGAAAAAAAATTTCTTTTATGACTTCGAGAAGGACAATAGTATTGTCAAGACATACTTGCCTGTTTAAAATAAAGACACTCTTGAAAACTTTTCATTTCAACAACAGATAAAAAAAGAAAACAAGACCAAAAAAGTTGGAAAACAACACCAAAAAACACTTTTTTGAAAAAACCACAGCAAAAGTTTGAAAAAAAATAGTTATTGAAGTCAACACGGGCTATTGAACAAACTGTAATTTGACTTTAAAAAGACTCGTGAAAATAATAAGGTAATTTCAGTTATTCATTCCAGCATTTATTTTAACTGTCCAATAACCAAACGACAAAGACACAATACTTTAAAATTCAAAAAAAATCTTTAAAAATTTTTTTAGTTCTCATTCCTTTTGTTGAAATATTTTAACTTTCTTTCGAGATCAAGAAGGTGAAAGAATTTTATTTGGGTAAATTCAACAAAAGGATCAAAATAAGTCGATCTTCAAAATCTTCTTTGAAATGAAATTTGTGAAAACAGGGTTTACAATTTCAAAAAGAAAACAGAAGTGAAAATTTTGCTATTTTTTTTTTAATTTATCCTCATAAAAAAAATAATAAAAAAAAAAAAGATTACCAGTCTCGATTTGTCTCGCTAATTCTTCAATTTCAATTTGTGGGTTTTCAACTTTATGGAAATGGTGATACAAATCTAAAGAAAATGTTTTCCAGATGTTGTCTCGAACTTTATTTTTTGAAGTTTTCGACAATACCCATTCAGTTTTTTTCTCAAGAGGTTTTTTTATTGTTGTTGTTTTCTTATTGTTTTTTAAATTTGTGGCTTTAAGATCATTATTAACATTATTGTTATTGGGAGTTTTGTTTATTGTATTTGTGTTTGTGTTTGTTTTTGTCTGTGTTTTTGATTTCTTATTTAGATCACCAGACTTATTGGTGGAATTCTTTCTTTTTTCTTGTACAAATAATTTTTTCATTTTGGAAAATAAGTGTGCAGACTTGTTTCGGATAGTTTCTGATTTGTGTTTTCTTAGTTTGTTGATCGTGATACCAATTTTGGTGCTTTTTAAAATACTATAAGTTAACGTTTTTTCGTCAAGCATTTGAAGAAGATTGGATAGGAGTTGAATGTTAATTTCATGTGGCTCTTCAAGCATCAGTTTGTTTATTCGTGATTTTAATTCTAAAATTTCATAAGACATTTTCAATAAGTCTAAAAAAGTAAAAGTAAAAAAAATGAATTCTTTGGATAAAATGTTTAATCATTTGTTTATCTGTATATTTTAGAATTGAACATTCACCTCCTCTATACTAACGACAGAAAAAGAAATCTTTTTCTTGAGTATTACTAAAAGGTATATTCACAGATAAGAAATATATTATATAATCCAAACAATCAAAACTCTATAATTAACAGGCTTTCAGATGTTTAAAATACTAAAAAGCAATTATTAAGTCATAGGGCTGTAAAATAAGATTTAATATTTTCCCTAAATTATCGTTTGTTGGATTCCCAAAGAACATTTTCTTTTCGCTATATATTATTATTTTCCAATTAAAAAAAGAAAATTTTAAGTTCAAATTCTCCAAAATATTTTTATATGAATAATTAGTCGAAAGAAAACACCTAAAATATTTAACTAATCGTTTAGAAAGGATATTTTTAGACATTTAATTAAACTACCTTAGTGGAATCTAAGGCAATTTTTTGACTCTTTTAATTTCATTGTAACAGTAATAATTAATATTCATTTTGGTATTTGAAAAACAATTATTCAATAATTAATTGGAAAATAACCCTATTAGAGATTTTCAGCTATTTCTTTTACAAAATAAAAAATAATTAAAGTGAAATAAAGATACCTATTTTGATTTATTATATCAAGTTCAAATAAAAATGTTTTAGTAAAAATCAAAAGATATTCCTCACTTTTTGGAGATTAATTATTTTTTTTGAAATTTTTGTATCTAATTTATGCTACATATTTTATTATAAAGAATATATTATACTGAATTTATTAAATCAAAGAGATATTATGTAATTTCTCTTCTAAAATACAATTATTAGATGATTTTTTTTTTAAAAAAATAAAAACTTGTATGAAAAATGGGAAAACAAAAATAATTTAAAAGTCATAATACTTATTTGAAATACCAAAAAGGGATAACTCCATATGAAAAAAACTTAATATAATAAAAAAAAGTTTGAAGAGATAAAAAAAATGGTATTAGATTTATAAACTAAAATGATAAACAAATCATTTATTTTATTATATTGTATATGAAAGTTCTTAGTGATTAATTGAAATTGGATATAAAATGATACATATTAATAAATTATGATAATAATTCAGACAAAACTCAGAAAAAGAAATAATTAAGATCAAAGATATTATTTTTTTTTGTTTTTTCAATTTTTTAAATAAATATACTTTTTTTGATTTTTTGATCTTTTTGATCTTGTAATTTCATGAGCAATTATCGATTTTCTGTAATTTCTTTTTATAATTCATATTCATCAAAATTATAACCTAATATGAATGATCTTGGAAATTTAAAAAAAAAACTTGATTTTGGAATATCTGTTAGGTGATTTATTTCATGCAAAAAGATTAGGTCAAAAGACAAATGATCTTAAAATTTTATAAAAAAAAAATCAATTTTGGAATTGCTGTTCGATACTTCATTTTGTGTAAAAGGTTTAATTAAACACCCTATTCATTTCATTATCAATTAAAAGTTTTTCATTTTTTATTTTTTTAAAAATTGGGTATTCTTAGTTTTTTTAGATACCTCTCGTGCTAATTGGTTTTTTAAAAAGAAATTAAAGATTATTTAATAATTTAAGATAAATTATTTATTGGGTCATTCTCAATTTTTTAGCTGTTTTGTTAAGTGTGTGTATGTTTATCCAATAGAAGTATTTAACAATTCAATGACATGAAATACCAATTGAGCATCCATTTTAAAACTGTTAACTGGTTTTAATTTTAGTGGTTCTAAGTGTATCCAATATTAGATAGCATAGTACGGGGGTAAGGAAATAAATAAAGAAATCAAATTAAATTCTATTGCATGAAAAAAATATATTTCTAAAAACGAAAAGAGGTGTAAACGAATTTGAATTTTTTATTTTTATTATCCAAATATTAGTTATTGTGGATTTGATTTTTCCAAACAAAAAAAAAAATAATTATAATAATAATAAAAAAAACGAAATTGTTGATCTGGACTATTGAAGAAATTGGTCATTAGTTAAATATTTATTTTTTTTTGAAAAAAATCTACATTCCATAGTACACTAACAAATATTTCATATTTTGATGAGGGATAGGTCTATAATCAATATTTTTTGAATTGGGAAGTCTTGAATTTAGCCACTTCAAAATTCTAACTAATCAGATGAAATGTTTCCAACTCAGCAACCTTAACAATAAATCAAATTTAAAATTTCTTAAAAAAATTAAAAAGTTTTTCAATGTTGAAGTCTCAATATTGATTATTAAATCTTTAAATTAGTTTCAAAGTGTAGGGTTTTTTTTGATAATTCTTGGAGTTTTTACCAGTGTAGAGCAATTTTTTAAGAGGTTAAATCATCTTTTGGTATATTTTTACTTGGCATTGTGTTTTATTCATTTGCAGTACACGATACACAAATTACATGCACGTTCAATGTTTCTATGCTTTTTTTATGTTTCTATGTGTTAGACACACCCCCTTGACGATTTATAGATATTAAAAATCTTGTATAAATTCACTAGAAAATTATATAAAAAAAATCATAGCATCTTGAACTTGAAAAATAAAGAAAAAAAATAATTACTTAGCTGTGAAACTCAACTTTTAATATGTTTTTCAGATAGAAATACTGTTTTTTTTAAAAAAAAATATTGCCTTTTCCTCAATTTTTCCAAGTTCTTCATTAGACATATTTCTGAATTATATAAATAAAAAAATATTTCCTTTGAAAGAAGAAATGAATCTTAATTTATGTAAATAAAGTACAAAAATACACTTCAAAAATGAAACCAACTAACATTTAAATAACAAAGTTAAAAAAATCTACTTAATATTAAAAAAAATTAAGAGGTATCATTTTTAACTTGAAAATATATATATAATTTCTTAATTCAAAAAAGAATTTGAATCTTTTTTTGATAATTTTTAGACAAAAAAATATATATGAAAAAATATTACAAAAAACCATAAATTCAAAAGAATCATAAAATCCTTTAAAAAACCCCTGGAAATTCTAATTGTGAAAAAAAAAAAAGAAATAAAGAAATAATTTTCAATTTGATTATTTATAACTAATATGAAATCCAAAAATGTTAATAATTTTAGTAAAATAGTAATAATTCCAATAATTGAAAGTATCAATAAATAATATATTTTTTGGTAATTTTTAAAATATTTTAAATGGGTCGAATTATATTCAATTAAGCATTAATTTAAAAAAAATAATAAATATAAATATTATTAAATAATGCATATTTTAATAATAACTATTCAGTCTTTATACTCGTGATAATTAGAAAAAAAAGAAATCCAGTGTGTTTTTCGAAACTGAATTTTAAACTGCATCCAATTTACACAATGTTAATTTTTTCATAAGTAATCATTTTTGTCCAACTATAGGGAAAAAATATTAACCGAAAAAAATTATTATTGGTGTGTCCAAAATAATGAATAAAGCCGAACAAAAAATGTATTGGTAAATTTGTTGAAATTTCACCAATAATTATTGATCGAGCAAATGATAAGATATCATCAACCAAATGTATTTGATTTTTTTTTATTTGATAAACTCAGCACTAACCTTCCATCAGCCATTTAATGCAAATTCCTTGTTCTAAGGAAATACATTACGTAACTGGAAAAAAAGGAAATGAAAATAAAATAAAAAAAATCAAAAAAGAAAAAAATAATTGCCAAAATTAAAATTATTGATAAATTCAATGGGTATTGTGATATTGTTATCTTTTCAACTTTTCCAAGATCTCTCTATTTATTTTGAAATTATTTTGGTTGTAAAAAAGAAAAAAAATGATTTGATTGAAAATATGGACTAAAAAGATAACATTTTTGGGTGGTAAAGATTATGGATTATAGTGTAGAATACGTACTAAAAAAATAATATTAAATGAACTATTTATAAAATCATCATTGATTCTCTCTTTTTTTTTCAATTTTTTAAAATATTTTCCATCCCTTATTATAGGCAAGAAACCCAAAAATTATCCCTCCCTTTTTTTTTATTTTTTTAATTTCAAAAAACTAATCAGTCAATACTAAGAATATGACCAAATAAGCAATAATATCAAATTTTCCAGTAATTAATGCGAATAACAGGTGTAATAAGTGAAACTGACTGTAGAAAATAGTTAAAATAATCTGGTCATATACTTTTGATAAGTATAGTTATAATAACTAAATAACCACTATCGATAATAATAACTATATCAACTTAATTTTTAAATCACAAATTTTAAATTGGAATTGAGCATACCAAAAATCCCAAATAAAAGCACAAAATTTAGAATTCTTTTCCTCGTGCTTTATACCTAGAAATTGGATTGTTGTTTAAATTTAGATTTTCTTTAAGTTCTCAATTTTCATTCAAAAAATCGGACTTTAAAATTGTACTGGCTATAATAATCGACAGTGCCAATAACTACCGTAACAAAATTAACACTTGTTTGACTTGGAATCAAAAGCGACACTTTAAAACTTCATCAATGACAGCAACGACAATAATATTTAAAGATAAATCAAGAAATTATTTTCTAAATATAATTTAGTAAGTATCACATTCCAGATGGGGAAAAGGTGATCATGATCTTGTTTTCACGAATTAAATAAATATCTTTTTGAATGTATGAATTTTTTTGGAGTTTTTTTGTACTTAATTTTTTATTTGGCTGGGAAATTTCACTTAATAAATCCTGAAAAATACACATAAAAAGATATATATGATTATTTTAAAATAGAATTGAGTTATTTGAAATTTTAGACTAATAATGAAGTAAATTTTAACCATTTTCCTAAAAATAAACCACCACTCTTGTTTAATCCTCATAAGGGTGTGAAAATTACCAATCAACACAGAAATAAAAACCCAACAACAAAAGATTTTTTTTCTTTTCAATGATGAAATAAAATAAAAGTACTAAGGTCTAAAACACGCTTTTCAAAAGGAAACCCATGTTTTTTTTTTTTTGGATTCGAAAACACCATCTAATCGACAGCCTAATAGTATACACATTTTCAAACCAATTGTTAAGGGGAACACACTTATTTTTGGAGGAAATTTTGAATTAGGAATTGAAAATTTTTCGTTTTTATTTAATTTTTAATAAAGTTTTATTTTTTTGTATATTTCTGGTTAATATGAATTTCACAAAAACATTGTCTCTTTTAATAGTGAAATTCTACTCATTTGATCCCTCATTTTGATATCTATTTTTTTAATAATAGGGTGTTTAAACTGATATCAAATTTAATTAAGATTTATTGCCAGTTTCTTTGATCAATTAATGTATAGGTCTTCTCGTAAATAAGGATACATAGCTTTTGATTTTTGAAACATAGATTAAACAAGTCTGAGTCGATACTTTTTAACACGACACCGTTGCCTGAATAATACATAGGCAAACATTTTTGCTTATATTTCATTTACCTCTTTTAAAAATAGAATCATACTCACCACCTACCACTCCCTAATAAGTACTCTATTTAGAAAAGGAAAATGAAGCACAAATCATTACCCCTTTATATTGTTAATATCAACTAGATAATTTACTATGATTTTTCAAATAAGATTGAAAAATTTTTATTTCCGGTTTTTAAAGGAATTTTTTCGAACTCTTAACAGTTGAAAAAAAACAAAGATCTTCTCAAGATCATTTGATCATGATAACCTTGAGTTTTATTAATTTGGATCTCTTTATTTTTGAAACTTTGTGATATAATTTATTTTTATAATTAGAAAAATTACAGTTTGAAAAATGTTTGAGTTGTGACTGAAATCTCTAATTAATTTTTCACAAGTACTTGGGCTTTTTCAACAAAAAATGACTTGAAATAATTTTGGCAATTGGAAAGAAAAAATTTCATTTATTAATTGGGAAAAATAGAATCTTTTAATCTTTGAATAAAAAGATCTGTTTCACTTTGTTCAAAACAATTTGATTAAGTTTGTGGTATTTTTTATTTTCTTAATTGTAACATCCTCCTGTAACTATTTTTCCGATTTGCTGTTTTTTTCGAAAGCTCCATTAAAAACTTGCTTTTAGTCAAGAATAAATCAATTTTAACACCATCAAATAATAAAACCATTTGAAATCCATTTTCATTTTTTGGGTTTGCTTGGAAGCCTTCATTTCCCAACAAAATGTAGCACTACCTCAAAAGATTCAATAAAGATACTTTAAAGAATAAGTTGTTCAAATTACTCAAATCGATGACTTGAAACAGATTGTTTTTGATTATTTGTTCAACTTTTTTACTTATTTTTGGAAAACAACTAGGAAAAATATTTTGAAGAGTGTATTTTTAAAAAATATTAATTGAGTAAAGAAGAAAAAAGACAAAAAAAGGGAGTCTGGGTTTACTTGGGATGAACAAAATGAAAAAAAGCAAAATCATAAAACTTGGTCTTCAATTTTTTAGAAAAATAATTCAAGAAAAGAACTGTTCCTGGAAATGGATTAGAGAAGAATATAAAACATTTAACCAACATAAAGCGAAATTTGACAAACAAAACGACAAAGAAAAAACGTATTTTAAAACAGGTGAAGATTGCAATGAATTCGGTGATGCTAATTGTAGGTTAATTGAATTACAGAGAAAGTAAGAAAGGAATTCAAATAGAAAATTTTTTGAAAGGAATTAATCTTGACTCAGAAACCAAGAATTGACAATTTCTTTACATAAGTACCCAAACTCACAAAATGGAAGAGATTTTAACTGAATACCTTTTTTTGAAAAATTTTTCCATTTTTTTTAAAATACCATTTTCCAAAAATGAATTTTAAATTATTGTTAGTTATTTTTGTAGTTTCTTCTTTATTTATTAGCTCTGCACAAAACACCTATGTGCCAGTTTATTTAATGTTACCACTTGATTTTATCAATAATGATGGTAATTTAAATAATCAAGGTGAGCTTGACGATTGGTTTGGAAAGATTAAAAACGAAGCAGGTGCTGATGGTGTCATGGCTGATGTTTGGTGGGGAATTGTAGAAAGCAATGAAAAGAACTACAATTGGGCTGGTTATGATCAACTTGTTTCACTTCTTCAGGTATTTTGGTCCATTATTTTCTTTTTTTTTTTCAAATCAATTTTTGTCAATTGATTTTTTTCTTGTTTTTTTTACCGGATTTTTTTTACATCCTTGTTGTTGATCTTTCTTTGGGCCTACTCACTTTCACAAAATTTCAAATACTTTCAATTTTAGTTTTAAAGTTGAAGAAATCAAATTTTAATAAGTTTGCAGTACCACCTTTTGCTTTCAACAAGCATCTATTCAAAAAAAAAAACATTAAAAAAAAAAAAAGAAACTTGAATTTCAATGAAAAATATTAACAGCAAAAACTTCCCTTTTTCAAAATAAAAAAACAAAACAAACAAAAACTTTCCTTTTTCAAAATAAAAACAAAACCCCGCAAAGAAACACGATCTCAAGCTTCAATGTGTAATGTCGTTTCACCAATGCGGAACCAACACTGGTGACAAATGCTATATCCCCTTACCAAAATTTGTCTTAGATGTTGGCAATTCCAACCCAGACATTTATTACACAGACAAAAACGGACATCGTGATCAGGAATATTTAAGTTTAGGTGTCGACACAGAAACTGTTTTCAATGGAAGGAGTGCCGTTGATATGTATAATGACTTTATGAGTGCATTTGCAAGCCACTTCGCAGACCATTTGGGAAATACCATTGTCGAAGTCCAAGTCGGACTTGGCCCAGCCGGAGAAATGAGATATCCATCATACCAATTACAAGATAACTTATGGAAGTTCCCAGGTGTTGGAGGATTCCAATGCTTTGACAAGTACATGAAGGCAAGCTTACAGAAATCCGCAAACAACGCCGGCCATTCCGAGTATAACAAGATCCCAAGTGTCGAATATAACAGCTACCCATACCAAACCTCCTTTTTCACAGAAGGCACATCCGACAACTACCGATCACAATACGGAGCCTGGTTTTTAAGTTGGTATTCTCAACAATTGATCAGCCACGGTGACAGGGTCTTAGCAAAGGCCAACGCAATCTTCAGTGGCAAAGTTCAAATTGCTGCAAAGATTTCAGGTATCCATTGGTGGTATAAAACATCAAACCACGCTGCTGAGTGCACCACTGGCTACTTTAACACAGACGAGAATGATGGATACAGAGCCCCAGCCCAATTATTGAAAAAGTATGATGTCCTTTTCGATTTCACATGTCTTGAAATGTCCGACAGCTCACAACCTTCCTGGGCTGACTGTGGTCCTCAAGAACTCGTCCAACAAACCTTAAGCGACGCAAAAGCACAAGGTATCAAATATGGTGGCGAAAACGCTTTGAACGTGTACGATACTGGCAGCTTTGGAAGAATTGAAAATGTCGCCAGACAAGGGATCAACAGCTTTACATACCTTAGACTGACCTCAGATTTGATCAACAACGGTGGAAATTGGAACAACTTTAAAGGTTTTGTCTGGAACATGCATAACCTCTAAATTTTTAATTCCTGGAATGTTTTTCATTAAATTTCCTTTTTTTCTTTTTCTATATGGATTATGAACTGAACACTTCTTGTTGATATTTTGCCTTTAAAAACTAAAAAATTAAAATATTTTGTTTCATAATTTCAACATAATACTCCAGATATCATTAATATAAATTCATTTGAATGTTTTTTTTATCGTGAACGTTCTTACTATTTGTTTTTTTTTTTATTCTCTTCAAAGACAATAAATATTTTCTAGCATTCATTTTCTTTCACATAATTTTTATTTTGAAATTTATTTTTTACCTTTTTTAAATTTTGGAATCATTTGAATTATTTTTATTGATTAGAAAATAATACTTTCCTTCCTACCCTACCATACAGCGAAAATTTATAAGAAATAATAATCGAAAAACGATTTTTAAATTATTATTGTGAATGATAAGCCAAAAAAGTAATTACCAAAGGTTAATGTGAAACGGAAAAAATTAGAAAAGTTGAAAAAAAAATTTATATTATACATTTTTGGTTTGTATATATTTGGTATTCAATGTTCGCACATACTTGCATTAATTCAAAATCTTCAATTTAGAAAATTCGATAAATCAAAAATGTAAACAATTTAGAAGCAAAGATCCAAAAATACTATTAAGTTTATATGATTTTCTTTCTTTTGGAATTCTATTTTTATCTTTACTTCTTTCAAAAAAAAAACTATTATGATATAAGAGAAATTAACCTCCCCCCTTCCTTGGTTATAATAGGTATTGTATTTTCTAATCCAAAAAAGACAATTTTCTAATTATTAATTAATCTGCAAGTCTTATATATTTTTAATATACATTTGGGATAGCATTTACAAACAAGAACAGTGTCATTTAAATTGGACAAGTTATCTATGTATAGTTGAATATGGAATTTATTCTTCAGCCAACTTTAATCGAATTGTTTCAGCCCAACTATTAAGATTATATAATACGTCTAAATTGATTTTCTTTCAGAAAATTTTATTGTGAATGATAAGCTTTTAAATAACTATCAAAGCTTATTATAAGCTTTAATTTTATAATGGAAGAAAAAAATGTATATTATACATTTTTAAGTTTTGAATATTGAATAATAAATATATGAAAAAAATGTATATATTAAAGCAGTTCTTCTATTTCTATTAATAAAAAAATCAAATTTATAAACGATTTATAGGCAAGGATCAAAAAAGGCCATAGAGGGTTAGTGATTTCTTTCTTGATGACGTTGGATTAATGCCATGGTATCTTATCTTTTTATCTCTAATTTTTTTCTTTTTTCATCACATTAAAAATAGTTCTCTTTTGAAATAATTGCAATTGAAAATTCTAACGAATGATTTGATCTCGAAATTAAAATATCTATTTCATAAAACACAATTTTTATATGTGTAACAAATATAAATTTATTATAAATTTCTACACTAGGGGTGGGATAAATATTTGGAAAAAATAAAGTTCGGTTCACATATAATAAAGCACCCGTTAAAAAATATTTTATCAAAGATCACATATTTGTTTTAATACTAAAACATAAAATTTATTGGAAAAATATACAATACCACTCAATTCTTGACACATCTTCTTATAAATGTATTAATTCAATATATCAATGAATAATGTGTTTAAAACCCTTTTTATATTACAAAATTTTCTTAACTCAAAATTAAAGTTGTCTTTAATTAACTTATCTATTTTATTTCTTATTTTTTTTTTCAGTTAAGACACCCAAAGTTATTTTTCTTCTTATTAAAAAAATATTTATTTCTAAATTGTTTCTATTTAAAAATAACTCTGTGATCGTTAGAATTTAATTGAAATAAAGAAAAAAAAAGAAAGTTTTGAAATAAAATAATATGATATTTTCGGGTTTGAATCACAAAGATTATCTGAGTATTAGAATTATATCATATTTTGAGTCTAGAAACACTATCAAAACAAATAATAATCTGAAAATTTGAATAAAATACCAAAATATGAGTTGTTATTTATTTTTGAAAATCATAATTTAACTAAATATTATAAAAAAAAAAAAAAAAAAATAGGTTATTCTTTAATGATACTTTGAAGAAAAGTTTCAGCAATGTAAAACAACTAAATGATTATAAACAGTGAATTTAATTCTTAAATTTTACACATTTCGGATAAAAACCGGTTTAAACCCACCGAATACATTTATATTTCTATATCAACTAGTGACAATAATGTTAGAATCAATTTGCCAAAATTTTTCATTCAGCTTTCCCAAACCAAATATTTAAAGAAACTTTTAAATGATAAAAGAATTTAATTAAGTAAATCCACTATATTTTGATTTTCACCCTTGTTTTTTTATTGAACTATAACGTTAACATTAGATTTATATATATATATCTATCTTGGGGTATTTTTTTTTTCTACAAAAAGAATTTTTTTCGATTTATTACCATTTTGATTTGAGATATTTATTATTTTTAGGGTTTTAAATTAAACTTAGAATGCCCCCCTTTTAGAAAATTAATTATTTCAAAATATATTAGATTTATAGTTATATTTAGCCCCTTTTGAGTGGTATAAAGATTTGTAGAACAAGAGAGAATTTTTTAAAAAAATAATATTTCAAATCGTTCATAAAATAATTATTTGTTTGGTTCTTTGTCTATAAACCTAGTTCAACGTTTAATACACAGACTAACAATCAAATTTTTACCAAAAAAAACTCAAATAAAGCAACAATTCTTTGGAATTTTTTTTTTTAACAAATCATTTTACTAAAATTTGAATGTTGTAACTTAATTTATAATTTGTATTTGTGCCGTAAATTTTCATTGAAAGTTTATGTCTAAAAGTGGAACACCCTTTAATTCTCTTTAATCATTTTAATATAACAACAAATTACCTCTTTTCCAAAAAAATCGCACTCAATTCAACGGTATAAGAGTTCATAAAAGCAATGATAATCCATTTTTAGTTATTTCCAAGCACAATTATAAAAAAAAATATACAATTTATCCAATAAAAAATACTTCTAATTATAACTTCAAGGATAAAAGTATATTTAACCTTATTAATAAAATAAAATTAATTATTGAATTATTTAATGTTGTAAATTTTACACAAAATTTATTCTTGATAATATTTCTTTGATTACTGGAGTTGGTATTTCAACACCCAATTAAAAATCTTTTAAACCAAAATCAATTTTCCAATTACTAACACTTTTTAAACTTGTAATATATTGTATTTTCACTCAATTAAAATATTTTTTTATTTTTTCTTTTTCATTTTTCTTTTTTTTTTTTTTACAAAAAGAAAATGAAATAGTTTAATACCTAAAATATTCATATAAACCAGTTAAATCCACTTTTACAAAAAAAAAATATTTACTCATACAGTCAGTTTCACTTTTAAGGTACAAACTTTCAACGAAATTTAAGGCACAAAAAAATCTCAAATTAATGCACAAAATTTGGAATTTTTTTTTTTACAATTTATTTTACTAGAATTTGAATTTTGTGCTTTAATTTGAGATTTTTTTTGTGCCTTAAATTTCGTTGAAAGTTTGTGCCTTAAAAGTGAAACTGACTGTAATGTTCCTTTGAGACTTTCACCTTATAAATTAAGATAATTATATTAAGAAGAATTTCCCCTTTCGAATTTCAACAAAAAATCAACAACTTCACCAATTGTTTTTTATCAGTAGAATATTCAACTTTGATTCGATAAAATTGAAATATTTAAATCAATATTTTGAATATTCACCCTCTTATAAAAAAATTCGAAAGATCACCAAGATATTATTTTTTATATTACCTATCAAAAAAATCAATACCAAAAAAAATCAATAACCAATAAAAATAATTTATTTAAGATGGGGAAATGAAAAAAATCAAGATGATTAAATTCTATTATGAGTATCGTATTAAATTTCAAAATGAGTCGAATTATCATTGTTTTCATAGTTTTGAAGAAATTCTAGGTTATTTTCATTAATATGAAAGTGCTTATGAGACATTAATGACCATGGAAAAAAAAATAAAAATGATTATTATATCATTCATAGTATTTTCTTACTTCAATAATTGAAAATTCAAAATGTTGAAATCATCAATAATAAATACTTTTAAAAATCTATTCAAAACCCAATTTTAAATAAACAAGATATAGTATAAAAAGATTTAAACATTCAAAGATCTAACAGGTTTCGATATCTGTAAAAAAAAATTATTTTTTTTTCAAAACCCAAGAAAAAACACCCTTACATATTATTCGCATCATTCAAATCATATCATAATACAACATACCGCATCATACCTTAACATACTGTAAAGGGTTTTTTTTTAAATACCCAGGGCCAATATATTTCAATATAATTGACTATTGTGAAAAAAATCAAGAATTAAACCAATTTTGAAATTTGACTAAATTTGATAATTCTTCAATTTTTCACTATTATTTCAATTCTTAACTGATCTGGTTCCTTTTTAAAATCAATTTTAAAATTCATTGAATTATTTTGGTTTTATTTTACATAATCCAAAAATCTTAAAATTAACTCCATTTTCCACCAAAGAGAACCAATTATAGCCAATGAATTACATGTTCTTAAAGGGTTTGAATCAATATTAGAAGAAAAATTTTTTTAGAAATTTAACCTTTGAAATCATTTTTTTAGACTTTTTTACTTTTTTTTTTTTTTTCATTTTTTTGTAAATATAATTATTTTATTTTTTTTTATTGCAAAATTGATAATCACTAGATAGAAATCTCTTTTTCTAATGTCACTTGAACTGTAAAAAATAATTGTAGATTAATCATATTTAATAGTATAGGAATTTTATTTGGATCTTGAATTTAAAATATAAGGTTGAGTGTTTTTTCTCTGAATTTTCATATCCTTTTTCAAATAGAGACCATAAATCCCCACACACTTCCTTTGGGGACTTGATTTCTAAAAGAAAAGTAGGAAAAAATGAAGTGAAAATTTTTTCTATTTGGGCTTTTATTTGAACTTCAATTGCAGATCAAAATGAGCATTTTTGTTTTTTTAAAGTTTCACGAAGAATTTTGAGTTTTTCAATTTTTAAAAAAATATATTAATTTATTAGTTTTACTTCATAACATGTCTCAACTATTCATCAATGTATATTATTTGTATTATTTCTTATTTGCTCTTTAAGGGAAGTTTTAAAAAATACTTTGATATTTGAACCAAATAATTTAGACTTCTTTGGCAGAAACAAACTTTGCATCAGGACTTTTTGAAAATAATTCAAAAGGAAAAAAAAAAAATTAAAAGAAATTCTTCAATTTAAATGAAATATTTTTTTAAAGTTACGGTACATTTCTGAAATGAAAATAAAAATAAATTACTAGAGAAAAAAAAATATCAAGAAAAAAAAAAAGAGAAAAAAAAAAAAAAAAGAAAAAAATGTAAAAACAAAACTAGATAATTGTATCAGAATAATTAGCAAATTGAGCAATTATCTTTTTTTGGCTTAACTATAATTTTCTCTTCTGATTCTTTAACTAGATTAGGATCTATTTCGTCAAGAAAAATAAAAGAGAAGTTATCCCTTTCCCATTTCGCTAACCAATTTCGTAAATTATTTAAAATTTTGTTAAATTTATAATGCTCTGATAATTTATACATAAATTCATAATTAAAAATTTTAATTTTTGCCATAAAATAGTCTAACAATTTTTGAATAAAGAAATCCTTTTGGAAAAGATCGAATTCTTCTTGGCAAATTAAAAAGTCATTTAAAATTTCAAGTGACATATTTTCAATTCGATCTGTGTACAGGTAATTAACAAATACATTCATTGCCTTTTGATCGACTTTTAAAAATTTCCTATCGAGGGAAATGTTTTCTTCTTTGCTATTATAAGTTTTTAAGATGTTAAAATAGGACCTAGACCTTGCATTTAAGACAAATTTATGTATTTTAATTTCAAACGTGCTGAATTGAAGATCAATATTTGCATTTTCACGTTTGTACAATAGCCTCGTTAAATTATATCCATTGGATTTCATTTTATTCTCATTTTGGGGATTTGTTTTTATTGTTTTAAAAATGTCGTTTAATTCAGTTTTAATTTTCTTTGGGATCTTTTTGGAGTAGTATTGATCAGTATATAACCACCTAATAAATAATTGGATGGCCTCTTTTGATTTGTCCTCAGTTACAGATTCTAAAATGTTTTGATCTTCAATACTTGTCCTAGCGTAAAATAATTGGGAATGTATTCTCATATTTTTCATTAATTCAACATCTAAATTTATTTTCCTTCTTTTCATTGATAACATATCATATGGAATGCCATATAAGCACGACTTCCTATTATCATTTAATAATTTTTCAATTTGAATTTGGAATTCTTGTTCTAATAACCCCTGGAATAAGATGTATGCCTTTTTTAATGTAACAAGTTTGCTATAATTCTGCTGAAATCCTTTTTTAACGATTTCTTCTTTTGTTTCTTGTGAAATTATCCCATTACCATTTTTGTTGGATTCATTTTCGTCTGAATCATCATCGTCATCATCATCATCATCGCCGTCGTCTTCGTCGCTGCTATCTTCATTTGAATCATCGTCATCATCATCAATCCCAAAATCAACATGCAAGTATTCGATTGAATTGTTACCATTTAGACATTTAATAAAACTTGGCACAGAATCTTCAGGAATTTCGTTCCCATAAGCAAAAAATCTGATGATACCAGAAGAATTGGGAACTGAAAGTGAATCAAAAATTTCGGAAATTTCACTACCAATACCACATCCAGAAATATCAAGTAATTCCATATTCCCATTACCGTTTATCATCTCTGAAATATAACTTGCACAATCAGAGCCAAAGTAATTATCGTGCAATATTAATTCTGGTATTGATACATCATTCAACTTTCTAGTCTTTCGATCCCAATTGGAGCCTAATTTTTTCATGATTTCAAACAGGCTTATCGTCAAATTTGAATCTGAAAAATCCACCCTTTTGATGAATTTGTGATCGTCCAAAAGAAACTTGCTGATGGCTCCCAAATAATCGGAAAGATCACCAGAAAAGATGATACTTTCAATGCTCGGCGAGACAGTAATTGCTTGGAAAAATTTATCAACAATAGAAGGATCTAATTCATTCGAAAAGTTGAATGCTAAAGTTTTTAAATAGATAGGCCGCCTTTTTTGTTTCAATTCTTCATTTAAAATCCTTGTAAATTCTTTTTGTTGCCTTTCCTCTTCAATGAATTGCTTAGATTTTGGTACTTGCACATTCTTGCCCCTCTTTTTTTTTCTTTTTTTTTTTTTTTCTTTTTGTTGCCTTTATTTTCACTCTTTTTGTTTATGTTTTCTTTTTGGATTTCCATTTTTTGTTTTTCCTCGTCATCAGAAGACGATGAATTTTGTTTAGACTCTTCGTATTGTTCAATCGATTGAGAAATGTCTGAAATTGCGTTTGTAATTCCTTGCAAAATGGCATTTTGAGTAATTGAAATTCCTTGAAATTTGATCTCTTGAAAGGATCTGGTCTCAATTAAAACTTTTATTAATTCATTTACCTGCTCTTCATCAATATTTTCTTTTTCTTTTTTTTCATTATCGTCGTCATCATCGTCTTCTTCTTCACTAGTTTGCGTTTTTTTTTGATCCTTTTGGAGATCTTTTTCTTTTTTTTTTTCTTTTTTCAGATCTTTTTCTTTTTTGATTTCGTTTTCATTTTTGTTTTTGTTTTTGTTTTCATTCTGATTTTTGTTTTTGTTTTTATTTTCATTTTGATTTTTGTCGTTTTTTAATGAAGAATTGACCTCCGTTAGGATGACTGATCCTGAAACATCCAAAATATTGATTTGGATCACTTTTTCGTTGATTGATTTTATTATGGGATCAAAAGCATCGATTTCAATTTTGTTTTCACAAAGAACCAGCTCCTTAATTGCAGTAGGCTCGCAAACCAATGGCTCTGTAATTGACGAGGTTATTTTTTCCTTTGAACGAAAAATTGAAAGATGCTTGATTGGAATTTTCTTGAGAAAGTCTTCAATTTCCTTTTGAGTTTTTTGCCCAAGCTCCCCTAAATCGAACAACACTAATTTTTTAAAACAAGAGATGGAATTGATTCTGGAGAAACACGATTTCTTTAAGATATCAAACAATTCACTCAACCCATTCTTGGTCTTTGTGTTGCTTCTCATTAACCTAAATGTTTCTAGTTGACAATTGTTTCTTTGGAAAAATTTACACAGACCTTTAATGCCAACCTTCGTGAGTTTGTTTTGATCTAAGGTCAACTCTCGGATCCTTAAACTCCGAATGAGAGAATTGGAAATCTCGACATACTGCTCCTCAGTTAGATCGCGAAGTGTCAGGTGATCTAAGGTGAAACTTGTTCGAATTAGCCTATTGACAGAAGACCAATTCGTTTTATTCTTCCAGATTGGATGTGAGCCATGGATTAACAAATGATTTGTTTTTTCGATTTGAAGTTGTAAGGATTTGTAAAGGTTAGGCACTGTTCTTGACATTTTTTTTTTGTGTTATGTTTTGTTTTGATTATTCTTATTTATTTTGGAGAAAAAAAAATAAAGAAGAAGAAAAAAAACTTTTCAAAAAAGTAAAAAAATGAAACAATTTCATATTTTTATCTTTTCCAATTGTCGGGTTGGATTAAGGATTGAGAGAAGAGTTTTTATAATTGTTTTACAATTGATTTTCATAAAAGAAAATGACATTTGGAAAAATTACTCAAAATAAAAATAAGATAAATTAATCAAAGAATAAATATATAAATTAACTACAAAATGAAGGATTCAAACAAGAAAAATTTCTTTAATATGATCTATTTGTCAGGTTTTTCTTTGATTAATACCATTATTAAAAATTTGTTCAAAAAATTGACTATTTTTGAGATCTCCAAAACTACCATTTGGATTTCATAAATACAATACATTTAAATTCTGTACGTTGGACTGATTGAAAATAAGATAATAGATTGATATTTGAAGTTAATTTATATCTTTTTTTAATTGAATCTACTTTACCTTTTCATGTTTCTATGATTCTATTAAGGCTACCAATTAAAAACTAGGTTGATCTTTCTTTCTTCTGTTTCACTTTTTAACATGAATCGTTAATTTTTTTCAAATGTTCCAGCAATAATCAGACAATTATGAAGACAAAGGTTTTTCGTAAACCAAAAATGACTACCAAAATAATCTCAACTCCTTCTTATTATCTTTAAAATTGGATTTTAATATTATTTGTTTTCTTTTAATTATCACAAACAAAAAACATTTTTTGGCTAAAATTTGAAAGGCGAAAAGGGAAAAATTTTCAATTTATTTTGCGCTTTTTTCTCAAGTAATGAATAGAGTTTTCCAAGAAATCGAAAGTAATCTTGATAATATTTTTTTCTTGTTTTAGGGATTATTTGGGGATTCTTTATATGTTTGGGTTTATTTTTATGTGAGCAACAATCCTAAATGAAAGAATCAAAAATCTTGAAAAAGAAGTATGAAATAAAAATATATCCAATTTAAATTCCAAATACTAGAACTATACCAATATTTATATTTTTATCTCGAATAATTGCCCTTACCCAGACACCTGACCTTACCAAAAGTAATAATAAGAAAATCCGTTATGATTTTCAAATATTATTTTATATCTTTGGTCGAATAATAAGAATTTTTCTTGAATAAAGAACATAAAATATTGCTTATAAATACAATATGATTCAAAGAAAAATTATGTTATCTTTTTAAGAAACTATCTTTTAAAAACATTAGAATAAATACTAAAATTAATACAAAACCTAACACCAAATTTAAAAAAATAATTTTGTAAAAGTAAAATTGAAAAAAGTGACTTTTGGTAAAATTTAAAGAGTACACTGAAAATAGATCCATACCAAGAGATCATTTTCTCTTATATGGAATGACGAAGTGATAGTACTGGATATTGTATTGGAAAAAAATATTTGTATTTTCACAACCGAAGATTAAAAAAATAATTTCACCTTCTAAATAATAATGATTACCAAAATTGGTGTGATCCTAGTTTGTACTTGATCAGTTCAACTTGTTCGAACGACAAAAAAAAGTAAAAAAAAAAAAAATTAGCCAAAATGAAAAAAATTGAAAAATATTAAATTCTTGTATTATTTTCTAAAGAAATTCTTTTTGGTATACATGATTCTCATCTTATGTATTTTCCCATCTTTGATTTCGTAGGTACATAAATTGAGTATTTTTTATTTGATAATATATATATATATATATATATCACAGGTAGTATGACTTTTCGTTTTAAAACCTCGAAAGATTTATAAAAACGGGTTTTTTCGATATTTTTATATATATTTTTCGTTTCATTCGTTTTTTCATTTTTTGTTTTTTGAAAAAGTCCTCGAATTTTTTTGAAATTATACTTCCCCTTTCTGAGATATGAAAAAACGCAAACGAAAAAACTTAAAAAACTGAATTCAATGAATATAACAAAATAGGGCAATGGTTTAATTACTTTAAAAGTTTTAGAAAACAATAGAAAATCGCAATTTCCAGTTTATGTGGGAGATTTTATATTTGACCCAATGTGAAGAGTTTGATTTTTGATTTTTGAAACTCAAAAACAATAAATTTTGGTTTCACATAAAAAACTTCTATAAATGTAAACACTTTAAGAACTGGAAAAAGAATTATATATTTTTTTTCAAAAAAATTATTATTTGAGAAAGAAAATTGGTCAAAATTTCACTTTTTTGTGTTTCCAAATTAGATCAGCTCACAAAATTTTTTATAATGTAATTATACACCACTTTTGAGAATTAAACGTTAATGATTGAAATTTAAATTTAATTTTTTTTTTCATATTAATAAAGAAAAATTTCACAGTACAAACTTAAGTTAAATGAGCATCGAAATGATACAAATTTAGAATTAATTTTAGGTATTAGTAATAACAGTTATGTATGAAGTTCATTAATAATTTTCTCCTTTTAAAAAATTGTAACGTTAAAATTTCTGTTTTTGATTTTTTAAAATCTTTGTTACAATGTTACCCAATTCATTATTCAATGAGTTTATTCCGATTTTTAATCAATTACCCCTCCTAATAATATTTTTTTATTAATCACAAAAAAAAAATGAAAAATTATTTACTTATAAAAAAATTTTTTTTCACAATTACTAATTTGGTTAATGTGATCATTAATTTTTTTCGTGATCTGAATTCCACTTTAACTGATGAGGATAAAAATTATATTCCAAAATTTTTAATACCTTAAACCCGTTTTAAACCGAATTTTTATACTTATTTCATAATTCAATTTCTCGTTTCTAAACAGTTATATCCTAGTACTTTATTTTATTCTGTTAAAACATTATTTAATTTTTTATTATTTAACTTTTGTCAAAATTCTTTATAAATTATTTTTTGTTTTTTTTTATCCAAAATTACTATTACTCTTTTGTAAAAAAGCTTTATTTGTTTAACTGGTAAAATTAATTCAATATTTATACTTAAAATAAGTAATAAACCCATTCATTTTTTAATTTTTTTACTAAGAATTATAATAGTATAACTTTATTGATTTTTATCTTTCGATTATAATGCTAATTTATTTTTAAAAAACTGTGAGAAATGGACAAACCAACAGCAATTAAATAACAGTGCCCAATTAATATATACAGAAGGTTTTAATAAAGTATCTGGAATATTTGATGTACAATAATTAGTATTTGTTGAATTCTTTTTTTTCCAATTTTATTTTTTTGTGATCGATCATTATTTTTTTGAAAAAGGTTTTTCATTATATCAAAATAAATTTTAATTCAATTTTTTTAGATTATTTTTTTTTTGTGACAAACTCAAATAAATATACACAATAAAGTATTGTTTCCATTATTTTATTAATATTTATATTACGTTTATTGATTCTTTTGTTACAATTTTGAATGATTTTTGAGATATACTAAGAGAAATAAAAACAATATTTTGTCTATTCATTCATGGCATATGAAATTCACAGTTATTTTTAGAATTCATGTTTAAAAAATATTATATATATATAAACTACTTTCTAAAAATAAGGGCCCAGTTTTTCAAATGATACTCAGGAAAACTAATTATATGAGGAACCCTGTAAATAATCATCAATAAACTCGAAGTTGATGGATAATCATCAGAAGAACAAATACTAACTAGGTGTCTTCTTTAAAAATTTTTATACGTTGAACAAAATCTATTTCATTTTTTGTACTAAAATATGGCTAAAAAAATCATCCAAAATTTTACAACATCTGGATATTATCGAATTTTTTTCGGTTGTAAGAGTAATTTGATTGAGAATTAAATTGAAATTTTTCAACATGTAAAAATATTAAATGTAAATCAGTGAAGAAAAATTGACATCTGAAATTATTTGATTGAAAAAACTAACAAACAAAAAAAAATCAAATTGTCATCTGATTGTTTGAAAATTTTTTTTATTTTCTTCCAATTTTTCAGTCAAAAGTTTGGTTAGTAAATTATGAAGTAGAAAATTTTATTTAAATTACATCATTAATCAACTGCCCAACATCATATTGAAATTCAATTATTCTAGAACGAGATCTCGAAATTTGGGCCCCTATTTTTTGAATTTAGTTTATATAGGTATATCATATCAGAGAAACGAATTATACACGTCGCTCACGCGTGCACCAACGCGTTTTATGATATCAAAAAACAAGCCATACCTGTGATATATATATCACAGGTAATACGAGTTTTCGTTTCAAAAAAGCGAAAGATGTATAAAAATGCGTTTTTTCACTTTTTTTATATATATTTTTCGTTTTATTCGTTGTTTCGTTTTTTGTTTTTTGAAAAAGTCCTCGAATTATTTTGAAATCATACTTTTCGTTTCTGGGATTATGAAAAAATGCAAACGAAAAAACTTAAAAACAACGATAAATACAACAAAACAGATATATATATATATACAACTAAGATTTAATTTCCTTAAAAGCCTTAAAAATAATGGGAATCCACAATTTCCCATTTAAGTAGGGGGTATTATATTTAAAATAATGAAAATATTTGATTTATTCTTTTGAAAACTCCTAAACAATACAAAGTAGGTTTTCAGTTTAAAACTCTTGAAAATTATCAACTTTTTAAAAACTTAGAAATCAAATTATTTTTTGAAAAAAATTCCTAGTTGGGGAAGAAAATTGGTAAAAATTTAACTTTAAACCGATTCCAAATTAGATCAGCTCACATAATTATTTTATGTTTTGATTACATCTCCCTATATAATTTTTTATTGATCACAAAAAAAATGTTAAAAATTATTAACTTAAAAAATTTTTTTTCACAATTTCGAATTTGGAAAATGTGATCCAAGTTTTTTTTCATCAGATAGGTTATATTTCAACTTATTAGTAAGAAAATCATATTGTTACTTTTTTTTTTTTTTTAATACAATAAACCGATTTTACCCCTAATTTTTTTACATACCCATTGTCACATTTCACATTACTTAACAGTTATTTCCTTACCTTTCCTTTATCATGTTATAATAAACAATAATTTCATTTTTTATTATTCATTTTTTTATAAAATTGTTTTCCGACCATACTTTTTGTTTTTTTTTCCAAAAGTACTACTTTCTACTTTTTTAAATTTCTATTACTGGGTTCAACTAGAGGAAACAAATTCAAAGTACGTGTTAACATAAGTAACAAGCACTTTCACCCTTTTAAATTACTTTTTGAGAATTATATCAATAATTATTTTTTAACTTTACATATTCTATTATTATTTTAATTTACTTTAATATTAAAATTGAAATTATTAAATCAAAAAAATTAAATAAAAATACTCATATTACATGTAGATTTTAAAATTGTAGTGTCTAATATATTGGATTTAAATTATTAGTATTTAATTGTTTTGTTTTTTTTTTGTTTATATTTTTTTTTTTGTGATCGATCATAAATTTTATATCTAAATAATATCTCATGAAATCAAATTATATTTCATGATTTTTTTTTTTAATTTCTTTTTTGGTAACAATCAAAATAAATAAATACAATGAATTATTCTTTCAATTATTTTCATTATTTCATTATTACTTTTATTGATGTTTTTGGTTTCAATAAAGAATTATTTTTGAGTTTTTATTTTTCCTTCAAAAAAAAAAAAAATCATATATACATATATATCTATATATATATACATATACATATATATATATATATATCCGAGAAACGAATTTTACGCGTCGTTCACGCGTGCACCAACGCGTTTCATGACATCAAAAAAATCGTCATACCTGTGATATATATAGATTTATAATATCACCTTTTAAAGGAATGGAAGTATTCAAAAAAGTTCAAGTTATGGATTTTAATAAGAGTAAAAAATTCTGAAGATAACATATATTAATGTTAGAATTATTTTTTTAGATTTATTTTGAGATCGATAAATGATTTTTGAAGTTCTAATTGGTTTTTTTTTATTATTATAATACATTAAAAATATTTTTAACCAGATTTCCACAATTAAAAATATATTTCAATAAAATTGAAAATTTTAAAATTTTTTAAATTAGAATTTTATTTTTTTTTTTATAAATTATAAAATCGATAACAATTATTATTTATTTTTTTCCAAAACTAATATAATAATTATTTACAGAAAAATACGATAAAACCATATAAATGAACCCATCTATAAACTTTAAAGAAACGATTTAACATTTTTAAAGTAGTTCATTTTTCCAGATTAAAAAAAATAAAAATATCTGATTCTTTTTATTTGGATTTTTGAAACAAAAAAGGAAAAAGAATTATTTGGAAAAAAATTTTTTTTGATGAAATCTCATTTTTGATAATTTCTGTGAGTCATTATGAGTAAGTAACGTGTTTCTTTAATATTATTTTAAAAATACAATAAAATCAAATCAAAAATTGAATCCTTGAAGATCTAAAAAAATTGATCATTTCTTTCGTTTACAAATATTTATAAAATTTCTTGAAATTTAAACCTTAGGGTATTTTTTTGACATATTAAGAGTATAAACAACAATCTTTTATTCTTAATATCATTTATTGTAGAATTTTATTATTTTATTTTATTAGATTTATTAATTTTAATTCGTTATATTTGTTTGAAATTATTTTGAAAAATGATAAATAATAATAAAGTTGTATTTATATATTGAATCCTTGTATTGTTAATACTCTACGTAAAATTTTAAGATTGAGTTATTAATTATAAATAAATAAATTAAAAAATATTTCTTTAAAATATCAGTTGAATTTTCCAGGGTTTAAAAAAGTATTTTGGGAGAAATTTGTAATTTCGGTTGTTTGGTTTTCTTTTTCTCTGATTTTTTTTGTTCAATACAAAGTAACAATTGATTTGAACTGTTCTTTGAATCAAAAAATTATAGTTTTTTTAAGTTTAAAATAATTATTGTATTTTTTTTTGAAATTAAGACGATTGTTTATTTTGGGTTATTTCAAAACTTAAGGTTTTTCTTTTTGAAGTGTATTTTAGTTTATTTTCCTCAACAACAATATAATTTTTCTTTCCTTTATCTTCAATTCTTTATTCTTCAACAAATATATTGTTTTTTTTTGAAATAATTCCGAAATATGTGAGATTTTTAATCTTTTCAAAATTGGAAAAAAAAGGATCAAAACTTTTATAAAAAATATAAAACATCTCGAAAAACGCCTCTGAGTCCTGTTTGGTATTGTAATAATCATATTTTTACTTTCTTTTTTCAATTTCAAGATATTGTAAAATGTTTTTGAATTTACTATATAATTTACCAAAAGATTTTTTTTTTTTTAGTTTACATGTTACTAACTATTTATTGAAAAAAATTCAATAGAAAAAGAAAAAAATATGTATATAGGACGACAAAAACTTAACAAAAAATGGTTTAACTGTGATCAAATATCATTTAACCTCGAATAAAAGTTTTTATTTATTTTGGCATAACTATTTTAAGTTTCAATTACTTTAAATGACCTTGTTTAAGTTACTTAATATTTGAATTGGAAGTCTAAAATTTAGTCACTTCAAATTTCACTCTCGAAATGATTAGATTTTTTTCCTTCTTACCCTTAATAATAAATCAAAAATTCATTATTTTGAAGATATACCTTTTGTATTTTGGTGATTGCAATCTTTTTTTTTTTTTTTTTTTGAATGAAATAAAGTCTTGACAAAGTTGGATCTATGTATGTTTGGTTCCATTTATTAAACTCTTTGTATGAAATTTATCATAACAACACCAATATTTATTTAAACTTTTTATTATTTTTCTTTATTTGGTAAATTGTAAAAAAAATTGATTATTTAAATTACAAATCCTTTGAAAAGAGATAATGTTTTTATTATGAGATACAAAGTTATTAGATAATTTGGTGATCTATTTATTGATGAACTATTTTTGCTAGAATATATCCAAGTTCCAATTAGTCCTCTTCTTGGAAAACAAAATTACCAAGTGTGGAATGTTAAAGGGCATATTCTTCCAAGAATACTTCAAAAATAAATATAAGAATGAAACTTTTTTTTTCTCAATTATTTACTTATAAAAACCAACTTTTTGAAAAAAAAAAAAAAATAGTAAGAATGTATCCAAAACAAATATCTCGATTTTTATAAACATTAATTCCTTATTTATTAATCAATCTATACGACTTTAATTTTCAATGAAAAAAAATATAAAATTACCAAAAAAAATGTTTTTATCAATGTAACAAAATCCAAACCAGATTGATAATGGATCATCTAAAAACCAAAATAACAAGTACCAACACCCAAAACAACACACTCTTTTTTTCAAATTATTTGATTAGATAACTTTAAAATAATTCTATTTTTAAAAAGATAGAATTAAAAAAAAAGAGATTGTATTGAAGGTTCTTGAACTATTTATACAACACTCTCAACCAAGAAGTATCAAAAAAAGACAAGTTAATAATTTTCTTTAACTATTTAATCTTTGATGAAATGATTAAAAGAAAAAATTCAAAATAACAAATCATTTTTTAACTTTTTACTTTCTTTTCAATTGCTTTCTGATTCGAAAAAAAAAAAAAAAAATGACATTTCAAATAAACACCATCAATCAACAAAAGGAAGTACTCATTATGAGAGTGCCTGAATATGTTTTTAATGAATTTCAATCTGCACAAGATTATTCGAGTATTGGCACGTTACATTTCGATAAAGAAATAATCAAAAGTGTCTCCTTTAGCCAGCCTGTCAAAGAGAAAAGAAAAAGAAAACAAGCAAGGACTGCACCACGTGAATTTTCAGTTCGAATGTCAAAACAAAGATCAGTACTACATGTGCTACAGGAAAAGAACAATAAACAATACTCGATCCAAGGCACGTGTTCCGAAATCGGTTTTTTACAACCAACCAACCTCAACAAATTTGCAGAATTAACATCCAAAAGATCCATTTGGATCCGGCCAAACATCCAATCAACAGAAATAAAATCGACGAACATAAAGCCATTAACAATGAAAGAGATGGTGAACCAAAACAAGACATTGAAAGAGAAACGTTATGCAATGGATGAAAAAGAATTGCAATACAAACTTTTGGGATTATTTAAAGAGAAAGAATTCTGGGAATTAAAAAAATTAAATGAAATGCTTAATCAACCTGAAAGGCATTTAAAAACTGTTCTATCAAATATTGCAAAAACCCATAAAAGTGGTGAACTTCGTGGTCTTTGGGAATTGAAAGAGCAATATAAACAATATTAGTAATCGAACAACCACACATATTTTGCAAGCACATTCTTTTCTTTTCATTTCCCATTGACTTATTATCGGGAATGAATCAATTGAAGGTGTTCGTACTGATATCACTTTTGAAATGATACTTTTGCTAAATTCAAATATAAATATCTTCAGGTCAAGTGCAGTTGTTTAATATATGTATATATGAATGTACATATATTGATCAGAAAGAACTTGATTGAAAAATAAATTATTTTTTCAAACTTTTATATCTTAAATTTTTTATTTTGTTTTTTGGGATCAAATAAAAGCAATTTTAAGGCAAAACGAGTTGGATTTGGCTTTATCACGGATTTTTATTTCATATATTCCTTATATTCAAATTGTAAAAGATCAACAAGAAAAACAAAATTTCAAAGAATTTTTTATAAAAATAATTGAGAACCAAAGATAATTATTTTTTATTAATGAAATTTAATATTTGACCAACTTTTGATATTTAGAAAGGTATTGAGAAACATGAACAATATACTCAATTATTAAACTTTCAATAAAAAAAAAAAAAAACTTTTCTCTTAAACACAAATTTCTAGTTGTTTAAAACCTAGAATGAATTCTGTGGTAAATATAATTATATATTTCAATTTTTATATTTATGAAAAAAAAAAAATTTCTATGATAGATTATTGAATGATTTTATCATCATTAATGGACTCACATATCTCTAGGAGTTCAAAAAAAAACAAACATAATTGACTGTGAAATAAATTTTGTGATTTGTATTGACCGCGAATATTCGAAGATTTAGAATTTATAAACAATAATCTTCAAAAGAAAATTAGTTTTATCATTAAAAACTTTATTGGAGCCTAAAAGAAAAAAATCACTTGAAAAATATTTTTCATCATTTCAAAAAAACTTTCTTCTTTTCTCTAATTTAATTTGTATTCAAGATGAAATTTATTTAAAAAATATTTTTTTTTTTTATTTTGCTATTTTGCTTTAAACATTAAAATGTTCTTAAGTTTTAATGATTAAAATCCATCTTCTTAACTGTAATTTTTTTGGGTCCCTTTGCACTCACACATTGCTAAAATACTTTATTAAATAATTTATTCCTTACAGAAGATATTTTAACATCACATAGAAAAGTTGCTTTATCTACTGATTATCATTGAATATTACTTTATATTTTTGATTAGAAATTGATTTTATCCCTATGAATTTATAGATTAACTTTAATTTATATATTCATGAAAAAATTTGATAGTTTTTTCAAATATTTTTTTTTTAAATTTAGTTATTGGGTAATCAGTTCAAAACATAATATCCAATTGATTTTTTTAATGATAATCTCAATTTTTGAATTTTAATTTTTTATAATCTAGACAAAAAATAAACAATATTTTTGTATAAGATAAATTTGATCAAAAAATAATTCCCAATATCTATATTCCCACAAGATAAATAAATTCAGTTTTGTCAATAATTTTTTCAAATTTTTACTTATAACAAAATTCAAAAAAAAAGAAATATTTTTTTGTTTGTTATCGAGATTTTTTTATTCTCTTTGAATAATATTTAAAAGTTATTTTATAGATTTTAAAAATTTCAAGTAATTAATTTATCTTTTATAAAAGATATTTTGTATTTAACCCATATTTATTAACTGAAATTAATTAAACTCGTACACATACATAAACACACACCCATATTTATATAATTATTATTTTCTATTACTTAAAATGAATTTTTTGAAAATTATTCATTTTCAACTTTTAATTTTGACAACAAAAAAATAGATTTCATTTTTTTTTTATTCGATATTTATTGAAATATTCATCCAACAAAAAAAATGATAATTTTTTAAAATAATCTTTTTTTAATTTAAATGAAAGTCCAATTGTAAAATATCAAAACATCAAAATTGATATTGAAAAAAAAAAGATAATTATATAAATTCCAAAATAAATCAATTTTTGAAAAATTAGACCTTTTCAACTAAAGGCCAAGAATATAAGTTATTATAATTATTTTATTTAAAGATCAATTATTTTACAAATAAATTTCTTTTTTTTACGAAAAATTATTTTGTTAGAAACAAGTTTTTTGAAATACAAATTTTCGGAAAAAAATGAAAATTTCTTTAATAAAATATTTTTTTTGATTTTTATGAATTTTTCAGAATTATTAAGTCATTGATTTAATCGAATTCTTTATTTAAGAAGAAATTCAAATTTTTATAACTTTTGTTGAATAACAAAATAATTTTTGAAATACAATTATTTTATAATAGTGATCAAAAAAAGAATAATAATAATAAAAAGATTAGATCTAAATAATTCTTAATTTTTTTCTGATTTGTTATGTATAAATTTGTGTATCCCCATGGTTAATTCATAAAACAACTTCAGTTAAATTTAAAAAATCTCAATCTTTCTTTTGATTATATGTTATAATGAAATAAAATACTCTGACGACTATCAACTACCATTGGGATTATATATTTGGTTTAACTGAACCAAACAATTTTATAACGTATCTGAGACAAAACTATATATTTGTTTGATAAACCCTTTTCAAAATTGTAGAGGAGTTATCTACTATGATAGAATTTTTATTTGAAAAACATGTTATCTTGTTTTGTTCTACTTCTTTTCATAATTTTACTATAGTTGAAAAACTGCAAAATAAAATTGAATAGTCCGTGCTGTTTTAAATTTATCACTAAGTTCTTATGGGAAATTTTCTTTATCCTTGGGAATCTCCAGTTTTAAACGTAAAATAGCCTTTTTTTAAAAACCTCTTCTATTCTGGATCCAAGCCTATTTACTTAATGGGTTGTTAATTTTTTCACTCTCAATTTGAAATTTGAATTCTTTTATCATTAATTTAATTTTAGTTTAATCCTTTTCATTGTGAATTAATTGTTTAAAGAAAAAAAGTACAATTAATAATTTTCAATTTTTGATTTTGGTTTGATTTTTGAAGAAAAGAATTTTTTTTTAATTACAGTCAGTTCCACTTTTAAGGCACAAACTTTCAACGAAATTTAAGGCACAATAAAAATCTCAAATTAAGACACAAAATTCAGATTCTAGTAAAAAAAATTGTAATAAAAAAAATTACAAATTTTGTGCATTAATTTGAGATTTTTTTGTGCCTTAAATTTCGTTGAAAGTTTGTGCCTTAAAAGTGGAACTGACTGTAATGAGGAAACAAAAAGATCAAATTGATTTAGTATTTTTCTAAATAACAAAATTATGATTAATTGCATTTTTCCTGAAAAAAATGCACTTTTTTGTGATAAACTAGACTTTTTAGCCAGAAAAAAACACTTATATCCAAATTTTTTTTATTAACAAAAACATATTTATTAATGAAAAATAGATATTTTGTGAATAAGTAATAATATCCCTGAATTTTTCACATTGAGAATTAAACATTTTTTAAATAATTGAAAAATTAACAAGTTTTATAATTTACAAATTCAAAAAAATAAAAAAAAAATATCAGAACTAATAAATCAAGAGTGTATCAAAAAAATCTGAGAGATCCTAGCAAACAAAAAAAAATATATCTATAAATTTCTTGAAAAAAGAACAAGATATATTGATCGATCAACTGGTTAGATACCAAATAACTTATTTTATTTGGGTGATTCTATCCTAAAAGATCAATACAACTTTCATCCCTGATTAATTTATCGGAAAAAACATTTCAATCAGGCGAAATAAAGAAAAAAAATGTTTAAAACTTAAAAAAGGTAAAAAAGTTGATTTTCATAGTTTTCTAAAAATGAAAATTATTTCCAATTAGAATGGAATTTATTTATTTTGATTCTTTAAATTATTTGAATCAGGTCCAAATTTTTAATATTTATATATTGTTAAGGGTTATAAGAAAGAAACAACTAATATGACGTTGGGCTATTTTAAAAGTGATAAAATTTGAAGTTAAATATTCAGCGATAGCATCTATAATTGACCTATTGATCAGGATTATTTGAAAATTAATTTAGTTTTTTTTTATGAAATTGTAATTTTAGTTTAATGATCAAAAAATTTACAAAATTATTTTAAGTTACGATTAATAAATCAATGTATAATTATTTTAATTACAATTATTGTTATCAAATTTCTTTATTGAAAAATAAGAAATAAATAATCATATTTTAACAACTTTGCAAAAAAATATAGTTCATTTTTTTTACTTAATGTCAAAAAATAATACACTAACATTACTAATTCATCTTTGAACTATTTTATCTTTTTAATCTACTATCCAGATTTTAATTAACATCTATAGAAAGATGTTAAAATCACAATACCTGTTTAAAGCTGTTATTTTAAATTCGATAACATTTAAGTCAATTAGCACTACTATAGGATATATATAGAGTCGAGAAATTACAAATTAATTAACAAAACTTTTTTATTATTAAATGTAATAAGAAAAATTGGATTTTTTTTATTTTTTGATTTGTATTCAAAAGATCAATATATTAATCAAAGGAAAATACTAAATGATATGTTTTTTTTTTTATTTATGTATTATGGGTCTATAAAATTATAAATAATTAGAAAATTATTCTCCTATTTCAAAAAAAAAGTATTTGAAAAACCATATTTAAATAAATTTGTTGATGAAAAATCAATAAATAAATAAAAAGAATAGTAATATCAAACATCCTTATAAAAAAAATGAATAAAAAATAAAAAAATGTATATATATATATAAGTAATAGCCAAATTAGTCTGATGAAGAATCAGAGCTGGAACTGGAACTGGAACTGGATTTGGATGATACGATTTGTTTAACCTTTTTAATTTTTTTTGATTTATTGTTTTTTTTCTTTTCTGTAGTTCCTTCCTTCTTCATTTGAATTGATGTTTTTGGTGACACATTATTTTCAATATCTTTAAAATTACTGTCGTCTAAATTAGGGTCATTGGAAGTCGAGGAACTCTGTTCTGGGACCTTATCTGTGTTTTTTTTTTTTTTTTTTAAATATTCATTATATTTGTCCTTACAAAAGTATTTTTTAAATAGAAGCGTGATTTTGCCTTTATCCCCTGTTGGACCAACAAACACCAAAAGTGTGAAGAAGAAGATAAATGACCAGAGAACACTTGAAAGGATTGTCATCCAAATAAAGATTCCGAAATGTTTAAAAAAGATAATATAGGTGAAAAATAGTACAAATGAAGACATCAGAGTAGTAATTGCAGCGGAGGTAACAGAGATACCTAGACTGTACATTGCCTCCCGTAATTTTTCAAAGGCGGTTTCTTCGTTTGATACATTGTATGCATGGCAGAAATGAACAATATAGTCAACAGAAATACCTACAATAATCGTCAATGAGATCGATTCAACCGCACCAAGGCTCCAGCCGAGACTAATCATCATCCCTATAATGGTCACAACAACACCGCCAATTGAAAGGATGGCAAGGGTACTTGTGATGTAATTCTTGGTCGAGATCAAAATAATCAAAAAGGCGATCCCCAAGGAAACAAAAATAGTCGTCAGTGCAACTGTAATCATAATTTCCTCAGTTAGCATTCTCATCCACACATCTGAAATCGTTGCCGCCATTCCCATCCCTTCTGGGGCTTCTTTATTTAAAGTATCTAGAAAATCCTCAATATCGTCAAAGATTGGTCGTGTCACTTCAGCAACTTCCAATGCATCAATAATTAAATTAAATTGCATATTATATTGTAACAAATCATCGTCTTGTTTATCAAAGGAAACAGTTTTGCAATAGTAATACGGCAAATTGAATTCTGAATTTTCCACTTGGCTTGAGCAAATGGATAATCTTGCATAATTCGTGTATTCCGCTAAAAGACCCTGGAATTGATCTTCCTCAACGGGGAAGGAATACACAGCACCAGCTAAGGTTTCGTTGGTTACCCAGTCGCGAAAGTCTTCCATAAAGCAGAGTAATTGGCCGTCCCTATAAACTGTTCCCTCGTATTTCTCTCGTACCCTCTCGCACACTTCAATGAACCATTCCTGAGAAGATTTTAAATTCGGCTTCCAATCTTCATCATAAATGGGCTTTCCTAATTCGTCAACTTCCAAGGGATCAACTCCATCACGATCTATAGATTTCACACCCCACTGGATGTAAATCGTTCCAACCATGTCACCAGTCGAAAAGTGTTCGCTTTCGATGGTGTAAGCTCGCATGAGGAAATTGTCATCCGGTAAATATTCACTTGGCTCTTCAGAGGGTTCCAATTTGGATGCTTGGATTCCAAACCCAATAGCTATCCCTAGAAAGATTATTACAATTGCCCATCGATATTTTTTAATCCAAGATGCGTGGTACTTGTAAAAATATTTTTCCAAGAATCTTAGATCATCAACTTTTATTTTTTTTTCTTTTTCTTTTTCTTGTGTTTTTTTCTTTT
Organism: Anaeramoeba flamelloides; assembly: GCA_027625915.1. Taxonomy (NCBI): domain Eukaryota; family Anaeramoebidae; genus Anaeramoeba; species Anaeramoeba flamelloides. The sequence goes on along the minus strand of JANTQA010000032.1, from coordinate 9,150,923 downwards.
TTTGATCAGTTTTTGAGTGAAATGAATTGTTAGCAGAGTCGTCCCTGGAATTCGAACTTGCTGATGTTTCTGAGGAAAAACTTAAATCTTTTAACTTTTGATCATCATGACCTTTCTTATCTTTTTTTTCAGATGATTTTTTTTTCTCAAGCTCAAAATCACTGGAATCAAGATCATCCCGATTATTATTCTTTTCCTTTTTTTTCTTTTTTTGACAACAACTTCCACAACAGCATTGACTTTCACCATTTCTGTCCCAAATTATGATTACTGCTGGATACCATGTAATTACCATCAGGAAATTAAAAACGATTGCCATACCTGTAAAAATACCAAAATATCTTATTGGTGGAATAGTTGATGCAATGTTACCAAAGAATGCTCCTGACGAAGTAAGCGTAGTGATCAGCATCGCGCTTGTTGCCCGATTATATGACCAATTCATACGTGTATATTTGTTTTTTGAGATTTCATGTTTTTCGTGCTTTGATTGCCTCCAGGCATCCAACATTATGAAAATATCATCACAACCTAGAAATTTGAGAAGAGAATTGTTTTTTTTTGAAAAGTATTATATTTTGATTTTTTATATTTTTTGAGAGAAATTTCAATGAGAAGTCGATTCAAAATTATTATTTGATTTAATACTCGATTTGTATTTTTTGAAAATTTTTTTTTAAAAGCAAATATAAATAAATTACAAAATAAAAAAATATAAAATAATAAAAATAAATAAATAAAAAAAAAAAAAAAAAAAAAAAGATCAACAATAAACTTACCTATACCAAGAATAACAAACAGAGACAAAAAAGTTAACATGGTAAACCATTGGACACGCAAAATGGCAACATAAAAAAAAAATGACATTCCCAAAGAGATCACAACGTGAAGAATTCCTAAACTTGCCAACATCACGGATTTTGTGTGAAAGAGTGTATAACCATAAACCATCACAATTGAAAAGACAACCAAGATAACGTCGTGTGTAATCAAGGTATTTAAAGCATACATTGTCACACCTGTTCCAAGAAAAAGGATTTCAAAATCATCTGATTCATAAGTGTCACTCATATCTGATACTAAGTCCAAAATCCATTCTTCATACTCTGAATCTTGATCATCTGTTCTGTCATCTTTATTCTTGTAACCTTCTAAGGGGTAACCAAACATGAAGGTGCTACTAAGGTATTTAACTTTTAGATTCTCTTCATCAAAGTTTTTATCACAAACTAGACTTCTCGTAACACCATCTTGGTCATTGTATAGAGTTTTTGCCGCTTCCTCGATGTCGTCGACAATTTTCCCGTCTTCATCAAAAAAAAAATTGATCCCCGTAGTTGGTGGGAAGCAAGTATCTGAACCAACTAAAAAACAAAAATCTTGATATCTTTTGTCATTGAGTATGCCCTGCTCAAATTCATAAATCTTTTTCAAGTGTGATTCTGTTAGAACATTGTCACAATCGGTGCATTCGTAATACAATTTGAGAAATGCAGAAACCTGTGATTGTGGGTCCTTTTCTTCAAGTAAATATTCATACGTGTTGTGGTCAAAGTACCCTTCCTCTCGGAACACCATAGTCATTCCTTCAATTTGATTCGCCGTTTTTCCTTTTCTCACAACAAAACTTCCCATCTTTTCGGTATCATTGTTTTTTTTTTTTTTACAATTTTGCGAAAAAATGTAAAAGAGGCATTCAAGGAGAATAAGTGAAAAAATTAAAAAAACAAGATTAAATTTTAAAAGTAAAAGGTTAAGGAATTATCCATCACAAAAATTGATAAAAAGTCGAAAAAAGAGTAAAATCAAAAGTAATTTTACAGTTGCGTCATAATGAATGTCAAATGCAAATGATGTTCCAATCATTGTGAGAGCAATACCCATTGAGAGTATAATCATCCACCATGGATGGTCCACAATAAATACTACTACAGGATTTAATCCTTTTTTATCTATCTGTTTGTCCTTGTTTTTCATTCAACAATTAACACTAAAAGAAATATAAAAATAATGTTTAATTGTAATTGATTTTTCTTTTTGTTCAGTATAATTTTTTTTTTTTTTAAAACATACACCCCCCTTTCAACAGAAACAGGAATTACATTAAAAATAAAAATTGGAAGAAAAGTACAATTTCTAATGTATAATTTTTTTTTTTTGAAATTGTTTTCCAGAATATATTGGTGTGATTTGGTTATTATGACTGGGAGAACTTGACTTTTTTAATGAAACTGTGATTATACAATTCTTGATTTCTACCTGAAAATTTTTTTATAAGAATATTTAAAAATTTTTTTTTTATATTTATTTCCTTCAATAGGTTCAAAATTTGATTATTTAGTTCGAATTGAAGTTGTAATATTTAATATTATATTTCAAAATTATTATTTTTTCAAGTGAATGAATATTTTAATTAATTTATTTTTTCCACTTCTCACAAAAGGGGTGTTTTCAATGGATCTTTTATTTTATTTTTTCAAAGATGCTTTTATTCATTTTTAGTTTGATTTTTCTGTGTTTGAATATGAGTGATGTTTGAATTTTGTATTTAATATTTTTTGAATATCTTGAGTTCTAACATCCTTATTTTCAGTTTTGGCTCGATCTGCCCTAGAAATAAATTTTTCTTAAAAAACTTGATTATTTTTTTCTTTAATTATTTGAGGACTTTATTAAAATGACTCATAAACTAACAGTATGTTTACCACCCAAACAATCTAAATTCGGTTTTTCTTTCATTTGAAACTAAATGTTTTCTCGAATTAAAAATATGTACAGTAATCAAAAAATAAAATATTGCTTTTCAAAAGTTGTTACATATGGGTGCTGTAAAACTTTCCAAAATAAGGGTTAACAAAACTAATCAAACACCTTCATATAAAGTATTACAATATTTCTTTTATTAAAGTTTAAACAATACACCTTTTTTTTTTAAAGTTGTTTGATAACCTTTATGATTTGCGGACATCCTGTTACAAAAGAAAAATGATGTTTTTTTTTTTTGAGAAGACTTGGAAATTAAAGGATCTAAGGAAACTTCAAAAAAATAATTAGAGAATATGGAATGGTTTTGGAAAATTAGGTGAAAAATGAAAATCGAAAAAAAATAAAGATCTAATGTAACACTGGTTCTCCTAAAATATAGATTTGATTTGAGAACAAATTTTAGTCCTCAAAAGAATGGACAAAATCTCGGAAAAATTGGAAAAAACATAAAATTTATACAAAGACTCTATATCCTTAAAAATTTTTTTAAAAGTTCAATAAGTTTACCTTTGAAAATGATTTGACATTATGTTTACAATTAGGTATTAAACAAGTTCTTGTATTTCAACAACGTGGATATAAGAAACTTGGTTTAATCTGTTAACTAGTGTTTTTGAAATATCACACAATTTGAAAATGTTTTGGATATTTAGTCAAAAAATAAAAATTGCATTCTTTTCAGAAAGTTTTAAACTACCTGAAGTAGTTTCTACATTTCCTAATATTTGATAAAAAAGAAAAGGTTTCTGTACTAAACTTTTGAATGTTTTTTTTTGGGATATTTTTTATTAAAAAGTTATATTTTGGGTAAACCCTTGTAATCATTAAAATGAATTAAATTATTACCATTAATACTATTCAACGCTAAAAATGTTTTGAATTTCTTAATTTCCTGAATCATTTCAAAAAGGAATTTGTTTAGTAATTTTTTGCTGATAGATTTGATAACGGAATTTTTAAAAAATTGTATCAAAACAGTTTTAGATAATTCCTAAAAGTCTGGAACCAGACCTCTGATATCCCAACTTATTGATAATTTAGAAAATTTTTGAATTCATACACAATACATTGGATCATGATAAATCAAAAAAGATTTTCTGATTATTCTAAATCAGGTTAGATAAGTACCTAAACAACATACCCTGTAGAAGTTACTTTTTCAGGGAATATTTTTCAGTGTTTTTTCAATCTCTAAACGTAACCAAAATAAATTATTTGTTAAATCAATAATAATTTAATTACTAATGAATATGTATTCATATTTTTTCAAAAATGGTGAGAAATAAAAATAAAATTCCAATTAATAAAAAATAGACAAAGTAGCCTCACTATTGTTTAAAAGAGCATGTTTAACATGAAAGTTTTCTCTTGATGTCGTATATTTGGGATTTCTTGAATTGTTCAGTAATTATAGTCTTTTTTATCTAATATTTGTCTTTTAGAAATAGCAATTTATAATAGATTTTTGACTATTACTGATTGATTATTTGTAGTTTTTCAGTAGTGTATTTATACAAATAAGCATATTATTGAAAAATATTATCAATCTGTCCATGGATTTAGAATCATTTGATTCCTTTTTTTTTTTTTTTTTTTACTTTTGCTGCTCAGGGTATTGTTTTATATGTTTTTGTCAATCAACGTGGTTTTTCTGGTCTTATAAGAGAATTTCCTTTTTTTGGTAATAAAAAATATGTAAAATGTAAGCAGATTTAGAATCAATTGAATAAAATTTTAATTATATTTCTAAAAAGAAAATTATTTATATAAATAATAGTTTTTCAAATTCTAACTTTGAAAAAATCTAACTGTTTTAGTCAGATAAAAATAGATATATTGTTTTACTGCCTAACAAGAAAAAAGTTAATGTAAAATTTGAGTCAATAGTATAAATATTTCTTTTGATTTATTTTTGTTTTTCAAAAAACAAATCATTTTATAAAAATGTTAGTGAAATCTTTTTAAAAACACAAATGGAATGGATCTTTTGAAATATTTAAATTATTTTGAAATAATCCTTTAAAAACTTTTTCGTTGATATTTTAAAAATTACTATAGGTTTTTCGTTTTGTTTATTTTATTTTTTTTTTATTTTTTTTTAATTTTGATTAGTTTTGTCAATACTTTTTTTTTTTTTTTTGGTTAAATCGTTTCGATAAGTAATGATATATTTTTATTTTATTCAAAATCAAGAAACCGAAAAATTTTAATAAAAAAAGATATATAAAAACAATTCATGTAATTTTATAAACATAAAATGAAAATTTTATTGAAATTCAAAAAAATTATAGTAAACTTTCTTGCAGTTAAAGGGGTATCCCAAAAAAAAAAAAATTTCCTTCCAAATATCAATTATTACTTTTCATTAAACTGGAAGAACAAAAAAAAAAAAAATAAGTAGAATAATACACATTAAGGGTAGCTGATATCCGTCTAAAAAAACTAATAAATCAATAGATTTTCTGAAAAATAGAAATACCCAATTTTTAAGATATATTAAGAAAAACAACAAAGTCCATTCTGATCTAAACACCATTTAAAAAATTTAGACTCGCCTGAAATAATAAATTGAAAAATAAAATCCTTAGAGAAACCCATAGAAAAAAATCAACAGTGTTCATTTTGATCTTGAATTAAAAGATCAAATAAAATACCAAGAGAAATCAATATGATTTTTCTCTAAGACTATTTTAACAGTTTCAATAACAATCGAAAAGTACATTTTTACCATGTGACTATTGATCTTAGAATAAAAAAAAATAATTGCAAATGAATTATTTTTTAAAAAAAAAAAATGTGAAAAAGTGAAAAATGATTTCAATCTTGGAAATTTCCAAAATAATTTATTACATTCTAATATACAGCTTAAACCTTTAAACAAATGTAATTCACCAATTACACTCGTACCACTCTGACTTGATAATAGTATATATTTAAATCCCATTTCACCCAAAAGGTATAAACTAAAGATGAAAAATTCACATTTTTTCAGAGTCAACCAAACTTAGATTGTTTAAAAATAATAGAAATAATAAAATTTGTAGTATGACCAATATTCATAAAATAAATACCTGAAGATTTTCAAAAAAAAATACAAATAAAAAAATATTTTGAGCCTCTTTCATTTAAAACTATTGTGAAAAAATCCTTTATTTTTGAAAAAATAAAATTATACGTATGGAGATTTTTTAATAGTAAATGTCTTTATTTTGAAAGAAAATTTCAAAGATTCAATTTTATTAAATTTAATTTGAATTTTTAAAAGATGTTATTTTTGCAAATTGAATTTAAAAAAAGAGAAAAAGATAAATAAAGAAAAAATTTTTTTTTACATAATGAGAAAAAATGATAAAAAAGAAAGAGAAAATTTTAAACTTTTATTTTTTGAAGATCTGGATTAAACTTGTGGAATTAATTCAATTTATTCAATAAAACTGGGCAACTTTAACTTGAAAAGAGTTTATTTTTAAAATATTTCGAAAATAGTGGGTATTTATTTTTACATTTTATAAAAAATCATCTTTTTTAGTGGAGTTTTTCATTAATTTGGAATATAAAATTAAATTTAATATTAATACTAATTGAATCAATGAATAGAGTGTTTTTATATGAAAATAAAAATGTTGAAATATTCCTAAAAAATGAAAAAACAATTAGCAATTTTTTTGGTTAAAACACAACAAGACCAATTTCAATAAAAAAATGGAAATATGGTAAAGGTGTATATTATTTTTTAAACGATATCGTATGTTTATATGTTTTCAATTCTATTTAGTAATTTGGTGAAATTTAAAAAGTTTTGAAAATTATTTATTTAATCAAAAAGAAAATAATAAACACCAATTTCCACCCCTAAAAGATATCAGATAAAAAGGAGATCGTTACAATATAATAGCTTTTATATATATGATACAATACTAAGAAAAAAATTGAATTATTACCAAGAATCAAAAATTATTTTTAAATATTTAATACTTTTTTGTAGATTGGGTTTAATATATATAACCCAATCTGAAAGGCTATACTTATCCCCAATTTATTTAAAATTTTTATAATTATTATTTGATATTTTTATTTCAACATCTAATTGAAAAAAAAAAAAAAAAGGATCTAAAAAAAAAAAAGAAAAAGGATTATAAAGAAAAAGAAAAAAAATAAACAAAGATTTGATGAAATCAGAAAAAAATATCTAATCTAAAAATGGAAAAGTTATTTTAAAAAAATCTTGAATAAAACAGTACATAAGAACAAAACTATTTCAAGAAAAATATAAAAACAAGTCAAGATTTTTAAAATAATTATTTATCTTAGGATTTACTGTTGTGGAAAAAAAGTGAAACACGGTTTTTAATTGTGAACATTACTGAAAATATAAGTAAAATCAATAAAAAGAAGAAACCAATTAACTTCAAATAATAACCCATTATATTATTTTCAATCAATCCAACATATACAATTTAAATCTACTTTCTTATTGAAATTATTTCTGTGGTTTTGGAGATCTCTCAAATAGTCAATTTTTTGAACAAATTTTTAATAATTGATCAGTCAAAGAAAAACCCATACTTAAAGATAGTATTAAAAAAACTGTTATTGTGGCGAATACTTCATTTTGTCTTTATTTATTTATTTATTCTTTTTTTCATTGGTCTTACTTTTCATTTTCAGTAATGTTCCCAATTAAAAACCGTGTTTCGCTTTTTTTCCAGTTTCACTTTTTTTCCACAACGGTTATTCTATTTTAATATCTTCCGAATTGTAACAATTTTTAGGTAATTTATCTCAAATAAAAAAAAAAAAAAATTATAAACACTCTACATCAGATGAGGGAAGATAAATATTCTTTTAACAAAATGTTGTTTAAGGTAATTGTTCTCAGATATTTTTCTAAAAATTGTTAAAAAATAAAAACAAAATCATCTAGGCACTTTTTTAAAACCTATAAAATAGAGAAAAGATTTAAAAACATTTAATAATCTAAAAATGAATTTTTTTTTGAAAAGAATTTATTAAAAAAAAACGTTTAAAAAATAATAAAGATTAAAAATTAAAAATCAAAGGAAAATTAAAAAATTAATCTAAATTTTCAATCACTGAACCATTTTCATTTTCAACATCATTTTCATTATTTTCGGAAATAATATCAACCTTAATATGATCGTTCTCACCATCACCATCACCATCACCACCACTATCATCATCGTCGTCATCATCATCGTCTTCATTGTCGATTGAGTTCGCAGAATTTTGAATTTCAATTAAATAATCACTAATATCCCAATTTTCAATTAGTTGGTTGATGAAATTGTTCTGCTTTTGTGCAAATTTAGTGAATAATAAAATATTCTCCGAGTCGTATTTCATATTCACAATATTTGGCGCAAACATCAAAACCAAATTATCAATGTTCATTTTGGTCACCTTTAAAATAGATTCTTCTTGCATTTCTTTAAATAAAGAAATTGAAAATGCCAATGTATATTTATTAACCTTTGGCAAGCTTTCAGCTATCTGGATAATTTCATCCGTTTTTCGAGAATCTATAATTTGCTGGTGGAATTTATATGGGATTATCGGTTCAAACAATTCACGAAACCACATTTTTAATAATGAGCCATAGACAAAAGGGTTATTCATTTCTTTATCTTTCACAAGGTCTTCATCGTGATAAACGCCGCGATCGAGCATATCCTTTAATTCAGAAATCTTTTGAGCGTTTCCTGGGATTCGGAAAATACCTTCCTTTTCAAAGCCACCTGTTTGTTTAATTTTGTTCACGAGGAAAGACAATATGTGGGGTATGATTTCATTGGGGAACTTCTTTTTCTGTGTTTGCATGCAATCTTCCAAGGTGACATTGAAGACGATCGGGTCGTAGGGGACCGCAAAGATCCTCCTGATCATTTCATCCGTGGGCATTAGAAACCCCGATTTTTTTGTAACAATGGACTGCAATTTGATCTGTGCGTATTTGGAATACCTTCGAAGATATTTGTCCGTTGATTCGCAGTAATACTCAAACAGTGCATTCAGCAAATTAGATAATTCCTGCGTCGTCGGCGGGAATGTCTGGATCACTAAGCACAGCGCACCCCACCCCCTTAACGTTGAGTGGATGTCCGGGTTATTTGTAATTTGCTTCAGGATTTGTAAATAAATTTCGTCTCTCAGGTTTTTCATTGTAAACCCAAATTCAATGATCTTTTTGATCGCCTCGTTTTGCTCAAAGTGAACTTTCATTCCTTCTTTGCCTTGGATTTTCCTTTTTTTATATTTCTTTGTCCATTTCATTTCGCCAATGAAATAGAGCAAATATTTGAAAGTTTTGATTGCGATTTTGTTTTCTTCAGACGTTTCCAATTGCGTAATAGGCGATTGCAATTTGTTTGGCGAATAATTTAAAATTATTGAGACAGATTTCGCCTTTCTTCTTCGAAGGCCCGATTTTGAATTCGCAAAGTGCCTTTCTGAATATTCATGAAATTCATTTGATTCAAAAACTGGATTTGTATTTGTTTCTTCCTCTTCTTTTTCTTCTTGATTTACATTATCATTATTATCACTAGTATTATTTGGATTATTATTTCCAAAGTCCTGACTATAAATTATCTCGTAGTCATTTAAATTATAGCTAAGAGCCTCTTTCTTTAATAACGAAACATTCGTTCGAGAGACCTGTTGCCATTTGTTATAATTTAAAATCTGATTTTCACTTTGATCCAATGTGTTATTGTCAATTTCTTTACCATCAATCAAAACCTTTTGAATCTGTTGAGAGACACCTTGCGTAAAACGCCTTGCCCTTCGATATCTTCGATCATAATCTCTTCGATTTCTTTTTTCATTCATTGGATTTAAATATTGTAATTCATCCGTTTCGTTTGGTTCATCTATTTCATTTGGTTCATTTAGTTCACTTGTTTCATTTAATTCACTTGTTTCAGATCCCCCATTTGTTTCATTGATTTCGTTTGTTATGTTTATTTCATTTAATTCGATTGTTTGAGATATTTGATCTGTTTTGTTGGTTTCGTTTATTTCATTGATTTCATTTACTTCATTTAGTTCACTTGTTTCATTTAATTCACCTGTTTCATATCTCCCATTTGTTTCATTGATTTCGTTTGTAATGCTTAATTCATTTAACTCAATTGTTTGAGATATTGTATCTGTTTTGTTGGTTTCATTTCTTTCATTTGGCTTATTTGTTTCACCTATTTCATGTGTTTCGTTTTTGGAATGATAAATTTCTTCTTGGTTATCATTTTCTTCATCTTGGGCAAGATTCTCTTTTTGTTTGTTAACAAGATTTTCTTTTGTTTGTTCTTGTTTTTCTTCCTGGTTTTGTAGACTATTCACTTCTTTTTGATTTTGTGGTTTAAGATAAATAATTCCTGAATTTCTTCTTGTTCTTTGTTTTTGTGTTTTTGTTATCAAAGTCTTGTTTGTGAATTTATTTTTCTTTCTTAATAATAACGGGAGATTTTTTTTTGGGAAAATTCGGTTTCTTGTTCTTTCGTTTATTACTGATTCGTAGCTTGTCGAACGTTTTACACTCGTTCTTTTTGGTAACTGTGATGGGAAGATCGTCCTAATTTCATTATTAGTGCTTTCGGTTGTTTCGTTCTTTTTTTGTTCATTTATTGTTTCTTGTGGAGGAGCATTTGGATTCAACATTTGAACTTTCCTTTCGTTGTTTGTGTTCGAAGGTTGTGAACCTTCTAATGACATTTTTCAAGATATAAAATTTTTTTGTTAAAAAATTCGGAAGGTGAAAAGAAAGGGAAAAAAATGACTTTAATGATAATGATGAAAATTTTTTTTCCTTTTTTATGGTCTTTTCAATGACAATTTTGTAATTTGGTATTTTTGGAAATTCGTTAATGGTGCCTTGAAATGAATTTAGTCTCTCTTAAGTTTTCAAGCTAGTTTTTTACAAATTAAAATAATTGGAAAGATCCAGACAAGATTTGTTACAAGAATTGCATAGTACTTTGAATTTTTAAGGTAATAAATAAATTGTTGATGGTGTGGTGGAGTTTTTATGTTGGGGTAATATCCAAAGATTTATGAAAAAAGAAACTCAGGTATTTACTTTTCCCAAATAAATTACAAAACGAGTAAAAAAGCATCTATTGGTTTTTGTTGATTTTGGTGTGATATTTTGAAATAGATATTCTCATAATTTGAATTGGATAATATAAATCAGAAGTATCTTATAGAATTGGTCAAAGAAAATGAGATTATCTTTTTTAAGTTTATTTCCACCTTTCAAGGTAATACTATGTTTTTAAAAATAAATAAATGAAATTTTTTATTTTGAGTTAAAACTATTTAATTTATTGGGTTGAAAAAAATCTATGAATCTTCACAATTTTTATTAGAAATGATATTGTTTTCTTATGGAATCTTTATTTACGACTGATAATCTTTCTATCTGGTTTTTACTCCTCCTGCTTCAGGAGAAGTGTCGTCAAGTGACATCAAGTGCCTAGGTTTTCTTGAGGTTTTCTGTTTTACATGTGAAAGTGTTCTAGGTTTTTTTGAGTTTTCTATTTATTTGGAAATCAATAGATTTTCTCAATAAAATAGAAAACCTCAAAAAAACCTAGAACACTTCACAAATAATAGATCACTCAAAAAAAAACCTAAAGAAAATCTATCAATTTACTAAATAAACAGAAAACTCAAGAAATTTTAACTGCACTTTTTTTTAATTTGAGAAATAAAAAGAAAATTTCCAATATATTTTGGGTTTATTTCTCAAAAAAAAAAAAAGAAAAGGCAAGGACAGTTTTCCAGAATTTAAAATAATTTAGTAAAATCAGCGATTTTACTCAATTCTATCAAATCCTGGAAAACCTAACAACATTGGACAATTTTTAATTTGGTCATGTTAATGTTGTAATATTTTATTACTTTAATTTTTTAATTATTTTTCTTCTTCTATATTTTATTAAGTAAATTTTAATTTATTACTCCTTTCTCACAATAAATAAATAAATAGAAATGATATGATTTTCAAGATTTAATTAAACTTCGTTTTTCAGCTTGTAGATAAAATTTTTATTATATATTTGGTGTGATACAATTATGGGATCGGATATGTTTTATTTAAGGTTTAAAATCTCGAAGAATGAAAAAAAGTTATCTGGTGTTTTAGTTACAAGAACTTGTTATTTTTTTTATTATTCAGGGATTTTAAACCTTAAGTGGCTTTGAACTTTGGTTATTTTTTATTTTTCCGGATTTATCACAAACAAATGTAAACAAAAAACTAAAATATCCCTTAGAGTATAAAAAATAAATTATAAAACATACAACTTATTGTAATTTTTTTTTATAATTGTTGAACATACAATTCATTTGCAAAAATTTTTTTATTGCAAAATTGATGGTCACTGGGTAAAATGAGTTATTTAATTGTTATAGAAAATGTTAAAATGGCTGTCGAATAATATTATTAATTTCTCTTGTGATTTTTTTTTTTGATCTTTAATGGAAGATTAAAATGAACATTTTTGATTATTTTCTTCTAAATTAACCTAATAATTTGATTTTTTCAATTTTTAAGAAAATTTAATGATTATTGTGTTTTTTTTTTTTTTCATATAGATATGAGCTATTCTTTGTTGTGAATTATTTCAATTATATTTTATTTTCTCTCCAAATTTCAATTTTAAAAAATAATTGATATTTGTAAAAAAATACTGGATATCTTTGACTGGAAGAAAGTATATATATAGCTATGAAAAAAATATATTTCATTCAACTTATCACAACCAAAAATGAAAAATTCACTTTTTAATAAGAACCAAAAAATTTGTCATTGTTTCAAAAATAAAATAAAATAATAAACTTCGGATTAGATTATATATTCATAAAAAAAAATACCTAAAAAAACCTTAAATTTGAAAAAAATAAAATAGTAAAAAAAAATTGGTAAACTTTCATTGGAATATCTCTTGTAAAATTTACCAATTTCTTTCAGAAATTAGAATTCTTGACAAAAAGAATCAATATAAATAAAACTATTGTATTATAAATAAATTTTAAAACCTCAGTTTTCTTAACATTAATTTGGGGTTTCAAGTGATAATTTTCTTTCAAATTAACTTTTTAAAAATAAAGAAAAAAGATAGAATAAAATAAAAATAAAAAATAATAATTATAAAAAAAGATAATAAGTTTATAAAATTTAGAAAAAATAAACTTGATCTAAAAATTAAAAATTTATTTTGGGAAGAATATTAGACGAAAATCATAGAAAATGTTTTATTTCTCCAATAAAATTGGACTACTTTGACTGGAAATAAGTTTGTAAATATTATTGCAATGAAAAAAATCTTGACTAAAATAAACTTTTATATGTTCAGTTCCCAAGTAATAGGTTTTAAAGAATTAATTGTTTTTCATTTTCCCACCTTAAGAAAATTATTTGTTAAATAAAATTTATGTTTTTTGAACTATTTAATCCAAAAATTCTTTTTTGAGATCTTTTGAATTTTTGTTACAATAGGGTTAATATTTGAAAAATCCTTTTTAATTTTTACAAAATTTTCGATTTTTCGATGAATTTTCAACTGGTCATTATAAAAATTAATGAAGTTGAATATTATTTAGTTTTGTTTGTAAAGGTAAATTCTGTTAAATAAATAGAAATAATTTGTTGAATAAAAAACAATTCGAATAGTTATCTCAATTTTGGTAAATTTTATTAAATTCTCTTTTCTTTAATACTTTAGGAATCCAATTAAGATCATTTCCTCATAGATATGATAAAAGAAAAAGATAAAAAATCAGGAAAAATAAATAAAATATGATTTCAATTAGAGTCAGCTCCACTTTTAAGGGTAAACTTTGAATAAAAATTAAGACATAATAAAAAATTCAAATTTACCTACAAAATATAAAATTTGAGTCAAATAATTTGTATAAAAAAATACCAAAAAATATTTCATAATTAAAGATTTTTTTTTAACTTAAATTTCATTGAAAACACTTACTTTAAAGTAGAACTGGGTATCATTTAAAAGATAATTTTGCATCAATTTAAAAAATTGGAAATATGGAAATTGATTTTGGATTACTATTTTGTATCTTGAAATGAGAATTTATTTAAGGCAATTATCAGAGAAAAACTCTCAAAAATAAAACACAATAAAAATTACATTACTTATTTATTAGAGGATTTAACAATTTATTTTTTAAGACGTGATAAAGTTTCAAAAATAAAAATCATCAATAATATCTCTATTATTGAATAAAATTGTGAATTTCTCAAAAATTACAATAATTATTTAAAAATAGGGATAACTGACAAAAAATAGATAATTGTAAAATCTCAATATCATAGTTGATGATTTTTGTGTTCATTCAGTAATATTTATTAAAGAGGAAAATTGTCATTGATCAACAAATAGATCCTTGAAATGGGTTATTCTTTTAAAAAAAAAACAACAAAAAAGGATACTTGATTCAATCAACGATTTGATAAAGATTTTTATTGGTTTTGGTTTGGTTTGGTTTAAAGATCGATGGATCCTTTTGATCAAAAAAAGTAATAAAAAATAAAAAAAATATTTTTTCAGGCAAAGGTTGTTTGATAAATTTGTATTAAATGAAAAAACTTCTTAAACTTCCAATAATTCAAATATACTTTCAAGAATGTTTTTTTTGGGTTAGAATATTTTCTTTATTCCCTGGAAACTTGAAGTGTTGTATAACTTTTCAAATTTTTCATAAGAACCTAGCCACTTTATCATCAATTATGTAAATTTATTTTGTCTTATTCTTCTGCTTGAGTATCTTTATATTAGACAGAAAACACAACATGAAATACATTTTTTTTTGAGAGATTACCAATAAGAAGGAAAATTCCTCTTTCTTCTTTTTGGTTATTTAACTCCTGAAGGTAATAATCCCTTTAAAAAAAAAAACACATATTTTTTGTATTCAAATGAGTTGCTGAAATCATTTGATTATTTTTTTTTGATCATAAAATTCCTATGAGATTTTACATAGTTAAAAAAAAATGAAAAACAAAACTTGTTTTTCGACTTCAAATACAATTCATTACTTTTATTAAACTGGGGATTATTTAAACCTTTCAAACACTTTAAGACACTATAAAACACTTTTAAAAATTTTTTAACATTTTTAAGTGGAAAAGAGTTGTGAAGTCTTAAATATTGGTAAAAGTCGTTTATATTTTTGTTAAAGTGATTTCAAAAAAAGAATTTTCTTTATCGTGATAATGTAGATTAATTGTGATTTTTTGAGATCATTGCAATAAATTGGGATTAATCAAGATGTTTTGATATTATTTTGATATTTATTTCTAATATCATGATAATGTATACTATTTGTTACTTAATAAATCAAACAAATTTTTCATTCAGATTTCCAAAAAATGGTTGTTAAAATCTCTGTAGAATTTAAAAGTTTTAATTTCTGAAAAGAAGCTTAGGTTATTCTTCCCCCTTTTTGTAATTATGACTTTGATGATTTGTTTTCTTCTAGGTATGTGATTATTTTTGGAAAGTTGAATGAAAATGTTTATTTTTTTATTTTGTAATTAACAGTATTATATCAAAACATTTATTCGATAATTAATATGATTTTAAAAAAAAAATCTAAATTTTTCTTTCTTTCAAGTTCGAATCTTTAGTTTTTTTGGTTTAATAAGAAGTGATTTTTTCAAGAATTTAAAAAAAAAATAGGAAAAAAAATTGAATGTGATATTTCAATAAACAAATAAGTAATTTCCAACGAAATTATAATTATTTCATTTATCTTTTAAAATTTCAAGAATAATTAGATTTAATTAACACTACAATTAAAAGTTTTGAAAATTATTTTAAATTATTTTTTTTTTGATATTATTCCATATTCTTTAAATGTTATCAACAATTGCAAGTATTAAATATCAATATAAATGTTTTAAATATAAAAAAAGTATGTAATAATAGGTTTTATAAAAAATTCTAAAGAAACTAATTATGAAAGAAGAATAATAAACTCAGTAAAAAACGGGAAATTTTAAGAAAAAAGGTATTTTTCCTCGATATCCTATTATATATATATATGTCAACTGTTTTTCAAACAAATGGGTAGAATTCTCAAATCTTCAATACGATCGAATTTGATTATAAATGAGATAATTTCTTTTTTGGTGATTTTCATTTTAAGTATTCAATTTTTTGATTTTTTTGTTTTTTTTATTTATGGATATAGATAGCTGGAAAATTAAAAAAAAAAAAACAAGATACGAAGATTGAAATTTGGAAATAATCTGACAGTATTAAAATGGAAACAGTTTAAGTTTGATTTCGAATGAGCTAGATATATGAATTAAGAAAGTTCATTTTATTGGATTGATGTAAGGAACAAAGAAAAGAGAAAATAAAGCTAAAAACAATTCCAACAAAATACCCAGACGAATTGTGTGTTATCTTGAAAATGAGACTTTAAAGAACAAAAGTTTGATCGTAAAGAGTTATCAATAAAATATTTAAGAACTTTTTCTCAACTCACCTTGTCAAAAGGTTTTTTTTTTGGATTTTATAATTTTTTTCCCCTACAATTTACAAAACGAGATTTCTCATTTCAAATAAAATACAAATCAATTTTTAAAATATTTAATTTGAATTTTTATTGTTTTGTTTTAATGGGTTTTAAATATTCAGTTGAGTGTTTTTTTATGTTTATAGAGAGTTTCTTATATTTTAGAATGATACTACAATTAATTTGATTCAATTATGAATAATTCTTGAACTTTTCTGTGTATTTTTATTTGAAAAATAGTCAATATTAAATCCAAAAAAAAAAAAAAAAAAAGAAAATAGTTGATTCATTAATTTTTAAAAAAAAGAACAATGAGCAATGGTTAACGAAATAAACATATAATATAAAAAATATATTAAATTCCAACTCAATGATTTTATGTCATCTGATTTATAAAAATTCTCGATATAGATATCTTATACCAAAAGCTGCGACGCAACAGACTGCTTGGAAAACCAATATATGTATACATAGCATTTTTTCTGTTTTTGGTCCAACAATTCTGAGCCAGAAATTGATTAAATTGTGGTGTTGCTTTTGTCCAGCGAGTTTACCTGTTTTTTGATTTAATTTTGGCAAGCGGTGCCTTGACATTGGGAAAAAGCCGAGCAGTTGTGGCAATGAAAATAAGAAATTGAGGATCTGGGGAATAAAAAATAATGCGAGCATTTCAGGGAAGTGTCCAATTACTGCGACTACTGCCAAAACCATACCGCTGAAATAGGTGTAAGTATCACCAACAAAGACCTTAGCGGGGCACCAATTGAATTTCAAGACTGCGAAAGAAACAGCCAGGAAAGGTAAGATCAACAGAATTGAAAATCTGGCATATTCCTGGTCCATCGATGCGTCGTTTGGGTTTAAACGAAGCAAATTTAAGACCAAAACAGCAACTCCAATTACTATTGATTGCCCGACTTCCAAGCCATTAACACCTGCAAGTATGTTGATGGAATTGGTGCAGAATACCGAAAAAAATGTCACAAAGATCTTGTAAAAAATGCCAATGTCGATTGCTGTGTGTGCCGTTGAAAAAACAATTTTCACGAATTTTGGTATCAAGACATAAGTGGATCCAGAGTAAGCTACAATCAAAGGTAAAATCGAGACAAAGGACAAATAGATTTTCACCCGCCACCTGACATTTAAAACGTCGTCCATGAACCCTAACAAAACCATAAAGCAAATTGAGGTGATGCCTGCATTAAATTCAGAAAGCTTGATTTGGTAGACGATTTGAAGTAAAATTACACACCCAAGATACATTGGCCCAGATACAATCCCAATCGATTCGGGAATTGGATCCGTCCCTGGCTTATGAAGATCCCTTCCTTGGATGCCCGCCTTTAAGAGCAGTGGCATTGTTTCCTTGATTAAATACAAGGTGAAAAAATAGCAACAGATGCAGACAACTATCGTGATAAGGATGTACAAGGGTAAGGCTCCTTGTTGAAACAAATTGATGATTTGAGTAAGGGGTAGCAAAAATAAAATACTAAGAAGAAATTTCTCAAGTAAAGTCATTTTGTTTGTAGAGTTACAAATAAAAACAAAAAAAAAAGAGAAAAAATTAAAAAATAAAATCTTTGACTGACTAATTCTGTTATGTATTTTTTTTTCAAACTTTAAACCCACATAGAACACAAATTGGGTTGCTTGAATTAACATCCTTTCACGAACTTTTCGAAAAACCAAATCTTTGGAATCTCTTTTTTCTAATTTGCTTTTCAAAGATTTTCTCAATATAAACAACAATTAAACTAGACACCCAAAAGACTGTCCAACATTTTAGATCTTATTAGAAAACACCTGACTTTTTTCGATCCTTTTTCCAATTCTAAATTTCAAATTTCGAATTGAGGTGTTATCGTAATTTTGTGACAAGTTCAGATAACACTGAGAACTAAAATTACATTTATTCATTTCATAGTATGTTGGAATCTCTTCAAACTTTTCGATTTAGTTTTGCTTTTCATTTTATATATATTTATTAATTTATTTAATATGAGAAAGGAGCTATAAAAGCGAATATATCAAAATAAAAAAATAGTAGAAAAATAATTTTCATCTTAAATTAAAAAAATAATAGAACTAAATTTGAATAAATCGTCGATAAATTCTTTTTTCATTTTGTAAATTTTTTTACTTTAGCTTTTGGTAAAGTATTTTGTTGGTTTAAATATTCAGTAACTTTGTAAAATTAGTTTAACCGAAATATTATTTATTAAGAATTTTTTTAAAAGTAGAAGTTTAAAATTTAGTAGTATATGTAATTCAGCAAAAAATTGTATTAAATTTTTTTGAATTTAAATATAAAAAATTGTTTAAAAAAAAAGTACTGTAATTATCAAAAACGATATATAATTTATTTTCAAAAAGATTCAAAAATCCATTTTACAAATGCTTTATTATACAAGATTCCAAAATTATTGTTAAATCTTATAAAAAATTATTATATGTGATTTAAAATATATAAAAAATAATTAGAAACAAAAATAAATTGTTATTTGTGATGTCTGATTAAAAAAACAATTTTATTATTATTTTATCAAAAAAAAAAAATCATATTAGTAATAATTAATTTTGTCTTTGTGTTTTTTCCAAGTTATTTGATAAATTCCCTTAAAATAAATTCAATATTTTTTTACAAGAAAATATAATATCACCATATATTTCATACAATTTTTAAATTATTCACAAAAAATTGATAATGGTTGTTTTTTGTGTAATAAATAATGGAAAAACAGTGAAATAAAAAAATGGATTATATATTAATCATTGATGGGAACTTTGATTTAGTTAAAATTACCCAATTTTTAAAAAAAAAAATCAATTTTTTAGTAAAATTGAACTTTGAAGGATAAATTGGGAATAAATATAAAATTTTAAAATCTGAGAATTGTTGAAATACATTGGAAATAAGCCTAATAAATCAATAAATTCTCATAAAAATTGAAAACACAAATTCTAAGGTATATTAAGAAAAAAAAAAAAGTCCATTCTGATCTAAACACCATTTAAAAAAGTTTGACTCGCCTGAAATAATAAATTTAAAAAAAATATCTTTAATATTCAAGAACAACAAATAATTAAATCTGATTTGTAATTCACTTTTAAATCATTCTAAATAAATAAAAACCTGATATTAATAAAAATAAAATAAAATAAAATCAAAAACTAAAAAAAAAACACTAAGTCATACTTTTTGAAATGAGCCTTACTGATTTTTTATTAATGGACTTTCTTTAAAAAAAAGTTCACAACAAGATTTTTTTCGAATCATTAAATTCATTTTAAAAGGTATTTTATAATCTCAATTCTCTTAATGATTATTTTTCTTTTAGAAGATCTTTTTTTTCCAAATAATCTTTTTTAAAAAAAAGTATCAAAAAAAAATCAAAAATTTGAAAAATCAATTTAAAATTTGTAATAAAAGAAAAAAAAAAGAAAAAGAAAAAAAAAAGATAAAGAATATGTGAAAAAAAAACAAAAGAAAAATAAAACAAAAATCTGAAAAAGCAAAACAAAAATTTGTAAAATTAGAAAAATATGTTGATTCAAAAATTTGGGAATATTTTGTTGATAAAGATACCGAATAAACCCTCTAAAATACTGCCATTAACATTATAAAGCGAGTCAAAATTTTTAAAATCAAGTTGATAATTGAAGATCAAATATAATGCCAATAGATATTATGAGCGGTTCTAAATGATTTTAAATGTTTCAATAACAACACAAAACATGATTTTACCAAGTGGATATTGTTCTTGCAATAAAAAAAATTATATTGAATTTGATATCAATGAAAAATAAAAAAAAAGTGAAATGATAAAAAGTGACAAAATGATTTCAAATTTGAAAATTACAAAAAATAATTTATCTTCAAAAATTCATATAAACCTCTTTAAATACAAATAATCTATTTGCCATAACTGTGTACTTTTGACTGATTTTTTTTTTTAGATACAAATTATTCTTAAGATTGGCAAAGTTAGAATACTTTTTTGAATTCTTTAAAAATAAATATGTTGTAATACATGTTTATAGTAACAAATTCAAATTTTTTTGGTAATTTTCCATTTTTTATATCATTTAAACCAACTTCCAAATCATTTTGTTCCAAAAATGTTCCTATTTCAATTGAACTAAAAATTTTATTTGTATTTCTACAAACAGAATTCTTTCTTTAATGCTGATCAAAACACTATCAAAAAAAAAAAAAGGAAATTGAACAAAAAAGTTCAAAGTTTTTTTTTGAATTTATCAGTATTACGTTTTAAAAAAAAGTTATTTTTAAATGTGAAAAAACAAAAATAAAATAAAAATATATTTTTAATTATTAGTATTAAAGAGGTGTTAATTACATTTATAATTTATTAGTTTTAAAATTCATTTCATAAATTTATGTGTGGAATCATATATTTCTTGATTATTAATTACAGAAAATAATTAAATACTATCGCAGTTTAAAATTATTTCATTAAAGTGTAATTCATTTAATTATTTGTTACGAAATATTTATCTATCTTTTTCCTGGGAAGGGCATCTCCATAAAAATGATCAATATTTTTAATTATTTCTTTCTGTTCATATCTTAAACAGAAAGAGTCCAATTAATTTGAATGGTCATTTATTGTATAGTAATATCCATTTATGCAATTAATTTATTCATTTATTTTCAAAATTGCTGAGATTGGTAGAAAAATAACTATCTTTTTGTAAATATAGACTTTTGTTTTTTTATTATTATGAAATGTTTGAATTTGGTGTTATCAGAAGCTGTTAACGGTTGTTGATTTTCGTAGAATGTTCATCATTTCCTCCAAGTGATGTCAACTTCTGCCAAGTTTATATGTTTTCTTCGGGTTTACTATTTTATTTTTTAAGTGTTCTAGTTTTTTTTTTTTTACTTTAGAAATAAACAGAAAAATTTAATAAATTTTCGATTTATTTCTAAAGTAAAAAAAACCTAACAAAAATTCTATCAATTTCCCAATAAATAGAAAACTCAAGAAAAGCTAATAGCAGTTTTTTTAAATATCAGGATTTATAAGAATATAAATCAATTACAGTAATTTTAAAAAATCAAAAAAAAAACCTAAAAGCAATTTTCCAGAATTCAAAAGAAAAGTCTAAAATCTTTCATTTTTCTGTATACTTTGAGATACAAGAATATTCAAGAGCATACCCTAGACTTTAAATTTAACCATTTAATATTTGTTCACCAATATTTATGTCTTTTTTTTATTCTAGTTTTAAATTAAATCTTTTGAATTCAAGTTGAGTTATTATTTGTTCTTTAATAGGATTTTATTACTTTTTCTAATAAAGACCAAATTTTTGTATTTTTTTTATTCAATTTACATTTCTTTTTATTTACTTAAATTATGATATTTTTAAATTTTAAATTCTGTTTTGTTGAGATGAATTGGTATGTTTCTGTATATTTTGCATATTTCTGTAATACATATATTAATCCAAGAGTTTAAATATTATAGTGTTGATATTTTATAATTATAATTTCTAATCCATATGCCAATTGACTCTATATAAAAGATTTTAAAAAAGTGTTTTTGTATTATCTTTTTGAATAAATATTAAAGTTAAATCAAATATTTTAACAAAGAATTTTGTTTCAATTTATTTTATGATATATTTTCATTGATCTTAATGGATTGTTATTATAAATATATACTAATTTTAATAGAAAGTGGGTTTTGGTTTTAAATAATTGTTATATCATTATTAATAATTTGAAAATTTAGATAGGTAATTTATTTTTTTTTATAAAAAAACAGTTTTTTAAAAAAAACAAAAATAATGGTTTTTAAAATAAAAATAAAAATCTTTAATTTAAAAAGTAAAAACAATAAAAAAAAATAAAAAATAAAAAAAAAAAATTTTTTTTTTTAAATAAGTTCTCAAAATACTGGATAGCAAGAAATAGAATAAATAAAATTATTTATTAGAGTCAATATTTTTGACTGCATCCTTAATCTCTCTGAATTTTTCATATAAGGTATACAATAAACTCTTGTCATCTAAGGAATACATTAATTTTTCTTGTTCTGATTCTATAATAAAAAACCCTCTTGATTTGCTAAGTTTATCGTTATAAACTAATTGTATGTGGCTCTTTCCGATATTAAATCTGGTTACTGGTGTATTACCATTTATTGGGTATTCTAAAAACCATCTACCGGCTAAAATTATTATTTTTTTCAGCGTCTTGCCTTTCCTTTTTCTAAATATCTTTTTTTTAGGATCCCAGTCCCTAACTACTGCGCCTTGTGTTTGTAATGCAATGTTTTGGATTTCGTTAAGACTGAATGAATTGATTTCTTTGATTTCGATGTTCTTGGAACTACATTGTTTATTCAAATGTACATTTAATTTTGTCAATTTATTGATGACCAAATGTAAATTTTGGCACTCGTTTTCAAGTTTTTTCAATTGTTTATTATTTTGATTCTTATTTTCAGATAATATTAATTTTTTTTTCAATGATTTTGTTTTGTTAGTATATCTTTCAATTTCGCTGTTTAATTCCCCTATTTGTCTTTTCAGTGTATTAGTAATTTTCAAATTATTGCCATGTTCTAATTTTAATGTTTGGTATTCTTTTGTTGAAATGGTTTCTTTATTGTTTAAGTTTTCTCTTTCATCTTCTATTCCCCTTTCTTTTTCCTTTTCTTTTTTTTTTAATTTCTTGTCATTATTCTCTTCCTCTGAATTTGAATCGGAATCAAAATTCGAATTGTAGTCGCTACTTGAATTTTTATCATCATCGTCAGAATTTCCTGAATTGGCAATTTTATTTTGTAAAATGGTATTTAGTTTCATCAATTGTGCACATTTCGATGCAAACACATCACGTTCATTTTGGATTTGCTGTGTCTGGGTAACTAGATCATTCGTTTCTGCAACTTCTTTATATTTTCTTTCAAGTCTATTTTTTTCTTCGGTCAATTCTTGCAGATCTTGATCCAAATTTTTTATTTTTTCCTTTAATTCCTCAATTATCAAATTTTTATTTGTTTTTTCCTTTTCAATCCCAAGAATTTTATTTTCGTAATCCTCTTTCATTAATTCAAATTCCTTTGATTTTTTTTCAAGTTCTAATTCCTCTTCTTCATAGTCTAATTCTTCTTCTTTATTTTGGAAAATTTGAATAGCTTCTTCGAGTTCATTGATTCGGTCTACAGCTCGAACTAATCGATGCGTGATATTTTCTTTTTCTAAAATGATCTGTTCAAATTGGACTGCCTCATCTTCTTGTGTTTTTTTTAATTTAGTGGAATGTAAATTTGTGTCTTGTAATTTGATCGACAATTCATTATTTATTTGGATTAGTTTTGTTTTTTCTTGATTTACATTATCTATTTTATTCTTTAAGGTTACGATTTGATTACTTAATTCTAATTTCTCCTTTTCAATTAATTCGTATTTCTCTTTTGAATGTTTATTTATCTTTTTTAAATTTTGCAAGTCTTTTCTTTTCTTTTGTAATTTTTCTTTCAAATCCTTTGTCGTTTTATTCTTAAATTTGTTTAATTCGTCATTAGTGTTGTGTAATTCTTCAATTTTGTTTTCAAATTCGGCGTTTTTTTGTCTGAAATCATTACAAATGGTTTCTTTTTCTAATATTGTTTGCTTTTGTCTTTTAATATTTTTCCTTAATGTTTTGATTTTTTTCATTTTATTTTTCATTATAGAATTAATAATTTTCTCATTTTCAAGATTCGAGTTAAATTCAGTATTAGAACTTGAATCTGAATCCGAACTTGAATCATAATCTTGATCATTTTTTTCATCATCATCGTCGTCTTCGTCATCATCACCGCCATACATATTTTCTAAATTCGATTTTAAAGTTTTTAAATAGGTATTAAAATCATTAGATTGTTGAATTTTCTTTTCATTAATTTTATTTTTTTCTTTTAAATTTCTAATATTTTGTTCAAGAGTGGTCTTTTCTCTTTCAAGTTGGTGAACCTGTTGTTGTAAATTTTCTCCCTTTTCAGATTGATCGCTTTTATCGTTAGACAGTTGTTCATTTTGCTTCAATAATTGTTTATTATTTTCCTTTAATTCGATTATTTCTTGTTGCAGTTCCTTCGCTTTGTTTTCATGTTCTAACTTTTTATTATTTAAAGTATTTTTTGTTTCATTATATTTTTTTTTTTTTTTTGAACTTTTTGATTTAATATAATTTTTTCATTTTTTAATTCGTTAGCAATTTTTTCGATTTCTTTGATTTTTACATTAAGTAATTCTTTTTCGTGGACAGATCTTTTTTTATTGTCTTCAACTTTTTTTTTATTTAGTGCTATTTCTTCTTTTAATTGTTTGTTTAATTTTTCATTTTCATTTTCATTATTTTGATACCTTTTAATTTTTTGTTTTTTTTTTTCAATTTTTTGTTGTAATTCTTTTTCCTTTTCTGTCATTTTCTTTTGTAAATTTAATATTTTTTCATTCTTTAAATTGCTTTGGATTTTATTCTTTTCAATTATTTCTTTCAATTCTTTACTTTTGGAATTCAATTCAAACAAATTATTTTCATTTTCCTGTTTAATTTTTTCGTTCTCGTTTAAATAATTTTTTTTTTTGTTTTTCCATTTCCCTTTTTTATTTTCAATTTCCTTTTCAACATTCTTTAATTTTTCTTTTAATTCGACAATTGATTTTTCTTTTTCTTGATGTGATTCCTTATTTTCCTTTGTTTCTTTTTCCAATGACTCTTTTAATTGTCTGTTCATTTCATGGTTTTTTCTGATTTGTTCTTCGAGTTCCCCTATTTTATTTTTCTTTGCAAAAATCACAGAATCTTTTTTTTGTAAAACCTTTTCGTCTTGCTCTCTCTGTTTTTCATATTCTTGTACACTTTTTTTGATTTTTTCTCGTAGTTGTTTTATGGTTTTTTCCAATCCATTAACATTGTTTCGTTCATTTTCTAATTTTTCCTCAAATTCCATTTTTTGTTCTTTCAACTCTTGCAATTGGGAATTCAATTCCTCTGATTTGATGTTCTCTTTTTCTTCTTCTGTTTGTTGCTTTTTTTGATTTTGTAATTGCTCCTTTAGCCTGTTGATCATCTTTGTTGATTCTGAAATTTTTTCTTTATTGAAATTAATCTTGGATTCCAATGTCTTAATTAGTTCTTCCTGCTCGGCACTCGTCTGCTCCTTTAATAAATTCTCTGATTTGTATTTTCTGATTTTGTTTTCGTGCTCCCTTTGCATTTCAGTTATTTTGTTTTCTAATTCACTCCGAAGATCCCTTTCTTCCTTTTCTTGTCCTTCTTTCTTCTTGAGTTGCCTGTTTAGTTTCTCATTTTCTTTTTTTAAATTTTCCATCTTCATCTGTGTCTCTTCTTCAAACTTCCCAAGCTGTGCCCCAAGTTCCGTGATCTGCTTCCGGTGCGTCTTTTCATTCTCCTCCTTGCTATTGTTGTCAGTTCCTTTTTCAATAATCAAGTTCTTTTTTTTTAATTCCCGTTCTTGTCCTGAAACAGTCATCCGAAGTGTTCTGATTTCATCAAATTGGATGGACAGATCGTTTCCTCTGTTTCGTGATTTCTTTTTATATTTTTTTAATTTTTTGATCAATTCGTTCCCAGCCAATTCCTGATATTTTTTTTTTATTTTTTTTTGTTTTATTTTCTCGCTTTCATCTTCGTCTTCTTCCACCTGTTCTTCTTCTTGTTCTCTTTTTTGTTTGCCTTCGTTGAATTCTTCATTTTTCTTTTCTTCGATGTTTTCTGTTTTCCTTTGAGGTTCATCTGATTCGCTACTCGGGCTTGAGCTGCTACTACTTGACGTAACAATGCTAATGTCCAGGTTTTGTTGCGTTTTGACATATTCAAAAGATTTCAGTTTTAGCTGTGACTCCTGTAACGCTTTCTGTGCTTGAATTTTTTCTTTTCGAAGTGTCTCTCGTTCCGTTTCCATGTTGGCTATGATTTGCTCCATCGATTTTAAATCCTTTTTTGTTTTGTGTAGCTCATTTTTTAACACGGAAATAAATGATTGCGGTTTGTTTCTTTTTGGCGTGTTTTTCATCAAGCTTTGAGCTTTAGATTCAAACAATTGTGTGAGCCGATTTACCCTTGTCATCTTGTTTTTTTTTTTTTTTTTGGGTTGATCAATTAATAAAAATAAGAAAGAGACAAGAAAATATTAAAAAGTAAAAATGGGAAAAAAATATTTTCTACAAGAAAATTTTAATTATTAGCAATCTTATTTCCTTTTTTGGAAGGAAAACAAGCCTCGTTTCCAAATTTTCGTTATTTTGTGCAATTAGGATCTTTGATTTTTTTCGAATTATAAACTTTGGGCGAAGATCTCTTAAAAAATTGGAGTTCATTAATCAAGAACACTTTCAAGTAACTTATTTTTTCAACCATTCAAAGTTTTGGGTAAGCTGTTTATTCAACTTTTCTCACAAGCTGATTTTTAAAAATTATTTTGCAAAAAGAATCCCCAACATTTTGTGTGTTAAAACTATTCAAAAGTTGTTCTTTTTTCAAGAAAAACCAAAATATTAAAATCTTTTTCAAATTTTTTTTTAAGAATTAAATGTTTTTTTATTCGAATTTGTTAAAATATTGTGAAGTGAATCATTTTTGAAAACGAATATTGTTTCTCTGAAGGTTAGTGTTACAATTGGTTTGAATTTTTTTGAGTGAAATATTTCAGAACACCAAAAATGAGACATTTGAATAATTTGAAACTCAGTTTTGACGAAATTGATAAACTTTTATAAAACAAAGGAAGAAGAAGAGTTTGTATTTAGAAAAGGTGTTGAAAATAGTCGTTTGTGTGTAATAGGTTTTTGTGTCAAAAAATGTTCAATAAACAATATCAAATTCTTTCCCATTGATTTCTTCTTGTTTGGGTGAAGGAGAATTTAAAAAAATGTGTTCTTCAAGCGATTTTACACTTTGATTTTAAACTTTGTTAAACCTCTAACAATTAACCAATTATCAAAAGTTGAATATGACTATTACGAAGACTGAAGTTTCTTAATCATGAAATTGGTATTGTGCTTGGTATTTATAATTATAAACCTTACTAGTTTTGGAATAATAAATTTGGAACAATTTTCACTTCCTCCATATTATTCTTTTAATAAAAAGAGTTTACAAAGAAGTAGGTTGTGGTTTGTGGTTTCGATCTTCGATCTCTATTTGAAAAAAGGAAAATGAAAATGAAGTGAAAATTTTTTCCTCTTTTATATTTAGAAACAAGTATTGAAAATTTGTAAATGCTCTGTTTATGTATAAGACGTCTATGATTTTTATAGTCAAGTGTGTGAATAAAATACAAAACCAAAGTGTTATACAAATTTTCTTATTGTTGTCTCACAAGTACTAATTTGATTTTGAGATATTGTTTATTTGATACTCATCAAAAAAAATTTTTAATATCAAAAATATAAACTAAATTTCAAAATAAATGACACTTTTTTTTTTATTTTTTTTTTATTTTTTTTTTCTTTTATTTTTAAACCAAAAAAAAATATTTCTGGTGTATTTGAAACCGAATATTAAATAGTAATTTTTTTATATTATAATAGATAATTTCAATTTATAAAAATTATTAATTTTCAAAATTTGATTTTTAATGGGCCAATAATTTTGAAATGGAGTTTACAGCTGTGGGAAAAAAGTGTAAATACAGTTTTTCATTGAGAATCATAATAGAACCGGGAAACCAAAAGTAAAATCAATAAAATTAAAAAATATACCTTAACTTCAAATAATAATTCATTATATAATTTTCAAAAAATCTAACAAATACAATTTAAATCTACTTTATTATCAAAATTGTTGTTGTGTTTTGGAGATCGTAAAAATAGTCAATTTTTTGAAAATTTTTTTAATAATTGCTCAATCAAAGAAAAACCCATACCAAAAGTTTGGATTAAAAAAAAAAACCGTTTTTGTGTTGAATCCGTTATTTTGTCTTTATTTATTCTTTTTTTCAATTGGTCTTACTTTGAATTTTCAGTATTGTCCCCAATTCAAAACCACTTTTCACCTTTTTTCCACAATGGTTATAATATTCTTACAAAACCCAAATTCAAAAACAATCCCATTTCAAAGAAAAACCAGGTTAAGTCAATTTTATTTCCAAATGTAATATTTTAAAGAAAAAAAAAAAAAAAAAAAAAAGTTGTATATTTTCTGAAAAGGGTAATTATAAAGGATAAAAATACTAAAAATGTACTGAGAATCCGAAAAAAATATTTATTTAATTATAATATTCAAAAAAATTCACTGACAAAGTCAAAAAAGTTCATTCAAAAATTCTTTTTTAAGCACCCAAGAAACTTTATCCAAAAATCAAAGTCCACTTTGTAAAACAACAACATGGATCTTTGCAAATTACTCTTAACTCTAGATCCACAAATCAACACTTTCTGGTTATATGACTTCAAACCTTAAATCAAATCAATTTAAAATAAAAATTTTTTTATTCATATTTACCTAATTATTCTGAAAAACAGGATTTTTACCCTTATCGCCTCCCTTACTGAAAATCTTGCTTTCAGTTATGATCCTTATTTCACTTAATATATAACATCTGGATATCATAGAAAAGGACCAACCAACCAAATAAATTATTTTGTTAAATTACATCCCACCTCTTTGAAAGTTCTATTTCAAAAAAAAAAATAAAATAAACTAGGAAAAGAGAGTAGCTTATTTTTCATTCTTTATGAGGTAAATGTAGGTATTTTTTCAATTGGGATCTGGTACGGATCTTCAACATTTTAAAAGCCTCTTCAGTTCAAAATTTGATCAATAATAATTTTTCTAAATTGACAATGAAAATTTATTTTCAAAAATCATTTCTACCCCGTATTTTATTTAAGAAAAACCAAAAAAAAAAAAAAACAATTAAAAAAAGAGAATTATCCCATTTTGCAAATTAAGAATTGGATTTTTTAGAATAAAAAAAAAACATTTTTTTAGATAAAATTTTCTAATAGAAAATCAATTTCTAGATCTAATAAAAATTTAAGGCAAACCTGAAACCGAACCCATCCTAATTAGATACAAGGCTTCTTAAAAAGTTTGAAAATCCTCATTTACTTTCTTATCAACTTGGAAAAATTCTGATCTTTTTTATCATTTTTATCAATTTTCTTTTTTAAATTTTTAAAAAATTTCAAAAAAAAAATTTACCTTTTTTTTTCTTGACCCTTGCTTTTTTTTTTCACAGCAGTTAAATTAAAAAAAGTTAAACCAGGCATTTGAAAACATATCTAAAATTAGAATAATTAAAAAAGTAAAAAAGTAAAAAAATTGTTTAATATAAAATTTATTTTCTAATTTAGTCCTTTTAAAAACAAATCTATTTCTAATAATAAAAAAAAAAAATGGCACATTAAAAAAAAGAGAAGAAAAGAAAAAAAAGAAAGAAAGAAAAAAAGTTCTATTATAAGTTTAATTCATTTTGTATTAAAGTATAACATAAACAAAATGAAATAAACAGCTATTCGTAGTAATACATTTGATTGTTAAATTACATAATTATACTTGTTTTCTATTTTTACCCGAATTTGAAAAAAAAAAATCAAAAAAGAATAAAAACGATACAATTATACAATAATGAATCTGAGAGTAATGCTAAAATTCCATATTGACATATATTAATAATAACAAAATTCAAATAGGGGGGATTTAAAATGAAAAAAAAAAAAAAAAAAAACAAATACTTAGTTGTTTCTTTCATTTAATAAACCCTGTACTTCGATTAAAAAATTATTAATCTCATCAAAAACTTTGACAAGATGTTTACCTTTTAAAGTTTTTTTCACCCTTTTTTCAATTTTTTTGATTTTCTTTTTGAGAATAGGGTCTTCTTGTATAATTGCTAATTTTTTGATCTGATCAAAAATTGAAATTTTTTTTTCAATAAATTTTTGTGCAGTTTGATTGATCTCATTTTTCAATTGATTATTTTTTAATTTGCTTAATTGTTTTGAAGAAAGGGTCAATTTTTGTATTTGTAAATTGATTTGATTGCTATCGTTCTGAATGAAAATTTTTCTTTGTTTAATCATAAATTTTAATTCTTTGAAATGGTTATACAAAATTAATATTTGTTCAAAATTGAGTTTATCTTTAAAATGGGTTTGAACTAAACGAAATTGTTTTTGAATTCTTTGGGTTTCAATTTGTGGTTGCTTTTGTAATAATTTTTCTGTTTTTTTCATTTTAAGATAAATATATCTGTGTTGGTTTCTAAATATTTCTTCTTGGCGAATAAAATATAAAGAAATATGTTTGTTTTTTTTTTCGCGTTCTTTTTCATTTACAAATGATGAAAAAATTTTTTCTCTATTTGCGAAGATTTTTTTTGAAGTGTGATTTAAGATTTCTTCTATTAATAATTTTAGGTGATTATTATGATAATTATTTACTTTTTTTGTTATATTTTTGTATTTTTTTATTTTTTTAATCATCTTTTTCTCGATTTTTAATTCTTTTTTTTTTGTTTCTAATTCATTTGGACTTTCATTTTCAGTTTCTTCTGCTTCTTCGGTGTACCCGTTGTCTTGGTTATCTTCATTGGTTTCATTGTCTTCACTATTATCGCTACTTTGGCTCTCTCGCTTATCCCTATTTAATTCTTTTTCTTGTACTTTTAAATCATTTCCAGTTGAAATGAATTCGTTTTTTGTTGTTGCATTTTTGAATAACTTTCTTACCCATTCTTTTTCTTGTTTTGTATAATTAATTTCTTCTTTATTGGATTTATTTTTTTTTACAACCCGTTGTAATTTTTCTAATTTTTTCATGACATTGATTTCTTCTTCTTTTTTAACCACCCAATCGAATTTATAATCATAAACGTATCCTCTTTGTAAAAATAATTTTCGGAAATTTTGCCTCAGTTTAGAATAATTTGGTTTTTGTTGATACTCCAAAGTTTTGCAATATCTTAAAAATTGTAAAAATTCATCTATTTATAAT
The DNA here is from genome assembly GCA_027625915.1 of Anaeramoeba flamelloides. Lineage (NCBI taxonomy): Eukaryota > Anaeramoebidae > Anaeramoeba > Anaeramoeba flamelloides. The sequence continues at coordinate 9,119,602 of JANTQA010000032.1, read as the reverse complement.
TTTTTGAATTTAAATAAAAGAAAAATGATCATTGATCATATTATGAGAAAAACAAAATTTAATTTTTGTAAAAGCACAATAAAAGGATTAAAAAAAAAATAAAATAAAAATTATAAAGTAAAGATGGAAAATGAGTAACTCAAAAAATAGAGTTTTTTTTAATCAAAATTTGTTTATAGAGAGACTTGTGTCACATCTAGTGAAGTTGGGATGAAAATCATTTTCCATAAAATACAGTTATTTGGATAAAATAATAGGAAAAAATTTCCACTTCATTTTCTTTGAATCTTTCCTTTACTCAGATTTGTAGAGCAACTGGGAAAATTATTATCCCTTCATTTTCCATCCTTTTTTTCGAAATATTCTTTGTTTCAAAATAAATTGAACACAATTTTCAATCGGCTTTCCATAAAAAAAAAAAGATTTTTAGAAATCATCTAAAAATCAAAAGATTCATTTTAAAATCCAAAATCAATGAAATAAAAAACTCACAATAATCTATAAATCTTCAAAATTCCCAATTCTAAAAGGAAATTTAAAATTTGACTGATTTTGAGAATAAAATCATTTCAATTTAACTATGATTGAGGAAAGTTGATTGAAAATTCTATAAACCAAGTTTTCTTTCAAAATTTTAATTCTTAAAATCAACTTAAGGGGCTAGTCTCTATTATTATTTTTTTTTTGACCAATTTCCAAATAAGGGTTCCTTATCTAGAAATATGTTTAATATTGAAAATAAACAGGTGTTTTCAAATCTTAGTAATTGGCAAAAAATTTTCACAATCTCTATTAAACTTTGGTAGAAAAATCTAATAGAGATTAGTCCCTTAAATTATTAATTTCCCTTTTGAGAAGAGGGGATTTTGACTTTTTTAATTCCTGATAGGGAGGTGATTTTTTTGGAAAGCCTGAATGAAAATTTTGATTTCCCTTTTTCACAAATAAAGTTTTCAAAGAATGCGGTTGTAATTTATAGGTTCGCCCTCTTTGAAAAAAGGTAAAAAATGATATATCAAAAGAAAATTTTTTCACTTTTGCTACTCAAATACTAGTTTTCAAAGGGCAGAAGGAAACTTAAAACCCAAAATAATAAATAATCAAAGTAAGATTTGAGAATGATAAAAATGAAACACAAACCTGGTAGTCCTTTGCACAAATCGGTGCTTTTTGTAAGAACCTTTAAATTGCAAATTTGATCGTTTAGCAAAGTCTTGCTTGACAACTTCAAAGATTTCCAAGGCAAGTCTCCCTTGAGAAAGTAAATTAGCATGTATGCCAAGCTTTCCAGATCATCTCGTCTTGATTGGTCAATGCCCAAATGGGTATTAATCGAGCAGTATCTGGAAGTGCCCACGAGGCTAATTCTATTCTTATACTTGTTTGGTTTGTGAGTCCAAAAGTCTCGGTACAGTTTCGTTAAGCCAAAGTCTATTGAATAGATTTGGTTTCTGTTCTTGCCTGTCCCAATAACAAAGTTTTCGGGTTTCATGTCCCGATAGACAAACGACTTTGAGTGGATATGCTCCAGTCTGCAAAGCAATTGATCGGCAATCATTAAGACGGTCTTTAAACTGAATTTCTTCCCGCAATAATAAAGCAGTTCATTTAAATTTTTGCCCAAGCGATCCATAATTAGAAATTGTCGAAAGTTTGTCTCTCCAAATTCATACACTTGTGGAATTCCTGGGAGCCCTTCAAGTATATCGTAGACTTTTTTTTCATATTCCAGCTGCCTTTCTTGCACTTTGTTTTCCTTTGGGAAATTTGTTTTATTGTTAATTAGTGGATTGAAATTGTTAACGAGCGGATATATGTTGTTATTTTTTTTTTTTTTTTTTGGTTGATATGGATTTTTGAATGAGAATTAATTCTTAGATCAATGACCACGAACATTTTTAAATCCGTTGTTTCTTGCTTTGGGTGTTTTGGGTTTGATTACAAAAAGTTACAAAAAATGGTTATTCCAAGAAAAGAAAAAATAATAAAAATTACAAATTTTATTGCGTAGGTCTCACCAGTTGATTTTTTGGTACAAAGGTGAACATTCCCAAAAGATCCACTCCCTAGTTTCTTGTTGACCGTGTATTTGGTATTCAAGATAGAATGGTTCTTGGGGATCCAGTCTTTTGGTGGTAATATATTGAGAACTTTGTTCGATTGTACTTTGGATTTGCTTGAGGAAATTTGGTTTCCCATAAACAGTTTTCTAATTAAAATAAAAAAAAGCAAAGCTTTTGTGTATAAGTTGTGTTGAAAGAAAAATGTAGAATCTATTTACCAAATAAAATTGGATGTTACAAATAAAAAAATGAAAATTTAAAAGAAGTGGTAAAAAGTTAAAGTCAAAAAAATAAATAATCAATGTTTGGATTTTTTCAAGTAAACAAACAATTTTTAGAAATTACATTGATTTCATTTGAGTTCACTGTTATTTTTCTTTTTTTCCAAAATGCAAATCGAAATTCGAACAAATGAAAAATCTTTTTTTTTCTGAATGATCTTGAAAGCAACCAAAAAAATTGGATGGTGTTAGTATTGGTACTTCCCAACTAATTTAAACAAAAAGTTTTGTCAATTATTTTAAATTTTCTTTTTGATAGAAAGAATTGGTATCAATCAAATAGTTTGTTTTCTTATTTTTGGTTCTAATTCCTGTTAAATTCAATTTTCTTTTCATTCTCCAATTTGAAAAAAAAGTTACAAATAATTTTGCAACTGGCTTTGAATAACTCTTGTTAAAATTTTTTTGGAGAGTGAAAGTAACGTTCAGAGATTGTGTCATGAAATACAACAAAATAGAGTGTTTTTAACAGACAAGTTGGAATTTTATTCTAATTTCCTGTTTTTCCAATTCTATTCTGGAAAAGTAACTTGTGAAATAAGGAACCGGAAAATAACACAAGGTGTTTAATTTACGGGTTACCAGAGCCTTTTCTTTGGACTCTTTCAAACAGAAAAGTTTACAAATTAATTGAGTATTTGTTTTTAAAATGTCTTTTTTTCTTTTCGAAAGTACAAAAATTAAATGATTTTTTTTTCGAGAACAGATACCAAATGATCAGGCAAAAGTGAGAATATTTTTTACAAAATTGATTACTAAATATGATTCGGGTTGGAATCTATTTTGTGGATAGCTGTGGGTTCAGTCAGGCAATTAAACATTTATATACTTTTGTTTTCGAAATGAAGTTATAAAAGTTTTATAAATATCTTGAGAATGTTTAATATATCTTCAGACTATTTGAATTTAAGATTAATTGAGATATTGTGTAACACCTTTAAACAGATAAAGTCATTAAAAAAGAACACCAACTTGAGGGAAGTTACAATATTACAAATTTTTGATATAATGAGATTTAGAAAAAATTATTCATTGTACAAAAACTGCATGAATTTTCAAACAAAACAAGGTTAATTATTTGATCTCTCCTGTTTAACTCTTACCTAATAATCAATTCTTTGCGTTTTGGATAATGTGTTTGATTAATTTCTTAAAATTGTAAAAACAATTGTAGGTCAATTTTTCTATTTTGTTTTTAGATACACTGAATTAATTTTCTAAACAGTTTTGTGAAAAAATATTTTCATGACACTTATTTTTCCAAGTTTTTTAAAATTTAAAGCAATTCAATTTGATATTTCAAGATGAGAGAAAAATTCTCAAGATGAAAACTGATAGAAAATTTTGAAATATTTTTTTGATATAATCAGATCAATCCAACTTAGCTCTTTAGTATTTGGAAGTGGAATGGAAGAAATTCAAAGTAAAGGTTTTTTGATTTCCCAACTTTTTCAAGATAAAGTCTGAATTTGTATTAATCAAATGGGTTTTGTATTCATGATAACACTGATATGAAAAAATAAAATTTACAAATTTTTAGTTCGACAAAACTAATACTTTCATTACTGGCATTTACATAATTCATGGGATGAAAATTTCCATTCATTTTTTTTATTTCTTTTTATAAATAGAGTCTTTCAAAGAAGTAAAATGTAATTTGTGGCTTTGTTTGGAAAAAGTAAAAAATTGAAAATGATCTGCAAAATTTTCCCCCTTTGAAAATCAAATACCTGTAACCTTTCATCTTTAATAATAAAATTCATTCACTCTATAATCAAAATACCAGTCGCCAAATCCTTGGTGATATTTTATTTCTTGTTTTTCGTCGTATTTCATTTTTGAAGGGTCTCTAATCTCGAAAAATCAACTTGTTTTTTCCAGTAAAAAATTCCAAATAAATTGTTGCCAGAAGAAAATTTAGTTTAATTTAACTTGGAGATCTTTTCTTTTGTTAGAAAATATCTAATAGTTTTGAAAATTTTATCATCGGAAAATCAAACTGAAACAGTGAAAAAAAATCTATTAATAACAATTCCGATTTCCTGGTTTTTAAGAATTTGTTAGAATAGAGTAAAATTCAGAGATGTCACTCTCTTATTTTAAATTCTTAAAAACTTAACAAAAAGTGTTATATCAGCTCCAGGATTAAAAAGAATTGACCATAATCAAATATTTTACTCAAATCTTATGAATTCTGGAAATCCTAAAGAAAGTGTCTGTAGAGTGTCGTCAAGTGCCTAGTTTTTTTTTTAAATAAAAAGAATTTTTAAAATCAAAGATTTTTATCTATTCTTTTAAATTCCGAAAACCTAAAGAAAGAGACCATATAGTGTCGTCAAGCTCCCAGTTTTTTTTAATTAATTTAAAAGAAAAGAGTGAAATCTATATTATTTTACTCAATTCTTTTATTTTCTTGAAAACGTAAAGAACAGTGTATGTAGCATGTATTCAAGTGCCTAGCTTTTCTTGGGGTTTCTGTTTTATTTGTTAAGTGTTCTAGGTTTTTTGGGGGTTTTCTATTTTATATGTTAAGTGTTCTTGATTTTCCAAATAAATAGAAAACTCTAAAAAAACCTAATGCACTTAACCGATAAAATAGAAAATCTCAATAAAACACTGTTACCTTTTCCATAATTCAAAAAAATTGATTTAAATCTTTGATTTTACTCTCTTATTTTGAATTCTGGAAAACCTAGGTACTCTGTGGAATCGAAAGTACTTGACTAGACGTCCCCTGGATACACATCAGGTGAAAAAAAATATTTATTTTAGATTAAGTTATGATAATGATTTTTTTCATCAAAAAGAAAATAATAAACACCAATTTCCCCAAATAAAAAATTCCAGATAAAATTGAGATCAATAAAATTTGATATATTTTATTTATGAAATATAATAATCAGATACAAATTGATTTATTATCAAGAATCAATAAATGATAGTTAACGATTTTGGATATTTAAATACTTTTTTGAAAATTGAGTTTAATGGAGATATTTTAAAAAAATCTGACATACTTTCTTGGAAATAGCTTATGTCCTTTTTAGTTTTGTATTTTTTGGATCAAAATCGAAAATTGAAAAATTTACCAAAGTTTTTTTATTTTGAAGAAATCTGACTTTTAGTAGTTTTGGAGAGTCTGTATCCAACAAATAACCTTGGAATTTTGTCCTTTTTTTCAAAACCCAATAAAAATAAATCAAATATTCAACCCCTTGAAGATCAAGAATAAAAATGATCATTCATTTGATTCACAAATATTTATCAAATTTCTTGAAAATTAAAAGATTATTCAATATTTTTCTTTTAAAAAATTCAGAATATAAAGAGGAACAATTAGTATTAAAATAAATTATTTGAAATATATCTATATATTTTTTTTATTAGAATTATTTATTAGAATTCCTTTTAGTTGTTAGGAAATCTTGAATAAAATTGAGAAATAATGTTAATCGTATTGAAAGATTTAATCTTGGCACAGTTAATAACTTACTGAAAAATTCAGATTTACTTATAAATTATTTGTTATAAAATAATTAAATTAATAAGTATTTCTTTAGGGATTATAACTTGAAATTTCTAACTTATAAAACAGTATATTGGGAGAATTTTTAGTTTGAGTACTTGGTTTTTTTAGTATTTTATTTTTTTCAATAAATTGTATAAACTTGATTGAACGATTCTTTGAATCAAAAAATTATATTTTTTTCAAGTTTAAAATAATTATTATAATTGTTTTGGTAATGAAGTAATTTTATTATATTGCGTTATTCAGAACTTAGTGGTTTCTTTTTTAAAGTTTATTTTGATATACTTCCTTTACAAACCTTAAGATTTCTTTCATATTTTAAAGAAAATATTTTTTTTTGAAAACATTCGAAATATATAAGTTGAAATTGACAAAAATGAGAAAAGGTATCAAAATTTCGAAAATTATAATTCATTTCTGAAAATAGCATTAAAAGTAAGTTTGATCTTGTCGTCATCAGATTTTTACATAATTTTTCAATTTCAAGATGTGGTAAAATTTTTTTGACTTTTAAATTTTTCTTAAAGATTTTTCTTAATTTCCTATTCCCTTAAGGTTTACAATCCCTGAAATTTGAGAAAAAGATTATCTTGTATTAGGTGTTGTGACTTGTTATTCTGTTTCTTAACTGATTGATCGTGGACTTGGTATGGGTTTTAAGAGTTGCACAAAATGGCAATTTTTGACAATTTATTTTTGTTTTTTCCGAAATCCGAATTGAAGAGTGTATGTTAATACAATGGTAGACGTTTAAGAATAAATTTCGATTTTGGGTTATAGAAGAAAAGTTTGATTTACTTTTTTGTCAATTAACTTTATTGAAAAAACACATTTTTTTTAAAAGCTCCAAATAAAACCAAACTTAATTAAAAATTTCCCTCAACAACCCAAAACACAAATCACATTTTATAATAACTTACCTATATTCCATTCTATTCGTCATACACTCTTCAATTCGGATTTCGGAAAAAACAAAAATAAATTGTCAAAAATTGCCATTCTGTGCAACTTTTAAAACCCAGACCTAGCCCAAGATCGATCAGCTAAGATCCATAATAACATGTAGCCACACCTAATATAAGATAATCTTTTTCTCAAATTTCAGGGATTGTAAACCTTAACAGAATTGTAAATATTCGCTTTAAGACAAAAATAATAATAAATTGAAAAAAAGCACAAATTAAATCCTCAAAAATAAAATGGAATTATTTTGAAACTCGATTCTCATTTTGAAAATCAAGTCGAAAGAAAAGCAAAAAAAACTGTATTTTATTATTCATTTTGAGGATCTTGTAAAAACCTCTTTTTTCTTTGAATCAAGTGACAAAAAAAAATTATAAAAATTTAAAGAAAAAGGGGTTTATTTCTTGAAAAATTAAATTTATAGTTTTGTAAAAAAAGGAAAAAAGTCTGGAAAAAGTCTTTCTTTGAAAAAATCAAGTAAAGAAAAAAAAAGTCCACTTTGCAACAACATTTTTTCTCAGTTTTTTTCAATTTTTCTCACTAAATGACAAATTTGTCATCTCTTTATTTAACTGGAAGACAAGATTTCAAATTCCTGACCCAAGAAACGAAAAACAATTTACCCAAATGGACTGAAAGCAACATCAAAAAAACCCAAACAATAAAAAAGCTCGTCTGTGGGAGAAAACTTCATTTTCTTGTTTGGAAAAAGCCCAACAAATTGGAATTTTATGAAAAAGATAAGGAGAAAAGGAAATACCAATTACCCAAAAACGAAAAGATCAAAGACATTGCTTCAGGTTATCAAACCTATCAAATTTTAACTGAGTCAGGAAAGGTTTGGTCTTTGGCTGATAAGAACCGTTATAAAGAAGTGCCTCTTCTTGACGCAGACCAAAGTACTTTTGAAAAGATCAGGCCTGTAACATTTTTCGAAGAAAAGAAATTATTTGTTAATTCGCTTGCAATGGGCTGCAGTTCTTGTTATTATCTTTGTAATGGAGACCAATTGTATGCCTCAGGATCGAACTTGGATGGTAGGCTGGGAATTGGCCAAAACGGAGGCAAGGTACAAATGCCTGTTTATGTCCAAGACAAGGTAATCAAAATCTTTGCAGGGAATTCTGCTCCGAATTTCTTTTTCATCACAAGCCAGCCTGATCTTTTGTATGCCTGTGGAAACAATGAAACTGGGGAGTTAGGCTTTGGCTCTCGTGTTTCTCAAAGTTCACCCACTGCTGTTAAAAACTTTAAAGGATCCGAGATCCTGACTGTAAGTTCGGCTCTTTTCTACTCCATTCTAATAACCCAAAAGGGGCAAACCTTTAGCTGCGGCTACCCGAAACCAAATGGGCTTGGTGTAGAAAAAACAATTTTTACCTTAATACCACAACTCAAGGAGAAGAAAGCTGTCCAATTGAAAACAGGATCAATCCGAACCTTGGTTTTAACAGACCAAAATGAATTGTATGGTTGGGGGTTTGAAAAAGACCAATTCCCAACAGAAGAAGACAAGAACAAAAGTAATTATTTTCCAACAAAAATCAACCTGCCTGGTTTTTTTACCGATTATTTGGACTCAAAAAACATGATCCAGATTTTCAGTGGAGCATATATTTGCTTTCTTTATCTTGATTTCACAAATACACTTTTGCAGGATCTAAGGATATTATTTGAATCAAAAAAATTTTGTGATTGTGAAATTGGGATCATGGGAAACCAAATTCCCGTTCATAAGGCTCTCATTGAATACAGAACCAAATTAACAATTGATCAAATCCAAAACAAATTATTTGGAGAAAAATCATCAATCAATAAAGAACAAACATTGAGTTTTCTGAGATGGGTTTATTATGATGAAATTTCAGATTTTGAAAAACTTGAACAAACTTTTAATTCCTTGGAATTAACTTTCCCTCCATCTGTGAATAATACACTTGAAAAAGATATTGCCCAATTATACAAGGATGATGATTCAAAGGATTTTAAAATTTTGGTTAATATTGTTGATGATCAGGATGAAGAGGATAAAGATGAGGGTGAGGATAAAGAAGACAATTATCAAGAAATACGAGTACACAAATTCATTTTATATGCCAGAAGTGGCTTGTTTCGGGCAATGTTTGATAATGTTAATGAAAAAGAAAATACAAATAAAGTTCAAGATTATTCTAAAAAATCAATCGAAAGCTTGGAAATTTTAATCAAATATTTTTATACCAATTCAATTGAATTGACAGCTGACCAAGACCCAGAATTAATTGTTGATGAATTATCTGAAGTTGTTGAATATTACCAATTAAATAATCAATGTAATTTTGAGTCTGAATTAAATAAAATTAAAAATCAATTTGATCTTAATTAATTTGGGTTTGTTGATCATTTGTCATTTCTTGTTTTTTTCTGGCTTGTACGTTTTGAATTCAATTGATGGTTTGATTGGAAAAATGAATAAATGAACAAATAATTTAAAAATTAATCAGAATTAGATTTTTGAAATTGAAAATATAAAAATTAATAATTATTTTGATCTTGATTATTTCAAAAAGTTCTTGATTTTTTACAATAAAAATAATAATAATAAATAATAATAAAACTCTTAATAATAATAATAAAACTTTTATTGATTTTTTAGACTTTATACTTTTTCCAATTTTCTCTAAAGTTGTTTGAGTTCCTTAGGTTACTTTAGTTCCTACTCTTTTTGCTTTTGACGAGTATTTGGAGAGGGGTAAAAGTCAGAAAAAATCATAATAAGATTTGATAGACTTTTTCACGATTAAATCTTAAACTAACTTGACTTGATCAGATCTTGAACAAATTTAACTGGACTTATGCAAATGAAGTATAACTGAAAGTAACTCATGCAATTTGGAACCGAACCAAAGTGATCCTTCCAAACTGTCTGTACGATCTGTTGAGTCGACGATCTTGGACTTGGATTTTGCAAAAACAAAATTTGGAAAACGATGAAAAAAAATAAAAAGCAACTACAAGAATTTAATTTTATTTCTCATCCAAAAACAATCATACCTTGGATGAATAAATTTACTATTGTGATTTGAGAATGAGCGACTGTTCAAAAAAGAAGTTAAGAGGCCGAATAGTCTTTCAAATAGGAAAAATATTTTTATATTGAATCCATAAATTGTATTTGTATTTCACAAGAAGACAAAAAAACTTTTAGATTTTTGGGCTATGCCATAAAAAAAATTATTTAAATTCATTATTAACGCTATCCTTGTGGATTGGTTAAATATATTATGATCTACGATTCAAAGATTCCAATAAATTTATTTTTGCAAACAAAATGTGTTTTTTTTTTGGTGTTTTTTTTTTTTTTGGGTTATATTTTTTTATGTTTTATTGGGTTAATTTGAAATTTACTTGTTATTATAATATCTTGTTTTTTCAAAAAACTAAAAAAAGAAGTAAATTTTCATAAATGTAATGTTTTGGTGGGAATATAATTCCTTGGGTATGTAATAAGCCCATCTTAAATTACTTGACTCTTAATTTTTTTGTTTACGATTGATATTTGAAATGCAAATGATATAAAATATTTTGATATAATTTTCATTTTCCTTTTTACAATTAAATTCTTTATATTATTTTACTTTGAAAACTCTTTTTTGAATTGAAAAATAACAGAAAAATGTATTTGAAAATTTATCCCTTTTATTCATCAAATACCATTAGAAAGAATGTATTTTTTTTTTTTTTTTGTTTCTAAGGTACTTGTAAATCTTCTTTATTTTTATATCCGAAGATAAGAGAGTAATTATTTTCACAAGGATACAATTAAATATCAATATATAACTTCATTTATCAACTGTAGAGTTGTGAGTTATCCTTTTTAAAAAAGTTCGATTTTCCCAATTAAATTTTAGATCAAAAGATCCAAGGTATTCAAAAAAAAGTGTTGAATTGTTTTTAATATTTCATGGAAAATAACCTTTTTAAAATTAATCAATATATTCAGCAAAAAAAATATTTATAATTGGTTAAAAATTCTATTTTTTAAACTGGTTTTACATGGCAAATTATTATATAGATTCGAAATATTTGATTGGACAAAAACAGATTTTAAAGATATTGGTACTTGGATTAATAAAAAACTTACAAAATTTTTATTAATCAACCCACACTCACCTAGGCTTATTTATAAAACTGAAGCAAAAATTAATCTGGTCAGAATAACTATATATAAAAGAAGATTCAAGTTAATTCAAAAATTAAAAATCCTCCCTTTTGATGAATTAATTAATTATCTCTCTTTTAGAAAAAAATAATCCGAAGATATAAATTAGTATTCCAAAATTTTAAAACAACTCGAATATGAACTAGAAAATTTTAGAATGATAAACTTATAAAATAGACCAAGTTGGAAATGTCGTTATCTTTTTTTTAATTTAAGAAATAAACTCAAAATTTAAGAAATTTTTGGTTTATTTCTTAAATTGAAAAAAAACACCTTTAGATTTTCCAGAATTTGAAATAATAGAGAAAAATAAAAGGAGTTTACTAACTTAAATGGAATTCTGGAAAACATCAGTTGTTTTTTTTTTTTAATTTGTGAACTACAAAGAAAATTCATGAAATTTTTATATTTTTATATCAAATTAAAAAAAGGCACGGTTAGGTTTTCTTGAGTTTTCTGTTTATTTTGAAAAATAATATTTTTTGTTCAGTTGTTTTGAGTTTTCTAACTATTTGGAAAATAAATTGTTTTTCATAGGTTTTTTTGTGTTTTCTATTTTATTTATGAAGTTTTCTAGGTTTTTTTACTTTTTGAAATGAACAGAAAGTTTTAATAAATTTTCGGTTTATTTCAAAAGGTAAAACAAAAAAAAGCCTAGAAAACATCACAAATAAAATAGAATCCCTCAAAAAAATTTAAAAAACTTCAAAAATACATAGAAAACTTAAAAAAACCCAATGAAAATCTCTTGATTTTACTAATAGAGAAAAATCAAGAAAACCAAAGAAAAATTTCCACCAAGTGCCTAGGTTTTCCAGAATTCAAAAGAATAAAGTAAAATCAAATAGAGTTTAATTTATTCTTTTAAATTCTGGGAAACCTAACGGTGGTTTTTTTTTTTTTTTTTTTTTTTTGACTTTTTGAAATAAACCGAAAATTTATTAAAATTTTCTGTTCATTTTAAAAATTAAAAAAAAACCTAACGAGAGTGTCCTAGGTTTTCCAGGATTCAAAAGAATTAAAAAAAATGTTTTATTTTATTCTATTCTTGTAAATTTTGGAAAACCTAACGGAAAATTAAAGAAAAAATATTTTTTTCAATTTATATCCAAAAATTATATATTTGTAATAAAAATAATTGAATTTCGATTTGATATTTATTGATTTAAATGTAAAATAATTTATAAAATAATAATAAAATAGCCAATTAACCACGAAGAAAATCTTTTTATAAACCTGGAAAATTGAATTTTTCAACTTGAATTGTAAAATATCTTTAAAAATATTATTTGATCAAAGATCTTTTATTAAACAATTAAGTTTATTATAATTGAAATTATTTAAAAGCGTAAAATTAGTAAATATTTATTTTTTTTTTTGAAAAAAGTTATGCACGATAGTGATTAGTAAATGATAAATAAAAATTTTGATTTTTTATCAAAAAATATAAACAAAAATTTCAAAGTTAGAGAAAGATCCTTAAAGTATTATTAAATGCCATCAAGTTATTCGATTTTTTATTTGAATTAAAGAACCTCAAAAATAACTTCGTGCAATTTTCCAGAGTTCGGCAGAATAGATAAAAAATCAAATATTTTACTCAATTCTTTTAAATTCTAAAAAAGCTAAAGGTGTTTTTTTTTTTTAAATTTGAAGTAATAGTGTGGAAAATCGACCATTCGTTATAGTTATTAAAAAAAAAAATTACCGAAGGTCAATAATCCATGTTTCAAAATTAAAGCCATGCTTTTTTTTTTTCTTTTTCCGATACAATAGTGAATTCTATACCCAATAGTATACAAGTGGGTAAGTCAATTTTGAAATTAAACTTCTTGATACTGTGAGAAAATTTTAAATTAACCAATGGAATTTGTTCAAAATTTTACTTAATTTATAAGAACTTTTTCTCTATTTTTTGTTTTCTCGTTAAGGGTCTACTCATTTACAGTTGATTTGTTCCATGCCAAGGTGTCACTTGTAACTCAAAAAAGGGTATTGATGAATTACCCTTCTTTTGATTTGAACAATTTAAATAACAAAAAAAAATTAATTGGAACTTATTGTCAAAAAATTTGATTATCAAAAAAAAGTTTTATGGACATTCTCAATTCCAAAAAAATCAAAATTAAAAAAACAATTACTTGTTTCTTTTTTTAAATTTCCAAATCGTTAAATTTCTATAATTTCAAACTAATTATTTTCTATAAGTAAGCACTCGGTTTAATTTGATTTAATGTAATTTGAGATTAGATTGTAACCCACTAAATTTGACAAAGTCAACATTTTGTAACATTCTTGAGAAAAAAATGAACAATTTGGGAATAGTAAACAAAAAAAAAAAAAAAATTAATCAAAATTTAAAAAATATTCAAAGATCGTCACTCAAAATCAACAAAGTTGTTTTCAAAATGATATTTCAACACTTCTAATTTGAAATTGATTGTATCTCTTTGGCACTTTTTTCTAAAAAAATTGCTAATTTTTTCTTGTTGATTGTTTGAAATCAGTTACACTTTAAATGTTGGTTAGTTTTTGATTTTTATTAGGTACCTTATAAAAATTTCAATTTTTTTTTTCCTTTTCAGAAAATTATTTTTAATTGTGAGGACTCGGCCCTTAAGATAAAATTTTTGATAAAAAAGTTAATATTATTTGAGAAATATTTTAATAGTTTGATAATTGATTTTTAGAATCTCTTTTTAATTTTTTAAACTTTAATAAGCCATACTCGAATTTACTTATCATTTATTGTCCATTTCTTTGATCGGCTAATGTGTAGGTCTTCTATAAAAACGCGAATAAAGTTTGAAGCATTTTATTTTGATACATTTTTTAGGGTATTAAAACTTTTTGGGAAGAATTATTTTATGAACAGTAGTCACATTTAAGGTAAGTTTAGAACCCCCACTTACAACTTGTTCAATAGCCTGTATTGAATTGTTTTTTTTTTTTTTCAGACTTTTACTATTGTTTTTTAAAATTTTTTATAAGTTTTTTAGTTCTGTAGTTTTTTAATTATTGTAAAAATGAAAAGTTTTCAAGAGTGTGTTTATTTTTTAAAAATAATCCTAGTTTAGAGACAATCGTTCCCCTAGTTATAAATAAACAATTTATTTTTCCCAAATTGTATCTTTGAAATAATGTTTTTTCTTTTTTAAATGAAAAACCCAAAGACCTTTTTCTAACTACTTTAGTCAAAATAAAGCATGCAAAAAAATTTAATGCATGTTTCAAATATAAAAGCCTGTTTTTTTGTTATTGAAGACCTATACCTTAACCAATTAAATAAACTGGTAATAAGCCTTAAAAAAATATTGTATTGGTTTCTTAAAGTTCCATTATTTAAAAAGAAATTCTAAAAATGAAGGATCAAATTGAAAAATTTATCTCTAAAAATAGAGTAAATTTTTAAAATTTTTATCTATCAAAAAAACAAAAAAAATCAAAAAAAATTGAGAATATTATGAGAAATTTTCGACTATTTGCATGAATAATTTAAATTTTACTTAAAATAACTAGACCTTTACTTTCAAAATTGATTTGAACTTAGTTATACTCTTGGGTAGTAGACTGGATGTTGCCTTGCAACAAGAAGAAAAAAAAGCAAGGATAATATTTTGAAACACCGATTATAAATTTTGGGCAAGTATTATTTTGATCACTGTAATGTGAATTGATATTTTGAGATATCTAATTTGCTCTCATTATTAAACTTTTTGAAATAGAATTTATTTTCAAAATATATTCTCCAAAACGATATCAATGTTCTTGTAGAATATTAATCAGAAAAAATATTGGATAATAAACTTTTGATTCATTATGAAATATTTCTTCAATGAGGATTCTTCTCTCACTAATGTAGATCACAAAAAAAGAACCTCAAAAACAAATAAACTTCACAATTTACAAGAGAGGATTTTAAGGCTCTTGGTTAAGGTAAAAAAGGACAATAAAGTGAAATTTTATTCATCATTTCATTTTTCAACAAAACAAAGAAAAATTTATAAAATGATATTTATACATTTAGAACAGAACTAAAAAACAGTTTTTCAGAAAATCCTTGTATCTTTATGTTGTTTTTTGATCAAACAGAAAGAATTGGTCGTTGTGGATTTTGGTGACAAGTTGATTTAATTAGATTAAGTTAGTTCTAAAATCGGGTGAATGAACTTGGAGGTTGTATAAAAACGATTTGAGAAAATATCTCATGTAAACACTGTTTGGTTTGGAAAGTACGTTTTTTCTGAGACTGTTTTTTCAAAACAACAAAATTCAATTTGAACACAAAAGACATAAATAAGAGAACCTCTTAAAAAAACAACACAACATCTCTTTACAAAAAAAAGATAATAATTTTACAAAAACAAAAACATCAACACGTATTATTGAAACAGCTGTAAAAAGTATCTTTATCAAAATTTCCAGCTTTTCAAGTATGTATGTGAAACAAAGACAGAAATGTTCGAGGTGTTTATTACTGGGGATTGTGATCCGATTTTGAACTTTCGAACAAAAAGAAATGTGAAAAATATTTTAGCGATTTTTCATAATTTGTCACTTTCAAAACATAAAAAACAAGATCTTGTCTAAATAAAAAAGCTTGAATGAAAATGAAACCCAAGGAATTTTTGTGTTTGAAAAAAGAGTTTTGTTTCATAGTTTCTGAAAAATCATTTGCCTCAAAATAAGTAAAGATTTTGTATTTGCTCAAAAAAAAAAAAATCTAAATACAGTTGTAAAAAAACATCAAAATAAAAAGTCAAAAGATCAAGAGAAAATCCTAAAAAAGGGAAAAGTTTAGGTTGTTCAAAAAAGTTGAAGAATTAGTCCCTTTTACAATTCACTATCTACATTTGGAAATATTTATTCATTAAAAGAAATAATTAAAAATGACTCAACATTTCACCCTTTTGCTTTTAATGAAAAAATGATATATGGTGCACTTTATCCAGAAATTTTGATTTTCTATCAATCAAACAACCCAAGATCTTTTTCGAAAATTTTGATTTTTTTTTGAGTGTTTAGACTCATAAAAGACTTTTCCTGTGATTACAAACCTCATACACATCCAAAGAAAAGTCAAACAATTTAAATTCATAAATTTTGAGAAATTTAGTGAAATCATCCAAAAATCGATTCTCATTTTCACTTTCCACTTACCTCGAAATTTTTTTTAACAAAAAACACACAGGTTATTTCGAAATTCAACTCACTTTTTTTGACTTACAATATAGCCTCTTGAAGGAAATTTTTTGATCAAACCAAAACAAAAACAAAAACAAAACAGAAACAGAAACAGAAACAAAATTAAACAACCCAAACAATTGCAAAAATAATAACAAATGCAATCTTATACCAACATCCAAAACAGCAATTCTTATAACTCGTTTTCAACTCCTAGCTCATATGAAAGCTTCTCAGACGAAGACTCTGATACACCATTACTGGCGTCGAACAAAAAGAATAACAAGCAAAGAGAAAGGCAAAAGAAGGGCATGTGGCGGCGGTGGAAGTCTTCCCGAAGGAGGACCAAAGTTATCATTGTGTTAACAGCGCTGCTTTTGGTCTTAGCGATAGCGTACTCGATCACGTATGGCACGATTGGGATTGTGATCCGCGAATCGAAAGTTGAAACGAAAAGCATGTATTTCGAAAAGATCAGTTCGAAAGAATTCGTGGTTGTCAGCAAAATCCACGTTGACGAGCCGATCACCGGGCCAATTAATTTTGGCCTCGATCCTGGCAAGCTGACGTACGAAGGTGAGCAGTTGGGCACGCTGATCTCGAAGAACAAGACGCTTCATGCGAACGAGGCGGACTTTTATATCCGCGAGCAGATCAAAGTGACGAACGAGACGACCTTTCTGAATCTCGTCCAGGATTTTATTGTCAACAAGGATCTTGAAATCGACTTCAAAGTGATAATTGCCTTCCAGGGGGCTTGGGGTTTGTTCCCGAAGAGGGAGTACCAGTCAGCCTTAAAATTCAAGTCGATGGGCGGGATTGAGCTGCAGCTGTCGGACTATTCCCTGCTGAGCCTTGTCGATGATCAGATCACTGTGAGCACATCGATCTCATTTGCAAATCCGACGCTGCTCCGTGGCCACATCCCCGGCGTGATCATGGAGGTCGAGTACGACGGCCAAATGGTGTGCAACAATTTGATTTCGGGCATCGATCTGTCGGGCGGGGAGAATGTTGTGCGGTTCCCGTTCACGATCAACGGCACGGGCAACAATTTGATTGAAGATTTCATCAGCAAGAAGCAGCTGACGCTGCCTGCCACGGGGAGGCTTTCCATCGACGGCCTCGACACGCACCCGGTTTTTTACCAGGACACCTTCGAGATCACGGCCCTCGATGGCTTGCCCTTTGAAATCACCTCGCTCAAGATCACAAATGTTGTCAACGAGACGATTGTTTTGTCCATTTCGATCACGCTGAACAACCCGTCGCCCGTGCACGTCGTCTTTGAATTGTTCCAGTCGCTGATGTATTATTCCAAAGATCAAATCGGGATGGTTTCCAGCAAAATGGTGACCTTTGACAGCGGGCCAAACTATTCGAATTTTACCGCCGAGCTCAATGGCGAACACAACCAGCTGATCCAAGATTTCATTCTCAGTAAGCACATCAATGTCTCAATGCACTCCTTTGCACAGATTTCGCGCAACGGGAACGTTGTGCCTTTGTTTAATCTAACCGTCTCCCTTGACGGGCTCGACGGATTGATTTTCTCGCTGTCTGCCTTCCCCGTGCTAAGTATCCATTGCCAGTCCGTCAATTTCATCATTGAGGCCAACATCACAAACCCCTCGCAACTGACAGCAACGTTTGCCAAGCTGCAAATCGACATTTACTTTGAAGGGAAGCAAATCGGTGTTGCCAGCCAAAGCAACGTCCAATTTGACTACGGCTTGAACAGAATCAATTTCACCATCGATGTCGATACGAACCAATCAAGCATTTTGTTTGCCAAGTTCCTAAACCAGCCCTCGGTCACGTTCCAATTAATAGGCCTGATCTTCTCCCAGGAGTCCAAAAAGGGCATTCCCGTTTATAAGAATAATTTGACCATCGGCGCCATGGATGGGCTGAAATACGAAATAATTGAAATGTCGCTACAGACGATCAACAAGGACGAAATCATTGTCAACGGGGTTGTTAATTTCACCAACAAGAGCCCCATCGAAGCCGTTTTTTCCGAATTTGATTTGAACCTTTATCAGAATTCCTCTTGGGTGGGTAAGGGCATCAGCAATGATTTTAAATTGCAAAAGGGCTTTAATAAGGTAAACTTCCCCATTGTACTAAGCATCAAGGGCACCTCCCTATTAAATGATTTCATGACGAAAAAGCAAATCAATTTCAATGTCTTTGGCAGCGTTTGTCAGAACAAGCCCGTTTTTAATTATGAGATCTCTGTGGATGGGTTCAATGGGTTCAATTATCAAATAGATTCAACAAGGCTGATCAGCGCCAGCTCGAAGAGTTTCAACTTCGAAATAGTTGTTGAGTTCAATAACCCAACAAATTTGAAAGCGACCTTCTCAGAAATAATTATCGATGTGCTGTTTGAAAATCAGAACATCGGGCAAGCCATTAAGAATAATGTAACACTGACGAAGAAAATGAACAAGGTGAAATTCGGGGCAGATTTGGATTGTACGGATAACGACGTTGTGCAGCAATTCATTTTGAAACCGTCAGTCAACTTTGATTTGGTTGCCTCAGTTTTAATTTCGCCAAATACGCCAATTGACCAGGCACTAAACATTTTCAATTTAACTCTTACCCTCAAGGCGCTGAATGGGCTGCCATATAACATCTCATCAATTGACTTTGTCGAAATTACGTCCAGCCAATTGATTTTCGATATCAATGCACAATTCAATAACCCCACAGATATACAAGCCACCTTTCACGAATTGTTAATAGACGCTAATTATGAAAACAAATTAATTGGCAATGCAATGAAAAATAATATTACCATATATCTAAAACAAAATGATATCACCTTCAGAGCCTATTTGAACGGTTCAAATAGCAATTTGATCAGTGATTTTGTGAAAAAGAAAGATTTAACATTTGCATTAAATGCCAAAGCAATACTCCCAACAATGGATTCACAGAGTAAGAATAATATCAATGATATGAACAACAACAAATTAATTGCCTATAATAATGACCAGAATAATAATGCTTATAATAACAATAATGATGATAATACTGATAATAATGATATTTTAACAAAGTCGTCGGTTTTGGATTTATTTAATACTAGCCTAACCATATCTGGGTTAAATGGACTACCTTATAAAATCTTATCCTTGAATTGCGTCAATATTACTTCAAATGCATTAATTTTTGATATTGAAATCGAATTTAATAATCCAACCAACTTGAAGGCAAAATTTTCCAAGGTAATAATCGATGTTTATTATCAAAACCAAAATATTGGCCAAGCAATTAATAAAGATCTAGTCATAAATTATGGACAAAACAAAGTTAAATTCACTGCCTATTTATCTGGTAGCGGGAACACTATTATTAATGATTTTGTAATGAAAAACAGTATCACACTGCTTCTACAGGCCAAGGCTTTAATTTCTCCAGATACACCAATTGACCAAGCATTAGACATTTTTAACAAGACTTTAACTCTCAAGGCAATGAACGGCCTGCCATTTACTTTGAATGAAATCAAATTTATTAATGCAACAGAAACTGATTTATATGTTGAAATAGAAGCTAGCTTTAATAACCCTACTTCGTTAAATGCAGTTTTTGAGCAAATCGTCATTGATATTAATTATCAAAACAAATATGTAGGACGCGCAGTTAAAAAGAATTTTGTTTTAAACTTTGGTAAAAATTCTTTGAAAGTTGTTGCCCTCTTAAACGATGGTGGTACTTCTTTGATCAATGATTTTGTAATGAATAGTGGTGTTAATTTAACTTTAATTGGTAATATCTATCCTAGACCGATTGAATTCCCAATAAATAATAATAATAATAATAATAATAATAATAATAATAATAATAATAATAATAATAATAATGATAATAATAATATATATAATAATATATATAATAATAATAATAATGATAATGATGATGATGGAAATGTTGTTGATCAAGACGATCAAAAAAAAATAAAAGAAAATAAACCAATTAAATTTTTTACAACAACCGTCTTTATTAAAGGCTTTAATGGCTTGTCACCCAAAATTATCAATTTTACGTTACATGACGCAAGTGAAACTAATTTAAATTTATTGATAGCTGCTAGCTTTGTAAATCCTAGTTCAATTACGATCACCCTTTCAAATTTAAGATTTGATTTATATGTCAAAAACCAATTTATTGGCTTTGCCACCAAAGACAAAATGAGTATCACTGAAGGCAAAAACAATTTTGACATTATTGCTAGTCTTGGGAAACAGTCTGAAGAGTTAAATGAATTTTTGGGCAGATTCTTAGCGGGAAACGATTCAATCGTTGATTTAAAAATGAATGTGACAATCTCCTTTTCAAAGGACACTTCAAATGGGTTCGTCATCCACCAAAGGCTGGATGTTGTTTTCCCCGGTACAAGTGTCACCTTAATAGATATCCTATTTACCAATTTGCAGATACACATCCACGCAACCAAGTTAGAAATCGAATATGATGTATATGTAAACATTACAATAAATAACCCCTGTTTATTCCCCGTGACAATTAATTCCTTTTATGGCCCGGTTTATTTTAATGACCTATACGAAGCCAAATTGTTTTGGTATGATTATAAGCCGAAAAATAATTGCCTCTTGGCCAACATTGATGCAAATTGGAAAAAAAAACCCTTGTATGTAAAAGGCTCTGACAAGCTCATCGTGCCCTTTGAAGTGGATAGTACAAATTTGGAAATAGGTATACGCTTAAACGAAGTTTTCTTTGTGAAAAACCAATTGTATGTCAATATTGTAAATGGAACTTTAAACTTGAATATAGGCAAATTTTCTCTCGATGTTCCCATATATATCCATAATATTTATGTCCCAAATAACAATAAAAATATGAATAAATTAATACACAATAAGAATTCTTTTGATAAACAACAGCAAAAAAAAAATGCTTTGGTTCATGCTTCATAATATGAATTTGATATTATATATATTTTGATCGTGTTATTATTGTTATTATATAATATTTAAATAATCTAAATGTATATTTTTTATTTTTTTTTGTTTCATTTTATTCTTTCTTTTTTATTCTTCTTAGATAATACAAATAAATTTTTACTTTTTATCACTTACAATTTTTTTTTTTTGTAATTTTTGATCATAATTTAAATTTTTTTTGTACAAATTTTGAAAAATTAAATATTTTGTATTATTTGTATGATTGATATTAAAAGAAAATACCAATATATTTAAAAAGAATTCAGAAAATGTCCACAAATTGAAATATAAACTACAATTCAATATTTTCTACACAGTTAAAAGATCTAAAGAATCGTAATTATACAATTTCTTTCAAATTGGAAATAATTTAAATATTTTTATATAAAATATTAAAATCATTTTTTCATCTTTTAGTTTTTTGTTTTCATTTCATTTTTTGAATTACATAACCTATTTCATTTGATCAAAAAAAATTTACGTTGGTTGATCAAGGGTTAAAGTTGAGTTCTTCAAAATAGAAGAACTTGAATAAAATTGGTTAATGATATCTAAGTATTTGATCAATCAATAATTGTATAGGGATCAGTCCTCTACGACAACAAGGCAAATTTTTAAAATATATTATTTATGGTATACTCTACTTACAAATTTTGTATATTCCAAGAGTCAAAAGATTCTGATCGACAAATAAACCCAAAAAAAAATAACTTTTTTATTAGCTCAATTTTTTTTTTTCCTTTTTTTTATGAAAATTAAAAACATTTAAATTCATTTATATTTCTCATATTATAACAAGTTTTTACCCTATTATTACCATTTTCATCATTATTCTTCAATAACAAGTCTTTGTTGCCCGAAATATTATAATAAAGATTTTTTTTCTTTTTTGAGAAAAAACTCCTAGTCAAGCAAAAAAAAATAAACTTGATTTATTTAACGCATTTAAAATCAATAGTATTGGTTTAAGAATGATAGTTATAATCATTAAAATTTTAAAGTCATGTAAAAATTTTACTAAAAAAAATTTTTTTTGCTTGAAGCTAAAATTCAATTATTCAAAAGAAAGTTTTCTTGAAGTTATTTGAGAATTAATTAATTTTATCCTCAAAATTCAAAATCAATTTTTTTCTGCCAAAAATGATTTAAAAGGGTATAAGGTTTCTTGTGAATAAGATCAAATAATTTGTTAAAAAATTTTTTCCAAATTGCAATTTTTTTTCATTTTCTTTTTATTAATCTGAAATCCAGAAAACAAACAACTATTTTAAAACAATAAAGAATAAAAAAATGTTGCTTAATTGATCTCTATCTAATTGATTAAATTTTTATTAAAATTCTATTAAATATTCATTTATTGAACCATTTATACTTGGATAAGTGCCATTGGTTGATATTTGTATTTAAATATAAATCAATAAAAATAATAACCAAATAATAATTTTTGTTTCAGAATTAATATTTTAGAAGATAATACGAAAAATATGTTTCACTATTTTCAAGAATTAACTTAATTGTTAATAAAAATAACAGGTTACTTTTTTTCTGTTTTATATTGAAAACATTTGAATTTTGGATTTCAAAAAAGAGAATCAAATTAATAAATTGTTTAGATGAGTTTAACTCATGCATTTCATAAGTCGAAATACAATTTAAAAAAAAAATGGTCAGGGTCTTGACCAGATTTGATTTTATTTTTAAAAAAATACTACTCCCTTAATAGAATTTTGATAAATTTACCAATACATTTTTTTGTGATTATAACTAAAATTTTCAGCAACTCTTGATTTATTAGTCATGATAATTATTTATTTTTGTTTTGAGTATTTTAATTTATAAACAATTGTTAACATTTCAATTAGTAAATGGTTATAATTTGGTATTTCTTCTTGAATTGGATATGTTAGATTTTTTTTTTCAAAAAATGAATTTTGAGGTATTAAAAAGTTTGAATTGGTATTTATACAAGTTATAACGTTTTTAATTTTGACCAATATCGGTTCTTTAAATATCTTCTTTGTTTGAAGTTGTCATATTAGAAAATAAGATATGAAAATTTATGTTAATTTAGCAACCAAAATTTAAGTTAAAATTAGATTTTAAACATAAATATACAACTGTGGATCCAAGCAACTCAATTAGTAAAAATTAAAGTTCTCAAATCCTTTTTATAATATCATGTTTATCTCACTATAATATTTACAAATCAATTTGGAATTGTAGGGTAATTAAAATTATCTTTCATAGAAAAACTAAAAACAAAAATTTCTTAAATTAAATTGAATACCGAACATTATATTTGAAAATTTAAATTCAACCTCAACGAAATTTATTGCATTAAAAAAATCTAGAATTAAGGTACCCAATTTGTAATTTTTTTTTTTACAATTTATTTTCCGAGAATCTGAATTTTGTTTCCTTAATTTAAGATTTTTTTATGTATTAAATTTGGTTGAAAATTTGTGCCTTAAAAGTGGAACTTGCTGTAATAGTTTTTCTAATATCATCTTTTATTGTATACTTTTTCATTTTTAGATTTAATTCCAAAAAAATCGTTCAAAATAATTAGACTATTTTTAAGATCTTGAAAAGAAACCATTAGATGTTCTCAAAATCAAGAAATCTAAATTATATTTTTTTAGCATAATATTATGAAATATAATTTAAAATTAATTTGTTTCTTTTTTTAATTGGTTTTAACTTCTATTGTCAGGAATGTTTCCAATAACTATCAATTTGTGAATTTTTGATTATTTCTCCTATTTTATTCAAATATAAACTTAAAAAATGGGTGTGATGGTATATAAATAACAAACTAAAAACAAAATTAGCATAATTTTCACTTTTTTTATTTATATAATTATCAAAACAAAAACCTATTTAAAATAAAATAAATGTTTTTTTCTGCTGGTTCCAATCGGATATCTGATAAATCACCCAGTAGTATCACGCATACATATCAATTTAAAAATGAAACATGCTTATTTTTTCGTATTTTTTAATTTAGAAAACAATTTGTTTAAAATTTTTAAATTACAATATGTTTTATTACAAAAAATTATCTAGATTTTTTTGAGATATAATTTTCAATCTGAGCCTTCAACTTCTGAATTTCATTTTTAATAATAGAATTTAAAAAACTAATACCATATTTAATTCGGTCTTATTGTTTAATATCTGTTTATTTGATTATTTAAGTCTCGACCTTCTATATCAAAAAAGAAAGATATTTTGTACATTCAAACACAGATTAAACGATTTCGTCAAAAGTTATATTAACAATTGTAGAGACTTTGAATGAAACAAATTATAATTTGTGATCTCTATTTATTTAGTTGATACTTTTTTACATGATTTGGTGGACTAGGGATCCTAAATAAAATCAGATTTCTGGATTGAAACAATTAATAATAAACCAAAATGAAATCTTTTCACAATTGAAAATATCAGCAGAGCCATTTTAAAAAATTAAGTTACACATGTTCTCAAATATGTTACTCATATTTTTTCAAATGGAACAGTTAAACACTTTGATAAACCCTTTTAAAAACTTTCATTCCTTGCCTGTTTAAAAGGATAATATTTTATCAAAAGTTTAACATATTTCTCATAACCAAAATAAAAAAAATTTAAAAAGATATGAAATGATCAAGATTTTCAGTTTTATTCGTTAAAATAGTTTTTAAAACCAGTCTTATCCAATAATTCTCTTCTTTCTCAAGATAACAATAAATAGTTCTTTCTCGTTTCTTATTTTGTCTTTTAAAGTTTTTTTTTTTATTTCAAAAATATATCCGTTATTCAAAAATTTTTTGGATTTGAATACAATAATTCTTTAGATAATGTTTTTTATGAATACACTTACTTTAAATTGTCAAAGTTTATCAATTGTTCGGAAATAAAAAAACAATCCAAAAAAATCATTTTTTATTTTTTATATTATTTTGGGTAAATACAAACATTCTCAAATAAAATACAATTTTCTGAACACTTTTGATGGATCCTGAAAAAAAAGGCCAAACAAAACAAAACAAACAATTTAGGTATTGACTTATTGTTAATTTTCAAACTCTTTATTGCATTGTTTTTTGATTACGTTCAAGAACAAAAAACGTTAATAAATAAAAAAAAAACTTTTTAAAATTTAATTCTCTTTTTCTTTAAAAATAACACTCACCACCCCCACTCACAAAACTTAATAGAGTCTTAACAAATGAACAAATTTCAAAAATTGATCACAAAACTTTAATAAAGTATTGTCTCAATCAACAGACTTATTTAAAGCATTTAAATTACAGAAACTCACAATTATTAATCAGGTTTAAAAAAACACGTTCACATAGTTCCAAAACGGATTTTGGGACACTTGATAATTTACAGTCTAAAGAACAAATCAAAAAATTAACAAAAGATTTAAAAAAAATTAAACTTCAAAATGAGAAATACCACAAGTCACTTTTTAAATTTAAAACAGAATACAAAAAAATAAATGACAATTATCAGGATTGTCGAAACCAGCTTTTAAATTTTGTTGATGAAAATTTGCACTTAAGGGAGAAATCTGGATTTTTTGAAAAAAAAAACCAGGAATTGGAAGTTGAAATCGACACCCTGAAAGAAATGATCCAAGAAATGCTTGAACAAAGCAAAACCCACCAAGAAGAACTAACAGACTATAAAACCAAATACGAGAATTTGAAAGAGAAACTGAAACAGAATAATAACAATAAACAGGAAATTGGAATCGGCATGGAGAAAAGTTCAAATACTCACCAAGAAAATATTTTGCAAGAATCGTCGACAAAAGAAGAAGAAAAAGAACAAGACGGAGGAAAGTTCAACAGTTATCTTCAAAAAATAAATGATCTTGAATCAATGGCTGATTTAAGAGAAATATTAATAACCGACTTAAAAAATAAAAATGCTGAATTACAATTTTCAATTGAGCGATTGTTAAGAATGAACGAAATTTTTGATGAAGAAAAAAATCAAAAAAAAGATCCCTTAACCGAAAATATACAACTTAAATACCAACTTGAAAAATTGGAAAAAGACAAGTCAGAGATCGAAGAAAAATTACAATTAATGATCGACGAAAACAAACAATTGAAACTCAAGTCAACTCAAAAGAATTTTCAACAGGGCACAACAGATTCACAAAATTCGAATTACAGCGACCTGTCCTTGGTCAATAGTTATAACAGTTCTGAATTCAATTCTTGCACAATTAAAAAAAACCCTAACCAGTCCACCATCCAAGTTTCTTTATTAGAAATCATTGGGGCCAGTTGCCCAGAGAATAAGAACAAAGGCAACCAGTCACATGAAGAGGGGGAAGAGGAGGAAGAGGAGGATACAGAGGAAGAGGATGACGAGTTTGAATCAGAGGAATCGGATGATGACACCGAAAGTTTTTTTTCAGAGGAAGAAAAAAAAGAAAATGCAAAGAAAAATGAATACCTGAGCCCTTCTCAAATCTCACTTTTCATTCCAAATTTTGAAGACTATTTCTCAATTAATCCTTTCTCTTCAGAAGTTCATTCCTCTCCAAACCAGTCTAGGTTCGATTCCGATTTGTATGCAGTTGAACAAATGGAACGAAATTCCTCTTTAACCCCAATAAAATCACACAAGAGCGTATCCACACAAAGCACCCCGGGCATTGATTTTGAGGCGGAGGAAACAAGCAGCGAAAATGCCTTTGATAACCTTGAAGGGTTTGTAGATCGAAAAAGCCTTTCTTTAGAGAAATGGAAAAGAGTCAGTAAACAATATGATATTATCGGTAAAGTGAACCAAAATTTAATGCTAGAAGAATTATTGAATGATCTTACCAGTGAAGAGGAAGAAACAAGAGAAGAAGAGGTGGGTACCGGGTGTGATGGGGAAGAAGAGGAGGCGGATAGCGGAAAAGAAAAAGCACAAACAGAGGATTATAAACAAACTGACAGTTTGAATCAAGAAGAAACTTTGAAGAACAAAGATTCACTAAATAAAGAAAATATAAATCAGATCGATTTAAAAAAATTTGCCGAATTAGCAAAATCGTCAAAAATTAAAAAAAAAATCTATTCTGATGATTTAAACAACCTCAAAGAAGAAATCAATAATTTCCAAAACGAATCACAAAAAGCAAAATCTTCAAAGAAATCTGAAGAAAATAAAGAAAACGAAAACAACAATAATGATAACAACATCGGTAATAATAATAAAATTAATAATAATAATAATAATACAAATTCCAATAACCAACTAGAAAAGAAACAGAAGCAAAAATTTAATGAACAAAATTATTCGAATAAATTAAAAGACAAAAATATAATCCAAAGTGAAAAACAAGATTTAAATAAGGATAAACAAATTGGTTTACAAGTGAGCTTCATTGGTTATTGTGATGAAAATAATAAATTAATTAAAAACAAAATCGCAAAATCCAATAAAAGAAACCGATACCTAAAAATTCATAACAATGTCATTTTTGAATTCTTATGGGGTGTGAAAACACCAATAAGGATTTTCGATCCTAAAAAAATCACTATTTCCTTAGTAAAAAAAAAGAACGAAACTAGTATCACAATGCCTTCAAATTTTATGATTACTTGTAATAACTTGAAAAAAATTTATACATGTAAACAAACCGATCTTCTTAGACCCTTTGTTAAAATAATCAAATCTTTACAAGTAACACCTAAAAAAGATAATAATTAAATTATTTGTTTTCAGAATAATAATAATTTTTTGTTAATTCATATTTTTTTTTTTTTGTTATTTTTTCCCCTTTAAAAAAACTGGATTAAAATTATCTTATCGATATTAATTCTTCCAAGAACATAAAAATTTTTCAACTATTTTCATTTATTATATAGTTATTTGTCTGTTTTGAAAAAGAAGAATGAACCACACATTAGAAATCCTAAAACCTAGTTTTCTAAAAAGAAATTTATTAGTAAAATTAAAGGTGTTGCAAATATAAGATAACCAGTATCATATTTTAGGCACACACTTTCAGAGTCAATTTAAGTCACAAAAAATTTCTAAATTCGGGCACACTTGTTTTGGGAATAAATTTTTACATGAACTAAATTTCATAATAAATGACCCAATTTTTTTTTTACTTTTTTTTTTACTTTTATTTTATTTTATTTTTAGATGCAAATCAAATATTTCTAGTGTTTAGAACTGAATATTAAAATAGTAATTTTTTTATTTTAAGATCTAACTTTAATTTAT
This sequence comes from Anaeramoeba flamelloides, assembly GCA_027625915.1. NCBI lineage: Eukaryota > Anaeramoebidae > Anaeramoeba > Anaeramoeba flamelloides. The sequence continues at coordinate 9,091,169 of JANTQA010000032.1, read as the reverse complement.
AAAAATATTTATTTTCCAAATTTGATTTTTAATGGGTTAATGATTTTGAAATATAGTTTAGTTTGTGTCTCAAATCGAAATTTTGGTACTTTACCTTTGTGATTTTGCCATAACTTCAATTTATCTCAAATTTTGTCTCTTAAATACGGCACCAATGGAGTGTATTTTGTTTCTTGGTATTTAATACACATTTTTTAAAAATAAATTGTTTTTTGAAAAAAATTTTAAAAAGATCCGTTTCTTATTATTTTTGTAACAAAAATTCAATTATAATTTTTCATTATTGTAATAATAATTTCTATTGTTGATTTACAGTTCATTATTTCTTGATTGTGTCTGGTATTCATCCCAATTGTGTATTTATTTTCTTCTATCTCTCCCTCTCTCTCTTTCTCTTTGATCTATCGTTTATATCCTTTTAAATTTCAGTTTCAGTTCACTTTGGAAAAGAATATGATACGAGAAGTAAACTATATCACCTTTTTTTTTTTAATTATCATTTGGATCAAAAAACAATAAACTTTATTTGTGTTGGGGACTGTTAATTTTTAATCCTAAACATTACCCTTAATAAAAATTAAATGGTTGTTTTACAAAGATAACAAAAGTGGTCATAATATAATGTTGATTAGAGATTACACTGTTAAACACATGCATTTTTATAAAGGTGATAGAGACAATTTGACTTATTTTTCTATTCGTACATTTTATTTTCTACTATTCTATGAAAAAATCGAATAAATTATTTACCAATAAAGTGTTCTTGCCAAAACAAATTGCACAAACTTACTAACAGTGTTTCAAAAAAAAAATGCTTCTTTTTTTTTAGACAAACCCTAAAAATCAAATCAAAAATAACGAATAAGCAAAATTAGTGTGGTTTTCTTAATGTTTATTATTAAATAAGAAATTCTAAAAATAAATCATCAAAAGTAAATTCTTATCAGGAATAATGGACTTTTTAGTTAAAATTTTAGTTACTGTTATTTTCCAATTAATAAATGAAAATTTTTATTTCAATTTCCAGAATGGATCTTATTTATTACAACTACAATCAAATTAGCAGAGTAAAAATTTTCATTTAGAGTTAACTAAGGAAGTTTTTATTATTGTCTAAAAAAATCATTTCTAAACGATGTTGTAAAGATCTTTGGATTTTCTTCTACTTATAAACTAGAAAAATATTTTGGGATGTTAACTCAAAATTTTTATTTTTTAATTGAAAAATAATAGTATATAAAAAAACCAAAAAATATAAAGAAATATTAAAGAAAAATATCATAAGGGATTCAATTCATAATTAATAATTTTCATTTACAGTCCAGGTATTTAACTTCAAATTTGATTTGAACTTCTGTTCAGAATTGGAAACTGATGGGGTATTAAATTGTAACAATAAGAAATAGAAGACAAGTTTTCTTTATAACTAAGTTCTTGTGCTACGAACATGACCATTTTAGAAACCACTTTTTGGATAATAATATACAGTGTAACCTAGTGAAAGAAAAAAAATTGATTATCTTTGCAGGTATTTGAATTTAAAATGGGAAAAATTTTTACTTTATTTTCAATTTCCTTTTTTATAGAGCCACAAATTGCAATCCTACTTCTTTCAGATGTCTTGATTGAAAAAAGAAAAATATGTAATAGGAAGTGAAAATTTTTTCCTATTTATAATCTAAATAACAGTAAAATAGCGAAAAAGATGAAATTTCTGATTTTATTGTATCTACTTCCTTAAAGTCTAAAAATCGAATATTAAAGGGATTTTTTACATTGACACTAATTTTTTAATTGTATAATTTGAAACAATTCATAAAACACATATCAATAAATTTAAAAAAAATGAATAAAATTTTTAGTTCCATTTCCATATTTATAATCAATCAACTCAACTTATAAAACATCTCAAGAGAACAAATCTTTTGAAAGTCAAACTAAATTTTACAAAGTTTCTTCACATTTAAATGTAAGGAGTGCTTTAATCGCAGCTTGTGTAAAAAAATTTTATGATATTTATTTGAATTTATCTGTAAACAAAAATAATATGGATTAAAAATGTTGTTTATGAAGATTTTTATATTTCAAATACTCGGTTTTGAACCCTGGAAGAATTTTACTTCTTGTTCCATTTTACTTTCTTATCGAATAAAGTATTTGCATTCTAAAGAAATTTGACAAAAAAATTATCTTTTAAAGTTAAAAACAGCCCCATTAAACACTTGTTAAAAAAGATTTTTGCATGAAAATATATCAACAAAATGTCTTGAAGGTATTTTCAAGTTCTATATTTGAATATCAAAATATTTCAAAATCTGTTGAAATAGATTTTGGATTGGTTTGAAGTAAATCAGAAATATCTTTTACTTTTTTTGTTTTTCTTCTTTTATTTTCAAAACATTAGTGCAGAAATTAACTAATTTTCACTTGCTTTTTGTCTTTCTGACATTTTTTACCAAATATTATAAAATAATAGAAGGTAAATAAAAAAAAATAAAGATCTTGGTTTTATATAATAATTCTCATCAACTTTAACACCATTAAAACCAATGTTATTGTACTTTTTTTTTTTATTAAAAAGAAAGAATAATTTTTTCCCATTACTTTTTCAAATAACAGGAGCAATAATTCAGAAATAAAAGGAAAAAGTATTACAAACCAACACTTTTTATTGTTAAAGCCACTTTATATCAAACCTGTTATTAATCAAAATTTGTTCGAATAAGAAAAATAGAATAATTGTTTGAAAATTGATCTATTTTTACCTCTTCGATAGAGTATTGAATACAGTTCTTCTTTACAACTACTAAATTTTTTTTCCATTTTTCAACAAGGCATTTATGCTTTATTTTCTAATTTTATATTTTTGGAAATTAAAAAAAGTTAAAATGGTAAAGAGGATCCATGAAGAGACTCTGAAATAAAGATCAAGTACTAACAAAGTTCTCATTATCAAACTTCAAGCAAACAAAATGGTCTAATTACAATTAAAAACTGATCCAATTTGAAAAAATTCTCCTTCAGCTGTACAAATCATCAAAAAAAATATCACAAATTGTTTTTGAGTACCGATTTCAAAGTCTGTCCCTTGTTGTCTTATTTACTCAAGTTTTTTTTGAGATCTTGTTTGTTATTTTGTTTTATTTTTTTGTAATGATTCAAATTTGACTATTAAATTTCTGAAATGCGGCGAACAAAAACCTAATTCAGAAATTTCATTAGAAGGTATTTTTTTTCAAAATTTTCAATAAAGAATAAAATTATTTTGGTACGCGAAAAATTTATTTTTTTTTTTTTTGGAAAAATTTTGATTAATTAATCAAGATGAGTGAGTTGTTTAAATTGATCCACAGATCAAAAACAACCAAAATTAAGAAGCTTTTAAAAAAAGCGCCTTCAATTGCAAACACGATTGATGATCAAACAAAAAGGTCTGCGTTGCAAATGAGCATTATTGAGAACAAGCCCAAGCTAGCTTTATTGTTTATCAACTTTAATGCTGATATCGACTATGCCGATCCTGATGGAAGGACTGCCTTACATTATGCCTGTATGAAAGGGATGGACACTGTTGTCTACAAGTTATTGTCGCTAGGAATTGATGTTAACAAGCAGGACAATAAGGGTATGAGTGTTGTACATGCATGGGTGCTTTGTAAAACACAAAACGACAATCTTTTAGATACCTTGATCGAGGCAGGGGTAAATTTGAATCTGAAAGATAACGAAGGCAGAACACCAATTTTTCTAGCTGTGTTCTTGGGCTGTACAGAGACTGTCAAGTATCTTGTGAAATCTGGCGCAGAGTTGAATCCTCAAAAAAATGGTGAGTTGTTGCACCTTTCTTTGCTATGTGGCAAAATGCTCTGTGTTTGGGCTGTTGATGGGTTTGGAGAAAAAGATCCTTTGGAAACCCAATTTAATGGAAGCAAAATTCTTAAAGACATCAAAGTTGCCTTTGACGAAAAGGGTGATAAGAGCGACAAGGATGACAAATCAGCAAAATCAAATGATGAAAAAAAATCTAGTTCTTCTTCTGGATCGACATCGTCATCTTCTTCATCTTCGGGATCGTCATCGTCGTCTTCTTCTTCCGGTGACGATAAAAGTGGTAAGGACAATACGAAAAGTGGAAGTGAAAAAGAAGGTGAAAGTAAAGATAGCCGAAATTTAAATGAACAGGATAAAGGAAAAGGCAAAGGAAAAAACAAAGGAAGGGGTAATAAAAAAAATGATAAAAATTTGAAAAAACAGGCTCATCTGGAAAAAAAGCTGAAAAAAAAAGAAGAACAAAAAAAAAAGAAAGAAGAACAAAAAAGAAAAAAAGAAGAAGAAAAAAAAAGAAAAGAAGATGAAAAAAAGAGACAAAAACAATTAAAACAAGACAAAAAAGATGAAGCAAAAAAGAAAAAAGAACTTGAAAAAAAAATCCAAAAACAAGAAAAAGAGAGAGAAAACTTTTTAAAAAGAAGAAAAAAGAAAAAGGATGAGGAAGAGAAACGAAGAAAGAAAGAAGAAAAAAAAAATAGAACACCTAAAAAAGACAAAAATGGTAAGCCAATTGTAGACAAATCAGGTAAATCAGGAAAATCTTCATCTAGTTCATCATCTTCTTCTTCAAGTTCTGATGATGAAAAATCTTCCAAAGATAAGGACAAACCCAAGGATGAAAATCAACCAAAAGACAAAGATCAAAAACTAGTAGAACAACCAATCAAAATTGAAGATAAACAACAACCAAAAGATCTTTCAGGAAAACCAGATAAAGATAAATCAGGAAAATCAGGAAAATCTTCTTCATCTTCATCATCAAGTTCTTCATCAAGTTCTTCTGATGAGGAAAAATCTTCTAAAGACAAAGATCAACCCAAAGTTAAAAATCAACCAAAAGATCAAAACCAACCAAAAGAGCAACCCAAAGACGAAAAACCCATTGATCAAAAAACAATTGAAGAACCAATCAAAATCGAGAATAAACAACAACCAAAAGATCAATCAGGAAAACCAGAATCAGATAAATCAGCAAAATCAGGAAAATCTTCATCATCTTCATCAAGTTCTTCTGATGATGAAAAATCTTCCAAAGATAAAAACCAACCAAAAGACAAAGACCAAAAACCAGTAGAAGAACCAATTAAAATTGGAGCCGTTCAACAACCAAAAGATCAATCAGGAAAACCAGAATCAGACAAATCAGGAAAATCAGGAAAATCTTCATCAAGTTCTTCAAGTTCATCTGATGAGGAAAAATCTTCAAAAGATAAAGACAAACCTAAGGAAGAAAATCAACCCAAAGATAAAAACCAATCAAAAGATCAACTACCCAAAGATCAAAAATCAATAGAAGAACCAATTAAAATTGATGATAAACAACAACCAAAAGATCAATCAGGAAAACAAGACAAAGATAAATCAGGAAAATCTTCATCTTCATCATCTTCATCATCATCAAGTTCATCTGATGAGGAAAAATCTTCAAAAGATAAAGACCAACCCAAAGATAAAAACCTACCCAAAGATCAAAATCAACCCAAAGATGAAAAACCAATAGAAGAACCAATCAAAATTGATGATAAACAACAACCAAAAGACCAATCAGGAAAACCAGAAAAAGACAAATCAGGAAAATCTTCATCTTCATCATCTTCATCCTCTTCTTCTGATGAGGAAAAATCTTCAAAAGAAAAAGACCAACCCAAGGAAGAAAACCAACCAAAAGACAAAAACCAACCCAAAGATCAAAACCCTTTAGAAGAACCAATCAAAATTGAAGATAAACAACAACCAAAAGACCAATCAGGAAAACCAGAAACAGATAAATCAGGAAAATCATCATCGTCTTCATCTTCATCAAGTTCATCTGATGATGAAAAATCTTCAAAAGATCAAGACCAACCAAAAGATCAAAACCAACCAAAAGATCAACAACCAAAAGATGAAGAACCCAAAGAAGAAAAACTAATTGAAGAACCAATCAAAATTGAAGATAAACAACAACCAAAAGATCAATCAGGAAAACCAAACAAAGATAAATCAGGAAAATCTTCTTCTTCATCTTCTTCATCTTCATCTTCATCAAGTTCTGATGATGAAAAATCTTCGAAAAATAAAGATAAACCAAAAGACAAAGATCAAAAACCAGTAGAGGACAACCAACCCAAAGACAAAAACCCTTTAGAAGAACCAATCAAAATTGATGATAAACAACAACCAAAAGACCAATCAGGAAAACAAGACAAAGATAAATCAGGAAAATCAGGAAAATCATCATCATCATCATGTTCATCAAGTTCGTCTGATGAGGAAAAATCTTCGAAAGATAAAGATAAACCAAAAGAACAAGATCAAAAACCAGTAGAGGAAAATCAACCCAAAGACAAAAACCCTTTAGAAGAACCCATCAAAATTGATGATAAACAACAACCAAAAGATCAATCAGGAAAACAAGACAAAGATAAGTCAGGAAAATCATCTTCATCTTCTTCATCAAGCTCTTCAAGTTCATCTGATGAGGAAAAATCAACAAAAGATAAGGATAAACCCAAGGACGAAAATCAACCAAAAGACGAAAACCAACCAAAAGATCAACAACCCAAAGATGAAAAAATAATTGATGAACCAATTAAAATTGAAGAACCCATCAAAATTGATGATAAACAACAACCAAAAGATCAATCAGGAAAACAAGACAAAGATAAGTCAGGAAAATCATCTTCTTCATCTTCATCAAGTTCTTCAAGTTCATCTGATGATGAAAAATCTTCGAAAGTTATAACCCAACCAAAAGACCAAGATCAAAAACCAGTAGAAGACAACCAACCCAAAGACGAAAACCCTTTAGAAGAACCAATCAAAATTGAAGATAAACAACAACCAAAAGACCAATCAGGAAAACCAGACAAAGGCAAGTCAGGAAAATCATCTTCTTCATCTTCATCAAGTTCTTCAAGTTCATCTGATGATGAAAAATCTTCAAAAGATAAAATCCAACCAAAAGATCAAAATCAACCAAAAGATCAACAACCAAAAGATGAAGAACCCAAAGAAGAAAAACCAGTTGAAGAACCAATCAAAATTGAAGATAAACAACAACCAAAAGACCAATCAGGAAAACCAGACAAAGACAAATCAGGAAAATCATCTTCATCTTCATCTTCATCAAGTTCATCTGATGATGAAAAATCTTCGAAAAATAAAGATAAACCAAAAGACGAAGATCAAAAACCATTAGAAGACAACCAACCCAAAGACGAAAACCCTTTAGAAGAACCAATCAAAATTGAAGATAAACAACAACCAAAAGACCAATCAGGAAAACCAGAAACAGATAAATCAGGAAAATCAGGAAAATCATCATCTTCTTCTTCATCAAGCTCTTCAAGTTCATCTGATGAGGAAAAATCTTCAAAAGATAAAGATATACCCAAGGACGAAAACCAACCCAAAGTTCAAAATCAACCAAAAGAACAACAACCAAAAGACAAAGATCAAAAACCAGTAGAAGAACCAATCAAAATTGATGATAAACAACAACCTAAAGATCAATCAGGAAAACCAGACAAAGATAAGTCAGGAAAATCATCATCTTCTTCATCTTCATCAAGTTCATCTGATGATGAAAAATCTTCAAAAGATAAAGAGAAACTAAAAAACAAAGAACAACCCAAAGAACAAAACCAACCAAAAGACAAAAACCAACCCAAAGATCAAAAACCAGTAGAAGAACCAATTAAAATTGAAGATAAACAACAACCAAAAGATCAATCAGGAAAACCAGATAAAGATAAATCAGGAAAATCAGGAAAATCTTCATCTTCAAGTTCTTCAAGTTCATCTGATGATGAAAAATCTTCAAAAGATAAAGACAAACCAAAAGACAAAGACCAAAAACCAGTAGAAGAACCAATTAAAATTGATGATAAACAACAACCAAAAGATCAATCAGGAAAACCAAAAAAAGATAAATCAGGAAAGTCAGGAAAATCTTCGTCGTCTTCAAGTTCTTCTAGTTCTTCTGATGATGAAAAATCTTCGAAAGATAAAATCCAACCAAAAGATCAAAATCAACCAAAAGATCAACAACCAAAAAATCAACCCAAAGATGAAAAACCAATTGATGAACCAATTAAAATTGAAGAACCAATCAAAATTGATGATAAACAACAACCAAAAGACCAATCAGGAAAACCAAAAAAAGATAAATCAGGAAAATCATCTTCATCTTCATCAAGTTCTTCAAGTTCTTCTGATGATGAAAAATCTTCAAAAGAAAAAAACCAACCCAAAGACGAAAATAAAGAAAAAGATCAAAAACCCCAAGAAGAAAAACCAGTAGAAGAACCAATCAAAATTGGAGCCGTTCAACAACCAAAAGATCAATCAGGAAAACCAGACACAGACAAATCAGGAAAATCAGGAAAATCTTCATCAAGTTCTTCAAGTTCATCTGATGAGGAAAAATCTTCCAAAGATAAAAATCAGCCCAAGGACAAAGATGAAAAACCCCAAGATCAAAAAAAAAAAGATGAAACCATCAAAATTGGAGCCGTTCAACCACTTAAAGACAAAGCAGGAAAACAAGACAAAGAGAAATCAGGAAAATCAGGAAAATCTTCCTCTTCATCATCAAGTTCTTCTTCAAGTTCGTCTGATGATGAAAAATCTTCAAAAGATAAGGACAAACCAAAAGACAAAAACAAACCAATTGATAAAAAGCATCTTTTAACAACAAAAAAAAAAGACGATTCTGATAAATCTGATAAATCTAGTAAATCTTCCTCATCATCATCAAGTTCTTCAAGTTCGTCTGATGGTGATAAGAAATCTGGTAAATCTGGCTCCTCAAGTGAATCTGATGGTGACAAATCTACAAAAGAAAAGGAAAATATAATTCAATTAAAAAAACGAAAACCTATTTCAAGAAAAAAGCAATTTGAACAACCAACCAAAGCACACAAAACCTTAAAATATTTAGAATCTCAAGGATTTAATATCAAACTCAAAAACCAAACACAGCAAACATTGTTACATGTTGCTGCATCACAAAACAATCTCATTGGATTGAAATATTTATTACAAAAGAAATTAAACATCAATGAAATTGACGCACGTGGACGAACCCCAATACATTATGCAATTTATTATGGTAATTATGACGCTACACAATTTTTAATTAAAAGAAAATGCAGCCTCGCAATAAAAGACTCAAATGGGCATGACCCCATGAAATTAGCCACTTGGGTATACTTCAGATATCCAAAGCAAAACTCTAGAAAAAAAATATTTGATTTATTAAAAAAGAATTTGAAATTAAAAACAAATTTCCAACAATTAGTTAAATCTTACAAAAACGAAGAAGACAATTCTAAAATAAAGAAAGAACCAACAAATATGATCCCAGAACCATTATTTGTTTTGCCTGAAATAAAATGTACCAAGCATAATTCCAAAAGGAAAGAAAAACTTTTAATGGAACTTCGGGATATTTATTAATTAATTTTAGAATCTTTTAATACTTTTTTTTTTTTAAAAAATACTTTAAGAGATCAGTATTCCAAGACAACAAGGCAAAATTTTAAAATATGTTATTGGTGATATTCTCTACTTACAAATTTTGTATATGCCAACTGTCAAAAAATTCTGATCGACTAAGAAACCCTAAAAAGAATATTTTTTTGATAGATCAATTTTTTTTTTTACATTTTTTTCAAAATTAAAAACATTTAAATTCATTTTATTTCTCATTATAACAAGTTTTTACCCTCTTTATTACCATTTTCACTATTATTATTCGATAACAAGTCTTTGTTGCCCGGAATATTACAATTAAGATTTTTTTTCTTTTTTGAGACAAAACTTTTAGTTAAGCAAACAAAAAAACTGATTTATTCAACTGATTGAAAAATAATAGTATTTTTTTAAGAATGATAGTTATAATCATTAAGGTTTTAAAGTCATACAAAAATTTTACTCAAGAAATTTTGTTTTTGTTCTAAGATGAAAAGTTGATTTTTCAAAATAAATTTTTCTTGAAGATACTTGGAAATTTTGAATTTTATTCGTAATATTCAAAATCAATTTTTTTCTGACAAAAATGATTTAAATTGTTATAAGGATTCTTGGGAATAAGACCAAACAATTTGTTTTAAAACAATTTTTAAAATTAAAAAAATATTTTTGTAATTTTTTTTCATTTTTTGAAACAGAAAATAACTTTTTGCAACATTAAAAAAAAAAATATTTGCTTATAATAGATCTCAATTTAATTGATAAACTGTAGTTAGATTCTACCGAATATTCATAAATTAAATCACCTAGATACCTAAATAGGTTTTATTCACAGACAATTTAATTTAAACATTAATTATTAAAAATAATTACAAAATAAAAAATTTTGTTTCAAAATCAATACTTTTCAACATTAAAACGAAAAATATTTTTTCCAATTTTCAAGAATTAACTTAATTGTTAAAAAAAATAATCGGTTAGTTTTTTTTTCGTTTTATATTGGAAAATCCGGATTTTGGATTTCAGAAAAGAGATTCAAATAAATAAATTGTTTAGATGAGGTTAACTCATCCATTTCATAAGTTGAAACACAAATTACACAAAAAAAAAATTGTCAGGGTCTTGATATGATTTGCTTTTATTTTTAAAAAATACTACTCCCCTGATATATTCTTTTCAATAAATTTAAACAAAGTATTATTTCCTATTTTATTTATTATTATTTTTTATTGAAATTTTTTTGGGTTGTTTTTGAATTTTTTTACTTAATTTAACATTTTATTTGAACACCAAAACTACAACAGAAGGAAACTTTAATGACTATTTTTCTAAAAATCTAACCATTTTCAAAATTATTTTTGATATTTGTTTGTCTAACTTTTTATTCAGTTATACATATGTCTCTACAACCCAAAAAAAACTAAAAATGAAAAACTGATCAAATACTTTCCATTAATACAATTAAAAAAACTAAAGGATAAAATAAAAATAAATAAAGTTTCAATTTAACTTTTTCTTGAAAAAATTTTTTGCCAAAATAATTGAATTAAAACTTGAGATTATGTATATTTTTAGATACACTCTCTTGTTTTAACTCATTTACTAAAACAAATTCTAAATTATGGGAATTTTCTTTTCACAAAAGGCTCTAATTTGGTCTTCAAATGTTTTTTTAGTTCTAAATGGTAAAATGAAAAAAAAAATTAAACTAAAAAGATAAACTCTCTGGAAAACTATTCTAATTTAAAATATTACCTTATTCTTTGATTTAAAACTTTTCTCAACCCCAATTTTTCAAAAAAAAATAAAAAAGTGCACAGTAATTTCAAAAAATATTTTGGATATTCAAAAGTTGAGAGTGTTTTTGTTCTAAAAAATTTTATCCCATGGTTAATTGAATTAAGTTATGAACTTAAATCAAAAAATATTAATGAGAAAAAAATAGTGCTTAATTTTATTAAGGACATATATTGATAACCCTTTTTTATTTTGATATTTCTAATAGTTGAATGGGGGTAAAAGCATTTCAACTATTTTGAGTACCTCGTTTATGGACATTTAAAACATTCCAATCATCCCATTTTAGAAATACATCAATAATTTAATAAAAAGACAATAATTATATATATCAATCATTTTACAGTCAAAGGGGTTCAGTTATGGTGATTTGAAGTACCCTTATTTAAAAGGATAGAATTGATATTAGAAGGAAAAATTTATTTGGTAAATTTCAAAATTAAAATCATTTTGTTTTTTGATTTTTTTTGCTACCTAATTCAGTTACATAATTTTTTTTATTGCAAGATCTATAGTCACTTCGTAAAAACGTGTCATTCTAAGGTTATTGATAAAGTATTAATTATTATAGTGAAATTCTATTTGATTTCTATTTGAATTTTATTTGATCTTGAATTGAAGATCAAAATGATAATTATTGTTTTCAATAGTAACCAATCATTCTTTATTTTCTTTTCTTTTTTCGAAATGAGACCTTAAATACCAACATACTTTGTTTCGTGACTTGATTTCTAAAAGAAAATTATGAAAAATGAAGTGAAAATTGTTTCTTATTTGTTATTCAAATATCCGTAGAAGTTCAAAACGAAAATTGTTGTTTTTCTCAATTAGGTAACCTAGGAATTTGAGTTTTTCCATTTTTAAATAAAGATATTATTTTATTACTTTTATTCCAACATATATCAACTGCTCACTGATATATATATATATATATATATATATATATAACTAAAATTCAAAATTTTCCATACAAACAAAACAATTTCAAAGAGCCACAATATAGTTAGTTCCAATTTTAAGACATAAACTTTAAACGAAATTTTAAAACACAGAAATGATCTCAAATTAAGTTACAAAAATCATATTCTAGTAAAATAATTTGTAAAAAAAAAATTCCAAAAAATGTGCTTTAATTTGAGATTTTTTTGTGACTTAATTTTGTTCCAAGTTTGTGTCTTAAAAGTGGAACTGGCTGTAATATAATTTGATGAATTTTGATTTGTGTATTTTAAGCTAAATTTCAAAAATAGGGGCAGATTTTTCATCGGAAAAAAATTTGTTTAATTGTTTTTTTTTTTTAATTATAACGTATTTTACTAAAGCGTTTAGAGATAATAACAAATATAAACTCTTTTTCAGTCAAAGGGGTCCAGTTTTATTAAAGAAATGGAAGACATTCTATGAGTTTAATTCATTACTCTTATCAAACTAAAATTTTCAATTTTTAGATCAAAATCATTTTTTCTCATTTTGTAAAATTTTGTTTTTTTTGTTTTTTGCTTTTTGTTTTTTTTTTTTTTTTTTTTTTTTTTCTTCTTTTCTTTTTTATTTTTTTTTTTAAAAATTAACTTTGAAAAAAAAAAAGTTTGAAAAACGAAATAAACCTTAAGAAAAGTTAAGCTTTGTATGTTCTTTTAAAATTCATACATTTACAAGAAAAAAATCTTATTATCAGCGATTTTAATTTCCTAAAGAAAGTGAGAATTTTGCACGAGACGTTCCAATGAATGGGCCCAAAAAATTTTTTAACATTTTTTTTTTTTTGAAATTTATGGTTTGTTCAGGGGTTTCTTTTATAATTATGGACTGTATATAAGAAGTTTATTATTTCTCGTATTTCTAAACAATCTAAGTTTGGTTGATTCTTAAAAATAAAGTGACTTTTTCATTTTTCGGCTGGGCCCCTTTGAGTTAAATGGAGTTTATATTAATAAATAAAAATATAGTGTAATCATTTTATTTTTTGAAAAACAAATGAAAAAAGAAAAAAATTATTATTTAAAAATTTGCCCCTAATTTTGAAATTTGGATTAATATTATAACTTTTCACATCATTTTTTTAATTCTGAGACAAAAGATCAATCAAAACCATATCAAATTGTTCCCATACTTATTTAATTATTTGTTTTTTTTGTTTATATCACTTTATCTTCATTGAACTAAGAAGATATAATTTAAGAATGTTTCAAAGATTTGAAATCAATCTCAAATTTACCTTGTACCTTGAAAAAATATTAATTCCCTCTTGGTAGATAAACTTGATGTTTTCCTATCTCAAAATTTTTATGTACAAACTAAAATTAAATTTTTAGGAGACTTTTATCCACCTTAAGACAAATTAATATTTCCAAAAACTTCAAATTGGTCTTTAGACCTAACTGAGAAACTATATCTGCAAGATTTCCAGGTTTTCAAAAACAATTATTAAAGAAGAAATTAAATTTTTTTATTTTTTTTATTTTTACCTTTTGCAATTTTTTTTTTATTCTATTTTTTACTCACATCGCTTATGCAGGAAACTTTAATTTTCGAAGAGTCTAGTGAAGAAGATGAAGAAAAAAAACCATGGTGCCGGTTGACTTCACTAAATCCGATCCATCCAGATCTTGAAATAACAAAAAATGAGGTAACTTTTGGAAGACTTCCAACATCAGACTATACTTACAAATATAATTGGATCTCAGGCAAACACTGTGTGTTAAAACTTGAAAGCATGAGGAATAATCCAAAGCTTGTCAAATTATATGATTTTTCTTCAAATGGCACATTTATCAACAAAATTAAAATAGGAAAACAAAAATCTGTTACATTAAATTCAGGTGACAATATTTGTTTGTCAATCCCTGATTTTCGGACAAACAAAATAACAGAAATCAAAAACAATTTTGTGTCTTTTATTTTTACTTTTTTAGAAGATTCAAAATTTCCAAAAATACCTCAAAAAAAATCCCACCCAAAAAATTTAATTCTTAAACAACCTGTGCAACAGGTACATGGAAATAGGGTTCTGGATTTTTCAAAAAAAAATGTAGAAAAAGAAAAAGAAAAAGAAAACAATAACAACAATTTAAACCACGTCAAAACGCAATTCGGTATTCAAACAAATCAATTTTTAAATGAGCCTCTTCAGAAAAAAAGAACTTTTGACAAAATAGAAAATGAAGGTAAAAGTTCATCAGATAACGAGATTGGTTTTCAAAATATTGACAGTGACGCAGAAAACATTGACTCTGACGATAATGAAGAAGAATACGAGATTGTAACCTACAACAAAAAAGAAAATGAAGAAAATGAAAAGGAAAAAGAAAACGAAAACGAAACTGACAAAGAAAGAGAAGAAGAAGAAAAAATGGAAATAGTTACAGAAAATGAACAAGAAAAAGAAAAACAAACAGAAATAGAAAATGACAAATTCGAACAAAAACTTAAAAAAAAAAGATTAAATTTATTCAATGAAAACAAAATTGAAACTAATAACCCTCTTCACACTTTAAAAACAGAGAAAGACAATCAAGAATTTTTAGGAAAGAAAGAAGATATAAAAAAAAATAAGGTTGATGCTTCAAAAATAAAAACAGAAAACCAAAAGGAAAGTGCTGTAGAAGAAGAAAAAGAGATTGTAACCTACAACAAAAAAGAAATTGAAGAAAATAAGGAAATAAACCAAAAAAAAGAAACTGATAAAGAAAGAGAAGAAGAAGAAAAAATGGAAATAGTTACAGAAAATGAACAAATAAAAGAAAAACAAAAAGATAAAGAACAGAAAATAGTAACAGAAAAAGAAAAAGAAAAAGAAAAGGAAAAGGAAAAGGAAAAGGAAAAGGAAAAGGAAAAAGAAAACGAAAGAAGAAAACAAAACGAAATAAACGATCAAAAAATTGAGGAAAATTTAATTTGTTCCATTTGTTTTGAAATTCAGCACAACCCTATCGCAGTTATACCCTGTTTACATAGTTTTTGTGGTGGGTGTATTTCTGATTGGTCGAATTTGAGTTCAGAATGTCCATTATGTAAAACCAAAATTGAAACTTATATCCGCAATTTTGGTTTAAAGAGTATTTGCGAAACATTTCTTTTAGAGCATCCTAATAAAAAAAGAGATCCTGACGAACTTCAAGAATTGGATGAAATTGATATAATTTTAAAAAGGCAAAAAGAAAAAGATGATAACAAAAAAAAAGAAATTAAGAAGAGATGTAAAAAGGAAAAGGGGAAGAAAAGGACAAAGAAAAGAAATGATCAAATTAAAAATAAGAAAAAAAAAAATGAAAATGAATTGAAATCAGAATCTGAAACAGAAACAGAAACAGAAACAGAAACAGAAACAGAAACAGAAACAGAATCAACTTCAGGCTCGGAATCAGAATACGAATACAATAGCGAAGAGGAAGATGAAAGGTACTAGGAATGAGAAGAAGAAGAAGAAGAAGAAGAAGAAGTAGAAGCAGAAGTAGAAGAAGTAGAAGAAGAAGTAGAAGAAAAAGTAGAAGAAGAAGAAGAAGAAGAAGAAGAAGTAGAAGCAGTAGTAGTAGAAGAAGAAGAAGAAGAAGATGATGATGATGACAACAACGAAGAGGATGACATTATTTTACCTTAGTCAAAAAAAAAAAAAAAAAAAAAAAAAAAGAGAACACAGGAAAAAATAATCATCATAATCGTAATATTAAAAATAAATCCACCAACACTATTAAATACCGCGAATATCTTAAACCAAAAAAAGATGATAATTTTCAATGCGATCCAAATAATCCAAAGCATCATTTATGCTATAAACTATTCACAAGCAGAAAGGACAAAAAAAGGGTATACACTGTGAACACTACAATTTATATTTTTGTGATCTTTGTTTTGAAAATGGATGCAGCTTAAGGGGTGGAAAAGGAATTTAAAAAAAAGATCAAAGATCAATCTTTTCAATTGATACCCGTAGAAGGCCTTAAAAAAAACCAGTTTAAAAGAAAAATACTAATCGACTATATTGTTCAACATGGTATTACAATGGGTAACTTTGTAACAAAGGCTTTGAAAGAATATGATTCTTTAGTTTATAATCAAGTTGATATGCCTAATTTTTTTACTTATAATTCAAATATATATTTTTGTAAAAAATGCGCTAACCTTTTTAAAAGAGAAATTTTATATGCACACCGTCCTCATATCACACAAAACAAACTTCACAATTTAGTTACTAACCGAAAAAATTATGCTATGGGTAAAATGTAAAACCCAAAGAAAAAATATTGATCACGCAATAAAATTGAATCATATTTGTGAAATTTCAATATTTTAATTTTTTTAATAAAATATTATTAAATTTTCTTATTGTTATTATCAGAAAAAAGTTTTTCTTTTAATCCTTTTTATTTTGTATAATATTCAAACAAATAAATTTTTTGATTCATTTTCAATTGGAATCATTTATAACCTTGTTTTTTCTTGAATTATTATTATTTTTAAAAAAAAAAGATTGTACATTATGATAATCAATCTTTTTTTTATGTAAAGTTATTGTTTTTTTGTGACTTATTTTGGTTATATTGCGCCTTATGTGTGATCTGATGATGTATGCTAAAAAGTCCAGGAAGATATTAGCAAAAAATTCAATATTTTAGATAAAAATCAAACTCTATTTCAAAAATGATGACTCAACCATAATAATAGATTGGAAAAAAAATTATATTAGTTGTATTCAAGAACAACTAAAAACTAAATCTGATTTATAATTCACTTTTAAATTATTCTAAACATATAAAACTCTGATCTTTCAAAATTAAAAAAATCAAATCAAAAATAACAAAAAGTTATTCACAATTTTTGAAAAGAGAATTACATATTTTTTATTGATGAATTTTATTCTGGAAAAAAGTTGATCAACAAGTAGACTTTTTGAAAATAATTAAAACCACTTTAAAAGATCTTACATAGTCTCAATTTTGTAAGTGATTATTTGTCTTTTCGAAGATTTTTTGTTTTCTACTTGGATTTTTGCAAAAGAAAAAGAATCAAAAATGAAAAAGAAATCTAAAAAAAGAAAAAGAAAAATTGAAAAAATAAATTCTTTTAAAAAAAAGAAAAAAAAAAAAAAAGAAAAAGAAAAACAAAAATAAAAAAAAAAAAAAAAACAAA
Organism: Anaeramoeba flamelloides; assembly: GCA_027625915.1. Classification (NCBI taxonomy): domain Eukaryota; family Anaeramoebidae; genus Anaeramoeba; species Anaeramoeba flamelloides. The sequence goes on along the minus strand of JANTQA010000032.1, from coordinate 9,073,739 downwards.
AATTTGTAAAATTAGTAAAAATGGTTATGATCCAAAAATTTGAAAATATTTTTTTGATAAGAAAATAAGATAAAATCTCTCAAAACAACTTACATTAACATTATAAAGCCGGTCAAAATTTTTGAAAAATAACTTAGATTTTGAGACAAAATTGTATGTTAATCATTATCTAAATATCCCAATTTAAAAAAAAACTAACTGAAGTTTGTATTAAAATTTATTTATTTATTTAATGGGAGAAAGGGGTAATAATAGAAAATTTTTTCACTAAATAAAAACGAGAAGAAAAATATTTAAAATATTAAACAATTTAAAAAATTTTTAAAACCAAAAAAAGACATCAAAATAATAATAATAATAATAATACAATTTCTTTGAATTTTTAAATAATTTTGATAATTGGAAATTATTTTGATTTATTTTTTCGTTTATATTTAGATTTTCCAATATATATCATCATTTAGATGAATCAATTATTTTTTTTTTTTGAATAATTGGTAATATTTAAAGATAAGATTTTTTTAAATAGAGAAAAACCAAAATAAAATTAATTTCGAGTGTAGTACACTTACCTTTCTTATCATTTCTGAATACAAATTTTCATGAAATTATAAATAAGTTTTATCATTGTACTCCAAAATTCTTTTTATTATGATTAATAATGGTTTATTTTATATGTTATTTATTATTTATTCACAAATTATAAATAATTCGAATGATTTTAAATACCGAATAGTTTCAATTTTTAATTACAAATAGAATTTATCTAATAATATTTTTTATCCAAAAATTAAATGCATATCTTCTGAAAATGGTAAAATCCTGTTCAGTTAAGTTGATAAAAAAGCCTATTTTGTAAAAAAAAAATAATAATTATTCGATTCGTAGATTATTTTATCATTGATTTTTATCTATTAAAAATAAAGTGATAATACAACTAGCTTCCTAGAAATGATAAATAATAATTAATCTTTTTTTTTTTTTCTTTTTTTTTTCAGTTTTACGATTATTGAGTTAAACTTGAAATTAAAAAAATATTTTCTTTTTGTGTTTTTAAATTTTAATTTGTAAAATACTCAAATAATATTATTTGGGTTTCAATTTTTATATCTGGTAGCATTATTACTAAAGTAATTTACAAAATGAATTCCAGAGATTATGAAAAAGTAATTTTTCATTGTTCGATACTATTTATTATAGATTTTTTCGAGGGATTTGAGCCATGTCTCATTAATAATATTTACCTACTATTAACAACATATTTTAATTATCGAAAAAAGTATTCCAATAAAATCCATTCTAAAGACCATAAAAAAAAGTTTTTTTTCAAAACTATTATTCCATATTAAAAAAATAAATAACCTTACTAGTTATAAAAGATTTACCAGAATAACATTCAAATGATTACATTATTTTTTTTTAAATTTATAGTTAAAAATTACCAAATTGTTTTCAAACTACATTGGACACAAATTCTTGTGTACTGATTACAAATTCGTCTTTCAAAATAAAACTCAGAGTTTTTTTCTTCTTCTATTTGTATATATAATTTCTAATCCAGTAGTTAAATTTAAAATAAGACCAAATCTATTTTGAAGGTAAAATCCTTGATATTTTTTGTAAAATTTTAAATTATGAATTAAATTTGTTCAAAAACTACGTTGGAAATTCACAAAATTGTCTCAAATGATTTTGATCCTATCCAATTAAAAATACAAAGGAAGCTAATGAATATATTCTCCAATTCTGATCAAAAATTGAATTTTTCTTCATTTTTTTATGAAAAATGAACAAAAATAAAAAAGTTCTGTAAACTCGAAAGGGTATTAAGAAAAGTAAAAATGAAAAAGAAAATTAATCACAATTTTTGAGCTTGAAAAACGAAAATCATTTTAAACATTCTTTATAAACGACTCTAACTTTTGAAGATCAAGTGTCTATGACTTTTGATTATTGAGTTGCTTGAATTTTCGATTGTAACCACAAATTAGAACACTTTCTACAAATGAGCTGCGACTTTCTCTTAGTTTTTAAGGTCTTGATTCCTTTTTTTTCTGTTTTTTCATGAATTGAAGTTTCCATTAGGATCTTGATAACACTTTTTCCCTTTTTTTATATATTGGAAGAATCTACATTACCTAATATTCGAAACACTTTGTTCATTTTATATGACTTTTTTTTTGTTTTTTTTAATTTCTGTTGAATAAACTGAATTGTTCGTTTCATATCGAAATTGTTGGACTAGATATGGTAAAGGTTTTGTGGAATTTTATATTCGTTAATTAATACTATTATTTTCCAATTAAAAAAAGAAAATTATAAGTTCAAGTTCCCAAATATTTTTCTAGTTTATAAGTTGAAAGCAAAACCAAAGATCTTTACTCAAAACCAAAATGATATTTTTAGAGAATAAATTAAACTTCCTTTCTGAAGACTAAGTGAAAATTTTTCCTCTGGTAATTTGATTCTAACAGTAATAATTAAATAACATTATGGAAATCGAAATAAAAATTTACATTTTTTAATAGGAAAATAACAGCATAAAAAAATTCTGCAAAAAACAGTTGTTTTATTAAAAAAAATAAAATTGATCCATAATTCGAGTAAAATTACCTTTCTTTTTTCATAATTGAGGATTTTGGTGAATTTCGTAGAATACCAAACATATTATGAGTGTTTTTTATCAAATTTGCCTTTTTTTTAAAATAATAAAAAACAATTCAAGAGAAATTTACAATTTTCTCCATTTTGACCTTTAAAGTTAAAACTGAAGACCTTTAAAACTTAATTCACAAATAAAAAAATAATTGTAGGTAATTCTCAACAAGGTCAAATTGTTTTCCATTTTCACTTAAATAGAAATTTTCTCAAAAAGTCGATTTTTCCCAACCTTCTTTGTCATTTTTTAATATTACAGAAAAGAGATCGACAAAATTCTGGCATTTTTAGTCAGAAATTTCATTTTTTCCTTCATAGATTTGACTGAATAAATATTTATGAGATTTACGAACCTCGAAATACTCTTTGGAATACACTTTACTTAAACTTTCAATTGCACACGAAGTTTAAAATGTTTCCTTTCTTAATAAAATTAATTTTTTATTTTTTTTCGAAAATTTACTAATCTTCCTCTATTTTTTGAGATACATTTCCCAATTTGATCCTTCCTTTTAAAAATTTATTTTTTAATAAGAGAACTTTAAGAAATCAAAACCATTTCTACTTCTAGTTTATTGTAGGTTTCTTTGATCTTTTAATGTGCGTCTTTTTGACAATAGAAACATTGCTTTTTATTTTGGAATCACAGGACTTAATAATTCTACACTTTTTTTTTGAATAACAGTATTTTCAAGCTGAAAAAAATTATTTTTATAGTTGCTGTGTTCATTCTATTTTGTCATTGTTCATAAATAAAACAATTGAAAACTAATTTATAAAACCGAAATTTGTAGTTTCTGCAAAAAAAACTTTCATTTTTTTTTTCTTCCAAACCTTTGAATAATCTCTAAAATTGATTTTAAAAACAAAAACAAAAACAAAAACAAGATTGAAAAACTTTCTAACAAAACCAACCCAATCATTTTTTTCATTTGGAAATTTCTAATTTTGGTCTTATGACAAATGAATATTACCAGCAAGTAATCAAAAAAAAAAAAAAAAAAAGCAACAAAATTAAATAAACTTCGTAGTTTTACAGCAGATCTTATCCAAAAGCAAAAAAACAAACAACAAGCAATTGATAGAAAAAGAGATCTCGAAGATTTTTGGAATCAATCTGATTTGAAAATACACCCTTATGTGTCACCAGAAAGAATTACATCTACAATCTGTCCTGAAGAAACAGAGACGCATAGGGAATGGAAAAAAATTAAGGACGATCGAATAGTTTTCCAATCTAACACAACAAATCCTGAAGCAAAAACATTTGCAACACAGATCACGGAAAGAATGATGGAAATGATTATTTGGCAATGGCCACAACAAGAGTCAGACTCAGGTTCGGAATTAGAACAAGACTTAAGTAATCAAGAACAAGAACAAGAACAAGATAAAGAGAAAGAACAAGAAAAAGAACAAGAGCAAGAGCAAGAAAAAGAACAGGATCAGGAACAAGAACAAAAACTAGAACAAAGACAATACAAAGAACAAGAAAATGTTGAGGAAATTAAAAAAAATATCCCAAAAAAATCAAAACCACTACCTGCCAAACCATTAGAACCAATACCAAAAATTCTACAAACTAATAAAGAAAAAGAAAATCAAAACAAAAATAATAAATTAACACAAAAAGAAGAAATTAATCAAAATTCCCAAAACAAAAGACTAACTAAGGAAAACAACCATAACAATACCAACAATCTTAATAATAAAGAAACAAAGCAGATTGAAAAGGAAATCCGAGAAAGAGATGAATTTCTAAAATATATTAAACAATATAAAAAAGAAATAATTGAAAAACACCCACAATTTTTTGAAGAAAATGAAGTACTAAGTTCTTGTAAACACAAACAAAAAAGTAGAAACAAAAAAATAAACAAAGATGTAATTCTCTTTATCAAAGAATTAGAAGAAAAAAAGAAAAGTAATACACAAAGCAATAATTTAGAAAATGCAAAACTTAATAACAAAAAAAAAAAACAAACCCAACCAAACAAAATTGAAGAATCACAATTTTTAAGAGCACAAAGTTTTTTTTCCTCAGAAGAAGAAAATGAAAATAGAAAACAAAATCAAAAACAATCAGTAGAAAATGAAAAAGATCAAAATAATGAGATTATTACAAAAAAAAATGAAACGAATAAAACCCTGATACATGGAATAGAATTCGACAACGAAGATGAAATAACAACCATGGGTAAAACATCAAAAAGAAATCAAAAAACACTTCACAGATCAAGAAGAGATAAAAAGAAAACTCATAGATCAAGAAATAACAAAAAACGTCATAAATTAAAAAAACCAAAGAAGAATCTATCAGCATTTTCTATTAATATTAACCAACTAAAGTTACTTTCTAGCCAAACAGAATTTCAAAGATCTCAAGCCCAAAACAAAAGTTCTGTTAAAAGGAGTGAATTTAGTGAAAGAGAGGTGCTTAATGAAAAAAACAATATTAAAAATGAAAATGAAAAGGAAAATGAAAAGGGAAAGGAAAAAAAGAAAGAAATGAAAAAAGAAAAGGAAATGAAAAAAGAAAAGGGAAAGGGAATGAAAAAAGGGAAAGGAAAGGAAAAGGAAGTGTACAAAAAAAAAGAAAAGGAAAAGAAAAAAGGAAAAGGTAAAGGAAAAGAAAAAGAAAAGGAAAAAGAAAAGGAAAAGGAAAAGAAGAAGGAAATGAAAAAAGAAAAGGAAATGAAAAAAAAAAAAAAAAAAGAAAAGGTAAAGAAAAACGAAAATGGAAAGGGAAAGGAAAAGAAGAAAGAAAATAAAAAAGAAAGTGAAAAGGAAAAGGAAATGAAAAAAGACAAGGGAAAGGAAAAAAAAAAAGGAAAGAAAAAAGAAAAAGAAAAAGAAAAGGCAAAGAAAAATGGAAATGGAAAGGGAAAGAAGAAGGAAAAGGGGAAAGAAAAAGAAAAGAAAAAAGAAAAAGAAAGGGGGAAAGGAAAGGAAAGGGAAAGTGAAAAGGAAAAGAAAAGAAAAAGAGAAAAGGGGAAGGAAAAAAGAAAGGAAAACCGAAAATTAAAGGAAAAAGAAAAAGAAAAAGAAAAAGAAAAAGAAAAAGAAAAAGAAAAAGAAAAGGAAAAGGGGAAAGGAAAAGAAAAGGAAAAGAAAAAAGAAAAGTACAAAAAAAAAGAAAATAAAAAGGGAAAAGAAAAGGAAAAGGAAAATAAAAAAGAAAAGGAAAAAAGAAAAGAAAAGGAATATAAGAATGAAAAAGGAAAGAAACAAATACATAGAAACAAACAAACACAAGAGAAAGGGAAAGAGACTCAAGAAAATTCAACAAGCAAAGTTCAATCCAACCAACCAGTTTCAAAAAAGGAAAAAGCAAAAAAGCAATTTATATTATATCAGCTTCGTGGTGAAACGAATGCACGTATAACATTAGTTGACTCTGCAATTGAAAGTTTTAATAGGGAAGACGTGTTTGTTCTTGTTTTGAAAAAAATAATTTATGTTTGGTGTGGTAAAAATTCAAATTTAGTTGAGCATGAAAAGGGATTAGATTTTGCGCAACAAATCGAAAAATCGGAACCTTCTAGTAAATATCAAATTTTTTTATTATTAGATATCGATTTATCGAAAACTGATCAAAAGAAACAACTTAAAAAAAAATGTCGAAATAGGCATTTCCATGGTGATGATGATCCAAAATACGCAAAATATTTTTGGGATCATCTAAATGGTAATAAGGAAGATATTAAAGAAACAAATGATTCCGAACTAAGCAAACTTGAATTTGAATCGTGGTGGTTGGAACAAATAACTTTATTTAGAGTCAAGAAACAAGGCGATCTTGCGCAAATCGCGAGTGGGTTAATTGCGGGGAGGCATGTTTTAGATACCACTTCGGCGTATTTATTAGTTTCTCATTCGGGGATCTTTATTTGGATTGGCAAGAAGGTTAAATGGAGGTTTAGAGAAAAAATCTTAGGCCAGAGCGCTACACTTGCAAAGAAATTTAATATCACAGAAAACAACACTAAAATACAAAATAATTTTGAAAACGATGAACATCCTTTATTCCAAATGCATTTTTTAAACTGGAAAATCAAAAGAATAAACGACCAAAGTTTACCTCGATTTCGAAGAAAAAACAAATAGTATAAAGAACAGAAATGTTTTAATACTAAGCGATTAAAATTTTAGTCTTGAATATAAGGTATTTCCAAAAAATTGGGGCAATTTTTTTTACATTTCATAAAAAATAATCTTTTTTAGTGATGGTAATCATTAATTAACTATACCAAATTAAGTTTAATATTTATACCGAGTGAATCAACCACTTATGTATACAATTCAAAGCATTTTAGTTGAAATATTCCCAAAAAATGAAAAAAAAAATGCAATTTTTTTTTGGTAAAGCAATGTACGACCAATTTCAATAAAAAACCGGAAATATGGAATGGGAAAAAATTATTTTTTAAACGAAAAGGCATTTATATGTTTTTAATTATATTATAAATTTTTTTGAGATTATACATGTTATGAAAATATTTTTTTCGATCAAAAAGAAAATAATAAACACCAATTTTCACCTTAAAAAAATATCCGATAAAATCGAGATCATAAATTTTAATAAATTTTATTTCTGCAATACAATACTAAGAAATAAATTGAGTTATTATCAAAAATCTATAAATGGTGGTTAATGATTTTATATATTTAAATCCTATTTTGAAGAATGGGTTTAACAGGTATATTTTAAAATAAATTTGCCCCACATTCTTGGAAATAGCTTATTACATCAGAAAATACATTTAATAAGAATATTTTTTTTTTAATTGATTGACTTTTTTATTTTTCTAAATTATGAACACTTTTGGGTTTAAGCTTTATGGAAGTGTTGATATATATATTATTTTTTGATTATATTTTTCCAAATATATTCTAATAGCCTATCTAAATTGTAATTAATTTTTTTCTCTGAAAAAATTATTAATCTTGGAATTTCCTGAATAAGATTCAAACCAACAGTAATAACTTAACGTCTATTGATAATTAATCCTTTGGTTGTTATTTTCGAAAATTTTTTAATCATTAGAATACAATATATATCCCTTAGAACCCCAAATAACCTAATTGGCTTTGAAATAAAATTTTTTAATTTGAAACGTTATGAAAATATTCAAAGATATAGAATTTATAAACAATTATCTTCGAAAGGAAATTTTATAATTAAACATTCTATATGTACCTAAACTAAAATTCAAAATAAATGGCCCACCTTATATTTCAATTTTGAATTGTATTTGTATTGTTAGAAGTGTTTCCTCTAATAATTAAAATTTGAAAATAAATCATTTTTTCTCTTTTTATTTTTTCTTTCAGTATTTTGTTAAAATGGAAAATGAAAATCAAAATTATCCAGAACCTGAAATAAGATTGAACATTGTTCTGTTAAATAAACAGGGTTACAGTCAGTTTCACTTTTAAGGCACAAACTTTCAACGAAATTTAAGGCACAAAAAAATCTCAAATTAAGGCACAAAATTTGAAATTTCATTTTTTACAATTTATTTTTACTAGACTTTGAATTTTGTGCCTTAATTTGAGATTTTTTGTGTGCCTTAAATTTCGTTGAAAGTTTGTGCCTTAAAAGTGAAACTGACTGTATTCTCAGCGTAATGTCGCAATGAGACTGAATATTAGTCGAAGAAAGGTTCGATACTGGATTGAAAACTGGAGTAATGAAAAAAGATTGCATAATAAAAAGAAAAAGAAAAAGAGTTTTTCAATACAATTATCGGAATTTGTTAAAAATGCCACACAAAATAACAGGTCACTGAGTAGCAAGCAATTATCAAAAATTGCTCAAGAAAGATTCCCTAATGAACACTGTTCTGAATCAACCATCTACCGAATAAGAAAATCTTTGAAATTTGACTATAAACCACCTCGCATCCGCCAATTTTTAACTGAACTGCAAAAAGCAAAAAGAATTTTATTTGCTTTAGACATGGAATCAACTAAAACAAATTGGAATCGGGTAATATTTTCTGATGAGTCCTGGTTTTATATAAACTCACAAACAAGAAAAAATTTGGAGAATGCCAAATGAAAAATCAGGAATTTTTTTTTTTTTTTTTTTTTTTTAATCCTATCTAACTTATTTTTAAATAAAAAAGAATCTGTCTTTCAAGAAAAAAAACATTATGATGAAAAGGTTTTAATTTGGGGTGCTTTTGGAGTTGATTTTAAATCTCGTTTAATTGTTATTACAGTCAGTTTCACTTTTAAGGCACAAACTAGCAACGAAATTTAAGGCACAAAAAAATCTCAAATTAATACACAAAATTTGAAATTTTTTTTTTTTACATTTTTTTTTACTAGAATCTGAATTTTGTGCCTTAATTTTAGATTCTTTTTGTGCCTTAAATATCGTTGAAAGTTTGTGTCTTAAAAGTGGAACTGACTGTAATGGGAGTATTAATACTCACATTTATATCAAAGAAATTCTCAAAAAGTCAAAAATCATCAAAAAGGCAAATGAAAAATTTGGGGAATTCTGTTGGATATTTCAACAAGATGGCGCAAGACCACACACGTCAACAATAACAATGAGTTACTTAAGATACATATGCAATGTTTTGCATCCATGGCCACCAAATAGTCCCGATTTAAATCCCATTGAAAATCTTTGGGCAATAATGGATAAAAGATTTTCAATTGATAGACCAAAAAATAAGAAAGAATTTACTAAAAAATTGAAAAAAATTTGGAAAGAAGTAACAGATGAATTAATGGAAAAATTGGTTTCAAATATGACAATGAGATTAGATTTAGTTATTCAAAGGGAAGGATAATCGATAAATGGGTTTTATTAATTTTTGAAAAAAAAATTTTTTCATGTAATGCTTATTTCAAAATAAATATCCCAATTTTTTTTAAAATTTTTTTTTAACTTTTTTTATTTTATTTTTTGAAGAAAAACAAATACCCCTGGAGTAGTGAACCAAAAACTAAAATAAAAATTTTGATATTATAATAGATAACTACAAGTATTAAAAATATTTTTCTTTAAATTTTGATTTTTGATGGGACAATGATTTTGAATGATAGTTTACAATAAAAAAAAATGATTGAAAAAAAATATTCAACATTGGGAATTTTTTCTTTATTTTTGTGATTTTATTATTTTTTAATTCGTATTTACTTTCCTGGAAATTTTTTTGGGACCCTTTGTACCCCAACAAGACCTAAAAGTCTTTAAGTAAGAATTTATTCATTACAAAAGATATTTTACACTCACATAGAAAATTTGTTTTGTCTATTAATTTCTATCCAATAACAATATCGATATTTGATTCTAAATAGTTTAAAAATAAAAAAATATAAATTAAATTTTCAACAATTAATTTTTTATTTTTATTATTGTGGAAAAAAAAATGTCAAATCGATTTGCCACAATAGCTAAATTATTTGGCCAACAATTCAAGTTAGATTAATATTTGATTTTTTTTTTAATTTTAACACTTTTAATTTTTGCTTTTTTAAAATAGAGTCATAAAATAAATAATATTATTGAATAAGAGAACATGGATTAAAAATTATTTTCCAAAATCTGGATTAATTTAGATTGAAAAATTCAATTTTAAAGAGTCTTTTTTCAAATTTTTACAAAAATTCAAAATTCAATAAAAAAAAATTATTAGTTTCAAAGATTAATTTGTTATTTTTGAATAATATTTAAAAATTGTTATTTATTTTACAAAAAAACTTAAAGTTGATTACTGTATCTATGAATAAAAAATTATTGCTTTAATTATATATATAAATATATTAAATAAAATTCTTTTACAATATTTTTTTTTTGTTTTTTAGAGTTTTTTCTAATGGTAAAATAAAGGTTTTAAAAATTATTCATATTAAAATTTTATTTTTTGCATAATGAAATGAATTTAAAATTTCTAAAAATCCTAATATATATGAGGATTTTGTCTGAAAAAAAAATGTAAATTTCTCAAATAGTATATTTATTTAATATCTATTTTATTTTAAAATAAGCAACTTTATTTGATAATAATGATTAATAAATCACTTTATTGATTTTTAATTACTATAATTATTATAAAATATTTTTTTTAATATATTAATATAAAAAAATATTAATCTTTAAAGAAAATATAAAAATGAATAATTATTATTTTTTTCCAAAGTGTCAAAAAAAAAAATCCAAAAGTCTAACTACTTTATCTTTGAACTATTTTGAATTTTTATATTATAATCCTAATCGGGATTAAAGACAAATAATAACATAAATATATTAGTACACTAATAACATTTTAAATCTTTGATTTCACCTGTATTGTCATTTTTATAAATTGGGGGGGTAGTATATATATATATATATACTAGGAAATTTACAAAAAAAGTTTTTAAAAAAATCAAAAAAAATTATTTAAGAAATAAAAATAAAAATCTGGTATTTAGAAAATAATGAAACAAGTTGAATAAACAATATATTATTGAATTTATTGAAATTTCACTTTTCTGTTTTAAGGATCAAATGGTTAGATAACATCAACTAATTGTATCTGATTTTTTTGGTTTAACAGAATCAAAATTAACCTTCTATCAACCATAAGAAAAAATATCTACTCCATCCAACGAAAAAGATATTACTAAACGTGATCAAGAAAATAAAAACTTATAAAAAAAATAGACAAAAAATAAAATAGTTTCAAATCACAATTATTTCCAAATTGAATGATGAGTGTCTTATTGTTATTCTTTCAACTGTTTAAATTGTATCCAAATTTTTGGAATTTATTTTGGGCTCTTTTTATTTTAAAATTTTTAAAATTCTTCTTTTTGATGGATATTTATAAATGCAATCACAACTATTGTTTTTTAGATGAGGTTTAACAAAAAATCAAAAAATGAAAAAAAAAAAAAAATCGAAAATGATTTCAATCACAGTATGTTCCAATTTTAAGAAACAAATTTTCTACAAAATCGAAAGTACCGAAAAATCTTAAATTAAAGTACATTTTTTAGGATTTTTATTAACACAAATTATTTTACTAGAAGTTCAATTTTGAAACTTAATTTTGGATATTTTTTTATAACGATAATTCTGTACAAAGTTTATGTTTAAAAAGTGTACCTAATAGTATATTTTTTTCAAATTTAGAATAAATAATTCTATTTTTTTTTTTAAAATTTTTAAATTTTTTAAAGTTTAATTATTATTTTGAGATTTTCTTTTTAAAGTGTATTTTATTATATTCTTTAACAGACACTATAAGATCTTTTTTCTTTTAAGAAAATATTTTATTTTAAAATAAATGAGTTATATGTTTAAATTTCGACTGTTTCAAGAATAGGATAAATGGATCCAAGTTTTAAAAACGAATAATTCCTTTCAAAATAATAATATTCGAAAAGAGTGTTAAACTAATCAAAAATTTAACTTATTAGTCAATTTTAAGAGATATTATTTTTTTTTATTTTATTATAAATTTAAGAGAATATTTCTTTTAGTATACTAACCATTTAGGGTTTACAATCCCTGAAATTCGAAGATAGATTATCTTGTAGTTGTTGTTACCAATTGTTAATTTGGTTCTTAGCTGATCAAATTTGTACTTGGTATATGATTTTAATAGTTGATTAAAATGGCATTTTTAGACAGTTTATTTATTTTTTTTGCAAAATCTGAATTGAAGAAGGTAAGACGATCATATTGGAAGACCAGTTATATAAAAATGTGGTTTGTGAGTTATTGATTGAAATTTTTAATTAGGTTTGATAAGTTTTCATTTGGTGCTTTTAAAAAAATTATTTTCATTAAGTTAATTGACAAAAAACTAAATCAAGATTCTTTTCTACAACCCAAAATACAAAAGTTATTCTTGAACACCTATCAATCTATTAGTCTTACACTCTTCAATTAGAATTTCGGAAAAAAAAAAAAATAAATTGTTAAAAATTGACATTTTAATCCACTATTAAAATCCTATATCAACCCCAAGATGGATTAGCTAAGAATCAAATTAACAAGTCATAACACCTAACATAAGATAATCTATCTTCGAATTTCAGGGATTGTAAACCTAAATACAAACAATAAATAAGAAAAAATATTTGAAAAATTCAAAAAATTGAGATGATTCAATTCATAATTTATGATTTTCTCAAAAATTCTAATCAAGGGGTTTACCTTCAAAATTGGTTTTAGTGTTGATGTACTATTGACTAATTAATTAGATGTTGTTTTGGAGCCAGAAGAAAAAAAAAGAACTAGTATTTTTGATCGAACAGGTTTGAAATTCTCAAAAAAGGTATTTAGGTTGCTGTATCTCAATTTTTTCTCTCAGAGTTCTTTACACATCGATCAGTGTCTTCAGTATACTATTTTACACAAAAAGTCGAATATTTTGACATCTTTTAGGGACTGAATATTGTTAATAATTTGCACGAAAAATTCAAAATAATCGAAGAATCATTTTTTTTACTTGATTCTACTGATCAATTACAAATATTTCTTCTCTTTAATTGAAAATTTAACTGATGAAATTTCTCTATTTCCTTCTTTTTCTCACAACTCTAAGTCTTTCTCAATCAATTATAAGAGAAACCGAATTAAAAGTTAGCAACACAGTGATAAACTTTGAGGAATTTGGTTTTCTTTCTGGGGGATCTTATAAAATTGAAATCGCTAATTTAACAAAAAGTGAAACAAGTTCGAGAATGATAATAGTCGACGACGGTGACTATCACCTTGTAATTGAAAAGAAATTAATTTTTTTTTCTTTTTTTTTTTCTTTTTTTTTTTAATTAACCAACAAATCTTTTTTGTTCTAACCAAACCAAAAAACTTTCTCAACAATAACTCTTTTTTATTCTGTTTGATCTTCTTTCTTTCTTACCTTTTAATATCTTCTCTACTCTGTTTTTTTTTCGCTTAGATCGAAAATCAAAATTTAAGCTGTGACAAAGTCGATGATAATTCTGATTATTATTTTGATGTTCAACAAATCAATGGAGAAAGACTCTATACCAATTCTACATTCAAAAAAGAAGAGGAGTTGATCTTTTGCCTCACGAATTGTGATTACAAATCGATTGAATTCCAAATCAAATACACTTTCCTAAATCCAAATGGCGAACATTTAAGCTCTGGTTTAATCCTTGTTCCAAAAATCTTTTTCTTTTCAATTTTCTTTTACTGCTTTTTATTGCTCTTGTGGTTGATCAATTGGTTTAAATTCCGTGGTAGCAAAATACTACTTCACAGATGTGTCAGCATGTTAATTGTATTAAAGGAAATTGAATCAATAGTCTTATATTTCTATTGGAGCTATAATTCGCACGTTGGCAAATACAATTTTGCGATTATCTTTTTTGTGTCGATCTATGAGGTCTTTTGTGATACCTTGCTTTACTTTGTTTTGCTATTAATCGCTCACGGGTTGTCCATAGTGAGAACGAATTTAAATCTGGACACCTATTGTATGCTGATGTTTCTGTCAATCTCTGTCGTGATCTTTATCCAAATCGAATTAATTCTTTCCAAGACGACTTTGAAATTAATCTTTCTTTTTGTTTGTGCCTTTAGTTTCTTTTTAATGATAAAGCAGGTTTTAATTGCCTCGGAATTTACTTTGAGGCATCTTTCACATCAAAGACAATTGTTTAGAAACCAAAACATGAATTTTGGCTTTCTTTCTGTTAATGCCAAAATCAAAATGTTAAAAAGATTCAAAATACTGATTTTAATTTACATTTTTACCTTTTTAAATTGCCTGATCTACAAGCATGTCATTTCTTTAAAATATATTTGGACTTACTATTTCTTTGTATTCGTCACAGATTTAATACTCTATTATGGTATTGGTTATACTTTTTGTTTCCGTGAATTAGGCATGTTCCAAGATCAAGACGATCACCAACATCACAACTCAAGTGTAAGTTCTCACAATTACTTTTTTCTTCTTAAAAGTTTTGCTTTGATGTTTTTTTTTTTTTTTTTTTTATATATTTTTAAGGAACATCACAATTTGACTTTAATCCGGATTAATGGAAATTTAACTTCATGGCTATTGAACATAAAATAATAACAAGCCAAGAGAAATTGTTAACATTTAATAAATTGAGTTTTTTTTCTCTTAATTAATACTGTTGTTCAAATAACAAATGTAGACTTTTTGAACCCGTGTCTCAAAGTAAAAAAAGCCATAATTCTTTTTTCGATAAAATTTACATATTAAATGATCAAAGAAACCAACAATAAATCCTAATTAAATTTGGTATTGGTTTCTAAAAGTATTATTATTTAAAAAATAAAATTCTAAAAATGAAGGATCAAATTGTAAAATTTTTTGCATAAACAGAGTAAATTTTTGAGAAAATTTTTATCCTGAAAAAAACAAAACACTTCAAAAAAATCAAAAAAATGGGAAAATTTTTTACAAATTTTATTTTCCGAATTTAAAATTTACAAAAAAGATCAAGGGATTTTCATTCAAAATTGATTTGAACTTAGGTATACTCTTGGAGAGTGATTTAGATGTTACATTAAGATATAATAAAAAAAAAAGAACAAAGGATTTTATTTTGAAACACAGGTTTTATGTTTTGGTGCACGTTTTTTTTTTTTGATCACTGTATCATTTGGACAAAGCATTTTCTTCATCCAAATTTGAAATTAACCTTGAAATGTTGGAAAACGAGAACCCAAATGGGACAAGGTCTTTCCACTTTCTTTTCAAGTATTATTGACTTTAGGATTAATGTATATCAATATATCCGGATATAATCTGGATAGCTAGTGGATGTATAGGTAAAAAAAAAAAAAAAAAAAGAGATATTAAATTTGCCTTGTTTTATTCGAACACTCCAAAAAATTGTTGGTTTAAAGAAATGATTTATAAAAAAATCAAAAATTCCGAAAATTGGCTATAATTTGAATTCCATTCAACAGATAGTCTTTGAAATGATTTGTATTATTCAAGAGATTGGATTTCAACATTTTGAGTTTGCTTCTAGAGATAATCAATTGAATGATTTATATTGGCTATTATATCTAATTTTCATCGTATTCTGAAACTCAAATTCTGATGGTAAATTGTTTTTTGCAATTTAAAAAACTTCTCTCACATCTTTTGATATTACATCATTTTTTTGGCACGACAACATTATATTCTTTATTTTCATCTTTGTTTCTCATTTCCTCATTCATGTGATTTGTTTTCTTTATTACAAGGAATTTTTCTAGATATAAATAATCAAGTATCCTGTATTTTTTATCATTTATGATCTAAACAAATGCTTTATCTGTAAAAATTGATATCCTTTAAACAACAATTTTTGGTTACTTTGATCAGAAAAATATTTTAAATAATTTGTTTAAAGGGATTAGCACTGTAGTGGATTTGCATATCATTTAAGTATGTTGAGATTGAAAGTAAAACATAATAGTGTCACATGTTTCAAATATCTCTAAAAATTCTATTCGAAAAATTATTGCAGCAATAAATTATTTGATTTTTTACGAATGGAACAATAATTAAAAATTGGGATCTTAGAAACTTTTTTTTTAATTGCTTTTCCAAATCTAAAGACTGAAATCAAAATACAGTATTCTGGGTATTTAATAAAACTTAATATTTTAGAATATCCAAAAAGTAACTATTTTTGAGGTTTTTTAATTTAAAAGATTAACTCAATAACTATGATTATAAAAACAGAAAAAAAATGAATATTTTGTTTCCATTTTTTATAAAGATACTTGTAACATCAATATATTTCCATGATTTGAGAAATATTCTGTCAAAATAATCTCGTTGGTTAATTATTTAATTTTTTAAAAAAAATAGAATTTTTTAGCTATTAATCTCCATTTCGAGACTAATATATATTAAAGATATTTTTCAACTTTAAAGTCTGAAGATTGTTAAAACAACCTTTAAATTTGTGGGAAATTCAGATTTTTTTCCAAAATTCTTTCAATTTTTTACTAATAGACGAATCAAAGAAAAGTCCTTATTTAAAAGATCTAAATTAGAAAAATTTTTATTGTGTTTAATTCTCCATTTTAATCTTTAAGTTTTTATTTATTTCTTTTATTACTTGATCTTACTTTTCATTTTCAGGTTCTGTTAATGTTTCCAAAAAAAAAAAATAAAATGTAAAAAAAATTGTGGGACCCTTTCATTGGAAGACCTGGTGTAAAAATTCTCAATTTCTTTAGGAAATTTAAAATTGTTGACAATAAGATTTTTTACTTAAAATGTATGAATTTTAAAAGAGCATACAAAGCCTCAATTTTCTAAATATTAATTTAGAGTTACAATCAAGATTTTTTTTTTTTTCTAATTAGCATTCATTAAAAAAAAAAAAGAAAGAAAAAGAAAGAAAAAGCAAAATTAGAAGAAAAAATAAAACTAAAGAAAAGAAAAAAAAAAAAAACAAAAAATTTTACAAAATGAGAAAAAATGATTTTGATCAAAGTATTAATAATTTTATTTTAAGAAGAATATTGGGATTAAACTCATAGAATATGTTATATTTCTTCAATAAAATTGGTATCCTTTGACTGAAAAATGAGTTTAGTTTATTTTTTATTTTTTTTTTTTTGCATTTTTGGAAAGTTGATCTGATCTAGCAAAAGTATTACAAACCCAATTTTTGGTATTCACTATTATTTAGAAGACGATAATGAATTTATCCAATTAAAAGAAGGTAACAAAAAAACTTTTTTCAAAGCTGATCAGTTGACATGCCTCACAAGCTCATCCAAATGAGATATTTAACAAAATTTTCAAAAAATTTATTTACAAACTTGATGTTTTGTAAAAGTATAGCAAACTAAACCCCATTCCAAAAATTTGGACACACCCAAAATAAAAAATAGACAAAAAAAAAAAAAACAATTTAGTATATTTTTTCAAACATAATATAAAACTACATTTAAGTTACCCGAGTATTTATGTTTTTATAAGTAATCATTTTCATATAAATAAAAGAAACCAATATAAAAAGAAAAAAAAAAATTGGTGTGTCCAAAATAATGAAACTAGCTAAACAAAAAATGTATTGGTAAATTTGTTGAAATTTCACCAACAATTGTTGATCGATCAAATGATAAGATAACATCGACCAATTGTATGTGGATTTTTCAATTTAACAAACTCAACAGTAACCTTCTATCAACCATCGAAAAAAAATTCCAGATCTAACGAAACAGATTCTGTAACTGGAAAAAAGGAAATAAAAACAAAACAGAAAAGAAAAAAATAAAATAGTTTGTAAAATCATAATTATTTCCAAATTGAATGTAACGTTTAGTATTGTTTTTCTTTGCTACTGTTTAAATTGTGTTCAAATTTTTGGAATTTAGTTATAATCAAAAAAAAAAAAAAAAAAAATCTCAAATAGATAGAAATTCACATAAAAAATTATCCTATTTTCAAAAAAAAAACAAGTTAATAGGATAAGATAAACAATATAAAATAAATTCAAGTAATAATTATTAGTAATTAATTTTTATTGATAACAAAATTTCCATTTTCATAAATTAAAAAAAAAAAAATGAAATTTCAAATCAATAGTCGGCTTCAGATGCCTTGCCACCACTATTAGAGCATGAAATTGACGACACTTTTGAAGGTGTGCCGGTAATAATTGCAAATCCTACAAAAAGGGGGGATGATGCAGAATGGTCTGTAGCATTTGAAACTGAAATTCAAAAGCAACCAGATAATGTAAATTTCGAAAAAAAGGATTTTCAGCAAAACAATCTAGATGTTAATATTAACAAAAATGATAACATTACTAGCCATCACGCGGAAGGGGAAGATGTGCGAGAATATCGTAAATATAAATCAAAGAAAGTAAATGTCAAAAATAACCCTAAACGAAACCGAATTTCCCAAGATTTAAATAGCGAATTGGAGATGAGTGAATACATTCCTTTGACAATTCTTGGAAATGATTCAATTGATGATTTAGAAACAACTAACAAAAGAGAAAAAATGGGAGAGCTATCGGACCCTTTATTGAATAACGAAATAGAAGATCAGACAGATTCGCAATTTACAATCACAGAAAGGCACCTACAAGAAGGGCTAACAAACGAATTAATAACAGAAAATGAAAGGAAAGAGCATTCGAACATTAGTTCAGTTGTTGATTTTTCAGACGAAATGAAATTATTAAATGAAAAATATTAACACAAATAATGATTTTGTTTTATTTTTCTGTATATAGAAAATAATAAATTAGGGTATTTCTTTTAATTAAATTTTGATTTGTTTTGAAACAATGTCATCATTGGAATTAATTTGTTAATCATTGTATTGTGGTATTGTCAACAAATCATTTGACACAAAATTCGATTTTTTATCTAACCAATACAATGTTAAGGATATAATTATGCTTCCAATGTGTTATATTACTTGGGAATTATCTTTCAAAAAAAAAGAAAATTTACTGTATATATCAATAGAAATTTAATAATAATAAAAATAAATAAATAAAATCCGAATACTCAATAAATTTTTCCGCTATCCATTACATTGCTATTTTTAGTTTCATCAAATTGTTATTATTGATAAACAAAATCAAAAGAACTCTTTTGGGTTTATTCGTTCATTAATGACATCAAAACGAATTAAACCAAATTTCAAAAATATTGACTCACTTTATAATGTTAATTTGAGTGGTTTTGTCTTATTTTATCCCAGATTTTTAATCAAAAAAAAATCATCAATTTTTTGTATCAGAATCATTTTTTCCTAATTTCTTTTCTTTTGTTTTAATTTTATCAAATATTAGTTTTTCTTTTTTTTTTTTTTTTCTTTTTCTTTTTTTTTTATCAATTTGTTTCTCTTTTTCTTTTTTTTTTTTTGTTTTTCAAATTATTTTTTTAAAAACCATGATGAAAAAAAAAAAAGATCTTTGAAAATATCAATAAACATTAATATATTTGAGGCTCTTATAATGTCTTTTAAAATTAAGATAATTATTAACAAAAAATCTTCTTTTTAATCTTTTTTCAGTGGGCGTTCAGAAATGAAAAATCTGTAATTCTCTTTTCAAAATTTGAGATTCACTTTTTTTTAGTTTTTAATTTTATTTTTTTTAATAATTTTGAAAATATCAGGTTTATGTATATAGAATAATTAAAAGTGAATAAATAATAAGATTTATGAATAAGTTGTTCTTGGATACTAAAGGGAAAATTTTTTTTCTAAGTTCAATATATTATTTTAGGTGAGTCACGATTTTGAAATGGGGTTTATAATATTTTTTTACCTGATATAGGTTACAGAATAAAAAATAGTATTCTTATCTATTTAAAAGTTCTACAGTAAGTTCCACTATTAAGGCACAAACTTTCAAGGAAATTCCAGGTACAATAAAAATCTCAAATTAAATCACAAAATTCAAATTTTAGTAACATTAAACTGTAACAAAAAATTCCAAAAAACATGCTTTAAATTGAGATTTTTATTGTACCTTAAATTTCCTTGAAAATGTGTGCCTTAAAAGTGGAACTGACTGTATAGCGTTGAGAATCGCCTGTTATTAAATACAAAAATATATAACTTGAAATTTTTGATTATATAATCAAATGTAAAATTTCACACACTTTCATATTAAAAATACCTTTTTTTTTTTTTTTTTCCTTTAAGTGTTTTGAACTTATATTTTCCCCTTAATAAAAGATGAACAAGATTTTTTTTTAAATATTATTAAGTTTAAATCAAGTGAAGTAAGAGTATTGTTGGAATATTTTAATTTTCAATAATATATTTCTTATAAAGAGCATCCACAATCAAACTTTTATTAAGAAAAAGAAATAATAGAATTTTATTTTAATAAATTAACTCAAAAATTTAATTTTAGTTAAAAAAATATTTTCTAATTATTGAAATTGTAGCCCCTAGATTCAAAAATTGATGATTTTACTTAAGGAAGTTAATAATTTTTTAAATTTTAAAAATCTTAGATATAAAAAACTTTACTAAAAAAGTTTTTTGTTTGGTATTAGCTAATGTAACTTTGAAAATAACAAAATACCATGAATTACTCGATTTGTAAAAATAATTAAAGTAATTTGGAGTTAGGTCTTTCATTTTTTTGATTTATTGAACAATTTTTTTGATTAAATTTATGTTTTTATTAAATTTATTTTTGAATCTTGAAAGGGGTTTATACGAATGCCTGAAATTAATCATTGAACAAATCAATAAAATCAACATGGGGAGGTGTGTATTTTAAACAACTTTTTTCTTTTAGAAGACCTAAAAGATATGTCATATTTTCCAAATAAATTTGTTGAAATCAAGAATAGATAGAAAATAGTATCAGCCCGAGTTTTACACTTTTTAAAAATTTGGGTTTCTCAATATCATCTGAATTTGGTATTGGTATAAACTTGAATTTAACTTGAAATTCCACACCTTAGTCTTTATTTATTACATTTTTTTAACCAAAAATATTTTTTTACAAAGATTCTTTCTTGCAAATATCATAATCAAATACAAGAAATGAAATTTGTTTTAAAGATAAAAAAAAGGGATTTAATACTTAAAATCAAAAAATAACTCCAAAAAATTCAGTACTAAAGATTTTAGATTAAGTTAATTTTCTGAATTGATTAAATGAACTTTTAGAAGGGTAGTATTTTCAAAAAATTTTACAAAAATCATAATATTCAAAATGTTTTTATTAATGCATTATTTTAAGGAACTCGAAAAAAAAAAAAATAAATCTTCTCCTTTGTTCAATATCAAATTTAAAAATTTAATTGGATCTTGCAATAGGTAAAATAAAAGTATGAATCTGACTACTATAATACCAAACTTTCTTACAAAACTTTTTTCAGAAATGAATTATTATTTTGAATATTTTGCTTTATTTGATTCTTTTTTCAAAAGTTCAATATTCAAAATATTTCGAAATATTTTCCAAAACTATTAGTGTTGTTGAAG
Organism: Anaeramoeba flamelloides; assembly: GCA_027625915.1. Classification (NCBI taxonomy): domain Eukaryota; family Anaeramoebidae; genus Anaeramoeba; species Anaeramoeba flamelloides. The sequence continues at coordinate 9,052,134 of JANTQA010000032.1, read as the reverse complement.
AAGAAATCCAATCTGTTTACTTATCAAGGAACTGTAGGAAAATTCACTTTAAAATGGAAAAAACAAAGTTTTAAAATAACTCAGTGTATATATAATCTTTGTAATTTCAAAAAAAAATCAAATAAATTATTTTAAACTTGAAAAAAATGAATAATTAGTTACTATCAAGAACAGTTCAAATTGATTTTTTTTATTTATGTTGAAAACAAAAACAAATGAGAAAAAAAAACAAATCATTAAATTAAAAATTATCCTGAAATACTTTGATTAAATCTAGAAAAGTCAATTTTTCAATACATAAAGAACTACTTTTTAATTGAGCAAGATAAATATCGAATCAAACAACCAGAAAATAGTATTCGTTGTAAAAATTGTTATTTATATTTTCATATTTATAAATGAATTGAATAATGTCTCTGGTTTTCCACTAATATTTTAAATTCTAGAAAATCAAACGACAAATGAAATTTAAAATGGAAGGATTCAACTTGTATTTTAAAACTCAAAAAAATTATATATTATTTATATATATATTCTTATGTTAAGAAAAAAAAAAATCAATTTTTTTTAAATTATTCAAAAAGTCAAAAAAAATTGATATCCTTGAAGATCTAGGCTATTTTCTGTAGAATTATCCAACATATTTTAATTAATCATAAAATCCAATTAAAAAAAAATAATATTTCATTAAATTAAAAAATGATGATATGAATAATATTAATAGAAAAAAAATACAACATGTTTAATAGAACTAGTTTGTAATATTCATATTTTTGTATCTTGTATAAATTTCTAAATAAAAACTTAGGAATTCCCGAATTTCCAAAGTGCCTCGTTTTTTTTTTAATTTTTGAAATAAAAGAAACTTAAAAGTTATTTTTTTGGATCGATAAGAATTGAGTAAAATCCATTATTTTTTCCAATTCTATGAATTTAAAATCTCGAAAAGCTAATGTTTTTTTTTTTTTTTTTTTTTTTATATTAAAATAAAACTTACAGCAAATAAGAGTAATTCATTCTTCAGAGGTTAAAAAAAATAATAATAAAAATACAATTTAATTGGATTATTATTACTGGGTAATTAATATCCCAATCTTAACTCGTTCAATGGGTTATTAATAAATAAAATATTCAGTTTGCTATTTATTGGATTATAAAAAGGGCAAATTTTTGATTCCGCTTTTAAAAAAAAATTACATCCCAAGATTTAGAATAAATCATCAAAGTTGTATTTCTAAAAAGAGAAATTCTTAATTTAAGCAATTTTAAGAATTAAAAGATTGAAATGTTTTCTTGTAAAAATACAGCGTGTAGAAAAAGTTTAACCAGTTTATTAAAAAAAAAAAAAAAGCTTGTTTTTTTGTATAAAAGTTTTAATTTTAACTTTTCCAAAAAAAAAAAAAGTTTTCACTTTTTGAGAATAATGATACATGAAAGATTGACAATTATCAATTGGGAATCACAAAATTAGTCTTTTTGACAACTAGTTTATCTTGATAAGAATAGAGAATTTTCTCAAGAAGTTTCACAAAATATTAGATAAAAATTTACAATTTCTTTTGAGTGAAGTAATTTCCGAGATATGAGTTTGTGAAAAAATTATCAATTTTTCTTGTTTTTGCAACTTTTTTCAATTTGAATAAAAAATAGAATTTTCTTTTCGAGGCAAACTAATTCGAAGGATATTGAAGTAATTGAAATTATAACAAGCAAAATTTGATCTAATTCACATTAATCGCCATTAGACCTCTTTTTGATTCTTATTAACCCCAAAAATTCTGGTGAATTTTGATAATTTTTGCTAATTTGTAGAAAGGAATTTATTTTCAAATTTCCCAAAACATTCTCTTTTGTTCGAAAAACATTTTCATTGTCTCAATTAAGAAATCGTGTTAGGAATGATAAATTTATCAAAATATTCTCACAAAATATTTAATCGATCCTGTGTTCTTTACTTCAACAACATTTTTAGTCTAATAAATTCAACCAAAATTTTTTAAACCCAACTGAAATTTTACAACTACAAAATGAAAAATTTAGATTACAATTATTTTAAAAGAGAGAGGGTATAAACTTTAAAATTGGTGTGGGTGTTAGTGTATGAAGAAAAGAACTTTGATAAAAAAAAGTATTCAACTTTTCCAAACATAAAACGGCAAAAAAGTTTTAATTCGAAAAAAATTTAAAAAAAAGTACTAACTTTTTTCTACAAATATTAGAAAATTTGGAAATCTTTTTTCCTTCCACTTTGATGCAAAAAGATCACCATGAGTCAATCAAAAATAGAAAATTACGTCACTAACGGGGCCTTCTGACTGACCATTTTATTCAAATTTTAAGATTTGATAATGTTATCTAATTTAAGCTTTGTAGAAAATACTTTTCCACAAATTCCACTTAACTAACCCCATCAATGGAAACCAAACTTATTGATTTGGAAAGGTGGAAATGGGAATATTTGTCTGTTAATTAATTTGCCAGTAGGGATTTGGAAAATTCTTCTGAATTAAAATATCCAAGGTATTTCGCTTTGGGTTGATTTTAAAACAACTCATCATCAGAAAGAAAAATGATTTAAAATTAAAAAAAAATTTTTTTTAAGATAAGAAAGTATTTTAAAAGCTTTTTTTAAATTTTGTAAAAGTATTTCTCTTTAATATTTTTTGATTAAATATCAATTAGTTCTGTTGGGTTGTTGAAAAAAAGGGACGATTTAATTCACTTATTGGATTTTTCTACAACAGTTACCATTTTTGTAAATGAAAATAACCTCACAAAATAAAATTACACTTTGATTTGTTTCAGTCAACCAAAGGCTTGTAAAAACAGTCTTCTTGTTATCGGTAAATATCTTTCTAAAGTTACGAAAAAAAAATTCTGAATTTTCTTCTAGTTTTAACAAAAAAATACCCAACGACTCATTAAACCCTTTCAACCAATTTGAATTGAAGAATCAAAAATAATATATAATTTTTTTGAAATCAAAATTCAAAAAAAATTGTTGGTTAATTACAAATTTGAAGAAAATAAAAAACAAAGAGTGGATATTGGGTATACACAGTGTGACACCTACCCTTGATAATGAAAAAATTGAAGACAAAACTTTTTGTAATTTTTCTTAAAATTAAGAAAAAGTGACCTTTTCAAAGATATGTTCTTTGAAACCAAACTTGAATTTGGTAATTGAGCTTTAACATTTGTAAGATCTGATCGAAATATAAATTTTATTTTTTTTTACAAACTATTAAAAACAAACAACTCTTTTTAACTTTTTTATTAAAATAATTATTTTTAATTTCCTGAATAATGTGTGGTTGTTTAAATTCCAAAGTCGATAAGCAAGCTAAAAAAAGATCAAAGAAAATTGATCAAATGGGAACACAATTGAAAAGCATGAACAATCAAGTCTATCGATTACTCTTATTAGGTAAGTACTAAAATTATTTTCTGATTATGAAAATCTTTGTTTCCTATTAAATACTAACCTAACAAATTTCATCACAATTATTCAAAACATTCCTATTTCCTTCACTTTTTTCTCATAATAGGGCCTGGTGAATCTGGAAAATCAACTGTTGTGAAGCAATGCAAATTCTTGTATTCCAATGGTTTTAAAAAAAGTGAGATTATCAAAATGAAAAAAGATATTCTAACCAATGCCATCCAAGCCATCCAAACACTGATCGAAATGAAAGATGAATTAAATTTACAATTTCAAAACCGTGAATGTGACGAATTCGTGAAAGAGGTAATGGATCAGGGAGTACTCGAGCCTATTTCACCGGAACTCGCAACCAAGATTGAAAAATTGTGGGCAGACTCTGCAATTCAACAAGCCTATAAAGTCAGAAATAAATTTCAATTAATCCAATCTGCTAAATAGTAAATTTTTTTTTTTTTTTTTTTTTTTTTTTTTCCAAATTTTACCAAATTAAAGTTTTCCTCTTTTTTTATTTTACAAAAAAAAATAAAAATGAACTAATAGCTTTTTAGATCAATTACAAACAATAATAAAGGAAGACTATGTCCCAACCAATGATGATTTATTAAATTTGAGGGTTAGAACTAGTGGAATTAATGAGACAAGATTTAGAAAAGATAATCTCAAATTTTGGTAAATATCTTTTTTTCTTTTCTTCTGATTTTGTGTTTATTCTTGATATTTTGATAAAATTGTGGGTTTCGTGATTTTAAAAGTCTTTTTTTTTTTTCTTTCTTTCAATTCAGAAAAGACAAATTCTCACTTTTAATTACAATAAATGGTTTTCTAAAACTTTGGTTTGTTGAAGAAATCTCAACCTTATCTATTGTTTTTAGATCTTGGTTGTAATTATAAAGGAATTTTTCCATAAAAATAATATTTTAATGTCCCCCCTATACACATTGTGCACGTGTATACCTTTATTGTTAGCTTTCCTTTTTATCAAATTACCAAAATAAAAAATTATTCAAAAAATCGTCAAAACTAATTTAAATTTTTTCATCTTAATAATTTATCACTTTTTTATAGTCTGATTGATGTTGGTGGACAAAGAAATGAAAGAAAAAAATGGATTCATAGCTTTGAAGAAGTTACATCGGTAATATATGTTACTGCGATCAGTGCCTATGATCAAGTTTTGGAAGAAGAAAGGACTGTAAACAGGATGAAGGAATCGTTAATGTTATTCAATGATGTTTGCAATTCAAGATGGTTTACAAACAGCTCTTTGATCTTGTTTCTAAATAAAACTGATATCTTTGAAGACAAGTTTTCGAAAAAAGAATTAAAAAATGTGTTTCCAGAGTATGAAGGAAGTGATGATATTGAAGACGCAAAGGTGTTTATCCGAAATCAATTCATGTCCTTAAATAAAATCCAGAGTAAAAAGGTCTACCCCTTTTTTACGACAGCTATCAATTCAAAAAATATCAAATTTGTGTTTTCTGCAGTAATGGATACAGTATTACAAAAAAATATAACAAGCCTGGGTTTTTTATAATCTTTAATTTATTTTGTAAACTGTTTTACGAAACAATAGTATACTTTTTTAAAATCTATTTAAAAGTTTATTAATATAAAATATTTTTGTAAAATTTTTATTTACTATGAAATAAATGTTTTTTTTTTTTTTTTTTATGATATTTTATTTTTGCTTGGGTGAAGGGAACATTTAAACTTTGGAATTATATAAACAATTAATTTCCAGATATTTTTTTTTTTATTCTTGAGAAGATGTGATTTTGGATTTTTCCTTTGCAAATCTGAAATCACTCAGACAAAAATTGGACATGAAATAATATATTAATAATTTATTTTGAAACAAAGCTATTTGAAAAAAGTGGGCGCCTTTTAGAGAATCGATAATGGACCAGAGGTAACTTGTACAACTTGCAATTTGAATATATAGTGCTCGATTCCACTTTCCCACATTATTTTTTAATTGTAAATCATTTTCTCAAAAATCCACCAAGAGGTAAATCTCATTAAAAATTGGACTGGCACTTCATTAACCACTAATTCTTTGTAGAAATTGTTTGATCTATTTCGAATCTTTTTGTACTTTTATAAAAATCGAATCGGAGTGGATTTCTAACAAAATTCCCTTGATTTATAACATTTATCCGATTCCTCAGAGAATTTACTTGTTATCATTAGGTTCATTAAAAAAATATAATTCCATTTATGTATTCTCGGAAGTGTATTCAAGTATAGAAAAGTCACCAAAAATAGCTTTTTGGTAACATATAGTACCTTTGGGTACCTAACCTATTCAGAATTTAAAAGAATTAAGGAAAATATATGTTTTTTCTATATTATTTTCTCATCGGTAGATTTAACTCTGTTTTTTTTTTTTTTTTTTTTTTTGAGTTTTTCTGTTTTATTTTGATTATCTATTGATTTTTGTAATAAATCGAAAATTCAAGACAACCTAACTGTGATTTATTATATTTTGAGAAAATAACAGAAAATTCTTAAATTTTCTTTTAATTTCAAAAACCAAAAAAACAAATCCAATTAAACTTTTGGAATTTAAAACAATTAAGTAAAATTAAAGATTTTACCAAATCCTTTACTCCCCATAAAAGTTTAAGGGGTTTTTCTTTTTTTGATTTAAAACTCAACTGATTTCTAATTAAAGCAAAATAAATACATAAATTCCATAACCTTTCCAGAATTCAAAAAAATTATTTAAAAAAAAAATTATTTATTCTGTTCTGATAAATTCAAAAAAGGATCATTGCTATTTTCTTGTTTTTTTTTGTAATATTCTGGAATTTTGATAAAATACAAAATAAATATAAAACACAAGAAAACGTATTAACAAAAAAATGTGGCTTTTAGTAATTGATCTTTCATAATAAAAAAAAATGAAGAAAGAAAAAGTATGAACTGTATTTTAATTGACTTTTTCGAAAATTAGTGTTTTTACAAAATGAGGAATGGATTTTTTTAAAATTTTCGTACTTTAAAATCACGTCTCAGTTCAATTTAAAATTTTTATTTGTTTCATTTTATTCAAATAGAAAAGTCAGATAATTTTTTTTAATGTACCAAGTATCCACCTTTTCAAAATTCTATTCGGTGAAAAAAAATAATTAATATAATTTAAAAAAAAAATTCTCACTGATTAAAAACACTTTTTCATTTAAAAAAAGAATTTTAAAAAGGGTACTTCAAAATATTTCACATTTTTCTGTTTAAAAAAACTACCCTTTCAAAAATTTATTGCTTTCATATTGTATAAAATATTTTAATTACTTTTATTTTATAATTTTATTTATATCATTAATATTTTCTAAAAAATTATTTCACTAAAAATAATCAAAAAACCTATCACAATTTATTAAAAAATGAAAATAAGATGATTGAGTTTATTTTTTCTCCTTTTTTTTAATTGAAAAAATACATTATATTATAGAAGAAAAGAAAATTTCTAATCTAATTTTAATTAATTACAGAGTTGTTTTATATTTTCTATTTGTTACATTTTTAACCAATTTATTCCAAAACTGTTTCCTATTGTGTTATTAAAGAATTTATAGAACATGAAATTCAATATTAAAATTAATATAAAATCCAATTAGAATGTAGTGAAAGTTTTAACTCTCTTGATCAACAAATTTTAGAGCAAATAAAAAAAAATAAAATTTCAAAATAACCGGGTATATATATATTAAGAATTTGTTTTAAGGATATAAACATCTAAATTTGATTAGAATATTTTTAAAACAAATTCTTGATTCAATATTTTGGTTGGACAAACTCCCATAATTTTTACTAAAAATTGGGAAAAAAATCAAAATATTTAAAAACTTTTATAATTTTTGAACTTAAAAATCAAATGAATTTAAAGATTACTCAAGAAGGATGAATAATTTGCTTGTTTTTCTCCAAAATTATAATATATAAAGTAAAAAAATTTATTTTTTTAGAAATATTGAAATTTCATTTGAATTTTTTTGTTGAAAAATATAATTCCTAATTTTATGTACGGAGTGGAACACATATCATCAAAAAAAAATTTTTTTAAAACTAAAATTGAAATTAAACTTAGCTTTCAATTGGATGAGAAAATAAATTCTCTTTTTTTTTATTTTCTTCAATCAAAAAAAAAAGATAAAATATAAATACTACCAAATATTTGAGTCACAAATGGCTTTATTTCTGTTGTTTAATTGTATTTTTTTTTAAACCAACTTGGTAATCAATAATACCAAAAGGCATACCCCACGAATGAAAATGAGTACTTGATAAATTATTTATATTAAAGAATTATTTTTTAAAGAAATTTTCAGATAAAAAAAGAGAATAAAGATTGTTTCCCAGTCTTTTTCTTGACTAAATATCCTTTTATTCTTTATAATTTGAAATTTAAATAGTAGTCCTGCAAAAAATTATTCCAAAAATAAAAATAAATACCTTTCTTATGTTTTGATAAATTGTAGTATTTTCAATACATTTTCATTTTTCAATATAAATCTATTATGTAATAATCTCATATGATCAAAACAATCCAGAGTTTCTAAACTTTATTAACCTTTTTAAGTTCAAATTTATCAAGAATAAAACTTCATTCAATTTTTAATTAATGGATTGTTAATTATTTTTTGATAATAAGCAAAAAATGGTTTAGTTTATTATCTTTGAATTTTTTTTTCTTTCTTAGTTTATTGATCAACAATTATCATCCAATTTTTAATATTAGAAAAAGAAGCAAATATTATTTTTGGTGTAGATTACTGGATAAGTAGAAAAAATAAAAATTATCTTAGTTGCAGAGAACAACCTATAAAGATTCTAATTAGCTTTTATTGTGTTTTATTATTATTATTTTCCTACAAAATCCCACTTATCCCGCCACTCAAATCATACCTATAAATACCTTTATTAAATTATCTTGGGTTGTGTTAATAGCCCCTTTAAACAAAAAATATAATTATATAACTTTTTACAATTTATAATATCCATGTCCACAACTGATGTACTTAATTACTACAACAGGGTTAATTGAAATTTCCAATAGAACAAAAAAACCTTCAAAAGATTTTGATTTGTAAAAGGTATAACAATGTTGTTTTTTGATTTAAAAAAACTAAGCTAAATTTGAAAAATAGGGGCAGATTTTTCATAAGAAAAAAATTTATTTAATTGATTTTTTTTTTGAATAATAATGTATTTTATAGAGTTTTTATAGATAATAATCGATATAGATTAATAAATAACAATATAGTGTAATTATTTTACTTTTTGAAAGAAAAATCAAAAAAGAAGAAAATAATAATAAAAAAGTTTTACACTAATTTTGAAATTTAGCTTATTGTAACAGTCTTAATAAAAAATATTCCTAATACAGTCAGCTCCACTTTTAAATGCACAAACTTCAAACAAAAATTAAGCCACAAAAAAAAATTTCAAATTAAAGTGCATTTTTTATTTTTTTTTAACTAAAATTATTTTCCTAGAATTCTAAATTTTATACCTCAATTAGAGATTTTTTTTGTGATTTAAATTTCGTTAATAATTTGTTTCTCGAAAGTGGAACAGATGTAAGTAAAAAAGATAAAAGGAAAGATCTAAAGATTCTTTATCAAGATCCTTTATCATAAATAATTTTTTTATTGTTTACAGTCCTGTGCTCTTGAAAGGCACAGGAAAAATCAAGTAATAAGGTACAAAAAAATACCACTAAGACACAAAATCAAAGTGGTCAAAATAAGTCACAATTTTTCTGTGTAAATTTCCAAGATTACTCATAATGTCATATTCTATATAGATATTGAAGAAAACACTCAAACTAACTCTGTAATTATTCGGTGAAATTATATCTTGAAATTGGGAAAGTGCCTCAAACCAAAATTTTATGTCTTAAAGTGAACTAAATTTTGTGCCTTATATGTTGATTTTTCCTGTGCCTTAAAATGGCACAGGACTGTAATCGAACTCGACTTTTTCTTTTGAAAATGAAAGAATGTTCAATTAGATTAAGTAACTTATGCCCGAAGCGAATACTTTCATATTTTTCAAATTTTCATTGGATCAGAAAATGGTATTATTTCTTTTCACTGGTATCTTTATGATATTAATAATTGAAAGCACATATTCCATAAATAATTTCTTATAAATTGTCTTACCAACATAAAATTAAATCTCAAAATAGGATATTGAGATAGGAACAGAATGTTAAACATAGAACATTTCCTAAAGTACACAAGACTATTCAACTTAACCTTTTAATGAGTTACAATTTTTTTTCTTATTTAAAAACAATTTAAAAAAAATTATTTTTAAAAGAGGACTTGGAATCATTAAAATCAATGAGTAACAACCCAAAGTACAATTTGTTGTTTTCAAATCCTCTTTAAAATCTGTTCAAAAGTTTAAATTTTGACTTTATTGTTTTGACTCCCTTAAAAACTTCTTTAAAAGCAAATCGTAATTTCATTTTTTTGTTTTTCTAAAATAATAAATAATTATTTTTCCAAGAAATTACGAATTAATGTGGTCGGAACAGCTTCCGTGGATCTTCCCACCAAAGTATAGTCATAATTTTGGTACGATTGGGTATGCTTTGCCACCTAATTGGATGCTTCAACGCTCAAATACACGTTCCAATTATGGCTTTTCTCAAGAATCAAATTTAGTTCAGGCTTATCTGTGCAAAGACAAATCTTATAAGAACCCCTTTAATCTTACACCACGCCTCAAAAACCAAATAGCAACTGAAACTTCATATGTTGATCGCAAACTTACAGACAGCTATTTCCCCAAAAGCAATTTATTGAAATTGTCAAAGGAAAGTATTCCCGTTTCCAACAAAGTCAAAAAAAAAATTTCCGATCTTTTAATTGTGCAATTAACCGACAAAATTTTAGTAATATTTGTTGATGGTGAATTTAAAAATAAACTATCCTTTGGGATCTTAAATTTGAGGCCAACAAAAAAACAAGAACAAGAAAAAGAAAAAGAAAAAAAAAAACAAAAAGAAAAAAATAATTTGATTGAAATGGAAATTGAGAGTGAAAGTGAAAATGAAAACGAAAAACATCAAAATCTAAAAATTAAAAAAGTATTAACAATACCACTTAAACAGCAAATTAAAAAATTGCATTTAAACCACCTCAAAGGAAAATCAGCAATTATTGCTGCACAATCTGATGCGTTTATTAATTTTGTTGAAATTGATTTCAATAACGACGCTATCAATAAAAAAGGCACTCTGAATGAAAAAGCAATTCAAAAGAAAAATAAAAACAAAAACCAAAAGGAAAATGAAAATGCTTATCAAAATGAAAATGAAAATGAAAATGAAAATGCACCAAGAATCTCAATTATTGATATCCGTAATTTCTCACAAAAAATCCTTGATGTTTCATCAAGCCCATACCTTGTCGAGTTTCTAATCTTAACTGAATATGATTCATTATTCCATTGGAGAAGATTATATAACGGTGAGATAATTCTTCAAGAAATTAATTGTTCATTAGAGAATTTTGATCAGCCACTTGAAATTCAAAAAAAAATGAGAGAAATGATTGAAAAAAAAAAACTTGAAAGGATGAAAGAAAAAAAAAAAATCAAAATACTAAAAATAAGAATCAAAAAAAAGCAGATAATAAAAAGATTGGATCGAAAAAGAAAAAAAAAAAAGCAATTAAAAGCAATCAACGAAGAAGAAGAAAACCAAGAAGAAGTAAGGGAAATGGGAATGAAGGGGTTAAAAAGAAAAAGCAGCAAGGGTAAGAGTGGTGCTTTAATACATCAAAACAAGAACAAGTTTTGTCTTTTTGGTTCGCATCCGCGTATTGTGTTAATTTTCTCGAACCAAGAGATTATTAAAGTTGACTTTCGAAAGCACTATATTAAAAAAACTTTAATAATGAAACAAGGTGCGAACCAAAAATTGCTGTGCGTTTCTAAAACCAATTCAAGATTCCAATTTGCTCTTTCGACAACAAGCCATATTGAAATTTTCGATGAAAGATATGCTCACCGGCCTTTACTAAGTATCAAACATAATTCAGAGCATGAACCCCCAAAGAAGTTAAAATTTGTCAAAACAAGATTTCAGAATAAAGACTTCCAATTATTAATTACAATAAATTCAAACCACAGAGAGGTTATCGGCTATCTTTTGGACGACCAAATCAATGCAAATCTTTCCTTATTTAAAAAAAATGAAAATGATCCAAAAATTAATCTTTATAAGCATAATAAAAATAACTATAATGAAGACGATGATGATGACGAGGAAGAAGGAAACTCCAGTGATTATGATGTTGATTTGGGCAATAAAAATAAAAATATTGCTAAAAATTTGAATCACGAAGATAAAATTGTAAGACAGCCAATGTGCCTTATTGGCATTCCCTTTACTATACCAATTTTTAATAGCGTTTTTTCGGTTCCTGGGCAAATACGAGGCCGAGAATTTACTGGGTTTGAAATTTTTCCAATCAATAAAGAAAAAGATAACGATGTGAATGAAAATGGAAATGGAAATGGAAATGGAAATGTAGATTTTGAAAGTCAGGATCTTGATGAAAAAAAATATTTTTTGTCTCTAGCCCAAACAAAAACGGGTGACATTTTTTTAAGGAAATTGAGTTTTGGGGAAAGAACTCATATTTTAAATTCAAAGCCCAATTTCACCGAGTATAAATATCTCTTAAAAAAAAGAAATTTTAATAAAGATGTGCGTGACAATACCATATGGGATATCTCTCCTTTTTATTCATTGATCAAAAATAATAAGCTTTTAAAGAAAAGATACCATTTGGATAAATTTGCATTCCAAATGAGTTTAAATAATAATACAAACGGCAAAGAAAACGATTTTGGCGAAGATGATGGCGACGACGATGACGACGATGACGACGATGACGACGAATTCAATGTTTCTTTTAATAATGTTTGGACAAAGTTTCATAAATTCTCAAGTGTGTTTAAGGGTTGTAAAAAACCTTATATTAATGTGTTGCATCGTTATCCTCAAGATTTAAAAAAAATGCCCTTTTTAATATCCAAAAAAGAGATATTAACGGGGCTCAAGCTTAAGCAAAAGGATTCCGCCATGACAATAAACTCAAATCCAAATTTAGACCCACTGTCAATTTTAAATGAATATATGAAAAATCCAAAAATTAAAAATCTTAAAGTTGGTAAGCCCAATATAAAAAATGATAAACAATCATCCAGTTCAAAGGAACTGGTGTATAAAGAACTAATACCTAAAAAAATTAAAAGAGAACTTGACAAGGGTCTAAAATCTGAAAATGTTGATAATTATAATAATTTTGAAAATGATGAAACAAATTTCACGAATCATTTTTTTGAGAAATTGAAAAATAAATGGGATTTAGAAAAACTAGAAAAATTGAAAATCCTTGAAGAACAAAAAAAATTGAAAGAGTTAAGCCAAAAAAAGGGCAAATCTGTGAAGCAAGGAAAGGGCAGGTCTATAAAGCAAAAAAAAATAACTAGATTGAAAAAAAAAAAAACAACGAAAAGAAGAAGAAGAAGAAAGGGGTTTTAACCAATTATCATTTTTCAGAATATTTTAATGTTCTTTTTAAATATTTTTATCATAAAATGGAATGAATGGGTGTTCGTGTTATTAATTATATTATTATTATAAAATGATGGGTGTAAAAATCAAAATACAATAAAGATAATCAAAAAGAGAATTAAATAAATTACAAGAATAAAAAAAAATACTATTTTTTTTTTTTTTTAGTTGGATATTGAGATTTTATTATTATTATTATTTTTTTTTAATAATCTTTTCAAATATGCGAAGGATAAAGTTTTTTAAAAAAAAGTGTATACTATATAAAAATACACCTTGGTAAATTGGAAAGATAATTAGAGGTTTTGATGATAACATATATTATCATGATATTAATAATCAAATCTCGATGGTATTAAAAAATCGCGATTAACCCAACTTTATCGCGATATCCAAACTTTATCGCGATATTCAACATTATCGTGAAAAAATGAAAAATTATTTTTTTGAAATCACCTTAAAAAAATCTCTTGACTTTTTACAAAATCTCTAGACTTTTACAACACTTTCCCCTTTAATAAATGTTTAAAAGTGTTTGTAAGTGTTGTGAAATGTCTTCAAGTGTTTGAAAGTTTTGAAAGACAGAAAACTTTTATAAAGGGAATGAGTTTGGTTTGTAGTGGAAACACAAAATTTTTTTCTTTTCATTTTTTTTTTTAACCAAATATAAAATCTCAAACATATTTTATGATCAAACTAATAATTACCCATTTCAACAATATAATTGAATATAAGATGGAGGTGTTTTCTTAACAAGGGATTTGTTACCTTCACAATTTTAAATAGCAAAAAAGAATAAAGAATAATTTTCCTTCTTATTGGTGATCGATCAAACAATAACCTCTAAGCTCTAATTGTGTTTTCTGTCTGTCCAATACAAAGGTGCTCAAAGAAGAAAAAGAACAAGAAGACAAATCGATAAAAAATCATAATAATAGGTGATCATCTGGCAAGGATGTTGTGAAATCTTTTGAAAAGTTTACCTACCCCTTTTAGCTTTCGGAGAATATTGAAAATGTTTTAACCCAAGAACACATTCTTTAAAGAACAGATAAAGGGTTGGTTGTTTTAGAAGGTCTTTTATTCAACTCAATTTACAACACCACGATTAACTGAAAAAATATATGTTTCTCTTTAGTTCTTATTGTTGTTGATCTTAAAGGATCGATAGGTTTGTCAACCAAATAAAATGAAAAGATAATAAAACTCTTTGATCTGATCCTTGATTGGATCAAGTATCTTTTTTGTTTTTTTTTCAAAGAATAACTGTTTTTCACCGAATCTATTTTTTGATCAAAAAAAATTTTTTTTGTTTAAATATTTCTCAATTAGCCCAAATAACCCATCAACTATTTTATCTCAATTACTTTTTAATCGCAATATTTTGGCATTTATCACGATTTTTTAATAATTATCGCGATTTTATAGAATATCGCGATTTGTTATATTATCACGATAATATTGAATATAGCGATTTTCTGATATATCACCATTTGATCGAAATTATCGCGATTTTTGTCAATTTATTGTGAATTAAGTATGTTATCATTAAAACCTCTATTATTTATTTAATTATTGTAAAAAAGTTTCTGCTGAAGTGGGATTAATGATAATTCATTTTATTATCAATTATTAATACCCTATGAAAGTTATCTTTCATTTTGGCGTTTTTATTAGTTTCCTTCATAAATTGGTGGAAATAAAATAACAATGTTTCATATTTTACATTTTTTTATAAATATGTTTTTTGAGGTATCTTTTTTTGACTAGAGACTAAATACTCAAGACCAAAAAAAAAATTTTTTTTATTGATGAGAGGTGAGATCAAAGTTCCTCTTACATGTCTTGGAGTACTTTATTACTAATAATAAACTAGCAATTTTGATAGTAAGAAAAAAAATATTTTATAGCCAAAAGTTTAGAAATTTATTATTATTATTTTTTCATAATTTCTTTTATAGCTGCCACCTTAAAATAATCCTTATTAATTTTTATTTTTATTGTAAAAAGGAGTTTTTAATTTTTATTTTTTTTTAATTTTTTGATTTTAATTTTTCCTAAACTAGAGTAAATATGAATGTTGTAAAAAATAGAGTTTTACAACATTCTGTATTTACATTTGTGTATTAGTTTTTTCAGCCTACAAAAAAAAAACTTTTTTTTTATATTAAGAAAACACAAAATCACATTTTATATCCTGTTATTTAAAAGTTTATCTTTAATGATTTTAAGCGTTATGATAATTTCAAATAAGAAATATTAATTTAACAGTTGTCACTTTTTTCATGTGAATTGTTTTATTAAGTTAAATTTTGAGAATTGTTAACTTTAATATTTTTTTTATTTCAAAATGAGTCAGAATACAATATTTCAGGGTCTTGGTATTAATTAGTAATTTTTTGATTTTTTCCCTATCTAATTCCTGTTATCAATGATAGGTAAATGTCGCTAATAAAAAATGAAAAAAAAATAAGAATAAAAATATTTTTAATTCAATATGGAGGGAGTAAATACTACTATTATTTGTAAAATTTTGATAATACAAATAAAAAATTATTATTTTTTGTTTTCACAAGTGTTGTCTTTCCTATAAAAATAATCCTAAAATATGTAGATCTGAATTATTTATTTATTTTTATATTCAATATATAAAATAAAACAAGAATATAATCAGTTCGAATTTTAAGACATTAATTTGAACAAAATTTCAGGTACAGATAAAATTCTCGAATTAAGGTACAAAAATCAAATTCAAGTAAAATCAATTGTTTGTGAAAAAAACCTAAAATGCTAAAGTCCCTAGTTACTTACTAAAGTATTTACACTTTAACCGGATGAGGGGGGGGGGGCGGTTTAACACTAAAATAGGGAATTGTGAAATTGCCCTTTTTTTGGTTGACAAAATTCAAATAACAAAAAATAATTCAACATAAAATCTAAATAATTGATAAATAAATCTAGTTTATTGTCACTTCCTGTTGATTTAGGACGTACTCAATGAGTGAACTGTTTTCAAAAAGGAGATTGTGAAATTGAGTTTCTCAATTTAAAAAATTATATTCACATTAAAAAGTTTACAGGATCTTTCAATTAACAGAATTCAAATAAGAGCAAGAAAAAAAAATTTTTAAGATTCCCTCAGTAACAAAAAATACAAATTTAGAAAAAAAAGTCAAAAAGATCTCAATAACCCAATTCAAAGATAAAAAAAAAATAATGAATCGGATCACTAGAGTAGAAAAATCAAATATAAAAAAAATCCAAAAGAATTCTAGTTGGAAAAAAATTGTTTAAAAAAAAAAAAATTCCCAAGTTTATCTCAGTTCGAAAAAATTTCAATTTCAAACACAACATTTACAAAAAAAATCCACTTGTAACTTATACAGCCATTTTAGAAAAGTGTGTACCAAAAATTTTATTAGATGTTGACTGAACTGATTAAAACATATGAATTAGACAGTTTTAAGCCTTACTTATAAAACTTTGATTCCACACTTTTTTAAAACAGTTATATTCAATTTTAACAGTTCAATTTCTCCAATTTAAAACAAATTTTTTTATTCCAATTTACACAATATCGATTTAATTCTATTTAATCAAAGTTGTGGTTATTTTTGAACTCTCTAAAATTTACAAAGTAAGGATTTATGAACTCTTGTAATTAAAAATAATTCAGTGGAAAATAGAAAACAATTTAAAAAAAAAAACTAAAGGATCTGAAAAAGAGACAAAGAGAGACACTTTGAAAATAACATTGTTGTTTTCAAAATTATATTTCACACAAATTTAAATTGGAAATTGGTTATCCACTTTATCTCTTTTTTCTAACAAGGTAGCCATTATGATTGGTGATTTTTGGAGATCAATTGTACAACACCTGTTGATTTCTCTTTAATCGTTGTCAAAGATTTCCTAAAAATTACAAAAAATTGTTTTAACCTTCCAAAAACTTATTTTTCAGGGATTTCCTTGTAACTCAACGAAAAATTATTTTCCAAAGTTCCCCTAATAAATTCAAAATTGAAAGTTGAATTTAAACTATTAATTGTAAAACCGAAGAAAAAATTTTTCATTCCACTTTCCAAAAATACTCACAGTTAAAAAATTTAAACAAAAGATACAAATAAATCAACTTTTCCAATTCTAATTAGGAAATGAATAAATGAAAACACAACCGATTTTTCAGAAGTTAACAACTAAAATATTCTTTACTTTGATCTTATAAGCAATTTTTTCTAGGCTAAACGAAACTTTTATATGGTTTTTTGTCAAGAATTTCGTTGAGTTTTGAAAACAATTCACAATTCAAAAAAACTTTTTAAATAATAAATAAGTGACAAAAAGAGTTATTTTTTGTGAAATAATTTGGTTTTGAATTTTAAAACACTTTAATCTTTTGCTTTGTTCTATCACCAATTTTGTTTAATTTTTAAAACGAAAAAAAAAAATTAATAAGGTGAAAAAATAAAATTTTATCTATTTATTTACAATGTATGGAAATGGACATTATTAAAAAAAATACAATTAAAGTTGGATAGTATTAGACTTTTTTATTGTCTATTAAAAATTTTTGAATAATTGTTCAAGATCAGCATCAATTTCCTGATCGAAATTATCAAGTTTTTTCATAAGTCGTCGATTAATTTTATTTTTGCTTTCAGCATCTAATCTTTTTTGTTTCTGAATTTGAATTTGAATTTGGATTTGCTTTTGCTTTTGCTTTAAAGACTTTTGTTTTTGGAGTCTTTTTTGTTTGTTACGGAGGAGAAGATTTCTTTTTTTGTTTCGAAGATCCTTTTTTCTTTTTTTTTTTATGTAGCCTAATTTATTGTTATTAATGATCAGTTCAAACAAGGGTGTTTCAGGTGAGCGCAAGCCAAATAACTTTCTTAGGTTGTTTGGAAAGTTTTGGTAGGAATTGTTAACAGGTGAAAATGTCATTGGAAAATTATAATTTAAAAAAATGAGGAGTTTGGATTAATTGTTTGTAAAAATAAATGACAAAAAAAAAGTTACAAAATGGAAAAGCAAATGAGAAGTTTTGAAAGAACACTTTATTTTCCTAACGGGGGGGGAGGGCATGACGAGAAGTAGATTGAACAAAAGCTTATATTAAAGTAGAAAATCAATATTTAAAAAAGAAGTTGTTTGTTTTTTTTTCAACTAAAGTTTGGAAGGTCAATTATTCGAGACATAGTCGGCAATATACAGATAACGTTTACAATTAGTGTCACTTTTATTGGATTTGTTTTTGGAAAATTGATCAGAATCTAATGAGATTAATTTATTTTACTCTTAAGGATGTTGATAATATGGATTGGTTTGTTTGTTATTTTGATTTTTTTTGTTACAGTTGAGAATCTAAAACTTTTAATTTTCCGAATTCTTTAAAAATTAACGTTTTGAAAAAATTTTTCACATTCTTTTTAAAAGTATTCACAAATTATGAAAAACAGACGACACTCTTTAACCTCCCTTTTTTAAAAAAATTAAAATCAAAAACTCTGTTTTGAAAAATGTCGCAATTTTTTGAGAAGAGATTCTTTAACACTCTGTAAGAAACGAGGGTTGGTTATTTTTGAGATGAACTACTGTTGTTGGTATCAAAAAATTAAATATTAAATTCTTTTTATTTAAAAAAATCATTAAATCGAAATCCGAAAAAGAAATTTAAAATAATTATCTCCCTTCTTTGAAAAATCAAATTTCTCAATTATATTATTCTCTTGAAGGCAAAGCATGTGATCTGGATCATCTGTGTGTTCGTGAATAAAGTGAATATGTTTGAATTTATTTCGCACAAATCAGTTTAAAATAAACTGGTTCAGAAAATATAAATATGAAAGTATTTGTGTTCATTCTTTTTTTGTCTCTTTTCTTACTCATTCAGTGAGTGAAACTAAAGTTAAAACTCATTAATAAAATAATTTTCAGAAGGTAAAAGTTAAAGATGGAAAAGTATGGATAACTAAACAAAAGTTTTGTTGTATTTTCAGATTTATTTTTCTCGGCTTAATAATTCGAAAAAAAGTTCTCTTTTTTTTTGACACTTTTAATTGGTCAAAAGTAAAAAACTTATTCTAAAGAATGAATTTGATTTAAGGAAATGAAAAGGTTCATTACAAAAAAGTTGATTTCTAAAAGGTTATTTGAGATATTATGTTTTATCTAAGGGAAAATTGAATAAAAAATTTTTTGAATAATTTTCTTGATTTCAGACAGAACTTTTGTTAAAAATCCAATGATAAGAAAATTATAATCCTCACGAACTAGCATTCACCTAATCAAAAATTTTATTTTGTTTACCCTTTAAAAGACTATTACTTTGAAAATCCTTGATACCCTTTCATAGATCAAGAGCAGGATTTTTTTTTTTCTTCTTAATGGTTAAAGGGTAAATTCTGTTTTAAGGGATTAATGTTTGACATGGAAAAGTCATAAAATTAAATTTTATTGATTGAATATTAATTATATCACTTCACAGATTTTAAATGTATCTTGAAACCCGATTAGGTAAGTATTACTCTTTGTTGATCCATCAATTAAAAATGATCCTTTTATTATTCATAAAATTCAAATATTTCTGAAAAAAAACTGAATTTCTGAACAAATTTAAAGGTTGAATCATTTAATACTGAGACTCCATCAACTTTACAAAATATCTTTCTTAAGGTTCTCTCAAAATGTAGATTAATTGCTAAAAAATTCAATTTTTATAAAAAAATACAGGACTAAATCATGATATTAATATTACAAATGATTTTCAGATATCAGAAATATAATAATGTTGCAATTACTTTCATAAAAAGGAAACAAACTAAATCATTTTTTTTTCTATGTTTTTTGTAAAAATGTAATTATCTAGTAAATCATTGGAATTAAAGAAATTAATAGGTATTTGCTTTTGGATTTTCTAAAGGTTGACATTTAAATACTGGGATACTATTAAATTTATTATTATTTTTTCTTTTGCGAAAGCAATTAAAAAAAAATGATATTTTTGACACCAATCCCGGGGCTAGTGTTCTATGTTTTCCTTGATTTGTAAGTGTGCTTTAAAATATTCGATTTTACTCTGTTCTTTCAAATTTAGTAAAAATGGGCAACATTTATAGATTTTAATTTGACCCCTTGGATTATATATTTATTGTATTATAACAATATTTTAATTATTTTTCTTCTATTATTTTATTTTTTTTTGATAAATTTGATTTCATTTCTCCAATCTCTCAATTAAAATATAAAGAAATACAATAATCATATTTTTATTTGTGATCTTTTTACAAACAATATAATCATTTTTACCAACCAATATATAAAATATACATTTTATGATTCATGTTGGCAACCAAGAAAAAAAATTATTTGCCCCAAATAATCCTATAACTTGATTATAGACGGACTAAGGTGTAGACTTACCCCCTCCCCACTTGTTATTTTCATTAATAAAAAAATCATTGGGTAATTTATTACTTGCTATTGAATCCAGATTTACAATATTTGGATTTTTTCTTTCACTTCTATTTAAAAGGGCCAGATCTTACTTTTAGATTTTTTTATAAATTGGTTTTATAAAGATAATGATTTTTTTCAACTAAAAACTAGAATATAAATCAAGTTATTATAAACGTTTCAATTTTTAAAATATAAAATAAATATCTTTTTAATTCAAAAAAAAATATGTGATAATTAATAAAATGGTGCATTAAGGGTCTAGTCATTTACAGTGAATATACTCGACACTTAAGGGTGGTTTGAGACTAAAAAGGATATTGTGGAATAGCTATTCTTTTGGCTGAGAAAATTCAAACAACAAAAAAAAAATTCATTCGATCTCAATTACAAAAAATCCAATTCAAAATAAGTTTATAAGTTCTCAATTTCAAAAAATCAAAATTTTAAAAAAAAAATTCATCTTTTCTCATTTTCTATTTCCAAATGGTTATATTTCTTTAATTTATAATAAATTGTTTTCTTGAATTTCGCAATCAATTTAATTCGATTCGATCTGATTTGTGATTATTTTTTAACCACATAAATTTGATCAAATATGGATTATGTAATAATCTTTTGATATTATTAACTCAATTCAAAAATATAAAAAAAAAAAAAAATTACCGAGTTCTCAAAAAGAGCCAAAGAGTGACACTTCAAAAATGACATATTTGTTTTCAAAATTGTAATTCGTAATCATTCCAATTGATGATTGAGTGACATTCTTTGGTACTTGTTTTCTAATAATTCCCTCATCTTTAGTTGTTGATTTTTGGAGATCGAACATCATAAGTTGGTTGGTTTTTGATTGGTGTTAGGTCCTCATAAAAATTACTAAAAAAGTTTTTTTCCATTTCAGAAAAAAATATTTTCACACAATGACTCGACTCTTAATGTGAACTTTTAACTTTCAAAATTGTTCTTTTTTTTTTTTTTTTTTTTTTTTTTTTTTTTGATGAATAATTTTTTATTGAATATAAAATTTATAATGAAAAAAAATAATAATAATCCTTAATTTAATTAAAAAAAAAAAAGAAATTTACACGTTTTGATATAAATTTCTAACTTTATTTCTTTAGTATCAGGTCAAGTAGCCCATTTTTTAACAAAGTAACTATATTATATCAACAATTCCAACAAAAATTACATTTTCATTTAATTTTGAGAATCTAGAGATATATAATTTATTATAATTGGGAGACATAATAACCCCATAAGATTTATTACTTCTAAAAATCAGGTAGTGGTTTTTTACAAATATTGAAAATATAGAGGTATTTTTTATGATTTGTGGTACATTATACTAAATATTTTTCAAAAAATACCTTTTTTTTTTTTCTTTAAAGGTTCCTTGATTTACCCTAGTTGGTCTGACAAATCATTAATTAAAGAAACAGATATTGATATATACATGTTTAAAGGGCGAATGGATAATTTATCTATTTAATTTTTTTGGTATGTAACCAAAAAAAGAAATAATCTTAAAATTTTCAATTATAATTTATTTTGTAGCAATCCAATAACAATCAATAATAAAATTTTTGATCAATCGAAAAAAAATAAAGAGAAAAAATAATCAGAAACATTAAATTTATACCAACTGACTTTATTGTGTTTTGATATTTTATATTTGATCGTTCATTACAGTCAGTTTCACTTTTAAAGCTCAAACTTTCAACGAAATTTAAGGCACAAAAAAATCTCAAATTAAGGCACAAAATTTGGAATTTTTTTTTTACTATTTATTTTTACTAGAATTTGAATTTTGTGCTTTAATTTGAGATTTGTTTTGTGCCTTAAATTTGGTTGAAAGTGTGTGCCTTAAAAGTGAAACTGACTGTAACCCCTCTTATTATATTGAAGTTAAAGAATATTATTATAAAATAGCATATGTAATAAAGAATTATTACTATACAAAGTAAAAAATTATATTAATCTAAAAGAGAAAAGAACTAAATACGGATGGTACGTTATTATTCTTATTTGTTTTCACAGTGGAACAACAAAATAAATTTTTTTCGATGGGGAAGTTTTTCACATGTGCAAAAAGTGGTGTCTTAAAATTTTAATTTTTTTTACTAAATTTTGTAGGATAAAAAAAGAAATTAATTTTTTTTACAAAGTGTAATAAAGGATTCTCAAGATAATAAATGTTACAAATAAAAACTTGTGAAAATGTGCTGGGTAGAGAAAAATCTTGTTGGAAATAAATTTAGTAATAAAAAAAAAATAAATAATTTGATTACTTTATTCATAATATGAATTATTCTTCATCTTTTGAAAACTAGAACCTACCACATTCAATTAGTTAGAAATTTTGAAAAAATAAATTTTTTTTTTCCAAGAGGGTTTTTTTTTTATTTATTAAAATCTTTTTTTTATGACCAAAAAAATCCATTAATGAATGAAAAAAATGTTTTAATATTATGGTTCAATGGATAAATAGTGAAATAGATACAATTGGAATAAACTTTAATAATCACCATAAAAAAAATGTTATTATTTGTTTTATAAAAAAAATAATATAAATTCCACTTTCGTTAAACCGAGAGTTATAAATATAAAAGAATATTCTTAAATTTAAATTAACTTTTCACATTTTATCTTTAAGTTTAAATTATTGGTATTAAATAAAATGATGATTAGAGTAAAATTTCAAGGACTATGTTTAATCATGATAAATATAAGGCACCACAAAACAAAAAAAAACCAGATCTTATTTGGAATTGGAAAAAAAATGAAATTCGTTACTTCGTTTATAACAACGAAATAGGAAATTTGTTTAAAATGAAAATAATTCTTTTTCTTGGTTTTTAAAACCTTTATAATTTTGAAGAGTTTCATCTGAAAAAATATTTTTTTATTTTATAATTATTTAAAAAAATCAAAAAATTGAATTATTTTCAGATGTGTGTGTGTTTTACACAAAAGAAAAATTTTATAAGACGAGATGATAATTTTCAAATTTTCTTTTTTTTCTCTATTTAATAAGAAAACGGTATATTGTATAACAATACCTCAATAAAAAAGAAAGATTAAGAGATATATTAAAATGTTAATATAAAAAATGATAATATCAGCCACCTGACCAAATTTAATATATATATATATATATATATATTGTCCTAAGTTTCTATATGAATTTAAAGAATAGAACAAAATTCTATATTTTATTAAATTCTTCTGAATTCAGGAAAAACAAACATTAATTTTTTTTATTACTCAAATTAATAAAAAGATTCATTGAGTATTCTTGAGTTTTATCTTTATTCCCAACATTTATAAATTTTAAAAATCCAATAGAAAACTTCGAGAAATGAAATTTTGCCTTATAGTAAAGAGAAAACTTTATTAAACCCCATCATAATTCACAGTAGGGTACAAAAAAAACAGAAAATAATACCAATAATAAATAAAAATCATATAATATAATATTAATATTAATTCTTATCACTCTTGTTAGATTTTTTCATTTAAAAAAAAAACATTAACACTGTCTCCAATATTGTTACACGGGGTATTATCATTGTTTTCTTGGACATTTAATTGGATTAAGTGCATGTATGAAATTAATGCATAAAGAAAACAAAATATTTTTAAAATAAGTAAACTTTTAAAAATTTTATATTCGTATCAAAAGAAGAGTTTCTTGTAGAAAATCCAGCATTTATACGGAAAATCTTAATTATCATATACTGTTATTTTCCAATTAATACAGTCAGTTTCACTTTTAAGGCACAAACTTTCAACGAAATATAAGGCACAAAAAAAATCTCAAATTAAAGCACAAAATTCAGATTCTAGTAAAAATAAATTGTAAAAATTAAAATTCCAAATAATGTGCATTAATTTGAGATTTTTTTGTGCCTTAAATTTCGTTGAAAGTTTGTGCCTTAAAAGTTAAACTGACTGTAAAAGAAAATTTTTATTTCAATTTCCAAAATGAATATTCATTATTAGTGTTACAATCAAATTAGCAGATTAAAAAAGTTGTCTAAGAGTTAACTAACGAAGTTTATTTTATTGCCTAAAAATATCATTTCTAAATGATTGTGTAAAGATCTTTGGATTTTATTCAACATATAAACGAGAAAAACATTTTGGAATGTGAACTAAAAATTTTCATTTTTTAATGGGAAAATAATAGTATATATATATATATATGTGTGTGTGTGTGTGTGTGTGTGTGTGTGTGTGTGTGTGTGTGTGTGTGTGTGTGTGTGTGTGTGTGTGTGTGTGTGTGCGTGTGTGTGTGTAAGCTAAATTTCAAAAATAAGGGCAGATTTTTTATTTGAAAAAAATTTATTTTATTATTTTTTTTGAATAATAATGTATTTTACTAAAGTGTTTAGAGATAATAACCAATATAGATTAAAAAAAAAATATACTGTAATAATTTTATTTTTTGAAAGACAAATGAAAAAATGAAAATCATAATAATAAAAAAGTTTGCCCTAATTTTGAAATTTGGCTTATGTATGTATTTTAAAAGGAATTAACAATTTTCAATTTTATTAATGTTAATTAGATGTTTCAATATTTTTTTTATTACAAATTGAATTTTAAAAATAAAAAAAAAAATTTAAATTAAAAAAAAAAACAAAATATTTGGAAAATTGACAAAATTGAGAAAGAAAAACGAAAAAAAAAAAAATTCAATAACTTAATCAAAAGGATATGATAGAATAAACCAATATAAATATTTTGATAATAGATGATAAAATTCTATACTTGTATTTTTATTTCTTGGAGAAAAAATAGGATTCCATATGTATAAAAAGGTTTCAGAGTGGGCTGTGATTCCAATAAAACTAAAAGTACTTTATAAATATATTTTCATACTAGTCTTTCTATTTGTAAATAACACAACTTCTTACTAATATTATAAATGGTATCAGAATTTTATATTCTGTCAGAATTGAAATTAAGAGTAAAAATAGTTAATAATCAAAAGAAAGGGTGTTTATTAAATGGGAAAACAAAATACTGTAAAATTTATATTTGGAAGAGAAACTGAATTGGAAGATTTATTGATGAAAAACTATTATGAATTTCTTCAACAAAACTAGGTAAATCTAAAATCCATTTTCTTTATTTCAGCGAAATCTAACGATCCGCTTCACTTTCAACAATATATTTATACGATCTTCCTAAACTCTGGAATTTTTTGAAAATCAGATAATAAGCTAGATCTGAAAGAAGATTTTGATTTCCAAGCCTTTTAAAGGCAAATTTAGTATTTGGATAGCAATTAAAAATGTTTTTGGTGAAAAAACAGACTTTGAAAAAAACATAATTTTTCAATAAAGATATAAATCTCTTGACTCAATATTTTAATAAGGAAACAAACACCTCTGTAGACATAAAATAAAGTCCAATTTGGATAAAAGTCTGATTGTCCTTATATATTTTTCTTTAAAAATAAATCGAAAAGAATTTTCTCTTTTTTTTACCAAAAGATTTTTATATTCTTGAAAAAAGCTGTACACACTTTAGGACTCGAACAAACTTTTGTTCTTGATTTTTTTTTCATGCTATTCAACAAAAATAATTCTTTAAAAAAATAACTTGATTTTTGAGAAGAAAAAGTTTGTTTGGTTTGTTTTTCAAGAATAGTAAATTGAAGTTGGTTGCTTATTTTTCCACCAAGATTCTCAGATGTAGTAGAATAGTCCTCAAAGATATTTTCAGTTAAAATATTCATACTTTTCAAAACCAAATTCATTTTCTTTCAAATTTTTATGAATGATTTTATCCAAGAATTACACGATTTAGAGAATGAACTCCAAGAAGCAGCCGAGTATGGACAAAAATTGCTGACGACAAAAAAAGAGCTTACCTCTCAAAGAAATGATCTGGAAACGATCCTTTTGGATTTAAAACAAAAAATCAAGGAAGAAAAAAAAACCTTCAAGGAAGAGTACAAACTATATAAGACCAACAAAAACGTGATCTTGCAAAAGTTGCAAAAATCCGAACAAACAAAAGAGATCTTAAAAAAAGAAAATCAAATACTTCATGATCAAATTGTAGATCTAGAAAGCAACAAACAGTCTAGTCTTGAATCAAAAAAGGAAATTGAGGTTTTAAAAGGCCAAACAGAACTCTTAAAAATGCAACTAAGTGAACGTAACAACAAGTTCCTCAAAAGAAATGAAAAATATGAAAAAACCAAAAAAAAACTTGAAGAGAAAAGAATGAGGAAAGAAAAAATCCAAAAAAAGATTGAATCACAAAGGCAGTATTTGGAACAATTGGGGAACGAACAAACGAAAGCAGCGCAAGGATATGAAGAAAACCAAAAAGGGATACTTGATTTGAATATGCAAAAAATTGAAAATTACAAAATGTTTGAGAAGCAATTGCAAGAGCAGAAAGACACTTATTACCAAACCAAGACAGGGCGCATCGAGAAAGCAAAGCAGGTCTACCAAAATCAATTAGTCATCTTGGAGAAATACTCGCAAGCATTTCTCGACGAATTAAATCGCTTAAAAAAATTAAGGCGCCAATCGCGTAATGGCAAACTGCCGCCACAAGACAACAAAAAGGAATGCGAAGGAAAAGAAAATCAAAAAAAGAAGGAGCAAGTAATTAAAGGAAACCTATTCGATGAGATTCAACAAAAGTATACCGAGCAAAGCCGGCTTTTGTCGGGTAAAGGATCGACAACGTTTGAAAAGCAAAAAAACAGCAAGAAAGCACAGGCTCGGAAAAACAAGCAAGATTTTAAAAAGCTTGCGCAGATCCAAACCGACTTTTGGAATGAAATTAATCAAGACGTCTTTGATACGATCAATAAAAACAATCTTTTTTATAAGAAATTCCAAATCGGCGATCTGAAAGAAACAAAAAGCTTAGATTTTTGGGAAGAAATGGCAGGCATTTTCCCGTCGTCTTCATCCGATTCCGAGAATAATTCTAAGAGCGATCCCGGCGCGGGCACTGAAACGTACACAAGCACCGGTAGCGACACCGACACCAACCTTAATTATTATTTTGAATATTCCTTTTCTTCCGATTCGGAATTGTCTTCTTCAGACAACGACAGCGAGAATAGTAAGAAGAAAAAAAACATGGTTTCAAATCTGAAAGAGCTGCCCATGGACGCGATTTATTTTTGGCTAATGATCCGGTGCAAATCAACACAATACCAATTGAACCACAACTTTAAATTTAAAATCAGCGGCGAAATCGGGACAAAGGTGATGCAAGAATGGTACAATGCCGTATTGATGAATATGGAGTTTCACAGGTGGGGTTCTTGGGTCGTGAAGAAGGTTGAAAACCACTATACGCCAAATGTCGACAAACACTTTTTAGATAAAGCCCAAAAAAATATTTCCAAAACCAAATCTTCGCCCTCTTTATTACAAAAGAGAAACAGCAAAAGATTTTTTTTAAAAAAAAAGCAATCCGATTAAAGCGTTTTAATTAATCAAGTCGATTTGTATTCATGCATATATGTGCTCTTGTTATTAATTTTTATATAATTAGATCAAAATTTTTTATAATTCCTTTTTCCGCTATAAAAAAAAAAAAATGTAGTTTGTTTGGTTAATAGTTTGTTTGTTTTTTTTTAGAGAACCAACAATGGGTGGGTGGTAAAGTTCCCAGCTTACAACAATCAGAGGGTTGGATGTTAGAATCCTCTTAACTACATTGTTTTTGATTGGTTGCCCTTTTCTCAAAAAGTTACAAAAACTCTCAGAGTGTAATTCTAATTAAAAAGTGAGCGTATGATTCATAGAAACGTTAATTCTTTAAAGAAATAGTCTGACTGGTTTGAATCTTTTTGGAAAATTTATAAAAATGAAATGGGATTGAAACAAAATCCCTCTCAATTTATGGAGCAGATCAAATTCTTGAGAGAATTGGTCAGATTCACTCTCTCATCTTTGCTTGGTTCAATAATATCTCTTATGCGAAATAGGTTTTCGGGGATTGTTGTGGAGTGTTTTCAAGCGCATATAATGTCGTAAAGTGTCGTGGTTTTTATTTTACTTTCTAAAATTATTAAAAAAAAACTAATCATGTTTGTCAAGAATTTGATTTTTGTTTCAAAAATCTCTTGGTTTTGTAATCAAAACTAAAATTTAAGAAAACCTAAAAGTACTTTTTCAGAATTCAAAAGAATAGAGAAAAATCTTTTGATTTTATTCAATTCTTTTGAATCCAGAAAAAACTAACTTTAGACACCTGGACTTACTTTTTAATAATAATATATGTGTATATATCGTTTTTAATAAAATAATATAACTGTGAATAAAGAATAATAATTTGTAGTGTTTTTTTTTCACAATATTTTATTTATACTCAGAAACGAAATTAAAAACAGATTTTTGTCCAAATGTATAATTTTATTAATGAATTGGTCTTGAATGTTTTTTTTTTTTTTTAGAGAGTTAGGATTTTTATTTTTCCTTTTTGTGAAAATAAAGGAAAAATAAATATTTTTTTTATAAAAAGGGAAAAAATAGTGTAAATTATTTGTATTTGATTTAAAAATGAAGCATATTAGTTATTAATTTATTGGAATAATGCTATGTTTTTTAGAAACATTAAATTAATATTAAATCAACAATGGTTACAACTGTTCCAAACATACAGTGAATTCTGCCAGATATAGAAATTTATTTTTTTGTTACTATTAAAAACATATATAAAACATTGAATCATATAGTATAAAACAAATTTATTATTTGAACTGGGTTTTATAAATAATTTCATTTCTTATAAATCGAGAAAAAAATTATTTTGTTTGTGAAGCAAATTCAAAAATCTAAAAAAAAAATTCCAACGATAGAAGATATATAGAAATAAAAACCTTGAAATAATCATCGCTTTTTACTTTTAAGGTGTTTAGAAAATGAGGATCCACAAAAAACTTGAAAATTTTTTGAGAATTGTTGATCATATAAAATGTGTGAGGTGAAAAAATCAAATTTTAAAATTTTCTCTAAAGTAAAAATTGTTGGTTTATTATAAAAGGGCGAGGCCAGTAATAGATGTCATTGGACATTAAAATTTAGTCTTAGAAAGGAAAATATGAGATAGATAAAAAATTTTATCTTTCCCAGAATTTGATGGTAGGTTTGGAATAGCTGTAATTAATTAATTAGGATATATATATATATATATATATATATATATATATATATATATATGTGTGTGTGTGTGTGTGTGTGTGTGTGTGTGTGTGTGTGTGTGTGTGTGTGTGTGTGTGTGTGTGTATTTGTTGTTAAAGTATGAATATGGTCCAATATTAGTGAATGGCTGTTCAAAAAATTAGTAGACCAGCTGATAAAGAATTTATTATATTTTCATCTTTAAAGATTAACTAGATAATGAGATGGATTTTAAAAAAATGTTTTACAGTCTCATTCAAAAAATATTGTTTTATTTATAAAAAAATTTCCATTTTTTTCTTTCAGGTTTTGGATTCTTTGTATTTTTTTCTTTTTTTCCCCTTGTTTTTTTTTTTTTGTTTCTTTAATTAACAATAGAACCCAACTATAATGTTGTTTTTTTTTCATTCAAAATTAAATTATTGTTTTAACTAATCAAAAAGATTGTTTAGAATTAATAATAAAAAAAAGTTCACTAAGAATGTCTGAAGTAGAAGACAAATATTAATAACATGTGATATTAAAAATATTAAAAAAAAATTTTTTTTTTAGATTCTCTTTATTTGAACAAATATATGTATGTTATTTTTTTTAACGGTGTTAATAATTTAACATTAACTAGAATCAATATCAATATACGTTGAGTGGGGTATTATGGGGGTATTATGGGGGGGGGGGGGGGCACTTATGTCAAAGGGGAGTATAAATTTAGTTAGCCTGTGTTTCAAAATAAAAATGGTTTTCTTTTTTCTTCTAGACTTCAACTTATAATAATTTACCCAAAAAAACATAAGTAAACATTATATTAATTTTTTAAAGTTCTATTATTTAAAAAATAAATTCAAAAAATAACACATCAAATATTATTTTTTTTTCTAAAAAGATAATTTTTTTCTTTTAATCCAAAAAATTCAAAAAAAATTCAAAAATTGGAATAATGATAAAAAATTTTCTGAAAATATCAAGGGGTTTAAATTAAAAATTGATTTGAAGTCATAATTCCTATTGGTTGGTGCTTTTTATGATATTTTAGTAAAAGAAGGAAAAAAAGTATGGGTTTAATTTTGAACATTCGTTTATCCTTTGTATGTGTGTATTTTACAACATAGCAATTAAAAAAAAACTAAAAATATATTAAAAATATTTCTATCTTTAGTTTTCTGGGTTTTAGGTGTTTAGAAAATGGACGGGTACTGGGAAGGTTCTATGGTATAAGAATTGTCTTGAGTTTTCTTTGGCAGTCACCTGTTTGTGGGTCTTTATTCTGAATAATAATTGAATCAAAATTATAACTCTGGATCTGGTAGGTACTAAATGCTAGAGTAAATAGGTAGAATTAGTACCCAGCTTGATTCAGCAATGTGCCTAGTTTGAATGTATTGGTTGGTTCTTATCTACTGTTAGTCGCTTTAATTGGAAACAAAAAGTATTTTAAGTGGTAGTTTTATTTGAAATGGTCAATAGTCACAAGGAATTAATTGTAATTATATTTCTTCATTTTCTACTAAAATGAACTTTGAATTGTTTGAAAGGTTATTTGTAGACAAATTTAATCGATTACAATCCTTACATCAATAGTATTTCGAATTGCCTTCTTAAAAAGAGATAAAAACTTTGATACGTTAACATTTTTCAAATATTTGAAAAAAATTCAAAGTATTAAAAATAATCCTTAGTGTTGTTAATAAATGGTAAAATTGTAGGAAATCTTTAATATGGGTATTTTAAATCTTTTTTGCAAAAAGAAAGAAGTTGTGAAAAAATGTAGATATTTAGTTAAAGTAAAAGGATTTGCGAATTTAAAAAATCAAATATTTTTTTTTTCTGACTATTAAAATTATTATTTTTGAATTTATTGATACAAAATCTTTTTTTTAACGAAAATTTTTCCCTTTTTGAATTTCCCAAAAAAATTTCAGAAATAATTAACCACATACAGATAGAAATAAACAAAATCTGTTTTTCCTTGTATTTGAAATTCAAATGGATTATACTTTCCTGTGATGATTTCTTTTTTGTATGCAAAATAACCCTTAATCCAGGATTCTGAGTTAGCCCCAAGTATACCGTTTCTCAAATAAAAAAGCACTAAATTAAGAAAACGATATCATATATTACAACTTATTTTTTTGTACGTATCTTGGAAAAAAGAAAAAGAAGTGAAAATTTTTTTGTAACTATTATTAAAAACCAGTAAAAACAGAGTTTTAGAAAATTGTGACAAAAAACTTTTCAAGAGAAAACATAAAAGTTGAATAAAATCAAACAAAACTCTTTTCAGTTTCATCTTTTTTAATGATAGGGTGTTATAAAACAATACTTTGTCTTTTTCTAAAAAAAAAAGAATTTTAAAAAACCTATTGAGTATTTTCCAGATTATTTTTTTTTGAAAGCATTAGAAAACTTCTAGTTTTGGCATTTTAATTTAAAAAAACAGGTAGATTCACTATTTAAAAAAATTGTTCTATTTTGAGAGAGAAAAAAGGGGTTTATTGTTATTATCTGTTATTTGAAATTTCAAAAAATATAAATGGTTTTTTGATTCTGAAATCTGACACATTAAAGTTCCTTTCTTCACCCAACAGATACCTGATATATAGTTTATAAAAATCAACCAAAGAAATCTAGATCATAAATTCCTGCATATTTAATGGAAATCTTGATTTTTAGTAGGATAGTAAAAAGGACAAATAAGTAAAAATTTTTTACCGTTTTTTATTCAAATACCAACAAGTCGAAAACCCTTGTTGGGTATAATAGTAATCAATTTATTGGTTGAAAATCGATGGGTGTAAATCGATCTTATTTCTAGCACAAAGGCAATTTTTCTTGAATTACCAAAATATTGAAAACAAGTAGAATTGAGACAAAATAAAAGGGAGAACTATTCCAAACAGGGTTTATAATTTTACCCTGTATTTTTGTACTTTCACCCTAAAAAAAAAAATTATCTTTATTGAAATAAACAACTTTTTGGAAAATAAATAACCTTAATACCACTAAATGTCAAATTCATAACCCATAAAAAGTTGTTCAAGGTCAACTACGAGTAAACTGTGAATGTTAAGAGTTATTTCAATTTCAAGGCACTTTGTTCTGGGGGTTTGAAAAGTATTTAAGGGTAAAATCATTTTAGTAAGAATTTTTTTAAAGCCTAACCAGCTAAACCAAAAATAGGTTGTATTAAGGAAAGGGCATCACGGAAATAAAATGGAATTGTGCGAAATGCTCTTTACTTTTGATTTATTATTGTCAAATTCTGAACAAAATAAATTAGAAAAACGTTAGAAAAAGAATGTACATTATACCTTAATTGTTCCATTTTGAAGAAGATCAGTTTGTGGACTTTTGCTACAAAACAAAATAAAATTAAGGGAAAAATCATTTTTCTTTAAATTTAATCTCAAAATTTAAATCTTACAAATGAATAACCTTCTCAGAAGAAAAGTTGTTTTGATGCCAGGTGACGGAATTGGTTTGTTCTTTAATTCCAATATTTTTTTTTTTGTTTGTTATTGTTTTGGTTTTTCTTGTTTATTCAAAAGAAACTTTTTTTTTTTATTCAAATCGAAAATATTCACAATTTTAATTAGGTGGAGCTGTTCTTAAAGAAACAGTCAAAGTACTTAGGGCTGTCAAATTCGAATGCGATTATGTTCATGCCGATATTGGTTGGGAATTCTGGAGAACCGAAGGTAACCCACTCCCAGATCGAACACTCAAATCATTGAGAGAAAACAAATTATCTTTATTTGGTGCAATCACCTCCAAACCAAAATGGGAAGCTGCTGAGGAATTAGTCCCAAGATTAAAAAACAAAGGACTTGTATACTACAGTCCAATTGTTGGTGCCAGGCAATCTTTACAATTGTCTGAATGTATCAGACCATGTCTTTCCTTTGAAGGAAATCCATTAAATTTTGTCAGACAAAAATCTGGAGGCGGTTTTGAAGAACCACCAATTAACACTGTTATTTTCAGACAAAACACTGAAGGCCTTTATGCGTATGCTTTTTTTTGAGGATTTTTCTTTTTCTTACCCCTTCTTTCCTTGATCGTTTTTTTTTTTTTATTTTTTTTTTTTTTTCTTTCTTTATTTGAACTTTTTTCTCCTTTTTTTCGTTTTTTAAACTCCAAACCAAATCCTAACTGTATTTTTTTATTTTGTCTTTCTTTTTGATTTTTTTAAAAAAATAACTAACAGAGGTGTTGAATGGACAAACCCACCAAGAAATGTTAGACAAGCTTTTGAAAGTCATCCTAAATTTGGAATCTTCAAAGATGTTAAAGGAGAAGAACTCGCTATCAGTACCCGTATCTTTACCCAAGAAAGATGTAACTCTATCTGTAGAGAAGCTTTTGAATATGCTAAAAAACACGGTTACAAGAGAGTCACAATTGCCGAAGTAGGTTTTCATCTTCTTTTGATCAAAATTTTCCGAAACAACAAAATCAACAATTCATTTATTAAAATTTCAACTTCTTTTTCTCATTACACTTGCCCAAAATCACCACAAAAAAAAATAAAAAAAAAAACCAAATAAAAACACAAAATTATAGAAACCAAATGTTATTCGTGAAACTTCTGGAATGCTTGAAAAAACTGCTTACAGAATTGGAAAAGAATACCCAGACATTTGGGTTGATTCTAATAACATTGATGCCATTTGCATGTGGTTGACCAAAAACCCAGAAAGCTATGGCGTTATCATTGCCGGTAACATGTTTGGAGACATCATCTCTGATGCCTTTGCAGGACTTGTTGGTGGATTAGGATTTGCTTGTTCCGCAAACATTGGATCTGAAGTTGCAATCTTTGAACCAACTCACGGATCTGCACCAAAATATGCATCATACAAGACCTCCATTGTCAATCCAATTGCCTGTATTCTCTCCGGTGCAATGATGCTCGATCACGTTGGTGAAACACACAAAGCCGACCTCATCAGAAAGGGTATCGCCAAGGTTATCAAAGAAGGAAAATATAGAACCTATGATTTGTTAAAGGTTAAAGGACAACAAAATGTTATCTATAATGGTGCTGTTAGTACCGAAGATATGGGAAGCGCAATTGTTGAAGCAATTGGCGATGTTGAAGCTTCAGCCAAATATTACTAAATGGCTTCTTTTAAATCAAACTTTTAACTTTACAAAAAAAA
This sequence comes from Anaeramoeba flamelloides, assembly GCA_027625915.1. Classification (NCBI taxonomy): domain Eukaryota; family Anaeramoebidae; genus Anaeramoeba; species Anaeramoeba flamelloides. The sequence continues at coordinate 9,017,304 of JANTQA010000032.1, read as the reverse complement.
AATTCAAATTGCAAGACTGAATATTTTTTCAGATGATTTTATCATAAAGTTTTGATTTCTGATTTTTCTTATTGTTTCAAGTGTCCCTTTTATTAACAATTATTAAGTTTTTAGCTATTTTTTAGCTAGTTTTATTTTTTTGTTTTTTTAATAATTTTAATATTATACAACTTTATATTTAATTTGAAGAAAAAAATGTTATTATTCTCCTTTCTCTAATAAAATTTTTTTCCAAAGAGTTCAAAATGTTTTCAATTGTTTTTTTTTTTTTCCTCTTTTGATTTTTTTTTTTTATTTTATTAGCTTTGAATTATTCTCAAAAAGTGAAAAATATACTATATGTTGAAAAATAAATGGTAGAAAATTTTCATTCAACCTTTCTCAAAAATTTTCTTAAGATCAAAGTCAAATTTCAATTTTTTTAATTCCAAAAAGAAGTTTTGATTGCTTTTTTTCATTTTTTAGAATTGGGAAAGTTGATTTCTTGTATTTAAATTTTTTTCATCAACAAAATAAAAAAAGTTGATCCTTTTCTTTTTTAATTTAAAGTAATGTTTTCTAAATACATCATAAAAATGTTGAGCAGCTTAAAATAAAAGTGGGACAGTGATAGATTGTTACATTTTTTCGTTTTTTACTTTTGAAAACGTCTTTCTGATGGATCTCTTTACCAAAACATTTTTTTTTATAATGATACCTAACCAATTAAAAAAAATTCAGTTTGAATAGTCATTAACTTTTTCATATTACATTTAAAGATTTCAATATTTTAAAAAAATAATGTCCAAAATATCAAAGATTTCAAATACTAATAATCAATTTTAAAAAGTTCTTCACAGTTTAATTAGGTTTGTATTACTGGCACCCAGATTCAAACACTGTAGTGTAAATGAAAAGAACCCCCCCCCCTTTTTTTTTTTTTTTTTGAAAAAGTTGTATTGATGAAAAAGGGATATTAAGTTTTAACACATGCTATTTAGATTGTTTTAAAACGCAAACTGATGATTGATTTAACACTTGTTAAAAATTGGTTTCCCATCATTATAACACTATAAATGTTTTTGAAAATTTTAATAATATGGATTTGAAAAGCGGAATTGCAAAAAAACAAAAAATATTGAATTTTTTTGAAAAATAATAATTATAAACATTAAGTTAAACTCTTAAACCAATAAAAAAAAAAACAACCAATATATTGAATTGGTCCCAAAACAGACTAATCCTAACAAAATTTGATCAAATAAAGAGTATTTTAGTATAATGATTTTTTTGATTTATTTTACTTTTGTTTTTTTTTTTTTGTATTTCTTTTTCTTTGCTTAAAGGGTGATTTTTTGAATTTGTTTTTAAACCTTGTTTTAATTAAAAATAAAGAATAAAAACAATAACCAATAGTGTACCCGTAATTATATTGAAAGTGTCTTTGAATAGATCGGTGTGCAATATTTTAACTTTTCTTATGAAGTTATCTTGAAAAGATATTGACTCCAGGGGCATGTAGTAATAATAAAAGTATTTTGATCAGATCCTGTGATTTATATTATTGTTTAAACTGGATACAATGCAACAACAATTTTGAAACCCTGTGAATTATTAACTTCAAAGAAAATCACCATTAGAACACTCAACACCCAAAATCCACAACAAAAATATTTTCATTAAGTTTTTGAGCCACCTTAAGTATTTATTTTTGAATTTTTCTTCTTTCTACTATAACTTCTGCTTTTTTTATCTTGTTTGAAAAAAAATTTGTTTTACTTTAGATTTTTTCAAGGGGGGGGGTATCATAAAAGATATAATTATATTTATATTATAATCAAGATGAAAAACATGGATTTACCTTAGAATACAGAGTAAACACACGGCATTTCTATTTAGTTGTAACTCATTAATATTAATTAACCAATACAAAAAAAAAATAATTTTATTTGAAATATTAAAAAAAAATGATATATAATTTTTTTACAGATTTTGTTTTTGTTTTTTTATATTTTAAATTATAATCTACATATTTTAACACATGCAACAATTAATTAATAATAATTAACAATTTTTTAAGGTGCAACTCTTTAAGATAATACATAAATTTTTCGTTTTTTAGAATAGTGTGGAGGGTTTTAAAAAAAAAAAAAAAAAAAAGGGGGGGGGTGGTGTACATTTTTCTGAACAATTTTTTTTTTACATTAAAATCAAAGCAAGATATTCTCAAGACTGTCAGGACATATTTATATATAACTTCTATCATTTTAATTCTTTTTTATGAACTAGGGGATGTGTAAATAATTGAGTAGAAAAATAAAATAATAGGCACATAAATCTTTTTTACAAGTATTACAGATCAATTTCCATATTTGTATTGGTAAAATTCTGATTAAATTCTATTAAAAATTATTAATAGAACAAATTTTAGATCCCATTAACTTATTATATTTGTGTTTTTCTATTGAAACGAATCAACTTTAACAGAACGTTAATGATTTGAAAAAAAAAATTGATTGAAAGAAACATATTATGATATTGAAATGAAAAATTTGTGTTGAAATATTTATCAAAAATCAAATTTATTTCTAAATTTCGGGAAATTATTTTATTTTAACTCTTTTTTCTAGTTTTATTTCAGTCAAAAATTTTGAATTTTACTCCCTAATAGTTATTAAATCATTTTTATGATGTGTTTTTCTATGGCAATTTATTGACAAAAAAATTACACAAAGTCAAAGAATAATAAAAAAACTGAAATATTGTATTGATTTGATACAAAATTTAAATATATACCCTTACAAAAATACATATTAAGAAATCAAGTATATACCTTTTTATATAATTTTTTTTTTTCATTATATAAAAAAAAATTAGAAAAATATCATTTTTTGCTCTTTATAATGATTTTTTTTAACTAATTTCTGAATTTGTTGAATTCAATCACAGTTCTTTTGATGGTATTAAGAAATAATATAAAAAGTTTACAACTGTCTTAATAATATAATTAATTGCTTTACAATCTACAGAACTGGTAGTTCTCTAAAAATTTAAAAACAAATCATTCCCTGTCCTTAATTTTAATTACACCTTATCACTTTGATTAAAAAATTTCATTTAAATCAATAAGATAAAAATTAAAAAAAATAAAATAAATACGCTCTCTGGAAAGGAGGTAACAGTTTTAAAAGATTTCTTGGCAATTCTAGAAAATATAACATTTCGGAAACAAGTTTCAGTACTTATTTTATTTAGAAACCTGATTAAATCTTTTAAGTGGGGCCGATTAATAAAAAATAAAAAAATAAATTGCCAAAGACAAAATGGAAGATTAAATATCTAAAAAATGTTTTTCTCCAACTAAAGTCATTTTAAAAAAGTCTATGCCTTTTTTTTAATTGTTTTTTTGAATTTTATCTTTTTTAAAATTTTATGTTATAATAAAGTGTGAAGTTTTTTTTATAAAGGTTCTTTTCTTTTAGCCACAACACCTAGACCACATTTAAAGAATGAACCCTCAATTTTTCAAAATATAAAACTTTTAAAAAAGTTGTAATTCGGAAAAAGTTTTCACTTTATTAAAAAAAAAAAACTTTAGACAAAGGTTTAATTCTGTAAAGTTTCACTTACTTCAAATAGAAAATTTCAATAAAGTTTATAAAATCCACACATTTTTAAAAAGTTATATTAGAATTTGATATGTTACTTCTAAAATCTGATCTTTATGAAAAGAGTTTTTCTTCTATTTTTTTGGAATTAAAAATTGATAATAAAAATAGAATATTTTAGAGATCCACATTAAAGAACTTTTTATATTCCAATATAAAAGTGGGTCCCAATTATTTTTGTTGGTTGGATTGTTAATATTATAATGGATAATTGTAAAAAAATTAATTTTTGACTTATTTGTATAATTTATAATTCCTTTTTTCAGTAAGGTCATCAATTAAAAACTGTGTTTAACTTTTTTTTTCAACCCAATTAGTAAGATGAAAATCTAACTCATACAAAGAAAAAAGTCAAAAGTAGTAAATAATTTTCATTAAGAATTGAATGGTAAAAGTTTCGAGGTTCAATACTTCACTGTTAAAGCGACTAAGAAAGTTTTTGTTTCTTTTCATCTTCTTTATTACAAATTATCACTTCATATAAACTATCCACTAATTAATTTCCATTATTTATTGAATGAAAGGCACTATATGGTTCCATTCTGCAATTACCAATACTCAAAAGTCTAAGAATTGTGTGAGTGATTATAAGAATTTAAACCATCTTCAAATATTTTACTTATTTTAAACTCTGAACAACAATTTCACCTTAAACTTCTTTTGAACCCTTTTTGTTTTGTAAACACTCAAGGATTTTAGATCCAAGTTCATTTTCATTCTTTAGGAACAATGTTGGGATTCTAGCAATAAAAAGTAAAAATAATACAACAATATAACTCCAATAATGTTACAACTCAAACAGAGCAATTATAAAAAAGTAAATTTCATTTATTTCGAGATCTTAAAGCAGAATAAAATAATTCTAAAGTTTTTATTTTTTTTAATTTCTTTTTTTTATTTTTTATTTTCTTGAGAAACTTTCTTTTTTTACTTTTTTAATAAAAAACAAAAACAACTTTTTTTTTTTCTCTTAAAAATTGGTGTAAGAACTTTTTCTTTTCTTTTTTAATAAAGGTTTTTTTAAAAATTTTTTTTTCTCTTTTTTTTTTTTTTTTTTTTTTTAAATGTTTTATCCTTTAAAAAAATTTTTTATTCTTTTCCAAAAAAATTAAAAAAAAAAAATAGAAAGGTTTCTTTCAACTAATTTTTACCAACTACAAAGATAAGAAAAAAAAAATATAAGAACAAATAAAAAAACCGATCTCCACAAATGAGTAAGACAAAAAAAAGTAAAACAATTGAAACACACTTTGATTTGGGGAAACTTACAAAGTATTTCCAAAAAGTTACACGATCCTTGTTTGGTACGTTTGGATCTGAAGACGAAGACAAGGCATTAGTGAAGACGCTCCATGAAGAAATATCCCAAGACAAGATCAAGGCATTTGCGACACAGCAAGACTGTCCACTGATAAGTGTAAGTTGGATCAAAGAGGGGAGCGAGTCTACAATAATCTATTCCAAATTTAAGGTCAATTTGGAGGTAGTGTTTGAAAAGAAAATCGTCAGCACGATCTTCTTTGTCAAGAAGGAGTCTGTGTTAGATGACGATCGGATCTATTCACACCAAATCGATACGCTGAATGTGAATTCCAAGTCGCCATTTGACGACATTCATTCGATACTCCACAATTGGCTGACGCCATACTTCAGCTCGTTTGAAAAGGAAGAAAAAAAAAGGCTTACAAACTCGCTGGGCAATGACCAACAGAGCACCTTAACAAGGAGCCGGGCCAATCTTAATAGGATCCGTATGGGCAGGAATTTAACGGGGCGAACATACCATGACCTACAGACTGAAACATTGGGCTATCCTGTTATTAAAAAGAAGTTGACCGAGTTAGAGTTGACATTAAAGCAATTTAAGGAAACATTTGACTTACCTGAAGTAATCCTATTGGTCGAAGAAGAAATCTTGGAATGTGTCAATCGGGCAAATAAGGAAAACAAAAAACCCAAGCCAAATGACTTGGGGGAACTATTTAACGATCAAGATTTTTTAAAGAAAATAAATAACAGAGTCGACAAATGGAAGACCGACATCCAAAAAATTACAAATCTGGAAAAGGACAAACTAAAAGATGAGACCCTCAAGGAAATTAACTTTTGGAACCTATTAGAGATTGAATTACAAAAGATTGCCAACCAAATCAATAGCGAACCAATTCAATTAACATTAGATTTATTAAGAACCAAAAGGATTCGTATGACTGGCTTTACTTTTGAATCCGAGACAGGGCTAAAGAAGGAATTGGAACAATCCAAAAACATTAATTCCTTAATTCGAAATTTCCCCATAAATGAATTATTATCGGCCACCGACTTAATAAAGATCCAACCAGCCATTAAATTATGCTTTAACCATTTAAGGAAAATTAAGCATACCGATTACCCATTAGCAAGAGTATTAAAATTTGTAGAATTAATTTCCAAAGATGTTGTTGAGCAATTATTACAATTATTGAAACTGAAAAATTTATTTTTAATTCAATATGAAATTTTTGAAACAGATACTAAGAATGCAATTGAGGCAATTAATATTTGGAGAGACAATTTGTCTGAATTTATTGATACCGTGCGAGGGCTATCTCGAAATCGGAAAGAGGAAAAGTTTACAATTAGGGTTTCAACAAACGTCGAAGAATTAGAGGAAAGAATAGCGAGAATTCGGCAGTTTAGAAGGCAACATGATCAATTGGAAAAAGTCATTCAGGGAGTATTATTACAAACAACTTCAAGCACAAGCAAGAGCAAGAATGGCAACGAAAATAAAAACCAAATTACAGCTTTGAATGAATTAACTAATGCCTATGATATTTTCATTAATGTCAATATTTTGGATATTTCGAAAGAGGGGAAAAAGGCATGGATCAGCGCATTAGGGCAATATAATAAAAAAATCAAAAAAGTTGATGCCTTAATTATTGATAATTTAAGAGAAAGACTATCCAAATGCAAATCTTCAAACGAAATGTTTCGGGTGTTTAATAAGTTTAAAGATCTCTCCTTTAGGGAGGATATTAAAATAGCAATGGGGGAATATCAGAACCAATTAATTTATAGGGTCAAGGAGGATATCCAGGCATTAAGAGAATACTATAAGAAGCAATATCGGCAATCACAAACAGAAAGAATGTCACAATTAAGGGGATACCCAACCGTGGCAGGTGAGATCATTTGGATGAAGCAAATCGAAAAGCAATTAAATAATTATATCAATAAGGCAGATAACGTTTTGAAGGAAGGATGGAAGAATGAAATTAATGGCAAAAAATTAATCAAAGAGAAAGACGATTTATTAAAAAAATTAAACCCAAATGAAATTTTCCAGAAATGGATCCTGGAAACCGATAAGAAAAATCTTGAAGTGAGTGGTAAAATTTTCAATGTCGACAAGATCGATAATAATTATCATTTAAATATAACCTTTGATGATGAAATTGTGAATTTATTTAAGGAAGTAAGAAATTTACAATGGCTAGGGTTCAATATACCCTTTACCATTTCCCTTGCAACGAAAAATTTTGAATCGTTATACCCATCGGCTATTAATCTGAAGGCAAGTATTAAAAATTATTTTTTCATTTGCAACTCATTAAATAGACATATACAGCCCCTAATCAGTAATTATCAGAGTCAAGTACAACAGGTTATTAAGGACGGCTGTAAATTGGAGTGGAATGATTCTAATTTAAATTTTTATGTGACCAATTTAGCAGAAAAGGTCAGGGACTTTGAATCAAAGGTTGATTTTTTAAAAAATAAATACCATGAAATTAACGAACACTTAAAGGAATTAGAAACATGCCAATTAGATCAAAAAATTATTCAAAATATTTTGAGGGCAATCCAAAAAATTATTGATGATTTTAATCCTAATGACTTTTCCAATTTAAATCAATGGGTAAAGGAATTGGATCAAAAAATTGAAAAAATATTAATTGTCAAATTAAAAAAATGCTTAAGTCTCTGGAATAAGCAATTTAAAAAATACTTTTTTGATATCAAAAATAATATTTACAATAATAATACCAATCCAAACGATAACAACAATAAGAATAAGAATAATAATAATAACAGCAACAACAGTATTGTGGATCAAAAAAACAAAACAAAAAACACAACCGATCAAAATCTAGATAACAAAAATGAATTTAATTTAAATATCAAAAATTTCAATTATTCGATCAAGATTAGAAACCGAACCATTTTTCTGGATCCACCAATCAAGGACATTAGGCAAACATGGATCCTCTTATTACATAAGCAAATAGGTATAATTTGTGAACAAAAAAGATTATTTTTATTTAATAATTATGATAATGATCTCAACACGAACAAATTGATGAAAAAAAAAAAGCAAATGTTTTTAAACAAAAGTGATCCAAATAGTGCTAATAGCTCTTCAAAAAGCACCTACAAGAACATTTTAACAAAGATCACCACACATTTGATCAAAAAGTCATATACCAACATTGAAAAACTGGTACGAAAGGTGGACAAATATGTGAACACCTGGCTACAATACCAATCCCTCTGGGACCATGAACCAGACGAAATCAATAACAAGATTAAAAAGGATTTAATTCAATGGATCGAATTATTAAAGCAGGTGAAAAAATTTAGGCAGACCTTTGAAACACAGGGAAAGATTACAAAGCAAATCGGCCCAATAATAATTAACTTTTCGCAGGTGCAAAACAAGGTTCGAAATAAATATGATGCATGGCACCAAGAATTCCTTAGTAGATATGCTGATTTACTCGCGAGCAAACAAAGCACCTTTTATGAAATGATATTAAAAAATAGAGATAAACTTGAAAAGCATTCGCTGGGATCTGATTCCACTTCGGATATTATTAACTTTGTTACACAGGTAACCTCCTTGAAAAAGGAATCCAATGACTTGGAAACAAATTTGACACTCTTTAAGAAAAGCGAATTCACCTTAGAGAGACACCGCTATATTTTTGATGAAAATTGGCTTTATTTTGATCGTGTTGAAGGTGAAAGCAATGTATATTTGGAACTTTTAGACAGAAAGATGAAGCAAATCGACGAGGAGATACCAAATTTGCAATCCAAAATCAAATATGAGACGAAACTGTTAAATAAAAACATTGATGTCTTCATTAAAGAATGGGACGACAAAAGACCATTGGAGGGGAACGTCCCACCAAACCAAGCCTTACAGCAGTTGTCCTCGTATGAAAATGAAATCCAGGAATTCAACGAAATGGCAAATAAATTGTCACTCGCAAGGGAGGCATTAAATATGGAAAGGGATGAAACGGAGAACGAAAACTTGAAATTTGGTAATCTCAACGAACAACTGATCAGCCTGAAGCAGGTGTGGAACGAATTGTCCAATATTTGGAAAATGCTGGAAAATTTGAAGCAAACGCCATGGTCGTTGGTGGTACCCAAAAAGATCAGAATGGAATTGGAAGACCAACTCGATGCACTCAGAAATTTACCAACAAATGTCAGGCAGTACGACGCCTATGGGCATTTTACGTCGCTGATAAAGGGCTTTTTGAAATGCAACAGAACAATTACCGATTTGAAATCGGACGCATTAAAGGAAAGGCACTGGAAGCAATTGCAAATTGACCTGAACGTCAATTGGAGATTTCGAGACTTGAAGTTAGGCGACATCTATGACGCAGATCTCATCAAAAACGAGGTGATCTTTAGGGACGTTATCGCTATTGCCAGTGGCGAGTATACCCTCGAAAAATATTTAGAGGAACAAATTAGAGACACATGGGGCAATTGGATCTTGGAATTGCATAATTACCAAAGCAAGGTCAAATTAATTAAAGGATGGAACGACATTTTCACAAAGTTAGGCGAGCACATCAACGGGCTGACCCAAATGAAAAACTCGCCTTATTTTAAATACTTCAAGGAAGAGTGTAACTCGTGGGAGGAAAAGTTAAATAAAATCCATCTCATATTTGACCCCTGGCAAACCGTCCAAACCAAATGGGTATACCTGGAGGGCGTGTTCGGCAATTCAGATATCAAGCATTTATTGCCACAGGAGTCGATGAGATTTGAATCGATCAATAAGGAATTTGTATTTGTCATGAAGAAGGTTGCCCAAAAGCCGAATATTTTGGATGTAATTAATATTCCAAATTTGCAAAAGACCCTGGAACGATTAAAGGAAATGCTGAAAAAAGTGGAAAAGGCATTGGGCCAATATTTGGAAAAGCAAAGAGCAGCATTCCCCCGATTCTATTTTGTTGGTGACCCAGATCTGTTGGAAATTATTGGTAATTCAAAGCAGATCGACAGAATACAGAGACATTTCAAAAAAATGTTTGCAGGCATCGCCTCTTTGAAAATGGAGACGGACAATACAGTCATTGGCGGCATGATCTCCAGTGAGGGCGAAACGATCGAGTTTCCAATCAAAATTGAATACAAAAAATATGTCAAAATTGATGAGTGGATGTCCAAGTTGGAATCCCAAATGAGAGAATCCCTGATCCTCTTATTGGAAGACGCCATGAATGAATTCCCAAAGATATTAAGCATCGATAAAAAAGTTGACATTGAGAAGTTGATCGATTGGATCGATAAGACGCCCGATCAAATTGTCATTCTGACTTTCCAAATCATGTGGACGATGGACACAGAAAACGCCATCCCGAAAAGGAATGGGCTGAAAAACTTATTGAATCGAATCCAAGAAATATTGGGATTATTTGCCAATAAGGTTCTGTTTGATATGAAGCCGCTATTGAGAAAGAAACTGGAACACATTATCATTGAATTGGTTCACCAGAGAGATGTCTTTCGAAAGCTGATTGGCAAGAACATTAACAAAATCCAGGATTTCCTTTGGCTAAACCAAATGAGATTCTATTGGAACCCCAATAATAAGGATCGTAACAAATTAATGGTACACATCGCGAACGCGAGCTTTTATTACGGCTTTGAATATCTCGGTGTACCAAGTAGATTGGTCATCACACCACTGACTGATCGCTGTTACTTGACCTTAACACAGGCAATGCATTTGAGACTCGGTGGGAACCCATTTGGCCCCGCGGGTACCGGTAAAACCGAAACAGTCAAATCGTTAGGCTACCAATTGGGCAGATTTGTTTTGGTATTTAATTGCGACGAGACCTTTGATGACAACGCAATGACAAGAATCTTTGTCGGGCTGTGCTCCACTGGCGCATGGGGCTGCTTTGATGAATTTAATAGACTTGATGAGGCAATGCTGAGTGGTGTATCTCAGCAAATTCAAACCATACAGCTGGCATTGAAAGATGGACGGGAGGAACTTCAATTAGAGGAACGAAAATTCATAATTGACCCCACAGTGGGGCTATTCATTACCATGAATCCGGGGTATGCCGGTAGATCCAATCTGCCTGACAATTTAAAGCAATTGTTCCGATCAATTGCAATGATCAAACCAGATCGTGAATTAATTGCACAGGTGATGCTTTATTCTCAGGGATTTAGAACAGCAGAACAATTATCAGATAAGGCCGTGCCCCTCTTTAAACTCTGTGCCAGCCAGTTAAGTAAGCAAACACATTATGATTTCGGTCTTCGTGCACTTAAATCTGTATTGGTCTCAGCTGGTAATATCAAGAGAGAGGTGATCCAAAAAAATTCTGGAGAGGAAACGCTTGACGACAGCGAATTGAAAATTCTATTGAAAAGTATCTGTGAAACTGTGATACCAAAATTGATCGCCCAGGATATCCCATTGTTTCATAGTCTATTAAAGGATGTCTTCCCCAAATTGAAACCACAGGATATTGAAATGGCAGAACTAAGGGAAAAAATCAAAATAATTTGCAAAAAACGAAACTATTTGCCAAGCGAAAGATGGATTTCCAAAATATTGCAATTTTACCAATTACAAAACATCCATCATGGTGTAATGCTCGTTGGACCATCAGGATCTGGAAAGACAGCAGCATGGAGAGTATTACACGAGGCCCTTCAGGATCCAATAAATAAAAAGTTTGGCGAGTTCCATATTATCGATCCAAAGGCCATTTCCAAAGAAGAATTATATGGTGTCTTAGATCCCACCACAAGGGATTGGACTGATGGAATTTTGACACACATCCTCAGAAAAATTGTCAACAATGAAAGAGGTGAAAAAAATAAATTCCATTGGATCATTTTTGATGGCGACGTCTCGACAGACTGGATCGAAAATTTAAATTCAGTGTTAGATGATAACAAATTATTAACCCTGCCGAATGGTGAGCGTATTTCCCTAACGGATAATGTTAGAATAATGTTTGAAGTCGAAAATTTGAAATATGCTACACCTGCTACAGTTTCAAGATGTGGGATGGTATGGTTCAGTGAAGATGTTGTTACACCTTATATGTGCCTCCAGAATTTCATCGGATCATTAAAGCAAAAGTCAATCTTGAATAAAAATACTGACAATAACCTTAACTTTGAGAACAATATTCAATTAAAGCAACAAAAACAAAAACAAAAAATGTCAGATCAGAAGGAATCAAATGAAATTGAGAATGGACTTAATAATAACGATTTATTGGAGACAAAGGAGGAAAAAATAATCGATCCACCAGAATTGATCTGCCAAAAAAAAATAATTGACATTGTTTCGCCACACTTTGAAAAAGGAGGCTTCATTTTACGTGCATTAGAATATATTGAAAAAAAGGAGCATATAATGCAATTTACAAAGCTTCGATTATTAACGACCCTTTTTTCCATCTTTAAAAGATCCATTTCCTTGGTATTGGAATATAACGAAGTAAATAAATATTTCCAGATGAAAGATGAGCACTTGGAAAAATACATTACCAAGAAATTACTCTATTCTGTGTTATGGGGATTCAGTGGCAGTACTGGATTGCGCGATCGAGGAGCATTTGGCGAATATTTGGGAAAGATTTCCAAAATTGAAATGCCCAAGCAATCGAATTACCCCCTCATTGACTTTCAGGTGAATATTGATAACGGTGAATGGGAACCCTGGAAAAACCAAGTCACCACAAAGATAATTGAGACTGATCAAGTCGCTGCAAGTGATTTAGTTATCACCACAATTGACACACTGAGGCATAAGGATGTTGTGTACTCTTGGCTAAACGATCACTTACCATTAATTCTTTGTGGACCTGCAGGCTCGGGTAAGACAATGACCCTGAACGCCACCTTGAAGCAGTTCCCAGATTATGAATTAGTCGGTATCAATTTCTCGAGTGCCACGAGCCCCGCAGTCATAATGCGAACCTTGAACCAATATTGTAATTATAAAAAGACACCCAATGGGATGGTATTAAGGCCCAAGCAGGTAGGCAAATGGCTGGTCGTCTTTTGTGATGAAATTAATTTACCTGCGCCAGACGAATATGGTACCCAGAGGGCATTAACCTTTATTCGGCAGATTGTAGAGCAGGGCGGATTTTGGAGGATCTCGGATTACCAATGGGTCACCCTCGAGAAGATTTGCTTTATTGGCGCATGTAATCCAGTTTCCGGTAGCTATGGTACCTATGCCGGTAGGATCCCCCTAAGTCATAGATTCTTAAGACACTCGCCGGTTCTCTTGGTTGATTACCCCGGTGAAGAATCGCTCAGACAAATCTATGGTACCTTTAATAAGGCCGTGCTAAGATTGACACCAAGATTAAGAAAATATTCAAGCGCATTAACAGAATCCATGATCGAATTCTATTTGGCCAATCAATCAAAATTGACCACGGATATGCAGCCCTTTTATATTTATTCTCCTAGAGAGTTGAGTAGATGGTGCAGGGCATTGGTGTCCATCTTAAAGCCATTAGGAAGAAGCGTTGATTTGAATATGCTTGTTAGAATCACTGCTCATGAGGCATTAAGACTGTTTCAAGATCGTATCATTGAAGACGAAAATAGGCAATGGACGAATGAAATACTTGATCAAATTTTCACAAAGCATTTCACCACTGTTAACAAGGAAAAGGCATTAGGCAGACCATTATTGTTTAGTGACTGGATGACAAAGGATTATGTCAATGTGGAGAGGAACGAATTGAAGGAATACATCAAACGAAGACTCAGAACCTTCCACGAAGAAGAGTATCATGTCAAATTGGTTCTGTTTAACGAAGCCATTGATCACATTCTAAGAATTGATCGTGTACTAAAGCAGCCCAAGGGACATGCATTATTAGTTGGTGCCAGTGGCGCCGGTAAAACTGTGCTAAGTAGATTTGTAGCATGGGTCAATGGTCTGAGTGTCTTTCAAATTAAAATCAATAGGAGGTATGGATTAACAGAATTTGATGAGGACCTCAGGACAGTCATGAAAAGAGCAGGCCTGAAGGGCGAAAGAATCTGCTTTATCTTTGATGAAAGTAATATCCTAAGTTCTGCATTTTTGGAAAGAATGAATGCCCTGTTGGCCTCTGGCGAGGTACCAGGATTATTTGACGAAGGAGAGGGTATACCGGGACTATTAAACCAAGTCCGAGATGTAGCTCGACAGGACGGTAAATTATTAGATACCGACGAAGAACTTTACCAATATTTCACCAAGCAGGTGCAAAATAACTTGCATGTAGTGTTTACAATGAACCCCGCTAATGCCGATTTTTCAAACAGATCTGTGCAATCGCCTGCGCTATTAAATCGTTGTGTGCTCGATTACTTTGGAACTTGGTCCGATGAGGCCATGTATGAGGTCGGCTATGAATGGTTAAAATCGATCGACATTAATAAGCCCAATTACATCTCACCACCAAAGCACTTGATTTTGCCAAACATCACACAATTAAAAGAAGTTGAAGAAATCAACCATCGACAGGCATTAATCGCAGCATCGGTATGGATCCAAAGCGCTGTCGAGAAATTCTCCAAAAAATTACAAAAGAGTCAAGGAAGAATGAACCATATGACACCAAGGCACTATCTGGATATGATCATCCATTTCAATAAACTGTTTAAAGAAAAAAAACGAGAATTGGAAGAACAGCAATTGCATTTAAATATTGGGCTCAAAAAAATGCAAGAAACGAAAGATCGAGTTGCCGAATTACGAACGGAATTGCAAGAGAAGGAAAAGCAATTATTGGAAAAGGAACAGGAAGCTGAGATTAAGTTGAAACAGATTATTGAAAATAGGAAGGAAGCTGTAACCCAACGAGAGGAGGCAGAAACCCTACAAACACAACTGGAAGAAAAAACACAAGTCATTCAAGAAAAGACAAAGCAAATCCAAGGCGAGCTATCGGAGATTCAACCAGCTGTTGAGCAGGCAAGAAAGGATTTGAAAAGGGTATCTAAAAAGGAATTAGATCTGCTAAGAAGCTATGTGAGACCACAGGATTCCATTCGGGAGACCCTGAGATATGTCTGTATGCTTTTGGGACAGGGAGATCTCAAATGGGCATCGATCAGAAAGGTTTTACAAAAGAAGGGATTTTTAAAAACAGTCATTAACTTTAATACCAGCAAAGTCGGAACAAGGATACCTACACTTATCCAGCAATACATCAAAGAAAAAAAATTAACAAAGGAAGTAATTACCAAGGCAAGTCAAGCCTGTGGTAGCCTCTTTGGATGGTTAACTGCACAATGTAAATTAGCTACTGCATTACACAATGTGGCGCCATTGGAGGAAACCAAACAAAAATTAACAAGGGCAGCGAACCTGGCCGAAAAGAATTTGAATAAAATCAACAAGAAATTGAATAATTTAAAATCCGATATCAAAAAATATAAGGAAGAATATTCTGTTCTTTTGACTGAAAAGGAAGACATTAAAGCAGAAATGAAACAGGTTAACGAGAAAGTGGAAAGATCTGAAAAGCTATTGAACAGTCTTGCAGATGAACACGAAAGATGGACTAATCAGTCTGATTCATTCCAAAAGCAAATGGAAACCCTGTCGGGTGATGTCTTGATTTCTGCAGCATTTATTACCTACATTGGATTCTTTGATCAGCGATACCGAGAGTTGATCGTCAAAAATTGGAAGAATTATTTGAACGAAATTCAAATTGTCACAGAGAAGCAATTAAGCCTGATTGAATTTCTCTCGGAGCCAGAGCAAAGATTGGAATGGGAGTCCAACAAATTGCCCATTGATGATATCTGTACAGAGAACGCCATTATTTTGAATAGGTTCGAAAGATACCCACTGGTTATTGACCCCAGTGGGCAGGCGACAGAATTTATCATGAACCAATACAAGGATAAGAATATTGTCAAGACTTCCTTTTTGGACGACAACTTGATTAAAAAATTGGAAGGCGCATTAAGATTCGGTACCTGCGTTTTAATTGAAGATGCAGAATATGTTGATCTCATCTTGAATACGGTATTGAATAAGGAATACCAGAAGACAGGTGGAAGGAAGCTCATTAGGTTGGGCGATCAAAATATCGATTTTTCACCAGCGTTCAAAATGTTTATGACCACAAGGGATCCTACTTTCAATTTCACCCCGGACTTGTGCTCCAGAGTCACATTTTGTAATTTCACTGTCACATTGGCCTCTTTACAAAGCCAGTGTTTAAATCATACCCTGAAGACTGAAAGACCGGATATCGATGAAGCAAGATCCAATGTATTGAAATTACAGGGCGAGTTTAAACTGCAAATTAGAAAATTGGAGAAGGAATTATTAAACACCTTACAAAGAGTGGAAGGATCCATCTTGGATGATAATACTGTTTTAAATAGCCTTGTCAAATTGAAGAAGCAGGCTGACGAAATTAATAAAAAGGCGTTAGAGGCTGACAAAACCTGGGACGAAATTGAAAAGATTTCAAATCTCTACCAACCATTTTCTCTTGCTACGAGTAGAATGTATTTTGTCTTAGAGCAGATGTCCATCGTTCATTTCCTTTATCAATTCAGCTTGAACTTCTTTTTGGAAATATTTAAAAAGGTTGTAAACGTGAATAACCCCAAATTGGAAACGGTCAAGGAAGACAAGCAACAAAGACTGCAAATACTGTCACGGGATTTATATGCAACTCTATTTAGAAGAGTAGCAGTGGGGCTATTAAACAGAGATCATTTAACCTTTGGACTTCGATTGGCACAGATTAGGTTGCAGGAAATCGATAAGGAACTCGACGAAAAGGAGTTATCCTTTTTGCTGAATATCAGCAGCGGAATCCAAACAAAGGTCAATTTGGATTTCACCAAGACATTCAATATCAATAAATCACAAAGAAACCAATTGAAACGGTTATTAACCTTGAGAAGCTTTAGCAATTTATCAAGCAATATGAAAAGCAATTCGAGCCAATGGAAAAGATTCTTTAAATCGAATAATGCAGAAACCACCATTCCTCAATCATTTGAACGACAATTTACGAAGGATAATATAGATAGTCTATTTAAACGATTGCTCTTGATCAAGGCCCTTCATCCAGATCGTATTTTAGCTGCTGGATCGCAATTTGTAGAAGAGGTATTAGGCAAGGGATTTTTGTCCCTCCCTGAATTAGACTTAAAAATCGTTTTGGAACAGGGAAATTCCAAGACAATCGTGCCCATTCTATTATGTGCCCAACCGGGCCATGACCCCTCGATCCGAGTAGACGAACTAGTTAAAGAGTTGGGTGTCCACTGTACCTCCATAGCTATCGGCTCCAGTGAATCAAGAAGAAATGCCTTTAATGCAGTAACCAGCGCAGCAAGGAAGGGCACGTGGGTGCTCCTGAAAAATGTCCACCTGACTCCCAAGTGGCTGACGGATCTGGAAAAGAGGATCACTTCAATACCCTCAACAGACCCAAGGTTTAGAATCTTTCTGACAACAGAATTCAACGACAAACTGCCACCTACCTTTATTAGAATTTCCCAAATCTTTGTCTTTGAACCACCCCCAGGTATCCAAGCTAATCTGTACCATACCTTTTCCATGATATCCAATGAAAGAATCAACCAAAAGCCCAAACAACGATCTAGGCTTTACTTTTTACTGGCATGGTTCCATTCCATTGTCCAAGAAAGGATCAGATATAGGCCACTCGGTTGGTCGAAGGGGTATGAATTTAATGAAAGCGATCAGCGCACATCATTGGATACCATCGACTATTGGATCGACAAAATTGGGCTGAACAAAAATAACATCGATCCACGAAATATCCCATGGGAGGCAATTAGAAAGCTCCTCGGAGACGTCATGTATGGCGGCAGAGTTGATAACGCATTTGATCATACCCTATTGGAGGGGATGCTTCAAAATTTGTTTGTGCCAGAAAGCTTTTCAAAGGACTTCAAATTAGTCGATTATATTAACCCAGAAACCAATGAACGATTTGTATTAAGGCCACCCAACGGCACAGACCTTAAGACCTATTTGAAATGGGTTGATGAATTGCCCAGAACAGAAAACCCAACATGGCTTGGCTTACCAAAGAATGCAGAACTATTATTATTATCGAACAAAGGCCGAGCTACAATCACCACCTTAAGAAAAATGCAAAATGTTTTTGAAGACATCGACGACGAAGATAACCAGAACGAGAAACAACAAATCAGCAAAAACATGAAAAAGGATAAAAGGCCAATGTGGCTAAAGACCCTTGAAACCAGTACCCAACAATGGTTACACCAAATCCCTCATTCATTGAATTCATTAAAACAAACGAAAACATCAATACAAAACCCAATGTGGAGATGCTTCAACACAGAGATTAAACTGGGGCAAAGGATTTTGAAAATCGTGATCGATGATTTGACCGTGATCCAGTCCATTTGTAACGGCAAACGTAAAAATTCAGGGCTATTCAAAAAGATGATCACAGAACTGTCCCTCGGACAGGTGCCCAAATCATGGAAATTATACCCCATCGATGACATCACAGTGGACCATTGGATCGCAGACTTCTCCTCCAGAATTAAACAATTGTCCGTAATCGCATCGTCAAGCGACCTTTGCCGATCACAGGGTATATGGCTCGGCGGATTGTTCGACCCCTCCGCTTTTATAACAGCGACAAGACAATCAGCAGCACACGCCATGGAATGGTCACTCGAAACTTTACAATTACAAATTTCAATCGACACAAAGCAAAGAGTAACCAACCAAAGCTATTATTTGAATAAACTCTTGCTCGAAGGCGCAGTTTATAACAATAGATCACTGAGAATTACAGACCAAATCTCAAACCTCCTCAATAATGTTTTATTAATATGGGTACAAAAGTCAGACGAAAAGGTTAAAAATACAATCACATTGCCAGTGTACCTTAATTCAACCCGTCTTGAATTGTTGTTTTCAGTCGATTTGCCAATCCCTCAGAATTTCCATCAAAACGTTTTCCAACAACTAGGTACAGCAATTGTCATTTGGGATAAAGATTTTTAATTTTTTTTAGTTTTTTTATTATTATTATTATTTCTTTTTTTATCAATTTTTTGTTACTTCGATTTTAAGAAACAATAAATTCTAATATTTTAATTTTTTTTTTTGTTATTATTTTTAAAACCTTTTATTTTTATACATTTTATGTTTTTTCTGATTCTGTTTAATTTTGGTATCATTTTAAGAGTTTTCGATTCGTGAACGAATTGTTTTCTATTTAAATCAAATACAAAATATCTAAGGGTTATTTTATTTTTTTTTATTTTAGGAAAAAATGCCCAATTTTGAAAAAAAAAAATAAGCATGACAAGAATAGCAGAATAAACCCCAATTCAAAATTTTTAACACACCAAAATTCGATTTGTGAAAAAAAAAACTTATTTAATCAATTCAAGAAGATTTACCAAATTAGAACCATTCACTAATTGAAATGTTAACACTTGTTTATAAATTACAATACTCACAAAACAATAAATAAATAATTATCAATATAAATAAATCATGGGTGTGTTAAAAATTTTGGAGAGAGCAAAACAAAAAAATACATTAGTAAATTTGTTGAAATTCTATTAGGAATATTGATCGATCAAAGGTTAGATACTACCAACTAATTTTATTTGAGTTCTTCTATTTGGAACAACTTGACTATAACCTAATATCAAGGGTTGAAAAAAATTTTTGATCCAACGAAACAAATTACGTAATTCAAACAATGAAATGAAAACAAAAACGACAAGTTGAAAAAATGATTTTCAGATTTTAAAAAAATCAAAATTATCTCCAATTTGAATGAAATTGTATTATTGTGATTGTTTGTAACGTTTTAGCTGTGTCGAAAATTTTGAATTTTAGTTTACATATAAATACTTTCAAGACTTTTTAAGACATTCAACTTGAAAATCTTCAAGATTTTATTCTTTCCGATCCTTTCATAAATTTTCATATTTCAAATACTTGATACAAACTTTTGTAAGCCAAAAAAAGGGTTAGAAAATCATAATTAACAAAAGATAACATTTTAAATTTATTTGAAATTTTTGTAAAGTTATCTATTTGAAAAATATTAGGTTAGCTTTCAAAAACCTTAAACTATTTATGGAAAATGAAATTCGGAAAATTGTTCAAATTATAAAGTTTTTTAAGAGTTTGAATTGTAAAAACTATTACAATTGAAAGTTATTGGATTTTGATTTTTTATATTTTTAAATTTTGGATAAATTTCAAAAAAAAAAAAAGTATTATAAATTAAACACAGTGACTAATTTTTTTGTGTTATTCTTGGAGTAAAATAATAATATTATAAAAAACAAATAAACCCTTATAAATATCAATTATTTTAATGAACCAACTTATTGATATCCCACTATATTATAGTTTTATTTCGTTCTTGTGTAAGTTTCATATTTGATCATCAATATATACTCTTTTTCTCTATAAGTCTATTGATTTAAAAGAATAGGAAGTTGATGAATCTTGTTTAAATTTAGGTTTTTTTCCAAAATTTGTAGATTGGGTAAAACTATTATTAAACAAATTCGGAATTTACCCTGTAAAGTTAGAAAACCATAATACTCCTGTTACAGGCTTTAACCAAATTATTTTTAATCACAAGATATAGTTTACTTCAAATCTAGCAATATAATTCATTTAAATTGGATATAACTGGTAAGTATATTCATAAAAATCCCTTTTTATCTTATACTATATTTGATTTGGTCATTTCAAAAAATCTTTTGATCTTAAGGGAGTAGCTACACCATAAGACATGATAAAAATTTGAGAGAGATGAGATAAGAACATTTTATTTTAGTTGCGTGTGATCCTAGATTCTCTAAAAATTTTTTTAAAAAAATTATTTGATATTTTAATTTTTAGTAATGTTCAACAATAAAAAAATTGAGATTATATTGATAAAATAGTTTTTTTTTTTTTTTATCATTTTTTTATTAAAATAAACTTAATTGAATTAATTAGGACACAGTTTAAACAGTTGGAAAAATAACAATAATACTACACTTTACATCCTATTGGAAATTAATTTTAATTCAACAAACTATTTCATTTTTTTGTCTTTTTTTGTTTTTGTTTTCATTTTCAATTTTTCAGTTACTTAATCTGTTTAGTTAGATCTGAAAATTTTTTTATAGATGGTTGATAGAATGTTAATGTTGAGTATCAAAAATTGAAAAATCCACATACAACCGGTGCATGGTATCTTATCATTTGATCGATCAACCATTGTTGGTGTAATTTTAACAAATCTACCAATATATTTTTTGTTCAAACTCTTTCATTTCAGCTCGTTTCCTTATTTTGGATAGACTTGTTTTGATTTTTTATTTTATATTGTTTTCTTATATTTGGATGAAAATGATTACTTAAAAAACCATTAATACTAGGTTATTTAAATATGGTTTTATATTACATTTGGAAAAATATAATAAATTGAGTTTTTGTTTTCCTATTTTTGATTTTCTGATGTGTCCAAATTTTTGGAATGGGGTTTAGTTTTAATTTTGGGAGAAGATAATTTCAGATTCTTAGAATAAAACTTATGGCTATTTTGTGATTTAAACTTTGATAACATATTATCATATTCACTTCTCCAATTCCACTAAACCCAACTATTTAAAATCCTAATAAGTAATAATTTGACTTAATTATTCTAATTTTGGAATCCTTCTAGCTATTTAAGTCCCATTTATGTTTCCTTTTATGATTCTCTCAATTGTAAGGTTGTTGTTCTTTTTAAACAAAATCCATTAATCCCCAATGCCACTAATAAAAAAATATTTCTAATTGCTTAATGTTGTCAGGATTAAAAAAATCTCAAAAATGATAAAAAATAAAAAATGAAAAAATTAAATGCCACAATAGAATGTTGAGAGAAGGATAAAAGATAAGTTATTCAACATTCAAAACACTATTTTTTGCAATTCAACTCAACATTCTATTGTGGCAATTTCTTTGAGACATTGAAAAAAAAATTTAAAAAATATAATGAATGAAGTACTTTAAATAATAAAAATCATTGAGGTACAACCAAAGTAAAAAATGTTATTTTCTGATCCTTTTCAAAATTGCAAAAAAGTGAAAAATTTTGCAATACCGTGGCTACTCCCTTAAAGGCCTTTCGATCAAAATACTGAAAAATTCAAAAAATTATACTATTTAGACTTTGTTTTATTGAAATTCTTTTAAATTGTTTTTATTTGTTACAGTGCCTTATTTCAATCCCATGAGAACATAAAATATATATTAACCTAAATTATCAAAAAGTTCAAATCAAATCACTACTTAAAAGTTTTAAAAAAAATTCTATTATCAAAATAACCCTTTCACATCTCTACCAATCAGTCGCGCAATTAAAAACAATGTTTCTTTTTTTCTAGAAATCTTCCCCATGAAAAGATCAATTATATTTAAAATAAACCAAAAGGAAATATGACATTGATTTGTCAAGTTCTATTTTTTATCAAAACGAAATTCCTATTAATGAAGAATCAAATTAGAACATATTTAACTCAAAAAACAATTATTTTTTGATAATTTTTCATTTCAAAAAAAAAACAAGATAAATTGAGTAAATAGGGAATAAAACATAATTTCATTCATAATTTAATATTTTCTTTTCTGATAAAAGAGTTTACCAACAAGATTGATTTGATCATACTTATATTATTTAATGTTGTTAGAGATCTTGTGTTTGAATAAGAAGAAAAAAGTGTTAATATTTTTTTTTAGAAAGACCAATTAATAGTTCAGGAAATGGTTAAATTTGAGGACTATTTTCTTTGGGTTAAAAATGTGTTTCTGAACTCAAATTTGTTTTGAAGAGGATTAAGACTTTTCATGTTTTGGGAGTATTAAAAAAGTACAGTCATTAAATCTGTAAAAATTTGAAAGAAGAAAATATTAAGAAAAGTTTCTCAAAAAACTATTTTTTGCTTATTTTTCTTCTTAATAGACTTTATCTTTGTAAAAATATTTCATGGCATCTAATCAAGAAAAATCAAAAGAAAAACCAAATTACAAATTAACAAGACACTTTATGGCGGGGTGTATTGCAAGGCTTTCAACTGAGTTTCTCTTTAGTCCGGTTGACACCCTCAAATCGCGTATCATGTTTTCAGGTTTTAATAGTTCGAATTTATTTCGATCCTCTGCGAAGGCTGTCTTAATTAGCGCTCCGTCCTCTGGCTTTTCGTTTTTAATCTACCACTATTCAAAGGCTGCAAGAAAGCGACGATCATACAACCAAACAAAAACGAATAGCGATAATTTGGGTGGAATTTTCAATAGGAAAACAAAGGCTCTACCATTTGATCTTGTTGACTTTATGCTCGGGAGGCTCTCAAGAACAATGGTCATTACGATCAAAAACCCACTTGACATTGCTAAGCATTATTTCCATTTAAAGGACGTCCACAATTTGGAGTTAAACTCCGTTTCAGAGGTTTTCAAATATAGCTATAACAAATACGGGTTGGTCTCACTTTTTGATGGCTTTACACCATTTTTTTTACGTGACCTAATTTCTGATCCAATTTATTGGAATGTCTATGATCGGATCAAAGAAAAACAAATTTCCTTGCTCAAAAATAGATTTTTACAAAAAAAGAAACAAAAACAAATCCAAAAAGAAAACAAAAAACAAAAACAAAGAGAAAAAGAAAAAGAAGAAAAGAAAAGATTCCTACAAATTTTCCCTTTTAAGAGGGGCCAAGAAAACATTACTGACTCAACAGTTTATTCTCATAATAATTCCAACCCCATTTCCAAAAAATGGTTTAAAGATTGGTGCCAGCTCTGGAAAACTCGGATCATGGGCAAAGTGAGTGAAAACGAAAGAGGCGAAGTCAACGTTATGCTTGGGCCAGTTAACCATGTCGTTTCTTCAACAATCGCGACTTTGATCGCAACAACAGCCTCGGCTCCTTTTGACGTCATAAAATACAAAATGCAAACCAGACGATTTGTGTCTGATGGGAACGAAAAATATGGGAACTTATTTAAAAGCTTTCGGACAGTTTGGTCTGAAGAAGGACTAAAGGGGTTCGCAAAAGGTTTAAGCACAAAACTGGCCGTCTTGATCCCATCAACAGCTTTCACTTTTGTCGTTTATGAAGGGTTAATCAATACCTTTGAAAGGAACGATCGAATGAACAATTTGATAACATCAATGTCTCCAAATTGTGTTTATGATTTTAATTCCAAATCTTTTGAAAACCAAAGCCATTGGGATAACCCGGTCTTATTACATCCCTATTGGTAGATGTATCAATTTTTATTTTTATTTTTATTTTTATTTTAATTTTGGTTTTGATTTTTCATTTTATACAAATTAATAATGATTATTATGATTATTGTTTTTTATTGTTTTTTATTTCCTCGTCTCCCAATAATAATTTTAAAAATATTAAAGCCATTTTTCGAAATTATTTCAAAAGAGTTCTCAATTCAATTAAGAAATGGGATATATTTAAAAATTATCATTTTTTTTTACAGCCGATTTTGAAAATTATATGGTTAAACTTTTTAAAAACAAGGTAAATGAGGTACTTTTCGAAATGAATTCTGAACACACATTACCAATACCATTCTTTCATTTTGATAAAGGTAAATGAGATCTATTATCCAAAGGATTAAAATAATTTAATTTTTCTAAAAATCTGATTTTTTGTGTTTTTATTTGGGTTTTTGAAAATTCCCACAAACTATAGAGTATTGAACAAAGGATAGTATTACTTTACTGGAAAACAGTTGTTTATTATTTGAGGTGATCATTGCCTTTCAGACTAATATTTGACTTTAAAAAAAAACTACTTTGATTATTATATTCTTGGTAGTATTTTTGAAAACTTTTCTCAGAGCGGTTTATGAGATCTAAAAAAAATTAAGGAAAAAAACTAGAATATACCTCTTTTATTTTGACAATTCAAAATAATTTTAATATGCGGTTATCAGATCACATTCACCTTAACCAATACAAATGAATGATTTTTATAATATATAGCCCTAATACATCTGGAAGTTACATCCTTTATTTATTATTGTCAAATTATTTTAATTCAATGTTTTTTACAAATTATAATATTTTTAATTAATAATTTTTAGTAAAAATCTTATATTATCTTTTAAGAAGAATTATTCAATTTTTTAAAAATTATCACTTGTATCAACTAAGTACGCCCTATGATCAACACATTACCATAATTGAAAATAAGCACAATAAAATATTATTAATAATTATTGGTTTATTTGTTTCTAATTTTTCAAAGTTTAATAAAAACCATCCCAAAAATTTTTATTTTTAATGATTTTTTTGATTATAATTTCGGAGAAAATTTTTTCGAAAAAAAAATATTAATTGAAATTGATTTTCAGAATTGGATTTATTTTTAAGTTTATTAATTTCGATTTTTTAGAATAGATTAAATTAAATTCAATTTTCTAATTTATAATTTTCTATTTTGTTTATATTTGGTCACAAAAACAGCTATAATTTTAATTATCTTATCTTCTGTTTCCAATTTTAATCAAATAAATCCAGATATTTTTGAACACCATAATATTGTTTTTATACATAATAATTCACCAATAGTGAAAATTAATTAAACTTTATGATTTATACCTGTCCAAGGATCTATGAAATTCTTCTATGTCGTAATTTAATAATGATACAACTATTTTTCAAAAAATTTGACTCACTTTATAATGTAATTGGGTGTTGTTTTCTGTATTTATTTCATATTCTTATCAATTTTTTTTTTTTCAATTTTATAGATCATAATCATTTTTTCTAATTTTATTAAAGTATAGCTTTTACTTTTTAAAATTATTATTATTCTTTCTTTTTTTCTTTTTCATTTTGTTTTCTTTCCTTTTTTTTTTTTTTGTATTTTACCACACAAAGTCTAGCTGAAAAAAAAAATAAAAAATATTTTCAAAAATACCAATAAAAATTAAGAAATATGATACAATTATTATGTCTTTTTAAAAATCAGATAATTATTAGTAAAAAATCTTCTTGTTATCTTTTTTTCAGTGAAAGTGAAATAATAAAAAATCCTTAATGCTCATTTACAAAAATTGTTAACTTTTGTTTAGTTTTTGGTTTTATTTATTTTAATTTTTAGAATAATAAAGTTTTTATAGAATAAAATACTTATAAAGTGTATTACAATTAATAAAAAGTAATAATTAGTTTTTTTTTGAAAACAAATAAATGAGCATACACATACACACACTTGGACTTATTATTTCAGGTGAGTCACAATTTTTGAAATGAGAATTACCCATTTTTTTATTATTGAAATTTGATTGAAAAAAAGTTGAACAGAAAATTTTTTATGGCAAATAATTAAATTCGCTATAAAAGACATTACAAAGTCTAAATTTTTACATGATTATCTGTTTTATTCAAAAATATTATTTTTTTTCCACATTATCTTTCACAAAAAAAAAGGATCAAAAAAAAAAAAAATTAAGAAAAAGAAACAAAAATTTGAAAAAGAAAAAGCAAAACTAAAATTGAAAAAGGAAAACAAGCATTTAAAAAATTCGAAAAAATGATTCTAATCCAAAAAATTGAAAATATTTTATTGAAAAGAATCTGGAATAAAACCTCAAAAAAACTTTCATTAACATTATAAAGTGAGTTAACATTTTTGAAAAATAATTTAAATTTTTAGTGGCAAAAAAATAAAAAAAATAAAATTTACTTCAGATTAATTATCGATAAAAGCATTAATAAATATTAATAAGAAAAAGGAAAACAAAAATTAATAAATAAAAAAAAATCGATCACTGTAATATTATCCAATATATATATATATATATATAATATCAATTAAGAAATTTAAAGAAAGAAAGAAAAAAAAAAAAAGAGTAAGATTGATGATGATAAAAAAATTAATTATTCCATTCTGTTAATAAAAGTTCTTTAATTTGAATCAAACCTTTTATCAAATATTTGTCTTCATTTTGATTAAAAATTTTATTAAAGAGTTGTAGAATTAAATTAGGGACTGATTGCAAAGAGAATTCATCTCTTTCTCTGATTATCAAATTTTTAAAGAATATGATATTTTGTTTAAAATGCTTGAACGTACTATTTTTTAGCGCTTTAATGTTTGTATTTGCGGCTGATTTATATTCTTTGAATTTTAAATGGAAAGCTAAGACATTTTCAAAAAATACTGACAATGTTTGATAAATGAAAAGATAGATGACACGATAAAAGTCTTTATCCTTTTTTTTTTTTAATTTTTTTAAAATATCATTACAGCATATATGAAGGCTAACAAATCTGGTAATTAAATCATCATTGGGTATATCTACAATTTGGCACAATCCAAGGCTGTAAAAGTAAATTAAAAATAAGAATTTTATCTCAATATTTGGTTTATTACTGATATATATAATTGAACTTAAAACTGAACTAAAGTAATTTGAGAACTCAGTTTTATTATTTTTTCCAATAACTTTTAATTTGCAAATACCAAGAACAATTAAATTGAAGATTGAACCATGAACATGGGACACCTCTCGATAAGCATTTTGGCCATTGATGGGTATCTTTGAATATATGGGGAATATTGAAATTACTGATTCGAAAAATTTGTTTTGATAATGTAAAACAGAAAAAAACAACTCTTCTCTGAATCTAATTTTGAATACCATACTCAAATTAGATTCATTAACAATTTGAAGCATTGCATGTGCATATTGACAATTTTTCACTGCGAATAAATTAGTTGATTCAATTACTCGATCTTTACCGATCAATTCATTGTTTTGAAACATTAATAAAATATTGTCAAAAATTTGAACCCCATATGATGGGATTAGATCTAATAGATATAAATATATACATTTCAGATTAGATTCAGAGAGAACTAACCGAGATTTGATAGATAAAAAATAATTGACAAATTTGATCCAACTTTTCACAACTTTAATATCTGCAATCATTTTGAAAGGTGTAATTGAACCTATATGCTTTGATATATTGATTAAAAGAAATAAATTATCTTGGCATTTAGATAAAGATTGAGGATAGCCTTGGGGATCATAAATGGATCTACCAATCTCATTTTTATTAAAGCACACTAAAGGAAACCTCGTTGCAAATTCGATATAAGTAGTAATAACATTTTTATAAATGCTGGAATTTAATTTGCGTTGCCAATTAATTTGTTCACAAACATTTATTATTGAATTGATCATGTACGAATACTGATAGTTAGCTTTATGGATTATGACCAATACCAATTTAAATAATACAGCCTGTTGAGTTTCATTAAAATTATCGATCATGTTCAATAATTGGCTCCAATCGATGTCCTTAATAAGCATAAATAACAGCTCATGATTGCCCGAATAACCAATTTTCATGAGTGAATCAATCAATTCCGCGTTTAATGTTAACGCATTAAATGCAAAATTCGGTAATAACAATTTATTAATTTTGCCGATATAGTACGGATCATCTCGGCTTATTAACAATTCAGCAATTTTAAGAACAAAGGCATTCATGGTGTATGGGTAATAATACTTCATTCGATTAATAATAATAGTGAAGAATTTAAAACAATTTGATATTAGTAAACTTGTGTTGTTATTTTCAATCTTTTTCATTTTGGTTAAAAAATATTCATACAAATTAAAGGCAAATATGAAGGGAGCTTTATTACATTTATCTATTTGTGATAAATTTAAGAGATCACCTGTAAAAAAATTGCTTATTAAATTATTAAAAAAATTGAAAAGCATTATCAATTGATGATTGTTAAAATGTTCATAAAAGGTCTTATTTTCATTCGCCAATAAACCGATCTTATTTTTAAAGATACTTTTAATAGTATTACTGATCTCAACAAATACTCTTGGCTCTAATAAATGATAGCACGCATGATCAAATAACTCTAGCGCCTTTTCTTTTGTTTCCAGATTTACAAATTGGTGCACAATATTCTTTAAAAACATTAACAAATATTGATTTGAATATTTTTCATCAAGAAAGGCTTTTGATTGTTCAAAATTATATAAATATAACTGACGATTATTCTCTTTGCAAAAGTTTACAGATTTATAACAACTGATGATTATCTTGGCAATTTTGGAAACCAAATGTCTACTGGGATAATTGCCTAACCATGCTTTAAAATCAAATTTGTAGATCAGTGGCTTGAAATATTTTTTTGGTGTAAGATTATATTGTGTGATGATCATTTCATATATTTTGGCTGTCTGTAAAGTATCACATAGCGGTTCATAAAAGTTCAAGACCTTTGGAATTTTGATTGGGTTCTGGACAATATTGCTTGTCAAATTTGTAATTTCGTTAATGTTTCCCTGGATGTAAATGCTAGCAAGGCGCCGAAGTAAGATCCAATTCCGTTTTCTGAGTACCGCTGATAACTCAACATTGGGGTTGTCGGTGTAATTCAAAATTTCATAAAACCAAAAAATTGCCTTCTTCCGCAAATAATCAAATGATTGGATGCTCTGATTTGCAACCAACTGATCAACTAATAATTCAATTGTCATTAGACTTCTGGTAAAGGCTTGATTTACTCGAACATTATGATTTGTATATATGGAAAAAAATTGCTCATCTAATGTTTTTTCAATTGCTGTAATTTGACGTTCAAGATTATCTTTTTTATTAATTGCATTATTAAAAACAATGATATCCCTCATATACTTGCATTTGGGGCATTTGACACGCTTTGTGGATTGGATTGGATCGTTTTTGTATAATGATTCTATTTGTGCTGCCCATCGGCGTGATTTTTCTCTAAGTAGATTTGCCTTTTCAGAGTATAACCTTGATTTGCTTTGAAGTATTGTGAGGCTTTGCTTACAATATTTAGTAATATCTTTAAAATTTTTTTTTGTTAAAATAAATGGGGTTAATACATTTTTTTCAACACTGAAAATTAAGGGGTGTGAAAAATACTCATACCCTTCAGTTAAAGATAATTCTTGTAAATAATTTTTCATTGGTGTGTCATATATTTTTCGTTGAGTTTTGTTTAATTTAGAATGCATGACCAAACTATGATAGTCGTCTAAGGAGTTAAAAAAATAATTTTTTATTGATAAATAATCTAAAATTTGGGATTTATTTAATAAATCAAACCAAAGAAAATTTATTATTTCTTTATACTTTTTTAAATTGTTTTTTATTATTCTTTTTTTAAGATCCATCATTTTGACAAATGTAATTATACCCCTATATTGATTAAAAATATTATTATTTTGATAGCCATCAATTAAATTTTCAATTTTATTAAAATTAAATGTAAAAATTTCATTTTCTCCTTCAATAGGCTTTTTTTGATATAATTTTGTTTCAGATTGATTAAAAAATATTTCTTCATTTTTCGTTATTAAAATTAAATTTTCTTCCTGTTTAGCAAAATAATCATTTATTGTGTCCATTTTGGTATTGACAGATTTTTCATAATTTTTTTTTTCATTTTTTTGCCTTTCTAAAATTTTTTTTTCAATATCTTGATTAATTTCAATGAATTCGTCTTCCTCTTCAACATTTTCATCATCGTAATCCTTGGCATCATCATCATCATCGTCGTCGTCATCGTCGTCGTCTTCTTCTTTGTCGTAATCCTCTGATAATATATTATTTTCATCTTTTTTTTTTTTTTTAAATAATATCTTTTCAGAATCAGAACTAGTTTCTAATGAGTCTGTTTCAGAATCTGTTTCAGAATCTGTTTCAGAATCCGTTTCAGAACCCTTTTCAGACTTCTTTTTAGAACTCTTTTTGGGATCTGATTTTCTTTCTTTTTTAATTTTCAAAGGGGTTTCTAAGGTTGTACCATCATTTAAAACAAGTTTATTAAATTGATTAATTAAAAGTGAATAGAAATCTATTAAATTATTATTTTTGAGTTTTTTTTTGATTAATTCTATTCTTCGAATAATTTTTAATTTCATTAATAAACAATTTTTTTTATTATTAGATAACAATCTCCATCCATAAACATGAGTAAAGTGTCGTTGATTTCCTTTATTTGATTTAATTTTTATCGAAAGTGAAAATAAATTAAAAATGATTTGTGTGACTAGAGGTAAAATTATTTTATTATCAGGGATAGTAAAGAAAAATTCTAACCATAAATTAATTACGGACAAATCTTTTGAACTTAATTGCATTTTACACATGTTTAGTAATTTTTTTAAAGTTGGATTTCTTCTATTTCCAAAAATTAATGTTTTACCAAGAATATTAAAGTCTTTGATCCTTTTAAATGTTTCAAATAATAATAATGAAAAATAAATATATTGGGTTCGATGAATAAACGAAAGTCTTTTATTTTTATTTTGAAAAGTGCTAGGTTTATAAATTTTTTGATCGATTAATGAAATTATTTCATTATTATTATTTGTTGTTATTTGTTTCATTTTATTATATTCCATTTCTAAAAAAAGAAAGCAATGATTCAAAGAATTTGTTACGAATCCAAACCTAAAAATTGAATTCAAACAGAGCAAAGATTGAGAATCTTTATGCCAAGTAGGTATTTTTGAAAAAATAGTTAACCAAAAATTTAATATTTCTATATGAGTCAACTTATTATTTTTGCTATTGTTATTTCCATTTTCATTTTCATTTTCATTTTCAATTTCATTTTCATTTTCTTTTTCATTTTCTTTTTTATTTTCATTTTCATTTTCATTTTCATTGTTATTGTTATTGTCTTCTTTGTCGTTGGTGTTATTTTTGTTGTTTTTGTTTTTGTTGTTGTTGTTTTTGTTTTTGTTGTTTTTGTTGTTGTTGTTGTTGTTGTTGTTGTTATTGTTATTGTTGTTGTTGTTGTTGTTGTTTTCGTTATTTGTATCCATAATTGGTAAAAAGCCATGGATATGAGAATCAATAAAGGATTCTAAGACATTTATTTTATTTGTTTCATTATAAATATAATTTTCATTATAAACCTCTATTTTGTTTCCATTTTTTATTAATAAACAGATCAAATTTAATAATTTATCTGATGCCAAATCAATATAATCCTTATTTTGTGATTTTTTAAATGATAAAATTGTTGATGTTATTTTAAAACTTAATATTTTTGTAATTGCATAATAATCCTTAGAATTTTTTAAAATGAATATTAAATGATCTTCAATTTTAACATCTTTAATTTCAATACATGACAATAAAATATAAGCCAATAATCCGTTTTTAATTTTGTATAGATCAGGGTAACATTTATTAATGATAGAAAGTTTTTCATTTTGCAAGGACAATAAAGGAAATAATCTATAACCATTTTTATCCCAAAGCTTTAATTTAAAAATAAAATCCCATAAAAAATTTTGATCAACCCACGTTATATTTATACATAATAATTCTGCAACCATGATCATTGTATCTAAATGAAATTCACTTGGTAAATAATTTTCTAATTGAGTTTCGTTATTCAAATAATTCCAATTTAATCTTGACAAAATGGATTGGATAAATCTAATTTTTGTTTGCATTGCTTTTCTTTCCTTCTTTATAGGTTTTTTTATTAGCCAATCCTTAAATTGTTTTAAATCATCGTTGGATGGTTTCCAAAAATCTATCGGGAATTTATCAAATAACTCAAATATTTTTTGTATCACCAAAGTATGATTATTAAAATTATTATATTTTTTTGAACAAAGCCTAAAAATTGTTGAAATTAATTGATTATTTATTACGGTGAGAGTTTGGAAAAAGTTGATAGATTTTTGGAAAATATCTTGTATCAGATATTTATTGAATGTCAAATAAAAAACCTCTGTGATTACCATTTGTTGTAATTCGTAATCTTCTTGTTGAGTTCCTATATTTAAAAAAATTGGTATCAATATTAAACTCGGTGATTGGTAAGATTTCAAATAAGTAACAAATTTTTTTCTAACATTTGGATTATTAAAATGATACGCTTCCCACTCATCATATGAACCATAGAATTGTTCATTATTGTTCTTATTATGATTAGGACGATGATATTTGTGCAATTTATTTGACAATTCGTCAATATTTATTGGATCGTATTTTTTTAAACTTAAAATGCAATACATCAAGTGATAACAATTTTTTGGTGTTAATAGTTCATAGCATAAATTTGCGAGCTTTCCAACAATCGGGATCTCTCTTCTGTGCATTAATATCAAGCAAATGGTAATAGTTATTGAATCGATGATTACTTCAACATCAATTATTTTCTCATTCTCAATTTTTAAATGTTTTTTTGGGATACTTGCTAAATATTGAATAAATAAATTTCCTATTTCAATAATGAAAGAAGCAGCCTTTTCTTTAAAATCCTTATATAAGGTAAATCGTGTAATAACAATTCCACATATTTCAATAATCTGTTGAACGATGACAGATAATTGCTTAATTGAAAACTGCATTTTTTGATGATTCGTTGGAAACAGTGCTTTGAACAATTGATTTTTTGGAAATAATTCGAAAAATTTTACAAAGTCACTTTCAAAAAAGACAAATTGCCGAATGTTTCCACATGACGCCTTAATTGGCCCTGGTTTCCAATGAAGTATCGGGGTAACCAAAATTTTTAAATATTCTAAATAGAAATTGACAGTCCTGTTGTTGATAATCTTTGGAAACCGTAGTAAGTTCATTCCCCATTCACTGCTAAGTGGGCTGTTCACAAGATTCATCGCTAAAAACATTTGGGTTTCAGGCATTGGTAATACATTCATTAAAATTTTACACATTGATAAAATCCATTTATGTAAACTATTTCGAAATATTTGAAACCCTTCAAGGAATTTATTTTTTGGTTCAATTAAAATATTCTGAAAATTACAAACAATAGATCTTTCAAAGTAAAAACACGTTTTAATATATTTTTTTAAAAGTTTTAGATTCTTTTCTTTTTTCGAAATGATCTTTGCCAAATAATTGTCATTTTCATTTTCATTTTTATTTTTATTTTGATTTTGATTTTCATTTTGGCTGTGATAACTTCTTTTGTTTAAAAGATTATATATCCTTTTCAAATCTTGTAAGAATTTGTTTAAGAAGATTTCACATTTTTGTTCACTTCTGCATTGCTCGTCGCCTAATATTGCCAACTTTTCATTACATAAGTTATATAACTGACTGTTAATTTTGCTCCGTATGTTTGCTTGAATCTTTTTGTCAAATACCATAGTTTTTACTGTTTCTGTATATTTTAGTATCTTGTTATCAACTGGGCATTTATTAGTGAACACTTTTGCTTCAGTGGTTTCATACCAGATCTTTTCTCTTTGCTTTCTTAAATTTTCGACTACCTGTTGAACTTGTGAATTTAACTCTCGAATTTTTTCAACATTTCCAAAATAGTTTTCGACAAACCAATAAAAGTCGTCTTGTTTAATACTACACATCTTTTGATATAATTCATGATGTCTTGTTGACCTTGACTGGTAAAAAAATATAAAATGGTGTGTTTTGATTTTAAAATAATCTTCTTCAAAATAATTTTCAGTCTCTTTTTCAAAGATGTTTTCTGTATCCTTATCTTTTTTTAATTCGTTTTCAGATCCAGAATCTATTTCAAAGTCTTGAACATATTCTTCTTGCTCGGACAATTCTTCAATCCTTTGATCCCTTTGATTTTCGACATTGGATTTTTTGACATCTTTGGTTTCTTCTTCTTGGAGATTTTCATCCGCCGAGGTACCACTAGTATCACTTTCACTATTTGATATGAGTGTTAATTTATTTTTTTCTTTTTGAATTTCGTTTTCAGAAAAAGAACTGGACTCTGAATTTAATTTTAAAGAAATACTTTTTTTTTTTTTTTTTCTTTTTTTCTTCTTCTTTCGTTTCTTTTTTTTCTTCAATTTCAATTTCAATTTCAATTTCAATTTCTTTTTCTTTTTCTTTTTCTTTTTCTTTTTCTTTTTCTTTTTCTTTTTCAATTTTTTTTTCTTCAATTTTTTTTTCTTTTATTATTTGATCAAGATCCTTTGAAAAAACCTTCTCTTCATCGTCAAGACAATCTGTCGAAACATAGAAAAAGCCTTCCAAGTATTCTTCAATATTTTTTGTTGAGACCACAAACATTTCTGTTAAAGAATCATTATCTGTTTTTGGTATGAAAAATTCTTCTTTAAATTTGGTGCGTGAATAATCATAAATTGGCTGTTTTGATTTTTGATCATTTTCTTTTTCTTCTTCATCAGACGAGACATAGCTAACTCCAACACTGCCTTTGTACTGTGGTTCTATTGTTTGTTTTTTCGGAAGATTTAAGTTTATGTAAGAGGAATTGAATTTGTCGAAAGACGAGTTTAAAGAGAAGATTACTTACCAATCATTTTGCAGCCAAAATTACTCAAAAAATGACAAAAGTTAAAAAAATAAAAACTTTTTTTTGTTTGAGGTATTCAAATGTAAACGATTTTTTAAAAATTTTAACTCACTTTCGAATGCTAATGGAAGTTCCTTTGAGGACTTGTCTCAGTATTCTGTTCAAAAAATAGTTTTTCTTGGATTGGAAATTGTCTTATTATGATTATTTTAAACAGTTTTGTTCTCCAAAATTTTGAACAACAAGTAATCATTTTCCCAGTGACTTTTTTCATATAATTGATTGATAGGGATAGGTTTATAATATTTTTCCTTTTAAGTGTTGTCTTAAAAATTCGTTTAGAATCAATTCTAATACCAATTTGGTTTGTTGTTTACACTAAGTTAGGAGGACAATCAATATTTTTTGTTGAAGAGGGTACTTTTTTGAAAAACCAAAAACACATTTAAGGAGAATTTATAATTGTTTGTTTAATTCATTTATAAAAAAAAGAAGTGAAGTTTTTTTAATCTTTTTAAGACGAATCAGGTACAACTTTCAATAAGTGAAAATTTAAGTCAATAATTCTTGATAAATATGGACACGAAAGCCAGATATTTATTTTTAACTCAAACTTTTTCTTTGAGAAAAAACAGTATAATAATTTTCAGTACTACCAATAAGATCGAGATTAGAACTTTGAAAAGTTTAGTGTCAGTATTGTAGCCACTGTGGAAAGATTTTGGGAATTACTTATTATTCAGCAAAGTTTGAGAATTTTCTGATCTTCTTTTTTGGAATTCTATTTGGGTAAAATAAAAAGTGTTTTATGGATATATTCTGACTTTCAAAATGTTATTAAAAGTTATTTTAGAAGAGTTTAACAAAATTTTTTTATAATACTATTACTATCATAAATCCATAAAGATTGCTGTGATCAAGGATTTACGACACTGGAAAATTAATTTTCTCAAGTCACCCAATTGTTTGTTCAATAGACAACAAAGAAAAAAGTCCATCAATTTTCTCTTAAAGGTTCGAAATTGAATGAATTCTCTTTCGTTATTTAAAAAAATTCCAAAAACCAAATAACTTTTTTGATTTTGGTTTGACTATTGTCAAAATAAAGTCTGTAGAAAATATTATTCCATGTTTCAAAAAAAAAGTGTGTTTTTTTGTTATAGAAGACCGATAAATCAAAATATCAAGAAGCTGATAATAAACCCGAAATAAATATGGGGTTGGTTTCTTAAAGATGTATTATATAAAAAGAAATTTGAAAAATGAAAGGATCAAATTGCAAAATTTATGAAAAAAAATAGAGTTAATGTTTCAGAGAATTTTAATCATAAAAAAAACAATGACAAAAAAAATTGAGATTATTATGAAACATTTTCAACTATTTGTATTCCTAATTTAAATTTTACAAAAAATATCAAGGGGTTTACTTTTAAAACTGATTTGAACTTTTGTAAAACTTAGGTATAGTATTGGGTGTTGTCTTGTAACAAGAAGAAAAAACAAGCACGGATGTTATATTTTGAAACATTAATTATAATCTTTGTGCAGTATTATTTTGATCACTGTAGAAAGAAAATAAAAACATTTTTTGTCCTCTATACTTAACAGGCGTACTTTTTTTCTTTTCTTTTTCAACGAAAAGGAAATTTAGAATAACAAAAAAAAAATAATTGCAAAAAAATTACTTTTGGGGTTTTTCAAGTGCAAGTTCAAATTTGAGAACATTTCAAAACTTGTAAAAGTAAATGTAAAAAATATGTAGAAGGTCTGGAGAAAATAGTGTGAGTTCAGAAAGTTGAACTGGAAATTCTAAAATATTAAAATCAAAATTTTGGATGATCTTTTATGGTAAAAATTGTGAAAAATGTTGAAATTGTGAAAATTTCTCATTTTTTCTAAAAGAAATTCTCATTGTGTAAATATTACTTGGATTACATAACTTATTCGAGAGTGTCTTTGGATATTATTCCACTGTTTCACCTGATAATGTAAACCTTAAATCCTGATCTTATTGAAAATCATGATATTTTTTTATACATAATCAAATGCCTTATTGGTACTTGATTTAAAACTGATTTCATCTTAAAAACATTTTATTGTTTTTCAATTTAGTGTTTCTTTTTTTTTTTTTTTTATTAAAAAGTTTTGAAGAAAACAATTAATCAATGTGTGGTTCTAATTTGATGGGTAACCATTGGAGAAGAGAAATTGAGGTTGTAATTCAACGTTTTATAATGATTTCCTTATTTTTGAGTTGGAAAATTTTTTTAATCAGACTTTTGAACTTCATCATAAATTTGAATAAAAAAAAGGAAGAAAGAAAAAAAAATTCTATTAGGGTTAAGATGTGACTAAATAAATTCATTTTTTATGTTTTTATAAAGTTATGAAAATATACACTATATTTTAATGGAAGAATGTTGGTCTACTGTTGAAACCAACGGCTTGGGTTCGATTCCCTAAAGTGTATTTTTTTTTTACCATCCGATAAAATCAAAAACAAATTTTTAATTTAATTTATCCAGAAAGAATTTTCTTTAATCTAAATTGTATAAAAGAATCATGTATTAAGGATTACATTTTTAGGTGAATACAGTGGAATAATATCCCAAAACACTCTCGAATAAGTTATGTAATCCAAGTAATATTTACACAATGAGAATTTCTTTTAGAAAAAATGAGAAATTTTCACAATTTCAACATTTTTCACAATTTTTACCATAAAAGATCATCCAAAATTTTGATTTTAATATTTTAGAATTTCCAGTTCAACTTTCTGAACTCACACTATTTTCTCCAGACCTTCTACATATTTTTTACATTTACTTTTACAAGTTTTGAAATGTTCTCAAATTTGAACTTGCACTTGAAAAACCCCAAAAGTGATTTTTTGCAATTATTTTTTTTTTGTTATTTTAAATTTTTCTTTTCATTGAAAAACCTAGAAAATTAGTCTGCCTGTGAAGGTAAAGATACAAAAAATGTTTTTTTTTTTTCTTTTTGTCCAACTTCTGCCTTGTGACAATTTTTTTTTGAGAAGAGAAGGTGAAATAAAAAAATTACTCAACCTCCCCAAGGGTGTGAACGTAGTCCTTAATATTTTAAGTTTTTTTACTGAATTTGTCATTTTTACAATAACGATAAAACTTTTCCTCTGCTCTCCAACGGAGATTTTTATGTTAATGGATATGTGGTTTCTAAGAGTAAAAAAAACAATTTGAAGAAAAAATAAAAATGTTGAGTTTTTTTTTTTTATTTTTGAAAATTATTTTCGATTTTTGAATTTCTTTTTCTGAAAACAAACATTTTTATTCTATTATTACAGTCAGTTTCACTTTTAAGGCACAAACTTTCAACCGAAATTTAAGGCACAAAAAAAATCTCAAATTAAGGCACAAAATTTGGAATTTTATTTTTTACAATTTATTTTTACTAGAATTTGAATTTTGTGCCTTAATTTGAGTTTTTTTATTGTAACTTAAATTTCGTTGAAAGTTTGTGCCTTAAAGGTGAAACTGACTGTAAATCAAATTGTTTTTTTTGCTCTTATAAACCCTATATTCATTAACAAGAAACCTACTCAGGGGGGGGAGTTGTATAGTTATTGTAAAAATGACAAATTCAGTAAAAAAGTTAAGATATGAAGAAATCACTTTTTGCGAATCAAGATCCTGAAAATTTTTTTTTTAAAAATTCAAATATTTGCTAATTTTTTACCTTTTAATAACTTCAATTATAATGAACACACTTGGTTAATAAAATATACTTGATCAAAAAGTATTTTTCAAGATATTTGACAATTAAAGTTGAAAAATCCATATTTCTAGGTTCTATTAAGATTTTTTTCAATTTTAATAGTAAAAAAATTTGAAAATTTTTTTTTTCTAATAAGCTAAGAGGTCATTTTATGATATGATTTAAAAAGTATTGTAAATTTGGTGAAGGCCTTTCAAATAAGGAATCAACTATTTGGACTTTTAAAGAATAATTTGTTCTGTTTTAAATTGGAAGTAATATTATTTTTGATTTTTCCGTTAGGTTTTTTTTAAATTTTGGGAAAAAACTGAAAATTTTAATAAATTTTCGGTTTATTCCAAAAAGTGAAAAAAACTGTGGTTAGATTTTCTTGAGTTTTCTGTTTATTTGAAAGGTGTTCTAGGTTTTTTTTAATTTTTGAAATAAACCGAAAATTTTAATAAATTTTCTCTTTATTTCGAAAAGTAAAAAATATCTAATGAAAATCAATAGATTTTACTTATAAAACAGAAAACCTCAAGACAACCTAGGCATTCTACGGTACTTGACGGACACTTCACATGAGGTTTTTTTTTAATGATTGAAATCAATCCAAAATTTGAGAAATTTTTGTTTTATTTCAAAAAATAAATAAAAACAGAATTAAATTTTCCAGAGTTCAAAAGAATGCAGAAAAATCAAAGATATTTTACTCAATTCTCTTAAATTCTGGAAAGACACCGTTAACTTTTCTTGAATTTTCTGTTTATTTTTGAAGTGTTCTAGGTTTTTTTTAATTTTTGAAATAAACAGAAAATTTTAATAAATTTTCGGTTTCTTTTAAAGGGTAAAAAAAACCTAACGAAAATCAATAGATTTTCGTTATTAAATAGAAAACCGAAAAAAAACTAGAATAATTTACAAATAAACCAGAAAACCTCAAGAAAAGTTCCATTATGTTTTTTTTTTAATTTTTGAAATAAACCGACAATTAATTTAATTTTCTTTTCTTATCTCAAATTAAAAAAAACTGAGGCACTTGACAACACTCTCAGACACTTTTGTTGGATTTTTCAGAATTCAAAAGAACAGAGTAAAATCTTAGATTTTACTCCATTCTTTTGAATTCTGGAAAACAGCCGTTAGCTTTTCTTGAGTTTTTGTTTTTTTTTAAAGTATTGTTAGGTTTTTTTAATTTTTGAAATATACAAAAAAGCTATGCACTCGAGGAACAGAATATTTATCATCATGAATTTATTTCCCTTATTTGATTTTTTTTAGTTGATAAGAATGTTTTCAAAACTATTAGTTATTATCTCTTCAAAAAAATATCCTAAAGTTGTATTTAAAGAAAATTCATTTTTACATTCATTTAAAATTTTTTACCCCGAAACAAACCTTTTTTCTTGACTCAAGACTTTTAAAAATAAAGTACTATCAACAACAATAAATACAACAGCCACAAGATTTTTGAGAACTGGAATGTTGATTATATTGTGAATAGACTCAATTAACAAGGATGAAATGATAATTGAAGTTGTAGATTGTTTAACTTTTTTTTTTTCAATTTTATTTTTTCATGATAGTGATGTGATTAATTAAATATTTTGAGAAAAAAAAAAAAAAAAAAAAAACAATATTAAAACTTTGATAAAATTAGATTTTAATTTTAAGAATTTAAAAGACTTGATTGAGAATGATAAATGCTATTTCAATCTTCAAAAGATTAATATTTTTTAATTTTTTTAATTTTTGGGATTAATGCTTGAATATTATTTAAATTGCCTTCTCTTGTTAGTATTTTATTGGATTCATTATTATAATTGTTTTGATTTAGTTTTATTAATTCATGGATTATTAAAATTTCTTTTTCGATTGGAACCATTAGGTAATTAAAAATATTAATTAAATAGGTTATATCTGCATCTAATTGCTTTGAGCCTAGTTGAGATAAAAACGAAATTGATAATATTTCTTCTACATATAATCCCATAGTTTGTTTGGAAATTTGGTTTAAATAAATTGAGATAAATTCCATTTCATTTTTTTTTTCGTTTTCTTCTCCTTGTGTAAGAAAGGACTGTAACAATTTTGGTATATTTAATATATGATCACCCACTTCTGAGATATAATGTAAAGGATCAAAACTAAAAGTTGGAAGTGAAATAACATTATTTGTATCTTTAATTTTTGACCAATTCGGCAAGTTTCGAATGAATGAAAGATTAAATTGAATATTGATAAAGAGTATATCAAAAACAAAATTGTTTGCAAAAAGATATAGCTCGTTAGATAGGACAATTGATTTATGTAAAATGCTCATTGAGGAATCTAATTAATTTAAAATAAATAAATAGAAAATGAAAAAGGATTTATTAGAAATTTAAAAAAAAAAAAATGTTTGAAAAATAGTGAAACAAAAAATGAAGTATGTAATTTTCGTATATGTATCGATAGATATTGGTAGAGATTTGTTGAACAAATTTAAAAATTTAAATATATTTTTTTTAATTGTCAAGAGAGTATTTTATCATTTTGGACAGTATTTTAAGTTTAATTGCTATTTTTCAAATCGTTTATCAATCATTTTAAATATTAAATATTTGCTATTTAAACTATTTTTCTTCCCAAACCATTTAAAGACATGGAATCCATTCATTGTGACCGGGTTCCTTTGACTGTGAAATAGTTGACATTAACATGGTACGGATATACATTTATGATATTTTTGAGATCATTTTCACTTTTTTTTCAATCTTAACTTTCTTTTTAAAGAACAAATAAAAAATTAAAGTAATATTATATTAAATTCAATAATACCTAAATCAATAAAAAAAAATGAAATTACTTTATGTGAGGTATTTTATAAGTAGTTTCAATACAATGAAATATTATGATTTTTTCATTTTTTTTTTTGGTTTTATTATTTTCTTTTAGGGAATAAAATTAAAAAAAGAAACATGGAATTTATTTTTATTTTTCAAAAAATCTTCATTATAGAACAAAAAATTCATTTTTCTTTTTTTATAAAACAGTGAATCTAAGTGTTTCGTTTGTTTTTATTTTTTTGATTTTATAATTTATAACAAAATAATTAATTTTGATCTTGATCATTATTTAAATATTATCTTGAAAATAAATTAAATACAGAGTTCAACGTGGAATTGCATTTAAAAATAAAAAATAATTCTATTGAATCTTTGATTAGTATTTACTTCATTTGAAAATTACAAATTTAAGGTTTGTAATATTTTTATTTTACATAATTATATATGTCTTTCACTACAATTTCGGGATTTTTTTTTTTTCTAATTTCCAGTAATCGACACCAAAAATAGTATTAACTCTTATCTGAATATTAAAAATTGAATGCGAATTGTTGATTAATAAACTAGAGAAAATAAAAATACCAAAGATAATAAACTTTTACATTTTTTACTTCTTGTGAAAACATAAATAAAAATCTATATTGATTTGGAATTGAATGAAGAGTTACTTGCCCAAATTTGAATTTAACAAGGGTAAAAAAGTTTAGGTACTCTACTTTTTGATCATAAGGGATTTATCTAAAATAGATTTGTATTGAAAAACGAAATTTCTTGAAATACTACATTTTTTCGAAAAATCAGCAGTTATTTTTATTTTTTTTTGGAAAACCACCGTACAAATTTCAATGTATAAAGGAAAAAGGATATTTAGTTTGGAGTTAGAGATGACAAACAGGATTTAATTTCTTTTTTTGAAGTAAAATTTTTCTCGACAAAATCAAATATTTAATAGACATCGGGGATTTGGTACTCATTTTCATTAATGAGGTTTAATTTTTGAGATTATTTATTACCAAGTGAGTTTGAAAAATTACAAATACACATCAAAAATAAAACCATTTGTAACTTGAGTGTTTGGTAGTATTTAGATTTTATCTTTTTTTGATTGAAAATAACAAAAAAGATCAATTTATTTTCTCAACTCATAGACAGAATCGTTTAATTTCAATTTCAATTTTAAAATTGTTTTATTGTGGTGGTGTGTGTTCCACTCGGTACAGAAAATTAGGAATTATATTTTTTAAATAAAAAAATTCAAAGTAAATTTCAATTTTTACTAAAAAATAAAATGATTTTCTTGATTTGTTCAAATTCCCATAAAAACAAGCGAATTCATCCTCCTTTAAGCTGATCTTTTAAATTATTTTGAATTTTGTAATTAAAAAATAATAAAACCTAGAAAATATTTTTATTTTTATTTTCAATTTTTAGCAAAAGATTATGGGGTATTGTTGAACCAAAATAGTGAATCAAGAGTTGGTTTTAACAATAATAAAATCACATTTAGATGTGTATATTCATTATAACAAATTCTTTAAAAAAACCATTATCCCCCACTACAAGGAAAAAAATAAATTCTGAAAATTAAAGTTAGCCAAAACTATGAACTTGGATTTCAGTTATACATCTTTTATAAATTATTTTTTTCAAAGTTATGATAATTTTATGTAATTAAGAAAAGATAGCTATTCAATTCATTAAGATTCGAATACCCCCTTTTCAAAATATACCGACTTTTGAAAAAAACGCCTATTTTTAGGGTATTTTTTTTTTTTATAATAAGTTACAACGAATGAACTTTATATTGAACATTAAGAATGAAAAAATAATAAACAAACAATTTGCAGGAAAAAAACAGGGAATATATATTAAAACTCAAACATGAAAAAAAAAAAAAATTAAATGATAAAAAATATTCCAAAAACAGAAAAAAAATCAGTTTTTCAATTTAATTTAGCGATATCTTTTGAAAGAAATATTTGATTTTATTTTCAAATTGAAAAAAATATGATTCTTTTTAGACTACAGTCAGTTCCACTTTTAAGGCACAAACTATCAACGAAATTTAAGGCACAATAAAAATCTCAAATTAAGGCACAAAATTCAGATTCTAGCAAAAATAAATTGTAAAAAAATAAAATTCCAA
This sequence comes from Anaeramoeba flamelloides, assembly GCA_027625915.1. Classification (NCBI taxonomy): domain Eukaryota; family Anaeramoebidae; genus Anaeramoeba; species Anaeramoeba flamelloides. Next base: position 8,973,280 of record JANTQA010000032.1, on the reverse strand, counting down.
ATTTTGTGCCTTAATTTGAGATTTTTTTGTGCCTTAAATTTCGTTGAAAGTTTGTGTCTTAAAAGTGAAACTGACTGTATTCAAAAAATACATTCAAATAATCCTCCACTGAGCCAAATAAAAATTTCAAAAATTTTCCAATTAAAGTTGAAAAAAATATTACTGAAAATTTTCATTTTTTTTTGGCAATACCCAGTAATATTGAATAAAGTTATAAACCTTTTTCAAAATTGTTATGTATAATAATGACGATTATGTGAGTGTATTTCAAAAATACAAAACTTAGATATTGTTTTTTTGAAAAAATTTTATGAGTTATGCTGTGCAGTATATCAAGACATAGATATTTACAATTTTTTGGTAAATTCTGTTAATGTTTAAAATTATCTCTTAGTCAAATAACAAAATTACAATTATTATTAATAATTTTATTATTGTTAATTAAAGAAATAAAAAATTATTTTATATTTTTTGATATCTCTTAATTGCAAATAGGAGATTATGATAATTTTTCTGTTAAAATATTTCTTTTTGGTGTTTCCATATATTTACAATCAGATTGGAAATAATGTAATTAATTGAAATAATACATTTTTTATTTTTTTCCATTTTTCCCCTAGCTGAATCTTCTTTATATTGGGAAGAAGAGTTACAAAGGAAAAGGATCAAGTGGTTACTTGATAATACCTAGAAACTGAAATACTGAAAGTATGTGTAACTTGAAAATAAAAATCGAAAAAGCAAAGGCAAAAAATGTCCAAAAGGTTAATAGCAAATCAAATCAAAAAGAAAAAAGAAATTACAACAATTAAACAACGATCCCCAAGTGAACATTCATGATCAATTATCAAATTATTAAATTCAACCAAAAGTATCGTGGATGTGATTTTGGGAGTTCTTAATTAAAGATAGCATTGTTTTTTTTTTTTTTTGATTTTTTACCAATTGCTTCTTATAAATTCTTTTTAAATTTCTTTTTTTTTTTTTTCCTTTTTTCTTTTTAATTTTTTGCTTTTGCTTTTTAAAATAAAAAAAATTGGGTATGTATTTCCCTTGAACAATCGTGAAATCTATGATTTTACGCTTAAATTACCTTTGAGGAAATTTAAGTAAAAGGACATTTAGAGTGTAATTTATACTTCTTCCATCAATAAACAATACATTTTTTTTTTAGATTTATTACCAAATTAATTTTGTATGTGGTTAAATATATATATTAATATAAAAAACAAAAACAAATTATTTACTTTTTGTGCGATTAAAAAAATTGATTATTGAATATTTTTTTTCATCAAAATTTATTAATGCAATTGATAAAGGGTCTGTTATTTCCGTCTTTCCAAATAATTCATCATTTTTTTGAAAAATTTTTTTTGTTAAAATTGATTCAAATTGCTTCATTCTTTGGTGAAATTTATTAAATAATTTAGCCAATCTTAAAGCTTCACCACAGCTGTCCCACGAATGGTTATTTTTGCGTTTTTGATTAATATTCCGAGAACCACTGGTTAAATTTGTTTTATTAGACTTTTCCAGAAAAAGTTTTTCTTCAAGGCCAACACTTACCCGAAGAAATTCAACAGTTGAAGACAGTGAATTAACGAATTGTACAAATACCTTTTCAAGTGTAAAAATTAATGATTCAATCCCAAACCCATTTGTAAATCTCAAACAACGATCTACTGATTCTTCAAAAATTTGAAAAAAAACTGAAATTGAATTTTCAATTTGATCAATAATTTCAGATATTTCTAATCCTTTGGTTCTTGGAATTGTTATTTTTTCTTCCATTATATTTTTTTCAATTTCTTTGTAATTATCAAAATAAATAAAAAACGGTTTAAAAATTGTCAAGAAAACTATTTATTGTGATTTTATTTTGATTAAATTTTGAAATTATTGTTTTTAATATATAAGAATTAGAAAAAAAAAAATTATTTAGATGAAGAAAAATTTTTTGAAAATTAATTTTAAAAACATTACAACTACCTAAATTGTATTTTTCGGCTCATTTTATTTTTGGTGTTTTAGAAATATTTATTTAAAAAAAAAAATACAAAGATCTGTATATTATTAAAATAATTTCAGAAAAATGTAAAATTAAAAATATTTGAGAACATTTAAATCGTTAATTTTTTGGAATAACAACCAATCATTTGGAGATATATTATTAATTTTCAAAAGTGGTCAAATTGTCAAAATTAGTAAAATTGAATTTTTTTGTATTTTTGAAGAGTATCTTGATTAATATCATTGGTTTGAAAGGTTTTAAAGGGGTTTTAATGATTGTGATTTTGGAAAAATCAAAAAGTGTATTTTCTTATTGGTAGTATTGCAATTACTTAAACTGTAGAAAATCCAAAATGTTGAAATCATCAATACTAAATACTTTTAAAAATTTGCCCAAAACCCAATTTTAACCACAAATTTTCAGTGAAAAAATTTTTACCTTTTAAAAAAAGTAACAAGTTACAATAATTTCTAATTGGTCTCTTAATTTTTTTTTTTTTTATTTCAATCCTAGACTATATTACCAAAGATTCCATCCAAATCAACCAAAACTACTCTAACCTACCCTGGCAAATCATACCCTTCTTGAAAAGGGGATGTTTTAAAGTACCAACAGCCATTAAATTTCAATAAAATTGGCTATTTTTGAAAAATAGAGAATTTAACCAATTTTGACAATTAATAATTTCCCCATCCATTGGTTCTATTTATGAATATTGAATCACCGATATTTGCTATTAATTAAATGTATATGAACATTGAATAATCATCTTTGGAGAATTATTAAACCCTTTAAAATTGGAATTTATGAAGAACATTGTAACTTTCATGATCAAAGCAGAAATTTAAATTAATTATCCAATAAAATATTTTAATGGAAAGAAAAATTACATTTTTGAGTTTAAGGAAGTAAGTACATTTTACCATTTTGAAAAATTTTAATTGTAACAACCTTACTGAAAAAATATTTTTTGAGTGCCACCAGATATTGAAACTTTTGAACCAAAACACCATTCACTAGTCTGTTCGTGAAAAGAATCAAAGTAATTCAGAGTTGAATCTTTATTTTTTTCAATTTTTTGAACATTTTTTTTGATTCAATTTTTGGTTTTATTAAATTTTGTTTTGGTCTAGAGATGTGTTTATATGAACGATTGAAATTAATCGAAAAGTAAACCAAAAAAATATACCCCAAAAGGTGTGCATTTGAAACAAATATTTTCTTTTAGAAGACCAAACACGAAAGATCACTTTTCCAAATAAATTTGTTGAAATCAAGAATGAAAAAAAAAAAAATCGATAAAAGCCTATTTTCGAAGATTGGTTTTTTATCTTATTAGTTTGTAAAATACAAACTATTTTTTTCCTTGAATTTCTCGCCCCATTACTATTTATTATTATTTTAAAAAGCCTTTTGTGACAAATTTGCTTTCAAAATTCTTTAGAAATAAACAGTAATTTGTTTTTCAATAATTTTCCAAACAAAATTATTTTCATAAAGAATCAAAAATAAAACCAAATAAAGAATAAGTGATTGTGTCAAATTTTACAGATAAGATCAAGTAATAAATGATTTTTATTTCTTTTTTTTTGATCAATTTTTTCATTTTTTTGATTTGTGTTTTTTTATTGGTATGAAAATATCTTATACTAGGATATATTCCACTCTAGTATTTATGAAAATATCAATGTATTTGGCTAAAGAAATGATTTGAAGAATTCGGTTTCATATAAATGGTGGCACTCAAAAAATGAAAAATGTACTTACCCCCTTAAACTAAAATTATATTTATTAATGAAAAATAAATTTATCAATTTTGAGACTTTTATTGTTTTTGTTTTTTTTTTTGATTTCTAACACGTTATTTAAAGTATAATTAATTAAATATGAATTTTAAATAAAAAAATAATTCTTCTACAAATCTAAAAACAAAGAAAAAAATATTTTAGGGAGTAGTATTTTTTAAAAATAAAATGAAGTCTTGTCAAGATCTAAAAAATTTTTTTTTTGTAATTTGTGTTTTGGCTTATCAAATGGATGAGTTAACACCGATATAATCAATTTATTAATTTGAGTCTATTTTTTGAAATCCATAATCCACATGTTTCCAAGATAAAACAAAAAAAAGTAGCCTATTATTTTTATTAGCAATTAAGTCAATTCTTGAAAATAGTGAATATTTTTTGTTTTATGTTGGAAAGTTTTGATTTTGAAAGATAATTTTTTATTAACAAATTGTTTTTAATAATTTTTATTTCAATTCAAATCTCAGCCAATAAAACTAATTTAGGAATAGGTGATTAAATAAATGATCATTTGAAAGAAGCTTAACAAAAGTTTATCAAGAAAATTGAGATCTATTATGTAAAAAAAATTTTTTCTTTAATGTTTTAAAAGAGTTGTTTTCTGGTTTTCAAAAAATGAAAAAAAAATTGGCAAAAAATTTTTTTAAAAAATTGTTTGGTCTTATTTACAAGAATCCTTATAACAATTCAAATCATTTTTGTCAGAAAAAATTTGATTTTGAATTTTGAGGATAAAATTATTATATTTCCCAAATATCTTCAAGAAAATTTTATTATTAAAAATCAAATTTTATTTCAAAAATAAAAAAAAAATTTCTAAGTAAAATTTGTAAATGACATTGAAATTTGAATAGTTAGAACCTACACTTCTTAAAACAATACAAATATTTTTCTCATTAGTCGAATTAATCAGTTTTTTTGGTTAACCAAAAAAATTATCCCACAAAAAAAAAAATATCTTTAAATTAAATATTCCTCCCAACAGAGACTTGAAATTGTGTAATAATGATGAAAATGGCAATAAAAAGGGTTAAGTAATTTTTATAATGTTTGAAATAAAATGACTTTAAAATTTTTTCTTTTTCATAAAAAATGGAAAAAACAATTATGATCTCACATAAAAAATTTTCTTTTTTGGATTTCTTAGTTGATCAGAATTTTTTGACACTTGAAATCTACAAAATTTGTAAGTATAGAATATAACCAATAATATATTTTAAAATTTTGCCTTTGTTGTTGTAGAGGACTGATCCCTTAATTAAATTCTTATCAAATTAAAATCTCTCAATAACCAATAATAATCTTTTATTTTAAGATTAAATTTTGATACACAAATACGTTTCAATCAAAAAACAAATGATACATAATCTTTAATCTTATTTGTTGAATAAAATTCAATTCCATTTTTTAAATTATTTTATTTAGATTATTTTTTTTAATTAGTAATTTGTGAATTGAAAATAAATTTTTAAAAAAAATTAAATAAAGAAATTAATATTAGTTAATTTTTTAAGAATTATTGGTTAATAAATTAAAAATCAAGATTCAAAAAAAAATGGAATTAACTGTATAATATTTCAGTTTTGTTTTTTAATTAAAATACAAGAATTGAATTTTAAAAAAATGGAATTTCTTATGTGATTTATAAAGGTAATTAAATTGGAAATACTTTTTTATGAGAGAAAACAATTTTGTATGTAGTTGGATTTATTTTTAAATTGAGATTTTGTAATATGAAAAAAAAAAATATTATTACTGTTTGGTTGCAATTGAGTTTGTAAAATGTCTTGAATTTCTTGAAGGAAATTTTTGTGTTTTTCAATTATTTCTATTAATTTTTCAATTTGATTTTTCGTTTGTTTGCTTTTTGATTTTTGTGAAATGGATGATTGTAAACGATCAAAAAATAATGTTTGAATTGATTCAAAAGAAACTTGAATTAATTTTTCAATAACGTTATTTGGTTTCACTAATTGCCCCTCAAAAATAATTTGGCACCAATTAAACTATTGAAATTATAATATATGATGTATTTATTTATATGTATGTGTATATATTTATATTTATATATATATATATATATATATATATATATGTGTGTGTGTGTGTGTGTGTGTGTGTGTGTGTGTGTGTTAAAAGATAAAAATTTTGTAATAAGTTAATTAAAATTCAAAAAAAATCTAAATATTTACTTCCTTTGAGAGAAAATCCTTAATTTTGGTAAAAAAATTTGAAAACCAAATAAATAATTTTTCAAATTTTAAACCTTCCCCCGAAGACCATTCTTTAAAAATAAAGTTACGTTTGACTTTTGTATATTGTTCAATAAATAGATCTATTCTTTTCAATTTTACAAAAACTAAAAGATATGTTTTACAATTTTCTATTGATATATGTAAAAAAAGAAAAATAATGAAAATGAAAAATTAGGAAAATAATTATATCGATTAGAAAAAAAAATAAATATTGTTTAAAATTAAAAAATATTGATATAATATTCATCTGCTAACAATTAATAAAGGATAAAACAACAAAAAAAAAAACAGTAATTTTTTTTTTTTTTTATTTTTTATTGAGGAAGAAGTGTAGATTACACTCTAAGTGCCCTTTTACTTAAAATCCCTTTCAGAAATTTAAGTGTAAAATCATAGATTTCATGATTATTAATTAACGAAAATAATTTTAAGCTATCATAATTTAAAATTATTTCATTAAAATTTAATTCTTTTAACTTTTTCAGAAAAATTAATCTATCTTTTTTATAGGAAGGAAATACCCATAAAAAGTGATCAATATTTTCTATTATTTCCTTATGTTCATATTTTAACATAAAGGACAAAATTTATTTGAATTTTTATTTATTACATAATAATATCTATTTAAGCAGTTGGTAAATGTTCTGAATTTTAGAATTGTTGAACTTGATGGATAACTTAAATATCTTTGATTAATAAATAAATTTTTTTTTGGTTTTTAATTATTGCGAAATATTTTTGTACCTTCCAACTGGTAGAATTCAACAACTCATTATAATTATAATTATAAATTTCCTTTTTAAGAAGGTTTAAACTCTCCGGCTTCCAGTTAATTTTATTGTTTATTCTTTGATTAAATTTTATTAATTTTTTCCAGATAGGGTAGAGATAATTCTTTTTAATTTATTTTTGAATTTGAATTTCTTTTTTATTGATTGATATTACCAAATTTTCGAATTTAAATTCTCTTTTATAAATAAGAACTGGTGTTTTTCTGGTTATTTTGCAGATTTCAGTAATACATGTATTACTCCAGGAGTTTAAATAGTTTAGGGTTGCTATTTTATAATTATATATTTCTAATCCATATGTTAATTGACTTAATATAAAAGATTTAAATAATCTTATTTTTAAATTATTTGTTAATAAATTATTATTGAATAATTGTTTAGAACTATTATAAGTTTCTTTTGTCTTTTTTAGATTATAGACTAAATGTGAAATTTTTTCCAAATAAATTCCCAAATATTTAATTTTTGATAAATCTTGAGTAATTTCTGTTTTGTCTTCATTAGGTTTTAATCCAAATTGGACAATTACTTGATATATAGCATTTAATTTTTCAAAAAAAACAGTAATTGTAATTTTTAACAGAAAAATAATATTTTTCAGTTTATATACTCTAAATTTTCAAATGATGTAGATGTTTGTTTTTTCAAATGGTATCAAAATATAATGTATATTTTTATTTTTTATACTTTTTACCTTTTCCAAATTTCCCTTCTTAAGTTGTTTGGGTTCCTTTGGTTCCTTTGGTTACTTTGGTTCCTCCTCTTTTTGTTTTTTTAGGTGTTTGGGAAAGGTAAAAGGAATAAAAAATCATTATAAGAATTGGTTGACTTAGTCGTAACTAACCTAACCAAACTTGTTCATGATCAGATCTTAGACGAATTGAACTGGACTTATTCAAATGAAAAAAACTGAATCCAACAAATGTGATCTGAAACCAACCAAAGTTAACCGAATTGAACTTTACGTACTATCTGTCGCATCGTTACTTGAACTGGGTTTTTGCTGTTGAGTCGGTACCTTGGACTGGGATTTTGCGAAAACAAGATTTGGGAAACTTGCAAATAAAAATAAAAAAAACAAAAATTAAAAAAAAAAAAAAGAAAAGCAACTAAAAAGAAAATTTCGAAATCCAATTATTATTCTTAAAAACCTTCACTTTATAGATTCAGCCCATCTATAAAGTTTTAAATCAAAATTTAATAAAGTGACCTATTTCATTTGATCTATAGTTGTTCAAATTTTAGGACTCTTTATTAAAACAAACTATGGTAGCGATCCAAAAAAATCGACATAAAAGGAAAACAGCCACAAACCCATTCAACACCTTGGGGTGCAAAAAAAATTTTTTACTGAAGTTTTTTCTTTTTTCTATTATTTTTTTACTCTTTTTCATTTCTTGCTGTTCTTTCTGTATGTCTTGTCTTTGGTTTAGAAATAATTTTTTCTTTTCATTTTTTAAAGAAAAGATATCCTCTGAGCTACAATCTTGCTTACATTATAGTTAGGATAGTAAATTCTAAATACAATTTTAGAGTTCCAGGGGGTGTCACCGAGTGCCGTAGGGTGCCTAGGTTTTTTTTAATTTCAGAAATAAAAAGAAAATTTATTTAATTTTCTTTTCATTTCTTAAATTAAAAAAAAAGCCTAACGGCAAACAGGATGTAATTTTGTTGAATCACCTCTCTTCATTATTAAAAAAAAAATATAATGTATTTTTTAAAACTATTAGAATGAAAATCTTAATTGATAATTAAGGGATTTTTTTTGGGTTTTTTTTTGTTTAAAAGTTTGTTTTGTCAATATATGGCAAGTTGAAAAAGCCAAAACAATTTTTTTTTTTTTGTAAATTATTTTTTTTTCTCTTTTCTTTGACTTCAAACTTTTGAAAATAGACTTTTACTGGTTCTTGTACTCTATCAAAATTAATGATTTGAATTCAAGGTAATGTTCTAGGGGTTTTATTGAATTTTCTGAAAAACAAATTTAAATTTCTAATAAAATTTTCTTTTATTTTAAACAAGAAGAGTATTGTATTGGGAAGATATCAAAATAGGATGATGTACTTTTTGAATTTATCCTTTTATGTTTGAATACATTGAAATTCTACTTTATTTTTCTCATAATTTTTTCAATAAGCCTTTCAAAATAATTAACTTTGATTTGGTTAATGGTGGTAAGTTGTGGGTTTTACTCTTATTGACTCAAATTGGCTATATTGAAAATATATGGAATCCTGAAGCAAATGTACATTTTGAATCAAAACTTGTTTATAATCAATTTTTTTTTGTAAAAAAAAAAAAAAAATAAATATAATCAAACATCAATTTTAAAAAAAATAGTTTTTCAAAAAATCAAAATTTTTTTAAATAAATTTATTCTTTAATTTAAATAAAAATTGGATAAGCAGCTTTTTATTAATTGTTAAATTTACCCCTAATTTTGAAATTGAGTTTATCAAAATAATTCTGAGTTTTTACAATTATTTTTTTATTTTTTTTCATTTATAATTAGAGATATTGATTTTAGTATAATTAAATGTGAAAATGTTCAAACAATCAAATGACTTTCAAACATTTCAATTTTCGAAATCATCTTGCGAAAAGAAAGAATTTTTTTTTTATTATTTTCTTTTTAACCAAAAATTAATCTTTTATTTAAATATTTGGTGCAACGACAAAAGTAGAATCATAGTAGATTTAATTGTTAAAAAAAGTAAGATCCAATAAAAAATAGAGAAGTGTAAAAAGAAAATAAAAAATTCGTTCTTTTTTAAGAGTGAGAATATATTTATTTTAACCAAAATTTCAGAAGTTAAATGACTTTTTATTTGTTCACGATCACCCCCCCCGAAAAAAATTAAATTAAATTAAATATACAGCAGAATCATTTTGGGTTTTGACAAAAAAAATAATCTTTTGCAAAATTTCAAAAAAAAAATAAAAATTGATTTTTTTAACAATTAACTACATAATAATTTTATCCACTTACAACCATTGTTCCATTTTTTGTGAAATTTTGTAACAAATTCACAAATTGAATTTGAAAAACTATTTTGAAAACTAGTGTAAAAAATAAAAATTTACATTGCTTCAAAGTCGCTATTAAACCTATACAGGTGGCAAATAAATTTTTTTCACAGAAATTTACAATTTAAATATTTTTTGTGAAATTTTGTGAAAAAATGTTCCTCTTTTTGTGAATAGTTTACGAAAAAGTGATCTCAAAATGTATGACATTGGTGATTCAAATCAAAATAAATATTTATTTCCACTGTGTTTATTATATCACTGAATTAACAAAAAATTGATTTTTCATTTTCTTGCCAAATTTCTTTTTTTCAATTTTTTTTTTAAATTTTTGTGATAAGTTCCACACAAATTTGAAAAAGTTGTGTAGTTAAGATAATTTGTATAATTAGGGATCACAGAGAATTTTATGTAATATTAAAAAAGATTCATTTTTATTATTTGTTAAATATAATATACAAAATTTTTCAAAAATGTTGACTCACTTTATAATGTTAATGGAAGTTGGTTTTATAGAGTTTTATCCTAGATTTTTATCAAAAAAAATTTTTTTCAGATTAAAATCATTTTTTCGGATTTTACATATTATTGTTTTTACTTTTTCAAAATTATTTATTTTTCTTTTTTTTTTTTTTTTCTTTTTTTTTCGATTATTTAGATTTCAAATTTCTTTTTCTTTTTTTTGAAAATTTTTTCTAATTGATTCCTATTTTTTTTTTCCAATGTTCCTAATTTCTTCAATTTTTTATTTTTCTTTTTTTTTCTTTTTCTTTTCAATTTCTTTTTTATTTTTCATTATTTTAAGATTTATTTTTTTGCAAAAGCCAATTTGAAAAAAAAAAAAAGATCATCAAAAATACAAATAAACATTCATAAAAAATTGAGACCTTGCAATGGCTTTAGATATATTTATATTTAGTAACCAAAAAAATCTTCTTGTAAATCCTTTTTCTTTTCCGGTGAAAGTTCTGGAATAAAAAATCTATAATCCTCATTTCAAAAATTTTTATACTTTTTTTTAAGTTTTTGATTTTATTTTATATTAATTTTTAAAAATAACAGGCTTATATGTATTTGGAATAATTTAAAAGTGAATTATTAATGAGATTTAATAATTAGTTGTTATTGAATACTAATGAAGATATATTTTTTTTCAGAATTTATTATTTCGTGTGAGTAACATTTTTGAAATATCATTTAGTTTTTTAAAATTACAGATATCATCATAATTGCAGAAACATTAAAAATTCAATAACAAAAAAACAATTCCAACTTCACTTCAATGGGTTTCAAAATTTATAAAGGGTGTTATTTAACTTTTCAATTTGTTTTTTTGAATTTAAATAAGAATTAAGATGGAATTCTTTTCGGGGAATAATTATTGCAGCCAAAGACAAAAAGATGGGAACTCAATGGCGAATAATTTTTGAATGAATTTTAACTTCAAGTAAAGTCGTTTTAGCTTTTGAAAATTTTTTAATCTTTTTTAATTTCGTTGACGATGATATACAGAGATCAAAATAATGCGTACCCAACGACTATAATCAGTGTTTCAAAATATAACTCGTGTTTTTTTTTTTCTTGTACCAAGGCAACATCCAATCAACCACCAAATAGTATACCTAAGTTCAAATCAATTTTGAAAGTAAACATCTAGATATTTTCAGTAAAATTTAAATTAGGAATGCAATTTGCTGAAAATATTTCATAATTTTCTTCATTTTTTTGAAATTTTTTGTTTTCTTGATGCTAAAAATTTTATGAAACATTAACTCAATTTTTTGAGATAAATATGCTATATATTTTTTTTTTATCTCAAACATTTTATTTGGAAAAAATTAACTATATAATTTCAAACAACTACTGATAAGAAAGTGATTGTATCACAAAAAAGTTTAGGATAGTATTGAAGTCACTGTGGAAAGATTTTTGGAAATCCTTTAGTAATTAGGCAAAGTTTGGTAATTTTCTGATCTTCTTTTTTTGAATTCTAATTGGGTAAAATAAGAAGTATTTTACTATTAAATTCCACTTTAAAAATGTTATTTAAAGTTATTTTAGAAGTGTTTGACCAAAAAATTTTGCCAATTTTTAATCTCATAAATATATAAGGTTTTGCCGCGCTCAAGGATTTACGACATTGGAAAATTAAATTGGTTCAAGTCACTTAATTATTTGATCAATAGACGACAAAGAAAAAAGTCCATCAACTTTCTTGTACTGTTTGGAAATCAAACGAATTCCCTTTCTTTGTTTAAAAACAATGTCTAAAATCAGACAACGTTTTTGTTTTTTCTCCCAAAGAAATCAATCTCATTTTTAAAAAAATTAAAAACGTTTGGTCTCTTTTTTCTTCGAAAAAAGGAGAGAAAAAACCATTAATAAAAGATTTTCAAAAGGTGAAAAAAACATTTACCAATTTAAGAATTGAGAAAAAAAAAAAACATTTTATTTTACAATGTCGAGTCAAGAAATTTTGGAGGAATGTTCAAAATCGGTCACTGTTAAGAACACATAATATATGAGGAGTTTCATGTTTGATCACTTTCGGAAGTTTCTTAATAAGCGGACAATAAAAGAGGAAATAGAAACCCATTGAAAAGTTGAATGATCTGGTTTGTTTCTGTATGAATTTAAACCAAGTTTTATCACCGATGTATGAAAATGTAAAATTTAACTTCAGTGTCTACAGTAACTTCATTGGGAGAAAAAGATCCTTTGAAGAATAAGTTCTTCAAAGTACCATTACAAAATAACAAATTGGTTAAAAATGTGTTTCTTTGTTTTTTATTGTGTAGAGTTAGATCCCGAGTTAAAAAATAAATAGCACCTCATATTGTTTCATTTGTTCAAAAATCACCTTTTATGTTTACTCGTTTTGGTTCTCCTTCCAGACTCAAAATATGATATTGTTCTGGTGCTAAGATTATATTAATCGTCGTTCTTCGAACTCCTCAACATAATCTTATATCACTTCGAACAATATCATATTTCTCGTTCTTCCAGGCCAAACTCGCAACATAACAAGGTGATTGTTTCCAAATCAAATCAATAAAGAACGTAATTTGATCCTTCATTTTTCAAATTTCGTTATAAATAATAGAAGTTTAAGAAACCAGTACCATATTTAATTAAAGTTTATTGTTGGTTTCTTTGATCGGTTGATGTATAGGTCTTCAATAACAAAAAAACACGCTTTTTATTTTGAAACACGGATTAAATTTTTACACATGCTTTATTTTGACTACAGTATCTTTTATGGAAATTTTTTTTTTTTTAGTTTTGTTCATACAATTTTAAGAATTTTTTCGAGGTAATTTTGAATTAGAATCAACAATAAAGAAAACATTCAAAAAATTCAAATAAATTGGTTATTCGTTGTGTTTGTTTCTATCATTTCTTTTTGCTCTCGGATCCAAAAAATTGGAAATGTTTTGAAATAAAGCCAAGAAAAATTCAATTCATTTCGATGAAAATATTTTTTGTTTCTACAAAATATCGAGAAAATTGGTGTTTATTTACCAAAAAATATTTTGTATCAACTTTTTATTTTTTTTTTAATTTTCCAGCGATATCAAATCCCATCTTTTAATCCCAGGTTGTTAATTAAAAATAATGAAAGATTAAATTCAGTACCAATTACAAAGTAAAAATAAAAGTATTTTGGATTCGTTTTAGAGAATAAAACATTGTGTTTGTTTAAGTGCAAAGAAACTTTGTAAAATTAGTTGTTCTTAAAACTGCTGTTACAATCAAATTATGTATAATTGCAATTTTGTCTCAAAGTTAAATAAGGAAGTTTAATTAAGTTTCGAAAAATATCATTTCTAATTGGTTTTATAAAGATCCTTGGGTTTATTCAACTAATATTCAGAAAAAGATTTTTTGAGGATTGAAACATAAATTTTCACTTGGTATTGTTAAGATATATGTCTTTGTTTCATTGTTAATTAGAAAAACATATTTTGGAAACTCGAAATATAATTTTTCATTTATTAACCAGAAAAGAACAGTAATAGTTAAATGTTTACTCCAAAATTGGCTATTTTTTAACAAAACATGTAAAACTCATCGAAGGTTATAAAAATTCTTGTATGTAGCTGACTATATTTAAAGCTATTTCTTATTTGGGATGGCTGACTGGTATTTGAAAATTTAAATGGGAAAAAATTTCATCTGATTATCTAATTTTTCAATTTGAAATATTTGTTTTGTTCAAAACAATTATTTCGCCACCAAAGCGTACTCGACCAATACAAACAATAAAAATAAACATTCCAAGTGAAAACAAGATCAAAAATTACAGTCTCTTTCTTTAGAAACTCTATTTCACAATTAGTCCTTGATAGGAAAAAAGGAAGGAAAGCAAACGGGAAATTATTTCTCATTTATTATTCAAATGCCAAGAGAACTCAAAATTTAAATAACATTTCATACAATAAATTTGTTTCTTCAGAAGTGTTTCTCTAGATTATTGTTTGAACAATTAAAGATCACACTAGATTTAGTGAATTGTGAACAATATAGAAATTTTATGGAAGTTTTATTAAATACTGTTATTTTCCAATTCATAAATGAAAATTTTTATTTCAATTTCCAAAATGAATATTAATTATTACTGTTATAATCAAATTAGCAGGGTAAAAATTTTCTCTTAGGGTTCAAGAAGGAAGTTTAATTTATTGCCTAAAAATATCTTTAATAAACGAGGTTGTAAAGATCTTTGGATTTTCTTCAGACTTATAAACTAGAAAAATATTTTGGGATGTTAACTAAAAATTTTTGTTTTTTAATTGGAAAATCATAGTAAAAAAAACTAGAATAGTTTGAAATTATTTTCTTACCTGTATTACTATTTGAAATAGATTGGACTAATAACGGGTTTACAGTTGAAAGAACTTTATTGATTTTTTGGTCACAGTCACGATCTAATTGCGCAAATTGGTTAATGTTAGAAAGTGTCCCAGAAAGATAAGATTTTAATTCAGAAAGCTTGGCGGCTATTTCCAAGAAATTGTTTGTTTCCAAAATTGATTCAAGTTCTAATTGTAACTTTGAGATCTTATCAACCCTTTGGAGGTGTTCTTCACATTCGTTTATTCTTTTTAAGAGTCGGTTGAGTTCATACACTGAACCAAAACTTTTGTTTGTTCGTTTTTCTGTCTACACATAAAAAAAAAAAAAAAAAAAAAAAAAAAAAAACAACACAAAAAGTAAAGTAATAAAGGAAAAAGAAAACAAAGAGAATAATTTTTGCTTGTTGAAATTGATTTCTAAAAGGCTGTTTGAAAATAGGAGTGACTAAAAGTTTTAAAAAGTGGTAAAAAACTGCTTGATTGAGTGAAACAAACAGATTGAACAATACTTTTTGAGATTTTTCGAACCTTGAGTGCTAAAAAAATTTTTTTTTTATTTTTTATTTTTTTTTATTTTTGAATTCTACTTACTTGTGTTAGTTGCTGGGAAATCAAATTCATTTTTTCTTGAAACTTCTCAGTATTTTGTTGAATTTCTGATGAACCAACAATTATTTGAGGGATACTTTGGCTCAGTCTTTGATCGACTTGATCTATTTTTGTATTTACTTTTTGGTGTTCTTGATAGCATTCATTAATTAAGTTTGGTAAATTATTTTCATAATCCTCAATTGTAGAAAGAAAATTTCTTGATGTTTCTTGTGAAGTAAGAACCTTTTTTTTAAAAATTTCGTTGACCCACTTTTTAATGTTTGTTTTTTGATCATAAAGACCAGTAAAATAAGTCATTTTTCTCCAAAAGTAAAAAAGTGAAAAAATGACACCCTTTAATCTAAAAATATGTTCTTATCCAAAATAATATGCCCAAATCTCTGAATTGATTGTAATTTTTAATGGACTCAATAAACTCCTGTTGTTAAAATAAATCGTACAGAAAAGTTTAATCCGTGTTTCAAAATAAAAAGCGTGTTTTTTTGATATAGAAGAACTATACATCAACCGATCATAGAAACCAATAAAAAACCAGAACTAAACATGGTATTGGTTTCTTAAAGTTCTATAATTCAAAAAGAAATCCTTAAAAATAGAGGATCAAATTGGAAAATTTATCTCAAAAAATTGAGTTGATTTTTCAATAAAAAATTTTTATTCATAAAAAAATACTAAAAAAATTCAAAAAAATAAAAAATTTCAAAAAATTTTAGACAAATTGCATTACTAATATAAATTTTACTGAAAATATCAAAGAGATTACTTTTAAAATTGATTTGAAGTTAAATACACTATTCAGTAGTAAATTGGATGTTGCCTTGGGACAAGAAGAAAAAAAAGCAGGATATTATTTTGAAATATGGATTATTGTAGTTGGTGCACGCATTATTTTGATCACTGTATTATTTATTGATTATTTACTTATCCAAATTAATCTTGTTAAGGGAATAGTCTCTATTATTTTTTTTTGACCAATTTCTAAATACTGTTAATTGTAAAATAAATCGGACAAAATTTTCATTCATCGTTCCCAAAAAAATCTTTGAAATAATCTTTGAAAATCGAATTATTTTTCAACCATATAACGTGTTTAACGTGGTTAGAGGATCGGGACTATCAAAATTCTGTATTCAAAGGATTTTTGAAATCATAATTTAATTTTGGAAAGATAAATGAAAATTTTGTCCGATTTATTTTTCAATTAATAGTAAACATTCCTTATCTAGAAATATGGTTAATATTGAAAATAAACATAGGGTTTTCAAATCGAAGTAATTGATAAAAAATTTTCTCGATTTCTATTAAATTTAGGTAAAAAAAGTTAATAGAGATTAGTCCCTTAAGGTTTACAATCCATGAATTTTGAATTAAAAATATCTTACATAAGGTCTGAAAACTTGTTAATTTGGATTCTTACCTGATCAAAATTAAACTTTATCTCAATTTCAATAGTCATTAAATGTAAAGGTAATTAATTTTTTTTTTTTTATATAATCGATTTTGTGAGAGCAAGAATCTTAAGTTGGAAGGTTATATATAGAAAAAGATCTGTTATGTTTGGGTTTCACTTAAAATTTTTATAAATGTTGGATTGTATTTGGAGCTATTCAAAACTTTATGTTTTTTTTTTGCGTAATTGGAGTAAAATTGAAATAAATCTTTCAATTGACAGCCCAAAAATCAAAAACAATAATATAATACACACCAATATATGAACCTTACATCAACCAATTTGGATATTGGAAGAAAATGATAAAAATGCTTTGATTTGTCAAAATCCATACTAAGTTAAAGATCAAAAGGCTAAAAACCAAAATAACAGTTTTCACTCCAAATGCAAGATATAATTATTTCAAATTTCAGGAATTATAAACTTTAAGGTTTGGATAGTTTATCAATCAATAAAACTTATCAAAATATAGGAAAAAAACAATAATAATTAAAATAAATTTACTTTTCGACTAATTTCACTTACTTTTAACTTTATTTAAAAAATATGAGAATAATATATGAAAAATAAATTGTATTTACTTAATTTAATAATTTTTCTAACTAGGTAATATCAGAATTGATGCAGAGAAATTAATAAATAAAAATTCTACCTTTAAAGAAATAACTTTATGTTAAATTTGTTATTTTTTTCAATTTGATTTAATACAACATTTACAAAAAAAAGAATACTACTTTGCCAGAAAATAAAAATAATCTTGAAATTTTTATTAGATGACAAGAATTATATTAATCAAATATTTTGTTCTGAAAATTTTATTTAGGTATGGGATATTCTTTTGTCGAATATAAAAATACCAAAATTATTAAGTTCAAATGAGAAATTTTGATTTTAGTATTCATTTTTTTTTTTTTTTTCAATTTCTATTTTCAATTTTTTTTGTTTTTTTTTTCTTTTTAAAGTAATTTAAGTTGAAAAAAAAAAATAAAGTTTTGAATAGCTCCAAATACAATCCAACATTTCTAAAATTTTAAGTGAAGACCCAAACATAAAAGATCTTTTTCTATATATAACCTTCCAACTTAAGATTCTTACTCTCACAAAATTAATTTAATTGTTAGCAAAAAATCTTCTGGTTATTTTTTTTTAGTGTAAGTTCAGTAAAAAATTAAATCTATAATACTCATTTCAAAAAATAGGACTCACTTTTTTTTAATTTTGGGTTTAATTTTTTTTTTATTTTTAATTTATCAGATTTTTATATATTTAGAATCATTCAAAAGTGAATTACAAATCAGATTTGGTTATTAATTGTTCTTGAATTCGAAAAGAAAATTTATTTGTTTTCAATTTATAATTTCCCATGAGTCATTTTTTTTGAAATGGGGTTTATATTTTTTTTTTACAAATCATTTAGTGTAAGAAAAAATATTATTGATTATTAAAAATAATTATTAAATCTTCTCATCTAATAACCACAAATTTTTATATTTATTCAAATGGTTTTCACATATCATTTTTTGTTTTCCTTAAAATTTCTTTTCTAGTAATAAAAGAAATGTGGTATGAGTTTATGTATAACTTTTTTCCAACAAAATATAAATGGACACAATTTATACCTTTACAATATTTATCCAAGTAATAAAAGTATGTGTACATATTTACAGTTTAGATCGATTCTTGTTACTGGTAAAACTTCATGACTTTTTGTAAGTTATATACAATTAATGTTTTTTCGTGAAATTCCACACAAACTATCCGAAATTGAATACAAATTTACTTTTGTGTGATCCAAGTAATTTGATTTTGGGTAAGTTTATTTTTTGGACTTTTTTCATAATGAACGAAAAAACAAAAACTTTTTAATTTCAAAATATTTTCACAAATTTCTTGTTTTTTTCAAAAATAATACAGTAATTGATTCTTCAAGGGATGTAAAAATAAAATAAATTGATTGCCAGTTATTATTTTTTAAGAATATGAAATATATTTTAGTGAATGAAAAATAAAATAAAAATAAAAAAAAAGTAACAGATATTATAATGCTTAAGAATAAAAGATAAGATCTTAAGGTGATATTTTAAAAAAAGGAATTCATTTGAGAGGGGTGTTGATAAGTTTGCTGGCCAGTCATTTTATTATAGTAAAAAACTTTTCCATTGCTATCTTTTGAGGTAGACCATCCGTTCATTCCTCCCATTTGTCCCATTCCTCCCATTCCTCCCATTCCTCCCATTCCTCCCATTCCTCCCATTCCTCCCATTCCTCCCATTCCTCCCATTCCTCCCATTCCCATTGAATTGGTTGTGTTCATTCCTCCCATTCCCATTGTTTGCTTAGTCATGTTAGACATCCAATTATTTTTTTGTGTTGATTTCTGTTGTGTTTGATTTGTCATTCCTTTTGCCATATTGCCCCACATATTCATTCCTCCCATACCTCCCATTCCTCCCATTCCTCCCATTCCTCCCATTCCTCCCATTCCTCCCATTCCTCCCATTCCTCCAATACTAGTGTTCATTCCTCCTGAATTAGTTTTATTCATTCCTCCCATTCCCATTGAATTGGTTGTGTTCATTCCTCCCATTCCTCCCATACCCATGTTCATTCCTCCCATTCCTCCCATTCCTCCTGAATTGGTTTTATTCATTCCTCCCATTCCCATTGAATTAGTTGTGTTCATACCTCCCATTCCTCCCATGTTCATTCCTCCCATTCCCGTGTTCATTCCTCCTGAATTAGTTTTGTTCATTCCTCCCATTCCCATTGAATTGGTTGTGTTCATTCCTCCCATCCCAGTGTTCATTCCTCCTGAATTAGTTTTGTTCATTCCTCCCATTCCCATTGAATTAGTTGTGTTCATTCCTCCCATTCCTTGCTGTTTCATCATATTTTGTTGTTGGTTATTCATTTGTTGATTTTGTTGGTTCATCTGTTGATTTTGTTGTTGGTTCATCATTTGTTGATTTTGTTGTTGGTTATTCATTTGTTGGTTTTGTTGGTTCATTTGTTGATTTTTTTGGTTATCCATTTGTTGGTTTTGTTGATTCATTTGTTGGTTTTGTTGGTTCATCTGTTGATTTTGTTGGTTATCCATTTGTTGGTTTTGTTGATTCATTTGTTGGTTTTGTTGGTTCATCATCTGTTGATTTTGTTGGTTCATCATTTGTTGGTTTTGTTGGTTATCCATTTGTTGGTTCATAATTTGAACATTTTCTTCTTGTTTTATTTGATTTTGATTTTCGTTTAGTTGATTTTCGTTTTCGATTACTTGTTCTTGTTTTTCATTTTGATCAAGTTGAGTATTTACCTCAACTGTTGATACGGATTCAAGTACTCTTTCTTTATTCTCATTGTCTAAATTTATATTTTCCATTGAATTTTCCATTCCAACTAAGCCACCATTCAATTGGTTTTCTTCTTGTTTTTGTTCTTCCTCTGTTTTCTCTTCTTGCTGCTGCTGTTGTTGTTGTTGTTGGTTATCCATTTGTTGGTTATCCAATTGTTCTTGTTTTTCATTTTGATCAAGTTGAGTATTTACCTCAACTGTTGATACGGATTCAAGTACTCTTTCTTTATTCTCATTGTCTAAATTTGTATTTTCCATTGAATTTTCCATTCCAACTAAGCCACCATTCAATTGGTTCTCCTGTTGTTGTTGTTGTTGTTGTTGTTGTTGTTGTTGTTGTTGTTGTTGTTGTTGTTGTTGTTGTTGTTGTTGTTGTTGTTGTTGTTGTTGTTGTTGTTGTTGTTGTTGTTGTTGTTGTTGTTGTTGTTGTTGTTGTTGTTGTTGTTGTTGTTGTTGTTGTTGTTGTTGTTGTTGTTGTTGTTGTTGTTGTTGTTGTTGTTGTTGTTGTTGTTGTTGTTGTTGTTGTTGTTGGTTATCCATTTGTTGGTTCATCATTTGTTGGTTTTGTTGGTTCATTCCTTGTTGCATTTGCTGTTGTTGTTGATTATTTAAGTTTTGTTGTCCTTGTTGCATTTGTTGATTGTTAAAGTTTTGTTGTTGATTAAATTTTTGATTTTGTTGCATACCTTGATTAACAAGACCAGTAAAGCCAACAAAAGTGTTTGTTTGTGGTTGGTTTTGATTTTGTTGCATACGTTGATTGACAAGATTAGAGAACCCAATATTTGTTTGTTGTTGGTTTTGATTTTGTTGCATACCTTGATTAACAAGATTAGAGAAACCAATATTTTTTTGTTGGTTTTGTTGCATATTTTGATTAACAAGACCAGTAAAGCCACCAAAAGTGTTTGTTTGTGGTTGGTTTTGATTTTGTTGCATACGTTGATTGACAAGATTAGAGAAACCAATATTTGTTTGTTGTTGGTTTTGATTTTGTTGCATGCCTTGATTAACAAGACTGGAGAAACCAATATTTGTTTGTTGTTGTTGTTGATTTTGTTGCATACCTTGATTAACAAGACTAGAGAAACCAACATTTGTTTTTGGTTGGTTTTGATTTTGTTGCATACCTTGATTAACAAGACTAGAGAAACCAACATTTGTTTTTGGTTGGTTTTGATTTTGTTGAATACTTTGATTAACAAGACTGGAGAACCCAATATTTGTTGATTGATTTTTGTTGGTTGTGATATTTTTTTTTTGGATCTGTTTTCTTGTCTTTTTCCATCTGTTTTGTTTTTTTTCAATCTTTGGTGGTCCGCCCATACCCTTTTTAGGCCAATTGGATGGAGTAGGCAATCCTTCTAGTAAAATGTTTCCGCCTCGAATCGCGTTTTCTGTCAGTGTACCGCCGACAAATTGCCCAAAAAGACCAACGTTCGTAAAGTGGAAGGAGCATGAAGCCTGCCCAACAATGTTATTTTGTCTGTCCAAAAAGGAAAATTCCTTAGGGATGATGTGGTCTTCGCCCCTTTTTAAAATTAACTCCTTGACTGGGAACTCATTAAAACCGATAATCATAGTTTGGCCACTAATGGGTGAATGCTTCAAGTCGACATGAAGTGTGTAGCTTAGCAATTCTGACAGGGTACACTCAGCCAATAATCTTGTTGTGTTTGACCAGCTACACTCGCGGACTCCTCGATGGGTGGTTGAGGATTTGATGTCAGTAGGATCTTCTGTAAAATAATAGTCGATAGCATAGTCACCAGATCCGTTTTGGTTTGGTGAGACAACGTTGCTAATTTTAAATTCATTAAATTGGAAACACATTTGGGTTAAGTGCTCCATTTGACAAGTAAACTTGATCCTTCCTGCAGACTTTCCTCTGCACTTTAGCGCATGGTCAATGTTACTTGGTCCTTTTAGTGGTTTAAATTTTTTGTGTATGAAAAAAGTTGACAAAAATATTGTTAAATGTTCACAATCCAAGAATTGTTAGATTATTAATGACCATAAAAATTTTTAAAAAAAAAAAAAAAAAAAAAAAAAAAGTGTAATGAATTACCCGTTGCCAAAGACCAAAGATCGATACTACATCTCCCAATTTCTTTATCTGAGCCAAACCTTTCTTTATCAAAAGCTTGAATTCTTAATTTCTTTGTAGCAAAGCGTTCAGGCATCTTGGACTCAAAATTAAATTGTTCAGAAAAACCCTCCCAGACTGGATTGAGGTTTTTTTTAATGTGTACGGTTTGAAAGTGTTTGGTGTTGTCCCACACAATCTTCAAATAAGGATCACTGGATTTTCCACCCCGATCAACTCCCATCATACTTTTTCCAGAAAATTCCTTGAGAATTACCCGAAATGAATAAGATCTGGACATAGAATTATGTATTATTTTTTGTTGAAAAAAAAGTAAAAAAAGAAAAAATGAAACAAATAATTTTTTATCATTTATCTTTGGGTTTGCCTTTTGATGAATTTTTAAGCATCGCGCATTATTTTGGTTTTTTAATTTCTTTTGGTAACAATAAAAAACTATTTTCTTCTTTTCGATTAAAAGAAATAATTTCTAAGTTTTTCGCCAAATTGAACTTAGTCAAGAATAATTTTCATCACCCAAACCAAATTGTGTACAGTGTCTCGTCATTTTTTGAAAAGTCCAGACAATGAAAGAAGATTTGTGAAACAATTAGTTTGGATTTTAAAATAAAAATGTTTGAAGGTTTTGGTCACTTCAGGTGTATGATCTAAAGCAGTTTTTTGGTTGATTTTGTTTTTTGGTTTCATTTTAACAAAATGAGAAAAGAAATTTTTATTCCAAAATCACTTTTTGGGGAAATTCATAGGTGACACAATTTGCAGATTACCTCTTTTCAGTTATTCAAGATTTCTTTTATTTAGGGGGGTTAGTTCACCCAAGAAATCCATAAGAACACAAACAACAAAAAGGGTATCAAACAAATAAACAGAGAACATTACAAATTTCGGTTTATTTGTTGAAATTTGATAAGAAGAACAAGAACGAAGTTATCCATTTTTTTTTCAAATAAAGAAATTAGTTTTTTTTTTCAGGAACAAAACAAAAGTTTGTGTGAGAAGATTTGAGAAGTCAACCGAACACTCTTGTTTTGTAACAGATTAAAATAGCAAATATTCCAATTTCAAAGAAACTCAAAAAACACAAACAGTGAAATCTTTTTATTTTCAGATGTTCAAAGAAACCTCAAATTTTGAAAATGGTCAAGGTTTTGAAAAAAAAGAAAAAAAATAATGTAACACACATTTCCTTATTGTATATGAATTCAGATATATATTTTGATAAGTAGACGAACAAACGCAGAAATACAGGAGTACAATGATCAAGAATTGTATTTCTTCTAATGTCAATAGGTATCATAATTTGGAAGATCGCAAAGTGGAAAATGGATTGAAGATAAAGAATCTGCTTGTGAATTTTTATATTTCTTCAGGGATAAGTGATACATCAGATTCACCCTCACTAAAATTTGGGGTGTGAAAATACCGTTTCACATTCTTTTTTAGAATTTCTCTAAAGGGTTCATAATTATCAACAAAATTGAGCCGAGATAGAATTTTACAGACGTGGAATCCTAAAGGGATATTTAGTTGGTCTTTTTTAGGCTTTAAAAGCTTTTGAAGAATCTTTTCTGCAATAGATTTCAATACACTGTTGTTTGAAAGGAAAGCAAAGATCAAAACAGGGGCAAGTTGTTCCTCAGGATACAATCTATAAAAAAGTCGTTTCTTTTTTCGTAATAATCTTTTCAAGATCAAGAATGCACAGATACGAACTCTTTTGTCCCTGTCTCTTGTTTTTAGAAGCAGTGTGGGTGCAAACTCTTCACAGAAACTTTCAAAAAACTCTGAATAATGGGATTTTTTTGATCTTGATTTCAAATATTTTTGAAATTTTCCAATTATTTCCCTTCTGACAACAGCTAACGGATCCAAATTAAGGTTTTGAGTTAAATAATTGATTAATTTTTTTCTTGAAAGGAGTGCTTTGTTTATGAAAAGAGACCTCTCAATTCTAATATTATCATAAAGAACTGTGGACGAATTTGAATCATTTTCATTACTGTTGTTTTTCAAACTCAGCGGAGTACTTTTTTCTTTATGGATTTCTATTTCACTATCTTCTTTTTTCTTTTGATCTTGTGCACCCTTTTCAATTTCACCCACTCTTTTCATCATCTTCAACTTCTTTTGATCCATCTTTTCGTCACATTCTTTTGCTTCATTTCCCCCCTTGTCGGTGTGGGATTTATCTGTTTCCATTAGAATTAAACCATCCTTTTCAATTAAACTTGGAATTTTTATTTCTTCTGATTCAATATTGAGAGTTGTTTTCTTTTTAATTATTTGAGTATTATTATTTTTGTTTATGTTATTCCTCTTAATTAATCCTTTTTCTTTTTTTTTTTCTTTTTGAACACCTTGATAATGTTTGGATCGATTTCCAGTTTCTCTTTCTGTTCTTTTTCTTTTTTCATTTTTTTCTTCTTCTTTTTTAGTCTCCCTTAAAATCATTTTCTCTAAAAGACTTATGTGACTAAATATTAGTTCTTGTGATTTAACTCGAATTACAATACAAGGATCGGATTCTAGTAATTTTTTTGCCAAGTTGATACCCTTTCTTCGATAAAACTGTGTTAAAAGAGATAAAGCAGCCGATCTTTCTTGTGGATGGAATTCTTGGCGAATGGTTTGGTTTTCTAATGTCTTGAAGAACAAAAGCTTTAATGATTGGTTTGGGGTCCAATCGTCTCTTGAGATTTGTTGAAAAAATGAGAGTAAAGTCGAAATATTCTTTGATCGTAAAATTTTTGGATCTTCAGAGAGTAGGATATTTATTGATATAATCAAATCCCTTAATGCGTTTTGTGTTTCCTTCACATTTTTTTTATAAAGTTTTTTAAATTCAATGAGGTTTTGAGAGTTGTAGCTCTTCTTAGTTTGTATTGATTGAAAAAAATTTTCTGCTTTCTTCGTCATTTTACAAAAGATTTTTTTTTGTTTTAATAAGGTTGTTTTGAGAAAAAAAATGAAAGTGATCACAACAAATCTTTTTTGATAAACTTTTATCTTTCACTTCTATTCCATCACTTAATTTGTTTTTTTTGCAAACAAAAACAAAAACTCTTGATTGAAAAGATCTTGAAAAATTCTGTTAATTTTTAATTTTTTTGTTTATACTTTTAGATATATTACAATTTTAACTATTGTTTATATTGTGAATTGTTGATCTAGAACACCCACTAAAGTTAGTTGAATACTTTCAACTGTCTTTTATTTATTTTTTTTTTTATAAAAAAAATATGGATTAAAGAGAAATAATAAAATTCATTTATTAACCAATCAATATGATCTAAAATCTTTGAAATTAATTTTTTTGAAATTGAAGCCAAGTCACATTTTTAAGGGAAATCTTTAATTTTACCAGATTTAGGAAAAAAGTCTTTAAAAAAAAAATATTTTATTAAAAAGATAAAATAGATTGTCATAAGATATATATCAAAACCAGATAGAAAGAAAAGAATTTATGTAACTGAATGTTTTTATTGTTTCATTTTTAAAACAATATTATTTTTTTACAAAGAAATTTTCTTTATTTAACCTTTATCCAAACAATATTTTTTTGTGATCTTTGTTTTTTTTTATTACAATCGGGTAAGCAATAATAATAAAAATCTTATTTAATTTGAGATTTTTACCAATAAAAGTTGAGTTTTGAAATGTTGAAAAACAATCAATGAAGTTAAAGGATTTTTTTTGTTGAAATTTGAAAGGGGTTATTTTACTAAAAAAAAAAATAATATTATAGTCCAGGAAAAGTCCTTATGAACAGTATATATTTATTTTTTTTTATTAAAAAAGGGTTCTACCTAATTTTGAAGAATAACTTTACTATTCAAACTTTTATCTTTTTTTTTTTTTTTTTCAATAAGAGAAAAGAAAAAAATCTAAAAATTTAACATTAAATAAAAAGATAATAAGTTCCATTGCATAACACTGTAATACTAAAATTGTTTTTGAATTCTTTTTGTTCAAACCAAACACCAAAATATTTAAAAATCTATAAATAAGGGATTGGAGCAAAATTCTTCTGTTATAAATATTCAACCAAATTTTAAAGTTTAATTCAAAAGATTTCAAAATAATGATGTTTTTTTTTTTTTTTCCAAAAATTAATTTTTTATGATTGTGGTGGTATTTCTCAATGAATTTATAAATATAATAATTTACAATGAATTATGTGAAAAAGTTATTTTGTTTCCTCTAATGAAAAATTATTTAACACGAGACTAATATCAATTTCCAAACCAACAATAATAAATCCCATTTATATCTAAAAAATAAAAAACAAGAAATAAGATTAACAACGAACCCAATAATACAAAGTTTTATGGATAATGTTAGATTCATTTTTTTTAAATTTAATATCTTATTTTTTTGAATATTTTTATCAAGAATTGAGAATAAGTACAAATAAAAATATCTATAAAAAACAATTACATTTTTGATTTTATAAAAAGAAATATTAAGTTTTCTTTTTCGTTTCTAAAAAGTAATATACATATTGAAACCATAAACTATTTCCAAGAAAATGGAGTAAAATTCTTTTATTATAGATTTTTTTATACTCAATCTTGAAAAAAGTTTTTAAATATACAAAATTATAAACTGTCATTTATAGATTTGTGTTTTAAAATAAACTAAATTTCATAATAAATGGCGGATGTAACATTTGAATTTTGAATTGCTAATAATTCAATTTTTTTTTTTTTTTTTTTGGTATTGTATAACAAAAATGGATATTAAAATTAGTAACCTCGATTTTATCTGATATTTTTAGGTGCGAAAATTGTTACTATTGAGAGAAAGATGTTGGACAGAGAAAAATAGTTGGACAGAAATTTTAATTGGGAACATTACTGAAAATGATTTTTAATTTCAATTGTTTGTGAAATAACTAAAGAAAATATCCATAATCTACTTGTTAGAATAACAATTAATGTAATTCTACTTTTTCAAAACCCAATCTCTTATAATCTAAAGCAAGTTTATGCATTACCATTTTCAGAATTAATAGTAAACTTTACTACAACTTAGATTTGTGTTAAAATAGCAAGATCTACTTTGGTTATCTACTATTCAAATGAGTATTCTACACACACCACAGATTAATGAACTTATAACACATTAAAACCAGTATTTATATAAAAGTCACCTAGTTATCAATAGTATTTGATTTTAAATTTTACTAAGGTTCCCAATTAAAAATGCTGTCCAACCATTTTTCTCGGTCCAACATTTTTCTCTCAACAGTTATTTATTGTTTTTATTTTTGATTGAAAAAAACATTTTCTTAACTTTTTTAATCATAACAAATTTTCAAATAGCATTTAAAACATATAAATACCTTTGTTTGTTTAAAAAAATATCTTCACCATTTCGAACTTTTACCATAATACTTTTCTTTATTTTTTTTTGAAAAAGTTGAATAAATTAAATAAACTTATAAATATACTCTAATTCAAAATATTTACCAAATAAAAATCCAATTTATTAAAAAAATCTTAATCAACTTCTGAGGAAATATTAAATACGAACCATTCACCAATAGAAATACTCACCATTCTTAATAACTTACAATACCATCAAAATAAAAAATAAATAATTATCAATACGGATAAATTAATAGTGTGTTAAAAACAATATAGGGGATGATTTATTGTTAAGAGTTAAATGCCTGAATAACAATTTATCTTTGGTGAAGAAAATTGTAAAGTAACTAAAATTACGTTTTCGAACCAAAAGTGCATCTAACAGAAACAGCCATTAGACTAAATTGAAACTCAATTACTTTTTATTTAAATTTTGGAGATATGTTAGAACAAAAAAAAGGAAAATAAAAAAAAACGAGAGAAGAGAAAAAAATAATTTATATTTTTAAAAGGACTCAGCAATGAATAAATAAATTAATTATCATTTTCTTCTGGACTATGCTAAAAAAATGATAAAAAAATAACATATCTACAACGATGATTTAATTAGCTTATACTTTAGAATAACTTCTTGATACTTACGCACCCTTTCAATTTTGGCTATTTTCAAATTGTGAATCGTTATTTTTTGGTATTCTAATATTACTTTTTCGGATGATGGTGAGAGCTTCTAATTATTGAAATTAGATGGGGTGTGGGATCAATCAAATTAGTAAATTTTATGTATATAAAGTATGACAACTTATAATAATTTTCAAAAAAAGTGAAAATTTAAAGTATCTTTTCATCATCTGTCTCATCCAATTTGAATGTTTTTAACAAACAAAAATACTAAACAATAATTTTAGTGGTAAATTTCTAGATCAAATTGATCAATTTGTATGATTTTGGTAATTCAATACAGTCAGTTCCACTTTCAAGATGCAAACATTGTACCATATTTAAGGCAAAAAAATCTCATATTACGGCATATTTTTTGAATTGTTTTTGACTCAAATTATTTTATTAGAATTTGAATTTTGTGTCTTAATTTGAGATTTTTCTGTGTCTTAAATTTAGTTCATTTTTTGTGTCTTTGTAGTGGAACTGAATATAACTATTTTGGTAAATTCTTTATGAGTAAAAATTTTATCAAAATTATTAAAAAAAATTGATAGAATTTTTCCCATTTTTTATTATTTATTTTATTCAATAAAATTATAAATATATTTTTTGTTTTTTTGTTTGTTTTTTATTTTATTTTAATTATAAGTATTAAAAGAATGTTTCAAATAATAACTATAAGTTTTGTTATTTTCTCAAAAAAAAAAAAAAAAAATCTGATTATAATTCTCTCTAGGCGATATATAAAAAAACCTATCGAGAATTACCAAGCTAATATTTTTTTGAACTCGCTAAAATAACACGATTAATATTCATATAAATTCTATTAACAATTAACGATCAATCAAATATTAGATACCATCAAGTATTTTTTATTGATTTTATCTATTTTGGAGCAACTCAACTTTAATCATATATCAACTGTTCAAAAAAATTCTTGATCAAAAGAAAAATTTTCTTTAATTGAACAAATAAAATGAAAAAAAAAAACACCAAAATGATTAAAAAATGATTTGAATTTCTAATTAAAATCCAATTTTTTTATTAATTCAAAAGAAATTGTGATATTTTGATTCTTTGAAAATATTATCTGGATGAACTATTTTCGATTTTAGTTTCATTACTACAACAAAAAAAGATAAAAATTAATATTTTTTGAATTTTTTAGAGCTTATAATCTTGTAATTATACACTTTAATATATTAGGTACTTTTTTATTTTATTTTATTATTTTTCGATTCAAAAAAAGAGTCTAATTGTTGTCAAAAGATAATTCCCAATAATTGAAAATTCTATGTCACAACAAAATGGGAAAAAAAGAAAAAGAAATTCATATAATTTTAAATCACATTTTTTAATAATATAAACTTTTGAAAAAAAAAATATGATAATTTTTAATCAAGTATTTGACATAATAGAACATTTAAAACCAATTTATTCATGTAGAAGTGAACAAAAATTTAGAATTGTAACAATTTTACATTTCATTTTCTTTAAATAATAATAATAATAAAAAAAATAACCCTTTTCATTATTTTTTTTTTATAATGAGATTCTTGGACCAAATATCAATTCAAAGAGAAATAATATTTGCTCAAATATCATGTATTAATTTGACACCTTCTCATTTAAAAACCCATGTTTAAAAAAATAAAGAAAGGTGAAATGAACTTAAAAGATTTTATATTGTTTTTTTTATTGTTCTAATTACTATTTCTAAAAAATATATTTAATAAATTTTTTCTTTAAAAGGATATAAAAAAATAAAAAAATATAAAACTTGCCTATTGGGAATTTCTTTGCTAATTAAAAAAAGATCAAAATGAACATCTCTTTTTTTTTTCAATGTTACCAATAATTTTTTTTATAACCAAAGAAATGAATATAAAATCTTTTAAAATTTCAGATTATTTCTTTAATTTAGCTACTCAGGTGTGTATTCACTTATTCGTTTATCTAAACTATTTTTCAAAAATTTTGACTCTCTTTATAATGTTAATGGAAGTTTTTTAATGGTTTATCATGTATTCTTATCAAAAAAAATATTTTCAAATTTTTGGATCTGAATCATTTTTTATAATTTTTCAAATTTTTAACAAAATCATGTAATATGTGTTAATAATAGCATAACTTAGAAATCATTGAAGATATCGACTATTTTTTTTGGAATTGTCCGTTCTATGAAAAAAAATGAAAAATCTGAATACAAGAAATCATACAAATAAACAAAAATAATAAGAATAATATCTTTGATATTATTCAAAATAAAGATTCATTATTCATCTTATCATTGGTTAATGATAAAGAAAATTATGATTCTCTGTTAAAATTTCTAAAAAAAAATTTAAAAATTAGGGTTGTGTCGTCAAGTACTGTCAAGTACCTAGCTTTTCCAAAATTTAAAAGACTGGGGAAAAATCAAATATTTTACTGAATTCGTTTAAATTCTAGAAAACCTAACGGCGGCTTTTTTTCAGACAAGATATTAACTGACAATTAAATAAATTTTCGATTTATTTTTTAAATTAAAAAAAACCTAACAGCTGTAGGAGGAAATTGATTTCCTCCCTTCAAAATAAAAAAAAAAAATTTTTTTTTCAAATTTTTGTTTTTCTTTTTTTTTTTTTTTTTTACAAAGTACCAAGTGGAAAAAATAATATTGATCTTTGAAAAGACAAATAATCACTCATAAAAATTGAGACTATGTTTTTTCTTTTAAAATGAATTTAATGATTAGTAAAAATCTTGTTGTTAACTTTTTTTCAGATCAAGTCTAGTAATAAAAAATCTGTAAAGCCCATTTCAAAAATTATGACTCACGTTTTTTTAGTTTTTGGTTTCATTTTTTTTGTAATTTATAAAATATCAGGTTTTTATAAATTTGTAATGATTTAAAAGTGAATTACAAATCATATTTAATTATTTGTTGTTCTTGAAATCTTTAAGATATACATTTTTTGATCAATTTATTATTTCAGGTGAGTCACAATTTTTAAAATGGTTTTTATTTTTAAATTCCCAATACGAATAAAAATTAATGATATTTTAAATTAAAAAAATAGCATTAATTGCTTTAACTGGATCAGAGTTTATATTAAACTTGATATCTTAAAATTAAGAAACTAAAGAATCATTGATATTAAATAAAACAAAAACTAAATACAATTTAATAACTTGTGTTTTCAAAAAATAGAAAAACAATATTTACATGTAAAAAAAATATTCTTTTATGGGTTTAATTTATTTGTTCTTAAATTAAAAATGTGTATTATAAAAGAAATAATTGATAAATAATAATATCATACACGATATTGTAACATTTTGATAATTGAATTTAAAAACTAGCTCCTTAAATATTTTGTATTAAAAATTGCAAAAATATTTTTGAATTTAAATTTTAGAAAAAAATGTTAATGATCTAGATTTCGCGAAATTGATCTAATTTTTAGAAATTTATTTTTTTTCCAAGAAGGACTTTTTTTTATATTCTGAGTATTGTGGTGTTTTTTTTTTGTGCTAGTATTTGTTAATGCAGCAAGAGAATTCAATGGTATGTGTAGTTTGTTTATAAGCTGTTTTGGCGGTGTGTTTCTTCCTGTTTTTTTATTAATCAACTCTTTGAATATTGAGATTTTATTTCTATATTCCATAAACTCATTTGTCAGAAAGGAAATTTCTAAACATAAATCGTCAATGATTGTTTCCAATTGGATTACGGGGTTTTGTGAAGATTTAAAGGCCTTGATATTATTATCAATTGCTTTATAATTTTGCAAATCATCTTCCAAATCGGATAAAATTGTTTTGGATTGGATTTTTCTCTCTTCGTTTGTAATTAAGAATTCATGAATCAATTTCTCGTTTGGGTTTAGTAATGGCAATGGATCTTGATGATAAATTCTTTTATCTTGAATGATAAATCCATTTTGATCTTTTGGATTATTATGTTCTTCGGTAAAATTGTTTTTATCTAAATTATAAAACCTTTCGCCAATTTGACTCGAATTATCAAAGATATTACCTTGGCTATTGCTCATAGAACTTCGAAAAAATTTATTATCAGAAATCGAAAAATCCATCGAATCCATGGAAGTTCGATCAAAAGTAATTTCACTCGAAAAACTATTATCATCGCGAGATATACTTCTCGAATTTATTAAGGATTTATTTTTTTCACTGTTGTTTTGAATAATTTCATGGAAATCAATATCTTCACTGTTTTGTTTTGTTTGAGTTGTTTGTTTTGTTTGAGTTGTTTGGTTTGTTTGGTTTGTTTGATCAATTTGATTTGTTTTATTTTCTTGAATTTTTTGATCGGTTTTTTGATTTGTTTGTTTTTTTTGGTTTTTGAATTTATTATACCGTGTTCCTAATTGCTGAGTATTAAACGATAATGTGGGCTTTTTTAAATTTTCATATATTTGATTTTCTTCTTTCCATATTTTTAATAATGTTTGGTTTTGTAACGGTAAACCTGTTTTGAATTCTTTAAGTATATCAAAAGTATCTAAAAAAAAATTCTATAAAAAATGAATTTCCAGTAAAAAAAAAAGAAGTTGTAATAATGTGAAAATAATAATTTAAGATTGAGATTAATGATTATACATTTAGTTTTTTTTTTTCAAAATAAAAGTAATTCTTTTTTGATTTTTTGTTTTTACTTGTGGGTTTGTATTTTTTTTTTTTTTTTTTAAAAAGGTCTTTATTTCCTTAAAAATTTTATGTAATTCTAAAATATTTTTATTTTAGAAATATGAATATGTGTTTATTTTTTTTCCTCTGACTGAATCTTCTTTATATTAGGAAGAAGAGTCACAAAGTAAAAAGACCAAGTGGTTACTTGCTAATACTGAAGACACTTAAACATTGCAGTATGAGTTATTTGTAGGAAAAAAAAAAAAAAAAAAAAGCAAAGGCAAAAAATATCAAGGGTTAAAGAAAAAAAAGAACAAAAAAAAGAAATCGCAACAATTAAACAAATACCCTCCCCAAATGAACATTCATGATTACCTAACAAATTAAATTAAACCAAAAGTATCAGGGCTGTGATTTTTGGATGCTCTTAATTAAAGATAGAATTGTTTTTTTTTTCATTTTTTACCAATTACTTCTTATAAACCCTTTTTAAATTTCTTTTCCTTTTTTCTTTTTTTTCTTTTTTTTCTTTTTTCCTTTTTTTCTTTTCAAATTATTACTTTTGCTTTTTAAACATAAAAAAAAAATTTGGGTGTGTCTTTCCCTTGAACAATTGTGAAATCTATGATTTTAAGCTTAAATTACCTTTGTGTGAATTTAATCCAAAGGACATTTAGAGTGTAATTTATACTTCTTCAATAATAATAATAATAAAAAACATTACTGAATTATTTAAGGAAGATTTTTAGAAAAATTGATTGATCATTTAAAAAATGGGTAAACACAACAATTCATCACTTGATTTGTCTTGTTTTCAAAAGTAAACAATAATCAAGTTTAATGATAAATGTTTATATTTTCCCCATTTAAAAAATATACCGCCCTTGTAGATTATGTCATATTAAACTAAGAAATTTTAATACTTTGTAAAAAAGTAAACAATTGCAATTTTGTTAATTTTATTATTTGTAGTGTTTTTAAAATATAGAAATATGCTAAAAACCTTTATTATTGACATAATAAAACCAATCAAAAGTGATCCAATTCAATCAATAGAGGTTTTGATGATAACATATATTATCATGATATTAACAATAAAATCGCGATAATATTAAAAATCGTGATTATTCCAACTTTATCGCGATATTCAACATTATCGCGATATTCATATTATCGTGAAAAAATGAAAAATTATTTTTTTGAGATCACCTTAAAAAAATCTCTTGACTTTTACAAAGCCTTGAGACTTTTACAACACTTTCTCCTTTAATAAATGTTTGAAAGTGTTTGTAAGTGTTGTGAACTGTCTTCAAGTGTTTGAAAGTTTTGAAAGACCGAAAACTTTTATAAACGGAATGAGTTTCGATTGTAGTGGAAACACAAAATTTTTTTCTTTTCATTTTTTTTTTTAACAAAATATAAAATCTCAAACAAATTTTATGATCAAACTAATAATTACCCATTCCAAAAATATAATTGAATATAAGATAGATGTGTTTTCTTACAATGGAGTTGTTACATTCACAATTTTAAATAGTAAAAAAGAATAAAGAATAATTTTCCTTCTTATTGGTGATCGATCAAACAAAAACCTCTAAGATCTAATTGTGTTTTCTGTCCAATACAAAGATGCTCAAAGAAGAAAAAGAACAAGAAGACAAATCGATAAAAAATCTTAATAATTGGTGATCATCTGACAAGGATGTTGTGAAAGTTAATGAAAAGTTTACCAACCCCTTTTAGCTTTCGGAGAATATTGAAAATCTTTTAACCCAAGAACACATTCTTTAAAGAACAGACAAAGGGTTGTTTGTTTTACAAGGTCTTTTATTCAACTCAATTTACAACACCACGATTAACTGAAAAAATATATGTTTCTCTTTAGTTCTTATTGTTGTTGATCTTAAAGGATCGATAGGTTTGTCAACCAAATTAAACGAAAACACAATAAAGCTCTTTGATCTGATCCTTGATTGGATCAAGTATCTTTTTTGTTGTTTTTTCAAAGAATGACTTTTTTTCACCTAATCTATTTTTTGATCAAAAAATTTTTTTTGTTTAAATATTTCTCAATTAACCCAAAAACCCATCAACTATTTTATCGCGATTACTTTTTAATCGCGATTTTATAGCATTATCGCGATTTGTTATATTATCGTGATAATATTGAATATCGCGATTTTCTGATATTATCGCGATTTGATTGAAATTATCGCGATTTTTGTAACTTTATCGTGAATTAATCATGTTATCATCAAAACCTCTAATAATTAAATAATAATTCAGTTTGAGGATTGATTTTCTCGAATTTGGGTGTTTAACTAAATTAATACTGAATTTTTTTTTGATAGTTTAAATTTTTTTTTTGTAAAAATATTTTAAGAACTGATAAAGAATTGTAAATAATTAAAAGTTATTGTTAATTTTAAACCATTCAAGTGTCTTTTAGAGATCCATTAAATTCTAATTTGACAGATAAATTAAAAATTATTTTATTACTGAAACTTGGATTCTAAATTAATAATTTCAATTATAATCTTATGATCAGTGGAAATTATACACTTTTTTGTCATTACAATAACTCTATATACTATACCTTTAATATTAATTAAAGAAATCGTTAACCAAGCAAATCCTTTAAGAATAAATAAATCCTAAAAAAAAGTAAATAAATCAATATTTAAAAGTTTGCATAAAAGTACTAATGGGGGTATAAAAAACAAAAAAAGTCATCATTAATAAAAAAAATTATTTTTTTTTTTGGAATTCAAGAAAAAAATAACAATAAAAAATTTAAAAATGTGTTTTTGTTAATTCATTAGAGCGCAAATAAATTAATTAATAATTTTGTAAATAACAAATTATTTTTTATTCGATAAATAATAAAAAATTAGTTTGAAGATCTAATGGTAACATGATTAGTTTACAAATTGCATCTATCAATATTTTTAAAGATTTTTAAATTTTTTAAACATCACAGATATAACTTTTTTTTTTTATTTTTATTAAGGGATCAGTACTCGACGAAAACAAAGATGAAATTTTAAAATATGTTATTGATGATATTCTCTACTTATAAATTTTGTATATCTCAAGTGTCAAAAAATTCTGATCGACCAAGAAACCCAAAAAAGAAAATTAGTTTTAGTGAGAATAATTTTTTTTTTCCATTTTTTCTGAAAAAGAAAAAATTTAAAAATTCATTTTATTTCTCACGTTAAACAAGTTTTTGACCCTGTTTATTGCCATTTCAATCATTATTATACAATAACAAGTCTTTGTTACCAGGAATATAAATATATATATTTTTTTCTTTTTTGAGATAATTCTTTTGATTAACCAAAAAAATTGAATGATTTATTCAACCTATTAAAAAATAATTGCCTTTTTTTAAGAAGGATGGTTATAATCATTAAAGTTTTTAAGTCATTTAAAAATTTTACCAAGAAATTTTGTTTTTTTGTATTAAGATAAAATTCACTTTTTCAAAATAAAATTTTCTAAAAGATATTTGGGAATTAGTTAATTTTATCCTCAAAATTCAAAATCAAATTTTTTCTGACAAAAATGAATTAAATTGTTATAAGGATTCTGGTGAATAAGGCAAAACAATTTTTTAAAAATTTTTTTTGCAATTTTTTTTCATTTTTTGAAAATCAGAAAACAACTTTTTTAAAACCTTAAAGAATAAAAACAATTTGCTTAATAGATCTCAATTTCATTGAGAAACTTTTGTTAAGCTTCTATCAAATATTCATTTATTAAATCACCAATACTTAAATTAGTTTTCTTTTGGCTGAGATTTGTATTGGAATATTAATTATTAAAAATAATTACAATATAAAAAATTTTCTTTCAAAATCAATATTTTCCAACATAAAACGAAAAATATGTTTTCGCATTTTCAAGAATTAACTTAATTGTTAATAAAAATTTTATAGGCTGTGCTTTGTCGTTTTATATTGGAAATATGTGGGTTTTGGATTTCAAAAAAGCGACTCAAATTAATAAATTGTTTAGATGAGGGTTAACTCATCCATTTCATAAGTCGAAACACAAATTACAAAAAAAAATTTTTACAAGAACTCGACAAGGTTTCATTTTATTTTTTAAAAATACTACTCTCTTAATAATATTTTTTATGAGTTAATTTTAAAGTATTTTTTATTTTTTTTTGATCGGAATTCTTCAAAGAAATTTTTATCAATGAAATTAAAATAAAAATTAAATTTAAAATGAATATATTTTAAATAATAATAATGGAAATTATATCATCAAATATTCAATTGTTTTAGCATGATCAAAACTGTCAAAAAAGATGAACAATACATAACTTTCATAAATTTTGAAAATAATTTTGATTTTTATAAAATATTTTTGACATTTTCTCATTTTTTTGTTTTTTGTTTTCATCTCAGTTTTTTTAATTGGATAAGACTTTTCATTAGATCAAAAAAATTTTTTTTTCAAATGATTCATTTTATTTGTGTTTTTATATTTATAAGAACTAACTTTTAACCAAATGTTAGTTGATGGTATCTAAATTTTGATCGATTAATAAATATTAGTAGAATTTCAAACAAATTTACCAATACAATTTTTTCTGGAAACTAAAGAAATACCTAAAGATTAGCCAGTTTCCAGAAATTTTCAAAGAAAAACATCCCTACTTAAACTGGAAATTATCCAATACATTTTTTTTCTTTTGTAATGGGTTGAATAGATACATTTATAGATAAGAAAAGGGAGTAAATTCCAAATTATGACCATGCTGTAACAAAAAAATTGATAGCATAAACCACTTTATTTGGGAACTGTGAAAAATATGAGAAAACCAGAAAACACTGGAAAAAACAAATCAGAAAAATCAAAATTTTTGAATATAAAATAATATTCAAAAAAGACACAGATGAATTATTGAGGAAAATGAACAAAAAATAAATCTATGGCATCACCATAGAATATCTTCTGACCAACATGACTCATTATGCAATTCGGAAAAGAAGGAGCTCAAAACAAAATAAAACCTATCAACAAACTCATTTAAACCAGAAATCTTCAGGTCTCCCCCAATAATTATTTTAGACCTCTTTATTTTTTCCACTCTTCATTCTTTTCTTTCGATCATTTTTTCCCCACTTCTTCATTTTTAATTCATTCTTTTCTTTTTTTTTATAAAACTAAATGAAGATTCAAATACTTCTAATGACCGTGTCTATTTTAAACGCTCTTTGAATTAGAAGTCTCAAATTTAGTCACTTCAAAATTCTCTCTTTAACAGATTAGATGAAGTCTCATCTAACCCAAAACAATAAACCCAATACAATTTTTTTGTTGTAGTCACTTCAAAATTAAGGAAAACACCATTTTTATGATTTGTTTTTATTATTTTTTTGTTTCGTGGCTGGTATATTAAAAGATAAATAATTGTTAATATTTCACTTAGCTAAATGGTTCTAATTTTGTATTTTCTATATATAATTCATTGGAAATATTTTTTTTTTCAAAAATCGAATTATGCGTTGCATATATTTTGAATTAAATTGTTACTTTTGAGGTTACAATTTAAGAATCATTTAATCTAGCTAATGAATGAATTTTGAGGTGACTAAATTTTTAACTTCAAATTCAAAGAGTATATAAAATATACACTGTCATTAGAAGTATTTGAAACACGTTTTAGTTTTCTAAAAAACAAAGAGAAAAATAAAAAGTTTGAAAAAAAATCGAAGAAATGAAAAAAAAAAAAGAAAGAACAGAAAAAAATAAAGTTAAAAATAATTGATGTGAGAAACTTCAAGTCTTTTGATTCAAATGAATTTGTGTGCAATATTTTGAATTACAGTTTATCTTGTGTGCCAAAATAATTGAAAAAGAGATAAAACAAAAAAAATAAAGTTGAAAAAAAAAAAAAAAAAAACATACTGGTGCTTCAATAATCAATAAATCAAAATATTCTTGTTGAAAAAGAATAATCTGTAATAATTCCTCAACATTTGCTTGTTTTGTTTGTTTTACAAAATGGAATTGATTTGTTAATAATAATTTAAATGGTAATGTTATTGATTTATTACACGTTTCAATTAAAAGTAAGTGACAACATAAAAATGTTCCACCAATAATTTTTTTTAGATTTTTTGATAAAGGCAAATATAAATGAAGAAAGCATTTTAATTTTTTTTCAAT
Source organism: Anaeramoeba flamelloides (assembly GCA_027625915.1). NCBI lineage: Eukaryota > Anaeramoebidae > Anaeramoeba > Anaeramoeba flamelloides. The sequence continues at coordinate 8,934,164 of JANTQA010000032.1, read as the reverse complement.
TGGGTATTCTATTTAAGATAAATTAACATAAATAGCAAATAATTAATGATTTAAGATATATGTTTTATTAAAAAGAGGGAGAGGGAGAGAGAGAGAGAGATAGATAGAAAAAATATTAAAAAGAAAAGTTTTGTTATCAACTATTTTTTATTTGTGTTTAATTATACTTAAAATCATAAAGTAAATCGCCCGAGTAGTAATTCTGTTAATTTATATACAAATATACGGGGATTGAGCAAATGTATCCGAGAAATCAATTTTTTTTCCATTTTTTTTTTTTTTTTGTAGCATTTATTTTGATTCAACTTGGATTTAAATGGGCACAAATAAGGGTATTTAGGTTTAGTCATCATTTTTTTTCATAATAAAATTGAATCAATTAAACATTTATTTTATTTTATTTAAGTAAATTTCTTATAAAATTTAAATTTCTGAATGTTTAAAATATATTTTATTTATTTTTTTTTTTGTTGTTTTTGGCTAATTTTTTCTTTTTCCTTGGGTCGATCCTTTTGTAGTTGTTGTTTGATTTCAATAATTCAATCCCTTTACTTTGATTTTAGAAACTATCTTCTTTGTTTTGGCTTCGTCCGAATAAAAATATTTCGAAAAAAGAATTTTGAAAACAAATTTACAATAAACAACTTGCAAAAAATAATAAAAAGTAATGAGAGATGAGGAATTCAAGGTATTCACTTGTTTATTCTCATCCAAATTAAGAATGTTAAAGATAAAACAAATCTTCTAAAATATACTTTGGAATTTGTTTTTCATTCTTGGTTTCAACAAATTTATCTGGAAAGGTGATTTTTCTTGTTTGATTTTAAAAAAGAAAAGATTTGTTTCAAACACACATCTTCTGAGGTCTATTTTTTTGGTTTAGTCTTTGGTTAATTTCAATCATTCACCATAAACACATTTCAAGATTCAAAACATCATTTAATCAAATCAAAAATTTAAAAAAAAAGTTCAAAAATTGGAAATTTAAAGATTCAGGTCTGATTTACTTTGTGTTCGTTTTCTTTATACACAATAGGTAGCAAATGGTAAGTTGATTCCAAAGTTTCAAAATCTAGTGGCACCCAAAAAATCTTTTTTTCAGTAATGTTCTCGCAATATTAAAATTTTCAAAAATAGTAAAATGTGCCTACTTCCTTAAGATGTTTACGATCTTTTACCCACAGATCAAAGATATTATTTTTGAAAAAAAGAAGGTTTTTTGGTTTTTATGTTTTGTTCAACTTTTAAAACCCACCTACCTCAGAGTAGTAATGAAGAGTATTATTAATTTAAGGGGGGAAATATTTAGTTTTACAGAGTTATTAATACCAAAGTGCTAGAACTGACTTTTATGAAAAAATAATGGAAAAATATCCTCTTCGGTGTATTTTTAAGGGATTGGTAAGTGAGGTTTTAAAGTAGAACAAAAAATAAAAACCAAAAAAATAACAATTTTAATTAGTGGATCAAAGAATCCTCTGAACTTTAACCAGTATAAAAAGAATGATTTTTTTTTTATTTTTATTTTTCGTAGTTAGGTTTTCCAGTATTTAATAGAATTGGTTAAAATTATAGTTTTTCCTCTATTCTTTTGAATTCTGAAAAGCCCATGTACACTTTTCGTTAAGTTTTTCAGAGTTTAAAAGAATAGGGTAAAATCCGATGGATTTTACTCGATTGTTTTGATGTCTGGAAAACCTAGGAACTCTACGGCACTCTATGGGCACTTTAGTTGTTTTTTTTTTATTTTAGGGAATAGAGTAAAAATCAAAGAGATTTTACTCGATTCTTTTGAATTCTTGGAAAACCCAAGACACGGAATATTTATCATTAGTTATTTTTGATATATATTTTGGTTTTATTGGAAGAGGTACAGCATTGATGTTTATTTATCAAAGTAAATATCTCATAGTTGGATTAAACTATTATTCGCCCATAAATTTATTTGGAATTTTTTACCCTAAATAACACCTTTTTTTTTTTGATAAGAGAGTTTTATAAAAGTGGTAGTACATAGAACAACAATAAATACAATAGATTCAAGAATTTGAAGTTCTGGGATATTGGCTGTATTGTAAATAAACTTTATTACCAATAAGAACGAAATGTTAAGTAAAGTATAAGTTTATTCTAAATCAAAATTTTCAATTTTATTTTTTCATATTTGTAATCTAAAATAAATTATCATTTTTTTTAAAAATTTTTTTGGATTTAAGATCACCAATACACTTTTTAAAAAACTATATCACATATTTCAATTTCAGCGGGTGTTATGGTGTTGTTACTCCTATAAATGGATTTTTAAAAAAAATTTTCACAATAGGCCATTATTTGGAAAAGATAATCTTGTGGTTTTCTGGATGTGTTTGTTTGGAAATATTGAGGAAAGTGAACAGAAATTATTCAAAAGATTCAAATGATCTGGAATGTGGTGGTTATTGTTTTGGGTGTGTTGATAGTTGTTTTTGTCAACCATTTTAATTGTAAATTTAAGAAGAATTAAAAAACCAACTAAAAAGAAAAAATGTCGGGAAAAATAATTTACCATAAAGATACAATTCTGAAATTTTATCAAAGGAGAGATCGAATACCGGATCTGGCAATAAACAATTCATTAAAAAAAACAGTGTACTCAAGAAGAGAAAATCTTGAGAAGGGCTATTTTTTAAAGAATTTAACAAATCTTGAAGATTATTGTTTTCAAAGTAAACCTGTAATTGTTTCAATGATTGTTCTTGATGGGAAAGTAAATTTAAAGCGTCAATTTGCTCTGTAATAAGTTCACTATTTCCAATTATCCTTTCAAAGATTTGTTTAATTAAAGGCAAAAAAAGAGAGAAAACTTTTTCAGAATTATTGAACTCGCTGCTGTTAATCATTGATTTGATCAGATCTTCGTTGCGAAGTGTTTGAATAATGGAATAAATAAAGAAGATTTTCCAGCTGTCTGGTGACATGACCAAAAGTGGCCCTGAGTTCATTTCCTTGATAACAATTGTATAGTCGTTATCAGGTGGGTGAATTAATTCAATTGTTTCAATTGAGCCAAAGCCTAGACTTATTTTTAATTCCTTCTCATTTCTCAATGAGATAAAGTTGATTTGAGTTTTTGTAATTTGAAGAAGGGTTTCTTCTGGTTGCTCCAATTGCATATTAATTATTCGTGCTATTTCTTGAAAAAAAACTAGTTTGTTTTTTGGGTTGAAATGTTTTTTGTTTTTTCGTTTTTTATTTTTTTGAGGAATTATGGAGAAGGAAAACCACAGTAAAAACAAAAACAAGGGAAATAAGAGATTAAATTTTAATATTTTGAGACAGGATGAGTTTTGAAAAGAATAAGGAGTGAGAATATGAAATCTCCAAGAAAAGACGTTTTCAGAACCCAAAAATGTTAAATTTCATTACTTTTTTCATTCAGCAAACCTGAAAAAACAGGCTTTGGTTTGACCAAGTCACTGCTTTCTTGTTGGTGTGTTAAAATTTGTTGAATTTTGTTGGTGTTTAATTTTCTATTTGTTTTAAGTGTTATTTCTCGGTATTTCTCATGATTAATACTTTCTTCTATTGTTTGTTCTTGGTTTAGATCTTCTTTTTTGGTTTTATTTTCAAATGTGTTTGTGTTTGTGTTTGTTTTTGTGTTTGTATTTGTGTTTGTGTTTGTATTTGTGTTTGTGTTTGTATTTGTGTTTGTGTTTGTTTTTTGATTTACTTTTTGATCTTGAGAAATTTTCGATTTGTTTGCAACAAAAAGAGTTTTTTGGAAATTTTTAATCCATTGTGCTCCTTTTTTGTTGTCGTCACAGCAAAGATTAATTGTCTCTTTTTGAGAATGCATTAGCTCAAAAAAAATTTTATCCGAATTACTTTTCTTGTGTGACGATTTGCGAAGACACCGAAACCCATGAAGATTAGTTATTTTAATAGGTGCCTTGTTTTGCAAAAATTCCTTTTCATTTTTAAATTGAAACAACATTATGTCGTCCTGAACAAAAAAAAACTTTTTGTTTGATTTCCATCCCCCTATTTATTTCAATTGTTTGTTTTTTGTTTTTTGTTTTTTGTTTTTTAAGGTATTGTGAGGAATTGTGGGAATGGTAAACAGAAAAAATTCATTAAAACTTAACCTCCTATTTTGGTTAGTACCCCAGAAGTTGATACAATTTCCTGTTGAGAGGTCATTAGCTCGTACAAAGTTGGTTGAAGAAAAAATGAAAATTTTTGTTGTGCAAATGCTCAATTGATCCTCTAGATTTCAGAAATTCACCACCTAGGTTGGTATAAAAAACGAAAAGTGTTTAAAGGTACTTTGTATTTGCTGTGGAAAATAAAAAACGAAATTGTTTTGGAATTTTCAGAAATTGTACAAGATACTGAAAAAATTCTTTGGTTGAGAAGAAAAGATATTTTTCTTTCAGAAATTTAACATTTTTTGGCTATTTGAGAAAAAATTGAAAGTATGCTTTCGCTGTTCATTATTTAAAAATAAATATTTTTGATGTTTTTTTTTGCAGTTAAAAACCAAATTATAAACAATGCAAAAATAAAACTGAAAGGAAATAAGTGAGGAATAAAAAAACCAAAAAAAAAAAGGAGATACTGCTATTTGAGTATTAAATGGGAAAAATTTTAACTTCCTTTTCCTTTTTTTTTCTTTTTCAATTAACAACTCAAAGAAGCAGATTGAAATTGGATGCCCTCATTATTGCAAACTAAAATAGAAATTGAAAATCAAGTTAAAATTTGCTCCAATTTAGGATCCGAAAACCAATAATTCTTATTAAAAAAAAACCACTTAATTAGAGTTGTGTAGTGTAAAAATTATTAAGTCAAGTCAAAAAAAAGATCAGATAAAGAATTATACAAGGTTTTTGAAGAAGAATTATCAAAAAAGAAAAAAAATAATAAATTACATCAATGAAGTAATAAAAACTTTTTTTGACTGGTACTTTTTGGTTGATTCTACAACATGATGTAAAACGAAAAAAATTTTTCTTGTTTTTTGAATGTTACTTTTCTCTAAAGGGAGTAATAAGACGATATATCGTTTGTTATTGTTATCTATAATTTATTTAATGTAAAATTACTCTTAGATTTATAAGTGGATCCAAATACTTGACTGAGAAATATTTTTACAATATGTAGGGATCAACCACCATAAAGTCAAAAGTTTCACTTTTTAAACAGCCAAAATGAGATCATAAATAATAAAAAACAATTAAAACTCTAAATAAACACTGTTAAATTTTCTCATCAAACATAATTTTGTGAAAAAAGTGAAATTGTTGACTTCTGGTATTAATACCTTACTTTTATTGAACTTCTGAAATTACAATTTAAAAAGAACAATTGAGTTAGATTAAAAAAAAAAAAAAAGAAATACAAACAATCTTCAGATCTATTCATTTTATTGTAAACCTTTTATAAAATATTTTGAATTTAGACTGTTGTTTTGAAAAATTGATTTGTGCCAAGAAGATAATTTAAAAGAAGAGAATACTATGTATTAAGTTTCATTATTTATTTTAGATTAATTAAATAACAAAAAAAAAATTCCAAAATTAAAGTTTTAACCTATCACTATTCATAAAACATCATTATTTTACTATTTAATAATATCGATAATCATTTTTTTTTTCTACCAAATTGGACCACACATACACACATACATCACAATTATTACAATTTTTTGTTTTAAAATCACGAAAGATTTATAAAATTGCATTTTTTTAATTTTTTACTTTGTATTTTTGTTTTATTCGTTGTCCACATTTTTTTTTGTTTTTTGAAAAAGTCCTTGAATTCTTTTAAAATCATACTTTTCTTTTCTGGGATGTGCAAAAATGAAAAAGATAAAACTTACAACATAAAAAAAAAAAAAAATAAATTATATACAGGTAGGACCCAATTGCCTAAAAAGTATTAGAAAACAATGTGTATTATCCATTTCCCATTTAGGGGGTGGTTGTATTTAAAACCATGAAAATAGTTTGATTTTCTATTTTGAAAACACCAGAAAAATATAAAGCATGGGCTTTGGTTAAAACTCTTGAAAATTATAATCTCTTTAGACATAGAGAAAAAGAATTATTTGTTTTTAAAAAATTAATAGTTGGGGGAGAAAAGTGGTAAAAATTTAACTTTTTTTACTAATCACAAATTAAATCAATTTACCTATTTTTTTGTGTTTTGATTACACACACACACACACACACACACACACACACACACACACACACACACACACACACACACACATACACACACACATATATATATATATAAACTAAAATTCAAAATTTTCCACACAGATAAAACGTTCCAAACAATCGTAATAATACAATTTCATTCAAATTTGAGAAAATTTTGATTTTTGTAAGTTATGAAAATCATTTTTTCATCTTTTAGTTTTTGTTTTCATTTCATTGTTTGAATTACGTAATTTGTTTCGTTGGATCAAAAATTTTTTTCAACCATCGATATTATGTTAAAGTCGAATTGTATAAATGGAAGAACTCATATAAAATTAGTTGGTAGTATCTAACCATTTGATCGATCAATATTCCTAATAGAATTTCAACAAATTTACTAATGTATTTTTTTGTTTTGCTCTCTCCAAAATTTTTAACACACCCATGATTTCTTAGTATTGATAATTATTTATTTATTGTTTTGTGAGTATTGTAATTTATCAAAAAGTGTTAACATTTCAATTAGTGAATGGTTCTAATTTGGTAAATCTTCTTGAATTGATTAAGTTTTTTTTTTTCACAAATTGAATTTTGGTGTGTTAAAAATTTTGAATTGGGGTTTATATATATATATATATATATATATATCAGACAAACTCTAAATTACTTCAAAAATGATGTCGCTTCTTACCACCCAAAGATACCCAGTAATAACTTTCCTTTCCCTTAATTCTTTTCGTTTAATAATCCTAATTTTTTATCATCTCTGAGACCAATAAAAAACAAAAAGTCAAAAATTAGCTCAAAAATGAAAAAAAAAAAAGATTTTATGGAATTAATTCAATTTATATACTCTGAATATTTTTTTCAAGTTCAATAATTTTTTTCAAAAATTAAAAAAAAAATTGATATTTGAAGAAAATAATAAATCAAAGTTTTACTATTTTTGTTATTTTACAATAAGGTAAAATATATTTTTAATTACAATACATCCATTGCTACTTTACTTATTCTAGATTATTGTTTCCTAATCTACTTTATTTTTGCTTTTTCACTTAATTTGTATCGAAAAGATGATTGGAGAAAGAATTGAATTTCAAACCAATTGACTAGATAAATTTTTTTAAGATCTAAACACAGAAAACAAAAAAAAGAAGAAGAACAATACTACAGAGTATTTATTTGAAGAAATTACACAATTAATAAAAAAAAATTTTTTTATGATAAATAAATAATTATTCAAAAGAAAAAATTAAAATAATAATTCAAAATCGCCGGCTAATTAATCGAGAAAAAAAAAAAAAAAAAACCAATAAATAATAATTAATCAACAAATTCAATATCTAATAAAGCTTGAGGGACTAATCCAAGTTCTTCCAAACTCTTTTCTACAAAATTCTCATCTTCTAAAAAAGTTTTTTTCGGATAAGAAGAAATTAATTTAAATTTCTGGAAAGATTTAATAGTCCATTTAACCAAATGAAAAACTGACGAAAGTTTGTCATTGCTATAAAATTTTCTTTGCAATTTTTCACCATTTTTAAGACGAATTTTCAAAACTGTAACATTTTTTTCGCCATTTTTCGGTTCGTCTGGTATCATTTCATGGATTTTATCTAATTCAAGCTCCTTTTGCAATTTCAATTCTTGTTGCGACTGTAATATTTGCTCCTGCAATTTGAAAAATTCAAGGTCCTTTTGACGAGAGAGTTCAAAATCAAGGTCTTGCTTTTCACGCTCGATGACGGTTTCTGATTTCTGTACAGACTTGTAATCATTTTGGAATATGCCAAAAGATTTGTTGGGCAAAAGTTGTAATTGCTTGAGCAGGGTGTTTGTTAGGTCGTCGGTCTTGATCGCCCCCTGGATCACTTCAAGGATCTCTAATGAGGGGTTATTTGATAAGACGGCAAGGTATGGGAATTCTTTTAAATTTAATAGCTCTTTCATCTCTTCAATACTTTCTAAAGCATCGATATCACCCACCCAAAAAATGAAATTTTGATTAATTAAATTAATGATTCCTTGCTTGCCCAGAACACTTTTCATAAAGTGGGACACATTTTCTTGATCCTTTGTGTAGCTATGCAAATAAATTAAAATGGGCTTTTTAATTTCCTTTCCTGTTAGACACACCTCTGCAAAGCCTTCTGTTGAAATGAGCGGCAATTCGATTGAATCAGAATATTCAACAAACTTTTTTTTCAGAACCTCATCTGATCCAATGCTCGGTGGCGCAAAGGGTGCCATCATTTCCAATGATTGTCGATTTTCAAACTCTTTCCTTTCTTTTTCTCTTTGGAAATGCCTCATCCGCAATTGTTGGATCTTCTTCATATAATTTGGTGGATAATAGATCCCACTGCCTGTGTTCCTTTGAAGATCTTCAGAGCCAAATCCCTTCCCAACCCCTTTGTTTGTTTGATCAGTATTTTGCCCTTGATCTTGAACCTTGGTTGTTTTTGGAATTGTTAAATCTTGCTTCCACATTTGTTCTTGCAGTTGTTTCGCTAATTCAAGATCGGGATCAAATTTCTCACCTTTTTCAGTTTTTGTTTCTTTTTCATTTCCATTTTCATTTTCATCTTTTTGATTTTTGGTTTCTTTTTCTTTTTCTTTTTTATTTTCTTCTTCATTTTCGTTTTCTTGTTCTTGTTCTTGATCTTGTTCTTGTTCTTTTTTGTTTTCATTTTCATTTTCAGACGATTTTTCTTGTTCTTTTTTTTCTAGATTTTGATTTTCATCTTCCTTATTGTTTACTTCTGGATCTTTGACTACAGTAATTTGTGGCTCGTTTAACGAAGAAATATTAAAGTCGTTTTTGTTCAGAAGATAAACATTTTGTGGATTTTCAATTTCTAAAACCGCCAAAGGAAGAGAATCATCATTTGTTTCTAATCCTAAAAGTTGCTGATCTTTTACCGATACCCTTGTAATATTTTCAAGATAGGATTTTACCAAATAAACAGAATCGGTTTTATTGAAAGTAAGACTTTGTTTTTTGTCAGCTCCCCAAGAAACGTTTAAAACTTGTTTGTTCATTTCTTTTTTGTTTAATTTTGACAAGTAAGTAAAAAAAAAAAATGAATAAGTTCTGCAAAAACTAAACCATCAAAATTTTATACAATTAAATTTATTTATCATTCTTTCACAAATGAATAAAAGTGAGGGTTTCTGGGTGAAAGCATCAAAAACCTTCTTTTCAATTATTTAAAAGAGTTATTTCAAACATTTGAAATAAAATTCTAAGATTTGAATTTGAAATTGGAAAAAATATTCAAATCAAATACAATATCATTTTTCTATCAACCTTATTTTAAAGAAGTGTCTGAATACTATGTGAATTCAAAAAAGGAAAAAATTGAAAAGAGTCAAATCCTAAACTTGAGAATTACAACTTTTCAAATGGCAAAAAAAGTTATATAGTTTTCTTGAGTGCTGAATATGAATTAATAAAGCGATATTCTATCGATCTCCAAAAATCAACAACAAAAAAACTCAGATTAATTTGAAAAAAGACTCAAAGAGCAAGACTCAATTTCGAATTTAAGTTGTGAATTATATTATTTTGTATCAAAATTTGTTAGTTTTAAAATTCACTTTATTGCTTTTTGATTTTTAAAAAGATATTATTATCTGTTTTTTTCATTTTTCAAATTAATTTTTTTTTTCCAAAGAAGATTACATAACCCATATTTTGTCAAATACAGAAGATTCCAAAATAACTTGAAATTAGATTAAAAGAAATTAAATTGATTCTGTACACTGAGAAAAAAATTTGTTACAAATAGAAGAAATTTAACTATTTGAAAATATAAAACAGGAAAAGATTATTTTTTTTTTTTAAATTTTGAATTTTTTATCTAAGAGAATTGATTTTTTTTTTGTTAAATTCATTTTTTAAAATTGAAGAATCTTTGAATTTATTTTTTTTGTTAATTGTATTTTTTGGATTTTTTGAATTTTTTTTTGTATCTTTTCTTTTCAATTTTTTGTTTTTACTATTTAAATCTAATATTAATTTGAGTATATCTATCCAATGATGCTCTTTCGTAATTTCCATATCTAACCCATTTAAAATCAAACTTGAACTGTTTCCATTTTTATACTGGTAGATTATTTCCAAATTGGTTTCTAAGTATCTTGTTTTTTTCATTTTCCAACAATTCAATATCCATAAATAAAAAAACAATGAAAAAATGAAAAAAAGAATAATTTAAATAAAAATTACAAATAAGTAATTATCTTATTAAGAATCAAATTCAATAGTGTTGATGATTTGGGTGTATGCTGTTTTGTTTGAAAAAGAGTTGAGAATTATAATTAATAATCTAATCATAAGAATTTATATTCAAAATAAACTATTTTTCAAAAATCATGACCCACTTTATAATAATTATAGAAGTTGTTTTGTTTAGTTTTATTCCATATTTATTATCAAAAAAATATTTTCAAATTTTTTCATCAGAATCATTTTTTCAAATATCTTCAAATTTTTGTTTTTCTTTCTTTCCATTTTCTTATCTTTTTCTTTTGACTACTCTTTGAATTAGGAATCACAAATTTAGTAACTTCAAAACTCTCTCTTTAACAGATTAAGAGCTCTTGAGCTCTTAAAACTTCCCAATAAAGCTTTAATTTTCATTTCTTTATTTTTTTTTTTTTGCAAAAGATCCTGTGAAAAAAAAAAAATATTGAGAAACATTAAGATAATCGAACATTTGTAGTTTATTTTAACATTTTGAGAATTTAATGATTAGCTAAAAATCTTCCTTGTTCAACTTTAAATTCAGTGAAAGTTCAGTAATAAAAAATCCCTAATTCTCTTTTCAAAAATTGCGATCAAAATTTTTTTTAACTTTTTTTTAGTTTTTGGTTTTATTTTTTGAAATATCAGGTTTTTATTAGTTTAGAATGCTTTAAAAGTTAAATATTAATAAGATTTAATTATTAATTGTTATTGAATACAAACGAATATATATATATATATAAACTCTTTTTCGAACAAAAGAAAACACCTCACAAATCACCAAAACCATCGAATTTGATTGTTAATAAGATAATTACTTATTTATTATTTTCATTTTAATTATTCATAATTTGATTTTTTCATTATTTTTTTTATTAATGGATATTGAACAGTTGGAAAATGAAAAAAACAAGATACTTAGAAACAAATTTGGAAATAATCTACCAGTATAAAAATGGAAACAGTTTAAGTTTGATTTTAAATGGGTTAGATATAGGAATTAAGAAAGACCATTATTGAATTGATGTATGTAACAAAGAAAAGAGAAATTAAAGAGAAAACACAATTCTAATAAAATACCAGACGGATTGAGGGTTTAGATTGAAAATGAGAGTTTCAAGAACAAAAATTTGACATGTCAAGAATAGAGTAGTTGTGTAATTTATAACGATCATTGTTTAAAAATACAAACAATTGCTTAATTTAAAATATATATTGCTTTAAAAGAAATAGTTTTAGGCAATCATACCTATTACCTAATTAGTAATATTTTAAACAATTTTATTTAATGTAAGCAAAAAGAATTGAAACTATTCCAAACAATTGAAAATTTATTTATAAAAAGAACTTGTTTTGTAAAATAAGAAATATATAAAAATTGATAATAAAAGAATCATTTTAAAATTCAAAAAATAAAAATTTAATTTTAGGTTACTCAAAAATGTTCAACATTTCAAATAAAAAAATTTTTGATCAATATTCAAATTTTAATTTTTCATTGATAAAACAATATCGAATAGATATTAAATTTATATCTCTCATGTAAGATTTATTTATTTTTCACATATAACTAATTATTAAATTTTTTGGAATAGTTACAAAATACTAAAATAAAAAAGTAAAATAGCAAAATAACAAAAAAAAAAAAAAAAAAAAAAAAAAAACACCCTAAAGATAAACTATTGTTTTGTAAAAAAATGATTTTAGTAAAATACACTTTTAATAAATTTTAAAATTTTTTATTATAAATTATAAAGCTAATGAAAGTTTCTCTTATCCTTTAGCTCCTTTATTAATAAAAGTTCTGATTTGCTTAAAAATTCAAAAAAAAGAAAAAAATGGCAAATAATCCAATAAAATTGAGATCTTATAAAAGAAAAAAAAATTTTTTTAAACTAAAAATTATTAATAAAATTAATCTTTAAAAATAAAATCTTGAATAAAATTGAATTTAAGGGGAATAAGTTCAATTTTATGAAATAAGTTCTTTCTATTAAACAAATGATTTATTAATTGCTCAATAATTGTCTGAATTGTTCAGTTTATCGAATGATTGCGAATAAAACAATCAATTGTGTAAATTATTTTGATTTCGCAATAGAAAACATATTACACAATATTAATTATTAATTACGCAACCACTGTTTCTTTTACACAAACCAATTATACTATTACGAAACGACTCTAATTATTAATAAAATGTAAAGAACTGTTCCCAATTCAGCCTTGTTTAAAGGTTGTTATTGATTTTATAATTTTTTTTCTTTACAATTTCCAAAACGAGATTTCCCATTTCAAATAAAAGAGCACATCAAGTTTTAAAATATTGAATTTCAATTTTTATTGTTTTATTTGATTGGGTTTTAAAGATTCGGTTGAGTATTTTTATATGTTTTAAAGCGTTTCTTAGATTGTAATATGATACTACAATTAATTTGATTCAATTATGAATAATTCTTGAAATGTTTTGTGCATTTTTATTTGAAAAAGAGTTTATATATAAATATTCAATTTATTATTTTAGGGTAGTCACAATTTTTGAAATTGAGTATATTTTTTTTATTTCTAATGGTAAATGGCTCTTCTTTATTTGATCAGAATAAAACCCAATACATTTTTTAACAATAAAAAATGAAAAAAAAAATAAAAAATTATTTTTAAGTTTATTTAATCTCGCTGGTTCTATAATTGCACATCAGGTGTAGAATATAATTAAAAAAAAAAAAACATACTAACAATCCTTGGATCTATCTATAACCAAAGACTATAAGTTAGAAATTATAGTAATTCATTTTAAAATTCTTTTTTTTTGCCACTTAAAAAAATTAAAAAAAATTTTTTTTAGGGACTAATAACTATTTTGTTATTTTAAGACAATAATCCAGACTTAAGAAATACTCTAACCCTTTAATTGAACAATGTGGAAATAGAAACAAGTTATACAATTTACGTGGTGTAAAAGGTTTTTATTTATTATTGATTTTTTGTTTATTGGCAAAATGGAAACTATGAGCGCCAACCCATCTTTTCTATGAGTTTATAAATGGAAGTTAAACTCAATAATAATAAAAATAATTTTATTGAATTTAAAAATCCAGGAATATGTTTTAAGGAGATATTGGGTTGGTTTTTTTAAGTTTTGTTGTTTGCCATTTTAAAAAAGTGAACATAAAAATGCTTTCAAAGGTGTCGTAAAAAACAATTTACAAAATGAAATAGAACAATTTATGAACACCATTTCAATCCTTTTGGTTTTCAACGTTTTTAAAATTCCTTTAATGATCAATTTAATGTTATTATTTCTTATTTACAGATCTTTCTTGCATTTTTTTTAACAGCTCAATTTCCCTTTTCATTTTTTCGTTTTCGTTTCTTAATTGCTCTTCTTTACTAATTTTTTCATCTGGTTTTTGTTTAGGTTTCTGATGATGCGTTTTTCTTTTTTTTGGTGTTTTTTGTGATTTTTTTTTTGTTTGTGGTTGGTTTTTTTCTTTTGTTTGTGAATTATTTTTTCCTTTTGTGATTAAATTTTTGTTTTTTGAATTTAAATTCTTTTTTTTTTCCTTACTTTTCACAAGATTTGCTTTCTTTGTGATGTTATTTGCTTTCTTTTTTCTGGTACGACTCTTTTTTTTGTCTTGCTTTGGTTGCTTTTTTCTCTTTTTTTGTTGAGAATTTTGTTGGCTTTGTTGTTGTTGCTGTTGTTGTAATTCTCGAAGTTTTCTTTCTTTTCTTTTCTTTTGCTTGATAACCCATTTTTTGGTAATATTTCTTATTGAATTTTCAACAGCGGTTGGAATTATTTCATGCGAAATTGTTTGAATTTGCATTACTCTTCTCCTTTCTATAAACGATTTCCAAATTTGTTCTTGACTAAAATTTTTTTCCTTTTCTTTTTCACCAAATTGCTCTTGCTGTTTAAGTTCTGTTGTTGGTGTGTGTAAATTATGTTTTTTTTTTGATTCAAGTGCAAATATTGTACGTTTAAACTTTTTTGTTTCTTTGACGATATTTAAAGAATTTGGAACCAACGAAACGATTTCCTTATTTCGATCAATTGTATTATTTATTAGTTTTCCTAAATTCCCAATCTCGATGCGGAGCTGAAAAAGCTGAAATCGAGCATGCTGTTGGCTTTTTTCGAAAGCATTTAAAAAGACTAAAGATTCATCTTTACGTGCAGTACAAACACGTTCAAGTTCAACTAATTGATGACCCAGCTCATTTTGTCTTGAGCTACATTTCCAACTTAAGTTTGAAAGCAGCGAAATTATTTCCGATCCAATCATCGTAAAAGGACTAAAATCTAGCCTTTTTTCGACTTGGTTGCCTCGGGACAAAACAGAAAATTCCAAAGTTCTTTTTATTAGTGGGTAGATCTTGGGAATCTTTTTTAATTTTTGTAAATCAACATCTTCAAGACTTTTTTTTGTTTTTGAATTTTTTCCATTTTTGCTTCGGGTGCTACTTTTGATACTTGTTTGAATAACATGGATTTTATTTGTTTGATCACCTTTGTTCTTGTTGTTGATTTTGTTGGGATTTGTTTCTTCTTTTTGGATTTTAAAAATATTTTTTAAACCAAACACCATTTCAAAAAGAAAATTAATAAAAAATGAAAAATCGATTTTTTCGAATAATTTATTTAATTTTTTTAAGGTTCAAGTTGTTTATGTGAATTTGTACAATTCTCAATGTGTTATTTAAAATCAAAAAAGGGTATTGTGAAATTGACCTTCTTTTGATAGACAAAATTTAAATAACAAAAAAGAAATTATCGTAAAATTCACATTATAGACATACTATGAAATAAAACAAACCTAAAATTTCTTCTTATCTCATTGACAAAAAATTAAATATAAAAAAAATAACATTATTGGAATTCTCAAATTTCATAAATTATCAAATTGAAAAAAAAAATCGGGTCTTTTCTTATTTTAAATTTCCAAATGTTAAATTTCTTCAATTTATTTTATATTGTTTTTTTGTGCGTAAAACCAATTTAATTCAGTTATTAATTTGTGGTTATTTTACAGCCCTCTAAATTTGTTGAAGTAAGGAATAGAAACATTGTTAAGAAAAAAATAACTTTAATGAAAAATTAAAAAAAAAGAAAAAAATATTGTCGATATCTCAAAAAAAAACAAAGAGCGATACTTTAAACCAACACAGTTGTTTTCAAAATTTTAATTCATAACCATTCAAATTAGAAATTGAGTATCACAATTGAACACTTTTTTTAAAAAATGTCTCATTTTTTATTGTTGATTGTTGAAATCAATTACCTACTACATACTGGTTTGGTTTTGATTGTTATTAGTTTTCATAGAAAAATGCAAATTTTTATTTTAGTTCCAGAAATTTATTGCAATTTAATGGCTTGATACTTAGATCATTTATATTTTAAGGATTTTTTAATGTTAAAAACAAGAATTTAATTGATTATTTTTATTAAATTCAAAACTTTCAAAAGATCTCTGAAATAAATTTTTTTAAAGTAGTGATAAAAAAATATGTTTTAGTGAATAAAAATGGTATTTCAAAATATAACCTGTAATTTTTTTATTTCTTTTTGTAATTAATATAATATTTAATACATGATTCAGGGTATAAAAAAGATAGAATCATTTTTTAATGTAAAATAGTTAATCATTTATTGTGAATTTTAAATCAAGAATTGGATTTGTTGAAAATATTTGTATAAATAATTTCAATATAGGTTAGAAATTTTTTTATTTTTTTAAGTTCAAAAATTTTCTCTGAAATTAACTCTATTTTTAAAAATTAATAACAAATTTAAACTTTCATTTTTATAATTTCCTTTTTACTATTAGAACTTTATAACAACCAATATTATATTTTCATTTATTGTTTAATGTGGGGTTACTTTGGTACCTTTTGGTCAATCTTTATATAAAAAAGAAAATCATCTTCAAAATTTCAGAAATATTTTTTCAAATATCCATATTCAATTTTAATCAATATTACTTTAATCTTAATTCAAAAAATTGAGATAATTGTCTTTTTTAATAAAACAAAGATTATATCAATACCAGGTTGCTGAATGAATATATAATTTTTTTATATTTCGTATAATGTTTTGGTATTTTCAAAGAGTTGTCTGGAAATCTGTTTACAAATTGATTAGATTCTATTGGTAATAATATTTGATAAATAAAAAATAATAATAACCAGATTTTTTAACAGGTATTAACGTCGATACCCAATATCTCAAAATGTTGTTAGTTGTTCCCTGGCCAAGGTGCGCTAATACCGAAGTATATCCTACTATTATGATACTTGGTAATTTCTTTGAGATTAATTTCTCATTTGAGAATGCACAGAGAAATATCTACTGTTTGATTCTAGAAAAAAAATTGTTGTTCGACAGCAGAAGATTAAAAAAAAACATTATTGTCTTCTAAAGAATAAATATTACCTAACTTGGGGTGTTATACTTTAACTGAATTAACTAAACTTGTTTAACATATTAAAAACAAGTGAAAAAAAAAAAAAAAAAGGGTTTTAAATTGAGATCATTTAAAATATTAGGGGGTTTCTTTATTCTTTTAGAATAAAATAAATTATGGAACAGAAATTGGAAATATTATTTTTTGTTTTAACTTTGAGATCAATCATTTTTGTATAATATTTTGACTGGATATTGATTAATATACAGAAATTCCAAAATAGATGATATTTTTTAAAAAGATCAAAAAATTAAAAACAGTATTTTAATTTAAAAAGGTGAAACAAAACAAAAAAAATTATAATTTTCGCTTTCATTATAACTTTTTCTGGGTCTTATCTTAATTATAATATCATAACTTTCTAATAAATCTCATTTTTTATCAAATTTCAAGTATTCAGCAAAACTCCTTTATTGGGATACTATAAAAGAAAGAATGTGTTCATCACTTGAGTTTGTTATCTAAAACTATTTTCTAATCTCTTTTACTCTTTTTTTTATTAAAATATGTTTCTTCTCATTGAGTTATCTATTTTTGGGGTTTTCATATTCGTATTATCACTTTTAAATTATTTTAGTTTACCATTTTTATTTTAGACTTTAATTCTGTAAAAAATTATCAAAAAATTGTATTTTGGAACAGAAATTACATAATATCTTGTACATGTAATAAATTCCCTTAAATATATTATGTAAAATAAAATATGTATAACAACTTATCTCTAAAATTTCGAAAAAAAAAAAATATCTCAAAAAATGGAGTAATATCTTTTGATTTTTTCAAAGCGTTTTTTGTTTCTTCTTGATACCTTTATTCAAAATAGGTGTCTTTATTTCCAAATTTTTTCTTTTTTTATTTGTTCATCGAAATTACGGAAAATCCCTATTAATTAAAAAATGAAACAATCGATATATATAAAATGGAAGATAGAATATTATAAAAGAAAATTTTATTCTTTTTTAAAAGTGGTCAACTAAATGAAAAGATTTGAAAAAAAAGAGAAAAGAAAATCTGGGTTTCTTGACTAACACTAATATTTTTTTTTTTTTTTTTTTTTTTTTTTGTTTGAAAAAAGATTTTGTGAATTTGAGAAGAACCACAAAAAAATCCGAATTTTTTCTCATCAAATTAAAGAAAGAAAATGATTATTTCTCTGAAAGAACCTTGCTTTGTTTTGTTTTCAGGTAACCATAGATCTCAAAAGTTTCAAAGTTTGGATTTTATTTTTGTTCCATTTCAATTAAAACACCATCACAGTCTTTTGGGTGGAGAAACATGACTGGTTTCCCATGTGCGCCAATTTTAGGTTTTTTGCCTAAAGTACGAACACCCATTCTTTTAACGTGAACGATTGCCTCTGCAAGATCTTCAACTTCATAGCATAAATGGTGGACTTTTCCAAGAGGATTTTGTTTCAGGAATTTATCAATTGGTGATTTTTCGCCAAGTGGGTGCAATAATTCAACTTTTGTATTTTCATATTTTGCAAAGACAGTTTTGACTCCATGTTCAGGTATTTCCTAATTTGAAGTTTTGTGGTTTTTGTGTAAAGCAAAAATAAGAAAAAATCGTTGAGAAATGTTGAGGGGATTTTTAAAAAAAAAAAAAAAAGTAAAATGCTTTTTTCTTATGGTTTGGATTTTTTTTTTTGATTTTTTTATTTTTTGTTATGAAAAGCAACCAAGAAAAAAAGGGGTATTGTTAAAAAAAACTGTTGTTTTACAATTTCTCCTGAGCACTCTGCACCGAATACCTCCTTGTGTAGTTTTGCTGATTTTTGAAGATCTGGAACAACAATTGCAATGTGGTTTAATTTTCCAAATTTAAAATTATCTTTAAAAGAGGAAAAGGAATAACCAAAATTTTGTTTTGTTATGTTTGAAGAGAGTTCTTGAAGCATCCTGTTTTATTAAATATTTTTTAAGTTAAAAAAAGAGAAAAGGAAGAAAGGAAGAAAAATGATAAAACTCTGGGAAAAAAGTTTTTACCAAAGTTTTATCAATTGCTCTATGATCTGTTTTAAAATGGAGAATTAAACTGTTTGAAATCTAACGTTGAAAAATTTGGATAAGAACTTTTTGCAAACATTTGTAAATGAATTTCCAAAATTTTATTAATCGGATAAATACCAAAGATTTTGTCTTAGTAATTCGTCTATCACACCGAAAACGAAAATTAAATTCTGTTGTTATTGAGTCTAGTATCTCATTTGTTGTACATGGTTCAAATTAGTTGAATAAATCAATTAGTAAAACCATAGTAAATGTGAATTTTGCAAATGAAAAAGAACAATTTCAGGAAAAAAAATCTACATTTCGACCAAATTTAAAAGATGAGTTATCAATTTTCGGACTTTAAAGTTGCAAAATATCTTTCTTTAATTTTGTTGCAAAATGTTGGTTATTAACCAAAAAATTCAATTGTTGCGAAAAAATTAAATAATTTACAAGTGAGATTCTTATGAGATAATATAACAGATATGGTAAACATATTGAAAACACAACTAACTTTATCAAAAAGGAAACCAAAATAACCCTCTTTGGGTTATTAACTTGATATATTTGAGTTAATCTTTGATTCCAAAATCTGAAAAATTAAAATAATAGTTACTTTTGGGGGATCAAAATATCAATTTATTAAAAAAGGGAAATATAAACTCCATTTCAAAATCATTGGCCCATTAAAAAATAAATTTTAAATAAAAATATTTTTATAAATTGAAGTTATCTATGATATTATAAAAATTACTATTTTAATATTGAGTTCTATACACTAGAGATATTTATTTTTTGTCTAAAAATTAAATAAAAAAAAGTAAAAAATAAATAAAAAAAAAATTTGAGCCATTTATTATGAAATTGAGTTTATTTATTTTGTGTGTATCTTTAGATTTGGAAAAGAAAATTAAAAAGAATTTTTCAAAATGATTATTTTTAATTGAGATCTACAGTAAAGCATCTAATAATTTATTGTTCAATAAGTATATAGTATTTTTAGAGTGGTTTGGCATAATTGAGAATCAAAATACCAGGTACCAATTACATCTTAAGTTTAGTACAGACAAATAAATGTTATGCCACAATACATTAAACCATATTTCCTATATTTTGGCTTAATTTAAATTATTTTTTTTTTCTTTTTCATTTTTTATATTTTTCTTCTATATTCTCAAAAAGAAAAAGGTGACAATTTAATCCTTAAATTATTCTTCAAAAATAGGTATAACACATGTAAGAAAAAAAAATGAATGTAAACCCCATTTCAAAATCATTGAAACATTAAAAATCAAATTTTGAAAGTAAAAATTTTTATAAATTGAAAATCTCTATTATAATAAAAAAATTACTATTTTAATATTTAGTTCTATACATTTGAAATATTTATTTTTTGTCTAAAAGTAAAAAATAAAAAAAAGTAAATAAAAAATAAATTGAGATTTCGACATTTATTATGAAATTGAGTTTATAATTTAAGCAAGAACTTTTCATAAAAAAAAATATTTACATACTTTTTTTAAAAAATCCAATTTCAAATTTCAATAAAATAATCTTTAATTCTATTTATTACCTTCGATCAGTTGCAAATTAAATTTTCAACTAATAAAAAAGTATAAATTCAAACATTTTTTGAAAGTAACTCAATTATTAAAAATAAGAAAAAAAAAAAAAAAAAATATTGTTTGAAAATAATCAAAAAAATATATATATATTTAAAATCCTTTTTATTTATATTCTGAAATGACTAATTTTGTTTATAAAATCAATTTTATATTTTATGTATTTTTTTTTTACTCATTATTGAAAATGTTGTAATGTATATATATATATATATATATATATATATATATTATTAAAATTGAATTTTATAGAAACTAATCTTAATTTTGAAGTAAATTTTTTTAAAAAGAAAATTTCAACTTTATAGTCCAAATATTGGTAATTAATCTTTAAATTTGATTGAAAAAGGTATATGTTTAATTTATTAAATTTTCAACAATCGAAAATGGCTATTATTAATTTTAGAAAATTTTTTTATATAATTTCTACAAAGTGAATTCTATGTGATTTCTCGATCATGAAGAACGTATATCATTTATTACCAAAATCAATATACTTTAATTTTTAGATAATCCATATAAACTTTCTAATTTAAAAAAATATTGAAAAAAAGTCATCAAAAGTTTTACTGAATTTATTGTTCAAAAATTGTTTATAAAAAACAATCTTAGTAAAATTTATAATTGTTATTCTAATCAATATGTAATAAGCAGGAATATTTGTCTGGAATATTTTAATAAATCTTATTTTTTAATTACATAAATTTATTTTGAGAGATAAATGATGATTTGATTTAAACTCTTATAATTATTTATATATAAAAAAAAAAATCAAATTAGGTGGAAATCGGGATAACCTTTTGAAATTCTCATATTTTACCCAAAAAAACATATAGGTAAAATTAAATACTACTTTTGTTTTTTTTAAATTAATTAATTCGAAATCATGTATTTTTATGGATAAATTGCTCTTCTTTTAGGATTTTTAATGATATTAATATTTCTCAATATATAGTAAAAAAACTCTAGTAATGAAAAAAATAGCGGACATGATTAAAATCCTGGCAAGATTTCTAATTGTTAATATTAGGGAAATTGGATGTGTAATTTCTTATAATCAAGAATCAAATCCTTTTTTTAAAAATCAAACTTTTCAAATTATAACTCACCTACTTATTAGTATGATGATTAATGATATCACACTAGCTCAAAACCTTATACAATCAATCAAAAAACAAGAATAAAAATTATCATTTTCCACACTCATCGCAAAACTCTATAAAAACCCAATTGTTTTTCAAAAACAGTTGATCTACTTATGCTATCAGACAATTACTTGAGTATTCTAGATACACTCCTACTTTAGTGAACTTTGTGTAGGTTTATTACTAGTCTCATAAAAAATTTAGTTATTTATAGAAATGATTTGACTGAAAATAAAAAAAAAATACACAACAATATTCCTATTATTCACAATTAAAAATCTTGTTAAGATTTTTTTCAGGTCCGATATTCATTTCCCTACTCTAAAAAAAAAATTTAAAAAATTGAACACTAAAATTTATACACTTAATAATTCATTTTTCAGCATTATAATAATTTCAAGTTTTATGCTGTTTATTCATAATAGAAATTTATTACCTCTTTTAAATAACATTTTTCAAACCCACTTTTATTATTTCAATTTTAAAGCTTATAGGTTTCTTAATCTTGAGATTTCCACAAATCCAAAAAAAAGTTTATTTCTTCCTTCAAAAAGAAGAACATTGACAACCATTCCTTATCATACAAAAAATCAGTTTCAATGACATCCAAATTCTTTACCAAATTTCACTATTTGATTAAAAAAAAGTCCAAAATAATTTATTTTTCTTCAGTTTGGTTTGGTTTTTTTTTTTTTTTATCCAAACAAAAAACCCAACAAGATTAAATAACACACACTAATGGCTTTTTCAAATTGGAGAAACAACTTAGAATTTTCAGGAACAACTACGTTTATCGATGAAGAGAATTTGGAGCTAACAGATACGCCCTTGCATCATTTCGCCATACACAACAAGGAAGAAATGTTTGTAACATGTACCAAACATGACGATTCGGATTCCGAGACGAGTAGTCAAAACTTGTACAACTTAAGGCTTTACAAACGAAAAAAAGAATGGAAGCAATCAAAAGGCTCTAGTTCGGAATTTAAATTGGTCCACCAGCTGTTGTGCGATCAAATCTTCGATGTTAAATGGCACGACGAATGTTTAGTTGTTGGGACATCTGTAGGTGCTTCTTTATACAAAATCAACAAGAGCCAATTGCTGGGCAAACAAAAGGGCAGCAGAGATCTTGTTAAAGGTAAGCCCATTAATTTTATGCATTTACCGGCATATGGGCAGAATGGGAATGACGAAGGGGAAGGAAACGAAAATGAAAAGGAAAAAAAAAACAAAAAGGAAATCAAAAAAGAGAAAAAAACAAAAACAACGAGAAGAACCAATTCCACGTTAACAAACAATTCAAGGGTCTACCTCGAAATTGATCCCTTTTCAAGCCAAAACTTTTTGACTTATACCAATGAGTCGCTCAAACTGTGGCGGTTTGATAATAACAAGTCACCACAGGCTCATATCAATAGCACAAGTACGATCACTTGTTGTAAATATAGTCCGTTGACTGGCGGGGTCTTGGCAATTGGCAATGGGTGTGGATCCTTTTTTTTAAGTGACACAAGGATCCTTTCTCTGAAAAGCCAGTATTCTACAACAACGGGCTCTTCCACTCTTCAAAAAAACAGCCAAAATGGCACATACCCGGGATCTGTCTGGTATTCTCAAAATGACACCCACGAAGGCAATTTGCAGACCATTGGGTGGTCGCCGTTTTATCCCTTTGTCTTGGCAACGGCTGGCGAGGATTATTTAATCAAAGTGTGGGATATTCGGAACGATCAAATGCCCGTCGCGAATTTGAACACAAACTCAAATGTTGTCTCGCATATAGCGTGGTCCAACACGCATCCAGAGTTATTAGTGTCTGCAAGCATTGACTCAACCGTTCAATATTGGTCTTTAAATTCGCCCTCTTATTTAATGTACACCAGCAAAAACGAGGTCTCGTCTCGGCCAATATCCTTAAATTTTTCCAAAAACATACCATTTACAATGTACACCGGTTACGAATATGGCGGTGTTGTGGAAACAACAATTAATAATGAATTTTTCCAGGCAATGATGGGCAACAATGAAAAGCAACTTAAAAAACGAAAGGAATTAAATAACAAAGAAATAAATACAGATTCCTATTTCCAATTTGGGTTTGAAAATGAATTTGAATTTGAATTGGAATTTGGCAAGAAGAAAAAAAATAAAAAAAAAGAAATCCAAATTGAATTAATACAAAGAAAGCCATTGCATCAAAGAACAACGGTGAATACTAATCTGTCAAAGAATTTGAACGACTTAAACGAAAGGGAAAAGGAAATTGAGCATCTAATTTTTTATCGAGAACTTGATCGTGCATCAAAATTAATCCGATCCAATTCTCATTTATTAATAAAAGAACACAAGGCGGACAAGGCAATTAACTTTTTAGATATGATGCAACCCGTGTCTTTGGAGGAAATTGAGAAATTGTCATTGAAGGAAATTTTCTTAACAACATATGCAAGGATCCCTTTGAATTTTAATTCGCTTTCTGTGTTTCAAATTGATAAGGAATTCAACAAAACGATCAGGCAAATGAAAATACTGGCAATAATTACAGGATTTATTTCACAGGGCAATGCAATCAAATTAATCGAATATAAAAAAGATATTAAAAAGTTTATCAAAAAATGGGATTTCAACGAAATCGTAAGGATTGTGGAAATTGTCAAAGAAGTAAATTACTTGAGTGCCATTGAAATCGTGATAGAGTATGGTGAAACAGCAGCTGACCAAGAGCAAAGCAATTTTTTAAATTTAGCTTTCCCCTTCATTTATCCGACGGTCTACGACGATTATCAAGATGTTTTTTTCAAGAACCAGCCACAAATTAAGATGAGAAACAATAAAGATAGTAAGCACATTGAAACTGAAAAGGAAAGAAGAAGACGAATAATTAATGAAAAAAGGATTTTGGCCAATTTGAAAAGAAAAGAAAAAAAGCGTGATTTATCTTATTCGATAAGTAAGCCATTAATTACTTTTCTTAATATTAAAAATGAATTAATTATAACGCAAAGAGTATATGAATTACTTTGGAATAATAAAGCTCAGCCCTTTTACAAATCAGGGTCGGATTTGAGTTCAAAAAAAAAAAAAGATGAAAAAATATCTCAAGAAAATAGAAACCCCTCAGAAAGGATTATTCAATTGTTAAAAAATCAAAAACAGTTAATTTCCATTCCAATGATCCGGCTATATTTAATGTTATTGTTACAACAAAAAAAAATACGAGATTTTTATGTTACAGCTTGCAGCTATTGCGAAAATAAATTTAGTTCCTATTCCATTAAAAGATTAGTGGAAAATATAATGCTACTAATAGGTCAAAAATTTTTAGAAAGGCAAGTTAGTAACCCAGTATATAAAAAAAAAACGAAAAATACAAAGCAAAAAATACATAAAACTAAAGTGATATTGAAAAAATTACAAGAAAAAATTCTTTTATTGGTAGACATCGCAAATAACTCAAGTTTAACAAAACCTTTAGTCGAATTCGTTGAAAATCGTTTGAAAGAATTGCGTACACAATTTGAAAAGGAATTAAAGAAATTATATAAATTAATTGATGACCAAAATGAAATTAAAAAAATTTCCAAAAGCTTTTTAAAAAAATTAGATGAAGTAACTAGAGAAAGATGCAAATCTTGCAAACGTTCAATAAATGTCGTGAAAAGAGTCGTTGAAGGTTATGAAACTATCTTTGAAAAAAGTAATTCAAATAATTAATGAATTTTTATTTTTATTTTTATTTTTATTTATTTTTTTTTGAAATCGCAATCATGATATTAAATATGAATTAATAAACAATAAATGATAAATTATTTTTTTATTATTTGATTTTAATACTATATTTCCTAAATTCATGTTCATGTTTATTTCTCGTAAGCTTATTAATTATTTTTTTATTTATTGTTATTTCCTTTTTCATTATACTCTTATTCTTTATTGCTAAAGATAAATTCACATATAAATTAATCATCTTCCTAGTTTTTTTTTGGATTTAAATTCTAAATATTCACTTTTAATATCTATCTTTGTATATTTTTTTATAATTTTGTGAACTAAAGAAAAAGATCAAGTAAATCCGATAGTTTTAATTGTATGATCCTTTCTTCAGTTAAAGGTGCCAAATTTTTTTCCAAATATCAATTATTTTTTATAATTGTTCTTTAAGGTTTACAATCCCTGAAATTTGAAAAAAGATTATCTTGTGTTGTTTGTTACCACTTGTTAATTTGGCTCTTAACTGATCGATCTTGTACTTGGTATGGATTTTGATAGTGGTTCAAAATGACAATTTTTGACAATTTATTTTTTTTTTTTCCGAAATCCGAATTGAAGAGTGTAAGATTAATTGGCTGTAACTTAAGTTATAAAAAAATGTGGTTTGTAGGTTTTTGATTGAAATTTTTAATTAAGTTTGGTTTTATTGGGAGCTTTTAAAAAAATATTATTTTTTCATTTGATTAATTGACATAAAAGTAAACAAAGATTCTTTTCTACAACCCAAAATTCAAAAGTTATTCTTAAACACCTATCAATCTATTAATCTTAAACTCTTCATTTCGGATTTGGGAAAAAAAAAAAATAAATTGTCAAAAATTGTCATTTTGAACCACTATCAAAATCCATACCAAGTACAAAATCGATCAGATAAGAACCAAACTGACAACTCAAGACACCCTACACAAGATAATCTTCTTTCAAATTTCAGGGATTGTAATCCTTAAAGAACAAATAAGAAATAAGTATTTAAAAATTTAAATTCAAATTCAAAATTTTTAACACAACTAAAATTCAATTTTTGAAAAAAAAAATGTTATTTAATCGTTTCACAAAGAAATGCCTAATTAGAAACATTGACTAATTGAAATATTAACAATTGTTTATAAATTACAATATTAACAAAACAAAAAATAAATAACTATCAATACAAATAAATTATTGGTGTGTTAAAAATTTTGGAGAGAGTAAAAACAAAAAGAATACATTAGTAAATTTGTTTAAATTCTATTAGGAATATTGATCGATCTAATGGGTATAACATTGACTAATTTTATTTCAGTTCTTCTATTTGGAACAACTTGAATTGAACTTAATATCAATTGTTGAAAAAAAATTTGAATAATATACAAGACAAGTTAGGTAATTCAAAGAATGAAATTAAAAAAAAAATGATTTTCTTATTTTATAAAAATCAAAATTTATATTCTATTTGAATGAAATTGTATTATTGTGGTTGTTTGTCCCGTTTTAATTGCCTTGAAAATTTTGAATTTTAGGATATTATATAACCGAGAATAGTTGATATATGTATGCAGTAAATTGAATAAATCAAGATATTTTCATAAAAATATCAAAACTCAAAATCATTACAAGCCATTGGGAAAAAAAAAAACAATTTTTATTTTGATCTACTATTGAAGATCTAAGAAAATTCCAAATGAAATCAATATTATTTATCTATAATAATTTGAGTTATTTTAATAATATTAGAAGAAAAGAGTTTTACCAAGTTCTTATCGATCTTGAAATAAAAAAATTTGTAAATGAATTTACATATCTTACAATAAAAAAATTGAAAAAAAAAATGTGTAAAAATATTAAAAAATTATTTAAATTTTGAAATTTTTCCAAATTAAATTTTTTCTTCTAACACCAATAAAACCCTAATAGCACATATAATTCACTCTTAACAACGTGTTCCAGTGCCATAGAGTAACTATATTTTTTTTATTTTCATAAATTAAAAAAAATACAACTGGACACCTCCGACTGGAAATTAGTTTATATATGTATATATAAACTATTTTTCAAAAATTTTGGCTCTCTTTATAATATTAATGGAATTTGTTTTGGGGTTTATCATGTTTTCTTATAAAAAAAATATTTTCAAATTTTTGGATCAGAATATATTTTTTCGAATTTTGCAAATTTTTCTTTTTCTTTTTTTTTTTCTTTTTCTTTTTTAGTTTTTTTTTTCTCTTTGTTTTTGAAAAATTTTTTTTTCTTTTTTTTTTCATACTTCTTTTTTGCTGAAGTTCAAGTAGAAAACAAAAATATCTTCGAAAAGACAAATAATCACTAAGAAAAATGAGACTATCTAATTTCTTTAAAAATGAATTTAATTAAGAGTAAAAAAACTTGTTGTTAACTTCTTTTCAGTGAAAGTTCAAAAATAAAAAAATCGTAATGCCCATTACAAATATTGTGATTCTCTTTTTTTTAGGTTTTTGGTTTTGTTTTTTTTTAATTGTTGAAATGTCAGGTTTTTATAGATTTAGAATGATTTAACGTGTTAATTCCAACCAAATTTAGTTATTTTTTGTATTTGAATCCTAAAGAATATTTTTTTTTTTTTCAATTTATTATTTCAGGTAAGTAACAATTTTTGAAATCTTAGTTATATATGTACGTTATTCAACATTTTTCTAGTCGTTTTAATTGTTTGTAATTTCTATGGTTTTTTTTTTCTTTAAAATACTATTTTTAGATCTTTTTAGTTTAAAGAAATTCTCAATTTTTCTCAAACAGGTATTTTTTTATTATACAAGATTTGGGAATTATTTCTATATTTTTGGTACTCAATTTTTTTTTTTTGTTTTTGGTAATTTCTTTTGAGTTGATTTTTGAAATAAAAAACATGAAAAATCAACAATAATTGATAAAAATCTTGCTAATTTTGAAAGTTACTCATTTTATACTTATAATCAATAAAGAGTCTAAAAATTCAAATCATCTTGTTAAAAGGTGAATATTGGGGAAATAATATGAGTTTCTATCAATAATTTGGCATAATTAAGGGGTGAGTCTAATTATCAAAATAAAATGAAATCTTGTTGAGATACTCAATTAATTTTTTTTTTTTAGTTTTTAAATTGTACAATGTATGATGAAAAAATGCTTTATTCAAATAAATATTTTTTTGATTTTGTAAGTATTTTTCATTATGAATATATCAATGCAAATCACCGCCAAAAAAAAACTAATGGGGGTACAGGTGTTTAAACATCTCTAAATTTGATTGAAGCCTAACAAAAATTTAACAATGAAATTTAGATTTAATAAGTAAAAAATTGTTATTGATTGAATGTTTTTAAAAAAGTATTTTTCTTGTAGTTTGCAAAAAATAAAAAAAACATCAAATCCAAAAATATTTTGATCAAATTTTTTAGTCTTATTCACAAGAATCAGTATAGCAATTTCAATCTCTTTTGTAATAAAAAAATTATTTTTGAACTTTGAACATAAAATTACAAAATTCCCAAATATCTTCTAAAAAATTTTATTTTGTAGAATCATATTTTATATTTAAGGGTCTAGTCATTTACCGTGACTATGCCCCATCCTCAAGGGGTGACCTGAGACCAAAAGGGGTATTCTGAAATACCCTTTCTTTTCATTGACAAAATTCAAATAACAAAAAAAAATTTTTCATTGGATCTTTTTGACAAAAAATTTAATGAAGAAAAATAAGTTTAAAAGAATTCTCTATTTCAAAAAATCAAATTTTAAAAAAAAAAATTCATCTTTTCTGATTTTCTATTTTCAAATGGTTCTTTTTCTTTAATTTAAAACAAATTACTTTCTTGAAGTTCGCAATCAATTTGATTCAAATTAATCTGATTTAGGGTTATTTTTCAACCCTCTAAATTTGACCAAGTAAGGATATTGTGATATTCTTGAAATAAAAATAACTCATTTGAAAAATGAAAAAAAAGAAAAAAAAAATCACCGAGATCTCAAAAAGTGCCAAAGATCGAAACTTCAAAACTGACAAAGTTGTTTTCAAAATTGTAATTGAAAACCATTCTAATTGGAATTTGAGTATCGCTCTTTGGCGCTTTTTTCTAAAAATATCCTCATCTTTCGTTGTTGATTTTTGGTGATCGATTGTACGTAATAGGTTGGTTGGTTTTTGATTGGTGTTAGGTCCTCATAAAAATTACTAAAAAGTTATTTTCCATTTCTGAAAAAAAAATTTCACCGTTATGAATCGACCCTTAAATAAAAAGACAGTTTATGATTAAAATTTGTAAATGACCTTAAAATTTTAATGGGTAGAATATCCTTCTTTAATAAATATGAATATTTTCCAATAGGCTAAATAAATATTTTGTTTTGGTTAACGAAAAGAATTATTTCTAAAAAAAAAAAACATAACAATCTTTGTATTGATATTCCTGGCAACAAAAACTTGAAATTGCAATAATAATGATCGAAAATGGTAATAATCAAGGTAAAAACTTTTTGATAATGCAAGAAATAAAATGGATTTCAAGGTTTTCTTTTTCATAAAAAATGGAAAAAAAATTTTCTTTTCTGGGTTTCTTAGTTGATCAGAATTTTTTGACACTTAGCATCTACAAAATTTGTATGAACTGACGATCACTAATGAAATATTTTAAAATTTTTCCCAGTTGTTGTGAAAGTACTGATCTCTTAATTAAATCTTATAAATCTTATTTTAAATGGGTAATAATTTATAAAAATAATTTTTGAAAAATAAATCAAAAAAAATTGAATAAGAATAAAAAAGAGAAAAATATCATAAATAATTATTTTGAAAATAATTGATCAATAAAATTTTCATAAAATAATCGTTTCTTTTAAAAAATGTTCATAAACAATAATAAAAGAAACAAAAAAAAACAAAGGGATAAAAAACAAAAAAACAAAAAAACAAAAAAATAAAAAAACAAATAAAAAGTGGGCAAAAAGTGGATTGATTTAAGAGAAAAAGTAAAACCAACCCAATAAATAATAATAAAAAAAAAAAAAAATAAATAATGATTTTGTTTCTTTACAAAAAATTTTTTCAAAAGAAAGTTTTTTCGTTTACCAAAGAAAATAAAAATAAGTGGATTCTTTGTTTAGATTTTTTTTTTTTTAAATTTTTCAAAGAAATAATGATAAAATTTTTATCAAATTATTTCTTATTTTGGTTAACTTGTTTCATCCAAATTCGAACCTATTTTATAATAATTATCAGAAAAAAAATAAATAAAAAATAAAAGAAATAGAAATAATAAAGTTAAAAAAAAATATTATCAATAATCATGTTACAAAAAAAATTAAAATTAAAATAGTAAAAAAATTTAAAATTAAAATAGTACTTTAAATGTTTTAAATAGGTCTGTGACTAATTCCCTAAAATCAATTCGTTTTTCAGCAAGAAATAAAAAGGTTAATTTTCTTCGATCAAACTGGTATTCTGCACTTATAACCTAAGAATTGATAATAATATATAAATAAATAAAAAAAAAATATTCAGATTTATATCAGAAAATTAAATATTAGTAATTTAAGTATTCAAAGATAATCTTGTAATAATAATAAAATAAAATGAAAAAGGAAAAACAAACGTCCATGGGAAGTTCATGCTGTTTAACCTTATTTTGGCAAATAACCAAAGCTTGTATTTCTTCTTCTTTTTTAGTTGTAAGATCAGTAACTTCTTGGCTTTTTGCAATACGGACGATTTTTTTCTTGACATAGGTCTCATTATTTGTAACTTGTTCTACAATTCTTCCAAGATCTTTCCCTCTATCTGCTTCAACTATTACATAATCGCCAACAGCGACTTGGATTCCTTCAGGTTGCTTAAATATATCTTTTCGTTCTTTGAATTCAACTCTCCAATTATTCAAATTATTTTGCTGATTAGTGTTTTGGAATTGATTTTTATTCTGGAATTGGTTATTGTTTTGGAATTGGTTATTATTTTGGAATTGGTTATTGCTCTGGAATTGATTATTGTTTTGGAATTGGTTATTATTTTGGAATTGATTATTATTTTGGAATTGATTATTATTTTGAAATTGATTGCTTTGGAATTGGTTATTGTTTTGGAATTGGTTATTATTTTGGAATTGATTATTATTTGTATTTAAATTTTGATTATTAATTTGTTTGCTATTTTTATTAAAATTGTTATTATAATTGTTTAAATTGTTGTTGGTATTGTTGCTAATGCTATTGAAATTATTAATGTTTTTAAGGTTATTGACATTGTTGTTATTGAAATTATTGATTTGGTTGTTATTGATTTGGGTCTTGTTTAGATTTTGGTTTTCATCATTTTCATTACCAATGTTAATATCTTGATCAACAGTTTTAAAGTAATTTTTTCTTGATACCCTATTTCGGTTATTTTGTTTTCTTATGGTTCGGATTTGCTTGTTCCCAATGCCTCTTCCCTGATTCATCCGAACATTAGTCCCTATCCCCATACCTCCATTCAGCCCCATATTCATGCCACTTCCTCTTCCCATTCCTCTCCCTTGATTAAAATTCATTGGCTGCTGATTGTTTTGTGTTTGGTTTCGATTAGGATATTGATCGAATTGCTTTTTAAAATAATTATTATGAATGCTGTTAGTGGTATTATTGTTGTTATTATTAAACATATTTTGTTGCTGCTTATTTGGGTTTTTTAATTGCGAAAATATTTCTTTTTTTGGTGAACTTGTTATCAAATTTAAAGATGAGGATTCTATTATGAGATCAATTTTTTAAAAAATTTAGAAAAATTAGTGAAAGTAAAAAAAAAAAAAAATTAAAACAAAAAGGACGGTTTGGGTGATTTTAAAAAAAAGAAAACAATTTTCTTTTGATTTGATTTAGAAAACAAAGCAGGCTATTTTTTAATTTTTTTTTTGAAAGAAACAAAAAAAATATTGTTCTTATTCTGAATTCGATAATCAAATTAAATTTTGATACTGTTAAGAACCACACTTCGAGATGAAAATCCCTGTATTATTAAGAGACGGTGTATTTGTTATTGTTTGGAAATATCACAAAAATTTTCTCAAGTAAGATCAGTTTTGAAAAAAAATGATCTTGTTTTTTGATTTTTCAAAATTTTGGCTATCAATTTGATGGTAGGCTACCAAAAATTTTCGTTTTTGTTTCAAGAAAATATCTTAAATCAATCATATGTCCTTAATAAAATTAAGTACTATTTTTTTCTGATTAATATTTTTCTAAATCTAACCTTATAACTTAATTCAATTAACCACTGGGAAAATTTTTTTTAGAAATCAAAACACTCTCAACTTTTGAATATCAAAAATATTTTTTGAAATTACTGTGAACTTTTTTATTTTTTTTTGAAAAATTGGGGCTGAGAAAATTTTGAAATCAAAGAATAAGTTAATATATTAAATTAGAATGCTTTTCCAGAGAGTTTATCTTTTTTTAGTTTAACTTTTTTTTTAATTTTACCATTTAAAAATAAAAAAAACATTTGAAGACCAAATTAGTGCCTTTTGTGAAAAGAAAATTCCAATAATTTAGAATTTGTTTTAGTAAATGAGGTAAAACAAGATATTGTATCTAAAAATATACATAATTTCAAGTGTGAATTCAATGATTTTGGCAAAAAATGTTTCCAAGAAAAAGTTAAATTGAAACTTTATTTATTTTTATTTTTTCATTTAGTTTTTTTAATTGTATTAATGGAAAGTATTTGATCAGTTTTCCATTTTTAGTGTTTTTTGGGTAGTAGGGACATATAAATGAAGAGATCCTGAAAAAAATCTTTAATATTCATTTTTCTGATTTTCTTTGGAGAAGTTATAGATATATTTTGAATCTTGTCAACTAAATTTTTCAAACGCAAAATTATTCACTTTTTCCAAAATTTTTCCATTTACTTTTTTGTTTTCTTTTTAAATTGAGAAATATTTTTCTTTTCAGACTTTATATTTATTTACAAACAAACAAAACTTGGGGAAGTTTGGTCAAAATGATTAAAATTGGAGAAAAAAATGAAATAAAATTGAAAAACCAAAAAAATTAAAAAGAAAATATGGAAAATTTTGCTTTTGAGAATTTTTTTGGATAATTTTTCTCACCTTAAGCAATCGATCTATTCCCAAACGAAAGTCATGGGTAATGATTTATTCATTAATACTTAGAAACGATACATGGCCCTTAAATGAAAAATAAATTGATCCAAAATTTTCATTTTTCTTGTCAAAAACAAAATTCTTATTTAAAGAGAACATTTTGAAATTCCAATTAGGAGAGAACCCATCAGATAACCAAAAATTGGTTTTAAAAGGGTGTAACTTCTAAATGTTTTTTGTATTTTTTGAAAGCTACTGTTATTTAAATAATCCGTTTAGACTTGGGAAACCCATGTTTCTAATTAAAAGACGTGTTTTTTTTTTCTAGACAGCTTATGAATTAAATGATCAAAGAAACCTAGCAATAAATAATCAGTAAATATGATATTGGTTTCTTAAAGCCCTATTATGTTTAAAAAGAAATTCCAAAATGGAAGATCAAATTAGAAAATTTTACTCACAAAAAAATAGAGTTAATTTTTGATAAAATTTTACTCAAAAAATAGAGACAATTTTTGACATACAGCCGTTTGAAAAAAGTGGTAACTAAAAGTTTTGTAAGGTGTTAATAAAACTACTTAAAACTATTAAATTTGATCTTTTGTAATACCGCATCGAAAACTTTTATTACTCACTTTTTGAAAACGGTTGTAAAAAAACACAACAATTTCCCTCAAAATTGGAAAAATTATCAACAAATTCAATTCATAATTTAAGGACTTTGAATTCCATGTTCTGTGGATATTACTTTTATAACTAGAAACATATTTATTGAATTTAGATAAGGTTGAATCAAGAGACCTTGTTTAAATTTAAAATTTTCGGTTTTTTTTTTTCAAAAAATTTGTAATTTGTGAAAACTATTATCTACCAACCAAATCGAAAATTTACCTTGAAAAGGTTCTAAAATCAAAATTTTCTTATACAAAGGTCACCCTTCTTTTTTTTAAAGTGTGTTAAAGTTTAAGTTGAGGGTATAACTATACTTGAAAATAAAGTGGGGGTTTTAAGAGAAGTAAGAGGTAAAAAAACCGATTTTAGTTTTAACTTATTTTTCTCAAAATTCCTGTAGGTTTTTGGATCAAGAAATGTATTTTATTTTTTGGATTTTCTCAAAATTGTAATATTATGAATTTCCTTTAATTGACTGTCTTTTAAAACATTTTTTAGCTAATATATAGTTTTGCAAGCGCCCTCAAAGAGAACATAAAATTCGAGATCGTCCTTAGTGGCTTTTCAAAATATAAAAGAAGTTTACCTTCAAAATTTATTTGAACTTTGGTGTACAATTGGGTGGTGGGATGGTGCTTTAATGAAACAAGAAGAAAAAAAATACTGGTTTTGTGCTCTGGAAACGGGTATTTTTGACCACTGTAAATTGAAAAATTTGTTCATTTTATTTTGGAACAAACAACAGTTATGTTTTATTTGAAATTTCAAAAAACAGTTTTTTTTTGTTTCATTTTGAGAAAAAAAAAAAAAACAGTTTAAAAATTTTTTTGGTATCATATTCATTGTTTTGATTTCAAAGTTTAAAAGCAAATCTCTTTCAAACATTTTTCCAAATAAACAAAATGAAAAACAAAAAAGACTTTAAAAAAAAAAAAATAAAAAAAAAAAAAATAAAAAAAAAAATAAAGAAAAGAACAAAAATTTTTACGTAAGGATCGCGAATTTAGTTTGGAAAAATTTGGTGAAAAAGTAGGCGTAAATTTAAGCCCAGAAAATGAACCAAACCCACTGTGTGTGCTTTTATTTGGTGACCCTAAATTTTGTGTCCAAATGTTTGGGTTATTTGGTGCAGAATTTGGAACTGTGAATTTATTTAAATTCGAGCTATTTTCACTAAAACTTGTTTTTTGATTTGTTTTTCTTTGGAAATTGTTGGTCTTTGTGTTTGGAATCGATATATATGTTTCGTTATTGATTGATCCGCTATAAACAAGTTTTTTCGTAAAAAAAAAAAAAAATAATAAAAAAAAAAAATTAAAAAAAAAAATATTCACAAAATTAACAAAGAACAAGCAAAGATCAATAAAAAAAAGAAAAAGAAAAAGGGAGAAAGCTATTAAGATTATAAAAAAAAAATAAAAGCTAATTTCAAAAGAAAAAGAAAAACCAAAGTGCAAAGAAAGTTTACATATTTCTTTTTGAGGACAAAGAGTTGAGGTTTGGTGAATTGGTTTTGTTTTGAAAAGTAAAACTTTGGAAGCTGTTCTGCATATTTTTTTTCTCTTCATGGGAAAAAGAAAGCTTTGGTGTTGAATTCGGAGAATTGGTTCGAGTTCTCAAGTTTGTCAGGCTTTTTCCCATAGATCGTGAAAAGAAATTATCTATTGTGTTGTTATTTGGTGAGGTGGCTTGTTTGAGACGTGTGTTTCTGTTGAATGTTCGGTTCGTGTTGATATTAATATTCACATTTCTTTTTGTATTCAGATTTAAATTTGGGTTGGTGTTTCGGCTTAAGTTAAGGTTTGGGTTTTGGTTTATTTGTGGTTTTCGATTGGGGTTTTGATTTGTTTTTGGATTTTGATTGGAATTCTGTGTGCGCCAATTTTCGGAATTTATTCCCATCGACTGTACTTGTTCTTGTAATTGGTTTGTTGAGTAGTCATTTGAAAAACTACTTTTATTATTTGTCATCAAAGCAAATAGCTTTTTGAAATCAATTATTAAATATTAGTTTTGATGAAAAAAAAAAAAATTACAAAAACGAATGGTTTTTGACAAATAAATAAAAAATGATTTCAGTTTTTTGGAACAATTTCTCATCTTGATCTTATTTTCTCATTCACTTCATGGGTTCTGTGGTTTTGAAAAAATTTGTTTCCCTTCTTCCCTTCAAATAATTCGAATTTCTTGCATAAATAAAACTCACAAAAAAACTTGAAAATTTGCAAAAATAGGTACATTTTATTGACACAAGACTAAACCCCAATTCACCACTTTTGAAACAGCCTGGGTGTTAGTTATCTGTCTCTGATAAAATAAACTTAATCAAAAGTAAAAAAGTTATAATCAGACTTTGAGAACAACAAAATAATTCTCGAATTTTTCTTTATAGAAATACTAACCGATTATTTCTTTTGTTTTTGAGATTTCAACAAGTTCTGTTCAATTTTTTTAATTTCATTTACTGATATTTGAATTCTAAATGGGGAAAAATATTCATTACATCTTTAGTATCCTTTTTATTAGTAGAGTTTTTAAATTACAACCTTCTTTGGTATTTATGTTATTTTATTTTATAAGAGAAAAATATAGAAAATGAAGTGTAATTGTTATGCGTTTGGAAGTCAAAAAACAGTTTGTCAGAAATGAATGAAGGACTATTCGAATTTTATGCTCTGTGAGAGTTGGTATACCATACAATAAAGGTGAAAACGAGTTAAAAAGTTATAGGTTGTGCGAAAGTCAAAATATTGCAATTTTTGGAATTATTAACGATTTGATTGAAAATTAAAAAAATATTTTGAGATCCATTATTTAGCAGAATTCCCTCAAAAAGCATTGCAAATTTTAATTACAAATTTTTTGCCTATTGCTCCTGTGACTTTCCACTTCGTATTTTTGCATTTCAAGAGTTTAGTGGAGTGGTATTCCAACCCTCACAGAGTATAAAATTTGAATAGTCCTTAAATTCAAGATGAAAGTTTTGTTTTTAATACGAGGAAAATAAATCAATTTATGGAAATAAACTGTGTTTAGATACCCTCAATTTTCTAAAGAAGATTAGAAATTAAAAACTGTATAAAAAATTGCAACTTTTTTTTTTTGATTAAAAAAGAAAATTTCTCAACCTTCTTATTATTTGTAGGTTAACAATTATGTTGGGTTATGTTCATTATCTTATTTGTTTAATTTTCTTAATCCCTTTTTTTTGAACTACTTGTCAGTTTTTAAGAATTAGAATTGATGAAATTTGAAAAAAGATTATGTTTTGTTCTAGGAGGTAAGTACGTGCTATTTTTGAATCTTAGCTGATTGATCTTCAACTTTTTGTTGATTTTATTATTGGTTCGAAAAGGCTATTTTTTTGACAATTTTTTTTTTTTATCCGATTTCTGGTTATGAATGGAAGGAAAATAGGTTAGAAGGAATTTAATATTGATTTTTGATTTTTGAATTGTCAATTGAAATTTTTTTTTCCCTTTTACTTATTTAAATCAAATTAACAAAAAAAAAATAATTTTTTTTAAAATCTGGAAATAAAACTAAATTTTATTAAAAAAATTTAGCATAACAACCTACAAACCACTTTTATTTTATAACTTGCCTTTCAACCCAGTCTATTAGTTTTGCTCTCATAAATTCTAATTTCTGAAAAAAAAAAAGAAATTGACTACCAAAAATAGTTTTTTTGGACCAATATTAGAATAAATACAAAGTTGAAGATCAATCAGCTAAGATTCAAAATAATATGTACCTTTCTCCTAAAACTTATTAATCTTTTTTCAAATTTCAGGGATTGTAACTCTTTATTACAGACAGTTCAACTCTTTAAACACAAACTTTCAACCAAATTTAAGACACAAGAAAAATCCCAAATTAAGGCACAAAATTCAAAATCAAATAATATAATATGTGTCAAAAAAAAATTCCAAAAAATTGTGCCTTAATTTGAGATTTTTTTGTGTCTTAAATTCCGTTGAAAGTTTGTACCTTGGAAGTGGAACTGACTAGAATAAAAGCTTTTAACATTTTAATTTGACATTTTATTTCAAGGACTAAGGGTCAAGCCATAACCATGAAATTTTTTTTTCTGAAATGGAAAAAAACTTTTTAGTAATTTTATGAGTACTAACAACAATCAAAAACCAACCAACCTATGATGTACGAATCGATCTCCAAAAATCAACAACTAAAGATAAGGAAATTTTTAGAAAAAAGCGCCAAAGAGTAACACTCAATATCCAATTCGAATAGTTAAGAATTATCATTTTAAAAACAACTATGATCAGTTTCAAAGTGTCACTCTTTGGCACTTTTTGAGATCTCGGTAATTTTTTTTTTTCTTTTTTTTTCATTTTTCAAATGAGTTATTTTTATCCAAAGAATATTACATAATCCTTACTTGGTCAAATTTATAGGGTTACAAAATAACCACAAATCGGATTAAATCGAATTAAATTTATTGCACACTTCAAGAGAACAATTTTGTTTCAAATTAAAGAAATATACTCATTTGGAAATAGAAAAAGAGAAAAGATGAATTTTTTTTTTAAAATTTGATTTTTTGAAATTGAGAACTCTTTTAAAACTTTTTTTTGAATTGGATTTATTGTTAAAGAGATCCAATGAAATTTTTTTTTTAAATAAATAATATACCCATCCTATTTTCCTACTTAAAGCACGCCTCGAATAAATATTAGAGTTTACAAATATTAAACTATTTTATTTACAATACTTTTTTTTAAAGTAAAAAAGATTTTTTAAAATTTAACTATGAATAGATTTATTTATCAAATAAAATAATAAATAAGAATAAGTCTTAATCATTTATGAAACGTATATTTACAAATATGTATTTTATAATTTTATTTCTTGATATTTTCACTTTCTTTTTCCAATTCCTCATTTAAAACATCAATTTCAACATTCATTGATTTAATTTGTATCTGAGCAATTTTTTTATCCATTTCTTCAGGAAATCGAATCAATTCCTTTGGTAAATTCCCACGCATTTTCAATAAATATTCACAAGCAAGGCACTGTCCAAGAAAACTTGTAGACATTATTTCACTATTTATTTTTTATTTTTATTTTTTTAATTAAAATTAGAGTTAAAAAATATTACTTTATGAGAATAAATGAAGTTTTTAAATTTTTATATCATTTATTTATTCTGTTGATCGATTATTCACCATTATTAGGCTGTTGGATCTTTAAATCTATACATTTTTTATTTTTTATACTTTTTGAATTTTTCCAATTTATCTTTTTCAAGTTGTATGGTATCCCCCCTTTTTAAAATTCTTGGTGGGGGTAAAAGAGAGAAAAAAAAAAACATTATAAAAATTAATAAACTTGTTCATTATAGATCTTGACCAAACTGTGCTCTCATTAGATCGATCCAAACTCGACTGAAATGAAAAACATCAAACTGAACTTAATGTAAGCAAACTGAAATTAACTGAACCAATTGAAGAGATTGTATGTCAACTGAATCCAACTGATGTGATTTGAAACCAAAATGAAGCGAAATAAATCCACCCTTCTGTATAATCACCCAGTCGGTACTTGGACTGGGTTAATGATGCCCAGTGGGGATCGTGGACCAGGATTTTACGAAAACAAGATTTATGAAACTTGCTTAAAAAAAAAAAAAGCAAAGCAACTCGAAAGAAAATTTTGCAAACAAATTCTTATTCTTAAAAACTCAGCACTTTATAGATGTATTCATATCTATAAAGATCTCAATTAAAATTTAATAAAGTATCAGATTTCATTTGATCTATAATTGTACAAATATTTAGACCTCTTTATTAAAATAAATTATTCTGGCGATCTATATATTTTCGACATAAAAGAAACAATCATCAACCCACTCAACACTTTAGTTTACAAAAAAAAACTTTTCAATAAAGTTTTTACTTTTTTTTATTATTTTTTTTCTCTTTCATTTCTTTTTTATTTCTTGTTTATATTTCGCTTTTTCTTGTCATTGGTTAGAAATTATAATTTTTTTTGTTTTCATTTTTAAAATATAAGCTATCCTATGAGTTACAATCTTACCTAAATTATAGATTGCATAAAAAACTTTAAATAAATTTAGAGTTTAAGGAAGTGCCGTCAAGTGTTGTAGAGTGCTGTAGAGTGATTAGGTTTTCTTGAGGTTTTCTGTTTTATTTGTTAAATCTATCGATTTTCGTTAGGTTTTTTTTACTTTTTGAAATAAACCGAAAATTTATTAAAATTTTCTGTTTATTTCAAAAAATAAAAAAAACCTAGAACACTTCACAAATAAACAGAAAACTTAAGAAAAATTAACGTAGCTTTTACAGAATTCAAAAGAATAGAGAAAAATTTAACGATTTTACTCAATTCTTTTAAATTCTGGAAAACCTAACGACAGTTTTTGTTTTAATTTAGGAAATAAACCGAAAATTTATTTAATTTTGTGTTTATTTCTCAAATCAAAAAAAAAAACTAATGGTAAGCAGGTGGTAATTTTATTAAATTACCTCTCTTCAATTATAATTAAAAAAATAATATAAATAAAAACTATGATTTTTCTTCTTGTTCCAATGTAACATATAATTCTAAATTAGTGATACAAATGTATCTGAAGAATTTCAAACTTTGAAATTTGTGTAAATGAAAAAAATTAAGGGTTGAAATTAAATTTATTTCCCAGTTGAGTTTTAATAGTGGCAAAGTATAACTTTTTCATATTTGATAAAATAGATTTTTGAACCAAAAATACTTGTTTATTGCTAACAATAAAATTAATAACAATTTTTTTTTCTGGGAAGATTAAGGAGATTTAATTTATTTTTTTTTAGAGATAAAAGTCTTGGTTCTTTGAAAAAATGATAAAAAAAAATAAATTAAAGTTTAAATTCTTTCAGTAAATACTTTTTTTTTTCACAAATATTGAAGAGACAGAATTCAAATAATTTTGCAACGAATCATTTAATAATAATTTTTGATTTATTTTTTTATTTTTTTCCTGAAAAATAATAAATCCAAACTCTTAAGATAATTTTCTTTTTCTTTTCTTTTTTTTTTTGAGCTTCTAATATAATTTATAATAATAGATTTTTATTTTATGTTTGTATTTAAAATTTTACATCCTCTTTATAATAATTGAAAACACTACTGTACACACACACACACACACACACACACACACACACACACACACATATATATATATATATTAAATAATATATTTTCTAACATTTATATAACATGTTACAGATTTAATAACAATTTTTAATACAAAAAAAAAAAAAACAAATAAAAATTTTTTCATTTTTTATACTAAAAATGCTAAATATATTTTTTTAAACATAAAAATTTTATTTGAGAAAATTTAAGTAAATAAATTTTTGATAAAAACAGATAAGAAA
Source organism: Anaeramoeba flamelloides (assembly GCA_027625915.1). Lineage (NCBI taxonomy): Eukaryota > Anaeramoebidae > Anaeramoeba > Anaeramoeba flamelloides. Next base: position 8,892,578 of record JANTQA010000032.1, on the reverse strand, counting down.
GTGATTGTCTATCAAAAAAGTTTAAGATAGCACTGTATCTGAGATCGAAATATTTTGGGAAGTCATTGTATTATTAAGAAAATTTCGAAAATTTTCTGTTCTTCTTATTTTCAATTCTAATTAAGCAAAATAAGAAGTATTTTACTCAAAAATTTGACTTTTAATATGATATTTAAAGTTTTTTTACAACACTTTAACATTTTTTTTTGAAACCTTGTTTAATTTATAACTGCTAGATTAGTTAATTTATGAATTTGAAACCAATTGAATACATAGATTTCTCAATTCCAAACTATTTACTCTTTAAAGGCCAAAAAAAAAAATACTTCATAATTTGGGGAATGCTTGGAAAAGGAATAAATTACATTCATTTATTGAAAACAAATTCTATTTACAAACCTTATTTTTTTCTCGTTTCAAAACAAACCAATCTCTTTTTTAAAAAAATAAAATTTTTCCATCTCTTTTTTCTTAGAAAAAGAGGAAAGAGATCATTTATAAAAGGTTTTTTGAAAGGTGAAAAAAGCAAAACTACAAATTTTAATACTAACACCAAGAAAAAAAAAAACATTTTTTTGATACTTCAAGCCAAGAAATTTTAGTGGAATGTTCAAAATGATTCATTGTCAAGAGCACACAATGCATGCAGAATTTTATGTTTGATCGCTTTTTTGAGAATTGCTTGACAAACGGGGAATAAAAGAGGAAATAGATATAATTGAAATAACGTAGGATCTGATTTGTATCTGTAAAATTTAAACCAAGTTTTGTCTCAAAAATTAAAATGTAAAATTTAACTTCAATGTTTTGTATAGTTCCATTAATAGAAAAAAAAAAAAAAAGATCCTTTGAAGAATAAGTTCTTCAAAGTACCATTAATAATAACAAATTAGTTTTTTATTTTTTTCCATTTTTCCCCTGACTGAATATTCTTTATATTGAGAAGAAGAGTTACAAAGGAAAAAGACAAAGTGGTTACTTGCTAATACTTGATGACATTGAAACACGAAAGTATGAGTAACTTGAAAATAAAAAACTAAAAAGCAAAGGCTAAAAATGACCAAAGGTTTAAAGCAAATAAGATCAAAAAAAAAAAAAGAAATTACAGCAATTGAACAACAGATCCCCAAGTGAACATTCATGATCAATTATCAAATTATTATATCAACCAAAATTATCGTAGCTGTGATTTTGGGAGTTCTTAATTAAAGATTGCATTGTTTTTTTTTTTTTTTTTTTTTGATTTTTTACCAATTACTTCTTATAAATTCTTTTTAAATTTTTTTACCTTTTTCTTTTTTTTTTCAATTATTTCACTTTTGCTTTTTAAACAGAAAAAAATTTTTGGGTGTATCTTTCCCTTGAACAAATCGTGAAATCTATGATTTTACTATTAAATTACCTTTGATGAAATTTAAGTTAAAGTACATTTAGAGTGTAATGTATACTTCTTCCATCAATAAAACAAATTAGTTTTTTTTTTGTTTAAATTTTTTTTTGTTTGTTTTTTGTTGTGCGAGTTAGATACTGAGTTCCAAAAATAAATTGCATCTAAAATTGTTTCATTTATTCAAAAATCAGTTTTTATTATTCCTCATTTTGGATCCCCTTCCAGGCTCAAAATAATGATATTGTTCTAGTGCTAAGATGATATCCACCGTCGTTATTAGAAATCAACAATATCATCTTTTATCACTTGTAACAATATCATTTTTTTTCATTCTTCTAGGCCAAACTCATAACATAACAAAGTGGTTGTTTCAAAATTTAAACAATAAACACAGTTATAAGAATATTTTTTTCAAAAAATATTGAAAAAATCATCATATAAAAGGGAATTTTGTTATAAAAATGTTATAAAGTTTTTATATAAAAAATTTTTATAAGTGTACTGGAGTCTTATTCGGGGATTTATGGAAAAACAAAATATGATAAAAAAAAAAAAAAAAGAATTATAAAATTTCATATTTCTTAAATTTTTCCAAAATTAATATGTATTAAAAAGTACAAAATTAGTAAATTTCACTGAATATTATATTTTCCAATCGCAATTTATTTATTACTTTGATTTCTGTTTACATTAAAGATACATTTTGAAAATTTTCAAGGAATAATAAAGGAAATAAATAAACAATGTGAATAAAAAAAGATTATTCAGTGTAATTCAAATCGACAAACCTTGGATTACCTTCAGCCCCAGAAAGATTTACTACTCTTCCCTTAGATAAAATATAAACATAATTTTTTTCGTCGATCCAACATTCTTCGACATATTCACGTATATTAATGATCTTTTTGCAATTTTTATATATATTTTTGACATCGATCTCATAATCATAATGACCCGAATTCGCTAAAATTGAACCCCTTTTCATTTGTTTAACATGCTCGAAACGTATTACATTTTTATTTCCTGTTACTGTTATGTAGATGTCACCCTCTAATACAGCTTTCGATATGGGCATAACTCGGTACCCATCGTATACGGCTTCTAATGCCCGGAATGGGTTTACTTCAGTTACAATCACATTTGAACCAAGTCCACGTGAAATCATTGAAACACCTTTACCACATGGACCATATCCTGAAACTACAACAACTTTGCCTGCAAAAAGTGTGTTGGTTGTTCGCATAATTCCATCAATTGTAGATTGGCCAGTCCCATAATAATTATCAACAAGTTTTTTTGTTTTTGTATCATTCACCGCAATAACAGGAAACTGTAGGATATTTTGTTTAGACATGTTATTTATACGAGTAATTCCACTAAAAATTTTATCAAATTCAATGAAATGAATTGTATTTATTTATTGTATTTTTGTTTTTGTTTTTGGTTTGTTGAAGAAACATTAATTATATTTTTAAATAAATCAGAATATGACACATTCAAAAAAAAGGAAAAATGTAAAAATTGTGATTACTGTAATCTATATTACAAAGAAAATAAATCATTTTATAGGGTATTGTGAAAGATACAAATTTATCAGAATCAAATGGAAAAAAAAATTATCAAAAATATTAGATAAAAAATTTTATGAAATAGTTATTCTTTGAGAAAAAATACACAGAAACTCTTTAATATGATTAATCATAATTATGAAAAATATTTTTCTTGTCGAGAATTTTTCATCAAAGCTCTTCTGGTTCGAAAACTTAAGGTAATAAAGAAAAACTATTAATAGAAAATTGAAAATAAAAAATACATAAAATAGTAAAAAATATCTATAAATTTGGGTAACGAGTGTCACACTCTTAGAGGTAGTATCTGTTTGTTTTTTTTTTTAATTAAAAAGAATTGAGGAAAACCAAAGATTTTACTCAATTCTTTTAAATATATATATATAAACTAGCCACTGTGGAATACCAATGATTAATCATAGATCGTGGAATTTTTAGTTATTATTGATAATCTTTTTATTGGATTCTTTTTCCTCCTGTGTATTCCGGGCTATGTAGTCAAGTTGAGTAGTGGTGCTTAGGAATTCCAGAATTTAAAAAAATGGAGCAAAATTAAAGATTTTACTCAATTCTTTTCAATTCTGGAAAACCTAACGGTGTTTTTTTTTTTAATTTAAGAAATTAAAAGAAATTTTGAGAAATTTTCTTTTAATTACTTAAGTAAAAAAAACCTAACGAAAATCTAACAATTTTCAAATAAACAGAAAACTCAAGAAAACCTAACGACAGTTTTTTTAATTTAAAAGAAGAAAGAAAATTTCATAAATTTTCGGTTTATTTCTGAAATTAAAAAAAGCCTAACGACATTTGATAAGTTTTTAATTTGTTCAGGTATTTGATATTATTATTTTTTATATTAATATTTTAATTATTTTCTCTTTTTTTTATTTCGATAAATTTTTTTTTAATAAATCCTTTCTCTCAATAATAATAATAATAATCATACTTTTGAAAAAAAATTACTCTTTTCTTATTTTGGGTTTCCAAAGTGTTAATTTTCTTCAATTTAAAACAATTTTTTTTTTTAGAGTACACAATCAATTTGATTAGATTTAATCTAATTTTTTATTATTTTGTAACCCTCTATATTTGAAAAAGTAAGTATTTTGTGACATTCCTGAGAATACAAATAATTCATTTGGGAATAAAAAAAATGAAAAAAAAATCTTCGAGATCTTATAAAGGGCTAAAGAGCGACACTTCAAAACTAACATAGTTGCATTCAAAAAAATAATACACAACAATTGAAATTTGAAATTGACTCTACAAATATTACTTGTTTCAGAAAACATCACCTACTCATAATTGTTGAATATTTAGAAATCAATCATAAACCCACATTCTGATTTATTTTTAATCAGAATAAATCACTCATAAAAAAGGCTTTGAAAAGTTTTTTTGATTTTAAAAAGAAAATGTAGCGATAATTTCATTTTATTAATTACTACGTTTACAATTGAACTTTAATGTTTAGTGTGTGTTTTTTTTTTTTTAGAAAGGTTACGAGGTTGGTAAAACTCGCAAAATGTTATTCGGTGAGATATAAGAAGGAAAAGAAAAAATCGTTTTTCCAAATTTTGAAATTCTTCATATCTCAAAATGAAAAAGAGGGTTGGAAAAAAGGTATTTTTTGTGAAAATTTCTTTTTCTGAGTCAAAATTTTAAAACTTTTATTTATTGGTGAGAATTTTCTAATATTTTTTTTTGGTGTGGCCATTAAGTTTAGAGGGTTTTTTAATTTTACACATAAAAGGTCAAAAATGGTAAAAATTTTTGGAATTATTTTTTGTTATTTTCAAATAAACTAAAATCCAAAAATTTTCCACATAGTTAAAATGGTCCAAACAATCACAATAATGCAATTCCATGAAAATTGGTAAATTATTTTGATTTTTGTAAAATATGAAAATCATTTTTTCATCTTTTTTGTTTTTGTTTTCATTTTATTTTTTGAAATTACCTAACTTGTGTCGTTCGATCGGAAATATTTTTTCGAGCAGATTGATATAAGGTTAAAGTTGAGTCTGTTCAAAATAGAAGAAACTCAAATAAAATTAGTTGATGGTATCTAATCTTTTGATCGATCAATATTCCTAATAGAATTTCAACAAATTTAACAATTTATTTTTTTTGTTTTGGTCTCTCCAAAATTTTAAATACAGTCTTGGTTTATTAGTACAGATAATTATTTATTTTTTGTTTTGTGAGTATTGTAATTTATAAACAATTGTTAATATTTCAATTAGTGAATGGTTCTAATTTGATATTTCTTCTAAAATTGATTAAATAAGAATTTTTTTTTTTCAAAAATTGAACTTTGGTGTTTTAAAAATTTTGAATTGGAGTTTAGATTTGAATTTTGATAATAGCACGAAAAATTATTTGGTATTTTATGGAATTCTTCAAAACCTTTGAATCCCAAAATAAAGATCATTTTTTCCATTTTATCACTCTTTTAAAAAAGTGATGACTTTTTTAGAATCCAATTATCAGAATTAAAACTTTTGTAAAGTTTTCTGTTTGAATAAAGTGAAAAAAAAAAAAATTTAAAAGCTACTTTTCTTCTCACTTAATCTCTATACCACATTTAAAGATCGGCCTTCACTTTATTAAAACATAAAACTTTCAAAAAGTTTTACGAATTCAAAGGTTGATACCTCACTTTTTTAATACTTTATTTTTTTAAGAAATTTTAATTTCGAAAAAAGTCATCCTTTTTTTAAAATAGTTGTTGAACAAAAAAATTGTTTTTAAATAAAAAAACTTATCACCCTAATAAAAAAAAGTTTTTTATAGCATGTTATAAACATGTTGTAAAGGCGTTATAAATGTTTAATTTGTTATAAAATTTTATAATAACAACTTTTATAAGATAAATTTTTGTTATAAAATGTCTTATAAAATTGGTAACCTGTTATAAGCCTGTTATAAGAATATTTTTTAAAAAAATATTGAAAAAATCAGCATGTAAAAGGAAATTTTTTTAGAAAAATGTTATATAGATGTTACAAAAAAGGTTTTTTTATTAGGGCATTTGGGAAAAAAAGTTTCAACGCGGTTTTTAATTGGGAACCTAAATAGAACCTGAAAATTTAAAAGTAAGATCGATTAATCTAAGAAAAAATAAATAAATCCAATACAAAATGGGGTATTCAACACAATAACAGTTTTTTTAATACTATCTTTTGGTATAGGGTTTTTCTTTGGTTTATCAATCATGAAAAAATTGACTATTTTTGAGACCTCCTAATCCACCACTCTAACGGTTTTGATAAGAAAGGGGATATAAATTGTTTTTGTTGGTTTGATTGGAAATAACATAATGGATTATTATTTGAAGTTAATTTATTTCTTCTTTTAAATGATTTTACCTTTTGTTCTCAGGTTTCTGTGATTTCTGTGATTCAATGAGGTTCCCAATTTAAAGCCCTAGTACCAGTACAAAAACAAAAAATGTCTATTTTTTTTTGTCGTTTTTTTTCAATCTCCTTTTTTCGAAAGCCCCATTAACAAAAGGTTGCCTGAAATGTAAAAATGATTACTATTCAAACCTAGCCAAATACTTGATTCAAAACTATAACTTAAAGATATTTCAAAAATTTTTCATTTAAAAAAAATGACAAAAAAAAAATGTACATTTTTTGTTTTTATACTTGGACTAGGGCTTTAAAAATCGTGTTTAACTTTTTTTCCCAAATGGTTACTTGTTTTATCAAATTTGATTTTCATTGGATCGTTGAATGCAAATTCATCCAAAAATTTCCCCAGAATACCTTAACCCTATTTACATTGAAACGATCAATTTGGTTTTGAGAGAAATAAGACAAAAAATTTTTTCACACAATTATAAACCAAATATTTTGGGTGTTTAGTAATGGAGTTTCTGTTCAAAAATCAAAAAAGAGTAAATATTACCCTGAAAGAGTTGTTGAGAAATTTAATCTCAGAAAAAACCAAAAGAACCACAAGCACTAAGACAAAAAAAACAATGAGAAAATAACTATTCCTAAGAATTATTTAGATTTCTAAAGACAATGAAACAATTCAAGTCACCTAATGATCAAAATTTCAAGACAATGTGATCTTCGAAAGTTAGAGTTGTTTATTGAGGATGTTTGAATTGATCGTCATTTTTTAGGCAAGAAAATGGTAGTTACTGTTGAGAGAAAAATGTTGGACAGAGAAAAATAGTTGGACAGCAATTTTAATTGGAAACATTACTGAAAATGATTTTTAATTTCTTTCGTTTGTGAAATAACTAAAGAAAATAACAATAATCTACTTATTAGAATAACGATTAATGTAATTCTACTTTTTCAAAAATTTGTCTCTTATAATCTAAAGCAAGTTTAAAAATTACCATTTTCAGAATTAATAGTAAACTTTACTAAAACTTTGATTTTTGTTAAAATAGCATGATCTACTTTAGTTATTCACCATTTAAATGAGTATTCTACACACACCCCAGATTAATGAACTTTTAACACATTTAAACCTGGATTTATATAAAATTCACCTAGTTATCAATAGGATTTGATTTTCAATTTTACTAATGTTCCCAATTAAAAATGCTGTCCAACCATTTTTCTGTTTCCAACATTTTTCTCTCAACAGTTATTTTTCTTTTTGATTCTCGAATTTCTTAAGAAGATTGTTTAGGCTTACAAATCTTGTAATTTCTGATTCATTTTTCATTAAGAAAATACACAGCAATTAATGATTTTTTGATCCACATCGAAGAATATTTCGAGTAACCTTGCTTTATGGTTTAAATGTGATTGGGCCAAAGGGCCTTGAAGAAAATGTGGTAAATTGCAAACGAGCCTTAACTTGTATATTTTTTGATGGTGTGTTTTTAATGAACATTTAATGAGAAAAATAATTTCATTTCTTTTTATTTTATTTTTCTGGAATTAAAGTCAAAGTATGTACAACCATACTTGAACTCAAAGAAAAGTTATTGTAGATTGGGAACTCTATTCAAAGTCCTTTCCAAAAATTAAAAGGAGACAAACTAAAATAAAAAATTTCTTCCGAACAAAATGATGTTGAATAAATGAAAAAAATTCATTATTCTTGTTTTAAGTTTAATTTTCTCTTTCAAAGTTTTATTTCAATTTGTTTAAATTGGTCTGTAATTTCAGAATGACAAAAAACAAGAAAGGATTCTAAAAAAAACAAAAAACAAGTTCAATGGGTAGGTAACGCAAATAGAATAAAAAAAAAAGAAATTATTACATGGTTGTTTCTTCACATCCACCAATTATAGACTTTGCAATTGTTGGGAACTTGTGATGGATCTTAGCTGTAAGATCACCACCGTCGTCAATTATGATATGTGGTTTAAAGTTTGAGACCTTTGTTAAAAATTTTGTGAAATCATCAAGAGACTCATTTTTATAAGCCCAGACTTGAATCGAGTCCTGTGATGCTAAATAGGCCGCAACATCATCTTGAGTTGCCATCGGATTGGAGGAGCACAAACTTATCTTTGCACCACCTGCCACCAAAGTTTCAACCAAGACAGCTGTTTCCTTGGTGACACATAAATTCACTCCAATCCGTAAATTTTGGAAAGGCCTTTCTTTAACATATCGTGTTCTTAAGTGCAGAAGCGAAAGCATATTCTTTTCTGCAAGTTGAACGTTGTATTTGCCTTGTTTAAAAAGTTTTAAATCCTTAACATGATATGTTTTTCCTTTTTGAGTTTTAATCATCTGATGAACACTTTACAAAAAATGATATTGCTTTAGTGGAAATTTTGAAATTTCATCTCAAGATTTTAATCTTCCAATTTTTGTAACGATTTTATGAGTTTGTATTTTATAGATCTTGAAATTAAAGCACTAGTCCCATCATAAAAGCAAAAAATGTCTATTTTTTTTGTCATTTTTTTTCGATCTCCTTTTTTCGAAAGCCCCATTAACAAAAGGTTCACTGAAATATTAAAATGATTGCTATTCAAACCTAGCCAAATACTTGGTTCAAAACGATAACTTAGTGATATTCAACAAAAAGTTAATTTAAAAAAAAATGACAAAAAACATTGGCCATTTTTTGGTTTTATACAAGGAGTAGGGCTTTAACAAACAACAGACTAGACATTTGAATATTGGGTTATAAAAGTTTTAAGGATTACTGCACTTGAAGTGGGTAAAAAGATTGTCTTGTTTCCCTATGAAAACCTTCTTAATTTCGTTTTGGGTTGATTGATCTCATGTTTAAGATGAATTTTCTTTATGTTGTTTTAAAAATTATTTTTTTTATAAAAAGTGGTTGCCGAAATCAGAATTTAGAGTTGAAAGTAAGATAGGCCCATTGGTTTTAGTATTTAAGTGTTGGGATTTTTTTGTATTGGCTTTCTTCTGTCTTTTTAAAAAATTTTCAAAGTATAGGTTTCGAAAATCGAGTTATTGGGAAAAAAGGATCATAAAGATTTTCTTTCTTTAGAGTTTGAAATTAGGAAATAAAAATATGTCAATTATCACCCCAAATAAAATTAGTTGTTTCCTTTCAAAAAATGTGTCTTTGAGGCACGAAATTTTAAGGGACAAGTCTTACGGTTAAAAATAATTTTCTGAAATGTCTAAAAAAAAAAAAATTTGTAATTTTTATGAGTGCCTTAAGATCAATTAAATAACAATCAAAAAAGAACCAAAAAGTGAAAGGTGATAGATCTCTAAAAATCAACAATCGAAAAATGAGGACATTTTGAGAAAAAAGTACCATAGAGTGACACTCAATTTCCAATTAGAATGGCTGTGATTTATAATTTTGGAAACAACAATGTAAGTTTTGATTTTGAGGTGTCACTCTTTGAAGTTTTTGAGATCCCGAAGATTTCTTTTTTTCATTTTTTTCTATTTCTCAAAAGAGTTATCTTTTTTCACAAGAATCTTACAATAATCTAATTTTTCAAATATAGAGGGTTACAAAATAACCAAAAATTAGATTAAATTGAATTAAATTGATTGATTACTTATAGAAAACAATTTGTTAGAAATTAAAGAAATTTAATCATTGTGAAATTTAAAAAAAGAAGAAATTAATTTTTTTTTAAATTTAGATTATTGGGAATTGGGAGAAGATTAAAAACTTATTTTTGTCTTGAATTTTTTGACTAATGGGATTCCTCTCAAATATTTTTTTTTTGTTATTTGAATTTTTTCAATCTAAAGAAGGGCAATTTCAGAAAACCATTTTCGGTTTCACGTCATTCCTTGAGTATGGATCAAATCCACGGCAAATTACCCTACCCTTGAGAACCTTTTTTTAGTTGGAAAGAATATACCACACACACACACACACACACACACATATATATATATATAATAAAATTCAAAATTTCCCACACAGTTAAAATCGTCGAAACAATCAAAATAATAAATTTCATTCAAATTGGAAATTATTCTGATTTTTGAAAAGTTGAAAATCAATTTTTCATCTTTTATTTTTTTATTTTTCATTTCATTTTTTGGATCACTTAACCTATTTCATTTGATCAAAAAAAAATTTCCATCAGTTGATATTCTGCTAAAGTTGGGTTCTACAAAATATTAAAACTCAAACAAATTTTATGATCATACTCATAATAATCGATTTCAACAGTACACTTGAATATAAAATAGATTTTTTTTTTTAAAAGGGAGTCGTTATATTCACAAGTTAATATTCAAAACACGGAAAGAGGACTTTTCACTGATTTGTGGATCAATCAAAAAAAAAAAAAAAATAAGCTCTAATTTTGTTTTCTGAGGAATACAAATATAAGAGAAGAAGAATAATAACAAGAAAAAAGCGTCGAAACAATCTAAATGATTGGCTACAATGCTGGTAGGAGTTGATAATTTTTTTGAAATTGTTATATATTCCCCTTTAAACTTCCAGAGAATGATAAAAATGATTTAATCCAAGACACACGATCTAAAGAGGGCTTGAAAGGGTTGATTATTTTTTAAACATTTTTTCTTCATAATAATTTATATCAGATATTGATAAACAGATATACAAGTTATTTTACTTTTTATATATTAATTTTTTTGATTTAAAGGATGGTTCAAAATACCAATCAAATTAAGTATTAAATAAAATATACCTCTTGGTCTGAGCAATCAATTTAATTATGTTTCCCTTTTTTATTGTTATTTAAAAAAAATTAATTTATTCTGAATGATCTTTTTAATGTTCAAAAAAAAAGTTTTCCTTTTCAAAATTTTGTTGAATTAGTCATAAATTTATCAATAATTTTATCATAATTAAAAATTTATAACCATATTTTTGACAATTCAACTAGTTTTTATCAAATATCACAATTTTTAAGGAATATCTTGATATTATCAATTATCAGGGTTTTTAATAATGATTGTGTTATTTTGAAACTCCCTTGTGATTGTTGAAACAATAAGGTTGATTGATAAAGATATTGCAAAACCATTTATTATTCAAATTTTGAAATTTTTATACAAAAAAATAAAAAAAAACTCTATAAATTACAATTTCTTTTGCAGAAAATCTAAAAATTAAATATTTTCCTTTATTTGGCTTTAATATTAAAATAACAGTCACATAACAATCAAAATTAATTTGGGAAATTACCTTATGGTAAATATTTCAAGGAAATATGATTTTAATTTTGAATTTAACACAATCCGGTACTAAATAACACGGGTTATTGTGCATTTTTTTTTTTTTTTTTTTTTGGGGGGGTACCAATATAAATTGGAATCAAATATAAATAATTGAAGAAATTAAAAAAAAAAAATTAGAAAAAAGATTATCAAATATTCATTACAGTCAGTTTCACTTTTAAGGCGCAAACTTTCAACGAAATTTAAGGTTGGGAAACTTATGAATATTTAAAATTAATTCAAAAAGAATCTGTACAAAAATAATTTAATCGCCATTAGTATCTTAATCAAAAATCTTCAGTATCATTTCTAGGATCTTGATCTTTTACAAAAAGTATGATAGAGATATTTAAATTTTCTAAATAAGAATAAGTATAAATTTTGCTTTTGTTGTGAAAAATCTAAAAAGAGTAAAAGTCTTTGTGGTATTTTATGAATTTCTTATGGGAGATAAATGAATAGAAAAGATATAGAAACAACTATAAATTATCTACCAAAACAAAACCAAGTAAAAAAACACAAGTTAAAATAACTAACAATACTGTTAAATTAAAACTAAATCAATTTAAATTATCTCTCAAATTTCAATGTGGCTCAAAAAAAAATCTAGAAAAAATATTGTTTTCAAATAGATTTTGTCAAGTTCTTGGTGTATTTTTAACTAATTATTGTGGAAAAAAAGTGGGGATGATTATATTTTCAAAAATTAACAATTTTACTTGTCAACATTAGTCAAACTAATCAAAACCACCAGAATTGTTTGAAGATAATAAGGATTCAAATGGTAACTAAAGCTTTTTAAGAAATAATAATCGTAACTTCGCTTTTCTTTCATTTCAGTTATATCAAGATAGTTAAAGAAGAATGTCTTAAAAATAAAATTCTTATTTTTGATTTAAAAAAAGTGGTAAAAATGAGTAAAAAGTGCATTTTTTGGACAATTCATATCAAACAAATTACGGCTTTTAGAGATAATCTTTAAGATTTAATCTGAATTGTTTTGTGACACTTTTGAAAAAAAAAATTATTTGAAAAAAAAAAAAAAAATCAAAAAATAGAGAATATTGAAATACTTTTAAAATGCGTATATTAATTTGTTCTTAAGTGTTAAATATGAAAAAAGTTTAATCAGGCAAGTCAATAATTTTAAATTGACTTAATTTTATTTCTTTTAATGCAAAGATCGTTTTAATATGAGGTCTAATGTAATTGTAAAAAAGGAAGGATTTTTTGTATGTATTCGCTAAAATCCTCTTTGTTGATGGATGTATTCGTTAAATGAAAATAAGTAATGCAAATTGTATTAATTCTAATTGAATCAATTTCCATGATATTTATTTCAGTATATCTATTCAATGAATTATTTATATAAAATTAAAATAAAAAATTAAACACTTTATTTTGGAGATAACAAAATACATGCTAATTTTAATAAAACAATGGAAATATTCCATGGGTACAAATGATTTTTGAAAAAAATAAAATCAAGTTAAAAGGTATAAATTCTCTGTTGAAAATTTTTTTGAGATTAAACAGGCTCTGTAAACGATTTTTTTCGTTCACAAAGAAAATGATAAACACCAATTTTTATCAATAAAAAAAATCATATTAAAACGAGATCAGAAATTTTAATATCTTTTATTTATGTAATACCCTACTAGAAAATAAAAAAAATACTTATCAAGAACCAATAAATGGTAGTTAATAATTTTGTATATTTAAATACTTTTTTAAAAAATGAGTTTAATAAATATATTTCAAAATATATTTTCCACACTTTTATGGAAATAGCTTATATATATATATATATAATATTATTTCCTAGCCAATGGGTTCCGGTTGCGGTGAGTGAATTAAATATATTTAAATGGTTGTAATGAATATTAAAAGAAAAAATTTCTTATTAAGATAGAGAAATTGTGAAAATCACCAATTTCTGATTTTTCGATTTTTCATTGTAAATCTTATAGAACCTGAAAACTTTATTGTTTTAAAAAATAGCTTTGAATATCAAGATTAAAGATTAAAGGCCGAAAGGAACCGATTTAAAATTCAAAGAACTAACCGAAGAAATACTTATTTTTAAAATAACATTTAAAATGGCAAAGATAAAAAATAGTAATTTTCTTCATTCCTTTCTCAGTAAAAATTTCGTTCTATAAAAAGAATTTGATTTTTACAGCATTCTTCTTTAACTATCTTGATGAAATTGAATCCACTTAAAATACGTAAGATAATATACTTCTTAAAAGGCTTTAATCCCCATTTGGATTCTTATCATCTTCAAAAAATTCTGGTAGTATTGATCAGTTTGACTAACCATTGTGAAAAAAATTTGGGTCATTAAAAAAAATTGGGTCAGTCAAAAATTTGTTTTCGTTTTTTAAATAGTAAATATTAGCAAAATGATTTTTGATCAAAGTAAAATTTTATGAACAAATCTTACATTTAAGAAAAACCAAAGTCACTATCAATAATAATTTTCAAAGGCAAAATTATTTCGTTGCATTTTGTGCTTATAGAATTACTGTGGAACTCTAAAAAACAAAAATTTATTTTTAATTGTAAACTTTACTAAAAATGTTGATTTTTTTTATTAGATTACATTCCAAGATCTAGTTAATCATTGTTTGGGAAGACCAAAAATTAATAACTGTTTTAAATTAAGGTTTGTCTAAGGGGATTTTAAGAATTTAAATGGTTTCTGAAATCTTGATATTTCGGTATTTTGAAGTTTTGATTGTAAACATTAGTGGAAAACAATCTCTTTCGAAAAAACATCTTTTTTGGAAGATTTTATAATTCAATTTGATTTAAAAGGTTATTTAAGATTAACCGTGATAAATTTGCCTTCATTAACAATGATAAATATCTTATTGAATTAATAGATTTTAATATTTCCTATTAAATATTTCTCTTATTTTTGGTAAAGTTGACAATTAAAAATCATTTTTTGTTTTTTAGAGTTCCACAGTAATTCTAAAAGGTTAAAATGCAACGAAATAATTTTGCCTTTGAAAATTATTATTGATAGTGACTTTGGTTTTTCTTAAATGTAAGATTTGTTCATAAAATTTTACTTTGATCAAAAATCATTTTGCTAATATTTACTATTTAAAAAACGAAAACAAATTTTTGACTGACCCAATTTTTTTTAATGACCCAAATTTTTTTCACAATGGTAATGTTGACAGTAAAATTTTTAATTTTTGATAAAATAATCATCCCCACTTTTTTTCCACAACAATAATAATTAGAAAAATATTATTTCAAGCAGAAATAAAAATTTTCATTTGTTAATTGGAAAAGGCAGAGAAATAAAAAAGGCAGTCTTTTGAAAGTTCCTTTTGAGTAATAATGATGAAACAGGAATTAAAGACAAAGTATTTCGTTTTGATAACACAAATTGTTCATTTTTATTTTTTCATTCAAGTGAAGGAACCCGATCACTTATTGACAAAAAAATTCAAAGTGAATTTTTAAAAAGTCAAAAAATGAAAAACAATAAAAAAAAAAAAAAAAAAAGTTAATGAAGCTTCATCTAAAAAGTGTGAGAAATCTGCAATTAATAAAAGTTCTTCACTTTTTTGAAAGAGTTTAAAAATACTAAAAATTACAAGAAAGATCAGTGTGTTTGATTCACATTGATTCTTCAATGTTTTAACATCCTGCTTCCAGAATATCTTCTTTGTCGTTTTGTAAAAAATTCGTCAAACTGATCGAGATCCTCATGTTTTTGGGATTTTGGAAGTTCAAGTAAATCGAGCTTTGGCTGAATTTTTTCTTTTGGTGAGTTGCAAATTGTGTACCTTCTCTTTTTTTTCTTCACAACACCTAGGGTTTGTTTTTTGATTTTCTTTTCCTTCATTTGCTGTCGTTGTTTTTCTTGGCCAACTTGAATACACTTGTCAATGTACGCAATTATGTCTTTTAATTGCTGCTTCGTTTGTTCCACTTCCAATTTGTGCTTTTTTGTCACACCATCGTATTGTATTAGTGATCGGAATTGCGTTCGGTAAGATCTGATTTTTTTTTCGTAGTCCTGAAATAAAAAATCCTCCACCAAATCTTCTTCATTTCCAATTTGAAGGTTGATTATTTGGTTAAGTGTTTTGCTGTCCTTGTTGATTGACTCAATTAACTGTGTTAATTGCTTCTTTTTTTTTTTTCTTTTAATTTTTGTGTCTGTTTTTGGGGTATCAAAAAGGAAATTAGGGTTTG
The DNA here is from genome assembly GCA_027625915.1 of Anaeramoeba flamelloides. Lineage (NCBI taxonomy): Eukaryota > Anaeramoebidae > Anaeramoeba > Anaeramoeba flamelloides. The sequence continues at coordinate 8,876,772 of JANTQA010000032.1, read as the reverse complement.
ATCGATTCACGTCAATACGCTCAAAATTTTTTTTTATATTTTTATTCTTTTTGCTGTTTTTCTTTCGAAAAAATATCATTTCATACAAGCGAAGGAATTCGTTGGTTTTGGTTTATTCTTAGGGGGTAAAGTTTAAAATTCAATCTTTACAAAAAAATGATAAGTTTTTTTTCAAAATTTAATTTGTTTTTTTTGTAATTTGAAAATTCTCTTGACACTCGTCTGTTTTTTTAATTACCTTTTGCTTTTTTTTCTCTGTAGATTAAAAAAAAACAAGATATTTTTTCTTTAACATTTCTTGTCAAAAAGAAACTATAAAACTTTATTTTTCAACTTCCAAATTTGTCAAGAAAGAAATAAAAACTTCTATTAAGGAACTTTTTATTGAACTATCTCCTGGATTATTCTTATTGTAGTTTTATTCAAAAAATATTAAAGAAAATAAAAAAAACTTTAACTTGATCAGAAAAAATAATTAGATATGTTGACATAAAACCGAAATTTTGCTGTTTTGGTAAACAAGTCTCTTAAAAACAGATGTACTGAATGAAAAAGGTTTTGGAAATGTGTTCTTTAAAAGGAAGGTCTGGTATTATTTGTACAGAAATTTGTAAAAACAACAACGATCCATATTTTGTAATGTGAAAAAATCATCTTCTTTTCGATTTTTATATTTGTAAGAATACCATCTTTGGTTTGAAAGTATTTTCTCGTTTATGAAACTAGACCTTTTTAATGTTGTTTATTGTTCTTTTAGGAGTAAAAATTAATTTTTCGAAATAAATTTTGAACAATTGCAAAAAGAGTATATTTTTCAGTTTAAGGACTAGAGAAAAAAAATCATCTATTTGGAGTATATTATTCAAAACATAATGACTTTATTTCTTTGTTTTGGTGTAATGAGAAAAATTCAAACAATTAAGAACAAGTACAGTGATCAAAATAATGCGTGCACAAAGACTATAATCTGTGTTTCAAAATATTATCCGTGCTTTTTTTTATTCTTGTACCAAGGCAACATCCAATCTACTACCAAATAGTATACCTAAGTTCAAATCAATTTTGAAAGTAAAGGTCTGGTTATTTTCAGTAAAATTTAAATTATTCATTCAAATAGTTGAAAATTTTCCATAAAATTCAGCAATTTTTTTCTAATTTTTTTGTTTTTTTTTTGTTTATATGTATTTTCTCAAAAATTTACTCTATTTTTTGAGATAAATTTTGCAATTTGATCCTTCATTTTTAGAATTTCTTTTTGAATAAGAGAACTTTAAGAAACCAATACAATATTTATTTAGGGTTTATTATCAGTTTCTTTGATTAGTTAATGTATTGGTAAGCTATAGCAAAAAAACACGCTTTTTATTTTAAAACACGCATTAAATTTTTTTACAATCTTTATTTTGACTACAGTATTCAAAAAAATCTGTAACTAATTGTCAAAAAAAAGTTAAACATGATATTTAATTGTGACTTTGAAGAACCACAGAAATCACAGAAACCTGAAAATGAAAAGTAAAATTAATTTAATAGAAGAAATAAATTAACTTCATAAATACTCCATACTATTATTTTCTATCAAACAAACAAAAAAAAATTTAAATCTCGTTTATTATCAACTTCAGACAAGATTTTTTTTAGATCTAAAAATTATTTCAAATTTTTTGAAATTATTTTTAATTAATTGGATTTATTCAAAGAATAAGCATATTGATCAATAGATTGGATTAAAAAAACAGTTATTGTACTGAGTCCTCCACTTTATCTTTCTTCGTTTAGTTTTTTACTTTTATTAATAGATTTAATTTTTCGTTTTCAGTTTTCTGTAATTTAAGTGGTTTCTGTGGTTTCTTTGGTTTCTTTGAATTTTTTGGTTTCTGTGATTTTTACGTTCTATTAAGGGGCTAGTCTCTATTAATTTTTTTTTTTATCCAATAACTAAATAAGGAATCCTTATCTTAAAATATGTTTAAAATTGAAAATCGACAGGTTTTTTCAATGTTAGAACTTTTTATTCTGTTTTTTTTAAAATTTTACAATTCAGTCAAAAAAATTGACTTTTAAAAATTTTTTTTTTGAAAAAATATCTTTAATGGATGAGAATTTTTTGATTAATTTTGAATTTAATTATTTTCTCAAAAATAATATTTATTCTCATTTAGAAAAATGAAAAAATAATTTAAAACCGTTAAATATTTTCTCTTTCACTTCTTTTCATCCAACTTGATTCCATAAAGAACTCAATTTGTTTTATCAATAATTACTTTTTAAAAAAATAGTTCCTATTCTTTTCTCTGATTTTTTTTGACTCTGACAAAAACTTTTGGAATGATAATTTGGAAACACTTAAAAAAACTTCAAATTCAACAAAAACTAAAGAGCGTAAACTCAAAAAGTAGATTCATGAAAAAAAAGAATGGTACAAGAAAAGAAAGAAAATCTTTTATCAAGAGTAAAGCATATATTACATATTTTTTTCGAATCAAACTATTTTTTCATGCAGATCCAAAAAAAACTTTTCAGGTTTATTTTTTAAACTATTTTTTGTACTTCTTCCACAAACATAACAACGTTTTGCTTTCTTGCTCATTTTTTTTTATTTTTAGTATTTTTGCAAAAAGTTGAAAAAAAGCAACTTTCAAAAAAGTGAAAAAATACAAAAATTTTTTATTTCTATAAAAACAATAACTAAATTTAATGAATGTTATTGAGCAAGATTTCATTACTATACTAATAAGTTTTTCACTTATATTTCAAACCTAAGTAATTGACAAAAAAATTCTAAATCTCTATTAAATTTACCTAAAAAAATTTAATATAGACTAGTCCCTTAAGATTCTCAATTAGAAACAGTATTTCACTTTTACTGTTGTTTCTATAATAGGTAAATAACCCCTAATATAATTTTATACTAGTATTTGGATTTCAAATGAAATTAATTTTGTCTTCCTTTTCAATTTACTTTTTATAATAGAGTTTATAAATCCAACTACTTCTTTTTACTCTCTATTAGTGACAAGAAAAATATAGAAAATCAAGTGAAAATATTTTCCCATTTCAAATTCCAATACCAGTATTTTTTTATATTCTTAAGGACTAACTTTTTCAGTGAAAACAGTGAAATAATGTTATAAAATCACCCTTGATTGAGTTATGTAATCCAAGTATTATTTGTCAAAGTAGAATTTCTCTGAGAAAAAATGTGACATTTTCACAATTTCAACAATTTTCATAATTTTAGCCTGGTTATATCATACCAAAATTTTATTTTAATATTTTTGAATTTCTATTTCAACTTTCTGAACTACACTATTTTCTTGGGCAGTTCTACATGTTTTTTACATTTTCTTTTAGAAGTTAGAAATGTTCTCAAATTTGGAATGCACATGAAAATCCCCAAAAGCCCTTTTTTGCAATTATTTTTTTTGTTATTTTCTATTTTCGTTTTTATTGAAAAAGAAAGAAAAAAAGTTAGCGTGATAAGGTAAAGATGACAAAAAAAAATTTTTTTTTTATTGTTCAATTTCTTCCATATGAAAATTTTTTATGAGAAGTGAAAGTGAAATAACACATTACCCAAACTCTTCAAGGGTGGGAACATCCTCCTTAAAATTGTTGTCAAATTGATTATGAATGTATTTTTTTTTTAAGAATCAAACTTTGAAATATAGAACTCGCCACTTATTAGAATGATTATTGATACAATTACACTTGTTAAAAACACCATTCAGCCAATCCAAAATCAAGAATAAAAATTATGATTGTCGAAATTAGAGGTAGACCCCTATAAAACTCTTTTTTTTTTTTTTTTCAAAATTGGTAGATCTACTTCGATATAACGAATAATTAAATAAAGTATTCTATTTAAACCTCACTTTAATGAAATTTATGTTGGTTCATTACACGATCGTGAAACAATGGTTTCAAAAAAAAATTAATTATTTACTAATTTTACCCTTTTTAAGAAACCACTTAGAATAAACACTATTGATAAATAAATGATCGTTGATCAAAAAGTATTTTTGAAAGATAATTTACAATTTAAGGTGAAAAATCCAATTTTCCAGGTTCTATTCATATTTTTTTTCAGATTTTATAGTAAAAAATTTGAAAAATTATTTCTTCAGGGCTTAGAAATCATTTTGTTATATTTTAAAAGTATTTAAAATTTGATGAATATCTATCAAATGGGGAATCAATTATTTTGACTATTAAAGTATTATTTGTTCTTTTAAATTGGAAAAAATATTTTTTCTTTAATTTTTCGTTAGGTTTTTTTTTATTTTTGAAATAAACAGAAAATATAAGAAATTTTCCGTTTATTTCAAAAAGTAAAAAAAAAAACTTGAACACTTCACAAATAAATAAAAAACTCAAAAAAAACAACCTAAAATCAATAGATTTTCCAAATAAAATAGAAAACCTCAAAAAAACCTAGAACACTTTACAGATAAAACAGAAGACATCAAGAAAAGCTAGACAATCTGGCGACACTTTCAATATTTATCATCCTTTATTTATTTTCTGTATTTGAGTTTTTTTATATTATATGAATATTTTCAAAACTATTAGTTATTATCTCTTCAAAAAAAATATCCTAAAGTTGAATTCAATAAAAATTCATTGTCATATCCATTTAAAGATTTTTAGCCCAAAATAGACCTTTTTTCTAAAATAGAGACTTTTAAAAATCGTAGTACTGTTAATAACAATAAACACAACATTCTCAAGATTTTTCAAGAACTGGAATGTTGATCATATTTTGAATTTCTTGATTAACACAGATGAAATGATAATTAAAGTTGTCATTTTGTCTAACTTTTTTTTTTTAATTTTATTTTTTCATACTAGTGTACTGAGTTCATTATTATTTTTTTTTATTTACAAAAAGGATTTTAAATAAATTTCCTCTAAAATTAATAATTAATAAATACCACAGTACTTAATTTCATATCTGAATTTTATTTCAATATTAAACTCCCATTCAAAATTTTTAACATACCAAAGTTCACATTATCGAAAAAAAAAAAATCTCATTTAATCAATTCTTGAAGAAATACCAAATTAGAACCATTCACAAATTGAAATATTAAAAAGTTTGTATATAAATTACAATTTATAAAAATAAAAAATAAATTATGATCACATACCAATAAATCATGAATCTGACCAAAATGATGTAAAGAGCAAAACAAAATAATTGTCTTGGTAAATTTGTTAAAATTCAATAAGGAATATTGATCGATCAAAAGGTTAGATAACATTTACAAATGTTATTTGATTAATTTATTTTCAAGAACTCAACTTTAATTCAATATCAACTGTGCAAAAAAAGTAAAGATTGAAACAAACAGGTTTTTATAATTCAAAAAATAAAATAAAACAAAAAACTAAAAAGAATCAGATTTTACAATTTCATTCAACTTATAAATAAATTTGATTTTTTAAAAAATATGAAAATCATTTTTCATTCTTTAACTGTTTGTAAAATTTTGGAATTTCAGTATAATTACCGATTCACATTCGTTTAACCATTAATCATGCTTTGTTTAAAATAAAAATAAAAATAAAAATAAAAATAAAAAAATATCAAAAAAATTATTTCAAAAAAAAGAATAATTATTTATTTTATTGAAGATTTTTTTGCTTTTCTTGGTTCATATTTTAATGATTTTGAATAACACTCATTTTCATCCCAAATTTTTAATTTATCAATATGTGTCGAAATTTGATGTATTGGCTGAAAGGAATACGGTTTAAATTGGTATTGTTTTATTTCTTCGATTACTGCGTAAACTAATCTTCTTTTATAAAAATTAATTAATCCATCGATTTTATTTGGGTTGCCATCTTCAATGAATGTAAGATCAGTCAAGTAAACACCAAGATAGGGGATGCACGGTGGATTAACGCCATGGAGAATTTGCCTGTATGCTTTATAAGATTGGTCTGAAGACATATCAGAACTAAGAGTTTTAAACAATTCATCTGTAGCTTTTGGTAAATCGCCCCAAGTGAATTTTAATCGATGGATCGAAGCTGAATTTAGTCCAGATAAAATCGCAATTAGGGAATTATAATTTTGCAATTCTGAGAGTTTCCCAGCTATTCTAATTACCTTATCCAAAATTATTGTTCTTTTTTTCAATCTATCATAATGTAATATTTTTGTTGCAATCCATTGTGACAGTTCATTGAATCTATGAATAAATGCTAATACGTTTTGCGCCCTATGCTTATATTTCGCTTTACTCCATGACAGATTTAACAATTCTGTTGGCTTTTTTTTTTTTTTAAATAAAATTTTTTTTATTGGATAATTAAAAAATAATAATTCATTTAATAATTAATAGTTTGAAATTATAGCTTTACATTTATAAACCAAAAAAAAAAAAAAAAAAATTTACTTGAATTTTAGAATACATCTTAAAATCAATTAAAGTGATTTGCCTAGCAATTTCTAATTCGTCAACATCAAAAAGTTTGAGTTTTGGAGAAAAAATATTTTTTGGAATGATCGGTTCTGGTGGGTTTTCTTTATATTTTTCAAATTTAGCTTTCCCTTTCCTTTCCTTTAAAGATTGCAATTTTTTTAATAGCTGATTAGCCATTTTAGGATGTTGTTCCGTGACTTCCCCTTCAAGAAATCTTTGTAAATATTGTAAAACCTTTTCTTCTGGATTTTCTAAATATTTATCAATCCAAATTTTAATTGCATTACCAACTCTAATTTGCACAGAATTTTTTTTCCTTTTATATTCGTCTTCATTTTCAGTTCTTAATTTTGGTACTTTAAATCGTTCAATCAATTTAATTAAAAAATTGTGTGAAGAAGTAAATGATTGGTACGTCATGAGACATGTTTGAATATAATCCATACTAACACCACTAGGGTTTGTTAATTGTTCGACTAATTTATTTAAAGTGGCTGCTTTAATATGCTGTCTTCCATCTTTTCCCTTTTCATTTGATAAAATTATATATTTTTCTCCTTCTGGTTCCTCCCAAATACCAACGTTATTTTCTTCTTCTTCGAATTCCTCCTTTAATCTATTATATAGGATTATATTATATGATATTATGATTATTATATTATTTAGTATTATAGTGATTATATATATATATATATATATATATCCCTTAGCACCCCAAATAACCTAAAAACATTTCAAACAAAAATTTTAATTTGAAATGTTATCAAAGGATAATAAGGTATAGAATTAATAAACAATTATCTTAGAAAGAAAATTTTATAATTAAAAATTGTATAGTTGTTTAAAATAAAAAAATAACTTGAAAAAAAATTTTCAACATTGGGAATTTTTTTTTGGTTATTGTGATTTTATTATTTTTTCCAAATTTTGTCAAAATAAATTTTTTTTTTTTTTTTGAAAAGTTTGTCTAGACATCAAAAACATCTTAGTTTTAACATTTAAAACACAGCATACTTTACTGGAAATTTTTCTGGGGCCCTTTGCACCCCAAAATTGCCTAAAATGCTTGATTAAATAATTTATTCATTATAAAAGTTATTATAACATAACATAGAAAATTTGTTTTATCTACTGATTACTATTCAATATCAATATCTATATTAGATTCTAAATTATTTAAAAATAAAAAAAAATATAAATTAAATTAGAAAAAAAAATCAAATGTTTTTTTCATTGCAAAAATTTTACAATTTTTTTCAACAAGATTTTTTTTCAATTTTAAATGATTTGGCCAATAGTTCGAGTCAGATTAATAATTGATTTTTTTTTTTTTATTTTTTACAATTTTTTAATTTTTGACTTTTTAAAATCTAGACATAAAATAAACAATATTGTTGAATTAGAGACCATATATCAGAACTTATTTAACAAGATCTGGATTAATTTATTAAGGAAAAATCCAAATACTGCAAATATATTATTCAAATTTTTACCAATAACAAAATGCAATAAAAAAAATTTGGTTTCGGAGATTATTTTATTATATTGGAATAATATTTAAGAATTATTTTTTATTTTATTTAAATTTAGGTATAAATATTTTATCGATTAAAAAGTAATTTATATTTGTTTTATTCCAATTTAATAAATTGAAATTATTTTACAATTTTTTTTTTTTTTTTTGATTTTCAATTATTATCTATTGCTTAAATAAAAGTTTTAGAAAATTAATCATATTAAAAATTTAATTTTGGCCTAAAGAAATAAATTTCATTTTTCTCTCAATTGGATATTTATTGAAATTTTTTTCTAAAAAAAAAAATTAAATTTCAAAGTAATTTATTTTTTTATTTATTTTTTTTATCATAAAATTAGCATAATTTTTTTGGTGGTTATTATTAATAAATTAATGTGTTGAGTTTTGAATTACTATTAATGTAATAAAATTTTTGATTTAAAAAAATAAAATAAAAATAAAAATCTTTAAAAAAAATGTAAAAATGAATAATTATTTTTTTTTTTTCATTTCAAAAAAAAAATCAATAACTTCACTTCTTTATCTTTGAACTATTTTGACTTTTTATTATAATTCAAATCTGGATTAAAGACAAATAAGAAAATTAATATATTAGTAGATCAATATCATTTTAAATCTAATTTAAAACACTTGACGAAATTTAGGCAAATCCGGGGTGCTAAGGGATATATATATATATATATATATATATATATATATATATGCGTGTGCATATGTTATAGAGAGAAATGTTGAATGTTTTTTGAAAGTTAAAATGGTAATTAAGTGTTTAGTTTAATTATCCATATCTAGATATATATATGTATTATGTATATAGATAGATATGTTAAAAATATTTGAAAATTACCCAAATATAAACAAAGAAACAAAAATAATTTTTTTCAATAATTATTTATTTGAATGTTATCTACTTACCCTATATTAACTAAATGTTCAATAACTTCAACGTCTTTTTCTTCTTCTTCCTCTTCCTCTTCCTCTTTCTTTCCAGTATTTTTTTTATTATTTTGGTTTTGCTCTCGAATTTTTTTTAATATTTTAGGATCTTTTAAGGTTAAATCATATACTTTGTCAGTTTTTTTGATTGCAGATCGGATAATAGTATGCAATCTAGAATCATTCAAATATTGTGATTTATATTTAATACCAGATTCCATTTCTATGATCCTTTGTGTGTTTCGAAATCCCAAAGCAATCATATGATGCATGATTAATTGAATTACATGATCATAATTAAATTTTTGTTTAACTTCCTTTTCAACAGGGTTGAACATTTGAGCAAATTTTACTGTCCTATTTAAAGGGAACAGTCTTTCTCTTAGATCTGCTAGCCCTTTGTGTTTGAATAAAACTTGGTTTTTCCAATCACTTCTATCAACATGTGGCTTTTTAATTAAAATTTTTGCTGGTCCTGTTTTTGTATTTAATTTTTCAAAGTTTGGTAATTGATTTTTCAGCAAGTATGTTGGTGGTGATTCCATGGGTTCTTCTGGAAATTCAAATGGTACATACGGGAAAACCGTTCCATCTTTTCCTTTAGTACGCTATTTTTATTTATAAATTCATTTATTTAATTGGAAAATAATATCCATAATATTTTAAATCAAAGAGAGGTTAATTAATAAAGAGATCTTTAATTTTATGGTTTTTTTTTTTTTTGAATTGTAAAAGTTTTATTGATATTTTTCATTGGGCCCTTTCAAATTTTATTGGATTGTAAAAAATATTCTTGAATTTCAAAATATTTCCCAAGAATTTATCAATTTTTATCAATTTAATCTTGGTATAACAAACAATGATCAAATTAAGTTATTAAAAATTTTTTTTTTCAATTTTGTTTTGATTATTAAAAGTTAAATACGATTATAATCACCCACATTATATATAATTGAATTTTGATGTAAATATTCTACTTTATGAAAAAGTTAAAATTTTGAATATTTTGAATTGTGAAATTTTTTTTTTTAAGATTCTCTTAAAAGTTAATATTTTTTTTTAATTAAATTAAGGATATTACTGTGAAATTTAAAACCTTCAATTTTCAAAAAACACAGAAACCAAATTAAGTCATGCAGATCTATTTTCAAAATTAATTTAAAATCTTTGCAAAAATTTATTTTTCTAACTTTTGACTTTTTTCAAGTTGTTTGTGTTCATCCTCTTCATGTTTGTTTTTTAAGTGTTTGGAGGTTAAAGGAATAAAAAAATCATTTTAAGAATTGGTAAATTTGCCCATTATTAGAACTCAACAAACTGAACTTGTTTCTGATTAGATCTGAAACCAATCGAACTGGGCTTAACTGAAGAAACTAGAATCCAACTGAGGTGATTTGAAACCAAACTGAGGTGAATTGAATCAACCTTTCTATACAATCTACCGATTGGTATTTGATCTGGGTTAATATTATCGAGTTGGTATATAGTGCTGGGTTTTTGCGAAAACAAGATTTGGGAAACTTGTAAAAACTCAAAAAAAAATCAAAAAAATCAAAAAAATCAAAAAAATCAAAAAGAAAATTTGGAAAACAAATTCTTATTATTAAAACTCAGAACTTTATAGGTCTACATTATCTAGAAAGTTCTAATTTAAAACTTAATAAAGTAACATATTTCATTTGTCTATAATTGTTCAAATATTTAGATCTTTTAATTAAAACAAATTAAAGTAACAATGCAGAAATTTTCGACATAAAAGGATACAATCACCAACCCATTTAACACTCAAGATGTAAAAAAAAACTTTTAAAGTTTTTACTTTTTTCTATTATTTTTTGACACTCTTTCATTTCTTGCCTTTTTTTCTCTTTTGCTTGTCTTTGTTCAAAAATAATTTTTTTTTCTTGAATTTTTTGTCAGAAAAAGATATCTTCTGAGTTATACACTTGACTGTCTTATAGTAATGATAAAAAAGTCTAAATACATTTATAGTTTCGGTAAGTGCCCTAAAGTGCTGTAGAGTGCCTAGCTTTTCCATAATTTAAAAGAATAGAGTAAAATCTCAGATTTTTCTCAATTCTTTTGAATTATATAAAAGCTAACGGTGGTTTTTTTTAATTTTTGAAATAAGAGAAAAATTTCCAAAATTTTCTTTTTATTTCTAAAATTAAAAAAAAAATTAACGTTTAAGGTGAATGTGCTAAATCAAATCTCTTCAATAAGAATAAATAAATAAAAAATATTCGTAAAAAATTAAAAACCAACTTTAATTTTCAGAATAAATAAATAGGGATAATTGATCTTATTGATTTCAGTGATTTTTGAAAACACCCAATTTTATATTAGACAAATAGTTTATGTATGAACAAGCAAAAAAAAAAACTCAAAAAGTTTTTTTCCCGAAAATTTTGAGAATTCAACGTATTTCTAAACAATCACAACCCGGCTAATTTAAAAAAGTCAATACTCCAAGTTTTCAAATGTGTGCCTCAAACTACACAAAGGGGTGAGGCAAACAGTTTAAGTAAACTTTTTTTAAACTTTGAGTTATCACTTTTTAAACAGTTGTATGTGATTTTAAAAGAAATTTCCTTAATTTTTTAGAGTTTTCAATAAAACCTTAAAAATATATTTTTTTTATTTAAAATATAAACATAAGGAAATAATCGGAAATATTGATCATTTTTCATGGGTTTGACCTTCCTATGAAAAATGTAGATTAATATTTCAAAACAAATAAAAAAAAAAAAATCTTTATGAATTAATTTATTTCCAAGATAATTTGAAATTATTTTTTTTAATTAATAATCGTGAAATCTATAATTTTAAACTTAAATTTCTTTAAGGTAATTTAAGTATATGGGAAATTAGAATGGAATTAGTACTCATTGATTAATACTGAGACTAATATTTTTTTTTTTTTTTTTTCTTGTATATTTTTTGTTTTTGCTTTTTAATCATAAAAAAATTTTGGGTATGTATTCCTGTGAATAATCGAGAAATAAATGATTTTATGCTTAAATTCTTTTTAAGAAATTTAAGAAAAAGACATCTAGAAGTGTAATTTGCACTTCTTCAATAATATATATATATATAATATTGAATTTTAAATTATCTTTTAATGCAATTGTTTTTTTCGGATTAGTTACAATGAATGAACTTTTGATTGAACATTAAGAATGAAAAAATAATAAATATTAAAATTAATTTGCAGAAAAAAAACCGGGAATATATATTAAAACTCAGACATGAAAAAAAAATAAAATGATAAAAAAGATTTCAAAAACAGAAAAAAAATCAGTTTTTCAATTTAATTTAGCGATATCTTTTGAAAGAAATATTTTGTTCTATTTTTTTAAAAAAAAAATATGATTCTTTTTAGACTATTAAAAAAAATTGATTGAACAAATAATCTCTCGACGAAGTCAAATAAAATTTTCAAAAATTTTACAATTAAAGTTGAAAAAAATATTACTGAAAATTTTCATTTTTTTTTGGCAATTCTCAATTAATATCTTATAAAGTTGTAAACCTTTTTCAAAATTGTTATGTATAATAATGTTTATTATGTGAGTGTGTTTCAAAAATACAAAATTTAGAGATTTTTTTTTGAAAAAATTTTCTTAGTCTTGTTATGTCATGTTATTAACTTCATTTTTTTTTTAAATAAAAAAAACTTATTAATTTTTGTAAATTTAATTTTGATCAGATCCTTAAAAAGAAAACTTCCCACAGCCTTTCACGCAGTATTCCAATAAAATTGGTATTGGAACCAGCAAATAGATTTTTGAGAGAAATAAGGCAGACAAAAAAATATTAATCAAAAAATAAACCAAATGTTTTGGGTATTATGTAAAGGGGTTCTGTTCAAAAATCAAAAGAGAGTAAATATTATCCTCGAAAGAGTTGTTGGGAACTTCAATTCAAGAAAAAAACAAAAAATAACCAAACTAAAAACAAATACTACATAAGCACAATTCCTGTTTTGTAACTATTATGGTTCGTTAGAAGTAATTGGGAACAATCCAAGTAATTCAATGGCCAAAACTCAAAGAAAATGCGATCTTTTAAGGTTAGAGTTGTTTATCAGGAATGTTTGAACTGATCGTCATTTTTTAGGCTTGAAAATCGTGATTATTTTTCTTTTTCAGTTTAACGTTTCTTAGTAATGGGTATTTGAGTTTACCTATCTAAAATTTTCTTATTCATTTTTCAGCAAAAAATACACAGAATAAAACGATTGTTTGATCCTAATTTGTGAATATTTCGATGAATATTTATTTCACAATTTAAATGAGATTGGATTAAAAAGTCTTTAAGGTAGATTGGTAATTTGACAACATAGTCCCTAAATCCTGTGTTATACCGTTTTTGAAAAAAATAAGCTTCAGACATTGAAAATATGTTTTCTTTCAGATTAATTTAAGGGACTAATCTCGATTAAATTTTTTTACCTAAATTTAAGAGAGATTAAGAAAATTTTTTGTCAATTACTTAGATTTGAAAAACCTGTTTATTTTCAATATTAAATATATTTCTAGATAAGGAATCCTTATTTAGAAATTGGTCAAAAAAAAAATAATAGAGACTAGCACCTTAAAAAAATAACAGAATTAGTTCTCTCTGGTTATTAGGTATGAGTGAAGAATTTAGTATTGGCTATTTGACTCGAAAATTTATTTAAATCAAGAAGAAAGTTTGGTGAAAAAAAATTCTTACGTTTTTTCTGAGCGCTTTTTTTCTCTGGAAATTTCTAAGTCTTTTTTTTTTTTCAATTTCCAATTTTTTTTTTCTCTCCATTTCAATTCTTGTTTTTTGTTCTTCTTCTTTTTCTTTTTTATTTGTATTTTCTTTTTTGTTGTGATGCGAGGTCTTTTTAGTTTTTGTTTTCTTTTTGTCCTTTTCCTTTTTTTTTTCTTTTAGGTCTTCTTTTATTGTTTTTTTTTCATTATTTTCTTTTAAAGGAGATCTTGATTTTAAATTTTGAGATGCTGTTTTACTTCTTTGATTTAAATTTCCTCTACCTCTCCCTCTCCCTCTCCCTCTTCCTCTCCCTCTACCTCTCCCTCTTCCTCTTCCTCTCCCTCTTCCTCTTCCTCTTCCTCTCCCTCTTCCTCTTCCTCTTCCTTCAGTTTTTTTCTTTCTTAATTCTTCTTGGAATTTCCTCATTCTTTCTTGTCTTTCTTTGACTTTCTCTTCAGTTAAAGAATCTTCGTTGTCAATTTTTTGAGTTTTTTCTTGTTGTTTTTCTAATTTCTTTTGGTTTTCTTCGTGTCGTTTACGCAGTTTTTCAATTTTTTTTTGTTGTTCAAGTTGCATTTGTTTTTCTTTTTCAAGTCTTCTTTTTCTCTCTTCTTCAGTTTCTTCCCCTTCAGGTTCCTCTTCTTTTTCTTCTTCCTTTTCTTTTTCTTCTTCTTTTTCTTCTTCTTTTTCTTCTTTGGTTTCTTTTCCGGCACTTTCATTTGTTTTTAATTCTTTGTTTGGATTATTTTTGGTACTTATTTGTTCAGGCTTTTGGGTTTTTGTGTTTGTTTCTTGTTCTTGGTCTTCTAACACTTCATTTCTTTCTTCCTCGTTGTTATGTTCCTGAATGTTTTTTATCTTTTCAGAGTTTTCCTCGCTTTGTAATTGTTCTTGTTCTTTTTTTTGATGTGTCTTCTTTAAGGTTTCGCTTTGTTCGAGATCTGTTGTTTTACGGACAAATTTTTGTTGATTTTTTTTCGGGAGATTTCTTCGACTCTTATTTTTTGTATGACCACTCCTCCCCCTTCCTCTTCCCCGTCCTCTTCCTTTTTTTTGTTTCATATTCTTCAGGAATGTAGTTGAGTCCATTTTATTTAATAAAAAACTTCAAAAGAAATGAAAAAAGAAAAAATAGATCTTGATTTTTAATTTTTATTTTGCCCATTATGTAAATCCTCCTTTAAATTAATTCAAAATAAGTTCAAAAGAGTTTTCTCATTTTTAAAATTAAAACTTAAAATGTCCAAAATTTTTATTGTCTTTGTAAAAAAAGTATTTGAAGTTTTGGAGAGTTTTATTCATTGTCGTTTTTTTTTTTTTTAATGTCCTTTTTGAGTTGGAACTGAAAAAGATCGAGACACTTCTTCTATTTTTGTTTTTTGTTTCCCAAAATTTGAAGTCTTTTTTGATTGTTGTTAAAACAAAAGACCATATTTTACAAAAACACCTAAATTCTTTTTTTCTGATCTCTTGGAAATAGTTGTAAAAATCCAACAATATAAGAGAAATTACAGACAAATTTCAAAATTGTTGTGTAACGATGAACCGTTCTAATGAGGTTTATTGATTAAATTTTCTAAATCTATGGAATTTTGGCATTTGGTAAATGTAGAAATCAAATCTTTAACAATTAATAAAAGTATTCAAATAATAAATGGTAAAAAAAATCTCACATTTTTCGTATTTTCCATTTACAAATAGAGTTTTCAAACAAATCGGTTGTAATTTGTGAACCATGTTTTAAAAAGAGAAAGAAAACGAAGTGATAAAGAAGTTAAAATTATTTATTGTTTATTTTTAAAAATTTGAAGAGAAAATTCAATCGAATTACAAATTTAGTCTAATTTATTTTTTTAGGAATTAAGGTAAATACTCTAAAGAGAATTGTTTTTCTAATTTGGGAGAGGTAAAAAGTTGTTGGTCTCGAAAAGTTAGGTATAAAATGAAATTAATTTACTAAGGAAAAAAAAAAATACTGTTGTCAAAATAATGTGTTGAGAATTGTTTAATTTATATTTCAAAATAAAAAATAGTTTTTTTTTGATATAGGATACATAAACATTATATTATCAAAGAAACCAACAATAAACCCTCATTAAATTTAGAGTTGATATCTTAAAGTTCTATTATTTGAAAAAATTTATAAAAATGAAGTACCAAATTGGAAAATTTAAATCAAAAATATAAACTAAATTTCAGAATAAATGACCCAGATTACATTTGAATTTTGAATTACTTTTATATCATTTTGAAAATTTTCCCCTCACAATATAAAGTTTTCAAAATAAATCATTTTTTCTCTTTTTTATTTTTTCAACAGTGTTTTGTTAAATTGGAAAATGAAAACAAAAATTGGAATGAAATAACAGATGAATTAATGAAAAAATTGGTTTCAAATATGAAAAAAAGATTAGGTTTAGTTATCCAAACGGAAGGAGAATCGATAAATTGGTTTTATTAATTTTTTAAAATTTCTATTTTTTATGTACTGCTTATTTTAAAATATTATATCCCAATTTTTTTTCACTATTTTTTTTTTATTTTTTTTCTTTTATTTTTAGACAAAAAATAAATATCTCATGAGTATAGTATTGAATATTAAAATCGAAATTTTTATAATATAATAGATAACTACCATTATTAAAAATATTTTTCTTTAAAATTTGATTTTTAATTCGCCAATGATTTTGAAATGGTGTTTACTTAAATTTCCAAAGAAAATTTTAAAAAAGAAAATTTTTCAAAAACAATGAGAAAAATAATGAAAAATACCAACTAATTTCATTTCTTATTTAAAATCCATTTAAAATATCAAGAGATAAACCTTCAAAATCGATTTCAACTTAGGTATACTACTGGTTAGTGGATTATTATTTCTATTGTGACAAGAAGAAAAAATATGTATTATATTTATAAAAAGGGATTATAGTCCATGGGAACTCATTATTTTAATCACTATAATGTTAAAAGCACATTAACCCAAATTAAAATTTATCTCAAAGTTCAAAATTGAAATGTTATTAAATCTCTTAATAAATATCATTTCTAATTTATTTTTAAAGATCTTGCTCTTTTTTTAATACATAATTTTTGTATAATTTTAGAACTTTAAATAAAAATTTACTTGATTTATTAATTGGTAATAATAGTCAAGTAAAAAGTTTAAATTTTTATTTCGAGATCAAAAGATATAATGTAAAAAAAAATGTTTAGAAAAAATAGGTGTTGACATGTAATTACAATTTCAATGACAATTACTCCTATCAGAGCAATTTTTTTCTATTACAAAATATTTTGACATTGTATCTAAAATAATCTTGATTAACTGCCAAAAAGTGATTTGAAAAATAAGTTTTAAATAAACCAAATTTCAAAATTAGGGGCAAACTTTAGTATTATTATTATTTTCATGTTTCATTTGTCTTACAAAAAACAAAATTATTTGACTATATTTTTATTTATTAATATATATTGGTTATTATCTCTAAACACTTTAATAAAATACATTATTATTCAAAAAAAAAAAAAAAAAAAACAAATTTTTTTATGATGGAAAATCTCCCCCTATTTTTGAAATTATTCTTAGTTTATTAAATCTTTTCTTGTAACCTAACTGTCCAAAGCCAGTCAAAATTAGTTTAACTCAAGTTAAATATTTCAATATTATTTTTAAAGTGTTAAATACAGAAATTTTGAATAAAATCAACTATTCTTTTTATCAAAAAAAAAAAAAATAATTGAATTTTAAATATTCCAATTTGAAATCCAATTTAACTAATTTTGATTCTATTCTGTGAAACTTTACTTGTTTTGGATTGGAAATTTTATAGTTTGAAATTTTTCATTATTTTCTAAGGATTTGATGAAAGGTAAAAAAAAATTCACTAAAAATACAGCCAGTTCCACTTTTAAGGCACCAACTTTCAACGAAATTTAAGGCACAATAAAAATCTCATTTTAAGGTACAAAATTCAGATTCTAGTAAAATTAATTGTCAAAAAAAAATTTTCACATTTTGTGCCTTAATTTGAGATTTTTTTTGTGTCCTAAATTTAAATGAAAGTTTTTCCCTTAAAAGTGTAACTGACTGTAGTTTACACTTTATATTTCCCTTCAGTCCATAATATCATTATGATGTGAGATATTCTTTTTACACATTGTTTATGACATTATTTTTGAGGAAAATTTAATGTAATTCTACCAACAGATGGAGAATATTATGAAATAAAAACCAGGATTTTCGACTAACTAAATTAAATTTTGAATTAATATTGATTTTTTTTTGATTAATTGCAAACTTTATTAGGAAAAAAAATTATTAATAAAAAATTCCTAGCGTTTACAACACTAGTTTTAATATGAATCTTGTAAATAAAAGAGTTTTTACAATTTTCGGGATATTTAGGGGTTTCACGTATTATCCGAAATTTTAGTAATGGGTAATAAAATTAATTCCACTTTTAATACACAGACTAAGAGGAAATTTAAAGAACAAAAAAATGTCAAATTAAGGCACAAAATTCAGAATTTTTTTTACACAAATTATTTTACTAGAAACTGAATTTTGTACCTTAAAATGAGATTTTTATTGTGCCTTAAATTCCTTTGTACTTGGTGCCTTAAAATGGAACTGACTGTATTTCTTTAACCAAATATATTAATATTCTAATAAATATGATATGTGGGTATAATAGTATTAACTATTTACATACCAAATAAAAAATTAAAAGAAAAAAAAATGAAAAATTTGATCAAAAAATAATAATTAAAAATCATTTATTTCGTGATATTATATGATAAATTTTGATGAAATAACTTCTTCTTTACTTAATTTTATTTTTTATTCTGAAGTATGAAGTGTTTTTTATTATAAAATTTTGATGAGCAAATTACTGTTTATTTCTAAAGAAAACCCTTAATGAATTGAAATTTTTTATTTTCGTTTTATTCATCTAATTTTTATTAGGTTAAAGAAAATCGGATATTTTTTAAACATCTTCTCGAGAAATAAAAATCCATTGGGTGATTTGTTTTGATCTGGTTTATCATTATTTATTATGAAATTAATTAAAACTCCCAAAATAATTTTGAATTCTTGGTTTCAATTTTTCTAAAAGTTCTCTTTTTCTTCATGTTTCATCTTTTTATAACTGGATTTTTAATTTCAAGAATTCAACTCCTTTATTCGAATTTTTAAAATAAAATTTGTTTATTTTTGTTTTGTATTAAAAAATATTTGAAAAAAGAATTTTTAAATCAAATTTAGAAAAAAAAATTTGTAAAAAAATAATAAGTAGTAATGGGGCTAGAAATTCATTATTATTTTTTTGGTTGAACCAAATTGAGAAGATTAAATCTAACAAGTCTTCGAAAATTGGCTTTGTTTCAATTTTTTTTTTTATTCTTGATTTCAACAAATTTATTTGGAAAGGTGATCTTTCTTCTTTGGTTTTCAAAAAGAAAATAATTATTTTAAATACACACCTACTTGGGTCTATTTTTTTGGTTTACTGTTTGTACTAAATTCGATCATTTCCCAAAACACATTTCTAGAACCAAAACCAAATTTAATAAAAAGAAAAAAATTAAAAAAAAAAATGTTCAAAAAATTGAATTAAGAAATTTTGCAACTCTGAATTACTTTGGGGTCGTTTTCTTTCACAAATAGTAACTAGTGAACCGTATTCTAATTTCAAGTTTCAATATCTGGTCACTCAAAAAAAATCTTACTTCTGTAAAGTTGTAACACAATTAAAATTTTTCAAAATTGTAAAATGTACGTACTTCCTTAATTTATATAATTAAAAAAAAATTATTCAAATTATTCAAACAAATAATTTATCTTTTTTTAATTTTTGATTAACAAAAGAAAAAAAAGAAAAATCCACGTGAAATATAATCAAAAAAAATCCCGAGAATAATCACTATTTAAAAAAATAAATTAAAAAAGTAAAATTTAATGAATTATTAATTTATTTCAAAAAAAAAAAGAACATAATTGTGAAAAAACTTAAAAAAAGAACCACAGTTAAATGAAATTAATAATAGTTTTGTTAAAAATGGAATAGATATTTAAATACAGATATATTCAATATATTCCATAACTTGGCTTGATTCCATACAAATTCATTGAAATCAAAAGAATGAAGAAAATATTAATAAAAAAAAAAAAAAACAAATGATCTTAATAATTAATCTTTCATTACTTTATTCATAATTAAAGCCAAGTTCAACATTGGATAAAAGCCTTTTACAATTTCAGGATCGGTCTCTGGTGGTTCTTCACCATTGATTGCAGCAAGGTACCCAAGAGTAATGGTATCTCTTAGCCCTATTTTCAATTGCTTCATTTCATCTGATAATTCAATTTCCTTGAATCCGAAATCAAAGTTTTGTTGTCCAGCAATGGCGTACTTCATTTCTTTTTTTTCAATATTCTTCCAGTTCGTCCAGGTCTCTTCGTCGATGAAATTAGGAACCGAGCTTTCCTTGGTAAAGGCGAAATCGAAGTCCCAAGGTGCCAAAAGGTTGCCATTTACGGAATCCTTTTCAGAAACCAAAATGAGGTTATCAGGGTGTGCATTACAATGGAAATCAAAGGTGAAATTGTCATAGAAGGTACCCCATGAGATCTCTTCTTTTTCCAGGATCATGACCACTCTTCCAACTTCGTAACCTAATTTATAATATAGATTGGAAATTATTGATCCAACTGATTTTTTTTCCTTCTTGATATACTCCACGATTGGTGCCATTTTGTGTGATTCGGACTCCCAAAGTTTAAACCAGCGTGGGTGTACGTCCTCGTGTTTTGGTGGTTTGGGTGCTTCGTGCAATACATTCACCTTTCTAAGGTCGATAAGAGGTAATTTTTTGTTGACAGCAACAGCTGTGTTAATCAATTTGTTATCCTTGTCAAACCTTGATTTATCAAATAGCGACAAATATTGTGTATGATCCCAATCATGCACCAAAACTGATAATAGCCCCTCAAGGCCAGGCAACACGGCGTTTGCAAGTCTGATATCGGATGTGCATTCGTAAACATTGCAGAATTTGCCGATCTTGGGGAGCTGATCTTCTTCAAGCTCATACTTGAAGATGGCAGTTGGGATATTGGCAGTTGGGATACCCTTTTTTTTCATCAGCTCTGACAATTCTGAGACCATTTGGTATTCACGTAAGGATGTGTGCTCAAACATACAGCCACGCACTTCCTCATATTTGGTTTCGCCAAACACCTTGACATCTCGGACCAGGAACCTTTCGGTATTGTTACCGCACCCTTTAAATCTGTACATTTTTTTGCCAATCAGCATGACCCCAGATCTGATGCCCGATGCAAAGCCAACATAGGGCGTTCGCTTTTTACATTTAATGTATGGAGACTGGAGCGATGTGGGCAAGTCCTTAATGTTACCAAATTCGGTGGCCTTGGAATCCGTTGAGGGAATACATGGGATGATCTGCTTGCTATACTTTTCTCCCAATTTAACCAAGGGGTTCTTAGTGCGGAACTTGGTTTCTTCGATTTCCTCTTTGGAGTTTAAGCTTTTAAATTTCTTTGGCACTAACGTTTTGCCACTCGCCTTTTCATAATAGCACGGCCGTTTATCAAAATAGAGCGACTTGGAGCAGAATTTGCAATGGAGATCGGCCTCGAGTGGCCACGAGACCCACTCATACGTGTTATAGTAAAAGATCATTCGTGTTGGGATCTTGCGGTTGCCCTGCAGGTATTGCATATAGGTGGAGACCATCATGAAGCCACACACTGTTGCGACGTACACTGCCGAGGCGCCAACCGGGTTTTTGTCCTTGGGAATAAAGTTGATGTTCTCAAGCCCTTGGATCTTATCTGGGAGTAGCCGATCCAAGACTTCCTGGTCCTTCAATTTGTCAACACAGCAAATACATGGCGCGCCTTCAGGTGGGTAAAAATCAAAGGACATCATTTGGTTAAAGGTTCCACCAACTACCACGGGGATGCCCAAGGAGAGCCCCAACGATTGCACGGCTACATCCCAATATGCGCCAACGTCGATCAAATTGAAAATTACCGTACACTCCCTTGCTGCCTTCACAATTTTTGACCAATTGCCAAGTGCCTCCATCTCCATAGGAACAATCTCAGTCCTCAGGTTATGGCTCTCAAGGGCTTCCATAGCACTGTCAATCTTCG
This sequence comes from Anaeramoeba flamelloides, assembly GCA_027625915.1. Lineage (NCBI taxonomy): Eukaryota > Anaeramoebidae > Anaeramoeba > Anaeramoeba flamelloides. Next base: position 8,854,940 of record JANTQA010000032.1, on the reverse strand, counting down.
ACTTGTTGATATGCTTTTTGCTAAACAGAATTTGTCGATTTAAATTGTGATCGTCAACTACATCAAAATCTAAAATGAAGATTTTCTTAAACCCAAGACGACATAACGCAACTGCAATCGTACATCCTAATCCGCCTTTTATAATTTTTAAATATTAGAGAATAATTGTCAGTTTAAATTTTTTTTTTTTTTTTTTTACAGCTTTTGAATGAATTAAAACACTTTTGGAGAATCAAAGTGAAAAAGGAGAAAAAAAATTTTATAGGCTTACCAACACCCAAAACAAACCCAACTTGTTCTTCAACCACTTCTTGTGGCCAGTTTGGGATTAACTTTTGTTTTTTGAAATAATTAGTATTTTCAGTCATTTATATTTGATTAATATAAATAAAATGAGAAAAAAATTATGAATTTTTGAACAAAACAAGAAATAATTTCAGATTTGAGTTTGAGATGAGACTAATGATTTGTCAATCTGTGGATTGAAGAAAAATTGTTTTGATTTATTTGAAGTTACAGACTTTGATTAGTTGAATTTTTTATTTTCAAAAATTCTCAAAGTTCCAGTCAGAAAAAAAAGTTTTCAAATCATGACTATAAAGTTTTTAAAAGAGACTAAGTTGAAAAAAAGATTTTTCAAATAGGAATTGAGCATAAACAATTTTTCAAAAATTGTAAACAGGTTTCAAAAAAGAGGAAGAAAATATTTCAAAAAAGTGAAGAGGTTGATTACTGGTATTTGAAGTCTAAATGGGAAAATATTTTCAATTCATTTTCCTTATTTATGACAAACAGAGTTTCCCTACAGGGCCAGGTTGTAAATTGGAGTTTTGTTTGAAAAAGGAAATTGCAAACCAAGTGAAAAAATTTCCCATTTGTAATTCAAATACCAGTATGTTTTTTTCTTAACTATAATTCTTTCAATGAGATCAAATGTGTTAAACACAGTTATTTTTGAAAATAAAGTGAGATAAAATTTACTTCACTTCGCTGTTCTTTATTTACGAAAAAAAAGTTTGTAAAAGAGAGATAAAACACGATTTGATTAGATAAAAATTTGAAGAAATGCGAAAAACTTTACTATTCATTTTCAATTATGTTTTTTAAAGAGAGTTGGCATATTATGAGAAACCACTTGGAAAAATTTCACTCCAAAAGAAAAAAAATAAATAGAAAATAAATAATTATACCCATTTATAATGTGAATACCTGTTGAGTTCGATAAAAAATTGGTCAACTAAATTTAGTTGACAATTTTAAGGCATGTCTAAAATTTTTTTATAAATTAGTGTTTGAATCTCAAAAGGGAAAAAAATTTTCTCTTCAACTAACTTTCTTTTTAAACCATAAAGAGTTATTCCTATGAAAAAGTTTATAATTTATGATCTCACTTTATTTATTTGGTTCTTTATTGTTTGATATTTGTTATAACTAAGAATCCTATGTTAGGGTTAGATTTTGGAAATGGAAAACTGAAAAAAATCAAAAAGTTTGGCAAATTTTTAATTTCAAATACCAGTTCGATTTTTCAAAGTACTCTTTACTTGCTTTCATTTTATATTATGTCGTAAAGACTACACCACAAGCTGAAACCAACATAATTTAGCAAAAAATGCTCTTGAAAGAGTTCAATAATCTCAATTTAAATTTACACATTTGAAATTTCTTATAAAAAAAAGGAGATATTTTCACTTTTTCCAATAATTGTCTCAATTTTCTCCCTTTGTAGATATAATCTAAAATTTGATTTAATATTTCGGAATTATTATTCCAAATCAATAAGACAAAATAATACCACAATAAGTTCGAAATATTTTTTATATTGCTTTTACAAGTTTTGAAATGGTTTAAAATTTGAAATTGTTCTTGAAAATCTTTAAATTCGATTTATTTTTAAATTTTTCATTCAAAAATCTTATAGAAAAATTTTTTTTTGTTTTTTTGAGAACAATAAAAAGAGTAATTTTTTTCTTCAATTTCTTAAGAAGGAACAATTCTTTTTAAGGTCTCAATATAAAACAACACAATAACTGGACACCATGACTCGTGGGTACTTAGTCCTTAAGTGACCATTAACACAAAAAATATCATCGAAAATTTACTGGTATTTGAATTATAAATGGGTTAAAAATTTCATTTTCTTGAACAATTTTGTTTTATAAATAGAGTTTTCAAAAAAAGTTGGTTGTAACTCGTTGAGTTGTTTGAAAAAGGAAATTGGAAAATAAAGTGAAATTTATTCTCTTTTAAAATTCAAAGACAATTAAGGATTTATTTATTTTCTGTTTTCTGAGGGAAAAAAAAAAATAAATTGTAACTTTAAATGACTTAAAGGTTCAAAAACTTAAGAAAAACTTCAGTACGATATTTTTTTCTAATGATTAGAAAACTTAAGTTAATAAAGAAAAAATGAAAATATAAAAATTGAAAATAAAAAATTGCTAAAATAGTAAAAAAATATACAAATTTGGGTACATAGTGCCCCACTTTTCGGAATCGTAGAATACCAATTTATTAATCACATTTTGTGGAATCTTATTATTAATAATCTTTCTCTCGGGTTTTTACTCCTCCTGTTTCAGGATGTGGATAATTTTTAATTTGGTCATGTAAATGATATAATATGTTTTTACTTTAATGTTTTGTTTATTTTTCTTCTTCTCTTTTTTATTTAGTAACTTTTCTTTATTACTCCTTTCTCTCAATACATAAATAAAGCCAGTATGATAATTTTTAGATATTTCTGAGCATTAAGAAAATAAAAAACATTTTTGATAACAACTTCACTTAATTCCCTAATAAAATACTGTAATTTTTATAAATAAGTAGAAGGAAGAGTTTTTCAAACATACCCCCCCCTGGTATTTAGATATATTCTCCATTTATTAATAGAATAAATAAAAGATTTAGTTCATCAGATTCAAATTTTAATATATAAATTATTTCCGAAAATGTAACGATCAACGTTTGAAATTGATAAAATGATAATAAAAATCTATTAAACAAACAAAGAATTTGATATGAATCTTAATATCGATAAAACATAAAAATAAATAATTTCTCAACAATAAAATATTTGGGAATTTGTCTCAAAAAAGAAAAAAAAATTATAAAAAAACTTCGGACAAAGTTAAAGATAGTAGTAAAAAATTAATTTATATTTCGAAAAAAAAAAAAATTCATAAATGAGGATAGTGGTAAAATTATAAATATTCAAAACAATATAAATTAGACAACTATTATATGGATTAGTTATTTTCATCCAACTCAAAAAGATTTTTACACAATAGATATTTATAACTAAAAATCAAAGTACTTTTTAAAAATTAAAATATATACAATAAGAATAAATATAGAAAACTGAAGTACAACCCGATCCAGTTATAATTTTAATAAACTAAAAAAAAAAAAAAAAAAAAAAAAATAAAAATTCTGTGTTTGAGTCAGAACACTAATAAATTTACAAATTTCAAAAAAAAAAAAAAAAGATGAAAATATCAATTCTAGAACCAAAAACGAAAAATTCATAAATTAACAATACAGTCAGTTATACTTTTAAGACACAAACTTTGAACAAATTTAAGACACACAAAAAATTTCAAATTAAGGCACAGAATCGAAATTCTAGCAAAATAATCTGTGTAAAATAAAATTCAAATATTGTGCATAAATTGGAGATTTTTCTGTGCCTTAAATTTCGTTCAAAGTTTGTATCTTAAAAGTGAAACGTACTTTATTAAATAACCATTTTATAAAAATGTGATTACCTTGTTATAACCACTTTCAACTCACAGAAACTCCATTTCACTCTAATTGGGCCACTAAAAAATGAAATATCCCCTTTTTTAAGAATCAACCAAATTAAGATTGTTTAAAAATAAGATCAAAAATAAACTTACGATTAGAGTTGGAAACCATCAAATAAATACCTACAAGACTTAAAATAAAAATAAAAATTTTTTTAAAAATATTTTAGTCCTTTTCATCGAAACTTCTCGTGTATAATTTATCAATTTCTATTGAAAATTAAAATTGTTTACAATAAGATTTTTTTAATAGTAATTTTATAGAAAATTTATAGTAATTACAAAGTATCAATATAAAAAGTAAATTTGGAGTTTTAAAAGATATTTTTTCAAATTAAAATCTGTAAATAAAAAAAAAGAAAAAGAAAAGAAGAAAAAAAAAACACAGAAGAAGAAAAAAAAAAAGCAAAAAAAATAAAAATTAATAAAAGAAAAAATTACTAAATGAGAAAAAATGAACAGATTTAAAAATTGAAAATTTATTTTGAGAAGAATAATAAATCAAACTCTTAGAATATGTTCTATTTCTACAAAAAAACCACGACTTTTGATTCAAAAAAGAGTTTATTTTAAAAAAGCGAGGATCCAACTTTTGAATAATGGGTAGAAGCTGAAATGGGAAGGATAATAACATTTTTTTTTTTTTTTTTACAGTCACCACTTTATGACAAGTGAAAATCTCAACATAATTTTAATTTCATGTATCAAAAGAATAAAAAATTCACACTTTTTTAAAATATTTGTTATTTAGTGAACAGTTAATAATATTTAAACCAGAGAAGAAAAGCTAAGGTTATTTAAAAATAATATAAATATACGGTTATATTACCAACTGTTACTTTATATCAATGATTTCTTCAATTCTTGTTTTTTTTTGAAAATCCATTGATTTTTAATAAAAAAAAAATTAAAGAAAACATCATAGCGGTTTTCAAAAATTCGAAAAATGGGTGTAAAATACCCAAAATTTTCCTAACTTTGAAACAAGGACAATTATATAGGTTTTTTTGTTTTATTTTGAGAAATAAATAATAAATTTATAAAATTTTTTTTTCCACATTGAATCAAAAATAATCCAATTACAATGTATATGTATAATTGAAGGACTAAATTATTTTAGGATACAAAGAACCTTCACTAATCACCTAAATAAGTATTATTATTTTTTCAATAAAGATAAACCAAAATCAAAATTTTCCAATTTATGTAAAAAATCATAATAGTTTTGAAAATTATTCAAAATCTAGACCAGCTCTTTTTGACTATACCTCCTATGAAAAAAATTGGAAAATAAGGATTAATTCTTGAATCTAAAATAAACGAAATAACAATCAACACACAACAAATAAAAACAATATCATTTATATTAGTCAAAATAAAGAAACATTATTTATCTTTTCTTTCTTGAAGGATCGAGAAAATTAAGATTATTTATTGAAATTTACCACTAAAAATTTCTAAATAAGGGAAGTGTTGTAAAATTCATAGGTTTTCCAGAATTCGTAAGAATAGAGAAAAGTTTTTTAATTTAACTCATTTTTTTTAAATTCTGGAAAACCTAACCGCCATTTTTTTTAATTTAAACGAAATGAAAGGAAAATTAAATAAATTTTTTTAATTTAAAAAATTAAAAAAAACCTAATAGTGCTTTTCTATGAAAAAAATCGAAAAATCTGGATTAAAGAATTAATACAAATAAATAAAAATAATAAGAATGTTATCCTTGATATTATTCAGAATAAATATTCATTATTCATTTTATCATAGGTTAATGATAAAGAAAATTATGATTCTCTGTTAAAATTTCTAAACAAAAATTTAGAAATTAGGGCTGGATAGAAAATTAATTTCCCCCCTTCAAAATAAACAAAAAAAAACCCAACTCATTAGAAATAATCACAATGCCATTAAAAATGAAAAAAATATTATTTTTAAAAAAAAACACAATAAGAAAACAAAATGGTCATCTTCTTTAAAATTACAAGCGATTAGGTGCATTTTTATTTGCGAGATCTAAAAGATTATATTTTTCATTGAAAAATAATTTGTTAATGGGCGTATTGTATTCCAAAATAAGAAAAACGGCATTATTCAAAGAATCAATAAACAAATTAAAATCCTGAACATAAAACTTCGATATTTTCTGTCAGCTGTCTTATTAATTCGAGTGCCTTGGCGAGTGTGTTTCTAAAAAATTTAATATTTGGCAAAAAAAATCTTGATTCTATTTCATCTGTTACTTCAATTAGTTTGTTATGGTAATTTACTGTTGCGCCGATCATTGAGTTTCCAACTGTTTTGTCTTCAGCAAAGCCTTGTGTCAAAACCTTATAGGAATGAGCACGCACCAAAAGGCAATCGTTTTCAATTAGGATGTCGATAACGACGTTTTTGAGGTGCAATTGCTGGAAATAAATATCAGAGGTTTGGGAATAGGGGAAAACATCATAGTTATGCAATTCTAAGGCATTCCTTGCAACATTGAGCCTCCTTAAGATCTTTTTTACAACATTCAGAAGGACACCCATCTTCTCAACAGTGCGTATTTCCCTTTTGCCTTGTTGAGATAGGGTATTCAAATCAATGAGAGCCAACTTTAAATACTGCCTTGCGTCCTGTACCTGCCGCAAAATGAAAGGTATCTCGCCCATAACGGATGTGCTTACAGTTTTTCTTTTTCCAGATTTGTGATCAATTACAGCTAATTGCAAATCTGCATGAATGATCTTATATTCGTTAATTGTCATATTGCCTGTAATATGCCCCTTATGTAAATTTAACATTACCACATTTGTTTGCATTGATTTTAATATACTGTTCTCCGTTTCTTTCTTTTCAATTTTTTTTTTTTTCTTGTTTTGAGTTTGTTTTTGTTTTTGGATTTTTGTGATTTTCGTTTTTGAGTTTTTTTGTAATTTGGGTGTTGTTTTTTTTTTTTCCTCATCCTTTTCCCTTTCATTTTCTTTTTGTTTTTCTTTGTAACTTTCTTTTTCTTTTTCTTTTTCTTTTTCTTTTTCTTTTTCGGAAGAAGAGTAAAGAACTTTGTTTTGTTCAAGATTTGTTTTTTTTTCATTTTTTTTTTGATTTTTCTTGCTGTCTTTTTCGTTTATTTCTTCGATTGTGTGATCTTGTGAATCATTAAACGCCCGATTTAAATAATCAATACAATCTTCAAGAAGGCTTTGAAGTTTTGTAGATAGCACTGATACTTTGTTTTGAATATACCATTGCTGTTCTAATTCTTCAGTCATTCGTAAAAAAAAATTTGAAAAAAAAATGAAAAAGTCGAAGAATACATTGAAAAAATTGAGTATATAAGATCCTAATGTTGGCTACCAAGAACCCGAAAAGTAAAATATGTTTCTAGTTGAATGTAAAACATTTTAGTTTTCCAGAGTCTAAATGTCATCTAAAAAAGTCGATTTGTGAAATAATACTATTTTTTTGATCTTATCTTATTTAAAAATTATCCTTATATTAATATAAAGTGCCCAACTTTTTAAAAAAAATCTTAATTTTGAGACAATTTAAGGGCTGAGTTACTAATATTCAGATTTAAAAGTTGAAAAATATCTTTCTTAAATTTATATCAAAATGTAGATTAGTTGGAAAAAATTCTATTTATTTACAAAAAATATAAATAATTAACCCAATTGATTATTTTTACAAATTATTTTCCATTAATTGTTTGTAAATTTGAAACGACAACTAGAATTCATAAAAAGGAAATAAAAATCAATCATTTATTTCTCTTTTTTAATATGATGATTATTGAGTTAATCTTTGAAATTTAAAAGTAAAAAAGAGTTACTTGGTAAGTTCTAGATATTGAAATCGTAAATATAGGAAAAACTATTATTTTAAGTTTCTCATTTTTAAATTTGGAAAAGGTAATTTTATAAAATTCAAAATGATAATTTTTAATTGTGATCATAGTAAAAAATCTAATAATTTATTGTGAAATAAGATTTTTAATAGATTTTTTAGAATTATTTGATTCTTGGCGGCACTAATATCATTTACACCCAATTACAACATATTTATAATATCGAAATTTATGGTGACACTAACCCCCAAAATAAAACCCTTTTTAATGATATCACAACAGAGATTAAAATGTTTTTTCAACTTTTCGGTTTTATAATTTCTCAAAGTATACAATATTAAACAATTAATGGATCAAACTATTTCTAACAGGCACTAACCATTTTTTCACAATAAAATCAATAAATTCAATAAATAGATGTAATAATTTTGAAATTTTTTCAAGAAATTTTAATATATTTTATCAACAGTGATACTGTTCTAATAGGCATAAAAGAGAGAGGAAATTTGTTCAAGAAATTAAAATTTTTAAATAAAAATAAAAAACCAGTTAATAAAACATTGAAGATGTTGTGGCTTGTTTATATATCGATTTTTTATTAATTTTACACTTTCCTTTTCTTTTCCTAACAACGTTCTTGCTTTTTGAAACTAATTTTCTTTAGTTTAAGGGTGCTTTATCAAAATTACAATTATAAATTATTTCAAAAATGACCTTTAAAAAACCAAAAAAGTAACAATTAGAAGAATAAACATAAAAGAATATTTGATTCCCTTTTAAAGTAATTTTTTTAAATCAAAATATTTACAAAACAATTGATAAAAAAAATTTTTTTCTACTTATTGAGAAAAACAACAAGGTTATTTTGATTTTTAATTAAAGATCAGATGAAAATTCCAATAGAAATAAATTTGATATTTCACAAATAATTCTCAGAGTTTCAAGAAAAATAGAATAACAGATTTTTTACTAAGTGACTACCGATTTTATAATAATAAAAAAAATTGAATTACTAATTAAATAAAAAATTGAAATAAAATAAGATAAGTATAATATGATAAAATTTTAAAATAATGATTTCAATTTTGAAAAATCTAAAATTAATTATTTAATTCTTTATCCCCATTTAAACAAAAATAATTTATGTATAACAAGTTGTCCCCTTCTAAAGGAAAATGGTTTACAATTTAATTTTCTGAATATACCAAATCCACTCATACCCACCCCCCTCTATCGTTTTATATTATATTAAAATATGACCGTTAATTATAAAAAATACAAACCCTAATGAAAAAACTTTTTTTATAACATCTATATAACATTTTTATAACAAAATTTCCTTTTGTATGATGATTTTTTCAATATTTTTTGAAAAAAATATTCTTATAACAGGCTTATAACATGTTATAAATTTTATAACACAGTTTATAACCAAAATTTATGTTATAAAAGTTTTTATTATAAAATTTTATAACATTTTAAACGTTTATAATACCTTTACAACATGTTTATAAAATGCTAAAAAAATTTTTTTTTCATTAGGGAAATATATCAAAAAAAAATTGAAAATTATTATATCTATTTGTTGAATTTATTGATTTTATTGTGTAAAAATGGTTAGTACCTAATAGAAATATTTTTTTCCTTTAGCTGTTTAAAATGGTATACTTTGAGTAATAATAAGACCGAAAAGTTGAAAAAACAGTTTAATCTCTGTTGCTAAAATAATAAAAATGCTTTTATTCATAAGGATTAGTTTCACAATAGATTTATCTATATATAATGTATACAATAATAAAATTAAACAATGGTGAAATCCATTATTAACAAATGTCTCTAAAAAAATCTATTATAAATATTATTGAAAATAAAGTATAGTAGGGAAAAAAATACCTGACATGAAAAAAATCCCTGACAAGATTTTTAATTGTGAATATTAGTAAAATTTTTGTCTAATTTCAATGAAATCCTTATTATAAATAACTAATTTTTTTATGAGATTAGTAATAAACCTACCTAAAGATCATCAAAGTAAGGTGTCTCTAGAAAACTTGAGTAATTGTTTGATAGCCATATGTTGATCAACTTTTTTTGAAAAACAATCCCGTTTTATTGAGGTTTACTAGAGTTTGGAAAATGATAATCTTTCTTCTTGTTTTTTGATTGGTTGAATGGTGTTTTGAACAAGTATGATTTCATCAATCATCATTCTAATAAGTGGGGGGGTTATAATTGAAAAAGTTCGATTCTTAAAAAAAGGAATTTGATCGTAAATAGCTGAAATTACATAATAATTTTACTAATATTCACAATTAAAAATCTTTTCCGGGATTTTTTTCATGTCCGGTATTTTTTTCACTGCTCTAATAGATTTTATTTAATAATAACAAAATAAAATAAAATCCGTTAATATATTTTATTTTTAATTAATTTACCTAAAAAAAAATATTAGAAAACCAAAATTAAAGCATTCCAGGATTTTATAATTCATATTTAGAACTCCAAGAGAAACTATTTTTTCAATTATTTTATTTCAAAGATTAACTCAATAATCATTAAAATCAAACCCCAATTAAAGATTAGTTTTGTTTCTGTTTAATAAAACCCAGTTTTTTTTCGACCTATATCTGATATTTCAGAAAATAATTTGTTGTAATAATCTATTGACAATTCTTACATTTTTATTAAAAATAGAATTTTTTTGACTAATCAACATTGAGAGTAAATTTAAGAAAGGTATTATTCTACTATTAAAACCGATTATTGATAATGGGGTCCTTAATTTTTTTCTTGTAAGATATATTTTATTTCTAATATTCTGGTATTTTTGATTATTAAAAGGATCTTTTTTTTAATTAATAAAATTGTCTAATAGTGCTGTTTTACTAATATTTTTTATAGAAATCCAAACCAAGTAACATTTATCATTTACACCAATAACAACATAATTTACATGTAAACTTCTCTGGGGAAAGAACCTAATCCCATAAGAAATTTTTTTTCTCAATTGTATTTAAAATCTTTATTAGATAAAGGAGCCTAGTTTTATTGAAGAAATAAAAATATTCTATGAGGTAAATTTATTATTCTTCTCAAAATAAATTTTCAATTTTTAGATCAAAATCATTTTTTCTCATTTTTTTTTTTAATTTTTTTTTATGTGTTTATTTTAATTTAGCTTGTATGTTTTTTTTTTCATTTTTTTTTAAATGAATGTAAATTTCTTTTCTTCCTTTTTTTATATTTTAAAAAGTAAATTTCAAAAAAAAAATATTTGAGACTTCAAATTAACCTTAAGAAAAGTTGGGGATTTGTATTTTTGTTTCAAATGAAAACATTTACAATTAAAGAATCTTATTATCAAAAATTTTCATTTTCCAAAGAAAGTGAGTAATTTTGCAAGAGAGGTTTCAATGATAGGGAATTAATTTTTTTTTACCAAATATTTTTTAATGAAATTTATGATTTGTTGAAGTATTTAGTTAATAATTATCGGCTCTAATCCGATTTTTATTATTTCTCTTATTTAGATAATAATCTTAGTTTGACAGATTCAAAAAAATAATCCAATTTTTCATTTTGTCTGGTCCATTTTGAGAGAAATGAGGTTTACTTTTAAGAAAACAGAAATTAAATAAAATTTTAACTTTCAACAAGAAAAAATTGCAACAATTAAAGCAATCATTACACTGTCAATTCTCTACTAAAAAAAAACGAATTTAACCAAATATTGATTTTCAAAACTTTCTAGCCAAACCAGATAAGAAAAATTATTAAATAGGATAAAATATTTCCACTTTCTTACTCTTTAACAAAATCTGATATAGAAAATAAACTAAAATTCGAAATTTTTTCCACCCGTTTAAAATAGTTAAAAGTATCCCAATAATGCAATTTCATTCAAATTGAAAATAATTTTGATTTTAATCAAATATGAAAATCATTTTTTCATCTTTAACCTTATGTTTTCATTTCTTTTTTAAATTAAGTAACTGGTTGGGTCCGATCCAAACTTTTTTTTACAAAAATTGATACTAGTTTAAAGTTGAGTTGTACAAAAGAGAAAAACTTAAATAAATTTAGTTAATGATATCTAATCTAGTGATCAATAAATATTCCTAATAAAATTTCAACATATTTACTAGTGTATTTTTTTTGTTTTGCTATTTCCAAAAATTTGAACACCAATAATTTATTTGTTTTGAAAATCATTTATTTTTTTTGTTTTGTTAGTATTGTAATTTATAAACAATTGTTAACATTTCAATTAGTGAATGACCTCTGATTTGGTATTTCTTCTCGAATTGAATAAATAAGATTTTTTTTTCAAAATATTGAATTTTGGTATGTCAAAAATTTTGAATTGGAGATTTGATAGATACATAAAAATCATATAAAATAACAAAAAGAACAAAAAATTTAAAACAAAATTGGATCTGAATTTTTCAATTAAAGTTTTTTTTTTATTTTTCCTACAACTGAATACTTATAAAAAGTGTATTCCAAACTTTTTATGAGTAATATTAAATTCTTTTTCACCTTGATTTAATAAACCTCATAGAATTGACCCAATAAAAATTTCATGAAAAATGAATTTTCGATCCTTGTTACTCGGTTAATATTTTTAGTAAAACTATAGAACAAGTTAACGAATCCTAATTACTGTAATTTTTGAAATTCAAAAGAAATACTCAAAAAAAAAAAAAAAACAAAAAAAAAAAAATGATTTCCACAAGGAAATTTTTTTCAATATCTTTCTTGATTAAAACCGGAAAGAGAATTTTATTAAATTTGTTTCAAATATTTAAACAGTAGTAACAATTTCTGAAAAAAATATTAAAGGTTAAAAAAAATTTTCAATAATTAAAATTTTGAAATAATTATTTTTTGTTCAGTGATTAAATTTAATTTTGAGATAAATAAAAAAATATGATAAATTTACAATAATTTATGATTATAAAAGTTTCTAATAAAATAATAAAAATTACCAAAATGGGCACCAACCGACATAGCATTGGCACAAGTTTTCATTTGAAGTAGCCTGTTTAATTAATTTGTCAACTTGATTTTTTACGATTAGTTTAGTATTTATATCAAAATCCCTTCCTGTCAATTTATTTGATATTCGCTTCATGACCCTAATTGCAGTTTGATTTAATTGAGTAACAGATGATGTGACGTTAAGACTATATTGGCTGTCCACTCTTACTAAATTGTATTGGGGTTTAGCCTTGCCATTTTTAAGATTCTTTTTACTCTTATTGCTATTGCTATTGCTATTGCTATTGATATTGTCTATATGACTATTTTCATCATCTGTAATTAATTTCCAATCCACTAAGGGATCAAAAACAAAGGCTTCTAAAATTGCCATTAGTGAATCCTTGTTATCTCTTAATAATTTCATAACATTATTGCAAGTATATTTAAATGCGCCCTCTGTACCACTAATTTCCATTGCATTGACGATCATTGGCGTCAATCTAAAGGGGATCTTTTCTGGGAAAAGATCTCTTTCCATTGCGACTTCGAAGCAATCGCCAAAGTCAATGTGAACGATCTTGCCCGAATATTTATTCAGCATCAAGTTGTTGGGGTGTCTGTCACCCAGGCCTAAAATGTAGCCAACCATCGACATGACTGCCATCGAGTGTGTATACGTTGTTCTCCTGTCTAGCCAGGATTCGGAATTTGAGGATTTTAGCCACAATATCTGCGCAATATCCTGCGCGTTTGTCAGTTGGAGGGCTTGGTTGAAAACTTCCAATTTTTGCAGTGGCTGCAATTTTTCAAAATTGGGTGCGATCTTGATTAAATTCTGATATTCGATATTGACAATAATGTTTCTAGCTCTTCGGTAATCCCTGATCAGGCTATGCAAGGTATCAGAGTTGGGCACCCAGCCAATCAAGCCGCTATTGACCGAAAGAGGCACTGCAGCATACCTTTGGATGCTTATTGTTTGCTTGGAGGTTGTGGGGTTGGCATTTAATAGACTATTCACCAACCCGAACAATTGCATCACGCGTTCATCTTGCCGTAAGTCTTCGTGCCCCTTCAATAGAAATTGATAAGTTCTGCCGTTGTTACCCAAGAGTTTCAACTTTCGGGGTCTTTGCTTTGAGGGGATAATATCTAGCCGTGATGAAAATTTCATAATTTTGATAATGTCTTTATTGGGCTGATAGGTGCCCGGTATAGACAATTGCAAGTTATTTGCTCGATCTAAATTCCCCGAGACTTGCTTGAGCTTTAAAAAGTGGATCTTGGGCAAATCTTGTGCAAGCTTTTTGTAGACGGTATAATAAAACTGCCAAGCCTTCTCCAAATTTTTTTTATTTTTATGCTTCAAATACTTTTCACACCATGCCCACCCTTCTTTTAAATCTCTACCAAAATTCCGAACAAATTGCTTTTCATTTTTGGTATGTGCGCCCTTCTCTAAATGCTGATGCAAGGGCTTCAAAATACTTATCATCTCATTATATTTTTTTTTTTTGAAAAATAATCTTGAAGTGTCCTCAAAGGCCTCATGCCAAATTTCGTTCCATAAAATTGATACCCTGATTAATTCATTCGATACCATTTCTGTCTCCTTGACCAAATTGGGATAATTTAATCTCATTTTTTCAATGATCAATTCCGCTTCATTATCTTTAATTATAGTTGGTGTGAGAGTTGGTGTTGGTGTTGAATTTGATTTTAAAAAATTATTTCTTGTGCAATGATTGCAACCATGCCCTTTACAATATTTACATTTTGCTATTTGCTTTTTTTGATTATTAGGCCCAAGTCGTAAATTATGCTCTTGCTGCTGCCCTTCTCGCTGCTCTTGCTGCTGCCCTTCTATTTGTTGTTGTTGTTGTTGAAGGGAATGCCTTTTTCGAATTTTCTGCTGTTGCTTTCTCTGTAATTGTAAATTTTTTTGTTGGATTTCATGCTGCTTAAAAGATCTGGAGGCCACAATTAGCGGGAAAACTAAGGCCTGGGGATGAATTTTGCCGATTTGATTTAATAATTCGTTCAATAGCTTTCTTATCGAAGAAACTTTATTATTCACTCTTGCAATTAATTGAGGTATTACCTGTAGCCAGGTGTCGATTGAAATTAGTTTAATTTCCTTTTTCAAAGTCTGTATCACTTCGCCTTTAGAGCCATACCTAAACCATAAAGTCAAAACCCTGAGGGTGTCCTGTATTGAAGAATTCTGTGGATTTAATTTAATGGATTGGAAAAACCCCTTAATCGCAGCAATTAAATGGTGTGTTTTTTTAAACAAGTTATTTCTATTTGGGCTTTTTTCATTTTTTTCATGGAATAAAACCGCTTCGTAATTTATCCTAGCCCAATTTATCCATGCCTTATACCAAGTTGGGTCATATTTGGTTGCCCGATAATAGGAAATCAGAATTTTTTTATAGTTTTTCTTCGAGAGCTTTTTAAAAACCTTTTTTTGTAAACTACCCAACGAAAAATAGTATTTCGCTTGCAATCTTCTATTCCAATATTTATAATGCTTCCTTTTTTTACTCCTTTTGAAATTGATTGATCGGTAATTATAATATTTTGATCTTTTTAATTCCTTGTTGCCAACAATTATTTCTTCGGTCCCACTATCGAAATCTTCGCTCATGTGACTTTTTAAACTGTAATTATGGAATTTTGATTCAATATTTGAATTTAATTCAGAGTCTGAAAGGGTATCTGAATTGATTTCTGAATTGGAATATCCAAAATTGTGAATGATTTTTTTTGTAAATTTATTGTCTTTATCTAAATCCGAATTTACAGAATTCATATCAGACAAACTATTTGTATCCATTTCTGAAGTTGAATTAAATATGGCTGATGATTTTATTGAAGATGAATTCGACGAATTAAATTCTGATGAAGAAGAATTTTGAGATGAGATTAAAGAAGAAGATGAAGAAGACGAAGATGTGGATGATGAAGATGAGGATGATGATGATGATGATGACGACGACGACGATGACGAAGATGAGGAAACGGATGATGACGAAGTTGAAGTTGAAGTTTCTGACGCCCAAGATTTTGAATGTTTCGAAACCTTTTTTTTTTTGTGAGATAAATAATCATTATCATTATTGGAAGATGAGGAATTACTTGAGGAAGAATCAAAATTGGATTTCAAGGAAAAAATATTTTTTTTATTAATTTTTTTTCTTTTTAGTTTCGACTTTGGCATCAATTTCGTTGCATATTTAAATCCCTTGAGAGATAATTGTAATTGGTTGGATCTTTTTAATGATTTTAAATAGGCGTACACCACCCGTGGGTTGCTAGTAAGGAATTTTTTACCAAGATCAAAATCTTTCAATTCATTTTTCTTGAGTTTTTTCAAAACGGTAAATTTTTGCTGGTTCTTCGTATCCTTGAGGAGATCAACAATAAACTTTCTAGAAAGTTGATAATTGCCTGATTTTCTTGCTATTTTGCTAAATTTTAGCCAAATATCAACGTTCCTCTTGGGTGGAATCACAATTGAATAAATTGATAGCATATCCCACCAAACCGTCATATTTTTTTGAGCGCCTAATAACCGTTTTTTCCAGGAGTCTCTAAAAACCTTCAATTTTTTTTTTGTATTTTCGTCATAGTATCCGTTTGAATTTTTGTTTTTTTTTTTCAATTTTAAATAATCAATAACTTCTGTAATTTCATATAATTGCTGATAACCGACAAAATCCAAATATGCACGGCTATAACTTTCTCTTAACCTTGAAATGGTTCCGAGACTTAATAATTCTCTAGTTCTTTCTGCGAATTGTAAAGATTTATTATATTGCTTTTGGTGAAGCAATAAAACAGATCTTAAAAAGCACCCTTCAATGCTATTATTATCCATTACAGATACATATTCATTCATTAATTTCCAGTTTCCTTTATGCCAAGCACATTTGGCAGCAAATTCAGACATTTGCTTTTTTTGTTTTAAATTTGTAATTTTCCATGTTTCTTTACTTAATTTTTCCAATTTGTCCCATGCGCCTAATGCTCTTAGGCATCTCATTTTACCTAATTTTATTTGAAAAATCTTTTCAAAATCATTATTATAGTCATAATTGTTGTTAATATTATAATTGTCATTATTATAATTGTTTTTATAATTATTATCATTATTGTTGTTGTTATTGTTATTATTATTATTGCTATTATGATTATTATGATTATTATTGTTATTATCATTATAATTGTTATTATTAAAATGACGATTTTCATAATCAACATAATCGATACGATAATGATGATTTTTGTTGTACTGTTTTTCTTCCAAAATTTCGTAACCCTTTAACGCATCTTCCCATCTTTTAATTTCTTCAAACCAAGTTTCTTTAATTTTAACTTGGTGAATATTTTTTGCATATTGTAATATCCCGTATGCGGATTCTGGCTGTTGAATTTGATTATTGATGGTAATCAATGAACTTAAAATATCATTGTTGGGATTTTTCCTATATTCAATTTCTAAATAATGCAAAGCCTTGGCATAGATATTTGTCCTCTGTGCAATTTGTCCTAATTTTTTACAGCTAATTGAAAAGGGCTGGCCAACATGTTCCATGAATTCGGTTAAATTTAAGATAATATGCACGATGTTGTCTGGTATTATTGTGGAAGTTAAGGCCTTTTCCAAATTTAATTCAAAGTTTTCTTTATTTATCTGATTTAATTCAGACCAACAACTTAAAAACGCTGCATTAAACAACTGTTCAGTTAATGGAATATAAACGGGGGCTAAGGTATTGCAACTTCTTATTGAAACCGCCGAGCTATTTCTTAGAAATTCCAAGGATAATTTCTTTATCCAAACTTTCCATTTTTCTACATTATTGATCCCTTCAACAGACCATGCATTTTTTAATTGGTATACGTTCACTTTTAATTTCTTTACCAATTTTATTTTTGTAATGTTTGCATTTATATCCTTATCTGAATTTTCTCTGTTAGACGATGAAGGTGATGGTGATGTTGATGATGGTGTTACCTTTGAAGCTTTATTCGAAGAAGAAGAAGAAGAAGAAGAAGAAGAAGTAGAAGTATATGGCGATTGTTTCTTTTGATTGTAATTGTATTTATTTGGTAAACAATTGGACTTTTTGTTCCCACTATTATCATTTTCTTCGTCGTCTTCTTTGAGCATTTCTATTGGCTCGTTTAACATCAATTTCTTGATTAAATTCTTTAGTCTGGGTGCTTCGATTTGGTTTTGATCAATTGCCCTCATGATCCTTGGTATGAAAAGTAAAAAATCAGAGCCAAAATGCACGATTAATCTCCTAAATAAGCACAGGATTTTCCATCTTAATTCCAAGTTGTTATTATTCAACTCTCTGATCAATGGATGGAAAATAATTGATTTGTAGTGACTAAAATCTAGTTTTGTGGACAATTGAATAATGGTATCCAAAATTTGTAATTTCAAATTGCTTTCGGGCTTGGTTAATTCAAAGAGTTTCATTATGATTGGAACCACCAAATGCAGATGGTTTTCCAAATTGGCACCAAATAGTTTTAGTGAATCTAAGATCTTTGTCTGTAGAGCCGTTGTATTACTTAACAACAATTCTTCGATGATCATTGGCAATAAAACATGGAAATAAGGCAAGAATTCTGTTTTCAAATTTTTAAATAATTCTTCGATGATGGAAAAGATATGCTCCAGGTGTGAGTCAATCCAAAATTCTTGGATTAAGTGGAAAATTTCATCCAGGTATGGCCGGATATTATATTTAATAATCTTGATTAAGATCGTTAATTTTAAAAACATAAAGCTTTGCAATTTCTCGTTGCTAGTTCTTAAAACCCTAAAATATATGGGCATGATTTTTTTCAAAAATTCAATACTCTTGAGCCCAATGTTGGTGAAAATTAATATGATCGAATCAACAACCATCCCGTGCAAGGAATTTAATTTTGGATCATTCAAGATCTTTGCTAATGCATTGATCGTAATTTTTGGATAATAGCTATCTTCTAGGGATTCTCCCATTTCTGGAATTATTGTGCTAATTTCTAGTGATTCCAAATACTGATCAATTTTTTGATTAGATTCTTCAAATGAAGAGCTAAAATTATTATTACTACTACTGCCATTATTCGAATTATTAGATGGCGATAAGGAATTGGGAAGGGAGGAATTCATTTTTTTCAAGGTAATTATTTGCAACTTCCTTTCAGATCTAATTTTGGATATTAAATTTGATCGAAAGCTATTTGATGTCATGAATAGATTTTGATCAGTTTGTGTGTATAGAATGCCCCCGAAATTTAATCCTAGCCCAATTTTATTAAATCCCTTCCCAATACTATTATTAGTTCTACTACCCGTGGAACTTCCAAAGATGCCATTGTTCTCTTTGAGGCTATTATTATGAAAGTTATAATTTGCCAGGGATGTGTTTGGACTCAGGATTCTGTTTAATTCGGATTCCTTTCGGAGGGATTTGAAATCTTGTTGGTCAATTGGATCCAATTGCTGTGGGTTTTGCTGAAGTAGCTGTTGTTTCTTCTGTTGCTGTTGCTTCTGTTGCTGTTGCTTTTGCTGAAAATTGCTATCATTTTGCTCGTTATTTAAAAATTTAATGATATCGTCGTCAGTATTTAAATTAAATTTTATCAAATTCCTTTTGTGCCTGTAGGGATCCAATGCACCCAATACGCCAATAACAATAAGCACTTCTCTTTTCAGCTTCCATTTATCTACACTTGTATAAATTTTTAATAAATCATTTAACAAATTGGGATACTGGTTATATGGCTCAATGACAAACGAAGTGGATCGAACCAATTGCCCCAGTGTATGCAACGCGATCTTCCTTCTGATAGGAAAATGATGATTCTGCAGGGATTCAATGATCAGTGGCAGAACCTTTGAAACATAAATGGACATTTTTTTGCCACCGATTTCAAACAATTCGCCGATTGAGCATAGGACGTGAGTAGAAATTTGCGCCCTTAATTCGCTTTCGTCCTTCACGGGCATAAGATAGGGGATGATTAATTCCATTAGCCCATTGCAATAGGGCAAAATGACCTTTGGTGCGCATTTAATTAAATGAGACAACAGGTGTGTAAATTCTTCATTGGTAACCAGATTATGCGTAGACTTCAAAATTAATAATATTTGGATTAATTTATTTGCCAAAATGGGGAAAACATTGCCAGGATCTAAATCAAATAAACGACCAAATATGGTAATGACTAAATATTTGATCTCAAATATTTCATCATTTAGCATTGCAGAAAGCATTTTTAATGATTCAATTTGGCAAAAATATAAATCAAAATCTTTAGTAAACGAGTTAATAACAGTTAGCCTAATAATGGGATCGGGATCAGTGACGGCCAATAATAATAATTGATTTAATATTTTGCTTAAGAGAAACGTTGAAATTTGATTTTTGATTTTTGAGTTGTTCGTGACCTGCTCAGACAATGAAAAATTAATATTCTTATAGAATTGTACCCGCTTTTTTTTTTTCTTTTTTCTCAAACAAATTAATAGGATTTTGGAGCAAGTCAAAATTGCCTCCTTTTTAACTTTAAGATTTTCATATTCAACATAGGGAATCAAATATTCACTCAAAATTTGTAATAAATTGATCTTCTTAAATGGAAAGCTGCGGAAAATTTGCAATGCAACGATTATTTGTTTGGATGTTGTCCGATGTGTCTGATTTTGCTCAGAATTTAAAATCCCCAATTCATAAAATGCAGAATAAACCTGCTTGCTTTCCCCGTTTGGGATCGATAGGATTTCTAATAATAGAATTAATAGCGCCTCTTGGATTTCATTAAAAATTTCGGGGATGTTTTGACTTATTTCGATCAAGATCCTTGTCAAGATTTTGGAGAGCCCAGTCTCAAAAAAAATGCCAATAATGTTTGTTTTTTCTAAATATTCAATCAATTCAGAATGAAAGATTTGACTTAACCTTGAGATACAGCACATGGAATGGATGCAATATTTTTTTTTTTTTTTAATATTTAACGACAGCGACACAGATTCTAGAATAAAATTTAAATGTGGCTTGATATGAACATCCAAGGATACGATTAACCATTCCAAACAATCAAAGATAAACTTT
This sequence comes from Anaeramoeba flamelloides, assembly GCA_027625915.1. NCBI lineage: Eukaryota > Anaeramoebidae > Anaeramoeba > Anaeramoeba flamelloides. The sequence goes on along the minus strand of JANTQA010000032.1, from coordinate 8,834,199 downwards.
CTTGTTTTTTGCTCATTGGTTTCTTTTTTTAAATCCTTTTTCAAATAAAATTCAAAAATTTTTATTGTTCTTGATAAATACTTTTTCGCAAACATTACTTTTGATAATTTCGCTAAAGAGGGTAAAATGTTGATTAATGTTTTAAGTAGAATGCTTTGCTTTGTATTTGAATGCCGAAAAAATAATTCGCAAACTTCTTCATATTTACCATGCATAAAATCACTCTGGTATTGAAGTAATTGTCCAAATACTAACATAGAGCCATGAATGGAAATTAAATTATTTGTTATTAAACCCTTTAAATTTTTTTTTTTATTTTTTATTTTTTATTTTTTATTTTTTGTTTTTTATTGTTTATTGTTTATTTTTTAATTTTGATTTGTAAAATAGAAAAAAGATTAATAATAACAAAATAAATTTTAAAAACGTTTTTTTGCTAAACTCTATTTCATAACAAAAGATAAAAAAAAATTTTTCATTTTTAAAATCAAATAATAATTATTCAGCGTTTATTTTATTCGGTTATATGTAATTCCAGATAGGATTGCCAAATTTTGGAAAAAATTACTTTTTTACAATTTTGGTAATATAACAAACCACCCACCAACTAGGTAACCACTAATAACCCCATTGGTGGACGAATCAGAACAATGATAAAAAGCTAAAATAAAAAATGAAAATAAAAATAAATGTTTTTTTTCAAGTCTCTTGATTTTTTTTCAATAATTGGAGTTTTCAGAAAATAAACCTGAGCAAAACAGTCTTTGTAAATAGATATCACATTTATTGTATATCTAATAAATTACTTGGATTTCTTTTTCAAATATTTTCTACAATACTAATAATGTATATTCTTGGATTATTGTGATCTAAGATTTGTTTACCACTGCATCATTTACATTCACATGAACTTAAATTTTTTTGCTAATTTGAACTAAAAAATCAACATTATCAATTGTTTTCCTAGACCTTCAATTAATAAATTATATTTGCGTTAGGGATTGACAAATTAAAAGAAAAAAATAATACAAAATACATCCTTTCCAAAATGAACTATTATTTTTTAAAAGTTTATTCATTTTAATCATTTTTGGATAGTTCTAAATTCAAACATATTTCCAAACTATTTCTAAAAAAAATATTTCCTTTGAAAGGAGAAAGAAATCAAATTGACTGTGAAGGAAGTGTACAAAAATAAACTTTAAAAATAAAACCACTTAGTTTTGAAATAACTCTGGATAAAAATCTTACTTTATTTCAAAAAAAATACAATCAGTATTTTAAACTTGAAAAATATAATTTGTTTATTTAAAGAGTTACATTTCAAATCAATTTTTTCAATTTTTCTTGAACAAAAAAATATGAGAAAAAACCACCAAACCATTAAAATAAAAATATTTACCAATAAACTTTTTTTAAACCTGGTTAATTCAACTTAACCTAATGAAATACTTTTTAATTTGATTATTTCCACTCAATAATTAATATCACAGTTTTAATTATTTCAGTGGAGTTAGCAATAACCCAAAGATGAAAATGTATCCCGAGATTTTTTCTATTATTTGTCAAATTTTGAAATATTTTCAAACAAATGAAAAGTATTTGCAATTAATAATTATAATACTGGTATTTGAAGAAAAGATGGTCAAAAATTTTCACTTTCATTTTCCTTTTTCGTTTTCCTTTTTCATTTTCCTTTTTTACTAATAAATTTCCAAGAAATAGATTGAAATTTGTGGTCTCACTTTGTTTATTGTTTGATTCTTTTTTGTGGCAATATTTTGGTTTGCCAGGATTATTAAATGACAGATTCTGAAGAATTGAAAAAAATGATAACGAGACAAAAATATATACAATTTAATTTCAAATATCAGTAAAAGCAAAAAAAAAAAAGAAATAAATGTTATCGTATAGCTTCTTTAAATAAAAAAAGTTGATGATTTATACTCGAAAACATTAATAAAAAAAGATTCCATCGTCATTTAAATTCAACAAAATTTAATGAATTATTGAAAATAAAATATCAAGTTTTTCTGATCTTCATAAAATCAATATTTGGTTTATTGTTAAGGATTTAAGTGCTTAAAACACATTATCTTTGTGAAAGAGGGGATTTAGAAGTGACTAAATCCGTAACTTCCAGTTCAAAGAGTGAGTAAACACAGACATTAGAAGTATTAAAAACTTAATTCAATTATTCAATATTTGATTAATTTTTTTTCTATTTTTAAAATAGTCATTCTGGAAAAAAATTGTCAAATCTGTTTGAATTGTAAAACAGTTGTAAATGTTCTAATTTTCTTTTATTTTTTAATGTCTATTTTTGCTTCATTTTAAAACAAAAACTAATCCCAAAAATTAGATTGGTTAATTGTAATCAAAATAGAATTCAAAACATCACATAAAACCAAAATAAAAGCATTGTCGAATTTTCCCAAATTTTGAGATTTAATTGTAAACATTAGTAAAATTGAATTTTTGGGATTTTTTGATGCTATGCTTTTTCCATTCATGTGAAATTGGCTCTAAGATTTTAACAATAGGCATTAGTCAAGTTTGGGCAATTTCAATTTCATATATCTTCATTGATCAGTGAACAATAAGTTCAAAAAAATAATTGAAAAATTTTCTTTACACAACCGACTTACAATTAAAATCGATTTGACAATTTTTTTCCAGAATGGTAAGATTAGATTTTAAAAATTATTTGTTCATACAAGCTATTAAAAATTACTTAAAGTGAGGAATCATAAAAATAAAAAGGTTTTTGCAAATTTTTCTTTTTCTTTTTTAAATAGAAAAAGCCAAACAAAAAGGGATCAAGATCTTTTTACGAAAATTTATTGGTAAAAATGAACTTTTTTTAAAAATGATAATTCAGTTCTCTAAAGTTGTTAAAGGGATTTGATTATCAAGTTTAATTGGATCGTTGTCAAAATAAGTACTCTATTACCTTTGGGAAAAAAAAATAAATCACTAAGAGTTGTTAGTCTCTTAAACCAACAAACCTTTTTATTTGTTTCATTCTCAGGAATTTATGTGGTGGTATAATTATAAGTAGGTTTGCTTTGGTGAGGCTTGTTTATGAAAGAAAGCGAAAAATAGGTATTTATTAAAATGACATAATTTTTGTGCTTACAGACAAAGAAAGAGGATGTATTTTTTTGGTGGTTGTTTCAAAAGAAAGTTTCAAAATAAAAAGAAAATTCGAAAAAATTAAATTACCATCTTGGCCTTTTTATAAAGAGCTTCATTCACCGCTCTTCTCCCCATTCTCCATTTTTTATCACCTTCTTCCTTGGCAAGTAATTCCAAGCAAATACCTATTGTCTGTGTTGCTTGTTCGCGTACCTCACACGACTCTGAAGAAACGCCGACCCAAGAATTCTGCAAGAACTCAAAGATGTGTACCTTGACAGAGTTCGGGACTGTAATGGCAAATTGTTTAAAGGTCATAATACCTGCGTATATGTTGAGTGTTGAGCGCTTTTCATCGAGACTTTCAATTGCACGTTTAATTTGCTGGGCAACAAATTCAACCGACAAGGTTATTGACTGCTTCAAGAGGTTTGCAAGCACCACAGTTGTGATTTGAATCACCCTGCGGTCTGGAATGGTCAACACATTACGCAAATAATTTGCTAAGCGAATGATGTTCTTTGTGTTGTCTTCAAGACCAGCAGAAATTAGCCGATCGTACGCCATAATGCCACCCAATTTGGCATGTGTTTCGTCAGACTGGATCAATGTAAACAAGTTTGTCTTCACAAACGAGAGAAATTCCTCTCTTTCGTTTTGATTCAGAATACGACACCTTGAAATTAAATAATTTTGAAGTTGTTGTGATGATTGAATTCGAACTTTGTTCTGCTTACTTTTTAACAACTCCAAAAAACGCTTGACTTCTTTCATTTGGCCATCCATTTTTTAAAAACGAGAATAAAACAAGAAATAGGTTTGTTTTTATACCCCTTTATTTGGTTTGGTGTGGTTTGTTTTTTTTTTTTTGGGAAGGGGATTTTATTGAAAAAATGAATGATGAATTTGAAAAATATTTTGTACAAATTGATTACTAAGATTTATCTTGTTTTTTTCTTGATTGATTTTGGTTCTTTGTTGATTTTGGTTCTTAGAATTAGTTTTAGTTTTGGAGAAGAGTTTTAATTTGAATTGTTAAAAAGTCAGTAAAAAATCTATCTGTTTATTCAAGCATAACTGTTTGGAAATTCTGAAGCTCTTTTTCAATTGAAACTGATTCAAAGATAACATGTTCTCTTTTGGAAAAAGAATTGAGTTCATATCTAACTGATAATAAAAATTTAAAGGGATAAAATTCCAAACCATTTTCTTTTTTCATTTCAATTTTTTCCATTTTGAATTCTCCCTAATCATCTAAATATCAAATTTCTACAATAAAAAAAGAAAAAAAGTTTAAAAAGAGAGAACAAATAAATGACTTATGCTTTTAATACTCTTTTTGTTTTAAAAAAATGGGAAAGAAAGTATAAATTTTTTCTCATTTAATTCTCAAAAACTTGTTTTCTAAATAAATTTTAAAAACAAATAAATTGTTTTCTCAGCAATGTGTAGCTAGTTTTCTAAATAAAAAACCTTGTAAAACAATAGAAATAGAATATACATTGATTTTATCTCCTGAAGTTTAAATAACCCATGTAATCTTTGTAAACTGGATTATCAAAAAAAGGTTTGTGTTTCTTTTTTGATCGAAAACCTAACAATAAATTGACAAGGAAATCGACAAAATAAAAAAAATAAAGATGGTATTAGGTTTCTTAAAGTTCTATGATTATTAAAAAGAGATTCTAAAAAATAAAGATCAAATTGCAAAATTTATCTCGACAAACATAAAAATTTTTATTGATTTTTATCATCAAAAAAACAAAGAACAATTTCAAAAAAATTGAGTTTATTATGTAAAATTTGAAACAAATTGCATTAATAATTTATAATTTACTGAAAATATCAAGTGGTTTACTTTCAAAATTGATTTTAACTTAGGTGTTCTATTTGGTTGTCGATTGGATGTTGCCTTGGAACAAAAAAAAACAAACATGAGTCTACTTTCAAAATTGGGTATATAATCATTGGGTACTGGGTTTTTTTTGATAACTGAAAGGCTAATTTATAAAAGTTTTACAAAAAAAAGATGTCTCAAAGAGTTTATTTACAAGAAAATTATTTTCCCTTGTAGAAAGGAAAATATTTATCTCAGGTACCAAAATAATACTATTTTTATCACCATAACTCGAAAAATCCACAATATTTTCAATAAGCTAGAAATCATAAATTCTTTAATCATTTTGTTATCTCCTTATTCAATTAGGGATAGAATGTTAATGATTTTGGTTTCAAATAAATACAATTAAAAATAATTACAAGGTGATTAAACAATATTTATATATATAATTATTTTTAAGATATGTGATAAAAATTATGTAGATCAGAAAATAATGGGTTTGCTAAAGTAAATATATTTTCTTGTTATCTTTTCTTTTTCTTTTTTTTTGTACAGGTATCTATGTATGGTTGTTTATTAACTCCATACCCAAATTTGTAGATTACTTCAAATGATGCTGTGAAATTGTACTTCTTATTGTTGAAAAAACAAAAATAATAAAAAAAGTTTTCAAGAGAATACATAATTAATAAAAATTTAGATAAAGATTAGATTTTTTTAATTTGATTTAAATTACAGTAGTTTTGAAACAATTTTTTATTCTTTTTTTCTTTCGATTATTTTGAATTTTTTTTTTTTTATAATTTTAAAAACCTAAATTTAACAAATTTGAAATACATTAATTTATCAATTTATCGATGTTGTAAAAGCAAAGTGTATATTAAAAATTAATTTTAAATGAGACCAAAATATTTTTTTCAAATTTAAGAAATTCAAGTATTTATGAATAAAAAAAAAAAAAAGAAGTTTATATTTTCATATTTGAATTTTTAATATTGAGATAATTTAATAGCTGATAACTATCATTCAGATAATTTGAATTTTTTTTTTTTTGTTATTTTAATGGATTCTCTTTGATAACTTTTTTTGTTCATTTTATTTTTTTAACAAAAAGTAGGAAACCATTTTACAGTCAGTGGAGTCCAGTTATAATATGTAAAGCATGCTTTTAAAGGTTTTGAACAGATATTAGAAGGAAATATTAAATTTTGGAAATTCCAAAATTGGAATAATTTTTTCACATTTTTTTCAAATTTTTTTTTTTTCGATATTTTTTTAATGGCTAAAATATATTTAAATTTGTTTTTTATTGCCAGATCTAAAGTAAATTTATAAAAACATGTTATTCTACGGTTATTGGTAACATGTAAAAATGATTCCAGAGAAATTATATTTATTTCTACTGAAATTTTAATAGTATCTTCAGTTGAAGATTATAATAAACATTGTTATTTTTCTCAATATGTCCCAAAAAAATTTGTGTATTGAAATTTTTAAAAAAATAAATTGATCAATTACCATCAGTTTCACCTTTAAGATACAAAATATCAACAAAATTTAAAGCAAAATAAATCTCAAATTAAAGTACATTTTTTGAATTGTTATTTACACATTATATTTTGCTAGATTTTGAATTATGTGCTTTAATTCCAGATTTATTTTGTGCTCTAAATTTTGTTAATATTTTGTGTATTAAAAGTGTAATGGACTATTTTTTTCTTTCAGATGGATATCAACTATTTTTTAGGCTTATTATTCTACTTTTTTTCAATTTAATCTTAAAATTTCATTTATAAAAAATATTTGATATTTGAAATTAATATTGTTTTCCTTTGATTGACATAAAGTTTATAATTTCACCATTTCATTTTTAGTTTTAAATCACCCCCAACCCCGATCTAAACTATGAAAGTATTCTCTGTTATTTATTTATTTATTTATTGTGAGAAAGGAGTAATCAAAGAAAATTTACGCCATAAAAAAGAGAAAAAGAAAAATTATTAAAATATTATATCATTTACATGACCAAATTATAAATTATCCATATCCTGAAAGGAGGAGTAAAAAACTGATAGAAAGAAGGTATTCATCGGAAGTGACCTGATAGATAACAATGATAGTTCAAAAAGATTTATTCAAGTTTTGAAGAAATATTTAACCTTCCCAATAGTATACTTCGAAAAGATACTCAAAAAAGGAAATATAGATTTAATGAATATATATAAAGGTTATAATGTTATTCAGTTTTTTGATGGTTTAAATATAATACCTTAGCAAATAAATATTATTTCAAAGAATATCAATTTATCTAAATTTAAGATATTGCAAAATGTTAGTTTTTTTAATATTTTGAAGAAAAAGATTTGTTTATGCAAAATTTAAACATATTTCCCAATATAACAAGACAATTTTAATTAATTGTTTTCTACAAAAATTCCAAAACCTTTTTTTATCAAAAAAAAACCCAAAAAAAAAAATAAAAAAAATTTACAAATTCATTTCTATTTTAAGAAATCTTAAACTTCTACTTTTAAAAAAGTTCTTAACTAAGAGTATTTTGAAGTCCAACTATTATTATAAATTTTCTTCATATTTTAATAAAAAAAATTCTTTTTACAAACAATATAAAACAATTATTTAAAATGAAAAAAATCATAAATATTTCAAACATTAATTTGAATTTAATTTTCATCAAAATATATAAGTTATTCCTCATGCCCAATCATTCTCAAATTCAGTATATTTGCTAATAGATTAAATAGCAATATGTATACAATAGAAAAAAATCAAAACAACTTTGCAATAATATATAAATTAATAAACTAATAGAAAATTTGATTTTTTTTTTTTTGTGTATTTCCTTCGTATATCAAGGATAGATTGATATTTCACAATAAATGAAAAGAATTAATCTTACAGCTGTTCCAAGGCTACCGTGAATTTTTATATGAATTAATTTTGATGCTGATATAGATTTTTAAATCTAAGGATATGAGGATAAGAAAGCTCATATTGAAAAAAATTTTTCACAAATGAACTTATTTGAAAGATTTTTTTGTGATAAGATCAAAAATAATTTCGGTATTTCAAGAGAAACTTTTAAGTGGCATCGCAACAGATTTTCCAGGTTTGAAGCAATTTTGGGATCTGAAAATTAATTTTTCTTGTATCAGAAAAAATTCTTGAATATCAGCTCATTTCGGAATTTTTTTTTTCAATATGAGCTTTATTATTCTCATATCTTTAGATTTAAAAATCTATATCAGCATCAAAATTTGATTCATATAAAAATTCACGGTAGCCTTGGAAAGACTGTAAGTGAAAAAATTTATATCAAAACATTGTTGAAATTATTTTCATTAATTAATAATTGTAAAATCTCTTATATTACACTTAAATTTTATGTTTGGAAATTCAATAGTCAACAATATTTAGGGTGTAATTTACATGTCTTAGTCAAAAATAAATTTTTTTTTTTCTATCATACAAAGGATACTAAATTTCATATGAAGAAATATCAATAAACTCACAGAAAAGTAAATAATATTTAAAAAAAAAGTTCACTAATCATTTCGTATAAATAATGATTTTTGAAAATTTTCAAAGTAAAAATTTCGATAAGAATTTAAACTCAGAGATTACTTTTAGGATTTTGTGCGTTGAAGATTTATAGAATTCAAAGAATTTTTGGTTTTTTTTGGGTAAGATCATATAAAATGTTGATTTTTAAATTGTCAATTTAAGTGTACAAACTATAAATAGTTTTACGACTTACAAAATTTCGAAAAAGTCCTTCATATTTTAAATTTTAACCGATCTTGTGAATCCACAGTTTTTTAAAGCAAACAAATATTCTTTTTGTTCAGAAAAGTAATTTTAACCAACTCTCATTAATTTAGATGGTTCTAGATGACAAGAGATACATTAACAATGGTTTTTTCAAAATTTTTTACCAAGTCATTTTAAAACAAAATACTAAAAAGATAAACACTGAGATTCGATAAAATTTCTGTTTGTCTGTCTAGACCAAAAGAAGATTAAGTTCAATATAGAAAAAGTCATTTTTTTTAAAACATAAACTAATCTTTATTTTACTTAGACTTTTGGTCTTTGACTTATCAACCCCACAAAGAAGAGATGAACAAAAAAACTACAAAAACAAAAAATCGTTCAAAAAACGAAAAGCCACAAAAGCAAACAAAAAACAAAATCGCCTTACATCACGACAACAAAAAAGAAAAAGAAAAAGAAAAACAAAAAAAAAAACAACAAGAGAAAAATGAACCAAATATAATTTTAACTTTAAAAGATTTTAAACTGAGCGAGTGGAGATCTGTAAACTTTCGGATTGATCAAATATATGGCTTTCCTTTACGTTCAGAAAAAGGATACATAAAATACCAAAAAAAAAAACTTTTCATTTGCTCACAAAATGAATTGCTAACAATTAAAATTGAAGTTACCAAACAAACAAAGGTATCACACTTTATTTAAAATTCTGAAACCGATTTTATTTGTTAATACAAAACAGACTTTATTTTTAGAAATATTCTCAAGGGTATTAACATTCTATTAGTTACCAATTAAAAAAAAAATAGAAAATTTGATCCACTTTTCAATTTTTGTTGAAGAAGAAAAAAAAAATAAAAAGATTGATGGGTTATTTATTCAATGAGAAACGAAAAACATACAAGCCATAGTGATTTAATTTTACAAAAATACAATCTCGTTTCAAACTTTTTTTCCCCCATAATAAATACAGAGATTTGAATTTTATGGGGAAAAAATTTTCACTTCATTTACTTGTGTATTTTTTGGCAAAGCCATTTCATCAGTCAAAAATTGAAATTGGAGATCTAATTTTCTCTGAGAGTTGTTCTATTCGTAAATGGTAATCTGAAATTACGAGGAATTGTGATTTTGATTGAATCGAAACTATTACTTGTATTTTAAAATTTATTTAACAAAATTAACTCTATTTTAAAAAAATATTACTCACCTGAAATAATAAATTGATATATAAATATATATATATATATCTATTATTTGGTATTTTAGAATAACTGAATCTTAAATCTGATTGGTAATTCACTTTTTAATTATTATAAACATAAACCCTGAAAATTTTAAAAAGAAAAAAAAAATAAAATCAAAACCTAAAAAAAAAAAGAGAATAACAATTTTTGAAATGTGCATTATAGATTTTTTATTACTTAACCTTTCAATGAAAAAAGATTAACAGAAAGATTTTTTGTTGATAAAGATATGCATTTTAACAGACATTACAACGTCAAAATTTCCTAAAGACTTATTTGTATGTTCTAAGATCTTTTTTTTTTTTTCAATTGGGCTCACATACTGTTATTTGAATTATAAATGTGGAAAAATTTTCAGCTTTCATTTTCAATTTCATTTTTCAAATAGAGTTTTTAAATTACAACCTACTTCTTTGGAAAACTCTATTTATAAAAGAAAAATATGGAAAAGAAAATGAAATTTTTTTCTCCATTTATAATTCAAATACCAAAATTAAAAAAAAAAAAAAAAAACTTGAATAAACCAGTGTCGCTGGCTGTAGAACTGATGGTAAAAAAAGAAGAAACACTAACAAGGATAACAAAAAAAAAAAAAAAAGAAAAACAAAAATTTGATAAAGCAAAAAAAAATTTATAAAATTTGAAAAAATGATTCTAATCAAATAAAATTAAACTTTTATTTTGAGAAGAATCTTGAATAAAACCTTACAAAACCACTTCCAATAATATTATCAAGCGAGTCAACATTTTTTAAAAATAATTTAGATCTATTTTCAAATGGGTAATATAAAATTAAGAGGGGTATTAATACTAATTGGAACAGTACCCATTTTCTGTATTTCAAAAGATGTTCATAAAAATAATTCCAAAATAAAAATTAAAAATAAAAATTATACTTTTATTTGGAACCAAAGTGGGTACCACCTAATTGAATAAAAAATTTACAATATCATAAGTCTACAAACGCTTTTTAAAAAAATAAAATACAGTTATAAGTTTTTCATTCTAAGCCAACTTTCAAAATTAGGGGCAAACTTTTTGATGATTATTATTTTCTTTTTTCATTTATCTTTCAAAAAACAAAATTATTACACTATATTTTTATTTATTAATCTAAGCTATTTCCAAGAAAGTGGGGCAAATTTATTTTAAAATATATTTATGTAACACATTCTTCAAAAAAGGATTTAAATATATAAAATCATTAACCACCATTTATAGATTCTTGATAATAATTCAATTTGTTTCATAGTATTGTATTGCATAAATAAAATATATTTAATTTTATGATCTCGATTTTATCTGATATTTTTTTATGGTGAAAATTGGTGTTTATTATTTTGTTTTTGATCGAAAAAATAATTTTCATAACTTGTATAATTAAAACAAAATTTACAATATAATTAAAAACATATAACTCCATTTTTCTTGTTTAAAAAATCATTTGTTCCCTTTCCATATTTCCCGTTATTTATTGAAATTGGTCGTACATTGCTTTACCCAAAAAAAGTGCTATTTTTTTTTTCATTTTTTGGGAATATTTCAACTAACATGTTTTGAATTAAATACATAAGTGGTTGGTTCAATCTGTATAAATATTATACTTAATTTGGTATAGTTGATTAATGATTACCATCACTAAAAAAGATTATTTTTTATGAAATGTAAAAAAAAATGCCCCACTTTTTTGGAAATACCTTATATTGGTTATTATCTCTCAACACTTTAGTAAAATACATTTTAATTCAAAAAAAAAAAAATTAATTAAACAAATTTTTTTCTGATGAAAAAGATGCCCTTATCTTTGAAATTTAGCTTATTTGAATTTTTATCGAGATGAATCCTCATTTGGAAATAATAAAAATTATCTTCCAAAAAGAAAAAAATAACCACCCATTTTTACACCTAAAAAATATCATTTAAAATTGAGATCCAAAACTTTGATATCTTTAAGGGTCTAGTCATTAGGGTGAAATTTTTTATTCTGAAATGGAAAAAAACTTTTTAGTAATTTTATTGAGGACCTAACACCAATCAAAAACCAACCAACCTATGATGTACGATCGATCTCCAAAAATCAACAACTAAAAATGAGATCATTTTTAGAAAAAAGCGCCAAAGAGCGACACTTAATTTCCAATTAGAATGGTTGTGAATTACAATTCTGAAAACAACTATGTCAGTTTTGAAGTGTCGCTCTTTGGCGCTTTTTGAGATCTTGGTGACTTTTTTTTTCTTTTTTTTATTTTTTCAAATAAGTTATTTTTATTGAAAGACTATTACCTAATCCTTACTTGGTCAAATTTAGAGGGTTTTAAAATAACTACAAATTAGGCTAAATCGAATAAATTTGATTGCGAAATACAAGAAAGCAATTTGATTTAAATTAAAGAAATTTAACCTCTTTTGAAAAAGAAAATGAGAAAAGATGAATTTTTTTTTTTAAAATTTTGATTTTTTGAAATTGAGAACTCTTTTTCTTCGTTTAATTTTTTGTCAACGATGATCCAATGTAATTTTTTTTTTGTTATTTGAATTTTGTCAACCAAAAGAAGGCCTATTTCACAATACCCTTTTTGGTCTCAGGTCACCCCTTGAGTATGGTGCCTTTTCACGGTAAATGACTCAACCCTTAATTAAAGAAATGTCTTGTAAATCAAACAAATTGAATTATTATGAAGAATAAATTAATGATTAATAATAATTTTAGATTTTTAATTAGTAATTTTAAGAGGATCGAGTTTAATAAAGATATTTAAAACAAATTTGTCCTACCTTTTTTGGAAATAGCCAATAAACCATTTTTTAGCCAAAAGGATCCAGTTATAGTTGGGGAGTGAATTACATGCGTTTTAAAGCTTTGAATAGATATTAGATTAAATATTTATTTTGGAAATTTCAAAATTGAAATCATTTTTTCATATTTTTACAATTTTTTTGGATTGTTCTTTTTTTCAATTTTTTTTTGATACATAATTGTTTTTGAAATTTTTTTTTTTATTGCAAGATCGATAGTCACTTGGTAAAAATGTGTTATTTAAAATATTTTTGTAAGTGTAAAAATGATTGTAGAAGAAATGGTATTGATTTCTATTGAAATTTCTTTTGATCTTCAATTATTTAACACTAAATAAACATTGTTGTTATTCTCAATGGGGCCCTAAGAATTTTGATTTTTTGAATTTTTTGAAGAAAATATTTTGATCGAATAGAGTTATTTCATACGAATATCAACTATTCTTTAATGTAAACTATCATTCAAAATCATTGGCCCATCAAAAATCAAAATTTAAAGAAAAATATTTTTAATACTTGTAGTTATCTATTATAATATTAAAATTTTTATTTTAGTATTTGGTTCACGACTCCAGGGGTATTTGTTTTTCTTCAAAAAATAAAATAAAAAAAGTTAAAAAAAAATTTTAAAAAAAATTGGGCCATTTATTTTGAATTAAGCATTACATGAAAAAAATTTTTTTTAAAAATTAATAAAACCCATTTATCGATTCTCCTTCCCTTTGAATAACTAAATCTAATCTCTTTTTCATATTTGAAACCAATTTTTCCATTAATTCATCTGTTACTTCTTTCCAAATTTTTTTCAATTTTTTGATTAATTCTTTCTTATTTTTTGGTCTATCAATTGAAAATCTTTTATCCATTATTGCCCAAAGATTTTCAATGGGATTTAAATCGGGACTATTTGGTGGCCATGGATGCAAAACATTGCATCTGTATCTTAAGTAACTCATTGTTATTTTTGATGTGTGTGGTCTTGCGCCATCTTGTTGAAATATCCAACAGAATTCCCCAAATTTTTCATTTGCCTTTTTGATGATTTTCGACTTTTTGAGAATTTCTTTGATATAAATGTGAGTATTAATACTCCCATTAATAGCAATTAAACGAGATTTAAAATCAACTCCAAAAGCACCCCAAATTAAAACCTTTTCATCATAATGTTTTTTTTCTTGAAAGACAGATTCTTTTTTTATTTAAAAATAAGTTAGAAAGGATTAAAAAAAAAAAAAAAAAAAAAAAAATTACCTGATTTTTCATTTGGCATTTTCCAAATTTTTTCTTGTTTGTGAGTTTATATAAAACCAGGACTCATCAGAAAATATTACCCGATTCCAATTTGTTTTAGTTGATTCCATGTCTAAAGCAAATAAAATTCTTTTGCTTTTTTGCAGTTCAGTTAAAAATTGGCGGATGCGAGGTGGTTTATAGTCAAATTTCAAAGATTTTCTTATTCGGTAGATGGTTGATTCAGAACAGTGTTCATTAAGGAATCTTTCTTGAGCAATTTTTGATAATTGCTTGCTACTCAGTGACCTGTTATTTTGTGTGGCATTTTTAACAAATTCCGATAATTGTATTGAAAAACTCTTTTTCTTTTTCGTTTTATTATGCAATCTTTTTTCATTACTCCAGTTTTCAATCCAGTATCGAACCTTTCTTCGACTAATATTCAGTCTCATTGCGATATTGCGCTGAGAATAACCCTGTTTATTTAACAGAACAATGTTCAATCTTATTTCAGGTTCTGGATAATTTTGATTTTCATTTTCCATTTTAACAAAATACTGAAAGAAAAAATAAAAAGAGAAAAAATGATTTATTTTCAAATTTTAATTATTAGAGGAAACACTTCTAACAATACAAATACAATTCAAAATTGAAATATAAGGTGGGCCATTTATTTTGAATTTTAGTTTATATTATTCTACTTATTTATTATTTGTTCTTCAAAGGGAAATTATCAACAGCTATTGATTTTTTGAAAAAAAAATATCAAAAATAATTAGTACTTGGAAAAAAATTTTGGGCCATTTTGACAGGAAAAAAGTTCAAGTTTACAAATTATCGACGTTTTTTGAGACAAATTTTTTTGCTAAATAATTATTTAATAATAATTTACTAACAAAAAATTTGAAAATAAGATTATTTAAATCTTTTATATTAAGTCAATTAACATATGAACTCGAAATATATAAGGATAAAATAGCAACTCTACATTATTTAAATTCGTGGATTAATTCATGTATTACCGAAATATGTAAAATAAACCGAAACACGCAAGTTCTTATTTACAAAACAGAATTTAAATTGGAAAATTTGGTAATTTCAATAAATAAAAAAAAATCCAAATACAAATAATAAACAAAAAAATTAGGAAATTTATCTCTACCTATCTGGAAAAATTATAAAATTCAATCAAAGAATTATCATTAAAAATAATTGAAATTCAGAAAATTTAAGGATTCACAAAAAAGAAATTTATATATAGAATAATAAGGAGTTGTTCAATTCTACAAGCTGGAAAGGTTGTTAGTTTTTTTTTTTTTAATTTTAGAAATAAATAAAAAATTTCAGAAATCAAAGATTTTTCTCTATTCTATTGAATTCTGGAAAGGCGACGTTAGGTTTTTTTTACTTTTAGAAATTAACAGAAAATTCAATAAATTTTCAGTTTATTTCTAAAATTAAAAAAAACCTAGATATTTTTCGTTAACTTTTCCAGAATTCAAAAGAATAGAGAAAAATTAAATATTTTACTCAATTATTCTAAATTATGAAAAATATAGGCACTTGATGACACTCGAATGCACTTGAAGGAATTGATGGCCACTTCCATTAGGTATTCTAAAATTTAAAAGAATAGAGAAAAATCTTTGATTTTATTCAATTCTTTTGAATTATGAAAAATATAGGCACTTGAAGTCACTCTAAAACACTTGAAGACCCACCACAAAAATATTTGAAAATATAATTAGAAATCAATTTTTTTTATTTATTCATCAAAAATATTTAAGTTATCCTTCAATTTCAACAATTTTAAAAAGCATAACATTTTTTAATTACTTAAATATATATTTACGTCATAAAAAAAAAAAATTAAATCACCTTTTGTCCTTTATGTTTAAAATATGAACAGAAAGAAATATATAGAAAATATTGATCATTTTTTATGGGTATGCCCTTCCTATGAAAAGGATAGATTAATTTTTATAAATAAATCAAAAGAATTAAATCTTAATGAATTGATTTTAAACTGTGATAGTTTGAAATTATCTTCATTAATTAATAATCGTGTAATCTATGATTCCACACTCAAATTTTTGAAAGGGGACTTAATTCTAAGGGCATGTAAAGTATATTTTTACACTTTTTCCACAATAATAATAATAATTAGAGATATTTTTTTTTTACTAAGGTTTAGAAAGTGTAAAATGTGTTTGAATGAAGATATATCATTAATTTCATTTATTCTGGATTATTATAAACTCTCGTCAAAATTAAAAGATGTTTTATCAAAAGAAATGTATTATTATTTTATTTATTTATAGAAAGGAGTAATTAAAGAAAAATCATCAAATAAAAAAAAGAGAAGAAGAAAAATAATTAAAATATATATATAAAATAAATTTATCATTTTCATGACCAAATAGAAACTATCCACTGTCATTATGTTTTCCAGGATTTGAAAGAATTGAGTAAAATCCTTGATTTTACTAAATTATTACCAATTCTGGAAAACCGCTTTAGCTTTTTTTTAATTTGAGAAAAAGAAAATTTCTTAAATTAAAAAAAAGCGCCGTTAGGTTTTTTTTACTTTTTGAAATGTAAAGAAAATTTATTTAATTTTCTTTACATTCCAAAAAGTAAAAAAAAAAACCTAGGCACTTTACGGCACTTGACGACACTTCTCCTGAATACACAGGAGGAGCAAAAACCCGATAGAACAATTATCAAATAGATAAAAATTCCACATTCCGTGATTAATAAATTAGTATTCCACTGTCGTTAGGTTTTTTTTTGATTTAAAAGAATTGAGCTAAATCAGAGATTTTACTCCATTCTTTTAAATTAAAAAAAACCTAGACACTACCTCTCAGAGTGGGGCACTGGGTGCCCGAATTTATATATTTTTTACTATTTTAAGGATTTTTTGTTTTCACTTTATTTTTATTATTTTTTTTTTATTACCTTAAGTTTTCTAACCATAAGATCTTTGATAAAAAATCCAGACAAGCGAAATGTATTATTTTTTTTACATTTTTCTATTAATATTCCACCATCAACTGAATATATAGATATATCCCAGTTGGAATTTGCTCAAATATAACCATTGAACTTAAAGAGTCATGTCTTTGCGTTCCACAACCCAAAAATCAAAAACTCCCAATTTCTAAATATCAACAAAAAAATACTATTATTTATTTTTTTTTCTATAATTCATTTTATTTTCTCTGCTTTCAATTTTTAAATTAAAATTAAAAAATTCTTCTTATTATATTCTTTATTAAACTATTTTTTAAACGATAAACAAATTCTAGATCTTAAAAAGAAAAAAGAAAGCGGGTAAAATTTTAATAAAAAAGGGTTTATGTGTCTCATTTAGTTTAGAAAGCGAAGAAATCTCAAAGCTATGGTTTGAAAATTTTGAAAGAATTTTAAAAAAAATCTCAATAACTGGTGAAGAGAAAGTGAAAATTGTTGATTTGAAGGAGGATAAAGACAATACAAAAAAAAATGAATTTGAGAAAAAATATAAAAAGGAAGGGTATTACAAATCAAAAATTAAATTCAAGTCATCCAATAAAGATTATCAATTTTCTTGGGTTAGCATCACAAATAATTTTTTAATTTGTATTTCAACTAATTTTAGAAAAATTTTTGCAATTAATAAAAATATGATGGTAAAGAATAAATTTATTTTCTTAAAATAATCTATTAAATTTCTTTTGTTTTGATAATTCAATCTTATTATTATTTTATTTATTTTTATTAAAAACAAATCCATAATAAATAGATAAAGAAAAGAACAAAAAAGGGTATGATAATTAAATTAACTGAAAATTTCAAGGTTTTTATCCTTTTTGATAATGAGAAAAATCAAGAGCAGTTTTCAAATGAATTTGAATCCAAAATAAGCAATTTTAGTCAAACTTTTCAAACTAAAGAAAATGAAACAAAAATAACTTTAAATGGCAGTGGTATTGATGATAGTTTGGATAATGAAAATGAAAATGGATATGAGAATGTAACGGAAAATAAAAATGAAAAAGAAAAAGGAAAAGGGAAGGGAAAATTACAAGAAAAATCATTTGAAAATGAGAAGGAAAAGGAAAAGGAAAAGGAAAATGAGAATGAGAATGAGAATGAGAATGAGAATGAAAATGAAAATGAAAATGAAAATGAAAAGGAAAAGGAAAAGGAAAAGGAAAAGGAGAATGAGAATGAGAATGAGAATGAGAATGAGAATGAAAATGAAAATGAAAAGGAAAAGGAAAAGGAAAAAGGAAAGGAAATCGAAAAGGAAAATAAAAATGAGAATGAAAAAGAAATGGAAAGGGAAAATGGAAACGAGAAAGATAATGAAACAGATGTAATAGAAGGGGGGAAGAAAAAAGGTATCAATTATCAAGTAAGTGTATTCTTAACAAGACAGAAAATTAAAAAAATGGAAATGGTTCTTTATTACAATAAAATTATTTTTCGTAATACTAATAATAAAAATACAAAACAAAGAGAAATTTATAAGATTGTACAATTTGAACGGGGCAATAAAAAAATAGAATTATTTCAAAGTCTTGGGAAGCCACCAATTATAAAATTAGAAAAATTAGATTTTGCAATAGATTTCAAATTAAATGATCAAAAGCAAACTGATGATTTTATCACAAATTATGTTACCAACAGCCAAAATTTTATTAAATTATCAAAAAATAAATTGGCTAAAAAAAAAATTGAGAATGAAAAAAGTTTAACAAAGGGCACTGAATCAAATAGCGAAAGGGAAAAGGAGATCGAAAAGAAGAAAATATATGATTTCAATTCCTATCTACTTGAGGGTATTAATAAACCAAGAAAATGTTTTTTACAATTTCAAAAAAATGGGCTCACTATCCA
This sequence comes from Anaeramoeba flamelloides, assembly GCA_027625915.1. Taxonomy (NCBI): domain Eukaryota; family Anaeramoebidae; genus Anaeramoeba; species Anaeramoeba flamelloides. Next base: position 8,815,269 of record JANTQA010000032.1, on the reverse strand, counting down.
AAAATTAGAATCTTCGAATATGTATATAATTGAAATTAGTTATTCAAGTCTTTATAAATATGAACAAAAAACTGAAGGGGGGCATATGTTTTTTAGAATACACATCCCAGAGGTTTATACATTTCTATTCCAATTTGATGACTACGAAAGGGGCAATTCCTTTTCAAAATTGTTAAAGCATTTTAATAAAAAATATAATTCAAGCCGTGCCGGCAAATACTCAGCCAGTCAAAGTAAAGATGATCCAAATAATTCCAAAAAAAAGAATCACCCTTTTTTCAATATTAAATGCCAAATAATGAAATCCAAAAAAACACAATATGGCACCGGTATTTGTTATTTTACAAATAAAAAAGTTTTTTTTGATTTACCAAAAATAAATTTTAAAAAAGAAATAAATATTAAAAGTAAAGTGGTTATTTATTCAAAAAAATCAAAAGAAATATCCTTATCATTTGGACAATTTCAAAAGAAAGATATGATTTTGAAATTTGAAAACGAAAAAGAATGGAAAAGGTTTTTAACCAATTGGAAAAAAAACAAAGGAATTAGAAAATTAAAAACAATAAATTAAAAATTCTGTTTTTTTGTTAAGGGTAAAGTATTTTTTAAAAATAAAATGAAATCTTGTAAAGATCTTTCAAATATTTTTTTTAAATTTGTGTTTCTACTTATAAAATGGATGAATTAACCTCATTTAAACAATTGGTTAATTAAGAGTTTATTTTTTATTCAAAATTTAACATGTTTCCAAGATTAAACCAAAAAAAGTAACCTATTATTTTTTTTAACAATCAAGTTAATTCTGAAAAGGGGGAAATAAATTTTTCGTTTCATTTTGGAGAGTATTGCTTGTGAAAAAAAAAATTTTTTTTTTTTTGTATTTTTAATTATTAATATACCAATTTAAATATCAGTAAATAAAACTAATTAAGGTATAGGTGATTTAATAAATGAAAAGTTGATAAAAATTTAACAAGAGTTCATCAATTAAATTGAGATCTAGTATGCCACATAATTTTTTTTTTCTTTAATGGATTTAAAAAAGTTGATTTCTGATTTTCAAAAATTGATAATAAATTTCACTAGAATTTTCAATTTTGAGAAATTTTTTTTAACAAATTGTTTGGTTTTATTCTCAAGAACAATTATAACAATTCAAATCATATTTGGTAGAAAAAAAATTGATCTTGAATTTTGAGGATAAAATTATTTAATTCCCAAATATCTTCCTCTAATTGTTATTTTGAAAAAATTAATTTTTTTATGAAAAGAAAAACACCTTAACTAAGTAAAATTTGTAAATAACATGTAATAGTTTAATAGTTATAACTACCCTTCTTAAAAAAATATAATTATTTTTTAATATTCCAAATAAAATATTTTTTTTTTAACCAAAATAATTCTCAAAAAAAAAGAAACAAAATCTTTAGATTAATATTTACGAAAATAAAGAGCTAGTATTGTATAATAATTATGAAAATTGGAATAAAGGAGTAAAAAATTTGTTATGATGTGAGAAATAAAATCAATCTTATATTTTTATTTTTTCATAGAACAATGGAAAAATAAAATTGATTTAATATCAAGGGAAAATATCTTTTCTATCGATCTATGTCTCTTAGAATTGTTTAATATACACAAATATAAAAATTTAAAAGTACCGAATATCACTAATAAAATATTTTTAAATTTTTTATTGTGGTAATTTAAACCAATAATTTCCTATTTAAAGTGTATTTCACTTTTTTTGTTGAAAATTTTTACAACAAAAACTTTAAAAGTTTTTTGATTTTTTAAATAGAAAGGTTATAAATAAAAGATAAAAAAGCATAAATTATATTTTCGAAAATATTACAATTATTAGAATTAATTCAAGGTTGAAAAAACTCTTTAGGAAAAAATAATATAAGTGTTAAAAGAAAATGAAAGTTTTTCTATCATTAACAAATGTATAAAAAAAATTGAAATTTTTTACTAACTTTTAGCAACCGAATTAATTTTTTTTGGTTAATGTAATTAAATATTTGAATAAAATATTATTATTAAGGAAAATTTTCAAAAAATGATATTTATTCAAGAAGTTTTCAAAATTAAGAAGAAATACAATTTTCTATTTTTTTATCATTTTGTTTTAAAAAAGGGAATTGTAATTAAATGAAAATTCTATTTTTATAAATGTAATAAGAATAATGAATTGAAAAAAGAAAATAAATTAAAAAAGTACTGCATGAATTAAATAAAAAAAATAATGAGTTGATAAACTCTCAAATATCAAATTTTGACAATTTTTTCTTTATTAATTCAAGGTAACTATTTCAAGGATTATTTAATCTTATTGACTTTTAGTGAAAGTATGGAATAAAATATGAATTAAAATTGTGAAAAAACAATCTTATCCCATAAAATTTAAAAAAAAGATAAAAAAAAATTGATAAAATTCATATAAACAGGGTAACTTAAATATAAAGCAATATCCTTCAAATAATATTTCAACAAGTGAGTAATTTCAAAGATTATATATATTTAGCATGATGAAATTCTTAAAATGGAAAACCAAATAAAAAGTTAACAATATTTTTGTGGATTTTTCAATATTTTGGAAAATATATTTCAAGCAAGAACAAATATTAGATATATTTAGGATTATTTTTGGAGAAAACTTTTTTGAAAATAAAATTAAATTTGATTGAAAATTTATTGATAATTTTGAAGGAAACTTTTATAAAAAATCATTGAAATAGTACATGATGGCTGTATGACAATTTCATGTAAAAATTTTATTAAAAATTTAAGGAATAGTATGTAAAAGTTGAAAAAATAAATGAAAATTTATTGAAATTTCAATGGGAGAATTTATTTTTTGATTTTTTTTATGAGGAAAAAAGAAACACTGTCCAGAAATAGAGGTAAAAAAGAAACAAAGGAAAAAAAAAAAAAACGAAATGTGTAAAAGTAACAATTCGAAAAAATTAAGATAGAATAATCAAAAGATCACTCAATTTATTACTTCCCAATTTTTGTTGTATCTTGAAATAACAAAATTACTTTTTATAAAATTTTTATTTCTATTACATTTAATTACGCTTTTAAATACAAACTTCCAATAAAAATTTAAGGAACCAAAAATTTAACATATTATTGTAAATTTTATTGACTTTTTTTTCACAAATCGTTTTATTAGAATCGAAATTTTGTTCCTTACTTTTATTTTTTTTTGTGTAATTTATTTTTCATTCAAAGTTGATGACTTTAAAAAGGAACGGGTCATTTTATTTTATTTTATACTTTTGTTTGTGTTATGTTTAAATTTTTTAATTGATGTTGTGAGTTCAAGAAGAGGAAATTATATATAGTTATAAAAATCAAAAAAAAAAAAAAAAAAAAAAGATTACTAAAATTACTCCCTTTTTCTAATTTACATCATTATTATCTTATCAAATTAAAATTCAAAAAATAGAATGTTAAAAATAATAAAAAAATTAATAAATATATATACTGATGAAAAAAACCAAATAATAATCCTCGATGTAAAATAAAACATTTGTGATAATTGGTAATTCTACTGAAAAAACCAAATCTTTTTCAATGACTGATAAACAACCAATTTTTTTTCCAACTATGATAATTTATTTTAGCTCTCTGATTGTACTTGTATCATTTTGGAAAGGTGATAAAAGACCAACGAATATTAATAAGAATTACAGTGACATTTTCTTTGAAATTTCATTTTAACAAATTATTTAATACTTTTCATAAAAAATTTGAAGATTTTTTACGAATATTTAATCAAGATTTCTATAAACTTTATTAAATGAAATTTAAATCAAATTATATTAAAATGTTATTGAAATCTCAAAGCCTATATTTTTTTTTTATAAAATTGATTATAATTCCTAGTGAAATTTATTAATTTTATCTATATTTATATTTGTGTGAATTGAAATTATTTTCAAAAAAACAAAGTTGGATAATACCTTTAATTGTAAAATAAATAGATCAAAATTTTTAATTCAGCTTTTAAAAAATAAATCACTTTCTCAAGAATTAAAATAAATCAACAACCCCAATTCTAAAATAGGGGAATTTACTAATTTCTTATTGTTTAAGGAATTAAATAATTGAAATTTTTTCATGGATATAAAACCTATTTTTGGAAAGCTAAATGAAAATTTTGTTAAATTTATTTTGCAACAAATTGTGTTATCACTGAAAGAGTTGTTGAGAACTTCAGTCCTATAAAAAAAAAAAAAAAAAACAAAGTAAGAGAGATATTAAATGACATCTCTTTATTAAAAATTTTCTTAATTTCTGAAAAGTCAAGGAATAATCTGGGGGATATGAGGAGAAAATTTTTTCCCCAGTTCTTATTAAAAAAAATAACAAGAATTGACCTTGTCTTATTTGTTGAAAAAAATCCAAAATTCTCAAATCTTGTCTCCAGTATCATCATTGAACACTTTTAATTTTTTTTTTACTTCCAATATGGCCAAGATTAGAGATAGATAATTGAGAAATCTACTTAACTTTTATCTTGAAAGAAATACTAAAGTTAATCAAGAAGATTTCAAAATAAGGATATTCTACTTAATTCAACCAAGCAGGGTTGAAATTATTTTATCTGCAAACATTAATCATTTTTTTAATTTCTGATTCCCTTTTCTTTTTTCCTTTCAAAAAATCCAAAAAAACATATCGTTTAAACAGTCCACAACAAATAGGATAATTTCACAAGTTATTTTTTTTTGATATAAAAAAATTTTTAGTGAAAAATTCAATAATTTTCCTTCCAAGCAATTAGTTGCCATAGAAATGTCAAGTGATATTGAAGACGAATTAAGTTCAATTTTAGATGGGTCTTATACTGAAAAAGAAAAAGCACGATTAAAATTAATCTTTGAAGAATTTGAAGAAAAAGAAAAAGAAAATCAAAAAAAGAAAACAAAAAAAACAAAAACAAAAAACAATAACAAAACCGAAAACAACGAAGATCTAGATTGGGAATCAGCAGACTTACCATCGATCCCAAAAGAAAGGAAGAAAAAATCTTTTTCTCCAAAAAACAAGACAAAAACAAAGCCAAAACCCAAAACAAAAACAACTGTTAAACCAAAGACAAAGACCAAGAACAAGACAAAGACAAAGACAAAGACAAAGAGTACAGAACCCATTAAAGCTCAAAAACAAAAAACAAAACCCAAACCAAAAACAACTGTTAAACCAAAGACAAAGCAAACAACAAAAACAAATACAAAGAGCACAGAACCCAGTAAAGCTAAAAAACCAAAATCAAAATCAAAAACAAGACAAAAACAAAAATCAAAACCAAAACCAAAACCAAAAACAAAAACAAAAACAAACGAAAGCAGCGTGAATCATCAAAATGAGTCTAAGAATAATGATAACAATGATGATCAATTTGAATACTCAAAGGAAGAAGAATTCTTTCTCAATACCGACATTAATACTAACACACAAGGAGAGAACACAAATGAAGATGTAAATACGAATTTAGAAATCTCGCTGATGGAGATCGAAACGGAAAAACGGATGTTAGAAAAAGAAGTGAAAAAATTAAAACACAAATTAAAAGAAATCTCGAAAACCAAAGTAGGTGCAGTGCACCAAATTATGGAACAATTAAAACACAAGCTGCTTGAAAAACGGCAGAAGATTGAAGAGATCGATTTGTTATTACAGGAATCTAAAGAACAATACCAAGGATTGGAAAATCAACTTATGATCCAACAGGACAAAATTGGTGTCTTGGAGGAAATGCTAAATAAAGAGAAAATGAACTCGAAGGAGAAGATCGACAAGTTGGAAAAGCAGGCTTCTGGATTAAAGGTTCAAAATTTGAAACTTAGTGGCGAATTAAAAGAGGCAAAATCACAAAAGACAAAGATCAGTAGCCCAATAAACCGAGGGAAAAATGCACAGAAAAGAAAAACAGTGAATTTTGGAGGCATGACACGAGTGAAAAGTAATTTCCCTTCACCAAACCAAAAAAAAAAATTGTATGGGAGAAATACAAGTATGTCTGTAAATTACAACACTTTTAACAAATTCAAGAAAACCCCAAAAAGAGATACCTCTTTAAAAGATTTGCCACTGAAAAAGAGGTTAGAAAAAATGGAAATTCTTTTAAAGGAAAAGGATTTCCAACTTCGGGAAACGCGAATTAAACTTAAATCAGCAGGAGTGAATCTACCAAAATTAAAATCTCCAAAAAGTTCAAATAAAACAAGAAATACAAACACTGGCAATACCCATGTCTCTTTGTCGCCAAAAAAGGCGGAGAAATCCAATTCAAGTCCAAATTATCCAATACAATCAATAGGGCACAACAAATCAACATCTGATCTTGAATTACAGTTAAAAAAAGAAAAAGAAAAATCAACCTCACAAGAAAATAACCTAAGAAAATTAATTCTGATGAACAAGCAATTAAATCAAATGCTAATTGAAAACAAAAAAGAAAACAAAGTACAACAACAACAATTATATGAAAAATTAGGGAAAAAAATCAAATCATTGATGAGAGACTTAAAAAAATCTGAACAAAAAAATAAAGAATTTTTGCTCAAAATACAAGAAAATTCAAAAGAAAAAGAAAAATTCAGAAGCCAACTTAAAAAGTTAGAAAATGAAAATAATGAATTACTTTCGAAAAATGAAACTTTGAAAAAGATCGTTCAAAAATTAAACACAGCGTTTGAAAGGATCAAACAAAATTAATATATGATATCTTTTTAAGATAGAAAAAACATACAAGACTTTTTTTTTTTTCCAACTTATTCCATCTTTTTAATTAGTCTAATTTTATTGAAACAATATTCATAATTATATTATAGCCACAAAAATAATATATATATATTTTTTTATCTTTCTTTATTTCTAAACAAAATTATTTTTTAAAAAAAGATTATTTCTATTATTATTATTATTTTATTTTATTTTATTTTGTCTATTGTTTATTTTATTTTTTTTTTTTTGTAACTTTTTGCTCCAAATTTCATTATTTTCAAAAATGTTTTTTTTTAAAAAGTTAAATATAACTGCACTGGAAGAATTATTATTTATGAATTGAATTATGATTTATTGTTATGGTACTATTCTCCATAAGAATTTTTTATTTGAGACAAAAAAAATAGATCTATTATTTTATCAAAGTTGAAACCCTCAATGCAAACTATTTTACATTCAAAGTACCTCAATTATAATGGATGAATTCCATATGTTTAAAGGATTTGAATGGGGATTTGAAGAATGAATTGAATTTGGAAATTTCAAAATTGAAAATATTTTTTCACATTTTTTTCTTTTTTTTCTATTTTTCATTTATACACAACTTTTTTTTGGCAGTTTTTATTTTATTGAAAGATCTATAGTCACAAGTAAAAATGTTTTTTTTTATTATTTATTTATTTTATTTATTCTTGAAGTTAGAAATCAACTTTTTTTCTGTGTGCTATCAGTTTTCCAGAATTTCAAAAGAATTGAGCAAAATCTTTTTGATTTTTCTCTATTCTTTCGAATTTTCGAAAAAAGTGCTTAAGTTTTCTTGAGTTTTCTGTTTATTAGGAAAATAGATATATTTTCGTTAGGTTTTTTTTAGTTTTCTATTTATTTATGAAGTGTTCTAGTTTTTTTTTTACTTTTTGAAATAAACAGAAAATTTGATTCAATTTTCGGTTTATTTCAAAAAGTAAAAAAAACCGAAAAAAAATTAATAGATTTTCCAAATAAAATAGAAAACCTAGAACACTTAATAAATAAAACAGAAAACCTCACAAAAACCACCGTTAGGTTTTTTTTAATTTTAGAAATTAAAAAAAACCGCCGTTAGCTTTTCCAGAATTAAAAAGAATTGAGCAAAATCTTTTTGATTTTTCTCCATTCTTTTGAATTTTGGAAAAGCTAGGCACTTGACGGCACTCTACGGCACTTGAAGTCACTTGAAGGCACCCAATAACTTTGAAACTTTTTTTTTTTAAATTTTGTTAAAAAATCAAAATAATGTCAATCAGATACAACAAAAGTTATTTGTAAGTTATTAAAAATGTGAAAAATACTTTAGAAAATATAAAATTATTTCTTTTTGTTTTTCTTTGAATTCTCAATTAAAAATCAATTGAATATTTTTGTTTTTCTCAAATGCCTCCCTCAGTATTTTAGTTTTGAAGTTTTTAAGAAAATCTAAATATTAATTTTTTAATTTAATATACATGGATATCAACTATCCTTTGATGTGTAATATTCTGCTTATTTCCTGTTTGTTATTCAAAAGTAAATTTGAAATAATATTTAACATTTGTAAATTATTTTAAAATCTTTTTTTGGCATCTTTGAATAGAAGTACAGTTCATGAAGTTGATTATTAATCCGAAAAAAGGGATTTATTGGTTTTATTGGATTGTGAAATTTCTTAGTATTTAAGAAATTACAAAAAAAGGTGTGTAAAACGAGGACAAAAATAACCTTTCTTTTTTTACATTGAAGAAGTGTAAATTACACTCTAGTTACACTTAGACTTGATTTACCCTTCCAGAAATTTAAGCGTAAAATCATATATTTCATGATTATTAATTAATGAAAATAATTTCAAACTATCATAGTTTAAAATTTTTTCATTAACAGTAATTCTTTTTAATTTTTTTGTTGAATAATAATCAAACATTTACATAGAAAGGGCATACCCATAAAAAAACGATAAAACTTTTCTATAAGTTCCTTCTGTTTACAGTCAGTTCCACTTTTAAGGCAGAAACTTTCAATGAAATTTAAGGCATAAAAAAATTTTCAAATTAAGGCATAAAATCTAGATACTTGTAAAATAATTTGTAAAAAAAAAAATATCAAATTTTGTACCTTAATTTGAGATTTTTTTGTGCATTAAATTTCGTTGAAAGTTTGTGCCTTAAATTTCAGACTGGCTGTATTGTTTAAACATAAAGAACACTATTTATCAAATTTTTATTGGTTACATAGTTATATCTATTTAAGCAGTGAGACTTTAAATCAAATCTTATTGACCTTAGAAATGTAAATGTAGAAAATTTGATCTAATTATCCTTTTTCATTATTTCGAAATCCCAAATTCTTAGGGGTTGGATAATTAAACAGTATATATCAAAAAAAAAAAAAAAAAAAAGACTGAATTATTAAATATACTACAAATTACTATTGTCCAAATAATATGTAGAGAAAGGTTTAATACCATTTTCAAAATAAAGAGCCATGTTTATGTTTTAAATAAGACCTATACATTAATCAATAAAAAAACTGACAATAACCTCTAAAAAATATGATATTAATTTCCCAAAGTTCTCTTTTCAAAAAAGAAATTTTAAAAATCAAGTATCAAATTGGAAAATATATCTCAAAAAATTGAGTTAATTTTTTGGTAATAAATTATAACTTCAAAAAAGAAATAATTTCTCAAATAAAAATTGAAAATTAAAAATATTATGAAAAATTTTGAACATTTTTACTTTTAAATTTTAAATTTTACTGAAAACATCATGTTCTTTAGTTTCAAAATTTATTTGAACTTGGGTATACTATTTACAGTGAATTAGATGTTACATTTTAACAAAAGGAAAAAAAAAAATATGTATTTTATTCTAAAGTCCTGATTATAATCGTTTGGAATTTATTATTTTAATCATTTCGAATTTATTTTTTTTGAACACAAATGTTTGTCAAAGAAAAATGGAATGATGTGCAAATAATTTTCCATTTATTATAAAAATTTCCCATATTATTTTGTGAATTCTTGGAGTGAATTCTACCCTCTTGCCTTGTTAAATGGTTCAGATTTAAAAGAATATTATGAATACTTTTATTTTTATAAAACTCTTTTTTAAAGCATATTTTGCTCATAGACATTTTGAAAATATTAAGTATGGATTTTTTAATTCTTTTTTTGATAAAAATCTTTTTACAAATAAACTATTTCCACCATCTCCAGTGTGATAAAAAAAGTATCATTAAAAACCAGTATTTTGAGTCAATCTTGTTTGATTTAATGTACAAATAATATTGTCTGAGTTTAAAAAAGATTACAATAAAAAAATAAAAATGAAATTTAATAAAGTTTCATTTAGAGTATTGAAAAAAATGCCAGGAATGAAAATATTACCTAATAAGATTTTTAATTATTAATATTAGGGAAATTATTATATAATTTCAAATATTTTAAAATCAAATCCTTTTTATAACTAACCAAATTTTTTATGAACTTAGTAATAAACTTACCCTAAGTCCATTAAAGCCGAGTCTCTATCTCATACTGATTTAATTGTTTGACAACCATAAGTTGATCTACTTATTTTGAAAAACAATCGATTTTTATAGAAGTTTCCTAGAGTTTGGAATATGATAATTTTTATTCATGTTTTTTGATTGAATAAATGGTGTTTTGAACAAGAGTAATTATATTAAGAATCATTCGAATCTAATAAGTTGGTTGGTTATAATTAATAAAGTTTGATTTTAAAAAAAAATAAATTTTAAATATAAGAAATTACATTTAACAACAATTATACTTTTATTAATAATTAAAAATCTTGTTTATTATTTTTTCATTCATCTTTTTAAAAAAAGCACATTGTTTGAATTAAAAATTATCAAAGTATCCAATTCTAAAAAGGGAAATAATAATTAAAACTATTCAAGAAATAAAAATTTGAAAGGATACATTGCTTTCAAAACCTATTTTTTGAAAAGTCAAATCAAAATTATGTTTTGTTCATTTTTCAATTAATAACACACCAATAATTAATAATTAATTTTGATACAGCTCTTGCAAAAGACTACTTCATAATTGAAGAAGATAACAACACAGGAGATTGTCAAAATAGTTATTTCAAAAAAAGATTGAAAAAATCAATATCTCATATTTCCTACTGGTGAATGTACAATTTATTTTTTTAAAATAAAATATAGAAATGAAAAATAAATCTCAAAAGAAAAGATCAATGAGAATGGATAATTGTTGAAAAAAATTGTATACTTTGAGTGTTCACCAAGTTTTGTCTATCTCCAAGAGAAATAACTTATTTTTTCGGAAAAAAAACTAAATTTGTTAATATCAAAGACTTCCACCTCACCAAAATAGTCGTTGTTTGTGGACTTTTTATTCAAAAATCGACTTTGGGTATGAATTTTTTAATAACCAAAAATCGTATTTTGATAAAAAAATTTTTTTCCAAAATGGTTTCAACACATCGAAAAATATTAATCATCAAAAGGTAAAAAACTCAATAATCAACCCATTTTCCTTAATTTTTACAATTGTTTGAGTTTCTAATTCCTAGATAAAAATAATTCTTTTTCCAAAAGAAGAAAAAGTAAAAAAAATCAAAAAGAGAACAAACCTTTTTACCAAATAATAAATTAGATTCCACTTTAAAGTTGATGAACAAACAATATCAAAAAACTCTTTGAAAAACGCCTTCACTGAATTATTAAGAATTGAATTCTTGAATTGGAAACCAGATAATCAAAATTAAAATACAAATAAAAATCAATAAAATTGTTTCATTTTTCTCATTTTTATAATTATTATTTCACAAAAAAAAGTCAATGAGCACTTCTGATACAACTATAAGTGAACCAGAAAGCGAACCGAAAAGTTTAACTGAAACTACAGAATCGAATCACAGCCTTTCTGGATCAGACACTTATGCAAGCGCTTCGTCTTCGGGTTCTGAACAGTCCGATGGCTATGAAAGGGGCAAGGTGAATTGTGGCGATGATCGGCAATGCAAAAAAGCCAAGGAACTTATTAGGGAGAGGCTCCCAAGTGAAACAGTGTTTCCAAACGAAGGAAAGATACCGAACTATGAAGCGCTTTTTAAGCATTTCAAAAGAGAAGGAAAGCTTTTCAAAAAGGATATTTTAAAGATTTGCAAATTAGCCCGAAGGAAACTGAAAAAAGAACCCAATTTGCTTCGGATCAGTTCCCCTGTTTTGATTATTGGGGATTTACATGGCCAGTTTTTTGATCTTGTTTCAATTATTGAGGCCGTTCCTATTTGTAAAAAAAAGGAAAACCATTTTTTGTTTTTGGGTGACTATGTTGATCGTGGCAATTATGGATTTGAAATTGTTATGTATCTTCTCTCCTTAAAAGTTGCACTCCCAAAAGCTTGCTTTTTGTTAAGAGGTAAGCAATTCTTTTTAAACATTTCAAAAACTTTTGATACCTTTCTACTTTTCTTCTTTGTGTTTCTTACTTTTTTGTACCCCGAAAGTTTTGAAAAAAAAAATAATATTAATCCTTGGACAATTACTGCTTTGAAAGAGAGTGTATTATTCTTTAGAAAAGTTACTTTATTTCAATTAATTGTACATTACAACCAGTCTTTTACTAGTTCTCATTTTTAATTTTTTTGATTTACGTTTCAAAAAAATCAAAACCTCTCAGCAAAAATTGTTTGGTTGTTTAAAGTTGCTTGAAAAAAGTCTAGACTCAAAGTTTTAAAATGGTTCTTCAAACTGTATAAAACTTCTTCAAATATTCCAATTTAGCAGGTTTGGAACACACTTGATAAAACGTATGATCCACACATTTTTAAAACAGTCGATTATTCAACACTCGATCTTTAGGGATTAGCCTTACAAGGAGAAGAATAAGATCAAAGGATATTGTTATTGGGTGTAAATCACATTAGTGCTACATGGTTCAAAATCTCTAAAAAATCGAATAGTCAAGTAGTAATATTTTATTGATCTCATCAATTAAAAATGATCTATGTATTAGTAAAAAACCCAAAGAATTTCAGAATAAAATCTGCGTTTTACCACAAATTTAAATGTTGAATTATCAATCTTAAGACAAAAAGTTGAAAAATATCTTTCTTAAATTTGTTGCGAAATGTAGATTAGTAGCTAAAAAAGTCAATTTTTTTTTAAAAATTAAATAATTAATCACTTTATTTTTTTGACAAATTATTTTTGAAATATTGGAAATATATTGATGTTAAAACTAGATTTATAAAAAGGAAACCAAACTAAGCTGTCTATTGGGGTTTTATGTTGATGATTATTAAGTTAATCTTTGAAATTAAAAAATTAAAAAAATAGTTACTTTTGGAAGTTTCTAAATATTGATAATAAAAAACTAGAATACTATTATTTTGGGTTTCTATTTTTAGATATGTAAAAGGAATTAAAAAAAAAAATTTCAAAATAAAAATTTTTAAAAAATTCCAAATTAGTAAAAAATGTAATAATTTATTGTGCAATAAGATTTTATAATAGATTTTTTAGAGTCACAGAAACTATTTGATCCATGGTGCACTAATATCATTTACACCCAATAACAACAGACTTTGATTATAAAGAAATCTATGGTGGTGCTAATCCCTTAAAAGTCAATTTGAAAAAAAAAAAAAAATGGTATAAAACTCCAAATAAACATTAAGAAAACAGAGGGCATGTGATTTCTTTCAAATTAATACATTTACTATTAAAAAATCTTATACTAAACAATTTTTATTTTTTGAACAAAATTAAGAAACTTTGCATGAGAAGTTCCAATTAAAAGTCAAAAAATTTTATTCAACATTTTATTTTTTTATTGTTATTGGTAAATGTATTTTTTTTATGGATATCAACTCTAATGTGAAGTTTATTATTTCTGCTATTTCTACTTAATATTCTGTTTGTTGATTCTTAAAAAAAACCTGAATTTCTATGTGGCTGCTCATCCTCCTAAAAAAAGAAAATCGAATAATTTGGATTAAAAAATTGATCCAAATCAAAAACCAAAGAATAATAAACAAGATATTATTCAAAATAAAGACTGGTTATTTACCTTGTCATTGGTTAATGATAAAGAAAATTGTCGATTCGTTATTAAAATTTCTAAACAAAAATTTAGAAATTAGTCAAGTGCCCTAGAGTGCCTAGGTTTTCCAAAATTTAAAAAGATCAACCAAATCTAATGGCAACGAGTTAATGGAGTTTTATTATTAGAATAAACATAAAAAAAAATTAAAAATAATATAAAAAGTAATATTATAAATTAAAGAGAAAAACTCTTTAAAGAATAAAAAAAAATAAAAAAAAAAGAGTGTTGTCATATTTCTCAACATTTTTTAATTTGTCCCAGACATATGAAATATTTTTTATTCGAATTATTTTTTTTCTCTTTTTATTCATTTTAAAAATATGATAATTTGTTCTAAAAATTTGAAATTACAATTTATTAAATTCATAAATAAATCTCATCTTATTTTACTAATATTGTTTCTTTTTTTCTTTTTCTTTTTAATTAATTTATATAAATATCATCACCTTGGAATATTTGAATTCTTTAATTTCATGTAAATATAAGGGTAAGTTGTCTTCTTCTTTTTTTAATTTTCATATTATTTAATATTTATTTTTCAAAACAATTTGGTCTGAAAATAATTTGTTGAAAAGTCTATATATTTTGATTTTTCGCTAAACAATTTACCTAAAAGCATATTTGGAAAATTTAACAAATACTAAATAAATAAAATAATAATTTTCTTAAACATTATAATTTTCTTAAACATTATAATTTTTTTAAACATTATAATTTTTATAAATGCAATAATTTTAAAGGAATCACGAATGTAAAGAATTATCAAAATCATTTAATTTTAGACAAGAAGTGTTGGCAAAATATGACAAAACCGTATATAAAGAAATAATGAAAACTTTTGAATGTTTACCATTGGCTGCTATTGTTGATAAACAGTTTTTTTGTGTTCATGCTGGCATCTCGCCACATCTATCTAATGTTGAGATGATCAATGGTATTGATCGATTTCGTGAGCCACCAAGAAAGGGGCTGTTTACTGATTTGTTATGGTCCGATCCATTTACTGATTATAATTCAAGCGAAGGTAATGGTGAAAGGTTTGTTTACAACTCTGACAGAAGATGTTCATTCCAGTATTCATATGATGCGGTTGTTGACTTTCTCATCGAAAACGACTTAATGTGTGTTATCCGGGCGCACGAAGCACAGCAGGAAGGATACCAAATGTATAAAAAATGGGAAGAAACCAGTTTCCCATCATTGATAACAGTTTTCTCTGCCCCAAATTATTCACAAATGAAAAACAAAGGAGTTATTTTCCAATACAAAGACCAGTCAGTAACATTAAAGGAATTTAAAAGGGCGAGGGAGCCCTATTGGTTACCGGATTTCAGCGATGTGTTTGAATGGTCAATTCCATTTATGGCAGATAAAATCCTTGACACATGGACAACAATTACTGATTTAACTGAATATGATATCGAACCCCAAAAAAAAGACGATCAAATCGAAGTTTATTCTCAGAACGAAAATGGAAGGAAACAACAATTGGGAAAGCACAAAAAAGCAACCAATAATAGCAATTTAAGGGAATTTTTAAATCAAGAAAGATCATATAAAATCAAAAATAAAATGCGTGTTCTTATGAAATTAATTTCTGATTTTTCCACAGCTAAAAATAAAGAGAATTTGAAAAAAAAGAAAGAGAGAGAATATAAACAAAATGGCAAAAAGCATATTAAAATTCTTCCGATCACAAGTAAAAAAATATTAAAATCACATTCATTCAATGTATCTACAAGTATTGATCCAAAAATATCAACTTTGGAAAGAATGAAATTATTGAGACCAAACATCCCAAACTTTTATCGTTCAATTTCTCATGAAAGTAAAAACTTCCAACGTAAACTGTTAAAAGGTTACACTAAAATTTGGTTTGAAACGAATAAAAGTAATTCCAATTTTCAATCAAAAGCTAGTATCAGTGAAGAAAATAAACAGGAGCTTAATGAAAATGAAATTAAATTATTAATAAGAATTAATTCTCAACAATCCTATTCAAAACAATCATTAAGACGGAATAGAACAGATAGTTTGCATACTTCTATTGAATTAATAAAATTAAAAAAATTAAAATTAAAAAATAAATCAACATCAAAAAACAATTTAACCAGGAGTAATTCAACAATTCAAAATTAAAATATTACTCCTTTTTCTTTTCGGTTTGAGTTAAGTACAGATAATAGTTACAAAATTTATTAACTATATTATATTTCATTACAATATATTATTTTTTATTAAATTAAAATTCAGATTCGAAAATCGGTTTTATTATAAAAGGATCTCCAAAAAAAATAAAATAAAAATATTCATTTTTTAATTTTTGTGGTTTTTGAAATTATAATTTTTTTTTAATTTGAATTTATCAGTATTAGACAATTTCAAGATCACCAAAACAACTTGGGTTTAACTAAAAAAAAAAAAACAGTAAAAACAAACAATAATGGTTTTATAGATATTATATGGATTAATAGGTATTCAGAGAGACATATATAAACTCTTTTTCAAATAAAAGGTAACAAAAAATTTCAAGAATTATTCATAATTGAATCAAATTAATTGTATTATCATCCTAAAATCTCAGAAACTCTAGAAATCATAAAAAAAAAACACTCAACTAAATCTTTAAAACTCATTAAAACAAAACAATAAAAATTAAAATTAACTATTTTAAAAATTGATGTGCAATTTTATTTGAAATGAGAAATCTCGTTTTGAAAACTGTAAAGAAAAAAAATTCTAAAATCATTAAAAATAGTTGAACAAGGTGAATTCGGAAAAATTTCTTTACATTTTATGGATAAATCTTTACAACCCAGACTTTTATTCTTTAAAGTCTCATTTTCAAGATAAATCCGCAACTCATCTGGGTATTTTGTTGGAATTTTTTTTTTTTAATTCTCTTTTCACTTTGTTCCATGCATCAATCCAATAATGATCTTTCTTAATTTCTACATCTAGCTCATTCGGAATCAAACTTAAACTGTTTCCATTTTTATATTTATATGTTATTTCTTTATTGGTCTCTTCTTATCATGTTTTTTTCATTTTCCAACTGTTCAATATCCATAAATAAAAAAATGAAAAATGAAAAAAATGAAAATCACCAATAAGTAATTATCTTATAAACGATCAAATTCAATAATATTGATGATTTGAGAGGTTTACCCTTTTTTTTGAAAAAGAGTTTATTATTTTTTTTCGAAATTATTAAGAGTATAAATAAGAACTTGTTATTATTAAAATAAGTTAGTTGATAATATCTATTATTTTTTGTTATTAGATTTTTAAAAATTTAAATTAATTTTATTTATTTGAAAAATATTTTAAAAAGCGAGAAATAATTAGAAAAGTCTATTTATACTTTTATTTTTTGTGTTGTTACTAATTTATTGAAATAATAAAGATTTTGTCATTAATTATTATTTAGAAATAATCATATTAAAAAAATTTCTTAAGGTTTTAAAGTTGAGTTTTACAGGTTTTGAAAAATTATTTTGTGAATATTTTTAAATGGTTTGGTGTTTTTTTTTTCTTCGGCTTTTTTAAGTTTATCAAAAAGAAAAAATTGATTAGAAACTGTTCTTTGAATCAAAGAAATAATATTTTTTTCAAGTATAAAATAATTATTGTAATTTTTTCGTGAATAAGTATTATTATTTCTAGATTGAGTTATTTTAAGGTTTGTAGTTATATTTTTAAAGTTTATTTTTGTCCATTTCCTTCAAAAATAATAAGATTTCTTTCTTCTTTAAAGAAAATTGTTTTTTTTGAAATAATTCGGAAATATATTGAATTTTGAACTTTTTAAAAATGAGAAAAATGGACTTTTCTTTTAAAAACAATAATTCATTTCAGAAAATATCATTTAATGTAAGTCAGACATTGTAGTAAATCAGTTTTTTGCTTCATTTTTCAATTTCAATTTGAGGTAAATTTTTTTTAGAATGGTCTATTAAATTTACTATTATATTTTTTTTGATGTTTACTAGCACTTTAATTTAGGCTGCAATATATTAAACATTTTAGATTTAATATTACTATTCATTTTGTAAGTTTGTTTGTTTTTGTTGTTGTTTTTGTTTTTACAATAAAAAGTGTAATTATAGATTTCTCTTAAAAGATTAATTTTGTCTTTTTAAATTCAACCTAATCCAAAACAATAAATTTGATTTCGTTAATTTGAGACAAAAAAAAATTTTATATGTAACAATTTTTTATTAGTTGAATATTTCGTATTGATTTTAAAATATAAAACATTTTGGGTTGTATTTCGAATTAATTAATATTATTATTTTTTTTTCTTTCCTCTTCCTCTTCCTCTCCCTCTGGCTTTTCTTCTTCCCCTTCCTCGCCCTCTATTTGTTTTTTTTTTTTTCATTTTTTGCTTTTTTCAGAATTGATTTAATGTTAGGAACCCTGTACTCATATAATTTATGTTTTTTAACCAAGATTTTATCTGACTTATTACTTAAAATGGATTGTGTTGGGTTTAAAAAGGGTACTTTTGGTAATGTAATCCGAACTTTTTTCTTGTAAAATTCATTGTTTTCTAGTTTAAAACTCACCATTTTTGAATCTGGTTTTTTCTTTGTCTTTTCTTTTCTGTTTTTGTTTCTCTTTCTCTTTCTCTGCCCCCCTTGCTTCCCCCGAATGAATTCATCCGAAAAATTAGAAGAAGCCTCATTCTCTGAATCATTTGATTCTTGACTATCACTATCAAAATTTAATATTCTTTTACTCGAACCATTTGGTTTCTTTTTCTGTTTTTGTTTTTGAAGAATTTTGTCAGGAGACGATACACTTAAGGACTATTGATTTAAATTTTCTGACTCGGAATTGGCGCTCTCTGTTTCTTTTTTGGTATTGTTTTCGTTTTCGTTTCTGGTTTCTTCGTTATTTCTCTCGCCCCCACTTCCACTTTCACTTCCAATTCCACTTTCATTATCGCTTTCACTATCACTCTCTGTTGATTTTTCAGTTTCTGTGTCTTTTTCAGATTTTGATGTTGATCCCTCACTTTCCTCTTCCTCTTCCTCTCCCTCTTCGCTTTCACTTTCGCTTTCGTTTTCGCTATCACTATCACTTTCGATTGATTTTTCAGTTTCTGTATCCTTTTCAGATTTTGATGTTGAATCCCTCGCTTTCCTCTTCCTCTTCCTCTTCACTTTCGCTTTCACTTTCACTTTCACTTTCACTTTCACTATCACTATCGATTGATTCTTCAGATTCAGATTCAGATTCTTCATAAAAATTTACAATTAAATTCTTTTTAATTCTTCTTTTTTTAATTAATTTGCCCGATTTAGAAGACTTTTTCTTTCTTTTTCTTTCATTTCTAATATCTTTTGTTGGTGTTGTTATTGAATTTTTGATTATTTTGATATTCTTATTTATTTCAACCAAATTTTGGAATTCGTTTTTTTAATAACTTGAAAATTGTCTTTATTTGGGGAAAGAAGTATGAGCTTTTTTAAATAAGCTTTTCTGACTTTATAAAGGGTTTTAAGATTTTTTTGATTCATTTTTTGGGTTTTCATAATTGTCAAAAAGTTTTCTTCTGATTTTTTCAGAAAATTCAAAATTTCTTTAAAGTTTGTCTGATTTTTATTTTTATTCGAATTTTTGTGAAACATAATCTTGTAATCTTTTGTGAGAATATTTGAAAAAATGCAATCGCAGATCATTTAGAATATCGTTTCGTTTTCCCATTTTGGTAATATTTCATAAAAGCAATTTATGATCAAATCTACAATCTGCAGGAAATAATAATATAAAAGCATATAATTAAAATAATGGTATTAATTTAACAAGAATTATTTGATCAGAAAAAAAATAAAAAAATTGTTCAGCTCTAGTTATTTGTTTTTTTTTTCAAAAAAAAAATTATTGTTTTAAGTATAGCTATTTCAAACAAAAAGTTATTAGATTTTTTGATGTTAAAAAAATAAAAATATTGACAAAATTAAAACTTTTTCCTCACCTAGAATAATCGTTAAATCTGGATTTTTGAATTTAAAAAAAAATAAATAATTTTTTTTATTATTTTAAAAATAATAATATTTTAAATATAATTAATTAACAAGATTCAACATCTTTATGATTTAAGTGGATAATAAAGATATGTTTGAATCTTTTTGAAAAATTTTCTAAATAAAAATTCAAGAATTATGAAATTATCACTAAATGCCGTAGAGGGGTGTAGAGTACCGTAAAGTGTCGTCAAGTTTCTAGCTTTTCCAAAATTCAAAAGAATAGAGAAAAATATTTGATTTTACCCAATTCTTCTAAATTCTGGAAAAACTAACGATGGTTTCCCAGAATTCAAAAGAAACGAACAAAATTAAAGATTTTACTCTATTCTTTTCAATTCTGGAAAACCTAAAGGCGTTTTTTTTTTTAATTTGAGTAATAAAAAGAAAATTCAAGAAATTTTCTTTTTTTTCTTGACATTTCAAAAAGTTATAAAAAAAAAAAACTAATTGCATTTTTTTTGAGGTTTTCTGTTTTATTCAGGAAATCTATTAGTTTTTTGGAATTAAACAGAAAACTCAAGAAAACTTCACTGCGATTTTTTTAAGTGCTTTTGTTTTTCGTTAGAAAATAAGATATTTTCTAATCAAAACAAAAATTTAAAAAAAAAAAAAAAAATGGTACTTTTCTTTTAGAATTCTAAGAAATTTAAAAAATTATTGAAAATAAAATTAAATTATCAACTGTTTTAGAATCTTCAATAGCTAAATATTTGATTTGTTTTTATTGTATTTTTAAATCAAGATTAAATTTGAGATGTTTTATGTTCATTCCAAAAAAATCTATTAGATTTCCAAAATAAACAGAAAACTTCTATAAAAGTTAACGGTGACTTTCTGTTTTATTTCTTTTTTGATCGCAAAAATTCAAACAAAAAGGATAAGATCTTTTGACTGAAATATAATTGGAAAAATGAACTCTTTTTAAAAATGATAACCCACTTCTCTAAAGTTGATAAATGAGTTTGATTATCGGGTTTAATCATATCCTTAGTGTAAATGATTACTATATTGCCTTTTGGAAAAAAACACATTTGAGTCGTTATTCCCTTAAGGGAGTAGCCACGGTAAAGAAAAATTTTTCACTTTTTTACAATTCTGAAGAGGATCAGAAAACACCATTTTTTACTCTGGTTGTACCTCATTGATTTTTATTATTTAAAGTACTTCATTCATTAGATTTTTTAAATTTTTTTTTCAATGTCTCAAAGAAATTGCCACAATAGAATGTTGAGTTGAATTGCAAAAAATAGTGTTTTGAATGTTGAATAACTTATCTTATATCCTTCTCTCAACATTCTATTGTGGCATTTAATTTTTTCATTTTTTATTTTAACATCATTTTTGAGATTTTTTTAATCCTGACAAGATAAAGCAATTGGAAATATTTTTTTATTAGTGGCATTTGGGATTAATGGATTTTGTTTAAAAAGAACAACAACATTACAATTGAAAGAATCATAAAAGGAAACATAAATGGGACTTAAATAGTGAGAAGATTCCAAAATTAGAATAATTAAGTCAAATTATTACTTATTAGGATTTTAAATAGTTGGGTTTAGTGGAATTGGAGAAGTGAATATGATTATATGTTATCAAAGTTTAAACCACAAAATAGCTATAAGTTTTATTCAAAGAATCTGAAATTCTCTTCTCCCAAAAAAAAAACTAAACTGCATTCCAAAAATTTGGACACATCAGAAAATCAAAAATAGGGAAACAAAAACTCAATTTATTTTATTTTCACAAACCTAATATAAAACTATATTTAAATAACATAGTATTAATGGTTTTTTAAGTAATCATTTTCATCCAAATATAAGAAAACAATATAAAATAAAAAATCAAAACAAGTCTATCCAAAAAAAGCAAACGAGCTGAAATGAAAGAGTTTGAACAAAAAATATATTGGTAGATTTGTTAAAATTACACCAACAATGGTTGATCGATCAAATGATAAGATACTATGCACTGGTTGTATGTGGATTTTTCAATTTTTGAAACTCAACAGTAACATTATATCAACCATCTATAAAAAAATTTCAGATCTAACCAAACAGATTAAGTAACTTAAAAATTGAAAATGAAAACAAAAACAAAAAAGACAAAAAATGAAATAGTTTTGTGAATTAAAATTAATTTCCAATTGGATGTAGTGATGTTATTGTTATTTTTCCAACTGTTTAAAATGTGTCCAAATTAATGGAATTAAGTTTATTTTAATGTAAAAATAATAATAATAAAAACTATTTTATCAATATAATCTCAATTTTTTTATTGTTGAACATTACTAAAAAAAAAATATCAAATAATTTTTTTAAAAAAATTTTTAGAGAATCTACGATCACACGACACTAAAATAAAATGTTCTTATCTCATCTCTCTCAAATTTTTATCATGTCTTATGGTGTAGCTACTCCCTTAAACCAAAAAAACTATTTTCAAAAAATTTCAATTATTCAAAGGTGGTTCTATTCCTTTAATAAAAGTAACCTTAAACTTTTTGCAAATTTGGTAGGATTTAAAAAACAAGTGAAGTTTAACTTCAAATTGGTATAAGAATTAAAAGTTTTCAAAAAGATTATTACCGTTAAACATTAAAAAAAAATATTTTTTTAAGGATTTTGTTTTCACAAAAGATTTGGTACTCTTCTTAAGAAGGAGGCAAAAAGTAGTGAAAAAAAGAAAAACAAAATTGAGAATTGATCTTACATGAATTGGGTATTTCAATTTAAAAAGCGAACCAACAAAAAATTCACAAATACAACTTAAAAAAAAAGTTTGTGATTTATTGAGTGGAGGTACTTTAAAAACTTTTTCAATTAAAAACCTGTGGAAAATGTCAATAATTTTGTGATCATAGTTTTTTTCTTGAAGGAAAACGAAGAATTGGGAGAATTGGTCTGTTATAAGAAAACTAAACCTTCTTTTTTTTGAAATTTGAGAGAGACTGCTATTCTTCAATAGCCAAGTCCAAAAAATATTCAAAAAACAGTAAGGATGATTTTGTTGATTGGAGTGTATGAATAAAACACCCAAAAGACTCTACCAAAGACTCATGGATTTTACGTGTGTTTTGTGTCCATAAAGCAGTCAATAATTTTCTCCAAAATTTTGAAAAGTTGGTTAAGTTGGGATTACGCTGAAGGTATCTTTTTAATTGTGTAATGGCTTGTGAACGAAATGGTTTAACAGAAGAAGTTAGTTTTGATTGCTTTGGTTTTTCCAAAATTGACATTTCAGCTTTGGTAAATACAATAAAAAGTGTACCAATTTTCTTGATTTCCTTTTAAAATAAAACCCCCAAGTAAATAAAAAAATGATTTTATTGAAAATTATTTTTTTGAGTATTGTAAAACCAAAAACTTTTTATAAAAATCCACTTTTCAATTACCTCGAACATTTTTTGTTTTGAAGAGTTAATTCTTCCTCTGCATTTAATGAAAAATTTCATTTCAATTTCACAAAATGTTTACGTTTTCAAAATATAGTCATCAAAATAATGCATTCCCACAGCAATAGTCCATGTTTGACAATAAAATATATACTTTTATTTCTTCTTGTTCCAAGGTAACATCCAATCCCCTACCCAGTTGTATACCTAAGTTCAAATCAATTTTGAAGTACACTCCTTGATATTCCTAGTAAATTTTAAATTAAGAATCCAATTTGAAGGAAATTTTTGGCAAATTATTCATTTTTTTTGAAATTAGAAGTTATCTTTTAATGATAAAAACTTTTCTTTCTCTAAAAAAAATTACTCTTTTCTTTGAGATTTAAAATGAAATTTTTAGCTGATAAATTTCTGTTTATTAGTTATAATTAAAAAAAATATCATAAAATTATTCATAATATAAGAATTAAAAAGTATTGAATAATTTTTTAAATTTTCTCGGGTTTAAATGATTTTTAATTGTTCAATTTTTTTAGGGACTATACATCCTTTGAAAAAAATAGAAAATTTTGGAATAATGAATTAATCCAGATAAAAAAAAAATAAAATGAATATTGTCTTTGATATTATTCCTAATAAAAGAAATCATTATTCATTTTATAATTGATAAATAATAAAGAAAGTTTTGATTCTTTATTAAAATAACTAAATTGAAATTTAAAAATTACGTAAGTGTACAAGTTTTTTTTTAAAATAAGAAATGATAAAAAAAATTCTTAAATTTTCTTTTTATTTCTTAAATTAAAAAAAAACTTAACGATGACTTTCTTGAAGTTTTCTGTTTTATTTTACAAGTGTTCTAGGTTTTCTATTTTATTTGTGAAGTGGTTTTTTTTTTTTTTTATGGTTTTCTATTTTATTTATTAAATCTATTGATTTTCTTTAGGTTTTTTTTACTTTAGAAATAAACAGAAAATTTATTAAAATTTTCGGTTTATTTCTAAAGTAAAAAAAACCTAGAACACTTCACAAATAAATAGAAAACTCAAAAAAACCTAAAAAAAATCTATTGATTTTCTAAATGAATAGTAAACTCTAAAAACACTTAACAAATAAAACAGAAAACTTCAGAAATACCTAACGAAAATCTATTGATTTTCAAAATAAATATAAAGCTCAAGAAAATCTAGAACTGTATTTTTCCAGGATTCAAAAAAAATCAAACTAAATTAAGGATTTTACTCAATTTTTTCAAATACAGGAAAATCTAAAGAATTTTTCTGAATTTAGGAAATAAATGGAATTTTTTTTTAATTTTCGGTTAATTTTCAAAATTAAAAAAAAAAAAAAACCTAACAGCCGAAAGAGGAAATCAATTTACCCACTTCAAAATAAAAAAAAAATTCACATTTTTAATAATTTTATTTTTTTTTTTTCTTCTTGATTCCTTTATTGGGGGAACGGAGTAATTAAAGAAAATTTATCCAAATTAAAAGAAAAGAGAAAAATAATTAAAATATTATATTAAATAATATATCATCTGAATAATTAAATTATAAACTATATTCTCTCTTTAGGTTTTATTTTAAATCAAAAGAATTTTTTAGTAAATTGATTTTTCTATATTGTTTGAAATTATAAAAAATTTCGACATTTCCTCTAAGAATAGGGAACTTTCTCAATTTTATAAATATTTTTTATTTATTTTAAGTCTTTTTTATTATTAATTTACTTTATTATTATTTCTTTATGACAACAGTTTTTCTAACCAATTGAGTTTTGACATAAAATTTTCTTCAAGGTCAATAGATTTTATAATTTTGATTAATGATTTTAATAAATTGTATATATTTTTTTATTTCAGAATAACTTTTTTATCATAGTTCTTCTTTCAAATATTTTTGAATATAATAATTTCCATTTGAATCTGATAAATTTATATCTTTCTTAATACCATCTAAATTGATTCGTGGTTTCAATAAATGTCTAAAAGTAATCAGATTTTCACTTTTTCTTCTTAATTTTCAGATAAGAAAATAAAAGTTTAGAATTTGCTAGCAACTATTTTGGAAAACAAAACCAACACAATCTTTTATTTGAAACCTTAATTAGGAACATTACTGAAATTTAAAAGTAAGATCAATTAAAAAAGTAAGATCTATTAATAAAAGAAAAAATGGGATACTCAACACAATAGCAGTTTTTCTCATACTTTCTTATGGTCTGGTTGGGGATTTTCTTTTATTGATCCTTTATTAAAAATTGTTCAAAAAATTGAATCTTTGAGAGATCTCCAAAACCACTCTTAAAAACTTTGATAAAAAAGGAGATCTAAATTGTGTTTGTTGATTCAATTGATAATAAAAAAATGAATTCTTCTTCAAAGTTAATTTATTTCTTCTTTTCGTTTTTTTTTTTTTGATTGTTTTTTTCGCAAAGTTTACAAATTAACAATTGAAAATGTTTTTTTTTCCCAAGTAGGAAATTTTCTACTCTTTTTTTTTCTGGTAACTTGTCCCTTAGGAAATTAAAGTCATACAAATATATGATAAAATTGCTTCAAAGTTCAGATAAAGTTGGGTGTTTTTTCACTAGTTTAAGTTTGAAGTTTAGTTTTGAAGAAAAATTATAATTCATTTTATTTTTTTATCTTTTTGTTTTGTGAAAAAAAAACGATGGCCGAAAAGCCAATCATAACTCGAACCCTTTGGGTTTTAATGAATAAACAAAAATTTATTGAAAAAAAGAGTAATTGGTCAGAAAAGAAGGTGGAATTATATCAAACAAAGATTTCTATTTATTGCAAAAAGGTACACCTATCTTTCTTCATTTAACAAGCAAAACTTGTTGTTTAATTTTTATAAAACCTTTCTCTTTCCAATCCCATAGAAAATTGATCTCGACTTTTTGAACACAGAGTCATTTGAACTCCCAAAAATTGGAGAAAATCGATTCTTTCTCAAGCTATCATCCTATGGTAAAAAACCGATTTTTTTGGAATTTGCAAATAGTTTCGAAGTAAATGATTGGAGAGAAAAAATTAAGAATTTTTCACAAGAGAAGGTATGGATTAATTCCTTTTAAAGAGAAATTAGATTTCGTTTTGAACAATTTCTTTTCTTTTTTTTTCGTTTTTTTTTGTGTTTTTTCTTTTTTTAAAAGTTTTTGTTGTTGGAAACAAAAAAATTAACTTTGAGCCCACCTCACACTTTGTTCTCGTAGCATTTCAAACTATACTCACCAATTGCCTTGTATAATTTTTTAACCTTTTACAAAATATAAATTACAATAACACTTGGCTTTATGATAACAAATTATTAGTAAAGTGTTTTTTTATACTCTTTAATACCAAACCAGACTTATCTACAGATCCGTTTAAATGTGGAAAAAAAACAACCAAATTTTTATTTAAAAAAAACAAACTTTTTGGGTTGATCCAAAGAAAAATAAGTAAGGGAAACAATTCCTTAACAAACAACCAATTATGTTTAATTGAATTTAAAACAAACAGTTTATTTTACTCTTTTCTCTTTTAAAATTCCCTTACCCAACAAGGTTTGTTTTAGAATTTCCTTAGATTTGGTGGGATAATCTTTTAAAAGTTGTTTTTGTCAAAATTATTCAAAATTCTTAATCAATGAACAATTTACTATTATAAGTTTTAATTGTTCAGAAGAACTGCGCTTCTCGTCCCGTAGGGTGCTGAGTTATTGTGTTATTTACATTCACTTCTCAAAAAGAATTTTCATTCTGAAGAAATTGGAGAAAAAATTTACTCATTGCAAATTAACTTTCAACCAAACTAAAAACAACAAAACAAATTTTTCCAAATAGAATTTTGAAAGAACATTTTAAAAAATATCTTCATGAGATTTTCAAGAACAGGTTCGAATTTTAAAACACTTCAAACTTGTAAAAGCAACTGTAAAAAAACACAATTAGAGCATCCATGGGAATTATTTTGTGTTTCTCGATTTGAAATGGAAATTCTGAAATCTTAAAATCAAATTTATGCAGGATCTCAAAATGTAAAAATGGTGAAAATTATTGGAATTATTAAAATTTCCTATTTTTTCTGTAAAAGAAATTTCCAATTTAAATTTAATTGAGATTACCAAACTCTTTCAAGTGTGTGTTTAACCACCATTTCACCATTTTCACCTGAAAAAGCAGCCCTTAATATTGATTGTCAGCAATATTAAATTATAATTACAAATCGATAAATTAGTGGTTAAATTATCTTTTTGCGATATGTAGATTATCACCAGTTTTTTTTTTTTTTTGCTAATAATCTGTAATATTTCAAAAAATATTAAAAACTCTCAATACTAGACAAATTTACATGATAAACCAAAAAAAAAAAGGTGTAAGAAATTGAATTGTTTGAAAAGCGACTAATGATTAATAAAAAAATGTAAAAAATGATTTTTGTGAAATAATTTAATCTTTCATTTGAAAACAAAGAACAAGCCTAACCAGTATAATTAATAATTTGAATACATCATCATTATTTTGAAAAATGATTTAGTATTTACCATTTGGAGGCTATTCTATTAAATTTAAAAAAAAATTGAAATATAAACTCTTTTTCAAATAAAAGGGCATAGAAAATTTCAAGAATTATTCATCATTGAATCAAATTAATTGTGGTATCATTCGAAAATTTCAGAAACTCTTTAAAACATAAAAAAAAACTCACTCAACTAAATCTTTAAAACTCATTAAAACAAAATAATATAAAATTAAAATTAAATATTTTAAAAATTGATGATCACTTTTATTTGAAATGAGAAATCTCGTTTTGTAAATTGTAAAGAAAAAAATTATAAAATCATTAAAAATAGTTGAACAAGGTGAATTGAGGAAAAGTTCTTTACAAGTTATTTATAACTCTTTATAAGTCAAACTTTTGTTCTTTAAAGTTTCATTTTCAATATAAAGCCACAATTCATCTGGGTATTTTGTTGGAATCGTTTTTTTTTCTTTATTTTCTCTTTTCTTTGTTCCATGTATATATACAATAACCTTCTTTCTTGATTTCTAAGCTTAATTTCAAAAATAGGGGCAGATTTTTCATCAGAAAAAAAATTGAATTTTGTTTTTTTTTGAATAATAAGGTATTTTACTAAATTTTTTAGAGACAATAGCCAATATAGATTAATAAATAAAAATGATGTATAATCATTGTATTTTTTGAAAGACAAATGAAAAAAGAAAAAAATAATAATAAAAAAGTTTTCCCCAAATTTTGAAATTTGGCTTATATCTAGCTCATTCGAAATCAAACTTAAACCGTTTCCATTTTTATACTGGTAGATTATTTACAAATTGTTTTCTTTTTATCTTGTTTTTTTATTTTCCAACTGTTAAATATCCATAAATAAAAAAAAATGAAAAAATGAATAATTAAAACGAAAATCACCAATAAGTAATTCTCGTATTAACAATCAAATTTAATGGTATTGATGATTTGAGAGGTGTGCCCTTTTGTTTGAAAAAGAGTTTATTTTTACCGTTGTGGAAAAAAAAGTGAAACAGGAAAAAAAGTTTCAACACGATTTTTAATTGGAAACCTTAATAGAACCTGAAAATTTAAAAGTAAGATCAATTAAAAAAAGAATAAATAAATAAATCCAATACAAAATGGGGTATTCAACACAATAACAGTTTTATTAATACTTCTTTTGGTTTAGGGTTTTCTTTGATTGATCAATAATTAAAAATCTATCAGAAAAAATTGGCTATTTTTGAGATCTCCAAAACCACTCTAAAGATTTCAATAATTAAGTAGATTTAAATTGTGTTTGTTGATTCGATTGAAAATAATATAATGAATTATTATTTGAAGTTAATTGGTTTCTTCTTTTAATTGATTTTACTTTTAGTTTTCAGGTTCTATTAAGGTTTCCAATTAAAAATCATGCTTAATTTTTTTTCTCCAAACGTTTATATTATTTTTTAAAGAAGTATAGAATTACACTCTAGATTGTCCTTTTACTTAAATTGGCTTTCGAAAAATATTTTAGTAATTAAAAAAAAAAAATATTTCCTTCAAATATTTTTTTTTAGTCTCTTAAACACATTTAAATATATTTTGACAGAGTTTTATAAAAAAAAAAAAAAAAAAAATCATTTGAAAACAATTTTTTTACATTGAAAAAGATTTTCCAAATATTACAATTTATTTTGCATTTTTTATTTAATTTTTAAAAGGAATTTTGAAATTAAATTTTAAATTTTTTTTCTCGAAATTCAATAGCTAGATCAGTTTCAATAATATTTTAGTTTTGATAATATAGATTTCAGAAATAATAATAAACCCGATAATTATTAATAGTTGATTCGCCATAAGAAACAAATTTTAAAATTTTTTAGATCATTAAATTTTGTTTTTTTTTTTTTCAAAGTTGAAATTTTCATTTTGATAATTAAAACTTCCATAATCTCTCAGAATAACAAGAAAAGGCCTATTTTTTTTTCTTCAATGATTAATTTTTTATTAAAACAATATATATATATGTATACTGAAAGGTTTAATCTGAGATATATATTTTTTTTCAAAGATAAAATCCTTTTATCAAAAAGCCAAACCATTTTTATCTCATTAATTAAACCAAATCTCCTTAGTCTTCCAAAAAAAATATTATTGTTTTCTTTTTAAAAATAAAAATTTTTTTTTGGTTAAAAAAAGGTATTTTTGGAAGAATGGAAAAACAAAACATTTCTATCTATTTATTAAAACTCTCCAGCAAAATCATTTATTTTCAATAAAAAACTTAAAACTTCTAGTTTATAATAATTTAGAAGTATATCATTTTTCTGAATACACTTTGTATCATTAATTGAGAATTAAAAACACACCAAAATGACTAAATTGACTTGTGAGAAATAAAAATCAAAAAGTTAATCGGAATTTGAGATTCAGGTTTACTGTTATTTACCTTTTCAAAAGTAATTAATTTATTACGTTTTTTTTTTAATCTTTAGAATTAAAGATCAAATATCTTTTTTTTTTTTGGAAGTTTGGTTTTTCAATGTTACCCAAACCATTTAAAAATGAAAAAAAAAATTGTTTTTGAAAAATATTTTTTTCTTTTCCTAACATAGTGAAAACTTTTTAAAACCCACTAAATTTTGTAGATCTTAATGCTTATCCAAATTTAGTGTTTCTGGGTTCTGGTTAAAGTTAATTTATAAATGAATTTTGGTGTATTTTCTCTGGAAAAAATGAATTACAATTTCTCAATAAAATTCTCTTGTTTTGTTAACAAGAAGAGTCAGAGAAATTTGAGAAAAGAACAAAAAAGGATCTAGGATATTTTTCACATTTATTACTACATTTTATGTTTGAAGACCTGAAAATTCTTATACTTTGAGTTTTTTCATCTTTTTTCCACTGGAATCCTTTTGAAAAAATAACCTAAGGATTTGTTAATCTTTTTGTTTGGCATGGCAACTCCAAATACACAATCTATTGAAAAAATTTGTTTGATAAGATTCAATTTAAACTTTACTGTTTAAAAAAAAAAACAGTTTCTAAAATGGAAAAGAAAAATATTTTAAA
Organism: Anaeramoeba flamelloides; assembly: GCA_027625915.1. Taxonomy (NCBI): domain Eukaryota; family Anaeramoebidae; genus Anaeramoeba; species Anaeramoeba flamelloides. Next base: position 8,784,418 of record JANTQA010000032.1, on the reverse strand, counting down.
TTTATCACTAATAAAATTAAAATCAAAAGAATTTCAATATATTTAACTTAAAGTTATTTTCCGAATTTTTTTTGGATCTAATATGGCTTTTCTTTTAAATTATAAATTCCCAAATAGTACAAAATTTTTAATTTTCAACATTTGTACAAACAAAAATATAATATATGTCACAATTTTAAATTGATTTTTTGTTGTTTCTAATTTCAATTATACCTTTTTCAAAAAAAAAAAGAAAGTTACTATAACTTGGGAAAAGGAAAGATAAAGAAAAGAAAAGACTGTTACTCAATAACACCCTTATTGGAAAATTGTCTATTTAAAAGACAAGGGCAATGGATCATTTTTTATTAAAATTTCAATCAAATAAAAATTACTTTTTTTGAAAGTAAATTCTCAAATGACTGTAAAGAATTAACTTTTAACTTACTGATAATATTTGTAGTTTTATTATTTACATTTTCTTTGAATTATTTCTTTGTTATTTATCATTTTTCTCCAAATTTTTTATTTATTTTATTTTTTTTTTTATTTAATACCAATTTCTTTGCTTCCCAAAAATAAAAAGAAACTAAAAATGTGAATTATTATCTTTTTTAAATATTCTATAATTATATTTTTTTAATTTCATAAATTTAGAAAAAAAACTATTTTTTGAAGGAGAACGAAAAGCAAAGAAAACAAAAGCTATACAAACCAATTAAAGAAGGATTTCTTCTCAAAAAAGGGAAAAAAACATTATTCCGACAAAAATGGAGAAAAAGATTCTTTGAATTAAATGGACTAAAGAGAAAGTTATTTTATTATAGTGATGATACGGTATATTTCTTTCTTTTTTATTATTTTGATTCCCCCGTTTCTTTTATTTCTCCTTTTATTATATTGATACTAATCAAGTCTTCTATTAATCCTTAAAAAATAATTTTTTATTATATGAAAATTCTCTCTCTCCTTTTCTTTCCCTCTTTGTGAAAATATTAAAAAGAAAGAAAAACTACTCGGCATAATTGATCTAAAAACAAATTTCATAATTAGTACTCATAGCTTTGATGATGAAAAATATGGGATAATCATTAATGTAGGTTTCAGAGAATATCATTTCTCCTCTTCTTCGGAAGATGAACAAAAAAGTTGGGTTCAGTGGATCAAAAAAACATCGAGCAGAATAAGAATTAATCAAGATCCTAATCAGGTCCCAATTACAAAGCCAATAAATAAGAATAAAAAATTACATTCTTTCAATTCACTTGGTAGTATAGTTGATGATCAAAATTATCGTGAATCACTAAATGATGAAAAATCAAATGATGATAAAATTTCAAAATCCACACTTAATAACAATGAAGTTAATGAAAAGAAAGCTACATATTCGACTCTAAACGAAAACCAAAATATTGAGAAAAATCCAAAATTAAGCAATGAAAATGAAGATAATGATAATAATAAAAAAATGGTAAATGAAAAGGATGAAAATAAGAATACAGATATGAAGAATGAAAACAAGAATACTAATCCTGAAAAATCATATATCAAAATTGATTTTGAAGAAACTATTACAATAGATGATTTTTTCCAAAAAATCCTAATTGCAAAACAAAAATTTGAGAAAGAAAAATCTCATCAATATTCTTTAAAAAGTGGAGTTAAAGTAATTAATTAGATTTCTTTTCTTCATATCCTACAAATAATTGAGAAAAAAAAAAAAACAAAATAAATATACATTACAATTTTTTTTTTACAAATTTTGTACTATTTGGGAATTTTTATTCCAAGAAGAAAAGTCATATTAGATCCAAAAAGAATTCAGAAAATAACTTTAAGTTAAATATATTGAAATTCTTTTGATTTTAATTTTATTAGTGATAAATTTAAAATATTTTTCTTTTCCATTTTAGAAACTGTTTTTTTAAATAGTAAAGTTGAAATTGAATCTTATCAAAGAAATTTTTTCAATAGATTGTGTATTTGGAGTTGCCATGCCAAACAAAAAGATTAACAAATCCTTAGGTTATTTTTTCAAAAGGATTCCAGTTAAAAAAAGAAGTGAAAAATCAAAAATTAAAATTTCCATATATTCAAACATAAAATAACTAATAAATCAAAAAAATATCCTAGATTTTTTTTTGTTCTCTTCTCAAATTTCTCTGACTCTTCTTGTTAACAAAACAAGAGAATTTTATTGAGAAATTGTAATTTATCTTTCCAGAGAAAATTCACCAGAATTCCTTTATAAATTAACTTTAACCCGAATTAACAAACACTAAATTTGCAAAAGCATTACTATTCATTTAAAACTTGATGGGTTTTAAAAAGTTTTCGCTATGTTAGAAAAAGAAAAAAATATTTTTTAACAACAATTTTTTTTTTCATTTTTAAATGGTTTGGGTAACATTGAAAAACCAAACTTCCAAACAAAAAGAAGATATTTGATCTTTAATTCTAAAGATTCAAAAGAAAACATAATAAATTAATTACTTTTGAAAAAGTCAATAACAGTAAAAGTGAATTTCAAATTTCGATTAACTTTTTGATTTTTATTTCTCACAGACCAAATATGCAACTTTCATGTGTTTTTAATACTAAATTAATGTTAAAATATATCTGAAAAATGATAATTTTTGTAATTATTATAAACTAGAAGTTTTTAGGTTAATAAATTTGAATATAATTTATCTCAAGGGAGAGCCTGAATAGATAGAGTGAAATGCCACTTTAACATTTCTTCCAAAAATAGAATTTTTAACTAAAGTATTACTTGTTCATTTACTAAAAAGAAAATAATAATATTAATTTGGAAGATTAAGAAGATTTGATTAAATTTATTGAGATAAAAATCTTGATCTTTTAAAAAAAAAATGATTTATTGAAAACAAATTAAATTTAAAATTAAAAATTATGTTGCAATATTATAATTGAAAGGTTTAACAGAAAGAATCAAAAAACTTTCAAAATGAATCTCTTTTAATAAAAAAAAATAAATTGATGTTGTTTTGTAGATTATAAAAGTAACAGATAGACAAATAAAAAAAAAATCAGTTTTGAAACAAATAACAAAATTCATAATATAAATTATTTTTTATTTTATAGTTTGTTGAGGAAGTAATTATTTGTAATTATCTGGTTATTATAATTTCTGAAACTATTATTGAAACTGAAATATTTATTGAATTTTGAGAAAAAAATAAAATTTAATTTCAAAATTCCTTAATAAAATTAAATAAAAAAAATAGAAAATAAATTATAATTTATATCAAAATATAAGAATCTTGTACAGACGAAAGTTAAATAGTCTTCTTAAACTTTTTTTTTAATATTTCCTTATCAAAAACTTTCATATTGAATTAATTATTTATTATAATTTTTTAAAGTTAAATTTTGTTGCTTTCATTTTAAAATAAATTTAAATAAAAACAATAATACTAAATTAAATTTCTTGTATAAAAATAGTTTTTATAAATTTAGAATTAAAAATAATGTAAGGTAAGTGTTATATAATAACAATTAGATAAATGTTTCTGGATTTTCGTTTATTTTAGTTTTATTAAATAATAGAAAATAAAAATTTTAATAATAAATTCAGATTTTTTTTTTAGGCAAATTCAATTACCATAAAAATCAATAAAAATCAAGACTATTACAAATATCTTTTCAGAAAATTGATTTTTGTGATGAAAATTCTCATTAAAATTCATAAGAAAAATTTCCTGAAAAAAATCACAATAATGTTTATAAATAATAAAAAAAAATACAATAAAAATATTTTTTGCAAAAAATATAATACAAATCCCACTTTTGTATGTCTTCGTTAAGTTCATTAAATATAATATTGAGACTAAGAAAAAAAATTCTATTATTATGGAAAATGTGTCCAAAAGTTAATATTTTCAAAATTATTATTTCCAACTATTTCTAAAAATTGCCAATTAACTTTTCAAAATACAATCTCCCTTTTAGGAACAAAAATAAAATTTGTTTTCTTAATTTCAAATCAAAGCCAAACTCAATTTTATTTGTAAGTGATTTCTAAAACCTAATTGAAAAATTCCAAAAAGAAAAAATGTTAAGGATCTTTTCATCTACCATTAATTTGTCTAAATTCTCAAAGGGTTGATTGCCACCAAAAAGGGTATTACAAAATTGCACTTGTTTTGATTGACTAAATTCAGATAACTAAAAAATTTTCTTAGATTCTTTAACCCAAAAATTCGATTATAAAAACAGTTTAAAGCATTCTAGATTCCAAAAAATCAAAAATTTAAAAAATATATTACTTATTTCTCATTTTCTATTTCCAAGGGGTTAACTTTCTTTAATTAAAATCAAATTGTTTTTTTTTTTTTTTCAGTAGATAATTAATTTAATTCGATTTAACCAAATTGTCTTTATTTTTTAACACTCTAAATTTTACAAAGTAAGAATTTTGTAACATTCTTGGGATTAAAAATAACTCATTTTAGAAGAATGAATAAAATGAAAAAAAAATATTCTAGACCTCAAAAAGTGTCAAAGATCTTCACTATAAAACTGACATAGTTGCTTTCAGAATGATAATTCCTAAACTTTCTAATTGGGAATTGAATTTCTCTCATATTGGCGCTGTTTTCTAAAAATGTCCTATTTTTTGATTGTTGATTTTAGGATATCGATTATACATCACTCTGAGTTTTAATTAAGGATTGGTAATAGGTACTCATAAAAATTTCAATTTTTTTTTTACACTTTCAAAAAATTATATTTAACCGTAATGAATCGACCGTTAAAATTATTTAAAACCCTATACCATATAAAAGCAAAAATTCGGATTTTTATTTGTTATTTTTTTTAAATTAACTTTTTTGGAATATCTTGAAAGTTCTACACAATTATGAAATTTTTTTTTCAAAAAAAAAAATTAAATATTTTCTAATTTTCCAATTTTCATAACTTCAATTAGAATAAACACTATTGATTAATAAAAGATCTTTAATCAAATTATATTTTTAAAGATATTTTAGAATTTAAGTTGAAAAATATAATTTTTTGAGGTTGTATTAATAATTTTTTTCAATTCAATAGTAAAAAATTTGAATAAACTTTTTTGCTTCTAGTCCAGAAGTAATTTTATTATAAACCCCAATTCAAAATTTTTAACACACCAAAATTCAATTTGTGAAGAAAAAAACTTATTTAATCAATTCAAGAAGATTTACCAAATTAGAACCATTCACTAATTGAAACGCCAACACTTCTTCATAAATTACAATACTCCTAAAACAATAAATAAAAAATTATCAATACAAATAAATGAAGGGTGTGTCAAAAATTTTGGAGAGAGGAAAACAAAAAAATATATTGGTAAATTTGTTGAAATTCTATTAGGATTATTGATCGATCAAATGGTTAGATACTACCAACATATTTTATTTGAGTTCTTCTATTTTGAACAACTTAAATTTAACCATAATATCAATTGCTCAAAAAATTTTTGATCCAACGAAACAAATTACGTAATTCAAACAATGAAATCAAAACAAAAACTAAAAGATGAAAAAATGATTTTCATATTTTACAAAAATCAAAATTATCTCCAATTTCAATGAAATTGTATTATTGTGATTGTTTGGAACGTTTTAGCTGTGTGGAAAATTTTGAATTTTAGTTTATTTTAAAAGAATTTGAAATTTAATAAATATCTTTTAAAAAGGGAATCAATTATTTTGACTATTAAAGAATTATTTATTGATATAAATTGATAAAAATATTTTTTTTTATGATTTTACGTTAGGTTTTTTTTATTTTTTAAATAAACAGAAAATTTAATAAATTTTCGGTTTATTACAAAAAGTAAAAAAAAAAACCGCTGTTATGTTTTCCAAAATGTAAAATAATTGAGTAAAAAACAAAAATTTTTCACCTTTCTTTTGAATTCTGGAAAAGATAGGCACTAAGCTTACTCTCGTTAGCTTTTCCAGAATTTAAAAGAATTAAATAAAATCTATATGATTTTACTCAATTCTTTTGAATCCTGGAAAAACTAGGAAACAAAGAATATTTATCATTCGTTATTTTTTTCCGTATTTGAGTTTTTTTAGATGAGTAGAGTGTGTTCAAAACTATTAGTTATTATCTCTTCAAAAAAAATATCCTAAAGTTGAATTTAAGGAAAATTCATTGTCACATCCATTTAAATTTTTACCTCAAAATAGACCTTTTTTTCTACACTAGAGACTTTTAAAATTCTAGTACTATTAAAAGCAATAAATTCAACAGCCTCAAGATTTTTGGTAACTGAAATGTTGATTATATTGTGAATAAACTTGATTAACAAATGACGAAATGATTCTTAAAGTAATACTTTTGTCTAAATTTTTTTTTTTCAATTTTATTTTTTCACACTGCTGTCTGGCTATACGATATTTACGATTTTTCATCGAAGTCTTTTTAAATTTCAAAAAAGTGACAAAAGGTAGACAACACAAATAGAGTTTAATTTTAAACACATTTTGTTTCTTAATTTCATAAAAGGAAACGAGAACTTTTTAAGATCTAAATTTAGCAATAATTTGAGATCTCACTGGTTAGATTGGTATTTTTCATATGAATTACCTTTAAAAAGATCCCAATGAGTATTCAATGGCAAAGTATCAAAAAGGGACTACGTTCTTTTAAATTCATCCTTCTTAAAGGCAATTCAGCTATTGTGATTCTTAAAAATTAAAAAAATTATTAAAAGACAAAAAGAAAAAAATTTTGAAAACAAGAAAATATTTTTTTGTTGCAAATGAGAAAAACTTAAAAAAGAAAAAGAAGAAAAAAACATCAAAAAAAAATGAAAATAATGAGGAGAGTTTATTTAAGATTGGGTGGTATTATTTTAAAAATTCGCTATGCAGTCCTTAATCAGAATCACTGTTTTGTTCGTCACTTGTTGGTGTAAATTCCTCAGAAGAAGTCAGATCGTCATTACTTAATAGATCGCTAATTTCCGATTCTGTTCCACTGTCTTGTTTAAGTGGTTTGTGTTCACTTGAATTTTTTTTGCCTGAAGGACAACAACAACCCATTATGTTTGTAAGAAGAAAAAATAGAAAAAATAAATTTAAATAATTTATCAAATAGTTTCTCAAAGACAGGAAATTAAGATAATTGATTCCATGTTTAAAGTGTTATCAAGAAAATTCTTGAGCTGGTTTAAATATGATTTGTCAAAACTTTAGTCTTCACGCTTTTTTGAAGATTCTTTGGAATGGAATTTATTTTTCATTTCAAAAAGATTTAAATAAGGGAGTAAAAAAAAATCAAAAACTGTGATTTGATTTTTAAGAACTACAAACCGTAGATTTTTATTATGGTCAGGTGGCTGTAAAAAAAATAATATTTATAAAATATAAGGAAGAGAAAATCTTTAGTTCTTAAAAAGAGGCCTCTTCAGAACCTAAAAACCTGTGTTAAAAAATAAAGTTTGTGATTTTTTCTCTTTCAAATACAACCACAAATAATTACTGAAAATTATACCAAAAAGAGAATCTATGTTGAAGGTTTACTCACTAATTATTGGAGAAAATTTTAAATAATGAACCGAATTTGATTAAAATATTTTCAATTTTCTAGAATTTAGGAAAAACAAACTTTTTGTTTTTGAATTTTATTTTAATAGAATTCAACTTCGAAAATAATTAATAAATATTGATATTTCAAAACATTTTTATTATAATACAGTTACCATATGATCAATACTTGATAATAAATATTCCAATGACTCTAATTTACAAATCTTATTACAAAAAAATAAAATCTCTTTCAATAATAAAATTTCTTAAAACTTGTAAAAGGGGAATAAAAGAATGATTTCCAAAATTCTACACATTTTTCTTTCCTAAAAAATTATCTTTATTTTTTTAACATTAATTTCCAATTTGAGAATGAAAAATTCTACAAATTTATTTCAAAATTCAGTCTTGTTATGTAAAATTTTACTTTTAAAAATTCAAAATTCAAAATTAAAAAAAAATTTCAAGTAATAATAAGATCGTATGAAGTCTGTTTGAAATTTTTTTTTTATAAAATAAAAATGTAATATTTTTGGTTTTAGAGAAATTTCTTATATAAATTATTGATATTCTAATTAAATAATTACTGTATTAACCAATTTTGAACTGAGCCATTGTAAACAGTAAAAAAATGAAAAAAATTATAAAAAGGGTAAAAAATTATTTTATTCAGAAATAAACAAACTTTTTTTTATGCGAAAGTTTTAATGATCAAAAAACGTTATTTTGGGTATATTAATGATTGGTAATAAATTTTTAAACCTTTATACCTTTCTGTAAAAATGGTCTGTTAATTTAATACTAAAATAATAATAAAAAAAAATTAAAATAATTAGGAAATTTTTTTTTAATTTTTGTTTTTCAATTTTTTTTCCCAAACATGTATCAAGCCATTTTTTTCGGCAGAGAATAATCGTTTAGAATTCAACGAAGTGGCTAAAGCTGTTATTGGTACTTTATTTTGAGATTTTAAATTAGTGATAAAAGACAAATCAAAAGCATCATAAAACGAGATCAATCCATTTTTCATTCCTAATATGACAACGTTTCTAGCAATACCTTCTACACCATGAGTGATCAAGGCTGATTTCACATACCCATTAATTCCATTTTGTAGCTTGATTGTTTTTATTAAAAATCCATTTACATTCCATAACCTTAAAATGTTATCATAATTTTTCTTGTTATGTGTAAAGGTTATTATATCCCCAGAAATTTTGGAATATTCGATTACAGAAACACTGCCCTCGTGATTATTTAAAGAGGTAATAGGCTTCCATTTATTTGTATCCCATAAAATACATGTTCCGTCTTGTGAGCCCGATGCGGTCATTTGATATTCTGACATTTCTGATAAGCAAGTAATCTTTTGGTCGTGGCCAAATAATATAGTCTTTTCTAAAAGATCTACAATGCCATTTTGACCAATGACTGGTTCCCAGACTATTAAACAGTTGCCAACTGAACAAATTATTAAATTGGTACCATTGTTGTGGATAATGCAATGGCTAATTGGTTTTTTAAATTTATTTGATTTCATGAGTTGGATTTTATTAGTCTCGTATTGTGAAATGATTAAATTTGAGTCATATTTTGACCAATTAAGTATTATATCGTTAAGTTTTAATCTTAAGATTTGTTGATTCTTTGACAGTGGCAAAATGATATTTTTTTCAAACAATAATATTAATTTATCTATTTTACCATTAAAGGCAGAATATTCAGAATACTCAAATTCCTGTGGATTGGTGAAGATTTGTTTTTGTAATCTATTATCAAATTTATGTTTCCACATATCTTTCGTTTCTTGCATTTCTTCTGTGATAACAGTCACACCAACACTTTTAATTCTTGGGCCTGCCCCCTTTCTAGTCGGGTGGGGCTTTTGAAATAATTGTGTTGGTATTTGCCCCCTTAATTTAATTTCTCTTCTTCTTTTCATTTCTCCTTTCTTGTATTCATTTTCCTTTTCGCTTTCCTTTTGCTTTTTTTCTTCTTCTTCCCTTTCCTGTTCATTTTCCTTTTCGTTTTCCTTTTCCCTTTCCTTATCTTTTTCTTGTTGATAACAAATTGGATGATAAACGTTAATAGAATCTTTCACCTTTTCTCCAAATAATTTATATCCAAAAATATGATCAATCCAATAATTTAATGTTTGTGAAACTTTTTCGGATTCTAATATTTCTCTTTGTTTTTTGATAAACAATCTAATATCATTATTTGCCCATGTAGGTAAATCTATATCATAAATAAAGTTTTTATTTTGGTGTCCAAAATGGAAGCCATTAATATTAATAAACATTTCTGGGAAATAAAAATATTCTGGAATTAATTCTTTTATATCATTTAATAATAAGCTACTTGATTGTTTATAAGAATTTTTAATTGAAATAAATAAATCTTCGTTGTTTAATTGTTTTTTCATTCCCGATAATTTTGAATAAAAGGGTTCAATTCTCATTAAATAAAATAATACTGTTTGAAAATTTGATGAAAAATTGGAATAATGATATGGCATAATATTCTTTTCCTGCTCTTTAACATTACCAGTTTCCCTTTCAGTTTCCTTTTCCTTTTCATTTTCATTTTTATTTTCATTTTCTTTTCCTTTTCCTTTTCCTTTTTCTTTTTGTTTCATATTTTTGAAGTTTTTACTTTTTATATTTTCATAATTTTCTAAATATCTTTCTTTTCTAAATCTATTTAAACAACCCATTAAAACCCGAAGGTCTCTAAAATTATCTCTATTTGTAACATCTAATTCGGGACTATTATAATTTGAAATCAAATATGGGAAAATTGGATATTGGTTTAAATCATTAAAAGTTCTGCTAGCTAGGGTATTTAGCCACATCAAATATTGGAAATTGGAAATTTTTCTAGTTTTCCATAATTGAATACATTTCCTTAATGGTAAAAATTTATCAAAATGTTTACCCAATAATTGACTAATATTTTGTAAATCTTGGGATTTCAATATTTTGAACGTTTCGTCTCTTTGTGATTTATTATTGTAAATTAAAAATAAAGTTTTCCCATTAGTAAATATTATTTCTAAAGCTATATCTTTTAAAAAATATCTTTGTGGGTATAATTCTCTAATTAATATATAATCAAATTGCTTATATTTTTTTTTTTTATGACTATTATTCTTTGTATTATTTAATAACAGATGGAAAGATTTTTTACCAAAAATAATTTCTCCTTGGCAATTAGAATTATCAAATGATTGAGTATTATTACAAATTTGAATATTAAATTTATTTGTTTTTATTTTTGGATTAATATCTTGAATGATTTTATAATAATCGAAATCTCTATGGCATAATGTTTTGATTATTTCTTTATTGTTAATTATGTCATTATCCTTCTTATTCTTATTTCTCTTCTTCTGTTTCTTAAATTTTATTATATTTAAATAATTATCCAATGATATTTTTTTGAATATCTTATTTTCTTTAATTAATTGATTTTTAAATTTTTTTAATTCTTTTTGATTATTTTTTTGATTTATAAAATTAAACTTTTTCAAATATTTATTAATTTCATCTTCATTATATATAAAATTTTTTTTTAATCTTTTTCTAACTCGCATTGGACCTTCAGTTGAATCTTTTAAAAATAGTGTTAAATATGGTTTTTGAAACAATACTGCTCTTTCGTTAGTCATTTGTTTAATAATTGTCCCCCATAATTTAGTTGTTTGATAATCATTCCTTAATTTATTCAATAGTTTTCGGTTTTCAATTTTTTTTTGTGTTTCAATTTGATTATTAAATTTATTTAAAATGAAATTTATTTGCACTTGATCTAAATTTGGGGGTGGTGGCAGAAAGTCAGTATTGGATTCCCTTCTATAAATTCGAGGGTTGTTTGTTAAAAATCTAATAAATTTCAAATATTTTTCAATTGTTTTTTTTTCCCAATTAATATATTTTTTTTTATTTTGTTGTAAAGTTTTTCTTGCTTGCTTATAAAAATCCTTTTTAAAAATTTTTTCAAGAAATTTTTTTTTCATTCTTTTAAAAATCTCTTTTAATAATCCTTCAGCTAAATTATTAAACTCTACTCCTTTATTTATTTTTTTTTCTTCCAATGTCTTTTTTTCCTTTTCCTTTTCTTTTTTATTTCCCTTTTCTTTTTTACTGCCATTTTCCTTTTTATTTTCATTTTCATTTTCATTTTCCTTTTCCTTTTCCTTTTCCTTTTCCTTTCCTTTTCCTTTTCCCCTTTCGATTCCTTTTTGTTTTTCTTTTTCGGTTTCTTTTTCTAATTTCTTTCCATTTTCATTATTTTTCTTTTTTATTTTTTGTCTCTGTTCTTTATTATACAAAACAATTGAACATAAGCTATATTTTAATAAAGAATCAAATCTATCTTTTTGTAGTATGTAATCAAATAACTTATGATTGTTTTTTAATAAATTTAAGCATAAGATTTGAATTGAATAATTATTTAATTTATTAAATAATATTAGAATAATTGTTTTACATAAAAGATCTTTTAAAAAAACAAAGATTTCAATTTCTTGTAATTTAATAAAAAACTTGAAAATTTGATCAATAAAAAATAAATCATTATTTGTTGGGAAATTATTTCTAATATTTTTTTTGTTGGATTTTTGGCTATACACTATCCAGTAAATGGTCATTCGGTATGCAAATTTAGTAAAATCACGAACATTGTCTCTAAAAATACGGTCTTGTTCGACTTTGTCTTTTAAATTTGTAATTTTTTTCTCAATGATTTTAAAAATTGTCAAAAAGACAGATTGTTGAATGGATCTAATAATTTCACTGCCAAGTTCGGTTTCTAATTTACTAACTAATCTAATAATTTGTCTAAATACCCTACCAATTCCCTGATCAAAATTTATTGAAAATCTTCCTATATTTCTTAAAAATAATTTTGCCTCATTAATAATTGATAATTTTGCTTTTCCACTACTTTTTTTTTCTTCTTTCTCTTTTATTTTCTTGGCCTTTTTTCCTTTTCCTCTGCTTTTCTTACCCTTTCCTTTTTCTAAAAGGTTTGTTTTAATATCCTTTAATAGTTCCTTATTATTTTTTAATTTTTTTACTTCCTTAGTTTCAGATAAAATGATTTCACATAGTAAATCTATTAAACCATTTTGAATATATTTATATTTTTCCACCAAATTCGAATTTTTGAATAAATTTAATAATCTATCTAATACCTGTGTTTTGAAAGCAAAAAGAGTAGAATTGGAAATTAAAATTTTAATTGGTATAATCTGATAGCATATTTTGGTAATCAAAAACAAAAAATCTAAAATTTCATTATTTATTTCAAAATATGAAAGAAAATGTCCAATTAAATTAAAGCCATGTTTTTCTTGAAACCTATATAAAAATTTTGATGAAAATAAAAATGATCTAATTAACTTTAAAACGGAGGTTCGAATCGAAACACTTGGGTGTCTTAAAATTGATACCAAATTTTCTGAATCGCATTTTAAGATAAAATCTGAAACAAATGGTGTATTTTGGTTATTTTTAATTGTATCCGATAAATAATTTATAAATAGAATTCTATTTTGTTGAATCGGGTCATTATTGATCGAATTTGTAAAATTAAGAATTTTGTTATTTTTTTTATATTTATTTCGATGTTTTTTGATAATGCTACTCTCTTTTTTTTCTTTTTGATTAAAATCTAAATATTGTGTTTCAATTAATAAATTTAAAATGTTTAATAAGCCATTTGTTGTTTGATCGATAGCATTAAAAATCTTTAGAATCTTTTGTGTAATTTTATAATTTATTGCTGGGTGTTCTTTTATTAAATTAAATATTTTTAATAGAAATTGTGATTTCTGCAATTGAGAAATATTTATTTTGTGAAAAGTGTAATTTTTCGAAATTAATATTATTATGATATTAAAAATATTAATTTTATATTCCATTGGTTGGTTTTCCCAAATTTCCCAATTGAGAATTAATTCAAAGAGTGCAGGCATATTTGTGAAAAACCCTTCCAATTCAAATTTTTCAGGTTTATTCTTAGAATATTTAATTACTTTGGCACCACTGAAATTAAAAATTAATTTAAACATTTTTGTAGTCATGTTCCAATTTTTATTTATAAATAAAAAGGATAATAAATGGAAAATTGTCTTTTCCTTCATTAATAATTTTGGTGGTTGGTTGATCATATAATGTTTAATTAAATGTAAAGAATTGAATTGGTATTCATTGTTTTTTCGAAATAAAGTTTGAGCCAAAAATGTTAATAGGCAATTGACTCCTCCAATGGATTGCAAGGATTGTTTAAAAAAATGATTTTTATAATAATTGCAATAGCAGTTGTTTGGATTCACAAATTTCTGATTATAATATTTGTTAATAATTGTTAATCTATCTGTTGAAGATTTTGAATTATTTTCTTGAATCTCATTTTTGCTCAACTTGATTTTGATTAAAGACTTTCTAATAATAAAAGAAAACAGAATTTTCTTTTTTAAAAATTCAGTGGGTTGCTTTTTCCAATTAACAATTAAATTTAAATGCTCTTCGAAAAAATTAAGATATTTTGGATTATTAATAATTTCTTCATGTAATAAAAAGGTACTTAATGTTTTATGGAATAAATAATAATCATAATTAAACCCTAAAGTGTATAATATAAATATCTGCTCATTTTTCAACTGACGTGTGAAAATTGTTGGGTTTGTAAATTGCCAGCTTATGTTTTTATTATTTTGTTTTTTTATCCACCCTCCAAATTTGAGGCTTGATCTTTTATTTTTATTAAATAGTGGGTAATAAATTTCCTTTTTTTCAATGAAGATGCCATTTAAATAGAAAAATAATGGACTACCTTGTTTTTTATTTTTAGAAGATGCCTTTTGAGTGAAGAGCAAGTGATACCATTGATTAGAAATTATTTTTTTATTTGTGAAATTTAGGTTAATTATTTGTTTTTGTTTTAGTTTTAATTCAATATTAATATTCCCATTTATATTAATTGAAAATTGCATATTATTATTTTCATTTAAATACAAATTAATGATATTAATTTTTGCGTTTTTTGTTAAATTACCAAATGATCTAATATTAAACCAAATTGACAAAGTATATCCTTTAATGTTAAATAAAGATTGATTAATGATTTTTTCAAATTTTAGTTCACCAGTTTGTTGTTTAACATTGTTGTTCTTATTATCACTACTGCTACTATTATTATTATAATTAAATTCAATATAATTATTTGGAACGAATTTCTTTCTACACATTTTAACTAATGATATTAATAGATTTATTGGATATTTTTGTTTATTCATTAAAGAAAAATATAGTTTAAGAGATTGTGATGTGACCATTGTTAAAGAGATTGTTTCAAATAATTGGAAAAATATATGATATAATTCATGTTTTTGATCTAAAAAAATTTCCTTAAATTCGTTTAATAATATTTTTAAAAATCCCATTTTGTTAAGTCGTGAACTATTTGAAGGGTTTGATTTTATTAATGTAATTAAATGTTTTAATATTAAAATAATTTCTTCTTTAATATTTAATTTTCCATTAAAATATTTTTTTTTTATTTTTTCTTTTTTTTTATTTTTTTCGTTTTCTTTTTTTTTTTTTTTTCCATTTAGTGTTTCTATTTCTTGTTTTGCATTTGCTTTATTATTAAAATTAATTTTAAAATACTTAAAGAGATAAAGTATAATTTTGAGAATTAAATTAATAATTTGTGGGTATTGAATAAGAATCGGGTTTGTTTGTGGTTGATTGCTGTTTTTGTTTTTGGTGATATTATTAAAATAAATTTCTTTTTGGGAATATAAAGTAAAAATTTCTAAATTAGTAATTGGATTTTGTAATAATTCATTTAAAAAGAAGAAGTTTTTGTGGTGATCGAGTACCAATTTGTCATTATCTTGATTTTTTTTGTTATCCAATGTCGGTAAAATTAAATTTAATGGGAAATTTAATAAATGTTGATTTAATTTTGAATAATTCGGAAATTGGTAATCTATTCCATATTTTGGATATTGTGACCAATTCCCACCAGTGGACAAATTAATTAAACTATGAAATAATAAAGCAATATATTTAGATTTAAATAACTGAAGTTTCATCAATGGAATAAATAATGAATTATTTAAATCTAAAAAAATTTGATCAATCATTTTTTTATTATCCGTATTATTATTAATC
The DNA here is from genome assembly GCA_027625915.1 of Anaeramoeba flamelloides. Taxonomy (NCBI): domain Eukaryota; family Anaeramoebidae; genus Anaeramoeba; species Anaeramoeba flamelloides. The sequence goes on along the minus strand of JANTQA010000032.1, from coordinate 8,768,706 downwards.
ATTGTTGAGACAGTTCTCAATAGGGTATCAATAAATAAATATGTTCCATATAAATTAATTTCTGAATGATCAATTTCATTTGTTTCCGAAAGTTGCTCATTATTATTTTTTTGGTTTGGCTGGGAAAAATTAAATCGATTATAAATATCTTTTAAAGTTAATTTTTTTCTGGGTTTTTTTTTTTCATTCTCTTTTTCTAATGATTTTGTTAATTGATAAATTGTTGAACTTAGTGATTTTAAAATATTGAAAATCCATTTAAATCCACCATTTGCAAAAAAATGGTTTTTAATTTTTGAATTCAAGAGTGCCATAGTTGATAAAGCTGTCAAAACGTCATTTCGGATCGCAAAAACATTCATAGATAATAAATTACCATTGCCAGTATTATTTAACAAAAGAATTAAATCTTGAATAATTTGGAAACTTTCTTTTTCTTCAACAACTTTGACTATTTGTGTTAAAATATTTAAAGAAGACCATCTTAATTGATCACTTAATAAGCAATGCTTGATTTCTTGATATCCTCCAAGTTGGAAAAATCCTTTTCTATTTAATTCTGAAATTGGTAAAAAATACGATAAAAACTCTAATAAGCAAAGAACAATTTGCTCGTTTTCTCTTCCACTAGTCTGCAGTTTCAAATGAGAGATTATAATTGGTAAAATGCCTGCTTTTCTAAGAAAGGATCCCCACTCCGTTCTACTTTGAATCATTTTATTAATATGTGTAAACAATATAAAATTTGTCCCCTCTTGTGAATTTTTGTTATCAATAAATCCAAGGAAGGTTTTTACCATTTCTAATATTTCTTGATCATTTTGTAATTGTTTTACTGTTCTTTGATTGAGCTTGTGATCACTGCCACCATCGCTGTTGTTATTATTATCACCATCATTGTTGTTGTTGTTGTTGTTGTTCTTCTTCTTCTTCTTCTTCTTCTTATTTGAAAATTCTTCAAAAATTGCTTCGACCAAATTTTGGAATGCAATTAATAAAGATTGCTTGACTGTGGGTTTTAATTTAAAAAATAATTTAAACATTTGTCGGATTGGCTCTTCTTTATTCACAATTCTCCAATATTTAGTATAGGTATTTAGTATTTCTATAATAATAGAAATTAAAGTTTCATTGCATATTTCTTTTCCTTTTTTAGAGAGAGATATTTCTAATATAATATCATATACTTTTTCATTTGGTTTCAAGAAGACCTTATTTTTTTGAATTCCATTATCTTCACCTTCCCCTTCATTTCTTTTGTTAAGAGTGTCTTGGTGGTAGCCGTCTTCAGATTCTAATTCTAGTTGATTCTCATTTTTGTTTTTTTTATAATTTTTTTCAATTACAATTTTCTTTTTTGTTTTTTCTTTTTCATGAGTAGACACATCTTCCGAGTTTGATTCTGACTCCTTCTCGTTTTTAAATTCCTTTTCGGAATTTGTCTCTAATTCTGTTTCCGTTTTTGAATTGCCAGAATTCCCTTGTGTTGATGTTGAATTATCATCAGAATTTTGTTTTTCTGTTTCAGAATCTGGTTGTTGTTCAGTTTTCTCATCATTTTCGATTTCTGATTCTTTTTCAGAACTGTCACTAGTATTGATCTCGGTGTTAATATTATCGGTATTAGTATCAATTTTAATTTTCTCATCTTTTTGCTGTTTTTTTCCTTTTTCAATTACGGATCCTGAAGTTGAAATTTGATCATCTCCATTTTTTTCCTTTTTTCTTGTTTTTCTTGTTTCTAATTCAAGATCTGAGATTGACTTTTTGAATTTTTTTTTGTCAGAGTTTGGGTCTTGAAAGGTGGCTGTTTTTGTGTTTGTTTTTGTATTTGGAATGGGTACCCCAATTATGACAAAATCTTTTAGTAATCGTAAAAAGGAACAAACCTCTTGCCCTCCACCTTTTTCTAAAAGTTGGTGGGCAATTTCCGTTAGCTTGTTATAACCATTATTCTTTTCAAAAATTCTCAAAATCCTCTCAGATTTTTCCATTTTAATTGTTTGACCAATCAATTCAATCAAGTCCGTTAATAGTTCAAGTAACCACAGAAATGGCCAACCGCCGTTTGGGCCGATCATTGAGATTATATGTTTTAAAAATTGAGGGTTTGTTTGGAAAAAATTTGTGTTTTTGAAACGAATTGCTTGCCTTCCCACTTTCGTTAAGACTCTTCTCATGACGAAAAAAGTGAACACAGAATCGAATTCTTTGATACCAGTAATTGTTATCAATTTTGTTATATTTCTCTCGTTGCCAATCTCTTTCACTGCTTCCTCATTTTCACAAAGCGATTCCAAAATTTGTACAATATGAACAGCTAGAGGAACCTGTTTCTTTTCGTGCTTCTTATGAAAGATCATCTTTCTTTGCAAAACCATCCTGAGTAACGGTACAATCTGTTCAGAGGCAGTATGGGCTTTGTCCCGGACCAATTCGCTTGTTATGGCAAACAAATGATCAATCATATATGTTGCAAATCCTTTGATGTACAAGGAATTCCCATTATGATTATCATGATCATTATCATTATCATTCCCATTACCATTCCCTTTCTCTTCCTCACTTATTTCCCGATAGGTGTTTTCTAATGTCAAATGCTTGAGACACAACAGGATATTTAGACTAAGATCTTTGTGTAAATACCTTGCCAAAAATTCCTCCTTTGTTTTATATGAAGACTTTTTCCCTTTTTTACGTCGTGATTCATGCTTCCTTAAATAAATCAGCTGTTTCTTATCAAGATACCAAAATAAATTTAATGACAAATCAGAAACGTCCCCTTTTTCTTTTGAGACAGACTTGGTTCCTAATTTTTCAAATTGTACCAACAAGTCTTTGGAATATTTTTGAAAAAATTTTTTTTGCTTTCTTCGGCTTGAAAAGCACGTTCCCTTTTCCCAATTTTTTAGATTTTTGGGAAAAGTCATTGTTATTCTTGTTTTGTTTTGGATTTTCTAGTTTGATATTTGTGATGTGTGATTTTTTTTTAAAGAATGCAAAACCAATATTGAAGAAAAAATAAGTAACAAAAAAATGTTTTCACCGTCTTTTTTTGAGACAAAATTTAGTTTCAAAGGTTAGACAATGGATACCAAAAGTTTGAATTTAATTCCCTTCTTATATATTTTCTTCAAAATTAAAATGCTTTTCAGACATTTTTAAATTGATCTAAAAAGTAATAAAAAACCTTATCATAATTGGAGTTACTTTTTTAAGTCACCTCAAACAACCGTTGGCTGTAATAATTGATGAAAGAGGTTTCAATTATCGTCTCCTATAAAAAACACATTCTGAAATTTCAAACTTTTGTTTTTGTCAAAAAAGATAAAAATCTTCAAGTTTCAAAGTCCCTTCTATTGAATAATGTTTTAAATAAAACAAAACTTTCTTGTTTGAGTTTATTGATAATTTTCATCACGGTACCTACCGATTGTCACATTTAAAGACATAAAAAGTCTAGCAATTCAATACAGGTATTTGAATTTTTAATGGGAAAATTTTTACTTCATTTTCAATTTCTTTTTCTTGAAAGCCACAAATTACAACCTACTTCACTGGGAGCTCTATTTTTACAAAGAACAATCCAGAAAAAGGAAATAAAAATTTTTTCCATTTAGAATTCAATACCTGTAATAAATTATTTTCTTTTTTTTTTAAAATATTTTTCGCTCATCCTGATAAAAGCTGATAAAGTTTTGTTATTTTCGAAATATCAAACTTGATTTACTGTTGTCAAAATAAAGAGTGTTAAAAAGAGAAAACGTATTTCAAAATAAAAAACATGTTTTTTTGTTATAGAAGACCTATGCATTAACTGATCAAAGAAACCAACAATAAACCCTCAGTAAATATGGTATTGATTTCAAAAAGTATTATTATTTATAATTGAAATTATAAAAATATATTATCAAATTGCAAAATATATCTCAAAAAATAGAGTTCATTTTTCAGAAAAAATTTTTTATTTCTCCAAAAAAACAAAAAATTTCTGAAAAAAATGAGACAAATACCAATAATTTTCAACAAAGTTCTCCAATTATAAAATTTATAGAAAATAACAAGACCTTTACCCACAAAATTAATTTGAAATTAGGTACACTACTGGATAGTGAACCAGATGTTGCATTGGAACAAGAAGAAAAAAAAGTACCTATTATATTTCGAAAGAGGGATTATAGTAGTTGGTAATGCATTATTTTGATCACAGTAGTGAAAAAGTCTTATTTTGACCCATTTCTAAAATTCAACATATTGATCCCATTCTTTGACTCTACTAATTTTGTGTTTAAAGGTTTACAGTACCATAATAACCTATTTTTTCGTAAATTGTTTTAGTTTTTGTCAAAAAGAAATTTTGTAAATTCAATAACCCTAGTTGTTTTTTCAAATCTCCAATTTTTTTTGTTTTCATATCCTTTAATTATTATTCGAAATTTTTTTTTGCTGTTTTGTAAAAAAAAACTTATATTAAAGACACACTTAACTTCGAGAATTATCTTTCACTTTCTTTTCAAATTTTTAATTGTTTTTCAAGATTTTCAATTTACCAATATATGCCATTTTTGAAGTATACTATAATTAATCAAATAAGTAACAAATAAAAAAAATTTTAAAGTCATAATACATGAAAATATGACACATAATTTATTTTAGATTATTGTTGAGTTGAAAAAAACCAAAAGTTTTGTTGTAATGTCTATTTTTTTTTTGTGTCACTATTTGTTTCAAAATTAGTGGAACAAAATTTTCATTTAGCTTTCTAAAATTTCTATTTATAAATCATATAACCATTTCAGATTTTTTAATTCATATAAGAAGCTTAAATCATTAATTAACCTTCTAGAATTGGGGACTTTTGATGGTTTATATAATTTAGAAAATTGTTGTTTTTGGAAAGCTGAATGAAAATTATGATCTTTTTAATTTACAATTAATGGTATTAGTTTTGTTAGGTGTTTTATCTGATGTCTTATATTGTGTACTAGCAATCCCTAGAAAGTACTGGTTAAATCAATATATTATAATTAGGATTATACCAATAACACAAAGAACAGATCAAAACTACATAAGCTTAATATCAAAAATATAGTCATATTTTCCTAAAGAAAAAAATTTGTTTAATTGTTTTTTTTTTTGAATAATAATGTATTTTATTAAAATTTTTAGAGATAATAACCAATATAGATTAATAAATAAAAATAAATTGTAATCATTTCATTTTTTTATAAGAAGAATGAAAAAATGAAAATATTAATAATAATAAAGATCTGCCACTAATTTTGAAATTTGGATTATAAATAAAAGTATTCAAAAAAATTATTACATTGTATAAAATAAAAATAAAAACTTTTTCAATTTAATCTATGTGTTGATTGGAAGGGGGCTATTGGTTATTTGTTTATCATTTAATTACAAACATATTGAAATATTATAAAACTAACATGTTTCGAAAGTGTATAAAATATTCTATAAAAAAATTCTAAAAGTTAGATTTATCAGCAGTTATTGATTTTTTTTTTTCAAAATATCAGCAGTTATTGATTTTTTTTTTCAAAATATCACATATATTGTTTTGAGAGGCAGTTTATCGCTTCGAAAAAAAATGTATGCTGTTATTTTGAAAAAAAAAATATCAATAACTATTGTTATTTTTTGATAGAAATTTGTAAAAAGAAAAAGAAATTTTAAAAAAAAATTTTCATTTCTTTTTTTTTTATTTTTTTAGTGTTTGTGATTGTTATCTAAAATTTTTAACCAAAAAAATATAATTCTTTCAAGTTTTACAAATGACATGGTTGTTTCTACATGTCAAAATAAAGGGTTTAAAAGGCTATCAATTTTTTATTTATTATTTGATCTGATATTTTGGGCTAGAAGAATTTTCAAGATTTTTAATTCCAAATTAAGTTACTCAAAATGGTTTCAATTAACCATTTCTAAATGATCGTTGCTATATTTTCTTTTCAAATTTATCTCTTGAAAATTTTTGATAAATGTAGCTATTTTTTTCTTCCTCAAAAACCCATGCTTGTCCCACTGTAAGTCACTTTAGGAAAATTTATCGTATATATTCAGTGATGTTGATCTGAAAAATATAGCAACATTTTTCATATTTTTTTCCAAAAATCCACTAGAAGAAAATAACTAATATAGATAATTTAATTCTCTATTTCCTCATCATTTTAATAAAAAAGGAATTTTACTTAAATAATTTGATAGAAGTTCAAAGAATCAACCAAAAGGTATAAAAATCATTTTCAAAAGATTAAAAAAAAAACAAATTATTATTTTTTTGCCATTTATTTATTTTTGAGTTAAAGAATTGTAAAAAATGGTTTTAAATGGTCTAAAATAAGTTCTTTCTCTGGATTTTTTACAACCAAGAATATGGAAGAAATTGTGATTATAGTAATATGTAAATATCTTTGAAGTGTGAATTCTGAGTATGTTTCTTTTTTGTTTTATTGTTATATATTTATTTTATTGTAATTTATTTATTAAATGATTAGTAACATATTTTCAATTTAGTATTCTGTTATATAAATAATAATTGGTGTATTTATGTTTATTTTATATATTCAGTTATACATATATTAATACAAGCATTTGATATAATTTAAGTTTGTATTTCAAAATTAAAACTTTTAATCCATTCTTAATTGACTTATTATCAAAAATTTAAATAATCATATTTTTAATTTATTTTTCAAAAAATGTTATTAGATAGTTTTTTACAGTTTAGATATGTTTATTTAATTTTATAAAAAAATATAAACTATATCTTAAATTTTATCTAAATAAATACCCAATTATTTTATTTTTTTTTTTTAAATCTTTTGTTATAATAGTTTTTTGCCTTTATTGGATTTTCGTCCAAATTGGATCATATTTTATTCATTGAATTTAATTTTTGATTTTAATAATTTTTATTCCTTTTAATAATTAAAATTGAATCATCTTCCATCAATTTACAAAGATCCATTAATGATCATCTTTTAAATGAAAAAAATATATTGTTGGAGCAAATGGGGTGGGTGGCAACGTATCTATCTGGAAAATATATCTCATTTTAGTAATAATATTATAAAGTTTTTTTTCCATTTTTTAAAAAATAATTGAAATATCAAATTCTTGAATATTGCCTTATTATGCTGTTTTTTTAAAAAATACCATCATCTAATAATATTTTTTTTATGAAAATGTCCTATGAAAAAAAAAAATTAATATAATTTTTTGTCTTTATCGATTTGGAAAAAATGTCAACAATGAAAAAAGTTAAACAAAAGATATAATTGGAAACCCTAATAGAACCTGAAAATAAATGTAAAATAAATTCAAAGAAAAAATAAATTCATTTCAAACAATAATTCATTACAGCCAGTTCCACTTCTAAGACACAAACTATCAACAAAATTTATGGCACAAGATAAATCTCAAATTAAAGCACAAAATTCAAACCCTAGGAAAATAATTTGCGTTAAAAAAAAAATTCCAAAAAATAATCTTTAATTTGAGATTTTGTTTGTGACCTTAAATTTCGTTGATATTTTGTGTCTTAAAAGTGTAACTGAATGTATATTATTTTCAATCCTTTCAACAAATACAATTTAATACTCTTTTTTTAGCGGCATCATTAGAGTGGTTTTGTAGATCTCAAAAAAAAAATCATTTTTTTCAAGAATTTTTAAATGAGAGATCAATCAAATAAAAACAAATACAAATTAAAGGTGGGATTTGAGAATTGTATTTTGTTTTAAGTAATTCTTTTCGCCTTAAATCAAATATTTTTTCTTGACTATAATCTTATTTTTCATTTTTTAGGTTCTAGTAATGTACATAATTAAAAATCTTGTTGAACTTTTTTTTTTCCTTTTTCACTTATATTGGCACACATAATATTCAAAAATATCTTTTTTTTTTCTCTTAACAATTTTTTTTTTAGTTTTTTACAATTAAAATGAAAATATATATCTTAAAGTGAATTATAACTTTCGCTTAGTCAATTAACCGATTGAAAAACTTTCTCCATTGGAAAAAGCTAGCTATTTTGGAAAAATAAATCAAAAAAATGTAAATGTGAAATGAAACCAAAATCACAATTATAAAAATATATTTTTTTTTTTATAAATACTTTGTAATAACTAATGATTTAAAAATCTTTTTTTTTACCTTTAAAAATAATTAAAGTGTTTTTTTTTTTGGATAAACTTCAATTAATTCCGTTTTGCCGTATCTTACTTTTATATGGAAATTAAATGTATTAAAAATCAAGTTAAAGATCTTTTTTTGATACTCCAGAAATTTTGATTATTTCTGGTTTTTTAAGGGTGTTTTCATTATTAGGGTAGAAATTTTTACGAAAAAAAAATATAGAGAAAGTACAAATTAGAATATTAATCAGATTAAAACTTAAATAACTCAAAAAAAAAAAATAATAATAATAAATAAATAAATAAATATAGTCAACATTTCTACCCAGTGATTGTACAAAAATAAATATTGTTTGTTACTCATATTAATATTATTTTCAGTTTAGAAGATAATGTTTTATATGTTTCTTTCGATAAATTTAATGTATTGTAAGATACAGTCAGTTTCACTTTTAAGGAACAAACTTTCAACGAAATTTAAGGCACAAAAAAATCTCAAATTATGGCACAATATTCAAATTCTAGTAAAAATAAATTGTAAAACAAAAAATTCCAAATTTTGTGCCTTAATTTGAGATTTTTTTGTGCCTTAAATTTCGTTGAAAGTTTGTTCCTTAAAAGTGAAAATGACTGTAAAAACCTCAACTTTTATTTAACAACAAGATTTGGGAATACTTTTAATTCTAAAATAATCTTTGAAAATTTTCCATTTCACTTTCACAGATAAAAACAACAGTAAAAAAAAAATAATCTACATGAATAAAAATATTTCAAGAAATTTCATTATTCGAAAGAGGATATAATTAAACGGATAATTTTATTTTTTGGAAAAAAGACTTTAGTTTTTTCTTCAAATTTAAAAAAAATAAAAATGAAAACTATAATATAAAATTTTTGAAAAAATGTTTTAAATAGTATTTTAAAATCGTTGTAGATTTCTAATCAAGGAAATTTAAAGAAATGTTATCTTGTATTGTGTCTGTTGACTTGTTATTTCGATTCTTAGCTGATTGATCTTCAAATTGATATGGGTTTTAATTGTTGTACAAAAAGACAATTTTTTTGTAATTTCTCTTTTTTCCTAAAATATGAATGTGTGGATGTAAGGCTCATAGACAAGTATGTAATTAAAAATGAAATTTTATTTTTAGGTTTCCAATTATTAGATTTATTTCCCTTTTTACCAAATTAAAAATAAAAAAAAAAATATCTATTTTTTACAAGTACTAAATAAAACCAAAACATAAAAACAATTTATAACCCAAAACTCGTAAAATGCTTTTTTTTATGAAATAACTTTCTATTCAATCAACCTATTAACCTTACATCATTAATTCAGATTTTAGGAAAAATAGAAAAATGACAAAAATATTGTTTTTTTGTACTACTATTAAAACCCATACCAAACCTTGGGTCAATCATCTAAGAACCGAAATAACAGTTTTCATGTCTAATAGAGGATTATCTTTTTTCAAATTTCCTTGATTGGCAACCTTAAGGGAGTAGCCACGGTAAAGAAAAATTTTTCACTTTTTTGCAATTTTGAAAAGGATCAGAAAATAACTTTTTTTACTCTGGTTGTAAATCATTGATTTTTATTATTTAAAGTACTTCATTCATTAGATTTTTTAAATTTTTTTTTCAATGTCTCAAAGAAATTGCCACAATAGAATGTTGAGTTGAATTGCTTAAAATAGTGTTTTGAATGTTGAATAACTTATCTTTTATCCTTCTCTCAATATTCTATTGTGGCATTTAATTTTTTCATTTTTTATTTTAACATTATTTTTGAGATTTTTTTAATCCTGACAAGATAAAGCAATTAGAAATATTTTTTTATTAGTGGCATTTGGGATTAATGGATTTTTTTAAAAAAGAACAACAATATTACAATTGAGAGAATCATAAAAGGAAACATAAATGGGACTTGAATAACTAGAAGGATTCCCAAAAAATATAATAATTATCTCAAAACATTACTTGTTAGGATTTTAAATAGTTGGATTTAGTGAAATTGGAGAAGTGGATATGATTATATTTTTTCAAATTTTAAACCAAAACTTAAAAATAGTTTTATTCAAAGAATCTGAAATTATCTTCTCCCAAAAAAAAAAACTAAACTGCATTCCAAAAATTTGGACACATCAGAAAATCAAAAATAGGAAAATAAAAACTCAATTTATTAGATTTTTCCAAACTTAATATAAAAACATATTTAAGTAACATAGTATTAATTGTTTTTAAAGTAATCGTTTTCATCCAAATATAAGAAAACGATATAAAATAAAAAATCAAAACTAGTGTGTCCAAAATAAGGAAACGAGCTGAAATGAAGTGTTTGAACAAAAAATATATTGATAGATTTGTTAAAATTATACCAAAAATGGTTGATCGATCAAATGATAAGATACCATGCACCGGTTGTATGTGAATTTTTCAATTTAAGAAACTCAACTGTAACCATCTATCTCCCATCTATAAAAAATTTCAGATCTAACCAAAGAGATTAAATAACTGAAAAAAAGAAAATGAAAACAAATACAAAAAACACAAAAAATGAAATAGTTTGTTGAATTATAATTAATTTCCAATTGGAGATAAATCATGTTATTGTTATTTTTCCAAATGTTTAAACTATGTCCAAAATTTTGGAATTAAGTTTATTTTAATAAAAAAATAATAAAAAAAAAAAAAAAAACTATTTTATCAATATAATCTCTTTTTTTTTATTGTGGAACATTACTAAAAAAAAATATCAAATAATTTTTTTAAAAAAATTTTTAGAGAATCTACGATCACACGACACTAAAATAAAATGTTCTTATCTCATCTCTCTCAAATTTTTATCATGTCTTATGGTGTAGCTACTCCCTTAAAAACTATGAAATAAAGGAGAGATTTTCGTTGTGATCACAACAAAAATAGAACAATTCTAATATACACTTTCAAGACTTTTTTCGAACTATCAACCTCACTGACTGAAAGATTTCATTTTCCAATATGCTTTCAGATTCTCTCAAATTTCAAAAACTTGATAAAATCTTTTAAAAACTCAAAAAAGGGTAAAAAAAAATTAACAAAAGATAATATTTTGCATCAAATCGAAATTTTGAAAAGTTATCTAAAATTAAAGAGATTTTTTAGCTTTCAAAAAACCTGTTTTTCTTTTTAGGAAAATAAAAAACTAAAAGTTGTTTAAATTGCAAGTTTTTCAAAGTTTTAATTATTAAAACTTTTAAAATAAGTGTTATTTAAATTTGGATCTTCTAATTACATTTAAAAATTCGAAATAATTTCAGAAAGTAAAAGGGTTTTCAATTCCAAGAAGTTTGAAAGAAGTTGTTGTTTTAATATTGTTTTGAACACAACAAAAATAGCACAATCCATACAAATACTTTCAAGACTTTTTCGAACTTTCAGACTGACAGTCTGCAAGATTTCAGTCTCTGATATTCTTTCATATTGTTTCAAATTTCAAATACTTGATACAAACTTCTGTAAACCAAAAAAAGGGATAAAAATAATAATTAACAAAAGATAACATTTTGAATTTAATTGAAATTTATGAAAGTTATCTAAAAGAAAAAAATGTAGTAAACTTTCAATAAACTAAAACTCTTTTTATGAAAACCAAAAATTGGAAAGTTGTTTAAATTACATGTTATTAAAAGTTTGAATTGTAAAAACTTTTAAATTGAAAGTTATTGAATTTTGATCTTTAAATTCCTTTCAAAATTTGAAACAATTTCAAAAAAGCAAAGTGTTGCTAAGGATAAAAACTGATTACAATTTTTGTGCTATTCTTGTTGTGAAATCAAAATAAAAATTTCATTTTTTGTTACTTTTTAATTTAATAAATTTTTATTTTCAAATGAACGAGACTCTTAATAGCACTCCTTCTCTTCGTTTTAAAATTGTTCTACTTGGGGAATCTGGCGTAGGAAAAACTTCTATAGTCCTTCGTTTTACAGCAAACCGTTTTCATGAAACCATGAGTCCAACAATTGGTGCTTCATTTCTTAACGAATCCATTCAAGTTGAAGAAACAGAAATTAACCTCCAGATTTGGGTTTGTTTCTCCTCAAATTATTTATTGTTTTTATTTTTTTTAGCATCATTTTGTCTGTGGATTAGTTTGTAATTTAAAAACAAAAAAAAATTACTCTCTTTTATTTTATGATCTTTTTTTTTGTTGGTATAGGACACAGCCGGGCAGGAAAGATATAATAGCCTAACTCCATTGTAATATCTTTTCTTTTTAGATTTTTTTTTTTTCTTTTCTTTTTCTTTTTCTTTTTTGAAAAAAGGATCTTTTTTGGATGACTTAAGCTGTGATTTGAAATTCAAATGGGATAAAATTTCCTCTTGTTATCATTTTTCCAATTCTGAATCTTGATTTCCTTTAGCATTCTTGGTTCACCCAAAATATTTTGAAAAAAAAAAAAAGAACCAAATAAAGAAGAGAGAGAGCACAAATTAAAACCAATTTCTTTGAAAACCTTTCTTTGTAAAAAAAAAAAACAAAAAGGAAGTGAAAATTATTTCCTGTTTATTCTTCAAATACCAGCCAAGTAAAAAAGGATCTGTTCAATTGCCTCTGAAAATACTAAAATTATTATCAAGATTGGTTCATTAATAAACAAATTATAAAATTATTCAATATTTTCATTAAATGCTTTTTTGAATCCTTTTCAAAAAAAGTTTAATTAACCAAATTAATTCCCTTAAAAAAAACCAAGCACAGGTATTATTTACAATGCACCAATGATATTAATTTCTTTACAGGTAATTTTCAGATGTGAAAACCATATGTTTTAAATAATATGTAATAAAACAGTTTTGTTGTGTTTGTGGTTACATTTTTGTGGATACTTTTGAAAATTTTAGTTTTTCAGCCTCCTTAAAATTGCTTTTATAATTTCTTTATCACCAAATAAAAGGAATTTTAACGAAGCAAGAAATAAATATTTTGCCAAGATCTACCCAAATTGTTTCAAAGTGTGAACCAAACAGTATGATTACAACTTTTTAAAACTTTTATTACTCACTTTTTTAAAATGAGTTTATTTGTGTGTTCTTATTTTGGTTAATAAACAAATTTATTTCAGCAATATCAAAAAGCGTTTTTACCATTTTTATATGACCATTTTCGCGAGAAGGTGCTGATTTTGAACCAGTCATATTCTTGTAAAAGCAATCATTTAATGCGCCTTTTAACACGAATTATTGTATTTAAAGCAAAAAAAAAATTTTGAGATAAAATTCAAGAATAAATTTGAACAAAAAGTACACTTTTAGAAAATTTTACAAATAAAAATTTCATTTTTTTATTTCAAAAGTTAAGAAAATATTTCTTTAAAATTTAAAACAAAAGTAAAAAAAAAAAAAAATAATAAGGAAATCACGACAAGAATAGCACAATCCATACAAATACTTTCAAGACTTTTTTTAAACTTTCAGACTGACAGTCTGCAAGATTTCAGTCTCTGATATTCTTTCATATTTTTTCAAATTTCAAATACTTGATACAATCTTTTAAAAGCCAAAAAAAAGTGTAAAAAGTAATAATTAACAAAAGATAACATTTTGAATTTATTTGAAATTTTTGAAAAGTTATCGAAAAGAAAAATAGTTTTTAACTTTCAAAAAACCTGAAACTCTTTTTATGAAAACCGAAAAGTGGAAAGTTGTTTAAATTACATGTTTTTAAAAGTTTGAATTGTAAAAACTTTTAAATTGAAAGTTATTGAATTTTGATCTTTTAATTCCTTTCAAAATTTGGAACAATTTCAAAAAAGCAAAAAGTGTTGTTTAGTAAAAAAAGTGACTACAATTTTAGAGCTATTTTTGTCGTGTTTTAAAAATTGAAATTTCATTTTTTTATTTGAACAGCTCAAGTAATATTTCAAACGAAAATTAAATCAAAAAGAAAGAAAGAAAATTGTGTGTAGTATTACCACAAAATTTTCACCAAGAGTTGGTTTAAATATGAAAAAAAATCATTTAATCTTTGAAGAAAAAAAATGTATTATTCTATACATTTACATTTGGAGAATGGGAGTAAATTGCATTTTTTGCAATTTTTTTTCGAATTGAAAAAGTTTTCAGCAAGTTGAAGATGTATTTCTTTAGTTAGATTTCAAAAATTCTTTGGTTGAAATTTCCAACAACAACATCAAGGTAAATTGAGATCTTTCAATTGTTTTTTTGAATTGGTAATTTTTAAATTCAAAAAAATTGTCAGTTGAAAAAAATGCTTTTTAAAAAGAGAGAATTTTGTCCTTATGAGATACAATGCTATTAGATTATGCGATGTGTTGTTGATTAAAATTTTTTGGAAGATTTGACTGATTTTGAAATTGGCCACCTTCTCGCGAAATTGGCCAATGAAAAAAATGTTCACTTCATTTTCTATGAGTTTAAAGCATTTGTTAATTGGAAATAAAAATTTTCACAAGATGATTACCAAAAGCAACAACCATTTCAAAAAAAAAAAAAAAAACTAATTGAATGAAATTCATTCTCTTTCTAATTAATAATAAGCATCAAAATAGGTAAATATGATTCAACGATTTTATAAAATCTCTTCAATTTTATATTCATTTCCTATGAGTAATAAAATATATACTTTCAAAAGTAATTTGGGATAGATTTAATTTCTTCAATTTGAATAGTTTCTGCATTCATTTTCATTTATAGTGGTGTGGTTTATGTTTCTGCAATGATTTACTTCTTTAATAAAAAAAAATAAAGCAATGGTGAATAAAGAAAAAAAATATACAAGTAAATCTCTTATCCCAGAAACCATTTATTATTTTAATAACGCTGGCTGAGAAAAAAAAATGAATTTTTAAAGAGAATTAAACTCATATTTTAAAAATTGATACTCGCCTGAAATGATAAATTGAACAAATAAAAAAAAAAAATTAAAGTATTCAAGATCAACAAATAATTAAATCTGGTTTGTAATTCACTTTTTAATTATTATAAACACATATAAAATCCTTATAATTTTAAAAATTTAATAAAAATAAAATCAAAAACCTAAAAAAAAAAAAGTAACTCATAATTTTTGAAATGGGTATTACCTATTTTTTATTACTGAACTTTCAATGAAAAAAATGGGTAACAAGAAGATTATTTAATAATTAAATATATTGCAGTTTAAAAGATACTAAAAAGTCATAATTTTCATAATGTTTATTTTTTTATTTGAAGATCGTTTTTTTTTTATTTCAACTTTACATGACGAATGTATGAAAAAATAAAATTGAAAATTTTTAGATAGATAAAAGTAATACTTTAATTAACATTTCATCATTATTAATAAAAATCTATTGGTAAATAATCAACATAAATGTATACGGGATTAGTGCTCACCAAAAAAAAATGGCAAATATAAAATTTGTCTCGCTCTTGTACTTAAAAAAGAAAGGAAAAAAAAGAAAAAGAAAAATATGATAAATTAGAAAAATTGATTTTGATTTCTAAAAATTGAAAATGTGTTTTAATAAGAATCAGAGATAAAGCTCGATAAACCTTCTTACAGTTACATTCTTCGGCGATTCAACATTTTTGAAAAATCGTTTAGAACTGTTTTCAATTTGGGTATAATATTGATTTAATTATTTATTTTTTTTTATGAATATTTTTCGTTTTTCGTTCTCTTATTTTCTTTATTATTTTATCCATATTTACATTCAAATTAGATATTATCGTGGCTCTCATGGTGCGCTCATAGTTTATGATATTAGTGACGAACAAAGCTTTGACCGTGCCACTTATTGGGTGAATCAACTTCAAAACCAAGGTGGAGAAAAATCTAAAATTATGTTAATTGGGAATAAATTTGATTTAAATCAAAAAAATGTTGATAGTAAGATGGCAAGCGAATATGCCGATCAAAATGGATTATTATTTCGTGAGACTTCTGCAAAAACAGGGCTTGGTATTCCGGATGTCTTTGTAGATCTTTGTAAAGAGTTGAAAAGGGAAGTTTATCCAAATTCTGTTGTGGAAAAAGAAACAAAATTTAAAATTGAAAAAAATAAAGAAGAAGAAAAGAGTAATTGCTGTTAATAATTTCATATTAAAAATAATTTTTTTTTTATTTTTATTTAGAATAATCACCTATAAGTTTTTGTCTTTCAAATACGATGTTAATATGGAAATAAATCCAATAGTTTTTAAAAAAAAAAATATTTTTATTTTGAATTAGATATATTATTTTTTTTGTTTGTTTGTTTAGAGTGCTAATTATAAATATGAGAATTTTAATAACATTTCAATATATTAATTTAGAAATTATCTTTTCACAACTCTGTAGTTTCTCACAATTTGCTTTTTTATCATCTAGGAATGAATAAAGATTTCTTAGACTATTTAATAATCAAGCTATTTATTTTTTTTTAAACATAAAACTTTTTCTTTGTGTAAAATTTAAGTAAATACTTTTTGATAACCAGAGATAAGAAAGAGATTAGCTCTCTTCAAAGTTTAAGATGGTATTGTAGTCTCTGTGGAAAGATAATGAGTGCTCATTGTATTATTAGTCAAAGTTTGAAAATTTTGTAATCTTCTTATTTTAAATTCTTATTATGCTTTATAAGAAGAAGTTTACTCATAAATTTGACTTTAAATATTATATTTAAAGTTATTTTACTACACTTTGAATATTTTTGGCGATCTTTTTAATTCATAGCCTTGAATTTTGTTTTTATCTCACTTCCAAACCTTTTAAGGAAATATTTTGGTTATAAGGAACCAAACTATTTGTTATTTAAATAGAATTACAAAAAAAAATGTTCATAATTTCAGGAATGTTTGGAAAGGGGATAAATTACATTCTTTATTTAATACAATGTCTAAAAACAATATTATTTTTTTCATGTTTTGTAATAAAGGCAATATCATTTTTAAAATATAAAAATTTAATTTGGTGGTTTTTTCTTTTTAAAGAAAAAAAGAGAAAAGAAACCATTTTATAAAAGAGATAGAAAATAGAAAAAATTTAAATTACAAATTTCAGAAAAAAAAAATAAAAAAAAATTGTTTTGACTAAACTAAGTCAACTAATTTTGGTGGAATCTTTAAAATATGTTGCTTTTAAGAACAGATAACATATGCTAGTTTTTATGTTTACAAGTTTTTGTGAATTACTTGACAAAGGGGGAATAAAGGGGGAATGAGAGTTCATTGGGGTTGGGGGGGGGGGGGGGGGGGTAGAATCTAATTTGTATCTATGAAATTTAAACCAAATTTCAACTTGAATAGAACAAATGGAAATTTTAACTTTAATATTTTTAATGGTTCCATAAATAGACAAAAAAAGATCCTTTGAAGAATACGTACTTTGAAGTACTCTTAAAAAATAATGAGTAGTTTTTTTCTCTAAAATAGTTCCTCTCTAATTTTTTTTTTTTGGTTCTTTGAATTTTGTCAATCAAAAGAAGGGTAATTCCACAATACCCTTTTTAGATTTCAAATCGCTCCTTGGATATGAGGCAAATCTAAAGTGTATGACTAGACCCTTAAAAATTTTTTTGTACCCCAAGTTTTGAATGGGTTATTGTTTGTTTCCTTTTTTATTCTTTGTTCACTACAATAATCTTTTAATAAAGAGATCTAAATATTTGAACAGTCAAAGAACAAATGAAATGAGTTACTATATTAAGGAAAAACTGGGATTATTGGGTGATTTGTATTTATATTAATATATATATTTATATATATTTATATATATATATAATCTTTCCAAAGATACCTGGAATTTTTTCAATATCAAATTTTGATGTTGATATAGATTTTTAGAAACTTGAATATTGGAATAATATAGCTCTGATTGGATAATAATAATAATAAATGGGATAGTATTTAAGTATTTTTTTCTGGTTATCAGAAAATAAATTTCCAACTTCCAAAATGACTCTAAAATCAAAAATTAGCTGAGAAACTACATAAAATTTACTCTTGAAAAAATGATTTTTTTTTTTGATCATATCAGAAGATTATTGTTCATATGAGCACATAGAAGAAAAAAAAATTATCAAACTGGGTTTTCTTATTCTGTTTTGAGCCTTTCATAAATCGATATAAACATCAAAATTTGATTTTAAAAAAAGCATGGTAACCTTGGAACAGCTATATAAATATTCATATATATATATAAGCTATTTCCAATAAAGTGGGGCAAATTTATTTTAAAATATAGCTTTTAAACTCAATCTATAAAAAAGCATTTAAACATCCAAAATCATTAACTACCATTTATCGATTCTTGATAATATTTCAATTTGTTTCTTACTATTGTATTACTTAAATAAAAGATATTAAATTTTCTGATCTCGATTTTATCTGATATTTTTTAGGTGCTAAAATTGGTGTTTATTATTTTCTTTTTGTTTGAAAAACCCGTTTTCATAACTTTTTTAATCACAACAAATTTCAAATAGAATTAAAAACATAAACTGTATTTTATTGTTTAAAAAATCATTTGTAACCTTTCCATATTTACAGTTTTTTAGAAAAATTGGTCGTACATTGTTTTCACCAAAAAAAGTATGGATTTTTTTTTCATTTTTTGAAAATATTTCATCCAACTTATTTTAAAATAAATACCTTAGCCATTTATTCAATTGGTATTAATATTAAACTTAATTTGGTATCATCAATTAATGAATACTACCACTAACAAAGACTATTTTTTATGAAATGTAAAAAAAAATGCCCCACTTTTTTGGAAATACCTTATATATATAACAATACTGTTTGAAGGTTATAAAAAATTTTTTTTTTCCAATAATAGTTATTTTCAGATTACTTTTTTTGGTAATGAAAAGGAATGGACTTTTATTATTTTTTTTTTCTTCACAAATTTTTTTTAATGATATCCCCTTATTTTTTCATATTTAAACGTTTGTATTTGAGATCTTATGATTTTTTGTTTTTTTTTATTAGAATTTTTAAACCAAAGAAGTGTGATTCCAGAATGTTATTGTTTGTCTTAAGCCACTCTTTGATAATAGAGCTAATTTTTATCAACTAACAAAACGTTTTGGTAGTATTTTTTTTAACCTAATGTTTCCTTTATTCTTATTTAAGATTAATAATGTCTTTCATACATAGCCTTGTCAGTCTCATGGATTCAAAAAATTGCCGATAAAAATATTATTTTTACATTGTTTTTTTTTTCTTCTTTTATTTCTTTAAATTAGAATGAATACAAACTTTGTATTAAATTCAAATTTTTGTCACCATTCCTTTTTTTGTTTTTTAAATGGCCAACTTTTTTTACAAATTTGTTTTAAAAATTCTTTTTAACAAATAATGTTATCAAATTAAACATTAACAAAGAATATTTTTTTCAAAGATTAAAGAAGAGTGATTGGATTATCTATATTAAAAAATAACTGAAAAAAAAAAGTTCAACTTAAAAAAAAAGAAAATAAGGTTTAAAACTTAAAAGTAAATTTGAAAATTTATTTGTCTGTTTCACAATTTAATAGAATTTAAATAATTATTAAATTAAAAAAATTATGTCATGAAATTAAATTTCTGAAGAAGTATTTAAAAATAATAGATTTTCTTTGACCCAACAAAGAAGTAGATGAATTTTATATAAATATGAATTTAAATTCATTTTCTAAAATTCTTTACGAAAATAATTATTTTCATATATTCCCAAACTAAAAAATTTTCATTTCATAATTCCATATAAAATTAAGTTAAGGAGAAACAATTATACTAACTGTTACAGATAGATCTGTGAAGAAAAATTTCTTTTTTTATTTTTTATGGATCAATTTTTTCATTTTTTTGTTTTCAATTTTTTTAATTGGTTAATAAATATGTTATTTGAGGAATCTTCTCAACTTCTGATTTGAAAGAAACACTCATTTTTTAGATAAAAAAATAATTTTAAGAAAGTAATTTCCCGAGGACTTTAGCATCCAAAAGTATTCAAATGTTCTTAAGTTTCTAAATGTTTAATGCACTAAATGGTCAATCTGAATTGAAGAGAATAATTTGTCTGATGAAAATAACAATGGACTTAATATCTATTTGGAGTGATTCCTTGAATGGAAAGTCCAGATGAAATAAAAAAAATTCTAAATAAGTGTTAAAGCAAGAAGATAAATATAAAAAAATTTTTTTTGTACTTAATTTGTCAAAAGAGAAGTTTAAAAATGTTTTCTTACGAACTTACTTTAATGGTGTTTATTCTTTTCAGTTTGAAAAGGGGTAAAAAGAGGTATTTGTCATGATAATTCAGTATTAAAGTTAAAATATCTTTCAGCAAAGTGTCAAACTGTTTGGTTTGGTTTCAATAGAAGGTAAAAGGTAAAATTAATGATTTTGAAAAAGTAAAACAAATTTTCAACAATACAAAAAAACAAGAACTCTTGGTTGAACTGTTAATTTTGAATTCTTCTTTAAAATGAAATGTTTTTCTATAAATCAGTTTAAAGTCAATTTTGAAGAAAAAAAAAGGAAAAATTTCTTTTTTACAAAAAGAGAAAAAATTTTTGAAACTGTCTCAAAAAACAATAGACTAATTAGCAAAAGGACACTCTTCCATAATGAAGAGGAAGATCTTTTTTATTTTATATTTTTTCTTGCTTTTTCCGAGCAATTTTCCTTTTTTATTTCAGAAACTTTTTTTTTTTTTGATTTGTTGCAAATGACCACAGAACCAAAAGATTTTTTCAATGTTTTCAAACCGCTTGAGAAATACAAAAAGGAAAACATTGCAACAAAAGCAATCACAAAACACGAACAACAAATTCTGAATGGAAACCTTTGCTTCCTCTCCTTAGATGTTTTACCAGAAAATTCAATTGTTCAGCCAGACACAAACCAAAATGGGCCACTTACATTTTTAGATCTGGTTGAAAAACAAACAAATTTTCAAAATCTTCTCACCAGTTGTGAAAAACAAAAATCCCAAATTTTCAAAACACAAAAAATTTTGAAATCAATGATTGGGAAAGATCCAAACTCATCTTTTCAATCAAAAAAACATCACAATGGTTCTGTCAAAGTATTAAAGGACAATTCACAATTGGGTGTCAAAATAAATGAAAATGGGGAAGAGAAAGAGGATAATAACGAGAATAAGAAAGAGAGTGTGTGTGGGAATGAGAAAGAGACAAAAAATCGTCATCAAAGACAAAGAAAGAACAACAAAGAGACCAGATACATTCTCAAATATCGAAACAAAAAACAGAATTCAACTCAAAGACAAATGAAACAGAAAAAGATAAACAAGCCAAAACAAAAGCACACACACCATAATAAAGAAAGGTCTCAAGACAAACCTCATGGTAAGCACAA
Organism: Anaeramoeba flamelloides; assembly: GCA_027625915.1. NCBI lineage: Eukaryota > Anaeramoebidae > Anaeramoeba > Anaeramoeba flamelloides. The sequence continues at coordinate 8,747,221 of JANTQA010000032.1, read as the reverse complement.
ACACCACCTCAAAATAAAAAACAATGTTCAAAAAAAGAAAAGAAACAAAATCCGAATCATCAAAAAGAAACCTACAAACAACGGGCGTATTAAACACTCAAGCACACATAAATTGAAATTAAAAAAGAAACAAAAATATAAACATTTGAGTCAGCCCAAACCTAAGCTCTCTGGAAGTACATTAAACACAAGAAAATATATCATCAAGATAAAAAAACCAAAGCAAAGAGTTAAGCATAAACAGAAACAGGTTAAATTGTGTGATAACTTTAATCGTTTTAAAAAAAAAAGGCTAATCCAAAGTGTTGAAGTGTCAAATTCAAACTCTGGTAATAAATCTAAAAAATATACCCAAATAAAGAAATTTTTAAGTAACAAATGTTACCTTTTGCGGATCCCAAAAAGGGATTCCTTTTTTAAACAAGACACAACACACAAAAAACCAAAAAACAATGTAGAAACAGATCAAGACAAAGAAGTCTCTTCAAAAAACATTGTGAACAAGATAACAAAGGAAAATGAAGAAGAAGGAAATTCACCCATTATTGGTGGTCTGGTTACTATTATAAACTCGGATCATGCAATAAACCAAAAAGAAAAAAAAAAACAATCTACTTCGATGAATAATACAATTACGGAAACAGGATCAAATTTGAAAAAAGATCCAGAATCGGATTTTATTTATGAACCCGAATCAGACTTTGAAACAGAAATAGAAGCAGATAGAGATCTAGATCTAGATCTAGATCTTGATTCAGACACAGACACAGATACAAATCCTGAAAGGTATTTAAGTGCTGGAGACGAATCTGATATAAATACAAATACAGACACTGGTATGGGAACATTTACAGATATGGATTCAAATTCAAATATAGACACACACGCACAAATGAGAACAGAAACAGAAACAGAAACAGAAAAAGAAACAGAAACAACAACAGAAACAGAATCTGGATTTGGGAAGGAAAAAAAAAGAAAAAGAGTTTCAAATTCAAACTCAGAATCAGAGTTTGATAATTATTATCACACAAATAAGAATCCCAGTATCAGTGACAATACTAACACAAACAATGAAACAGAACAAGAACCAGAGACGAAGACAGAAACATATACGTCTTCAAATACAGAAATGGAATCAGAATCCGAAACAGAAACAGAAACAGAAACAGCAACAGAACCAAAAGCAAAATATAATCTAATATCCAAAGAATCAAGCAAGATAGACAATGAAAGTGACACTATGTTTTCAGATATATGTGTTGATGATGATATAGATTCTGACGATGTTTGGGATATTTTTGATCCATATTTTAGAAAATTTGAACATTCAGATTTTGATTTGCTTGAAAAAATGGTATTGTTTTTAATTATTTTCATTTTTTTTTTTCTCCAAAAAAATCATAAATACACAATTACAAACCAAAAAAATATGAAAATTTTCAATTTTTTATGCAAAAAATTTTGTGTAAACTAAAATTACTGAAAATTTTCAAAAGTATAATTCCTTTTCCAGAACCCACACAAAAAAAAATAATTTAATAATGTGTTTTAAACCATATTAAGAACTATCTTTATTTTGTGTTCTGTGAAAACTGAAATCCGATGTTTTAAAGAAAAAAAATGGTTTAACAGAATCCATCTTAAAGAAAAAACAAAATATTACAAATTTTAGGTGATTTTTTTTTGGTTTTTTGATGAAAATTAAAAAAAGCATTTATTGATTCAATAACTTTTCGAAATTCCCAGTCAAAAACAAAGGCAAATTTAAAATACTTATTTTTTTACCTCTTATTTCTCTCACTTTCCACTTTACACTCAAGTGTAGTTATGACATTGTTTTGAACTCTGGAAAATATTCAAAATGAATTGGAAAGTAAGTGAATAATGTGTATTTTGATTTTGGAACTTTTTTAGGGTAAATTTCGAATTTGGAAAGTGAAAATGGTTTTATCAAATTACAAAATGTCAAAAAAAAACTCTAAATTTTAAATTTTAACAATATTTCTTGACCCCTTATTCTTAAAAGTCAATTAATATGTTGTTATTCAGATAAGTAATGCTCACTGTTCATAAAATACAGATAATTTTAAACACCTTACAGGTTGCCACGATTATTTTTTTATTTTTTATTTTTGGTGTTTTTTTTTGGTGTATTAACAACTTATTTGTGAACTGGAACATAAATTTTACAATTTTAACAATGATCGGATTATAGATTAAAATTATTTTTCAATCAATCAATTTTTAATCAAATAAATAACTTTTTATTTTTTTGTGAAAAAACAAAATGAAAATGTGTTGTAACATCAACTTGGTTATATTTTTGGATAAAATTAGCATTGATCATTATTTTTTCCATTTGTAACATTTTTTTAAATCTTGATTTACTTTAAATTAATATACCATTTATTAATCTTAATAGAATTTAGGCGCATATTTTGATCTATCAAAACTCCCAACCAACTTGAATATAATAAATAATGATTTAATAAAGCAAGAAGAAAATGAGGGCGGGGGTGTGGTCGTGAGTGAGGGAGAAGAAGAAGAAAATGAAAGAAAAATTAATACGACACATTACCGACCTCGAAAAAGATCTTTTCCAAATAATTTTTTAGCAAAAAAAAACAACAACCAGCGGGGTGATGTTAGTAACAAAAAACATAATGCTTTTCAGAACTTTTTAAATTTCAAAATGAATGGAAAGAAGCTTCCAAAAGAAGTTATTCATAAACTTGAAAAATTGCAAGTTATTAAAGAAAAAAATCAAATTTATAAAAATGAATTAATAAAAAAGGCAAAATCGATCAATTTACAAGATGAAGAAAACCAAAAAAAACTTTTAAAATCAAAAAAATATATCAAAGAATATGAAACAATGTTAAGAAGAATCGAAAGAGAACGTAAAAAAAAGCAAAGATGGAAATAATATTCCCTTATCATCTAACATTAATAAATCATAAAATTAATTGTATTACTACATTTTTATTTTTTTATTTTTTTTTTAAAAAAATATTCTGTGAATACAGTCATTTTAAAAAAGTGAATACTTTTTTTTTTTTTTCATGATTTTTTCAGAATTAAAACATTTTTAAAGTTTTGTGTTTTAATAAAGTGGGAACTTTTTTAAAAAAAGATGTTTTCCTTCAGACTCCAGCCGCATACTATATTTAAAGGTAGTAGCCCTCACTTTTTTAAAATAGAATACTTTCAAAAAGTTGAAATTCTAAAAATGTTTTCATTTTATTAAAATTAAAGACTTTTAAAAAAGTTTTGATTCTGAAAAAGTTTTCACTTTTTTAAAATAGAGAACTTGATAAAAGTTGTAAAAATTCCCCACATTTTTAAAACAGTTATATATACATGTCTTTCATTTAAAGTCAAATTAATTGAATTAAAAATAATTGTTGAAAAGTTTCAAATTATATCCAAACTATATTAAAAAGTCCAATTTTCAACACACAAAACACAGTATTTTATAATTTACCTTCACTTGTATTAGCCTTGTACCCTTAAATTCATATTTCGGAAGAAAAAAAATAAATTGACAAAAATGTGCTTTGAATCATTATCAAACCCCATGTCAATCACAAGATCGACCAGCTAAGAACCAAATTAGCAATTAGTCACCTCAAGATTATATTTTTTTCAAATTTCACAGATTATATAATATAAAAAGTAACCAATATGTGATGAATTATTGATCTCAAAAAATCAATAATGAAATACATGAATTCTTTTTGAAAAGGATGATCAATAGTCAAACTATATTTCCAAATAGAATCATTGTTAATTATAATTTTGGTGACAACTGGACTTGTTTCGCCATACTGATTTTTACTATTTTAGAGATCTCAAAGATTTTTTTTTTTCCGTTTTTTTCCTTTCTTAAATGAGTTATTTTTATCTAAAAAATGTTACAAAATCATAATTGGTTAGTTTAAAGGGTTGAAAAATAACTAACAATTTAGTTTAAATAGAATTAAATTGGTGGCATACAGAAGTGGAAAGTAATCTAATATCTATTTATATATATATATATATATATATATATATAGTCAATTAATAAGAAAATTCAAAAAGAAAATCACACATCTTGAAATTGAATAATAAAGTAAAAATATTATACTACAAAACCAAACTTTCATTTATAGCTATTTTCAGAAATTAATTATAGTTTTTTTTAAGTGTTTGCTCTATTTTTTCGATATTTTCAAAAAATTTAAATATCAACTTATAATTCTTTCCAAAAAAATTATTTTTTTGGAAAAGAGAAGAGAAATTTTATTTGTTGTCGAGAACATGTTCCAAAAATATCCTTTAACAATAAAATTATGAAATTGTAAGCTTAATTTCAAAAATAGGGGCAGATTTTTCATCAGAAAAAAATTAGTTTAATTGTGTTTTTTTTTTGAATAATAAGGTATTTTACAAAAGTTTTTAGAGAAAATAGCCAATATAAATTAATAAATAAAAATGTTGTATAATCATTTTATTTTTTGTAAAACAAAAGAAAAAAGAAAAAAATAATAAAAAAAAAGTTTGCCCCTAATTTTGAAATTTGGCTTAGAATAAAACATTATAAAGTATCTTTTTGATATCAGAAAAATCACAATAATTGTTTTCAACTCGAAACTAAATATAATTTCTATTTTTTTATGGAAAAGTTCAGATCAATTGTATATTTTTTTTGAATAAAAAAATAAGAAAAACCAATAAAAAGATTAAATTTAAAATTCTCACAAAAAACTTATTTTAAAAAATGGGGAAATTCAACTTGATAACCGACCAAAATACCTTTTAATTTGATTTATTTTTAAATCAATAATTATTAACACAATCGATAATTCTTTTCAGCGGATTATTAATATCTCAAATATCAAAATATTAAAAAGTATTTTATTTTTTTTTCTCAAAAATTTTTTAAATTCACATTTCGAATAAATAAATAATTAATAGAAATTATCAAAAAAAAAAAAACATTTTAATAATAAGAGTCGGTTTTTTGTACTCTTAATATTTGAAAAAGAATATTGTGCAATCTTTGTAATTTCAAGATATTTAATAAATTATTGAAAATACAGGAAATCATCATTTTTTTCTTGTTATCAGAGATTCAATATTTGGCTTATTTTGTTGTATTTTTAAAATAAGATTAAAGTTGAAATTTTATTTGTTCATACGAACTCTCAGAAATTACTAAAAGTGTGATTTCATCAAAATAAAAATCTTTTGAAAATTATTCTTTTCTTTAATCCAAAAAAAAATCCAAATAAAATCTATCATGTCTTTTAACTATAAATTTAATTGGAAAAAATAAACTCTTTTAAAAATGTGAACTCATTCCTCTAAAGTTGATAAATGGGTTTTTTTTAATTAAACCCTTTATGGAAATAATTTCTCTATTACTTTTGATAAAAAAATAAATAATAGTTGGCGTTCCCTTGATTAAAATATTTTGTTTTGAGGCTGTAGTATTTGTTAAAATCAAATAAAATCTTACCAAGATAGAAAAAAAAACATTTGTTTTATAATTTATGTACTTATTTATGAAATGGGTATGTTTACTTCATCTAACCAATTTAATAATTTGAATCTCATTTCGGAATCTAAATTTTACATGTTTCCAATCGAAAGGGAAAAAAGTAAGGCATTTTTTATTAACAATTAAGTTAATTCTTGAAAAAGAGAAAACATATTTTATATTCTAAACACCTTATCAAAAATTGTGAATCACCTGAAATAATAAATTGAATATATATATATATATATATATATCCTTTTGTATTCAAGAACAATTTATAATTAAATATTATTTATAATTAACTTTTAAATCATTCGAGAGATATAAAAACCTGAGTTTTTAAAAATTTAAAAAGCAAAAACTCAAAAAATAAAAAAAAGTGAGTCAAAATTTTTGAAATGAGGCTTACCGATTGATTTATTTTATGGACTTTCACTGAAAAAAAAGTTAACAACAAGATTTTTCACTAATAATTAAATTCGTTTTAAAAGACATTACATTGTCGAAATTTCCTGAGAGATTATTTATATTTTCGAAGGTTTTTTTTCCAGGTGATCTTTTGTAAAAATAAGTATCAAAAAAAAAAGAAAAAAGAAAAGAAAGAAAAACAAAAGTGAATCAAAAATTTGAAAAAGAAAAAATTAAAAATTTGCAAAATTAGAAAAATGATTCTGATCCATAAATTTGAAAATATTTTTTTGTTAAGAATACAGGAATAAACCCTCAAATCAATTTCCATTAAAATTATCAAAGGGGTCAAAAATTTTGAAATCTAGTTTATGTGAAAAAGTATTGATTTTGAAAGAAATTTTTTTATTTTGTTATTATTATTAATTGTTAATTTTTCAATTCAAATCTCTATAAATAAAACTGAGAGGTATGGGTGATTAAATTTAAAAAAATGGTAGAGGTTTAATGAAAGTTTATCAATTAATTTATATCCAATTATGGATTGTTTTTTTTTTTTTCAAATTTTAAGAAAGTAGTTTTATGGTTTTCCAAAAAAAGAAAAAAAATTCAAAAGATATTCCAATATTGAGAAATTTATTAAACAAATTGTTTGGTCTTCTTCACAGGAAACATTCTAACAATTTAAATCTTTTTAATAATCAAAATATTTGTTTTGTGCCTTGCGTAGAAATTTACAAAATTCCCAGATATATTCAAGAAAATATTATATTGAAATTTTTAATTTTATTTAAGACCAAACACAATATCTAAGTAAATTCAAATTTTACTTTAAAAATTTAATAGTAATAACTACCCTTCTCAAATTAATATAATTATTTCCCAATATATTGAATAAAATAGTTTAATATTTAACTAAAAGAAGTATCACAAAAAATGAAAAAAAAACTAAAAATTAATATTCCTTGAAATGATGAATTTTTATTGTTCAGTAATAGTAGACATGGTAATTTAAGGGGTAAAAACTATATAATGGAAGGAATAAAATGAAATTAATAGTTTTCTTTCTGATAAGAAATGGAAAAAAAAATTGATCTCACTGAAAAAAATTTTCTTTTTTAGGATAATTTGTGGATCAGGATTTTTGATACTTGGGATCATAAAAATTTTTTATGTACCGAATATCACCAATAAAATATTTTTGAATTTTGTCATTTTTTCATTGAAGTGTGATACCTTAATAAATATGTTTTCTATTTACCAATTTTTTATATACGGTTTTTGATCTAATCTTATTTAAATTGTGAAGTTGGAACGATTGAAATATTCACAAATTAGGATCAAAAAATCATTTTATCTGTATTTTTTTAAGGAAAAATGATGAAAATATTTTTGGTTACATCAACTTAAATACGCATATAAAGGGGTGTGTTAATGAAAAATTAAAATAATCACGATTTTCAAGCCTAAAAAATGACGATCTTTTCAAACGCTCACAACAAACAACTCTACATTTTGAAGATCAAATTGCCACCCATTTTTAACCATTGGGTTAATTGAATTAATAATTTTCTTCAGTAATCGTAAATTTTCTTCCAAGGGAGTTATCTTTCTCTTAGTTTTTTGTTTTTTTTTTTGGTTCTTTTTATTTTTCTTGAATTGGGGTTGCTGAATATGCTTTTGGGATATTATTGACTCAATTTGATTTTTGAACAGAATCTTCATTACCCAAATATTTGATTTATTTTTGTGATTTTATGAAAATTTCTTTTTTGATAAATTTTTTTTTCGCAAAACTTAATTGTTTGTTTCAAGATATATTGAGTCAATTTTTATTGGATAAAGGTTTTGTTTTTTTTTTGTTCAAATGGACTATATGAAAATTAAATTTGTAAAAATGAGAAAGTTTTTGTAAATAAAAAAAAAATATGTTTTTTTTTTTTATTCATTGTAGAGGATGTATAAATTACACTCTAGTTGTACTTAGACTAAAATTGTATACCTTAAATTAAAGCATAAACCATATATTTCATGATTATTAATTAACGAAAATAATTCCAAGCGATCAGAGATTAAAATTATTTCATTAATATTTATTTCTTTTAATATATTTTGAAAAAAAAAACTATCTTTTTCCTCTCGTGTGCATACCGATAAAATTGGTCAATTTTTACTATAATTTCCTTCTATTTATACTTTAAACATAAAGGACAACATTTATTTAAATTTGAATAGATATTGGGTATTATCTATTTAAGCATTTAGTAAATGTTCTAAAATTTAGAATTGTTGGGTTTGATGGTTAACGTGTATACTTTTGAGTTTTAAAAAATATTTTTTTGATATTTTATTATTGTGAAATATTTTGGGAAGTGTTGTCAAGTGCCATATAGTACCTACGTTTTATTGGTGTTATAATTTTTATATTTTAAGTGTTCTAGGTTTTTTTGAGGTTTTCTATATTATTTGCGGGGTGTTCTAGGTTTTTTTGGGGTTTTCTGTTTTATTTCGAAAATCTATTAATTTTCCGAATGAACCGAAAAAACAAAAAAACCTAACATTATTTTTTTTAATTTGAGAAAAAAAAAAGAAATTTTTCGAAATTTTCTTTTTATTTCTAAATTTAAAAAATAGTAAACATTATTTTTCCAAAATTTAAAAAAAATAGAGTTGAACCAACGATTTAACTAGATTCTTTTAATTTTTGGAAAATCCAATGACTCTCTCAACTAGGAGAATCCAGTAACTTGGTATATTGTATTTATTTATTTCTTTTTTCAATTCAATAATATCATTTAAATTTCAATTTATTTTATTATCTGTTTGTTGATTAAATTTTATTAATTTTTCGAAATTAGTCAGTTATAAATTTTTGAATATAAATTTCTTTTTATTTCCTGAAATTGTTTTATTTTCAATTTTAAATTCTGTTTTATAATTAAAAATTGGTATATTTCTATTTATTTTGCATATTAAAGCAATGTGTCAATTAATACAATAATTCGAATATTGTAAAAGTTTGTATTTCAAATTTATACTTTTCGAACCTATATTCCAATTTTTTTATTATAAAAGATTTGAATAATCTAATTTTTAAACTTTTATTTGGGGAATTGTTATTGGATAGTTGTTTACAGTTCTTGTATGTTTCTTTAGATTTTTTTTTAAAAATATAAACTATATGTGAAATTTTATCTAAATAATTATCCCAATATTTTTTTTTTTTTTTAAATCGTATGATATAAATGTTTCATCTTTATTGGATTTTAATACAAATTGAATAATGATTTAATTAATTGATTTTAATTTCTCCTTTTATTGATTTTTATTTACATTAATAATCACAATTAAATCGTCTCTTATATTAAAAAAAATTATATGTTTTATTCAAAAATAATCTTTACAATTTCAAAAATGTGGTTTTTGACGAATTATATTCAACACCTAATAATTTGTAAGTCTTTTTACAAATATTAACCTTTTCCGGGAATAATAAACAAATATTACATAATTTTTGATATTTTACTCCACTTCCATTTTAAAACTAAGAAATTTTACAAATTGTCTAAAAAGAATTTCTTATGTAATGAACAAAGATAAATCAAATTATTGTGAGATATGTAAAAAAATAAATAAATCGGATATCATTGGAGATTTGTGTCATTTTCTCTGGAACTGTGCAGCCTATGAAAATACTTGGAAATTAGGATATCTGTATTAAAAATAAATTAATATTTCTAATATATTAAAAAATAATAATATTTATGATATTATTTGAAAAAAAGACACGATATATTTATTATTATTGGTTTGTAATATACGAATTTTTGAGTATTTTTTGAATTTTAGAAATAAAAATCTATAAATTCGGGTAAATAAGAGGGTTTAACAACTCCTCCATTAAAAAATAATAAAATAAAAAAAAATAAATAATTTGATATTTATCTCAATAATGATCTCTTATGTGAAAATGATAACTCCTCTTGATTTAACAAACATATTAAAAATAAATAATAGGAATTTCTCAGTAGTGTTACAGGGTCCTAACTTTCACATAATAGGAAATTTTCTCAAAAAGTTATTTTTCTCAGCCGTTTTAACCTTTTGAGAGAAGAGGAATATGGAAATTTGGAGAGTTGCGTCATTCTTTGTTCTTAGATCTTACTGAAGACATTTTGTGAGAATTACCAACAACCAAATCTTTATAGAAACACCTAATATTTTGTATTTCATTTGTAAACGTAGTTCTTAAATTAATGAAATTAATTTCGAGAGAAATATAAAATAAGTAACAATTGAATTTTTTTGTTAAGGGACTTGTCTCAATTAATTTTTTTTTCATAAATTACATAGGGATTGAGAAAAATTTTTGCCAATTACTTAGATTTAAAAGATCCAGTTTATTTTCATATTAAACTTATTTCTAGATAAGGAATTCTAATTTTGAACTTAGTCAAATAAAAATCATAGACTAGTCCCTTAAAATTTGATTTGTTGTAAATTGAGAATACCCTTCAATGTTTTTTTTTTAAAAGAATTTTTTACCAATATATATCTTATTTATTTTTTTTTTTTTATTTGTTTTTTGGTTTTTAACAATCAAAAAAAGTGCAATACCACAATACCCTTCTTTAATACCAAGCCTTGCTCTGGATATTGGATCAAATTCAAGGTAAGTGTCTCAAGCTTTAAAGGTTAAAAATGTTGAATTTTTCTTTGTGTATAAATATAACAGAGATATGTCAATATTTTCAATACCATCTATAAACAATTCCGCCATCCCACGTGAACACCTTGTCCTTTTAATGAACCAACTTTATTTTGAATTATAAATCTAATAAAATTTTCACCTACATTTTATTTATTTTTTGGAAAACCAAGTTACAAGAAAAGGCAAGTTGTCTGTGTACCGATTTGTTTATTTGATCTTTTGTTATTAGATCTTTTCCTTGTACTTTAAATGTTATATGAAACTAATATTGGTCTTTGTATTATGAATGGGAATAATTTTCATTTCATTTTCAATTTCCTTTTTTCACATAGAGTCCACAATATACGATCTGTTCCCATGGGAATGTATTTATAAAAAAAAATGAAAAATAGAAGCAAATATTTTTTCCCAAATAGAATTCAAATACAGGGTTTTAAGAATTAAAAAAAGATAATCAGTTGAAATTTTATTATATTTAATTTTCAATCCTATTCTGAGACACTGATCAATTGCTTACAAACGTAAAAAAAGGTTAAAAATAAAAATTAATCCAAACAACTTTTTTCAAATTGTTTCTTTTTTTTCATTTCTCAAAATGTCGAGCTAAATTTTGTTTTATATTTTATCAGAAAATTTTTCTCTATTTGGCAAATTTCCAAGTAGTTTTTACACCCACAGCTTGTGTCAAGTGGGTGAAAGCTTTCTGAAATTTAACGACCTATTCGTTTTTCCAATAAGATTTTTTATTGACTAAAAAAAAATGCAAACACACCGAACCTAATTTTGAAATATTTTCATTAAAACTATTCATTTTTTCCAATTTCTCATTTAATTATATATTGTGGAAAACTTTGCCCTATTTCTGAAAAATCCAATCAAAATTGTTTTCAAAAATAAATTATATCAAGTTTTTTAGAATCCAATAAGAGTCAGTGTTTTTTTCAAAGTGTTCTCAATTAAAAGTGTTTGTACTTCATTTATTGAATACTTTTTCTCTTCTTTCATTAATTTTAAAAATCAATAATCTGAACGACAACTATATTTCAGATGATCAAGAAAATAAACACACCTATCGTACACTAGTCAATTTTTTCGAATGTTTAAAATGAATCTTCTTTTCTTTGTCTTGTTTAATTTTTCATTTTTTCTCATTCGTAAATTGTTCAAATGAAACTTTTTCTTTTTTTAATCTTAGTCTTTGTATTATTTACACCTTCTTTCACAAAAACAGCGCCTTCACGAAAACTTCTTGCTGAAGCAGCATCAAATGGGGCATTTTTCACTGGAATGTCCAAAGGGGTTGTATCTTTTCGTGAGAGCACATTTCCCTATATGGTTTTTGAACCTTCGGATAGTGATTACTATTATGTAGGTCGATTGCAATATAAGATTTCCTATTTTTTTTTAACGAGAAAATTGAAAAAACAAAAGAAAAATCACAATTTTAAATCCTAACTCTCTTTTTTTTTTTTTTTTTTTTTCTTTTTCTTTTTGTGAAAATACACAAATAGAGATTAATCAAAATAATTCTTGTTGGTGTAATTCCAGGTGTTGTTGTCCTTATTGGCTGGATTATTTATATTCTTATCAGATGCTTTATGTGTTGTAGTTCTTCTTCGTCAGTTTCAGAAGCTTCTGATAAACAAAAATTGACTGTAAAAATCTTTTTGGGTATCACTTTGGCCTTAATCTTGTACGCAACTTCATTTTTTTTTTATTGTTCTTATTTTAAATAATTTTTAAAAGGGAAAAGAATTCGTTTATTCAAACTTTTAATTTTCACTTTCCTTCAACTTTCTATTTTTTTTTCATTTACGAGAATACCAACAAAACAAAACTCCAAAAAATACTTTGATTTTTTATCAAAAATAATTTGTTCTTGTTTTGCTCAAACTCCAATTTTAAAAAAATAGAACAATTTTTATTTATTAAAAAAATTTTTTTTTTTTTTTTTTTTTTTTTGTTTTTTATTTTGTGTGTTTGTTTTTTTGCTTCTTTCAAAAAATCCCATAAATCATTAGACGCATTCTTTTTGAGAAGAAAAACAGATCTTCAATTTAAAAACTTATTGAGAGTTTCAAAAAAAAATCAAAAAAAAAGGAATTTTTTCAAATTTATTTCAAATAAAGCACTAAATTCAGACCAAAAAAATAACCAAGTTCTGTTCATTGACACACACCCAAACAAATTCCCCTTTAATTAAGGAACGAAGGAATGAAGGAAATCAGACTGATTTCTGCAATTTCAAGTTGTTTTAAAAAATGATTCCGAAAAGTCTTTCGAGTTGTTGTTCAAAGTGTTTGGTATACTCTTTTAAGCAACTTGTGTAACACTTTTTTAAAACTTTATGCAACAATTTTTAAAAATGTAGTCTTCTTCTTTTTTCCAACCATCTATGAAGCAATCCAACCTTTTACCTTGTGACCAAAACTTTTATTTACTAACACTCTTTTAAAAGAGTGTCTAACATCAAATATTGGTGTTGAAATTGAATTCCAAAGAACGTTACAATCTCAAAGTTATACTCATGAACTTATCGAAGTGAAGAGAAGAAAATTGGCGTTTGATTTCTTTTGATCTTTTTCTGAGAAAAAAATAATACTTTTAATTACAATTGTATCTTTTAATACAAAAAAACAAAACAATAAACAGAAACAAAAACTTCTAAAAATTTTCGATCAATAAATAATTACAATAAATAATAATTTTGTTAATATTACAAAGAAAGGAAAAAAAAAAGAAAAAAAAAACAATCAAATCCCAAAAACAAAGTCCTAAACACTTTCTTGGTTAAACTAAACTTATAATTTAAAATAAGCAAGATTGAATCACAAAGTTTAATAAAACAAAAAGTATTATTTACTGGTAATTGATCAATTTTAAAAGAAACACAATAGCAAAATTGTCAATTACAATTATGAAAAATATAATAAAAAAAACTAAAACTATTATGCTTTCAAAATTTCAAATATTATTTCTTATACACGTTATTAATTCAACCAATTTTATTAATCTAAAACTAACTGTTTTTAAAAATCACAATTTGTTCTGCATTTCTTTGAAATGTTTTTTTAAAACAAATAAGATGAAAAAAAAATTGTTGGTCTAAATATTCAAGAACATGAAATTAAATTTATTATATCTATTTTTTTGTTCTGACATAATCAACAGAGTTTAAATTATTAATTTGATATTTTTAAAAAAAGAAAATTTAATTTCATTTTGACTCTATGATGATTTTTCATTTTGAGTTTTTTAAAAAAATTATTTAGTATTATTATATAAACAAGTTAGTTTCCACTATTTTTTTTTTTTTTTAACATTAATATATATATATCTATATATTTATTATTCTTTATTTAAAAGGATCGAGTAAAATCAATAAAAATTTCGAAAATTCGCACTTTTACATCACATGACAACAACACCCTAAATAGTTTTTATAAGTTCTAAAATTTTATTTTGTTTTTTTCGCAAATATTGATATAAAATTTTATGAAAGGACCAACCCTTATAATTTAATTATTAAATGAAAAAAAAAAAAAAAATCCATTTTCAAATCATTAAAAAGCAAAGAATAAACAACAACATATCCAAATTTAAATAGTTTTCATTTCTAATAAAAAATATAATTATTACTAATTTACATTTTGAATTATATTCTGCAGATATAATAAAAGAAAAAAGAAATGGAGATGAAGTGAAAAATTTTAACATACTTCAATTTTAATGCAAATATACTAAAATTTTTTTTGTTCATTACAAGAAAATTTGTTATAAATTTTCTGCTTCCTTAAATGGTAATGTTAATTTTTATAAAAAGAAAAAAGACTATTTTTTGTCCCAATATTGCAATAAATATTATCAAAAGAAAATATACAAGAAGAAGATAAAAACAAGAAAAAATTAATCTGTAAATCAAAAGAATAATTTAAAAGGATCCTTGATTTCTATCCATTTTGATTTTTGTCAGATTAAATGAAATTTTTGTTCGGTTTATTGTTTAATTAACAGTAATTATAAAAATTAAAATTTCAAAATATAATTCTATTGAGTAATTGATGCTTTTATTTTTGAATATTTTCTTTCAAACTCCAAAATTGATGAGAACATTTTTTAGAAAATATAATTCTTTGAATTAAAAAGTTACAGTTTAGTTTTGCAAATTTTGTGATTACTGTTTGGTTTTTCTTTGTAACATAATTCAGTTGCAAAATTTTTTTATTGCAAGATCAATAGTCACTTGGTAAAAACGTGTTATTCTAATGTTATTGAAACTGTGGGAATGATTGTTGAGAAATCATATTGATTTCTATTGGAATTTTATTCAATCTTTGATCCTAATATTTGAATGATAAATGTGAAAAATTTTCACTTCATTTTCATTTCCTTTTTTTTAAATAATGACCAAAAATCCCAAACTACTTCATTTAAGGGACTTGATTTCTAAAAGAAAAGTATGAAAAATGAAGTGAAAATTTTTTCCTATTTACTATTCAAATACCAGTAGGTCAAAACGAACATTCTTGTTTTTCTCAATAGTGCCCTAAGAATTTGAGTTTTTCAATTTTTAAGAAAATCTATTGATTAATTAGTTTTCTTTCAGACGGATATCAACAATTAACTGGGATATGTATCATTCTATTTATTTTATTTGTTCTTCAAATGGTAAATTATATCAAATAATTGATATTTGAAAAAAATGTTTTTTTGGATATTCCCCTTTGACAGAAACAAAGTTAATATCGTTATTCTGAAAGGATCAATTTTTGCTTCTGTTTTATCAATAAGCATAGGAGAGTGTGAGTTGATTAATAAAAATTTTGTAAAAACCAAATTTTTTTTTTTTTACTTTTAAATCAATTTATTTAAGATACAATTTATAAATTTTGAAAATCTCCAGAGTAAGCCTTAATGGTGTTATTGTTAGATACATGATATCAAATTATAAGAAAAGTGTTTCTTTAAATTTTGTGATTTAAACCCGATGTTTTTCTTTTTAAAATTTAAAGAGAAAAATTTAGATCCTTCAATAATAATAATATTAGCGCTTGTTAAATTAAAAAAAAATTTAATTTTATTCAAAAAGTTTTATAAAAAAACAACTTTGCTAAAATTAAAAAAAAATTATTGTTTGGGCTTAGTTAAGATTTTGTGTTTTTTTCTGCTAATTAATAAGGGGAACAATTTTTGGGAAATTAAACTAAAATTTTTTTTTAATTTATTTATTCATTGGAAAATGACTGTATTAATATTTTTTTATCAATGAAAATAAGTTTTGTTACACGACCACTTTTTTGAATTATACTGAAGTTTCAGTATCAATATACCCCATCCCCAAACCTAGAGAGTGATTAAAAACTTTTATTTTTCTAATAAGGATTCTTTTTTTCGTAATAAGCGCCGCTGGTGTGGCATTGGATTTCGAAGTTTAGATATTATTACTAAATTAAGAAATAAATGACAAATAAATATTCTCTTTATTGTTTTATTTCCTTCCATTTCCCAATTCATAAATGAAAAATTTTTATTTCAAGATCCAAAAATTATGTTTCATAAAACTGTGAAGAAAAAGCAAAACAACTTTACAAATTAATTAAAAACGTAAATTATCTCATTAATTGAACTCTCTCCCATTGAACTTTTGTAAAGATTTTAATTATTTGATATAAGAAATAAATAGATATATCTATAAATGTATATATATATATTTCTTACAATTAACCATTTAAACAATTTGATCCTTAAGGTGATTATTTTGAAAATTAATTAAATTTAAGCAAAAAATACATTTAATTATGAATTAAAAAAGAAAATATTTTATCAGAATGAAGTGCATTTTTCAAAAAAATTTTATTAATGATAATTTAAATATTACAAAAACCAAAAAAAGTAAAATAAAAATAAAAAGAAAAAGAAAAAATTAATCAATAGTGAAGTCATTTTAAAAAAGCTAATACAAGAAGTTTTAAAAATTGATTTTGGAATTTGTTCTATTTTAGTTTTCAAACTATTTGATAGAAACTTGTATAAACCTTTTCACCTACTTTTTAAAAATAGCTTTATTCATTAAACGATTTTAATATTAATGTATACCATACTTTTTAAATAAAATAAAATGATCTGTTTATTTAAATAATATAAATCCATTAACTTTTTTTTTTCAAATTCAACCCTACAATATATTTTTTTTTTTTTATTAATTTTTTTTCAAATTCCTTACTTATAAATTTTAATGTCTTGAAACAAATCTAATTCTAAAAAAACAAAAATAATAATAATATAAAATAATTTTTCAAAAAAAAATAATAGAACTTTTTTAATATTAACAATTATTATTGAAAATTCAACAATATCACATATTGATCAAACAACATCAAATATTGAAACATCCATTGAAACTATTTCGGATGAGAGAAGGACATTTGCGGAAACTTATGTTGAATATATTCAAGATTCAGCACTTAAACTAGATACAAAAGCTACTACCCTAGAAACTGAAGCAAAAGATCGAATAAAAAACGCAAGATCCTATTCAACATTAAGAATTATTTTTGCTGGCATCTTTCTTGCCTTGGGAATTTTATCATTTTTATTAAGTAAGAATTCAAATTTTTAAAAAAATAACCCATCTATCCAAATTGGAACAATGATTTAATAAAAATATAACATAAATAATTAAAGGAAGAAATACAAGCCTAAGTATATTTAACAAAAAAAAACAAAATATTTATTATCAACTATCTTTTAAAACTTGTGACTAACCTGGAATAATAAATTTCCCAAAAAAAAAAAATTATTTTTATTATGTATTCAAGAACAACTAATTCTAAAATTTGAATAATAATTTAGATTTAAATTATATTAAAAACATATAAAAGCCTCATATTTTAAAAATAAAATCAAATACTAACACAAAAAAATAAATCACAATTTTTGAAATGAGCATTGTTTAACAAAAACTTTTAATTTGCATTTTTTTATAAAAAAAAAAAAAAATGTACTTTTTTCTATTAATAAAAATTAACATTTACATTAACAGCTCTTGACTATTTAATAATAATATTTATAAAATCTCTTAATAACAATTATCTTTAATAATATTTCCAATTTTTTAATAGGTACTCTGAGTACATCAAACCATGGGAAAATCACACTATGGACAACAATAATGGTGTTTTTATGTACAGCTATATATTTTGTATTTTTTGGAATCAGTTTAGCGCTTTCTGCTGGTTTTGATGATTGTTGCACTGGAATTAAAGAGCAGGAAAAAGGTAAAATTTTATTTTATTTTTTATTTTCTCAAGATTGGTTAACATAATGAACTTCTTCTAGTAAAGTTTTCATGATTACCATTATAAAAACTTGTGCAATAAAAGATTTTAATACTGTTCAAAAAATATTGTATTAAATTTTCATACACAATCTCATATTTTAACCATTCGTTCCGAACCAATAATTGTCTTTGTTTTCTTTACTTTTTTTTTTTTGACTGATAAAATTTCCACCACTTTGCACAGTTCTGTACAAGTTTAGGTAATTCAATTCTTATAAAAAAATTCAATACTATTAAATTCAAATTAAAACAATTAAATTTTATCAAAGTTCATAAAGGAATAAAATCTCTTAAACTTTCGTTTCCAATTGGGTTATGTGAAGATCTTGCTGTTTTTCCAATTAAAAAAAATTCGAAAAAAGTTTTCATTTATTAATTGGAAAATGACAGTATATCGTTCTTAAAACTAATAACAACATAAATTAATTTCAAAAAAGTAAAATTAGAAAGCAATTATAATGAAAAGATTTTACTAAAAGAGAAAAATACTTAGGTTCTACTAGCTAACAAAAAATTACAAATACATCTGAAAACCAACAAACAAGTTTTTAAAAAACTGCTTTCATAGAAGGACAATAGGCTTCGATTCAA
Source organism: Anaeramoeba flamelloides (assembly GCA_027625915.1). Classification (NCBI taxonomy): domain Eukaryota; family Anaeramoebidae; genus Anaeramoeba; species Anaeramoeba flamelloides. Next base: position 8,728,648 of record JANTQA010000032.1, on the reverse strand, counting down.
TTGCAGCAACAATAAATAAAAAAATATAATTTTATGATTTTAAAATACTTTATAAAAAGATTTTTCTGTAAAAATCAAACAAACAGAGCAATGGTTTTAAATTAAGATGAAATTTCGAATCTTAAAATTTTGATAAATACTAAATCCCAATTCAAAATTTTTTTAAATCTCCAAAATTCAATTTTTTTTTCTGACATTCATTTTATTATAAATACCAAATTAGAAACTGATAACTAATCAAAATGTTTAAGAAATATTTATCATTTCCATATACCCACAAAACAAAAAATAAAAAAGTGTCAATCAAAATAAAAAAATGAAGAATGTGCCAAAATTTTTGGAATGAGAACGAACAAAAAAATCTATTTGTATATTTGTTGAAATTCTATTAACAATTAATGATTGATCAAATGGTTAGATATCGTCAACTAACCCTATTTGATTCTTATATTTAAAAAAAAAAAAAGAACTCAACTTTAACCAGATATCACTCATTCGAAAAATTTTTTTAATAGAATGTAAATTATTAGGTAATTGAAAAAAGAAAAAAAAAAACGAAAAAATGAAAACAACAATACAAATATTTTGGTAAAAATCAAAATTAATTCTAAATTGGCATGAAATTGTGTTGTTTTAATTCTTACAAATATTTTTACTGCGTTCAAAAACTTTGGATTTTATTGTTACTGTTAAGGGTTAAATGAAAGAGTCATTTTATATTGTGAATCAGAGAATTTTGAAGTGACAACATTTGTAACTTCCAATTCAAAAATCATCTAGAATAGACACAGCCATTAGAAGTATTTGAGACTTAATTTAGTTTTCTAAAAAAAAATTTTTTGAATTTTAGTTTACAATAAAATTTCTGTTAAAAAAAAAAAATTTTGCCAATTAAATTACTAATTAATTGATAAAAATAATTTGAGAGTAGCCATTCTTTTAAAATCAAACAAAATTTATAAAGTAAAGTTGATAATTAATAATTTTCTTTTCTGTGATAGATGATGCATTTAATTCATTCCTTTTGAAATTTTTGATAATCAAAACTTGAAATCATATAAAACAGCAAAATCCTAAAATTTAGAAAAAAAAAAAAAAAACTTTCTAAAATAACTTAAAATTATTAAAGAAATAAATTTTTTATTAATTTGATGACAAAAAGACAACAAAATATTTCGTTTTTTATTTTTAATTTTAAATAATTCTGAATTTCAAATATGAAATGTAATTATATAAAAATTGACGTCTCATTTTTCAAATCTACTTATATTATGAAATGAGTTGAATAGAAAAAAATTGATAGATACAAATAATTTTTCAAAAAATTGATTTAATTTTTTGAAAATAAAAAATTAAAATGATTAAAATTAATTTTAATTTGATATCATTTAAATTAATTTTTTTTATCTATATATATCTCTATCTATCCATATCTATTTATCTCTCTTTAAATATATTAATATATTTTTCTTAATTATTTTTCTTTTTATTTCTATTACTATTAATATCATTATTAATATTTAATTTTAGACACATACGACTATTTTTTGGATGTTTGGAGTGACGCCACCTTCAATGCTGCAGAGATAAATTCTGAAAATAAGGAAGAAAGTCAATATAGTGACCTTAATGTCGCAACCACACCCGACATATTTACATCTGAGAATATTACAGATTGTGATCCAAGTAATTATAATAACACAGCAGAAGTTACAGAATTAAAGGATAGTATTCTTTCTATAACAAATATTAGAACAAAAATTAGTGAATATAAAAATAAAAATGATACCAAAACAGTGCCAAATGAAGACGAAATCTGTAACATGCTTTTACCAGATTTTAATTTCTTATCAGCTGGATATTTATCTTTGGGTATATTATTCTTTGTATTATCAATTTTATTAATGGTAGCTTTGAAATATTTCACCACCGAAGAATACTTTGATGTAAAAATTCAATAGTTTTTTTTTCTTTCTTGTCTTTTCTTTCTATATAATCTTTGGGTTGGGATTTAAGAACTCATTCTTTTTTTTTATTTTTTTTTTTTATTTTTTTTATTGATATTAATACCATAAAATCAACAAAATTTATTCCTATAATAATAATAAAATATAACAGAATAAATATAGTCGTTGGAGAAAAGATCAAGTTAATAAATTAAAAGGAAAATCCAAAGGTAGCGATATAACCTCCGATACATTTGATGACGATTCAAATTCAGATAGCGATGCTGCTACCAAACAATTAGGAAAAGCTAAAAAATATTCTACACTCAAAAAGAAACCAGTAAACACATCAACAATGAAACCAAAAAAAACAAAGGATCTTGATGATTCAGAGAAAAGTAGCGATGATGAAAAAAAAAGTGGAAGTGAAAGCGAATCTGACAAGAATTCGGATAAAGTTGAAGATAATGACTTTACAGATGATGCATTCGATTTAGATGATTTGGGTAATGATAAGAAGGAAGATGAAAAAGATAGCGAAAGTGATATACAAAGTGAAAAAGATGATGATAAAGATGATGATGAAAATCTTGAAAACAACCCCTTAAAAAATGATGTTATAAAAGATATCTTAGAAGAGTCTTCTGATATCTAATTTAAATATATTTGATTTTGTTTTTTTTTTTTATGTTAAAAAAAAAAATAATATAAAGAACTACGTACATAAACCTTTGAAATTTCTTAAATGAAAAAAAAAAAATAAATCATTTTTTTTAATAGCTTTTTTGCTTATGTAACCCATTCATAGATTTAACTCTTCAAACTAATTTTTTTTAATCATATTTTCGACAATGTTCTTTTTTCAGTTTCTATCTTAAAAATTAAAAATTATGCAAACTTTATATTCTCTGGGAGTGAAAATACAATATCATAAATTCAAAAAAATGGATTTAATTGACTAAGGTATTTCCAAAAATGCGGGGCATTTTTTTTTTACATTTCATAAAAAATCATCTTTGTTAGTGAAGGTATTCATTAATTAATAATACCAAATTAAGTTTTATATTAAAACCAATTGAATCAATGACTAAGGTATTTATTTCAAAATATTTTTGTTTGTTGATATATTACCAAAAAATGAAAAAAAAAATAACACTGTTTTTGGTGAAAACAATGTAGGAACAATTTTAATAAAAAAATGGAAATATGGTAAGGGAATAAATGATTTTTTAAACAATTAAATGCAGTTATATGTTTTTGATTCTATTTGAAAATTGGTTGATATTAAACAAGTTATGAAAACGTTTTTATTGATCAAAAAAAAGAAAAGAATAAACACTAATTTTCACCACCAAAAAATATCAGATAAAATTGTGATTAATAAAATTTAATATCTTTTATTTATGCATAATCATACTAACAAATTGAATTATTCTCAAGAATCAATGGATGGTAGTTAATGATTTTGGACATTTAACTATTTTTTGAAAATTGAGTTTAATAGAGATGTTTTAAAATAGATTTGCCCTACTTTTTTGGAAATATATTAGATTGAATACAAGAAAAAATATAACAATTGTTCATTTTTGAGAGGATTTTGAATGAAAAACAAAACCTGATCCAAAAATTTTTCAAAATACTAGAACAAAACAAATTGAAACTAAAATCAATTTTTTTCCCCTATTGCCAACAATTAATTTCTACTCTATTTATAAGAATAGTTAAATCCTCATCCTAAACTTTAACACAATTTCCAAGAAAGTATGGTAGCCATCTTTGAATAAGAAAATTTTGGTTGTGGATCCTGATCAAGGTAAATTTCTAATTTAGATACACAAGAGTAAATATAAAACTGGGATCAATTTTTTTTTTATTGCTCAACAAATTCAAAATTTTCTTAAATTTCTATTTTTGGTGTTTAGAAGTCTCTAGGACGTCTAGTTTTCGAGATATTGCCCAAAATCGATTGTTATATACAAATTTTTTAATAGTGATTTTTCACAACTATTTTGGGCAATAACTCGAAAAATATAAGAGTCCAAAAAAAATGAAAGATTGAGATTGTTTTTATATTTTTTATATAGTGTTCTCAATATGTTAAAATGAATTATAAAGTTTTTTTTTTAATTGTAGGTTTTAGTATATATAAATAATTTAAAATCTTCTACTCCACACACCGAAAAAACTACTTAGTTACCAGCATTTATCCGAATTTTGATACCTAAAGAAGATTTGTATTTTTGAAAAAAAAATTTTGAAAAGATTTAAAGGTAAATTCAGGTAGCAAACATGGATACTTTAATTGATCAAATTATATATAAAAATTTTAAAAAAAATAAAAAAAACCTATTAATTTAATTGATCTTATCAGGAATCGAACTCCAGCTACACACTTTTCAAATTTTGAGATCTCGGTACTCTACCGCTGAGTTAAAGAATAATTATTGGATATTTTAAAATTATAAAAAATATGAAGATAATCGAATTGAATTTTTAATTGAGTAATTTTTCTAATATATTGTTTTTTTGAAAAAAAAAACTCTAAGTTTTTTACGATTAAAAATTTTTTTTTTTTTTTCATTGTAAAAAAATTAACAAATTTAAAATTGAATTGAAAAAAAGTTATATAATTTTTTTTTTTTTTGAAAAAAATCATTTTAATTGGAAACTCTAGTAAAAATTTGTTTTTAATTTTTTAGCATTTTTTTAATATTTTTCTAGTGATTACACTATCAAAAATTTGAAAAAATGAATATTTAGATAAAATTAGATGAGGTCTAATAATTTTTTTTTAAAATATTGATAATGTGATTTTTTTTATGAAAAAATTAGAAAAAAATGAAAATTTACTAGAGTTTTCCTATTAAAAAAAAAAAATTTAAACTTTGTTTTTTCAGTTAAAATAAAAATAAAAATCATTTTTTTGAGATGTTTAAAAAAAACTTTTTTTTTCAAAGTTGCCAATTTTTAGTACTTTAAAAAATATTTTGAAAAAAATTTTTTATATACATTTTTTAAAATTTTCAATTTTGAAAAAAGTCAAAAACACCCATTTTAAATACTAAATATTTTCGAAACCTCTAAACCTCATAAAGTTTAAATTTAAAAACTTCACAAAAATAATAAAAATAAAAAATTTTTTTTCAAAAATTTTTGTCTATATCAAATAGATTTTTATATTTCATTTTATCAACTAATATTCACAGTAACTTATATATTTTTATAATTAACTTTGATAAAAGTGAAAAAAAAAATAAAAAAAAAATTTTTTTGGTAATCTAAAAAAAAAATTTCAAAATTAAAAAATTTATAACTATTGTAGTTTAAAATATATTATAAATATAAAATTTGAGGAAATCAAAAATGGGAAAATCAAAAGAGTAGTAAAAAATTTTCAAAAAAAAAAATTTTTTTTTTAAACCTTAATTTTTTTCAATTTTTTTTCACCAAAATCACATTTTTAATCAAAAATTGCCCTAGTAAGATGATCTTTAAAATACCAAAAAAAATTTATTTTTGTGTTAAAATGTACCTTTTTTAAAAATGAAAAATTCAAAATTTCAAAAAAAACTTTTTTTTGATAAAAAATCGAAAATCGAAAATAACTTCTAAACTAGAGGAGATAAAGGGCTCTAAACTTAAAAGATCAATTTTTCAGATTATTTTGATTTTGGAACGATGAGTAATTCCTCCAGAGATCCAATATTTATAAATTCAATTTTTTTCAATTTATACTTGTGCTGTGTTTCAATATCTTTTAAAACTAATATTAAATTTTTTAATTTGGGTTTTTGTCTATTGAGAAAATGGTTTAAGGATCGATACTAACCCTCGAGTAGATTATTTGTGGCACTAATCATTGAAAAATTTTCAATTTTTTTACTTTTTGAATAAATTGACCAAAGTTCTCGAGGAAATCGAATAAGCCAAATTTTACTAAAGTAATTCTCAAGAAAATTTAAAAGAATATTTTTTTGTTCGTTTTTTGTTATTTCGAATTCAATATTTGTTTCCTTCTGATAATTACAGTCAGTTTCACTTTTAAGACATAAACTTTCAATGAAATTTAATGAACAAAAAAATCTCAAATTAAAGCACAATTTTTTGGAATTTTAATTTTCACAAATTATTCGACTAGAATTTGAATTTTTTGCCTTAATTTGAGATTTTTCTTGTGCCTTAAATTTCGTAGAAAGTTTGTGCCTTAAAAGTGAAACTGACTGTATATGAAATTAAATTATAGATATTCTCACCAAGTACCAGACATTGTTTAAAACCTTCAGATTCGAGATTGTCAATAATTTGTAATTCCCATTTTCGAAAATTGGCATTTTTGTTTTTTTTTTGATTTTTTTACTTTTTTAAAATTACTTTTTTTTTTTTTTTTGGAATTTTAATTTTTGTTATTTTTTGTTTTAAATTATTAATCCACTTGTTCACATCAAATCTAATATAATCGGTACTTTTATTCATATATTTGGTTATTCGGGATTGTATTTTATTTCAAAAATTTTCATTTAATCCAAGAGTTAATAATTTTCTTCTAATTGCTTGAAGAAAATGAAAATGGCAACCATGAATAGATGATTTTGGAAAAGAAGTTTTTATTGAGTTTATATTTGTCAAAGAGAAGTATGTTGTAATTATTGGAGGATTCCACAGAAAATTTTTATTAATTTCCATTTTCAATAATTTTTTTATATAATTATAAAAAAATAATTGAGTTGATGCCTTTTCGTCAGATAATATACCCCAAACACATGGTATATATATTTGTGTTTGGAAATCATAAGTCATTATTGTCATTAAACAATGATAACCTTGAATACACGCCAAATAAGTCCCATCAACATAAATTTGTTGATTATTTCCTAAATTCAGTAATTGATTGTTTGTTGCCATGATTATCATTGGGAAATCACCCTGTAAATACATTCGAATAAAAGGAAATCCCATTTCAGTTTTTGAAAATTTATCTTCCATAATTTTTTTTTCAAAAACAAAATTTAATTGTTTTCTAAATTCAAGTATATATTTTTTAATGTCATCTCGGGATCCTAATAAAATTGCCGAACTTTTACTTATTTTCCTTATTTGTGAATCCATAAATTTTAAATAAATATTTTCGAGAGAATTAGTTTCTTTGGCCAACTTATCAAGTAAATCCATTTCTGGGATTGTTTGTAGTTCAAACTTTAAATTTGTATTATGAAAGTGACGATTTTGTATTTCGATAATATTGTTTTGTTCCCCATTTTTAAAAATATTTTAATAGTTGCAACAGACATTACAGTTTTTTACATTAAATTCATAATAAAGTGATAAAATATTTTTCGATTTGGAAAAATATTTATTATTATAATGTAAGCAAAAAACTTCAGTATCTTGTTCATTTTCATAATAAAACACTCTTTTAATCCTTTTTATATCAATTTTTTCCCTTTTCTCAAATAATATTTTATTTCCAGAGTCGCTATTTTTTTAAAAACAATTAAAAATCAAATAATAGATTTTAATTTGGTCAGAATAAAAACTAAAAAATCATTAAAAAACTTATTAAAAAATAAAAACTAAATTGTAAATTTACATATTTCTCCAATTGTTTGGAATATTTAATGAATCTTCTTGATCTTGGTATAATTTCACTTCGTTATTCTTTATTGCCATTAAATTAAACTGCTCTTCTAATTTTTTCATTTCGGTGTTTTTTGATAAATTTTGGGAATTTTTACTTTCCAATTCTTTATTTCTATTCTTTATTTCTTCAAAATGGTTAAGGAGTTCTAAATGATCATTGTATAACTCTTGATATTTACTAAGTAGTAATTATTCATTGTTTATATAAAATAATTTTTTAAATAAATTAAGGAAAAAAATGGGCCAAAATTATGTAAAAAGAACTTATGTATACTTGAATTTATATTTTTTTCATTTGTTTTAATTGGAAAAGTAGATATAACTATTAAATCTCTTAGATACCAATTTACAAATTTCAATATTAAAAAAAAAACAAAAATTTACATTTATTTTGAATTTGAAACTCAAAAAATATAACTCTATATTATTTATGACTCAATTTTATCATTAAAAAAATTTCGGGTAATTTTTTTTTTCGGGGTTTTTTAGAAAATTTAAAAAGTTACCAAAAAAATCCCCCAAATTTAAATTTTAACAAGATTTCTTGACTCAAAATTCTTTTATACTTATAAATTTGTTCCTTGTCTTAAAGTACTTTCCACCGATCATGATATTTTTAAGTCAGTAAGAATTTTTAAAAATTATTTGTTTGATGATGTTCGAAAATTTTAATCCTTTGGATTGAAGTTTTCATATTTTTTGACAAATCCATTATTATTGTGATTTTTGTATACAATCAGTTTCGCTTTTAAGGCACAAACTTTCAATGAAATTTAAGGCACAAAAAAATCTCGAATTATGGTACAAAATTTGGAATTTTTTTTTTACAATTTATTTTTACTAGAATCTGAATTTTGTGCTTTAATTTAAGATTTTTTTTGTGCCTTATATTTCGTTGAAAGTTTATGTCTTAATAGTGAAACTGATTGTAATGATAATTCTATCTTTACGGTTGAATTAAATTCTTAGAAGCGAATATTTTAAAAGTATTTAAGGCTAATTGAAAATTTAAATTAATTTTAAATGATTTTAAATTATTTCGAAGAAATATTTTCAATTTCTTATTATAATATCAAAATCAATATTAACACAAATTTGTAAAATAGAATTTCATCTAATTATGAAACCAAAATATGATTAGAGAATTTTTATTCATTTGACACATTATTTTTTTTATTTTTATAATAGTCCTATTTTTTTGTTTTTAGGTGTAAAAGTGTACTAAATGCAATTATTTAGAATATAAAAACTGTTCTTTTATTATCTGGGGCTTCGTCAAGAGTAATTAAAATTATGGAATACCTAATTTCTTGAAAAATAAATAAACTAATTCCCAAAAGAATTGAAATTATTTATTTTAAAATATCCTTTATTAAATTAAATTGTAATAAATCATTGAAATTTACAAAACTATTTACAAAACTATTTATTGATTCTTGATAATAATTCAATCTGTTTGTTAACATGATTTTACATAAATAAAAAAAATTAAATTTTATGATCTATTTGATCTTGTATTTTTTTAAGAAAGAAAATTAGTTTTAGTTATTGTTTTTCTTTTTGATAGAAAAAATCGATTTAATAATTTGTTGAATATAGAAAATTTTTCCAAATAGAAAGGGAAACTTATAAATATATTTTATTGTTTAAAAAATGATTTTTGTACTTGCCCGATTTCAAGTTTTTTATTGAAATTGGGAGTATATTGTTTTCTCCAAAAAAAGTTCTATTTTTTCTTTCATTTTTTTGAATTATTTTAAAAAATATATCTTTAAGTGAATACTATATTCCCCTATTTAATCCTAATATTAAATTTAATTCAATATTGTCAATTAACAAATTGTTCCACTAAAAAAGAATATTTTTTATTATATGTAAAAAAAAAAGACACGACCTTTTCACAAATACAATTGAATATGTATATTTAAAGATCATTCTAAGCAACCGAATTAACACGTGAAGTGCTATTTTTTGAGTAATATAATTGAAAATTTTTATCTTTTTATAATGTTTTATTTTTAAAATATACAGATTTTATTCAAACTTTTTTTTAAAATTTATTCTTATTTTCAAATGATTTTTTAATAGTAATCTATTATAAATTTTTAGAACAACTTTATGAAAAAATCAATTAAAATTAAAAAAAAAAAGTTTAAAGATTTGTTATTGTTTTGTTACATGGATTTTTATCTATTATGGAAATATTTAATTTTGGTTTGATAATTTATAACCTTGTAAAAATAAAAAAATCAATAATGAATTATTATAAGTATTAAAGAAGTTTAAATTACACCGTATTTTACTCCGAACTTGTATATCATGACATAAATGTAATCTTAAAAGTATAAATCCAACGATGATTAATTGATAACAATAATTTCAAACCATCTTTTTTTAAAATTAATATTAATGAAGATTTATTTCTTTTATATTGTTATGAACTATTAAAATACATATTTCATAAAAATAAAATACCCATAAATAATGATCAATCTTTTCGATAGATTTCTTATTTTAAATATAAATGATAAATTTTATCTGTATTTTTATTTTAACATAATAATTTGCTTTTAAACAATTAATAAAAAATTTCGTGAATTTTAGAATTGTTGATCATAAATGATAAAACAAATATTATTATAGATTTAAATTAATAAATATGATTCTTAATTATTATAAAATATATATGTAAGGTGTTTTCAAGTGATGTAAAGTCTCGTCAAGTATATTATAGCATCTATTTTTTTTTTTAATTTCTGAAATTAAAAAATACCTAATAATGCCTTTCTTGTAGTTTTATATTTTATCAATTAAGTGTTCTAGGGTTTTTTGAGGTTTTTTATTTTATTTCGAAAACCTAGAACACTTTCTGAACAAATAGAAAACTCAAAAAAACCTAACGAAAATCAATAGATTTTCTAAATAAAATAGAAAACCTCAAAAAAACCTAGAACACTTCACAAAAAAATAGAAACCCCAAAAAACCTAACGGTAGTTTTTCAAGAATTTAAGAGAATAGAGTAAAATATTAGAATTTACTCGATTCTTTTGAATTCTGGAAAACCCTAACGAAAGTATCCTACCTTTTTTTACTTTTAGGAATACACCGAAAATTTCATAAATTTTCTTTTTCATTTCAAAAATTAAAAAAAAGCCAGGAAAATCATAAACAAATATTTTTTCTAATTTGAAAGAATAAATAATTTTTTAATAGTCAAAATAATTAATTACTTGTTTGAAAGATATTTAAAAGATTTAAAATACTTTTAAAATATAATGAAATGACTACTTTACTGTAAAGTAAAATTTTTGTCAGATTTTTTGCAATTAAGTTAATAAAAATCTTGAAAATTGAAACTGAAATTTTGGAACTTAAATTGTAAAGTATCTTGAAAAATATTTTATGATCAAAGATCTTGTATTTACCAATTGTATTTATTATAATTGAAGATATTAAAAAGTGAAAAATTATCAAATATTTATTTTTTTTTTGAAAAAATTTTTTGATAATAGTGATTGGATTAAATGTTGTTAATAAGGGTTATTTACACTCAATCGAAAAGATCGGATTTGAATCAACTAAAATTGAAGAAGGGAATACTTATGGTGTATCTGAAGAAAGTTTTGGGACATACCTCCTTAAGTAGTTTAATTTTAAAAATTTGAACGTCGAAAACAGTTTATCAAAGGAATACCCAAAAAAATCAAAATTCAATTTAATTTTTTATTTGGTGGGTCAATTTAGGTTTGGTGTGTGCATTTCTTGAAAAAAGCTTTTCCTATTTTAGAGGTATAGTATCTCTTAAGTTTCTTTTTTTTATCAACTTACAAATTTAATTACCCAAAGCATTTTGATAACAATTGGAAAAAACGAAAAGTTGTGTTCAAGTTTCAAAATTAGTTCTCAATCAGATATGTCTCAATTTAGGATGAACAAAATTTCTTTTTGGAAAACAAAAGCAATTTTAAATTTTCAAGTCATTTTTTATTTTTGGCTTTTTGCTTGTCAATTTTTTTTGAAAATTTTTTCCAAAACTCATAAAACATAAAAAGAAATGAGCGAAGTAAACGAAGCTGATCAAGTTAGTAAAATGGTTGATAATAATCAAGACGTCGATCAAACAACACCACTAACAAATAAACAGCCTTATAAAACGAATTACCTAAAGCGTGATTTAGATGTAGGATCAACAAAGTAACTTTTTTTATTTTCTTTTTCTTTCGATTTTTTTTTTTTTTTCTTTCAACCAAAAACTCGTTCAACACCCAAAATTCCCTTTTTTTAAAAAAACCTTTCAAAAAGATTTGTAGTATGGTCTTTGTTCTGTCGACTTTTATTTGCGGCTGCTATTTGCTGTGCATGGGTTTTACCAAATTTAATTATTGGAAACAGAAATAAAGATAAGGGTTGCTCTAATAAATTATGGTTGTGGGTTCGAGTAAGTTTCAATTCCAATTTTGGTTTTTTTTTTGAAATTTAACTTTTTTCACCTTAAGCAAACAAAAAAGTTCCCGTACCTTTTGTAAACCAACGAAACACTTTCCTCAGTTTTACTTTTGAAAATGGTCTAATTGTTATTTGTAAAATAAGCAAGAAAAAATTTTGAATTCATTTTCATTTCCTAGTTTTTCCTCGGCTTTGAATGTGCACGAACAAATCATTGTGTCTGGCAAGCACAAAGAAACTTTGTAAAATTAGTTGCTCTTTCAAATACTGTTACAATCAAATTGCCCTAAACATTTGGGAAAAAAAGTTTCAACACAATTTTTCATTGGGAACCTTTATAGAAAACTCAAAAGTAAGATCAATTAATAAAAGAAAAAATAAATAATTAAAGACAAAATGGTATGATTCAATACAACAACAGTTTTTTTTAAATACTACCTTTTGGTATGAGTTTTTATTTGACTGATCTTATAATTAAAAATTTGTTGAAAACATTGGCTATTTTTGAGATCTCCAAAACCACTCCTATGATTTCGATAATCAAGGAGATTTAAGGATTATCCGAATTTTAATGCCAGTGAATACTATTTTTCCACCTAGTAACATATTTAAAGACTTACAATAAACTTGATCTAAGGGATCTTGCTAACTTGAAAAATTTTGGTTTTTTTTTGGAAAATTTTGAGTTGGGCAAAAAACAATTTTCCTTCATCAAATCCAAATTATTCTCACAAATTTTGAAGAAAAAAATTTCATTGGGAAAATGTCACTCCACTCTCTTTTCAAGTATGTCAGAGTGTAGCGAGAGAGTATAAATATACTTGAAAAGAAAGTGGAGTGACATTTTCTTAATATCAAAAAAAATAACTTTTTAGTTTTGCCTTGTTTTGTCCATGAAATTCAATAAGTTTTTGGATCAATAAATGATTTTCCAGCCAAATCTAAAAAATTCCAAAAATCCCAAAAATTGCAATATTTTGACTTTTCCACAATTCATTATCGTTTAAAGCTTTTTTTCTGTTTATAGTATTTTATTTCAACCCTCACAGAGCATAAAATTTGAATAGTCCTTAAATTGTTTTTGTTTGTTTGATTGAAAATAATATAATGAATTATTATTTGAAGTTAATTTGTTTCTTATTTTAAATTGATTTTACTTTTAGTTTTCCGGAAGGTTCACAATTAAAAACCGTGCTTGGCTTTTTTTCCCAAATGGTAATTAAAATTTATCTCAAAGTTCAATAAGGTAGCTGAATTAAAGTTCTAGAAACAAAACATAAATTTTCACTTTGTTTTGAAACGATCTTTCAGCTTTTCCAACTTATAATTCATAAAAAATATTTTGCAACTTGAAATAAAAATTTTCATTGGTTAATTGTAAAACCACAGTATTCTGGGAAAGAACTGTTTTGAAAGCAGAGTTATAGAATTTACAAAAAAATGAAATTTAACCCAAAATTTTTTTAAATTATTTTAAATTTATCTGAAAGCTGGAATTTTAACCCATTTAAATTTCAAATATCAGTATTACACATGATTTTTCACATTTTTTTTTCTCTTCCATTGTATAGACCACATTTTCATTACGGATATGACGAATAATATTTACTCATTACTTTTGTCTGATAGTAGATTGATCAAGGAGAGAAAAATTGTACAAAAAAATCACAATAACCAAATTTTTCCACATTTTTTCAAAATCTTAATGGATTTTTTTCTCAAAATTTATGCATATTGATTTGGCTTGTATTGGGATAATTGGTTTTTACATGAACTATAAGGGTTGGAAATGAAAATATTTTTCAATTTTAAAAGAAAACAAAAAAGTTACAAGAAATTTTGTATAAAAATGAATTAAGTTACTTACACAAAAATTTTTAGAAAACTAAATTAAGAATATATATAACTTCTCGAAAGAATCAGAAATGTCAACTAGAAAGGGGTTTCCAGAAACACTTCATTAATAAAATGTTTTTTACGAATTTTTGGCAACATCACACTCTCAAATAAATAGACTTAATTTTGAAAAACTCAAAAAATTATCATTTTTTTTTGTAACTGATCTTACTGTATAAAATTTTGTGAGATTTCCAAACAAGACCAAGTACGATTCATCTTAATAATACAGAGGGTTTCATCTACCAATGTGGTTCTTAAATCAGAGAATGCGCATTTTTAACTTAAATCTCAATCAATAATATTAAAAACCACTCCCCAGTTAAACAATTCGCAAAAATAATATTTTTTTTTATAAATTTTATCATTTGTAATAGAGAAGGGATTTTTTTTTCAATAATTTGAAATGTTATTTTTTTTTTATACTGATAAATTCAAATAAATATCTGAAAATTTTTATTTCATTTTCCATTTTTAGGACTTTTTTTACACAGGCTTTGAAGAAAACATTTTATTCTTTTAAATGTTAAAAAACTGTGTAAAATTGGTTGTACTTCAAAAGGTTCTTTCTCTTGAGTTGTTTAAAAAGTTGAGGTTATGCGATTACAAAATGGGCAATTGAACTAAAAATTTAATTAAATATATTTGAATTTATCAGTATTAGTGAAGGAAGAGATCAAACATTCTCTTACAGCCGTTATGTTTTTTTGTTAATTTATGTTTTGATTCGAAAATCAATAAATTTTCGAAACAAAAACAAAAAGTAATAAAGTTGCAGTTAGGTTTTTTTTTAATTTAAGAAATGAAAAGAAAATTTCGGGAAGCTTCTTTTAATTTCTTAAATTAAAAAAAACCTAGGCACTCTACGGCACTTGACGGTACTCTACGGTACTTTATAGCACCCACTTTGATTACTAATGATACATTAGCAATTAAGATAAAAAATTTTTTTTTTTTTGGAATCGGGAAAGTTCCAAGTTTTTTATTGTTTTAAAAAACGAAAAAAAGAATTAAAAACAAAAACCACAAGAAAGTAAATAAAAAAAAAAAATTGAAAAAAGAAAAAAAAGAAATAATATAAAAAGGGTTTATAAGAAGCAATTGGTAAAAAAGCAAAAAAAAAAAAATTGAAAACAGTAATTTAAAAAAAAATAATAAAAAAATTATGTGTTGAACAGTTTTTTCGAAGAATCAATTGATAAAAAACGAATAAAAAAAACAATACCAGGTTTTCCATTAAGAATACTCAAAATCATAACCACAATCTTTTTATTTATAATTTTATCGTAATTTGTTAACAAATCTAGAATGTTCATTTGGGATATCATTCTTTAATTGTTGTAATTTTTTTTTTTTTACTTGTTCTCGATTTTCTCAATCCTTTTGTATTTTTTAGCCTTTGCTTTTTTAGTTTTTTATTTTCAAGCCACTCATACTTTCGTGTTCAGTATCCCAATATTAGCAAGTAACCAATTGATTTTTTTTTTCCTTTTTAACCCTTCTTCCCATAAAAAGGAAATTCAACGGGAGAAAAATGGGAAAAAAACAAAATTTGAAAAGATTATACTCTTTTTTGAAAAATAAATAAAACAAAATATCCATTCAACTTTCCAAAACAAATGTTGTTAAAAGATCTCTGAAAATTTTCAACTCTCGAATATAATGATTAAATTGGTTATATTTTGATTTAAGCTCCAAGAAATGGTGATCTTATGATTTCAAAAATCTGATCTTTTTTATGAGAAAAGCCAAAGCAAAATTTTTTTCTATTTATTTTACAATTAACAGTATTTCTTTCTTTTTTTTTTTTTTAAACTTTACATTTCGAAATTATTTGAAGAATCATTATGAAATCATTGGGTTGAAAAACAAAAATTCCTTTTGATCTAAGATTTTTTTTATGAAAAACAAACAAACAATTAATTTGCACAAAAAGATCGAAAAAGTTTTTATTCTTAATTGGTTTATTTACTTATAATGCTTTATTTTATACTTTTATGTTTTAATATTCTTTTCTTCTTCTTCTTCTTCTTCTTCTTCTTCTTTTTCTTCTTCTTTTTATCATTTTTATGAAAAATTAGATATTTTCTTATACAATGATTGCCCAAACAGCTGGTCAACTTATTACAGATTTTTTTAAATCCGCACCACGTATATGGAGGAAACTTGCACTTCTAAGACTAATTTTAGCTTTATCTGGTTTGTATTTTTTTTATTTCTTTCTTCTTTTTTTACTTTAAAAACATTTCCAATAAAATAAATCTAATTACATTCAAAAAATTTATATCTCAAATATTCTATACTAGATTAAGAGTAAAAAAAATGATCTTTAAACTATTTGGCGATGAAAAATAAATTTAATAAAATAAACTCTTTTTCAAAAATTGTGACTCACCTGAAATAATAAATTGAAAAAAAAAAAATTATCCTTTAGTATTCAAGAACAATTAATAACTAAATCTGATTGATAATTCATTTTTAAGTCATTCTAAATGTATAAAAGCCTGATATATTAAAAATTAAAAAAAATAAAAACCAAAAACTAAAAAAAAGTGAGTCACAATTTTTGAAATGAGCATTACGGATTTTTTATTACTGAACTTTCACTGAAAAACAGTTGAACAACAAGATTTTTTATGAATAAAAAAATTCATTTTCAAAGACACTACATAGTCACAATTTTCATAGTGATATATTTGTCTTTTTCGAAGATCTCTTTTTTTTTTTTCCACATGATCTTTTTTTAAAAAAAAAAAAAAAAAAAAAAAAAAAAAAGAAATCTAAAAAAAAGAAAAAGAAAAATTTGAAAAAGTAAAACTAAAATTTGCAAAATTAGAAAAAATGATTCTGATCCAAAATTTGAAAATATTTTTTTGTTAAGAATAAAAGATAAACCCTCAAAACAACTCCCATTAACATTATAAAGTGAGTCAAAATTTTTGAAAAATAAACTATTTTTCAGTCAAAGGGACCCAGTTGTAATGGGTACAATACATGTGTTTAAAGGGTTTACATAGATATTAGAAGAAAAATTTTATTTTGGAAATTTTCAAAATTGAAATCATTTTTCTCACATTTTTGTTTTTTTTTTTCGATTTTTTTTTTAAAACGTCATTCAGTTGCAAAATTTTTTTTTATTGCAAGATCAATAGTCGCTTGGTAAAAATGTGTTATTCTAAGGTTATTGAAACCATGTAAAAATTGTTGAGAAATCATATTGATTTCTATTGCAATTCTATTCGATCTTTGATCTTGATATTTGTTTAATAAATGTGAAAAATTTTCACTTCATTTTCATTCCCTTTTTCAAATAGAGACCACAGATACCAACACACTTCGTTTGGGGGCTTGATTTCTAAAATAAAAATATGGAAAATGAAGTGAAAAATATTTCATATTTATTATTCAAATACCAGTAGAAGTTCAAAACGAACATCGTTGTTTTACTCAATGGGGCCCTAAGAATTTGAGTTTTTCAATTTTTAAGAAAATTTATTGATTAATTAGTTTTCTTTCAGACATATATCAACAATTCTTTGATGTGTATTATTCTGATTATTTCTTATTTGTTCTTCAAAGGTCAATATTATAAAATAATCGATGTTTGAAAAAAATGTTGGGCCCCTTTGACTGAAACAGAGTTTAGTTTAGAAAGCAAAGAAAAATTTTTAATTATAAATATATACTCGTTTTATATTCATACAAACCAAAAAACACTAAAAAATTAATCGTTGAAATAACCTAAATAATAATTTACCATAATTTTGAACCATTTACCAAATAGATACTTTTTTAATAAAAGAATAAATACAACGAATCCATCTAAAATAAACTCAATTTTTTTTTCAAAGAGTATAATATTGAAAATAAATACCAGGAAATGAAAATAATCCCAGACAAGATTTTTAATTGTGAATATTAGTAAAATTGTTATGTAATTGCAAATATTTAAAATTAAATCCTTTTTTTTTTGATGAATCAAACTTTATAAAATTATAACCCACCCACTTATTGGAATGATGATTAATAATATTACCTCAAATTCATTAAAGTGGGAGTGTCTATAGAATACTCATTCAATTGTTTGATAACCTTAGTAGATCTACTTATTTTGGAAAAACAATCGAGTTTTATTGAGGTTTGCTATGAGTTTGGAAAATAATATATTTTTATTCTTGTTTTTTGATTTATTGAATGGTGTTTTGAACAAGTGTAATTTGATTAATCATCATTCCAATAAGTGGGTGGGTTGTAATTTTATAAAGTTTGATTCATAAAAAAAAAAAAAAAGATTTGATTCTAAATAAAAGCAATTACATAACAATTTTACTAATATTCACAATTAAAAATCATGTTTGTGATTATTTTCATTCCCTGATATTTATTTTCAATAATATACATCAAAATTTGGATTAACCAATTTATTTTCAATAAACATTTTTTGGTTTAAAAGACATCTGAATAAATAAATTTTATCACAATAATAATTATATTTCTCTCTATGAACTTTCCAATAAAAACATTAAAAAGAGAATTTTAAATCAAATTAAAAAAAATGATGTCGCTAACAAAAAAATTGAAAATTTACTGAAATTTATTTGATAAGAAAAAGTTAAAAATCTATTAATACAAAGTTTGAAAAAAGATATTATCTCTAAAAATCTCTTATAACAAATTCCTCTTTTCAATTTTCTATGATTTAATAAAATTATGTTTTCTCATGAAACAAAGCCTTTGCAATTCATTGCCGATGATCGATCGCAAAAAGGAAAGTACATTTTATTATTTTTGTTTTTTGGATCGTCAAAATCATATCGGATTATTTGGTAGAAAAAAATGTAATAAAAGATAAGCTTAGTTTCTTTCCAAATTCAGAATAATTTGCAAGGTAATTTGTGTTGTCAACAATTTTTACCGTTTTTATTTTTATTCCTTAAATAACCATCGTCACCATTAGCTGGTTTCTTATTATTCAACAAAATTTAAAAAATTTCCAAGTTTTGTTTGTTTTGTTGTTAAAGTTTTTTTGTTTACAAGATCATGTTCTACATTCCTGAAACAAAGAAATTTCCAACTTTGTTAAATCCTACTCCTGTTTGTTGTGAAAAAGATTTCCATCCTGTTAAACACTACCCCTGTTTATTGTGAAAAGTTTTTGAGACTTGAATCTTTACTTTGGAATCGAAAAAAAATCAATTTTTTGTTTTTATTGATTTCATCCTTTTGGTTCAATTTCTTAATTTGGAAAGCAGAATAAAAATAATTAAAATATTTTTGATCATTTTACAAAATTAATTTTTGAAGTAAAAAATATTCTAATATGCTAAATCTTTTTTCTCAGAAAAAAACAGAAAATCTAAAATAAATATTTTATTATTATTCTAAAATATATATTTAAGTTATTGCTCATATATCTTTATTTTTCCCTTTTATTTTTATTTCATATATTTGTTCTTTATTTATTTATTTATTAGGTATATTTACACTTGTTTGGATAATCATAGGAATGGTTTGGGCTGCTAAAGAAAAGGGGTGTGGCACTATGTATACAATTGTTTTAGTTGATTGTATTATTATCTTTTCTTTAATTGGACTGTCAATCTGTTTAGGGTGCTGTGTGGGGTGTTGTATTTTCTTTGGATACGCAAAAAGAGACAAATATAGCACACTTTAAAATATCATGAATATGATAAAAAAATATATAATATAAGACTAAATCTTATTTTAATTACTATTCCATTGGTATAATTAAATAAATTGTGATTCCAAATATTTTTTTCGTAACCTAATATCTCTTTATCTAAATTAGAATCATTTTATTTATTATTATTATTATTATTATTATTATTATTTGATAAATCTATATTCATCTAATTTTTTTTTCTTTTTTACAAAAAAAATAAATACCAAATTGCTCTGACTCCTTTTTAGAAATTCTTAATTAAATTTTTTTTTTTTTTTTTCATTTTCGACCAATTTATTTTAATTTTTTTTTTTTTAATGTTATTATGAAGAAATTAATTTCAAACAAATTATCTACATAAAATAATAAAAGTTTGGTAATTGTAAACTCATTAATTATTTTCAAAAGATTCAAGCCTACATTACACTATTCAAAAGATACAAAAACAATTTGTTTTTATTTTAAATTTAACTATCTTTTGTAACTGATAACGTAAGAAATTTTAATTTGATTTCCACTCTTTATTCTAAAAATATAAATTCTTTGTTATCTTCTAATTAATAATGACTACGACAATTGATTTTGTAGTAATTAAGGGGTTAACGTTACTGAACGTTCATCTATAACCTCATAAAGTATGTTCTAATTAAGGATGTAAATGATATGTGTCATGTTTTAAACGACTTGAAAAAAATCTATTAAAAATTTATTATTGCACAATAAATTTTTACATTTTTTTCAAATGATCTTTCTTAAAAATTTTTATTTTTGAAAAAATTTTTTATATACCTTTTTCAAATCGAAAAATAGATACCAAAATTAAATTTCGGTATTTAAATATTATTATTTAGAGTTTTCAAAAATAACTGTTTTTAAATTTTTTTAATTTCAAAAATTTACCAAATAATCATAAACCCAAAAATTAATTAGTGGTTCCTTTTGTTTCCCTTTTTATTAAAAAACTATCAATCAATATATATTCTAGTGTGGAAATAATTAGTCAAAATAAGGTTTTGGGGGATTAAACTAAATTTTTAAAATTTTTACTCACTTTATAGTTTTAATGTGAAATTGGATTTCACATTCCTATCATAAAAATATTTTCAACTTTTAGATCAGCATATTTTTCGAATTTTGGAAATTATTTTTTTTAATTTTGTAAATTTTAGTTTTGTTTTTTTAATTTCTAATTTCTTTAAATTTTTGTTTTTTCATTTTTTTTTTCATTTTTTCTTTCTTTTTTTTTTTTCTAACTCTTTCTTTTTTTTCTTTTGCTTTATCTTTTTTTTTTTGAGACTTTTTTTTTTTGCAAAAGATTTTGTGGAAAAAAAAAAACCTTATAAAATACCAATAAACATTTAGAAAATTGAGACATGTGATGCCTTATTAATATTAATTTAATTATTAGCCAGAAAATCTTTTTTTTAAATGTTTAACAGTGAAAGTTTAGTAATATAAAAAACATAAGGCTCCCTTTAAAAATTTTGACACACTTTTTTTAGTTTTTGGGTTTTTTTTTTTTAATTTTCAAAATATCGGTTTTTTTTATTTAGAACAATTTAAAAGTGTATTACAAATCAGATTTAATTTTGAGTTGTATTCCGATACTAAAGAATATATATATATATATATATATATCAATTTATTATTTCATCTGAGTCATAATTTTTGAAATGGGGTTTAATTCATTTTTTTTTACAATTCAAAAAATATTTTTAAATTGGATCACTGATATTCCTCAGAAATATATTAATTCTATTAAAATAGGAATTTTATTATTCATACATAAATCTAGAAATTTTGATCCCATAAATTATCATCTGATCATAATTAAACCATCCCTTCACAGATTTACATTTAAATTATTATCTCTGGAAATACATGAATTTTAGGATTTAGTTTCAAAAAAAAACAATAAAATTCAAAAAAATTGAGAATATTATGGAAAATTTTCAGCTGTTTGCATTAATAATTTAAATTTTACTGAAAATAACCAGTCTTTTCTATCAAAATTGATTTGAACTTGTGTATACTATTTGTTAGTAAATTGGATGTTTCCTTGGAAACAGAAGAAAAAAAAAACATGGATAATAGTTTGAAACACAGATAGTAGTCTTAGTGTATGCATTATTTTGATCACTGTTATTGATCTTACTTTTGAGTTTTCGGGTTCTATTGAAGTTCCCAATTAAAAACCGTGTTGGTCTTTTTTGACTTGTTTCCTTTGTTTTCCCAAATGGTTTGATCTTTAAAATAAAAAAAAAGAGGGACATTATATTTAACTCCCTTAAATATGATTTTTCAAAAACCAAAATAACAAAAGGAAAACCAAAAGTTGTTTTCAAAACAAATCAAGTTAAATAAATTTTATCCAATTTCTTTCGATAAATAGTAATTTGTAAAAAGTGGGGAAAAAGAATTTTTTTTTAAAGTATCTGTAAAATAGTCATTAAACTTCTTTTAGCCCATTTTCGGGAATTTATGAAAAAATATTCAGATCATATTGGGTCGACCTCGATGTTTTTTGGTAATTCTTAATATACCCTTATTTTCCAATTGAAAAATGAAAATTTTATAGTTCATATCCTAAAATATTTCTCTCGTTTATAAGTTGAAGAAAATCCAAAGATCTTAACAAAATCGTTTGAAATGATATTTATATATAATAAATTAAACTTTCTTCTGTAGTTAACTCTAATACAAAATTTTTCCTCTGCTAATTTTATTTTAACAGTAATAATTAATAACCATTCTGGAACTTGAAATAAAAAGTTTTACAATTTAATTGGAAAATAACACTAATGAAAAACTTTTGATAAAATTTTAATATTTGATTTTTTTATCCCAAATACTATCTATATTTTAAGAACAAAAATTCTAGATCTATCAGTCATTCGAAATATTAATTAAAGGAGTTTTATTGTTTAAAATTAATCTATTTCACCAATCTCAAAAAAATCCAATAATTTTTTTTATTAGAGATCTAAAATAATTTTTTTTGGATATACTAAGTTAATTTCATTGAAGTAGAAATCGTTTTGAGTATTTTATTTATCTCAAATTTAATTTTAAAATTTATTTATCAAATTAAAAACTTTTTTTAAAATTCAAAGTAATTTTTGGATTTATAAAACTCCCAACAGAAACTAAAATTTTAAAAGAGAGACAATACAAATGATCTCCAAAACTCAGAAACCAAAAACAACTATGGCAGCACACCACTTTAAATATTACTTTAGTTTTGGAATATTTCAAGAAAAGAAGAATTAATGCCCAATGAAGAAATACTAAAATTTTAAAATGAGAGAATAACTATGTTTGACTTTCAAAAAAAGGTTCCTACTTTACTTATCAACTCATTAAAGAGAAGACACCCATACATTCCTCTTCTCTTTATAAAAAGAACAAATTGATTCCAAACAGAGGAATACTGAAACGAAATTTTTAATCAAGGTAAATTCATTTTTTCAACAACTTTTACATTGTGAACACTTTTTGTTTTTTCAAAAACAAACACACCCACAAGCTCAGAGCAAACCAAAAAATTAACACTTTTACTTTCTTTTTTAATTTGGTTCATTCTTCAAAACCCAAATTTGTTTTTTAATCGGAAAATACTTATTGAGTCCAATGGCAAATGTAATAGAGAAATATGCTTACTGAGGATCACAAAATTATTCTTTTGTTTATTTGATTGAACTTCTTATGACTAAGTGTCCTCGATAGATTCGATCTCTTTTGTTGTTTTGATAATATTCTTTTTTGTTGATATACATTCCGACAAATTGCGAATTTACCATTTTTTGGTGAGCACAATTCCTAATAGACCAATGCTCAGGTAATAGTTTCTTGTGTACCATACAGATTGTAAAAATTACATGCAATACATAACTAAACCGAATTCTCCAGTGGTGGGGATTTGAAGATATTGTGGCCATACAATTATTTTGTCACACTTTTGCTGGTTTTGTATTTGTTTTTTTGGTATCGTTTGAGGTTTGTGCTTTTGGGTGTTTGGATTTTAAAGGGGTAAAAGCTGTTCAAATATTTCACAAATAATGACTTTTATTAAGATGAAAATTTGGCAAAATGGCTTGTAGTAAGGTTCAAATAAATAAAAAACAAGTAATAAATTATTTTTTTTAAAAACTTTGAGAGAAAAAAAACTCACCTTACCCCACCCTACAAAAACACCATAGTCCTTCGTTGAAAAAGAATTCTTTTTTCAAAGACTCAGAAAAAAGAAAATATGTGTTATTGGGTAGAAAAAACAAAAAAAACTCGATTTATTTCAATTTCAAACAAAAATAATTTGTTACTAAATAATTTTTATCAACCTGCAAGCTAGTTTTAATTTTTTCGAAATTTTGTAAATTTATGACTTTTTTGAGATTGAAAAATCTTATTTTTCCTTTATTTTGATTGATGTTGTTATTGAACACTACTTTTAGTCTTGTTTTGAAAAGGGGATTGGAGTACAAAATCTAAATTAATTTTAGGCTATTTCTGAAAAAAAAAAACACAAAACAACATTTTTGTCAGAAATATTTTCGAAAAAAGAGACTAGCATCCCAAATTGAGAAATTAAGTTACAAATTTTGTAAATTGACGAATGTTGGATAAAAAATGAAAGAAACAAACTCTCGATTAAAAACGATTTTCGGAATTATCTTTTTATTTGAAACCTATAAAACAAAAATGTTTTTATTTTTGTTCGATTTACAAAAGGAAAAATTAAAAAGATTATATTACAAATATTCAATAAAACGAAAATTGAGATTTTAAATTCAAAGTGTTCCACGCTCTTTTTCATAAAGACCTTTTAGAGATGATCATTTTTTAAAATTTCCTTGCTTTTTTAAATTTTAAATTTTTTGTTTTGTCTCTTAATTTTTGCAAACTTTCAACCTATTTTTGAATTCTCTTGTTAAAGGTTGCCTTTAAACCAATAGTAGATAAATTCAAAAGCATTTTTATTACACTTATTTGGTTATTCTTCGTATCTTTTTCCCCAAATCACTTGAACAAAAACCAAACATTTTATGGACAACAAAGAAACAAAACAATCCAAAAAAAAGAAAAGCTTCTTTCTTGACAACAACCGCAAAACAATCAAGCGGATGAAGGCACTTGCCAATTATTTGGAATTGTCGAGCTTTGATCCTGAAGAAGAAAAACTCTTTTTCCAAAAACACTCTTCACTCATTTATTCCTCACTTTTGGACTGTTTTAATGGTTACCAAAGAGGAACTAAAAGCAAAAAAGGTTTGTATTTTTCTTTGACCATGCCAAAATTGAAGATAACAAACAAAAAACAAAAAAAAAAAAAAGGGATTTTGGGCTTTATTTTCGAAAAAAAACTAAATTAACAAGAAAATTACAATTTTTAAAAATTGGTTTCCATCAGCAAACCAACCTTCAAAGCACATCGGTGTCTCTTGTAATTTAAAACTAAACACATTATTAATAAATGAAAAACAACTTGTTTCTTTTCTCATTATTTCTCTTTTCGAAATAGCTGTCAAGCCGCCCACACAAGCCGAATTGCAATTACTTTTTTCCTTGTTTGAAAAATTATTGAATTGTTGCAAAGAACTTTTCCAAGGGAAGTGGCAATACAGAAGCTGTAGTAAGATTTTTACCAGACATATTTATTTTTGTGAAACAATCGGAATTCGATGAACACTTTGAAAAATGAATAAATTCTTTTATTAATTTTTTGTCTTTAATTTTTAAACAACGCATAGTTGGCCTTTTTGAATTTTTAACCAGTCTTGATCAAAAACAAAAAACTCGAACAACAGGAATAGATTTTTTATTGAAATACCTTGATATCCTGAAAAAAAATAATGATGACAAAATTAAATCTTTAATTCAATCAACATTTTGTTTTGACACCTTTGCCGAGGACTTAAAACCCTTCCCCATTAGATTTCTGCACCCACCAAATCATAGTATAATTATATTCTTGTTTTTTCTTTATCACTATAATTTTTGAAGTTTTCTTTTGTTTCTTTCTTTCTGGACAATTTTAATTTGTTTTTTTTTTTTTTTTTTTGTTCAAAAATTTTGTTTTCTTTTTTTTTTTTTCAAAAAATAGCACAAGTTTACAAAGTGAATGAAAAAGACAAAACTCAAAACACAAACGAAGAAAGGGTGAACTCTTTCCATATGTTGTTAGAATTTATTCAAACTAAAACTGAGAATAGATTATTTTGGATTCAAGTTCTGAAAAATGAATTTTTGTCAACGCTTTATCCAATTGTCTGTGTCAAAATAGGTTTACTTGAAAATGAAGGTTTGTAATATATCTTTTCTCAATTTTTCAATTTTTGATTTTTACTTTAAATTCAGAACTCAAAATCAAACACCGAACCCAATAAATGTGGGTTTTTCAGAAACTATTTTAATGAACCATTTTTTACTGTATCAGCAACTCTTATTAATTTTTTTTGAGCTATTAAATTGCAAAGTAATAGATTGTAATTTGTGATCCTCTATTTCTTGTCTTGATACTTTTTTATTGATAAATATACATATTGGGTGAACAAACAATCCTAAATGTAAGGAATTTTGAACGAGGACAACAAAGATAATCAGATGAACTTTTATTCCATTTAAATTTCAAATAGGAGTAATAACCCTAATTGATTTTTTTAATCCCAAAGTTAATATAGCACTTATTTTCACAAGGATTCAATTAAACTTGATAAACAGAATCCTTTACCAATTTTGAAGAAATGAGTTGTCATTTTTAAAAAGAATTCATTTTTCCCAATTGAAATTTTCAGTCCAAAGGTCTAATCTCTATTTGGTTGTATTTTTTGAAATTGGGCCAAATTAGAAAAAGAAAAATTCGAAAAAAAAATTTATTTTGAAGAAATCACACTTTTAGTAATTTTTGAGGGTCTGTAAGAACAATAACATTGTGAATCTAATCTTAAATTAAAAATACTAGAAAAATATATCAAATATTGAATTTTGAAGATCTGAAAAAATTATTTTTTTTTCTGGAATCTACAATTAATTAAATTTCTAAAAATGTAAAAGACTTGTCAATATATTATTTCAAATATCAAGAGTATAAACAAGGAACTGTTTGTATTAAAAACAGGTATTTGATAATATCTATTTTTTTTTATATATTGAATTATGCATTTGAATTCGTTTTATTTGTTGAAAAATCTTTAAAAAATTGATAAATAATTGTAAAACCTATTAATGCTCACAATCTTTGGATTATTACTGATTCATTGGAATAATCCAGATTGTGCTAGTAGTTATTATTTGTAAATAAATAAATAAATTAAAAAGCATTTCTTTAGATTTTAAGCTGAATTTTCCAGGTTTTGAAAAATTATTTTGGGAAAATTTACTAGTTTAATGGTTTGATGATTTTTCTCATAATTTTTTGTTAAATAAAAAGAAAAAATCGATTTGCAAATCTACGTGTCTCATAAAGAAATTATAATTTTTTCAAAATTTAAAATAATTATAATATTTTTTTTTTTTTTGAGATAAAGTAGATTTTTTAAACTGCGTTATTTCAAAACTTAGTGGTTTTATTTTCAAAGTCTATTTTTATACACTTCTCAATATAGAAAAGAAGATTTCTTTCTTCATTTTAAGAAAATGTTTTTTTTTTTTGAAATAATTAGAAAATATGTACAATTTTTAACTTTTCAAAACCAAGAAATATGCACCAAACTTTTAAAAACAATAATTCATTTCTGGAAATAGCTTTGAAAGTAAGTCTGGTATTTGTAATAATCAGAATTTTACTTTATTTTTCAATTTCAAAATTTGATAAATTTCTTTTTGAATTTTCAATAACTATCCAGATTTTATGGCAATTGAACATTACTCTTATAACCAACAACATATTTATAACCTAAAAGAAGAATGTTGAATCAAGAGTTATTGTTAAAAATTAAAATTATAACTTTTTTTCCAAATTTTTGTCATTTTGGTAAAACCATTTTCTCTGTTATCCAAAATTGAAATCTACCTTTAAAAGGTTCCAAAATCCAAAACTTCCTTCTGAAAAGGCCACTTCAGTTTCTTTTCAAATATTATAGAGTTTAGGGAAAGTATAAATATACTTGAAAATAAAATGGTGATTTTTTTCATAATTGGCAAAAAAAAATGATTTTCAAATTTAGCTTGTTTTATTCTAGAATTCCACTAATTTTTTTGGATTAATAATGATGGTTTTGCACACAAAATCCTCAAAAATCCTAAAATTGCAATATTTTGATTTTTATTTAATACACAAACTATTAAATCCTTTTTATTGACTATTATATTGTATTTCAATACCCATAGAACATAAAATTAGGATAGTCCTTAAATTTACTTAATATACTTTTTTTTCAAATTACTCGTCACCTAAAAAAAAAAAAAAAGAAACTTTCAAATTGAAACTGAAAACAAAAAAACTTCAAATTGCACTACAGCCATTAAAAAAAGTGATTACTAAAAAGTTTACAAGGTGTCATTCAAATTGATTAAAAGAGCTAATAAAATAATTTGTGTAACACCTTTTAAAAATTTTATTCCTCACTTTTTTAACACAACTGTACCTTGTATTTGAGATTTTTTTTTTTTTTTTTTCTAAATAAAACAGTTCCTAATTGCACCACTTATCCAGATCAGAAAAAAAATCAAATGTAATTTTGAGCAATTGAATTCTCAAACGTTTTCTCACTACTGTACATTAAATTTTTTCAATTGTCTCTATTAATTATTTAGTGTTATTTTAAAAAAAAAAAAAAAATTTCTTTCTATTGTTCTCTTATTATTTTGATCATTTATTTATTTGAAATCCTCAACGTTATACTAATGGGTCTAATTAAAAAAAAAAAAAACAAACAAAATATTTTTTTTAAAATAGAAATTGGATTTAGAATGAAATGTCCACAGCCCTTACATTTAGAAATAATTAATTTTATATTATTTTGCATTGATGATTCCGAATTTTCAAAAATCATTTACAAAGATTCAGAAATAATGGATATAATTTTTGAAATCTTTTCCCAAACATTTCAATTACCCGAGACATATGAAAATTTAAAAATGAAAATTGTAGATGTGGTTGAGAAATGGCTTTTGGTAAAAAATACTTA
The DNA here is from genome assembly GCA_027625915.1 of Anaeramoeba flamelloides. Classification (NCBI taxonomy): domain Eukaryota; family Anaeramoebidae; genus Anaeramoeba; species Anaeramoeba flamelloides. Next base: position 8,699,914 of record JANTQA010000032.1, on the reverse strand, counting down.
CTTCTTCTTTTAATTTATAAAAATTTTGTATTAATTTTCCAAATATATTATTATTCTTATCCTTATTATTATTGAAACAAAATTTAAATTAAAAAAGGAACAACCAGATGAATTAAAAGATTTGTCACAGCATCTTATCACATCAATCATTTCTTTAATAAAAAATATTTTTTATATCAAATTGAATCTTCTTACATACCAAGCAACCCTAAAAAAATGGAATAAAATTATAAATATTTTTGAACTTTTAACAACTCAAAAAAAATCAGCTTATATATCAAGAAAAACTTGGGATTCAATTTTTGATTTTTTTATAGAAATTATTTGTTCATTTCTTAATAAACAAAATTTAAAAAATCAAAGAAAAGAAATTTATAATTTTGTTGGTAAAATCATCAATGTAAATATTTTCTTTTTTTTTTTTTTATTATAAGATTATTTGAAAATGTAAATATTAATATCATCATCATCATCATAATAATATTTACAACACAAAACAATAGGCATTTTTCAACATTTGTATTGTATCCCAAACATCTAACCGTTACCATTGGGTGAAATTAAAAAAAATATTTTTCAAAATCAAAGAATGGATGCCAGTTATGATCCAATGGAAACGCTCATTTCTATTATTTACTTTAAAAATACATCATTTATTATTTGATCTCCCAAATCCTTTAATCGAGGAAAAAGATTATGAAAAATTTATACACTTAAAAGAGAACCTTACTGTTTTAGAGTTCGATCTAGATGACAGAAATCATCACAATTACGTAATTATTATTTTTTTTTATTTTATATATTATTTATTCATAAAAATAATAGTCGTTGAGAGAACAATTTGGGGAAAATAAATTGGGTGTCTTGATTTTTATCTTGTAATTTAATAAAAAATGAAAATTCAAAAAAAAATAATATTAATTAATAATTTCTTTCAAAAGTAATTCAACTAAATCGAAATTGAAATGATCTACCTTGTTTCGCTTACAAAACAATATTTTAATGAATTGAAGAACTTTTAGAATTTGTTTACCCAAAAATTACACAATAAATTAAACATGAAATTTTTTATTTGTGAGTATTAAAATGACTTTCAATAAAAATTAGCAAGAATTAGAGGCTAGTCATTTATTTATTTCTTGATTTATCTCAAAACAAAATAAATAATAAAACAAAACGTATATTATTTATCTAGATTTGCACCAAAAAAACTTTGACAAAAAAGTGTAGATAAATCATACAACAAACCCAAATATACATATTTTGATTACTATTTTTAAAGACCTTTTTGTCACATCTTTCTAAAACGTCTCTATTTTTTAAACAACTTGATTTATAAATGTTTATTAGATAACATTTTTGACAAATTCTATTACTTTGTCAATAAATAAAAAGCTTTTTATTTCACAGATTAATATACCCTTTTTTCGAAAATGAAAAGGAAAAAGATAAAAAAAACTTTAACCAAAATATAAAATCCCACAGTTCTCTTACAACTTACCACTAAAGAATGCTATTTCTATTTTATGCAGTATCTAAACCATGGCATTTTTATTTCTCTTCCTATCTTAAATCTCTTATCACCACCCTTTATACATTTTTTTAAATTACAACAACAATCACAACATCAACAAAAACAACAACAACAACAACAACAACAACAACAACAACAACAACAACAACAACAATAATAATAATAATAAAAATAAAAATAAAAATAAAAATTAAAATAAAAATAAAAATAAAAATAGGAAGGTGTACCAAAAAATAAATGCATCATTCGTGAAAAAACAGATTTTGAACTTAATTTACAATTTAAGTAACAATTTAATTTGAAAAATCTTTTTTTTTTTATTTTCTTTCAAACAACTAAATAATTAATATACCCTTTTATTATTATCATCAATATTTTTATCATTTCTCTCAAATCATTATTATTATTATTATTATTTTTTTTTTTTTAAAGTTCAATAAAAACTGATTATTCAATAACAAAAACAAATGCAATATTTTTCTGGAGAAATTTTTTTAGTATGTATTATAAATTTCTTTTTTAATATTAACTTTTTTTTTTTTTTGAAAAAGTTTTCATAATTAATAAAAGCCATCTTTTTTAAATTTGTTATTTTAATAATATTAATTTTCTAGATTTATTTGAAAAGTGTAATTTAATTAAAGATGAACAAGTGCATTCATATTATATTTCAACTTATTTGGAAATTTTAAATTTAATTTACAAGATTCAAAAACAAATACCACAAGGAATGAATCACCGCAGTTTACCAATTCTTTATTTATTTAGCCCAATTTTTTTTGCGGGATGCCAAAAGAAAGGAAAATATTATGCTGGAAGAAATTTATCTTATGCAAGTATCTGTATTTTATTTAGTAGCTCAAATGAAAGAATTCCAACAAACTTATTGTCTCAGTTTTATTATTTAATAATCCAAGCACTGAAAATGGACGATCATCATATTACTCACATAATCTATAGATATTCTTCAAGGATATTTGGATATGATTTAAAAGGTATCAATCATTTAATAAATTCTTATAAATGTAATTTAATCAAATATTTTGATCCTAAATCAGAATATAACTTAACGAATGACATTACTTGTTATGCACTTACCATCATTTCTTCCTTAATTTGTTATCAGGATGAATTCAAAAATTTTGGATTTTATGATTATAATTCGTTAGTGTCTTCCAGATCAAAAGATATCCAACTTTTTAATAATTTTCAAAAAAATGAAAACAATGATCTTTTAATTAAAGAACAACGAATAAATAAATTATCAAATCAGAATAAGGACCAATTAAAAAAAAATAAAGATAAGAATAACAACAATCAGTTAACTAAAGATCAGGATCAAGATAAGAGTAAATTATTTTTAGAATCAATTAAAATTGAAAATTCTAATTTTAGAGAAATTTTTTCTGATATTTTGTTTTCATTTTTAAATAAACCAATAAAATTTGTAAACAACAGAGAAATGGAATTTGAAAAGGTAAAAAATGAATTGAATAATTTTGTTGAAGAATTATTTTTTAGTATGACTGGCGAAAATGAAAAAAATGAATATATTGATAATAACCATCAAAATAATAATCTATTAAATACAACAAACTTAAATAATAATAGTAACAGCAACAACAATAACGACAATAACAACGAAAACAGCAGCAATAATAATAATAATAATAATAATAATAATAATAATAACAATAGTAATAACAACAATAGTAACAATGATGATTTAAATATTGATAATAATAATGATTTAAATATAAACAACAACAGCAATTATAATTCTAATTCTGAACACACTGGAATAATAAACCATAATATTGAAATAAAAACTTTCAATTTAGGTATCTGGGTTTATACTACAATATGTATCATTGAATTGAATTCCAAAACACCAAAAATTGAAATAATTAGCCAAGGAATAAATTTATTTGTCTTTCATCTCTGTTCGTTAAATAAAAATATTTCCAAAGTAGCTTCATTGGCAATTATCTGTTTGGCAAATTGCTCAGATTTAATTAATGGAATTGATAATTCAATTATTCCTAACTTGATTTCCAGATTAATCCAAATATTATTACTAAAGCTTGAAACATTAACCAATGAAAGGAACAAATTATTGTTAAACGAAAGCAAAAACAGAGAAAAAATATTAAAATTTAAAATACCACCATTGGTAAATAATTTATTAAATTGCTTTTTCCATTTAGTAATGTTAAACACACAGCTATTTTCCAATAAAGAAATCAATTCCTTAATTTTTACAACTTTAACAAAATTAATTATTTTTGAAAAGGAATTAAATAATCTCCAATTTAATCCAAATTATAATTACAAAAATTATAATTCTGATCAAACGCAATTAAAAAAAAAAAAAAAGAGATCCAAAAAACGAAAACAACTAAATCAAAGAATTGAAAACGATCTAAATAAAATAAGTGAATTAACACAATTAACTGAATTTAATGATGAAATTAATTACATTGAAAGTAATGAGTTACAGTTTCAAAATTCTGAAAAGTTTTCTGTCATGCCAATTCAGCAACCAACACTTTTAACGTCAATCACAACTATTGAAACCACTTTAAATATGAATTCAATCCATTCAAGTTCCAATTTGGATCCCAATCATAAAATGATTTTAAATTCGAAAAGTGTTTCAAATTCTTATTCAAATTTAAATACACCCAATACACCCAATACATCTAATTTATCCAATTCATCCAATTCATCCAATTCATCTAATTCATCCAAACCAATAAATGTAAAAAAGAAATCCATGAATTCAACAACATCAATTTCGCCCACAACATCCCCTTTAAGAAAAAGTCGATCACCATCTCATAAATCGATTCAAGCTTCCCCTAATGTTTTAAAAATCAAAAATTCACCATCTAAAAAAATAAATAAAACGGAGGAATTAAAAAAACGGCAAATGAAAAAGCATTTATGTAGAGGGGAAATCTTTTTATTATATTTATTAAATTATTGGAACAATTTACCTTTAAATGAAGGGCCAGAAATTATCAATTCAATAATAGACGAATTAGATGATCTGCCTCCAGAGCTCATTACCGAAAAAGAGAAAATAATGAGAATTGCCCAATTGAAAACTAGATATAATTTGAATCCTAAAAAGTCAACCAATAAAATCAATTATATTAATCCAAGTTTTAATAATAATACCTTTGATGATTTCATTAGTAACAACATCAAAATAAAGAAAAGAACAACCCCAACAAAAAAGGAAACCACCAAACAAATAAAAAATAATCGAAACGAATCCAAAATATTGCCAATGAATAGAAATCAATCCAAAATACTATCAACAAATAATAACACAAATACTATTCAAAATCCAAATAAAAATAATGAAGAAACAGAAAAAAAATTAACCTTATTTGAGAAAAAGCAACAAATTTTAAAAAGAGTAAATAGAAATATGCAAAGGAAACCCTCGTCTAACTCGGTTGACAGAATTCAACTAAAGCCATTAGTTATCAAAAACCAATTTAAACCTAAAAAAATAATGAAAACAAGTTCCTTGCCAGATGTAATTAAAAAGCCACAGCCAACTAATAATAAACAAAATCACAGGAAAAGCACTAGATTTCAATTTAAAACCAATTTTAGTACTAATAAAATTAAAAATAATAATAACACCAGCAGTAATAATAGTAATAATTCTAATAAGAAAAAAAAAAAAATTATTAATAAGGGTAAGGGCAAGAATAAAAATAAGAATAATAACACGAACAAAAATAAGACTAATGCAATCAATAATATTAAACAAAATAATGAAGAAACAAGGCAAGCTGAAAATTCAAAAACGATAAATTTTAATCAATTTTCACATACGTTTTATTATAATAATACAATAATTACAATTTACGAATTGCCCAGTAAACAAAATAAAAAAACAATAAAAATTAGAATCATATTTAGAGATTTAACTGGTAAATTTGTTTGGGATGCAGAAATACCAGATACTTTCACCAATACAGCACTAAATTATTCAAATCTTAACAAACAATTTAATAACAATTTAATTAAAAATAAACCAAATTCTGATTATATTAATAATAATGATAATTTAAAAAATAAAAATAAAGAAAATAATAAATACACAAGTATTAGAAAATATGGACAGATACCTAGATATGAACAAAACGAAAATAATATCGATAAATTAGATGAATTAATTTCATATATTAATGAAAAAAGTGAAATAATTGAAAAGGAAAAAAATGAAAAAAAACATGAAATAGAAAATCTAAATTATAAAAAAATATTTCAGAAAATTTTGACAAAAGAATTTAAACAAAATGCCCCAATAATTGATAATAAAGATACTCAAAAAAAAAAATCTAATAATTTATTCCATTTTGGTAGAAATAGTAAGAAAAAATCAAAAAAAAAAAAAGTTGACGACGATGATGATGACGATGATGATGATGAACAGCAAAAAAATTTAATATTGGATGAACAAAAAGATTTAGAAAATGAACATTTCCTAAAAAGAAACAAATTAAAAGATAAAATTTCAAATTCAATTTCAATTTATTTAACAGATTTTGAAAAGAAAAATAATAATAATAAAAATCAAACGGAATTAAAGAATAAAAATATAAATGAATCAAATAATAAAAATAATAATGATAATAATAATAATAATAATAATAATAATAATAATAATAATAATAATAATAATAATAATAATAATAATAATAATAATAATGATGATGATGATGATGATGACAATGATGATATTATTATTATTAATAAGAATGATAAGAATAAGAATGATAAGAATAAGAACGATAAGAATGATACTAGTTTTTTGAATAATATCAAATATAAAAAAAAAATACATTTTTTCCATTATTCTAGATCATTATTAAGTCAATTTGGCTTTATCCCAATAAGTAAACAACATTTATTAAAACCAATAGAAAAAATGGAGCAATTGAATTTAGAATTAAAAAAATTAGATCAATTGGAAATGAGAGAGTTATTATCTGTGCCAATTTTATTTATTCCAAAAAATTATAATTCAATAAACCAGATATTAACAAATAACGAAGAATCAACGGAATTTAAAGAATTTGTTTCGGGCTTAGGATGGGAGATCAGTACAAAATTTTTTTTGCAACAGCAACAAAACAATGAGTTTTATAATGATAAAAAAAAGAAATTAAAGCATTTAGGCTTACCCGAAAAGTTGCCATATTTTTCTAATTATAATGTTGAAATCCTATACCAGGTAATCACCAGGATCAGGAATACTCCGAAATTTTCTGACCAATTACACAAGCAAAAAATAATAAATAATTCTTCGATAATCATCTTTTGGTCTCAACACGGCCAGCAATTCGATATCAAAAATTTATTAAAGCAGGTCGAAATTAATTTACAAAAGCGGCACGAGTATATATGCTTCGGGATTTATCCCTTAGACAACGGGCTATATAGGATCACTTCAATTTCGAAAAATGGCTTCCAAGTCATATTTCCAATAATAGACGGAATGATACTCGACAAAAGTTCTCTTTCCTTTTTAATTAGACAAGCCATTTTAATGAATTATTATTCCAAATTTGAGAACTTTTTTGAAACCAAACATTGCTTTTCTAAAAGGAAAAAACTTTTAAATAAAATTGAAAAGAAATTTTCGAAAAATTTGTCTTTTGAAAAATATATGCAAAATTTGTTTGTAGGCGATAACATTACGAAATTAAATTTAAAAAAATATAAAAATTTTTTTAAATAAATTAAATCATTTTTAAATTTTGTTTTTAAAGTTTACTTATTAATATAAATATCTTTTTGTTTTTTTCTTCTATTCATCGTATTTCTCTTTCTCTTTCGCTTCTTGTTTTTTTTTTGTTTGTTTTGTTTTTAGTTTCTATTTTCTCTTCCAAAAAAATATTTATTATTATTCTGTTTTTTTGTATGAATCTTACAACCATTTTTTTTTTTAAAAAAATTGTTTTGTGAAACCCTATGTTTTTTAAAAATAAAATATTTATATTTTTTTTTTGTTTTTATTAAAACTATTTGAAAAATATTTTTTCCTTAATATTTAAATTTTCATTCTTTTGGTTACTTTGTAAATAATTTAAAAGCTTTTTTTTTTTTATTTTTTATTAATTTTTTTCCTTTGATATTGTTACGTAATATATATGATTTCAAAATCGTTATTAGAGGTATTGATGATAATATATTATCATGATATTAACAATAAAATCAAAATAATATTAAAAAAATCGTGATTAGTCCTACTTTATCACAAAAAATCATAAAATAGCGCTATTCAACATTATTGCGATAAAATGAAAAAGTATTTTTTTTGATATTACTTTACAAAAAATTCTTGACTTTTACAGCACTTTTCCCCTTTAAAAATGTTAGAAAATGTTTATAAGGGTTGTGGATAGTCTTAAAGTTTTTGAAAGTTTTGAAAGACAGAAAACTTTTATAAACAGAATATTTTTATATGTAGTTGAAGAAATATTTTTTCTTTTCATTTTTTTTTAACAAAATATAAAATCGCAAACAAATTTTATGATCAAATAAATAATCAACCATTTCAACAATATACTTGAATATAAAATAGATATGTTGTTTTTAAAGTGGGAGTTAAAACCCTAATAAGTTAAATAACATATTTAAGAAGATAGAGTTATTTACCTCCTTATTAGTGATCGATCAAACAAAATCCTCAAAGCTCTAGTTGTGTTTTTTGTCGAATACAAAGATTCACAAAAGAAGAAGAATAAGAAAAAAGACAACAATTATAAAAAAAATCATAACAATTGGTGATAATATCGTTAGGTTGTTGAGAAAACTTTTTAAAAAGATATTCAATCCCCATTTATACTTGAATAAAAGTAAAACTTTTTAATCCATAAAATACATTCTTTAAAGAGACTGGGTGAAGGGTTGGTACTATAAGAAGCGTTGTTATTCAACTCAATTTACAACAACCCCATAAACTGAAAAAATATTTATTTATCTTTAGTTATTATTGGTTGATCTAAAAGGATGTATAGGTTTATATACAAAACCAAATGAAAATAAAATACGAAAACATTCTTTGATCTGAGCCTTGATTGAATCTAGTATCTTTTTTGTTGTGTTTTTAAAAAATAGTTTTTTTTCACATAAAATTTTTTTTGATCAAATAAAATATTATTTTATAAAAATATTGTTGAATGAGCCCAAAACTTAATCAACTGTTGTATAACGATTACTTTTTAATCACGATATTTTAACATTTATCACAAGTTTTAATAATTTCACGTTGTTATAGAATCTCACAATTATCTAAAATATCCTGATAATATTGAATATCGCGAGTTTATAAAATATAGCGATTTGATAAGAATGATGGTGATTTTTGTAACTTTATCGTGAATTAAGCATATGTAACATCAAAAACTCTAATATATATATATATATATATATATATGTATATATATATATAAGGTACTTCCAAAAAAGTGGGGTATTATTTTTTACATTTCATAAGAAATTCTCTTTGTTAGTTGTACTATTCGTTAATTGGTAATACAAAGTTGAGTTAAACATAAATTATAAACCGATTGAAATAATGATTATGGTATATATTTCTAAATATTTTAGTTTAACTATTTCAAAAAAATGAATAACAAAAAGCTTTTTATTCTTGTGAAAAACAATATAGGGTTAATTTCTATAAAAAACAGAAAATATGTCGAGATTAAATATGATTTTTTAAATAAGACAATACAGTTTGATGTTTTCTATTCTTTTGAAGACTTTTTAAGATTAAGCATCTCACCAGAAAATCATTTTTTGATTAAAAAAATAATAATAACCACTAATCGATCACACCTAAAAAATATCATATAAAACCTAGAGAATGTTACTTTAATATATTTTATTTATGTAATACTTAAGAACAGATTAACTGATTAATATTTAGAATCAATAAATGAATTATAATTATATTATATATAATCAAATAGTTTACACAAGATTCACGTTTAATACGGAAAATGAAAAATAAATTTGCCTCTCTTTTTTTATAATAGCTTAAATATATTGAATAACAATTTTAATTATAAACATCTGATATTATCATTATTTACAATTCTTTACAAATATCTCTATAATAAACACGAATTATTTTTGTTAAATTATAAAGAAAAATTGAAATCAAGATTTTAAAGAATGGTCCTGACAATAATTAATTGAATAAAATAATTTTTTAAAAAAAGACAATTAAAAATCAGTTAAAAACTAAAAATAATCTTTTTATTAAAGTTATATTTTGGTGCATAAAATGATTGAGTCAAAATTATATTTACAACTTTCTACCCTATTGGCTATTTTTTGAAATATTAATTTATTGTAAATCCAATTTAATCTAAAAAAATTAACTTAAAATTTGTATTAATCATGAATTCAATTCTTAATAATTTATTTCAATTTATTAATTTAGATTCGTCATACCATACTTTCTTTTTTAAAAAAACTTGCTTGTGTTTGTCTTTTTTATTATTAATATTTTATTTTTAATATGAATAAATAAAATTAATATAAGTGTGAAAAAATAAATAAATTTAAATCCGATTTAAGTTTCATTACATTTTATCAATTAAAAATAGATCTATTTTGTTGTTTTTTTATTTATTAATAGTTTTTAAAAAATAATATCCCCATTTTTTAAAATTGAAAAAAAAAAAATATAATAAATATTTTTGGTTAATATAATTTTTTATTTATAAAAAAAAGGCTGTTTATTACAATTAACGAATATAGAACAATTTAAATAATATTCGAATACTAAAAATTGAATTTGAATTAAAACATTTTATTACTTAATTCCATTTTTTTTAGATTTATATATTTTTTTGAAAAAAGTACTTTTTTGTTTACAAAGAAAATCATCTTATATCTATAACAATTTTGAAATTATTCTAAAGATTTATTGGTTAAAAACATACTAATTAATAAAATATATTTTTCTATTTTCAAAAAGAGTATTTATGATTTATGAAAAAAAATTTGAACCAAAAAAAAAAAAAAAAAAAAAAAAAAATAGCTTCTATTCATAATAGAATTTCAAATATTTAAATACAGTTGATGGTGTAAAGGTTAATAATCCATGTAAAAACTTTTGAGGTATGAAAGAAATAAAATCAATCCCAGAAATTTTCTTTTTTATTAAAAAAGAAAAAAAGAATGAGATATACATTCAGTTCCACTTTTAAGACACTAACTTTCAAGGATTTTTAAGGCACATAAAAATTGCAAATGAAAGCCCAAAATTTGGATTTTTTTTTGACATAAATTATTTCATTAGAATCTGAATTTTGTGTCTTAATTTGGGATTTTTCTTGTTCCTCAAATTTCCTTGAAAGTTTGTACATTAAAAGTGGAACTGACTGTATGAAAAAAAAAATTCTTTTCTCGTTGTGTATTATATTATAATTTTTTCGAACTCCAAATATTAAAAAGAAAAATAAATAACAAATAACGTTTTTTAATAATTTGTCCTGTTGTAATATGAAAATAATCACGTAAATTATTTTTTTCAAATATTATATAAGATGGATTTTATTTTTTTTTAAATTCGATAGTTTTTCATAAAACCAGATTAATACTCTAGATCGAGATTCACGGTTTTATATTTTTTAACTCAAAATACGCTTTAACAAAAAATCAAATAAATGAGACCGACTCCTTAAAGAATTGAAATGTTCTACAAAGGTTACTTTATTTGTAAACAATAAACAAACTTAATTTTTCAAATAAATAATAACAAAAAATTGTAAAAATTAATATTCTAATTATTTAAAAAGTTAAACTAAAAATTGATTTTTCTAAAATTAAATAATTTATTTTGGATAAAAAGTTTTTTTTTTGAAAAAAAAAAACAATATAATTTTTAAAATTTGATAATTATTAATCTCTCTGAATGCAATATTTTTTATTATTTTTGTTTTCAAAAAAAAACATTAGTTGACTCCAATTTGTTTTCTTGCAATTGCTATAGTAAAAATAAAAATAAATAAATAAAAATAAATATTAATATAAATATTAAATAATTGAGAAATTTAAATAAGATTTAAAATTAGAAAAAAATACAAATACAAAAAAAAAAAAAAAATTATACGATGAACTGATATTCTTTGTAAAATGTTAACGATTTGATTTTGCTTTTCTTGAGTAGATTCAGATGAAATTTTCATCAAAATAGGTACAAGGTCAAGTTTAACAAGAGAATCGATCATTGCAATCCACTATTTTATTTATAAAAGATATTAAAATAAATAATATAAGAGTAATTAGATTTGTGTTTATTTCAAAAAACATAAACAAAATCAAATCACTAAATAATAAATATATAATTCATACTAAATTTTTTTCAAGTTGAGCACCAAGTAAAACTATGTTTTGTATCGAAAAAATTGCACCAGTATATATTCTAAAATTATCTGAATTTAAATAATGAACAATAATTGGGAAAATTTGTTTTTTAAATACCAATTTTCGAATTGAAGCTACATTTAATTTAGTAAAATAGAATAAAAAAAAATATAATAAAGATTTGGAAATTAAGAAATTTAATATTGATTAATTCTTGTTGGTGAATTCATTATTATTATTATTATTATTATTTTGAATTTATTAAGAGAATGAAATAAAATAACAAAACAATATGGAAAGGGGAGAAAATAAGTATTAAAAAAAAAAAAAAATTCTTTATTCATATAATATCGATAATATAATCAAATTGTAGATTATTCATCAACAAGAGATTATTGTGAAGCATCGTAGAATTACTAAGGTTTCTAGAATTCAAATTTATTTTTTTAAATCAAAGATTTAATGAAAACTTAAAATAAACCAACGTGTTTTTTTTTTTTTTTTTTTTTAATTATTGTTTTTGCTTTGAAAATATAAAAATATACATACATTTCACCCATATATAAATAATAATAATAATAATAATAAATAAATAAAAGAATATTTAAAAAAAATATAAAATAATTACGAGATTTTAACAAATTAGCTAAGGTGCACATAAGTATTCCTTGAAATTTTATATCTTGATTATAATTTGTAAAAAAATTTAATAATATTTCTATAATTCCAACATTTAGTATCTTCATTCTATCTGTTTCATGCAAATATGAACAATTACCAATAATTTCAACAACTTTGGATCTTAAAAAGGAAAGATGATGTATTTTCGATTTTAATTTTATATTTTTATTATCAATTTTATCTATATTTTTTTCCAGGTTTATTTGTTGTTTAGTTAACAAAATTTTATGTTCTGATTCTATATAATTTAATATTTTCAAAATTTCCTTTAATAAGCCAGATTGAATAAAAAATTGTATATTTTCTGTTTTCTCAGCTTGTTGAGTAAGTATCTTTATTGTGCAAATGGTTTCTATCGCGACCTCCCCAATTTTCTCACCCTTTAATAACCGGACAATTGAAGGAATCATTCTTGTTTCACGGACAGCTATTTTATTGGCTAATGATTTTTCACAAGCAATCCTAATAAATCGTATACCAGCAAAATTTAAAAGTGAACAATTGGAAGATAAAAATAGATCTCTTATTTTGAACATAATATCATATTCTGAACAGATGAATTTACAAATTGATGAATCTTTCATAAACCTGGTCAAGGAAATTAAAGAATTTGCTAAGATGTTTTGATAACTTGGATTATTTATTATTTCTTTTCCCTTTCCCTGCTCCTCTCCCTCTTCCTTTTTGTTTTTGTTTACTTTCACTTTTTCTTTTTCTTTTCCCTTTTCATTTTTTTTCATTTCCTTTTCCTTTTTACTTTTCTCAAAATCAGCTTTCAATTGAAAATCTGCTTTGTTCTTTTCTAATACAATATCAAATAAAATTGAAATCACACCTGCCTGGAGTAATTGGTTATGATATGTGCTTTGAAGCTTTGAACAGTCGTTTATTAATGAAGTGGTATATTCAATGACCTTTAAATTAATTTGTTTTTTCTTTGAGGAAACTGTGCGCAATAGCATCGGCCAAACGTGAAATTTATTTAATAAAACTGGCAATCTTGGAACAAATTCAGCTGCCCAAGTTAAACATTTTAAAGTATATATTTGAATGCATGTTGACGCTTCTTCAAAATGGAGTAAAGTAACTAATAAAGATATTCCCTTTGCTTTACTCAATTTTTTTGCTGCTCTTCCTTTTCCTATTTTAATCACCTTTGCTAAGACTTTTAAAACGATTATTAAATAATCAAGATCAAAATTATTAATACCTGGAATGTTTTGTTGAATTGCATATAATAATGATTTAATACCAAATAATTCAATGAATTTAGAGCAATAAACACCTTTTTGATTTTTATTTTGTTCATTGTTTGAAAAATTAGAAACAGAATTGAAGAATAAAAAAAAATATTAATTAATTTTGAAAAGTGAGAACATTAATTGATAAAAAGAAAAAAAGTTTGTTTTTAAATGCAATTTCATATTTCAATATTAAAATCATCTAAGACGAGAAAGTAGAACAATTAACCTTGAAATTTGTTTAATTTGAAAGAAATATTTTTTACAAATTTTGTTTTTGAAAATTCTTTTTTCAAATATTTTTATCGAAAAAAAGCCAAAACAAAGAATATTGTTTCAAAGATTAAAGAGAAGTGATTGAATTCTCAAAATCAAAAAACAACCTCAAAAATTCCAAACCATAGAGATTAGAAGAAAAAATTGCTTGAAAAATGAAAAAAAAAAATTCATAATTCTTTTGGTTTTTTTAATTGGTTGGAAAATAAATAATTTGAAAAGCAAAAAAAATAATTCAATATAAACCATTTTCCACTCAAAATACCAGTTATAATGGGTGAATTACATGTGTATAAAGAATTTGAATCGATATTAGAAGAAAAAAATTTTATTTTGGAAAATTTCAAAATTGTAATCATTTTGAAATTTTGAATTTTCTTTTTTTCTATTTTTGATTGATACATAATTCATTTGCAAATTTTTTTTTTTATTTCAAGATTGATAGTCACTTGATAAAAATGTGTTATTCTAATTTTATTGAAACAGTGAAAATAATTGTAGCAAAATCATATTGATTTCTATTAAAATTTTATTTGATTTTCAATCTAAAGATCAAAATGAACATTTCTAGTTTTTCTCAATGAGGTACTTAATGAATTTTAGTTTTTCAATTTTTTAAGAAAATATATTCGCTTTATTAAGTTTTATTCCATATTGAATATCAAATATTTTTTGGTGTGTATTATTCTACTTTTTTATTTATTTTTTCTTCAATGGTCAATTATAAAAAATAATTGATATTTGAAAAAAATGTTTTTTTTTGGATATTACCATTTGACTGAAACAAAGTTTATATATTTTTCCTGAAAAAGAATTTAAAAAATATCATATTTTCTTTGACCAAATCTAAAATTAGACCAATTAAATGAAAATAGGAATTTGAATATTCATTTTGGAAAATTCTTTAGAAATAACAAATAATTTGTTTCTCAAAAATTTGGTTTGATGGACAGGATTTGGATAATTGGTTTTACAAATTGATTTGCAAATTTGTTTGGTTGCTTGGTTTGTACACGTATCAGCTGAAAAACAATTTTTTGGTTTCTCCTTCAAAAACTAAAAGACGAAATTTTTTTTTATTTTGCCTATTCATTCTTTTGGTTTTTGTTTCTGGTTATGTTTGGTTTATTAGTTACATTTTTTCTGTTTTTTTTTTTTTTATTTCATCAAAAAGTAACGAGTATAAATAACAGATAAAAAAAAATTCAAATAAATGGAAATAAATGAAAAAATGGATGGTATAACTTTTTGATCTACTTAAAGATGTGCTTTAAAATGACTTTATTGTTTGTCTCTTGTTTTGAAAATCGGCCAGTGTATAGAGAGTCTTTATATTGTAGGGGGTTTCTCGGGTTATGTTCATCTGTCCCGTTTTTTTGAGAGTCTGGCACTTTAAAGATTTTCAAAAAGAATAAGCTCTGTAAACAAAATTAAAAAGTGAAAGTCCAACTCAAAATATTCTTGAACAATAACAATGTTGAAAACGATGAGAAATTTAATTATTTTCAAACAGGAAATAACCAACTAATTTTATTTGAGTTCTTCTGTTTTGAAGAACCAAACTTTAACCTAATATCAACTGTTTGAAAAAAATGTTGATCAAAAGAAACAAGTTAAGTAATTCAAAAAATAAAATGGAAAAAAAAACTAAAAGATGAAAAAATGATTTTCATTTCAAAAATCAAAAATATTTCCGATTCATAAAAATCTCATCAAAAGTATTCAAAATTACCCAAAATAAAATAAATTTGATACATTTATTTGAAATTTAAATGAGAAAAAATTTTCAGCTGGTCTTTCTTTTGTAAATACTGAAACCTGAGGTTCCTTTTATTTAGGATTGTTAGTTAAGACAAAAATATACACATAAAAAAGTATCTAACAAATAAAGAGGGATTACTATTTACAATCTATTACTTTGAAAACTCTATTTATAAAATAAAAGGTCCAACGATATACTGGTATTTAAAATTTCAATTGATTTTCTTTTTTTCGTATTTTGAAAAATACCTTTTCAAGTAATCTCGAAAAGATAAAGTACTTTTCAGATCAAACATTAAATTTAGACTTGTTTAATGAGAGATAATCACACCCACAATTTTTTTTTTTTTTATTCTTTTTTGTTACTTTAGCTCTTAAATAAGATAAAATTTCAGATAATTATCTTTTTTTGAATTCTGTAATATTCCTTTCTCATTTAGAATTCCAAGTTCACCCAAAATATAGCAATACAAAAAAATAAAAAAAGGATCATCTCGATTAAAAGAAAAACCAATTTCAATTTCAATCTATTCCTTGGGAACTCTATTTGGAAAAGAAAAGAAAATCAACTCAGGTGTTAATTTTTTCACATTTAATATCTGAAGACAGGATTGTCCTTTTAAAAAAGTGAGGGAAAAGGGCTTTAAAACGCGTGAGTCAAGCCGTTTGTTTCATTTCTTTTAAGTGGTTTTATTCTCTATTTTTGGAAATTTTTGCCTTATCTTTCTCCAAATGTTTTAAAAAGATCGAATAATTAAGTTAAAGCATTTGTATCTGAAAAGAAACTTGAGATTATTAAATTCCTTTTAGAATTGGGAACTTTGGTGATTTATTTTTAATTCTTTGAGATATGAAGGATTTTTTTGAGGAAAGCTGAATTAAAATTTTGTTTCTTTTTGTTTTCCAATTAACAGTATTTAGAAAACTGTTTTACTTGATTTTTTCCGAATGACTGGAAAAGAAATTTTAAATTGATTTTGTTTGGTTGTTTCATATTAGTATTATAGAAGAACATATTATCAGACTAATAGTTTGGTAACTTGAAACCTCAGATTTGTTTCTATTTGTTTTTCTTTTTCTGTAAAAAAAATTCTCCACCTTGTTACAAATTAATACCTTGTAATTTGGGTTCTTTTAAAAAAAAATAATTAGATTGTTTTTTTTAAGAAGGAAAAAATGACCTACGATTCGAGACTAAATTCAAAATAATTTTTGCAGAAAGAAATCCTAATTCAAAGTTTGTTGATGCTAAAAATTTGGTTAACACAGGAAGTAATTTGGTTTTGAATTGTTCATTGAAATATTCTCTGTTTTTTTGGTTACTTTTAATGATTTCATCCAAGGCTTCAGCTTGTGCCTTTTCGCTTCCTTTTGTGAGGGTTGTTAAAATTTGAGACTCTTTATCTTCACGATTGATCGAAATAAGCTGCTTGCAAAAATAATAACCAACACCAATACTTGCTGTTCCAAGCCCAACCAATCGTAGTTTTTCAGATCCAAGTAAAGACTTAAGTGGATTCTCTTTTTTATTTGTTTGTTCCATATTTTTGATTATTCGGCTTGCTTTTTTTTGTTTTTTTGATAATTGTTCGACAAGAAAAAAAAAAATACAACGATTTTTGAATTAAGTGGTTTTGTTTTTGGTTTTTGAGATAAAGATCAAAAGTGCTTTGTTAAAAGTAAAAATGTTTTTTTCTTTGATTTTTAACAAACCAACAAGATTAAAATACTTTTCCTAAAAAATGAAGAATATTTGACTGAAAAGGTTGTATCAAGATTAGATCTTTAAATAAAACTGTAGTATTGGTTAGTAAGTGTGTGTCCTAATTTTTGTTTGATAAAAAATTCTATTTGTTCAACGTCCCAAATAATGTTTGATAAAATATTTTATCAAATGTAATTATGCTTGGAAATTTTTTGCCAGTATATTTTGTTTGCAAGAAATATTGAGAAATTAAGTATTAGTGTGTAACAACTTTGTGAACGTGTGTTGTTTCCTAAAGGATTTTTAAGGGTGTTATCATCACAAAAAAAACAAGAGAAATAATTTGGAGGAACTGTGATTTGGAAAAATAATTATGTTTAAGGACTAAATTTTTGGATTAAAAAGGTGAAATAATGTTTAAAAACATATGTTCAAACTTCTGTAATCTCAATAATATTTACACAATTGAAATTTCTTCGAAAAAAAAAGGAGAAATTGTCAATTTTTACAATTTTATACATTTTTGAAAGATCATGATAAAATTTGATTGTAATATTTTAGAATTTCCATTTCAACTTTCTGAACTCTAGTGATTTCTGACTGATCTACATATTTTTTATATTTGCTTTTATTAGTTTAAAATGTTCTTAAATTTGAACTTTTACTTGAAATTCCCGAAAAGCCATTTTTTGCAATTATTTTTTTTATTGTTTTCAATTTTCTTATCATTGAAATGGATCGAAAAAAGAGTTTATACTATTTGTTTCAAAATAAATGTAACAAAATTTTCATTTAGATTTCCAAAAAAGATTTGTTAATCATAGTAACATTTCAAAATATTAATTCTCTACTAATCAGTGTTAAATTATTAATTTACCTTTTAGAATACGGACTTTGTGGATTGATTTTAATTATTGAAATGTGATTATTTTATGGTAAACTTTATGAAAATTTTGATCTTACTATTTTTCAATTAACAGTATGCAAAGGTAAAGATGATAAAAAATGGTTTTTTTTTTTTTTAATTTCTTGAGATTGAAAATTCTTTTTGAGATGTACAAGTGAAAAAACACAATAAAAAAACTTCCCCAAGGTTGGGGACTGAGTGCCTGAGAGAAAAGAATTTATAAATAAAAATTGAAATTTGAAACCAGATGTTTTAATTTTTTGGGTACTTTTTAAAAAATTTTCTTTAACTTGTATTCACTATCATCACATATTTTTTACAAAAATGTGAAATGTAAAAAAAAAGTTTTTTATTTTTTTGATTCTTTTCATTTTTGGATTGCTTTTACACAATCTTTCCAAATAATTTTTTATTCAAGCTATTCTATTATCAACCAATTTACAAGGTTTTATTGAATTTAGACATACAAAAGTTTTTCTTCCAAGTAAAGTTGAAATCTTATTCAAAAATATGAAAATGAAAAAAAAGTAAAAACATTTTTGTTGATTTATCACCAAAGTAAATTACAATTTTTTTTTCAAAAATAAATGAACTTTTAAATACTTTTAATCAAATTGTTTATTACATATGGTATTGGAATAGGGAGTTACAAATTTATTCACTACAAATTCCACCCATTACCAGATTTAATGATACTTACTTTTAAACATTAAAAATAAACAGAATTATAATTTTTTTAACATCACAAAAAATATCATAAAATACTATTAATAATTGAGTTTCATTCAAATTTGAAAATTCTCATGAAGAACCAAAATATTTTTATCAATAATTGTTTATTTTGTTTTTGTATTTATTTATTGGTTTTTTTGACTATTTATAATCTATATCGTTAAAAACAATTTTTTTGCTTCAAATGATCGAATAAAGATAAAGATAAATTCAATTAAATATAAGAACGAATATATTTAGTCAATATTATATTTAAATTTGATTAATTAAAAATACTTGTTTGTAAAATATTAAAAAAATTACAGTCAGTTTCAAATTTAAGGCACAAACTTTCAACGAAATTTAAGACACAAAAAAATCCCAAATTAAGGCACAAAATTTGGAATTTTTAATTTTTCAAATTATTTTACTAGAATCCAAAATTTTGTGCTTTAATTTGAGATTTTTTTTTGTACCTTAAATTTCGTTGAAAGTTTGTGCCTTAAAAGTGAAACTGACTGTAGTTATATAATCTTTTATTAAACTTGTTTTACCATTTTGGAAACATATATTTATTATTATTATTTTATAAAAATTAAGAAAGATATAAACATTAATACTGGTTAACTTAAATTTGATTTTATATGAAGTTTTAAATATACAGATTGCTTGGTCTATTATTTGAATAAGAATCTATTGAAATTTATCGAATGGGGTTTAAATTAAAGGGGTTAAATTATACAGTTATGGTTTGCTTTTAATAGAAAAAAATGTCAATAAACAAATATTTTTGAAAAGTCAAAAACAACAATTATGCTTTAATTAGATGAAAAAAATTTTCAAAAAAAGAAAAAAAATATTTAACATTATTCACTTTTTAATAACAACAGTTACAATAAGTTAAATAGTTTAATAATTAAATATTTAACAAAAATTATTTTTAAAGATATTTTACAATACAACCATAAAAATTCAATTATTTGAGTCCTTTTAAGATTTTATTAAATTAAAAAGAAAAAAAAAATCATTTTTTTCTTGTGAGTTATCTGGTCATTTTTTTGTGATATCTTGCAAAGTGATTTGTAATTTTAATAAATATATTTTAAATAGAGAATCAAATATTTTGGAGAGTTATTAATTAGAAAAAATATTCATATTCTCAATTTTTCATAAATATTCAATTTGATCAAAATTTATAGGATTTTGGTATTTTTAATTCCAATTTCACATTAAGTATCTATTAGACCACGTTAGATATATTAGAGAATGTTGGTCATATTGGGGGAGATTTAAGCTGATATTATAGAAATGTATATATAAGAAGAATAGTTCTCTTACATATGTTAGGGTGTAAATCTTTTCACTGAAAGTTTGGTATTTAAAATAAAGTTTTGTAAAATTTTTAAATATATTCAATACTAATGTTTATACAATTTAATATTTTCAACAATTGAAGAAATAAAATACTTTTCGTAATATAATTGTTTTCTTTTTACTAGAAATATACTTAAAAGCTCTTATACATTTAAAAATAATTAAGTCTTCTTCAAAAATAGATAAAAAAAAAAGAAAATATTATCAATTTGGAAATTCAAATCATTTTGATATTTTTTACTGGATCCTTTTATTTTGGTTATTAAAGAATTATTTATTGATTAAAATTGAAAAAAAAAAAAAAAAAAATTTTGATTTATCCGTTAGGTTTTCCAGAATTAAAAGAATAGACTTAAATCAAAGATTTTACCCAATTCTTTTGAATTCTGGACAATCGCCGTTAGCTTTTCTTGAGTTTTCTGTTTATTTGGCAAATCGATAGATTTTACAAATAAAAAAGAAAACCTCAAGAAAAGCTAGGCACTTGAAGGACACTTTCGTTAGATTTTTTTTAATTTTTTAAATAAACTGAAATTTTAATAAATTTTCAGTTTATTCCAAAATAAAAAAAAACGCCGTTAGGTTTTCCAGAATTAAAAAGAATAAAGTAAAATCAAATAGATTTTCACTTTATTCTTTTAAATTCTGGAAAACCTAGGCACCTGACAGACACTTTCATTAGGCTTTCCAAAATTCAAAAAATTAGAGTAATTTTCAAGGAGATTTTACTCAATTCTGTTGAATCCTCTAAATATACCATTCAGTTTTTTTTAATTTTAGAAATTAAAAGAAAATTTCAGAAATTTTCTTTTTATTTCTCAAAGTAAAAAAAATAGGCACTTGACAGACATGTTCATTATTTCTTTTTTTTTTACTTTTTGAAATAAACCAAAAATTTATTAAAATTTTTTGTTTATTTCAAAAAGTAAAGAAAAAAATAATAATAATAAACTTTCTTTTTATTTCTGAAATTAAAAAAAAAAAACAAAGGCACTCTAAGGCACTTGGCAACGCTATACAGACACTTTCTTTAGATTTTCTTTAATTTATAAGAACCAAGGAAAACACATATTTATTCTTGATTCTTATAAAGGGCGAAAAAACCCAGACAGTTCTTTTGGTTTTTTTCGAGAAGAAAATAATAGAGTACCTTCAGAGTTTTTATACTATTCTTTTAAATCCTGAAAAATAGAAACATATAATATTGTTTAATAGTAATTTTTTTTTACAATATTTTTTTTTTATTAGATCAATAGAGTTTCGTAAAAATTATAAATTATAATCTAAGAAAAAAAATGAACACAATAATCGCTATCATGGAATTTGAATTCTAAATGGGAAAAATCAAAACTTCATTTTCCAATAACCCTTTTTTAATGAGTTCTGAAATTACAACCCATTTCTTTGAGAACTTTCTTTGAAAAAGAAAAATATCGAAAAGGAAGTTAAAATTTTTTTCCCATTAAAAATATAAATATCAGTAAAAAAATCAAGTACAATATATCTTATTAGTATAACGGTTACTGGTTTACTGTTTATGATTTGTCAATTGGATCTTAATATAAAATCAAAACAATATTTATTCCTTAAAAAAAAAAACTTATGCTCAAGGTAATTATTTGCAATCTCCAAAAGTAAATGTATTTTTCAACAATAACCACTCAAAAAAATCTCTAAAAATAAATACAAGATTTGAATATTGACCACTATGTTATTAATAACTTTAAAAAATACACCCCCCTTAAAACCAAAGGATAAGACATTGAGCCGTAAAAAAATTAAAAGAAAACATTTTTTTTTATTTAGATTCTTTATTTTTATTTGTGTACAAATATTTTACTTTTTTTAAAAATCTTTTTTATTACTTTTTTAAACTAATTTTATTTTTTATTACGATGACTGGAGAAAGAAAAAGAAGAAACACAACAAAAACAAACAGTAACAATAAAGTCAGACGAAGAGTGGTCCGTAAAAATAACACTACCAAAACAAATTCAAAAACACAGCAAAATGGAATCCAACAAGTTGTTGATCAAAAACATAAAAAGAAGATGCTTCGTAAGGAAAGGAACAGGATCAATGCAAGAAGATTTCGCGAAAGGAAGAAGGTTTATGTTGAAACACTCGAACAAGAAACAAAAACACTCAAAACAGAAAACTCTTCATTAACAGAAAAGCTAAATAAAGTGCAACAAGAGAATCTTCTTCTCCGCAAGCAGATCGAACAATTCAGGAGAGAAAAGCAGAGTGAGAATGTGAGCAAAACAACTGAAGAACAAACAAGGTTACCAAAACCTAAGATCAATCAAATTGAATCCAAAAAAGACCTCAAAGAAGAAAACGAAAAAGAACAAGTAAAAGAACAAGACGATCTCTTAAGTGAAAACGAGGACTTCGTTTATGACCTAAGTTCTCCTATCTACAACGAATTGTATGATCCTTTCCCATCTTCTTTCCAAACAGATGAAATTTTTGAATTAAATTTTAATGAAAATTTAAAGAATAACTCACAAATTACTGACACACAACAAAACCAGTTTAACCACGCGGTGAACGAAATGAATTCTTCAAACCAAACAAAATCAACAGTTTACAAAACAGATTTATTTGGTCTCCAATTTTTCCTTTAAAAAAAATTTTTTTTCTTTTTTTTTTATTTTTTTTTTTATTTTTTTTTTTATTTTTTCTTTTCTTTTCTTTTCTTTCTTTTTTTTTTGTACACTTTTCTTTTATTTATTTCAAATTATTTTTTTTTTAGATTCTTAATTTTAGATCAAAAGTTACTTGAAAATACTCAATACTCATCATCACCAATTTTTTGCTTTTTTATCTTGTTTTTTTTTTTTTTTTTTTCATTTTGAAAGAAATCTTTTCTTGTAATTCGATAAATTTGGGATTGAATCTGATTATTTAATTTTAGTTTTGAATTTTTCAAGGGTTATGACTTAGTATCACAAAAAAAAAACACAAATAAAATTTGGAGGCATTTAGTAATCAAATGTGAATTAATTTTCGGTTCAGTTCCATTTTTTTTCTTTAAGGGATAACATAACTTCTTTATTATTTTTGTCAAATACTAGTACACATGTGCAAAAATGCTTTCTGAAATGTTTCATGTTTTTTTAATAGAATTGTGGTTTTTTCATCAACTCTGATAATTTTTGGGTATGGTCATTAAGGGTGGGGAAACTTGAAAATTGATCTATTATTTTCAGAGTAACATTCTATATTATTATAAAACAAAGGAAGTGAATTGGAGTCGAAATATCAAATGAAAATCGAAAAAATACTCTTTTCCAAAATCAAACAAAACTAAACATATTCAATGGCTCTCTTAAATGGAATTTGATGTAATTTAAATCATCAAATATATTGTCAAGTTTTCGTACAAGGTGGGACACTCATTAATTATCATAGTACAGTGATCAAAAAAACCATATGTCAAAGACTATAGTCACTACTTCAAAATATAAAATCTATACTTTTTTTTCTTCTTGTTCCAATGCAACATCCAATTTACTATCCAATTGTATACCCTAGTTTGATTCAATTTTGGAAGTAAACACCTTGATATTTTCAGTAAAATATAAATTAGTGATGTAATTTGTTCAATTTTCTTGATCAGATTCACGAATTTTTTTGAAATTTTTGGTTTATTTGATAACGAAATTTTCTATTTTTTGAGTAAAATTTTACAATTTGATCATTCATTTTTAGAATTTCTTTTTAAATAATAGAACTTTAAAAAACCAAAACCATATTTAATTATTCTTTATTGTTAATTTCTTAGATTGGTTGATGTACAGGTCTTGTCTAACAAAAAAAAAAAAAACACTCTTTTTATTTTAAAAGACAAAAAAAAACTTTTCTACACACTTAATTTCATAAACATTATTTTTTTTCTCCCAAGCTGATAAAAACTTTAAAAATTATAGTATTTATTTTACAACAAATTAAACTTCAAAATATAAAAAAAAGACTTTCCTTTTAATTAATATCGACACTATACCTTTTTTATAAATGAAAAAATAATTATTTGATAAAAAAAAAGATGAAAAATTATACAAGTATTAAACACATGAGTTATTTTCTCAATAATTCAATCAAGCCCCATAATTAAGCCCATTTATCAACTTTAAACAAGGTACTAAGAAATTATAAAAAGAACTACATTTTTTCCAATTAAATAAACTGTCAAAAGATCCTATCCTTTTACCTTTTTTTGGGATTTTATATCACTATTCAGAAATATTTGTAAAACATTTTGGTTTGAAACAATCTCACTTTTAGAAATTTCTGAGATTCTAAATAAACAAATGAAATTGAACTTTTAATCGTATTTTAAAAATAAAAGAAAAATAAATCAAATATTGAATCGTTGAAGATCCTAAAAAACCGATCTTTTATTTTATTCACAAATATTTATTGAATTTCTTGAAATTCAAAAGATTAGACAAAATTTTTTAAAAAAATATTCAGTGTACAAACAAGGAACTATTATTAATATTGGTTATTTGATACTATTTATTATTAATTTTTTCTTTAAATTATTAATTTGAATATGTTTTATTAGTTTGAAAATTTCTTCAAATTGAGAAATAATGATAATTTCTTGAAATCTTTTAAATTTATATTATTAATCACCAACTAAAATAATTAATGTTGGGTTATTAATGATTGATAATAAATAATCAAATTAGAAGGTATATCTTTGTATTGTGACTTGTATTTTCCTGATTTTAAATAGGTATTTTGGGGAAGTTATAAAATTAATAGTTTTGTTGTTTTTCTCAGATTTTTTTATTCAAGAAAAAAAAATCGATTATAACTATTCTTTGAATAAAAAAAGATATCTTTTTTTCAAGTTTTAGTATAATTTTTGTATTTTTTTTTAAATTTAAGTAGATTTTTTGATACAAAGTTATTGTAAAACTTTATGGTTTTATACTTAAAGTAGATATTTTTTTTACATTTACCTATTGGGAATAAGAATTTTTTCTTCTTCAAAGATCATATATTTTTTTAAAATAATTTCAGAATATGTTGGATTTTGAAATTTTTGAAAATGATAGAAAAAGATTAAACCCTTAAAAATCATAATTAATTTCGGAAAATAGCTTTACAGGTAAGTAAACATTATAAAACTTATATTATTACTTCAATTTGAATTTTCAAGATGTCAAAATTTATAGGGTTTGCTATTAAACCCATTAGAAGATTGTTTTTATCTTTGTTCGTACTTTAATTAAAAAAATTTTCTTCAATAGATAGATGGGGAGTTTTGACTATATTTTTTTTGTTGGTTCTTTTTTAAATGTCCTATTTCAGGTTTGAAATAATAAGAAAAGAAACTTATTTTTGAAAAATTGAAAAATATTCATACTTTTTAATTTTTATTAAATATAAATTTCAAATAACAGTATTAAATATAATTTTTATATTTTATCTTTCTTACCCTTTTGTTGGAAGAATTTATATTATGGAGAATAATTATTAATTACTAATGATCACCTTATTTTGGTAAAAGCGCCTTAAAAAAAAAAAGAAAACTTTTTCAATTAAATCACCAATGCTAAAAATTACAAGTTTTTTTCAATATTTCCCCTAATTTTTTTTCAATTTTTTTTATCAAAAATGTATTTTTTTTATTTTAAATTTTGAGGTTTTGGGTGAGTTTGGAAATAAATATAAAGTCTGAGATGGTTAAAAGTTTTCTTTCTTTCTTTTTTTCTTGTTTTAATATTTGATGGTATGGTTTAAAATTCCTCTTATTTGTGTTTAGTTTTTTTTTTCATTTGAGAAATTCAACAAAAATTTAAAATATTTTCAATTTATTTCATAAATTATAAAAAAATAATCACTTCCTGAATTCCTAAATTTTTATTTATAAATTGTGATAAACACTCAAATATAACTCCAAAACCCACTGGTGCGAATAAATATAATGAATCTCTTTTTCTAATAATATCAAAAATAAAAATAAAATTTTAATATATTAGTACTATGAATTTTTTTTTAATTTAGGATATCCAGATTTTATGATTATTTTCATAGGTTGGGAAATTCTATAGAAATTTTTTTAATTAATATTTTCAATGTAGCACAAAAAATAAAGGTTGTGAAATTATGGAAAACAAATAATTTTTCATTCAAAATTTATTTATAAAACTCTTTAAAAATGTGTTTAGCTCTCCAAATAATTAACAATGTTCACAAAAAATGATTTTTATTGATTTTTTCCTAGTATAATATCATTTTAAATTATCTTTATAAATCAAAACAAATTTTTCGTAAGCACATAGTATAAAATAAACAACATAAATTTTGAAAAATCCAAAACATTGGAAAAAAATTGTTTTTACAACCATAGGTTTAGAAAGTTAAGTGAAACTTTCGAAAAATCAACATGTTTCCTTCTTAACAACCTAGGTATTTTCACTTTAAATTTTATTTTTTAGTAATTTTAAATTTTTATTTTTTTCTTTTGTCAAATTTAGTGATTTATTATATCCATACTCTCATTTATACTTATGAAAATTATTTCTTGATCAAATTTTGACAAACACATTACTTTTTTTAAACAAATTTTCTCTTAGAATAATTAATCAATAGTTTATTCAAATATTAATCATTTAACACGAATCTAAATAATTGATGAAATCACATCTTAAAAACCAAAATTCTCAATTTTTCGTTTTTCGAAAAGGGGTTTCTCATAAATTCCCCATATATGAAAAAAATAAAAATTGAAGAGCATAAGTTAGACAACAGATCACTTTTTTAACCCTTTATTATTATTAATCATTTTTATTTAAAATATAATCAAGGTTTCAGAATTTAAAATTCACCGCGCGATTGTATTTATTATTAATAACATTGTAACTATTTTTAAAAACCACAACCCCAGAATTTTTTTTTTTTTTTTTTTTTTTTTTTTGGTACAAAAAGTTTTTAATATATACTGTAATGTATTTTCATTTAATTCAGTTATGATATATTTACTTAAATATATAATAACTAATAATTTTGAAAATATTGTAATCATCAAATGAAACTAAAATAAGGGGAAAAAAAGTTGAAGATAAATTTTCTGTGTGGGTGTTTTTCCAGGGTTCAAAAGAACCGGGCAGAATTTATAATTTTACAAAAATATTTTGAATTATTTAAATTCCAATTAACGTGACGATTTTTCCGCTATTCAAAAGAATTGAGCAAAATCCATTGATTTTATTCTTTACCTTTTGACAAGTAAAAAATAAAGTTAATATTACAAAAATGTCTAAATTTTCAAGAATTCGAAAGAGGGGAGTAAAATCTTT
Source organism: Anaeramoeba flamelloides (assembly GCA_027625915.1). Taxonomy (NCBI): domain Eukaryota; family Anaeramoebidae; genus Anaeramoeba; species Anaeramoeba flamelloides. The sequence continues at coordinate 8,671,992 of JANTQA010000032.1, read as the reverse complement.
GATTTTTCTTAATTCTTTCAAATTATGAAAAGATTAAATGCATTTTTTTTTAATTTTTGAATTAAACACAAGATTTATGAATGTTTCTGTTTATTTCAAAAATTAAAAAAAAAAAACCGAAAGGAAAAATTAAAAAAAAATTCTTTTTTCAATTTAACTCAATAGATACTTTTATAATAATAAAATAATTGATTCATCATTTGTAAGAGATTTATTACTTTTAAAATGCCTTTGGAAGATATTAATATTACAGCTTGATTAAAAAAAAATTTGAATTTTTGACTATTTTAATTGAAAAAAATCTTAATAGCACCTTAAAAAGAGAATTTTTCTCTTTAAATTGGTAAATATAGTTAATATAATTTTTGATCAACGATCTTTTATTGGCCATGATATGTTTATTATAAGTGAAGTTATCAAAATATGAAAAATTAGAAAAGGTTTAATTTTTTAAAAAAAAATTTTTTATTATGATAGTACCATACTTTCTTTTACTAATGAAAATTATTTTTGATTAATTTAATTTTTTTTTCAATTCTCACACCTATTTTGAACACAAAATACAAACAAAATCCATAAATTTTATAAAATATTAAATAAATTTTTTATATTAATGGTTTCTCCATCTTTGGTAATACTTATTTGATAAATTGTCAAAATTGTTCTCTTCATATTAATTACTTTTAAACTGGTGCACAAATAAGTTATCATTTTTATTCCAATTCGAATTAATTTAAAAAAATATTAAATTATTTTGGTTTGAGGGGTTTTATAAAGTAGAAATAAAGACCCAAGTTGTGGTTATAGTCTTAATACTAGTGTTAAAAATTAATTCTAAAATTAATACTCTTTAAATTTTCCAATATTTTTAACACCTATTAAAATCAGAAAAATAATAAATTGATCACATATCAAGATCTTCAAAGAAATAATTAATTTTGAAAAGTTAAATTAGAAAAAATTAAACCAATTATCAAAAATAATAATAATTTTCTTCTGGTTTTAATGAGGTTGGACATTTACATCTACAAAAGGAATTAACTTTGGATATAATTATTGAATCTCAACCCACTATTGTCTTAGATATACTAATGATATCTATTAACTTATAAGTCAAACCCTATTATACATTCATTATTTTTAATTCTCTCCAGTTCAATATTTTACTTAAATTAATTTAATCTGAAAATAGCAGTTTAAATTTAAGCTAATCACAAAAAGGGTAAATATGAAAATGATAGATCTTTAGATTGAAAACCATTTCTTTTTTTTTTGATCTGAGTATATATTGTAACTCTTTTAAGGGAGCTGTACTGTATCAAATAAATTACAGTTAGACAGTATACAATAATTTCACTCACCAGATCGAACATTGATCTGAAAGAAATCCTCAATTTTCGATTTGAAAACATTTTCCCTCACCTTTTCCACGTAAGATAAGGAAAAATGAAAAAAAAATTGAAAAATTTTGACAAAGAAATAAAAAAAAATAAAATAAGGTATTTTACCTTTCTGAGAAAAATAATAAAAAAAGTTTCAAGGCAATTTTCCTTGGTAAAATATTCAAAAAGAAATGAAAAAAATAATTTATATCCTTTGTCAACTGAATTGTTTTATAAAACATGAAAACAAAATAATAAAAGGTTTAAAAAGGAGGTTTTTTTTATTTTTATTTCGATTTTTGTACAGAAAAAAATATCAGGAGATCTTACTGAAATGTGTTCAAAAAAAAACAACGAAAAGTTGGCTTGTGTCCTGTCTTCCAATTGAAAGGGGTCATTTTTAATAATTCTGTTAACTTGTCTTTTTGCTTAATTCTGGTTTTTGATAATAATTGAAATAGATCCAGTACCAAGTTCTAAAATTGTTTTAATACCAGTGCTGAATTGAATTTGTGAGAATCAAAAGTATTCAAAGAAAAAATGCCCACAATGGCCAAAGTTGAATGGAATTGGTTGAGGGTTACAAAAAAGTCTTCAAATTGACAACGCACCACATTAAAATATTTTTTTTTAAAAAAAATGTGGAAAAAATGAAAAAAAAAAAACTGTTAAAATTGAACTGAGAAGTTACGATTTTCAAAAATTTTTTGTTAACACTTTTCGGATTTGCTAAGCAACTTTTTTTTCATTTTTAAAAATAAATTTTCAAAAGGTAAAATGTTGAACAAATTAAAATTTTTTTGTGTTTAATTTGATCTAATTGCCAAAATTTCTGGGTGTGAGAAATCTTGAGCAAAAAATTTTTTGATTAGATTTTAGGTAAAATAGGTATTTTTGACATTTTCTTTTTGATTTTCCAATTTTTTTCCAAAAAAAATTCACTTTTCTAAAGTTTAGGTATCGGGCATAATGTGGCATAGTTGCTCATATTGCTTTACCAATTTTAATTTGAATTTCTAATTGGTAAAACAATGTTAGCAACTATGCCACGTTATGCCCGGTACTTTTTTTTCCAAAAACGATTTTCGCAACCTTTTTTGTCATTTTTTCTGCGAGATCATTTTGAAAATTGAAATTCCTCCAAAAAATCGCTAAATTCTCATTTTTTATCGTTTCAGATTGGAGAAAATATTTTTAACTACAGTCAGTTTCACTTTTAAGTCACAAACTTTCAACAAAATTTAAGGCACAATCAAAATCTCAAATTAAGGCACAAAATTTGGAATTTTATTTTTTACAATTTATTTTTACTAGAATTTGAATTTTGTGCTTTAATTTGAGATTTTTTTTGTGCCTTAAATTTCGTTGAAAGTTTGTGCCTTAAAAGTGAAACTGACTGTAACCAATTCCCACCAAAACCAACACTCATTATTACAAGTCCAAAGAAAAAAAATATACCATTTGATACCGAACAGCTCCCTTAAATTTTCGAAAAAGTTCAATTAATGTAAGAGTGTAATATGAGAAGTAAACACTTTCACTTATTTTTGAATTTAAAAGTGGATCTGAAAAATGTATTGCTTCTTTAGTAGTGGTTTTGTTTAATTTAAGGGTATTTAAAGCAATAGTATAAAAAAACAATTTAATAGATTTTTTGATTTCACAAAAATAAAATAAAAATATCCCTAATATAATTTTGAGATCATATACCAAAGTTAGACCATTTAAGATTCTCCAAAGTGGGTTAAACAAAACAACTTAACGTTCTATTGTGGCATTTTATATAATGTTAAAAAAATAATTACAAAATTCAATTTAAACAAAGAACTATGTTTTCGAAAACTCAACCATAATACAAAGCAAAAAAATATTATTTTCTAATTTTGTTTAAATTAATAAAAAGTGAAAATTTTAACTTTATGGTTACTCCAACGTTAACAGTTTGAGACACTTCAAATATAAAACTCAAAAAGTTAATGTCTTTCAAAATTTATTTGGGAATTTTGAATTATACAGACTTTGATATTGAGGCAAAATATTTATCTATTGTGTTCAAAAAAAAAGAAAAAATCTTGAAATTTCAAATTGTTTCTTCCTTACCAAGTAAACTGAAAGTAATAATTTTGTTGAAAGTTTGAACAAACAAAGTATGAAAGGGTTTGTTGTTTTGGACACTGAACGAGAATTTCATTTTTTTTAAGATTTTTATTTATTTACTGCCTTAGAAAATTTTAGAATGGGTAAATTAGCTCGAGTAAAATTTCTTCTTTTTTTCTTTTTCTGAATGCAAGATTTCAAATCGATCATTTAAATTCAATCTGTTTCTGATTTTTCTTTTTTTTTTCAAAAAACCCCAAAAACAAAGAAAGCACAAAAAAGAAGAGAAACCGCTAATAAAATTAGAAAGAGACGTTTAAAACACAAACAAAAAAAGGTCGAATTAAAAAAGAAAACAGGAAAAGTCACTTTCACAATTGATTGTACAAAACCTGTTGAAGATGGAATTATGGATGCTGCCCAATTTGTAAATATTATTTTTTTTTTTTTATTAGATGCCTTTTTTTTCTTTTTTTTTTGTTTTCTTCAAAAACAAAATAAAAATTACTTTCAAGTGCAGCCCAAATTCCAAAACTCAAGACTAAATTATAAGTTCACAACCAAAGCTCAATTTCAATTTTTTTTTATTATTTATTTTCTAAACTTTTGCTTTTTTCTTTTTTCTTTTTTTTTTTTTTATTTTTTTCTTTTTTATTCTTTGTGTTTCAAAAACAAACCAAATTATTTTTAAAATTTTCCAATTCCAACACAAAAAGGAAAACTTTTTAAATGACAAGATCAAAGTTGGAGGAAGAGCAGGAATGTTAGGAGACAAAGTTAAAATCACAAGAGAAAATGCAAAGATCCACATCACTGTTGTCCAACCATTTTCAAAAAGGTATTTAAAATATCTCACCAAGAAATATTTGAAAGCAAACCAAATCAGAGATTACTTAAGACCAGTCGCCGACTCAAAAGAATCTTATGAACTCAGATACTTTAACATTCATGGTGACGATGACAACGAAGAATCTGGATCAGAATCTGATGAAAGCGAAGAAAGTGAATCTGATGAAGATGAAGAAGAAAATTAAATTTAGATCATTTCATTTGTAATCAAAAATACACACAAAATGAAAACAAAGAAACAAAACTACACACACAAAATACAAACCAATTCATTCAGTAACAATAGAAAACCAATCAAAACAATAAAATAAAAAAAAAAAATCAAAAATTAATTCAAAATTTTTTTGTTCTGTTGATTAAAATTTATGAATTCTCTCAATAATTTCAGTCTAATTTTAAATTTAGTCAAACGAATTCGCCTTATTGAATTATAGTGTTTTATTTCCTGGCTTGGAGACATGCCCAACTTTTTCGAATGAGATTTAATTTTTTTTTTTTAAATTTATGGTAAACTTTATTTTATCGAAATAGGTTAATTAATTGAAATTCAATTAAACACAGTTCTCAAATTTCTAAAAAAACAAAACAGTTTATCAATTATTCGAATACTTTTTCCACAAACTTTGAATAGAAAAATCATTTAATTTCCTTTTTCATCTTTACTTGAACGATCATACATCAAAGTGTGTATATGTTGATAAAGTTTAAGAAAGATTGAAATTTGAATATTGAATTTGAGAATTTGAAAATTTAGATAATGTTTCTTCTCAAAAAAGGTTTAGGGAATTGGTTTATTTTGAGTTTAAAGTCTTTATATTCATCGATCGAGATAATTAGTCTTTTGATTTCTTGAAAAAACTTTTAAAATATTCTTGATTTCTTTGTTACCAATTTTTTTTTCAGCTGATTTTTCTGATTATTTGGAAAATTAACTTTGTGATCAATTAATTATGACTCAGCAATTGTAATATTTTTATTAGAAACTGTTGCCCCATTAATTATTATTTTATTTTTTTGAACTTTTTTTAAAATAAAACACTTTTTTAGAAAAGTTTGAGAGCAACGTTAAAACCAATAATTTAAAGCAAATTATGAATTTGTGCTGAATTTTATTGATTTTTTTACCGGTTCTTATTAAAAATCATTGGTTGGTTAATTAATCTCACCCTTTTTTTATCTATTGTAGAGATAATTTTCAAGAAATTCATTCTCAAACAAAAGATTATTTGGTAATTGATATAAGGATACATCACTTTGATAAAATTTGTTAGAAAGCTCAATGCTTGGTAGAAAGACAATATTGAAATTCCAAATTCATTTATGGATAAGATGTTAACAGAACAGTATTTATGATTTTTTTTTTATTTTTTTTAGAAAATTTGTTGATTTTTGATTAGTTGAAATGTTTTTTTTTTCTTTTAATATAAAAATATTAAACAGGTACCCAATTCATTCTTTTTAACACATTTAAATTCAATCTTTTTTAAAAAATAAACCCATTGGAAATATTTTATCTAGAATACTAAGTTAGAATAACTTACTAATTGAAATGTTTATAATTTTTTATAATTTACGATACTTACAAAAGAATAATTCATAAACACCCTTCCAATAATTGAGGAAAAAAATGAAAAATTGAAAAAAAAATATGTGAATCAAAGCATAATCAATTAATAAATCTTATTAAAAATCCAATTTTCAACTATTCTTAAAAAATAAAAGCATGTTATTGTAAATATTAAAAAAACACTAAAAACAAAAAACTAAAAAAAAATTGAATCACACTTTTGAAAATACTATTAGGATTTTTTTATTAATACAATTTTACCGAAAAAGCTTAATATGTAGTTTTCTTGGTAATAAATTTATACATTTTTAAAAGTTATTAAATAGTCTCAATTTTTTTAATGATTTTTTATCTTTTCAAAGATCTTTTTTTTTTTTTTCAATTTGACTTCTCTTAAAACATACAAACAAAAAAAAAAAAGAAAAATTAAAAGTAAAAATTTTGAAAAAACAAAAGAAAAATATAAAATAATTATAAAAAAGTTTAAATCAAAATTTAAAAGTAAAAAAAAAATAATTAAAAGATAAAAAATAATTTAGATCCAAAAAATTGAAATTTATTTTGATAAGAATCTGGATAAAACTACAGAGTAATCACCAATAAAATATTATTTATTGAATCAAAATTTTAGAAAAATTACTTAGTTTGATTTACCATCTACAAAATTAATATGAATTTCTGATAATATTGATTTCTTTATAAGCAATATCCACACCACTTGTAGAAATTTTTCTGAAATTAAAAAAAAAAAAACTAGTTTTATTAGTATATGTCCTTAATAAAATTAAGCAATATTTTTTTCTGATTAATATTTATCGAAATCTAGTCTGATAACTTCATTCAATTAACCACTGGGATAATTTTTTTTAGAATAAAAACACTCAACTTTTAAATATCTAAAATATTTTTTGAAATTACTGTAAACTTTCTTATTTTTTTTTTAAAAATTGGAGTTGAGAAAATTATGAAATCAAAGAATAAGCTAATATATTACATTAGAATATTTTTCCAGTGAGTTTGTCTTTTTATATAACTTTTTTTTTTAATTTTACCATTTGGAAAATAAAAAAACATTTGAAGACCAAATTAGTGCCTTTTGTGAAAATAAAATTCCCATAATTTAGAATTTATTTAAGTAAATGTGTTAAAAAAAGAGAGTGTATCTAAACCCCAATTCAAAATTTTTAACACACAAAAATTCGATTTGTGAAAAAAAAACTTATTTATTTATTTTTTTTTTTTTATTTTTGAAGAGAGAAAATTGCTTTTCCCATGTGTGCCCTAATTTCTAAACTTTTTTTTAGAAATTTTGTTAAAGAATCACAAATTTTATTATCACTTACTAATGATAATATATATGATGAATTCTTTTTATTAATAATATCTCCGATATTATTAATTTTTTATTTTTTTCAAAAAATTCAGATATCCAGATTTTTCGATTTATTTTATAGGCCGGACAGTCCCATAAAAAATGATCGAAATCTTCAATGATATCAATATTTAAATTTTCTTTACATAAATCACAATTTTTATATTTATTTTTACTTGTTACATAAGAGTACCTATTTAAACAATTAGTAAAATTTCGAAATTTTAGAATTGTTTTTGAAGCTTTCTAGTTTAAATATTTTTGTTGTTTGAAATTGCAATTTTGTTGTTATATAATTTTTAAATATTGTTGAACTTTCGAACTAGGTGAATTTTCCAATTCGGTTAATCGAAAAACTTTTAATTCTAAATCTAATAATTTTAATCCCTTAGTGTGCCAATTAATATTTTCATTTTCCAATTTTCGAAAATTTAGTTATGTTTTTAATTTTTTTAAATTTAAGAAATCTAATTTTTCAATCAATTTATATTTTCTTCGTAATACTTTTAATCTAGCGAGATTAAATTTTGTTTCAGTTTTATAAATTAATCGAGGTGAATGGATATTAATTTGTGACTGATTTATTGATAAATCTATCAATTCTTTCAAAATCATTTTGTTTCAAGTCAAATATTTCAAGACCATAATAAAGTTGACTTAAAATGAGAGCTTTGAAAGAAGTTATTTTGACTCCATTGTTGAGTTTATTTTGTTGAAACAATCGATTAAGTGTTTCCAAGGACTTTTCTACTTTTTTGAAATTATATTCAAGATGTGTGTTTTTTTCTAACCAAATCCCAAGATAAAAAATATCTTTTAATTCTTTTTTATATTTGGTTTTTTTATTATGTGGGTTCATCCCGAATCTTTTTATTATTTCAAAAATCCTTTCTAAATTAATTTTGAGAGAGATTAATGACCCTTTCATAATAAGAATAAGATCATCTGCATACATTTGAACATGAACAGCTAAAGTTTTTAACTTTTCTAGTAGGAAATGAGATATAAATGCGAAGAGAATTGGTGATAAGGGATCTCCTTGATAAACTCCAATTACTTCTTTTTTGTAATATCTCAATGGCCAATTTTTAATTGTTTCATTTTCGATAAATTTTTTAATATATTGATATATTAACGAGTGTTGTATAGAGTCAAAACATTTATGTATGTCTATAGTAACTACAAAGTATTCTGTATTTTTATTTTTATTTTTTATTTTTTTAAATTTTCTTAATAAATTTAAAACAGCAATTCTTGTTCCAAAATATTTTTTAAATCCAAATTGTTTTTTTGAAATCAAGTCCCAAGAGTCTTGAATTCCAATGTATATTAATTTTAAAAAAATCTTGGAAGAGATTGATTTATAGAGATAGGTCGATAATTTAATGGTTCGACTTCATCCCCCGATTTATGAATAAATAATAAATTTCTTTTTTTAATAAAATTTATACTTTTTTCAGTTTCGTCTGTTATCCACACAAGTATAAATTGAAAAAAAATTGAATTTATAAATATTGGATCTCTGGAGGAATTACTCATCGTTCCAAAATCAAAATAATCTGAAAAATTGATTTTTCAAGTTTAGAGCCCTTTATCTCCTCTAGTTTAGAAGTTATTCTCAATTTTCGATTTTTTATCAAAAAAAAAATTTTTTTTAAAATTTTGTATTTTTCACATTTTGTGAATTGTTTTTTGTAAAGCTTTTTTTACTTGGTTTTTAGTCTTGAAAATTAAGTTTTCTGTTGAAAATTTTTGTTTATTTTATTTTTTTTTCTACTCTTAGTGCTTCTTCTTTCTTTTTAAATTTTAGAATTATAATATTACAGTCAATTTCACTTTTAAGGCACAAACTTTCAACAAAATTTAAGGCACAAAAAAATCTCAAATTAAAGTACAATTTTTTGGAATTTTAATTTTCACAAATTATTTTACTAGAATTTGAATTTTGTGACTTAATTTGAGATTTTTTTTGAGCCTTAAATTTCGTTGAAAGTTTGTGTCTTAAAAGTGAAACTGACTGTATTATCATTATCTTTTTGATTCATAATGAATTGTATTGATGGAAGTACTTCGACTTCTTGTTTAATGATAGTTAGCAATTCATCATAAGAAAAGATTTATGGAATCTTAGATAGAAACATAGTGTTTTTCTTCATTTGGGAAGAGTAAAGTTGAAAGAGTAAAAAGTATAAAAAATAAAAAAAAAAACTTATTTAATCAATTCAAGAAGATTTACCAATTTAGAACCATTCACTAATTGAAATGTTAACACTTGTTTATAAATTACAATACTTGCAAACAATAAATAAATAATTATCAATACAAATAAATCATGGGTCTGTAAAAACTTTTGGAGAGAGCAAAACAAAAAAATGTATTAGTAAATTTGTTGAAATTCTATTACAGTCAGTTTCACTTTTAAGGCCCAAACTTTCAACGAAATTTAAGGCTCAAAAAAAATCTCAAATTAAAGCACAAAATTCAAATTCTAGTAAAAATAAATTGTAAAAAAAAATTCGAAATTTTGTGCCTTAATTTGAGATTTTTTTGTGCCTTAAATTTCGTTGAAAGTTTGTGTCTTAAAAGTGAAACTGACTGTAGGAATATTGATCGATCAAATAGTTAGATACTACAAACTAATTTTATTTGAGTTCTTCTATTTTGTACAACTCAACTTTAACCTAATATCGATGGTTGAAAAAAATTTTGATCCAACGAAACAAATTACGTAATTCAAACAATGAAAAGAACACAAAAACTAAAAGATGAAAAAATGATTTTCATATTTTACAAAAATCAAAGGTATCTCCAATTTCAATGAAATTGTATTATTGTGATTGTTTGGAACGTTTTAGCTGTGTGCTAAATTTTGAATTTTAGTTTAAAAATATACATAATTTCAACTTTGTATTCAATTATTTTGGTAAAAAATGTTTTCAAGAAAAAGTTAAATTGAAACTTTATTTATTTTAATTTTTTCATTTAGTTTTTTTAATTTTTTTAATGGAGGGTATTTGATGAGTTTTCGATTTTTAGTGTTTTTTGGGTCGTCGTATCATATAATTCCAAACTAAAAAAATCTGTATGTGTTGGACAATAAATTTCCTAAAATCAACAATCAAAAACAAAACCATTTATAGAAATAAGATATAAACGAGTAACACTCAGTTTTTCAATTAAATCATTAGAAAATATAATTTTGAAAACCACTATGTTAGTTTCAAAATGTTTCTCTTTGGTGCTTTTTGAGATCCCAAATATAGTTTTATTGGTTTTTTTCGATTTTAAATCAGCTATTTTTTCTTACAAGCATGATAAATAATCTTACTTTGTCAAAGTTAGAGGTTTACAAAATATCCACAAATTTAAATTAAATTGAACTCAATTCATAAATTTACTAGAAAAAAATAATTTGTTTTCAATTGAAGAAAAATCAGGCATTTGAAAATATAAAAAAACGAAATAAGTTTTTTTTTTTTTTATAAATTGAATATTTAGAATGGTAAATTCAATTCAACTTTTTCTTTAATATGAATTGAATTTTTGGTAAATTCTCTGAGCTCAATTCTCTGAGATCATATGATTATTTCCGTTTTTATTCTCTTTGAATTTTTGTGAGCATAGGAAGTTCAATTTTGCAATCCCATTTTTCATGACAATTCGCTACTTACACACGGGGCAAATTCACGGTAGGTGACTAGATCTTTAATTCAAAAAAAAAAAACTTATTATGATTTCTATGAATTACAGATCAACAAAACTTTTTAAAAAAATGAAAAAAAAAATCATCTTTTGAAAACATAATAATATACAACTTTATTCTTTTTTCATTAAAATGAAAAAAATAAAAAAATTCAACTAAATAATAAATAAATAAAATGTACTTATTTGCTAACCATACAATAATATAAATAATACCAAACTAAGTTAATCATTTTTTAAATGGGTTTGCTTGTATTTTTTCAAAAGTTGGATTTGTTCGTAATATTTTTCAAATTCTAATATAAGTTGCTTTGCTTTTGTTTCTGAATCAAAAATTTGGTTGTTTAAATCTTCTACGTTCTCTTGATTTCGGATGATATATTTATTTAGATCCACGAGTATTTTTGACCAAAAATTTAAATCATTTAGCATTGAATGGCTTTTTTTTAAATGGTCGAATTGCTGGAAATTGGATTTTTCATCAAAGGGTTGCTTATTTTGCATTAGTAATAATTTTAGTTGCTCATTTAAAAACTCTGTTTGATTTTTCAAGTTTTCGATTTCCTTGACACCCAAATTAATTCTTTTTCTATAGATCATTTCACAAAAGAATATCATTGAAATAAATAAAAGAACAAAAAATATTATTTGTTTTATTTTAAAATTCAATTTTTTCGTCTGCACATTTGGTATGATTTGCTCTTCGGTTTGCACCTCTTCTTCTTCTTCTTCTTCTCCTCCTCCTCCTCCTCCCCCCCTTTCGTCTTTATTATTAGAACCCGCACGCTTCGAGGATTGAGCTACTTTGATATTTTCAATATCATTTAAACTAATAAATTGATGTTGGCCAATATTTAATCCTATATCATCATTCCTTTGAATAAATTTATTTAAAAACGTTGTTGAAAGTTCACCCCAAACCTTCATGGCATTTTTTTGATTGAGTGCCGTTTTGTCTTTGATGATTTTCTTGGCAATACAAAATTTGACAAATAAAATCTTCATACTAATGGTGACATGGGTTTTGCCATTTTCATTCTCTTTAAAATCAAAGTGATACATATTATGGAAGGAATCTGAAAACGGCGCGTCTTTCAAGTCGCATTTTATACTCATCTGGAATTCTTTATTATTTTTCCATAACAATTTTTGGTTTTCTGTTAGCAAGGCCTTTTTACCGGACATTAAAGGCCCAGCGCCTTTGATTTCTGGGCTCGAATAAGTTTTCCGATAATAGATCCCCTTTTCGATTTTTTTCCAATTTTCAAATCGAAGATCAATTGCATTAATAGTATTATAATAGCTTGTATAAAAACTTGTCTGATAGAAAAAGACTTGGAAGCATGTCAAGGCTGTTGCATTTAATTCAAGATCGAGGATTTCAATATAATCAGAAGAGTCCGCGAGCTTTGCATCAGAGTCGCATTGCTGTGGCATTATGAATTGAATTTTACCATCTTTGTTTCCATTTGCATTTTCCTTTGTGCCTTCGTTTCCGCCCCCATTTGCGTTTGTGTTATTGGTATCATTATTATTTGCAGAATTTGATTCCAAATTATCCTTTTCACTATTCTCCTCGCTACCAATATTCGAATCACTATCCTTTTCAGTTGTGTCTTCAGTGCCCAAATCAGAATTATTTTCATTATCTGATTTGCTTCCTTTCTTCTTCTTTCTGCCCCCCTTCCCCTTCTCCTTCTCCTTCCCCTTCACTCTTTCTCTTTCTCTTTCCCTTTCAATTTCCTTTTTAATATCTGTTTCAATTTTTTCTAAATCAAGCCTTTCAACAAAAATATATGACCAAAACTGATCTTTATTAAATTTGGATAATTCAGTCGAATATTTGCTTTTCTTATTTTTTTCAATCAATTTATTATTTTTTGATTGCTTTGTATTGGACTGATTTATATTTTTGTTGCTCTTCGAATTTTCGATCACTGACGCCTTTTGAATTATTTTGATCCATTTTCTTATTTCAATTTTTCGATCGGCAACCAATCTTAATTGAGTGCCGTTTTCTAATCGAATGCGAAATAAAAAACCCTTAACATTTTTTAAATTTTGAATCGTTTTATCAATAAGACAATTATCCAAATTGTATTTCCTTAATTCCTTTGAGCGATATTCATTATGGTAATAACTTAATTCAGAATTTGTCAAAACAAAATATCTTGTAATCCATTGGTTAATTTTTGAATCAAATATTCTTAAATACCCTTGCATTTCTATTTTTTCTTTTTCTTTTTCCTTTTCCTTTTCCTTTTCCTTTTCTTTGACCTTTTCGTTTTCGTTTTCCTTTTCATTTTCATTTTCATTTTCTTTGTTATTTTCTTCACCTTTTTTGACTTCATCGTTTTCTTCTTCTTTATTTAAGTTTTTATTGTTTGTCTTCTGATCAATTTTGATCCAATTTTTGTCCAAATCAATTTCTTTTTCGTTTTCTTCTTCTTCTTTTTTTTTTTCTTTTTTCGTTTTGTTTTCTTTATCCTTTTCCTTTTCTTTTTCATTTTCATTTTCATTTTTCTTTTTCATTTTCTTTTCCTTTTTCATTTTTTTATTCTTTCCTTTTTCATTTTCTTTTCCGTTCTTGTTTTTTTCTTGAATTTGTTCGAAATCGTTATTGTTGGTTGTTTTCTTATTTTTTTTTTTTAATTTTTTTGGTAATTTATCATTTTGAAATAAATATAAAGGATTTTCCTCATTAGTTTCGTTAGTGTTATTATTATTCGTTTTGTTATTATCGTTTTGGTTTCTTTTATTCAATTCTAATTCCAATTGTGATGATAATATCCTAATTAATTTTTTATTTTCAAATTCACCTTCTTCATCTTCATCATCATCACCATCTTCTTGTTTTTGTTCGTGTTCTTGTGCTTGTTTTTTATTTTTAATCATATTTCCCTTTCCGTTACCTTTTGATTCGAGACTTTGCTTGTCCTGGTACTTTTCTTTTTTTTCAAATTCACCTTTTTTTGATGAATTAAGCGAGAGATTTTCAGAGTTTTCATCCACAGCAGTTTCGAGATCAGATGAAAATTCTTCTGTAAATGGGTTTTCACTTTGGCTACGAGTGGTTTTTTCTTTTTTTTGTACTTTTTCCTTTTTGTCTTCTCTTCTTTTTTCTTTTTCTTTTTCTTTTTCTTTTCTATTTTTTTTTTTGTTTTCACTTCGTTTTTCTTTTTTGTTTTCACTTCGTTTTTCTGTTTTCTTGTTCTTCTTACTATTTTCGTTTTCTAATCTCCATAATAAAAGAAGATTATTATAAGCATTATCATGTGATGAACAAGAAGAAAAAATATAACCTTCACTGTTGTCAATTGTTATTATGTGCAGACTGTTAGGATGGAAAAAGGATGATTTTTTTTTAATAGATAAGATCGAAAGTAAAGGTATCCTTAATTTGATACGACCAATTTTTGAATAAAAAATTGCTTCTTTTTCGATGAGATACAACTTTCCTTTGTTTGGAAGCTTTTTAAAATAGTTACACGAATGCGAAGAAACAACTCTTGTTTTTGCTTCCAAATTAAATTTTTTTTGGAATTTTGTTTGTTTGATCATAAAGAGTGATAAATGCACTTCAAAAAAAATGATTTTTTTTTCTAATTTTTATCCATCATCAAAAATAAAGTACCTTTCCCAAATTTTTCACTTCAATTAAGAGTTTGCCTTTTAGTAGTACTCAAAATCTTTGTGAATATTCTAAAAGCTTTATAAAAGTTATCCAATTTTTTTAAAATACCAATCTCAAAAGGGAATTACAAATTGGTTTCTTGACTTTCTTTTGATACAACAATGTTTTAACAGTTTTTGTGGATCAAGCTATTCGTTTTTTCAGAAGAATTGATTAAAATGCAAATTTTTGAGTCGAATTTAAAACTTTGTTTTTAAGGGGTACATTTATAATTTACCAAGTTGTCTCAGACCTTTTGATCCAAGTTTCATTTAAATTGTAAAGTCAATACTTTATCAAAATATTCAACAATTTGGATCAATAGTCCTTTTTTTAAAGATAAATCCCCCAATTAGAAATTTTGAGATATCTAAAAACTAACAAGCTTATTATGAAGATAAGAAAGAAAAAGATTAATAATAATTTTTTTCTAACCCTCAAAAATGAAGATCATATTCAAATAATTCCCAATAAACAACTCTAGCTTTAAAAGATCGCATGGTCTAAAAGTTTTTACCATTGTTTTAGTTGAATTTTTGAATTATCAATTAATCAGAACAATTATTTCAAAGCAGTTTGTGTTTTTTTATTATTTTTGGTTTTTATTGTTTTTTTCTTGGTTACCTTGGTGCCTTTAGCTCCTTTGATTCTTTTTTTCTTTTATTGTATGGGAACTCTAAGAATAATACTTTTGAACAGAAATAAAATCGATTTCATTTTTGAACAGAATCTCTATTAATAAATACCCAACATACTTCAGATTTTTTTTTATATTGTGTCTCTGTAAACACAATCGATATTTTTAATAAAAAGTTGGACTGGGATATTATGAGAAATCTTTTTCGGGATTCAACCCTTGAGGATTTTAAAAAAAAAAAAAATTAAAAATTACTATATAATCACTTAAAATTAGCACTCCATCAATCATAGGACCATTTTTTAAAAATATAAAGCAACTCTTACACACCATATATAATAAAGTATAGGGCCATTAATATACCATAAGACAAATAGATTTTGTTATTTTTTATTTTTTTTTTTTGGTTTTGAATCTTAACTATTTTTTGACTTATTTTTGGAAAAATATTTGTTAAGGGTAGAGTCATTACGGTGAAATTTTTTATTCGGAAATGGAAAAAAACTTTTTAGTAATTTTATTGAGGACCTAACACCAATCAAAAACCAACCAACCTATGATGTACGATCGATCTCCAAAAATCAACAACTAAAAATGAGGACATTTTTAGAAAAAAGCACCAAAGATCGACACTCAATTTCCAATTAGAATGGTCGTGAATTACAATTCTGAAAACAACTATGTCAGTTTTGAAGTGTCGCTCTTTGGCGCTTTTTGAGATCTTGGCGACTTTTTTTTTCTTTTTTTTCTTTTTTCAAATGAGTTATTTTTATTGAAAGACTATTACCTAATCCTTACTTGGTGAAATTTAGAGGGGTTTAAAATAACCACAAATCATACTAAATCGAATAAAATTGATTGCGAAATACAAGAAATCAATTTGTTTTAAATTGAAGAAATTTAACCTCTTTTGAAAAAGAAAATGAGAAAAGATGAATTTTTTTTTAAAATTTTGATTTTTTGAAATTGAGAACTCTTTTTCTTCGTTGAATTTTTTGTCAAAGAGATCCTATGGAATTTTTTTTTTTGTTATTTGAATTTTGTCAACCAAAAGAAGGCCTATTTCACAATACCCTTTTTGGTCTCAGGTCACCCCTTGAATATGATGCCTTTTCACAGTAAATGACTAGACCCTTAAGAAAGGCTCTAGATTTCAAAAAAATGTCCATATAGATTTAAAAGTTATTTTAACACCAGACTAGATGGTCTTTAGTTTTTTGATTTTTCAAAAAATATATTATATCAACTAATAAAAAAAGATATTTCTTTTTTGAGGAAAGATGAAATTACAAGTTAATTTTTAAAAACGCCAATATTTTGTTGTACATTTACCAATTTTCCCCTTTATTAGGAAAAAAGAAAAGAATTTAAGTAGGTAATTTTTCAATCTTCTTAAATTTTTCCTTTTTATGTTAAAATTAAAGTCCCTCTGAATGTTAATAACTAAACTAAATAAAAAATATTGGAAATTCCAAACAACTCATATGGTTTTTGAAACATAACATTAAGCGAATTTTTCTCAAAAATTTGATTTTTCATAATCTCTTTTTTCAATTTTTTGGTTTGAATAAATTTAAAATTCTTAAAAATATTTCTTTTTTTCCTTTATAAATCTCACCTAATAAAAAAATGGTATTTTTTCCACCTCGAAACACCGAGATAAAACCAAAAATTTATATTTTGAATTTCAATTGGAAAAGGTTCCATTTAACAATTTATTTCAAGAAAAACTATTTGATTTGATCCAAAAAATGTTACAAATAAAATCATTAACACTTTAGTAACCAACATGAATTATTTTTACACTCACAGGGGATTTTAACATCCCACATTTTGTTTTGAAAAACTCCTTCTTGGTTCAAAAAAATACAAATAGCAAAAAAAAAATAATCATAATAATCTTTAATTTTCAACCTTTAATGTATGAAATTATAAAAAAATTAAGTTCAATAAAAATTCCAAATTAAAACATAAATATTTATATTTTTAAGAAAATAGACTGAGTAAAAATAAATCCTCAAAAAATATTAACTGATTGTACTTTAAAAGTTGATGTTTTTAAAGTAGTACTAATTATCAATTTCTATGACAAAATTCAAATTACTAAAGAAAAAAATTCAAATAATATAAAAAAGAATCATTTCACCCAACTTAAATAATATAAATTCCAAATAAAAAACTAAAAAGTTTTCGAGGATCTCTTTAACATAAAATAATAATAAAAAAATAATAATTGAAAAGGATATTATTTTCAAAAACTACAAATTTGGATATAAAAATAATCTTTTACTTTTATTATAAACTCTATTTCAAAATAATTTACCCAATTAAAAATCAAATTTTAAAGAAAAATATTTTTAATAATTGAAGTTATCAATTATAATATAAGAATTTATATTTTAATATTCAGTTCTATAATCAAGAGATATTTATTTTTCGACTAAAAATAAAAGAAAAATAAAATAAAAAAAAACAATTAAAAAAAATTGGGAGAATTATTTTGAAAGAAGCATTACATAAAAAATAGAAATTTTAAAAAATTAATAAAACAAATTTATCGATTCCCCTTCCATTTCAATAACTAAATCTAATCTCTTTTTCATATTTGAAACCAATTTTTTTATTAATTCACCTGTTACTTTTTTCCAAATTTTCATTTTCATTTTCCATTTTAACAAATTATTAAGGAAAATATAAAAAAAGAGAAAAAATGATTTATTTGCAAACTTCTAATTGTGAGGGGAAAAATTCAAAACAATACAAATCCAATTCAAAATTAAAATGTAACATGGGCCATTTAATATGAAATTTAGTTAATTTCACAATACATTTATTTATTGTATTTATCATGAATTATGGCTGATGATAATTTTTGTAGATTTTTGTAGATTTTCGATATTTGTAGATTTTTTAAGGGAACTAATTCTACAATAAAAAACCTGACCTAGGTTCGGTTCCACCAATTATATTTATTTTTGGAGCAAAGTGATGGAAAATTAAAAATGATATACATTTACTTCGCAAATATCACCTTTTTAAACCAAGACTTAAAATAAGTCATAATAAATGAAGTGTCTAGCTTCTCTCAGATAATATTTATCATTTTCAAGAAGATTGTGAAAAAAAAAATTGTCTACAAAGGTCGAGAATCTATAAATATCTACATTTCCAAAAATCCCCCAAATTGTTTTATATTGGTACAAAGAGATTTGATGGAAAGAATCTAATTTTTGATTATTTTGCAATATTTCCCTCTTTTAAAGAATTGATTACTTTGTCATATTATTTTTGATAACAATAACTCATTTGAAAAAAGAAAAAAAAATCTTTGAGATCTCTCAAAAGTTCTTCCCAGAGTTACAGTTCAAAAATTTCATTATCGTCTTGAAAATTAGAATTCGGAATCATTCAAATTGGTAATTGGGTAGCTCTATGGTACTTTTTTTTATAAATATACTCACATTTCATAGTTTATTTTTAGAGATAAATCGGATCTCATTTTTTTGTTTATATTCTATTGATATTTATAATCCTAAAAATTTCAAAAAAATTTTAGTTCGCTTTTAAAAACTATTTTACACAATTCAAGTTTAACAACTATGTTCTCACTTTTGAGAGTATTTTATTATTGTGTTATTTCACTTTTACTTCTCAAAAAGAATTTTCATTATGAAGAAATTGGAGATAAAAAAAAAAAGAACATTTTTTATCATCTTTACCTTTGCACGAATACTTTTTTTCTTTCTTTTTCAATGAAAAGGAAATTGAAAATAACAAAAAAAAATTATTACAAAAAAATAACTTTTGGGGATTTTCAAGTACAAGTTCATATTGGGGAACATTTAAAACTTGTAAAAGTAAATGTAAAAAATATTTAGAACAGCCAGAGGAAATACTGTGAGTTCAGAAAGTTGAAATAGATATTCTAAAATATTAAAATCAAATTTTGGCATGATCTTTCAAAAGGTAAAAATTGTTGAAAATTGGACATTTTTTCTAAAAGAATTTTCAATGAGTAAAAGATTTCTGAGATTACTAAACTCTTCCAGGATGTTTATCAAACATTTCTTCATCGTTTTAACCTGAAAATGTAGTCCTTATCGATTAAAAATTTTTGTTTCAAACCACCTTGTAATTGGTTTTACAAAGTCTTCCAAATTAAAGAACTTCATAAATATTTGGAGACTATTTGAAAATTATTCTCAAAAAGTTTCACATGGCAGAACTGTTGTCAAAAAAAAAAAGTTTGGTAAAATCATTTTTCATTTTTTTTTTTATTGTTACACATTTTTTAAATGATTACACAAAAGAATGTAGTTCAACTTCAAATTTTAATTTTATTACTTGTTTGTTTTGCATTGAAAGTTGAAACTTATCAAGTTTCTGAGAAAGCTCAAACTAAAAATGAAATAATAAATCGCCTTAATAAACAAATTAAAAAACAACAATTTGAATTTCTTCATGATCTTACAGACGAGGATCTTTTCTCAATTTCAAAATCGTTTCAAATTGAATCACAAAAAATGAAAGCAAACCTCAAAGAAAATCGTCCGTCACATACAAACAAAAAGGAGCAAGCAAAAGAAAGGATCAAAAACAATCCTGCACTTTCAAACTATTCACAACGTGACTGTAACACAAAATTAAATTACACACAAAATTATAATGTACTACACAATTTTTATACAAATCTAAATGGATCCAATTGGACTAATAACAATGGTTGGTTGGATGACTCGGTGTGTTTTTGTAATTGGTATGGTTTGGGCTGTGTTGAAGAAAACTGTAATAAAGAAGATTGCAGTGGTTGCCAGATTAGCACTTTGTAACCTTTTCAAATTTTTCTTCTTGGAACAGTCTTCCATTAAAAGAACCTCAAGCTTGTTAATTTTTTATTTTGACTTAATTTTATCTCGAAAAATTTAATAGAGAGCTTCCAAACAATAACTTGAAGGGTTATGTACCTGGCGATTTTGTTGAGCTGAATCTTTTAAATGGGATGTACGTATTACTTTCTTTTGCTCTCTTTTGTTTTTTTTTAAAAAAAGATTACTTCTTTGCAAAGATTACAACCATTTCCCAAACAAAAAAAGTACATTTTCAGTCAAGTCCACAAGAAATAGTAAAAATTAAAATAATACCAAATTTTGTTTTTTGTTTTTTGATGAGATCTTTGTGGTCTTTTCGGCTTTTTGTGATTACAATAAAATTTTGGAAAATTGAAATCAAGTTTTCGATTCTGAAGGGATTAGCCTAACCCTAGATTCTTCTATAATTAAAGTGTGCAGTAATTGTGTGTAAATGATATTATTGTTAATGGCTCAAATAGCTAAAAAAAAGCTATTATAAATATTATCGCACAATAAATTTTAGCATTTTGAACTAATGATTACTATTAAAAATTTTCATTGCGGAAATTTTTTTTTTTAATTTCTTTTCCCAAATCTAAAGAATAGAAACGCAAATAACTGTTGAGAGAAAAATGTTGGAAACAAAAAAATAGTTGGACACCTTTTTTAATTGGGAACATTACTGAAAATGATTTTTAATTTCTTTAGTTTGTGAAATAACTATTGAAAATAACAATAATCTACTTGTTAGAATAACGATTAATGTAATTCTACTTTTTCAAAACCTTATCTCTTATAATCTAAAGCAAGTTTAAAAATTACCATTTTCAGAATTAATAGTAAACTTTACTAAAACTTGGATTTTTGTTAAAATAGCATGATCTACTTTAATTTATCAACCACTCAAACGCATGTTCTACACAAACCACAGATTAATGAACTTGTAATACATTTAAACCTGGATTTATATAAAAGTCACCTAGTTATCAATAGTATTTGATTTTCAATTTTACTAATGTTCCCAATTAAAAATGGTTTCTAACCATTTTTTTGTGTCCAACTTTTTTCTCTCAACGGTAATAGTATTTTTAGTCTTTAATAATTCAAATTTACAACTTCCAAAAGGATTTATTTTTCCATTTTTTCGTTTTCAAAGATTTACTCAATAATCATTAATATTAAAACCCAAAGACTAGCTAGTTTTGTTTCCTTACTTTTGAAGATAATTCTATTTTCAATAGATTTCCAAGATTTCAGAAATAATTTGAAAATTATCTCTGGTTTAATTATTTAATTTTTTTGAAAACAATCAGAAATTTTAGAAACTA
Source organism: Anaeramoeba flamelloides (assembly GCA_027625915.1). Classification (NCBI taxonomy): domain Eukaryota; family Anaeramoebidae; genus Anaeramoeba; species Anaeramoeba flamelloides. The sequence goes on along the minus strand of JANTQA010000032.1, from coordinate 8,650,535 downwards.
TCTAAATTTCGCAACAAATTTAAGTAAGATATTTTGCAACTTTGTAGTCTGGGTATTGATGTTTCGACCTTTAAATTTGTGGTGAAATGCAGATTTTTTTCCTGAAATTGTTGAGTTTTTTTACTAATAAAAGGATCATTTTTAATTGATGGGATCAACAAATAATACTAATTTTACTAATCGATTTTTTAGAGGTATTTGAGCCATATGGCACGAATGTGGTTTTCATCCAATAACAACTTACTTTAATCTTAGACTTCTCCTTGGTAGATGCTAATTCCTTAAGGTTTACAGCCCTGAAGAAGAAAAAAAGATTATCTCGTGTAAGGTGTGACGACTTGTTATTTTGGTTCTTCGGGGATTGTAAACCTTAAGAGACTAGTAACCATCAAAAAAAAAATATTCTCATAGATTCAATAGCGTATTCAAAAACCAATTTTAGCCAAATATTGAAAATTCAAAACAAAGTAAAAAACTAATACTACAAAACCAAACTTCCTTTTCAAGCTATTTTCAGAAATGAAATTATTGTTTTTAAAAATTTTGATCCATTTTTCTCATTTTTGAAAAGTTCAAAAAATCAACATATTTCTGAATTATTTCGAAAAAATATTATTTTCTTTGGAAAAAAGAAAAGAAATCTTATTGTTTGTGAAGGAAGTGTACAAAAATACACTTTAAAAATTAAACCACTAATTTTTATAATAATTCATTATAAAATATATAAACCCTATTTCAAAATCAGTGGCCCATTAAAAATCAAATTTTAAAGAAAAATATTTTTAATAATTGAAGTTATCTATTATAATATCAAAATTTCGATTTTAATATTCAGTTCTATACTCAAGAGATATTTATTTTTCATCTAAAAATAAAAGAAAAATAAAATAAAAAAAACTGTTAAAAAAAATTTGGAGATTTATTCTGAAAGAAGCATTACATAAAAAATAGAAAATTTAAAAAATTAATAAAACCCATTTATCGATTCTTCTTCCATTTGAATAACTAAATCTAATCTCTTTTTCATATTTGAAACCAATTTTTTTATTAATTCATCTGTTACTTCGTTCCAAATTTTCATTTTCATTTTCCATTTTAACAAAATACTGTGGAAAAAATAAAAAAGAGAAAAAATGATTTATTTGCAAACTTCTAATTGTGAGGGGAAAAATTTCAAAACGATACAAATCCAATTCAAAATTCAAATGTAAGATGGGCAATTTATTATGAAAATCTAGTTTATATTAATTTCAAAAAATTTACAATAATTATTTTAAACTTGCAGAAAATATAATTTTTTGATTTGACTCAGATTTTTGAATTAATTTTTTCTTGTTGTTTAACAAAAAAATCAGAGAAATCCCAACAAACCGATTTCATTAAAAATATTCCCAAAATACTTTTTTTAAAACCTGGAAAATTCAACTTATAGCCTAAAGAAATACCTTTTCATTTGATTGTTTTTAAATCAATAATTAATTATTAAAATCTGTATTATTTCAGTGAATTGTTGATAACTCAAAGTTTAAACACATCAAATAGGATTAATTATTTCTCAATTTTTTAAATATTTTCAAATAAATAAAACGAATTCAAATAAATTTTTCTAATAAAAATAAATAAATCAGATATTCTTAAATAACTTATTTAAATAATAACAGTTAGTTTTTTATACTCTGAATATTCAAAAAATAAAATATTACTTCATCATTTAAATTTCAAGAAATTTAATAAATTATTGAAAATAAAATAAAAAATCAATTTTTTTTTAGGAATTCGGGCCAACAAGAGGGATTAACAACTCCTCCGTTAAAAAATAAAAAAAAAACAAAAATTAATTTTTTCTGGATCTTCAATTCTTCAATATTTAATTTATTTTTCTTATATTTTTAAAATAACAGTAAATTTGATTATATTATTTGTTCTCACAAACTACCATAAATTACTAAAAGTGAGATTTCATCAAAAAAATAATCTTTTGCAATTTTTTCTTTTTTTTTTTTCCAATCCTAAAATTCAAACCAAAAAGATCAGATCTTTTTACTGAAAATTAATTATAATAAAAATGAATTCTTTTAAAAATGAGAACCCATTTCCCTTGAAAGTTGATAAAGGGGGCTGTTTATCGAGTTTAATTGAACATTCTTAAAATAAGTGACCCATTGCCTTTGGGTAAAAAAAATAAACAAGAGTTACTAACTCCTTAATGAAATTAACACATTTTCAAAATCAAAATATCAATTTTTATAACAAATTCAAAAAAAATTAACATCAATTTGGATATAAAAATTAAATTAAAAATGTTACCAAGAAATTTTTTTAATAAATTTGTAATTTTTGACATTTTTGAAAATTTTTATTGTGAGAAACTTATTGAAAAAAATTTTTTTTAAAGAGCCACAAGATATTGAAATTTGAAAGCAAAATATCATTCACTGTATTATTTGTGAAAAGAAATACAAGCCAAAGTAAATCAGAGTTTGATCTTAAATTTTCACTTTATTGAATGTTTTTTTTATTAAATTTTTGGTTTTATTAAATTGTGTTTTGAATCGAGAAATGTATCAAGATGGGTAGAATTAATCATAGAATAAATCAAAAAATTAGAATAAATAAATAAAATATGCAACTTTGAAACAAATCTTTTCTTTTTGAATATCAAACAAGAAAGATCACCCTTTCCTATGAAGCTTGTTGAAATCAAGTATGAAAAAAAAAAAATTTTAATCAAAGTATATTTTCTAAAATTTTGTTCTTCTTTATCTTCTAATTTGGAACAAGTCCAAAAAAAGTTGTTACCTTGGATTTCTCGCCCCATTGCTATTTATTATTCTTTAACCTAAACATTTTTTACATATTTGTTTTCAAAATTCTTTTTTTTTCAAAATTTCTAACAAACTAAGCTATAAACAAAGATTATAGTTATAAAGATTAAATAAAAAAGAGTTGAAATATCAAAATAAAAAAAAATTCTACAAAAGATGCAACTCAAAGAAATACATACATACATACACACACACACATATATATATATATATATGATTAAAAAATTTCAGCAAAATTCAAAATTATTTTCGTTTTAACAATTACCTTGGAAAATAAATTTACTTGAAAAATAACAAAATTAGTCTAATAAATCTTCTTTTCTGGAAAGAAGAATTCAAAAATTATCCTATTTTCTGAACCCAAATCGAGAATTGGGTGAATTAAATGACAATAGGATTTTTAAATTCATTTTGGAAATTCTTTAGAAATAAGAAGTAATTAGTTAATCAAAAATTTTCCAATAAAAAGTTTTTCCATTCAGAATGAAAAATAAAACCAAGTAAAGAAGAAGTAATTGTATAAAATTTTACAGATAAGATCAAGAAATAAATGATTTTTATTGAATATTGATCTACAAAAATGAAATTTTTTTTTGAGAAGAATATTGGATAAAACTCCTAAAAAATTGTTCTATTTATTATAAACACCATTTCATAAATTGTGACTCACCTGAAATAATAAATTGAAAAAAAATATATCCTTTAGTATTCAAGAACAACAAATAATTAAATCTGATTTGTAATTGACTTTTAAATCATTCTAAATATATAAAAGACCCGAGATTTTACAAATTTAAAAAAAAATAAAACCAAAAACTAAAAAAAAGTGAGTCACAATTTTTGAAATGGGCATTACCGATTTTTTATTACTGAGCTTTCACTGAAAAAAAGTTAAAAACAAGAATTTTTTACGAATAATTAAATTCATTTTAAAAGACATTACAGAGCCTCAATTTTCTTAGTGATTATTACTCTTTTCGAAGATCTTTTTTTTTTTTCCAAATGATCTTTTGCCAAAAAAAAAGAAAAAGAAAAACAAAAGAAAAAGAAAAACAAGAAAAAGAAAAAGAAAAACAACTATTTGAAAAAAATAGAAAAAAAAAAAGAATAAAAGAAAAACAAAAATTTGAAAAAGCAAAACTAAAATTTGCAAAAATAAAAAAAATGATATAATCCAAAAATTGGAAAATATTTTTTTGTAAGAATACTGGAATAAACCCTCAAAACAACTTCCATTAACATTATAAATCGAGTCAAAATCTTTGAAATCTAGTTTATTAAGCAATGGTTCTTTGACTAAAAAAGAGTTTATAGTTTCCATTTTGATCAGAAAGTTAATAGATTTTCTAAAAAAAAAACTGAAAATTTAGATGTGTGTAATTAATTTTTTCAGCATTTAAAAGAATGGTGGAAAATCTTTGATTTTACTCAATTCTTTAGAATCGTGGAAAAACTAAACACTCCATGGGGTTATATGATACTCTACAAAAATTCAACGGCCTTAGTTGAAAAAAAAATTATTTTGTTACACCTTTTTGAAATAAATATAATAATTTTTTATCCTTTTTGATATTTTATCTTTGAAATATTTTTAAAATATATACGGTATCTTTAAAAAAAAAAAAAAAAAATAGCGATTTCTCAAAGAACCCAGAAATAAAATATTTAAAAAATTTTGGGGATTTTTGTCTTTTAAGCAAATTTATTGTTTCTGATAATGGGATGACTGAATTTCCGCTAGGATTTAACGCGAATGAACGGTTAATGACTTTAGATCTTAGCAATAACAATTTTGAACACTTCCCAGCTGCAATTTGTACACTCCCAAACCTATTGGTATTATATTTATCGCATAATAATATTCATTCGTTGCCTAATTGTATAGGTAATTTAAATAAGATTGCTATTCTATCTTTAAAGTATAATGAAATTGAAATTCTCACAGAATCAATTGGCAAAATAAACAATCTAAATAATTTAGATTTGCAATATAATAAATTAAAAACGCTTCCAAATGAAATTGGTTTGTTAAAATCTTTGGGTATATTGTCTTTAAATAATAATATTTTAAGTGTGCTTCCATCGACTATTGGAAATTTAACAAATTTAAATCATTTAAATATCTATAATAACCAATTATTGTCTGTTCCGGAAGAAATGGGGGAATTAATTAATTTAAAGCAGTTAGATTTGTCAGGCAATAAACTGAATTTTCTACCAACAAGTCTAAAAAATCTGAAAATTATTACCAGTGTTAGTTTATACAATAATTCCTTTACTGAAATTCCACAAGTTTTAAAAGAGTTCAAACAGTTAGTTTTTCTGAATATAAATTATAATTATTTAACCACGATACCTAACTGGACTGAAGGCCTCTCCTTGTTAGCTCATCTAGATGTGGGTAATAACCAATTAACTGAAATAAACGAATCTTTGTGTAGAATAAAAACTTTAATATCAATAATTTTCACAAATAATAAAATTGCATTTATACCAGATTGTATTGGTAATCTAACTTCATTGTTTTCAATGGATTTTTCCGATAATTTAATTACCAGCATTCCAATTGGTTTAACAAACATTCCCTATTTGAATGAATTGAATCTAAATAACAATAAAATTGCAAAATTGCCAGATAATTTGTTCAATAATGAAATGAAATTTTTGAATCTTAAATTATCTTCTAATAATTTGAAAGAAATACCTAAATGCTTATTTCAAGTTGAAAATATAAACATTTTAGAAATGAACAATAACAAAATTCGAACTGTTCCAAAAGAAATAAAACAAATAAAATATTTAGTATCATTATCTTTGAATGAAAATAAAATTGAAACTATAGCAACTGAAATAAGTGAATTAGAAAATTTACATTTTATATATCTTCGCCAAAATCAAATTTCAAAGCTAGACAAAGAAACTTTTACTAATTTGGAAATAAATACACTTGACTTAAGTAATAATTTAATTTCCAATATCTCTGCATTATGTGGTATTAAAGCAAAATATCTTGACTTGGGTAACAATATTATAATGGGGGTTGATGAATGCTTTCTATCCACGAGTGAGCTATTGTCCATATCACTAAAATCGAATTATATAAACCGGGGGCTTCAATATTTGACAAACAATGTTAAATTACAGACTTTGATACTTGATAATAATTTGATCACATTTTTGCCAACAGAAATATCCAAATTCACTAATTTATCCAGTATTACATTAAATCATAATTCTTTGGATTGTTTACCTGAAGAATTTAGTTTATTAATACAATTGACCGAACTTGATTTAACTCACAATGGTTTAAATGCGTTGCCAAACAATTTTAGCAATTTAACAAAACTAACAAAATTAATTTTAAAAGAAAATTCTTTTATTGAAATCCCATCGATAATCTCGGAACTGACAGAATTGCAATATTTGGATTTTTCAACAAATGAATTAATGTCAATTGATCTTGATTTCAATAGCTTGAAGAATTTAAAAGAATTAATATTTGATCGAAATTCAATTTATCAGCATTTACCGGCAAGCATTTCAGGTTTGACAAAATTAAATAAATTATCATTATCAGACAATTTAATTTATGACGTTTCGGCAAGTATTACTAATTTGGTTAATCTTGAGGTTTTGGATTTGTCAAATAATATATTAAAATATTTCCCCGTGGAGATTTATTCCTTAAGAAACTTGCGGTCATTAAATTTGGAAAATAATGACATAGATTCGCACATCGATTCCAGTTTTACTAAATTAGAAAATTTGCAATATTTAAAATTATCTCAAAATTCGTTTTCTGGCACCATACCAACTGAATTTTTTGTGTTGAAAAATTTAATTTTGTTAGATTTATCCAATAATTATTTTAACGGGAGTTTTGAAACAACTCTACTGTGCAATTCACCAAATTTGGAAACATTGTTACTCAATGATAATAAGCTAACTGGCTTTATGTGCGAATTGCAACAATTGGAATGCAGTTTACCCATTTTAAAGGAAATCAATTTTTCTAATAATTTAATTGATTCTTCAATTAACGACATTATTCAATATTTTTTGCTATTCAATGAGAATGTCGAATATTTTAAATTTTCGAATAACCAACTATTTGGTGATTTAAATTTGAAAGCAATGAATGGCTTTCAATATATAAAGCAATTCCATATCAATAATAATATGAAAATCACTGGCATCGCACCTGAATTTTCCGATTGCTATTCAATCGAAAGCATCTTATTGCAATACACTTCATTAAGAGGCCCAATACCTGACAAGTGGGGGGATCTTCCCCATTTGAATCTATTTGATGTCTCAAATACTCTTATGGGCTCCCATTCGCTGCCAACTTTTTTAGATTTCGATTTTAATGCCTGGACTAGAAATGATAAGGATAGTCCAATGCTATGCCCCGGGTTTGTTGGTGGAGAAAAGTTCATTTCTGCTAATTTAGGCTTACAATATTTGGAAAATGGGAAATGTGTTTGCGATTCTGGTTACTTTAAGGGTAAATCTGGTGATAAATGTATCGCGTGTGAATACGGATGCGCATGTGTTCCAGGGAAGGAGAACAATTGTTTCCCTTTCCCAAATTTTGAGAACCCCACAAAAATTATTCCTTGTGCTAAAGTAAATCAAAATACAACGTGTATATTATATATAGATGAAGCTAATGATCATTCAATTTCACAAAATAAACACAACTTTTCTTGCCAAGCTGGGTTCACAGGCCGCCTGTGTTCCAAATGTGTTAACCAAGAAGGAGCGGGGATATATGACGATACACCTGTTTATTATCCTTTAAATAATAATTGCCTACAGTGCAAAACGGTAGTAAAGGTACTATTCCCAATAATTTTCCTAGCATTGGTTTGTTTCTTGATTTTGGTTTTAATCAAAAGACAATGCTCATTAACTGGTCTATTGCAAATTATGATATTTTTTTTCCAAATGCAATCCATATTTTCAACTTCAAATTTAAATTTGCCCTCAAATATTACAAAAATAATGCAATATTTATATTTGTTTTCTGCTTTTGATATAGGCTTTTTCAAATGTTTCAATAACAATTTAGAATTTGAAGATTTCTTTGGCTTAATCATTTCATTTCCACTGTTTTCCTTTTTAATTTGTTTGTTTGTTTATATATTAGGATATATAAAATATAAATTAATTGAAAGAAAAAATAATAATAATAAAAATGATCCTTTAAAAAAAGCCTTATTAAAGATTGATGATCATCATTGGAGTAGTGATGGTGGTGGTATTAGTATTAGTGATGGTGATAGTGATAGCGCTGGTAATGAAGAATTCATTGTTAAGAATATTAACTCAAATTCACATGAAAAATCAAATTCTCATTCTAATTTGGATTTAATTGACAATTCTGATTCTGATTCTGATTCGAATTTTGAAAATGGGTTAAAGAAAAATAATTTAATAGTAAATGATGAATCCAGTCAGGATGGCGAAATTGGCGATGATAATGATGAAAAGGAAAAAGAAATAAAGAATAGTAGAATTGATAAAAAAGATATCGTATTTAATTCAAAAGAAAAAAAAAGAAAATGGTTATTTAAATGTACATATATTTTTTTATTTTTATTATCAATTAATTATTTCCCAATATCATCTTGGATATTCAAAATATTTGGCTGTGTGTTCACTGATAAAGATGATATTAAATATTTAAGTACTGTCTCTTATTTCCAATGTTACCCCTTTACAAAAAAATATCGTATTGTTTTCTCGTTTGCCATTATTTGTACAATATTATATATAATTGGCATTCCTTTAATTTTTTTATTATTGATCTTAAAAAAAAGGAAGATTCAGAATGAAAACGATAACGATAACGATAACGATAACGATAATGATAATGATAATGGTGGTGGCGATAAGAGAAAGAAATATGAGATTTTAACTGGATTTTTAACAGAAATATTCAAAAAAGAATATTGGTGGTGGTTTTTACTCATTTTTTTACAAAAAATGTCAATATCTATTACAAATTCAATTGTTCCATTTTATTCGCAAATACGTTCTCTTTTAATATTTTTGATTTTTCAAATTTCAATAATTCTTCAGCATGTTTATATGCCATATAAGAGTAGTTTAAACAATGTTGTTAGTTTATTAACATTATATTTAACATTTATTGGTTATTTATCTGGAATTATCATGAATTTTCTTAACATTCATCAATACCACACAACAATCAATGCACTGGGTTTTTTTGTCAAATTAATTACATCTCTATTTTATATATTAATTCTTTCGCTTTTTGGTTGGGTTTATCGTAAAAAAATTAAATACTTTTTTTTAAATTTGAATAAAACCAAAAAAAAAAAATAATTTAAAAATTTTTTGATTCATACTCCTTTAATGATGTACTTTCAAAATAAATTACGAATATATACTCCAAATTTCATCATTTTATATTGGATAAGGTGAATGTAATCTTTTATCAAAAGATTAAAATAGATTATTTTTGGAAAAAATTCTATTTTTTGGTGTTTATTTAGATTTTTATTATTTTTTTTCTACACAAAAATTTTCACTTGCTAAACCATTAGAAATCCACCAAGAAGATGTTTAAATAAAACGTTTTTCATTTAAGATGGTTATTTGTATCAATGTGCTAGCAACTCGGTAAAATTCAATAATGTTCCCTTAAAACAACACTACTCTTTATTACTGTTTTGTGGTAAGTGAGTATTTATAATAGAACAAAAAATAAAAAACAAAAAAACTTCTTTTTTTGTGCAAGAAAATAATTTATTTTTTTTCTTTTGGCAAAAGATCGTAAATACTTTAGTAAAAAATAAAAAGATAGCATTTGTAACATATATGAAGAATTTTTTTAAAACCCGCATCATTAATTTAAATAAATATAGAAAATAATATTTTTTTTATCTATTTTTATTTATTAATTCTTTTTAGTTTTTTTATAAAAATATTTTATTAATTTAAAAATTTTTTAATAAGATTAATTTTTTGATTTTATTTTTGATAAGAAGGGTTAAAAGTGGGAAATTATGCGTTTACTATTGTTATAGTTTTTTTTTTGTTAAAATTGTTTTTTTTAGAAGAAAGATCTTACATAATACACCTCATCTGGTGAAAAAAAAAAAAAAAAAAAAATTAAAAACAGATATTTTAAAATGGGATTTTTTAAATAAAATTCTGCAATAACAGTATTATGTCATTAAAAAGGTTTTCAAATAAAAATAAAAAATAAGAAATTTAAAAAATGTTTAGGTAGAGTTTTTCTTGAATTAAATCTAATGAATCCCATTTTAAAATATCTGTTTTTAATTTTTTTTTTTTTTTTTTCTGTACACCAGATGAGGTGTATTATGTAAGGTCTTTCTTCTAAAAAAAATTTGTTTTTTATTAATATTAATTTGGAATATGATTTATTATATTTATGTTGCAGGATGTATTGTGAAAAAAATATTTTAATAAAAGAGTTTAAGAAGAACAATCAATAAAAATATAAATTGGAAACATAATCATATTCTGATTTTAAATTTTTAAATTATTAACTCTCATTAATTTTATTTGAATCATTTAAAAAAATTCGAAATAAAAATTTGAGAAGTAACATTGAATGTTATAAAGCGTTTCCAATTGTATAGCTTTTCCAGAATTCAAAAGAATAGTGTAAAATTTTTGATATTATTAAATTATTTTAATTTCTGTAAAAAGATATCTACAATTTTTATCATTATTTCTTGAGTTTAGAATAACTTTTTGTTTTCTAATTATAACAAAAATTGAAAACCCCTAAAATAATACTGAAAGTGTTTTCAAGTATCTATATTTTCCATTATTCGACTGAATAGAGATAAATCAATGATTTTATTTGATTCTTTTAAATTCTGGAAAAGCTAACATAAGTTTTTTTTTGGTAATTTGAAATGAAAAGACAATTTTACAAATTTTCTTTTTATTCCAAAAAGTAAAAAAAAAAAAAAAAAGATAATTGGTTTTTTTTTGGATTTTTCTTTTTTAAATTAGATATATCTATTAATTTACCAAATAAACAGTTAACTCAAGAAAAGCTAACAAAGATATTTTTTTTTTACATTTTATTTTTGTTTCAAAAATATATTGAATTTCTAATCATAACATAAATTAAAAAAGCCTAACAGTGAATAAAAAGAATTTTAAACTCTTTGGTTAAATTACTATAAAAACAAAAAAGTCTCATTGGATTTTCTTGACTCGATATAAATAGTAAGGTTGTAGTTTGTACTTAATTATATTGAATTCTGAAAAGGTTACATTGGTTTTTTATTAGTATTATTAAAGTGTGGTTCACGAAATTTTCATAATAAATACAAACATTAAAAAATGTTCAAGGGTTTCTTCCGTTTTTATATTGGTTATAAAATAAATAATTTATTAAAAACAATCAAAAAAAAATAGGTTTTCTGTGATAAAAGTGTCTAATTTTCTTTTAAAAAAGTATATATACCATCAGTTTCACTTTTAAGGTACAAACTTTCAACCAAATTTAAGGCACAAAAAAATCCCAAATTAAGGCACAAAATTTGGAATTTTTTTTTTTACAATTTATTTTTACTAGAATTTGAATTTTGTGCTTTAATTTGAGATTTTTTTTGTGCCTAAAATTTCGTTGAAAGTTTGTGCCTTAAAAGTGAAACTGACTGTAGTCTATTAGGTAGTTTTTAAAGGGTAAATAAAGAAAATCAAGGAATTTTTGAAAAAAATATTAAATAGTAGCACTCAATTTTTATTGTAAATGATTTGAAAATTATGATTTTATATAAACTTGTATTAGTCGTGTAGTGATGACTATTATTCCTTTTTGAATTCTAGATGTTTTTTTATATATTTCAAATCGGTTCTTTTTTTAAATGGTTAAGATAAAATTCTTACTGTGTCAAATTTAGAGATTTTAAAAACCATAAATTTGGATAAATTAGATAAAATCGGGGATGTAATCTAAGGAAAAAGTATTGAAAATTAAAGGAATTTAACACTTTTAGGAAATAAAACAAAAAAATTAATTTTTTTTTTTTTTGAAATTATTATTTTAAAAAATGAGATACAGTGTTTCTTTTTTTTGTTAATTATATTTTTTAAAAATGATTCCCTGTGGAATAAATTTTTTATTTAAGAATTGAAATTTTCAGTCTTGAGATTCTTTCTTTCTTTTCATAAATATTATTTAATTTTTAGTTAACATGTTTGAATTCCATTTCTAATTATAATTTTTGGATTATATCTCGGTCATTTGATATGAAGGAATATTGAGCATTGAATTGGCTATTAAAAAAAATAAAAAGGTCTAATTTGCAAAAATTCTTATATCAAAAAAACTTGTTTAAACTTGTAATCAGAGTATTTTTAATTAAAAGTGGTATTTCTTTTTTTTATCTGATTTTTATTGCTGAAAATGTCAAATAAATCTTCAATAAATCTTTTATGAAGATAACTATTATATTGTAAAGTTCTACTCTTTATCAAGGAAATTTTAAAAATGAAAGATCAAATTTCTAAATTATTCTTCAAAAATAGAGTAAAATTTTGGAGAAAAAGTTTACTAAAAATAAACAACGATAAATTATAGACTGTGAAAAAAAAATGAACAAATTCAATTCATAATTTGATATTTTATCAAAAACATAATGAGTTAATCTTCAAATTTAATTTGGTTTTAGTTATACTATTAAATAGAAAATTGGCCGTTATTTTGGAAAAAAAAAAAAAGAAAAAACACGGGCTTTCTTTGAAACGTATATTGTATTCTCTGGAACATTTTTTTGGCCAACAAATTCCAAATCAGTATTTTTCAAAAGATAAATATTTTACAGATAATAATAATAAAAAATAATTAATTACTAATGATAGGTGTGTTTGTAGATGTTGAAATTATAATCAATTAACCTCTTGGTTTTTGAAAGGGGTTTTCATTTTTTTTTTTTTTTGAAATTACTTCCCCTTTTTCATTTCGATTGGGCCTAAAAGAACATATAAAAAAAATTGTCTTTTGTTTTTTAAATGTAAGAAAAAACAGTTGTATAAAAACTTTAAAAAAGTTTACTTTTTTTAAAACTATTTAAAAGTTTCCTATATGAAAAAAGAAATGGTCCAACTTTTGAAGATGAGATAGAGGTTTGAGTCGGAACAAAAATACTTTATTAAAAAAAAGTACACACTTTATTATTAGAAAATATTTAAAAAATTTTGATTCAGGAATACTAAGATAATATAATTAAAAAAAGAAAATTTTTTTAAATTCATACAGTCAGTTCCACTTTTAAAGTACAAACTTTCAACGAAATTTAGGGCACATAAAAATCTCAAATTAAGGGACAGAATTTGGATTCTAGTATAACAAATTGTAAAAAAAAGAAATTACAATTTTGTGCCTTAATTTGGGATTTTTTTGTACCTTAAATTTCGTTGAAAGTTTGGGCTTATAAGTGGAACTGACTGTATTCGAAAATTTTTTTCTAGTTCATAAGTTGGAGAAAACCCAAAGATCTTAAACAATATCGTTGAGAAATTTATTTTTAGACAATAAATTAAACTTCCTTAGTTAACTCTGAGACAAATTTTTTACTCAGTTTATTTGATTGTCACAGTAATAATTAATATTCATTTTGGAAATTGAAATAAAAATTTTCATTTATTAAATAGAAAATAACCGTAATAAAAAAAAAGAACTCTCTATTTTAAAATTGCTCAAAAAAAATTGTTAATTGTTTAGGATTTGCAAATTTTAATTAAAATTTCGTTAATAATTTTAAGATTTTAGATCTATTGAAATTTTAGTTGATTTTTTTTTTCTTTGGTTTTGGATATATGGAAAGGGGTATTAATATTTTCAAATTCTTCAAAATTTTTTAAAACAGTTTTAAAAGTTTAAATAGTTCCAAACGAGTAGAAAAAAGATCACATCGAGACAAACCAAAATAAAATTTCAAAAGATTTAAGGAACTTTTCCTTAAATGACTAGTTGAGATATAAATAAATTATTATCAATTAGAATTTACTATTATTTTCCAATTAAAAAAAGAAAATTTTTATTTCACATTCCAAAATATTTTTGTGGTTTAATAATTTAAAGTACAACCAAAGATCTTTACAACACCGTTTAGAAATGATATTTTTCGACAATAAACTACACTTCCTTAGTTAACTCTGAGACAAAATTTTTACTCTTTTAATTTGATAAGTTGTAGAAATTAATAATATTCATTTTGGAACTTGAAATAAAAATTTTCATTTATTAATTGGAAAATAACAGTAAATAGAAATATCACTTTAATTTAATTAAGAAATGGGGTAAAATTATCACTTTACTTTTCTTTTTACTTTTCCAAATAGAGAGAATAAATTGCAACCTATTTTGTGGAAAACTTTATTTCTATTTTAAGTAAAATATCTCAAAAATTTTTTCCTATTAATTATTTAAATAGTGTATCACAATATTTCAATTTGTGAAAGGTAAAACAAGTCTATACAGTTTTTAGATTTATTTGATTTTGGAAATGATCTTACTTTATTTGACTGATCGTTAAAGAAATATTGAAGATTCTTGAAAGTAAAATTTCTGCCAACATTTTACTAATGCTTTTGCAAAAAAATTTTGGAAATTTCTAACGATAATGCTTGATAACATCAACGAGTTGTGTCAAGGATCATAGTAAATGTGTTTATTTGTATTTTCTCATTTTCAACTCTAACCTTTTTCTATGAAATATTCCAACTTATATCGCCGAAATATTGAAAAACTTTTATTCTGTTTTCGAGAACTTTTTACGTTTGGGTATTTCTTTTTATCGGAATTCTTTTTTTACAAAATTTAAGGAAAAGCAAAAAACGCAATAAAAAACCAAACAATATAAAGTTATTACCATACAAAATACCTTCCACAGCCACAGTCACAATTGGATAATCTAATTTTTGGGGGAGAAATTACTATAAATTTTACACAAAAAGTAAGTAAAAATTTTTAACAAATTAATTAATCCAAGGAAATTTTCATTTTAAAATGAGCTTTTTATTGAAGAAAAATCGAAAGGGTCTTGTCTTTCACATTCGAATTTTGTAACTAATCCAAAACACAAAAATCACCAAAGAAAAATAAATTTACTTTTATTTGTTATCTGAATTTCACAGATGAGTCAAGAATTTGTGAAACTAAGGTACTGAAATTTGTTTCAAAGATTCCTGAAACACAATTTTCAATAAAGAACACTCCAGTTTAAAGGGTGTACAATATTCGAATTTTTAAACTTGAGCAAAAAGGAAAAAGTTGTAAAAGAGAGCTAAAAACATAACGAAAAAAAATATTTTTTAATTCTAATTTCTCTATTTAACTCCACAAATATTGTTCGTTTAATAATTGGTATATGTTTTTTCAAAGTCTTTGGACCTTTTCCTATGGTGATATTCAAATTTGCTAAAAAAAAAGGATAAGAAATTGAGAATATATACAAATGCTATGAACAAAGCAAATCAACTTTTTGTCATGATTTTCGTTGATAGAAACTTTTAAAAAAAGAAAAAAAACACAATTAATTTCATTTTTTAATAGCAATCATAATAATTATTTGATGTTTACTTTAAAATTAATACTTTCTCAAAAACAAAACCCACTTGAAGTTATTCTTCAAAGGCACTCTGTTAGGCAATACCTAACTCGAGACAAAGTCGACACACAAAAAAGGAGAAGTCTCGTTCATTTGTGTCACCGAATAACCGAAGGCCCCTTCGGAACAACCTTACGCTTTTTACCCACCAAGGCAAGAGTGTCTGTTTCACGTATGAGCAAGGGAGAAATCAACGCTGTGCCTTATTTTATTATTGGTGCTGTGGGCTCAAATGTCAATGAAAAATCGAAGATCGATAGGATAGACTTTGGCTATGGATTCGAAAAGGTCGTTCTTTATGCAACTGCTTTAAATTTTGGTACGTGTTGGGTCGGAGCTACTTTTGATAAGGAAAACGCATCCAAGGTGATGAAAACTCAAGAAAACGAGAGGATTTTTGCTGTTACACCCTTTGGTATGGAACGAAAAAAGCTTTCTCTCTTGGAAAAAACTGGAAAAAGCGCAATCAAGATGTTTGTCAACAGAGACAAGAGAAAACCTGATAAGAGCCTTTTCTTTATTGACAAATGGGGAAAGACGATTGATTATGAAAAAGTTGCAAAGGCAGCTGGTGAACCAACAAGAATCGAATTTAAGGAGGAAGAAGAAGAAGAAGAAAAGGAAGAAAAAGAGGAGAATGAAGAAGAAAAAGAGGAAGAGAAAAAAGAAGAGAAAAAAGAAGAGAAAGAAGAGAAAAAAGAAGAGAAAAAAGAAGAGAAAAAAGAAGAGAAAAAAGAAGAGAAAAAAGAAGAGGAAGAAGAAGAGAAAAAAGAAGAGGAAGAAGAAGAGGAAGAAGAAGAGAAAGAAGAAGAAGAAGAAGAAGATGAAAAAGAAAAAGAAAAAGATGAAAAAGAAAAGGAAGAAAATGAAAATCACAAAAAGAAGAAGAAAAAAAAAAAGAAAATAGTTCTTGATAATGAATATGTCGAAAAATTATTAAACGAATTACCTGAAGATAATTCAAAAAGATGGGAACAAATTTTTGAAACTATAAAATGGGCACCATCCGCTTATAACGAACAAGACTGGAGAGTTGTTTTTGAAACAAAAGAAAGGAGGATCAGATTTTTCACAGAATCAAAACGTAGCCACTATTGCTTTTTAAATATCGGAATTGCCATGTTCCACTTTGAAATGATGTGCATGTGGTACGGCTGGAAGGGAAGATGGGAACGGGAAGAAGAACCTAGGTTAGATTATGAATTACCAAAAAAAGGCACTTATTGCTCGACATTTTATTTAAATTAATTGCGAATTTTATTTTCCTTTTGTTACCTTATTTTAAATTTTTTTTACTTTTTGTTTTCATTCACTTCCATTAATTTAATTCATTTGTGATGATCTTTTTTTTAAAAAAACATTCAACAAAAATAAAAGCTAAATTCAAAATTTTGTTTATCAAGTCAAAAATAAATTATTTTTTTTCGATTAACAAACCTTTTTATGCAATGATTCATCAATACCTTGATTTTTTTTTTTTGAAACAAATAAATTAAAGAGGTTATAACTGTAAAATTAAGAGGTAAAAATGTGGGAGATTAAATGAAAACTGAAAATTTTAAAAAAAATAATGTTGTAAAAATACATTATTATTAATATTATTTTATTTTAAAGGTGGGCTTGAGTTAATTGTGTTTATTTCTGAAAAATCTATATTTCTTGAAAAAAACTCTTCTGTTTTAGAGTATTATTGAATTTTTCAAATTTGTTTTTGTTTTTTTCAACTAACTGACCAATTTGTTTAGAAAAGTATCTAAACAATAAAAAAAGGAAGAGACAGAGGAATAGAAAGAATAGAATTTTTTCCAGATAAAATATAAAAGTTATTATTCTTTAAAAAAAAATGGTATTTTAAATCCATTGTAGAAAATCCAAGCAATTTATGTTGGGAGTTTAAAAGGGATGAGGAAATAAGAATTTTAAAATGTTGCAATTCTTAGAAAACTGCTTTTTTTTTTAGTTTGGACAATTTGTGGTAAAACTTTTATTAAGAATTTGAAGATTAATCCAACTTTTAAGGGTACAAAAAGCATTAGAACACTTTAAAGAATTTTCAATAATTTTTTTGTTAAATTATTTTTTTCTTTTGAAAATCATCACCCCTTCTTTTAGAAAAAAAAAATAACTTGGTAAATTTAACCTATTTTTTCAAAAATAAGATATAAATTTTTCTATCTGGGTGCCTTAAATATCATCGAATGAAGAAAAATATATTGTTTATTTTCTCAAATTCATCCAAACAAGGACAATCAATCAGCAGAAATGGTACTCATTTGTGGACTTAATTAAAAAAAAATCTCTCAAACTTTTATAAAATTTGTTTTTTCAAATCAAAAAGTTATCAAAGATATTATTAACTGGAAATATTGAGAAAAACTTATTTGTTAATTTTGAAATATATAATTTAATATTTACTTTTCAAGTTCGAATATATTGGGAAAATTATTAAATTTCAAATCTGGTCAAATTTCAAAATTGATCAAATTCTCATTTTTTTCAATTGAAATATACTGATTTTGAGTATTTAAAAAAAAACCTCAATGCGCATGTGAAGGTATTTTCGTGTAGTTTAGAGTATGTTAGAGTAGGATTGGGTGGTTTGGATAGTATATGAGACAATTTTGGCAAGGATTTTGAAAAAAAAATAATGAAGAGACCAATTAGACTTTTACAACTTGTTTTAAGGGGAAAATTTTTCATTGTAACTTTGGTGGGTTACAATAGTGCTTCGTACAAATTTTTAAAAATATTTAGTATTGATGATTTCAAGATTTTGAATTTTCTACAATTTAAGTAATAAAATACTACCAATCGCAAAATTATCTTTTTGATTTTTTGTCCTACAATTAAAATAAAAGCATTAAAAACTTTCATACCAATAATAATAATCAAAAACTCTTTAAAAAATATGCAAAACTCCATTTTGACCAATCTTGAAAATTAATAATATACCCAATATATTCTTTTTCTTTCGTTTTTTTTTTGTTTTGTTTTCATAGCAAAATTTAGTAGGAAGAGAGATAAACAAGTTTAAAAGATAACTTACCTGTTCACGAGAAGGTTTACAATGATATTTTACAAACACTAACTCTACTCCAAAAAAAAAAAAAGAAAGAAAGAAAGATTAATTCAATAAATCCCATAATCTAATCACATTATATATAATAATGAACAAATTGCCTCTTTTTTAAAACTATTTTTTATTACTTTCAATTATTTTTACTTTAAATAATACCAATTAAAAAAATGAATGGCGTCACTATAAATTGTTGTTTTTGATGAAATTCAACAAACGATTTTAAGAAATATACTAAATATAGATGTTAGATCTTGAACTGTATAAAGACATTTTCAATTCAAAAAAAAAAAAAAAAAAAAAACAATTAACAAATAATTTTATGATTTTGAAAAAAAGGTATATGTACAAAAATAAAATTTTTTGTTTTAATATTAAATGATTTTTTATCATATTTAAATAAAAATTTTTAGTCAAAATTTTGTGTTCCTACATACATAATTTTATTTTTTCCTTTTGTTTGAACTTTATATGGAATATTCATGATCTATTTAAATAAAAAAAAAATGTTATTCCGTTTTGAAATTTCAAAACTCGTACATTTTGTTCGAATTTATTATCAAAGTCTGTTTAACTGTTCCTTTTTTTTTTACAATGAATCAATAATTCAACGAAAAATTCATTAAATGATCATTTTTATAGGAAGATATAAGATTCAAAAATCGCCACATTATCCGAAAATTGGTCAATACATTTAAATAACAATAAAAAAAAATCTTCATTTTTTTTGTATAATCCTTAATTTGTTAAACCAAAATTAACTCGTTGGGAAACAAATTTTTTTTCCATCTTCCACAAATTCATATTACACACTTTAAAAAAACTAAGAAAAATAAATTAGCCCCAAATATAATCATTAATAACATGCTTTTAATTGATATTTTGTATTAGGTTGGATTCTTTTTTTTTAATTATAAATTTTTTAAAAAGAAAGACTAATAGAAGGTATCTAAGAAAGACATTTTGATGAAAAAACAAAATTATTTTCTTATTATATATTTTTTTTATTGAGAAAACTAATAACAATATAAAATTATTAGTCATTTTGGTGTTTTCTGAAGAGCTTTTGAAATCAATTTATAAACCCAAAATAATTAATTGGGGCATTACTAATTAACAGAACTACAGTCGATTTTAAATATCATTTTTTAGTGCCTAAAATATGTATCTCTAATAAAACACATGTTTTTTTTTTTTTCTTCTTATTTCAATACAACACCCAATTCACTCTCAAATAGTATTTCCTAAGTTTGAATCTATTTTGAATGTAAAACCCTTAATTTTTTCAAAAAATTTTTAAAATTTTAAATTCAATTTATTCAAAATTTTCCATAATAATTATCAATTTTTTAGAAATTTTTATGTTTTTTTATGATTGAAAAACCTTAATTCAAATATTATTCTATTTTTTTGAAGAAATTTTGGATTGAGATCTTTTATTTTTCAATTTTTTTTTTTTAATAATAGAACTTTAAGAAACCTATACATGTTTAGTTATTGTTTATTGTCAGTAAATTGATTTTAAACTGCATAGACTTTCTCGAAAAAAGTGCACAACGAGAAACTGAAACACAGGTTTAACCAAGTCTTTTGAAATAATTTCAACAATGACAAAATGGTTTTGAGTGGATCTAACAAGACTAACCCTAATTTACCTTAACTATGTGAACAGTCTTCAATCTAACTTTCTGATTTGGGAAAGGGATTGGCCTTTCACAAATTAAGGTTTTTTTTCTTCAGAACACTAATTGATATCTTCCTTTTCTTTTAAAAGTTACCTAAGAAAAATTATTGTTTCAAATTTTACTTTTGATATTGGTCTATATTCGGAACTATTATCAAACCAAAATAAATCTAACTCCAATCAACAAAAGAGACTTAGTCTTGTTAACTGTAATCTTATTTGAAATCTATAAACTTCTTATAACAAACTGTGATCTTGTCATTTTTTATCAATTTTGCTTAATAAAGTTTTCTTTAACAACCAATTTTCTTGCTTCAGGACTTTCCCAACAACAGCTAGAATCCTTTTTTTTATTTTTAATTGAAATGTGGGAGGTTCTTCTTCCTGACGAAACAACTCGAACACTCCTTTCTGGTGCTAGATTTCAAATCGGAAGAGGATCACAAAACGATTATCAAATCAATGACAACACTGTTTCCAAAAGGCACCTCCGCTTCAGTGTTGAACTCAACCAATGTAATGTCACTGATCTTTCACAATTCGGAACCAATGTTAATGGTGTGAATATACGGAAATGGTGTTCGCTGGTGCTTGAGAAGCCGAATTACATTATTGTTGGCAAACCTGAAAAAACGATCACTGTGCGTTACATCCCGATCTGTATTTGCACCTCAAATTTTCTGAAAAACGATAAAATCAAAATAAGGAATTTGTGTAAAAGGTATGGTTTCCAATTTACAAACCAATCAGAGAAATGTACGCACTTGGTGATGAAACAGATTGGAGTTTCCATCAAATTTTTATTGTCTTTAATTGAAGCAAAGCATATAGTTTCTTCAAATTGGCTCACAAGCATTCTGCATTATCAAAAAACATTTGAATGGCCAAAAGAAGAAGAAAATTTCCCAATTATTATTGAAGAAAAGATAATTACAGAATTTACACCTCTTGAGATGAAAAAAGCGTTAACCAGAGAAAAGCGTGAATCGCTCTTTGAGGATCTTCATTTTTTATTTTTAAATAAAGAGAACTATAATCATTCACACCAAATTATTAAAAGTGCAAGCGGCCAAACATATATATTTAATATTGATGATTTGTCTAATTTTATGCAGATTGAAGATTGGCTTACCAAATTTATAAAAAATGAAAAAATATTTGGAGCCAAATTATGTGTGGTTGTACCTGAAAAGAGTTATGTCAAAAGGGTTAATTCTAAATTTGAATCAGTTTTAAAAAAATTCCAAATATCCACCATTTTAGAATATGAAATTGGAATGGCAGTCATTTTAAATTCAACAGAAAAATATTGTTCTCCTCCTCAGCCAGTCATTAATAAAAAGAAAATTAACCAAAAGATCATTTTAAATACAAACGAAAATACCCAATTAATAGAAAACTTAAGAAATCCAGATGAGGACGAGGATGATGATGAGGTTGAGACGGATATAGAAGAAGATGGAAAGGGCAGGGGTGAAGATGAGGATGAAGATGGGGATGGGGATGAGGATGAGGATGAGGATGAGGATGATGAGGGGGGAGTGCAAGTGCAAGAAGAAGAAACACAGATTATTTCAAATGAATATCTTCACAAATTTAATTCTTTTAATAAAATAGAAAACAATGTAAAAATTAAGCAAACACAAATTCTTTCAAATGAAGGTTTAAATGATTTGGATAATTATTCGAAATACAATGAAGAATACAAATTAAAAAGAAGAAGGATAATCTCTCAACAAAATAATAAGAGAACTATTAGTAATAATAATTATAGTGATAGTGGTAATGATACTGATAGAGTAAATAATAAAAATGATGATGATGATGATGATGACAATGATAATGATGGTGGTGGTGGTGGTAGCAGTGGTGGTGGTGGCAGTGACAGTAGTAGTAATAATAGTCGTAATAGTAATAATAATAATTTAACTAAAAATATCAATAAAGAAAATAATTCTTTTCCAAATAAAGATGACTTTAAATCACAAACAAAAAAAAAATTCCAACAAGCCGAAAAGAAAAAAAAAAAAAAAAAAAAAAAAAATAAGAATATAAAAAATAATGTTGATCCATTGTTTGCTCGGCCAATAAATTCAAAAAAAAAAAGAAAAAGATTCCAAAAAAAAAAATTTTAATAAAATGAAATTTTATTTCTTTAAAAATTAAATTATAATAAACACAATTATTTATATTTCAAATTTTTAATTTTTTTTTCTTTTGTTTTGAGATTGAAAAATTAAGAATTTAAACAGAATTATATGAATAATAAAAGGCAAAAATAAATATAATTTTGAAAGTGAAGCCCAAAACAGTAAAAAAAAAAAAAGAAAGAAAGAAAGAAAGAAATATTTAAAAGTTAGAATAATTTTTTTAATTCCTCTTTAGAATTTTCTGAATAAGAGTATTCCAATAATTTTACATTTTATTTTTTAATATTTCTGCATATTATTAGAAATAGATGATATATACAACTGTTAACTCGAGAAGTGTGGTTTTTAATTTTTTTTATTTTATTTTGATTTTAAAAAATTAGCTGTCTAAACTGTATTTTATATGTGAAATTTATCAGGATACATAAAAAAAAATTAAAATTAATAAATAAGATTTATATATGTATGGTATTTCCAAAAAAGTGTTGTATTTTTTTTTTATAAATTTTATAAAAATTCATCTTTGATAGTGAAAGTTTTCGCCAATTGGCAATATCGAAATAAGTTAAATATTAATACTGATTGAATCAACAACTATAGTATTTTATTTAAAAATAGGTCCATTGGAATATTCCCAAAAAATGAAAAAAATAATATTTCTTTTTTTGAGGTAAACAATGCAGACCAATGACAATGAAAAAATAGAAATATAGAAACAATACAAATGATTTTTTAAATGATCAAATGCATTGATATACCTTCAATTCAAAACGAAAATTTTTCGAGATTAAACAAGTGATGAAAACGAGTTTTTTCTATCAAAAAAATACAAATAAACTCCAATTCTCACACTTGAAAAATATCAGATAAAATCGAGATCAGAAATTTTAATATCTTTTATTTATGTAATAACATACGAAGAAAAAATTGAATGTTATCAAGAATCAATAAATGATAATTTATGGTTTTGTATGTCTAAATACTTTTTTAAAGATTGGATTTAAAAAAGAAATTTTAAAACAAACGTTCCCAACTTACTGGGAAACAGCATATTTATATAAACTTTTATTTCAGTCAAAGGTGTCTATTTTTTTTTTCAAATATCAATTATTTTATATAAATGGCCTTTGAAGGGCAAATAAAAAAATCAGCAGAATACTATACATCAAATAATTGTTGATTTCCGTCTAAAAGGAAACAATTAATTAATATATTTTCTAAAAAAATTAAAAACTCAAATTCATATACCCCCATTGAGAAAAACTAGAACTTTTGTCTTGATTTTGTACTGATTTTTTGAATAATAAATTGGAAACAATTTTAACTTCATTTTACAGACTTTATTTTTAGAAATCAAGTTACCAAGCGAAGTGTTTTGGAATTTGTGGTCTCTATTTGAAAAAGGGAATGAAAATGAAGTGAAAATTTTTCACATTAATTATTGAAATATCAGGATCAAAGTTTGAATAAAATTCAAATAGAAATCGATATGATTTCTCAAAAATCGTTGACACAGTTTCAGTAACCTTATAATAACACGTTTTTACCAATTGGTTATTGATCTTGCAATAAAAAACAATTTGCAAATGAATTTGGTGTAAAAAAAAAAATGAAAAGAAAAAAATGAAAATGTGTAAAAATGTGAGAAAATGATTTCAATTTTGACTATTTCCCGAATAACTTTTTTCTTCTATTATCTATGAAAACCCTTTAAACACATTTATTTCACTCCTTAAAACTGTGTTCATTAGATTGGGAAATAGTTCCGATATATCACTGATTACCCTGTTTTTAATGCAATTTTATTATGTTTAAAATTAAGGATTTAAAAATATATTGTTTTTCTAATCATATATTTTCTAATTTGTCTTCAATATAGATATGTATTATAACAAAAAGTCAAAATAGTACATAAATAAAGTATATTTGTTAAGATATTTTTTTTTGATATTGGCAAAAAAAAATAAAATTATTCATTTTTACAAATATTTTTTAAAAGAATTTTTTTTGTATTTTTTAATTTTTAAAATAAGAAATTTTATTACAATAATAGTAATTATAAACTTAATACACTTATTTATTAATAATAAACATCGAAAAAAGTTTATGGTTTTATGATGAAAAAAATATTTAAAAAAATATTTTGTTTAGAATTTTTATTTTGTTTAGATAAAATTTTAATAAATCTGAACTCAATGGAAAAAAGAAATTCATTTCTTATGGCCAAAATTAAAAGTTTAATATGAATAATTTTCTAAAAATTTAAATTAAACAATAGAAAATACTTATAAAAAATATTCAAAAATCATTCCATTTATTACATTGGAATTAAATACATATTTTATTTTAATAGATAAAGTAATCAACTATAAATTTAAAAAAAAATATATAAAATAACTTTTAAATATTATTTAAAGATAATAAATTATTTTTCAAAGTCAAGATAATTTTTTTTTCAATTTCGTTATTTGAAAAAATTTGAAAAATATTTGTGTGAATATTTAATTTTTCAATCTGAATTACTACAAATATTGAAAATTGATTTTTGACTTATGTTCTTTTATTCAATATTATTTTTTATTTTATTTCTAGATTTTAAAAAGTAAAAAATTAAAAAATAGTTAATTTTAAAAAATAAATCAATTATTAATCTGAATTGGAACTATTGACTAAATGATTTAAATTGAAAAAAAATATATAGGTGGGGAAAACTGGCAAATTTTAAAATGAAAAATATTAATATTTTTTATTCAATTTTAATTTATATTTTTTTTATTTTTTAATTATTTAGAATTAAATATATAGATTTCTATCAAACGGAATTAATAGATAAAAAAAATTTCTGTGTTGTTCCAAAATATCTTTTGTAAGGAATAAATTATTTATTAGGGTATTTAAGGTAATGCTGGAGGTAAAGAGTACCCAAAATTTCCCAGTAAAGAATGAAGTGTTTTGATAATAAAATCTATCAATTTTTTGATGTGTAGACAAACTTTACAAAAAATAATATTTTTTTTTTTTTTTTGACAAAATTTGGATTGAAAAATAATTATATAAAAAGAACCAAGAAAAAAATTTTCAAATGTTTTAAAACTTTTTCCAAATTGTTTTTTCTTGTGTGATAACTTTATAATTTGTAATTATTATATTTTCAAACTAAGTTGCTTTTTTATTAATCATCTTAGTTAAAACCCGTTGATGGTAATATAAATTACAAATTTTATTCCAGAGGTAATCAGGGTATGGGGGGGGGGGGTAGGGGTATATAAATACACAAATAAACCAAATAAATATCAAAAAAATGAAAAACTTAATGATGTGAAAAAAATTTAAAAAAATTATTTCTTCGTCTAATCGTTAGATTTTGATATAATTGCTTATTCTTTACTTAGTTTTATTTTTAATTCTTAATGGAAATACTTTTGTTTGGGAAATTTCTGATTAACTGCTTATTTTCGATTTCTTAAGAATACCCAAAATATAAATTAAAATAATATTGTCATTTAATTGATCTAATTCTAGTTTTGATTTAGAAAATATAATTTTATTTTTTTTAATTTATCTTCAGAAAAAAAAAAGATTCATTGGGTACATTTGTTTTGATTCGTGAACAGTATTCATTTCACAATTAAATCATAAACTCAAAAATAATACTGGATCTTGATTGAAATTTTTACTCGATTTTTCTTTTATTTTGAGGTCAGATCTTTTCAAGTTGTTTTTTAATTTCTATTATCCAATCTTTTTTTCCTTTAATCTTTGAAAGTGTATTCTTTGTATATACTTACTTTGTTAAAAATATTTGAAGAAAAATGATTTTTGAAAAAAAAATTGTTCAAAAAAGTTTTATACAAGAATAATAAAATATAAATTGGTCAAAAAATCCAGGGTAATAAATTGTATGGATACATCTCTAAATTAAGAAGATAACGAAAAGAAATCTTTAAAAATAAATTTTGATGCAGTTTTTTTTTTTCTTTCTTGATTTCTATAAATTTATATGGATATGTGATCTTACAGGTTTGACCTTCAAAAAGAAGATATTTGATTAAAATATATACCCTCCACAGATATATTTTTTGGTTGATTTTCTGATTAATTTCACGTATTCGCATCAACACATTTCTAGATCCCAAAACAGAATTTAAAATAACTAAAATTTTAATCAAAAAAAATGTTCAAAAAATTGAAAAATTTAAAGATTTCCAATCTGATTTACTTTGGGTTCGTTTTCTTTTCAAAACTAGAGTACCAAATGGTGTTTTCAATTCAATATCTGGTGGTACTTAAAAAATATTTTACTGTAAAATTCACATAATTAATATTTTTCAAAAATCGTAAGATGTACAATCTTCATTCAAAAAAAAAATTACTAATTGATTGATACAAAATAATCCTCCCATTGGAAATGGGTATTTAGATGAATAATGTAAATACAAAATACATTAGCGTGCTTTTATTGAATTTTAATCTCCAAAAATTTTCTAAGAATACTACATTTATTTTCTCGGTTTTTATATTCTCTATGAAAAGTTAACACCCTCTAAACAATTAGAGGGTGTTAACAAATAGATTATAAAATTATTCGAAAATAGAAAGGTTTGAAATTTTTATCTCATAAGGATCTTTCTCAAAAAGTTTTTTGTCCCAGCCATCTTTTTCATTGGCTAGTTTCAAATAAGTTTGATAAATTAGTTAAATCATCAAACAACATTATTTTTGTTTTTCATTGTTCTCTCAAAAGCTTTTAATCATTTTAATTGGCTATTTTTTTTTTTTTAAAGTGTTTGAAAATTGGAAATTTTAATTTTATTAGAACGTTATGAAATTTAAGAAAATTTATTTTATTAATGTTGTTTTTTTTGGACTTTAATATCACCAAAGAATCGATTTTCAGTGGAAACACTGCTAAGTTGAACTTGGGAGGGGGTCGGTTCGACTCCCCGAAAGAATCCAATTTTTTCGGTATTAGTTCAGTATTTTTTTTTCTTTTTTTTTGATTTTTTTTTAAAAAATAAAGCATAAAAATTATAAAACTAAAAGTATAAAAGTAACAAAAAAAAATGAAAATATATATGATTTTTATTTTTCTAATTGTTTTCTTTTTCTTGAAAATTTTTTTTTTTTTTAACTTTTATTTTTTTTATATACTCATTAGTACAGAAATTTATTTTATTTTTTTTTTGATATATAAAATATTTACTAATAAAATCACTATCATTTGATAGGTTTTTTACAAAGTATATTATTAAAATTATAAATAATTTGATGAATTTGTCTTACCCCTTTCATTCCTGAATACAATAATTCTTCATTCTGATAAGTATTTAATTTTTTAAGATTAAATGAAATTGTTTTTTTGGTAATATTTTGTGCAAAAGTACAATATTCGTCAACAGAAAACAAACAGTTCCCCATTTTTTTAGCTTCTTTTTCTTTTCTTTTTAATACTCCAAAATGACCATCACATTCATTAGCTGCATGACAAGCTATAAAAAAATTCTGAATAATACGAATTCCGATATTATTTGATAAGTTATAAAAATAATTGAAAGTTTTATGATTTTTAAAATGTTGTCCATTATCTGACCAAAAATAAATTTTTTGAATAATTTTTAAAAATGCCTAAATTGAATAAATATTCAAATGATGATTTAACATAATTATAATCTTGGGAAATATGAGAAGAAATAAAATCATAATATTCATATTGGAGTTTCTCTTCCTTATTTTTTGTTATTTTACAAATACATAAGTCTGAGATTTTATTATTTTCTTTTTTAATACCACTTGGTGGATAAAAGGCCCCGAAATCAAAAAACAAAAATTACTTCATTTAATTTTAAGTCATTTTTATTATCAATATAAGAACTTCGTTGAGTATTAATTTCTTGTAAATGAATTTCATAATTTTCAATTTTTTTTTGATGAAATTTGAATTCTTCAGAATTTTTATCATTATTATTTGAAATAAATTTCTTCGAGATTTTATTTTGTTCACATATATTACAATTTGTGGCATCATAGCATCTTAAATACGAATACTGTTTAACTTCCTTTGGTTTATATTTTAAATATGTGTTATTACATCGTTTTTTGAAAACCATTTTTTATCATTTTTTCTTGAATTTGTTGACATATTTTTTTTATCAGTTTGGGTTTGATGTCTTCTTGTTACAAAAATTCTTTTTTCTTTTTTTTTATTTGGTTGATTTCTTTATTCAATTCCGTTCCTTTCTTTTTATTTGAATCCTTCTCATGAATGATAGAATTCATATTATATACTAGAATTCGATTATCTTGATTAAATTCATTCAACCCACAACAAGCATCAATGCAAGCTGAACCAATTCCACCACCATATCCTTCGTCGTCATCTTCATCACCATCGTTCTTAGCATTATTGTCATCATCATTGTTGTCATCATCTTCTACTGCATCCTCATATTGACCATTCCATACTTGTTTATAATCACCTGACTTGCATGTACATAACTCCAACCAAGTTTGAATAATCAACATTATTTCTTCGTTGCTTAATTTATTGCGTGTGTTTTTTAAAAAATAACTTGTTGAAAACAAAATATCACCTTCCTTTTCCATATTCAAATGCCTTTTAATTGTTTGCACTGTAACACCCAAAGCACTGGAATATTCTTTGAAATTGTTTTTGATATTAAAGCATTGTAGTTCCCGAATTATTTTATGTATGATTGCACTTCGATATTTATTATTTTTTTTTAATCCGAGCAAAAAACACACGTAATGCATTGACAATATTACCATGAATTTCTTTTTCTTTTTTTATTTTTTGGATTTCTTTTTCTTTTTTTTCAACTTTCTTTTTTTCTTTTTTAAAATTATTCTTAATTTCTTTTAGATTCTCGCCATACTTTTTCTTATGATAATAATTCCAATTGATTTTTTTTTCCAATGTTGTTTTTTTTTCTTTTTCAAATTTTCGATTTATCTTTTTTTAAAAAAAAAAAGAAATGTAAATAAAAAAAAATTTAAAACAATTTAAAAGAAATTTTAAGTTTGCTATTTTGAAAGAGTTTGTTATAATTATTTTATTTCAATATAAATAAACCTTGATCTGAATTGGTCCCGTACCTTTTTTTCTATTCTCCAAATAACAGCGATTGCAAATTTTCTTTGATTCTGAATATACATGATGTAATTTTAATACAATAGTTTCAGGTCGTTTTCTACCATATTTTTGTATCCATTTACCACAACAACAACACGTTTTTTTCCAAATAAATTTTCTTTTTCTTTTTTTTGTTCATCTTGTTACTTATAAAAATTCCAAAATAATAAATTTACTAAATTAGATAAAAAGACCAAAAAATAAAAAAGTAATAAAAATAACTATATTAAATCAAAATATAAGGTTAGTTGAAACTTTATTTATATTATAAAGGTTCAATTTAATTATATTAATAAGTTATTAAACTTATTTGAAAATAGCCATTTAAAGACAAGTACAAAGCCAAAAATAAGAAAAATATATCATTTTTCCTCAAAGAATGCGTTTGTTATTTCTTTGTGAAAATTACAAACCAGTAAACCAGAACTAAAATGTAAAATTTTTGGAATTTAGGTGGCAAAATAGTCCTTAATTGGAAAATATTTGGAATAAAATTTTCATTTTCGATTTTAAAAAAAAACAAATTAACAAATAAAAGATCTCAATAAATTTCCCGAATAAAATTGGAAATTAAAAAAATCCACAATCTGTCTGGTCTAAGATTTAATTTGTTCTTGAAATATTTTTTACAACAATTGATTAAAAAATAACAGAAAAATCTATTCCAGCTATTTTCCGAGAATAAAACAGGACTTAAAATAATTCCCGAGAAAAACAAAATCTTAAAATAGCAAGTCCAAAAAAAGACTAAATAAAAAATAAATAAAAATAGGCAGTTTTTTTTTTTTTGTCTTCTGTTTGGAAAAGCTTTTGTTACAGAGAGACTGAAGATTTTGAACGCGGCCACACTATCTGTTCAATCTTTTTGTAGGTGTAAATATATTACAGACTCTAAAACAAATTTTTTATTCTACATTTTTAAAATATTTCTTAAGGTATTTTCAAGTAAACTTTCAACAGAACTTTTTTTCGAAATTAATTTTTATTTACTTTTTAAAAAAAGAGCTTTGAGAAAGACAGGTGAAAATAAATGAAGAAAAACTTTATCTTTGTAAAAAGAAAAAATATTTTGTGGAAAAAATCATTCAGATCAAAACCAAAGAATACCACCGAGCTTTAAACACACGAAGGAATTTATAATTTTTTGAGAAATTTTTGTTAAAAAGTTTTTTTCATTTTTTGTTTTTTATTAATCCTTTATTTTTAATCAAAACCAATGTCTAAAAGAATCCAAAGAACTTTATCCAAAAAAGAAAAAAAAGAAGAAAAAAAACTTCAAAAAGCACAAAAAAAATCACAAAAAAAATACAAAATAAGCAAAGAGAAATATGACCAATTTTTGGTGTTCAAATTAATGAAAGGAAGAAACCTTGCTGTTCGTGATGTCTCTGGAAAATCTGATCCCTATGTTATGTTATCAATTGGCAAAGAACAACAATACAAGTCCAGAATTATTAAACAAAACCTTAATCCTGTTTGGAATGAAGTAAAAGATTTCTTTTTTTATTTTTTTGTAAAAGAAGAAAAAAAAACAACAATTTTTTCTCAAAACAAAGCCTTTTTCGATTTTTTTTTTTTATTTATTATTAAAATTAGATTTATGTTTTTGGCCTGAAGAACTTGAACACAAAAGTTAAACTCGAGTGTTGGGATTGGGGTAATAATTTTTTTTCTACACACTTCTTCTTTTTCTCTTTTATTTTTCTTTATTGTTCTTGCTTTTGAGATCAAATTTTTTCTATTTAACAAAAAAAAAATTTAAAAAATAAGAAAAAAAACATCTTTGGCTAAGGGATGGTATTTGGTGTTAACAACTTTGTAAACAGACCATTATTAAAATGGTTGATGTCTGAGTACATTAACGTTGATTTTCCAAAAAAAATATTTAAATGCTAGTCGTTTGGATTTCACCAAATACAAGAGTTTTCTGAAAACAAATTTAAAAGATTCTTGTTAAGGGTCAATTATTTAAAACTTCTCATTTCTTTTCGACTATTTTTTATTTGGGGAATACCTTAATCAATTTGTACCTTTAATTTTTTAATCATCGGCACTTTTTTAAGGAATAAAACAGTTACAGAACAATCTCCTAATTCCATGAACAAAGAACTGGTTTGTGTTCATTAAAAATTAACACCTTTTGTTTTTTTTTTCATTTCGGATAACTGATTTCTTGGAATCTAATTGATTTTTAGTACATTCAAACAAAAAATAATTTTCTCAGTTTTTGAATCATTTTTTTAAAATTCGAAGTTTTCTGGAAGCCATTATTGAAAATTTATTAAAGTTTTTGTTTGGTTTGATTTAATTTATCTAAAATTTCAAAAACCTTTGGCCAATATTGTTTGCTTTTTCTTTCTTTCTTTTCTTTTAAATTTTTGTTTTTTCTTTTTAAACATACAAAAAATTTGGGTCTGTTTTTAGTTTGAACAATGGCGGAATCTATGTTTTTATGCTTAAATTACCTTTGTGGAAATTTAAGCCAAGAACATAATGGTAATACCATTCTCTTTTGGTAACAAAAAAAAAACCCAATTACTTTGGAAGTGACTTTAAGAACACACCAACACAAAATCGTTTTTCAACATTTAATATGAAAAATCAAGAAAATTTCTCTTAGTGTTAAAATCAAATTATACGAATTCAAATTTTATTTCAAAATTCAATAAGGAAATTTATTTTCTAAAAATATCATTTCTAATTGATTTTGTGAAGATCTATGCTTTTTTTAACTTATAATGAGTAAAAAAAAAATTTGGGTACTTGAAATAAAAATTTTTCATTTATTAATTGGAAAATAACAGTAGTAACAACTTTTTATTATAAATATGTCAAAAAAACCAATTCTCTTTTTAGATTATTTCTAATAAATTTAGAATTTATCTCAGGATAAATACAATAAAATAGATCATTAATTTATTTAAGTTCAATTATTATTAATTAAATTTCTTGAAATTTCAAAGATTAGAGTATATTTTTTTCAATTTTTTAGATTTATTGTTAAGGGATTAGCCTTACCAAAGATTCGTCTATAATCAAAGTAGGTTGCAATTGTGTGTAAATGATATTAGTGTTACATGGCTCAAATAGTTTCTGTGACTCTAAAAAAAGCTATTATAAATCTTATTGCACAATAAATTATTACATTTTTTACAAATGATCATAATTAAGAATTTTCATTTTGGAATTTTTTTTTTTTAATTGCTTTTCCAAATTTAAAAATAGAAATCAAAAATAATTGTATTCTGGTATTTAATAATTCATATTTAGAAACTTCCAAAAGTAACTATTTTTTCAATTTTTCCATTTCAAAGATTAACTCAATAATCATCAACATAAAAACCCAAAGAATGATTCGTTTTGGTTTCCTTTTTATAAAGTTAATTGTAACCAACAATATATTTTCAATTTTTCTAAAAGAATTTTTCAAAAAAATCTATTGGTTAATTATTTAATTTTTAAATAAAAATGAATTTTTTTTTAACTAATCTAAATTTCTCAACAAATTTAAGAAAGATATTTTGCAACTTTGAAGTCTTCAGATTGATAATTCAACCTTTAAATTTGTGACCAAATGAAGATTTTTTTCTGAAATTCTTTGGATTTTTTACTAAGACAAGCATCATTTTTAATTGATCAAATCAACAAATAAACGATATTTCAGTCAAATACACCCAAAAATTTTTTCAAATATCAAATATTTTTTATAAATTACCTTTGAAGAATAAATAAGAAATAAGTAGAATAATAAACATCAAAGAATAGTTGATATCTTCCTGAAATAAAATTAAAAAATCAATATATTTTCTTAAAACTAAAAAAACCCAAATTGTTAGTGCCATATAGAGAAAAACAACAATATTCATTTTGATCTTCAATTGAAGATCCAAATACAATTACTAATAGAAATAAATATAATTTCTCTATAATCATTTTTTACTTTATCAATAACCTTAGAATAATACATTTTTACCAAGTGACTAGAGATTTTGCATAAAAAAAAATTTTCAAATGAATTGACGTTTTAAAAAAAAATCAAAAAATAAAAAAAAACAAAGAGAAAAAATGTGAAAAAATAATTTCAATTTTGAAAATTTCCAAAATAAATTTTTTCTTTTAATTTCTATTCAAACCCTTTAAACACATGCAATTCACTCTCCTACAACTGGGACCCTTTGATTGGAAAATGGTTTAGTACTACTTTACTAATCGATTTTTTAGAGACATTTGATCCATTGAACACGAATGTGATTTACACCCAATAACAACATACTTTAATCTTAAACTTCTCCTTGGTAGATGGTAATCCCTTAAGGGTTAAAGAAAAAACATTTAATCTGGTAAAGAGAGAAATTTTGAAGTGACTAAATGTCTAAATTCCAATTCAAAGGGTGTATAGACACAAACAAAGACATTAGAAGTATTTGAAACTTAATTTAGTTGTCTAAAAGAAAAAAAAAAAAAAAAAAAAATGAGAAAAAAACATAAAGGGTCTCTAAAAAAAAATGGAGAAATTGTAAATAAGTGACTTGATCCAAATTAATTCGTATGCGTAGGTTGTTAGGAATTATTTAGCTCTGAGCACCTTTTTCCTAATGGCTTATTGAGTCATATCGGTCAATTTTTTAAGTTTGGATAAATTTGTAATTTTTTGGTATTAGAAACCTCAGGTTTTTTTTGACAAGGAACCTCTACCTTGTGGGCGAACGTAAAAAGTATTATCGTTTTAGAAAGAGTTACAAATTTAGTAAAAAAACTTAAAAAAATTAATACATCCATCTTTACACATGTGTAGCTTGAAGAAGGTGGATCAAATAAATCACAGAATAGTTATATTTATTTTAAATAAGTTTCTGAAATATTTATAGTTATTTTAAAATAAACTAGATTCCAAAAATTTGGACACAGTTTAAACAGTGAAAAGAACATCATTACTGCACTTTAAATTCAAATTGGAAAGAATTTTGATTTTACAAACTATTTCATTTTTTGTCTTTTTTGTTTTGTTTTCATTTCCTTTTTTCCAGTTACGTAATCTGTTTTGTTAGATCTCGAATTTTTTTTTTCAATGGTTGATAGAAGGTTAGTGTTGAGTTTGTTAAATTGAAAAATAACATACAATTGGTAGATGGTATCTTAACATTTGATCGATCAACAATTGTTGGTGAAATTTTAACAAATTTACCAATACTTTTTTGTTCAGCTCGTTTCATTATTTTGGACACACCTGTTTTTATTTTTGAGGTTTATCTTTTTTTCTTTTATTTGGGTTAAAATGATTACTTAATAAAACATTAATACTGTGTAACTTAAATGTGGTTTTATATTAGGTTTGGAAAAATACAATAAATTGGGTTTTATTTTGCCTATTTTTGATTTTGGGTGTGTCCAAATTTTTGGACAGGGGTTTAGTAGGTAACAGAGTTTTCAAAAAATATATCTATAATATAGATAAAAAACTTCAATATACCTATTTTTAGTCCTATATTAAAAAAACTTTTTAACACACTTTTTGAAAATGACTCTAAACACAAAATCGTTTTTAAAAAGTCATGAAAAAAAAATTTCCTTATAATCTTCAAAAGTTTTTACAAAAAGAAAAAGAACAATTATCTTTACAATTTTTAAAACTTTTGTATTCATTTTTTTCAAATAACTTTATTACCCTTTTTTTTGTTTTTTTTTAAAATTAAATTCAAAATAAAAAAAAATAATTTATTCCATTTCAATTAAGTACGCTTTACATTTGGTGTCTATATGAATTTTATTGATGATCTCTCTGAAAAATAAACATTTTTTTTTTAATAAAAATTTGAAATTGGAAATTTGTTTGAATATATTTTTCATAGTAAACTTTAATGTGAAAGATCCTAATTTTATTTTTATTTACAGTAATTCATTTTTTAAATAGAAATAAAAAAATTAAAGTTTTTAACAAACCAAATACCTTTCCTTATCTTAAAAAAAAAATGATTTGTTGCTTACAAAAGAACCATTCTCTGAATAAAATTTTTGCTTGTTTAAAAGAACTCACTACTCCAATAATTAAGTTATTTTATTTTTATTTTTACATTACTCTCATTGTAACAAATAAAAAATTATAAATACGATCCTTATTTATCCCAGCATAAACATTGATAAAAAATATGTCCTGTATTGTTTCTACGTATTTAAACATCACATTAATATTTTAAAATTTTCGTTTTGCGATAATTAAAAATAATGAAAAAAAAAAAAAAAAAGAATAAATACAATAACCCCCAACCACGAAATGGAAAAAATTAAAAATTTAAATTTTCTATTCAAAAGCTCCCTAATATCCGAATTGAAAACAAAATTAATTCCAAAGCAATTTAATTAATATTGAAAAAGTTCAATTTTCATTTAATTTTTTGTAAAAAGTACAAAATTTTTTTTTGAACGATTTATTAATATTGATAATCTGATAAATAAACCCTCTAAAAAAAAAAAAAAAAAAAAAAATAAAAAAAAAAAAAAACAAACAAACTATTTACCTAAAAAATGAATAGACAGATTATCAAGCGATGATGAGATGGGTGACAAAATCATTAATTTAAGTAATGAAGAACTCAAGTCAGGAATCACTGCGACCAAATGGATTAATCTTGAGAATGTAGAATCAGGAAAAATCCATATCTCGTTAACATATTATAAAATTGAAGGGAAAAAGTTAGTTACAGAATTTGATTACCAAAAGGAAAAGAAAATTGGACAAGTATTGAGGGATAAAGGATTGAAAGTAAGCATGAAGCAAAAAAAGATGATTTCCTCAAGATTGAGTAGCTTAGAAAAGGGAACTGATTTGAGTGGGCTGACATCAGTAGATCCCGAGAATCCCATTTTAACAAACCAAAACGCGAGTGGGCAATTAGATTTAGAATTCATCTATGGTTACAGGGGACAAGAAGGAAGAACAAACATTCACTTCATCAATTTAAATGAGATAACGTATTATGCATCAAGCATCGGGATTGTCTTGAATACCCGAACCAAAAAGCAAAGATTCTTCATTGGGCATCACACAGGTAGAATCTTTTGCAATGATGTGCACCCCAATAAAAAGATTGTGGCAACCGCTGAAGAGACTGATCAAGGTAAAATCTGTTTGTGGTCCGCAGAGACATGCGAATTATTGGCAACTGTCGATTCTCCACACAACAAGGGGGTAATGTCGATTCGCTTTTCAAATGACGGCAGGAGATTATTAACTGTCGGCATGGATGAGAATTCAACAGTATGCTATTGGGACATTACACAGAATGGCAAAATTGTTCTATTAAGCAAGGATTCGACAAGCAGTTCCAAAATCTTAAATTGCTGTTTCCTTTACAACGATCACACAAAATTTGTCACTTGTGGATTAAAGAATTTGCACTTTTGGGAAGCCCAGAATAACGGATCCACGCTCAGCAAGACACCTGTATCTTGGGGCGGAAATGAGCCATCTCTCTTGTTGACAATAGACGCCACCTCCGATAACCACATAATCACAGGCTCCCGTGAGGGCAACATCATGATCTGGTCTTGGAGCAGCCGATCGGAAGTGGAAAGATTTCGGGCACACACAGGCCCCTGCATGACCCTCAAGGTCAAACACGAAGATGGGCTGATCATTTCTGGTGGCAAAGATGGCAAAATCAACTTATGGAATGCATCCACTTTCCAAAGAGAAAAACGAATTAATTCAATTGTCGGCGGGCCCATTCGGGCAGTAGACTTTATCAAGGGAACAGCAATTGTTGGCACAAACAAAAACCAGATCTGGTTTACCGAAAATGTTAATTCAGATAAGTCTTCAATGCTCATCTTTTCACACGCCGAAGAAATCCACGGATTAACTTCGCACCCAACAACCCAAAACTTTATCACAGGGTCGGACGATCGTTCTGTTCGAGTATTTTCCATCAGCAGCCACAAGGTGATCAATAAAAAATCCATTAACGGGCAAGCCAGGTGCCTGGCATATTCCCCCAATGGGAAATTGATTTCAATCGGCTTAAGGGATGGCGAAATCCTCATCGTGGATTCCAAGCTACAACAATTATCCAACAAAAAAGAGGCCACCTCCCCACCAATAAAAATGCTATGGGCACCAAATTCTTCAATGCTTTTGATATCGTACCACGACGGCTATTTAGACATTTACAATGCCTCGTCAGTGTTTAGAAGAACAACCAAAATTCAATTAATGGCACCTTCAGTTTTTATCGATTGGTCAGTCGACTCCAAATACTTTAGAGTTTTAGAAAATAACCAAATCGTAGTTTATGAATCAGAAAAGGGAACAAAGGTTACAAATTTACAAGAACAAATACAATGGAATTCTTCGTCATGTGAAATTGCCAAAGAAGGTAATATCACAACATGCCTAGACTCCATTCATAACTGGATTTCTTATGGTAAACAAAACGTATTGAACGTAGAACATAGTCCTTTGAATTCATCACAACCTACAGTTTATAGAGGCCATTCAGTATTAGTTGCTAACTTAATGTATATACAAGATAAATATTTAATTACAGTTGGTGGACCAGATATGTGTATTTTCCAATGGAAAATTATTTAATTATATGAATTCTTTTTGTGGGAACGCTCTTTTGATATATTATTTATTTTCACTTCCTTACCTTTATTCAAAAAACTTTCCTTTTTTTCTTTTAACTAAATTTATTCATTCTTTTAGATTCTGATTCCTCTATTTTCATTTATTTATATTCAATTTTTTTTTTTTTTATTTATTTATTTTCTTTTCCGAAAAAAAGACCTTTCAAAATATTTTTCAATAAAATCATTTTTTAATACTATTTTGTTTTAATTTTTTTTTTTATTATTAATTTTTAAATACACAAAAAAACTTGTACTCATATAACTTCAAAAATAAATGAAAATTAATTATGATTTGTTACACTTTTTTTTTTTCTCTGAATTCAAAATAAAAAATAAAAATATTTTTTTTTTCAGTCTATTTCTTATGAGACAGTGATTTTAAAAAACTCAGAATAAGAAGATCTCAAATAGTCATTCTCAAAAATTTTTAAAAATATAAAGTTTTAATTTCACTTTTAAGATACAAACTTTCAACGAAATTTACGTTTCCGAAACAATATCAAATTAAGGGATTAGAGTCTACCATGGAGAAGTCCAAGATCAAAGTATGGTGTAATTGGGTATAACCACATTAGTGCTAAATGATTCGAATATCTCTAAAAAAATGAAATTCAAGTAGTAATAAAAGTTGATCTTATCAATTAAAAATAATCCTTGTATTAGTAAAAAA
Organism: Anaeramoeba flamelloides; assembly: GCA_027625915.1. Taxonomy (NCBI): domain Eukaryota; family Anaeramoebidae; genus Anaeramoeba; species Anaeramoeba flamelloides. The sequence goes on along the minus strand of JANTQA010000032.1, from coordinate 8,611,720 downwards.
AACCCAAGAATTTCAGAACAAAATCGGAATTTCTCCACAAATTTAAAGGCTGAATTATCAATCTAAAAAATCCATAGTTGAAAAATATCTTTCTTAAATTTGTAGCGAATTGTAGATTAGTTGCTAAAAAATTCATTTTTTTTTTTTAAAATTAAATAATTAACCAATAGATTTTTATGAAAATTATTACGGAAAATTTGGAAATATATCGATTTTACAATTAACTTTATAAAAAGACAACAAAACTAACCAGTCAATTTGTTTTTATCTTGATCATTATTGAGTTAATCTTTGAAATTAGAAAAATTTCAAAAATAGTTACTTTCCATATTTCTAAAGATGAATTATTAAATACTGTAATACCATTATTTGGGTTTTCTAATTTTAGATTTGGAAAAAGGAATTATAAAAAAAATTTCTAAAATGAAAATTTTAATTGTGATCATTTTTAACAAATGTAAATATTTATCGTGTATTAGGATTTAAAACAAATGTGTTAGAGCTATCAAACCAGGATCTACTAATATCATTTATGTCCCAATTTATACATACTTTGATTTTAGCTAAATCTCTAGTTACACTAATTCCTTCGAACATGATATTTGTCATTTTTTTTTGACACAAATTATTTTAATAGAATTTTAATTTTGTGTTTTAATTTGAGATTTTTTTTGTACCTTAAATTTCGTTGAAAATTTATGTATTAAAAGTGGGACTGTTTTTAATATATATATTAAATGATAAAAGATCGTTATAAAAATGATTTTTTTAATTAGTTTTTATAGAGGAAAATATATCAATATGAATATTTGATTATTTGTTAAATATATGATATCATACTATGTTTTTTCTATTCTTTTATTAAAATTAATATTTCAACAATATGAACACAATTAAAACAATTTAATGAAATGAATTCAACTATTTTATTTAACTTTTAAAAAATTGTTATTTTAATAAAGATTCTTTTCATTTTTTTTTTCGTTTTTTTTTTCTTCATTTTTTTATCGAGTAATCCACATTTCTCCTCAGATCAAGGATTTTTCTAATAATTAAGATTATGGTTTAACTACAATAAATAGAACAATTATCTTCAATGGGTTGATATAATCTAAATATTTACTTTTATATTAGTATTGATAAAAATTTATTAAAATTATCAATATATTGTTTTGTTAAGTTTCTTTCCTCATTTCAGTCATAATTAATTTTATTTTTTTTTTTTTTTGATTTTTTATTTTTTTTTTACATTTTAAATTACAAATAATTGATTATTTGTGATATTTTGTCCAAATATTTTTTTTCTCAAAATTATCATTTTTTTTTGAAATTTTTATTTTTTAAATTTAGTACATAAGTGTAAATATGAAATGTTGTAAAAACTAGATTTTTTCCAATTTTTGGGATAAATAAAGAGTTCTATGCATTTATCCAGATTTTAGTAATGTAAACAAAACATCCGTTTTGATTTTTAATCTTAAAGGGATTTTCAATTTAAAATCATTTGGTGAAAACTAAAAATTTGTTTGAAAAATGATTTTTTTTTAAAATTGAAAGATTGGTCTTCACCAAACGATTTTTTCATTAAAATTCTTTTTAGTCTATTAAGATAATCAGATATTATATTTACTATAACCAAAATTTGGATAAATACTTGGGAATCTTTATTTATCCCAGAAATTGGAAAAAAGCTAGTTTTTACAACATTTCATATTTACTCTAGTGTAGCAAAACACCCCTTTATACAAAATCAATTTTTTATATACCAAAACATATATTATTATTTCTTTTTTACCCCTTTCCCAAAAATCAGATGATATATAAAACTCTAAATACTTGATAATATAAAATGATATAAGATCAAATTTCCCAAAAAATAAATAACTAAAATTGTTTTAGACATTTTTGATACAGTCAGTTCCTCTTTTAAGGCACTAACTTTCAACGAAATTTAAGGCACAAAAAAATCTCAAATTAAGGTCAAAAATTTTTAATTTTTTTTTTTACAATTTATTTTTCTAGAATCTGAATTTTTGTGCCTTAATTTGAGATTTTTATTGTTCCTTAAACTTTAGTTGAAAGTTTGTGCCTTAAAAATGGAACTGACTGTAAAATATCTTTCAAAAATTTTGGAATGAAGTTTCTTTTTGTTCTTCATAATTTTTTATTGTGATTAATTTTTTTTCAAGAAATCTATTTTTTCCATAAATACCAAAAAAACAATTTTTCAAAATAATATTTTTTTATTTTTTTGATAAAAAAGAGTTATTAAAAAAGATTTGTATAAATAAATAAAGAGTAAAATATAACAATAATAATAATAAAATAAAAAATTATAACATTTTTTTTAAATTATCAAATATAAAATTAGATATTTTCTAGATTCACACAAACGGTAAAAACTTGATAATCAAGTAAAAATTATTTCCTGTTTTCTTTGAACTCAAAATTTACAACCAAAATATTTACAATTGATTTGATAAAGTTTTTATAAAATTTTTACAAGGTTGATTATTTTCATTTTCAATATATAAAAAATACCAACTTTTATAATTTTGAAATCCAAAACAAACATTAATGATATAAATACATCTATTCAAAAAAAATTCAACAACAATTTATTATACTTATAGATAATTATTTAAATTATTTAAATGACAAAAAAAACGACAGAATCCTTAATCTGTTTGTGTGGAGTCAAATAAGAATATTTTTTTTTATATGTTGGGTGCTAAGATCATACGTATTTCTATGAAACCCCTTTGTATATTTTTTAATAAAAATACCAAAATATGAGGATTTTACGAAAATCAAATCAAAAGCAAATTTATTTTTTTTTCCCGAATGCAAACTAAACTTTGTTAAAAAGTAATATTAGATACATTGAAAAATTATATAAAAACTTCAAAAAATAATAGATTCTTGAAATGTAAAATATTTTCACAATTCGTCATCTCTAAATATAATACAAATTATATTTTTAATAAAATAGCTATGTATTTTTTTGAAACTCAAACATTTTCTTTGCAAATATTTAACTATATAATTCCTCATAACTACCGATAAGAAAGAGATTAGAACTCTCAAAAGTTTAGGACAGTATTTTAACCACTGTGGAAAGATTTCGGGAAATCCTTTAGTAATTAGTCAAAGTTTCGAAATTTTCTCATCTTCTTTTTTTGAATTCTATTTGGGTAAAATAGGAACATTTAACTCATAATTTCTGCTTTAAAAATGTTATTGAAAGTTATTTTAGAAGTATTTGAAAAAAAAATTTTGCTAATTTTTAATCTCATAAATATATAATGTTTGCCGCGCTCAAGGATTGACGACATTGTAAAATTAATTTGGTTCAAGTCACTCAATTATATAATCAATAGACGACAAAGAAAAAAGTCCATCAACTTTCTTGTAAAGGTTGGAAATTGAATGAATTCCCTTTTTTTGTTTAAAAAACAATGCCTAAAATCAAACAACGTTTTTAGTTTTTCTTCCAAAGAAATCAATCTCATTTTTTTTTAAAAAAAAAAACGTTTGGTCTCTTTTTCCTTCGAAAAAAGGAGAGAAGAGACCATTTATAAGAGAAGGTTTTCAAAGTGAGAAAAAAAGAATTACAAATTTAGAAAAAAATGAGAAAAAAAAAAAAATAACATTTTTTTTTGCTATGTCAAGTCAAGAAATTTTGGAGAGGAATGCTGAAAATTAGTCACTTTTAAGAACACACAATATACGCAGGTTTTATGTTTGATCGGCTTACGGATGTTTATTAACAAGCGTGAAATAAAAGGGGAGATAGAGACTTATTGAAAAGTTGGGCGATCTGGTTTGTTTCGGTGAGATTTTAAACCAAGTTTTATCCTTAATGGATGAAAATGTAACCAATTTAACTTCAATATTTACAATGACTTCATTGGAAGAAAAAGATTCTTTGAAAAACAAGTTCTTTAAAGTACCATTAAAAAATTACAAATTAGTTGTATTGGCAAAATGTGTTTCTTTGTTTTCGTTTGTTTGTTTTTTTATTGTTTTAGATCCTGAGTTCCATAAAAAATAAATAGCATCTCATATTGTTTCATTTGTTCAACAATCACCAGTTATATTTCCTCATTTTTGTTCTCCTTCCAGACTCAAAATATGAGATTGTTCTAGTGCTAAGATGATATTAATGGTCGTTCTTCGAACTCCTCAACATAATCTTATATCAATTCGAACAATATCATATTTCTCGTTCTTCCAGGCCAAACTCGTAACATAACAAGGAGATTGTTTCCAAATCAAAACAATAAAGACAGATATTTAACAGGGAAAAAAAAATAAAAAAAAGTGAGTTTTAATGTCCCGAAAATTATTGATTTATGTTTTTGTAACGAGTCAATTATCAAAAAATTATCAAGATATTATTATTCTTTATTGAAATGATATTATTATTTAAACTACAATATTTATTTATTTTTAGGATAAAAATGTTAAAATTTTATTTTCAAAATTCTGATAAAAAATTTGAACAATAAAGGCAAAATAAATTGTTCTGAAATAAATATCTTTTGCATTTAATATATATATATATTTGTTTTATATCTTTCAATTGATGTTTGGCTTTTGTATTTTCATTTACATTTTCTATTTTCTATTTTCCTTTTTCTTTTTCTTTTCTATTTCTTTTTTAGTAGCAACAGCTAATAACCCTCTATGTGCCAGATTATTGCCTAAATATTCTTTCAAATTTGATTTGCAAATGATTATTAAATCTGGATTTTTTTCGAAATATTTATGATTAAAATCGTCTATTTTACGGTTTGTCATCCATAAATAAAAAAAATGTTGAAAAATTTGATTATTCTTTGTTAAACCATTTTCGATACATTTTTTGGTTTTTTTATACCAATCCTTAATTTCTCTAAAGTTAATAGTTAAATTATTTGAAAGAACTGTATGTTTCAATTGGCATGATATTAAAACAGGTTTTAAATTGTTGTCATAACGAATTATAAATGAATCAACCAATGGATTTCCTTTACTTGATTTTATTATACAAGATTCTAATTTTTCAATTTTTTCGATCAAATTTTCAATTTCATCCAATCCATTTATAATATTAAATAAAATTTTCTTTATCAAAATATTATTATTATTATTATTTTTGATACAATGATTCTTATGAGAATATTTTTTTAATTCGGATAATTGGATTTCGAGTTTTTGATTTTTTGAAATATAAGCTCCTCGATAAATTTTCTTCAAAGGAAGATATAATGATTTTGATGATGATGATGATGATGATTGTGTTGTTGTTGTTGTGAATTTTGTTGTTGTAGGTGTTATATTCTTGTAATAATTGAAAAGAGTATTATTGTAAACTCTTTCAAATTCAAGATGAAAATTTTCAAAATCTTGCCAATTCCATTCTTCTTTGAGATTGATTGGTTTTAAGTATTTGTTTTCAAATATTAAATATTTTAGATTGAGATAATGTAAAAAAATAAAAGGGATATAAACTAAAAATTTATCATCTTCTATTGATGGTGATGGTATTAAAAATAAAGTTCCTTCTCTTTCTAAATCATGAAATGTCAAATTATTTTCTTTAATAATTTGATCATTTCTAGAAATGGGAACTAATAGTAAAGATAATTCCAAGATTCTTTTTGATATTTCCACATTTTTTATGGAATTCACCAAATAAATATATCTCATTAAGTTGTGAAAATATTTTGAACTCAATTTCATATATCGAATTTACATCAAATTTCAATTTTTCAAAATTTAGTTTTTCATAAGATTTTAATAGCTTTTTAAATTCATTCAAATATCTAGGTATTAAACCAATATCTCCTAGAATTATTTGAAATGCATTTTTTTCTTCACGAATCAGGTGCTTTTTCAATATTTCTTTCAAAAATCCTTCATGTAATTGGTTTGTATAATTTTGAAATATTTTTTTAATTGATTCAAATTTCAATGGTTCAAGAGTAATTAATTGTCTTGAATATTCTGTTGAAAGAAATGAGATATCAAATGCAGATGTTCCAGAACAAATAGGAACTATACAAATTTCCCACCGACTTGTCATTATATGACCTATCGCTTTTAACAATTTTTTGAAATTTTTTTTACTTTTTTTATAACAATCTTGTTCATTTTTTTGCAGATTTTTATTTTGATTATATTCTATTAAATATTCAGTCATATCATCAATGTACAATTGAAATTCGTCAATGTGAAATATAAATATTAAAGGGAGAATTGAATTTAAAATTGGATTTTTCTTTAAATTTTTTTGTTGTTGTTGATCTTCTTTTTCTTTTTCTTGTTGTTGTTGTTGTTGTTGTTTTTTTTTTTTTTTTTGTTGTTGTTGTTGTTGTTGTTGTTCTATTTTTGTTTTGTTGATTATGTAATTAAATATATTTTCCGTTGTGAAGATTCTTGGATCAATTTTTTTATCTTTTAATTGAGAAAAGAAATTGTCAAGTGATAAATTCAACAAATTACAAGTAATTCGAAGACCTAAACAAACTGATGGTTCATACACTAAATCAATTTGAGAATTGAATTTTTTTCCATTTGATAGATCCATATATAAATATTGTGAATTATGAAGAATACATTGATACATAAGTTGATTTTTTTTCAGTGATTTGTTATTATAATTCTCAAGAAGATATTTTTCACTTTCTTTTTTACAGTAAGACAAAAATTCATAACCTAATCTTGTTTTCCCAATACCGGCCCCACCAGGGATCAAAATAAATTTTTGTACTCTTTTCTCAATGTTTTTGCCACGTTCATCAAAGTTACTTTCTAAAAGATTAAACATCTTTTCTAACTCTTTTTCTCGATCAATAAATTCTAATAACTCTTCTTCACCTTTTTTTGAAGCTTTAATTAAATCCGTATCTTTGTTCTTTTGAACTTTTTTTAAAAAATATTCCATAGCTTGTTTCAAATTATAATTTTTTTCTTTGGCTTAGTTTCAGTAATATTAAAATAAATTGAAAATAAAGGTAATAAAAACAAAGCAAGAGTAAAGCAATTGAAATTTTTATTATTATTATTATTATTATTATTATTATTATTATTATTAATTCATTTTTTTTAGTTGACAAAATAATAAAAATTTTGAAAAAAAAAAAAAAAATTTACTTTGTGAATTAATTGTAATTTCTTTCATCTTTTGGGTTATTGGTACTATGCCCAAACATTGATCCAATTGTTCTTCGTATATTTGTAAGTATTTTTGTTGATCTTGTAATTCTTTTTCGATTTTTTCTTTTTGAACCTGTTTTTGTTCTTTTTCCATTAGTTCTTGTTTCAAGACTTTGATTTTTTCTTCTACATCTTTGATTTTTTCTCTTATTCTTTGTTCTTGTTTTTGCTGCTTTTCTTTTAATTCTTTTTCTTTTTGCTCTTGTTTTAATTCTTTTTCTTTTAATTCTTGTTTTAATTCTTTTTCTTTTAATTCTTGTTTTAATTCTTTTTCTTTTAATTCTTGTTTTAATTCTTTTAATTCTTTTGTTTGAAGAGTTATAATGTCTTCGTTTATCTCAATTAGTTTCTTGTTCTTTTTTAATTGGGTTATTTTTTCCTTGTCATCTATAAATTCCACATTTTGTATTTTCCAATTGGTAACATCTTTTTGCATTTTATCAATTTTTTTTTTTAATTCTCGGATTTCTTGTTTTTTTTCTTGTATTTCTTGTTCCAATAAGAGGGGAACATTTCCTTTGTCTTTGTCTTTTTCTTTTTCTTTTTCCTTTTCCTTTTCTTTTTCTTTTTCTTTAAAAAAATATTATTAAATAAAATAACAAAAAAGTAGTAAATAAGAAAGAAAAAAAAAAAAAAAAAAAAAAAAGATTAGGCTTGATTTTTTTAGTTTAAAAAATTTATATTAGGAATTTTTTCTCCAATAAATGTGTTTTCAGAAAAAATTTGAAAACCATAAAGAGGATTATTATTAGACAAATAAGAATGGACGATGATGAGCTAAAAATATGTTTTCCAAAAAAGTGGAAAAATGAATTTTATTATTATTATTTATTTTTTTTTTTTTATTTGAGAGAGAGAAAGTAAAGTAAGTTGGTTGGTTTGGCAGTTTTATTAACCCATTTAAAATCTTGTATGAGTCCAAGATAAGAAGTTAAATATGTTAAAAAATAATATAGAACCAAGTGAATAAATAAAATTATTTGATAATGATATAAATATTACAATCTCTTTAAAAAAGGAAAAACATTTTAAAAGTTGTTTTATAAAGATCAATATTTTAGAAAATTTTAATTCTCTGCAGTTCGATGTGTTTTTAGAGAAAAATGTTAACTTTTATTATTTTTTATTTGAATTGTATTATTTGTCTTAATATCCAATTCGTTATTTTGAACTTCCACAACCACTAAAAAAATAATAAGAAAAAGAAAGAAAAGTTACATGTCTTTGATCTGTTCAACTGACCTAACCCACGCCTCTCTCTCTCTCTCTCTCTCTCTCTCTCTCTCTCTCTCTCTCTCTCTCTCTCTCTCTCTCTCTCTCTCTCTCTCTCTCTCTCTCTCTCTCTCTCTCTCTCTCTCTCTCTCTCTCTCTCTCTCTCTCTCTCTCTCTCTCTCTCTCTCTCTCTCTCTCTCTCTCTCTCTCTCTCTCTCTATCAAACTAAATAATAACAATTATACTTCATGATCCCTTTAAACAAACTACTGTTTTTTTATTTTTTTTTTAATGTGAGCTTTGCAATTTTCAAACCAAAATAAATAATTACGAGATAATATCTAATTGTAGTTCTTTGGAACTATTACTTTATAAAAAAACAAATTCTTTTTTTTATTGTTGAGCAGAGGTGATTCTACAAAATTACATCCCATTTGCCGTTAGTTTTTTTTAATTTGAGCAATAAACTGAAAATTTATTTAAATTTTCGGTTTATTTATCAAATTAAAAAAAAACCGCCGTTAGCTTTTCAAGAATTTAAGGATTATTCGAATTTTATTCCCAGTGGCTATTACGTTTATACCCACAACACGAATTATAAACTCAAAAGAATGTTGAGTTCATAGATCTTGTTAAAATGTAAAATTTAGGTTGTTTTTGAGGAAGGCAAAAAAAATTTACTTTCCAAATCCAAATTTTTCACTCAAAATTTTCGACTTCCAAAATGATATTGGGAAAATGTCACTCCACTTTATATTGAAGTATGTTAGAGTTGGTGGTGAGTGTAGCCACCCATTTGAAAAGAAAGTGGAGTGACATTTTCCCAATATCAAAAAAAATAGCTTTTTATTTTTGCCTTGCTTTGTTGGGATTTTTCGAAAAGTTTTTGGATCAATAAATGATTTTAGTCAAAATCTTAAATTGCTAAAAATTGGCAATATTTTGACTTTCCCTCAATTCACTATATTTTAAAGGTCTTAATCTATTTACTGCTTTGTATTTCAATGCTCACAGAGCACAAAATTCAGATAGTCCTTAAAAGAATTGAGTAAAATCTTTGATTTTTATCTATTCTTTTGAATTCTGGAAAAGCTAGGCACTTCTCGGCACTTCCTGAAACTCTAAAATTGTATTTAGGGGTTTTTTATCCTAACTTTGATGTAGGCAGGATTACAGTTCAAAGGATATCTTTTCTTTAAAAAATAAAAAGAATAAATTATTTCTAAACAAAGACAAGAAAAAGAGAAAGAAAAGCAAGAAATGAAAGAGAATGAGTCAAAAAAATAATAGAAAAAAAACTACAGTGAAAAGTTTTTTTTTTTTTTTTGGGTAGCCACAAGTGTTGAATGGGCTGGTGGTTGTTTCCTTTTATGTCGTTTTTTGGATCGCCACCATAGGTTGTTTAATAAAGAGTTCTAAATATTTGAACAACTATAGATCAAATGAAATAGGCTGCTTTATTAAGTTTTGATTTAGAACTTTATAGATGGATTGAATCTATAAAGTTCTGGTTTTTAAGAATAAGATTTGGTTTTCGAAATTTTCTATTCAGTTGCTTTGCTTTTTTTTTTTTTTTTTTTTTTGTGTTTTTTTTTTTTTTTTTTTTTTTTTTTTGCAAGTTTCCCAAATCTTGTTTTCGCAAAATCCCAGTACAAGATACCGACTCGACAGTAAAAGCCCAGCCCAAGTAACGACTCGACAGATAGTACGGAAAGTTCAATTCGGTTCACTTTGGTTGGTTTCAGATCGCATTCGTTGGATTCAGTTCTTTTCAGTCGCATAAGTCCTCGTCGAAGATCTGATCATTTACAAGTTTGGTTGGGTTAGTCATGACCAGGTCAACCAATTCTTATAATGATTTTTTATTCCTTTTACCTTTCCCAAACACCAAAAAAAAACAAAAAGAGAAGAAACCTAAGGAATCTAAGGAACCTAAGGAAACTAAGGAGCCCATGTAACTTAAGAAGGGAAATTTGGAAAAGGTAAAAAGTCTAAAAAATAAAAAACAAATTCTTTTTCTTTTCTTTTCTTTTTTTTTTTTCACTTTTAAGCTAAAGAACTAATTGAACTTATTTGGTTTGGTAGAGAGATTCATTCCAAACCAAAAGTAAAAAATTTAAAAAAAAAAACAAAAGTTGGTTTTGGACTTGTTGTTCTTCTCTACAATCAAGATTGAACAAACAATTGAACAAGTACATTCATTTCATGGAACAGTCCAAAAAAAAAAAAAAATATGGATCTAAAATAGAATCCAAATCACACATTGGAAACTTTTAGAATTATTAATTTTTTCAAAAAAAAAAAAATATATATATATATATATATTTTAACGGTTATTTGTCACTATCATTTAATAGTTTTTTTTTTTTTTGTTGTTTCTGATTTGTTAAAAATAAATTGTATTTTCTCAAAACATTAAAAGTAAAATTATTAATTACAATGGTTTTCTGATCTTTAAAAAAAGTCATTTGATTTCTACAAAATAAATAAAAAAAACAAAAAACAAAAAAAAAAAAAACAAAAAACAAAAAAAAAAAAAACAAACTTGATTTTGGAATAGGATCCGTTCTGGTATGGTTACTAAATTTATTGGATTTGTGCATTAAATCACATTCCTCACATTGGTTTTCTTCACATTCCTGACAATAAATGATAGCTGCAACTTTTCGATTATTTTGTTCAAGGCAACAATCACACCAAATTGTTGTTGTTTCTTCTTCTTTTTCTTCTTTTTGTAATTTGATTGGTTTGTAATTAGTCATTATTATAAAATTGTTTTTTCAATAATTTTTGAGAGAGAGAGAATAATAATAATGTTGATCAACAAATAGAGATTTGAATTAGAAATAAAAAGCAAAAAAAAAAAAATGAATGATTAAAATCATTATTTCTTTACAACCAAATTACTAAATTCTGATCAAGTCTATTTGAAATCATTAAAGCCATTTTAACTCAGGTGTGAATCCAACTCATTCGTTGACTAGTTGGCAAACATTTCGAAATTGTTTCAAATTATATAAACACAAATTGTCTGTTAAAGTTTATTTTCTACTTTCAATAAATCGTATTACAAAACTCTTATATCTCATCACAAAAATTTTCATTTTCAACGGTTTTTACAAATAAATATATTTAATTTTTTAAGTTTGGGTTTCTTCAAGTATTTCTTTGGTTAAGAAAAGAGTTTTGACCAATCTACAAATTCAAACTTTAACAGACAATTTGTGTTTATATAATTTGAAACAATTTCGAAATGTTTGCCAACTAGTCAACGAATGAGTTGGATTCACGCATGAGTTGAAATGGCTATAACAGTTTGTTTTGATTTATTTTATTTAAAGTTCAATTTCCAACGGCTTTTGGAAAATTGTAACAAAAAATTGAGCAAAATAACTTGTAAAGTTTTTTTTTTTTTTCAAGTGGGGAGGTAGAAGGAAAAATCTAAATAAATCATGAAAAGCTCTCAGTTTAAGGGTTCATTGGTTTAGGTGGTTTTATATATAATTTAATAGCTGAATAAAGAATTAAAATCAATTTATTTTCTCAGAAGTCGCTTTTTTTGAATCAGTAATAATTCAAACCCTCCTGAATTTTTTTTTTTTTTTTTTGTGTGTGTGTGTGTGTATCTGTATAGATGAGTTGGTGGAAGAATTAAAAAGTTAAAAAAAAAAATATAAATCAAATGAAGAGTTTAAATCTTATGGAGTTTGATTTGATCAAAAGTTAAGAAGAATTTTTTGAATTAAATATAAAAAATAGAAAAGGATTTTGGATTTTATTTTTCATTTTTCATTTTTTTTTATAATTTTAAAAAACACTAAAAAGGAAATTTATTTAAAGATATGGCAGATTTTTTTTTTTAGAATAAATAAAAAAAAAATAAATAGATTTTAAATTGTAATATGAAGATACTCAAAATTTGGTATTATTAAAATACAAATATAAAAAAGGAGAAAATTTTGGAAGAATAATAGTTTAAACTCCCAAAAAATCTCTAAAATAATCTAAAACGAATTAATTCAATGACTTTTTCAACTTAAGGTAGTTATGAAAAAATGATAATTGAAAATTGAAAATAAAAAATATTTCCAAATTTAAAAATAAAAATATATATTCGCGTAACTAGTGCTCGTCTCATTGAGTCGTGTCTAGGTTTTTTTTAATTCAAAAGAATTGAGCAAAATCAAAGATTTTACTCCATTCTTTTAAATTAAAAAAAACCTAACGACAGTGGAATATCAAGTTATTAATTACATTTTGTGGAAATTTTATTCTTTTGATAAAATTTTTATCGGGTTTTTACACTCTTTCTGTTAATGTTGTAGTGTACCGTAGAGTGCCTAGGTTTTTTTTAATTTTTGAAATAAACCGAAAATTTTTGAAATTTTTGGTTCATTTCAAAAATTAAAAAAAACCTAACGGCTATTATCTAGAATTTACAAGAATTGAGCAAAATCTCAGATTTTTCTCCATTCTTTCAAATTCTGGAAAAGAAAGAACCTAACGGCAGTTTTTTTTAATTGAAAAAATAAATTGTAAATTTGTTAAATTTTCTTGTAATTTCAAAAATTAAAAAAAACCTAGGCACTCTACGGCACTCTACGGCACTCTACGGTACTCAACTCTATCCTTTCAAATTAAAAAAAAAAAAAACTAACGTCAGTGAATAATTTTTAATTTGGTCATATATATGATATTATTATTATTTTTTTTTTTTTTTGCTTTTATCTATTTCTCTTCTTCTCTTTGTGTTATTTGATAAAATTTTTCTTTAACTACGCCTTTCTATCAATAAAAATAATAATTCAATTACTTTTTCATTACTCTGAAAAAAACTTTTGGATTGAATTTTTGATTTTAAATTTTAATCAACTCAAATCAATCTAAACCATAATTGAAAAAATCGGTCGAGGATGTACACTTCCTACACATTCCAAACAATTAAAACAATCAACCAATCAGTTTATCCGATTTTTTTCTCTTTTTAAATTTATGCAGAAAGAAAAATTAATTTTTTTTAGAAAAATATTCTCTTAGAAAATTTCATTTTTTATGAAATTGATTTTGATCATCGGTATTCTTTACTTTTTTTTTTTTTTTTTTTTTATTAGAGAAAACAATAATTTATGCTTATAGTGAAATAAACAAGCTAGTATGAATATGAATTATTAAAATGAAACAATTTATTTCAGAGTTCAATCAATTTTTCATTGCATTCAATATAAGAAAATCTTAGAGGATTTATACTTTAATTTCGTTAAACATATTATGGATTTCTATAGAGTCGTGTTTACTCAACAAGATAGATTATCTCAATAGAGAATTTTCATTCGAAAACATTATTAATAACCACAAAATTTGTAATGGTAATTCCCATAATTGAGGGAAACATTCCTCACATTTTTGATTTTTTTCTATTTTTGAGTTTAATTTTATTTTTCAAAACGCAAGATAATAAGAATATTGTCTTTATTTTATTTTTTTTTTTTTTGATTATTCACAAAGATGTTGTAATCTATCTACATAAATAAATATAACACAAGAATTCAATTTTGGAGTCCACACACACACACACACACACATATATATATAAACCCCAATTCAAAATTTTTAACACACCAAAATTCAATTTGTGAAAAGAAAAAAACTTATTTAATCAATTCAAGAAGATCTACCAAATTAGAACCATTCACTAATTGAAATGTTAACACTTGTTTATAAATTACAATACTCACAAAACAATAAATAAATAATTATCAATACAAATAAATCAAGGGTGTGTTAAAAATTTTGGAGAGAGCAAAACAAAAAAATAAATTAGTAAATTTGTTTAAATTCTATTAGGAATTATTGATAGACCAACTAGTTAGATACAACCAATTAATTTTATTTGAGTTCTTCTATTTGGCACAACTTGACTTTAACATAAGATCAATTGTTCAAAAAAATTTTGATCCAACGAAACAAATTACGTAATTCAAACAATGAAATGAAAAGAAAAATTAAAAGATGAAAAAATGATTTTCATATTTCACAAAAATCAAAATTATCTCCAATTTCAATGAAATTGTATTATTGTGATTGTTTGGAACGTTTTAGCTGTGTGGAAAATTTTGAATTTTAGTTTATATATATATATATATATATATATATATATGAACTCCCTATTTTTGAATTTTGGTTTATTTATAATTGAAAGAGTGTTTTTTTTTATTTAAAGTTAAACAATTAAAAAACTTGGGTATTTGTTTTGAAGTTTTGAAATTAGAATCAGTAAAAATAAATGAATATATTCTATTATGAAAAAAAAAAAAAATTTTATAATTTAAATTTTATTAAATCAGTAAAATATAAATTTTGTTTGATTAAAAAGTCTTCAAAATGGTTGAATTCAATAATATATACAGATATTAAAATATAAAATAATTGCAATCAATATTTTTTTTGTTGAAAATATTTTGATCCAATTTTGATTATTTTCAACAATTCGAGATTAATGGATTTTACATAAGAGAAAGAGAGAGAGAGAGAGAGAGAGAGAGAGAGAGAGAGAGAGAGAGAGAGAGAGAGAGAGAGAGAGAGAGAGAGAGAGAGAGAGAGAGAGAGAGAGAGAGAGAGAGAGAGAGAGAGAGTTAATGATTTCTTCTTCTTCTTCTTCTTCTTCTTCTTTTTTTGTTAGTGGTATTACATTTTAATAAAGTTCTTTATCTTATTATTTTTGTAATCGCATGTTTTAGTTCCACACAATATCCTTTTAGAGTAGATCTCCATTTTTAACATTTTTTTTTTTTTTTTTTTTTTTTTTTTTTTCAGCTGATTTCTTTCGATATAATTTCTTTTTAAAAAAGAACAACACATCTAAAAAATTAAAAAAAAATTGGGGAAAATACTCCAAAAGGTAGATCAATTTAAACAACAAACAATTCACCACACTAGAATCATATGTAGAGAATTTTGGAAATTCAAAACAATAATGAAAACAAAATTAAAAATAGATTATCTTTTTTGTAGTTATCAAAAATCTATGTACATATCCTCTGTTGTGAAGAGGGTGTTTTTGAGAAAACTTTTTAAATATGCACACATCTTTATTATTTTTTTTTTAACAAAAAATGTAGCAATGTTTCCAAAATTTAAAAATTCCCCCTTTTTACAGAACCCATCTAAACAAAAAAATTCAGAAACTTATATTGGAAATTGTATAAAGGATTCACGTTTAATCAAAAAAGCAAACCGTTGATACGGTAGATTCGCATGGACTTTTATGCAAGATGGGGAAAGTCCACATACTTCAAAATTTTCAATGAATTATTTGAAGAAAAAAATGCATTGCATTAGAACCCCTTTCACCCAAATTCTCTAGATTTAAACCTAATTGAGAACTTTTGGTCTCTAATGGATTCACACCTCGAAATAAAAATCGAATAACAAATATTGAAGATTTTATTGATATTCTCTATAATGTGTGAGAAAATTTGAAATGAGAAACTCTGGAAAATTTGATAAAATCAATGGAGAAGAGGCTTAAATTAGTAATTCAAGAAGAAGGAGGCTCAATAAATGGCTTATGGCTTATACTGAAAAACAATTTTGAAATTCTTGTTATTTTTTTTTAATTTTTATATTAATAATTATAAAAACGAACATTATTGTTTTTTTCAAAGCGGCAAAAAAATTATTTATTTTTTTAATTGTTAGATTAATGATTTTTTTTAACAATTCTGAAAACATTAGTATATAAAAATAAAATGATTGTGATTTCTTCAGTTCATTATATCTCTTTGTAAATTAAAATTTTTTTAAAAAATCATTTTTGCTTGGACACCATTGACTGAAACAGAGTTTATATATAAATAAATCTATTTAATAAGATTTTTTTTAATTTTCAAATATCGAAATTTTGGTATGTGTTCAAAATTTTGAAATGGAGTTTATCTATTTGGATACCAAGATTTACATACATACATACATTCATTCATACATACATATATCCCTTAGCACCCCAAATAACCTAAAAACATTTCAAACAAAAATTTTAATTTGAAATGTTATCAAAGGATAATAAGGTATAGAATTAATAAACAATTATTTTAGAAAGAAAATTTTATAATTAAAAATTGTATAGTTACTTAAAATATTAAAATAACTTGAAAAAAAATTTTCAACATTGGGAATTTTTTTTTTGGTTATTGTGATTTTATTATTTTTCCAAATTTTGTCAAAATAAATTTTTTTTTTTTTTTTGAAAAGTTTGTCTAGACATCAAAAACCTCTTAGTTTTAACATTTAAAACACATCATACTTTACTGGAAATTTTTTTGGGGCCCTTTGCACCCCAAAATTGCCTAAAATACTTGATTAAATAATTTATTCATTATAAAAGTTATTATAACATCACATAGAAAAATTTGTTTTATCTATTGATTACTATTCAATATCAATATCTATATTAGATTCTAAATAATTTAAAAATAAAAAAAAATATAAATTAAATTAGAAAAAAAAATCAAATTTTTTTTCATTGCAACATTTTACAATTTTTTCAACAAGATTTTTTTTCAATTTTAAATGATTTGGCCAATAGTTCGAGTCAGATTAATAATTGATTTTTTTTTTTATTTTTTACAATTTTTTAATTTTTGACTTTTTAAAATCTAGACATGAAATAAATAATATTGTTGAATTAGAGACCATATATCAGAACTTATTTAACAAGATCTGGATTAATTTATTAAGGAAAAATCCAAATATCGCAAATATATTATTCAAATTTTTACTAATAACAAAATGCAATAAAAAAATTTGGTTTCGGAGATTATTTTATTATATTGGAATAATATTTAAGAGTTATTTTTTATTTTATTTTAAATTTAGGTATAAATATTTTATCGATTAAAAAGTAATTTATATTTGTTTTATTCCAATTTAATAAATTGAAATTATTTTACATTTTTTTTTTTTTTTGATTTTCAATTATTATCTATTCCTTTAATAAAAGTTTTAGAAAATTAATCATATTAAATATTTAATTTTGGCCTAAAGAAATAAATTTCATTTTTCTCTTAATTCGATATTTATTGAAATTTTTTCTAAAAAAAAAAATTAAATTTCAAAGTAATTTATTTTTTTATTTATTTTTTTTATCATAAAATTAGCAAATTTTTTTTGGTGGTTATTATTAATATATTAATGTGTTGAGTTTTGAATTACTATTATTGTAATAAAATTTCTGATTTAAAAAAATAAAATAAAAATAAAAATCTTTAAAAAAAAGGTAAAAATGAATAATTATTATTTTCTTTTTCAATTTCAAAAAAAAAAATCAATAACTTAACTACTTTATCTTTGAACTATTTTGACTTTTTATTATAATTCAAATCTGGATTAAAGACAAATAAGAAAATTAATATATTAGTAGATCAATATCATTTTAAATCTAATTTAAAAAACTTGATGAAATTTAGGCAAATCTGGGGTGCTAAGGGATATATATATATATATATACATATATATATATATATATATATATATATATCTCGTTTTTGAAGACATGGGCTATTAAATTCGATAATAGCTCTTATATATTTTTTCTTTTCAGTCATTTAAAATCAAGGTTGTATTTTTTTTTTATCACCAGTAACAACAAAAAATAGGAGCTGAAATAAAAATCATCAAAAAGATAGTAATGAAATAGTCAACACAATATTTGTAAAAAAAAAATAATTTTGATAAAGCTGGTTTTAATCAAAATGCAGACAAAAAAGTTGTAAACCATGTTAATCTCAGAATACTTGTTTCAAGTAAATCATTCATTTTGAAAGCAGCAGCAGCAACCACCAAATTTTAAAATAATTAGTCTTCAATCCTTTTTAAAACCCAGACATATCTAGTAGTTATTTTTTCTTTCTTTCTTTCTTTCTTTTTTTTTTCTTTTACAATTTTTCTATCTTCTTGTTTTTCTTACTGGCAATAAAATAAAATATAAACTATTTTTCAAAAATTTTGACTCACTTTATAATGCTAATGGGTGTTGTTTTGAGGGTTTATTCCAGTATTCTTTACAAAAAAATATTTTCAAATTTTTGGATCAGAATCATTTTTTCTAATTGTGCAAATTTTTAGTTTTGTTTTTTCAAATTTTTGTTTTTCTTGTGTTTTTCTTTTTCTTTCTTTTTTTTTCTTTTTTAAAAAAGATCATGTGGAAAAAAAAAAAAAGATCTTCGAAAAGACAAATAATCACTATGAAAATTGAGACTATGTACTGTCTTTGAAAATGGATTTAATTATTCATAAAAAATCTTGTTGTTCAACTTTTTTTCAGTGAAAGTTCGGTAATAAAAAATCCGTAATGCTCATTTCAAAAATTGTGACTCACTTTTTTTTTAGTTTTTGGTTTTATTTTTTAAAATTTTTAATTTATCAGGCTTTTATAGATTTAGAATGACTTAAAAGTGAATTACAAATCATATTTAGTTATTAATTGTTCTTGAATACTAAAGGATATTTTTTTTTTTTTCAATTTATTATTTCAGGTGAGTCATAATTTTTGAAATTGAGTTTATATTAATTTGATCACAGAGTAAAAATAAGAAAAGTGTTTAATCAAAATTAAATATGATAAAATGGGTAATATCCAATGATTGGCAAAGAATCATTGTATCTGTACTTCTTGTTATTACAGAAATATTGATAAAACATTAAAATTTTTGGGGTTAGGGAAGGAGGAGGGAGGGGAATCCGAGATAATATGCTTTCGATTTATGAAAAGAAAAAGTACAGTAAATTAAGATCAATACAGTATGTTTACTATTTTAGTTTCCTCCTACCTCAGATTTTTTTTTTTTTTTATTTTTTTTATTTGTTAAAGTTTTGGGATAAGTTAGTCCAAAAAAAAAACCTAATTTTTTTGATCAAAATTTCTTCTTTTTTTCGTAACACGTTTTATTTGACCTCATATTCTGAAAATGGCAAAATGAACTCATGAAAAATTAAAAATTATACCTGAAAATTTTTTTAATTATAAGAAAAAGTTATCTATTAAGAACAAATTTTTTTTTGATAATTACTAGATTATACAATAATTGAATTCTAGTTTTTAATACTTGTCTTTTTTGTTCTTAATGGGTAACTTTTTCTAAAAAAATACATTTTATTTGTAATTTTTTAACTTTGTATTTAGCATTAAAACAAAAATACCAAAATTTTTTACCAGTATAATATTGTGGATTATAAAAGAATTAAAAATAGAAAGTACTGGGGTTAAAACGATAAAAATGAAAGAAAATGATTTGAAAACAGTTCAAGAAATTTCAGCATTTAAAAATGTAAAAATAAGAAAAAGATTGATCATTTTGGGTTTTTCACAAACTTAATTTTCATTTTTGATAACCTTAAGAGGAGTAGCTACACCATAAGACATGATAAAAATTTGAGAGAGATGAGATAAGAGTATTTTATTTTAGTGGCGGGTGATCATAGATTCTCTAAAAATTTTTTTAAAAAAATTATTTGATATTTTAATTTTAGTAAGGTTAAACAATAAAAAAATTGAGAATATATTGATAAAATAGTTTTGATTTTTTTTTTATTAAAATAAACTTGTTTAATTTGGGCACAGTTTATACAGTTGAAAGAATAACAATAACATGATTTACATCCAATTGGGAAGTAATTTTAATTCAACAAACTATTTCATTTTTTGTCAATAAATTTGTTTTTGTTTTTATTTTCTTTTTTTCAGTTACTTAATCTGTTTGGTTAGATCTGGAAATTTTTTTTCTATGTTTGATATAAGGTTAGTGTGGAGTTTGTTAAATAGAAAAATCCACATACAATTGGTCCATGGTATCTTATCATTTGATCGATCAACAATTGTTGGTGTGATTTCAACAAAACTACCAATATATTTTTTGTTCAAACTCCTTCATTTCAGCTCGTTTCCTTATTTTGGAAACACTCGTTTTGATTTTTTGTTTTATATTGTTTTCTTATATTTGTATGAAAATTATTACTTAAAAAACCATTAATACTAGGTTACTTAAATGCGGTTTTATATTACGTTTGGAAAAATACAATAAATTGAGTTTTTGTTTGCCTATTTTTGATTTTCTGGTGTGTCCAAATTTTTGAAATAGAGTTTAGTTTTTTTTTTTGGGAGAAGATAATTTCAGATTTTTAGAATATCACTTATAGCTATTTTCTGGTTTAAACTTGATAAAATATAATCATATTCACTTCTCCAATTCCACTAACAAAACCCAACGGTTTGAAATCCATAACCAGAAATCTTTTGACTTAATTATTCTTTTTTTGGAATTCTTCTAGCTATTTACGTCGCATTTATGTTTCCTTTTATGATTCTCTCGATTGTAATGTTGTTGTTCATTTTAAACAAAATCCATTAACCCCAAATGTCACTGATAAAAAAATATTTCTAATTGCTTTATGTTGTCAGGATTAAAAAAATTCAAAAATGATGAAAAAATAAAAAATGAAAAAATTAAATGCCACAATAGAATGTTGAGATAAGGATAAAAGATAAGTTATTCAACATTCAAAACACTATTTTTTGCAATTCAACTCAAAATTCTATTGTGGCAATTTCTTTGAGACTTTTTAAAAAAAAATATTATGAATGTAGTACTTTAAATAATACAAATCAATGAGTTACAACCAAAAGTAAAAAATGTTATTTTCTGATCCTTCTTTTGGCATTGTCAAAAAAGTGAAAAATTTTCCTTTACCGTGGCTACTCCTTAAGATCAATAGAATCTTTACGAGAGTTTTTATTGAATTTTTTCAATCAAAAGAATAACAAATTCACAATATATTTTTTACGATGAAGTCACTCCTGGAGTATGAAGGAAATCTATGGATTGACTTACCCCTTAAAACAAAAAAAAAATGTAAGAGAAGGAGAGAGAGAGAGAGAGAGAGAGGTGTATCACAAAAAATTATTTTATTGCAAATCAGATTAAAAAAAAAAGCTTCTTGTATGAGTTTTTGTTTTCAAGTGATAAAAGTAACCTTAATTCTGGTTCGAGGTCTAAAGACTCCCAAATGAACCAGAGTTAATCAACTACTTACTTGTCAACACTCCAATCAAATAAACACAGTAATGATCGAATAGAATGTTCAAAAAACATTAAAAACAAAATTTCATTTCACATTTTGAAATTTGAATCTTTTTTAAAAAAAAAACTTTTTCGAAAAAGATAAAAAAAAAAAAAGATAAATTACTTGATCAGAAGCAAAACACACATTTGTTCAGAAATCAAAAAAAAAAATAAAAAAAAGGTTTTGTGGTCGAACAAAACCAAAAGAATTGATTGTGTTTCGAAAAGAAAATGGTGTACATCAAGATCAAAAAGAAAAAAAAAAAAACTTACCTTTTTTTGGAATGTAAGGTTCTTTGAAAATCCACAAGTTGTGTCTTTTCTTGATTAAAGGAGTGTGTACTTGTGATTCACAATTTATACAATAATGGATTTTACAAGTTTCACAATAAAAGTCTGCTTTTTGTTGCTCACATACTTCACACTCAGGTATTGCTGCTGGTTGTTGTTGCTTAATTTGCATTTGGGTGTCTTTGAATCTTTCAAGATCTTGGCTTCTTCTTCTTTTTTTTTTTTTGGAATTTGAGTTTTTTAAATTGTTCATTTTAAAAGAGAAGGGTTAACTTGTTGAATATTGAATTAGGTCGTTCAGAAAGAAAATAAATTTCGAAGCAAAATCAACAAAAAAAAAACAAAGGAAAAAAAATAAAAAATTTCTTGCCGAAAAAAATTTGATTGTTAATAATTTTAGAATGAAATTGTAGACGCTTCTATGAGAATTCTTCTTCTCATAAACAATAAAATTATTAAAAATTTTTGGATTCTTTATACATCAGTAATACTTCCCCTTCCAATTCGTCTTTCAATTTTTGTCATATGAAATCCAAAAGAAAAAAAAAAAGTTATTCCAATTTTTGAATAATCAATTAAATTTTTCACAACAAAATTATTTCAAAAGACTTTCTTTTTTAAAGTTTCCTTTGATTTTGTTTTTACAAATTTTAACAATATGAAACATGAAGCTTTGGTTTCTGTGATTTCTGTGATTTCTGTGATTTCTTTGATAATCAGATTATCATTGGGTACGCTATACACCCCATTTCAGAAAATTCAAAAAAAAAAATATTTTTAATTCTATTAAGAAATGATTGAGCTTTATTCATATTATATTCAATTATGAACAAACTCTCAAAGTTATCTCCTAAGTTCTTGTTTTTATTGTATTTACTGTTGAGAGAAAAATGTTGGACAGAGAAAAATAGTTGGGGACAGAAAAATAGTTGGGAACATTACTGAAAATGATTTCTAATTTCTTTAGTTTGTGAAATAACTCTCGGAAATAACAATAATCTACTTCTTAGAATAACGACTAATGTAATTCTACTTTTTCAAAACCTTATCTCTTATAATCTAAAGCAAGTTTAAAAATTTCCATTTTCAGAATTAATAGTAAACTTTACTAAAACTTGGATTTTTGTTAAAATAGCATGATCTACTTTTGTTATCAACCACTGAAATGAGTATTCTACACAAACCACAGATTAATGAACTTGTAAAACATTTAAACCTGGATTTATATAAAATTCACTTAGTTATTAATAGGATTTGGATTTTCAATTTTATTAATGTTCCCAATTAAAAATGGTGTCAAATCATTTTTCTCCATCCAACTTTTTCCTCTCAACAGTTAGGGCACTTAGAGTGTAATTTACACTTCCTCCTCAATAAAAAAAAATGTTCATTTAATGGATTAGTGTCACCATAGATTTCTTTATAATCAAAGTATGCTGTAATTGGGTACAAATGGTATTAGTGTACCATGGCTCAAATAGTTTCTGTGATTTCTGTGATTTCTGTGACTCTAAAAAAAGCTATTATAAATTTTATTGCACAATAAATTATTACATTTTTTGCGAAAGGAAAAGATCACAATGGCTATTTTCAAATAAGTTTAATAACTTACAGTCAGTTCCACTTTTAAGGCACAAACTTTCAACAAAATTTAAGGCACATTAGAAAACTCAAATTAAAGCACAAAATTCAAATTCTAGTAAAATAAATTGTAAAAAACAAAAATTATAAATTTTGTGCTTTAATTTGAGATTTTTATTGTGCCTTAAATTTCGTTGAAAGTTTGTGCCTTAAAAGTGGAACTGACTGTATTAATATTATTAAATTGAACCTTTATACAGTCAGTTTCACTTTTAAGGCACAAGCTTTCAACGAAATTTAATGCACAAAAAAAAATCCCAAATTAAGGCACAAAATTCAAATTCTAGTAAAAATAAATTGTAAAAAAAAAATTACAAATTTTGTGCTTTAATTTGAGATTTTTTTGTGCCTTAAATTTCGTTCAAAGTTTGTGCCTTAAAAGTGAAACTGACTGTAATATAAATAATGTTTCAACTAACCTTATATTTTGATTATATATACAGTCAGTTTCACTTTTAAGACACAAACTTTCTACGAAATTTAAGGCACAAAAAAAAATCTCAAATTAAGGCACAAAATTCAAATTCTAGTAAAATAATTTGTGAAAATTAAAATTCCAAAAAATTGTGCTTTAATTTGAGATTTTTTTGTGCCTTAAATTTCGTTGAAAGTTTGTGCCTTAAAAGTGAAACTGACTGTAGTTATTTTTATTACTTTTTTATTTTTTGGTCTTTTTATCTAATTTAGTAAATTTATTATTTTGGAATATTTTTAAGTAACAACACTAGATGGAATATAAAATATGATTTGAAAAAAATTTTTTTAATGTAATACAATTATTTTTTGGTTAGAATCTTGTTTTTGAAATCATCATCTCATTCAGAGGTCTACATTAAAAGTTATTACCTAAAAATGGATTTTATATAACATAAAATTTAAAAGGTAAAAATTCAAAAAAAATAAAAAAAAATTATTTCATTTTTTTTTTCATTTTCAATATTTTGAATAATTGAAAATAAAAAACTTTTTATTAGATAGTTAGTATATTTCTCCATATCTCAAAAATAATTTAACTGGATTTTTTTTATAAAAAAAAAAAAAAAAATTAAAATTAAAATTACCAATTAACGACTAAAATGATATCTAACTAAAACTTCCGCTCCCCCACAGAAAAAAATAATTTATTACCAGATGTTACCAAAGTTTTGGTACTTATACAAGATATGTTCTTAAAAAAAAAAAAAAAAAAAAATTGCGAGTAAAACCAGCTTGAAATCCTGATTACAAAAAATTGATTGTTATAAAAATTTCAAATAAAAAAAAATCAATTGGATTTTAGAATTTAGCAGTGTAATAGATGATGTGTAAAAAAACAAAATAACAATAATAATTACATATATATATATATATATATATATATATATTTAATTATGTTAAAAAAAAAAAAAATAAAATAAAATAAAAATTTATTTTAGTACTAAATTTACTCTAATATTTACTAGTAAATTTTTTGAGTTCAGAATTTCAATAAAATAAATAATTATAATTATTCATAATATTAATAATCTTTTTAAAAATATTTTGTTGTAGATGTTTTATGATAAAATTTCTTATATAAATATAAAAATAAATAAATAAAAATAATTATTTAATATTCATTGAACATATAGTTGAAGATTCGAGTGTTATTATATCATTTAATTTATATATAATATGTACTATGCTATAATATTAATATAAATTTCAAAAATAATATAATATAAGAGTGAGAAAAGATTTTATAATTATTAGATTATTGTTTTTGTTAATGAAAAATAATATAATAATAAAGAATAAATATTACAGTCAGTTTCACTTTTAAGGCACAAACTTTCAACGAAATTTAAGGCACAAAAAAATCTCAAATTAAGGCACAATTTTGGAAATTTTTTTTTTTACAATTTATTTTACTAGAATTTGAATTTTGTGCTTTAATTTGAGATTTTTATTGTGCCTTAAATTTCGTTGAAAGTTTGTGCCTTAAAAGTGAAACTGACTGTATCTATATATTTACATACATGTATAAATACACACAAACACACAAACATACATAAATAAATACGTAAACACACACACACACACACACACACACACACACACACACACACACACATATATATATATATATATATATATATATATATATACAGTCAGTTTCACTTTTAAGGCACAAACTTTCAACGAAATTTAAGGCACAAAAAAAATCTCAAATTAAAGCACAAAATTCAGCTTCTAGTAAAATAAATTGTAAAAATTAAAATTCCAAAAAATGTGCTTTAATTTGAGATTTTTTTGTGCCTTAAATTTCGTTGAAAGTTTGTGCCTTAAAAGTGAAACTGACTATATATATACAGTCAGTTTCACATTTAAGGCACAAACTTTCAACAAAATTTAAGGCACAATAAAAATCTCAAATTAAAGCACAAAATTCAAATTCTAGTAAAATAATTTGTGAAAATTAAAATTCCAAAAAATTGTGCTTTAATTTGAGATTTTTTTGTGCCTTAAATTTCGTTGAAAGTTTGTGCCTTAAAAGTGAAACTGACTGTATCAAAATTAAATATTAATTTCATAATCCAGAAATCTAGGAAGATGGGAAATAAAATGATTATTCATAATATAATTATTTTGATTATCTTTAAAAAAAATTGAAAGAGGTATTAAATGAACTAATTTTTGAATTCTGCTATTGATTAAAGTAATTTTTTTTATTTAATTTATAAATATTTCCATTCTTTTAAAATTTATTTGCAAGAATGTATGTTTGATTTATTAGATCATTTCTTTGTATAATTTTTTTTATAAAATAAAATTGATTTTCAAATGTTTTGACACAAAAATTACTTTTATAAATATGTTTATTATCTTTTAATATTGGTACTAACATAAATTTATTTATTTCATTTTCAGTTACATTTAATAATTCTTTTAAACATTGTTGATAAAAGGTGGATATTTTTAATTTATATTTTCGATTTTCAGTTAATTTACCCAACTCTAGTTCACTAATTGAATAAAACTTGCGTAGTAATTCATTTTCAACTAAATTTATTAATAATGATTTACCTTTTAGTTTGAGTTTCCGCCCTTTTAATTTAAAGTATTGATGGAACCTCTCTAGGGCTAAATAAAAGGTAAACATGGATCCGTTCAATTTAATACACTTTGGCAAATGTCTTAAATAATGAAGGTTAGTTTTTCTTTTCAGATAATAAAATTTGGATTTCTTTCTTTTATTATTTTCATCTTGAACAAAAATTAAAACTTGATTTTTTTAAATTCATATGATTACATAGTTCTAAATGGATAAAACGGAACCTAATTGATATATTTTCAAGTTTTTTTTCGGTTTCAATAATTCTTGATGGCAAAAATAAATTTGAAATTAAATTATTGAATTCCTCAATCCAATTTAGTATTATTTTTAATATACAGTCAGTTTCACTTTTAAGGCACAAACTTTCAACGAAATTTAAGGCACAA
The DNA here is from genome assembly GCA_027625915.1 of Anaeramoeba flamelloides. Taxonomy (NCBI): domain Eukaryota; family Anaeramoebidae; genus Anaeramoeba; species Anaeramoeba flamelloides. The sequence goes on along the minus strand of JANTQA010000032.1, from coordinate 8,584,796 downwards.
AAAAAATCTCAAATTAAGGCACAAAATTCCGATTCTAGTAAAATAAATTTTATAAAAAAAAATTCCAAATTTTGTGCCTTAATTTGAGATTTTTTTGTGACTTAAATTTTGTTGAAAGTTTGTGCCTTAAAAGTGAAACTGACTGTAATTTCGAGGCGGTTTTTGATTTAGAATCATTATTAACTTAAAATTTTAACCCGATATAGATATACCCATAATCAAAACTTTGGTAACGGTGTGAAAATCACAATTTTTTGAGAAAATCAAAAAAACTCTATTTTTTACAACATTCATATTCACACTTATGTATGAGAATGCAGTAGAAGATGATGACAACAATGATGATGATGATGTCGACGAAGATGACGATGATGATAATGCTAAGAACGATGGTGATGAAGATGACGACGATGGATATGGTGGTGGAACTGGTTCAGCTTGCATTGATTCTTGTTGTGGGTTGAATGAATTTAATCAAGATAATCGAATTCTAGTATATAATATGAATTCTATCATTCATGAGAAGGATTTAAATAAAAAGAAAGGATGGGAATTGAATACAGTCAGTTTCACTTTTAAGGCACAAACTTTCAATGAAATTTAAGGTACAATAAAAATCTCAAATTAAAGTACAAAATTCAAATTCTAGTAAAAATAAATTGTAAAAAAAAAATTCAAAATTTTGTGCCTTAATTTGAGATTTTTTTGTGCCTTAAATTCCGTTGAAAGTTTGTGCCTTAAAAGTGAAACTGACTGTAAAGAAATCAACCAAATAAAAAAAAGAAAAAAAATTTTTGTAACAAGAAGAAATCAAACCCAAACTGATAAAAAAATATGTCAACAAATTCAAGAAAAAATGATAAAAAATGGTTTTCAAAAACGATGTAATAACACATATTTAAAATATAAACCAAAGGAAGTTAAACGGTATTCGTATTTAAGATGCTATGATGCCACAAATTGGAATATATATGAACAAAATAAAATCTCGAAGAAATTTATTTCAAATAATAATGATAAAAATACTGAAGAATTCAAATTTCATCAAAAAAAATTGAAAATTATGAAATTCATTTACAAGAAATTAATACTCAACGAAGTTCTTATATTGATAATAAAAATGACTTAAAATTAAATGAAGTAATTTTTGTTTTTGATTTCGGGGCCTTTTATCCACCAAGTGGTATTAAAAAAGAAAATAATAAAATCTCAGACTTATGTATTTGTAAAATAACAAAAATTAAGGAAGAGAAACTCCAATACAGTCAGTTTCACTTTTAAGGCACAAACTTTCAACCAAATTTAAGGCACAAAAAAAATCTCAAATTAAAGCACAAAATTCAGCTTCTAGTAAAAATAATTTGTGAAAATTAAAATTCCAAAAAATATGATTTAATTTGAGATTTTTTTTGTGCCTTAAATTTCGTTGAAAGTTTGTGTCTTAAAAGTGAAACTGACTGTATCAACTTTAAGAGTTAGCTGTATGGTGAATAGAGGAGAGTATTGTAAAATTGAGTAGAGCTTGTGAATAACAATGTGTAAGATCTAGTCTTAGTTAGAGCAAGAGTGAAAGAGGTAGTTATTGTTTCAAACTAATTTTAGTTTTTTTTGTTAGTAGTTATTTGTGGTTTTTTTTGTTTGTTTGAAAGAAGTTTTAAAAGAATTAAGAGAGTTTAAAAGATCTTTAAAAGGTCTTTTAAAGAAAATGAAGAAAGTTTAAAAGGTCTTTAAAGGAAATATAAAATGATCCTTAAAGCACCTTTAAAGGGTAATCCTTCACAAGTCGAATGGAACGGCTGTAAATATTAAATTTTAACAAGATCTATGAACTAAACGAAATTTTAAGACCTTAGTTGTGTGAGTAGACATAAAAGTAATATCCACTGACCATAAAATTCGAATATTCGTTAATGTACATAACCCAACCATGATCGATCTAATTGAAGTTTTGTCTTACAATCAATTTTTACCTCTGAAAATTGAAATATAGAACAAAAATGGTTGGGATATGGTTTTCAGTAATAGGTTTGCTAATGAGAATCTGATCTGTCAAAATAAATATTCCTAAAAATCTGAAATTTGATAGTTCTTCTGGATACTAAGAAATAAAGACATATTTCACCCGTGTATTAATCCCTCTAAAGGTAATAGTGGCCTTATTTTAGATAATCCTTAATTATTATGAAAATAAAGTACTTTTATTTCTGTGATTTCTGTGATTTCTTTCATTTCTTTGATTTGACAAATGGTTAATGCGTTTTAATGTTTTTGCTTTCATGTTCTTGTGTAACTATAAACTTTTAGAACAGCCATTCAATTTGTTTTGAAAACCAATTCACTGAAAGATATAATCTAGTTAAGGTTTAGTAATCAACAAACAATTTGATCCATGGAACAAAAACATAAAGAATTGCAATTTTTTGAAAATGAAAGATTGTAAAATTGTGTAGTCTAAAATACAATTCAGTATTTAGGTTCAATTTTTTAATTTGATCCAATCAAATACTTTCTTGAAAAGTTTACTACCTTCATTGTTTCACCAAAACAATAAAAGTATAAATTTTGACATTAATTTGGAAATCCTTAGATTGTAATTTTCTTCACATCTTTTAATATGGTTAGACTTTATTTGTAAAAGATAATCAATCAATTTTTTATTTATTTATTCTTGTTTCAGTTGTTTACAATTTGTCAAAAAAAAAAAAAAAAAAAAAAAACAAAAAAATAGTTTCTGTGATTTCTATGATTTCTGTGATTTTTCTGGATTCTGTGATTCCTGGGGTTCCTGTACTTTCTGTGGTTTTTCTTGTTTCTGTGATTTTAAATTCTCAGCTGTGTTAATCATTTTTTAGATTTTTATTCTTCGTTTTTAAATTTTAAATTCAATTTATTTTTTTGAATTTAATAACATTTTATGATGAATATGGATCGAAATCACAGAAATCACAGAAATCACAGAAACAAAGAATCACAGAAACTTGAAGAAATGAAAAAGGAAAGGAAAGAAATGAAAGCCAAACGAAACAAAATGGAACAAAGAAAAACAAAACTTGAAAATGAACGTGACGATATGATCCAGGTACGTAATAAAATGCAAGCAAAAAGTGAGGAAATGCAATCAAATCGTAAAGAAATGCAAGAGAAGAGTAAAGAAATGCAAGAGGAACGTAATGAAATGCAATCAAAGAGTAAGGAAATGGAAAAGAAACTTGGTGAACTTGATAAAAAGTCTAGTTTAAAAATCCAATTGCTTTCCACAGCTGAAGAATTACAGAAAAAATTGAAAAAATATAAGAAATTGAAAAAAGTGTTAAAAGAAAAAGAAATTGAAATTGAAAAAGAAAAAGAAAAAGAAACCAAAAAAGAACAGGAAAAAAAATTGAAAAAACAAAAAGTAAAATCAATAATCAAAACAATTCAAAAGAAAATCTTGGTAATAAAACAAATAGACAAACAAAACGTACAAATCAAAGAGCAAGACCAACGGATCAAAGAACAAAACTTCCAAATAGACAAACAAAATCAACAAATTGACAAACAAAACCAACAAATCAAAGAACAAAACCTCCAAATAGACAAACAAGACCAAAGGATAAAAGAGCAAAATCTACTTATCAAAGAACAAAACAACAGGATCGATAAACAATTTGAAAGATTTAATATGAGTGCACTTACTAAAAATACAAAAGATCTTTCAATTGGAAAAGTAACGAAAAACCAACAACAAGAACACAAAACTCAAGGTAACTTCCTCGTATATAAATAAACCTTTTCTTTTCAATTTTTTTTTTTAATTGTAATTGGATTTCTCATTCTTTCTTTGAAAATTTTAATAAAAAAAAAAAAAAAAAAAAAAAAAAAACAAAAAAATAAAAACAAAAAAAACAAAAAAAAAAACAATCAAAAAACAAAAAGGAAAAAGTCTAAAAAAGTTAAAGTCTTTTTGTTATGTTTACAAAAAGAATAAACTTTCCAAACTATCAAATTATTTTTCAAAATTCTTTGGGTTAACAAATCTTGAAAAATTCAAAAAAAAGAACTTATTTGATCTAATGGAGAAGTGTCCAAAGGAACTTGAAAGAGCACAAAAGAAGACATTTGGTCCACTTTTTTTGAAAGGAATAAGACCGCTCAAAACATCATTTGATAATTTAACTTCTTGTTTATTCTCACATTTAACTGGAAATCCATCTGAAGTAACCAACAACATTTTCAAAACCTTTCAAAATAATAGTGAGATGAAATTAGTTTTTTTAGTTGGTGCCAGTGGAGTTGGGAAGACCTGGACACTTATTGATTTTGCTTTTCAAAATTATTCTCTCTTTTTTAACTTTTCTTTATTTTCAGGAGAAATCTATAAAGATCCTAATATGAAAATCTTGGTTGATGATATTGAAGATATTTATTCTGGTTTAAAATTGACTGAAATTAGATCTTGGCACAATTCAAAATTAAAATTAGCCCGTGAAAGAGTTAAAATCGACATATTTGCAAGACTACTAGTTCTAATTATTTTTTTATTCAAAGAAGAAGAAGAAAAAGAAGAAGAAAAAGAAGAAGAAGAAGAAGAAGAAAAAAGAAGAAGAAGAAGAAGAAGAAAAAGAAAAGAAGAAGAAGAAGAAGAAGAAGAAGAAGAAGAAGAAGAAGAAGAAGAAGAAGAAGAAGAAGAAGAAGAAGAAGAAGAAGAAGAAAAAGAAGAAAAAGAACAAAAAGAAAACAAGAAGAAGAAAAAAGAAAAAAACAAAAAGAGCAGTAACAAGAAAAAGAATGAATTTTCACAAAAAATGTTTCTTTTATGGCAAATACAACAAACAGAACAGATTGAAAAAATGGTAAATTTGATAAAAGAATTAAATAAAACTACAAATGGAGAAAAGTTATTTAAAGATCTTCAAAATAATATTCAAGATATCTTAAAAAATGTTTTTAAAATTAAAAACATTTACTGTATAATTGATGAAGCTCAATGGGTTCAAACCATACTTGATCAAAAGATAATCAGTGATATGGCTATTAAGAAGAATTTACCATTATTTCAAAATAAGGAAAAAACCCAAATAGATAATAATTATAAACGAGGCATTTTAAAAGTTTTTTTAAAAATAATTAAAGAAGATTATAAGAATTTTTTCAAAGGAATAATCTCTGGGACAAGGCTTTCTATTGAAAAAATGGATACTTATGGAACAAGTGGAAATAAAATTCAAGAACCAATACACTGTATTTTATCACCTTTTAAGCCTTGGGGTCTTGATCAAGTTTATATGCATTTTTCTAAATTTTTCAACACAAAAAGCAAAAAAATACCAATTCAAAAAGAATATTTGAAAAAATTTGAAGGACGACCAAGATGGATTGAAAATTTAATTCTAAATATTTTACAGCTCAATAATAATAAAGTAATACTGACTATGAATGATTTGAATGAAATTACAACAAAAACCTTTGAATGGAATAAAAACTTTATATTAGAGAATTTGAATAGAAAATGGTCATTCAAGAAAAAAATCTTTTTAGATTTATTTATTGATAATTTCTATTCTTTCAAAGATATTCAACAAAAAACATTTTATAAATTTGAATATATTGATCATTATCAAGAATATTTGGGATATCTTCAATTAAAAAATACTGATCGTTATCGTAATAATAAGAAAAAAGCAACAATTCAAATTGAAGAGAAAATGATTGAAGAAATTCTCAAAGAATTTGTTGATGAAAAAATCACAAAGGATGAATTAAATTTGTTTGAAGAAATTTATAAAAAACATATGAAGAAATTGATAAAGTATTTAAAAAAAAAATCAAAAACTGATTCTAAAAAAGGAACTTTATTTGAAGATGTCATTTTAGCAACTCTATTAAAGAATTTCAATAATAAAACAGTATATGATTTTGTAAATACTTTTACTAAAAAAGAATCTCAAGGGAAATTGCCAGACTTTTCTTCTCCTTCCCAACAACCATTAAAAAATGATAAGAAATCAAAAAATTCAATTCAATTAACACCACTTCCTCGATGGACAAAAAATCAAATAATTTTTATTAAAAAAGGTAGAAGTTCATATTCTTTGCAATATAATAATGATCTAGAATTTCTACAAAAATTAGAATATGGATTGATAATAAAACCTAAGACATTAACAAGACCTGATGGAATTTTATTACTATCACCAAAAAGAACAATCAAAGAAAAAGATAAAAAGAAACTACAACAAGAAGAAGAAGAAGAAGAAGAAGAAGAAGAAGAAGAAGAAGAAGAAAGAAGAAGAAGAAGAAAAAGAAAAAGAAAAAAAAAAAAAAAAAAAAGAAAAGTATCATTGGTTATTAATTGAAAGTAGATTTTATACCAAGACGATTGGTTATTGGGAAAATTATTATGATAATTATAAAACTGCTGATTTTAAATTATTATTTAGAAATCATTTAGGTGAATCAAATCAACCAAATTTAACAAAAGGTTTTGACGAATGGGAAGAAATTGAAAATTGTAAAGGATGTTTACGACTTGTTTTCTGTATTCCAACAATTTCTAAACCAAGAAAAAAAATCATAAAGAAAAAAAAAATGAAAATTCAAAAGAAAAAAAATTACCAAGATCAATATGATTCAATAATTCAATTCAAATACCATGAACCAATTTGTCATATTATTGCAGAAGATATTATTATTATTATAACTTTGGATAATTGTTAATGTTTTTTTGGGAATGATACATTATCAAAAAAGCTCAAAACAATAATAGAAACAATCAGTTTTTAAAAAAAATAGAGAAAAAATCAAAAACAAAAAAAATAACATTGAATGAGAATTTGAATAAGATTATGAAGAATAAAATTGAAGAATCAGATGATTAAAGAACAAGTTATTTTTTTTGAATTTAAGTTTTTTCTAGTTAAAAGGTTTAAAGTTGAGAATAAAATAAAAAAAGCTTGAGTTAACTCATTCACTTTTAACATGTTTTTTTAGGTAAAAAAAAAAAGAGGAAATTGGCAATTGAAGTTTTTTTTAACAATTATTTTGCGTTTAGTTTTTTATTTTGGTAATTGGATTTGAGAAAATTAGAAATACAATAAATTTTGTGTTTGGTGTTATGAAAGGGAGTTAAAGCGTAAAAAAAGCGAAAAGGTAGTAGAGAAGAGCAAGAATGGAGAGTAGAAATTTGGTGTAAGTTTTGTTAAGGTTGTAGTTTGTGGTTAAGAATGATGTTGATTTATTGAATGAAAGTGTGTGTCAAGTTATGGGTTAGATTATGATGTGGTTTGGAAAAAATAATGAAAAAGATGAGTTTTTTTTTTTGGAATTTGTGTTGTTTCAGGCCATCTAAAGATGGCCCATCATTTCTACTAAAGAAGAAATGTTGAGAAAAAATTTTGAAAATAAGTAAAAAAATTAAAAAAAAAATTGAGAATTTTATAAGAGAATTCAATTTCAATTTGAAAATATTTTCACCTTTTTAAATTATTTTTCATTTTATTCAAAAGTATTTTAGTAATCCTGACTTGTTGATTCTTGAAATAATATATAATTTTGAATTTATCAAAAATTAAAAACAAAAAGATAAAAAAATAATCCCAACAAGTATTTCATTTTCAATTTAGTTTTATTTGAAATTTGGATTGTAAATATAAAATAGTTGGATTTTTAGATGATGAATTAGATGTAATTTAGAATTTCATTATATTTTGAAAAATATAATAAGAATAATTTTAATTTTAATTCGATAAAAATTTCAATTCGAAAAGTGAATGTTATAAAAAATACTCACAAATTATCAAACTTTATCTAAATTATGAAATTTTTTGGTGTCGTAAAGAATTTTCAAAAAAAAAATTACAAAAACAAATAAAACCCTATTAAAAAGAATTAACAATAAACAATATTAGAATTGTCAATAATTTGGATTTCAACATATTTCGAAGATAAAAAATCAAAAAGATGCCAAATATTTCAAAGATCTTAACAAAATTAATCAATATCTCAGGATCTAAGAATATACTTTTTTAATAAACCTAGAGGGTACTTTTCTAAATCGGTTTTGAATCCAAGTGTTTGGATCCTAATGAATAATTCATCTGTTTACTGGATACCTTAAAATATAAAAAATGTACAATTGTAATAAATTTTTACTCTTTTTCAATAATTATTATGAAAATAAAGTACTTTGGATTTCTGTGATAACTTTTAGATAATCAAAAAACTTTTGTTTGTAAAATTTTATATTTTAACTACATGGATTCTGTGATTCCTGGGTTCCTGGGGTTCCTGAGGTTCCTGGATTCTGTGATTCCTGGGGTTCCTGTTCTTTCTGTGGTTTTTCTTGTTTCTGTGATTTTAAATTCTCAGCTGTGTTAATCATTTTTTAGATTTTTATTCTTCGTTTTTAAATTTTAAATTCAATTTATTTTTTTGAATTTAATAACAATTTTATGATGAATATGGATCGAAATCACAGAAATCACAGAAATCACAGAAACAAAGAATCACAGAAACTTGAAGAAATGAAAAAGGAAAGGAAAGAAATGAAAGCCAAACGAAACAAAATGGAACAAAGAAAAACAAAACTTGAAAATGAACGTGACGATATGATCCAGGTACGTAATAAAATGCAAGCAAAAAGTGAGGAAATGCAATCAAATCGTAAAGAAATGCAAGAGAAGAGTAAAGAAATGCAAGAGGAACGTAATGAAATGCAATCAAAGAGTAAGGAAATGGAAAAGAAACTTGGTGAACTTGATAAAAAGTCTAGTTTAAAAATCCAATTGCTTTCCACAGCTGAAGAATTACAGAAAAAATTGAAAAAATATAAGAAATTGAAAAAAGTGCTAAAAGAAAAAGAAATTGAAATTGAAAAAGAAATTGAAATTGAAAAAGAAAAAGAAATTGAAAAAGAAAAAGAAATTGAAATTGAAATTGAAAAAACAAAAGTAAAATCAATAATCAAAACAATTCAAAAGAAAATCTTGGTAATAAAACAAATAGAAAAACAAAACGTACAAATCAAAGAGCAAGACCAAAGGATAGACAAACAAAATGAACAAATCAAAGAACAAAATGAACAAATCAACAAGCAAGACCAACGGATCAAAGAACAAAACCAACAAATTAAAGAGCAAAACTTACAAATAGACAAACAAAACGAACAAATAGACAAACAAAACGTACAAATCAAAGAGCAAGACCAAAGGATAGACAAACAAGATGAACAAATTAAAGAACAAAACCAACTCATTAAAGAACAAAACAAACTAATTATTGAAAAAAACAAAGAAATTCTTGAAATAAAAAACAAATTTGAGAAAGCTGAAATAGAACAAAAAATGTCAAGACAAAACCTCAAGGTATCAAGTTTAACAAAGCAAATTGATCAAATTGATCTGAGTTCAAGACACTTAAGTAGAATTTTTTGTTCTTTCAATTTTTTTTATTTTGCTTTTCAAATTCTCAATTAATTTTATCAAAAACAAAAAAAAAAAAAAAAAAAAAAAAAAAAACCCTCAAACCTAGTAATTAAAAAAATATTAAATTCCTTTTTAAAGCATTCGAAGGAAAAAAGTTTAAACAACAGAACACCACTTAATGAACTGTTTAATAAAACACGTACCAATGCAATGCTTTGTGACTTTAACGAAGCCTCGATCCCATTTGTCAATAGAACACAAGAAATTAACGAGATTGTCGATGGTATTACAAGTGATTTTTTAAGAATTAAAAATCAATTTGGGAAAAAAAATACAAACCTAACTTGGTTTGGCTCAAGTGGGATCGGGAAAACAAGACTTGCAAAAACAATTTTTTATCAGGATAGCTTCAAAAGCGCCTTTGAAAAGCACTTAAATTCAATTAAAGATGAAACAATGAAAGAAAAAATCAAGAATTTAAAAGAATCTTATGACAACTTTCTCAAGAATAATTTATTTATTTATATAGACTTTGCAGAGAATCCACTTGAAGAATGGGAGTATGAAAATGGAAACATAAAAAAAAGTTTAATTTATAGAATTTTAATTTTTTTGTCAAGATTTTATAATGAGGATAATTCTGATGACAATTTGATCAACGAAGATTTAAAAGTATTGGCTTATAATATTGGTGCATTAGATGAAATATTTATTAATTTCCATGATTTACTTTTTAACAACAAGATCAAACAGAATCAAAAGCAACAAAAAAAAAACAAAGAATGGTTAATGATAATAATTATATTTGATGAAACAAATAAAACTTTGAATTCCACGAATAACAACAACAACAACAATAATAAGAGTTATCTTCCAAATTTATATGAAAAAATTATATCAGAAAAATCAATTCTTATTAGAACTCAGATCTTTTTGATGCCTGTTTTTTGTGGAACACAAGCAAAAGATTCCATTCAACATATACAATCCATTAGCAGAAGAGCACCAAAACAAATTTCAATAAATTTAATGACAAAGGAAAATTATTTACAAATCCTTGAAAAATTACTTGGAGAAAAAAAAAAGTTAAAATTTGAATCACTTCCAAGGGGTATCCAATTTCTTCTTGTCAATATCGAAGGTGTACCAAGACTATTTGAATATTTTCTGATATGTATTCTGAAAAATCATCACGTGAAAAGAAAACTTTTTGCCTCTAAAAACAACAAAACTGAACTTTTAAATAGTCAAATTATTCAGAAATTTATATTTAACGATTCACAAGACCCACAAAATTGCATTGCACTTTTCAAAAGTATTCAAAAAGAAATCAAAAGTAATGTAAAAATGATTTCAATTCAGACTTTAACAGACCAAGAGCCAATTTTTAAATTAAAATTATTCAGTTACTCAATTTGCTCACAACCAATATATTCACATTATTCCTTTAATTTGAAAATTATTAACGATAATACGAACAAAGAATATATAAAAAAGTCTATATATGATCTGGAAAATGATGGGCTCATATTTCGCAAGGAATCAAAAGAAAATGAGCAAAGTTTAATAATCTTACCATTTATATATCTTGATCTAATTTTAAAAAACTCAAACTTGCTTCCTTTTATTTTTTTACCAAGAATATTACAAACACCAACAAAAACCAAAAGTTTTGAAATAAATGAAATTGATGATCTTAAAAATTTTCTTTTCAGAATACACAATTATTTTATTATTAACTCCAAATCCCTGCAACGAATAAATGTTGAAGAAGAACAAAATATTTTTTTAAAATCAATAATTTTTACAAACAAATATAACAACGAGAATGAGGATAATAATGAGAATGAGAATGAGAGTGAGAATGAGAATGAGAATAAGAATAAGAATGAGAATAAGAATAAGAATAAGAATGAGAATAAAACTAGAAATAATAATAATAATAATAATGTAGACAAAAGTGAAAGTAAAAGTGAAAATGAAAGTGACAATAAAAGTAACAATGATAATTTAAAAAAGATTGGATTATTTTGTTCAGAAATTGAATTTAAATTCAAATATAAACAAATCAAAATTATCAAATTACAATCAAAAAAACAAAAAAAATTTAAATTTTACAATAACATATTAGCTTTTAATACAGGACAAATTAAACCTTCAAATTTTATGGAGCAAATTATTAAGGAAAAATTATTCTCAAAGGGAATTGGATTTCTTAATGTTCCTAATTCTCCATTTGCTGATTCCTTTCTTGTATTACCAATAGAAGAAGAGTCCCAAGATACTGCATTGGAGAACTGGATATGGCAACGAAATCAAATTTCGGAAACAGACAATTTTAAGAATGGAATCAACAAAAAACTATTAAAAAAAAATCCAACAGAAAAACCAAAATATTTCCTTGTTTTAATTCAATCAAAAAGAGGTTTAAAAAATAAAATCGATCTTTTAAGTGAATGGAATAAAATCAAATTAATTACAATTCATCTTCCTTTTATCTTTATATTAATTTCAGATACCGATTCCCAACAACAATCTAAGCTTATTCCCAAGAATCTCAAAAAATTCATTTTAATTTTTACTCCAAAAAATTATTCTCAAATTTTTGATTCAAAAACTATTATATCAAGGAGATGGCATCATGATTTATAATTGACAAAAATTGTAATAATACTCCAAAAATTTTAAAAATTTTAAAAAAAACAGCAACAATAATAATAATAACAATAATAATAAAAATAACAACAACAACAACAACAACAACAATAACAATAACAATAATAATAATAACAAGGGATAAAATAGTTTTGATTTTTTTTTTATTAAAATAAACTTAATTCCAAAAATTTGAGCACAGTTTAAACAGTTTGAAGAATAACAATAACATGATTTACATCCAATCGGGAAAGTAATTTTAATTCAACAAACTAATTCATTTTTTATCAATAAATTTGTTTTTGTTTTCATTTCCAATTTTCTAGTTACAAAAATCTGTTTCGTTGGATCTGAAAATTTTTTAATCGACGGTTGATAGATGGTTACAGTTGAGTTTCAAAAATAGAAAAATCCACATAAAATTGGTCCTTTGTATCTTATCATTTGATCGATCAACCATTGTTGGTGTAATTTTAACAAATCTACCAATATATTTTTTGTTCAAACTCTTTCATTTCAGCTCGTTTCCTTATTTTGTAAATACTCGTTTTGAGTTTTTGTTTCATATTGTTTTCTTATATTTGGATGAAAATGATTACTTATAAAAACCATTAATACTATGTTACTTAAATGTGCGTTTATATTAGGTTTGGAAAAATATAATAAATTGAGTTTTTGTTTTCCTATTTTTGATGTTCTGGTGATGTCCAAAATTTTTGCAATGGGGTTTAGTTTTAATTTTGGGAGAAGATAATTTCAGATTCTTAGAATAAAACTTAGAGCTATTTTGTGGTTTAAACTTTTGATAACATATAATCATATTCACTTCTCCAATTCCATAAAATCCAACGGTTTAAAATCCTAACAAGTAATAATTTGACAAAATTATTCTAATTTTGGAATTCTTCTATCTGTTTAAGTCCCCATTTATGTTTCCTTTTTATGATTCTCTCAATTGTAATGTTGTTGTTCATTTTAAACAAAAACCATTAATCCAAAATGTCACTGATATTAAAATATCTTTCTAATTGCTTTGTGCTGTCAGGATTATTAAAATCTCACAAATGATGTTAAAATAAAAAATGTTAAAATTAAATGCCACAATAGAACGTTGAGATAAGGATAAAAGATAAGTTATTCAACCTTCAAAACACTATTTTTTGAAATTCAACTTAACATTCTATTGTGGCATTTTCTTTGAGACTTTTTGAAATTAAAATTTAAAAAATCTAATGAATGAAGTGCTTTAAATAATAAAAATAAACTAGGCACAACCAAAGTAAAAAATGTAATTTTCGGATCTTCTTCAGAATTGCAAAAAAGTTGAAAAATTTTCCAATACCGTGGCTACTCCCTTAAGGACTACATTTCCAAGGTGAAAACGGTGAAATTGTTGATAAAAACTCTCTCTTTCAAGAGTTCCATAATCCCAGTTAAATTTACAGACTGAGAATTTCTTATAGAAAAAATGAGAGTTTTTTTTAATAATTCCAACAAATTCTTCACAATTTTACCCATTCTTAGATCCTACTAAATTTGATTTTAATATTTCATAATTTCCATTTCAAATCTATAAACACAAAACAATTCCTCAAGCTGTTCTATATATTGTTTTTAGTTACTTTTAAAAGTTTGAAATGTTTTAAAATTTGGATTGTACTTGAAAATCCCTGAAAGTCATTTTTTTAATAATTGATCTTCAAAAAATTTTTGAAAATTTTTCAATTTTTTTGTTTGTGATATTTTATTCTTCAAAATTAGTAATTTTTTTATCCAAATTCTTCAAACTGAAAATTCAATTTGGGAGAATTGAAAGTGAAATAATATAATAACTCAGCACACTCAAAGGTGGGAGCATAGCCCTGAAAGGTCGAGTAATTCTTATTTATTTTTAAAATTTCAAAGGTAATAGGTAATTATTTTCTCAAGGATTAAAATAAACCCAATAAACAAACTCCATAATTGACTTCGAGAAATGACTTTACATTTTTAACAAGAGTTCATTTTTCCCAATTAAATTTATAGTTAAAAAATCTGATCTCCTTTCTGATTTGAATTTTTGGATTGGAAAACTAAATTGGAAAAATTGCCAAAAACATTGACCATTTTCGCGAGAACGTGGCCAATTGCAAATTGGTCATATTCGTGCAAAAATGTTCACCAACAACATACCCCATAATCTAATAACCTTGTATCTCATAAGGACAAAATTATCTCTTTTTAAAAGCTCTTTTTTTCAACAATAAATTTTTAAAAATTTAAAAATGAACGTAATTTGAAAAAAAATTACAAATAAAAGATCTCAATTTACCTTGTTGTTGTTTTTGGACATTTGAAACAAAGTGTTCAAAAAATCAAACTAAAGAGATACGTCCTCTTCAACTTCATAAAGACTTATTCAACTCAAAAAAACAATTGCAACACATGCAATTTACTCCATTCACAAAAGGTATATGTACAAAATAATACTTTTATTGTTTCAATGTTAAATTATAATTTATCATATTTAAACCAACCTTTTGGGAAAATATTCTGACACACGCAATTATATTTTTTTCAATTTGTTTTAATTTTATTTGAAATCTAACTTGTGCTGTTCAAAGAAAAAAATGAAATTTCAATTTTTAAAATTATAAAATTATACTTTTGGTTCCAATTTATTCTCGACTTTTATCCAAAATATTTTTTTACTTTAAATATCACTTCGTGTTAAAACACGTAATAATTGATTATTTTGATGAGAATATAACCTGTTTAAAATGGGCACCTTCTCACTAAAATGGTCATTTTTATTTTTAAAGAATTCTCTCTTTTAGTAATTTCATATGTTTGTATGAACAAATAACATTAAAATTATAATATTATTTTAAAAAATTCTTGAAAAATAAATCAAAATATTGAATCCTTGAAGATCGGAAAAATTTGATCTTTTATTTTATTTACAATAATTTATTAAATTTCTTGAAATTTCAACGATCAGGAAATATTCTTTTTCAAAAATTACAAGATTAAACAACAAACTGTTATTATTAAAATCAGTTATTTGATTATATTTATTAATCTATTTTTTTTTTTTTTATTTACAGTCAGTTACACTTTTAAGACACAAACTTTCAACAAAATTTAAGAGACCAAAAAATCTTAAATTAAGGCACATTTTTTTATAATTTTTTTTTTACTCAAATTATTTTACTAGAATCCAAATTTTGTGCCTTAATTTTAGATTTTTTTTTGTGCCTTAAAATTCGTTGAAAGTTTGTACCTTAAAAGTAGAACCAACTGTATTAATTTAATTATATTTTTAAAAAAAATTTGATTTTTTTTTTATTTATTATTGAAGAAGTGTAAATAACACTCTAGTTGCCCTTAGAATTGAAATTTCTGAAAGGAAATTTAAGCATAAAATCATAAATTTCACGATTATTAACCAATCAAAATAACATTAAATTGTTTTGGTTTTAAAATTATTTCATTAAGATTTTTTTTTTTAATTTGTTATGAAAAATTCGAATATCTTTTTCAGAGGAAGGAAATACCCACAAAAAATGATCAATTTTTCAATAACTTCCTTTTGTTTATATTTTGAATAAAATGACAAAGAGTCCAAAAAATAACAAATTTTTTTTCCAAACTCTATTTCTTATATTTTAGAAAACTAAATTAAGTTTAAAATTCCCCTAATGACTATATTATAGACCTAGGTCTTAAATATTCTTTGAATTAGGAGACACAAATTTAGTCACTTCAAAATTCTCTCTTTAACAGTTTAAGTATTACACTTAACCCATACAGTCAGTTTCACTTTTAAGGCACAAACTTTCAACGAAATTTAAGGCACAATAAAAATCTCAAATTAAGGCACAAAATTTTGGATTCTAGTAAAATAAATTGCAAAAATTAAAAATTCCAAATTTTGTGCCTTAATTTGAGATTTTTTTGTGCCTTAAATTTCGTTGAAAGTTTGTGCCTTAAAAGTGAAACTGACTGTATCAATAAACCAGGAACAAACTCTATATTTGGGACCATATTGATCCCCTTCAATTCGGATTTAGGAAAAAATTCGACACAAGAATAGCAGTAAAAAACTACTTGGACAAGTTCAATGAAGAAAAAAAGAAAAGAAAAAAGAACCACACTTGGGCAGTCACAATAGATTTAGCAAAATGTTTTGACTCAGTACCTCATAAACTAATTGTCAAAACAGCACCAAAGTTTATTAAAGACTCCCTAATAAGAGAATTTATTAAACAATATTATAAGGGAAATGGGACAGGAGTATACCAAGGAGACCCACTTTCCCCCATAATATTTGCTTATATTAGCCACTTCATATTACAAAGAATCAAACCGTATACAATACACACGCAAATGTATGCAGATGATCTGATCCTAATAATGGAAGGTAAATCTCTACTATAAATTGAAGAATTATTAAAAACAAAAATTTACCCAATCATCACAAAATATGGATTGACGGTAAATGATGATAAAACAGAAAAGGAGACTGAAAAAAAACTTAAAAAGATCAAATACCTAGGAATATGGCTAGACAAAAAAGAACACATATAAAAAACCTAGATAAAGCCAAAGACCACTTTTCTAGATACATCTACATTTACGCAAATGATAGACTCTCAAATGCGCTAAAGATCCAACTTTTTAAGGCAGTTATCCTACCCCAAGTTCTCTATGGCCTAGATGTTTTCAACCTGACGAAAACAGACTATGAGAAAATAGAAACTTGGATTTATGTAAAGATAAAAAACATAATCAAAGTCAACATAGGCACACCAACCGATATCATAAGATGGGAGACTAGAACCGAGCCCACAAAACATATGATACTAAAAAGAAAAGCTAAATTCCTCAAGAAACTGAAAAAATTGGAACTTGAGTACTTAGCTAAAGACCTCAAATTAGATGAAATCGAAGGTATAGACTGGGAAAACATGGAGGAAAAAGAAATCAAAGAAAGACTCCATGAAACCCACATTAAAACCATACAAAATAAAGTCGATTCATCTATAGGCGAAAAGAATTGGAAACTGAAGAAATATCTCAATTTTGCTCAATTTCCAAATAACTTTGCGCAAAAACAACCATATCTAAGCTGGAAATCATCAACAACCCTATTTAAGCTTAAATCCTTCTCAAATGGCTTATGTAGGTACATATACAAATGGGAACCAGGTATAGACTCCAAAATATGCCCTTGTTGTAATAAAAAAGTTGATGATGTTGACCATTTCATATGGAAATGCGAAAAATATGAAAAAACTAGGAAATTCTGGAAAAATGATCTTAAAAACATCGAGGGGTTCGATTTTAATATCATTGCCAGAGAAGATACAGATGAACTCTTCAGAAAAATGAACGTAAAAGTGATATATGACATCACGATTGAGTACCTTATAACCAACATGACTCAACATGCTATAAGGAAAAATGCACTCAAAACCAAATAACCTTGTCAAACCCATCTGAAAAATAGTTTACATTTATAACACCCCTCAGATTTCTTTAACTCTCTTTTTTTATTTTTTTTTCTTCCTCCATAGGTCTGACCTATGGAACACTCTTCACTTTTTTTCTTCCCCCTTCTAATATTTTAGAAAACTAAATTAAGTTTAAAATCCCCCTAATGACTATATTATAGACCTAGGTCTTAAATATTCTTTGAATTAGGAGACACAAATTTAGTCACTTCAAAATTCTCTCTTTAACAGTTTAAGTATTACACTTAACCCATATCAATAAACCGGAAAACAAACTCTATTTCTTAAGACATTTCATTTTTTGTAAAAAAAATAATTTTTTTTGTAGAAAAAATGAAAACTTTTGTTAGCTTATTTGGATATCCTGGAATGTGGTGCGAAAAGTACTTTTGATGTTATACCATGAGGACACCATGTCATGAAGTTTGATATGGTTTAAACCTCAGGTCTCGAATCATAGTTTTATGGCTATGACTCACCCCTTGACATGTATATGTCACCCACCCCATGTCACATAGTATATAACACAATGGTTGATGGACCAATTGGGGTTTTGCACATTTATGCTACGTGTATATGCTATATTATAGGGCTAATTTCACACATATAACTCGACAGAGTCACACTGAAGTTACACTATGGGGTACTCAACAGGGCTAACTTTACATTGGTAACTCGATAGAGTTACCGTAGATTTGTCCGACAAGGGTATCCAACAGGGCTAACTTTGCACTGATAACTCGTTAGAGTTACCGTAGAGTTGTCTGACAAGGGTACTCAACAGGGCTAACTTTGCACTTGTAACTCGACAGAGTTACCGCTGAGTTGTCCGACAAGGATACTCAGCAGGGCTAACTTTACATTGGTAACTCGAAAGAGTTACCGTAGATTTGTCCGACAATTCTATCCAACAGGGCTAACTTTGCACTGGTAACTTGACAGAGTTACCACAACGTTATAATATAATATTAACACATAGTGTTAATATCCCCTGTTAAATAAAACGATAGACAAATTTGGTACACCTAGAAAACATTTTGTTTTTTAAGCACGATAGACAATAATCAGAAATAACTTTTTCTATTTGAATATATTAAGTGGAAATTGATACCAATTGTATAAAATTGTTTCAAAAGTGTGATAGAGCTCATGACACACCTCGTTATATACTATTTGGGACTAAACAACAATATGTATACAGTCAGTTTCACTTTTAAGGCACAAACTTTCAACGAAATTTAAGGCACAATAAAAATCTCAAATTAAAGCACAAAATTCAAATTCTAGTAAAAATAAATTGTAAAAAAAAAAATTCCAAATTTTGTGCCTTAATTTGAGATTTTTTTGTGCCTTAAATTTCGTTGAAAGTTTGTGTCTTAAAAGTGAAATTGACTGTATTATCACACTTTTGTTGGTTCGAAGATAAAATATCGATAATTTTGATCAAAGGTACCACTTTGAACAAAAAAGAACAATAAATATTTTTAAACGCGTTTATTGTTTACTATGATAGGATAAACTCATGTTATCCCAATGTTTAGATCAATCTATCGATAAAATATACCAACGTTTGATTATAATCAAAAGATTATATCTTGTTAAATTATGTATTGTATTTTTCAATTAATCAAAATAAGTTTGACTCGACTCCTTATTTTTATACTAGAATAAACATCGAATTATCTTTTATTCTAGCTAATTGAATGGTTCGATATAAGCATTTATTCCGATTTGATCTTTGATTATAATCATATGTTGGTATATTTTACCGATAGAATGAAATAAACATTCTAAATCATTATACAGTCAGTTTCACTTTTAAGGCACAAACTTTCAACGAAATTTAAGGCACAATAAAATTCTCAAATTAAGGCACAAAATTCAAATTCTAGTAAAAATAAATTGTAAAAAAAAAATTTCCAAATTTTGTGCCTTAATTTGAGATTTTTTTGTGCCTTAAATTTCGTTGAAAGTTTGTGCCTTAAAAGTGAAACTGACTGTATATATATATATATATATATTAATAAACCAAATAAAATAGAATTTATCAAGACGTTATCGAAAATAATGGGGTAGGGGCTTGATAAATTCTTATTATATTTTTTATTATTGATTTTAGAATAAGAATATAATAAGACTCGAATTATTGATTTTATATTAATAATTCAACAAACCACCAACAAAATATTTTATTAAACTCTTTATTTCATTCAATTATGTCTGAAAAAAGAAAACAACCAAACACCAACAATTCAAAAATTACAATTATTACTGAAGAGGAAATACGAAAAATGTATTCTTCGGAAGTACATCAGGATTATTCACATAATAAGAGGAAGGGGAAAAGGAAAAGTTATGAGAAAAAATTCAAGTTAGAAACAGTTCAAGAATATATGGACAGTTTCATAACTTGGAAAAGACTGGGTTCGAAACCTGATGTACCACACGACACAATCTGCAAATGGAAAAGTCAGGTAATTAAAATGTATCAAGATCCTTCTATATCTGCCCTCAACCACGAAGGCAATACAATATTATGGGATTGTCACAAGAAGCATATAGTAATGGAAGGTGACGAAAAGACGTATCCTGAAATTGTAGCACCTTTAAAAGAACCATATATCAGAAGACACATCATTGGGTTACTATAAAATAAAAAATACCGTAGTGGTAAGGCTACAAGTGTCAGTAGAGCAGCTGTTTATACTGGATGAATTTGCGCGGTTTATATTGTAAATCAATTGACCATGTCGAAGATAGACCCAAATCGGAAGAAGATAAAAAAAGAGATACAGTCAGTTTCACTTTTAAGGCACAAACTTTCAACGAAATTTAAGGCACAAAAAAAATCTCAAATTAAAGCACAAAATTCAAATTCTAGTAAAATAAATTGTTAAAAAAAAAAATTCCAAATTTTGTGCCTTAATTTGAGATTTTTTTGTGCCTTAAATTTCGTTGAAAGTTTGTGCCTTAAAAGTGAAACTGACTGTAATACTCGTTTTTTCCAAACTTATACCCATTATATTGAAGAGAACGAACTCACTTCAGATCGAATATGGTGTATGGATGAAACACCGTGCCAACATTCTGACACTCCAAAAAAATCAATTAAACTTCGCAATTCAAGTTCATTCAGTAAAAAACATGGGTTTAACCAACGATATACATCTTTAGTGCGGATTATATCGACTTGGTATCATTTTAATGATATTGGCAGGTCTACATATAAAGGTAAAAAAAATTAAAACCCCTAAAGATTTTAACAATCTTTTAGCGGGTCAAACAGTTTCTCTTTTGATATTTTCAAAGAGTAAATATTAACTGATATATATGTACGGACGTATGTATACATGTATGTATATGAATACATCTACACATATGTATCAGTCAAAAATAAAATCTTTTAGAACATTTTTTGTTTTTATTTTGATTTTTTTTTTGTTTGATAAGTATTTGACTTAATACTTATTAATTTTATAAAGTGATATTTTCACTTTATTCATAACGAGTTAAAGACTTTTTAATTTACAATTAGTTGATGTCGAATAAATTTTAGTTTTATAAGAGTATACTAAGTTGGTAAGTTATCTTTTCTTTTTGTTTTAAGATTTTTTCAAAGTAGTTTTTGTTTGACTATTTTGAAAATTTCGTTTTTTTTTTTTTGTTTTTCCAGAGAGGAGTGCATAGTTGACTGGATTCTCTTTAAAAAAATTGAAAAAATGAAAAAAATATTCAAAAAAAAAAAATGTGCTTTATTTTGAGACAATTTGTGCTTTATTTTCAATTAAAGTTTGTGTTTTAAAAGTGAAACTGACTGTATGGAAAACAAAAACTTTTTTATTACCAATCTGAACAGCACAGCCCATTGAAATTTTAGATGGGAAGAGAAAAGGAATTAGAAAGTTTAGTATTTTGAATGGTATCACATACCAATAATAGTCATTTTCGATGACACTCTCATAATCGACTGGAAATAAAGAAACCCAAACTACCTTCCTATTGCAAACAAGCTGATCTCTTCACTTCTCACATTAACTAAAATTGAGAGAAGTTACAGCACTAACCCAAACATACAAAATCCCCAAAAAAAAAGGTGAAAAGGAAACAGAATGTGTTTATTGATCCCAAAGATTGCAAAATTGAAAAAGTTCAGAAACCATTTCCCTACACTTTCATTTTGAAACACCAACGAAACAGAAATCTATCCCAAAATAAATAAATAACAAAGAATCTGGATTTAGACCCACTAACAAAATTATCAGTAAAAAATGAGAATTCAACAACTAAGAATCGAAGTTTGAAACAATGGGAAGGAAGGTAATGGATTCTTAATTTTGAAGAATGGTTGGAGATGGCTGTGGTTAAAATGACAAAGATGTTAAAATTTATCAAAAAATGGGTTTACCTTTCTCATTTTTTTTGAAAAAAAATCTTATTTTTTCTATTTAAAAAGATCTATTTACTCAACCGGATTTTAAGTCAATAAATATGTTTTTATACACCAAACGAGTATTCACAGATCATGAAATTCGGAGAATCCTTAAATTTATTTTTTATTTTTCCACCATAACAATTCGGAAAAATAACTCAAAAATGAGATTATAAATTTTCATATTTCTAACCATTTGTTTCTAAAAAAAACCTAACCGATCATAATTCACAAAAAGTATTCCTTTCTCCTATTGAAATTAGATCAAATTTTCTCAGTTAAGAATAAAGGTTTACACAAAACAAGTCAAAAAATAAGAACGAGTTTTGAAAACTTTCTTCAATAAAAAAAAAAAGTATATTTCAATGTTTGGAAATCATTTGTATTAATAACCGATACCCACTCATGCCATTTTGTTTAAAAAGTAAAACGATATGTTCCAAAACTAATACGAGGGAATAAAAAAAAAAAAGGTGCAACTTTCCCATTTTTTTTACTTTATTTATTTCTAGATCAAATTTTTGATTTACTTTTCTACAAACCCATCAAATAACAAACAAACAAACAAATAAAATGGATTTTTCTAACAACATTCTAAAAGCGATGACAGAAGAGTTCACGACAATCGAAGCTTTAACAAAAGTCATGAAAACGGACAAAAATAAACTCCTGGGCTCACTTAACCAGCTTTTAAAAACAGGAAGGATCCGTTTGTTCCAAAGGAAGGATGGGCAAAAGGTGTTTCAAAAGGTGTCTGGGCAATCTGCACGTAAGATGCAAGGACTAAGTAACCAGGAGGCCTTTATATACCGAGTAATTAAGGAGAGTGGATCGATGGGCATTTTGCAACGCGACATCTCACAAAAGACGGGGCTCAAAAAAACGATAACAAGGAAAATCCTTACTCGCCTGAAAAAAAGAAAACTCGTTAAAACAGAAAAGTCGATCAAATTTAAAAACCAGCTTGTTTATCTTCTTTTTGAAATTGAACCATCAGTTGAAGTCACCGGGGATGTTTTTTATATTGATCAAGAATGGAACACGGAATTTGTCGAGTTGCTAACAGACAGTGTCTTGATTATAATCAAGGATCTCGGGACTGCAAACGTTGCGCAAATACTCGAAGAATTGGAAAAAAGAAAATTGGTGCAACAAAACTTAACAAGCAACGACTTGATGAGAGTGATAGACTCCCTGATTTATATGAGGATCGTCAGAAGGGTGTACAGTTTTACCAAAGAGGATGTTTTCCAAATCGACGAGTCTCCTTCTTTAAGCTCAAACATGTTGAAAGTTCCTTGTGGAATTTGTCCGAAATTTTCAGACTGCAAAATTAAAGGATCAATTAACCCCATTTCTTGCCCGTATTTGGAACAGTTTCTTGACTTTTAATATGTGTTCTCCAACTCTTATTAATCCCAATTTAGGCTAATAAGGTACATAATATTCAACACTTTTTTTCATTGCATTTGCTTTAAAAGTCTTGGTGTTAAATTCAATGTTTCTTTTTGAATACTATTGAGTGACTCTCAACGAACCAATTTGAATTCTTTTAGAAGGAAACGAAATGAAAAAAATAAAAATATTGTTTATTTTTGAACGAGCTGTTAAACTTAATACACCAAAAAAAAATAATGTTTTTGCAGAGTTTTTTTTTTTATAGACAAATAAAAATATAAATTGTTAATATTTTTTTTCATTGTATCGTTTGTTAAACCAATATGACTTAGAATCCGGGGATAATGTACTCTTTGCCTAAATCTTAAAATTGATTCATAATCAAAAAATAGCAATATTTAGTAGAGCCAAGTTGTTTGTTTAAATGATTGGGAAGATCAAGTTAATAGAACCAGAAAGAAGGTAAAGATAAAAAATGTTTTCATTGATCAAGTTTACCACTCAAGATACAAAAATAAATTTTATTCACCATTTCTCATTTTATTTTTTTTTAGACTCATATTTCGCTTTAGTACAGAGAGGGTTGCACACACCCAATGATAAACAAAAACGTGGGTGCTCTCATCTTTCAAGAACTGTAAATGTAACCTAAAATTTCATAATCCATTGTTAGAAAAAGAAAAGCCCTCTAGTCAACCCGAAATACATAAAGTATTACAACTTCAAGACTCATTATTTCTTCATTGTCATTTAAAAAGAACCAATAGATACCTTTTACTTCTTGAATTGTTTTATTTATTGCTAAAACAATAGCTAATTTTAGTACATTATCACCGGACTCAAATCACATTTTAAAAATTTTTTTGAAATTTATTTCTAAAATTTTCAAAAACAAGTCCCATTCCATTCATTCCTCATCAAATTATAAAACTTTTGTTTTAAAACTGATCAGCTTAAAATTTTTTTTACGAGAAAAAAAATTACATATCGCAAAGTTGGTATTTTTGAAAAAAATATGTTTGAAAAACGTAAAGCCCTTCATTTAAAAATTGAAGGGATGCTTTATTGAACAAAATACCCAAAAGAAAAAAATAAATAAAATAGTACTGACATTGTTACGTAAGACATATATTTGAAAATATATACTAAATGATTTCGGATATTTCCCATTTAGTATGCAATTGAAAAATTTCCAGATAGTATCAAGAAAAACAAATTTTTTATTTATTTTATTATGATGAAAGGAGGGGTTATTAAATTATCTTTTTTGTCTTTAGATTTTCCAGAATTTAAAAGAATAGAGTCAAATCTAAGTTTCGAATCAATTCTTTTAAATTTGGAAAATCACCATTAGTTTTTTTTAATCTTAGAAATAAAAAGAAAATTTAATAAATTTTCGTTATATTTCTCAAATTAAAAAAAACTCCGTTAGCTTTTCTTGAGTTTTCTGTTTATTTGTGAAAGTGTTCTAGGTTTTTTTTACTTTTTGAAATAAACAGAAAATTTTAATAAAATTTTCTGTTTATTTCAAAAAGTAAAAAAAATCTAACGAAAATTAATAAATTTTGGAGATAAAGCAGAAAAATTCTTGAAAATCACTGTTAGGGTTTTTTTTATTTAAGAAATAAAAAGAAAATTTCTTGATTTTTCTTTTCATGTAAAAAATTGAAAAAAAACATAGATGCCCTACGGCACTCGACTGTATTTTCTGAATTTCTAAAATTTTATTTAGAGATTATATTATAGAGTCAAAAATTAATTTATTATTCGCCAGAGATAATAAAGATACAGGATTCAATGATTTTAAGTAAATTAGAAGATTATTGTTTTTTTTTACTACATACCTTTGATTTAATTTTCTAAATTTTTTTTATTATTTCTGATATCCAGACGTTACGATTATTTTAATCGGCTGTGTAATTAAGGGGAAAATGATAAAAATCTTCAATAATATTAAAAATATTAATATTTTTTAATATATTAGATGTTTTGATGATAACATCTCTTATCACAATACCAAAAATAAATTCTCAATAATCTGGAATAATCGTGGTTTATCTACTTTATAAGGAAAAATCATAAAATCATGATATTCGATATTATTGTGATAAAATAATTTAGGAGATAAAATAATTATCGAGATAAAATGAATAATTATTTTTTTGAAATTACCATAAAATAAATATCTAAGACTTTTTCAAAGCTTTGAGACTTTTACAACACTTTCCCCTTTAATAAATTTTTGAAAGTGTTTTTAAGTTTTGTGAACTTTCTTCAAGTGTTTGAAAGTTTTGAAAGACCTATAACAGTTATAAACGGAATGAATTTGGTTTATTTGTCGAAAAAAATTTTTTCTTTTGATTTTTTCTTTACATTACAAAATATAAAATCTCAAACAAATTTTACGATCCTCCTCATAATAATTCATTTCATCGATATACATGAATATAAACTAGATGTGTTTTTTTTAAAATTGAGTTTTTACCTTCACAAGTTAATTAACCAAAAAGAATAAAGCATAATTTTCCATCCTTATTGGTGATTGATCAACAAAAACCCATAGACTCTAACTTTGTTTTCAGTCCAATAAAAAGATGCCCACGGGAAGAATAAGAATAAGAAGAAGAAAACAAGCGTAAAAAAAAATCACAATAATTAATGATCATGTGGCTATGGTTATAGTAAAAGCTTTTGAAAAGTTATCCAACCCCTTTCAGCTTTTCTAGAATATTGGAAATGTTTTAAACCAAATAAACATCTTCTTTAAAGAACAGGTATAAGGTTTGTTGTTTAGAAACTAATTATTCAACTCAATTTACAACACCACGATTGACTGAGAAAATATTTATTTGTCTTCAATTATTATAGCTGTCGATTTAAAAGGATAGATATGTTTTTCAATCAAACCAAAAGAAAATATAAGAAAACTCTCTAGTCTGATACTTGATTGAATCAAGTATCTTTTTTGTTTTTTTTTTTAATTTTACTTTTTTTTCACATTATCTATTTTTCTGATCAAAGAAAATTATTATTTTTAAAAAACTTTTTGAATTGGACTAAAAAGACATCAATTCTTATATTGAAATTAATTTTTATTGTGATATTATGTATTTATTACGGTTTTTAGACAATTACTGTGACTTGATATAGAATATTACAGTTTATGATATTATTGTGATATTGGTCTATTATTTCGTTTTGATCAAAATAATCCTTATTTGTAAATATATCTACCAAATTTCTATTGGTAAAAGGAAGATGTGTGAAAAAATATATATTTCAATATCTCAGATGATCTTAAAAGTACCCAACAACTAAGTTCCCTACCAAATGCCAATTCAAAAATTTTGACCTATAAAAATTCCTAAAAGAAAAAAAATCTTATTTTAATAAATTTATTAACAGAAATTCTAAATTCAAAAAATTAATTAATTTAAATTTCAAAAAGAAATTACAATTTAAAATTCCGACAAAACATGAAAAAAAAAATAAATTATTCATCAAAATAACTCAATACTTTTTTAAAAATCTTGGAGAGTGGATTTATCCTAAAGTTCTATTCTAAAAAAAACAAAAAAAAAACTTATCCCTTTTGAGAGTACATTTTGAATTGATCAAATTACTATCTTCTAATTAATGGGGCATATAGACATAACCATACAAAGTATAGTAAACGCAATTTAATTTTCCAAAAGAATAATAAATAGTCTCTTTAAAAAAACTTAATTTTAAAAAAAATTTTTTATTAATATTAAAATAGTTAGTGTAGAAAAGTTTAATCTATATTTCAAAATCAAAAGTGTATTTCTTTTTTATAGAAGATCTTCACATCAATTGATCAATTAAAACAACAATAAAATATAAGTAAATATGGTGTTAGCTTCTTAAAGTTCAATTATACAATTGAAATTATACAATTGAAATTCTAATAATGAAAGATCAAATTGTATAATTTATCTCTAAAAATAGAGTTAATTTTTAAGAAAATTTTTCTAATCATCCAAAAAATCAAAAAAACTAAAATAATTGAGAAAAAACAGATAAAATTTTAAACAAATTACATTCATAATTTAAATTTTACTGAAAACACCAAAGAGTTTTACTTTCAAAATTGATTTGAACTTAAGATTACTATTGTGTATTAATTTAGATTTTACATTGAAACAACAAGAAAAAAAAACCATGGATTATATTTTGAAACATACAGATTAAAAGCTTTTGAACTGCATTATTTTGATTACTGTCATATAAAACCTGAATTTTTTTTTAATAAGTGTAGTGGATAAAACCACTTTCAGTGATAGAACAAATCAAGTTAATATCTTTGAAAAAAAGTTCAGTATATATTTCTCACCTTTTATTTAAAAAGAAATGTCGAATTAAAAAAAATAATTTTCAAGATTCTACTCCGATTAAACTGAAGGGCTTGGTATTTGTCAAGCGTACTTGTACCTGTTCAAAAAAACAATGGTAATTTATTTGTATTGTGTTTGAATTTTTAATTGGAAAACATTTTCACACACTGGTATTTTGAATTATAAATGTGGTAAAATTTTTCACTTCCTTTTCCATATTTTTTGATCTAAAAATTGAGTACTCGCACAAGTAAGAAGTGGTCTGTAGTTTGTGACTCTATTTGAAAAAGGAAATTGAAGATGAAGTGAAAATTGTAAAATAATTTATTTAAACAACAGTAGTTTTTTTCTTCTTTTTGATTAACAATTGATCCAAAAGAAAAAAATTATAATTTAGGTATTCTTTTTATCTTATTGCTTGCTTTTTATTCTATTCATTGACGTGTTTTGTATGTATGATAAATCAGAAATAAAAGGAAAATGATTTGAAAACAAGAAAATCAGATGAAATTGTTTCCCATTTAAATTTCAAAAACAACTTTGAGATTTGGTAAAGTTGAATCCATTTTGGAAATAATTAACCTTTACCTTGTGATCAGTAAAGATCCCCTATTTATGAAAGGCTTTTTGAAAGAAAAAATATTATGATGATAATTTGAACACAAAAAGAATAACACAATACATATAAATACTTACAAAACTTTCAATTCCTTCAAGTTGTGATCTTTTCACGAATTCAATTTCAGATCGGATTTCAAATTTTTTTCATATTTCAAATACTTCATAAAAGTTGTTGAAACATTTAAAAAAGTCGAAAAAAATTAATTGAAAAAGATATGATTTTGAATTTAATTGGAAATTTTAAAAAGTTCTCAAAAATATTAAATATATTTGTTGACTTTCAAAACCCGGAAACTCTTTTTATGCAAACACAAAAGCCACAAAGTGTTTTGAGTCAAGTTTTCCAAAGTTGATTTTGTAAAAACTTTGTAAATAGAAAGTTTTTGGATTTTGATCTTTTTTGATTACTTGACTAATTTTGGAACAATTTCAAAAAATACAAAAGTGATGTGAATGTAAAAATTGTGACCACAATTTTAGTGTTTGTTACATGTCTTAAATAAACATTTTTTACTAATTTTGATTTTCTCTTTTTTCCTGAGATGTCCTCTTTTTTGAAAACCATTCTAAAAAAAAAAGAGAAACAAAAAACAAACCAACCGGAAAAGGAACCACTGAAGACTTTCCTTTTTCAAGAAAATCTTACATTTCAATCAATATCGTTTCTCAAACTTCCAAAATTTGGTAAAGAATTAAACACTTTGTGGAATTCCCGTTCACAATGGAACAACGAAGTAAATTTCTTCTGATCATTACTTTACAGAAACTATTTCTCTTCTTTCCGTTTATTCAAATTCTCCTCCACCTATTAATTCAAAACAAAATTCAATTAATAAATGAAAAAAAAACAAAACACATCTACTTAATAGAACGAAGCAAATTTGTGGTTTATCAATTTTTCAAAATGTTTTTTACAAGCCTATAAAAATTGGGAACCAAAGCCAATGTGTTTCAATACAAAAAAAGACTTTACAACACAACTTTTAAAATCAATTCTCGAAGGGAATGCGCATCCAATCGAATTGATTGTTAGAACCTTACGTTCATTATTTTTTTTTACAAACATAAATGAAAAAAGTAATTTTTCCTTTTTCTTTAAATTTTTGTGTTTTAGTTTTTTTTTTTTTTTTTTTTTTTCCCTCTTTCGAAAACACCACAATAAATCCAATTAACTGTTATTTTAAAAATTAAACGTAATGATTTTGGGTCATTACAAATGCAATGAAAAACTTTGAACAAAAATATACCTTTTTTTTATTGGACTAAAAAAACCTTTCCGCCAACTGGTCAAATCCGAGAAAACAAAATAAAAGTAATGATGAAAAAATCTTTTCTTTTGAAATCTAGATTGGTGTCCCCATTTGAGAAACTGCATCAATACCTCAAACATAGGAAATGAGTTGTTTTAAGTTTTGAATTACATCATATTTTCAATAGGCTTCAAAGATCATTCCAAAAAGAAGAAAATAAATTACTTTTTTCACTTTTTTGAATGTTTTCTTTTGATTTTTCCTCATCCCTATCTTTTCAAAAAATATTCAAGTTGAACTAAAGCCCAAATGAAAATAGCTTTTTGTTCTCGATCAAAACGAAAAACAAGAGCCACTTTCTGGATTTATTAATTTTTCTTTTTTCTTTTTTCTTTTTTCTTTTTGTATTTGCAAATAAAATAGAACAAAAAGAACAATTACCATTATACCGCTTTGCGATTTCGTTAGATGTTCTTTCGATCTTAACACGATCAGAGGTGAATTGCAGAAATTTGATTCAATGGAGATTACCAGAATTATTATCAAACACATTCAATACAATCGATTATCTCTTCAATCAATTTTTATATCAAATCAAAGAATGTAAACAAAATAACAAAAAGAATCAGCCAACAATTCCTATAGATTTAAACCTCCAAAACAAATACTTTTTAATCCAATTCCTTTTCCAAAAGATCGTGAAAGTGATTACACTTTTATTTACATCAATTGTGAATTCCAAAATGGAGACTATGAAGAAAAAAAAAACAGAAAAAAACAAGAAACAATTTCTTATTTCAAAATTAGATTGGGTGAAAAAATTTGGAATTTATGATTATTTAATCAGTAAATATTATTTTCTATATTATCTTTATTATGTTTGCTTTTTTTCACAAGAACCTTTTTGTTGTTTGATTTCGAAAAAATATAAAACCATTTTTTACTGAAAGAAGATAAGATTTTTTTTTAATTTCATTTTGGTTTGAAAATTTCAAAAAAAAGTTTAAAGTTTGTCAGATTTTTTTAAAAAAGAAATAGAATTAAAATTGGATATTTCAAGACACTCGTCACTTCGTATCATTAAAAGAGTTTTTAAAATTTTTGTAAAAAAATCAAAAGGAACAGAATTAAAAATAAAACTTTTCTTCTTAAAGGCCTAGTACCAGTATAAAAGCAAAAAATAGACATTTTTTTTGTCATTTTTTTTTTAAATTAAGTTTTTTGGAATAACTTAAAGTTATAGTTTTGAACCAATTATTTGACTAGGTTTGAATAGTAATCATTTTTACATTTCAGACAACCTTTTGTTCATGGTGTTTTTGAAAAAAGGAGATTGAAAAAAAAATGACAAAAAAAATGGACATTTTTTGCTTTTATACTGGGACTAGGGCTTTAACTTATACTAAAATTTTGTATTGCAATTTGATAATTTTTTATAAAATCAAATAATCTATTTAATGAGTTTTCTTATTGAAGGAAGTAGGTACATTTTACCATTTTTGAAAAATTTTAATTGTGACAACCTTAATGAAAAAATATTTTTTGAGTAACATAGTATATTGAATTTTTGAAACCAAAATAACCATCCACTGCTCTATTTGTGAAAAGAAAACGAACCCAAAGTAAATCAGAGTTGAATCTTTTCATGTTTGGATTTTTTGAAAATATTTTTTTTTTTTTTTTTTTTTTTTTTTATTGATGAGGAAGTGTAAATTACACTCTAAGTGCCCTTTTACTTAAATTCCCTTTCAGAAATTTAAGCGTCAAATCATAGATTTCACAATTATTAATTAACGAAAATAAATATAAGCTATCATAATTTAAAATTATTTCATTAAAATTTAATTCTTTTAACTTTTTCAGAAAAATTAATCTATCTTTTTCATAGGAAGAACTTACTCATAAAAAGTGATCAATATTTTCTATTATTTCCTTATGTTCATATTTTAAACATAAAGGACAAAATTTATTTGAATTTTTATTTATTACATAATAATATCTATTTAAGCAGTTGGTAAATGTTCTGAATTTTAAAATTGTTGAACTTGATTGATAACTTAAATATCTTTGATTAATAAATAAATTTTTTTTGGTTTTTTAATTATTGCGAAATATTTTTTGCACCTTCCAACTGGTAGAATTCAACAACTCATTATAATTATAATTATAAATTTCCTTTTTAAGAAGGTTTAAACTCTCCGACTTCCAGTTAATTTTATTGTTTATTCTTTGATTAAATTTTATTAATTTTTTCCAGATAGGGTAGAGATAATTCTTTTAATTTATTTTTGAATTTGAATTTCTTTTTATTGATTGATATTACCAAATTTTCGAATTTAAATTCTGTTTTATAAATAAGAACTGGTGAATATTTTTTTTATTAAATTTTTGGTTTTATTAAATTATCTTTTGGATCTAGAAATATGTTTATAGTGAATGCTTAAAATTATTCAAAGAATAAACCAAAAAAAATAGACCCGAGAAGGTGTATATTTTAAAAGAAACATTTCTTTTTTAGAAAGACCAAACAAGAAAGATCACCTTTACATTTAAATTTGTTGAAACCAAGAATGAAAAAAAATAAAAAATAAAAAATATATTTTTGATGATTTTTTTGTCTTTTTATCTTCTTAACGACTACGTTGGCAATTGAAAATTTGTTGTTTGGTGTGTTTTAAAGGGTATTTGGTGATTGATATATCTTACAAATATTTATTTAGTGAGATCTAAGTATGAAAAAATGAATTTTTTTTCAGAAAAAGTCAGAATTTTAGATTCTTCGTATCTCAAAATGACAAAGAATGATCAAAAAAAACGGCTTTTCGTGAAAATTTCTTTCCAGGTGAAAATTGAAAACCATTTTGACTTGTTGGGGGTTAACTAGTGTTATTTTCTGGTGTGTGAGAGAAGATGAAATGGTTTTCAATTTTCACCCAAAAGGTCAAAATGGAGAAAATTGGCAATTTTGGATGAGAGGTATTTGTTCTTTGAAAAAAAAGACATTTTTTAGATGAAATGGTACGGTAAATGGTTTGGTATTGTATTGAATCCACCAAAATTCACAATTCCCAAAATTATAAAGATCATTTTTTCTTCAACTGACAAAGAAATTTTTTTTTTAAAAACAAAAACTGACTAATTTTCCCAAATTTAATTTCCAAAAGATCCTTTCATGCAAAATCTCACCAAACCTTTCCCACAACACCTCAACCCAATTCCTTGACACAACAAATTGGGTTATAAAAGAAACGATCCAAACAAAAAAAACTTTATCTAAGAAGTTCCCGAAACCTAATATTTTATGTGTTTAACATGGATCATGTTGTTCCAAAAAAAATTCGAGGAGACACTCTCCTCTTAGTCATGGATGGGAGATTTAATTCAAGGAAAAACAAAAAGAAACAAAAAAAAATAAGCCAAAATCACAACTCTCTTTGTAATAATCGATACAGCCGTTCCAGAAATACCTTGAAAAAATTATAAGACCTCAAATTGATTTTCTATTCTGAAATTTTATTTTGTTCAACAAACCGTAAAAGAGTTATTAAAGCTCATCCTAAACTGTAAAATTTATAATAGAAGATTAAAATAAGTTATCTATTTTTTGCTTCCTTTTGAAATTTACAAACAAATCAATAAAAAAACTTACATTAATGTGGATCTTCATTTTCCAAAATTGTTATAATCTCAGATTTTTACAATTTAAAAGCAATGATCGAAAAACGCTTTCAAGTTTCCATGGTTTCTGTGATTTCTGTGATTTCTTATCTTAAGAAAATTAAATTTTTGTCTTGGTTTTTACAAAAAAATAATAACTGGATTAAGTAAGAGAAGTTGAAATTTTGATCTTCTGATCGAAATTTAATTTTCTCTTTCAAAAAACACAATTTTATAATAAACAACCAATTTGTATGTCTTATAATATTTTCCATTAGGGTTGGGACGGATTAATTGTTTGTGGAGACAATGTAACAATTCAAAGTAACACAATGATCCAAAATCATTGAAAATACGATTATTTAGCTTTAAACTTTATTATTGAGAGTTTTTTTAATGTTAAAAAATCGTGATTATTTTTTTTTTTCATTTTTACCATCCTTAACAAGGCGTTCGAGTTTACGTATCTCAAAATTTCTTTTTCATTTTTCATAAAAAAAATGACATAAAATGATTTTTTGAACCAAATTGGAAAATATTTCCAAGATCCTAACTTCACTTTTTAAATGAGATTGGTCCAAAAGGTGTTGAGATAAATTGTTGAATTGCCAACGTAGTCCTTAATTTGGATGTGTTTAAACAAGGTATTACTTTGAATTTTTCGCCCCCATTCCTATTTATTGTTTTTTTACAAATTTGCTTTCAAAATTCACTTTTCAAATTTTATTTATCAAACAAAGTCCAAAACAAAGGGTAACTAATTCCAAAGATTAAAATAAAGTGATTGAATTCTCAAAATACTAAAACAGCTAGATAATATCCAACCTAAAGAAAAAGAGAACAATTGAGAAAAAATAGAAATCAAGACCAGAATAATTTTTAGTTTTTTCAATTTAATCGAAGAGAATAAATAATTATCAAATCAAACAAAAACATCCAATAAATCTTTATTTCTAATGAAGAATCTAAAAAATATCCTATTTTCTGAACCCAAAACTAGAATTAAACGAAAATAATATGAAAATTACAGTAAAAAAAAAATTCTCTTTAGAAATGGGAAGTAATTGGTTAATAAAAAATTTTTACAAATAAAAAGTTTTCCCAATCAGAATTAAAAAGAAAACCAAGTAAAGAAGAAGTGATTATATCAAAAGTTACAGATAAGAGCAAAAAATAAATGATTTTTATTTTAATTTTTTCAAGCTCATTTTTTTACATTATTTTGATTTCCATTTTTTAATTGGTCTGTAAATATATTATGCTAGGATAGATTCAACTTTCATATTTATTCAAATATTAACCATTTTAA
Source organism: Anaeramoeba flamelloides (assembly GCA_027625915.1). NCBI lineage: Eukaryota > Anaeramoebidae > Anaeramoeba > Anaeramoeba flamelloides. Next base: position 8,550,226 of record JANTQA010000032.1, on the reverse strand, counting down.
TTAAAGAAATGATTTGAATGATTCAATTTCAAATAACCCAAACCAGTACTCAACATTAGTAAAATGTACCTGCTTCCTCAAGGGAAACCAATTAAAACCCAGCTTCAGCTTTGAAATTATATTAATTAATGAACAAATCAAAGTGAAAAAAAAAAAAAAGAAAAGAGTTAATTTAATTTTCAGATATAAAATAAATTTTCATAAGATCTTCAAAATTATTTATTTAATAGTATTTCATTCATTAAATTCAATAAACTTTCTTTGACAACATGATCATTTTCGTTATTTATAAGAATATATTTAATAAATTTTACATAGTTATATAAATTTCTGTTTTTTTTTTTTATAAATATTGTACTTAAATAAAGTTCTTCTTCTTTTTTTTAATTGTTGCTTAAGTTCCACAATATTTTCAATACTCTTCACCTTTTAACATTTTTTTTTAAAGATAAATTTTCAATAATATCTTTTATTAAAATCTTTTAAAAAAAAATAACAAAGAAATAAAATAAAATAAAAATAACAAAGAAAAAAAATAAAATAAAAATAAAAAAATGAATGAGATAAAAAAAAAAAAACATTTCACCACATTTGGTGTAGATTCCTGGAAATTTAAAAACAAAACAAAAATAAATTAAAATTATCAATTTTTGTATTCCAAACTTGGTGTATCACATGTTGAATTCAATTTTTTAATTAGAAATTTAAATATACTTTTGAAATTTTTTTCTTTTTTTTTTTTTTTTTTCAACAAAGATTATATTATTAAATTTTTCCTTGACACATGGTTTCAATTTTCCATTGTCCCATTAACTAATCTACTTTATGGCAAAGATTTACATGTTAAACAATTAAAAAAAAAACAAAAAAAAACAATGTTAAAAAATAAAAAAATTTTTTTGAATAACATTACTTAAAACAATTTTCTTCTTCTTTTCTTTTATTCTTTTATTATTACTATTTTTATTATTTTAGAATTTTTTGGATATTTGATTAAATTAAGGGAATTATTTAACTTTAATAAACAATTATATAAAACTCAAATAGAAATGACAAATTTATTTCTATTAATTATCGACACAATCGAGGTGGAAAGTGAACCCTTAGGAAAAATACTGATCAAATTAATAAATAGGCCAAATCCCAATTTACCCGGATTAAAATTAGATATCAACAATAATGAATTTAAAGAATTTGTGATTTATGGAGACTCTTTATTACTTTTGGGTATTGAAAATGAAAAAATTAATAATAATCAAAATAAACTGGATTCTAATAATAATTTGCAAGATAAGAATACTTTTCAAAATTTTAATGAAAACAAGAATAACAACAATTTTAATGAAAATGACGATCTTAATACTTTTATAATAAATAATCAATTACCCAATAACAGTTTCCGAAAAACATTGGAATATGAAATAAAAATTAATACATTGCTAATAATCGAAAAATTAATTCATAAAAAGCCTAATCTTGAATCTATTTTTTTTAATAATAAAAATTCTGGAAATTTTATTAATTTTATTCTTTGGGTTTCTAATTTAGGTCTTTCGGAATGGGAAATTAATTTTTTTAAAAATAAGAATAATAATAAACTTTATAATGATCATATTAATAAATTAAAAATAAATAAAAGAAATAAAAAAATAACTTTAAAAAGAAGTATACAATTCCCAATACCGATAAAGACAACAACACCAACACCTTCAACGAAAACTACCACCACCACACAAAAAACAAATTTGATTAATAAAAATGATAATCTTACTAATAATAGATCAACTTTTAATTCAATAAAATCAACCAAATACACTTATTCGGAATATTACGGTTCGATCAAAAAAAATTATTTAAATTATGAGAAAAAAAGGGCGAAAAAAGAATCAAAAGAATTACATTTGGACAAATTTTTAGATAAACCATTTGAAAACTCTATTAATATTGAAAATTTTAATAAAAAAATTTATTTACAACCAAAATTAAAACAATCTATTAATTTTAACAAATATTTGGATAAATTATTTAATATTTTCGAAAGAATTTGTATTGATAATTCTAACAATAGCATCATCAACAACACCAATAATAATAACAACAACACTGATATCAACAACAACAACAACAATAATAATAATAATAATAACAACAACATCATCAACAATAATAACAATAATAATAATAATAATAATAATAATAACAATACTACTAGCGGCAATAAAAACAATTATGATGATAATAATAATAATAAAGACAACAATAACAACAATATTAATATTAATACCAAAAGTAATACTACCACAACCAACTATAACATCAATCCAAATAATGATCAAAAAAGTTTAAAAGAAAAAATATTAATTCTTTGTTTAAATTTATTCAAATATAATTCTCAAAAATCAATTGAAAACGAACAATATCGCAATTATATTTTCATATTAAATCCAGAATTACAATTTTATGTTGTAAGATTATTTTGTAATGTTTGTAAAATGAATAATTTAATCGTTTTAGAAAATGAAAAAATTTGGAAGATATTATTTTCTTCATTTTTTATAATTGATAGTAATGATTATTTTATGAAAATTAAAGAAACAGTTGAAGTCTCACAATATATTAAAAAGCTATTATTTAAATTTTTTAAATTTTTTGGTACTTATAAAAAAAGTTATATATATAATTATGACAATATTAAATTAACCAACTCTTTAATTGACTTGATTTATAATACAAATAATTTTAAAATAATAATTGAAATCACAAATTTGTTAAAAAAAATTTATATTAATAATTTTCAATTTACTTGGGATTCATTTGTAGAATTAAAGTCGTTTTTACCAGTATGTAGATTAATGAAAATAATTATTTATTTTAATCAGAATTATTTAACCAATAATATTGTTGTTGATCACAATCTTTTTTTAAAAACGAAAATTAAATTATTAGAATTATTTGATTTATTAACCATTCCAAATCAATTCCAACCCAATTCGATAAATTTATATCCCATCTTTGAGATATTGATTATATTATTAAAAGATACAAATACAAGTTATTTTTCTCAAACAAAATTAATTCAAATTTTTCAAAAGGTGAAAGTTAATAAAAAGAACAAACAATTATGGAATGGGTTTTTTGTAAAAATAAAAAATGAAATTTTGAGATTATCTCAAAACATTAATAGTAATAATAATAATAATAATAAAAAACACAATAAAAAAATTATCCAATTAATAATTAATTCTATTAATTTATCAATTAAATTAAACCCAATTGAATTAAAAAAAAGATTAATTAAGAATAATTATTTTGAATTTTTTTACAAGTTATTCAAAGATAATAACTTTTATTTAATTAATATTTTTTTAAAATTTCTAAGGGAAATATTTTATAATTCTTGGGATAATATTATTTTGTTTGAAAACAAAATAGGCTTTAATAATATAATTGATATTATTAAAAAAATTACAAAAAAAGAAACATTAATTAAAATTAAATTAAATTTATTTTCAATGCTGGTATTAAATGGTAGTTTTCAGAAAGAATCAAATTTCCATATTTCAAACCCATTCATTGTAAATATTTTATTTATATTATCCTTTAAATTATTTCAAAACCCAAATGAATTTTTAACCTTTTTAAATGATTTTATTGCTATCTGTAAAAAATCCGTACATAATTGCTTTATTTGTTGCAACTCTGGATTAAATACCATTATTTTAACATTAATTTCAAAATTATTTGCAGAACCAAATAAAACAAACACTAAACAAAAAATTATTACAAAACTAATAAAATTATTTTCAATTCTAGCTCTGCATTCTATCAAAGCAAAAGAACTAAGCCAATATCTACAATTAATTAATTTAAATAATTTCAAATATAAACCATTTTATTATTTAAAAGCATTGAAATCCATATACAAAATCACTAAAAACAATCAAATAATTGAAAACTATTTTAATTTTAACGGCAAATCTGGATCGTTAATAATACCAAAAATAAATAAATGGCCTTCAAATAAAGGTTATACTTTTTGTTGTTGGATTAGAATTGAGAATATTCATCAAAACTCCACAGACAATAATGACAAGAAAAATAAACCAAGAATTTTTAGTTTTTTGACACAAAATTATAATGGTATCGAATTATATTTGAAAAAAAATATATTGATTTTAAGAATTATCAATAATTTTAAAATCAAAAAAATTAAATATGAATTAAAGAGTAATTATCTCAACGAATGGTTTTTTTTAACTATTATTCATAGTAATTCCAGATTATTAAAAGATAAAATCAATTTATATATTAATTTAAATTTAAAATTAACTCAAAAATTAGATTATCCTAATTTCCAAAATCCATTAATTTATAATAAAATTGGTTCAAATTACCATTTTACTAATTGCCGAATTAGTGGACTAAAGAAAAGCCATTATTTTTTTGGACAGATCAGTTCAATATATTTTTTTGAAGATCTATTAACAGAAAAGATTTTAGAAAATTTATATAATTTTGGAACTTGCCCAAATTTATTAATAAATTTAAATGAAAACATTGGCAATTTTTCACAAATTTTGAAAAAAAATAGTAAGCAAAGACAATTTTTAGAAATAAATCAAACCTGTAAATTATTTTTATATTATGATATTAAATATATTATGAATAATAATAATAATAATAATAATTTACAAAAAACAAAAAAAAATGATCAGGATGATATAAATACAGTAAATGAAACCAAGTTTAATAATGAAAATGAAAATAATATTCATAAGGAAATTATTAATAATGAAATAAATCATGAAAATAATAATAATGATTTTTATAATAAAATCACGAATGGGGTTTTGCAAGGTTTATTAAAAGCTAATTTTATGAATATTATGAATACAATTATTAGTTTAGGTGGTATTCAAATTTTGCTACCAATATTATTACAAATCAATAAAAATTATATCAACAGAAATAAAATCAATACAAATAATAATAATAATAATAATAATAATAATAATAATAATAATAATAATAATAATAATAATAATAACAATAATAATAAAAATAACAAAAACAACAACAATAATAATAATAATAATATTAAAGAATTAATTCTAAATAATCATTCAAGGTATTATGAAATTATTTATTTTTTAAAAATTATTATAAATTTACTCAAAAAAGATCCAATATTAATCCAAGAAGATTTAATTAGAATTAACGGAATTAAAATTATTAGTTATTTTTTTGAAAATATTTTGACTTTTAATATGAATGAATTAATTTTAATTCAATTAAATGAACTTTTTGTAAATTTAACTAGTAAAAAATTATTATTACAATTTTGTAAAAATATATTTTTAAATTTTGATATTTGGATTTATACTAGTTTTGATTTACAAAAAAAATTACTGTCAATATTACAATCAATACTTTTTGACAATAGACAAGAAAAATTTAATATTGATTGGTTTACAATTAAAGATTTAATACAAATATTCCAATTTTATTATTGTATTAAAAAAGAAGAAAAAGCAAAGGCAAAGGAATTGTCGAGTAATATAATTAATAATGGAAATGATAACAGAAATAAAAACAAAAATAAAAGGGGGAATGAGATTGATTTTAAAAAAACAAGGATAATATCTAAAAAAGAATTAATTGAATTAAGGGGAGAAATTATTAATTTAATTGACACAATGATTTTTGAAAAAAAAAAAATTAAAAATGTTAAAAATATAATTTATTTATTAATTACTATTGAAAATAAAAATGAGAATTCTTTAGAAATACTCAAATTAATTAATAAAATTTTAAATAAAAATTTCCAGTTAATTATTAATTACATTTTGAATTATGGCTCGATCTACATATTTTTACCATTTTTGAAAAGGAAAAATCCGAAAATAAGAGAAACAACTTTAGAAATACTTTATCGATTACAATTTAATCAACATATTAAAAATATTAATGTAAAAAATAAATTAAATTTTTATAAAGAATTTGAATTAATACAACATTTTTTATCTAAAAACCCTTTTACTATTACAATTTATAATTTGTTATTTTCATTTTTAATTCAGCAAGAATTAGATTTAAATAATATAAATTTTAAAGAAATTTCAATTAAAAAGCCAATTATTTTAAAATTATTATTTAAAAGTATTAAAAAATCAATTGATGAAAATGATTTACAATTTTTAATTCTAATATATAAATTAATAAATAACGATTTTAAGAATCAAACTGAAATTAAAATGCTATTTAACAGTAATTTGTTTAGCACGAGCAACCAAATATACAATATGAATAATCAAGTCAAAAATCATAGCCAGAACCAGAACCAGAGCCAGAGCCAGAGCCAAAACCAAAACCAAAATCAATATACAATCTATAATGAAAACATTGAAGCTATCATACAACATTATGGATGGCAAAAATGGTTTTTTGAAACATTAGATAATAATTCCTTATATTTGATCGAAAATATACAAACAGTCTATTTTAACGAGAAAAGAAGATCACGGTTTTTGGAATATTTGAAAAGAACTTCAAGAGATGGCTCATTAAGTTTAATTTCTTCTCAAATTGAATATAATGAAATATTGCAAGAATCTTTAGAATACATTACACAAATCGACAATGATATAGTGTCAGAATTTAAAAGGGTATTTAATGATGATAATAGTACCACAAAAAATGAAGAAACCAACAAAATGAAAATGAAAATGAAAATGAAAAATAAAGAAGAACCCAAAAATATCATCAAGAAAAATAAAGAAAATACCAAAAAAGTGGGTGGAGAAAAAACAGCAAATAAAAACACAACCGATACCAAAAATACTAATATTAATTTACAAGTTAATAGTGATTTGAAAAATCATAAACTGAAAATAAAGAAAAATCAATTAGCGAAAGAACAGAATGTATACATATTCTTACTATTCCAAGACATTTTAATAAATAGATTTTTTTTAGAAGATGATTTACAAACCCTAGAGGAAACTTTTTATTTTCTTCACATGGTAGCTGCACGGGGATATTTTGATCAAATTATAGTCTCTAGAAATATTTTAATGAATTTGATTAGTAAATTATTAAGTATTTTTAAGGAAAAAAAGAAAATTCAAAAATCATGTTTCAATAAAATTGTCAAGTTAGTCCAGTTTATTGAAAAATTCATCATCTTTCAACCAATTTATAGTAATAATCAAAATTTAAAAACAAATAAAAAAATACCTATTGACATATTTTTCAAAACGAGATTAGAATTTTTTCATAGTAAAAATAATTTGAATAATTGGCAAGATCATTGCTTAATTGAAAAATTAATAGAATTAATATCAATTTCGAAAATATTATTCAATAAAAACTTATTAAAAAATAAAGATTCATTAAATAATTATTATCAATTGTTGTTATCTTTGTTTACCTTATTGGGAATAGGCTTGAAAGACACTTGCTTAGAAATTGCTCAAAAAATGTCTGCACAAATGATTACACTGATACTGGGCCCATTAAAATTGTTAAGACAGGTTAAAAGCGATGAAAATAATATTGAATTATTGCTGTTGTTCTTTTTATTTAATTCTTTCCAATTTGGGGATGATAATAAAAATAATATAAATAAGAACAATATTAATAAGAATAATATCCACATTGACGAATTAAAAAATGAAAACGATTTAAAAAACCAATTAATATTAACAATAATTAAATCAATAATTTTGGATAATTTCCAGGTGTTTCAATTAATTTTTACCAATAAAAATAACAAAAAACTATTAGGGGAAACTAAAGAAAATTCTATATTGTTTACTCAAAATTTAAATGATTGCCTAACCCTGTTCCAATCAAGCGATTGCAAACGTATAATTGCTACGAAAATTAATCCGTCTTTGGATATTAGATTAAAGGAATTGGGTGACCAAATTGAAAATTATTGTATTAACTTGATTAAACAAGTGAGTGAAATTATTTTTTCTTTTCAAAAACAAAAGATGATCAAAAAAACTTCAATAGCTAAAATGGAACATAAAATATTGCAACTGCCTAAGAACTTAAAAATTATGAATTACATAACTCAGTTTTTGAATGAAAATAAATTAAAACAAAGAATTAATGAAAAAAATTATAATAAAATTATTAAAAGATTATTTAGCGAAAATAGTTGCTGGAGCAATAAAGATTTCAATAATAAAACTAAATATTGGAAAATTGATAAATTTGAAGATAATTATAGGAAAAGACTTCGATTTAAAAGAAATTATCATGCAATAAATCACCAGGGTGAAATTAAACAATTAAATAATTTAAATGGAAATAATAAAAAAATAAAGACTAATAATAACAATAATGAACTAATAAAGAATGATCATAATTATAACAAAATAAAAAATAATAAAAAAACCGAAAATGAAAAGGAAAAGGAAAGTGAAAATGAAAATGAAATTGAAATTGAAAAAGAATCAGAATCTGAATCTGAAAATGACAATGACAATGACAATGAAAATGATAATGAAAATGGAAAGAGTAAGGGAATTAAATTTGACAAAAAGAAACGGAAAGATTCAATAAATCAAGACGAATTAAAAGAATTTAAAAAAATTAAAAAAAATATCCTGACCATTGATTGTATTTATATCTCACCAATGAAAAAAAGAAGGGGGAAACTTAATTTATCGACAATATCCTTAGATTTTTATTTAATTAAGGAGCCAAATAAGGAGAATAGTACCGGAAATAACTCCAGTACAGTGAATAAAAATACTACCACTGCTACTACAACAACTAATAAGAAGAATTTGGATGTAGATAAGAATAAAAATATGGAAATTTATAGAATTTGGTATCTTGACCAAATTGTTGATATCCAAAAAAGGCTTTATTACTTAACTGATTCAGCTATCGAAATATTTCTATTGAATAAAAAATCTATATTTTTAGTCTTTGATTCAAAATCAAGAAATAAAATTATTCAAAAAATCTTAAATTTAAAACCAAAAAATCTCCAAAGAATTAATCATAAAAATTATAAAGATTTATTAAAAAAATCAAATTATACAAAAATGTGGCAAAGAAGAGAAATTAGTAATTTTGATTATTTGATGAAATTAAATACAATTGCGGGGAGAACCTATAATGATTTGTCACAATATCCTATTTTCCCTTGGATTTTGAATAATTATAGAAGTAAAACTATTGACTTAAATGATCCAAAAGTTTATAGAGATTTATCAAAACCTGTAATTTTTTTTTTTTTTTTTTAAAAATGTTCATTAACAATGATTGTTTATTTTATTTTGCTAATGATTATTAATCTTTTTTTATTTATTTTCTTTGTTTATTTTCCTGTTATATATATATATATATATATATATATATTATAAAATTATTATATCATTTTTCTAATTATATTTTAGATTGGTGCTTTAAATGAAAAAAGACTAGATGTTTTTGAAAATCGTTATCAAAGTTTAACTGAGATTGGTTCTCAAATTCCACCATTTCATTATGGCACTCATTATTCGAATTTTTATTCAGTATTATTTTATTTAATTAGATTAGAACCATTTTCAACATTTTCTGTTAATATCCAAGGTAATTTTTTAATTCTTTTCCAAATACCCTTTAAAAATAATGTTAAACTATATATATATATATATATATATATATCTATATATAAATGAATTTCTTCTTAATAATATTATATGTATATTTGTGAATGTTTTCCAACTTTTTATAGGGGGTAAATTTGATAGAGCAGATAGATTATTTAATTCAATAGAATTATGTTGGTTTAATTGTTTAAATTTAAGCGCTGATGTTAAAGAATTAATACCAGAATTTTATTATTTACCAGAATTTTTACAAAATTCAAATAAATTTAATTTTGGTCAAACGCAGAAAGGAGAAAAAGTTGATGATGTTATATTGCCACCCTGGGCAAACGGATCGCCTGAAGAATTCATTAGAATAATGAGAGAGGCACTGGAAAGTGATTATGTGAGTGCGCATTTAAATGAATGGATTGATTTAATTTTTGGTTATAAGCAAAGAGGAGAAGAATCCATTAAAGCAAAAAATGTATTTTATTACTTAACTTATCAAGAACACGTCGATTTGGATCAAATTAAAAACCCACAAGAAAGAGAAGGAATAGAAAACCAAATCGAAAGCTTTGGACAATGCCCCATTCAATTATTTACAAAGGCTCATCCAATTAGAATGACAAAAAAGGATTTAGGGTTAAAAGACTATTGGACAATTGACAATTTTTCAAATATTAACATGAAAAGTTGGAACATTACTAAAAATCAATTGTTGTTTATTTCATCTATTAATTCATCTTCGTTTATCTGTTTGGATTCATTTAGACACTTATTAATTGTTCACCATGATTCCCCAAATACTTTGTCACTTTCAAAATCAAACTCAAATACAAATTTAATAAACAACAGCGCCAGTGGTAATATGAAGAGTTCCTATAGTAAGAATGAAAATGAAAATGAGAATGAGAATAAGAATAGGAATAAGAATACGAAGAAAATTAAAGAAATTTTGAATGAAGAGATTGAATTTACAATTAACTTCAATAAAAAAATTGGTTGTGCATTTAGTGATGAACAAATTATCTTTACAAATTGTTTTGTATACTCACATAAATATAAACTTTTCTTTACAAGTGGCTTTTGTGATCATTCTTTCAAAATATTTAATATTGAAAATACAAAATTAATCCAATCGGTAGTACAGCATTATGGTGTTGTAACATGCTTAAATGTTCACAGGGACTATTTAGCCACTGGATCGACAGATATTACAGTCAAAATATGGAAAATTGGTAAAACAATTTCCAAGCCTTACCAAATATTATATGGCCATAATGATCAAATCACATGTGTAAATATTAATCAAGATTTGGATATTGTTGTGTCAGGATCCAAAAATGGTACTTGCTTAATTCATTCATTGAGAACAGGGAAATATTACAGGAATTTAACAAAAAGTTATAATGAAAATTCAAATTTAAATATTAAAAAAAATTTAATAACATCAGATGGTAAGATTATTGTTTATCAAGAAAATGAGAATTCGAATGTAATATCTTGCTTTTCAATTAATGGGAAATTATTATTTGAAAACAAATTGAAAAATAAAATTATTGATTTTAAATTAAATTTCAATCATCAATTTTTAATTTGTATTTTAAATAATAATACAATTCAAATTCATAAAATTTCTAATTTTGGTATTGTTTATAAAACACAATTCCAATCCTTGCCTATTTCTTTGTCTATTCCTAAAAGCCCTTCTTCTTTTTTTGTCGCTTTAAAAAATGGTAAAATAGTTTTAATAATTATTCCGCAATGTTAAATTATTTTAGAAATAAAATTTTTGTTTTTTTTAATTTTTTTTTTTTGAAAATGTTTTTGAAGGTTCATAATCAAGAAAAAAAATTTTGTTTATTTACTATTTTTTTTTTTTTTTCAGTTAATATTGAGTTGAAATCTAAAAAAAAAATTATCAAAGAATCTATGAAATAATCCCGAAATACTCCAAAATCAAAAATACTCCAAAAATTTTTAACCAACAAAAAACACTTTTTAAACAACTTATAAGAAACTTGAGTGCCAATATACTCAGTTTAACAGTAAATTTAGAATTTTATTGTAGAATATTTGTTTTTTGGCTGAAAATGATAACCTTCAAATAATTTAAATTTTTGGGAATAGTATTCATTTTATTTTGTTTGAAAGGAATTGGTATAATAGACGACTATAACATTTCATGATCATTTCGGATTGGTATTAACTAAATGAGAGAAAATGTTTGTGAATAGACAATATCTAATTGTATATCATTATCCTAATTTTTTAATCTTAAATAAAATCTAAAAATAACCAAGTAAAACTTAATAGTACAATACATAAAAATACCGTATCCAAGATTACCCAAGTCTAACATGATTTTAATTTACATTTCAGAATAGAAACTATTGGACCAAAACATACAAACAAATACAACCAATTCCTGTCCTTTGACAGAACCCATACCAATACCCTGACATACATATAAGCTTACCCGAACAAGTAACAACATATTCAAATATACTCAAAAGTTACTAAAAACTCTTCAAACTTAAGGTAGAAAATTCAAAAAAAAAACATTTTGTTTGAAAAGTAAAATTGTTAATTTACAATTAAACTGAGTATATTGGCACTGGTGTTTCATATAAGTTACGACATAAAGTGTTTTAAAGTGGTTAAAATTTTTTATCGTATTTTTGATTTTGGAGTATTTCAGTATTATTTCAAACAGCAATTTGAGAAAATATTAATAGGTTTTTTTAATTTTTACATAATTTTAAAGAAATTAGTACTTTTAGCAAAAAAAAACATTTTCTTTTAAAAAATGAAAGTTGTTTTCTGAGGTAATTAGTACTTCAAAAAGCCTTATATTTTTTTAATTTTTGACACAATGAAGAGAAATATGTTTAGGGAAAATGAACAAAAATAATAACATAAATATTACATTTTTTAGATAATTAACCTTATAATAACAATTAAAGAGACGTAGAATAACCCATATTGTGAAAATGATTATTATTTATTTGAAGTAAATTTAATTATATATATATATATATATATATCATTAGGAACCAAAAATCACTAAAAATGGAAAACTGATCAAATACTCCCATTAAAAAAATTAAAACAACTAAATGAAAAACTAAAAATAAATAAAGTTTCCATTTCACTTTTTCTTGAAAACATTTTTTGCCAAAATCACCGAATTCAAACTTGAAATTATATATGTTTTTGATACACTCTCTTATTTTAGCTTATTTACTAAAACATATTCTAAATTATGGGAATTTTATTTTAACAAAAAACACTAATTTGGTCCTCAAATGTTTTTTATATTTTTAAATGGTAAATTTAAAAAAATAGTTCAACTAAAAAGATAAACTCTCTTGTAAAATAACCTAATTCAATATTTTAACTTATTCTAGGGTTTCTAAATTTTCTCAACCCCAATTTTTCAAAATAAAAATAAAAAAATGCACAGAAATTCCTAAAAATATTTTTGATATTCAAAAGTTGAGAGTTTTTTTATTCTAAAAATATTTTATACCAGTGTTTAATTGAATGAAGTTATAAGCTAGATTTCGAAAAATATTAATCAGAAAAAAATAGTGCTTAATTTTATTAAGGACATATATATATATATTGTCTTAAAAAATTCAGAAATTCAAATCCTTAGAAATACATTGAACAAAATAACAACGTTTATTCGATCTTAAATTGAAGATCCAAATAAATTTATGAAGAAAGCAATTTGATTTTTGTAAAATTCTTTTAACTGTTTCAATAACCTTAGAATAACCCGTTTGTACCAAGGGGCTATAGATCCTATAATAAAAATTTTTTTTGCAACTGAATGAGGTAATAATAAAAAAATTTCAAAACAATTACTTTTCAATCAAAAATAGAAAAAAAGAAAAATGTCTTCAATTTTGAAAATTACAAAAATGTTATTTTTCTTTTAATATCGAGACAAACCCTTTAAACAAATGTCATTCACCCCTTACAACTGGGCCCCTTTGAATAAAAAATGATTTATATTTCATAAATTGAGACTTAACTGAAATGTTAAATTGATATATATCCTTTAGTATTCAAGAACAACAAATAATTAAATCTGATTTGTAATTAACTTTAAAATCATTCTAAATATATAAAAACTCAAGATTTTAAAAATTAAAAACAATAAAACCAAACACTTAAAAAAATGGAGTCAGAATTTTTGGAATGAGCATTACGGATTTTTTATTACTGAACTTTCACTGAAAAAAAGTTGAACAACAAGATTTTTTATGAATAAAAAAATTCATTTTAAAAGACATTACATAGTATCAATTTTCTTAGTGATTATTTATATTTTCAAAGATCTTAATTTTTTTTCCAAACGATTTTTTAAAAAAAAAAGAAAAAGAAAAAAAAAAAGAAAATCAAAAAGAAAAAGAAAAAGAAAAAGAAAAACAAAAGAAAACAAAAAAAAAGAAAAATTTGCAAATTAGAAAAAATGATTCTGATCCAAAGATTCAAAAATATTTTTTTGAGAAGAATACTGGAATAAACCCTCAAAACAACTTCCATTCACATTATAAATTATGTCAAAATTTTTGAAATTTAGTTTACAATTATTATTATATTTTAGATTAAAAAAAAATCATAATATAAACAAGTATTTTATTGATTTTAAAGCCAGACGTATGATTGTTATAAAATTATTTTTTATTAGGTCTCTTTGATCTGGTTATATCGAAAACTTCAAAAAAAAATCTTTTTTCAAGTATTAATCTCTGTTATTTATATAGCGATTGGATAATAAAAGGGAAAGAAAAGAGAAAAATGAAAAAAAAAAAAAAGAAAGGAAAGCAAAATAAAACAATTATTATTAATTATTTTTGTTTCTAGGCTCGCGATTAAGACTTATTAGATATAATTTCTTTAATGTGTATTTGGTGGTAAAAGATAAAAATGTATGTTGGATTTGTGGAATTGGTAAAAAATTATAAAAGGAATTTAATTGATATTGATGAATTTTTTGTAATGTTTCAGAAATTTTTTTCAGTTTGCGAAAATTAATCAAATTGTTATCCAGTGTTGGTATTTGAGACAAATTGTATATATCCGCTAAATAAGTTCCAAGGTAGGGAATTAAATGATTAAAAATTTGTTTATATGTTGTACGGAGCGTAATGTTTGTGGAAGAGTTATCAAGAATTTGTAATAATTTATTATGGTCATTCATTGCTTTCTTTGATAATTTTTTAAAATGATCCTTCATTCTTTTAATTGACGGTGAAAAGAAAACCGAAATTATGGATACCACGCTATCAAAATTATTCATTTTTAATAGGGAAGTTCCTAGATTTATTGCATTATTTAAGGCAGACATTCTTTCAGTTTTTTCTTGTGGTAGTAATATGGTTTCAGTGATTTGTTGAGATAAATTATTAGAAAAATCAATCATTTTTAAGATCGCAGTCGCCTTATGCTTGAGTGGCTCTTTTTTCCACGAGCAGGTAACTAAAGAATCAAGGGTAATCTCTTGAAAATTTTTAGAGACAACCAATGTAATTTGCCTTGCCATTTCTTCTGGGTGGATATCAGTGAACTTTAAATCACGTGAAAAAATGTTTGTTGGGATAATAGGTTCTAATTGTTTAGACAAAGATATGGATTTTTTGTTTTTATCACGGATTTTATTTGCAATTTTATTCTTGATTAACTTGCGAATATCATTCACCGGCTTGGGTAAGATTTTAGAAAACAATTTTTGAATGACATTCATTAGCTCCATTAAAATATTTGGTTCAATTTTATTTGGTGATCTGATCCATCTCGTGATAATTGAAAATATTTTTATTCTAATTTTTCTTCGTCTTTCTTGAAATTTTTCTTGTGTTTCCTTCTCTAATTTACGAATTTGGGATGCCTGTATCATCTTAACAACAAAATGTTCATTACTTAAAAATATAGGAAAAGTATTTAATATAATTGTTACAAAATCTATGACCAACGAGCAGATAAGAAATTAATTTTTAATTTTTTTTTTTTAATTGAAATTAAATACAAAAAAGAATTAATAAAACAACTTTTTATGTTAAATATATAAAGAGGAGAATAAAAGATGTGGAGAGGAAAAGAAGTGGAGAGGGGGGAAGAGGAAAGAAAAGAGGAAAGGAAGTGAAGAAAAGAAGTGGGGTATTAAAAATCAAAGAACAAACCTCTTTTCCCATTGATTAAGAGCTGAATTATTTTATTGATATTTGCAAATTCAAGACATTTAGCATAATCCGTTGGATCTTTTTTTTTTTCTTCTTCGTTATATATTATATTTGATTTATTATCTGCTGGTTCTAACCAAAGTTCAAAATCTCCTTTTATTTTAAAATGTAAACCAAATTCTTTGGCAAATTGCTCGCACTCAAGGTTTAATTCTTCTTTTGATTTTAGTTTTACTGGATCATAAATTACCAAATCCCATAATTTTTGCGTTTTGAAGTATGATTGGTTAATCGTCGTGGTTAAATAATCAATTGTTTCAGAATATTTTTCTATTTTAATAATTTTTTATAAACATTATAAATTAAATTTAGGAAAAGTTTTTTTGAATTCTTAATTCTTTTGATCGTTTCGATGGAATTTTTAGGATTGATTACATCCAAAAAAAATAAATAATAAAGTATTGTTTTTTTTTTCATTATTTTAGAAAGTTTTTGAAATCACTCTAAAAAGTGAAAACAAGCAGTTTTTCAAGGTATAATCCAAATTACTTGGTTCACTCTTTGAAATAGTTTGAGTAACAAATTTTAAAACTTTGGATCCTCACTTTTTTTAAAAAGTTTTTATGTTTTTTTTTTGTTGTTGTTTTTTTGTTAAAGCGATATTAATTAAAATTATTTATGATGAAATAATGTTTTTTTATTTCCTAATAAATGCCAACATATGAATAAATTATATTCACAAACTTTGAGTCAATAACTGAATCTAATAAATATTTAAAATTTAAGTTTTCTGAAAATGTTTTAAAAAATATTCTATAATAAAATAGAAAACACCAAGCAAATTGCCATTGCTATATTTTTTTTTAAGGATTGTAAAATTGTCTGTTAATTTTATGATCATATAAATAATCATTCATTTCAATAATGTACTTGAATATAAAATCGATGTGTTTTTTTAAAATGTAGTTATTAACTTTACAAGTTAAATAACCAAAAAGAAGAAAGAGTAATTTTCATTCTTGTTTGTGATCGATCAAAAAAACCACTTTAAACTCTAGTTGTGTTTTTTGCACAATACAAAGATATGAGAAGAATAAGAAGAAGAAAACAAATGCCAACAATTGTACAGTGTTCGAAATAATTGATGATAATGTGGCTAGGTTGTTGAGAAATCTTTTGAAAGGTTATCAACTCCTTTCTGCTTTCCTAGAATAAAGAAAATGTTTTTAACCAAAGAACACATTCTTTAAAGAGTGCAGTGAAGGATTGGTTGTTTTAGAAGTCTTTTTATTCAAGACAATTTATAACACCACGATTGGCCGAGAAACTATTTTTTTGCCTTTTTTATAAAGTTTGTTGATCTAAAGGATCGATCAATATATATATGTCAACCAAATCAAAACAAAATATAATGAAAACTCTTTGATCTGATCCTTGATTGAATCAAGAATCTTTTTTGGTTTTTTTTCAAAGAATGACTTTTTGTTTTCAAATAATCTATTTTTTGATCGAACAAAAATTTCTTTGTAAAAATATTGTTGAATTTAGACCAAAAACCCATCAACTATTATATCGCGATTACTTTTTAATCGCGATATTTTGGAATTTATCCTGATTTTTTAATGATTATCTCGATTTTATAGAATATCGCGATTTGTAATATTATCCCGATATTATTGATTACCACAATTTTCTCCAATATCGCAATTTGATAAAAATAATCGCGATTTTTGAAACTTTATAGTGGCTTAAACAAAGATATCATCAAAACCTCTATTTAATAAATTAAAGATAAATATTTAATTCATAATTGAAATATTTTTTTCAAAAAACGAGAAGAATTATTTTTCCTAGTATTATATTGAAATATACAATTAATTTTCTGCTTGAAATATTATTTGATTAGAATAAAGAAGAAATGGAATGTAATTATATACGAATAGATAAGAAATAGAATTAGAATATAGATTTTAAGAATAAATTTTACGGTAGTTGTCTGTTTTTTTTTTCAAAAATTCAACTAGTGAATTTAAATTGTTCATTTTAAAATGTTGGGTAATCAATTCAGTGACATTAGTAAAAGAATATTCATCTTTTTTCCCAATGGAATTTGTGTTGTAAGTATTAATAAATTTCAAAAATCTATGCAGCGGCAATACCCTTTCTTGTAGATTTTTTAAATATGGATTAAATTTGATTAATTTGTCTTTCCAAATTTCTTTTTCGTTTGTATTGTAAGTAACAATAGCTAATTTATTAAATTAATAGAATACAATTAAAAGTTGCAAAATCAAAATAAAATTATTTTCAAATCATGGTTCTTGGGATTATTCGTCTAATCAAAATAAAATATTTACCTTTTTCATTTTCAAACTTCATTATAGATTTCCCTGAATTTAATTCAGATAATTTAAATTCAAGTTTAAAGATTTCGTTTATAAGTTTTTCATTCTCATTTGAAAATTTTTTAATAGATTCCAATGGAAATCCCCCTTTTTTTTGGAATTTAGCATAAAGTTCTTCTTTTTGTTTTTCAATGGCTTTTATTTTGTTTTTTTTTTCTTGTAATTTTTCTAAATAATTATTCTTATTTTTTTCTAAGGTAGCTTTAGAAACTTTGAAATCAATTTCTAATGATGAAATTATTTTTTTTAATTTTGATTGAGATTGTTTTAATTCTTCAATTTTTGTAGAAATAATATCTAAAATGTTTAAATCGTTTTTAATCTCATTTTGTAGTTCTTTCGTCTCTTCGTCTATTAATTCTTTATGAAGTATCTGTAATATATGTGTTTTGTTGTTGTTGTTGTTGTTGTTGTTGTTGTTAATTAATATTATATTAAAATTGTATATGGTTATTAAATGAAGAACTAAACTATTTTTCAGTCAAAGGGGCCCAGTTGTAATGGTATAATACATGTGTTTAAAGGGTTTGCATAGATCTTAGAAGAAAAATTTTATTTTGGAAATTTTCAAAATTGAAATCATTTTTTCACATTTTTATTTTTTTTTTCGATTTTTTTTTAAAACGTCATTCAGTTGCCAAAACTTTTTTTATTACAAGATCAATAGTCACATTGTAAAAACGTGTTATTCTAAGGTCATTGAAATCATGTAAAGATTGTTGAGAAATCATATTGATTTCTATTGCAATTCTATTCGATCTTTGATCCTGATATTTATTTAATAAATGTGAAAAATTTTCACTTCATTTTCATTTTCTTTTTCAAATAGAGACCACAAATACCAACACACTTAGTTTTGGGGCTTGATTTCTAAAAGAAAAGTATGGAAAATGAAGTGAAAAATGTTTCATATTTATTATTCAAATACCAGTAGAAGTTCAAAATAAACATAGTTGTTTTTCTCAATAGGGCCCTAATTGCTAAGAATTTGAGTTTTTCAATTTTTAAAAAATCTATTGATTAATTAGTTTTCTTTCAGACATATATCAACAATTCTTTGATGTGTATTATTCTGTTTATTTCTTATTTGTTCTTCAAAGGCCAATTATATAAAATAATTGATATTTGAAAAAAATGTTTTCCCTTTGACTGAAACAGAGTTTAGTTTAAAATAAAGAATAAAATGTTGTTGAATTTTAATTGATTTTTTTCAACAGGATTATACTTTGGAAATTTTTGCAATGTTGGAATAAAAAAAAAAAAAAATGATTTTATTAAGAAAATTTTGAACACCTTTCAAATAATTTTTTGACAATTTATTTTGATCACATCTGATTTGCCATTCTTTACAGTTTTTTTTAAAAAAAAATTAGTGATCAAACAAGTGGGAATTTAAAATGAACATTTACACTAACTATGGTTAAAAAATATAGATTTTTATGTCGAAAGTAAAAGATATGATTTAATATTTGTAATAAAATACGAATCACAAAATTTGAAATTGTCATTTCAAAATAGAGAGGAATGGGTTTTTTATTTTTTGAGTTTAATTTTATGTTAAAAAAAGGAGTCAATGTTATTGATTCTGATTATTCACAAAATTGTAAGCTATTTCCAAAAAAGATAGTGGCAAATTTATTTTAAAACAATCTTTATTAAACTTAATTCCAATATAATTATTTAAATATCCAAAATTGTTATTCATCATAAATTGATTCTTCATAATAATTTAATATGTTTGTTTCTTTCTATGTTATTACTTTTTAATTCGAAAAGATATCAAAGTTTCTGATCTCAATTTTATATGACATTTTTTAGGTATGAAAATTGGTGTCTATTTATTTTCTTTATTTTGATGATCGTAATTTTTTCCTAACTTGATCTAATCTGGATAGAATTTCACAGAGAAAGGCAAAACACATGCAAACTTTTTATTGTTTAAAAAATAGTTTGTATTCTTATCAGATTGCCCATTTTTTGATTGAAATTTTTTGTATATTGATTTCAATAAAAAAATTGATTAATTTTTTCTCTTATTGTTTGGAAATATTCGAGAAATTTTTGAGGAATACATTTCAAAATAAATACCTTAGTCACTGATTCATTCAATAAGTGTTAACATTCCTCTTAATTTTTTATTACCAATTTACAAATAGTACTACTTAAAAAGAAAATATTAGATGAAATATAAAAAAAAAATGCACCCACTTTTTTGCAAATTCCTTATATACCTAGATATAATAAAGAAGAAGTTAAATTGTCGCCACCATTTCTCTTTCTAAATACTTGCCCACCAAATTAGAACCACTCCGGTAATTATTTTCCTAATTAAAAAGGCCAAACGCAAACAAATCCAAACAACGTCTCTCTTTTGGGATTTTAGTTTGTTTAAAAATTGAATTTTAATATTTTACCAGAAATTCTAAATAAAATAATTTAATTGACAATATTGATATATGAATTGCAAATGGGAATAAGTTTCCACTACTTCATCTTTTTTTTACTCCACAATTCCAAGTTATTGATCGAAATCGGTGATTTCTAACTATTTGAGTTTATCTTTTTCTGGTTTTTATTGATAAAGCCATTCTAACCTGACCATAAAAAATTTTTACTGCTATGTAAAATTATAAGGCAAAGAGATTAATCTCATATTTTTAAATTGTCGTTTATGAAAGAGAAAATTCAATTTCTCTCATATATAATAAGATAATATTTCCAATTTCTGTTAAAGCCGTTTTAAAAAAGTGAGGACTTTTTGAAAACTTTTTTCAAGTTTAGTTACTGCAAAAAAGCAAAAGCTTTCTCAGAATTAAAACTTTTTTAAAGTGTTCTATTTATAAAAAGTGAGGAATTTTTGAGAATTAAAACTTTTTAAAAGTTTTCTATTTTATAAAATGAAGACTTCAACCTTTAAATGTGGTGTAGAGGTTGATATATGAAGAAAAAACACTTTTTTTTTTTTATTGTTATTGTTGAAGAAGTGTAAATTACACTCTAGATTCCCTTAGACTTAAATTCCCTTTCAGAGATTTACCTATAAAATCATAGATTTCACGATTATTAATGAATAAAAATAATTTAAAACTATCACAATTTAAAATTATTTCATTAAGATTTATTTCTTTTAATTTATTTTGAAAAATCAATCTATCTTTTTCATAGAAAAGAAAGACCGATAAAAAATTATCAACATTTTCTATAATTTCCTTTTGTTTATACTTTAAATATAATGGATAAAATTTCCTTGAATTTATATTAATTACAAAGTAATATCTATTTAAGCTGTTAGTAAATGTTCAAAATTTTAGGATTGTTGAGCTTGAGAGATAACCACTGATATTTAATTTTGATTAATAATTATTGTGAAATATTTTTTTTTTTTTTTTTTTTTTTTTTTTTTGGGGGGGGTGTGGCGCCTAGGAGTGCCATTGAGTGCAGTATAGTGCCTATATTTTCCAGAATTCAAAATTATAGAGTAAAATCAAAGATTTAACTCTATTCTTTTAGATTCGGGAAAACCTAACTAAAAGTGTCGTCAAGTGCCTAGCTTTTCCAGAATTCAAAAGAATGGAGAAAAATCAAAGATTTTACTCAATTCTTCTGAATTCTGGAAAAGCTAACGGCGTTTTTTTTTAATTTAAGAAATAAATAGAAAATTTCTCAAATTTTCTTTTTATTTCTAAAAGCAAAAAAAAAAAACCTAACGACGCTTTCAACTTGTAGAATTCAGCAACTCATTATATGTATATTTATATATTTCGTTTTTTAGTTCGATTAAATCTTTTGACTTCCAATTGATTTTAGTATTTTTTCTTTGATTAAATTTTAGTATTTTTTCTTTGATTAAATTTTATTATTTTTTCTAAATTAGGCAGAGGTAAATTTCCTAATTTATTTTTGAATTTAAATTTCCTTTTATTTATTGAAATTATCATATTTTCAATTTTAAATTCTGTTTTGTAAATAAAAATTGGTGTGTTTCTGTTTATTTTACATATTTCAGTAATACATGAATTAATTCAAAGAATTTAAATAATTTACAGTTTTTATTTCATAATTATATATTTCTCAACCATAGGTCAATTGGTTTAATATAAAAGATTTAAATAATCTAATTTTTTTTTTTTTTATTGGTTGAAGGGAGTGATCAAAGATCCTCTTACAGTCGTTAAGCTTTCCAGAATTTAAAAGAATTGAGTTAAATCGAAGATTTTACTCCATTCTTTTGAATTCTGGAAAACCTAGGCACTCACTCTGATTACTAATGGTAAATTAGTAATTTAGATGATAAAGAAAAAAAAATATTTTGGAATCGAGCAGGTTCCAATTTTTTATTGGTTGAAAAAACAAAAAGAAAAATTAAAAAGAAAAAAAAAAGTAAAGAAAAAAAAAAAAAAAAAAAAAGCAAGTTAGTAAACAAAAAAAAAATTTTTTTTGAACAGTTGATAAAAAATCAAAAAAAAAAAACCAACTGTCCATTTTTATCAAGAACACTCATTAAAACAGACACGATCCTTTTATTTAAAATTTTGTCGTTTAATTATTTCTAAGAAATCGTGAATGCTTCGTTGAGAGGTAGTTGTTTAGTAGCTGCCATTTTTTTTCTTTTTGATCCAATCTTTTTTGATCGTTCCAGTTTTTGTTTTTGTCTTTTCTTTTTATTTTCAAGTTACCCATACCGACTAGTTTCTGTCCTTCCAGTATTAGTAGGTAACCACTTGATTTTTCTCCTTAGTAACTCTTCTTCCCAATAAAAAGGAAATTCAACAAGGGAAAAAATAGAAAAAAATAAATAATCTAATTTTTAAACTATTGTTCAGAGAATTGTTATTAAATAAATGTTTGCATGCATTTGTTTATGTTTCTTTAGATTTTTTTAAATAATAAACTATATGTGAAATTTTATCTAAAGAAATACCCAAATATTTATTTTTTTTTTGTAAATTCTTTCGATATAACTGTTTTATGTTTATTAGGTTTTAATCCAAATTGAATAATAATTTCATATATTGAATTTAATTTCTGATTTAAATGATTTTTATTTCCTTTAATAATTAAAATTAAATCATCTGTAAACATTTGGCAATAGTTTGTTAATGATATTATTTTTAGTAAAAGAAAATGTGAAATTAGAGCAAATAAAATAGGAGATAAGGTATACCCTTGGAATATTCCAAGTTCGTCCCCTTGATAATATTTTAATAAAAAAAAATTAAATAATTTCATTTAAAATAAATTTTTTTATTGTTTTTCTAATTATTTTAAAATTAATTGAATCAAAACATTTTGCTCTATCAATCGGTATAATATATGTTTTATCATTTTCCCTTTTCATTATTTGATTTTATCGTATTATAAGTATTTAAGAAATTTTAATCCTGCAATACAGGTATCATGTTTTTTTTTCTAAAGCCAAATTGAAATTTATGAATAAATTCATAATAAAGGTTCAATTAGTTTAGATAACCTTTTTAGAAATAATCTTGGTAAACTTTGGTTAATAGAAATTGGTCTATAATTTAAAGCTACCCCTTCATTTCCTTTTTTATGAATAAATAAAATTGATCTTTTTTTAATACATTCGATATTATTCTTATTAGGGTTAATTAACCAATTATTAAATATTTTCTGAATTGTAATAAGACATTTTTTATCATTTTTATTTTCAATTGGATTTAAATTAATAATTATTTTCATCATCACTAATATATTTCAAATTTTCAATTTTTTGAAATCTTTTAACAGATTTATTTTTTCAATTTTTAATAGTGTTTTTAATATTTTCAATTAGAAAAAATAAATCAATTTTAAACTCTTTTAAATTTTTTTCATACATAACTTTTTTATAAAATCTAAAATATTTTAATTTATTCAACTGAATTCTTTTTAATGTTAACAAAAAATTTTTCAATCATATTTTAGTTATTTAAAATCGAAAAACACTTTTTTTAAAAAAAACTCCACAATTTATTAAAACATTAAAGATTTAAAAAGTTTTAATTCTGACAATCTCGTAAAAAAAAAAAAGTACTCTCTTTTTTAAAATAACAGTGTGTTCTAAGAGAAATTATTTTGTAATAAGAAAAGACAAAAATTGAATTTCAAAAGAAAAGTAATAACAGAAACAACCGTAACTTGAAAGTGTTTTTCGATCATTGTTTTTAAATAATTTAAAGCTGGGATTTTTGCAATTTTGGAAATTGAAGATCTCTCACAAGTGTATGTTTTTTCTGGATTTGTTTGTTGATTCCCAAAGCCAAAAAAATTGGGATAATCATAAATTTTTCTTTTCTATTATATAGAATCACAGTTTACACAAACTGATCAAAACAATTTACGATTTGGAATAAATGGCAAAATTTTAGAATAGAAAATCAAGTTTTCTGCTTTATAAATTTCCATGGTAGAGTTGGAACAGTTGTATACTAAATATTATTCTACAAATACAATAAATAGGGTGTGCTCTAATAATGCCTACCAGGCAACTGAAGTATTTGGGTTTGTCCAGTGTTTTCATTCATTGAGTTTAACCAAGCCAAAAAAAAAAAAAAAAAAAGAAATAAACTTACATAGCACTGTTGTTCTAATTCATTTTGGATATTTGATTCTTTTTCAATTTGTTTGTTAATTTCAAGAGTAAGATCATCGAGTTCATCATTCTGTAGCTCTCTTGTTATTTTAAATTCGGAATCTAATTGTTTTTGATACATTTCTTCAGGATCGCCGTACTCGTTCAAGTTTTCAAGAAAGCCTTCAAGTATCAGGAAATGTGTTTCGTTTCTTTCTTTGTCGTCGATCAATTTTAACATTAATTGTTGATGATCTGTTAGCTGGTTACGGATTTCTGCAAGATCCTCAAAATCTAGTGGGATTGTATCAACCATATTTATTGGAAGCTGTTCTTTTAAAAGAAATGGTAAGGAGGCAGAGATGGAATAAGTTGAATTTTCATTAATTTGATAGCAAAAATCAGGATCCAAGTCTTCGTCGCTCTTCACGTTTGGCTCGTTTTGGTACAACAACGATTCAAATTCCCTGATCATTTCAGCTTCTTCTTCAGAGTCTCCGTCTTGGATTAGTTTTTGAAAAAGGTTTGAGGATGTTTTGTTTCTCTCTCTTTCGGCTTGTTCTTTGATTGTTTTTACTGGCCGTAATAATGATTCTCGAACAAAGAGACCATGATTTTCTTCACATGAAAAATATGAATACCCGTCTACTTGGCCATTATTCCTTCCAACTTTGAAGGTGAGTTTGAATTTAAAGAGAAAAAATTTTTGTTTGTGGGTGTTCAGATTTTCCTCTCTTTTTTGTGTTTGATTTTTTTTTTTATAAAATAATAATAATTACCTGGCTCATCTAAACAGATCCCATACCACTTAACATTCTTTGAAAAATGTGTTTTACCATGAAATACAATGGTACCTTGACATCCAAAAACAGAAACACGAGAACCTAAATTATAGTTCATCAAAAGTAAAAAATGGAAAAATCATTTTATTAAAATTTGTATTTTCTTTTCTGTTCAATAAATACCTCCGATCAAGCCTTGAGTGCAAATTTAAAATACACACATACTAGTTTTATTTTTTGAAATTGTCTCTGATGAAATATTAAATTCAATTTCAAAGATAAGGCAATAATTTCAACTTCTCTTACTTTACAAGATAAATTATTTTTTTGCAAAACAAAAATTGAATTTCAAAAGAAAAGAAATCTAAGATTTCACAGAAACAACCGTAACTTGAAAGTATTTTAGTTAATTGCTCCTGAAAGGTTTAAACCAAAGATTTTTTCAATTTTGGAAATTGAATATCAGCATTAATTTCGGCATTATGAATAGGTTTGTCAGGGATAAACTGAAAAATTGACTAAAAAAAATTTTTAATCTTCTATAAACAATTAACTGGTTTATGATAAACAATTTGTAACAAAGTTTGTGTATATTAATTAGGACTATTATTTTGATTGAAAATCAATTTCTTCGTCTTGTATATTTTCAAGTGAAGGTAGGAAGTTCTGTAAGAAATAGATTATAAAAATGATTATTTTGTTAGGAAATTTCTTAATTAGAATAAATTTTAATACTAATATTCGAATAATTAAAAGGAAATAATTTTCACTTGATTTTCCGTATGTTTCTTTTACCAATAGAGTTCTCAAAGAAGTAGGTTTAAATTTAAAAATAATCTAGTCTCAAAAGGAAAATGTTGATAATTAAGTCTAAATTTTTTCTTTTTATTGGACATTAGATTAGCAAATTTTATTTTTTAAATTAAATTGTGAAAAATGTGTGAATCATTCACAAAAATTTAAAATGCTCTGTTATTTTTAAATTCTTCATATTTTTTTTTTCTTTATTTTTTTAAATTCTTTACTTTTCTCTTAGAAGAAAATTTTTTTATACTCTTTATTTTTTCTTAGAAAACTCTAATGAATTAAAAACTCCCCTAATGACTTTTTCTTAAAAAAAAAACTAATATCTATCTAGAATCTTTTTGGTTTCGAAGATAGAATTTTAGTAACTTCATAATTCTCTCTTCACCTGATTAATTATTGTATAAACATTTAACCCGTAACAAAAAAACCAACTCATAATTTTTTACATAAGTTATTATTTATTTTAATTATTTATTTTTTATTTTATATGTAAATGACAAATTTTTGTTAGCATACTAATTAAATATAAGTTGTTAGAATCTAGTATTTCTCAGTAAATTGATTTAATAAGATTGTTTTTAAATCACATGAATTTTAGACCTGTAAAAATTATGAATTGGAGTTTATAAAAAAAAAAATGTTCTTCTCACATCTCTTTAAATTTTTTTTTGGAAATATCAAAAAAAATGAGTCTCATCATAATTTAATATCAAATTAAATGTGATCTATTTTATTATTTTGAAACGGTTTACACAACTTAGGCTTTTTATCACACACTATCAGATCAGAAATCTCACACTCTAAGATCACAGATAAGGCATAAAAAAAAAAACAAAATAAACCATACAAAAGAATCAAAAAAACACACTAAAAAAGATTGATCATAATAACACATAATATTTTTTTTTCCAGCTGAAATAATCGAAAAAAAAAAATTAATTTCCTTATAGCCAAGAATTGAACCTTAAAAATAAATATTATTTTGTGCCTTATTTGATTAATTCAGTGTTCATTAAAAATTCCTTTGACATTTAGGATTATTGTAAATTTCGAAATTGTATCTTGTTATTCTTGTCCGCCAATTATAAAAATAATAAATGGATAAATGTATCACATGAAAATGGAAAAAATGAAAAAGAATAAAAAGTATTTGTAATATATTGAATTGCTGTCTATTATTTATCAAATTAATCTGAAACTGATTTGTTTTAATAAAATCGATAAGGAGCAATAAATGTTGATGAAAAAAAAAAAAATGTAAAAAAGAAGGAATAATCAATATAATAAAAAACCAAAAAAAAAAAAAACATCGGAATAGTCTTTTGTAAACGCTTTTTACATTTGTTCACAGCCTACACCACCGCCACCACCGCGTTCATTTTCAGAATCTGATTGATAAACTTCTTGCATTTTTTTAATTGTAGTTTTATGGGTATTGATGTCCATGACTTCCGCGGTAAAGTTTTCTTCGTCGCCTGTACCTTTTTCATTATTTTTTTTTGTTTCGTTAGGTAAAGCAGATTTTAAAAGGTTTTGGACGTCTGGGTTCAAGAACCCCTTTTCTGGGAATTCTACCTCGAATACAATAAATAACCTTCCGTATTGGAAAGGTCTTCCTTTAACGGGCATACCCAGATCGCTTAAACCACGCACATCACCAGGCTTTACAACATCGTCTGTTGGTGAGTTTATAAGCACGTCACGTTTGTCGAGATGATGTATCAGAATTTGGTATCCACAGAGGGCTTCATATAAGGAAAGGGTGTAATTCATGATCAGATCTGCCCCTTTCCTTTTGAAAAGAGGATGTGGCTTTTCTTTGATTGTCAAAACAACATCGCCGGGGGTTGTCTCGGACGATTGCTCGCCCTCACCAGCAAAGGTGATCTTGTCTCCATTGAGCGTTCCCTTATCAATAAAGACTTCGAGTACCTTCCTTTCTGGGAAGGTCTTTTGCCCGTTACATTCGGAGCATTTTTCAACATTTTGGAGTGACTTCCCAGTACCCCCACAGGTTGGGCACCTTGTTTGGTATTGTTGGATCATTCCCATTCCCAATCTTTGAACAACAATTTTAATTCCTCTCCCGTTACAATCCGAGCACACTGGTGGCTTTTTACCATCGCTTGTTCCGTAGCCATTACATTGCTTACAGCAAACCCTTCTTGAGACAGCAATTTTGGTCTTCTTTCCCCGATATAGTTCATCAAGAGTGACATTTAAAGAGTGAACAAGATCTCTTCCTTTTTGTTTTTTTTGTTCTCTTGTTGTAGTTCGCCCCCCTCCTTTTGTTTCATTAGGAATTAATTGAATTTTTTAATATTAATATTTTTTTGTGTGTGTGTGTGTGTTTAATTGATTTTTATAATTTTGTTTCATTTTAATTGATATTAAAATTTATATAGAAACTTTCATTTAATTTTTTAATTTTTTTCGAAATTTGTACATTGTTTGAATGTATTTTTTTTTTTTTTCTATTTATTATCTAAGAGTCAAATAACAGTTTGAGGAATTAAAAAATTCAAAAGAATTAAGGTATTTACAAAAAAGTGGGGAATTTTTTTTTATATTTCAAATAATATTTTTAAGTCGTTTCTATTGGTAAATTGATAATGCAAAATAAAGAGGAATATTAGTACTAACTTAAACCAGTATTTATGATTTGTATTTTTCAAAATAGGTTCATCAAAATATTCCCAAAAAATGAAAATAAAACAAAAACAACAACCTTTGTTGTAGAAAACGATGCACAATTAAATTCAATAAAAAAGCAAAACGATAAGGATACAAACAATTTTTTAAACAATAAAAATTTTTAATTGATTTTTTCTTCTATTGTAAATTTTTTCAAGAAATTGCTAATATTAGGAATTTTGTTGTGGAATTGCTGAATAATTGCTTTTTATTTAAGAATCAAACTTTTTAAAATTATAACTCATTCATTTATTAGAATGATGATTGATTAAATTACACATTGCTCAAAATAATATACAATCAATCAAAAAACAAGAATAAAAATTATCATTTTACATATTCATTGCAAACCTCTATAAAACTCTGATTGTTTTTCAAAATAAATAGATCTACTCGGGGTTATCAAAACAATTAAATAATTTTTCTACAGATACCCCCACTTTAATGAACTTTAGGTAGGTTTATTACTAGATTGATAAAAAAATTGGTTATTTTTAAAAAGGATTTGATTTTAAATAAAAGAAATTATACCACAATTTTACTAATATTAACAATTAAAAAGGGAAAATTATTATTTTTCAAATTTCAAATTCTCATTTTTTTCAAAATAGTCAATTTCAATGAAATATATTGACTATGGGTATTTAAAACCACTTTCCGGGCAAGGTTAAGGTGTGTTAGAGTATGTTTGGGTAGGTTTGTATGGTATCTTAGAGAATTTTGGTTAGAATTGTAAAAAAAAAAATTAATTAAGAGACAAATTATTCTTTTGTAACTTGTTTTAAGAGGGAAAAAATTTCGACTTTATTTTTGGTGGTTCAAATTGGGTTTGGAATAAATTTTTAAAAATATTTAGTATTGGTGATTTCAAAATTTTGTATTTTCTACAATTTTTGTAATAAAAGACCACTAATCAGCAAAATAATCTTTTTGATTTTTACTCCCACAATAATTGAAAAACATTAAAAACTATCATACTGTTTATAATAATCAAGGAACTCTTCAAAAATACGAAAAAATTCAATTTGGCCAAATTTGAAATTTAATAATAGACCCATTAAAAAAAGTTTACTGGATTATTTTCATATACTGTATTTTTTTCAATACTATCTTGATATTTGAAAAAAGTGAGATATAAAAGCTTTACAAAGTGTTGCTTAAACCATTTGGCTCACTCTTTTCAAACAGTTTGAGAGACAATTTATAAAACTTTTGTGACTCATCTTTTTAAAAATGCAGTAAAGTTACTTTAGAAATTTTATTTTTACATTAACTACTTTTAATTTCTTTTAAGTGACTAGTAACTCTTAGTTATTTTTTCCCAAAAAAGTAATAGAGTAATTATTTACACAAAAATATAATTAAACCCGTTATGAAACTTCATTTATCAACTTTAGAGAGATGAGTTATCATTTTTAAAAATAGTTTATTTTTACGTAAATTAATTTTTCAGTCTGCTGATCGTATCCTTTTTTAGTTTGGATTTTTTAGTTCAAAAAAGAAAAAGAAAAATTTACAAAAAATTTTAATTTTGAAGAAATCTCACTTTTAGTGATTTCTAAGAGTCTTTCTGTAGGGACAAATTACCTTGAAATTTTAATCTTATTTTAAAAATACAATAAAAATAAATCAAATATTGAATCCTTGTAGATCTAAAAAAAAATTGTCTTTTATTTCACTCACAAATATTTATTAAATTTCTTGAAATTTAAAAGATTAGGCAATACTCTTTTTCAAATTTTAATGAAAATAAACAAGGAATTGTTTGTCTGAAAATCAGTTATTTGAGAATATCTATTAATTTTTTTTTATTAGAAAAATTTATTTGAATTCGTTTTATTGGTTTGAAAATATTTTAAACAATTGAGAAATAATTGTAAATTCTATTTATACCTTTAATCTTTGGGTTCACAAGTGTAAAAATGATTTTTAATTTTTTCATGTTTTTTTTTTTTGTTAAAATTGTGATTTTTTCATTAACTGTGATACTTTTCTGATACGATTCCCAAGAGACAAGAAACTTGT
Organism: Anaeramoeba flamelloides; assembly: GCA_027625915.1. Classification (NCBI taxonomy): domain Eukaryota; family Anaeramoebidae; genus Anaeramoeba; species Anaeramoeba flamelloides. The sequence goes on along the minus strand of JANTQA010000032.1, from coordinate 8,519,146 downwards.
ATATATATTTAATGTATATTGTAAAGTTTTGTTGTATTTAAAAAAGAAAGGAAGTTATTTGAGATAGAAACGTCAAGAGAAAATCGAAAATACGTTTTTCAAATTCAAACAAAACCAAACATCTTCAATAGTTTATTAAATGGAATTTGTTTTCATTTAAAACTTCAAATATAGGAAAAGTTTCCTGAACCTTGGGAATCGTATCAGAAAAGTATCACAGTTAATGAAAAAATCACAATTTTAACAAAAAAAAAACATGAAAAAATCAGAAATCATTTTTGCACATGTGTTGTTTATAACTCACTGAAAAAGTTAAGATTGTGGTTATTAATTATTGATTAAAAATAACCAAATTAAAAAGTATTTCTTAAGATTATAAGTTGAATTTTCGAGGTTTTAAAAAAAGTATTATGGGAAGATTTTTTAATTTGATTTTTTGGTTTTTTTTTTCTCAGATTTTTTTGTTCAATAAAAAGAAAAAATTGATTTGAACTGTTCTTTGAATCAAAAAATGATTTTTTGTTTAGTTTAAAATAATTATTGTAATTTTTTAGAAATTAAGTTGATTGTTTTAACTGCGTTATTTTAACACTTAGTGGTTTTATTTTCAAAGTGTATTTTTGTACACTTCCTTTACAGACCATAAGATTTCTTTCTTTTTTCAAAGAAAATAATATTTTTTTCGAAATAATTCAGAAATATGCTGGATTTTGAACTTTTCAAAAATGAGAAAAATGGATCAAACTTTGAACAACAAGAATTTGTTTCTGAAAATAGCTTTTAAAGTAAGTTTGCTTTTGTGGTAATCAGATTTTTACTTTGTTTTTCAATTTCAAGATTTGGTGATTTTTTTTTGAATTTGCTATTAAAATTACTCGAAGATTTTTTTAGCTTATTATTCCTTTAAACAGTTGTTTTACATTATTGTTTACAAGAAAGAGTTTATTTTCCATTTTTCACAAAAGCAAACCTCACAAAATAAAAACTTGCTAGCCACAAAAACCATTTATTGTTGGAATTTTTTTTTAAAAAAATTGAAAATTTTATTTTTATTCATTGATAAAGACTAAAAGAAATTGTAACTTTGAGAGTTTTGAATACAATTCTGAAAATAGTTTTATTTTAGGTGTGCCTTCTGCTTTAAAGTGTTTTTGGAAAAGATATATTTTTTTGTACTTCTTTGAAAATACAGCTTTTTTTTTTTATTAATAAATCCACACTCTCCTAGACTTATATATAAAACTGAAGCAAAAATAGATTCAGCAAGAATAACTATATATAAAAGAAGATTTAAACTAATTCAAAAATTAAAAACCCTGGATTTTCATGAAATAGTTGATAATCTCAAATTCAGAGAACAGAAATTTGAAAATATTAACTGGCAATCAGACACCCTAAAAGAATTAGAATTTGAACTTGAGAAATATCGAATTAATCAACTGGAAAATAGTCCAAGTTGGAAAGTTCAAAAATATTTAAAAATAATTTCTATTCAAAATAATATTAACAAACAGTCGTGTCTAGGTTTTTTTTGATTTAAGAAATAAACAGAAAATTTATTAAATTTTCTGTTTATTTCTTGAATTAAAAAAAACCTAACGACAAAAGATATTTAAAATGGAGGGTTCAACTTCAATTTTAAAATTCAGAAATTTTACAAATTACCTTAATAGATATTCTTATGTTATGAACAAGGACAAATCAAAATACTGTAAATTATGCAAAAAATCAAAAAAAATAGATATCATTGAAGATTTGGATCATTTTCTCTGGAACTGCCCAGCCTATGAAAATAATCGTAAAATCTGGATATCTGAAATAAAAAAATTTAACATCTCTAATATATTAAAAAATAATATTATTACTATTTTTGATATTATTAGAAAAAGAGATTCATCGTATTTATTAGCCTTAGTGGGTAATAAATTTATTTTTGAGTCTTTAACAAAATTCCTAAATCATAATTTAGGAATTCGGGCAAATAAGAGGAATTAAAAACTCCTCCGTTAAATAATAAAAAAAAAATACAGCTTTTTTCAGGAAGTGGGTACCCTGAGTTTTGCAAAGTGTTACTCAAACTGTTTGACTCACTCTTTTAAACACTTTGAAACAACACTTGGTAAAACTTTTTATTGCCAAGTTTTTGAAAATAGTCTTGTTTGTAATTGTATTTTGTTTTGGTTTTGCTTTGTTTATGATAATTCAAATTTTGATTTCCTTTCCTAATTCACCAAAACTTTGAGAAGTTGATTGTGAGAGATTAAAATTCTTATTTCCAGAGATTAGAATATACCCCGTTCTAATTCTTTCATTTTTTGGGTCTTAAATTTTGGATTTTATGGGTTATTTTTAAAAGAAATTGTTCTGAAAAATGAAAAAAAAATTTACCAAAGAACGAAGAAAAAATATCTTGTCCTCCTTCTTGGAAGCCTTCCTCTGTTCCTTTTTCACCATGTTTGTTGTACATCTTTCTTTTTTCTTCGTTTGAAAGAATTTCATAAGCATGTCTAATTTCTTTAAACTAAAAGTGATGGGGAATTAATGTTATTATTTTTCAAGAAAAAAATTTTTGTGATTCTGATTAAAAAAAAAAAAAAAAAAAAAAACCAAAAAAAGCAAAAAGTCAAAAAAAAAAAAGGAAAAAAAAATAATCTTTACTTTGTCACCTGAATTGGGGTTTCGATCTGGATGATATTTTAAAGCTAATTTTTTATAAGCTCTTCTAATTTGGTTCTTTTAGAGGTCAAATTGGATTACATTCATTCGAATTATTATTTTGGTGTGAGAAAGAAATCATTAAAGTAAAAAAAATCATTGAGATAAAAAAACAAAACATATCTTGGAAAAGAAAAAAATAGAAGAATATTTACTGAAGTAGCATCTGGCTTAACACCAAGTGTGTCATATAACTTTGTTTCTTTTACACTCATAATAATAAAAGTTTTTATTCTGAAAAAAGATATTAAAAAAATGATTCTAAAAGAAGAAATGAATCTACCTAGATTAAAAATTTTGATGAAGTTTTAACTCTATTTGGAAACAATTTGTTAATTTTAGATAAGAAAAGAATAATTGAGTGAGTTTCTTCTCTTTAATGAGTTGATCAGTAAAGTAGGGACTTTTTTTTAAACGTCAAACAAAGGTATTCTCTCCTTTAAAATATTTAGTGTTACTTTATTAGTTATGTATCCACTAAATTTGAAATATTCCAAAACTAAAGTAATATTTAAAGTGGATGTGTTATTATCGTTGTTATGGTATAAGTTTTGGCGATTATTTTTATTGTCTCTCGTTAAACTATTAGTTACTTTGCATTTTGTTATTTGTCATAAATTACTTTAGATTTTCAAAAAGTTATAAATTTTGACAAATAAATTAAACATCGAATTTTTGTTATATAGAAAACCAAAAATGATTTCTACTGAGATTAAAATTAACATTGTATATCAAAAACAATTCTTCCAGATATCTAAGAATAAAAAAATTATTGATAATTTTTTGAGATTTATTATTGGACTTATTTTACAATAAAAGCCCTTAAAATTTATATTTTGAAGAACTGGTATTTCTATTACTGATAAATTCAAATAAATTTCATAAAATTTTTAGTTCAATTTCCATTTTTGTAATCAATTAACTCAACTAATAAAACAACTCAAGAGAACAAATATTTTGAAAGTCAGGCCAATTTTATAAAGTTTCTTCACATTTAAATGTAAAGAATGCTTTAATCAAAGCTTGTATAAAAATCATTGTAAAATGGAAAACGAATTAAAAGTTTTATGCATATTTTTTTGAATTTATTAGTATTATAAAATGAAAAATATTTGGGAACATAACCATTGTGAAAAAAATTTAGATACTAAAAAAAAAAGGGTCAGTCAAAAATTTGTTTTGTTTTTTTCAATAGTAAATATTAGCAAAATGATTTTATGATCAAGGTAAAATTTTTGAACAAATCTTATATTTAAGAAAAACCAAAGCCATTAACAATTAAAATTTTCTGAAACAATATTATTCTATTGCATTTTGGCCCTTTGGAAAGCTAAAAAAAACAAAAAATTGGATTTTAATTGAACACTTTACTAAAAAGGTTTTTTTTTTTGTTAGGTTATATTTCAAGATAAAGTTAGTAATTGTTTGGGAAGACCAAAAAATAATAAGTGTTTTAAATTAAATTTTTCTCTATGTGGATTTTTTGAATTTAAAAGGTTTATAAAATTTTAACATTTCTTTTTTTTGAAGTTTTGATTGTAAAAATTAGTGAAAAACAATCCTTATGAAAATTAATATTATTTTTAGAAGATTATTTGATTCAATTTGGTTTAAGGGACTAGTCTCTATTAAAATTTTTTACCTAACTTTAATAGAGATTGAGAAAATTTTTAGCTAATAAGTCAGATTTGAAAACCCCTGTTTATTTTCATATTAAACTTATTTCTAGATCAGGAATCCTTATTGAGAAAGTCGTCAAAAAAAAAAAAATAAAAGAGACTGGTCCCTTAAAAGGATTTTTTCAGATTAAAATTGATAAATTCACGTTATCTAACAATGATAAATGTCTTATAGAATTTATAAAATTTAATTTTTCTCGATAAATAGTTATAATATTTTTGGTAAAGTTTACAATTAAAATAGAATTTTGGGTTTTTTTAGCTTTCCAAAGCAATTCTATAAGGATCAAAATGCAATGAAATAATATTTTTTCTGAAACTTTTAATTGTTAATTACTTTGGCTTTTCTTAAATATAAGATTTGTTCATAAAATCTTGATTTGATCAAAAATTATTTCTCCAATATTTACTATTTAAGGGATTATCTCCACCATAGATTTCTCTATAATCAAAGTATGATGAAATTGTGTGTAAATGATATTAGTGCACCATGGCTCAAATAGTTTATGTGACTCTAAAAAATCTATTTTAAATCCTATTTCATAATAAATTATTACATTTTTTATTAAGGATCACAATTAAAAATTTTCATTTTGGAAATTTTTTTTTTAATTCCTTTACCAAAATCTAAAAATAGAAACCCCAAAATAATTGTACCCCAGTATTTAATAATTCATATTTAGAAACTTCCAAAAGTAACTATTTTTTTAAGTTTTTAAATTTCAAAGATTAACTCAATAATGATCAACATAAGAACCCAAAGACTGATTATTGTTGTTGCCTTTTTATAAAGCCATTTGTACATCAATATTATTTATAATCTTTTCCAATTGTACTTGATGAAATTTAGGTCAATCGGATGTGGTAAGGGATACACACATCATATACAAAGAAAAAAAATGAAGAGAGGGGGGAGAAAAAAGAAAAAAAGAGAAAAAGAAAATTTTTAATAATAAATTTAATAAATCTACCTTTTGATAAATTATTTTAATTTCTAAATATCCATAAAATACTTGAAAATATTATAATAAAATAAATTACTCCAATTATACAAAAGACTTTCATAATTAATATATCCAAAATTTTCATGTTTATTAATTGAACTCTATTTATGCAGTTGTTATTTTAAAATTTTTTAATGTTCTTTTTTTTAAAAAAAAACTCATTTTTTTTTTTATTATCGAAGAAGAGTAAATTACTTTCTAGATGCCCTTAAACTTAAATTCCCTTTCAGAAATTTAAGCGTAAAATCATATATTTCATGATGTTTAATTAATGAAAATAATTTCAAACTATCACAGTTTAAACTCAATTCCTTAAGATTTATTTCTTTTAATGTATTGTTGAAAAATTAATCTATTTTTTTCTTAAGAAGTACATACCCATAAAAAATTATTTAATATATTCTATTATATCTTTATGTTCATATTTTAAACATAAAGTACAAAATTTATTTATGTTTTTATCTATTACATAATAATATCTGTTTAGGCAATTAGTAAATAACCTAAATTTTGGGGTTGTTAAGCTTGATGGATAACTTAAGGATCTAGCAAATATTCCCGAAAATACTCGAAAATTTTTTAACCACGAAAAAACATTTTTTGAACAACTTCTATGAAACACTGGTGCCAATATACTCAGTATAAAGGGAAATTTGGCTTTTATTTTTGACAAAATATTTTTTTTCTCAAAATATCAAAATTCAAAAAAATTAAATTTTAGGGAATGGTATTCAACCCATTTTGTGTGAAAGGGATTAATATCCTGGATAACTGTAACTTTTCTGATCATTTCGAAATAGTATTAACTAAATGAGAGAAAATGTACTTGAATTGAAAATTTCTAATTGTTTCTCATTACCCATAATTTTGTAATATTAAATATAATCCAAAAATTACCGAGTAATATCTAATCGTACAACACATACCCATATCCTACATAAGGTGACCCAAGCCAAACTTTATTTAACTTCCCATTCCATAAAAGGAACTGGTTTTACCAAAATATACAAACACGCCCCCTACCAATACCCAAACCACCGATACCAATACCCTGACATACCTATACATTTACCCTTATAAGTACCAACAATTAAACAAATATACTCAAAAGGTACCAAAACCTCTTTAGAGAAGTTTAAAGTAGAAAAATCAAAAAAAAATATTTTGACTGAAAGTTAAATTGTTATTTTACCGTTAAACTGAGTATATTGGCACTAGGGAATCTTAGAAGTTGTCCATAATGTGTTTTTATGGGTTAAAAAATTTTTGGGTATTTTCGATTTTCGGGTATTTTCGGGAATATTTCAAACACCCATAACTTAAATATATTTGAGTTTTAAAAAAAAAAAAAAAAACTCATTTTAAAAAATAACAATTCCATAGTTTCGCTTTTTAAACAAAAACGAAATGAGAATAATTAATAATTTTCATTTTTTTGAAAGATAAATATTTGACATTAATAAATGTTGAAATTTTTATTTTTTTTAAATGTGGATAATGTTTTTAATTTTCTTTATTTTTAAAAGAATTTTTTTGAGGATGTTCTGAGGAAAGTAAAAAAAAAAAAAAAAAAAGTATATTAAGTGCGAAATTAAAAAAGATAATTCAAGAAAAAATAAAAATAAATAATTAGTGTTACTTTCTTACACGAAATAAGAAATAACTTGTGAAAAATTAACAGTTAAAATTTAAAAAAAAAAAAAAAAAAAAAAAGTAATAATAATAATAATAATAGCTGGTTATTATTAAATTGAAATTTACATTGTAATACCACCTAATACGGGGTTATGTCTTGCAATGGAAGGTCCAATTTCATCATATTGCTCTTTTGTGTGACAGACTTTATAAAATTCGGGGGTAAAAGCCATCATTGAGCCACCAAACCATACAGCATATTTTTGCATTTTATGCGAAATTACATTTACATCTATTGGCTTTGGTTTTAATTTTCCGCCTGAGAGCATTTCACTTCTTTTTAATCTGGCCTTGACTCTTCTTCTGAGATCTCTTTGAAGCCTTCTTCCCAAATCTTTATATAATGTTGAACCACCTGAAAGAACGATATTCTTTTATTATTTTTTGAATAAAAATAGAATCAAATAGGATAAATAAAATGTTTTGAAAATAAGTCAATAAAATATTAGAAAAAGAAATGGATCCAAAAGTGGATCCAAAATGAAAAGTTAATTTCGAGTATTATTTCAAATACCAAAGTCATTTTAATGAAACGTGACTGGAGAGTTTTCAATGGGTTCTTAAAATAGGCCTATCGAAGTTGGTAGGCTGGATTAAAGAGAGCTTTGAAAACTTTTTTTTTTTTTTCCACACTTTTTTAAAATGAATTCAAGCATTGAACAAAATGCAATAAAGAAATAAAATAAATATTTATTTATAAACAAATTCCCTACATTATAAAGCGGTCTTCTAACATCAATTGGTGAATTTTGAATAACTTGATCAACTAAAGTTGGAAGTGGTGTCACAAAATCTGAAGTGAAAATTTGTGGATTAAAGAAAATCTCTGGTGCTAGAAATCTTTCGTATCCCATTTCAAAGGAAAATTTTCTTTTGGTTTTTTGAATTACTCCTTCATACGTTTTGATCCAAGTTTTTGGATCTTTTTCATATTTGTCAAATTCTTTTGCAACATCAGGGCAAACATAGCAATAAGTTTCCTTTTTTGAATTAAAAGAAATAAATAAATAAATAATTAGAGCGATGGGGGGTATACATTGCAATTTTTTAAAAAAGACGGAATTTGTTTTTTTTTTATGAATTTATGATATGTTCCGTATATTTGTGTTTTTAGACAAAACACTTGGAACAAAAGAGGAAAAAATATGTAAAATATTGAAGCAAAATACTTACTTTACAATAATTGGCAGATTCCAGTGCATATTCTGGTGGAATTCTTTCATGCTCTCTTAATAATTTTTGAATAAATGAGGTAATATCTTTACCAGCAATTGGAATGTGCTTGATACAACTTCCAATAACATACCCATCAGCCTTATTAGTTGGAAAACAAAATTAGAATTGTTTATTGTTACAAGAATGAAGTTCTTCATCGCATGAAAGAAGAATATTAAAAAAAAAAAAAAATCAATAATACTTACAACTGGAATGACATGAGTGACACCTGCACCTGAGTCAATAACTGTACCTGTTAATCTTGGTCTCTCTGTTTGTCCACTGGTTTCTTTAGCAATAAATGAAGCAGCAAGTGCAAGTACGGCTTGTACACCAATATAGAGACCTGGTACATTGAAACTTTCAAACATAATTTCTGCTGTGAACTCTCTGTTTTCTGGTGTATTTAAAGGTGGTTCGGTCTTTTATTTTATTTTTTTTTTAAAAAGTCCAGTTAGGAATGTTTGTTTTTGTGATTAGTTTGTTATTCGTTGTGAATTATTTTGAATAATAACAAACAAAATCAAAAATTTAAACACAAAAGAAAAAAAAAAAAAGAAAAAAGAACGGATTTTGGTTTAAAAAATAATAACAAAAATAAGATGATTGTAAAAAAAGAAGAAAAAAAGATTTTTTATTGAATTTTTTCTGTTGTTTTTAAAAATTTTGAACTAAAAAAGAACTTACCAAAAGAAAGTGGTGATCTTCTGGCTCACATCTTAAATATCTAAAAATACAGTGTTCCCAAAAATGTTCAATATCATCCCAATTTTCAATTTGACCATGCTTCATTGGAGACGAGACAGAGTAAGTTGAGGAATGGCTGTAGGCCTCTTTTCCAATATAAAAATCAAGATCTTCCAATCCTTTGACAACATTGGTTTTTTGTTTTGGATCATACTTTCCAATGTTTGATGGAACAATATAAGATGGAAGTACATTTCCTGCAAATCCCATTTTGGTATATCCAGTTCCTACGTCAATAACTGCTGCTGGTAAGTGATCAGTCATAGTTTTTTTTAAAAGAGAAAAGTGCTTTCTGAAAAAAGGAAAAAATAAATTTTTGATTTCGTGTGATAATTAGATCTTTTCTCAATTTTTAGTTTTTCTCATACTTTATTTTTGGTTTGTGAGATTTCTATGTACAAGGAATTTTGGTTTGAGAAATAAAACTGTCTCGTCTTTACTCAAGAAATCCAACAGTTTAGAATAAGTAAACAATTAAAAAAGTGTGTATTGGATTGTTTATGACACACAACAAAATTTTATTGTTTATGGTATCCTGATAAAACTTAAGGGAGTGCTAACATTTCATATATTATTAAAATTTTTCATTTGATTAAGATTTTTGAATTTATATCTTTTTGAGGATTTTTTATTAAATTGTTCACAAGTTTTGAATCCTTTTGTTGAAAAAGATTTTTTTTTTTGATATTTGTATTTCCAAAAAAGATTTTTTCCTGAAAAAATATAGCAACACTCGGTTGTAAGGTATTTAAATTTAATCATTAAAGAGTAAAGTTATAAGGGTGAAAATTTAGGATGACAATTGAAAAAAATTTTTTTAGTAATTTTTTTTGTGCCTAATACTGGTCAGAAAAAAAAAAATTGATAAATATCAAATTAGACAAAATTATTACTTCAATCACCATTTTGTTTGGTTAATTAAGTTTATGCATGATACAATCAACATCGAAGTAAATTAAAAAATCTTAGGGCTATTGTATTTATTGTTATTAGCATTATTACAATTTTTATAAGTCCCTCGTGGCGAAAAAAGGTCTATTTTAGGTTTAAAAATTTTTAAAGTGATTGTTGTATTAATTTTAGGTGAAATAAAACTTTGAGATAATTAATTTGAATAGACAATGACTAATGGTTTTGAAAAAATTCTATTCATCTCAAAGAACTGAAATCGGAAAAAAAAAAATTATGATCAATATGCCGTGTCTTATGTTTTTAATGATTCAGAAGAATCAAGTAAAATCAGTTATTTTACCATATACAATTAAATTATGGTAGACTTACAGGCTGTTTTTTTTTTTTTTACTTTTTGAAATAAAGGGAAAATTTATTTTATTTCCCGTTTATTTCAAAAATAAAAAAAAAAAATGAAAGGAAGTGTATGTCAAGTGCCATATGTGGCAATAGAATTCAAAAGAATGGAGAAAAATCTTTGATTTTAATTGAATCTGTTGAATTAAAAAAATCTAACTGTACCTTTCCTGAGGATTCTGTTTTATTTGTTAAGTTTTCTAGGTTTTTTTAGAGGTTTTCCATTTTATTTGTGAAGTGTTCACAGTTTTTTTCACTTTTTGAAATAAACAGAAAATTTTAATAAATTTTCGGTTTATTACATAAAAGTAAAAAAAAACCCAACGAAAATCTATATATTTTCCACATGAATAGAAAAACTCAAAAAAATCTAACGAAAATCTATTGATTTTACAAATATACCGAAAACACTAGAAAAGATAATGGTAATTTTCTGGGACTTCAAAGAAATACTAAAAAATCAAATATTTTACCCAATCCATTTGAATTCTATAAAACCTAACAGAAAATTTACGCCAAATGCCATAAAGTGCCTAGTTTTTTTTTTTTTAATTTTAAAAATTAAAAGAAAATTTCCAAAAATTTCAGTTTATTTCTTAATAATTTAAAAAAACCTAATGGCAAAAATCAATAAAAAAATATTATTTTCAATTTAAAACTACAAATAATTCTTTAATAATAAAATAATTGATTTCGTATTTGCAAGATATTTATCAGATTTAAAATACTTGTAAAATATGATCAAATGACCGCTTAACTATTAAAAAAAAATCTTTAAATTGTTTCCTATTAAATTTGAAAAAAAACAAAATAGAACCTGGAAAATTGGATAAATTCAAATTAAATTGTTAATTATTTTGAAAAATAATTTTTGATCAAAGATCCTTGATTAATTAATAATGTTTATTATAATTGAAGTTATTAAAAAGTGAAAAATTAGCAAATATTAAATTTTTTTTTGTAAAAATTTTTTAATTATTGTGAACATCCTTTAACAATCAACCAAAATATGATTTACAATAGATCACTAAAAATCAACTTGTGAAGGAGGAAATTTGTAAAAAGCGCAAAGCAGATATTTTCAATCAAAATAGTTGTGAATTATAATTTGCAAAAAAAATCTCATTTTTGAAATATTACTCTTTGGCTTGTTTTTGATCTCAAAAAGTTTTTTTTTCTTTATTCTTTAAATTAGTTATTTTTATCTAAAGAATCAAACAAAATCCTTACCTAACAAAAAATGGGGGTTATAAACTCTTTTTTTTAGTCAAAGGTACCGAGTTTTATTGAAGGAATAGAGCAAATTATATGAGTTTAATATATTAGAGGTTTTGATGATAACCTGATTAATTCACGATAAAGTTACAAAAATCGCGATAATTTCCATCAAATCACGATAATATCATAAAATCGTGATATTCAATATTATTGCGATAATATAACAAATCGGGACAATTCTATAAAATCTTGATAAATGCCAAAATATCACGATTAAAAAGTAATCGCGATATAATAGTTGATTGGTTTTTGGGTTAATTGAGAAATATTTAAACAAAAAAAATTTTTTTTGATCAAAAAATAGCTTAAGTGAAAAAAAAGTCATTCTTTGAAAAAACAACAAAAAAGATACTTGATCCAATCAAGGATCAGATTCAAGAGTTTTATTGTGCTTTCATTTTGTTTGGTTGACAAACCTATTGATCCTTTAAGAACAACAACAATAAGAAATAAATAGAAATAAATATTTTTTCAGTTAATCGTTGTGTTGAAAATTGGGTTGAATAAAAGACCTTCTAAAACAACCAACCCTTTGTCCGTTTTTTAAAGAATGTGTTCTTGGGTTAAAACATTCTCAATATTCTCCGAAAGCTAAAAGGAGTTGGTAAACTTTTCATTAGCTTTCACAACATCCTTTTCAGAAGATGATCACCAATTATTAAGATTTTTTATACATTTATCTTCTTATTATCATTTTTCTTCTTTGAGCATCGTTGTATTGGACAGAAAACACAATTAGAGCTTAGAGGTTCTTGTTTGATCGATCACCAATAAGAATGAAAATTATTCTTTATTCTTTTTGGTTATTTAAAATTGTGAAGGAAACAACTCCATTGGAAGAAAACACATCTATTTTATATTCAATTATATTGTTGGAATGGGTAATTCTTAGTTTGATCATAAAATTTGTTTGAGATTTTATATTTTGTTATAAAACAAATGAAAAGAATAAAATTTTTTTCCACAACAAACCAAACTCATCCCTTTACAAAAAAATTATGTCTTTCAAAACTTTCAAACACTTGAAGACAGCACACAACCCTTACAAACATTTTCTGACATTTATGAAAGGGGAAAGTGTTGTAAAAGTCTCAAGACTTTGTAAAGTCAGGAGATTTTTTTAAGGTAATCTCAAAAAAATAATTTTTCATTTTTTCGCGATAATGTTGAATATCACGATAAAGTTGGGTTAATCACGATTTTTAATATTATTACGGTTTTATTGTTAATATCATGATAATGTATGTTATCATCAAAACCTCTATTATTCTTCTCAAAATAAATTTTCAATTTTTAAATCAAAATCATTTTTTCTGATTTAGTCAAATTAAAGTATTTTTTTTTCCTTTTTCTTTCTTCTTTTATTTTTCTTTTTTTTTTTCTCATTTAGTCAATTTTCCCTTTTTCTACTTCTTCTTCTTCTTTTCTATTCTATTTTATTATTATTTTAAAAGTCAATTTGAAAAAAAAAAATGTTTCAAACTCGATATTAATTTACAGAAAAGTGAGGATTTGTAATTTTTTTTTAAAATGAATACAATTTATAATTAAAAGAATCTTATTTTCAACAATGTTAATTTTCCAAAGAAATTGGGGTATTTTGCACAGGACCCCCCCAATGAAAACTGCCCCATTTTTTTTTAACATTTTATTCTTTTTGAAACTAATGGTTTGTTCAGGTATTTCTATTATCTGAATCTCAACTCTAATCCAAAGTTTATTATTTTTCTTATTTCTAAACAATCATTTGTTTAGTTGATTCTGAAAAAAAGTGAATTTTTCATTTTTGGTTGAGCTCCTTTCAGTAAAATGGAGTTTAGAACAAATACAAATTGAATAATGAATTGTGTCCACTTTGTTTTGAAAGTAAACGATTTGTACCTAAATGAAGAAATTTATGCAAGAGATTATAAAGCAAGCAAAAGAATGATTTTTTTTTTTTTTTTTATAATCACTATTGCTTGAATTCCCGGGAATAGACATTTAGATTTTTGAAAATTACATTTTATTCTTTTTTTGAATTTTTCGAATTGCAATCATCTGAGAAACTTTTTTATTGATAATTGTATTTTTCATAAATGAATGGGCAAGAACATTTTTTTTTTTAATGTATATTTTTTTGTAATTTTAATCTTGCAAATTTTGTTTTGTTTTGATTTTCAGTATTAAAAACCATTCAATCCTTATCACAATTTGCTTAATTTTTTTTTTTTTTTAATCACAAGAAGTCTATTTTGGCAGTATCATTTGGTTAGAGAGTAAGTCATTCCTCAAATATGAAGAAAATTCACTATTGCGACTTGACATTTAAATTAAAAGTTTTTCTTTTCATTTAAAACTTGACTTTTCAAAACAGATGTGTTAAACCGCCTTAGTTCGAATGTTGGCTTTAGTATGTAAATTGAATTGAATTAACAATAAATATATTGATAAAGTCCTCTAGCTATCTATTCTTAATTTGTTTTTTTGAAAAAAAGAAAAAAATAATTTCAATTTTGATTGATTGTTTAACAATTGATCAATTTCATTCCTTATAAACTAAATTCCAAAAATTTTGGACACAGTTTAAACGGTTGAAAGAAAAGCAATACTACTCTTTACATTCAAGTTAAAAATAATTTTGATTTTACAAACTATTTCATTTTTTGTCTTTTATGCTTTGTTTTTATTTCCATTTTTCCAGTTACATAATCTGTTTCGTTAGATCTAGAATTTTTTTTTCGATGGTTGATAGAAGGTTAGTTGGGTTTGTTAAATAAAAAAACAACATACAATTGGTTGATAGTTAGCTTATCATTTGATTGATCAACAATTGTTGGTGAAATTTCAACAAATTTTCCAATACAAATTTTTTGTTCTCACTCTTTTCATAATTTTGGACACAGATATTTTGAATTTTTTGTTTTATATTTTTTTCTAATTTATTTGGATCAAAATGATTACCTCTAAAAACATTAATAATGGGAAACTTAAATGTGATTTTATATTACGTTTGGAAAAATATAATAAATTGAGTTTTATTTTGCCTATTTTTGATTTTTTGTTGTATCCAAATTTATGGAATGGGGTTTAGTAATAAAATTAAATTGAAAATTATCAAGTTTCAATTTATCTTTATAATTGATTGAGTCTTGTTTTTTATTGCGACAACAAATAAAAAAAAAAAATAAAAAAAATAAAAAAAAAAAACAAATTGAACAAAATTGAAAGAATTAGGACGTTAGTAATTAGTAATGATTTTCCATAGCCCTTTCATGTTGAAATTTTTGATGATTGATAAAAAAAATAATTTTATTTATTGGCTTATTTTATTGACTTAGTGTGTGTTTGTGTTCTAAAGATTTAAAATAATGAAATCAAAACTAAAAAAATAATAATAATAATAAAAGAAAATGATTTTGGTTAATTTATCGATTACTTCTGGCAACTCTTTCAATTTCATCTTTCTTTTTGACTGCAAAACTTGTTGAATTTCCTTTAGCTGCATTTATTAATTCATCAGCTAAACATTCTGAAATTGATTTTGTGTTCCTAAAGGCAGATTTTCTTGCCTATTAATTTGTTTAAAGTTAATTTAGGTGTGGTGTGTTTCAAAGTGAATTTAGTCGTTTGAAATGGAGATTGGAAAATTTGAAAAAGAAAATGTGGTGGATTAAAAAGTAAGTTGGTCAGATTGAATTCAAAAGAAAAAAGATTAAAAAAAATCAAAAAAAGCAAATCAAAAACAAAAAAAAAAAGAAAAAGAAAACTAAAAAGGAAAAAGAAAAACTTACACCAAAACAAAGATAGTAAATACCAATATTTACTCTTCTTAAAGGAGAAACATCAACTGCTTGTCTTCTTGCTCCACCACCTTTTCCAACACGTGTGGTATCTTCACGTGGACCAGAATTTGTAATAGCATCTAATAAAACCTTTTTTTTTTTCAAGAAAAGTAAAAACAAAAAATTAAAGAATAAATAAAAAAAAAAAAAGAAAAGCCTTTTTAAACAATCAAGATCCTTTTTTTCCACAATAAACCAAAAAAAAGAAAATGGTGTGTATTTACTTGGATTGGATTTTCTTCAGTGATTAAGTTGATAATTTCAAAAGTGTGTTTAAGGATTCTAATTGCCATCATTTTTTTACCAGCATTTCTTCCGTGCATCATTAAGGAGCATACAAACCTTTCAACAATTGGACATTTGATCTTTCTGAATGGTTTTACTTGCCATCTTCCTGAAGAGTGGGTTAAAAATCTTCTTGAGTTTGGTTTCCATGACATTTGATCTTCAAGAGACATATCAGATACCTTTTGTTATTTTTCAAAAAAAAAATTGGAATTTTGTTTTTTTGAGTTTTTTGGTTGTTGTTTTTCAAAAAAAAAGGAAAAGAAAAGCACATTAAAAAAGTAAGAATAAGAGATCAAAATACTTTAAGTCCTTCATAACTCCATTTACCAAAAAGTTTGATTTCGGTTGCTGATTCTAATTCAATTTCGGGTTCTTTTTGTGTTTCAGATTCTTGTTCTTCGTATTGGGTCATTTTAGAAACAAACTTTAAACAATAAAAAAAAAATGAAAATTACAGATATAGTTTTTTATTTTGATCAATTAAGTTCTTTTTTAAGGACGAGGTTTTCAAGTGAAAATGGTAAAATTATACTTGATAAAATGCTCTTGAAAGAGTTGTATAATCTCAGTTAAATTTTCTATCAACTGAGAATTTCTTTGAAAGAAAAGTGTAAATTTATGAGCTTTAGACAATTTTAGAATTTTATCTTTCTTAGATCCTTTCCAAAATTTGGTTTTATAATTTCGTTTCAAATGGTATAACAGAAAATGGGAAAATTATTAAATATCAAATTTGGTCAAATTTCAAAATTGGTCAAATTCTCATTTTTATCAAAATAGTCAACTCCATTCAAATATATTGTCTGTAGGTATTTAAAAACCCCTTTACGGGTAGGTTAATGTATGTTAGGGTTGGTTAGAGTGCGTTAGGGTGATTTGTATGGTATGTTGGGGTATTATTATTAAGATTTAGAAACACAAATAATTAATAGACCCATTAAACTTTTGTAACTTGTTTTAAGGTGAAAAAAATTTTACACTTCACTTTTTCTGTTAATATTGGGTTTTGAATAAATTTTTAAAAATATTTAATATTGATGATTATTTCAAGATTTTGAATTTTCTAGAATTTAAGTAATCAAATACAACCAATCGCAAAATTATATTTTTGATTTTTTGTTCTACAATTAAAAAATCATTAAAAAATTTTATACCAATAATAATAATCAATAAACTCTTCAAAAATATGAAAAACTTCAATCTGACCAATTTTGAAATTTAATAATATACCCCAGAAATTACAGTCAGTTCCACTTTTAAATCACAAACTTTCAACAAAATTTAAGGCACAATAAAAATCTCAAATCAAGGCATAAAATTCAAATTCTAGTAAAATAAATTGTAAAAAAAAAAAATTCCAAATTTTGTGCCTTAATTTGAGATTTTTTTGTGCCTTAAATTTCGTTGAAAGTTTGTGATTTAAAAGTGGAACTGACTATAATTCCAAAAGGCTGTTCTAAATGTTTTCAGTTACTTTTAAAAGTTTATAATGAATTAAAATTTTGAATTTTTGCTTGAAAATCCCTTAATAAATTGATTTTTTAAAATTTTCATTTGAATCTCTTTTTCTTTAATAATTTTTAAATTGTTTTTTTTGTTTATTTATCTTTGAAAATATTATTTTTTGCCGATTTTTTTCACAATGAACACTCTTTTAGAGAAGTGAAAGCAAAATTACTCAATTACCCAAGAACCGTCGAGAGTTTGGAACTTAGTCCTTCATAATCTTAATATTTTGTTATAGTCTTTAATAATGAAATAGTATAAAATTATTATTTCTTTATTGCTAAGTATCTTTTCCATATAGATTTAATCCACAAAAAAAGATTGAAATATATGTTCTCGTTATATGTTTATGTGCCCAATTTTTATGTGTATATGTATTGTGAGATCTAAGATTCTTAAATAATATGGGAATATTTGGGATTTGAAAAAAAGTGCACCGGTCAAAATTACAAACATTTTAAGTAAATTAGCTTTTAAACATTAGAAGTCGAAATTAATGTATTTTACTCTTTCAGTTAAATTGCCTTAATGACCCTCAATTCAAATGCTCTGAAAACCGGATTAATAAAATCCTACTATTTATCCATCTTCATCAATTAATTATTATCGATAAATTACTAAAAAAATCCAGAATTCGGAGGCGATTGTAAAGTATGATTTTTTAGTGTCGATTCTTTTCAGTTGAGAAACATTTTTAGAGTAATATGTCTTAAAATGTATATTTATTACTTTAAAAAAAAAATCCATTTATTTATGAAATTAAATAATTAACTCTTGGTTATATATACAAAATATTTTTTCAAAGAAAACTTTTCTATTTATTGTAAAATAAGTTGAACTAACATTTTATTCAACTTTCCAAATTTTTTTGATTCGGAAAAAGTCAAATTTAAACTCTTTAATTCCATCAAACAGCTATTTTACTATTTATTTATAGGGTTTTATGACTTTTGTGACTTTTATAATCACAATTTCGTATTTTTTTGTTCTAAAAAAATGTATGAACCATTTTTTTTTTTTCAGTTCAGTTTTATATTAATAAATAGAATCCGAATCTATTCTGAAATTATTAAAAAAGTTTTAATAATTTCTTTAATCAATTTTTTATCTCTAAAGGGACTTGATTTGTTTCAAAAATATTAATAAAAAAATACAAAAATGAAAATCTAAAAAATAAATTTCCAAATACTACTGAAAAACAGAATAACCCTGGGGTATAAAGATATGTGATTTGTATTAATTATAAAAATGACATGAGCTGAAAAATAATTTTTCTAATATATAAACAAGCTGAAACTTTTGCACAGCAGTTAATGGCTTTATAAGAGTGTTAATTTATTTTAGTTTCATAACCACATTTGGACAGTTAGAAAAAGTGATAAAAATCCAAATGAATTTTTCCAATTATCAGAAAGGTTGAGTGATAATTTTCTTGAAATTCACTTGAAAAAACATTTAATAATTTTCTTTGAAATTTTGTAGGTTTATTAAGAGGAACTATTCATAAAAATTCAATCAAACAAATGGAAATGAAAGAAAAATTTCTGAAAATATTATGGAAATTTCAATAGGATACTCTTGATTGAAACGGAACAATTATTTTCATGAATAAGTGATACTTATCAAACAATCAAGTAATTATTGTTCTTGAATTTTTTAGAATGTTTCGAAACATTTTAAAGATAAATTATGAATATAATTGTTCTTCAGATATTTGGGATTTAATTTTAACAGGCTGTTTCATCAAGCCAAAATCAAAAAAGGAAAAAATTATAAAAAAATCAAAAAGAATTTTAAAATTTAAAAAAAATCAGAAATCCCCACCAAAACAAAAATTGAAATACCAATAAATCATTGAAAAACAGTTAAAACATTTTAAAAGATGACTTAATTAAAATACAACAAAAAACATATTAAAAATTGCAAAAATTTGCATTCTTTGTTATCTTTTTCAAGATCTTGAAAGAATTAAGGGATAGTGTAGATTTTTAATTGTATTCATTTCAAAGTTCTAAATCGAAAAAACAATTTTTTCTATTACTTCTTGGAATTAACCGAAAGTGACTATCTTATCAAAAATGTCGACATAAAATGTATTTTCCACCCAGAATTCTTCTCCCTAAAGACAATTGAGGTTCTCAAAACTAACCTGATATTTACATATTTTTTTAAATTTTGTAAAATATAAATGTCAAGTGTAACAAAAACTCCGACACAAGGAAAACCGAAAAGAAAAATCAATACTCTTAGATCAAAGCCATTGAGCAAAACACCAAGAGGTAATGCCTCAAAAGGTTTAAATGCAAAGGGAAACCGAAGCACAGGATTATTTAACAAACCCAATCGCCCAGTATCAAAGAAAAAAGTTTTCAGAGCCACAACATACACCCCCCAAAAAAATACAAAGAGAAACACAAAACCCACGAAAAGAAAAGTTTTCAAAACAAAACTAAAAACAAAAACAAATACAAAGTCAACACCAAAACCAAAACCAAAACCAAAAACAACAACAAAACCAAAACCAAGACTAAAAACAAAACCAAAACCAAAACCAAAAACAAAACCAAAAACAAAGCCAAAACCAACACCAAAACCAAAATCAAAAACAAGTCTCAAGGCCAATCCTGACCTAAAAAGAAAAGTACAAAAAAAAAAGATAGATTTTAAAAGGACTAACGACAAATCACAAAATATGAATGATAAAACTGGAAATTTCAAAAGATCAGCACCATTCAAAAAAAATAAGATCATGCCTGTTCACAGGCAAATAATAAAAAAAAAAAATGAAAAAAGCAATTCACGATCGATGCAAATAAGAAACGTAAAAAGGATCCAACCAAAACAAAGCACGAGCACCAACAAAAAACAAGAAGAAAGAAAGAATTTAAAAAAAATTAGTGATCCAAAGGTGTTTGACAAGAAAAAAGATCACACAAAAATTTTTAATTTTAAACGTCAAAATAAGGTTCAACCACACTCATTGAAAACAAACAATTTCACAAATCGAGATTTGAAAAACGCACAGGCCACACCAAAAAAAGAAACCAAATTGGGCTATCTGAAAGAACCAAGAATAAAAACAACAAATATTGATCATTTGAGAATTCAAAATCAGCAAAGCAAACAAATTGAAATACTTGAGAAGAAATTAAAAGAACAAGAGAAAATTAACAGTGATCATTTAAAAAACGAAAAACAGATGGCGTTGGTCATAAATAGATTAAGAAACCAATTAAAAGAAAAGGAAAAAGAAAAAGAAAAACAAAAACAAATTGCGATTGCAATTGAAAATAAAAATAATTTCAGTAAAATGGAAAAGAATAATCTCCAGAACAAAATTCAAAAAGAAAAATTAGTCCAAGAGAAATTCAATGCCAAATTGCAAAGTCAATTCAAGTTCGAAAAGTCCAAATTGGAAAAGATTATTAATGACAAGAACAATGAAATTCAAAGACTAAAAGAAAATCTACAAAAAAAAACACAAGAATTCAAAAGAATTCAACTTCAAAAAAAAGTAAATGAGCCCAGCGATCTGCAAAAAACAAGAGGAAAAAAAACCATTCAAAAAAAAGACAACAGTTTAAACAATTTAAAACGAGACATCATTCAAGATCTAAAAACTCAAAACCAAAGGCCAAAACCAAACCAAAGCATCAAATACACGCAAAGGGGAAATTTTGAATTAAAAAACGACAAATTGTTAAGATCGAAAGACATAACCATTGACAGACTATACAAGCAATTAATTCAAAAAAATAAATTAATTGATAAATTAAAAAACGAGAAAATTGCAGCAAATAGAACAAACCAAGGTTTTGAAAAGCAATTACAAGATAAAGAAAAAATAGCCAAAAATCAAAAATTGCAAATCAATAAATTCAAACAAAACCACAACCAAAACAATCGACCAATGAACAAATATAAAAAAAGGGTATTCAAACCAAAGGAAAGCCAAAGGTCCCAGAAGACCTTCGGCAGGGCCAGAAGAACCATTACCATCCAAGCATTATTAAGGAAGCATTTACAACAAAAAAGGCATTCAAAGGAATATCAAAGAATATCATTGTGTAAGGAAATTTTTTATACTGAGAAGGAGTATGTCAACAGGATCAAATTATTATTAAATGAATTTCTACAACCTTTAAAAGATTTTGAAGAAATATCCCAGGAAGAAATCAATCAAATAATTAATGAATTAACGATTATTTTAAATTTAAGTGGCAAGATCCTGCTGAATTTGAAAAGCACATCGCAGGGTAAAGAATTGATAGGCAAGGTTTTTGCGCAATTTTCCGCCGCAATGATAGTCTACACAACATACGTGAATAGATATTCCACATTTGATTCCCATATCAGAAAAAATATCACCAACAATGAGAAATTAAAAAACTTTTTAACAGAAAAGAAACTTCAAAGCGATTTGCGATTGGGACTGTTCGATTTATTAATTGCCCCGATCCAAAGGATACCCAAGTATTCCTTATTATTGAAATCGTTGAAAAAATACACTTCAATTAACCACCCGGATTATATTTACATCGACACCGCGCTCAAGCAAATAACAAAGCAGGCCGAGCTCTTGAATAAAAAACGAAAGCAGTTCTCCAATTTAAACCAACTGTTTGAAATATCCCAGAAAATTAATAGCAGCAAGAATAAACAAGAGTTAAATTTATTAGACAAGCCTTCCAGAAAGTTCATCTGCACAGCAAAAATAACCCACTACGACGAAAATAGCGTCAGATCAAGAATCGCGATTTTATTTAATGATCTTTTGATAATCGTAAAAAAGAAAAACTCACATTCGTTTTTTATTGAAAGCAAAGAGAATTATTATTACAATTTAAAATCCGTATTGCTTTTTAACAAGCCGTTGAAAATTATTGATTTAACAGACGAAAATAACAACAAGCAAAATCTGATCGAAATACAAAGCCCCAATTTGCAAAGGAATTTAATTCTTCAATTTGAGGACGAAATCGAAAAATTGAAATGGATCGAGAAATTAAATAAATCTAACCAGAAGGTTACAGAACAAGCATTAAACACAACACAAAATATTGGATCAGAATCATCCATTAATGAGATAGATGTTAATAATTTGAATAAAAATAACTTACACAGTTTTCCATTAAATGAAAATAATAAATAATCATTTGAGAATTTTGTATTTTTTTACTTTATTAATTTTTTTTATGATTACAATTAATCACAAATAGATGTGTAGAAACTTTTTATTAAACCAAAATGAAAACGTATAACTTGTTTTATTCTTGATATATTGATATTTAACATTTCACCTTTGAAAATTTATTTTATAGTTTGTGTATCAGACTTTAGATGATAAATGTATTTTGAAAACCATTCCAAAACAGAATTATTTTGAGTCAAAATGTTTACTCGGAGGTTTAGCGTCTACTACGGGCAAATCCAAAATTAGCTACTATTGTTATTGAAAGTAAATCAGATTAGGGCTTCCAAAGTGTAAATGTCTCTTGAAATTTGATATGTAAAATAATCTAATTAGTTGATTAAATCAATTACAAATGCTCTTTGTATTAGTACAAAACTCATCAATTTTATAAAAAAAGTCTACACTACGAATCAAATTGAATAAATCGATTAATCAATATCCAGACTTCAAAGTTGCAAAATTTCTTTCCTACATTTATCTTAAAAGGTAGATTAGTTATGAAAAAAAATTACATTTTTATCAAAAATTAACTAATTCAATCTCGGATTATTATTTTGACAAATTATTTTCCTGGGTAAGTAATCGATTGATGTAAAAAATTGACCTTTTAAAAAGGAAATCAAAACTAATTGTTTGTACTTTACTATTGAAAGATTATTGAACAAATCTTGATATTTATAAATTGACTGAATTAACTCCATTGCAAAATTTTGGAGAGACCCAAAATCAAAAATAGGAAAAAAAAAAAAAACCCTATTTATTATATTTTTTCAAACATAATATAAAACAACATTTAAGTTGCCTAGTATTAATATTTTTATCAGTAATAATTTTCATTCAAAAATAAGAAAAAAAATATAAAACCCGAAAATAAAAATTGGTCTGTTAAAAATAATGAAACGAACAAGAATAAAAAATGTATTGGTTAATTTGTTAAAATTTCTCTAAAAATTGTTGACTGATCAAAATAGATAAGATACCCTCAACAATTGAATGTGATTTTTCTATTTAACAAACTCAACACTAACCTCCTATCAACGTTTGAAAAAAATTCTAGATCCAACGAAACATATTATGTAATTGGATAAAAGGAAATGAAAACAAAACAAAAAAGATAAAAAATGAAATAGTTTGTAAAATCAAAATTATTTCCAAATTGAATGCAAAGAGTGGTATTTTTATACTTTCAACTGTTTAAACTGTGTCCAAAAGTTTGCAATCCAGTTTAGTTAGTTGGGATGTTCTAAATATTAATTTTTATATACTTTAATATGATTAATTGACCATTTCTTTCTTTAGATTTGGAAAATTAATTAATAAAAAATATAAACAATGAAAATTTTTTAATTTTGATCCTTACTCAAACAACTAATAATTTATTGTTAAATACTATTTATAATATGATTTTAATAGATCGATTTGAACCATTGGGTAGGCGAAAATAATTTATCTTCAATTAAAATACATACTTTAATTATTCGGGGTGAATCTAATGTAACGAGAACCCCTTAAAGATATTATATCTGATTTTTTGTACAAGATTCAAACATTTATAATATATATTGACTTATATTCATTTTTTTTTATACATTATTATATCAAATAAAAAACTTTGCTTATGAGACTTTAATTGACAAAGTTATGATTCTAGTGAGTCTTCACATTTTGATTCTGATTGGAAAAACTTCAAAAATATTTTTATGTATGATTCTATTATATGATTCATTTTATTTTTTAGAATAACATTCAACCCCTTTCTTGTATAAATTCGATTTTTTATAGAATCCAACCTTACTCAGAATTTAATGATTATTCGATACATTTTAAAAATTATTTGAAATAATTTAATATTTCTCAAAAAAATAAATATTTGTGGGTTTGGTTCTTGTGATTTATCATTTTTGACATTTTTAAATCATTCATTATTTTTTATGTTTATATCTGATTAGAAAATCATTTTCCTTTGTAATGAAATCAAGTTAATCTTTTTTTTTTTAGTTTTTTTTTTTTTGAATATTGCAATTTTGTGCTAAATTAAAAACCCTTATATTATACCATCGAATCTAAAAAAAAAATGTAGATGTATTTTTAAAATCAAACTAAAAATACTTTTATATTTATGTGAATTTTTGATAAAAACTGATTAAATTATAATCAAAAAAATTTTATCATTACAATTTTTTAAATTTTTGAGATTCTAAAAATTTCAAAAATTAAAGAATATAGGGCGTTCTGATTAATGCTATATATATATTCCAATAGTCTTTTTTTCCTTTAAGTAACTATTTTTTCCTGTCTACCAGGATTTTTGGATTTGAAAAAAAAAAAAAAAAAAATTACAAAAAAATTTTTTTGCTGAAAGTACACTTTAAATAATTTCTGATAGTTTTGATGAATAAATAAATTTTTAAACCTATGTTATTTAAAAAAATACAGAAAAAAATAAATATAATTTTGTTTCCTTGAAGATAAGTAAAAATTGAAATTGAATTTTATTTAGAAATAATTATTAGAGGTTTTGATGATAACATATATTATCATGATATTAACAATAAAATCGTGATATTATTAAAAATCGTGATTAGTACAACTTTATCGCGATATTCAACATTATCGCGATATTCACATTATCGCGAAAAAATGAAAAATTATTTTTTTGAGATTACCTTAAAAAAATCTTAACTTTAACAAAGTCTTGAGACTTTTACAACACTTTTCCCTTTCATAAATGTCAGAAAGTGTTTGTCAGGGTTGTGGAGTGTCTTCAAGTGTTTGAAAGTTTTGAAAGACAGAAAACTTTTAAAAAGGGATTGAGTTTGGTTTGTTGTGGAAAAAAATTTTATTCTTTTCATTTTTTTTTTAACAAAATATAAAATCTCAACCAAAGTTTATGATCAAACTAAGAATTACCCATTCCAACAATATAATTGAATATAAAATAGATGAATTTTCTTCCAATGGAGTTGTTACTTTCACAATTTTAAATATCAAAAAAGAATAAAGAATAATTTTCATTCTTATTGGTGATCGGTCAAACAAAAACCTCTAAGCTCTAATTGTGTTTTCTGTCCAATACAAAGATGTTCAAAGAAGAAAAAGAACAAGAAGACAAATCTTGTATAAAATATTAATAATTGGTGATCATCTTCTGACAAGGATGTTGTGAAAGCTAATGAAAAGTTTACCAACTCCTTTTAGCTTTCGGAGAATAGTGAAAATGTTTTAACCCAAGAACACATTCTTTAAAAAACGGACAAAGGGTTGGTTGTTTTAGAAGGTCTTTTATTCAACCCAATTTTCAACACAACGATTAACTGAAAAAATATTTATTTCTATTTATTTCTTATTGTTGTTGATCTTAAAGGATCGATAGGTTTGTCAACCAAACAAAATGAAAGCACAATAAAACTCTTGAATCTGATCCTTGATTGGATCAAGAATCTTTTTTGTTGTTTTTTCAAAGAATGACTTTTTTTTCACTTAAGCTATTTTTTGATCAAAAAAAATTTTTTTGTTTAAATATTTCTCAATTAACCCAAAAACCAATCAACTATTATATCGCGATTACTTTTTAATCGTGATATTTTGGCATTTATCGCGATTTTATAGAATTGTCGCTATTTGTTATATTATCGCGATAATATTGAATATCGCGATTTTCTGATATTATCTCGATTTGATGGAAATTATCGCGATTTATGTAACTTTATCGTGACATAATCATGTTATCATCAAAACCTCTATTATATTACTAGGGATTTGAAAGATTAAATAATATATTTATGTGATTATACATATTATATACAATGAAATATATTTTCAATACGTTATTTGAGATTTTATTTTTATTATAATATCAAATTCGAAATGTTTTTTCTGTTTGAAAATATTTATTAAAATTTGTAAAAAAACAACAAAAATATTTGATGATTTTAATTTATGTTTATTTTTGTAGTCATTTCTACTTTTAAGGCACAATATTTTATAAAATTTAAGGTATTTAAAACCATCTCAAATAAAGACACATTTTTGGAATGTTTTTATATTCGAATTATTTTGTTTGAATTTGAATTTTGTGTTTGAATTTGGAATTTTTTTATGTGCCTTAATTTATAAAAGTTTGCTAATTAAAAGTGGAATTGATTTTTAACTCATAGAAATAAAATCTATTGTGTTTATTAAATACAATTTAATAAACTCAAATTAATGAGTTTTTCTTTATGCTCCAAATTGAATTATATAGAGTTTTAAATAATATTAATGGGAAATTTCTAATCTGTTTGTATTGTGATTTTTCTCATCTTTTTTTGTTTAACAAAAAAAAAAGTGTTTCATTATCTGAGTGAAAACTGAAATTATATTTTTTACAAAGTTGAAATAATTAATGTAATTTTATCAAAATAAGTTATCTTTTTTAGACTGGGTTCAGTTAAAACTTAGTTTTTTTAGTTTCAAGATATTTTTTTTAGACTTTCTCAATAGACATAAGCTTTCTTACTTCATTAAAACATTTTTTTTTTTTTTGAAAATATTTGATAAAAAGTTGGTGTGTTTGAACAATTACTATAATGAAAGAAATGGATATAACTTTAAAAAAAAATAATTCCCCAAATATTATTGAAAGTAATTTAGTATTGGATTAATCAGAATTTTCCTTTCTTTTTCTTAATCAATAAACACTAATTGTTTTTTTTTTTAATTTGCTATAACAGTAGACCAAAATGCCCACTCCTTGTGTATAAATCCCGTGTGCGACAAATAAAAAACTTGCTCTTTTTTGAAATTTTTTCAATTAAAAAATCTAATTAAGTTCCCAATAGTATACCTACGTTCAAATCAAATTTTAAGTTGACTCATTGATCTTTTTAGAAAATTTTAAATTAGAAAGAGAATTTGGCCCAATTGTTTTGCATTTTTTTATTTTTTTTGAAATTTTTAGTTTTTAAAGTTGGTCAGTAAATTATTCCATAAATTTTAGACTATTTTTGAGTAAAAAATCTTCAATTTTGATCTTTAATATGTCTTAATATACGGGGACAATGTTTTTTTAAAGAATTTGTTTTAATGAATATAGACAGCTAAATTCGATTAGAATATTGTTAAAACCAACCCCCGATTCAGTATTTGAGTTCGACAAACCCCCATAATCTTTTACTTGTAATCGAAAAAAAATAAAAAAATTAACAACATTTTATATATTTTGTAGTTACTAAAATCAAATAAATTTCAAGATCTGTTAATAAGTGTTTGGGTTTGCTCGTTTTTCTTCCAAAATTCAAATAAATAACGAAAACCATTTTATTTCTTTGTAAAAATGGAAATTTCATTTAAAAAGTTTTTCTTGAAAAAATATAACTCCGGTTTTTTTGTACCGAGTGGAAAACACTCCACCAAAACAAAACAATTTTTAAACCAAAATTGAAATTTTACTATTCTTTCTATGTGTTGAGAAAATAAATTTCTCTTTTTTTATATTTTCTTCAACTAAAAAAAGATAAAAGATAATTACTACCAAACATTCAAGCCACGAACAGTTTTATTCCTGATGTGTATTTGTAATTTTTGAAATCCCTTTTGTAATAAATAATCTCAAAAAGTAAATCTCATGAATGAAAATGAGTACCAAATCCCCGATGTATATTATGGATTTAATTTTTGAATAAAAAATTTCATTTCAAAAAAAGCAATTAAACACGACTTTCCAGTCTTATTCTTCCCTGAATTCCTTTTTATACTTTAGAATTCGAAATTGAAATGGTTGTTTTCCAAAAAAATAAAATAATTTCTTATTTTTCGAACAATTGTAGTATTTCAAGGTATTCAAGTTTTTTATTACAAATCTATTTTGTATTAATCTCTTATGATCAAAAAACTGAGTATCTAAACTTTTTTAACCTTTTTGAATTCACATTTCAATAAGTAACTCTTCATTCAATTCCAAATTAATAGATTTTTAATTATGTTTTCCAAAATAAGCAAAAAATGTTTCAGTTTTTTCTCTTTGAATTTTTTTCTTTATTAGTTTATTGATCAACAATTCCTATTCAATTTTTAATAATATCATAAGAGTGAATATTATTTTTGGTGTCTATTACCTGAAATTAGAAAAAATAAAAAATATCTAAATTGTCGCGAAAGACATATTTTTAGAATTTCTTTTTTAAATGAAATACTTTAGAATTACAATATCATATATACTTTTTAATTAGTACTTTTTTTTGACCTATCCATGTGTCCGTCTCCTAAAAAAAAAAGACTACATATTAATTTGAAATACTGAGGCCTTACTAATTATACCATAATTATTTTGTCGTCAGTACTTTTACTTGAATATTTTTTTTAAGGGATCTCTCATTTGAATAAATATAATAACTCTTCTTCTAATAAAAATCAGTGTCAAATTACTTAACCAAGTGTAACAAGGATAGTTTTTTCAAAGGTGAACATTAAAAAACATACTTAATTTTCCAACAAAAAAATTTTTTCATTTTTTTATTTTTCTTCTTTTTGTCAACAAAAAAGATTTTTTTGTTTAACACCCCTAAAATGAAATTTCTCGTTTTTCAATTTCTTATGTTTGTTTTGGCTGTTTCTTTTGTAACAAGCACAACAGATTATTTTTTGGATCAAAAAATAGATCATTTTAATCCACTTGATTCCAGAAAATTTCAACAATTATACTATGTAAACGACACTTATTATCAACAAGGAGGACCAGTATTTTTAGTAATCAACGGAGAAGCTGGAATGCCTGATTTATATCAAGAAGTAATTTTTTCCCTTTAACCTACTTAAATTCACTTTTTCGATCTTTTTTTCAACAAAAAAAAATTAAAAACAAAAATTAACAAAAAACAAAAAACAAAAAACAAAAATTAAAAACAATTTAGTACGGATACCCACTTGAACTAGCACAGACCCACAACGCACTTGTTATTAGTCTTGAACATAGATACTATGGAACAAGTTTGCCATTTGGAGAAGACTCCTTTTCCACTGAAAATTTACAGTACCTGAATACCGATCAAGCCCTAGCAGATTTGGCACAATTCAGGCACCACATTTTTCAAAAATACAATTTCGATTCAACAACAAAAGTATTTGGGTTTGGGTGTTCATATTCTGGTGTGCTAAGTGCGTGGTTTCGAACCAAATATCCACATTTAATTGATGGCGCCTTTTCAGGATCATCCCCCGTTTTGTCAACAACAGATTTCACAAGCTACAACGAGCTCGTTGAATCAAGGCTGCCAACAGAGTGCGTAGACTCCATTGGATCTGCTGTGACAGAAATAAATAATTTACTTGAAACGATTGACGGCAGGAATCAGCTGCAAAGGATGTTTAACACCTGCCAAGAATTGGCCTTACCATTTGACGTCCAAATGTTTAAATTTTCAATTATCGGCGGCATCCAATATATTGTCCAATATAATAACCCCCCAGACTTTCCTCAGATTTCAACATGTGATGCAATGAACGCTGCAACAGACAAGCTTGCAGAATTCATCAGGCAGTTTGCTTACCCAAATGGCAGTTGCTTGCTTTTAGATCCCAGCCGATGGTATGGCGAGTCTAGATCCTGGTATTACCAAAAGGCCACGGAGTTTGGCTTTTTCAAAAATAGCCCCCCAAATTCGAAAATCTTTTTCGAAGGAGTGGACGCAGATTTCCATAAGGCTTTAATTGAAAAGGTATTTGGCCAACCCTTCTACCCAGACGTCGACTACACGAACACTTATTACGGCGGCAAAGATGTCAATTGGTCCAATATCATCTTTACCAATGGAATAAATGAGCCATGGTCTTTGCTATCAATAACAGACACGTCACTGAATTCAGATTCTGTTGTGGTGGTAGACTACGACGATGCCGGACATTGCGCGCCTTACCATTACTATAACGATAAAATGCCACCTGGCGTTTTAAATGCTCGAAAGAAAATTGATGATTTCATTACCAAAATTACCTCAAATTAAATTTTCATTTATTTGCTTCTGCTGAATGTTTCTGATATTTATTTACTAATTCTTTAATTAGTTGCATTTTAAGATTTTATTATTACTTTTTGGGTTATTTTTTCAAATTCCAAATTAATAAAAATTTCTTTTCATTTTTTTTTTTTTTAATTTTTAATTTTTCATTTTTTTTTTCGATATTTTAATTCTTTTTTTATACTACAACAATAGATAAGAAATATATATAATATTGAATCCCATCTTAAGTTTTTTAAAAATCAAGATTAGTGATTTTTTAAAGTCTTAATATCATAAATGAATTTGTAGAGTTAACAATTTGAAGAATTTTCAATTTTTTTTTTTTTTTTTTTGAATTTTGGATTATTTTTTTTTTTTAGAATGGAATGTTTCAGTTTAAAGAATAATATTTTTTCATTTCATTTTTTTTTTTTTAATTCATATAAGGTTTTTTTGCAAGAAAAAACAAACTCAGACGCTTAAAAATTTAAAAACAAAGAAAACAAAAAATTATTATTTATTTATTTTTCTTATAGATAAAGTTACAATGTAAACAAAAGTTTTCGGTTTGTGAAATAAAATACTAAAAAGTCTTTATTATATATTATAGTTTTTAATTGATTTGAAGTTTCTTGGACAATTTTAATTCTATCAAATTTCTTTTATTTAAATACATATTTCAATAAAATTTAAGGAAAGTTCAATTTTTAATTTTAATTTTTCCTTTTCTTTTTCTTTTCTTTTTTTTATAAGAAGTTCGTTTTATTGCTTTTTACCTTTACATTACTTTATTTTCCTTAATTAATTTTATTCTTTATTTTTTATCAATTTATTATTAAGTCAATTAACCCCCCAAATCAAAAAAAAAAAAAAAAAAAATAACAATAATTCAATATATACGATTAACCCTTAGAACACACGAATAACATAAAAATACCAAGGAATCAGATTAAGTTATAATAAAATCACAATATTTTGAAATTTAAATAGCTGGCGAATAATTTTTGAAAAATTTAAGACAAATTTCAGGACTACAAACAAAATGTAGTCGAAAACATTTATAATAATTGTCAAATGACTTGTTTGAAATTACTATTATAAAAATTAATCCCAAGATCCAATTGATCGTTATCCAAAAATAGAATATAATCTTGATATTATATATATATATATATAAGGTATTTCCAAAAAAGCGGTGTATTTTTTTTTTTACTTTTCATAAAAAATCATCTTTTTTAGTGAAAGTATTGATTAATTGAGATTACCAAATTAAGTTTAATATTAATATCGATTGAATAAATGGATAAGGTATTTATTTCAAAATATGTTGGATGAAATATTTCCCAAAAATGAAAAAAAAAAATTCACTTTTTTTGGAGAAAACAAGGTACAAGAATCAATTTCAATAAAAAACTGGAAATAAAGATTGGGTACAAATTATTTTACAAACTTTAAAATGTAGTTATATGTTTTCAATTCTATTTGAAAATTTGTTGAGATTAGACAAGTTATTAAAACAGTTTTTTCAATCAAAAAGAAAATAATAAACTCCAATTCTCAAGACCCTAAAAAATATCAGATAAAATCGAGATCAGAAAATTTAATATATTTTATTTATGTAATATAATAAATATAGACAAATTGAATTATTATCAAGAATCGATAAATGGTAGTTAATGATTTTGGAAATTTAAATACTTTTCTGAAGATCGAGTTTAAAAGATATATTTTAAAATAAATTTGTCCCACTTTATTGAAAATAGCTTATATATAGTTCCATTTGAAAAACTCTGTTAATTTATAAACTTTGATAGTTATATTTGCGAAGAAGAATGAAGAATAATGAATTATATATTTTAAAATAAATCCAAATTTGGTTAAGACGCTTGTGTAAATATGAATGTTGTAAAAAAATAGAGTTTTTACAATTTCCAGACAAATAAAGAGTTCCAGAGATTTACCCAAATTTAGATAATAGTAAATATAATATCTGATTATCTTAATAGAATAATAATAAATTTAATTAAAAAATTGTTTAGTGAATACCAATCTTTGAATTTAAAAAAAAAAGTGATTGTTTTAAAACTTCTTCCTTTAAAAAAAAAAAAAAACCAAATATATTTCATAATTATTTAGAATTGATATAACTTTATTTATATTCATATCCACTATTTATTTTGATTCATAATTTAGACCGTCCTATTTCAATTTTTTCGATTTTTATTTGAAAAAAGTTATTAATAAACTAATAATTCTAAATTGAAATTACATTCACTATAGGATGATCAGAGTTATAAAAATTTTTTCTATCTTTTTAATAATCGATCGAAAATTTAAAATATTTTTTTTTGTAACTTTTTCTTTTCCTTTACATTTTTTTTTTTTTCAAATAATAAAGGAATTGGCTGATAAGCGCATCTTATCATGATCAAACATTTTTTTTTTTGACTCTTTTGAAATCAGGAATTAATTATCATCGCCCATTCGTATTAACCTGTTGATAAAAGGTATTTACAATATTTTTTCATATAATTTTTGTAATAGAAAAAGAAAATAGGAATTAACATCTTTAATCAACCCAATTTCAGAAACTGGTATTAAAAACTTTTTTGATAAACATATTTATAAAAAGATTTTATAAAAATACATGCCCTTAAACGATAATAAATACTGTAACCAAGAAGCTAATTAAAATGTAAAAAGAAATTAATTTATTCAAAATTTATATTTTTATATTGCTGTTCCTCTTTCCAAACTTTCTTTAATTTCTACAGTGTATTTCCCAAACGCTTTTTCAATTCTTTCGTTAAATTTACGATTACCTTCATTGATATAAGTAATTCCATTTTTTAGTGAAGATTTTTTTGAGTTTCTCCTTCGTTTTTTGTTCTTGTTTTTTGTAAACTCTTTAGCGTATTCGTCAGCATCTTCTTCAGAATAGTTTTTTGGATCGAATAATTTTGTTAAGTCTTTGTTTTCAATTTTATTGTCTGTTTTTTCGATTAATTGAAGAGAAGTGGATGCCTTTTGTTCTAAATTCTGTCTTTTTCTTTCTAAATCTGTTGTTTGGGGGTTTGTATAGTTGCTTTTATCACCTTTATTGTTGTTGCTTGTTTTTTTTTTGTTTTTCTTTTTCTTTTGTAATTTCTTAATTTGGTTCTTATATTGGCGATAGGGTTCGCTTCCGTGGTTCGTTTTCCAATCAGAGGTTTTCATTTCTTCAACTTTTTTTTTGGGACACAGCCTATATTTTTCAGAAGTACTTACAGTCATGTCAAGTAAAATATTTTTTTTGGAAAGGTCACCTTCTTTTATTGATTTTAAAATCGATTTTTTTTTTGTTTCCTGGTTTTTTTTTTTTGCTTGCGAATAAAAATTTTTGGTGATCAAATGAGATCTCTTATCCTCTTCTAAAACTTCTTGGTGGTTCTGTTGTCTTCCCTTTTCTAATCTTTGCTTTAATTTCATTAATCTTTGTCTTCGTAATTCATTTTTCGTTTCCTTTTTTGTTTCTTTTTCTTTTTCATTACCAAGATTTGTTTTTTTGTGAAGATCTATTTGAGGTGTTTCTATGTCGTCTAAATTGTTAAGTTCACCAAGGTCATCCAAAGATATTTCTTCTGTATTATTTGTCATTTGAGATTGACTCAAGATCAAATAACTAAAAACTATTAAGAGGATTTTGGTGGAAAGGAAAAAATGAAATTTTCAAATTTAGGAAACCGCACTTTTTAAGGGTTACAATAGCTGAAATTTGGAAAAAGGTTTTCTTGTGTTGGGTATTGAAACTTGTTAATTTTGCTGTTAACTTATTGATCTTTGATTGAATTTGAATAGTTATTATTGACTATTTATTTTTCAATTTTATCCTAAATTCAAATTGAATTTTTGAGTGAAAGACTAATAGATTGATAGATAAAATATAAAAAAATAAAGTTTATGATTTTTTAATTGAAATATTAATTTTAATAGTGTTTGGTTTGAATGGGAACTTTTCAAAAAATAATTTTTTTTTTTTCGTTAATTGATAAAAAGTAAATCAAAAACTTCAATAGACAACCTAAAAATCACAATTTTATATTAAATACCTTCCTGTGTATTCGCATTACACCCTTCAATTCAGAAATTGAAAAATACAAAAAATAAATTGATTTTTTTACACTTTAAAACATTGATTAAAATGAATACAAAATCGACAATCGATCAACTAAGTATCAAAATAATACGGCATTAGACTTTTCACAAGATAATCAATCTTTTCCGGTTTCAGAGGTTATAAACCTTAAAAAAGTATTTTTAAAAAGTAAAAATTAAATTTAATTTAAAAAATAAAGAAGGTTTGACCATTTCAATCCAGAAAATATTAGCAATTTTTGATAAAGAGCTAAACGAATCATTCTTTTTCTAATTTCTTTCTTTCTTTCTTTTTTTTTTTTGATTCAAAGAAGCGCATTGATTCCCTTTTCATTGAACAATAGTTATCTTTTGCTTTGTTCTGAAATTCTTAAATTTTCATTTTACATTTTTTTTTGTATATAAACCCCGTTCCAAAAATTTGGACAGACCCAAAATCAAAAATAAGCAAAATAAAACCCAATTTATTGTATTTTTCCAAACCTAATATAAAACCACATTTAAGTTACACAGTATTAATGTTTTATTAAGTAATCATTTTAACCCAAATAAAAGAAAAAAATATAAACCTCAAAAATAAAAACAGGTGTGTCCAAAATAATGAAACGAGCGGAACAAAAAAGTATTGGTAAATTTGTTAAAATTTCACCAACAATTGTTGATCGATCAAATGTTAAGATACCATCTACCAAGTGTATGTTATTTTTCAATTTAACAAACTCAACACTAACCTTCTATCAACCATTGAAAAAAAAATTCGAGATCTAACAAAACAGATTACGTAACTGGAAAAAAGGAAATGAAAACAAAACAAAAAAGACAAAAAATGAAATAGTTTGTAAAATCAAAATTCTTTCCAATTTGAATTTAAAGTGCAGTAATGATGTTCTTTTCACTGTTTAAACTGTGTCCAAATTTTTGGAATCTAGTTTACTTGAGCTTAAGAAGACTAAAATATTTTTTAAGAAACTATCACAAATTTTAATTCCACTTAGTATTAAAATATTGCCGTCTTTAAAATATTACTAATGTCAATTACAAAAATTATTTTCAATTTGAGTTATGATTCCTACAAAGAAGTACAAAGTTTTTTTGAGACCTTTAAAATAATTTATTTGTCCATTATGGTATTTTTAGTAAACAAAAAATTATTTTAACCAAAAATTGGAAACAAAAAAATCTTTTCCATAAATATATATATATATATATTTAATTCTGAGGTATAACTATTGGTAATAGAATCTTTTAAATCTCAAGATAAAGAATATTTATATTTATATATTGCTGATATTTTAATTAATAAATGTCATTTTTTATTAATATGATTAACCTATTTTGAGATTTATCAAATCTGATTTTCTGAGATATTTGTCAAGATCGAAAACTAAAATTTCAACCCTTCATCAAAAATAAACAAAAATTTGATAAATCACTGTCAAGAATCTTGTACCTTAAGGTATATTCAATAGTTTTCATATATTTTCATTTTCATTTTATCTTTATTCAGTACAATTAAAAACAAACTATTGTGTATTTTAGGAGAAAGTTTTAAATACAAACAAAAAATGTGAAATTAAAATATTCACTGAATGGGCTCATTAATAATAAATGTTTCAAATGGAATTATAAAATGGAAATGTTGATCTTGGTAAATATTCCAAAATTTAAGTCCGGAATCATATTATTAATTTTCACACACCAAGAATATACCCACCCTATGATCTAGCTTTTATTAGACAAAAAATATCATTTTAACAATCTGTAAAAAAAAAAAAATTTATATTGGTCTTTTTTTATTATTTAATCAAAAACTCTATTAAAATAATTCATTTTATCGTAAAAAAAAAGAAAAAGAAAAAGAAAAAAATTCACAAATAATTTTTCAAAATATTTAGTTTTTCTAAAAAAAAAAAAGAAGAAAAATTGTTTAAAAAATATCATAATGATAATAATAATTTTTTAAAAAAACTTTAAATTTTTCTATGTTAAATATAAATTTCTAAAATAATTCATTGGATTGGTGATATAAATATTAATATTAATATATATATATATATATAATTAATAAAAATATAAAAATTATAATATACAAATAAAAGATAATAAATATTAATTAACGAAATAAATAATTAATTAATATAAAAATTTTTATTTGAAACAACTTGATTTCTATAGGTAGCAAAATTAGAATTCAATTATTTTTGATTTGTATTGCTATTATTTGAATATGGATAATTCTTTGATTTTAAAACAAACACTTTTTGGTTTTTTGGATTTCTATTAAATTGATTTCTATTTTCAGAATTATTAGAAAATGTTTTTTTTTGATTATTAATATTATTAATGGTATTATGAGAAATACTATAGCTATTATTTCGAGAATTATTTTTATTATTAAAATTATTTCTATAATTATTTTGGCTAAAATTACTTGAATTCTTTCTATATATATTATTATTGCTTCGGTTGTTGTTACGACCATTGTTAAAATTATTGTTTGCATTTTTATTTAATCCGTCACTAAAGCTATTATAAGTTTTTAATTTGTTATAATTAGGAGTTGAAGTGGGCGATTTACTTTGGAATGAAAATTTAGGAGCCCGGGGTGATAAAGAATGTTTTTTAACATAACCATTATTTTTATTTTCGGGTTGTTGGCTTGTTGATTTTTTCTTTTTGGTACTTATTTTTAACTTATTTTTCAAGTTAAATTTCGTAAAATTTTTCGTGTTTTGTTTATTTTGCGTTTCACTGTTTTGGGTTAATGTATTATAATTTTTAATTCTATTGCTGACAATAGATTGTTTTTGATTTTTTGTTTTTGGTGAAGTTTTTTTTTTATTATTATTTCGATTAGTTAGGGTTTTTGAAGGTTTGGAACACATTTTTGAGAATCGACTAAATCCTTTTGATAATTGCGTCTGTACTTTCGGCGGATTTTTTTGTTTTTCTTCTTTCTTTTGTTTGTTTTTTTCTAATCCATTCTGCCTTCTCCTTTCCAATTCTCTTCTTCTTTCAAGATCTCTTTGCTTTTTTCTTTCCATTTCTTTTTGTTTCTCTTCTTTTTTTTGTTTTTTTTTTTTTCTATTTCATTTTGCCTTCTCCTTTCCAATTCCCTTCTTCTTTCAAGATCTCTTTGCTTTTTTCTTTCCATTTCTTTTTTTTTTTCCAAATCTTTTTGCTTCTTTTTTTCCAGTTCTCTTTGCTTTTCTTCTTCTGTTTTATTACTTTTCCAACCCAAATTACTTGCTATTTTTGAAAATTTAATGTTTTGTTTTTGATTATTTAAATTAAATCTTGTTTTATTATTTTTTGTTGAATTATTGTTATTATTACTATTATTTTCGATTTTTTTGATTGTTTTTTGAGTTTTATTTTGTGAAAATTTTCTTGGAATATATTTATTATTTGTATATTTATTGTTTGAATGTTTATAATTTTTATTTTTAGAATTTCTTGTTAAGGTTTGATTTCTTTGTTCATTTTGTAAGGATAGATTTTCGAATTTTTCAATTAATTTTAAACTTGCTTGAGATCTTATATTTTTTAAGTCGTCATTTCTTTTATGATTTTTTGGTTTATTTTTAGTATTTGAATTTTTCCTTTTCCTTTTTGAAAATCGAGATTCTTTAAATTTATTTTTATTCCCACTCCAAAAGCCTTGAATGACTGATAACAATCGTTCATCTTCAACTTTTTCTTCTTCTTGCTCTTCTTCTTCCTCGACTTCTTCAAACTCTAATTGTAATGATTTTTTATTCCTATTAAAGAACCCTTTAAATTTCTCCGAGACCGTATTTTTACGTCTATTTCTTGATGATGTTGTTGTTGTTGTTTCTTCCACTGGGGTTGTTTCTGTTTTATTATCCTTATGTTTTTCATTTTTACCCTTTTCAATTTCAATTTCTTTATCGTCTTTCTTTTTTTCATTTTTATTTTCATTTTCACTTTCTTTTTCATTTTTATTTTCGTTTTCGTTTTCATTTTCGGTATCTTTATCTTTGTCTAATCCAATTTCTTTTCGATCCTGTTTTTTTATAGAATTTTTTCTTTTCCACAATCCTTTCAAAAAATTACTTCCAGAATTGTTATTTTCTGTCTGTTTATATTGATTAACCATATCGACAAAAAATGAGTTTGTATCATCTTTTTGATTTTTCATTTGCATTTCTTTATTCCTAAAAAAGGATTCAAACATTTGAGTTTGTGAAAATGCTAATAAAAACCTTTTAATGCTTTTATTTTTCTTTTTTTTAAAAGATTCAAAATCAAATTCAAATTCGTTGTTTGTTTCATTCATCTGGAAATGGCTTTCATAATCATAGAAAATTGATACAAAGAAATTTAAAAACTCCCTTAAAATTAAACCTTGATCAAATTCACCAGATGCCTTCAGCTTTTTGCGATGCTTCTTTATGGAATCCATTAATTTGGTAGCCAATCTTGAGGGTAACAAGACAAGATCAACCGGATCCATTTCAACTTCACGAGTGTCAAGATCTGCATAAACACATTCCTCTTCAATGACGTCTTCAGCCTTGCTTAACAAAGATTTATGAATTCCTATTATGTATGGAAATGGCGCGCAGCATGCATGAATCATATTTGAAGGTATGATAGGTATTAGTGCATGTGCCCATTCAAACGGATATAAAAGCCCAACAAATGAATAGATTGTTGTGGTTAATTTTGTTAAGCTATCAGATGTGAAAATGACTCTTCGTTCAAAAAGTAACGCAGCAAATAAACAAATCAATTGTTTGGAATCAAAAATTGTAAACAAATCTTTTGTATTTATCTATTTGTTTGTTTTGTTGTTGTTGTTGTTGTTTTAGAGGTTTTAATAGTGTTTTTTAAAGTTAAATATTTTTTTTTAAAAGAATGTTTAATTTTTCAGGACTTTTTTTATATGATTTGTTGTTTTTTTTATTTTTTGTAATTATTTTTTTTTGAAATAATTAAAGTATTTTGAATAACCTCTAAAAAGAAAAAAATCAATTATTCAAAAAAATCCTGGTAAAGTCAAACATTTTGACATTTGGCTTAACAGATCATTTTCTATTGCTTTCCAAGATTTGTATTTTTTTAAAATTTCACAAATTATGTGATCAAACAAACAAATATTTTGAAATATAATTTGGAAACTAATCCTTGTTTCTAAAAAAATAGTTATTCAAACAGTCCCAGATTTAAAATCTGAAAACTCGAATTTATTTTCCAAAATTTGTAAAAACAAAAATTTATTTTTTTTTTTCAAAAACACAACCATTTTTCAAAACACGGTTATTGGGGGTACTGTACATACCTACACTAGCCGTACCAAATAAAATATTAGTTTGGTAATTATTACAATGGTTTTTCTTTTACAAATAACCGGTTTTGTTTTATCCAGACAACAGAAGAATCATTTTGTTGTTATTTTTAATTAAGAATTTTCACAAGATGAGAAAAAAACAATTCTGTGAAATTTTTTGTAAAATCAAAGCAATTTGTTCTAGGCATGTTTTTACAAGAAATTAAGGAATAAAATGAACAAAATTTTCATTTTGTATTTTCAACAATAAAACCTCATTTGAATTCCAAAATAGATTCACTTGAAATTCTCAGAAAAGAAATGTTTATTGCGATTTAATGGATTACAATGTATTTTTTTTTTCTCATTGATATTTTGTATAAATTTTTGGAAAAGAAAAATAAAAATTGTGTTCATTTTTCTTTTTTAAAAGACTGTAATCCTGTAATTACTGTCAAGGTTTAACGAAAAAAACACTATTTGTGATGCGTGTGCTAAAACATTCTGGAATTATACAATTTATCTCTTTAGATCCAGAAGAACTATTAAAATCCAAATTTTTTAGGAATTTAAAATTTGGCATTCTCAGATCTTTTTAATTGTAAACTAAATTCCAAAAATTTGAACACGGTTAAAACTGTTGGAAGGATAACAATACTACACTTTCCATTCAATTTGGAAATAATTTTGATTTTTCAGACAATTTTTTTATTTTTTGTCTTTTTTGTTTTTTGTTTTCATTTCCTTTTTTCCAGATACTTAATCTATTTTGTTAGATCAGGAAAAAATTTTTTCCGAATAGTTGATATGAGTTTAGTGTTGGTTTTATTAAATAGAAAAGTCACATACAACCAATTGATGGTATCTTATCATTTGATTGATCTACAATTTTTGGTGAAATTTCAACACATTTACCTATACAAATTTTTTCTTCCTCTCGTTTAATCATTCTGAGCGCACCTATTTTTATTTTTGCGTTTTATATTTTTTTCTTTTATTTTTATCAAAGGGTTAATTATAAAAACATTAATACTCTAGTTAACTTGACGTAATTTAATATTAAGTTTTGAAAAATACAATAAATTGACTCAACACGCCATTAGAAAAAAGGTGCTCAAATCAAATAATCCCCTAATCACGAACATGCAAAAATTCATTTGGATTAAAATGATTCAAATTTCTCATATCAATTATTTTTTACTTTTTTCTTTTTTTTTCTCTTCTCTCTCTTTTTATTTTCAATTTTTATACTCTTTATGATATTTTAGAAAACTAAATTGAGTTTAAAATTTTTCTAATGGCTGTATCTAAACTAAATTTCATAATAAATGGCCCATCTTACATTTGAATAATGAATTGCTTTTGTACTGTTTTGAAGTTTTTCCTCTCACAATGAAAAGTTTGCAAATAAATCATTTTTTCTCTTTTTTATTTTTTCAACAGTGTTTTGTTAAAATGGAAAATGAAAATGAAAAATTGGAAAGTAACAGATGAATTAATGAAAAATTTGGTTTCAAATATGAAAAAGAGATTAGATTTAGTTATTCAAATGGAAGGAGAATATATAAATGGGTTTTTTACTTTTTGTAATTTTCTATTTTTTATGTAGAGCAGTGAAAAAAAATTAATGTACCAATTTTTTTTAAACAGTTTAATTTTTTTTTCTTTTATTTTTAGACAAAAAATAAATATCTCTTGAGTATAGTATTGAATATTAAAATCTAAATTTTTATATTATAATAGATAACTTCAATTATTAAAAATATTTTTCTTTAAAATTTGATTTTTAATGGACCAATTATTATGAAAGATAGTTTATTTTAGAAATTCTTTGAATTAGAAGACACAAATTTAGTCACTTCAAAATTCTCTCTTTACCAGACCCAGTGTCCAACACTTATTTCTTAACAATAAATCCGAAAAATACAATAAATTGAGATTTTTTTGTCTATTTTTGGTTTTGGTTGTGTTCAAATTTTTGGAATGGGGTTTAAGTTGGTAACTGATTTCCAAAACCCAACTGTTCTATTCAAAACTTAATTTTTTCCAATGGGTTTTATTCGAAACCAGACAACACTCGCCTTCGAAGAATACTGATTGGGTTTTGGAAATCAAGTATCAACTTACACCTTAGAATAAGATCAGGCAAAATTTTAAATTCCTAAAAATTTGCAATTTTAATAATTCTTCTGGATCTCAAGAGACAAATTGTATATTTCCACAACGTTTTGGAATTCACGTTATAAGCAATGAATTTTTTTCGTTAGTCCTTATTGGTAATTACAGGATTACGGTCATTTGAAAAATAAATTGTACAAAAATTTTCATTTTTCTATTCCAAAAATTGTTTTAAAAAATCAAAAGTATATTTAAACACTCGGAATAGGATCAGTTTTGTTTCTGTTTGAATTTTCCTTGCCGAGTTTGGGGCTTTTATGATTTATGGAAAATCTTTTTTTTGTTTTCTTTATAATTAGCAAAAGGATTATTTTTTTCCATTTATTTTTCAATAACAATATTTTTTCAATTAATGGTATTTGTAAAAACTTTTTACAACGAATCAAAAACGAATAAAA
This sequence comes from Anaeramoeba flamelloides, assembly GCA_027625915.1. NCBI lineage: Eukaryota > Anaeramoebidae > Anaeramoeba > Anaeramoeba flamelloides. Next base: position 8,476,714 of record JANTQA010000032.1, on the reverse strand, counting down.
TTTTGCTTTGAAAAATAAGAATTTTTAAATTGAAAAAAAGACAAAAAAAAAATAAAAAAAAATTTGAAAAAAATATTAAAAAAGGAGACCGAACAAAAAAAAACTTACACCACCAAGCAAAGTATTTGGTCTTGTGTATTCAAAAAAATCATTTGGTATGCTTAAGGAACGAGGGATAGAAACTTTAAATGTTTCACCAAGTTGTGGCACAGCTGAAGAACGAATTGATTTTAAAAAAAGATCAAAGTGAGACGAATTAAAAGCTTTTTTCAGAGACACAAGTCCCAAGAGTGTTGTGAAAAAATTTATTTGCGTTCTGTTTGTTGGTTGAAAAGGTAGAAAAGAATGATTTTTTTGAATGTTAAAAAACAAAAAAAAAAAAAAAGAAAAGTACAAAACACGGATCAATTGAAGATAATGGATTTTAAAGGGAAGGTGTGTGTGTTTGTTTTTTTAATAATTGAAGAAGATTGTCAAAGTGCGAATTATTGGTGGTTGGTACTTACAATTTACTCACAAAAATAAGACTTTCTGGTTTTTTATTTGTGCTATTTGGACAAAACAAAAGACAATGAGAATGGAGCCTTGACCCATCTAAGTCGGTTAGAACAAAGGTGTAAAGTTCCCTAAATATTTCGGAGTTTAAAGATTTTAATGAAAAAAAAAAAAAAGTAAATAAGCAAATTTATTTTTGTTTTTTTGTTTTTTTTTTTTTTTCTTTGAATCCTAAAAAAACAACAAACTTTATTGGTTCGTTCTGTGTTGTGTACAATTCCAAATTTGGGAAACAAAATGGATAAATTCTTTCAATTATTGAGTCTTCTTTTTGTTTGGGGAAATTGTATTTTAATTCGATCTCTGGATAGCTGAAGTCATTTGTTTTGTTTTTTAATTTCTCTGAAGAATAAGTCACATAATAAAACTTTTCAAAGACTTGTGTAATTTGATCCTCTAGAGTTGCCATTTCAAAAACTAAAATCACCCAAATCTAAAATTTGAGAAAAATGACTATTTTTAATTCACCTTTTGCCTTTCATCAACAAATTTATATTTCATACTTTTGCAGAGTTACAAAAAATATTTGTATTCAATTAAGGGAATTAAACAAACGGTGTTCTCTCTTTTCTGAGATGAAATACCTCCAAAGAGAAGATTATATTCAGTTTGAATAACAACTTTTGGAATTTGTATATAAGCGATGTGCATCAATCCTCAGAATTTTTGCAAAAGATAATTCATTGTATTTTATAAATGTAACAAGCAAACTTTTAAAAAACAATCTTGGCTTTTGGTTAAAATTAGGGAAAAGGAGTTTTTTATTTTGTACTTTGTAAAATTTGAAACAAATTAGGAATAAAGACCTGAAAAATAGAGATTTGTTCTAGGTTTGAAAATCAACCTTGTGGGAACTAGAATTGGACAAACTGTTCATTAAATAGATAAATAGTTTTGTTTCTCATTGTTTATAGTCTGATCAATTTATAAGGGAATAGTAAAAATTAAAAAAAAATCTTAGAGTAAATTTTATTGTTTATTTAAAAAAATTTGCCAAATTATGAAATTGAAAAACCAAGAAAAAATATGATTACCACAAAAGGCAAACTTACTTTAAAAGCTATTTTCAGAAATGAATTCTTGTTTTTAAAAGTTTGATTCATTTTTATCATTTTTGAAAAGTTCAAAATTAAACATATTTCTCAATTTATTTCAAAAAAAAATCATTTTCTTTTGAAAGAAGGAAGAAATCTTATTGTTTTATGAAAGAGTTGTGTACAAAAATATACTTTAAAAAATAAAACCTCAAAGTTTTCGAATAATTCAGTAAAAAAATCTACTTAATTTCAAAAAAAATCAATTATAATTTTAAACTTGTAAAAAATATAATTTTTTGATTCAAAGAACAGGTTAAATCATTTTTTTCTTTTTATTGAGCAAAAAAATCTGAGAAAAAAAACCAAATCATCAAAATTAAAAATCCTCCAAAAATACTTTTTTTAAAACCTGGAAAATACAATTTATAATCAAAATAAATACTTTTTAATTTGGTTATTTATAATCAATAATTAATACACAATTCTGAATTAGCTCAAGTGGGTTATTAACAACAAAAGATTAAATGTATCAATAGATTTTACCATTATTTCTCAATTTTTTAAAGATTTTCCTACAAATAAAACTACCTGATCCTAATAATTTTCCTACAGTGATCAAAAAAAAAAAAGTACCCAACAACTATAATCTGAGTTTCAAAAAATATCATCAGTTCTTTTTTTTTTTTTTCTTGTTCCAAGGTATCTTTTAATTATTAACTATTGGTACATGTACGTTAAAATCAATTTTGAAAATAAAAAAATTGATACAGTTTTTCCAAGTCTACCATAAAATTTTAAATAAAACACATTTGAGTTTTCTATTCTTATTTTTCATTTTCAAAAAAGTCGGAAATAAGAATAGAAAATCCAATTGCGTAATATTTAAAACTTTATGGTAGCCTTGGAACGGCTATATTTTTAGTAAATTTTAAATTAGGGATACAATTTGTGAAAAATTTTTCGAAATTTAGTCAATTTTATTTGAAATTTTATATTGGTTTAATATAATAATATTTCTCTAAAAATTTACTCGATTTTTCAAGTTAAATGTTATAAATTGTTCCTTAATTTTTCGAATTTATTTTTAAATAATCGAAATTTTTTTTATTTGATGATTTTTTTTTAATTACTCCTTTCTATAAATAAATAAATAAAAATAAAAAATCGAACTTTTCGAAATCAATGTCATCTTTGTGTATTTTTTTGTTGTCAGTATCATTGACTTTTTTGATTATCAGTATTCTATAACAAATAACTACACGTTTTATTTCGAATAATAGTTTATTTTTTTTTACCTATTATTTTGGCAACAGTAATTTAAATTAATAATTCTAATAATAATAAAAATAATATGTATTCTCAAATAACCGATTTTAATACTAATATTTCTATTGTTTATTCTCTAGATATTGGGAAAAAAATATTCCTAATCTTATAAATTTCAAGAAATTTAATAAATATTTGTGAATAAAAATAAATGATTATTTTTTTCGGGATCTTCTTCAAGGATTTATAATTTGATTTATTTTTATTGTATTTTTTAAAAATAAGATTAAAGGTTCAATATTATTTGTTTATAAAATCTCTCAGAAATCACTAAAAAGTGAGGGATCTTCAAATTATTTTTTTTTGCAAATTTTTCTTTTTCTAATTTGATTACAAAAATTCAAAAAAAAAAGGATCAAGATCTTTTGACTGAAATATAATTGAGAAAATGAATTCTTTTTAATAATGATAAACATATCTCTCTAAATTTAATAAATCAAGTTGCTTATTGGGGTTCAATTGTTTCCTTGTGTAAATAATTTCTCTCTTACCTTTGGGAAAATAAATTAATAAGGGTTACTAGACCCGTAAGGGGTGTTCTTTAAAAGCAATTTTTATCACACAAAAATTTTCCAAAACTATCTTTTTCTATTATATAAAAAATTCTCTACTTTGTTTTAATCGTAAAACAGTAGAAGAAATTCTCATTTTGAAATATTTGTTAACATCTTTTTTTTGTCCATTTATAAACAAATAACCAAACTTTTAAACAATATTTAACTTATTAGAATTGAAAAGGAATTCGGGTTACCAAATAAAACAAAATTTAAGCATTTTAAATTTTCTCAGATTTACCGTTTTATTTGTAAACATTTGGAAAGGTGAATTTTCTGAATTTTTCTTCTGCTCTACTTTTTTCATATTGGCGAAATTCACTTGAATGTTTTTGTAATAGATATTATTCCAGTTTGAGGAATTTTGTTTTCATATCTCTATACTGATTAGTGAACGGGACATGAATAAATAGAAATGTTGTAAAAAAATAGATTTTTTACCTTTTTAGATATAAAAAAAGGATTTGTTCAATTATCCACAATTAAGATATAGTATATATTCCCACAACCCTGTGTTTGCCCAAATTTTATCAAGTTTAAAATAAAACATTCGTTAAATGACATTGATATTTTAATATATTTATTCGCTTATTTGTCTTCAATCCAGATTTTATTTAAAATTTAAAGTCAAAATAGTTAAAATCACAAGTAGTTAGGTTATTGTGTTTGTATTTTCAAAAGATTATAAAATATTAAGAATTCATTTTTTACATTTTCTTTACATATTTTTATTATTTTCTTTTCTTTTCTTAAATAAACCAATTTTATTACAATAATGGTGGTTAAACACCCAATATATTGGTTTTAAATGATAAAATTCAAAAAAAGTTGTTAATTTTATGATAAATAAATAAATAGTAAAATAAATTACTAAAAAATTTAATTTTTTTTTAGTTAAATTTTAGTAAATACCAAATCAAGATAAAAATGAAATTCATAACTTTAGGCGATATTTAAAATTTTAATATGAATGATTTTCTAAGAATTCTATTTAATAAATAGAAAATACTTGAAAAAAAAACAAAAAAAACAAAAAAAAATGTAAAATAATTTCATTTATAATATTTGTATTAAACAAATAAAAACTTTTTTAATAGATAAAGTAATCAACCATAAATTTCATAATGATAATAATAATAATAACTTTTAAATATTATTCAAAGATAATAAAATAATCTTGAAAACCAATTTTTTTTTTTTGAATTTTGTTTTCTATGTAAAAATTTGATTTTTTCCATCCAAATTAATACTGATCTTGTAAAATATTTTTTGATCTATGGTCAATTATTCAATGATTTTATTTATTTTATTTCTGGATTTTAAAAATTATAAATTAAAGATTAAAAAAAAAAAAATATTTTTTTTCATTGTAAAATTTTGAAATTTTTTCAAACAAGATTTTTTACAAATTAAAACAATTCGCCAATAGTTCGGGTCATATAAATAATTGATATTTTTTTTTAATTTTTACTATTTTTGGTTTTTTTGACTTTTTAAATCATTTAGAATCTAATATAGATATTCCCATTGGATAGTAATCAATAGAAAAAACAAATTTTCTATGTGATTTTAAAATATCTTTTGCAATGTATAAATTATTAATCAAGAATTTTAGGTAATGCTTGGCTACAATGTTGCCCAAAAAATTCCCAGTAAAGTATTTTATGTTTTAATCATGAAAAATAAGAGGTTTTTAATCTGTAGACAAACTTTTCAAATAAAATAAAATAAAATAAAAATTTTTTTTTGAGAAATTTCTAATGAAAAAATAATAAAATAACAAGAATCAAGAAAAATTTTTGAAATATAGAACATTTTTTTTCGATTTATTTTTTAAAAGTATGGTTTATTTTACAATTTTTTATTATAAATTTTTCTTTCTGAGATAATTGTATATAAATTCTATATCTTATAATCCTTTTATAATAATTTGAATTAAAAATTTTATTTAAAAGTCAATTAGTATATTTGGTGTTCTAAGGGGTATAAATATATAATATTGGAAATGTTCAAATATTTTTTTTAGTCCAAGTGGGCATTTTTGTTTAATTGAAGAAATCGAACAGTTCTATCAGTTTTATCAACTATCATCCAGAGTTCTTATCAAACAAATCTTTTCAAATTTTCGATTAACAATTTTTTTTCTAATTAAGCAAATTTTTGTTGTGTTTTTTCAAAATTTTGTTTTTTCTTATGTTTTTCATATTCTTTTATATATATATATATATATATATATTTTTCAAACTGAATTTTTTTTTGTACTTTTTTTTTTTCGCAAAAGATCATGTGGAAAAAAAAAAGATCTTCGAAAAGACAAATAATCACTAAGAAAATTTTTACTATATATACCTTTTAAAAAGTTTAATTTTTAGCAAAAAATCTTCTTGATAACTTTTTTTCAATGAAAGTTCAGTAATAACAATTTTGATATGTTCATTTCAAAAATTGTAACACACTGTTTTTTAGTTTTAAGCGATATTTTTTTTTTAATTATTAAATTATCAGATTTTTAATATATGCAAATGACTTAAAAGTCAATTACAATCAAATTTAATAATTAATTACCCTTCTATACCTTACAAGGAAAATTTTTTCAAAAAAAAATCTCTAAATTTTGTATTTTTGTAATACACTCATATAATAAACATTATTATACATAACAATTTTCAATGAGGTTTACAACTTTAATAGATATTAATAGGAATAAAAAAAAATTAAAATTTTCAGTAATATTTTTTTTCATTTTTAATTGTAAAATTTTTGAATTTTTTAATTGACTTAGTAGAGAGATAATTTTCAAGTATTTTTTTAATAGTATAAAAAGAAACATATTTTTCAATTTGAAAATAGTACAAAATATTTCAATCAAAAGATATCGCTAAATTAAATTGAAAATCTGATTTTTTATCTGTTTTTGGAATATTTTTTATCATTTTATTTTTTTTCATGTTTGTGTTTTTATATACGTTCCCGATTGTTTTCTGCAAATTACTTTAACATTTATTCGTTTTTCAATATTAATGTCCAATCAAAAATTAATTCATTTCAACTTTTTCGAATAAAAAAATACCCTGAAAATAGGTGTTTTTTTCAAAAGTCGGTATTTTTGAAAAGGGGGGTATTCAGATTTTCAAGAGTTTAATAGCTATCCTATTTTTATTACATAAAATTATGATAACTTTGAAAAAATAATTTATAAAAGAAGTATAACTGAAATCCAATATATAGTTTAGGCTAACTTTAATTTTCGGTATTTAAATTTTCCTTGTAGTATACTAAAGGATATTTTTTTTTCAATTTATTATTTCAGGTGGGTCACAAATTTAGAAACAGTGTTTATATATTCGCGAAAATAGCTTATAATTTTTTCTTCTTCAAGAATCAAATAAATCTTTTTTTTTATTTATTTGTTTTTTTTTTTTAATTTATTCCAATTATTGGTGTTAAACTCGTATAAATGATTTACAAATAAAATTTTATTTGTTTTATTCTTGTTGCTTAATATTTTCTATTTTGAAATTAAATCTAGATTGGTGAAATAATTTTGCACTCTAATTCAATTTTTTTGACTCATCAAAAAAATAGAGCATATTTAAAAAAAAGGCTCACTTATCATAAAAAAAAATGTAATGAATTTGATTCTATTTTTGTACAAAAATAATAGCACAATCCATACAAATACTCAAAAGACTTTTCCAAACTTCCAGACTGGCAGTTTGCAAGAGTTCGGTCTATGGTATTCTTTCATATATTTTCAAATTTCAAACACTAGATACAAACTTTTATAAGCCATAAAAAGGGTAAAAAAAATAATAATTAATAAAAGCAAACATTTTGAATTTAATTGAAATTTTTGAAATTTATTGAAAAGAACAATATTTATTAACTTTCAATAAATTGAAACTCTTTTTATGAAAAAAAGAAAGTGGGAAGTTGTTTAAATTATATTATTTTTAAAGTTTACATTGTAATACTTTTACATTGAATGTTGTTGAAATATGATTTTGTAATTCCTTTCAAATTTGAGAACAATTTCAAAAAAAAAAAAACAAGTTTCTTGAAGTAAAATAAAGTCGCTACAATTTTTGTGCTACAGTCAGTTTCACTTTTAAGGTACAAACTTTCAACGAAATTTAAGGCACAAAAAAAAAACTCAAATTAAGGAAAAAATTCAAATTCTAATAAAAATAAATTGTAATAAATAAAATTCCAAATTTTGTGACTTAATTTGAGATTTTTTTCTGCCTTAAATTTTGTTGAAAGTTTGTGCCTTAAAAGTGAAACTGACTGTATTCTTGTTGTGTGTGGGAAAATTTTATCAAAATAAAATGAAATTTAATTTAAATTATAAAGATTTTTGTCATGGGATTTAATTAATCGTCATTGGGATAGCAAATGGTAGTTATAACGAAATTTCCAGGAATTTTTATTATAATTTTGAGCAATAAAAAAAAAAAAAAAACGCCAGAATAATAATCAGTATGTATACAATGGATGGGCTTTTAATGAAATTCTAAAGGAGATATTTATGTTTTTATTTTTTTTGTAGGAGAAAAAAATCAAAAATCCGAAAAAAAGAAAAGAAAAAAGATTGAAATATAAATGAAGTAATTAGCAAAGTTTTCGAAGAAATGTATCAAAAATGATTTAAACAGTATTGTTTCATTAAAAATGTTTTCTTCTTGAAATACTCAAATTTGTGTTAGTGTTTTACATTTCTATTTATTGTTTTTTTATTTATTTTTGGGTTCCTTTTTAGTTTTTTGGTATATTTTGTTGTAAGTTGAAAATTGAAAAAAAATAAATCCGAAAAATAAAAAATGTAAAGACAAATAAAAATAAAATAAAATCAAAATTCGATCACATCATTTTTTAAATTCTAAAAGAAAAAATTAATCTCAAAAATTAAAAAAAAATGAAAATATTTAATTTTTATTTCCTGTACTAATAGAAAAACTGGAATAGTTATCGTAAATAACAAAAAACATTTTTATTATTGATGAACATTACTGAAAATATAAAATAATTTTTCAAAGGTAAGTAAAATGTAGACTTAAATGTATGCTGGTTGGAAAGACTTGTTTAAGGACTTTAATCGTTTTTTTTTTTTTTTTTTTTTCCAGTTGTATCTGTGCTGTTTGGGAAGTTGATTAAAATACTATTTATTTTTCCCAAGAATTGTTATGATAATTATATTAAAATTTCATGAAAGAAATATTCAATTATTTTGATTAAAAATATAATAAAAAAAAATAATATTTCCAAGAATTATAATGATAATTGTAAACCAATTTCAAAGAAGAAATCTTTTAATGAATTTTCATGTAATTTATGGATATTACCGATATAATATTTTATCAAAATATCATTAAAATTATTCAAATGGGATTAAAATGGACTTTAATTAAAAAGTTTTTGCAGTCTCAAAACCCTAAATTTTTTATGAAACTTCTTTTACTTTAATGGAAAATCCAATTATTCCTTATATATTTCAACACACATGCCTGTGTAAATTATCCAGGAAATACTGAATGAGAAATATTAACTAACATGGATATTAAAAAATATCTCAACTATTTATTAAATAATAAATTGAACAAATTTTCCATACAACTTTCCAAATATTGTGACTATAACAAAATGAAAGGTAAACTATTTGATACCCCAAATCAGTCAAAGTGTAAAACTCCCTTTTAAAATACTTACTTTGATTGGTTTTTTGTTTTAAAAGGGAATTATTGAAAATATAGATTTTTTTTTAAAAACAAAGTTGATTATAAATTAAGATAAATCATATTAATAATCGACTTATTTCAAATTGGGCTCAAAAATCTATAATAAAAAATCTTGAACAAGTAATTATGAGATTTCTTTCTACATTAGACGATAAATAATAATCATTTTTGGAAAATTTTTTAATTCTTATTCCAAATCTAAAATAGTTACACTAAAAACACTACTTTATTATTAATAAAATGGATGTGTATAACCATTATAAAAGTGTTTATTTTTGTCATTTTTTTAATTTGTAGATTTACTCAAGAATAAAAGTGGTTTCTATTTTTAAATTTGGAAAATAAAAAAGAATAACTTTTAAAATTATTAACTGTTTTTATTATGATCTTTAGTAAAAAATCCATTTATTTAGTTTTAAATAAGATTTTTAATTTATTTATTAGTGCGATTTATAGATACCGCCCACACAAAAACCATTGACTTTTAATAATAACACTCATTACTTATGAACGAATCTATTGTAATACAATAAGTTTTAATAAGTATTGATCGATCAAAAACAACTAGAATCAAATAATTTTATAAGAGTTGGTCAATTTAAAAACGCCCAACTTGAAATTAATATTAATCATCGGAAAAAAAATTTTTTGTCGGAGAATCAAAATCTGTAAAAATATCTATAAATTCTAACTGTGAGTTGCAAAAGAAAAAGATTAAAATTTTCAATCAGTTTCTAACAGAACTATCATCATCCCAATAATTAATAAAAAGCTATAAAGTCACCATTTCTTAAAAGGGAAATTAATAATTTAAGCCTCCTATCCGAATAAAAAATTTGAAATGTTTTTATGATTTTAACATCTTTTTTGGAAAGCTAAATGAAAAATTGATTCTATTTTTTGTTCAACAAATAGTACTATTTATGACAAAATAAATGGAACAAAATTTTCATTCAGTTTTCTGAAAAAAGATTTTAAAAGTCTTCAACGATTCTCTACTGAAATTTGAAAACCATGTTGAAATTATTAATATTCCTTTTTTAAATTGGTTTCTATGTGATTTATTTAAATTCTAGGTATAATTTTTTATTGTAAAGCTGAATGAAAAATTTTGATATTTGTATTTTACACTTAAAAGTAAGTAAAACAAAACAAAGACAAAAATATCCCAAAAAAAAAAAAAAAATATTTCAAAAAGTGTTTTTTTTTTTCTGATAAAATAAGATGAAAATTTTATTTTGAAATCAAACAGGAAAACTCTTATAATAAAATTCAGAGTCTTAATAAAAAAAATAATCAAAAGAAAAAAATTGAGTTATTAAAAATAAAACAAGCCTAATTCTTAAAAACTAAATTAAAAATTAAGTTAAATAAAGTATCAATAATATAAGAATTAATAGGAGTGAATAAAATAAAAAGAATTTTTTTTTATTAACTTAGAAACATTTTCTGTGGACGATGGATGGACCAGATTCTTCGTATTCTTCGTTTGAGATCCACATGCTTTGGAAAGTGGAGAGAGAGGCAAGGATGGATCCTCCAATCCAGACGGAGTATTTTCTTTCAGGTGGGGCAACAATTTTAACTTTCATTGTTTGTGGGGCAAGAGCGGCGATTTCTTTTTGTACTCTGTCTGCGTAACCTGGGAACATGGATGTACCACCAGATGTGACAACATTAAGGTAGAGATCTTTTCTGATATCAACATCACATTTCATGATTGAGTTGTATGTGGTTTCGTGGATACCTGCTTGTTCCATACCGATGAGAGATGGTTGGAAGAGTACTTCTGGGCATCTGAATCTTTCGTTACCGATGGTGATAACTTGTCCATCAGGAAGTTCGTAATTCTTTTCGACGGAGGATGATTCGGAGGCAACGATCATTTCTTCGTCAAAGTCAAGAGCGACATAACATAATTTTTCTTTGATGTCTCTGACAATTTCTCTTTCAGCGGTGGTGGTGAACGAGTATCCTCTTTCGGTAAGGATTTTCATCAAGTAGTCGGTTAAATCTCTACCGGCAAGATCTAATCTGAGGATGGCATGTGGGAGTGCATATCCTTCATAAATTGGGACTGTATGGGAGACACCATCACCAGTATCAAGAACGATACCTGTGGTTCTACCGGAGGCATAAAGGGAAAGGACAGCTTGGATGGCAACATACATGGCTGGTGTGTTGAATGTTTCAAACATGATTTGGGTCATTTTTTCTCTGTTAGCCTTTGGATTAAGTGGAGCTTCAGTTAAAAGAACTGGATGTTCTTCTGGGGCAACTCTTAATTCGTTATAGAAAGTGTGATGCCAGATCTTTTCCATATCGTCCCAGTTAGTAACAATACCATGTTCAATTGGGTATTTAAGAGTAAGGATACCTCTTTTGGATTGGGCTTCATCACCAACGTATGAATCTTTTTGTCCCATTCCAACCATGACACCTACATGTCTTGGTCTTCCAACAATAGATGGGAAAACAGCTCTTGGTGCGTCATCACCAGCAAAACCGGCTTTACACATACCTGAACCATTGTCAATAACTAATGCTTGTACTTCACCCATAATAATAAATCGTTAAATTCTGTTATTTATTTTTGTTTTTGTTTTTGTTTTAAAAAAAAGGTAATAAGAAATGAAAAAAAAGGGGAAAAAAATTTTTTTAAACACAAATTCAAATAAAGAAACAAAAAAAAGCCTAAAAAATATTATTTTGTTTAGAAAGTAAACCAAATAATGAACTTTTTTTAAAAAAAAAAAAAAAAAAATGCAAATAAATTTTTAAAAAAAACTTACAATTAGATAATAAAAAAAAAATGAGTTTTTCTAAGCATAATTTTGTTTTAATATTTATTTTCATGATCCTTTCTTTTTTGAAAGGGATAGTGTTGTTCGGATTAATTGTAAATTTAAAAATTAATTTCAAAACTCTGTATTTAAAGATAATTATTTGTTTTAGAGTTTTTTTAACAATTTGAAGACACAGTTTCTACTAACGGTTTCCATCCGTTTCTCAATTTTTTAACGATTGGTTTAATATTTTAAGACATTTATATTTTTACAATTTTTGATTTTTTCCCTTTTTCTTCTAAAAACTTTTTTCGCTAAGACCAAGACTCACTTTACAAAAAAACGATCAAAAGAAAGCCCATTCACCAAATTACCCTTTTCATATTTGATTCATTTAGTTTTTTTGAATGAAATTCATAAAAAATAACTAATTGATCTTCCATCAGAGCTACACAAACAGACTTTAAAAAAAAACAACTGATGGGTAAAAAATCAGTTAACATTTCTTCTACCAAATAAAAACTCATTTTACACTTTTTATCTGTTCAAATGAAATTATTTTTCAGGAAATTATTTAGAGGTAGTACACCATTCAATAATCTACAAGACTATTTTCTCAAGAAAAAGCAAGAATTTTTTTAGTCTGATTTTTGGGCTTATTTTGAAAGGAGAAAAAGTTTTTTTTTAAAAGACCTGAATACTATTTCTAAAAACGATTTGAATCATTAGAAATCAGATCAATTGAAAATTCTCAAAATCTATAGCTTTGGAAGTTCAATCTTTCTTACCCAAATTGAAAACACATGCATTATTTTTTTTACTGAAACCTTTTCGAGTTATTGTTGTTACATTTTTATTGAATGTCTGCTGTTTTGAAAACAGGTTACAAAATGAAATGTTAAGTTTTTATTGTGTGAATTTGTGTATTGTAAATATTTAGACTTTCAGATGTTTGTGGAGTGGATTTAGGTGAACCATTTCAAAAAAAAAACTCCAAACAAGATTTTTAATCAGAAACCTTGCTAAAAAAGAAGAGAAGGAACAATTATAAGAAGAAGCAAATTAACTTCAAAGAATAATTCTTTAGATTACTATTCTACAACCTAACCAACAAACCTTATAAGATCTTCTTTTTTAACAAAATCCAATACATGGTTTTGGAGATCTCAAAAATAGCCAAATTTTTTATAAAAATAGATTAATTACAAGAAATCAAAGTAAAACAAGACACCAAATTGTAGGATTTAAAAAACTTTATTGTGTCTAATCCACAATTTTAGTTTTTCATTCATTAATTTATTGTTTTATTAATTGATCTTACTTTTTCATTATCAGGTTCTATTGAGGTTTAAAATTAAAAATTTTTTGAACTTTTTTTACCAAACGATTTTAAGGAATTACCCTCACCATACATTCATCGATAATAAAAGTAAGATGTAATTAAAAGTAAATGGCATTAGTGACTCATACTGATCAAGTGGCTCTAAAAAATCTATTTGAGATATCATTAAACAATAAATTATTGGATTTTTTTTACTAATGATCACTAACAATTTAAAATTTACATTTTAAAAAAATTGTTTTTAATTCCTTTTCCAAATCGAAATATAGAAACTCAAAATAACTATATTAGAGTATTTAAAAATTCATATTTCGAACTTTAAAAAGTAAATCTTTTTTCAATTTTTTAATTTCAAAGATTTACTCAATAATCAGTAATATAAAAACCAATATACTGATTAGTTTTGTTCTCATGTTCATAAAGCTAATTGGTTAACATCAACATATTTCCAATATTTATGAAATAATTGGTTAACAAAATAATCTTGGACAAATACATTTAATTTTTTAAAAAAATCAATATTTAAGAACTAATCTATATTCAAAGACTAATTTTAAATCAAAATACTCCCAATCTCAAAAGTAAGATATCAAAATAATCCATTTTTTAATTATCTACGGTAGTCAAAATAAAGCTTGCAGAAAAAATTAATGTGTGTTTCAAAATAAAAAACGTCGTTTTTTGTTATAGAAGACCTATACCTTAACCAATCAAAGAAACTGATAATAAACACTAAAAAAATATGGTATTGGTTTCTTAAAGTTCTATTATTTCAAAAGGAATACTAAAAATGAAGGATCAAATTGTAAAATTTATCTCAAAAAATAGAGAAAATTCTTGAGGAAATCAAAATTTATACTTCAACAAAAAAACAAAAAAATTCAAAAAATTGAGAATATTATCGACAATTTTCAACTATTTGCATTAATAATTTAAAATTTACTACAAATAACCAGACCTTTACTTTCAAAATTGATTTAAACTTAGGTATACTATTTGGAAGTAGATTGGATTTTGCATTGGAACAAGAAAAAAAAAAAAAAACACGGATAATATTTTGAAATACGGATTATAGTCTTTGTGCACATATTATTTTTATCACTGTAATTTTTAAACAAAAATAATTTTTTTCAAAACTAATTTACCTTTCAACTCAAATTAAAGAACATACTTTTTTCAAATTTCAAGTCCGAGTATGGATCACTCAACCTTGAAATTTGACTTGATATGTATTTTTTTTTAAATATTGTTTGGTTTTTTAAAAATAAAAGATCATTTTTTGCGATCTGAAACCAACCAAAGTGAACCGAATTGAACTTTCCGTACTATCTGTCGAGTCGTTACTTTGACTGGGTTTTTGCTGTCGAGTCGGTATCTTGTACTGGGATTTTGCGAAAACAAGATTTGGGAAACTTACAAAAAAAAAAAAAATAAAATAATAAAAAAAAAAAAAAAACAAAAAAAAAAAAAAAAAAAAAAGCAAAGCAACTGAAAAGAAAATTTCGAAAACCAAATCTTATTCTTAAAAACTCAGCACTTTATAGATTCAACCCATCTATAAAGTTCTAAATCAAAATTTAATAAACAGCCTTTTTCATTTGATCTATAGTTGTTCAAATATTTAGAACTCTTTATTAAAACAACCTATGGTGGCGATCCAAAAAAAAACGACATAAAAGGAAACAACCACCAGCCCATTCAACACTTGGGGCACAAAAAAAACTTTTCACTGAAAGTTTTTTCTTTTTTCTATTATTTTTTGACTCTCTTTCATTTCTTGCTTTTCTTTCTCTTTTTCTTGTCTTTTTTCCGAAATAATTTATTCTTTTCATTTTTTTAAAGAAAAGATATCCTTTGAGCTGTAATCCTGCTTACATTACAGTTAGGATAAAAAAACCCTAAATACAATTTTAGAGTTTCAGGCAAATAGGAGGTAATTTTGTTGAATACTCCTCCCTTAAATTACAATAAAAAAAAATAAAAGATCATTTTTTAACGAATGAGAACAGCTTGTATTACAATTTTAATAACTAAAAGTGTAGAGAAATTTTGAACGATGGGAAATTACCGTGACTTAAACCTAGCAACAATATACTTTAATTTGAACTTCCCCTAGACTATGTAAATAACTTAAACTAGTATTTGATTATTTTTGGGTTATAAATTTTTGTCTCATTTACATTTTTTTTTTTTTTTTTGTTGATTTAAACAGTTTCAGCATTTAAACTTTCTCAAAAAACTAAATATTATGAAATATAATTTGAAAACTAACCCTTATTTCAAAAATAATAATTATTTAACAGACAAATATTTAAAATATGAAAACCAAAGTTAAATTTCAAAATTTGTAAAAACAAAAATTATTTTTTTTTTCAAAAACACAACTATTTTTCAGAACAGAAGTTATTGAAGGCATCTAATTAATGAAAAAATAAAAGAAAAAAAATATAAAGTTTATTAGTTTAAAATTAATTAATATTAATTACTTATAATTATTTAGAAACAAGTAGTATAAAACAATCCCTGACAAGATTTTTTATCATGAATATTAGGGTAATTCTTGTATAATTACAAAACATTTTTAATCAAATTCTTTTGATAAATAACATTTTTTTTATGAACGCAGTAAAGAACTTACCCAAAGTTCATTAAAGTTTAAAATAAGGTATTTCCATGAAAAGTGGGTCATTTTTTTACATTTCATACAAAATTATATTTTATTACACTGCAAGGAAAATTTAAATACCTAAAATTAAACTTAGCCAAAACTATACCTTGGATTTCAGTTACACTTCTTTTATAAATTATTTTTTCAAAGTTATCATAATTTTATGTAATAAAAAAAGGATAGCTTTTAAACTCTTGAAAATCTGAATACCCCCCTTTTCAAAAATACCGACTTTTGAAAAAAAAACCTATTTTCAGGGTATTTTTTTATTCGAAAAAGTTGAAATGAATTAATTTTTGATTGAACATTAAGATTGAAAAAAGAATATATGTTAAAGTAATTTGCAGAAAACAATCGGGAAGGCCTATAAAAACTCAAACATGTAAGAAAATAAAATGATAAAAAATATTCCAAAAACAGATAAAAAATCAGATTTTCAATTTAATTTAGCGATATCTTTTGATTGAAATATTTTGTGCTATTTTCAAATTGAAAAATATGTTTCTTTTTAGACTATTAAAATAATACTTGAAAAATATCTCTCTACTAAGTCAATTAAAAAATTCAAAATTTTTACAATTAAAAATGAAAAAAATATTACTGAAAAATTTAATTTTTTTTTCAATTCCTATTAATATCTATTAAAGTTGTAAACCTCATTGAAAATTGTTATGTATAATAATGTTTATTATATGAGTGTATTTCAAAAATACAAAATTTAGAGATTTTTTTTTGAAAAAATTTTCCTTGTAGTGTAGTGAAAGTATTCATTAATTGACAATACTAAATTAAGTTTAATATTAATACCAATTGGATAAATGACTAAGGTATTTATTTAAAAATTTCTTCTTTGAAATATTTCAAAAAATAAAAAAAAATAGTACTTTTTTAGGAGAAAACAATGTATGAACAATTTCAATAAAAAACAGGAAATATGGAAAGTGTACAAATTATTTTTTAAACAATAAAATGCAGTTATGTGTTGTCAATTCTATTTGGAAATTTGTTGAGATTACACAAGTTATGAAAACGATTTTTTCAAATGTAAAGAAAATAATAAACACCAATTTTCACCCCTTAAAAATATCCGATAAAATCGAGATCAGAAATTTTAATATATTATATTTATGTAATACAATGCTTAGAAACAAATTGAATTATTATCAAGAATCGATAAATGGTAGTTAATGGTTTTGGATGTTTAAATACTTTTCTGAAGATTGGATTTAAAAGATATATTTTAAAATAAATTTGCCCCACTTTATTGGAAATAGCTTATATAGAATACCCAAACAATTGTTTGATAGCATAAGCAGATCAACTTATTTTAAAAAAAACTCAAGTTTTATAGGAGGTTTGCTAGAGTTTGGAAAATGATAAATTTTATTCTTGTTTTTTATTTGATTGAATAGTGTTTTGAACAAGTGTAATTTCATTAATCATCATTCTAATAAGTGGACAAGATTTAAATTTAAAAGTTTGATTCGTAAAAGAAGAGAAAACACACATCAGTTTTCCTAATATTCGCAATTAAAAATCTTTTTAGGGATTTTTTTCAGGTCCGTTATTTTTTCCCTACTATATTTCAATTTTTTGATAAAGAAGATCATCGAAAAATTTATTTTTTTTGTTTATTTGAATTTTGACAATCAAAAGAAGTGAAATTTCAGATTATCCCTTTCCAGTGGTTGTAAGTCACCCACAAGTATGGAGAAAATCCACAAGTAAGCAACTAGACCCTTAAGAGAAAGAATTTCTTTTCTACATTATAAAAAAGTTAGGGTTGTCATAGTAAGAAATATAAGAAAACGTTTTTTAAGATGGCATTCAAAGTCAACACCTAAGCATGCTATATCTTAGAAAGCAGGAATTGGTATTACTGGGATTTTGAAAATCATTCCAAAAGGTCAAAATGGTAAAGAGGAAAGGAAAACAACAGTAACAAAAATGTTGGACAAACAATAAAAAAAAAAAAAAATGTGTGAAAAGTGCTTTTGTTTCCCACAAACCCCTGAAGAATTTTTTTTTGTTCTTTCAAAAAAAAAAATAAAAAGGCTTAAGGATAAAACCCTTTGACATTCCATTTTAGGGCACCCCCAGATTCTGTTTCTTTTAAGATTCCATAGGTAACTTTCCCAAAATGACCCATATGGAAAGGGCCAAGTGATCCCATATTTTCGGAATCAAACCAACGATTGGTGTGTGTGTGTCCAGTAACAAACAGATCATTTATTTGGAACCATTTATGCCAATAGCGGATTGCCCTTAGGAACATTACAACTTCTTGCCCAGCTAGTTTGTAATTATTACCTGCGTCGTGGGCAAACACAACTCTGGGATAGGTGCGTTCTGAGATCAAATTTTGCGATTTGACATCAACTTCTTCTTCGTTAGGTTGTGATGGGAAGCACCCCATAAAATAGTCCGATGCTATGATATGGATTTGCTTCTCATATTTTTTTTTCGGCAATAACTCAACAAGCCTCGATGTCTTGCCCCGATCATGGTTGCCACCAATCATAAACATTTCACAACCAAACCCCGCCATTTCTTCCACGATTTGCACCATGTATTCGTCCGATTTGCATTTTGAATGGAAAATGTCTCCGAGTGTGATTAATTGCTCAACACCTTCCGATTTGATCAGCTCTCTTAATTTGTTCATTGTGTCAGGGATCAGTCTAGGTGCAAACCAAGACTCATTTGTATTATTAAAATGACAATCAGTGATCACCATTGCATTCCATCTCCCACTCGAAGGCTTAATTGGTACTAATTTGCCAGAATTGCACCTTAAACGAAGCATTGGTAATTCGGATGTCTCTTTGTCAACACCCTTTCGAACTTTCGAACCCTTGGTTTTACTTTTACTCTTACTCTTACTCTTGTTCATATTTTTGTTGATATTTTTTGTTTTTCGAGTTTTTTTCATGGGTGATTTCTTTGGTAACTCTTTTTTTTTTATACCTAAATTAGGTGGTGGTGGTAGACCTAATGTATTATTTTCTTTTTCTTGTTCTTTTTCCTTTTCTTGTTCTTGTTCTTGTTCTTCTTTTTCAATTTTATTCTTTTTTTTTTTTTTTTTTTTTTTTTTTTTACCTGATCGGTTTTTGTTTCCCATATTCTAAATAATTGTCGAAAAAAAAAATGGAAAAAATAAATTCCTTTTGAAAGAAAACCAAAAAAAATTAAAAAATGATTTTTACTTTGGTGTTTGATATTTACAAATATTGATCTGATGATTTAAGAAACAATTAGGAAAAACAAAATTTTTAACCAATATGAATTTTAAAATCAACGCAAACTTTTTTTCAGAAGGATTTAAATTAAAACTCAACCTAAATATACAAAAGATATTTAGAGTTCAAAATTAAATTAATTGTTTTTACATGTATTTGAAATATAACTTTGGAAAATTTTATTTAGTTGTAATTTTTAATTTATTCACTATTTATTCCTTTGTGGGTTGTTAGTACACTATTGTATAGAAGTGAATCCAACCAAAAAGGGTATAACCAAATCTAGAAAACAAAATCAAATTCAATTTCTAAGAAAAACCAAGGAATGATATTTAATAGGATAAAAAAGGAAAAGGAACTGATATTTTTTGCGGTTTTTCTTTCAAATACAAGAATCAGATTTTAAAATTTTTAAAAATCAAAATAATATGTTTGGATCAAACAATATGATTAAAGGTAAAAAACAGAGATTTAAGGAATCTCCAAAATTTATCTTCTGTGAGAACGATAATCCAATGTTAGGTAAATATGGTATAATGATTAAAAAGTATTTCTTTTAACAATAAGATAAAATACTAAAAATTGTTGAATTTTAAATTAAAAAAAAACTGGTTTTGATCAAATGACCTTTGAGGAATTCTCAGTTATATTAGCTAAATTTAAAAAGCTATTTTGTTTACTCTTATTTTCTTACTATCTACTTGATCTGAAGTGAATTTAAACCCTGACTCAACTCTATAATATTTTAATATTAAGTAGAAGATAGAAGAGCTTAAATGAGATTTTGGTTGTTGAACATTTTCAAGGTAAATATTGTATTTAAATAGTAAAAAAGGATTTGCCAAAAATGACTAAATGATCGAAAAAAAAAAACCCATATTTTCAAACACAACAAGATTTTTTACCTCAATAATCTTAAAAGTGAAAACCTTAACTAATATTCAGAAAAGAAATATTCACTGATTTTAAAATTCACATATTGTCATTTTCCTATTACAGTCAGTTTCACTTTTAAGGCACAAACTTTCAACGAAATTTAAGGCACAAAAAAAATCTCAAATTAAAGTTCAAAATTCAAATTCTAGTAAAAATAAATTGTAAAAAAAAATTCCAAATTTTGTGCCTTAATTTGAGATTTTTTTTGTGCCTTAAATTTCGTTGAAAGGTTGTGCCTTAAAAGTGAAACTGACTGTAAGAAAAAAAATTTTTTATTTCAGATTCTGAAATATTTATCCTACTATTATATTAATCTTTGAATAAAACAAAGATCTTCACAAGATCATTTGATCTTGATTATTCTTGAGTTTTATTAATTTGAATTTTTAAACTTTGAGATAAAATTTAGATTTTTTGCTTGAAAATAAGAGTAGTAGTCAAGGGATTAGCAAGAACCTAGTTTGATTTCAAATTAAAGTATGTTGAAATTCAAAATAAATTATATTCGCTCTCACTATTTCAAGCGAAAAGAATAAAACTTTTCTTTATATTATTGAACAATTACCTAATAGATTTTTTCACTAATTACCACAATTAAATATTGCAATATTTGGTAATTTTTTTTTTTAATTCCTTTTACAAGTATAAAAATAGATACCAGAATAATATTATTACAGTATTTATAAATGAATTTTTAGAACGATATCAACTATTTTTTTTCTCAATTTATATCAAGATTTACTCAATAAATATCATTTTAAAAGAGAAATTTTGATTACTTGAGTTTCCTAGCCATAGTACCCAGTTGGATTGATAATTTGTTGACAGTATGTTCAAATAATTTGTTAAAGTTGCCAGAGACTTGGGACAACTTTTTGAGGTGAAAGCTGTGAAATTGTTGATATGAAAGTTGTGAAAGAGTTTTATAATCCAAGTTAAATATTCACACTGAGAATTTCTTTTTTACAAAAAAATGCGAAATTTTCGTAATTCTACAAATTCTCACAATTTTAAGTTGATTAGATCCCTATCAAAATTGGATTTTACATATCTCATAATTTCTATTTCAAATCTAAAAACATAATGTAATTTCTCAAGCTGTTCTAAATACCTTTTTCAATTACTTTTAAAACTTTGAAATGTTTTTAAATTTTAATTGTCATTGAAAAACCTCTAAAGTCTTTTTTTTAGAAAATTTTCCTTCGGAGATCTACAGTATTTTTTATTTTTTTTACCTTTTGTGTTGTTTTTAACTCTGACAATTAATATTTTTTTGTGTATATTTTCTTCAGAAAGAAAATCTTTTTTCTGAAGTGGAAGTGGAATTTAGAACAACTAGACTTGGTAGGGAGTTTAAACGTAACCATAATATATATATTTTTTAAACCTTTGTATTGTTTAGGAACTGACCCACATTATAAAAAAAAATAAAAAAGATATTTTTTAACATTTGAAGTCTGAATGTTGACGATTCAAGCTTTAAATTTATGTCAAAATCACTTTTTTATTCTAAAACTGTTTGATTTTTTTTATAAATACAATTACATTTATGAATTAATAATACAAACTTAAGTATTATTCCACTAAACAACATTTTAAGGACTTTTTATCTACAAAAAATCAACCATTTTTGTCACCAAAAGTAACCCACTACAATTTTTAACTTTTCGCCAACAAAGAATATTTTCTCAAATTTCAATAATGTTTTAACTCTTTTCCAAATTAATTGAAAAATAAAAATTATTTTATAATATTTAAAAGAATATTTTGATTAAAATATCTCTGCGATCCTTTAAAAGACAATTGATAATTTTTTTTTATTGATAAAAAGTGATTTTTTTTGATGAAAATGTCCATCTCCTATAGTTTTTTTTACTTAAAACCATTTTCAAAAAAATTTTTTTTGGGTGATCAGATTACCCAACAACATAAAAAAAAATTTGATCTGATCAGAAATCCAAAAAATTAAATTCATAATTTTTTATATTTTTTAGCTTTTTTTTCAATTAAACTCTTTTTCAAATAAAAGGGCACAAAAATTTCAAGAATTATTCATAAGTGAATCAAATTAATTGTAGTATCATTCTAAAATATAAGAAATGCTTTAAAACATAAAAAAAAACTCAACGGAATCTTTAAAACTCTTTGAAACAAAACAAAAAAAAATTAAAATTCAATATTTTAAAAATTGGTGTACCCTTTTGTTTGAAATAAGAAATCTTGTTTTGTAAATTGTAATGAAAAAAATTATAAAACCAATAAAAACATTTGAACAAGGCGAATTGGGAAAAAGTTCTCAAAATTTAATTGATAATTCTTTACACATCAAACTTTTGTTCTTTAAAGTCTCATTTTTAAGATAAAGTCGCAATTCATCTTGATATTTTGTTAGAATATTTTTTCTTTATTTATCTTTTCTTTGTTCCATGCATCAAACCAATAATGATCTTTTTTAATTATTATTTCTAGCTCATTCGAAATCAAACTTAAACTGTTTCCATTTATACACTGGTAGATTATTTCCAAATTGGTTTCTTCTTATCTTGCTTTTTTCATTTTCAACTGTTCAATATCCAAAAATAAAAAAAGCAAAAAATGAAAAAATGAATAATTAAAATGAAAATCACCATTAAGTAATTATCTTATTAACAATCAAATTCGAAGGTATTGACGATTTGAGAGGTGTACCCTTTTGTTTGAAAAATAGTTTATTTTAGCTTTTTTAGTATTGACAATTTTTTTCTTTATCAAGCAGAATTGAAGACGAAGTTGAAAAAAAACAAATATCCCATAAAATACTAATAAACATATAAATATTGAGATTATGAAATTTATTTTAAATGTATATAATTCCAATACCAAAAACATATTGATAACACTTATTTCCAGTGAAAGTTTAGTAATAAAAAATGGATAATGCTAATTTTAAGTATAGTTAATCCGCTTTGTTAATTTTTATTTTATTTTTTTTTAATACATAAAAGGTTAGGTTTTTATATTTTTATTAAGATTTAATAGTATAATATTAATTATATTTAATAATCATTTACCTTTGAATGAAAAAGTATATAACATTTTATTTTCTTAATATATTATTTGAGAAGATTCACAATTGTTGAAATATGGCTAATATTTTAAATAATTTCACCCTTTAAAATAATTCTATTTGTAATTAGGTTATTTAAAATTAAGAGAAAATTTTATATGGTGACGAAGTAAGTACCTCTATCTCATATTTATTTCAAAATATGTTCTTCAAAAGCTTTTCAAAAAATGAAAAAACGAAAAAAAGCACTTTTTTTTAAAAACAAGTTGTACATCTAATTTCAATAAAAAAAAATGATAAAATCCTCAAGAAATATACATTTTTCAACATATTAAATATATTTATAGGATTTTCTTTATTTTTAAAAATTTTTCGATATTTTAATATCTCTTGAAAAAAATATTTGAAATGAAAAAAAAAAAAATAATCAAAAATTTTCATGCCTAAAAAAAATCAATATATAACTGAGTCCCGAAACCTTGATATCTTTAATTAAAGTCATACTTAACAAATATTTCCATTTTATTTATATATAATAACTAATTTAAACATGAAACACAATTATTTATATTTAATTAGTATTTATTGTATTAAGTTTCATTATGATTTTTTAAAGAAATTTTTCAAAGATTTTTTTAAAATATCTTTTATCCAAAAACATTAATACAACACTACTGCTATTTAAATTGGTTTTTGAGGATTTGATTCTAGTTTTTTCTCAATTTTTTTTAATTATTAACCCAGAATAATTTTCACTTTATTTTTCTTTTTCATTTTTTTTTTTTTTTGGTTTCTTTTCTTTCTTTGAATTTATTTAGTTATATATATATATATATCCCTTAGCACCCCGAATTTGCCTAAATTTCATCAAGTTTTTTAAATTAGATGTAAAATGATATTGATCTACTAATATATTAATTTTCTTATTTTTCTTTAATCCAGATTTGAATTATAATAAAAAGTCAAAATAGTTCAAAGATAAAGTAGTTAAGTTATTGATTTTTTTTTTGAAATTGAAAAAAAAAATAATAATTATTCATTTTTACATTTTTTTTAAAGATTTTTATTTTTATTTTATTTTTTTAAATCAGAAATTTTATTACATTAATAGTAATTCAAAACTCAACACGTTAATTTATTAATAATAATCACCAAACAATTTTGTTAATTTTATGATATAAAAAATAAATAAAAAAATAAATTACTTTGAAATTAAATTTTTTTTTTAGAAAAAATTTCAATAAATATCCAATCAAGAGAAAAATGAAATTTATTTCTTTAGGCCAAAATTAAATTTTTAATATGATTAATTTTCTAAAACTTTTATTTAAGCAATAGATAATAATTGAAAATCAAAAAAAAAAAAAAAAATGTAAAATAATTTCAATATATTAAATTGGAATAAAACAAATATAAATTACTTTTTTAATCGATAAAATATTTATACCTAAATTTAAAATAAAATAAAAAATAACTCTTAAATATTATTACAATATAATAAAATAATCACCGAAACCAAATTTTTTTTTATTTGCATTTTGTTATTCGTAAAAATTTGAATAAAAATATATTTGCGATATTTGGATTTTTCCTTAATAAATTAATCCAGATCTTGTTAAATAAGTTCTGATATATGGTCTCTAATTCAACAATATTGTTTATTTTCTATCTAGATATTAAAAAGTCAAAAATTAAAAAATTGTAAAAAATAAAAAAAAAAAAAACAATTATTAATCTGACTCGAACTATTGGCCAAATCATTTAAAATTGAAAAAAAATCTTGTTGAAAAAATTGTAAAATTTTGCGTTGAACAAAAATTTGATTTTTTTTTCTAATTTAATTTATATTTTTTTTATTTTTAAATTATTTAGAATCTAATATAGATTGTGATATTGAATAGTAATCAGTAGATAAAACAAATTTTCTATGTGATGTTATAATAACTTTTATAAAGAATTAATTATTTAATCAAGCATTTTAGGCAATTTTGGGGTGCAAAGGGCCCCAAAAAAATTTCCAGTAAAGTATGATGTGTTTTAAATGTTAAAAATAAGAGGTTTTTGATGTCTAGACAAACTTTTCAAAAAAAAAAAAAAATTTATTTTGACAAAATTTGGAAAAAAAATAAAATCACAATAACCAAAAAAAAATTCCCGATGTTTGAAAATTTTTTTCAAGTTATTTTTTTATTTTAAGTAACTATACAATTTTTAATAATAAAATTTTCTTTCTAAGATAATTGTTTATTAATTCTATACCTTATTATCCTTTGATAACATATCAAATTAAAAATTTTTTTGAAATGTTTTTAGGTTATTTGGGGTGCTAAGGGATATATATATATACATAAAGTTATAAGCTAATCCAAAAAAAAAAAAAAAAAAAACCATCTTTCGGAATATAAATAATTAAATTTTAAAAAGAATGTGGAATTTCGATGTCTTTTAACTTAAAAACATTAATAATCAAAAACTTCTTATCTACCTCTTTGATTAAAAAATCAATACTAAAAAAAATCTCAGTGTTCTTTTCAAAAAATATAAATTTTTTTTTTTTTTTTTTATTTTAATTTCTAAAACCACCAGGATTTATAATTTTGGAATAATTAAAAAAATGAAAAATTAATATTATTTTTTATTTATTTACACCCATTTCCTGAATAATAAAATTTTTATCAAGAATTTATGTTTTTTTAAAAGTAAAAATTGGTGAAATAGTATTTTAGTAAATATTAATCAATCTACATAGATACACCCCCAAAAAAAACATTTTAACCGTTTCATTTTTTATTACTTTCTTTATTGGCAAACAACCACTTTTAATAATATATGATATTCAGTATATTGTTTACCATACATTCAAGAATAAGTGAATAATTTTTCCATTTCAATTTCTTATTTTTATAATTGTTTGAACACTTCTTAAAAAATACCCCAATTCAAAGATTTTTTCGAATCAACAAGAATTTCAAGGTATCATAATATTTAAAATAAAAGTATTTTATCTTGTTTATACTGGATATACAGCTCTCTGAAATTAAATTTCGATATTAAATAAATACAACGATGTGCTAAAAAAATAATTTAAAAGATTATATATGAAAATGAATTCAAAGGATATCAAAAATTTAAAAAGTAATAAACATGCTTTTTTGATCCCAACATTTATGGAATTCTACAAATAATATAACCAAAATCTGAAAAAATGGTTATTATATAATTTTTTCCATTTTTAAGAAACAAACTTTCAATTAAATGTAATACATAAAAAAAAAATATAAAATTTAGGAACAAAATTTGGATTCGATTAAAATAATTTATGTTTAAAAAAATTCCCAAAAATAGACCTTAATTTGTAATTTTTTTTGTAATTAAACTTTTAGATTTAAGTTTGTGCCTCTGAATTGGAACTGGTGGTATCTCAAAAGTATTAATCGGCCTCGAGTAAAACTAAATATCTTTATCCCCCTTTCCAGAATATAGATTAATTAATTAGATAACGGATAATAAAAAAATTCAATTTAATTTCTTGAAAACCTTTCATGAAAAATTTGAAATTTATTTGTGTGAAAATTGTTTTCCAAAAAAAAAAAAAAAAAAAAAAATATTAATGTTAAACTCACTTTTAGTTGATTTGTTCCATATCTGAGAAGTGGGTTAAAAACAAAAATAGATATTGTGAAATTGTACTTTTTTAAATTTAAAAATTCAAATTTCCTAAAAAAAAATAAAAAATCATTGAATCCCTTCAATTAAAACAATACAAATTACCAAAAAAAAATTAACAACAAAAAATTCAGCATATTTTGATTGAAAAAAAATCAATCAAATTTCAAGAAAAAAAATACAAAATAACTAAAAAAACATTTTTAAACCACAGAATCAGTATAAAAGCAAAAAAAGGCCATTTTTTTTGTAATTTATTTTAAATCACCTTTTTCAAAAACCCCATGAATAATAGGTTACTTAAAATGCACAAACGATTACTATTCAAACCTATCCAAATACTTGGTTCAAAACTATACCTTTATGATATTCCAAAAAAGTTAATTTTTATAAAAATTACAAAAAAAAAATTGGGATTTATTACTTTTATACTTATACTAGGGCTTTATTGAATTCTGAATTACAAAAAAAATGCAATCATCCCCCCCCCCCAACCCACCCACCCAAAAAAAAAAAAAAAAAAAAGTAGATACATACTCAAGGAAAAAATAAATATTAGAAACAAAAATACCATAATTCTCAATAATTAAAAATTCAATAATCAAAAAAAAAAAGTACCCATATTCTCCATTTCAAAAAAATTAATCAATCAAAAAAAGAATCTAAAAAGAATTCTCAATCTTCCAAAAAATCAAATTTGGAACAAAAATTTCTTGTTTTATATTTTCAACCTGGATAAATTTCTTTGATTTGGAGCAATTTGTTAACTTTAAGTACAAAATCAATTTAATTCAATTTCAACCAATTTGTGGTAATTTTATCATATCTAAATTTGACAAATTAAGTATTTTGTAACATTCCAAAGATTAAAATAACTTTTTTGAATAATGAAAAAATAACAAAAAATCTTCGTGATCTCAAAAAATACCGAAGAATAACACTTCAAAACAAACAAAGTTACATTCAAAATTATATTCTACAACCATTCAAATTGGAAACTGAGTATCAGTAAATGGATTTTTTTATATTAATACAAAATTACCCACTTTTTTAGGGTTGATTTGTTGAAATATAAAAGGTACCACATTTTTGTTGGTTTTGGATGGGTATTTAGCCCTCAAACTAATTCATTAAAATTGATAAAATTTTTTTTTTTCCTTTTTCCTAAAAATTATTTTTCACCCCAATAACTCTACCCTTAATTTAAAATTTTGAACAATATCAGTTGAATTCAGGCACTTTAAAGTCTCGAAATATAACGTTGAACATTAAATTAATAACCACCAAAGCTGAAATTCAGTGGTCATTAAAAATTTAGAAAAAGGGATATCGAACCAAAAAAATTCTTGATTATTTTCAATTTATTTGTTTTGTCAATTTAAAACAAATTTCAAGAAAAAACACATACCAACTTGATTATTTTGTTCAATATTTTAATGTTGAAAACCATAATTGGATAATTTTTTTGTCTTGAAATTAGAGTAAGTTTCCTCAGAAAAAGTTTAATAATTTGAAAGACTGTATTGAAAATATCCAAACTATTTATTATCAGTTAACCTATTTAACAGTGTTGTGACTCTTTTCAGTCATATGAATTGAAACTCTCTTTAGTTTATGTAAATTCTGCTAAAGCTCAATTCCAACGGTCGAAAAACGGGAAACATTTTTTAAATAATATTCATTTATCCACATTTTTCAACACCAAAAATGGTTTATGCACTTCAAGATCTCTCTAAAATTGGATGGCTGGCAACTAAAAACGTAACAAGTGTGATTTCCAAATCCTTTGCTGAAACAGCAGCTGTGAATAGCCCTAGCTCCAAGAATATTTTTAAACGACTTCTTGCGGGGCTTTTTGGAATCGAATTCCGATCGCCTTTGACACTTCCAGAGTCACTCTCCATCTTAGGGATCGAAAAGCTGACAGATCCTTTGTTGGTAAGAAAGAGGAGCGAAAAGCTTTGGGAAGACAACAACCCAGAAAAAGGCGGATCGGTGTATTTGCAAGAAAAAATCTTGTTGTCAACAAAACTTTTGCTTGAACATTTAGAAAAAAACCCTCCACAATACCACCAAAACGAAGACAATCAAGATAGTGAGATTGGAAACGAAAAAGAGAATTGAAATTGAATTGCTCTGAAAATTAGAATTTAGGTTTTAACAAGAGCAATCTTTGCCTTAGAAATGTTTGGTTTATAGAGATTAGTAATTTTTTTTTTTTTTTCTGTTTATTTATTTATTCATTTTGAATAACTAAATGTATCGATCAAAAAAGAAACAATAAACAATTATGTAATACAATAAAAAAACACTTTTTTTTCTTTTGTTTGTCGCATTCACAATTTCTTTTTATTAATTTTTATCATTTTTTTTTTCTTTACTTCTTGGTTTCCAAAAAAAAAAAAATTACAAATACTTTTTACAAATCATTTTTGAGATCACAAAACTCCTAAAAACTTGAAAACGGTTTTTTTTTTAACGATCTGAACCTACAAAAACTTTTGCTTTTAATTTGCTTTATTTTTTCGATTCTTAATCGAAATTTTGAAACGAAAAAATTGAAATTTTCCATAGCAGGCTATACAAAGAAATCTCTCAAATTTCTATGTGGTAACAATTTTACCCTTTCAAAATAGTATCTTAAAACCGTTCTAAGGTAAACAACAAAATTACCATTTTATATGATCTGTTCTTAATTGGAACTATTTATTATACCCATTCAAAAAATACACTTTTTTTTGAAAACATACAATTTTAATTGATTAATTAAAATTGATTTTATTGTTAAAATAATGGAGAATTGTAAAAGTTGAACAAAATAAATCAAATTATTATTGAAAAACAAACAGAGTTTAACAAAAAACAGGAAAAATTCATAAATCATTTTTGCACATTTAAACACTTGGTGAGATCCAAAAAAAATTTTTTTTTTTGAATTTGAGTTTTGTCTTAGGTTTAAGAGAGGAACTGACATCATCTAAACGATTTATTAATTTGACTATATTTTTTGAAATCCAAAATTTCACATATTTCCAATATAATAAATGAAAATTTTTATTTCGAGTTCCCAAATATACTTTACTATGTTTTAAATTGATGAAAAATCCCAAACACCTTCCAAAAACCAATTCAGCAGTGGTATTTCCAGAGATTTATTCATAATCCTTATTGGAATTTGAAGATAAAATTTATTTTTCAATTTGCTTATAATAGTATTTCCAATATAAAGTTTTAAAAAAGTAACCTATTATTTTTTTAAACAATTAAGTTAATTGTTGAAAATGGATGAACATATTTTTAGTTTTATACCAGAAAGTATTAATTTGAAAAACTAACATTTTTATTTTAAAATTATTTTTAATTATTAATACTTGAATTCTAATCTCAACAAATAGAATTAATTCGGTCATAGGTGAGTAAATAAATGAAAAGATGATATAAGTTTAACAAAACTTTAACAATAAAATGTAGATCTATTAAGTAAAAAATTTATTTATTATTTTAAGTTTTAAAAAAGTCTTTTTCGGATTTTCAAAGAAAGGATTTAAAAAAAAACACAAAATTTAAAAAATTTATTTCGAACTTATCGTTATGTATTACTCACAATAATCCATAGAACATTTTAAATCATTTTTGGAATAAAAAAAAAATAGATTTTATATTTTGAGATTAAAATTACCTCAGCCCCAAATATCTTCAAGAAAATTTGATATCAAAAATAATTTTTTGCATATTATCAATAAAAACACAGTTTATAGTTAAAATTTATAAATTGTTTAAAATTTTAATGATTAAAACAACCATTATTAGAGCAAAACTAATACTTTTCGAAAGTCGTAAATAATAGTTTTTTATCTGTTTCCCTTTTTTTCGTTGGTTGAAATTTCTTTATATTGAGAAGAGAGTTATAAAGGAAAAAGATCAAGTGATTACTTGTTAGTAATGGAGATACTGATACACAAAAGTATGTGTAACTTGAAAATAAAAAAGTAAAAAGTAAAAAACAAAAAATGACCAAAATTTTATGTTAAATAAGATCAAAAAGAAAAAAAAAAGAAATTATAAGAATTAAACAACGATTCCCAAATGAACATTGATGATCAATTAATAAATTAAATTAAATCAACCAAAAGTATTGTGGATGATGATTTTTGGTTTTCGTAATTAAAGATAGCATTTTTTTTTTTTTTGATTTTTTACCAATTGCAGTTTATTAACCCTTTTTAAATTTCCATTTTTTTTAAAATTTCTTTTTTCCTTTCTTCTTTTTGATTTTTTGATTTTGCCTTCTAAACATAAAAAAATTGGATTTATCCTACCCTTGAACAATCGTGGAATCTATGATTTTGTGCTTAAATTATTTTTGAGGAAATTTAAGTAAAAGGACATTTATAATGTAACCAACACTTCTTCAATCAATAAAATAAAAAAATGAAATGATTTTTGTAGTTAATCAAAAGAATTATTTTAAAAAGGAAAAAAATTCTTTACATTAATATTTATTAGAATAAAGATATTTATAATACAATGAAAATGAAAGAAAATAAACGGAGTTTAGTATATTGAGTGTTTTTATAAACCAAAAAAAAAAAAAAAATATAAGAGAGAGTTACTAATAAAAATGAAAATATATTCAAATATTTGATAAATTATTATTTTTTTCATCTTGAAAAAAGTTTACAAATTATTGTCAAATTATACATAAACATGACTTTTCGTTGACTAAATAATTTATAATCAAAGTAAAATAAGTATTCATAAAATGTATATTGATTTTAACGAAAAAAAAATATACTTTGATCTACAATTATAAGAAATTTTATTTGAATTGTCAGTTTATTAAGTAAAATTTACATTCAATAGGACAAATAAAAAAATATAAAAAAGTTTATTTTTCGGAATTTTTAAAAAAAACATTTTTTGGATTGTTACAAAATCAATTAAAAAAAAAAGAAAAAAGAAATTATATTTTCTAAAATAATAATTTAAATACTATTAAACTACCTGAAATATAAACAAAAAACGAAAAAAAGCCAAAAAAAAAACATTTAAAAATTATTTTAAAAGGGCTACCAGTCCGTAAAAAAAATTAACTTATCACCTATTACTACTTAATGTTTAATACCCTTTGAATAATGTACGAAGGGTTGTGGGTTTTCTCTGGGTTTTCCCAATAAAAGAATTTTGGATTTCTGCAATTTTTTTTACTCTCAAATGATATATATTGTTTTGCAAATATGCATTCTTCTTTTTTGATCAAATTATTATATTATGGAATTTCTCACTTTAGAAAAAATATAAATAATTATTGTACCGCAATGAAATGTCTATTTTGAATTTCATATTTTCATTTAATACATTTAATTCATGATTAATGCCTCTACTCCCACCACCCCACAACCAAATAATCGATTTCCACTTTGAAAAGCAATTGATTGAAAATTTCACATTATTTCAAAAAGATCTTTTATTTTTTCATTTAGGGTCGAGTAATTATAGATGAAAAATAATTTTTATGAAATGGAAAAAAAAGAAAAAGTGTAATTGTGAGTACTAATAAAAATCAAAAATTAACCAGCATATGGTGTGTGACCAATCTCTGAAAATCAACAATCAAAAAAGATTAAATTTTTAGAAAAAAACATCAAAGAGAAATACTCAATTTCCCAAATTGTATGGTTAGAATATATAAATTTGAAAACAACTATGTTAATTCCAAAGTGTCAGATATTTCGCGTTTTTTGATATCTCGAATATTTTTTTCTTCGTTTTTTTCTATGTCTCAAATGAGTTATTTTTGCCTCAAGAATATCACAAAACCTTCCTCGGTCAAATTTAGATATTATAAAATAACCACAAATTAGATTAAATCGAATTTAATTGTTTATGTACCTACGAAAAACAATTTTTTTCAAATCAAAGAAATTAAACCCTTTGGAAATATAAAATACGAAGAAAGTAATTTTTTTTCAAAATTTGATTTTTATGAATTGAGAATTCTTTTTGAACTTTTTTTTTTTAGTCAATTTTATCATTGAGATTCTTTTTAAATCTGTTTTTCGTTAATTAAATTTTTAGAAATTTGGATCTAACGAATCTTTTTTTTTTTTGAATTTTTTGAAATTGAGAACTCTTGTCAACATATTTTTATAAATTGAATATTTTGTCAAAAAACCTCAAAAAAATTTTTATTTGTTATTTGAATTTTGTCATCACAAGAAGTTACATTCCACAATACACTTTTGGGTTTCAAGTCACTCATTGAGTGTGGAGCAAATCCAGGGTAAATGACTAGACCCTTAACAATTCTTTTTTTTTTTTTATTGTTTTATTTTGAAATTTTTTTTTTCAAAATTTCAAATAATGTTAAAATCAAATTTCTCTAATTAAATTTTTTTCTTAAAGTTAAATAAGGAAGCCGAATTAAATATCTAAAAATATCATTTTTGGAATTGGTTGTATTTTAAAAGATCTTTGGATTTTCTTCAACTTGTAAATTATAGAAAAGTATATTTTGGGAACTCGAAATAAAAATTTTCATTTATTAATTGAAAAATAACAGTATAGCAAAAGTTAAAATTCAAATTACATAATGTTTGATGTATAATTGAATTAAAAAGGCGTGTTTATTTATTATAAAAAAATCTCTATAAATTTAATCATAAAAAAAAGAATATTTTACAAAATGGATTGTTTTTAATGACTAAAAAATTAATAGATTCTTTTCCAATTTAAAATTATTTTCATTATTATTATTAACCCAATATAAAAGGACAATATAAATAGTATCGTTACAAATATCAATATCATCCTTTAAATTGGAATTAATTTTGTTTTAAATTTTGGTTTTGTATATTATTTGGGATTAATTTTTTTCTTTTCCAAAGTTTTTTGAATTTGAATTTGATTTCGTTTGAGAATATTTCGCATCATTTGAATTTAAATACTGTATATTTCTTTACCGGTGCCATAATTATCTTAACCATCTTAATCCCAATTGTCACCATCTTCATAATCATTACTTTCCCCACCACCAATATCATCACTTGTATCAGAATTATAACCACCAAGATCATATTCCATATTTTCTTCATTTCTTTCATTATCGCTTCCACTATTCCCACTATATTTATAAATTTCATCACTCTCTCGGTCATAAACCTTATTCTCACTATTAAAATTCTCATTCTTAATAAGCTGTTTATTTTTTTATTTTTATTTTTTTTTTCCAATTGAAAAAAGTCCGCTTGATCGAATTGATTCAAAAAAATCATCATCACGATTTTCATGTTCATCATCATGAATACCAGAGGGTTTTCCAATAAAAGGAATCTTTAATATTCTTTTTATTAGTTGTACACTTTAATTTTTTTATTAAAGGTTTTATAAATTCCCAAGAATCTAAATTTTCATGATAATTGTTTCTTTTGTTAAGTATTAATTGCTTTTTTTGTTCAAAAAAATATAAAATTGTTGAAATGATTAAATCTCTATCCTTAGTTGATTCCACTGCAAGAATTACAGAATTGGTAATTTTTCTTCTATTTTTATTACTACCTTCGTAACTGCCAAAACTATCCTCACCACTGAAACGATTGTTATCATCATTACCATTATTATTGATATTTCGAACTTTGTTTTCATTTTTTGTTTTAAAATTAAAAAAATTAATTTTATCATTAGTAACTGATTTGATTAAAAGTAATTTACCATCGCTTGGGAAAGGTATTATTTTAAATTGGGGGCAAAATCGAATTTCACTAATTTGCTGATTGTTAGTTCCAATAATTAATCCCTCCTTTCTAATTTTCAAAAACCCTGTATCAAATGGGGATTCCCTTTTCACGGTTAAATAGACTCTAAAATCCACACCAGCCTGCAAATAATATTGTTTAATTGCAAAATTGATTTAGTAATAATTCCTGTTCAATTAAATTGCCACTAATTGAAGGATTCATTTTTTTGCAAAATTTCCAACTTGATAGACGGCTATTTATTTGTTTGCCCTTCTGTAAATATTTATTTAAGGGGGGCAAAATTTCTGTATTATAATTATTCGGATTGACGTATCTTGTTGCTGGATTATTCCCTATTCGAGGATCTTTGCCCTTGGATTGATTATAGATTAGAATTAGAAAAATTATGGTTCTTTTTAAAATCAAATTATTGAATTTAATGGCAAAATAATCTAATTCATGGTGTTCAACAATATATAACATACTAATATCATGTCTATCAGTATACAATTGTAGATCATTGCCCCATTTGTAACTCTTCAAGGTTCCCACTTTTGACAGCCAAACTTCAATACCTGTTTTCCTCATTTTAATTGTACTTTTCCTAAACTGTGGATTTTCTGATTGATCGGTTAAAATTTGAAAATCTGAAAAGCCGATCATGATATGTTTTAAACAATCATCCCATGCCTTTTCAAATTCTTTAAATTGAATGGGCAACAATTCAAAATCTTTTTTAGGTACTTGATCTAAATCAATTTTTCTCCACCGATCAAAAAAATTGACATGAAAGAAATTTTCTAAAATTAAATTACCATATCTGTTTTTTTGATATTTATCAATTAATTTTACTAGGGTTCTTTGTGAATATAATGACGAGTCCGGATTAATATTGAGAAGGTTTAATCCAATTTTCTCTCTTTCCCTTTTTATTGTTAATGATTTATATTTTGAGTATAATGACAAATTTTCATTTTTGTCTTTATTTTTGTTGAAATAATTATATAATAAATTAATTGTCACTCTTTGTTGATAATCATCATCATTATTGTTTATTATTTTATTAGCATTTTTATTATTTAGATATATTGGACGTTTGTTCTTATAGAAATTATTCTTATTATACCCAATATGTTTCTGTTTTTTCATTTTGTCCAAAACTCCTGACCTTCTTATTGAAGATGCAGATCTTGATCTAATTCTATTTTTTGAAATATTATATTTTTTTTGAACAGATTTATTAAGTGGGTTTTCATTCTCTGGAATTCTCGATTGAAAAATAGTATCATTACGATAACTATTACTATGATCACCATCTTTTCATATACTCTTTTTCATAATAATTTCCCTTTTCGCTTTCAATTTCACTTTCACTTGCAAATCTCGTAATACTTTCACTTTCGTTATTATTTTCATTTTCACTTTCACTTGTAATTTCACTTTCTGTTTCACTTGTAAATTTACTTCCACTTTCATTATTATTTTCATTTTCATTTAAACTTTCATTTTCGCTTTCACTTTCGCTTTCACTTTCACTTTCACTTTCACTTTTCCTTTCACTTCCACTTCCACTTTCACTTTCGCTTTTTATTTCTTTCCCTATAGTTATTAAAGTTTCACTATTATAATTTTCAGATATCTTTTCTATATTATTACTACTATTATTCGATGAAAATGTTTTTAATATTTTCTCGATATTTTTAAAATCGTTATTAAATTCTTTTAAATTTTTACTTGAAAGAGATTCTTTTAATGAATAATTATGTTCATTTATAGGATCTATTTTATTTTTTTCCATTTTTGATAGTTGCTTTTTAACTATTGCCAATTCTTCAATTTCCTTTTCAATATCATAAATATCTTCATTTGGTTTATTATTTTCTTTTTGAATTTCATTTAACATTTCATCATTATCTTCATCATCATTATGATTATTATTATTATTATTATTGATATTATCGTCATCATCATAAACAACAACATCATCATCATCATTACTATTATTCGGCTCTTTATTATTGTTGTTCTTAATTATTGATTTTTTAGATGTTGTATTTTGATTAATTAGGGGGCTTTTATCATTAATAACATTTGAAATTGGAAAAACCTTATTAAATTGCTTAGAATCCTCGTTATTATTCAACTTTTTTTCAACTTCTTTATTGTCTACATTTTTTTCAGAAAGTATATATGAACCCAAAATATTTGTATTTTTATTATTCTTTATTTTATTATTCATTTCTTCGCTAATTTCATTCAAAGAACTTAAATTATATTTTTTTTGATTAAAATATTTTTTAATTTTTTTATTTTTTTTTTTAAATTTTATTTCGTTTAATTGCTGATTTTTTAATAAATTGTCAATAAAATTTTGAGGGTTAGATTCTTTGTCTTCCTTTTCAAAATTAGTTTGAATTTTTTCAATTTGATTTTTTAATTGCTTTTCTTTTTTTTCTAATAATTTTTTCTTTTTTTCTAATAATTGCTTTAATTGGAAATACTCTATATCATAACCAATTTCAATGTCAATTGAACTAATTGGAGAATCATTAATACTATTTAAATCGTTAAATTGGTATTTTTGTAAAAGATCAACATTATTCGTATTGTCTTTTAATTTTCCCCTTTCATTTTCCTTACTTTTTTCCATTTCAATTAATTTTTCATTTTTAGTATTATATTCATATCCATATTGAATTTCATTTGTAAATTTAAATACATTTTCATTTTTTGGGTGAAAATTAAAATTCAAATTGTAACTTGAACTGGAACTTGAATTGGAATTGGAATTGGAATTGGATTTCGAATTGGATTTCGAATTGGTTTTGGAATATGAATTGGATTTGGAGTGAGAATTGGATCCCCCCCCATTTTTCTTCTTCTTCTTCGTTGAATTTTTTTTTTCAAATAATTTTGAATTTAATACATTTTCTCTTTGAATTAATTGATTTTCTTTTTCATTTAATTTTTTTTCTTTATCGTTAATTTCTAATTCAAGTTGATATAAAACTTGAATTTGATTAAATCCTCGTTTAATTAATTTGCTTTCAAATTGATTTAATTGGAACTCTTTTTGCCAAATTTGTGAAAATTGTTTTTTGATATGTTTTGGTATTGAAATGTTTTTTAGATTTAATTGTGAAACTGTTTGCTTCTTGTCTTTTTCTTGCTTCTTTTTGTTAGTGTCGTTCCGGTTCAGGTTATAGCCTTTGCTCTTAGTTAAGGTACTACTGATGGTGTTTTTCTTTTTGATTTTGTTATTGTAATTGTTATTGATAATGTGAGTGTTTTGATTATTTTTGTTTCCATTGTCTTTACTTTGAAAAGATTTCAAATTCTTTTTTCTTTGAAATTTTTTTTTTGTAAAGGAACTTTTTTCTGCATACCCAATCCTTTTAGTAATTTCTTTTTCAATTTCAGGATTTTTCGGATCAATTTCCATTATAGAATTTAAAAGTTTGTTCTCCCTTTCAGTAATTAATTCCAATTCCTTCTTCAAATCCTCCGTTGTTAAAAGAAATAACCCTTCATGCAATTGGTAATGATGATTCTCAAACAAATTGTCTTTGATCTGCTTCCCGATAACTAAATTCTGTAATTGGTCAAAACTTTGAAGAGTAAGAACCCTTGTTTCGTGTGTTTTGTCCTTTCTTGATCCCTTTTCTTCGATTTGTTTTTTTAAAAATAATAATGATTGCACAATTTGTGGAAGCGCAATTTTTGTTTGTTCAATGACAGAAGGTATTGAAAATAAGGAATCAGTCGGATAACCAAAAACTGTCGTTAACACCTCTTGGTATACTTGCATATTTTGAATTGTTTGTGCTTGGGAAAACGAACAATACTTTGTAAGAATGCTCTTTGTCGGTGAAATTACATTCAAAAGGTTAATTAGTTGGACACCGCTAAAAGATAATAGCTCTTCTCTTTCTAAGTCGGGGTTTGAAAGAAGTGTGCGTGACCATTCAAGTACTTCTTCAAGATCATTTTCCATTTGTTTTTTTTTTAATTCCCTAATCACCAACAGAATAAAATTCTGATCCTTGAAAGTTTCCTTTACTTTTTTTTTTAATTTCAAAAAAGACGATCGTGAAGTCATCTTGCTTGAGATTATGGGTTTTGAAAAGTTAATACTTTTCGGGTGAACGCCTCAGGGTTGTGAAATGAAAAAATTGCTCGATTGTGATTTTTTTTGTTTTACAATAAAGATAAATCACAAAAATTGAAAAAATAACTTTTGTCTTTGGAAAATATTTATTTGGTCATTTAACCTTTCTTTAGATAATTTTACGATTGTCTGAGAATCACATTCTCTGTCTGGGTTTGTTCTATTGGAGATTTATTCCTTTTTTTTTAATTTATCCCAACATAATTTCACAATAACTCCTTGTTTTTAATTCTTATTTTTTTCGAATGTTTTCTAATTTTGAAATTAACTCGAGTAACTAAATTTCAACATCAGATTGTTAAATTTGGAAACTCAATATTCATAATTTTCAATTTTTTAAAGAAATACCCCAGCAAAACAGCTGAAAAAAAATTTTTTGTCAAATTACGAATAAATAATCAAAGACTCAAAATAGTGTTTTGAATGGATTAGAAATTTTACCTGAAAGAAAAAGAAGACACAAAGTTATTTTTTAAAAAATTCATAGAAATATTTTTTTTAATAAAAAAAAAATAATTATCCAAAAGGGATTAGCATCTAGAGAATTGAAAAAAATACCTGACACGTAAACAATCCCTGGACAAGATTTTTCATTGTCAGTATTAGTAAAATTGTTTTGTAATTGCAAATATTTTAAAGAAAATCGTTATGAAAAGATCAAAATTTGGAAAATTAGAATTCACCCACTTTTATGAATGATAATTAGTGAAATTACACTTGTTCAAAACACCACTCAATCAATCAAAAAAAAATGAAAAAATATTTACTAAATTCTCGCAAACCTTTCATAAACTCAATTGTTTTTCAAAAATAAGTTAGATCTACTTACGTTATCAAACAATTCTATGAGTATTTTATAGAGAATCCCACTTTAGTGAACTTTGGGGTAGGTTTATTACTGAGTTCCATAAAAAGTTTGGTTCGTTATAAAAAGGAAATGATTTTTGGATATTTGATAAAAATTTGACTAATTTTCACCAATTAAAAATTGTGTCTACTGTAGTCAAAATAAAGCGTGCAAAAAAATTTAATGCGTGTTTCAAAATAAAAAGCGTGTTTTTTTGTTATAGAAAACCTATACATTAATCAATCAAAGAAACCAATAATAAACCCGAAAAAAATATAGTACTGGTTTCTTAAAGTTCTATTATTTAAAAAGAAATTCTAAAAATGAAGGATTAAATTGGAAAATTTATCTTAAAAAATAGAGTAAATTTTTCATAAAATTTTTATTATCAAAAAACAAAAAAATTTCAAAAAAATTGAGAATATTATGAAAAATTTTCAACTATTTACATGAATAATTTAAATTTTACTGAAAATAACCAGACCTTTACTTTCAAAATTGATTTGTACTTAGGTATACTATTTGGTAGTAGATTGGACGTTGCCTTGGTATAAGAATAAAAAAAAGCACGGATAATATTTTGAAACACGGATTATAGTCGTTGGGCACGCATTATTTTGTTCACTATAGGGATTATTTTTATATACTTTATTTTTTTCAATATTCTACTACCAAGAAGATGAAATTTGAAGTATATTGTTATTGATTCCTAATCAGGTTAGTTCTGAATAAAGTTCAAATATATTATTGAATTAGATTCGGAAAATAGCACGAAAAAAAATTATCAATTTGCAAAAAAAAAAACCTTGTTGTGCAAGCGAAAAAACACCAAAAATTATTAGTAAAAAAACTTTATTTCGATCAAATTTTGAAGGTTGAACCATCAATACCTAGACTTCAAATTGCAAAAAATAATTCTTAAATTTGTCTTGAAATGAAGATTAATTGTAAAAATGATGAATTTTTAAAAAATTAAATATTTAATCCAATAGATTCTTTTTACAAATTATTTATGAAATATTGGAAATATGTTTTTTATACAATTAAAATTACTAAAAATTAAACAAAACTGACTTATTTTTTAAGTTTTTATGTTGTTGATTATATATGAAATATTTGAAATTAAAACAAACACAAAAATAGAAACTTTCGGAGATTCTAAATATTTATTATTTACCACTCAAATAAATAATCATTTAGGTTTGGATTTTAGTTTTAGAAAATGAATTTTAAAAAAAATTCCCAAAATTGCAATTTTATATATTGTTCATTAGTAAAAAAATCAAAATATTTAGTTTTCAAAAGCAGTTATTATATTTTTTAATACATGTCAATCATACAGAACTATTA
The DNA here is from genome assembly GCA_027625915.1 of Anaeramoeba flamelloides. Taxonomy (NCBI): domain Eukaryota; family Anaeramoebidae; genus Anaeramoeba; species Anaeramoeba flamelloides. The sequence continues at coordinate 8,435,723 of JANTQA010000032.1, read as the reverse complement.
TCATTAACACCCAATTACAATATACGTTGATTATACCAGAATTTATGGCGAGGTTAATCCTTTTTATTTTAAAGTGCCTAAACGATAAGGATCAAAGCACCCTTTACAATAAAGATATATAAAGTTTTTCTAAAAATCAACTAAGATAGATTGTGATTGTTTAAAATGTATTTTTGTCATTAAAATAATCGGCTTTATTATCAATCTAGACTTTACAAATTAAGGAAAGGAAATAATAAAGTTTCGAATAAATTAATGGCTATTTAAGGAGAGGGGGGGCAGATATGTTATTCCAACCAAAACAAATTCAAACTATATATTTCTCTCTTGATATACCAAAGAACACTAAAATTTTATATTTATAGGATTTTGGTTTTTTACCTAATCAGGTTTTTAAATACAAGTTTTTAGTGAAAATCACAACCCAATTATTATATCAAAGATATATTTTATTTTTTTTCAAAGGATGTTATTAGAAATAGTAAAAATTTTCATTCCGAATAATAATGGGACGAGACATGATGAATACTGCATGCTACTCTTATTACGCACATACTGTTAATAAATAACATCTTATACAAAAAAAAAACATTTTGTATTCTTTTTTCAGAAAGTTATAATTTTTTGTTTTTTTCTTATTGAGTCTTAAAGAACAATAAATGTTCATATTGAAAAAAAAAAAAAAAAATAGATATAATATGAACAAGAGAATATTAAATACTTTTCAGTAATGGATATGTAATTAAATTTCAATCTATTTAAACATGATCGAATATTTATTTGACAATGAAAAACAATAATTGAATGTGCAAAAATGAAAAAAAGAAACTCAAAAAGAAACAAGATAAAATAAAGAAGATAAAACAATAATAATTAGAACGAAAAGAATAACATAAAAACTTCCAATCACTCTGGTACCCAACATGTAAAAAAAAATCATAAGTAAAAAAAATTTTTTTCAATTTTTTAATTTTTCTTTTTTCAAAAAAATTTCTCTGAGATCTAACTTTTTTCAACTTTTTGAAATAAAAATTCAAATAGAATATAAAAAGAATTTTAAACCCCAAATCTATTATTTACCCTTGAAAGAAAATTTTTCATTTGAATTGTTAAGAAAATATTAGAAAATATAGATTTTATAAACAATTATCTTAGAAATTATATTTTATAATTAAAAATTGTATAGTTAGAACATTCAAAAAATAACCTGAAAAATTTTTTTCTTGATTCTTGTGATTTTAGTATTTTTCATAAAAATTATCTAAAAAAATTTTTTTGAAAAGTTTGTCTACAAATCAAAAAATACCAAGTTTTATTGATTAAAACACAAAATACTTTACTAGATTTTTTGGGATCATTTACACCCTAAAATTGCCTAAAATACTTTTATAAATTAATTTATTTATTAAAAAAAAATATTTTGACATCACATGGAAAATTTGTTTTTTCTATTGAATACAATTCAATAGTAATATATATATATATATATATATATATATATATAGATATATAATTAAAAATAAAATAAAAAAATGAAATTAAAATTTAAAAAAAATATTAATTGTTTTAATTGTAAAATTTGAACTTTTTTTTTTCAACAAGAATTTTTTTCAATTTAAATTGATTTGACCAATAGTTTGAGTTAGATTAAGAATTGATATGTTTTTTATGTTTTACTATTTTTTATTGTTGATTTTTTAAAATCGAGATATAAAATAAGCAATATCATTGATCAATAAACTATAGATCAAGAATTATTTTACAAAACTCATATTAATTTAGAATGAAAAATTCAAAATTTTACGAATATATTATTCAAATTTAAACTAATAACAAATTTCAAAAAAAAAAAAAAAAATGGTTTCGAAGATTATTTTATTCTCTTTGAATAATATTTAAAAATATATTTTTTTAAAAAATTCGGGTTGATTACTTTATTTATTATAAAAATTTTTTATTTGATTTAATTCAAATCTTAAGAATGATTTTATTTTGAATTTTTTTTGTTTTGTTTTTCTTTTTTCCAGTTTTTTAAATGTGTAAATTATTTTTTTTTGGAAATTATTCATATTAAACTTTTAATTTTGACCTAAAGAAATTAATTTCATTTTTATCTGGATTTAATATTTGATAAAATTTTTTCTAAAAAAAAAAAAATTAAAATTTCTTAGAAATAATAGTTTTTATTTATTTTTTCATCATAAAATTAACAATTTTATATATTCCTATTAACAAACCAATGGATTGAGTTTTGGATTACGATTATTGCAATAAAATTTTTTATTAAAAAATTACAAAAAAATAAATATCTTTAAAGAAAATGGAAAAATCGAATATATATAATTAACAAAAAATAACTATAATTTTTTCAAAATCAAAAAAAAATAAAAATAAAATAACGACTTTTTCTTTAAACTATTTTGACTTTTTATTATAATCCAAATCTGTATTAAGGATAAATAAGAATATAAAATATGGACACATCAATATCATTTTAAATCTTTTCTTTTCAACTTGATGAAATTTAGGTAAATCAGGGTTGCTAAGGGATATAGATTTATATATAAAACACGGTTTCAGTCAAAGGGACCCAGAATTTTTTCCAAATATTAATTATTTTATATAATTGACTATTTGAAGAAAAAAATAAGAAATAAACAGAATAATACACATCAAAGAATTGTTGATATATGTCTGAATGAAAACTAATTAATCAATAAATTTTCTTAAAAATTCAAAAACTCAAATTCTTCGTGTCCTATTGAGAAAAACAACAATGTCCGTTTTGAACTTCTACTGGTATTTGAATAATAAATAGGAAACTTTTTTCACTTCATTTTCCATACTTTACTTTTAGAAATTAAGTCACCAAACGAAGTGTGTTGGTATTTGTGGTCCCTATTTGAAAAAGGAAAAGAAAATGAAGTGGAAAATTTTCACATTTATTAGACAAATATCAAGATCAAAGATCGAATAGAATTGCAATAGAAATCAATATGATTTCTCAACAATCTTTACATGGTTCCAATAACATTAGAATAACACATTTTTACCAAGTGACTATTGATCTTGCAATAAAAAAAATTTTTGCAACTGAATGAGTTTTTAAAAAAAAATCAAAAAAAAAAAAAAAAAAAATGTGAAAAAATGTGAAAAAATGATTTCATTTTTTGAAATTTCTGAAATAAAACTTTTCTTCTAATATCTCTATACAAACCCTTTAAATACATGTATTTCGCCTCAAACAACTAAACCCCTTTGACTGAAAAATAGTTTATATTTATATATATATATAAATATATATATATATATATATATATATATATATATATATATTCAGAGGTTTCTTATAAAATATTTTCTCTCAACAAATTAACCTTTTTTCTTTTTGAGAAGACTCTTTTTATTCACTTAAAAAATATTTTCTCAACAATCATTTATCCAAAATTAATTATTTATATATTCTTAAAAAATATTTATATTAATATTTATAATTAATTACTTATGATTTTTATAATTCTTTAAAAACAGGAAGAAAATTTATAATAAAAATAATTTCAAAATAGTTCATCAAAACCTTTAATTGTAGAATTATTTACTCAGAATTCTTATGTATTTTTTTTTGAGATGTGGATGATTTTTTTGTAATGTTAATTTGGGAATTCGTAATTTTTTCATTGAAATAATTTTTCATTTTAATATTGAAAATCATTTTTTTACCCAATTAATTTTACAAAATTCCAGAAAAATTTATATTACAGTCATTTTCAATTTTAAAGTATAAACTTCAATGAAAATTAAGGCACAATAATAATCTCAAATTAAGGTACAAAATTCAGATTCTAGGAAAATAACTTGTGTAAATAAAAATACCAAAATTTGTGGCTTAATTTAAGATTTTTTTGTCCCTTAAATTTCGTTGAAAGTTTTTAACTTAAATTTGAAACTAACTGTAATAATCAAACGAAAAAAATTTTAAATAAAAACTTCAACTAAAAAAATTTTATTTTTTTCTGAAATGAAATCACTTTTATTATTGAATAAATAATCAAAGTAATTTAACATTTAATGGATTTTTGATACTTTTTCTTTGATATTGGAAGTTAAAATATCAACATTTGATAGGAAAAAAGTTAAATCCAAAATCAATTTTCCTATTTTTAACCGCTTAAACCAATAATTTATTATATCTTACTGAATTAATTTTTTTTTTTCATTTTGGGTATTTATTTGTTATCTTTTTTCTTATCTCAAAGAAAAAATTAAGTTATTTAGTTCAAAAAATCATTCATTAAAAACAAGTTAAAAATGTTTTTCAAAAAAAAAAGAGGTTATAATATTAAATAGAAATTATACTCAATAACTTTTTTCATTTTTTTCTTCTAATTCTCACTAATTTATAACAACAAAGAAAAATCTTCAAATTCGTTGATTATTATTGAAAATCTGAAAAATCAAATTGAAATTTATATAATTGATATGTTTATTTGGTTTTTTGGGTTACTAACTTAATTATAGAGAAAAAATGTTAAAGTTCCTAAAACATTATTTTTGTGTTTACCTTTCAAAAAAAAAGTATTTATATAAAAATAATTTTTGCAATATTGGGAAAATAAAAACCAAAATTGTTTCAAAAATACTATTATTTGAGCTATGAATTGATCTAATTTCTTTTTAAAATCTATTTACTTTTTTTCCAGATTTTTTTTTTTTTAACTTTATGTTGAAAATTTCTTAAGGGATTTACCATTCATATTTTTCAGATTGAATTTGGTGATATTATTTTATAATAATACGCTTTTTAATATTAATTCTTTTTTTTTTTTATTATTTTTTTTTTATTATTGCTAATAAAATATACAGCACATTTAAACTCATTCTTTTTATAACATAAGGAAAATTGTATAAAAATCTACCTTTATTCTCTGATTAAACATAAATAATAATAATAAAAAAACTATTTTATTGTCATTTAAATTTTCAACAATTAATAGCATTTTAAATTCCAATCACACTATTTTCATTTTTTTATCATGAAATTATTTTAATCCAAATGGAGGAAATGTATCTCACAAAGCCAAAAAAAAAAAAAACTAAAATTTTTATAACTAAATAAAAATTTTATAACATTTCAAAGATATATTTTTTTAATCCAAAGTAATTATAAACAAATTAAACAAAATAAAAGATCAAAAAATTCCTTTTCTCAATTTTTGTATTTCATGTTTCTTCTTTTTTTATTTAGAATAAACTACCCTGGTTACTTTATATATATTTATCATTGTATAATTTATACAATTTCATTTTTTTTAATCTTTTTCAAAATAATAGCTTTTTTTGTTATTGTAGGAATAATTCACCATATGTAAATAAATTTAGAGTGTTAATTTGTTCTATTTTATTTCCAAATTTGTTATAACTGAAATAAAAACAAAAATAAAACAATAAAATTCTATTAATTTATTCATAATTATATAAATAAAATATTTAGGTGGGATTGAGATAAAAAACACTATTTGGGAAAACCTTTAAATACAAAAAAAAAAAAAAAAAAAAAGACAAAGAAATGCAAAAGCAAAAAAAAAAAGAATTATTTTTTTTCATTCTTATTGAGAATAGAATTTAATCTATCTTTGACTGGGTTAAAGTCTGGATTTAATTGAAGAACTTTGTTATAATTTTTAATTGCAAAATCCATTTTGTTCAACTCTTCATATGCCCTGCCTCTAAAATAATAGCATTCGATGATGTCTTGCTCGTCTTCTTGCTCTTTCTCGATTACCTGTGTAAATAATTCTATTGCCTTCTCAAGTTCGCCGTCGATTATTGACAAAGCGGCGTTTATAATCGTTTCCAAATCGTCATCTTCGTCATCCTCTATTAAGGTTTTTTTTGCTAAAAGGAATTGTTCCTTGGCTTGGTCCCATTTTTCATAACGAAATAAGACCTCGTCCGTATTATAAGAATAAAGGGAATTTTTTGGATCAATGATCGAAGCAGACTTAAAATCTTTGAGGGAATTTTCGAAAGAGCCCAGCATATCATGGACACACCCCCGCATGTTTAGAAATTGTGCATTCAGGGGTTCTGATTTTAATAAATAATCAAAATCATTCAACGCTTTATTTGCTTGCTTTGCCGATAATAGTACAACACCTCTTTCAAAAATGAATTTATTTTTCTCTTGGGGATTTAATTCAATAACTTTGCTATAATCTTGAATACTCTTTTCAAAATTTTCCATCATTGAATAAACACTGGCGCGCCCTGCATAATATATGAATTCCTTTGGGTTAATTTCAATTGCCTTATTAAAGCATCCGATGGCTTCATTAATTTGATCTAAAAACAATAATGAGTTGCCCTTTTCAAACCAAATGTCGGATTTATTGGGATCAAGGTTTATAGATTTCTCGATACACTGAAGGGCCTCTTCAAATTTGCCGCCAGTGTTTAAGGACTTTGACTTGTTTGTATAATAGCTTGCCACTTTAGGATCATATTTGATTGCGTTATCAAAACACTCAATTGCCCTTTCAAGATTGTGTTCCTGATCGTACACTACCCCCAAGTCGGACCACGCTTCTGAATGTCTGGGATCAATTTTTGTTGTTGCTACCAAATCCTTTTTTGCCAATTCCAAATCCTGTAATTGGCTGAGGTAAATGTTTCCCCTGAGCGAGAAGGCTTCAACACTTTTTGGGTTCAACTCTATTACTCTTGTCAAATCATTTACAGACAGGCCGGCCTTGCCAGTAATTGAGTAAATTAATGCCCTTGAATAAAAAAATTCTGGTTTCTCAGGACTTAACTCAATAGCCTTGGAATATGACGAAAGTGATAATTCGTATTTGCCACACTTCGCTTGTACTTCGCCTAAAACAAAATGGAAAACTTCATTTTCGGGCGATTATTCGATTGCCTTTTTAAATAATTCAATAGCCTCTTCAAACTTTTGTTGATCAACAAGTGTCATACCCTGCTGGAAATGATCATTTTTTTCAGTTAGTGTGATACCACTATTGATTAGACCTTGGCTAATTCCTAACTTTGGTTTTGGCTTGTCTTTTTGGTTTTGGTTTTGTTTTGGATTTTTGCTTTTTTGTTGTTTTTTTCTTTTTTGGTTTTTACTTTTGTTGTTTTGTTTTTTGTTTTGTTTTTGTTTTTGATTTTTTTTCTTTTTCTTTCTCTGTTTGTTTCGTTTTTAAAAGGTTTTTGGCTCATTAGAACGAAAACTTAATTTCTTTATTGTTGATTTTGTTTTGGGTTTGTGATTGGTTTTAGGTTTTAGGTTTTTTGAATAAATTTCAAAAAAATTTATTACGTATCAATTCAATAAAAGAGAAAAAAGGATCAAAAAAAGAATTGGTTTAGTGTTGAAGAGATTTTAGTTTTTGAAATAATCAAAAAGAAATTGAAATATTGAACCTTGGATAATATTGGATAATTAACAAAAAAATGAAAAGTTAAGATTATAGTTCTTGGAATATCCAATATTTACAAGAATTTAAACGTAATTTAATTCAAGTGGTTGTGTTTTCAAGTAATTTGATATTTGGGATTTTCAATTTGGTTTTTTGCTTCAAAATAAGAAAAACTTTTGGTATTTTAAATTTAAGGGTGTAGATTGGTATTTGAATATTAAGTGTGATAAATTATTACTTCATTTTCCATATTTTTTCTTAACTAAGGAATAGCTTTCAAAGAATTAGCAAGAAATCATGTATGTCTGTTTATTGTTTGATCTAATATTTTGGTTTCTGATGGATCACAAAAAAAAATCCTACTGTAGTCAAAATAAAGTGTGTAGAAAAAATTTGATGCGTGTTTCAAAATAAAAAGTGTGTTTTTTTGTTGTAGAAGACCTATAAATCAACTGATCAAAGAAACTGACAATGAACCCTAAAAAAATATTATATTGGTTTCTTAAAGTTCTATTATTTAAAAAGAAATTCCAAAAATGAAGGATCAAATTGCAAAATTTATCTCTAACAATAGAGCAAATATTTCAGAAAATTTTTATTATCACAAAAAAACAAAAAAATTTTCAATAAATTGCATTTATTATGGAAAATTTTCAACTATTTGCATTAATAATTTAAATTTTACTGAAAATATCCAGACACTAACTTTCAAAATTGATTTGAACTTAGGTATACTATTTGGTATCAATTGGATGTTGCCTTGGAACAAGAAGAGTAAAAATTAGTGCTTATATTTTGAAACTTGGATTATAGTCGTTGTGCAGGCATTATTTTGATCACTGTAAATGACAGATTATGATGAATCTGTAACAAGAACTCAATCAAGATAAATCACCTCGAATTTTTCAAAAAAGATAATTTCACAGATAATTGTTGATAAAAAAAAAAACAAAACAATCCACAATACAAGGGAAAATTTTCTCTCAATCTTGTAAATTTTCTCCATAATTAATAACCTCATTAAGATTACTAATAAGAGGGGAAAATAACATTTCCGATAAATCTATCAAAATGAACTCATATAAAGAGATATTTTTAGGAAAAATATAAAATATTAAAAGCAATATCAAAATGATCAAGTGTAACAAAAAAGATTTCCCAAAAAATTAGAACAAGAGATCAAATTCGACAAATTGAAAGTGGAATTTTAATAAAAATTGCAAATTCATCTCATTCACATAAAATAAAAATTATAATTGAAATGAAGCTGTTTTAAATAATTAGAAAAAAAAGGAAGTCAAACCAAAAAACAATAGAATTATGAAATAACATAAATATTAATTCATAATATAGCAATAAAAACAACAATAACAGAAACAACAAAAATAAAAACAATTGAAATGAGAATTTTTAATAATATGATTTTTATTTCATTTGATTTTTTATTAAACGAAACAAATTCGACGCATCTCTAATTCTAGAAAAGTTTACACAAAAGCTTTGTAATTCGGTATACATACTTTTAACATCGAGTTGTGAATTATTCATTAAAGAGCGGATAAAGGCACAAACTAATCGAACGTGTCTCCCTTGTACATATTTATCTTTTATTTCACGACAAGAGGAAATACAATTTGAAACAAATCGATTTAAAAATTCTTGATTTAATTTTTTCACCACACCTGATAATTTGTTTATAACTTCCATGGAATGTAAAGTAACTTTTGTTTGAATGAAGGATTCCAAATATCGATTAATTTTTTCTTCGTCTTCTGAAAATCTTTTTAAAATTTCAAAAGATATTATTGGGTTTTTTTCGGCAAGATCTTTGACCTTATTTGGGGTGATTTCACTGTCTTCTAAAAGCTTGGGTTCATTTTCTAATCTAAGAATTATTTGCTATAAACAAAAATAAATAGATAAAAGATATTTATTTAATTAATTATAATAAATATTATAATAAATGTAAATACAATTATATGTTAATTCAGAATATTGAAGATTTAGAAAAAATTTTTTTTTTGATAATTATATTATTTAAGGAATTAGCGTCACCCTAGATTCGTCTACAATCAAAGTATGTTTGTTATCGGGTATAAATGATATTAGTGTTATATGGATCACATGGATCGAAAAAATCCTATGATAACTATTATTGAACAATAAATTATTACATTTTTTACTAAGGATCACTATTTAAAAATTTCCAAAATGGAAATTTTTTTTTAATTCCTTTTCCAAATCGAAAAATAGAAACTCAAAATAATAAACTCTTTTTCAGTCAAAGGGGCCCAGTTTTATTGAAGAAATAGAACATTCCATGGTTTAATTCATTATTCTTCTCAAAATAAATTTTAAATTTTTAAATCTGATCATTTTTTCGAATTTAGTTAACTTTTTACTTTATTTTTTTTCTTCTTTTTCTTTTTTTTTTTATTTTTTTCTTTTCTTTTTTTTTTATTTTTTAAAAAAAGTAAATTTGAAAAATAAAAAAAATCCTTTGAGACTCCAAATTAACATAACGAAAATTAGGCTTTGTATGTTATTTTAAAATGAATACATTTACAATTGAAAAATCTTTTTATCAACAATTTAATTTACCAAAGAAATTGAAATTTTTGCATGAGAAGTCCCAATGAAAGGAGCCCAAAAATTTTTTTAACATTTTTTTTTTTGAAATTTATATTTTCTTCAGGTATTTCTTTTTATGAGTCATCTTCTCTAATCCGAAGTTTATTATTAGTCTTATTTCTAAACAATATTAGTTTGGTTGATCCTTAAAAAAAATGTGAATTTATTATTTTTGGTTTAGCCCCTTTGAGTGAAATGAAGTTTAGTATTAGAGTATTTAAATAATTCACATTTAGAACTTCCAAAAGTAACTATATTTTTAATTTCAAAGATCAACTCAATAATCATCAACATAAAAACCCGGAGACTAGTTAGTTTTGTTTCCTTTTTTTATGAAATTAGCTGTAACATCAATATATTTCCAATATTTGCGAAATAATTTGTAATTTTAATCTCGGGTTGATTATTTATTTTTTTATTTTTTATACTTTTTACCTTTTCCAAATTTCCCTTTTTAAGTTATTTGGTTTCCTCCTCTTTTTGTTTTTTTAAGTGTCTGGGGCAGGTAAAAGGAATAAAAAATCATTATAAGAATTGATAGACTTGTTCATGATTAGATCTTAAACTAACTTGAGCAAATTGAACTGGACTTATGTAACTCTAAAGCAAACTGAATCTAACTGAAGAGAACTGAACCCAAATGATACAATTTTAAACCGAAATGAAGTGAACCGAATCGAACTTTCCGTACAATCTGTCAATTCGTTGCTTGGACTCGGATTTTGGGAAAATAAGCTTTGCAAAAAAATAAAAAAAAATTAATAAAAAAAAAAGCAAAGCAACTCAAAAGAAAATTTCTCAAGCCAATTCTTATTCTTAAAAGCTCATCACTTTATAGATTCAGTACATCTATAAAGTTCGAAATTAAAAGTTAATAAAGTAACCTATTTCGTTTGATCTATAGTTGTTCAAATATTTAGATCGCTTTATTAAAACAAATTATGGTGGATATCCAAACAAAATCGACATAAAAGGAAACAACCACCAACCCACTCAACACTTGGAGTACAAAAAAAACTTTCAAATTAAGTTTTTACTTTTTTTACTCTCTTTCATTTCAGAAAACGAAATTGGGTTGAAAATACTTCTTATGACTATAATTACAAAGTTCTTTTGACTACTCTTTGAATTAGGAGTCACAAATTTAGTCACTTCAAAGCTCTCTCTTTAACAGATTAAGAGCTCTTGGCCACTTAACCCTTACCAATAATGCCCACTCTCTTTCATTTCTTTCTTTTCTTTCTCTTTTTCTTGTCTTTGTTTAGAAATAAAAATTTTTTCTTTTCATTTTTTAAAGAAAAGATATCCTATAAGATTATATCTTGCCTAAATTATAGCTAGTGATAAAAAACTCTAAATAAATTTAGAGTTTCGAAAAAGTATCATAGAGTATCGTAGAGTGCCGTAGAATGTCTAGATTTTCTTGAGGTTTTATTTCTTAAATTAAAAAAAAAACTAACGGCACTTTTCTTGGGGTTTTTTGTTTTATTTGTGAAGTGTTCTAGGTTTATTTCTTAAGTAAAAAAAACCTAACGAAAATCTATTGATTTTCCAAATAAACGAAAAATTCAAGAAAACCGAATAACAAGTTCCTAGGTTTTTTTTAAATTCTTGTTTTTGTTTAGAATATCTTTTGATTTTCTAATCAAAACAATAAGTAAAAAAAAACCTAACGGCAAGCAGGAGGTAATTTTTTTGAATCACCTCTCTTCAATAATAAAAATTAAAAAAAAAATAGATTTTTTTTGCAACTAATCTACATTTCAAGACAAATTAAAGAATATTATTTTTCAACTTTTATGTCTGGATATTGATAATTTAACCTTTAAATTTGTGGCGAAATGTAGATTTTTTTCTGCAATTTTTGGATTTTTGACTAAGACAATGTTCATTTTTAATTGATGGGATCAACAAATAGTACTACTATAATAATCAATTTTTGAGAGACATTTGAACCATGTTACACTAATTTGATTTATATTCAATAACATACTTTAATCTTAGACTTCTCCTTGGTAGAAACTAATCGTTTAAACATCGATAAAACATTCTTTTAAATTGGTGTAAAAAATAAATAAAAATGTTAAATTTTAGCTTTTTGTTCTTAATTGTGATCAATTTATTCGCAATTTATTTTTAAATAAGAATTAATTGAAAGACACAACTATTTTAAAAAAGTTCTCACTTCTTTCAAACTTTTTTTGATTTTTTTGTTAAGAAAAGTAAATTTCCTCTTTTTCCTTGACGGAAAAACAAATAAAAAGTATTTTTAAACGTTAAAGGAAAAAAATAAGATTGACCGAATTGAATCTCTATAAATAAAAATCAAAAAGTTATCAAAATTTAAGTTTCAGGTTTCTGTGATTTCTGTGATTTCTGTGATTTCTGTGATTTCTGTTATTTTTGTGGTTTGCTTTTTCAAAAAGAAATGAAAATATTCTGTCTTCTTATCAACATTTAGAATGAAGATTCTTTCAAGTTCTTTGGTGTTTTTTTGTTTTGTTTTAAAGTTTGGTTTGTAGGATTTAAAATAAAAAATTCGGAAATCTCTTAAATTAAAGTATTCTGGAAATAAAGCCAAATTTACAACATTTTGCATAAATTTATGTATGAAATATATCTTTTTACAAATACCTCCATACCAATAAAAAGAAAACATAGTACTAATAATAATCTGAATATAATCCGGTTTGAATATTATCAAATATTAGTGCAGCTATTGTAAAAGGTAGAGACTTTTTTTTTTTTTTTTTTTTTTTTTTTTTTGGATTGCTAAAATTAAAACTTTTCAAAAAATAAGTTTTAAAAAATTAAGTGTGGGCTTTTTTTAAAAAAGATGTTTTTTTCAGGTACCATCTCCACTATCTACACCACATTTAAAGGTCTGGGTCTTCACTTTTGTAAAATTCAAAACATTTCAAAAGGTTTTAATTCTAAAAAAGTTCAAAATCTCAAAAGTGACTCACTTTTTTAAAATAGAAAACTTGAAAACAGTTTTGTTTCTAAAAAAGTCTTCACTTTTTTAAAAATCGAAAACTCGAAAAAAGTTCTAAAAAGTTACTTCATTTTTTTAAAATGGTTGTATTTAATTATTAAATGTGAAAATATTGTAACTTGGATTTTTTGTTTTTACATTTACTGAGAATCTTTAATCCAAAAGATCAATTTAACTTTAGTAAACTTATTTTTATCCGATATGATTCCTGTATAGTGTTATTAAAGATTGATTCTCTTTTTTTTTTTTTTTTCAACCATAATGCTAAATGTAGACAAATAGCAGGAATAAAATAATAATAGAAGATGAGACAGATGAAAATTTTTTTAGAATTAATCTATTACATACCAATGGTATAATGTTATGACAAATGTTATTTTTTTTTTCTTTTTCAGAAATTCAGAGAAATTTTTTTTCAAACAAGAGAAATGAATTCAGAGAGGGGTTCATTTCAAAGAAAGAACAATTCAAAAGAAAGAAACATTCAAAAGAAAGAAAATTACACAAAAAAAAAAAAAATGAAATTAATTTACTTGTTGCTCTGGTTGAGAAAGTTGTGAAGTAAAAGCTTTTTTCAGTAAATTTTTAAATTGGTCATTATTTGATTTAACGTTTGTAATTGATTGATCCCAAATTGGTAAGAGTGTTTCGTCTTCGTAGTCTATCCAAATTAACTATGAAATTTATAAATGAAAAACCATAAGACAAAAAGAGTAAAGTATGGGTGATTGGGTGTGGTGATAAGTACAACAATTAAAAACATGGTTATATTTAAAGTTGTTATTATAATTACTTCATTATCTAGTATTTGCAAAATTGAAGGTGAAGGTCGAACAAATGGCGGCTTAAATTCGTTAGTATTGAATTGGTATTGAATCAAATCTTCAACATTTTTTTTTGATCTTTGGTGGATTAATACAAGGAAAAAATCAGTGAATAAAGGTGGTTTTTGTTAGCATTAAAAATTGTAGTGAACCAAAAAAGAAAGAAGGTTCGAAAGAAAGGAAGGAAGGTGTTTTGAAAAAAGAAAAAAGAGAGTGTTTAACCAAAATAATTAGAAAGAAAAAAGAACAAAACAATTTTATTTTTTTTTTTTTTGGTAGGTGGCATTTGTTAAAAGTAAAGAGTTCTTTCTTTTTTTTTTATTCAATTTCTAAAAATTTGAAAAAAATAAAAACAAAAAACAAAAACAAAAAAAAAAAAAAAAAAAAAGAAAGATTTACTCTTTTCCTTTTTCGGGATCAGGTACCGAAGAGCCAACCCCCATTTTATTCACAAGAGGTATTTCTGATTCGATTTGTGAAAATTTGGTGAATATAACTTGAAGATCTATTTTGGAAGACTCTGGGAAATATTTTTTTAATCTCTCGATGTTATTCACACCAATTTGGTTTGGCCTTTGTTTAAACAAATCTGAATTGGGATCACTTAAGCCAATTGTTACAAAAAAGGCTTCGAATTGGGTTTCATTAAATTTTTGACTATTTTGAGCAATGTTAAGTAACACAGGAAGGAAAGGTGGAAGGGCAACCGACAATTGTTTTTTTTTATTTTTTGAATCTTGCTGTTGTTTTTGTTTTTCATCGGTTTTTAATTCTGAGCCAAGTGGTGACAAATGTAGCAAAAGAAAAAGAGCAACGATCCTTTCTTCTCCTGGTAGCAAGTCGTCCCTCAGCATGATTGTTAATACGGAACATACCGAAAAATGTTGCTCATTGGAAAAATTTTGGGTGACTTTTCTTCCTAAATTCTGAAAGGGAGTTGATTGATCATGAAGCAATTTTTGAAGTTTGGTTAATTCCTCTAATTGAAGGAATGAGTTCATTAATAGAGAGATAAAGAAATAGAAAAAAATGATTTTTGAAAATTTATTTTGGGAGGTTTTTTTTACTTAAAAAATGAGTTTTTGGAATACCATTCATGTAGAATAGCAATGTGCTGAATTATAATGTAAATCTAATAAATTGGTATGGTAGTTCAATTTCAAAATAAATTAAGGGTGCTCAATAGAAAGAAATTCTTGAGATAAAGCTGTTTTAGAAAAGTGTGTACCAAAAGTTTTATTAGATGTTGACTGAACTGATTAAAACATATGAATTAGACAGTTTTAAGCCCTACTTATAAAACTTCGAGTCCACACTTTTTTAAAACAGCTATACCACTACACTGTCATTCTTTTATCATTGGTAAGGCACTGATAATTTTTTCTTCAAAGATTAAAGTAAATTATTTATTTTTACAAAAATTGGAATTATTCGAGTGTTTTTTTTGGTTTGTTGTAAATACCCACTTAACTAGAGGGGTGTTTTTGAATAGTGGCAGTGATTTATAGCGAAATGAATAAATTTTACACAGTTATCAGTGCCTTTCTAACAGATTATGACTTAAATGGGTGATTCGTTGGATAAATATCTTTGTTAGGTGTTTTTCTAAAAAAATTGTAAGTGAGGTTTTGGGGAGAAGAAAAAATAAAAATCAAAAAAATAATAAAAAAGAACATTTTTTAAAAAATAATAATTAATTTTAATCTTTTGAGAAAAATTATATGTGCTTTAATCAAGATAAAAGAATAATAATCCTGGTGTTACCGAAGAATCTATTCCAATAATAGTGCCTTAATTTGAACACTTTTCGATAATATGCACAATTATCTAAAACAATATTGTTTGTTAAAGACAGTCAAGAACACTAACCATATAAGCTTAATTTCAATAATAGCGGCAGATTTTACATCAGAAAAAAAATAGTTTAATTGTGTTTTTAATTGAATTATAATATCTTTTACTAAATTTTTTAGGGGCAATAGTCAAATTAGATTAATAAATAAAAATATAATGTAATCATTGTATTTTTTAAAAGACAAATGATAAATAAAAAAGTAATAATAAAAAAGTTTTCCCCTAATTTTGAAATTTAGCTTATAGGAATAATTTCTAAATTTCCAATTATCTCTTTATTTGAATATTTATTTATCCTAATGGGAATACTATTCAAGTTATCAGTTAGAATATTTACAGTTGTTAAAAAAAAGATGTCTGCCTTTTTAACTCATATTATATTTGTATTTGAAGTGTAAAGGGGGAATAGAATCAGTTCAATTCCATTTTCCTTACTGTTTCAATATTATTTTTTTTTTAAGAAATAGATGAAATTTTGTTTTTTTTTTTTTTTGGTTCTCTTTATCAATCTTATTTGTAAGATTTTGATAAACTAATAATCTTAAATGAAAGGTTCTTAAGAATTGAAAAAAAAAAAAAAAAAAAATAGAATCAGATGAAAACAAATCCACTATAAATATCAATACTAGTAAATCAAAAACACTGTTTCTCACTTCTATAAAACTTATATGTTAATTTATCAAAAACAATTGAAATTAATGAATATTTTTTATTTGTTTATTTAGGTTTATCATTAGAGTCATGTAACCTTATAAATTATCAAGTGGATTCGAAAAATAATAAATTAAGAAAAAAAACAACATCATATTGTAATTGAGAAAATAAAATCAAAACATGATTACTATAATAATTAAACTTCCTTTCAAAAGTATTTTCAGAAATATGTTTGTTTTTATAAAAGTTGGATCTATTATTCTCATTTCTGAAAAGTTCAAAACTTAACATATTATCAAATTTGTTCTAAAAAAAAAATATATTTATAAACAAAGAAAGAAATTATTTTTTTTCTGAAGGGTTTAAACCTTAACAAAAATGAATACTCTAAAGATAAAACAATGGATCTGGTAAATAATTCCATAAAAGTATATAGTTGTTCTCAAATATATCTTTTAAGTATTTAAACTTAAGTAAAATATAATTTGCTTACGATAAAGATAATTCAAATACTTTTTTTCAATCATTAAGTAAAAAATATGGGAAGAGCAATTAAATCATTAAGTTAGAAATGTTCACAAAATATCATCTGAAAATAAGTAGAATTTAACTTCAAATTTAATCTAATTTTAAAAATGCAATAAAAATAAATCAAATGCTCTACCCTTGAGATCGAAAAAAATTTGATCATTCATTTTATTCACTTATATTTATTAAATTTCTTGAAATTTAAAAGATTAGATAATATTCTTTTTTTTTTACAAATACTCATAGATATACAGCATAGTATTATAATTTAAATTAGGTCTTCGAAAATATTTAATATTTTTTTTTTTTATTATTAGAACCATTAATTTGAATTACTTTTATTTATTTGAAAATATTGAAAAAGCTAGAAAGGATAATAAAAAGTATTGATAAATTTAATTTATGGGTTGTTATAGATCCATTGAAATAATTAAGAATTTATTAATTTTTTGTTGATCAAAAATAATCATATTTTAAAGGATTTCAGTTTTTATGTGTTAAATTGAATTTTAAGGATTAAAGGGGGTAAAGGGTTGTTTTTAATTTGGTTGTTTGTTTTTTTTTCTCATATTTTTATGTTCAATAAAAAAGAAAAAATTGATTTGAAATGTTAATCTATTAATTAAAAAATTAGATTTTTAAAAGTTTAAAATTATTATTTTAATTTTTTTTGAAATTAAATCGTTTTTTTAAACTGAATTATTGTAGAACTTAGTATTTTTATTTTTAAAGTAACTTTTATATTCTTCTTTCATGAAATATGATTTCTTCCTTAATTCAAAGAAAATAATTGTTTTTGAAATAATTCAGAAATATGTTTGGTTTTAAGTTTCTAAAGTTGAGAAAAATGGATCAACCATATAAAAACAAGACTTCATTTCTGAAAGTATAATTAAAAGTGGGTTTGGTCTTGTTGTAATCAGATTTTAACTTTGTTTTTCAATTTCAAGATTCATTATTTTTTTTTTGAATTGGCTATAAAATTTATCTAAAGATTTTTTTTAGTTTACTCTTGCTTAAATTTTGGTAGAATATTGATTAAAATGGTGGAAGATGTTAAAATTATCTTTGTTTGTAGCCTTTGTATTTTTCATAAGTAAAATTAATACAATTACCAAAACATGAAGATATTTCTAAAAGAAAAAGTTCGATTTGTTTCGATAAAACACATTTGGGAATAATCAATTTTTAATTGTGTGTGATACTTTACCAATCAGATGTTTTATTACACACCAGTTCGTTTTTTAATGTGGGTTGGAAAGTTTGGTTCATAGTTTAAGAACAGGGGGGAAATAAAAAAAGATTAAAAAATAAAATTATATTCAATTGTTGATGTACAATTAAAACCCTTGTTATTTCTGCAAAGTTTCACTCAAAAGAATAAGTTTTGTGAAAATTAGAGAGATCTTAATGGAAAAGTTTTTTTTATGAATAAATCTTTACGAACCCAAAATGATTTCTTACAAAATAAAAAAAGAATTGGTAAACCAAAGAAAGAGAAAGAAAACTGGTACTTTTATCGAAAAGAATATCAAGAATCCAAAATAAATTAAATAGAAAAGAGTCAAAAATCTTAAAGTGTTGTTCTAAAAACATTTTTTATATGAGGTAGAATTAGTCAATTTAAACTTTCGTTAAAAAAGTGAAAAAACACAAAACCAAAAATAAAAACAAAAAGAGAAAGGAACTTTTCATTTTTTATTATTTACTTGTAAATATTTAACTTTTTTTTTTTTTTGTTTAAATTCTTTTTATTAACACCAACAAACAATTAATATGCGTCGTATTTTTGGAGCCAAAAAAAAAACAAATGTAGTCCAAGGGCCATCGATTGAAGAAGCATCTAATCTGGTTGGTAAAAGGGGTGACAATTTAGATCAAAAACTTAAAAAACTTGATGAACAATTGCTTGAGTGTAAAAAAAAAATGAGCAAAATGAGAAACGGCCCAGCAAAGAACAACGTCAAAAGAAGAGCGTTGCAACTTCTCAAACAAAAAAAAATGTATGAAAGCCAAAGAGAAAACTTGTATAACCAGCAATTTTCAATGGAACAGATCTCCTTTACACAACAAACAATGAAAGACACTGTCGTTCAGGTTTGAAATTCCATTTCTCCCGTTTTAAAATATTTTAAATTCAACCACTTTCAATCTTGGTTGAATTTTTTTGATTGTTTGTTCGCTATGTAAGGCTGGAAAAAAATTAAATCTTTAAAAATGGATGAAAATTGTAAATAATAAAAAATATCTTTTGGTTAATAAAATAAATAGGTGAGCTCTTTAAAGCAAGCAACAACAACATTTAAACAGCAATTTAAGGAAATTGACATTGACGAAGTCTGGGATATCAAAGATGAAATGGAGGATATGCTAGAGGAAGCTAACGAAATCCAAGAAGCACTAAGCCAAAGCTTTGGTGTCCCCGAAGAGTTTGACGAAGACGATCTTGAGGCAGAGTTAGAAGGGCTTGAAGACGAAGTGTTCGAAGAAGAGCTCAATGAAGAGGTTCCTAGCTATCTTAATGTTCCAAACGAAGACCCAAAGATAACTGAAAACGAAACTGAACAAGACGAAGTCGATGAGTTTGGTCTTCCGCAAATTGAAAAAAATTAATTTTTTGTTGTAATTGGTTGCTTGATCATATTTGTGAGGAAAACAACTAATGTTTTTGTTTTTGTTTTTCTTTTTCTTTTGCTTTTGCTTTGTTTATCTAATTGAACAAATTAATGAGAAAGCAAACAATAGGATAATTTATTAAAGTGGTTCCCATAAAGTTTTGAATATTTTTATCTCATTATTAAAAAGTTGTTTTGCTTGTCAAAATTCTTTATTTGTCTATTTCAAAAAAGCTTAATTGAAAGGCATCTTAAAAAAATTTATTCAGCTTTCTGGACTTACTTCTTTATTTGAATTTTTCACAATGAAATAAATTTACTCTATTATTATTATTTTTTTCTTAAAAATAACAATCCCCTAATTTTTTTTTTCAACAGTTTTTGGTATTTTAATATACAAACACACATTTTATTACACTTATCAAGAAATGTAACTTGATATTTTTGTGTTTAAAGTTATTTTAATAAAGTGAAAACCTTTTTAAAGTTTTCTGTTTTGTTAAAGTGTAAACTATTTTTTCAAAAAGTGCTATCCTTCACACTCCAACCTCTACACCACATTTAAAGCCTAACCACTCACTTTTTTTTTCGACAGAAAACTTGAAAAACGTTTTTGTTCTGAAAAAGTTTTCACTTTTTTAAAATGACTTTAAAACTTGATAAAAGTAATAAAAAAGTCTGAATTTTTTTAAAATGACGATCAGATATATGAAATACAATTAATTTATGTTTTTTTTTCTAAGAAATTTTTGACTCAAATATATAAAATAATGTATTTTGATCCTGATCTTCTCCCTTTTATATTTTTTTTAACATTAAAATAATATCACTTATTTATCCTCGGAGTGAATCTTTTATAAATTAGCAACAATTTGAGTTAGATAAAGAAAATACTGCAACATTGTTTGACATTTGAATTATTTTATCGATCTATATATACAGTTAAAGGTTAAAAATGTGTATATTATTAAATTTCAAAATTGGTCAAATTTTATTTTTTCATGTTTTTGAAGAGTTTCTTAATTATTTTTATCAATATGAACATTTTTAATCATTTTTCAGCCAGTTCCATTTTTAAGGCACAAACTTTCAACGAAATTTAAGGCACAATAAAAATATCTATTTAAGATAAAAAATTAAAATTCTAGTACAATAAATTGTGAAAGAAAATTCCAAATTTTGTGCCTTAATTTGGGATTTTTTTGTGTCTTAAATTTTGTTGATAGTTGGTGTCTTAAAAGTGGAACTGATTGTAAGGTTTTTTTTTTTTTTTTTGGGAGGGGAATCAAAAATATTATTTTAACTTTTTGCTAGTATTTTATTACTTAAATTGTAGAAAATCCAAAAATTTGAAATCCTCAATACTAAATATTTTTAAAAATTTTTTCGAAAACCAATTTTAACCACTAAAGTTAAGAAGAAAAAATTTTTCCTTAGAACAAGTTATAAAGTCTAATTTATCTCTTCATTATTTTTTTTTAAAATCCTTTCCAAAATACTCTAACATACTCTAACATCTCCTAAAACACCTTACCCCCCCCCTGAAAAGGGGTGATTAAATACCTACAGTCAATGTATTTCAATGAAATTGACTATTTTGAAAAAAAAGTGAATTTGACCAATTTTGAAATATGAAAAAATTTGAAAAATAATAATTTTCACTTATTTTTCTAGTCATTTACGGTGAATTTGCACCATACTCAAGGGGTGACCTGAAACCAAAAAGGGTATTGCGAAATAACCCTTCTTTTGGTTGGCAAAATTCAATAAACAAAATTAAAATTTATTTGTATCATCTTTGGAAAAAATCCAAACGAAGAAAAATAAGTTGAAAAAAGTTCTCAATTTCAAAAAATCAAAATTTAAAAAAAATTCATCTTATCTCATTTTCTATTTCCAAATATTCAAATTTCATTAATTTAAAACAAATTGCTTTCTTGAATTTTGCAATCAATTTAATATGGTTTAATATAATTTGTGGTTATTTTGTAACCTTCTGAAATTGACCAAGTATGGATTATGTCATATTCAACCGATAAAAATAACACATTTGAAAAATGAAAAAAAAAGAAAAAAAAAATCACCGAGAACAACAAAAAGCGCCAAAGAGAGACACTTCAATACTTGCATAGTTATTTTCAAAATTGTAATACACAACCATTCTAATTGGAAATTGGGGGTCGCTCTTTGACGGTTTTTTCTAAAAATGTCCTCATCTTTAGTTGTTGATTTTTGGAGATCGATCATTAATCATAGGTTGGTTGGTTTTTGATTGGTGTTAGGTCCTCATAAAAATTACTAATTTGTTTTTCGATTTTAGAAAAAAAATTTCACCGTAATGAATCGACCCTTAAGAATTATTTAAATATGGGTATTTTTTTAAAATATTATTATTATTATTTTTTTTAAGATACACCTATATAAAACTATTTTAAAGTTTTCATTTTTAGTAAAGTTTGATTTTTTTAAAAAAAAGTACTTCTTTCACACCCCAACCACAGGTTTATCTTTAAATGTTTCCCCTTCGCCCTTTTAAAATAGAATAATTCCAAAAAGTTTGCTTTTCGAATACAGTTGAAACTTTTTAAATATCGAAATGCGAAAAAATAATTAAATGAGTTCTCGAATTTTTTTATATCAATTTATAGTGAATAAAGAAATTAATAAGATTATATTTTTATAAAAAAAGTAATTCTTGAATAAAAAATTCAAAAGTATTAAATTGATGACGAAATTTATGCAATTGGCTGTTCTCGAAATATTTTTTATAATATCCATATTTCGAAAGTCATCGGAAACAAAAAAAGTGAAAACCAAAATAAAACATTGAAATTTAAAATTATATAGAAGAAATACCCATTCAACATTTTGAACATGTAAAAATACAATTTTAGAGAATAAAAGAAAATCTTAAATTATCAATTCTAAAAAAAAAACCAAGTGGAATCAAATACTAATTGAAATATTGTCAAATAGTTATCAATCAAACTATTCTAAAAAATTTAATATAACTAATTATCAATATTAATAAATAGAGAATGTATACAAATTGTTGGATATGTGCAACAAAAAAATACATTGATAGATCATTTTAACTTCTATTCGCCCGTTTTTGAATCAAATGTTAGATACAGTTATCATGTTTCAAATGAGATTTTCTATTTTGAAGAACTCAAATTGAACCTAATAACAAAAATTCGAAATAAAATTGATGGAACAAAATATATCAGACACTTCAAAAAATCAAATGTTAATAAAAAATCAAATTATGAAAAAATGATATTCAAATTTTTCAAAAACAAATTTATTTCCAATTTTCTTAAAATAATATTATTGTCATTCTTTAAACTGTTAAACTGTATAGAAATTTTGAATTTTGGTTAAAAACATACGATTCTACATTTTATTATACATCGATTGGTGTGTTCGTGATTAAATGTAGAGTGTATCAGTGATCTTGAATTTGAATTTATTATCACCTTTTGTCAAAATTTTATTATTAATTTCTCATGTAATTTTCTTTTTACTAAATTTTGTTTTCTCATCAATTTACATAAAGTGCCTATTTATAAAATATATACCAACTATTATTAACGTTGAACTTTTTAAAAAAAAGTAAGTGTGTATTTCTTATTCGGGTTAAGGCCATTATAGTGAAAAAAAAAATATTTTTAAATAGTGTCCAATAATAAAACAATTACCAACCAACAAGTGATTTATGAACGATATAAAAAAATCAACAAAGATAAATCTAGGCACTTTTTTTTTTTAATTTTGGGTAGGGGGTAAAATGGAATAAAAGATCACGTATATGGCACAAAATAAACAAGATGGGGTACACAAAAAAAAAAAAAAAAAAAAAAAAAGGTGTCAAATTAAGAATATCATTAATAATGGTTAGCATTGTAAAAATGTTAAGACTTTTTTAATTTTGAAAAAAGCCTATCTTTTTAGGAATTAAAACTTTTTAAAACTTTTCTATAGTAAAAAGCCGGGGCCCTAACATTTATAAGTCTGGTGGGTGTTTACATGGGAAAAAAATCAATTTTTTTTTTTTATTGAGGAGGAAGTGTAGATTACACTCTAAGTGCACTTTTACTTAAATTCCCTTTCAGAAATTTAAGCTTAAAATCATAGATTTCACGATTATTAATTAACGAAAATAATTTTAAGCTATCATAATTTAAAATTATTTCATTAAAATTTAATTCTTTTAACTTTTTCAGAAAAATTAATCTATCTTTTTCATAGGGAGGACATACCCATAAAAAGTGATCAATATTTTCTATTATTTCATTATGTTCATATTTTAAACATAAAGGACAAAATTTATTTGAATTTTTATTTATTACATAATAATATCTATTTAAGCAGTTGGTAAATGTTCTGAATTTTAAAATTGTTGAACTTGATGGATAACTTAAATATCTTTGATTAATAAATATTTTTTTTTGGTTTTTAATTATTGCGAAATATTTTTGTACCTTCCAAAAAATCAATTTTTTTAAAAAACATAAGTCACTTTCTTAAAACACAAAACCCTAAATGTAATTTGGTGATCTCGAAAAAAGGGTGTATAAATTTTTTCAACGAGCTTGCCCTTTTTTTTTTCGATACAAACAAAAATCCAAATATATATATATATATATATATGGTTCTTAGATTCAATAATTCTCTCTACGAAAAAAAATTTGTTTGTTGTGCCTGATTTAATTAATAAAAGTTAGTTTTAAAAAGTGTTCAGGGACTATTCATAAAAAGTTCAATAAAAAATCGTATAACTTTTAGAAAGTTTACACCTGTTAAAAGTGTTGGGAAGTGATTCTAATGATTTGAAAATGTTTGAAAGGTATGAATTAGTCCAAATTTTATCAAGGTCCTAAGATTTTAGTTGCAATAAACCCAAAAAATTTTTTCAAGTTTTTTGATTACTTTGTTAAACAGTGAACCAAACGACCAATTCTGACTTTTAATTAGTACGAGATCACAATATTTTTAACTCTCTATAAATATCCATGACGATTACGGGCCATGATGGTAATGTTGTTATTGTAGGAGTATGGTGGAAAAACTTGTATTGTTAATTATTTTGGGAATACAATTCCAAATACTTACGAAGATTCTCGTTTTTTTCTTATTAATGTGGATTTACAAAATCCACCATATACAGCTAAATTAAAATCCGTAAAGTGGTTGAGTTTTACTAGCCATTGCACAAGTCGACTATTTAGTCCCACATACAAGCTACAACAAAAAAGTTATGAAACAAAAAGTTCTTAAAAATTCACTTTAAAACCATCCCCAAACATGACGAATCATATATTGAATACCCTATTAAAAGCTTTTTCGATCACACAATGTTAAAATAACTAGATCTGTACCAAGGCTCTGTTGTGAAAAAACCAAATAATTGTCTAAAACTAGTCTGTTTACAATCAAGATCTTGCACCTGCTCTCTTATTAGTCTTATTAAAACTGATCAACAAAAATCTAAAAATTATTTTTGAGACCTAATCACTTGAAAGAGTCGTACACAGATACAAAAAAAAATTAAAACTATTTTTTGCAAATAGAATTAACTAAAAGTTTTATCATTTATGATCCTAAATGAAAAGGTGAGTGAAACAAACGGGTTAACAAATGTCCTTGAAAACTTTCTGGACCCACTTTTTGAAAACCACCTGAAAAACGAATTTTGCTTTTTTAGCCAACTTAAATTTTTAAGCATCCAAATAAGTATTTTTTTTTTTTTTCAATTCCATATTAAAACCAAGGGACGAGCAACTGATTTCAATAGAAACCGAAACCAAAATTAATAATGAATTTCCAAAACCAGATTTAAATATTTAATTTTTTCAAAGAAATTCTCTAAATCTTGGTTTGATCAGCAACAGAATGATTAATGCAAGTTTAACAATGTCTAATCCTTAATTACTTTGATCAAAAGGATTTTTTAAAATATAAAATTTAATTTCTTGGTGGGTTAAACAAAAGAAACCGGAACTGGCTAAACAAATTGGAAAGAAGTGAAAGGCCCAAAAACTAATACTTGATCCTAATATCAAAAACCATGTATGATACTAACCATACCACTTTTGCAAAGCTTTTTACTCTTCAAAAATTCATTGAAAGTGTTTAAAAGTTTGAACAAGTGTTTGAAAGATTTGCAAATTGTCTGTAAACGCTGAACCAGTCCCATGATTGAAAAGGTTAAGAGATTTTTTGCTAGAAGCCAAAATCACAATTTTTTATTTTTTTTACTTTTCTTTATTTTCTTTAATATTTTAACCTTTCCACTTATTTTTTTTATCGTTCTATTATTTTTTTTCTCTCTGGCTCCATGAATTAGTAAGTGTTTCTTGTTTGTTCTTACTTCCTTTTCATGAACAATTCCAAAATACCTAAAACTTTCGAAAATTTGGAATTGTTCTGAATAAAACAGCAAACTTTTGAAAATAAAACAAACTAACCACACACCTGTCTTTCAAAACACCAAAAAAAAAAACAAAACCCTTTGTGTGGATGCTTTTTGTAATCTCAACAAAAAAAAAATTTTATTTACAATAATTTCGTTTTCATTCACTTAAAATCCTTTCTTTCTTTCGTTTTTCTTATACAAACAAAACACTATCTGGATTTGGGGTTATTACCTACTTTTAAATTTTGATCTCTAAAGTAATCAAAGTAAGTGAAAGTTACCTATTTTTTTTTTTTAAAGATCCTTTTTAATTTTTTTAAAAACAAAAAAAACTTTTTTAACCCCTTTGTTATTTTACAATCTTTTCTTTTTTTTTTTTTATTTTTATTTTTTTAAATTGGCACTAATTACGTTTACCAACCAAACCCAAAGATGTAAGTTTTCCTCTTTGTTTTTTTTTTTCTGAAATTACATTTTCTTTGTTTTCTGTTTTACTTTATTTCTTTTTTTTACAAATTTTTTTTTTTTTTTTTTTTTTTGAATAATGACTGTTTTGATGAATTTAAAAGATATAAACACACAAATTGGAATTGAAACTAGACTTTAACAAAATTATTCATTTTGTTTCTCAAAATTTTTCATTAAACAAATTGCTAAATATTTTGAGTTCTCTTCGAATAGTATTTATTTTTTACAGAGAAGGGTGGGTCTTTTGGGGGGTATCAAATGAAAAATCATACCTTTCAATCAAAACCTTTCTATTTGTACAAACTTTTTTTGCCTTTTATTGTTTTCTGTTTTTGGTTTTGAAAATGGTTTGTTTTTGTTCCAATCAAGATTTTTTTTTTTTCTCTTTTTGTTGTGGTATTTTAGAATTTTCAATTTTGCATTATTCTAAAATTCAAATCAGAAAAAGAAGAACGAACTACCAAGACTATAAATTGTAAAATTTAAACAAAACAAAAAGATACCATTTTGCGAGTGTTTATCTCAAACAAGAGTTTTGAAAATTGAGGAATAGATATTTTCTGAAAATGTTAACTTTTTTACTTTATCTTATTAATTTTTTTTTTTTCGTGGGTTCCAAATTGACTAAAAAAATAAAATTGAAATGAAACAAAAACAAGGGTATTTAATTAGAAAACTCACAGATCCTAATTTGAAAATTCAATCTCTTTCTTTTAATTAAAAGAAAAAAAAAAAAAAATAATCTCTATTGTAACTAAAACAAATGGTGATGAATTTTAATCATTACAAAAAGTTCAAAAATCCAAGCAAAGCTCTATTAATTTAATAAACCCACCCATGAATAACTTTTTAGCAGTAAACAAATAAAAACCAAAATTCTAAAAATGTTATTAATGAAAATATAAATCAGATATAAATTTCTAATATATACTCCCAAAAAAATATTTATTAATTGATTTTTTGCTTGATAAACAGATCGCAAAAATTAAACACCAAAAACTCCATAGTTTCATAGATTTATACTTTCTCAATAGGATCTAATCAATTTTACTGTTTGGAATCTTAAATGAAATTTTTGATCAATTTATTTTTTTTATTTAAAAGTAAATTTCTAAAAAGGGATCTGAAAGAAGATTACAAGTTAAAATCTAACAATTTTAAAAAATAATTTTTTGAGATCTCGTCCCGTTTCAAAATTTAACCATTTTAACAATATATAAGATTTGTGAAATTTAATAAAAAAACATACATACAAAACAAATCCAATCAATAATTCAAAGATTTTTTTTTTTTTCATCGATCACCAATAAGAAGGAAAATTACTCTTTCTTCTTGTTGGTTATTTAATTTATTGAAGGCAATACAAACATTTTTTAAAAAAACTTCAGATTTTCAACGCATTATCTGAATAAGTAATTTTTTTTAGTTTGATCGTAATATTAATTGGGAATTTACTTTTTTTAAAAAAAAAAAAAAAGAATTGAAATTTTCAAAATTCAAAAAAAATCGAATGAATTTTATAAAGCTATATGTCTTTCAAACCTATCAAATACTTGAAGACGATTCACAACCCTTTCAAACATTTTCTAACATTTTAAAAGGGGGGGGGCTTGTAAAAGTCTCACAGCTTTGTAAAAGTAATGGGACTTTTTTGTAAAGTGATTTTAAAAAAATAATTTTCTTATTTTTCATGATTTTGTAAACACGCATTTTTTGGAATATTGAGATTTATAATTTATTGCGATTTTATGATTTTACACGATAAAGTTGGATTAATCAATATTTTTTAATATAATCACTAATTTATTATCAATATCATGTTAATACATGTTATTATCAAAACCTCTCCTTTATTAAAATATCGAAAATTAATGAAATATTATTTAAAAAATTCATTTTTAGAAACCTTTATAAACTTAAAACCCCTTTAAGAGGATATGATTAGAATATTATAATATCCATCACAATATCCAGAAATTTTATTTTTTTAATTTTTAACTTTTTATTTTTTTTTTAAGGTTTTTTTTTTTTTTTCTTCAAACGTTAAATTAAATTAAATTATTTTAACATTTTAAATAACAGAATCAAAAAAAACAAAATTATAGACCGAATCGAAATACCAACAGTTATGGAACTTACCAAAACACCCCAAATTATCCAAAGAGTAGCTATTATGCAGACAATACAAATTTAAATACTACACAAAATTATCCAAATTACCAAAGCAATCAAAATAACTCATATTTGAAAAATGTTGACACGAATAGTTATTTTCAAAACCCGAATTATTATAATACGAATAATAATAATGGATTTTATCACCCACAACAAATCCCCAACCAATTTGACCAAATTAATAATCCTCAAACACAATATCTTCCAAATAAGTTTCAAAACACTCATTTAAATAATAAACCAATTGATATTAATTCAACGCAAGATTCAAAAAATGGTGAATTACTTTTTGTTTTTAAAGATGGTGGCATGATTCCTACCGAGGATTTACAAAATAAACAAGAAACAAACACAAATTTACAAAATAAACAAGAAACAAACACAAATAAGCCAGAGCTATTATTTACAATTGAAAAAAACGATATTAAAACCATTGAAAAAAGCACAGGCACAACAAATAATTTAAATAATAAGCCACTCGAAATAAAACCTAATCCAAAACAAATTGAAGTAGGTCAATCAAATCAAGATAATGATGATATCCAAAAGCAAAAAAAAAAAGAATTAAGCAATACTCAACAAAATGAAATTAATAAAAAAACTATAATCGAAAAAAATAAAATAAATCAAAATGATCAAATTAAAAATAAAAACCAGCCAAACAAAGCATATCCAACAAATGTACCACAGCCAAAAAAAAAAAAAAAAAATCAAAAAAATACCTCAAAAGGTAAAAAGAATCATAGCAATCAAAAAGATAATTTAAAAAAAAATGTAATAGAGGATCCAAATAGGCAAAGCCATCAAAAAAAAAAAAAATCACCTCGAAAGACTAATAATTTAACACCTAAAGAAAAAGTAAATACCAATTCAAACGAGGCAACCCGAAATAAAAAAAAACCAACAAATAAACAAAATATAAAAATTGATGGGCAAAATAACAAGAAAAAAAATAATAAATCATCCCCAAAAACAACACAAACAATACCAAATAAAGCCAAAAGGAAAACGAAAAAATCTCCAAGGCAAACCGATAAAAATCTCAATTTAGACAAAGAGAAAAAAACTGTGATTAAAAAAACGAAAAATAAAAAAAATGACAAAAAAACTACGAAAAGCACTGCATGGAATAAAAGTGTTGATACCAAATCAAAACTAAAACCAAAACAAAACCATAAATCTAAAACTAAAAATAATAATACCAAGGATAACAAAACAACAAAATCTGAAGAAATAAAAAAAGTAACTCCCAAGTCAAATAAAAAAAATAATAATAAATCGTCTTCAAAAAGAAAGGGAAAAGAAAAGGCGATAAGGAATGAAGAAAATAAAGAACCTATTAAAAATAAAAATAAAAAGCAACTAACCAATGAGAAAGAACAACATAAAAAAAAAACAGATAATAAAACTGAGCAAAGGGATCAAAAAAAACCCAAAAAACAAAAAAAGGACAATGTCAAAAAAGCAACACAAAAGGAAAAAAATATCAAAGAGAGAGTTGCTAAAAATCAAAAAAATGAAAAAAAAAATTCAACAAATAACAAAAATCGAAAAAATGATAAAAAAAATCCAATAAATAACAAAAACAAAAAAAATAATAAAAAGGAAAATGAGACAAAGCAAACAAATGTTTCCAAACAAAATACAAAAACTAAAAAAAAGGAAAGCACAAAAACTAAATCTACAAATAAAAATAAAATAAAAAAAATTGAAAATAATACAAAAAAACAAAAAAGGGAAAGCATTAAAGATAAAAAGAACGAACAAATTCAAACAAAAAAAAATGAAGATAATAATAAAAATAAGCAATCAAATAAAGCAAAAAAAGAAACCATTAAATCAAAAAAAGAAAATAAAAGTGATAATAAAAATCAAAAGCAAATAAAAAAACAAAAAAAAGATAAAGATAATGCCAAGCAACCAGATCAAAAAGAAAAAAACATTAAAAATGGGGCTCAGAAAAATCAAAAAAATGAAAAAAATGAAAAAAAAAACCCAATAAATAACAAAAAGAAAAAAAATAATGATCAAAATAATCATAAAGTCAAAAAAGGAACAAAAGAAAACTTGAAATCAACAAAAAATCAACCAAAAAAGGATCAAAAAAGATCAAAAAATCAAAAAAAAGATGATGTCAAAAAAATTAAAAATGAAAATAAAAAAGATAACCGAGGCAAAAATAAAGATCAAGGTTCAAAAAAAAAAGATGATGCAAAAAAAATTAATAATAAAAAAAATGTAAAGCCAAACAAGAATGTCAAAGATAACAAAAAAAATGCACAAAAAAAAAACGAAAAAAAAAAAGATAAAGTAGAAGAAGTCAAAACAACCCAACCAATTAGTGATAATAAAGAGAAAACAACAAACGCAAAGGGGAAGATTAAAAATGAAAAAGAAGAAGAAGAAAACAAAAATATAAAGGAACTCAATAATAATAAGAAGGGTAAAAAAAAGAAAAAGGAAGAGAATAAAAATGAAAAGCAAAATAAACAAAATAAAAATGAAATTGAAACGAAATCAAAATTAGAAAATAAAGATAAATTACAAGGCGAGAAAAACAGAATTTCTAATAATGATCAAGAGAAGAAAAAAGAAATTAATACAGGTGAAGCAAAACAAAAAGTGCCTGAAAATAAAAAAGATGTTAAAGAAAAAGAAATTGTAAAAGAAAAAGAAGAAGTAAAAGAAGAAGTAAAAGAAGTTGGAAAAGAAAAAGAAGTTGGAAAAGTAAAAGAAGATAAAAAAGAAAAAGAAAATGAAAAAGAAAAAGAAGTAGGAAAAGAAGAAATAAAAGAAGATGAAAAAGAAACAGAAGATAAAAAAGAAGAAGTAAAAGAAGAAAATAAATTAACAGGTATTAAAATAAGAGAAACTCAAAGTTTAAATGGAATAAGAAAAAAAGGTGATAAACCACCAGGAATTAAATCACCTCTCCTGAAACGAAGTAATACTGAATCAGTAAAAATAAAATATTCAGTTGGAATATGGAGTCCTCAACAAGGAAAAGGTTCCAAAAGTTATAATTCAGATTTTTTAAAACAATTTAAAGTAATATTTCTTTTTTTTTTTTTTTTTTTTTTTTTTCTTTTGTGTTTTGGTTTTAAAAATAAGAATTTTTCAAAAAAATTTAAATTCAAAAGTTATAACAATGTATTCATAAAATGACTTAACCACTTTAATCGATCGTTTAGATGCAAAATTATTAAAATTTTTGATTTTTCACTTTTTGAAAATGAATTTAATAGTTTAATAAATGAATTTAATCGTTTAATAAATGAATTTAATCGTTTAATAAATGAATTCACAAAAAATTCAAAATCTTAAAAAAAATTATATTTTATAATAAAGGAACTTTTACACACACACAAAAAAAAAAGAAAATTTGAATATATTATTCTATTTAGAAAAAATCCATCTTTTTTTTGTTGGTCGATTATTTTTATAATAAAATTATTACTTTTTTATATCTCATTTATTAAACCATTAAATAAATCAATGCTTTTTAAAATTATCATTACAGAGTCATTTTCCAAAAGGGATTAACATAAAAGGGATTTCAAAAATATCTAGAAAATAGTCAACAAACTTCAATCGACATATTTTCATTCCCATTATTAATAACTTTTTTTTAAAAAGAATTTAAATTTTTTGTTGGTAATAATAAATACATATTATTATAAAACCCAATTAATTCATTATTATTTTTATTATTTTTTATTTTTTTTTGTTTAAATTTAATCTTAAATTGATAAAACCACTAAATAAAATTTAAAAAATTTCAATTTATTAAAACCTCAAAAAAAAAAAAAACACATTGTAGTCTTTAATTTTGGATACACCATCAGGAATGTTTAGTCCAGGATTGGTGGAACTGGTTGCGCCACCAAATTCATTTCGAAATCAAAACAAGGGAGGCAGGAAGTTTTATAAAAATAAAGGAAAAAAATATTTCAAACGCAAGCAAAAGCCAAAGCCCAAGCCATTAGAAAAGTCCGAAAATAGATTTATCCCATCATCGCAAAAAGAAAAAACACAAACAGAAATTGATGAAGAAACGAAGAGAAATTTAATGGTTGAAAAAAAAAAAGGAGAGTTTAGATCGCTATTAAATAAACTAACGATTGAAAATTCACATATTATCAAAAAAAAGTTCTTGTCCATCACCATTGATGATGAAAAATTATTTGAAATTGTTATTGAAATGCTGATTGAAAGAGCCGTTCAACAAAGATATTTTTCGGAAATGTATGCCGGTTTTATCAGTGACATTCAAAAAAAAATCCAAGAAAACGAAGTCGTTACACGGAAACTGCTTCGCCGTAATTTAATTGACGGGTGTAAAAAGAAATTTAATTCAACATTAAAAATAATCGAGAGCCCAGAGTTTTTAAAAAAGTCCAAATCCAATGATGAAGAGGTCATTGAGGAGGTGATCAAAATACGAGATTCGATGTTTGGAATCATGCAATTTATTGGGGAATTGTATTTGATCGATATCTTGTCAGAAAAGATTATGGACATATGCCTAAAAAAGCTAAAGGAAATGGTCAAAAAAAAAAATTCGTTCGAAAGCTTGGAAATGATCACGGTTTTGGTGACAAGAATTGGCAAAAAATATGAATCCGAATTAAGGGAAAATAAAAAGGAAAAATATCCCCTCTACTTGAAAGCCTTCGAGGAACTGATGAAGGACTTGAAAAGCAAATCGACTCAAAATTTGGATTCGAAGGTGAAATACAAATTAATTGACTTGGTCGCGCTCCACAAAAGCAAGTGGGCCGAAAAAAAAAAAAAGGAAGGCCCACAAAAGATCAGAGATATACACCGATCGCACCAAAAGGAGCAATACGAAATCATGTATGGTAAAAAACACAGATCATCATATAAACCATCATACTCGCAATCGTCCACGGGCGGCGGCGGCGGCGGCAGCAGCGGCAGCAGCAGCAAAACGAAATTCGCGAGTGTTCAGGTGAAGAGCCCGAAATACCATTTCCAGCAATATTTGAAAACAGAAAAAATCAGTGCCTTCTTGAATAGCGTCAACTTCAAGGCCCATTCAAAGAAATTGTTCACAATCATTTGGGACGAATTCATCAACACCGCGGGCAAATTCATTGGCGGGTACACAAAGCTATTCGCCGAATTGCTTTCCCAGCAAATCCTAACCATTGACAAAATGGAATCAGGCTTTTTTGATTTCTTCAACCCCACCCAATTCGAGCTTTTAGACGAAGAATGGCCTGCATGGCCAAAGCAAATGGCGACCATCCTGGAGTTCATGTTCTCCATGACCGATCTCAACTGGGGCGCGCTCGACCGCTTCATCAACAAAATGATCAGAAATAAGGATCCCAAAGCCTTGAGAAGAAGCCAGAAAAAGCCTGTCGTTCAACTCGTCGATTTTGTTTGCTCCAAATTAAAGCCAGACGTTTTAGTCAAGCTAAAGGAAAATGTGAACGGGAATGACGCTCAAGAAATTTGGCTTGTTCCTGAAAATGAAGCTTTTATGAAGAAAAAAAAAAAAAAAAAAAATTAATTTTATTATGATTTAATTTGGAAAATTAAATACAGTTTTTTTTTTTATTATTTTTGTTTTTTTTATTTTTAATTCTTTGGTTTATTTTTTTTATAATTTTTATTATTATTCCTATATTATATAAATTATATATATATATATACATTGATACAGATACGTATACATACATTTAAATACATATATATATATATATACATATTATACACATTCTATTTTAAATAAAATTATTTATTTTTTTATTCTTTTTCGTTACAAATATTAGAGACGCTTTGATGACATCATGTATATCCCTTAGAACACCAAATAGCCTAATTTCCTTTCAAATAAAGTTTTTAATTTGAATTGTTAAAAAAGGATTCTAAGATATAGATTTTATAAACAATTATCTACGAAAGAAAATTTTATAATTAATAATTGTAGAGTTACTTAAATTAAAAAAATAACTTGAAAAAAAATTTCAATATTTGAAAAATTTTTCTTGATTCTTATGATTTTATTATTTTTGAACGACACTTTACCAAAAAAAAGTTTTTTTTTTTTTTAAGAACATTTTATCTACACATCAAAAACTTTTTATTTTTAAAGATTAAAACACATCATACTTTAATGGAAATTTTTTTGGGGCACTTTGCACAAAATTGCCTAAAATACTTTAATAATTCATTCATTATAAAATTTATTTTGACATCACATACAAAATTTGTTTTATCTACTGATTACCATTCAATATCAAAATCTATATTTGATTCTGAAGAATTTAAAAATAAAAAAAGAAATTAAATTAAATTGTAAAAAAAATAATTTTTTTTTTAATTTTGATATTTGGAAATTTTTTCAACAAGAATTTTTTTCAAATTTACATGATTTGGTGAATAGTTAAAGCTAGATTAATAATTGATTTTTTTTTTTATTTTTTACAATTTTTTAATTTTTGACTTATAAAAATCTAGACATAAAATAAACACTATTGTTGAATTAAAGACCATAAATCAAAAATTATTTTCCTATATCTCGATTAATTTAGATTGGAAAATTCAACTTTTACAAATATATTATAAAAATTATTACATATAACAAAATTCAAAAATAAAATGGTTTTGAAAGATTATTTTATTCTCTTTGAATAATATTTAAAAGTGTTTATTTGTTTTTTTTTAAATTTAGGGTTAATTATTTTATCAATTAAAAATGTTTTTATTGGTTTAATTCTACTATAATAAATGAAATTATTTTACAATTTTTTTTTGTTTTGTTTTTTCAAGTATTTTCGATTGTTTTAAAAAAAGTTTCAGAAAATTATTAATATTAAACTTTTAATTTTGGCCTAAAGAAATGAATTTAATTTTTCTCTTGATTGGATATTTATTGAATTTTTTTATTAAAAAAAAAGTAAAATTTCTCATCAAGATTTTTTTTTTATCATAAAATTAACAATGTTGTTTCTTAATTATTATTAATAAATAGATGTGTTGTGTTTTGAATTACTATTATTAATATTATATTTATAATTTAAAAAATTTACAAAATAAAAATCTTAAAAAAAATGTAAAAATGAATAATTATTATTTTTCCTTCGAATTTCAATAAAAAAATATAATAACATAACTATTTTATCTTTGAACTAAACTATTTTACAAAAATTTTGACTCGCTTTATAATGTTAATGGAAGTTTTTTTGAGGGTTTATTAAGTATTCTTCTCAAAAAAATATTTTCAAATTTTTGGATCAGAATTACTTTTTCTAATTTTACAAATTTTAGTTTTGCTTTTTCTAATTTTTTTTTTTCTTTTGTTTTTGTTTTTCTTTTTTTTTGAAATTTTTTTTTTTTTTTTTGAAAAAAAAGATCATGTGGAAAAAAAAAAGATCTTCCAAAAGACAACTAATCACTATGAAAAAACGAGACGATGTACTGTCTTTTAAAATGAATTTAATTACTGATAAATTCAAATAACTGTCAGAAAATTTTTACTTCGCTTTCCATTTTACATATTTTTTCCCTTAGATTTGGATAATGCGGTTTATTGCTTGAAATCTTAAGGGAGTAGCTACACCATAAGGCATGATAAAAATTTGAGAGAGATGAGATAAGAACATTTTATTTTAGTGGCGTGTGATCGTAGATTCTCTAAAAATTTTTTTAAAAAAATTATTTGATATTTTTTTTTTAGTAATGTTCAACAATTAAAAAAAAGAGATTATAGAGATAAAATAGTTTTTTTTTTTTTTTATTTTTTTATTAAAATAAACTTAATTCCATTAATTTGGGCACAGTTTAAACAATTGGAAATATAACAATAACATGATTTACGTCCAATTGGAAATTAATTTTAATTCAACAAACCATATCATTTTTTTGTCTTTTTTGTTTTTGTTTTCATTTTCTATTTCTGAAGTTACTTAATCTGTTTCGTTAGATCTGAAAATTTTTTATAGATGGTTGATAGAAGGTTACAGTTGAGTTTCTTAAATTGAAAAACCCACATACAACCGGTGCATGGTATCTTATCATTTGATCGATCAACCATTGTTGGTGTAATTTCAACAAATCAAATAATATATTTTTTGTTCAAACTCTTTCATTTCAGCTCGTTTCCTTATTTTGGACACACTTTTTTTGATTTTTTATTTTATATTGTTTTCTTATATTTGGATGTAAATGATTACTTAAAAAACCATTAATACTATATAACTTAAATGTGGTTTTATATTAGGTTTGGAAAAATATCATAAATTGAGTTTTTGTTTCCCTATTTTTGATTTTAGATGTGTCCAAATTTTTGGAATGGGGTTTAGTTTTTTTTTTGGGAGAAGATAATTTCAGATTCTTTGAATAAAACTTATGACTATTTTGTGGTTTAAACTTTGATAACATATAATCATATTCACTTCTCCAATTCCACTAAACCCAACTATTTAAAATCCTAACAAGTTATAATTTGACTTAATTATTCTAATTTTGGAATCCTTCCAGCTATTTAGGTTCCATTTATGTTTCCTTTTATGATTCTCTCAATTGTAATGTTGTTGTTCTTTTTAAACAAAATACATTAATCCCAAATGCCACTAATAAAAAAATATTTCTAATTGCTTTATGTTGCCAGGATTAAAAAAATCTCAAAAATGATGAAAATTGAAAAAATGTTGAAATTAAATGCCACAATAGAATGTTGAGATAAGGATAAAAGATAAGTTATTCAACATTCAAAACACTATTTTAAGCAATT
This sequence comes from Anaeramoeba flamelloides, assembly GCA_027625915.1. Lineage (NCBI taxonomy): Eukaryota > Anaeramoebidae > Anaeramoeba > Anaeramoeba flamelloides. Next base: position 8,398,373 of record JANTQA010000032.1, on the reverse strand, counting down.
CAACTCAACATTCTATTGTGGCAATTTCTTTGAGAATTTGAAAAAAAAATTTAAAAAATCTTATGAATGAAGTACTTTAAATAATAAAAATCAATGAGGTACACCCAAAGTAAAAAATGTTTTTTACTGATCCCAATCAAAATTGCAAAAAAGTGAAAGATTTTTCTTTACCGTGGCTACTCCCTTAAGTAACTATGTAAAATTAGTTTATCTTTGAAATATTCCTTCATAAGAACTGTTTAAAAAGTTGAGTTGGTCAAGTTATAAAAATAAAAATTGAATAAAAAGTTTATTATATGTGTTTGAATTTATCAGTATTAGCCAAAAAATCTTGATGTTCACTTTTTTTCAGTGAAAGCTCAGTAATAAAAAATCCATAATGTTCATTTCAAAAATTGTGACTCATTTTTTTTTTAGTTTTTGGTTTTATTTTTTTTTAATTTTTAAAATATCAGATTAATATATATATATAAGCTAAATTTCAAAAATAGGGTCATCATTAGTATTTTCTAAATTATTGGTATATGTGTTGCGTTAACCAAATATTCTGAACTCAATATCTTTAAAAGTCATTATTGAATATTTAATATCAAGAAATAATCTTCTTTTAATGAAAATTTCCCAAAGTTGAATTCATTTTTTCGCAATTTTTCTTTCAAAATGATTCCATATTTTTATTTTTATGTTGAATGAACAAGAACATTTTTGAAAACCGTTAATATTCAAGAGATGAGATTAATTAACATTGAAGAAAGGGATTGTAAAATTCAAAGAAAGTAAAACACCCAAGAAGTGTTTGCTTCGAAAACAAGTATCAACCAAATTTGCTTTAATGGGTTACAATGGTTCCTTGAAAAGTGAAGAAATAGCGAGATCAAATAAGATCTTCTTTTCTCTTTCATTTGGAGACAATGTAATGAATGTGATCGTATTCATTTTATCTTTGAGTTCTTTGTTGTACATTCAAAAAATTGGTTTTGTTTTCGTTTTCTTTTCTTTTTCTTTTTCTTTCTTTTGTTGAGATTCTTTTTATCTTGAAAAAGGTATCAAGGAAAGTTTGGGTTGATACCAAATGGGTAAATAGTAAAAATCTGATAACTCTGATGGAAAGTTGTTTCAAAAGGTTCTTGGAAGCAATGGTGAATCTTAAATGGATAATTTTAAGATGAAAAATCATTTCAAAAATAGGGTCAAATTTATTTTTTTTCTTTATGGGTTTCTTTTCTCTATTCTTTTATTAGAAATAATAATTAAAACAGAAAAGGGTGTTTTAGACAGTTATTTTTAAGTTTTAAGTTCTGGTTTTTCTGGGTTGAGTTTTGGTATTCACTAAATGAGAAACTACAATTTTTTTTCAATCAAAAATTTGCCCCTATTTTTGAAATTAAGCTTATATATATATATATATATATATATATATATATATATATATATAGAATGACTTAAAAGTGAATTGTAAATCAGATTTAGTTAATAATTGTTCTTCAATACTAAAGGATAAATTTTTTTTTCAATTTATTATTTCAGGTTAGTAACAATTTTTGAAATGGTGTTTATTTTGGCTACTTATTATAATTCAAATATGGATTAAAAACATATAAGAAAATATATATATATTAGCATATCAATATAATTTTAAATCTTTTATTTTAAACTTGATGAAATTTAGACAAATCGGGGGTAACTAGAGATAAATTTGTGATTATATCAAAAAAATAGCAAAAAGTCCTACTTAACCTAGAAAAAAAACATAAAACAGTGATTATTCCTAAAATCAAATAAATCTTTTTAATCACGCAAATCAGAAATTATTTTTTTGAAATGGTATTACAAAAAAAAAAATAAAATTTACAACAAACGGAGACTTTTACAACACATTTACCCTTCAAAAATGTTATAAAGTGTTTGAACGGTTGTGATATATCTTCAAGGGTTTGAAAGATTTGTAAATTACAACAATTTTCAAAAATAGAATGATATTTTGAATGAAAAATAAAATTTTATTTCCTTATCTTTTTTGTTTTTTTTTTCAGTATTTAATCACAAGTAATTTTAAGATCGAACAAATAATCATTAATTTGAGAAAATGAATATGAATATATAATAGATATGTTTTTTAAATCAGGATATTGTCTTCAAAGTTACCTAAACAAAAAAAATAAAGAGTAAATTATCCTTCTTATTAGTGATCAATTAAAAAAACCATTTAAACCCTTGCTATGTTTTCTATCCACCACAAAGATAACTTAATTAGAGAAGAATAAGAATAAGAACAGAAAAAAACTTTTACAAACAATTTTATTAATTGGTGATATTGTGGGTAAGTTGTTGAGAATACTTTTAAATGGTTATCCGACTCCTTTTAGCTTCCATTATTTAAATAAAATGTTTAAACCAGAAAACATTCTTGAAATAACTCGTAGAGGATGTGTTGTATTATAGAAGAATATTTATCGAAAGCAATTACCAACAAAACGATTGACTGAGAAAAACATTTATTTCTCTTTTTTGTTCTTATTTTTGTTGATCAAAAAGGATCGATCGGTATGTCAACCAAATCATAAGAAAACACAATAAAACTCTTTGATCTTATCATTGATTGAATCAAATATTTTTCTTGTTATTTTTTAAAAAATAAATATTTTTTAAGGTTTTTTTTGGAAAAAACAAAAAAAGTAATAAATATTACTTTATTAGACCTAAAGATATCAAATATTATATCACAATGTAATATTGATAACGGTAATTATACACTTATATATATTTTTATTCAATTATTGTAATTTATTAGATAGTACAATTTGTGTTGTTTTTGTATTATTATTGAATTTCTTAATTTTCTACAAAATACTGGTAGTTTTATCAAATAATTACGATTTCTGATAATTATAAGTAACCTAAAAAAGATCTCGTTAAATTTTTTTTATTTAAAAGTTATAAATATTTCCAAATATAAGAGTAATAATACAAATTTTTGTTAAAACAAGCAGAAAAATAAACAATGAAAATATAAAAGGAGAGAAAATTGACCAAAAGATAATAAAATATAAAAAATAGATGATTTATTGAAAAATATAAATTTATTTAAAAAACACTATCATATCAAGAGTGAATTTCGGAGCGGTTAAAATTAAAACTCTTAATTCAATGAGTGGATAAAACCTACCGTGTGTGTTTTTTTGACTAAATTTAATTTTCTAAAATCGTGTTTAAAATCTATGGATTATATGAAAAAAATAAATAAAAATAAATTGGAATCAAAAAAAAAAGAATTAAAATAAAAAATGAAGATAAAAAATAAATAATAATGAGAATTAAAATAGCTATAAAAATAGTTTAAAAATCATTTTGAGATTACATTATATTATTATAAGGCAATTCAAAATTATATGAATTTGTGATCTTTAAGTCTGGGGATTATGTTACAACGGGGTAAACACAATATACCTATACCCATTTATAGTTTTTATTTGTGTTTCTTTCCCTCGAAAATTTATCTCTAATATTATTGGAAAAAAACTTATAATCAAAATAATAATTTTTATATAAAAAGTCATTTTTTCATTGAATTTGGGATTTTTATATTTTTTTCGCCCCCGATTGACTCAAATTTCATTAATTTTAAATAAAAGAATGATAATTATATTGATTTACTAATATTTTTTTTTCTTATTTATCTTTAATCCAGATGTTGATAATAATAAAAAGTCAAAACAGTTCAAATATAAAGCAGTCAAGTTTTTTTTTATATTAATTCTCATTTTTACTTTTTTTTTAAAGATTTTTATATATTTTCAATTTTTTCAAATTATAATTTTTATTACAAAAATAGTAATTCAAAATACAATACACTATTTATTAAAAAAAAACCATGAAAAATACTATTCATTTTATAATAAATAAATTAAATAAATAAAATATTACTGATAAACTTCGTTTTTTTTTAGATGAAATTTCAAAAAAAAATAAACTAAGAGAAAAATGATAATAATATTTATGTGATAAAATTAATAGTTTAATCATTACTATATATTTTTAAATATTTTAGCCCAACTTTTTTCCTTTCAATTCCTTACCGCTCTTTTTTTAGGAATTAATTAAAAAAACACAAGTCTTCCAAGCTAAATAAATTGAGCTATAGAAACCGGATGAGATTTTGAAAACAAAATGGTTTTATTCATAAAAAATGAGTATTGGCTTAAAAATATAGATTAATGCAAACTAGCGAAATATGTAAAAATAATTTGGAAAAAAAAAAAAGTCAAATTCAAAAAAGAAAATGAAAAAAGAAATTATCAATGTTTTTATTTGAAAAATATTAGTTTGAAAGAATCTTCATTAAATTTACACTCAAAAATGTTGAGAAATAAAGAATGATGAAAATAATAAATATTCAAATTGGTCCTGGAATATTAGGAAGAGATAAGTAAAAATACTGATAAATAATCAAAGAAAAAAAGAAGAAAAAAAAAAAAAAAGATAACAAAGAATTTTTAATAAAAAAAAGGAAAATTCAAAATGGTTTTTGGGATTAAAATTAGATCAAATTATAAATATCATTATTATTCGAATTGTCGATTATTTTTTCCTAGTGTTAAGGATTGTCCTAAATTCACCGACCAAGTTTGTGTTCAGAGGGAAATAGACAATTGAACGAGAAGAAGATGTCGCAATTTTACCAAAAGTTTCTAGATATTTGATGGAGATAAGATACTGGGTAGCATCAACATTAAATGGCTTGACTGCTTCTGCTAAGACTTTAAGTGCACGCGCTTCGCCTTCTGCGATCAAGGTTCTTGAGTCCGCTTGCCCTCGTGCGATGAGGATTGTGACTTGTTGTCTACCTTTGGAGATTGCAATCATTTTTTGTGTGGCACCCTCGGCTTCTGTTCTGACCTTTTCCCTTTGCCCGTCGGCTTCAATAATTGATGCCCTTCTAATTCTTTCTGCAGCAATTTGAGAGTTCATTGCAATTTGGACATCCTTTGTTGGAATGATTTCTAAAAGTTCAACTTTGTTCAATTTGAAACCCCAATTGAGGCAAATATGTGATACTTTTTGTTGAATGAGTTGATTAATTTCATCACGGGACGCAAGCGTATCATCGAGCCCCTGAATAAGTTTTTTTTTTTAAATTGTAGTTTGATTTTGGAAAAAAAATATTGTGAAAAAAAAAAACTCCAATTTTTTAAAAAAAAAAAAGAAAAAAAGAAACAAGAATTATTACCATTGCACCAATTACTGATCGTAAAGTGGTTTTTACCAAGTTTCCAACAGCAAGTGGGAGATCGTAAATTTCATAACAAACTCTTACTGGATCAACAATCTGATACAAAGCCATTAAATGAATTTTAAGTTCAACGTTATCACCTAAATTATTGTTTTTTGGATGCGTTGTTTGTTTGTTTAAGATCAAAAATTTTTCAGGGTAATTGTTTAAAAAATAAAAAAAAAAAATGAATAAAAAAAAGGTATGAAAAAAAGAAAAAAAAAAAAAAAGAAAAATAATTTTCTTACGTGTAATAATTGATTGAAGAGGGAAATCAAACAACGATTCTCGAAGATCAATTTTATGGACAAGAGATTGTGTCATTTGAATTGTTTCATTTCCATATTTATTAACAGAGATCTGGTTGTGTTTCCATAAGATTTTTCGGATACGATCCCTTACTGGCATTAAACAATGGAAACCAGCAGTAAGGGTTCTATTATATTTACCCCATGACTCAACAATGACACGTTCATTCTTTTTTAATTATCCAGAAGAGACAGTCGAAAATGGAAAAAAAAATTTATAAATTTTAAAAGTTTACAAAAGAAAACAAACAAAAAAGAACCAACAAATGAAAGGAAATAGTCAATTTTTTTTGATTTGAACAAAGAAAAAGAAAAAAAAAAAAAAAGATTACTTGTGCAACAACAATAAAGCTTTTTAAAACTGAAATGAGAAACCATATCAAAATTAAACCAAATAAGGAACCAAAGGATATTCCTACTGTAACACCAAGTGACATTTGTTAATAACAAAAAATTATTAAAAAAATCAATAAAATAGATAAATGAAAAACACTTTTAAAAATTAATTCTTTTTACTATTCAAGAAATAATCAACCGTAAAGTTTTGAAAATTCTAAATAAACACTCCAATTAAAGCACCATTATTATGTTCAATTTATTTTTCAAATATTATCATAATTAGATTGTTTCATAAGCAACAAGGTTATCTCTTAAACGACAAAAAGTTGTTCAACTTAAATGATGAAAAGTCAGAAAATCATTTTGGTAAAATTTTAAATAAAAAAAGAAAGTGGCTTGTTTTTTTGCTGTCTCGTCGAGAATTGACCATTTTCAAACTCAAAAACTGTTCGAATTTGAAAATACCAAACTCTATCTTTTGACAAACATAAGTAAAACGTAAGTAACTTTCGAATATAAAAGTGTCGGAAAATCAAAGATTTTTAATCAGATTAGAAAATTTTGATATTTTCACAAATCATTCTTAAAATTTTTCTTATTTGATTCCTGTTCCAAAAATAAAACTTTTTAAGGTTTATAATGCCTAAAATTTGAAAAAAGATTATCTTATGTAGGGTGTGGCTGCTTGTTAATTTGGTTCTTAGCTGATCGATCTTGGACTTGGACGGGAATTTAACAGTGGTTCAAAAAGACAATTTTTTTACAATTTATTATTTCAGAAATCCGATATTTAAGAGTCTAAGATTTATAGATTGATCGTTAAGTTATAAAAAATGTGGTTTGTGAGTTATTGATTGAATATTTCAATTATCTTTTAGTTTTAGTTGAATCTTTTCAAAAAATTATTATTTTTTTAGTTTTTGTTAATTGAATCAAATAGAAAAAAATATTAGAATCAACGAACCAAAAATCGAAATCCATTTTTTTAAATACCTCTCCGACTATAAGTTTTAGACTCTTAAATTCTTATTTCGGAAATTATAAATTGTAAAAAAATTGTCTTTTTGAACCACTGTTAAATTCCCATCCAATTCCAAGATCGATCAGATAAGAACCAAATAAACAAGCTGCCACACCCTACATAAGATAATCTTTTATCAATTTTTAGGGATTGTAAAACTGAAATGAATAGAAATATTAAATTCAAATAATTCACTTTTTCAGATTTATAAAAGTTGATTCGGTAAAACCATTTTTTACTTCTGGTTGAGTATCAAAATTGTTTTGTTATTAGAAATTCTTCCATAAAAAATTTTTTTTTAAAATTTTTTCAAAAAAAAAAATAAAACACTATCATAGATAGTGAAGTTGATTTATCTGATCTACTTTAAGAAACATTAAATTGTTAAATTTTTTATTCCTTTTTCAAAATTCTATTGTTGTGTTTTGTCCTTGGTTTGAAAAAAAATTCAAAAATATTATTTGAAGGGCCCACTTTTTGAAAATACTAATCAAAAAAAAACAGGAAAAAAATAAAAACTAGTATTTTTCAGGTCCAATTGAAAAATATAAAAAAAGTCAAATATGAGCTGATGGATAAACACTCTTATGTTAATTGAACTTTTTCGAACTTTTACAGGGTGTGTTCCGGGGTAGAATAAAAAAAGAATCCATTAATAACCATAGTACCATTTTACTCTTAACTTCAAGTGAAATAATTTGAATTTCAATTACTTTTATTAAAAAAAAAATAAAACGATATATAAGGTAAAAGTTCTTTACTAAAGAGAATTAAAAATATAAAATATACTAATGGTTAGAAGTGAACTTTTGGACTTTTATTATAAGTTTAATCTATTTCAATGTTAGACTGAGAGTTCAAAATTTCTCCCGAATTAATTATAATTGGGGATTTATGGGGGTAAAAAAGTATCCACCAACCTAATCAAAACCAAATCAAATATTATCTTTGGATCTGATAATTTATTAAATTTCTATATCTTGGTTAGTTTTTCTAAATTATATATATATATATATATATCTAATATATAAGTATTTCTAAAATTATAATTTTTCTAAGTCGAAAGTATATAAAAATTGCTGAAAAGTTCTAAAGTATTTAATTGGAATTGATTATTCATACTGATATGAATAATAATAACATGGTTTCTAATTTAATTCTTATATAATAGAATCTAAAAATTCCAAAGAATTACATATTTAAATAAAATTGATTAAAAATCGAAAGGAAAAGGTAAATTAATTGCTGCATCTTTAAATTATATATATATATATATATATATATATATATTGAATTGTTAGTTATAAGGTTAAAATTGGGTACCTAAATAATTTGTAGACCGAGGGGGTTTATTTTTCATTAAATTTTATATAATCATATTTAAAAAAATAATTTAAATTTTAAGCAGATTAATGACTTAAAAAGTTTGATTTTAAATAAATGAATAATTAATTGAAATAACTTTCAATTTAAAAAACTAAATATTGATTTTTTCTTTTAGAAAACAGGTGAAGTTTACTTTTCTAAAATTAAATTCCTCAAATTTTTGAATCTTGGAATTTTTTTGTTGTTTATTGAGTTTTTTTTTCCTGTTTTGTCATGCGTTGTGAAATTATACGATAGTAATTTCCTACTTTAATTTTTTGTTTATTATTATTTTGTATCTATTTTTATACTTTTTTTTAACATCAAAAATAAAAATATTATAAAATTAGATAACCAAACTAAGCGTATGAAGTAAAAATTAAAATAAACTCAACTTTTACTTCAAATTCAAAAATTAATAGAACAAAAAAATAAAAAAAAAAATTAAATAATGGATTTTTTATAATTTTCATTTAAAAATTTATTTCAAAAAAAAAAATTAATTGAAAGAATAAAAATAAATATAATAGTATTTTGATTTTTTTTAATGTCTGATTCCACTTTGAAGGTATAAAACTTTCAAGGGAAGATCATACACAAAAAATCTCAATTTAGGCCATTTTTTTTTTAATTTTTTTTTTTTTACATAACGAATTTTACAAGTAACCTATTTCTGTGCTTTAATTTCTAAATTATTCCGTGTCTAATATTTTGTTGAAAGTATGTGCCATAAAAGTGAAACTAAGTGTATTAGATTTTAAATTTCTGAGTTTAAAGTTTTTTTTTTTTTTTTTTTTTATTGATAAAATCATTATTTAAGTAAAAAAAAAAAACAAATAACAGATATAAGTGCTCATGAATTAGCTTCAATATGTTCAAAAATATTAATAAAAAATATTACTATAACAAAATGATTTATAAAGACCATACTTCTATTATAAATTTATATTATCATTAAATAATTTTTTAATTAATTTTTATTCTAAAGTTTATTTAAAATTTCTGTTTTCTCTTTCCTTCAAAGATACACCTTCAAAATTACTTTCCAATATTTTTGGAAAACAATTATTAAATAATTAGATTAATGAAATATCTGAATTAATACATAAAAATAATTTTCTCGAGATTATTTCAGAAACTATTTTAATTGGGAAAAAAAAACCATAATAATAATAATAATAAATAGAAGAAAACTATTTTTTTTCAAAAAAAAAAAACAATATAAAAATCAAAATTCTTGGTTTACTTCAAGCTTTTATTCAAAAATCTAAATTATTCAGATAATTAATAAATAAAAAACATTATAAAAACAAAAAGAATAATAATAATAATATATTAATAAAAATAATAATCAAATTTATAAAAATAGAATAACAAATTTAATGTAATTATATAAATATTGGTGGGTTTAATTCCGTGGTGTAAAGTGGGTGTCTTCTAATATTCAATTTATCTTTTTTTTTTTTTTGTTTTTTTTTTTTTTTAGTTAATTATTCTGTGAATCTAATTGGTTCATTCTGCGTTTCTTTACAGATTCATTTTGTGACACGAATAAATTATTAATTGTTGGGGATTGGAAGGTTTCTTTAAATGGTGAGTGGTCTAATAAATTTAACGGTTGGATATTCTTTTGTAACAAAAAATTTGAAGAGCAAGTATTCCAATAATTGCTATTATTAAGTCCAAATTTGACGATTAATTCCTTAACTAATTTTAACTTTTTGCCTCTATTATTAAGATACAAATTTAAAGGGTTATTATTATAATCTAGGTTAACCAGCTGAAAATATTCTTTGAGTGTACCGTTTGGTTTTAATAATTCTTTTGCTAGCACCCAAGACATTAAAAGGAATTTGGACTGTGTTAATTTATAAAGAAAATCTTTAAAAAAACGGCTCTGGCTTTCGTCGGTAAACAAATTAGTAAAATTTGGGAAAAACCTTTTTTCAAACCAGTACATTAATACAGGTTTTAAAAAGATCTTTTTGCAAATTTTTTCTAATTTTTTATTAATTTTGTGTTTTTCATATCCTGGTTGATTATTGGTTTTGCTTTTCTTTTTGATATTTTTCTTTTTGAAATCATTTTTCTTTTTTTTTTGCTTCGTAAATTGGTTGATATTTAAAAACACCTTTTGGTTCTTAAAATTAGTTTTGAGTATTTTTTTTTTAATTTTAGTTTTTTGTTTTGATTTATTCTCATGAATTTGGAATTCCTTAATTTTGAGTAATATTTTACGTAGTCTGATCGCCGTTTTTTCTTTTTTTTGTTGAATGTTGATGAGAGATAGGACCCCTAAAAAGATTTCTAAGATATATTCTGTGAACGTCCTTCGTGTGTTTGCTAACAAATATTTGCATTGCGATTTGATTTCCTTTCTTTCTTTTGTGTCTGCGTCCATTTGATCACCAATAACATCGGCAATTTGGCTTGTAAAAGGCAAAAGCGTCTTGTGTGTTGATCCCCCGGATATGACCCAGAGCTGCCCTAAGAAGAGTTTGAAGATATCTCTTCCGTTTTCAATTTTTTTCATTTGTACCTTGGCCTTTTGTGTCATATCCTGGTTATTGTTCGCCCCTTGTTTCTTGCTAGCGCTTTGGTTGTATGCCCAATGATTACGCTTTCGCTTGTTTTTAGATTTTAAATTATATGAGGATTTAATGGCAGTGGGCTTGGTTTGGGTTGGTTGCCTTTTGAAGGAATTTGCGCTTTGTGTTTTTCTTATGATGAGATTTTTGTTCTTCTGTTTGTTCTTGGCCATTAATGGTTCGTGTGTGTTTTCTTTCACCTTACATTTGACGATGTTTCTTTCAATTGCACCAATATTGATCTCGATCTTGTTGGTGGTTATGTTGCTCTTGCAATTGTTTTGGTTTAGATACAGACCCTCTAAAGTTGCTTCTTCTTGATCATAATTTGACATTTCAAATTCATTGAAGATTGGAATGAAAAAATTGTCAGAGTCTAAACCAAATTCAAAGCTTAATGAGTTTATCGTTTCTTTTTGATCAACTTCAATTTCGGAAACAAGACACTTTTCATCAAACCCATTTTGAAAAAGATTTTCAAATTCACAAAATTCGTCTTCATCGTAGATATTATCATTGTTGATACAATTACTAAACATATCGATTTCTTCCTCAATTAATTTGGAATTGAATTGGATTGTCTCGTCTTGTTGACAATCAAAAGTTTTGCTGAGTAAATAGTTTGTTTCGTTTGTTGGATAAACTGATGTAAAATTCATTTGCGATTGCCAGTTTAATGTGTAATTTGGAAAGTTGTTGTTTTTTTTAAATTGGTTTGTTCAATTAGAGAAATGTTTGTGGTGACTGTGTTAATTTTCGATTTTAGAAGCTTCAAAAATGAGAAATTTCATTGTTTTTAAAAATAAAAGAGGAAAAAAGTTTATAAAAAAAAAAGTTAAAAATTAATTCTATTAATCGTATTTAAATAACAAGACAAAATCAAAAAAGGCAGGGTATATACTTTTGTGGTTATAGACTCAAAATCAAAACTTATTCTTTTTGAAAACAATCAAAATTATCTTTATTACTCTTTAAAATAAATAATTTAAAATTAACAGATCTTTTTAAATTATTTATTTTAGGCCAGAGAAATGAACCAAAAACCATTAGGTGTTTCACAGTGAACTGATCTTAGAGTTGTGATTTCTTAAAAGTTTTAATAGCTTTTCACAAAAAAGTAGCAAAAATTTTGATCTCGAAATTAAACTACCTTCTGAATGAATTGAAGAAAGAATGAAATAAATCAACTGTAATTGGGGAATAACAAAAAATACTGGCAGATACAAGGATCGAGTAGACAATCAATCCCAATTTCAATTTGAATTTGAAACTTCGTAGTTTTAAAGGTATTATTATTTGTCAATCTAATACCGTTTATTTAGTTAGTTTAGTATATACATGCAAGTTTATGGTCAAATTTTGTGAGTTGTTCCAATCAAAGTCAAGTTTTTTCAAAAAACATTTTTTTTTTTTTTAATCCATTTTTAGTCTTTTTCGATCTATTTTGAACAAATTTAATTCAGACCTAACAGTTTTTTTTTGTGTTTATTGGTGTTCCGATGGAATAGAGCGAACCTCTTCAAATATTTTTATTTTCGCTTTATTCTTCTTCCAAATATTTGACTACTGTTATTTTCCCATTAATAATTGAAAATTTTTATTTCATCTAGTTTGCTATTGAATCAGAGAATTCTCTGTTCATTCAAAAAGCCAATTAAAAAAGAGATTTTTCTTGAACTTTCCTTACGCGACTTACTTGGATTTTGAGATAAAATTTCAATTCGGGTATTTTTATTTAAAGATTTGTGGTCATATAAAACAATTTAACTGATAAATGATAACAACCGAAAACATTTAAGACTTTGGAAATCCTCACTTGACAATTATTAATACTCAACAAAGTTAGTCCTAAATACTTGGCTAAGTTTTCTTGACACCATAAAGAAATATTAAATTATGAATTTTGTTAAAAACTTTGATACATTTTTTTATTCTATGATATCTAAGTTTTGGTTTTATATTGATTTCTTAGAAGTGCCAATTATTTATTTTTTGCTTTTCTGAGATTTGACCATTATTCCAATCAAAAAATTATCTTCTAATTGTTTATTTTTGGTTAATAGGTGTGGGAAATTGTTGAAAACACCTTCACTCTTTTTTTTTGAGTCAGGTTTATTTCTTAATTAATTACATTTGGTATTTTGGTTTTGTTTTAGTAAAGGGAGAAAATGGAAGTCGAAAAGGGGTAAAATAAACTTACTGATATTCGATTACTTTAATCGAGTTTAATTTTCACTTTATTTTTTGTTTATTTTTTATTAAAAATAATTATTTTTGAGGATGTGTCTTTGTGGTAATTCAGGATATCTATTTATAACTTTGGTTCTTTTTCGTTCTTGAGAAATATTGGTTGAACTAACAGTTCTAAACAAAAGTCTGATTTCAGAATCAAAAAAAAGAGAGAAATCAGTCGAAAATTTATCACTTTTATATTTCAAAGAGAGGTATTTTGAAATGTTAACTTTTCAAAAAGAATATTGGGATCGAGTTAAAATCTAATTTGGGGTTGATCTACTTTTTGTTTTTTTATTGAATTTGTCTGAAAAAAGTCTAAAAAGAATGGTTAATCTACTTTTTAAGCTAAAAATTCAATTTTCGTTGACTTTACAAGTAAAAAACCAGTAAAATTTAAAAAACCCTTGATTTCCATTTTTTTGATCAACGAAAATATTCATAAACAATTCAAAAATATCCTTGCATTTAACATATTAATATATTTATTTCATAATAAACTGTAAAAACTCAAACACCTTAAATTTATAATAAATATAAATTCGATTTTTTTAATCAATAAAGATTTTAGTAAAAAAATGAAAAAATTATTCCTATTTAACAGATCTATCTATAAATTGACAAGTATGTAACAATAGTTACAATTGGTGTATTTGTGAAATATTATAAATTTCTCATTTTTAAACCTCATTTACCCGATTAAATTCAAATAATTTTATTAAAAATTTGACTTTGTTTTCAATTTTTTCAATTTGTTACTTAGTTTTGAATAATTATTATATTGGTTAAAATGTTTAGAAAATATTGAAAATTTATGGGACTTCCAAAGATTCTTTTATTTGTTCACTTTTTTCCAATTTATGTTTTTAGAAGCTTAAAAAAGAGGAGGCTTGTATAAAGAATCTTTTTAATTTGTTGTGAATTTATTGGTATATAGAAATAAAAAAAACCAAAAAAATGAAACATTAATTGAGAATTTTACATTTAAATTAAAATACAATATAATTATGGTTTTTATCTGTCTAAATGATAAATTTACTAGAAATAATTTTTTTTTCTAATTACAGTGTGTTTAATTGCCCATTTTTTCTGATCTATTGTTTTATGAAATATTTAAATATTATCAGTATAAATAATTTTTTTATTTTATTTGATAGATTAGTGTTCATTTTTTTTAAAGTGTTGTAATAATTCTTTAATTTGTTCATTATCATAAAAGACAAACTTATAGTTGATTATATTGTTTAGAGGGCCTTTAGCTTGAAAAATGAACTTTCTGAAAATATCTGAAAATACTTTACAACTTTAATTTATAGAAAACATATTTTTGGGATACTTATTCCTTTTTATCCATCCGATAACTCCATTTTTCATAAAAAATTTCCTCCCAATAAGAAAAGCATCCAAAAAAATGTAAAATTTTAGAACACAGGCACCTTAAACATATAATAACTCCAAAATTTAAATAAAAACAGTCAATTATTTGAAATATTCACAAAATGAAATCCCAAAAAATAAGAGTTGTATCAACAAAATTTCAAAAAAAAGTATTCAATTTTTTTACAAAATAACAAAACACAAAAACAGTGATCGTATCACTTAACGTACCGTTTTTTTTTTTTTTTTTTTTTGGAAAAATTCAACTTTTGAACAATCAGAAGCTGAGTTTATTTTTGTAATGAATATTTTCTCATCATTATTTTTCTGTAAATTGATCAACTATGTGTTTTTTTATTTGTAAATTATTTTTACTTATTTCAAGAAGATATAAATAATCAAATGTGTTTTTTTTTAATTGAAATCCATTAAAACATTTATCATTGCTAAAAATGATTCTAATTTTGAACTTTAAGTTAAAATTTTAATTTCATATTTTAATTTAGATTTTTGTAGTTGTTTTCTCAATATATTTTCACGATTAAAATACTTTTTTATTACTTAATTTATTAAAAAGTTAAAATCAATGGATTTTGAAAATTCAATTGATAGCGAAATTAGAAGTGTTAATGTTACTTTAATATTAACATAGCAAAATCTATAAATAGTGATAAATTTTAAATTTATTCACTAATATTTTATATTGTACCAAAAAAATAGAATTAAAAGGTTTTGTATAATTGTGGTAATTTAGATTTAGAATTTCCAATAATTTATAGTCAAAAAAAAAAAAAAAAAAAAAAAGAGTTGGAATTTATCGATATCTATCTCTATAATAGTTAATTATAAAACAATGATCCAAATATCAAAAAAAAAAATATTTGTTAGAAATTGAATTTTTTATCATGGTTTTTATTAACTTATAAGAGATAACTTTAAAAAATCAATAAAAAATTTCTAATCTCAATTTTATATTAGATTTTTTTCGTTTGAAAATTAGTATTGATTTTTGGTCTTTTCAATAGTAAAAAAAAATTACCAAAGAGGGTCCAATCTTTATTTTTTTACAAATCGAAAGAAAAAACACACAAATACATTTAGTGGTATAAAAATTGTTTGTATCCTTAACTTCTCATCATTTTTATTGAAATTGTTCAAAAATGTGCTTTCTTCATAAATAGTGGATATTTTTTTAGTTTTTAGAAATTTTTTGAAAATATTTTGAAGCAAAAACAATAATTGTCAATTAAGTTGGTAGGAATATTCATCTTAATTGGATTTTTACCAGCGTAACAATAAAAGCAATTTTTTAAAAAATATTGAATGATGGATAAAAAATGTTACATGTTGTTAAGTATTAGTTTTTGTTTTTAAATTTGAAAATTATTAATGAATTTACATTTTGTGTTTAATTAAAATTGTAATTGGATTAATTATACATTGTTTTGCGGTTATTTGGAAAAAGAATTTTATTCAGCCAAACTATAATTTTTTTCTTATTATTATCATTTTTTATTCAAAATCGTTCTTTAAGGGACTAGTCTATATTAAATTTTTTAAGGTAAATTTAATAGAGATTTAGAATTTTTTTTGCTAATTACTTAGATTTGAAATCAAAGTGAATAACTTTTTAGTGTAGTAATGAAACCTTGATAAATGGCATTCATTAGATTTAGTTATTGTTTTTATAAAAATAAAAAATTTTGCATTTTTTCACTTTTTTGAAAGTTGCCTTTTTTCAACTTTGAGCAAAAATACAAAAAATAAAAAAAATATATAATTAAGAAAGCAAAACCTTGTTATATTTGTGAAAGACCTATAAAAAATAGTTTGAAAAATAAACATGAAAGGGTTTTTTTGGATTTGCATGAAAAAGCAGTTTGATTCGAAAAAAATATATAATATATGCTTTACTCTTAATAATAGATTTTCTTTCTTTTCTTGTATCATTCTTTTTTTTTTTTTTCATGAATCTACTTTTTGAGTTTACACTCTTTTGTTTTTGTTGAATTTGAAGTTTTTTTAAGTATTACCAAATTATAATTCGATAAGTTTTTGTCAGAGTCAAAAAAAAATCAAAGAAAAGAATGAGAACTATTTTTTAAAAAAGTAATTATTGATAAAACAAATTGAATTCTTTATTGAGTAAAATTGGATTAACAGAAGTGAAAGAGAAAATATTCACTAGTTTTAAATTATTTTTTCGTTTTTAAAAATGAGAATAAATATTATTTTTGAGAAAATAATTAAATCCAAAATTAATCCAAAAATTCTCATCAGTTAAAGATCTTTTTTCAAAAAAAAATTTTTAAAAAGTCTCTTTTTTTGACAGAATTGTAAAATTTTAAAAAAACAAGAACTAAAAGTTCTAACATTGAAAAAATCCGTTTATTTTCAATTCTAAAAAAATATTCCAAGATAAGGATTCCTTATTTAGTTATTAATCAAAAAACAATTAATAGAGACTATTCCCTTAAAGAACACTTCTATTGAAAAAATCAATTACTTGGATAATCTCTAAAATACTAACATTTTTATCACAAGATCCAAAAAAAAAAAAAAAAAAAAAAATGAAAAATTTCAAACGAACATTTGAACAATTCAATTCTCAAACTTTACACAATATTTAGTTTTTTTTTGTCTTGAAAAACTTTTTTGCACAAATCAAACAATTACAGTATAAATGTTCAAAGTTTTTTTGATAATTTTGTGTTTCTTTAAATCCAATGCCAAAGCATTTCCAATGGGTCCATATGGTTTTGGAACCAGTTCATGTGTGGGTGGTGGGAATTTGTATTTGTGTGGTAATGTGTACATTAAAGAAACTATTTGATCTGATTATGTTTATTTATTTTTTTTTTTTTTTTGGTTATAAAAAACTCATATTTGATTTTCTGATTTCTATATTTCATTCGTAAAACTACTTCTTTTTTATTTTAAATATATTGAAAATTACAAAATAAATTTAGCAAAGGGGTAAATTTCCTCTCTCATATACGTCTATTGAAAAGGTATTAGTATTTATTGAAAAAAAAAAAAAAATTAACAGAAAAATATGTAAATGAAGACAAAAAAGTTATCACTTATCATAAAATGAAGAATAAATATGAAATAAGTAAAATAACAAATTTTGGAGAATTATTTATATTCTGCATGAAGGAAATCTCACAAATCTTTATTTTTTCTTCAAAATTTAAAAATTAAATTCTTAGTAAAATTTTGAGAAAAACTGGAGTGTTCTTTTTGATCTTCAATTGATAATCAAAGAAAATTGTAAAGGGGATCTATATTTTTTTAAAAAAAAAGGCATTTTAACTATTTGAAACACGGAATTCCCAAAATGATTCCATTTTTCGAATTTTTATAATCACAAAAATTCAAAATTTGGAATCATGATATTGAAAATAATTCCAATAGTATCACTTTTAATCAGATATTTTCAAAGTGTTTTAGTTCCTATTAAGAATAATTTTTCAAAAAAATTAAAAATTGTTTAATTCTAATTTCATAAAACCAAAAAAAAAAAAAAAAAAAAATATTTTGATTGGAATCAAAACTCTATGTTATTAAAAAAAGAATATTTTGATTCTATTTCAAAACTGAAATAATTTTCGAAACAGGAATATACATCACAAGATCAGGATTGTAGAAAAGATGATTAAAACTAAAATCTTAAGAAGAAAAACCTCAAATATTTATTTTTTTTTTGAACTATAGATTCTTTTTAATCGTTTCAAAAAAAAAAAATTATTATTAATTATTAAATTTTGAGAATGATGGGATTCTCTGATAAATAAAATTTTTAACAAGAAAATAAATTTAAACTAATTGTCGGAATAAAAAAGAATCATGTAATTCAAGATAAAAAAAGAAAGAATTATTTAAGTTTTTTATCAAAAAATAATCTAGATGTATACCCTGTAAAGAAAATTTAGAATAACAAGTTTTTACTAGGTTACTTTGGATCTTTAAAATAATTTTTTTCATTTACAAAACAATAAAGTATGACAAAAAAATTATGTATCAATCATTTTCTGAACCATCAAATCAAAAACCATTTTGTTTTTGTAATTTCTCATCTATAAGAATAAAAAAAAAAAAAAATCAAAATCGAAAGAAAAAAGTAAAAAAAAAAAAAAAATTGGTGTATAAAGTAATAATTTTATTGACTCATTAAAACTAGAACTGATTTAAATATATTTTTCCTACTCAAAAAAGTAATATTGTCTTTTAAAATTGAAAATGATGATTTAAATAGTAAAATTTAAATAAAAAAAAAAACAGAATCTAGAGCATAATTTAATTTTTTTTTTTACTCTGATCAAAAGAAATTTAAGAAAAAAAAACTAATAAATTTCTAAGTGATTTTTTTTTTTGAATTTCAACTAAAAGAAATTTAGATCCAACCTTGGTCGATCATTGAATCGGCAACTTTCAAGAAACCGGCAATGTTAGCACCAGCCATGTAGTTTCCTTCGAGACCGTATTTTTTGGAAGCGGAGTCACAGGCTTCGAAGATATCTTTCATGATGACCTTAAGTTTTTCGTCAACTTCTTCTCTTGTCCAGCTCATTCTCAAGGAGTTTTGAGACATTTCAAGACCGGAAACGGCGACACCACCTGCGTTGGCAGCTTTAGCTGGTCCGTAGAGGAGACCGTTTTTGAGATAGATATCTTGGGCTTCTGGGTCGGAAGGCATGTTAGCACCTTCAGCGATGGCAAAGACACCATTGTCAACGAGGATTTGGGCATCTTCTCCGAGGATTTCGTTTTGGGTGGCACATGGGAGAGCGATGTCGGCTTTGATTCCCCATGGTTTTTTACCTTCCATGTATTTAACACCTTTTCTTTCTTTAAGTTCAGCGAGTCTTCCTCTCTTGACGTTTTTTAATTCGAAGATTTCCTTCAAGAGTTCTTCGTCGATACCGCCTTCAACATAGATGGTACCTTTAGAGTCGGACATGGTGAGTGGGAGGGCACCGAATTCGAGTAATTTTTCGACACAGTATTGGGCAACGTTTCCTGATCCGGAGACAAGAACCTTCTTTCCTTTGAAGGATTTGTTGTTAGCTTCGAGCATGTTCTTGGTAAAGTAGACAAGACCGTATCCGGTGGCTTCTGGTCTGATCAAGGATCCTCCCCAGTTTCGTCCCTTTCCGGTGAGAACACCTTCGAATTGGGCTGTGATTTTCTTGTACATTCCATACATGTAACCAATTTCCCTTCCGCCGACACCAATGTCACCTGCTGGGACGTCTCTGTTTGGTCCAATGTGTCTGTAGAGTTCGGACATGAATGCTTGACAGAATCTCATGACTTCATTGTTGGATTTTCCCTTTGGATCAAAATCGGAACCACCTTTTCCACCGCCCATTGGGAGGGTTGTGAGGGAGTTTTTGAAGATCTGTTCAAATCCAAGGAATTTGATAATGGATAGATTGACAGATGGGTGGAATCTGAGACCGCCCTTGTATGGTCCAATGGCAGAGTTAAATTGGACACGGAATCCTCTGTTTACTTGTTGGTTACCTTCGTCATCAATCCATGCAACACGGAATTGGACTAATCTTTCTGGTTCAAGGATTTGTTCCATTACCTTAACGTATTTTTCATCTTTTTCGAAAACTGGTTCGAGTGTTTTGACAACTTCTTCAACAGCTTGGTAAAATTCGGTTTGGTTTGGATCTCGTTTTTTAACGATGTTTAAAAGTTTTTCGGTGGACATAGTAGTTGATCTAAAATAAAGTGAATAGAAAGGTATATGATTTAAAGAAAGAAAAAGAGAAAAAAAAAAAAAGGAGAAAAAATTAAATAAAAAATTTTTATCTTTTTTTAAATAAAAGGAAAAAAAAAAAAAAAAAAAAAAAAAAAAAAGCAATTTGTTTTTTACTTACAATTTAGAATGAAAAAAAAAATGATTTCTTTTGCTTTATAAATTTCTTTTTAATTAAATTTCAATTTTGAGTTGCTAAAATGGTATCGATAATTGGGGTGATCGTTTGCATTTGACTCAACAAAATTTGACAACTAAAACAGGAAAACTCAAGTATCTATTCCAACGTTTTTCAAATTTTTTTTTAAGGAATTCTCAACATTTACTTAGATTTGACATCGCTATCAAAAACAGTATTTGTCAACAGAGGTGGGTGTGTGTTTCTTCTGAAATTCTTCTTCAATAAATTAGATTTCTGGATCTTTTCCAAAAGAAACTTCACATCTTTTCATTTGATTGACAATTAGGAATGAATGTAATGAGTTTCCTTTCTTATGTGTGTTAATATTCTTGACTTTTTTCAACTTTTTATTTGATTCCATGAATCTAAAACAAATCAAAATATTAAGACCACATTGAAGAATAGGAGCCGATTTTTAGGGACGTTGAATTTCTTGAATTATTTTCCTAACCAAAAATTATTCAAAAGGGTGTTAAAAGTATTTAGAAAAGTGTTATCAACTCCTTCTTGTTTTCAAATTTCACCAAAATGAAAAGAGTCAATCACAAGAATTGTTTATTTAATTATATATGTTTATTCTCAAATAAAAGGAACAAAATTTCACTTCTACTATCCTTCAAAAAAATAAAAAGAATTGACAAACCACAATCAAAGTGTTAACGATAGAAAAAGGTAAATAATATACACGCTGATTTATGGAATTTGAGAATTGAGTTTTGACTTTGATATCCTCAACAATTTTTTAAAAGTTAAATGAAAATTTGTTTTGTTTATTAGTCAATAAATAATAATTTGCAATATTTCTGTTTTTAAAATACCAAACCGTCACATAAACTCTTTTAATAAATTCAAATGATCTGTAGAACAAAATAAAATATCTGTTGAATTTCTTAAGGGAATGAGATTTTTTACTCATTTTCTCAGTGTTGAATGGGAAAAAAACCTACACCTCAGGTTGGGTAAACCCTTTCCAAACAGAGTCACCAGTTACAACCTATCTCTTTGAAAACTTTGGATGAAAAAGAAAAATAGAGATGGAGTAAAAATATTTTTATTTTTGTTTACAGAGAACAGTGCGATTTTTCTGAAAAGCACAATTGTTAATTAGAGTGTGTTCAGAAAGGTTTTTGATGTATTTCAAAATAAAAAAAGCGTGTTTTTTTGTTATAGAATGTCTATACATGAACCGATCAAAGAAACCTAATAAACACTTGACTAAATTCAGTGTTGATATCTGAAAGTTCTATAATGTAAAAAGAAATGTGAAAAAAGAAGAGATAAAATCGGAAAATTTATCTCAAAAAATAGATTAAATTTTTCTTAAAATTTCCTGATCAAGAAAAAGCAAAAAATTACAAGAAAATTGAGAATATTATGAAAAATTTTCAAAAGGCTTACCTAATTTAAATTTTACTAAACAAATCAGGAATTTACCTTCAAAATTAATTTTAATTTAGGTAGACTACTCAGTAGTGAATTGGGTGTTATATTGGAACAAAAAGTAAAAAAAGTACAGTGATCAAAATAATGCATGCACAACAACTATAATCCGTGTTTCAAAATATTATCCTTGCTTGTTTTTATTCTTGTACCAATGTAACATCCAATCTACTACCAAATAGTATTCCCAAGTTCAAATCAATTTTGAAAGTAAAGGTTTGGTTATTTTCAGTAAAATTTAAATTATTCATGCAAATAGTTGGAAATTTTTCATAAAATTCACAATTTTTTTGAAATATTTTAAATTTTTTATATTTAAAATTTTCTCTAAAAAATTAACTCTATTTTTAGAGATAAAGTTTTCAATTTGATCCTTCATTTTTAGAATTTCTTTTTAAATAATAGAACTTTAAGAAACCAGTACCATATTTTTTTAGGGTTTATTATTGGTTTCTTTGATTGGTTAATGTATAGGTTTTCTTTAACAAAAAAACACGCTTTTTATTTTGAAACACGCATTAAATTTTTTTACACGCTTTATTTTGACTACAGTACTGATTATATATTTTGATAACATGTTTTATATCGATTATACAACATAATTTTGATCAGTACAACTCTTTTTAAGTGATTAGTAGTTACTAAAGAAAAATCTAAAATCAGGGAATGTTTATATCAGATGAAATTGTATCAGTGAGAAATGGTTTGGATGTCTCTAAAAATTGGATTAGTAAAATAGAAATCGAAGTTTGTCCCACAATTAAAAAATGAAAACAGTTTGTTCAATAACCAGTGTTGACTTTTATATTTTTTTTCAAACTTTTAATGTGGTTTTTTCATAAAGCGTTTTTAATTGTTGTTTTTCAACTTTTTTCAGTTGTTTTCGGTTTTTATCTGTTGTTGAAATGAAAAATTTTCAAGAGTATGCTTATTTTTAAAAAGGAAGTGTATCTTGGTGGTAAAGATAATCCTCCAAATCATAATCGAAATTTTTTTTCAAAGTTTTCTCAAATATTTTTTCTTCTAATTGAAAGAAAAATTAAAAGTTCTTGATCTAGCCAATGAAAATTGATCTTTTGGGAGACTTAATTTACTTTTGCTATGAAAATAGTTGTAAAATACTTGATTTTAAGATAATTGGGTCAATGGATATGTTATTGTACACTTTTAATCAGATAAAATATCAGCGAATTAACATTTTATTCAATTTGAAATATTTCTTCAATGATGATTCCTTATCTCATCCAATATAGCAAAAAAAGCACCAAACAAATAAGTAAATAATGACAAGATATGATTTGAAGACAATTGACTCAAGGAAAAAAGGAAAATGAAATGAAAATTATTTTCTTTTCTTTTTCAAAAAACTTTGATTTTAATAAATATCTCATTTTTACAACTCATGTGGAGATACAAGTACAAAAGCTTTTTAAATAAATCTTTTTATCCCTTTTATTGTTTTTTTTTTGTATATATTCCAATTGAAAGATTTGGCTGTTGTTTATTTTGGTGTTGGTTTGTTTAAATTTTGTTGTAATAGACCTCTTTTATTAGGAGACTATCTTGGAGGTTGTAGAAAAATATTTGAATAATATGATATTGTGTAAATATTGGTTAATTTAGAAGCAATGTTACACTGAACAGTATTTTTTTATTAAACAAAAAATAAAAACCAAAAAAAACAGTTAAAGAAAAAAACAAATGATTAAATAAAAAAAAAAAAGATATTTCCAATAAAAGCCTGAAAAATTTACAAAAACACAAACAAAAAACGCCAACACGGGTTATTGACACAACTGTAGTACCCATTAGCAAAAGAATCAAGAATTTGAGAAAAAATATCGTTTTGGGATACATTAAAAGGTTGAACCATCAATTTTCATACGACAATGTTGAAAAGTGTCTTTATTGGGTATGTTTCAAAATAAATAAATGTTGTTAAAAAATTAACTTTTGGATATAATTAAATATGTACTCAAAGAGTATATTTTGACAAATTATTAACATACACCCGGTGAATATATTTCTGTTACAAATAACTTTATAAAATGGAAATTGAAATAACCAATCCCATTTTAGTTTTGCTTTTTTAAAGGATTTAAATGCTGTTTTGTTTAATTTGCTGTAATAATTGTTTTTTTTTGAATTTAGGGTTTGAAGTTCTTCTTACCGATACCGTGGTATTTGAAGGTTACTTTTTCTTGAAAATTTTATCTTAATAAAAGGAATTTTTTTAGAAAAAAGAATTCTCAAAATGATAAAAAGGAAATTGAACCAAATTTTTTTCTATTTTTTTTGCTTATAGTTTTTTCAACTTTTTTCCAAAAGTTAATTTTTCAAGATAAAGGTTTACTGTTTAGGTATACAATTTAAATTCTTTTTTTATATTAAAAACAAACAATAAAAAGTGTATCTTAATACTTTAATACTACCCAAACACCCCACAAAAAATAAAAAATAATCATTTCAACAAAATTTCAAAAACAATCTTTAAATTTAAAAAAAAAAAAATAGAACAGTAAAACAGTAGCTTTTGAAAACATTATAAAGAGATTATTTTGATTAACTATTTTCATACATTATGAATATATTAAAAAATATAACCAATTTTCTAAAATAGACATTATAATAATCAATCTTTAGATATTTGGACTAATTAATATAAAAAAAAAACTATGATTGTAAAAAAATTAAAAAATAAAAATATTTTGTTCAAGGTTCTAAAAATTGATTTCTAAATACAAAATAATAATATTATTATATTATTATTTTTTTTTTTGGTACCTATTTATATATTTGGAAAAGTAATTAAAAAAAAAATTCCAAAATGATTATTTTTAAATGTTATATTAAGTAAAAAAACCCTAATATTTAAATGTCTCATAATATTTAATCAAGATTTTTTGACCCATCGTAATAAAGAGCTCACATACAATTCATACCCAATTACACCATTATTTAATTATTGACAAATCTATTATAACACTAATACCACAGGGAAAAGTAATACTAGTTTTTTTTTTTTTTTTTTTTAACAATTTCAGTGTTTTTCGTATTTTTTTTTAATTGTTGGTAATTGTTTTTCTACTTACTAAATCTATTTTAAAAACCGAATATTTTTTATAGTTTAATATAATGAAGTACACAAGTGTTATTGAAAGCTACAAAGAGTTTATAACCACCCCCATAATATTTTTTTTTTAGATCAAAATTAGATTTAATTATAGATATTTTAGTATAAACTCCCGAGTCAAATATATTTGTTCAAAACTTCATAATCTAAAAATTATTTTAGAGTTTTGATTTTTCTAATAAAGCCAATTTCACTTTGAAGGCACAAACTTTCAACTAAATGTAAGACACACAATAAAAACTCAAATTAAGCACAAAATTCCGATTTTTTTTTTTACAATTTATTTTTACTAGAATTTGAATTTTGGGCATTAATATGAGATTTTTCTTGTGTATTGAATCTCGTTGAAAAATTGTGCCACATACTTGTAACTGACTGTATAATATCATCAAAATATATTTAATTTCTACTTCAATAAATCTATTAATATAGATATTTCTTTTGGCAGGATTATTATTATTATTAATAATAATAGAATATTTATACAATATACCCCACCCCTCACCAGGTTTAATTTAATCCACTTTTATTTACTTTTATTATCAAATAATTCTTTGTTTTTTTTGTTCTTCAACTTTTAAAAGATCATTTTTTTATCCTTAACTTTTTTTTAAATTTTTTCATTAATTTATTTTTTGAAATACACAATTTTAATCTCTAGTAAAGTTGAAAAATAATATCAAAATTAAACCCAAAATACACTGAGTATCATTTTTTCTTTACCCTGTTTTACAATTTTGAATTTTTACAGTCTTTGGTGTTTAATATGGGGAGAAAAAAAAAAAAAAATTACTTATATCACAACTGAATTAGTTTATACCCCGGTTAAACAAGTTAATAGTTGAGTATAAGCTTTTTAGGCATAAACCCAACATTAGCTAAATTGATGATTTGATCTCTACAAAATAAATCTATTTTGCCAAAACGAGACAAATAACAGAATTACACTATTTTAAATTTTATGACTCTATGATAATGGACACACAAACAGAATTAATTACCCTTTGTTATTTATTTATTTATTTTATTTTTTCGACTTGTTGCTGCCATTTTGAAATTGTAAAAATAGAAACATTTTACTAAAAGTTCCAATATCTAGTTTTTTACCCCCCTCCATTTTTTTTTTTAAATCTTTTGAACTAATTTTTCGATCATGTTTTTTTCTTTTCCCTTTTTTTTAGATCAGAAAATAAATAACAAAAAAATTATCATTTAAAATGAGAGTTTATAATAAAAAAAAGATTTTTTAATTTATTATTTGTTTTTTAAATTTTAATTATGAATTATTATGGGTGTTAGAAGAATTGTGATTATTTTTCACTCTTTGAAAGTATTAAAGCAACCACTAATACACCAAAACAAAAAATGTTCAAATTTATATCCATTTCATTTTTTTTTTTTTAGTTTCCCAAAAATCAAGTGAAATGGAATAAAATACTTTATTAAATGAAGAAATTTTTGTTTTTTAAACCAGGAGTACTTTAAACCCATTTTTATTTTTATTTATTCATATTTTTTTATTTATTTTTTTTTTCGATAGTATTACAAACAAAACAAAACAGACGTATATTTAAAACGCCAATTGATTGCTTGTATTTTGGGATTATACTTATTAACAGCAAGATGATTTATTATTGGTTTGTTTGACATGTAATACATTTGAATTCAATGAATTTTCATTTTTTTTTTTAGCAATATTTCCATCCAAAGGTAATTTACGAACGAGGCCAATGAAGGCCTCTTTAATCCCATATCCTGTTTTTGCAGAAGTTTCAAAAAATAGAAGATCATTTTTTTGTGTATATTCCAAAACCTCCTTTTCATCGACAACTTTATTAGTTAGATCCATTTTGTTCCCAACTAAGACAATAACTGCATTTGGGTATCCTTCCTGCTTTACTTCTTCTACCCACTCTTGTGCCTTTTCAAAACTTTGATAATTCGTCTGATCGAAAATTATAAATACCCCCCTTGCGCCTCGGTAATACCTGCGAAAAACATATACACATATTCAGACACGAATATATATTAATATAAATAATTAATTAGAAAAATAATTTGAATGGCTTTATATTAATCAAAAAGTTTTTTTATATTTTTTTCTTCTTCTCACTTTTAAAAGTTGTTAATAAAGTTAAAAATGTTAAAATAAATTTTATCCTTTTTTTTTTTAAATATAGCCCAAAAGAAATTTAATTTTCATTTAGGCACAAGTTTTGATTTTAAAATAATAAATTTTGATTTTTTTCCATTTTTTTCTGGTTGAATTTTATTTATATTGCGAAGAGTTACAAAGGAAAAAGATCAAGTTGTTAATTACTAAAAGCGATAAACCGAAACACGCCAATATATGTGCAACTTGAAAATACAAAAGAAAAAGTAAAGGTAAAAAACAGCAAAGAGTTAAAGCAAAAAAATGAGAT
The DNA here is from genome assembly GCA_027625915.1 of Anaeramoeba flamelloides. Taxonomy (NCBI): domain Eukaryota; family Anaeramoebidae; genus Anaeramoeba; species Anaeramoeba flamelloides. The sequence goes on along the minus strand of JANTQA010000032.1, from coordinate 8,370,924 downwards.
CAATAGTAAAAAGAAATTACAACAATTAAACAACTACCCCCCCAAATGAGAATCCATGATCAATTATCAAATCATACTAAAATAACCAAAAGCATTGGGAATGTGATGATGGATGTTCTTAATTAAACGAACACTAGTGTTTTTTTTTTTTTTTTTTTGACAAATTACTTCTTATAAACTTTTTTAAATTTCTTTTTTCGATTTTTTTTTGTCAATTTTTTGTTTTTACTTTTTAAACATAAAAATAATTTGTGTGTGTACTTTCCACGAACAGCCGTGGAATATATATATTATTTTACACTTAAAAACACCTTTAGAAAACCCATTGGAATGATATCTAGAGTGTAATTTACACTTCCTCAAAAATAAATAAATAAAATAATAAGATTTCAAGTTAATTTAAAAAAAATGAATTCCAATTTAATTTATTTTTTTGAACACTATCAACTATGTTCCCAAGAACAACCATCGATGATTTTCAAAATTTTTATATGATCAAATTCTAATCGGAGTGTGCGGATTTTTTTTGATATTTCCAAGTAGAGCAGCGGTATGCAAATCTTGATATCTTTTTTATAAACTTTTTAAAATTTCAATAAATTTTTTGATTTTTTTTCACATCCTTTTAGATTGATATCTGATGAAAAAATGATTATTTTTATTTATTTCTTTATTTTTTTGCTTTCTCACAATAACTAAATCAAATAAATCCACCCATTTTTAATAGGGAAAATTACCCTTCAAGAAAGTTAGTATAATTAGCATCTTATCACCTTCTTGGAAATATCAAAATTTGTCACACTCTCTGGGTAGAATCTGAACATATAAATATTTTGAAAATGCCAATGGTTGATCTAGGAATACAAGGGATATTTACCTTTGAGTAAACACTTTTTGAGGCTGTTTTTGATTTTCAATATATAGAGATTTTTTTCCTTTAATCTTTGAAATGATCTTCTATATTAACTACTTTTTTTGATGTAAATATTTGAAAAAAGAGAATATTGAAAACAAATTTGTAAAAAAAGTTTTGTGGTTAAAAAATGGGTGTTTGAAATATTCCCGAAAATACCCGAAAATTTAAAATACTCGAAAATATTTTTAACGACTTAAAAACACCTTTTGAAGAACTTCTAAGAAACTGTAGTGTTCAGAGATAAAAATTCATGCTAAAATAAACAGTTTACTTTAAGACAATTAATTTTTTTTTGAAATTTCAACTTTAAACCCTCTGGAGATTTTTTTTTTTTTTTTGGTACGTTTTGAGTATATTTACATATTTTTGTACTTGTTAAGGTAAATGTATATGTGTGTACTAGGGTAAGTGTATGTGTATACCAGGGCATTTTTGGGGGTTTGTGATATTTTGGGTTAGATTAAACCAATTTCTCTTCTGGGATGGAAAGTTAAATCGGGTTTGGCCTGGGTCACCTTATGTAGGGTATGGACTATTTGTGTAAAGATTGGGTATTACTTGGCGATTTTTGGATTATATTTGAGATTTCAAAATTATGAGTAAAGATACACAAATAGGCAATTGCCATTACAAGACATTTTCGCTCCTTATTTAATTATTTCATTTAACAATGATCAGAAATGTTACAGGCATCTAAGATACAAACCCCTTTCAAACAAAATGGGTTGAATAATATTCCCCAAAATTTGTAATTTTTCATATTTTTTTGAATTTTTCAGTAGAAAAAAAAAAATTCTCCAATAAAATTAAATTTTTACCATTAAACTTAGTATATTGGCACTCGGGTTTCTTAGAAGTTGTTCGAAAAGTGTTTTTTTAGTGGTTAAAAAAATTTCGAGTATTTTAGATTTTTGGGTATTTTGGGGAGTATTTCATAGATTTATAAAAAACGATAAATAATAACAGGGGAAAAATCTGAAATGTAATATTTTGTTTAATCATTTCAAAGTTAAAAAGATAAAGAAGAAATAAAATCTTATAAAATAGTTCCCGATTCAAATTTTTTTTTGAATATTAAGGACTACATTGGCAATTCACAAAATTGTCTTTTAGGATTTTGATACAATCCCATTCAAATTATGAAGGTATGATCTCGAAGATATTCTCCAATTTTAATCAAAATTGCATTTTTATTCGTCATTTTTTTTATGCAAAATGAACAAAAAAAAATAGACACGTAATCTCGAACACCCTTATTAAGAAACATAAAAATGAAAAAGAAAAATAATCACCATTTTTGAGCTTGAAAAATGATGATCATTTCAAACATTCTTCATAAAAAACTCTAACTTTTGAAGATCGTGTGCCTCTGGGTTTTGATCATCGAGTTGCTTGAATTTTCGATTTTAACCACAAATCACAACAATTCCTACAAATGAATTGTGATTTTCTCTTATGTTTTTTTAGTTTTTTTGGTTCCTTTGGTTCCTTTGGTTCCTTTGGTGATTTTGTTTTTTCTCAAAAATTGAATTGAAGTTTCCAATAGGATCTGGTGTGGCTATTTTTTACTCTGTTTTAGTTTTTTGAAAGAATCTTACATGCCAAACAGACTCGAAACACCTTTTTCATTTTTATGTTTTTTTGACTTTTTTGATAAATTTTTTTTTTTTATTTTGGATTGTTTCTCTCGAAAAACTGAATTTTTGTATCAATATAAATTGGGTTGAGGTTGTGTGGTATAGGATTTGAAAAATTTTTCATGAAAAAGATCAATTGGGAATTAAATTTACAAAAATTAATTTGTTTTTTTGTTTTTTTTAAATGAAAATATCGTTTAGGAAAAAATGATCTATCTTTTTCCGGAAATAAGGATTTTGGGGAATTTGATACAACACATTACTGCACCTTTTATCAAATGTGTCTCTGTTTTAAAATAACAAAGGACAATTCCTCAAAAAGTGACAATTTTCTCCATTTTGACCTTGTAAGTGAAAATGGAAAACCATTTAAATTTAATTCACAAAATAAAAAATAAATAAAAGAAACTGGCTCAACAATGTCAAATGGTTTGATATTTTCACTTAAATAAAAATTTTCTCAAAAAGTCGATTTTCCCCAACCTTCTTTGTCATTTTTTAATATCACAGAAACGAGGTTGACAAAATTGAGACATTTTTCGTAAAAAAATTCATTTTTTAGTTCTTAGATCTCACTGAATAAAAATTTGTGAGATTTACCAACCTAAATACTGATTGGAACACACTGATACTTTAAATTTCAATTGCAAACGTAGTCGTTCATTTCTTCAAATTTATTTGAGAAAGGTGATTTTTTTTTGTTTGGTTATAATCAGAGTAGTTCAAAAATTGCAACTAAAAAGCATCATACAAAGATTCCATTCGATTTTTGGAAAAAAATCAATTTAACCTTGGGATTATATTTATTAAAAGTGATTTTTAATGAGTAATTAAACAATTTCTTATTTTTTTAGACAAGTTCGTTTGTGATTCTGACATTTGTCTGAAATTTTCCAAAAAATATTCGTCAGTTATTTAAATTTTAGAATCTGGTGATTTTATTGTATCGTAATATGGCTTATTCACATGTTTTTTTGTGATTAAAATATTCAAATTGAAGATTCTATTTATTGAATTATTATTTTTTTTTTTTTCATTTTTGTTTTGGCTTGCTTATCTTTTTGGTTTATTTTTGAAAAAAGAAGAATCAAATTGAACAACCAAAGTGTATTCAAGGAGAAACACATAATAACAAAATCAACTTCTGACACAAAAAGAAAAGAAAAAGAAAATCAAAATTTGGCCTTTCATTAAACTCAATTGAAAGGGTTATTTCAAGAAAAGAAATTTAAGAGAATTAAAATCAACCAAGACACTTCAAATAATTTTAAAAAAAACATAATAATTAGTGAATTTTTTCAGGGCTTTAGTTGTCAACCAAAAAAATTATTTTTTTTTTTTTTGAATTTTTAATATTTTCTTCAAAAAAAAAATTCCAAAGCTTTTTATTTTTTTTCTTTGATTTTAATTTTTGAGTTGAAGTTTTTTGTGGTTTATGCCATTTATTTATTTTATTTAAATTTAAAATATTAGATCAAAAGTTTGTTTTTATTGTTTTTTTTCGTACTATAAAATATTATTGAAGTTGAAAAAATGAAATAGAATCACAATGATTCTAAAAAAATAGAAAATTGTTCCAAAATTCAAAAAAATTGAAAATTTCTCCAAATCACCCACTCTGGATATATTATTAAGAAAAAGATCAGTTTAAAATACACAACTTTTCAAATTTATTTTATTGATTTTACTCTTTGATTAAATCCAATGATCTACCAAAATCACATTCCCTGATTTAAAACAAAATTTAAATCAAACCCACAATTGATAATATAAAAAAAAATATTGACTATTATCAACACAAGAGTAAATATGGAATGTTGTAAAAAATAGAGTTTTTACAATTTTCGAGATAAATAAAGAGTTCCATGCAATTATCCACAATTTGGTAATAGTAAAAGAAATCTCCGTTTTTATTTTTGGGATCAAATGGTTTTTAAATATAAAATCGTTTGATAAATACCAATACATTGTTGGAAAAATGATTTTTTTTTTTAAAATTGAAAGATTGGTATTTACCAAATGATTTTTTGATTTAAGCTTATTATTAATCTATTAAGATAATCAGGTAATTTATTTTCTATAACCGGATTGTGGGTAATTGCATGGAACTCTTTATTTATCTCGAAAATTGTAAAAAACTCTATTTTTTACAATATTCATATTTACTCTTGGGAACCGGAAAAAAAAACAAAATTTTGAAAAAATTCAAATTGTAAAAATATTGGTTTAGATCTATCCCTTTTACTCCATAAAAAAACAATATTAACCGTATTGTCCTTTTTACCTCATTTTCTAAAAAAAAAAAATCAATAAATTGAGTAAAGTGTCTTTAAAATGATATTCAGTGGTTGATAAGTAAGTTATCTCCTCACATTTTTCAATATTTTCCCTTTCACTAAAAAAAAAATTGAAAATATGTGCTGTATTGTTCCTCGGCCTTTAGCCTTCGAAACAATACATAAATATTTAAATTTTATATTTTGTGAAAGGGAAAATATTGAAAAATAAAAAGAAGATAACCCACACAAATTGAAAATTTTGAGAATTCTTTTTTTTTTTTTTTTTCACAAAAAGGATAATTAATGATATTTTACCTTTAGAAGTTTGGCCATCTCGTGTCATTCGAAAAAAAAAATTCGAAAATAATGATAAAATTGATTTAGTGAATTTGTTTGGAGTGATTAACAAAAACAAATTCTGATTTTTAAAATTCTTTTTTACATCTTTTCTCCAAGTTTGAGAATGAGGGGATAGTTTTACAATTGTTATACAGCGTTTACATAAGTAATTTTTTGCTTGAAGAATACTGGAAATTGGTTAATAAGTGGGATAAAATTTCAGCTGATTTGGTTTTTCAATTCTGAAATCTTAGGTTTATTTAGGATTCTGATTTCGATAACCGAAAATATTCTAAAACACACAATACAAAAAAAAATACGAAAGAAGGAAAGAGAGATCACTTGCTGGAATTTATTCCTTTGAAAACTCTTCTAGTTTTAAAGAAAAAAAAGAAAAAGAAAATGAAAGCTTTTTCCCAAGTATTATTCGAAGAATAGTAAATCAAAAAAAATTCAAAAAGATCAAAATTTCTGCCGCCTTGAATCGTATTTCATTTTCTGTTTCAAGAAAAGGATGATGTGAAATTCTTTGTAAAACGTAAACTTTGATTTCACACAAGGCCAATTTTTGTCTTGAAGAAGTAAAGTGTTTCATAAAAAAAAAACTGTTGAACAAATTCCGACAAAAATTTCTTTTGTGATTTGAAAAAAATGATGACAAAAAAAATGTTCGCATTGATCTAATGTTAGGTTTGGAGATTTAAGCATTGCTGGTTTATAGAAACAGTATAAAAAAACTTGTTTTCAAACTTTTTGATGTCTACCCTTAATTTGTCAAAACAATTAGATAAGCTTCTTTGATCTTATCCATTTTTTTTTTTTTGCCTGATCGCAGAATACAGGATTTGAGTCGTAAAATTTTGTCAATCTCAACAACTTTTTTCTTGAATAATGATTGACATGGTTCTCTTAATTTGGTGGTTATAGGCCCTGTTTTTATAATTTTTGAAACTTTAGACATTTGTGTTTGGGCAGCTCACAAGGATTTTGAAAATTTGAAGACAAAAAATCAGTTATATTTTCATTGGCACAACAGAAAGGATTTGTAATAAAATTTCCAAATAAGCCGAGTTAATTTTAAAAACCCAAGTACCCTACCATTTTTACATCTTGTTTTGTTCTTTTTGATCGTGGGAGTATTGAAAAAAAAAAAACTTTTCTTTTTTTGGAGAAAAAAACATTTCAAAATACAAAATTCCTTACATTTGTGAAAGCGACTTGTAACGTTCTTGACCAGCAGTGTCCTTTGTGTGTTTTGTTAAAATTCAGATTGAAATCGCAAATAACATAAAGTAATTAAGAGGAAACGAAGCGGAAATTAGCACACACAAATACAAAATGAAATTAGGAAGGACAAAAAGGATGAATCAACTTACCCAAATTAAAAGTTGGTATTTGTTGTCTCGAAGATTCAGAGTTTTTTGGAAATTTGTGGATCCAATCGTTGATTGGATGGTGGGACTAAATTTGTTTTTATGGTAACGAACTAAAATTGAAGTTTTTCCAACACCCGACTCGCCAAGAAATACAATTTTATAAGAATAAGTGTTACTATTCTCAGTCATTTTAGATTAGGTTGAATTGTTCAGAAGAAAAGAATTATTTTATCAAGAAAATGAGAAAATGTAAAAATGAAAACTTTTTTTTGTTAAGGGATAATAAAGCATTTTGGAGTGATGTGCTTATTTACACCTGACACAATAACTTGTTCACTCTCTCAGTTATCAATTATTTTTATATTCCTGAAATTATACTGCTGATTAATTCAAATTAAAGTTTTCTGAGATTTTTTCTTTTTCCATTTTTTTAAATTATTTAACTGAGTGATGTATAAAGAATTTTATTGACTTAAATACTCAGAAAATTGATTAACTACTAGGTATTTGAGCTATTATTTGAAATAAATTCTTTTAAAGAGGATTTCTTGTAATGTAAAATCAAAAACTTATATAAAAAATATTTTTACTTTTTTTCAAGTTAACATTACTTTACCTTCTACCCAATTTCTATTTCTCTTTCAATGCCAAATTTTTCAAAATTTTTTTTTTATATAATATTTAATGAATAATTCTTAAATATATTGTAATTATAAACATCAAGTGTGGTTTATATGTTTTGGAGATCTTGGAAATTTTTTTTCTTTTTCTTATAATGTAAAGTAATTCTTGAGTGAATTTAGGTAGATTGAATTTTGTTCTGTTTTACTGAGACAAAAAAGATATTAATTTTTGAAAATACTTATTTAAAGAAAGAAAGAAAAATCGATTTAAAGAAGTTAAGAATAAAAATTGATGTTTTTAGAGGGAATATATGATCCAAGTTTTTTGGGTAGACTTTAGTGTACCAAAATCAATCTATTGAATATTGTTGTCAATAGACAAATAAATCTTTTTTAGTTATATAATTTTACAGCCAGTTCCACTTTTAAGACACAAACTTTCAACGAAATTTAAGTCACAAGAAAGTTCTCAAATTAAATCACAAAATTCAGATTCTAGTAAAATAAATTGTAAAAAAATAAATTACAAATCTTGTGCCTTAATTTGAGATTTTTATGTGCTTTAAATTTTGTTGAAAGTTTGTGTCTTAAAATTGGAACTGATTGTAGAAAAAAACTTATTATTATTATTTGTATATGAGGAGGAATAAATTTTTACATTTTTATACCTTTTTTTCATCTCCTTTTTATTTTCAAAAGATATAATAATAAAAAATAGTGTGTTTTTATACTAAATCTTTTTTTGAATTTTTTTTTTTGTTTTTTTACGAGCCTTTTATATGAACTAAAGTTACGCACTGGAAATTTATCAGGCTGTAACAAAAATAATCAAAAAAAAAATTTAAATTTTAGATTTGTGCATTATTATTATTACTTTTTCGTTACTTATACAAAGATAACGTCATATATTTTCATATTTGTGTTATTATAAATATTTTTAACTTGTTTTATAAATTTTTATCAAAAAAATCGAAAAATATAGACACAAAGTTGACAACTATAGAGAAACTGTTAAAAACAATCTTCTAGTAAATTTAATAGCCAATTCAAAAAAATTTTGCGATCTCTTGATATTGTAAAAATTAAAAAATAGTTTGATTCCATATACCCTGTGACTTATTGTATGATATTTTAGATTAATAAGAGTTATTCGAAAATAACAAGGATGTCCAAGATATTTAAAATTACATTTGTGAACACATCATATTATTGTAATTAATCCAACTTTCTCACATAAAAACTATAAAATCATTTGAATCTTTAAAAGAACATAATAGGAAAATAATTGTTATTTGACTCATAATATTTTTTTACCTTTTTTAATTAATAAAACAAGTAAAATATCCATAAAAATTAGGATTAGAGTAGTGAAAAAAATACCGGAAATGAAAAAAATCCCAGACAAGATTTGTAATTGTGAATATTAGCAAAATTATTGTGTAATTTTATTTATTTACAATCATATCCTTTTTTTAAGAATCGAACCTTTTCAATTATAACCCACCCACTTATTAGAATGATGATTAATGAAATCACACTTGTTCATAACACCATTCATTCAATCAAAAAACAAGAAGAAAAAATATCATTTTCTAAATTCTAGTAAACCTCAATAAAACTCAATTGTTTTTCAAAAAAAGTTGATCAACATAGGCTATCAAACAATTACTCGAGTATTCTAGAGACACCTTACTTTAATGGACTTTAGGTAGGTTTATTACTAATCTCATAATAAAATTTGGTTATTTATAATAAGTATTTGATTGAAATTAGACAAAAATTTTACTAATATTCACAATTAAAAATCTTGTCCGGGATTTTTTTCATGTCCGGTATTTTTTTCCCTGCAATAATTAGATAATAAAACTTTAAGAGTACGTATTTAATTGATACATCAATTTTTTTTTTTCAAATTTTTATTTTATAAAATTGGGATGTAACCTACAAAATTAAATAATCAAAAGAAAAAAACTAAACAATAATTTTCTTTTTTATTAGTAATCGATTAAAAATGGTACCAAAAACACGAGTTGAATTTTAAATGCATTACAAAGATAAGACAATATTATATATATAACATAACTCATATAATTTTATAAATAGAACACTATTGTATCATTCTTATTAAAATTTGTATCCCCCCCCAACCAACATACATATTCTAAATATAATTAAGAAAATAATTTAACAAAAGTACTTTATTCTCAAGAATCTGTAAAGAATCGACAATTTATTGACAATTTTTTATAGACCTTTATTATACAATAAAAATATTCTCTTCAAACTATTTAGTTGCTCTTTGTTATTACGTTTCTTGACCTTAATAATCAATCATTATACAAAATATAAAAAAAAAAAAAACACAATAAAAATCATGATCAGGCCCATGATTGAATTATTTTTCTCATTTTTTTTTTTTTTTTACAAATTTTAACATTTTTCTGGATCTGCTTTTTTTATCACAAAATATTTCTTTATGAAAATATTGTTGAATTAGTGCCCAAAGCACATATCTATTCAATGTAAATTAATTTTTATAACGCTATTATGATATTTACCCCTATACATAAACAATATTTTAGATATTTTATATCATAGTTATTTTTATATTTTCGGATGAAATTAAATAATTATGATTTCCTTAAACATCACAATATTATAAATATAATCGCCATTTTTTAAACTTGTGAATGTATCAAAAAAATTTATATTAAAATATAATCCCATTGTTTAGAAGATGATCTATATTTACAATCTTTCAAAGTTTAAAAGTTCAAAATATTTTTGAATAATTCCAATTTAAATTATTTTCATCAAAAGTTAAGAAAGAAATATTTTTACCTGTAAAGGAAATATCTACATATATCAATAGTAAAAACGAAAATATCTATCTTTGAAATCAATCAGTATAAATAATCCATTTATTTTCAAAATAATTATAATATTTATTGTTAACTTGGAAAAAATCTAATTTCTAAATTAGAATCATTTTTTTATCAATTTTTTTCTTTCTTTTCAACTAAAAAAATATCAGAAAATGAATAAAACCTATAGACAAACAAAATCCTTATTTTTACTTTTTAAAAAATCATTTAAAAATCAACTTATAAATTTAAGAAATACATCTGAATTTGATAATTTAGAAGAATTAATTATTAGATCTTAATTGTTTCAACGAGTTAGTAATAAATTATTAAGATTACCAGTATCAAAAATTTTATTTTTATTTTGTAAAATTGTAAAAAATTTCCAAATCAGAGAAATAAATTTCAATGAATTATTACAATAAAAATATCTAATTAATAAATTATACCAAGTAAAACAATTAAACAATACTCTTATAGTATAAATTCTATTAACATTTTCCCAAAAAATTTGATTGAATCTTTTAAATTTTAAAAATTTAATAAATTCTTTAAAATAAAATAAAAATCTATTTTTTAAAATTTTCAAAAGTTAATTATCTTTTTTTTCTATATTTATTAAAAAATAAAATTAAATTTGAAAGGGTGTTATTTCAGACAAATTATCAAAAATTTATAAAAGGAAGGGTTAATTTCTTTAAAAATACTTTTCAAATTTTTATAATTATTTTCCAATTCATGAAAATTCAACAAAAAATAATTAGTTCTAATTACTAAAAAGATCAAAAAAACTTTTAAAAAAAGCTCAGAGTCACCATTTCAAAAATAAAACCCATCATATTTTCTCCCCTTTCCAATGTAAATTATAATTCACTACACAATACTTTACCTAAATACAAATAAAATTTTGAACTAAACTACTTGATTTTAAAGTAAAATTTAAATCAGGAATGTAAATTTCTCAATTTTTCACATTTTTTTCAATTTTCAGTAAACTTTTATGATTGTTTGATTCTGATCTTTTCAAAAATTAACTCGATTTTTTGAGACAACAATTTTCAAATTTGATCTTTCATCTTAAGCATTTTTTTTCGTAATAGAACTTTAAGACTTCAATAATAGCAATACTTATAGTTTATTTTCAGTTTCTTTGATTAATTAATCGATAGATCATCTCTAATAATAAAAAAAAACAAGTTTTTAATTTTGAAACACATATTAAACTTTTCTACACTCTGTATTTTGAAAACTCTATTTTTTTTTCTTTTATATGTACCTTAATTTTGATTGGGAAAAATGAAATTATTTTAAAAATGTAAACTCATTTCCCCAAAGTTGATAAACGATTTTTTGTATGGGGTTTAATTGTATATATGTACAAACAAGTGCACTACTACCTTTGAGGGAAAAAAAAATAACAGTTACAAATCTATTGATGTGTTGGAAATTTTTTATCTAATTTATAAGTTTTCTGAAAGCATTGAAAAGTCTAAAAGTTTATATTATGATTCATTATTTATCTTTTTGTTTGTTAATGATAATGAAAATATGAATCTTTTTCAAATATTTCAAAAGTTTTTATTTTAAAAGTCGGGGAGTGCCTTTAAATGTAGTAGAGTTCCTAGGTTTCTTTTAATTTCAGAAATTATAAAAAACATAAAGGTGATCTTCTATAATTTTTCATTTTTAATAGTAAAATCTATTTATTTTCGTTAGGTTTTTTTGAGTTTTCTATTTATTTAGAAAATCAATAAATTTTCGAAATAAAACAGAAAACCTCAAAAAAACCTAGAACACTTCACTAATAAACATGCTACTCAAGAAAATCTAATAGCACATTTCCTGAATTAGAAAGAATAAAGAAAAATCTTTGCTTTTCCTCTATCATTAAAAGTCTGAAAAAACTAACAAAAAATAATCGTTAAGTCCCTCTAAAATCCATTGAGTACCTAGGTTTTGCAGAATTTATGAAATAAACCAATAAACAAATATTAAATTTGAGTTCTTTTGGATTCTGGGTAAGTTAACAGATGTAACAGGAAATCAATTACCTCCCAATAAAAAAAAAAATAAAAAAAAAAAAGTCAACAAGTAAGTATTCAAGTTATGAGATTTTTGTTGTGGGGTATTTCCAAATACTTGTAAAACAGATAAAATGTTGAAACAATAGTGCTTGCAGAAATTTCCAAAGAAGATTCCTGAACCTTAAAACAAATTCTCGACAAAACATAAATCATTTTTAAAAATAATTATTTTTTAGGATCTTTTTTTTCCTTTTGTTTTGATCCAGATAATTTAATGCTTTTCAAAAATAAACTCATTTTGCTTTTAGTTTTAACTTTTGCTGTGTCAGCAAACTGTTTGATATTCGAAGACGTAAAGATAACAACAGATACTGAGGCATTTCTTTTGGATACTTTTGGATTTCAAAAAGGTGGATCATCAACAATGAAAGTAAAACAAAAAAAAACTTTGAAAAAAAAAACAACAAAACAGAATCAACTTAAATCTCTCACTGCTAACCACACCTAATCTCTTGTCTTTGAATTTTCGATCAAATTTCTTCTTTTTTTCTCTTAATCACATTCCCAAAACAAAAAGATTAAAATGAATAAAAATAGAAACGATTATTGGTATTTAGATTGCCTTGAAAACCAATACAAGGATTTAGTTCTTGAAGATGACACAAAAATTTGTTCAGATTTGACTAAAAATAAAACACTCTGTTTGGTTCAACAAGAATTTAATCCCGATATTGACATCAGAAGAAAAGCCCAAAAAGACGACTATGAATATTTTTTAGTTATTAATTGTGGAGAGAAAGAAGAAATTACTTTTACTGTAAAACAACTCCTTTTGTCTGTGGTGTGATCGCGTTTTCGATCTCTTCTCGGATAACCTTAATCGAACAATTGAATTTTTTCTTTTCCAAACAAAACCTTTCTTATTATTCTGTTATTACTTTTTTTAATCTTAGCTCGACTACACTTTTGTGAATCCTCATGGTCAATATTTAAGTCTTGGGCAAATTCCATACCCATACTTATACCTTGTTTTTGGTTTTATTTGGTGTTTGCTCTCAATAATATGGTTTGTTAATTGGTACACTCATCGCGGACAACAAATCAAACTACATCGCCTTTTGACATTGATCTTAGTTGCAAAAATCGTCAAGCTCTTCATCTACTATGCTGAATGGAATTATCTCTCAAAAAAAGGTAAACATTATTTCTCTAATATACATATATTTGATTTTTGAGAACCAACAAACCTGACACAATTTAAAGTGTCGGTGGTTTGGTTTGTACAAACTGTAGAAAAACCCACAATTAAGGTCTAATGAAAATTATATTAGCAATTTTTTTTTTCACTTGATTGGGTTTGGATCATTACAACCAATAACCTCGCAATCTAACAAGATGCTTAATTGAATTAATTTTGAAATAATTCAACGAGAGATTTTTATATTTGAGGTGAAGTGGTGAGAAACAATGATCAAACCGTTTGGAATTTATCAATAACATAAAGACTTTATTTGCCTGCAAAAAGAAAATTGAAAATTAAAAGTTAAAAGTTTGATGAAAAAGATACTTTAATTTATTTCACTAATATGTAATAAAGTTTGTGTACAATAAAACTACAACGAAAAAAGATCAAATTTTTTTTTTTTTCTTATTTAAGGGACGAGTAAACTAAAAAAAACCTTCAATCAAATTTACTAACAAATTAAAAAAAATTTTACCCTATCTTGAAATTGAAAAATAAAGTAAAAATCTGATAATTACAAGACAGAACTTACTTTTAATACTATTTTCAGAAATGAATTATTGTTTTTAAAAGTTTGATCCATTTTTCTCATTTTTGAAAAGTTCAAAATCCAACATATTTCTGAATTATTTAAAAAAAATTATTTTCTTTGAAAGAAGATTGAAATCTTATTACCTGTAAAGGAAGTATACCAAAATACACTTTAAAAATAAAACCACCAAGTTCTAAAATAACTAAGTTTAAAAAATTTACTTAATCTCAAAAAAAATACAACAATTATTTTAAACTTGTAAAAAATATAATTTTTTGATTCAAAGAATAGACCAAATCAATTTTTTCTAGGGATTAAATGAAAAAATCTGAGAAAAAGAACCAAAGAATCAAATTAAAAATCCCCCCCGAAATACTTTTTTAAAACCTGGAAAATTCAACTTATTATATAAAGAAATACTTTTTAATTTGATTATTTATAATCAATAATTAAAAACCCAATCTTAATTATTTCAGTAAGTCATTAACAACCCAATGATTAAATGTATCAAATAGGTTTTACATTTATTTCTTAATTTTTTAAAAGATTTTACAACAAATAAAACAAATTCAAATACATATTTCTAATAATAAAAAAAATAATAGATATTATCAAATACCCGATTTTAATATAAACAGTTCCTTGTTTATACTCTTGATGTTTGAAAAAGTATATTGACAAGTCTTTTAAATTTCAAGAAATTGAATAAATATTTGTGAATAAAATAAATGTTTAAAATTTTTAGATCTTCAAGGATACAATATATGATTTATTTTTATTGTATTTCCAAAATAAGATTAAATTTTCAAGGTTATTTGTTAATACAGACTCTCAGAAATTACTTATAGTGATATTTCTTTCAAAATTAATTTTTTTTGCAAATTTTTATTTTTCAAATTTGATCCAAAAACCATACAAAAAAGGATCATGATCTTTTGACTGAAAATTCCATTGGAAAAAAGAAATCTTTTTAAAATGATTATTCATTTTTCTCTAAAGCTGGTAAATGAAGTTTCTTATTGGTCTTAATTGTATCCTTATGTAAATAATTACTCTATTACCTTTGGGAAAAAATAAATAAGAGTTACTAGTCCCTTAAGGGAGGGGTTATTAACCCCTCTTGTTTGTCGTTAGGTTTTTTTTTTACATTTAGGAATTAAAAGAAAATTTCAAAATTTTTCTTTTTCAAAAATTAAAAAAAAATGCCGTTAGGTTTTCCAGAATTCAAAAGAATAGAGAACAATCAAAGATTTTACTCAATTTTTTTAAATTCTGGAAAATCTAGACACACTACGGCGCACTACGGAACCGCCGAATTTTATTTAGAAATTTTATTAAGTACTTAAAAATTAGTTTATTACCCACTATGGCTAATAAGCACGTTGGATCTTTTTTTGTAATAATATTAGAAATATTATTATTTTTTAAATTCAGAGATCCAGATTTTGCGATTATTTTCATATGCTGCACAATTCCATAGAAAATGTTCTAAATCTTCAATGATTTCTAAATTATTTATTTATATATATATCTCACAATATTTTGATTTATTTTTATTCATAACATAAGAATAACATGCTTCAGGTAATTTGTAAATTTTCTGAGATTTAAAATTGAATTTGAATCTTTCCATTTTAAATATCAAATGTCGTTAGATTTTCCAAAATTTAAAAGAATTTAGTCAAATCTTTGATTTTTCTCCATTCTTTTGAAATCTGGAAAACCGCCGTTAGCTTTTTTTTATTTTAAGAAATAAACCAAAAATTTATGAAATTTTCTTTTTATTTCTCAAATTAAAAAAAAACCTAACGACATTTTCAACTTGGACTATATTCTAAATTTTTAATTCTGAAATTTACTCGTTCTATTTCTAGTTGTTTTAAATTTTTGGAATACCAATTAATATTTTCAAATCCTTTTTTTTTAAAAAGGAGATAATTAATTAATTCATCAAAACCGAGGATTTTTAATTTTTGAATTAACTTAAATCTTCTTTTATATATCGTTATTCTAACATGATCATTTTTTTTCTTCAGTTTTATAAATAAGTCTATGGGAGTGTGGGTTGATTAATAAAATTTTTTTAATTTTTGTATTAATCCAAGTATCAATATATTTAAAATCTGTTTTTGTCAAATCAAATATTTCTAATCCATATAATAATTGGCTATGCAAAACAGCTTTAAAAAACTGAATTTTTTAATCTATTAGAAAAATTTTTATTATAAGATATTGATTAATTTTATAAAATTGGTCTTAACTTTATCAATGTTAAATTTTAAATGGGTTTTTTTATCTAATCAAATATCAAAATATAAAATTTCTTTTGGAATTAAAGTTTTTTTTAGTTTTATTAATTTTAGGATTCAATCTGAAACCTCTTATTATTTTATATATATTTTTTGTAATTAAAAATTGATTTATATTAATGATCCTTTGATAAGTAAAATTAGATCATCTGCAAACATATGTTAATGGCAATGCCAGTGATTTGATTTGTTTCTAAGAGAAAATGAGTAATAAATCCAAATAATAAAGGAGATAATAGATCTCTTTGATTCACACAAATTCCTTCTTTTGAGTAATAAGCAAGTATTTATTTTACAATAATTTCATTTTTTATAAATTTTTTAATTGAATAATAAATAAATGAATGATGAATAGAGTCAAAACATTTTTGTATATCTATTGTTACAATATAAAAATATTTTCTTTTTTTGAATTTATTTTTTATTTTTTGAATTTCATTTAATAAGTTTAAAACTGCAATTCTAGTATCTAATTTTTTTTTAAAATCCAAAGTGTTTTTTTGAAACGAAATCCCAAGAATCTTGAATTCCTGTATATAACAATTTAAGAAAAAATCTAGTGAGAGTCTGATTAATTAAAATTCATGTTATTTGAAATTAGGTCGGTAATTAAGTGGTATCCCTTCGTCGCCAGATTTATGGAAAAATAATAAATTTATTTTTTTAATAAATTTAATATTTTTCTGAGAAATATCATTAATCCAATTTTAAAATATTTTTTGAATTTTGTTTTTAAAAAGTTTTGATAATTTATATAAAAAATTCACAACTTTGATTTTTTATTGATTTATATTATTTGATTTTATCAAATTCTTTGACTGATTTATTTTTTTTTTGATCATTGATAATTTCCTTAATTTTGATTTATGTTTATAGGGAAGGATAGTGTTGCGTGGCTAATAACGAGATCAACTTATACTTGCATTTTTGATTTTATTTTTTATACAACATTATTGATGATTGCAAGTGGATGGTCAATAATTAAACCAAGATTAAGTTATATCGAACACTTAAAAATTAGATTACCTGTGCTTTCTCTAATTCTTTCAAAAGAACTTCAATTATATTTTGAACTTTCATGGTTTGGCTTTATACTATTAATTATTTTGGCAGGTTCATATTTTTATATTTTAAGATTTCTATTTGAATACACAAACAATAATATTCGATCACTTCAATTTCAATTACTGATGATTAGAGATGCAGGAATTAGACCAATAACAACACCAATTTATTCAAAATATCAATTATTTAGAAAATATAAAACTTCGCTTTTTTATTATATTTGCCTTTCAATTGCAGTATGAATTTTTTTATTAAAAATTAATTTAACAAATATTTATATCTTATGAAAAATGTCCATTTTTCTCTTTCTTTTTCATTTCTTTTTCTCACCCCCTTTTCTCCTTTCATTTCCACTTCCATTTTCTTCTTTTTTCCGATTTCTATTTCAAATTTTTTTTGTTTTGTTTTGTTTTCTTTTTTATTTATTTATTTTAAATATAACCGTAGGTATATGGTTTAAGTATTGTCGTAGTTAGATATCGTTGGATTATTGGGATGTGTTCGCTAATTGTCGATTTAATACTTTATATTGGTGTTGGGTTTACTTTCTGTTTAAGGAAGTATAATGAATTATTTGACGAACCACCACCACTAGAAGAGCCAGTTAACAGAACAAATGATGGATATGTATATTACATTTTTCTCTTCTCATTTTTTATCATATTTCTTGTTTATGAGTCAACTATATCGTATTTTTTTTCAAATATAAATGTAATTTTTATTTATTTATCTATTTATTTTCTCTTTATTTTATTTTTAATAGGAACAATTAAAATCAGATTATGATGATAATAGCCTTGAAACTTGGGTTCGAGGAATGCCATTAGTAAGTTTTTATTTTCGAAATTTTTAATTTATATATTTTTAATGAAAATTAATGAGTTTTTTTTTTTAAAACAAAAAAAATACCCTTAAGAATCTAGTCACTTACTGTGGATCAGTTCCATACTCAAGGAGTGACTTGTCACCTAAAAAATGATATTATGAAATTGAACTTCTTTTAGTTGAAAAAATTCAAATAACACAAAAAAAAAAGTTTCATAGGATCTCACAATGCCAAAAAATTCAAGTTAAAAAAACAGTTCGAAAGGATCTCAATTTACAAAAATAAATTTTAGAAAAACAAATAACTGTTTTCATATTTTATATTTCCAAATGCTTAGATTTCTTCAATTTAAAACAAATTGTTTTCTTGAAGGACACAATCAATTCAATTCAATATAATCTAATTTGTGGTTATTTTATAACCTTATATATTTAACAAATTAAGGATTTTTCAATATTTTTTTTTTTGTGGAAATGATCCATTTGAAAAATGAAAAAAAAAAAAATCGTTGAGATCTCAAAAATAACCAAATAGCAAAACTTCGAAACTGACGGAGTTGTATTCAGAATTATAATTTACAATCATTTGAATTGATAATAAATATCTCTTGGGCGCTTTTTTCTAAAAAAAATCCTTGGATTTTGATTGTTGAGTTTTATAAATCTATTTTTTATCACATGTCTTGGTTCGTTTTTGGTTCATATACAAATTACTAAAAAAACGTTTTTTTCAATTTCAAAAAATATTTTCTCACCATTATGACTTTACCCTTAAAAAAACATGTATTATAATTTAAAAAAAGCGTTACAAAAAAGTTTTCAAAATTACCTTCTAAACAGTTAACAAAATACAAAAGACCTCTTTTTATGACAATACTAAAAAAAAAATTGGTAACACGTTTTTAAAATGACTTTAAAACTCGAAAATTATTTTAATAAACTTGTAAAAAAAATCTTAATTATAAAATTTACTTTTGAACAATTATATTTTCCTATTTATTTGATGATAAAAACAAAAATTTTGTTGAATTTGATCATTCGATTAAAACCTTAAACAAGAGGAAGCAAAGTATTAATCGATAATAAATAGGAAAATATAATTGTTCAAAAGTAAAATTAATTATTTATGAATACTCAAGAAAAAATAAGATCTCAAAAGAAGGGAATTAAATCTTGCTATATAAACTCCATTTTATTCAAAGGTGCTCCAACCAAAAAATGAAAAATTCATTTTTTTTTTAAGAATCAACCAATACACGGTTAATTAGAAATAGGAGAAATAATAAACTTCGGATTCGAGTTGTATTAATAAAAAAAAGACTTTAACAAAGGATAAATTTTCCAAAAAAAAAAAAAATGTTAAAAAAAATTTTTGAACCTCTTTCTTTGGAGCTTCTTATGCCAAATTTCTCAATTTCACTCAAAATTAAAATTGTTAACAATATAATTTTTTAATAATAAATATCTGAATTTTAAAAGAAAATACAAATCCTCTTTTTTTTACAATGTTTATTTAGATTTTTAAAAAACATTTTTTTTTTCTGATTAACTTGACTTTATAAAAAAAATATAAAAGAAAAGAAGAAAAAAAAAAAAAAAGAAATAAATAGAAAAAAATTGGCTAAATTGGAAAAAATGATTTTGATCAACAAATTGAAAATTTATTTTGAAAAGAATATGTGAATTAAACTCATAGAATCAGTTCTATTTCATCGATTAAAATGGGTACCTTTGACTGAAAAAAAGTTTAGATTATAAGATTTATATTTCATATATATTAAATTCAACAACAGTGATAATTGATTGTTCATTCAAAAAACCTCTTTAATTAATATCCTTTCCTTCAAAATACAAAAAATGGAAATGAAAATATTCTATTATTTTTTTAAAAAAGTGGCGACTCAAAATTTAAAAAACTGTTAACCAAACCAATAAAAAAACCGAACTTAAAGTTTTAATAGTGGAACTTCAAACTGTATAATTTACCCTTTTCAAACATTTTGAGTAACAATTTTTTAAAACTTTTAGTACCCACCCTGTAAAAACAGGCCCTAACTTGGATGTTTTCTGATCATTTGAGACAACATATAAAAAGTTTAAATTTTGTTCACTAGTAATAGTGTATAATAGTATTTATTTTATATATTTTTCGTATAATTTTATAATAATTTACATTTTATTCTCAATTATTTCACCATTTATATACTTTGAATTTATATTATTTTTAGCCACGCATGGAACGCAGTGATCAAGAATTGCTCCCAGAATCTGTTGTTTATATTGAAAATGTTGGCAAAAAAAACAAAGTTGATTTAGGTCATGAAGTATCAAAAGAAAAAAAAAAAAAATTTTAAATTTTTTAGAATACAAATATTTTTTTGAATTGAATAATGTAATTGAAATTATTAGAGACATTTTCAAAAAGTGTAACAAAAAAGTTTTCAAAGGTATGTATCAAGCTGCTGAAAAAACTTCACCCGAGCTATTTTTAGGTATTTATTAAACATTTTTTTGATCACTTTTTGCAAACCACTTTATTATTATATTATCTTTTTTATAAATAAAATCCTTTTTTTGTTATTGACTTGAAAAAAAAGCGTTTCTGTTATGGTTTCAATTGTTTTTTCTATATATCCTTTCCCTTTTTTATTTCTGTTCTGAATAAAATTTATTTATATATATATAACTATCAAGCCAAAATCAATTAGAATTTTTTGATAAAAATCAATTACAAATATAATTTTGCGAATTGATTAATTGGAGCTCAAAATAGTCTAAGGCACATGTACAAAAATTGATATCTTAATATTTTAAATTTTCTACTTTTTGAAAAAATTACAAATTTATTAAAAAAACATAAAATATTTTTTTTTTTTTATTATTTAAGGGAGGGGTTTTTAATTCCTCTTGTTTTTCGTTAGTTTTTTTTTTACATTTAGGAATTAAAAGAAAATTTCAAAAATTTTCTTTTTCTAAAATTAAAAAAAAATCCAGTTAGGTTTTCCAGAATTCAAAAGAATGGAGAATAATCAAGGATTTTACTCAATTCTTTTAAATTCTTGAAAACTTAGGCACACTACAGCACCCCCGAATTCCTAAAATATTATTTAGGCATTTTATTAAAGACTTAAAAATTAGTTTATTACCCACTAAGGCTAATAAGCACGTTGAATCTTTTTTTGTAATAATATTAGAAATATTAATTTTTTTAAATTCAGAGATCCAGATTTTGCGATTATTTTCATATGCTGCACAATTCCATAGAAAATGTTCTAAATCTTCAATGATTTCTAAATTATTTATTTTTATACATAATTCACAATATTTTGATTTATTTTTATTCATAACATAAGAATAACATGCTTCAGATAATTTGTAAATTTTCTGAGATTTAAAATTGAATTTGAATCTTTCCATTTTAAATATCTTTTGTCGTTAGATTTTCATTTCTAAATTTAAAAGAATTTAGCAAAATCTATTGATTTTTCTCCATTCTTTTGAAATCTGGAAAACCGCCGTTAGCTTTTTTTTATTTTAAGTACTAAAACAAAAATTTTTGAAATTTTCTTTTTATTTCTCAAATTAAAAAAAACCTAACGACATTTTCAACTTGGACTATCGTCTAAATTTTTAATTATGAAATTTTCTCGTTCTATTTCTTGTTGTTTTAAATTTTTGGAATACCAATAATAGTTTCAGATTCTTTTTTTCTAACAAGGAGATAGTTAATTAATTCTTCAAAAATGAGGATTTTTTAATTTTTGAATTAACTTAAATCTTCTTTTATATATTGTTATTCTAGCAGGATCAATTTTTGCTTCAATTTTATAATTAAACCTCTGGGAATGTGGGTTTATTTTTAAAAATTTTTGTAATTTTTGTATTAATACAAGTATCAATATCTTTTAAATATTTTTTTGTCAAATCAAATATTTCTAATCCATATAATAATTGGCTATGCAAAACAGCTTTAAAAAACTGAATTTTTTAATCTATTAGAAAAATTTTTATTATAAGATATTGATTAATTTTATAAAATTGGTCTTAACTTTATCAAGGCTAAATTGTAAATGTGTTTTTTTATCTAGCAAAATACCAAAATATAAAATTTCTTTTGGAATTAAAGTTTTTTTTTAGTTTTATCATTGTTAGGATTAAATCGGAAATCTCTTATTATTTTATATATATTTTTTGTAATTAAAAAATAATTTATATTAATGATCCTTTGATAAGTAAAATTAGATCATCTGCAAACATATGGACATTTAATGCTGGTGATATGATTTTTTTTTCTAAGAGAAAAGTAGTGATAAATCCAAATAATACAGGAGATACCGGATCTCTTTGTTTCACACCAATATCTTATTTTAGTAACAAGCAAGCATTTATTTTACAATAATTTCATTTTTTATAAAATTTTTAATTGAATAATAAATAATTGAATGATGTTTATAGTTAAAACATCTTTGGATATCTATTGTAACAATAATTTCTTAAAAACTTAAAATATTTAGATATCTATTTTGTAAATTTCGATAGTATTTTTAAAAACAACAATTAAGAATTTAATTATCTTTTGATGAATATTTGTTAATGAATAATCCTTTTTTTAGTTTTATAAGATTAGATCTGAATATTATTTTGATAAGAGTGGTGATACATCTATATATTCTAAAATTAATCAAATATATTCTTATACTCTACTACTTGTAAATTGTTTTTTGTTATAATTGATTTGACATGCATAAAAAAAATATTAAAAAAGGGGACAAAAACCATACCAAAATATTTACAAAGAAGTAATTTTTTTTTTTACTTTTAAAAAGGTAAATTGTACTCATAATAATTCAAAAACAAAAAAAAAATCTAAAAAAAAAAAATTGAGAAGAAAAAAGTTATTTTAATTATTTTGAACAGTCTTAAGATGATATTGAATCAATTTCATTTTTTTTTTCTTTCTTGAACCATAAAAAAATTTCAAAAATTGTTACTTAACTAAAATAATAAATTGAAATATAAATATAAATATATATATATATATATATATATATATATATATATATTCTTCATATTCAAGTTCAAAAATAATTAAATTTGATCTGAATTTTACTTTAAATCATTCTAGATATATAAAAAACGGATAAATAAAAACATTATTGAAAAAAATGAAACTATTAAAAAGTGAATAATTTATTGAAATGAGTATTATGGATTTTTCATTACTCATCTTTCACTCAAAAAAATATCAAAAATAAGATTTTTTATTAATAATTAAATTCATTTTAAAGAGCAATACAAATTCTAAATTTTCTAAGTGGTTATTTTTATTTTTGAAGATATTTTTTTTTCTCCAAAAATCTTTTGCTAAAAAAGAAGAAAAAAAAAGTAGCATAAAAAAAAAAAAGAAAAAGAAAACCACAAGAAAAAAAAAAGAAAAAAAAAAAGAAAAACAAAAATTTGAAAAAGCAACACAAAAATTTGCAAAATTAGAAAAAATGATACTTGATCCAAAAATTTGAATATATTTTTTTTGATAAGAATAAAAGATAAATCCTCAAAAAAACTTCCATTAACATTATAAAGTGTGTCAAAATTTTTGAAAAATAATTTAGATCAAAAAACTAAATGTAACTTTTTTTTTAAACCATCTATAATTAGCATAAATTTCAGATTTTTTTAAATATCAATAGGCTCGAAAAATATATTGTTACATTTGGAATATTTATTTTTTTTAACAAAATTAATAATATGACTGAAGAATGAAACTTTTTCAAACACCCTGTTTGTAATAATTCTATGAATATAGTTGAACGCGTAAACTATATATATGTGAAATTGTTTAAAATTTATTTTTTTTGTAAAGTTATTTTAGAAAAGTGTGACAATCAAGTTTTCAAAAGTATCTGATATAAAGATGACAAAACCCCAATATACTTTTTTTTTTGGGTTTTATTAATTTTTTTTTTTTTGGTCACACTTTTTGAAAATGACTTAACAAATCCAGAAAAATAAAAAAGAAAAAAGAAAAAAAGAAAAAATAATTAAAAAAAAAAATTGTAAATTAAAGATAATAAGCTAAAAATCTGATAAGTATATCTATAATCAAAAATTTTACATTCTGTGTAGAATTAGATTATAATAGCAAAGTGGAAATTTACACTAATAAAATTATTTTTTTTTCTTTTCCAAATAATCAAAATCTTTAAATAAAGTTGTTGCTGAAACTTGTGAAGAAATTTTCAAATTTCTATTGTGGCCCATAAAGGATGTGGTATCTAAAAAAGCACAAAAATTATGTTTTTTTGGTTTGATTTCATATTTATCTTCATTTGAATCGGTAAACATCGTGCTTTTTGAAACGGGGGAATTCAGGTTCTCACTATTATTATGAAAAGTTGGACTTAAATAATTATTTGCGAAGTGAAGCGGGATTTTTGAATAATCGAAAGGGGATGAAAAATCAGGCGAATAAAAAAATGGTGACAATTGGGGAGTTCTGGGTGTATTTGGTGTAGGTGTCCTAGGGTTTAAATTTGATCTAATATTTGGATCAATATTTTCTTTATTTGTTTGAATGTCAAAGTTGCTTTGTAAACGGTTTGACATATAAGCCAATTTTCTTTTTCTCTGTTTTTTCAATTCGTTAGAAAAATTACTCTTTTGCCGCACTTCTCTGATTACAGGCGACCAGTTGGGTGTTGGTGTTAACAAATATGGATAAAAATTTTGCGAATTAGGGGATGATAGAGGCACTAAATAATCGGGTGAAAAATATGAAATTTTTGGGGAAAGTACACTTCTGTTTGGGGTAAATACACTTACTGCCTGCTGGCTGTTATTCGAAAGAGTGTTTTGGTTTGTTGATTGATGATCTTGTGAAATGCTGGTAATTTTTTTTTTTTTATTTGGATAATTAACCAATTTTTGTACATTTTTAGGTGTTTTTCGAATTTTTATAATTTTTTTATTCTTTCTGATTTTTTTGATTTTTTTAATTTTATTAATCATTCTGATTTTTTTAATTTTTTTTAGTCTCCTTTTCTGTTTTTTAATTCTGAAATCTTTTTTAAAAATTACCTTTTGATTTTTTTTTTGAATAATCTTTTTTTGGTTTCGATGTTTTTTTTCGTTTTTCGGCTTAATTGTTGTTTTTACAATTTTTTTGCTTCTTGGTTTCTTTTTGGTTGTAATTCTTTTTTTTTTCACAGATTGTGTAATTTCCTTCTGATTTTTCTCTTGAAAGTTATTAATTGTTTTGGTATTGAGTTTATTTTGACTTGGTTTCTTCTTTTTGATTGGGATTGTAAGGTTTTTATTTTTTATTTTAGGTGTTTCGATTTCATTGGAAAAGTTGAGTCTTTTGTTGAAATCTTTTTTGTCAGGGATATAGTTTAAAGTGATCAGTTCTTTTTTAGGATTAATAATTAAATCTTTTTGTTGATTAGTTATATTTTGTAAAATACCCTTCTTCTTCTTCTTACCCAATGGTTTTTTAACCTCACCAACATTTGATTTAATTTTCTTTTGATTTAAATTGATATTAGGATCTATTGTTTTGTTTACATCAGTTAATCCTACCTTTGGATTATTTTCTTTATTGTCCTCATTTTTTGGTTCAACACAGGTTTTTATCAAGGGTTGATTTTGTTTCTTCTGGAAAGAGAGTTGATTCATTACCAGCAATTTTTCTTTTTTCAATTTTTGGATATTTGCTTTTGTTGTTCCACTCGGCCTACCTCTTCTTCTTTTTTTTCTTTGTCCATCTTTAATAATTAATGACTTTAGTGTAGAGTTCCATCGATTTTTGATCATGTTATCTGGTCTACCAGGTAAGAACATTTTAATTTGAGACCATTTATTTCCTAATTCTTGATGCTTGACAATTAGAATTTCGTCCTCCTCTTTCGTCCATTCCCCATGATCGATTGTTGGGTCCAATTGGTTTTTCCATCTATGTTACAATAAATGGGTATTATATGCATTTGAAAAAATAAAAGTGGTAAAAGAGAAAAAAGTGTTAAAAAAATGATTATTTTTTTTTTTTTTTTTTTATTATATAAGGGAGGAGTTATTAGCCCCTCTTGTGGGCCCGAATTCCTAAATTTTTATTTAGGAATCTTATTAAAGACTCAAAGATAAGTTTATTACCCAACTAAGGCTAATAAACTTGGTGAATCTTTTTTTATAATAATATTTTCAATATTATTATTTTTTAATATATTAGATATATTAATTTTTTTTAATTCAGATATCCAGATCTTACGATTATTTTCATAGGCTGAGCAATTCCATAGAAAATGGTCCAAATCTTCAATGATATCTAAATTATTTATTTTTTTACATATCTCACAATATTTTGATTTATTTTTATTCATAACATAAGAGTATCTATTTAAATAATTTGTAAAATTTCTGAATTTTAAAATTGAAGTTGAACCCTTCCATTTTAAATATCTTTTTTGTTTATTTATTGTGTTATTTATTTGTACTATTTTTAGATATTCTTGAACTTTCCAACTTGTACTATTTTCTAAGTTTTTAATTCTAAAATTTTCTAGTTCATTTTCCAATTGTTTTAAATTTTTGGAATACCAATTAATATTTTCAAATCCTTTTTTTTAAAAAAGGAGATAATTAATTAATTCATCAAAACCGAGGATTTTTAATTTTTGAATTAACTTAAATCTTCCTTTATATATCGTTATTCTAACATGATCATTTTTTTTCTTCAGTTTTATAAATAATCCTGGGAGAGTGTGGGTTAATTAATCAAAATTTTGAAATTTTTTTATTAATCCAAGTATCAATATCTTTAAAATCTGTTTTTGTTAAATCAAATATTTCTAATCCATATAATAGTTGACTATGTAATACAGCTTTTAAAAAACTGAATTTTTAATCCATTAGAAAAATTTTTTTGTTGTAAGATATTGATTAACTTTTTGAAATTGGTCTTAACTTTCTCAATGTTAAACTTTAAATGAGTTTTTTTATTAAAAAAAAAAATGATTTTTTATCCCATATGATGAAAAAAATATGAACAATTTGGATTAAGGAATTAATACAAAGAAAATAAAATAATAAAGAAAAATAGTATCTTTTATATTATTCAAAATAAAACTCATAATTAATTTTATCATTTGTTAATGATAAAGTTAATTATGACTCTTTCGCGAGATTACTAAAGAAAAATTGAGAAATAAGGGAAGTAGCTTCGAGTACCGTCGAGTGCATAGATATAATTTATAAAATCTATTGATTTTCCCAATAAACAGAAAACTCAAAAAACAAACGGCTGTTTTTAAATTTTAAAAGAATAGAGAAAAATATAAGATTTTACTCAATTCTTTTAAATTTTGGAAAACTTAACAGCAATTTTTTTTAATTTAAGATATGAAAAGAAAATTTATTAAATTTTCAGTAATTTCAGAAATTGAAAAAAACCTAACGGCGGTTTTATGAAAGTTTTCTGCTTTATTTGTTAAGTGTTCTAGGTTTTTTTGAGGTTTTCTATTTTATTTATGAAGTATTCTAGGTTTTTTTGAGGTTTTATATTTTATTTGGAAAATCAATAGATTTTCATTAGGTTTTTTTGAGGTTTTCTATTTTATTTGTGAAGTGTTCTAGGTTTTTTTTTACTTTAGAAATAAACCGAAAATTTATTAAAATTTTCTGTTTATTTTCTAAAGTAAAAAACACCTAACAAAAATCTATTGATTTTCCAAATAAGCAGAAAACTCATAAAAACATTATGGCGGTTTTCCAAAATATAAAAGAATAGAGAAAAATATAAGGTTTTACTCAATTCTTTTAAATTCTAAAAAAGCTAACGTCGGTTATTTTTAATTTCAGAAATAAACAAAAAATTAAATAAATCTTCTTTATATTTCTGAAATTAAAAAAAAAAAACTAACTAAAGTTAGATTTTCCAGAATTCAAAAGTATTGAATAAAATACATGAGCTTACTCTTCTTTCGAATTCTGAAAAACCTAACAGCTATAAGAGGAAAATAATTTTCCCTTCAAAATAAATAAAATAAAAAAAAAAAATGAATTTTTTCAGAAATTCTCATTCAACAAATAGATGGTTGATGATTTAAAGAATAAGGTGAATTTCGGAAACTGAAAAATTCAAATTTTTCAGACTTGGGTTTTGAAAAAATGAACTTTTTGTGTTTTTAAAAGGTTTTTTGTTTGATCGCAAAATTACTATTTGAATTTTTAGCTGATAAAAAAATGAGGATTTTTTTCAAAAATTAAAACCTCTTTTATTAAAATTTTCAAAATATACCCAAGAAGATATTCAGAAAATTATTTTTTAATTTAATTCAGTTATTAAAGATATAAAAAAAATTCATATTTTTAACTTTCACCCCTTTTAAACAATGGACTCCGTCTCAAAAATATTGGCTAAATCTAGAAATATACGAAAGAATCAATTGGATGACAGCGACACTTATAAACAAGAAATATTGCTCGAATAATAAATTTTTATTTAAGAATTATGAAGACATTGAAAGACTAAATTACTATATTTTGATAAAAATGAGAGAACAAAATCTTTTATTGGGAATTATTTCAAAAAAAAAGATTTTGTTTCAAAAATATGTTGTATAAATTTAACAAAAATTATGAAATAAAAGTAATTAATATATTTTTGAAGTTTTATCATAATTCAAGATCTAACCACACGTATGAATTTAAATTGGAATTGGGTCTGTTTTTGTGACTAATTCCTTTTCCAATAGCCCAAGCCTGAAAAAAAAAACATGATTTAAAATTTTGTAATTGGTGAAATTTAAGCATAGCAAATAAAAAATTTTTTTCTTTAAATTTTACATTTCAAAGTGAGATGTATTCAAGAAAATACATAACCAATGATGGGTAGAGACTTTTTAATATTCAAGTTTTCGGTTCAAATTATATCATTTCATTAAAATATATTTTTGAGTTTTTCTTTGAAATCTGAAATACTTATCAGTCAATTAAAAAAGTCAGGAATAAAATTTTTATAAAATTGTTTATCAAGATTGTTTGACGACTATTTTAAGCAATTTGAGTCATATTTTAGAAAACTTTTGTTCGTTACTTTTTGAAAATAGCTGTAACAAATCGAAATGTTCAATTTGATTATGGTGTTACGATATGTCAATTTCAATTAAAAGACTTATTAAATGATATATAACTAGAGTCAAAAGAAAAACAAAATACCTTTCACGACATTGTTTAGACGATCTTTGTGGGAGTTCTTGTGCAACTTTCGACCACTTTTGTTGACCATGTTTCTCAACAGCTTTGTTCAATAACTCGTCTTCAATAACTGTCCAATGACCTTTTTTCAGATCCGGATTTAATACCTAACCGACAAAGTTTTTTTTTGAAAAAAGTAAGAAATTTGGATCAGTAAAAAGAGAGAATAGTTACTTATTTCAGACGAAATAAGATAGGGTAGTTAGTTATTTATATATGATTTTTTAACGGTCAGTGATAAATTTTTTTTTTTTATTTTATTTTCTTCAAAAAAAAAATAAAAACCTTTTGCCAGCGATGTAAACATTGAGTAGCATCCTTATTTTGAAAATACTTTGAAATTTTATCCCAATCCCTTTCGTTGTGCTTTTTAACTGCTCTGGCTAAAATGTCATCCTAGAATATTTAATAATTTGATGTAATTTGAAAGAAAAGTAAGATTTATTATTATAAGAAAAAAGACATTAATATTTTGGTAACAAATTGTTAAGATCCAACTTTTGTGAACAACAAATAAGAATTTCAAATGATGTGGGATGTTTTAAAGTATTGATCAATAAGAATTATTACTTCTTCTGTGCCCCAAATTGAATTTTTAATCGGCTTAACTGTTGCTAAATCTGTAATTGGCTGGATTTCTAATAAAAGTTCTTCTATTTTGCTCTCTAATCTAATAATCAGAAAGAAACAACATTTATATAAAAAGAAGAGAGAATTAATTCAAATCAGTGTATAAAGAAAAAGAAAAATAAGTATACTCTTGACTCATGGGTTTGGTTATAATACTAAAAGTGATCCCTATAAAATTGAATTGTTAGTGTTATTGATTGTAGTGATAACAAAATATTCAATAAATAGAAAAAAAATAATTAAATTTTAAACTTTTATTTTCTGAAAACATGAACAAAATTTCCTATTATGATAAATGAAATTATTCCAATATATTTTATTCTACTTTAAATTCAAATTAATCTATTATTTATTTCAAAAATTTATAATTAGTTTTTATTAATTTTATAAAAAAAAAAATAAAATAATTTATGATCCGCCGGAATTTTTAAAAAAATTTTAGTTTGGAGATTATGAAGAATTAATTGAAACTTTTATTCTAACTACTCAATAAAAATTATGGTTTTTGTTTTATATTCAAATGAGTTGATTATTTTAAAAAGTTTAAGGAGGTGTGTTGAAAATGAATTATGGGCATACTCAATTAATGTCAACCTTTGGTATTGTTTAATACTCTTACTATCTTTTATTAAAATGTTAAAATAAATTATTTATGTGAAATAATAGTTTTTTTTTTTTTTTCTTTGGTTCTTAAATCTAACTTCTAATTTATTAAAAAGAGACTTTGTGGGTTATTTATCGTTTTATTTTTAACATACAAGTTGATATTAATACTTTTATATTAATCAACTCTTGAAACTGAATAATTACATTATAACTCAATAAGACATTTCAATTACGACTTTAAAGTAATGGTTGGTGTTTATTTACAAAAGAATAAAAAAATCAACCCAATTGTTTTCAAAAATAACTTCTTTTAATCTTTTGATAAAATACAGTAAGTGTGGCTATAAAATAAAAGGGTGTTATTTTTAGGAGATATTCAAAATATATTTAAAACATGGACATTAAATAGAAGGATACCAAAACTTCAAATCTAACATTGTTAAAACTTTTATGATATAGTATACAAGGGATTGATCTTGAATGATTGTATTATTGGAATATAATCTGAAAAAAAAAAATTATCTAATTCTAGAATTCAAAAAGGAATTGTGAAATTAATGATATAATTATCTTTTTTCATTGATATAGATAGTTGTTACATTATTTCTGCCATTAATAGAAAAAAAAAATTGACAAATTCATCTCAAATTTTTTTATTTGTGTTAATGGGTTAAGAAACTAAAATTCAAACTTTCTAGGGTTTAATTTTAGTTATTGGTATTATACAAGATGGTTTCAGATTTATCAATTAATTATGATATAATTCAACGTTTATTGATTCAATTTTAGGTAAGGGGTGACAGATTACTCTTGAAATAATAATTTTATTTCCAAGATAATTATTGATAAATAAGCTACAACAAAATCTACTTATAAAAATTTTAATTATAAAATTTATTAAAAAGGCATTTAGATTATAAGGGGTGTCTTAGAATTTTACAAATGAATATGAGAAATTCACGAATATATTTACTTATTCGCAAAAAAACCTATTTTTAGCAATTATTCTAGGTTTTCACCGAAAAGTACTCTTTTAATTAATAAAACATATCTAAGAATAGGGTTTTTCGAAAAATACCAAATTAATTTCAAAGATCGTTTTGTTTCAGATCTTTCTATTAAAAATACTTTCTTTAAAAATAAAACCAAAATAAAAGATGCAAAAGGATGAAATGTAACGTATTTTCATTCAGTTCAATGAAAATAAAAGAAAAGTATAAGAAGATTTTTTTAAAAAATAATTAAAATTCCAAATTTAGATACAAAGAAATAATGAAAAACCAATTGAAAAAATAGGAGAGAGTCAAGAATAGAAAATTTTTTAAAAAGGGCTTTTTACCTTTAAAAGGTAAATTCTCAAGAAGAAAGAGAAATTTCCATTTTGTCAAGGTGATCGATTAAAAAACAAAATTATTAACTTTTTATTTGAGAAATTTCTCAAATATTTAATCTTAAGAAAAGAAGAAATATAAAAATGAGATAATAAGCATTTTAAACAATCATTCTGAGTTTGTGGTTGTTTGGTTATACTATTGAAAAGAAAAATTCACTTTTACTTTTAGTGTTTCAGATCCTTTAGAAAATTATTTGATTGGTTACAATCAAATACAGAATTTCAATAGGAATGAGAATATCAAAAGAGTATTATTTTCATTCCAATGTTAAATACTGCACTAGATGGAGAAATGAAGATTTATCTTAAGTTATTTTTTTGGGTTGATGATAAAGTATAAATAAATTTGCTGATCAATTCAAAACAAAATTATATAATTGTTTTGATCTGATTATTAGTGCCTTTTTGTTCTTTTTCTGTTCATGGAAAAAAAAATTCTTTTGAAGATGGGTTTATTGTCAGACAAAAAGTGATTATATTAAAAGTCAAGTTTATATTCGAGTCGTAGTTTATAAGTTGATTTCTTGGTAATTTAAGATATTTCATTTTATTTTATATTATGATTATTATTTAAGGGAGAAGTTATTTATACCATAATTTGTTTTATTATCAGTTTTTTTTTTAATTTGAGAAATCAAAAGAAAATTTCTGTTTTTTTTTTATTATTACTAAAATAAAAAGCCAAACAAATTTAGGTTCAACTGAAATTAAAAGAATTCGGTGAAAAATAATTTTTTACTCTATTTTTCTGAATTCACGAAAATGCTGTTAGGTTTTTTTTATTTTCAGAAATTACAATAAAATTTATACAAATTTTATTTTTATTCCTAAACTTAAAAAATCCTAACAACATTTCCAACTTTGACTATTTTCTAAATTTATAATTCTGAAATTGCCTAGTTCATATTCTAGTTCTTTTAAAAATTTCAGATTCCCATTAATATTTTCAATTATTTTTTTTTCTAAAAAGGAGATAGCTACATAATTCTTCAAAGGAATGATAATTAATTTTAGAATTAACTTGAATCTTCATTTATATATCGTTATTCTGACATGATCATTTTTTTTTCTTCAATTTTAGAAATAAACCTAAGGGGATGTGGGTTATTTAATAAAAATTTTTTAATTTTTGTATTAATCCAAGTATCAAAGATCTTTGAAATATTTTTTTATCAAATCCAAATATTTCTAATCCATATAATAATTGGCTATGCAATAAAGCTTTAAAAAAATCTGAATTTTTAATCCAGTATAAAAAAAAATTTTGTTTAAAGATATTGATTAATTTTTTGAAATTGGTCTTAACATTATCAAGATTCAATTTTAAATGTGTTTTTTTATCTAATTTAAATACTAAAATATAAAATTTCACATGGAATTAAAGTTTTTTTAGTTTTATCATTGTTAGGATTCATTTGGAAACCTCTTATTATTTCATATATATTTGCTGTTCTTGAAAATTGATTTGTATTAATTATCCTTTCATAAGTAAAATGTGATCATCTGCAAACATATGGACATTTAATGCTGGTGATATGATTTTTTTTTCTAAGTGAAAATGAGTAATAAATCTAAATAATAAAGGAGATAATAGATCTTCTTGATAAACACCAATCTCTTTTTTTGAGGAATAAATATGTATATATTTTATCTAATTTCATTTTTTATAATTTTTTTAATTGAATAATCAATAAATGAATGATGAATAGAGTCAAAAAAATTTTGGATATCTTTTGTAATGATATAAATCTTTTGTTTTTTAAATTTATTTTTTATTTTTTATATTCTTTCAGAAATTTAAAACTGCAATTCTTTCATTTATTTTTTTTCTTAAATCCTAATTTTTTTTTTGATATTAAATCTGCAAAACTTGGGTTCCTTGATATTATACTTTCAGAAAAAATCTAGGGGGAATTTGATAAATAAAAATTCATATTATTTGAAAAATTTATTTTTAGAAAATTTGAAAAATTTTTTCAACAACATAATTTTTTTCAAATTACTTTTGCTGTGTTATTGATTTTTTGCAAAAAAAATTCTTTTTGTGAAAAGAAAGGTTATAAGAAAAATAATATGGTCACTTCAATGAAAAGTATTACAAGATAGTACCTTCTAGTCTTTTAGATTTAAAGGTTTTAAATAATTTTATGGATCAATTAATCAAAGAATCTTTTTATTTAAAGTTACCAAATATTTTGTTTCTTATTACTTTTAATAAAACCAAAGATTATTGTAAAATCTAAATTCGAAATTACATTTTATATATTGAATTAATTTTTAATTATGTAACTCTAAATTCTGGCCATTCATAAAGGGATTGCTCCATACTCAAGTTGTGATTTGAAACCTAAAAGGGTATTTTGAAATTGTCCTTCTTTTGATTGACAAAATTCAAATACCAAAAAAAAAAATTTTCTTCAGATCGCATTGGTAAAAAAATCAATTAAAAAAAAATGTTTCAAAAAAATTCTCGATTACACAAAATCAAATTTTACAAAAAATTAGTTTCAAAGATATAAAAACCCATTGGTAAACAATTCAATTCAAAAAAAAAAAGTTGAAAAAAATTTTCTCAATCCCAAATTAATAAATAAATTAGATTCAAAAAATTTACTTATTTCTTTTTTTTAAATTTTCAAAGGGTTAATTGTTACAAAATATAAGGAAAAACTTTTCCAAAAAAAAAAAACAATCAATTTAATACAATTTAAATGAATTTGTAACCCTTGATATTTCAAAAAGTAAGGAAATTTTAATATTCTTGAGAAAAAATAACTCATTTAAGAATAGCGAAAAAAATGAAAAAAAAATTTTTGAGATCTCAAAAAGTGCAAATAATAACACTTCAAAATTAGCATAGTTTTTTTCAACATTAATTTTACAGCCATTTAACTTCGAAATTGTATATCGATCTTTTGGTGCTTTTTTCTAAAAAATATTCTTTATTGATTGTTGATTTTATGAGATTGATCGCTCTTCACAGCTTGGATGTTTTTTTAATTTCAATTCGGTCAGCTATTTATAAAAAAAAGGGCAAATTCATTTTCAAATATTTTTATTTAATTTAGTTGCAATTAAACTATTTATAAATACAAAATAATTAAAACATGTTTATTGGTTCTTGATAATAATTTAATTTGTTTGTTAGTACTCTGTGAAAGTAAGGAAAGATATCAAAATGTTTTCTCGTGATTTTATCTGGTATTTTTTAGGTGTTAAAATTGCTATTTATTTTTTTCTTTTGGATTGAAAATATTGTTTTCATAACTTATTTAATAGAATGGAAAATAGAGAACTGTATTTTATTATTTTAAAAATCATTAGTACCCTTGATCATATTTCCTGTTTTGTATTGAAATTAGTAATTCATTGATTTCTCAAAAAAATATTTTATTTTTATTTTTTTTGGCAAATATTTTAATAAATATTTTGAAATAAATACATTCCTTAACAATTTATTCAATTGGTATTAATATTAATTTTAATTATTTATTGTTAATTAACAAATACAGTCAGTTTCACTTTTAAGGCACAAACTTTCAACGAAATTTAAGGCATAATCAAAATCTCAAATTAAGGCACAAAATTTGGAATTTTATTTTTTACAATTTATTTTTACTAGAATTTGAATTTTGTGCTTTAATTTGAGATTTTTTTGTGCCTTAAATTTCGTTGAAAGTTTGTGTCTTAAAAGTGAAACTGACTGTATCTTGACTGAGAGAGATGATTTTTTTATGATATGTAAAAAAAAAATCACAAATTTTTTGGAAATACCTTACTCATAACACTAAAATTATGTTTTTTTCATTTCCGAAAATTATTGTAAACCATAATAACTCGATCCTTAAGATAAAATTTCAATTTGGGCAATCCAAATTTAAGAGTATTTAAAAGTATTACCATTAATTTCTTAGAGCATTTGAAGAGTGTTATGAGTGCTCCCGAGTACCTCACTTTTCTCTATGTTTTCTGTTTTGTTATTAAGTGTTCTAGGTTTTTTTTTCTTTTTGAAATAAACAGTAAATTTTAAGAAATTTTCGGTTTATTTCGAAAAGAAAAAAAAACCGAACGAAAATCTATTGATTTTACTTATCAAACAGAAAAATCGAGAAAGTCTAAAGATATTTTTCCAAAATTCAAATTTAATTAATTAAATCTTTGGTTTCGTTAAATAAATTTAAATTCTTAAACTTATCGGGTTTATAATGAATAATAATTAAAGTTACTTTAAATTATGTCTTTTTTGGAATTTTTTAATTATACTCTAGTTTCAATACCAAAATTCCTCAATTAACATAATAGATCTAAAATAATAAATCTCTTTGAAAGTTAAGCAAATTGAGAAGAATAAAAATAATAAATAAAAAATAATAATGCAAAATAGAAATAAGCAATTCAATAGCAAATAAATTTTATTTTTCTAAAGAAAATTAACAAATTTATATTGTATTTTTTTTAATAACGATTTATTAAAGAAGGATATCTTGAATTTTATTTTTTTAAAAAAAATAAATAAATAAAATAACAATATGAAAATAGAATTGTAGAATTAAAGGATTTAGTTAATAACTAAAAATTATTATAGGTACAATTATAAAAATATTGGCATGGATACTCTTGGTGGAGTTTCTCTTTCTTCATCTGGAACAGCTGAAAAGATTTTGAAGTTCCTATTTAATTTATCATCAAGAATCATAACCGAAGCAACATTTCCACTTCTATAGAGATTACAATTCAAATAAATATGTATGTATGTATGTATAAATATATATGTATGCGTATGTGTGTGTGTGTGTGTGTGTATGATAAAATTTAATGTTAGATCATTTAAATTTTGGATGACTGTTTATAATTTTATTATTAAATAATCATAAAAAAAAAAAATAAAAAAAAATTATTAACATACCGATAAAAATAATTGGGCGCACTCCAAATTGTTACCAAATTTTCTTCTCCATAGGAATAACGGTAGCCTTCTTGTACAATTTGATGAGCTCTACAGATTAAAGATAAGTCGTTAATGTTATTAAATTCATTTGTAACTTTTTTTCCAAATAGCCAACCAGCTCCACGGGGAGAAGTTGCCCATCCTTCAATCTCTTCAGGATCTGACCATACTAAATCGCAAAATGCCCCTTCATGAGGAACTTCGTCCATTCTGTTAATTGATCTTATTTGATCGATTGTTCTAATTTCTAAAATTTAAGATAAGAAAAAAGGTTGGTGGGGTATGATAAGTTGTAATGATTGGTTCGTTTGTTAGTCAGTTGAAAAATATCGGAAAAAATAAAAAAAGAAGAAAGAAAAAAAAACAGTAAAAAAGGAAAAAATTAAAAAAATGTTATACCAGGTGATAATCCTCCATGAATGCATAATATTGTTTGATCAATAATCTAATTAAAGTTATAGAAAATATTACAAAATAAAAGATACCAAAATAAAGAACAAATTAATTAGTTTGAAAAAGAAAGCGATTGAAAAAGAAAATAAATTGTTGATGAAATTAAACCCATATTTAAAGAAATATATTTATGTTTTTAGATAAAACTAAAAAAAAAATGCATTCATTATTTTCCAATTAATAATTTTCTTTATTTTTTTTATTTAAAAAATAAAATGCACAATGAAATCAAGTCCATTTTAAAAAAAAATCCAGTTCTTCTTATTATTATAGAGAAATAAGTGTTAATTATACTCTAAGTGTCCTTATACTTGATTTCTTTTTCAGGAATTTAAGTATAAAATCAGAGATTTTACAATTATTAATTAATGAAAATAATTTCTTAAACAATCACTGTTTAAAATTATTTCATTAAGATTTATTTCTTTTAATTTATTTTGAAAAATTAATCTATCATTTTCATAGTAAGGACAGACCCATAAAAAATGATAAATATTTTCTATTATTTCTTCGTGTTCATATTTTAAACATAAAGTACAAAATTTATTTAAATTATTTTTGTTTTATTATATAGTAATATCTATTTAAGCTATTATCAAATGTTCTGGATTTTAGAATTGTTGAGCTTGAAGGATAACTTGATTATTTTTGATTAATAAATAAATAATTTCGATATTTTATTATTAGTATTTTTAAATATTTTTGTGGGGTGTCCATCAAGTGCAGTAGAGTGCAGTAGAGTGTCGCAGAGTGCCTAGGTTTCCTTGGTTTTTTCGGTTTTTGTTTGTGAAGTGTTCTAGGTTTTCTTTGCTTTTTGAAATAAACAGAAAATTTATTAAATTTTCGATTTATTTCGAAAAGTAATAAAAAACCTAACGACAATCTATTGATTTTCCAAATAAATAGAAAACTCAAAAAAACCTAACGAAAATCTATTGATTTTCTAAATAAACAGAAAACTCAAAAAAAGCTAACGGTGGTTTTTTTTTAATTCAAAACTCAAAAAAACCTAACGACAAACAGGTGGTAATTTTGTTGAACCGCCTTTCTCAATAATATAAAAAAAAAAAAAAAAAAAATATTTTTTTTAACAGCACTCACCAAAATAACTGATAAACTCTCAATAATTTGACAATTTTGTTTTTCTACCATTTATGAAATCCAGTGGATTTGTTTTGAATGCAACGTACTTGATGAAAATGGTGTATATCGAAAGTATTGTTAAGTATAATTATTAACCGATAATACGAATAAATAATTGTAATTTCACATCACTATCCACGATCCTGAAAAAATGTTTTGAAAAAAAAAATTAAACATTTGCAAATTTTTCACTTTTTGATAACCTCACTTATAATAAACACTATTGGTTAATAAAAGATCTTTGATCAAATATTATTTTTAAAGATATTTTACAATTAAAGTTGGAAAATCCAATTTTCCAGGTTCTCATAATGATTTTTTTTCAATTTAATAGTAAAAAATTTGAATATTTTTTCTATCACAATTAAGAGGTTATAATCATATATTTTAAAATCATTTTAAATTTAATAAATATCTTTGAATGTATAACCAATTGTTTTGTCTATTAAAGAATTATTGCTGATATAAATTGTAAATATATATATATATATATATTTATATTTTTCCGTTAGGTTTTTTTTCCTTTTTGGAATAAACAGAAAATTTTTGAAATTTTATGTTTATTTCAAAAACTCAAAAAAAACAAAACGCCATTAGCTTTTTCAGAATTCAAAAGAATTGAGTAAAATATTAGATTTTTCTCTACTCCTTTGAATTATGGAAAAAAACCTTAAGTTTTCTTGAATTTTCTGTTTTATTCCAGAAATCGATAGGGTTTATGAATAAAACAGAAAACCTCAAGAAAACCTAGGCACTCTGCGGCACTCTACGGACACTTTCGTTGAGTTTTTTTTAATTTTTGAAATAAACAGATTTTCGTTAGGTTTTTTTTTACTTTTCGAAATAAACCGAAAATTTATTAAAATTTTCTGTTTATTTCAAAAAGCAAAAAAAACCTAGAACACTTTATAAATAAAACAGAAAATCTCAAAAAAAAGTTAGGCACTTGACAGCACTCTACAGACACTTTTAATAATTATTATAAGGAATTTTTTTTTTCTCTATTTCAGTTTTATTAGATGAGTAGAGTGTTTTCAAAACTATTAGTTATTATCTCTTCAAAAAAATATCCTAATGTCGAATTTAAGGAAAATTCATTGTGGCATCCATTTAAAAATTATTACCCGAAAAAAACACCTTTTTTTTTCTCTACTAGAGAGACTTTTAAAAATTGTGGTTATATTGACAACAATAAATATAATAGCCTCATTAATTTGAAGTTCTGTAATGTTGATTCTATTATGAACAAACTAAATTAACAAGGGTGAAATGATAATTGAAGCCGTAGTTTTGTCTCAAAAGAATTTTTCAATTTTATTTTTTCATAATAGTGATTCTCAAAAATTATTTCTGAATTTTTCCAGTTTTTTTGAATAAAAATAGTGCATTTTTCATTAACTTGTGATACTTTACTTGTATTCCCTCAAGGGCCAGGAAACTTGAAAATATATTTGATGTATTTAGTAACATTATATTGTATTTCAAAAAGAAAAAAAGTGATTTGGAGGAGAAACTTCAAGAGAAAATCGAAAAAACTTTTTTCAAATTCAAACCAACCCAAACACCTCCAATGGTTTATTAAATCAAATTTGTTGTTACTGATTAATTCAAATAAATATCTGAAAATGTTTCACTTTATTTTCCAGTTTACAAAATTTTTTTTACACAAGCTTTGAACAAAGCATTTTATTCGTTTAAATGTTAAAAAACTTTGTAAAATTGGTTTCCTTTCAAAAATTCTTTCTCTTGAGTTGTTTTAAAAGTTAAGGTTATAAATTACAAAAATGGAAATTGAATAAAAATTTTATTCAATAAATTTGAATTTATCAGTATTTAAAACACCAAAATATTGGCAAGTTTCCTGATCCTTGAGGGAACACAAGAAAAGTATCACAGGTAATCAAAAAATCACAATTTTATCAAAAAAAAAACAAGTAAAATTCAGAAATCATTTTTGCAAATGTGTCTCAATTTAAAAAGAATAAAAAAAAAAGCAGAAAGTATTAATAAAAAAATAAAAAAAAAAAAATAGAGGTTGTTCTTACTGCTGACAAAGTAAAATAATCAAAAACTTGAGTACAGTATCTCCAAGGATTTGGGTTTCCATATTTTTGTAAACATTCTTCATAAAAGCCATAAACCTAAGAAATTTTTGAAAGGCAGTTAATTAATGAGATAAGTAACAAAAGAATAAATAATTTATGGTTGAAAAAAAATTAAAGGGAATTGTAGGACATTAAAACAAACCTGAGTAATTTGACGACTTTCGTGGTTTCTATAAATTTATTTGTTTTGTTTGTGAATAATTGTTATTAGGATTGATTTTCGGTATGTTTTATTTTTATTTTCATTTCCATTTGAAGTGAAAAATGAAATATAAAAGCAATATGGATATTGAGATTGTAAATTAATTGTTATTGGGTCTTCTAAAAATACTCAAAAGAAAAGAAAACTAAATGGTTACCCTCTTAATAGCAAGATTTTGTTTGGATACCTAAATAATCATTAAAAAAAAAAAAAAGAGACAAGTTCAAAATAGAAATGTATTTTAATTTTAGTTTTTGAGAGGTAGAGAAAGTATAGGTTGATAGGATAGTTTTAGTTTATTTTTGTTATTTGTTTGCACCAAAAGAAACAATTAAGTTGGCTTTTGTTTCATTTTAACAAATATTTTTTTACAACAAAAAAAATTAATAACGTTTCTTACTTTACTTTAAGTGCCATTAAATAAGTAAATGTTTCAAGTGAATAATAACCACGATCGACATAGTCTCCCAAAAAGATATAATTTGTGTCTCCTACTTCACCACCAGTCCTAAACAATTCGAGAA
Source organism: Anaeramoeba flamelloides (assembly GCA_027625915.1). Taxonomy (NCBI): domain Eukaryota; family Anaeramoebidae; genus Anaeramoeba; species Anaeramoeba flamelloides. Next base: position 8,329,638 of record JANTQA010000032.1, on the reverse strand, counting down.
GATCATAAAATTGCCTGTTTTTTGTTTTAATCAAAAAGGAAAGGAAATTAAAACAAAAAGAAAAAAAAGAATAAAATATTAAAAGGGATTCATTGGTTAGCTCACAAATTCGGTTTTGTAGAAAGTGTTGTTTCGTTTGTTGTTTGTATAAACTATTAGTCATTGGAAAAAAAAAAAAAAAAAAAACTTTACCCATGAATGTCACCACAGATAGTCACTGGGCTTTGGACAGGCTGTACGTTATTTTCTTCAATTAAAAGTTCTTTAACTTTTTCACACAATTGTTTAAGCTGGTGTTCAGGAAGATATGTACATTTTTTAAGCGTTTCAAGGTACTTGTCTATATCCATTTTCGAGAATTTTTGATAAAAATAATTAAGTCGAATAAATAAAAAAAAATAAAATATTTAGGAACAATTTTTATTAATTATTTTTTTTAGAAGGGATTAACACAATTAAAGTTCTCAATTATTTTTTATCTTCGAAACCAAGTTACATATATTAATGCTATTAGGGAGTTTTTTATTAATTTCAATATACTTTACAATAAAAAAGTTAAACAGAATAAAAATTTTTTTTGAGATCCATATAAAATTTGTCATAAATATTAATTTTACCCTCTTCATTAGTAAATTTTGTTTTTCATATCTTTCATAACAAAGATACATTTTTTTTTTGATCTAATAACTCGTTGTATTATTAGAAGAAAAAATCAATACAAATTTCAAAAATAAATATGTAAAAGAAACTTTTTGAAAAAAAAATTCATTTTTTTTTGTAAAGTGCTTGTTAGATTCTATTCTATAACAGACACACTAATTACTAACTTTAAAAAATTTATCAAATAGAATGGATTTGGTTATATAAATTACCTTCATTCAGCTTGAGTCTATTAGTTCATAAAAGTAATTTAGAAGAGGCATATTTTTTATTGGATTTTTTTTTTGTTTAATCAAACCAAGATTCTTTATAAAAATAAAGTGAAACAAACAATAAGGCGGTTCCAAACAAAGTTAATATTACAATAATTATATTTTGTTTTATTATGTTTTTTGTCTTTTTTATTGTTATGTAAAGGATCTTTTCAGAAAGAATAACTGTTGAGTACTATTAGTTGTAAAATAAAAAGTTCAATATTTTAATTCAGATTTCTTAAAGAATTGGAGTTCAAGATTTAGAATAAATCTTCAAATGTCTACAAATTTAAAAGGGAAATAAATAATTTCAGCTGATTTTTAAGAATATTAAAATTGAAATTTTCGTTGATTTAAAAAAATCTTTTTTTTGAAAGTTGAATGAAAATTTTGTTTCATTTATTTTGCAACAAAGAGTAACTTTGATATCAGGTTTAGATTTATCCTAAACATTCTGATCTTGGTGTATTATTTGATTAATAATGATTATACTTTAGTTTAGGAACTCTTTGCTTCATAGAGTATCTACGCTATCCTTTGAAAAAATTGAAGAATATTAAATTTGATTGTTCTTGATTGTTTTTAAATATTAAACAATAATTTTTATTTGTGGAAAGCGACGAAAACAATAGACTTTGTACTCTTTTGTTTTTAGTTTTTCAGATGAATTAATTAAAAATTCAAATACAATAATATCATTCTGGTGACATAAGTAGGAAAATTTCATTAGAAGTGGGTTTTATTGTGTTGAGTAATCTTTGAAATCGAAATAAAAGAATATAATTAATGTGTTATCACACTTGGAAAATTTTGATAACTTGTATTTAGGGTAATGTTTTTTTAATAAATTGGAAATAATACTTTAAAGTTAAAAGTTTACCAGTTTAGTTTGGAACCTTTTCAGAAATCATTGAAATCAAACCTTCCAACCCAGCAAAAATTTAGGCATTTGAAATTTATTGATCATTATATTCCAGCCAATTATCTTTTCCACCTGTTATTATATTTTAAACAATTATTTAGATGACTTAATATTAATAAATATAATTATCAGGAATTTTCACAAAGCGAGAAAAAAAAAAATATAACCCAAATATTCTATCTATTTTTGAAAAAAAAAAAAATTAAACCTTGTGATTCTATTTCTCAAAACTGATTTCTAATAAGTTGTGTAGTAATTTTTCATTATATTTTTAGACAAAGACATTCTTCTTGATCATGGAATTGTTTGAAATTTCCAAAAAAATATTTTTTTAGTTTTTCCAAATTTTCGAATCTTCTGATTTTATTGTTTTGTAATTTGGCTTCTTACATGTTTTTTATGATTCAATTATTCTAAATGAAGATTCTATTTTTTAAATTATTTGTTTTTTTCCATTTTTGAATTCCAATACTTATCTTTTTGGTTTATTTTTGAAAAATAAAGAAAAAAATCAGTGAACAAAAATAAAGTCTATAAGCAACATATAACAATAAATTAAACTTCTGAGACAAAAAGGGCAGAAAATCAACAGAAAAATTTGACCTTTCAATAAAATAAATTGTGAGGGTTATTTGAAAAATAAGAAATTTAGGAGAATTAAAATCAACCGAGATACTTCAGTCACAATTATTAAAAAACTATATATATAATAGTGAATTCTTATTAGAGTTTTCAGTTGTCAACCAAAAAAAAATATTTTTACATATTTTTGAATATTTTCTTCAAAAAAAAAATTCAAAAGCATTTTATCTGTTTTCATTGATTTTAATTTCTGAGTTGAAATTTTTTATGGTTTATATACTTTATTTATTTCATTTAAATTAAAAATTTTAGATCAAAAGTTTGGTTTTATTTTTTTTTTTCATGCTCCAAAGCATTATTTGAGTAGAAAAAATAAAATAGAATCTTTAGATACTAAAAAATTCCAAATTTACCTAAAATTGAAAAAAATTAAAAGTTTCTCTAAATGATCTACTCTTCCAGTTATGATATAATTTTTTATAACTTTTTTTTACTTTTAGTACTACTTTTGATTTTGACACCTTATAGCAGGATCTCGTTTTTAATTTAAAAAACAAGATCAATGTATGAATACAAATATAAACTCTGTTTCAGTCAAAGGGGCCCAACGTTTTTTTCAAATATCAATTATTTTATATAATTGACCTTTGAAGAACAAATAAGAAATAAAGAGAATAATACACCTCAAAGAAATGTTGATACATGTATGAAAGAAAACTAATTAATCAATAACTTTTCTTAAAAATTGAAAAACTCAAATTCTTAGGGCCCCATTGAGAAAAACAACAATGTTCGTTTTGTACTTCTACTGGTATTTGAATAATAAATATGAAACATTTTTCACTTCATTTTACATACTTTTCTTTTAGAAATCAAGCCCCCAAACAAAGTTTGTTGGTTTTTGAGGCCTCTATTTGAAAAAGAAAATAGAAATGAAGTGAAAATTTTTCACATTTATTAAACAAATATCAAGATCAAAGATCAAATTGAATTGCAATAGAAATCAATAGATTTCTCAACAATCTTTACATGGTTTCAATGACATTAGAATAACACGTTTTTACCAAGTGACTAATGATCTTGCAATAAAAAATTTTTTCCAAATGAATGAGATTTTTAAAAAAAAAATCGAAAAAAAAAAACAAAAATGTGTAGAAATGTGAAAAAATGATGAAAATTTCCAAAATAAACTTTTTCTTCTAATATCTATGCAAACCCTTTAAACATGTGTATTATACCCATTACAACTGGGCCCCTTTGACTGAAAAATAGTTTATATGAAATCATTGATTTTTCGATTAAATATTGAATAATTTCTTAAAACAATTTTTTACTCTTGCTTTCCAATAAAATACTAACATTTTTCATTTATCATAGGGAAAAAAATACTGGTCATGAAAACAATCCCTGACCAGATTTTTAATTGTGAATATTTGTAAAATTGTTGTCTAATTTCATTTATTTTCAGTCAAATCCTTATTATAAATAACCAATTTTTTTATAAGATTAGTAATAAACCTACCTAAAGTTCATCAAAGTAAGGTGTCTCTCAAATACTCGAGTAATTGTTTGATAGCCTATGTTGATCAACTTTTTTTGAAAAACAATCTAGTTTTATTGAGGTTTACTAGAGTTTGGAAAATGATAATTTTTATTCTTGTTTTTTGATTGATTGAATGGTGTTTTGAACAAGTGTGATTTCATCAATCATCATTCTAATAAGTGGGTGGGTTATAATTGAAAAGGTTCGATTCTTAAAAAAAGGATATGATTGTAAAAAAATGAAATTACACAATAATTTTTCTCAATATTCACAATTAAAAATCTTGGCAGGGATTTTTTTCATGACCAGTATTTTTTTCACTACTTTAATTCCAAAAATTTTCAATAAAAATTTCCTTGAAATTTCCAAGTAACTTTCATTGACTATTTCAATGATCCTTCAATAAATTTCATTAAAAAATTCAATTGATTTTCAATCAAATTTCATTTTATTTTCAAAAAAGTTTCCTTCAAAAGTAGTATTAAATTCATCTCATTTTTGTTCTCATGTGTTGTGTTTTTTCTTTGTGAATTGATCTATTTTGATTGAATTATTGATCAGGAAGACAAGGAAAGGTAAGAATGAAATATATTTGAATCAAAGTAAAAAATATTCTTAAAATTGGAATTCTTTTCAAAAAATATGCACATTTCAATTAATCAAAATTTTAAACTGAATTAAGAAAATTTTTTATTGGGACATCATAAAAAATCAAAAATTTTATATAATGTATATCAGATTCTTTTTAAATTTTTATAATTTTTATAGAAAAATAGTTGTAAAAAATAAAAAATAAGCATTTAAAAATTTTCGAGAATATGGGACATTGTTGTAAGATTTTTAAAATTATTATTGAATAAATAAATAAAGATGGAAATATCAAAAAAAAAAAAAAAAAAAAGAATTGAAAATTGGAGATTCAGAAGAAAAAATCATTTATTTGAAGAGATTTCCTAATCCACCTAATCCAGCAATTCCACCTGATTCTTTTTGGATTGTTTCAAAGTATTGATGGATCATCGTTACGGCTAATAAGATACCAGTTCCAGAACCAATGGCACCTTTTTAGAATGAATAAAATAATTAATTTAAATTAAAAGATTAAAAAAAATCAAAAAAAAAATAAAAGCAATTAAAAATTAATAGAAAGAAAAACATAATTATCAAAAAAGAAAATGAAACCAAAAAAAAAAAAAAAGATAAATAAGAATATAAAAAAAAAAAAAGAGAAAAAGAATAATTTCTTACCCATAAAATCGGAGACGATTGATAAAATACCAATACACAAACCACCAAATTTAGCGGCTGTTGAAATATATTTGGCAAGTTTTCTTTTAACTGTTTGGTCACGGTAACCACCTCTAAGGGACATTTTTTGGTCTCTTAATTGCTTGGCAACATCTTTCGCGGAGGATCCGGAGATGTCAACCCAAGATTTTGAAAATATGATTGAAGTACCCAAGATAAAAGTTAAATATATCACTGCATGGAATGGGTTTGTAAAGATCTCGAGGAATGAGCGTGGTGGGGAAATGAAATAGGCAAGGCCTGAAACTGGGATTGCCCTTCCTTGGTTTGCTACGTCTTCCCATTTTCCTAAAAGTCTAATCAAAATGTTACCACCGAATTTTTTGTAGAGCATTTGTGAGAAAAAGAAAAAGTTGGTAACAAGTGCAGATTGTAAAATAATTGGCATATTGGAAGTGTAAAATAATTTGATTGGATATGTTCCTGCGTTTCCTTTGACTCTTTGGGATCGTAATGGTAGCTCAACACGGAAAGATTGGAAGTAAATTACGGTCAAAAAGATGATCACGGTGGCAAGAAGATTGGTAATGTTTGGTAAGTTTCTTCGGTAAAATGCTTCCTTTAGTGCTCTTGTTTTGTCCTTTCTGGTTATCAAAAAATGGAAAAAGGCAATAATTGCTCCTTCAAATTCAGTTCCTAATATAAATTATTTTCAAAATGTTACAATTTGAATGTGTGGTTTTTTTAATTTTACATTTGAGGAATTAAAAAAACATTTAAAGGTTTATTATTTTTGTGTTTTTGTTTTTTTTTGATTAACAATTTTGCATTGTTTTGAGAAAATTAATATTTGATAATAAAAATTAATAATTGTTGAGAAAATAAACAGTAAAGGAATTTTAGTACGATCAAAGAATAAAGTTAAATTTTGAATATTTTGGACTTTTGGCACTCCTACGGTTATATGGATTGAAAGGGATTTTAAAATTCATTTTTTTGTCGTTTTTGCACTAATTTTTGTTTATTGTTTTTTTATTGAGTCAAGTGAACAATAAAAATTCAAGATTAAAAAATAAAACGAATTACTCTCTCCAAGTGATGGATAGAATTGTAGCGTGATTTTTCGGATTGTGAATAATCAACATCAATTTTCAAGTAATTTCGAGTTGGTAGAACATTTCGATGATAACGGTTGAACAAACAAAACAAGAAACAAGAAGATAACAAAGCAACGAAATCAAATGAAGAAGACAAAACAGCAATAATTTGAAAAAAAAATATCAAATGTGAATATTTCCACACAGCATTTATTCAATCTTTGAAAAAAAATAAAATCAATAAGAAACAATTTGAGTGTTTTCTTAAATGTTTTCTTTTTCATTTTAATTTAAATGTTTTCTTTTTCATTTTTCAAAAAATTTTCTGTTTGATATAAATTTTTTCAAATTTTTGAAACGAAAATTTAATAAAATGTACATATTATCATTTTAATCATACTCAGAATATTATTTTTCTTCTCGCTTAATGACTACGTTTCCACATCGGAAGCTGTTTAGTTATTGTTATATTCTATTTTATTTTCACTTCTCAAAAAGAATTTTCATTCTGTAGAAATTGGACAAAAAGTACAAATTTCTAATTCTGAAGTTAAAAACAATACAAAAAAAATTGTCAAAGTTTGTTTTCATTAAAATTTTAAAATGATTTTTGACTTTAGGGGATTTTCAAGTACAAGTTAAAAATTTAGAAAAATTTCAAACTTGTAAAAGGAACAGTAAAAATATTTAGAACAGCTTGAAGAAATTGTTTTGTGTTTATAGATTTGAAATGGAAATTATGAAATCAAATTTTTGTAGGAACCTTTAAGGGCGAGAATAAGGTGAAAATTGTGAAAATTTTCCCATTTTTTCTAAAAGAAATTCTCAGTGTGTAAATTTAACTGGGACCAAAGAACTCTTTCAAGAGCGTGGTTTTTATCCACAATTTGCCTGTTTTCATTGGGAAGCATAGTCCTTAATTTAACTATTGAAAAATGTTGAATGAATTTGAAAATAATTCATTTGACAAAAAAATTTTTTTTTACAGAAGGGAGACTCTTGCATTTTTATACCTTTTGTAGTGCTTTAAAAAAATGTTTAAATTAAAACGACAATAAAAAAGTCAAGTAAAAAGAAAGTGAAAATTAATTTACCTCTTCCAGTGTTTGTTGTAGTTGGACTAAAAGCCTTCCAAACAATATTTTCACAAGTGTTGGTTGTGATAAATAGGGAAATACCCGAACCAAGACCATAGCCTTTTTGAAGAAGTTCATCAAGTAATAAGACGATAATACCCGAAAGTGATAATTGAAGAACAATAAAGACAGATCTAAAGATTCCCAAGTCCGACAAAGATCCATACATCCCACTAAAAACATAAAGTGTTGCTTGTCCAAATGTTACAATTAAACCCAAAACTTTTAGAAGTAATGAGTATGGAATTCGTGAAGCCATTTGTAGAATAGATTGGGGTTAAAAATAAAAAATAAAAAAAAAAATTAAATGAATTTAAAGAGTTAATGAAGTGAATTACAAGCGAAAATTGGTTTGGTTTTTGGAATTCTTTTTTTGTTTGTTTATTTTTTTTGTTTGTTTATTTTTTTGAGAGAAAAAGAAATCGTAGAAAATTTGTTTGTGTAGAGACTGTTGGTTGTTCAACAAAAATTGGTCTAGTTGTTTCAAAAAAGAAATGAAATTAATTCTGAAACCACCACATAAACAAAAGAAAAAAAAAAAAAAAAAAATAATGGAAGAAAAAAGAAAAAAAAAAGTAACAATTTTGGAATGAAAAAAAAAATTTTAAAAAAAAGATATTTACGCTTTTGAGCTGATTCAAATTTGGCTTTTTCTTGTCGGTTGTTTTGATCGATATTTAAAATTTTAGCACCTGCAAGAAGTTGCATAACGAGAGAAGAAGTTACAATTGGCGAAATACCAAGCTCCATTAAAGTAAAACGATTTGAAGCCATAACTGCTCTCAGGTGATACAAAGGATCTGAACCGGAGTTAACAATAATTCCAAAAATTGGGATCTGGCATGCAATAAGATAAACAAAAAGTGTTCCTAAAGTCCACCAGATTTTTTCTTTGAGTGGTATTTTGTTTATTGGTTTCTTTACCTCTGGAATAAATTGTAACAGTGGTGAAATGATATCTAATAATTTACCCATATTTATTCAAGTTTTTTATATTCTCTTCAACGAAATAAAGAAACTAAACTAAAAAAAATAAAAAAATGTTTTATTGTGTAATTTTTGAACAATTGTATGTTGGTTGATTCCAAATACAAAGTGATTTTTTCATTTTGGCTGGTATAATTTGAGTGAAATAGTATTTATAATTTCTTATTATCTGTATTTCTAAGAGTTTGTTGAGTGGATCTTTTGAGTAGAACAAAAAATAAAATCAAAAAAACAACTATACTTTGTAAATAACCCGTGTTTTTTATTTTAAGCCATTATTAAAATTTAACTGATGTAAAAAATATTCGTTTACTGTAGAAATAAAAGAAACAAATCAATGGGATGAAAACAGTATATAAACAATAAATAGGGTTCTTTAAATGAATTTTAAAAAATAATTATGAAGATATGGAAAGATCAAAATGTAATTTTTTGACAAAATAATTAGCAAAATTTCATTTTTTGAATTCTTGTTGAAATATCCTTTAAATCTTAGAAATTTTGGAAATATGACGAAATTTTTGAAACAAAATCATTTAATATTATTGAGCCATTTTGATTGATCAAAGATCTAACCTCTAAAGTCAATTTAAATCCAAACCAAGAATATATAACTGCCTTCTGATCTTCCAATACCCAATTCGGAAAAAAAAACACGAGTTAAATTTTAGTAATGGGTTAATGGTTGTCAACATGGGTTATTTACACCACTGTAAATTTACAAAAAAAAATTTATTTTAATCTGTGTTTTAATACATAGTAAGTACCTTAAATAAAATCAAAGAAAGTTATTTATAGTTTATCTGAAGAAATGAATAGACCTACGGACATATACATGTCATAGTGCTAACTCGAATTACTTTTTTTTTTTTTTTTTTTACAGATTGTAACAGAATACAACTTGCATTATGAATAAGCGCACACACACAGGCAAGTATCCATAAATAAACTAAATTTCATAATAAATGGCCCATGTTACATTTGAATTTTGAATTGCTGATGTATTGTTTGAAAGTTTTTCCTTTCACAATGAAAAGTTTTACAAATAAATCATTTCTTCTCTTTTTTATTTTTTCCACAATGGTTTGTTAAAATGGAAAATGAAAATGAAAAATTGAAAAGAAGTAACAGATGAATTAATGAAAAAATTGGTTTCAAATATGAAAAAGAGAGTAGATTTATTTATTCAAATTGAAGGAGAATTGATAAATGGGCTTTATTAATTTTGTACATTTTGTATTTTTTATGTCATGCTTCTTTCAAAATAAATGTAACAATTTTTTTTAACTGTTTTTTTTCTTTGTTTTTCTTTTATTTTTAGACAAAAAATAAATATCCCTTGAGTATAGTACTGAATATTAAAAGCATAAAATTTTATATTATAAGAGATAACTTAAATTATAAAAAATATTTTTCTTAATAATTTGATTTTTAATAGGCGAATGATTTTGAATGGGAGTTTATATGTCCCTGCGACCCAAAAAACACTAAAAATGGAAAACTGATCAAATACTTTCCATTAATACAATTAAAAAAACAAAATAATAAAATAAATATAAATAAAGTTTCAATTTAGCTTTATCTTGAAAACATTTTTTGCCAAAATCATTGAATTCAAACTTGAAATTATGTATATTTTTAGATACACTATCTTGTTTAAACTCATTTACAAAAACAAATTCTAAATTATGTTAATTTTCTTTTCACAAAAGGCACTAATTTGGTTATCAAATGTTTTTTTTTGTTTTAAATGGTAAAATTAAAAAAAAGTTAAACTAAAAGGATAAAATTTCTGGAAAAGCATTCTAATTTAATATATTAACTTATTCTTTGATTTCAAACTTTTCTCAACCCCAATTTTTCAAAAAAAAAATAAAAAAGTGCACAGTAATTTCAAAAAATATTTTTGATATTAAAAAGTTTTGAATGTTTTTATTCTCAAAAAATTTATCCTAGTGGTTAATTGAATTAAGTAAGAAACTTAGATTTCGAAAAATATTAATCAAAAAAAAAATAGTGCTTAATTTTATTAATGACATATATATATATATATATTTAAACACCATTTCTAAAATTTTTACTCACCTTAAATAATAAATTGAATAAAAAAAATATCTTTTAGTATTCAAGAACAATTTAAATTTAAATCTAATTTGTAATTCACTTTTAAATCATTCTAAATATTATAAAAACTGTGATTTTTTAAACATTAAAGAAATATCAAAACCAAATATTAAAAAAAAGTGAATCACATTTTTTGAAATGAGCATTACCTATTATTTATTACTAAACTTTCACTGAAAAAAAAGTTAACAAAATTATTTTTTACAAATAATTAAATACATTTTAAAAGACATTTCATAGTCTCAATTTTGTTAATGATTGGTTATATGTCTTTTTGAAGATCTTTTTTTTCCATATGATCTTTTGTAAAAAAAAAATATCAAAAAAAAAATAAACATAAGAAAAAAAATTGAAATGGTATAAACAAATATGAAAATTTGAAAAAGAAAATCAAAAATTTGCCAAATTAGAAAAAATGATACTAATTTCAAAATTAGAAAATATTTTTTTGATAAGAATATTGGTATAAACCTTCAAAACAACTTCCATTCACAATAGAAAGCGAGTCTACAATTTTGAAATCAAGTTAACAATATACTCATTAGGAAAGTATTAGGGAAAAATAATATTTTCTTAAAGATTATTATTTTTATCTGATTATTTTTTTTTATGTTAAAATCATGTTTCTGAAAACTTCATTTTTCAAAATCAATTATTTGGTTATTCATTTAAAAGATCAAATATTCATAATTATATACCCCTGAATTATTAAAATCGATTTAAAGAAAAAGAAATAATTTTTAAAAAAAATTAATTTCAATAGTTTATAAAACTTTCAATTAAAGATTTATTTAGATATAATTCTTTTTCTTTTTTTTTTATAATCTAAAACAGATTTTTCCATTCCCAATTTGAAAATTAGAATTATAATCATTGAAATAATGTTTCATATATTTAAAAAAATTATTTTTTTACTCAATTAATTACGAATAAAATATATTCTCAATTCATTAATATAACATTTTCTAATCATGAAAAATTTATTTTTTAAAGTAAAAAAAAAGTGAATTTTAAATCTTTCTGATATTACTCAAATCTTTATAAAAATATTTTAATAAATAATTTTGTTTCAATTTATTTTTTGATAGCTTTAATTTGGATATTGTAATTAATCTATTGATATTTGACAAAACAAGATTTGAATTCAAAATAGATTTCCCAAGACCAACACTTTAAACTACAAAGTGTTATATTTAGACTTGATTGATAATGTTTTTGATTATTTCCTTTTCTTTTTCCTTTTCACTTTTTTCTCATTGTACTGAAAAGAAAGGGACAGTACAACCCAAGCCATAAATCATTCCTTTAATGCTGGTTAAAAAACAGTTTTACAAAAAAAAAAATAATAATCAATAGACTTTTCACAAAGAATCTGCTTTTATTGTAAAAGTAGAATTTCCACTTTAAAATTAATTTGAAAAATTTTAACCACGTTTGATTATTGTAGTTCTAGTGAAAAATTCTATATTTATTCAATAAAATTAAAAATTAATACCTTTTTTTTTGAATAGTAACTTTGTTAGAAAAAAAAAAATTTGAAAGCTCATATAATTTTTTTTTTTTATTAACCAATCAAAAAAAAAAAAATTACTTCAAAAAAAATTTTTTTGAAAAATGAAAAAAATATATATTATTTAAATCCTTTTATTTAAGATACTAAATGGTCGAATTTATTTTTACAATCGATTGTATATTTGAATAAATTCATTTTTTTTTACTTTTTTCTTAAAAATCTATTAATTTAGATACAAAAATAAATTTTCATTTTCTGTATGGTTCTAAAATAACATTCTAATTATTTTTTTTTATACTCAATCTGTAAAAAAAAATGTCAAAAATATTTTAATTATAAAATTTTCGTTAAAGTTATCGTTTTCTACTATTTTTTTTTGTCTTTTTTTTGTTCAAATTAAAACAAAAACCAAGTCCAAAAAAATTAGATTGATTGTTATAATTAAAATAGAATTCAAAAAATCAAATTAATACAAAGTTTAAGTAACCATTGTGGAAAAAAAGTGAAACACAGTTTTTAATTCGGAACATTACTGAGACTGAAAATTCAAAGTAAGATCAATGAAAAAAAGAATAAATAAATAAATAAATACAAAATGAAGAATTTGCCACAATAACAGTTTTTTTAATACTATCTTTTGGTATATGGGTTTTTCTTTGATTGATCAATTATTAAAAATTTGTTCAAAAAATTGACTATTTTTGAGATCTCCAAAACTACAATAAAAATTTCGATAAATCAAAGTAGATTCAAATTGTATTTGTTGGGTTGATTGAAAATAATATAATGGATTATTATTTGAAGTTTAATGGTTTCTTGTTTTTATTGATTTTACTTTTCATTTTCAGTAATGTTCCCAATTAAAAATCGTGTTTCACTTTTTTTCCACAACGATAAATTCAATTTTTTAAATAATTTTGATTTTTGAATATAAACTGTTTAAAAGTGAATTAATTGAAAATTTTGATGCTAATGTTTTTCAAATTCATATGAAATTGGCTTTACGATTTTAACAATAGGTATTAATCAAGTTTGTGGAATTTCAGTTTCAGATACCTTCATTGATTGCACAGTGAAATATAAGTCGAAAAATATTTAAAAATATTTTCCCTTTCATTAGCCATTTTGAAAATAAAAGTAATTTGACAATTTTTTTCAGGAATGGTAAAATAATAAAGAAAAAATAAAAAAAGATCTTTAAAAAAACAAAACATAAAAATAGTTGTTTAATAATTATTTTTATTAAAATATTTTTTTTTTTTTTAATTTATACTTAAAGAGGGCATTAGAATTATTAAGTATGATTTATTATTATTTGGTAGATTAATGTATTAATCATTAAATTGATTCAAGAAACTTTCAATTATTAATTATTGAAAGTTGATTTCTATTTATATTTTAAATTAAAATTTTAATAATTTTTTATGGGAAATTCTAATATAAAAAGAAAGAAAGAAGGAAGGAAGGAAGGAAGGAATAAAGGAATGAAAGGAAAGGAAAGGAATAAAGAAAGAAAGAAAAAAAAAAGCCAATTCTTTAATATATTTTACAATAAATATTCTGGTGGTCTTTCAGAAACTACCATATCATTTGTTTCAGGGCTTGTTTCAAATTGAATAAAAGTTCTATTTAATTTATCGTCGATATTCATTAATGCTCCCTTATTTCCACATCTCATACAATAATTTGGAGCTGTGAAAAGAGTTACAATATTTTCGTTATGGGTCAGGTTGTATCCTCTGTTAATTTTTAATAGAATTTTTAAGAAATAGAAAATTATCAAATAATAATAGAAACAAAAGTAAGAAAAATGATTGAAAATAAAATAAAATATTTCAGAAATAAGATCCATACTCCATTACTAATTGATGTGCTCTTGCTGTTAATTTTGTTCCATTTCTCTTATTGAATTTTTCTGATATGTCTTTTCCAAAAGTATATCCAGCACCTATATATTAATAATTTGAAAACAATATATATAAATATATATATATATATATATGTATATTTATGTATGTATATATGAAATAAATAAATAAAAACATTCTAATTGCTAAATGAAAAAAGAAAAGAAAAGAAAAGAAAAGAAAAGAAAGAAGATAAAGATCAAACCTCTTGGTGAGTTTCCCCATCCATCTCTTTCATCAGGATCACTCCACATCAAATCACACATTGCTCCTTCATTTGGAATTTCCTAAAATTTTTTAAATTAAAAAAAGGTGTAAGATCAAAAAAAAAAAATTTAAAATTAAAGATTAAGAAAATATTCAAGAAAGTTATTTTTAGATCTAATATACAAAACAATTCAATTTTAAATTTAGGATATAAATTTTTTTTCCCTTTGACAAAATTGGTTTTAGATCTGTTCGATACTTTTTTTTTTAAAATTAATTTAATTTAAAGAAATTAAGATTTTCAATTATTCAATTGGAATTCAAACTTACAGCAATTTCAAACCTGGAACCCACGATTTAACTTTGATTAAAATTTCAATTTTCATTAAACTTTCATTGAACTTCAAGATCTGTTAAAACTAAATCAAGGTTTTAACACCAAAACTCAAGAATACCTGAATGAAAAGCTTTGTAAACAACTTTTCACTTTTTCTTTTAAGCTTTTTTGAAATTATTTTAAAAAAATTCCATTTTGTAAGGGATCTTGGATATTAAGGACAATTCAAGAAAATTTGAGTCCAAAATAACAATCTTTCATTTCAATTGAAAGGAGTTGAAAGAAAGTTTAATGAAAATTTTAAGTTAAGTTAAATCGTGCGCACCAGGTTTGAAACGGCTGTATTTGTATTAAAGTCATTGAATAAAAAATTTTCACATCCAAAAAAGTTTTTAAAAGAGGTACCCTAAAAAAGGTCTATTGACAATTGTCAATTCTTTTAAAGATAATTTTGGAAACTTTTTGATCACACTTCTTTAAAATGGCTCTATTGTCACATAAAAAATTTTCACATCCATTTTTACTCATTTTACGTTTTAAAAAAATATTTTTTATTTTTTATACTTTTTAACTTTTCCAAATTTCCCTTTTTAAGTTGTTTGGGTTCCTTCGGTTCCTCCTCTTTTTGCTTTTTTATGTGTTTGGAAAGGCAAAAGGAATAAAAAATCATTATAAGAATTGGTAGACTCGGTCATGACGAACTTAACCAAACTTTTTCATGATCAGATCTAAAACGAATTGAGCTGGACATATGCAACTGAAGATAACTGAATCCAACGAATATGATCTGAAACCAACCAAAGTAATCCGAATTGAACTTTCGGTACAATCTATCGAGTCGTTACTTGGACTGGGTTTTTGCTGTCAAGTCTGTATTTTGGATTGGGATTTTGCGAAAAAAAAAAAAAAAAAAAAAAAAAAAAAAAAAAAAAAAAAAAAAAAAGCAAAGCAACTCAAAAGAAAATTTCGAAAACCAAATCTTATTCTTAAAACTTCATCACTTTATAGATTCAACCCATCTATAAAGTTCTAAAAAACTTAATAAAGTAACTTATTTCATTTGATCTATAGTTGTTAAAATATTTAGATCTCTTTATTAAAACAAATTATGGTGGCGATCCAAAAAAAGGAAACAACCACCAATCGATTCAACACTTTGGGTCCACAAAAACACAGTTCAAAAAAACTTGTAATTGAAGTTTTTTACTTATTTTCTATTATTTAATTCTCTCTTTCATTTCTTTCATTTATTTCTCTTTTTCTTATCTTTGTTAAGAAATAAAAAAATTTTCTGTTCATTTTTTAAAGAAAAGATATCCTATGAGTTATAATATTGCCTAAATTATAGATAGGATAAAAAACTATAAAGCCAAGTTTAGAGTTTCAAAAAGTAAAAATAACCTAATAGCAAACAGGAAGTAATTTTGCCCCTTCACTTCTCTTCAAAAATAAATATAATAAAAAAATTACTTTTTTAAAACGTAAAAATCAAATAGATTTTCAAAGAATATTCTTTGTATTAAACAAAGGCTTTAATTTGAAGAAATGAGATGGAAAATATTTTGTTAATCAGTGATAAATTCTTTTTTATATGAAACTGTATTTGAAATACAAAAATAATGTTTGAAAAAATATTCTCAATTTGGATTCCAATAATTTTTTTTTTGAACAATCCAAAATAAAATTAACATGGAAAGATTGAAAATGGAATGCTTACTTGAAATCTATTAAGAGACTCAATTTGAGTAATTTTTTTTAAAGTTGGTGACAAACCGCCATGAATACATAAGATTTCGTTTTCAATTAAAGCGCCAATTGGTAAATAATCAAATAATTTTGTAAATAATTTCCAAACTTCCCCATTTCCATATTTACGAACACATTCGTCATAAAATCCATAAACTTGTGTAATTTGTCTACTTTCATGATTTCTGTTAATTTTTTTTGATGTTATTTTATTATTATTATGTTTTTTTAAGAAATATGCAATAATTTTTTAGGTTAATTGTAAATAATTTTCAAAAAAGAACAAGAAAATAATAGAATTAATTGATACAGCTATTTTGAAAAAGTGAAAAATTTTTTTTTTTAGATTAGATCGCCGTAATTAAAACTTTTCCAAAAAATAAAGTATTCAAAAAGTGTGGGCTTTTTTTTAATTAGCACTTTTCAAAATAATAAAGTTTTCAAAAAAGTGTGGGCTTTTTATTAAAACTTTTTTAAAAAAATAAAGTTTTTAAAAAGTGAGAATTATTTTTCTTAAAAAGAATTTTTTCTGACTTTTCGATTAAAATAAAAGGAAATAAATAAAATTTTGAGGTTGGAGTAGGAAGAAAATCACTTTTATTTTTTTTATTAATCAGTTTTTAAAACTTTATTTATTTTTTTAAAGTTTTAAACTTTGTTTCAGTCAAAGTATACGCATCATTTTTTTCAAATACCAATTATTTTTTTATAATTGTCCTTTGGAAGAACAAATAAAAAAAAATAACTGGAATAATACATATCAGATAATAGTTGATATACCTCTAAAATAAAACTAATAAACCAATAAATCAATAGATTTTCTTAAAAATTGAAAAACTCAAATTCTTAGGTTACTCCATTGAGAAAAACAACAATGCTCATTTTGATCTTCAATTGAAGATCATATAAAATTCCAATAGAAATAAATACGATTTTTCTACAATCATTTCCACTGTTTCAATAACATTAGAATAACACGTTTTTACTAAGCGGCTATCGATCTTGTAATAAAAAAAAATTTTGAATGAATTAGGTATCAAAATAAAATCAATGAAAAAAAAAGTATAAAAATGTGCAAAAATTATTTCAATTTTGAAAAAAAAATTTTCTTCTAATATCCATTCAAACCCTTTAAATACAGATATTTTTCCATACTACAACTGGGCTTCTTTGACTGGAAAATGGTTTATTGAAAAGAAAGTTCACACTTTTTTAAAATAAAAAACTTGAAAAGGTTTTAATTCTGAAAAAGTTTTTACTTTTTTAAAATTGAAAACTCGAAAAAAGTTTTATAAAAGTGAGAACTTTTTTAAAATGGCTGTATTATGAAAAGAAATAGTTTTTTTTGAATTGATACTAAGTATGAAACGACTTGATTTCCGGTAAAATCGTAATTTGTGTTGTGGAAATGTAATTGACTGTATCCAATTTTTCATTAATGAAAACTTTAATTTATTAATTTATTATTTATTTATTTTGAAGGAGGAAATTACTTTCCTTTGATAGCCGTTAAGTTTTTTTGAGTTTTCTGTTTATTCTGAAAATCTATTGATTTTGGTTAGGTTTTTTTGAGTTTTCTATTTATTTTGAAAATCTATAGATTTTCGTTAGTTTTTTTTTACTTTAGAAATAAACCGAAAATTTTAATAAATTTTCTGTTTATTTCTAAAGTAAAAAAAACCTAGAACACTTCGAAATAAAATAGAAAACCTCAAAAAAACCTAGAACACTTAACGAATAAAACAGAAAATTTCAAGAAAACCGCAGTAAACTTTTTTTTAATTCCAGAAATAAAAAGAAAATTTATTTATTTTTCTTTTTAAGTCAAAAATTCAAAAAAAACGCCCGTTAGGTTTTCCAGAATTTAAAATAATTGAGTTAAATCTTTGATTTTTCTCTATTCTTTTGAATTCTGGAAAACCTAGGCACTTGACGGCACTCTACGGCACTCTACTACACTGATAGCACTTTCCTGATTTCTAAACTTTTTTTTGATATTTTTTTAAAAGAAACAAAATTTTTGATTTTCATTTACTAATGATAATAGAAATGTTGTGTTTTTTCTTTTTATAATATCAAGAGATATTATTAAGGATGGGGGACCGAATAAATTCGTAATGTATAATGTAAATACCAACTTTTAAATCTGTCAACAGTAAATCATAATCACTTAAGCCAAAATAAAAAGTATACATTTGCATTGTATCTTACGAATTTATTCGGTTTCCCACATCCTTAATTTTGTATTATTTATTGTAAACTTCTTGTTTCCAGATTTTTCGATTGTTTTAATAGACTGAGAGTTCCAGAGAAAATGATCAAAATCTTCAATGTTATCTATTTTTTGTTTTTCTTGACAAAAATCACAATTCGTATTGTTAATTTTATTGTTAATTTTATTGTTATTTTTCTTTATATTTTTATTTTTATTTTTGTAATTTATTTTTTACAGCATAAATTTATCCAAAAAAAACTTTGAACATTAAGAAATTTTTTTGAACTTTTCAAGTAGAGTAGTGAAAAAAATACCGGACATGAAAAAAATCCCGGACAAGATTTTTAATTGTGAATATTAGTAAAATTATTGTGTAATTTCATTTATTTACAATCAAATTCCTTTTTTTAAGAATCGAACTTTTTCAATTATAACTCCCCCACTTATTAGAATGATGATTGATGAAATTACACTTGTTCAAAACACCATTCAATCAATCAAAAAACAAGAAGAAAAATTATCATTTTCCAAATTCATCGCAAACCTCAATAAAACTGGATTATTTTTCAAAAAAAGTTGATCAACATATGGCTATCAAGCAATTACTCGAGTATTCTAGAGACACCTTACTTTGGTGGACTTTAGGTAGGTTTATTACTAATCTCATAAAAAAAATTGGTTATTTATAATAAGGATTTCATTGAAATTAGACAAAAATTTTACTAATACCCACAATTAAAAATCTTGTCCGGGATTTTTTTCATGTCCGGTATTTTTTTCCCTACTATATTTATTATTTTACAAAATTAAATGAACAAACAGAAAATTTGTTCTCTTAGCACGCAACTTTATTGTGAAAAAGTTTCCAAGACAAAATGATTTGTTTTTTCTTTCGATAACATTTCTCAACCCATTTTCCTCGAATAAAGCATTTTCTTTCTTCTCAGGTTTTGATGCATAAATCAAGAGAAATGTTTATTTAAAATAATGATAAATAAAATAAAAAAACATAACCATCGGTTTGTCTACATTTCTCTCATTTTATTACAGCCATTCAATCCTTATCATAAATTTTTATAATAAACTGATATTTGAATTATAAAAGAGAAAAAATTTTCACTTCTTCACTTTTTTTTTTTCTAATTGAAATTTCTAAAACAGATTTTTCACTTAAACAGAAGGTGGAATTTATAATTGTCTGAATATTGACGTATTTTAATTTTTGTAAACATTTATGGTGACAACAAAATCCCAAGAGTGTTGGTTAAAATTTCACCGAGATCATTTAAATACAAAAAGATGAGAGAGTGATCGAATTTTTTCCAAGGAGCATAATTGTATTTTAAAAAATTTACATCCAAAACAAAATAATAAAAAATAAAATAAAATAAATAAAAAAAAAAAACAAATAAAAAGATAAAAAAGAAAAAAAGAACAAACCCTCTTAATAAAGTAATTCTATTTGGATAACGAACTGTTTGCAGTGTGTTTGAAAAAGAAAGATAAAATGGGAAGATTTTTTGGTTTAGGTTAAAGACAAATGAATTAAAAAAATGAAAATAATTAATTTTTGTTGAGGAAGAAGAAAAGAAAACACAAAGTAAAAATAAAAAAAAAAAAAAAGAAAAGATTCTCAATGGAGACAATGAACACTACCTTTCATTGCAACTAAACATGTTACATTTTCAACACTATAAAATCCACGATCAACATAGTCACCTAATAAAAAAAAAGATCAATCAAAGAGAAAAAGTTTGAAAAAAAAAAAAAAAGCAAATTCAAAAGGTTTTTTGAAGAGACTTTAGAAATTTTGCACAAGTTTGTGTCGCTTTCGAAAAATAAAATTATTTTTTTTTTTCTTTTTTGTCAAAAATAATTAGTTACCCATAAAAAGAAAATTAACATTTGGACAGGTCCCAACAATTTTAAACAGTTCTAACAAATCTGGAAATTGTCCGTGTGTATCACCACAAACTGTTACAGGTGCTTTAACTCGTACAATATTTGGTTCATTGATGAAGATCTCTTGTGCTTTGTCGCAAAGATTTTTGACTTCGATTTCTTTAAGTGGCTTGAAGTTAAGAAGGTTTTCAATTTGTCTGTTAAGTGCTATGATTGGGATCATCTTATTTATTTTCTTTTTTTTAATGGTATTTGTTTAATTTTTTGAATATGAAAAAATTGCAAAGAAGAGCAAAATTAAAAAAAAATAAATTGTTAGAAAAATCTGTTTTCAATAAGTGAGGATTAAAAGTTTCCATAGTTACACTTGTGTTTAATTCCCTCACGTTAACAGAAGTTTGAGTAACACTTTAGGAAATAACTGTAACAATTGTACCAAATTCTTTTATTTTTGGGAATTATTTTAATCTTTTAAATTAGGGTGAAACTATTTGAAATTCAAAAACAAGTAAAATAATCTGTGTCAAAAAAAATATTACAAATTTTGTGCCTTAATTTGAGATTTTTTTTGTACCTTAATTTTGGTTGAAAATTTGTGTCTTAAAAGAGGTGCCTAATGTATTTGAAAAATAAACTCCAAAATTTTTGAGTAAGTTTTCGTAATAAAATCAAACAGTGGATGTTAAAAAACTCTCAAGTTCCCAAATTTTAAATGGAATATTGAAAAGATGTGGGAAATTTAGTGATGGAAAGAGTTTAAATATTTACCAAGATTTTTTTCACTTTTTACGTAAGCTGAAAGACTTTTGTGTTCAATTTATTTTTAAGCAGTGTGTATTTCCTGTTTCCGACTGAGTTTGAATTAAAGTGTTGATCAAAACCAATGAATTGTGAGTGTTCCTTTTTTAATTGCTCAAATTCCCGTATTTTCATTTTATAATCAAATAATTTCTAGAAGAAAAACTCAAATTATGAATGATTGTAAAATATTCTCTTTACGATTTCCCCGAAAAACAAAAAATTGAATTCACTTACATTAAAATCACAAATAATAAAAGGCAAATTCAAAATACATACAGGATTTAAATAATTCAAGAGTTTAATTTCTGATATAGATCTTTTCAATTTTTAGGTAAGCAAAATGAAAATCTAGGCCAATTTATTGTTCAATTAATAGTAATTAAAACAGTTATTATCTCTGTTTTATTACATTATTGTAGTTTGAGAATAAATACAAAGAAATATTCTTTTCTAAAAGTTACACCATTCAAAAAACCTTGTTTCAAGAGTATGGACCTAATGTTTCATATATAAATTTTATGTATTCTTTTTTTTCTTGTTCAAATAAAACAACTAATTGACTACCCAATTGTATATAGAGTTCAATTCGGTTTTGAACAAAAACACCTTGATATTTTGAGTAACCTTTAAAATAGGAATTAAATTTTTAATTTTTGAACAATAAGTGTCCAACTTTTTTTCCCCTTTATCTTGTTTTTCAGCAACAGTTAACTCAATTGTTTATCAAAAAAATTTAACTATGATCTTTCATTTTTCTGATTTATTTTTTAGAATAGAACTTTTAAGAAATAAAGATCATATTGGCACCTTGGATATTGGCAGTTTCTGTGAGTCGCTGAATTGTAAGGGATTTCCAAAAAAGTGGGGCATTTTTTTTTACATTTCATAAAAAATAGTCTTTGTTAGTGGTAGTATTCATTAATTGATGATACCAAATTAAGTTTAATATTAATAACAATTGAATAAATGGCTAAGGTATTTATTTTAAAATAAGTTGGATGAAATATTTTCAAAAAAATGAAAAAAAAATCCATACTTTTTTTGGTGAAAACAATGTACGACCAATTTTTCTAAAAAAACTGTAAATATGGAAAGGTTACAAATGATTTTTTAAACAATAAAATACAGTTATATGTTTTCAATTCTATTTGAAAATTTGTTGTGATTAAAAAAGTTATGAAAAAGATTTTTTCAAACAAAAAGAAAATAATAAACACCAATTTTAGCACCTAAAAAATATCAGATAAAATCGAGATCAGAAAATTTAATATCTTTTATTTAAGTAATACAATACTAAGAAACAAATTGAATTATTATCAAGAATCTATAAATGATGTTTAATGATTTTGGATGTTTAAATGCTTTTTTATAGATTGTGTTTAAAAGCTATATTTTAAAATAAATTTGCCACACTTTATTGGAAATAGCTTATATATATCTAAAAAAAGAAACATGGTTTTACTTTTTTAAACACTGTTACAGAAAGTTTAAATTGTTTGATAACAACAGGAAAAGAAAAAATTGCGAATTTCAAAAAACATAAATCTTTTGTGTTATACTCATACCAAAGGGACATTATATATGAATTTAAAACACTATTCTTTTTTATTAATTTAATTGAAAATTCTATATTATATGTCCCTACAACCCAAAAAACACTAAAAAAGGAAAACTGATCAAATACTTTCCATTAATACAATTAAAAAAACAAAATGAAAAAATTAAAATAAATAAAGTTTCCATTTGACTTTTTCTTATAAACATTTTTTGTCAAAATCATTGAATTCACTCTTGAAATTATGTATGCTTTTAGATACATTATCTTGTTTTAACCCCTTTACTAAAACAAATTCTAAATTATGGGAATTTTTTTTTCACTAAAAGGCACTAATTTAGTCCCCAAATGTTTTTTTTAGTTTTAAATAATAAAATTAAAAAAAAGTTAAACTAAAAGGATAAACTTTCTGGAAAACCATTCTAATTTGATATATTAACTTATTCTTCGATTTCAAGCTTTTCTCAACCCCAATTTTTCAAAAAAAAAATAAAAAAGTGCACACTAATTTCAAAAAATATTTTTGATATTCAAAAGTTGAGAGTGTTTTTATTCTCAAAAAAATTATCCCAATGGTGAATTGAATTAAGTTATGAACTTAATTTCAAAAAATATTAATCAGAAAAAAATAGTGCTTAATTTTATTAAGGACATATACATATTAAAATTAAACACTTTTATATAAAATAGTGATTTTTGGCATTTGTTTGATTTTATTTTTTATTCTACTTTAAAAGCTCACTAACCAAGTCAATTGAAATACACTAGAAGATATTTATTCAATTTTTTATTCTTCCAAGCCTAAACCATAACCTGTAAATCTAATTGGAAGAAATATAATGTTTTAAAGAAAGTTATCATTTTATATTAATTTTTTTTTTTATATATTTTAATGTGATTTTCTCTAAAAAAAAAAATTCTTCTTGTGCCCCTTTTTTAACAAGTAAATTAGTTTTTTTTTAAATTCAAAGGAAAATTTTTTTTAATCAAACCGTAAAAATAGGTCTTGCGAGATTTAACAGCTATTTTATAGAAACTATTGAAAAGTTTTTTTCCAAACTTTTTTAATATAACTATATGAAATTAAAACATCACACACTTAACTGCTTAAAAAGAAAAGTAAAGTCAAATTTAAAATGTTTTAAAAATTTAATGATAATATTCGCTTTCAAAAGGTTTTCGTTTAAAAGACTATAAATTGCTCAAAAGAGAAATAAAATTAAGAATAAAACTTTGTACAGTTGTTTTAAAAAAAGTGAGGAACAAAAGTGTTTTAAATCGTTACCCAAACTTCCCAATTCACAGATTTTAAGCAGTTTGGGAATACTTTTTACAACTTTTAGCACACACTTATAATAAACAGCTGTAATTAACATTATTTTATTTTTCAAAATTTGATATTTTAAATTGAGGATTATTTGGAAAAGTTTCTTTTTTGAGATTATTTACTTTTGAAATTTCTCTTTCTTATTGTTATGATTTACAATTTCTTTTTTTTTGATTGTTTGTTTGATTGATTGTAGAATTTCCCTTTTTATCATCTTTTTCTTTTATTTCTCTTCATCTTTCTCTTTCTCTTTCTCTTTCCCTTCATCTTTTTCTTTTTCTTTTGATTGCTGCGAAGAATCTGTTTCTACTTTTGTTTTTGTTTCTGTTTCTGTTTCTTTTAATTGTTGCGAAGTGTGGTTTTGTAATAATTTTAATCTCTCTTTTTTCCTTTCAATTTTTGCCAACATTAACATCCTAGCAAACAAAAGATCTGCACCTGATTTATCAAAAACACCGATCATTGAAATTCTTAATGTTTTTTTAAAGATGCTACCTAATTTCTTTCGAGAGCAAGAAAAAATAAGATGGGTGTTGGGCTGTTTTTTAATATCATTAATAATTTTATGGATTTCCAGTGTATTATCGACATTAGTTGGGATAATGACAACACTCAACTTCCCGAGACAAGCATATTTATAAACTTCTCTTATTCCAAAGACATACCTGCGTGTTTTTTTTTTTTTTTTTTTTGTGTTTGTTATTTTTGTTTTTGTTTGAATTTTAAATAATTTCGAGAGGAAAGTAAGCACACACAGATCTAAATCAAGTGTTGGGGTATAATCGTAGTATGCCGTTTCTGCAAATTCTTTATTTTTTCGTTGATTCACAAGTGTTTTTTTTAATTTTGATGGCTTTTTTTTTTTTCTTGCTTCTTTGTTTTTAAAGACTTGTCCATCCAAATTGAGAATGGTGGATTTTTGTTTTGGTTTTTGTTTTTGCCTTTTCCTTTGAGACATTGAGATTTGATCCTTTAAAAAGAATATAAAATAAATAAAAACAAGTTGTTGATGGTTATTGAAAGTACTTTTAAATGGTGGTTTGTTTCAAAAATAAATAATAAAATAGAAAACCTAAAAAAAATGAGTCTATTTAAACATCTTCACAACAAGTATTGTACAAAAATTGTGTCCACCTTTTTAAATTTGGTCACATTGTTTGGAAGATTATTCCAAATTTTGAAATAAAGATTATAACCATTGTGGAAAAAAAGTGAAAATGGTTTTTAATATGGAACCTTACTGAGACTGAAAATTCAAAGAAAGATCAATGAATAAAAGAACAAATAAATAAATAAAGACAAAATTGTAGCAATAACATGATCATGATTGTTATATATTAATGATGCTTTTTTAAACCATACCATTAATTTTTAGTTTAATTCAATGAACATTTTCACAAGAAAACATTTTTGTTTGATCAAAAAAGATATTATCAAATCCCTAAATAAATAAACCAATGAGGAAAATCAATTTTAATAAAAATTTTGAAAATAATAATCAAAAGAAAATCTATTTATATAACTTAACTCTATTTTCATTTTTAATTAAAAGCCTAATCTCTAAAAAAAAAAAAATAAAATCAAAAACAATAAAAAATAAATTATATTAAATTTATAAACAAATTTTTTTATAAAAAAAAAATAGTTTCATATACAAACACATTTAAGAAAATTACTAATAATAATAAAAAAGAAAGAAAAAAAATAAAAAAAAGTAAGGAACAAAATCAAATAAAATCATTTTTCAATCAATTATTTAATAAAGAAACCGATAGGTTTTTTTTGATTTACTTTTTGAATTTGATTGTATATCATTTTTTTCATTTTTATCATTTTTCTTTTTCCTTTTTTTTGAATTTAAATTAATTTTTTTAATCTGGTCGAGACAATATGACAGATTTGTATTTGAATTCAATTGGTAGTAAAGGATGGAGTCGTAGTAATCTTCCAATATAAAGCCGTTCTCCTGGATATCATCCACTGATGACAGGTCATCGAAATATAGGAATTGAATTAAATTTTGGATTGACACGTGCGATTTTTCTGTATAATCTGAAACCTTGTTTTGGAAATCTTTTATTGAATTAAAAAAGTTTCTGAATAATCCCGTTCTGGCCTGCAAGACTATTTGGTGCGCATATATTTGAACATTTGAATTAGTGATAATTATAAAATCCTTGGGATATTTTTTCGAATAATAAAGTTTTTTTAAGTCATTGATTAAACCATTCCTGCCAGATTTTTCTTTGACGTTCTGTATTCCAACCCTTTCTGCAATTTCGACAACTGTTGAGCGTTTTTCGAGAAACATTCCGGAATATAGCCAAATCCAGAACAAGTTTCTTTCCTTTTCATGATACTTGGATAAAGCGAATTCAAAATTTTGGTCTATTTGGTATCCGAGTCTAAATTCTATCCAATTTTTATGAAGCCCGTGGCCAAGTATTTCAATATCGCAATTTTCTTGGTCGTTATATAAACAAAAAAAGTCTTCAACGATTGAAAACAATTGCAATAGTCTTGTGACTTCTTTAATTATGAAATTCTTTAAAGAATTAGTTTTTTCCATTAAATTTGTCTGGTTGATTGTCACATTGACCCCTGCATTTATAAACTCTTCGATCAATTGCAGTTTGTCTTGCCTTTTGGAATTGCATAGCAAATTTAGGGGCCTTTCGCCCAAATTATCAGTTTCGTTTATTTCAGACCCTTCTTTTAGCACCTTAATGATGGTTTCGGTTTTTGCTGAATGCTCAATTAAAAAATGTAGCAAAGAACCCGTAATAATGGTTTCGCTCTGGGTATGCCCCAATTCATAGGCCTTTTTAAAATGGTAATACGCCTGTATCAAATTCTTTTCAATGGACTTGCCATTTAAATAAAAAACACCCAAAGAATGGTGCGCCGACTCCTCCCCCTTGTCTGCTGCCTGCTGATAGATCTTGATAGATAATTCTTTATTCTTGACACACCCTCTCCCCTCGCTTAGGCACCACGCATATGACAGCATACTGGGCAAATGAGACCTTGCGCTACATTCTTTAAACAATTGAAAGGCAAATTCGGGGATGGTATCGATTCCATATCCATTCAAATAGCAATACGCCAGCGAATTTGTTGAATCCAAATTTCTTAATTTTTTGCCAATTGAATAATATTGGAAGGCCTTTGTCGAATTAAGCATAAAATTGCTGATCTCTAATTCATAAATAAACCCGACACTTGTTGTGCCATTGGCAGATCCCAGAAAGTGTGCCTTGAAAAATAATTTGAATGCAATATTCAAATCCTTTTGAACACCTTCGCCCTCAAGATAGCAATTTCCAAGCGAGTTGAACGCATTAGAATTATCCAATTCGCTCGACATTCGAAATAATTTGACAGCTTCTTCATAATTTTTTGAGACACCAAGACCGCTCATGTATTCGATCCCATGGTTATTTAATGCGCCGGGGTTGTTCTGCTTTAAGGATTGCTTATTCCAATAAACAGATTTCTTTTTCTTTTCATTGTCATTGCTAGATCGATAGCAAAGTGCTAATTTTCTTTGTGCAATCGCGTTACCCATTTTGGACGCACTTTTAAAGTATTTAAATGCCAATTCTTCACTTTTTTCGATACCATTCCCATTTTTGTAGAGTACACCTAACAAAACTTGATATAACGGATCATTGCCTTCCTCGCATTTTTTTTTGATTTCTTCAATAACCTTTGGGTATAACATTTCGAGTTCGGAATCTTTTTTTATTCGTTTTTTGTTGAAACATTGATCTAATGAATTTTCTGATAGAGTAATTCCAAATTCAGCAGCTTCTAAATATAATAACAACGCCTTTTGAATATCTCGTTTTTTAACACCCCTTCCATAAAAATAACAATCACCAAGCCTTCCAATGGCTATTTTTTTTTTTTTTTATTTTTTTATTTTAATATTGGTTTTGATTTATTAAAGTTTAATTAATGGATGATATTGTCATTAGTTTTAGATTAAAATTTATTAATAGATATTTATATTTTTGAATTTACATCTATTTGATGATTATATAGTTTGTTGTATAAGGGTATCTAGAGTGTAATTTACACATATTTCCTCAATAATAAAATTAGAATATTTTTGATATTATTAATAAAAACGAGATTCAATATCTTTATTTGCTCTGGTAGATAAGAAAAATATGTTTGAATGTTTGTAAAAATTTCAAAATATTAGTTGAGAAATTATAGACCGCAGTAAAGTGACGTAAAGTGACATAGAGTACCATAGAGTGTCATGGGGTGCCATGGGTTACCATACAGCAACATGGAGTATCATGGAGTACCTTGCTTTTCCAAAATTCAAAAGAACTGAGAAAAATCTTTCGCTTTCTTGAGGTTTTCTGTTTTAAACTCTGTTTCAGTCAAAGGGGCCCAACATTTTTTTCAAATACCAATTATTTTATATAAATGACCATTTGAAGAACAAATAAGAAATAAACAGAATAATACACATCAAAGAATTGTTGATATATGTCTGAATGAAAACTAATTAATCAATAAATTTTCTTAAAAATTGAAAAACTCAAATTCTTAGGGCCCCCATTGAGAAAAACAACAATGTTCGTTTTGTACTTCTACTGGTATTTGAATAATAAATATGAAACATTTTTCACTTCATTTTCCATACTTTTCTTTTAGAAATCAAGTCCCCAAACGAAGTGTGTTGGTATTTGTGGCCTCTATTTGAAAAAGGAAATGAAAATGAAGTGAAAATTTTTCACATTTATTAAACAAATATCAAGATCAAAGATCGAATAGAATTGCAATAGAAATCAATATGATTTCTCAACAATCTTTACATGATTTCAATAACCTTAGAATAGCACATTTTTACCAAGTGACTATTGATCTTGCAATAAAAAAATTTTTTGCTCCTGAATTACTTTTTAAAAAAAAAACATTTCTGTGAAAAAAAAACAAAAATGTGAAAAAATGATTTCAATTTTGAAAATTTCCAAAATAAAATTTTTCTTCTAATATCTCCATGCAAACACTTTAAACACATGTATTATACCATTACAACTGGGACACTTTGACTGAAAAATAGTTTATTTTGTAAAATCAATTGATTTTCGGAATCAACAAAAAACCCAAGAAAACCTAAAGACAAATAAGATGAATTAAAAACTCTTCGTTTAAATTACAATAAAAAATGAAATAACATCATTTTAAAAAGTTTTGTAAAAAGAATATTTATTTTACAAAAAGTGAAAATCAAATCTTTTCAAAAGGTTCCATAAAAAAGTTGAAGAACTTTTAGGATCGGTTTTGGGATGAATTAATGAAAAATTTTAGTTTTCAAAATGACGATGAAAATTATTACTTTTTTTTTTTTTTTTATTTTGAAGGGAGGAAATCAATTTCCTCTTACAGCCGTTAGGTTTTTTTAATTTAAGAAATAAAAAGAAAATTAAATAAATTTTCGGTTTATTTCTGAAATTAAAAAAAACCGCCGTTAGCTTTTCCAGAATTCAAAAGAATTGAGTAAAATCATAGATTTTACTCTATTCTTTTGAGTTCTGGAAAAGCTAGGCACTTGACGGCACTTCCCGTATTTTATAAATTTTTATTTAGAAATTTTAACAGAGAATCATAATTTACTTTCTCACTAACCAATGATAAGATGAATAATGAATCTTTATTTTGAATAATATCAAAGATATTATTCTTATTATTTTTATTTATTTGTATTAATTCTTTAATCCAGATTTTTCGATTTTTTTCATAGAACGGGCAATTCCATAAAATTGTTACTTTTTGAGAATAAAAACAGAAATAATGAAAGTAAGGATAAAAATAATAGTGTTAAAGTGAAAAATATGAAAATTTTGACTCTGAATGTGAAATTATTGAGAAATTATCTTTTATGATTATTATATTTTGAATATGACATTTTCATAGGAATATGGTTGATTGGAAATTTACCAAATTAATAATGAAAATTATTCAAAAATAGTACAATAAAAATCGTTAAAATCTGATTTAAAAAATAAAGGCTAGATTCATCTATGAGGTTATAAGACTGATGATGCCAATTATTGATTAGTTAAGTGAAAAAAAGTGCTAATTTAATTTTCTTAAAGTAGGAATGATTACAAAATTGGAATTAAAGAAAACATACTTGGGTAATTCTGTTTTGAAACAGAACCTTTCAAATTCGTTTTATTTTTTGAAAAAAAAAAAAATGAATTAAATTGATAGAGTTGATTAATTTTGAAGATTTTTGATTATAGTTTGTGACGAAAATGTGAGATTTTTTGTTCTTGAAAAGGGTTTGTTTGTGTTTTTTATTTCTTGAAATAGCTGTTTTGGGCTTTGTAAAAAAAATTTCAATTTTAAAAAATTATTTACTGTTGAGAGAAAAATGTTGGACACAGAAAAATGGTTGGACACCATTTTTAATTGGGAACATTACTGAAATTGAAAATCAAATCCTATTGATAACTAGGTGAATTTTATATAAATCCAGGTTTAAAGCTGTTAAAAGTTCATTAATCTGTGGTTTGTGTAGAATACTCATTTGAATGGTTGATAACTCAAGTAGATCATGCAATTTTAACAAAAATCCAAGTTGTAGTAAAGTTTACTATTAATTCTGAAAATGGTAATTTTTAAACTTGATTTAGACTATAAGAGATAAGGTTTTGAAAAAGTAGAATTACATTAGTCGTTTTTCTAATAAGTAGATTATTGTTATTTTCTTTAGTTGCTTTACAAATGATTGAAATTAAAAATCATTTTCAGTCATGTTCCCAATTAAAAATGCTGTCCAACCATTTTTCTGTGTCCAACATTTTTCTCTCGACAGTTATTGTTGGTTTGAAATAAGATGTCTTGGTGATTTAAAATATCAAGTGTTTTGAGTTTTTTTTGATCCATCACAAAACAAAAGAAAGGTGTATTGAAAAATATTTTGTAATTGTTTAAAAATTTGCAAAGACTGTAAAATATTTCTGTTTTCGTTTTTGTTTTGAAAACTCAAGAAAAGAGTTCTTTTTTTGTTTTTCAGACTTTAGAAACGTTTTCTTTTTTTGTTGTTTGATTTTTGTTTTTGGCTTTTGTTTTGTTGTTTTTTATTTTTTGTTTGGTAATTTGAAAAATGGTTACCTTGTTTACTGCCAAGCTTTGAAGCTCTTGAATAATAGTCTACTGCTTTTTGAAAATTTTTTTTCACTACGTGGCCTTTGTAAAAAAATTCACCTACCCAATAATTACCAAGTGAATTGTTGGCTTGCGCTGATGATTTGAATAGATCGAAGGCTGTCACTAAATCTTTGGGAAATTGAATTCCTTCATAATACAAAAAGCCCAATTTTGCTTGTGCTTTTGGGCACGTTCCAGACTTACGAATTAATTTTTGAAAATTCATAGGCGCTGATGAAAACAAGAAAAGTACAACTAAAGATAAAATTAACAAAAAATGATCTTGTAGTTGCCCTTTTCATGACAAAAAATCTTGTGACTTTTACAAAGCTTATCAGATTTGAAACACATTTTCTCTTTAAAAGTGTTGGGCAGCGTATAAATTGTTGAAAAGTTTGAAAAGGTTGTTGGTTTGATAACAGTAATGAGATTTTGGAAGTGTTAATTTTGTAAAAACAACTCAAAAGTTGAGTATAAACCTCAAAACGTATGTATTTTTTTGTATTCTATCTGAGAATATAACAAGAATTTCAAAGCTAAAAATAACTAGTTTTTACTGGTTTTTGAAAATCAAATGCTATAAAATTTCAGTTGATTCTAATATTTTTTCTTGCACTTTCATTTTACTTTCTTATCTTTACACAATCTATCAAATCCAATAAAAAACGCAGAGACAAATAAACTAAGATCACAAATTACAATCTATTTCTATGTAAATATGTTCTTGTAGAAAAATAAAAGAAAGGTAAAATGATGTGAAAATTTCTACCAATTTATTATTGAAATACCAGTAGAAAATTTGGCAATTGTTTTTCTTGTCAGAATAAGGTTAAATTGTACCTTTGAAGATGAAATTTTCTTTTCGGGTTTTAATTTTATTTGATCGAACTTTACGATGAATTTAATAATCAATTTAACAAAAAATTCATTCAGCTTTTTCGAAAAAAAAATTTATCGCCTTAGTCTGAACAGAAATCATTATGTTCCTAATTTGAAAAGATAAACTCAAAACCTCATCAAACTTTCATAGACACAAGAGTTTTCATTAGGTTTATTTCTTTTAAGACCTTTTTGAAAAAAGTTAAATGAAAATTTTATAAAATTGATTTTTCAACTCACAATAAGTAGTTATCTAATCTTACCAGTTTAATAATTATTTAATCTTTTTTGGGAACTCAAATAACAAGAATTTGAAAAATAAATAAGATCGGATTTATAATTCATAATTAAAATTAGATACAATACTGAAAAATTCAAAAAAATTTACAAGGTTTTTTTGAAAGATTTTTAACAATTCCTGAAAATCTGATTTTCAAAATACTATATTGAAAAAAACAATTAGAAGATAAATTAATTTTATAAAGTTATTTTAAATTTAACTCAAAAAGATTTTAACTTTATCAATTTCTGTGAAATAAAATTATAATAAAATTTTTAAAAATTCATCCATATTCTCAAAGTATAATTTATATATTTCAAAAATAGGGACAGATTTTTAATCTGAAAAAAATTTGTTTATTTTTTTTTTTTTTAATAATAATGTATTTTAACTAATATTTTTAGAGATTATAACAAATATAGATTAATAAATAAAAATATAGTGTAATCATTTTTATTTTTTGAAAGACAAATGAAAAAAGAAAATAATAATAATAAAAAAGTTTACCCCTCATTTTGAAATTTGGCTTAATTTACAAAACTAAAGCAAAACTTTACAAGCCAGAACATCTATTTATAAAAGTAGAGATAATAACACACACACACACAATTAGAATTTATTAACTTTGAAGACATTTCCAGATGGAATACAATTTTTCAAAGATAATGAAAATATTTAATGGGAAATATAAAATTTAAAATTATTAAAAAAAATCCAAATAATTTAATAAAAAAGCCAATAATAAATACTTTTAGAAGGTACATATTAATAATATACAAAATTATTAAGTATAAAAATAATACCAAAAAATAGATGTGTCTTCAAGTACAATCGAGCGTTATAGATTACCTAGGTTATTTTATTCTTGTTTTTGTTCAGAAAACCCATTTATTTTATACTCTATCCCAAAAATTCAAAAAAAGGGTGTTTTTTTTATAATTCTTGTATATATTTTGAAAAATTATTCATTTATATCAAAATAAAGTAAAAAAAAAAAAGTAAAAAAAAAACACAATGGTGTTTTCTTTTTTTTTTTATGGGATGCTGTTTTTGTTCGAAATATCCAATAAACTATCAAAATAAAGAAAAACCAAAAAAAAAAAATTAATGTGACTTTTCAAGAATTAAAAAGATTTTGTTAAAATCTTTTATTTTTTTAATATAAACTGAAAACTCAAGCTAAGTTTAATTCTTTTTTTAATTCCAGAATGAAATAGAAATTTTTTGGGTAAAAAGTTCTCATTATAGACAAAATTAATAATTAAAAAAAAATTAATCAAAAAAAATAAAATCAGTAGGTCATAACTTAACATTTTAAATTATTTTTTTTCACTTTTTGATAAAAAAACTTTGAAAGAAAATTTAGGTATAAAAAAATCCTAAATCAAAGTATAAAATTCAAATCCTATTAGAATGTTTGTTGTAGAATAATATTTATTAAAAAAAAAATAAATTCTATATTTGAGATTGGTTACAACCTATAATTTCGATGAAATTTCGTTCCTGAAAAGTGAAACTAAATGTAAAAAGAGTTAATTTCTCAAAATTGAATTAATAATAACATTTGACTATGAGTTTAATCATAAGAAAATTAACTTGTGATAGTTTCTGTTTTAAATTAAAATTACAAGATCTATAAACTACATGAGTAGAAATTGACATTTCATATTTACTATCTTTTAATCATGATTCTAATTTTAATAAACCAAAAAATACTTTATTTAGTTATTTATTAAATATGATCAATGAAAATATTTTCTTTAATTTTTATGATCTCATTTCTATTATTTGTCAAATTTATCTGTCCCCATATTAATAAATAAAAAGGATGATGATTATAAATACCGTTTTGAGAAAATATATTTCAAATCTAAAATTAAAAATGCTTTCAAATTGTTATTAATTATCTATTCTATTTTCTTACTGTCTTCGTTGAGTTGAGAGGGTTCGGAAAATTATTTTTATACTTTTAAATGGAGAAATATCAAAATTTAAGAATTAATTATTATGATTTCCTGGGTTGGTTAGAATTTGATAAAAGCACATGATAAAGTATTTTTGTATTGAATAGAAAACACAAAAATCTAAATTTTCTAAAAAAAAATCATTTTTTATCAACTTTGAAAAAAAAAATTTATTTTTTAAATTGAAATTCTCTTGACTAATTTTCACAATTTGAATTTCTAGTATGCTATTGAAAGTTAGATTCCAAAAAATATTTCGAAAAAATACCTCTCAACCGAATTTTTCTTGAAATGAACAATTCAGTTGTGAAGGAAAAAATATAAAGATAAAAAATTGTTTTACAAAAATTAACCAAATAGTTGAGGATTTGATAATTATAATTCATGGGAAATATCAAATAACGTAAACCTATCTTGGACAGAACAGTTGTTGAGAACTTTAATTCAAGAAAAAATAAAATAAAAAATCAAAAAACATACTGGTATTTGAATTATAAATGGGAAAAATTTTCACTTGGTTTTGGATGTCCTTTTCCAAACAAATTTTTTAAATTACAACTTACTTCTTTGAAAACTCTTTTTATATAAAAGAAAAAAATGAAAAGAAATTGAATATTCTTTCCCATTTATAATTCAAATACAAGTAGGTGGAAAATCAAAATATCTTTTATGAATTGTTATGATTAATAATAGAATTCAAAGAATTATTTTGGTAAAATACTTATAAAGTGATCTTTTAAAAATTACACTTGTTTATTGAAGGTAGTTAAGGGAGTAGCTACACGATAAGACATGATAAAAATTTGAGAGAGATGAGATAAGAACGTTTTATTTTAGTGGCGTGTGATCGTAGATTCTCTAAAAATTTTTTTAAAAAAATTATTTGATATTTTTTTTTTTAGTAATGTTCAACAATAAAAAAAAAGAGATTATATTGATAAAATAGTTTTATTATTATTATTATTTTATTATTAAAATAAACTTAATTCGATTAATTTGGACACAGTTTAAACAGTTAGAAGAATAAAAAAAACATGATTTACATCAATTTGGAAATTAATTTTAATTCAACAAACTATATCATTTTTTGTGTTTTTTGTTTTTGTTTTCATTTTCTTTTTTTCAGGTACTTAATCGGTTTAGTTAGATCTGAAAATTATTTATAGATGGTTACTAGATGGTTACAGTTGAGTTTCTTCAAGTGAAAAACCACATGCGATTTGAGATGGTATCTTATCATTTGATCGATCAACCATTGTTGGTGTAATTTTTGAAAATCTACCAATATATTTTTTGTTCAAACTCTTTCATTTCAGCTCGTTTCATTTTTTTTGGAAACACTTGTTTTGATTTTTTGTTTTATATTGTTTTCTTATATTTGGATGAAAATTATTACTTAAAAAACCATTAATACTATGTTACTTAAATCTGGTTTTATTTTAGGTTTGGGAGAATATAGTAAATTGAGTTTTTGTTTCACTATTTTTGATTTTAGATGTGTCAGAATTTTTGGAATGGGGTTTAGTTTTTTTTTCTGGGAGAAGATAATTTCAGATTCTTTGAATAAAAAGTGTATCTATTTTGTGGTTTAAACTTTGATAACATATAATCATATTGACTTCTCATATTCCACTAAACCCAACGTTTTACAATCCTAACAAGTAATAATTCTACTTAATTATTCTAATTTTGGAATTCTTCTAGCTATTTAAGTCCCATTTATGTTTCCTTTTATGATTCTCTCAATTGTAATATTGTTGTTCTTTTTAAACAAAATCCATTAATCCTAAATGCCACTAATAAAAAAATATTTCTAATTGCTTTATCTTGTCAGGATTAAAAAAATCTCAAAAATGATGAAAAAATAAAAAATGAAAAAATTAAATGCCACAATAGAATGTTGAGAGAAGAATAAAAGATAAGTCATTCAACATTCTAAACACTATTTTAAGCAATTCAACTCAACATTCTATTGTGGCAATTTCTTTGAGACTTTGAAAGAAAAATTTCAAAAATCTAATGAATGAAGTACTTTAAATAATAAAAACCAATGAGGTACAACCAGAGTAAAAAATGTTATTTTCTGATCCTCTTCAGAATTGCACAAAAGTGAAAAATTTTTCTTTACCGTGGCTACTCCCTTAAAATGATTTTGATTTCTGAAACGAAAAATCATAGGTATTGTTCTTTTTCTTTCAAAAGTTTTTAATAAGGGTGTTTGAGTTTTCAAATCTTAAAATTATTTCGAGCTTTTTTCAACAATAAACATTGAATAATTTGTTGATGTTAATTGAAGAATATTTCAATAAACAGTCTTTTCGAATATTTAACAAAATTTAAACACCTGTTTTTTGATAACTTTATGATTTTTCAATATAGTCCTTAAATTCTAATTTCAAAGCAAAATTTAATTGATCTAAAAAAGCGACCAAAAAAAATTCAAATTCCAAAGATTCCAAATATTTTAATTTGAATTTACTTTAAAAGAAAAGATTATTTAATGATCCGAATACACCCCTTCAAAATAAGATTTGGGAAATTGAAATAATACCCTTTGATTTGTTTGTTAAAAAATATAGTATTTATCTGATTCTGACTTTTCAACTTTTCATTTTTTTCTATTTGATCAAAAAGTAAAATAAAATGTTTACTTTTTCTTTTGATGATCTAATACTTGGCCAGTATGCCTACAAACAAAAAAAAGAATGTAAGTCGTGCCAACAATTAAATACATTACAAAGGTTATTATTTGATGATCGACCAAAAAGTTTTGTCACAGAATGCCCACCAACAATAACAGAAATTGGACGAAACACATGGTCTGTTCTCCATAGCATTTCTGCTTACTACCCCAAAAACCCAAACAAAGAACAACAAAAGCAAGCATTGAATTTTTTAATTTCGTTATCAGAGCTCTACCCATGCAGCAAGTGCCGCAAGCATTTGTCCAACTATTTAAAAAAGCACCCACCACGCGTTGAATCAAACAAGGCATTTAACATTTATCTTTGCCAAATGCACAACTCGATCAACAAATACTTAAAGAAACCACAGTTTGATTGCTCTCAAGCAACGAGTAGATGGAAAGGACCTTGGAAAAATTGTAAATAATCGATCAACAAAAACAGCCAACAAGTTTCAACTATTTTTGTTGAAAAAAAAAGATCACTTAATGGAACCAATAAGGCTATTTTATTTTTAAAAAAAAACCATTTCGGGTAGTGAATTTGTGAAAATAAATCTTTAATATTATCAACAATACATCACTTCTCAAGTAACTTGAAATTGTAATATCAAAATGTACCCAAAAAGTTTGAGGGATCTAAAATATTTTTTTTGCTTTCTTGTTAGAATTATTTTTTTTTCTTTTAATGGTTGCAGATTCTTTTGTTTCTCTAGCCTTGACTAAAAAAGTGGGAAAACGGTTTGAAAATTCTTTTTTTTTTAGAAAAAGAATTTTATTCTGATCATACAAGAGGAAAAAACATTAATTTTTAATTAAATGTAAATCAAATTTAGGTGTGCATAAATTTTAACTAGAGTTTTTTGTGAGTACAGTTCGTTCATACTTTTAACTTTAAAATTTTCAAAACAATTATTAAATCATGCTTATTAGAAGGAGGAATAGTAAAATTATATTGCTCTCTTATTATTTATAATTCTTAATTTGTAAAAAAGTTGCTGGAGTACTACTCGTGGAATGATCAATCAAAATTTAAATCAAATGAATCGACCTCGATTTTTTTTGTCAATTCTTTAATAATGAACCAATTTTGATAAAATTCTATATTGGATTTTGTTATTCGAAATACTACTAGAATTATAAGAAGAAAAATGCCAGATCTATCAGTTCTTCAAAATATTAAATAAAATGGTTTTATTGTAAAAATAATCCCATTCTAAAATCTAGAAAAAAATTCAATAATAAGTATTCTTAGATATCTGAAATAATTCTTTTTTATATACTAATTCTATTTCTTCAAGGTAGAAATCATTTTGAGTCTTTTATTTAACTCTATTTCAATTTTTAAATTTATTTGTCAAATTAAAAACTTTTTTAAAATCAAAAGTAATTTTTGACAAATAAAAAAAGCCAAAGAAACCAAATTTTCAAAGAGAGACAAGACAAATGATCTCCAAAACTTACACCAAACAACAGCTATAATAACTTACCTCTTTAAATATTGCTTTAGTTTTGAAATAGTTCCAAGATAAGAGGATATATTACCTAATGAAGAAACACTAAAAATTGAAAATTGCAGAACAACATTTTGAGGTTAAAAAAAACTTTCCATACTTTAATAATCAGAACTTTAAATAGAAGAAACTCACACAACCATTCTTTTCTTTATAAGTATAACAAATTAATTCCAAATAGAGGAATAATAAACTGTAATTTTTTAATCGAGGTCGATTCAATGAATTTCAATTTACTGTTGAGAGAAAAATGTTGGACACAGAAAAATGGTTGGACACAATTTTTAATTGGGAACATTAGTAAAATTGAAAATCAAATCCTATTGATAACTAGGTGAATTTTATATAAATCCAGGTTTAAATGTGTTACAAGTTCATTAGTCTGTGGTGTGTGTAGAATACTCATTTGAAAGCTTGTTAACTAAAGTAGATCATGTTATTTTAACAAAAATCCTAAGTTTTAGTAAAGTTTACTATTAATTTTAAAAATGATAATTTTTAAACTTGATATCGATTATAAGAGATAAGGTTTTGAAAAAGTAAAATTACATTAATCGTTATTCTAATAAGTAGATTATTGTTATTTTCTTTAGTTATTTCACCAAGGAATGAAATTAAAAATCATTTTCAGTAAGGTTCCCAATTAAAATTGGTGTCCAGCTATTTTTCTCTGTACAAC
This sequence comes from Anaeramoeba flamelloides, assembly GCA_027625915.1. Taxonomy (NCBI): domain Eukaryota; family Anaeramoebidae; genus Anaeramoeba; species Anaeramoeba flamelloides. The sequence goes on along the minus strand of JANTQA010000032.1, from coordinate 8,290,397 downwards.
ATTTTTCTCTCAACAGTTAACCTAATAACTTCACATTTCGAGATTCAAACAAAACCAAAAAATAAATCAAATTTAACACTAATGAATGAAAATCAAAACCTCTCAAGCAATTTGACACAACCAGAATTTTAAAGGCGCCATTACTTATAGGATTTAAGTGTGATCTCTTTCACATTAGTAAAACTACTTTTACTATTACATTAAACTTTCTTGCAAAACCTCTTTCTGTTTTGGGATATTGATTGGTAGATCTGATAAATCAATTGTTTTACTCAAAATGAATTTAAAAATTTTGAAAACCATTCAACTTTTTTCTCATAATTAAAACCCACTTTAGGATTAATATTCTAAATGAATTCTTCAGGTAAACCACAACTGCCTTCATTTAATTTTTGGTTAAGACTCTTAAGATCCTTTATCCAAAGATTAAAATAAATTTTTTTCCGAAAAAAGGGTATTTGATATTTTTTTTTTCTTTATTTGTTGTACTCTAAAGCATCACATTTGTTAAACCCTTTGAAATACACCTAAAAATATATTAATACAATTATTTTTTCTTTTAGATCAGTTATTAGTATAAAGGCACTGATAACTCAATAAAATAATTAATATCCCCAATTAATCAATATTCCTTATTAATTGCTTATCTGTTGTAAGTTGGTATTTAGAGTAGAAAGATAAACAGCTCCATTTTTTATAAAAATATTTTTAATCTTGGATAAATGCTGCAAAGATCCTTAACCAAAATGAAAAGAAGGAATTTGTCGTTTACCTGAAGAATTCATCTAGAACTTCCACCCATAAATCGAAAAAAAAAAAAAGTAAGAAATAATTAGTAACCCGTTTTTTAATATATATATATATATATATAAACTATCTTCCAAGAATTTGGACACAGTTTAAAATGTTGGAAGAACATCAATATTGCACTTAAAATTTGAAAGGAATTTTGATTGTACCAACTATTTTTTTATTTTTTGTCTTTTTTGATTTTTTTTCATTTCCTTTTTTCCAGTTGCGTAATCTTTTTCGTTAGATCTGAATTTTTTTTTCAATGGTTGATAGAAGGTTAGGGTTGAGTTTCTTAAATTGAAAAATAACATACAATGAATCGACCTCGATTTTTTTTGTCAATTCTTTAATAATGAACCAATTTTGATAAAATTCTATATTTAGTTTTTATTATCCCAAATACTACTAGAATTATAAGAAGAAAAATGCCAGATCTATCAGCTCTTCAAAATATTAAATAAAGGGGTTTTATTGTAAAAATAATCCCATTCTAAAATCTAGAAAAAAATTCAATAATAAGTATTCTTAGATATCTGAAATAATTCTTTTTTATATACTAATTCTATTTCATCAAGATAGAATTCATTTTGAGTATTTTATTTAACTCTATTTCAATTTTTAAATTTATTTGTCAAATTAAAAACTTTTTAAAAATCAAAGTAATTTTTGACAAATAAAAAAAGCCAAAGAAACCAAATTTTCAAAGAGATACAAGACAAATGATCTCCAAAACTCACAACCAACAACAACTATAACAACACACCTCTTTAAATATTGCTTTAGTTTTGAAATAGTTCCAAGATAAGAGGATATATTACCTAATGAAGAAACACTAAAAATTGAAAATTGCAGAACAACATTTTGAGGTTAAAAAAAACTTTCCATACTTTAATGATCAGAACTTAAAATAGAAGAAACTCACATAACCATCCTTCTATTTATTAATATAACAAATTTATTCCAAATAGAGGAAAAATAAACCGTAAAGTTTTAATCGAGGTCGATTCAATTAGTCGATGGTATCTTAACATTTGATTGATCAACAATTGTTGGTGAAATTTCAACAAATTTACCAATGCATTTTTTGTTCCACTCGTTTCATTATTTTGGACATACCTGTTTTTATTTTTGAGTTTTATATTTTTTTTCTTTTATTCCGATTGAAATGATTACTTATTAAAACATTAATAATGTGTGACTTTAATGTTGTTTTATATTACATTTGGAAAAATAAAATAAATTGGTTTTTTTTTTGCCTATTTTTGATTTTGTGTGTGTCCAAATTTTTGGAATAGGATTTATATATATATATATATATATTATCTTGATACTACTGGTATCGTTTGATAATGTCATATTTTCTTTTTGATCTCTTTTTTTATACAACCATTAGAATAAAAAAAAATTAATAAATATAATTGAAAATTTTTTCAATAAATATTTGTAAAAATTATTATTCAACATTTAAAATTTGAAAATTAGTTCATTTTAATTTATTAATTAGATTTTATAGAAAAGAATTTATTAAATAAATATTTTTCGATTTTTTAGAGGTCACTTGGCTTTGTTTTCAATCTTCGAAATTTATGTAATCAATTTAATCTTGGATTATTTGGAATAAGATATTTCAATTCAGAAGTATCTTTCTTCAAAATTAAATTTCATTTGTGAAATTATTTACTTTTCATTATTGATAAATTTATTATATTTTTATTTAATCCCCAAATTTATCTTTATGATAATTAAAATAAAACTTATTCCCATTTCCTCAATCAAATTTCTCAAAATACATGTACATAATCTTTTTAATAAAATTTTTCTTAAAAGTGGAATTCTATTTAATCTATTATTTCTTATTTTATAATAATTTTTTTGTTTTTAGGATACCCCTAAAAATAATTAATTCCTTTTTGTTTTTATCAAACAAAAAAAATAATAAAATTTTTTAAAAATATAAAATAAAACCAACTAAACCATTTTCCAGTTAAGAGGGTCCAGTTTCGGTTAGTGAATTACATGTGTTGACAGGATTTTCAAAGAAAAAATCTAATTCTGAAATTTCAAAATAGAAATCCTTTTTTCACATTCTTGCTTTTTTTTTTTTGATTTTATTTATACCTTAATTACTTTGTAATTTTTTTTTTTTGGATTACAAGATCAATAGTCACATAGATAAAAACATGTTATTATAATTTTATTGATAATGTAAAAATGATTGTAGAGAAATCATTTAGATTTCTATTGGAATTATATTTGAGCTTTAATTGAGGATCAAAATGAACATTACCGTTTTTCTCCAAAGTGTAATAAGAATTTGAATTTTTCAATTTTTAAAAAAAATATATCGATTTATTAGTTTTATTTTAGGTGGATTTTTATTATTCTTTGAAGCTTATTATTCTATTTATTTCTTATTTAATCTTCAAAGGTCTTTTATTAAAAATATTTAAAATTTTTTGATAAAATTTTAATGGTCCTCTTTGACTGAAACAAAGTTTAATCAAATTAAATAATAAATTAAAAGAAATAACAAAATCAAATCAATTCTCAAAAATATATTCTTTAAAAATACTTTTCAATCATAATAAGAATTGATTTAAACAATATCATATAAAATACCAATTTATATCACATAAATTATTTTTTGTTTATACCTACACTTCTAAACTTGTATTCTTAAAGTCTTAAATTTATATTTTGGAAAACAATTCCTAGAATTGTTTTATTATACCTGATAAAAATTATACTTGGTCAAATATTGATCTGGTAAGAAACACAATAAAAGTCGACATTAATGCGGTCAATATAATATTTTTCCAGTTACAGAGATTTAAAACCTTAATTATTCACTTGTATCAATAATAAAAATAACAGAGAAATAATAAACTTCATACAATGACTGTATTCATAATAGAAGTAGCCTAACATATAATAAATTTTCTAAAAAATAAGAAAATGTTAAAAACGATTTGGATTCACTTTCCATATAAAGTCCCATGTAAAATTTCTTTATTTCTTAGGAAACTAGAAATTATTTAAAATCTGCTTTTTTTAAATAATAAATGTATTCATTTTAAAAGATAATACAAATCCATGTTTCTTGATGTTAATTTGGATTTTTTAAAGAAATTACAGAGATTAATTTTCTTGAAGTTTAATTTGGAGTTTCAAAAGTTGATGTTTTTTTCCAACTTGACTTATTTAAATGGAAGAAAAAATGAAAAAGACAAAAAAGAAAAAAGAAGAAATAACAAAAAATGATTCTGAACAAAATTAGAAAAAAGATTTTGATCTAAAAATTGTAAATTTATTTTGAGAACAAATCGGGATAAAACTGATATACTTAGTTTTATTTTATTAATTAAATTTTTTATTTTGACTGAAAAATAGTTTCCTTTTTTTTTTATTTTAAATAATCAAATAGATAAGAAAAAAAAATAATCAACAGTAGTATCTTAAATTTAGTATTTAGTTATGAAGTAATCAAAATCATCAATTTTTTTGTTTTTTTTTGTTGAATAGGTGTGTATATTTTTAGAATCTAATCCTTTTTTTGATCTGTGTATATGTCTCTAAAAAAAAACAATTTTTAAAGATTTTCAAATAAATAGTTATTGATAATTTACATTTTAAGTGTGGATGTCTCAAGAAAGCTTTATAACGGGACAAAACTTTTAAAAACTTAATACATTACAAAAAAATACTTTTTAAAGTAAATCCCAAATTTTAATACCTTAAATTACCTTGAAAGTTTGGGCCTTAATAGTGGAACTGACTGTATTAAAAAATCTCAAATTAAAACACATTTTTTGGAATTTTTTATATACAAATTATTTTACTAACATAAGAATTTTGTGCCTTAGTTTGAGATTTTTATTGTACCTTAAATTTGGTTGAAAGTTTGTGTCTTAAAATTGGAACTGATTATAATCAGATTTTTAAATTCGCTTCCAATTTCAGTTATGACTTACAAATTATTGTATTAACTATTAAATAGTCAAGTAATTTTTTTCAGTTAAGTTACCTTAAATATTTGCGGAAATAAGAAAATAGTTATAGAAAAATAGTCAAGAACAAATGAATGGAATTTGCTAAAATAAAATCATTTTTTTCTTTTATTCTTTTCTTTCAACAACACTTCATTAATAAAATTGCTATTTTAAATGTCTGATCAACAACAAAAAGAAGAACAAATTGAAAAAATGATTGCCAACATTATTGGTGATTCACTTGAACGAGTGGCAGAAATCCGAATAAGAGCGGAATATGAATTTCAAGAAGCAAAAAAAAAGATTGTTAAAGAAGAAAAAGAAAGGATTGATAAGGAGTATAAAAGAAAAACGAACCAAGTGAAAATTGAAAAGAGGATGTAAACTAATTAATCCCTTCTTTGAACACTTTATTTTTGAAACCAACAAACAATTCTTTTCAGCTTTTTCTTTTTCTTTTGTCTTTTGGCATTTTAAACAATAATAAAATCCTTTTTTCTTTATATTTAATTGTTACGAATCAAATGCAAAATTGAAATATATAATATCACAAAAAAAGAGCACAATCAAATTTAATCAACCAATCACGATTAAAATTACTTCAAGCCAAATTTAGATTTGTTCAACAAATCTTAGCAGAAGCACATTTCCATTTATCCATGATCTTCAAAAATGAACAAAAATATAAAAAAATACTTGAAACGCTCATTACCCAAGTAAGGTGAATTATTTTTTCTTTATTCACACAACCCTAATTTGGTTATTAAAAAAGACTAAACTTTAAAAAAAATTATTTTTTTTTCTTCTTTTTCATTTTCTTTTTCCTTTCATTTTCTTTTTCCTTTTATTTTTATTTGTTTTTTGTTGTTTGTTATTTAACCCTATTTTTTTATGGTTAACATTTTACTTATTAGGGACTTTTAAAAATGATGGAGCCACAGGTAATCCTTCAATGTAGAAAATGTGATCTCAAGTTAGTCAAGGAAGTGTTACCAGCCTCAATTAAAGAATATACAAAAAGAACAGATCAAATATGTAAGGTTGTAGTCCTAGAATCAAAGTTTTTACCTCCACCCCCACAAAAAGGTTCAAAGAAACCCTCTTGGTAAGTTATCGAATTATAAATGATTGCTTTTATTCTTCTTTTTTCTTTTTTTTTTTGGAGTATTCATGATTTTTTTTTTAATTTCAATCACCCGAACCAAACCTAATTAATTTTGAATGCTTTTCAAATAAGTATTGTAACAAAACAATAAGAATACAATTACACCTACAACACATTTATTTTTTGAAAAAACGAAATTTACTCAATTAAAAAAATGCTTTTAACAAATTCAATTACTGGTAATTTATATGTCATTCAAGCAAAAACAGAAAATCTTTAAAAATCAATGTATTCAATATTTGCTTTAAAAGAGAAAACGAACAGTGGTGATTTTAAATATGTTACACAGGTGGGACAAATCCTGAATTTTTCATTTTTTGAGGAGTATAATTATTAAGAGAGCTATATAGAAAGAGACACACCACTTTGGTATAATGTGGATTTTAAAATACACACCACAGAGCTAAATCGAATTCTCGCCAGTAGTGAGAATTTGAAGATATTAAAACCAGACAATTATTTTATCCCAACCGTGTAACATTTTCGACTCTATTGTTGAAAATGTTAATATCTTTAAAATCAGAATTATAACACTTTTCTTTTATTATGATGTACAAGCATCCATTTCATTGAAAGACTATACAACTATCAAAAGGGTATAAAGAAGAAAAATTTATTAAAACAACTGAAAAAAATGAAATTAAATTATTTTTATTTTTTTAATAATTAGTGTATCTTCGTTTTAATTGTCTAATATTAATATAATCTTAACATGATGCCTTTAATTGAATTATTTATAATTCGAAGGTCAAGATTATTTCATTTCTCAAAATGCAGAAATGTTCTAACTCGCTATTATTTTTAATATTACGTTGGATTCTTTTTTTTAATATTTTAAACCAGGCAAATGATTTTGGATGAGATTTAAATTTTATGATTTAAGGTATTTCCAAAAAAGTTGGGAATTTTATTTTTTTATTTCAAACAAAAAATATTTTCTTTTTTTCTTTTTTATTATTGATCAGGAAGCGTAAATTACACTCTAGATGCCCTTAGACTTAAATTCCCTTTCATAAATCCAAGCGTGGAATCTATAGATTCCACGATTATCAATTAATGAAAATAATTTCAAACTATCACATTTTAAAATTATTTCATTAAGATTTATTTCTTTTAATTTATTTTGAAAAATGAATATATCTTTTTCATAGGAAGGACATACCCATAAAAAATGATCAACATTTTCTATAATTTCTTTTTGTTTATACTTTAAATATAAATAACAAAATTTACTTGAATTTTTATTGATTACATAGTAATATCTATTTAAGCTGTTGGTAAATGTTCTGAATTTTAGAATTGTTGAGCTTGAGTTATAACTTAAATATTTTTGAGTTTTAAATAAATAATTTGGCGATATATTATTATTGTGAAATATTTTTGGGGAGTGTCGTAGAGTGCCTTAGAGTGCATTCAAGTGCCTAGCTTTTCCAGAATTCAAAATAACAGAGTTAAATCTTTATTTTTACTAAATTCTTTTCAATTCGAGAAAACCTAATGAAAGTGTACTAGGTTTTTTTTACTTTTTGTAATAAATTGAAAATTATAGATTTTACTCTATTTTTTTATAATTTTGGAAAACTTAACGAAAAGTGCCGTCAAGTACTTATGTTTTCCAGAATTCAAAAGAATTGAGTAAAATTTTTGATTTAACTCAATTCTTTTAAATTCTGGAAAACCTAACGAAAATCAATTGATTTTCCAAATAAACAGAAAACTCAAGAAAAGTTAACGGCGGTTTTTTTTAATTTTAGAAATAAAAAAATTTCAAATATTTTCTTTTTATTTCAAAAAGTAAAAAAAACCTAACAGCGCTTTTCCAGAATTCAAAAGAATAGAGAAAAATCTTTAATTTTACTCAATTCTTTTAAATTCTGGAAAAGCTGTCGGCAGTTTTCTTGAGGTTTTCTGTTTTATTTCTGAAATTTAAAAAAACCTAAAGAAACTTCCAACTTGTAGAATTAAGCAACTCATTATATGTGTATTTATGTATAAATATATTTTTTAGTTCGATAATATCTTTTGAATTCAAATTGATTTTATTATTTATTCGTTGATTAAATTTTATTAATTTTTCTAAATAAGAAGGTAGAGATAAATTTCAAATATTTTTTTTGAATTTTAAATTTTTTTTTATTTTCTGAAATTATCATATTTTCAATTTTTAATTCTGTTTTGTAAATAAGGATTGGTATATTTCTGTTTATTTTACATATTTCAGTAATACATGAATTAATCCAAGAATTTAAATAGTTTAAAGTTTTTATTTCATAATTATATATTTCTAATTCATATGTCAATCGGCTTAATATAAAAGATTTAAATAATATAATTTTTAAACTATTATTCAGAGAATTGTTATTGAATAGTTGTTTACAGTTGTTATATGTTTCTTTAGATTTTTTTAAATTAAAAACTATATGTGAAATTTTATCTAAAGAAATACCCAACTATTTAATTTTTTGTAAATCTTTTGATAACACAATTTTATCTTTATTAGGTTTTTGTACAAATTGAATAATAATTTCATATATTGAATTTAATTTCTGATTTAAAAGATTTTTATTTCCTTTAATAATTAAAATTAAATCATCCGCAAACATTTGACAATGGTTTGTTAATGATATGATTTTTAGTAAAAGAAAATGTGAAATTAGAGCAAATAAAATAGGCGATAAGGGATCTCTTTGGAATATATAAGTCCTTCTCTTTGATAATATTTTAATAAAAAAAATTTTAATAATTTTATTTAAAATAAATTTTTTTATTGTTTTTCGAATTATTTTAAAATTAATTGAATCCAAATATTTAGCTCTATCAATCATTATAATATATATTTTATCATTTTCTCTTTCAAATTAATTTTTTTTAAAGATCTGTTTTTTGATCAACTAAATTTTATTATTATTCAAAAATATTGTTGAATTGGAATAAATTTAATCAGCTAATATATCACGATTAATTTTTTATCACTATTTTTAGATAATTATTCACATTTTATAGAATATCACGATTTGTATCATGTTAATATTTTGTCAATTATCGTGATTTTATAGTATTAATTATGATTTTGTAATATTATTCGCAATTTTATAAATTTTATTCTTAATTAAAAGAGATGTAGTCAAAACTCCTAAAGTATTTATTTTTAAATTAAATTATTAATTTTTTTTTTTATCGTCATGTTAAAAAAGTGTAACAAAAAAGTTTTCAAAAATATCTGTAAAATAGAAAATAATCTTCAATATGCCTATTATTAGGGCTATATTAAAAATTTTTTTGTTACACTTTTTTACAATGACTTTAAATATTTTTTGTGGTATTTTGTTTGAATATTAAAAAAATGAAAAAAATATAATTCAAACCACTTTCAATTTTTTAAAGCTAATTTTTTTTTTTTATTCCTAATTTTTTTTTTTTATTACTAATTTTTTTTTTTATTATTATCATTTTTAGTTCTGGTGGTGTTGTTCTTAATACTGCAAATGGTAGAATAACGTGTACAAACACATTGGATTATAGATTAATGCTAGCTTATGATGGTTTATTACCAAAAATTAGAACAATCTTATTTAAAGATGAAATTTTCGATAAACAAAATGAAAAAAAAATTGAAATCAAAAAAGATGAAAATTAAAATAGTATTAAAAATTAAAATTTCATTCAACAAAAAAGTATTTATTATTTTTTATTGTTGATTTTAAAAAAATATTTTTCATTTCTTTAATTCATTTTTTTCTTGATAAAAAAATTTAAAACAAATAAAAAAATTTAAAATTTTATGTCTTGAAGAGTTAATTTTTTGATAAAAACTTTTGAAAAATAAAAAAGAATCGAGATATAGTGAATAATTGATTATTCTTATTTGTCTTTTCCTAAATAAAATAAACTCTTGATCGGTCAAAGGGGTCCGGGTTTATTGAAGAAATTGCACATATTCTATCAGTTTAATTCATTATTCTTCCCAAAATAAATTTTCAATTTCTCGAATCTGATCATTTTCACAAATTTAGTCATTTTTTTTTTTTTTTGTATTTTGCTTTTCTTTTTTTTTTTTTTTAAAAAGAACATTTCAACAAGTAAATTTGTAAAAAAAAAGTTTGTAAAATCCAAATTAAGGTTTACAATCCCTGAAACTGGAAAAAAGATTATCTTGTATTGGGTGTGTCAACTTGTTATTTTGGTTCTTAGCTGATCGATCCACAACTAAGTTTGGATCGTATAGATGGTTGAAAAAGGCTATTTTTGTCATTTTATTTTTTTTTTTTCCGAAATCCAGATTGATGAGTTTAAGATTAATTGATTGGAAGGTATTGAATTGAAAGTGTTAATTTTTGGCTCGTCAATTGAAATTATCATTTTCCTTTTACAGAATTAGGAGTAAATAAAAAAAATATTTTTTACAAGCATCAAATAATACAAAGCGTAAATAAAAATTTCAACATAGAAAACAAAAAACTCAATTACTTATTAAATATCTTCCAATCAATTAATCTTAGACTCATCAATTCGGATTTCGGAAGAAAAAAAAATAAAATGACAAAAATAGCCTTTTTCAACCATCTATACGATCCAAACTTAGTTGTGGATCGATCAGCTAAGAACCAAAATAACAAGTTGACACACCCAATACAAGATAATCTTTTTTCCAGTTTCAGGGATTGTAAACCTTAACGTTAAAGAAAATCGCCACTATATAATTTCTTTTAAAAGGAAAACGTTTATAATAAAAAAATCTTAATCCCAAACAATTTTAATTTTCAGAAGAAAATGTGAATTTTGTACAAGACATATCAAAGAAAGACCACAAATTTTTTTTGTGTTTTATTTTTTCCAAAAATCGAGGATTTTCTTTAGGTATTTATTTAATGAATTTGACTATAATCTGAAGTTTATTATTTCTCTTATTTCTAAACAATAGATATTATATATTCTCAAAAAAATAAGTGGATTTTTCATTTATGACTGGGTCCTTTTGAGTGATATTGAGTTTACAATATCTTCCAGATATATTTAAAATACAAATATTTTTTTTTAATCCAAAGGTGTAAAATTAAACTAAACTCATTATAAGGTAATTTCAAAAAAGTGGGGCATTTTTTTTTTACATTTCATAAAAAAGCAAATCTTTGCTAGTGGAGTTATTCGTTAATTAACAATACCAAATTAAGTTTAATAGTTATACCGAGTGAATCAACCACTTATGTTATATTTTCAAAATATTTTCATTAAATATTTCCAAAAAATGAAAAAAAAAAATTCACTTTTTTTGGTGAAAAAAAATGTACACTAAATTTCAATAAAAAAACTGGAAATATGGAAGGGTTACAAATTATTTTTTAAACAAAAATATGATTTTATATGTTTTGGGATTCTATTTGGATTTTTTTTAGATTAAACAAGTTATGAATATGATTTTTTGATCAAAAAGAAAAAAATAAACACTTATTTTCACTCTTAAAAAATATCAGATAAAATTGAGATTAGTAAATTGAATATATTTTATTTAGGTAAAACAGTACTAAGAAAAAATTTAAATTATTATCAAGAATCGATAAATGGTAGCTAATGATTTTAGATGTCTAAGAGTTTTTTGAAGATTTGTTTTAATAAATATATTTAATAATAAATTTGCCCAACTTTCTTGGATATAGCTAATATATATATATATATATATATATATATATATACGATATTTAGTAATATATAAATAGATCAATTACAGTTAGCAAATTAAAAAACTAGTTGTCCGAAAATTATTAAAATCTGAATATAAATAATAACAATATCATTTACATGGAAAAATTAACAACATATCCATTGTCATTAAATTTTCTAAAATTTTAAAAGAATTGAGTTTAAAATCAAAGATTTTTCTCTATTCTTTTGAATTTTGGAAAAATTTTGATTTCAAGATGTGTTACCAAAACTACTATTCTTTATTTCAATTGGTATAAAGTTAAATAAAATGAAACAACCTTGATTAAAATTTTTTAATTTTATTTTTCTTCTATTTGGAATTAATTTGTTATTTTTATAAAGAAAGGAATTTTTGGTTGTTGGGGTTTCTTCTCTTTGAAGTTCTGATCACTAAAATAAGGAAAGTTTTTTTTAACCTAAAAATGTTGTTTTACAATTTTCAATTTTTTATATGTTTCTTCATTTGGTAAATATTCCTTTTATCTTGGAAATATTTCAAAACCAAAGCAATATTTAAAAAGGTGTGTTGTTATAGTTGTTGTTTGGTGTGAGTTTTTGAGATTGTTTTTATTGTCTCTCTTTGAAAATTTCTTTTCTTTTGATTTTTTTATTTACCAAAGATTACTTTTGATTTTTAAAAAGAGTTTTTAATTTGACAAATAAATTTAAAAATTGAAATCGAGTAAAATAAAATACTCAAAATGAATTCTACCTTGAAGAAATAGAATTAGTATATAAAAAAGAATTATTTCAGATATCTAAGAATACTTAATATTCAATATTTTTTGAGATTTTAGAATGGGGTTATTTTTACAATAAAACGACTTTATATAATATTTTGAAGAACTGATAGATCTGGCTATTTTTCTTCTTATAATTCACTTAGTATTTGGAATAGCAAAATCAAAAATAGAATTTTATTAAAATTGGTTCATTATTAAAGAATTTCCAAAAAAATTGAGGTTGATCCAATTGAATTAAATCTAAAAGTTTTCTTTAAGTTAACTACTGATCACATGGTTTAAAATACCTTAAAAAACCTTTAAACTTTTATTTCAAATTATGTGAGATTTTAATCATGTAAATATATACTTTGAAAAGTTACATTTTCCTTTTTAGACAATTTGAGGAACTTTTTTTTGATTTCAACAAAAATGAAAATGAGAATTGAGATTAAAAATTCAAAAATTCAAGCCAAATTAATATTAATGGAAAAATTTTATCTCAAATACCAAAAAAAGAAAATTAAAAGAAATCCAAGAAAGAAAAAGTAAGAAATAAAGAGATAATTTATTTGAGATCACAATTATATGCTGTAAGGTTTGTGTCAGTGTAATTTTCAAATCAGAAAGTAATTTCAATTAAAATTATTAAAAATAAAACGAAAAAATTAAAAATATTTCCAAATAAAGAAAATTCAGATCATTCAATAAGGAATTATCAAATAATTTTAAGAAAAAAAATATTAAAAAAAACTAAGAATGAAAAAAACAATAAATAAAATCACAAGCCAAGTTTCAAAAAATTATACTTTTTTCATTATACTATCTTTCTTATTGATTAAAAATTGTTTGCAACCATTAGAATAAGCTGGTTAATTTTTATTTATATTTTTTTTTTTGAGATTTTCTTTTTTCCTTTCTTTTTCTCTCCTTTTCAAGTTTTTTTTGTTTTTGTTTTTGTTTTTTTTTTTGTTTTTTTCGTTTATATCGTTTATCTTTTTTTATTTTCCGATATTTTTTTATTTCTTTTTCTTTTTCTATTCTGCTTTTTTGTAATTCCTTTTTTTTTAATTCCTTTTTTTTTAATTCCTTTTTTTTTAATTTCTTGCTTAATTGGTTTTGATCACTATATGAAGTGGAATCGATCAGTAACTGTTCATTATCTTGAGGGTTATTATGTCCTTGGTAACCAATATTTCTAATACCACTTTTATAACCAAATTGCCTTTCAAATTCCGACAATTCACTTTCCTTCAAGTTTTCAAATCTTATTTTTTTTGTGTTGTCACCAGTTTGCCCGTCAATAAATTCTTCTTGGTATATTTTTTTATTGCCAATCGCCCTTTCAGATTTCACTTGTTTTTTTTTGATACCATTAATATTTGATTCCTTGACAACGTGTGTTGTTCTTTTTCCGTTTGAATTTGTTGTCGTGGAATAGGTAGTTGAGAATGAGACCCCACTACCCCCACCCATACCTGAAGAAAAATTTTCTTCATTAAATCCACCAAACCCACCAAAGCCTCCAAATCCCCCAAAACCAAAACTAGAAAAAGGATCTCTTCTTCCTTGGTTTCTTGTATTTTGATACGGCTCATACTCACTCGAGTCGGAGTCAGAACTTGAAGACATATATGCTTCTTTTCTTTTTGATTTCTGTTTTTGTTTTTGTTTTTTTTTTTGATAACGAGAATAATTAGAATCGGAATCAGAATCAGAATCAGAATCAGAGTCGTCTGATGGCTCTTCAATTATTGGCGTTTCTTGGTGGGTTGTCCTTTGTCTATTAGTGCTGTTTCTAGTGTTATAATCATCCTGATCAGATGCTGGGCTATCAATTTCTTCAATTGTTGGTTGTTCATATTCTTCTTGTTCTTCTTGTTGTTGTCTTTGTCTCTGTTAAAGTGTTTTTTTTAAAAGCAAAAATAAGAAATATTTTTAGGAAATTTATTGAATAACACAAAATTTTACAGAATTTTTTATAAATATGACTAGTTTAAAAAAGTGTGATACTAAAATTTTTAGAAATCGTTTCACAAATTGTTTGGTTTATTTGCTAAGCAGTTTTAGCCATACTTTTTTTAAAAATCGGATTCCACACTTTTTAAAAACAGTTGTATATGTTTTTTGTTTTTAATTTTTTCACTTTTGTAAAATGATTCTATTTAAATGATAGCATTACTTTCACTCCAAAAAATCGCATGACTTCAACAAAGCTTGGTGACTTTTCAATTTCCAATCCTTTCAAAGATTTTCTAACTCCTTTTAAAGACTTCCCAACTCTTTAAAGGGAAAAAACTTTGTAAAAGTGAGAAGCTTTGTAAAAGTCACGAGAATTTTTTAGTGTTATTTGGTTTGAATTTATCAATTTTTGATCTCTTTTTGTTTTTGAAGTCTCTTTCTTCAAAAATTGTTTTGAATAAAGTTTGTTGACGACAAAGTTATAATCTAAAAGAAACAGCAATGGGCTTTTTTTTAAAAAATGAAATAAATTATCTTTCTTGGGGAAAAAACAAGCGTATTATGAAAAAAAATTTTTTTTTGAAAAAAGTGCGATCAGTAAAAATAAAGAAAAAAATTTTTGTAAACAATTGATTTTTATCACTTACCCTTGGGTTGCTTCGGAGACTACTATTAAAAAATGGATCGTTTTCAAAAGGATCGTTCATAAAATTATTCATCATAGAGGAAAATTCACCAAAAAAAGAGTTGTTGTTAAACCCAAAATTATTTCTGTTTCTTGACATATTTTATGATAATTGTAGCTGTTGTAAAAGTGATGAATCGACAAATTAATCAAAAAAAAATTTAGACGAAACGTTACAAATGATAAAAAACTAAAAAATGAAAAGTCAATTTGATAAATATGCTCATTTAAAGATAAAATATGAATAAAACACTTTTCAAATGAAATCACTCAAACATTTGAATTGAGCAAAACAAATTGTTTGGGGAACATTTAATAAAATTTTTTGATAATCACTTTTTAAAGAACAGAAATTATTTGGTTGGTACAGTAGTGACAAGGCATCCATGATTTTTATTATTTAGTCCTGGTTTTTGGTTTTAAAAGAAAAACACAAGATCCAAATTGTGGAAGTGTTTTGTTTAAGGAAGTAAGTACATTTTAACATTTTGAAAAATTTTAATTGTGTGAAAATTACTGAAAAGATTTTTTGAGTGCCACCAGATATTGAAACTTTGAAACCCAAACATAGCTTGGTGCTTTATTTGCGAAAAGGAAAGCAAATCCAAAGTAATTCAGAGCTGAATCTTTTAATTTTTGGATTTTTTGTGTCCGAGTATTTCAAGAATAAATGGGAAGGAATATTCACTCCCTTTTCCATATTTTTTTTTATAAATAGAGTTTTCCAAGAAGTAAGTTGTCATTTGTGACTTCATTTGAAAAAGGAAATAGAAAATGAAGTGAAAATTTTTCCCATTTAATATCCAAACACCCGTATTTTTTTTTGATTAATTTTTTGGTTTTTTTAAATTAGTTTTTGGATCTAGAGATGTTTTTATACGAACCATTGAAATTAATCAAACAGTAAATCAAAAAAATATAGACAAGAAAGGTGTGTATTTGAAACTCATATTTTCTTTAGAAGACCAAACAAGAAAGATCACATTTCCTAATAAATTTGTTGAAATAAAGAATGATGAAAAAAAATCAATAAAAGCCTATTTTCGAAGATTTGTTTTCTTTTTCTTCTTAATTTGGATAAATAGAAGATATTTTTTTCCTTGAATTTCTCACCCTATTTACTATTTATTATTATTATTTTACAAAACATTTTTTTAACAAATTAGCTTTCAAAATTCTTTTCTAAAATATTTTTATCAAACAAAACCAAAATAAAGAATATTATTTCAAAAATTAAAATAAAAGAGGTTGAATTCTTAGAATCAAAAAAAAAACAGTTACAAAAGATTCCACCCAAAATAAAAGAAAAATTTTGAAAAAATTTCAATCAGCATTCAGAAATTATTTTTAGTTTTCCATTTAATGGAAAATAAATAATTCTCAAATCAAACAAATACATCCACTATACCCTTATTATGAAGAGGAATTTTAAAAATATTATATTTTCAGAACCCAAACTAGAATTAGATGAATTCAATGAAAATCGGATTATTATATTCATTTTGGAAATTCTTGAGAAATAAATAGTAATTTATTTCTCAAAAATTTCATATAAAAGTATTTCCATGAAGAATTAAAAACAAAAACAAATGAAGAAGAAGCAATTGTATCCAATATTACAGATAAGATCAAGAAATAAATGATTTGTATTTATTTTTATATAATCAATCTTTCCATTTTTTTGAATTCCCTTTTTTAGTTGGTTTGAAAATATATTATTATATGGATTTATTCATCTCTTGTATTTATCAAAATGCCAATATATTTTGTTAAAGAAATGATTCAAATATCCCAGTTTAGGTGTAAAGGATGGCACTCAAAATTTGAAAAATGTACTTACTCCCTTAAAATGATAGTTTTTGTTGTAAATATAAATTTGATTTGGTTATAATTCCTATACTATCCTGGAAAAAATTTTTCAAAAAAAATTATATATTTGCTATTTTTTGACTTTTTATAACTTCACTTATAAGAATAAACACTATACATTAATAAGAGATCTTTGATCAGAAAATATTTTTAAAGATATTTTCCAATTTAAATTTAAAAACTTAATATTTCGGGTAATATTAGGATTTTTGGTTCAATTTTATGGTCAAAAATTTGTAAAATTTTTTCTTTACAGTTAAGAGGTAATTATTTTTCAAAGGTAAAAAATCAAAATAATTGAACATTTAACGACAACAGTCTCTGTTTCAAAATATAAAATGTGTTTTTTTTTCTTTTCTTGTTCTAAGGCAACATCTAATTCACACGCAAATAGTATACCTAAGCTCAAATCAATTTTGAAAGTAAAGGTCTGGTTATTTTCAGTAAAAGTTAATTTACAATTAGCAATGTAATTTTTCAAATTTTTTTGTTTTCAAAAATTTTTGTGAAATTTTTTGTTTTTTTTTTTGATGAATAAAAATGTATTCAAAAATTACTCTATTTTTTGAGATAAATTTTCAAATTCGATCCTTAATTTTTACAATTTCCTTTTTAATTAATAGAACTTTAAGAAACCAGTACCATATTATCTTAGGGTTTATTGTCAGTTTCTTTAATTGTCTGTTAATGTATAGGTTTCTATATAAACAAAATAAATACGCTTTTTTATCTTGAATCACATATTAAACTTTTCTGTTTGCATTATTTTTACAACAATATTTTAAATTTAATAAATAAATATCAAACGGAGAATCAATGATTTTGATGATTCAAGAATTATTTATTGATTTAAATCAAAAAAAATTATTTTTTTTTTGATTTTTCTGTTAGGTTTTTTTTTAATTTTTGAAATAAACTGAAAATATAATAAATTATCAGTTTATTTAAAAAAGTAAAAAAAAAAAAAAAAACGATGTTAGGTTTCCCGAATTTATAAGAATAAATTAAAATCTAGTTGATTTTCCTTTATTCTTTTCAATTCTAGAAAACCTAGGCACTTTACGGACACTTTTGTTAAATTTTCCAGAATTCAAAAGAATAGAGTAAAATCTTTGATTTTACTTTATTCTTTTTAATTATGGAAAACCTAGGCACTTGAATGACACTTTCTTTAGGTTTTCTTGTGTTTTCTGTTTATTTGGAAAATCTGTATATTTTCGTTAGGTTTTTTTGAGTTTTCTATTCATCTGTGAAGTGTTCGATGTTTTTTTTACTTTTCCAAATAAATAGAAAACTCAAAAAAAACTAACGAAAATCAATATATTTTCTAAATAAAATAGAAAACCTAAAAAAAAACCTAGAACACTTAACAGATAAAAAAGAAAACCTCAAAAAAAAAAACACTGGTAGTTTTTTTTTTTAATTTGAAAAATAAAAAACAAACCTCAAGAAAACATAGGAACTCTGCGGCACATCTCAAACTTCCCAAATTGTAAAAAATAATTTGAAAACTTTTTTTTTATTTAAAATAATTGAGGAAGGTGTGATTCTTATTTCTTTTGAACTGTTCAGAAAATCTAAAGAACTCAAAACCTTCTTAACACACAATCAATTATTGATAATTTTGATTAATTTCTTCCATTTTTTTTAATAAATCGTTTCTTGTTACTTTTGGTACATAGCAGCACCTAATATAAATCCCAATATGAAATTTTTAAAATACCAAAATTCAATGTTTTTTAAAAAAATCTTATTAAATAAATTCAAGAAAAAATAACAAATTAGAACCATTTACTAATTGATACGTGACCATTATTTCATAAATTTCAATACTCACAAAAATAAAAATAAATAATTATCAATACCAATAAATCATGA
The DNA here is from genome assembly GCA_027625915.1 of Anaeramoeba flamelloides. Taxonomy (NCBI): domain Eukaryota; family Anaeramoebidae; genus Anaeramoeba; species Anaeramoeba flamelloides. The sequence continues at coordinate 8,271,635 of JANTQA010000032.1, read as the reverse complement.
GTGTGTTAACAATTTTGGAGAGAGCTTAAAAAAAAAAATACCTGGTTAATTTGTATAAATTCTATTAGAAATTATTGATCAATCCGATGTTTAGAGACTACCAACTAATTTTATTTGAGTTCTTCTATTTTGGACAACTCAACTTTAACATAATATCAACAGTTTGAAAAAAGCTTTTGATCAAACAGGACACTTATGTAATTCTAAAAATAAAATGAAAACAAATTACACAAAGATAAAAAATAATTTTTATATTTTTCAAAAATAAATTTATTTCAAATTTGCAGGAAATTGTATTATTGTGAGTATTTAAACTATTTTAACTGTGTGGAAAAATTTTCAATTTTAGTTTATATTGAAAGATTGATCAATACAAGATATATAAATAATCTTTTTTTTCTATTTCAAACGTAGTAATGCCTAAATATTGTGAATTAGATTTAACTTGTATTTACAAATCTCTCTCTCTATTTAATTGAAAAAAAAAAAAAAAATATTTTGAATCTGTTTAATCATTTTCATCGTGTTCTAAAAAGAAAGAAAAATAGTTCATTTTAAAAAAATTCCAATTAATAAAAAATTCTGGTTTATAAAAATAAGAAAATTGAAAAAAAAAGCAATAAAATTGTAATCTTTGATTATACGTGTCAATTTCATAATTTTGATATTGTTGGTGATTATTACTATTATAAATAAAACCAAATGAATTATTCGAAAAAAAAATAAAATTCATATTCTAAAAATTATTATAATGACTTGAATAGAAATAACAATAAAGTTTAAAAACAACAAGTAAATATGATATAAATATAGATATTGTAATCATTTATTTATCCTTTTTATCCCTATTTATCCATAATGTAAAGATAAAGCGATCTAATACAAACGAAACAGTATAAACGCCACCCAATAAACTTAAACTTTGAGTTACAAAGTGAAAGAAATTTTTATTTTTTTTATCGATTTGGATCACAATTGGAGTAAAATCATAACTAAAAAATACACCTGGAATTCCATTAGACTTTATTCTGTTAATTTCTCTTGAAAATTGATATGCTGAATATTGAAAGGTTTCTTTTTTTTGATAAAATGTTGGCACGATCTTTAAAAAGTATTGAAACATCATTTCTATTAGAGAAAATATAATATATTTAAATAAATGTAGAATTTAAGAATTAAATTACATAAAATGGTTGAAAAATTAATCGTAAATTTTTTAAAAATAATATTTTAATTTTTCTTTGGTTTTTAACAAAAATAAATTGAACAATAAATATAAAAAAAAATAAAAAAAAAAAAAGGGAAAAATTAAAGGATTAGCCCAATGATTACAACATAATTTAAAAGTAAACTATTTTTTAAAAATGTTGACTCACTTTAAAAATCATTAAAAACTTTCATACCAATAACAGTAATCGAAAGACTCTTCAAAAATACGAAAAAATTAATTTTGAAATTTGACCTAATTTGAAATTTAATAATATTTCCCAAACAAAACCACTTTGAATGACATTATAATGATTGTGAGAGGAAAAATCAGAAAGATTATTTTTTTATTAGTAGTATTTTATTACTTAAAATTGTAGAAAATTCAAAATGTTGAAATCATCAATACTAAATATTTTGAAAAATTTGATTCAAAACCCTAAAGTTAAGTGGAAAATTTTTTACCTAACTTAAAACGAGTTACTCAAGTCTAATTTTTCTCTTAATTATTATTTTTTTAAAATACACTCCAAAATCCCGTATCATAACAATCAAAATCACCCAAACCAACCCTAACATATCTTTCCCTAGCCTACCCAAAAAAGGTTGCTATAAAAAATGTTTTTTTAAATACTTACCGCTAATATATTTCAATAGAATTGTATATTTTGAAAAAAATGAGAATTTGACCAATTTTGAAAATTAATAATTTTCCCGTTTTGTGGAGTTTTGTCCCATATTCTGATCAAAAAAATATTTTTAATTTTTATATCAAGTAATATTTTTTCTAATTTTTCAAATTTTTGTTTTTCTATTGCTTCATTTTTTCTAATTTAATCAAAGAAAATTTTTGCTTTTCTTTTGTTTTTCTTTTTATCCGATTCCTTTTTTTTTTAATGATTTTTTTTTGAATTCTTTTTGATAATTTGTTTTTACGAAACTCAAGTTGAAAAAAAAATAAAAAAGACTTTGAAAATACCAATAAACATTAAGCAAATTGAGGTTATGTAATGTCTGTTAAAATTAATTTAATTATTAGTAAAAAATCTTCTTTTTTACTCTTTTTCAGTGAAAGTTCAGTAATAAAAAATACATAATAATCTTTTCAAAAATTGTGATTCACTCTTTTTTTTAGTTTTTGATTTTATTTATTTATTAATTTTTAAAATATCAGCTCTTTAATATGTTTTAAAATGATTTAAAAGTGAATTGTCAATAAGATTTAATTATTAATTTTTCTTGAATACTAAAGGATAATTTTTTTTTTTTCTATTTTTTATTTCAGGTTAGTACACAATTTTTGAAATAGAGTTTATATTATTCTATTATTACAGCTGTTTTACAATATGAATAATAAAAGTCTTCAAAAGTGTCAACTAAACCACTTAAAAGAATGAATGAAACATTTTGAGCAGCACTTTTTAAACTTTTTAATTCTCTCTTTTTTAAAATAGCTGTATCCTTAAAAATAGCATTTTATTAAAAAATGTTTTTACAATTTATAAAATTATATTTTTTCAATTTCAAACATATCCCTTAACAATGTATTTTAGTTATATTTGAACTAAATTTTTTCTTCAAAAAAACCACAACTTTAAGGTCTATTCATATTTTATGGTCTGTTCAAGATTACTTTTATGTCTAAAAACACATTTATTGATGAAAAAAGAATTTTGAGTCAAGGGTTCTTGTTAAAATTTAAAATAAAAAGTTTTTTTTCAAAAAATTTGTCATTTGTTCCAAAACTATTTTACTTTTAGAATCCGAAATTCTCGTTGAAAAGGTTCGAAAATCATAATTTCTCTATTGCTATTTCTATCCAAATTATTTTCAATCATCATATAGGTTACTTCAATTCTACCAATATACGAGAAAATAATTTAAATATCCCTTAGGTATAGTATCGAAAAAAAAATCGATTTTAAATTTGCCTTGTTTTATTCGAAAATTACATTAAATTTTTTGGATTAAGCATTTTCTTTTAAATCTCAAAATCCTAAAAATTACAATAAGCTATTTCCAAAAAAAGCGTGGGAAGTTTATTTTAAAATATATCTATTAAACTTAATTTCTAATATTACTTTTTAAATATCCAAAATCATTTACTATCATTTTATTGATTCTTGATAATAATTCAATTTATTTATTCGGAAGACATTACATCAATAAAAGATATAAAAGCTACTGATCTCAATTTTATATGATATTTTTTTCAAGAGTGTATAAATTGGTGGTTATTTTTTTCTTTTTGATGGTCAGAAAAATTCGTTTTCCAAATGAGGTTTAATCTTGAAAAAATTTCCAATAGAAGGAAAAACTTATAACTGTATTTTAATTATTTAAAAAATCGTTTATATCCGTTCCATATTGAATATTTTTTATGGAAATTGGTTGTTACTCCGTTTTTTCCAAAAAAAGTGTTTTTTTTTCATTTTTTATATTTTTTTGGAAAATAATCTGATGAGTATAAACTTTCATAGTCATTTATTCAATTGGTATATATATTAAACTTAATTTAGTAATGTGAATTAATGAATACTACAACTAACAAAGATGATTTTTCTGAAATGTAAAAAAAATGCCCCACATTTTTGGAAATATCTTATATTTAAACCCCATTTCATTCAAAGTTTCCAAGCCGAAAATGAAAAATTCACTTTTTTTTTAAGAATCAATCAACATACGATTGTTAAGAAATAAGAGAAATAATTAACTTCAGAGTATAAAGTTGTTAATCATGAAAAAAATACCTGAACAAACTATAAATTTTTGAAAAAAATAAAATGTTAAAAAATTTTTGGTACCCTTTCATTGAAATGTCTTGTACAAAATTTCTCAATTTCTTTGGAAAATTAAAATTGTTTAGAATAAGAGTTTTTAATTGTAAATATATGAATTTTATAACAAAATACAAAGCCACACTTTTCTTAATATTAATTTGGTGTTTCAAAATTTTTTTTTTTAAATTGACTTTTTTTAAAAAAAAAAAAATAAAAAAAAATTTGACTAAAAAAAATATTTAAAAAAAAAGAAATAGAAAAAAAGAAAAAGCCAAAATAATAAAAAGAAAAAAATGATTCTGATTTAAAAATTGAAAATTTATTTTGAGAAGAATACTGAATTAAACACATAGAATATTTTCTGTTTATTCAATAAAATTGGATTCCTTTGACTGAAAAAGAGGTTATTTTGATAATGCAAGCAATAAGTACTGATACAACAAGTATCAATATTCCACTTAATTTTATATAAAACAATTTAACGAAAGGGAATACTTTTAAAAAAAAATTATTTGAGATATAAAAAAAATGCACCAATTTTTTGAAAATATCTTGAATGTTTTCATTCAAATCCAAAAAAACCTAAAATATGCAATATTTTGACTTTCCTTTAATTGGCATTCTTTTCAATCATTTTAATTGGTTAAGGCATTGCAATTTCAATTCATATCGATCATAAAATATGAATAGTCCTTAAACACTTTTTAATGAATTTTTCATTATTTTAAATCAAAGTTGATCACTAACTCTCAAATTATTTTTCAAACGTTCTTTTATCATTTGATTATTGTTTATATAAACAATATTTAAATGATAAATAAATAAATATAAAGATAAAATTAAATATGTAAAAGTTACCTTGTCTGCTATTAATGTTCTTTGTGTGTGATAATGGGGAATTAGACCCTTTAAATGGCTTGCCAATCGTTAAATCATGTATTATATGACTACAATCTTTTTTTCCTTCTTTTTCAATTGAGCCAATGTTATGCAAATGCTGGGAACCACGAATTACATTGAAACCTGGGGCAATATGAAATCCCCCATCAACTTTGTTAACTTTCAATGAACCATGTAGTAAACACCCAACACCGGTGTCTTCTTCATGTAATCTTTGGTTTGTACACTTTCAAATTAAGTAATGATAAAAAATTTAAATAAATGAAAATGATAATAATTATTATTAAAAAATTTTTGAATTTGTTTAAATCAAAATACGATCCGGTTTACTTTAAAAATTATTTTATTATCACAATTTTGATTGAATCGAAAATAAGAAAAAAGTTAGCATTAAATTTTTATAAAATTTATTTGAGTATTCAGAAAATATAACCTTGATTTTGTGTAAAAAAAAGTATTTAAGAGTAGAAATATTATTAATGCAATTAGTTTTAATCAATTTTCTAAATAAAAGTTACTGTCAAATCGAGGAATTATAAAAATTACAGAATACGCAGAAATTACAGAAATCACAAAGGAATCACAGAAATCGCAGAAATTACAGAAATCACAGAGGAACTGAAGATCGTCTTTTTAAATTTCTGGGTTTTCTATGAGAGATCATTAGTATTTGTTTTAAAAAAACGTTTTACAAAAATTGTGTGGAAGTAATTTTATAATTTAGTAAAATTATTACTCAATATTGAATGTTCAATGGGATGTGAAATAAGACTAAAAATATACATTTAATGCTTATGACTATTATTGGATTTAAAATGTTTGCTTTTTTTCTTTTCTAAAAATCTTTTATAACCTAAAGACACTTTTAATAATAAAGTGTATGATAGTTATTTGAAATGGGGTTTGTGATTTTGATTTCTCTTTATCACAAAAACAAAAACTAATAAATTTAAGATTTTTTGAAACACATTCTCTTATGCTAAATCTTTTAGAAATCGCTAGACGATTTAATCTTAGTAAATTCACTGTTAGTAAATTTAGTTAGGTTATTCTGATAAATTCTTATTATTTTTGTTTTTGTTGAAATTTTCTTTTTTTCTTCTGTCTTGTTTTCAATTGTATTACTTTTTTAATAACGCTTTACCACTAACAAAAGAGTAAAAGAGTTATTGTTTATTCTGTATCCAAATACTACTGGTATTTGAAATTGAAATGGGATCAATTTTCCGCTGATTATCTTTTTTTCAATTCTGAAATCTGACTGTCGTTTAAAGATTCTTAGTTTATCAAGCCATATACCCAATATATCTAGATGAAAAACGGACCAAAAAAAATAAATAGACATCGCACAAACTACAATACATTTCTTTGAAAGCTCGTTTTGAAAAAGAAAAATAGGAAAATGAAAGGAAAATTTTTCCGATTTTTTCTGAAAATACTAGTAATTAATGTTAACTGATTGATGATATTTTTGTAAAATATTTTATGAAAAAGTAGGAAATTTTTGCAGACGTGAAAAATTCTAGTGAAATTGGGTTGAACATTTTATAAATGCACAGTCTAAAGTGTTTTTTGAAAAACTATTTTTAATTTTCCAATTTCTTGATTTGTATTTACAATTTACTTAAAAAGCAATCCACCATGAGGCTAAAAACAAAAATCTGAAATAAAAACTCTTCCTAACACTAGCATGAAAAAATAAAATTGAAAAAAAAAATTTAGACAAAACTACTACTTTCATTCACCTTTCATCTCGAATAATAAAGTTTATTCACAATATGATCAAAATCCCAGAACTTGAAATTCATGTGACTTATTGTATTTATTGTTGTTAGTTTAACTACCTTTTTTAAAAGTCTCTCTAGTCTAGAAAAAAAGGTGTTTTTTCGGGTAAAAAATTCCAAATAAACGTATGAAGAATGAATTTTTGTTGAATTCAGCTTTGAGATATTTAATTTGGTAGATAATAAAGTATAGTTTTGAAAATGTTGTACTCATCTAATAAAACTGAAATAGAGAAAAAAAAAATCCTTATGATGATAATTATTGTAAGTGTCCGTAGAGTGCCGTCAAGTGCCTAGCTTTTTTTTAATTTTTAAAAGTAAAAAAAAGCTAACGACGGTTTTCCAGAATTTAAAAGAATTGAGTCAAATCTTTGATTTTTCTCTATTCTTTTGAATTCTGGAAAACCTAACGAAAGTTTCCTAGAGTGCCGTCAAGTGCCTAGCTTTTCTTGAGGTTTTCTGTTTTATCTGTGAAGTGTTCTAGGTTTTTTTTACTTTTTGAAATAAACAGAAAATTTTAATAAATTTTCGTTTTATTCCGAAAAGTAAAAAAAAACCTAACGAAAATCAAAAAAAAAAAAATATTTTTTTTCAATTTATATCAATAAATAATTCTTTAATAGTCAAAATAATTGGTTCCCCGTTTTAAGGATATTGATTAAATTTAAAATACTTTTAAAATATATGATTATAACCCCTTAACAGTGAAAAAAAAAAATATTCAAATTTTTTACTATTAAATTTCAAAAAAATCTTTCTAGAACCTGGAAAATTGGATTTTCCAACTTAAATTGCTAAATACTGATAAATTCAAATAAATTGAATAAAATTTTTTAGATAAATTTCCATTTTTATAATCAATTAGCTTAACTTTGAAAACAACTCTCGAGAGAAAGAATCTTTTGAAAATCAAACCAATTTTATAAAGTTTTCTTAGCATTTAAATCAATAGAATGCCTTCTTCAAAATATGTGTAAAAATAATTTAGAAATGGAAATAGAAGTAAAAATTTTTAGATATTTATTTGAATTTATCGGTATCTTGAAAAATAATTTTTGATCCAAGATTTTTTATAAACCAATAAGGTTTATTTTATAGCGAAGTTATCAAAAAGTGAAAAATTAGCAAATGTATAATTGTTTTTTGAAAAAATTTTTCCAGGATCGTGAAATGTGAAAGGATGTGAATTGGTTTGAAATTTTTAACAGAAAAAAAAAAAAAAAAGAGAAAAACAAAGCAAAAAAAATATGATTCCCGAAAGAGATTTCACAAAACAGTCTCTCTATTTAAAATATTATAACAATAGTTTGAATTTGGTACAATCATTTTTATGTGTTTCCTCGATTTTTAATGAAATAATAGTTTATTTTCGTGTTTTTAATGATTTTGTTTTTCTTTGTGTTGAATTAAAAACGTTTAATGAAAAATTTTTCTCCACTTTCAAAAAAAATAAAAACATTTTGAATAAAAACCTATTTATCTCTTTGTATTGCTTTTAATCAGAAATTTTAAGAATAGTAGTAACTTGTTTCACTTGGAGAAAAATAGTCTCACCGAATAACAAAAGCAAAAAAAGTATTTACAAAAAGAAAAATGAAAATGATTGAACCAAATTCGTTGTGATTTTGTAAAAATTACTTGAGATTTTCTAAAAAGTAACTTAAACGACAATTTCACTTCAAGTATATCTGAAACAGAAAAAAGTTTGTGTTAAAAACAAGAAAGTAACGTTGCAAGAACAAAAGGAAAAGGAGGATCTCAAAATTGAAATTAAAAAGGAATCATTACCTGTTCAAATTCTGATTCATTAGGCTTCCAACCTGCCTTATAATAAGCTTCTTTGACTTCTTGACAAGTGTTACAACAGCCACTTGTGGCAAACTGTTCTGCACCAAAACAGCTACCACAATAATTGTCTTTGATTTTGGAATCTTTCTTTTTGTTGACCAACAGCATGCCATTTCCATCGAGGGGCTGGTATATTAAATTTTGTTTAATGTTCAAATGACGAGCACCACTTTGATCCAAAACATCGACATGTAAAGAGCCACATTTGAGATTAGGAAAAGACATGTTTAAATGGATATCAAGATTGCTTGGCCCAGAAGAGCTGTCAATGGTTAATTTTGTTTCAACATCGTTTGCAATGTACAATCGAAATTCATTTAAAAATAAGAACGCTAAAAGCAAATATGAGACAATCGATAAAAACGCTCCACTTTTTGTCTTTACAGACGCAGAGTCAATATATTTTGGGAATAGGTCAATACGACGCAATCTATCAACTAGATCTGGTCGATACATTAAAATTCACAAGAATAAAAAAAAAAAAAGTAAAAAATAAAAAAATAAAACAGTTTTCATTTTTTTTCGATTCACTTTGAAATAAGGTACTCCTAACTCGTATTTATTTTTAATCCCAAAGGTACTAGAGTAATAAATTACACAAGGACACAATTAAACCCGAGACTACGATAACTTCATAGAAATATTTTTAATTGTTTTTTTTCATTTATCGATTTTTAAAAATGTTTTTATGAATTTTAAAGAAAGACTTTTATTGATCAAAAATACAAAAGAAAACTTGTACATTAGTTGACAACAAGGCATTTCTTGTAAAAAAAATTGTTTGGAAAATTTGGTTTCCAAGAAATAAAAAAATCAAAACATGAAGAAAAAAGTTAAAAACTTTTTTTTGAATTTCTCAGTATTAATTACAAAATAAAAAGATCAAAATTTTCCGTCAACCTTCCAATAATTCAATTCACAATAATATAAAAGAAATGAAAGTTCCTCAATTCTGACAAGGAAATTAATAACTTAAGTTTCCTTCGAAATTAATAATCTGAAATGTTAGATGAATAATTTAAACAGTTTTTTGGTTAGCTGAATGAAAGTTTTATTAAATTTATTTTACAATTATTTTCCAATTAATTAATGAAAATTTATGTTTCAATTTCCCAAGTGTATATTAATTATTACTGTTACAACCAAATTAGCATAGTTAAAAATTTTGTCTTATAGTTCACCCAGGAAGTTTCGTTTAATGTCTGAAAATATGATTTCTCAGAGATCAGAAAAATATTTTGGTGGTTTTCTACCTATAAACTAGAAAAATATTGTGGAATGTGAACCAAAAATTTATGTTTTTTAATTGGAAAAACATAGTATCACAAATGTAAGGTAACTTGTTTTATGAACTTTCAAGAAATGAGTTATCATTTTGAAAAGAAGTTCATTTTTCCCAATTAATTTTTTTGTCAAAAGATCTGAACCTTTTTTGTTTGGATATTTGGATCAAATTAGAAAAAGAAAAATTTGAAAAAAATTTATATTTTATAGAAATTTTCCTTTTATTTATTTACAAAAGTATTTATGAAAAAATAACCTTGAACCTTTAATCTTATATTATAAATACAATAAAAATAAATCAAATATTGAATCCATTGAAGATCTAAAAAAAAAAATGATCATCTATTTTATGAACAAAAAATTATTAAAGGACTTGAAATTTAAAAGACTAGTCAATATTCTTTTCCAAATATTAAAAGTATAAAAAAGGAACTGTTAATATTAAAATCAGTTATTTGATACTATCTATTATGTTTTTTTTTTATTAAAATTATTTATTTTAATTGATTTTATTGGCTTGAAAATTTTTAGAAAATTGAAAAATAGAAAATGTTTTTTAAATAATAAAAATATGATTGAAGAATATTTTAGACATATTAAAATAAAAATCAATTGAACCAAGTCAAAATATTTTAGATTTTATTATGAAATTAAAAATAAAAAAATTAAAAGAGTTTAAAATTGATATCTTTTTTCCAATCACAACATATAAAAAATAAAATAAACAATTTAAAAAATAAGTAAGTTAAAGGATTTCAAAAAATTGAAACTATTGTAATATATCAGTGGTGATGAAAATATATCATTGACGAAGATTGAATTGATGATAAAAAATATAAAAATTGTCTTATTACAATACATAAAATATTAATAACTGGCTACTTAACCCAAATAATAATAATATTGTATATATATTCAAAAAAGATCAATTTAATTTATTCATAATAAAGAAAATAAAAGTGTAACTTTAAATTATAGACCCGTTTCAATTAATCAAAGTTTACCAAGATTATTTCTTAAAATGTTATATCAAACTAATTGAGCCATGTTGGGAATTTATTCATAAATTTCAATTTGGCTTTCGGAAATAATATGATACTCGCGTTGCAGTATTAAATTTTAAAAATATTTATAATAATATAAAATCAAATAATGAAAGAGAAAATGATAAAATATATATTATAATGATTGATAGAGCTAAATATTTTGATTCAATTAATTTTAAAATAATTCGTAAAACAATAAAAAATTTATTTTAATAAAATTATTCAAAATTTTATATTAAATAAAATATTATCAAGGAATCGCACTTGGTGTATTCCAACGAGATCCATTCTCTCCTATTTTATTTGCTCTAATTTCACATTTTCTTATATTAAACAATACCATTAATATAATCATTTTTAAAATTTTGCAGATGATTTAATTTTAATTATAAAAGATAAAAATTATTTAAATCAGAGATCAAAATCTATATAAGAAATTATTATTCAATTTGGGTTAAAACCTCATAAAGATGAAATAGTTATATCAAAAGATTTACAAAAAATTAAATAGTTGGGTTTTTATTTAGATAAAAATTCACATATAGTTTATATATTAATAAGATCAAAATATACATTTAAGAGTTCTAAACAATTATTTAACAACAACTCACTTAACAATAGTTTAAAAATTAGATTATTTAAATCTTTTATATTATACCAATTAACATATAGATTAGAAATATATAATTTTGAAATAAAAACCTTAATACATAAATTCTTGGAACAATTCATGATTTACTAAAATATGTAAAATAAATAGAAATACACCTATTCTCATTTCCAAAACAGAATTTAAAATTGAAAATCTGATAATTTTTGTTAACAAAAAAAATTAAAATTTAAAAAAAAAAAATTTAAAAATTTATCTCTACCAGCTTTATTTAGAAAAATTAATAAAATTTAATCAACGAATAAACAATAAAATCAATTGGGATTCAAAAGATTTGATTGGATTAAAAATTGACATTTATAAATATATATATATATATATATATATATATAATGAATTATTGAATTCCAAGATCTGGAAATATAGTTAGGTTTCCAAAGTTCAATAGAATTGTGTAAAATAAAAGTATTTACTCAATTCTTTTAAATTTTGGAAAACTGTTGTTAGCTCTTTTTTAATTTTAGATATATAAAGAAAATTTCTTTAATTTTCTTTTTATTTCTTAAATTAAAAAAAAGCGCCGTTAGGTTTTCTTGAGTTTTCTGTTTATTTGGAAAATCGATAGATTTTACAAATAAAACAGAAAACCTCAAGAAAACCTAGGCACTTGACGGCACTTAACGATACTCCACAGAAATATTTCACAATAATAAAAAATCAAAATTATTTATTTAAAACTCGATAATATTTAAGGTATCCTTCAAGCTCAACAATCCTAAATTTCAGAATATTCACTAACTGTTTAAATAGATATTACTATGTAATCATAAAATTCAAATAAATTTTGTTCTTTATTCTTAAAATATGAACAGAATGAAATAATAGTAAATATTAACCACTTTTTATAGGTATATCTTTCTTATGAAAAAAAAAAAATAGATTGAATATTCTCAATAAATTAAAAGAAATAAATCACGATGAATAATAATTTTAAACTGTGAGAGTTTGAAACTATTTTAATTTATTAATAATCATGAAATCTTTGATATTACTCTTAAATTTCTGAAAGGTAATTTAAGTCTAAGTGCAAATAGAGTATAATTTACACTTCTTCAATAATAATAAAAAAAAATTGAAAAAGAATTGTAAAGTCTATTGCTACATTTAATCTCCGTGTTGTTAATAACTCACTAAAAGAATTAAGATTTGGTTATGAATTATTGATTATGAATAATCAAATTAAAAAGTATATAGTTAGATTGTATGTTGAATTTTCCAGGTTTTAAAAAAGTATTTTGAGATAATTTTATTTTGATTATTTGTTTTTTTTTCTCATATTTTTTTTGTTCAATAAATTGAAATAATTGATTCGAAATGTTATTTGAGGTCAAAAAAATATATTTAAAATATGTTTAAAATATAATTGATTTTTTTTGAAATTAAAAAGATTTTTTATTCAGAGTTATTCCAACACTTTGAGGTTTTATTTTTCTGAGTTATTTTTGTACAGTTCCTTTACAAACAATAAGATCTCTTTTTTCTTTCAAAAAAAATAATTTTTTTTGAAATAATTTGAAAATATGCTGGATTTTGAACTTTACAATAATGGAATAAAAAATAGAATAAACTTTGCAAAACAATAATTCATTCCTGAAAATAATATACAAAAACAATTCGGGTTAGTTCCGTCTTGTAGTTATCAGAATTTTAACTCTGTTTTCAATTTCAAGATACAGCAAAAATTTTTGAATTTACTATTAAATTATTAAGATGATTTTTTTCCTTTTCCATCGAATGAATAATTTGATTGTAATTTTTGACAGTCAATACTAGATTTTGATAACCCAAGAATCGGTAAGGTTACAATAAACTTTTCATTGAGACAATCAAACTTTAAAATCAAACCAAAAAAATACAATTAAAAATCATTTTTTCTTAAATTTCTACTTTAATTATTTTGCAAAAACAAGAAGAAAAAAAATTTAAAAATCGCCATTACAACAATTGAATGAGTACAAACACAACTATTTCTTTCTCTCTTTTTAATTGACATATACAATTAATCAAAGATCTTGAATTTCTTTCATAATAACGCACCTTTTTTTCATTTACCCTTTTTGTATAGCTGAAACAAAAAAAACTGAAAAATTATATTCAATTGCCGTACTTCTTGAAGAATTAAAAAGCGAAGACCTTCATATAAGACTTTGCTCAATTCAAAAAATTAGTGTAATAGCACTTGCAGTTGGCCATGTTCGTACACGAACAGAATTGATCCCCTTCTTGAGTGGTAACAACTTTCAGATTTAGCCCTAATCAGAATAAAAAAAAAAACAAATCGTGAATAAGAATTCGATGAATTAAAACACAAAAAAACACCTTTTTTCCAATTCTCGACAAAACGAAGAAAATCCGTGTATCATTCTCAAGAGTCACCATTCGATTCTAAATTTATACTTTTTCCATTTTAAACTTTCTCCAAAAAACAAACAAATAAATAAACAAACAAACTTAATAGAGATCACAGACGAGGAAGATGAAATTACCCTTGTTCTAGCAGAGGAATTGGGTAAATTTGTTGATTTTGTTGGTGGTAACGAATACTCACACACAATTCTTCCACCTTTAACAAAGCTTGCACGTGCTGAAGAAACAGTTGTTCGTGAAAAAGTTTGTGTTTCTTTTGTATTTTTGAAAAACTTTCAAAGACTTGGATCTTGGAAGGCTTTCTCTTTTGAATTTGTTTGCCTGAGTTAACTTTTTTCCAAATATTTCTAATCTTTTCTTTTTTTGCTTTTGCCTTTGGTCAGTCTGTGGAGTCGATAAAAATAATTTCAAAAGCAATGGATAAAAATCAAATCCAAACATATTTGTTTCCAGTTATTAAAGATTTAGCAAATGGAAAATGGTTTTCTTCACGATCTTCTGCTTGTGGATTGTTTTCAATTTGTTACAAATCAGTTGACAAATCTTCAAAAGAGGAATTATTATTGTAAATAACTATTGCCATTTATTTCTTATTTTTTTTTTTATTTTATTTTTATTTGTTTTTTTTTTTCACCGAAAATAATCCCAACAGATCTCAATTACACAATATATAAAATGGATCTTAAATATCAAATCTTGAACTTTGTTTGAGAACTGGAATTAACAAGCAAAAACAAAAAAATTGTGTACCTAGATCTTTAGTTCTTGGTACTAATACACATCCTCAACAATGATTTTTTACTTTTTCCTGTTTTTTTTGAGAAAAAATAGTGATTTTTTTATTAACTAGTGAAACTTTTCTTGAATTGCTCCAAGGGATAAGAAACTTGGCCATATATTTGATGTATTTTGTAACATTCTATGGCATTTCAAAAAGAAAAAAAGAGATTTGGTGTAGAAACTTCAAGAGAAAATCGAAAAAACTTTTTTCAAATTCAAACCAACACAAACATCTTCAGTGGTTTATTAAATGGAATTTGTTGTCATTTAAAATATCAAATGTATGAACAAGTTTCTTAGCCCTTGGAGCAATTCAAGAAAAGTTTCACTAGTTAATCAAAAAATCACTATTTTTTATCAAAAAAAACAGGAAAAAATAAAAAATCATTTTTGCGCATGTGTAATTTCCAAAACTTCCAATTAAAAATTGTTTTATAATTTAACATCAAACCACAAAATATATTTATTTACCTTCAAGCAAGTTTCATTTATATACTGAACTTCACTTCAGGTTTCTAGCCCATTACCAGTATTTGCCTAATAAATTGAAAAAAATTTCAGTTCATTTTCGTTTTCCTTTTTAAAATAGGGTTTACAAATTACAACCTACTTCTTTACAAAGTCTATTTGCAAAAGAAAAATGAGGAAAATGAATTGAAAATTTTTCCCCAGTTATTATGCAAATACCTATATTATTTTGTTCTACAATTCTTAGAATTCTTTGGAAAATGTAATAAAAAATATGAAAAGGTTTACTGTTCAGTATTTAGTGTTAAAGGAACTTTACCTGTTAAAGAGAGAAATTTGAAGTGACTAAATTTGGAACTTCTAATAGAAAGAGTGTGTAGAATAAAAACCCATTCATTAGAAGTATTATAAACTTGATTTAGTTTTCCAAAACAAGGCTGAATCAAAAAGAATCTAAACTCTGTTTCAGTCAAAGGGGGCCAACGTTTTTTTCAAATATCAATTATTTTATATAATTGACCTTTGAAGAACAAATAAGAAATAAAGAGAATAATACACCCCAAAGAAATGTTGATACATGTCTGAAAGAAAACTAATTAATCAATAGATTTTCTTAAAAATTGAAAAACTCAAATTCTTAGGGCCATATTGAGAAAAACAAGGATGTTCGTTTTGAACTTCTACAGGTATTTGAATAATAAATATGAAACATTTTTCACTTCATTTTCCATACTTTTCTTTTAGAAATTAAGCCCCCAAACAAAGTTTGTTGATATTTGTGGTCTCTATTTGAAAAAGAAAATGAAAATGAAGTGAAAATTTTTCACATTTATTAAACAAATATCAAGATCAAAGATCGAATAAAAATGCAATAAAAATCATTATGATTTCTCAATAATCTTTTACATGGTTTCAATGACATTAGAATAACACGTTTTTACCAAGTGACTATTGATCTTGCAATAAAAAATTTTTTCCAAATGAATGACGTTTTTAAAAAAAAAATCGAAAAAAAAAAAAAACAAAAATGTGTAGAAATGTGAAAAAATGATTTCAATTTTGAAAATTTCCAAAATAAAATTTTTCTTCTAATATCTCCATGCAAACCCTTTAAACACGTGTATTATACCATTACAAGTGGGCCCCTTTGACTGAAAAATAGTTTATACAAAAAAATGAAGAATAAATAAAAAATAAAGAATTTTTTATGATTTAGTAATTTTTAGTTTGACTCAAAAAGATTTCAACGAGATAGATGTTTGGATAAATAAAAAATTCACAAAAATTTTTCAAAAATAATCCACATTCTCCTTGAATAATAATTTATAAAACCGAAGCAAAAATAGACCAATTCAGAATTTCAATCTATAAAAGAAGATTTAAAGTCAAATAGAAATTAGAGATTCTTTGTTTTGGACATATATCAAAAAAATTAAAATTTTCAAAAAAAGATAATGAAAATATCAACTGGGAAGTGGAAAACTTGAAATTATTAGATTTAAATCTTAATCAATTTATAGAAAATCTTGATAATAAATTGTTATGGATGGAAAGGTCAGGAATATTTAAAAATTATTAGGTATAATAACAATATAAATAAACAGTAGTGTCGCCAAGTGCAGTAGAGTGCCTAGGTTTTTTTTAATTTTTGTAATGTAAAGAAAATTAAATAAATTTACTTTACATTTCAAAAAGTAAAAAAAACCGAACGACTTTTTTCCAGAATTTAAAAGAATGTAGAAAAATCAAAGATTTTACTCAATTCTTTTGAATTCTGGAAAAGCTAACGGTGATTTTCTTTAATTTTAGAAATAAAAAGAAAATTATTGATTTTCTTTTTATTTCAAAAATTAAAAAAAACCTAACGACGCACATTCTATAAAGAAAATCGAATATTTTGAATAAAGAATTAATTCAAATTAACAAAAACAATAAGAAAAATATCTTTGCTATATATATTTTTTTTTATCTCAAACATTTTATTTGGAAAAATTTAACTATATAATTCCAAACAACTACTGATAAGAAAGAGATTAGAACACAAAAAAGTTTAGGATAGTATTGTAGACAGTGTGGAAAGATTTTGGGAAATCCTTAGTAATTAGGCAAAGTTTGGAAAATTTCTGATCTTCTTTTTTTGAATTCTATTTGGGTAAAATAAGAAGTATTTTACTATTAAATTCCACTTTAAAAATGTTATTATAAGTTATTTTAGAAGAGTTTAACCAAATTATTTTGCCAATTTTTAATCTCATAAATATATAAGGTTTGCCGCGCTCAAGTATTTACGACATTCGAAAATTAATTTGGTTCAAGTCACTCAATTATTTGATCAATAGACGACAAAGAAAAAAGTCCATCAACTTTCCTGTAAAGGTTGGAAATTTAATGGATTCCCTTTCTTTGTTTAAAAACAATGTCTAAAATCGTACAACGTTTTTGTTTTTTCTTCCAAAGGAATCAATCTCATTTTTAAAAAAATTAAAAACGTTTGATCTCTTTTTTCTTCGAAAAAAGGAGAAATAAAACCATTAATAAAAGATTTTCAAAGTGAGAAAAAAACATTTACAAATTTTTGAAATTAGAAAAGAAAAAAAAAACGTTTTATTTTTTTTTGTCAAGTAAAGAAATTTTGGAGAGGGATGTTCAAAATCAGTAACTGTTAAGAACACACAATGAATGCAGATAATGTAGTTTGATTGTTTTCGAGAATTGACTTACAAACGGAAAATAAAAGCGGAGATAGAAACTCATTGAAAAGTTGAACGATCTGATTTGTTTCTGTATGAATTTAAACCAAGTTTTATCATCGATGTTGAAAATGTAAAATTTAACTTGAGTGTTTACAATAACTACATTGGAAAAAAAAGATCCTTTTAAGAAAAAGTTCTTCAAAGTACCATTAATAAATAACAAATTAGTTGTTTTGGTTAATGTGTTTATTTGTTTTCGTTTATTAGTTTTTTTGTTGTGTAGAGTTAGATCCCGAGTTGAAAAAATACATAGCACCTCATATTGTTTCATTTGTTCAAAAATCACATTTTATGTTTACTCGTTTTGGTTCTCCTTCCAGACTCAAAATATGATATAGTTATAGTGCTAAGGTTATATTAATCGTCGTTCTTCGAACTCCTCAACATAATCTTATATCACTTCGAACAATCTCATATTTCTCGTTCTTCCAGGTCAAACTCGTAACATAACAAGGGGATTTTTTCCAAATCAAAACAATAAACACAGATATTATTCGGAATAAAGACTCATTATTTATCTTGTCATTGGTTAATGATAAAGAAAATTAATATTTTTAATTAAATTTTATAAACAAAAATTTAGAAATTAGGAAAGTGCCGTTGAGTGCCGTTGAGTGCCGTGGAGTGCCTAGGTTTTCTTGAGATTTTCTGTTTTATTTGTTAAATCTATCGATTTTCCAAATAAACAGAAAACTCAAGAAAAGCTAACGGCGGTTTTCCAGAATTCAAAAGAATTGAGTAAAATCTTTGATTTTTCTCCATTCTTTTGAATTCTGGAAAAGCTAACGGCGGTTTTTTTTATTTCAAAAAGTAAAAAAAACCTGACAGCGGTTTTATTGGGGTTTTCTGTTTTATTTGTTAAGTGTTCTAGGTTTTTTTGAGGTTTTCTATTTTATTTGTGAAGTGTTCTAGGTTTTTTTGAGGTTTTCCAGAATATACAGAAAGTTCAAGAAAGCCTAATGACAAGTGTCTAGGTTTTTTTTAATTTACGAAATAAAAAGAAAATTTTTGAAATTTTCTTTTAATTTCGAAAATTAAAAAAACCTAAGGACGTTTTTCCAGGATTTAAAAGAATAGAAAAAAATCTTTGATTTAACTCATTCTTTTAGATTCTGTAAAAGCTAACTGCAGTTTTTATAAATTTCAAAAATTAAAAAAAAACCTAACGACAGTAGATACTTTTTTCATTTGGTCATACACAAATAATATTATTATTATTTTATTCTAATATTTTAATTATTTTTTTTCTTCTTCTCTTTTTTATTTTGATAAAATTTTCAAAAATTACTCCTTTCTCTCAATAAATAAATAAAATAATAAATAAATATTAAAATCTTTTATTTACAAAATTTAAAAAATAACCTCATTAATTTTTTCTTTCTTTTATTCTTCTTCTTGCCTTTTTAATTATGGACTTAATAGACTGTTTAGAGTATTATGTAATGACAAAACTCCAATGGTTAGAAGGGAAGCCGCAAAAGAACTTGCTGTAATTTTTTTGTTTTTTTTTTAGAATTATTATCATAACTCATTAAAAAAAAAAAAAAAAAAATTAAAAATAATGATAATAATTTATTCAAGTGTGTGCATTTAAAAAAAACATTTTTTTTCTATTTTTTTTTACTTCACTTCTGATTTAATAGGAATTAGCCCCAATTGTTGAAGAAGAAAATCTTAAAAAAATAATAATACCACTTTTAATTCAACTTTCTGAAGATGAACAAGATAGTGTTCGGATTCTTACCATTGATAATTGTATCTCTGTTTCAAAATTAATCAATAAAGATGAATTTATTACATATATCATTCCAACGTTACAAAATTGTGCTGCGGATAGGTCTTGGCGTGTAAGGCACCTTGTTGCAAATAAATTTTATCAAGTAAACATAATCAAATATTTTTTATTTTTTGAGATATTTTTCGGTATCCATCGGTTTTTATACACATTCAATTCAATAATTAATTATTTTAATATTTATTATAAATATAAATAATAAATAAATAAATTTCCAATGCAATCTTTATAACTACTACTACCAATATTATTACTTCATATTTTCAAATAGGTTTCTGAGTCGGTTGATCCTGAAATTGTTAAAGAGAATTTATTGGAAATTTTCATTGATTTATTAAGTGATAATGAAGAAGAAGTGCGAGTGAGTGGTACAGCTAGAATTTCTGATTTTTCGAAACAAATTAAAGAATATCAGGAAACAATTTCAGATGTGATTTTCCCTATTATTGAACAATTGTCCCAAGATAGTTCAAAAAAAGTTAAAGGTAATATTTTTTTTTTTTTTCTTAATATTCAAAACAATTGAATTGAATTAATGTTTTTCTCCTTTTTAAAAAAAAATAATTAAATAATCCTAATATATATATATATATTTGTATTATAATTAATGTTATCAAAGTTTCACTGGCATCAGTTATTACTTTAATGGCACCAATCATAGGGAATCAGATGTCTATTGAAAAATTAATTCCAATTTGCCTTGATTTGTTACAGCAAGATATTTCAGAAGTGAAATTAAGCATTATTTCAAAACTTGAATCTTTATCAAAAGTTGTTTCAGAGGAAATATTAATAAACACATTATTGCCAGTATTAATTGATCTAATAAAAGATCCCAAATGGAGAGTTAGATGCGCTGTTGTTGATTACATTCCCAAATTAGGAATCCAATTGGTATGTTTTTATTTATTTATTTCTATTTTTCCAAATATTTAGTTATGTATGTATGAATGTATGAATTTGGATATTGTTTCGGTTTAATATTGATGGTTATAATATTTGTTTCTTTCATTTAATTTATTAATTTGGTTTATTTTATTTATTTGATTTTTGTAATCTTGTATTTTCCTAATTTTTCTTTCAAAACAATTTATTAATTAGGGTGTTGATTTTTTTAATGAAAAAATAATTGAATTATATATTACTTGGCTACAAGACGCTATTTTTAAAATAAGGGAAACTGCAGCAAAAAATCTTATACAGCTAACAAAGGAATTTGGATCGGATTGGTGTACATACAACTTGCTACCACATATATTTAAATTGCTGAAGAATCCTAATTATAAGATCAAACAAATAGCAATGTATTCTTTATCTCTATTGGCGCCTGAACTCGAAATTGATATCATTAGCGATAAAATGATCCCAAAATTAACAGTGTTACAGAACAATAAAACTCCAAATGTTAAATTATATCTTGCAAAATGTTTACACGAATTAATACCCTATACAGAAGAAACTAATATCCAAGAAGAAATAATACCATGTTTAACAGATTTACTAAATGACGATGATCAAGATGTAAGTACATTTGCTAAAATCGCTCTTGATGAAATTAATTAAAAGTAATTTAAAAAATTCATTTTTTGATTGTCTTTTTATTTTTTTTTTTTTTTTTTTTCGATTTTTTATTAATAATTATTTTATAAGTAATTCTAGAATTAGAAAATTTCCAAATATTTATTAAAGTAATATTGACAACGAAATAATGAAAAATTATAAATCTATTACTAATTTAAAAGAATAAATTATTTTTATTTTTAATTTTGTTTTTTTTTTTTTTTTTTCAAGAGATTGATAAAGTAAACCCCATTCTAAAAATTATAACACATTCAAAACCAAAAATAGGAAAAAAAATCACACATTTATTGTATTTTCGGATTTATTGTTAAGAACTAAGTGTTGGAAACAAAGTCTGATAAAGAGAGAGTTTTGAAGTGACTAAATTTGTGACTCCTAATTTAAATAGTGTCTAATTTAGATAAAGTCATGAGAAGAATGATAAACTCAATTTATTTTTCTAAAATAAGATAAAGATTCTATATGTCCTTAATATAGAAAAGCACTATTTTTTTATGGGAATGTCCGACCTATAATGAAGCGAGATTAGAGTGGTTAAAAGACTTAGTGGGACTAGAATATCTCAAATTTCCCACAACTCAAAATAAGAAAACAATAGAAAACAATGAAAAAATGAAAAAGAAAATAGTAAAAATAATAAACTAAAAAACAAAGAGAAAAATAGTTATGCTCTACTCGTTAACATTAATTACAAAGACATATTCAATCCCACGACTAAATTCTTCAATAATTGATTCCATACAAGGGTAATATGTCATGATTCAATGGTAGCCATAAACAATTAAAAAAAAAAAAAAGTACTATTTTTTTCTGATTAATATTTTTCGAAATCTAACCTTGTAACTAAATCCAATTAACCACTATGATTAAAATTTTTTAGAATAAAAACAATCCCAACTTTTGAATATCAAAAATATTTTTTAAAATTACTATGCACTTTTTTATTTTTTTTTTGAAAAATTGGGGTTAAGAAAATTTGGAAATCAAAAAAACAGTTATATATTAAATTAGAAGTTTTTTACAGAGGGTTTATCTTGTTTAAAAAACTTTTTTTTTAATTTTACCATTTAAAAATAAAAAAAACATTTAAAGTCTAAATTATTCCCTTTTGTGAAAATAAAATTCGTGTAATTTAGAATTTGTTTTAGTAAATGAGTTAAAATAAGATAGTATATATAAAAATACACATAATTTCAGCTTTGAATTCAATCATTTTGGCCAAAAATGTTTTCAAGGAAAGGTTAAATTGAAATTTTATTTATTTTAATTTCTTCATTTTGTTTTTTTAATTTTTTTAATGGGAGGTATTTGATCAGTTTTCCATTTTTAGTGTTTCTTGGGTCGTAGGGACATATATTAATTGGAAATTAATTTTAATTGTTTGAAAATCATTGAAAATTTGAGTAATAATAGTAAATATGAAGTGACTTCTTGCCTTTATAATACTAATAATTTAGTGATAAAATTAAGATTGGATTATTGATTATTTATTAAAAAATAATCAAATTAAAAAGTATTTCCATAGGTTCTAAGTGGAATTTTCCTAATTTTAAAAAAAGTATTTTGGGAGAATTTTTCATTTGATTGTTTGGGTTTTTTTAATCAGACTTTTTTATTCAACAAAGTAAAAATAATTGATTAAAACTCTTCTTTGAATCAAAAAAATTATATTTTATTTATGTTTAAAATAATTATTGTAATTTTTTTGAAATTAAGTAGATTTAATATCATATGTCATTTTCAAACTTTAGTGGTTTATTTTTAAACTCTGTTTTATTTGTATACCATACTCAAAAGTAGGAAGATTTCTTTCTTATTTAAAGAAAATAATTTTTTAAATAATTTGAGAATATTGTCAAATTTTGAACTTTTTCAAAGAGAAAAATGGATCAAACTTTTAAAAACAATAATTCATTTCTGAAAATAACTTTTAAAATAATTTGTACACTTTGAAGTAATCTGATTTTTACTTGGTTTTTGAAATTTCAATATGTGATAAATTTTTTTTGGCTTCTGGATTAAATTTTATAAAATCTCTTTTTTAAGGATTATTATTCATTCAACAAAGTAACAAGAAGGAGTATTTAAAAATGAGTCAGTGTTTGTGTTTTCTCTTTCTTTCAAAACTTTAATTCTCCAAGTTTTGCAAATACTGATAAATTGCAATTTGTGTTTGGAATTTTTTGCTTGAATTTCCTTTTTGAAATTATCATACTCACGCTTTGAATAAAGCATTTTATGAACTCAAATGTTAATAAACTCGGTAAAATTAGTTGTTCTTTAAAATATTCTTTGACCTGTACTGTTTGATCAGAAACTGTTCGAAGATTTATAAAAAATGGAAATTGAACTAAAAATTTTTTGAAATTTATTAGAATTTATCAGTAACAACAAAATGGTACTTTCTCGAAAGCAAATAATTAATGAGAAGGTGCTGAAATAAACCTTACAAACCATAATTTACTTTTCCAAAATTCTCAAAGTGATTCATTTTTTTTTTTAATTACATTCACAAATTTTAAAAAATGGGTAAAAGAGTAAGAACACAACGTAAAGGAAGTGGAACTGTCTTTCGAGCACACACACATCATAGAAAGGGAGCAGCAAAACTTAGATCTTTAGATCGAGTCGAAAAAAGAGGTTATATCAGAGGTGTTGTCCACAACATTATTCACGATCCAGGTAGATCTGCACCACTTGCTGTTGTTCATTTCAAAAGTGTTCTTGGAAACAAAAAACAAAAAGAACTTTTCATTGCTACTGAAGGAATGTACTCTGGCCAATTTATTTTCTGTGGAAAAACTGGTATGTATTTTTGATCTTTGTAAAAAAATTTCTTTTTTTTTTATTTTGTTGATTTGCTTTTTATTTTTTTTTATTTTCTTTTTTTTTTTTGTTTTGTTTTTCAATTTTTTTTGTGAATGTTTTTTTTTTTGAAAAATAAAAAAAATCCACAAACATAAATACAAATTCAAATTCAAATTAATCTAAAATTTAACTCCTTCAATTTGTAAAAAAAAAAACAAAAAAAATTAATTCATAACATTAATGTGTAAAAAATCATTAATATTTTAAAAATATCGAAAATAAATAAAGCTCGTCTTGAACCAGGTAACACTCTCCCAATCGGTGTCTTACCAGAAGGTACAATTATTTGTAATGTAGAAGGAAGAATGGGAGACCGAGGAAAAATTGCAAGATGTTCCGGAAACTATGCCACCGTCATTGGACACAAACCTGAAGAAGGCAAAACAAGAATCAGACTTCCATCTGGAACAAAAAAATTTGTTTCCTCAAAGGCTAGAGCTACCATTGGAATTGTTGCTGGTGGAGGAAGAGTTGACAAACCTTTACTTAAAGCAGGAAGAGCCTATTTCAAAAATAAAGCAAAAAAAAACAGATGGCCAGTAGTTAGAGGTGTTGCTAAAAATGTAAAATCTTTCTTTGTTTTTGATCCCTTTAATTTTATTCTTTTTCTTTTTATTTTTCCAATTTCTACTTCTTTTTGATCTTACTGTTGTTAGTTTTTGAATTATTTCAGAAACCCACAATTAAATTTTCTTTTACTTTAATTGAATACCCACTCCTGTTTAATTTGTTTTTCATTTTATTCAAAATCCGAATAGCCCGTTGAACATCCACATGGTGGTGGTAACCATCAACATATCGGTCACCCATCAACTATCAGTAGATTTGCATCCATTGGTCAAAAAGTTGGTTTAATTTCTGCTAGAAGAACTGGTAGAAGATCAGGTGCTTCCAAAAAAAAATAAATTTCAAGCTCTCCTTAAAATGTTATTGAATTATTATTTTTTGTTATTCATTGTTTTTATTTATTTCTTTATTTATTAATTTGTTTTTTTATTATCTTTAATAATCAAAAAAATAACAAAATAAAATTAAAGAGATAAGAATTCACATAGAATTAGAACCAAAAAATTTTATTTTTAATATTTTTTTTTTGTTTTTATTATTCTTTAAGGGATCAGTACTTTGACGACAACTATAGGACAAAATTTTAAAATATTTTATTCGTGATATTCTCTACTTTCAAATTTTTTTGTATATACCAAATGCCAAAAAATTCTGATCGTCAACGAAACCCAAAAAAGAATCAAAATGCTTGAAATACAATTGCTTAAGGTCTGAATGGGATAAATTTCTCTTTAAAATTGATTTTAATCGTTTTAATAAAATAGATTTTTTTTTTTTTTTACTTTTAACGAAAAAATCTTGTTACTGTTGAGAGACAAATTTAGTACAGAGAAAAATATTGGAAAGCAATTTTAATTTTGAACATTATTGAAAATGATTTTTAATTTCATTCGTTTGAGAAATAACTAAAAAAAATAATAATAATCTACTTATTAGAATAACAATTAATGTAATTCTACTTTTTTCAAAACCTTATCTCTTATAATCTAAAGCAAGTTTAAAAATTACCATTTTCAGAATTAATAGTAAACTTTACTAAAACTTGGATTTTTGTTAAAAGAGCATGATCTACTTTAGTTATCAACCATTCAAACGAGTATTCTACACACACCACATATTAATGAACTTGGAACACATATAAATCTATATTTATATAAAATTCGCCTAGTTATCAATAAGATTTGATTTTCACTTTTACTAATGTTCCCAATTAAAAATGGTGTCCAACCATTTTTCTGTATCCAAAAATTTTCCCCTCAACAGTAATGTATATTTTTCAAGTTTTGAACTTAAAGAATACCATTGGTTTAAAAATGAATCTAGTGAAAGAAAAAATAAAAAAAAATGGAATCTTTTTTATTTTGAAGACAACAAAACTATTAACTATTAAAATTAAAAACTTTGTCAAAAACAGACAAAATTTCATGATCTAAATTATTTTTAATTCAGTTTTTATGACCAATCAACTCTTAATAATTTATCAGTGAATTCTCTAGTACTTGAAATTATATTCTTGAGATTACATTATTTCTTATATTTTGAGAAAAAAATTAAAATTAATTTCGAAATTCATCTTTAAAAAGAAACAACAAAATGCAAAATAAATTTTAATGTATAAATAATAAAATATGTATAAATAGAGGTATAAATATATAATAAATATATGTATAAATATATGTAATATTGTTTTTTTGATTTTTTTTAACAAAAAATTTCAAAAAGAAGAATAAAAAATAAGTATCTTAAATATCAACACCAGCGATACTCAGAATTGATTTAGTTGTACAGGCGACCCCTGATATTGTACCAAAAGCTATCATTAATATTGAGTTCCAATTTTTTTTAAAATATACCCATTTACTTTGATTTTTTTTCAATTTTTTTTGAGATTTAGTTTTTTGAATTAATAATGATTGTTCATCTTCCTCTGAGGTGGTTATGAGATCTTTTATCGAACCCGAATCCAAATTGCCATTTTTCTGGTCATCTCTCGAATCTGTTTCTGAAAGTTCTTCATAATCACGGATTGATTCTGTAATGTTTGTCGAAAGTTGTAAATGAGGGTTATTTTTAATTTTGATATAAAAATAACCTGGGAGGATAAACACAACAACATTGCCCGCGATTGCAGAGGTTAAATCAAATATTACAACGATATTTTTCACTAATAGGCAAACTCCTAGGGAAATGATCAGTGGCACGATTGTCAAAAAAACGAATTTTTTGCCGACAAATTCCCATTTTGGGAAGAAGGTGTCGCGAAACGCCTTCCTGCAAGCAAAAAAATAAACGGGGCTACAAAGAATGATTGCCAACGACATTGCAATTCGAGCACTATCGGCAATATTGTTTGTTGAGGAATAGTTTTTTAACAGGTCCCCTTGCGTTTTGCCACGGAATTGGAGATACCCAAAGATACTGATCCCGATATAAATGAAGGAAGCGGTTACTATTGCGCCAAAGGCAATGATTTTCATCCTTCGCGATTTGGCTTTTTGGTGCTGATCAGAAACGTCTCTTTTCAAGACCAAACCCTGACCTTTGCCTTCGCTTTTGCCCATGATATTTTGAATCACAGAAAATAAATTTACCTGGCACACAAACGCAAAAGTGGTGATTGGTAAGGCAAGGAGTATCTGTGTGCTAAATTGGAAATAGACCACCTCCCCATTTTCAATCGCCAAATCAACCTTCTTGTCAGTCATTCTTGAGATGGATTGAATAACCACAGTGACTACAACAAAGATCGTTGCGCAGAGGGAAATCAACGATGTAAAGCCGAGCTTGGTAATTTGCCGAACGAACGCCAAGGGGCTAATTATGAGCACAACAGTCAGAGTAATCAAAAACTCTCGATTAAACCAGATGGAATGCGCAGAGAGTGAATTGTCACCCCACTTGTGGATGAGTGGCGGCAGGCTATCACCTAAAAATGTAAAATATCCCGCAATCGCTCCAAATGTGTAAATAAATAATGTAAACGGAACAATCCATTTAAACTTTTTCCCCAGGGTGTGCGATGCTAATTCTGTATAGCCCCCAATCCCAGTCATCAGTTTGCATCGAATTAACAAGGACAACGAATAATAGGAAAGATATGCACTTACAAACAATAAAATTAGCCCCAAAATTAAACCACACGATTTCAGGGTAAAGGCAATCGAAATCGTACCAACACCAATGATCGTGTTACTAAGAACAAAGATCCTTTTTGATAATGGCGGTAATTTGTTCTTGTTTGTAGATTTTTTTGTTTGTTGTTCATTTTCTTGTTCTTGTTCTTGTTCTTGTTCTTCTGAAGATCTTGATGAAGCAGATGCAATTTTGGAATCTATTGATCTCATATAGGAATAAAAAAATAAAAAAATTATTTGTTAATTTGCTTGAATTTTATTGTCTAATTATCAATAAAATAAATCAAAAAAGTTAAAAAAAAAACAGGAACAAGGATTTAATAGTTAAACTTTTTGAGAATTCTAATTTTTTTGAATAAAAAAGTGCATTTTAAAGATTAGGTTATTTGAGACAATACAAATGTCAGTGATCCTAAACTATTACTTACCCTAATTTCTGAGATTTTGGTAATATCCACTTTTCTATTTTTTAGTAAATCTTTTTAATTTTGAGATCGAAAAAAGTCCAAATAAATAATTTTCCATATATACTATTTGTTTCTGAGTAAATGGAACTAAGTGTTAATTCTGCTTTTCAAAAAACAGATTTTTTTATTCAATTGTCTCATTTCAATTTTTTTATTTCAGTAAAAAAGCTTTAATTATTAATTTCCGTTTTGTCGAATTGGAAGGTAATTTTTTTTGAAAAGGCGGAGAAAAATATTGATCTTTTTATTATGTGATCATCAGTATTATCTTGAAACACAGGTTTTTTTGAATTACCTAAATTTGGATTCCTTAAAAATATCTTTGATGATGATATTTTTTAAAAATTTTTTGTAATTTCATCTATTTAATTATTAAGGTTTGTAATATCTCAAATTTGAAAAAAAGATATTTTTTATATGGTATGGCTACTTACTATTTGTTGCAAAATAAATGTAACAAACTTTTTATGAGGGTTTCCAAAATTAGATTTTATAAATCATAGAAAATTTCAATTTTTTTATTCTTTAAATCAGCTTAAATCATAAATTACTTTTTGAGAATTAGGAAACTTGATGGTTTATTGTAATTCTTGGTTGATGTGTTTTTTTTTGTAAAGATAAATGAAAATTTTGATCTTTTAATTTTACAATTATAAGTATTATTTTGGCTCTTATGTGACGGACACTTGACTGTGTATTTATTTTAATAGTGGTTCAAAAATGTAATTTTTGACAATTTATTATTTTTTTTACCAAAATCCGAATTGAAGAGTTTAAGGACTACGTTTGCAATTCAACAAATAGTCTTGAAAGCATTTGACCTAAAATCATTCGAGTAGGGAAAGAATGATCTTGGAAATATTCTCCAATTTGGATCAAAAAATCATTTTTGGTCATTTTTTTTCTGAAAAATGAAAAAGAAATTTTGAGATACGTGAACTCGAACACCTTGTTCAGGAACGGGAAAATGAAAAAGAAAAATCATCACGGGTTTCTTGCATCAAAAAAACCTGATCTTTTTTAAGATTTAAATATACAACTCTAACTTTAAAAAGCCAAATTAAAAATGATCCACTCAGATTGTAAAAATGGGAATTAACTATCAAGCAATACTCATTTTTTTTTTCTTTTCTCTTTGTCTCTCTCACTGTTTCTCTCTCAAAATAACACAAAATAAAACAAGTAAAAATAAGAAAAAATTAAAACACATTTAACAATATAGGTCTTTAAGAAAAAATTGTTAATAATATGGATTAACAATTCTTTCTACGACCATATTCTATTTTTAAAGAAATACAGTCAGTTTCACTTTTAAGGCACAAACTTTCTACGAAATTTAAGGCACAAGCAAAATCTCAAATTAAAGCACAAAATTCAAATTCTAGTAAAAATAAATTGTAAAAAATAAAATTCCAAATTTTGTGCCTTAATTTGAGATTTTTATTGTGCCTTAAATTTCGTTGAAAGTTTGTGCCTTAAAAGTGAAACTGACTGTAATAGAATATTTATGTAGAAATATTCATTACTAGTTTCTTCAAAAAATATAATAAAAGAATAATAATAATGATTTTAAAAAGAAGGAAAAAAGATATACCTATTTCCATTACCCTATATATTTTCAAAAAAAGAAGAAGAACATAAATTTTATTTATTTTTCTCTCTATCTATTTCAAATAAGAGAGTATTCTCAGTAAAAGAAATGGGTAATCTTTTATCAAAAGATATCCCAAAAACATCATCATCCATTAGATCAGGAATTATATTCCGACCACTTGTTAAAATTTCCTCTATTTCTTCGATGTCATTTTCATTATAACTATCCTCTTTTTGTAAATCCTCTTCAACAAAACCAATTATTCCGTTACTTTCATCGACTTCAGTAAAAAGTTCAATATCCCCATTAAATTCACCTTTATTAATATTCAATGTTTTAGTTCTTTGAAATTTTTTTTTAATTTTAAAATTGTTTCAAATTCAGTGATGTATAGTGAGAGGTTTATAAATGCTTCGTTTTTTTTATTTAAATTTAATATGTCTGCAGTTTTATTGTTTTTTGAAACTTTATCTTTTAATTTTATTAAAATTGAGTTTAAATATGACCGAACCTGATAAAGTTTTTTTTTTTGTTTGTAATATATTCTGAACAATTTGGTCTTGTTCTATTGGAACTAATACCCTTTTATGAAATATTATTTCGTGGATTAGTTGTGATATTTTTGTTTTGTATGAAGTACTACATTCATATCTACAATAAAATTTTTTTTTAAATATATTTTTATCTATTAATGTATCTTTAAAAATATAATATCCTTCTTCAATTATTCTGTTTTTATTTGAATATTTTTTTAGTTTTCTTTTAAATCTTTGTAATTTATATTCTTTTTGTATTTTGTCTATTTTTTTCATAATTTTTTTTCTAAATTTTTTTTTTTGTTGTGAAATTATTTGCGGTAAATTTATTTGAAACCCTAATTGTTCCATTAAAATCGTTTTCCATTCTGGCAATTCTCGGTTTAAAGCTGAAAATTGGCATCTCATTTCCCATTTTTTTTGTTATATTAAACCTCTTTTCAACAAACTTTGTTCTCGAATTCATAAAACTTTCACATTTGTTTGTTGAACCCGATTTAAAAATTTCTTCTGATCGATCAGAAAGTTTATTAATTATATCACTTAATTCAATCAATTGTGGAGATAAAGAATATAATTCACGATTTTCAATTTCAGATTCTTGGACAAATTCAATATTATTTTGATATAATTTTAATTTTTTGATAAAAAAAAAATCTTTTTTCAAGCGAATTTCATCATAAACACCCATCCAATATAATTTATCTTCTTTCTTCATTTTTTTTATTTGTAATTTATCTTCAACAATTTTCATATTATTTTTTAGAATTTTTAAATAATCTTCAATTAAATCCTGAAGTTTTTTTTTCTTTTCTAATAAAAAATTTTTATCAATTATGTTCAAATCAGGTAATTTATATCTATCAGTGTATTTACCCTGGTGCTCACAACAACAATGATTATTCAGATAATGAAAAATTGATATTTCTATATAAATCTTTAATTCCAAACTTGTCCAACTCGTTTCAGATTTTGATCTAATCCATTGTGTCAAAGTTGTTTTAATTTTTTTAACGCAGCGAAACTTTGAATTTTGTTCAATATTTTTTCGAACATTTTTTAAAAGATGGTTGCGATCTTTTAAAATTTTTACCCTTTGCCAAACACTTGAAAATATTTTGGATAATTTTGTGTCCCCATCTTTAACAACACCAACTAAATTAATATAGTCTCTGTGTTTTGAACAAAAAATCCTTGCCCCCTCTGCTTCCATATTCCCACTCGCCCCTGAAAAATTATCTCTTGTGACTACAATTAAATCAAATAACAATTTTGTTTTATTGTCTATGACAATAAAACAACACTCATTAGCATTGCGCCGACTTGACCACCCAGCATCCACACAAATTGTTAAATTATTTAGGTCCATTTTTGATCTATTTTCTTTCAAATGATCTTGGAATAAACAATTTGTTTGTTCAATTAAGATATCGATAGTTTTGTAATAAGCGTTTTTTTTTAAATAATAAACACCCAACATTTCCATTTGTTCCCGATAGTTTTCATAAAAATTCCCAGCTAATACAGATGAAATTATTTTTCTCTGTCCATTTTCTGTTCGAAAACGTGCTTTATTCTTTGTGTCACTCCCTTTCCTAGAACCCATTCCTTCTATTTTATTTGAAAAATAAAAGGTTTCTTTATTGTCTTTGTATTGTTTAATTGGGCAATTTTTACAATTTAAAATTGCACTAAACGATCCATAATTTTCTTTCAATTCTTCTAATTCTTTTCTTCTACCACAAGGACAACGAAGATTATTTAACAGCAAGATCATTTGTTTGGAATCAACCAAATAATTTGAATGCGGTGTAAGTAATTCCGAGTATATGGTGGGTTTTAATGGTTCGTTCCCATTTTCCAAAGATTTCTGTCGGATTATTTGATCTTCATTGTGCCGAAATTTTTTCTTCATTTGTTCAAGTTGGCGTTCGTTTTCTCCTTTTTTTCTTTTTCTTGCCTTTTTCTTTTCCTTTTCTTTTTCTTGTTCCCTTTCATCTTCAAAAATTTTTGTTCTAAGTTCTTTCCCATTTGCCTCTTGTGTTAAAAGGTATATACGATATTCCTCTTCGTTGAATGAGGGTTGGTGTGTCAGATTGCCACAATTTACTTGATTTTCTTCTTCCTTTTCATTAACATAATCACTATCATCGGAGTTTGTACTTGATTCTGTCAGATCCTTTTCGAAAGGATCTTCAAAATTGTTTTCCCTCTTTTCAAACGTTTCAATTTGTGGGTTTCCAAATTTGTTCCAGGAGTTCCACAAATTGTAACAGTTCTTACAAATGTAAAACTGTTTTCCCAAATTTTCTTTTCTTTGATCATATCTTCCTCCATGCTTTTGTGGATCATATTTCCTGGAATTGATTACGGAACAATTTTTTCCATGCCAAATGCACTTAACATTCTTTTTGTGTTTTTTTGATAATTTTTTTTTTATTTGAATAGTATCTCTCAAAACCCAATTTGTTTGATCAATAAAAATTGGGTTGAGGTCGTTGGGGAAAGGTTTTGTGGAATTTTGCATTCAACGATCTAAATTTTAAAAAAAAATTTCAACGTTTCAGTTTTTTTTATCTAAAAAAAAAACTTTGCAAAAAATAAAAAATGATCTTTCAAATTTTTGAAATGGGAATTTGAACGGAATTAATCCATACCTAACCATTACTCGTTCCCATTCTTCAAATATTACTTTGTTTTGAAATAAAAAACAAAAAGTTGCTCAATTATTCCAAAAATAATTCAGTTTTATCAATTTCGACTTTTTAGAACAATTTTTAGAACCCTCTCAGAATATTTCGGTCACCCGACTAAAATCATTTAACATCCACAACAACATGTCAGGGTTCTAAAAATTGTTCTAAAAAGTAATTTTCTCAAAAAGTCAATTTTCCCCAACCTTCTTTGTCATTTTGAGATACGTGGTAATTTAAATTATCACCTTTTCTCATAAAAAATTTCATTTTTTCATTCTTAGATCTTACTGATTAAATATTTGTAAGACTTGTCAACAACCTAACATTCTTTGAATAACGCCAAACAAAAAATTTGAATTGCAAACGTAGTCGTTAAGATTAAATGATTGATTGGAAGCTAAGTAATTAAAGAATTGGATTTTTGGGTTGTAAATTCAAATTTTGATTTCCTTTTACGTCAATTACCTTAAAAAATTGAAAATTAATAAAGTTTTTAAAAGCTCCAAATAAAACCAAACCCAGATAAAAATTTTGATAACAACCCACAAAAAATTAAAATTTCTTATAATTTACCTTCCAATCAAAGACTCTTTTCAAAATAAGTTAACAGACATATAATTTTTAATAAAAAAAAAGGTTTTATTATTAATATAGCTAAATTACAATAAAATACATTAAAACAATAAATAGTTTTTTATTTTAATTTTTATTTTCCAAAATAGGTGATTAAAATTAAAATACAATTTTTTATTATTTGGGTGGAATCAAAAAACAAAAAGAAAAAAGAAAAATCAAAAAATTATTTCAATTCTACTTGTTGTGGTTGTTGAAAAAGGACGTAAAATTATGAAGTAGACCTCAAATAAGTATGATAGAATTTTCAACATGGTTATTTTGATTTAAAGAAAATATTTTAAAATTATAGATGGAAGAATTATTATTCCTTAAATGCCATCTTTTTTTTTTTTTTTTTTTTTAATGTTTTTCGATCAGAAATATATACTGAAAGTGTTGAAATTGAAAATAAATACTTCAACCTTCTTGAAGGTAATTTTTTATTAATCTTTTGATTTTATTTTTTATTTATTATTTATTCTAATTTTCCCAATTTTTATTAGAGCTACTTTATTGAACTTGAAGGAGAGTAGTCAAAATTTCAAAATACCCTTTTCAAAGATGAAAGAAAAAAAAAAAAAAAAAAGATCTGTAATCCAGTATTTGCGATTGATTAGAACTCCTTACCAAAATACACATTAACATTAGGTAAAATGGGTTGGTTTTACAAAAGTCCAAAAATTCAATATTAATATCTAATTTCAAGTTTTATTTTCTTTTTAGAAAAAAATTTTTAAATCATTAATTTCCAGTCTGGAAATCTTGGTATCGCTTATTAATCGTTAAGATTTGTAATGTTGTGGAAATCATCAGGATAACAATTAATTTTGAAACTACCCTATTAGTATTAAACTTATAAAATTGGGTCTTCGGAGAAAAAAATAATAAATTACTAAAAATTGCCCTTTTAAACCACTATCAAAATAAATATACAGTTAAAGGACGGTCACCGAAGAGCCAAAATAACAAGTAGCCCTACCGTGTACAAGACATCTTTTTTTCAAATTGTAAGAATTGTAATCACTTAATAATTTGATTGTACACCGGTTAATTAAGTAATTTTCTGATACTGTGATTAGAAAAAAAAACCTTTTATTTTATATCTTCTATTTCTAACAACTAAGATTTTTCTTTAAGAAATCCTATTAATTCAATCTTGGAGAAAAAGAAAAAAATAGTTCCAAATAGATTTCTAATTACTTTTTATTTCTTTTTTTAGAAGGTGATATAACACTTATTTTCCTATATACACTTTTTAAATTGATAAAACAACCAGTAATCAACTTTAGATAACTAAATCATCATTTTTAAAAGAAATTTATTATCTAAATTTTATTTTCAGTAAAATTATCTGATCTTTTAGTAAAATTTTTTAGATTTTGAAAAATAAAAACAAATATTTGAAAAAACAGCTTTTTTTTTTCCAAAATCCCACTTTTAGTAATTTCTGATATTGTAAATGAATAAACAAATAATATTTGATTTTTTTAATCTAATTTTGGGATTTTGAGGAAAAATAAACCAAATATTGAATCCTTGAAGATCTAAAAAATTACCCTTTTATTGTATTTTCAATAATTTCAAAAATTTTCAGACATTTAAAAGATTAGCTAATATATTTAACAAAAAAAACCCAAAAAAAAGTTTACGAGATATTATTAAAATCAGTTATTTGATAATATTTTATTAATTAATTATATATTCTTATTTTCCAATTAAAAAATGAAAATTTTTAGTTCCAATTCTCTAAATATTATTAGTTGATTAAGTAGTTGAAAACCCTAAAATATTTAACTTATCATTTAGAAATGATATTTTTAGACAATAAATTAAACTTCCTCATTTAACTCTCATCAAAATTTTTATTCTTTTAATTTCCTTGTAACAGTAACAATTAATATTCATTTTGGAAATTGAAATTAAGATTTTCATAATTAATTGCAAAATAACAGTATTAAAATTCTTTGGTAAATACAAATATTTTGTTTTAAAAATGATTTTATTTTTAAAATTGAAAGATTGGTCTTCACAAAACGATTTTTTGAATAAAATAATTATCATTCTATTAAAATAATTAGATATTATATTTACTATTAATAAAATTTGTATAAATGTATATATTCTTTATTTTATCTCTAAAAATTTCAAAAACTCTATTTTTTACAACATTTATATTTACACTTGAGCATACCAAGAAAACAAATTATGTTTAGAATTTGATTGAGAGAGAAATGAAAAATTCAAAAAAAAAGATAATTTAAAAATTGTAAAATCCAAATTATGAATTGGATTAGTGGTTTCGACCAAAAAAAAAACTTTTTTCAACAATCCTATAATTCAGGACGTTTATTCATTGCCTAAAGAGATATTATAATATAAATAGATCAAAAACCGAATCAATTTTACTGCCTAAGCTATTTCTAAGGAAGTGGAGGCAAAATTATTTTAAAATATTTCTATTAAAGTAAATTACTATAAAACCATTAAAATATATATAAACATTAACTACAATTTATAGATTCTTGAGAATAATTCAATTAGTTTCTTAGTATTGTAGCAAATAAATAAAAGAAATTAAATTTTCTAATCTCGAATTTTCTCTGATATTTTTTACGGGTGAAAATTCGTGTTTATTGTTTTCTATTTAATGAAAAAATCATTTTCTTAACTTGATTAATCTCAAAAAAATTTTCCAAATTGAATTGAAAACAAATAACTGTATTTTATTGTTTAAAAAATCATTTGTGACCTTTCCATAGTTTACAGTTTTTAATTGAAACTGGTCTTGCGTTTTTTTTCACCAAAAAAAGTACTAGTTTTTTTTTCCATTTTTTGGAAATATTTTGATAACATAAATATTTTCAAATAAATATCTTAGCCATAGATTCAATCGAAATTATTATTAAACTTAGTTTGATGATTTCCAATTAAAGATTAACTTCACTAAAAAAGATGATTTTTTATGAATTATAAAATGAAAAAATGCCCAACTTATTTTTATTATTATTTATAGAAAGGAGGAATTAAAGAAAAACCATCAAATAAAAAAAAGAGTAGAAGAAAAATAATTAAAAAATATATAAAAAATAAATTTATCATTTTCAACACCAAATAGAAATTATCCACGCCCTGAATACAAACAATGCCTAACTTTTTTGGAAATACCTTATGTTTAAAATATGAACAGATTAATATTATTGAAAATATTGATGATTTTTTAAGGGTATTTCCTTCCTATAAAAAAATAAATTAATTTTTCAAAATAAATTAAAAGAAATAAATCTTAAAGAATTAATTGAAAAACAAAAATTGCTTGGAATTATTTCAATTAATTAATAACCATGAAATCTATAGTTTTACACTTAAATTAATGAAAACAAATTTAAGTCTAAAAGTAAATAAAATGTAATTTACACTTATTCAATTATAAAAATATTTTTTTTTTTTTTGATAATTTAAGTTTTTAGAGTTAAAAAATTATACTGTAGTCAAAATAAAGCTGTATAAAAATTTAACCCATGTTTCAAAATAAAAAGCTTGTTTTTTTTTTGTTATAGAAGGCCTATCCATTAATCAATCATGAAAACCAATAACATACACTAATTAATCACGGTATTGGTTTCTTAAAGTTCCATAATTTAAAAGGAAATTTGAAAAATGAAGAATCAAATTATCAAAATTTATCGAAAAAAATCTAGGAAATTTTTAATTTATAAACTATTTTTCAAAAATTTTGACTCACTTTATAATGTTAATGGTTGATTTATGGAGGGTTTATTTCTGTATTCTTAACAAAAAAATATTTTCAAATTTATAATCAAGTATCATTTTTACTAATTTTTCTTTCTTTTTGTTTTTTCTTTTTCTTTTTTTTTTGAAAAATTTTTCTTTTTCTTTTTTTTTTAATTTATTTTTCTTTTTCTTTTTTTTTTGATACCTTTTTTTTGTAAAAGATCATGTGGAAAAAAAAGATCTTCGAAAATACAAATAATCGCTATGAAAATTTCGACTATACAATGTCTTTGAAAATGAATTTAATTATTCATAAAAAATCTTCTTTTTCAACTTTTTTACAGTGAAAGTTCAGTAATAAAAAATCCGTAATGCTCATTTCAAAAATTGAGACTCACTTTTTTTTAGTTTTTAGTTTTTATTTTTTTATAATTTAAATATATCAGATTTTTATATAATATTTAGAATGACTTAAGGGATTAGCGTCATATATAAATTTCTCTATAATCAAAGTATGTTGTAATTGGGCGGAAATGATATTAGTGCGCCATTGCTCAAATAGTTCTAAAAAATCTATTATAAATCTTATTGCACAGCAAATTATTACATTTTTTATTAATGATCACAATTAAAAATGTTTCATTTTGAAAAAAAAAAAAATTAATTCCTTTTCCAAACCTAAAAATAGAAACCCAAAATACAGTATTCTGGTATTTAATAATTTAGATTTAGAACTTCCAAAAGTAACTATTTTTATAATTTTTGAATTTCAAAGATTAACTCAATAATCATCAACATAAAAACCCAAGGACTGATTAGTTTTGTTTGCTTTTGATAAAGATACTTGTAAAATCAATATATTTCCATGATTTGAGAAATAATTTATCAAAAAAAATTTATTCGTCAATTATTTAATTTTTTTAAAAAAAAACGAATTTTTTAGCAACTAATCTACATTTCGCTACAAATTTAAGAAAGATATTTTGTGACTTTGGAGTCTGAAAATTGATAATTTAACCTTTAAATTTAGGGTGAATTGCAGATTTTATTCTGAAATTGTTGGGTTTTTTACAAATACATAGATCATTTTTAATTGATGAGGTCAACAAATATTACTAATTGACTAATCGATTTTTTAGAGACATTTGAACCATGTAGCACTAATGTGATTAAACCGAATAACAACATTCTTTGATCCTAGATTTCTCATTGGTAAACGCTAATCCCTTAAAAGAGAATTACAAATCATATTTAGTTATCAATTGTTCTTGAATACAAATGGATAATTTTTTTTTTTTAATTTATTATTTCAGGTGAGTAACAATATTTGAAAAAGACTTTATTTTTATCATAAAAAAACAAAAAAATTGAGAATATTATGGAAAATTTTCAACTATTTGTATTCCTAATTTATAATTATACTATAAATAACCAAACCTTTACTTTCAAAACTGATTAGAACTTAAGTAGACTATTTGGTAGTAGATTGGATGTTTCCTTGGTACAAGAAGAAAAAAAAGCACGGATAATATTTTGAAAAACGGATTATAGTGATTGGGCACACATTATTTTGATCATGGTATCAACTCTTTTATGAAAAAATTTTTAAATGTGAGCTTTGTTATTCTTATATTCAACTTCTTAAAAGTCTATATAAACATCAAAATTTGATATTGAAAAAATTTCACGGTATCCTTGGAAAAGCTGTAAGTTGATTTGAAAAATAAACTCAAGGTGTGATCGAAACAAAATTTATTTTTATCAGAGTGAATTTATGTCGTTTCTTAATGAATTTTTGATGTTTAGATTCATTTTGGGTTCTGAAAATTTATTTTTTTGAAATCAGAAAAAATTCTAGAATATTAACTTATTTAGGAATTTTTTTTTAAATATGAGTGTATTTATTCTCATATTCAACTTATTAAATATCCATATCATATCAAAATTTGATATTGAAAAAATTTCACGATAGCTTTGGATAGGCTGTATTTTGGGAATCATTCACCACAAGTATAGAACAAAAAATGTTATCATATTTCAATTATTAACAGGGTTCAAAGTGAGTCTCATCAGATTTAATTAAATAATAGTTTTGAATTGGTAATAAATAGAACATAATTATAAAAAATGTTCTTATTTTGTCAAACTTGGCCAAGAAAAAAATATCACATCAATTGTAGAGACTTTTATTGACAAATTTGTTTTTTTGATTTTACTTCAATTTTGAAATGAAATTACAAGATCAAAATTCAATTACGTAATTTATAAGTAATATTCTAACCTTTAAAAACTTTCATTTTAATCAACTTTCAGTTGGGGTTTTTCAGAAAAATATTTTTGTGTTTTTTGAATTTAATAAATATTTTTCTTTTAGAGAACTTTTAAAAATTTCAATGAATTGCATTTTTATTGTTTGTAAATCAATTTTTTGTAATATTTTTGAGAGACTAGTAAACATAAATAAAATCTTGTATTAAGGGGGTAAATACATTTTTCATTTTTTGAGTGCCACGATTTATGTGAAACTGAATTCTTCAAATCTTTTCTTTAGCCAAATAAATTGATATTTTCATAAATACTAGAGTGAAATATATCTATATAATAATATATTTTCAAACCAACAAAAAAATGGAAATCAAAAAATAAATGAAAAAATTGATCAAAAAAAAATAAATAAAAATCATTTATTACTTGATCTGATCTATCAAATTTTACACAATTACTCATTCTTTATTTGGTTTTATTTTTAATTCTTTATGAAAACACATTTTGTTTGGAAAATGTTTGATTAACATATTACTGTTTATTTCTACAAAATTTTCAAAATGAATTTTAAAATCCTATTTTCATTTAATTCATCTAATTCTAGTTTTAGCTCAGAAAAACCAATATTTTTTTAAATTCTTCTTGAGAATGAGGGTTTATAGGACAAATTCGTTTGAATTTATAATTATTTATTTTCCAATAAAATAAGAACTAAAAATAATTCTTAATCTGAATCAAATTTTTTCTTGAATTTTTCTATTATTTTGAGTTGAATATTTTGTAACTGTTTTTTGGTTACAAGAATTCAAGGGCTCTATTTTAATTTTTGAAATAGTATTCTTTGATTTGACTTTGTTTGATTAAAATATTTTTGAAAAGAATTTTGAAAAGCAAATTTGTTATAAAAAATTATGTAAAATAATAATAAATAGTAATGGGTAAGAAATTCAAGGAAAAAAAATAGTTTTTATTCATACAAAATAAGAAGATAAAGAAAATCAATCTTCGAAAATAAGTTTTTATCGATTATTTTTTAATCCTTCTTAATCATTTTTAATTTCAACAAATTTATTTGGTATGATGATCTATCGTGTTTGGTCTTCTAAAAGAAAATAGTAGTTTCAAATACACCCTTTTTGGTGTATATTTTTTTGAGTTTACTGTTTGATTAAATTTGATGGTTCGTATAAACACATCTCTAGATCTAAAACCAAATATTTAATAAAACCAAAAATTTAAAAAAAAAATTCAAATTAATCCAAAAATTAAAGATTTAACTCTGAATTACTTTGGATTTGCTATTCTTTTCACAAATAGAATAACCAAGAGATGATTTTGGTTTTGAAGTTTCAATATCTGGTGACACTCAAAAAATATTTTTCAGATATGTTCAACTATTTAAAATTTTTCAAAATGATAAAATGTACTTACTTCCTATATTTGAGAAATAAATTAAAAATAAATTTTATTATAGTCAGTCCCACTTTTTAAGGCACAAAACTTTCAAAGAAATTTAAGGCACTATAAAATCTCAAATTAATAAACAAAAGTTTAGAATTTTTTTTTTACAATTTATTTTAGTAGAATCTGATAATTGTATCTTAATTTGAGATTTTTATTTGTGTCTTAATTTCCTTGAAAGTTTGTGCCTTAAAAATGGATCTGACTGTATATCTTGAAATTGTATAATGTTATAAAATGCTAAATACTATAATTTCCAAACTTATTTTTGATTTGGTAGTTTCCAATATGAATTACTTTTGTTTGGTTAGGTTTGATAAATTTTTTTGTTTTTTATAAAGTGTAGTAATTCTTTATTATAAATTATTGAAAGAAATTTAATTTAGTTTGTAAATATTTGTTTTTTTTTATGTGATATATTGTTTGTTATTTCGTTTAGTTTAATGTTTATGGGTTATATCACTTTTTTTTTTTTGGGATATTGAAACTAAATATTGTTTGTTGTTTTAGGTTTGTGTCTTATTGTTATGGTTTATCTTTTTTATTTGTAATTTAAAAAACGAAAATTTGTTGAATCTCAAAAAGCGCAAAATTCATTAATTAAAGCTATTGAACAATAAGTGAAAAAAAAAATATTTCAATAACACATAAATGAAGGTTATAATGTCTTCCGATTAGTATAGAGGTAGAATGCCTGACTGTCACTCAGGTGGCCGGGGTTCAATTCCCCGATCGGAAGTACTTCTTTTTTTTTTTGAACGTACTCATCATCAACATCTAATGTTAAACTCTTCAAAAAACCTAAAATTAGTTCAATTGTCATCTTTTTTTTTGTGATTTTGGTTGATTTAAGATCAATACCAAAAAGCAAAAATTACAAAAAATTTTAATTTTATATTTTACTTTTTTGATTCTTGAAGAATAAATTCATCTGAATAAAATTCTTTGAAATATCTTTTTATTTGGTTTTTTTAACAATAAAACTTTTCCTTTTCAAAAATAAAAATTCTCAAGTGAAAAAAAAAATTTAAAAATTATTCAAAAAAATTGAAAATTATTCTAAATTATAAATTCTATTAACAGCCTAATACTCACTCAAAATACCTAGAACAACAATCCTTAAAATCAAAAATGTTTTACCTTCAAAGATAAGAAAGACAAATTGTCAGAAATCTTAAAGAATTTGAAAATGACTGATAAAAATTGATGAATAAAAAAAAGAAAAATAAAATTTCATTAAAACTCCAAATTATAAACCAATAAGGCTCAGTTTTCTTTTGAAATCAAGTTTAATTATCAACAATAGATCTAATCTATTATTTAAATGTTTTTTAAACGTAGGGAATTGATATTAGTTCTTCAGGTTTCAAATAACTCTAAAAAATATTTATTCCAAAATTTCTGAGATTAATGAAAACTATTTGGATTTTTTTCACAATCAAATATTCTAAATTAAATAATCATCTTTAATGGGAAAAAAATGATTAATTATAATTACCTTTCTTCCAAAGTAAGAAAACAAATTTGCTGTTTGTAAAGTCTTTAAAAAACAAGCAATATCGAGAAACATCAAAAACCAATTTTTTTGAAATTTTTTAGTTTCAAGATAGACTTAATCGTAAACAAACACTCATACGAGAAATAATCAAAATTCACTATACCTTCTATCACAAAAAATTGTTGTATTTTTAATAAATATACAATAAGTGATTAAAAAATTTAAAAATACTGTCTTCAAAATATTAGATCTCAAAAAGTTTAATCCAAGATTCCAAATAAAAAGCGGAATTTAATTGTGTTAAAGAAGACCTATACACATAAAGGGATAAAAAAACTGGCAATAAACGATAATTAAATATGGTATTGGTTTCTTAAAGTTAGATTATGAAATATTAAATTCTAAAAATAAAAGATCTTATTGGAAAAATTTTAAACTTTAAGGGAGTAGCTACACCATAAGACATCCTAAAAATTTGAGAGAGATGAGATAGGAGTATTTTATATTAGTGACGTGTGATCGTAGATTCTCTAAAAATTTATTTTAGAAAATTATTCGTTATTTTTGTTTTAGTAGGGTTCAACAATAAAAAAAAAGAGAAATATTGATATATTAGTTTTGATTTTTTTTTTTCTTTTAAAACTAAATTCCAAAAATTTTGTCAACAGTTAAAACAGTCGAAAGAATAACAATATCATACTTTACATTCAATTTGTAATTATTTGATTTTATAAACTATTTCATTTTTTTGTCTTTTTTGTTTTGTTTTCATTTCGTTTTTTTCCAAATATGAAATATGTTTTGTTAGATCTAGTAATTTTTTTCGATGGTTGATAATACGTTAGATTTGAATTTCTTAAATTGAAAAATCACATACAATTGGTCCATGGTATCTTATAAATTGACTGATCAATCAACAATTGTTGGTGTAATTTTAACAAATTTACCAATACATTTATTGTTCAGATCTTGTTATTATTTTGAACAGACTGATTTTGATTTTTTTGTTTTATATTGTTTTTCTTTTATTTGGATGTGAAGGAGTACTAATAAAAATATTAATAAAATCTTAGTTAAATGTAGTTTTATATTACATTTGGAAAAATATAATAAAGTGAGTTTCTGCTTTCCCTATTTTGATTTTCTGATATATACAAGTTTTTGGAAAGAGTTTTTTTTTTT
Organism: Anaeramoeba flamelloides; assembly: GCA_027625915.1. Classification (NCBI taxonomy): domain Eukaryota; family Anaeramoebidae; genus Anaeramoeba; species Anaeramoeba flamelloides. The sequence goes on along the minus strand of JANTQA010000032.1, from coordinate 8,227,758 downwards.
GGGAGAAGATTATTTCAGATTCTTAGAATAAAACTTATAGATATTTTGTGGTTTAAAATTAGATAGAATATAATCATATTCATTTCTCCAATTCAACCAAATCCAATGATTTAAAATCCTAACAAGTAATATTTTGGGATAATTATTATTTTTTAGAATCCTTCTAGCTATTTAAGCTACACTCATATTACCTTTTGTGCTTCTCTCGGTTGTAATGTAATTTTTCTTTTTTTAAAAAAATCCATTAATCCCAAATGTCTCTGATAAAAAAATATTTCTAAATACTTTTTGTTTGTCATGATTAAAAAAATTCAAAAATGATGAAAAAAGAAAAATGAAAAAATTAAATGCCACAATAGAATGTTGAGATAAGTACGAAAATATAAGTCATTCAACACTTGAAACACTATTTTAAGCAATTAAACTCAAAATTCTATTGTGGCAATTTCTTTGAGACTTTTAAAAAAAAATTAAAAAATCTAATAATGAATAGAGCCTTAAGGAACAAGAAACTATGATATTGTAAGTTTGAGTTCTAAGATTAAAAATTTTAATTATTTAATTTTATTATATTAAAATATATTTCCTAATCTAAAGATAGAAAATCTAAATTAACAAGCTTATTTATTTCCAAAGAGTAATATTTTCAAGTAAAAAATAATAATTATTTTTAAAATTATTTATTTCCAAGATTTGTTTGATTAATATTCACTTGGAAATGATTAAGAATGGTTTATTTTTTTTTCCCATAAATGAATTTGGTTGTTTTTTGATGAAATTTCAGAGGTTTAACAACAATATTATCATCAGAATCTTTTAATGTTTGATTTAAGGACTATCAAAAATAAAGCCCCCACTGGGGTCTTACAAATTAAAACATCAGTGAATTAAGATCTTTATCGCTGAAGATCCAGAAGTACTATAAAATTTTGAAATTTTTGGAATAGATAATTTTGCAAGATCGGATACTTTATTGAAAGATGGTAGTAAAAACGACAACTCGATTATGTTACTTCTAATTGAAGTATTGTCGTGTTTCAAATAATAAACCTCTGAAAAAATAGTCTTTGAAGAAACATGGTTGGGTTACGGGTTTGTACTATAATCTTCCAATAAAGTAACTGATCACGGTAAATAATCTATTCCTAATTTTTAAATTTTATAGTTCTTCTGGATATTCAGCGATAAAGAGTCTAATTCACTGATGTTTTAATTTGAAAGACCCCAGTGGTATCTTTATTTTTAATAGTCCTTAAGGTTTACAATCCCTGAAATTTGAAAAAAGATTATCTTGTTTTGGGTGTATTGACTTGTTAATTTGGTTCTTAGCTGATCGATCTTGGATTTGGTATGAGACGTAAAAGTCGTTCAAAACGGCAATTTTGGACAATTTATTTTTAATTTTTCCGAAATCAGAAATGAAGAGTATAAGATTAAGAGATTGGTAGGTATTTCAGAATAAATGTAAATTTTTGGGTTTTTGAAGAAAATTTTGATTTACTTTTTTGTCAATTAACTAGATGAAAAAAATTAATTGTTTTTTAAAAGCACCAAATAAAACCAAACCTGATTTAAAATTTCAATCCACAACCACCTACCACATTTTTTTCCAACTTAAGTTTCAGCCAATCAATCTTAAACTCTTCAATTCGGGTTTCGGAAAAATCAAAAATAAATTGTCAAAAATTGCTCATTTTGAACCACTATTAAAACTCATACCCAATCTCAGATCGATCAGCTAAGAACCAAATTAAGTAGTCACTACACCCAAAACAAGATAATCTTTTTTCAAATTTCAGGGATTGTAAACCTTAAGGTTTTTATCAATAGATTAATAAATTTTTAATCTTTTTAAAATGAATTGTTGATTTTTGAATAAATTGTGGGTTATTGATCCGAAATTGGAGACCGATAGTGTGTTAATAGGGCATATTATGTGATTAGATTTAAGAAACTATAATTTTTTTGTGTTTGGAAAACTATTTGATGGAAACTGGAGAATAAATTTTATTTTGAAAACATTCTATTTTTAGAATAAAATTAATTGGTTGTGATCTTTTGTTGAGTTTAATGTTTAAGTGTTGGATATTTTTTTTAATTAGAAATATGAGAATATATACTATTTGTTGTTTTAGGTTTGTGACTTGTATATTGTTGATATTTTTTGTTAGTAATTTAAAAAACGAAAATTTGTCGAATATAAAAAATGTATAATTCATTAGAGCAGCTATTGAACAATAAGTGAAAAAAAAAATATTTCAATAACACATAAATGAAGGTTATAATGTCTTCCGATTAGTATAGAGGTAGAATGCCTGACTGTCACTCAGGTGGCCGGGGTTCAATTCCCCGATCGGAAGTACTTCTTTTTTTTTTTGAACTTACTCATCATAAACATCTAATGTTAAACTCTTCAAAAAACCTAAAATTAGTTCAATTGTCATCTTTTTTTTTGTGATTTTGGTTGATTTAAGATCAATACCAAAAAGCAAAAATTGCAAAAAATTTTAATTTTAGATTTTACTTTTTTGATTCTTGAAGAATAAATTCATCTGAATAAAATTCTTTGAAATATCTTTTTATTTGGTTTTTTCAACAATAAAACTTTTCCTTTTCAAAAATAAAAATTCTCAAGTGAAAAAAAAAATTTAATAATTTTTCAAAAATTTTTGAAAATTATTCTAAATTGTAATTTCAATTAACAGCCTAATACTCACTCAAAATACCTAGAACAACAATCCTTAAAATCAAAAATGTGATCTCTTCCAAGATAAGAAAGACAAACAGTCAGAAATCTTAAAGAATTTGAAAATGACTGATAAAAATTGATGAATAAAAAAAAGAAAAATAAAATTTCATTAAAACTCCAAATTATAAACCAATAAGGCTCAGTTTTCTTTTGAAATCAAGTTTAATTATCAACAATAGATCTAATCGATTATTTAACTTTTGTGTAAACGAAGGGAATTGGTATTAGTTCTTTAGGTTTCAAATAACTCTAAAAAATATTTATTCCAAAATTTCTGAGATTAATTGAAAATTATTTGGATTTTTTTTTCACAATCAAATATTCTAAAATTAACAATCATCTTTAATGGGGAAAAAATGATTAATTATAATTACTTTTCAAAATTCAAAGATTGAAAACAAATTTGCTGTTTCTAAAGTCTTGAAAAAACAAGCAATATTTAGAAACATCCAAAACCAATTTTTGTTGAAATTTTTTAGTTTCAAGATAGACTCAATAATAAATTAACATTAGATGAGAAATAATGTTTATTGCAATGTTTTCTATCTCAAAAACTTGTTCCATTTTTAACATAATCTACAATACTGGTGTTTGTATAATAAGTGGGATCAAATTTTCTCATTCGTTTCGGTTTTTACTGTCTTATAAATAAAATCATAATAACTAGATTGAAATTTGGGATCTTTGTGTAGTTTGATGTAATATATTGGTTGAATTATTTGTGAATAAAAAAATCCTTAATGACAGATTCTGAAGAATTATAAAAACAAGAATGAGATGAAAACATATTCCCTTGAAATGTCAGATTTCATCATTGAGTAATAAGTGATTTTAGTAAAAACAATTTTTTTAATAACTGGTTCGTTAACATCTCCATTGGCAATTCACCAAGTTGTCTGAACATCTTTTGATCCAATCTCATTCAAAATCAAGGGGCTATTCATGAAATATTCACCAATATGGATCAACAAAATCAATTTTTGTGAAATATTTTTAGAAAAAAAATCCAGTATAAATTTTAAGAACAGAATTTGCTAGGACACCCCTATTAATAAATCCGAGAATGAGAATGAGAATGAGAATTAAATAGTTAAAATAATCAGAATTTTCAAGTCTAAAAAATGAAGATCATATGAAACACTTTCTCAATAAACAACTTGAACTTTAAAAGATACATTACCTATGATTTTTGAGAATTGAGTTACTTGAATTATTATATTGCCTCTAAAAATCAGATTAATTCTGCCAAAAGGATGTGGTTTTGTCTTTCCCTTTTTTGGTATGGTGTTGATTGTTTTTCAATTTTCTAAAATTGAAGTTATCAAGAAAACCTTCGAGGATTGTCGAAAACTCAATTTCAAAATCATTGGCCTATTAAAAATCAAATTGTTTAGAAAAATATTTTTAATAATTGAAGTTATCTATTATAATAAAAAATTTCGATTTTAATATTCAGTTCTATACTCAAGAAGTCTTTATTTTTTGTCTAAAAATAAAAGAAAAAAAAAATAAAAAAAAACAAATATAAAAAAATTGGATATTTATTTTGAAAGAAGCATTACATAAAAAATAGTGAATTTAAAAAGGTAAAAAAACTCATTTATCGATTCTCCTTCTATTTGAATAACTAAATTTACTCTCTTTTTCATATTTGAAAGTAATTTTTTGATTAATTCATCTCTTACTTCTTTGCAATTTTTCATTTTTTTTTTTTTGATAAATTGTTTCAAACTTTTTGGTCCCTCAAATGAAAATCTAAAATCCATTATTCCCTAAAGATTTTCAAAGGGGTTTAAATCCGGACTATTTGTTGGCCTTGGGTGTAAAACTTCCACCTGTATTTTTTTTCACTCATTGTTATTTTTGACGTATGTAGTCAAAACCATCTTGTTGATTTGTTCAACAAGATCCCCCCCCCCCAAAAAAAAAAAAAAAAAAATTCATTTGCCCAAAATTTACATTTGCCTTTTTGAGAATTTTATAGATATGAATTCGAGTAACATTACTCCAATTTATTACAATTAAACGAGATTTAAAAACAAGTTTAAAAGTCACCCCAAAATTTAAATCTTTTCTTCATAATATTTTTTTTCTTTAAAGACAGTTTCTTTTTTATTTTGAAAGGGTTTGTATGAAAAAAAAATTACTTGATTTTTCATTTGGCATTCTCCTAATTTTCCTTGTCTGAGAATATATATAAAACCAGGATTCCTCAGAAAATATTACCTTCTTCGATATTGTTTTATTTGATTCCATGTCTAAATCAAATAAAATTCTAATTATTTTCATGAGTTGATTTAAATATTGTGTGTTACGAGGTGTTTTATAGTTAAATTTTAATTTTTTTCTTATTCTGTAGATGGTTGTAACAGAAAATATTCATTTTTATACAGTCAGTTCCACTTTTAAGGCACAAACTTTCAACGGAATTTAAGGCACAAAAAAATCTCAAATTAAAGCACAAAATTTGGAATTTTTTTTTTTACAATTTATTTTTACTAGAATTTGAATATTGTGCCTTAATTTGAGATTTTTTTGTGCCTTAAATTCGGTAGCAGTTTGTGCCTTAAAATTGGAACTGACTGTATTTAACAGTATAATATTTAATCTGAGTCCAGGTTCTGGTAAATTTACCTTTTAATTTTTCATTTTAAAAAAATACTTAAGAAAAAATAAATAAGAATAAAAATGATTTATTTTCAAACTTTTCATTGTTTGGGGAAACACTTCAAAACAATAAAAATTCAATTCAAATTTCAAATGTAGCATCGTACATTTATTATGAAATTTAGTTTCTTTTTAAAGAAGTTTTTAATAGTTTTTGTTGAGTGTGAGTTTTGGAGATTATTTTTACTGTCTCTATTTTAAAATTTCGTTTCTTTGGTTATTTTTGAATTCATCAAAAATTATTTTGCTGATTTTTCAAAATGTTTTTAATTTGACAAATAAATTTTTATAAATTCTGCCAAGATGAAATTAACTTCGAACAGTCAGTTCCACTTTTAAGACACAAACTTTCAACGAAATTTAAGGAACAAAAAAAATCTCAAATTAAAGCACAAAATACATATTCTATTCAAACAAATTGTAAAAAAAAATATTTCAAATTTTGTACCTTAATTTGATATTTTTTTTGTGCCATAAATTTCGTTGAAAGTTTGTACCTTAAAAGTGAAACTGACTGTACTAAAAAATCTCAAATTACGGAGGATTTTAGGAATTGTTTTTTTTTACACATTCTTAGACTTAAATTTGAATTTTATACTATAATTTGAATTTTTGATGTCTTAACTTTAAATAGTTTGTGTCTCAAATAAGGGACTTAATGTCTATAAAAAATGACTTAGTTTATATTCTTAGTATAAAACTTATTGCTAATTTGTGGTTTAGAATCTGATCAAACATATAATAATATCCACTACTCCAATTCCACCAAATCAAACCAATAAAAATCCTAAAAAGATATTTTTTGGGATAATTATTATTTTTTGGAATCCTTCTAGCTAATCAAGTACTATTCATATTTTATTTTTGTGATTCTCCCAATTCTAATTTTGTCATTCTTTTGAAACAAAATCTATTTATCCCAAATCCTCACTGATAAAAAAATTAGTTCTATTTGCTTTTCGTTGTCATGAAAAAAAAAATTCAAAATTTATGAAAATAAAAAATGAAAAGATTAAATGCCACAATAGAATGTTGAGATCTGGATAAAAGATAATTCACTCAATATTTGAAGCAAAACTTCAACATTAATTCCACCCAGCATTCTATTGAGGCAATTTATTTAAGATTTTTGAAAAAAAAAATAAAAAATCTAAGGAATAAAGTACTGTAAATTATAAAATAACTGAGTTTCTATCAAAGTTAAAAATGTTCTTTTCTGATCCTCTTCAAAATTTTAAAATTGTAAAAATTTTCCTTTAGCATGGCTACTCCCTTAACAAAAATAATATTTATTTAAAAAAAATTCTTAATAATTATTGAATAACAACCCAATCTATTTATTTCAGCATATATTCATAACTATATTTCTATGTAATGAAAAAAAAAAAGAGGAAAATTTAATAGAAAATTACAATCAATTCCAGTTCATTTAAATCTATCACAACAAGAATAGCACTTCCATACAGATATAATCAAGTATTTTTCGAACTTTCAGACTGACAGTCTATAAGATTTCAGTCTCTGATATTCAATTATATTTTTCAAATTACAAATACTTGATAAAAACTTATAAAAGCACAAAAAAAAGGGTAAATAATAATAATTAACAAAAGATAACCTTAGAAATTTATTTGAAAATTTTTAAACAGTTATCAAATGGAAAAATATGTATTCACTTTTAATAACCAGAAACTGTTTTTTAAGTAAACCAAAAAGTGAAAAGTTGTTTAAAATACATGTTTTTAAAAGTTTGACTTGTAAAAACTTTTAAATTGAAAGTTGTTGAATTTTGATCTTGTAATTCCTTACAAAATTTGGAAAAATTGCAAAAAAAGGTGGTATATTGTTTAAATAGTCACTACAATTCTTGTGTTATTTTTTTCGTGCACATTTCCAAAAAATGATCATTTTTTCAAATTTCTTTAAATTTTTTTTCTCTCATTTTTTATTTTTGCTTTTTTTTTTGCTTTTTACATCTTTTTTTTTTGTTATGAAAGCCAATTTGAAACTAAAATAACATTGAACTGCCGAGTGTATATTATAAAAAAATGTTGACTGTATATTATTTAATTAATTATTTTTTTCAATTCTTTTTGTTTACTTTTTTTTCTTCTTTTTTTTTTTCATTTCTTTTTGATTTTTGATTATTTTTCTTTTTTGATTATTGTTATGTTTGAAAAAAACCAATTTGAAAAAAAAAAAAAAAATTTAAAACTCCAAATTAAACCTTTAGAAAATTGAGGCGTTTGTAATTATTGTTTGAAATAAATGCACCAACTATTAAAAAATTTTATTGTCAAAAATTTAAATTTCCAAAAGAAATTGAAATTTTGTACAAGAAACTCTAATGAAAGTTCCAAAATTAACAATTTTTTTTTTTTTGAAATTTATAGTTTGATTAGGTATTTCAATCATGAATAACAACTTTCTTCTAGATCTGAAGTTAATTAATTCTAAAATTTCCCAAAAATTGTATGTTGATTGATTATTAAAAAAAAGTGAATTTTTCATTTTTTGTATATGGCACCTTTGAGTGGAAAGGGGTTTATATTTATAAAGTAGTTCGTATCTTTCATGGATCCTTTTAAAATTACAATGTGTAATAATTCAAGATCAAATCCTCAAGTTTTTTTGATAAAGTTTGAATATTCTTAAAAATCTAGTAAAAGTATTATGGAACAAGAAATTATGATATTGTAAATGTGAGTTCTAAGATTAAAAATTTTAATTAATTAATTTGAATTTTTTTAATTATGTTGCCTAGTCTAAAGATAGAAAATCTAAATTAACAAGCTTATTTATTTTCAAAGAGTAATATTTTCAAGTAAAAAATAATAATTATTTTTAAAATTATTTATTTCCAAGATTTGTTTGATTAATATTCACTTGGAAATGATAAAGAATGGTTTATTTTTTTTTCCCATAAATGAATTTGGTTATTTTTTGATGAAATTACAGAGGTTTAACAACAATATTATCATCAGAATCTTTTAATGTTTTATTTAAGGATTTTTTACGTAAATTAATAAATTTATTATCCTTTTTAAATGAATAGTTGGTTTTTGATTGAACTCAAAGTTATTGATCTAATTGTGATAACAAAAATGTAGAGAAGATATTATGTGATTATATTTGAGAAACAATAATTTTGTTGAGTTGAATGTTTAAATGTTGAATAATTTTTTTAATTAGAAATCTGAGAATATATATTATTTGTTGTTTTAGGTTTGTGTCTTGTATATAATTGATTTTTTTTGTTAGTAATTTAAAAAACGAAAATTTGTCGAATATAAAAAATGTAGATTTCATTAGAGCAGCTATTGAAGAATAAGTGAAAAAAAAATATTTCAATAACACATAAATGAAGGTTATAATGTCTTCCGATTAGTATAGAGGTAGAATGCCTGACTGTCACTCAGGTGGCCGGGGTTCAATTCCCCGATCGGAAGTACTTCTTTTTTTTTTTGAACTTACTCATCATAATCATCTAATGTTAAACTCTTCAAAAAACCTAAAATTAGTTCAATTGTCCTCTTTTTTTTTGTGATTTTGGTTGATTTAAGATCAATACCAAAAAGCAAAAATTACAAAAAATTTTAATTTTATATTTTACTTTTTTGACACTTGAAGAATAAATTCATCTTAATAAACTTCTTTGAAATATCTTATTATTTCGTTTTTTCAACAAGATAACTTTTCATTTTCAAAAATAAAAAATATAAAGTTAAAAAAAATTAAAAGAATTATTCAAATTTTTGAAAATTATTCTAAATTGTAATTTCAATTAACAGCCCAATACTCACTCAAAATACCTAGAACAACAATCCTTAAAATCAAAAATGTTTTACCTTCCAAGATAAGAAAGACAAACAGTCAGAAATCTTAAAGAATTTGAAAATTACTGATAAAAAATGATGAATAAAAAAAAGAAAAATAAAATTTTATTAAAACCCCAAATTATAAACCAATAAGGCACATTTTCTTTTGAAATCAAGTTTAATTATCAACAATAGATCTAATCTATTATTTAACTTTTGTGAAAACGAAGGGAATTGGTATTAGTTCTTCAGGCTTCTAATAACTCCAAAAAATATTTATTCCAAAATTTCTTTGATTAATTAAGGACTATCTAAAAAATGGCCATTTCTGGGGTAATGTGGGGTAAAGCATCACAGTTTTAGACACTTTATCTTTTTCAATTAACCATGAACCAAAAATGCACACTTTATCACAATTTTTTTGCAATTTTTCAAAGGCAAAAACATTTTTTGAATTATTAAATTCTTTTGTCATTTTTTCAGCACAGCTAATTTTTATTAACCTCTAAAAAATGAAAAAGAATTGTTTTTTCTTTTTGAAGCCAAATTGACAATATTTATTTCCAGCGTTTCCAACAAAAAAGTGTTTTTTTTGTCGAAAAGTACACATAGAAAATTTTTTACAAAAAAGATCAAAAAAATGAGAAAAAAAAAAAATCTTAAAAATAAACAAATAACAAAATTTTTTTCACATTTTGAGAAAAACAAATAATGAAAATGAATGGAAAATAAAAAACAAATCACTTCTAACTTTTTACCTTTTAATTTTAAATTATTTTTAAAATGAAAAAGAAAAATTTGTATTTCGATAAATTTAATGTACACAACCCAACCATGATTGTTTTAATTGAAGTATTGTCTTACAATCGATTTTTAGCTCTGAAAAATGAAAGTTAGAACAATCAGTGTTGGGTTGTGGTTTTCAGTAATAAGTTTGCTAATAAGAAATTGATCTATCAAAATTACCAATTGCTAGATTTTTGAAATTTGATCTTTCTTCTGGTTATCAAGACATAAAGAACACATTTCACTCATGTTTTAATACATGTGAAGGCGATTGTGGTCTTTTTTTAGATAATCCATAAATTATTTGGATTTTTTTTTCACTATCAAATATTCCAAATTAAACAATCATCTTTATCGAGAAAAAAATGATTTTATTCCAATTACAGTGATCAAAATAAAGCTTGCCCAAAAACTAATATCCATGTTTCAAAATATGAAATTTTTTTAATTTTTTTTCTTCTTGTTTCAATGTTATATCTTGATTTACCTCCCAATAGTAAACCTAAGTTCAAATCAATTTTGTTGGTAAATAACTTGATTTTTGAACTCAATTTTAAATTTCAGATTGACATTTGTTCAAAATCCTTTCGTAATTTGTGAATTTTTGTTGATATGATTTTTTGATACTTTTAATTTTCATCAAATATTAACTCAATTCAAGGGATTATCGTCACCATAAATTTCACTATAATCAAAGTATGTTGAAATTGGGTGTAATTGGTTTTAGTTCACCATGGCTCAAATAATTTCTGTGACTCTATTATAAATCTTATTGCAATAAATTATTTCATTTTTTATTAATAATCACTATTAAAAAAGTTTCTTTTTGAAAAAAATATTTTTAATTCCTTTTCCAAATCTAAAAATAGAAACCCAAAATACAGTATTCCAGTAAATAATAATTTAGATTTAGAACTTCCAAAAGTAACTATTTTTATAATTTTTGAATTTCAAAGATTAACTCAAGAATCATCAACATAAAAGCACAAAGACTGATTAGTTTTGTTTGCTTTTGATAAAAATACTTGTAGCATCAATATATTTCCATGATTAGAGAAATAATTTATCAAAAACAATTTATTGGTTAATTATTTAATTTTTTTAAAAAAAAAACGAATATTTTCGTAACTAATCTACATTTTGCCCCAAATTTAAGAAAGATATTTTGTGACTTTGTAGTCTGAATATTGATAATTCAACCTTTAAATTTATGGCAAAAGGCAGATTTTATTCAGAAATTCTTGGGCTTTTTAATAATCCAAGGATCATTTTTAATTGATGATTTCAGCAAATATTACTACTTGACTAATCTATTTTTTGGAGACATTTGAACCATGGTACACTAAATTGGTTAAACCCATTAAATACATACTTTGTTCCTAGGTTTCTCCTTTGTAGATACTATTCACTTAAATAAGATACTATCATCTAAATTTCGAAAAATTAGTAAAGAAGAAATCGAAAGATAATAAAACTCTTATTTTTTAATTGTAAAAATACTTCAATTATCCTAATAGTTATTTTCTCGTAAATATGAAAAAAATCCAAATTTAATTTCAAAATTAGATTTTAATTTTTAGAAAATGTCTTTTAGGGTTTTCAGATTTCCGATTTTTTTTTCTTTCTACATTTACCAAAGGGTTCAAATTAATAGATTAATAATATTTAAACAAGATCCCAATTAAAATGTTTAAATACTCCTCAATAAAAAATCTATTTTCTGAAAAATGGTAATAAAAATTCAAATTTTTTAGTTATATTTTCAATTGATCAGAAAAATTTGAATTCCTCCTGTGTTTTTGAAATTTTATTGCTTTTAGGTTTGGCAGAGAACCAAATTTATGAAAAAAATTGAGCCAAGTTTAAAAAAAAACTTTCTCAATTCAATTGATTTTTTAAAAAGCTCATTTGGTTTTTTTTTTAACCAAGTATTAATAATATATTTGCTACTTTAAGGGACTACAAGAAAAGTAAATTTTTTTTCACAAAAAAATCTCTAAATTTTATATTTTTGAAATACACTCAGATAATAAACATTATTATACATAACAATTTTGAAAAATTTTTACCACTTTATTAGATATTAATAGAAATTGTAAAAAAAAATCAAAATTTTCAGTAATATTTTTTTCTTTTTTAATTGTAAAAGTTTTGAATTTTTTATTTGACTTAATAGAGATATTATTTTCAAATATTTTTTTAATAGTCTAAAAATGAACATATTTTTCACTTTTTAAAATAACACAAAATATTTCTTTCAAAAGATATCACTAAATTAAATTGAAAAAATGATTTTTTTCTCTATTTTTGGCATATTTTTTATCATTTTATTTTTTTCCATGTTTGGGTTTTTATTGTATATATTTCTGGTTTGTTTCTGTAATTTTTTTTAACATTTATTCTTTTTTCATCCTTAATGTTCAATCAAAAGTTCATTCATTGCAACTAATTTCAAAAAAAAAAAAAAAAATACACCAAAAATAGGTGTTTTTTTCAAAAGTCGGTAATTTTGAAAAAGGAGGTATTCAAATCTTCATGAGTTTAATAGCAATCCTTTTTTTATTACAAAAAAATGTGATAACTTTGAAAAAATAATTTATAAAAAATGTACAACTGAAATCCAATAGGTAGTTTTGGTCACCTTTAATGTTGAGAGTTTAAATTTTCCTTGTTATGTAGTCTCTATTATTTTATTTTTTTGAGGAATTTCTAAATAAGGATTCCTTCTCTAGAAATATGTTTAACATTGAAAATAAACAGGGGTTTTCAAATCTAAGTAATTGGCAAACAATTTTCTCAATCTCTAATATCAACCTCGATTTTTTTAGCAATTCTTTAATAATGAACCAATTTTGATAAAATTTTATAATTGATTTTATTATCCCAAATACTACTAGAATAATAAAAATAAAAATTCCAGGAATATCAGTTCTTCACAATATTAATTAAAAGGGGTTTTATAGTAAAAAGAACCCCATTCTACAATCTCAAAAAAAAAATCCAATAATTTCTATTCTTAGATATATGAAATAATTCTTTTTTATATACTCAGTCAATTTGATCTCGGTAGAAATCATTTTGAGTCTTTTATTTAACTCTATTTCAATTTTTAAATTTATTTGTCAAATTAAAAACTTTTTAAAAATCAAAATAATTTTTGACAAATAAAAAAAATCCAAAGAAATCTAAATTTTCAAATAGAGACAATAAAAATGATCTCAAAAACTCACACCCAACAACAACTATAACTGCTGGCCTCTTTAAATATTGCTTTAGTTATGAAATATTTTCAAGAATGAGATAAATTATTACCTATTGAAGAAACACTAAAAATAGAAAATTGCAGAACAACATTTTGAGGTTTAAAAAAACTTTCCATACTTTTCTGATCAGAACATTCAAATAAAGAAACTCACACAACCAAAAATTCCTTTCTTTATAAAAATAACAAATTAATTCCAAATAGTCGAAAAATAAACCCACAAATTTTTAATCGGGGTTGTTTCTATTAAATTTAGGTAAAAAAAATTTAATAGGGATTGGTCCCTTAAATAAATTATTATTTCATTAACTAATAGGAAAATGGAAGCATCAATTTCGAGAATAATTTCTTAAAGATTCATCAAATTGAAAAAAAATGAACATACTTTTTTGATAAAAAAGGAGGTAAGGTCAATTTCAATAAAAAAAACAAAAACCAAAAAATGATAAATTTGTTCTTAATTTATTTGTATTAAAAGAATTTTGAAGAGAAAAAAAATATTAATTTTTTAAACTGTATTGTGATTTAATCCCTCAACGAAAATCATCAGAATAAAACAAATAAAAACTTGGAATTAGAGTATTCGAAAAATTTAGTTATTGCCAATTGATGCGTATCCATTACTTTTCACTGAAAATCGAAGAAGTATAATTTGGATGACAAGAATTGCCATAAACATTAAACCGAAAATTATCAAGGCAATAGAATTGGAATCTTGGCGCGTTGAGTGTGGTGTTCCATCTGTCCACTGAAGCTTTTTAACAACACCAATTGGCGAGTTTGAACCTGAAGGGTAGCATCCACTAATCGTGTGATCACCGCTTTTCATAATTTACACGTTTTTTATATTTATACAAAAATTGGGGTTTGTTTGGGTTGACAAAATTAGCAGGCGAAAGTAAAAAGGCAATTAAATTAAAAAGAAATTGAAATTAAAAAAGGAATTGAATAAGAAAAAGAGAAAGAAAAAGAAAAGTTAACAGAAAAAGAAAAAGAAAAAGAAAAAGAAACAGAAACAAAAAAAGAAAAAGAAAAAGGAAAAGGAAAAGGAAAAAGAAAAAGGAAAAAAAGAAAAAAGAAAAGGAAAAGGAAAAAAAAATCAATAATTTTAAGAAAAAGGAAAAGGAAAAGAAATATTCAAAAGTAAAGAAAATAATGAGAAAGTAATTTACGCAATTCCAGAATTGTGGTCTCCAGCAGTACATTGTTGGCATTCAAATTCAATACAAACACCAGCCCAAGAGATTGGTGAGTCTTTGTCTTTGCATTTCCCACAAATGAAATAATTATCAATATCTTTACAATCTGTGGCTTGACCAAGTTTGTTACAAAAAGATCCCAAAACTTTGTCTTTTGAGTATGACTTGCAGAAAGGTGTGTCAGTTTTGTCGCAATATTTGTCGATTGGACAATCATCTGATGAAGAACATGCTACGCATGATTTGTCATAACACCTGGGAAGCACTCTTGTTGCACAGTCCTTATCAACAGAGCAACTTGTTGTGTCGCTTGTAATTAATGTTACAAAGCAACTAATGAGAATTAGACAAGCAAAAATAATTTTCATTTTATTGAACAAAAAGAAGAAAAAATGAAAAATAAAATACATTTCATTAAAAACTAAGTAAAGATGACTCAACAAAAAATCAAACTGGGCAAATAATAAATCATCAATTATCAAATATTTTGACCAATTCCTTAAATGCAAAAGATTCAGATCAAAACAAAAAAGAAGATAAATCCAATATATTCGTTAGTCAAGTATTTTTACAAACATGAAATTAAAATAAAATTTTCATTTTTTAACTTTTTTGACTTTTGCCTTTTATAATCAAAAAATAGAAATTTAGGATCTCTATTTATCTGGCTGTTCCTTTCGGAATTTTATATACAATGATTCAACTTGGATTACTTAGCAGTTCTAAAGAAACGAATTTTGAAGAATTGAAAAAAGAGTGAGCACTCTCGTTCAAACAAATCTTTGCAAACTTGAAAAAACCCATATTTCAAATTATAACCCCTGTTTCTTTTTTAGAAAAATCTATCACATTAAATGTTCAAACAAGCCTGTACAAACAATCAGTTACTAATATTTTGGTTTCTTCAAGTTCTCCAATTAAAAAAAAAGATTTAAAACATGAAAGATCAAATGAAAAAAGTTTTTTCTCAATAAAATAGATACAATGAAATACGATTTGGTGAGGTATAGTATTACCTACGTTAGTGGTATTTGAATAATAAATGGGAAATAATTTTCAATTCATTTTCATTTTCCTATTTCATTTAAATGTAGATAAAAGCAACAAATTTCAAACACACTTTTTGAAGAACTCTATTTATAAAAGAAAAAGGAAATTGAAAAATGAAGTGAAAATTTAAACTCATTTATAATTCAAATAACAGTATAAAATAGAAGACATTTGAAAGTAATAGATTGGGAATTATAAACTCTATTTTCAAGTTTGGTTCTTTTTTGTTGTAGCATTTGTGGCATTGGGGGAACTAAGAATCCAAATCTAGGTCAGATTTTGCTGAAAAAAACTGGATAATAAGTTTAAATTTTATCCCATTTATTTTGCAAATACCAGTTTTGATAGCACAAAAAACTCAAAACCAATGTGGAATCCCAGACAATCAGAATACATTTTTCTTGAGTATGTCTCCTCACAAACAATCAAAAATAAGAAAAAAAGTTTTTCCCTTTTTTTGAATCACAAGATATAATTTTTGAGTGAAATTTTTTGAATAGTTTGTAGAAGAACAAAAGATGTTTAAGGGACTAGCCTCTATTATTTTTTTTTATTGGCAAATTTCTAAATAAGGATTACTTATCTTGAATTATGCTTAATATTGAAAATAAACAAGGAGTTTTCAAATCAAAGTAATTGGAAAAAAATTTTCTCAATTTCTCTTTTAAATTTAGGTAAAAAAATTTAATAGAGATTAGTCCATTAATGTTTAAAATCGCTGAAATTTGAAAAAAAGATTAACTTATATAGGGCGTAGGCGAATTATTAATTTGGTTCTTAGCTGATCGATCTTGTTCCTTGTATAGGTTTTAAGAGTTGTCCAAAAGGGCAATTTTTGACAATTTATTTTTAATTTTTCCCAAATCCGAATTGAAGAGTAATAAGATTAAATGATTGATTTAGGTGTTTAAGAATAAAGTTTAGATTTTTGTGGGTTGAAGAAAAATGGGATCGACTTTCAGTCAATTAATGAAAAAAATTTTAAAATAAAATGTTTTTTAAGAAGCTCCAAATAAAAGCAAACCTAATTAAAAAATTTCAATCAAAAACCGACAAAATACATTTAATCTTATTACTCTTCAATTCGGATTTGGGAAAAATTAAAAATAAATTGTCAAAAATTGCCCTTTTGGACAACTCTTAAAACCTATACAAGGAACAAGATCGATCAGCTAAGAACCAAATTAATAATTCGCCTACGCCCTATATAAGATAATCTTTTTTTCACAGTTCAGGGATTGTAAACCTTAAAGGAAGTTAAAATTAACTTTAAAAAGTTCTTAAGGGGGTCTAAATGAAGTTTAAATGTAAAAATTATAATTTTCAAGAACGCTTATAGGTATATACATCACAAATTGAATAGATCTGTTGTAGAGTAAAAATTTTAGATTAAAAAAAAAAAAAAAAGTAGACAATTTGTAGCTCTTGAAAGCACCCCACAACATTTCACAAGTATTTTTTATGAAAAAAAAAAAAATTAAAATCTTTTTATAACTTGTTGTTTTTTTTTATTCAATCTTGTGATTTATCCAATCAAAATAAATTTAAATAGTGGAAAACTTAATTATATTTTTTTTTCAAAAAAAAAGCCTAATAAATAAAGATTCGAGTCCTTTTATTTTTATTTCTTTAATGAAAAAAAATTGACAATACATAACATGACTAGTAAGATTTTTTCAAAAAAAAATCTCCCAATTTTGTATTTTTAAAATACACTCAAATAATAAACATAATTGTACAGATAAATTTTGAAAAATGTATTACTACTTTATTTGATATTAATTGAAATTGTCGAAAAAATCAAATTTTTCAGTACTATTTTTTCCATTTTTAATTGTAAAATTTTTGAATTTTTTAATTGACTTAGTAGAAAGATAATTTTCAAGTATTTTTTTAATAGTCTAAAAGGAAACATATTTTTCAATTTTAAAATAGCACAAAATATTTCAATCAAAAGATATCGCTAAATTAAATTGAAAATCTGATTTTTTATCTGTTTTTGGAATATTTTTTATCATTTTTTTTTTAATCATGTTTGATTTTTAATATATATTCCTAATTTTTTCTGAAAATTATTATAACATTTATTCTTTTTTTCAATCTTAATGTTCAATATAAAGTTCATTCATTGTAACTAATTTCAAAAAAAAAAAATACCCCAAAAATTGGTGCTTTTTTCAAAAGTTAGTAATTTTGAAGAAGGGGGTATTCTAATATCAATTAGTATAATATCTATCTTTTCTTAATGGCATAAAAATATGATAAATTTGAAAAAATAAACTACACATCGCTCAAACTAGCTCAGCCATAAATGAAAAAGTCACTTTATTTTTAAGAATCAACCAAAATTAGATTTTTTAGAAATATTAAAAATAATAAACCATGTATTGGAGTCCATAATCATAAAAGAAATGTGTGAAAAAATTATAAATTTCAAAAAAAAAAAAATGTTAAAAAATTTTTTGGACCTCTTTAATTGGAATGTCTCGTGCAAAATTCTCAATTTCTATGGTAAAATTAAAATTGTTGACAATAAGATTTTTTTACTTTTAAATTCATGAATTTGATAAGAATGTATAAAGCTTAACCTTTCTTAATGTAAATTTGGAGTTTCAAAAATTTTTTTTTTAAAGTTGAATTTTTTTGATTAAAATGAGAAAAAAAAAACAATTAGCAAAAAACAAAAAAAAAATTTAAAAAATGAGAAAAAATGATTTTGATCTAAAAATTGAAATTTAAGTTTGAGAAGATATATGAATTAAAGATCATAGATTGTGTTCTATTTTTTCAATAAAACTGGGCCCCTTTGACTGAAAAAGATTTTAATTTCTCAAAGATGTATTACGAAAACCCAATATGTGAAATTGATTTCAGCCAAAGAGACCCAACATTTTTTACTTTGTTTAAATTCAATTCTGAATGAAAATATTTATATTTGTAAAATTTTTAAACCAAATTATTTTTTATTTCTCAAGAATTTCAAAAATAATTTTAAATCCTATTTTCATTTGGTTCATCTAATTATATTTTTGTTTTGAGAAATACAGTCAGTT
Organism: Anaeramoeba flamelloides; assembly: GCA_027625915.1. Classification (NCBI taxonomy): domain Eukaryota; family Anaeramoebidae; genus Anaeramoeba; species Anaeramoeba flamelloides. The sequence goes on along the minus strand of JANTQA010000032.1, from coordinate 8,209,174 downwards.
TCACTTTTAAGGCACAAACTTTCAACGAAATTTAAGGCACAATAAAAATCTCAAATTAAGGCACAAAATTTGGAATTTTTAATTTTTACAAAATATTTTACTAGAACTTGAATTTTGTGCCTTAATTTGAGAGTTTTATGTGCCTTAAATTTCGTTGAAAGTTTGTGCCTTAAAAGTGAAACTGACTGGAATTTTTTTTTGGCATTTTTTTTTAATCAATATTCCAGTTATTCTGTCCCGCTGGGGAGACCATCAAAATGTCTGTGTGAAAAAAGTTAGAAGGAGCTTAAAAACAAAAAAAATCAAAAAATCTAAATTTTATAAGAAAAGTACAAAAAAAAAAAAAAAATTCTTCCAATTAGGTACAAAAAATATCAAATCACAATAAACATCCTGTTTAGTAAAAAAAAAATGATTTTTTTTCCTCACTTTATATTCAGAAAGTCAAATATTTACTAAATTTTTTTTTTTTAAATTTCATTTTTTTTTTAAAAAAAAAATAATTTTTATATTTCCTAATAATGTGTTAATCAATGTTAATTTTTTAAAAAACATATCACTAAATATAACTGTATAAAACATATATCTTTTGGGGAATTATTATCCACTAAAAGAAAAATTAATGAAAAAAAAATATATATAAAAATCAAAAAATCATTTTTTTTCTAGTAATTTTAATAGGAAAAAAATATGATTTTTTTCACTTTTTGTGAATAAAAACCCTATTTTTGAAGATATTGGAAAATAGATTTCATATTTCCTTTAGGGGGTATATTGTGAAATGATTTTTCACTCTTAAAAAATTTTCAAAAAAAAATTTTACACTTGTGTAGTTCTATTCCCTTGAATTTCTTCTTTTTAAAGATTCTCTAAATGAAACACAGACGACAGAAATGTAATCTTTGAAAATCAGTCCAAATTAAAACATAAAACTCTTTCGAACCCTTTATTCTCATTTTTTTATTTCACCCAAATTGAAATGGAGACCTCTGTTTATCTAATTCCAACAGAAGATTTCAGTTTCATTCTAAAAAAAAATAACAAAAAGTTATCTATCTGGTCAGAAACCAAAATCAAAAAAGCCCAAACAATAAAAAAGATCGTCTGTGGAGTTGATAGTCACTTTCTTGTGTGGAAAAAGCCAAACAAATTGGAGCTTTATGAAATAGGTAATGAGAAAAGGAAATACCAATTACCCAAAAACGAAACAATCAAAGACATTTTTTCAAGTTCCGAAACCTATCAGATTTTAACTGAGTCAGGGAAGGTTTGGTCTTTAGCTGATGGTAGTCATTATAAAGAAGTCCCTCTTCTTGATGCAGACCAAAGTACTTTTGAAGAGATCAGGCCTGTAACATTTTTCGAAGAATTGAAATTGTCTGTCGGTTCACTTGCAATGGGATACTGTTCTGTGTATTATCTTTGTAATGGAGACCAATTGTATGCCTCAGGATCGAACTCCAATGGTAGGCTTGGCAATGGCAAAATAGGTGGCAGTGAACCTATGCCTGTTTATGTTCAAGACAAGGTTACCAAAATCTTTGCAGGAAACTCCGCCTTGAATTTCTTTTTCACCAGAAGCAATCCTGATCTTTTATATGCCTGTGGAAACAACGGTTATGGAGAGTTAGGTGTTGGATCTACTGGCACTTCAAGTTCACCCACTGTTGTTAAAAACGTTAAAGGATCCGAGATCCTGACTTTAAAGTCAGGTGATTACCACGCCATTTTAATCAACAAGAAGGGCCAAACCTTAAGCTGTGGCAACCCTGAAACAAATGGGCTTGGTTCACAAAAAACCACATTTACTGTAATACCACAACTAAAGGAGAAGAAAGCTGTCCAACTGGAAATAGCAATAAGCCGAAATTTGATTTTAACAGACCAAAATGAACTGTATGTGTGGGGGTCTAGTGACTTCTTCTACTCAACAAACGAATTCAACAACGAAAGTTTTCCAAAAAAACTCAGCCTGCCAAGTTTTTTTACAAATTATTTGGACTCAAAAGACATGATCCGAATTGCAAGTGGGTCGTATGTTACCTTTCTTTATCTTGATTTCAATAATACACTTTCCCGAGATCTCAAGATATTATTTGAATCAAAAAAATTTTGTGATTGTGAAATTGGGTCATTGGGAAACAAAATACCCGTTCATAAGAGCCTTGTTGAATTCAGAACCAAATTAACAATTGAGCAAATCCAAAAAAAATTATTTGAGCAAAAATCGATCAATAAAAAACAAACTTTGAGTTTTCTGAAATGGATTTATTATGACACAATTTCAAATCTTGAAAAACTTGAACAAACTTTTAATTCATTGCAATTAACCTTCCCCCCATCTGTGGAGAATACTCTTGAAAAAGATATGGCAAAACTATACAAGGATGATGATTCAAAGGATTTCAAAATTTTGGTTAAAATTGATGATGATGATAATGAGAATGAAAGCGAGGATGAGGATGAAGAGGGAAATTATGAAGAAATACCAGTTCACAAATTCATTTTATTGGCCAGGAGTGGCTTGTTTCGGAAAATGTTTGATAATGTTAATGAAAAAGATAATACAAATAAAGTTCAAGACTATTCTCATAAAACAATCGAAAGCTTGGAAATTTTAATCAAATATTTTTATACTGATTCAATTGAATTGACAGGTGATGAAGACCCAGAATTAATTGTTGATGAATTGTCTGATGCTGTTGAATATTATCAATTAAATGATCAATGTAATCTCATGTCTGAATTATTGAAAATTAAAAAGCAATTTGATCTTAATTAATTTGTTTTATTCTAATCTTTTAAATTCTTGCTTTTTTATTGCTTATCTTTTGAATTCAATTAATGGCTGGTTGAATAAATCAATGAACCAATGAACTAATTCATTCAAAATTACTTGGAATTGGATTTTAAAGATTGAAAATACAGCCGCTCCATTTATGCTTGGAACTTTTTTTAAACCTCTTTCGGAGGCAGTTTAAAGGAACTTTAAAAAAAAGTTTAAAGCAACATTTAAAAAAGTTTTAAACATTTTCATGCAAAAATGATCTTATCCAATTCAAAAAAAAAAGGGGGGGGGGCTAAACTAAAATTCAAAATTTTTCACAAAGTTACAAGAATGGAAATTAATATAATTTCCTGAAAATTGGAAATAAATTTTGATTTTTGAAAAATATAAAAATCATTTTTTTCATCATTTTCGTTTTTTGTTATTTCATTTAATTTTTTGAATTAAGTAACTTGTTATGTTCTATCAATAATTTTTTCGAATGATTAATATAGAATTAACGTTGTGGTCCCCAAAAATAGAAGAAAATCAAATAAAAAAGTCAATGGTATTTACCCATTTGATAGATCAATAATTGTTAACTGTTGAGAGAAAAATGTTGGACAACAGAAAAATAGTTGGACAGCAATTTTAATTGGGAACATTACTAAAAATGATTTTTATTTTTTCTTTCGTTTGTGAAATAACTAAAGAAAATAACAATAATCTACTTACTAGAATAAAGATTAATGTAATTCTACTTTTTCAAAATCATGTCTCTTATAATCTAAAGCAAGTTTAAAAAGTACCATTTTCAGAATTAATAGTAAACTTTACTACAATTGGATTTTTGTTAAAATAACATGATCTACTTTAGTTATCAACCATTCAAATAAGTATTCTACACACACCACAGATTAATGAACTTGTAACACATTTAAACCTGGATTTATATAAAATTCACCTAGTTATCAATAGGAAATGATTTTCAATTTCAGTAATGTTCCCAATTTAAAATGGTGTCCAACTATTTTTATGTGTCCAACATTTTTCTCTCAAGAGTAATCGAATTTTTAAAAATTTACAAATACATTTTTTTTTTGTTTTGCTCTCTCCAAAATTTTTAATACATTCTTGATTGAGTAATATTGATAATTATTTATTTTTTGTATTGTGAGTATTGTAATTTTAAAAAAATCGTTCATATTTCAATCTGAAAATATTTCTAATTTGGTATTTCTTCTAGCAAAGATTAAATAATATTTTTTTTGATTTTTTTCTCTTTTAACCCCTGACTGAATCTTATTTATTTTGTCAACAAACGTTAAAACGGAAAAAGATCAAGTGGTTCCTTGTTAATATGTTAACATTGAAACTCAAAAGTATGAGTAATTTGAAAATAAAAAGGAAAAAAATAAAGGCAAAAAATGTACATGACTTTTTATAGCAAATCAGATCAAAAAGAAAAAAGATATTACAACAATTAAATAATGATCTCCAAATGAACATTAATGATCAATTATCAAATTAAATTAAATAAATTAAAAGTATTGTGGTTTTGGTGTGTTCTTAATTAGAGATTACATCGTTTTTTTTTTTTTAATTTTTTTACCAATAACTTCTAATAAATCCCTTTATTAATTTCAATTTTTATTTTTTAATTTTTTTTCTTTTCAATTTTTTGTTTTTGCTTTTTATGCTTCCAAAAATGTGGCTAAGTCTTTCCCTTGAACCCCCCTGAAATCTAAGATTATACGTTTATATCACCTTTGGGCAAATTAAAGGAATATGATATTTAGAGTGCAATTGAAACTTCTATAATAATACTATTATTTTCCAATTATTAAATGAAAATTTTTATTTCAATTTCCAAAATTAATGTTAATTATTAATGTTAAAATTAAATTAACAGAGTGAAAATTTTATCTTAGAGTTCACTAAGGTAGGTTAATAAAATGTCTAAAAATATCATTTCTAAACATTAGTTAAATATTTTTGGGTTTTCATCTAATTATTCATCTAAAATTATTTTTCAATGTGAACTAAAAATTTTCATTTTTTAATTGGAAAATACTATTAATAAAAAAAAATAAGATATTTTTTTTTCAAAAATTGAATTTTTGTTGGTTTAAAATTTTGAATTGAAGCTTACCGTTGTGGAAAAAAAGTGAAACCGGAAAAAAAAGTTCAATGCGATTTTTAATTGGGAACATTACTGAAAATTCAAAGTAAACTCGATGAAAAAAAGAATAAATAAATAAATAAAGTCAAAATGAAGTATTGATCCAAATAACAGTTTTTTTAATACTATCTTTTGGTATGGGCTTTTCTTTGATTGATCAATTATTAAAAATTTGTTCAAAAAATTGAATATTTTTGCGATCTCCAAAACCACACCAACAATTTCGATAAATAAAAGTAGATTTAAATTGTATTTGTTGGGTTGATTGAAAATAATATAATGGATTATTATTTGAAGTAAATTGGTTTCTTATTTGTATTGATTTTACTTTTCATTTTCCGTAATGTTCCCAATTAAAAACTGTGTTTCACTTTTTTTCCTGTTTCAGTTTTTTTCCCAAACCGTTATTAGTCTTCGACTCAAAAATTCAGATTTCTGAAAAAAATAATTTTTCAAAAACGATTTTTTGAACCATGATTAAAAGTAATACCAATTTGGTGAGATCGATCAGCTAAGGACCAAAATAACAAGTTGTGACACTCAATATAAGATAACCTCTTTTCAAAAAGTCAGGGATAGTCTACCTTAGAAGAAAAGCATATAATTTTTTCATAAAGTTCTTATATTCGGTTTATTTTTCTCTGAAGAAAATTATTTCAATAGGAAGGGTTGGGTCAAAGAAATAGTTATTTCAGTTTGTTCTGAGATTAGTGGTTTCCAAAAATGTATTGACTAATTGAATTTCTTTAGGTTGAATAATCCGTCCACCTTAAATAATCAAGATAAAATACAAAATTATTTCCAAAATTTTGGTTTTTCAGAAGAGTTTTATTTTTTTTAGTTTTTGTTTTTTCAAAAGAAAATTATTCCCAACCAAAATCTGTATTACAAATGTCTGAAGAACGCTTTCCTTTCATGGACAAAGTTGAAGAGATTAAAGAAATCATTAAAGAAGTATTTCTTTTTTTTTTTGTTTTGTTTTCTTTTGTGTCTCAAAAACTAACCCAAATAACACTTTTTTTTTCCTTTTTTTTTAAACTAAAATGAAAAATAATTTACTACTTTTTCAAAAGTGCTCAAATGAAATACTACAAAAAAAAAAATACCAACATGCAATGGTTAACAGATGGACAACAGTAATAATTGATAAAATACTTGCAGAACTTAACCAAAAGAAATATAAATTCAAATATGTTGGTTTGTTTTTTTGAAATTGCTTTTCTTATTCTTTTTCTTTTTCTTTTATTTTTTTCTTCCCAACAAAGCATTAATAATATTTTTAACTCTCTTGAACAATTTAAATTCCCAACACCAAAAATACTACAAACCAATTTCTATTTCTCCCCAAATTTGTTCTCTCAACCCAACAACCAAATATAGTTACCTCAATGATTATTCAAAAAGGGAACACTGGTATGCATTCATCAACTTCTTGTTATTGGGATAATTCTCTTGATGGAAACTGTTCTTACAGATGGGAAAATGAGAATATGTACTGTATCACATCCGTTTATGGCTTGGCATATTAATCAAAACAGAACCATTACTTTCTTGTTTGTGATCTTTGAAGATTAAATCCTTATTAAAGAAAAAGAAAAAAATAAGAAAAGATCAAAAATTACAAGTAAATTCAAGACCTTTCGTTTCTTGTCTATTTATTGCTGTGGTTTTTCACCTCAAAAATTATTTTTTTCTTTTTATCAATAAAAAATTAACCAAAATAAAAATCACTTTAAAAATTTCAGTTAATTTTTTCAAATATTTCTCATTTGTTCTTCTTTTTTGAATAAAACAAAAACTATTTCTAACCACCAAACCTTGACAAACTTTTTCAAGTCTCTCTTCGAATAACAATTCTTGTATGTTAATTTTAAAATCTTTTTTAATTTTTTCTTGGCCAAAATATTCTATTATTGGCTTGTTTATTCCTTATTTCAAGAAAGAAAATAAACTACAATCAAGAAAATAAAATGTGATTTGAATTTCGAATTTGGAATTCAAAGATCAATGACCAAACCCAAAAAATGATTTCTTAATTTTCCTAATTATTTTGATAAATTTGTCTGTTTTTTTCATTATTGGTGATACTTTTCTTGTATATTATAAAGAGAGAAAACAAACTTGTTAGAATATTTGATGTTTGAAATAACAACATATTTCAATTGAATAAACTAATAAATATGTTTGAGTTTGTTTGATTTTGGAAAAAATTATTATTGGCTTTTTAATTTCTGTTTCTTTCTCAAATCTCTTTTTATATTTTTTAAAATTCAATAGAATGTTATTTAAAATATCAAACACATGGTCAAGTTTCCTGACCCTTGAAATCATAGAGAAAAATATCACAGTTAATTAAAAATCCTAATTTTAACAAAAAAAATGTAAAATTCATAAATCATTTTTGTCTTGGACTAGTATGAAAAAATAAAATTGAAAAAAAAAAGTTACACAAAAATATTACTTAATTATCATTCCATCCTTGTTAATTGAGTTTATTCACAATATAATCAACATCCCAGTTCTTAAAAATCTTATGGTTGTTATATTTATTGTTGTTAACAGAACTACGGTTTTTAACAGTCCCTAGTCTAGATAAAAAATTCTATTTTGGGGTAAAAAAATTTTAAATGGATGTGAAGTTGAATTTTACTTAAATTCAACTTTCGGATATTTTTTTTAATAGATAATGATTAATAGTTTTGAAAACACTCTACTCTTAAGAAATCCCAAATACAGAAAAAAAAAAAAAAATAAGTGATAATAATTATATTCAGTGTTCGTAGAGTAGCGTCGAGTGCCTACCTTTTTTTTTTTTTTACTTTTTGGAATAAACTGAAAAATTTAAAAAATTTTCTTTTTATTACAAAAATTACACAAAACCTAACGAAAAGTGTCCAAGGTTTTCTTGAGGTTTTCTGTTTTATTTGTAAAATCTATTGATTTACGTTAGGTTTTTTTTACTTTTCGAAATAAACCGAAAATTCATTATATTTTTTTCTTTATTTCAAAAAGTAATAAAGCTCTAGAACACTTCACGAATAAAATGGAAAACCTCAAAAAAACCTAGACACTTCAAAATAAATAGAAAACTCAAGAAAACCTAATGAAAGAATCAAAAAAAAATATTTTTTTCTATTTATATCAATAAATAATTCTTTAATAATCCAAATAATTGGTTATTCATTTTGGAATAAGGTATTTATAAATTTAAACTACTTTTAAAATATTTGATTATAACCTCTTAATTGTGAAAAAATTTTTTTCATATTTTTTACTATTAAATTTGAGTAAAAATATTAATAGAACCTGTAAAATTGGATTTTCAAACTTAGATTGTAAAATATCTCAAAAAATAATTTTTGATATAAGATCTTTTATTAATCAATGGTATTTATTATAAGTATAGTTATCAAAAAGTATTAAAAAATTAGCAAATGTTTAAATTTTTTTGAAAAAAAATTTTTTCAGGATCGGATAGTGCCTAGGTTTTTTTACTTTGAGAAATAAACCGAAAATTTATTTAATTTTCTTTGAATTTCAAATTAAAAAAAAAAAAAAACATAAAAGTGTCGTCAAAAGACTAGTTTTTTTTTTTTGCTTTGAGAAATAAACCGAAAATTAAATAAAGTTTCGGTTTATTTCTCAAATTAAAAAAAAAAAGCTAACGGCGGTTTTCCAGAATTGAAAGAAATTGAATAAAAATTATGATTTTACTTCATTCTTTTAAATTTTGGAAAACCTAACATGAAGTGCCGCCAAGTGCCTAGCTTTTCCCTAATTTAAAAGAATCGAGAAAAATCAAAGATTTTACTCGATTCTTTTAAATTCTGGAAAAGCTAAAGGCAGTTTTTTTACTTTGAGAAATAAACCGAAAATTTAATAAAATTTTCGTTTTATTTCTCAAATTAAAAAAAACCTAATGAAAAACAAGGGGTAATTTTGTTGAATCGCCTCTCTCCAATAATATAATAAATAATTAGCCATAAAACACTTGATAAAATAATTTATCAATTTATTTATATGATATTTAAAAAGAAATAAAATCGAAACGAAAAGGTATATTCAAAATATAAATTTTAATTACAAGATATATATATATTTTTTTTTCATTGTAATTATTATTGTAATTTGTATGTATATATAATAATATAAATTGTTACATTTTTTCAAAAGAGTAAAATTCTATTTTGAATTAATTTTCTCCATCTTCATTCAGTGGGACAAACTTTAAATTGATAACTGAATCTTCTGGTGGGATACCTAATCTTATCATTGATCTATTATATCAAAAAAAAATGAATAGTTAATAAAAAAAAAAAAAATTAGGATCATTGCTTTCAAAAGAAAAAAAAAATTAAAAAAATCATGTAAAAAAAAAAAAAAAAATTACCCATAGCCGGTTCCTTTGTGTACATACAACATTTTGTTTCCATCAATAAATACCTATTTAAATTGTAATTATAATATAGCCAAAATATCAAGGAAAAAATTAAATATTATTTTAATTATTGCAAAAAATAAAAAAAACCAAAATAAATGAAAAAAATGAAAAAAAATTTTTTTACTCCTTGATCTGGAACAAAAGGCCCCATTATTGAGCAAGTCCAACCAAAAAAGGTCATTCCCCAAAGGCCGCCATGTGTATGTCCAGAAAATGTAATTGATTTGTCGTCTTTTGGGAGGTATTTCCAATTATCTGTAGCGTGTGACAAGATTAATCGGAGCTGCACATCCTTCCTGTATGGGATTTTTTTAAGCAGCCTGTGCACAGGCCGAGGGTCGTGCTCGTACCAATCGCAACCGATAACCTGCACAGGTATTTGCTCTTTGCCCAATTTGCAAACACACTCTTGGTCGCGTAGGACGATTGCGCCGATGTCGTGGTAAATCTCGATCAGTTCCTGCAAAACAGTCATGTCATGGTTCCCGATGCAGGCAAAGAGGCTTCCCTTGGATAACTGTTTCAATGGCTGTAAGGCCTGATGTAATTCCTTTATTCCAATTTCGTTATCCTTGTCACCTGAAAACATGTCGCCGGTCAATAAGACTACATCTGGGTCTCGATCAACCGTCTTTTCGCAATAATTCCTAATCCACTTTGCAGAGGTATAAAAGCCCAAATGGACGTCCGTTATTTGGATGATCCGTAAGTACTTATAATGGATCTCTTGGTGTTCGTCCATTTCTTGCTGGTTCTCTAACATTAAGCTTGTTTCCTCAAATTCCACATCATCATTTTCATTTTCATTTACATTTTCATTAATACCATCATTGTCATTGTGATTGTCGTTATCATTTGATTTATCATTTTCATTGTCATTTCCCTTTCCATTTTCAGCAAAGCTTTTGGTTTCGTTTTCGTTTTCAGTTCCTGTTTCAAAGTTTCTTTTCCTGTTCCTACCACCTTTGTTAAAATTTAAAAAGTTGCTACGATCTAAATCGTCAGTATCAGAATTCTGAAACAAAAAGGGGGGGTTTGTTGTAATTATGTCCAGCAATGGGATCCCATTCTTTTTGTTAATCCTCAATTTGCTCAGTTCCGTTTTGTTGCCCCTTTTGGGTCTTTTCCCATACCCACGGTAAGGGTCGAATTTTAGCACAAACTCCTCGTGCGGGATCCAAAAGAGCCAAAGGATCGACAGGAATTGGAACATCGGGATGTATGAAAAAAATGCGCAGGGCACCCACCAGAAAAACGGTTTTGGTAGCTGGAAAAAAATCGACCACCAGATTATAACCGCTGGGAAGGCCAGCAATTGCGAGGAGATCATGACATTTGTAAAGATTCCCAAAAAGTTAGAGACATAGCCCCTGTTCAAGCGGAAGACGATGCTCAAAATCCGAAACAACGGGCAGATCAGCGTGGCTAAAAAGAAAATGTGCAGGCTTTGCTTTATCGCCCCAGGGTCGTCTCCGGGGCACCTGAAATCAAAAAAGCCCCTTCTTGTCTTCCAGTCCATCAGCGAGCGTTCAAAAATTACATTGTATGTAAACGGTGTCACAAACCAATCGCGAAGGTAACTGAAAATAAACGATCTTCGGTCCTTGGTGCCAGAAGTGAGTTTGTTGAGATAGAACAAGGTTGCTAATGCACTAAAAGATAAAAACCCAAACGGTGAACTTATCATTCTTTGAAAAATTACTTGTGGGTTTTTTTTTTTTTGTTTTTTCTTTTCTATGATTTATTTTTTGCAAAAATGTTTGTTTTTTGGGGTTTAGTTTCAAAGTAAGAACAGAATTGGATCCACAAAGATTTTTTAAATCTCTTTTGAAACAAGTTTGAATGAATTAAAGAAGAAAAAAAAAAATTAAAGCTAATTCTTTTTTTAAAGATTAAACTGTGAATAAAAAAGTGAAAGGAAAAAGATGATTTTTGTGCTAAATTATATTTTCTTTTGTTTGCAACCGAATTTTTAAAACCCTTACATTGCCAAAGAATTTGTGCTTCTTCTGAGCGTTTTTAAATTTTGCAAATTCTAATCAAAGGTTTTTTTGTGAAATATATTTTTTGTCTTTTTATGAATTAGCACTTAAGTCTGGAATCCTATTGTGGTTGTGAAGTTTTTTTTTAAACAATTACAACTATTTTTTCATTTCAAAAAAAAAAAAAGTTGTAATTTTTACAATTATTTTAATAAACTTTTAAAAGCGGAAATTTTTGGAATTTGAAACGGTAAAGCCATTTAAGTACAAGTATTTTGGATCTTTTTAATCATATCCCTTTTCGATTTGAATTTTTTTTGAATCTTCTGGTTGAGGATTTTACTTTTATCAATTCTTTGATGAATGAAATTTTGTGTTCATACTGTTTGTTTTAAAATAAATGGAACAAAATTTTCATTCAGCTTTCCACATAAGATTTTAATAATCATGTAAAATTTCAACTTTTATTTCTTAAAATCAGCTTAAATCATGAATTTCCCTTTGAGAATTGGGACTTTTGATCTTTGATATTAATTATTGAGATGGGTTTTTTTGGAAATCTGAATGAAAATTTTGATCTTTTTATTATGCAATTAACAGTAGTTACCTTGGTATGATAGGTTATCAAACTGGTTTTTTATTTAGAGGTAATTAAATTCAATTTTCGGAAAAAACATTTGTGACACTTTAAGGGTTTGTGGCAATTAAATTCCAACCAAAGTGAATAGAACCCTTTAGTAATGTTTCTTCAATAGTTTTTTTTTCGATTTGATAAAAATTTGAGAAAATTTACAAAAGTTTTCAAATAACAAAAACTTTGAGATTTACTGTTGTACAAAATAAAATGTTTGGAATAGTTTGTCCCTAGTTTCAAAATAAAAAGGGTTTTCTACATTTTTCAAGAACACCAAAACATTAAACTTAGATAAACTTACAATAAACAATAAGTAAATACTGATATTTGAATTTTGATTAGGTCACAATTTTCACTTCTTTTTCCTTATTTTTCTTTCTTTGATAAAGTGGTTTTAACAAAGTGTGATGTAGTTTGTGAATCTTGTCTAAATGAAAAAAGGATACCGAAAATGTAGTGAAAATTATTCCCATTTATTATTCAAATACCAGTATAGTTCTGGTTTCTCAAAGTATATTAGTATTATAAGAGAAACTCTAAAAATGAGGGACTAAATTAGAAAACTATCGAAAAATAGAGTAAATCAACCAAACAAAATCAGAAAATTACAAATAATATTGAACACATTTCATTCCTAATATAAAACTTACTCACAATACCAAGGAATGTACCTTCAAAATCCGGTTTTCTGTAGATATGATACTTTGTGGTTAACTAAATGTTGTGTCAGAACAAGAAGGAAAAAAAGACATGTTTTATTTGAAATCTGGGTATTTAACTAGAAAGGGTGTAATTTGACCAATTTTAAGGTAGCTCTCAAAATCTAGAGTTTTATGAGATATTAATAATAGCCCTTAGCTCAGTATGAATATTCTCAATTTAAAGTAGATCAAATTACACCCTTTCTAGTTAAATACCCAGATTTCAAATAAAACATGTCTTTTTTTCCTTCTTGTTCTGACACAACATTTAGTTAACCACAAAGTATCATATCTACAGAAAACCGGATTTTGAAGGTACACCCCTTGGTATTGTGTGTAAGTTTTATATTAGGAATTTGATTTTTCTGAATTGTTTTAAATTTTTGTTTTTATTATTTGATAAAAAATATGATCCGTACACGAATATGTGTTATTAGTGAATTCTTCTTTTACATAACCGACACTATCATTTCATTTTGGCTAAGATTCTTACAATCCATGGATCAGAAGATTATCATTAATTTTTTATTATAAAAAATAATCTTTTTTTGTTATTTTTTTAATTCTAATTACCACTACAAGTAATTTATATTTATTGGGAAATTAGTTATCTCCTCTAGTTATTTGTACTATTTCTCAAAATTGAAAATGTTTTATCATTTTCTTTTTCTTTTTTTTTATATAAGAAAACAACTTTGTACAAACCTTAAAGTTTAAAAAAATTTACCCATTATACCAGAATATAATTAATAAACTATTCTTAATCTTTAATTATATGTATATTTATTTAATCACCCATACCCCAATTGGTTTTATTTACAGATTTTGATTCCAATTTTTAAAAGAATAAATATATATATATATACTAAGATCAAAATTTTCCAATTTGATTGTAAAAATATTTAATACCATTTTCTCAAATTAACTAAATTGTTGAATAGAAAAAAAAATTTTTTGTATAATAATATCTAAAATTTTTGTATTTGAAAATTTAGTTTTAAATTGTTAGATTGTAAGAACTTTGATCACTGATCCATTTTATTACCCGAAACACAACTTTAAGTTTAAAATAGTGAAAACTTAACAATATTTTATTTTAATGTTAAAAAAATTATTTTTCAATTTAAAAATTTTTTTATTTTTATTTTGAAGATATTGACTAAAAAAAAGTATTCAGCACCAAGTGTTCGCGAGAGGTTCCCCATCTCACTAACTAGCTTAGCCCTCAATTCGTTGATCTTCTGGGTTCGGAATGTGTCCAGGATTATTAAATTGGGTATGGCCGAATACATTATAAAAAAAAACATACTTTTATCTTATAAAACCTAAATTGAAAAGGATAATTATTTTTGTTAATCAAAAAATTTGAAAAATAAAAAAATTTAAAAAATTTAAGTAATTGAATAAAAAAACCATAAATTAATTTAGAGAATAATATGTAACAACATTAACCAAAGCCAAATCCAATCATATTATAAAATAAGTTTAAATTATTGAAAAAAAATCTTGAAATTCCAATAACATAGTGAAATAAAATTTAAATATTATTGATTATCAAAAATTGAATAGTTTAATCTGTAAAACTTATCAAAAATCAAATTTCCATAAAATAATTACTACAATTAATATATGAATATTAACTTAACCTTAAGCTTTTAAAAATCACTATTATTTGTGTTTGGGCAATTTTCTTTGTATGCATCTTTAAAGATCACTGTATAAATAGGTAGAATAAAACATGAAAAATATTTCCTTGTATTAGTGATTTTATTATTAGAATGGAATACTCAATTTTGTGCCATCTGTTATTGTATGCAATTTGAATTTATTATTTTACAAGCCAAAAAAAAGGTTATTCTTTTAATTAACAAATTTTCTTTTTATTAAAGTTTTATAAAATAGTGGGTTGAATCCCTAGGAATCCAAACAAAGAATTATTGATCAGTTTGTAAACCAAAAAAAAAAAATAACAAAAATAATCTCAATTTTTTTATTGGTTAAAATAAAACTTTTCTGGCATTAAATAAAGTACTAAAACAAAGTAATTTATTTTTTCAATTTTAAACAAAAAAGTTTATGGCACATATACAAACCCGAAATATGTAAACATCGACATCCAAAGAAACTCACTATTATAATTCAAATATCATCATTGATCTTCATTTAAAATGAATGTTTTATTGTAATTCTCTTTTATTTTAATTATTAGAAAATTATAATACAGATATCATTTTTGAATTTTGCAATTTTCTAAAAAATCACAATTTTTAACTAATACAATAACAAATACATATTCAAACTAACCGCTAAGTTTTGAAAAGACAACTTTCCTATAAGTTCAATAGGCTTCGATTTAATCTCGCCCAGAAAAATAAACTAAACTATATTCCAAAAATTTCAACACAGTTTAAACAGTTGAAAGAATAACAATACTACACTTTAAATTCAATTCGGAAAGAATTGTGATTTTACAAACTATTTCATTTTTTGGCTTTTTTGTTTTGTTTTCATTTCCTTTTTTGCAGTTACGTAATCTGTTTAGTTAGATCTGGTAATTTTTTTCGATGGTTGATAGAAGGTTAGGGCTGAGTTTCTTAAATTGGAAAATCACATACAATTTGTCGATGGTATCTTAACATTTGATCGATCAACAATTGTTGGAGAAATTTCAACAAATTAACCAATACATTTTTTGTTCCGCTCGTTTCATTATTTTGGACACAGCTATTTTTATTTTTGAGTTTTATGTTTTTTTCTTTTATTTGGATTAAAATAATTACTTATTAAAACATTAATACCGGGTTACTTAAATGTAGTTTTATATAAGGTTTGGAAAAATATCATAAATTGAGTTTTATTTTGCCTATTTTTGATTTTGGATGTGCCCAAATTTTTGGAATGGGGTTTAAATAAAAAATTAATATTTTTTTATAACTAAATCAATGAAACTATTATTGTGATACAAAATAATTTATATAAACAAAAGATATTTTATAACCAATCCAATAAAATCTAACAAAATAATAAAACAAAAACAAAGGATATAATTCATTGAAAAAAAAAAGAAAGACCAATCAGGTAATTAAAACATTAATAAAATAATTTCAGTGTAAGATTTTTTATTGTTAAATGTATTTAGAGATCTGTTAAATGGAATTTTAAATTTTACTTGTTTATAAATATATATAACTAATAAACATATACGATATCATACGTTAACCTATTATAATAAAAAGTATAATATTTAAAAATATAGTCATAATAAAAAAATACAATAATAAAAAATTAAGGTTTTCAAATAAATAAAGAATAGTAATAAAGTTTTTTTTTTTTCCTTTTCAAAATTTCCTGTATTCAAAAGCATTAAAAAAAATTTAAATAAAAAAAAAATTTCGAAAATTTTAACATTTATATAACTTCAATTATCATAAACACTAGCCATTAATAAGGAATTTTTGATCAAAAATTATTGTTAAAGATATTATACAATTTATGATGAAAAATCCAATTTTCCAGGTTATATTAAGAATTTTTTTCAAATTTAATAGTAAAAAATTGAATAAACAATTTTTGTTCACAGCTAAGAGCTAAGGGGTTATTATCTTTCAATAGTATTTTAATAATTAATAAACATTTTCCAAACGGAGAATCAATTATTTTTACCTCTAAGGAATTAGTTATTAATTTGAATTGAAAGTAAAATTTTTTATTTTGATTTTTTCGTTAGGTTTTCCAGAATTCAAAAGAATTTAGTAAAATGATAGATGATTTTACTGGATTCTTTTGAATTCTAGAAACCCTAGGACACTTTCGTTAGGTTTTCTTGAGTTTTTTGTTTATTTCAAAAAGCAAAAAAAACCTAGAACACTTAACAAATAAAATAGAAAACCTCAAGAAAAACTAGGACACTTTTCGTTAAGTTTTTTTTAATTTTTGAAACAAACTGAAAATTTATTAAATTTTCAGTTTATTTCAAAAAGTAAAAAAAAGACCTAAATGTAATTTTTAAAAAAAACTTCCGTTAGCTTTTCTTGAGTTTTCTGTTTATTTGTAAAATCAATAGATTTTCGTTAGGTTTTTTTTACTTTTCGAAATAAACCGAAAATTTATTAAATTTTTCTGTTTATTTCAAAAAGTAAAAAAAACCTAGAACACTTAACAGATAAAACAGAAAACCTCAAGAAAACCTAGGCACTTGAAGGCACTCTACGGACACTCTCGTTAGCTTTTCCAATATTCAAAAGTATAGGGTTAAATCCTTGATTTTACTCTATTCTTTTGAATTCCGGAAAACCGAGGCACTCTACGGCACTTGACGGACATTTCAGTTGCGTTTTTTTTAATTTTTGAAATAAACAGAAAAATTTAATAAATTTTCGGTTTATTCCAAAAAGTAAAAAAAAAACCACCTAGGCTCTCCAGAATTTAAAAGAATAGAATGAAATCTATAGGATTTTACTCAATTCTTTTGAATTCTGGAAAACCGCTGTTAGTTTTTTTTTAATTCCAGAAATAAAAAGAAAATTTCAAAAAATTTTCTTTTAATTTCTGAAATTAAAAAAAAACCTCTTCACTCTACGGACACTTTTCGTTAGGTTTATCAGAATTTAAAAGAATTGAGTGAAATATAGATGATTTTACTGGATTCTTTTGAATTCTAGAAACCCTAGGCACTCTACGGCACTTGACGGACACGGAATCTTTATCACAAGGAATTTTTTTTCTCCATTTCAGTTTTATTAGATGAGTACCGCATTTTCGATTCTATTAGTTATTATCTATCAAAATAAATATCTCCAAGTTGAATATAACTAGAATTCATTGATCCGATTATTTGAAATTTTTTATCGAAAAAACACCCTTTATTTCTTGACTAGAGACTTTTAAAAAAGGTGGCACTACTAACGATAATAAATACAATAGTCTCAAGAATTTGCAAGTTCTGGAATTTTATATTGTAAATAAACTTTATTATTAATGACGAAATGTAAATCGGAGTAATAGTTTTGTCTAACTTGGGATTTTTCAATTTTATTTTTTCATACTAGTGCTCTCCGTGACTCAAACGGTTCTTTTTTATGAAACGATCCTTTCAAGAGCAATTAAATTCAAAAACAACAATAAAAAACAATATAAAAATCGACTTTGTTTTGGAACGAGATTCGTGTTGGCTTCATTTTACTGTTGCGAGAAAGATCTTGGTTTCGCTCAAAAAAAGGAAAAAAAAAACAATTAATCAAAATAAATCTTCTCAATTACTTATATGAACGAATCTTCTCTGCTTGAATAATGATTATTATATAACCAAACCCATTCTATTCGATATAAAGATTTTAAGGTTGGCACTTAATGTATTTATGAAAGAATAAAACCTAAAAAGTGTTCAAGAAAATGTTCGTTTTTCGTTTTTCTATGAAAAATTCTTTGTCTAATTTTAATTTTGGATTTTGTCCTCCATTTTTTTTTTCATTAAAAATCACAAGTATTGTGTTCAATTCTGAGTTAAAAGAACACTTATGATCCAATACGGGGTTTTAGATACACATCTTTTCGTGAAAATGTTCATTATATAAACGATTTCACTTTGAAATTTAAAAACAAAATATTAACAGAAATCATGGGGTGATAAGGGATTTCAATGGAGCTGTTTTCAAAAGAAAAAACTTTTGTTTCTTTCGTCAACGAAGTTCAAAAAGCGGACTAAATTATTTTAAATTCAGCAATAACATTAATTTTTTTTTTTTTTTTTTTTTTTTGGAAATTCAAAAACGTGTAAAATGAAAAGAAAAAACAAAAGAACTTGCAAGATCTTCAAATTAATTTCAATATGATTAGAAAAAAAATGATTGAAATATAAGAACTTACGTCCAAACAAAGAGAAAGGATCCAAATGTCATTGAAAGATTTCCTGCAAATACTGAAAAAGTTGATGGGAAATAGTTCTTTTCTTTAAAATTGCATTTTATAATGATTAAAGAACCGATTATAAATAGGTTTATAAAGAATAAAGCCAAACCAAATAACCCATTTAATTTAAGAAGTCCTGCAAAAAGCCCAAATAAACAAGACAATGCAATTTTTCTTTTTATTTTTCAAAGAAACAAAAAAAAAGAACAAAGATTTATTAATCAAAGTGGTTTGGTGTTGGTTGTTTTATAAAAAAAAAAAAAAAAAAAAAAAAAAAAAAGCAAACATCTTGCTTGATAAAATTGTATTATGTTTAATATTTTCTGCAATGTGATCGCTATTTATTGGTGGTGCTGATCGTTGTGGTGAAGGAATCATTTTGACAATAGATGAAAAGTCGAATTATAAAATTTGAAAAAATGATTATTTTAAATTATCAAGATCAATATTCGAACAATACAAAATATTTATGCATCTCTAAGGTGTATTAAAAAGAACACTATTTAGTTCTATGTTTTAGATATTTCAGGGAAACTTGATAGGCTTTAAGTTTTTTATAGAATTTCAGTTTAAGGGACTAATAACTCTTATTTATTTTTTTTCCCCAAAGGTAATAGAGTAATTATTTACATAAAGATACAATTAAACCCGATACCTAATTTCGTTTATCAACTTTAAAGAGATGAATTATCATTTTTAAAAGAGCTCATTTAAAAATAAAATTTTCATTTCAAAGTATCTGATCCTTTTTTGTTTACCATTTGATTTAAATTAGAAAAAGAAAAAATTTATTAATAATTTTAAATTGAAGAAATCTCACTTTTAATAATTAATGAGAGTCTGTATAAACAAATAACCTTGACCCCTTGATCTTATTTTAAAAAATACAATAAAAAATAAATCACATATTAAATCTCTTGAAGATTTAAAAAATAGATCCTTCTATTATATTTACAAATATTTATTAAATTTCTAGAAATTTAAAAGATTAAGTAATTTTCTTTTTCAAATATTAAGAGTACAAATACAATTATTTGTATTAAAACCAGTTTTTTAATAATATAGATTATTTTTTTAAATTTAATTTATTTATTTGATTTTATTTTATTTGTTTAAAAATCTTTTAAAAATTGTGAAATAATTATAAAATAGAGTTATAAATTTAATCTTTAGGTTGTTAAGAACCCACTGGAATAAATAAGATTGAATTATTAATAATTTATTGATTATAAATAACCAAATTAAAATTTTTTCCTTAGATTATAAGTTGATTTTTCCAGGTTTAAAAAAAACTATTATGATGAAAACATTCTTAACTTAATCGTTTGATGGTTTTTAATAATTTCTTTGTTTAAACATAAAGAAAATAAAAATTGATTTGAATTGTTCTTTGAATGAAATAAATTATAGTTTTCAAGTTTCAAATACTTATTGTATTTTTTTATGAAATTAAGTTGATTTTTAAAACTGTGTAATTTTAAAACTTGTGGTTTTTATTTTTAAAGTGTATTTTTGTATACTTCTTTTATAAGCAATAAAATTTCTTACTTCTATGAAAGAAAATATTTTTTTTTAAAATAATTTGAGAAAGTTTAATTTTAAGCTTTTCAAAAAAATGAAAAAAAAGGATCAAACTTTTAAAGACATTAATTTATTTCTGAAAATAGCATTAAAAGTAAGTTGGGTATTGAAGTAATCAGATTTTTCCTTTCTTATTCAAATTCAAGATCGAGATATTTTTTTTAAAATTTGCTATTAATTTTTCTTGATTATTTTTTTTAGTTTACTATTCCCTAAAGATCATACCAACAATCAAGATTTAACTATTTTTTATTGTTAGTACGTTGTGTAATGTGTTTATTGTTCTTTTTATAAAAAAAGGGAAATTATTGTCATTAGAATAATCTCAACAGAAAAAGTAACTTATGTTTCAAAAATTAAAGAGATTTCTTTTTTCTATAAGCCTCACACATTAAATTATTAAAGAAATTGATAATAAACAAGAAATAAATCTGGCCCTGGTTTCTAAAGTCAGACTATTAAAAACGGAATTATTCAATAAAGGATCAATTTCCCTATCATCAACTCCTTAAACTGATAATTAATTATCTTTGAATTGTATGGAATTTTTTTATATTTTTTGTCTCTCTTTCTTTATCTTTCTCTTTTATCTTATCAAAAAGAAAATTGAATCCATAAACAATTCACTCTCAACAAGTTAAATAAATTTTATAAAATAAAACATCATATAATATTCAAAAGGGTGTTTCACTCTCCACCCTCTTTACTATTTTTTTGTCAAATTTCCCCAAACAAACCACAATAAAAAAAAATTCAAATTCATCAAGTTTTTTTGATTAGTTGAAATTTTCACTTTTAATTGATAAAATTGAAAAAGTTAAAGTTTTTACTTCTATCAAAACAGAATTGTAAAAAAAAAAATTATAAGATCACTTAAACTTATATTGTCAGGAACCTTCGAAAATATAAAATGTTTTTTTTTTAAAAAAACGTTTAAAGGTAGAGCACGAGAAATATTAAGTTTACTTAAATCTATTTTTTGAGTTCCGATTTTGCCTATATTTTTTTTTAACATCGCTTTATATCTTTGAAGAAAGTAGGTACCTTTTACAAATTTGAAAAATTGTAATTGCAACAAAGTTACTAAAAAATGATTTTTTAAGTATCAAGAGATATTGAAACTTTGAACTAAAAATACCTTCAACGCTCTAGTCTATCCGTGAAAAGAATCGAAATAAATCAAAGTTGAATTTAAAAGGTTTTCAATTTTTTGAGCAATATTTTTTTTTGATTAAATTGTTGAGTATTATTTAATTTATGTTTTGGATCTAGAAATGTGCTTATGAGAATGCTTGAAATTAATCTTAAAATAAATCAAAAAAAAATAGAAACGTAAAGATATTTCTTTTAACCAAATCTTTTCTTTTAAAAGACCAAATATGAAAGTTCACCTTTCAAAATAAATTTGTTGAAATCAAGAATGAAAAAATAAAATTCCAACAAAATTATATTTTTAAAGATTTGTTTTCTTTATCTTCTTAATTTGGATGAATCCAAAGAATTTATAACAGTGGATTTCTGACCCCATTTAATATTTATTATGGGTGTTTGAAATATCCCTGAAAATACCTGAAATTTTTTGAATCACTAATAAACACCTTTTGAACAACTTCTGGGAAACCCTAGGTCCATATACCCAGTTTAATGGTAAAAGAACATGATTAATTTGACACTAATATATTTTTTATTTGAATTTTCTACTTTAAACTATTTGAAGAGTTTTTGGTACCTTTTGAGTATATTTGAGTAATTGTTGGCACTTATTAGGGTAAGCATGTTAGTCATTATTAGGAAAGCCGTATATGTGTGTCTGGGTAAAGTTTGATAGTGGTTGTGTAGATTATACCAATTTCTTTTATGAAATCGGAAGTTAAATAAAGTTTGATTTGATTCACTTTGGGTAGGGTATAAGAATTGTATGATTAGATATTACTCAGTTATTTTTGGGTTGTTTTAAAGATTACATAATTATAGGTAATGGGAATAGAGTTTAAAATTATCTTTATAAAGACATCTCCTCTCATTTAGATAACATCATGACGAAATGATCAGAAATGTGACGTCTATCTAAGATAACAAACCATTTCACACAAAATAAGTTGAATACTATTCCATTGAATTTGTAATTTTTTTAATTTCGAAATTTAGAAAAAAAAAATTTTGACAAAAAAATTCCAAATTTCCTATTAAACTGAGTATATTGGCACGAGAGTTTCTTAGAAGTTGTCCAAAAAGAGTTTTTTAATAGCTAAAATTTTTTCAGATATCTACGATTTACAGGTATATATGTGAATATTTAATAGATTCTTTATTATTCTTCAACAAATCGTTTTTTTACAAATTAATTTTTGAAAATTCTTTTTTCAAATATTTTTATCAAAATAGGTCAAAAAAATTTACACTACTTTTAAAAATTTAAGTAAAGTGTGTAAATTCTTGAAATAAAAAAACGGTAATAAAAATATTTCTCCCAAAAAAAAGAAAAATTAAAACAAAATTGAAACCATGATTCTTAATTATTTTGAGTTTTTAATTCAATCAAAAATAAACAATAATCAAAATATATACGATATTCAATAAATCTTTATTTCTGAATGAAGAATTTTAAAATAATATCCTTATTACTTGAACCCAAACTTAAATTAATTATATTCTTTCAAAATTAGAAATTTAAATTGATTTTGAAAATTCTTGTGAAATACAAAGCAATATGTTAATCAAAAAGTTTCCAATAAAAAGTTTTACTATTCAGAATTAAAAAAAAAAAACAAAGTAAAGAAGAATTAACTATATCAAATATTACAGATAAGATCAATGAATAAATGTTTTTTTATTTATTTTTTCTTTTAATTCTTTTCATTTTTAATCACTCCATTTTTTTGTTGGTTGGTAAATATTTTATACTGGGGTAACTGAAAATCTCATATTTATTAAAATATTAATGTATTTGGTTTAAGAAGAGATTTGAATAATTCAAGCTCACATATCTGGAGGCACTAAAGATTTGTAAAATGTACTTAACCCATTAATATATGAATTAATTTTTTTATTATAATTTTTTTTTTTATTGTTAATAGGGAGAAGCAACCAAACTATTAATTTATGATTTTTTTTTTTTTACCTTTTGCTGAAAATCTCGCAATTTGCTCAAATAAACAATAAAAAAAAATAAAAAAAGTCAAAAAAAAATATCAATTTTTATTTTAATAATTTTTTTTTTAATGATCGATTTTCAATTTTCAATTTTTTAATCATTTTTTTGTATTTATATTGTTGGAATTTTAATTTCGAATATAGCTTATAAGTAGAAACTATTCTTTTAGTGTTTTTTTTTTCGGTGGATTCAGAAAATTCTGAAAATTCTTTTAAATTTTGATCGTTTTTTTTCTTTAATAATTTATTTTCTTGTTTAAGTTTATTTATACTAATTTTGGACTCACTATATTCCTTTTCTAATTTAGAATTTACTTTTTTTTTTGATTTAACTTTATCTTTCAGATTTTGGATTTGTTGTTGATAATATTCATCATCGTCTTCTTCAACATAATTAACTATTTCGTCATCATCATATGTAATAAAAACAAAATCTTCTTCTTCAAAATCTTCTTCATTTTTATTTTCTTTTTCCTCTTCATTATCATCATTACTATCAAAAGTATCAACATTATTATCGTTATCATTGCCAACATCATCTTCATCAACAACATCATCATCATCATCATCGTTTAATGACATTTTCTCTTTTTCTAATTCAATTTTGTTTTTTTTCATTTTATTTTTAATTTTATTTAACTTTCTTTGTAATTCTGTACTATAAAAATTTTGAAGCAATAATTCTTTTATCTCTTGTTTTTGTGATTCATTGATTTCCATCATTAGTTTTTGAATTGTTTTTATAATATTTATGGTATTTTCTTTCATAAGATCAAATGGGGTTAATGATTTATCCTATTATTTATGATATATAGATATAGATATATTTTATAAATAATGATTTTAAATTTAATAAAAAGGAATTAGAATTGTTACATTAAAAAAATTCCCATTTGTGAACTATTTTCAAATAATTTTAATCTGTGTAATAATTTGAGAAAGTTTATTTCAAATTTTGAAACAATACACACACACATACATACATACATACATACATACATATATATATATATTTAATTTTTCTTTGAATAAATTCTTTTGAAAATAAAAATTAAATTGTCATATTATCAAAAGATAATAGTATAACCAGAATAAAATATTTTCTTATTTTAAAAATCTGTTTCAAGAAATATTATGTTTTTAAAAAAATAGTGTTTTTTATTTTGAAATCATTTTTACACATTTGTCTTGGAAAAGGTTATAAAAATAAAATTGGAAATATTTTATTTCCAAAAAAGTGTTTTTTTTTTTTTTCTCAAATAATATTTTCTTTTTAAAGTATTTCTATTAGCAAATTGGATTAATAAAATTAAGAGGTATATTGATAAAATTATTGGATACATTACATATTGTGTACATTTCAAAATATATACCTCAAAATATTAACAACAAATGAAGAAAAAAAATCTCCAATTTTTTTTTGACAAAACAATAAACAACCAAATTCAATAAAAAATGGAAATATACTAAGGATACAAACGATTTTTTTAAACAACAAAATACAGTAATAAGTTTTTCCTTCTTTGTAAAAATTTAACAATATTAAAGAATTTAGGAAATCGATTTTTCAGATTAAATTTAAACAAAATAACGACAAATTTTCACCTTAAAAAAAATATCATATAAAATCAAGATCAGAAAATTTAATATCTTTTAAAAATTCATGTCTCACAAACAAATAAATAATTTGGATTATTTTCAAGAAAAAATTTATGATAAATGACAATTTTGAATATTTAAATAGTTTAAATTAAAATAAAGTTTAATAAATATATTCTAAAATAAATTTACTGTGCTTTTTTTGGAAATAGGTTTAAAATTAAACAAATTATTTATAAAAAACTACAATATTTTTTACCAAATAAATATTTTGATTGTATTAATGAAGGAAAGGATAAAATTTATGAATTCCAAAATTGACAAAAAATCAATATCAATCAAAATTTAAAACAACTTGTACATCATTTGATGAAAAAAATTTGTAAAAAAAAATTTTTTTGAGATAATTATTTATGAAAAAAAATTTCAGTGTTAAAGTTTTTGAATTTAATTGTTTTTTAAAGCACTTTCCAGTGTAAATAAATCGAACGGGTTCCAGCAAGCATTTTTTCATATTTTTACATTAATTCTTGTTTTTTTTATTGAGTTTTGAAAATAATAAAAATTCTATAAATCAAAACAAAAAGAATTAACCCAGAAAATGATAGATGGGATTGTTCGGTGGCTTTTGTTACATGGGAATAGATATGAAATTCCTTCCTATATGATAATTTCATACCCTGGGACATTGTAGAGAATTTTTTAATATGTATTTTTTGGCTTAGTCAAAAAGTTAATAGGGTTTGAAAATTTACAGAAAAGGTTAAAGTGGAGAAGATTGAAAATTTTTGAACAATTCTTTATTATTTCCAAATAAAGATAAATTTCAAAAAAGAAAATTATTTTTTTGAATTAATAAAAATTTTCAATTCATTTTTTTTGTTTTTACAAAATAGAAAAATTCCATATGAATATCACGATCAAATAAATAACAGAACCTATTTCGAAAATGTACTTTATTATAAAATAGATGTATTTTTTTCAAAATATAGTTATTACCTTCACAAGTTAAATAATCAAAAAGAAGAAAGACTAAATTTTCTTCTTATTTGACAACCAATTAACAAAACACTTAAAACTCTAGTTCAGTTTTCCATGAAACATACAATAATAAGAAGAAGAGTAAGAAGAATATAAACTTTCCAAACAATCTTTTAAATTAGTAATAGTGATCATCTGGCTAGGTTGCTGTGAAATCTTTTGAAAAGTTACACATCCCTTTCAACTTCCCTAGAATAAAGAAAATTATTTAAACAAATGCACATTCTTTAAAGAACGGGTGAAGGGTTGGTTGTTTTTGAAGCACTTTTATTCATGACAATTTATTATGCTAAGATAGACTGAAAAACTCATGATTTGCCGTTAGCCATTACTTTTGATGATCTAAATAGCTGATCGATCTGTCAATCTCTTAACCATATGAAAAAAAATAATACAATCAAAATCTTTGATCTGATTCTAGTAATAATCAAGTTTCTTTTTTTGTTGGTTTTTTTTTAAGAATAACTTTTTTTAAAGGATTTATTTTTTTGATCAAACAGTAAATTGTTGTTTTTAAAAATATCGCTAAATTAGCCATAAAATTCAACAACTATTATACCGCTATTAATTTTTTTTATCACGATTTTTTAACTTAATTCACGATATTTTGATTATTATCGAGATTTGTATCAATACCGCCATATTATTGCTTATCCAGGTTTTATAAAAATCATTGATCTTATATAATATCGCTATTTCATGCAAAACCACGATTTTTTAAACTTTATCACGAAGATTTTTTAAACTTGTTAGTGGATCGAAAAATGATATCGCCAAATACTCTATTTATTTTTTACCCACTTTTTCTTATTTTTGTATTTTAGAAATCGGACATTAAACATAAAAAAAACAATATACCTTTCAGATTCTCCATTATTTTGATAAGTTTTTGGTTTAAAAATTTACGAAAAAAAAATAATTCATTTTTCAATAAAGAACTTCATAATTTGAATCAAATTTTTGTTTTTTTGAAAAGAATTTTTTTATATTCAATAAAAAAACAGAATGAATGAAAAAAAAAGAAAAAAGAAAAGAAGAAAATGAAAAATTGAAAACAAAAAAAAAAAAAAAAAAAAAAACAAACATTTTGTAAATCGAAATTAGCATCATTAATCACCAAGAAATTCAAAAAATTTTGATTAAAATTTTTAAATTTCGAAATAAGATGAATTGGTGAATTACCAGATAAATAATTTTTCAAATTTAAGTTTGCATTACTTTTAACCAATAATAAGATTGCCTTTATATTAAAAGGCTTGATACTAAACAAAAAATGCAAAGGCGTGTTACCCATTTTATCTCTATCATTAGGATTTGCACCATTTTGTAATAAAAGGGAAATGATTTCTTTATTTTGTGATTTTTTACAGCAGGCTATCAAGGGCGTATCGTCCTTTAGCCACCCTGAATGAACTTTAATATTTACATCGCTCTTTTTATCAACCAATAATTTAATGAGTTTAAGACTAGGGTTTGTGGAATAGCAAGCAAATAAAAGTGCATTGTTTCCGAAATGGTCTGTTATTGAAATATCTGCGTCATTATTTAATAAAAAAAGAATTGACTCGATGGGTGTAGGGTTTTGCTTCGAAAGTAAATGCAAGGCTGTTAGACCAAATTTATTTTGTTGATTAATATTTATCTTTGGATTTTTTGCCAAGTTCAAAAGTAATTTGATTTTATAAAGATTAGGGTCATTTTTACAAACCAAGTGTAAAGCAGTTTGCCCATAATAATCACAAATATTGGTTTGTATGTTATATTTTAACAATTTTCTTATTATTGTAATTTCTCTATTTTTTGAACAGCAGGCAATATGTAACGCCGACATACCGTTTTTATTTCGTTTTTCAGGGTCTAACCCAATGGAAATAGCCTTTGTTAATAAATTGTGATTTATTAATTGATCCTTAACGGGTATTATATCCATTAATGTCAAATCTTCTTTATGCTGCTTATTAATTTTGATGCCCTTCTTGATAAATAATTTCATTAATTCAATTTCTTCTGGGCATGGCTTTGATTGCTTTTCCCAAAGGTAATCAAATGCAGTTTTCCCATTTTTATCTTTTAATTCGAGATTGATATTGTTATTTTCGACCAAATATGTCACAATCTCAATGATTGTATTTTCTTGCAGAGTCTCGCTACAAACGTTGGATAGCATTTCGTCAAATTCGCCAATTTGTTCATTTAGTTCATCCTCTTCATCATCATTAATTGAGCCATTGGCACCATTGTTCTTTTGCTCATCACCCTCAACCTCTTCCTCGTCCTCGTCCTCGCTCTCATTCCAAATACTCTCAATAATAACCTTGTTAATGTTAATGTTGTCCTGATCATTATCCTCATTAATTGTTTTTTCATTCGAAATGGAAATGGAATTGGAATTTGTATCGTTGGAAATTTTTTCTTGAATAATAATTATTTCATCAGAATTTGAACCAGAGTTAGACTTCGACTTAGCACTCTGCCTTGGATTGGAATTACTTTCAGAACCAGAGCCAGAACCAGAACCAGAATCAAAATCAGAGCCAGAATCAGAAACAATGCCAGAGCCAGAATCAAAATAAATGCCGGAAGTAATTTTGCTGTCATTGGATTTTGACTTCTTTTTCTTCCTTTTAAAATTTCGTTTTTTACAAATGATATGAATTGGGGTTAAGAGATCATTTTCTGTTTGTAAATTAAAATTTAAGCCCTTTTCAAAAAATTCTTTTATTATTTGAATATTTAATGATTTGTTTGTACAAAGGAAATGGATGGCGTTCCAACCTAAAAAGGATTTAGCTGTTGAAACGAGATTAAGATCAATTTTTTCATGATTTAATAAGAGCTTTAAAGATGTCAAATTTATTGGATGAGCCTGGCAGAGGTAATGGATTGGCGCATAGCCACCGCTGCTTAACTGATTAATTTGCTCGCCATCACCAATGAGGATCTTGATTATTTCTGGCGAATTAAAACAGTCCCTGCAACCCAAGTGGATTGGCAACAGGCCGCGTGTATCAACTGTTTTGGTTAATGAGTTCTCCTTGCTGATTAGCAACTGAACAACCTTTGGGATGGTCTTCCTTTTCAGAAAGCCTGTAGTCAGATACCCATGTAGGGGCAAATGCCCGCTTTTAGATTTGAGCGTTAAGTCGACACCGTAATTGAGTAGTAGCTTTATAATGCTGATCGACAGTTTTGATCTGCACGCCAATAAGATCGGTGAGCATCCGTCAGCACGTACCAAGTTCGGATCTGCTCCGCCTTGGATTAGCCTCTCAACAAATTTGAGGTTGCAATCTGCCCTTTCACAAAGATACGACAGGGCAGTTTGGCCACTCTTGTTTTGCACATTTGGATCTATTTTGTTCTCCAACAGGAACTTTAAAGTCTCAAGATTCAGATTCTCTGACTTGCACAGCATGTGTAACACAGTTTCGCCCTTTGTCGTCAACGAATTTAATTCGGCACCTAAATTCTGAAGCTTCTTAGCGGTTTCCTGTGGATTCTTGCTTGACAAAAAGACAACATGGATCGGCTTTAATCCCGATAAGTCATACGCATTGATCGACTCCTGATCAAACCTTGTTTCAATAGAATCTAATCGCCCGTCCCTGACAATTAAGTGCTTCGAATAGGTAAACTTGAGTTGTGGTGTGTTTGGTTCTTGTTGGTTTGAGACCTCTTTTAAATTACGGGTTGTTACATATTTATTTATTTTTTTTTTACGGAAAGAGGCTTCTGGCCTCAGTTTGTTTGTTGATTTTGTTGCAGAAAGAGTATTGAAGATTTTTTTCATTGGAATGTTTTCTTTCTTATCTTGGTTTTGTTCTTGTGATCGTGATTTTTTGTATTATTTTAGCCAAAAAATAAAAAAATAAAATTATTTTCGAAAAATATTTAAACACAAGTCTTGTCTCACAAATATTTTTTCCTTTTATTACTTTTTGACCAAGAAGGTTTTTACTTTCAGCTTTTTTTTGAGTTATTTTGATGAGTGTTTTTTGTTTTAGAAAAGGACAAAAAAATCCGAATAAAAAGAGTTGTTCAAACAAGAACATTCCCTAATTTCAAGTTTGTTTTCCAAGAAAAGTTTTTGAAAGAAGAAATTATTTTAATTTTCACTTGTTCTAGGTGATTTAAACAAAAGGGGTTATTAAAATACAACATTTTTTACACTTTAAGTTTTATTGGTTGGGGATCAAACAAGAATAGAATAAAAAGACTTGAAAAAAAAAATTTCAAATCTAGGAACAAGTTGAAATCCATTTTTAAATAAAGTGAAATTGTGAGTTGTGAACAATTTGATTAACGAGAAAAATTCCTAGTTCAAGAAAAGGAATGATCAAATTTATTATTTCAAGAGAAATTATCTTTTTACATTGAAACACCTGTGCTTTTTCTCTTCCATTTTTCTTTATATTAGATTTAGAATTCTCGATCCAATCAAAATTATTACTCTCAGACACTTTATAAAGAAGTTTTTGAATTTCAAATAGTTTAGAATAAAAAAACCAACCAAAGGCATATTTGGAAAGTATGAATTATTAAAAAATTTCGATTTCTTTTGTTAAACTTTGATCGATAAAGAGTCAATATCATTTCTAATAAATAGTGGGGTTCTAAAAAAATAAGAACTGTTCTTTATTTTTGTCTAATATTCATTATTTTGTAATAAAAATAGTATCATTTGGAAAATCTATTTAAGTACAGGTTTCCCACCTTTGAGAAGGTTTAGTTATTTTGTTATTTTGATTTCTTTTATCAAAAAGAATTTTCATTACAATCAGTTCCACTTTTAAGGCACAAACTTGCAATGTAATTTAAGGCACAATAAAAATCTCAAATTAAGGCACAAAATTGAGATTCTAGTAAAATAAATTCTAAAAAAAAAATTCCAAATTTTGTGCCTTAATTAGAGATTTTTATTGTGCCTTAAATTTTGTTGAAAGTTTGTGCCTTAAAAGTGGAACTGACTATATGAAAAAATTGGACAAAGAAAGTATAAGGCTATTTCCAAAAAAAAGGTGGAAAATTTATTTTAAAATATCTTTATTAAAATAAATTAGCAAAACCAGTACTTAAAAATCCAAAAACATTAACGGCCCTTTAATTCTTGATAAAAATTCAATTGTTTTCTTAGTATTGTATTACAAAAATAAAAAATATAAAAGTTTCTGATCAAAATTTTATCTGATAGTTTTTTAAGTGGTGAAAATTGGTGTTTATTATTTTCTATTTGATCAAAACAATGGTTTTCATAATTTTTGTAATCTCAACAAATTTTCAAATAGAATATAAAACATATAACTAAATTTGATGATTTGTATTTTCATTTACACACTTTTCTTATTTCCCAGTTGATTATTGAAATTCTTTGTACATTATTTTCACCAAAAAAAGTCCAATTTTTTTTTTCATTTTTCGAAAATATTTGAATGAAACATATCTTGAAATAAATACCCTGTTCATTTATTAAACCAGTATTGTTTATTAAACTTTATTTGGTTATTTGTCAATTGAAAAATACCTCCACTAACAGAGATTATTATTTATGAAATGTAAAAAAAATGTAACACTTTTTTGGAAATATGTATGTGTCAAAATTATATTCAACAAATATAAAAAAAAAATTGTCAAAATAGATCTTTGAATTAAATTTTTTTTTAAAAAAATGACTTTAAGAGATTTTCAATGACAAGTTAAAAATTTTAAAACAATTTAAAACTTGTTAAAGTAAGTATACAAAATATTTAGAACAGCTTGATGAATTTTTTGTCTTTATTGATTTGCAATAGAAATTATAAAATATTAAAATCAAATTTTGTAAGAATTGAAAATTTGTGAAACTTTTTTGAATTAATTGAAAATTTCCTATTTTTTATATAATAAATTCTCTGTAGGAAAAAGTTAATTGAGATGATGAAACTCTTTCAAGGCTGTTTTTATCCACATTTTTTCTATGTTTTACAGGAAAATGCAGTCCTTAAGGTTTACAATCACTGTCATTTTTACAAAAATATTACATTATTATATGTGTAACAACTTAATAATTTGGTTCTTATCTAATTTATATTTGGTTTAATATATTTTTTAATAGTGGTTACGTAAATTAATTTTTAGAAATTTATTTTTTTCCTCCAAAATCCGAATATATGAGTGTAAAAATAATAGAAAGGTGAGTTATCAAAGAAATATTATTTTTTAGGCAACGAATTGAAATTTTCAATTTAATTTTTTTTTATTTGAGGCTTTTCAATTTATTATTATTTTTTCTTTAATCACGTAAAAGTGAAATAAATATTTCAATTTAAAGCCCCTGGAATTAAAAATTCATTCTTAAATATTTACTGATATAGTGTCTTATACACATATATTGGGATTTCAGGAAAAAGAAAAAAATGAAATAAATTTAACTTTTTTAAACCACTATTAAAACCCAACCAAACACAAGAACAATCAGCTAATAATCAAAATATCATGACCATATACTTAATATAAGATAATCTTATTTGAATTCTTCAGGGATAATAAATTTCCAGTGTTGGGTAAATTAGACTGGAAAATAATGCTGTGGATAAGAAACGTTTTATTTTGCAATTTTTATAGTTGCATAATATAAATTTAAAACCAAATAAACGTTTGATGTGATAGATATCAAAAATATAACAATGAAAAATGGTACAATTTTTTGTATAAAGAAAGTTGAAGAGTTAGAATAAATTTCCAATTTAAATCATTATTAATATCTAAATTATTTTCCAAGATTCTTTACCCACTTTATACTGTTAATGGAAGTTGTTTTGTGCGTTTATCCCA
Source organism: Anaeramoeba flamelloides (assembly GCA_027625915.1). Lineage (NCBI taxonomy): Eukaryota > Anaeramoebidae > Anaeramoeba > Anaeramoeba flamelloides. The sequence continues at coordinate 8,176,376 of JANTQA010000032.1, read as the reverse complement.
GATATTTCTCAAAAAAATATTTTCAATTTTTTGAGATCAGAATTATTTTTTCGAATTTCTACAAATTTTTGTTTTTCTTTTGTTTTTTTTTCGATTTCTTTTTCTTTTTTTTTTTGTTAAAGAAATGATCATTGCTGGAAAAAAAAGATCTTCGAAAAGACCAATAATCATTTAGAAAATTGAGACTATATAATGTTCTTTAAAATAGATTTTAATTATTAGTAAAAAATCTTTTTGTAAAACTTTATTTCAGTGAAAGTTCATTAATAAAAAATTCTTAAAGCTCTTTTCAATTATCGTGATTCACTTTTTTTATCGTTTTTGGTTTTATTTTTTTTTAATTTTTAAAATATCAGGTTTTTAGATATTTGAAATGATTTAATAACTGTATTATTAATAATATTTAATTATTAGTTGTTTTTGAATCCTCTAGATATATATAGATATATATTACTATTTTTAATTTTTTGTATGTCAAAAATTTTAAAATGAGGATTCAATTTAATATATAATCTATACCAATTAATTAAACTGTAATTGAAAAATAGAAATTGAAATTTATTCAACAAAATAATAATAATAAAAAAAGAAGTTATGATATGGATTTTATTTGTAATATTTCATATAATTACTTCTTTTTGGCTGGGTTTTATTTTTAATTTCGGAATAGAAAATTTTTGTTTCGAAAATTTTTAATTATCAGATTGATTTTTATTGTCAACAGAATTTTATAAAATGTATTCTAATTGCTATTTTCATTTAATTCACCTTATTTTGATTTTTTTCTTGAAAATAGGATATTTTTTTATACTTCTCTTCAAAAAGAAATGTTTTGGATTAATTTGTTTGATTTTAAAACAATATCGTTTCTCATCAAATTCCTGTATCCAAAATAATTCTATATTCTATACTTTTAATTTTTTTCACCGGATTTTTCTTTTTCTTTTATTTGGACTTATTGTACTTTATTTTTTGATTTTGATAATTTAATCCTTTTACTTTAATCCTTTGAAAATCTGTATTCTTTTTTTTTTTTTATAAAAATACCTGAAAAAAAGATTTTTCAAAACAAATCTGTAAAAAAAAATTACGTTAAATAATAATAAATTGGAATAGGGCGAGAAATACCAAGGTTATCATTTGTTTTACCCCTTTAAAAATTAAGAAGATCAAGAAGAAATATCTTTGAAAATATACTGTGGTTTAAAAAAAAATTTTTTTTTTCATAATTGGTTTGTTCTTTTGAGAAATCTTAAAACGTTATCTTCGGTTTCTAGTACTATTAGATTTAATATTTCTAAAATTTACCTTTTTTCTTTGTTTAACGAAAAATTACCAATGAGAGAATTAAGGAAAAAAAAAAAAAAATTTTTTTTTTTGTTTTTATTTATTTATAAAAAGAAAGGAAAGAAAGAAAGAAAGAAATAAAATTAAAATTAAAATAAAAATAAAAATGAAAATGAAATAAAAAATTAATTAATCTTTTGTTTAAATGGCAACTAATTGAATAAATAAATAGTTTGTTTTTTAAATACCTTAAAGATTTCAAAAATAAAAAAATAAAAAAATAAAAAAAAATCATTTTTTTTTTAAAATGGAATATTTGTTTTACTTTTCCTTAAATAAATTAATCCCTTTAAACTTTAGTTAGTAAAAGAATCCCCTTTTGATTTTTACCAAGAATATTCATTGCACAAACTTCCGAAATACAATATCTCCAGCTATCTTCACCCGAAACTGGAATTAATTCCTGTTCTAAATCTCGGAATTTCATTTCAGAAAAGTTACCAAATATTTTTTTAAAATTTTCTTGTAGTTCAAAAAAAGGCATTTCAAGAGGAAACTTAATGTATCGAAAGGGAAATTGTTTTGAAAAACTTATTTTGAAAGTAACTGTCAACGTTTGTTGGTTAATGTTATTCTCTTCCTCGTTTATTAATTGGATGTTCTTTTTTTCTTCAATATTGATTGAATTTTTTTTCAATAGTTGTGCATATTTGTTCTTTGTGTACAAATTGAATTGCAATGGTGGGTTATTAGTGCTTTCATTTGTATAATGATCCCTTAATAATCCTAAATATTCTTGAATTGCATTTGTTAGATCTTTATCGTCTTCGATTATGACTTCGTCTCGAGAAATATCAAAATAAGTAACATAATGAGATTTTTCAATTTTTGTGTTAACAATTGTTTTCAATTCCAGAAATGAAATTCCGCTATTAATTTCAAATTCTTTTGATTTTTTATTATATGAAAATTTTGCAGTGATCTATTTATAAATTAGAAAAGTTTATTATTACAGTTTATAAATAATAAATAAGGGCACACACACACACAGATATATATATATATAGACAATTATAATTATAATTATTTTGTTTCAAATTTGTTATTAAAAACAGAAAAATAAGATTTCCAACCACACGTTCAAATTTTAACAGTGATAAAACTTTTTGTTTTGGTGTTTACTTATATAATCAGTTTCTCTGTTTATAAAAGGTTTTAATTAGTATTGTTTTTTTTTTTTTTTTTTTTTTTTTTTGTTTGATTAATGATAAGTAGAAAAAAAAAAAATCTCTAGCCTTTTTGGTTACAGCTGCTTTCAAATAGTAAGGATTGCAAGTCTGGAAAAGGTGTTACTCTTGATGTTTGGTTGACTATTATAAGCAATTTGGTTTACAATTTTTTAAAAACTTTTAGTTCTCACTATTTTTAAACAGCTTTATCAAAATTGAAATTCATTTTGAATTTAATTCCTTAAAAGTGTAGAATAAAAATGAAAAGTAATAAGGAGTTATTAAATGATCATTGTTTCTAACCTTTTCAGATACGTTCAAATAAAATCATTGTTATTTTTTGAAAATTAAGAAATTAATGTTAAAATACGATTATTTAACAGATTTTGGTAAAATATGATGATTGCAAATTGTTAAATTTATGTTTTTGAGAAATATCAATTGTATAGAAAGAAATTACAAGTTGATTTGAAGAAATATTTTTCTCATTAAAATACATATCCCAGTATAAAAGGTAAGGTAGTGCTAACTAAAACATTTTTTGAAATTTTTACTCGAAAAAATACCACTTTAATTTTTGGTTTTTAGTTACGAAAAGAAAACAAGTAAAAAATGAAACGTTTTTACATAACAGAATTTTAGTTTAATCAGGAATTGCTGTTGTTTTTGAGATTTAAATGTGATTTTTTTTTTTTTTTTTGACAAAATGGAGGGCTGAAAGGTTTTTTGGGAGCAAGTTTTATTTTTATTTTTTTTTTTCTTCAATTATTGGCTTTTTTCTTTTCTATAATAAAAAGAAAAATTATGAAAAATCAGATGATCCATTTCCAAAAAAATCAATGAAATTTTATTTTAAAATATCTTTATTAAACTCAATTCTAATAAAACTATTTAAATATCCAAAATTATTATTAATCATTAATTGGTCCTTAATAATAATCCAATTTGTTTGTAAGTAATGCATTTACATCAATAAAAGATATTAAAAATTTCTGATCTCAATTTTATATGATATTTTTTGAAAATGTTGAAATTTGATAATTATTTTTTTCTTTTTGATGGAAAAAATCGTTTTCAAAAGAGGACAAATCTTTCAAAAAAATTTCCAATAGAATGGAAAGTTTATAACTGTCTTTATTGTTTTGATTTAGAAATAATCACCTCGTTATGTTACGAGTTTGGCCTGAAAGAACGAAAAAAAATGATATTGTTCCAAGTTATATAAGATTATATTGAGGAGTTCGAAGAACGACGATTAATATCCTCTTAACACTAGAACAATATCATATTTTGAGTCTAGAAGGGGATCCAAAACGAGGAATAATAGCTGGTGATTTTTGAACAAATATAACAATATGAGATGCTATTTATTTTTGGAACTCAGGATCTAACTCTACACAATAAACAAAAAAAACAAATATACAAATTATCCCTAAAAAAAACTAATTTGTTATTTTTCAAATAGAACTTTTAAGAAATTGTTTTTCAAAGGATCTTTTCCTTCCAACTGAATTTTATCTAAAACATTGAAGTTAAATTTTACATTTTCTCCATTGGAGACAAAGCTTGGTTTAAAATCACACAGAAACTAGATCGTCCAACTTTTCAATTAGTCTATATCTTCCCTTTTATTTCAAGCTTGTTTAGAAACATCCGTAGATGATTAAACATAAAAACCCCGCATCTATTATGTGTTCTTAACAGTAAATTATTTTGAAAATTCCTCTAAAAATTCTTAACTTGACGTAACAAAAAAAAAAATGTTTTTTTTTTTTATCTAATTTTTTTCCAAAATTTATAATTGTGTTTTTTTCACCTTTTGAAATTCTTCTTTTATTGGTCTCTTTTCTCTTTTTCTGAAGAAAAAAAATAGAGACCAAACGATTTTTTATTTTTTAAAAATGATATTGATTTCAATCAAACCTAAAAGAAGTTGTTTGGATTTTGGGCATTGTTTTTAAGCAAAGAAAGGGAATTCATTCAATTTCCAACCTTTATGAGAAAATTGATGAACTTTTTTCTTTGTCGTCTATTGAACAAATAATTTGGGTTCCTTGAACCAAATTAATTTTCCAATGTCGTAAATCCTTGAGAGCGCGGCTATCTTTTGCGATTTATCAGATTAACAACGTCGCAAAAAAAATGGTTAAATTTTTCTAAAATAACTTTAAATAACATTTTTAAAGTAGAATTTATTAGTTAAAAACTTTTTATTTTTATCAAATTGAATTGAAAATTAGAAGATCATAAAATTTTTAAACTTTGCCTAATACTCAAAGTATTTCCCAAAATCTTTCCAGAGTGACATCAATACTATCCTAAACTTTTCAGTGTTCTAATCTCTTTATTATTGGTAGTTGTCTAGTATTATATACTTGTAATTTATACAAATAAAAAGTTTGAGTTTAAAAAAAAATATATTGCTGTTATATTTTTTTTTCGTTTTTTCCCTGGCTAAATGGATGTTCTTTATATTGAGAAGAAGAGTTACAAAGGAAAAAGATCAAGTGGTTACTTGATAATACTGAGATACCCAAAAACGAAAAATATGGTTAACTGTAAAATAAAATTGAAAAAGCAAAGACAAAAAATGACCAAAGGTTTAAAGCAAATAAGATCAGATCAAAAAAAAAAATTGAAATGACAAAAATTAAACAACGACCACAAAAATGAACATCCATGATCAATTACCAAATTAAATTAAATTAACCAAAAGTATTGTGACTGTGATTTTGGGATGCCCTTAGTTAAAGATCGCATTCGTTTTTTTTTATTTTTTTGATTTTTTTTACCAATTGTTTATTATAAAAACTTTTTAAATTTCTTTTTTTATTTTTTACTTTTTTTTTTTCAATTTTTTTGGGGTGAAATTACAAAATAGAATAAATATATTTAACTTGGGATTGAATAAATTCTTTTTATGAAATTTTTTTTTTCCTTGTTTTCTTTTCAACAAAAAAAGACTTTACAATTTTTTGTTTTTTGCTTTTTAACCAGAAAGAAATTTTGGGTGTGTCTTTTCCTTGAAAAATCGTGAAATCTATGATTTTATGTTTAAATTCCCTTTGGGTTATTTTAAGTAAAAGTACATTTAGAGTGTAATTTACACTTCTTCAATAATAATAACTTATAGCTGTATTTTATTGTTCTAAAAAATCGTTTGTTTTCTTACCATATGACCAGTTTTTTTATTGAAATTTTTGTTGTAGTTTTCCCCTTAGACATACTTTCTTTTTTTTTTATTTGACTTGGCCGTTTATTGTTTTTTACCAAAAAAAGTGCAATAATTTTACATTTTTTAAAAATATTTTCGAAAAAAAGATTTTTTGAAATAAATACGATATGAGTTACTGATTTAATCAGTATTAATATTTCGCTTAATTTGATATTACCAATTTACGAATAGATCAACTAACAAAGAAGATTTTATATCAAATGTAAAAAAAAAAAAGCCCCACTTTTTTGGAAATAACCTTAGATAAAAACAAAACCTGAAAAAACCAAAATAAAGACCATAAAATCTAGACCAAATTAATTCCGTTCTTGAAACATTTAACAAGGTAATCCAAGTGGATCTTGAATAAATTTTATTTTAGCAAAGTCTAAGTACACCTCCGAAAACTAGTCCCCAAAACACCAACCAATTTGAATTAAAAACGCCTATTCCCTGTTTGTTGCAGTGTTATTTGCTCCTACTTTTTAAAAAAGTAATTGTAAACAATAAAAGGCTCCACGTACTTTAATTAAAGAAAAAACAAGAGTAACTTTTATTTCTTTCTTTTTTTTATTTTTTTGAAACAATTTTTGAAATTTTTTGTTTCAATCTTTTTCTTTTTTTTTCATTTCAATTTTATTTTTTAAAACTTATCCTTGATTTCAAAATAAGGTTATTGGATCAAATAAAAGGAAATTGGTTCATAATATAAGCCCAAAAAAAATTTGTTTTGGTGGACAGGGTTTGAAGAATTTGGTTTGTGAATTGATTTGGTTGCTTGGTTTGCGGGGTGGATCAGCTGAAAATAAATTTTTTTGGTTTCTCCTTCAAAACTAACAGAGGAGATTTTTTTTTATTTCTCCTATTCTTTCTTTTTGTTTTTATTTGAGGTTATGTTTGGTTTGTGAGTTACATTTTTTTTGATTTTTTTTTTTTTTTTCATCAAAAATTAACAAGTATCGGATAACAGAGAAAAATTTTTTTTGAATACTGTCAAATTCAAAAAAATGTAAAATTAATTTTACGTTCATTTTCCTTTTTTTTAAATTAGAAAAGTCTGCTTTCTTAGCACTTAGTCTCAAAGAAGATTTCAAAAACCAACTTATTTTTATTCGTTTCTTTGAATTTATATGAATGTAATTCTTTCTTCTTCTTTATCCAAAGCAATTTAAAAAATAATGAAAAATAATCTCAAAAATTTTTTGATGTTAAAGGAATTTTTCAGTAAATGAAAAGAAAAGGTATGGTATCACTTTTTGATCTAATTTGGTGTGTGAGTTAAAAGTGAAAAAATGTGAATTCCAAAATTTTTTTTTTTTTTTTTTTTTTTTTTTTTTGCAACTTCATTGCAAAAATAATGAATTAAAAGAAGTTTTTTTTTTACCACACCTTAAATAAATTCACAAGATCAAATTTGATAATTTGGAAACAAAGAGATCCTTGATATTTTTTAATAAAGAATTAATTTTTAAAAAAAAAGAAAGAAAAAGATATTTTGAATAACACAAGACCAAATCATTTTTTAAAAAAAAGAAAGATCTACGAATTTGTTCACAAAAATAAACTGTTTTAATTCTCAGAACCATTATGATTTAATCAAAGAAAAAAAAGAAAAAAGAAAAAAGAAATAAGAAATAAAAGAACAAACATTTTTATTTGTTGGTTCTGGTAAAATTCCCAATAAATTTTGAAATTTTGTAATTTCTGTTTGAATCTCTTGAACCTGCATACCAGTAAGAGTCTTTTTGTTTTGTTGATTTTGAAGTTGTTCTTGAAGATCTTTTAATTCTTTTTGTAGTTGGTTCATGAGTATGTTGCAAATTTAGATTGGAGTATTAAATAAGAAAAAATGAAGAAAATTTTCAAAAATAGATTTCTCAATATCTATTTGGTATTTAAATGAAAAAACTGAAATAACGATTAAGGTTTTTTTGGAAAGAGTAAGTTTTATGGTCAAATATCAAAAAGTTTTTTGTTTTTAGGAACAATTAATTAAGAAATACATTTTGGTCAATTAGATAGAATAATTTCATAAAAAATTTTTTAGGATTGTAAATTAAAGTTATAGTTTGTAATGGTATTACGTTAAATCAAGGCAAATTAGAAAATGTCAAATGATTTAAAATAGTGATAATTTGGAAGGCATTTCAAAGAAGATAATTTATCATAAATTAAGAACTAATATGATGAAATAAAAAAGAGTTTTCTCTCTCTCATCGTCTTTGGGGAAGAGTCTAACTTTCAAAAAAATCACTTTTTATAAGATTTTTGAAGTTTGGGTTTCATCTTTGACAATACCAAAAAGTTTTAATAAATTGGAGCATTTATTTATTAATTTAGGCCAATCAGCATATATTTCGAAGTGGGTTGGATAGGTGATAGTAAATATAAATTAAATTTGTTTCTTCAGGATTTAATTCATTATTAATCATTTATTATTAGATTATTGACCATTTCCGAAGAGACTACACATATAAATAAAGGTAGATATATTATCAATAAAAAATAATTATATTTTTTTTTTTCTTGGTTTGGGGTTGGGGAACTTGAATTAAATAAGAGATTATCTAGTTAATTTAATGTTTACAATCCCCAAAACTGGAAAAAAGATTATCTTGTATTGGGTGTGTCAACTTGTTATTTTGGTTCTTAGCTGATCGATCCACAACTAAGTTTGGATCGTATAGATGGTTGAAAAAGGCTATTTTTGTGATTTTATTTTTTTTTTTTCGAAATCCAGATTGATGAGTCTAAGATTAATTGATTGGAAGGTATTGAATTGAAAGTGTTATTTTTTGGGGTGTCAATTGAAATTATCATTTTCCTTTTACAGAGTTAGGAGTAAATAAAAAAAATTTTTTTTACAAGCATCAAATAATACAAAGCGAAAATAAAAATTTCAACATAGAAAACAAAAAACTCAATTACTAATTAAATATCTTCCAATTAATTAATCTTAGACTCATCAATTCGGATTTCGAAAAAAAAAAAAATAAAATCACAAAAATAGCCTTTTTCAACCATCTATACGATCCAAACTTAGTTGTGGATCGATCAGCTAAGAACCAAAATAACAAGTTGACACACCCAATACAAGATAATCTTTTTTCCAGTTTCAGGGATTGTAAACCTTAAATATTTGTAAACAATTAAATGAAAAAAAAAAAAAAAAAAAGAATTTAATAAATCCTCAAATAACATCTATATCGAATTATGGGAGTGGTGTGTTCCTTGGGATGACCTAAACAACTCAAAATTGTTATACAAAACTCCTAAATAATAATTGTGTGTATAATGAATATAGTAAAATTCTATTTGGTTTATTTAAAACTTTAAAAAGAATAATTTTACAGCATATAGTTTTTAAATTTTCAATATAATAAAGTTGATAGTATGAAAAACTTTTTTAAATTATTAATAATATTAAAAATCAATTTTTATTTTTGTAAGGGTTGATTAATTTTCAGTATTTTTGAATTTTGAAAAATTCAACTAATAACCAAATAATTTGAAAAAATGTTTTTTTGTTTTCTGAAAATAGAAATAGTATTAGATCTCTTAAATTATATATATTTATATATATATATAAACTCTGTTTCAGTCAAAGTGACCCAAAATTTTTTTCAAATATCAATTATTTTATATAATTGACCATTTGAAGAACAAATACGAAATAACCAGAATAATACAATTCAAAGAATTGTTGATATATGTCTGAAAAAAAACTAATTAATCAATAAATTTTCTTAAATATTTAAAAACTCAAATTCTTAGTACAACCATTGAGAAAAACAACAATGTTAGTTTTGAACTTCTACAGGTATTTGAATAATAAATAGGAAACATTTTTCACTTCATTTTACATACTTTCCTTTTAGAAATTAAGCCCCAAAACGAAGATTGTTGGTTTTTGTAGTCTCTATTTGAAAAAGGAAATGAAAATGAAGTGAAAATTTTTCCTATTTATTAAACAAATATCTTAAATCAAAGATCTTAATAGAATTGCATTAGAAATCAATATGATTTCTCAACAATCTTTACATGGTATCAATGACCTTGGAATAACACATTTTTACCAAGTTACTATTGATCTTGCAATAATAAAAATTTTTTTGCAACTGAACGAAATTTTAAAAAAAAAATTGATAAAAAAATATAAAAAAATGTGAAGAAATGTGAAAAAATGATTTCAATTTGAAAATTTCCGAAATAAAATTTTTCTTCTAATATCTATGCAAACCCTTTAAACACATGTATTATACCCATTACAACTGGGCCCCCTTGACTGAAAAATAGTTTATATATATATATATATATATAGTAGTGAAAAAAAATATGGAAAATGAAAATAATCATTGGTAAGATTGTTAATAGTTGATATTAGGAAAATTGTTGAATAATTGTAAATATTTTTAATCAAATCCTTTTTATAAATAACCAATTTTTTAATCAACTCGGTAATAAAACTACTCAAAGTTCATTAAAGTAAGGGTGTTTAGAGAATAACTCAAGAACTTTTTTGATAATCAATAAAAAGATCAACATTTTTTTGAAAAATGAATAGAGTTTTAGAGAGGTTTGCTTAGAGTTTTGAAAAATATAATTTTTATATTGTTTATTGAACAAATAAATGGTGTTTTAAACAAGTTTAATTTCATTACTCATTATTCGAGTAAGTTGGTAAGTTATAATTTCAATATTTTGATTGTTAAAAAAAGTATTTTGTTTTCAATTAAAAAAAATTCAACAAAAATTTTCCATATATTCATAATTAAAAATCTTGTAATGATTATTTCCATATCAAGTATTTTTTTTTCACTACTATATAAGTTATTCTACAAAAAAAAACAAATTTATTTTAAAATATCTTAATTTAACAAAATTTTAATTTTGCATTTTAAATATTCAAAATTGTTCTCTGTTATTTGCTGGGTATTAATATAAGTATACTATTTGTTGATTGGTATGGTATAACTTTATAAATATATTAAATTTTCGGACCATAGTTTATTATGATATTTTTTTAAGGTGTGAAAAATGGTTTTTTTTTTTTTCTTTTTGATACTAGAAATAATTATCTTTAAAAGATTTAATCTAGAAAATTTTTCAAATAGAATGGAAAACCACTAACCACATTTTATTTCAAAAAAATGATTTTCGTTTATATCCATTTGTATTTTTTTATTGAAAGTATTTACACAGTGGTTTATACAGCGCAATGTGCCTTTTTCCCATTTTTTCAAAATATTTTAAAAATATGTATTTGGTCAAACTAATCCAAGGCTGCTCATTGATTCAGTATAAAAATATAGATTAATCATATATTCCCATAATTTTTTTTTTATAAGATATAAAAAAATGTCCAACTTTTTTTCGGAAATACATTACATCATTATTTAATAAACTCTAATTTAAAAATTTTAAAATAAAAATATTCACTTTTTCAAAATAAAATCTAAATTAATCAATTCAATAAAAAAATACCAAATTTCAACCTTTTCACTAATCGAAAATTATACAATTATTTATCAATTACAAGTTACGCACAAAAAAAAAATAAATAATTATCATTAAAAATAAATTAGACGTGTATTTTTATATTTTCTGAGAGAGTATTACAAAGAAATACATTAGTGAATTTGTTTAAATTCGATTAATAATTATGAATTGATGAAAGTTCAGATACAACCCAGTAATTTTATTGTTGATTCATTTGATTAAACTTAACAAAATTTTAACCTAATACAGATTGGTAGTACAGTCAGTTTCACTTTTAAGGCACAAACTTTCATCTAAATTTAAAGCACAAAAAAAATCTCAAATTAAAGCACAAAATTCAAATTCTAGTAAAAATAAATTGTAAAAAAAAATTCCAAATTTTGTGCCTTAATTTGAGATTTTTTTGTGCCTTAAATTTCGTTGAAAGTTTGTGTCTTAAAAGTGAAACTGACTGTAAAAAATTTTGATTTTATGAAATAACTGTTGTGAAAAAAAATTGTTTAAGGGGAAAAAAGTGGTACAATTATATTGTCAAAAATTTAAATTTTAATTCCCAATATTAATAAAACTGATCAAAACCTCCATATTTTTTAAAAAATAATAAGAATCCAAATGTGAATTAAATAAATTTCTAATAAGTCTTTTATCTTCCTTATGTTGTCTTCGTTTCAATTAAACTTAGTTTCCTCGAGTGCTATGCCTTGCAAATCAAATTGTTTATTGTTTGATTTTAAAAAGTGGCAAAAATGAGTATGGAATGACATTTTTTCCTGCAATTCATATCTCTAAAAGAACGACTTTCAGAGATAACCCTTAAATTTTAATCTGACAATTATTTTGCCAGTACTTGAGTAAAACTCTCTTCTTGTTGAGATAAAGCAATTGTGAAAATATCAAATTTCTGATTTTTCCTTGTAAATCTAACCGAAAACTTTGTTTTTAAAAATAACAACATTGAGCAACAAGAATAAGGATTAAAGACCCAAAGGAACCAAATAAAATTTAAAGAACTAAATCAAGACAACTTTATTTTTAAAATAATATTTCAAATGCCAAAGATAAAAAACAGTGATAATTCTACATTTCTGTAAAGATTTAGTCGTATAATAAAACTTTAATTTTTTAAAGCTATTCTTCTTGAACTCTCTTGATAAAATCGAAATCAAGAAAAACTAAGTTAGATAATAAATTCTTGAAAATTTTTTAATCTAAATTTGTATTCTAATTATTTTCAAAAAATTATGGTCGTTTTGATCAGTTTTACTAATATTGGAAATTAAAATTTTAATTTTTGACAAAATAATTATACCACTTTTATCCCCTGAAACAATTTTTTTTTTTTTTTTCACAACAATAAATTACACAATTCAAAAAATGAAATGAAACAATAAAAATAAAAAATGAAATAATTAATTTTCATATTTTTAAAAAAATCAAAATTACTTCTAATTCACATAAAATTATATTATGGTGATTCTTTAAATTATTTTAATCTTGAGGAAGTTTTTCAATTTTAGTAAATTATACAGCTGTTCCAAACTTACCGTGAAATTTCCCAAACATAGAAATTGACTTTTTTTCTCTGCCAAATACAAAAAAAAATCTTCCGTTCTATGCTAAAATATCTTATGGTTTGACATAAAATTTTTAAAAAAATTTCTTATTTGAAAGATCAGAGAAAAAGATCATGTTGTTTTACAAAACAAATTCAAAAAAGAAAAAACAAAGTGTCTAACAATCGAAGATAGAATTTGATGATTTCTTCGAAATGGTCTTACCTTTTGATTTTAAGGTATTTAGAAATTAAAGATCCATCAAAAACCTGAAATTTTTTCCAAATTATTGATAATTCAGAAGGTTTGTAGTCAAAATTTGGAATTTTAATATTCTCTGGATGTGAAATTTTTGTTTTTTGATAAAATTTCACAGTTTGTAATAGGCTATCACATAACCATAAAATCCTGTCATAAAAAGGCAAGTATGATTCAGAAAATGAATTTTCTGTTTATCATAGATTTCACGGTAGGGTTGAGAGTGCTGTAGAACTATATTACCAAATGTTATTCCATTCAAGGAGAAAAATAAAGAAATAAATAAAATTAATAAATCAGAGAAATAAGTACAAATATATTAAAATATGTCCTAATATCAAAAGAGAAATTTATTTATATGATTATTTTTCTTCATCTTTTCAAATGAAGGAATAATAATGAAATATAAAAATGATCAATTAAAATAAGAATTATTAAAAATATATATATATATTTACAATTAAACATAACAAGAGTGATCATTTAAAAATAATTTTTTTACCAGCCATAAACTCTGGGCTTAAATACTAAGAAAAAAACAGTAATAATTGAACAAATAAAGATTGTAGGGGTGGAAGTAGTTATGAACCCAAAATTGAAGCTTCCTAATAATTTATAATAAATTAATATGGAAGATACACCAAAAGCAAGAATTACAAGGAAGTTAACAATTATTATTGTTTTTTTTTCTTTTTCATTATACTGATTGAACCTGCCCAGGCAAATTCTGAGAATAAGCCAACTGAAAGTCAGTATCCCGATGATAGAATCGATCCAAATGGGCAAAAATTGATAAATTAAATTGTTATTAAAATTGAATCTCAAAGCCAAATTCAAAATTACAGATTTTTCCTCGGTATTGGAAATGATCATACAGTATGTCGAAAATAGAGTTAAAATGTGGAAAAGTAATAGCAGGAGAACCCATAATTCGGATTCATAATAAGGGTTTGTGAAATGTTCAAAGGTCGTTTTGGCGCCCGCTAGAAACACCATCACCAAAAGGATTGCGGGCAACAGCAAGAGATTCGAATAATTGATCAAGAGGATTTGATCGAGTTTTAAGGCGATCGAGATGATGAACCCGAGAAAGCAAACAATGAATAAGGACAGGGTAACCATGAAAAGGCGATCATCGTTCTCGTCATCGGCAAGGCCAGTTGAAGTCGGCAAGAAAATGGTATGTAATACCACACCCAGAAACAGCGAAAATGTGGTCAAAATTAAGGGCGATATTATATAAATCCATGAAAGATCGATCACAAAGTCTAATTTTAAAGAAATTAAAATAGGGCAAAATACAAAGCACAGAAAAAAGCAGATCGGGAAGGTGAAGCGATTGAAGATGATATCAAAAAATTGCTCATATCTTTCTCTTTTCTTTTTTTCTTGTAATTTGTCTTTACGGAGGATGTCCAATTTAAAATATTCGTTTACTTGCTGGGTAAAAAATCTTTTCGGTTCCTTATGCACAAATACAAAAAATGGATCATTTTTTAATTTTAATTCCATATTTCTTATTATATTTTGATTTTGATTTTGGTTTTGGTTTTGGTTTTGATTGCGGCTTTGATTTGGGTCATTTTGTTGATTTGGATTTGGGATGTTTTGGAGGTTTAGATTGGCTTGACTTTGGCTTTGGCTTTGGCTTTGGCTTTGGCTCACACTGTTATTGTTGGTGTTATTATTTTCAATCCCAGTATTGTTGCTTGTTAAATTTTCGTTTATATTTGTTTGTGTGCTTGGGCTTGTGTTTGTGTTTGGGCTTGGTCGGAAGGGAATCAAATTTTTTCTCTTTAGTTTGACAATTTCTTTGATTATAAGCTTTTGTTTTTTGATGATTTTTTCTTTTTCCTTTTCCTTTTCCTTTTCCTTTTCTTTTTCTTTTTCCTTTTTTTTTTCAAGTATTATTTGATCAAAGTGTTGGGCTGGCTTAATAATTTGAAATTTGAGCTGGCTTAATAATTTCTCTAAGAGTTTGTTATCAATTTGGAAATTGTTTGAGTTATTTAATTTGAGAATTTTCGGGGTTTTTGAAAAGAACGATTGCGGTGATGCAGCCAATTGAGAAAACAAAATTTTCTTTTTGATAAATTCCCTGAACTGGATCACCTTTGTAATTTCTTGATCAAGCCCTAATTTGTCCAATTGGTAATAGTCGTAGAGGGTGTAAGTGTTTAATCTCAATGATTTGAAATCTAAATAATCAGAGTACTTGTGTAAAATGTTATACCATAAGCTGTAATCGTCTGCGATCCGATTGAAACGAAGACCCACACAAGAACACAAGCCCAAATGAATCGGGTGATCTAAATATCCAAAGATTTCCAAAATAACCTCATCAGGAAGGGTTGAAAACGGATCTTTCTTTCCTACATGGTTTTTTGCCAAGTGTGGTTGAGTTACCCTTTGGTGACGAAGTGGATGTAATAAGAGCGTGTACTTGAAAGAATTAAATGTTCGATAATCCATGATTTGTTTGGAAATTTTTTTTATTTGAAAAGTTGTTGGTGATCAAAAATTTGTCTTGTTGTTGTTGATTTCTTTTCCGATTACTTGAGGAAAAACAAACAAAAAAAAAAAATTGAGAAGAAAGGAAAATCAAAAAAATAAATACAAAAAAAATTATTAATTGAGTTTACCAGATTTATTTGTGAAATTAGAAATAGTTAGATTGAGAATTGGGTTTTGGAACAAAATTTTAAAATTAGATCTTTTTTTTATGGGAGAAATTCTTTTCTTTCAAACATTTGAAGTTTTGTCTTATTTTTTCAGAATTTTACTTTACAAGACAAAAATAAATCAATGATAGATTTCAATTCATTCTTTCAAATGAAAACCTTATTTCAAAAAACTCAAACCAGATCCAAAAGCTGAAAGGTAAAATCAATAAAATTTGAGATAAATATCTTTTGAAAAATTCCTTTTATTTCGAGTTGTTAGTTGAATGGAAAATAAACAGTACAAAATTTTCATTCAGATTTCCAAAAAACAAACCTCTCAAAAGAATTAAAAATCATTAAATTCAACAATTCTCAAAGAGAAATATATCCTAAAAACTAGTTTAGGGAAATATAAAAATTGAAAATGTTACTTGATTGAGAAAACCTATTTTTCAAAAGTAATATCATAATTTTGTTCCATTTTGAAACAAACAGTAGTGTGAAAAAAGAAAGTTTCAAATAAATAAAGATCATACATTTAACATTTTTTGGCTTTTAAAACCGACTTTATCTAATAAAAAAAAAAGAAAAATGTAAATAAAGTGATAATATTTTCCCTTTTATTATTTCAATAACCAGAATAAACAATCATTTGAAAAAAAAATAGAATGTATTACTCTGATTAAGGTCTATCAAAATAAAGCCCCCACGGGAGTCTTAAGAATTAAAACATTAATGAATTAGACTCTTTATTACTTTAGATTCCGAAGAACTATAAAATTTTGAAATTTTAGGAATAAAAACTTTTGCGAGATCATATTCTTACTTGGAAAATAGTAGTAAAACCTACCACCCAACCATGTTTCTTCTAATTGGAGTATTGCCTTGTTTCCAATAAAAACCTCTGAAAAGAGGACTTGGTTGAAACATGTTTGAGTTGTTGTTTTTACTTCTATTTTCCAAGTAAGAATATGATCTCGCAAAAGTTTTTATTCCTAAAATTTCAAAATTTTATAGTTCTTCGGAATCTAAAGTAATAAAGACTCTAATCCATTGGTGTTTAAATTCATAAGACATCACGGTGGTGGTATTGTTTTAGATAGTTCTTAAACAAAGGACTTGATCAAAAAACATATATTTTTAAATACTTAAATTATATAGTAGTAACTAATTAAACTCAATCCCCAATAAAAATTCATTGGTCCATTAAAAATCAAATCCTGAAATTAAATTTTATGATAAATTTAATTTATCTATTCTAATGAAAAAATTACTATTTTAGTATTCAGTTATATACACTAGAAATATTTGTTTTTTGTTTGAACAAAGGAAAAAAAAAAAAATAAAAAAAAAATGGACAATTTATTATGAAATTTAGTTTATAATTACTCGAACAAAAATTTTCTTTCTCAAAATAGTTTCATTTGTTTTGTCAAATTACTAGAAGTGCTCTATTATGAAGAGAAAATATTTTATCATTGAGAAATAATCAAAAAAAGATCAATAATTTTAAACCGGAAGAGAACCTCAAAATTAAAAAGTAAAATCAATTAAAAAAAGAAATAAATAAACTTCCAAAGAATAATTATTTATATTATTTTCAATCAAACCAAGAAAGACAATTGTATTTCTCCTTTAAATAGAAATCAGAGGAATTGTTTTGGATATCTCAAAAATAGTCAATTTTTTTTTAACAAATTTTTAATAACCTATCAGTTTAGAGAAAAACCTAAACCAAAAAGATAGTATTAAAAAAAAATGCCATTTTTTTGAAACTTCGTTTTGTTTTTAATCATTTATTTTTTCTTTTTTATTAATTGATCTTATTTTTCATTTTATAATTCTATTAACGTACCAAATTAAAAATTGTTAAGACATTTTTCCCTATCACTTTTTTTCTATATTTATAATAAACGTTCTGGAAAAAAATATATTACTATTCACACTAAAAATTTTCAAATCGGTTTTAAAAGTTAAATAGTAGTAAAGGATCTAATTTTAAATCTTTTTTTACCTTGTGTTAACTGATCAATAAAGATATACCAGAGTAAAATATATGAACTTGATTAATACCTATTTTATGAATCTTAAAGCCAATTTCAAATGAATCGAAGAAGCCTAACATCAAAAAATTCAAATCATCCTATTTTACCAATGTTTACGATTAAATATCAAATTTAGAAAATTGAACATACCTAAATTTTGGTTTTATATGTTGTTAAGGATTCTATTTTGAATCCTAATAACCAATGTAATTATTGGACTTGTTTTTTTTTGTTAAAATGAAGGTAAAAAAAAGTCAAAAAATATTAAAAAGTAGAAAATTTTCTACTATTTTACAATTAAAACTGATTTGACAATTTTTTTTGAGAATAGTAATATATATATTTTTTTTGATTTTTAAATTGTTTTTTTTGTTGTTTACAATCTCTGGAATTGGAAAAAAAAATCTTGAATTTTATTTTGACACCAGTTTTATTTCTTTGGTGAATGATCTTTAACTTGGTAGTGATTTTGATAATGGCAATTTTCTTCCAATTAAATCATTTTTCAAATTAATTTTTTTACAAAATCAAATTGATGAATCTAAGTCTAATAGTTGAGTGAGTATTAAAAAAAAAAAAAAGAATTTAAATTTTTAATTTAACCAATTGATAATTTTTAATTTTCCTTTTACTCCATTACACCAAAAAAAAATATTTTTTTGAAAGCTCCAAATATAATCTTACATAATTGTAAGATCTCAATTAAAAACCTAAAAATTAAAAATTATTATTTTAACTTACCTTCCAGCCAATTCTTCTTAGACTCTTCAATTCATATTTCGGAAAAAAAAATAATAATATGCCAACAATTACCTTTTTGAACTAGTATTAAAACCCACAGTAAATCGGAGATCAAAAAGTTAAGAAAAAAATAACAAGTTATCAAATCTAACGTAAAATAATCCTTTTTCAAACTTCAGTTGATTGTAAACCTTAATGGAATAATAGATATTTTAATATTTTTTTTTTCATTCTTTCTTTCTTTTTTTTTTGTTTTTCTGATAAATACTAGGAAATCACATTTATTCATTTTCACAAAGTTAATAGAGTCGTTATTTATTAAATGATATATTTCAACCGGTTTAAACAAACCACTAATCAACTTTAGAGAGATTATTTACCATTTTGTAATAGGCATATTTTTCACTGATTAAAATTTCCAGTGAAGAGATCCAAATCCCTTTTTGTTTGGATTTTTAGATCAAACACAAAAAAGAAAAAATTTCAAAAAATTTTTGTTTTGAGGAAATCTCACTATTAGTATTTCTGAGAGTATGTATTAATAAATTAATTTTAAATTTTAACTTTATTTTCAAAATAAGAAAAAATAAACTAAATATATCATCTTTAGAAAACAAGAAACAATTAGTCTCTAAGTTTATTTTTAATAGTTTATTTAATTTCTTGAAATTTAAATGATTGGTAATTTTTTTTTTCAAACAAGAGGATGATAAAAAAAACAAAATTTATTATTTAAAGAAGTTATTTGATATTATTTATATATTTTTTTTAAAATATTTTTTTATTATTTGAATTTATTTGATTTGTTTGATAAAATCTTTACAAAATTGAGAGATAATATAATAAAGGATATTGGGCTTTTATATATTTGGTTTATTACTAATTAACCTAAAAGAATTAAGATTAGGTTATTAATTATTGATTAGAAACAATCAAGTTAAAAAGTATTTATTTAGATTATAAGTCGGATTTTACAAGTTTTATAAAATTAATTTTGGAAGAATTTTTAATTTTATATTTTAATTTTTTTCTTGTTTTTTTATTTAATAAAAAAAAAAAATAGGAAAAATTTATTCACATGTTTGTTAAATAAAAAAATTATATTTTTACAAGTTTGAAATAATTATTGAGATTTTTTTGAAATTAAGTAGATTTTTTAGACCGAGTTATTATAGTATTTAGTGGTTTTATTTAAAAAGGGTATTTTAGTACACTTCATTAACAGGCAATAAAACTATTAATCTACTTTTCAAAAAAAAAACCCAATCAATAAATTCAAACAAAAGATTCAACTTTCAATTCTAAAAGGAAAATCATCATCTAAACTCATTTTCAGAAATTAAAAAATTTATAAGCTATTTCCAAGAAAGTGGGGCAAATATATTTTAACATATATTTATTAAAGTCATTTTTCAAAAAAGTATTTAAATATACAAAATTATTAACTAGTATTTATCGATTATTGATGATAATTCCATTGGTTTGTTAGTATGACATTACATAAATAACGATATTAAAACTTTCTGATCTCGATTTTTAAATGATAAATTTATGCTGTGAAAAATTCGTAAATTTAATTTTCTTTTTGATCAAAAAAAAATTGAATTTCAACAACTGTTTAATCTCAACAAAATTTTCAATTGAATGAAAAACTTATATCTTGAGTATTCTACCTTTTCAAAAATATTTGTATCCTGACAATATTACTCGATGGTAATTGGAATAGACGGTGCATTTTTTTCACCAAAAAAAGTGCAATAATTTTACATTTTTTTTTCTATTTCTTGTAAATATTTTGACAAAAACATATTTCGAAATAAATACTTTTAGATGCTAATTCAGTCAATGTTAATATTTCAAATAATTTGAATTGTCAATTAATGAATAAATAGATCTACGAACAAAGAGGATTTTTAATGAAATATAACAAAAATTGCCCATTTTTTTTGGAAATACCTTATTAAAATAAACACACAAATACAATTAACAATTACAAATAAAAAAAAAAAAAATTTTAAAATTCTATTTTATTTAATAATTTAGAAAATAATTAAAGTCATTTAAAAAAAAGTGTGATTAAAAGTTTTTTTAAATAAATCAATAAAAAATAGTTCTAAAGACATTTGTCATCTATCTTATAGATACTTTTGAAAAACTTTTTTGATCACACTTTTTTAAAATGGCTATTTTTGTTTTCAAAAAAACTCAAAAATAAATAAAAAAAATTTTGTTTTACAAACCAATTTTTGAGGCCCTTCCATTTGGATTGTGTATGTGCAATTGCAAAGGTTTTGACATTACCCATTCATACCACATTCCGCCCTGTTTTTTATTTCCAATTCTCCAAATGTAAATTTCGATAATTTGACCTTTTGTTGTTTTGATTGGCTGAGAAAATGGGAAAAATAGCGGAAACCAACTCGCCATTTTGTGTGTATGGCTTTCCGGGTGTATCGACAAATTCACGTCTTTGTATAACTGAGTCGTAAAATAACCAGCCAACCCATGGCAAACAGAATCCTGCTTTGCAATCCAATTTATTTTTAAAAATCTTTGGTTATGGTTATTGGATTGGAAATTGTTTCTCAGAATTGAAGAATCTTGGGGATGATTAAAGACAAAACATTTTTTTATCTCGCCCAAAAGCAGAGGGCAACCAAATCTTACAACATAGGAAGACTCGAAGCACTTTTTCATTTTTTGATTGTCATTTTTCCCAGTAGATTTAGAGTACTCTTTTAGAGCGATCCAGGTTCCAAATGAAGAGACTGGCGCCAAGTAGGAAGAATAGCTTTGTGGGATCATGATCCCGTTAGGCTTTAGGCACGCCAATTGTACCCCGTCTAAGCATTCTGGGGATAGTTCGTTGTCGCCAAAAGAACCTAATAATTCGCTTATAATTAAATCAAATTTGATGTCGATTTGAAGATTTCTCATGTCGCCCGCAATAACGGTCACATCTTGATTATTTTCCCAATTGATACTTCTTAAAACCATTAAGGCAGATGGGTTTTTTTCAATGGCATATAGATTGATTTGAATATTGCTTTTCAGAGATGCTTTAATTGCTCTTTTAACAATTGGGCCTCTTCCTGCCCCGGCAATGGCAACACTAATTGGTTGATCTATATTTTTTTCATTTTCATTTTCATTTCTCTTTTTTGACAAATCAATTAATGCCAAATAAATAGCTTTTTCATAAACTTCATATTTTGTTATATCTTTTTCGAATACAGAATAGATATACGAAGACAAATTATTTTGAAGTGGCTGTAAAGGATCTTGTAATACATCTGAAAATTCTTGAAGTGATTTTTTAAATTTGGAAATTTTTGGTAGTTTATTACCCAAGTGCCTTAAATATAAGACTTTGTTGAGACTTTCTGAAAAATTTCCAAATTGATCAGAATAATTTTCATCTTCATAATTATTCAGAGAATTGTTAGTGTTATTATTTTCTTCATCACTATTTTGGGTTGTATTTGTTTGGCTTATTATTTTATTTAGATTAAGACTGATTTGTTTTGTTTCCTGTTTTTGTTTTTGTTTCTGTTTTTGTTTCTGTTTTAGTTGTTGTAATTGATAATCTTCAACTTCATTTTCACACTCAATAATTATACCACAACCTTCTTGAATAAATTCATCAATTAAAGAAGAAAATTGTTTTGGAAGAATACTAAACCCTTTTTTGTTTGTTACGAAAGATGAAATAGCAAGAGTAATGTATTGTGGCTTGCACGATTTCCATAATTCGGTTAATTTTCTCTTCGGTAGCGTGTCGCTTAAAACAAGATTGAGTCTTAACAATAGTGGTGAGTCACTAAAGGATTTGACCATTAACCAAAATTCCCATGATCTTTTGTCTTCAATTGGGACCGATAAAGAAATATTCAATGACGTAAACTTGTCAAACATTTTTGCGATATTTCGTGCATAATTAACAAATTCTTTTTGTTCTTTTTCTTTTTCTTTTTCTTTTTTCTTTTGTTTTTGTTTTTGTTTTTCTTTTTCCTGTTCATTGCTTTCTTCGTTTGTTTCGATGTCCATTTGATTTTGTTCTTTTGGGTTAAAATTCCCTAGCAAGGGCTTGACATAAGATTCTTCAAATTCCTTATCATAATTACAAAAAGAAGGCGATCGGAGTATCACGTGGTGAATTCCCAAAAAATTGGCAAACTCAAGTTCAGACAATAACGTTTTGAGATTGTTCGTCGAGTTTTTGGATGTTAAACCGATGATATAATTGCAAAAAGATTCGGATTTTTCCAGATTTTTTGTTTTTGTGAATGGTCCTTCAATAAGATCTAAATCAGTGACAACACAATTGTATTGAAACCGTGAGATCTGAGAACTTAAAATTAAGGAAAGATCTTCAATCCTGTGTGGTAGATAGCCCAAAAATATGTTGGTCATTGAATAATTTTTTGATAGTTTGCTTTTGAAAAAAATGATTCGAACCAAAGAGTGAAAAAGGTGGGATTTTTCATGATCGCTATCATCTCTTTAAACTTTCCTCTTTTGTTGAAGCAAATTCTTGACACGCTAGTTGTTTCACACTATAAAACGTTTTGGAATACGATATTTGAGATTTAAATGGGATGTTCTTTCGGAAAGCCAAGAATCAAAAATGATATTCAGGATATTAATAGAGTTACGATATTATTGACAAGACAATTCCTTGACAATTGATTCCTTGAATTTAGACATGAAACGGGAAAATCTTTTCGCTTCATTTTACTTTTTTCAATTACCTTTTCTGAAAAAATAGTAAAAAAGGTTTGAACATTAGGGTAAAAAAAGTGAAACAGGATAAAAGTTTAACTGTAGTTTTTAATTGGGAACCTTAATAGAAACTGAAAAGTAAAATCAATTAACAGAGGAAACCAATTAACTTCAAATAATAACTTATTACAATTGTGGAAAAAAAGTGAAACACCATATAAATCTACTTGATTTATCGAAATTGTTTATGTGGTTTTGGAGATCTCAAAAATAGTCAATTTTTTGAACAAATTTTCAAATTGATCAATCAAAAGAAAAGTCCAGACCAAAAGATAGTATTAAAAAAAATGTTTTGTTGATTTTAATCCACCATTTTGTCTTTATTTATTTATTTATTCTTTTTTTCATCGAGTTTACTTTGAATTTTCAGTAATGTTCCTAATTAATAATCGTATTGAACTTTTTTTTCCTGTTTTACTTTTTTTCCCAGATGGTTACAAGTAGAAAAAAATAGTTCAGGTAGTTAAGGACTACGTTTTTAGGTGAAAACAGTGAAATAATTAATAAAATCACCCTTGAATAAGTTATGTAATCCAAGTAATATTTGTCCAAGGAGAATTTCTTTTAGAAAAAATGTGAAATTTTTACAATTTTAACAATTTTTACCTTGTTAGATCATACAAAATTTTGATTTTAATATTTTAGAATTCCCATTTCAACTTTCAGAACTCACACTATTTTCTAGAGCTGTTCTACATATTTTTTAAATTTGCTTTTACAAGTTTGAAATGTTCTCAAATTTGAAATGGACTTGAAAATGCGCAAAAGCAATTTTTTACAATTATTTTTTTTGTTATTTTCAATTTTCCTTTTCATTGAATAACAAAGAAAAATAGTCTTTGTGAAAAAGTAAAGATGACAAAAAAAGGTTTTTTTTTTTTTTTTTGTCCAATTTCTTCTGTGTGAAAAATTTTTTTGAGAAGCGAAAGTGAAATAACACAATTCCTCAACACACTCAAGGGTGGGAACGTAGTACTTAAAGTACTTATTTTAAATATTGTTTACATATTTATCCAACCATTGAAAAACTAATAATAAATTCGAAAAATTAGATTGATTATTTGGATTAGAATAAGATCTAAAACATCAGATTAAAACCAAAATTTGGGATTGTTCAATTTTTCAAATTTGATATTTTAATTCATATTATTGATAAAAATGGATTTTTTTTTACTTTTTTGTTACTCTGATTTTTCCTATTTGTATGAAATTTGCCCCAAGAGTCGAACAATAGGTCTTAATTCAATTCGAATAATTTCAATTTCAGAGATCTGGATTGATCCGAGAAAAATCAAGTCAAAAAATATTTGAAAATTAGAACTTTCACTAAAGTTTAACAATTATAATTGAAATTCAATATTTTTTTTTTACAGATTGTTTAATAATTTCAAGCTATAAATTGAAATTTGTAATCGAAATTTATTTATTTGGTATTTTTTTATTTTAAATGATTTTTTTATGTGTAATTGAATAATTCTAAATAAAAAGTAGATTGGAATATTGATATACATTTGGAATGAGATTTTATTGTAGATAAGAATATAACCACCTTATAAATTCATACTTTACAACATAGAAATGATCTTTTCATGAATTATTTAAGTTAACAATATCTGGTATTGAAGAATTAATATATATATATATATATATTAAATAAATTATTCTGGAAATTTATAAAAAGTTAATATTAATTTTTAAAATTATCCAAGAATTTGGAATGAATCCAAATAATAACAAAACTTGAAAATAAAACCTGAAACCAGAAATAGAATAAGTAGTATTTTGGCTTTAGAAAAAAGAAAAATTTACAAAAAAAAAACTTTGCAAAGGTTAAAAGACAATTGTAAAAAAATCAAAAGATAATTAATAATACTAGGAATACTAGTCAATGGAGAAAAATTATAAATGTTTAAATCAGTATTAGTTCATCAAATATTTCAGAAATTAATTATTTTTAGAAAAAACTCAAAAATATTTCAACTTATTTGATGATAGATATAAAAAAAAATCACCACAATTTTAAATATAAATCACATTCTCCAATAATAATCAACAAAACCCAAGCAAAATAAGATACCAAGTTGGCATTTCAATCTGGAAAATAAGATACAAATGCAAAAATATATGAGAAATTCTTAGGTTTTCAATACAACAGATTAAAATTTTAAGAATTTTCTATTAAATCAATGCCACTCTTCACTACTTATTTATGATATTATATTTACAATCTAACAAAAAATAACAATGATTAAAAACTCTTTATATTGCCAAAAAAATTAAAGATCTATAGATATAAGGAACCTCTAAAGACCTAAAGAAATGTAAGAGCTATATTTACAAAATAAATGATGATTCATTTCAAAAATACTTTATGATTACATGAAAATTAATAATTTTGTTGATAGAATTGTTTTTGAATTGAAATAAAAATTTGCTATTTTTTGATACAAGAAAAAAACAATATCTAAGTATAACCCATATAAAAATTAAATCAAGTTTATCATTATTTTACAAAGTTTAATTACTATTTGTCGCAAAATAAATGGTTTATAATTTTTAATCGCTTTCCAAAATTGTAATTAAGAAATCAGTTGTAACTTTGTAAATTTTTTAATTCTTAAAATCAGCTTAAATTATCAATTTCCCTTTTAGAATTGGTGAACTTTGATGATTTATATTAATTCTTGAGATTATGTTTTTTATGGAAATTTGAGTGAAAATTTTGATCTTTTTATTATTCAATTTACCGGAATTTGAAAAAAGTTAATTGTTTTTAACACGAAAAGAATAGAACAATCCATACAAATACTTTCAAGACTTTTTCGGACTTTCAAAATGACAGTCTAAAAGATTTTAGTCTCTGATATTCTTTTATATTTTTTTAAATTACAAATACTTGAAACAAACTTTTCCAGGCCAAAAAAAGGGATAAAAAATAATAATTAACAAAAGATCACCTTTTGAATTTAATTGAAATTTTTGAAAGTTATCGAAAAGAAATATATTTGTTAACTTTCAATAACCTGAAACTGTTTTTAAAGTAAATCTAAAAGTGGTAAGTTGTTTAAATTACATGTTTTTAAAAGTTTGAATTGTAAAAACTTTTAAATTGAAAGTTACTGATAAATTCATATTTATTTTATTAAATTTTTTGTTCAATTTCCATTTTTGAAATCAATGAACTCAACAAATAAAACAACTCAAGAGAACGAATCTTTTGAAAGTCAAGTCAATTTTACAAAGTTTCTTCACATTTAAACATTTATAATGTATTAATTCAAAGCTTGTGTAAAACAAATTTGTATAATGGAAAATGAATAAAAAATTTTCAGATTTTTGTTTGAATTTCTCAGTATTGAATTTTGATCTTGTAATTCATTACAAAATTTGGAACAACTTGGAAAAAATCAAGTGTTGTGAACCAAAAAAAGTCAATAAAATTTTTGGACTATTCTTGTTGTGTGAAAATTCAAAAAAATGATCATTTTTTCGAAATTTTCTGACTCGCAAAAAAACTCTTTTTTTCTGATCACAATTTTTTTTCTTTTATTTATTCAATGCTAAGATCTGATGAATAGGAAATGTGACCCAAATAACTCACAACCTTAGTAAACAAAAAACAATCAAAAAACATTGAATAAATTGCAACACAAATTTTTTAAATGAAAAATCGGATCTGATGAATCTTCATTCAAAAGTAATTCAAACTGAAACAAAAAATATCAAGGAAACAAAACAAACCCATTTCTCAATTTCCAATTCACTTTTCCTTTGTGATCTGGGATTTAAAGAAAAAGAAGGGATCAAATTATTCATCACTTTTTCTTTTTCAAAAAAGTATAAAAGGTTGCAAATCAAAAATCAATTCATTTTTATATTTTACTTATTTTTATAAATCCTAAAAATAACTTAATAAACTCAACCAAACACTTGTCATGTTAACCAAATTCTTTTTACCAAGATTTTCAACATATCCAAGCTTTTTCAATAATCACTTTTTTGTAACAAGCGAAAGCGAGAGTGATAGTGAAAGCGAAATTTTTGAGAAATATTTTGGAATGAACAATTACAGAAATCGTTTCAACCATGAACAGCAAATACAAAGAAACAGAAGAGGAATTGAGAACAATTACTTTGGTGATTTTGTTTCTCAAATGGAAAGTACTTTCCAGAATTTTTGGAATTTTGAAGACGAATCTGAAGAAGAAAAAAGTAATAAAAAAGATCAATCAAAAGAAAGGTTAATAGAAAAAGAAAAAGAAGAAGTAATAGAAAACGAAAAAGAAAAAGAAAAAGAAAAGGAAAAGGAAAAAGAAGAAAATGAAAATGAAAATGAAAAAAAGACAAACTATTATCAATTTTCTTCAAAAAAATATTATTCAATGGGCAAGTCAGGAGAAAAGAAGATACAAGAAATTTGTCATGAAAAAAGAATGGAAAATGGGAAAAAAAGTGAAAAAATTCTGAGGAAAAGACAATACAACGAGAAAAAATATAAGGAAGAAACTATTATTGATTCACAAAATACTGATCCAAAAAAAAACATTCAACTCAAAAATATCAATGAAAAGGAACTCGAATCCTTTCATAAACAGTTTGAAAATTTGAATTTTATTCAATCATCAAAACAAAATCTTTTAGAGAACAATAACAAGACCAAAGTAGAAATTCAAAATAAAAGTAAAAATCAAGAAGAAAAGGAAAAGAAAATAGAAATAGAAATCGAAAAGGACGAAAAAGAAACAAAATAAACATTAAATGAAGACCAGTCAATTATTTATTTATTATTTTTTGATATCTAACGATTGTCTTTTTACAATTTTGTAAAGATGAAATTTTTCGAAATTTTTTATTTTTCTTGTTAATTATTACGATATTATGCTTTAGAAAAAGTAAAAACCTAACATTTTTAGATCTTAAATGAAATGAGCATTTAGAAATTGTTTTTATTTTTTTATGGAAAATATTAATTTGTTCTTTTGCAGAAAATAAAATTTATGAAACACATTTTTTTTTTTTTTTTTTATTTTATAATTTAATTAACAGTTTATTTTTTTCTTTTTTATTTTTTGAAAGTTACAAAACAATTGAATAAAATAAAAAAAACTTTGAACATTTGATAGGTAAAGTAATTTTGAATTATAAATTTTTAGTATGTAGCCATAAGTTTACAGATGCCCCAATTTAAATTAATTATTTGTAAAAAAGTCTAAATAAAGTCTCAATTATTAGAAAAACCTATTAAAGTGAATATATATTTTGTTTCATATTTAAAATATTGCTTAAAAGAATATTGTGTAGATATGGCTATAAAGAGATTGTTTTAAATTCAAATATCAAGGCTTATAAAAATAGAAAAAAAAAATAAAATAAAATATGTCTTACTTATGAATGTCAGTACTATTTTATTTTTATTTTCTTTTGGGTATTTTGTTCAATAAAGCAATCCTTTAATTTTTAAATGAAGTGCTTTACCTTTTTCAAACATATTTTTTTCAAAAATACCAACTTTGCAATGTGTAATTTTTTTCTCATAAAAAAATTTTTAAGCTGATCAGTTTCAAAACAAAAGTTTTATCATTTAATGAGGAATGAATGGAATGGGACTTGTTTTTGAAAATTAACAAAATAAATTTCAAAAAAAATTTTAAAATGTGATTTGAGTCCGGTGATGATGTACTAAAATTAGCTATTGTTTGAGCAATAAATAAAACAATTCAAGAAGTAAAAGGATTCATTTGGTTCTTTTTAAATGACACTGAAGAAATAATGAGTCTAGAAGTTGGAATACTTTAGGTAATTCAGGTTGATTAGAGGACTTTTATTCTTCTAAAAATGGATTATGAAATTTTAGGTTACCTTTACAGTTCTTGAAAAGTGAGAGCACTCAAGTTTTTGTTTACCATTGGGTGTGTGCAACCCCCTCTGTACAAAAGCGAAATATGAGTTCATAAAAAAAATAAAGTGAGAAATGGTGAATAAAATTTGTTTTTAATTATGAGTGGTAAACATGATCGATGAAAACATTTTTTATTTTTACCTTCTTTCTGGTTCTATTAACTTGACCTACACTACCATTCTAACAAAAAATTGACTATGCTAAATATCGCTTTTTTTTTTTTTTTGATTATAAATAGATTTTGAGATTTGGGCAAAAAGTACATTATCCCCGATTTCTAAGTCATATAAATATAAATAAATAGATATATATATATAATCAAGTTATTTCCTAAAATGTGTTGAAAATTTATTTTCAAATATGTAAATTAAAATCAATCTTCAAATAAAACTATTAAAAGATAGAAAATCAAAAATACTGTTTATAGATTTCTGAGAATAATTCAATTTGTCTCTTATTTATGTATTACATAAAAAAAATATACATTCTTTCCAAGATTACCCTAAAATTCTTATTAAAATACAATTGAGTTTTCTATTCTTGTTTTCGATTTTCAAAAAAATCGGAAATAAGAGTTATTATTCAAAAAAAAATTTTTGAATTATATCAACTATTTTTCAATCATTTTGACTTACTTTATAATGTTAATTGAAGTTTTTTTGGGGGTTTATCTCATGTACTTTACAAAAAAATATTTTCAAATTTTTTGATGAGAATCATTTTTTCTAATTTTGCAAAGTTTTTCTTTTAGCTTTTTCTAATTTTTGTTTCTTTTTTTTTTTTTTCAAATTTTTCTTTTTTTTTCTTTTTTTGCAAAAAATCATGTTTTATAAAAAAAAATATTTGAAAAGACAAAATAATCACTTTCAAAATTGAGAAGATCGAAATTCTTTTAAAATGAATTTAATTATTAGTAAAAAAACTCCTTGAAGTAAACTTTTTTTTAGTAAAAGTCCACTAATAAAAAATCGATATTGCTCATTTCAAAAATTATAACTTTCTTTTTTAAAGTTTTTGGTTTGATTTTTTTTTATATCAGGTTTTTAAAATATCAGGTTTTTATCTATTTTGAATGATTAAAAAGTTAATTACAAACCAGATTTAATTATTTGTTGTTCTGAATATAAAAGGATATTATTTTTTTTTTCAATTTATTATATAAGGCGAGTCACAATTTTTTAAATTGTCTATAGTAATTTCCAAATTTTTGATTAGAAAAGAAAATAACCAGCATTTAATCTAACATCTTGGATTACAAGAAAAACCTTTTAATTAAGTTTAGAATTGTTTATATTAGATTTTACAATATATTTTATTTCTTACTTTTTCTTTTCTTTTCTTTGTTTAAAAATTCAATTTTTTCATTTTTTTTTTTTAAAGAAAATCTATAATTAGTGAGTTATAATCTTACCTACATTGTAGCTAAGATAAAAAACTCTTAATAAATTTTGAATTCCAGAGTGTTCCGTCAAGTGCCGTAGAGTACCTTCAAGTTCCTAGCTTTTCCAAAATTCAAAAGAATTGAGTAAAATCTTTGATTTTGCTCAATCCTTTTAAATTCTGGAAAAGCTAAAGTCACCTTTTTTTTAATTTTTAAAATTAAAAGAAAATTCCAAAAGTGTTTTTTTATTTCTAAAAGTAAAAAAAAAAACATATTAATGCTTTTCTTTGGGCTTACAATTTTATCTGTGAAGTGTTCTAGGTTTTTTTGAGGTTTTCTATTTGTTTGTGAAGAGTTCTAGGTTTATTTTTAATTTTTGAAATAAACAGAAAATTTTAATAAATTTTCGGTTTATTTCAAAAAGTAAAAAAAACCTAACGAAAATCTATTGATTTTCCAAATAAGTAGATAACTCAAAAAAACCTAAGTAAAATCAATAGATTTTCCAAAATATAAAACCTCAAAAAAACCTAGAACACTTTACAACTAAATAGAAAACTCAAAAAAACCTCCTGAAAATTTATTGATTTTCAAAAAAAAAAAAAACTGAAAACTCAAGAATTAACAGCGCTTGTCCAGAATTCAAAAGAATAGAAAAAAATCGAATATTTTACTCAATTCTTTCAAATTCAGGAAAAGTGACTGGCATTTTTTTTTAATTTGAGAAATAAACCCAAGATTAAATAAATTTTCGTTTTATTTCTCAAATTATGAAAAACCGAACGGAAAGTGCCGTAGAGTGTCGTAGAGTGCCTAGGTTTTTTTTTTAATTTTTGAAATAAACCGAAAATTTCAGAAATTTTCGGTTTATTTCAAAAATTAAAAAAAAGCTAACGTCAGTTTTCCAGAATTCAAAATAATTGAGAAAAATCTATTGATTTTACTCTATTCTTTTAAATTAAAAAAAAACCTAACGGCAAACAGGGGGTAATTTTGTTGAATTACCTCTCCTAAATAATAAATAAATAAAATAATAATTTATACTTATATTAAGACAAAGTTCTTTATTTATCTTGCAAAATGAATAATAAAAAAAAATTTATTTTTCAAAAATAAAGTATTTATTTGACAAGTTTTTATTTTTAATTTTTTTCTTTTTCTTTTTCTTTTTCAATTTCCTTTATGATTTCTTCATTTTTTTCAGTATTTTTTTGTTCTAATAAAAGATTCACCTTAATTGATTTTCTATATTTTGTAACTCCCTTACTTAGTTTAAATCCATAAATTCTAGGAATATATCTATGTGTTGGCTGGAAAGGCAATACATCTTTATTCGAATTTAAAAGAGAATGAGCAAATGTTGTTCCAAAATATGCTCCATCGATTTTTCTATGCTCTGGATTTGTGGGTATATATACTCTTTGACAGCGTGGGCAAAAAAGTTTTAATGAATACTATAAACAAGAAAAAAATAAGAAATAGAGAAATTTAAAAGTATAAAAATACATATTGATTCTCAAAATTAGAAATGAACTCTTCTTATATATTTTGTAAAGTATTAATTACCTGTCCAACAATATCTGAAAGTCCAATTGGGAGGGTGGGCTGGTTTTCACAATATACTCTTGGGCATGTACCAAATTTTGCTTTTCGATATTTTTTAAGCTATTTTTAATTTTGTAGAATATAAAATACAATTATAATTAAATTCAATATAAGAGATAATACGCATATATATATATATATCACAGGTCATACGTGTTTTCGTTTGTAAACAGTGAAAGATTTAAAAAATCGCGTTTTTTCGATTTTTTTTATATGTTTTTTCATTTCATTCGTTGTTTTCGTTTTTTGTTTTTTTAAAAAGTCCTCGAATTCTTTTGAAATCACACTTTTTGTTTCTGGGATATGAAAAAACTCAAACGAAAAAACTTACAAACAATGAATGAAATGAAAAATATATACACATAAAATATGGACAAGGTGTAATTCCTTTAAAAGTTTTGAAAAACAAGGGAATTCACAACTTCCAATTCATGTGGGAGATTTTGTATTTAAAACATCGAAAATAGTTTGAATTTTGATTTTTGAAAACTCCAAAACAAAAAAATTATATTTTCCATTTAAACTCTTGAAAATTATAAAACCTTTAAAGACTGGAAAAAGAATTATATTTTTTTTATAAAAATTCACAATTTGAGTTCAAGAAAAGTCGTCAAAATTTCACATTTTTTCCCATTCCAAATTAGTTCAGCTGTAAATTTTTTTTGTATTGTGATTTTACCCCTTCTAAGTGAATTTTTTATTGATCACAAAAAAAATGTTAAAAATTATTAACTTAAAATTTTTTTTTTTCACAATTCAAAATTTGTAAAAGATGATCACTAATTTTTTCATCATGTTAATTCCCCTTAAACTTATAAGCTCGACAATACACTTATTTTATTTTTTTTTTTTTTTGATACTATAAAACTTGTTTTACCCCTATTTTATTAATCCGTTATCACATTTCTTGTTTCTAAATATCTTTTTCATTAGGAACCCTTTATTATATTTTGTAAAAAGATAATTTCATTTTTTATTATTTAACTTTTTACAAAATTGCTTTTAAACAATTCCTATGTAATTTACTGTGTCAAAATGACAACTTTTTATATTTTTTAAAAATATCACACTACTTAAATGGTGGAAAAAATTAAAGAATATGCCAACACAAGTAATAAGTCTCTTCACCTCTTTATTTACTTTGGAGAATTATAATATGATTTCGATTTTAAATTTAAATGTTCTATTATTATTGTTTTTTACTATAACATAACAAGGGGAATTCTCTGAACCAAAAAAAAGATAAAATTAAAATACTCAATACACGCGAAGAGAGGGATAAATTAAAGTGTCTGTCAAAATTTATTTAAATCATTAGTCATTGATGTGATTTACTTTTTTGTTTACACTTTTATTTTTTTTATGATCGATCAAAATTTTTTTTTTAAATATGTTTAATTTAATATATACAATAAATTATTCTTCGCATTATTTTAAATATTTGGATATTTAATTTATTATTTTTTTGTATTCCTTTCAATTATGATGTATTTTTGAGATATATTAAAAGAACTAAATACATCTTTAGTAAACAAAAAATTGAAAAAAATGTTTAGTCTACACGTACGATATATTCATGGATTTCATACTTTTTTTATTTTTCATGTAAACAAAATTTTACGACCTATATATATATATATATATATCCTGTGATATATATATATCAGAGAAACGAATTTTACGCGTCGCTCACACGTGCGCCAACGCGTTTCATTACATCAAAAAAATCGTCATACCTGTGATATATATATATATATATATATATATAGATATATATAGATATTTAGAAAGATAAAAAAGGGTTTTTTTAGTATATTTTTCAAAAATTGAAACTCATTTTCTTCTATTTCTCAATATATATATATATATATATATATATCACAGGTAATACGTATTTTCGTTTGAAAACCGCGAAAGATTTAAAAAATCGCGTTTTTTCGACTTTTTTACATGTTTTTTTCTTTTCATTCGTTGTTTTCGTTTTTTGTTTTTTGAAAAAGTCCTCGAATTCTTTTGAAATCATTCTTTTCGTTTCTTGGATATGAAAAAACGCATACGAAAAAACTTAAAAAGAGTGAAAAAAAAATGATAATTAAAACATAGATATGATATAATCGCCTTAAAGATTTTAGGAAAAACATGATATTTACGATTTCTCATTTAAGTGTGAGACTTTATATTTAAAACCATGGAAATAGTTTGATATTCTATTTTGAAAATACAAAAAACAATACAAAGTGGATTTCCGTTTTATAACTCTTGAAAATTCTAAAAACTTTCCACACTCAGTTAAAGAATTATTTTTTTCGAAAAAAATACTATTTATGGTTGAAAAGTAAGCTAAAATTTCACTTTTTTACTCATGATATTAGATTAGCTCACCTAATTTTTTTTTTGTTTTTTGATTACATCTCCCAATATAAATTTTTATTGATCATAAAAAAAAAAATATTAAAAATTATTAAACAAAATTTTTTTTTTAAAATCACTAAATGGAAAATGTGATCAATAATTATTTTTCATCATGTGAATTCTCCTTCAACTTATGAGCAATAAAAGTGTATTAATTTTTTTTTTTCTTAAATATAAAACCAGTTTTACCCCTATTTTTTACATAACCCATAATCACATTTCTTGTTTCTAAAAAGTTATTTCCCCAGGAATCCTTAATGATGTTATGTTTTAAAAATGATTTCATTTTTTATTATTAACTTTTTTACAAAATGGTTTCCAAACAATTATTATTACTCTTTTAAAAAATATTTCTTTGTTTAAATAGTGTTAACACATTCTTTGAATGTGTTAACATAAGTATTAATACCTTTTACCTTTTAAATTACTTTTTAGAATTATAATATTATTTCTTTAAATTTTACGTAGTGATTCTAGTATTTATTTACTTTCACACAACAAGGGAAAATTGATGAACAAGTAAAAAAAGAAAAGTCAAAAACTAAATTCATGTGAAGAGAAGGCCAAAATTAAAGTATCCGGTAAATTTGATTCAAACTCATTAGTATTTAATTGATTTTTTTTTTGTTTATACTTTTATTTTTTTTTTTGTGATCGATCTTAAATTTTATTTTACAAAAGTATTACCTAAAAACAAAATATATTAAATTACATTAAAAATTTTCGATAATTTTTTTTTTTGATAACAAGCGAAAATAAATACATACAATAAATTTTTCTTTCGATTGTTTTAATTATTTTTGTATTTTATTTGTTTATTTTTTTTTGGTTTCAATTATGAAGTATTTTTTAGATATATGAGAATAAATAAATTAATCTTGAGTAAACATGAATTGATGTAATACCTCTTTAAACTACCTTTTCGAAACTCACCGAATTCGCCCTTTTTTTTGTTTTTCCTGTAAAAAAAATCTTATATATATATATATATCAGAGAAACGATTTTTACGCGTCGCTCACGCGTGCGCCAACGCGTTTCATGACATCAAAGAAATCGTCATACCTGTGATATATATATATATATATATATATATATATATATATATCAGTAAAAGAAATAACCCACTTTCACTTTACTGTTGTAGAAAAAAAGTGAAACATGATTTGTTCAGCAAGGTTTGTACTTGGGAGTATTAATAGAACCTAAAAACGAAAAGTAAAATCAATTAAAAGTAGAAACAAATTAACTTGAAAGAAGAATTCATTTTATTCTTTTCAATCAAATCAACAAAAACAATTTAAATCTTCGATTATATCGAGAGAAAATATTAGTACTTTTCTTGATTAAAATAGTTGATTTTTTCAACAAATTCTTCGTGGTAGATGAATCAAAGAAAAATCCCATACTAAATTATAGTCTTGTAAAAACTGTAATTGTGGTCGGTTCTTTATTTTACCATAAGTCTCTTTTTTTTCTTTTAATTAATAGATCACTATTTTTCATTTTCAGTAAAAGTTTCCAATAAAGGAACTGGTAAATTAAAAAAAAAACATATTTCAGTTTTTTTTCCAAAATAGTTATTGAGATTTGCACTTTTTTTCAGAATATAAAAATGAATGTTGCATGTATCTCAATACTGATAAATTCAAATAAATCTCATAAAATTTTTACTTCATTTTGTTTTTTGAAATTTTTTAACTTCAAGCTCTGATTAAAGCATTTTATTGGTTTAAAAGTTTCGAAACTTTTTAAAATTGGTTAAACTTTTAAAAATTCATTCTCTAGAGTTATTTTAAATGTTGAGTTAATAGATTATAAAAAGGTGAAATTGAACTAAAAATTTTATTAAATTTATTTGAATTTATCAGTATTAATGGCACAATTCACTTTTAAAGGTTATTGGATGCTTCTTCTTTAATTGTAAAACAGAACTATTCTCACTGTAAAGCATACTGTTTGTTGGAAAATAAATGGAGTAAATTTTTCAAACAGCTTTCCAAAAAAAGATTTTTAAAATAAGGTAAGATTTCATTTTTTTAATTCCATACCTCAGCTTAAATTATGAATTTTCTTTTTGAGAATTTGGGACTTTGGTAATTTATTTTTAATTTGGGATTGTCGTCTTTTGGTGATTGTTTTGATTTTTTATTTGTAATTTTGTTTGGAAAGGTGACTGAAAATTGTGATCTCTTTATTTGGAAATGAACAGTATTAGTTGAAGAATTTGAAAAAATGTGGTTAAATTTTTCTTTATCCAAATACAACCCCAGGGAATTGCAATTAACCAAAAGAAGCTAATAATTAATAATTTTTTGATGTGCGTTTCTTTTGAACCGTAATAAAGAAAGGATCCTTTTTTGAAGAATCCATTCTCTTTAAAATTAAAAGAAATGAATTTCTTGTGAATTTGAATTTTTTCTTTTTTTTACATTATTTCTGATTCGTTAAGATTTTTTTAACTGAAAGAAAAGTCTGTACTTATTGTTTTCTTTGAAGTTGATTAAAATACGATTAGTGTTGATTTCAAGCACAATTAAATTTATGTATTATATTTGATCTTGAGAATTCAAAGGTATGGTTTTAAAGAAAAAAAAAAGGGTTTTTTAAAAATTTCAATTGAATAAAATACATACCATTAATTGAATACCAGTAGTCGTTACAATAAATCTTGCATGGATGAGACCATAAAGAACTTCAGCAGCTCGATCAACAATTGCTATTTGTTCCTGAGAAAGTTGATCTGGGAATCAAAAAAAAAAAAGAAAATAAGAGGAAAATACATAAAAAGGTTCTTTAGATTCTTTTTTTTAAAAAGCAAAAGTTGCAGTTGTATTCATTTTTGTAGCGCAACACAATTTTTTTTTCATTCCAATCCATTTATACAATATTAAACTTGTTGATTATTTTTAAAACAAACAACACAACGCAATAGTAAATTAGGTTTTTAGTTTCTGAATACAGAAAGTCTTCAAAACAAAAAAGTAAGATCCAAGAAAAAGAAATAAACAATTTCAAAAGAGATTTTCAAACCAAAGTCTCGGTTGTATTCCTCAGATCGAATCAAACTTAAGGCAAGAGAATAATATGGAATAAAATTTGATAATCCAGTTAAATTAAAATTGTCTGTGTAATACCACTCACGCACCTCACAAAAGAATTCTTTTCCTTTTTGTGAACAATACCAACTCACCCAAGTAAATTCTTCAGAGTCTGACATTCTTAAAATTTAAAATCTGAGAACAAAGAAGGAAAAAAGTAAAAAAATGGTTATTATTCCAATTTTTTTTTTCAATTATTTTTTAGAATTAGAAGGAGAAAATAACTTTTTACTTTTGTCTGGTAGGTTAACAGGACATTTTGTGTTTTAACATAATTCATTGAAAATCAAAGAATTAAAATTTTGTTTGGTTACTCTTGCCAAAATAACCTTTATCGAAAAGATTAATCTGTGTTTAA
Source organism: Anaeramoeba flamelloides (assembly GCA_027625915.1). Classification (NCBI taxonomy): domain Eukaryota; family Anaeramoebidae; genus Anaeramoeba; species Anaeramoeba flamelloides. The sequence goes on along the minus strand of JANTQA010000032.1, from coordinate 8,138,351 downwards.
AAAGAAAAGCTTATTTGGTTTTTAGAGAAGGCTGGTACCTTAAACAATCAAAGGAACTGACAAGAAAACAAGAAGTAAATATGATAATTGATTTCTTAAAGTTCTACTATTAAAAAAAGAAATTCTCAAATAAAGGATCAAACATAAATATATCTTAAAAATTAGAGTTAAGGTTTACAATCCCTGAAACTGGAAAAAAGATTATCTTGTATTGGGTGTGTCAACTTGTTATTTTGGTTCTTAGCTGATCGATCCACAACTAAGTTTGGATCGTATAGGTATTTGAAAAAGGCTATTTTTGTCATTTTATTTTTTTTTTTTCCGAAATCCAGATTGATGAGTCTAAGATTAATTTATTGGAAGGTATTGAATTGGAAGTGTTAATTTTTGGGTTGTCAATTGAAATTATCATTTTCCTTTTACAGAATTAGGAGTAAATAAAAAAAATTTTTTTACAAGCATCAAATAATACAAAGCGTAAATAAAAATTTCAACATAGAAAACAAAAAACTCAATTACTAATTAAATACCTTCTAATTAATTAATCTTAGACTCATCAATTCGGATTTTGGAAAAAAAAAAAATAAAATGACAAAAATAGCCTTTTTCAAATACCTATACGATCCAAACTTAGTTGTGGATCGATCAGCTAAGAACCAAAATAACAAGTTGACACACCCAATACAAGATAATCTTTTTTCCAGTTTCAGGGATTGTAAACCTTAATTGAATCTAATATTTTTTGAATCCAAAACCAAAAAAACCAAAATAATTCATTTTAGGGATTAGGGTCATCCAAGGAGAAGCCTAAGATTAAAGTGTGTTGTTATTGGGTATATATAACATCAGTGTACTACATGGTTCGAATGTCTCTAAAAAAAAGATTCGTCAAGTAAGTAATATTTGTTGATCATATAAATTAAAAATGATTAATGTATTTGTAAAAAAACCAACAATTTTTCAAAAAAATCTGCATTTGGTCACAAATTTATAGATTGAATTATCTATATTCAGACTCTAATAGTGTTGAATATCATTCTTAAATTTTTGTCAAAATGTAGATTAGTTGCTAAAAAATTCAATTTTTTAAAAAAAATAAATAATTAAGCAAAGAGATTTTTTTTGACAAATTATTTCTGAAATCATGGAAATATATTGATATACAAGTAGGCTTTCTAAAAAGGAAAACTAAACTAATCAGTCCTTGTGTTTTTATGTTGATGATTATTGAGTTAATCTTTGAAATTGATAATTAAAAAAATAGTTACTTGTGGGGTTAGAAAGATTAATTATTAAATACTATAAAACTGTTATTTTGGTTTCTATCTTTTAGGTTTGGAAAAGGAATTTTTTAAAAAAAATTTCCAAAATGACATTTTTTAATTGTGATCATTATAGTGATCAAAATAATTCGTGCAGAATGAGCCTCTATTCCCTGCTTCAAAATTTAATCCTTGTTTTTTTTTCTTGTTGTTCCAATGTAACAACCAATCAACTACCAAATATTATACCTAAGTTCGAATCAATTTTGAAAGTAAAATCCTTGACATTTTTTGTAAATTTTAAATTATTAATTCATTTTTTTCAAAATTTTTCATAATTTTTTTAATTTTTTTTTGTTTTTTTAGAGGATACAAATTTTTCTCAAAATAATTAAGTCTATTTTTTGATAAGAAAAATTTTCCAAATTGATCCTTCATTTTGAGAATTTCTTTTTAAAATAATAGAACTTTAAGAAACTAGTACCATATTTACTTGGGGTTTATTGTTATTTTTTTTGATATGTTAATGTATAGGTCTTCTATAATTAAATAAATTCATTTTATTTCTAACATTAATAAAATTAATACCTTTTTTATTTTAACAAAAATATACATAACAAAATAAAGTTTAATTGTCATAAATATTAATAAAAGAATTTTTATTCTTTTTGATTATTCTTTTTGTAAAATAATTTTTGATTTTATTCAACCTATTGAGAAATATTGGTATTGCTTTAAGAAAGATAGCTATAATAATTAAAGTTTAAAATGGTTTTCAAATATTATCACTGAAATTATGTTTTTGTTCTAAGACGAAATTTTTTTTTTCAAAATCAAATTTTCTTGAAGATATTTGGGAATTAGGAAATTTTATACCAAATAATTCAAAATCAATTTTTTTATTTCGAAAATGTTTTTAAATTTTAGTAACTAATTCTTATGAAGAAGGATAAACAATTTATTAAAAAAAATTTTTTGATATTTTTTTTTCATTTTTTAAGAAAACTGAATACTAAATTTTTTTAAAACTTTAAGGGTGTAGGTATTACGTGTGAAATTGCTCCATACCTAATGAGTAACTTGAAACTCAAAGAGTGAATTATGAAATTGCCCTTCTTTTAATTAACAAAAGTCAAACAACAAATAAAAAATTTTGAGAGGATCTCATTGACAAAAAATTCAAATAACAAAAAAAAAATTTAATAAAAATCTCATAGACAAAATATTAAATGTAAAAAACAATATATTGCATTCTCAATTCCAAAAAATCAAAAATTAAAAAAAAAATTACTTTATTCTCTATTTGAATTTCCAAAGCGTTAAATCTCTTCAATTTAAAACAAATTATTTTCTTTAAGTAGACAATCAATTTAATTTAATCTAATACAATATACTGTTAGATTGTAACTCTCTATATTTAACAAAGGAGGGATTTTCGAACAATCTTGGGAAAAAAAAAACTCATTTTAGAAAGAAAAAAAATGTAAAAAAAATCATCACGTTCTCAAAAAGTGCCAAAGAGGGATACTTCAAAACTGACATATTTGTTTTCAAAATAATAACACATAATCATTCTAATTGTAAATTATGTGTCGATTTTGAGTGTTTTTCTAAAAATGTCCGCTTTTTTGGTTCTTGATTTTTGGAGATCGATCATGCTTCACATATTGATTAATTTTGGATCGGTATTCGGCACTCATTAAAATTATAAATTTTTTTTTACATTTCAGAAAATTAATTTTAACATAATGACTAGATCCTTCAAGCATAAAAAAAAAATTTTGAATAAACACTTTTTCTGATAAAATGACACATAAAATTCTTTAGAAAAAAACTCATAATATCATGTAATTCTTAGAAAAAATACTCAAAAGCTCCTTAATCTGGTTAATCAAAATTACGAACTTTATTGTTCTTGTCGAGAATTTTTCACCAAAGCTCTCATGGTTAGAAAACTTAAGGTAATAAAGAAAAAATGAAAATAAAAAAATTGAAAATAAAAAATTCCTAAAAAAGTAAAAAAATATACAAATTCGGGTACATAGTGCCCCCACTTTTCGGAGTCATGGAATACCAATTTATAAATCACAGTTTGTGGAATCTTATTATTAATAATCTTTCTATCGGGTTTTTACTCCTCCTGTTTCAGTGGGAGTGTCTAGGTTTTCCAGGATTCGAAATAATTTAGTAAAATCAAGGATTTTACTAAATTCTTTCAAACCCTGGAAAACCTAACGACAGTGGATAATTTTTAATTTGGTCATGTAAATGATATAATATTTTTTTACTTAAATGTTTTAATTATTTTTCTTCTTTACTTTTTTTATTTAGTAAATTTTCTTTAATTAATCCTTGCTCACAATAAATAAATGACACATAAAATTTCAAGAGTTATTCGGAATTAAATCAAATGAATTGTAGTATCATTCTAAAATACAAGAAACTCATAAAAACAGAAAAAACACTCAACTGAATTTTTAAAACTCATAAAAACAAAACAATAAAAATTCAAATTTAATATTTTTAAAATTGAGGAACAAGTGTATTTGAAATGAGAAATCTCGTTTTGTAAATTGTAAGGAAAAAACATCATAAAACCAATAAAAAACTATAGAACAATGTGAATTGGGAAAAAGTTCTTTACATTTTATTGATAACTCTTTAGATATCAAAGTTTTGTTCTTTAAAGTCTCATTTTCAATATAAGATAGCAATTCGTTTGGTATTTTTTTGGAGTTGTTTTTTTACTTTTTTCTTTGTCCCACATATCAATCCAATAATGGTCTTTCTTAAATCCTAGTTCTAGCTCATTCGAAATCAAACTTAAACTGTTTCCATTTTTATACTGACAGATTATTTCCAAATTGGTTTCTTCTTATCTTGTTTTTCATTATCCAACTGTTCAATATCCATAAATAAAAAAAACAAAAAATGAAGTAATTAATAATTAAAATGAAAATCAGCAAAAAGTAATTATCTGATTAACAATCAAATTCAATAGTATTGATGATTTGAGAGGTGTGCCCTTTTGTTTGAAAAAGAATTTAGATCTCGATTTAATTGAGAAACTTTTATCAAAATTTCATTTATTAAACCACAAACTTCAATTAATTTTATTAACTTGAGATTTCATTGAAATAAACATTCATAAAAAATAAAAACAAAAGAATAAATTTTCTTTCAAAATCCAAGACTTTCCGACATAAAACTAAAAAATACTTTCACTTACTTTTTCAAGAATTGACTTAATTGTTAATATAAATAATAGGTTACTTTTTTTTCGTTTTATGTTGGAAGCATGCGAATTTTGGATTTCAAAAAAGAGACTCAAATTAATAAATTGTTTATATGATGATAACTCATCCATTTCATAATCCAAAACACTAATTACAAAAAAAGATTTATCAAGATCTTTCAAGATTTCATTTTATTTTTTAAAAAAATACTACCCCCTTAAAGAATCGAAGAATCTAATCTCACAATTTCTTTTTTAATAAGCTCTTGGTCTTGCTTAATATCATTAAAGGTTGTTTTCAAATCTTTTGGTAAAAGGGCTTGGAATGTATCTAATTCCTTTTCACTCCTGAGCTTTTTCAAATTAATCACACTATCAGAGAGTGATTCAATTAATTTTTCGATCAAATTCCTCGCATTTCTTTCTTCGAAATTTGACGAATCTTTATTTTCGTTCTCCTTTAATTTTGATGTTGATGTTGATGTATTGGTATCATTATTTTGGCTTGAATTGAAACTCTCGTCGACACTGTTTTTAAGCTCCTGTATCGTATTTTTTAATTGCTTTGCTTCTTGTTCCTTTTCTAAAAGTTGTCTTTTAAGAGACGCTATTCTGCTTTCGAACAGTTTAGCACCAACGCCAATAATACCCCTATCGATAGCGTTGTTCATTTCAGAATTTTTTTTTTTCAATTCCTGGATTTTTTTTTTTAATTTGGAAATTTCGTTTTTGTGTACTTTCATATTCTCGTCAAGCCGAGCAAGCGACTTTTTTAAGGTCTTGAACTCATTAACTTTTCCATTCAGCATACGAGACAAGGAATCATAGTCGTTATTTAGTTGTTCCAATTGGGACTTTTGCGAATCGCTATTCAATTTCATTGCAATCAATTCAATTTGCTCTTCCAAGAATTTGTCGATTTTTTTTTTTTTTTTTTTTCTTCGAAATCTCTTCGTTCACATCGTCGATCTTTTCTTTCATTTCTTCAACTTTCATTTTGAAATCAAAAATTGCGTCCTCGATCTTCACAGACAAATTCCTATTTTCCTTTTCTAACTCTTTCGTTTTTTCTTGGGTCTCTTCAAAGATCTTTGTAATCTCTTGGATTTGCTTGTTTTTTTGTCTTTGTTTGATCGAACTTGTTTCTTTTAGGGTGTTGAGCTCTTCATTCAAATACTGGATTTTTTCTTCCTTGTCAAATAAGGACTCCTTCATAATTTTTAATTCCTGTTGCCTCCTTTCTTTTTCTTTTTGTGAGCCTTTTTTGAGTTGTGTCTCATCGTTTTTGATGTTGGTTACTTCTTCGACTAATTTTTTGATTTGTTCCTTGTGTGTCGTCCGATTCAAATAATAAAGCTTACGCAGCTGTGTAAACTTTAGTTTCGATCCATTCAATTTTTCTTTTAGTTTCTTTGCCTTGATTAGCAATTCTTCTTTATCAGGTTGTTCTTTTGACATTGGAATTATAAATTGTATTTGTTGTTTTTTTGTTTCTTTTTTTGGATGGATTTTGGAAAAAAAAAGTTTTGCAAATTTACCAAGAAAAAAAAAATTAAAAAATGATTTGGGAACATTTTGTTTGGAAAACAAAGACACTTTGTTTCAACTTGGAGGTAATGATTTTTTTTTTCAAAGGTTTTGTTTTTGGTTTTAGATTCGATCTAATTTTGAGTTGATGCATTTTTTTTTGAAACAAAAAAGGTAAATTTATTTTGTCAATTCAAAGGCGCTATGTTTGAAATAATAATGACAGAATAGTGAATTTTGTTTCTCTGTAGTTCTTTTTATTTATGTGGGTTTGTTATTGACTTTTTTTCCTCTCAAATCACATTGTGTTGTTCTTGAACATATATTAAATGTATAAATAAAAAAAACAGTTTATAAAACTTTTAATTTCCCTTTTTTTTATGTTTGGAAAACAACTTTTAAAATTTTTTTTTTCCAACTCATTTATTGTGTCACATGTATTTGATAGGTTTATAATTTTTTTGTCTTTTACCTCAATAAAATTCAATCTTCAAAGCTTATAAAAAAAGTTTCAAAAAAAGGAAAATAAACGAATAAGTTTAAAGCATTGAGGTGAATTTCTCACTATTCGTTCTCTCTTCTGTACTTGAAAAGACTCTAAAAATGTTATTTGTCAAATAATTCTTGAGTTACAGTCATCAAAATAATGTATTCTCAAAGACAATGATCCGTTTTTCAAAATATAATCCTTGTTTGTTTTTCTACTTGTTTCAATGTAAAATATAATTCACCAACCAATAGTATACCTAAATTCAATTCAATTTTGGAACTATTTGATTTTTTCAGTATAATTTAAATTATGAATGAAATTTGTTCAAAATTTTACGTATTTTTCTCAATTATTTTTGTTTTTTTGTTTTTTTGATATCGAAAGTTTTTTGTTATTTTTAAGTTTTTTTTTGGATAAAATTTTCACAAATTTACTCATATTTTTAAGATAATTTTCAGTTTGGTACTTCATTTTTAAGGACCTAATCTCTTTTCCCTTTTTTTCACTTAAATTTAATTGAGATAGAAAACAATTTTTGTCAATTAATTGATTTGAAAAACACTACTTATTTTCAATATTAAACATATTTCAAGAGAAGGAATCCTTAGAAATTGGTTGAAAAAAAAAAATAATAGAGAGTAGTCCCTTAAGAATTTCATTTTAAAAAGTCGAACTTTAAGACATCAATACACTTGTTACATCTGGTTATTTGAGAGGTTTCTTTGATCATTTAAAGTATAGTTCTGATCTATAAAAAAACACACTTTCTATTTTGAAATAGGATATAAACTGTTTTGCAGGATAATTATGGTATAAGTTATTTCATATAAAAATGATTCTTATCTTTGGTAAACATCCAAGAATTTCAGTAAAAAATAACATTTCCAGACAAATTTAAGAATTAGCTAATCAATATATTGAATTCTTTAGTTGAAAAATACCATTCTCAAACTTTGCAAGATAATTGTCATTTACCATGTTGTCAAAATAACCCCTTTTCACATGGAAAATCACTATTTCACATGATAAATTTATTTATTGAATTTTTTTAAGTCAGCTTCCACACGAAATTGTCTCAAAAAAACAAGAATTTTTCCTTTAAAATTGATTTGGTGTTCGATTTTTCATTGGAAAGCCAATTGAATCTTTTAATTAAAGCCAGAAGAACCAAAACCACAAGTTTTTAATTTGAAAAAAAGGGTTATATATATAGAAAATTTGCATTTTGTATCATTACATTAATTAAAAGAACCCACATACAAAATTGCAAAACAAAAGTGACTTATTGCAAATAATACCCATTTAAGACTAATTTTATGACCAGATTAACCATTATCACCGGAATGTGGTCAGTTATAAATTGTCTATAAACAAAAAATTAATGATCAATAACAATACATTCCCAGAATATAATGGTATTTTATCCCATAACGACGAAAATCACCTCTTTTATAAGCGTTTTATTTTAGCTTTCATTTTTTTTTAATTTAAAAATATTTCAATACTGTAAAAATAAATTCTAAATCTCAATTTTGTTTTTTACTCATAATTTCTACGAAACAGCTTAAGAACCCAAATTCAAGAGATAAATCTTGAATTCCATAAATATTTTTGTTTTTCAAAATAATTTTTCAACAAATAAAATTTTCTAAATACTTGAAAGTTATATTTATAAAATAAGAGATTATTTTGTTATAATATTTAAATTATTTTTTATCAAACTTATTTAGACCGTCTTTTTGTGAAAATTTAGTAGTCGAATATATATATATATATATATATATACATATACATATATATATTTGTTTGTTTAAATTATTTTTGGAATATTACTTAAACTTTTGAAATAAAAAAAACTGATATTTCCCTTTTAAAATACTAAAATAATCTTTTTATGTCCAAATTTATGTATTAATTATAAATATATATTTTTTGGGATAAAAGTGATAATTTGTATTAAATTACAAGTTAAATGAGGTTTTTTAATTAAAGTGTATATATTGGAAATCTCTAAAATCTCTTGAATATGTTCAGTATTAATTAGAATATTTCTTGAATAAAAAATCTTTACTAAAACCTTTTCTATTTTAAAATACTTTTCAGAATTAATAATTAATTGTAGTTTGATCAAAATTTTTTATTATAAATTAAAATTTTTACCATGAATGTGTTCATCCACTCGTTGAATTCTGATAAAAGAAATTTAAAAACTTGAGATATATTTCTTTTGCAGATATTTTTTTGAAAATTTAATATGTATAAATAAATTCTAAAATTCAAATTTTGTCACATATAACCAATTCCACTTTTAAGACATAAACTTTCAACTAAATTTAAGGCATTAAAAAAATCCCAAATTAAGGAACAATATTCAAATTGTAGTTAAATACTTTGTTCAAAAACAATTTCTAAATATTGTGCTTTAAATTAAGATTTTTTTTTACTTAAATTTTGTTCAAAGTTTGTTACTTAATAGTGGAATTTACCACATGTATAATCTTTATAAGAATCATAATATTAGAATTTATTTCAAAATATAAATAATTGTGATTTTAAAAAATATAAAAATCATTTTTTATATTTTTTAATTTGATTTTCATTTCATTGTATGAATTACGTAATTTATTTATTTAGATCTGAATTTTTATTTGAAGGATTGATGTTTAGTTAAATTTTCGTCTTTTAAAATAAAAAAAACTTAAACCAAATTATTGATTGTATCACTATTTGGTCTATCAATAATTATAAGTAGAATTAAAACAAATTTGCCAATGTATTTTTTTTGTTACGCTTGTTTCATTATTTTTAACACACCCATGATTTATGTGTATTGATAATTATTTATTATTGGTTTTGTGATTATTTTGATTTATAAAAAATGGTTTGCACCCTACTCAGTGAATGTTTTTAATCTGGCATTATTTCTAGAATTTGTTAAATAATATTATTTTTTTCAAGAATGGCATTTGGGTATGTTAAATATTTTGAATTAAAAGTTATCAAATAATATTGGCTTGTATTTTCAAACAATTAAGTATTTTCTTACCTTTCAGATAAAATCCTCTTTATTATTGGATCTATTAGTAAATTGATAAAATAAAATTATCTGGAATATTAATACTTATTAAATTAAATAACTCGCGTTATTACAGTCCGTATCAAAATTAATACACGAACTTTCAAGTTAATTTAAGTCAAAAAAACTTCAAATTAAGACACAAAATTTAGAATTATTTTTTTTACAATTTATTTTACTATAATCTGAATTTTGTACCTTAATTTGGGATTTTTTCTGTGACTTAAATTTCGTTGAATTTGGTGTCTTAAATGTAGAACTGACTATATTGTGAATTTAATATAATGTGTTGATTATAATTCTCGATAGGTGTTGATTTTTTAATACCGTCTAGAGAGAATTATAATTAGTTTTTTTTTTTTTTTGAGAAATGAACAAAATTGTAAGAGTTATTATTTGAAACAGGCTTGATAAAATACCAACAATTAAAATAAAATATAAAATAAAAAATGTATTTCTAATCAATTTTATTCTGGGAAAAAATATAAAAAAATGAAATAAAAATTATACCAATTTTTTTAATAATTTTGAAAAATTTTTCACTCACAGAATTTCTTAAAATCATCTTTAAATTACAAGACTCAAACAAATTGATCAATTTGATCTAGAAAATTTTAACGGTTATTATTTATTACAGTCAGTTTCAATTTTAAGGCACAAACTTTCAACGAAATTTGGGGCACAAAAACAATCTTAAATTAAAGCACAAAATGCAAATTCTAGTAAAAATAAATTGTAAAAAAAAAAAATTCCAAATTTTGTACTTTAATTTGAGATTTTTTTGTGCCTTAAATTTCGTTGAAAGTTTGTGCTTTAAAAGTGAAACTGACTGTATTATTTTTTCAAAAAATTTAAATTGGATGAGTAAGATGATTAAATGACTCTTTTTCTTTTCATTTTTTTTCGAAAAAATAGTATAAGCTGATACACTTGATGTAAATAAAATTTACTAATTTGACTTATCGAACAATTCTTCTAATTTTGATAATTAGAAACTCTCAGCATCATCCTAAAAAGTTATTTTGTAAAACAAAAAATAAAAATTTATAATTTTACAATAGTTAAAATTAAAAGAGTAAGCAAGTGGCAAGTGTTGACCTTAAAAAAAAGCTAATTAAACCATCTTTGTAGATATTTTATTTTTTTTCATTTTTTTTTTAAACTATCCCAGAAGAAAATGAAAACTATCTATATATATATTTGAAAATATGTTCATTCTTTTCAATGTTCCATAAAAATAATAAAAGCACATTTACACTTTTTTTGGAATACACCATGTAAGTCATTTTCAATAAAAAACTGGAAATATAGTAAGAAAATAAATGCTTTTCAATAAAAAAATATGTTTCTTAGTTTTTCTTTCTCTTATTTATTTTTTTCATAATAAACCTTGTTGAAGTTGATTTTTTTCATCAAAAAAAAAAACAATCATCACCAATTTTCACATTTGAAAAAAAAAAAAATAGATCAAATTGAGATCATAAATATTAATAACTTTGATACATGTAATATAAAATTAACAACAAAATTGAATTATTATTAAGAATAAATGAAAGATCTTTATTTATTTTTATATATTTAAAAACTTTTATCAAGATTCAGTTAAAGAATGATATTTTTAAATATATTTGCAATTGTTTTTTTTTTTTTTTTTGAAAATATCTTATATACCCCAAAGGTATTTTTAACCCTGATAAAAAATATTAAATAAATTATGTATTTATATAAAAAATATTGTAATTTATGTGTATCAACTCTCTCCAATAATATAAAAAAATAGATCAAAAATTTGTTTTACATTCTGAAAAAAAATGGGAGATAACTTTTCGGCACTTTCTATCCAGTGTAACATTCAAAAACTTAAATATTTTTTCAAAAATATTGACTCAGTTTTTAATCTAATTAGAAGCTTTTTTGTCTGATTATATAATTAAATTTCCAATTTGGTCAAATTTCAAAATTTCAAAACTAATTTTTTCTTATTTTTGGAGAATAATTTTTATGTTATTTTCAAATCGGAAATATTTTTTCTAATTTCATCAAATTTTTGTTTAACTGCTTTTTTTCTATTTTTTTTTTTTTTTTGCTTTTCTTTTTCTTTTGTACTTTTTCTTTTTTTCTTTTTCTTTTACTTTTTCATTGAAGAAAGCAATTGAAAAAAAAAAAATCACGATATTCGAAAAAGCCATTAAACATTAAAAAAATTGAGACAATAAAAGTCTTTTAAAATGAATTGTATTATCAACAAAAAATCACGTATTAACCTTTTTTTCAGTGATCGTTTAATTAATAAAAAATCTACAAGCTCATTTCAAAAATTATTATTCACTTTTTATTAAGTTTTTGATTTTATTTTTTAAAATTTTGTAAAATATCAGGTTTTTCAATGTATATAAAGGGTTAAAAGTGAATTTTTAATTTAATTTTTTATTAATTGTTCTTGAACACAATAGAATTTCATTTTTTTTTTTTCAATTTATTATTTCAGGTAAGTCATAATTTATGTGATGGGGTTTATTTTTTTAATTATAAGGGTATCCTTTGTGTTATTTTTTAAAAAACACATTAAAAATCAAATAAATGAGTTTTTAAACCAATTACAATTTATTGAATGAAATAAATCAATCTAATCGAGTTAGATCATGATTTAACACGAAAAGAAAAACGTAAAAAAATTGTTTCTATTCTTACAACCAATTTTTTTATTAATTTTTTTCCTTTTTAATTATTCAAATTCTTTGTAATTTTTTTAATTGTTTTGTGATTTTCCAAAAGTAAAAACAAAAATTTTACAAAACTCAATATTAAAATGTTCTATTTATTTTGTAAAATTCTTTTATGAGAAGTGTTTCAAAGCATTAAGCAGTATATTTTATTGGATGTGTGATAGCTAGGATTATAAAAATCATGCAAATACAAGCAAAAAACAAAAACAAAGAGATAAAACAAAAAAACCAACAATCTTCTGAATAATAATTAAAAAGATTAAATAATCATTCCTCCCCATTCAATTGCAACAAATCCCTTTCCTTCTCTTTTTCCGATTGGTTGGATATTTAACAGCTCTCCAAGATTAAATAGTTGGTTTTTTAAAGGCTTAAAAAGAACAAATATTCTTTTTTCAAGATTTGGCTTTGGATCAATGTCCAATTTCGCAATTTTTGAGTACTCTGACGTTTCGTCCAAAAATTGAACTTGAACCCACCCAAGGTCGTCAATTTTTTCAAGTTGAGGTACCCAATACACAATCAAGTCATTGATTTCTTTGACATTGAAGCCAATGAGCATTAATTTGTCTGATAAAAACTCGGGCAAATTTTGAATATTGACACAAAAGGAATTTTCTTTTTTTAAGAGACTACCAAAGCACGTTGTGTTCTTGTTCGTTGTCTCTTCAAGGCATTCCCAAAATAAATAAGCTTATTTCTTTTTCCCAATTGAGATTTTTTGTTCATCGTTTTTACCTTGAATTGTAATATTCATTCCAGGTGACTGTGTTTTTTTTTTCATCTTTTTTCTTTGGCTGTGGAAACAAGGACGAGAACTGAATCCCCTTTTGTAATTCGAGAGTAACTGAGGATATACGAAAGTTTGTTTCTACGATTTCGTTTTCTTTTGTGTTTACATGTTCACTGTTATAATTATACAAGTTAATTACTGGTTTACCTCCTCTCAGTCTGAAAGACAAAAAAAGAGTTGATTCTTTTTGAATGTTGTAGTCACTTAAAGTTCTTCCATCTTCCAATTGTTGGCCAGCAAAGAAGAATTTTTGTTGGTCTGGTGGTATTCCTTCTGTGTCTTGGATTTTGCACTTGATGATTTCGATGATGTCACTTGGATCAACTTCTAAAGTGAAGATTTGTCCTGTGTGAAGCATTTGAACAAAGATTTGCATTTGTGATGTTAGTTTTTAAAGGAATTATTTTGAGTTAAATTTGAAATAAATTTTTTTCGAAAAATAAAAAATGATTTAGTTTTCTGAAAGTCTTTTATTTGATTTTTTCTCTTTTCGTTATTTGGTAAAGTTGGTAATTTTAGTTTTTTTAGCTGTCAAATGTAATTACAAGTTTAAATCCTTGAAGCGTTTCAATCTATTTTTTTAAAAATTTGCTTTCGTCTCAATAATTCTCCAACACATTACTAAAGTGGTGTAAATAACGCATGTTGACAACCTTCAGCCCATTACTAAAATTTAACTGGTGTTGTGTTTTTTACAGACTTGGGTATTTGAAGATAGGAAGACTCAGATATATTCTTGGTTCGGATTTAAATTGACTTTAGAGTTTGGATCTTTTGGTTAATCGAAATGGTTCAATAAGAACCCATTATATTAGTATAATCAATAAACCCAATAAATACAATTTAAATCTATTTTTTTACGAAATTTTTATTGTGGTTTTTGTAGATCTCAAAAATAGTCAATTTTTTCAACAAATTTTTAATAAATGGTTAATCAAAGAAAACCGATACCAAAAGGTACTATTCAAAAAAACTTTTATTGTGGTGAATACTTCATTTTTATCTTTATTTATTTATTCTTTTTTTCATTGATCTTTCTTTTCGTTTTCAGTAATGTTACCAATAAAAAACCGTGTTTCACTTTTTTTCCTATTTCACTTTTTTTTCCACAAGGGTTAATTTATTTCAGGCTTCAAAATTTACCAGGAATTTGCTCCATACTCAAAGTGTTAGTTGATACAAGGGGTATTGTGGAATTACCTTTCTTTCGATTGAAAAAAATCCAAATAACAAAAAAAATATTGAGAGTATTTCATTAGCAAAAAATTCAATTGAAAAAAAAATTTTCTGAAGGATCTAATTGGATCGCAAAAGCGGTCAAAAAGTAAAAAAAAGAAGTTTCAAAAGAATGTTTCTATTTCAAAATAGCTAATTAAAAAACAATACAGTTGTTTTATATTTTAAATTTGCAAAGGGTACAATTTCTACAGTCAGTTCCACTTTTAAGGCACAAACTGTCAAAGGAATTTAAGACACAAAAAAAATCTCAAATTAAAGCACAAAATTCAGATTCTAGTAAAATAAATTGTAAAAAAAAAATTACAAATTTTATTCCTTAATTTGAGATTTTTTATTGTGCCTTAAATTTTGTTGATAATTTTTGCATTAAAATTCGAACTGACTGTAAAAAAAAAATAATGTCAATTGTTTTCTTTAAGAACAGAATCAATTTAATATGATTTTATCTTGTTTGTGGTTATTACGTAACACTCTTAATTTTACAAAGTAATAATCTTGTAGCATTCAGTAGAAAAAAAACTTATTTAAGAAATCAAAAAAAAAAATGAAATAAAAAAATCTTCTTATTTATTGTGAGAAAGGAGTAATCAAAGAAAATTTACTAAATAAAAAAAGAGAAGAAGAAAAATAATTAAAATATTAAAGTAAAAAAAATATTATATCATTTACTTGACCAAATTAAAAATTATCCACTGTCGTTAGGTTTTTCAGGATTTAGAAGAATTGAGTAAAATCCTTGATTTTACTAAATCCTTTCGAATTCTGGAAAACCGCAGTTAGCTTTTTTTTAATTTGAGAAATAAAAAGAAAATTTCAAAAATTTTCATTTAATTTCTTAAATTAAAAAAAAGCACCTTTAGGTTTTCTTGAGTTTTCTTTTTCTTTGAAAAATCGATAGTTTTTATAAATAAAATAGAAAACCTCAAGAAAACCTAGGCACTCTACAGCATTTGACGACACGTCCCCAGAAACAGGAGGAGTAAAAACCTGATAGAAAGATTATTAGTAATAAATAAGATTCCACAAACTGTGATTAATAAATTGGTATTCCACTGACGATAGGTTTTTTTTAATTTGAAAGAATTGAGTAAAATCTTTGATTTTGCTCAATTTTTCGAATCAAAAAAAAAAAAAAAAAAAAAAAAAAAAACTAGACACTTCCTTCTAAGAGTGGGGCACTATGTACCCGAAATGGTATATTTTTTTACTATTTTAGGAATTTTTTATTTTCAATTTTTTTATTGTCATTTTTTCTTTATTACCTTAAGTTTTCAAACCATAAGAAATAAAAAAAACCTTCTTGATCTCAAAAAACTTCAAATAGTGATACTTCGAAACAAGGATTAACACTTTATCCGTAAATTTAGACCACTTTTATTAAAGAAATAGAACATATTCCATGAGTTTAATCCATTATTCTTTCTCAAAATAATTTTATAAATCTAGATCAGATTCAATTTTTTCTAATTTAGTCAGATTTTTTTTTTTGTTTATTGCTTTTTGCATTTTTTTTCTTCTTTTTCTACTTCTTTATTTATAAAAAATTAAATTTTAAAAAAAAAAACCTTTGAAATTCCAAAGTAACATTAAGAAAATTGTGGCATTGTAATTCCATTTAAAATTCAAATATTTTACAATTAAAAAAACTTTTTGTCAACAATTTTAATTTCGTAAAGAAATTGAAAAATTTTTGTACAAAAGGTTCCAATGAAGAGGTATGAAAAATTTTTATAGAAAATTTTTTTTAAAAAATTAAGGTTTTTTCAGGTATTTCTTTAATGGATCCCAAAATAATTAGAAATTTATCTTTGCTCTTATTTCTAAACTTTCATTGTTTAAATGATTCTTTTAAAAAAGGTGAATTTTTCATGTTTGGCTGGGATCCTATGAGAGAAATGGAGTTTAGTTTTTTTTCAAAAAAAGAATTCATAACAATTCAAATTGAAAATTATGTTATCGCTATTGGACCTTTTTTTCTAAAAATGTCCTTATTTTTAATTCTTGAAATTTGGAGATCGATATTACTTCGCCGATTGGTTGGTTTTTAATTTTTAATATATATATATATATATTGGTACTCATAAAATACATTTTTTTTTTCAATTTCAAAAAATTCTTTTTTACCTTTATGACTTTGCCCCTTAGAAAAAAAATATGGAAAGGGTCTATTTTTAAATTACGATCATAAATTTTGAACTTGACTTGGAAAATTTGTAATTTTTCTAAAATACTTCAAAATAAAAATAATTATCTTTTTATAACGTTTTATTGATTATTGCTTTTGTATTGATTTCTTAATAAAAAAAAAATTATTATTGTGAATATCATCAGAAAACTCATATAACGTAATAAATCCTTACTGAAATTAGAAATTAATACTTTTATTTTACATTATGAAATCAATACAAAAGTAATAATCAATAAAACGTTAAAAAAAGATATTTTTTTTTTATTTTGAAGATTTTTTTTTAAAAGTTATATTTTCGATCTGATTGCTAATGTTGAAGTTAATTTAATTTTTCTCTGATATCACTGTTTATTATTATTTTTACTTCTTTTTTAGAATAAAAATACACTTTTGAAGATAATTATCAAATTTACTTTTTGTGAAAAGTCACTTACTTATTAAGGCACAAAAAAATTTCACATTAAAGAATAAAATTTGGCTTTTTTTTTGTGTAAATTATTTATATTGAATTTGAATTTTGAGTTTAAATTGAGATTTTTTTTTTGTGCCTTTATTTCCGTTGAAAGTTTGTATCTTTAAATTGGAACTGATTATAACTTAACAAAATTGATTAATTTTGCGATAAATCAAAAATAATCTTAATGGCTGCTTTGTGTTAAGGTTTATAATCATTTAAAATTTTAAAAAAATATCAAAAAATATGGGTACAATTTATTTTGATTTTTAGCTGATCGATCTTGGACTTTGTAAGATTGTTAATATTTGTTCAAAAAGGTAATTTTTAGAAATTTATTTTTTATTAATTTTCGAAAATCCGAATTGATGGTAAAAAGATAAGATTGGTAGGTATTTGATAAATGAATTTGTGATTTGTGGGTTAACAATTGAAATATTGAATATCCTGATACTCAATTAACAACTAAAAACAAATTGTTTTGAAAAACTCCAAATAAATCAATTCTAAAAAAAAACATTTCAATTAACAAGCCATATTTTTTCATAATTTTACCTTCTGTCGATTAGTCTTAAACTCATTGATTGAATTTGGGAAAATAAAAAATAAATTGCAAAAAATGAATTTATTGAACAACTATTAAATCCCGTACTTAGTCCAGGAACTATCATCTAAGAAGAAAAATAACAATGGTCACATCTTGTACAGGAAAAACCTTTGTTTGTTATTCCAGTTACAGGGATTATAACCCTTCAGTGATTATTTACAAATAGAATAAAATAAGTTAAATAAAAAAAAAAAAAAGAAAATTTGTGAATAATAATTGTGTAAAATAAGTGGATATAATGTCATCTGGATCTTTAACCAATATTAATGGGTAGAATTTATCGTATTTGAAGAATTATTTTGGAACGTGCCACCTTAATATTCAAAGAATTATTTGAAAAATCTTAAATATGCATTTTTGGTTTTTTGAAAGAAAAAACTTACAAATTTCCAGAGTTTTTCTGAAAATTCCAGTGTTGTCTAGGTAAATCAATAGTACTTGTAAAAAATCAGAATCTACTTTTTCTCTAGTCTTGAATATTAAACTTTTTTAGAAAAAAAATCAAGAAGAATAGGAAACTCTGCTAATGGGAAAACATCACCTTAGGTTCATCTTCATTTTTAGTAATTTCCCAAAGAAGGAAATATTAATTAGTGATCTATATATTCAAATGTCTCGAAAAAAATCTAGTTTAAAAATTAATTAAAAATAAATTATTTGATTTTATATTAAAGATCACTACTAAAAATTTTCATTTTGGAAATTTTTTTTTTTAGTTCTTTTGCCAAATCCAAAAATTGAAACCCAAAATTTCAGTATTCTGGTATTTAATAATTCATATTTACAACCAAAAAAGTAACTATTTTTATAATTTTATAATTTCAAAGATTAACTCAATAATCATCAACCTAAAAGTACAAAGATACATTATTTTTGTTTCCTTTTGATAAAGATAATTGTAAATCAATATATTTCCAAGAAATCAGAAATTATTTGTCATAAAAATCTATTTGAGTTAATTATTTAATTTTTTAAAAAAAAACGAATTTTTTAGCAACTAATCTACATTTCGTGAGAAATTTTTGAAACATATTTTTCAACTTTGGAGTCTAAAAATTGATAATTCGATCTTTAAATTTGTGGCGAAATGTAGATTTTTTTCCTTAAATTGTTGGGTTTATTATCATTCCAAGGATTATTTTTAATTGATGAGGATCAACGAATAGTACTACTTACTTATTCTACTTTTTGATTTTTTGAAGATATTTCAACCTAAAGCTCACTAATATGGTTTCTCCTCAATTGTAACATACTTTAATTTTTGGTTACAACTTTGTACACACTAATTCCGTTAATAAACTTTAAAATTTACAAATGAACCTTAAATTTATTTTTAACAACCAACCCAACGGCATGTATTTGGTATTTCAGATCAACAAAACATTTTGAACATTTTCGGATCTCATTTCAACTTCTCCTTTGCCAGAATCAGATTAAAGATCATTAAATGATAAAAAATAAAAATTGAAAATCAAATTCTGTTCAACAGCCAAAAAAAAAGTTTCACAAAAGGAATCCAAAAAACCCAAATAATTCGTAGAAGCCAATCATTTTTGGGATTGTAGTCCATACTTAACCTCTAAAATTTAATTTAACTAAACAATTCATTTTTTCAACAATTTTCCCTATTTGCAATGCATTTAAAATTTTCACCAAACAGACTTTACAATCTCTTCAATTCCTTAACGTACGATCAATTTGTCACAAAAGTATTACACAAGGTGTTTCCAAAAAACAATAGTGTCATCAAATCACAAAAACTATTAAAATTTGATCGCACACCATTCCGCTTGGCATCTGTGGGGATGATTTTCCATCCAAGGCAAAATTCACCACATATAATCATCGAACATCGAAGTTCGGATGTCCCGCGGCACCCAAACGAGATGGCACTGCCAGGAGGAGCATATGATCCGTCTGTTGATAGCAACCTCTTTGATACCTTTGCAAGGGAATGCCAAGAAGAAATCGATGTTCCGAAAAAGTTGTTAGAGGCACACAGCCACTTGAGATTTGAAACAACAACAACCCAGTTCATGGTTTTACCAATAGTCTGCTCATCCAAACGCAAAAACTTGAGGCTCAAGCCAGACTTATACGAAATAGCCAAGATCTCTTCTGTCCCGATCGCGGATCTTGTTTTAACGGCAAAGGTGAACCAGTCCGTGCCTCTGTTTCCAGACTGTAACGAGTTTGATTTGCCCGTTTCTCATGGATGGAGTTTTAAGCTTGTGAAAGGTTCAAACCAAAGGCAGCACCTTATTTGGGGGCTAACAGCAAATATCATTGCTCAATTTTGCTCTCAAGTCGACAAGCATTTCTTTCATTAGAGCATCTTACCAGTCTCTTCATTTTTGCCAAACCTTCAATTGAAAAGGCCTTCTTGCTTGACTGATCGTTTTTTTCTTAAGCGAGCAGGTACCTTTTACCAATTTTGAGTGCCTCAATTTATTTTCTGAGAAATTGAACCATTCAAATCATTTCTTTAAATAAATTCACGAATGTTTAAATAAAAAGGGTTGTGCCAGATATACAGAGTATAGTATATTTGCCTACCAATTCAAACAATGAAAATCAAAAAAATAAAAAAATTGATAAAGAAAAAATAAAAAAAAAAATCATTTATTCCAAGCTCTTATCTGTAAAATTTGATAAATTACTTATTCTTTATTTGGTTTTATTTTTAATTCTTCATAGAAATACTTTTATTTGAAAAAATTTTTAATAAACAAATTACTTGATATTTCGAAAGAATTTTGACAGATGACTTTTAATTCCATTTTTCATTTCATTTATATAATTCTTAATTTGATTCGGAAAATATGATTATTTTTTAGATTCTTCTTCAGAAATATGAGTTGACTGGATGAATTTGATTGATTTCATAACAATTTATTTTTCATCAAATCTATCTGTAAAGGACAAAATAATTCAGAATCTGTTTTGAAAGTTTTTAACCAAAATTTCAATTTCTTTGAACAGATTTTTTTATAGTTTTTTTTTTTTTTTGAATAATATGTCCCTACAACCCAAAAAACACTAAAAATCAAAAACTGATCAAATACTTTCCATTAATACAATTAAAAAAACAAAATGATAAAATAAAAATAAATAAAGTTTCAATTTAGCTTTTTCTTGAAAACATTTTTTGCCAAAATCATTGAATTCAAACTTGAAATTATGTATATTTTTAGATACACTATCTTGTTTTAACTCATTTACAAAAACAAATTCTAAATTATGGGGAATTTTCTTTTCACAAAAGGCACTAATTTGGTCCTCAAATGTTTTTTTTAGTTTTAAATGGTAAAATAAAAAAAAAAAGTTAAACTAAAAGCATAAACTTTCTGGAAAAGCATTCTAATTTAATATATTAACTTATTCTTTGATTTAAAACTTTTCTCAACCCCAATTTTTCAAAAAAAATAAATAAGTGCACAGTAATTCCAAAAAATATTTTCGATATTCAAAAGTTGAGAGTGTTTTTATTCTAAAAAAAATTATCACAGTGTTTAATTGAATTAAGCTATAAGGTTAGATTTCGAAAAATATTAATCAGAAAAAAATAGTGCTTAATTTTATTAAGGACATACAATTCTTTCTATTTTAATTTTTGAAACAATGTTCTTTATTTTTGTTTAATTTGAAAAAAAAAAATTGAAAAAAGAATTTCAAAAAATAATTGAGAAAAAAATAATTTTAATAAATAATAAAAAATAGTAAAGAAGTGAGAAAATCAAGGGTAATCATTTATTTGTGTTCTTACAAATTGAGAAGATAAAATTTACAACAAATCATCGAAAATATACTTTGGCCCTTTTTTTTTGTTCTTCTTGATTTCAACAAGTTTATCTGGAAAGGTGATCTTTCTTGTTTGGTCCAAAAAAGAAAAAAAAATTGATTACATATACACCTTTGAGTATCTGTGTTATTGTTTTTTCTTGAATTAATCTCGAATATTCCTATAAACAAATTTTTAGACTCAAAACAGAATTTAATAAAAAGAAAATTTTAATCCAAAAAATGTTTTAAACAAATGGAAAAAGAATTTTTTTTTTTTTTATTTTGAAGGAAGATAATTAATTTCCTCTTAAAGCTGTTAGGTTTTCCAGAATTCAAAAAATGGAGTATAATCAAAAGACTGGATCAATTCTTTAAAAGTAAAAAAAAAAAAAAAACTAGGTACTATAATGTACTTGAAGGCACTTGCCTTTAGAATTTTTTTAATTTTTGAAATAAACCCAAAATTGATATAATTTTCAGTTTATTCCTAAAAATAACAAAAAAAAAAACTTCTTTGGTTTTCTTGAGTTTTCTGTTTATCTAGAAAATATTAGATTTTCGTAAGGTTTTTTTTAGTTTTCAATTTTATTTGGAAAATATATTGATTTTCTTTAGGTTTTTTTGAGTTTTCTATTTTATTTGTGAAGTGTTCTAGTTGTTTTTTACTTTTTGAAATAAACAGAAAATTTTAATAAATTTTGGGTTTATTTGGACAAGTAAAAAAAACCTAACTAAAATCTATTGATTTTCCAAATAAAATAGAAAACCTTAAAAAAATATAGAATTCTTCACAAATAAAATAGAAAAGCTTAAAAAAACCTAGAACACTTTACAGATTATTATAGTAAACCTCAAGAAAAAAATCATTATTTTTTTTTCTACTTTGAAATTAAAAAAAAAAAACCACCATTATCTTTTTTAGATCTTATAAAAATAGTAATAAACCCAGGAAACTTCAACACTTGATGGTACTTTCGTTAGGTTTTTTTTAGTTTTAAAGTTTGGAGAAAAAATTTTGATTTTACTCTCTTATTCTGAATTCTTGAAAAAATCTACTGGGTTTTCTTGGGTTTTCTGTTTTTTTGAAAATCAATAGATTTTAAAAATCGAACAAAAAACCCAATAAAACTGCTGTTGTTTTTTTTTTTTACTTTTTGGAATAAACCGAAAATTTATTAAATTTTGAGTTTATTTCAAAAATGAAAAAATACCTAGGTACTGTAATGTACTTGAATGACACTTTCATTTGTTTATATTGTGAGTATACCTAATAATTTTTAAATAACCATGGCATTTTCAATAGTAAAAAATGAGCAAATGATAAAAATTTTTTTGAAAGAAATACTAAAATAAAAATATTTTAATCGAAAAGTAATTTCCAAAAAAGGAATTTTACTTATAAAAAAAATGAAAAGATCCCAATAAGTAGTCTAGACCGAAAAAAAGTTTTCTATCATTTCTAATTAAAAAACTTTATGAAAATTTTTATTCGTTTAGACTATTTTTTGAAATGAAAAATAAATGTATTTTATTTTCAGAATAGTTAATCAGGCTTATATATCCCCCCCCCCCCATTAAAAATAAGATGATAATAACGATTTTTTTCACAATTACTCAATTTCAGAAGCCAACTTTTGGAAAAAGTTAAATAAACTTAAATAAAACCAAAACTAAAAAAATATTAACAATTAAAAATGAAAGTATCTTTTATTATTAAATATTTTTTAAGCTAGTTATCTATTACCTTCAAAAAATTGCATTTTTATAAACCATTGTTAAAAAATTCTTTAGTTAAATACTATTAAAAATTTCATATCAAGAAGCATATCAATTTTATAAGAACCAAAATAACCACGCCTAAAGGTATAATTAAGAAAATAATTTTCAGATACCAAGTACTACAAACCTCAAATTAACCCATTCTTTTTGGAATTAAAAAAAAAAACTTTAAAGAGATTTTTTGAATAAAAAATTCGAGAAAGGAAATTTTCAAAACATATTTGTAATAGAATACATAATGCACTTCTCTAAAATGCGTTTCAATTGTAAACACCAAATGTGTCCAGTTAGTTTTAGAGATCAAGTTATTTTTTTTTTTAAAGTTTTTCTTTTTCTTTTTCTTTTGTGTGTATTGTAAAGATAATGAATTGTAAATATTTCAATTATTTTGTAGTACTAACCAATATTCTACTTCTAATTTATTTTTTTAATTTGAAAATTGGATTTTGGTCTATCAAAAATTTTGAATGGGAGTTAATGTTGTATTGACTTCAGAAATTGTAATTGGAATAGAAGGTAGTTTTAATCGTAATTTTGATATTTTCTTACAAACAGAGTTATTAAAAGCATGCCTAATTAATGTTGACAGTTTCAATAATAAAAACAAATTTCAAAGCGTACAACTTTTTTTAATTAACCCATTGTTTGTCAAGAGATATTTTTAACAATCCAAAATTATTTATTTTTTTTCCCTAATTCCGCCTCTTTAATCTTAATCTTTGAATATTTTTTTCAAAAAATAAATAAAAAAATTTAATTTAAAAATTATATTCGATTTATTTTGTGATAAATTCTCATTTTAATTTTATGAAGAAAAAATTTTGTAAAATAATTAAAAAGAAAAAGAAAATTTTATGTGAATAATAAAAAAATATATAACTAAAGAAGAAATAATTGAAAATCAAGATTTAATAATTGTATATTAATTATTATTAAATCAGATTTAATTTTTTTTAAAAAATAAGGTAAAATTCTTTAAATGGGGAAGGATAAGATGATGATGACGAAGAAGAAATAAACAAATGGATAATTATGATTATTATTTACACAATATTTAGTAACTAGATTATTAAAAACTAATTGAAAAGGACTACATTTAGTTATCAACTTCTTGAGAAATTACATTTTCATATTTTTCTTGATTTTGTTTGATATTTATTTCTATTTGTTCTTCTTGGATTTTATAATTTTTTATATATTCTTCATCTTCGTCTTCCTCTTCATCTTGATCTTCATCCTGTGTATCAATACCGCTATCTGTTTCTGTTTCACTATCTGTTTCAACAATAATTTTTTCGTCGATAACTTTTTTAATGTTTTGTATATCTTCTTCACTTACGTTATTTGATAATGTTGGATTTAAAATTTTTCCTGTTTCTTTAACATCTTTTTTTTGGTGAAGTGAATAATTAAATATTTTTTCTTTTTCTTTTGAAATCACGGTGTTTTCTAAATTATTTTCTTCATTTTGATTATTATCAATTATTTGTACATTTTCTAAATTTCCAATATTTAATTGATTTATTTGTTCCTTGTTTGTTTTTGAAGAATTAGTTTGATTTTTTAAATTGTTTTCCTTATTTGGTAATTGGTTTTTAAAATTGGATTTTTCATTCTTATTTTCAATTTTTATAACTTGATTAATATCCTTTTTATTATCCTTATTATCAGTCATCTTGCTGTTTTCACTATTACAATTGCTATCACTATCTTTATAATTATTTTTGTTTTCAACATAAACATTATTATTATTACTATCGTTATCATTATTTTTAACATTACCGTTATCATTACCGTTATCGTCATCTTTATTACTATTCATATTATTACTATTATTTTTATTTTTATTCTGATTATGATCTAATATTTCCTGATTTTCTTTGTCAACAAAAGATGCAATATCGTCAATTGAAGATGATCTTGATGAAATTAATAAATATGGTTTTTTATTCTGCAGTTTTCTAATTGATAATTTTTGTTGTTGCGATTGCAATTTTTGTAATTGTTCTAACTTCCGACATTTTTCAAATAACGAATGGAAATTAATTTTTTTATCTTTTTGTTTTTCTTTCAAAGCATTTTTTAACATTTTTTTTTCTTTTTCTAATTGCTTTTTTTGGATCTCGGTAATTTGCTCCTTCGTTTCTTTGCCATTTAGATTGATTACAATTACAGAAATATTGTCATTACTCCCAAGTGCATAAGCATACGTTTTAAGTTTTAAAGCGGCTTTAATCGGATCTGTTTTATTTTTTATTAAATCTCCTGCTTCTTGATCAGTAACCACATCCTTTTTTTTTTTTTTTTTTAGTAATTTTTATGATTTTTAAAAAAATAAATTACACAAATAAAAAAATAAAATAAATTGTTATGATAAGTTGTTGATTATTTACTTTGATGAAAATTTTTGAGGAAAAATTAAATTAAAATTATTTTTGTAATTTTTTATGAATTAGGTTTGTATTAAAATTTAAGTGTTGTAAGTGCTTATGATGCCTTAATTTTTTTTTTTGTTATATAAAAATTTAAACTTTATACATTAATTATAGTTGAACAAGTGGAAGTTACACTATTGATGTACTTTTATTTAAATTTCCTAAAATGAAATTTAAACATAAAATCAGAGATTTCATGATTGTTCAAGGAAAAGGCATACCCAAATTATTTTCATAAAAAGGAAACAATAAAAATAGAAAAAAATGTCATAAAAAGAAAAAGAAGAAAAAAAATTCAAATTTAAAAAGGTGTTTCTAAGAAGTAATTGGTAAAAAATCAAAAAATGATAAAACTATGCTATCTTTAATTAAGAACACCGAAAATCCCGTCCATGATACTTTTGTTTAATTTAATAATTTATTAATTGATCATGAAAGTTCATTTTGGGGAAGGAGTTGTTTAATTGTTGTAATTTCGTTTTTCTTTTTGATCTTATTTGGTTTAACCCTTTTGGACATTTTTTGCCTTTACTTTTTCTTTTTTATTTTCAAGTTACTTATACTTTCGTGTTTCGGTACCACAGTATTAACAAGTAACCACTCCAAAAATTTTTTTTTCAGTAATGTTCTAACAATTCAAATTTTTAAAGATGTGAAAATGTATTCACCTTTAAGAACTACTTTTTCAATTGAAAATCAAGGTGTTATGTGTTCTAATCAGTATTTAGGGGTTGGTAAATCTCACAAAGTTTTTTTCCATTTAGATCTATGAAGTAAAAAATGAAATATTTTTCCTAAAATTGTCTGTCCCCGATTCAGTGATTTTTGTTATAATCTCAAAAAATGAAAAAGAGTATCATAAAAAATCAGCTTTTTAAAAAAATTGACCCTTTAGAACAATTTTTAAAACCCTGGCGCATTGTCTAGATTTTTCCTAGGTTTTTTAATAGTTATAGAAAATAAATTAAGAGGGTTTTAAAAGTTGTTCAATAGGGTCAAAATGTCGGAAATTTGTATTTTTTGATGAATAATCCTTTGTTATTTCTTACAAAGATATATTTTGATAATAAGAAACGGGAGTGGGTTTGGTATTGTATTGAATTCACTAAAATTCCCATTTACTAAAAATGAAATATCATTTTAACAGACACGAAAGAATATTTTTATTTTTAAAAATACTAAAACTGACTAATTTTTGCAAAATTTTTTTTTCCATTAGATCCTTTCATGAAAAATTCTTCAAAAAGCTTTCCCACACAACCCCAGAACAATTTTTCTTGATACTTACAAATTAGGTTCTGAGAGAAACAAAACAAACAAAAAAAAAATATCTCACAATAATAAAAAAGATGTTTTGTATGTTTGTAAGGATCGATTATGTTCAAAAATCAAATAGATGAGATACTGTATAGCAAAAGAGTTGTTATGAACTTCAATTAATGAAAAAACAAAAAGAATCAATATCAAAAAAATTAAGAGAAAACCACAACTCTTTTATCGGAATTAATATGATTTATGGAGCCAATGGAACAATCCATATAATTCAACGATCAAAAATCAAAGAAAATGTGATCTTTTAAAGTTAGAGTTGTTGATTGAAACACTTTGTCAATGATCATCATTTTTTCAGGTTAGAAAATTTTGGTTATTTTTCAATTTCATTTTTACCTTTCTTAAATAGGGTGTTCGAGTTTAGGTATCTCAAAATTTTTTTGTTCATTTTTCATTAAGGGACAAATCTCTATTAAATTTTTTTCACCTAAATTTAATAGAGATTAGTCCCTTAAAAAAATTACAAAAAATGCAATTTTTGTCCTAATTGGAGAATATTTTGAAGATCATAAGTTCTCATTTTAAATGATATTGGTTATAAAGGTGTTGAGGCTATTTGATAAACCGGAAACATAGTCGTTAAGAAAAAAAAAAACAATCGAATTTTTTGAAGAAGATCCAATTCATTCTGTGATTCGAAAAATCATCTTCAAGTCAGGTTTACTTTCAAATCATAAAACAAAAAATTAAATTATTTTGCAAAATTTTGATTTAATTTGAAAAATTAAATGTTTGATCTTGAATAAAATATAATATCTCCACAAAGTGTATTTTTTTTTCAAAAGCGTTTTTATCAAAATTATATTCAAAAAATCGAAAAATAAAAAAAAAGAAAAAAGAAAAAAGAAAAATGAAAAATGAAAAGAAAAAGAAAAAGTTTACCCATAAGCCATCACATGCTATAACAATTTTATCGTCATTTGGAGTTAATTCATTTACACTTATGAAAGGCTTGCAAGAAACATAAGGTTGGAAATCCTTATCGCCAAATGCTCTTGATAGTCCCAAAGCATTATTTATTCTTCCATTTTCTGTTACTATGCCACCCAATTTTCGAATTCTTTTTCGTTCTAAAGGAAGTGTAGGCTTATGATCAACAGTCAATCTTTCCACTTTGCCATTTTTTTTACACATAATTGCTCTTGAATCGCCCAAATTAATTGCAAAGCATAAATTAGCTATTAATAAAATAAGCACTGCTGTTGTACCTGATTCATCATTTTCAATTTGATTTAATCTTTCATTAAAATCAAGAAATATTGTTTTTGACATTTTGATAATTTCTACTTTTAAAAAATTCATTTCTTTTTTTTTATTTTCTCGATCATTTGAATTATTATTGTTATTATTGTTATTATTATTATTATTATTATTCCGTAATTTTTTAATTTTTATTAAAATGTTTTTTAAAGATTTTTTAAACATTGTGTTCAATTGATCCGAAGCCAGTAAAGCAGCAGCTGAACCACCATGCCCATCAAAAAGACAGATTAAATCCACACCTGGCAAAATTTCCGCATTAATGGAAATAGCATCTTCCATTGTCGTTCTTTTCCCACGACTTTCAGAATATCCGATCGTATATCTCTTACTATTTAAGTTGATCACTCTTCCAAGAGTATTTTTTGCAATGGGATCTACGATCAATTCAATTGTTCTTGCAAATTCCATGTTTTCACCATTTTGTAATGACTTTGAGGCATGTATATGATAATTTAAAATTGATCCATCTAGTGGCCTTTCCCATTTAACTATTTTTTTCTTCAAATTTTTGCTCTTCTGGTTCTTGTTCTTGTTCTTGTTGGTTTTCTTTTTTTTTTCATAAAAAATTTTTTTATTCTTGATTGGCGTCTTTGGGATAATATTTAATAACCGTTGGAGCAATTTTTTAAAACTTACATTTAAAGCATTACCCTCGATATGCATTCTCTTCAATCTCGGTGCAAATTTTAACCCCGACAAATCCAATTTCGCAATTTTATTGTGTGCCAATTTGAAACACTCAATTTGTGCAATATGCGTAAATATCTTAGGCGGCATTATTGGGATTTTATTACAAGACAAATCAAGTTCGGTGGTTAAGCAAATGGGCTTTGCCCACATGGGAGACATTTTTTCGATCAAGTTATGCGAAAAATCTAAATGATAACGACCCATTTTTGTATAATTGTTTATTGAGAAAAAATCCGTTGGTATCCTTCTGATATAGTTTCTTGAGATCGAAAAGGTATTCAAATAATGGAAATAAGCTATGGCCTTTGGGAAAAAACACAATTTGTTATAAGACAAATCTAATTCAATTAATTTTGTCAAATAAATAATCTGGGAGGGGATATAAATAAGTTTGTTATGGGAAAAAAGCAAATATTCCAAATCATGCAAAAATGTAATAATTAAAGGAAATTTTTGAAAATTATTGATCGACAAATTTAATGTATCCAAATTTTTTAAATATTTGATAGTATTAGGCAGCGCAGTTAACGCATTATTTTCGAAAAACAATTTTTTTAAATTTGATAACTTCCCAAAATTGTTTGGCAATGATTTGATTTTGTTACTTGCTAAACTTAACGATTGTAAGCTGTTTGATAAATGTAAAATGCAATCAGGGAATTTCTGGAATTGATTGTTAGATAGCCACAGTAACTCCAATCTTTTACATGCCTTTAGTGATGGTGGTAATGTTGTGAGTTCGTTTTTATATAAAATTAATCTTGCCAATGATTTCATATTTTGAAAAAACTCAGTCGGCAGAGCAGTCAATTTGTTGCTCGAGAGATTTAATTCAATTAAATATTGCAAATCCAATTGCTCACATAAGGATTGTGTAATTAAGTTTTCAGAGAAATCTAGCGTCCTTAGTCTTGACAGTTTTGATAGTTTTTTCGGTATTTGTGTTAGTTTATTTTCTGAAACGGAGAGCTTTGTCAAAAAGTTTTTCAACCGATAAACACTTTTCGGTATCTCTGTTAATTTGTTTCTTTGCAATAATAGAATTGAGATTTTTAATCCATTGGGAACATTTAATTCCTCAATTTTATTTGTTCTCAATTCTAATATTTTTAAATCCGTTAACGTTTCCAATTCATCGCCAAACGATAACAAATTATTCCCATTCAATTCCAAGACCTGTAGCTGCTTCAAATCTTTGAAGGAATTGGTTTCAATTGACTTGATACAATTATAGCTTAAAAATAGCTTTTTTAAATTCCTTAGCCCAAGTAATGCAGAATTCGGGATGCTCGCAATGTAGTTGGCATCCAAATACAATTCAGTTAATTTGCTTAATCCAGACAACGTTGGCATCACCGTAATGCGATTACGAAGCAAATACAGGCTTTGCACCTTCTTGAGTTGCGACAGTTCAACAGGGATGGATAGCAATTTGTTACACTTCAAGTCCAACCTTTTTAAATTTACTAATTGGCTAATCTTTGGCGACAAAAGTTTTAATTTGTTATACGAACAATCAAATAGCCTCAAGGAGGTAATATTGTAAACGGCCTCTGGAATATAATTAAGCTCATTGTAAGTGTAATTTAAAAATGTTAAAGTGGTGAGTTTTGCAATGCCTTTGGGGATCTCTTGCAATTTGTTTCCTGCTAAATTCAACGAGGATAATTTTTGATAAGATGTCACATCTGAAGGCAATTTTTTTAAATTGTTTTTCACCAAGTCAACTCTTGTTTCTTCAAAAAATTTTGATTCAGTTTTGCCCATATTTTTGTTATTGGTTGTTTGTTGTTTGTTTTTGTTTTCTCCTTGTTTTGGTATTGTTTTGTATTGTTTGTTTTTGTTTTGTTTTCGTTTATTTTGTTTTCTTATTTGGTTTGTTTTTTGCTGTTGTTGGTTCGTTGTTGTTGTTGGTTAAGACAAAGGTTAGTTGTTTCTGTGTGTGTGACTTAGTTTGGGTGTTATTGATTTCAAAAAAAAAGATCAATTTTCGATATTGATCCTTTTCTTTTTTTTTGGTTTTTCTTTTGAGAGCAAAAAGAAATAACTAGAAGTCTTTTCAATTTTAAAGAGTTTGCAATCTAAAAGAATTTTATATTTTTGAAAAATAGAGAGGATTGGTTATTTGTGGGAAAATATGAAAAAATAAAATAGTTGTAAGATATTCGCAATCAATACCACATGAAATATCCTTGAAGCAAAATTTAATTTGAGTACAATTTTGTCAATGGCAAACTCTCAAAAAAAATAATCCACTTTTAAAATTTTTTCTTTGCCTGATTGATTGGCAAGTACCAATCTCCTTTACACTTACTTTTTCCAGAATTATTTTTGCTTTTATTCAACTACTTTCATCTCTAGTACCATACAGTGCCAAGAGAAACAATTCTTAAATAATAATTTTCTATCCTTTACTAATATAAGAATTTTAAATGGGATAAAAATTTTCACTATCTTTTCCAGATTTTTCTTTTACGAAATAGATTGACCAAAGAAGTAGAATTATTAATTTGTAGTTCGTATTTATAAATGGAAATTGAAAAGGAAGTGTATACTGTTAATTGTAAAATAAAAAGATCAAAATTTTCATTCAGCTTTCCAAAAACAACATATTTCAAAAATTAAAGAAAATTATCAAAACTTCCTATTCTAGAAGGTAAATTAATGATTTAACTTGGTTTTAAGAATGAAAAAATTTGAAATGGTTTGATGATTTATAAATTATAATTTTGGAAAGCTGAATGAAAATTTTGTTCCATTTATTTTGTAACAAATAGTATTCTACCCTTTTTTAATTAGAACAACAGTATTAAATATATCTTTATTTTAGCAATAGAAGAAAAAATATTCTGGTTTTTAGCTTTAATACATTACAACAATTAATCTCTTCCAAAAAATATTACTTTCTGGAGAAACAAAAGAAAAAAAAAAATAGGATCACAATAATATCATATAAACAAGAAATAATATTCTTTAAATAAATTTTAAGAAAGAATTTTGAATATTTTTCAAAGATTAAATTAAACTTTTTTGAGAAAAAATGGAAATCAATTTTCATTTTAGAACATTTTCAGAAAAAAAAAAAAGTAAAATCATTTTGTTACAAAACATTTATAAATATTCAAAATATTAGAAATAAATCATTTAATTTTTTTAAAATTATTGATAGTAATTTTAGATTGAACTTGTACAGTCAATTTAAATTCAAACCATTTTTGTCTTTATTTAGATCTTCAAATACCTAATCCTTAAAAAAAAATGTATATTAAATTTTAATAGTTACTAATATTTTGGTAAAAACAAAAATTGATAATTTCAATTTGGACAAAAATATTACTTTAATAACCTTTCATCGTTGGTTAATAAAGTTTATTCACAATATAGCCAAAATCTAAGTGTTTAGAAATCTTTTGTTATCGTATTTATTGTTGTTAGTGGTGCTGCCTTTTATGAAAAGTCTCTAATCCAGAAAAAAAAAAGTTTTTTCTAGGTGAAAAAATTTTAAATGGATGTGACCATGAATTTTGATTCAATTCAACTTTTAAGATATTTTTTTTTTGAAGAGATAATAACTAATAATTTTGAAAATGTTATTATCATCTAAAAAAAAAGTCAAATGAAGAAAAAAAATTTCTTATGATAATTATTCAAGAGTGTTCGACAAGTGCCTAGAGTTTCCAGAATTTAAAAGAATTGAATAAAATCAAAGATTTTTCTCGATTCTTTTGAATTCTGGAAAACCGAACAAAGGTTTTTTTTTACTTTTTCAAAGAACCGAAAATTTATTGAAATTTTCAGTTTATTACAAAAATTAAAAAAAACCTACCGAAAGTGTAAAGGATTTACTTGAGGTTTTCTTTTTTATTATTTAAGTGTTCTGGGTTTTTTTTACTTTAGAAATAAACAGAAAATTTATTAAAATTTTCGGTTTATTTCTAAAGGAAAAAAACCTAATGAAAATCGATAGATTTTTCTAATAAACAGAAAACTCAAGAAAATCTAACGGTGATTTTCCAGAATTCAAAAAGATTGAGAAAAATCAGATATATTTTACTCTATTCTTTTAAATTCTGGAAATAATAATGAAAAAGCAAAAAAAAAAATATTATTTTCATTTTGAAATAATAGATAATTCTTTAATAATCCAAATAGTTGATTCTCCATTTGATAGATATTTATCAAAATTTCAAACACATTTTAAATGATATTAAAATGGATGTAAAAATATGAAAAACAGTTTTCACATTTTTGTGATTAAATTTGCAAAAAATCTTAATAAGAAACTGGAAAATTGAATTTTCCAACTTAAAAATTGTAAAATATCTCTCAAAGGTAATTTTTGATCCAAGAATTTTTATTAATAAATAGTGGTTATTATAAATGAAATCATAAAAAAGTCAAAAATTAGCAAATTATTAATTTTATCTTCAACAAATTTTTTCAGGATCTTGAATTGGTACGAAAAAAAAAAAAAAGAGATATCGAAAATATTTTAATCTAATTACATAACAAGGGGAATTAAATTTTATTAGTTGGTTTATTGGTAATAGAATAATGAATTATTCTTTAAGATGATTTAATACTTCTGTGAATTTATTTTACTTTTTATTTTCGATAATATTTATTTTTAAAATACTATTGGACATTTTCTATCTAAGAATTTTATTTTGTAATTTTTTATTTTTGAAACAATTCCAAAAAATTCTTTTTTAAAGAAAAAATTCAATATTCTCTTTTTCTCTTACTTCCAATTGAACTAAAAATTTTCTTATCACCAATAATGAAATCGATTTTAATTTTCAATATTTCTGATGCCACATAAAGCTTTTTTGTTAAAATATCTCACCTATTGGTAAAAATTTTTTGGTTGCTTTTATCCGAAAACAAATGTTTCTAAAACTTTTATTTCGTTGAAAATATATGATTTTTAATAAAAAAAGAGTTATAAAAAATAATACAAAAGATTAATAATTTATTTTTTTTTTTTTTTCTCAATTTAATTGATTAATCATTTAATAATTATGATGTTAAGATTAAAGTAAACTCTTTTTCAAAAATTGTGACTCTTCCGAAATAATAAATTGAAAAAAAAAATTATTCTTTTGTATTCAAGAACCATTAATAACTAAATATGATGTGTAATTAACTTTTAAGTAATTCTAAATCGATAAAAGCCTCATATATTAAATATTAAAAAAAAAAAAAAAAAGTGAGTCACAATTTTTGAAATGGGCATTATAGATTTTTTATTACTGAACTTTCACTGAAAAAAATTTGAACAACAAGATTTTTTATGAATATTTAAATCCATTTTTAAAAGGAATTACATAGTCGAAATTTTCTTAGTGATTATTGGTCTTTTAAAAGATCTCTTTTTTTTTCCACATGATCTTTTAAAAAAAAAAAAGAAATCAAAAAAAAAGAAAAAGAAAAATGTTTCAAAAAAAAGAAAAAGAAAAACAAAAAAAAAAAGAAAAATTTGAACAAGCAAAACTAAAATTTGAAAAATTAGAAAAAATGATTCTGATCCAAAAATTTGAAAATATTTTTTGTTAAGAATCTGGAATAAACCCCAAAACTACTCCCATTAATATTATAAAATGAGTCAAAATTTTTGAAAAATTGTTTAGTTGTTCACCTTAGTATTGCAATTCTTTGTTTCATTTTTTAAAATAGTAATTTTTGTAAGCATTTGTTATTCTATATTGATAACTTTCGAAATTAGTAAATGAAAAAATGTATTTACATGATGTGGGGGTATGTAGGAAAGTGCTAATCTGCTTAGGTGAGTTAAATTAATTATAATGGGATGTTAGGATTTAAAAATAATCATCAAAAAAAAATCACTTTTGAAAAGTCTCAAACCCCAGTCATGTATACTAAGTAATAAAATTTTGTCGTAAAAACAGTAAATAATTTAGTTTTTGAGAAAATTGTTTTAAAAGTAATTACTATAGATGACTTCGAAGGTCTTCTACAAAGAAAACTGTAAGTCAGAAAGAAAAATGAAAAATAATAAAAAAATTAAATTCCTAGATTAAAATATGATTTAACTAATTTATTAAGATAAAATGTAATGAATATTTCAAAATGTTTCTGAATTTATTCTGTTTAAAATATTTTTTTATGATTGAGAAAAAAAAAAATAAAAAAAAAACAAGATAAAAAGAAATAACTAGAGAAATCGAAAAAACGATTTTTTTTTTTTATTTTTTTTCGTTACTATTAGATCTTCTATGTTTATAAGAAGAATATCTGTCTCTTTGTGGTGATCTAGAATTATGATAATAATCTCTTTTTCTATAATCTGAATAATATTTTGAGGAAGATGATGATGATGATGATTTATGTCTATTTGAATAATACTTATAGTTTTCATCTTCTGAAGAAGAATAAGAATGATATGAATATTTTTTTTTCTTCCTATCTGATTGTCTTGAATAGCGTGTAGGTGAATTATTTGATTTGGATTTTTTTTTAGTATTTTTTTTCGATCTTGTTTTTGAACTTGAATCGGAACCAGAACCAGAGCCCGAACCCGAGCCGGAGCCAGACGCAGAACCAGAATCAGAACCAGAAACTGTACCCGAGACGGGGACCATGCCCGAATTTATATTAGTATTAATTGGCGAATTAGAAATAATTTCTCCTTCTTCTACATCTTCTTTTTCCTTTTCATAAGCACAGTCATGTAGGAGAAATCTATGGATAATTTCCAAATGGCTTTTAGGAATTTTATTTAAGAAATTCAAATTGGATTGGGTTTTTAATTTTTCCAAAAGTTGTAAAAAATCTTCATATTTCATATCGGATGACAGATTGGAATTATTGTTAATTAAAATTTGTTGGATTAATCTTTTGTTTTTAATCATTTCGTGTTCAAGTGAATCAAGAATATCGCCAAAGATTTCGCCAGGTGTGGATCCCTGTTTATTTGAACAAATATTTTTATAAATTGGATCATCTTTTATTGTTTGTATAAAATCATAATATTTTGTTTGAAGAGTAATTTCTCCTGAATTCTTTTTTTTGATTAACAATTGTCGGAATTTTTCTCTGTTTATTCTTCGGCTGCGTTTATTTTCAATTTCTTTTTCTTTGAACTCAGTTTTATAACGTTTATGTAAATTTTTCATATGATTTTTCCATACAATTAACCGATCATATTGATCTAATTCTTTCCAAACATCTAGATTTTGTAGCATTTTACATGCTTGTTTATAAGTTGTTTTATGATTAACAAGAATGTTGTTATTATCACGCTTTTTTATTTTTTCATCTTGTTCATTTTTCATTTTTAATTTTTCGTTTTCTTTTTCTTTTTCTTTATCTTTTTCTTTTTCTTTTTCTTTTTCTTCTTCGGTTTTTGTTTCCTTTTCGGTTTTAATTTTGGTTTCTTTTTCCGTTTCCGTTTCCGTTTCCGTTTCCATTTCTATTCCCTTTATTTTTTTTTTTTCTTTTTCAATTTCTTGTCTTTCATTTTCAGGTTTTGATAATTTAATTAATTCTTCTAATAGTTGTTCTTTTAACTTTTCTTTTTTTATTTTCATTTGTTCTTCCTCTTTTTCAATTAGCTCCTCAATAAATTTGATCCATAATTTTTCTCGATCTCTTTTATGCTCGAGAATCCTGTATCTTGGATCATAACGAAAAATTTCTTCTAATTTTGAATAATTTGAATTGACATCGAGATCTCTTGACTCACGAAGCATCGTCAAAAATTCATCTCTAATTCTTTGTTCCCTTAATTTTTCATTTTCCTATTCATTTAATTATAAAAATACAATATAAAAACAAAAAAGAACAAGTATTTAAATATTAGCGTTTTTAAGAACCTATAATAAACCAATGGTAACAGTCCAGTTTACAATATGAAGGGCGGAGTTGGATTCCCATTAACCACACTATTTTTGATTGTTTATGATTTTCTCAAAAAGTTTCAAAAACAACATCAAGGTGTAATTTTAATTAATAATCGGACTTATTTCTTCATAGAAACACTAATTCTTTGAAGAAAACATCTAACCGTTTTGAATCTTTTTGGCTATCATAAAAATGAATGGAATTGGAACAAAATCCTTCCCAATTTATGAAGTTCGGATCTGATCCTTGAGAGAATTGATCAGATTCACTCTTTCACCAGGTTTTACAATATCTCTAATTCAAATTGGGGATTCGGAAAGTGCCGTGGAGTAACGTAGAGTGCCTAGCTTTCCCAGAATTCAAAAGAATGGAGAAAAATTAAAGATTTTACTCAATTCTTTTAAATTCTGGAAAAGCTAACAGCAGTTTTTTTTAATTTTTGAAATGAATTGAAAATTTAATAAATTTTCTTTTTATTTCAAAAAGTAAAAAAAACCTAATGGTGGTGTTCTTGTGGTTCTCTGTTTTATTCTGATAAGTGTTCTAGGTTTTTATGAGGTTTTCTATTTTATTTGTGAAGTGTTCTAGGTTTTTTTTGCTTTAGAAATAAACCGAAAATTTATTAAAATTTTCGGTTTATTTCTAAAGTAAAAAAAACCTAAC
This sequence comes from Anaeramoeba flamelloides, assembly GCA_027625915.1. Classification (NCBI taxonomy): domain Eukaryota; family Anaeramoebidae; genus Anaeramoeba; species Anaeramoeba flamelloides. The sequence continues at coordinate 8,100,946 of JANTQA010000032.1, read as the reverse complement.
GAAAATCTATTGATTTTCCAAATAAACTGAAAAATCAAGAAAACCTAACAGCTGATGACGAAATCCATAATTCAAAAGAATTGTGTTCAATCATAAATTTTTCTATTCTTTTAAATTCTGGAAAATCTAAAGGCAAACAGTTGATCTTTTAGTTCTCACTCTTTATATATATATATATATATATATATATATATAGATTATAAAAACCATTTTCCAGTTGACGAAGTCCAGTTGTAATGCAAATTACTTTTGTTTAAAGGGTTTGAATGGATATTAGAAAGAAAAAATTTATTTTCAAAATTGATATCATTTTTTGCATTTTTTCTTTTTTTTTCAATAAATTTTTTTTTTATTGTAATTCTTTTGCAAATTTTTTTTTATCACAATATCAATAGTCGCTAGGCAAAAACCCGTTATTCTAATGTTATTGAAACAGTAAAAATGATTGTAGAAAAGTCAGATTGTTTTCTATTGAAATTGTATTTGATGTTCAATTAAAGAGAAAAATGAACATTGTTGATTTTTTCTCAATCTGTATTAGAAGAATTTTGAGGTTCTTCAATTTTTAATAAAATATATTGATTTTTTTATTAGTTTTATTTCAGATGGATATCAACTATTCTTTTATATGTATTATTATACTTAATTCATATTTGTTCTTCAAATTGTCTAATTATCAAAAATAATGATATTTGAAAAAAATTTTGGTTACCTTTGACAGAAATAAAGTTTCTATTACAGTCAGTTCCACTTTTAAGGCACAAACTTTCAACGAGAATTAAAAAACATAAAAAATCTCAAAATTAGGACAACATAATTTGGAATTTTTTATTTTCGCAAATTATTTTACGAGAATTTGAATTTTGTGCCTTAATTTGAGATTTTTTTTGTTCCTTAAATTTCAGTTGACAGTTTGTGCCTTAAAAGTGGAACTGACTGTATTGTTTTTAAAAATAGTTGTTTGTTAAGTGATCAAAGCAATTACAGAAAAAAAACAAAAGAATTCTTGTTAGAGCTGTTTTAAAAAAGTGAGAAAAAGTTTTCAACATTGTTACTCAAACTTCTTAAAAGAGTGAGTTTAACAACTTGAGTAACCGCTTTTGAAACTTTTGGTACTTGGTTTTTTAAAAAAGTTATAACTTTTTTGAAAAGCTGTGAAATTAAAAATATTTTATTACTTTTGTTTTTAGGTTGTTTATTTGTATCCAGTAGTTCAAAATATTTGAACGGAATAATTTTGAAGGCAAGGAAATAAAGTGAAAAGGGATTTTTTAAAAGTGTGAGTTTAAATTTTTTGAAATTAGTTTAAAGTGCAGTGGTAGTACTAACCCGTATTGAAAGCCTTCCAACATTAACAGAAAATTTAATCAATGTTTATTTTTTTAGGCAAAGTTATTTAAGCATAGGAATATATTTGACCACACTCACATTCAGAAATAAACCAACTTTTGGGGGTGAGATCTTTAATTAATGTAAATGGTTCAAAAATATTAAATGCTTTTGTTTGAAAAATTTCGTCTGAATCACAAAATTTGTGAAATAAAATGTTTTTTTTGTTAAAATTCATAAAAAGATCTTTTTCTCTTTTTTTTGACAAAAAAGCCATTGTTAATCTTTCAATAACTTAATAATTCCTTTTTTAAAATTGATTTTTAGAACATTATTTCGAGTTTATATGTTGTTATTAAGCCTATTTACATATTTCTTTTCTCTTCAGTGTGCCAATATTGTGAGCAACGGGTTAAATTTTCGTTACGATCTAAAGTGGGTTGTATGTGTTAGAAACGCTACTATACTTTGTTCAAAAAGAAAACTCAAAGTTTTACAAAGTATCATAAAAATGTTTAACGATCAAAGTATTACAGTTTGGTGTTGAGCTATTAACAATTTTTGGAATTGCTCTTTGAAAATTAATTGATTTAAAATTTGAAAGGTATAAGGGAGATTTTAAAAAAAGTGAACCACTAAAATTTGAATTTTAAAATTAATGAGTTTTTATAAAACAATAATATTAGTAAAAATCAATTTTTACATTTAAAGGGGTGTAAATAATAATTTTTAATTCAAGTACTAGTTTTGAAGGATCTCTTTTTCGCACTTTTTCAGATCCACTCGATTTTTTTACTTTTTTATATCTTTTTCAAATGAGTCATTTGTAAAAAAGTAATCTCACAAAATCTTGACTTTGTTAAATCTAGGTGGTTGTATAGCAATTACAATTTGAATTAAATCTAATTAAATTGGTTTTTTCCTGAATTAAAACAATTTCCTTCAAGTGAAGAAATTTCAACAGAAGAAAATCTTAGACTTGAATAATTTTAGATTGGTATTTTGTTTTTGAAAAGTATCTCTCAAAAAAGTTGAAATTTTTTTAAAAAATTAAGCACCAAAAGTCTCAAAAGCGGTTACTCGAATTGTTAGACTCGCTATTTAAAGCAGTTTGAGTAACAATTTTGAATACTTTTGTCCATAAATTTTATAAAACGGCTGTATTCGTTTTATAAAATTGGAAGAAGGAAGAAAAAAATAAAAAAAAAAGTTAAAAAAAAAAAGAGGGTCTGGTTACTTACAGATTCAATGTATCTTTTTTCCTGAAGGAATTCATTGAATACCCTTTTCCTTTCACTAAAAGATTCCAAAATATTAAATCGTTTATCTTTCGAAATTAAATTGTTTGCATCACTCCACCTTGAGCCAAGTGTTAAATTTGCTGATTCTAATAATTCTTTAAAGATCTTGACTCTTTCTTCTTTCGTCAATTTTTTTTGTTTCTTTTCTTTTTCGTTTTCTTTTTCATTTTCATTTTCTTTTATAACAACATTTTGGGAATCATTTTCATTCCCGCTTTTGCTTTGACCTTTACTTTTTTCAAATTCTTCCTCAAGTTCAAGTTCTTTTGGCTTTGTCCAAGTTGAAACACCTGTCGAGGTGTTTAAATAATATTTTTGTCCTTCTTTTGTTTGTTTCACAACCCAATTGGATTTTAACGAATTTCTTAAATTTTGGCTTAATTGATCGTTGAGCTTGTTCTTTGATTCTTTCACAATCGTCCCGGTTTGTGGTTTTTGGGTTGTTGATATTTTTAAGACCTTATTATAATATAAAGGTTTTCCATTTTCAGATTCTAATTCGATCCATTCTGTCATTTGCAGTCGGTTAATTTTTTTAAAACAAAAGAGTTTTTATGTTTTTATATTTTTGAGTTACTGTATTTTAAAATTATTGAGTGAAGAATTTATTCAAAACAAAAAAACTTACAGTAAAGTTTTTGGAAAACTTTTTTTACGTAAGAATTATATTAAAAGTAATGAAAATTAAAAAAATGGTCAGTTTTTTGGACTTAATCACAAACAAGATCATGACTTTTACATGGTTGACAACCTTTTCAGACAGTTTGTCAAACTTTCAAATGCTTTTAAAGTGTGAAAAGCTTTTTAAAGGTCTGATTTTAGGTTTAAGAAACAGAAATTGGAACATAATATCAAATTGTTTTAAAAAAGTAACCTTTTTTTAGTGTCTTAAGGATTACAATCCCTGAAATTTGAAAAAAGATTATCTTGTGTAGGGTGCCTTGAGTTGTCGATTTGGTTCTTAGCTGATCGATCTTGTACTTGGTATGGATTATAAAAGTGGTTCAAAATGGAAATTTTTGACAATTTATTTTTTTTTTTTCCCAAATCCGATTTGAAGAGTTTAAGATTAATTGTCTGGATAACTTAAGTTATAAAAAAATGTGGTTTGTAGGTTGTTGATTGAAATTTTTTATTAAGTTTGGTTTTATTGGGAGCTTTTAAAAAATGTTATTTTTTCATTTGATTAATTGACAAAAAAGTAAATACAGATTCTTTTCAACAACCCAAAATTCAAAAGTTATTCTTGAACAGCTATCAATCTATTAATCTTACACTCTTCAAATCGGATTTGGGAAAAAAAAAAAATAAATTTGTCAAAAATTACCATTTTGGAACACTATTAAAATCCATACCAAGTACAAGATCGATCAGTTAAGAACCAAATTAACATGTGGTAACAAACGACACAAGATAATCTTTTTTCAAATTTCAGAGATTGTAAACCTTAAGGTTTACAATCGCTCAAGAATAAAAACAAAATAGCTTTGTTTATGATGTAAGGATATGGTTTTTTGGTTCTCAGCTGATTGATCTTTGGTACAATAAGATTTTTCAGATTGGTTGAATTAGGAAATATTAGACAATTTATTTTTTTATTTTTCTGAAGTTAAGGACTATTTTTCCAGGTGAAAAATGGATAAATTTGTTGATAAAAAAGCTCTTGGAAGAGTTCTATAACCTCAATGAAATTTAAACGCTGAGAATTTCTTTTCGAAAAAATGGGATATTTTCATAATTCCAATGATTTTCACAATTTTCACAAATATTTACCTTCTTCGATCATGCCAAAATTTAATTTTAATATTACTGAAAGTCCATTTCAAATCTCTGAAAACACATAATAATTCCTCAAATTCATTCTCAATTATTTTTTACAGTTCATTGACTAATTTGGAATGTTTTCAAATTTGGACATGCACTTGAAAATCCACAAATGCTATTTTTTTGCAATTATTTTTTTTGTTATTTTCAATTTTCCTTTTCATTGAAAAAAAATGAAAAAAAGTGTGCCTGAATAAGTAAAGATGACAATTAAAGGTTTTTTGTGTTGTCCAATTTCTTCCGTGTGAAAACTCTTCTTGAGAAGTGAAAGTGAAAGAGCAGAATAAATCAACATCCTCATGAGTATGAACGTTATCCTAAAATTAGTAGTTTAGCAGAATTATTCTTTTTTTTTTTTGATACATTTCCTTTACAAATAACCAGTCATTACAGTTTTATAAACCACATAGCTGGTAAAAAAAAATAAAATTGCAAAATTTTTCTTATTGAAAAACTTTTAAACCCCATATTAAGTTTACTGATTAATTCAAATAAATAATGAAAATTTTAACTTCATTTTCCTTTTTAAATCTTTTCACCCATGTTTTGAATGAAAGTTTTTTATTCTTTTAAATGCCAAGAAAATTTTTTAAAATTGGTTTTATTTCAAAGATTCTTTCTCTTTAGTTGTTTTCGAAGCGAAGCGCCTAGATTACAAAAATCGAAATTGATCTATAAATTTTAAGTATAAATTTGAATTTATCAGTAACTGTGATCAGATAAGAACCAAAATAAAATGTTATCGCGTCCTGTACAATATAATTGTTTTTTCAAATTTAAACATATAAAACCTCAAACAGAGATTAATAATAATATCAAATATAAGAGTATAACACTAAAAAAACAAAATAATGTTCACTTACACATAACAAATTATAATATTTTTTTCATTCATAAGGGTTTGTAAATCTTGCCTGAAAATTTTTGATTGGAAAATAAATTTGATTAAATTTTAATCATCTTTCCTCAGATTGTTTATCAAAGAACTGGCTAAAAACAACTCGAAATATTGAAAATCAGACATTTTGGATTTTCCCTATGAGAATTGGGATTTCCAAGATTTATTTTTTATTCGATAGATGAATAAAAATTTGTTTTAATATCAGCAATCAAGCAAATTAATAATTTTATTAAATCGAATCTTTTGAAACACAATAAATATTTTACATATATCTTAACAATTTAATTTTTGGGTATTTTTGAGATTTAATAATGTTTATGTCAGTGTAATGTTTCAAAAAATTTTTTTAGTAAATTTAATAGCAAATACAAAGAAAAATTATAGCAGTTTGGAATTGAAAACTAGATAAAAAAATACAGTAATAATATATTAACTTTGAATATTATTTTCATAAATGAATTATTTTTTTCCAAATTTTGATCTCATTTTTCTGATTTTGAAATAAGTTTAAATTTCCGAATATATTTCTGAATTAGTAAAAAAAAAATATTTATGTGGAAGAAGAAAGATATCTAATTACCAACATATTAAACGATATAAAATATATTTCTAAAAAATAAAATGACATTTCTTTGAAATAACCCAGTATAAAAAGTACTTAATTTTGTAAAAAAGTACTATAATTATTTTAAAATTTGAAAAAAAAATTATAATTTCTTTATTTAATCAAAGAAAGGTTCAAATCAATTTTTTCTTTTTATATTAACAAATCAATCTGAGAAAAACAATCATTGTATTAAATTCAAAGATCTACCAAAATAGTTTTTGACAATTTATAAAATTCAACTGATAACTTTAAGTAATACTTTTTATTTTGGTAATTATACATCAATAATTAAGAAAAAAATCTATTTATTTCAGTGAAGTGAAAATAATCCGAAGAGTTACAAGCAATAAATTCAATATTAGGATTTTTTATTAAAAAACTTTGTAAAAATATTATTTTTTAGTTCAATCGTAAACTTTTTTCTATATCTTGATACGACACTGGTGACAGATATGTTACTATCAAAAGATCCCAAACTTTTTTTTCAAATATCATTAATTTTTTATAATTGGTAATTTGAAAAACGGATAAAAAATAAGTAGAAAAATACACTATCAGATAATATTTGATATCCATATCAAGTAAATCTTAGAAACCAATATATTTTCAATTAAAAATGAAAAATCAATATTTTTTTGATATGACTAGAAAAAATCAACAATGTTCATTTTGATCTTCAATTGAAGATCTCAAATACAATTCCAATAAAAATCAAATCTGATTTTTCTCCAATCATTTTCGCTATTTCAAAAACATTAGAATAATACATTTTTACCAAGTGACTATAGATCTTTTAATAAAAAAAATTTTGCAAATGAATTAGATATCAAAAAAAAAAGATAAAAAAAGAAAAAATCAAAAAACGATTTCAATTTTAAAAATTTCAAAATAAAATTTTTTCTTCTAATATCCATTCAAACTCGAAAAACACAGGTAATTCTCACATTACAACTATTTCCCTTTTCCTAAAAAAAAGTTTATGTTAGAAAAGGTAAAAAACTAGAAATTTTTTTTAACAAAATTTTGAAAACTTAACCTGGATTGATCTGTTAATAGTAGAGAAATAAATGAAAAATTTAAAGATAATTTTTTTATTTTTATTTTAATTAAAATTACGAATTTAATAATAATAATAAATATTATTTGTAAAATATAATTTAATATTGTTTTTTTTGGATTAGAAATATTTTTCAAATTAAAAACAAAATTTCAAACAAAGTTTTGTTTTTATAATACAAATATTATCAATTTTTTGTTAAATAAGAAGAAAGAAAAAAAAGAAAACTGAATTGAAAAAAGAATTGAAAAAGAACAAAAATTTAAAAATCAATATTTTTTTTTGATTCATTCAATGATGTTCCAAAATAATTATTTGATTGATATACAAAAAAAAAAATTAAATCTTCAAAAATAATAATAAATATCAAATCTCAAGCTAAAAATAAAAATAGTATTGGGGATGCTGGTTATTAAAATTGTAAAAAGATCTTTATGCCCAAATTTTTAATTCTTTGTCCCAGCTTCCTGTAACTAATGCCATTCCATCCTTTGATACACCTAAGCACGAAACACGGTTGCTATGCTCTTCCAGAATTGCTGTGTCCTTTCCTTTTAAAACGTCCCAAACATGAACAGAAAAGTTGTCATAGCCTGCAAACATTAATCTTCCTGAAATTGAAAATGCCACCGAAGAAATTCCACAGAGTATATTATCATTTGTGTATTGCATTAATTCTCTTCCAGCCCGGATATCAAATAGTCTACATGTTGCATCATCAGAGCCTGTTCCAAATGCATTGCCGTCTGGGAAAAATTGAACTGAATTGATGTCTGATTGATGCCCTTCAAATGTTGCTTCACAGGTTCCAGATCTCAGATCCCATAATTTTGAGGTTGCATCACATGCTCCACTGGCAAAGGTATTTGTGTCGCCTGGTTTTAAATCCAAACTAAATAAAAATAAATCATAAAAAAGTTCAAAAGCGGAAATACAAGAGAAAATACAATTTTAAAATGAGAATTCAGATTTTTGTTTGAAGATATTTTGGCAATTCTTTTTGTACAAATTTTGAAAATTTAAATATTTTGTCCTGTTTAGGTATTGATATTAAAAGAAACGCCTCGTCACAGTAAAACCAAAAAGAATTCAGAAAATCACCTTAAGGTTAATATAATTGAGCTAATCTTGATTTTAATTTTGCTAAGAATAAATTCCAAAAATATGTTAATTGTTCCATTTTATAAAAATGTTTTTTTTTTTAATAGTAAAGTAAAAATTGAATCTCAATTAACAATTTTTTTTAAATAGATTCTATATTTGGAGGTTATCATTTATAACAAAAGATATCAAATCTCAATTAATGTTCCAAAAGAGTTTCAGTGAAAAAAAGATGAGAAACTCAAAGTAGAAGTTTTCATGTCTTCAAACATTAAAATAGAAATCAAATGTGAAGTATTGAGAATCCAATTTTGATCTCTTTTCAAGTTTTAAGGCTCTCCATGTTTGAAAGAAAAGGTAAATTATATTAGAAATTTTAATTTTTCGTTCTTTACAGAGAAAATTCAACAAAATCCATTCATAAATTAGCCTGAATACAGAATATTAAATTTACAAAAAGTCATGAAGATCTAACAAATCTTAGTCTTTAAAAATGTTTGTAGAAGCTAGAAAAGAAAAAAAAATAATTTGAGGTTGAATAAAAATTACTCAGAGACAATCCAATAAGATGTTTTAGAAATGTTTAAAGCGATATATTGTTACAAAAATAAAAATAAGTTTATTTAAATTTTGTTTTGATTAGCAGTACACTACCATGAAAAATTTTTTTCAAAAAAAAATAAACCTTTGCTGATTTTAAACTTTTTAATAACTTCACTGATAATAAACATTATTGCTAAATAAAAGATCTTTGATCAATAATTATTTTGAAAGAAATTTTACAATTTAAGTTGAAAAATTCAATTTTCCGAGTTCTATTCACATTTTTTTTCAATTTAATAGTAAAAAATTTGAATACTTTTTTGCTTCTCGATAAGACTTCATTTTATTATATTTTAAAAGTATTTTAAATCTGATATATATCTTTCTAACCAAGGGATCAATTCTTTGGACTATTAAAGAATTATTTGTTCTTTTGAATTAAAAAAAAGCTAGGCACTTGACGGCACTCTATGTACACTTTTAATAATTATCATCGTTATTTTTTTCTTTATTTCAGTTTTATTAGAAGAAAAGAGTGTTTTCAAAACTATTAGTTATTATCTATTCAAGTAAATATCTTCAAGTCGAAATCAACAAAAAATCATTTTCCAAGTGATTTTTAATTTTTGGGACCTCAAAAAACACCTTTTTTTCTTGACTAGAGACTTTTAAAAAAGGTAGTACTGCTAACAGCAATAAACACAATAACCCCAAGAATTTGAAGTTCTGGGATGTTGATTATATTGTAAATCAGCTTGATTATTTTTGATGAAATGGTTCATTAAAGTATTAGTTTTATCTAACTTGGAATTTTCAATTTTATTTTTTTCATATTCGTGTTTTGAAAAATGAATATGTGAAATGTCGTTTCAAAAATAAGTGCAACACTCTTCATTAAAAAGAAGATATTCAATTATAATTAAAAAAAACAATTACGATTGTTATCAAAAAGTGAAAAAAAAAAAAAAAAAGTTTTTAAAGTATACACAATACTGTATGAAAAACTAAATCGAACAGTTTTGAGAAGGATTAAATATTAAAACCTTAGTTTTCAATTTTTGAAAAAGTTTTTATTCTTAGCTGATTATTATTTTAATTGCCTTTATTAAAAAAAAATAAATTTAAAAATATATCAATAGATAAACATCATTATAGCATTGCTTTTTTTAAGGGTCGAGTCATTACGGTGAAATTTTTTATTCTGAAATGGAAAAAAACTTTTTAGTAATTTTATTGAGGACCTAACACTAATCAAAAACCAACCAACCTATGATGTATGATCGATCTCTAAAAATCAACAACTAAAAATGAAGACATTTTTAGAAAAAAGCACCAAAGAGCGACACTCAATTTCCAATTAGAATAGTCGTGAATTACAATTCTGAAAACAACTATGTCAGTTTTGAAGTGTCGCTCTTTGGCGCTTTTTGAGATCTTGGTGACTTTTTTTTTCTTTTTTTTCTTTTTTTTCTTTTTTTTCTTTTTTCAAATGAGTTATTTTTATTGAAAGACTATTACCTAATCCTTACTTGGTCAAATTTAGAGGGGTTTAAAATGACCACAAATCAGACTAAATCGAATAAAATTGATTGCGAAATACAAGAAATCAATTTGTTTTAAATTAAAGAAATTTAACCTCTTTTGAAAAAAAAAATGAGAAAAGATGAATTTTTTTTTTAAATTTTGATTTTTTGAAATTGAGAATTCTTTTTCTTCGTTGAATTTTTTGTCAAAGAGATCCTATGGAATTTTTTTTTTTGTTATTTGAATTTTGTCAACCAAAAGAAGGCCTATTTCACAATACCCTTTTTGGTATCAGGTCACCCCTTGAGTATGGTGCCTTTTCACGGTAAATGACTAGGCCCTTAATGCCAAATAATACCGATAAATTTAAATAAATGTTTGAAAATTTTTGCTTCATTTTTCATTTTGGAAATTTATTTACAGTCAGTTCCACTTTTAATGCACAAACTTTCAACGAAAATTAAGGCACAATAAAAATCTCAAATTAAGGCACAAAATTCAGATTCTAGGAAAATAATTTGTGTAAAAAACAATTTCAAATTTTGTACCTTAATTTGTGATTTTTATTGTGCCTTAATTTTCGTAGAAAGTTTGTGTCTTAAATTTGAAACTGACTGTACCAGAGTTTTGAATTAAGCATTTTATTGGTTTAAATGTTAAGAAAGTTTGTAAAATTAGTTGATCTTCAAAATATTCTTTGTCAAGAACTGTTTCAGAAGTAGAGTTATAAGATTTACATAAAATATGGTAATTGAACGAAAAATTTTTTGAAATTTTTTTGGATTTATCAGTTAACAATAGGCAAATTAATTTTTTAGTGTAAGTAAACGAAAATTTTGTTTCTGTAATGTCGTTTATTTTTAGAAATAAATAGTATCACAGATGTTATTGAAATCTCAAAAAGTTTATTTACACGGTTTGTGTTGTCTCTGCTAATAATTCAATATACGCATAGTTTTGAGAATCAATTATTAAATGTTCTTGTTGATTTTAATTTGTCATTTATTTATAAAAGAAACTTAATTATTTAAAATAAAGAACTAGCCTGATCATAAATATGTTTAGAAAATTGTCTTATTATTTGATATTTTGTTAAATGTGTTGTGAAAATTAGATTTAAATAATCAAATTTTTTTTTTTTCAAATTTATAATCTTGTAAATATTTTTGGATGATAGTATTTTGTAATTCTCTTAAAATTTTAGAGTATTTATTAAATTTGTTTAAATAGAATGAAATTGTTTGAAGAAAAATAAAAAAAAAAAACAAAAGAAGAAAAAGGTAAATTTGAAATTTATATACCTCATAACATCTCCATTATGATCTGCAAATTCTGTTATTTTGGATCCTGATTCAATATCCCAAAGGATGCAACTCATATCACCTGAAGAAGTAACAATTTGTTGGTCATCCAAAAATCTACAAGTCGATACATATCCAGTATGCGAACTTAATTCACGATAAATACTATGAAAATAAATGAATTTATAATAAAAGGAAAATTAATAATATATATTAGTTTCGAGATGGATAAATATTTGATCAAGAAATATGAAAACAAGATTTTTTTGTTTTTTTTGTTTATTTTTGTTTGTTATTAATATTACAACTTTTAAAACTTTCTAAAATGAAAAAAGGTTGTTTTTTGAATTAGAAAATTTTACAAGCGTTTAATAATTGAATTTTTGTACAATTCATGTTGTAATACTCATTTTTGAAAAATAAATAATCATTTTCAAAAAAAGTTTTGTATTTAATACAACCGAAATATTGAAAAATTACAAATGTTGGTAAATAATGAAAACTCGATTAAGTGTCAGGAGACTCCGAAATTGAAATAACCAAATTCAAAATAATTTTTTTTGTTACCGCTATTTTAAAAAAGTGTTGACTTTTTTTTTTTTTTTTTTTTTTTGAGAGTTAAAACCTTTTTAAAGTTTTTTATTTGAATTTACTGCTTAATTTTAAAAAAGTATTGTCTTTTTTTTTTTTTTTGAGAACGCCAGAGTTTTAACTTTTTTAGAGTTTTTTTCTATTTTAATAAAGTGTGGACTTTTAATTATCCCTAGTGAGTAATAAACATATTTTTGGGTCTTTAATAAAATTTCTAAATCAAAATTTAGGAATTTGGGGAAATGCCGTAGGGTGCCATAGAGTGTGTAGCTTTTCTAGAATTCGATAGAATAGAGTAAAATCTAGGTTTTTTTCACTTTTTGAAATTAAAAAAAAGCTAACGGCACTTTTCTTGAGGTTTTATGTTTTATCTATAAAATCTATTGGTTTTCGTTAGGTTTTCTTGAGTTTTCTGTTTATTTGTGAATTGTTCTAGGTTTTTTTGGAGGTTTTCTATTTATTTGGAAAACCTCAAAAAAACCTAGAACACTTCACAAATAAACAGAAAACTCAAGAAAACCTAATGGCAAATAAGAGGAATTTTAAACTCCTCGTTTAAATAATAATAATAAATAAAAATAAAAATAAAAAAAAGTGTTTTTCTCCCTCATCCCATACACCATCTCTCATTTAAAACATGTATTCTCACTTTTTTTAAAATAGAAAACTTAATAAAAGTTTTAATTCTGGTTGAGTTCTAACTTTATTAAAATAGAAAACTTTTAAAAGGTTTTAATTCTAAAAAGGTCTTTTACTTTTTTGAAATCAAAAACACAAAAAAAATTTTAAAAAAGCAAAATTTGTTTAAAAGTAGCTATACCAAATTGTATTCCCAGAATTTTAGAATGTTATTTTGGTGAATAAATATATTAAATTTAATTAAAAATTTAGATCAAGAAAATTATGAAATGTAAAGAGCAAATGAATTCTCAAAATATAATTGTTTGGATTTTGATTCATGAGCTTTGGATTATGAAGGGGCGAAAAAACTTGTCAATTATTTTTTATATTTTTCATTTCTCCTTAACAGAAATATTTTTTTGGAAAAGTCTAACGTCGCTGTTCCGTTCAATTGTGGGGATGTTTTTTCCAGAGAAAAAAAAAAAATTGAAAAAAGTCTTGACTGAAATTTTTTTATTTCAAAAAAAGAACACTGAAAACAAAATACATACTTGACTTTTCCTTCTTCTTCTTGGCTTAAATCGTAAATTGTACAAAGGTTGTCTAAACCACCACATGCAACTAAGCTCATTGATGGAGAAAAAGCGCAGTCCATAACCCAATTTGATCTTAATCTAATAGCGTGGATCTAAAAAGACATTGGTTATATTTAGAAACGTTTGGAAAAGTAAGGTTTTTTGTTTTTTTTAATTTATTTTTCGAAAGAATTCTTGGTCAAAGAAATCGCAATTTTGTTTGTAATAAGAAAGGGTGTTTGAAAAATAGGTACTTTCAAACACAATAAAAAAAAAAATTAAGAAGGTTTTTTTTAAAAATGGCAAACCTTGCATTGTGCTTGTGCGTCCCAAACTATAACCTTACCATCTTGAGATGCAGAAACAATATGGTTTGAGTCGTCTGCCCAATGCACCCCATAAACCTTTCCTAAGTGGCCTGTTAAATGAACCCTGACCTCAAGTTCAGATGTCTCTAAAGGTGGGATATCTGAAGCGAGAGTTTGTACTGAAAGAATTAAACGAGAGAGTTTTAAGATAAAAAATAATCGTTAGTTTGAGTTTTTTGGTTTTTTAAGTGTATTAGTTTCACTTTTCTTTTTGTTTTGGTTTTTTTTTTTTGTTTTTTTTTATTTTGTTTTTTTTTTTTTTTTTTTTTTTTTTTTTTTTTTTTTTTTTTTTTTTTTTTTTTTTTTTTTTTTTTTTTTTTTTTTTTTTTTTTTTTTTTTTTTTTTTTGGTTTTTTTTGTTTTTTTTTGTTCTCAATTTTTTTGTTTTCTTATAATTTTTAAATTTTTTTTTTTATTCCAAAAAGAAAAAGAATTATGAAAAAAAAAATTTAGTCTTACGTGAAGATTCGGAAAGATTGCTCTTTTTGAGATTGATCTCATTTTTAAGTTGTTTAATTTCTTCCTTAACTTCTGAAATTCGATCCTCAATACTCATATAAGCAAAAAGTTAAGGAAATAAAAAATAAATAAAATGATTATTCCTCATTTTTTGTTCCGAATTTCCTTTATTGAGATTCTGAGAATCCAAGTTGGCAATTCGTTTTAACGTACTAATGGTGATTTTTTGTTAAATTGGTTCACTAAGTATTATCTCAAGTAAAGTTTGCGGAATCTCATTAGAGAAAATTATTATTTTTTTATTTTGCAAATATTTCTTTTTGTTTTTAACAAAAAAAATCAATTTGTAGTTTGACAATTGTTCTCTTTTGCTTTGTTACAGTTTTTTTTTTGGAATCTTAAATAATGAGAAAGTGTTAATGTATTCAATAAAACAGTTTTTCTTAATGTTTTTAACGCCTTGTTGTTCTTGATTTTTGACAAATCAAATTCTTCCCATTAACATCCATTTTGTGAATGTTTTTACTTGAAAAAGAGAAGAAATATTTTTTCCTTTTTTATTCAAAAAACCAGATATTCTATTACAAATTCAAAAAATTTGATCTTCGATCTTTGTGGACGAACATTGCCCATTTCGAAGAAAGCTTGAAAAGTTTTTTTGTTTCGAAATTATGAATTTTTTTAAAAAATTTTTTTTTTTTTTTTTGACGTTTTCATAATAGTAATAAAATTTATAATCGTAGTTTCATAAATTGATGTGTAAAATTGTAAATTATTGAGAAATTTTCTTGATGTTCTTCTTTAAAAAATAGTTTCTCTTATTTTTTAAAATTCTGATCTTGTTTTATTTATTTGTTGTTTGACTCTTGATGGAATTAAAAAAAAATGGAATAAAATTACAAAAAAATCAGACCATTTTCATATTGTTTTCGATTTGTTGATCAGAGATCATCATCTTTTATTTTAGAAATTCTTTTTCTTTTCAAAAATCTTTGAAAAAAAATGTAAAATTATTTTTTTATTGTTTCCATTTAAATAATTCACAACCTAATTGTAGCTAAATTAAGGTTATAATGATACATTAATTTCTAAAGAACAAACACCTACATAAAAAAAAAAAGTATAAAAAAAGGGGCCTAACCGAGAATCGAACACGGGTCAATAGTTCCCTAAACTACCATTCTTCCACTAAACTATTAGGCCTTACATAAAGTCATCATATTCGTTATACTGGAGTTGGGCCCAAATCAAACTTTCATTCTTTCTTTTATTGTTACAAAAACTTTTAAATGTTCCTTCAAAAAAATAACAAAAAAGAAAATTGAATGAACTTACCAATCTCACCCATAATTTTCCATCCTCTGAAAGTTGAAAAGGTTATATCAAAAAGCTTCTCCTTTCTCCTGGTATTTGAATAAGAAAGGCGAAAAAATTTTCACTTTATTTTTAATTTCCAATTTCAAATAAAGCTTTTACAATTAAAATAAATCCCTCTGCTTCTTTCAAAACTCAATTTGTAAAAGAAAAATATGGTAAAAAGGAATTGATTATTCTTTTCACTCTTATTGTGCAAAGATGAGTACAAGTTTTTGAATTATGAACCTAGAAAAATTTTCACTTCATTTTCAATTTCCTGTGTAAAATAGAGTTTTCTATTTACAATCTATTTGTTTGAGAACTTCTTTTATAAAAGAAATATATGGAAAAGGAAGTGAAAATTTTTCCCCACTTATAATTTAAATAACAATATTTGTTGGTATTTTGAAATAAATAAGGATCTTTTTTGTGATTATGGTTGCGCAAACTCATATCACGATATGTTTGAATTTTGGATTTCTCATTCTTTTGGTTTTCAAAGATCTTTTTTTTCATTCTTGCTTTTTTGATTTTTGAATGCTAATTTATTTTGTTGTATGTTGTAGTTTGGAAAGTTATTTGCCTTTAAGACGTTTATTTTATTTGTTATCCAGTGAGAAGTGTCCACAACTGGTTTTTTTTTGTTGATCTTTTAAGCTAAGTTATTCATTCTAAAGGGGAAAAATTGGAAATTAGGGGAATTTTTGAATCGCCAAAAAAACTTTTTCAAAATAAAAAAAAATAAAAAAAAACTAAAAAATTCAAATCGTACTAATACAAACAAATGTTTCCTAATTAGCTTTTTTTCAAAATGAGTGAATATTGATTTGTAAATATTATATTTTCAAAAAAACTTTAAATTAATAACGTAAACTTTTAAAATTTATGAATGGCTTTAAGTGAAAATTGTGTTGACAGTCCAATTTTAAAAATATAACATTCAAATTGAAAATGATATTTTTGTAAACTATTAGAATTATCTTCAAGAGAAAAAAAATAATACAGTTGTATAAATAACCCGTGTTGACTTCAATAAATATTTTTTTTCAAACTTCAACTGTTGTTTTTGGAATAAAGTGTTCTTACCTGTTGTTAAGATAATTATTGGTATTGTTTTTTTTTTTGAATTGTTGTTGAAAATTCATGTGAGTAAAGTTATCTTCTTTTTTAACAGCAAAGCCGGTCTTGACCAAAATATTGTCATTCTTGTAGTAAAAAAAGAAATAATTTTTCTTTCTTCGAATTGATTGAAAAAATATAAGATCTTGAGATAACCAATAAAAATTGATCTTATAAGAGACTTAATTTGCACTCATTAGGAAAATATTTGAAAAAGAATTGATTTTTAAATAATTTGATCATTGGGCGTGTTCTTGTCTAATTTTAATCAAATAAAATAATGCCAAATTCACTTTTAATTCATTATGAAATATTACTTCACTGAGGATTTTATCCCTTCCAATGGAGGGCAAAAAAAAAGAACCAAATAAAAAAAAAAACACCCAATTACAATATAAGATTTGAAGACGATTGATTAAAGGAAAAAAGAAAAATGAAATGAATTTTTTTTTCATTTTAATTTCAAAAAACTTTGAAAAATTATTATCTCATTTTTGCAATATGTGAATATATCAGTAAAAAAGTTTTTAAGAAACCCTTTTTATCCTTTTTATGTTTTTTTTTTGTATTTATTCAAATTTAAAGATTTGTTTGTTGTGGATTTTGTTGTTTTGTTTAAATTTTTGTGAATTAGATCTTTTTTAAGCGGAGATTCGTCTTGAAGGTTGTAGAAAAAAAACTTTGATAATATGATCTATTGAAAACAGTGTTTGATTTGAAAGTATAGTTACTCTGAACTATATTTTTCCATAACAACAAAATAATAACATAGAACCATATTTAAAGAAAAAAAGAAAATCTATAAAAAAAAAAAAACATTTATTTACAAAAATAACACAGATAAATTTGAAAAACACAAAAAAAATATTCAACATGCGTTATCGAAACAACTGTGGAATGAAACAACACCAAAAAAAAATTGTGGTTTATTTTTCCGCTATTAGTAATTAATTTGTTATTTTAAGAAAAAAAGGAATGTTTATGTGAGTTTCTTCTCTTTAATGAGTTGGTCACTAAAGTCTGGAAAGTTTTTTGTATCCACAAACCTCAAAATGGTGTTCTATAATTTTCAATTTTTCGTGTTTTTTTGCTAGGTAATAATTCCTCTTATCTTGTAAACATTTCAAAACTAAAACAATATTTAAAGAGACGCCATGTTATAAACTAAAATTCAAAATGCCTCACACAGCTAAAACCTTCCAAACAATCACAATAATACAATTTCATTGAGATTGGCGATAATTTTGCTTTTTTTAAAATATGAAAATCATTTTTCATCTTTTAGTTTTTTTTTTTCATTTTATAGTTTGAATTACATAATCTATTTCGTTCGATCAAATTTTTTTTGAACAATTGATATTATGTTAAAGTTGAGTTGTTCCAAATAGAACTCAAAACAATTAGTTGGTAGTATCTAACCATTTGGTCTATCAATAATTCCTAATAGAATTTAAACAAATTTACTAATCAATTTTTTTGTTTTGGTCTCTCCAAAATTTGAAATACACCCATGATTTATTTATATTGATATACATTTATTGATTGTTTTGTGAGTATTGTACTTTATAAAAAAGTGTTAACATTTCAATTAGTGAATGACCTAATTTGGTAAATCTTCTTGAATTGATTAAATAAGTTTTTTTTTTCACAAATCGAATTTTGGTGTGTTAACAATTTTGAATTGGGATTTAGTTGATGTTGTATATGAGTTTTGGAGATCATTTTTATTGTCAGTCTTTGAAAATTTCGTTTCTTTTTTTTTTTTTATTTATTTGTCAAAAATTACTTATGATTTTTTAAAAAGTTTTTAATTAGATAAAGAATTTTAAAAATTGAATTTGAGTTATATAAAATACTCAAACTTAATTCTACCGAGATAAAATTGACTTAGCATATAAAAAAGAATTATTTCAGATATCTTAGAATACAAATTATTGGTTTTTTTTTGAGATTGGCAAATGGGGTTCTTTTTATACTATCAGTTCCATTTTTAAGGCACAAACTTTCAACGAAATTGAAGTAACAAAACAAATCTCAAATTAAGGCATAAAATTTGGAATCTTGTTTTTTACAATTTATTTTACTAGAATCTGAATTTTATTCCTTAATTTGAGATTTTTATTATGCCTTAAATTTCGTTGAAGTTTGTGCCTTAAAAATGGAACTGACTGTACAATAAAACCCCATTAAATATATTTTGTAGAACCACAAATTATTATATTTTATTTCTTATAATATTAGCACCTGTGATAATAAAATCAATATAAAAATTTAACAAAATTAGTTCATTATTAAAAAATTGACAAAACAATCAAGGTCTTTCCAATGAATTGTATACAGTCCTAATAGAAATTTGTTCAGAATGAAAGAAAAAAAATTTCTAAAGTTGTCTTGTCAAAAAAAAATAAAAAACCGAAGAATTAAAAAAACAGGATTAAATTTAAAATTTAAAAAAGAAAATGGGTAATAAAACTCAGCTGTTGGAAATTCAAATATAGACTTATTTTTGATTTTTTTCAACAGTTTTTTTAAATTAATGAATGGAATTTTTTTTTTGTTATTGTTTATCAAATAGTGGTTGTGTTTACAATGGAATTTATCATTTATTCACAATTTATAAATTGTTTGCCTATTTAGAGAATTTCAATACCTGAAAAAAGACTTGTTGGAATTTTCAAAGATGAATTGGTGTTTTTATTTTTTTCAATTTTTGGTTTTTTTTTTTAATTTGTGTGAAATCAATTGATTTAAGGATTATTCGAATTTTATTCCCAGTGGCTATTACTTTTATACCCCCACCACGAATTATGAACTCAAAAGAATGTTGAGTTAATGGATCTTGTTAAAATGTAAAATTTAGGTTTTTTTGAGGAAGGTAAAAAAAATTTACTTTCCAAATCCAAAATTTTTCACTCAAAACTTTCGACTTCCAAAATGATATTGAGAAAATGCCACTCTACTTTATATTGAAGTATGTTAGAGTTGGTGGTGAGTGGGTCCACCCATTTGAAAAGAAAGTGGAGTGACATTTACCCAATATCAAAAAAAAAAACCTTTTATTTTTGCCTTGTTTTGTTGGGATTTTTCGTAAAATTTTTGAATCAATAAATGATTTTAGTTAAAATCTTAAATCGCTAAAAATTAGCAATATTTTGACTTTCCCCTCAATTCACCTATTTTTAAAGGTCTTAATCTATTTACTGCTTTATATTTCAATGCTCATAGAGCATAAAAATCAGATAGTCCTTAAGGTACTAGTAAACTAAAAAAAATCTTCAAGCAAATTTAATACAAAATTCAAAAAAAATCACTACATGTTTAAATTGAAAAATAAAGTAAAAATCTGATTACTACAAGAGAATAAATACTTTTAATCAAATTTTCAGAAAGAAATTATTATTTTTAAAAGTCTGATCCATTTTTCTAATTTTTTAGAAGTACAAAATTCAATATATTTCTGAATTATTTAAAAAAAATATATTTTCTTTGAAAGAATAAAGAAATCTTATTACCTGTAAATAAAATGTACAAAAACACAAATTAAAAAGAATAACCACCAAGTTCAAAATAAACCAGTTTAAAAAATTTACTTTATATCAAAAAAATACAATAATTATTTTAAACTTGAAAAAAATATAATTTTTTGATTCAAAGAACAGTTCAAATCAATTTTTTCTCTTTTGTGAATAAAAAAATCTGAGAAAAAGCACCAAAGAATTAAATTAATAATTCCCCCAAAATACTTTTTTTAAAATCTGAATAAATCAACTTATAATCAAAAGAAATAATTTTTAATTTGATTATTTATAATCTATAATTAATTACACAATCTTAATTCATTCAGTG
The DNA here is from genome assembly GCA_027625915.1 of Anaeramoeba flamelloides. Taxonomy (NCBI): domain Eukaryota; family Anaeramoebidae; genus Anaeramoeba; species Anaeramoeba flamelloides. Next base: position 8,080,524 of record JANTQA010000032.1, on the reverse strand, counting down.
GGTTCTTAAAAACCTAAAGAGTAAATGTGCCAATATAGACCTTAGAATTATTTCTCAAATTTATAAAGATTTTCAAACAAATAAAACAATTTCAAATGAATATTTCTTCACAAGAGCAAATATCAAATGTTGTAAAAAAAAGAGTTTTTACAATTTTCGAGATAAATAAAGGGTCCCATTCAATTATCCACAATAGTAATATAGTAAATATAAATTCTGATTATCTTAATAGATTAATAATGATTTTAATCAAAAAATCGTTTGGTAAATACCAATCTTTCAATTTTTAAAAAAAAAATCATTTTTCGAACAATGTATTAGTATTTACCAAACGATTTTTTATTTAAATTCCATTAGGACCGAAAATCAAAACACAGATATCTTTTACTATTACCAAAATTGTGGATAATTGAATGGAACACTTTATTTATCTCCAAAATTGTAAAAACTCTTTTTTTTTCAATATTTGATATTTGCTCTTGTGTAAAAAAAAAAAAAAAAATAGATATTATCAAAAAACTGATTTAATAAAAAAAGTAACTTGTTTAGACTCTATATATTTGAAAAAGAATATTGTCTGAAATTTTAAATTTCAAGAAATTTAATAAAAGTTGTGAATAAAATAGTTGATCAAATTTTTCTTAGATCCTCAATAGATTTAATATTTGAATTATTTTTATTGTTTTTTTAAAATCTTATTAAAAGTTCAAGGTTAATTGTTTAAACAGACTCTCAGAAACCACTAATAGTGAGATTTCTTCAAAATTTTATTTTTTGGCATTTTTTTTTGTTTTCTATTTTGATCCAAAAATCCCAAACAAAAAAGGATCGAGATCTTTTGACTGAAAATTACATTGGAATTATGAAATCTTTTAAAAATGATAAATCATTTCTTTAAAGTTGATAAATAAAGTTGCATATCGGGTTTAATTGTAGTCTTGTGTAAATGATTACTCTATTACCTTTGGGGAAAAAAATTAAAAAGAGTTATTAGTGTGTTGGTTTTCTAAATGAATATATATTCAGTTATCTCTTTTTATTAATTGATTTTTATAAGGTACTTTGTCTTTGTATGATATAGAATTTTTTTATTATAAAATAAGGTTTAGAAATATATTTTGAGTGTATTATTTTGTGAATAGAATTGAAAAGAATTAAAATAATTATTTATTTGAGTGAATGTTGTTTAATCGATTTGAAAAAATTTATTTTTTTATTTAATTATCTTTTTTAGAGAGATTTTTGGATAAATAATATCTAAACATCAGAAAAATACCAATTTTAATGTATTCTTCCGTGGCGCAGTTGGCAGCGCAACAGACTGTTAATCTGGAGGTCGGTGGTTCGAGCCCACCCGGGAGAGTTTTTTTTTTGCATAGCTCTTTTTTTTTACCTTTAACTCTTAAACAACATGTTTTTATCTCAAAATTGGCTGAAAACCATGAAATAAACACCTATTTCTTTTTTTACTTTCATATTAAAAAAAATTTTTTCAAAAATGATGAAAATTATTTTCAAAAAAAATTATTTCTAAAATGATGATAAATTCATTCCCATTCAATTAATTCTTCCATCAACACTTTTATTTAATGTTTATTATTTTCAATCTATCATAATTTACCTACTTTATATTTTTTTAAACAATTTCCTTATTAACAAAAAAGAAAATAATCTTTAAAATATTAATTCCAGATCTTTTTTCAATCAAGAACTTCTGATTCTCTTTTACCACCTTCTGTTCCACCAATTAACAATTTAAATCTTTTCTTAAAGCATTATTTCACAAATCTCAAAATCTTCCAACGAATATTCGAATTTTTCAATATTTTTATTCGAATTTTTACTTAAGTTCTCATCATTTTCAATCTCTCTCAAATGAATTTTAATGATTTAAAATCAAAAGAACTCTTTCAAAAAATTAGTTTTTGAAATCTTCCAACTCAAAGAAATGTTTTGAAAGGAAAGTCTAAAAAAATAAAAAACAAAAATTGAAAAAACAATTTTTTTCTTTAAAATGTTTGACTTTCTCAAACTCTCCAAATACAATACCATCATTGTTGAATCATTATTCTTTTTCTTAATTTCAAATCTTTTCCATTTCGAAATTATCCAAATTCAATTAAAGAGAAAAATATTTTCTTTTTGAAATATTACCAAATTTATCAAGATCATGAGAATTTTTTGCAATATTTTTCATTTTTAACTCTGAGAAATTACGGAAACCCCATTTCACTCAAATTGAGTCACAATACAATCAATAAAAAAATTTTTCAAAAAAAAAAAATTAAATATTTGCGAATTTTACACTTTTTGATAATTTCACTTATAATAAACACTATTTAATAATAAAAAATCTTTTATCAAAAATTATTTTTTATCTTATTTACAATTAATTTTGGAAAATCCAATTTTCCAAGATCCAATAAGATTTTTTTTTCAATTTTACAGTATAAAATCTTAAAAATTTTTTTATCACATCTAAGCTTTCAAATGAAAAAATAAAATTGAACAATCCGAGTTAGAGAAAAGTACGACTTCAATTATCTTTTCACTATTGTTAATTGATTTTAATGATAATATAATCAACGTTACGTTCTTTCAAAATCTTGAGGTTATTGTATTTATTGTTTTTAGTAGTACCACAATTTTTAAAAGTCTCGAGCCCAAAAAAAGGTCTTTTTTTGGGCAATATTCGTTAAATAAACTAGATTTCATAAAATTTGATTCACTTTTTAATGTTAATTGAAGTTGTTTTGAGTGTTTATTTTAGTCCTCTTCTCAAAAAAATATTTTCAAATTTTTGGATCAGAATCATTTTTTCTAATTTAGTACAGTTTTATGTTTAGCTTTTTCAAAAATTTATTTCCCCTTTTGTTTTTCAATTTCTTTTTTTTAATTTTTTTTTTTTCTTTTTTTTTGGTTGTTGGGAAAATTTTAGGCGTAAAAATAAAAGGATCTTCATAAAAAAAAAAAATCTTAAAAAAGACAAATAATCACTCTGAAAATTGAGAATATGTAATCTCTTTTAAAATGAATTAAGTTATTCCTAAAAAATCTTCTTGTTAAACAAAATTTCAGTAATAAAAATCCACAATGCTCATATCAAAAAATGTGACTCACTTTTTTTTTTTAGTTTTTGGTTTTATTTTTTTTAATTTTTTAAATATCAGGCTTTTATATATTTAGAATGATTTAAAAGTGAAATTAAATCAGATTTAGTTATTAATTATTCTTGAAGAATAAAGGATACCTTTTCTTTTCAATTTATTATCCCAGATGGGTCATAATTTTTGAAATGGTGTTTAGATGTAAGAATGAATTTTCCTTAAATTCTACTTTAGAATATTTATTTTATATAGATTTTCAATAATAGTTTTGAAAACGCTACACCCATCTTATAAAACTAAAATTGAAAAAAAAAATCACCGTGTGAAAAATTTTCCATGTAATAAGCTTTTCAGAATAATTGCGAAAAAAATATAGATTTTACTTTTTTTTTTAAATTATAGAAAACTCAACCTACATGTCTACCAGGTACCTCCAAGCACCGTGGGGTTATTAGATTTTCCCGAATTCAGAAGAATAGAGTAAAACTGTTAATTTTACTATTTTCTATTAAATTATGGAAAACCTAACAAAAGTGCCTTCCAAGTTTCCTCAAGTGCCAAGGTTATTTAAAATTTTTGTAATCAATGGAAAAAATATTTCATTTTTGCTTAATGCCAAAAATAGAAAAACAAAACTAACCAATATGTCCTAAGTTCTTCAGAATTTAAAAGAATTGAGTAAAATCTTTGATTTCACCCAATTCATTTGAATTCTGGACAATCTAAGGTAAAGTGTCCTCAAGTGGTTAGGTTTTCCAGAATTCAAAAGAATTGAGCAAAATCTTTGTTTTTACTCTATTCTTTTAAATTCTGGAAAAGCGAACGGCGGTTTTATTTTTACTTTTTAAAATAAACCGAAAATTTCACAAATAAAATAGAAAACCTCAAAAAAACTAGAACACTTCACAAATAAATAGAAAACTCAAAAAAAACCTCACGAAAATCAACTGATTTTCCAAATAAACAGAAAACTCAAGAAAACCTAACGAAAAGTGTCCATAGAGTACCTAGGTTTTCTTGAGGTTTTCTGTTTTATTTCAAAAAGTAAAAAAAACCTCGAACAAAAATCTATTGATTTTCCAAATAAACAGAAAACTCAAGAAAATCTAACGGAGCTTTTCCAGAATTCAAAAGAATTGAGCAAAATCTTTGTTTTTACTCAATTCTTATAAATTCTATAAAACCTAACCGCTTTTTTTTTAATTTTTGAAATAAACAGAAAATTTCGAACTATTTTCAGTCTATTTCAAAAATTAAAAAAACATAACGGAAAATCAAAAAAATAAATATTTTTTCCGATTTAAATCATCAAAATTCTCTAATATCAAAAATAATTGGTTACCCGAGTAAAAGATATTTATTAAATAATAAATATTTTAAAAATTATCTTCTTATCAAGCCTTAAGATATTAACTTCAAAATAAATTTCTCTATAATCAAAGTATGTTGTAATTTAGTATAAACTATCTTGGTTCCAGATGGCTCAAATAGTTTCTGTTACCCAAAAAAATCTATTATAACATTAATCACACAATAAATTATTACTTCATGGGCTTTGATGATAACATATATTATCATGATATCAACAATAAAATCGCAATAATATTAAAAAAAATGTAATTATTTAAACTTTATCACTAAAAATCATAAAATCGTGATATTTATTTTATTTCAATAAAATGAAAAATTATTTTTTTAACATTACCTTAAAAAAAATCTCTTGACTTTTACAAGCTTGGAGACTTATACCCCCAAAAAAAAAAAAAAAAAAAAATACTTAAAAGTATTTGGAAGTGTTTGTGAATTGTCTTCAAGTGTTGGAAAGTTTTAGAAGACAGAAAAGACATGGGTTTGTTTGTACTGAAATTTTAAAATTTTTTCTTTTCAATACATTTTTTTTAACATATATAAAATCTTATACAAATTTTATGATCAATAATAATAGTTATCCATTTCAATAATATACTTGAATATAAAACAGATGTGGCTTTTTTAAAAAGGGCTATTACCTTCACCATTTAAATAAGCAAAAAGAATAGAGAGTAATTTTCCTTCTTCTTGATAATCGATTAAAAAAAACCAACCTCAAAGTTCTAGCTGTATTGTCTGTACAATACAAAAATATTCAAAGAAGAAGAATAAAAAAAGACAACAACTATATAAACAGTCTATATAATTGTCCTCATCAAACTATTTTATTAAAAAAGCTTTTGTAAAGTTATCCAATTCCTTTCAGCTTTAATAGAAATTGAAATTTTTTTCACCCAAGAACACATTCTTTAAAGAACATTTGAATGGTTTGTTGTTTTAGAAGCCCTTTGACCCAACACAAGTTATAACACCAGTTTTGACGGAGAAAATATTTATTTCTCTTTAGTTCATATTTTTGTTGATCAAAAAGGATCGATAGGTTTGTCAACCAAACCAAAAGTAAGTACAATAAAATTCTTTGATCTTATCTTTGATTCAACCAAGTATCTTTGTTGTTGCTTTTTCAAAGAATACCTTTTAATTATATAATCTATTTTTTGTTCCAGTAAAATTTCTTTGTAAAAATATTGCTAAATTTTCCCAAAACCCATCAACTAAACCCCATTTCACCCAAAGGGAATAGCCAAATTTGAAAAATTCAAGTTATTTTTTAAGAATAAACCAAACTTTGATTGTTTAGAAATACGAGAAATAATAAACTTCATATTAGAACCTATAATCATAAACAAAATACCTGAACTTGCTATAAAATTTCAAAAAAAACAAAATATTTAAAAAAAATTTGTCCCTCTAACATGGGAATGTCTTGTGAAAAATTTCTCAATTTCTTGAGGACATTTAAATTGTTGACAATAAGATTTTTTACTTGCAAATGTATTGATTTTTTAAAAGAAAATTAAAAGTCTCACTTTTCTTAATGCTGATTTTAAGTTTCAAACATTTATGTTTTCAAATTTAATTTTTTAAAAACTAAAAAAAAAAAAAAAAAAAAAAAAAGAAGATAAAGAAAAAAAGTAAAAAACGTATTTCTAAAAAATGATTTTGATCAAAAAATTGAAAATTTATTTTGAGTAGAAATCTGCATTAAAATCATAGAATATTTTCTATTTCTTCAAGAAAACTGGGCCCCTTTGACTGAAAAAGAGTTTATAATATCGTGATAATTTTTTAATCTCGATATTTTGGCATTTGTCATGCTTTTTGAAAGATAATGGTGATTTTATAGTAAACTAAAATTCAAAATAAATGGACCACCTTATATTTCAATTTTGAATTGCTTTTGTATCGTTTTGAAGTTTTTCCTCTCACAATGAAAAGTTTGCAAATAAATCATTTTTTCTCTTTTTTATTTTTTTCAAAAGTGTTTTGTTAAAATGGAAAATGAAAATGAAAAATTTGAAAGAAGTAACAGATGAATTAATGAAAAAATTGGTTTCAAATATGACAAAGAGATTAGATTTAGTTATTCAAAGGGAAGGAGAATCGATAAATGGGTTTTATTAATTTTTAAAAAAAAATTTTTTTCATGTAATGCTTCATTCCAAATAAATGGCCCAATTTTTTTTTAAAATTTTTTTTTAACTTTTTTTTATTTTATTTTTTGAAGAAAAACAAATACCCCTGGAGTAGTGAACCAAATACTAAAATAAAAATTTTGATATTATAATAGATAACTACAAGTATTAAAAATATTTTTCTTTAAATTTTGATTTTTGATGGGACAATGATTTTGAATGATAGTATATATCTCGATTTGTAATATTATCGCGATAATATTGAATATCACAATTTTCTCTAATATTACGATTTGATTGAAATTATCATAATTTTTATAATTTTATGTAAAATAAGTATAGATCTCATCAAAGCCGATATTTTTTTACCAATGACAACTATAATAAATTTAAATTTTGGATTTGTTTTTTATTTTCTTTTCCAAAACAAAAAATAGAAACCAATATAATAAAATCCTTTTTAAACAAAAGTCGAAACTCCTAAAATCATCAATACCATTGTCCTTGATTGTTAATAAGATAATTAATTATTTATAATTTTCATTTTAATTATTCATTTTTTAATTTTACATTTTTCTTGATGGATATTGAACAGTTTGAAAATGAAAAAAGCAAGATAAGAAGAAAACAATTTGGAAATAATCTACAAATGTATAAAAATGTTAAACAGTTTAAGTTTTATTTCGAATGAGCTAGATATAGGTATTATGAAAGAACATTATTACATTGTTCTATTTAACAAAAAAAAAAAAAAAATAAAATATTGAAAATAACGATTACAACAGAATACAAAGATGAATTGTGGCTTTATATTGAAAATGAGTCTCTAAAGAACAAAACGTTAAAGTCTAAAATATTATCAATAAAATCTCAATAACTTATCCCCAATTCACCTCTTTCAACGATTTTTAGTAAAAATTTTAATTTGTTTCTTTACAATTTACAAAACAAGATTTCTCATTTTAAATAAAATTTATGATCAATTTGAACAAATATTGAATTTCACTTTGTATTGTTTTGTCATCATGAGTTTTATAGATTCAGTTGAGCGCCTTTTTACGTTTTAAAGAGTTTTTTAGATTTTAGAATGAGACTACAATTAATTTGATTCAATTATGAACAATTCTTGATTTTTACTGTCCCCTTTTATTTGAAAAGGAGTTTAGTATTCCAGTATTTAATAATTCATATGTAGAATTTCTAAAAGTAACAATTTTTATATTTTTAAAATTTCCAAAATTAACTAAATAATTTTCTCACATAAAAACCCAAAGACTGATTAGTTTTGTTTCGTTTTTATAAATCCAATTATAATATCAATATATTCCCAATATTACAGAAATAATTTGTCGAAAATTTTATTTCTTTAATTATTTAATTTTTTAAAAAAATTGAAATTTTTAGAAACTAATCCACATTTAACCACAAATTTTTGAAAGTTATCATTTCATACCAGGCTATTCTAAAAAATAAATGACAAAAATAACATTTTACCAACATGATTTAATTAGCTTAGATATAGGATTAACTTCTTACGTTTTTTTTTACTTCCAATGTTGGATATTTTCAAATTGTGAATTGTAAACTTTTTTTTATTCAAAAGAACTTTTTAGGATGATTTTGAGAGTTTCTAATTATTAAAATTAGATGATTTGTGGGATAAATCAAAATAGTAAAGTACCAAACTCGAACAAATTGATAAATTTGATCTAGAAATTTTCAACTCAATTTTCATATTATTACTGTTTGTTAAAAATATAAATTATATAAGTCAGATGATTAAAAGACTCTTTTAAATTTTACTTTTTTTGAAAATTAGTACAAGTTGCTATACTTGATCTACATAAAATTTAATATTGATTTTTGGAAATTCTGTATTTGAGACAAATTTTCAAAATTATTAAAAAAATTGGTAGATTTTTTTACATTTTTATTTTTTTATTTATTTTCCAGCAAAATTGTAAATATATTTTATTTTATTTTTTTTTGTTTTTATTTTTATTTTAATTCTGGGTATTAACTCGCCCGTTTCGAATAATAAATCTTGAAATTGTACCCATTTTCCCAAAATAAGCAAATTATAATTCTCTCTCAGCTATATTAAAAATATCAACTATTGAGAATTATAATCAACATATTTTTTTGAATTCATTTAAATAATGCTATAGATTTTGCAACTTTGGAGTCTGAATATTGATAATTCAATCCTTAAATTTGAGGCAGTAAAACAGTTTTTGTTCAAAAATTCTCGTTTTTTTTTTACAATTCTAGGATCATATTAAATTGATGATGATCAACAAATATCACTATTTAACAAATCGATTTTTTAGCGACATTTGAACCATATCGCACTAATGTGATTTACACCCAATAACGACATACTTTAATCTTTGGCTTCTCTGTGGTAGACGCTAATCCCTTAACTATGATTAAAAATTATTCAAATTTTTTACTATTAAATCTGAAAAAAAATGATAATATAACCTGAACAATTGTATTTTCCAACATAAATTATTAAATATCTTTCAAATTATTTTTTGTATAAAGATCTCTTATATTAACCAATAGCGTTTATTATAAATGAAGTTATCAAAAAGTGAAAAATTAGCAAATACTTTTATTTTTTTTTGAAAAAAATTTAATTATGATCCTGTTGCCCTAATCAAGGATAAAAAAAAAAAAAAATAAAAACAAAGTGGTGTAATTAGAAAAAATGATTTCCAAAAAATTAAAACATTCCAAAAAACAAAAAGGAATAATTTTGATTTTTTGAACCTAATTTTTTTTTAATTTTTATAAAGTATAATTGAAAAAATGTTAGTTTAATAAACCTTTATTATCTCAAAAAATAAAATTATTTTTCAACATATTTCATTAAACTTTTTGATATTTTTAAAAAAAGTCCAATTAAAAAAAAAAACATGTAATTTTTAAAAATTTAACTTTTTTTTTTTTTTGGTTTGTTTTTTATAAAAAAGAAATTTCAAACATTTATAGAAAAAGATTAAATAATAATTATAAAGCCAAATATTTTTTGTATTATTTTTCAATTTTACTTAATTCTAAAACCTTTCTTAGTTCTTCGTCCATTTCGTCTTCTAGGTTTACTTGATTATTAATTGTCTTTTTTTCATTTTCAGTTTGATTTTGATTTTGATTTTGGTTTTGATTTATTTTCACATCTTTCATACTTTCCAATAATGCTTGCATTAATTGTGGGTCATTGTCGTCGCCATATCCACCGAATTGACCATACCCGCCATACCCAGTGAATTGGTTATTATTATTATTATTATTTAGGTTTTCCAATAAATCTGTATTCGTTTTTAGGCTTTGTATAAGCTCGTCGTCTTCCTGTTCATCCTTCTCTTCATCCCAAGATCGAGCATTGAGGGTGTTTTTAAAAAAGATTGAGACAGAGTCTCGGAAAAAACTTGGCCTTTGGGTGTTATGGTCGCCATCAAAGGTAATCAAGTTTTTGTCGCCTTGGTAGGCTTTGTACAAGTTTTGTGAATGAGACATGTTAATGAAGTTGTCTTGTTCTGCGTGTGCAAACAGAACAGGCACGAAGCAACTCTTCATATAGTCGATTGGCTTGACCTTGTTGATGTCAAACTTGGCTCGCTTTTTGATGCTTTTCTTGATCACTTTGAGCGCTGCAGAAACGATCAGCTTGGGGATCTTCATACCAGACATTGCGATCAGCTCGTTACAAAGAACCTTGAGATCAGAGAAGGAAGAGTCCAAAACCAATCCTGCGATCGATGGGTCTTCGACAATGTACATGATCGAGCTTGATGCTCCCATAGACCTCCCCCACAGCCCGATCGTCGAGCATTGCTTTTCTTGCGAGCGCAGGTACTTGACTACAGCCTTGATGTCGTCTTTTTCAAACCACCCAAGAGAGATGTACTCGCCCTCAGACAGCCCGCACCCCGAAAAGTCAAACCCAAAGACACACACCTTTGACGGAAGCAATAAGCTCACAGCCTCTTGCGCATTGCTCTGATTACCCGCGTTGCCATGGCAGTATATGACAGTTGGTAAAGGAGTGCTTTCGCTCCCCTTGGGCCTGTAGTATGAGCACTGAAGAGTTAACCCTCTTTCATTTTTAATTTCGACAGGTGTTCGAATAACCCGCGTCTTCCCAATCGTTCTCTCATTCCATAAATCATTGAGACTATACTCACTTCGGTAAGGACGAATCACTTGATTCACAACTTCATTATAATAACCTTTGTATTCTGATTTTTTGATGTTTTTGAAGTTCATAGAAAAACTTTGTTATGTGGAAAAAATTTTCAATTCAAATGAAAAAAAAAAAAAATATTTGGAAAAAATGATTTCCACTTCCAAGCCTTTTCTCTTCCAAAGTGCCACCAAAATTTGAAAACCTACAACACTTATTTCAGAGCTTTACCTCTGTAAAAGTGTTGAAAAGTTTTTAAAAGCTTTAACTCTTGTCAAAAAGGATTTGAAAAAAGCTGAGCTTTTGAAAGGTCATGGAATTCTTTGGATCTTTCAAATTTGTGAGCTGAAAGATGAACAGATAGTCAAATTCCTTATTCAATACATTATTTTGATTGAATACCATTCTTAAACTGGAAAAATTTTCGTTATAAGAGATTTAATGTCACTCTTTTAGCTATTCTTTTTTATTTCAAAATTTTAGTTGCAAGGATTTCGGATAAACATTTAGATATAAAATTCGTATGTTTAATTTGAAAGAAATCCCAATCACTATTCTCAAAATAAGAGATTACAGAAGGAATTAAGAGGAGTTAATTAGAATTTTTACATAAATCTCTTTTTTAAAAAAAATTCAGAAATTATTATAAATCTGACAAGGATAAATTTCATTTCATGAAATGTTACCATTACTTAAATGATAACAAACTCGGTTTTGGTTCTATTTATCATATTAAATTGGTTTTATTAAATACAATAATTAAAAAAACCAGTGTCCTAAGCTTTTAAACCAGGTTTCTAAAGAAAATATAAACTATTTTCTCTTCTTGTTCCAATAAAACCACTAATTAAATATCCGTATGTATACTGAATGAAAAATCACTTATAAAACTAAACTCCCCGATTTTTGGTGTAAATTGTTAATTAGGATGGTAATTTTGTTCAAAATTTTTCAGAATTTTATATGATTTTTCAAAAATTTATTGTTTTTTTAAATGATCAATGTTAATTTTGAATTGGCTATTTTTATTTGAGTTTAAATTTGAAGATTTATTTTCCATTGTTAAGAAATAATTTTTTAAGAATTAAATAAAAGAAACAAAGAACATATCTACTTTTCTTTTATTTATGTTTTATTTGAAGATTAAAAATAATTTTTTGAGGATAAAGAACCATTTTTTTTCTATTTGGAAACGTCTGCTGATTTAATAATTCTCTATAGGTTATTTTGACAAAAACAAATTTAAAGTTAATTTTTTAATTTTTTTTTTTTTTATTGATAAAAGACTTTTTTTTAAGGATTCTGGTACTTGAAATCAATAAAAAAGAATATGTCATGTGAATTGCAAGTTTTTCCATCTTGGTTCACAATTGGTATATCTGTAACTATGCTAAATTTCAAAAAAAGGGGAATATTTTTCACCAGAAAAAAAGTTGTTTAATGTTTTTTTTTTTAATAATAAGGTATTTTATTAACGTTTTTAGAGATAATAACAAATATAGATTTATAAATAAAAATATAATGTAATGATTTTATTTTTTTAAAGACAAATGAAAAAAGAAAAAAATAATAATAATAAAGTTTGACTGTAATTTTGAAATTTGGCAAAAGTTGAATTTTATAAGTGATTTCAAAATATTTTTTTTTTAAAAATTAATTTTTAAAATCCAAATTCATGAATGAAACTTCACGAGATTTCTAGATATTGAATAATAATGTTTTTTACTAAAATTAATTTTTAATACAGTCAGTTTTACTTTTAAAGAAACAAACTTTGAAGGAAATTTCAGGTACAAAAAAAATCACAAATTAAGGAATAAAATTCTGATTCTAGTAAAATAATTTTGAGTTTTAAAAATTCCAAATAATATGCTTTAATTTAAGATTTTTTTGTGCCTTACATTTCCTTCAAAGTTTGTCCCTTAAAAGTATACTTGGCTGTATTTTGATTTATATTTCACTAATTTACCAGGTATAAATTTATTGATTTTGAAATTTCATTATCTCAAAGCAAAATCCAGAATTCTAATAAAAAAAATTTTCATGAAATATGATCTAATAATGGAAATAATCGTTGATTTTTTATGATCGGTGAAATCGTGTTTGCAGTAAATAACACCTAATTCACATTTTTGTCATTTTTTTGTTGTTTTTCTATTTTTTTTTTTTATTACCATTACTTTTTTCGTAAGCTTTAGTATTTGTGAGAAATCATGTAACTTCTAACACATATAAATGAATTAAACTTCAAATTGTCTTGGTTTATGCAATGTAAGAAGTTATTAAACTTTATACAATAGAATTTTTTCAAACAAAAACTATTTTTAAGTTCTTTTTTTCATTTTTACTTTCAAAATATAACACAAGCTAAAATACCCAAAAAACTTTCAAAAATATATTATTTTTTGGATTTAAATTCGCCAAAATATTTTATACTAATCAAATCTTTTCTGAACCAAACTTCTTTATCAAGTGTATCATTAATATAAATATACCTTTTGGTTCAAGATATCCTTATTAAAAAAAAAAAATTATCAAATAACAAGAATAATAAATGTGTTTATCATTAAAAATTGAATAAAATTTAACTTCTTTTTCATATTTTTGTCTTTAAAAATCTCAAGTGATGGATTTATTATTCAACCAAACTTTCCAATGTATCAATTATAAAAAAGATTCAAACAAATAAATCTAGGGAATTGAACCACCAATTTATTTGTCTGGAATATCTCATTTTTGAAAAAGTGGAAAAACAAGTATTCACATTTTTCACAAAACGACCAAAAAAATTTTTTATCATTTTGAATCTTGAAAGAAGTAAAATTTGTGTTTGACTAACTCCATTGAATTTGACCCAAGTTCTATAACCTTTATCAAAAAAAAACAGAAATTATCCTTCAGTCTTTTTCATTTTGAAATTTAACAAAAAAATCATTTGTTTAGAATGTTGAAGAAAACTTTCAATAATCTAAATTAACAAAGTGAATAGAATTAATGAAATTTATTTCTATTGAAATTCGTTTATCAATTAAATGTCCAGTTTATTTTCCTTTTCAAAAAATAACATTTTGTTCAAAAAAGAATAAACTCAAAAAAAAGCTAAAATTAACCATTTTTATATTTCCTCAATTTTCGTCAAACAAATCCTCAAAGTTCATAAACAAATAACCCTTTTCTAATTTTATCAAAAACAGTTGAAAATTTTGTTAAAATTGTGATTTTTAAAAGAAACAAACTTTTCTTGATCGAATCGAACAAAAAAAAAAAATAACTTCTTTCATGTATTTCTTTTCAAAGTGTCTTTTCTGTCAAAATAAAAGAGGTTTGAAAAGTTTTCAATGAGTTTCTCTTTTGGAGTGAAATACTGTCTGTTTTCCTTCATTTTGGATCGATAGGAAAGTACTAACAAATATTTTACCTTTTAAATTTTCCAAAATAAATAAATTTTCTTTTTCATTTTTTTATAATTTTTTTTATTTCTTTGAGAATTTTTTTTGTTCCACTTTTCTTCGTTTTACTTGTAGAATTTCTATTTTTTATTTCCATCTCTTGTTTCTTTTTATCTTTGTTTTCGAAATTCAAAACATTTGAAAATGACAACCTTTCTTCAAACTCACAACGAACAAGAAGCAAGAAAATATTTATACAACACAACCATTAATATTGGAGCTGGAAGTAATTTAGTTTTGCCAAAAACAAGCTTAAAAAGCCACCCAAATAAAGATCCACGTGGAGGTAGAGTATTTGTGCTTGAAAAAAATAAAAAACCAATTGGGTTTGTGACTGCACTTGATCAAATTCGAAAAACAAAAAATAAACAAACCAATAAAACAACAAATAAAAAACTAAACTACACCAACAAAAAACATCCTTTCAACAAAGTGTCTTCTGAAAAAAGGAACAAACCAAAAAGTTATAAACAGTCTGGAAAAAAAAGCGCAAAAACGAATCTATACAAAACAGAAGTTTGTCGATCATGGATCGAAAACGGTTATTGCAAGTATGGTAAAAAGTGCCAATTTGCTCATGGTACATCAGAATTAAGGTAATTTTTCTTTTGTTTTCTCACCAAGACGACACATACACAAAAATGATTTCTGAATTTAGCCTGTGTTTTTTTGATAAAATTGTCTATTTTTCATTAACTGTGACACTTTTTGAGATATGGTTATAAGAATTCAGGAATCGAGGCAATATATTTGAATATATTTAAGGGACAAACAAATTCCATTTAATAAACCATTGGAGATGTTTGGGTTTGTTTGAATTTGAAAAAAGTATTTTCGATTTTCTCTTGACGTTTGTACCCCAAATCACTTCCAAATCATTTTTAAATACAATAAATGTTACTAAAAACATCAAATATATTGTCAAGTTTCTTGATCTCTTGTGTGAATACCGGAAAAGTATCACAGTTAATGAAAAAATCACAATTTATCAAAAAAACACATGAAAAATTTTGAAATCATTTTTGCGCATGTGAAGTCATTATTCAAATGAATTTTTATTTTCTCCTTGTTTCCTTTTTTTTAATTCCTTTGCAAAATAATTTTCTTGTTTAATCAAATACACAACAGAAAAATCTCAAGGCACCCCAAGTATAAAACTCAAGTTTGTAAATCTTTTAATACACAAGGTTTTTGCAACTATGGGAGAAGATGTAAATTTATTCACAAAAAGTTTCAACCTGTTACAAAACAACCACAAACAATTTGTAAAAGACTGGCATTTTTTCAAACCATTTGTACTCAAAATTAAATATTTATTGGTTACTTATAAGAGCAATTGGTAAATTTATTTTGATTGATTCCATTATTTATTTATTTATTCATTGCTTCCTTATTTATTAATTTATTGATTATTAACCATCGAATAATTTTTTTATTTATTTAAATGATTTCAAAACTCTATACAAATTTAATCTATTAGAAAAGTTTTGGAATTTTATTATTTATTTATTTTTTTTTAGACTCTTTTATTTGTATTACTTTAAAATATAATTTTATTGTTTTTTCTAATTTTAATAAAATTTTTATGTGTTTTATTTTTTTATTTTTGTATTTTTTCTTGGAAAAATTTCTATTTACTATTTATTTTGGAAAATTTATTTTAACTTTAGAATTGACTTCAACACTTCTCAGAATCAGGAAATTGAGAAAATTTTATATTAATATTCAAATATTTTTGAGAAAAATTTGTTCCAACAAATGATTTTAATAAACAAAATAACTTATAAACCAAAAACACCAGGAATTTTGAAAAACCCTGAAATTTCATTTTTCTGATCAATAAAAAATATTGTAAAAAGTCAAAAAATACCCCCTCTAGACTGATAATTATAAATTATAGAGTAGCCATTAACCGTTTTTATTGGGACATTGATTAAATATTCAAAATGTATCAATTTAAAACCAGTTGATGAAAATAAAAACCATGTCAAAAATTGTTACTCACATGAAATACTAAATTGAAAAGAAAATATATACATATCTTTTAATAATCAATCACAATAAATAATTAAATCTGATTGGTATTTCATTTTTAAATCCTTCTAAATAGATAAAAACCTGATATTTTAAAAATTAAAAAAAAAAAAATATAACTAATAAATATAAAAAAAAGTGAGTTACAATTTTTGAAATGAGCATTATAGATTTTTAATTACTGGACTTTAACTGAAAAAAAAGTTAACAACACGATTTTTTATGAATATTTAAATTTATTTGAAAAGATATTTCATAGTCGAAATTTTTTTAGTGATTATTTGTCTTTTCAAAGATCTTTTTTTTTTTTTATGATCTTTTAAAAAAAAAAAAAAAAAAGAAAAAAAAAGAAAAAGAAAAAGAAAAAAAAAAAAATAAGAAAAAGAAAAAGAAAAAGAAAAACAAAAGAAATGCAAAAATTTTAAAAAGCAAAACTAAAATTTGCAAAATTAGAAAAAATGATTATGATCTAAAAATTTGAAAATATTTTTTTGTTAAGAATACTGGAATAAACCTCAAAATGACTCCCATAAACATTATATAGCGAGTCAAAATTTTTGAAAAATAGTTTTGATTACAAAAAAATATATTAAATTATCTTAATTTGAAATTTTTTTACAAATGAAAATTTTTATATTTTAGACAAAATATAACCATCTTTTTGGAATTATTTTTTGATTAGAAAATTTTTACTATTTTCAAATTTAGAAAAATAATTAAAGCCTAAAAAATTATGAGAATTCGAGTAAAATAAAATAATTCATTTTTTTTATTTTAATTAAACAAAAATATTTTTAAATTCCACTTATTCACTATAATTCAAGAACTTAGAATTAAAAAAATTATGAAAATTTTGAAGAGAATTTTATTAAACACCAAGGTGTATAAAAATTACAGTTTTGTCTACAGTCAGTTCCAATTTTAAGACACAAACTTTTTAGCAAAATTTAACGATCAATAAAAATCCCCAATTAAGGGGGTAAGTACATTTTTCATTTTTTGGGTGCCACCATTTATGTGATTCTGAATTATTTAAATCATTTCTTTTACCAAATAAATTGATATTTTCATAAATACTAGAGTGGAATATATTCTAGTAATTGATATTTTCATACCAACAAAAAAACGCAAATCAAAAAAATGAAAAAAGTGATCAAAAAAAAAATAAATAAAAATCATTTATTACTTGATCTTATCTATAAAATTTTACACAATTACTTATTCTTTATTTGGTTTTATTTTTAATTCTTTATGAAAATAATTTTAATTGGAAAATTTTTGATAAACAAATTACTGTTTATTTTGAAAGAATTTCCAAAATGAAATTAAAAATCCTATTTTCATTTATGTCATCTAATTCTGGTTTGTGTTCAGAAAATCCGAGATTTTTTTAATTCTTCTTGAGAATGTGGGGTTATTGGGTAAATTCGTTTTAATTTATAATTATTTTTTTTCCATTAAAATGAGAACTCAAAAAAATTCTGAATCTGATTGCAATTTGTTATTGAATTTCTGAATTATTTTGATTTGAATCTTTTGTAACTGTTTTTTGATTCCAAGAATTCAACTCCTTTATTTTAATTTTTGAAATAGTATTCCTTGTTTTGGCTTGGTTTGAGAAAAATATTTTAAAATTGAATTTTGAAAGCAAATTTGTCACAAAAGGTTTTTTAAAATAAATAATAAATAGTAATAGGGCCAGAAATTCAAGGAAAAAAATAGTTTGTATTCAAGCAAAGTAAGAAGATAAAGAAAACCAATCTTAAAAAATAGGCTTGTTTGGTTTTTTTTTTTTCATTCTTGATTTCAACAAATTTCTTTGGAATGGTGATCTTTCGTGTTTGGTCTTCTAAAAGAAAAGATTTGTTTCAAATGCACACCCTTTCGGGTATATTTTGTTGGTTTACTGTTTGTTTAATTTCGATCATTGGTATAAACACATTTCTAGATCCAAAAATTTATTTAATAAAACCAAAAATTGAATCAAAAAAAATGTTCAAAAAATTGAAAAAATTCAGATTCAACTCTGAATTACTTTGGTTCCATTCACAAATAGACTAGTGGATGATGTTTTGGTTTCAAAGTTTCAATATCTGGTGGCACTCAAAAAATATTTTTTCAGTAATGTTAACACAATTAAAAATTTTCAAAATGGTAAAATGTACTTACTTCCTTAAAGTATAAAATTCAGATTTTAGTAAAATAAATTGTGTAAAAAAAAATTCCAAAAAATGTGCCTTAATTTGAGATTTTTCTTGTTACTTAAATTTCGTTGAAAATTTGTGCCTTAAAAGTGGAACCGACTGTAAAAAATCAATCGGAAAACTAATCAAATTTATTAAAATTCATATTTAATTGATTGTTTTTTTATTTTTTATTTTTTTTTAAAATTATTAGTAAATAATATACTGGAGAATTAAAATAAAAAGTTTTCTTTATTTAAATTTCTTTATTTTTTTTCTCTAAATATGTTTGAAGAAAGGTAAAACAACAAAATTACTTCATGTTTGCTGTGTTTTTTTTTTTTAATTTTAAAAAGAAATTTAAAAGTTATTAAAATTTCGGGTTACTCCCCAAATTAAAAACAAACAGAGGTACCCCAGAAGATTTAAACTTAGTTTTAGAGTTTTTGATCCTAGCTATAATTTAGGCAAGATTATAACTTAGAGGATATCTTTACTTTAAAAAATTGAAAGAAAAAAAAAATTATTTCAAAACAAAGACAAAAAAAGAGATTGAAGAACTCGAAATAAATGAAAGAGAGTAAAAATAATAGAAAAAAGGTAAAAAATACATAAAAAAGGGATTTTTACCCCAATTATTTAAGGATTGGTGACTTTCTCCTTTTTTTGATCACCACCATAATTTGCTTATTAAAGAGAACTAACTATTCAACAACTTAAAATTTTATTTCTTAATTTAAAAATGACCCGATAAAATTTATAGAATAAAAGCATATCAAAATCAGATATAAAAAATTTCTTAAAGATATCATTTTACACCAAAATGTAGATGGTATAGGTATTTTTAACCCAAAGTACCCAGATATATATCAAAAAAAAAAAAAAAAAAAAAAAAAAAACGAATCTGTATTAATAAAAAAAAATAAAAATATATTCAAAATTCAAAAATATACTTAAAAAATTTCCAAATTGGAAACTAGAACTAACCCCAAACATAAAACTCTTCTAAGAACGGAAACTTTAAACCCATTATAAAACTAAAACATTTTCTAGTGATAAATTATTTAGTCAAGTTTTTTAAAATGTAATATGGAAAAACCTGAGTGTTGAAACACATGAAAGTAGAAATCAAGAAAAAACCACACAAAAATCAAATTATATCAATGTAAAACATATAGAATTATTACAAGGAACATAAAACAGAAAATTGAAATGATATCTTAAAAATGACTAATTTAGAGGAAATTTTGGTTTTAAAAAACCAAATCAAGACCAAATTTTTTCAAAAACCCTTTCAAAAATCAAGTTATTTTCAAATGGAAATAAAAATCTTAAACATTGAGGCAGGGAGAAGTAGGTTCTAAAATATACCAATACTGTAGAAAAAAAAATGATATTCTTGATCACTTTGTATATTATTAAAAAAAATATTAAAAAAACACTTAAAAAAGTCCAAAGAACCCTAAAAATAATCTTTTGTTATGATTTTCAGATTGATATTAACCAAAAAATAATGAATTAAATTAGATATATAAACATTAAAAAAATCTTGCGCAGTATTATAGAATATTTCCATACTAATATGATTCGGTATTTTAAAGGAAAAAAATTTCGTAAATAAATTTGATTTTATAACATAAATCCTATTAATTGGTCTAAATTCGAATAACTATAAAAAAAATTTTTAACTCTTTATTAAAATCTTTCTTTATTTTTATTTTATTCATTGATATTCTTTTTCAGAAACTCCTTATGTTTTAAATTTTTAAATATCTTTCAAAATAACGTGTTCTTTAATTATAACCAGGTGGTTGGCAATTTTTATCCTGATTGATACTGTGGTGGTAGTAGAAAAAAAGCTAAAATATTACTAAATTTGACTATTCTTCTCACAAAAAAAGAAAAATAATATTGGTTAAAAACTATATTTTCAAAAAATATTTTTCCAGGAAAAAATTCTGTTACATTTTATATTAAAAATAACCTTCAATATTTTTTCTTTTGGATGGTGTATAATAAACTAGAGTGTTCGAACTTTTTATATAAAAAATCATAATTGAGAAAAATGCAAATAATTATACGATAGTTTTTTCTTTTTTTTTGAAATTATAATTTGATAAAACTGTTTAAATATTTGGTGTTGAATGAAATTTATCAAAATTTACATTTACTCCAAAAGAAAAATCATTAATTCTTGGTTGGTAAAATCTTTTTTAAAATATTAGGACATTACTAATTTTCATAATTTTAGTTTTTAATATCCCCATAAATGAAAAAATCCATAAAATATTCTCCAAATCCAGAATCCAAGTTTATATTAAAACTGATAACGGGGTTATGGGAGTAACAATAACTGAAAAAAAATTGTCAAAGAAAAATTAAAAAAATTTTTTTTTATATATATACTAAAGGTTATTCTTTATAAAATACCAAATAAACTTAAAACTATCCTTGAAAGTGTTGTTTGTAAATTCAATTTAAGAAAAAAAAAAAAACAAGAAAAGAAAACAAGAAAACGAAGAGGAAACCATAATTCCTTTATAAGATTTATTCTAATTTTTTGAAAGTATATTACATTTTAAGTCACCAAATGGTCATAACACATGAATAACTTTCTCTTTTAAAGATAGAGTTGTTTATTGATACATTTTGCCAATGATCCTCATTTTTCAATTATGAAAATCAAAATTAAAAATCTATCTCATTTATACCTTTCTGGTGTAAGGGTTTTTGATTTTATTATCAAAAAATTTCTTTGTTCATTTTTCATTCAACAATAAACCATAAAATGATTTTTTGATCTTAATTGGAGAATATTTTGATGAGTCTGACTTCAAATTTTAAATGTTATTGGATCAAACAGTCTTTAAGAAAAAGTGGTAAATTTTAAAAGTAATTATTAATAAGATTTTTTGAGTTTACTTAACTATTAATTTCTTACCACTTTTTTTATAATTAAATAAAAATAAAATCTGTTTTTGATTCTAATTGGGGAGTATTTCTATGAAACTTCCAGGAGAATTTAAACAAGGTTTGATCAATAGTTTTTAAGACAACTTATTATTCAACAATGTTGTAGTTATTTCAACCTTATTTTATAAAATCAAATTTAGTTTAAAAAGCTTTAGATAAATAATAACACACACTATTTGAATTTAAAGTTATTATTGTAGATACTTCAAAATTCTGGTATTAACCCACAAAGTGTTTTATTTTAGCACTTAAACCCAAACAATATATCATAAAAGACAAAGATTAAAAGGTTAATTTTACATTTCAAAAGTTTTAAAAAAATTATTTGACTTCACATTTTTTTCTTTTTTCTTTTAATATATCCCCAAAAATTTAGATTATGGAATCCTCTTTGCTGATCTTATTAGACTGTTTGTTTTTTTTTTCATAATTACATTTGAAATAGCTATTAAAACCCTAGTGACTTTTTTTTTCTTCTTTGTTTAAATCATCTTTTTACCAATCTTCTAACCAAATAGATCTTAAAGAAAAAAAAAAGGATCCAAATACAAGAATAAGTAAAGAAACCAAAAAGGAGACCAAAAATGCGATTGAGGAACTCTGCAAATTTGGGAAAGAAAATGGGTTTGATTGTGAAACTCTTGAAGTAATCTCCAAAATAATTAACAGCAAATGTTTAAAAGCAATGGAAAACAGGAATATGATTCGTTCAATGATGCCACAAACAACTGTTAGCGAGCAAACGATCAGGAATTTGGTTAGTGGCTTTCGGAGCTTTTCTTTTGCAACACAAAAATTGATCTTGGAATGGATCTCTTTAGTTTCGAGTTTTGTCAAGCCTATTGGGTGTCTGTGCAATTATTTTAGTTTTTTTTTCCATCAATTGTCCATCGATTCTCTTGTTCCACAAAGCTGTTCAATTTTGAGTAAGATCGCACGCTCAAAAAATGTGACTTCATTTTTGCTGAATCGTCTCCAGGCATTGCTACAACTGAAACCCAAGTGTTTGCCACTAATGGCACTTATACAAGTTTTCATTTCTTTACAGCCACATTTGTCATCAAGTGGGATAATGCCCAACATCAACACCACTTTACAAAGCACTTTAAGAAAAAAATCTTCTCTCTCTTCCTGCTTTCCAAGCCCAAACCCTGAAATGGTTAAAAATTTCTTTAAAATCAAGAACCTTAATTCCAAATTTGAGAAGAACAAAAAAAAAAGGGAAAAAGAAACAGAAGAAGAAACTGAAATGGAAATTGAAGAAAAGGAAACAGAAACTGAAACAGAAACAGAAAAGGAAACAGAAACAGAAAAAGAAACAGAAACAGAAATAGAAACAGAAACAGAAACAGAAACAGAAAAAGAAAAAGAAACAGAAATAGAAATATCCTTACAAAAAAAAATCCTTGAATTATTATTCCACTTCCAACAAAAGGACGGAAGAAATAACAAGAATAAAAAGGAAATAATTTTGAATCCCAAAATTAAGTTTTCTTCACATAGCATCCTCAATTTAGAATTTTCAAAGGATCTATCAAAGCATTTATTTTCTTTAGATCCACAAATCACTGATCAACTACGAATAGGAAATTATGTTTCACATATGTTGGAAGAAAACTTTTTATGGACCAACCCTTGGCGTAATGCACAAAATTATCAAAATGCATCTCTTTTATTAAGAAAAATCAATTCAATTTCAGAATTTTTCAATGAAAATTTAGCTGAAGTCAATGTCTTTTTTACCAAAGTTCCTTCGAAGGTTATCTCCAATAAACAAACATTTCCAAAGCAACAATATTGATCAGAATACAAATAAAAATAAGAATAAGAATACGAATGAGAATAAGAACCAAAATGAAATGGTTTCAATTGAAACTACTTTATTTAATTTACTTTCAAAATATAAATTAATACCATATGAGCAAATTTATTATCAACTATTATTACCTTTAGTTAATTCGTGTAATCAATCTTCACCAAATGGACTCTTTCGATTAAAAATTATACGAGTTTTATTGGATTTAATTGAATATTGGTGCGAATTTGATTTAATTTCCTTTAAAAATTTAAACCAATCTCAAATTCATTTTAATCCATATAAGGTTATATACGAAGTTTTAAAGTTTATCAATTTACTGTTTTCAATATTTTTAATAGATGCCACCCCTGGCGGGCTAATACAAAACACAATACTCACCTTTTATGAATTTACAAGCACATGCTTACAAAGAAAAAAATTATCTTTTTTTGTTATACCTACAACCGATATCGCTTGGAGATTTTTAATTTCAACACCAAACTGCTGTTCTAGATTTTGTCAAATTTTATTGAATTTTTCCCAAGAAATCAAAATTTTTTCCAAAAAGAAAAAGAAAAGGAAAAAAAAGGAAAAGGAAAATGATTCCAATTCCAATTCTCAACATATCCCACTTGATTTTTTTTAATTTTAAACAAAAAAAATTGCAATTTAATCAAATAATTAAATTATATTTTAACATTTTATGGAGCAATACTTGGAACCCTCAAAAAAAAATTCGTTTCCTTTTCACAAATATATTTCCCTAAATCAATCAGAAAAATCATTGATAAAAATATATTTAACCATTCTTTATCTATTACAAACTCTCCAATGTTCCATTCCTACACCCAACAATTTTTAAGAAAAACGAACCAAAAAAAAGATTATTTTTAATGAAAACACACGAATTAAATATCTTAAATTTTTAAACGCTAAAGGTTTAAGCGGTATTTATAATTTTATAAACTCTCAAATTTCTGAATTGGAAAATAATTAATTCTTTTATAACTAATTGATATTTTATTATTAATAACAATTATCTAGATAGTTTATGAAATTATATTTTAATATTTTTGAAAAAATAAATAATATTTATTAAAATAATAAGAATAAAAATAAAACTAATTTGATGGTATTTTTTTTTATTTTCATTTTTAACATTTATTTTTATATTTTATGAGTATTTTTAATTTTAATTCAATATTTATATTAAGATTTTTTTATTGGGTTTTATTCATTTTTCAAAAATAATTTAATAAATCTTTGAAAATAATTAAAAATTATTTATTTAATTAACATATTCAATTGTGAACAAGAAAATTTCATAATTAATAACAATAATCAATTTTTTTTTCTTTTTAGATTTTTTGAAAATTCACAATGTGCCAAAAAAAATTGTTTATGGTATTCAATCTGGTGAATATAAGATGAAAATAAAAGGAAAAGTAATACCAACTTAATGAACAGAAAATGCCCTTTTCTCTAGTAATTACTTTTAAATACTAGGCTATAATTTGTATTCTTTTGAATAAGAAAAAAAAAAAAAAAAAAATATTATAAATTAGAAATATAAAATTAATTGTCAAAATTGGTCAAATGTAATTTTATCTCATTTTTGAAGAATATCATCATTAATTTTATCGATATGAAAGGGCTTCAGTGGTTTTTCTGGATTTGTGGGTAAAAATATAAAAGAATATATTTTGATTGGGGATTTTTAATTCCTTAAACCGTCAAAAATACCAATTTGTAGAAATAATCAATTCCAATTTTTTTGAAAAATTAATACACATCCCATTTTTAACCATCAATATTTCGTTATTTTTTTTTACTTCAAAAACAAGTAACATAGGTTTTGATTCATGTCTTAATTTTTTTTTTGAAATCCTAACCTAAATTCCATTATTTTTAAAATAAAATATTTAAAAAGGTATTGATGTACAGATAGATTTATTTTGTTTTTTTTGTCTCAAATTCAAATTTTTATTATAATAAAAGTCAAAATATGCCAAAAATAAGGTTTTTATGTTATTTTTATTATGGTTTTGATCTTGGAAAAAAAAATATAGATTCATTTAATATTTTTTTGAAAAGATTTTTATTTCTTTTTTAATTTTTAAATAAGAAATTTTATTTTAATAATGGTAATTTAAAGTATAATATATAGATTAAAGAATACTAATTTTAAAATAATATTGTTAATTTAAAGATAAATAAATAAAATAAAAAATGAAATAATATTGAAAATATAATTTTTTTTAAGATGATATTAATCTTGTTTTTAGAATTCCATAACATCACCTTAGATCACTTTGAACAATTAAATTTTCCCTATTTTACTAGTAAAAACTCAGATTATAATAAATTTATTGGTTCTGAATCAAAATAATACATACAGTTATTAAATCATAAAATGGATATATAATTGGTAAAAATTTTTGGATATTAAAAAAAAATTATATATCGATCTGGTTAAAATTATTCCATCGTTAAATATGCAAATAGAAAACCTCAAATAACTTGTGATTATTATTTAATTACATTTTTTATCAAATTAATTTTTTTTTAATATTTTTAAATTTTATATTTTTTTAGTACTTTGATAATAATATGAAATTTATTTTAGATTTTATTATATCTTCAAATAATAAAAAAAAATTAACAAAAAAGATAAAATATATTTATAATAAACTTTTTCTTAAATAAAAGGACACATAAATTTTCAAGAATTATTCATAATTGAATCAAATTAATCGGATGATCATTATAAAAGATTCGAAACTCTTTAAAATCTAAAAAAAAAAAACACTCAACCGAATCTTTAAAATGTATTAAACGGAACAGTAAAAATTTAAAATAAAATATTTTAAAAATGGATGTGAGCTTTTATTTGAAATTGGAAATCTCGTTTTGTAAATTGTAAACAAAAAAAAATATCAAACCGAAAAAAAAAAAACCTTCGAACATAGTGAATTGGGGAAAAGTTATTGAGATTTTATTGATAACTTTTAACAAGTCAAACCTTTATTCTTGAAAGTTCCATTTTAAACACGGAGCCGCAATTCATTTGGATATTTTTTTGGTTTTATTGTATTTATCTTTATTTTCTCTTTTTTCTTTGTTCCACACATCAATTCAATAATGGTCTTTCTTAAATTCTAGTTCTGGCCTTTTCAAAATCAAAATTAAAATGTTTTCAGTTTTACACTGGTAGATTATTTCCAAATTGATTTCTTCTTATCTTGTTTTTTCATTTTCCAAACTGTATAATATCAATAAATAAAAAAAAAATTAAAAAATGAATAATTAAAATGATCTTCATCAATAAGTAATTATCTTATTAAAAATCAAATCCAATAGTATTGATGATTTGAGGGGTGTGCCCTATTGTTTGAAAAGGAATTAATTTTTGTTATAAAAGTTATTTTATTTTTTTTTATATTTAAAAATCATAATTAAAAATTAGATCATTGGTATAATGATGTGTGATTGTTCTGAAACGTTATAGTTATATTAGGTTAGTTTCCAATGAAAAAAAAACAACATTTGAAAATTATTAATATTTTTTTTAGTAAGTGTTGAACTATTTTTGATAAATAATAATTTTCTTAGTTGTACTTTTTAAGTATGGATTATACAATTTATTAATTCAGCAAATTTATAAGATAGAAATAATAACTTAATAATAATAAATATGGGATTTTTTAAAATATTTAAATATTCAAGGTTGAATTATAGAATTTCTGTAGGATCTTATAAAAATATTTATGAAACCAGAAGTTTATATTAAGTTTTTCTAATTTTTTATTAATTTTCAATCAAATTAACCACTTTTAAATCACCTATTACGTATATTTAATGAATTTAAATGGAATAGTAGAAAGAAATTTAATTTATAGTAAAATTTCAATTTTGAATATTTCCATCAATTTTTCACATTATTTCTCATTTTTCTTTTGAATTTTTTTTAATTTAGATAGCTAATTCATTTACAAATTTTTTTGATTATAATATTGATAATCATTGAGTAAAATCCTTGTTATTTTAGTGTCATTGAAATAGCGAAAATGATTACAGAGAAATCATATTTACTTCCTATTGAAATTGTATTTGATTTTTATTTGAAGATGAAAATGAACATTAATTGATTTTCTCAAGGGAGAACTATAAGAATTTTAATTTTTCAATTGTGCAATAAATAATATAGATTGATTAAATTTATCTAATATGAATATAATATATTTACAGATAAATATTATTCGACTTATTTCGTATTTATTCTTTAAATATTTCTTATAAAAAAATCATTGATAATTGTAAAAAAAAAAATGGGTAAAATTTTTCCACAGCCACTGTGAAATTTTTTTTAATATCAACTTTTGATGTTGATATAGATTTTTAACAAGTTGAATATAGGAATAAGAAAGCACATATTGAAAATCTATTTTTCATAAATGAGTTGATATGAAAAATAAACTTTTGATATGATTGTGGAATATTTATTATTTTTAGAGTAAATTTTATGTGGTTTCTCATGAATTTTCGATGTTTAGAGTCATTTTGGGTTCCGAATATTTATCTTTTGATTGGCAGAAATAATTCTTGTATATTGGTTCATTTAGGAATTGTTTATGGTTGGTTATGAGCTTTATTATTCTCATATTGAACTTTTTAAAAATCTAAATCAACATGAAAATTTGACATTGAAACAAATTCACGGTAGCTTTGGATAGAAAGTAACTTTTACAAGAAAAAAAGTTTATTTTTATTAAATTTAATTAAGGATTATATTTCAATAATAAATTCAAAAAAAATTATTACTCAACTTTTTTAAAATATAGTTATTGTATTAATTTTTTTGATTTTTCTTTTGGAAACTTTTCATCAAAACAAATATTTGAAAAAATGAATTAGCACTAATTTTGATATCTTCTTTATTGTTACATTAATCAAGAAAATTTGTAGCTAAAATCTTTTCGATTACAGCAACCTCTTTATCAAAATTATATTGTATTTTTAATAAAGGAAAGATCAAAAAAAATTGTAAATAAATTAATGAAATTTATCTGATTAATAATACTTGAAAAAAAAAAGAATAGATATTTTATTTTGTTAAAACAAATTTTAAAGGAATTCTCGAATAATTTGTTTCTAAAAATTCAAAGCAATATAAAATACAAAATAAAAAAATAAAAAATATTTTTGAAGGTTTCTTGTATCTTAATATTTGCTCTATTTATTTTTTTTTTTTTGCTTAGTATTTTTGGATTTTTTTTGGTTTCTTTTTTGAATAACCGCATTCTTTTTTTTTGAAACAAGATTTTCTTTTGGGCTGAAATTGCTTTTTTCGTTTTTTTTTGGGGTGAAAGTAACTATTTGGACTTCTTTAAGTTCTGTTCTAAAAGTTCTAAAATATAGCATTATGATTACCACTGCTACGATTTCTACAAAGGCAAAAATGTTCAATTCTTTATAAGAGACAGGAATTGCGTTTTTGGCCCGCTTTGCGGGGAATTCAACAACTGTCCCATAAAGAAGGAACAAACCAAAAACGGAATAAAACAAAATGCATGCGATCCGAAAAGCGATTCTTCCTGTTTTCAATGAAGTCTTCTCAATGAAAACACTGTATGCAACGGATGTGATCATATGGAAAAAGGCAAACATAAAAAAAATGCTAGCTGCCGTATAGTGAAGCGTGGAGGTGAGATTAAAATGCGTTTCAATTGTAAAATCAAGAAGCCCTTCGTTCCAGTTTAATGATAAAGGAATCAAAGACTGAAGACCAAGAAAAATACCAGTCCCACACCCGCACACCAGCATAGTCCTTAACAGCATCTTGCCTGCAAACCGATCGCCATATTCTGGCATTTTTTTGTAATGGAAAGACGTTTGAAGAACAACAAAAAGAATGCCGACAAATAAGAGCCCAAATTGCATCAAGGCTTGTTCAGGCAGCTGGTTTTCTGCCATAGACACAAATGGGATTGTAATCAATTCGTTGACGTGCCCCAAATAGCAAACCAAAAACACACCAACGCTTATCGTACCAAGTGCAAGGTAAATTGCAAAATCAACAACTCGATCAAGTCTAAGTTTCATCTTTCTTTGAATTTTGGAATTTGAATAAAAAAAGCAAATCAAAAAAAATGAAACAAAAAATACATGCTTTTTGAGTTAATTATTTTTAAATTCTTTGAAGATTATAAGTGTATGTGTTCAGTACATAAACTCTTGACTTATTTTAAGCTGTTAATTGTAAAATAAATTCAACAAAAATTTTGATTCACCTTTCCGAAATAAAATCCTAAAAATAAAAAAACATGGATTTTAAGGGTCTAGTTTCTTATTGTGAATGTGATCCTTAACCAAGGTTAAGTTACACTAAAAATGGAATTTGGAAATTTGACTTCTACTTGTTGACAAAAGATAGAAAAAAAAAAGGTGTAAACATTTGGGAACCAAAGTTCAATAGGGTTTTTAATAGGGAACATTAATAGAACCGTCAAAAAAAAATCAATTAAAAAGAGAGATAACTGTTGAGAGAAAAATGTTGGACACAGAAAAATTGTTGGACAGCATTTTTAATTGGGAACATAAGTAAAATTGAAAATCAAATCCTATTTATAACTTGGTGACTTTTATATAAATCCAGGTTTAAAGGTGTTACAAGTTCGTTAATCTGTGGTTTGTGTAGAATACTCATTTGAATGGTTGATAACTAAAAGTAAATCATGCTATTTTAACAAAAAACCAAGTTCTAGTAAAGTTTACTATTAATTCTGAAAATGGTAATTTATAAACTTGCTTTAGATTATAAGAGATAAGATTTTGAAAAAGTAGAATTACATTGATCGTTATTCTAATAAGTAGATTATTGTTATTTTCTTTAGTTATTTCACAAACGACCGAATTTAAAAATCATTTTCAGTAATTTTCCCAATTAAAAATGCTGTCCAACCATTTTTCTGTGTCCAACATTTTTCTCAACAGTAAATTAACTTCTAAAAATAATTTCATTATATTATTTTGAATCAAACCAACAAAC
Source organism: Anaeramoeba flamelloides (assembly GCA_027625915.1). Classification (NCBI taxonomy): domain Eukaryota; family Anaeramoebidae; genus Anaeramoeba; species Anaeramoeba flamelloides. Next base: position 8,050,237 of record JANTQA010000032.1, on the reverse strand, counting down.
ACAATTTAATCTACTCTTATATGGAAATTATTCAAGTTGTTTTGGAGATCTCAAAAATATTCAATTTTTTCATATAAATTTTTAATAAAAGATCAAACCAATAACTATTCATACCAAAAGATAGTATTCAAAAAACTGTTTTTGTGTTGAAATTTTAATTTGATCTTTATTTATTTTATTTTCTTTTATTAATTGATCTTAGTTTTCAGTTTTAGGTTGGTTAATGCTTCCAATTATAAGTTGTAAATCAGTTTTTTTCAATAACAGTGAAGGCAGAAGTATTTTTTAAAATAAAACAAAATCCTCAAAAGATTTTTAAAAAAGAATTTTTTATATTCATTTATGAACAGATTTCTGTAAAGGATGAATTAACCCCATCTAAACAATTTATTAATTTGAGTTTCTTTGTTAAAATCCAAAATTCACATATTTCCAATATATATATATATATATATATACATATAAAAGTAAAATAAATTTTTTATTAACAAAAAAGTTATTTCTTGAAAATGGAAGTATATTTTTCATTTTTATCTTGGAGAATATTGATTTTGAAAGAAAATGTTTTATTTTATTATTATTTTTATTATTAATATTGCAATTCAGATCTCATCGTATAAAACAAACCAGTGATAGGTAATTAAATAATTGAAAATTTGAACAAAAGATAATATAAGTATATCAATGAAACTTAGATTTATGTGATGGTAATTTTAATATTCTTTATGGTTCTAAAAAAGTTGTTTTCTGATTTTCAAAAAATATAAAAAAAATTGCAAAAAAATTTTCAATCAAGAAATTTTTTTTTATTAAATTGTATGACCTTACTTACAAAATATTTTTATTAATTTATTTCACTTTTGTCCAATAAAAAATTGATTTTTAATTTTGAGGATAAAATTACAAAATTCCCAAATATCTTCAAGATAATTTTATTGTGAAAAAATCAAATTTTATCTTTGAACTAAAATAAAATTTCTTTATAAATTTTGTAGATGACCTTATAGACGTAATTTTTATAATTGTTCTTCTTAAAATACCAATATTTTTTCGATATATTGGTTCGATAAATTAATTTATTGGGTTAACCAAAGAATTATCTCAAAAAGAAACAAAATTCCTTTTTTTTAAGATTCCAATCAATAAATTTAATATGTAAAAATGATGAAAATGGGTATAAAAAAGATAATAAATTTTTATAATGTAAAAAATAAAATAAATTTACAGATTTTCTTCGAAAAATAATTAAATGTTAAATAAATTATATCGTATAAGAAAATTCTCTAGTAAAAAAAAAACATAGTTTATTAAAGAATTTGATCAAAATACTTCCATCTTTAGGATCTAGTTATTTACATTTGAACGGCACAATACTCACGATGTAATTTGAAACCTAAAAGTGAATTATGAAATTGCCCTTCTTTTGGATGAAAAAATTATTAAAAAAAAAAAATTCATCAGATCTCTATTGACAGAAAATTCAATTACGAAAAAAAAAAAAGTTAAAAAGCTGTCACAATTCCAACAAATCAAACTTTTTTTTAAAAAAATTACCCGCAGTGTAATTATAAATTTTCATTTGGTTAGATTTCTTCTATTAAAAACAAATTATTTTCTCCAAGTTCATAATAATTTTTATTAAACGCTAATTTGAGGTTATTTTATAACTCTCTTAATTTGACAAAGAAAGGATTGTGTAGCATTGTTGAGAAAAAAATAATTCATTTGAGAATAGAAAAAAACTAAAAAAAAATTATTCAAGTTCTCAAAAAGCGCCAAACAACGACACTTAAAAACTAACACAGTTGTTTTCAAAATTATAAATCAATACCATTCTAAAGCGAAAATTGAGTGTCGCGATCTTTATCCCTTTTTTCTAAAGATTTCTTCGTTTTTGATTGTTGATATTTGGAAATCGATCACACTTCACATATTGGTTTGTTTTTGAAAAACATAAGATCTCATAAAAATCACAAAATTTTTTATTTCCAATATAGAAATTAATTTTTAACCCTAATGACCGGACCCTTAGAAAATAAAAGAATTATCCATTAATCTTTTTGTAATGTACCTTAAAAGTTTAACTAACTGTATTCATTAATTGTTTTTTTTTTATTTTATTTTCAATTAATTATTTGCTAACTTGACACTTACGGACGAAGTTCCCACCCTTGAAAGTTTTGAGTTATTGTGTTATTTCACTTTCGCATCTCAAAAAGAATTTATAATCTGAAGAAATTGGACAAGTTAAAAAAACTTTTTTTGTCATCTTTACCATAGCAAGAAGATTTTTTTTGATCTTTTTCAATGAAAAGAAAAAAGGAAATAATAAAACAAATAATTGCTTAAAAATGGCTTATCAATATTTTCAAGTACAAATTTAAATTTTGGAACATTTCAAACTTGTAAAGAAAACATAAAAAAATACACATAACAGCCAGAGTAATTGTGATATAACTTCAGAAATTTGAAATCCAAAATCTAAAATATTAAAATCAAAATTTTTCATGATCTAACAAGGTAAAAATTGTGAAGAACGGTAAAAATTGTGAAAATTTCTAGTTTTTTCTCAAAGAAATTCTCTGGGTGTGGACTTAATATTACCAAGCTATACAAACTCTGTCAAGAAATTATTTTCATAATACACTTCTGCCTTAAATAAGAACATTAAACAAACAGATAATATTTTTTCAGCAAATTTAAAAAATATGAGAAACATCTCTAGTTCCTATTATTATCAACTAAAATAGAACAAAATATTGAGATAACACCCAAGAATTCTTAAATATAGAATTGGACAGTACTAAAAAAATTAATACTAAAAAGAGAAAAAGTCAAAAGAATTCTAAAAAATTTGAGATTTTAAAAGTCAATTTCTAATCGATAATTTTAACTTTCCTTTCAAATAACTTTTTTTAGTAATCAAATGATCAAGTAACCAAATTTAAATTACAATCTTAACAAAATTCAAGATATGAGACAACTAAATTATTTATTACTTGATGAAACACAAAAAATATAAACGAAAAATCAAAAGTCATTTTTCTATCTTTGCGACAATAATTTTTGTTGTTTTTCTTTTTTTATTATAAATCCTGAATCATTATTCTCCAATTGAATGAGCAGCTCAAGAGTAATTAAAAGCTTTCGACAGCTACTTAACGAATCAAAAGAACAGTCCCAAAGGAGATTGGTTATTGAACAAATCATCTCAGCGATGAGTTTAGGTGTGAATTTGTCGCCACTCTTTGCAGATATGGTGAAGGCAGCACAAACAACAGATTTGGTTCAAAAAAAGATGATTTATTTGTATATTTGTAAATATGCCGAGGAAAATAAAGAGCTTCTTATCCTTTCGACAGGTACCTTTCAGCGTGATTGCCAAAGCCAAGATCCTCTGGTTAGAGGTTTGTCTCTAAGATCTATGTCAAGTTTGTAAGTAGACTTTCTTTTTTTTTTTCTTCCTTTTGGAAATGGTTGATTTTTTTTTCTTTTTTATTTGTTGTTAAAAAGTCTGTTATTGAAAACCAAATATTAAAATATTCAACAAAATAACTTCTCGTTTGGATTTAAAAATATTGTCCTCGTCCTCTACTTTCAATTTTTAAAATTATTTCTTCCTTTGATTTGCTTTTTTTTCTTACAGTAGCTTTTTATTTGAAACACCCAGTTTACCCAAAAGTTTTCATATTTCTCTTAACTTTTAAATACCAAAGGATAAATTTTCATTTTTCTCATTAAAAAATGTTTTGATCCTATTAATCCAACACCGACTGATTGTTTTTTATTATTTTTTTTTCTTCTAATTTTTGAACTTTCTGAATTATGAACAAATAACCAAATACAACAAAACACAATCCAGAATGAATAAAGAGTTAGTTGAGTATATGGCAAGAGAGATTAAAAAAGGGTTAATGGATCGAAGCAATTATGTTCGACGTATTGCAGTGCTTGCAACAGTTAAACTTTTTCGTGTAAGCCCAGAATTAGTTCTAGATACAGAAATTGAAAAAAAATTGTATTCAATGATTGCCGAAGTTGATCCCTATGTCTCCATTAACTCAGTTGTTGCACTAAATGAAATCTTGGCATCAAAAGGGGGGCATTTCGATCACACAGAAAATTATTATTCATCTTTTAAAAAAGATTCCACGAATTCACACACTGGGGACAAAGTATTGTTTTGGGGCTTGTTGCAAATTACGCACCTCAATCCGAACAAGAATGTCTCCAAATTTTAAATCTTCTTGACAATTATTTAAAATCAGGAAACACTTCTGTCATTCTTTCAGTTTCAAAAGTGTTTATTAATTTAATTAATGATCTCCCCAATTTAAGAAACCAAGTAAATTTCTTCTTTTTTCTTTCTTTTTTTTTTTTTCAAAAACAAATTTCTTCCAATTGTTTTCCTTTCTTTTCTAATTTAATTGAATTTTCCAAAATATTAATATGACTATTCAATGAATTCAAAACAATGTAATACTCTCATTTCCCGATCAAGAAACGAAGCATTTTTATTTCAAATGCCCCAAAAATTTTGTGAATTATTAATTGTCGAAAAAAGTCACAACATCTTCACAAATCAATTAAAAATGAAAATTTTCTCAAACTAATTTGCCTCTTCCTTATTGGACTTTTGAGATCAAAGATAAATTTTTTTTTAATTTGGATTTTAACAGTTATTTGTGTTGAATTATTTCTTAAAAGAGATTTGTTTGAAATTGAAAAAAATGAAAATTTTCGAATTTTTTAAACATGACCAAACTCAAAAAAAAATTTTTTTTTTCACAAAGTATTCTTGAAAAGTATCAAATTAGATGCTATTTACTAAAATAAAGAAGATTTGGCAATGTTAACCCGTAAAATTTTAGATAGTTCAAAAAAAAAAGTCTAGAAATCACAGAAATCAAAGATCCCCCAAATTTTTTTTTGATTGATTGTGATTTTTTTAAGAATGAAGATTCGATTTTCTCCAAAAAATGATGAGAATTCAGTGATAATCTTTGCTTTCTCTTTGGCTTTTTTTACTAAAAAATTAATTTTTTATTATTCTTTTTATGTTTGAAAGAAAAAAGAACAAAATAATTTTAAATAAGACTCTGGATGAATTATGGATCTAATGAAAAGAATCGAATTTTCACAACCGATTTTTGATGTGAGAGATGGGACAAGCAATTATTTTATTTAAAAAAAGGAAGATTTGGTTTGATCCAAAATTACAATCATCATATATTTAAAATAAATTTTTAGTTAAAAAGAAAATTAGAAAACAAAAACAACTTTTCGGAAATTGTAAATTAAACAACCATCAAAAAAAGTAATGAGCAATCTTAATAAATTCAAATTTAATGAGGTTAATCAAAAAAAAAAAAAAAAAAACTGTTTGGAAATAAATCAATTGAAAATAAATGGTTTTTTAACTTTGTTTTTTGTACTTTTTAAAACCAAACGAAACATTAAAATCAGAGACTATCTTGAAGTGTTATTGTTTGTATGTATTTATTTTAAAATCTATAGAACAAAAAAATCCCTTAGCAATATTTTTCAAATATTATTTCAAAATGTAATTTTGGTTGTTAAATTAATCGAAATTTAGAAATTAATTTTATTTCATTTTCTTGAGAAGAAATTGAATTTAAATATATTAAAGAATAATGTAACTTTAATTAAAACAATATTTATTTGGTTTAACAAATAAAATCAAAAAAGTATTTAAACAAATTTATTTGAGAAAACAGTATAAAACCAAAAAATAATAATAATAAAGCATATATGAGAATTTAATAATAAGAATTCAAAAAATATAAAAACAATAAAAATATCAAACAAAAAATTATATAATTTTTTTTTTTTTTTTTTTATTGTTGAGCAGAGGTGATTCAACAAAATTACCTCCTATTTGCCTGAAACTCTAAAATTGTATTTAGGGTTTTTTTATCCTAACTGTAACGTAAGCAGGATTACAGCTCAAAGGATATCTTTTCTTTAAAAAATGAAAAGAATAAATTATTTCTGAAAAAAGACAAGAAAAAGAGAAAGAAAAGCAAGAAATGAAAGAGTCAAAAAATAATAGAAAAAAGAAAAAACTTCAGTGAAAAGTTTTTTTTTGTGCCCCAAGTGTTGAATAGGTTGGTGGTTGTTTCCTTTTATGTCGTTTTTTTTTTGGATCGCCACCATAGGTTGTTTTAATAAAGAGTTCTAAATATTTGAACAACTATAGATCAAATGAAAAAGGCTGTTTATTAAATTTTGATTTAGAACTTTATAGATGGGTTGAATCTAAAAAGATCTGGTTTTTAAGAATAAGATTTGGTTTTCGAAATTTTCTTTTCAGCTGCTTTGCTTTTTTTTTTTTATTTTTTTTTTTGTGTTATTTATTTTTTTTATTATTTTATTTTTTTTTTTTTTTTGTAAGTTTCCCAAATCTTGTTTTCGCAAAATCCCAGTACAAGATACCGACTCGACAGCAAAAACCCAGTCCAAGTAACGACTCGACAGATAGTACGGAAAGTTCAATTCGGTTCACTTTGGTTGGTTTCAGATCGCATTCGTTGGCTTCAGTTCAGTTGCATAAGTCCTCGTCGAAGATCTGATCATGAACAAGTTTGGTTGGGTTAGTCACGATCAGATCAACCAATTCTTATAATGATTTTTTATACTTTTTACCTTTCCCAAACACCTAAAAAAACAAAAAGAGAAGGAACATAGAGCCCAAGCAACTTAAGAAGGGAAATTTGGAAAAGGTAAAAAATAAAAAAAATCAAAAAATTATATAATTAATTTTTTTTAAAAAAATCATTTTTGATTATTTTTATTAATAACCTATATAATTCAAAAACAATTGCTATATTATTAAAGAAATTTTCATTTGAAACAATAATTTTGAATAGATCAATAAATAATTATTTTATTGTAAATTTCCGTAATAAAAGAAAAGTTTTAAATAGCTCTGAATTTTACTTTTATTTAATTAATTAAAAAACAAAGAGATTTTGTGAATTTTTTCATTCTCCTGGTTTTTACAATTTTTCACCAAAATATTTTAAAATGAAATTTAAATAAAATATTTAATTTAAAGGTTATATGATATTTTTTTCAAAAAAAAAAATTTTTTTTTATAAATAAATTCTTTTCATTAATTTATTATTTCTTCATATTGACATGAAATTAATATTAAATTTTAAAATTAAATTATAAAAAAGGCAAGTTTTTGAAATTATATTCCATTTTTTAAAATTAACTTAATTATATTAAATTTTAAATCAAGTTGGTACTTAACTTTTAAAAGGTTTCACTTAATCAATTTGATTCACTCTTTTAAACAGCTTGAGTAACACTTTTAAAAACTTTTATGTTTCACATTCTTTATTATTACTTTTATATGAAAATTTTTATGATTATTAATGTTTTTTTGAGTATCAAATTTTTAATTTTTATTCATTAATTTTATTCAGATAAAAACAATTATTTTTTTATCGACATATTTTTGAAAAAAAATCAGAAAAGTCCAGTCTAATTTATTTAATATTAATAATATTGAAAAAAAAAGAACTAAAAAACAAATTAAATTTTTATCATTATTTTTTTATAAACAAAAAGAACTGAAAAATGATTAACAAATTTTTATCTTTATCAATTTTTTTTCAATAAGGATCTATTTGGTAGGATCTTTCTATCAAATCATTATTTAATAGATGTTTCTATCAAATGATTATTCAAAAGATATTTTTAATTAATTTACTTTTTTAATTGTTTAAAATCCGAATATTTATTTTGAGTCATTTTACAAAAGCGTTGACCAAAAAAGTTTTCAAAATTATATTTAAACAATTAACAAAAATCCAATAGAGCTATTTTCAATCCTCTATTAAAAAACTTTTTTAATACACTTGTTTAAAATTAGAATATTTTTTGGTATAGAATTAATTCTGAATTATTATCATATTCAAACAAAATATTTTCTCTGATTTTTGTGATTTAAAAAGTTCCCTGTGATTCTGTTAATATTGCAATTAAAAATAAATACCACAAAATATATTCGTGTAAAATAAAAATTATCTTTTATGATTTTTTGAGTTGTTTTATATTGTTTAATCGAAGATTATTTCTTATTAAAAAAAAAATTTTCAATTTTTCATTTTCTCTCTTTTATTTTTATTTTTTTTTATGCTTGATATCTAAAAAATTATTTAATTTTCAAATAGATTTATGATCGAATAAAAAACCCATTAATTACGCTTGTTAGTTGTTCTGGAGATGAAATGGCTTATCCTGTTCTAAAGCATATCTACTTAATTGCAACACAATTGCCTAATCTTTTTGCAAATGAAGCAAGTCGATTTTTCATCAAAGGAAGTGATCCAACATATCTCCAAGAAATTAAAATTGATATCCTTTGTGAAATTGTAAATAAACAAAATTTCAAGCAAATTATTTTTGCATTAGCATCGTATGTTATTAATAGCTCATTAAATGAGCACATTTCGAGTTATTGTATTCGTGCCATCGGAAAAATTGCATCACAATTATCGTCCTATTTTGATATGGTTATTGACTATTTAATGGAATTCATTGAACTTGATATTCCACATATTGTTGAAGCATCAATGATCATTTTGAAAGATGTGATCAGGCTATTTCCAGAGCAATCATTAGAAATTGTTTTACCAGAATTGAAGAGGCTTTCAGAAATTATTCATACTGAAGAAGCAAAAGTTAGTTTGATCTGGATCCTGGGAGAATATGGAGAGAAAATTGATGAGGGGCCATATATTTTAGAAAAATTTGTTGAAACATTTTCTGAAGAATCCTCTGAAAAAATAAAATTGGAGCTTTTGACTTCTGTATTAAAAATGTTTTTTAAAAGACCACCAGAAAGCAAAAAAATGTTAGGAGTAATTCTACATGAAGCAACAGAAAATTCAAACGAGCCAGATGTTATTGACCGTGGTTTGTTTTATTATCGTTTAATTTCCACGGATATTAATAAAACAAAATCAATTGTACTTTCTGAGAAAGAAAATTTTACTTGTTTTACAGAAAATGATCCTTTAGAATTATTCGAGATTTTAATGGACGAATTTAACACCTTTTCAGTTGTATACAAAAAGCCTTATGAACAATTTAAACGAATTATTCACAAAAATGAAGAGGAAGAGGAAGAAGAAGATGATGATTCAAGCACTGACTCAAGTTCTTTTAGTGAAGAAGAACTTCTTGATCAAATTCAACAAAATGTAAATGGCTTGGATATTAATCAACAAAACCAAAGCCAAAGCCAAAATCAGCAAAATTCTCAAGAAGAGCAAGAGATTGAACTTGAGCCCAAATTTAATCTTGAGCCTTCAGAATTCCAAAATAAATGGATGAATAGCTCTCACAATCTAAATTTTGATTTTGAATTGGATGAAGAACTTGATAAAGATAGCTTTGAAGAAATTTTAAAAGAAAATAATTTCCAAGTAATGGCTTCTGGATTAATACAATCAACAATCAAAATATTTTGTTATGGAAAAGATATTTCAAATAACCAAATCGGATTATTTCAATTGCTAATCACAGGAGTGAATGTAAAACTGAATGCTAAAGGAACAAACCCTCAATTCCTGAAATTGTTTGCAGAATATATTGCAACAGTGTTGACAGAATAATTAGAAATTCATTAAATAATAATTCATCTTTTTTTCTTCTTTCGTTTTTATTATCTTTTATTTCTTTTTGATTTTTTATTTTTAATAATAATTTTGAAAAAAAAATGGATGAAACTTAAAATTAACATTAAAAAAAGTGAGGTTTTGTATTTTCTTTTAAAATTCAAACACTTACAAGTAAATATTCTTATTGTCAACATTTTTAATTTTCCAAAGAAATTGAGAGAATTTAGCGCAAGACATTCCAATGAAAAGGGCCCAAAAATTTTTTTAACATTGTTTTTTTTTTTTTAAAATTTATGATTTGTTCAGGTATTTCTTACATGATTATCGACACTAATCTGAATTTAATTATTTCTCTTATTTCAAAACAATCTTGGTTTGTATTATTCTTAAAAAAAAGTAAATTTTTCATTTTTGACTGGGTGACCTTGAGTGAAATGGGGTTTAACTATCAAAAAAACGGGTGAAAAGGGGAGAAAATACTTCTTTAAAATAAAAAAAAAATATATTTTTTTTTCTTCTTTTTGTTCCAGTGCAGTATTTGATATATTATACAAGATTAAACATAAGTGAGAATCAATTTTGTAGGTAAATTCCTTGATTTTTAAATAAATTTTAAATTAGGAATGTAATTTGTTGAAAATTTTGACTAATTTTCTCAATTTTTTTGGATTTTTTTGTTTTTTTGATTATTAAAAATTTTCTATAATATTTATTCTATTTTTGAAAAAAATTTTCCAATTTGATCATACATTTTTAACATTTCTTTTTAAATAATAGAACTTTAAGAAACCAATACCTTATTTAATTAGGGTTTATTGTCAGTTCCTTTGATCGGTTGATTTAGAGGTCTTCTATAACAAAAAAAAACCTTTTTATTTTGAAGCACGAATTAAACTTTTCAACACTCATTATTTTAACAACAGTAAATTGTCTAAAATTATCGATGTCAACATCTATTAATGATCAAATCAAGTCCAAGATCGACCAGCAAAGAAAAAAAATTATATAACTTTATAATCGAATACAAGATCATTTTTTTTCCTATTTTAGAGATAGTAAACCTTAAAGGAGAATGTTGTTTAAACATTTTTTTCTCAGCTGAAAGTTCATCGTTAATATTTAATAAAAGTGTTTCAAAAATCAAAGTAAGAAATGTCTTTGTTCCTGTGACTTATTCCATTCGAAAAATTGTCCAGTTGAGTAATACTTGAGGAAAAAGTTTAATTGAACATCAAAACCCTTAGAAAATAAACTTGATGGTGTATTTATTGGGTTTTTTGATCCTAAAATTAGTAGTTATTGAATCCATTTTTTGCTTTTTCTATTTTGTTTCTTATTCCAAATTTACCAAAAGTACCTGTCTAAGATTATTACTTCATAGTTCACAATGAGATCCAATCTTCGACCCCCTTATTCATTCCAGCAATCACCCTCATCGATAACGATTGTTTGTTTTCATGAAGGCAATTTGAGTAATTTACCTAACCAGAAAAACAAAAATGGTGAGGAAAGCGGCAACAAAAACGAAAAGGACAACAAAATCGAAGTTTCGATTGATGAATTAAATTTTACAATCAAACAATCCAACAAACCAATAATTCAAGGAAAGCTATATGCACAAATCGACAAGGAGTTTGATAAGTTTTCGGTTTCTCAGCGCACAACCTCTGTTGTAATCTATAAAAAGGAAGAAGAAAGATGGCCTGTCTTAATACTTGGCAAAACCGACAAAGGTGATCTTGATCGCTTTTCGGAGTATCAGCTCGCGTTTTACACCATGAGAATTAAAAAAGATCAAGAAAAAGCAATGGGGCTATTGAAATCATCAGCCAAGAGGGACTGTCCCTTTGCAGTAATGGCATTGGCTAATTCCTTTACAAACCCAAACTTTTTTCAGAACAAACACAATAAAGAAAAAGCAATTAAATGGTGGACAAGGGCCTATGAGTTAGGTTGCTCACCAACAGCGGAACTCTCTTTAGGTTCACTTTATTTTGATGAACGCCAGAATCCTGAAAGCAATCTTGACGGTGTAAAGCAAGCCAAGAAATGGTTTTCATTGGTTGGAGAAAAAACTCCCTCGTCGTGCTGTTACCTGGGCAAAATTGAATTGGCTTTAGCAGAGATTGCAAAAAAGAAGAACAGCATGGAAGAAGCACAGAAAGGTTTTAATGAAGCTGCTCGGTTATTTAAAAAATCTGCATTTGAGATGGGCTTAATGGAGTCTTATTTTTATTTTGGGATAATGCAAATCGAGGGATATTTGGAAACAGGCAAAAACTTTCTTAAAGGCAAAGATCTAATATTAATGTCAATCACACAAGGAGACACTTTCAATGTGCCTCCAAAGTATTCAAACACTTTGACCAAGGTTTATCAATATGAAGAAACACAGGAACTTGGGGATTTGAATTCCGAAAGCGAAAACGAACCAGAAAACTCAATTTCCTTTGAAAAAATGTTGAAGAATTTTGATCAGGCTCATGATTTTACGCCCTCAGAAGACTCTGGGGATATTTATGATGATTCCGATAATGCAGAACTTTCAGAGATATCAGAGGAGTTTCAAAGTATTAATCAAAATCGCGATTCTGAGATAACCCCAGTTGGGAACACCAATACTAGAAATAACTCAAGTGTAAACACAAATACAAAAGAAAAATCTATCGATATTGTTACCAATAACAGCAACAACACTAATAATTCTAAATCAATTGAAAAAAATTCGCCAAATGAAAAAACACAAGAATTACCTAAAAAGAATAAGATTCATAATATAATAGATACACAAAATGAAGATACAAAATTTGAATGGTTGTTTACAATTGGTTCAATAACGGCAGTTGGAGTTGCAAATTTATTGCTTTGGAAAACAAGAAAATAATGAATATTTTTTTTTTATTTTTTATTTTATTTTTTAGTTAAAAAAATTAGTTTTAGTTTATTTAGAATCGTAAAGAAAAATATTAAAATAAAGATTTTGAAAAAGACTTGTTTTTTTTTTATGATTTTTTATTTTGTTTATTGTTTTTATTGCTCAAATTAATTTATTACAAATATAATATATTTCCAAAAAAGTGGGGCAAATTTCTTTTAATATATATTTATTAAATTCAATCTTCAAAAAGGTATTTAAATATATATAATGATTAACTACGATTTATTGATTCTTGGGTATCGTTCAATTCGTTTTTTTACTTAGTACTGTATTACATAAATAAAATATATTAAATTTTCTGATTTCAATTTTATCTGATATTTTTTGGGTGTGAAAATTGGTGTTTATTATTTTTTTTTTTTCATCGAAAAAATCATTTTCATAACTTTTTTAATCTCAACAAATTTTCAATAGAATTGAAAACATATAACTAGATTTAATTGTTTAAAAATCATTAATGGTCTTTTCATATTTTCAATTTTTTTATGGAAATTGGTTGTAAATTGTTTTCACCAAAAAAAGTTCAATTTTTTTTTTTCATTTTTAGGAAATATTTCAACAAAAATATATTTTGAAATAAATACCTTATCCATTGATTCAATCGGGAAAATATCAAAATTAATTCTGTATTGTCATATTTACAAATAAATCTACACGCAAAGATTATTTTTTATGAAAAGTAAAAAAAAAATCCCCATTTTTTTCGAAATACCTTATATAGTTTATCTAAACTAGATTCCAAAAATTTGTACACAGTTTAAACCGTGGAAAGAACATCATTACTGCACTTTAAATTCAAATTGGAAAGAATTTTGATTTTACGAACAATTTCATTTTTTGTCTTTTTTGTTTTGTTTTCATTTCCTTTTTTGCAGTTACGTAATCTGTTTCGTTAGATCTCGAATTTTTTTTTCAATGGTTGATAGAAGGTTAGTGTTGAGTTTGTTAAATTGGAAAATAACATACAATTGGTCAATGGTATCTTATCATTTGATCGGATCAACAATTATTGGTGAAATTTCAACAAATTTACCAATACATTTTTTGATCCGCTTGTTTCATTATTTTTACACACCTGATTTTATTTTTGAGTTTTATATTATTTTCTTTTATTTGGGTTAAAATGATTACTTATTAAAACATTAATACTGGGGTTACTTAAATCTAGTTTTATATTAGGATTGGAAAAATACAATAAATTGGGTTTTATTTTGCCTATTTTTGATTTTGGGTGTGTCCAAATTTTTGGAACGGGGTTTATATGTATATTTATATATATCCCTTAGCACCCCGGATTTACCTAAATTTCATCAAGTTTTTTAAATTAGATTTAAAATGATATTGATCTACTAATATATTAATTTTCTTATTTGTCTTTAATCCAGATTTGAATTATAATAAAAAGTCAAAATAGTTCAAAGATAAAGTAGTTAAGTTATTAATTTTTTTTTTTGAAATTGAAAAAAAAAATAATAATTATTCATTTTTACATTTTTTTTAAAGATTTTTATTTTTATTTTATTTTTTAAAATCAGAAATTTTATTACATTAATAGTAATTCAAAACTCAATACATTAATTTATTAATAATAACCACAAAACAAATTTTGCTAATTTTATGATAAAAAAAATAAATAAAAAAATAAATTACTTTGAAATTTAATTTTTTTTTTTAGAAAAAATTTCAATAAATATCTAATTAAGAGAAAAATGAAATTTATTTCTTTAGGACAAAATTAAATTTTTAATATGATTAATTTTCTAAAACTTTTATTTAAGCAATAGATAATAATTGAAAATCAAAAAAAAAAAAAAATGTAAAGTAATTTCAATTTATTAAATTGGAATAAAACAAATATACATTACTATTTAATCGATAAAATATTTATACCTAAATTTGAAATAAAACAAAAAATAACTCTTAAATATTATTCAGTGATATAATAAAATAATCTCCGAAACCAAATTTTTTTTTATTGCATTTTGTTATTGGTAAAAATTTGAATAATATATTTGCGATATTTGGATTTTTCCTTAATAAATCAATCCAGATCTTGTTAAATAAGTTCTGATATATGGTCTCTAATTCAACAATATTGTTTATTTTATGTCTAGATTTTAAAAAGTCAGAAATTAAAAAATTGTAAAAAATAAAAAAAAAAATCAATTATTAATCTGACTCGAATTATTGGACAAATCATTTAAAATTTAAAAAAAAATCTTGTTGAAAAAATTGTAAAATTTTGCAATGAAAAAAAATTTGATTTTTTTTTCTAATTTAATTTATATTTTTTTTTATTTTTAAATTATTTAGAATCTAATATAGATATTGATATTGAATAGTAATCAGTAGATAAAACAAATATTCTATGTGATGTTATAATAACTTTTATAATGAATAAATTATTTAATCAAGCATTTTAGGCAATTTTGGCGTGCAAAGGGCCCCCAAAAAATTTCCAGTAAAGTATGATGTGTTTTAAATGTTAAAACTAAGAGGTTTTGATGTCTAGACAAACTTTTCAAAAAAAAAAAAAAAATTTATTTTGACAAAATTTGGAAAAATAATAAAATCACTAATAACCAAAAAAAATTCCCAATGTTGAAAAATTTTTTTCAAGTTATTTTTTTATTATAACTAACTATACAATTTTTAATTATAAAATTTTCTTTCAAAGATAATTTTTTATTAATTCTATACCTTATTATCCCTTGATACCATTTCAAATTAAAATTTTTGTTTGGAATGTTTTTAGGTTATTTGGGGTGCTAAGGGATATATATAAGTTCATTTAATTCATAGTTTCCTCCCAAAAATAAAAAATTCAGTTTAATGGAAAAAGATCAAAGATAAATGAATTCTTTAATTATTTTTCACTCAAAGATTCCCAACCAAAAATGAAATATTCATTTTTTTAAAAAAAGTATCAACAAAAACGAAAATTGTTTAGGAATAATAGAAATACTAAATTTCATATTTGAGTGGTATTCAGGAAAAAAATACCTGAACAAACAAGAAATTCTCAAATTGAAAATCTTTCAAATAATTTTTGGGTATTTTAATTGAAGTTCTCCTATAAAATTTCTAAATTTATTTTGAAATAAAATTGTTGACAATAAGATTTTTCAAGGGAAATATTTTCATTTTAAAAAAATATTAAGAATCAATTTTCTTAACGTTAATTTGGAGTTTTTAAAGTTTTTTTTTTTTGCAAATAGACTTTTTAAAAAATAAAAAAGAAGAGAAAAAAAAAAATCAAAAAAAATCAAAAAATTCGGCTAAATTAGAAAAAATGATTTGAACTACAAACTCAAAAAAAAAAAAAAAAAGATTAAGAAGAATATTGGATAATAATTCATAGAATCTATTCTATTTCTTCAATTAATCTGTGTCCTGGTGACTGGAAATGGATTATTTTTATATGTGTGTTCGATAGATATAGAAAAAAAATTTGTTTTAAAAGAAATTTAAATGAATTTTGATAAAATATTAATAGATTCGTTTTGTGATAATTTTTGACTCTCGTTATTTTTATTATTTGTTATTAGTATTATTGAAGAAGTTTCAATTATATGTTATATCAAATTTTCAATCAAATTTCTGAAAAGGGGGTGTAAGAATAAAATTAAAGATTTGACGATTGTTCAAGGGAAATAAATACACGGAATTTTTTTATAGAAAAAGAAAAAGATAAAAGGAAAAAGTAAAACAAAAAATAAACAAGAAAAAAAGAAAGAATTATAAAAAGTGTTTATAAGAAGTAATTGGTAAAAGATTTAAAAAAACTAAAGTTTTCATTAAATTGTAAACATTCAAGACCATAAAAACAATATTTTTATTTGATTTAATTTGATAATAGATCATGAAAGCTCATTTGGGGATTGTTGGTTCAATGTTAAAAGTTATTTTTTCTTTATCATTTCTTTTATTTTAGGCCTTTGTACATTTTTTGACTTTACTTTGAAATTTGTTTTTCAAGTTGCACCTACTCTTGTTTTCCAGTATCTAAGTATTAGAAAATAACTAATCCTGCTTTTTTTTATAAAAATCTTCACCCCAATACAAAGAAATCTCAATCCAGGTGGTCAGGTAATTATTTTGATTGGTTTTGAAAATTTTGTGCATTTTAAATAAAAAAAAAACAAGGCTGTCGAGACAAAAATTTTGTTTTACTAATTAGAATGAAATTATAGAAATTTTTGCAATCCTATTTTAGTATCATAATATACAAATATGTTGAATTTACTTGAAATTATTTTCTTTTTCACTCTAAAAATAAAAATATTTGAATTAATATTAATAAAAGTGTAAATTTTTATTAATTACAGAATTTCCAAGGCTACTATAAAATTTTACAATATCTTTGTCAAGTCACAATAAAGTTTGAAAAATCTTGATTATTTTAAAGAATCGCGATATTGTTGAAAATCGAGATTATCAATATTATCGTAGTAATATAACAAAATTTGATATTCTACAAAATCAAGATAATTATTCAAAAATTATAGTCATTTTAAAATATCATGATAAAAATTAAATTACAGGATAATATTTGATGGTTTTTAGTGCTAATTCAGACAAAAGTTTTAAAAAGGGAAATTTTCGATGATCAAAAAACAGATCCTGTGATTAAATAGTTATTCGTTTAAAAAACAACAAAAAAGATTCTTTATTCTATCAAGGATCAGATCAAGACTTTCATTATATTTTATTTTGATTTGGTTTACAGATAGATCGATCCTTAGATCAAAAAACATAAGAACTAAAGATAAATAAATATTTTCTTATTCTATCGTGGTATTATAAATTGTATTGGATAAAAAGGGCCTCTAAAACAACCAACACTTAGTCTACTCTTTAAAGAATGTGTTCTTGGGTTAAAACCTTTTCTTTATTCTAGGGAAGTTGAAAGGGTATAGGCATCTTTTCAAAAGCTTTCACAGCCACCTAACCATATTATCACCAATTATTAAGGTTGATTGTACAATTTTTATCATTTTTTTTCTTCTTCTTCTGATATGTTTTTATAGACAGAAAACATTAATAGAGTTCAGAGGTTATTTTTGATGGATCATTCAGTTATAAGAAGGAAAATTATTATGTGTTCTTCTTTTTGGATAGTTAAAACATGTGATAGTAATAAACCCATTTTAAAAAAACACCTCTATTTTTTATTCAAGTATATTGTTGGAATGGTAGACTATTTTTTTGATCATAAAATTTGTTCGAGATTTTTTATATATTAAAAATAAAAAGCAAAGAATTGAAAATTTTTTATTTCTTTTACAAAAATATCTGTCTTTCGAAACTTTCAAACACTTTCTAACATTTTTAAATTGGACAAAATTCGGTAAAAGTCTCAAAGCTTAGTTAAAGTCAAGATATTTTTTGAAAGGTGATTTCATAAAAAATAATTTTTCATATATCGATTTCTATTTTATTGTTATAATCTGGAATATCGCGAGTTTATTTTCTTACGAGACAAAGACTTATCACAATTTTTTTAGTAATATCAAGAATTTATAGCTAATATCATGATAAAAACTTTTAACATGAAAGACTTTTTTCTGATAAATTATTTTTATAGTGGTTTTCGTAAATATAACAAATACTCAAATATCTAGTAATTTATTTTCTATTCTTGTAATATTATTTTCTTATAAAATAAAATTCATTATAATTTTATTCATGATGAAGGAAATTTTTAATAATCAAATTTGGTTATCTAAATTTAAAACTTTTTACTATTTCTTTTTGGACAATTGAGAAATTTTAGATAAATTTTATTAAATCTTAAATTTTATCATTTATAAATAGTGTTAAAGGGTTATTACTTTTATTTTATTCAAATAAATCTAATGGAATACCAGAAATTTTTTATTTCATTTCATAATATAGTTATCAAAATAATATAAATATGATTTCGAATTTATTAAAAATAGTAAATTTAACTATTGTTGAGAATTTTGATATACCATAAATCATCATATTTGTTGACATACTGTGAATGAAAAAATAATAAAAATATATTTTACTTATCAATTTTTAGGATAATAAAGAAATATTTACAATTTGAAATAAATTTTTTGGATCAACAAATAAATAGATCTGTCTTTTAGAAATATAAGCCAAATTTCAAAATTAGGGGCAAACTTTTTTCTTATTATTTTTTTCTTTTTTCATTTGTCTTTCAAAAAATAAAATGATTATACTATATTTATATTAATAAATTAATATTGGTTCTTATCTCTAAACACTTTAGTAAAATAAATTATTATTCAAAAAAAAAAAAAAAAATAAAAAATTTTTTTTTCTGATGAAAAATCTGCCCCTATTTTTGAAATTAAGCTTAGTTTAAAAAATGAAATATTAAAAAACAAATAAAGTAACCAAGTATTTATTATGAATATCTCTTCAGAGTTTATAAAGTTTGTATAAGTGATTAGAACTTGAAAGGGTATTTTTCCCAAATCGTTTAGTTAAATATGAAAACTCCTGGATTAATTTAAAAAAAAAAAACACAATTTATCACAATAAATTGAACTTTTAATTATTTTTTTTATATTGTTAAAAGTTTAAGGACAAATTTATCTAATATATAAAAAACGAAAACCCAATTTTTCTTAAAAACGGTGTGTTTATCTTGTTATAAATTTATATTATTTCAGCTTAAAACCCCATAAAAAGGGTGAAACAAGGAAAAAATGTGAAACTGGGGTTTTAATTAGGAACATTAATGGAACCTGAAAATTCAAAGTAGGGTAAATTAATAAAAGAATGACTAAATACATAAAGATAAAATAAGGAGATTCAAAACAAAAAAAGTTTTTTAATAATGTTTTTTTGGGATGAGTTTTACTTAATTGATAAATTATGAATAATTTATAAAAAAAATGACTTTTTTGAGATCTCCAAAACCATATAAACAATTTCGATATAATCAGTTGATTTAAATTTTATTTGTTGGTTTGACTGAAAATAATACAGTTGGTTCCACTTTTAAGGCACAAACTTTCAACGAAATTTAATGCACAAAAACATCTCAAATTAAGGCACAAAATTTGGATTTTTTTTTTTTCAAATTTATTTTTCTAGAATCTGAATTTTGTACCTTAATTTAAGATTTTTTTTGTGCCTTAAATTCCTTGAAGTTTATGCCTTAAAAGTGGAACTGGCTGTATACTGGATTATTATTTGAAGTTAATTGGTACTTTTTTTTATTGATTTTACTTTTTGTTTTTGGGTTCTATTAAGGTTCCCAATTAAAAAAACTGTTTGGCTTTTTAATCCTTGATACACTTTTTTTCCAGGATGCTTAATTGAATATTTGCGTTTCGGGTTAATAATTAATATTTTTGAACAAAATAGCAAAATATAAAAAATATTGTGATTGTAATGATTATCAACTCATAGTCTAATGAAAAATATAAGGTTATTAGGAAAAAGTTAAATGGAATGTTATCAAAATAAAAATTAACATAAAAGTCTTGTGTGATAATGTCAAAAATACATACTTTGTATATTAGGTCTTTTTAAGTTTTATTTTTTGATTGGATTCTTTTATTTAGAAAAAAATCTTTTTGTAAAAAAACAACAAGTAAGAAACATCAAAAAGAAAGGAGAAAAGAAAAAAGAGAAAGAGAGAAAAGAAAAAAGGTAAAAGAAAAAAAATATATGAAAAGTAATTTTTATTAGTCTGTTTTTTCTTTTTTCTTAAGTATCCAATCTGTGGATAAATGCCATATTTTACAAGATGTGTCTAGAGCAAAAACAATTGTGTTTTTATTTATATTATAAATTGTTTTAAAACAAAATGAAAAACTATTTTTAACAATTGAAAAATATTTTTTTATAATCCAGCTGGAAACATTATACCACGGATTGAAAAGCGAAGTGATATTATTTTTTAGAAAGTGTGTGACTGATTTGAAAGTATAGACAGGATGAAATAAACGGAATATTGAATAAAGAATTGTTCTTAAATTTTTTCCAGATGGGAATAATAAATTTAGCATAATTCTTGCGTGCTGTCTTATTTTTCTAGTGGGGTAATATGGTGCTCCTGGGTAAGAAAAGGAATAAAGAATTGAGCGCAAGGCATTTTCGGATATTTTACTTAATTGCAATTCTACTGATAAATCGTAATTTTCCCAAGTTTTTGATTTGTGTTTCAATCCTCTTCGGGATTTTTCTTTTGTTTTTTCTTGTGTTTTTTCTTGTGGTGGAATTTCATTTGTTGAATAATCAAAAATATTTCTTCCTCTTTTTGATTTCTTTTCATTTTTTTTTTTTGTCGAGTTTTTTTCATTAAAATTAATTTCTTCTTTTTCTTTTTCTTTTTCTATTTTATTTTCTATATCATTCTTTTCAATTAAATTGTGATCAAAAGCTCTTAAATTCAAAAGTCGTTCATTTCCACTTTCTAGAATTTCTTCAATAATCCACATACTATCTTCTTCAGTTTTTTTTTTTTCAAAAAGCTGGCTATTTGAAAGATCACTTTTAATTAAATTGTTGTTCTTATCTAAAACAAGTTTCTCTTTTTTTTCCTTCTCCTTCTCCTTCTCGTTTTCCTTCCCATTTCCACTGAGGTTTTCTTTTTTTGATTGGCTTGTTTGGATTTTATTTAAAGGTTCCATTTGTAGGATTGATTCTTCAAATTCTTTGTTTATTTTTTGAATTGGAATTTTAATTGAATCTTTAAATCTATTTTTATTGTCAGAATGTTTTTTTTTGATATTCAGAAAGTTTGTTTTCTTGTGTAAGGGTTCGGCTTTAATTCCTCTTTTAAAGCGTTTGACCACTTCAAAAAATTGAATGGTTTCAATTAAAGCACGTTCGCTGGTCACAATTTTTGTTAATTCACACAGCTGTTTGATGAAAATTTCTTCAGGTCGCATATATTCGTCGCTTTTTTTTTGACTTTTTGGATGGTAAATTTGAAAGGGTGTTTCTGAGACTGTTTCTATTGATTCCTTTTCTCTTGAATTTATTAATGAAAGCCATTTTAAAGAATCTAATTTTGATCGGTAAATAGGGAAAAAACGAGATACGATCGAAAAGATTTGCTCGCGTGCACGTGGCTCAAGAAGTAAAATGGGCTGATCCTTGGAAGATAGGGCAGCAACAAAATAGTCATGGATTGGCTTGAAAAAAAGCACATCAAAATAAGTTTCCAATTCAAACCAAAAGATCCTATTTACGCCCTTAATAAAATAAGAAAAGACGCTTGGCGAATATTCCACAACAAAAATTGCCTTGTAAAATAACAGGGAAAAGACACAACTGAAAAAGCCATTCCCAGACAAGGATCGGTATTTTTTTTGAAGGTTATCAAATTCCATTAATGAATACAGATAATGATCAGATAATAATTCATGATAATAAAAAAACGGAAGAGAGAATTGCTTTTTTACATTCATGGAGATTTTGCTTGAAATGTCGACTAAGAGCCCTTCAAGGATCCTGTTAATGTTTAATTCTCCTTGGGTTTCAAATGCCTTTCGAAGCCTATTATCGATATCAACAGTAATTTCCTTTACAAATTTTTTTTGACTTGTGGTTGGAAAATTATCATAAATCATCAGTCAAGTAAGAAGTGTTGGTATTTTCTTAATTATATTTTTTGGAAAGTCTTTGTTTTTGTCTTTTTTCAAATTGGTTGTGTCGAAAGAAGGAAAAAAAAAAAAAAAAGAAATTTTGTAAAAAAATGATTATTAACATTTTATCCCATTCCAAAAAATCTCTTGATTTTGAGTTAACAGTTGCTTATTTCAGATATACAAACACTTTCTGGAAATACACAAACACATTTCAATGCCCTTCAAGGAGAAAAGCTTTATCAATTTTTTTTGATAGTTTTGCTTACATTAAAAAAGTTTTGACATTGTTTATGCTTCATTTATTCCTAATTCTATTCACTGTTGATGAGTTGTTAATCAGAGAAAAAGTAAGACTACAATTTGACTGAATTTCGTTTTTTCAAACAATTGGGTTCAAATTTTTCAAAAGAAAGTTTGATGAAAAATAATTCTTCGAATCAGCAACATTACTTTTTTTTCAATTACTTTAAATTGAAAAAATATTCTTCAAGTAGAGATTTCAAGTCTCCCCACAAGAAGAAAAATACAAAACCTTAAACAAATAATTAAAATATAAGGAACACCTTGATTTTGTCTTCATAAGAGAACTGAAATCTAACATAAATACAAGAAAAAACAGTTTTAAGAATGTGTTTGAGGGAAAGTCATAAAAATTGATAATTTTAGTTTGTGTCATTAGGAGGTAGGTACACATCCCAATATTGAAAACACTGTATTGTGAGAACATTATGAATATTTTACATATAAATGGGAAAAAATTTTCACTTCCTTTCACATATTTTTCTTTTTATAAATTGAGTTCTCAAAGAAGGGGGTTGGGATTTGTGTTCTACTTTTCAAAAATGAAATTGAAAATGAAGTAAAAATGTTTCTTGTTTTTAATTAAAATACCAGTATTGAAAAAAGATTTTTAGAGTACCACAGGATATTCAAACTTTACAACTGAAATAATACCTACTGTTCTATTTGTGTAAATAGACAAAGTAAAATTATATTGAGTCTTGATTTTTTAAATTTTTTGACTTTTTTTGGATATAATTTTTTGTTTTTATTAAATTTTTTGTTTGGATGAGGAAAAGCTATAAAGTAATGAATGAGATTAGAAAGTGAATCAAAAAAATAGATCTGGGCTAGTTTATATTATAAACAAATCTTTTCTTTGGAAGTATCAAACCAGAAAGGCCACCACGACAAAATAAACTTGATAAAAAAAACTAAATAAAAAAAAAATCAACCTTTGTAAACTACATTTCAAAATAATTGTCCAGTTAAAAATCGAATTTTGTAAATAAATATTTTAATAAATAGAAGTTATCTATTAGAATAATAAAATTACTATTTTAATATTTGGTTATATACATTAGAAATATTATTTTTTGGTCTAAAAATAAAATTGTAAAAAAAAAGTAAAAAAATTATAAAAAAAATTAAGTCATTCATTATGAAATTTAGTTTAACTTTTTGAATATATGTTTTCATAAACTTTATCATTTGAATAAGAGTCCATTGGTATTTGGTTTGAATTTCTTGTCACAACTCTCTTTATTATTAGTAAACAATTTTTTTTTTTTGGCAAATTTATTTATAAAACTTTTTTTAAAAAATATTTATATCAAATTAAAGAAAAAACTAAGAATAGAGTTCTAAAAATAAAAGAATTTAAATTGAAAATTGAAAAAAAAAAAGGCAAATATGAAAATTTCAACTCTCAGAAAAGAAATTATGTGAAAAAAAATTAAAGTAATATAAATAATTATTTTTGTTTTTCAAATTGATAGAAAATTTATAAAAATTAAGATTAGGAAAGGCATAAAATAAATATATTCTTCTATAGAAAAATTAAAAGAAAAATGGGTAGTTGTAAACAGAATTAAATTTATATTAATAAAATAAAATGGGGTTTAAAGTTCATTTTGATATATAATTAAGAATAATTGGTAATTTTTTCGAATTTATTAAATTACAAACAAAAGAAAGAAAGAAGAGGGGATTTATTAAAGATTCATAAAAAAAAACTGAAATTTGATAATACTCAATTTTTTTTCTGTACTAAAAGACACTTTTGAACAACTTAAAAGATATTAACGTGTTAATACTCTCATTTTAAAGGTAAATTTTGTATTTCATTGAAAAGGTAAAAAATTTTTAGTAAAAAAAAATATGCTCAAAATTACCAAATATGAAGAAGAGTTTTCAACCATTTTTTATGTGAATGAAGTTTGTAACTTAGTGAATTATAACATTTCTGATGATAGCTAAATATTCTAAACAAATAAGTTATACTATATTTGTATGGACAATTTATAATTTTTTATTATTGTACTAAATTTTCTAATTTTCAATATAATCCAAAAATAATCAAGCATTAACGAACTAGTATAAAAATTCCTACTCAAAAGACAACAAGAGCCAAACATGATAAAATATTCAATGTAAAAAAAAATAAATAAATTGATTTAATCTAATCTAGCTTTGCCTGACACATCCAATACATGATTTCTCTTGTCAAAAAAGAAGAATAACTGTTGTAATAAAACACAACTGCGAACCCAAACAGAACCCAAGCAAGTATATATGTATATACTTGTAATGGTATATATTAACATACCAAAATAAACTTAAAATATACCAAAAACATCTGGAAGTGCTGAAGGAAGAAAATACAACCAAAATTTATTTAAGAAAAGGTATTATATTCCCATAAACAATTATATCCGAACAGTGGAGTTTATTAAAAGTTTTTCAAACGTTTTTTTTTGAGTGGTTAAATGGTTTTATGGTATTTTCTATTTTATGGGTTTTTTATGAATATTCCAAGAATATTTTTTTTATATCAGGAATTAATAATAAAAATGGGTTGTAAAGAAGCCAGTATATAAAATATTACAGATACAATTATTCAATAAATCATTTTCTTATTGTTCCTGGGTTAATTTTTTCTTTTTTCTTTTTTTTTTTTTTTTTTTTACTTTTTTTTAGATTGTGGAATATAAATATAATATATAATGAATATGTTCCATTTTTATATTGTTAAAATATTTATTTAGTTGGGAAGGGGGTTATTTTACTAATTTAATTTCTTGGAAACATGGGTGCACAAAATTGGTAAAAGGTGTCCGCACATATCAACGTGATATTTATAGTGTTCTTAATTATAACATCTTAAGAATTATTAAGAAAATATTTCATATATTTTAAAAGATAAAGATACATGCCATGTATAATTTTAAAAATAATTAAAATTTTCAACAAGAAGTGGGGAAAGAAAAATTATATAAATAAACAAAAAAAAATCTAAAAATAACACCAAATCTTATATATATATATATATAAATTATTTTTTTTAAAAAAATTATATAATTAAATATAAAAATATATCAGAAATGCCAATGAAATAAGTATTTCTCTTTTCTAAAGAATAATTTGAATAAAACTATAATTATTATAAAAAAAAATTTTTTTTTGAGTATCAAGAATCGTTGGATTTGGAAAACTTTTGTAGAGAAAATTATATTCAAATAATTACAAAATATAAGAGAAAATTAAAAAACATTTAAATGATGTAAAGTGAAGGGGGTTTATCCCTAAATAACTATATAAAATAATCTGTAAAAAAAAAAATTATATAGAATTCTCAAAATGATTTTTACATATTTTCTTCTTTTTTTAATATTTTTTTTTAGTTTTTAAGGTTGATAATTCCCGAGGGTCAAACTATTATGTTGGGTACATAAAACCACTGTCTCAAATAGAACAGTACTTTGACTTTCTCCTTGTTCTGATTCAACATTTTGTTAACGTGCCAATACAATCTCTACAATAAAATATCTGTTCATGGTAAACTATTGACATTTTAAGAAAGTTATAAATTATCAATTGAATTTGTTCTAAATTTTTGGTAAAAAACTCAATTTTATTGCATTTTTTTTTAATTTATGAGAATTTATTCAAAAATTTTCTCGATCAATAATATTCACTATTTTTGGATAAAAATTTCAAATTCGATCTTTCATTTTAAGAATTCCTTTTTTAATGTTAGATCTTTAAGAACCCAAAATGGTATTTACTTATAGTTTACTTTCAGTTTCGTTGATCCTTTAATGTGTAGACTTTTTTGAGAAAAAAGATTCACAGGTTTTCATATTGTAACATTCTTTTTTTTAAAGTTTGCGAGTCTTGTTTTAGCAACTGTAGTAAAAAAAGTTTTTCATTTTTTGTAATTTTGTAAAATTTTGAAGAGATTTTGAGAATTTATTGATATCAAACTAATGTTTCATAAACGATCACTTTTTTCATTTTCAGTGAGTGTTTAGGTATAACTACACCATTAATTAAATTGAAACTTGTTTACCATTCTTGGTTCTTTCTTGAGGAATTCTTTGTTGTTTTTCCTATTTTCTTAATGTTTTTCATTTAGACAATAATTACAGACGAAAGGAAAAAGTTTGAGATTGAAAAATCATAACAAACAAAAAGATTGACATAAACTACAATTAAATAGAATTCCTATTCAAGAAATTTGTTGTTGGTAATAATTCTAGTATGAGTTGTATTTAATACAAAATATACCACGATCAATAAAAAAAAAATAAGCAAAAAGATAAAGCTCTTTGAAAAAAGTGTTTACCAATAGTTTTCTTCAATATTCACTTAAACTGTTTAAAAGGGGTGAACCAGAAACTTTATAGTTCCACTTATTTTGGTGTTTTTTGAACTAAAATTTGATCTTTTTTAGAATTTGAACTGAATTTTGTACTATTCAATTTAAGTAATCTTATTTCTGGATTTTTCTGAAATGAAACAGACAATAGAGTCAAACTAAAAGTTCTCATTCTTTTGTTAGATATAAATAAGAAAATTTTTCTTCAAGCAAATGAAGCATTTCCTTTCTTATGAAAATACACAATCTTGGTCTTTGAGTAGACCCTTACTAAATCCCAATATTATTTTTTTCTGTTTTGGCCGAAATAATACCCGAAAAAAAACCTTTTATTTTATTTTTTTTTTTTTTTAATGTTGACTCAGCTTATAACTCGAACACAGCAATTAAGCGGGGTTTTTCTCTCGTTTTTGGATAAACAAAAAAAATGGAAAAATATCATTTTTTTACATTTTTTTTTTTTTTTTTTTTTTCTTTTTTGACAATGTCACGTCAAGAAAATTATGGCTCAAAACAAGTAAAAGGTGATGAGTTAATGGGTGGATTAAAAATTGATCCAAAATTTTTTGATGGGAAAGGAAGAGCAGATTTCCAAGTTCGTGTTCATGTTATCGAGGCAAGAGAATTAAAGGGAAAAGGAAAAAACGGGCTGTCTGATCCTCTTGTTCAAATCTCAATTGATGGGCAAAAACAACACACAAAGGTCTTTAAAAACACATCAAGTTGTACCTTTGATCACCTTTTTTTTTATGATTTCAAATGGAAACCACAAGACTTTATGAAACACAAAGTTTTAGTTCAAGTACTGGACTCAAATACTGTTAAAAGAAATGTGTTAATTGTATGTTTTTTTATTTTTAGTTTGTCTCAAAAAAATCGTTTCTTTTTCGATCAACAAAAACTTTTTTTTTTTTCTTTTATTTTTTTTTTTTGTGGAAATTTTTTTATTTGTTAAAAACCTGTCATGGAAAATTAAAATAGGGACAATATGAATTAGATGCTGCATATGTTTATGGTGAACGTGATCACGAAATTTGGCATAAGTGGTTACTTCTTACAGACACAGATACTTCAGAAGGCAGTATGTTTTTTTTTTTTTTTTTTTAAAAATCAATACTCTTTTAATTTTTTTTTTTTCTCTTTTTGGTTTCTCCCAAAATTCAAAAATAAATCGAAATTTTTTCCTTTTCTTCTTGACAAGTCTGTTCAAACGTGAAATAAAATCAAACATAAACTTTTCCAATAAAACAAAATAATACAAACAATACTAATAAAACAAAACCAATTCTGAACAATAAAAAAAAACAAAACCAAAACAAAACCAAAACAAAAACAGGTCAGGGTTATTTAAAAGTAAGTGTTATCGTTTTAGCACCCGGCGATCAAGAAAAAACACATCAAAGTGATGGAATTGATGATGAAGAAGGTGACGAGGATTCAGAGGATTTACAATCGATGATCTTGAAGCCACCCAACATTGACACGCAGGGGTATCATTTAAATGTGTTTTGTTATCGAGCGGAGCACTTACCTAAAATGGACACATTTGGGAAGGCCGATCCATTTTTTGAAGTCCGATTTGGTGGCAACAAGCCAATCAGGACGTCTGTTAAAAAAAAAAACCTAAACCCAGTTTGGAATGAGGTAGTAAGGGTGCCAGTCTTTACGCCAACACTATCCAACATCATTGATTTAAAGCTCTTTGATTGGGAGAAGAAATCAAAGTCAAATGATCTGATCAGCTCGACATATTTTCGGTTCACTGACATCCAATTGGAAGAGATGGCGCCAAGGTGGATCAATTTTTATGGGCCCCCAAAGACGAGTGTGGGCACGATCTTCAAGAAGGGGCAAACTGAGGAGACGGTCTATAAGGGAAGAGCGTTGGTTGCGATCAATGCCGAAATTCACGACAGCCCCAAGCTGGGCATGGGGCCAACACAGAGCGCCAAGTTGCCACCGACTGATGCGTATGTCTTCAGATTGGATCTCTTCGAAGGGACAGAATTCAATGCGAGTGGGATGACGTCGGCGTATGTGGAATTATCGATTGGGCCATATGAAATCCGAAGTAAAAGGCATAGGATCAAGAAGGGTTCTGTTAGCTGGTGGGAGGCAGTACAAGAAAAGGTTTTCTCCTTACCCAAGGACAAATCGCAATGCCCAGACTTGTTCCTCAATGTGTATAGCAAATCCAAAGTAGCCAAAAGGACAAGACTGGGATTTATAAGGATCCCCTTCTCCGAATGTGTTGGATTTGGCCACAAGCCCACATGGGGGAGCCTGATACCGGATAAAAAATCGTCTGCGTATGTTGAAGGAAAGGTGCCAGGATTCATTGCATACAGATTGGACATCGGAAGCAAACGACAAGCAGATCAAGTGAAAAGGCAAAAAATGGTTGAGCAAAAATTGAAAAAATACGAATTGCGAATGCACATCTACCAGGGCCGCAATTTGCCACCAGCCGATAAAAACGGGCTGAGTGATCCCTATTGCACGATCAGAATCGGGAAATATTCTGCCAAGTGTAAGACAATACAGGAGACCCTCAATCCAAGTTGGTTCGAGACTGTAACAATGCCTGTCGAATTACCAGATCCAATTAGCTATGCACCAAACGTTTCTGTGCTCTGTTACGATTGGGATGCAGTAGGCTCTGATGACTTATTAGGCAGATTTGATGTCAAGACTGCAGAAATCGGACAAAGATTCCCACCGAGCCCCAAATGGCATAAATTGTACATGGACAATCCAAGCATCACCTTTGGTGAGGTACTCGCATCGTTCCAATTAGTGCCCTATGGTGAAAGGAAGAACTTCCCCATCCCGCCATTGATTCCAGAATACAAGGATTGCATTGTCGAAATCTCAGCTGTTGGTGTTCGATCATTGCTGCCCTACAAGATGAGAAAAATTGCCAAGCCAGCGATCGAATTTGACCTGTGCCATTCCAAAATGAAAAAAAAGGAAAAAAAAAAGATGAGGCATCGAACCCAGCCCTCCAACACGCCAATCGGATCAAGCTCCAATCATTTGGAAACCTTTAGGATCCCGGTCAAGTTGCCATTAAATCATTTGTTTGCCACCAGCGTCAATATTAGAGTCTACGACCACGGCAAAATGGGCAACCCATTGGTAGGAGCAGGCGCGATCCCCCTGGGCACATTTTTGCCCTGGGCAGATGTACCATTTGTGGCACAGAATATCCCACCAAAGGTCGACAAAATCCCTGGTGCCATTGAGGAGCTGGACCTAACTGATGATGAGGACGACGACAAAATCGAAAAGGTCAAAATTATTGCAGATTCGATCCCCACAAATATTGAAGACGTCAATGAAATTATCATTGATCACTTCACCTTTGAAACAGAGCATAACGAGATGGGATTTGTCGGAATACGAACAATCCCAGAGGTCCGAGAAACCTTTTTAGAAGAATTCGTCGACAGCGACGAGGAGGAATATGTGGGCTTTAAGGATCCCAAGGAAGGTAGAAACAAAACCAATTACGAATTGGAGCACGAATTGAAGGAATTGCCATTTTATGAATGGGAATTGACAAGAGGCAAGGTTCGTGGTCTCTCTTCATTTGAAAAAATGTTTCAAGACAAAAGCAGAAACCCCAATACAGTCAGGTCCGTGGGTAAATTTAAGGGTAAAATTAAAGTTTACGACACGCCCAACATGGAGGATCTTGACGACCCCGAAAATTTGCAGGAATTGTTCAAGCCCACAAAAATGGTTGTCAGGGTATACGTATTAAGAGGAATGCAATTGGTGCCCAAGGACTCCAATGGGCTAAGTGATCCATACATTGTTGTATCCAACGGCAAAAAGAAGGAAAATATCATCAACGATCGTGAAAATTACCAAAAGGAAACACTCAGGCCCAATTTCTATAAATGCTTTGAGCTGCCCTGCATAATCCCCGGTAACTCTGAATTGAAAATCCAAGTCTTTGATTGGGACCGCTTCAGCTCGGATGATCTAATTGGCGAAACAATCGTCGACTTGGAAAATAGATGGTTTAGCCAGGAATGGCAAGACATGAACCCAAAGCCTGTTGAATATAGAACCCTGTGGGTGCCAACAAGCTCAAGTCCCCAGGGGAAGCTTGAAATGTGGATCGAAATCATGACCGAGGAGCAAGCCGCTCAAACACCCCAAACCGTCTTGGAAGCACCAAAGCCCCTGCCCTATGAATTAAGAGTGATCGTTTGGAACACCAAGGATGTTGTTTTCATGGACAAAAACATGTCCGATATCTTTGTCACCTGTCAAATGAACGACGGCAAAAAGCAATCGTCAGATATCCATTGGAGAAGTAAAGATGGTACAGGCGCCTTCAATTGGAGATACATTTTCCCCGTCGAATTGCCCGCAAGAGTGCCAAGAATAAAGCTCCAATTATGGGACAAGGATATTTTGACACCAAACGACTCCATCGGCGAGGCGAATCTCAATCTCAAGGGGCTATTCAAGCGCGCAGAGAAAAGGAAAACTTCACAGACCATCAAGCAACAATGGATCACACTTTTGCATCCCAACCACGAAGACGAAGAAAGAGGCAAGATCGAAGTCTCAATAGAAATATTGCCAGAATCGGAAGCGAGAGCAAAGCCTGCAGGCTTAGGTAGAAAGGACCCAAATGAAAACCCTCATCTTGAAGACCCTGTGAGACCATTCTCTTCCTTTGCTCCTTGGAGATTGGATAAATACTTCAAAATCGGTTGGGGTAAATATAGAAAATATGTTTATTGTGCCATTTGCTGTCTCCTTTGTCTTGTTATCATGATAATTGTCATTTACCTTAAATCTTTCGTTTAATTTTTGATGATTATTTTTGATCTCTTTTGATTTTTTGGAAAATTAAAAAATTGTTCTCTCATTTTTTTTTGATTTTATATGAAGAAAGAAGTTTTTTTCTTTTTCTTTTTCTTTTTGTTTTTGTTTTTCTTTTATATTTATTTTTTATTTTTTTTTTTATCTTTTTTATTCTACCTTAAAAGTTACTGAATACTTTGCTTTTTTTCTTTTAATCAATTTTTTTTTTTTATTTTTTAAAAAAATCTCAAAATCATTTCAATAAATCCAAAAAACTTTAAAATTTGGTTTTTTTTTTTTCAGGTATCTTTTTTAAAAAATAAGTGAGATTGCTCCAAAAATTCATTGTCTATATTTCATAAGAAAAAAAAAAAATCTAACTAAACTTTGGTGTTGTCAAAGCTGACAAAACTATTTTCCAAATATCAATTATTTTTGATATAATTGTCCTTTAAGGGACTAGTAACTCTTATTTATTTTTTTTCCCTAAAGTAATAGAGTAATTATTTACATACAAGGATACAATTAAACCCAATAAGAAACTTATTTTGGCCAACTTTAGAGAAATGAATAATCCTTTTTAAAAGAAATCATTTTTCCATAGGACTTTTCAGTCAAAGGATCGGATCCTTTGTTGGGTTTTTGGATCAAATTAGAAAAATAAAAATTTGCAAAAAAATTTATTTTTGAAGAAATATCACTTTTACTAATTTTTGAGAGTCTTTATGAACAAGTAACCTTGTGTCTTTAATATTATTTTAAAAATACATGAAAAATAAATCAAATATTGTATCCTTGAAGATCTAAAAAATTTGAACATTTATTTTATTCACAAATATTTATTCAATATCTTGAAATTTAAAAGACTTGTCAATATACTTTTTCAAATATCAAGAGTATAAAAAAGGAACTGTTTGTATTTAAATCAGGTATTTGGTAATATCTATTATTTTTTTTTTATTATTAGATATATACATTTGAATTGTTTTATTTGTTGCAAAATCTTGAAAAAATTGACAAATAAATGTAAAACCTATTTGATACATTTAATCCTTGGGTTGCTAATAACTTACTGAAATAATTAAGATTGGGTTTATAATTATTAATTATAAATAGTCAAATTAAAAAGTATTTCTTTAGAGAAAACGTTGAATTTTCAAGGTTTTAAAAAAGTATTTCGGGAGAATTTTTAATTCGATTCTTTGGTTCTTTTTCTCATATTTTTTCATTTTATCCCGAGAAAAAATAGATTTGGTCTGTTGTTCTTTGAACCAAAAAAATATATTTTTTACAAGTTTAAAATAATTATTGCATTTTTTTGAGATTAAGTAGATTTTTTAAACTTGGTTATTTTAGAACTTTATGGTTTAATTTTTAAAGTCTGTTTTTGTACACTTCTTTACAGGAAATAAGATTTCAATCTTCTTTCAAAGAAAAAATAAGAAATACATAAAATAATAAACATCAGAGAACCGTTGATATACGTATGAAGCAAAAACAATAGAATAAATAAATTTTCTTGAAAATTGATAAATTAAAATCTATACAATTACATTTGAAAAAAAAAAAAAAACAAATGTTCATTTTGATGTCTAATTAAAGAACCACAGAAAATTTCTATAGAGTTCAATATTATTTTTGTAGAATTATTCTCCTAGTTTCAATAATTTTAAAATAACATGTTTTTGAAAATAACTATTAAACTTGCAATTAAAAAATCTTTTTTACAAAACAATTTAGTATCAAAAAAAAAATGAAAAAAAGAAAAGAGAAAAAATATGAAAAAAATAATTTCAATTTTAAAATTTTCAAAATGGATTGTTTCTGTTATTATTGGTTGAAAAGTTCCAGAATTATTGAGTGTGTATATTTCGACAGAATACATTTGACTGAAATATAATTTACATTTTTGCTTATATATATATATATATATATAAACCCCAATTCAAAATTTATTTTACACCAAAATTCAATTTGTGAAGAAAAAAACTTATTTAATCAATTCAAGAAGATTTACCATTTTAGAACCATTCACTAATTGAAATTTTAACACTTTTTTATAAATTACAATACTCACAAAACAATAAATTAATAATTATCAATTCAAATAAATCTTGGGTGTGTTAAAAATTTTGGAGAGACCAAAATAAAAAAATACATTAGTAAATTTGTTGAAATTCTATTAGGATTATTGATCGATCAAAGGTTAGATACTACCAACTAATTTTATTTGAGTTCTTCTATTTAGAACAACTTGACTTTAACATAATATCAATTGTTCAAAAAAAAATTGATCCAACGAAACAAATTACGGAATTCAAACAATGAAATGAAAACAAAAACTAAAAGATGAAAAAATGATTTTCATATTTTACAAAAATCAAAATTATCTCCAATTTCAATGAAATTGTATTACTGTGATTGTTTGGAACGTTTTAACTGTGTGGAAAATTTTGAATTTTAGTTTATATATATATGATTACCTTTTTTTATAATTGTGAATAAGTACATTAAATAATTCAATTTTACATAAAATTTGTTACTAAAAAATTGATATAAAGCATATCTTTAACAATATACATTAATATTTTAATAAAATGTAGACTAGAATATATTCGAAATATACTATATTTACTAATTTAAAAAATGGAAATCAAAAAGAAAAAGAAAAAATTTTCAAAAAAAAAAAAAAAAATCATTTATTACTTGATCTTATCTATAACATTTTACACAATTACTTATACTTTATTTGGTTTTATTTTTAATTCATTATGTAAAAAAATTTTGTTTGGAAAAATTTTGATTAATTTATTACTTGCAATTTGAAAAGTCTTTTCACAATGAATTTAAATATCTATTTTCTTCCAATTTATCTAATTTTAGTTTTGAGTTCAGAAAAAGGAATTTTTTTTAATAATTTTCCTACAAAATCAATTGATTCGATTTAATTTGTTTAGTTTAAAAACAATTGTTTGTTTTTATTTTTATATAAAAACCAAAAATAATGAAGGAACATTGGCTTTTAATCCTTAGATCATATTTTATTTTTCTTAGAGTTGGATCTTTTTGTTATAATTCTTTTTTGATTCCTAGAATTCATTTCCTTTTTGGTTAAATTTTTGAAATAATTTTCTTTGTTTTAGCTTTGTTTGTTTGATAAAAATATTTCTAAAAGGAAATTTTGAAAAAAAATCTGTAAAAAAATTGTTTTCATTAAATAACAATAGATATTATTGTTGTGAGAATTCGGGTAAAGTAATTAATTGGGTTCATACAAATTAAGAAGATAAAGAAGAAATAAATTTTAGAAAATATATTTTAGTCGGTTATTTTTTTTTTCATTCTTGATTTTATTATTTTTCTATGGAAGACGTGATCTTTCTTGTTTGGCCTTCTAAAAGAATACAATTGTAGTAAATATACCCGTCTGAGTGTTTTTTTTTTTTTTTTTTTTTTTTTACTCTTTGATTAATTTCCAGCATAGAACTTTGAAGACATTTCTTGATACAAAAAATAATTTAATTTAACAAAAATTAAAAAAATAAATGTTTCCAAGAATTGTAAAAATTTAAAGATTCAATTCTGAGTTAACTTTAGGTTCTTTTCACAGATAGAGGCTTTACTGGTATTTGGGTAATAAAGTTTTAATATATGGTAAAACTCAAAAAAAATTTTTTTTAATAATGTTCTCACCACTAAAAAATTTCATTATGGTAAAATGTACATCCATAAAAAAATAAATTTTAATAAAAATATCGAGATCATTTATTTTAAATTGATTAGAATGAAATGGTTTTATTTTGGATAATTATTAACAGACTAAATTATTTGGTATTAATTTTTTTTTTAAAAAAAAGAATGGTAATAGTTTACAATTTTTTAGAATCTTTGGTATATATATATATATATATATATATATATATATAGATCAATTTGCATCCCAAATAACCTAAAAACATTTCAAACAAAAATTTTAATTTGAAATGTTATCAAGGGATAATAAGGTATAGAATTAATAAACAATTATCTTTGAAAGAAAATTTTATAATTAAAAATTGTTTAGTTACTTATAATAAAAAAATAACTTGAAAAAAAATTTTCAACATTGGGAATTTTTTTTTGGTTATTGTGATTTTATTATTTTTCCAAATTTTGCCAAAATAATTTTTTTTTTTTTTTGAAAAGTTTGTCTAGACATCAAAAACCTCTCAGTTTTAACTTTTAAAACACATCATACTTTACTGGAAATTTTTTTGGGGCCCTTTGCACCCCAAAATTGCCTAAAATGCTTGATTAAATAATTTATTCATTATAAAAGTTATTATAAAAAAATCACATAGATAATTTGTTTTATCTACTGATTACTATTCAATATCAATATCTATATTAGATTCTAAATAATTTAAAAATAAAAAAAAATATAAATTAAATTTGAAAAAAACAATCAAATTTTTTTTCATTGCAAAATTTTACAATTTTTTCAACAAGATTTTTTTTCAATTTTAAATGATTTTGCCAATAGTTCGAGTCAGATTAATAATTAATTTTTTTTTATTTTTTACAATTTTTTAATTTCTGACTCTTTAAAATCTAGACATAAAATAAACAATATTGTTGAATTAGAGACCATATATCAGAACTTATTTAACAAGATCTGGATTGATTTATTAAGGAAAAATCCAAATTTCAGAAATATATTATTCAAATTTTTACCAATAACAAAATGCAATAAAAAAAATTTGGTTTCGGAGATTATTTTGTTATATTGGAATAATATTTAAGAGTTATTTTTTATTTTATTTTAAATTTAGGTATAAATATTTTATCAATCAAAAAGTTAATTTATATTTGTTTTATTCCAATTTAATAAATTGAAATTATTTTACAATTTTTTTTTTTTTTGATTTTCAATTTATTATCTATTGCTTAAATAAAAGTTTTAGAAAATTAATTCATATTAAAAATTTAATTTTGGTCTAAAGAAATAAATTTCATTTTTCTCTTAATTGGATATTAATTGAATTTTTTTCTAAAAAAAAAAAATAAATTTCAAAGTAATTTATTTTTTTATTTATTTTTTTTATCATAAAATTAGCAAAATTTTTTGGTGGTTATTATTAATAAATTAATGTTTGAGTTTTGAATTACTATTAATGTAATAAAATTTCTGATTTTAAAAAATAAAATAAAAATAAAAATCTTTAAAAAAAATGTAAAAATGAATAATTATTATTTTTTTTTTCAATTTCAAAAAAAAAATCAATAACTTAACTACTTTATCTTTGAACTATTTTGACTTTTTATTATAATTCAAATCTGGGTTAAAGACAAATAAGAAAATTAATATATTAGTACATCAATATTAATTTAAATCTTTTTTAAAAAACTTGATGAAATTTAGGCAAATCCGGGGTGCTAAGGGATATAAAGAAGATTAAATTAAAATTTCCTATTTTAAACACTCTTAACTTTTTCCTGTCCTAAAAAACAACAAAGATAACAACAATTTATTTAACCTCAATTTTTTAAAATCAAATATAACAAATTAAGGGCCTTTGGGTTTTTTTTTTTTTTAACAATAAAATAAAGAATAAAAAAGTCTAAGATTTGTGAGAGAAAATCAATAAAAGAGCTAACCAATTATTGTGTGATTTTTTTTTTTTATTATTTTAAATGTTTTTTTAATTATATCTCTTTTATTTTTTTTTTTGTCTTTGGTGAATTTTTTGACAGAATTTAAAGGAAAGGTCAAATTTGTTCTGGGCTTTTTTTTTTTTTTTTTTTGCACAATAACTTTTTTTAAAAAACAAAAGTTTATTTTATGATAATTCTTTTCTATTTGCTTCTATTTAATTAACAAAATTTGTATATCCCCTTGTTTCTTAATTATTCAAAAAAAAAAAAAAATAACAACTAAAATAGCCTTTAAAATAAAAAAATAAAAAACCAAACAAAAAAAAAAAAGAAAAGAAACTTCTCTTTTTTTAATTAATTAACAAAAAAGAACAATAAACAAAATTACTCGACAATAAAATCTAAAGATGTTATATTTTCTTCACTAATGATTATTTTTTTTGAAATTTCTTGGCAAATGTAAGGATCACAAACAAAATGTAACAAGAAATTTGATCTACTATTTAGCGGCCCATTCTGAAATCATTTTTTAAAAATAGATCTCAAGATTCTATGGCATCTTTTCAAAAATAAATTGGAATCTTGAGATTCTTTTTTTTAGTATCTTTTGAACTGCTCTGTTCGTTTTTAATTCATTACTTTTTCTAAAATTTAAATTGTAATTATTACTAAAAATAAAATTTTGTGGGGGTATTTGAACTTGTGTGGGCCAATATAATATTTAATAAACTATCAAATAATTAATTTCCCCTGAGTTTTGTGATAGGACTACTCCCTTAAATGTCCTAATATCAATAATAGCTTTCAAAAAAAAGGGGGAAAGGCAATAAAATGAAAAGATAATTATTTCAAGAATCAAAAATTGTAACTGTTAAAAAAGGTTTTGTTCAATTAACTTATTTTATAAAGTTGATTCTAGGAGTGTTTTTCAAAAGGATTAAAAAATAAGATTAAAGAAAAATTTTCAAAATAATTCATTAATCTTATTTTAAATTTGCATATTGTTGGAATTGTATAGTACTAAATTTCGGAAGATGTAGGGTGGATATTATGGGTTGTTTTTTACCAAAGATTTGAATTTGTCGGATATGGGAATCATTTCCATTGATATGATTCCTAAGGATTGCAATTTGGATAAAGCCAGAGTGTAATGGTTGATCTGAATTTTGTTGTTTTAATTCGATATGTGCCCACCCATCTTTTTTTTTGATTTTTGCTTGTGTAATTTCCTAACGGATATATTTTGAAAGAATTTTTGTATTCATTTTAGTTTTGGATTTCAATGTTTGATTGTGTAATTTTATTATCAAATAGAGAGAAGTTATAGATTTTAATAGGTAATAGTGTATTTAGTGTTGAGTATTTTTGGTGATGTGGATTCTTTCTTTTTGTTTTTTGCTGTAGAATTGATCGTTTCAAAAAAAAAAAAAAAAAAAAAAAAAAAAACAAAAGTGAAGGTACTTTTAAATCTTGGAAGGTTGTACCAGATGAAACGGCAAACACCCTTGGAGTATAACTTTCGTCTGAAGAGTATTCAATATAAATAGAAATTCGTGCGATTTTCATTTTTCTTTGGAATTGTATATTCACTAAATGAGGCAAGATCCCATCAGACTGCCAGAATGTTTCTGTACTTTTATCTAAAATTTTATCAACTCCATGGCCCGTCTTGGCAGAAGAAACAGTCCAAATCGCTTCAGAAGAAATGTTTATCAAATTTTTTGGTATTTCTAGAGATTTTTGTTGTTCGAGATTGAAATTCAATAATTCTGCCATTTCTGAAAAGAGAATCTTTTGAAAGAAAAATAATTTTTCAAAAATTGATTTTAAGGCATAATATCTCATCCTTATTTTTTTTTAAAAGACAATAGAACACTTATTTCCACAAAGAAGGTTATTAATTCGTAAATAACACCTTTTGTCAACTTTAGAGAAATTAATTATCATTTTTAAAAGAATTTCAATTTTTTACAATTTCATTTTCAGTAAAAGGATGTGAACTTTTTATCATGGGTTTTTGAATTGAGAAAACCAAAAAGAAAGATTGAAAAACTATTGTATTTTTATTTATTTCCACTTGGGGTAATTTCTTGTTGTTTGTATACAATAAATGATATTTCAAATCTCATCTCACATTACAAATACAAGAAAAGCAGATCAAATATTTCAGAGGTTTAGAGATTAGCCCCTGGCAAAGAGTGGTCTAAAATTAAGGTACATTGGGATTAAATGTAAATTATATTAGTTCTCCGTCTTCTAAATGTTTCTTAAAATTCGATTTCTAAAATATTTCAAAAGTTGTTCTAATAAATTAAAAATGATCCGAGTATTATTGAAAAACCAAAAGAATTAAAATTCAAATATGTACTCAAAGACATATTTAAAGGTTGAACCATCAATCTTCAGACTTCAAATTTAAAAAATATCTTTCTTGATTTTGAAGCCAAATCCCGATTAATAGCTAAAAAATGAAAAAATAAACCCCGAGATTCATTTTTACAAATTATGTTTATACATGAGGAAAACATTGATTTTACAATTATATTTATAGAAAGGGAACTAAAACAAATCGGTTTTGAGGTTTTTTAAGCTTATGATGAATGGTTAAAGTTAAAATGAAAAAAATGAAAAATTAATTACTTTCAGAAGTTTGAAATTATGTATTATTAAAGGCCACAAGACGATTATTTTGAGTTTTTTTTTATTTGTTGATTTTGTAAAGTAATTCTAAAAAAAGTCTAAAAAAAAAAATCAAATCTAAATTATAAATAAAAAATCTATTAATTAATGGTTCTATGGTATTTTTACTTGGTTTTTTAGTATAATTTAAACACTAGAGTACTAATATTATTTACTTTTAATTATAAAAAACTACCATTAAAAGATGTTTCCAAAAGAAATGGGAGTGGGGTAATATTAAAATATCAATATTAAAAGTGATTCTACGGTAATTATCCATATATACAAAATTATTTATTCACTATATACAGTCAGTTTCACTTTTAAGGCACAAACTTTCAACGAAATTTAAGGCACAAAAAAATCTCAAATTAAGGCACAAAATTTGGAATTTTTTTTTTTCAATTTATTTTTACTAGAATTTGAATTTTGTGCCTTAATTTGAGATTTTTTTTGTGCCTTAAATTTCGTTGAAATTTTGTGCCTTAAAAGTGAAACTGACTGTATTGGTTCTTTGGAATAATTCAATTTGTTTATTAGTTAAATATATTTTGATAAAAAAAAAACAAGAGTTTATAATAACAAGTTTATATGATATTTTACCAGTATGAAAACTGAAAAAATATTTTTTTATTTTTGTTGGTAAAAAATTTTTGTCACAAGTTTTTATCTTAATAAATTTTCCAAAGAAAAGCAACAATAGATAAAAACTTTTTGTTATTTCAAAATAAGTGTGTATCTTATCTATTTTTTTATATTATTATTAGAAATATTGTTTGTAACTCCTTTTTCTCCAAAAAAACTTGTTTCCTTTGTTTCCATTTTTAATAAATATTTTGATGGGTATAGTTTGTAATATCAATTAATGATACTAATTTAGTGGGTATCAATATCTAACATAATTTTATATTATCCATTTTCAAATAGAAAAACTTGGATTTAAACAATTTTTTAATATCTATATATATTATTATAAAACACTTCACTTTTTGGAAATTCGTTAGGTGAATCCATACTGCTGAATAGACTTTAAAATTAAAAAAAATATAATTCTTCTTTTTTATTTCCAATAATATATCAAATTTCATAAAATTTACAAGATTAAATAATAATTTTTTTTCAAATATCCGAGTCTAAATAGTTATCTTTAATAATTTAAATAATTTATCTGATAATTCTTATGAATCTTTTTTTGATTATAATTTTTAATAGGAATTATTTTTATTAGTTTAAAAAAATTTTTTAACACAAGAAAGAATAGTAAAACATATTTATTTTATCTATTTTTTGGGTATGAGAATAGAAATCAATTATATTTCACTTTTGAATTGTTGAGTTACTGTCTTGGTAACAGGGTGGGTGGGTGTTGAACGTGAAATCAAATAAAGAAAATAAACAAAATAAACCTGAGAATAATTATAATAATAATCTGAATAAAAAGAGAGAGATAAAAGGGCCTATTAATCCTTAACTTAATTTATTGTTTTTTTTAAATAAATTAAGTAGAATTAGTATCCTTTTTTTGTTTTAATCTTTTTCATTTATTTTTTTTTTCAAAAAATTTATTATTGATCAAACTTTTGTAAACTTTTTGAAAAAACTAAAATTAAATCCAATACATATATTGATGCTTTTATTCCCACCCAGCTTTTCTTTTTCTTCTCTTTTTATTTAAATAAGGAAAAATTGTTCATTGAATTATCAAATAATACATTTGACAAAAAAAGTTTTTAAGAAACAGAGGGTTTTTAGTCCTTTTTACCTTTACGAATACTTTCAGGGGTATTAATTTTAATGTTTCCCAGCTTATTTATTTAATAAGATTATATTCTCTCAAAAATTTTAAATTGTTGCTCCGAAAAGCACAAAAAAAAAAAAAAAAACGAAAAAATTTTTTATTTATTGTTAAGTTACGAAATAAGTTCTATGTCATAATAATAGGAACAAGAAAATTAAATCAAGAAAAAAATAACAAAAAAAAAAGAATAATAAAAAAAAAACAACAATAATAAAAAATTCAAAAAAATATCAACTAAAATTTAAGAAAAAAAAAATAACATTAATGATATTATAATAATACTTATTTTTGGAAACTCAAATTATTGTAATAAAAAATTATTTTTTCTTTGATCGGTTTTTATAATGGGTATGTAATAATTTGTGGCTTTTATGGGAAAGAGGCTTTTTAAAGAATTGTTCATAAATTTGTTTCACTGCTTGATTTTCATGGGATTTTCTAACTGTTTGTTTTTCATCGATAGTGTAAATGCCCTTCATTCTTCTTTCCAAATAATCGCTTGTCAAGCTTTTTGGTTCACCACCGCCACCAATGCATCCGCCTTTACAGATCATGAATTCGACAAAGTGATGACTGACTTCACCGTCTTTAATTTTTTGAAGGTAATTTCTGATATTGGATGCCTGATGAACGACGGCAACTTTTAATTCGATTTCGCCGAATGGGATTTTGGCTTCTTTGATACCTTCGAATCCCCTGACTGGTGTGTAGTTCAAGGTTGGCATTGGCTTTTCCAAGGCAATTTCATATGCTGTTCTCAGGGCTGCTTCCATAACACCGCCGGTGTTTCCAAAGATTACAGCTGCGCCTGTGGATTCGCCGAGAGGGTTGTTGTATTTGCTATCCTCGAGACTTAAAAATGAGATTTTCTTAAGTTTGATGAGTCTTCCGAGCTCGCGTGTGGTTAAGACAATGTCGGTTTCTGGAAGCCCCGATTCTGTTTTAAGTTCGTCTCTTCGTGCTTCGTCCTTTTTGGCAGTACATGGCATGACGGAAACAACAACAACGTCTTCTGGTTTCATTCCCATCTTTTCTGCCCAGTAATTCTTAATAATTGAGCCGAGCATTCCCTGTGGCGAGCGGCAAGATGACAAGTTTGGAATAAATTCTGGGTAAAGCTTTTCAACCATGTTGATCCATCCGGGGCAACATGAGGTGAACATTGGTAATACACCGCCGTTGGCAACGCGATCCAATAATTCAGATCCTTCCTCCATAATGGTCAAATCGGCTGTGAAGTTGGTGTCAAATACCATGTCAGCTCCTAGTTTTCGAATGGCGGCAACCATTTTGCCTGTGGAGACGTCGCCTGGCTCCATCCCAAATTCCTCAGAAATGGCAACACGTGTAGCTGGGGCGGTTTGGAATACAACAATTTTTCCGTTTTTGTTCTCAAGAACGTCCAAGGTCCTTCGAACAGCGCTATGCTCGGAAATTGCGCCAACTGGACAATAAAAGGAACAGGCACCGCAATTGATACATTCTGTTTCTGTGATTGGAGAGTCAAAGGCGGTTTTTGGAATTGCGTGAACGCCCCTTCCGGTCATGCTCAAAATGTCCATCCCCTGAAGTAAGGAACATGCTTGGACACATCTGTTACACAAGACACATTTGTCCATATCCCTGATCAACGATGGGGAGGATGAGTCGACCATGTTGTGGCTTTTTTCAAAGATTTTGGGGAATTTGTCTTCAACACCATATCTATAAACTAAGTCTTGAAGTTCACATCTTCCATTTGCCTTTTTTTTTTTAAAGTGTTTTGAGAATGGAGAAAAAGAAAAAAAGAAAAAATAAATAAAAATTGATAAAAAAAGGGTTTTTTTTTTTTGTTCTTCGATTTGGAGGGTTTGAATTTGTTATTTTGTTGAAAAAGAAATTTCGAGAAAGAAGATTTTATTCAATTTTCTAATTTTTTTTGTTTTGCCCTTTAAATTTAGAAATATAAAAAAAATTCTTATTTTTTAAAAAGGTCAAGCAACAAAGAAAAAGTTTTTTTGAAACCAAAACTAAAAGAAAGATTGGAAAAATTTCTCTTTTAATTTTTATCACCCAAACAAAAAAAGAATAAAAAATATTTTGATCTGTAAAGAACAAATAAAAAAATTGTTTTGCTTTTTTTTCTCCTAATCGAGAAAATTTTTTATAAATTCTTGATAAAATTCGGTAAATAAAGAAAAAAGAGGGAAAAAATAGCTTACTTCACAAGAAGTACACTCTTGGTTGTGTGTAGCTAGGATCAATCCAAGATTGCTTTTGACAGAGTTAACGACCCTTGGTGAGTTTGTTGTGATTTCTAAACCATCTCTCAAATCTGTGACACAGGCAGGTACCATTTTACCTCCTTGGTTTGTTTCAACAAGGCACAATCTACATTTACCAACAGGTTCTAGCATTGGGTGGTAACATAAGGTTGGTACATAAATATCATTTTCTCTGCATGCCTCTAGAATGGTTTTTGCAGTGTTCGATTCATATTTTTTGTTGTTAATCGTGAATTTAATTGACTTTGTTCCAACACTTGAAAGGCTTCTTAGAAGTGAGGTTTGGAGAAAGTTTTTTTGTTTGACAAAAAGATTAAGCATTTTGGAATAGACTCGGAAAAAAATGAAAAAAAATTATTTCAAAATTTACCAAATTTGTTGTTTATACCCCCAACGGAATTGTTGGAACTGATATTGAGTTTAAAGAATTTTTCGGAAAATCTCGAATCATTAAAGATAAATACTTTATTTCTTTACTTTACAAATTCCTATTTCTGTGATTTCTTTGATTTTTCAAAATTTTTAACCCTGACTGAACAAACTGACACTTGTTTTTTCTTGTAATTTAATACTTTTTCTTTTTTAAATAAATAAAATTCCACAGATTTTAAAAGAGAAATTAATTCGAAAAATTGTGTGAAAACCAAGATACAAACCGTCTTAGGTGTATTTGAAAATTGCTTATAGAACCATTTGAATTTTTTTTTTTGTAGTTAAAAAGCCCCAAAATATACCCAAAGATTTTACTGATTTTCAAATATTTTCACT
Source organism: Anaeramoeba flamelloides (assembly GCA_027625915.1). NCBI lineage: Eukaryota > Anaeramoebidae > Anaeramoeba > Anaeramoeba flamelloides. The sequence continues at coordinate 8,005,411 of JANTQA010000032.1, read as the reverse complement.
CACAAAGTGGTTTTGGTTAATAAGGAAAACCACTCAAATTTTGCTAAAAGAACTATTTTTAAAATCACTTCAAGAAAAATTTGTGAGTTTATGTCTTTGAAAATAAAAACGATTTTCGAAATTATAATAATAAGATTCCAAAATTAGATCTTTGTTTGGTAGTTTTTTTCAAAAACTGAAAAAAACTTTGCTTATATCAAAAATAACTCATTATTTTTGACACTAAGATTTTTGTTATACACAAACGACTTGTTCATTTTGTATTGGTCCTATATTTCTGAAGAAATTGATCTAGACCCCAAAAGAGTAAAATTCCACAAGAATTATCTGATCTTTTTTTATTATATCGATCCAGATATCAATATTTTTTGAAACTTACCCCATTTGTTTATTTACTTCTAATTAGAGTATAACGTAACAAGCACAAAGGGGTTAAAAAATGATTTTTTATACAATTTGGAATACATTTTCAAATAAAATATGAAGTATTTTTTTTAAATTTGTTTTAACTTTCTAAAAATGATATTATATATAAACTCTTTTTCACTCAAAGGGGCCCAGTTGTAAATCCAAAGTATAACGTTATAAGAAGGTTTAAAGCATGTTTGAGTCTCTTTGAATTTTTTAAAGAAAATATTAAATCATTTTCTTTTCTTTTTTTAATTATGGAAAATTTACAAACTCAGGTACAATTTGAAATTATTGCATTATATAAAAGGGGGTTTTCTCAGAGAAATATTGCAATACGATTAAGAATCAGTAGAAAAAAAGTCAGGGTGTGGATAAAAAATTGGAATGACGAAAAAAGAATACACAAGAAAAAAAAAGGTGGTTCAAAAAAAAAAATACAATAATGATATTTTGGAGTTTGTTAAGAAAAAAACAACTGAAAATCGTTCTTTATCATGCCAAGAACTGGGCAAAATTGTGAAAGAAAATTTTGAAAATGTATCATGCTCCACACACAACACTAGCATGAAAAAAATTTTGAAATTTTTTTCATTTTTTTTTTTCTTCAAAAGTTCTCTAAGAAATAAAAAAACAATAGACTATCAAAGTAATATAATAATTTATATTTTAAAAAAAAATTAAAAGGATGTTTGTTAAAAAAAACATTAAAAACGAAAAAAAACACTCATAAATTTTTTTTAGATAATTTTTTATTTTTTTTATTTTTTTTAATTTTATTTTAAAAGCTATATTGTATATCAAAATATTTAATACTCAACTCTAATAACAAACATTTATTTTTAAAAAATTATTATTTTTTTTTTTTTATGAAAAATTTTTTTTGCCTAAATTTTTTGAAACAATTTCAAATTTATAACTTTTTTGATTGATTCAAAACACTTTTTTCAATCAAAATAAGTCTTTATTATCAAAATTTTAAATTGAAAAAAAATTTTTTTTTTTTGAATTTTTTTTTTATTTCATTTTAAAAAATCCCATCTATGAGATTCTTTAGATGAGTACAATGTTTTGGGGTTTTTATAACTTAAAAAATCATTTTTTCAAATTTTTAACCAATTTGAAAAAAAATTCATTCTTCCGCTGAAGAAAAATTTTTTAGTTGAAAAAAAAACTTTTTTTTACAGAATTTATTGAGAATTTTTGAAATTTATTCGGTGAACTGATAGAAAAAATAAATTTTTGATTTTTTTATTATTAGGGGGTTATTTCGTAATTAGATAAAAAATAATTGCCCTTTTGACCTTGAATAATTCATTTTAGAGTAAAACATATTGAGTAATTCAAAATTAAATAAAAATAAAAAAAAAATATTTTATTTTTTTTGAAAAATATAATAAAATATAGATAATTAAAGTTTTTTTTTTAATAGAAATCTGTTGTTGATGTGCTTTTTTATTATCCTTGTTCTGACCCTTGTTGGTATTGTTTTTCTTGTTTTTCTTGTTTTTTCTTCTATTTCTTAAGGTTTTTTTTTTTTTTTTTTTTTTTGTTTTTGTATGGGTTTTTTTTTGGTTACTAATGAGATCCTTCAAGAACAAGAATTTTTGGTAATGGGGTTTATTTAAAGAAAACAAATCCCATTCTTATAAAAAATGTGATAAAGTACGATCAAAAATTACCGATGACTGTACTTGAGTACTTATTGTTTTGAGAATGAAATTACCATTATTTTTAAATTTTATTAAGTTTTTCTTTTTCTTTTTCTTCTTTCATTTTCAGTTTCATTGTTTGTTTTCATTATTGCCATCATTGCTATAATTTCTTTTTACAATATAAACCCCATTCCAAAAATTTGGAAACACCCAAAATCAAAAATAATAAAAAAAAAAAACCCAATTTATTGTATTTTTCCAAACCTAATAAAAAACAACATTTAAGTAACCTAGTATCAATGTTTTAATAAGTAATCATTTTAATCCAAATAAAAGAAAAAAAATATAAAACTCAAAAATAAAAATAAGTGTGTCGAAAATAATGAAACGAGCGGAACATAAAATGCATTGGTAAAATTTGTTGAAATTTCACCAACAATCGTTGATCCGATTAAATGTTAAGATACCGTCTACCAATTGTATGTTATTTTCCAATTTAACAAACTCAACAGTAACTGTCTATCAACGATTGAAAATTTTTTTCAGATCTAACAAAAAAGATTACCTAACTTGCAAAAAAGGAAATGAAAACAAAACAAAAAAGACAAAAAATGAAAGAGTTTGTAAAATTAAAATTCTTTCCAAATTAAATTTAAAGTTCAGTAATGATGTTCTTTACACTGTTTAAACTGTGTCCAAATATTTAGAATCTAGTTTATTAATATAAATAATAATAATATTATTAATTATCAATATATATATATATCTATATAAACCCCAATTCAAAATTTTTAACACACCAAAATTCGATTTATGAAAAAAAAAACTTATTTAATCAATTCAAGAAGATTTACCAAATTAGAACCATTCACTAATTGAAATGTTAACACTTTTTTATATATTACAATACTCACAAAACAATAAATAAATAATTATCAGTACAAATTAATCATGGGTGTGTTAAAAATTTTGGAGAGAGCAAAACAAAAAAATACATTACTTAATTTGTAGAAATTCTATTAGGAACATTGATAGATCAAATGGTTAGATACTACCAACTAATTTTATTTGAGTTCTTCTATTTGGTACAACTCAACTTTAACCTAATATCGATGGTTGAAAAAAATTTTGATCCAACAAAACAAGTTACATAATTCAAACAATGAAATGAAAACAAAAACTAAAAAATGAAAAAATGATTTTACATATTTTTACAAAAAATCATAATTATCTCCAATTTCAATGAAATTGTATTATTGTGATTGTTTGGAACGTTTTAAATGCATGGAAAATTTTGAATTTTAGTTTATTTATATATATTTATATGTATGTATGTATGAAATAAATTCCAAAAAATTGGACATAGTTTAAACATTTGAAAGAATAACAATACTGAACTTTATATTCAATTTGGAAAGAATTTTAATTTTACAAACTCTTTCATCTTTTGTCTTTTTTGTTTTGTTTTCATTTCCTTTTTTGCAAGTTAGGTAATCTTTTTCGTTAGATCTGAAAAATTTTTCAATCGTTGATAGAAAGTTACTGTTGAGTTTGTTAAATTGGAAAATAACATACAATTGGTAGATGGTATCTTAACATTTGATCGGATCAACGATTGTTTGTGAAATTTCAACAAATTTTACCAATGCATTTTATGTTCCGCTCGTTTCATTATTTTGGACACACTTATTTTTATTTTTAAGTTTTTTTTTTTTTTGGTTTATTGGGATTAGAATCATTATAGTAGGGAAAAAAACACCAGACATTAAAAATAATCCCTGTAAATATTTTTAATTGTTAATATTAGGAAAATTGGTGTATAATTAGAGAATAATTTATTTTATTTAAAATCCAATATATTTCATAAATAACCAATTTTTTTCTGAACCTATACTAATAAACCTACCCAAAGTTCATTAAATTAGGTGTATTTCTTGAATACTCGAGTAATTGTTTAATACCATAAGTAAATCAATTTTTTTTGAAAAACAATTGCGGTTTTATAGAGGTTTACAAGAAGTTTGGAAAATGATATTTTTTATTCTTGTTTTTTGATTGTTGAATAATATTTTTAACAAGTTTAATTTAATTAATCATCATTCTTATAAGGGGTGAGTAAAAATTTAGAAAGTTCGATTCTTAAAAAAAGTGTTTGATTTCAAATAAATGAAATTACACGTCATTTTTTTCAATATTCACAATTAAAAAATCTTGTCTGGGATTTTTTTCATGTCAGGTATTTTTTTTACTACTTTAATTATAAAAATACAGTCAGTTTCACTTTTAAGGCACAAACTTTGAACGAAATTTAAGGCACAAAAAAATCTCAAATTAAGGCACATTTTTTGGAATTTTTTTTTTTACAATTTATTTTTACTAGAATTTGAATTTTATACTTTAAGGAAGTAAGTACATTTTACCATTTTGAAAATTTTTAATTGTGTTAACATTACTGAAAAATATTTTTTGGGTGCCACAAGATATTGAAACTTTGAAACCAAAACATTATTCACTAGTTTATTTGTAAAAAGAGTCAAAGTAATTCAGAGTTGAATCTTTAATTTTTCGATTTTTTGAACATTTTTTTGGATTAAATTTTTTGGTTTTATTAAATTTGGGTTTTAGATCTAGAAATGTGTTTATAGGAATGAGAGAAATTAATCAAACAGTAAACCAACAAAATATACCCGAAATGGTGTACATTTGAAACAAATATTTTCTTTTAGAAGACACAGCACGAAAGATCACCATTCGAAATAAATTTGTTAAAATCAAAAATGTAAAAAAAAAAAAATCGATAAAAGCCTATTTTTGAAGATTGGTTTACCTTTATCTTCTTGGTTTGTCTGAATACAAACTATTTTTTCCTTGAATTTCTTATCCCATTACTATTTATTATTATCTTAAAAAACCCTTTGTGATAAATTTGCTTTCAAAATTCTTTTTTAAAATATTTTTATCCAACAAAACCAGAGCAAAGAATACTATTTCAAAAATTAAAATAGAGGTGTTGGAATATTGTAATCAAAAAACAGTTACAAAAGATTCAAATCAAAACAATTGAAAAATTCAATAATAAATTTCAATCAGATTCAGAATTTTTTTAAGTTCTCGTTTTAATGGAAAATAAATAATTATAAAATTAGGTGAATTTGTCCAATAAACCCTTATTTTCAAGAAGAATTAAAAAAATCTCCGATTGTCTGAACTAAAACTAAACTATTTTTCATAAATTTTGACCCACTTTATAATGTTAATGGGAGTTGTTTTAAGGGTTGATTCCAGTATTCTTTACAAAAAATATTTTCAAATTTTTGGATAAGAATCATTTTTTCTAATTTTGCAAATTTTTCTTTTGCTTTTTCAATTTTTTGTTTTTCTATTGTTTTTCTTTATTTTTTTTTCTTTTTTTTTCTTTTTCTTTTTTTTTTTTTAAAAAAGATCCAGTGGAAAAAAAAAGAGATTTTCGAAAAGAAAAATAATCACTAAGAAAATTTCGACTATGTAATGTCTTTGAAAATGGATTTAATTATTCATAAAGAATCTTGTTGTTCAACTTATTTTCGGTGAAAGTTCAGTAATAAAAAATCGGTCAAATACTCATTTCAAAAATTTTGACTCACTTTTTTTTAGTTTTTGGTTTTATTTTTTTTAATTTTTAATATATCAGGCTTTTATAGATTTAGAATAACTTTAAAGAGAATTACAAATCATATTTAGTTATTAATTGCTCTTGAATACTAAAGGATAATTTTTTTTTTCAATTTATTATTTCAGGTGAGTCACAATTTTTGAAAAAGAGTTTAGAATTAGATTACATAAATGAAAATAGGATTTTTTTATTCATTTTGGAAATTCTTTTGAAATAAACAGTAATTTGTTTATCAAAAAGTTTCCAAACAAAATTATTTTCATAAATAATTAAAAATAAAACCAAATCAAGAATAAGTAATTGTGTAAAATTTTATAGATAAGATCAAGTAATAAATGAGTTTTATTTATTTATTTTTTTGATTAATTTTTTCATTTTTTTGATTTCCTTTTTTTTATTGGTATGAAAATATCTTATACTAGGATATATTCCACTCTAGTATTTATGAAAATTTCAATGTATTTGACTAAAGAAATGATTTGAAGAATTTGGTTTCACATAACTGGCGGCACTCATAAAATGAAAAATGCACTTACCCCCTTAACAACAAAAATTTAATGTATTTTATGAGTTTTTATCAAAATACTATTATTTCGTTGATGATCTTTAAAGGATAAGTAAAATCAAATTTTTATCAACAAGGAAAAAAAAATGAAAACATAAAAAAAAAGTTCAACATACTCATTAATTACAAGCTTTAATAGAAACCTGGAAATGACAAGTAAGACCAATTGATAAATCAAAGACAAATCATTAAAGGTGGTGTGATACCATAAGAGTTTTTATTATACAACCCCCACATCGGTTTTTTTTTCCTTTAATTGTTCTATTATTAAAATTTTAATTAAACGTTGACTATAATATGGAAATATACAAAACAACTCATCAGATTTCAATAATACAATAGATATAAATTCTTTTTGTTGATTTATTGAAAATAATATAATAGTTTATACATTGAAGTTAACTAATTTCTTTTTATTAATTGATTTTATTTTTTGTTTCCAGGCTCTATTAAGGTCCCCAATTAAAAAACATTTCTAAAATTTTCCCATAGTTTTTCTTTTTTTTTTTTCTAGGATAGTAAAAAAAATTGAAAAATGAAAAGAAAAATATTTATTTGAAAACAAAAAAACAGTTCTTTAATTTATCATGATTTTCTATTTTTTTCTGATAAAGTTGAACTAATCACGATTTCATTAAATTATGTCGAATTTATTGCTAATATGATCAAAAACCAAGATATCATCTAAACTGGAGTCCCATTTTTTTGTAAAAAAAAGAAATTCAAAGGAAAAATTAACATTCATTTTTTTTATTCAAAACAACGAAAAATACAAAACAAACTCATTAAATGTTCTTTGAAATATTTTTAATTCAATTTATTTGCAAATTTATAATTTGTATAAGGCAAAAAATTATAAAAATGAAAAAAAAAATTCAAAAAAATTAACTAGCAAAAAGTAAAATAATAAATACTGTAGAGATAGAGATAAAGATAAAGATAGATATAGAGATAAAGATAGGAATAGAGACAGAGAAAGAAAACCAAAAAGAGACAGAGATAAAAATAGATCAAAATAAAACAATCTTGTATATTGATCTTATACTATTTGGATCTCCATTCGTCTATTAAATAAAAAATAAAAAAAAAAACAAAGAAAAGAATGGAATTTGGCGTCATTCTTCTAATAATTTATAATAGCAGCATGCCTCTAGCACATTTTGCTGCGAGTCTTACTTGTTCATTGTCTGACATTGCCAATTCTGTCAATGGTATTAAAACGCCAGCGCACACAAGATGTATTTTGTTTTCATTTGAAGCAGCTTGGCTTACCATGATAAGAGCGGCATGCTTTTGTATTAGGGGGAAATCGGATTTAATTAAACGCACAAGCCACTTGAGTCCCTTGGGCTTAAGCCACATTGGCGAATTCTCGAGTTCTGTGAATAGCTGCGGGATAATCAATTCAGCAAGAGCCTTATCCGATTGATGCTTTGAACGCAGCAGACTGATCAGCGCGGAAATGCCCTGGTTTTGGATAAAGCTCTCTGGTATTTCGATTGAAATTTTTGCCAATATTCTGCACGACAGGCGGACCAATTTCCCAGATTCCGTGTTTATGGCGTTATTCTTCATGACGTTCATGCCATCTTTTTTAATAATCAATTTCCTTGATCGCGGGTGGTCGGCTAGCAGGTGCAGCACATGCGCCGCGTTGAGCTTGATGTCCATTAGCTCAGAATTGACCAAGAGCGTGATGATCAGGCCTGCCGCGTTGTGGGTGTCCAACTCTTCCAGCCCCCGCTTGAAGTCTGACACGCTATACAGGAAAATGGAGAGCGCGCGATCCAGGTATTGGTTTGCGCCAAAGGGGAAATCCGCATTGACAAGCGCGCTCACGCAATCCGAGGACAAAAGCTTCTCAGCGATATATTCGTTGAGGCGCAAAAAGTCCGCCAGGGACGTCAGCGCTAAAAGCTTAAACTTTTCTGTGTCCTCGGAGAGCAGATCAATGAATGGCTGGAACCCAACAGCACGCACCAGCCGTGGCTGGAATTGCTTATTCATGCTGAGGTTTAAGACCGTCAATTTGATTTTGTCAAAGATTTTTTTATTCTCAGAGTTCTGAAGAACAAAGTTGATTTGCGTCAGGTACACATTCTTGACGAGAATCCAATGGTTTTGCTCATCAAACGATAAATAAGAAATGGCCTTCGCCGAGATCTCTTGATCTAAGGGCTCCTTCGTGTTTGCTAGTTTTTCAAAAAGCAGATTGTAATCGGAGATTTGCAATTCTTCGTTCTCAATACCCAGCGCCTTGAGCGTTTGGTGGAAGTTTGTTTGCATCGCCTCTTTTAAATTCGATTTCGCTTCAATCCCTTCCTTTTCCAATTGGTAGCATTCCTTGCAGCACCTCACGGCGTTGTGGTAGCCTAAGTGAGACGCGGTGATTCGGTAGCTTGAACACGTATTACAAAAAATGTTACCACAGAGACGACTGAAAATTGGTTGGTTGTTTTTGGTTCGTTAATGTTTATACAGAAAATAGTTTTTTTTTTGTTAAAGGATAAGAATTTGATGAGTTAAAAGAAGGGCACGAAGATAACGAATGAAAAAATTGGTATTTTTTGAAGGAGATCTCATTGGACTAATTTTAAACCAGAAAGAAAGTTTGAAATTATTTTCATTAATTAATAATTGTGGAATCGATGATTTTACGAGGAAATTCCTGAAAGGAAATTTAGAGATAAAGTACACTTTGAGTTGAATTTTCACTTTTTTTTCAAAAATAAAAAAAAAAAAGCCTACCACGGAAAGATCGTTTGGTTGTGAGAAGACGATCACGATCAAAAGGTTTATAGAATGTTAAATTTTTCAGAAGAAAGATAAGAATAAAAAAAAAAATAAAAAAATGGATGTTTGGATTTTTAGGTCGCTTTGTATTCCTGTTTCGAGAAATTTTAGGTGTGCTGGGTGCTCAGTGGTGTTTTTGAAAAACTTGTTTTTTTGGAAAAATTCCGAAGGTAAAGTGGTTGTGTAACACAGGAAAAGAAAACTTACCAATGATGCCTTCTTTTTGTGAACGTAAATTTTGTTCCACAATTATAACAGCTATTCGCTTGATTGTCCTCTTCCCAAACAGGTCGAAAAACTTCAATCTTATTTGTCATTCCTTAGTCGAATAAAATTAGTCAAGTTAAGAGTGATTGTAATTTATTGTTTATTGATGGTCAGGTTGAAAATATTAATAAATAAAATCGATTTTTATTGAAGAAAATATGAGAAAAATGATTTCTTCAATTTAATTTTTGTTGGGTTGTTGACACTTTTCAATTGAATTTCAGTCTGAGAACAACTTCATTTAGTTTGACCAAAATTAAATTTGAATTTAAAATTGATGATTGTTGATTAACATTATGTAATTAAAAATTTAATTGTTTTCTAAATTTAAAACAGGATTTCAGGTTTTATCTTCTTATTATGGATTTGTTTGAGAGTAAATTTCAACCTTTTGATCATTTTGTTTGAAACCAGTCAATTTAGGATTTTATTTTGAATTTTGATTAAAAAGAGTTTAGATCCAAATCATTTTCAAAACAAAAATGTTTTAAAAGTTTTAAGTGAGTAGGTAGATTTTACCAATGACAGCCCCTTGGTTTATTCGAAAAAGAATCATTAAAAATATACCTTGAACGAAATACCTCAATGTTTAAATAAATAGGTGAATGGAATTTATCCTCATATCTTTTTTTTAATTTCCAATTAAGGTTTACAATCCCAAAAATTGTAAAAAGAGGATTATCTTGTGTAGGTTGTTAGGGCTTGTTAATTTGTTGTTTAAGTAATCGATCTTGAATGTAGTATCGACTTTAATAGTTCAAAAATGCAGTTTTTAGCAATTTATTTTGTTTTTTTTTCCGAAATCCAAACTGAAGTTATCAATTATAATATAATTGTCTGTATTTACCAATGAATCTTGATTTTTGGTTTTTAAATTATAAAAAATTTATTACAATTATGCTCAATTAACTAAAAATAAAAAAAAAATTATTTTGAAAGCTTTAAATAAACCAAAAGTTAATTTAAAATTACTATTAACAACCCATAAATCAGTTTTTAATAACTGATTGGATTAAAAAGTGGAACAGTGAAAAAAAGTTCAACACAGTTTTTACTTAGGAGAACCTAAAAAAGAAAAGTAAAATCAATTAAAAGAAGAAACAAATTAACTTCAAAGAAGTATCTATTATATTATATCCCATCAAACCAACAAAAAATATTTAAATACACTTGATTATCTCAATTGTATAGTAGTCGTTTTGGAGATCTCAAAAATAGTCAATTTTTTTAATATTTTTTTAATAATTGATTTATCAAAGAAAAAGCCTATACCAAACGATAATATTAAAAAAAATTGTCCTTGCGTTGAATCCTTCGTTATTCATTTATTTTGACTTTTGTTAATAGATCTTACTTTTCATTTTCTGTAATTCTCCCAATTAAAATACACATTCCACTTTTTTTAACAAATGGTCAATTACCTTCCAGTATATTAGTCTTACACTCACAAATTTAGAATTCAGAAAAAAAAAATAAATTTAGAAAAATTGCGTTTTAGAACCTCTATTAACGCCAATAACACATTCAAGACCCATTGTATAAAAATCAAATTAACAATTACCTAACACCTGATGCAAGAAAATCCTTTTTCAAAATTTCAATATTTGTAAACCGTTAAAAAGGGAAAGTGAAAATAATTAAATTAATTGATTAAAAAATACAAAAAATATAAAAAATAGAATCATTTATTTTTTGATATAATCTGTAACATAAAATACAAATACTTTTTCTCGAAATTATTTAATTTTCCAGTTCAGATAATGAAAAACTTTTTTTTGAAAAATATATAAGAAAAAAAAATAATGGATAATTTATTTGATTTCAGATTAATTATTTTCAATTCCTATTTGAATTTATTGGTCTGATTCTAGTTTTGGTTCAGAAAATAGGATATTAATTGAATTTAACCCCAGAAAGAAATATTTATAGAATGTAATTTTATGATGTTAAAATTATACTTTTCCTCTTGATTTGAAAACTAAAAATAAATATAAATATTTATATTTTTTTCATCATATTATCCTTTTCAAATAGTTATACTTTTTATAATTGTTTTTGATTTCAATTATTCTATAGTTTATCTTTATTCTTTCAAATAGTATTATTTATTTTTGGTTATTTTGAAAAAAACATTTGAGATGAGAAACTTTGAGAACAAATTGGTAAAAATGTGGTTTTAGTAAAATAATAATAAATAGTAAATGATATAAAAAGAGAAACGATATCAATTGTCCATTTCCATCTAAAATGAGAAGATAAAGAATAAATATCTTTGAAAATAGCACCACGTTGATTTTTATTCAATTCTTCTTAATTTCAATTAAGTTATCTGAAAAGATGATTATTTTTTTATCTACAAAAAGAAAATATTTGTTAAAAATACAAAAAACTTCATTTTTTGGTTATATTTGCTTTTTCTTGTAGTAATTTCAATCATTTACTATAAAGCATTTCTAGATTCAAAAACAAATACAAGAAAAACCAAAAATTTCAGATAAAAAAAATATTTAGGAAATTGAAAAATTAAAGATTAGAATTGGATTTTTTTTTTTTGAGTTCCTTTTCACCAATAGAGGAATGTATGAAAATTCTTGGTTTCAAAAACTTCAATAACCCATAATAAATATTGAAATATTTTTTCAATAATATTCTAAGAGTTGAAAATTTATAAAAGGTGAAAATTTACCTCTTTCTTTAAACAATAATCGATAATTATATAGAAAACTTTGATTTTTAAAAAAAATATAATACAAATTGATAAAATTATCGAAAAAGTTATAAATTTTAACTCTTTTATCTACAAAAACTTGAAAATTATATTTTTTTTCTGATCAAGGATAAGTAGTGGTAATTAAATCAAGAATAATTAATAAAATGGGTTTTATAAAGGTTGTTAATATTCCAGTTTTTATACTCACGTTTGGATAATAAAGGGGTTGGAACTTCTAATTTCATATTAATTTTTATATATAATAGGGTTTTTCAAGGAAATATATTTTAAATAATATTTTAATTTAATTGTTCCAAAATATTTTTTTTATAAACACCTATTCAGTCAAAATAAAATAGTTAAAACATTTGAATTAAATGTATTTAAAGTGTACGAATGGATATTATAAGAAAATATTTATTTCACAAATCTTAAAATCATAATCTTTTTTTTTCAGTTTTTGGTTGTTACGTTTTAATTTTTTTACTTTTTTTTTTTTTTTTTGTTACACTCTATTATTTTGGAAATTTTTTATTGTTATAAAATACATATCCATGAGTTAAAAACATGTTATTCCAATTTTATTAAAATAATACTGATACGTGTAGAAAAATTATTTTGATTTAGATTGGAATTTCATTTGATTTTGTTTTCAAGATCAAAAGGAACCTTTTTTATATTTTTTTTCCTTAATAACCATAGAATTAAAGTTTTTCAATTTTAAAAATTATCTATTTGATTTTTTCATTTTAATTTATACAGAATATCAGCTAACCTATGGTATTTTTTATCAAACGTGTTTCTTTATTTGTTCTTCAAAGATAAATTATAAAAAATAAATGATATTTGAAAAAAGCCTGTTCACCTTTATAGGAAACTAAGTTTATATCTAAATTCAGAACATATGCAAGTTTTGAAGGGGAATAAAGAATAGTTTTTATAAATTATCTTTTTGTTCAAAATAACAAAAACTCCTCTAATAAACACAAATGATTGTATATTACATGAAATTTTTTAAAAACAATGAAATTTTAACTGAAAAATAAATAACTAATTTTGATGATTTTTTTCCCAAAATCTGTTTTTTTTTTTTTTTATAAAAATAAAATAAAAATATTTTTTTTCAATTTACAAATTGCTTAGGATTATATAGAGCCCAGAAAGAAAACTGATTTCTACATTTATTTATTCATATCTTTCTTTTTTCCTTTTGTTAAATGTTTTTCAGTCGAAATTGTAATTTAATGTGCATCTAAACTAAAATCCAAAATTTTCTACATAATTAAAACAATCACAATAACACAATTTCATTCAAATTGGAAATAATTTTGATTTTTGTAAAATATGAAAATCATTTTTTCATTTTTCATTTCCTTTTTTGAATTTCCAAATATATTTTCGTCAACCAAAAATTGTTTCGAACGATTGATATTAAGTTAAAACTGATTTCTTCTGTTCTGAAGAATTCAATAAAATTACTTGATGGAATCTAATCATTTTATCAATAAATAATTGTTGGTGAAATTTCAACAAATTTACCAATGTAATTTTTTTGTTTTGCCCTCTTCAAAATTTTTTAACAAACCCTTGGCTTATTAGTATTGACAATTATTTATTTTTTATTTTGTGAGTATTGTGATTTATAAATAATTGTTAACAATCCAATTAGTAAATGTTTCTAATTTGATTTTTCTTTTTGAATTGATTTAATAGGTTTTTTTTTCCAAAATTAAATTTTTTGTGTGTTAAAAAATTTTTGAATTGGATTTTACAAAAATTACAATTTTAATATTGAATATCTCTAGAAGTTTTAAAAAAAAACAAAAAATAATAACTAAAAAAAAAAAATAAAATAAAAGTAAAGAATAAATCAATAAATTATATTTATTCTAATAATTTTCATTTAATATTGATCTATCTAATATTTATCTATATAATATTATTACGAATGAAAATAAAATTCTTATTAATTATTAATTTTATTTGAGTATTTTTTTTAAAAAAAATAGCATTCCAAAAATAGAGAGCCTTCCAAACCATTAATATTATATTCAGAAATCGAAATTGGTGATTTGCTCAACAGATTTAATAAAGATGGATTCTTTCCTTGGTGATAAAGATTAATTTTTGATAATTTATCTAATTGAATGTTCTTTTCAAGGCATGCACTTATTTCTGTGGTATCCTTTTCGTTTAGAGTATTTTTATTTGGTAGGGTTATTTCAATACAGGCAAAAGAAGGGATCTGTGAGTCTAAAGAAAATACTTGGGAATTTAATTTAAAATTGTCAAAGTTTTGTTCAAAGACAGTCTTTTCAGAGTCTTGGATTAATTCCTTTTTTAATGCGATTACAAAGATTTCTATACGGCCTTCAATTAAAGAAGAGGCCTTAAATACATTAATTATTGCCTTTTTATTTAATTTCATGTTTTCTAGGGTCTTTTCTGGCAAATTCTCATTTGTGACGATCCTACAGTATAAAATGTCTTGAAGAGAGCTATGGCTAACCATTAAATAATTTTTTAAATTGAGAATTGCTTGTTCCGTTTCTTCTTCAAACGATTCAGGGAAAGAAAGATCAGATGCCTTTCGACCAGTTACCGATGAACTAATTATTAAATTTTGATTTACTTCCGTAAGGTGGCTATAATTGCCAAGGCATGGTGGAGAGAAATTAGATCTACTAAGCACATGTAAGGATTTGCTTTTCCCCTTTGAGGCCATTATACTCATTTTGAGTTTTCCCTCATTATTCAAATTTTTCCAAATAACACGGGATGGTGGGCTCACAAGAAAATATTGTTTGAGTATTTGCTCTAGTGGTTGGATTTGTGAGTTTGCATTAAGGGCGATCTCAAGAAGAACAATATTGGACAAGTCCATTTCAAATTGGTTTAAAATGGTATGAAGGCCCCCAATTATCCCATTGGCATTCTCTTTGAAATTATCTTCTTCTTGTTCTTTTTCTTCTATTTGGTTCCAAATGCCACTAATGTAAAGGTAGTCATCATTTTTAGAGAATAACTTGTATTGGATTGATTCATTATTCTTGCCATAATAATTTAATTTATTCAAATCTATCTGGGGTATTTCAATTTCGCCTGTCTCTAATTCGGTAGGCTTGTCATAAATAATTATCTTACCAGCATTTTTATAACCCTTTTTGGATTTTGTGAGATTTTGGAATTCGGTTTTTTGCTCTAAATGGAATTTCTTGACGATGACATACCCGACAGGGGCAAATTCGTTATCAGCCGTAATTTCAATTTTAAAATCATCAAGAACGATTCTTTTTTCAAAGATTGGACAGTCAAGTGTTAATGACTCATACTCGCCACCCTCTCCGCAACAATTCAATTGATACTTTGCACTTAGATCCATTAGCTCGTCTTCTAATTCGACAAGAGATTTGCCGAGGTGCTTCTTTGGTTTCAGGCCCATCGATGCAACCTTGATTAAGATGGAATCCATTGGTGCCTTAACCATTCTTCTCAAGAGCTCTGGCTGTTCGATACGCCACAGTGGCGCCAACACAATTAGATCTAAACGGCTACACACATTTTCCACCCTTGTTCGCTGGTAATTCGACAAGATGGCTCCACAGCAGATCCCCTCAAGATCTGGGATCTCTTCCTTCACATACTTCAAGATAGCATACAGGTCCTCAACTTCATCTTTTAAATCAGATGGCTTGTATTGCAAATCCTGATTAGGACTCAAACCCTGGAATGGGCGACGGTAGAGCGGGAGATTTGTACACTCGGCATATGCTTCAATAACCTCGTGACCAACAGTCTGGAAAGAATATGAATCTAATTCATACGTACCTTCCTGTGATGGGTACAAATTAACTAGCGCACATAGCTCGTGACCAAGTTCATTCACACAAACGTGTGCAGTGAAAAAGGAATCTTTTCCTCCGGAAATTAATGCTGCAATTTTCATCTTTTAGAAAAAAAAAAAAAATCGTTAATATGTTTTATGGTTTGTTTTGAAAAAAAATGATTGATCATATTTGTTTGACTGTTCTCTCGAGTTTACTTTTTTGAGTTTTTTTTGGGTTTGTTCTTCATTGAACTTTTGTCTTCAAAAATTCAACTCTTTCATAAAAGTTTGAAATAGTTTTGATTTTTTTGTTTAATTACGTATTATTTTACTAAATTCTTGTTTTATTTTTAAAGATCTCTTCCATTTTCTCTTTTTTCGTCATTTGGCCATATGTTATTCCAAGAATTTTATCCTCTTTCACTGAAAATTTCAGGTAAAAAAAATAAAGCAGAAAAAATCAAAATTTGCACAAGAAAGAGTTTTGCATTTTTCAGAAAAATCAAAATAGTTTTCTAAAGAACAATCTAAATAAGAGTCTCTTTGAAACATTTTTAAAATGAAAAGGGTGTTTTATTGTCGTTTTGATATGTGAGAAAAAGTACAAGTCTTCAAAATTGAATTTTTACTCACTAGTATTTTCCAATTAAAAAATGAAAATTTTTAGTTCACATTCCAAAATATTTTTCTGGTTTAATAATTTGAAAGAAAACTCTAAGATCTTTACAACATCTTTAAAAAATGATGTTTTTAGACAACACATTAAACTTCCTGAGTCACTCTAAGATAATATTTTTACTCTTCTTTATTTGATTGTAGCGGTTTTAATAAATATTCATTTTGGAAAGTGAAATATAAATTTTCTTTTATTAATTGGAAAATAACAGTACTGTTAATGGTAAAATAAAAAGATCAAAATTTTCATTCAGATTTCCATAAAAATCACATCCAATAACTTAAATAAAACATCAAAAGTCCTCAATTTCTAACAAACGAAAATCACGAATTTAAGCTGATTTTGAGAATTAAAATTGAAATTTTACGAACCTATAAAATCTTTTTTAGGAAAGCTGAATCAAAATTTTGTTCAATTTATTTTACAACAAATAGTATATTAAAAAGTTTCATATTTTGGTTTATATTCTATGTTTGTAGTGTTTTTCTCAACCCAACCATTTTTCTTCAAAGTCTAGTAGTTTCTAGTTTTCAATAAAAACCATTGGAATAAACTATCTGTAACAAGAAAATTGTGTATTTGAAACACTACCAACTTCTGATTAAGTATTTAATCAAGTAAAATTTTGAAACAAGACAAACAATACAATTTTTTGTTTATTTCCAAGAGAGGAATTAATTTCTTCTTATACACATTAGGTTTTCCAAAATTTAAAATAAAAGATTCTATACTTTGATTTTTCTCTATTTTTTAGAATTCTGAAAAATTGTCTTTAGATTTTTTTTTATTGTAAGATATGAAAAGAAAATTTATTAAATTTTAGTTTTAATTTCTATAATTAAAGAAAAAGTATCGTTAGGTTTTCTTGAGTTTTCTGTTTTATTCTTGGAATCAATAGATTTTCTTTAGTTTTTTTTTAATTTTGAAATAAACAGAAAATTTTAATAAATCTTCTGTGTATTTCAAAAAGTAAAAAAAACCTAGCAAACTTCACAAATAAAATAGAAAACCTCAAAAAAACCTAGAACACTTAACGAAATAAAAACAAGAAAAAAAGAAAACCCATGTACTTAATAGCACTCTATAGAACTTGGAGGCACTTGCCTAATTTCAAAATTTTGTTTCAAAATTCCAATAAAGAATCAGAAGTTTATTTTGCATTAAA
Source organism: Anaeramoeba flamelloides (assembly GCA_027625915.1). Classification (NCBI taxonomy): domain Eukaryota; family Anaeramoebidae; genus Anaeramoeba; species Anaeramoeba flamelloides. The sequence goes on along the minus strand of JANTQA010000032.1, from coordinate 7,987,694 downwards.
TGATAACAAGATAAATAATGAGTTTTGATTTCGAATACGATCAGAAATTTTATTCTTTTGTTTTTCTTGTTTATCTGGAAAAATTTTTTAATTAAAATTATTCGATTTTTTAATAAGATAGACTACCCTAAAGAAAATGATCTATAGATTAAAAAGTTTCAAAGTTCAAATGCATTTACCTAGAATTCAAGATTTATTTTTTGGTTTATTTTTATAATTTAATAGATTATATATATATATATATATATATATATATATACCAGGTAGTTAAAAAAAAAATTATTTTTATTAACCCTTTCTATTGAAAGTTCACGAATTAAAAAACCCTACCAAAGATTTAAAAATTTTTATTCTTTATTTTTTAATTTTATCCCTTTTTTAATTATTAAAATATCAATCTTTTAAATCTTATAATAATTTAAAAGAGAATATAAAGAGAGTAAAAATATTTTACAATTTTTATGTACCCCCGTTTCAACGAATCTGAATATTTCAAATAATTTCTTTAACCAACAAAATTGATATTTTAATAAAGAGGAGAATGAAATATATCCTTGTAAAATAGAATATCACAATATTTGAAAAAAAATTGAAAAACAAAATAATACTAAAAAAAAAATTATTTAAAAATTGATCATATCTTTCCCATTTGATATATTTAATTCTTTACAACACAGTTTTATGATTTTATTCCCAATGGAAAAACTTTTAATTGAAAAATTTTTAATTCAAAAATTACTTTCTAATTCTAAAAGAATTCCTAAAAATATATGTTAAAAACCAATTTTCAATTATAGTTATCTTATACAGTTTTGATTTCAGAAAGTTGGATATTTTTGGAATTCTTTTCCAGAAAGAAGGATATATATCGAATCTTAAATAATAAAATGATGTTTCACGTATCCATCCTTCTATTTGAAATTCTATCAATATTAAACATCTTGTACAAAAAAATTTTTTTAATTCTGATCAATAAGAAAAAAATAACCTATAAATTTGTTCACCTCTAAAAAATATCTTATAGATAAAATTGTGATCAGAAAATTTTATATCTTTAATTAAAGTAATGTCATATAAATAAAAAAATTAAATTATTATCAAGGATCAATAAATAGTAGTTAATAGTTTTGCATATTTAAACACTTTTATGAAAATTGAGTTTAAGAGAGATATTTTAAAATAAATTTTCCCCACCTTCTTGGAAATAGATTACTCTTTGTAGAGAACTGTTTTGAAAGTAGAGGTAATGAATTGATAAGTAAGTTTATTAGATTTCAAAAAAGGAAATTAAATTAAAAAGTTTTTTACCATTATTCTGAATTTATCAGTAAGAAAGGATTAATTGCAATTTTTTTTCATTTTTCATTCAAAAACAACTAATAAAAGAGATGAAAAAAAAATTTTTCCAAGTTCAAAAAAAAAAATATTAAGGAACTAATCTCTTATAAATTTTTTTGCCTTAATTTACTAGTGATTGAGAAAATTTTTTGCCAATTAGTTCAGTGAAAAAAATACCGGACAAGATTTTTAATTGTGAATATTAATAATATTATTGTGTAATTTCATTTATTTACAATCAAATTCCTTTTTTTAAGAATCGAAAATTTTCAATTATAACTTCCCCACTTATTAGAATGACGATTGATTAAACCACACTTGTTCAAAACACCATTCAATCAATCAAAAAACAAGAAGAAAAATTATCATTTTCCAAACTCTAGTAAACCTCAATAAAACTCGATTGTTTTTTCAAAAAAAGTTGATCAACATATGGCTATCAAACAATTACTCGAGTATTCTAGAGACACCTTACTTTGATGGACTTTAGGTAGGTTTATTACTAATCTCATAAAAAAATTGGTTATTTATAATAAGGATTTGATTGAAATTAGACAAAAATTTTACTAATACTCACAATTAAAAATCTTGTCAGGGATTTTTTTCATGTCCGGTATTTTTTTCCCTACTATACTTCGATTTGAAAACCCCTGATTATTTTCAATATTAAATTTATTTCTAGATAAGGAATCTTTTTTTAGAAATTGGTTAAAAAAAATATAATTGAAACTAGTCCCTTAAGGTAAATTTTGTTATGAACGAAAGTTAATTTAATCTCAAAAATTGATTTGGAAGAGCTAAACTAAAGATCAAAATTTTCATTATTAATTGGTTTAACAGGGAATTGTGGTTTTTTTTGAAATGGGGCAAAAAATCTTGGTGAAATCAATCAAAAAATATTTCTCGTATTAAAAGGAAAACGATAGTGATTGCAAGATCTTTTCGTTTCCAGCTTTCAAAGATTCTTGTGGTTTCTGTGATTCATGATTTTTACAATTCAAAAATGTGTTTTACTTTTTTTCTCGAGCAGTAATGTAAAATATCAGATCATCACCAAATATTTTGAAAAATTCTTCTTTATTTTGTGATGATGGATTATGGCTTTAGGAAAATGACTTTGGAAAACAAAAAGTGGTCCCAGTTCAGATTTATATTCTTTTGTCTTGAATTTAGTCTCAATTTGATGATATTTTTAAAGTTTAAAGTCTGTCTGTTTGTAAAAAACAAAAATCAAAAAGAAAAAAAAGCAAAAAAACAATAAAAAAAAAAAAAAAAAAGAAAAGAGATTTTACTCATTTGTTGTTGCCTTGAAATTTTATTTTACAAGAAAGGGTAATGGTGTATTTCTTTCTTGGAATTTCTGTTTGAATTAAAAAAAAAAATAAAATAAAAAAATGTAAAAAAGGATCAATTGAAAACAAAAAAATTAACTTTCAAATTTAGTTGTTATCTTCTGTTTCCAATCTGGCTGTTGGGTTCATGATCTTGATATCAAGTTGCTTGGCTCTTTTAACAATTAATTTTCTTTTTCTTGAAGAAACGGTTTTACCGATTTGGGCTTCAAATTTTTTGTTTTGCATAAGCAACATTTCGAGATCTTTTAAATTGTGGATTGTGATTTTGAAAAATCCGTTTCTCATTCTGTGTCTCATGATCCTTTCAGTTCCATAACCAGCTGAAACCATTTTTTGGAGGCCTTTGTATTTACGTCTTACTCTACTGTCAATACCAATTGGCTTTCTCCAAGATTCCTGAGTTATTGGTTTTAAAAATAAAAAAACAAGAAATACGTACATTGTTGCAATTTAAGTTTGTTAGAAGTGTTTTTTGTTTTTGTTCCAAGTTACTTTTTTTTATTTCTATTTTTTTTTTTGTTCATAAAAAAAGAAAGTGACTTACTGACATTCTTTTGTATCTATTATAATTCCATTTTCTAAATTTTTTTGGATGCTTTTTAACTTTTGTTTTTCTAACTAAAGGTTTTACCATTTTGAAGATATGTTGAAAAAAAATGAAATGTTCTCTATTTTGTCAATTCAAGCCAAGTAATATTTTTTCAATAGTCAATACAACGACTTATGAATTAAAGTTTGTTTAATAATGTTATTTTGGTTTAGTAATAAAACTACTCACCAAAATAATACTCACCTATGCAATACAAATATGATACAATTGAAATTGAGAATCCTTTTTCGAGCAGAAACCTTACTTTCCTTATAGTTTTTTAATTTACCAAACACATACCAATATCACAACGAACATATAAAAAAGAACAAAAACCATAAATTGAGATAATGTATTGTTATTTGATATTAAAATGGGATTAAAAATCAACTGATTCTCGCTTTTATAAAATCTCGAATTCTTTTCATTTCGGATTTTTAGATCTTTCAACATAATGAATAAAATTATACCATAAAAAAAATATCAAATGTATAAACACAGGATCACGAATTACAATCTGCTTCTTGGATATATTTTGAATTGAGTCTTGAAAAAAATACCTGAAATGTTAAAAATCCCTTACAAGATTTTTTATTGTGAAGATTAGGAAAATTGTTATGTATACAAATATTGAAATTCAAATCCGTTTTAGAAATAATCATATTTTTTATGAAGCCTAGTGATAAACCTACCTAAAGTTCATCCAAGTGGGTACGCCTATAAAAATTTCATATAATTTTTTGAGAACCTAAGTAGATCGGCTTCTTTTGAAAAAACAATTGAGTTTTATTTAGTTTTGATAGAAATTTGAAAAATCCTAATTTTTATTCTTGTTTTTTTGATTGATTGAATTGGGATTTTCAAGATGTGAAATTTAATGAATATCATTCTAATAAGTGGGCGAGTTATAATTTTCAAAGTTTGATTCATAAAAAAAGGATTTGATTTTCAATATCTGTAATTTCATAACTTTTTTATATATTAACAATTAAAAATCAGTCCAGAGGATTACTTTAGATTGGTATTTTTTTCAATACTATAGCTGAAATCCAAAACGGGAATAAATTAATATTTTGAACCCATTTCTTATATCAGTATCAGTATTACAATTGATTCCAGTGAAAACTTGAGGTATAGTATTGAAAAAATCATATAAATGAAAATAATCCCTAAACTTCAGTATTAATTTTTAATATTAGGAAAAATCACTTTTACTTGATTAAAAATTTCTCTTATTTAAGTATCAAACTCTGGAAATGATAACTGTATACTTCATAGAATGATGGCCAATTTAAGTTCACCCTCACAAAAAAAATATACAATCAACTAAAAACAAGAATATAAATTAGGATTATTCAAATTCCTTGTAAAACCTGATAAAACTCACTTTTTTTTTATTACTATATGTAAATATACTTAGATAATCTAATAATTATATTATTCACTTGTTACACCAACTTTAATAAAATTTATCAGATGTTTATTACTTTCTCAATCAAAATTTATTCATTTATAAAAATTGTTTGATTTTATATTTTTCCTAATATTAACAAGAAATTCTGATTCCCAAACTCATTTTCTGGATATATTTTTTTTTCAATATGATATACACAAGATAGCATTAAAAAATTACCCCTTTAAAATTTTTATATTAAAGTTTAATATGTAAGTTGATTAAATAGTGAGATGTATCATTAGGAATTGATTTATAAATGTTCTTATTAATTTTTTCAATGATTGAGTAATTTTTTTTTTTTTGGGTTTTGAAATATAACAGTTCCTATGCTCATTTGGAAAATGAGACTAAATTGCAAAAATTTCTCACTTTATTCTCTATATTTTTCTTTTATAAAAAGCTTTTTCAAAGAAGTGTATTATACTTTGTTGTTTCGATCTCTATTTAAAATGGGAAAATGATTGGGAAGTGAAAGTTTACTATACATTTAAAATCGAAATACCATCAGAAAAATAAAAAATAATCAAAAGATTCATAGGTTATTAAATTCAGTTATAATTAATATCATTTGTTAATAAGAGATCTTTAAGTAAAAATTATTCTTTTAGGTATTTTTCAATTTTGGTTGAATAATCTATTTTTACATGTAAGACATTTTTTTATCAAATTTAATCGTAAAAAATTTAAATTTTTTTTTTTCTCAAATAAAATGTTATTTGATTATCTTTTACAATCATTTAAAATCTGATAAATATCTTTCTAATTTATAATCAATTATTTTGACTATTGATGAATTAACCCTTTATTAAATGGGAAAATGTATTTTTTTTTAATTTTTTGTTAGGAGTTTTTTTTTTAATTTAAGATGAAAAAAAAAATTTATAAATTTTCTTTTCATTTCAAAATTTGAAACAAACCCAGCCACTTTACGGTACTTAAAGGACACTTCCGTTAGGTTTTTTTTAATTATTAAAATAAATAAAAATTTTCTTTAAATTTTCGGTTTATTCCAAAAAGTAAAAAAAGATAGGGCACTTTCCGTAAGTTTTCCCTATTTTGAAAAAAAAAAGAATAAAAATAATTTGATTTTTACTCTGTTATTTTGAATTCTGGAAAATCACTATTTAGTTTTTCTTTATTTTTCTATGTATTAGGAAAAATAATGTATTTTCATTGGTTTTTTTTTACTTTTTGAACAAAACCTAAAATTTATGAAAATTTTCGATTTATTCAAAAAATTAAAAAAAACCTAGAACACTTCATAAATATTTTACCGTAAACCTCAAGAAAATAGAGGAATTACACCACTATAAGACACTTGAAGGATCTTTTGCTTAGAATGAATTTTTTTATAACTTACCTCTCGTTCATATTAGTCTTACATTCATAAATTCAGATTTTTGGAAAAAAAAACAAAATTCATAACAAGTTGAAGATTGATCAACTAAGAACCAAAATAACCAACTCTCGAAGCCCAATACAAGATAATCTATTTTCCCATTTCAGGGATAGTCAACCTTAAATTTCTTATCTTGAAAATGACTATTTCCAAAAATAAGAAACAATTTAATTTGATTCAAAATCATTTTTGATTGTTTTATAACAATCATCAAAACTTTGGTAAAGTAAGAATTTTGTAAGATTCTTGAGAGAAAAAAAAACAAACTCGAATAAGGAAAAAAAGATATATATATAAAATCTTAGAGATCTCAAAAAGAGCCAATGATTTACACTTCCAACCTTGCATAGCTGTATTCAAATTTATAGCCACACTTATTTATATTGGAAATTGAGTGAACTCTCTTGGGCACCTATTTCTAAAATTATATTCTTTTTTGATTATTGATTTTAAGGGGGTAGCTACATCTTAAGGTGTGATAAAAATTTGAGAGAGATGAGAAGAGAGTATTTTGTTTTAGTGCATGTGATCGTAGATTCTCTAAAAAAATTTTTTTAGTAATGCTAAACAATAAAAAAACAAGAGATAAGAATTGATAAAATTGGTTCAACTTATTTTTTTTATAAAAAAGATCTTTTTTTACCAGTAGATAATTTTATATTCTTAGAATAAAACTTATAACTATTCTGTGGTTTAAATTTTGATAGAATATAATCATATTCACTTCTCTAATTCCACCAAATTCAAGTTTTTAAAACCCCGACGAGATATTTTATGGGATAATTATTATTTTTTGGAATCCTTCTAACTATTAAATCCCAATTCTTATTTCCTTTTGTGGTTCTCCAAATTGTAATTTTGTTGTTCTTTTTAAACAAAATCCATTTATCACAAAGGCCACTGAAAAAGAAATCTTTCTTATTGTTTTTTGTTGTCATGATTAAAAAAAATTGAAAAATGATGAAAAAAAGTCAAATTAAAAAAATTCAATGCCAAACTAGAAAGTTGAGATAAGGATAAAAGGTAATTCACACAACATCTGAAACACTATTTTAATCAATTCAACCAAAAATTCAACTGTGGCAATTTCTTTGATACTTTGAAAAAAAAAATTAATAAATCTAATGAATGAAGTACTTTAAATAATAAAAGCCAATGAGTTACAATCAAAGTAAAAATAGTATTTTCTGATCCTCTTCAAAATTGCAACAAAATAAAAAATGTTCCTTTACCTTGGCTACGGTCTAAGAAATCTATGATACACCACATTGTGGTAGGTTTTTAATTGGAAAAGTCAGTCCAAAAATTATTAAATTTTTGATTCCATTTCCAAAAATTATTTTTCAACTAAAAAGCTATTTACCTTATCCATATCTCTCAGGAGGTTAATTATTTGTTGTTGTAAATTCTAGTCAAAAACTGTATAGAATCTATTGTCTCCTTAAAGTGGTTGGATAAAAAGATTATTTTGACATGTAAATACTCTTACAAGAAAACAAAATTTTACACTTATACTGTATTCAAAGTCACTGAACCTAAAATCAAAACTAATAAATTAAAAACATATACTGTGGATCTTGTTGGAGAGATAAAACTTTCACCTTAAAAAAGACAAGTAACTTATTGGTAATTGGAAAAAAATCTTAAAAACCAAAAAACCCTTCCTTTGGAAAATCAACCTACCAAACCCAAAATAGAATTCAAAAACAAAGTTCAAACTTGTTGGAGAATTCATTTTTATTTTTTGAGCATTTTATTATTTTAATAAACTCTTAACAAAAAAATTTTACGAAAATGGTTCTTGGAAAAACATTAACAGGAATGATTCAATCATTTGTTGCTTTTTTATATCCATCATATGTAAGTTTTTCATCTTTAGTCTTGAAACAATTGAAATAAAAAAATTTTTGTTTTTTTTTTCTTTTTTTTTTTTTACCGACAAACAGAAATCTTATAAAGCAATTAAAACCGAGACAAAGGACGATGATACAGAACTTTTAATTTATTGGACTGTTGTTGGTTTCTTCTCATTTTTAGAAAGCTATGCTAATATTCGTTTGATATTTTTTTTAAGATCTTTCCCATATGGAATTTTTTTTTTAGTTTTTTCATTTAACTAAACACTTTATTTTTTTTCTTCCTTTTTCCATCTATTTTTTCTTTTTTATTTTTTCTTTTTGGTGTTGTAATTATTAGTTGTTTCTTGGCTTCCCTTTTATTATGAATTGTAAATGCTTCAATTATCCCTTTTTTTTTTTTTTTATTTTTTTTTTTTTTTTTTCTTTTCAAACAACAAAATAATTTTTTTATTTTATTTGTCCCTTCTCTTTGCTTTTTTTTTTTTTTTTTTGCTTCTTTCCATAAACTAACGACCGTTTTTCATTTAAAAATAGAAAGATCCTCTTTTTTATTTGGCTTCAACTTCCTTGGTTTGATGTATGCCTCTTTTTCAAAAAAATTTCCATTTTTATCAAATCCTTTTTGAATTACTCTAAATTACGAATAATTTTTTCTTGTTAATCTTTTTTTTTGTTCTTATTTTTTAAATTCAATAGGGATCACATTTTCTTTGGAAAGTAAAAATTTCTTTTTATTTTTTTTTCTCTTTCTTTCTTTATTTCTCCTTTTCTTTTTTTTTTTTTTTGCTAAACAAACCCAATTTTTGTATTTGAAGACAAAAAAAAAACCAAAAGACAAAATTTTTTCTTTATTAATTCAATTTCAAGACTATCCATATTTTCGGTCTGTTCGTATTACTTTTAAATGACGAACAACTCCTTTACTAACTTAAAAGAATGTTGAGTCAACAGTTCTTTATCAAATTTAAAATTTAGGCTATTTTTGAGAAATTTCTAATTTGGGGAAAAACCACTAACCATTTTCTGTGATCCAAATTCGAAATTTACTCTGAAACCGTTCTAAAATGAAAATTTCATTGAACTTGAGTTTATCCAAATTATTTTCAATTGTCATATAGTCTACTTCTGGTGATCAATATACTTGAAAATAATTTCGATCAAACCAACAGGAATATTAAAAAAAAAAATCTATTGCAAATTTGCCCTTTGTTTTGTTCAAAAAATTCATTGATTTTTTTTTTGAAAAAAAAATGTATTAATTCAAAACTCATCAAAAATGCTAAAATTGTCAATATTTTGACTTTTCTTTAACACATAATCAATTAATTACTTTTTTTTTTTTTTTTTTTTTTTACTGCTACATTCTTAAATTATTTTTAGATTTATTTCAATAAAATGTGATTAAAGTCAAAAAAATTGATTTTTTTTTCTAGAGAAATAACACTACAAGCAAAAATTAAATTCTGAAAATTAAAGTTACCCAAAACCACAGATTGGATTTCAGTTATACTTTTTTTATAAATTATTTTTTCAAAGTTATGATAATTTTATGTAATTAAGAAAAGAAAGCTATTAAACTAATTAAGATTTGAATATCCCCCTTTTCAAAAATACCGACTTTTGAAAAAAACACCTATTTTCAGGGTATTTTTTTAATGAAAAAAAGTTACAATGAATTAATTTTTGATGGCATTAAGTTTAAAAAAAGAATAAATGTCGGAACAATTTTTAGAAAAAAACAGGGAATATATATTAAAAGAGAAATATTGAATTTGGCGAAAATCAGCAACGGCGAAATTTGGCAAATTGAACTTTTATTTTTAAAGTTAATTTTTCAATCAATTTATTTCATTTAAACAATAGATATATCTAAAATAAACAACTAAACAATAAAATAAATTGCTTGAAAATTAACTTTAAAAATAAAAGTTCAATTTGCCAAATTTCGTCGTTGCCAATTTTCTCCAATTTATAACATACCCATATTAAAACTCAAACATGATTAAAAAATAAAATGATCAAAAATATTCCAAAAATAGAAAAAAAAAATCATTTTTTCAATTTAATTTAGCAATATCTTTTGAAAGAAATATTTTGTTCTATTTTAAAATTGAAAAAATATGTTTCTTTTTAGATTATTAAAAAAAATAGATTCAAAATAATCTCTCCACTAAGACAAATAAAAATTTCAAAAATTTTACAATTAAAAATGAAAAAAATATGACTAAAAATTTACATTTTTTTTTCAATTCCCATTAATTCTTTATAAAGTTGTAAATCTTTTTCAAAATTTTTATGTATAATAGTGTTTATTATGTGAGTGTATTTCAAAAATACAAAATTTAAAGATAGTTTTTTTTTTGAAAAAATTTTCCGAGTTATGTTATATTGTGCACTGTATTACAACCCCATAGAGCACAAAATAGGGATAGTCCATAAACATTTGAATGAGAAAAAATTTTAACCAAAGTTTCTTTTTAAAGATATTTATTCTTTATCTTCTTAATTTGGATGAGAACAAACAAGAGAGTTACCTTGAACCCATTTCTATTGATTATTATTTTACAAAAAACTGTTTTTTACAAATTTATTTTCAAAATTCTTGAATTAAATATTTTTATCAAACTCACCCAAAACAAAGAATATTGTTTCAAAGATTAAAGTAAAAAGGAGTTGAATTCTCGGAATCAAAAAACAGTTACAAAAGGTTCAACACAAAGAAAAAGAAAAAATTTCAATCAGATTCAGAATTATTTTTAGTTATTCATTTAATGGAAAATAAATAATTATAAAATCAGGTGAATTCATCTAATAAATCTTTATTTCTGAAGAGGAATTTAAAAAACATCCTTTTTTCAATAACATAAACAAAATTAGATGAATTAAATGAAAATTAGAATTTTTTAAATCCATTTTGGAAAATTCTTTTGAAATACAAAGTATTTTTTATATCAAAAATTTTTTCAATAAAAATATTTCCCCTCAGAATTAAAAATAAAACCAAATAAAGAAGAAGTAATTGAAATCAAATATTAAACATAAGATCAAGAAATAAATGATTTTTTTTTATTTTTATTTGGTCAATTTTTTCATTTTTTTGAATTCCATTTTTTAATTGGTATGAAAAAATATTATCTTGGATATATCCCACTCCATATTTTCATTTAAACTATTAATACATTTAGTTAAAGAAATAATTTGAACTATTCAGATTTCTCAGAAACTGTGGCACTCAAAATTTGTAAAATGTACTTACTTCCTTAAAAAAGCTTAATATTTGATTAATCAATGACTTTCGATTGAAGTTTTAGAATTTAAATTTTTTGAATTGAAAGTTTAACACAGATCATATTCATCAATATCTCGCTGTTTGACCTCTGGTGTGAATAACTTAATCCTAGGAAATGTTGAGGAATGATTTCAACACAAAATTTAAGCAATTCACATCAGCGTTGAAACGAATGTATTCTTTGTCTCTTTGACAAATTGTTATACTTTGTATTTTTAATTTTAATAAAACATTTTGATTAATAATTATTACATTTTGTAATACATTAATTAAAGATATACCGTAGTTGTTATGGAAATGTCTGGAATTTAACAAAGTGAGATCAGAGTGGTTTGGAAACTTTGTCAAAACTGATTATTTAAAATTTTTTAAAAAACAACACAGCATTTCCAAATTTGTGTGAATCATTCACACTTTTATTCACAATTAAATTTGAAAAATAAAATTTGAAAAATAAAAAAGAAAAAACATTTTATTTTTTAGTTATTTCAATGAGTATGATCACAAATGGAAAATAATTTTTTTATTTTTGTTTAGATTACCAATATCCTATGTAACGAGATCCTTTTTTTAAAAATGGTTCACAAAAATCGGTAACATTTTGAAATGTGAATTCACAAAACAACTAAATTGCGAAATTAATGTCAACAATATTTTTTGACCACGGACTCTGTTTTAATATTGTATTTTAAACAATCTAAAAATTTAATTTTTCCTTGACGTTTTCACGATTTTCTTCACAACTTTATTCACATTGGTAACAAACATTCACAAACAATTGGAACAAATGTTGAAAGTGGGTAATTTTTTTACTGTTGCCAACTACCATGTAACAAATCAATTTTTAGATTTTTTATTTTAGTGAATTCACATTTCAAAATGTTACCGATTTTTGTGAAAGATAATTTCTGCTTGAAAAATTAAAATTAAAAGGAAAATGCTGTGAACAAATAAGATTAATTCAGGAAAAAATAAAAAACAAAAAATGATAAATAAAATAATAAAAAACAAAAAATAATAAAATAATAAAAAAATACGTACAAGTTACTAAAAAACATAAACTTAAAATATCTATTAAGCACAATTGTTGAATTACTGAAAAACTTCTTTCATTTAAGGGTAATAGTTCGTTATCTAATTGCCTTCATTTAAAACAAATAAATAAATAATTTATTAATTATCATTCGTGATATTATTCTTTAAGGGTTGAGTCATTACGGTGAACTTTTTTATTCTGAAATGGAAAAAAACTTTTTAGTAATTTTATTGAGGACCTAACACCAATCAAAAACCAACCAACCTATGATGTATGATCGATCTCCAAAAATCAACAACTAAAAATGAGGACATTTTTAGAAAAAAGCGCCAAAGGGCGACACTCAATTTCCAATTAGAATGGTCGTGAATTACAATTCTGAAAACAACTTTTTCAGTTTTGAAGTTTCGCTCTTTGGCGCTTTTTGAGATCTTGGTGACTTTTTTTATCTTTTTTTTCTTTTTTCAAATGAGTTATTTTTATTGAAAGACTATTACCTAATCCTTACTTGGTGAAATTTAGAGGGGTTTAAAATAACCACAAATCAGACTAAATCGAATAAAATTGATTGCGAAATACAAGAAATCAATTTGTTTTAAATTAAAGAAATTTAACCTCTTTTGAAAAAAAAAATGAGAAAAGATGAATTTTTTTTTTAAAATTTTGATTTTTTGAAATTGAGAACTCTTTTTCTTCGTTGAATTTTTTGTCAAAGAGATCCTATGGAATTTTTTTTTTTGTTATTTGAATTTTGTCAACCAAAAGAAGGCCTATTTCACAATACCCTTTTGGGTCTCAGGTCACCCCTTGAGTATGGTGCCTTTTCACGGTAAATGACTAGAACCTTAATATTCATATTTTTCTATTTGCATTTAAATCCAAAAATCAAACAAAATTTTAATTTTATTGTATTGTGAAGAAAATAGTTATATAAATGAACTAAATTCCAAAATTTTTTGAAAACTAAATTGAGTTTAAAAATCTTCTAATGGCTGTTTCTAGAAACTAATGTTTAGACACCCTTTGAATTGGAACATACGAAATTTTGATTTTTTTGTTTTAAATTTTTTTCTTTTATTTGGATAAAAGGGGTTACATACAAAAACATTAATACTCGGTTACTTAAACCTTGATTTAATCTTTAGTTTTGAAAAATTTACAAAAAATTTAGTTTTTTTTTGCCTTTTTCCTATTCTAGTTATGTCGAAATTTTTGGAATGGGGTTTACATTGATCATTTTAAAATTATATAATAATATCAAAATATTTTTAAACTCTATAATTCTTGAAAAATTTATAATTGATTAATTTTGAATTTGTTTATTTCTTCATTTAAATCATTTAAATATTTACTTTTCTTGTTTCGACTTTAATTTTCTAAAAATCAAAAACAATTCTTACAATATAAATCTTCTTAAATCTTGTTCTTCAAAATTTAATTCATAATATTATTATATATCTTTATTTTTCTTTTTTTGTCAATAAAATCTAATATTTATTTTATTTCTATATTTATATTATTGATCGAATAGAATATCATCTTACCTTATTTAAATAAACATGAAAAAAAAATTGATCAACAAGTTGAAAAGGGTGGAAAAGAAGCTATTAAATACGGAATTAAAGGTTTAATGAAAGCAGTAAATAATTAATAATTTCTTTCTTTTTTTGAATGAATGTTACAAATTCTCTAAACTTTTCTTTAAAACAACCTCAAAATCTTCTTAATTTTTTTTTTTTTTTAAAATTAAATACTATTTATTTTTTTTTCTCTCATTATTAATAAAGAACACCTTGAAAAGTAAAGTAAAAAATGAAATTGATCAGATGAAAGAAGAACCAACAAAGAAAGATGATTAATCAAGAAATTCAAAACAATAACATAAAATTACATCAAAACAGCAAAATCTTTTTAATAGAAAAATTAACAAATTCTTTGTTCACTTTGATCTTAAATAAAAATTCAAAAAAAAAAAAATTACAAAATCCAATAAAAATTTAAATTATTCTTTATTTTTTTATATCACTTCGATTAAAATTTACTCTTGATTTCAAAATAAATGATGACTTAACAACTTTTCATTGTTATAATTTTTTTTGTTATTTTTATCATTTGAATTTTTTTTTTATCATTAGCAAGAAATATTATTTTTAATAAAATTCATTATGCTTATCAAAAGATATATTTTTTGATCATAATTTTATGATATTTATTTACATGTGAAAAATTATAATGGTGAATATTTATTTTATTTGTGTTGGATTTTTAATTTATTTTTATATAACTGTTTTTGAAAAAGAATAAATAAACTCAATTATAAAATTTTGAGGGAAATGAACAAAAAAGAAATCTAGAATGTTACCATAGAACTCCTTTTAACCAATTTGAAACAACTTGCTATTAGGAAAAGGGAGCTTAAAACTGAATAACCCATAAGAATCACACACATTTAAATTTTTGTGAATCAAAATAGTTCAGGTTTCTCATATAGTCGTTTGAAAAAAGTGACGACTTTTTTAAACCTTTTCTCAAGTTTTCTATTTTAAAAAAGTGAAAACTTTCAACAAGAATTTTAGGCACAGAAAATCTCAAATTAAGGTATATTTTTTATGAATTCTTTTTTACAGAAATTATTTTACTAGGATTTGGATATTGTTTTTTGATTTGGAATTTTTCCTTGCCTTACATTTTTTTGAAATTTTGTATCTTAAAAATGGAACCGATTGTAATTGCTTAATGACTCCTTCAATATTTAAATAAAAATATTTTAGTTTCTATCTTTATCTTCAAAATAAAAACAAATAATAATAAAGATAAATAGAAAAAGATTTCTTGATCCAAACCCCCATAAAGTCAATTAAAATATTTTCAGTCTCTATAAACACAGTCAGTTCCACTTTAAAGGCACAAACATTCAACGAAATTTAAGGCACGATAAAAATCTTAAATTAAGGCACAAAATTCAGATTCTAGTAAAATAAGTTGTTAAAAAAAAATTCCAAATTTTGTGCTTTAATTTGAGATTTTTTTGTGCCTTAAATTTCGTTGAGAGTTTATACCTTAAAAGTGGAACTGGCTGTAGTATATTTCAACGATTGGAAATTGAATAATGCTTAATGATCACAATTATTTTTTTGATTTTTGGATTGTTTTTTAATTCATTTTTTGAAATTTAACAGTGGGTAAAAAGGTTTTGAATTCAAAATTTATGAAATTTTGATTGAAAAGGTTCAAAAAATAAAATTTTGTTTCAATTTTATCATTAATTACCACAATTTTATACAAGGTATAATAATAGAAACGCAAATAATCAGATAGAATCTGTATAAATGCCAAAAAAAAAAAAAAAAAAGATATTAAATTTCAACTCTTTCATTATTTAATTCATATAGGTTGATAGAATAATCAATATTTTACCCCAAATTGTCAAAAAATCTTAAAAATTACTATATTTTGACTTTTTTTGATTTTATAGTCTTTTTCATAATTTTTATTTACAAAATTATTTCAGTTCTCAAAAGGACATAAAATATGAATAGCAATTAAGAAAATAGTTCAATAATTTTAGATTGAAAGATTTTTTGAATTCATTAAACCATAGATTACATATATCATAAACCATAAATAAAAACCTACAATAATTTTAAACTTTTTTAAAATAATAAATATTCTGAAAATGTTTAACAAAAATCAATGGAATAAGAAAAATGAATACATTATTTTTGGTAAAAGGGGGGTTTTTTAATTTTTTTGATTGTTTGAATCACAAAACGAGAAAATAAGAAGTATTTAATACCTAAACTTTTTTAAAGTCAAAAAATTACATTTATAATGGACAAATTACTTCTTATTAAAGGGTTTGAATGGATATTAGAAGAAAAAATTAATTTTGAATATTTCAAATTTAAAATCATTTTTTCACATTCGATTTAAATTTTTTTTTCTTTTTTTGACTCAACATTCTTCATAGATATTTTTTGATTTTAAGAGCTATAGCCACTTGATAAAAATGTGTTATTCTAAATTATTGAAACTGTGGAAATGATTGTAGAAAAATCATTTTCATCTCTATTGGAATTTTCTTTGGTCTCCAATTGAAGCTCAAAATGAATAGTGTTTTTTACAATAAATAGGTTTCTTTAGAAATTTTCATTCTTCAACCATTAAAAAAATCTATTGATTTGTCATATTTACTTCATAAATATATCATATATTTACTGATATATATCATTCTACTTATTTTTTTTTAATCTTCAAGGATTTTTTATTAAAAATGATTGGTATTTAGAATATATTTGATACATTTTCATAAAAAAAGTTTAATACAGTCAATTTCACTTTTAATACAAAAACTTTCAATAAAATTTAAGGTAAAAAAAAAATCTCAAATTAAGTCACAAAATTCAAATTCTTAAGAAATAATTTGTATAAAAAAAAGAAATTAATGCTTATTTTGTTATATTCCTTATTGTTACCATTATGAAAAAAAAAAATGAAAAAACAAAAATTGTTTGGTATTTTAACAAAACCTTTCTAAGATAATTTACCAAGTATTTAATTATGTGCGAAAACAGGTTAATATATAGTCTTTCATTTATTTCAAAAAAATCAGCAATCAGAAAAACATTGACTTATTTAGAAAAATATGTCAAATATACATACTTGATTTTCAAGTTGAATACATGTTAACGACAATTTTGAAGAAGACTGTGTTAACTTCAAAGTGTTGGTCTTTAGTAATTTTCAAGATCTTGGTAATTTTTTTTTATTTTTTTTTTTTAATTTATTTTTATCTACAGAATGTTACAGAATCATGACTTTTCAAAATTTAAAGAGTTGTAAAACAAAAACAGAAAATATTAAATTGAATTAAATTAAATTGTGGGATGATAGAAAATATTTTGTGTCAAAAAGTAGAAATTGATGTTTTGTAGATCTATAATAAGAAAGGAGAATTTTTTAAAAAAATTTTAATTTTTAAAATTAATAGCCAGCTTAACTGTTTTTTGAATTGAATTTTTTAGAATTGTAATCTTTTAATTGTTTTTTTTTTTTAAATTATTCTATTTTTTTTTTTTATGAAATTTATATTTTCAAAATTGCGAATTTGTGAATCACTGTTTGTTTGATTTTTTTAAAACTGAGAACCTATGAAAATATTTTATTATATTTGCATTTTTGATATTGAAGAGCATATGAATAATTTTTATAAGTTTCTTTATTTTTTAAATTGAAAATGCTTTGAAAAGTTATTTTTCTGCTATTTACCATTCTATAAAAAAAGGAGAAGCCGAAAAAACGATCAACACCTTTTTAATTGGGTACATTAATATAACATAAAAACATAAAGTAAAATAAATTAATAGAAGATTTTAATTAACCCAAAAGAATAATGTATTATATTATTTTCGAACCAGTCAACAAAAAAGTTAAGTCACCTTGATTTTAGAAATCTTGCTGTTTATGTTTTGGAAGAACTTATAATTAATCAATTTTTTTGACGAATTTTTAATAACAGATCAATTAAAGAAAATCACCAAAAAATATTATTAAAAAAATTTTTATTTTGTCTAGCCAAACTTCATTTTATCATTTAATCCTTAATTTTTTCTAATATTAATAGATATTATTTTTTTCATTTTTAGGTTCGATTTAAGTTCAAAATCAAAAAATGTTACAAATTTTTTTCTCTCATTATTAATTTTTTTTTTTTTTTTTCATTAAGGGATCAGTACTCTACAACAGTATGGAAAAAAATTAATGTATTTTAATGATTACATTCTCCACTTAAAAATTTTATCTATGTTAAGTGTCAAAGAATTCTGATTAACAAAAAAATCTAGGAAAGAAATATTTTTTTCCAGATCAGATGAAATATTTTTTTTTCATATTTTTCTAAAAAAACATAATTTTAAATTCATTTTATTTTTTGTATTATAAACTTTTTGACCTTGTTTATTATCATTTTCATTACTATTGTACAATACCAATTCTTTGTTTCTAGGAAAAGTAATTTAAAGATTTTTTTAGAATTTTTGAGATAATTCTTATGGTTAATAAATTAAATCGAAATATTCATCATTTACTAAAAAATATTTTGTATTTTTTTTTGAATAATAATTATCATATATTAAATTTTCAAAGTAGGCAACAAATTTTGCTTAGAAATTGTATTTTTATTCATAGATGAAATTTGATTTTTCAAAATAAAAAATTCATTAAAGAGATGTGGGAATAAAGTTAATTTTATCCATACAATTCAAAATCAATTTTTTTATTCTAAAAATGATTTAAAATGTTAAAAGATTCTTGTGAATACAACCAAACAATTTATTAAAAAATTTTTTTGGCATTTTTTTTTCATTTTTTGTAAACAATAAAACAAATTTTTAAAAACCTTAAAGAATAAATATTTCTTACTTTAATGACCTGAATTTCATTGAAAAATCTTTGTTAAACTTCTATCAAATTTAGATTTATTTAATTATCTATACTTTTATTAATTTTTATTCACTGGTATTCAAATTGAAATATTAATAATAAAAAATTATAATTAAAATTAAAATTTTCTTTCAAAATCGTAACTTTCCAATCTAATACTAAAAATATGTATTCCCATTTTCAAGAATTAACTTTATTTTTTAATAAAAATAATAGGTTTCTTTTTTTCTTTTTAGATGGGAAAGATGTGAATTTTGGATTTAAAAAAAAAGAGAGTCAAATTAATAAATTGTTTAGGTGAGGTCAACGCTTCCAATTCATAAACCAAAACACAAATTAAAAAAATTTTTTTAGAAGATCTTGACAAGATTTCATTTTATTTTTGAAAAATACTACGATTTTAAGGGGCTAGTAACTCTTATTTATTATTTTTTCCCCAAAGATAATAGAGGAATTATTTCCATAATGATACAATTAGACCCAATAAGAAACTTATATTTGTCAACTATAGAGGAATGAATAATCATTTTTAATAAGATTTCATTTTTCCTATGAAATTTTCAGTCAAAAGATCTGATCCATTTTTTTTAGGTTTTTGGATCAATTTAGAAAAATGAAAAAAATTCAACAAATTTTTATTTTTTGAAGAAATCTCTCTTTTAGTAATTTCTGAGAGTTTGTATAAATAAATATCCTTGAAATTTTAATCCTATTTTAAAAAATACCAGAAAAATAAATCAAATATTGAATCCTTGAAAATCTAAAAAAATTGATCATTTATTTTATTCACAGATGTTTATTAAATTTCTTGATATTTAAAAGATTATTCAATATACTTTTTCAAATATCAATAGACATGGAAAAGGGAAATGGCCTGTATTAAAATGAGTTAAAAAATAATATCTATTTTTTTTTTTTATTTTTAGTAATATTTATACATTTGAATTGTTTTATTTGTTGCAAAATCTTGAAAAAATTGAGATATAATTGTTAAGCATATTGATGTATTTAATCTTTGTGTTGTTAATGGTTCACTGAAAAAAATTAAGATTGGGTTATTAATGATTGATTATAAATATTCAAGATAAAAAGGTATTTCTCTAGATTATAATTTGAATTTTCCAGGTTTTTAAAAAAGTATTTTGGGAGAATTTTTATTTTGATTGTTTGGGTTTTTTTCTCAGATTTTTTTGTTCAATACAAATAAAAAATTGATTTGAACTAATCTTTGAATCAAAAAATATATATTTTTTTCAAGTTTAAAATAATCATTGAATTTTTTTTGAAATTAAGTAGATTTTTTAAACTGAATTATTCTAGAACTTATTGGTTTTATTTTTTAAAGGTATTTTGGTACAATACCTTGATAGGCAATAAGATTTCAATCTTCTTTCAAAGAAAATAAGTTTTTTTAAAATAATTTGAGATGTATGTTCGATTTGGAACTTTTCTAAAATGAGAAAAAATGGATCAGTCTTTTAAAAACAATCATTCTTATCTGAAAATAGTATTAAAAGTAAGTTCTGTTTTGTAGTTAATTAAGATTTTTACTTTGTTTTTCAATTTCAAGAGGCGCTAAAATTTTTTTAAATTTGCTCTTGGATTTACTAGTCCCGAAAGATCATTTATTTTTTCAATTTTTGGAAATCATACAAAGTGTAGTTTTCCAATAACATTTTTAGTGATTACCTCACCATTGAGTATAGACTAAAATTCGCTATAAGTGACGAGACCCTTCAAAGAAAAAAATAAAATAGTTTCAATCAGGTATAACCTAAATTGAAGAATATTGACAATTAAAAACAGGGTTTAGTGATCGAAAGAAAATTTCAAACCAGTACTTATTTAAGTATTTTGAGGTTAAGTTGAAATACGTTAGAAAATAATTTATTGATAAAAATTAGTATGTGAATTAAACAAATTCAAAATGGTAAAATGAATAATTAAATCATTTTTTATCGTTTTATTTCGCTAATCATTTATTTTAATTTCGAATGAAGTTTTCTTGTTTCTCAGATCCAGAATATATTGAATCAAAATACAAGATTGAGCTATCAAAAAAAAATAAACCAAAAATCCCAAGAACAGGGATTTGGAAAAAACAACCAGCAAGGCTTATTGAATTAAAAAAAAGACACCCAAAAAAAAGACTTAAAGATCCAGAAATTCCTTTTTGTGGAATAATTGTAAGAAATTTTCAAACGATCGTTTTGCTTTCTTTTACCTCAAATTAAACCCACAAACAAAAAAAAAAAAAAAAAAAAAAAACTTTAACGTGATCGTAACTCGTTAAAAATCTTCTTGAAAAGAATGAAGGAGCAACATGTTACATGAACGTATTAATTCAGAGCTTGTTCACACTCACTTCATTTCGAGAGTCAATCTTCCAAAGTATTTTGAACGAAAAAGAAAACAGTTTTACAAACAACCTCCTTACCCAGTTACAGTTTTTATTCACAAAATTGCAAAACAGCTGTATGGAATCAATAAAAATACGCGACTTTATTGAGTTTCTTAAAATTAAAGCGACAGTTCAACAAGATCCAGAAGAGTAACTATTTCCATTTTTCTTCCAATTTTAATTTCCCCTTTCCAAAAACAAACAAAAAAATTGAAAAAGAAAAGAACCACTTAACAGACAAAAGAAATTCAAACAATTACCACAAATTATACATTTTGTTTCAAAATAAATTGGAACAAAATTTTTATTCAGCTTTTCTCAAAAATCAAAAAATAAGAAGAATTCAAATAAAATAAAGAATCAAAGGTGCTGCAGGTTTTAAACTTTAAAATTTCAAATATAGTAGCGAAAAAAATACCGGAAATAAAAATAAACCCTGACAAGCTTTTTAATTGTGAGTATTAGGAAAATTGTTGTGAAATTTCTAATATTTTCAATCAAATCCTTTTTATAAATGACCAAATTTTTTATGAGCCTAGTAATAAACCCACCTAAAGTTCATTTAAGCAGGTTGTCTCTAGAATACTAAGTAATAGTTTGATAGCATACTTAGATCAGGCTTTTCTTGAAAAAAAATCGGGTTTTATTTAGATTTACTAGAGTTTGGAAAAAATGATAATTTTTATTCTTGTTTTTTGATTGATTGAATGGTGTTTTGAACAAGTGTAATTTCATTAATCATCATTCTAATAAGTGAATGAGTTATAATTTAAAAAAGTTTGATTCTTAAAAAAAGGATTTGATTTCAAATAAAAGAAATTACACAACAATTTTCCTAATACTCACAATTAAAAATCTTTTCCGGGTTTATTTTCATGTCCGGTATTTTTTTCACTACTTTACTGATGAATTGTAATTTGTGTTTGGAAATTATTTTTACTGGATTTTCCTTTTTCAAATTATTATGCACAAGCTTTGAATAAAGCATTTTATGAAGCCAAGTGTTAAGAAACTCTGTAAAATTAGTTGTTCCCTTTCAAAATATTCTTTATCCTGGACTGTTTGATAAGAATAAGTTCAAAGATTTATAAAAATGGGAATTGAACTAAAAATTTTTTGAAATTTATTAGAATTTATCAGTAATTAAAATCTGTAAAAAGAAGCTTCGATTATTAATTTTGCTCTTTTAGAATTGCAGACTTTGGTGTTTTATTTTAATTATTGGGCTTTTTTTTTTTTGGAAAGCTGAACGAAAATTTTGTTCTATTTATTTTGCAATTAACAGTTTTGGATGTTTTTAACAAGTCGAAGAAAAAATTTATTCCTTTTATTTTGCAATTCACAGTATTCAAATAATGGAATAGATTGGCTTTTGTTGTGGAGTATTTAAATATTAAGTGTGAGAAAAACTTAATTTACCCTAAGAATTAATAGAACGAAATGTATGAACTCAAACAAAGAAAAAAAAAACAAAAAAAATCGAATCAAATATTCATAAACATTATGGAATAAAAATAAAGATCTGTACAAGATCTAGGTTTTAATTTATAATATGAAATTTGTTCAAAAAATGAAAATTTCAGGTTCCTTAAGGTTTTTTGTGATTCTCATAAGATTTTTTACAATTTAACCTTAATTTATAAAATAAAAAACCTTTTTACTCTAGTTAATTATTCATTTTTTTGACTTTTTAAACCACAATCAAGTTATATCATCAAAATGTTAATTTATTTTGAAAACACTACATTTGAATCAATTTTACTAAAATTACAGAAAACTCAAAAAGCAACTACTTGATAATTGTGGCCCACCCTTTCAAAAAAAGCAGGGTAATTTATTTTAAAATATCTTTATTACACTCAAATTCTAATACCACTATTTAAATATCCAAAATTGACATTCATCATTTATTAATTCTTAATAATAATCCAATATATTTAGTTATTATGATATTAAATTAATACAAGATTTTAATATTTCTGATCTTGATTTTATATGATATTTTTTTTAGGTGTTAAAATTTGTGGGTATTTTTTTTCTTTTTGATCGAAAAAATTTGTTTTACATAAGGGATTTAGTCTTGATAAAATTTTGAATAAAATGAAAAAAATATAACTTTATTTTATTGTTGAAAAAACTGTTTGTGTCCTTAGTATATTGACAATATTTTTTTGAAATTTTCAAAACTCGTTTTCTTTAAAAAAGGTTTTTAATTTTTTTTTCATTTTTTATAAATATTTTGCTGAATATATTTTGAATATAAATACCAATGTAACAATTTAACCAATATTAATATTTCTCTTAATTTGGTATTTACCAGTTTACTAATGAATTAACTTCCAATGATAATATTAGATTAAATATACAAAAAAAAAATACACTTTTTTGCAAATACCTTATATGAAAAATTAAATAAAATAATAAATCAAAAAATTTTACAATAAAAAAAGATGGTACAAATGGAATAGATTTATTTTTGATAAAATAATAAAAAAAAAAGTTCTGGTTGAAGAGTAGGGGGTATAAAGAATAAGAATAAAAACATAAATACCATTAAATTCATAAGATTAATTTATTAATTTGTTTAAATTTGGATTTCCAATTTTTAACAGAATTATAGAATGAAACTCAATAATTCAAAGCTTTTTCAAATTTTACAATTATTTCTAGCTTTTGATTCACTGATTTATGTGTAATCTGGAATATTTGTGAATATTCCCATTTTTTTTTGTTTTACAATTTTGTTTTATTTTTCGAGAAGGGAAAAAAAATAATTAATTTTCATTCATACAGCATTAATAGATAATAAAATATATCTTATTACTAATAAAGAAAACGCAATATCTAATTATATTCTACAATGACACACACACACACACACACACAATATATATATATATATATATATATATATATCATTAATAGATTCTTTGAGTTATTTTTAAATGCACTAAAGAATGTTTTATCAGCTACCATATCTGGATCTACACAAAGATTAATTGAAAATACCTTCCAAGGAAATATCACTTATCAAACTCATTGTTTAAACTGTGGTAACATTTCTTCTGTGCCAAATACTTTCCATCAAATTCAATTTCCTATTGAAAATCAAAAAACACTTTATAATTGTTGGGATAACTATTTCTTTGAAGAGCTTTTGACAGATGACAATAAATATCATTGTTCAAAATGTGAACAAAAATCTGATGCCATTAGAACCTCAAGATTAAAAAAACTACCACCTGTTTTATATATTCATTTACTTAGGTATACTTATGATTTTGAAAATGACACTCGAGTTAAATTGAAAACAGAAATAGAATTTCCAGATGTTTTAAAATTTCATAAGAATATTGCTAATACAAAGCTAATAAAGAAAAGAATTTTGAAAAAAATTAAAAAAAAAAATAAAATGGAAATAGAAAATGAACAGAACAAAAAAGAAATAGAAAAAGCGAAATCTAAAAAAAAAATTAAAAAAAAAAAGAATAATAAAGGAAAAAGAAAAGGAAGAGGGAGAGGGCGAGGAAGGGCGAAGGGAAGAGGGAGAGGACGAGGTAAAGGGAAAACTAAAAAAAAAAAAAAAGAATCAGAAACAGAGTCTGACTCTGGCTCAGACTCAGAATCAACTTCAGAATCAACTTCAGAATCAAATGATGATACTGATGAGGATGAAAATAAGGACGAAAGCGATTCAAAAGAAGAAAAAATGGAAAATTCTGATCAATCTTCTGAAAATGAAAATAGTTCCGAAAATAATTCGGGTGGTTCAGATGATTCAAATGAAATACAAGAATCCTCAGAAACCTCAGAATCATCTGATCATAATTCAAAGAATATTAAAAAGAAAAATAAAAATAAAAAGAAAAAGAAAAATAAAAATAAAAATAAAAATAAAAATAAAAATAAAAAGAAAAATAAAAAGAAAAATAAAAAGGAAGAGAAAGAGAAAAAGAATACTAACCCTGAAAAAGATCTGGTTTTTTCTTTTGATATTGGTATCGACAAAAAAGAACTTGAATATTATGAATTATTGGAAACCGATAAAGAAGATAAAAAGGATATCACCCATTGTTATGATTTGACAGGTATTATGCACCATAGAGGCGAGACTGCCACGGGTGGACATTTTTTTGTTTATTTAATTGATGAAAAAACTGGAAAATGGTATGATTTTAATGATGAATATGTGAGCAAATTAGAAAAATCAGAAAAAAAAAATGAAAAGAAAAGGGGTCCTCGTAAAAGAATGTTAGCTAATATTTTAGATAATAATAAAAAAAAAAGAACAAGAACAAATTCAAAAAATAAAAAAACTAAAAATGAAAATGAAATTGAAAATAAAAAGAAAAATAAACAAGAAAAAGAAAAAGAAAAAGAAAAAGAAAAGGAAAAAGAAAATGATTTAAATAGTGATTCAAAAAAAAGAAATAAAAGATCAGAAGAATTAGGTATTACAAGTTCGGGGACAGCATATGTTTTACAATATACATTAAGAGATTATCCAACAATAGAACCTAAACCACCAATTAAATTTCAAAAAATAATAGAAAAGGAAAATAAGAAAAGATTAGAGATTGTTGAAAAATATAATTCTGTAGTAACAAAAGAAAAAAATGCAATTGAAAATAAAAAAAAAGAAGTTGAATATATTTTATCTCTTATCGAAAATCCTTTGATAAGCCCAAAATCTCAAATAAATAATAATAATAATACAAATAATACCAATCAACCAGAACTGGAACCAAAAAAGAAAAAGAAAAACGGAAATAGTAAAAAAAGAAAGAAAGAAAAGGAAGAAGAAGAAGAAGAAGAAGAAGAAGAAGAAAATGAAGGAAAGGAAGCAAATATCAAAGAAGAAATTGAAGTAGAAAAAGAAATTGATTCTGATAAAGAAGAACAAATTTATTACTGGGTTAGTAAAAAATGGTTTTCAAAATTTCAAAATAATACTTCAGAATCAGAAATAGGCATTATTGATAATTCAACAATAATATGCCAACATAATAATATGGATTTCAATCAACGGACAAAAAGTTTTTTAATACCCAAAGTTGCCTGGGACATTTTAAATAATAAATATAAGGCAAATTATGAACTAAGTACAGAAAAGAATATTTGCCAAGAATGTTTAAAAGAAATTTATCAAAATGAAATGGAAAAGCATTATATTCGTAATGTCAGAAAGGATCTTAATCAAATGTTAAAAAATATTCAAAAATTAAAAAAAGAAAAGAATGCCGAATTCAATTGGATTTCGACAAAATGGCTTCAAGACTGGCGACAGAATAAGAAAAATAGAGCGTTTGACGAAGACATGAATTCTTTAATAATGTGTGAACATAAGAAATTATCTATAAACGAGAAAAAACGACGATTAGTTACCAATGAGATTTGGCAAGCTTTTTTGAATTATTATCCAAAAAGTACACAATTTTTAGGCAATGAAGAATCATGTGAAATATGTTTAAGAAATGATGAAATTAAAAAAAAACGAAAATTGGAATATCAAGAAAAAAAAAAACAAGACAAATTAAAAATTCAAAAGTTATTGGAAGAATCTGATCTTAAAAACATTTTTCAGAATGATTTTGAAAATAAAAATGAAATATCAGCTGATGGTGATGGTGATGATGACGATGATCAAATTTATTGGTATTTATTGCCAACAATTTGGATTAAAGATTTAAAAGAATATCTGTTAAAAAAGACAACAAGGCCAAATGTCTGCAATTTTTCATCAATTATTTGCGAACATGGCAAATTATATTTTGATTGCAACGATTGGAATTCAAAAAATATATTAGTTTATAATGAACTATTTTCAATTTTTCCAAAATCTACTGTAAAAATATTAAAAGAAATATTTGATATTCCATATAAAATTAAAGTCAGTGGTAAAATTTTAAAAATTTTAAACCCTTCATTTAATGAGAAAGCAGGTGATAATGGAAAGGAAAAAAAGAAGATGGATGGTAATGGAATAAAAGAAGAAAAAGAAATTAAAGAAGAAAAAGCAATTAAGGAAGAAAATGTAAAAGTAATAGAAAAAAAAAATAAAGACGAGGAAGAGGAAAATGAGAAACAAGATAAAAAGAAACAAAAAAATGAAAATGAAAATGAAAATGAAAATGAGAATGATAAAAAAGAACAAGAACAAAATGCTTTACTTGAGAGAATTAAAACAAAAGATAAACACATTTCGATATTTAACGGAAAAACAAATTTAGAATATTGCAAGGAGTGTGTAGGGATTTCATTAAAAAAAATATCTCAAATATTAGATTACCAAAATGAAATTATTTATATTAAAAGAGATCCCCGCCAAGTAAAATTGAAATTAGAAAATCAAAAGAAAACTGGGGGGAGAAGGAGAAGAAAAAGAATTCAAAGGCAATTTACTTTATTTGTCAATTCAGCTGATACAGTTGAAAGTCTTAAATTGCAATTATTACAAAAATTGACTTTATCGATTAATAACCAAATTTTGATATTTAATAACCAAATTTTAAATGAAAAGGATAAAACACTCTCAGAATATTGGATTTTACCTGAATCCGAGATTATATTATTTGAGTGTGAAGCAAACAATGAATCAAAAACAAAAAAAATTGAAGAGAATTTCAATGCATTTTCAGAATCCATTTTATCTTCAAATTTCCAAAGAAACAGCCCACAAACCCAACCCAACAATGCGAATAATAGAGACAACAATTCATTGAAATGGAGTTGTGCGCATTGTACATACCTCAACAATTCTGGAACAGAATGCCAGATGTGTGGAAATGAAAACGTGATCCATCAAAATGAACAAATAATTAATTTAACCCATGAAAACAACAATGAAAAACAAAATGATCAACAAAATGAAAAAAAGAAGACTACATGGAATTGCCCCTTTTGCACAATTGAAAATTCAATTCAAGATAGGATCTGTCAAGCTTGTGAAACTTTAAATAAAATCGAAAACTAAAATGAAATTGAAATTCTAAAAAATAATAAATAATCATTATTTTTTTATTTAATTTAACACAAAAAGACCTTTATATTTAACATTCATACGAAGAGCTTGCTTATATTAGTATATAGAATCAAAACAAGATTTTAATTAAATATTTTAGTAAATTCGATTTTTTTTTTTTATTTTTATTTCCTTTGGAATTTGGAAATTAACATTTAATAATCCATTATTTTTTAAAACAAAAAATTTTGTAATAAATTAATAGTTTATTTCTCGATTTGTGTTATTATTCATTAGAAGAAAAAGTTGATTGAGACTTTTTTTTTTTTTTAGTTGTGTTTGTTTTAATATGTCCTTAATAAAATTAAGCACTATTTTTTTCTGATTAATATTTTTCGAAATCTAGCATTATAACTTAATTCAATTAATCACTGGGATAAATTGTTTTTTGAATAAAAACACTCTCAATTTTTGAATATCGAAAATATTTTTTGAAAATTATTTGGCATTTTTTTTTTTTTTGAAAAATTGGGGTTGAGAAAACTTTGAAATCAAAGAATAAGTTAATATATTAAATTTTGTTATTTTCCAGAGAGTTTATCTTTTTTAAATAACTTTTTTTTTAATTTTACCATTTAAAAATAAAAAAAACATTTGAAGACCAAATTAGTCCATTTTGTGAAAAGAAAATTCCCATAATTTTGAATTTGTTTTAGTAAATGAGTTAAAATAAGAGAGTGTATCTAAAAATATACATCATTTCAACTTTGAATTTAATGATTTTTGCAAAAAATGTTTTCAAGAAAAAGTTAAATTGAAACTTTGTTTATTTTTATT
This sequence comes from Anaeramoeba flamelloides, assembly GCA_027625915.1. Classification (NCBI taxonomy): domain Eukaryota; family Anaeramoebidae; genus Anaeramoeba; species Anaeramoeba flamelloides. Next base: position 7,958,733 of record JANTQA010000032.1, on the reverse strand, counting down.
TTTTCATTTTGTTTTTTTAATTTTTTGGATTGAATGTATTTGATCAGTTTTCAATTTTTAGTTTTTTTTTGGGTTGGGGGGCACATTATTACTGTTAATTGTAAAATAATATGATTAAAATTTTCATTAAGTTTTCCAAAATAGTCTCATGCCAAAAATTAAAATAAAATCATCAAAGACCTCATTTCTAAAAAGGGAAATTAATAATAAAAGCTGATTTTAAGTATTTAAAAAAATTGAAATTTAACTTTGGTTATAAAATCTTTTTTTGGAAAGCTAAATGAAAATTTTTTTTTATTTATTTTGCAACAAATAGTATTTTGAATTAGTGTATTATTTCGAAAATAAAATTGTTAATCATTTTTGAATTTGCTTTGTACACCCTTTTATGATCACTGTGTCGATTTTTTGTTTATTTAAGGGGTTAATTTCGGTATAGATTTTTCTACAATTAAAGTGTGATATGATTTAGTGTGGGTAAATATGTGAGTGTATTTATTATGTTCATAGTTTCCCTAACTCTAAAAAAAGTATTATAAATATTATTGAATGATAAATTCCTCGATTTTTCTTTACTAAGGATCACAATTAAAAATTTTTTAATTTTTTGATAATTTTTTTTTATAATTCTTTTTTTGAATCTAAATATAGAAACCCAAAAAAATTATTGTATTCGAGTATTTAATAATTTAAATTTCAAAAACAACTAATGTAAATAATTTTTCCATTTTTTTTTGATTTCCTGATTAACATAATAATTATCAGGATAAAAATAGTAAGATTGATTAGTTTTGTTTTCATTGATATAAAATTAACCATTTTCCAGTTAACTTGACCTAGTAATGTTCGTGAATTTCATCAGAATTCATAGATTTTTCGCCAAAAAACTTTTGAAAATGGTTATTTTTTTTTAGGTCAGAACCAAATTTCATCAATTTTACATTTTTTATTTTTATTTTATCAATTATTTTTGTTTCATGTTCTAGGGTCACAAAGTAGAATTCTATTGTTTTAATTTTATCGAAACAACAAGTTTAATTTTTAAAAAATAAACATATAGATAATTTTTGTGAGAATGTAGCCAATTAATATACCATTATATTTTAAGAAATATTGTTATAAACAATACATACCAGAACCTATTAAAGAGTATATATCATGTGTGTAATTTTTTTTGTTTTCAAAAACATAATTCAAAACTGTTAATTTTTTTTCACATCAAAATTTTATTATGAACACAATTCGAATATTGTAAAAAAGTAACTGACCGAAAAACTGGAAAAAAATCTCACTAATCAGGCATAAAACCTTTAATAAATAAGTTGATAATAAGGAACAATTATAAATAGTTCAAATGATAAATAACCTGACAATTATTTGTAAAGTGTCTTTTTTTTTCAATATATCGGATTTTCAGAATAGTATCATATATTTTTCTCGAAAAAAAACATCAAACACTATCCGAAAGATGAATGTCTGAAAAATCCTTTACAACATTCCATTTTAACACTTCGCTAACCTGAAAAAATAAAATTGAGAAAAAAAAAAGGTTAGACAAAACTACTCGGTCCATGTACCTTTCATCATGGAATAATAAAGTTTAATCACAATATAATCAAAATTCTAGAACTTTATATTTATGAAAATATAGTATTTGTTGTTGTTAGTATAACTAACTTTTTTCAAAGTCACTAGTCGAGAAAAAAAGTATTTTTTCGGGTAAAAAATTACAAATAAACTCATGGATGAATTTTAGTTTAATTCAACTTGAGATTATTACTTTATTAGATAATAACTAATAGTTTTGAAAATGTTCTACTGATCTAATAATACTGAAACAGAGAAAAAAATTCCTTATGATAATTATTGTAAGTGTCCGTAGAGTGCCTACTACCTAGTTTTTTTTTTTTTTTACTTTTTGATATAAACTGAAAATTTTTCTCAAATTTTCTATTTATTTTAAAAATTCAAAAAAAAAATAATGTAAAATCAAAAAAAAAATATTTTTATTCAAATTAATAAAAGTCAACCAACGAATCAACAATTCAATTAATTGGAATTCAAAAAACCTCAAGATTCTAAAAATGGAAATTTAAAAATATAAATACAATGAGTTGCAAAATTCTACCAGTAGGAAGTGTTGTTAGTTTTTCCAAAATTTAAAAGAATAGAGTTAAATCAAAGATTTTTACTCAATTCTTTTTATTTCTTAAATTTCAAAAAAGCACCTTTAGTTTTTTTTGAGTTTTCTATTTATTTGTCATGTGTTCTAGGTTTTTTTGAGGTTTTCTATTTTATTTCGAAAATCTATTGGTTTTCGTTAGGTTTTTTTCATTTTTTAAAATAAATCGAAAATTTATTACAATTTTCTGTTTATTTCAAAAAGTAAAAAAAAACCTAGAACACTTCATAAATAAATAGAAAACCTCAAAAAAACCTAGAAAAATTCACAAATAAATTGAAAACCTAAAGAAAAGCTAGGCACTTGACGGCACTCTACAGAATATCTTAAAGAATATTTCACAATAAGAAAAATCAAAAATATTTATTTGCAACCCAAATAAATTTAAGTTATCCTCCAAGCTCAATATTCTTAAAATTTAGGAAGTTTACTAACTACTTAAATATATATTACTCTGTAATAAAAAAAAATTCAAATAAATCATTTCCTTTATTTTTAAAATATAAGCAGAAGGAAATAATAGAAAATATTGTACATTTTTTATTGGTTTGTCCTTCCTATGAAAAAGATAAATCAATATTTCTAAACAAACTAAAAAATTAAATCTTAATGAAATAATTTTAAATTGTGACAGTTCAAGACTATTTTCATTAATTAATAATCATGAAATCTATAATTTTACGCATAAATTTATGAAAGGAAATTTAAGTATAAGGGCATCTAGTTGTAAATTACACAACTTCCTTAATAAAAAAAAAAAAAAAAAAAAAATAATTTTTTTTTAATTTATATCAATAAATAATTCCATAATAGTTAAAGTAATTGATTATCCATTTGAAGGATAATATATAAATTTAAAATGGTATTAAAATATAATATTATAGCCTCTTAACTGTAAAAAAAAAATATTCAAATTTTTTACTATTAAATTTAAAAAAAATCTAAATAGAACATGGAAAATTGGATTTTCCAACTTAAATTGTTATTACCTTGGAAAATAAATTTTTGATAAAAGATCTTTTATTAACCAATAGTGTTTATTATAAGTGCAGTTATTAAAAAGTGAAAAATTAGTAAATGTTTAATTGTTTTTTGATATAATTTTTTAATGATCGTATTGTGTATTTATATCATTAAATACCGATCTGGATTTTTTGAAAAATTTGTTTTACAATAATTACAATTTCTTCTTGGGGTATTATGGAGAATGGTGTGTTTATTAGATTTATTTCTATTCTTAGATTTGAAAATCTTTTGCAAATTTTTATATAAAATCAATATTTTTAATTTTTTTTCACTATTAACAATATTACAATCAAGCAGTTCCACTCTTAATAAAACAGATTTTGAATTGTTATTAAATTTCAGGAAAATCTTGGATGAAGGTTCTTTTTTTGGAACTTGTTTAGGACTTTTTATTTTTCACAAATTGTTTTACTCAAATCTGAATTTTGTGCCTTAATTTGAAATTTTTCTTTGTCTTATTTTTGTTGAAAATTTGTGGTTGAAAATACAATTGATTGTGAATTTTAGATTGCTAAATAATTAAAAACTGATGGATTACAGAGAAAGGATCAAATTTATATTTGTAAAAGGAAAATTGGGTTAAATGAATTCGTCAAAAAAAGAAAGATTCTTTACTCTGATCTTTACATCAGCTGTTTTGACATAGTGAATGAAAATTCTGACTATACTAATTCTTTACAAATGGTGATTATTTTTTGAGAATGAAATTTTTTTTTTACTTTAATTTTTATTTAAGTTTTATATTATTCTAATTTTAATGATTAGACTCGAAAAAAAATTGTTTTTGTAATCAAATAGAAAGGGTTTTTTCTTTGATTCAATTTGAAGTTTTTATTGTTTACTTTAAGTGTAGTCAATTTGTTTTTAATAGTAATTGAATCTTTATTTATGTAGAGAACTCTTTTTGTGTCTTGATTTTGATTTGTTGATTTTTCTAATGATTTTTAATATATTTTAAAATATTGTTTATTGTTGAATTATATATGTTTGTCTTGTTGAATTAATTTATTTTATATTTAGGAAATTGTTCAATGAATGTTTATATTTGAGAGATATTTAATGAGTTTAGTTATGTAGAGTTATAAGATTTTTATTTGAATACGATTTTGTTTGTTAGATTTTGTAGCATTTTTAGATGATTTTTTGATAAATAATATCTAAACATCAGAAAAATACAAATTTTAATGTATTCTTCCGTGGCGCAGTTGGCAGCGCAACAGACTGTTAATCTGGAGGTCGGTGGTTCGAGCCCACCCGGGAGAGTTTTTTTATTGCCTAGCTCTTTTTTTTTTACCTTTAGCTCTTAAACAAACATGCTTCTATCTCAAAATTGGCTGAAAACCATGAAATAAACACCTATTTCTTTTTTTACTTTCATATTAAAAAAAATTTTTTCAAACATAAATTGAAAATTATTTTCAAGAAAAATTATTTCTAAAATGATGATAAATTCATTCCCGTTCTTTTAATACTTACACTAACACTTTAATTTAATGTTTATTATTTTCAGTCTTCCTTAATTTACCTACTTTATCTTTTTTTAATCAATTTCCCTATTAACAAAAAAGAAAATACTCCTTCAAATATTAATTCCAGATTTTTTTTCAATCAAGAACTTCTGATTCTCTTTTACGAACTTCTGTACCACCAATTAACCATTTTAGTCTTTTCTTATTCATTATTTCATAAATCTCAAAATCTACCAACGAATATTCGAATTTTTCAATATTTTTATTCAAATTTTCCCATAAGTTCTCATCATTTTCAATCTCTCTCAAATGAATTTTAATGATTTAAAATCAAAAGAACTCCCAAAAACAATTAGTTTTTGAAATCTTCCAACTCAAAGAAATGTTTTGAAAGGAAAGTCTAAAAACAGATAAAAACAAAAATTGAAAAAACAATCCTTTTCATTAAAAAGTTTGAATTTCACCAACTCTCCAAATACAATTCAATAAAAGTTGAAGTTGTTTTCTTTTGTATTCGTTCCAAATCCTTTTATATTCTATCAGAATCAAATTAAAAGTCTAAAATTAAAACTATCAACCTATTGAATCCATTTCTTTTAGCATTACATGATCTTAATATCTCACAAAGTTCTATTAGCAAAATCGTTCTCAAAATTCATTCACATCTCGTAAACTCGATCCATATATTACTCTTATTTCCCAATTGATAAATGAAAATTTTTATTCAATTTCCAAATGAAATATTAATTATTACAGCTACATTCAAATTAGATGAGTAAAAATTTTGTCTCCAAGTTAATTTAGGAAGTTTAGTTTATTGTCTAAAAATATCATTTCTTAATCATATTGTAAAGATCTTTGGATTTTCTTCGACTTTAAAACGAGAAAAATATTTGGGAATATGAATTAAAAATTTTCATTTTTTAATTGGAAAATAATCGTAGTAAAAAAACATACTGGTCTTTGTATTCTAAATAGGATAATATTTTCACTTCCTTCACATATTTTTTCTTATATAAATAGAGTTTTAATACAAGAAGGTTGTAATTTGGGGAAGCTTTCTTTGAAAGAAAAGGAATTGAAAATGAAGTAAAAATTTATACTCATTAATAATTCAAATAAACTATCTTTCATAATAAGTGCCCATTAAAAATCAAATTTTAAATAAAAATATTTTTAATAATTGAATTTATCTATTATAATATAAAAATTTCAATTTTAATATTCAATACTATACTCAAGAGATATTTATTTTTTGTCAAAAAATAAAAGAAAAAAAATATCAAAAACTGTTAAAAAAAATTGGGCCATTTATTTTGAAAGAAGTATTACATGAAAAATAGTAAATTTAAAAAGGTAAAAAAACACATTTATCGATTCTCCTTCCATTTGAATAACTAAACCTAATCTCTTTTTCATATTTGAAACCAAAATTTTTATTAATTCATCTGTTACTTTCAAATTTTTCATTTTCATTTTCCATTTTAACAAAACACTTTTGAAAAAATAAAAAAGAGAAAAAATGATTTATTTGCAAACTTTTCATTGTGAGAGGAAAAACTTCAAAACGATACAAAAGCAATTCATTATTCAAATGTAAGGTGGGCCATTTATTATGAAATTTAGTTTACCAGTAGATTCTTTTTTCTAATTATTTATAAAATCGAGATAATAAATTGAAAATATAACTCGACTCATAACAAAAGAAACATAAATAATAAAGTCTTTTGTTTTTTTCTTGATAATTATTGAGGAAATCTTTGAAATTAAAAAACATTGAAAAAAATATTTTATTTTGGAACTTCTAAATATATTTTTGAATCTTAAATAATAATTATTTTGAGTTTCTTTCTTATGATTTGGTCAAGTTTATTCAAAAATAATTATCAAAATAAATTTTTTTTGGAGCTTTAATTGTTACCAAATCAAAACAATGGATTGTAATCTTAATGATATTGTATCAAAAAAAATGATAATTTATAGAAAAAAAGGTATTTTTATTAACAATTAGCGAATATCTGTATATAAATAAATGCAAAGAAAAATATATCAAAAGAGATAAGTATTCAACATTTTAAAGTATAAAATTTACAACTAATACCATTTCAATTATGAATTTTTTATTTAATTCTGGTATATATCAAGTATTTAGATATACATATATTAAAATAAAAATGTAAAATAAACTATTTTTCAAAATTTTAAGCTCACTTTGTAATGTTAATGGGAGTTGTTTTGAGATTTTGACCTATATATTAATCAAAAAAAGATTTTCAATATTCTTATCAGATTTTTTTTTCAATTTTTCTCGATTTTTCATTATTCTATTCCTTATTTTGTTTTTCTTTTTTTCTTTTTTCTTTTTTTGATACTTTTTTTTTTCTTTTTCTTTCTTTTTCCTTTTATTTTTATCTTCTTTTACTTTTGTTATAATTTTATTTCTTTTTCCTTTTATTTTTATAACTTTTTCTTCTGAAAAGATCAAGTCGAAAAAAAAAACTTCAAATGAATATTAATTATTTTGAATATTGACTATGTATTGCCCTTAAAATGAATTTTATAATTAGTTAAAAAATATTCTTTTTTAACTCTTTTTTTTTTCAGTGAAAGAACAGTAATAAAAAATACTGGAATGATTATTGCAAAAATTTGGATTCACTTTTTTTTTTTTTTTGGTTTTATTTTTTATAATTTATAAAATATCAGGTTAATATATTTAGTATGATTTGAAAGTGAATTATGAACCAGATTTTTTTATTAGTTGTTCTTTAATCCTAAAAGGAAATGTTTTTTTTTTTTTACAATTTTTTTTTCTAATGAGTTACAATTTTTGAAAAGGGATTTAGTTATAATGTAGGTAAGATTAGAACTTTAAATTGAGGGGGGAAATAGTTATTTTCTAAGGTTTCAGTTTTTTTACAATAACAATGTATTTTTAAAAAAATCTATTATTTTTGATATTCAGAACTTACAATTTTTGTATAAGTCAAGTTTCAAAAAATTCTGATAGACAAAATAACCCAGAAAACAAAATTTTTCATTGAGATCAATTTTTTTTTCGATTTTCAATGAAAAAGAAGAAAATTTTAAACTCAATTTATTTCTTACATTATAAAAAGTTTTTAACCTGTTTATTACCATTCCCATAATTCTTATATAATAACAAATTTTGTTTGCCAGGAATCTTAATAAAATATTTTTTTTTCTTTTTTATGATTCATTTGGTTAACCAAAAAAAAAAAAAAAAATTATTTATTATATTGAATAATTTTGGTATTTATTTAAGAAATGTAGTTATAAATAAACTTTAATCCAAAAAATTGGACATAGTTTAAACAGTTGAAAGAATAACAATACTACACTTTAAATCCAATTTTAAAATAATTTTGATTTTACAACTATTTGTATTTTTTGTCTTTTTAGTTTTGTTTTCAATTCCTTTTTTCCAGTTACGTAATCTGTTTTGTTAGATCTGTAATTTTTTTCGATAGTTAATAGAAGGTTACTTTTGAGTTTGTAAAAATAAAAAAATCGTATACAATTGGTTGATGGTATCTTATCATTTAACCAATCAACAATTGAAGATGAAATTTCAACAAATTTACCAATACATTTTTTGTTCCACCCGTTTCATTATTTTGGACCTAGTGATTTATTTTTTTTTGTTTTATATTTTTTTCTTTTATTTGGTTGAAAATGATTACTTTTTAAAACAGTAATACCTAGTAACTTAAATGTGGTTTTATCTTAGGTCTGAAAAAATACAATAACTTCTGTTTTATTTTGCAAATTTTTGATTTTGGGTGTGTCCAAATTTTTGGAATGGGTTTTATTAAATTTTTAAATTCATTTACAAAATATAGTTAGAAATCGAATTTCTGTTCCAAGATAAAATTTTATTTTTCAAAATAAAATTTTATTCAATTTTTTTAAGAATTTTTAAATTTTATCCCAAAAATTGTAAAACAATTTTTTAAAAAAAAAAATAATTGGAATTATCCGAGTGTTTCTTGTGAAGAACTGTTAAACCTAAAACCCAAAAATTTTCCCAAAACCTGGTAATTCCATTTTTCTAATCAATTGAAAATATAAGTAAAAAGTCGAAAATCTACTCTCATTTTAAGAGAAATAATCCAATTATCGAGCAACTTATAACAGTTTTAATTGGGTTATCATTTAAATATTCCAAATCCATCAATTTTAACTCATTGGCGAATTCAGAAATCAAAAAAATCCAAAATTTGTAAAATTAATTGAGAACATGACTGAAAACAAAAATCCATTTTTGATTTTAAATTTTTTACATAAAAACATTTTCATACATATTAAAATATTTGCAAGCATTTTAATTTGATATAATTGTTTGATTATTGTGAATTAACATGAAATTTTGAAAATCATTTTGTTTAAAAAATGGATCCTCTAATGTTCGCAATAGAAATTTAAAATTTTGAAAAAATTATTTAAAGAAGAATATAAAGAAAATAAAACTCTTATTTCATAAATGAAACAACAAAATAATTCTTATATATACGCTTTTTAATAAATTAAGAATTTATCTAAGGTAAAATCACAATGAATTTTATTTTCAATTTTCAGTCATGTTCTCAATTAATTTTACAAATAATGGATTTTTTTGATTTCTGAATTCGCCAATGAGTTAAAATTGATGGATTTGGAATATTTAAATAATAACCCAATTAAAACTGTTATAAGTTGCTCGATAATTGGATTATTTCTCTTAAAATGAGAGTAGATTTTCGACTTTTTACTTATATTTTCAATTGATTAGAAAAATGGAATTACCAGGCTTTTTGTAAAATTTTGGGTATTAGGTTTGACTCTAGGATCAAACAATTTGTTAAAAAAAAGTTTATTTGAATTAATATTTTTTTCATTTTTAAAAACGAAACCATTTTTGTAAACTTTGAAGAAAAAAAAATTTTTGCAGATGATCTTATTCTTATTATGAAAGGGCCACTAATCTCTCTAAAAATTAATTTAGAAAGGATTTTTGAAATAATAAAAAGATTCGGGATGAACCCACATAATAAAAAAACCAAATATAAAAAAGAATTAAAAGATATTTTTTATCTTGGGATTTGGTTAGAAAAAAACACACATCTTGAATATAATTTCAAAAAAGTGGAAAAGTCCTTGGAAACACTTAATCGATTGTTTCAACAAAATAAACTCAACAATGGAGTCAAAATAACTTCTTTCAAAGCTCTCATTTTAAGTCAACTTTATTATGGTCTTGAAATATTTGACTTGAAACAAAATGATTTTGAAAGAATTGATAGATTTATCAATAAAACAGTCACAAATTTCTTACAAATTAATATCCATTCACCTCGATTAATTTATAAAACTGAAGCAAAAATTGATCTCGCTAGATTAAAAGTATACCGAAGAAAATATAAATTGATAGAAAAATTTGATTTCTTAAATTTAAAAAAATTAAAAACAATACTAAATTTTTGAAAATTGGAAAATGAAAATATTAATTGGCACACTAAGGGATTAAAATTATTAGATTTAGAATTAAAAGTTTTTCGATTAACCGAATTGGAAAATTCACCTAGTTGGAAAGTTCAACAATATCTAAAAATTATAAAACAACAAAATTGCAATTTCAAACAACAAAAATATTTAAACTGGAAAGCTTCAAAAACAATTCTAAAATTTCGAAATTTTACTAATTGTTTAAATAGGTACTCTTATGTAACAAGTAAAAATAAAAATAAAAATTGTGATTTATGTAAAGAAAAGTTAAATATTGATATCATTGAAGATTTCGATCATTTTTTATGGGACTGTCCGGCCTATAAAATAAATCGAAAAAATCTGGATATCTGAATTTTTTGAAAAAAATTAAAAAATTAATAATATCGGAGATATTATTAATAAAAAGAATTCATCATATATATTATCATTAGTAAGTGATAATAAAATTTGTGATTCTTTAACAAAATTTCTAAAAAAAAGTTTAGAAATTAGGGCACACAGGAGAAAAGCAATTTTCTCTCTTCAAAAATAAAAAAAAAAAAAAAAAAAAGAAAAAAAATTTTTTTTACTGAATAGATCTCACTTTAATTGAACAAAAATTATTAAATTTCTTTTAAAAAATTCATTTATTTAATCACCTAAATAACAATTAGTTTTATGGACTGAGATTTCATTGAAATCAAAAAATTATAACCAAATACAAAATTTACTTTAGAAATCGTAAATTTCCAATATAAAACTAAAAACATGTTTCATCATTTTCAAGGATTAACTTAATTGTTCAAAAAAATAATAGGTTAATTTTTTTTTCCTTTTATACAGTGATCAAAATAATGTGTGCACAACGACTATAATCCGTGTTTCAAAATATTATCCGTGCTTTTTTTTATTCTTGTACCAATGTAACATCCAATCTACTACCAAATAGTATACCTAAGTTCAAATCAATTTTGTAGGTAAAAGTCTGGATATTTTCAGTAAAATTTAAATTATTCATACAAATAGTTGAAAATTTTTAATAATATTCTCAATTTTTTTGAAATTTTTTGTTTTTTTTATTATTAAAATTTTGATTAAAAATTAACTCTATTTTTTGAGATAAATTTTGCAATTTGATCCTTCATTTTTAGAATTTCTTTTTAAATAATAGAACTTTAAGAAACCAATACCATATTTTTTTAGGGTTTATTATTGGTTTCTTTGATTGGTTAATGTATAGTTCTTCTTTAACAAAAAAACACGCTTTTTATTTTGAAACACGCATTAAATTTTTTTGCACACTTTATTTTGACTACAGTATTGGAAAAATGTGAATTTTGGATTTCAAAAAGAGACTCAAATTAATACATTGTTTAGGTAGTTTAGTTCGTACATTTCATAATTCAAAGCACAAATTACTAAAAAAAGAAATTTTTAAAAAACTGTTCAAGATTTCTTTTTATAAAAAATACTCTTCCCTTATGAGAAAAATATTAGAAAAAAAGAATCAAAATCAAAAAAAATATTTTTATAACAGTTTTGACGAAAAATATTACTTTTCCAAAGATTTTTACCCTTATAAAGGAACACAAAATGTTTTAAAGATTTGGTAATTACCTGAAAGTGTTGAAAAGTTTGATATTTCTGTAAAAGTTTAGGAGATTTTTGGGAGTGTTTTTTTTTTTAAAATTGTGACCCAAAGCGATAACAGAAATCAATTTGTTTTGAGGGTCATTTCAGAAACTAACTGGATAACAAAGAACTCCTCACCGAAATACCTATTATTATCAAAAATTACTTTTTATTTTTATTATTTTTTTTAATCCCAAAAGCGTAAAATTTCCTTTGATGTCCAAAAAGACCAAAAGTGCTTTTGGCAAAAAGGAATTTACGGAAAAGGAATACACTGGTATCCAAAAACAATTAAGTCAGCCTATTGCAAAAGAGCACATCTCCAGAAGGCCCGGAGGAGGAGGAACGTTTGATTATGTAAGTGCATGGGTTGTGATTGATCTAGCAAATCGTGTGTTTGGGTTTAACGGCTGGTCTTCACAGATCCTATCTGTTAACCAAGATCACTTTGGTCAAACACGAGATGGGAAATTTGAAGTTGCAGTTTCGGCGTGTGTACGTGTTACCTTAAAAGACGGAGCGTATCGTGAAGGATTTGGTTTTGGGGCGTCAAAGGGGATGAAAAACAAGTTTCAATGTTTAGAATCTGGCAAAAAAAAGGCCATTACCGATGCAACCAAAAGGGCACTCAAGCTGTTTGGGAACTATCTTGGGAATGGGCTTGAAATCCGAGAAAAGGACTTCTCTCGTTATGAACAAAAAAGAAAGTCTAGCAGTGTTTATGAAGCAGGCGAAAATGGGATCAAGTTTGAATTAAAAAAGCCAAGAAACAACCAACAAATGCCATCACAAAATTTACCTCAAAACTTTAAGATTAAACAAGATCCTATGTTTTTAAATAATTCCCAGAAGCCACAGCAGCAGCAGCAGCAGCAGCAGCAACTACCTCAACAGCAACAATTAAATTTGAATAATGGTAATAATTTAATTAATGGTGGAAAAGGAGGAGTAAAAAAAAACGATTTTCTCCTCAAAAAGAATGTTTTGCCACAAAACAACCAAGTCACACAAAAAATTGGAGGTGAAAATCGAGCACTGAGTTTTTTAAAAAAGCCAATTCCAAACAACAACAATAATATTAATAATAATAATATTAACCTACAACCCCAAAAGAAAGTACCTTTTCAACAACAACAACAAATCATTAATATTTCACAACAACCACAACCACAACAACAACAACAACAACAACAACAACAAATTATAAATAATTCACAACAAACACCAAATTCCTTTGTTCAATATATTAAAAAAGAAATAAATACTCAGTCTACAATAAACACCCAAATAAAATCATCACAGCCCTTTGTATTTCATAATAAAACAAATTCAATTAATAAATTTAATCAACAAATACCAAATAATCAAATACCTCAGAATATCCAAATCAATAAATTTTAAAATCATTAATAGAACAATAAAAATCAAAATATTCAAAAAAAGAAATGTAAATTATTTTGGATCTTGTCTTATTATTTTCTGAACCAATCCCTGGCAATTATATTAATAGTTAATATAATAATAATTGTATTTCTTTCATATTATCTTTGTTCTTTTGAAAATATATTATTCTTTATTTTTGATATAAATAAAATATAAATAAACTAAAATAAATTCCAATTCAAAATTTTTAACACACCAAAATTCAATTTTTGAAAAAAAAAAATCTTATAAAATAAATTCTAAAGAAATACCAAATTAGAGCTATTGGAATTGAAACTTTAACCATTATTTATAATTTACAATACAAAAGAAAAAAATAAATAATTATCAATACTCACCATTGTGGAAAAAAAGTTCAACACGGTTTTTCATTGGGAACATTAATAGAACCTGAAAACGAAAAGTAAAATCAATAAAAAGAAGAAACCAATTAACTGTTAATAATAACCCATTATATTATTTTCAATCAATCCAACAAACACAATTTAAATCTACTGATTTATAGAAATTGTTCATGTGGTTTTGGAGATCTTCAAAAATAGTCAATTTTTTTCCTACAAATCAATAATGATTGATCAATCAAAAGAAAAACCAAATATCCCAAAAGATAGTGTTAAAAAAACTGTTATTGTGTTGAATACCCCAATTTTGTCTTTATTTATTCATTTATTAATTGATCTTACTTTTCATTTTCAGGTTCTATTAATGTTCCCAATGAAAAACCCTGTTTCACTTTTTTTCTACAATGGTAATAAATAAATACTGTGAATTAAAAAATTTTGGAGATGAGTAGAACAAAAAAATTCATTGGCAAATTTATATAAATTCTATTAACAATTATTGATTGATCAAAAGTTAGATCCTACCAACTAATTTTATTTGAGTTCTTTGACTTGCAATTAATAACCTTTAACCTAATATCAACTGTTGGAAAAAATATTTCGATCTAAGAAAATAGGTTTCGTTATTCAAAAAAGGAAATGAAAAATAAAAAAAACAAAAAAATGAAGAAATAATTTTAAAAATTCAAAATTATTGCAAATTTGAATGAAATTATATTATTATGATTGTTTTAACTGTTTTATTAGTGTCAAAAATGTTGGAATTTTAGTTTATTTTTCAAATGAATGAATAGGCATAGATTAAAAATTTCGATTCAGTTTTCCTCTGTTTGAAAACCATTTCTTATTTTTGTTAAGAGGCCGATTCTTGGGTGAGTTCCTTCTCTTTAATGAGTTGACCAGTAAAGTAGGGACCTTTTATAAGTCATTTTCTCTTTTTCAATTTTTTTGTTTCTTCATTAGTAAATAATTGCTCTTATCTTTGAAATAATCAAAAACTAAATCAATATTTAAAGAGTATGTATTGTCATAGTTTTTGTTATTGGATTGGAGATTATTTTTATTGTCTCTCTTGGAAAATTTATTTTCTTTGGATTTTTTTATTTGTCAAAAATTAATTTTGATTTTTAAACATTTTTAATTTGAAAAAAAAATTAAAAATCAAATTTTAGTTAAATAAAATACTCAAAATAAATTCTGCTTGAATGGAATTAATTTAGTATTATAAAAATGAATGATTTCAGAGATTTAAAATAAAAATTATTTGATGTTTTTTGATATTGGTGGATGATAATATTTTTACAATAAAATTCCTTTAATTAATATTTTGAAGAAGTAATAAACCTGATATGTTTATTCTTATAATTCTAATAGTATTTGGTGAATAAAATCAAAAATAAAATTTTATCAAAATTGGCTCAAAATTAAAGAATTTCCAAAAAAAATCTATGTCATTCCAATGGTAGTAGAGTATTTTTACCCAATTAAATAAACTCAAATTCAAGTTTTTTGACATATTATAATTCAATATTTGAATAAAAAAAAAACATTATTAATCAATTCTAGAAGAAATACCAGATTAGAACCATTCAATAATAGTAATATTAAAAATTGTTTATAAATTACAATACTAATAAAAAAAAAAAATAAATAATTATTAATACTAATAAATTATCAGTGTATTAAAAACTTTAGAGCAATGAAAACAAAAAAAATACTTTCTTAAATTTATCAAGTTCAATTGGGAATATTGATTACTTAAAGCTTGGATACCATCAAATAATTTTAATTGAATTCTGATATTTTGAACAACTCAACTTTAGCATCATATAAATTATTGAAAAAATTTTGATCTAATCAAAACAGATAAGTTAATCCAAAAAATTAATTGAAAATAAAAAAATAAAAGCTGGAAAAAATAAATTTCAAAAATAAAAATTATTTCCGATTTGAAGAAAATTGAATTATTGTGATTTCTTCAATTGTTTTAACAGTGTGGAATATTTTGAATTTGACTTAATTTAGAGTATTTCAAATTATTATTGTTTGTAAATAAATAATACTCTGATATTAAAATAAATTCTTTTCTAGTCAAATAGGTACAGTTTATATAAAGTAATAGAATGTTTTCTATGAGTTTAATCAAATATTGCTCTCAAAATAAATTTTCAATTTTTAGATCAGATATTTTTTTCAACTTTAATAATTTTTTTTTTTTTCTTTTTTTTTAATTTTCTTTATTTTTATTTTTTATTGTTTAAAAAAAAAAAATGTTTGAAAAAAAAAATTAACCGAAAAATATAAAGGTTTGTAATTTCTTTTCAAAATCAATAAATTTACAATTAAATAAAATTATTGTCAACAATTGTAATTTTTTAATGAAAACGAGGAATTTTGCACAAGAAATTCCAATGAAAGAGGCACAAAATATTTTTAAACATTTTATTTTTTTAAGTAAAATTTATATTTTGCTAAGGTATTTCTTTTATGAATTATCAACTCTAATCTGAAGTTTATTATTTCTCTTATTTCGAAACAATCTTAAGTTGGGTTGATTCTGAAAAAAAAAGTCAATTTTTCATTTTGGGCTGGTACGATTTGAGTAAAATAGAGTTTACTTGAATAACTTATTTGATTTTAATATATACTAGGAGAAGTGATTGAAAAGGGAAGTTTACATAACTTGCAAATTATTGCAAAATGCAAAAATTTACAAAATTTTATTAATATTATTCTAAAGATTGTGGGTGAATTGAATTGGTATCTCGGAGGCTTGAGGTGTTACTGTGTATTGCTACACGACTGTAATAAAATGTTACGAAATATCAAAGTTATGACAATTTTTAATTGTGTAACATTAGTAAATTCCATCGTTATGACATTTCCTAACATTTTTCAACTATCATGAAGTAACATATTGGAATGCTACAGACCTATAAGATACCAATTCAATTCACCCACAATCTTTAGAATAATATTAATAAAATTTTGCAAATTTTCGCATGTTATACTTACAGCCATTGAAAAAAAATCAGTTGTGTGTGTGTGTTGATGGATAAAATAAAACATAAATTATACCCCCTACACACACACACACACATATATATATATATATATATATAATAAAAAGAGAGAGAGAGAGAGAGAGAGATTGAAAAGAAAACGCAAAATGATAAAAAGAAAATAAATTTTATTTTGAATTTTTAATAAATAAAATTAATTTAATTCATCTTTACAATATTGATTATATGGAGCATACAAATGAATTAAAATTTCTTCAATTGCTTGTTGAAATAAATTTTTGTTTGGGTGCTTATGGCTATTTAAATCAAAATCTAAATCGATTTCATTTCTTGTTAATTGTGAAATATTTATTTTTTCTATCGAATCTTCTTTTATAAACTTTTCTATGATTAATTCAGCTCTTAATATTGCTTCTTTCGAATTATAATCCGAATTTAAATATAACTTTACTGCTTCATAAAAATCACAGCATAATATTATATCTTCATTAAAGTTATTCATAAGAAATTTACTAAATAGGATTGATTTTATATTATCGTTTAATATTTCTTCCAAAGTGGGGTATTCGATAGTTTCCACAATTGGGGTTTGAATTAAAGATGAATTAAAATCATTTTTCATTTTGGATTTTTCGATCATGTTTCTTGATTGATATTTTTTCAATATTTTATCAAATTCATTACCTAATAATGATAGATGCCTTTTTTCCAATCTATTTGGTTTGTTTCGAGTCTCGGAAAGAGATCCTTTTTTTCCTTTAAACGGGTAATTCTCATTCGAAATTTCCAATTCTTGTTCAAATTCATGTAATGTTTCTAACCGTGTTGTAAATAACTCTCGTTCTTGTTCAGTCAATAACATTTTGTTCGTTGTTATTTTCCTTTTATCCCATACTTTGTCGCCAAGGGTTTTAAGTTCTTCGCCCACTTTATTCTTTTTATTTTCATTTTTATCTTGGTCTTCATTAATTTTTTCAAGTTTCTTTTCAATTTCGTTCTTGCTAAAACTAGTTATATGACCTAAAATTGAATTATTATCATTTTCATCAATACCATCATCAACCCTTTTAATTATAAATAATTTTTCTAATTCATTGTCAAAATTTTCAAAATGATCTTCATTAATTTTTTTGGGTTGATTATCAATTATAGAATCTTGCTTTTCTTTTTCCTTTTCATTTTCATTTTCCTTTTCCTTTTCTTTTTCATTTTCTTTTTCATTTTCTTTTTCTTTTTCTTTTTCTTTTTCTTTTTCTTTTTCTTTTTCTTTTTTTTTCTTTTTCTTTTTTGTTTTCATCAACAATTTTTTTTTCAATTTCGTTTAAAGAAAGTATTAATTTTAAACTTCTTTTAGAATTTAAAGTTTTTTTTTGTGACAAATTATTTAATTCATTTGAAGTTTTATATTTTAATGTGTTTTTGTGGAAAGATTTTCTTTTTTTAATCCAAATTGAAACTTGTTTTTTATTCTTATTCTTATGAAATTGATATAGTGTTTGGTTTGTTTGTTTCAGGGCATTCAGTGCATCACCAAAGGTGAAAGTTTTTGGTTTATAAGAAATTTTATTTGGAATTTCTTTAGAATTATAGGTAACCTTAATTTTATCTCTTCTTTTTATAGAATTTTTTATTGATTGAGAAATAATTTTTGAATATATTTTATAATTTGGATTAATGTTTTGAGCAATAATTTTAATTACTGGTGAAAATTTTTCCATATATAAATAAGATTTTTTTTGAGAAAATATCCGATAAATTAATTTCAGAATTATTTTATAATAGGGCTTTTGATTATCGGATAATAAAATTGTTAAGATATAATTGAATTGGGTTGAATATTCGGGCAAAAAATCTGAAAATAATAATTTACTAATGTCGTTTAAAAAATCTTTAAAGCAATTATTAATTTGATTGTGTAAATTATAATAGTTTTTTTTTGATAGATTTTTTTGTTTTAAAAGATCTTGTTCTGTATTTTTATTGCTTACATACTTGTTATTGTTAGTATTTTTATGATTTTTTGTTTTTGAAAAATTCTTTTGATGTTTTTTATTCTTTTTATTTCCCTTTTCTTTCTCTTTTATTTTGGTGTCTATTCTAATTCTCTTTGGATTTTTTATTTCCAATATCTTTTCCATATTATCATTCATACTATTCCCAATATCTTCATTGGTGCCGTTCTCTTTATCAAATTCAATTTCAATTTCAATCTCCTTTCGCTTCTCTTTTTCAATTCCGCTTCTACGCCCACCATCATTATTTTTCTTCTTCTTCCCCAGAACTTGCCTACCAAGATAGCTATCATAAATTTTATCTAAATTAATTGACAATTGTTTAAAAAAAATGGAAAATGTTTTTATTTTCCTTTTTTCATTAAATAAATTAAAAATTTCTAATGATTTTTTTGAAACTATTTTAATATTACGTAAATAATCCTGATTTTTCGATAATTTAATTCTGAAATAAATAATTAAAATTATTAATTGATATAAATAAGAAACGCCAGTATTATCAATAAATTTGGGTACATTGACAAATAACAATTTATAGATAATTTTAAAGATTTGGTATTGATAGACATCATGCTTTAAAGCTGGTAACAATAAAGGTAGAATCCCTTCAAAGGGTATTTCCCAATTCTGTTTAAAAGTTAAAAATAGTTTTTTATTTTTCTTTAAGTTAAAATAATGAATATTCTTTATTATAATTTTTAATAATTTAAAAGAAGCTTGAAATAATTTTAAATTAGAATTTATTGGCACCCTTAAAAAGCAAATAGTGATCCATAAGAATTCAGGGTAATTTTGCAATTGTGGTTTATTGTAAAAGTTCTTGACAACATTACCAAGGGTGTTTAAATATTCATAGAGGATGTTGTGTTCAAATATTTTTTTTTCGCGGTGGTTTTCTAATTGTTTTAATAACACTTGTGTGGATATTTGCTTATTTTGGTTACTAATAATTGAATTCGTATTAACTTTTATTGAATTTATTTTGATTTGGATTTTTTGTACTTGCTTTTGGGTATTTAAATTAAACCCGTTATTAAGAGTGACGATATTGTTGTCACTACTACTAATGTTATGGCTGTTGTTGTTTTTGTTATAATTTAAATTATTTTTCCGTTTAAAATAACTGATTAGATTATTTTTTCTAGTGGTAACTATTCTTCTAGATTTGAAATTTTCAATTCTTTTTTGTTCCAAATTATAACTTGTTTGGAAGATAGTATAGCAGTATCTTTGAATGATGATATTATCTAAAGGGTATAAAATATAATTAAAAATTACTAAAGAATTGATTGAAAGTTGGGAATTTAAACAAAACAATGACCATTTGGAAGCTTCAGCGCCCCAATCGTTTCTAAAATTTAACAGAATGCTTTTAACATTATCTATTATTAATTGAATAATATTAAACGCCTTCCCATATTTTTTATTAATATACCCCCATTTTTTGAGTAATTTCGTTTTATTAATATTTTCGAATTTGTTAATTAATATTTGAAAGCTTTTCCTCTCGTTATTGTTCAAATTCTTAATGTTTTGATAATATAGGCATTTAAATATTACTAATAAAAACTTTGTTAATTTTAAGGAATGGACTATTAAGGATTCTTTTAAATTTTCTGTTTGCTGTACAATTGTGCTTATACGCATAAATAAATAATGAATAATACGTGGTAAATATGAATAAAATGGTTGAATGTTTTCTTTTAATAATTTTTTTAAAATGAAAATTAAGGTATTTTCATTTTTTAAATCTAATTCATGAAGGTAATTATATTTTGATCTTAATTTACAAACATTTGAAATTAAAATTAATTCATCATCAATAAATTTATCTAGATTTGTATTATTTAATTTATTCCAAAACTTGAAAGAAAATCTTTTAATTAAAGGAAATAAAGCCTCTTTTGGGAATTTTTGATAAATCTTAATATAAATTTCTCTAATTACATTTTTATATGTATTATCTTTATTAAATTGACCAATTAAGAATTGAGTTAATATGGACAAATTCTGTGATGATGGTATAAATTTTTTATTTTGGTTTTTCTGATTAATATAATCATTTATATTATTTTTATTTTTCTTTAAATTAATAATATGTAATATTTCTTTTTTCAATGTCAATAAATTTTTATTTCCATTATTTTCTTGATCACCATTTCCATTGCTGTTACCATTGTCATTATCATTATTATTTTTATTATCATTTTTATGATCATTTTCATTATCATTTTTATTATCATTTTTATGATCATTTTTATGATCATTTTCATTTCCATTATTATTTATATTATTAATATTTTTTTTTTCAAAATTTTGAATATTAATTAAAGTTATCCAAAGATTGGTAATATAATTGGGGAAATAATTTCGATAATTATTCAATTCTTGTCGTGTAAATTTTAATAATTTTAATAAAAATATATCAGTATTTAATTTGCCCTTTTGAATCATTGTTCTTGTGGTAATATAAATTTCATTATTAGTTAGGGTAATGTTTTTAAACCAATTAACTAAAAAAGTAAAAATCCATTTATCTAATTCTGATGTGACAATATTATTATTCATTTTTTTATTTTTATTTTTTAAAAATCTATCAAAGATTTCCATGATCAACTTTTCAGTAAAAATTGAACAATATTTTGAAATAATTTTATTAATAAAAATGGCTGTTGTTTTTAAATGTTTGATATCAATGGTTTGAATATTATAAATTTCATTTTCAA
Source organism: Anaeramoeba flamelloides (assembly GCA_027625915.1). Classification (NCBI taxonomy): domain Eukaryota; family Anaeramoebidae; genus Anaeramoeba; species Anaeramoeba flamelloides. Next base: position 7,937,392 of record JANTQA010000032.1, on the reverse strand, counting down.
AAATTTGATAAATCCCCATTACTATTTCCTTGTTTTCACCACTCTCATCCAACCCGAATACAGTAGGTGTTAGCCTCCATAGCATTTTAAAGCATTTTAATCTAATGTTTACATCTGGGTTGATTAAATTGATTAAGCCTAACAGTAATAACGAACTGGAATTTTTTGAGATTGTATCAATAAATAATTGATTCGAAGTTTTTTTTTGTTTTTTCTCATTTTTTTCAATGTCATCCTTCTTTATGGGATTGACATGCTTTTTTGATCCTCCTAGCTGTTTTTCTTGTAAGAATTGGATGTTTTTTAAAGTAATTAAACGCAAAAAATTTACTGGGTTTGTTGGATGATCAGTAATGATTTGACTTCCCATATTGTGATTGTTATTATTATTATTGTTATCATTTAGTATATTTTTTCTGTTAAAATTATTTCGAGAAATTTGAATATTTAATTGCTTTTTAATATTTTTTAGATCAAACGTTGGAGTGTAATTTTCTTTCAAATAGATAATTTCATTTTTTTTTAATAATTCATTGATTAATTTATTATCTTTTTTATGGGTTGACAAATCCTTGGTGAAAAAGAATTGTTCGCAAATGGATTCAAGATAATTATTAATTAAGGTTTTGTCGTCTGTTTGGTAATAATTGTTAATAAATTTAGCTAAAAGTTCTTGGAAATAAAAGCTTAATATCCATTTAAATACCTTTTTATTAATTTTTTCTTCTTCGGTTAAACAATCTATTGTTGATTTATTTAATTTATTATAGTCCACGATAATTGGTCCAATTCTAATCAAGTTATTAATAGTTTCGTGTATTATTGAGAGACTTAATTTATGGATTTTTTGGATTTTCAATATCATTTGGTTGTTTTTTTTCGAATTGATCCGAAATTTTTCAATGCTTTTAAAATAAAATTGGAAAAATCCTTTACTTTCAGGCCCATTGCCACTAAATAGTTGTAAAAATTTTAAAGATTGAAATCTATTGCTCTTTGGCCAGTATTTTTCGTTGTTGAAAGATGGTTTTAATATTTGCTTTAATTTAATGCTGGTTGGATATGTAAACGTTTTTGTTATATTGTTACATAAATTATTTAATAATAAAATATGTTGGAAGCAATGTATTGAAAATTTCAATAATTGAATTTGGGGATTGTAATTATTATAATTTCTGCTGTTATTACAATTCCATAATTTTAAATTAACTTCCTTGTTTTGCGAATCCCATAAATTGGATTTGTATAATATTTTTTCATTCAAATTAATAAATTTGACAAAATATTTTATTAATTTTGGATTTTGGTAAATGGCTTGCCTTAAACATTCAATTTGCACTAATCTCCGAAAGAAATTTGTTAATTTTAAGATTAATATCCCAATAAATGATATATTTTTCGAATCTTTGGTGCTATTTTTATACATACTCATAGTCCTTAGAATTTTTTTTTTTTTGTTAACTACCTTTTGTGATAAATTATTATTTAATTCTACAATATCATCAATTTCATTAAGACTAATTATTTCTTTAAATAGCCAATTAAAAATTGATTCACAAATTGAAATTACAGAAAATGGATGCGCAATATAAGGTATCAGCATGATTAAATTTTGAAAATAGTCATCATTATTGATTAATAAAAAATTCCATAAATTTTTTAAATAAGGAATTATTTTTCTAGAATTGGTAGAGTAATGTTTTTTTAAATTATTTTTTTTTGCTAATTCTCCTTCCGAAAGGTTTCCTTTTTTTTCTTTTGTTCCAACTTTAAGTCCTAATAAGCCTAATAATAAACTATTCAATCCTATATACATTAACTGTTTATAATGATCATCCAGATTGTTATTTAAATTATCATTATCAATATTGCCCCCATTATTGTTATCAACATTATTGTTATTTTGATTGTTCTTGTTATTATTATTATTATTATTATTATTATTATTGCTTATATTGTTATTTTTATTCTGAAAAAATAGTGTGTTAATTGATTCAATTTTTTGAAATAAAAGATTTGTTGCCATTGTTAATAATTCATAATTTTCTTTTTGTACAATTATTTTACCTATTTCTCCCAAATATAAGATCCATAAATTATAATTTGATAAAGTTAAAATTGTTTTAAATTTAATTATTGAATTATTTAAATTTAATTTATTTTGATTTTCTAATCCATTCAAGTGTTCAGTAAATAAATATTTTTTTACAATTTCTGAAACATTGTTTTTATTATTTTTAATAATTTCGTATAACGTAATATAATCTTTAAGATTGTCTTCTTCTTTTTCTTTTTCTTTTTCCTTTTCCTTTTCTTTTTCTTCTTCTTTTTCTTTTTCTTTTTCTTCTTCTTTTTCTTCTTCATTTCCTTCTTCTTTTCCTTCTTCTTTTCCTTCTTCTTTTTCTTCTTCTTTTTCTTCTTCTTTTTCTTCTTCTTCTTCTTTTATGTTATTATTGTTACTGTTATCTTTATTATCATTATCATTATCATTATATTCTTCTTTATTATTATTATGAACATTAAGAATATTTAATTCATTTTCATTTTTTTTTAAGATCTTTAAAAATAAATAATTTTTTTTTGAAAAATAATAAATAATTTTTCGAATTATTGGTGAATTATGTATTAAAAATATTAAGCATGATGAATCTAATTCATATACTAATGATTTGCTTAGATTAAAATAAGCAAAGGTATATTTATTTTTTGAATAGTCTTGTAAAAAAAGTATTAATGAGATAAATTTATTTAAATGGGAAAAAATGGTATAAATACATTCCGTTTTTAAAAATAAAGGATCTTTTAATAATGTTAATAAATTATTAAAATAAGGAATTAATAATGGCGGGTTATTAATTAAACAAAATTGCAAAATATGACTAGTTATTGTTGCTAATTGTTCGTTACTGTGTAAAATTAATTTCATTATTCTAATATCTTTTAATAATTCAAAATCTTTTAAATTTGGGATGTTTTTTAAAATTTCTTGAAATAAATTTAAATGAGTTTGTTTTTCAAAATCAAAATCTTGATTATTTGATTTTATATCAAAATTCTTTTGATATTCACTAAAAATAATTTTTTCTTCAGTTTCTTTTTTATAAATAAATTGAAAATAAATTTCTTCAAATTGGATATTATCTTGAATTAAATCATACCAAATTTTTAATGTTTTTTCTAATTTTCTTTTTTTTATTAAATTCCTTTGATCATATTCTTTAATTTTGCTCATATTGTTTAAAATATTTAAATGAATTTTTCGTTTTTTTTTGTTTTTTTTTTTTAATGATTTTGTAAATTTAATTAAATTCCTGTTTTTTTTATAATAATGATTTGGTATGGAATCATAATAATACGTGAATTTTAAACATTTATCATTTGTTTGTGATTCATTCATTCCAACATTTTTTTCATGTTTTAATAATAATTTCCTATTAAAACGCAATATTAATTTCTTTAATTTTTTATAAATAATCCCTATATTATGGCCATAAGTAATTTTTAAAAATTTTCGAATTTTTGGATAATTTATTATATAATAGAATTTTAAAAATAATAATTGTTCAGTTTCATCGTTGCCCGATAATAAGTGTGGTAAAATATTTTTTGATAAATGATAAGGATCATAAAAAAAACATAAAATTAGAATTTTTAAACATTCGTCAAAATGATTGTTAATTTTGATTTTTTTTAATGTAAAAATTAATCTACAAATTTTTTGAATGTATCCTTTATTATTTAGATCATTATTTAATATAAAAGCTAAATCATCAATTTTTTTTTTATTTCCATCATTAATAAGTTTTTCCATATTGATATTTAATTTGATTGGAATGGCATTTTTTTTCGTTTCCTTGTTCTTTGCCATTCCATTATCGTTATTTTCATTTGTATTATCATTATCATCTTGTCCATTGCTTGTAGAATTGCCTATACTTTTTTTCAATTTGTGTCCATTGGATCTATCTTTATTTCTATTTAATTTTAGATTTATTTCATTCTTTTGACCATTTCCCTTTATTTTTTCATTTTCATTTTCACTCCCACTTTCATTTTCATTTTCATTTCCACTTTCACTTTCACTTTCACTTTCGCTCTCAGTTTGACTTTCGGTTCCAGATCCATTTTCCATTTCATTTTCACTTTGGATAGTTGTTAAAGAAAAATTTTTTCGATGCATTTTTTTTCTTGAAAAACCCAAATTTAAAGTGTCAATAAAATCTTCATCATTAAAATACTTTCGAAATACAGGAATAATTAAGCTTCCATTTTCGTAGTAGTTATAAATATTATTTGGTAAATAATGGTTCGGAGTATAATATTTGTTAGTGCTGCGATGATTGCAAAAATTTGTTTTTGTGCCAAGCAGTAAATTAATTATTGAATTGAGGTGAAATTGTCTTTTTCTTTCAATTTTGTGGCTTGTTAATAACACATTTGAAAAAAAATAATCGATATGATCTTGAAAAAACCAAGATGGTGATCTATTAAGAATTATGCATTTAAGTTCAGTTGTTAGAACTAAGATTAGAAATAATATTATTGAGTTAATGCATTAAATAGAAAATAAAAATAAAAATAAAATGGAAAATAGTTTTTGAGATATTAAAAAATATTAATCATCATAAAATTGGGAATGATTTTTACTCTTATATTTTTGTTGATTATAATTTCTTGCCAATTGTCTTACTTTTTCTACAAATACAAAAAGTTGTTTATTTTTGCCTGAAGAAAAATCAATTTGAGAAACAATATTCGTCAATGCTTGCAATTGGAGTTTTTTCATTTCAGTTTTACACGAAATAGTCGCTATTTCTGTTAGTTCATGTAAAAAATTGGAAATATCTTCTCTACTTGCATTCTAAAATCGATTTTCGTTTTTTTTTTTTTTTTTTTATAAAAATGAATAAAAAAAATAAATTAATTAGTAAAATCATAATAAAAAACTGTATTTTCTTTTGGTGTCTTTCAATTTTGAATCAAGTTCCTTTAATGTTAATTAAAAAACTCAATAAATATTTTCTTTTTTTGTTTTTTTCGTTGAAAAGGAATTATCTAATTTTCAATAATATTGGAAAACTCAAAATTTTCTTTATGTAATTGGTTTCTTTTTTTTTTAGCAAATATTTTTTAATCTAATTAAATGTATTTAAATTTTTTAAGACTATATATATATATATATATATATATATATAAACTATCTTTCATAATAATTGGCCCATTAAAAATCAAATTTTAAATAAAAATATTTTTAATAATTGAAGTTATCTATTATAATATAAAAATTTCGATTTTAATATTCAATACTATACTCAAGAGATATTTATTTTTTTGTCTAAAAATAATTGAAAAAGAAATAAAAAAAAACTGTTAAAAAAAATTGGGCCATTTATTTTGAATGGAGCATTACATGAAAAATAGACAATTTTAATAAGTAAAAAAACCCATTTATCGATTCTCCTTCCATTTGAATAACTAAATCTAATCTCTTTTTCATATTTGAAACCAAATTTTGCATTAATTCATCTGTTACTTCTTTCAAATTTTTCATTTTCATTTTCCATTTTAACAAAACGCTTTTGAAAAAATAAAAAAGAGAAAAAATGATTTATTTGCAAACTTTTCATTGTGAGAGGAAAAATTTCAAAACGATACAAAAGCAATTCATTATTCAAATGTAAGGTGGGCCATTTATTATGAAATTTAGTTTATATTAGTTTATGTTTGATTTGTAACATTTTTTTTTAAAAAAAATACTAAAAATCAATTAAATTAAAAATTAAAAAAATTAATTCTCCAATACTTTTAAAAATAAGATTTTAACAGAAAGAAAATTCCAAGTTAGTCCTTTCCCAAAGTTAAATGTACACGAATGTTTAAAGTAAGAAAATTTATTTTCGTAAGATTTTATCATATGATGAATAAGGTTAAAAAAGCACTGATGTTTCTATTTATGATTTAAATTACTATATTATGTTATTAAGCTCCATTCCAAAAATTTAACAACACCATTAAAATCAAAAAAGGTAAAAAAATCCAATGTTTTATTATATTTTTCAAAACTTGATGTTTAAATAACCCTGTATTATTTTTTTTTAAATTGAACCCTTTTTACTGATAAAAAAATAATAATAATAAAACCAAAAAAAAAAACCGGTGTGTCCAAGATAATGTGTCGAAACAAGTAAAATAAAAAAATACATTGCTAAAATATTTCAAAATTTCACCAAAAATTATTGATCGATCAAATGGTTAGATAATACATCAACTAATCTATATCTAATTTTTCTATTTAACCAAAACTCGGCTTTCTCCTTATATCAATAGTTGAATTAATGTTTATATTGAACGAAACAGATTACATAATTGTGAAAAGGGAAATGAAAACAAAACAAAACAGAAAAGATAAGAAATAATAAAAATATTTTATTAAAAATCAAAATTATCCCCAAATCGAATGAAAATGTAGTAGTGTTATTATTTAAACTGTTTTAACTGTTTCCAAAATTGTCGAATTTATTGTAAGAACTAAAGGTCAAATGAAAAAAATATTTAATCTGGTAATGAGTGGATTTTGAAGTGACTAAATTTGAGACTTTCAATTCAAAGGGTGTTTAAAATAGACACAGTCATTGAAAGTATTTGAAACTTATTTTTGTTTTCTAAGAAATTTTGGAATTGAGTTTTCAAATTTTCAGAAATAAATAAATTTTTTATAAATGAAATTGTTTTAATCTGTGAATAAAAGATCCTCAGAACTTTAGCTAACTTTAATAGTTTGTGTTTGTGTTGTATATTTAGAATTCATTTGGAGCTTCCATCCTTGAAAGATAAAGTAATATTTTATTTTCAATTATTCATAGAAAATAAATCGCCAGTCATCAATATTTAAATACCTTTTTTTTTTTTTTGAAAGTTAAAAAAAATGACAAAAAATAGCCAATTTTCTCGGGATTGTTATTTTTGTCATTTTTTTTTTTTTTTCCTTAAAGATCATAGCCACTTCAACGAAAAATAACTCACATAATTTGATTCATTGTTTGGAAAATGAGAAAGATGTTTTTCTTCGAGGGTGTTAAATACATCACACTATCAAGTAAACTATATTACTTATTTTCTCAAATTCATTCAAATAACGATAGTTATTTGATAATATTTCTTCAAATTTTTTTTTATTATAATTAATTTGTTTGAATTCGTTTTATTTGTTTGTAAATATGTATAAAAATTTGAGAAATAATATTAAAAACTATTGATTCTTTTAATCTTTGAGCTATTACTAACTCACTGGAATGATTAAGATTGGGTTATTAATTATTATTTCAAAATAATCAAATTAAAAAGAATTTCTTTATATTAGATCTCGAAATTTTAGAGATTTTCAAAAAGTATTTGTGGAACTGTTTTTAATTTAATGGTTTGATTCTTTTTAGCTTATTTTTTTGTTAAACGAAAGGTAAGAATTGATTCTAAATCTGTATCCGAATAAAGAAATTATATTTTTTTTCAAGATTAAAATAATTATTGGAATTTATTTTTTTTAATTAAGTAGATTTTTTATTCTGGATTATTGTAAAACTTGGTGGTTTTATTTTAAAAAGAATATTGTACATTTCCTTTCATAGACAATAAGGTCTCTTTCTTCACTGAAGAAAATATTTTTTTTTTTGAAATAATTTGGAAATATGTCGAATTTTGAACTTTTCGAAAATCATTAAAAAAAAATAGATCAAACTTTTAAAAAAAATAATTCATTCCGGAAAATAATATTTAAAGTGAGTTTGCTTTTGTTGTAATCATATTTTTACTTGGGTTTTGAAATTTCAAGATGTGGTAAAAAAATTTTTGAGTCTGGTATTAAATTTACTAGAATATTTTTTTTTGTGGTTAATAGCCCCTTAACAAAATTATTTTTGTGATTAGAAATTATAAGAATAATTTTGATTGAATAAAAATAAGTAAAGGTTAAAATTGTATATTTTTTTTTATCATTATTAAAGTATTTTTTTTCTTTTTTTTTTCTTAATAATGAGGAAATAAGAGATAAATAGTTATAAAAAAAAATAAAAAAAAAATCTTACAATAATATTTAAACATTTCATTCCTCTCCAAATATTTAATAAAGTTTCTCCCTGTTCATTGTTTTCTTGTTTAATGGATTCTAAAAATCTATCAGAAATTGGTTTAAAATTATGTTTAGATAATAAACCCAAAATGTTTATCCATCCTTTACATATTTCATTTCTATAATATTTATAAATTTGTTCATCTAAATGCCTATTTCATTTAAAATTTTAATTTGCAGATTCAGAAAAAGAGGATATGTATATATATAAAAATAAATATTTGTTATTATTATTCAAATTATAGTGATTTAATTGAATTATTAAATTATTATTATTCATATTATTTTTATTTGAAATGAATTTTGGTTGAATTGTTTTAAGAATTCTATTAATTGAATTAGAATTTTTAAAAAAAAGTTTTTTGAAAAAAAATAATAAGAAATAGAATTCAAAAACTTAAAAGTACTTTTTTAATTTCATTATTTTGATTTTTTTTTTAATATTTTATTTTCAAAATTTAATTGTTAAGATTAGAAGAGTCTTTTATATTTTTTTGTAAAATTTTTTGAGGTATTTGAAGTTGGGAGAACCAATATAATTTTCAATAAAGAACAAAATGCTCGAATTTTGATATTTGTTGTGATTGGATTATTCCCTTAAAAAAGTGTTTCAAATAAACTCTTTTCCAAACAAAAGTGTACACCTCTCAAATCATCAATACTATTGAATTTGATTGTTAATAAGATAATTACTTATTGGTGATTTTCATTTTAATTATTCATTTTTTCATTTTTTGTTTTTGGATATTGAACTGTTTGGAAAATGAAAAAACAAGATAAGAAGAAATCAATTTGGAAATAATCTGACAGTATAAAAATGGAAACAGTATAAGTTTGATTTCAAATGAGCTAGATATAGGAAATTAAGAAAGACCATTATTGGATTGATGAATGGAACAAAGAAAAAGAGAAAATAAAGAAAAAAGCAATTTCAACAAAAGAACCAGATGAATTGTGGCTTTAAATTGAAAACGAAACTTAAAAGAACAAAACTTTGGTGTGTAAAGAGTTATCAATAAAATGTAGAGAACTTTTTCCCAATTCAACGTATTCAAAGGTTGTTATTGATTTTATATTTTTTTTTCTTTACAATTCACAAAACGATATTTCTCATTTCAAATAAACTTGCACATCAATTTTTAAAATATTTAATTTTAATTTTTATTGTTTTGTTTTAATGAGTTTTAGATCTTCGGTTGGGTGTTTTTTTTATGTTTTAAAGGATTTTTTAAATTTTAGAATGATACTACAATTAATTCGATTCAATTATGAATAATTCTTGAAAATTTTTGTGCCCTTTTATTTGAAAAAGAGTTTAGTTTGAGCAACAATTTCTGAAAATTTTTGTCATCGCTTTTTTAAGGGATATCCGATTTTTTTGGTTAATTACTATTATTTTTATGACTAAAAACACATTTATTAACTTAAAAGGTTCTTTCAGTCAAGAGATCTTGTTTAAAATTTAGTTTTTTTTTTCGAAATTTTTTTATTTTGGTCAAAACTCATTCCCCCTTTGAATCCAAATTCGAAATTTACCCGCCTTGACTCGAAAATCAAAAACCTCATTTCTACACTTACTTTCAGCTTGATATTAAAATATTCTAGAGTTGATGGTAATGGTAGAAATATACTTTCAGAAAAAGTAGAAAGTGAGAGAAACAAGAGTTAAAACAATAGCTTTTTAAATTTAGCTTGTTTTGTTCGAAAATTTCGAAAAGTTTTTAGATCAAGAAATGTTTTCTTTTTAATTTCCAATCAAAATCCCAAAAAAAAACCTCAAAATTGTAATATTTTGTCTTTCCTTTAAAAGACATTCTTTTAAAACATTTTTTTTTTTTTTTATTACATTCTCTAATTTGAGTTCACACATAACAAAAAAATTGGATGTTCCTTAAAACAGCTAATTCAAAAATATAATTTCTAATATAATTCGTTTGCTGTGCAACTAAATTCCAATTCAAATTTTTTTAAACACCAAAATTTAATTTTTGAAAAAAAAATCTTATTTAATCAATTCTCGAGAACAAATACCAAATTAGAACCATTCACTAATTGAAATATTAAAAAATTATTTCTAAATTACAATACTAACAAAACAAAAAATAAATAATTATCAATACGAATAAATCAAGGGTTTGTTAAAAATTTTGGGAGAGAGCAAAACAAAAAAATACATTGGTAAATTTGTAAAAATTTTATAAGGAATATTGATAGATCAAATGGTTAGATTCTATCAACTAATTTTATTTGAGTTCTTCAAAACAGAAGAGCTCAAACTTTAGCCTAATATCATCGTTGAAAAGATATTTCGATCAAACGAAACAAGTTCAGTAATTCAAAAAATAAAATGAAAATAAAAAAAGCTAAACAATGATAACATGATTTTCATAATTTTCAAAAATGCAAATTATTTCCAATTTGAATGAAATTGTATTATTGTGGTTGTTTGAAGTGTTTTAACTATGTGGAAAATTTTGAATTTTGATTTAAATTCCATTAATTTTTTGGTTTTTTTACTTCCATTATTACCACTCCTTTTATTTGTCTGATGATAAAATCAAAAAACTAGTTAACCCTTTATTGGGGCTGTGTTTGGAAATCAGCTTTCTATTGAAAGTCTCTTTTAGAAATTGTGAAATATTGGGTATTTTGTTGAGTTTTAATATAAGCCAATTTTGTTTATTGTGGTGGTATTTTGTTATGTGTGGTTGATTAAAAAAACAAAATATCTTCAACTATTTTACAAATTTTTGTTTTGTATTCAACCGAGTCATATTAAAAAAGTGATTTCAATAAGTTTTAAAATGGCTTTACCAATTCTGGTGCTTTAAAATTCTGTGGTTTTTTTTTCGCTAAAAAAGCACAAAATCCCAAAATAAAAATTTTGTTCTTTAATAAACAAAATATTAGCGGACTAATTCAAATTATGGTTCGCACACCACAATTGTGTTCACGTAATATGTTGCTTTTGCAAAATTATTTCAAAAATGATAAATTATTTACCTTTGTTTTTGAGGATCAAAAAACCCCCAAGCAAATTCACGAATAAACAAGACTGTGTTCGAATCTAATTTCTGGAAGTTTTCCTCATAGTCGACGATTATGTTTGTAGAATTCTCATAGTCCTTTAATAGTTCCGTGATTGTGTCAACAATAAACAGATCCACAACACACATTACAATATCCCAATGCTCTGAGTCAATGTTGATCGGCTTAACATTTTTCATGAAGGCATCAAAATCAAAGATCGTTGTTGAGCTGACGATCTTGTATTCATTTTTTACAACGACATTTTCATACGTGCCTGACAATTTAGGAAGCCCCTTAAGTATGATTTGGATTGCAAAGGATCTGATTGTGGATCCTACTTCGCAATAATAAGAGATGAATTTGGAATAAAAAGGCACTCCTCTTGGGAAATTTTCTAGTATTAATGTGCCACACAGATCCTCTTTATTACTTTCCTGTTGTTTTTTCTTTTTGTAATTCCAGAGATTTGAAGTTTGTGACTTGAATAGTTCTGAAAGTGTTTGTCCAAGTTTTTTGTGAAATGGGACTAAAGAAGAAACAAGAATTTCAACTCCTGAAAAACTTGACATCTTAATAAAAAAAATAGAATATTTTTAATTTCGAAAAAATGATTGTTTAGCCAAAAAAATACAAAACAAGATTTTTAATTGTGAAATTTTCGAAAATTGTTGTATAATTGCAAGCATTTGTGTGGGTTAACACCTTTGTGTTGTTTCACATTTTCCCTTTTTCAAAATGAAAAATTTGAATATTTATGTCTTGTTTCGAAGGCTCAATGCATGTGCACAATACAACATATATTTTCACAAAGCCAAAGAAAAGTGAAAATATTGAATAATATTAAAGATTTTTTATTTTGTAAAAGGAAAAATATTGAAAAATATGATAGACAACCAACTTGTCAACCAAAGAATGTAATTTAGGAGATGCCTGTCTATTTTTATTAATTTTTAAAAATTGAGGAAAAGGGTCAAATATTGTAAATATTCTACCTTTTTGGAGAGATGACCTGCAAAAATTTCACGAATTGACTTTTATCAAATTTTTCTTTTTTCAACTAATTGCGAAAAAATCAAATCCTTTTTATAAATAACCAAATTTTTTATTAAAAAAATAATAAACCTATCTAATGTTCATTAAAGTTGGGTGTATACAGAATAGTCAATTAATAGTTTGATTGCAAAAGTAGATCTACTTTTTTTGAAAAAAAAGATCGAGTTTTATTGAGATTAATTAGTGTTTGAAAATGATATTTTGCTTCTTATTTTTTGATTGACTAAAAAGGATTACAGACAATTATATTTTCATTAGTCATCATTTTAATAAGTGGGGGAGTTATAGAATTTAAAAAGTTTAATTCTTAAAAAAACAAGATTTGATTTTAAACTTTTGTAATTATATAACAATTTTCCAAAGACTAACAATTAAAAATCTTGTCAGGGATTATTTTCATGTCAGGTAATTTTTTCACTAATATAATTTTTTTTTGCTTTCCAAGAAATCAAGAAATTTGTTTCTTTTTGTTTTTCGGTTCTTCTAAACTTTCTTTATTCAGGTTAATATATTTTGTGAGAAAAAATAACTTTCTCTAATGTGGTCTTTGTGTTTTTATTATAATCTTTATCTTTTTTATTTCACTTAAAACCTTTTTTTTTATTTTTTCTCTTAAGAGATCAGTACTCTACAACAACAAGTAAAAATTTTAAAATATGTTATTGGTGGAATTTTCTTCTTACCCATATTGTATATGCCAAGTGTCAAAAAATTCTGATCTACTAAGAAACCCTAAAAAGAATATTTTTTTTGTGAGATAAATTTTTTCCCATTTTTTCTGAAAAGGTAAAAACTTTTAAATTCATTCTATTTATCTTATTATTAATATTTTTTATCCCCTTCATGGCATTTTCCATCGATTTTGTAGAATAACAAGTCTTTCTTACCAGGAATATTAAAATAAAGATTTTTTTTTTCTTTTTTGAGATAATTCTTTTGGTAGTCAAAAAAAAAAATAAATAATTTGTATTTATATAAGGTGGTTTGTTATAATCATTAAATTTTTAATTTAATTTAAAAATTCTACTAAGAAATTTTGTTTTTGTTTTAAAGATGAAATTCGATTGTTCAAAATAAAATTTTCTTGAAAGTATTTAGGAAATAAAGCTAATTTCTTCCACAAAATCCAAAATTAATTTTTTTGTTAAAAAAATGATTTAAATTATTGAATAATGCTTGTGCATAAGACCAAACAATTTGTTAAAAAAATTTCTCATAAAAAATTTTTTTAAGTAGTTTTTTTTGATTGTTTGTAAACCTCAAAACAACTTTTTTCAAACTTTAAAGAATAAAAATTTTTTACTTAATAGATCTAAATTTTTACATGAGAAACTTTTGTTATACTTTTACCAAATATTCAAATATTAAACCACGTATACTTCAATTATTTTTATTTGATGAGATTTGAATTGAAATATTAATTAATTGAAAAATAAAAACAAAATAAAAAAATTTTTCATTCAAAAGCAATAATTCTCTAAATAAAACCAAAAATATGTTTTCCCATTTTCAAGAATTAACTTGTTTTTAAGAAAAATAATAGCAGACTTTATTTTGTTTTATATATTGAAAACATGCGAATTTTGGATTTCAAAAAAGAAACTCTAATCAATAAATTCTTTATATGGTCAGTATCCATTTCATAAGTGGAAACACAAATTATAAAAAAAAAATTTCTAGATCTTGACAATATTTTATTTTCTTTTTAAAAGGGTTTTACACACTTACAATTTTTGCTCAAGATAAATCTTGAAAGAAACGCCCAATGAAAAATATCTCCCAGATATTCATTTTTCTTGAAAAATTTGGGTTAACTTAATAAGGTGTGATGAAGTAAAAATTTTCTCCAGAAATAATTCGAATAAGAGTATATATGTTGCCGTTTTTTAAGAACTATCTAAATTCTGGCTTGATCAAAAGTATATACATGATTAATATTTCGTTCTCGGCTTGAAGTAACCAATAACACAAAAAAAAAATAATCATATAACTTTAATAGGATGGTATTAATATTTTTTCACTGCTTGAAATTGAAAAATAACTAATAATCTACTTACCACAATTTCCAACATATTTTTAATTCTATTTCCGAAATCAATTATTTTTTTAAAAAGTTTGATCCATTTTTCCCATTTTTGAAAAGTTCAAAACCCAACATATAGATGAATTATTTAATAAAAAAAATATTTTCTTTATTTAGGAATCTTATATTATTTAATGGAAATTTTACTCAAATATTGTTAAAAACTTTAATAGCCACATTTCTGAAATTTCCCAATATAATATAATCTTAAAAATGCCTAAAAATATAAATAATTATATTTTAAAATTTGGAAATAAAAAAATTGAAATTTCTTGATAAAACTTGGAAATTGGATCAATTTTTTCAATTTATTTACAAAAAAAAATTGGGAAAAACAAAGAAAGCTAATTCATATTGAAATAAGGACTATATATATTTTTTAAAACCTTGAAAATTCAAATATTAACCAAAATAAATAGTTTTTAATTTAATCGTTTTTTTTTTTTTCAAGAATTAATAACCCAATCTCCATTATGTTAGAAAGTTGGGAAATAATTACAAGATTAAAATTATAAATAATATTACACTACTGTCAGTTTCATTTTAAGGCACAAACTTTCAAAAATAATTTAAGCACAAAAAAATCTCAAATTAATGTACCTTTTTTGGATTTTTTATCATGAAATTATTTTAATGATATCTGAATTTTGTGTCTTAAGTTGGGATTTTTTTTTGTGCCTTAATTTTTGTTGAACGTTTGGTCTTAAAAGTGGAACTGGTTGTATTGTTTCCCAATTAATTAAATTATAATAAAAACTAAAAAAAAATAAGAAAGTATGAGCTGATTATATAATGATAGTTGGTAGTTTGTTAATACGTAAAATAATTGAATAAAAAAAATTTATTAATCTTTTATTTTTGAAAAATTTTAATATATTTTTGAAATTAAAAAAGAGAGATCAATTTATTTATGTCTTTGAGGATTAAATATTTAGTATCTTATTCCCATCCAATGTTTTTAATGTTAAAACGGTTTATTTTTTAATAAAAGAATTGTAAATTACTAAATCCATAATTTCTTATCCAAAAAGTGACCAAATAAAGCGATTAATGGTTTACAAAACTTCTCTAAATTCCTAAAAAATACTTAATTGGGTGTTTAAACCATAAAATTATTAATTTGCCAAAAAAATAAGTTTAAATAAACAATTAATAATTTAAAACTTGATAATAAGGGTTGCCTAAATGTAATTCAGTAACTTTTAACTTTTTTTTATAGAAATTGGGAATTATTTATTTTGGGTTCTTTTTTTGTCAATAGGGTATTTGTGTCATATTAGCAAATTCTATCCAATATTGGGTCCATATATTATGTTATTTCCTCTTTAACAAGTTTGATCAAGTAAAAAATTTTTGATTTTTTTTTCCATTCTTTTTTTTAATGTTTTCTTTTTTTATTCGTATTTTTTATATTCACATATCATATGATAATAATCACAGATTGTTTTTTCTTTTAAAGTCTTGCAATATTTAGGATTTTGGAACTTTTTCAAACTATGTGTATATCCACCTAAGTAATCTATAAAGAATTTCTGTTTTAATAAGGTTCTTTGGTTATTTTTGGTCTGGGTATGATTGTTTTCCCATAATTTTTGTCTAGAAATAGTTATTTATTATTTTCATTTTCCTGTTTTCATCTCCTTTTGAAGATCACATACTTTCTTCTATATCCATTATTTAGAATAAAATGTGATATTTTTCAACTTTTTTTTCCTTAATACCCTCCAATATTTTTCTTTTTACCAATCGTAATTTATTTTTCCTAGAATAAACTTACTATTTATCAAAAAAAAAAGGGGGTGGTTCTTCCCTTCAATTATGTAGAAAATAATTAGTGTTGTAAAATTGTAAATATTTTACTAAATTTATCATAATAATTTATAATTGAAGACAGCATTAATACGAAAATTGAATCTAAAATGGGGATGTTTTATATGATAAAATTCTTTTTATACAATTATTAAACTATAATTACCAAGTTTTGTATATAATTTGTGGTATTTTATTTATTTTAATAACAGATCAAAGTTGGTGTCCTAAAGTTGTATTGTTTTTTTTTTTTTTTTTTCAATGTTTGGTGGTTTTATGTATGGGGGGGGTACTTAAAGTAAAACAAAGCAGAATCTTTAGATTTACCTTATTTTTGGTATTTTTTTTAATTGAATTTTTGGTTTTGTTAAGATTTTTTTGTTTCTAGGAATATTTTATAGTGAATGACTGAAGTTATCCAAAAAAAAAAAATAAATAAAAAAAAAAAAAAAAGTAAAAAAGGCCTTGGAAGGTGTATATTTTAAATATATTTATATTCTTTTTGTATGGTAAAAAAGACTTATCACCTTTTCAAATATACTTACTGTAATCAAGAACAGTGAAAAAAATTGTTAAGCATAAGAATTTTTCAATTATTATTTATTTTATGTTTTAATTTGGAGGGATAAACAGGTGATAATCTTAAATTTCCCAGTGTATTCCTAGATATGATTATTTTCAGGTAAAATTTTATTTCAAATTTTTTTTCAAAATTCTTTTTTCAAATATTTTTATGAAGTCAAGGTAAAACTCAGAATACATTTTATAAGATTAAATCAAAAAGGGGAAATGTCTAAAATTTAAAAAAAAAACACTTACCAAAAAAAATCAACTTAAAATAAAAGAAAAATTGTGAAAAAATATCTATGATGATTTAGAATTCTTTTGAGTTTTCAAAATAATCGACAATAAATAATTAACAAATCTAAAGAATTTTTCCAAGAAATATTTATTTCTGAAGAATAAATTAAAAAATATCTATTTTTCTTTCACCAAAACTTGAATTGTATAAATTTTATCAAAATTATGAATTAAAATTTGTTTTTGAAAAATCTATAGAAATATGAAATAATATGTTATATCAAAAAAAAAACATACAAAAGTTTTTCTACGAAGGAAATAAAAATAAACAGGGGTGAAGAAGAAGTAATTATATCAAATATTCATCAAACGATCAACAAAAAAATGTTATTTTTTATTTTTTAATGATCAATTTATACATTTTTTTGATTCCAATTTTTTAATTGGTTTGTAAATATTTTATGCTATGAAACATAATCTACTATCCATATCTATTCAGTTATTTATTTATTTTGTTAAAGCAATTATTTAGTTAATTTAGTCTCAAATAAATAGTTATGTCCAAAATTTGTAAAATGTACCTACCCCCTTAAGGTCTATTTGAATTTTAGCTCTGTGTGGGTTGTAACACCATCCAGTAGATGGGGGAAATAGTTAAAAAGTTATTGGTTTTGCTGAAAGTAAAAATATTGCAATTTTTGGAATTTTTAACATTTTTCTTGAAAATGAAAAAAATTGCAATATTTTTACTTTCAGCAAAACCAATAACTTTTTAACTATTTCCCCCATCTACTGGATGGTGTTACAACCCCCACAGAGCACAAAATTCTCATAGTCTTGAAGATCTACAGTTACTTATTGTGATTAATATTTTTTTTTATTTTGGATTATTTGTACCAAAATAAGTGTAATTTATAATACTCTATTTGGTAATAAGTTGTTCTTTAGATGTGGATCGGTTTCACTTTAAGTAACTACGACCTTAAATCAAAAAATTACTCTTTTCATTATTTTGTTTTCCTTTTTAAAAAAAAACAGAAATTATCCTCCAGTCTTTTTCATTTTGAAATTTAACAAAAAAAGTTTTGTTTAGAATGTTGAAGAAAACTTTCAATAATCTAAATTAACAAAGTACCTAGAATTAATGAAATTTATTTCTATTGAGATTCGTTTTTCAATTAAATGTCCAGTTTATTTTACTTTTCAAAAAATCTCATTTTGTACAAAAAAGAAAAAACTCAAAAAAAAGCCAAAATTAACCATTTTTATATTTCCTCATCTTTCGCTAATCAAATCCTCAAAGTTCATAAACAAATAACCCTTTTCTAATTTTAACAAAAAAAGTTGAAAAATTTGTTAAAATTGTGCTTTTTAAAAGAAACAAAATTTTCTTGATCGAATCGAACAAAAAAAAAAAATAACTTCTTTCATGTATTTCTTTTCAAAGTGTCTTTTCTGTCAAAATACAAGAGGTTTGGAAAATTTTATTTGATTTTCTATTTTGGGTGAAACACTGTCTAGTTTCCATTTATTTTGGATGGAAAGGAAAGTTCTAACAAATATTTTACCTTTTAAATTTTCCAAAATAAATAAATTTTCTTTTTCATTTTTTTATTTCTTTGAGAATTTTTTTTGTTCCACTTTTCTTCGTTTTACTTGTAGAATTTCTATTTTTTATTTCCATCTCTTGTTTCTTTTTATCTTTGTTTTCGAAATTCAAAACATTTGAAAATGACAACCTTTCTTCAAACTCACAACGAACAAGAAGCAAGAAAATATTTATACAACACAACCATTAATATTGGAGCTGGAAGTAATTTAGTTTTGCCAAAAAAAAGCTTAAAAAGCCACCCAAATAAAGATCCACGTGGAGGTAGAGTATTTGTGCTCGAAAAAAATAAAAAACCAATTGGGTTTGTGACTGCACTTGATCAAATTCGAAAAACAAAAAATAAACAAACCAATAAAACAAATAAAAAACTAAACTACACCAACAAAAAACATCCTTTCAACAAAGTGTCTTCTGAAAAAAGGAACAAACCAAAAAGTTATAAACAGTCTGGAAAAAAAAGCGCAAAAACGAATCTATACAAAACAGAAGTTTGTCGATCATGGATCGAAAACGGTTATTGTAAATATGGTAAAAAGTGCCAATTTGCTCATGGTACATCAGAACTAAGGTAAATTTTATTTTATTTTTTTTTTTTCTCAATCTAATCAAGACGTTGCTTATTCAACTTTTTTTTTTTTTTTTGTCTCTGTTAAAAAATTTTCTTTTTTAATCAAACTCACAACAGAAAAATCTCAAGGCACCCCAAGTATAAAACTCAAGTTTGTAAATCTTTTAATACACAAGGTTTTTGCAACTATGGGAGAAGATGTAAATTTATTCACAAAAAGTTTCAACCTGTTACAAATCAACAACAAACTGTTTGTAAAAGACTTGCATTTTTTCAAACCATTTGTACTCAAAATTAAATGCTTGTTGGTTACTTATAAGAGCAATTGGTAAATTTATTTTGATTGCTTACGTTATTCATTTATTTATTCATTGCTTCCTTATTTATTAATTTATTGATTATTAACCATTGAATAATTTCATTATTTTTTTATTTATTTATTTATTTATTTATTTATTTATAAAAATTTCAAAACTCTATACAACTTTAATTTATGAGACAAGCTTTGGAATTTTATTATTTATTTTTTTTTTTTTATACTCTTTTATTTGTATTACTTTAAAATATAATTTTATTTTTTTTTCTAATTTTAATAAAATTTTTATGTGTTTTATTTTTTGATTTTTTGTATTTTTTCTTGGAAAAATTTACTATTTATTTTTGAAAATTGATTTTAATTTTAGAATTCATTTCAGTACTTTTCAGAATCAAAGAATTGATAAAATTTCATACACTTTAATTTTTTGTGAAAAGTTTTTTTCTCTATAAAAATATTTTAGGAATTAGTTTCTCTTAATAAACGACATTTTTGTATCTCAAAAATTTTCATGTGGGTATTATTTGAAGATTCGAAATAATATTATGTTATTAGAAAAAGTTTTTTCTGGCAAAATCACAAAAATCATGACTTTTGAAAAAAAAACTTTCAAAAGACAATTGTAAAATGAAAAACGTTGGGTGTATATTATTAATTTTCAAAATTCAAAAAATTGGATTTTTTTTTTTTTTTTTAATAATTTCTTGATTATTTTCATTGGTATGAAAGTTTGTAAGAGTTTTTAATAATTGTGGGAGGAAAAATCAAAAAGAACATTTTGAGATTAATTGTATTTTATTACTTTAATTGATGAAAAGCTAAAATGTTGAAATCATCAATACTAAATATTTTTAAATAATTGATCAAAACCCAATTTTAGACATCAAGGTCTAGTGAAAATTTTGAAACCTTAAAATCAGCTATACAATCTGATTGTCATCTGCGAATTATTTTTTTTTCAAAATCCCACCCAAAAAAACCAAAGTCATTTGCCAAAATTCCTTAGTATACCACCCAAACACCACTAACCTTCTAAATTCTTCACTAAATTACCCTAAAATGCCTTAACCCACCCTTAAAAAATGTTTTTAAATATTTATTACCCTTAAATTTTAATAATATCAACTATTTTGAAAAAATTGAACAAATTTGAAAATTGATAATTTACCGAAATTGTTGGTTTAAAAGTTATTTTTTCATCTAAAAATATTGACCGAATTGTATAAAAAAAGTATAATGTTGAATAACATGATGAATACCCCTTCCAAGAAAAAAAAAATGTAAATCTTTTTAGATCGCTTTCTATTTTTTTGATTTTATAGCACTCTCTAAAATAAAGTTACTATAAAGATAATTGTAAAATAAAATTATCAAAAATTTCATTCTACTTTCCAAAAAAATCATACCTCTCAAGAATTATATAAATCATCAAGTGCCAAATTATAAAAATGGGAAGGATTATTTAAGCCCTCTTAACAAAATTAAAGATTTGAAATATTTCATTATTTAAAAAATATAATTTTGGACAGCTGAAAGAAAATTTTGTTCCCTTTATTTGGTAATTAATTGTCGTGAAAGAATCTGTCAAAACCCCATTGGATTTACCTTTTATCTCTCGAGATCCATGAGAATTATTAAATTTCAAATTTGTAAGGAATTATTTTATTTGGTTTGATCAGATCCCTACTATCCTATTTACAATTGAAACCAAAAACCAACTCTTTTTATTCTAAGTCAAGTAATGTCCAGTTTCCAATAAAAACCTCTGGAAAGATGGATTAATATTAAACACCAATTTGTCATAGAAAAACAGTACCAACTTTCAATTTAGAATCCGATCTTGCCAAAGTTTCATATATATATATATATATATATATATTTGAAATTTAATTATTCCTCTCTGAAACATGTGACAGAGGATATTTTCAATAATGGTTTATACCACTCTTCTCATATACCTACTTGTTTATTTTATTTTTTTTTTTTGATAATCATTAAACTGAGAGGAAGAATATTTTTTCGAAAAAAAGTATAATTATATCAATAACTGCTTTCGAATTCAAAAAATTTGAAGTGGTTAAAACATATAAAATAATCAAAATAATCTAATTTCATTTAATTTTAAAATTATTTGAATGTATTTTTTTATTATTTTCATTTCATTTTTCCAATTAAATAATAGTTTACATTTGATCAGTGGTTTTTACTAATAATTGATATCAAACTTCAATTCATACACTTTAAATCGAATAATACAAATAATACCAGTTGGGATATCAAAAAAAATTACATATTACTGAATTTTAATGAAAATTTAACTATCTTTCCATTATATTTTTTTGTTAGTAAACCCTTTTTCAAATAAAAGGGCAAAAAAAAATTTCAAGAATTATTCAGTTTGAATCAAATTAATTGTAAGTATCATTCTAAAATATAAGAAAGGCTTTAAAATATATAAAAAAAAAACACTCAAACAAATCTTTAAAACTCATTAAAACAAAACAATAAAAATTAAAATTCAATATTTTAAAAATTGATCTGCCCTTTTATTTGAAATGAGAAATCTCGTTTTGTTAATTGCAATGAAAAAAAAATATCAATAAATAACAACCTTTGAATATGTTGAATTAGGAAAAAGTTCTTTGCATTTTATTGATAACACTTTACAGGTCAAACTTTTGTTCTTTAAAATCCCATTTTAAAGATAAAACCAAAATTAATCCAATTCTTTTGTTGGAATTGTTTTTTTCTTTTTAATATTTCTCTTTTTCTTTGTTCCATTCATCAATCCAATAATGGTCTTTCTTAATTTCCTAATCTAACCCATTCGAAATCAAACTTAAACTGTTTTCATTTTTATACTGGTAGATTATTTCCAAATTGATTTCTTCTTATCTTGTTTTTCCATTTTCCAACTGTTCAATATCCATAAATAAAAAAACAAAAAATGAAAAAATGAATAATTAAAATGAAAATTACCAATAAGTAAAAATCTTATTGACAATCAAATTCAATAGTATTGATGATTTGAGAGGCGTGCCCTTTTGTTTTAAAAAAGAGTTTGTAATAAAATTAATTCTTCCAAAAATTACTTTATAATTAAACAATTAATTCAGAATTTCAAAAAGTAAAAAAAAAAAATAATATTTTATTTTTGGTTCTTTTTATTTTAAAACATAGCTCAAAAAAAATAAAAAAAGGAATTTATTTATTTTCGAAATTCTCAATATTAAAAAACATAGTGATTTAATTTTTTTATTCTTGACTTATTTTTGCTTCTTTCGAATTTCTTTTGGAATTTTATTTTGTAATTTTTTGAATCGTTTCTGATTTATTTTATAGAATTTTAAACAATCGTTTTCAGTTTTTCTATCTAAAAGAATAGCGATTTTTTTCAGATCTTTGCCATATTTTGTAAATGCGTCAACAAAAATCTTAATTTCAGTTTTTTGCCAAAATGTAATTTTGGAACTAGGCTTGGCTGATGATTGCTGCTGCTCTGTCGAAGACTGTTGGTACTGTTGATCTTGGTCTTCCGCTTGGCGTTGCTGCTTACTATTATATAGCAAATCGCCATCGTCTTCGTCGCCATCATCTTCATCATCCTGGATGATAAAATTTCTCGTTTTTTTTTTTTGTTGGTCAAAATTGAAAACTTGTGAATCAATTTCGTTTTGGTTTCTTTTCCTTGCTTTGACATTGGAAATGGAATTATTTCTCCGTTGTCGATCTCCTTCGTGTATTAATGATCGTTTGAGATTTCTTTTTTTGATCATCCTCGATTCACGTATACATTGCTTAAATTGCTTTGAATTTTTCGTATGGTAATAATATAAAATTACATCCTTTATACTCTTATTTGGCAGTTGGCGAGCAATCTTGGAAAAATTTTTTCGATAAAGACGGAAATTTTCCCAATAGATTTTGGCTTCGCTTTTATACCATTTGTTTAGATTAGCGAAAATGAAATTGTCCTGTAGAGGATCCTGTGTCAATCTATTTAGTTCTAAAAACCTTTCAGACCATCTTTGCCTTTTGTGAATGATCATTGGTTGAACATCAGCAATGATACTGAAAGGGATTTCCTTTGTTTCCGTTTGGTTATAATAATACTCGTTGCTATAATCGTCATATGGCGGATACGAACCCTCTTTATAAAATGAGTTTTTTCCAAAAAATCTTATATTTGGATCAATGTATCGATTTTGACTTGTACTCATTAATTTATTAAATCTTTCCCTTTCCCTTTCCTTCTTTTCCTTCTTTTCTTCTTCTTTTAGACTAATGACCCTTTCCCATTTTTTATTTAAATTGTTATAAATATTATGCAAATGGTTTTTTTTTTGACATTCTTTGAAAATTTGTTGGAAAAGTATTGCCTTGATTAATAATCTATTATTGGAATAATATTTTTTGTTTTTTATTACGTTTGAATATTCTTTAATTGAAGAAATGCTCCCCTATTTGAAATATTAGAAATAAATGTTTTTCGTTTTTTTTTTTTTTTTTTTTTTAATTTGGGATGGTATAAAAAAATAAACAATAAACAAATATTTTGAATTTTAATTTTTTTTTTAAAAAACTTTTATGTTAATTTTTTTTTTTAATACTTTGAATTTAGTTTAAAATCCGATATATCAAATTGATTTTTAAAGTCATTAATTTGATTAACATTTTTAAAATATTTTTTATTTTAAATTATTTTCATTAATTTTAAACCAGTAATAAAAAGAGAAATGTTATTTTAGAAAGCTTTTAACCCCCTTTTTTTTTTTTAGTTTATAATTTTTTTTGAAAAAAAATATAAATTAAATTACTTTAATACCAATAAATATAAGTATTTTAAAGACAAAGAACAACAAAAGAGAAAAGTATATTAAAGATAAATTTTTATTTTAAAAACATGATTCAAGAAATATTATTTTTAAAAAATAGTGCCTTTTCATTTTCAAATGTGTTGTAATTATTGGAAAAAGGTTTGTTTTATTTTTTTTGGCTAATCAAGATATTTATATAAATATTGTTCATTAAATAAACAAACACTTTTTTTTTAAATATTGATCCAAATAATAAAGTTAATTTTAACTTTACAATTATCATTTAAACTCTTTATGGGAATTATCTAAATTTGAAAAAGAAATTTCGTTTCAAAATTATTATTATTATTATTTTTTTTTTTGGTTGGTTAATTCTCAAATAAAACATTTTAAACACATTTTTTAGGTTGATTTTTTTTTTTTTTTTTTTTTGAAAATTAATTATCAATTATCATAAACTCTTTTTCAGTTAAAGATGAACAGTTTTATTGAAGAAATATAACATATTCCATGAGTTTAATTCTGTATTCTTCTCAAAATAAAATTTCGATTTTTAGATTAGGTTCATTTTTTCGAATTTATTCAAATTTGTTTTTTTTTGGTTATTTTATTCTTCTCAAATTAAATTTTCAATTTTTAGAGCAAAATCATTTTTTCTCTGATTTTGTCATAATTTTTTTTCTTTAATTGATTTGTTCAGAATCATTTTTTGTTATTTCTATTTTTTTTTTTCCTTTTCGTTTTTTTTTTTTTAAGAAAAAGTCAATTTGAAAAAACAAAGAATGTTTGAAACTCCAAATTAACTTTTTGAAAATTGAGGCTTTGTAATTTCTTTTAAAATCCATACATTTACCATTTAAAAAAAATTATTGTCAACAATTTTAATTTTCCAAAGAAATTGATAACTTTTACACAAGAAGTTCCAATGAAAGTTTCCCAAAATTTTTTTTAACATTTTATTTTTTTTTGAAAATTTATATTTTGCTCATGTATTTCTTTTATGAATATCAACTCTAATCCCAAAGTTTATTCTTTCTCTTATTACCAAACAATGGTATGTTAACTGATTCTTAAAAAAAAAAAAAAAGTGAATTTTTCATTTTTGGCTGGGTACATTTGAGTGAAATGGAGCTTAGGTTATTAAAATGAATATGATATAATTAGAATTTTCTTTTGATTTTTTAGAAGGTATTAAAATTATTACATTGTCAGTTGTTATAGGGCTGACCCTTTCTTCAAACTCAACATGTTTAACATCGGCTGCATATTTGTTTTGTGAAAGAATACGAAAAGCAAAATATTTTTTTCGTTTTGGATCAAATTTAATTTCTTCTAAACCAATTGTTTGAATTGTTTTTATCATTTTTTCAATTTTATTAACTTTTGAATCTAATTCATTTAATTTTTTTAATAACGAATGCTCATTTGGAAATGTATCTGTATTGCTAGTTTCATTTTGATTTTCAATTATTATCATTTCTTTATCACCATCATTCCCAGTTTTTGAAATATTATCTATTTTGGGTTGTTTTAATATAAAGATATTATATATAAATAATGTACAATTCAAAAATATTTTATGTTAAAATTATTGATATGATATGATTTTAAAAATATTTAAATATAAAAGCATAATTACAATATTTCCATATTCAAAACATTATCATTTTGAATAGGGTGAATCTAGGGATCTAAACACTAGATTAGTCACAAAAAAATAAAACATCCTGTGGGAAACCCAATAAAAAAAGATCACCATCTTCTGATGAGGTCCAGTATGATACGAAAAAAGGTAAACGTAACACCTATTAAAAACTCTACCTCAAGTTTCACAGCAAAATATCTTCCCACCTTTCAATTATGTTTTTATTTATTTAGTGTACACTCACTCTTTTTATTTTTGACTCTTTTCCTTTTGGCCAAATCTTGAATTATCTTTTAAACAATTAAATCAAGATTAAAACACCTTTAACGATTTATCCATTTATTCTTTTATTTACAATTATCTTAATTAATCCCTTTCATTCTTTCTTTAATAGAAAATGTATAGTTATATATCTTTATCCTAACAATAAACCCGCGATCATTTTAATTAATACTGTAAAATTGTGTATCATATCGTTTCTTAGGTTTAAAGTCTTAAATTTATGCTATTTTTTTTGAAAAAAAAATAATGATTTTGAACTCTCAGCCAATAAAACTAATTAAGGTATAGGAGATTAAATAAATTAAATTTTGAAAGAAGTTTAACAAAAATTTGTCAAATAAATTGAGACCTATAAAAAAAAAAAATTTAAATATTTTTAAAATTTTAAAAGATTCGTTTTCTCATTTTCTGAATTACAAAAAATGAAAAAAAATGTTAAATAATTTTTTTCAACAAATCATTTGGCATTATTTATGAGAATTGCTATATAACAATTTAAATCATTTTTGAATAAAAAAATTGATTTTGAATTTTGAGGATTGAATTATGTAATTCCCAAATGCCAACAAGAAAATTTTATTTCAAAAAAATCAAATTTCATATGAAAATAAAAAGCACAGTTTATGAGAAAATTCTTTCGTGCTCAAAATTTATTATAATTATTATTATTAAACAATTATTAATATTTTAAAATAAGTTCAATAAATACGTAATTTATTCTGTATTCAAAAGAAATATTTTAAAAAAAATCTATTATAATTAATATTTCAATACAATAAAAACAGTTTATGCAATAATAATGAAAATAGTAAGAAACAAGGTAAAAACTAGTTATAATGTAAGAAATAAAATCAAATCAATAACTTTATTTTTCATATAAAAAAAATGGAAAAAAAAAATTTGATCTCATTAAAAAAAACTTTCTGATCTGGTTTTCTGATTCGATCAGAATTTTTTGGCACTTGATATATACAGAATAAGTAAGTACAGAATATCACCAATAACATATTTTAAAAAGTTGACATATCACCTTGAAAGGCTGGAACGTTAAGGATTATTTATACTGATAAATTCAAAAATGTGTTATGAAATTTTTAGTTCAATTTCCATTTTTAAATTTTTTTTGTTAATCTTTGAATAAAGAATGTTTTTGGATTAAAAGTCAAAAAAGAAAATTGGTAAAATTGATTACTTTTCTAAAGATTCTCTGAAATTAAATTTTTTGATATTAGAATTATCAAATTTAGAAAACAAAAATTAAAGTAAAAATTGTTTTATCTTTTTTTTTGTATCATGTTTCTTATACTGTGATTGTCCAATTAAGAAATTAAAAATTTTTTATTTCAAATTTCAAAATATTTTATTATTTATTATTTGTTGAAAAAATCCAAAGATCTTCTCAAAGTAAATTAGAAATGAAATTTTTTTTAGAGATTTAATTAAATTTCCTTATTGAACTTTAAGAGAAAATTTTAATTATGATAATTTGATTTTTACAGTATAAAAAATAATGAATTAAATAATAAAGTCAATAACATATTTTCATATTTTGATTCTTTATTGGTATCTACTAATCCTTTGAGAAATATATTTGAACCCCCATTAAAATATTGAAATTTAAAAACTTTGAAAATATAAATTGGAAATCGAAACCATAAAAAAAAATTAGAAATTGAATTAGATAATTATCAAAATAACCGATGAAAGAAAAGCCCTAGTTGGAAACGTTGTTCGGCTTTTCAGAGTTTAAGAATTGAGTAAAATCTTTGTTTTCACTTTTATTTTGAATTAAAAAAAAACGCAGTTAGCTTTACCAGAATTTAAAAAAATTGAATAAAATCTTTGATTTTTCTCTATTCTTTCGAATTTTGGAAATTTCCATTAACTTTCTTCGAGTTTCTGTTTATTAGAAAACCTCAAAAAAACCTAGAACACTTCACAAATAAAATAGAAAACTCAAAAAAACCTAGAAAACTTACGAAATAAAATAGAAAACCCCAAAAAAACCTAGAACACTATCAGAATAAAACAGAAAACCCTGAGAAAAGTTCCGTTAGGTTTTTTTTATATTTTAGGAATTAAAATAAAATTTTTTTCAATTACAAAAAACCACTATTAGTTTTTTTTTTTAATTTAAAAAAATTTAGTAAAATCTCTGATATTTTGCTCTATTCTTTTAAATTCCATAAAAGCAAACGACAGTTTTTTTCATTATAAAAAATTAATAAAGACCTAATGGTTGTTTTCGAAAATTCAAAAGAATATGACAGAACCAAAGATTTTACCCAATTCTTTTAAACTCTGAAAAACCAAATAACAAAAAATATATTAAACCGAAAGGTTCAACTCCAATGTTAAAACTGAGAAATTTCACAAATTACCTTAAATTGATATTCTTATGCTCTGAACAAAAATAAACTCAAATTTTGTGAACTATTCAAAAAAAAAAATAATAAATAATTTAGATGTCATTGAAGATTTGAATCATTTTCTTTGAAATTGCCCAGCCTATTAAAATAATCGTAAAATCTGGATATCTAAATTAAAAAAAAAAAATATTCATATATCTAATGTATTAAATAATAATAATGTTTTTAATATTATTATAAAAAAGATGCATCATCTTTATTTGTCCTAATAGATGATTAAAATATATTCGAATCTTTTAAAAAAATTTCTAAAGAAAAAATTTAGGAATTCGGGAAGTGCCGTCAAAAGCCGTAGAGTGCCTCCAGGTGTAATATTTACCAGCATTCAAAAGAATAGTGAAAAATTAAAGATTTGACTCAATTATTTTGATTTTTTGGAAAAGTTAACTGTAAATTTTTTTTTAATTCTTGTTTTTGTTTCGAAAATCAATTGATTTTCAAGCAAAAACAAAATTAAAAAAAAACTAACGAAAAACAAGAGGAATTAAAAATTCCTTACTGAAACTATAAAAAAAATAAAGGAATTTTTGATAAAAATTAATGTAGTTCTTTTCAAAAAAGTATGATTTTTGCTGATTTAAAATTTATTTTTAAACCATTAAGCAAGATTAGTTCATTTATTGGAAATATTAGTAAACCAAAAAATAAAATAAACTAAACCCCCATTCAAAATTTTTGACCCAACCCAAATTCCAATTTTTGAAAAAAAAAATGTTATTAAATAAATTATAATCAAAATATTAACTTGGAATACACTAAATAATGGAAATGTTAAATATTATTTATCATTTACAAGACCAAGAAAACAAAAAAAACAAAATAACTAATTATAAATCAAAATAAAAAAAATGCAGTTTCAAAAATTTTGAAGAGAGAGGATTTATTGTTAAGTATTAAGTGCTTTCTCACACTTTATCCGTTCAAGAGAAGAATTTTGAAGAGACTAAATTCGTAAATTTTAATTCAAAGCGTGTCTAGACATTAGTGTCTACATAGTCATTAGAAACATTTTAAACTTAATGTAGTTTCCTACAATAATGGAGTTAAGAAAAAATTCTCTAAATTTTACAGAATTTACCATTTATTAAGGAGTTACGTTCTGTGAATTCTGAACATATATTACAAATACCATCCTTTTATTTTGGTTAAGAACTTTAAGATCTATTATCAAAAGACTAAAATAATTTTTTTTTGCAAAAAATGTCATTTATTAGGCGTTTTTTTTGTTTTTTTATTATTTGTTATTAACTTTTTTTCTGACAAAGTCCCCCAAAATAATTTCCAAATATCAATTATTTTTAATAATTGGTCTTTAGAGAATAAATAAGGAATTAAGAAGAATAATATCACATTAGAGGATAGTTGATATCCATATGAAGTAAATTTAATCAATCTATACAAACTTTGTATCTGTCAAAGCGGCCCAAAATATTGTCCAAATATCAAATATTTTTTATAAATGAACTTTGAAGATAAAATAAGAAATAATTAGAATAAAACACACATGAAAGCACTGTTGATACCCGTCTGAAGTAAATCTAATCAATATTGAAATTTTTCTAAAAAAATGTAAAACCCAAAATTCTTTGTGATACTTTGAAAAAAACAACAATGTTCATTTTGATCTTCAATTCAAAATCGAAAGAAAATTCCAATAGAAATCAATATTATTTTTCTAAAATAATTCCCACTGTTCCAATAACATTAGAATAACACATTTTTGATTAGTGACTTTAGATCTTGCAAAAAAATATTTTTTTTTTTTGTAAAACAATTGGATAATAATAAAAAAATATGAAAAGAAAAAACGAAAAAATCAAAAATGTCAAAAAATGATTTCAATTTTCAAATTTCCAAAATAAATTTTTTCTTC
Organism: Anaeramoeba flamelloides; assembly: GCA_027625915.1. Classification (NCBI taxonomy): domain Eukaryota; family Anaeramoebidae; genus Anaeramoeba; species Anaeramoeba flamelloides. Next base: position 7,906,949 of record JANTQA010000032.1, on the reverse strand, counting down.
TAATACCCATTCAAACCCTTTAAACACATTTAATTCATCGATTAAAACTGGTCCCTATGACTGGAAAATAGTTTACTTTAAAGTCCACTAACCACAGAGCAGTAATTAAGAGTAGTATTGATTCATCGGAAAATTATTAAAATTTATTGAGTTATCAGTACATAAGTACTAATAACTGGCTTGAATGAAAAACAAATTGAAATAAATATCTTCCTAGATATAATCTTAGGGACTTGATAAGTGAGGTTTTAAAGTAGAACAAAAAATAAAAATGAAAAAAAAAACGTCAATAAACGACATTTTTAGGAATTCAGGCAAATAAGAGGGTTTAATACCCTCCCTTAAATAAAAAAAAAAAAAAAATAAACGACATTTTTTGCAAAAAATAATTTATTTTAGTCTTTTGATAAAAGATCGTCTGAAAATCTTTACCAAGATAAAATGATGGCATTTTTAATGCCTCTGAAGGATATATTTGATATGTTCATCCTTAAATTTTGGATTTTTTAATCAGAGTAGCATTAATTGAAATAAAAACAAGGCTCAAAAATATAAAAAGCAATTTTTAAAAAGTATGCTATAAATGAGGTTTTTTTTACCCGCACGAAATATAGACATATCGAATTTTACTGAATGTTTTAAAGATCTTTTTGCAAACTTTTTTGTAACACTTTTTTAAAATGATCTTTAAAGGACTACGTTTTCAGGTGAAAATATTGAAATTGTGGATAAAAACACACTTGAAAGAGTTTCCATAATCTCAGTTAAATTTATACCACCTAAGAATTCCTTTACCACAAAAAAATTCAAAATTTTCATAAATCAAAACAATTTTCAACAATTTTACCTTTCTGAGATACCTATGCAAAATTTAATTTTAATATTTCATAATTTCGATTTCAAATCTATAAACATAAAAAAACAATTCCTCAAGCTGTTCTAAAATATTGTTTTTAGTTGCTTTTACAAGTTTGAAATGTTTTTAAAATTTGAACTTGTACTTGAAAACCCCTTAAAGCAATTTATTTTTTAAAATTTTTCATTCAAAAAGATCTTTTTGAATAATTTTTTTTTGTTTGGTTTGGCTTTGTTTTTAATTTTGAAATTCGTATTTTTTTGTTGTTCAATTTCTTCAGAATGAAAAATCTTTTTGAGAAGTGATATAAGGTAGAATAGCACAATAACTAAACACCCCTCTTTGTGGTGGAAAAGTAGTCCTTAAAATTACTTTTTTTAGTAAAATTTTTTGTATTTGAGTATCATAAATTGTAAGAAAAAACAGGGTTCAAAGAATCTAATCATAAAATGAATTTTTTAATGAAATAAACCAACGAATTTTCAAAGAACAAAACCAAAAAACTCGGTTAATTATTGGTATTCCTTGAAACATAAATTTTTTTTTTTAAAAGTAAAAACTGAAAGGTTTTGTGAGTGGTGTTGAAAAAACAAAGTAAAAAAAAAAATTGAAAAACAAATTATTGTTTAAATTAAAGTAATTCCTAAACTTACGACTTGAGTTTTGTTGGTGTAATTCTTGTTCAAGGTTTGGTTTTAAATCCATTTTATGGTCGGTATTAAATTTTTGTCTTGGGTGTAATTTTGATTCACGAAAACTATTTGGAATTGTTTGGTTCTGATCTTGTTGTTCGTTTTGAGAATATGAAGAATGAAGAGTGTTTTTATTGTTATTAAGGTTTGACGAAATAACTTTTGAAACATACTTTATTTGATTTGGATAATGAAAAGAAGTTGTTGTTGAATATAATTCGTCAAGGCTTTTGCGTGGCATTTTATTAACGTTTTTTTTGGTTTCTTGCTCTTTTTTGTCTGAGCTGTGATTAGTTCGTTGTGTTCGTTTCAAAGAGTTAGGTTGTATCTTTCTTTGAGTCTTTTCATGGCTTTTTAATGTGTCTCTTGAATCATTATTCATTTTTTGTTGCTTGGTTTTTGAATTGGATGAGGTGATTAAAGATCTCTTTGGAAGATTGTTTCCTCTTTTTTTATTTTTTGAATCAAAATTTGTTGTTTAGCATCGTTTTTTGGATTTAATTAAAAGAATATAAAAAAAAATATTATTATTAAAATCGAATTAAATAAATGATTTTTGTTTTTACTTTTTTTTTTTTTTTTTTTTTTGGGTTTTCTTTTTCGATTCTTGTTGAGTACAATACCCAACAAACAATGCTAATTGTAAAAAAATTTTTCTTTTTCTTTTTTTAAAAAAAATACAAACCTTGATCGATCCGTTGTATTTTTGCGTTGTGATTTGAAAAGACGATTTTTGTTCTTCTGTTGATTTTCAAATTTGCCTTTTTTACTCATGAAGGAGAACTTGCCCTTTGCTTTTGATACTAAATGGGTGAATTTTAAAAAAATGAAAAATCTTTTTTCTAATCAACAAATTTCAAAGTAAAACCAGATTATTTTTATTGAGTCTAACAACACACTTGTTTGTATGACTTAAAAAATTAACTGAAATAATATTAACGTTTTCCATATTTGAATTGAAAAAGTCATATTTCCCCGACAAAAACTGAATTGTTATTTCTTTTATATTTCAATATTCATTTTTTTATGAATTTATAAAATGCTCAAGTTTTGTTTTATCGAAATAAACAATTCGGCTTTTGTTACTAATTTGTCACTAATTTGTCAGGAAAGTCATTTATCATTCATTAAATAGATTTTAAAGTCCATAAATTTATGAGTTTTTAATATCACCCAGAATAAATAGTATTTCTTTCTTGAATTTATTCCAAAAAAAATGATAAGTGAAAAAGTACGATTGCTAACCCTTCGTGATCGAATTCTCTTGGTTTTTTAAAATGGTCATAAAAAACATCAAAACAATATCAATATTTTTTAAATAACTCAATTCACTTATTAGTTAAAAAACAGAAATTATTATGAAATCACTTTATTTGCATAAGGGATTAGCCTCAACATAAATTTCTCAATAATCAAATTATGTTGTAATTCGGTGTAAATGATATTAGTGCTACGTGGCTCAAATAGCCCTCAAAAAATCTATTATAAATTTTATTACACAATAAATTCTTACATTTTTTAATACAGTGATCAAAATACTGGGTGCCCAAAAATACAATAATCCGTGTTTCAAAATATTATCCATGTTTTTTTTCTTCTGGTACTAAGGCAATATCCAGTTTACTATCAAATAGTATACCTAAGTTCAAATCAATTTCAAAAGTAAAGGTCTGGTTATTTTCAGTAAAATTCTAATTATTCATGCAAATAGTGGAAATTTTTCCATTGTATTCTCAATTTTTTTGAATTTTTTTGATTTTTGGATAATACAAATTTGTTTAAAAATTTACTCTATTTTTTGAGATTAATTTTGCAATTTGATCCTTCATTTCTAGGATTTCTTTTAAAATAATATAACTTTAAGAAACCAATGCCATATTTTTTTTAATGTTTATTATCAGTTTCTTTGATTGATTAATGTGTTGGTCTTATTTAACAAAAAAAAAAAAACACGCTTTTTATTTTGAAACATGGATTAAATTTTTTTACAAACTTTATTTTGATCTGAGTAATGATCAATATTAAAAATTTTCAAATTTTGAATTTTTTTTTGTAATTCATTTTCGAAATATTAATTGAAACCCAAAATAATAGTATTCCAGTATTTAATAATTTATATTTAGAACTTCTAAAAGTAACTATTTTTAAATTTTTTAATTTCAAAGATTATCTCAATAATCATCAAAAAAAAATATCCTAAGACTAATTTATTTATTTTTTTTTGTTTCCTTTTTATCAAAACAATTTTTAATATCAATATATTTCCAATATTTCAGAAATAATTGGTACAAAAAATCTATGAGTTAATTATTTAATTTTTAAAACAAAACATTTTTTTAGCTACTAATCTATCTTTCGCAACAAATTTAAGAAAGATATTATTTCAACTTTGGTGTACGAATATTTATAATTCAACCTTTAAATCTGTAGTGAAATCCAGATTTTAATTGAAATTTTTGGGTTTTTTTTACTTATACAAGGAATATTTTTATTGATCAGATCAACAAATATTACTATTTTACAAATCGATTTTTTTGGATAAATTTTGAGCCATGGTATGCTAATGTGGTTCATCACAATAAGAATATATTTTGATCTTATAATTCTGTGTAGTAGACTCTATTTCCCTAAAAGAATATAATGTTTTTTACATAATATATCTAAATTTCATTTATATAATTTATTAAATATCTATGAAATTTCAATTTATTTGATCCACAATATCCCAATTAATCTTATTGGCTGATATTTAAATTGAAAGATAAATAATGAAAAGTAATAACAAAATAAAACTTTTCCTTTCAAAACCAAGTCTTCCCAACAGAAATTTTTACGAAAAAAAAAAATTGTTCCACCGAAAAAAAGAGGGACACTTATTGGGTAAATAATTAAAAATTTATGTGCCAACATTAATAAAATTGATAAAAACCACCAGATTTTTTTGAATATAATAAGAATCCAAATAAGGATTAAAGCTTTTTAAGAAAGATAATATATAATTTAATTTTATTCCTTTTGATTATATTAAAATCCGTAAAATATAATCTCTGAAAAATAAAAATATTTATTTTTTATTGTAAAAAGTGGAAAAAATATGAAAAAAGTGCATTTATTGGCCAATTCATATCTGAAAAATTACAACTTGCAGAGATAACCGTTAATTTTTAATCTGAATTATTTTGTGAGTACTTGAGAAAAACTCGATTCTTAGTTCAACAATACGGTGTGAAAATCACGACTTTTGAATTTATCGGTTTTTCAATGCAAATCTTATTGAAAAATTTATTTTTTAAAAATAACATTTAAAATCAATTTTAGGATTAAAGACCCCAAAGGAATCAATTTAAGAATCAATGAATTAAAGCAAGAAATACATATTTTTAAAGCCCTAGTTCCAATATAAAAGCAAAAAATCTTTATTGTATATTTTTTTCCATTCCCCCCCATTCTGGATCTTTTTTATATTGGGAAGAAAAGTTACAACATAAAAGAATCAAGTGGTTAATTGCTAATACTGTGATACTGACGCATTAAATATGTGTAACTTGAAAATAAAATCAAAAAAGCAAAAGTTAAAAATGGCCAAAGGTTTAAAGCAAATAATATCCAAAAAAAGAAGAAATTAAAACAATTAAACAACAATCCCACTTGAACCTTCATGATCAATTATCAAATTATTAAATTAGCCAACAGTATCGAGGCTGTGATTTTGGGAGCCCTTAAAAAAAGATATCCTTGTTTTTTTTTTTTTTGATTTTTTCCAATAACCGTTTAAATTTTTTTTAAATTTCTATTTTTTTTTTTCTTTTTTCTTTTTCCTTTTTCCTTTTCAATTTTTTCCTTTTGCTTTTGAAACATAAAAAAAATTGGGTATGTCTTTCCCTTGAACAATTGTGGAATCTATGATTTTGTGCTTAAATTACCTTTGAGGAAATTTAAGTAAAAGGATACTTAGGGTGTAATATACACTTCTTCCATCAATAATATATTGGCTATTTTTTTTTGTCATTTTTATTAAATTAATTTGTTTGAAATATCTTTAAGTTATAGCTTTGAACTATGTATTTGGCTAGGTTTGAATAGTAATCATTTATACATTTTGGGCAACATTTTGTTCATACTGTTTTTGAAAAAGGAGACTGAAAAAAAATAATAAAAAAATAGACATTTTTTGCTTTTATTTTGGTATTAGGGCTTTAAAATAACATTTAAAATGGCAAAGATAAAAAAAAACAAAATAATTCTTCATTTCTGCCCAAATTTAGTTTTATAATAAGAATTTCATTTTTACAGACACTCTTCTGGAACTATCTTGATGAAAATTATATCACAGAAAAATAAGTTAGATAATATACTTCTTAAAAAGTTTTAATTGGCATATGGGTTCTAATTATCTTTAAAAAATTCTGGTACTTTAGATCAATTTTACTAATATTGATAATTTAATTTTTAATTATTGACAAAATGAGTGTCCCTCTTTTTTTCGGTGGAACAATTTTTTTTTGACAACAGCAAAACTAAAAATATGTTTCCGATTTTCAAGAATTAATTTAATTCCTTATAATAAATAATAGATTACTTTTTTTCGTTTTTTTCTTGGAAACATGCATATTTTGAATCTTGAACATAAGACTCAAATCTGTATATATTGTTTAGATGAAGATAAACTCATCTATTTCATAAATCCAAAAAAAACTCAATAATTAAAAAAAATTTTTTGAGAAGATCTTGAAAAGATATTATTTTTTTTTATAAAAATACTACTTCCCTTAAAAGTCAAGAATATATTTCCTTCAAACCATAGCCACATTAATAAATATTTGACTACCACCTCAGGAATTCTATTCGTATCTAACATTCATTTCATTTGTTTTCTTTGATGTTGATGAATTTCAATTAATATCTACAATCTGAAAAAGAGTAAAAAATCATTTTTTCCAACTTGTCTTTCTTTGTAATTTGGAATATTATCTATAACTTACAAGCATGCTCAGTCTTTCAGAGCAAACAAAGCTTGAAGACGAGTTCCGGCCAATTAAACAAGAATTAGTTCGTAAAGTGTTCGAACAATCATTCCAAAAAAGGCAATTGCTCTTTTATTTAGGATTTTGTATCTTTCTTTTTATTGCATCAATTCTACAATACCTGAATGTTTATGGATACTTTATGGATATTCATTTTTCGCTTTTAACTTTTACAACAGCTAGCTTGTCAAATCCGTTTTTGACTTATTTAGACATCATTACTTCACCTCAAAAAAAAAAAAAAAAACCGATCATCTTGGGTGAGCGCAAGTTCTCAACCCATTCCTCAAAACCTTCCTCGAGACTAACTTTAACAAGACTTTTTTCTCTTTTAATCATTTATTTTACAATTTCGATTGGGATTATTTTTGGTCTTCATTTGGTTTATCTTCACTCTTTTGTGATTATTTTTACCCTTGGTTTCCCGTAAGTGTTTTTTTTTTTTTTTTTTTTTTTTACTTTTTACAAACTCTTTTTTTTTGACAAAACTTTGGGTCTTTAAGTATTTTCAACTTATAGACTTTCTCCAAAATTGGGCAATAATAATGAAATTTAATTCTTAACACCCGATCTCTCATCTATTGCTAAAATCCCTTTTGATTAAACAATTAATCATTGTGTTCAAAATTCAAGACGGTTTTTATGTCATAACTCGAAAAACAATAAACGACAACACAGAAACTAGAATAAGGATACTTTTTAATTGTTTTTATTTTCGATCAATCAACAAATAACAATTCTGGAAAAAAATTAACAAATAATTGACTTTAAGGATTAGTCGAATTTTATGGTTAGTGAATACTATTTTTCCACCTAGTAACATATTTATAGACTTAAAAGAAACTTGATCTCAGGGATCTTGCTAAATTGTAAAATTTAGGTTTTTTTAGAAAATTTTGAGTTGAGCAAAAAACAATTTTCCTTCATCAAATCCAAATTATTCTCAACAAATTTTGAAGGAAAAAATTTAATTAGGAAAATGTCACTCCACTTTCTTTTCAAGTATGTTAGAGTGTACATAGAGAGTATAAATATACTTGAAAAGAATGTGGAGTGGCATTTTCTTAATATCAAAAAAATAGCTTTTTAGTTTTGCCTTGTTTTGTTTGGGAAATATAAAAAGTTTTTGGATCAATAAATGATTTTCCTTCAAAATCTAAAAAATCCCAAAAATTCCAAAAATTGCAATATTTTGACTTTTCCTTAATTCATTGTCTTTTAAAGCTTTTTTTCTGTTTATAATTTTTTATTTCAACCCTCACAGAGCATAAAATTCGAATAGTCCTTAATTGTAAGTTGGTAGTGAAAATGAAAATTTTTCAATTATTTTTTTTACTTATTGTTAACTGTTCAGTAAAGATACTCTTATTTTCCAATTAAAAATTAAAAATTTTTAGCTCACATTCCAAAATATTTTTCAAGTTTATAAGTTGAAGAAAATCCAAAGATCTTTATAACATCCTTTAGAAATGATATTTTTAGACAATAAATTAAACTTGCTTAGTTAACTCGAATACAAAATTTTTACTCGGCTAATTTGATTGAAGTAGTAACAAATAATCTTCATTTTGGAAAATGAAATAAAAATTTTCATTTATTAATTGGAAAATAATAGTATATGAAACTGAAAATCCTCAAACTTGATTAACACCCTATTGATAAAATCTTAAAGGCAATTTCACATGAAGGGAAAAAGCCTAGTATCAAAAATCCAAAAAAATTACTTTTACTAATGTTTACAATTAAATCTCAAATTGGGAAAATTAAACATGCTTAAATTTTGGTTTTATGTGATGAAATAGAATTCTATTTCAATTACAATAATCAATCTAATTTTTGGACTTTGGTTTTTGTTTTTAAAATGAACGGAAAAGAGACAATAAAAAATTAATTTGAATCTGAGAACATTTACTACTGGTTTACAATTAATACCGATTTGAGAATTTTTTTCCAGAATGGTAATATCTGTATTTAAATTTTCACAGAAATAAAATAATTTAGTAATTTAGCTAGAAAAAGAAATACATTTACAAAAAAACTTCAAGAAAAAAAAGTAAAAGATAGTTTTAAAAAAAAACAAACTTCTTTCCGGCTAATAAAAACTAGCAAAGGGAGTAAAACTCCAAATGTCCAAATAAATATGCATTAGTCAATTATATCTGGTATTAGTTATTTTTTAATCCAACTCAAAATGATTTTAACTCAATTGCTTTTTTGAATAATAAAAAAAAAGTCACAAAGATTTTATAAAATTAACCCACATTCTCAGAGAATATTTTATAAAAATGAAGCAAGGCTCGATCAAGCCAGAATCTCAATATATAAAAAACTCAAAAAAACCCAGAAATTCTGGGTTTTGAGCACATTACAGATCAAAAAATTTAAAATTTTCCAAAAAAAGACAAAAATATGAAAATATTCATTGGGAAATAGACGACTTAAAATTATTGAACGCAAATCTAAATCAATATAGACAAAACTTAATAATAAATAGTTCTGGATGGAAAGGTAAAGAATATATAAAAATTATTAGATATAATAACAATAATATCAATAAACAGTCTTGTCATTTAGTGCCATCAATCGCCTTCAAGTACCTATCTTTTCTTGATGTTTTCTGTTTTATGTTGTAGAGTGCCTAGGTTTCTCAAAATTCGGATTTAAATAATTAATTCTTCGATTTAATTAAATAAATCTAAATTTCTAGAAAACTTAATGGAGTTTTTTTTTTTAATTTCAGAAACAAAAAGAAAATGTAAGAATTGTTTTTTATTTCAAAAATTAAAAAAAAAACAAAAGATCGAATAAAAAAGGCCTTTATAATAATGACACAACGGCCTTTATTGGTTCGATATTGAAAACAATCACTTTGCTATTTTACGAGTTTGGCCTGGAAGAACGAGAAATATGATATTGTTCGAAGTGATATAAGATGAGATTAATCATCGTTCTTCGAACTCCTCAATATCCCCTTAGCGCCATAACAATATCATATTTTGAGTATGGAAGGGGAATCCAAAATGGGGAATTATAACAAGGGGGATGTTGAACAAATGAAACAATATGAGTTGCTATGTATTTTTTCAATTTGGGATCTAACTTTACACAACTCAAAGAATAAAAACAAAAAAAAAACAAACAAATTTAAACAAGTAAAAAGCAATTTGTTATTTTTCAATGTTACTTTGAAGAACTTGTGATTTAAAGGATCTTTTTATCCAACTGAATGATTGAAGTTAAATTTGACATTTTTGTCATTGAGGATAAAACTTGGTTTGAAATCCTACAGATACAAAATAAATCGTCAAACTTTTCAATGAGTCTCTATCTCCTCTTTTATTTCACGATTGCTGAAGCATCCAAAGGTGATCAAACATAAAAACCTGAATCTATCTTGTGTTTTGTTAACAGTTACTGATTTTGAGCATTTCTTTAAAAATTTCTTAATTTTACAGAGCAAAAAAAGAATTTTTTTTTTCTAATTTCTTAAATTTGAAAATATGGTTTTTTCACCTTTTGAAAATCTTTTATAAATGGTTTCTTTTCTCCTTTCTCTTTTTTTCGAAGAAAATAGACACCAAACGTTTTTTATTTTTTGAAAAATGATATTGATTTCCTTCGAACCAAAACCAAAAACGCTGTTTAGATTTTAGGTATTGTTTGCAAACAAAGAAAGGGAATTCATTCAATTTCCAACCTTTATGAGAAAATTGATGGACTTTTTTCTTTGTCGTCTATTGAACAAATAATTGGGCTTCCTTGAACCAAATTAATTTTCCAATGACGTAAACCCTTGAGCGCTGCGATCTTTTGGGATTTATGAGATTAACAACGTCGCAAAAAAATTGGTTAAACTCTTCTAAAATAACTGTAAATAACATTTTTAAAGACAATTTTTATTAGTAAAATACTTTTTATTTCACTTTGTTAGAATTGGAAAAACGAAGATCAGAAAATTTCCAAACTTTGCCTGATTACTAAAGGAGTTCCCAAAATCATTTCCACGGTGAATACAATACTACTCTAAACTTTTTAGTCAAATAATCACTTTCTTATCGGTAGTTGTCTAGAATTATATACTTGTAATTTTTACAATAAAAATTCAGAGTTAAAAAAAAAAAATGTAGCGTTTTTATAATTTTTATTTATTTTAAAATATTTCAAATTTTTAAATAATTTTTTTTATTTTAATAAAAAAATCTTTAAAAAAAAACAAAATTAAAAATGTTTAATTTCAATTTATTTAAAAAAATGCCTTTTAATAATAATTTTGCAATTTAAAACAGTTTTCTCCCAAAAGTTTTTAATACCATAACAATTTTAGCAAGATGTATTATGTAATTTTTTTCATTGTATTTTTTTTTTTTTTTTCTTTAATATCAAAAAATTTATAATACATTACATAACATTTTTTATATTTTATAACAGATTTACAACATCCAGAATAAAATTTTATAACACCTTTTATAAAATAAAAAAAATGTTTTAAAATTTGTTTATATTTTTATAACATGCTAAAAAAGGATGTTATTAATATTTTAATGAAGTTCCGATTCAAATTTTATAACACTTTTAAAATTTATAATACACATATATATAACATGCTTTGTCACATATTATATATATATATATACATATACATATATATATATATTATTAGTATGACAAAACAATTTTAAAATGGAAGGTTCTACCCCCATTTAAAAATTAAGAAATTTCACAAATTACCTAAATAAATATTCTTATATTTATGATAAAAATAAAATAAAAAAATAAATCTTGCAATTTATACAAAAATATTTCTAATTTAGAAATAATTAAAGTTATCGATCATTTTCGCTGGAATTGCCCATTCTATAGAAAAAATCGAAAATTTTGGATTAAAGAATTAATTCAAATAATAAGCAATAAAAGAATAATATTCTTGATATTATTTGAAACAAAGACTCATTATTTATTTTGTCGTTAGTAAATGATAAAGAAAATTATGACTCTTTATTAAAATTTAGAAATAAAAATTTAGAAATTAGGGTAGTGTTTTCAAGTGCCATCAAGTACCGCCAAGTGTGGTCAAGTGCCTAAGTTTTTTTTAAATTTTGAAATCTTGGGAAGTTCCGCCGAGTACCTTAGAATGTCGTAGAGTACCTTCAAGTGCCTAACTTTTCCAGAATTCAAAAAAAATAGAGTAAAATCAAAGATTTTACTCAATTCTTTTAAATTTTGGAAAAGCCAACGGTGGTTTTCTTGGATTTTCTGTTTTATATGTGAAGTGTTCTAGGTTTTTTGAGGTTTTCTATTTTATTTCAAAAAGTAAAAAAAACCTAAAGAAAATATATTGATTTTACAAATAAACAGAAAACTCAAGAAAACCTAAAGGTATTTTTTTTTTTTTTTACTTTTTGAAATTAAAATAAAAGCTTCTTAAATTTCCTGTTTATTCCAAAAAGTAAAAAAAAAAAAAGCCAAGTACACTTTTCCAGAATTCAAACGAATAGAAAAAAATCAAAGATTTTACTCTATTCTTTTGAATTTTGGAAAAGCTAAAGACCAAAAGAGAAAATTATCCCCCCCTTCAAAATAATAAAAAAAATAATCTAACAATTTAAACAATAAATAGGTCATTCATTAACAAATAAATATTAATAAACAAAATCATTATTTTAATCTTTATTATTTCTAAAAGATTTGGGGTAAGGTGCCTTGTTTTTTGGGGATGGACAATTACAGATAATGATCTCGGGGATTCTGTAAAGCCAATGTCAGTCAAATATGTACTCTATCATATTTTCAAAAGTACGTATTTTTCTGTATTCCTACCAATAATCTGCTTAAAGAACAAATTATTCTATGTAAATTTAAAAATGGTCTTTATGTTTTTAATATTTGTATGTTTTGATATTGCAACTTTACTTTTAGCACAATTAATATCTTCGAATTTTTTAATCAAATATGATAATTTAATCAAACAAAAAATTAATGATAATAAATTGAATGAAAAAATAGACCAATTAAACAAAAGAAATAAAAATAAACAAAAAACAAAAATCACGAAAAAGAAAAATGATTATTCATTCAAAAAACGAAAAAGAAGCAAAAGCGCCTCCAAAAAACAAAACCCAATGACAAAAAAATATAAAAATAACAAAACGCAAACTTCTACAATCTCGCCTTCAAATTTATTATTTTCTTCGTCTTTCTTAAATAAAAATAAACAAAATTTTCAAAATATATCAAATTCCAAAAAAAAATCATACAATATAAACGATACCGATAGGCAAAATCAACGGTTAATTCATAAATTGTCTCATAAATTTAAAAGAAATCTTGATTTTTTATATTATTTCCAAATAATTATATTAGTATCACTTCTGATTTTATTTTTTAAAATTCGGCATTACCATTTTACCTTTGGATTATTACTTTTATGCAACTTTATTGTCCTATACCATTGTTTAACAAGAAGAAGAGAAATTACAATTTTATCTTTATTTGTAGATTGAATCTAAATTTATTCTATCCCTAAGATCAATTATATAGCTTTGACTTTTATTTATTTTTAATAAATTTGTAAATCTTGAATGAATAGAATTTTATAAATTGTTTTATTTATTTTTCGATTTTTTATATCTTTTCTTTTCATGATAAATTTTTTTTTTTTCAAATATCCTAATTCCTTTAATTGGTGGAAATATATTTTTTTTCATATTCTCATTTCAGAAGGTAAGTATATTGTTAAAATTTTGAGTGCATGTTACGTTTGTTATTAGATTTTGATATAAAAGGCTTTTATTTAACTTAATACATTAATATTTTAAGATTAAACAAAAAGCTGAAAAAATCATAGAATGATTTTCTTCATCTATGAATATAATAAAATCAAATGAATATTTTCACAAGAAGATGAAGGGTTGAAACCCCTAAATAATCTCAACAAAGAACCACTTAACTTGGAATTGAACAATAATTATCAGTTTTAGGGTCAACAAAATTTTTATAAAATTTAAAAATAAATTTGGAAAATAAATTGAGGCAAAATTAAAAACTTTTTTTTTTTTAGCACTTATAAGTTTTATTGTTTCATATACTCCTTAAGTATCAACTTTACTATTTATCATTACAAGATTTTCAAAAAAAAAAAAAAAAAAAAAATTAGTAAAAACATAAAATCTATTTTAAAAAAAAAATTGAAAAGTACAGAACTTGAAGAAAAGGATTAAAGTAACTTATTTTTTTTCATTATTTTAATTTAAATAATTGTTTTTTAATGTATGAAATCTTTTTTATAGGTAATTAAATAAAAAATAATAATTTTTGATCTTTTAAATTTTTTTTCGATTGGGTTGCTATTCCAAAAATTAATTTTAAAAATTTTCAATTTTGTAGATTTCAAGTTGAATTTTCAACTGTATTAAAAACAATCTGGTGGAAGTTGTGAATTTTTTTGTTGATATTTAATAGGGAAATTTGATCAAAAACAATGGTAATATTATTTTACTGAAAATTTCCTATTGAATATCTTTGGTTCATTTTTTTTTTTTGTTAAAATTGTTTTTTGCTGAATAATATGGAATTGATTTGTCATGTTTTTCTTTTCGATTTGATAAAATAAAAAGATAAAAAAAAAAAAAAAAAAAAAAAAAAATACATACCTTCATTAAGGTTATTATATAATAAATTATAGCTTTAAGAAGTTGGAAATAGGAAAATTGATTTTGGATTTCAAGTATTGTTTGAAAATAAAAATCAGTATATTAACTCTAACATTAAAGAAAAAACAAATCATAAATTGAAAAAAAAAATTAGTTTATTCAAAATATTTTAATAAATATTGAAGCTTTATCTGGAAGATTCAAATAAATTTACAATTTCTTTAAAAGAAAAAAATATCTTTTTAATATTTATGTTTTTATATAATAAGTGATTATATCAATGAATTTTTAAATTTTTATAGTTAAATAAATTGAGTATAAAATTGATTTGTTTAATGTAGTATAACATTATTCAAATAAATCTATTAATAATTTGCAAATTCGAAAGAGGAAACATCATTTAGATTTTAAAAAAGTACCAAGAAGAATTATAGACAAAAAAAAATATTTAAAAAAGTTCATAAAACGTTTTATTCAAGATTTATTAATATTTTGTTCGATTTTCTTTGAATCTTTTTTTTTAATTTTTCAAGATTATTTTAAAAAATTAATAAAAAATAGTTAGTAACAGTAAATCATAATAATTAATTTCAGAAAAATTTATTTTCAAAAATTAATTTTATAAAACATAATATTAATCAAAAAGAAAATAATAATTATAGAAAAAGGATATTTTTGTACATAATCTCTTAATATACATAAATCCCTTAGTACCCATATTTTCCGATATTTCATCAAGATTAAAAGAAATGATTTAAAATTATATTGTTTAACTAATATATTTTTTTTTCTTATTTGTTTACAGCCTAGATTTGTGTTATAATAAAAACTCAAAATAGTTCAAAGATCAAGTAGTTATCTTTTTGTATTTTTTTTTTGATATTGGAAAAAAATATATTAATTATTCATTTTGACATTTTCACAAAATTTTTTATTTTTATTTTTTAATTTTTTAAAGATTAGAAATTTGATTACAATATTATTAATAATAAAAATCAAACAACATTCTTAATTTTATGATAAAAAATAAATAAAAAATTAAATAAATTACTAAGAAATTTCAATTTTTTATTTAGATAAATTTGTAATAAATATCAAATCAAGAGAAAAATTAAATTCATTTTTTTGGGTCAAATTTTAAATTTTAATATGAAAATATTTCTAAAACTTTTATTTAAGCAATAGAAAATACCTTTTAGAAAAACAAAAAAAAAAAAAAAAAATTAAATAATTTCAGTTATTTAATACATTCGAATTAAATCAATAAAAACTACTTAAACAGACAAAGTATTCAGCCCTAAATTTAAAATAAAAATAAAAAATGACTTTAAAATGTTATTCAAAGATAATAAAATAAATTTCTAAACAACACAATTTTTTTTTGAATTTTGTTAATAGTAAAAATTTGAATAATATCTTGGTAAAATTGGAATTTTTCAATCTAAATTAATACATACCTTGTAAAATTATTTTTGATATATGGTCTCTTATTCAAGAATATTGTTTATTTTATGTATAGATTTTGAAGGCAAAAAATTAAAAAATAGGAAAAATTAAAAAAAAAATAAATTATTAATCTGACTCGGAGAATTAGACCAAATCATTTAAAATTTAAAAAAAATTATGTGTTGAAAAAATTCCAAATTTTACAATGAAAAAAAATATTCTTTTTTTTTTCAAATTTAATTTTTATTTTTTTTTATTTTTAAATTCTATATATTATCAAATTTATATATTAACAGTGAATGGAAATCAAAAAATATTATAAAATTTTTATGTGATGTTATAATATCTATTGCAATGAATAAATTATTTCATCAAGTATTTAGGCATTATTGGGATGTTCTGGCTACTAAAACATTTCCCAGTAAAGTATGATGTGTTCTAATAATTTAAATTAAGCTAGATTTCAAAAATTTTGACACACTTTATACTTTTAAGGGAAATTTTTTTGAGGGTTTATTATAGTGTTCTTAAAAAAAAAGATTTTCAAATTTTTGTATCATAATTCATTTTTTCTAATTTTGCAAATTTTTGATTTTCTTTTTCAAATTTTTGTTTTTCTTTTGTTATCAGTATCATTTTTTCTAATTTTCAGATTTTCTTTTGATTTTATTTTTCTATTTCTTTTTCTTTTTTTTCGATTTCTTTTTTTGATATTAATTTTGAAAATTTTTTCTTTTTTTTTTTTTGATACATTTTTTTTTGCAAAAAGATCTTGTAAAAAAAAAAAAAGATCTTCTAAAAGACAAATAATCAAAAGAAAATCGAGACTATGTAATGTCTTTTTAAATGAATTTAACTGTTACTAAAAAATCTTGTTGTAAACCCTTTTTCAGTGAAAGTTCAGTAATAAAAAATCGTTAATACTCATTTCAAAAATTGTGAAACAATTTTTTTAGGTTTTTGGTTTTATTTTTTTATTTAATTTTTAAAATATCAGGTTTTTATATATTTAGAATGATTTAACGGTGAATTACAAAGTATATATTTCATAATTTGTTGTTATGAATATTAAAGGATATATTTTTTTTTCGATTTATTATTTCAGACAAGTCACAATTTTTAAAATGGTTTTTATGAAGTTTTTGATGTGTAGACAAACTTTATCAAAAATAAATAAAAAAATATTTTTTGACATTATTTGAATAATGAAAATAATAAAACCATAATAACGAAGAAAAATTTTTCCAGTTGAATATTTTATTTCAAGTTATATTTTTATTGTTGGCTTACTATACACTTTTTAATTATAAATTTTTCTTTCTAAGATAATTGTTTAGAATTTCTATATCTTATAATTCTTTGATAACAATTCAAATTAAAAATTTTATTTCAAAGTCAATTAGGTTCAGGGTTCTCAGGGATATAAAGGTATGCTATAAAAAGTGTGGTAACATTTTACTTTACAATAAAAAATGATATTTTCCATGTTGCCCAATTTTAAAATCGAAAAAAACTCAATTAAGAGGAATATCAATTTGATTAAATTTCTTACTTAAATATTTATTTCAAAATATTTTTGGTTAAATTATTTCCAATTATTGAAAAAATAATGTGACACATTTTTGGAAGAAAACAAGGTTCGACAAATTTCAATAAAAAACCGGCAATATAGAAACGGTATAATAATTTTAAATGATAAAATATATTTATAAGTTTTCCATTCAATTGGTGAAATTTTCTTAGATTAAACAAGTTAGAAAAACAATTTTTTCAATCAAAAAAAAAAAAATAAACAACCAATTTCAACACTAAAAAATATAATATAAAATTTAATATCTTTTATTTATGTAATATAGACTAAGAAAAAAATTGTATTTTTCTACACAATCAATAATAATCAACAAATATTTAGGATATTAGAATAGTGATATTCGAATTGAGTTCTATCAATATATTTTAAAATGAATTAGCTATTTTTGTTTTTGGAAAGAGATTAATATTCACAAGTGAGTAACTGTTTTTTTCTTTTTTAAATTTCAATCTAATATTTTTTATAATTTTCTGATAAATTAAACCACAATTCACAATCTTTAAACTCACTTTTAATCTTGATACATAACTGAAATTTGGGAATTTAAATGCCCACAAACCAAAACAATAATAAATAAAAAAAAATGAACATCAAGTATTTAAAAAATATATTTTAATTTTCATTTTTTTCTTTTTTCTTTTAATATACCCCCAAAAATTTAGATTATGGAATCCTCTTTGCTGATCTTATTAGACTGTTTGTTTTTATTTTCATAATTACATTTGAAATAGCTATTAAAACCCTAGTGACTTTTTTTTTTCTTCTTTGTTTAAATCATCTTTTTACCAATCTTCGAACCAAATAGATCTTAAAGAAAAAAAAAAGGATCCAAATACAAGAATAAGTAAAGAAACCAAAAAGGAGACCAAAAATGCGATTGAGGAACTCTGCAAATTTGGGAAAGAAAATGGGTTTGATTGTGAAACTCTTGAAGTAATCTCCAAAATAATTAACAGCAAATGTTTAAAAGCAATGGAAAACAGGAATATGATTCGTTCAATGATGCCACAAACAACTGTTAGCGAGCAAACGATCAGGAATTTGGTTAGTGGCTTTCGGAGCTTTTCTTTTGCAACACAAAAATTGATCTTGGAATGGATCTCTTTAGTTTCGAGTTTTGTCAAGCCTATTGGGTGTCTGTGCAATTATTTTAGTTTTTTTTTCCATCAATTGTCCATCGATTCTCTTGTTCCACAAAGCTGTTCAATTTTGAGTAAGATCGCACGCTCAAAAAATGTGACTTCATTTTTGCTGAATCGTCTCCAGGCATTGCTACAACTGAAACCCAAGTGTTTGCCACTAATGGCACTTATACAAGTTTTCATTTCTTTACAGCCACATTTGTCATCAAGTGGGATAATGCCCAACATCAACACCACTTTACAAAGCACTTTAAGAAAAAAATCTTCTCTCTCTTCCTGCTTTCCAAGCCCAAACCCTGAAATGGTTAAAAATTTCTTTAAAATCAAGAACCTTAATTCCAAATTTGAGAAGAACAAAAAAAAAAGGGAAAAAGAAACAGAAGAAGAAACTGAAATGGAAATTGAAGAAAAGGAAACAGAAACTGAAACAGAAACTGAAACAGAAACAAAAAAGGAAACAGAAACAGAAATAGAAACAGAAAAAGAAACAGAAACAGAAATAGAAACAGAAACAGAAACAGAAACAGAAAAAGAAACAGAAATAGAAATATCCTTACAAAAAAAAATCCTTGAATTATTATTCCACTTCCAACAAAAGGACGGAAGAAATAACAAGAATAAAAAGGAAATAATTTTGAATCCCAAAATTAAGTTTTCTTCACATAGCATCCTCAATTTAGAATTTTCAAAGGATCTATCAAAGCATTTATTTTCTTTAGATCCACAAATCACTGATCAACTACGAATAGGAAATTATGTTTCACATATGTTGGAAGAAAACTTTTTATGGACCAACCCTTGGCGTAATGCACAAAATTATCAAAATGCATCTCTTTTATTAAGAAAAATCAATTCAATTTCAGAATTTTTCAATGAAAATTTAGCTGAAGTCAATGTCTTTTTACCAAAGTTCCTTCGAAGGTTATCTCCAATAAACAAACATTTCCAAAGCAACAATATTGATCAGAATACAAATAAAAATAAGAATAAGAATACGAATGAGAATATGAACCAAAATGAAATGGTTTCAATTGAAACTACTTTATTTAATTTACTTTCAAAATATAAATTAATACCATATGAGCAAATTTATTATCAACTATTATTACCTTTAGTTAATTCGTGTAATCAATCTTCACCAAATGGACTCTTTCGATTAAAAATTATACGAGTTTTATTGGATTTAATTGAATATTGGTGCGAATTTGATTTAATTTCCTTTAAAAATTTAAACCAATCTCAAATTCATTTTAATCCATATAAGGTTATATACGAAGTTTTAAAGTTTATCAATTTACTGTTTTCAATATTTTTAATAGATGCCACCCCTGGCGGGCTAATACAAAACACAATACTCGCCTTTTATGAATTTACAAGCACATGCTTACAAAGAAAAAAATTATCTTTTTTTTGTTATACCTACAACCGATATCGCTTGGAGATTTTTAATTTCAACACCAAACTGCTGTTCTAGATTTTGTCAAATTTTATTGAATTTTTCCCAAGAAATCAAAATTTTTTCCAAAAAGAAAAAGAAAAGGAAAAAAAAGGAAAAGGAAAATGATTCCAATTCCAATTCTCAACATATCCCACTTGATTTTTTTAATTTTAAACAAAAAAAATTGCAATTTAATCAAATAATTAAATTATATTTTAACATTTTATGGAGCAATACTTGGAACCCTCAAAAAAAATTCGTTTCCTTTTCACAAATATATTTCCCTAAATCAATCAGAAAAATCATTGATAAAAATATATTTAACCATTCTTTATCTATTACAAACTCTCCAATGTTCCATTCCTACACCCAACAATTTTTAAGAAAAACGAACCAAAAAAAGATTATTTTTAATGAAAACACACGAATTAAATATCTTAAATTTTTAAACGCTAAAGGTTTAAGCGGTATTTATAATTTTATAAACTCTCAAATTTCTGAATTGGAAAATAATTAATTCTTTTATACTCTCTTAATAATTAATTGAGATTTTTTATAAATTACAATCATCTAGAAAGTTTATGAAATTATATTTTAATATTTTTGACAAAATAAATAATATTTATGAAAATAATAAGAATAAAAAAAAAAAAATATTTATCAAGATTTTTTTATTATTTTCATTTTTTATATTTATCTTATATTTATAAGTATTTTTAATACTAATTCAATATTTATATTTAGATTTTTTTATTGGGTTTTATAGTTTTTTCAAAAATAATTTAATAAATCTTTGGAAATAATTAAAAATTATTTATTTAATTAACCTATTCTATTATGATTAAGAAAATTTCATAATTAATAACAATAATCAATTTTTTTTTCTTTTTAGATTTTTTGAAAATTTACAATGTGCCAAAAAAATTATGTTTATGTTATTTCATTTTGAGAGATAGAATGACAATAATAAGAAAATTAATCTCTATTTCACTCAGGAGGTGCCTACAAAAAATGAAAAATTCACTTTTTTTAAGTATCAAACAAACTACAATGGTTGAATAAGAAGAGAAATAATAAATTTTAGATTAGAGCTAATATTCATAAAAAAAAATACCTGAACAAACCATAAATTTTCAAAATTTAACAAAATGGCTAAAAAAAAATAGTACCCTTTCATTGGGACTTCTTGAGTAAAAGTTCTCAATTTCTTTAGGAAATTAAAATTGTTGGCTATTAGATTTTTTAAAAATGTTTGTATTCATTTTCAAATAAATTACAAATCCTCAATTTTTTTTAATGTTAATTTGGAGTTTCAAACATTTTTTTTTTCAAATTGAATTTAAAAAAAAAAAATAAAAAGGAAACTTAAAATAAGAAAGAAAAGAAGAAAAGTAAAAAGCAAAAAACAAAAAAAATGATTTTGATATAAAAAATGAAAATATATTTTGAGAAGAATAATGACTTTAACCAATATAATGATTTGTATTTATTGAATGTAATTGGAAACCTTTGACCAAAAAGGGGTTTATATACCAAGTTAATGAAAATAAAATGGTATTTTCTCGAGAAATAACTTTCTAATATTAAGCGAAAATTTGAAATCTTTTTGAAATGAAAATAAATTAAGATTAAGATTAATTTGGAACCAAATTTGTATTGGCTTGTATTAATAATATATTAAATATATTTTCTGATCACATTCATCTTTTAAAAAATAAATCAAAAATAGGTATAAAATATTGTAATATTGAAGTATAAACATGATGTTTTTTTAAAAAAATAAATAAAGAAAAATTAATAATGATATTGCCATTTAGAGAAAAATACTAGAATATTCATTTTGGAAATTCTTTATATTGCAATTCAATATCATATTATGAACTAATAAAAGAATTCTGTTACTTCTGTGTATTAATAAACCATCACGATTTTTTTTTCTATATTTTACAAATATCAAACTTTAATAGAATTTTAAACAGAATGAATAAAAAAATTACTTTTTCATCACTTTTCAAAGCAAATTATAAAATTATAAGTTTTTATTTGAATGGGAATGAAAAAAATATATGGGGTTGTTTTATTTAATTCGAAAAGATATGCTGATTATAATTCTCGATAGGTGTAATTTTAAATATAACTAAGAAAGAATTATAATTTACTTATTTTATTTTGGTCGAATGAGTAGAACTGCAAGAATTATCATTGGAAACAGGCTAGATAATACCAATAATTATTAGTAAATAAAATACAAAAAATATATATATTTGCAATTTTTCTTTTATAAAATAAATAATAAAAAAAAATGTAAAAAATTTTACCATTTTATTAATAAAATTGAAAATTCTTTACTCATACAAAGAATTTCCAAAAATCAACTTTAAAGTACCAAACCCAAACAAATTGATCAATTTGATCATGAAACTTTCAAATCTGGATATTTAATATTATTTTTTGTTACGATATTCAAATTGGATGAACCAGATCCATAAAAGACTCTTTTAATATTATATTTTTTTTTTTTAAATTGGTTAAAGATACAGATACATGATCTACATAAAATTTATAAATAGTATTTATCATACAACTCATCTAATATTAATAATTAGAAACTCTAACGATCATTCCGAAAAGTTATTTTGAATAACACAAAATAACAATTCATAATTTGAAAATATCCAAAATTGAAAGATTGGGCAATCTTTAGGAAGTAGATCTAAAGTAAATGATCATTAAACGCTCATTATCCATATGTTTTTTTTGTCATTTTTTTAGCATAGCACTACAAAAAATGATAACCAATATATTTTTCTTGAATAGGGCGATCTTTAAAGTAATATACGGATTGAAAAATATATTAGATAATTTTGAATTCGGAATCAGATTATGCTAGTTATTGTACTCTTGAAATTAAGTTACTACAGTCAATAAAAAAAAAAAAAAATTTGATAATAAATAAAAAATTCTTTATAGTTTTTTTTTTAATTTTAATCTTTATTAACAAGTCTAATTTCAAATTTTGAAAGAATAGTTATGAAATTAACTAAAGGACAAAAACAATTGAAACTTTCAAGATTAAAATACATATTCAAAGTTAATTTTTTTTTCTTCTCTCTTCCTCCAAAGTGATTGAGTTAAATTAATCAAAACATCTATCGAATCTCAATTTTGAAAAAAAAATGATAACCAATTATTAAAAATCAAGAAGAAAACTCCCAATTTCAAAAATTCCTTTTGTGATCCATTTTTGAAAATTAGAGGTTTTTTAAAGCTACTAATATGGGTTATCAAAAATAAAAAATAAAAAATTAAAAAGTCCACTATTACTCTAAATTATTAGAGTAGAAACTCAAGATCTTTGATCAAGAAATAGCCAATATAATTATGTCTGAAAAAATGATTATTTTGTCATTTTTTCTTGCTTTAATCTACAAAAATAAAATAACTTCTAAATTGAAAGGTTGGTGAAGAAAATTTGAAGGTAAAATATTTTCGATTTGAGCAATCACTTTATCAAAATTATAGGGGATTTTTGATAAAGGAGATATCCCAAAAAAATTTTAAATTAATTAATGAAATTTATCTGATTAATAATACTTGAAAAAAAAAAGAATAGATATTTTATTTTGTTAAAGGACTAGTCTCTTTTATTTTTCTTTTGACCAAATTCTAAATAAGTGTTCCTGATCTAGAAATATGTTTAATATTGAAAATAAACAGGGTTTATAAATCTAAATAATTGGCAAAAAATTTTCTTGATTTCTATTAAATTTTGGTAAAAAAAATTTAATAAAGATTAGTCCCTTAAAACAAATTTTAAAGAAAATATCGAATAATATGTTTCTAGTTCTTCAAAACAATCTAAAATACAAAATTTTAAAATAAAAAATATTTTTCCAGGTTTATTGGATCTTATTATTGGTTTTATTTATTTTTTTTTTTTTGCTTAGTATTTTTGGATTTTTTTTTGTTATTTTTTTGAATAACCGCATTCTTTTTTTTTGAAACAAGATTTTCTTTTGGGTTGAAATGGCTTTTTTTGTTTTTTTTTGGGGCAAGAGTAACTATTTGGATTTCTTTAAGTTCTGTTCTAAAAGATCTAAAATATAGCATTATGATTACAGCTGCTACGATTTCTACAAAGGCAAAAATATTCAATTCTTGAAAGGAGACAGGAATTGCGTTTTTGGCCCGCTTTGCGGGGAATTCAACAACTGTAACATAAAGAAGGAACAAACCAAAAACGGAATAAAACAAAATGCATGCGATCCGAAAAGCGATTCTTCCTGTTTTCAATGAAGTCTTCTCAATGAAAACACTGTATGCAACGGATGTGATCATATGCAAAAATGCAAACATAAAAAAAATGCTAGCTGCTGTGTAGTGAAGCGTGGAGGTGAG
The DNA here is from genome assembly GCA_027625915.1 of Anaeramoeba flamelloides. NCBI lineage: Eukaryota > Anaeramoebidae > Anaeramoeba > Anaeramoeba flamelloides. The sequence goes on along the minus strand of JANTQA010000032.1, from coordinate 7,882,713 downwards.
ATTAAAATGCGTTTCAATTGTAAAATCAAGAAGCCCTTCGTTCCAGTTTAATGATAAAGGAATCAAAGACTGAAGACCAAGAAAAATACCAGTCCCACACCCGCACACCAGCATCGTCCTTAACAGCATCTTGCCGGCAAACCGATCGCCATATTCTGGCATTTTTTTGTAATGGAAAGACGTTTGAAGAACAACAAAAAGAATGCCGACAAATAAGAGCCCAAATTGCATCAAGGCTTGTTCAGGCAGCTGGTTTTCTGCCATAGACAAAAATGGGATTGTATCAATTCGTTGACGTGCCCCAAATAGCAAACTAAAAACACACCAATGCTCATCGTACCAAGTGCAAGGTAAATTGCAAAATCAACAACTCGATCAAATCTAAGTTTCATCTTTATTTGGTTTTTCGAATTTAAATAAAAAAAGCAAATCAAAAAAAAATGTAACATAACATACATGTTTTTTGGGTTAATTCATTTTTAATTGATTTGAAGGCTATAAATGTGTGTGTTCAGTATATGATCTTTTTAATTTTTTTTTCCAACCCCCAACCGCAAAATTTTGAAAGCCTGTAAAAATCAATTTTTATGATAACTGAAAATAGAAATTGAAAGGTGAAAAGATACTTCTATTTTACAAACAAATATTTAAATTGATATGTTACCAGTAAATGTTCAAATTGTGATATAGTACAAATATTCTAAATTGATCTATTATTATCCTATTATAAAAATTCAGAAATAAAAAAAATAAAATTATAAAAATTAATAGAGTCAAAGCATTTATCTATATAAAAACCATTATAATATTGGTTAAATCATTCACACTTTTATTTTTTGATTTTATCTTATTCTATAAATATTTTTGAAGTTTAATACTATTATATAAGTAGAGATTTTTTTTTTTTTTTGAAACTAAATTGTGATTTATGAATAAATTCTCAACGTGATTCAAAAAGTTTATATAACATTTTGAGATATAATCTTGAAAAATTTTGATTAATTGAATTCCTCGATAATTGAAGGTTATCTTCTTCCTCTCCTTTTTTTAGTATAAATAAAATTGATATATTTTTGATATATTCAATAATTTTATCGGTAGGGTTAATTAACCATTTATTAAATAAAATCTTTTTCAGCCAAAGGGCCCCCGTTTTATGTAAGAAATAGAATATATTCTATAATTTTAATTCATTATTCTTCTCAAAGTAAAATTTCAATTTTTAGATCAAAATCATTTTTTCATATTTTGTAAAATAGTTTTTTTTTGTGATTTTACAAATTTTTTTTTTTTTTTTTTCTTTATTATTTTTTTTGTAAAAAGTCAATTTGAAAAAAAAATGTTTGAAACTCCAAATTGGCATTAAGAAAAGCAAGTCTTTGTATTTTCTTTTAAAAATACATGCATTTATAAGTAAAAAATCTTATTTTCAGCAATTTTAACTATTCCTAAAGAAATTTTGAATTTTGCACCAGATCTTCCATGAAAACGGCTCAAAATTATTTTTTTAACATTATTTTTGGAAAAATTTATGATAAGTTCAGATATTTCTTTTATGAGTATCGGCTCTATTATGAAGTTTATTATATCTCATATTTCTGAACAATCTTAGTTTGGTAGATGCTTAAAAAAAAACTGATTTTTACATTTTTGGCCTAGGGTCCCCTTTGAGTGAAATACAGTTTATATTTTGTATTGTATTAGAAATGTTTTATAATTTGTGAAAAATGATAAAAATTGAACAAACTTAAAAAAACAATAATTTATTTCGTAAAATACTATTTAATAATAAATTATATATTATTTTTATCAGACTTTTACTTTTTTTTTTCAAATTTGCGTTGTTGTAAAATTTTGTTGAATTTCTAATTAGATTTTTTGGTTTACAAGTCCCTTAAAATAGAAAACTTTCAAAAGGCTTTAATTCGTATAATCTCATAAAAAAAAAAAGAATTCAATTATTTAAGTACCACCTTTTGCAATTCAACAAAAAAACTCAACACAATTTGTTCCCATCTTATTTTAAATGTAAAGGAATGATCTAGAAAATATTCTCCAATTTGGATCAAAAAAGCTTTTATGTCATTTTTTAATAGAAAAAAGAACAAGAAATTTTGAGATACGTGAACCCGAACACCTTGTTAAGGATCATGGAAATGACAATGAAAATGAAAAATATTAACGATTTACTAAATTTATAAGGACTTCTCAATAAATAGCAACAACTACACAAGATCACATTGTGAATTATTTATGACCATCGGGTAACATTGAATTGTCACATCGTATCCACAAACAATTAATCCCTTCCAGCCCGAGTGCGAAATATTATAAGACATAAAAATTGACAATCTATTATAAAAATTTTTTTTATGAAACCTAAACACCATTTCAAAAAATGTGACACACCTGAAATAATAAATCAAAAAAAAAAATATTCTTTACTATTCAAGAGCAATTAATAACTAAATTTGATTTGTATTTCACTTTCAAATTGTTCTCAATCTCTAAAAACCTGATATTTTAAAAAATTAAAAAAAAAATACAACTCAAAAACTAAAAAAAAGCGAGTCACATTTTTTGAAATGGGCATTACCCATTTTTTATTACTAAAATTTCACTGAAAAAAAGTTGAACAAGAAGATTTTTTATGAATAATTAAATTCATTTTTAAAGACATTACTAAGTCTCAATTTTCATAGTGATTATTTGTCTTTTCTGATAACTTTTCTTTATGAAGATCTTTTTTTTTTTTAATGGTCTCTGTTTCCAATAAAAAAAAAGCAGTGAAAAAAGTATCAAAAAAAAAAAAAAAAAAAAAAAAAAAAAAAAAAAAAAAAAAAAAAAGAAAAAGAAAAAGAAAAAGAAAAAGAAAAATTTAAAAAAGTGATTCAGATTTTGATCCAAAAAGTAAAAAATATTTTTTTGAGAATAATACTGAATAAACCCTCAAAAAAACTTCCATTAACATTATAAAGTGAGTCAAAATTTTTGAAATCTAGTTTAAAATTCAATTTCTATCATAGATCAAAATTTTTAACTTCTCTTACTTCATATGAGTTATTTTTTTTTATAAAAACCAAGACAAAAATTAAAATATCTCAGAAAAGAAGTCACAGAAAACCTGGAAATTTGTTAGTGTTTTTTGATCTTTGTTTTTAAATTAAAAAAACTGATATTTTAACAATTTTGAAAAATGAAGATTCACATTAATATATATTTTTTTATGAGATTGTTTTTATCAGTTTCTAAAACCAAAGGAACCAAAGAAACCAAAGAAACCAAAAAAATGTATAACTTCTTTTTAATCTTCTATTATCGATTTTACAGTTTGATATGAACTTTCGTAGCCATTTTTACGGTTTATTGAACAAAATAAAAATTCGGAATACTAATAAATTCAAAGAAATATCTGAAAATTTTCAATTTATTTTCCATTTTATACATTTTTTTATATAAGCTTTGATTAATTCATTATATATATTTAAATGTAAAGAAACTTTGTAAACTTGGATTAGATTTCAAAAGATTCTTCCTCGTGGCTTCTTTTATTTGTTGAGTTAATTTATTTTCAAAAATGCAAATTGAACTAAAAAGTTAATAAAATAAATTTGAATTTATCAGGAGTAAATCAATTTCGGGTTTTTTTTTATTAATTTCCAGGATAATCTGGAACAACTGTTTCAATTATTACAAGGGGACTGTGGTTTTGGCTTATTTTTTTTTTTTTTTTTTTTTTGGTTCTTTTAATTTTTACCTGTATGAAATATCCCTTCCATAACTAAGAGGAAATTATCTCCTCAAATTGTTTTTTGAACAACATGATACATGTAAAACACACATCATATTTTTACAGTGATCAAAAAAATGCAAGCACAACGACTATAATCCGTGTTTCAAAATATAATTTGTGCTTTTTTTTCTTCCTGTTCCAAGACAACACCCAATCGGCCAAATAGTCTACCTAAGTTCAAATCAATTTAGAAAGTAAAATCCTGGATATTTTTAGTAATATTTAAATTATTCATGCAATTTGTTAAAAATTTTTCATAATAATCTTAATTTTTGAGAAATTTTTTTGTTTTTTTTAATATGTTATAAATTTTTTAAAAATTTATCCTATTTTTTGAGATAAATTTTGCAATTTGATCCTTTATTTTTAGAATTTCTTTTTAAATAATAGATACTTTAAGAAACCAATTCCATATTTAATTAGGGTTTATTGTTGGTTTTTTTGAACCGTTGATGTATTGGTCATCTATAACAAAAAAACTCGGATTTTATTTTGAAAAAGGGATTAAATTTTTTTGCACGCTTTATTTTAACTACAGTAGTACTTTTTTGATTAAATTTTTCGTTTGGATCGTTTCTCTCAATACCAAAGTGTTAGTATCAAAGAAAAATGACCCGTGTTTTTGGTAAAGGTTTGGTTGTGCTTTGAATTCAAGGATCTATTCCAAATTAAGGATTATTCATTTTTTATGGCTTGTGAATACTATTTTTCCACCTAGTAACATATTTAAAGACTTAAAAGAAACTTGATCTAAGATATCTTGATAACTTGAAAAAATTAGGTTTTTTTTAAAAATTTTGAGTTTGGAAAAGCCATTTTTAGGTTGAATTAAACATCTGTGTTATTTTCTCTTTGCAAATATTGATAGTGTTCTTGAAAAAATAAAGAATTCCTTGCTTTCTTTTTTGGTGTATCTAAATTGACTTATTAGATGCTGAATTTTTTTTTGGGTTAATTTTGTTTGGTTGGGCATTCAAAAGCTAAGTGTATTGATTTAGTTAATGGGGTTGTTATTTATTCCCCAAAACTTTCCTTTTCCAATCACTTCTGAGTTGTGTTTGAATTAAAAAGTCGGCTGTTAACTTTTTTTTTTTTTACTTATTTATTGTTTTGAATGCTCAAATCCACATTATTCTCAACAAATTTTGAAGGAAAAAATTTCATTTGGAAAATGTCACTCCTCTTTCTTTTCAAGTATGTTAGAGTGTAGCGAGAGAGTATAAATATACTTGAAAAGAATGTGGAGTGGCATTTTCTTAATATCAAAAAAAATAACTTTTTAGTTTTGCCTTGTTTTGTTTGGGAAATATAAAAAGTTTTTGGATCAATAAATGATTTCCAGTAAAATCTAAAAAATCCTAAAAAATCCAAAAATTGCAATATTTTGACTTTTCCTCAATTCATTGTCTTTTAAAGATTTTTTTCTGTTTATAGGGTTGAATTTCAATCCACACAGAGCATAAAACTCGAATAGTCCTTAAATTTGCAAAAATTATCCAGTTTTTTTTTATTTTATAAAAAAAATTTTCCTCAAGTTGAGAAAAATAGATCTTTCTTTTTATTTAACACTCCAAGAATATCCCAAAAATTTTTAGTCGCTTTGTGTTCTTCACAACACTTTACTTATTTTGAAATTGTTCAAATTTTGGAAAGGAATTAGAAGATCAAAATTCAACAGCTTTCAATTTAAAAGTTTTTACATTTCAAACTTTTAAAAATATGTAATTTATTTTTTTTTTTTTTTATTTTTGAAGAGAGAAAATTACTTTTCTCCTGTGTGCCCTAATTTCTAAACTTTTTTTTAGAAATTTTGTTAAAGAATCACAAATTTTATTATCACTTACTAATGATAATATATATGATGAATTCTTCTTTTTCTTAATAATATCTCTGATATTATTAATTTTTTTATTTTTTTCAAAAAATTCAGATATCCAGATTTTTCGATTTATTTTATAGGCCGGACAGTCCCATAAAAAAATGATCGAAATCTTCAATGATATCAATATTTAACTTTTCTTTACATAAATCACAATTTTTATTTTTATTTTTACTTGTTACATAAGAGTACCTATTTAAACAATTAGTTAAATTTCGAAATTATAGAATTGTTTTTTGAAGCTTTCCAGTTTAAATATTTTTTGTTGTTTGAAATTGCAATTTTGTTGTTTTATAATTTTTAGATATTGTTGAACTTTCCAACTAGGTGAATTTTCCAATTCGGTTAATCGAAAAACTTTTTAATTCTAAATCTAATAATTTTAATCCCTTAGTGTGCCAATTAATATTTTCATTTTCCAATTTTCAAAAATTTAGTATTGTTTTTAATTTTTTTAAATTTAAGAAATCAAATTTTTCTATCAATTTATATTTTCTTCGGTATACTTTTAATCTAGCGAGATCAATTTTTGCTTCAGTTTTATAAATTAATCGAGGTGAATGGATATTAATTTGTAAGAAATTTGTGACTGATTTATTGATAAATCTATCAATTCTTTCAAAATCATTTTGTTTCAAGTCAAATATTTCAAGACCATAATAAAGTTGACTTAAAATGAGAGCTTTGAAAGAAGTTATTTTGACTCCATTGTTGAGTTTATTTTGTTGAAACAATCGATTAAGTGTTTCCAAGGACTTTTCTACTTTTTTGAAATTATATTCAAGATGTGTGTTTTTTTCTAACCAAATCCCAAGATAAAAAATATCTTTTAATTCTTTTTTATATTTGGTTTTTTTATTATGTGGGTTCATCCCGAATCTTTTTTATTATTTCAAAAATCCTTTCTAAATTAATTTTTAGAGAGATTAATGGCCCTTTCATAATAAGAATAAGATCATCTGCATACATTTGAACATGAACAGCTAAAGTTTTTAACTTTTCTAGTAGGAAATGAGATATAAATGCGAAGAGAATTGGTGATAAGAGATCTCCTTGATAAACTCCAATTCCTTCTTTTTTGTAATATCTCAAAATATGTAATTTAAACACCTTTCCACTTTTTGGTTTTCATGGAAAAGATTTTCAGGTTTTTTCCAGTTATCAAATATTTTTCTTTTCGATAACTTTCTAAAATTACAAATAAATACAAAATATTATTTTTTGTTAATTATTATTTTTTACACTTTTTTTTTTTGGTATTAAAAGTTATTAATAAGTATTTGCAATTTGAAAAAATAACAAAGAATACAAGAAATTGAAATCTTACAGACTGTCAATTTGAAAGTTCTTAATAGTCTTGAATGTAATTTTATGGATTGTACAATTCTTGTTGTAAATTGAGAATTTTGGTTGACTCAAGACCACACCAAACATACTGCGGTGTCTTTTAACAATTTCAACTTTGTTTGGAAATAACAAAGAGTCTCTCATTAAAAATTGCATATTTTTGCCACTTTTTGATCAATTTTGACTTTGGAGATGATAATTGAATACCCATTCCATCTCAACTTACATATCAAAAATAAAGAAAAGTAATAACCTCCAAAAATGTCTCAAGGTTTGCTACATTCATATAAAAGAAATTTTCTCACAAAGCCGATTTTTCACAACCTTCTTTGTCATTTTGAGATACGAATAGAGAAAATTTTGGGATAATTTGTAATAAAATGACATTTTTTCCTCCTTATATCTCATTGAATAAATATTTGTGAGATTTACCAACCATCAGAATCCTCTTTTATCATGAGTGGTGTGAACTTTCATTGTCAAACGTTTTTCTTAAATGGCTGTATCAAATTTAAATGTAAAATTAAGAAAAAATTGTCCCAATCAAAGACCAAAAGAAAAATAAAACTATTTTTTTCAAAAGCAAAAACAAAATAACAGTTATTATAGATTTTTTCAAATAAATTTACCATTTCTGAAAACGATACTTTCAAGAAAAAAAAAAGATCAATATTTTGATGAAAGTTTCTCTATTAATCTTGTTGATTTGTGATTTTTTTTAATTCTATATTGGCCAATGGCTTAAAATTGATTGATTTAGAATATTTAATCAATGTCCAAATACGAACGGTTAACTATTGCTTGATAATTTTTATATTTATCTCTCAAACGGCAATCTATTTTTGACACTTTAAATGAATATTTTCAAATAAGTGAAAAATTCATCAAAGAATTGACAATTTTTGTGCTTATTGTATTGTGGTTTGGTTAATTGTTTAAATTTATGAAGGTCTTAATTCTTGAAAAATTTTTTGTTCTCAAGACTAAGAACTTCCTTATCTGTTCTGATATTACCCCATTATTAGAAAGTTTTTTTTCTCAACTGATAAACAAAAAACCATGATCATTGATTTATTTTTTGATTTTTATTTTTTTTTTTTTTATTTTTTTTCTTTAATGGCAACAGATATAATTAAAAGCGTGTTTGAAATAAGCTCCTTCATTCACAATCAAATTTTTTTGTGTAAAAGCAACAATGAACATGTTCACAAGCTTCAACGTGTTTTTTATTCTTTAGAGGAACCCCTTAACAGTAAGATCTTACACTCAAACAACCTTTTTTTTTTTTTTTTTTTTTTTTTTTCAGGACTATTGATTGGATAGTTGGTTTTTGTCAACACTTGTCTTCTTGTTCTGTTCAAAAACTCAAAAGGAAAAGAAAAAGAAGATAATTTTTCTAAAGATCTGTTTTCTTTGTAAATTTCTCTCAAAGAGAAACAAATCCAAAGAAAAACAATGCAGAACTTTTTCACTTGTGTTAAATATTCTATTTTTTTTCTTTATTTAGCTATAATGTTATTACTTTTAACAAACTTGTGTTCAACTATTTTTTTTTTTTTTTTTTTTTGACAACCCCAAACTTTTTTGACAATATCTTTTCCCTTTTCCAAAATTTGTTTTTATCTGGAAAAAAAAAAGCTGAAGGATGCCTTCTAAAATTTGTGTTTGCGATTTTATTTCATTCGAAATCAAAAAGTGATTTGTTGAAGACAAATTACTCTGAAATTTTATAAAAAATTATTTTCCAAAATATTCAATTAACCTTTTTCTTTGTAGTCTTGTTTTCGGATCTTGTTGAACTTTTCATCACTCCTTCGCTTCATGATTTTTACCAAACTATTTTTCAAAAAAAAGTAATTTAAATCACAAACTGAGAAAAAAATTATAGAAATTATTATTATTTTTTTTACCACATTTATATTTGCACTACAGTGATCAAAATAATATGTAAAAAACGAATAGGGCATGTATTTCAAAATATAGTCCAGTGCCTTTTTTCTTATTGTTCGAATGGAACATCCAATTAACCACCCAATAGTACACTAAAGTTCAAATTAATTTTGATCGATCAATTACTTGATAATTTAGTAACTTTTAAATTATGAATGCAAATAGTTAAAAATTTTTCCTATTTTTCTCAATTTTTTTGATTTTTTTTAATGATAAAAATATGCTGAAAAATTATCTCTATTTTTGGAGATAAATTTTGGAATTTGTTCCTTCATTTTAAGAATTTCTTTTTTGAATAATCGAACTTTAAGAAACCAACACCAGATTTACTTATTAGTTTATTGTCAGTTTCTTTGATCGGTTAATGTATAGGTCTTCTATAACAAGAAAACGCTTTTTATTTTGAAATATGGATTCAACTTTTCAACAGGCATTGTTTTGAAAACAGTAGTGAAATTCTGAAACCAATTAATACAAAAAAATTCAACATAAAAGTCAAAAAGAATTTTAAAGCCCTAATACCAGTAAAAAAGCAAAAAAAAAAAAATTAATCAAAAGGGATAAATAAATCGTAACAAAAGAACAATTGTCTCATTTTAAAAAAAGGAAATTTCGTTTTTTTTTATTTGAAAAGGTTAAAGCCAGATTTAAGATAAATTCAAAAAAAAAGAAACAAATAAAATTGTTTGAATAGGACCACGAAATTTTTACAAAAAGTTGGCTGAAATATTATAAAAAATCATTTAAATCTGAAGCAAAAAATGGATTATTTTGTACATATAACCTTTCACGTATTTCGTAAATTGCATTTGTAATAATTTTTTTGAATTGTAAAAGCCTTCAAGTTAAAAATCTATCTCTTTAGTTTGATTTCTTAAACTCTTTGGTTGAAATTTCCAAAAACAACAATGTAAATCGAGATCTTTCATTTGTTTTTTCGAATTGGTCATTTTTAAATTTTAAAAACTATATTGTACTTTTTTATAAATTTTTTTGTAAATGTTTTGCTTTTCCCAAATCAAATTCCTTAATTATTTTATTTTGGATAAATTATTTGATATTAATATTTTATCAGTGTTTAGATTCATTCCAAATTCTTGAATAATTTTAAATATTATTATTAATTTTTTTTCAAATTCTTATATTGATCCTTCCATTATCAAAATGAAATCAGCTATCGTAATTTGAACATGATTTATTATTTTTTTTATTAAAAAAATGACTAATAAATCCAAATAATAAAGGCAATAGAGGGTCTTCCTTGATAAACTTCTAATCCATCTTTTTTCTAAAGTAATTGTTTAGCCATATTTTGATTTTTTCATTTCTAAACAATTTTATCTCTTGAGTAGTTAATTAAAAAAACTTTTGTGTTATTTTGACACTTTTTTTAATGAGAGTTTTTTGTGCTGTTATATTCCCATTTAAAAACAATTGAATTTTTTTATGAAAAATTCAAGAATTGAGTGAGAAATTAGTGTTAGATAATGTTGATTTTTGATTGAATTGTGAAGATCTCATGTTCTTTTTTACAATTTTTCTTGGAAATATAATTTTGCAACTGAAACTAAACTAAAATTCAAAATTTTCCACACAGCTAAAATGTTCCAAACAATCACAATAATACAATTTCATTGAAATTGGAGATAATTTTTATTTTTGTAAAATATGAAAATCATTTTTCATCTTTTAGTTTTTTTTTTTCATTTTATAGTTTGAATTACATAATCTATTTCGTTGGATCAAAAATTTTTTTCAACCCTCGATATTAGGTTAAAGTTGAGTTGTTCAAAATAGAAGAACACAAATAAAATTAGTTGGTAGTATCTAACCATTTGATCGATCAATATTCCTAATAGAATTTATACAAATTTACCAATGTATTTTTTTGTTTTGCTCTCTCCAAAATTTTTAACACACCCATGATTTATTTGTATTGATAATTATTTATTTATTGTTTTGTGAGTATTGTAATTTATAAAAAAGTGTTAACGTTTCAATTAGTGAATGGTTCTAATTTGATAAATCTTCTTGAATTGATTAAATAAGTTTTTTTTTTCACAAATCGAATTTTGGTGTGTTAAAAATTTTGAATTGGGGTTTAAAAATTTTTGATTTTTTTGATTGGAAAATAAAATGATGGTATTTTGAAAATCAATTGATTTGGATCAAAACGAAGAAACCAAAATATTCCATTAAACGACCGAGAATAGAAAGTACTAAACACCACAGAGAAAAAGAAATTAAAACTGAATTTGAAATGCAAGAAGGAACTGTTGAAAAACACAAAAAAAAAAAAATTGATTTTCAAAATTTGACTGAACTTGACTTTTAAAACAATATTTTTGAACATTAATTATTAATATAAATTGAAATTATTTTTACTAAAAACCAAATAAATTCTCTCTATCTCAACAAAATTCCAAAAAAAAACCAAAAATAGAACTCAAAGCAAATGAAGAACTGGCGACATCAAAGCTACAAGTTCTTCATGATTTAGTGTATATCATAAATGATATCAAGAAATATCTCGAAAAGAAATATTTTAAGAGCAAGGCATTTAGATTTGTTCGTGCGAAAAAGTTTAAAGAAATCTTGGAAGGGTTTCAACAGGACCTCAATGAGCAAGTAAATCTTCTCAGTCTTGGTGTCTTGACCGAGGTGAATGAGAATGTTAACGACATCAAGGTTGATGTTAAGGATATTTCAAATAAGATGGATGACCTAGCGACCCAGATCACCAAGCTTACTAATGAAAAGCAAGTTGTTCAAAGCGAACCTGCTGTGTTTAATTTCAACGACCTTCAGGAAAAGGACTTCCAACAGATGTTTTCACTTGAACCCTTTGGAGCAGGCATCATCAGGGTAGTTCTGAACACAAATCATAACAATGTGATCGATTCATTTGTCTTGATGAACGCAAAGAATGTGCTTGAAAGTGGCGGCAAAGAGGAGAAGGCTAAATTTTGCTTCTCGTCGTGGGATCGAGATGGAGGCGGAGGGCTATCTGAGGAGGAGATCTATAATTCCATGTATGACGTACTCAGACTGAAGACCCTTCACAAATTCGGGCTAATGTTCGATAACAAGTATTGGATACAAGGCTTTGAAAGGCAATCAAAAATTCAGCGCGATCAATTCTATCAATCAATGGAGAAGGAGGTGGTCAAACAAGCCGAAGAGTTGAGTATTGGTAACCTCATTCGCGAAATACTCAAATCATCAAAAATGAATAGTGACAACGAAATAGAAATTGATAGCTTTGTGTCGTATTGTATTAAACAAAATTCCAGTCTTTTGGATATCTTCGTTGATTCTCTATGTACTGTAATGTCGATAGAGAGAAAAAAGAATGACAATGACAATGAAAAGAAGAGCAATGTTAATATTGTCAAAAACATTACCCAAAAAAAGACAATTCAACAACCTAAGAAAATTCAACAACCTAAACAAATCCAACAACCTAAGCAAATCCAACAAAGGAAACAAATTCAAGAAAAACAAAAAACAAATAACATGCATTTTATTAATGTTAATAAAAAAAAAGAATATGTTACGGATGTTTGGAAGAACCTAGGTCAAAGCCAACAATCCAAATTGTTTATTTTTAATAATGGCAAAACTGTTAAAAAAAAGGCACATGGTTGGGATTATATCAAGGGATCAAAAGTGATGGCCCATAACACAGGCCGTTATCACTACAGAATCAGAATCGATTCGCATAATAGATCGTCCAACCCATATTTGATGATTGGAATCACCCCATCAGATTCCGATAACCGCACGTACAGCACCGGCTACTGTATGTCTGGAAATGATACAGGGCAATGGGATGGGAGATACTCGTTGAACAAATGCTCTCCTTATGGCGATGGATACGTGATCACTTCTGGTGATATCGTTCATGTAATTGTCGACACTAACGCAAAAAATCTTTCTTTTAATTTAAATGATCGAGAGCTTGGTGTATGCCAGTCCGACATTCCAACAAATTGTGTGCTCAGTGTTGACCTGTATTCACCAGGTGATCAAATCACAATTCTTGGTATTGACGGATCAGATGTTTTGGTTCATAACGAACAGCAGCAAATACAGGAACAGGAGAAACAACAACAAAGCGAAATCCAATGGGACAAAACAATCAGTGGTTCAACTGTTACCTTTCAACTTGGGAATACAAAACTTACCAATTATGCAAAGGATTCCTGGAGAGGAATGCGATCAAAGCAAATATTCACAAGTGGTGTCCATAATATCAAAATTAAGGTAAATAAATTATCTTCTCAAGGAGTTGGGCATGGCGCAATTATGGTTGGTGTTTGCGATTCAAATCATCGAGGAGTCAATTACACATCACCCAACGGCTTCATATATTATAGTTATAATGGAGTCAAATATTCCAATAGTAAAGACACTGCATATGGCAGTGCATGGAATACTGGTGATATTATTGAAATTAAAATCGATATGAATCAAAGACAACTTTCCTTTAAACACAACAATAAAGATCTTGGCGTTGCCTATTCAAATATCCCAAGCTCAGTAAGATTGGCATGTGATTTATATTATTATGAAGATTCAATCACAATTATTGAATACAAACAAGAACAAGGGCAAAAGCAACAAAAAGTACAACAACAAGAACATATCCATGTCCAATGGGATCAATCAATCAGTGGTTCAAATGTTTCATTTCAACTTGATAATACAAAATTGATAAATTATTCAAATAATGCCTGGAGAGGAATGCGATCAAAACAAATATTCACAAGTGATATCCATATTATCAAAATTAAGGTAAATAAATTATCTTCTCAAGGAGTTGGGCATGGCGCAATTATGGTTGGTGTTTGCGATTCAAATCATCGAGGAGTCAATTACACATCACCCAACGGCTTCATATATTATAGTTATAATGGAGTCAAATATTCCAATAGTAAAGATACTGCATATGGCAGTGCATGGAATACTGGTGATGTTATTGAAATTAAAATCGATATGAATCAAAGAAAACTTTCCTTTAAACACAACAATAAAGATCTTGGTGTTGCCTATTCAAATATACCTCGTTCAGTAAGATTGGCATGTGATTTATATTATAACGAAGATTCAATCACAATTATCGAATATAAAAAACAACAACAAGTTCAACAACAAAAAGAAATCCAATGGGATCAATCAGTTAGTGATTCAAATATCTCATTTGAACTTGGCAATACAAAATTAACTTGCAATTCAAATAGTGCCTGGAGAGGAATGAGATCAAAACAAATATTCACAAGTGATATCCATATTATCAAAATTAAGGTAAATAAATTATCTTCTCAAGGAGTTGGGCATGGAGCAATTATGTTTGGTATTTGCCAATCAAATCACCGAGGAGTCAATTACACATCACCCAATGGCTTCATATATTATAGTTATAATGGAGTCAAATATTCCAATAGTAAAGATACTGCATATGGCAGTGCATGGAATTCTGGTGATATTATTGAAATGAAAATCGATATGAATCAAAGACAACTTTCCTTTAAACACAACAATAAAGATCTTGGTGTTGCCTATTCAAATATCCCAAGCTCAGTAAGATTGGCATGTGATTTATATTATAACCACGATTCGATCACAATTATTGAATACAAAAAACAACAACAAGTACAAAAGCAACAAAAAGTACAACAACAACAAAAAGAAATCCAATGGGATCAATCAGTTAGTGATTCAAATATCTCATTTGAACTTGGCAATACAAAATTAACTTGCCATTCGAATAATGCCTGGAGAGGAATAAGATCAAAACAAATATTCACAAGTGGTGTCCATATTTTTAAAATTAAAGCCAATCAATTAAAAGGACAAGGACATGGATCAATTATGATTGGTGTTTGTCAATCAAATCACCGAGGAGTCAGTTACACATCACCCAATGGGTTTACATATTATAGTTATAATGGAGTCAAATATTCCAATAATAAAAACACTGCATACGGAAGCGCATGGAATCCTAATGATATTATTGAAATTACAATCGATATGAATCAAAGAAAACTTTCCTTTAAACACAACAGTAAAGATCTTGGCGTTGCCTATTCAAATCTCCCAAGTTCAGTAAGATTGGCATGTGATTTATATTATAACGAAGATTCAATCACAGTTCTTGGATATAAAAAACAAGGACAAGTACAACAACAAAGTGAAATTGAATGGGATAAATCAATTAGTGATTCAAATATCTCATTTGAACTTGGCAATAAAAAATTAACTTGCCATTCAAATAATTCCTGGAGAGGAATAAGATCAAAACAAATATTCACAAGTGGTGTCCATATTTTTAAAATTAAAGCCAATCAACTCAAAGGACAAGGACATGGAGCAGTTATGATTGGTGTTTGTCAATCAAATCATCGAGGAGTCAGTTACACATCACCCAATGGCTTCATATATTATAGTTATAATGGAGACAAATATTCCAATAATAAAAACACTGCATATGGCAGTGCATGGAATCCTAATGATATTATTGAAATTAAAATCGATATGAATCAAAGAAAACTTTCCTTTAAACACAATAGTAAAGATCTTGGCGTTGCCTATTCAAATATCCCAAGTTCAGTAAGATTGGCATGTGATTTATATTATAACGAAGATTCAATCACAGTTCTTGGAAACCAAAAAGAAGGACAAAGTGAAATTGAATGGGATAAATCAATTAGTGATTCAAATATTACATTTGAACTCGGGAATAAAAAATTAACTTGTCATTCAAATAATTCCTGGAGAGGAATAAGATCAAAACAAATATTCACAAGTGGTGTCCATATTTTTAAAATTAAAGCCAATCAACTCAAAGGACAAGGACATGGAGCAGTTATGATTGGTGTTTGTCAATCAAATCATCGAGGAGTCAGTTACACATCACCCAATGGCTTCATATATTATAGTTATAATGGAGACAAATATTCCAATAATAAAAACACTGCATACGGAAGCGCATGGAATCCTAATGATATTATTGAAATTACAATCGATATGAATCAAAGAAAACTTTCCTTTAAACACAACAATAAAGATCTTGGCGTTGCCTATTCAAATCTCCCAAGTTCAGTAAGATTGGCATGTGATTTATATTATAACGAAGATTCAATCACAGTTCTTGGAAACCAAAAAGAAGGACAAAGTGAAATTGAATGGGACAAATCAATTAGTGATTCAAATATTACATTTGAACTTGGCAATAAAAAATTAACTTGTCATTCAAATAATTCCTGGAGAGGAATAAGATCAAAACAAATATTCACAAGTGGTATTCATGTTTTTAAAATTAAAGCCAATCAACTCAAAGGACAAGGACATGGAGCAGTTATGATTGGTGTTTGTCAATCAAATCATCGAGGAGTCAGTTACACATCACCCAATGGCTTCATATATTATAGTTATAATGGAGACAAATATTCCAATAATAAAAACACTGCATACGGAAGCGCATGGAATCCTAATGATATTATTGAAATTACAATCGATATGAATCAAAGAAAACTTTCCTTTAAACACAATAGTAAAGATCTTGGCGTTGCCTATTCAAATCTCCCAAGTTCAGTAAGATTGGCATGTGATTTATATTATAACGAAGATTCAATCACAGTTCTTGGAAACCAAAAAGAAGGACAAAGTGAAATTGAATGGGATAAATCAATTAGTGATTCAAATATCTCATTTGAACTTGGCAATAAAAAATTAACTTGTCATTCAAATAATTCCTGGAGAGGAATAAGATCAAAACAAATATTCACAAGTGATATCCATATTTTTAAAATTAAAGCCAATCAATTAAAAGGACAAGGACATGGAGCAGTTATGATTGGTGTTTGTCAATCAAATCATCGAGGAGTCAGTTACACATCACCCAATGGCTTCATATATTATAGTTATAATGGAGACAAATATTCCAATAATAAAAACACTGCATATGGCAGTGCTTGGAATCCTAATGATATTATTGAAATTACAATCGATATGAATCAAAGAAAACTTTCCTTTAAACACAATAGTAAAGATCTTGGCGTTGCCTATTCAAATATACCTCGTTCAGTAAGATTGGCATGTGATTTATATTATAATGATGATTCAATCACAGTTCTTGAATATACAATAAAAAAAGCTCCCAAAAAAACACAATAGGCAGCTTCGTTAAATTAATTTTCAAATAATCTAGATTGAAAATTCAACAATAAATTTTTTTTCATTTTACAATTTCATCATCAGTTAAAAACTGTTATTTTTAGAAGTTCAATTTTTTTATATTATTTAAAAAAAAAATATTTCAGTTCTAAACTCTTTTTCAGTAAAAGGGGCCCAGTTTTATTGAAGAAATGGAAGACATTCTATGAGTTTAATTCATTCTTCTTATCAAACTAAAATATTCAATTTTTTGATCAAAATCATTTTTTCTCATTTTGTAAAATTTTGTTTTTTTGTTTTTGACTTTTTTTTTTTTTTTTTTTTTTTTTAAAATTAACTTTGAAAAAAAAAATGTTTGAAAAACGAAATAAACATTAAGAAAAGTTAAGCTTTGTATGTTCTTTTAAAATTCATACATTTACAAGTAAAAAATCTTATTATCAACGATTTTAATTTCCTAAAGAAATTGAGAATTTTGCACTAGACGTTCCAATGAATGGGGCCCAAAAAATTTTTTAACATTTTTTTTTTTTGAAATTTATGGTTTGTTCAGGGGTTTCTTTTATAATTATGGACTCTTATAAGAAGTTTATTGTTTCTCGTATTTCTAAACAATCTAAGTTTGGTTGATTCTTTGAAACAAAGTGACTTTTTCATTTTTGGCTGGGCTCCTTTGAGTGAAATGGAGTTTATATTGGAATAAAATAAGATCAAATTGAAAAAAATATGATTTGAATATTTTTTTTTATGAGCTTTGAATCATAAAAAAATTAAAAAAAAATAAAATAAAATAAAAAATTCATTCACTTTATAACTTTTATCCTTTTTTTTTTTTTTTGCCTGTTTATAGATAAAATTAAAAGTTTTAACTATCGAAATTATCTGTATTAAGAATACCAACTATATCCATTCTTTAAAAACAGAAAATATTTATATAGTCAGTTTCACTTTTAAGGCACAAACTTTCAACGAAATTTAAGGCACAAAAAAATCTCAAATTAAAGCACAAAATTTGGAATTTTTTTTTTTTACAACTTATTTTTACTAGAATTTGAATTTTGTGCTTTAATTTGAGATTTTTTTTGTGCCTTAAATTTCGTTGAAAGTTTGTGCCTTAAAAGTGAAACTGACTGTATAATAAGTAAATCTGAAATTTTTTTTGTGAGAAATCTTCTACACTTACACTTTTTGAAATTTTTAATTATTTCAATATGACTGAAAAAAAAAAGTTTTCCGAGTGCAACTAGATATTAAAATTGTTGAAACCAAAATTTATTTATTACTCTGTTTGTGAAAAGAATCAAAAGAAATCAAGAGTTGAATCTTGAAAATTTTGGATTTTTTTTTTTTTTTTTATTATTGAAGAAGGGTAAATTACACTCAAGGTGTCCTTATACTTAAATTTCCTTTCAGAGATTTAAGTGTAAAATCATAGATTATACGATTATTAATTAATGAAAATAGTTTCAAACTGATTTGATTTGAAATTAATTCATTAAAAAAAATTTTTTTAATTTGTTATGAAAAATTAATCAATCTTTTTCATATTAAGGACATACCCATAAAAAATTATCAACATTTTCGATAATTTCTTTTTTTAATAAAGAGATCTAAATATTTGAACAATTATAGATCAAATGAAATAGGTTACTTTATTAAGTTTTTTAGAACTTTATAAATGGGTTGAATCTATAAAGTTCTAAGGTTTTGTGAATAAGGTTTGGTTTTACAAAACCGAGTTGCTTTTTTTTTTTTTTTTTTTGCAAGTTTCCCAAATCTTGTTTTCGTAAAAAATCTCAGTACAAATTACCGACGTAATAGCAAAAACCCAGTACTGGTAATGACTCAACAGATTGTATGGAAAGTCGGATTCGGTTCACTTTGGTTGGCTTAAGATCGCATTTGTTGGATTCAGTTCTCTAGAGTTGCGTAAGTCCAGCTTAATTATTTTTAGATCTGATGATTAACAAGTTTGGTAAGGTTAGTCATGGCCAAGTCATCAATTCTTATAATGATTTTTTATTCCTTTTGCCTCCCCAAACAATTAAATAAAACAAAAAGAGGAGGAACCCAAGCATCTGAAAAAAATTGTGGATTTTTTATTTTTTTTTTTTTAATTATATTTTTAGAGTTTAATTAAACTGTATTTTGAATTGAGAAATTTGTTAATATATTATTGAAATTAACTAAAGAACAAACTAATAAATACACAAGGGACTATATTTTTTTTAAATAATTTTTTTCTTTTATTGATTCTTGTCCAAAATCAATCAGATTTATTTTTGGAATCAAGAATGAATAAAAATAAATTTCAAGCAAAGTATTTTTGAGAAAGATTTATTTGGTCTTTATCTTCTTAATTTGAATACGAAGTAACAAAGTTTTTGCGATAAATTTTGCACCTTATTCTTTTAAATTTTTTAATAAAATCCCTTTATCCAAATTCGTTTTTAAAATTCCTTTTATAAATATTTTTATCAAAATCAGCACAAATAAAAAATTTTTACTTCAGAGATTAAAGTGAAAACAATGATTGAATGGTTGAAAATGAATAAAAAAAAAAAAATAATAAACAAATTCAATTTAATATTACTCAAAGAAAAACTAAATAAGTTTACAATAATTAAAATTGCATAAATAAATATTTTTTTTTAAAATATCATCGAAAATTAATAATTCACATCCTAAATAAAAAAATATATAATTCATATAATTTCTGAATAAAAAGTAGAAAAGATCATATTTTCCTGAAAAAAAGATAAATTTAATCAGTAAAATGAAAATTAGTATCAAAATTCATTTTAAATTATTTCCAAATAAATCCAAATTACTTATACTCAAAAATTTTAGTAATAAAAGTTTGTATACGTGAAGGATTTTAAAAATTGACCAAGTAAAAAAGGGATATTAATCAAATAATTGATATAAGATCTAAAAAGTATTTAATTTTAATTTTTTTGTGATTCTCAAAATTCTTTTCATTTCACGACAATAACCATTCACCACTATTTTATTATTTTAAATCAAAATATTTGTAATGTTTCTGTTTTTGAAAAATATCTAGGCTGGATGTTGTATAGAAATAATTTAAAAAATTAAGATTTTTGTAAACTTTTTACTACTCAAAGAAAAAGTCTCTATGTTTTGAAATATTTTTTTTCAAGTTGTAAAATAGTTACAAATTCTTATTATAATGTTATGGAATCAACTATGTTAACCAAATATCTCTCTATTTCTTTATTTTTTTTAATTAATCCAATTTTCTTTTTTTATTATTTGTTGATGCATGACATAAAATATTAAAGATATATGTTATACTGTTATTAAAAGCATAATATATTTATATCACTAAATTCTATAAAAAATACAATTTTATATACACGTACTAATTATTGTTTATTTATCTTATTCCTCTCGGTTGAAAAAATTCTTTCATTTACAATAAGAACTTAAATATTAAATTAATTTGTTAAAAAAAATATTTAATCTATCCCTTTAATCTATATTGTTGTTCTAATAAAAAAATTAAATAGTTCAAATATAAAATCAACCATGAAAAAGTATTTTTTGATTTTGATTGAAAAAAAAATAATTATTTATTTTTGAAATTTTTTTAAATCATTTTTATTTTTTTTTTGATTTTTTAATTTTTAATTATATTTGGGGTTTGATTAAATTGTGTTTTGAAAAAGAAATTTTATTATCATTATAGTATACCAAGAGAATATAAATTGAATAAAAGAATACTATTAAAAAATTTTGATAATTAATTATTAAAGAAAAAAAAAAATATCTGAAAAAAAGATAATTGCTAAGAAATTTTAATTAATATTAAAAGAAGATAACTAAACCCCAATTCAAAATTTTTAACACACCAAAATTCAATTTGTAAAGAAAAAAACTTATTTAATCAATTCAAGAAGATTTACCAAATTAGAACCATTCACTAATTGAAATTTTAACACTTCTTCATAAATTACAATACTCAAAAAACAATAAATAAATAATTATCAATACAAATAAATGAAGGGTGTGTTAAAAATTTTGGAGAGAGCAAAACAAAAAAATACATTAGTAAATATGTTGAAATTCTATTAGGATTATTGATCGATCAAATGGTTAGATACTACCAACTAATTTTATTTGAGTTCTTCTATTTGGAACAACTTGACTTTAACCATAATATCAATTGTTCAAAAAATTTTTGATCCAACGAAACAAATTACGTAATTCAAACAATGAAATCAAAACAAAAATTAAAAGATGAAAAAATAATTTTCATATTTTACAAAAATCAAAATTATCTCCAATTTCAATGAAATTGTATTATTGTGATTGTTTGGAACGTTTTGGCTGTGTGGAAAATTTTGAATTTTAGTTTAGGAAATTTACTAGTTTGGTCATTTTCCATATTTTTTTTAGTAAAAAAATATAAGAAAAAAAAGAATTGAAATCTGATTTGAATAAATTTTTTTTTTTAAGGGAGTAGTCATTTTTGAAAATAAAATGAAATCTTGTACAGATCTTGAAAAATTTTTTTTATAATTTATGTTTCGACTTATGAAATGGATGAGTAAACCCCATCAAAATAATTTATTAATTCGAGTCTATTTTTTGAAATCCAAAATTCACATCTTTCCAATATTAAACGAAAAAAAGTAACCTATTATTTTATACTAAGAGTTAAGTCAATTCCTGAAAATGGTTAAGATATTTTTGGTTTTTCTATTGAAAAGTGTTTTTGAAAGAAAATTTTTTATTGTGTTTCTTTTTCTTTGATTAATCTTTCAATTTAACCTTTAAAGAATAAAAATAATTGCTGTATAGGTTATCTAATAAATCAATATTTGAGTAGAACCAGAACAATAGTATCTCAATTAAATTGAGATCTATTAAACAAATTTTTTTTATTCTCTAATGATTCTATAAAAGGGGATTTCAAAAAATGAAAAAAAAAATACATAAAAATTTTGAATTTTGAATTTTTTTAATATTGTTTGGCTTTATTCAGACAAATCTTTATAGCATTTTAATTCATTTTTGGACAGTCAAAAAATTGATTTTGAATTTTGGAGATAAAATTCCTTAATTCCCAAATATCTTATTGAAAATAGTATATTTGAAAAAATAGAATTTTATTTGAGAACAAAAACACATTTTTTTTGTAAAATATTTAAATGACTTTAAAAATTTAATGATTTAACTATTATTCTTAAAAAAAAAAACAATTGTTTCTAAATAGGTTGAATAAATCATTTTTTTTTTTTTTTGGTTAACAAAAAGTATTATCATAAAAAAGAAAAAAAAAATCTTTATATTAATATTCCTGGCAATCAAGACTAGTTATTGTATAACAATGATGGAAATGTTAAAAAATAATTAAAAAAACTTTTTATAATACAAAAAATAAAATGAAAATAAAATCTTTTCTTAAATCAGGATATAGTGGAAAAAAAAATATGATCTCAAAAAAATATTCTGTTTTGGGTTTCTTAGTCAAACAGAATTTTTGAAACTTGGCATATATAAAATTTGTAAGTAGAAAATATCATCAATAAAATATTTTAAAATTTTACCTGGTTGTCGTAGAGTACTGATCCCTTCAGAAGATTAGTGAAAACAATTGAATTCAAAAGTATTTTTTTCAAGTTTATAAGAATTTTTGTAATTTTTTGGAATTACTGATAAATTCATATCTATTTAATATAATTTTTAGTTCAATTTCCCATTTTGTAATCTCATATTTCAACTTTAAAAAACAACTCAAGAGAAAGAACCTTTTGAAATCATAACCAATTTTACAAAGTTTTTTAACATTTAAAAGAATAAAATACTTTCTTCAAATCCTTTGTATTAAAATTTGTAAAATGGAAAATGAAGTAAAAATCTTCAGATCTTTATTTGAATTTATCAGTAACAAAGATTTTTTTAAAAGGAGTTCATTAAAAACACACGAGTTTTATTTTTAAAGTGTATTTCAGTAAATTTCCTTTTATAGAAAATATGATTTCTTTCTTTTTTCAAGAGAAAATACTTTTTTTTAAATCATTAAGAAATTTCTTGTATTTTGGACTTTTTCAAAAATGAGAAAAAGGTGATCAAACATTTAAAAAACAATTACTCATTTCCGAAATTCTCTTGAAAAATATGTTAGGTCTTCTTGTAACATGATTTTTCAATTTCCAGATGAGGTGAATATTTTTTTGATTTATCTTGGAATTTCCTGACAAAATTTTATATTTACAAGTGACATAAAATAATCTTTATGAAAAATAACAAAGAGTAAAAACAAAAATTCTATTTAAAAGTTGCTTTACAGTCAGTTCCACATTTATACACAAACATTGAATGAAATTTAAGGTACAAAAGTACTCTCAAATTAAAGAACAATATTCAAATTCAAGTAAAATAATTTGTAAAATAAAAAAATTTCAAAAAAAGTGCTTTAATTTTGAGATTTTTTTTGTGCCTTAAATTTAGTTGAGGGTTTGTGCCTTAAAAGTGAAACAGACTGTAATAAATTTAAAAAATGGTTTGGTTTCAAGTCAAGGACTTGAGGAGGTATCAATTAACATTTAAACCAATTAAAACTTTCTTAAAAATGATCATATAAATGGACTGAATTCATTTTTTTCTTAATTTATTTTTACCTCTTATGTTAAAAAACATTTTTAAGGGCTTTGGGGAAATAGTTTCGCCCATACTAAAAACAAACTATGAAGAGTTCAGATCAAATTGGGAAACGATTTTCAAATTCTATTCAATCACAAATACTACGGGTAAAAGACAACCCAGTTTTTTTTTCTACACCTCCAAAGTTTTTAAAAACAAACAACAAAACCTTCTTTTATTTTCCTCCATTTCTTGAACTAAATTCAACTCACAGATCAAAAAAATCAACAAAAGATTCCAAACTCTCAATTGTTTACAAGCATCAAAAACCTTCTTCGTTGCCTAATAACAGAAAACAAAAATCAAACAAATAACCAACAGTGCTTAGAGTTGTTCATTGAAAAAAGGATTCTACGATTTCTTGCAGTCAAAGCATTAAAAAATGTACTTTTTTCTCGATCCTTAAATTTTCTGTATTTATTTTTTCTTTTTTTAAAAGATGAATTCCAGTTTAAAAAAGTGAGTCCTAAAGGTTCTATAAAGTGTTACCCAAACTTCTTAAAAGAGTGAACCAGAAAGGACAAGATCTACTTTCGAAGACTTTTAGTCCTCACTTTTTTAAAACGGCTGTCTGATTCGATTCGTTTTGTTTTTTGAATCAATTTAACGTGCCTTTGGTTTCGAGTCTTATCAAATTGTCAAATCGAAAACTAAAATATGACTTCCAATTCAAACATAATAAAAAAATAAAAAATTAATAATAAAACAGAGCCCGAGTGGTATCCAAAGTATTGTTTTAGGATTTACAGGCCAAATTGTGACACAATTACCAGATTTATTACCATACACTTCTATTTCGAAAACGATCATTACATTGATTTCCAAACTAAATAACCAATCTAATTCTGATGTTAAGGTTGAGTTAGCAAAGTTGGTTTGTTCCATTTGTGACGCTTTTGAATCAAACACTTCAACTTTCCAATTTTTTTTCCAATTTCAACGACAAACAACAAAAAAAACAAACAACCAAAAATTAGAAAACAGTCAGACTGTAATTCCAAAAATCCCAAAGGAACCAAAACAAAATCAATCTCAAAAAGAACAAGAACCTAAAAAAGAAAAAGAAGAAGTCAAAATTGAAAAAGAAAAAGAAAAAGAAATAGATCAAGAGAAAGAAAATGAAAAAGAAAAAGAAAATGAAAAAGAAAATGAAAAAGAAAATGAAAAAGAAAAAGAAAAAGAAAAAGAAAAAGAAAAAGAAAAAGAAAAAGAAAAAGAAAAAGAAAAAGAAAAAGAAAAAGAAAAAGAAAAAGAAAAAGAAAAAGAAAAAGAAAAAGAAAAAGAAAAAGAAAATGAAAAAGAACAAGAAAAAAAAAAAGAAAATGAAAAAGAAAAAGAAAATGAAAAAAAAAATGAAAATGAAAAAGAAGCAAAAAAAGAACAAGAAAAAGAACTAAATCAACAAAAACAATTACCAACTAAAAAAATTATCGAAAAAAAGAATAAAAATGGGGATAATAAAACCAAATCAAACCAAAAACCAACTTTTATAATCTTTGACATTTTGTTAAATAGTTTAACATTAAAAAGAGAAATTGGAAGAAAAGTAAAAATTTCGATAATCAAGTGCTTAAAGCTTCCTTCCAAATCCCTAGATCATTATATCATCAATCACACAAATTTTTTCCCAATAATTATCCAAAATTTTCTCAAAGTTTACAAAAACTTACCTTCTTTCGCTTTGTTCGCTTCAAATTCTTTTAAAAAGAAGAACCAAAAGAAATCACAACAAGAAAAGGAAATTAAAAAAAAAAAAATTCTACTTAAAATACAAATTGAATTCCTAAATTTAATCAGAAAAAATGCTAGCAGTGTTTGAATTTTATTATCTACTCTATTATATTCTTCTTTACCTTGCCTCTCTCTTTTTTTCTTAATCAACCACTTTGAAATATTTAATTTAGATTTTCCCTTTGATACTAATATACATCGTTTTCATAACATTTAATTTGATTTTTTTCAAAACAAATAGCCAATTTCAAAACAATTAATGGCGGCATTGAAAGAAAAATTTATTGACCAGCTCTTAGCACCTTCATTAAAAGAAATGTAATTGCTGATTTTTTTTTGTTTTTTTTGTATCAACCCAATTAAAACTTATTTCCTCATTTATAAATTCAAAAAGATTTCATTTATTATTATTAATGAGTAAGAAGTGAAAGTTATATTTTGTATGTTCTTACACTTAAATTCGCTTTTAGAAATTTAAAGCCAAAAACCATATGTTTTACCACTGCTAATTAATGGAAATAATTTTAAACTAATACTATTTAACAATATTCCATGAAGGGGATAGTTACTTACAGTTAATTTGTTTTATACCCAAGGGGTGGCCTGAGACTCAAAAGGGTATTGTGAAATTGCCTTTCTTTTGATTGAAAAAATTCAAATAAGAAAAAAAAAAATCTATCAAAATCTCATGTGTAAAAAATTCAATTAAGAAAAGGAAAGTTAAAAAGAATTCTCAGTTTAAAAAATTCAAATTTATATAAAAAAAATTAATTGTGTCTTATTTTAAATTTCCAAAGGCCTAAATTTCTTCAATTCAAAAAAAATTGTTTTCTTTCAATAAAAAATTGATTTAATTTGATTTAATGCAATTTGTGTTTGTTTTATAACAACCCTCTATATTTGACAGAGTAAGGATTTATTAATATTCTTTAGATAAAATAACTCGATTAGAGAAATGAAAAAAATGAAAAAAAAAAATCAAATAGATCTAAAAAAGAGCCCAAGATTGACACTTTGAAACAAACACATTTGTTTTTGATCAAAATTATATATTCTAACGATTTAAATAGGAAACTGAGTACCACTCTTTGTTGCTTTTTTCCCGAAAATGCACTTCTTTTTTCATTGTTGATTTTTTGAGATCGATCACTAAATCACAGGTTGGCTAGTTTTTGATTGGTATTAGAGACTAAGAAAAATTATAAATTTTTTGATGATTTTCAAAAAATTATTTTTTGTTGTCATGAATTGAGCCTTAAAGTTCAATTAATTGAATTTATTTAAAAATATTAACCAATTATTTTTAATAGAATGGCATACCCATAAAAAATGATCAATATTTTCTATAATGTTTCCATATGTTTATATTTTAAACATAAATTACAAAAATTTAAACAAATT
The DNA here is from genome assembly GCA_027625915.1 of Anaeramoeba flamelloides. NCBI lineage: Eukaryota > Anaeramoebidae > Anaeramoeba > Anaeramoeba flamelloides. The sequence continues at coordinate 7,855,762 of JANTQA010000032.1, read as the reverse complement.
TTTTTTTTATTAGCTAAGTATCTATTTAAGCAATTTATAAATGCACCTGAATTTTCATATTGTTGAACTTGAGGGAAATATTTTTTTTATTAAATTGGGTTTATACTTTAAAACATCATAAAATATTCCATATAACTCTCATAGTATTTTCTTTTACATTAAAAAAGGGAAAAATTTGAAAATCATCAATTTTCAACCCCAAAGTAAAGTCCTTTTAAAAAAGATGTGAACATAATTTTTTAAAAAAGTCATGAAAGTAGGTATATTTAACTTTCTAAACTATTCTATAAAAACCTTTTAAAACTTTTAGTAATCACTTTTTTAAAACAGCTGTAACTTCATTTGAGTAAATTCTCTAATTCTTTTAAATAGATATATTTAGTAATTTTCTCTTTCCAGATACTTTCTTTTTTTACCATCCACTCAGAAATTCATTTATTCATTAGGGAAATTCATCAATATATTAAACTAAATTCCAAAAATTTGGACACAGTTTAAACGGTTGAAAGAATAGCAATACTCAACTTTACATTCAATTTGGGAATAATTTTGATTATAGAAACTATTTCATTTTTTGTCTTTTTTGCTTTGTTTTCACATCCTTTTTTCCAGTTATTTAATCTGTTTCGTTAGATCTGGAAATTTTTTTTTTAAATGGTTGATAGAAGGTAAGTGTTGAGTTTGTTAAATTGAAAAATCACATACAATTGGTTGATGTTATCTTATCGTTTGATCGACTCACAATTGTTGGTGAAATTTCAACAAATTTACCAATACATTTTTTGTTCCGCTCGTTTCATTCTTTTGGACACACCTGAATTTTTTTTTTTTCAGGTTTTATATTTTTTTCTTTTCTTTGGATGAAAATTATTACTTATAAAAACATTAATACTTTGTAACTTAAATGTGGTTTTATATTACGTTTGGAAAAATATAATAAATTGAGTTTTTTTTACCTATTTTTGATTTCGGGTATGTCCAAATTTTTGGAATGGGGTTTATTTTACTGGAAAAACGAGACTAATTGATGTTTTGTCGATTCTCATTAATTTGTATTTTTTTAACTAATTCAAGAGCTTTAATAATTTTCATTTTTATTAATGAAAATATCTTTGTCAACACAAAAAAAATACGAGCTATTATTATTATTGAAGAAGTATAAATTACACTCTAGGTGCACTTTTATTTAAATCCCCTTTCAGGGAATTTGTTGAAAAATCATAGATTTAACAGTTATTCATGGAAAAAGTCTTACCCAAATTTCTTTATTGTGAAAAAGAAAAATCAAAAATTGGCAAATAAAAAAAAAAAATAAATTTAAAAAGGGTTTATAAGAGGAAATTGGGTAAAAATCAAAATAAAATAAACACAATGTTATTTTTTATTAAGGACATCCAAAATCACATTCATTATACTTTTAGTTAATTTAGTTTAGTTTGATAATTGATCATTAATGTTCATATGGGGATAGTTATTTAATTGCAGTAATTTCTTTTTTTTTTTTGATCGAGTTTTTGTCAACCCTTGATATTTTTAGCCTTTGCTTTTTCTGTTTTTTATTTTCAAGTTACTAACACTGCCATATTTCATTATCACAGTATTATCAAGTAACCACTTGATCTTTTTCCTTTGTAATTCTTCTTTCCAATAGAAAGAAAATTCAAATAGGGGAAAAATGGAAAAAAATAAAGCTAAGATTTATTTCTTTTGTAAAAAAGGGTAACTAGTATAGCACCAATTACTCCATTATATGTTTTATACATATAAACTTTGTTTCAGTAAAAGGTGCCCAACATTTTTCCAAATATCAATTATTTTTTATAATTGAACTTCGAAAAACAAATAAGAAATAAGTAGAATAAGACAAATCGAACGATAGTTGATATCCGTATGAAATAAAACGGATAAATCCATAAATTTTCTTAAAAAATAGAAAAACCCAAATTCTTAAGGGAATGTGATCCAACAGTGAAAAAAAGCATCAATGTTCATTTTGATATTCAATTGAAGATCCAAATAAAATTCAAATAGAAATAAATATCATTTCTCGAAAACATTTTTACTTTTCTTTGAGAAATCAAGCCCCCAAACGAAGTTTGTTGGTATTTGTGGCCTCTATTTGAAAAAGGAAATGAAAATGAAGTGAAAAATTTTTCACATGTATTAAACAAATATCAGGATCAAAGATCGAATAAAATCCCAATAGAAATCAATATGATTTCTCAACAATCTTTACATGGTTTCAATAACATTAGAATAACATTTTTTACCAAGTGATTGAGATCTTGCAAAAAAAAAAATTTGCAAATGAATTACTGTAAAAAAAAAATGGAAAAATGTGTAAAAATGTGAAAAGCATGATTTCAATTTTGAAAATATCCAAAATAAATTTTTGTTCTAATATTGATTCAAACCCTTTAAAAACACATATAATTGACCTACCCACAACTGGGCCCCTTTGAGTGGAAAATGGTTTATATTTGTTGATTCTTAAAACTTATGAAAAATTCATTTTTGGCTTGGCAAATTTGAGTGGTATGGAGTTAATTTATGAAAATTCAAAACTTATGATAATTTACAAATTCCTGATAACAAAAAAAAAAATTGTAAATATTTCAATAAAAACTAAAATATATTTAAGATTGTTTGGAAATAAGATAAATAATAAACTTCGGTTTAGAGTTGATATTTATAAAAGAAATACATTGAAACAACTCAAAATTTTATAAAGAAATACCCGAATAAGCCATAAATTTCAAAAAAAAATTTTGGGTGCCTTTCATTGAATTGTCTTGTGCAAAATTTCTAGATTTCTTTAAAAAACTTAAAAAGGTAAATTTGAAAAAGATAAAAAGTATAAAAAATCAAATGTATCCATTTTAAAAGAAATTACCTAGCTTCAATTTTCTTAAAGTTAATTTGGATACTTATACATTTTTTTTTTTCAAATTGACTTTTTTTTAAAAAAAGAAAAGACAATAAAGAAAGAAAAAAGTAAAAAGCAAAAAGTAAAAAACAAAAAAAAAAAATTCAAAAATTGACAAAATTAGAAAAAATCATTCAGATCAAAAAATTGAAAATTTATTTTGAAAAGAATATTGGATTAAACTTATAGAATATTTTCTATTTCTTCAATACAACTGGAACCCTTTGACTGAAAAAATGTTTATTTCAGATTATCAGCAAAAAAGAAAAAAAAAAATGAGGATAATCAGCTGAAAAAAAAAAGGATAATTTATTCATTAATTTATCAGTTTTTTATTAAAATTCTCATATCAACTATCAACCCTCTTTATTCATTTCTGCATTTCTTCATTTTTTTCATTTTTTCATTCATACATTCTTTTAATTTACTTTAATATATTTAGAGAAGAAAAATTAGTTTGTAATGCAATTTATCAATTTACAATCCTTTTGGAATGTATACAAGATCCAGAATTTATATATTTTTTTTATGAATCAATATTAGGATTAGAAACGAAAAAACCTGAACAAAAAGAAGAACAAAAACAAAATACAATACGCAATCTTTGTATCACAAAAATAAACTCTATTTCTAAGCAGGTATAATGATCTATTTTTTTCTTTTTATTTTTTTTTTTCAATTTTTTATTATTTATTCTCTATTTTTAAAAATGATTACAAATAATATTTTTAATATTTTTAAAATCTTATTAAATTAATAATTAAATAATTATAGTTAAGTTATTTATCTTTGAATATGTTTGATGTGCTATTGAGTTATTACCATGAACCTATTTATAAAAATTTAATTTTAAGAAATTTTAACCATGCAAAAGCGAAAAATTATTACAAAATATTTAACCAAAAAAAAATAATTGCAAATGAATATCAAAAGTAAGATATTTTTTTTAATAATTTTCGATTTTTCATTCACAAATGATCTTTGTTTCAATAATTTTTTGTAAATTAATTTTTTTTTTTTTGATTTCATTAGATTTCTTTCATTAATTTTAATAAAGAACCACGACAATAAAACAACTTCATTTTCGTATTATGTTGAAGATTCTAAATTAATAATTTCTCAAATTTTACACATGTGTAATCGTTGGGAAAGAGAATTTGAAATTGGAAAACGATTAAATAAAAAAAAACAGAGTGGATTAATAAAGAAAAAAGAGATTAAGAATAATGAAAAAAATCAAACTCATAAAAAATCAGAAGTTGAACTGGGCAAAATACAAAATAAGGATAAGAATTCTCAAACAATTAAACCAATATTATCAAAAGAAGAAAAGGTTAAGGAAAAGGAAAAAGAAAAGGAAAAGGAAAAAGAAAAGGAAAAAGAAAAGGAAAAAGAAAAAGAAAAGGAGCAAACACAAACAGAAAAAATACAAAAACAAAATGAGGAAGAAAATAATATCCAAAATTTAGAAATATATCCTGGTTTTTTTATTGAAGTTCTCTTTAATCAGTTAGAAAATTTTTTCGAAAATTCAAAAAAAATTAACTTGGTCTTAACAGGCGTAATTTCTAGGTTTGCTAGACTATCAAATCAATATAGCAATTCATTAAATTCATTTATTTTTGGAACCTCAGTTGTAGAAAACGGAAGTAATCTATATTCAGTTCTTTTTAGACTTCGTTCCCAAGCTATTAAACGTATCAAAACGATTGACAATTTTCTAGAAATTTTCTTGAATTATAGAAAAACAGTTTTTTATGAACAACAGCAGCAGCAGCAAAGGAAACAACAACCAAAAAGTTTACAAAATGGAATATACAAAATTAATTTACAGTCTTCTCTTGAGAATTTTTTTGATTCAATCATCATTTTTGATGAATTTTTAAAAGAACTTTCATCTATTTTTTTAGTTCAAAAACAATTTGAATCATACATTAATAATTATAAATAAATACTTTAAAAAATTTATTTTTTATTGTTTATACTTTTTGTTTTTCTAAAATCCCTTTTTTAATTTGTTTCTATTCCTTTTCTCTTGTTTTTTTTTAAATTAAAATTCTCTTTATAAGTTGTTAAATTTTGTAAAGTTGGATTATAGATAATAAAAATATCAATATACAGTGAATTGAAGTCTTTTGAATATTTTCCAAAATTGAAAATTATATTAGTAAACATTGATTCTAAGCTAAATAAAATCTTTTCACTGAACAATGGAGAGGGTGTTGACAAATAACTAAATAAAAATTTTATTACTGACCTTGAATTTCAAAGAATCTCAAAACTTCAAGAAAAATTAGAAAAATAAATACATAGCTACAATTTGAATAATTATGAAAAGATCATTTTACAAGAAAAAAATAGTTCCACAAAATGTAATGAATTATTGGTTAAACAAATTTGAGAATATTGGGAATAATATATAATCAAAATGTATAATTCAATTCAGTTTGACAATCCCAAATTAAGAAATATATTTTTTAAAAATATAATCCATTTAGATAAGGGCTTATTAAGATCAGAAAAGAAAAAGAAAAATTTAAAAATAAAAACTTTTTAATTTAAATTTAAAATCCAAAAAAATGAAGAAACAATAAAGAATTCAACAACTACTTTAGGTTTAAAAACCAAAGAAATCATACAATTGAATAATGCCAATTCTTATTTGAAATAGCGCAAAAGGGAATATCAAAAAAAAAACAAAATTAATTAAAATTGAAAGAAAAAACTTCCAAAAGAAGATGCTCAAAGAGCAAAATAAGAACCAACAATTAACAAAAAATATATAATTAACTGTCAAAAGAAAATTTGAAAATTAAGGAAGAAATAAAATAGAATCAAGACTAATTTTTCAAAATGATTCACAAGAAATAAGCAACAACCAAAACGAAAAAGAAAAAAAAATATTGAATTGAATTGAAATGCATCAAATTGAAAGAAAAGAATTACAAGATCAAAATTTTCAATTCGATTCCACATTTATTAAAAAAAAATAATTAATTAATAGAGATTAAAACAACTTATTAGAGAATTACTTATTAAAATAAAAAACATTTGGAATGTAAATATTCTTTACAGTCTTGGATCTGTGATACAAAAAATAAAAAGTAAATGTTTTTTGATAAATTTTGATTCAGTAGATTTATTTTTTACTATAAAATCAATCAATATATAATCAAAGAAAGATCACAATAAATCAAGTTTAACTGAAGAAAATTTCTCATTTTTTCTCAAAGAAATTCTCAGAAGTATAGAATATCACCAAGCTATACAAACTCTTTCAAGAAATTATTTTCATAATACACTTCAACCTTAAATAAGAAAATTAAACAAACAGATATTATTTTTTTAACAAATTTGAAAATATTAATAACGTCTCAAGTTCCTATTTTTCTCAACTAAAAAAGAACTGTATATTGAGATAATACCCTTAATTTCTTAGATAAAGAATTGGACATTAAATAAAAAAATTAATATTAAAAAGAGAAAAAGTCAAAAGAATTCTAAAAAATTTGAGATTTTAAAAGTCAATTTCTAATGGATTATTTTAACTATCCTTTCAAATAACTTTTTCTAGGTATCAAATCATCAAGTAACCAAATTTACATTACAATCACTACAAAATTCAAGAAATGAGACTACTCAATTATTTATTACTTGATGAAACACAAAAAATTTAAGGAAATTCAAAAGTCATTTTTCTTTTTTTGCAACAATAATTTTTTTTTTTTTTTTTTTTATTATAAATCCTGAATCATTATTCTCCAATTGAATGAGCAGCTCAAGAGTAATTAAAAGCTTTCGAAAGCTACTTCATGAATCAAAAGAACAGTCCCAAAGGAGATTGGTTATTGAACAAATCATCTCAGCGATGAGTTTAGGTGTGAATTTGTCGCCACTCTTTGCAGATATGGTGAAGGCAGCACAAACAACAGATTTGGTTCAAAAAAAGATGATTTATTTGTATATTTGTAAATATGCCGAGGAAAATAAAGAGCTTCTTATCCTTTCGACAGGTACCTTTCAGCGTGATTGCCAAAGCCAAGATCCTCTTGTTAGAGGTTTGTCTCTAAGATCTATGTCAAGTTTGTAAGTAGACTTTCTTTTTTTTTTTTCTTTTTTTTTCTTCCTTTTGAAAATGGTTGATTTTTTTTTCTTTTTAATTTGTCGATAAAAAGTCTGTTATTGAAAACCAAATATTAAAATATTCAACAAAATAACTTCTCATTTGGATTTAAAAATATTTTCCTCGTCCTCTACTTTCAATTTTTAAAATTATTTCTTCCTTTGATTTGCTTTTTTTTCTTACACTAGCTTTTTATTTGAAACATCCAGTTTACCCAAAAGTTTTCATATTTCTCTTAACTTTTAAATACCAAAGGACAAATTTTCATTTTTCTCATTAAAAAATGTTTTGATCCTATTAACCCAACAATGACTGATTTTTTTTTATTATTTTTTTTTCTTCTAATTTTTGAACTTTCCGAATTATGAACAAATAACCAAATACAACAAAACACAATCCAGAATGAATAAAGAGTTAGTTGAGTATATGGCAAGAGAGATTAAAAAAGGGTTAATGGATCGAAGCAATTATGTTCGACGTATTGCAGTGCTTGCAACAGTTAAACTTTTTCGTGTAAGCCCAGAATTAGTTCTAGATACAGAAATTGAAAAAAAATTGTATTCAATGATTGCCGAAGTTGATCCCTATGTCTCCATTAACTCAGTTGTTGCACTAAATGAAATCTTGGCATCAAAAGGGGGCATTTCGATCACACAGAAAATTATTATTCATCTTTTAAAAAGATTCCACGAATTCACACACTGGGGACAAAGTATTGTTTTGGGGCTTGTTGCAAATTACGCACCTCAATCCGAACAAGAATGTCTCCAAATTTTAAATCTTCTTGACAATTATTTAAAATCAGGAAACACTTCTGTCATTCTTTCAGTTTCAAAAGTGTTTATTAATTTAATTAATGATCTTCCCAATTTAAGAAACCAAGTAAATTTCTTCTTTTTTCTTTCTTTTTTTTTTTTTCAAAAACAAATTTCTTCAAATTGTTTTCCTTTCTTTTATAATTTAATTGAATTTTTCAAAATATTAATATGACTACTCAATGAATTCAAAACAATTTAATACTCTCATTTTCCGATTAAGAAACGAAGCATTTTTATTTCAAATGCCCCAAAAATTTTGTGAATTATTAATTGGTCGAAAAAAGTCACAACATCTTCACAAATCAATTAAAAATGAAAATTTTCTCAAACTAATTTGTCTCTTCCTTATTGGACTTTTGAGATCAAAGATAAATTGTTTTTTAATTTGGATTTTAACAGTTATTTGTGTTGAATTATTTCTTAAGGGTAGAGTCATTACGGTGAAATTTTTTATTCTGAAATGGAAAAAAACTTTTTAGTAATTTTATCAGTACCTAACACCAATCAAAAACCAACCAACCTATGATGTACGATCGATCTCCAAAAATCAACAACTAAAAATGAGGACATTTTTAGAAAAAAGTGCCAAAGAGCGACACTCAATTTCCAATTAGAATGGTCGTGAATTACAATTCTGAAAACAACTATGTCATTTTTGAAGTGTTGCTCTTTGGCGCTTTTTGAGATCTTGGTGACTTTTTTTTTCTTTTTTTTCTTTTTTCAAATGAGTTATTTTTATTGAAAGACTATTACCTAATCCTTACTTGGTCAAATTTAGAGGGTTTTAAAATGACCACAAATCAGACTAAATCGAATAAAATTGATTGCGAAATACAAGAAATCAATTTGTTTTAAATTAAAGAAATTTAACCTCTTTTGAAATAGAAAATGAGAAAAGATGAATTTTTTTTTAAATTTTGATTTTTTGAAATTGAGAACTCTTTTTCTTCGTTTAATTTTTTGTCAAAGAGATCCTATGGAATTTTTTTTTTTGTTATTTGAATTTTGTCAACCAAAAGAAGGGCTATTTCACAATACCCTTTTTGGTCTCAGGTCACTCCTTGAGTATGGTGCCTTTTCACGGTAAATGACTAGATCCTTAAAAGAGATATGTTTGAAACTGAAAAAAATGAAAATTTTCGAATTTTTTAAACATCACCTAACTCACAAAAACATTTTTTTTTTCACAAAGTATTCTTGAAAAGTATCAAATTAGATGCTATTAACTTAAATAAAGAAGATTTGGCAATGTTAACCCGTAAAATTTTAGATAGTTCAAAAAAAAAAGTCCAGAAATCACAGAAATCATAGAAATCACAGAAATCAAAGATCCCCCAAATTTTTTTTTGATTGATTGTGATTTTTTTAAGAATGAAGATTCTATTTTCTCCAAAAAATGATGAGAATTCAGTGATAATCTTTGCTTTCTCTTTGGCTTTTTTTACTAAAAAATTAATTTTTTATTATTCTTTTTATGTTTGAAAGAAAAAAGAACAAAATAATTTTAAATAAGACTCTGGATGAATTATGGATCTAATGAAAAGAATCGAATTTTCACAACCGTTTTTTGATGTGAGAGATGGAACAAGCAATTATTTTATTTAAAAAAAGGAAGATTTGGTTTGATCCAAAATTACAATCATCATAAATTGAAAATAAATTTTTAGTTAAAAAGAAAATTAGAAAACAAAAATAACTTTTCGGAAATTGTAAATTAAACAACCATCAAAAAAAGTAATGAGCAATCTTAATAAATTCAAATTTAATGAGGTTAACCAAAAAAAAAAAAAAAAACTGTTTGGAAATAAATCAATTGACAATAAATGGTTTTTTCCTTTGTTTTTTGTACTTTTTAAAACCAAACGAAACATTAAAATCAGAGACTATCTTGAAGTGTTATTGTTTGTATGTATTTATTTTAAAATCTAAAGATCAAAAAAATCCCTTAGCAATATTTTTCAAATATTATTTCAAAATTTAATTTTGGTTGTTAAATTAATCGAAATTTAAAAATTAATTTTATTTCATTTTCTTGATAAGAAATTGAAATAAAATATATTAAAGAATAATGTAATATTAATTAAAACAACATTTATTTGGTATAACAAATAAAATCAAAAAAATATATAAACAAATTTATTTGAGAAAATAGTATAAAACCAAAAAATAATAATAATAAAGCGTATATGAGAATTTAATAATAAGAATTCAAAAAATATAAAAACAATAAAAATATCAAACAAAAAATTATAGAATTAATTTTTATTAAAAAAATCATTTTTGATTATTTTTATTAATAACCTATTCAATTCAAAAACAATTGCTATATTATTAAAGAAATTTTCATTTGAAACAATAATTTTGAATAGATCAATAAATAATTATTTTATTATAAATTTCCTTATTAAAAGAAAAGTCTTAAATAGTTCTGAATTTTACTTTTATTTAATTAATTAAAAACAAAGAGATTTTGTGAATTTTTTCATTCTCCTGGTTTTTACAATTTTTCACCAAAATATTTCAAAATGAAATTTAAATAAAATATTTAATTTAAAGGTTATATGATATTTTTTTCAAAAAAAAAATTTTTTTATAAATAAATTCTTTTCATTAATTTATTATTTCTTCATATTGACATGAAATTAATCTTAAATTTTAAAATTAAATTATAAAAAAGCAAGTTTTTGAAATTGTATTCCATTTTTTAAAACAAACTTAATTAGATTAAATTTTAACTCAAGTTGGTACTTAACTTTTAAAAGGTTTCACTTAATCAATTTTTTTCACTCTTTTAAACGGTTTGAGTAACACTTTTAAAAACTTTTTTTCTTCACATTCTTTAATATTACTTTTGTATGAAATTTTTATGATTATTAATGTTATTTTGTATATGAAATTTTTAATTTTTATTCATTAATTTTATTCATATAAAAACAATTATTTTTTTATCGACATATTTTTGAAAAAAAATCAGAAAATTGCAATCTAATTTATTTAATATTAATAATATTGAAAAAAAAGAACTAAAAAACAAATTAAATTTTTATCATTATTTTTTTTATAAACAAAAAGAACTGAAAAATGATTGACAAATTTTTATCTTTATCAATTTTCTTACAATAAGGATCTATTTGGTAGGATCTTTCTATCAAATGTTTATCTAATAGATCTTTCTATCAAATCATTATTCAAAAGATATTTCTATCAAATGATTATTCAAAAGATATTTTTAATTAATTTACTTTTTTAATTGTTTAAAATCCGAATATTTATTTTGAGTCATTTTACAAAAGTGTTGACCAAAAAAGTTTTCAAAATTATATTTAAACAATTAACAAAAATCCAATAGAGCTATTTTCAATCCTCTATTAAAAAACTTTTTTAATACACTTGTTTAAAATTAGAATATTTCTTGATATAGAATTAATTCTGAATTATTATCATATTCAAACAAAATATTTTCTCTGATTTTTGTGATTTAAAAAGTTTCCTGTGATTCTGTTAATATTGCAATTAAAAATAAATACCACAAAATATATTCGTGTAAAAAAAAATTTTCTTTTATGATTTTTTGAGTTGTTTTATATTGTTTAATCGAAGATTGTTTCTTATTAAAAAAAAAATTTCAATTTTTCACAAAAATTTTTCATTTTCTCTTATTTTTATTGTTTTTTATGCTTGATATCTAAAAAATTATTTAATTTTCAAATAGATTTATGATCGAATAAAAAACCCATTAATTACACTTGTTAGTTGTTCTGGAGATGAAATGGCTTATCCTGTTCTAAAGCATATCTACTTAATTGCAACACAATTGCCTAATCTTTTTGCAAATGAAGCAAGTCGATTTTTCATCAAAGGAAGTGATCCAACATATCTCCAAGAAATTAAAATTGATATCCTTTGTGAAATTGTAAATAAACAAAATTTCAAGCAAATTATTTTTGCATTAGCATCGTATGTTATTAATAGCTCATTAAATGAGCACATTTCGAGTTATTGTATTCGTGCAATCGGAAAAATTGCATCACAATTATCGTCCTATTTTGATATGGTTATTGACTATTTAATGGAATTCATTGAACTTGATATTCCACATATTGTTGAAGCATCAATGATCATTTTAAAAGATGTGATCAGGCTATTTCCAGAGCAATCATTAGAAATTGTTTTACCAGAATTGAAGAGGCTTTCAGAAATTATTCATACTGAAGAAGCAAAAGTTAGTTTGATCTGGATCCTCGGAGAATATGGAGAGAAAATTGATGAGGGACCATATATTTTAGAAAAATTTGTCGAAACATTTTCTGAAGAATCCTCTGAAAAAATAAAATTGGAGCTTTTGACTTCTGTATTAAAAATGTTTTTTAAAAGGCCACCAGAAAGCAAAAAAATGTTAGGAGTAATTCTACATGAAGCAACAGAAAATTCAAACGAGCCAGATGTTATTGACCGTGGTTTGTTTTATTATCGTTTAATTTCCACGGATATTAATAAAACAAAATCAATTGTACTTTCTGAGAAAGAATCTTTTACTCGTTTTACAGAAAATGATCCTTTAGAATTATTCGAGATTTTAATGGACGAATTTAACACCTTTTCAGTTGTATACAAAAAGCCTTATGAACAATTTAAACGAATTATTCACAAAAATGAAGAGGAAGAGGAAGAAGAAGATGATGATTCAAGCACTGACTCAAGTTCTTTTAGTGAAGAAGAACTTCTTGATCAAATTCAACAAAATGTAAATGGCTTGGATATTAATCAACAAAACCAAAGCCAAAGCCAAAATCAACAAAATTCTCAAGAAGAACAAGAGATTGAACTTGAGCCCAAATTTAATCTTGAGCCTTCAGAATTCCAAAATAAATGGATGAATAGCTCACACAATCTTAATTTTGATTTTGAATTGGATGAAGAACTCGACAAAGAGAGCTTTGAAGAAATTTTAAAGGAAAATAATTTCCAAGTAATGGCTTCTGGATTAATACAATCAACAATAAAAATATTTTGTTATGGAAAAGATATTTCAAATAACCAAATTGGCTTGTTTCAATTGTTAATCACAGGTGTGAACGTAAAGCTGAATGCTAAAGGAACAAACCCTCAATTCCTGAAATTGTTTGCAGAATATATTGCAACAGTGTTGACAGAATAATTAGAAATTCATAAAATAATAATTCATCTTTTTTTCTTCTTTCGTTTTTATTATCTTTTATTTCTTTTTGATTTTTTATTTTTAATAATAATTTTGAAAAATTATAAAGTCATTTTAAAAAAATAATGCAAAAAATTTTTCAAAAATTTCCTCAAAACAATTGAAAAATTTCAATATAACCATTTTAATAATTATCTTCAAACTTTTTTTTAAAAATGTAATGCAAAGTATTGAGTTTTTGATATTAAGTCCCAAACAATATCTTTTTTATTAAATAAAAATTAACTATTTGGTAAAAATTATAAGTAATAATATACAATGAATTTAATTTAATGGACTAATAACTCTTATTTATTATTTTTCCAAAATGTAGTAGAGTCGCTATTTTATCACCAAGTAAATTAAACTTGATAAACAAACCTATTTTGTCACGTTTAGAGAAATTATTTACTATTTTTGAAAAAAGAATTAATTTTTTATAATTCATTTATCTGAAAAAAGATGTGATCTTTTTCTTTCAATTTTTGGTTCAAATTCGAAAAGAAGAAATGTTAAATATTTGTATTTTAAAGAAATCTCACTTTTAGTAATTTCTGATAGTTTATATAAACAAATAACATTGAACTATTTAATCTTATTTTAAAAAATTAAAGAAGAATAGATCAAATATTAAATTCTTGAAGAACTAAAAAAATTTTCTATCGATTGTATTTTCAAATAATTAATAAAATTTATTTAAATTTTAAAGAGTATGTATGTTTTTTTTTTACTCATATTAAAAGTAAAAAAAAAGAGATTGTAATTATTAAAATAAGTTATTTGATAATAGATTTTAATTTTTTTTTGGTATAGAATTATATATTTGAATTGCTTTTATTTATTTGAAAATAGTGAAAAAATTGAGAAAGAATAATAAAGTCTTTTGATAATTTAATATTTGGGTTATTACTATGAACCACTGAAAAAAATCAAGATTGAGTAATTAATTATTGATTATAAATAATCAAAGTATAAGTAATTTATTTATATTAGAAGTTGAATTATACAGATTTTGAAAAAGTATTTAGCGGAAATTTTTTGTTTTTAGGTTTTATGTTCTTGGATTATTTTTTTTTTTTCAACAAAAAAACAAAAATTAATTAGTAATCTTTTCTACTAACATGAGTGTCTTTTTTTCAAGTTTGAAATAATTATTTTAATTTATTAGAAATTATTTATATATTTTTTATGCAGAATAATTTTTAGATGTTGTGGTTTTATTTTTAAAAGTCTATCTTTTGTACAATTCCTTGATAGACAATATGACTTCTTTCTTGTTTTAATTTAATATTTTTTTTTTTGAAATAATTTGGAGATTTGTTTAATTTTTGAACTTTTCAAAAATGGAGAAAAATGGATCGAATTTATTAAAAAGATTAAGTGATTTAGAGAAATAAATTTTTTCAAGTAATTTTGGTATTTTTGGAATTACCTTTATACTCATTTTTCAATTTCGAGATTTGGTAAATTTTTTTTAAAATTGATATAGAATGTATTAGAGTAATTTTTGGTTTACTAGTCTCTTAATGTAGTAAGGTTTACAATAGGATATATAAAAAAATAAAACCTTTTGATATATAAATATAAACTGTTATTACGTCAAAACTATTAAAAAAAAAATTCAAATACTAACTAATTATTGATATAATTGAGAGTTGGAAAAACAAATGTAAAGAAATAAGTAGAATAATACAGATTAAAAGAATATTTTTATCTACATATGAAGTAAATTAAATCCATAAATATATTTGCTTAAAAATTTAAAAATAAAATTCTTTGGAAACATATTAAAAAAAAAAAAAATTCATTTTAAACTTTAACTAGAGATCATAGAAAATTTCAATAAAATCAATTTGATTTTTGAACAATATATTTTGGCTGTTTCAGTAACAGAAAAATTGCATTTTTTTTCATAATGACTAAATATTTTATGATAAAAATAAAATTTACAAAAAGAGTTAGGTTTTACAATGTAGAAAAATAATTAAAAAAAAAAAAAATATGAAAAATGATTTCTATTTTTAAAATAAATTATTTTCTCATATTCATTCAGACCTTTTTAAAGATGTGATTCGCAGTTTAAAACTGTATTACTTGACATGAAAATTGTTTTGATATCTTTGCATTTACCACAAAGATATTTAAACCCCATTCCAAAAATTTTAACATGCCAAAATCAAAATTAAAAAAAAAAAATCACATTTTCTTTATTTTTCCAAACATTTATATAAAATCTCATCTAAGTGACATCATATTAATGTTTATATAGCTAAACTCTTTTATCCAAACTCAAAGAAATTAAATCAAAAACGAAAAATAAAAATCAAAGTGTTCAAAATGATGAAAGGAGCAAAACAAAAAACTCTATTATTAAATTTTTTAAAATTTTCAACAAAAATTACTTTATCGATCAAATGGTAAGATACCATCAACTAATTTTAGCTGTTTTTTCTATTTCAAACTAAACTCAACATTCACCTTTATATCAATCATTGTTAAAAAAATAACAGATCTAAATTAAACAGATTACGTAACTGGAAAAAAGAAAATAAAAACAAAACAGAAAATATAAAAAAAGATAAAAATAGTTGTTAAAATCAAAATTATTTCCAAATTTCAATGAAAAGTGTTGTATTGTTATTTTTTAAACTGTTTGAATTGTGCCCAAAATTTTGAAATTTAGTTTATAAATAGAATGTAATTATTAAAACGATTAAATGAGAGCTCCATCTGTTCCTGGTGGTTTTTCTGGCAAATATAATGTTGAGCGTATTCTTCCATAAATCCCTAAATTTTGATTATTTGGTTTATTATTGTCCCCGATGCGACCAATTGTATTTCGATCGATATTCTGGTTTTGAATCAAATTTTGATTGGGGAATTGATTTGATAAATTTGGTTTTAAATTGTTAAAAGAAGGTTGTAACTGTTTTTGCTGCTGCTGCTGCTGTTGTTGTTGTTGGAGCATTGTTTGCCGATTATTTTGTTGGTGAAGATATAATTGGTTTTGTTGCTGTTGGAAATGGGATTCTGATTGTTTGTTAGTTTGTATTGGTTTTTGATAATATAATGATTGCTGCTGCTGCTGCTGCTGCTTCTGTTGTTGTTGTTGAAACAATTGTTGTTGTATTTTTTTTCTAATTTGTTGTTGCTGTAAGTTTGATTGATTTTGATTTGATTTTTGATGATAAAACTGCTGTTGTTTTTGAAGATTCATTTGCTGTTGAGTCTGGAATCGATTTCTATTATTGTGGTGGTATGGTTGCTGATGATGATGACGGTGTGTATTTTGTTGTTGCTGTTGTCTGTTCCAAATATTTTGGTTATTTGCAATATATTGACGATTATTAAAGCTATTGTTTTGAATCATTGTTTCATTTGAAGAAGAAGAAGAGGTGGAGTTTATATTTGAGGTTTCATTTCCTGAAATTTGAGAATTGTTATTTGATGTTTGATTATTTTTTGAATCAAAAAATCTTCTTCTTTTCATCATTAAATCATTAAGATTATTGTTTAGAAATGAAGAAGAATTCGAAGTAGATGATTGATTTTGAGAAATTGAATTAGAATTATTTTGTAAATTTTGATTATTTTGATTCATAGTAATATTTTTTTGGAGTTGGTTTTTCTGTATTTGTTGTTGAATTTGTTTTTGAATCTGGTTATGAATTTCGCTTTGATTTTGGTTTTGGTTTTGGCTTTGGTTTACATTCTGATTTTGACTTTGATTTTGATTGTCATCTATAGAAGATGACTCGGGAAGATCTAAATTGTTTTGAACGATCCCCTGATTAATTTGTTTCATTAAATGGATATAATCTGACTCCATTTTTTTATTACCAAATTTCATTTGCTGTTGCAATTGCAATTTTCTCTTTTCTAATTCAATTTTTTGGTTTTGTAATTCTTGTTGGGCTTGGTTTCTGGAATCATAAGAGGACGTTATTGGCTTGGCGGTTTCTGAACGTTTCCCTGCCAGAGAAATGACGTCATACGAAGAGTTCCCTGTAACTGTTGCGCCACCTTTAATCATGGCAAGCTCACGTAATTGGTTTCTTTTTAATTCGTTAAATTCGTCAGGGATCGCTGTTGTGATCTTGCGAACTATCTTCTCCGCCTGGTCAACTTGTTCTTGTTCTGTTCCTACGATCAATGCATGTAAAGGCTCTTGGCGAATCTCATCGCTTTCGCTATTGTTGTTTGTGCTTGTTGTTGCCTTGTTCGGATTTTTAGATTTGGCAACCATCCCTTTGCCTTGGATGATGATCTTTGTATTCGTTTCTCTTTTAATCTTTTCAATTGTGGATCCCTTGGGACCTAATAAGACACCAACAAGGTTCATGGAAGAAATTAATACCCTCTTTTGAATGAATTGTGGTTCAGGAATTTCTTCTTCTGGCAACTTAAACAGGGTGGACAATTGGGAACACCGCTTTTTTAACCTCCTTTTTTCTTCTCGCAATTTTTGAATTGCTCTTTCTCTCTTTGTTGAAACTAACAAACCATCCTTAATCCCCGTCTCGCCTTTTAAATCTGGATAAAGAATATCTGAACTTGGAAAGTTCTTCTCATCTAATAAAGAACAGATCTCTTCAAGCCGAATACGAAGCAAAATTGCTTCAAGGTTGGAGTCTTCTAAATTGTTTGGTAAAAAGATCGGTACCTGTACAAGCTTTTTTCTTGCTTTCCATCCGCTTGTTTGCATATTATTAGTTATTTATTATTCTTTATTTTTGGAAACTGTTTCGGAAATTTGGCTTTGTTTTTAAGTTTGAAATTTCTCAAAGAGAAAAAATGAAAAAAAATGATAAAAATAAAGAATTGAAATCTTAAGGGGGATGTTTAAATCGATTCGAAACACGGAGTATATTTATACGTAATACTTTAATAATATTCAATGATAGTAGGATCTTTTTTTAACAGATTAAAATAAATATTTTGTGGGAAAAATGAATTATTTATACTTTTCATTTTTATAATATTTTTTTATCATATCATTTAAAAGAAAATTTTATAATTTTTAACTATAACAGTAATGATGATTAGTGAAAAATTATCATGATGTTTTGGAAGAGTTCCAGATCCTTAAAAATTACAAAACTGAAAATGAAAATTTGTAAACCCATTTTATTTTCGAGAAAACCTTCTTTAAAACAATTTTTTGTTTTATTTAAAAATATCATTTATATTTATATGGGATAGATTATCAACAAACCCTCAAGGATTTTTTCAACTTTTCAAAAATAATTAAAATATAAATTTTACTCTCAATTGAAAATTTTTTCTTTTTAATCATTTTCTAAATTAGCTGGAAAATTATTTATTTTTTCTTGTAAAATCAAATTAAAATTATTGATTCATGAATTAGGAAAAGATAAAGAAAAAATTAGATTTTTTCTCAAAATTAGCAGAATTGTGTGACGATTATCTTTATGGAAAATTTAATTAATTATTCTCCCAAAGGCTAAAACAATCAAAAAAAAAAAAAAAACATGAAAAAAATAAAAGTTATTTATATTTAGTTTTGTTATGTATTTTGGTTGGTATTTAGAATGAATAAAATAATGAATTATTGGTTTTTTTGAAGAAATTTTTTTCAAAAATAATTATTAGAAATCTTGATTAGCTATAAATTAAATTTAAAAACAATCAATCAAAATAGACCTAACAATATTTTTTTTTTTAATTAGTTATTAATTTAATAGGATAATAAATGTTTCGCTATTAATTACTCAATATAATACAATTTTGTTATCATAATACAATACTACCCCTATTTTAAAGATTATTATTAATCAGAACCAAAAATAAAAAACAAATTTAAGGATAAAAATTTATTTTTTATCTTTATTAATAATTTTAATCTCTACAAATAAAAAATAATGTAATACCTCACAAACTTTGATATTTAGATTTTATATGATATATTTAAATTTATTTTGAAGTTCCCATACTTATATTAGTGTTTTTTGTATTTTTTTTTTATTCTTTCAAACAAATTTTGGAAAAGGAATAAAGTTAAATTAGTAATTAGTATTTTTTAAAATCTGACTATTATTGAAATTACTATTGTTTAAAGAGAAACTTTTGTAAAAAAAAGGAAAAAGGGAAAAAAATATTTTTTGTACTTTAGTATTTTAAATAACTAAAAATATAATAAATTTATTCAAATATAAATTTTTTCTAACTTCTTGTACAAGTAATCTATTTTATTTGGGTAATTTTATCAAATATTTTATTTATCAAATTTAATTTTCATAAATTTTTATCAAAAAATTAGAAAATTATTTTAGATATTTACTGTAATTTTGGTTCTAATATTTGAAATATTTTCTGTCAGGGTTTTTTTTTTAAATTTAAGAAATTATATTGTAATTTTTAATATTCTGTATTTATTTTAGAAATTAAATTTATAAATGATATTACATTTACTATTGTTTTTCGTTTATTTGTAAAATAAATATATTTTGCAATTAAGTAGAAACCACAAGAAAAAAGTACAAAGTTTATCGAAAATTTAAAAGGGTTGTGTAAAATCAAATATTTTACTCAATTCTTTTCAATTCTCAAGAATTACCATTTGTTTTTCTTTTCTTTTTTTTTTTTTTTATTTGAAATTTATAATATATTTTAATAATCAAATAGAAACACTCAGAAAATCTATTTTTATTATTATACGATTATTTTATGGAATTACTGGCCTTTCGATCTAAAAATATTCATTTTTGGGTTTTTTCTAAAAATTGTATCAATTTACATTAATAATATAAAGTTTTCCGAATTTTTTTCCTATTAATATTTTTATCTTTTTGATTTTTTTGGAACATTTATATTTGTTTTAATGTTTGAAAAATAGAGTAATCCGATATTTTGAATTTTTATCTTCTTTTGATAATTAAATCTCTGACTTATTCAAATTTTGGCTTCATTTTTGTAGATTTTAGAAATTATTCTTGGGGAAAGTAGATGTATTTCTAAACAAAAAAATTATTTTGGTCTTTATCCATACATCCATTAAATTAAAATATTTTTGATTTTAGTTAAAAGTAACTAATCCTTGAAATGATAATTTCCTGAAATTATAAGATTAAGTAAGATATTTTCTAAAAATATTTGTAGTATAAAAAATTAGTTATTATAATGCTAGAAATTAAAATATTAGAATATTGTCGATTTTTTGTAATTATAATTATTAATTACAATTAATTAATTTTTTTTTGAAATATCGAAAAAAAAAAAAAGAAAATAAAAGAAAAGAAAAGAAAGAAAAGAAAAAAGAAAATATATTAATACTTGCCATAAATGTGTTATTAACAACTTAGTGAGATAATGAGGATTTATATTTTTGATTATTGTAAATCACTAATCAAATAAAAAAATATTTCTTTATGTTATTAGTTGAATTTTACTCATTTTGAAAAAGGTATTTTGGGAGAATTTTAGTTTTATTTTTGATTTTATTTCTGCTATTTTTTCATTCGATAAAAACAAAAAATTACTTTATAATCTGTCTATTAAAAAAAAAATTTATTTTCTTCAAGTTTAAAATAATTATTATATTTTTTTTGAAATTAAATATATTTTTCATAAAAGTTATTTTAAAACCGAGTGATTTTGTTCCAAAGTGTATTTAAATAAATGCACTCAGTAAGAATAAGATATATTTCTCAAAGAAAATATATTTTTCTGAATAAATTTGATAATATATTGAATTTTGAACTTTTTCAAAAATTGTAAAAAAATCATTCAAACTTATATAAACAATATTCATTTTTTAAAATAACTTTAAAAAAAAAAAGAGTTTGGTTTTATAGTAATCAGTTTTTTACACCTGTTTTCAAATTTCAAGCTGTCTTAAAAATTTGTTTCATTTGGGATTAAATTTGTAAAAAGATTATTTTTAATTAACTAGCCACTGAAGATCTTTATGGTTATCCAAACAAAAAGAAATTAAGCTGAGAATTTATACCTTTGTTGTGAAGAATTCGAAAAATTAACATTACAAAGGGCTAAAAAACACCGTGTACCAGAGCAAAAACATGAGTTTTCAAATAATACTTGCTTTTTTTTCTTCTTTTCCTACCAGCTAAATATAAAGTTGGGGTTCAGGAATATACACAGAGGTTAAATCAATTTTCAAAGGTATACTTATTGATCTTGTCTGTAAATTTAAATTTCCAGCTAAATATGGAAAAAAATTTTTTCGGATTTTTCTATTTTTTAGCAGATTTCCAATTTTTTTGAGGCTAAAATTTAAAAATTGAAAAAAATTTGTTTCAAAATTTTGCATAATTTTCTTCATTTGGGAATTTTTTGGTTTTTTTTTTTGAATAAATATTTTATTAAAATCAATCAATAATTTGAGAAAAAAAATTTATTTTTGATCTGTTCATTTTGAGATTATCTTTTTTAATAGTAGAATTAAATTTCCTAATCTCAGATTTGACTTATTGTAAGTTTTTTTGATCATTTCAGATGTTAGCATTGTAGAAATAAGACACATGACTTTTTATTTTACCATACATATTGAACAAGTTTAAATAAGTAATTTTCACAACTTGACAAACTTTATGAATCATTTTTTTTTCAACTTTTTATTCCTTTTTATTCTTCCACAAGGAGGAGTAGTAAACTACAGCCTTCAACAACAACATTTGAAAGAACTCCTGTATTTGATCTTTTTGCTACTTAAAAATTAACAACAAAAAAAAATAAACCAATTATAATATTAAAATGTACCCAAACAAACCATATAATTCAATGGATTATAAAGGAAATTACTACGGACAGATGTCTTACAATCCAATGAACCAACCAAAAGAAGTTTGTTTTTTTTTTCAAAAATAACACAATATTCTTTTTTTCGAACGGTTTTTTGGATTTCTTTTTCTTTTTGATCTGAAAAAGAAAACCTTTTAAATTAAATGTTCTTGTTTGAATTAAATGAACTAAACGAATTAAATGAAAGAAATTTAAACTCTTCTTTTTGAATACTTTTTTTTCCGAAATTTCAAACAACAAACCTTTTTTTTTCTTTCCCATTTATGTTTTGTGAAATTAATAGATAAGAGATCTTTCATTCAGACAAACATATTATCCTTCTAATGAAGACTATTATAATTATTCGTATCAAAGCCCACAAAACAATGATTACCAAAATTATTATTCAAATTCTACAGAAACACATAATGAAACCATAGGTAAAGATCGAATTATTATGCTTTTTTTTTTTTTTTTTTTGTTTTTGTTTTGTTGACTGAGAAAAAAGTAAAAAAACAAACAAACCATACTTTATTTTTTTTTTACTAAATTTTGATTTTCCATTGAGAAACCAATTTTGAAATCAACAACATCTCAGTTTTAATTAAAAAAAGGATTTCAAAATGGGAAAGCCAAAATTTCTTATTCCTGCAATTTTCCGATTACCCAATGAGAAATTGTCTTTGAATTTCATAAATGTTTTTTCATCACAATTGGAAGAGAATACTCAATATCTTTGACAAAAGCAATTTAAAATGAAATACTTTTGACTACCTCTCCTCTTTTAACCAAAACCTTCGCCAACTTTGAGAGAAAAATTTTAATTTTTTTTAATAGAACGACAAATATGGTTAATTTTGTTGGACAACACAAACCTTGACAAAAAAAATGGTTTCACTTCAAAAAAGTACACATCAAAAATCGCACATTTATTTCTTCTTTTTCAACTGTTTAAAAATACTGTTAATTGTCAAATAAAAAGATCAAAATTTTCATTCAGCTTTCCAAAAAAACACACCTCTCATGTATTAAAAATCATCAAAAATTCCCAATTCTAAATTTGGAGAAATGAATAAATATTTACAGCTGTTTCAACTCAGGTGTGAATCGCACTCATTTGTTGAATGGTTGGGAAACCTTCCAAGTCAATTTAAAATGTTTCCCGACCATTCAACGAATGAGTGCGATTCACACCTGAGTTGAAACGGCTGTAAGTTGTTTACCAAATTAAAGATTCTACATTTAGTTTATGAGATCAAAAACAATTTTTTTAAGAAAGCTGAATGAAAATTTTGTTACAATTTATTTTTCAACAAATAGTAACTCTGAACACAAGTTTTAAAACAAATCATCAAAGTCCCAAAATTATAAAAAGAGTAAATGAATAAATTAAATCTTCTTTTCAGAATAAAAAATTTGAAAAGATCCATTGTTTTACAAAATCTTTTTTTGAAAAGCTGAATGAAAATTTTGTTCCCTTTATTTTACAACTAATAGTATTTCAGAATCATGGTATTCAGTAATATTTAAGTGGTTTTAATTAATATTTCAAGGTATTAAATTTATTGAAATAAAGCTCTTTAATATTATTGTATAAAATGTAATTGATTTAAATAGAGAAGAAACAAACAAAAAGAGTATGAAATCCAAAATAAAGTACAAGATATTCAAATAAAACTTTTTTGTTTTAAAAATTAAAAGAGATTTTCACCATTTGTAAAAAGTAAAACAGGAAAAAAAAAGTTCAACACGATTTATAATTGTTAACCTTTCTAAAAATGAAAATTAAGATCAATTAATAAAAAAAAAAAACAAATTATCAAAGAAAAAACAGAGGATTAGACACAATAACCACTTTTTTTAATACTATCTTTTCGTTTGGGTTTTTTCTTTGATTGATCAATTATTAAAAAAATTTGTTGAAAAAAATTGACTTTTTTTGAGATCTCCCAAACAACTTATTATATTTCTCTATAATAAATCAAGCAGATTTAAAATGTAATAGTTGATTCGATTGAAAATATTATGAATTATTCTTTCGGGTCAATTTGTTTCTTCTTTTAATTGATTTTACTTTTCGTTTTATGGTTCTATTGATGTTCACGGTTAAAAATCGTGTTGAACTTTTTTTCCCAAACGTTAAAGTTATATTTTATTACAGCCAATTTATTTCAAAAATAATATATTTATCAATGTGTGATTTTCACTGTGCATTTGAAAAAAGTGTGAATAAAAAAAAATGTTGTAAAATTATCCAGAAAACAAGCAAGAAACTTCAATAAAACTATTTTTAATCCTCTTTTAAAAATTTTTTTGTGAACATTCATTTTTTGATCAAAATTATTTTTTTCAATTCAACATTTTCTCTAATTCAAACACCTTAGCAATCATCTCCAAAAAAAAATCAAATTTATAATCGATGAAATTCTTTTCAAAAATAGGTTTTTGTGAGTTTACATAAACTTTTGTCAATAAAAAAATTTCTGAAAAACTGAATTAAAAAACTGTTCACTGGCATTTTTTTAGGAACTCAAAATACCAAAAGTCAGTGCAAAATTAAAAAACTCATAATTCATTCAAGGGAAAAAAAAAATAAGGGCGGAAGTTGTAACAAAAAATAATGGCTATTTCAAAGGATAACAATGAAATGATCTTCAAATGATTTGAATTCACTTTTGGAAAATTTTATAATGCTAAATAGGAAATTTTCTTTTTTTTTGGATTTTTCACAAATTATTTTAGTGAGATCGAGATAACCAAACAAAGATTTTAAAGAACCACTGGGTTAGTCTTAAACATTTTTTTCATGTGGTTTACGATCCCAAAATAAATTTACTAAAAAAAAAAAAAAATTAAAAAAATCTAAAACATTTCAGGCAGTTGTTATGATTTAATTAGTTTTAGAAAAAAATAATTTTTAATGTTATGTGATTTAGTATTGATATTTGTGATAAGAAATCCCAATTCAAAATTTTTGGCACACCTAAATTCTATTTTTTAAAAAAAAAATCCTATTTAATAAATTCTAAGGAAATACTAAATTCAAATAATTAATTTGAATGTTAGCAATTATTGATAATTTATAATCACACGAAACAAAACAATAAATAATTATCAAGCAAAATAAATCATGGCTATGTTGCCAAAATTTTGGAGAGCGAGTACAACAAAAAAAGGTATTTGATAAATTTGTTGAAATTCAATTAACAATTATTGTCAAATCTAATGTTAGATACCACCAACCAATTTTATTTGTGTTTTTTTTATTTTGAAAGAACTCAGTTTTAACCTAATATCAATCATTCACAAAAAATTTTGATATTTAAACTATTACGTAATTCAACCAAAGGAAATGAAAACAGAATACTAAAAACTTATGAAAAAATAAAATTCATATTTTGCAAAAATCAAAATTATTTCCAATCTGAATGAAAAATGTATTGCTATGATTCTTTTAACTGTTTTAAACTAGTGTTATTAATTTTGAATTTTTTATTGTTAATGTTAAGGGTTAAATGAAAGAATCATTTAAGCTGTTAATGAGAGAATTTTGAAGTGTCCGATATCTGTACCTTCCAATTCAAAGAGCTTCTAAAAAAGACACAATCGTTACACGTATTTGGAATTTAAATTTAGTTTTCTAAACAAATTTTTAATTTTTGTTTAGATAACAAAAGTTAAACTTGCTTACACTAATTATACTGACAAATTCATAAAGTTAATTTATTACTTTTATTTTTGATTTCAAATATCTTGACTTAATTCTATGAATCCAAATAATTTTATTTAGATCAGTATAATAAAGTTTTAGTTTCCCAAATTTCAAATCACAAATAGAAATTTAAAAATATCTTTTCAATTTTTTAAACCACCTGTGTTAGTATGAAAAACAAAAACTACATCTCCTTTTTCGCTGCATTTTTTTTTAGTTGCGGTCTTTTCAGGGTTACCATAAAGTTTTATATACAAGAAATTTATTTTTTGATCGGAAATTTTAGCCTTTTTTTAAATTCCAGCTTTCTAATTCTTCTTTTAAAAAAGTATAAAAAATAAATCAAAATTTATAAAAAAAAATATTCAAATAATTGTTAATTTTGAAAATTATCAATGCTAGAATTGGTTACATAAAGAGATATAATTATTTTTTTTTTATTAAAATTATTTTTATAAATTTTCTTTAATAATTCTTTTTTCAAATATTTTTATCAAGCCAAGCCAAATCAAACCAAAGAATATTGTTTAAAAGATTAAAATAAAAAGGATTAATGTAAAAAGGATATTGAAATCAAAAAAATAAGTTCAAAACGATGAGCTCAAAGAACAAGAAATATGGTTGAAAAAAATTTGAAAACAGTATTCAGAATTAATTTGAGTTTTTACAATTTGATGGGATAATTATCATTTTAAAATTAAAAAATTATCCAAGAAATCCATATTTTTGAAAAGGTATAATTTGAAAAATATCAAAATTTCTAAAACTAAAACTCGAATTAGACGAATTAAACGAAAATTTGAATTCTAATTCATTTTGTTAAAATTCATTTCGGAAATAAAAATAAAATTATTTTATAATCAAAAATTTATAAATAAAAATTTTTCCATTTCTGGAATTAAAAATGAAATTAAATAAAGAAGAAGTAAAAATATCCGATATTACACATAAGATCAAAAATAATCGATTGTTTTTTCTTTTTTTCTTGATCCATTTTTGAATTTTAATTATATTTTTTTTTTTAATTCTTTGTCATCAACACTCATGGTTTTAAAATTTGAACCATTTTATTTTATTATTTAATAAACAATGATAGAACGATCATATCCATTATTTAATAAAAAAAAAAAAAAAAAAAAAAAAAAAGACAATTATAAATTGTCGAATTACATATTAGAGATAAAAACAAAATAGAAATTATAGAAGTAAAGGAATTTCAAGAGTATTAAAAAGATATCATGAGTAAACCATAATATTAATAAAAAAAATTAAAAATAGAAAAAAATTATGTGATTGATTGATTTTATTTTAAGACAAGTAAACTTTCTATTTTTCCCTAAAAAAGAAAAAATAAATAAAAATTATTTTTAAACTTTGCAAAAAAAAAATAGAGAGGGAGGAATTTTCAATTTGATTAAAAATCAAAGTTTTGGAAGTTATCAATCCATTTTAAAAAATAACCGGGTTTTAATAACATTAAAATAACTTTTAAATAGGAAACAAACCCCTTTAATGTCTGCAAATTACTTTTGAATACTTTAGAGAAATGTATATCTATAAAGTACCTGTTTTTAAGAATAAGAATTTGTTTGAATTTTACTTTTTCTTTTTTTTTTTTTTTTTTTTTTTTTTTTTTTTTTTTTCAGTTTTTTTTTTTTTCAGTTTTTTTTTTTTTTTTTAAGTTTTCCAAATTTTCGTTTCGTAAAATCCCAGTACAATATACCAACTTGGCAGTATTAATCCAGTACATGTACAGACTCAGTAAGTTGTATGGGTACTTTGATATCGAATTACATCAATTCGCTTCTTTCCGCTTCAGTTGCCATCCTTTTTTGTTCATTTCACTTTCGTTAAGTTATGTTTGATAAGATCTATCAGAACAAGTTTAATTTGTTTTAGATCTGATCATGAGCAACTTTATTAATTCTTATAAGGATTTTTTATCCCTTTTACCTCCTCCAAACACTTAAACAAAAAAAAAAAAAAATGGGGGGAACCGAAGAAAACCAAACAACCAAAGGAAAAGAAGAGGAACCGAAGGAACCCAAACAACTTAAAAAAGGAATTTGGAAAAAGTAAAAAGTGTAAAAAAAAAATTATAAGTGAATATCAAAGCAAAATTGGAATTAAAATGTGTTAAGGAAAACTCTTTTTCTTACTTTAAGGGATATTTTAAACAAAATAATTACAAAATTCCAATTTTTAGAAATATTTAAGAAAGTCCTATCAAAACAAATGCCAAATCAAAATTCCAATCAATTGAAAAAAAAGAATATTTATTTTTAAAAATTATTTTACATTTATGTGGAATAATCATTAATATAAGAATTTTGTATAACAATTTAATAAATTAATTTGGAAATTATCTTTTCATAAATATATTGTTTCTCTTAAATTTTTTGGTTTTTGCAAAAATTATTAAATATTTCTTGAAATAATCAAAAATCATGATAATTGCCAAATTCCGAACAAACTAAAAAAAATTGTACTAAATTGAGTTAAATTATATTTTTTTTTTCAAAAACTGAATTAAAAATTAGATAAACATTAAAAAATATATAAAAAATGTAGTAATCAGAGCTTTATTATTTAGATTTTTTTGTTATTATGATAATATAAAAAATTTGATTTATTTTTTTGAGTTGTCAAAGATATTTTCATAATTATTTTATAAATTCATCTCAACTTCTAAAAATTAGTGAAAAAAATCCAAAGTCGTGATAATCGATTTAACATCTAATAATCTCAATTTTTTAACAAAAAAAATAAATTGGTGAATTTTCCCATTAAATTTTCAAATATAAATTAATATCTCGATATATATATATATATATATACAGATTGATTTTCCATTTAAATATTTATCTCAATTATTTATTATTATTATGATTGAAAAAAAAACATAAAGGAAAAGAAACTAAAAAAAAATCAAAACTTTTTGAATTAATTTAAACAAATACCCAAAAAAATAAAAAAATAAAAAAAAACAAATTAAAAAAAAGAAAATGAAATGTATGGAGATATGGGAACAGGACAACAAATGTACAATGAAAATCAATTAGTTGGAAACAACAACTTAAAGGGTAATGAATATAGCTCGTATTATTATGATGAATATTCAAATTCACAAGGTTTAGAAATGAATTATGGGCAACAAGAAAGATCTTCTTTTCCAAATTTTACGGGTAATAACCCCGAAAAACAAACAAACACTTTAAATATCCAAAATCCAAAAGTTAATAAAAATGGGGGGTATTTAAATCAACAGCAACAAAAGCAAAAGCAAATTAAAAACAATAATTCGATTAATTATGGAAATACAAACCAAATCCAAGATCAATATTTACAAATGGGAACCAAAAATAGAAATATGGATAATAATAATCTTCAAAATACTTTTTTAAAGAATGTAAACCAGGGTTTATCAAAACAAAATGAAGGGGGAAAGCAAACAAGTGAATCTATATTACTTTTTGAATACCAAAATAAAACCAATTATATCCAAAGTCAAAATAAGAAAAAACAAGATTTTAGTACTTTCCCAATTGAAAGGGGGGCATTAGTAGGAAATAGCAATGAAAATGAAAATCAATTTGTAAAAAAGCACAACCCAAATAAATTTAATTTAAAGGAAAGAATAAATAATGATAGAACCCATTTTAAAGATCGGAATCCTGTTGTTTTAAATGCTAACGATAATGAAAATGAGAATGAGAATCTAGCTTTTATTTTTAAAGACGGGAAAATATTAAATAGTTCCACAAGTATACAAAAAATAAAAGAACAGCCAAAATATTTTAATCTTAAAAATACTAACGAAAAGTTTAAAAATATAAATAATTACACAAATATTCATACTAATAAAAAGGGGATCAAGGGTATTTCTTCATCTTTTGGCAATAACAACGGCAACAATAATAATAATCAACTTTTGAATCATAATTATAGTAGTAGTGGAAGTACCACACCAACAACAATTAATAATAATCATAATCATAATAATAATAATAATAATAATAATAATAGCACAGCATCAGTAACAATTAATGATAGTAATAGTAATAATAATAACCCATTTCAAATTAACAAAGAAGAATTCTCTTCTTTGTCGCAAGTGGTGGGAAATAAAAACAAATCAAATATAAATAATGGTCAGAAGCAATTCCAAATTCCTTCTATAAAAACTTTCAAAAACTCACCAGGAAAAAAAAAGAGAGGAGAGAAATTAAAAATAATTGGGTCATTTGAAGATGAAAATAATACTGGTGAACGATTTGTAAATAATTTAAATTTATTAAATATTCATAATAATAATCAAAATAATAGATACCAAGATAAAAAAAATAATTATGAAAACAATGTTAATAATAACAAAAAAAGAAAAAAATCTAATAATAAAAATAAAAATAATAAAAACACCAACAACAAAAATAGTCACAATAATGTTAATCATAAAAATAAAAATAAAAGAGCGCAACAACAACAAAAAGCAAAGGAGCAAAATAATAATTATACAGTTTCAAAATTAAATGATAAAAAAAAAAACAATATTAATGAAACAAAAAATATAAATGAAAATAAACAAGAATCAGATTATACAGAGCTTTGGAATATCGTTGAATCAAATGAAAGAAAGGAAAACTTTTTATTATCTGGATTAATTAAGTCAATTAAAACGACAGGGCCCACTTTCAATACACTCACTTTTGGAATCGATTTAAGAACATTGGGGTTAGATCTAAATACTACGGATAAGTTATGTTCAATTTTTGAATCGCCTTGGGGCGTTCCAGAGAATAGAGGGAATGTTGAACATGAAATTCCAGATTTTTATTCTACAAATTCACAAGTGGAATTGAGCTATGAAAAAATGTCAAATTTTTCAGATCTTTTATTATTATACATTTTTTATTCCTCTCCGAGAGACACCTTACAAATTGCCGCAGTAGAGATATTATTACAGCGTGGTTGGTCTTTTCATAAAGAGCATGCAGTTTGGATCATAAAAGATCCTGAAAGCAAAAATGGAAATTCCGAATCTGGATCCTTTATTTTTTTTAATCCAGATACCTGGGAAATGGTCAGAGAAGAGAATTTTATTCTCAGAAAAGAAGAAGTATTATAGCTAATATATTTTAATATTTTTTTAATTTTTATACATATTCTTAATTATTAATTTTTTTTTTTTTTTAATACTTTCCTTGACAAAAAAAACATAAAAATATTTTTAAAAAGCTAAAAAAAAAAACATAGACTAGATCAGTTCAAAAAAAATATAACTAATAAATATTTTAAATAATTTTTTTTTTTTTTTAATTATTATTTGATTTCTTTTATATTAGAAAATACAAAATGATATTTAATATGAAGTTTTTCAGAATTAATCTATTTGAAAATTAAAGTAAACTTTTTTTCAGTCAAATGGAAGGGGGGAGGGGGGGGGGGGGGGGGTATTGAAGAAATAGAATAAATTCTCTGAGTTTTGTTCATTATTCTTCTCAAAATCAATTTTTAATTTTTAAGATCAAAATCATTTTTTCTAATTTAGTGAAAAGATTTTGATATTTTTTTGCTTTTCGGGTTTTTGTTTTTCTTTTCTTTTTGTTTTTTTCTTTTTAAAAAGCAAATTTAAAAAAAAAAATATTTGAAACTTTTAAATAACATTAAGAAAATTGAGGCTTTGTATTTTATTTAAAAATTTAGGAATCTACTTTAAAAAAATGTTATTGCCAAATATATATATATATATATATAATTTTCCAAGGAAATAGAGAAATTGTTGCACAAGACCTTCCAATGAATATGGCACAAAAAATTTTAACAATTTATTTTTTGAAAATTTATATTTTTTTTTTGTGTTTCATTTTTAGATGAATACCAACTCTAATCTTAAAGTTTATTTTTTCTTATTTCTAAACAATCTTATATTAGTTGATTCATAAAAAATTATTAGAATTGTTCATTTTTGAATGATAACCAAAGAAGGAAATGGTGGTGAGATCAATAATATTATTAATACTAAAATAATTTAAAATCCATTGATAGGATTGTGGAAAGAATAAACAGGGATATGTTCGAAATATAAAATTGTTAAATTTTTTTGTGATTTTTTCACATAGAAATAAAAGTGAAAAATAAATTAAAAAAACTATTTTTAAGTGATAAGTTATTATTCTAACGTGTAGTGTAGTACCATGGTTTTCTAAAATTCAAAAGAATTGGATAAAAAAAAAATTATTTTTATTAATTCTTTTAAATCCTGAAAAAACTTAGTAAAAGTAAAATATTATTAAATATTAAGCAATTCCTGAAATTATTATTTTGAATTTTGATATTTTGTTTTATTTCCTTTTTATTCTTTTTTATTTTTTTAAATTTTCTTGAATTGCTCTCCCAATCAATATGTTTAATAATACTTTTAAAAATATTCAAGATTGATTTTACTTCGATAAATGTATATTAATATTGATAAAAATTAAATCGTGAAAAAAAAACCTTTTTTATACTCGTTTAGTTGGAAAATAAATCTTTAATTTTGATATTTTTTATTATTCTTTTATTTAAGGGAAAATTCAATATATGTTCTAGGAAATTCTCTTTGGTGGGGGTATATATATACATCTTTTTATCTCATAAATATCAAACCATTTCAAAATATATCATTTTAGAATTTAAATTTGAAAATATTTTGGAAATTGGGGAATTTTTGATCACTTGATGATAAGAAATAACTATATATTATTTTCAATCACAAAAAAAAAAATGAATAATAGAGACACTCCTATATCAACAGATTTAATTGTAAAATTATAATTAATCTGATCGAAATTTGTAATTTGATCTAAATCTTATTTCTTTTTTCAATGTATATCAATGTTTTTCGACAAGAATACTTTGGAAATATGCTTGATAATATATAATTATAATACTTTAATTGGAATATCCTAGAATAAACAAATAATAAAGTGAATAACTACATTTAAAGAAGAAATTTACTTAATAAACAATTTTGTAATCAAATATTTACATATTTATTGGATGGTTTACATTTGTTTAACAGGTTTTCATGGATATTTGAAGAAAATATTTTATTTTAGAAATTTCAAAATTGAAATCATTTTTTCCCATTTTTGCTTTTTTTTTTTATTTTTATTTCATGCGCTAATTCATTTGTAATTTTTTTTATGGTAATGTCTTGGGTAACTGAGTAAAAACGTTTTATTCTAAGGTTATTAAAATAGTGAAAATCATTTTAGAGAAATTATATTATTTTCTATTATAATATTATTTTAATCTAATAATTGAAGATCAAAATGAACATTGTTGTATTATTCTCAATACATTACTGAAGAACTTTATTTTTTCAATTTTGAAGAAAATATATTGATTTTTTTGGTTTTATTCCATAAAGATATCAACTATAAGTTTTTTTTGTTTTTTTTTGATTGTTTCTTATTTGTACTTCAAATAAAATTCTAAAAAAGTAAGGATACCTGGATATTTTTAGGGACTTTTTACTAAAAAAAGTTTCTTAATTGTATTCTTTTGAAAAATTCTTAATTATTATTTAAATACAATTCAAGAAAAAATCCAATTTTGAAAACCTATTTAATTATTTATTCTTTTTTTTAAAATTGAAATAAACTATTTTCGGATTGTTAGTGTTTGGGAGTAAATAATAATAATTTATTGAAATATTAAATCAATTTTTATAAAAAAATTAACTAATTAAGAACTCAAATAATAACTTTTTAGAAGTTTTTTCACTTTCTTCACTTTTTCACCTTAGATATTTTATAAAAATTTTTTTAATATGAAAGTCAACCAAAAAATAATATATTGTACTATTTTTATTTTTATTTACAATATCCTTTAAAATCAAAAAAATGTTTTAAATAATTTGATTTTTACATATTAAATATAAATATTAGATTGGTTTTTAAAAATTGATGAAGTTGAAGATTGTATGTTAAAATTTCAAAATTGAATTTCTAAAAAAAAAAAAAAAAATCATTTGATAAATTTGAAAATGTCTCTGTGTTTATTATCAGGTTCATTTTTTTGTAAAATTTATCAAAATTTTAGTTGATGTATAATTTAAGGATTAAATTACATTTATTTTCTTTGAGATATGATAAACAAAAATAAAAAAAATGAAAAAGAAAAAATAAAAAAAAAATTTTAATTAGGTAAATATCAACTAAATTATCATTCAAGGGGTTGAAAATAGATAAATTGATTTTCAATTCTAACATTTTTTAATCAAATGTCTGTGTATTAACATCTATCAAATAAAAAACTCTCAAAAAAAAATTAAATTGAGTCAAAATTCTCTTTTAAAAATATTCCAACGAATATTGTGTCCAATTCGAAAGATTAAAAAAAAATATTTTTTGTTTTCCAAAAAAACATTTTTTTATGATAATAATTTTGTGAATCAAAGAATTAATAAATATTTTATTTCGCAATGATTGCGTATAAAAATGAATTTGTTTGCTTTAATTAAACTTTATTAGATGAATCTATTTATAATTTTACAAATTAAAAAAAATAGAAAAAAGATTAAAAAATCGCTAAGAATTATTGGAAAATTAAAAACTCTACAAATGTGAAAAGTATTTTGAGTGATTTTTAATTATTTTTACAAAATTTATTTCTTATTCTTGAATTATTTTTAATCATAATCAGAAAGGGTTATTCTTATAAAATATAAATAATTTTCGTTTGAAATAATAACTTAATAATTTATTTTGTAGAAAGTAGTTACTTGGAACAATTTTTAAATTAATAATAATTAAAAACACATAAAAAATAATAATTTTAAGAAAAAAATTTTAATCAAAAATATCCTAATATAATTATTTTTTCATTGGACCCAGTATTTTTACACTTTTAATACAAAGAAAAAAACAAATTTAATCATGTATTTTTTTTCAATGAATTTTTAAACAATTTTGGTTTAATTTTTTTGGTCTTGAATTTGTTGTTTCTATCTAAATAAAATAATTTTTTGATTGAAAAATAAT
This sequence comes from Anaeramoeba flamelloides, assembly GCA_027625915.1. Classification (NCBI taxonomy): domain Eukaryota; family Anaeramoebidae; genus Anaeramoeba; species Anaeramoeba flamelloides. The sequence goes on along the minus strand of JANTQA010000032.1, from coordinate 7,821,200 downwards.
ATTCTTCAATACATGTAAAAAAAAAAAAAATTACTATGATCAAAAATAAAATGAATTCTAAATTCTTTTACAGTCTTCAAGGCCGTTTTATTGGAAAAATCGGACATATTCTATAAAAAAAATACTGTTTTATTCTCAAAATAAATTTTGAATGGTTAGATCTGATTCATTTTTTCTCATTTAATAATTTTTTATTTTGTTTACTAAATTAGTCAATCTTTTTTTTCTTCTTTTTTTTTTTTTTTTTTTATGGTTTAAAAAAGTCAAGTTAAAAAAAAGAAATTTACGAAACTTAAAAATAACATTGTGAACATTGAGACTTTGTATTTTCTTTTCAAATGAATACATTTACAATAAAAAAATCTTTTTGTCAAAAATTTTAATTTCCTAAAGAAATTGAGGCAATTGCACGATACATTTCATCAAAATCAGTCAAAAAATTTTTTTAACATTTTTTTTTTTTGAAATTTATGGTTAGTTCATGTTTTTCTTGTTTGAATATTGACTCTAGTCTGGAGTTGATTATTTCTTCACAATCAGATTTTTTTGATTCTTTCAAATACAAAAATGAATTTTTTATTTTTATCTATTATCCTTTTAGTAAAATGGAGTTTAATTGTTATTCAAATATATAACTTTACAATAGATATTTCTATTAAATAATATAAACTATCATTCAAAATCATTGGCCCATCAAAAATCAAAATTTAAAGAAAAATATTTTTAATACTTGTAGTTATCTATTATAATATCAAAATTTTTATTTTAGTATTTGGTTCACTACTCAGGGGTCTTTGTCTTTCTTCAAAAAATAGTTTAAAAAAGTTAAAAAAAATTTTAAAAAAAATTGGGCCATTTATTTTGAATGAAGCATTACATGAAAAAAATTTTTTTTAAAAATTAATAAAACCCATTTATCGATTCTCCTTCCCTTTGAATAACTAAATCTAATCTCTTTGTCATATTTGAAACCAATTTTTCCATTAATTCATCTGTTACTTCTTTCAAATTTTTCATTTTCATTTTCCATTTTAACAAAACACTTTTGAAAAAATAAAAAAGAGAAAAAATGATTTATTTGCAAACTTTTCATTGTGAGAGGAAAAACTTCAAAACGATACAAAAGCAATTCAAAATTGAAATATAAGGTGGGCCATTTATTTTGAATTTTAGTTTATATCCAAACATTTATTCTTAAAAAATGATAGTAATGTATTGATTAAATAAGGACTATCTATATTGTATACACTTTGAGAAACAAAATATAATATTAGAAATTTCAAAGGTAATTTAATTGTTTTCCCATATTTTAAGGGGGTTTTGGTATTGCGAATTTTTGCATTTTTGATCGATTTTAAAAAAAAAATTATTAATAAAAATATTTGGTGAATTCTTCAAAAAAAAAAAACACAAAACATATGAATTTAAAATTGATTTTGTTTCCCTCTTACTTCATCTTCTCCCATAATGATATTGTAAAGTATATTTATATACTTACTTTCAAACACTATTTTACTTTTAAACATGTTTAAATGACTCAAGAGTAAGGGTCTATTAGATTTTTGAACCATTTAATATATATTTTAAATTTTGATATTGTAAAAATAATTTTGCTAAAAAAATAAAAAATTTTCGAATAAAAAACCTAAATTTGAAATTTGAGTATTATCACTAGACTCTACATTTCTTTAATTTTACATCCGTGTTGTTGTTCTTATAAGAAATCTTCACTTACTATAATATTCAGATAGTTCTTAATATTTTTGATATGAAAAAATTACTGGCACTTGTAATTTAAATAGGCTAAAAATTCAGCTGATTATCTTTTTTTGTCCAAAACTTCCTGTTAATTTCAGGTTTTTAATATACCACCTATTAAATTAAAAAAAAAAATTCAAACAATACAATAAATTAATATCTCTCAATTTTTCTGAAAACTCCTACAAAAAAAGAAAAAAATATGTTATGTAACAATTATTTACAAATAACAGTAGATTCAAAAATCATCTTATGATCACTCTTGGTTCAATTACAAACTTAATTCATTATATACCTGATCATGTCAATACTATAAAGATATAACATTAAAAATATCAAAAAAATTTCAAATTAATTTATGAAAATATTATTACTCATTTTTGTTTGTTTAACTTAATTTGTTGAAGATAATCCTGAGACTAAACTTAAAAAACAATGAAAATGGCATTCATAAAAGAGTCTCCAATCTTTTAAACTTGTAAAAAAACAAGTTTTCGAAAATGCTATTTTATTTTTTCCTATTTTTATTTTTTTTTTTATTTATTTTATTTTTTTGAGCGGCTACTCATTTTCATAAAAAAACAGAAATATGAACAATTTAAATAAAGAAACACAGACACAATTAATTGAAAGTATTTTAGTTCAATTTGATCCACAGACCGATTCCGAGACACGTAACGAGGCATACAAATTCACAGAGCGTTTTAAAGATAGTGAAAACATTGAACTGATGATCGATCTGACTTCGAAGGACAATTACCGTGACGAAGTACGTTATTTTGGGTTATTGTCTTTGGAGTATGTGCTCAAAAAGAATTGGAAACGAGAGTCTACTGTCTTTTCAGATCTTCGCGAGTCTGTCTTGGATTTGTTTTTAGAAAACAAAGGGATCTTGGGCGAGCCCAACCACATCAAAGAGAAAATTGTCTCCTTGGTTGTAAATCTAGCAAAGAGGCTCTGGCCGCACGAATGGAAAGACATGATCCCCGAGTTGCTCATTGTCTCTGGAGAAAGTGCCACACAGTGCGAGTTAGCGTTGCTGTTCATTCGTTCCTTTAGCGAAGAGCTCTATGAATTTGTGGAAAAGAAGGACCTGTCGCCACAGAGGCTCTCTGCGCTGCAGACGGCCCTCAAGAAGTCCTCGAACGAGATCATCTCCAAAATGATCGTCCCAACAATCCAAAGCAATTACGAAAAGGTGTCCCAAAATGAGAAGCTTGACGAGCAGGAATATGAGGTGTGCTCCAAGCTCTTAAAGGCGTCCCTCCGTGCCATTTCTTCAATGCTAGGATGGCTGCCCCGAGAATTGATTTTCAATCTGGGCTTTTTGAATGCGCTACCAAATTTTCTAACCCTGCAGCCGTTCCAGCAATTGGCAGCACAGGCCCTGTTGCACTTCGGATCGAATAGGAGCAAGGAATTGATTGGCAAAAAGAAAAGCCAAATTGTGAACGACAACAAAAATTATTACCATCAGCCATATAGCAGCCGAACAACAATCAAACTGAACTACGATGAAAAAGAAATCCTAAGAAACTTAATCGGCTCATTACATGATTTTTATTTTGGACAGTTCAAAACCTCGATCGAAACCTATGAATTTGAAAAGCAACTCGCCTATGCAGTTTCGTCAATCTTTAAAGGCTTTATTTTTGAATTTGTATCGCCTTTTGCTTCCAATGACAACAAATTAATGAATAACACGAAAAAGTATTTCAATATTTTGTTAAATCTATCACAGCACCCTTCGATCCAAATTTGTGATTTAATTGCCAATTACTGGGAATTTTTATTTGATTCCACCAATAAGAAGCCCATCCAAATGGAAAGGAAATTGGAAATTGGAATTTCAACTTCCATTTTTGATTTTGCCTATATGCAGATACCTAAATTTCTTCCAATTGCTGAACAGGAAGATATCGATGAGCTGGAGATTAACACAGACTTCCCAGAAAAGCAATATATATTATTTGATTTTTCCGATTTGCCAGAATTTATTGAAACCTTCCAATGCTATAAATCGAAGTTGTTTAATGTTTTTAAATATTTAACTTGGAGAAACCCTAATCATTTAATTGGAATCCTAATAAACCATTTAATTCTTTCAATTCAACAATATGGCGAATTAAATTCAAACCAAAATGAAAACGAAAATGAAGTGGGATTTAAGCAATGGTTTTATAAATTCCATTCGCTAATTGATATTGCACAAGGGATCATTGAAGGTATTGATAAATGTTTGGATATTGGCGATTATTCAGAAAATGTTGATTTAATGGGTGGAAGAGGGAGAGGAAGAGGGAGAGGAAGAGGAAGAGGGAGAGGGAGAGGGAGAGGAAGGGGAAGAGGGAGAGGGAGAGGGAGAGGAAGAGGTACAAATATAACTGATGAAGAAAGATTATATTTTTTAAATAAAGAAACAAGATCAAACATCACAACATTTTTAAATAACTTAATTGAATTTGAAACAGACAATCCAAAAATTTCTACCTGTATAGTCAAAATAATCTCATTATTTGATTTTTATTATAAAAATAATTCAAATTTTGTCAAATTAGTTTATGACAAATTATTTCCATTAATTTATTATTCCACAGATGAAAATTTACAGCCAACAGAATTATCAGACGAAATCAAAAAATTAAGACTCTCAACTGTCAAGTCAATGGTGGATATTTCTAAAAGATGTTCAGAATTATCTGTAGCATTATTACCAAAACTGTACCCAGCGTCCCAAAAGTTAATTGAACAACAATTATTATTGTCTCAAGAAAAAATATATTTAATCCAGTCGCTGTCCGAAATCAGTAACCGATGCAGCAAATATGATCAACAAGAAGAAATAATTGATCACATCCTAATGGATCCAGAAAATGAATTTAACTCTGAAGAATTAACAAAAATATTGCTTGACTCGAAATTGTTTTTAACGCACATCGGCCTGATTGGGATCGAAGAAAATAAGGAGAACTTTATCCATGGCTTCCAAAATAGAACGAATTTGTTGAATTTGTTGACCATTTTTAAAAAGATCTTGAAGCATTTGAAGCCCTATGATCATTTCAAATTCACTGATGAAACTGTCAAAATTGAAGTCAAAAAGATAATTAATCGATACACTCCAACACCAAACCCGTTGGTGGTGAAGCATTTCCACAACATAATGCAAAATTTAGGGCTGATAGCTCGGCAAATTAATTTCATCTACTCGGAGGATGCGGAGTCATTGTTTAATGAACAATTGAAATCCTTTTTAAATCCAATACCCTCGATCCAAATTGAAACTAATTCCTTTTCAATTAAGGAAGAGTTTTCAGAAAAATGGATCTCAAAGCAAGACTTGACAAACTATTTGTATTACAGCCAATTGAACGAGAATAATTATGATCAGCAATTTGTGTACCCCCTCGCGCTTTCCTATTGGCTTTATTATGTGCGAAAAAGAATTTATCAAATTATCTTCCTTGGCTGCCGTGGCGCCAATACAGAATTTTATAACCTTAAAGATTTAGATGTATTCCTGAGCAACTATCTATTGGATTACTTGCCGAAGATCAATTTGCCCGATCTGTCTTCCTTGGTTGAAAAGGTAATATGCCCCTTCTTTTTAAACGTGCCATTAAATAAATTCGATTCCTTGATCGTCAAGTATTACCCCTCCATATTCCAATTTCTAAGCAACAAATTGGAAACGTTATGGGAATCGTATCAGGAATTATTGAGCAATAGCAATAGTAATGATGATGATGAAGAAAATGAACTTTTGATCAATGAGAATATTATCGATTTCACCTATTCAATATTGGCAATGTTTGGCAAAATTTTTAGCTTTACCGCTTCAAAAAAATCGAGACACTCTCAAAATAACTCACCTTATACCAAACATAAAATAAAAATAATAAATTTAATCCTCAATAACGACGAGCTCATACAGCCAGTTTGTTCCATTTTTTATTTGTTAATCAAAATACCAGATTCTCTTTGCCTTGAACACACAATAAAAATATTTTCGAGATGCGCTCACTTCTTTAATAACATCAAATTTAAAGACTTCATTTATTCAATCCTTTTATCAACAGCAATAGAAGGCCTAACAACTAGGAAAAAGGAAGTGGACCTTCGACATTTGGTAGAATTGATCAATGTCATTCATGAATCTTTTTATGAATCATTCAATAGGGACTTTTTTAAAATATTAAGTTCTTTAAATAATGTTGATCCTAAACAAATACAACAGCTGCAAATGGAATTAAATTCGGTGCAATACTCCAATGAACGGCAACATATTTTTAAAGCCTTCTTCGAAAATGTTTTCTCTTTAACTTTATACCAAAAAGTTTCTTTTAGAGTGTCCGAGAATTCACTCGATTATTTGTTAACTTCACAATCGAGATCAGCTCGAAGAAGAGGGTTATCAAAAAAAAATTTTAATAACAAACGTTATAGAAGAAGACAAAATTAATTATTTTTTTAAATTTTAATTATTTTTTATCTTTTACATTTTAAATTTTTTATATTTATCTAATTAGTTATTTTTTGATTTCTTTGTTTGTTTTTTCTTTTTTGTAGTTTTTTATTATTCATTTATTAATGATTTTTAATAAAAATAAATAATTTTAGATTTTTTTTTTTTTTTAATTTTAAATGCTAAAATCCATATTTATTTTTGATCTTACACAAAAGTTTTGAAATTTATAATAATATAATTATATTTTTTGTAAAAATTTTTTTATAACAAATAAAATATTTTATTAATTCTAGATAGAACTAAATTTTGAGATATTTGATTTGTGGAATAAAAAAATCCTCCTATTAGTGTTTAACTTGATATTCCTTGACTTTAAAGACTGATAAGTTGTTTGAAATTGATAAAAATTAAGTAATCTTTTTTCAAATTTTTTCAATTTTTATAAACCATTTTTGTCAGATTTGAGGCTTTGGTTGATTTATTTTATTTAAGAACAAAAATTTCTATTTTTTTTTTTAGGGGGGTATAAAAATCAAAAAAATTAATTTAAATTTAAGAAGAGTTTTTGGTTTTTTATAATATAATAAAAAAAAGTATGTCTTCTTTTCGGTTTATCAAATGAAAAATGACCTTCACAGATCTTTTGCTATTTTTTTTATTTTTTATTAGTATATAGTTGGTTTATAACAGTAAGTTAATTTGATTTGAGAATTATAAAAAAAATTCGTTTTTTAGTGACTATTGAAAAAGTTTTTAAGAGAGGAAATTTTTTTTGGTCTTAATGTATTTCAAACTTAATTTTTCTTTTTTCAAGTTAATTCACGAATATTTTTGTTGAATTTAAACTGAAAGACAAATTAAATTTCCTCATATAATTTTCATTGAATTTTGTACTTGAGGAATCAGATAATTTGTGATAATTGTTCTTAAAATAATTCAAGATAATGTATCTTTATTTTTTGTTTTATTTTTGAAGTATTAAAAATTCTATTTGTTAAGATTTCTCTATCTTTTTTTAACTATTATCTTTATTGAATTGCAAGTCTGATTTTTTCTCTTTTGTTTTATATACTCGATCGGGAGTTAGAATATATTGTGGGTGTTTGTTTATAGGTTTTAATTTAACGATTGCTATTGAAAAAAATCCAGTTATAAAATTTTGAAGTGATTTGTTTTTAAATTAAGTTTTTTTAAAAGTACAATCAAGTTAAGCGATTTATTATAATAATTAAACTTATTTACTGAATTCTTTTATGTTGTGATGGGATATTTCTTTTAAAATCAATCCTCAAATAGGAAAAAATAGTTAATTTTGAAAAATTGTAACGGAAACTATAATTTAGTCAAAGATATCCAGTTGTTAGGACTTTATTATATGTGTTTAAAGGGTTTGAATTGATATTAGAAGAAAATTTTCTTTTGGAAATTTCAAAATTGAAATCATTTTTTCTCATGTTTTGTTATTTTTGAATTCGTTTTATTTTTTTTTTTTTGATAACTTAATTCTTTTGTAATTTATTTTTTCTGACAAGATCAATAACAATTTTCTAAAAATGTGTGATTAAAATGCTACTGAAATAGTGAAAATGATTGTATAGAAATTATTTTAATTTTTATTGGAATTTTATTTGATCTTATATTGAAGATTAAATGAACTTTGTTGTTTTTCACAATAGAGACCAGACAAGATTTTGGGTTTTTCAATTTTTTAGAAAATCTGTTGATTTATTAATTTCATTTCATATATACATCAATTATTCTTTAATGTTTATTATTCTATTTATTTCTTATTTGTTCTTCCAAAGATCTTTTATAAAAAATAATTCATATTTTATAAAAAAAATTTGCCTCTTTAAGATACACAAAGTAATAATTTATGAATTTGTTTGTCAACAACTAAAAAAAAAAAATTCTATAACATAATTTTTTTTTATCTATTCTGTTATTTAAGGTTGAAAATAAACTTTTATAACCAATATATGGTTTATCCTATATTACTGCAGTTCCAGCCCTACAGTGAAATTTATGATAAACAGAAAATTCATTTGCTATCTCACATTTTCCTTTTTATGGCAGGTTTTTAGGTTAGGTGATAGCCTATTACAAACACTGAAATTTTATAATAGAACAAAAATTTCCAATAGAAAAAATAATAAAATTTAAATTTTTTAATTCAAACCATCTAAATGATCAATAATTTCAAATTTTTTTCAGGTTTTTGGTGGATACTTAATTTCATAAGATCTTAAAAATCAAAAGGTAAGACATTTCAAAGAAATCATTAAATTCTGTCTTTGATCTTTGGAAACTTTGTTTTGGATTTTGTAATCTATTTCATATACAACAAGATTTTTTTCTTGCTATCAATTAGGAAATTTTTTTATAAAACCTATGTCTAACCATAAAATGCTATGATCACATATATCATAAGCTTTTTTTTTTTGTATTTAACATTGACAAAAAATCAATTCCAATTTCTTCCAAATTTCTCTTTTCCGTTTAAAACCGCTGTATTTAATTATCGACTAGAAAAACAATTTACCATTAGGGAAAAAAAGATTAACAGAGCCTTTTATTGGTAACCTTCATTGAACCTGAAAATGAAAAGTAAGATCAATTAATAAAAGAAAAACTCAATTATTTAAGAAAAAATGGAGGATTAAACACAATAACAGTTTTTTTAATACTATCTTTTGGTTTATTTTTCTTTGGTTGATCAATAAACAGTAAAAAAATTGTTCAAAAAATTTACTATTTTTGAGATCTCTAAAACCACTTTAACGATTTCGATAATCAAGGGGATTTAAATTGTTATTATTGATATGATTGAAAATAATATAACGAATTATTCTTAAAAGTTAATTTGTTTCTTCTATGAATTGATCTTACTTTACGTTTTCAGTTTCTAGTCTGTTCCCAATTAAAAATCATCTTTAAGGAATTTCCCGAACGGTAATATGCCTTTTAAATTTTCACAATATATTTGGAACGACTGTTCTAAATTTGATCAGAACTCTCTAAATAAGTTAGCCGTGGTAATATATTTCGTTATTTTACTCATCGTGGTTCATACAATATGGGTTTTGTGAAATTTAACTGAATAAATGGATTTATTTTGATCTTTAATAAAATGAGGAAAAAAAATATAAAAAAAAAAAAAAAAACTTAAAAAAGCTAAAAGAGATCTTTATTATTCTGAATTAAGAAGTGAGATTTATTCCTAAAAGACGATTTTATTAAATTTTTAACAAATCATTCCAAAATTATATGGTTCAAATTTAAAATGATTGAGGTTTGAAAATGGTTTTAAGAAAAATTTATTTGGATTATTGATCAATTTCAATTTAGTCTTCTTCAACAGCTGTTTATTATTTAAATCAATGGGTAAAGATATGAAAAAAATAAAAAAAAAAATTATCAAAAAGAAATAGAAATCAAAGTAATTAGATTAACTGAAATTAAGCAAATATAACCATATACAAAAAAAAAAGCGAAAAAAAAAATTTCTTTAAAACAAACCTTCGTCATCATCATCATCTTCGTCATCTTCGTCGTCTTCGTCATCATCATATTCATCATCGTCATCGTCGTCTTCAAATTCAGAAGTCCAGAGAGTAAGATTTTCTCTTAAAAGTTGCATGATAAGAGTTGAATCTTTATATGAGTTCTCTGTAAGATCGTCGATTTCAGCGATTGCGTCATCAAAAGCTTGTTTGGCAAGATGACAGGCTCGGTCTGGTGAATTAAGGATTTCATAATAAAAAACAGAGAAGTTTAATGCAAGACCAAGTCTTATTGGATGTGTTGTGGCGAGTTCAGAGTTGGCAATTTCAGATGCATTTTTATAGGCCAATAAGCTTTGTTCAGAGGCTTTTTCTCTTTTCTCACCGCTGGTAAATTCGGCAAAGTATCTGTAATAGTCTCCTTTCCTTTTGGTATTTTTTTGTTTTTTTTTTTGAAAAGACAATTGATTTTGAAAGTTTAAAATTTTTTTTTTAATACAGACACCAAAAGAAAAAAAAATAAAATAAAAAAAAAAAAAAAAAGAACAAACATTTTGTAATAAAAGGCTTTGCTTTCTCCGCTTGTAGCTTTTTGGATCAAGTGATCGTCAAGAATCTTGAAGATTCCTTCACAAATTTTTTCAAGTTCGTTTTCAATCTTTTCTCGAAGAACTGTGATTTTTTTAACACCTTCTTCATTGTTTTCTTTGCTTTCTTCTTTTTCAAGGATTGATGATAAGATTCTCCATGATGCTCTTCTGGAACCGATCAAGTTTTTAAAGGCAACAGATAAAAGGTTTCTTTCTTCGATGTTTAACTCAACTTCGGCGCTGGCTACTTCCTTGATGGCTTCAACCATTTCTTTTGGTTTGGAATTTTACATTGAGGGATTTACATAAATATTTTGATGTTGATTTTGAATATTAATATGAAAAAAAAAATAAAATAAATAAATACAATTCGAAAAGAAAAGAGAGGTTCAAAAATTGAAATAAAAAACTTTTGATCCCCAAAAAAGGAAAAAAAAAAAAACAAAAAACAAAAAGCAAAAAAATAAATAATTTTTTTTAAAAAAACAACAAACCTTCGTATCTTTCTGCTTGTTCACAGACCTTTGCTTGGTACACTAAAAGTTCACGTTTTTTTTCTTCCATATTAAATGATTGTTTCTATTCCGAGATTGAGTATTTTGGGTTCCAAAACACAAAAGAAATTGTTTTTCAAAAATTTCAAAAAGCAATAAAAAAAAAAAAAAGAAATAAATTTATCCAAGTTAAACAAGATCGTTTTGAATATAGCTTTGTTCACAATTAAAACACCAACTAAAATGTGTGGTTGGGAGAAAAGAAATTAAGAAAAGTCTTACAAAAGAAACTTTGAAAAAAGAATTAGAAAAAATGAAAACTAAATTTTTGAATTAATTTTAATTCCTTAAAAGAGATTGATTAGAAACAACAGTAATCAAAGTTTTTTAATTTGGATTTTGCAGATTTTAAGATTCAGATTGTTCTTTATCAAATTTGAACTTTTCCCTTTTCCTCATTTCTCAAGGTTTTATTGAAAACAAGATTGTCCAACCCTTTACCACAAAGTTCTATCTGAGTTAAATAATAACTTTTTGACGATTTTTGAATTTGAGTAAAAAAAAAAATGTTTGGTTTTTTCTTGCTCGAATATTTAATATTCAAAAGGAACATTTTAGGGTGTTTTTTGAATTCATAAAGTTGGCTCTTATTCATTATTGATGGGAAATTGTTCTTGATTTTGGCAAAAACATCACAACTTTTTTGTTCTTAACGATCGTTTTGATCAACTTTTATTGAAACGTTCAATTAAAAAACACTTTAAAAGGTTTTTTGCAAGATAACAAATCATGAATAAAACTTATTATTATTTTTTTTCGAATTTTTAACTTTTTTTTATAAAAATTGGTTGTGTGTTAGATTGAAGGTAAATAGAATAATTTTCCGATTATTAAGACAAACTTTCAATCTTATTCGAGTCTACAATGATATCCATTAAGGTTTATGAAACATGTACTTCCAGTTCCTTCGTGAATGAATCTCAAAAAAAGGTTGTTTTTTTAAATAAAAAAAACTTATTTCGAAAAATTAACAAAAAAGAAAGGATATTTTTGGAACAAATTCGAATAAGAAAGACTTTACTTTTTCCGCTGTGTTTAATACTGAACGCACTTAGACATTGTAGAGTTATTTAATCGAAGTTTAAAACGAAATCAAAAATTAGATTCTCTTAAGGACTACGTTCCCACCCTTGGGGGGTTTGATTAATTGTGTTATTTCACTTTCGCTTCTCAAAAAAAATTTTCACACGGAAGAAATTGGACCAAAAAAAAAAAAAAACATTTTTTGTCATCTTTAATTTTTTCGGAAGACTATTTTTCTTTGTGATTCAATGAAAAGGAAAATTGAAAATAACAAAAAAAATAATTGCAAAAAATGACTTTTGGGGATTTTCAAGGGGTATATTATTAAATTTCAAATTTGGTCAAATTTCAAAATTGGTCAAATTGAACTTTTTTATATTTTTGAAGAGTTTCTTGATTATTATCAATGGTATGAAAGTTTTTAATGTTTTTTTATAGTTGTGTGAGGAAAAAGCAAATCGATTATTTTGTGATTGGTAGTATTTTATTACTTTAATTGTAGAAAAATCATAATCTTGAAATCATCAATATTAAATGTTTTTAAAAATGTATTCAAAATCCAATTTTAACAAACAAAGTTAAGTGGTAATTTTTTTGCCTTAAAACAAGTTGCAAAAGTCTAATTGGTCAGTTAATTGTTTTTTTTTTGAAAATCCTCGTCAAAATTGTCTACTGGTATTTGATTGAAAAATGGGAAAAATTTTCACTTCTTTTTCAATTTCCTTTTTCAAGTAGAACCACAAACTCCAACCTTATCCTTTGAGAACTCAATTTATAAAAGAAAAATATGGAAAAGGAAGTGAAAATTTTTTCCCATTTATAATTCAAATACCAGTAGTATACCATTCAAACACCAAAAACCTACTCTAGCATACCCTAACATACCTTAACATACCATAACATACCTTAACCTACCCGTAAAGATGTTTTTAAATACATACAGTCAATATATTTAAATGTCATTAACTTTTTTGAAAAAAATGAGAATTTGACCAAATTTGAAATTTAATAATTTTCGCATTTTCAAGTGCATTTCAAATTTTGGAACATATCAAACTTGTAAAAGCAAATTTAAAAAAAATGTAGAACAGCTCTTGAAAATGGTGTGAGTTCCGAAAGTTGAAATGGATATTCTAAAATATTAAAATCAAAATTTAGCATGATCTAACAAGGTAAAAATTGTGAAAATTGTTCAAATTGTGACACTTTTACATTTTTTCAAAAAGAAATTCTCGTTGGACAAATATTACTTGGATTTCATAACTTATCCAAGGGTGATTTTAGATATTATTTCACTGCTTTCTCCTAAAAACGTGGTCCTTAAAGGAAAAGTACAACAAGTTTTTGTGCAATAGTTATCACAACAAAACTTGGAAATTATTTTCAAAATTTTAGGGCACACCTTACTGCCCTAGAGTTAGTTCATACTCGGTGAAGGTTTTGCACTTGTAAGATAATAATGTAAAAAGTAGCTTCTTTTGGTATAAAAAATAACTTATTCAAAGGACTAACTTTTTAAAAAAAAAAGGTTAATTGCAATTTTTGTGTTTTTGTTTTGTTTGATCAAAGAAAATAATATCAATTGGGATATTTGTTTTTAATTTTCAAACAAATGTCAAAAGAGATTTGGTTTCAGAAATATCAAGACTATGAGAAAAATAAAACTTTGAGAATATTTTGTTGAGTTTTGTTTTAGAAATTTTTTTAACTTAGCTTTGAGGCAAGCATTTTATTGGTTTAAATGTTAAAAAACTTTGTAAAATTAGTTGCACCTCAAACTAATCTTTGTAAAGGACTATTTTGAAATATAGATTTAAGAGACTTTATAAAGGGAAATTGAACTAAAAAGTGGTTAAGTTATATTCTGTTGTAAAGAATAAAGATAAATTACAACTTTGTCAATTATTGAAAAAATCATAAAAAATGCATACCATTGAAATTTATACTGCTGATGTGTTTGAAACATTGTGAAACCAAAAAAGCTCCAGATATTCTTGGAAATAATACTAAGGTTACCCAGTGTGGATATTTTGATTGCAATAGATACTAATCTAAACTATTTTTCAAAAATAGGGGAAGATTTTTCATCAGAAAAAAATTTGTTTATTTTTTTTTTGAATAATATTATATTTTACTAAAGTGTTTATAGATAATAACGGATATAGATTAATAAAGAAAAATATGGTTTAATAATTTTAATATTTGAAAGATAAATGAAGAAAGAAAATAATAATAATAATAATAAATTTTGCCCCTAATTTTGAAATTTAGCTTAATTGTGGGGGGGGGGGGGGGTCTATACCTGCCAAGGGGTTAGAATTCACATATATGTGATATTTAAAGAAAGTGGTAATTAGGGTTAATCGTGACACCAATCATTTTATAATTGTCTTTAAATCCAAATATATTCTTGTATTTTTATTAATATTTTAAATGTAAACAATTAATTGTTTTTAAGGTTTACAATCCCTGAAATTTGAAAAAAGATTATCTTGTGTAGGGTGTAGTAAGTTGTCGATTTGATTCTTCGCTGATCGATCTTGTACTTGGTATGGATTTTAATAGTGGTTAAAAATGGCAATTTTTGATAATTTATTTTTTTTTATTTCCAAAATCCGACATGAAGAGTTTAAGATTGATTGGCTCGAACTTAAGTTATAAAAAAATGTGGTTTATGTGTTGTTGATTGAAATTTTTAATTAAATTTGGTTCTATTGGGAGCTTTTAAAAAAATTTATTTTTTCTTTTGGTTAATTGACAAAAAAGTAAATAAAGATTCTTTTCTACAACCCAAAATTCAAAAGTTATTCTTGAACACCTACCAATCGAGTAATCTTAAACTCTTCATGTCGGATTTTGGAAATAAAAAAAAATAAATTATCAAAAATTGCCATTTTTAACCACTATTAAAATCCATACCAAGTACAAGATCGATCAGCGAAGAATCAAATCGACAACTTACTACACCCTACACAAGATAATCTTTTTTCAAATTTCAGGGATTGTAGACCTTAAGGGGGTGAGATTTTTAAAAAATAAAATGAAAATTTTAAATTATCCTAGAAAAAATTTATTTGAAATTTGTGCTTTGACAGATGAAATGGATGAGCTAACCCCATCTAAAGAATGTATTAATTTTGAAACAGTTTCTTTGAATTTCAAAATTTCCAGGTTTCCAAAATAAAACCACAAAAAAATAACTCTTTTTTTATTAAAAATTAAGTTTATTCAGGAAAATATTGAAATATATTTTCCGATTATGTTGGAAAGTCTTGATTTTGATTGAAAAATTGTTTATTGGTTTAATATTTTCAAAATTATTATTTTAATTCAAATTACAGTCAATAAAAATAATCTTGTTATAGGTGATTTAATAAATAAAAATAAGGGTAGAAGTTTAATTTAATCAATAAAATTTGGATCTATTAAACAAAAATATTTTATTCTTTAAACGATAAAAAAAATTTTCTGGTTTTCAAAAGATGTTCAATAATTATTAATTTTAAAAAATGAAAAAAGTCTTTTAACCAAATTGTTTGTCCTAATTCACAAAAATTATAACAACTCAAATCATTTTTGTCAGAAAAAAAAATTGATTTTGATTTTTGAGGATAAATTTACCTTAATTCATTAATTATATTCAAGAAAATTTTATTTAAGAAATCGAATTTCATCTTAAAAAAAAACAAAATTTCTTGGTAAAATTTTTGGATAATTTTAAAACTTTAATTTTATTAACTATTCTAGTTTAAAACAATACTGTTTTTTTTTCCAATATGCCAATAAATCAATTTTTTTGTTAACCAAAAGAATTATCTCAAAAAAGAAAGACAATATTTTACTTAATATCTCTGGTGACCAAGCTTTTTATTGTCTGATAATGATATAAATGGTAATAAAAGTGGTAAAAACTTTTTACAATATAAAAAATAAAATGAATTTAATTGTTTTCTTTTTTATGAAAAAATAGAAAAAAAAAATTAACTAACAGAATAATTCTGTTCTGGGTTTCTTATCAAATCAGCATTTTTTGACACTTAGCATTAGCAAAATATCAAATTAGAGAAAATAAAAAATAAAATATTTCAAAATTTTAACTGGTTTTCTGAGAGTACTGATCACTTGATGGTATTTTGAATTTAATCATTTGGTTAAAAAAAGTGATACTTGGTTTTTAAATGGGTGGCTTACTATAAAAAAAAAGTAAACCTGATTAATAGAGAAAGATAAAATGCTTTCAAAGAGTTATCTAGTTATCATTTGTCTTTGAGTAGGGCTAAAAAAATACAAAAAATAAACTGTCTACAATGATGATTTAATTAGATTTTACTCTAGATCAATTACTTTTAACTTGTTTACTTTTTCAATTTTGGCTATTTTAAAATTGTCAATTGTTATTTTTTGTTTTTCAAAATAACTATTAAATATGATTAGTGAGTTTCTAATTAGTAAAATTGGAAGAGTTGCAGGATAAATCAAATTAGTATAATTTATTTAAATCAAGTATTTACAGCTTATACAGTTGTTCCAATAACCAATATTGACTTTAATAAAAAAATTTTTAAGGCTTAAAGGGGGGCAATCTGGATAAAGGAGCATTTTTCAATTTTTTGTAATTTTGAAGAGGATCTGAAAATAAGATTATTTACTTTAGTTATACATCAATGATTTTTATTATTTAAACTAAACCCCATTTCACTCAAAGTCCCAGCCAAAAATGAAAAAGTCACTTTATTTTTAAGAATCAACCAAACTTAGATTGTTTAGAAATGCGAGAAATGATAAACTTCATATAAGAGTCGATAATTATAAAAGAAACTCCTGAACGAACCATAAATTTCAAAAAAAAAAAAAATGTTAAAAAATTTTTTGGACCCCATTCATTGGAATGTCTGGTGCAAAATTCTCAATTTCTTTAGGAAATTAAAATTGTCGATAATAAATTATTTTACTTGTAAATGTATGAATTTTAAAAGAACATACAAAGCATCACTTTTCTTAACGTTTATTTGATTTTTCAAACATTTTTTTTTCAAAGTTAATTGTCAAAAAAAAAAAAAAAAAAAAAAAGACAAAAAGTCTGAAACAAAAAAAAAAAATTTACAAAAAGAGAAAAAATGATTTTGATCTAAAAATTGAAAATTTTAGTTTGATAAGAGTAATGAATTAGACTCATAGAATGTCTTCAATTTCTTCAATTAAACTGCCTTGAAGACTGAAAAAGAGTTTACATGATTCATTATATTTTTTAAATTATTTTTTCACATCCTAAACAAAATTATAATAAAAAATTTCACAGTTGAATTACTTACAATGGTGTTTCGAATGCTGAATGGCTTATCTTTTATCCATATTTCAACATTCTATTATAGCATTTAATTTTTTGATTTGTTTCTTTTAATCATTCTTGATTTTTTTTTTTTTTTTTCATAACAACAAAAAGTAATAAGAAAGATTTTTTTATGAATGATATTTGAAATAAAAGGAAATTGTTTAAAAAGAACAACAGAATTACAATCAAGAGTATCACAAAAGGAAATTTGAATAGAACTTTAATAGCTAGAAGGATTCTAAAAAATAATAATTATTTCCTAAAATATACCTAGTTAAGGTTTTAAACATATGTGTTTGGTGGAATAGGAGAAGCGAATACAATTATATTTTATCAAATTTTAAAACCATGGAATAGCTATAAGTTTTATTCTAAGAATCTAAAATTATCTTCTTATAAAAAAATATATATTTATTATAAAAAAATGAAAATTGAACCAATTTTATCAATATATTCCCTTTTTTTTT
This sequence comes from Anaeramoeba flamelloides, assembly GCA_027625915.1. Classification (NCBI taxonomy): domain Eukaryota; family Anaeramoebidae; genus Anaeramoeba; species Anaeramoeba flamelloides. The sequence continues at coordinate 7,803,505 of JANTQA010000032.1, read as the reverse complement.
ATTGTTTAGCATTACTAAAAAAAAAATATCAATTAATTTTTAAAAATGTTTTTTAGAGAATAGACAATCACACCACTAATATAAAATACTATTTTCTCATCTCTCTCAAATTTTATACTGTATTATGATGTAGCTACCCCCTTAACTTTTGTTTTCCAACGTTATTCTTTTAACTGTTGTTAAAAAATGTTTTAAATATCGTTTTCAGTTTTTAATTATTTTAGAAACTGAAAATCTCTCAAGAGTATATTATTTTTACAAAAAGAAGTCTATCTTGAAAATAATAAAATCAGTCTTGTATAATTAGATAAAATTTTATTTATTCAAAGATCTCAAAAAAAAATATAATTATTTCTTCTAATTGAATCAAAATCCCAAAGATCTTTTTATGAAAAATTAATATTGACATTTTTAAAGATCCAATTGTCTCTAATTATTAAAATATTTGAAATAGAATATAGTTTAAAATGTTTTAACCAAGGCTCTTGCCGAGGATTTCAAATTTCTATAAAATTTCAGCTGATTAACTTTTTTCTCAATTTTCGAATATTGCTTTATTTAGGATTCTTATCTTGTGGAATATGTATTGTAAAAAAAAAAAAATAAATAAAAAAAGTTCATGAATTACAATCGAATTTGTTTAAGCTAATGTGTGGTCCTTGTTTTTTTTTTTTTTTTTTTTTTTTTTTTTTTTGTGAATTCTTTAATCATAAACCAATTTTGATAAAATTTTATATTTTATTTTATTATTCCAAATACTATAGAATTATAAGAACAAAATTATCAAGATATGAGTTCTTCAAAATATTAATAAAAGTGGTTTTATTGTAAAAATAATTAAATTAGCCAATCCCAAAAAATTATACAATAATTTTTATAATTTGATATCTTAAATAAATCCTTTTTTATAGAATAAAGTTATGTCCTATCTGAACAGAAATCATTTCCAGTCTTTTATTCAACTTAAATTTCATTTTTTAACTTTATTTGTCAAATTATAAACGTTCGAAAATTCAAAAGTAATTTTTGACAAATAAAAACTCCAAAAGAAAATTAAATTTTCAAAAGGAGATAATAAAAAATATACTCCAAAACTCATAATTAATAATAACAATAACAGTATAACCCCTTAAAGTCTTGATTTGGTTTTGAAATATTTCAAAGATGAGAGGAATTATTACAGAATGAAGAAACATTAAAAATTTAAAATGAGAGAATAAAATTTGTTTGGAATTAAAAAAAGTTCCTACTTTTTCGATCAACTCATTTTAAAGAAGAAACTCACACAGACGTTCGTTTCTTAACAAAAATAACAAAATGTTTCCTAACAGAGTAAAAATGGCAAGAAAAATTTAATATAGGCTAATTTATTGACCAAATTAAAAATTGACAATAAAGAGAAAATTTTATCATATCTTTTCCAAAAAAAGACTTGAAATTTTTAAAAACATTTTTGAACATTTAGTTACAAAACAGTTTTTCAGAAAATATCCTCTCTTTTTTATTGTTGTTTTTAATCGATAAAACTGAACTATTTTCGTGGTTATGACTTTTGGTGATTAGTTTGTTTATATCTGGTTTGGTTGGTTCAAAAATAGGGTGATTGAATTTGGAAGGTTGTAGAAAAATGATTAAACGAAATGATATTATGTAAATACTGTTTGGTTTGGAAAGTAAAGGTTTAGGTAACTGTATTTTTGAAAAAAAAAACATACACAAAACCCTAACAAACTGTAACTAAAAAAAAAAGTATTTATAAAAAAAAACAACAGTTATTTACAATAACAACATAAAAAATTTGAAAAACACAAACGAAAATGTAATAACAGGTTATTTAAACAACTAACTAATTTTCAAAAAAAGATGACAATTAATAGAGTCGTTTAATCATCTGACTCACCCAATTTGAACATTTTTATCAAACAATAATAATAAATATATTGAGTTGAAAGTTTCATGATCAAATTGATCAATTTGTTTGAGTTTTGTAATTTAAAGACGATTTTGGGAAAATGTGTTTTCGAAAAATTTTTCAAAATTATTAAAAAAAAATGGAAGAATTTTGTGCATTTTTTTTATTTATTTTATTAAAGAAAAATTATCAATATATTTTTTTTTGTTATTTTGCATTTTTTTTTTAATTATTTGTATTAACTTGTACATTTTAAATTATTGTTGTTGCGCTTTTGTTCATTTATCCAAAATATGTAAATTATAATTCGTTCTTTGCAAAACTATGATTTTCCAATTAAAAAATGAAATTTTTTTGTTCACTTCCCAAAATATTTTCGAGTTTATAAGCTGAAGTAAAACCCAAAGATCTTGACAACCTCGTTTAGAAGTGATGTTTTTAGACAATATATTAAACTTCCTTAGTTAGTTCTGAGACAAAATTTTTACCCTGCTAATTTGATTGTAGCCATTATAATTAATATTCATTTTGGAAATTGAAATAAAAATTTTCAGTTATTAATTGGAAAATAACAGTATTAAAAAAATAACCTATCGAGAATTATTATCAGCATATTTTTTTGAATTCGCTTAAATAACCCCAGATACAGTCAGTTCCACTTTTAAGGCACAAAATTTCAACGAAATTTATGGCACAAAAAGAATTTCTAATCAAGGCACAAAATTCAGATTCTAGTAAAAAAAATTGGAAAAAAAAAAATTTTCAAATTTTGTGCATTAATTTAAGATTTTTTTGTGCCTTAAATTTCGTTGCTAGTTTGTGCCTTAAAAGTGAAACTGACTGTATTGTTCTCAACTAAGCCAACAAAAAATAATTTAAATCACCGTTTTTTTAACAAATAGCGATAAGAAGGGTGGTTTTTAAGGCACCAGCAAAAACCAATTGTTTTCACAGATTTTTAATAATGGTGTTTTTATTATAAATGGGATATATGTCCTTAATAAAATTAAACACTATTTTTTTCTGATTAATATTTTTCGAAATTAAGAACATAAATTAATTCAATTAAACACTGGGTGATAATTTTTTTTAGAATAAAAAAACTCTCAACTTTTGAATATCGAAAATATTTTTTGGAATTAGTGTGTACTTTTTTATTTTTTTTTGAAAAATCGGGGTTTAGAAAAGTTTGAAATCAAAGAATAAGCCAATATCTTAAATTAGAATGCTTTTCCAGAAAATTTATCCTTTTAGTTTAACTTTTTTTTTTATTTTACCATTTAAAACTAAAAAAAAACATTTGAGGGCCAAATTAGTACCTTTTGTGAAAAGAAAATTCCCATAATCTAGAATTTGTTTTATTAAATGAGTTAAAACAAGATAGTGTATCTAAAAATATACATAATCTCAAGTTTGAATTCAATGATTTTGGCAAAAAATGTTTTCAAGAAAAAGCTAAATTGAAACTTTATTTATTTTTATTTTATCATTTAGTTTTTTTAATTGTATTAATGGATAGTATTTGATCAGTTTTTCATTTTTAGTGTTTTTTGGGTCGTAGGGACATATTTTCAATTATTCTGTTTTTTTTATAATTCATCAGAATATTTCATTTGTGATTTTTATTTCATACAAAGTAAACCAAAATCTTGAAAAAACAATAAGCTAATTACCAGCCGATTGAAAAATCTTTTTCTTTGAAAATTGCATTTTATTCAAAAAGAAGAATGAGGAAAATGAAAAAGATTCATTTTTTTCCCATTTTATTAAAAAAAAAATGTGTAATTAATCAATCAATGAAAAACCCCATTCCAAAAAAACTTTATTAAAAACTCTGTTATTGTTTTTACAACTCCTTTTTATCTTTGTTCATTTATTTTTTCTGTTTTTAGATCTTACTTTTTTTTTTAAGGTTCTATAAAGGTTCCCAATTAAAAACGATGCTGATCTTTTTTTCTAATCTTGCTTTTCTCCAAATAGTTTATTATTTTAGATTTGTCAATCCTGAAAAATATCAATCTTTTTATTATTTTTGCAAATTATTAGAGGGTAAACTGTAAGATTGTAGCAACCATAAAACTCCTATATACTCAAGTGGCAAGTTGTTTCTCGTCATTTATTTTTATTCTCATTAAGGGGTGTTTTGTCTTCTATTTGTAAAATGACTATTGAAAAAATTGTAAAAATTTTTAAAAAGCAATAAACTATGAAATAAGTTGTGTCTTTAAAACTCAGCAAGTCTTTGATCAAAATTTCTTTGAATAAAACCAAAACAAATTTTCTCACATACTGTAATAGGTGAAATAATATTTGTTTTTGTCTTTTCTTTATTTTGAAAAATATTAAAAGTTGTTGTGGAAAATTTGTAAATGAAATAACTCTTGTTTGAAGCATTTTGTTTGTGGGTGTTTGTAATAATTGTAGTTTTTAATTGAGAATTTCAAGTTACCCAGTGCTTACAAGGTAATTTTTGAAGTCTAAATTTTCATGAGTGTTTTATCTTATTGGGGGGGTAAATTTTTTGAAAAGGTAGTTTTCACATTGATAAAAAGAAAAATTCATCATCAAAAATTTGTTTTTTATTTCTAATTACCTGAAAAACCAATTCCAGATTTTTACTAAAAGTTCATTTTTCTAATCATAGGTTCACTCTTATAGTTATTCAATCCACATTTTATATTTTTGGAAAAATCACCAAATATATAAAAATTATTAAGGGGGTAAGTACATATTTCATTTTTTGAGTGCCACCATTTATGTGAAACTGAATTATTCAAATCATTTCTTTTGCCAAATACATTGATATTTTCATAAATACTAGAGTGGGATATATTCTAGTATAAGATATTTTCATACCAACGTAAAAACGAAATTAAAAAAATGAAAAAAGTGATCAAGAAAAAATAAATAAAAATCATTTATTACTTGATCTTATCTGTAAAATTTGATACAATTACTTATTCTTTATTTGGTTTTATTTTTAATTCTTTATGAAAAAATTTTATTTGGAAAATTTTTGAGAAATAAATTACATGTTTATTTTGAAAGAATTTCCAAAATGAATTTAAAAATCCTATTTTTCATTTATGTCATCTAATTCTGGTTTGGTTCAGAAAATGAGAGATTTTTTTAATTCTTCTTGAGAATGGGGGTTTATTGGATAAATTCGTTTGATTTTATAATTATTTATTTTCCATCAAAATGAGAACTCAAAAAAATTCTGAATCTGATTGAAATTTGTTATTGAATTTCTGAATTATTTTGATTTGAATCTTTTGTAACTGTTTTTTGATTCCAAGAATTAAACTCCTTTATTTTAATTTTTGAAATAGTATTCCTCGTTTTGGCTTTGTTTGAGAAAAATATTTTAAAAAAGAATTTTGAAAGTAAATTTTTCAGAAAAGGTTTTTTAAAATAATAATAAATAGTAATGGGGCGAGAAATTCAAGGAAAAAAATAGTTTTTATTCATGCAAACTAAGAAGATAAAGAAAACAAATCTTCAAAAATAGGCTTTTATCGATTTTTTTTTTTTTCATTCTTGATTTCAGCAAATTTATTTGGAATGGTGATCTTTCGTGTTTGGTATTCTAAAAGAAAATATTTGTTTCAAATGCACACCCTTTCGGGTATATTTTGTTGGTTTACTGTTTGATTAATTTCGATCATTGGTAAAAACACATTTCTAGATCCAAAACTTTATTTAATAAAACCAAAAATTGAATCAAAAAAAAATGTTCAAAAAATTGAAAAAATTAAGATTCAACTCTGAATTACTTTGATTCCATTCACAAATAAACTAGTGGATGGTGTTTTGGTCTCAAAGTTTCAATATCTGTTGGCACTCAAAAAATTATTTTTACAGTAAAGTTCACACAATTAAAAATTTTCAAAATGGTAAAATGTACTTTCTTCCTTAAAACATTAACAAAAAAAAAAAATACAATTTTACAAATTCTTAAAACATTTAAATTTTTGAAAAAACAAAAAGATCAGAAATCATGATTAATCAGCCTAATTGTGATTGTAATTCATTTATCAGATTCTGGAAAACCTTTTAATATTAGAAAACTTTTGTTTTTACTGAAGAAAGAACGAATTCAATTGATTTCTATTAGCTCCTAAGACACCGAAATATTTGTTACTTTATTAATTAGAAACCAAACAAGCAAAAAATTTTTTTAAAGTGATCATCTTTCCAGTTTCCAACTAACACTTTCTATATATATTCAATACTATTTGGGAGCGGGGTTTTAGTTTTTCTTTGGGATTGTGCTAAAAAAAAGAAAACTTGGGAAGAAAATACCCTCTTTTAATAAAATCGTTTCTCCGTATTCAATATTTGAATGAAAAAAAACAAATCGAAGTAAAAACTCACAATAAATTGGTTTCACTTAACCAATTTTTGGTTTCCGTTTCCTATTATTCAATTACTTTTTACCTTTTGTTTAGAAAAAAAACTGACTAATGAATTTTTTTGAAGAATCTTTTTTTAGTTAATTCAATAAGCAACCATATTTTTCAAAAGTTTAAACATAACCGGGTTTAATTTATACTTACTCTTGAACATTTATCTAAAATATAAAAAAAAGAAATAACTTTTAATTTTTTCAATCAATTGAGTGAAAAAAAAATACATAATATGCTTAAGTTTCTGAGTGCCAAAAATAAAAATGATCTAAATGAACATTTTTTAAATTTTTATTACACACCTTTTTTTTATATTTTTTGAAAAAATAGATGGGAAACATCATAGCATACAAGACACTTTCCCAAAAGTCATGGAAAAAGTATTTAAAAATGATTGCTAAATCCAACGAAGCAATCCTTTTAATTGATGAAAAGATTCAATTTTCATATTTCAACAAGAAGGCTGCAAAAATCTTGAAAATTAAAAACAGAAGAGGTGTCAAATTAACACCAGCCCTAATTTCACCATTGAAACAGCCCCACCTGGGAGTCGATAGTGTTTCTGGATCACAATCTGTTGTTGAAAATGTTTATAAGTAAATTTTAATTCATTTTTGATTGCAAACAAAAACAAAAACAAAAACAAAAACAAAATAAAAATAAAAAAAAAAAAAAAAAAAAAAAAAAAAAAAAAAAAATTCCAAATTCTCATTTATTTAATCCAAAAAGTAAAAACGTAACAAACTTTTCGAATCCAAAACACAAAACAAAAACGTTATTGAATGTACGGTATTTTTTTTTGCAACGAACCAAGAAATTCGAAATTTTTCTAAAAAATTTTTTTTTTTTTATCTTTTTGGAAATCTTCAATAACTTTTACTTCTAACACTCATCTTTAATTTACACCACCGACAATATGTACCATTTAAACATTACAGCGAAGTTATTTAACAATCAAAATACAAAATATTTCAATTTTCTAACCACCAAAAAATTTTTAATAAAATTTTTATAATAACGATCAAAAAACAAGATCAAACAAATTTTAAAACCAAAAACTTGATTACAAAAATACCCACTTCGATTTCAAACCAAAAATAAAATTCAAAGTATTTTGATTTAAAAAAAAAGCAATTGAAAAAGCTTCGAAATTAAACTATTCTTCAAAACAATCCCTCACAACCAAAATTAAATTTGAAATTGTGTGGTATTGCCAATACACTTTGCACATCTTCATTAAAGTCATTTTAAAAAACTGTGAACAAAAAAGTTATTACTGGTATTTGTAGAATCAATGGGAAAAGATTTTTGCTTCATTGTCCTATTTTTCTTTTCTAAATAGAAATTTCAAAGAAGCCTGTTGTAATTTGTGTTTCACCAACTTGAAAAAGGAAAAGGAAAAAAATTTCACTTCGCTTTCCTTATTTTTCTTTTACTTGTCGAGTTTTTAATGTAGTAGGCTGCAATTTGTGCCTCTATTTGAAAAATACAAATAAAAAGCAAGTTAAAATATTTTTCCATTTATTCTGTAAATACAAGTAAAGTCATAAAAAACGGTTTATTGAAAAAATCTTGATGGTGTTAAAGACAGTTTTGAAAACTTTTTTGTTTCACTTTTTTCAAATTACTTTAATGAAGATGTGCAAAGTGTATTGGCAATACCACACAATTTCAAATTTAATTTTGGTTGTGAGGGATTGTTTTGAAGAATAGTTTAATTTCGAAGCTTTTTCAATTGCTTTTTTTTTAAATCAAAATACTTTGAATTAAATTTTTGGTTTGTTAAGTACAGTCATTTTATCAAAGTGAAGACTTAATAAAACTTTTATCTTGTTTTCTATTTTTAAAAAGTGAAAACTATTTCAGAATTAAAACTTTTTTTAAAGTTTCCTGTTTTAAAAAAGTGAAGATTTCACCATAATAAAACTTGTATAAAGTTTTCTATTGAAAAAAGTGAGAGATTAACCTTTAATATACTGTGTAGAGATTGGAGTCTGAAAAAAAGAACTTTTTTTAAAAAAAAGTCTTCACTTTATTAAAACACAAAACTTTAAAAAAGTTTTAATTCTCAAAATCATAAAAAAAAAAAAAAATTTCCACTTTTTTAAAATGACTCTAGGTTGTTAAATAAAAAATAATGTAAAAAATATTTTTAATTCAATTTTCTTTTGAAAAATATACACTAGTTTAAATATGAATGTTGTATAAAAATAGATTTTTTACACTTTTAGAGATAAATAAACAGTTCCCATGCATTAGTCCAAATTTTTGGAATATTTTTTAATATCTGATTATCTTAATAGATTAATAAGGATTTTAATCAAAAAACCGTTTGGTGAATACCAATCTTTCAATTTTTTTAAAAAAATCATTTTTTAAAATTGAAAGATTAGTATTTGCCAAACGATTTTATGATTAAAAATCCCTTTGAGCTCAAAAATCAAAACGGGTGTTTCGTTTAGTATTACCAAAATTTGGATAAATGCGTGGAACTCTTTATTTATCTCGAAAATTGTAAAAGCTTCATTTTTTACAACATTCCATTTTTACACCTGTGTACTCACTCAATTTCCAAAAGATTTCATTCCAATGTACATTTCAAAAATCAACATTTTTGTACAGTTTTGTTGCATTTACTCCAATAAAATTCTTACTTCAAAGCAAGTGAAAAAAATTGAAGAAAAAATGAAAATTGAGCCAAAGAACATTTGATCCTTTTTTTGAATTTATCAGTAAAACAGCAACCAGCACAATATTTAAAAAGCACAAAATCTGAATAGAGTTAAATTAAAACCAATTACAAAAAAAATGTTTTCAAAATTCAGTTATTTTTGTTTTTCAATCCCTACTACACAAGTGTAAAAAATTATGTCTTAATTTTAAAAGTTTTCTCTCTCTTGGTAGTATAGCGGAAAAGTATCACCATTAATGGAGAATCTGTATTTATTGTGAAGGGTTGGACTAAAGAACTTCTAATCTGTTAAAAAGAGGATTTTACAGTAACTAAAATTGAGACTTCTTTCGTGACTAAATTCATGACTAAATTCATGACTAAACCCGTGACTAAATTCATGATTAAATTCATGATTAAATTCATGACTAAATTCATGACTAAATCCGTGACTAAATTTGAGACTTCCAATTAAAAGAGTATCTAAAATAGATCAGTCATAAGAAGTATTTGAATCTTAATTTCGTTTTCTAACATTAATGGAGAATCACAAATTTATCAAAAAAACTTCAAAAAATTCAGAACATCATTTTTGTACATGTGTAGCAGTTTAAAGTTTTTGAAAAGAAAATTGAAGTGCAACTATTTGAACTATCATACAAAAAAAAAAAAAAAAAAAAAAAGTAAAAGATTACATTATCATTATCCGCCACAACCCCCCACCGATAAAGCCTTTGAATAAATACACACTATTGTCAAAAACAAATTCAACAAATGTGGTGAATAGGAAAATTGATTTAATAAAAACTATTTATTCATCACTAATATTTGGATCTTGAAATTGAAAAAACTAATAATAAGCCAAATTTTTAATATATAATATTTTCTTTATCTCACTTATATCTTTCCAAACTTAAACACAAACACAAACCCTTGTATAATTTATTTTTAAAGGAGCCAAGATGGAAGATTTGATTATGTATGGCAACATCAAAGAGTAACTGGGGAATTATTTTTCGTTCGCGTATATTTAACCATTATTAGAGTGAAGAATAAAACACATTGCCAATGCTTATGGAGGCCAATCAAAAACCCAAATGAAATTTTCACATCATCAATTAGCTCAATGGGGTCGTTTAGCTCATTCAACTCACTAGGGGGAGGCAACTCCTTGAGATCCTTCGGTTCAATGGGCTCTTTCAACACTTTAGATTCGACAGTTTCGAATACCTCGTTTGCATCTTTGAAATCTACTAATTCTGATATCTCTTTAAATTCCTTTGAAAAGCAATTCCAAGATTTAAATCTGGGCTCAAAATCGTCAAATGGACAACCCACAACAAATAATTTATCATCAGATAACTATTCGTTATCAACACAGTCGTTGCATTCAAAAACATTAGACCATTCTAAAGGCAATTTAGATGATATCCAACCAACAACATCAACTAAAGCGTTAAAAAACAAAAGAAATAAAAACCGTTCGATATCAAGAAAAAAAAAGAACCCCTTTCTACCTATCTATGCACTTGAAATTGATAAATTAGATATCGATGAAAATTTTTTGGACTTTCAGGCTAATATCAAAAAAATAGTTCGATCAACTAATGATTTGATAGCAGAAAAAAAAGTAATTGAAGAATTTCATAAATTTGAAAAAACCTTTAATATGTCGCTCAAAAAAAGAGAAAATTATATTCAAAAATTAACATTATTAAATAAAAAATCAAAAAGAAATTCACGCAAAAATTATAAACGACTCGGTAAATATAATATTTATTATTATTAATTTATTTTTTTAAATATTCATTATTTCACATTATTTATATTAAAAAATTTTCTTTCTATATCTCCCTCACTCACTTTTCATATTCCTTTTCCCAACTTTCCATAATAGAACATCGCCTCCAAGAACGATTATTTTTATACAATGAAGAAGTCAAAAAAACGAAAGAAATTGAAGAAGAAAATAAAATGCTAAAGCGTAGCTTTCAACAATTACAGAAAACAATAGATTATCAAAAAAACCGATTTGACAAATTTATCAAAATATTAGATGAAAACAAATCTGAGAATGATTAAATGAATATGAAAAATATCATTATTTTATTTTTATGTTTATGAGTCGACATTTTGGAATTTTTTTTACTAAATAAAAGGAATTTGTTTTATTGAAAACAAAAATCCGATTTAATATATTTAAAAAAAAAAAATTTTTTTTTATTTGTTGCTATTTTTGAAATAAAATACAAAAATAATGTATAAAGTATAAAATGTACTGAATAAGAATAGATGAAACATAAAATTATTCAATTATTATTTTATTTTATTTTATACTGAAAAAAAAAAATTTGTTTTTTTTTTACTTTACAATCTTAACAAATGTAAATAAGACTTTAAAGTATTATTTAAACAAAATTCCAATAGAATATTAACTTATTATTTTTCGAAAATAATTGTAATAATTTTGAAATAATATTTAATTTCCAAAATAAAAACATTTAAAACTGTTTTTTTAATTTCATTTTTTTTTATTTTTTTTTTATATATTTATTGTTGATTAAACTCAATTTTTTTAAATGTTAATAAATTTGAAACTCTCTTTCATTGTTTTTTTTTTAAGACTCTGTCTTGACTTAATTATATATTTTGCAAAATTTTTGTATATTTTTGGATTATAAAGTAAATTTCAAAAATTTGGACACAGTTTAAATAGTTGAAAAAATCACAATACCGAACTTTACATTCAATTTTGAAATAATTTTGATTTTACCAACTTTTTCATTTTTTATCTTTTTTGTTTTTTTTTTCATTTACCTTTTTTCCAGTTACAAAATCTGTTTCGTTAGAACTGGGAATTTTTTTTCAATGGTTGATAGAAAGTTAGTGTTGAGTTTGTTAAATAGCAAGAGTAACATACAATTTGTCGGTGTTTTCTTATTATTTGATCGATTAACAATTTTTGGTGATATTTTAACAAATTTACCAATACATTTTTTGACCAACTAGTTTCATTATTTTGGACACACAAGTTTTTATTTTTTGGTTTAATAATTTTTTTCTTTTATGTGGATGAAAATGTTTTCTTATAAAATCATTAATACCCTGGATGACTTAAATGTTTTTTTATATTAGGTTTAGAAATATACTAGTTGAGTTTTTTTTTTTTTTTTTTGTATATTTTTGATTTTGGGTGTGTTCAAAATTTTTGGAATGGGGTTTATATATATATATATATATATATTTACCTAATATTCATACCCTAGAAGATTTTATCTAGGTTTTTTTAATTCCAAATACGGAGCAAAACCAAAGATTTTACCCAATTCTTCTAAATTAAAAAAAAAAACAAGTAAGCGGAATACCAATTATTAATCCCAGATAGTCGAATTTTTATCTGTAACCGATAATCTTTCTATCGGGTTTTTGGCAACACTGTGAATTCAGGGATGTGTCGCCAAATGCCTAGATTTTTTTGTAATTTCTTAAATTAAAAAAAAGATTATAATAATTTTCCAGAATTCGAAATAATTTAGTAAAATCAAGGATTTTTCTCAATACTTTCAAAATCTGTTAGATCTAATGACAGTAGATTTTTTTTGTTATCATCATAAAAATAAATTATTATTATTTATTATGTTATTTTAATTATTTTTCATCTCCTCTCTACTTTTTATATATAGTCACTTTCACTTTTAAGGCACAAAATTTCAACGAAATTTAAGGCACAAAAAAAAAATCTCAAATTAAAGCACAAAATTTAGAATTTTTTTTTACAAATTATTTTACTTGAATTTGAATTTTGTACATTAATTTGAGATTTTTTTTTGTGAATTAAATTTCGTTGAAAGTTTGTGCCTTAAAAGTGAAACTGACTGTAATATTTTTTCTTTAATTATTCATTTATCAAAATAAATAAATAAATAAAGAAGAAAAATAATTTTCATTTTTTTTTGCATTAATTTAATTTAATAGGACTTTTTTATTGTCTTAAAATACTTTTCGATATAAATTCAACTTTAAAATGTTTGGTATTTTTTTTCAATTTGATTTTTAAAAATATTCATTACCCACAAAATATAACAAGGATATTTTAGACTTTGATAATATTGAGTGAAGTGTTTTTTTTTTTTTTTTTTACATTTGGATCTTTCCAGATGTGAAAATTTATACTTATATACCAATATAACCATGCAATAGTCTTATTCTGTAATAGAATTTATTTTTAATAAAATTTATTTCTAAACTATTAATTTTTATACAGTAAGTTTCAATTTTAAGACACAAACTTTCAACGAAATTTAAGGCACAAAAAAATCTCAAATTAAGGCACAAAATTTGGAATTTTTTTTTTTACGATTTATTTTTACTAGAATTTGAATTTTGTGCTTTAATTTGAGATTTTTTTGTGCCTTAAATTTCGTTGAAAGTTTGTGCCTTAAAAGTGAAACTGACTGTAAAATCAACTTCCGAGACAATTTTTTTTTATATTTACATCAAACAAATTCCAAAATACTTGACTCCTCTAAAATAGATTAAAAAGATATTCTACAACAAATTTCTATTCAATTTGGAAATTATATTTATTTATAAAAAATATTTTGATTCATTTTTTTTTTTTTTTGTATATATTAGTTTTCCTTTATTTTCCCCCAATTACTTAATGCCTACATTTGATAATTTTTTAATGATTAAAACAATCTCAGGGTTGAATTAGTTAAAGATAAAACCCCATTAAAAATTTTTAATGATACATAACCAGCTGATCAATAAATAATGATTCTTGACATTGAAAAAGATTATATTAAAGATTTTTTTTTCCTTCCCTTTCGTAATTTTGGAGGTATGGTTATATATCTATATACACCTGTGGAAAAATAACTAAATACAAAATAATTAATATTACACAACTAAAACGCGATTTAATCTGAAGGTTTTAAAAATAAAAACAATTAGGATTTATTTTATTAGTATTGATTCTGGAATTATTCATTTTTTTATTATTCAGTTTTGGTTTATATATAGAAATTCCAATTAAAATTTTTAACACACAAAAATTCAATTTTTGATAAAAAAATCTTATTTAATCAATTCTAAAAGAAATATCAAATTATAATGATTTAATAATTGAAATTGTTATAATTGCTAATAAATTACAATACTCACAAAACGAAAAATAAATTATCATCAATACTAATAAATTATTGGTATGTTAAGAAAATTTTCTATAGAGCAAAATAAAAAAAAATATGGATTGGCTAAATTTGTAAAAATTCTATCGCACTATTGATCAGATCAAACGATTAGAGACTATCATTAATTAATTTTATTCGAGTTCTTCTATTTAGAACAACTTAACTTTAATCTAATATTAATTATAGTAAAAATTTTTTTATGTACAGAAGTAAGCTACTTAATTCAAAAAAATGAAATGAAAACAGAAAATTAAAAGACGAAAAAATGATTTTCCTATTTTTCAAAAATCAAAATTATTTCCAATTTATATGAAATTGTATTATTGTGATTTCTTTGAACTATTTTAACCGTGCGTAAAAATGTGAATTTAGGTTTTTATATATATATATATTGCCAAAAGTAATTTTTACATTTAAAAGGATATTCTTTTCTGAAAAGTTTTTTTTATTTTGCCAAAAACATGTTACTATTTCAATGTTTTAATGAATTCAAAACTTTTATTTTTAAGGAATGAAAAAATCAAATCCTAGGATATTTCAAAATACAATTTATAACCTATATACAAAAATTAAATATTTTTCCCATTTCTAGTAAGCACAATCCTTAAGTAATACCACTCGCAAAATTGGAAAACAGATCGTATTGATTTAGATGTGACAAAATGTTCTTTTGGTTCTTAGCTGATCGATCTTGGACTTTATATTAATTTTAATAGTGGTTTATAGGATCAGCATCTACTGTGGGGAGAACAAAGATCAAAGTATGTTGTTCTTGGGTATCAATAATATTAGTGCTACATGGTCCAAATGTCTCCAAAAATCGATTATCCAAGTATTGCGATTGGTTGATCGCATCAAATATAAATGATCCATGTTTGAGTAAAAAAAAAAACAAGACCTTCATCTAAAACCGGAACCTTATTACAAATTTAAAGATTTAATCATCAATTGTCGGACTCCAAAGTCACAAAATATCATTTTTTTCATTTGTCACAAAGTGTAAATTAGTGGCTAAAAAATTCAATTTTCTTAAAAACATTCAATAATTAATGATTATTTTGACAGATTATTTCTGAAATCTTTGAAAGATATTGATGTTACAATTAACTTTATAAAAAGCAAACAAAAACAACTATACTTTTGGCTCTACGATGATGATTATTTGGTTAATTTTGAAATTACAGCCGTTTCAAGTCTACCATAAAATTTTAAATTAAAAACAATTGAATTTTCTCATCTTAATTTCCAATTTTCAAAAAATTTGGAAATAAGAGCTATTTAAAAAAAAAAAAAAAAAATTTTGAAGATTTTTGAAGAACTTATAAATGTTGTTCAAATAAGATAAATTTTTAAAGATCAGTAAATATTGATATTTTTTTGAGCTGTTTTGGACCAATAATTTTTAAGTTTCATGGAGTCTTGAATTTTTTTTTCTGATTTTCCAAAATTTGAATAATAGCTCATTATTTATTATAATTTTTTTTTGAATAATAGCTCGTATTTCCGAATTTTTTGAAAATGGAAAATAAGAATAGAAAAATCAATTGTTTTTAATTTAAAATTTTATGGTAGACTTGGACAGGCTGTAATAGAATAAAATAAATGTTACCTTTTAGAAGTTCTAAATTCAAATTTTAAAATATTCAGAATATTTTTATTTTGTGTTTCCAAACTTTAGATTGTTAAAAAGTTTTTTAAAAAAAAAATTTCCAAAATGATAATTTTTAATTGTAATTATTAATAGAAAACCCAATAATGTATTGTCAATAATATTTATAATAGATTTTTAGATCTATTTGAATCATACAGTAACTAATATCATATACACCCAATTACAACATACTTTGATTAGAGACAAATCTCTTGTGAAACTATTCCTGCAATAGCGGTTAAAAAAAAATCACTTCTTTTCCATTTTTACTTTTACAAATAGAGTTTCCAAAGAAAGAGATTGGATTTTATGATCTCTTATTTATTCATTAGTTCATTTTTTAATGCTATATATATATATTGATTCAGTAGAACTCGAACCCTAAATGAAAGTCAGATTAGAGAATTTCCTAAAAATTAACCAGCTGATCTTTTATCCAATTTAAATTACAAACACATTTACCATATTTATATTCAGTCACCTTGTTTCGACTAAGACATAATGTCTTGCCATGAAAATAGTTATTCAGTTATTTCAAAGTCTTCGCACCTTAAAAAATTTGAAGAAATCATAACAATATTCCTCTCGAAATATTTACTGTTTATGGTTCTCGCTATCGATTAATAAAAATGACAATTATGAGTCGTTCCTCCTAACTCAATAGCAATACAACAAAACCAAGTTCTTCCAAGTATCAAAATATATTCAAACAATTTTTCTTTTGGGTTATATGTCAAACAGCCTCAGAAAATAGCTTTGTTCTTTTTCAAAAGAACGTATTTTTCCTTGAAAATTTGAAAAGTACTTTAAATTTAGTTTTCAATAAGAAGACTATAATGAAAAAAATAGAAAGTCTCCTCGAATAAAGAGAACTTTTTCTAGAAAACAATTCTATTTGGGAGAAATATGCGATCTAAATCTGAAAGACTAATCCAACCAAAAAAAAAAAAAAAATAAATTTCAAAAATCTAAAGGAATTGGAAAAAATGAAAATTGTTGACTCTCTTTCTTTTTTTGGTTCTAAACTCAACCAACAATTAAAAAACAAAGAAACCAAATCATTTTTTTATTTAAAATTAATTTCAAAATGACTAATTTTTTAGATCAAGCAATTACGACCGTAAATAGTGCAATCGAACTTGATCACGCTGAAAAATATCAAGCTGCTCTTTCAAAATACAAACTAAGCTTTGAATATTTTATGTTGGCGCTAAAATGTAATGAATCCAAAGCCAAAAGATTTCTTTTAATAACACACCCAAGACGATCTAATTATCGTTTTTACTTTTTTATTTTTGTTCAAAAAATTCCCTTTCTTAACGATCACAAATCTCAAAAATTAACCCACAACTAACTTACCTTGAACGTGTGTCTTTCTAATTAAATTTAATTCAATAAAGATGAAAAAAATGAAAGAAATAAATTGACCATCAAATCGAGGCTATCCAATTATCTGGACCGAGCTGAAAAATTAAAAGAATTTATTCTTGAGGAACAAAAACAACCAAAAAAAAAAAAAGTTACGGAAGGAGGCAAAAAGGGTTCAAAGAAAAGGTCAAGCAAAAAATCAAAAGGCTCAAACAAAAAAGAGGGTTCTGGTTCTGGATCAGGATCCGAAGAAGATCCTGAAAAAGAAAAACTTCGAGGTGTAAGCATTTATTAATTTTTTATTTTATTTTTTTTTTTTCAAATTTTCTGGGTTTCCCTCTTTGTATTTGGATTGAAAGAGATCTGAAATTTTTTATCTTTAAGTGATCAATTTCATGTCTTCTTCAACAAAATCTTGTAAACATTTTTAAATTCTCAACAATATAAATTTACAGCAATTGAGTGGTGCAATTTTAACAGAAAAACCAAATGTTAGATGGTCTGATGTTGCAGGTTTGGTAGGTGCTAAAGAAGCATTAAAAGAAGCTGTTATTATGCCAATCAAATTTCCACAATTGTTTGTTGGTAAAAGAAAGCCTTGGAAAGGTATTCTTCTCTATGGGGTAAATTTTTCTCTTTATTCTTTTTTTTTTTTTTTTTTTTTATTAAATTTAGGCACCATCCCAAACAAATCAATTCAAAAAAGAAAAGTCACCTATTATTTTATTCAGCGTTTTTGTTGTTGTCAAAAAAGTAAAAGACAATACTTGAAACATAAGAAATACCCTTTTATTGACAAATAAATTAAACAAAATTTTGAGAAATAAATTAAGAAAATTTTGATTCACAAACAAAATATTTGAATATCTTTGGGAAAAGAATCACCTAATAAAATCCATAAACCAGTTTAAATTATTAATTTCCCTTTTTCCTCTCGGTATTAGAATGAAAATAATTTGTTAAATTCTGAGGGCTTTGTATATTTTTTCAGAAAGACGAATGAATATTTTGTTCCATTTATTTTTCGATTAATTGTAAAAAAGTATTATTTGGCTGTTTTACTTTTTTAATACTCCTTTTTAAAAAAGTGTGGTAAAACGGTTTTCAAAGGTATCTCTCAAACAGTCGATAAACTTCAATCGGCCTATTTTCAGGACTTTATTAAAAAAAATTTGTTTGATTACACTTTATTAAAAACAACTTAACAATAAAGAATTAAAAAATATAAATAACCTCAAAATGATTAATAGAAACAAAAACGAGAGATTAGATAGAGTTATTTTAAAAAGGCATGGGGAAAAAGTCCAAATGGATCTGTATAACAGTTAACAAACATAAATAGACATATTTTTAGGAATTTATTAAAAACTTAAAATATTAAGACACTACTTTTTGCAAATGTGAGATTTACCTTTTGAATACTTTTTTTAAAACTTTATATTAACAACTTACTAAATTTCTTTGAATTTTGATAAAATCACCAAAATTCACAAATAAATGCTTTTTTCAAAATTTAAGGAAATATTTATCATATATTTTGTTTATGATTTCCTTTTTGATTAGATCTAATTTTTACTATTTTGAATTGGAAGGATGTAATAACCCGAAATAAACGTGACTTTTGAGTGAAAGAATACCTTATTTTTGACAAAGTTATTTAAAACCCGCTTCATGCATGATGAATATAAAATAATACATAAATATTCTGAAAAGTAAAAGTTTTCCAGATCTCAAAAATCCCCAAATTTATAAACCCCATTCCAAAAATTTCGACACACCCACAATCAAATTATAGGCAAAAAATTTCTCATTTTATTATATTTTTCCAAACTTAATATAAAACCACATTTAAGTTGCCCAGTATTAATGACTTTATATGCGATCAATTTTTATACAGATAAAAGAAAAAATGAAAAAATAAAAATCTCTGTGTCTTCTAAATTTTGAAATGAGTAGAACAAAAAAATGTATTGCTAAATTTAATGAAACAATTATTGATCGATCAAAGGTTAGGTACCATCACCTAAACTTATGCGATTATTCTATTGAACTAAACTCTTATTTAAACTCCAAATTAATCATTTAAAAAAATTTCCCCGATCAAACGAAACAGACCGCACAATTGGAAAAAAAATAACAAATACGAAAACAAAAAGTAAAAAAAATGATAACAATAATTGTTTAAATCAAAATTATTTCCAATTTGTATGAAATTGCAGTATTGTTGTGATTCTTTGAACTGTTTTAACTGTTTCCAAAATTTTGAAATTTAGTTATATATCTATATATATATATATATATACAAGCATATTATTAAACAAGAAATTCAACACATTTATAATATAATGCTATCAAATGTTTTTTAATTTGAAATACCTGTCAACTAAAATTTTGAAAAACTATATGAATTTTTTTTATTTATTTTTTTTTGTTAACATTTAACTATATTTATTTGTTTCATCTTTTTTAATCATCAACATTTTCAAAATTCTTTTTTTACCAAATAATAATAATAATTGTAAATTCTTTATAATATTAACAGCCACCAGGAACGGGTAAAAGTTACTTAGCCAAAGCTGTTGCAACTGAGGCAGCATCGACATTTTTGTCTGTTTCTTCATCTGATTTAGTATCGAAATGGTTGGGTGAAAGTGAAAGGTTAGTCAAGCAAATGTTTGCAATGGCACGGGAAAGAAAGCCATCCATTATATTTATCGATGAAATTGATTCTCTATGCAGTGCAAGAAGCGAAAAGGATTCTGAATCTGGAAGAAGAATCAAAACCGAATTTTTGGTACAAATGAACGGATTGGGTAATTCCATGGATGGGATTTTAGTTCTTGCAGCGACAAATATTCCATGGGCACTTGATACAGCCGTAAGAAGAAGGTTTGATAAAAGGATCTATATCCCTCTACCAGATGTCGTCGCACGAGCCAGAATTTTTGAAATCCATCTGGGCTCAACACCACATTCCTTGAAAAAAAAGGATTTTAAGAAATTGGCACAAAAGACTGAAGGGTATTCAGGCAGTGATATTTCGGTTATCGTTAAAGATGCATTGATGCAGCCCGTAAGAAAGGTGCAGACAGCTACACATTTTAAACGCGTAAAGGGACCAGACCCAGAAGACCCAGATGTTATCCGTGATGATCTATTAACACCATGCTCACCTGGCGACAAGGGCGCCTTTGAAAAAAACTGGATGGATATCGAATCAAACGATTTGATTGTCCCCGATATCACAATGAAAGATTTCCTTAAGTCTATCAAAAAAATTAAGCCTTCAGTTGGAGACGATGATGTAAAGGAGCACATCAAATTTACGGAAGAATTTGGTGAAGAATGTTAAAAAAATTGAATGGCAAATTGCTTAAAAGAAAAATTATTCTTATTATTTTTTTTTTTTTTTTTCTCTTTCTTTCTTTTTTTTTTTTTTTTTCTCTTTCTTTCTTTTTTTTTCTTTCACTTTGTTTTTGATCCCTTTCATTATTTTTTTCCATGTTTTTTTTCTTTTAAAATATTTATTTTATTGATTATTATTATTACAATAATAATTTACATATTTTCATGATTTTTAATATGGATTTCGATTTTATTTTGGATTTTGTTGATATTTTTGATCAATATTTCCTGAATTTACAATAATCATGTTCATAAAAATTATATTTATTTTATCATTTATTTGCAAAAAAGTTCAACTAATAATCATTATAATAGGTGGAAAAAAACAACAATTAAAATAAATAAATAAATGTCCAATATATCTTATTATATTTTTTAAATTCATCAGTTACAAACCTATCGTGATATTTGGAATAAATAGAGATTGGATTTTTTGGAATATACTTTCATTTTTTTCACAGTATTTTCTGGCTACAACCTTTTCAAACATATTGTGAAATCTTTGTCATCCATAGAAATAGATTTTTTTGTCTCATATTAAATTCAAAAAAAAAAAAATCTTCTATTATATGCTATTACATGATTTTTTGGCCCGAAATCAATTCTTTGAGAAAAATTTTTCTTTTCTTATAATATCAAAAAAAAAGTTTTTGTTGTTTCTGAAACAAATTCATAAATTCAAATCAAAAGAGCCCAAAGATCGATGAGACAATTCAATATTTACTTTGGAATTGCCTTATCGTTTGAGGTTTTTTAAGGGTTGAGGAATTGAAGAAGATCTATAAAAAGTTTGAAATTAATTTAGCTGAAATTAAAGATAAAAAAATTTGTCAAAAACTTAAATAGGGATTTGTTTTTTATTTTTTGTTTAATAATTTGGTATTTTTTTTTTTTTCTACTATTCATAAAATTTCTAAACTTAAAATTGAATAAATTTTACAATATTTTACCCGATAATAATCTATTGTTAAAAGATTCATATTTATTAATTATTAATCGTTTATTTAACAACAATAACTTTGGGAAAATAATTGAATTCATCAGAAGCAAACAGTTTTTGAAATATTAATCATAGTTTAAATTGGAATATTTCAGAACTAGCTAAATAAAAAATTAGAATAAAATATTTTTTCAAAAGGATTTATTTCGAAAAAAATAAATGTTATTATATTCAAATCTTTAAAACGAATTCTTATTTAATGAACATAAAGCAAATTTTACATTTTAGTATTAGATTAGTTTAAGAGTATATTTACGATTATAAAAAATTTGTAATCAAAATTTAAAAATTGAAAGATCGATAAGGAAAGTTACAACAATAGTAAAATATATTATTGAAGTAAGTCTTGAATTTATTTATCTTAATGGATGTACTTCGAGTAAAATAATTTTAGAACTATTTAATTCAAGTGTTAAATATGAAAATATGATAATTAGGGTAAACATAGGATTGTTTTTAGATAATTATTATTATTTTAAAAAATTTTATATTTATTTGAGAAAAAAAAAAAACGGAAATTATTTCTGTAAAAATATCATATTTAAGAAAAAAATGGAAATGGTGTTTAAATATTATTTTTAAATTCGAACACATGGTTAAATTATAAGAGTACAAAGATAAAAAAACAACAGTTGTTATACATATGGGTATGCAGGGATGCTAAAAAAAATAGGATTTAAATTTTAAACAATGGGTATTATGTTTTGAGTAATAGGTTTAATTTCAATTATTTAAAATTTAATATAAAATATATTGTTTTATATTTTTGATTAGTTTTATTTTAAAAACTAAATAATTTTATGGGTTGTTAATTTGTAATTATTTGTAATATTAATTAAAAAAATCTTATTTTTTTTTTAATGATACTGTATTAAAAACAATTACAAAAAAAAAAAGAAATAAGGTATTTCAAAAACAGTCAGACATTTCTTTTAGGTTTTCATAAAAAATCATCTTTGTAAGTGGGTTTATTCCTTGATTAACAATACTTAATTCAGTTTAATATTAATAATAATTGAATTAATGACTAAAGTATTTATTTCAAAATATTTTCATTAAAAATTTTTCATTAAAATGAAAAAAAAAATGTAGGACCAATTTGATAAAAAACTGGAAATATGCTAAGGGTAAAAATGATTTTTTAAACAAAAAAATGTATTTATATACTTTAAATTCTATTTTAACTTTTATTGAGATTAAAAAAGTTATAAAAACGATTCCTTCGATCAAAAATAAAATAATAAATACTAATTTTCTACTAAAAAAATATCAGATAAAAACGGAATCAGAAATTTTAATATCTTGTATTTATCTAATAATCCGAAAAAAAAAAAAAATGAATTATTAAAAAGGGCTCGTAGGTGGTATTCAATGTTTTTGTACATTTAAATCCTTTTCTGAATATTGGGTTTAAAAATATATATGTTAATATAAATTTACCCCACTTTCTTGGATTTATCTGATTATAAGTTGATAAAACAACTAATCTCTGTTGATATTGAAGTAAAAATAAACGCTTTTTAGTCAAATTGTTTCATTTTTATGGTCAAAATAGAGGATATTCTATGATTTTATTTCATTATTCTTCTCCAAATACATTTTCAATTTTTTGATCAGAATCATTTATTACAATTTTTTTTTTTTGATTTTTTCTTTTTTTTTTCCTTTCCTTTTTTATCTATTTATTTTTTTTAAAAAAAGTGAATTTGAAAAAAAATTCATGTAACTCAAAATTAACATAACTAAAATGCTGTATTTGTATTTTCTTTTAAAATAGTCGCAATTTACAAGTAAAAAAATATTATTACCAACAATTTTAATTTTCTAAAGAAATTGGGAACTTTTGTAAGAAGTATTCCAACCAAAGGTACACAAATTTTTATTTAAACTATTTTATTTATGTTTGAAAATTTATAGTTTTTTCAGGTATTATCTTTTATGAATCTCTTTTATAATCCAAAGTTTATTATTTTCTTATTTTGAAAAAAATGGATTTTGGTTGATGTTTAAAAAAAGGATGAATTTTCCATTTCTGACTGGGTCTTATTGAGTCAAATAGAGTTTATGTAAGATATTTTGATATTTAATTTTGGGTTAATTTGCTTTTTTTATAAATTTTTAAGGTGGAATATTTTATAAAATAAATGTGAAATTAACAAAATAATCAAAATTGTCAATGAATTTAACGATATTTCCTAAAATATAGTTTTCGAGGTTTTTTTTAAAAAAATTGATGGGTTTTTAAGGCGTAATAGGTAAAGAGTGGTTATATTTTAAATTTTATGATAGGATAATTTGTCAAAAAAATGAACTATCGATATCAGTAACACATTAATATAATTCCCAAAATTGATCTTTAATAATATTTCTTATAAATTATTCGATATCTTAAAATTTGAATGATGAATAAATATTTTTATTCTGTCACCAAGGATATAAATAACGAATTTTTATTATTAAAGAAGTTAATAGAAGAATATCTAATATCTTTCAATTTTTTTTTTTTTATAATTAATAAATTGGAAACATTTTAATTAGTTTCAAAATATAGTAAAAAAAATCCGGAAATCAATGTAAAAGATATAAAAAATTTTTATATTTAGGGTATTAATAACTAATTGAAAAAAATAAGATTGTGTTAATAAGTATTGATTTGGATATAGTCAAATTAAAAAAAAAAATGTTTTACCTTTGAAGTTTAATTTTACCAACTTTTTTAAAAAGAGTTCGGTACACATTTTATTAGTTAAGTTGCTATTCTAAGATTGTTTTGTCAAATATATTTAAAAATTATTTGGAAATCTGAAACAAATAAAGAAATGAAATAAATTTTATTATTTCATATCATTGTTGTAATTTTTTTGAAATATAGATTTCTTTTTAATTATAATATTTTTTCAAATTTTGGTTTTATTTTTTAGGATTATTATTGTATATATTCTACATACTATTAGCTTGTTTTTTTCTTCTTTGTAGAAAATAGTTTTTTTTTTGAAATAATTTGAAAATATATTGAATTGTTAATTTTTTCAAAAATGGGGAAAATGAATCTAACTTTTAAAACCAAAAATTCAGGTTGGGAAATGGACTGAAAAATAAAGTAAGTTTGGTATTTTAGTTACCATTTTTTTACATTATTTGTCAGTTTCAAGATGTATTAAAAAATCCCCGAATTTGTTCTTAAAATGTAGAAAATATTTTTTAATGTTTATAGTTTCTGAAAATAAATAAAAACATAAGTTGTTTAATACTTTTAAAAAAATTTGTTTTGAATAAAAAATATAGTCATTGGAAATACAAAAAAAAAAAATTTCTTTACTTATATCTCAAATACAAAAAATTTCTAAAAACTTAAATTTATCAAAAAAACTTAGAAAACCAATAGATTGTTTTTTGTACTTTAGTCACATATTTTGGGTTACTATTTGTTGAATAATATTTTATTAAAAAAATTTCAATAATCATTCATCATGATTTGTTAAACAAAGCTGGGAAATTTTTGAACTCTTATAGGTTCAATTCATTCCGATTAAAAATAATGATCTAAAAAGGATTTAAAAAAAAAAATATCATTTTAATGAATATCTAATACCCATCAAAAACGAGTAACATGTAAAGCTACTGATCAATCTCCAAAAATCAAGAACCAAAAAAGAGGATATCTTTAGAAAAAAGTACCAAAGAGAGATATTCAATTTCTAATTAGTTTGGTTGTGATTCATCGTTTTGAAAACTACTGTGCTAGTTTTGAAGTGTAGCTCTATAACTTTTTTCAGATCAATAATTTTTTTTTTTTTCATTTTTTTACTTTTTCTCAAATGAGTAATTTTTTTCTCAAGAATGTTAAAAAATCCTTCCTTTGCCAAATATAGAATGTTCAATTATAACCACATATTTGATTAAAACAAATTAAATTGATTGTAGACTTAAAGAAAATAATTAATATTAAATTGAAGAAATTTAACCCTTTAAAAATTTAAAATAAAGAAATATTAATCTTTTTTATAAATTTGGTTTTTTTTGAAATAGAGAGGGCTTTGTAAACTTTTTTTAAAAATTTGGTTTTTTTAAATTGAGATTTCTTTTAAATTTTTTGTTTGGATTGAATTTTTTAGCCACTGAGATCCTTTTAAAATTTTTTATTTGTTATTTGAATTTAGTCAATCAACAGAAGGGTAATTTCACAATACCATTTTTCGTTTCAAGTCACTCCTTGAGTATATGGTAAATCCATGGTAAATGACTAGACACTTAAGATTCTAAATCTGTTCTTTTATAGAATTTCATTTTAGAATTAGATGTTTGGCAATTCTTGGTTTTTTGTTACCATTTAGGTCCTTTGTTTCTGAAAGTAGAATAAAATCTTTGTTCAATTTATTTTACCATTAACAACCACTCCCTTAAAAAAAAACTGTTTTGAAAAAGTATCCAACTTCTTAAAATGGAATCAAAGCAACCAAAAAACTAAAAAAAAAACAAGTCAATTTCTTCCCAAAATAAGTGCTTTTTATCTTCAAACAAAAGAAAATTGAAGGAATGATGTGTATTTTGCCAAGTACTGTGTTAATTGAAACAGAGAAATATTTTGATAAAAACTAAACAGATTAATAATTCCAAAATAAAGTAAAAAGTTTCTTGAATTCTAAAAAAGAAAAAAAAAAAAGTGAAGGTTCTAATAAAAACTTTGGGAAGAATCAACTAACATTTTCAATTTAAAAAATTGCATCGGAATAAATATACTAAACATACCTAAGGCAGCAATAAGGGAATCTAAACAAATTAAAAGAAATATGAAAAATTCCAAAACAAGAAAAAAAGGTAATATTTTATTTTTTTCAATCTCTGCAAATCAAAATTTTTTAACTGTTTTTTGAAATCAAATGAAAAAAAACTGGGAATCTGATGGACACCAAAAAGCATTTGTAACCCTCTTAGTAGTCTTACAAATCTTTATGCTTGTTATTGTTGGTGTATGGTTTAGGTACGACGAGTCTTTTGATGAAACCGAAGAGCATGACTGGGATCACCGAGTCGACTACTACTATTCATATTATTCCGACGTTGCTGTGATGGTAATTATCGGTTTTGGATATTTAATGGCCTTTTTGAAATTCTATGGCAAGTCGGCTGTTGGCTATACTTTCTTATTAACAGGCTTTTGTGTTCAGTGGGTCATGATCGTAAATGCTTTTTTCATCCAAGCACACGACGAGGAATTTACCTATTATAAAGTCACTTTACATTCATTAATTGAAGGTATGTTCGGGGCAGCTGCAGTTATGATCACCTTTGGTGCAGTTTTGGGTAGAACAACACCTTTCCAATTACTTATGGCTGCCTTTTTTGAAATTATCTTTTACGGTAAAAAATTATTTGCTCTTTCTTTCTTTTCTTCTTTTTTTTATTTATTTTTTTTTTTTTTTTTCATTTTCTTTTTCTTTTTCTTTTTCTTTTTTATTCAATCATTTTTATTCAACGTTTTTTAATTTTATTTTTCCTTGATTAATTTCGTTTAAATTCACTTAAATGAAATTCACTTTCTTCATACTATCCGAAATTTTTTCTTTCATCCCAAAAAATTATTAAATTTTTTTTCTTTCTTTTTTTTTTTTTTTTTTTTTCCTTCTCCCAAATTTTGAATATTTTTTCAACAAATGCAAAGGTCTCAATATTTACTTTAATGTTTTAAAAATCGAAGTAACTGATATTGGCGGATCACTTATCATCCATACCTTTGGAGCATATTTTGGTATTGGCTTGACATGGATACTAACACCAAAGTTAGAGAATTTCCCTGAAGAACACCCAAAGGATGGATCAACAAAAACCTCTGATCTCTTTTCATTATTTGGAACAATCTTCCTTTGGTTATTTTGGCCTAGTTTCAATGGCGCTTTGGGTACACCTGGAAACAGATTTAGAGTAATTATTAACACTGTTTTGTCCCTTTGCGGTTCCGGTGTCTTTGCCTTTTTAGTGTCCGCTCTTTTGAATAAAGGAAAATTCAACGCAGTTGATATTCAAAATGCAACTTTAGCAGGTATGATTTTTGTTTTTAAATTTCTAATACTAAATTTTTTTAAAACATCCCTTTTAAAATTTTGATCCACAAGGGTTCTAAAAAGTGTAAAACCAAGACTGTTTGATCGCTCTTTGAAACAATTTTTAAGTTACTTTTTAAAACTATTTTAAAATCGTGTTGAAAAAGGGTTAGAAAAACTGAAATCAGACGATTATAAGAGTTAACCAAACAGTTTGATCAACACTTTTTTATAATTTTTAGTATCATACCCACTTTTTTAAAACAGCTCTATTCAAAGAAGTTTTTTTTTTTTTTTTTCTGGCTTTGTGTTTAATCAACTCAACTTTTTCCCTTTCAAATTTGAAATAAATTTTTTCAAACAATTTTAATATATAAATAGGAGGTGTTGCTGTTGGTTCAAGTGCAAATTTATATATTACACCAGTAGGTGCTATGGGTGTAGGATCATTGGCAGGTGCTATTTCAACTCTTGGCTTTAACAAATTAACACCCTTCCTAAGAAAACACTTAGGAATTCAAGACACTTGTGGAGTACACAACTTACATGGAATACCAGGTAAAAAAATTCATTTTCTTTTATTTTTGATTACTAGTATTTGAATTTTAAATGGGAAAAATTTTCAGTTCATTTTCAATGTCCTTTTCCAAACAAAGTTTATAAATTACAACCTACTTCTTTGAAAACTCTTTTTATATAAAAAAAAAATATGGAAAAGAAAGTGAATATTCTTTCCCATTTATAATTCAAAGACCAGTATTTTTATGTCTATCCACTTTCTTTCATTTTTTTTTTTAAAAACCTTCTTTCAAGAAAAATTCTAATTCCTTTCAACAAGATTCGTTTCTCTTTTTTAATTATTTTTCCTCTCAAGCATTTGTTGAATTATTTTGACATCAACAACCTGCTATTATTTCTTTTTAAAATCTGAAACAAGAAAAATTCATTTTTCTTTCAAATCAATTTTTCATTTTTTTTTCAATTTTTATTCAACTAAGAAAACAATCTTCTATTTTAACGAATTTAAATACCTTCTTTCGTTTAAAAAACACTCAAAATATACGGAAAATGCATATAAACAAAATATTTTAACTAAATTTTTTCAATTAGAAAACTTTTTTTCTTTCTTTCTCACCTTTCCTAACTCTCCTCACTCTCCTCACTCTCCTCTCTCTCTCTCTCTCTCTCTCTCTCTCTCTCTCTCTCTCTCTCTCTCTCTCTCTCTCTCTCTCTCCTCTCTCTCTCTCTCTCTCTCTCTCTCTCTCTCTCTCTCTCTCTCTCTCCTCTCTCTCTCTCTCTCTCTCTCTCTCTCTCTCTCTCTCTCTCTCTCTCTCTCTCTCTCCTCACTCTCCTCACTCTCCTCACTCTCCTCACTCTCCTAACTTTCACCTATATCTAAAAAATAATGAATGAATAAATTTATTTCAATTAAAAGGAATCTTTTTTTCAACTTTTACAAAAATTTTGGAATAACACAGGTGATGAAAAAAATAAAAAATCATTGTGAAAAGTCAAATTTAATATATTTTCTTTATAGAAGTTTTAAAAAATATTTTTTTATCAATAAATTGGCTTTTCTTTAATTATCTTCATTTTTTTCAATAGAAATTCTGATTAATTTTTTTTTAAATATTAGAATTCTAAAAAAACTCATCAAAAGCTTGTTTCCAAAAAAAAAAAAAAAAAAAAAAACAATAAAAGTCAGGGTTAATTTTTATTTAAATAGACAAAAATTAAATTTAAAGATTTTCAACAAAAACAATCTTTTTCAAATTCAAAAAATTGACTTAATATTTGAAAAAAAAAAACAAAATTGGTTTAAAAATTAAAAAAAAAAATTAAATTCATACTACAGTCAACTTGTAGATTTTATATTTGGAATTGATCTAGTATTACATTATTATGCCAATCTTAATTTTTATAATTTTTGAAAAAAAAAATGATACTTTGTAATGTCATTGCAAATTATCAGTATATAAATAATAAAAAAATTGGAATTTAATCAAATTCAAACAGCATCACAAATAAAATTTTTCAAGGTGTAAATAAAACAATTTGAAAGCGACAATAAAATCTATTTTGTATGCACTTTTTAAAACTTTATTTTCATTTTACTTTTTATTATTAGAGAATTTAATCATTGTATTCAACTTTTTTAATTAGTTAAAAATATAGAATGCTCATTTTTTTTTTTTTTTATTTTTCCAAAAAACCTTAAGGACTATTTATATTTTTAATCTAAAGGGATTTAATACAATACCCAAACCAATAACAATAATTTAAAAGAATGTCAATTAAAGGAAAGTAAAATATTGCAAATTTTATGATTTTTGAGGATTTGAATAAAAACAATTTATTGATCCAAAAAAATTTCTAAATTCTCGAACAAAACAAGTTAAATTTTAAATTTATTTTTTTTTTTTTTTTTGATTTTGATACCTGGGCCTATCTGAACTATTTTAAAGTAAATTGGACCATTTGAAGTAAACTATATGGTGATTGAAAATCATTTGGATAGACCCAGGTACATTGAAATGTTGATTTTCGAGCCTTTTCAATCAAAACTTTGAATTTGGTTTGTAAAAAATGTTTTTTTTTTTTCAATGAAAACATTAACTATTGATTTTTTTTCTCTTTTGAAGTTTAGAAATACGAATCCCTGAAAAAACGAAGAAAATACTCGAAAATGGAAAATATTCGAATTTTTTCAAACACACCCTGAATCATAAAGATTGTTGTTTAAATAGTTTACATACTCACTTTTTCAATTTTGTTTTATTATGAAAGGAAAAAAACCTTTTAAAAGTTTCAAAATCTTGAAAAAACTTTTTCATGGCTCTAATACTCATGCTCATTGTTTATTTTTAAAAGCAAATTGGTTTTTTAAAACCATTCAATTTTAACAAATTGAACAAAAAGACTATGTACAATAATCATCGTATCGTTACCTGATCTAATTTTTTATTTGAGAAATGAATTGGTTTTTAAAGAATCTAAATTAAATTTTCCAAAAAAAAAAATTGCTACTTTGAAATAATATTTTTATAATTAAAATTCCTCAGAATTAGATAGCTAGAGTATATTATCATAACTCAAAAGCTGTTTTGATTTTGGAATTTAAAAAAGTATATTGTGTAAACTTGACTTTCTGTTTTTTTTGTTATTTCTTTTCTCAAAAAAAAAAAAAAATCCTTAAAATATTGGATTATTTTTATTTATTTTATAAATAAATGCTTTTTTATTGTTATTGAAATTAAATTTATGAAAATTGATACCAAATATCAATAATTAGCACTACCAAAGAAAAAAAACAAAAACAATCACAATTAAAAGTCTATTTTCAATGATATTTGACTTTTTGAAAAAATTCTAATATTTTCCATTTTCGAAGTTTTTTCAATTTCACTCGAAATATTTTTTTTTATTATTTTTATCGTTCAGAAAAAATAGAGAGTTAACTTGTATTAAATAAAAAAAATTTATCTAGCCAATGAAAAGTTTTGGAAAAAAAAAACCTAAATTTTAAATTTAAACAAGAACTCTTGGCGGATCATTCTTTTAAGTCAATAAATATGTTTTTAGTAACAAAAATAATATTCACAGAAACATAAAATTATGACTAGTCCTTAATAATGAAATTCAAAACAATTTAATTATCTTTTTAAAAAAAAAATTAATTGGGGTAAAATATTGATTTCTTAAATTTATTTTGATTATTTTATTATTTATCTTCTTTTAATATTCAATTTTAAAAGGCCTTATTGGGGGTATTGTTTCAATCATTGCTACTTCAGCTGCAAAAAATGATCACAGTTTATATAATGGAGCATATGATTCTATTTTTAGTAAAGGTGATGACCAACCCGTTGCACAAGTACAATCATTGTTCATTACATTAGGAATGGCTCTTGGTGGAGGACTTCTTACCGGACTTATTATCAGATTAATGAAAGATAATGCAAACACACCATTTGATGATCAAGAATATTGGGAAGAAGGAATGGTTGAAAATCAAAACAAAAAAAAATTCAAAAATATTGATGCCGAGATTATTAAATCACAATCCGAATCCGAATCTAATTCAGATAAAGAATCAAACAATTCTTCTTCCGATAAAGAATTACTTTCAAAGTCTGATGATAATGATAGCAATGATTCAGAAAAGAATAATTCTCCATCGACATCATCTCATTCAACTCATAATTTATCAGATAATAAGTCTTCATCAAAATCATCCAGTTCACATCACAATTCAAGTTCAAATCATAATTCAAGTTCAAATCATAATTCAAGTTCAGATCATAATTCAAGTTCAGATCATAATTCAAGTTCAGATTAAATTTGAATCCTTTGCTTTTTCTTTTTTTTTCTTATCTTTATTTTTTTTAATAATAATCTTATCCTATTTTGCTCAACAACATAAAAAAAAACAATTAATATTGTTTATGAGAGATTATTTTTTTAAAAAAAAAAATCATTTATTCATAATTATAATAAATTAAGATTCCAATTTTAATTTTAACTCACTTCTTTTATATTTTTTATCATTTGTTATTTGTAGAAAACAATTATTTACTTGGACAACAAAAATACTTTGAGCAATTTATTAGATACATCTAAATCTTTTCTAGAAAAGTTTTATTAATTATCAAAATTTATAAATCTATCTTTCTTCTTTTTGATCTGTTCGTATATTCATTATAGTCTTGGTATGTTCAGAGTTTGCCAAAAAGTGGAATAAGAAAAAATTACACCCTAAAGTTACCGAAAATACACCAAAACTGAGTTTAGGTGCTAAAAAATGTGTATTTTTTTTTGCTTATTCTTTGAGAAATC
The DNA here is from genome assembly GCA_027625915.1 of Anaeramoeba flamelloides. NCBI lineage: Eukaryota > Anaeramoebidae > Anaeramoeba > Anaeramoeba flamelloides. The sequence continues at coordinate 7,771,017 of JANTQA010000032.1, read as the reverse complement.
AAGACAATTATTTATGTAAAAATATACAGAAAAAACTTTAAAATTTCAGAACTTGTTCCGAAAAAAAACTAAATCTCAAATAAATTTCTTTCTTCCAAGTTTCGAAAAAATCAGAAATAAAATTGATTTTATTTTCAAAGAAGTATAACTTTCTATTTTAGGAATGTTAAAAATTGTCAATTTTCTTATTTTTTTCTATTTTTGGAAAATTTATATTAGAATATTTTTAATTTTCATTTAGTATTAGAATATAAAGCTTTGAACCAGTAGATTTATAAAAAAAAAATAAATTGAAAAAAATAGAAAGTAAGAAGAAAAAAGTAAACTCAAAGGTATGGGGAAATTATTTTTTTCTTTTTTATAAATAATTAACACATACAAAACATTCTAAATTTGAAATAAATGATCAATAATTGATACCGATAGTAACCCGAAAAGAATCAATAAACAAAATATATCAGACAATTTGATTGTAAAAAAATGTTAATCTATTTATTTCTAAATTTTAATTCTATTTAACTTTCATAAACTATTCCTTCTGAAAATTTAAAAAAATATATAAAATAAAATAATAATTTGTATAATTATATTAAAGATTTATAAAACAATTCTTATTAATATCGATTCATATACTTATAAGAGGCAATGAGTATCCTAAATAATTTTACAAGAGTTCTTTTCTTATCCCAGTTATTTTACTAAGAACATTTTAGATTATTGTAATCCCAATGTCTTGGTAGGGTGTCCCAACATAGATTAAAATGACTAAAATGTTCTCATTAAAATAACTAAGATTACTAATTGTGATTACTTGAATTATGATAGATACTTAGTGGTAAACAAGAAGATATATTGTACCATATTCACTTGATTTACTGCTGAATTTTAAAAAAATATCAAAATAAAACTTAATAACAAACAACAAATCAACACAAATAAAAAAAAGTTTTTTTTTCTTGATGGGTATTTTTTTTTTTCTTTCATTTTTCCTTTTCGTACCCCGATTTAAATTTCTGTTCATAAATACTCCCCCCCTTTCTAATTCAATTGCCTTTCTTTTCATTTTCCATTCATTTATCCGCTTATAATCAATCTTTTGGACTAGTTAATAGATCTCCCTTTGGCCTATTATCCTAACTTAAAATATTCGTTAGTCTACATTTACTAATTAATTTAGTTTCTTTCAATTTTTTTTTTAATTTAATGAAAAAGATTTTACAAAAAAAGATTAATTAAAAAGAAATTATTTCACCCAGTTCAAATTTTAAATTCAGTTTTCATTTGCTTGGGAAATAATTTGTTATTTTGGTCTAAGAGGCAAATGCTAGGGCGAGTTTCCTGCTCTTTAATGGGTTGATCACTGAAGAGTGAACTTTTTTTTTAAGTGAAATAAAATTAATTCTCTCATTTTAAATATTTTGTGTTTCTTCATTAGGTAATAATTCCTATTATCTTTGAAATATTCTAAAACTAAATAAATATTTAAATGGTGTGTTTTTATAGTTGTTGTCGGTTATATGAGTTTTGAAGATTATATTTATTGTCTCCCTTTGAAAAATCAGTTTCTTTTGGATTTTTTTTATTTATAAGGATTATCCGTTGATTTTTAAAAGGTTTTTAATTTGACAAATGAATAAAATAATCAAAATTTTAGTTAAATAAAAGACTCCAAATGATTTTTGCTTAGATGTGGTTAATTTAGTATCAGCTATTTCCAAAAAATTGAAGCAAATTTATTTTAAAATCTATTTATTAAACTCAATATTCTAAAAAGTATTTAAATATACAAAATCCTTAACGACCATTTATTGTTTCTTGATAATAATTCAATTTGTTTAGTAGTGTATATTGCATAAATAAAAGATAGTAAATTTTCTGATCTCGATTTTATCTGATATTTTTTAAGGGTGAAAATTGGTTGTTTATTAATTTCTTTATAATCCAAAAAAATTATTATCATAATTTTTTTAATCTCAACAAATTTTCTATAGAATTGAAAACATAAAAACTGTATTTTATTGTTTAAAAAATCCTTTGTATCTTTTCACTATTTCCAGTTTTTTATTGAAATTGGTTGTAAATTATTGTCTCCAAAAAGGTGCAATTTTAATTTTTTTTCATTTTATGAAAATATTTCAATGAACATATTATGAAATAAATACCTTAGTTATTGATTCATTCGTTATTAATATTAAACTTAATTTGGTATTGTCAATTAACAAATAGCTCCACAAACAAAGATGTTTTTTTCTGAAATGTAAAAAAAAAATGTACCACTTTTTTTGGAAATACCTTATAAAAACGTGTAATTTCATATATCTAAAAATATATATTATTGGTTTTTTATTGAGATTGGCAACTTGTTTTATTCTTAGAATACAACCCCTTTAAATTTATATTTTGAACAACTAATAGACCGTGCATTTTGATTCTCATAATTCTAATAGTATTTTATCTATTAAAATCAAATTTAAAATTATATCAAAATCGGATTCATTATTAAAGAATTTCCATAAAAAAATCGAGGATGGTTCAATGATTTTTGAAAAATATCAAATGAACAACTTCCCTACAAAACCGGAAAATTGTGAAAAGTCTTGAGCTTTAACCTTTTCCATTGCTTTTGCCGAATTAAAAGGGATTTAGCATTTTTACCATAATTATTTCCATTTTATAGCTAAAATTTTTTATAATCAATACTCAATGAGAAGTTTCTACACCTTGAGCATTATCAAAAAGCTGCAATTTTTCTTTTAAAGGTTGCCCCATAATACTCAAAAAATAACCAAAAAGAAATTTGGAAAAAAAAGTAAAGAAACGTATATCTAAAAAAAATACATTATTTTTTTGAAAAAAATATAATGTTCTTCGCATCCATAAAGAGGAAATAAAAAAATAATATGTATGGTAAGAAAGAAATCTATACATTTAATTATAAGGGTTTTGATCTTGGATATAGAAAAAATTTTGTTGGAGATATCGAGATATCTTGGAATAAAACCCAATTGTTAACCCAAACAATTTCTTTATAAGGGATTCGCTTTTTTAAAATTATCAAATCTTTACAATCCATCGGGATTGTTTGATTTGAAATTAATTTTGCCTTGGTATGAACATGTGGTTTAATTATTTCAGAGAGTTGGTAATAACCATCGGTTTTTAATGTTAATTCATACCTTTTTGATACAGTCTCAAAATATAATATATTTTGTCTACTAATCTTGTTGAATTTTTCTTCTTCTAAAAATCCTCTATTTGAGATTTCATAAAAAGAATATGGAAGACTATTAATAAATTAATTAATTAAAATTAGAGAAGAAAAAAGTTAGAAATAGATAAAGAAAGATGAATTAGATTGGTTAAAGTTGAAAAAAAAAAAAAAAAAAAAGTACATTTTTTTCAATGAAAATATTAGTGAAAAAAATATCTTAATAATGATCAAAAAAAATTTTTTTATTGTGTGATCTTGTTTTTTTCTATCATATGAATATAACTTTGTTGCATTTTTTTTTTTTTTTTTGAATTGAAAACATCTTGATTAATTTGAAGAGTTATCTCTTGAGGTACACTTCTGAAAACATTTCTTGGAAAATGTTCACATTAAATTTAAAATGAAGTTTATTTTTTTATTTCTTTTTTTAAACTGAAAAAGAATATTTGAATTATTTTTGATGAGGTTTGATATGAAAAAGATAATCTTGAAAACAATACATTAAAATATTGATAATTTATTTTAATTTTATTATTTTTTTGGAAATTAATTTTCTCATACAACCGTTAGGCTTTTTTTAATTTAAGAAATAAAAAGAAAATTAAATAAATTTTCGGTTTATTTTTTAAAAAAACCTAGGCACTTTGCGTTAGTTTTTACAGAATTCAAAAGAATTGAGTAAAATAGAAGATTTTTATCCATTCTTTTGAATTCTGAAAAACCTAGGCACTTTCGTAAACTTTTATTGAGTTGTCGGTTTATTCCGAAAATCTATTGATTTTCGTTAGATTTTTTTGAGTTTTCTATTTATTTAGAAAATCAATAGATTTTCGTTCGGTTTTTTTTACTTTTTGAAATAAAATAGAAAACCTCAAAAAAACCTAGAACACTTAAAGAATAAAACACAAAACCAAAAGAAAACTCCAGTTAGTTTTTTTTTTAATTTTTGAAATTAAAAAAAAACTAGGCACTCTATGGCACTTTCTTAATTTCTAAATTTTTGTTTAGAAATTTCCATAAAGAATCATAATTTTTATTTATCATTAACAAATGATAAGAGAAACAATGAATCGTTATTTCGAATAACCTCAAAGATATTATTCTTATTAATTTTGTTTATCTGTATTAATTGTTTAATCCACATTATTGGATTATCTTTATAGAATGGAGAGTTCCAGAGAAAACGTTCTAAATATTTGATGATTTCCAAATTTTTTGATTTTTTGATAAATTGAAAGATTTTGTTTTTATTTTATTTTTATCATAAGTATATGAATATCTGTTTAGATAAAGGTAAATTTTCTGAGTTTTATTATGGAAGTAGATCCCTTCCATTTTAAATATCTTTTTTCTTTAGGTTTTTTTTAATTTGTTGTTGTTTAATAATTTTTAAAAGTTCTTGAATTTTTTATCAAGAACTATTTATTATTAAATTTTCTTAAAATTGATTTAGATTTACATCTAATAATTTGAAGCTATCTGTTTCCCAATTGAAATTTTCCTTATCTTTTTTTGGAAAATTTTATTTGACCTGAAATGTGTCCAAAACCCAGAATTTATAATTACTTTTTTAGGTTTATATCTACTTTTAAAAATTTAAATTTTGACTTAATCAATTTTTGCTTCAGTTTTATAAATTATTCTTGGATAACGTGGATTAATTTGTAAAAATTTTATGAAATTTTTATATATCAATAGATCTATCATGTTTACAATGTTTTTGGGTTAAATTAACAAAATAATTGAAAATAAAATAATTGATTAATACATATTGATTTGTACATTTGAAATTTTACCACCTTAACTAATTTTTATTTGCTAAAAATCATTTTTCTTTTTTTAAAAAAACTCTTTTACTTTTTCAATTTTTTTTGTAAATTTTCTTCAATACAAATTCCCAAATATTTTTTTTCGGATAATTTGTTTGATTTTATAGTTTTTTTCAATATTTGGATTCATTCCAAATTCTTGGATAATTTTATAAATTATTATTAACTTTTTTTCGATTTATAAAATAGAAGCCCCTTTTATTTAAATGCAAGTCAATTGTAAACATTCGTACATGATGAATTAACATTTTTAATTTTTTCAATTAGAAAGTGACTAATAAATCCAAACATTTAAGGGGGGGATTTCATTGATAAACTCCAATTCCTTCTAAAAATTTTTACACCCAAAATCAAAAATTGGAAAAAAAATATCCCAATTTTTTTGTATTTTTCCAAAAAATAATATTAAATCATGTTTATATTACAGGATATTACTTTTTTTATAGCTAACACCTTTTTTTACAAATAAAAGAAAAAAATATAAAACCAAAAAAAAAAAATCAGTGGGCACAAAATAATGAAACGAGCAGAACAAAAAATGTATTGGTAAATTTGTTGAAATTTCACCAACAATTATTGATCGATCAAATGATAAGATAACATCGAAAAATTGTATGTGATTTTCCAATTAAATAAACTCAAAATTAACCTTTTATCAATTATTAAAAAAAAATACAGATCTAAAGTAAACAGATTATGTAATTGGGTAAATGAAAGGAAAGAAAAACAACAAAAACGATAAAAAAAAATATAAAATATTTGATAAAGCAAAATTAATTTTAAATGAATGAAAATATGTAGTATTGTTATTCTTTAAACTGTTTTGGCAGTATATAAAATTTTTGAATTTCATTTAATTTATTTTGTAAAAAAAAAAAAAAATCAATAAATGATCAAAAATTTTCTGGACATTTTTTTATTTCCTGATATAGATCAATTGTGTTTTGAAAAATATTTATTAATAATAGTTTTTATATTATTTTAAATTTTAAAAATTGGCGTATTGGAAGTATCTCTGAAAGTTAAAAAAAAAAGAGTTTTCAACTTTTTCTAGCTTTTTTTTTTTTTTTTTCAATTTCTCTTTTTTAGAAATCCCACCAAAGATGTGTTTATAGGATACAAAATTAGTTATTATATTAGCACACAATAAATTCTCTATCATATTGAATTTAAAAAGGGGGGTCTTTAAAGTGGTTATTATATACATTTCCAGATTTTGGATTTTCATCATTATAATTAAGGTTATTCTTAAAGTATAAAAAGATGATACAAATATTTTTTTTTGTCATTTTTTTTATTTTATTTATACAGTTGATCATGTAAATTTTGGTTCGTTTATTACTATCCTAAATAAAGTATGGTGAAAAATAATAATAAAAAAAAAGTGTATAAATTTCTACTCTATATTAAAAATATTCACAAAAGTCTGAATTATCGAATTTTCGTTTCGGTGGGTCTTGGAATTATATATATATTGACTGATACAAATCATTTAAAAGATTTTTTATGAATTTAAAAAAATTCAAAATATTGTAATTTTAAGATTTTTGAGAATTTTCTATGAAAAATTTTTTTCTTATTCCTAAAAAACCCAAGTAAAATTCAAAATCAACTTTTATAACGATAATGATATTGTTTATTATGATTATATTCAAGTGTATTTAGATCTTTAATATAAACTCTATAATGGTTGAAAATAAGGTAGATAGAGAGATTTAAGTATTTTAGTATTAAAAAATATCAATGAAAAATTGGATTTTGAAAGGGGAAAAAGATTGGCCAGAAGATATTTCGAAAATAAAAAAAATCCGAAATTTTAAATATTTAATATATATGTATGTATGTATGTACCTGGCATTTTTGAAGGTCAATGAAAAAGAATTTCATCATGAAAGTAAAACCCAGTTAACATCAAATTTAGATAGTCCTTAAAATCAAATTATTTTTCTATCATATAAAAAGATTGATCTTTTCAGATTCTTAATATTATTTACATATAGTGACAATCCGTATCGTTTTTACAATTAATAGAATGAATTTTTGATTTTTATTTAACTTTAGGAATGTTTTGTATTATATAAATCGAATTTTAAACGTGTTTCAATATTTTGCAAAATAGAAAAAAAAAAAGAGGGTCTCAAATTCTTAGATTTGTGGATTCTTTTACCAATTATAATTGATCCTTTTTTTTTTTTTTTTTTTTTGGTTGGGGGTTGCTACAATTATTTTGTTGAGAGAAATTTAAGGGGTTTGAAAAAAAACTAATTTTGATAGAATTTTTACTGTAAAAAAAACGAATTTTCAATTTTTTACAAAGTAGTGTTTAATTCTTATATTAAATAATAGTAATACTCTATTATTTTCAATAAATAAGGTGTAAATCAAAGTGGGGTGATTTGTATTTTGAATGAATTTGTAATTATTTTTTTATTTTCTAACTAATTGTGGCGAAACATGATTTTTTGGAGATATTGGAATAGAAAAAAAATTATTAATTATTTGGAAAGTGATAATGTCTTTGACCAAAATCAGGGAACAAAGTTTTAGATAGTTATATACAAAAGCATGTATTCATTTTGTGTATTACCCTTAAAAAATGTTTTTACTCTCAATTGGTAAATAAAGTAAACAAAATTTTAATGAGATTTCCCAAAAAATTCTTCAATATCTTTTAAAGTGTATACTATTATATACACAAAATAATATACAGTTGGGTTTTTTTCTCATAAGGGTGGTCCTTTAATGATTTCTTTGGATCCTAGTTTCAATTTTTTTTTTTTATATTTATCCTTCTTTTTTTTGAAAATGATTTGAAAGTAAATTTTCAAAATTAGTCTATTTATGATACTAGATATCTACTTTTTTCTTGTTTTTTGCTTGAGATCTAAAAGAAAATTTTTTTCAGTTATTATTCAATTGATACACTTTTGTAAAAAAAAATATCAATTTTTTAAGTTTTGGATTTATTGTTAAGAACTAAGTTTTGGTAACATTTGGTTTGGTAAAGAGAAAATTTTGAAGTGACTAAATTTGTACCTTTAATTCAAAGAGTATCTCGACCAATTATTATATGGCGAAGTCTTTACAGTTATTTTCCAATTAATAGATGAAAATTTTTATTTCAATTTCCAAAATGTATATTAATTATTACAGCTACAACCAAATTAACAGAGTAAAAATTATGTCTTAGAGCTCAGCAAAGGAAGTTTAATTTAATGTCTAAAAATATCATTGCGAAAACAATTAGAAAGATCTTTGCTTTTACTTCAAATTATTCATATAAAAAATACTTTGGTATGTGAACCAAAAATTTTCATTTTTTAATTGGAAAATCATAGTTCAAGTATTTTAAACGAAATTTGGTTTTATAAAATTAACATTAAGAATCTTATGAAAACAAAGCGAAGACTCAAAAAGGTAAGGAATTAGAAATAAAGTACTTTTTCAAGTTTTTTTAAGAAATTTGTAATTTTTCTAAAAAATATGATCTTTTGGGAGTGCACCCACAATGGAACAGAAACTTGTGTTAATATATTTCTTGTTTTTAATGAAAAGAAATATGATTTAATAATTGAAGGAAATTGTTTGAGGACGAAATAGAAATTTGAAAATTGAAAACAATTTTTCAAAAATTAAAAAAACAAACAAAGCCTAGTATTTTGATTATTTTATTAACTCGAATTTTTTGGGATTAGAAACCATCGGTTTTTGTTAAGATACCTGTCACTTTGGGAAGTACCTCCAAGAAGATCATATTTTTAAAAACAATTAGAAATTTCTTTCAATAACTTTAAAAAATTAAGGTATCAATTTTGTGTATGTGTATTCTCCACAATTCAACTCAAAAAAACTCATTTTGATAAAGTAAATTGTGATAATTTTATTCAAGACAGTTGATTTCGGATATTTTAAAAGAAAAAAACTTGAAACATTCTTGGTAATTAAGTGATCATACAATGAAAAATTTTCAACATGTTTCAAAAAATGGAAAGTCGAAGAAAGAAGGATGGGTGGGGTAGAAGAAAAGGGGGAGAAGTACCAATTATCTTTTGATAAAGAAATTAAATGTTTTTGGGTTTTCTGGTTGAAATTTCTAATTCCATTTTTGTCTTTTTTAATTTTCAAATCAAATTCGTCAAAATTTTTGGTAATGTTTCCTTCTGAATTGTGGTGTGTTTTTTGATTAAAATTGCAACTACTTTGAATAAATTGTTCTTGTAAATATGAAATGTTTGGTTTTTTTCTCATTTTTTTTTCAATTCTTGGTTCATTTTTTAATAATCTGGGCATTTTCTTCTTTTGGAGATTTTCCCCAAAGGGATTCTCAGTATTGAGATGACTACGATTGTTGTGCTTGCTTTTTCGATTCGTTTCTTTACGATTCGGGAGAAAACCATAATCAATTTTCATCCCATCTTGATCTTCAGGATCATCATCATCATCATCACCAGAAGTGTTAGTGTTCTTTGGAAAAAGATCAAAATTTACATCAAGAACATTTTTGTTTCCATTTTCATTTTTACCTTTTTCTCTTACGTTTGCATTTCGAAACCCATATTCCAAGCGTTGATCCGTGCTCGTAATCTTTGGAGAAAAAGTTTTTAAATTTGAATTTTCAATTTTTTGTTGATAGTTTGGGTTTTTTGTAATTTGGTTTGGGTTTTCTTTTTCAACTTCTTGTTTAATTGTTCTTCTCTTGGCATTTTGTTCCTTTTTCTTCATAATTTCCTTTTCCTTAACCTTTTCCTTTTCCTTAACCTTTTCCTTTTCCTGTTCGTTTTCGTTTTGATTTTTTACAAGTGAACCCTTTTCTGACACTTTAATTTTATTTTTCAATTTGGTGAGGATTTTTTTCTTTTTCTTTTTTTTTTTCTTTTTCTTATTTTTGGAAGACTTACCAGAGTACTTTGAAAATTCGATCGTTGGTGTTGGCGCAAACTTTTTTGGGATTAATTCAGGTTGTTTGATGATCAAAAATTCTTCAATTATTGCCAAACAAGTTTCAGATTTTGTGGAATATCTTGATCGGATACCGTTTTTTCTTTTCATTTCAAATTTTTCTGTTGGATGGTTTATAAACCGAAAGCTGACAAAAAACCCAAGAACACTTTTCTTACTGTTTTTATTTGGAACAAAACGACTTGAGTGAATAATAATTGCAACAATATCTGAGCGTATGCTATAGTGGTCTGGTAAGCTACTCCAGATCCACCTTTTCGTGACTTTCTCGTTTTCATAAGTCAGATATTTTGGCGGTACAAAAAACCAATGTGTAGCTTTTTCAGATCCCGATTTTATGAGTGACGGCTCAGTGGCGTCCTGTAAGTGTGTTTTTATTTCTTCTAATGATGTGTCTGGGTAACGGTATGGGGGTGTTTTATTTCTCGCATATTTTTCTAAAGTGTCACTCATTCAAAAGCGAGTTTGAAGATACAGTATTTTCAAATTTTATATTTATTTTTTTTTTTTTTTTTTAAAGGAGGTTATCTTTTTCAAAGAAATAGTGTAAAAATAATTAGTAACGTTTATTTGAATGAAATATTTTGATATTGTAATATTATATGGGAAATATAACTATTTTAAACCAAGTCCAGTCTGAAAACCAAAAAAAAAAGCAAAAAAAAAAATGAAATTAATTTTGTTTTAAAAGTAAAATCTGAATTTTTTTGTGAAGAAGGAGAAAAAATACACATTTCAATTAGAGTGGAAAGATCTAATTTTCGCATAATCAATAATCTAGAAGTTAGTGTCGAGTGTGGTATTTTTTGAATCTTTGTTTCGAGAGAATTCTGTCTTGTCTCCCGAAAAAAAAAAAAAAAACATATCAAAATAACCCAATTAATCAATCTTATTACTTTTTTTGCAAATTTTGATTTAATTTCTTTTTCGTTTATTGGAAATTAAACTGTCAGTTATGAACTAGTTCACAAAATTCAACCCGAAAAAAATCAAATACGTCAAGTTGTTTTGGTTATTCAAGTTTTTTGGCTTTTTATTTTGAGCTTTTTGGATCTCCTGATTTTGAAAGTGTTTTGTCATTTGAAGTACAATCCTAAAATCAATTATTAGACAAAAAACCACTGTTATTATCCAAATTGTGTCTGAAATTCGATGTCTCTTTTTCTTTGTTACTTTTTAAATATTTTCTTTTTTTTAAAGCTGAAACAAATAACAAAAAGGTCAAAAGATGGGAAAACATTTTGTTTCGTCTAAAAATAAAAACATGTCTCCAGTGAAAAGTGACAGAAAAACAGAATCCTTATAAAACGCAGTGCTATTGTAAATCTTTGTTATCCAATTGATTAATGGTGCTATGTTCATGGGTATTAGGTGGGAATAAGCTTTATAACTTTTGACAAAGTGTTCATTTTGTGAAGGTAATTAGTTTGGTTAGAAAAAAGTCACATTTTTTTCAAATTGTAGAAATAGTTTTTGATGGAATCTGTGTTTAAATTTTGAGAAAAGATCTTCTTTGCAAACTAAAGTTGAACCCCGGGTTTGTTCTTACAACCTTTCCATGATTATTCCTTTCTAAAATTCTTTTTAATTTTTTTTTTTTTCTTTAAAATTATTCTTGCTTTTGGTATGTGACTGAAAAAGTTCTTTATTGTCAATTGAAATTATTTTTGATTGTCGATTTTGTTCTCACATTTAAAATATTCTCGCTAATTCAATTTGTTTCCACTCTCTCACTTTTAGTTCGAAATTAATTCCTAAAATACTTTTCCTTAATTTTCTCATCATATTTGCAAATTTTTTTTTTTCGAGTTTTGTTGGGATGATAGGAATATTTTTTTTGCCAGGTCTTTTTCTTTTTCAATTTTTATAACCTGGAAACCAACACTACAAAGAAGGGCGGGAGTTCTATTCACATCTTGAATTAAATTAGATACATTTTTTTCCCACTTTTTTTACTTTTCAGATCTAATTTTTTTATGCAAAATTGAGCAAATAACTCCTTTAAGATAAGGTGGAAAAACTTTAGTTCTTGAATAAGGTTGAAATATAAATACATTTTTATTTACTTTAATTCTGTCCAATATGCTTTCTAGTCGAAATAAATAAGACGTAGAAAACGAAACACATCTTTCAAAGATACAAAATTTATCAACAGTAAAGTTCGGTGGTGTTTTAATCGATCACTTTCATTCTGGTCGTGTTTAGAATTATACTTTTTTTTTTTTTTTATTGTTTAATTTTAGAAATCTTCTTTTTTAAAAAAAAAAAATTTCGCTATTTCCTTTTCCAATAGACTTTTTTCAGATTTGCAAATAAAGATAAAAATGTTTTTTTTTAGACTTTATTTTTGTTACATTGGATTTCTGGTTAAAAAAAATTAAGTTGAAACTTAAAATTTTCTTATTTGGGAATAAAAGTAAATTTCCATTTTTTTTTGAGGTGTTGCCAACCAAATTGTAACTCTTTTCATTTTGGTACTGTGTTTTTTATTTTTGAATTTAATTACCTCTTTGTATGTCTTAATTTTGTTTTAATTTCTGAATTTATCTCTTTCGGATGTAAATCGGATAAAATTTCAATTGTGTATTTTGATAATTCTCAAAATATGTCTTGTATTTTGAGATGTAGTCCAATTAAAAAATTCACCGAACACAGTTAAAATGCAAAAATACTATCAAATACAGATCAAACCAAAAAATCACTCTATTTCTTGGACAACATTTTTACTACAAGAATACACAAAATCAGAAAGTAAGATCAAATACAAATTGTTTTCATTTTTTATTCGAACATAATAATAAATTTATCAATTTTACTCGTTTTGCCTAATAAATATACAACAAATGCCTCGTCCCGTTCTTGTTTTTCTTCATCAAATTGAGTTTTCCAAGAAGTAGGTTATAATTTGTCAACTCATTTTTAAAAAGGAATAGGAAAATTAAGTGAAAATTTTTACATTTTAATTTTTAAAATAAAAGAATGAATGTGAACTTTTTTTGGATCAAAGTATTTTGTTTTTTTTGGCACTTACTTGTATTTACCCCTTTTTTTGAGAATTCTTTCTCTTGATTGGAATTGTCTGACCATTATTTTTTTCTAAATGATTTGATTTTTTGAATTTTTGGTCAAATTACAAATTTTAAACTGTGTCCGTAGATGATCCAACAACCATTTGGTTCTCTTAAAAAAAATTCTTCTTTTAAAAAGGGTTCAGTTTTATTTACCCGTGTTCCTCTTTCCAAAAATTAGTCTATTACAATTTTTAGCAATATATTTTGGATATCATTTAAAATTAAAAGTTCAGAAAAATATATTTTTTATATCTTATACAACCAACTTTTTAGAACAGACTCTGAGGGCGTTCAATTCAAACATAAGATGGAAATTATTGGAAAAGTTAGTTATTCTTTGTTAAATTTTTTTCAAAGTTGATTGGTTTTTGAATTTTATTTTTAACCACAAAAAACTTATATAAATTTCAAAATTTTTTTCAGGTTAACTACCAATTTATTGCTTAGGATTTAACTTTTTAAAAAAACCATACTAGTTAAAGAGAGAGTTTTGAAGTTGTAAAAATTTTAGATACAATTCAAAGAGTGGATAAACACATTTATTCAAGACATTTTAAACCAAGATTTAGTTTTTGAAAATAAGGTTGCATCAAAAAGCTTCTGGAAAATAAATAAAAAGCAAAATTGAAGAATTAAAATAAAAATATACAACTTAAAAAATTCCGAAGAAAATTGTTTGGAGTTATTGCCATTGTGATGAATTTGTGAGTACACGAATATGTGATCATTTGTATTTGATCTCATTTTTCCTTGTTGGTATTTGAAAAATCGACTTGGTTAAATTTCACCCTATTTGTATTTTTTCTTTAAATGTTAATATCTCAAAGACCCAGATTGGGTTTTAAGTCTCTATTTATTCATTAAAACAATTTTTATTATATTTATATAATTATATTTTTAGTGAATCAAGAACACTAAATGAGAGGAATATTATTCAATTGAAAAAATATAAAGATCTGACATTTTCCCTGATTTTAGTAGACAATACCAGTATAATATGTTGGGACATTTTGACCAATTTTTGTCTCCCCACAATACCCTAAATTTACGAAAAGTCCACCGAACCCACATAATTTATTTGTACCTTCATTATTAATAATCGAAAATCAATATATTTTGATTTTTCAAAGTTGATTCCATTTTTTTTCTATTTTTTAGGTTTCCCTTACATGTACATTTGAACTAATTTATATCATCAATTTTTTTTTTCTGGAATATCCTCTTTTCAAAATTTACATATTTTTTATAAGCTTAATTTCAAAAATAGGGGCAGATTTTTCATCAGAAAAAAATTAGATAATTGGGTTTTTAATTATATTATAATGTATTTTACTACATTTTTTTAGAGACAATAGTCAATATAGATTAATAAACAAAAATATCATGTAACCATTGTATCAATACAAAGACAAATCAAAAAAGAAAAAAATAACCATAAAAAAAGTTTGCCCCTAATTTTGAAATTTGGCTTATTTGTATCCCTTATCTTTTTAAATTGTTTGATAAAAAAGAAATTTAGTTATATCAGAGTTGTTGATGATTTTGATTTTAAGTATGGCTGTTTTTCTAGAAAAGTTGTTTGGTAATAAAGGATTGTTAGGGTATCGGTAATATTTGATTTTTCCTTGCAAAGATTCTTATTTGTCTACAGTCAGTTTCACTTTTAAGACACAAACTTTCTACGAAATTTAAGGCACAAAAAAAAATCTCAAATTAAGGCACAAAATTCAAATTCTAGTAAAAATAAATTGTAAAAAAACGTTTTCCAAAAAATGTACTTTAATTTGAGATTTTTTTTTGTGCCTTAAATTTCGTTGAAAGTTTGTGTCTTAAAAGTGAAACTGACTGTAATTTTGAATAAATGGTGTGATTCGTGTACTTTTTTTCTTGATATATTTTCCGGTATTTCACCATAAAAATTTTTTATTTTCATTTGTTTTTTAAATTCTTGGCAAGATGAATCGAGTAAGTGATTTCAGTTTTTGAAGGAAATTATTTCTTCTTGCTAAAATTAAATTTAACACGTGGGTATTTTTTTTTCCCATTTGAAAAAAAAAGTTACCTTCTATTTGAACTTTGGAATTTTTTTAATTTTTTTTAGTAATTCATGTATCTATTTTTTTGATATCTATTTCGTGTTAGATTTTAAAGCATCAGTTCATATAATTTTTTTTTACAAAATTACTTTTTAAAATGTTTTGATATGTGTGTACTTGATAATATTTCATTTTTTGAAACAAAAAAGCACCGATAAATTATATACTTGGCCATTGAGTAATTATTTTTTGGATATTTTCACCCTTTTTGTGGGCAGAGTTCCAAAATTTTGATAATTTTTAAATTTGATGTATTGGATGATTTGTAAGCTGATAAAAATCTTTCTCTTTATTGTCATTATATAAACAAAAAAATAAAAAAAAAAAAAAAAAACATCTTTAAATTGAAAAATGAACGCAAAATACAGTCAGTTTCACATTTAAAATACAAACTTTCAACGAAATTTAAGGTACAAAAAAAATCTCAAATTAAGGCACAAATTTTTTAGAATTTTAATTTTCACAAATTATTTTACTAGAATTTGAAATCATGTGCCTTGATTTGAGATTTTTATTGTGCCTTAAATTTCGTTGAAAGTTTGTGCCTTAAAAACGAAACTGACTGTATGTAAACTATGAAACCAAAAATAAGATAAAAGCTATTTATAATAATGAATTGTAATTTTTTTTAAAGTATGGATTATTCTTTAATATTTTGTAAAATTCAAAATATAAAATATTTTTAAATTATTACTAAAAAATGTTTTCTTTTTATAATACAGTCAGTTCCACTTTTAAGACACAAACTTTAAACGAAATTTAAGGCACAAAAAACTCTCAAATTAAGGCACAAAATTTTTAATTATCTTTTTTTACAATTTATTTTTACTAGAATCTGAATTTTGTGCTTTAATTTAAGATTTTTTTTGTGCCTTAAATTTCGTAGAAAGTTTGTGTCTTAAAAGTGAAACTGACTGTCTTTTATTTAATTTGATCATTAAAAATTTCTCTAAAAGTATGGATAATTCACTTTCATGTTGTCTAGTTACGTTGTTTTTTTGTTTAAATGAAAGAAATATTCCTTTAATTCATTTATTTTTAATTGTTTGTTTGTGAAAAATTGAATAGGGATAGCTTGGTTTTGAATAATTTTTTTATAATTTTCTAAATCAAAGATAATTCGGAATTTATTTTTAAAATAACTTTTATCTTCAAAATTTATTTTTTTAACACTTTTCTTTTCAGTACATTCTGATTCCAAACCAAGATTTTTAGAAAAATCATTTTCAGTAAATGTATAATTAAAATCTTTAGAGTCAGTTTCACCTTTAAGGCACAAACTTTCAACGAAATTTAAGGCACAATAAAAATCTCAAATTAAGGCACAAAATTCAGATTCTTGTAAAATAAATTGTAAAAAAAAAAATTCCAAATTTTGTGCCTTAATTTGAGATTTATTTTGTGCCTTAAATTTCGTTGAAAGCTTGTGCCTTAAAAGTGAAACTGACTGTATGGGAAACATTGTTAACTGATATATTCTTTATTTTTAAATCCAATTGATCTATTTCATCAGATATCTCATCTTCTGAAGATTTTTCTCTAAAAGAGTAAATTAACTGAATTTTTCTCTGTTCTTTGATATTTATTTCAGATTTATGTGGTTCCCAATCTGAAGAATTTAATGTTTCAGGTTTTGAATGATCAAAATCTGATGATAAAGTTAGAACTTCAACAATATTTATCGTTATATTTTGAGACATATCAAGAGTGTTATCCGAAAAATGTTCTAACGTTTCTGTTTTTTGATGATTTCCAAAAGAATTATTGTTTTCAAACTCCCCGATTCCAAAAGAATCATCAATTTCGTTCTCTGAATTATTTAGCTCAGAATTATTTTCTAATCTGATTATTTTTCGATTTTTATTACAGTCAGTTTCACTTTTAAGGTACAAACTTTCAACGGAATTTAAGGCACAAAAAAATCTCAAATTAAGGCACAAAATTTGGAATTTTTTTTTTTTTACAATTTATTTTTACTAGAATCTGGATTTTGTGCTTTAATTTAAGATTTTTTTTGTGCCTTAAATTTCGTTGAAAGTTTGTGTCTTAAAAGTGAAACTGACTGTATTCACTTCCTAAATAAGTTTCTTTTACAAATCCACCATTGCAAAATATTCTTTTGCATTTTTTAGTATCACTATAACAACATGAAGTACATTTGATTTCTCTTAAACAAACATCATGAATAAAAAAAGATTGTTTCGTGGATTTTTTAAATTTTTCTTTATATATATATATATATTATACTACAGTCAGTTTCACTTTTAAGGCACAAACTTTCAACGAAATTTAAGGCACAAAAAAATCTCAAATTAAAGCACAAAATTTGGCTTTTTTTGTTTTACAATTTATTTTTACTAGTATTTGAATTTTGTTCCTTAATTTGAGATTTTTTTTGTGTCATAAATTTCGTTGTAAGTTTGTGCCTTAAAAGTGAAACTGACTGTATTAAATTTATTTGAATTGATTAAACCAAATTTTTTTTTTTTAAGTCTACCTTTAATTTCAATTAATGTGGATTGTTTTTCGTTTATATAATTTAATAAACAACATTCTTTATTATCACAAGACATTATATCTGTTTAAAATTTCAAAAGAAAAAAATAGAAATAAATAAAAAAAAAAGTAAATATTGGGTTAGTAAAATGGGTTACAGTCAGTTCCACTTTTAAGGCACAAACTTTCAACGAAATTTAAGGCACAAAAAAATCTCAAATTAAGGCACAAAATTTGGAATTTTTTTTTTAATTTAATTTACTAGTATTTGAATTTTGTGCCTTAATTTGAGATTTTTATTGTGACTTAAATTTCGTTGAAAGTTTGTGCCTTAAAAGTGAAACTGACTGTAGACTAAAATTCAATTTTTGAAAAAAAAACTTATTTAATCAATTCTTGGGAAAATATCAAATTAGAACCATTTACTAATCAGAATTTTTAAAAATTGTTTATTAATTACAATACTCACAAAACAATTAAAAAAATAAAAAATAATCAATTCATAATAAATTATTGGTGTGTTAAACATTTTGAAGAGGGAAAACAGAAAAATTATTATTGATTTTTTTTTTAATACTAATTTTATTATGGCCCAATCAAAGGGTGAGATATCCTTTATAACTTTTATCTGGTGTTCTTCTATTTTGAACAACTCGAATTTAAAATAATACCAATGGTTAAAAAATATTTCGATCTGCCAAATATTTAAAGTGATTCAAAAAATGATATGAAAAAAAAAATATGAAAAAAAAACTGATTTTTTTGTAAAACAAAAAAAAAATAAAATATTTACAATTTTCAATGGAATTGTATATTTTAAATTCTTTAAACTGTTTTCTTTCTGTGTGAAATTTTCGAATTTTTATTGATATTTAATGTAATTAAAATTTTTAAAAAGATTCAAATTTTGTTGTTACAAAATCATTATGAAAAAAAACATTAAAATATTAAATCCTCTAATAAAATTTTGTTTTGAAAATTTTTATTAAAAAATTTTTTTTCGGTGTTCGAGAAAATTCCAAAATTTTCTAATTTTGTTAAAATGTATTGGAAAAAATACCATAAAAAGAATGTAAAAAAAATTAGTTTTTAAAGAATTTTAAAAAAATCGAAAACTTAAATTATTATAATTAAAATTACAAAAATCAAAAAGAATGTTTTGAACTTTTTAATTTTAGATTTTTTACTTTTTTTGAACTTAGTGTTAATGTATTCAAATTAGTTTAATTTTTTTATCAAAATATTAGGGAAAATTTTAGGTTAAAATATAAAAAACTGATATTTTTAGGAGAATAATATACCCGATTTGTAATTAATATAAATATAATCCTACAAATTATTTTTCTATATTCAAATTCGGATTCATTTTTACTTTAACAAAATAAACTATTTTTCAGTCAAGGGGGCCCGGTTGTAATGGGTGAAATACACATGTTTAAAGGTTTTGCCTAGATCTTAGAAGAAAAATTTTATTTAGGAAATTTTCAAAATTGAAATCATTTTTTCACATTTCTACACATTTTTTTGGTGGATTTTTTTAAAAAATTTAATCCATTTGCAAAAAAAAAATATTGCAAGATTAATAGTCACTTGGTAAAAACATGTTATTCTAAGGTCATTGAAACCATGTAAAGATTGTTGAGAAATCTATTGATTTCTATTACAATTCAATTCGATCTTTGATCCTGATATTTATTTAATAAATGTGAAAATTTTTCACTTCATTTTCATTTCCTTTTTCAAATAGAGACCACAAATACCAACAAATTTTGTTTAGGACTTGATTTCTAAAAGAAAAGTATGGAAAATTAAGTAAAAAATGTTTCATATTTATTATTCAAAT
This sequence comes from Anaeramoeba flamelloides, assembly GCA_027625915.1. Lineage (NCBI taxonomy): Eukaryota > Anaeramoebidae > Anaeramoeba > Anaeramoeba flamelloides. The sequence continues at coordinate 7,751,512 of JANTQA010000032.1, read as the reverse complement.
ACCAGTTGAAGTTCAAAACGAACATCCTTGTTTTTCTCAATAGTGACTTAAGAATTTGAGTTTTTCAATTTTTAAGAAAATATATTGATTAATTAGTTTTCTTTCAGACATGTATCAACATTACTTTGGGGTGTATTATTCTGTTTATTTCTTATTTGTTCTTCAAAAGTCAATTATCTAAAATAATTGATATTTGAAAAAAACGTTGGGCCCCTTTGACTGAAACAGAGTTTATAATTGAACACCAGAATTAATACAATCACAAATAGTTTAATCATTATATTATTGGTCTTTTTTACTTATTTTAAGTTATTTATTGGTGTTTTTGGACCGATAAAAAGTGAGTTCTCTGAAAGGTTGGGGATAGTGTATGTTTGATTTGTTGTATTTGGGTATGTTCTATGATTTTTTTGGTATATGGGTCGCTAAAATATAATATATTTTCTTTCATTGGAATTAAGTCAGGTAATTGGGAAAATTCATGAACTGAACTGGAAATTTGGGTAGAGTGGTTTAAACAAATAAAAGGCTTTATTTCGGCGAAATAAAGCCTTTTCATCGATCCTACTTGTGACGTTAAAAGGATTTTTGGTGCAGTTGCGTTATCAAATTATTAGCTTTATTTCACTGAAATAAAGCATGATCATCGATCGTACTTGTGAAGATGATTGTAAATTTTGGTAGAGTGGAAAGGTCAAATTATCGGCTTTATTTCGATGAAATGAAGCCTTTTCATCGATCGTACTTGGGAAGTTACAGTCAGTTTCACTTTTAAGGCACAAACTTTCAACCAAATTTAAGGCACAAAAAAATCTCAAATTAAGGCACAAAATTTGGAATTTTTAATTTTTGCAATTTATTTTACGAGAATACAAAATTTTGTGCCTTAATTCGAGATTTTTATTGTGCCTTAAATTTTGTTGAAAGTTTGTGCCTTAAAAGTGAAACTGACTGTAAATGATTTTTTTGCGCATTTGCGCTATCAAATTATTGGCTTTATTACCGTGAAATAAAGCCGGTTCGTCGATCGTACTCGTGAAGATGATCGAAATTTTTTGTGATGTTTTTTTAAAACTTTTTTTATTAAAAAAAGAAGAAAAAATAATAAAAAATGTCAAACAAAGATAATAACCAATGAACTCTAAAATTCGCTAATACCAATCAGATATATCAATATATCTATGTTTAAGCAAGTAATAATTCTAAAAAAAAGCTTAAAATCCACCGTTACAGTCAGTTTCACTTTTAAGGCACAAACTTTCAACGAAATTTAAGGCACAATAAAAATCTCAAATTAAGGCACAAAATTCAAATTCTAGGAAAAATAAATTGTAAAAAAAAAAATTTGAAATTTTGTGCCTTAATTTGAGATTATTTTGTGTCTTAAATTTCGTTGAAAGTTTGTGCCTTAAAAGTGAAACTGACTGTAGTATTATCTGCTTATTGTTCTTTTGTTGGTGCTTTGGTTTAACAATTTTAAATTCTAATTTCTCCGAAAGCCAGTTATATTGAATATTGCCAAATGCTGTGACAAGAAAATTTGTTGAAAAGGAATTTTCTTGAAAAAAAGAAGGAAAAATGAATTTAATAATTTAATTATTTTTTAGAAAGTGTTTTTTTGCTGGCTAATTGAGGGTTCTGTATATTTCAGTTCAGCCTATTAACGAAAACCTAACTCAATCCCAAAAAAACATTTTTATTAATGTATTTATAAATACCAATGAAAATTTAAAAAAAAAAATTATAACGTAACGATCGATGAAAGTTAGAAAAAACAAAAATTTGTAATATTTATTAAACAAAAAGTGTCTACACTTTTTAAAAGTAAGGAACTTTGTTTCTCCAATGTTATTGAAGCCACAGTAATGAAGAAAACTCTCAACCCTAAAATTTGGAATAATTCATTTTTGAATTTTTGCACATGTGTTATGAATTAAAAAAAAGATTAATTTTTTTGAATCTTGAGTGATTCAATTTTTCTTTTATTGTTTCCAGGTTTTTTTAAACTTGAAAGATCTAAATAATCATTTTTATAATTATTTCATTTTTGCCATCAAATTGAAAGTTCGAAAAGGATCTTTCTGTTTTGTTTCCGATTTATGGTCCAAAAAAAAAGGAAAATTTTTCCAATCCTTTTTATTTTTATAAAAGCCCTTTTTTAAGAATTTCTTTGGATTTGTTGAACAATTAACATTGTAAATCTAATTCGATTTAAAATGGGTTTTATCTCAAGTTCCATGGTATTAATGTCAAAATAAGACACTCTATTACCTTTGGAGAAAAAAATTTTATAATCATTTTAGTGATCAAAATAATGCGTGTACAACCACAATAATCCATGTTTCGATTACAGTCAGTTTCACTTTTAAGGCACAAACTTTCAACGAAATTTAAGGCACAAAATAAATCTCAAATTAAGGCACATTTTTTGGAATTTTAATTTTTACAATTTATTTTACTAGAATCTGAATTTTGTGCCTTAATTTGAGATTTTTTTTGTGCCTTAAATTTCGTTGAAAGTTTGTGCCTTAAAAGTGAAACTGACTGTAAAATCCAAGCTTTTTTTTTCTTTTTTTTCTTGTTTCAAGGCAACACCCATTTCACAACCCAATAGTATATCCAAGCTCAAATCACTTTTATAGGTTCATTCCTTGTTATTTGCAGTAAAATTTAAATTAGCAATACAATTAGTTTAATTTTTTTTGGAATATTCTTCGATTTTTTTGAAATTTTTTGTTTTTTTGGTGAGAAAAATCTTCTTAAAAATTTATTCTATTCATTGAGATATAAATTTTGCAATTTGATCCATTCATTTTTACAATTTCTTTTTAAATAATGGAACTTTATTAAACCAAAACCATATTTAATTAGGATTTATTGTTGGTTTCTTTGGTTGGTTGGTGTATAGGTCTTCTCTAACAAAAAGACACACTTTTTATTTTTAAACAAGGACTAAACTTTTCTCATGCTTTATTTTGAAAACAGCAATCAATTAATATTTTTCACTTCTTCAAATGTACTTTTCTATATCATTTTCCACAAAACCTAAATGTAAAATATATTCAATATATTCAATAAAAATCCCATCTCTTACCAAGAATCAAAGATCAAATTTCAATTGATAAACCTCAAATCTAAGAACAAAAAAAAAAAAAAAGAATGATTTAGTCAAACTTTTTTATGATTTTTCTACAAGTAAATCTTCACCCAGAATGAAATACTTGAAGCAAAAAATCCATTTTTCAAGCCAAGATATTTGCTTTTCAAGATAAAGGTGCCTTCCTCTCTCCCTTAATATTCCAAACAGAATTAAAAAACATTCATTTTTTTTAACTTTTTAGTTTTGCTTTTATATTAACCAAATGAAAATCAAAAGAAGTACATTGTAGTTTCTTGTTTAAAATTTAAACCCTCACCCAACTCCATATTAGTCAACTTATAATGAAATTACTAATGCCTTATTGAAAATTTTTCTTTGTCTTTTTTAATTACTACCTTTGTATTATAGACGTCAGCTCATCAAGAAGAAAAAATAGAAAGAAACATTTCACTGCAAGCTCTTCTGAAAGAAGAATCAGAATGACTTGTCCTCTTTCAACCGAACTTAGAGAGAAATATAATGTAAGATCTTTCTTTTTTGTTTTGATTTCACTTTTTTTATGTTGCAAATCCTAAAAAAACAATTAATTTTTTTTTTTTTTATTTTTCTTTTTGCTTTTTAATTTTTTTTTTTTTTTTTTTTTTTTTCTTTACTTAATTTTGTTCTTATTTTTTGATTCTCTTTGGAATAAAAAGGTAAGAAGACTTCCAGTAATTGCCGAAGATGAAGTAAAAGTACTCCGAGGAAAATTCAAAAAATCTGAAGGAAAAGTACTTTCTGTTTATAGAAAAAAATATTCCATTACCATCGAAAATGTTCAAAAAACAAAAAAAAATGGTGAACAAGTTCAGATCCCAGTACACCCAAACAAGGTTTGTTTTTTTTTTTTTTTTTTCTTTTCTTTTCTTTCGTGATTACTTTTTGCTAACTTTAATTCTTTTTCAATTTTTATATTTTGATTTGTTTTCTTTTTTATTTTTATTTTATTCTAAATATAGTGTTTAATTACCAAACTTAAATTGACCAAAAGCAGAGAAAGAATCCTTGCCAGAAAAAACAGATTGAGAGGAAAAAAAACAAAAACAACCAAAGAACAAAAAATTGATTCCAAAATGACTGAAGTCGATTAATTCAACTTTAAAAATTCTCAATAAGCTATTAATTTATTTCTTTTTTTTTATTTTTTTTTTTTATCTTCAAAAGAAATAAAACCTTTAAAAAAGAAAAATATTCTTCTAATTATTAGAAACAAACTATTTTTTAGACATATTAAAAAAATATCCTTTAAATAATAAAAAAAGAAAAGTTTTGATCTCGAATTTTTTTCTTTTTTATTTTCCTCACCATAATTTTTTTCATCTTCTCAAGGGTCATTTGAAAAAAATGTTTCCAAAAAGTTTTTGAAAAAGTCCAATAAAAGTTGAACAATTGTTTTGACGATGCTTTGGAAAACTGTTTGAGTCATACTTTTTGATAAGGATTTAATACACACTTAAAGACTTATGTCTTTATTAAAATATGACTGAATCGAGCTCTATTAAAATTTTGGATTCTATTTTCCTCTGTTTGGAAATAATTTGTTATTTTTTTGAAGAAAGAAATGTTTGGGCAGTTTCTTGTCTTTAGTGAGTTGATCGGTAAAGTAGAGGGACTTTTTTTTTAAGCTAAACAAAGTTATTCTCTCAATTTTCAATTTTTAGTGTTTCTACATTTGGTAATAATTCCTATTATCTTTGAAATATTCTAAAACTAAAGCAATATTTAAAGAGGTTATGCTGTTATAGCTTTTGTTGTTGTTTATATGAGTTTTGAGATTCTTTTTATTGTCTCTCTTTGAAAATTTAGTTTCTTTTGGATTTTTTTATTTGTCAAAAATTACTTTTGATTTTTAAAAAGTTTTTAATTTGACAAATAAATATTTCAAAATGATATTTTAGTTAAATAAAAGACTCAAAATGATTTGGACTGAGATGAAATTGACTTCGTATATCAAAAAAAGAATTATTTCTGATATCCAAGAATACTTATTATTGGATGTTTTTAGAGATTGGTGAATGGAATTATTTTTACAATAAAACCCCTTTAATTAATATTTTGAAGAAGTGATAGATGCCCTGGCATTTTTATTCTTATAATTCTAACAGTATATGGTATAATAAAATCAAATATAAAATATTATAAAAATTGGTTCTTTATTAAAAAATTTCCAAAAAAAAACAGGTCGTTCAACTGTGTTCTCTTTAATTTCAAAAAATCTTCTGAACAATCATAATTTGATATATTTTGTTTGTTGTTATATTTGATGTTATTTTGAGTTTAGTGATCATCAAATGGAAATCAAAGACACTTGTTTCAGGCATATTTCAACTTTTTTGAAGAAAAAACTTTGAAAAATATGGGAAATCTTCTAATTCTTTTTCTTAAATCCGTTCTAACCATGATTTTAAAATATCGAATATATAGTAATTAATTCTTTCTTGTAATATTTTATCATGTTTTACAAATCTTTTTGTGGTTATGATCAGAGGAAACCCTTTGGTGCTATTTTTCCCTTTTCGAATCTTGGAGATACTATTTTTAGGAAAAAAAAAATCTAAGGTGCTTATTTGTTGATTCCTATATTCTTAACTAAAATTCAAAATTCTTGACAGAGTTAAAACAGTTCAATATATCATGCCAATTTAATTAGATTTATAAAGGGAATAATTTTTATTTTTATAAAATAGGAAAATCTTTTTTTCATCTTTTAATTTTTTGTTTTTATTAAATTTTTTGAAAAATGACACCTTTTTTGTTTGATCAAAATTTTTTTCGAATGACTGATATTAGGTTTAAGTTGAGAACTTTTCAAAGAGAACTAAAAAAAAAATCACTTAACAGTATCTAGCAATTTGATCAAAGTATAATTATTAATAAAATTTAAACATATTTACTAATAAATTTTTTTGTTATTCCCATCCAAAATTTCTAAACGTGGTCTTGATTTATTAGTAATGATAATTATTTATTTTTCATTTTGGGGGTAATCTAATTTATAAACAATTCTTCAAATGTTCAATTAGAGAGTGGTTCTAATTTGATATTTACTCTAGAAGTTGATTAATTAAAATATTTTTCTTCTAAAATTGAATTTTGGTGTTTTAATATTTTTGAATTAGAGTTTATTGTTCATTTTTTACAAAAATAATGTTTTACAAAACCTAAAAAAGCCACTAATAAGATATTGTATATCAAAAAATTATAAATAAAATCAAAATTTATAAAATACTTTTGAATTGTTTTTTGATGAAAATATTAAACTATAAAAAAAATTGTTTGTTTGAAATACAAACCCCTCAAAATAGTTATATAATTACCGTGGTTATTCTTATTGTTTTTATATAAAATTCTTTGTTTATGTGTTTTCTTCAATTATCTTTTTTGTCCTGAGTGAAATTTTCAATTAAATTTATAGAAAGATCTAATTCGTGGATTTCTTTTTGTTTTTTTTTTTAAATATATATTAACTGTTTTATTTAATTTTTTTTTTAATCCATGGCAAAGGAATTCTTATTCTTTTATTTTTTTTTCTTTTTTTTGTCCCCTCTTTTTTCTTGTCGATTGTTACAAAAAATAAAAAAGACTAATAAAAAAATGAAAAAAAAAAAAATAAAAAATTGTAATTATTTTTTAACAATAAATTAATAAAAAGTGGGGAAGAAATTGATTTAAAAAAAAAAAAAAAAATATCAAGGTGTTATAAATTTAATAATATTGATTAACTATTGGTTTTTTTATGAACCTGTAAATTTTATGGGTTACAAACGTGATGCTGTTTAAATTGTTTGTAGGGTATTATAAAGAAATATTTTCTTCATTACCATTCCAAAACAATATATAGGTATTCTGTATACATTCAGTTAACCTGTTTTTAAACTTTTAACTGGTTGTGTGTATGTAATCCGCTATTAAAATATAGAATCTCTTTTGAAATAATTTAAATTGATCACCATTTGTATAATAACTCATATACAAGTCATATGGTTATTAAATATTTTTTTAAAAAATTATAGAGATCGTGGAATATTATAAAATACTTTTTTTAATAAAAAATTGAGAAATAGATATTTTTTTTAATTTTCATTAGAAAAAAAAATTTATTTCACAAAAATTTTTGATTTTTAAATTAATGAATGAAAAATAATTAATATTTAGAAACATTTCCCATTAATACTAACTATAAACAGAAGGATAATTCAGATCTTAATAAATTCCAATAATTACTCAAATATACCCAAAAGGGCCCAAAAAAATTATTAGAGGGGTAAAAGTAGAATATTCAAAAAATATATTTTGTCTGAAAGTGAAATTGTTATTTTACTGTTAAGCCGAGTATATTGGCACTAGATTTTCTTAGAAGTTGTTGATGAAATGTTTTTTCGTTTTTATAAAATGTTAGGGTATTTTCGGAAATATTTCAAAAAATCATTTTATACATGTTTGCGGGAAATAAAGATAAAAATTCAATTAAGTGAATGTTTTTGGGGGGGCTCTCACCCAATATAATTCATGAAAAAAAATGTATGATTAAAAAATACTTTTCAAAACAATGAAAAAAAGTTAAAATTTAAACATTTTTTACCTCATGATATTCTTGGATGAAACCCCCTTAGATTAACTTAAAGGGTCTGATATTAATTGAAATTTTATCTTTATTACTTGTACTATATTTGATATAAGCTATTTCTTCCCAATGTTAACGATTATCAAAAAAATCTAGATTCACAAATATTTGAAATTTTAAAGGGGGTGAAATTTGGGCTAATTATCATTTTTCAATTCTCTAATTTGATTCTCATTGGGTTATATGATTGTATACAAAATATATACGAAAATATATGATAAAAAGAGAATCATTCTGATCAAAAGAGATGGTAAATCAGAATCTATTTGTGTTTTAAAAACTCTAGACTTGGGGGGGGGTAAATACATTTTTCAAATTTTGAGAGTTCCCATTTATGCAAAACTAAATTATTCAAATAATTTCTTTTATCAAATAGATTAATGTTTTAATAAATACGAAATTGGGATATATCCTAGTATAATATATTTCCATACCAACTAAAAGATTGAATTCAAAAAAATCAAAGGATTGGACTTGAAAAAATAAATTAAAATCATTTATTTCTTGATCTTGTCTATAAGATTTTTGATAAAATTACTTATTCTTAATTTGGTTTTATTTTTAATTCTTCATGAAGCTACTTTTGTTTCTAAAATTTTTAAGACAAACAAATTACTTTTTACTTCTGAAATATTTTCAAAATTAATTTTAAAGTCTTATTTTCATTTAATACATTGAATTCTTGATTTGGTTCAGAAAATAGGATATTTATTGATTTTTTATTTCAGAAAGATATCTTAATAAGACAAATTTATTTGATTTTCTAAATTGTTTATTTTCCATCAAGTTCAAAAACTCAAAATCGTTCAGAATTTTGATCAAATTTTTTTCAATTTTTTTTTTTGATTTTGAGTTGAATCTTTGGTAAATGGGTTTTTGATTCCGTGAATCCAATCTCTTTATTTTAATTTTTGAAATATTACTCTTTATTTTGGCTTTGTTCAATAAAAATATTTGAAAAATAAATTTTGAAAAGCAAATTTGTAAAAAAATGTTTTGTTAATTAATACCAAGTAGCAAATGGTGCTAGAAATTCAAGGTAATAAATTGTTTTAATTCATACAAATTCAGAAGATAACGAAAAAAAAATCTTCGAAGATAGGTTTTTATGTGTTTTTTTTTATTGAATCTTGATTTCAACAAATTTATTTGAAAAGGTGATCTTTCGTGTTTGGTCTTCAAAAAGAAAATATTTGTTCCAAATACATATCTTTTCAGGTCTATTTTTTGGTTTATTAAATTAGGTTTTGGATCTGGAAATATGTTTATAGGAAAAAGTAAAATTAATCAAATAATAAAACCAAAAATTTAATCAAAAAAAATTCTTCATAAAATCATAAAATGAAAGATTCAACTCTGAATTACTTTGGGTTCGTTTTCTTTTCACAAATAGGGCAGCGAGTGATGTTTTGGTTTCAAAGTTTCAATATCTGAAGGCACTCAAAAAATATTTTTTTTTCAGTAAAGTAATGTTCTAACATTCAATATTGTTCAAAATGGTAAAATGTACTTAAAGTTGAGAGAAAAATGTTGGACACAGAAAAATGGTTGGACACCATTTTTAATTGGGAACATTACTGAAATTGAAAATCAAATCCAATTGATAACTAGGTGAATTTTATATAAATCCAGGTTTAAAGGTGTTAAAAGTTCATTAATATGTGGTTTGTATAGAATACTCATTTGAATGGTTGATAACTAAAGTAGATCATGCTATTTTAACAAAAATCCAAGTTGTAGTAAAGTTTACTATTAATTCTGAAAATGGTAATTTTTAAACTTGCTTTAGATTATAAGAGATAAGGTTTTGAAAAAGTAGAATTACATTAGTCGTTATTCTAATAAGTAGATTATTGTTATTTTCTTTAGTTATTTCACAAATGATTGAAATTAAAAATCATTTTCAGTAATGTTCCCAATTAAAAATGCTTTCCAACCATTTTTCTGTGTCCAACATTTTTCTCTCTACAGTTACTTCCTTAAATCAAAAATCAGAAAAAGGAAAAACAGTGACATTTTTTTAACCATTAATTTCCAAACTGTTGTTGAGAATTCCTGTTTCCACATATGGGTTCAGATAATTTAATCTAATCAAAAATATTCTTGTGTTTTATTTCCAAAATTTCTCAAAGATAAAATGATTTTTGTATTAATTCGAAAAATGATTTTTTTCTCATTTTTTGTAAACAAATCACATTTTAATCTTTCACGATCGACAGTATTCGTTTTTAAATATTATTTAAAGAACCCTGTTTCCATTTATGTTTGTTATCGTCCTATTGGCGTTTTTCTTTAATTTCTACAATCAGTCAATATTATTAGAACACGAGTGAAATGTTCTGTTAGTTTATCTGAAAAATATGACAAAGTTACAACCTTAGACATTGTTTGAGCAAAAACTACCACCAAAACCTAGTTTCTTGAATCGCCTAAATAGAAGAGTTTGTTTATAAACATTCTCATTTTCTAATTTGTTCTACAGTTTGTTCAATAACCCGTGTCAAGTTCAATAAATATTTTTTTTTCGACCTTTACTGTGTTTTTTTAAAAATGTGTTTTTAAGTGTTGTTTTCCGACTTTTTTATTATTGTTTACTTGTTTTTAATTGTGGTTGAAATGAAAAGTTATCAAGAGTGTCTTTGTTTTTAGTAGAAAAGTCTGTCTTGTTAATAATATTGTCCTTCTCGAAGTCATAAAAGAAATTTTTTTTCAAAGTATCAAAGAAATATTTTATCTTCTAATTGAATGAAAAATTGAAAGATCTTGTCATAGGCAATGAAAATTGAGCTTTTTAGTGGCTTAATTTCCTCTCATTAAGAAAATTGTTGTTATGAATTGATTTATAAATAATTTGGTCATTGGTAATGTTCTTGTAGAATTTTAATAAGAATAAAATATTTGCTAATTAAATTTTTGATTCAATATGAAATATTCTTTATTGAGGATTCATATCTCATCCAATAAATGAAAAAAAAGAATGAAAACAAATAAATAAAGTCAAACAATTACAAGATATGATTTGAAGACGATTGACTTGAGGAAAAAAGTAAATTGAAATGAATTTTTTTTCTTTTCTTTTTCAAAAAACTTTGAAAAATTTATATCTCATTTTTTTGATAGTGTCGAGTTATCAGTCATAAAGTTTTTAAGAAACTGGTTTTATCCTTTTTAGTGTTTATTTTTGTTATTAATCAAATTGAAAGATATGGTTATTGTGGATTTTGTATTGGTTTGTTCAAATTTTGTTGAATAAGATCTCTTTTATGAGGAGACTGGAATTGAAGGTTGTAGAAAAACATTTCGATAAAATGAAATATTGTACATATTGTTTGATACGAAAGCAAGGTTAAGCGGAACTATATTTTTTCTAAAACACAAAATAAAAACATAAAACCACAGTTAAAAAAAAAAAAAAAACATTTAAAAAAAAACAACAGTTATTTCAAAAAAAATCACTAATAATTTTTAAAAACACAAAAAGGGACGACGACACGGGTTATTGAACAAACTATATTATGAGATAGCGAGATCCAAAAATTCATTTTGCAAGACAACAACCAAACTTTTTGGATTGTTCTGAAATTGGAAACCAGCAAATGGAATAGCAAATGTCCAAGAAAATTTTTTTCAATCAGCAAAAGAGATTCCACTTTTAATTTCGGTATTTGGGATTATTCAGATAAGAGTTCAAAAAAAAAAGTGCAATTTTTCTCGATTTCCAACTCAAAAACAGTAAACACATAATTTCTTCACAAATTTCAGGAAAAAAAGACAAGAGCCCATTTAGTGGGGGAACTACAAAAGATAGGGTAAAATAAGAGTAACAAAAGAAGAAAAATAATTTTTGGGAAAATAATTCAAAACAAAAAAATATTTTTGTTGACCTATTAAAAAGAAAAGTTTGTGGTGTAAAAACGGTTGCTCTAGCTTTGAATAAAAGGAATTTTTCTCTTTAAAAAAAAATACTTTTTGCTTTCTCCTTTAACATTTTCCAAAATTCCACAAGATTTTGAAGATATTTTGAATTATGAACCATATAATATTTTGATTTTAAAGTCTTGCGAGTCAAGCAAATTAATCATTTTTTTTTCTTCGTAAAATTTTTTTAAGATGAAATTTCTTTTACTTTTGGCTTTAATCGTTGCAATTTCTTGTAACGTTGTCCGTATTCCAATTCATAAACATGAATACACTGATGCTGAAAAACTTGAACGTTTTAACAAAATCAGAGATCATCAATTAAATTACCCACTTGGTGCAAGTAATGTTGATCTTAACAACTACATGAATACCCAATACTATGGAAACATCCAAATTGGTACACCACCACAAAACTTTAAAGCTCTTTTCGATACAGGTAATTATTTTTAAAAAAATTTTTTTTTTTTTTTTTTTTTTTTTTTTTTCTCCCTTTTTCTGTTTTTCTCTCTTTTTTTTCCTTGTTATTTAATTTAATTTTTTTTTTTTTTTTTTATTATATTTTTTTTCTTTTTTCTTTTCTCTCGTTTCTCGTTACTTTTATTTTTTTTTTCCTTGTCTCTTTCTAGGAAGTAGTAATCTTTGGGTTCCTTCATCCGAATGTCATACAGTTGCTTGTATTCTTCATGATCGTTATGATCACTCTAAAAGTTCTACCTATGTCAAAAATGGTGAAGCTTTAGATATCAAATACGGAAGTGGTGAAATTAAAGGATTCTTAAGTCAAGATAGCGTTAACTTTGGCGGTTTAGAAGTAAATTTTTAATTTTTTTTTTTTTTAATGTTTTTTTCAATCATCTTTTTTTTTTTTTTTTTTTTTTTTTTTTTTTTTTGGGATTTATTTGCAATTTATTTGTTTTAATTTTAAAGGTTAAAGATGTCGTTTTAGGAGAAGTAACTGAAGAAGATGGTGTTTCATTTGTTCTTTGTAAATATTTTCCCTATCTTTTTTTTTTTCTTCCAAAATTTTGCTTTTTTTTTTTTCGTTTCTTCTTCAATTTTCTTAATTCTTTACTTTCATTTTTTTTTTTCTTCCCAAAATTTTCTTTTTATAGCCAAATTTGATGGTGTTCTTGGACTTGCCTACCCAACAATTGCTGTTGACAAAGCCACACCAGTCTTTGATTTAATGTTCACACAAGTAAGTTATTTCTTCCTCTTTAAGATTTCTTTTTCTTATCTTTGGCTCTTTTTTATTAAATAAAAAATTTTGTAACCAATTTAAATCAACTTTTCACCAATTTCACAAAAAACACAATAAAATAAAAATAATAAAAAAAAATAGGGTCTTGTTGATAAATTCATTTTCGGATTCTATCTTTCAACCACTGACGGATCCACAGCAACAAAAGGAGAATTAACACTTGGTGGCGTTGACCCATCATACTATACAGGAGATCTTAAATACTACCCAGTTGTCCAAGAATTATGGTATGTTATTGAATTTGATGATATCTCAATTGGTGGTGTTAGACAAAACTACTGTGCCAGCAATGATGGCGGAAAATGTCAAGGTGTTATTGATACCGGTACCTCAACCCTTACTGCCCCAACAGATGTTGCTGATGATCTTTCCATTAAAGGACACGTTAAATCTGATTGTTCCAACATTGACAGTCTTCCTGAAATTGCTTATATTATTAACGGAGACTCCTACCCATTACAAGGAAAAGATTATGTCCTCAAGGAAACTGTTATGGGCGAAACCAATTGTATCACCGGTATCATCCCTCTTGATGCTGAATCACCAAAAGGACCAATCTATATCCTCGGTGATATCTTCTTACGTGTTTACTATAGTGCCTACGATCGTGAAAATAACCAAGTCGGTTTTGCTAAAGCTAACTAATTTTTCAACTTTTGCTAATTGAGGAATTTTTTTTGATTAAATTCAAGATAATTGAATTTTAAATATGAGGATTAAAAAACAAAGAATTAATTAAAAATTATTAATTAGAAATTATTAATTAATATATTTTGATTTTAATTTGATCTAGGCTACATACGAACAATAAAAGAACTGAAAACCTCTCAAAAATTTTCCTATTTTACTATTTTGATTTTATTTTTTTTTTTTTTTACACTTTTTTTGATTGAGTCTTAATGTAAATGGCTTTTTGGAATTTTTCAATTTTGATAACGTGTGTGGAGTCTTGAAAAAAATAATGCTTATCAAAGTACGATTAAAAGGGCGGATTATATCTTTGCGAACTTTCAAGTGTAAATTTGTGTCTTTATTTTCAAACTTGGACACTCAGAGAAATAATGAAAAAATCAAAAGTAGCTCCAGTATTTTTGAAAAGTGAGAACTTTTTTTTTTTGATTTTGACTCGAATTAAAATATTTACAAGTTTAAGTGTTTTAATAAAGTGAAGTAACTATTTTAAAAAAAGAGCTTTTCTTCCCACCCCAGCCTCTACATCAAGTTCAAAGGTTGATCATTCAATTTATTTTTATAATAGAAAACTTGAAAAAAGTTTTTATCCAGATAATCTCCTCACTTTTTTAAAATAGTAAACATTTCAAAGGTTTTTTATTATATTTAATTTTTCACTTTATGAAAATAAAAAACTTTAAAAAAGTTTCTACCTTTTTTTAAAATGATATTATTTCTGATCATTAAATTTTGATTGGACTTTTTCACAAAAAAAAATAATTGAAAAGTGTGAAATAAAAATTCATCAAACAGACCTAATGAAAGTTGTCAATAAAAATCGGATAATACTTGATTTTTTTTTTGCCAGTCATTGCATTTAAAAGTAATATATACCTAGAAAAACAATTTATTGTTATTTGACAACATTCTGAGTTATTTTAAGCAGCCCCCCCCCCATAAATAATATTTTTCCTATAAAAAAAACCCAGGATAGACTTTTAAAAAACCAACAACAAGTAAATGAACAGTTTTAAAGAATTTAGATTTTTCTTCAAATAGAACCAGATACAATTGGGTTTAGATACCAAACCTTGATAAGAGATGGCTATAATTCCAATTGTCACCTGCCGATCTAGATTTCATAATATATTTTTATCCAGATCTTCTTGATGTATTTTTAAAAGTATAAAGTAAACAATAAATTAAGTTATGTTACAAATTTAACCATTTGTATACCAATTTAAAATAAATTTCATATGAAAATTGATTATTGTGATAAAAAAGTCTTTAATCGAATACAAACTTATGATATAATTCCATAAAAGATCTTTAAAGAATATCCTAATAAAATTAGGAATTGTGTTTTTTTCCATAAGATCATTTTAGAAATGCATTTCATATATGATACTTTATATGCTCAAATTTCTATCAATTTTATATCAAATAAAATTTTTGATAAAAAAGTTTGCCACCAATATACAAATTCTTTGAAAAATTAATCTATTTAAAAACCCTTTCACCCTTTTATGTAACTTTATTAACGGTATTGCAACTTACCCAATCATAAAGTTATTTTCTTCATTTATCTAACGTATAAAAAATCAACAATTTTGAACAAATGAATTACCTACCCGTCCAATTAAAAGTTAGTTTAAGATATTTAAATTAAACGATATGAAAATTTAACCCCCAACCCACCTTTTTTTTTGTTGAATCACATATAAACCAGTTGAATTCCCTCTATGTACCATTCAAATTTAAATATTAACAATATATGAAACACCCCAAAAATATTTTTTTAATTATTAAAAATTATCAAGTCTGTCAAGATATTCAAACAAAAAAAAATTATTTATTGATTTTTTTGATTTTTATAAAAGAAAATTTCAGATTTTTCAATTAAAAGTAAAATACATAAATACTATTTAAAAAATTAAAAAAACAAATAAATGGATAATTTAAAATTTTTAAAAGAGAAAAGGGAATATTAACTTTTATTAAAATAAAAAAAGGCAAGTAATTTGATCAGAAAATTTGTAATATTTGTAGATTATTTGATGATTTGTTTATTCTAATTAATTATTTTCTGAAAAATGAAGTTACAATAATCTAAAATTTGGATTTATTTTACTAATTCCAAAAGTAGTAATTTTTAAGTAATTTATTATTCTTTATACTGCCTTAAATAAAAACAAAAAAAAAAAAACACTTCAAAATACTAAATAAAATATTAAAATTTCAAATTCAAATAATTATCATGATTAATTTTCTGATAAAACTTAAAGTTTGTATCTTCCAAAAGTGAATAGAAAATCCAATTTTTACTAATATTTCCAATTCACACCCAAAATGGAATTAGAGTGTTTTTGGATTTTCATTTTTTAGGATGGATAGTCACACAAAAAAATCTTCTGCACCAATGAAAAAAAATTATTTCATTTAAATAACTTTTTTAATCAAATAAAATACGATTTTTTATTGGAAAAAAAAAAAAAAAAAATGTTTTTAAAAAAATGTTTGATTTTGGATCATATGAAAAAAATACCTAAAAATGAAGCATTTCTACCCAAATTCAAGAACCCGCTTAATTATATATGATTATTCTTGTATCTATTGTAAACACACAATACTTATTTTAAGTCTAGATAATTAAAAAGTCTAAAACACTTTAATTATTTTAAAAAAGTTCAATATTTTGATAATCACATAAAAATAAAAAAAAGAACCCACTTTTTTATAATAATTGTAATGCTGAAAATGTTCAAGTTTTTTCAAATAGTAAAATTCAAAAAAGTTTTAAAAAAAGACTCATATTTTTTAAAACTACCACTTCCATTTTAAAAAAAATATTATGTTTTTAATGGATTAGTGTGTACCAAGCAGAAGCCAACGATTACAGTATATTACTCTTGTGCCTTACTAAATTATTACTAAATTGTTCGAATATCTCTAAAAATTTATTAGTAAAGTAGTAACATTTGTTGATCTCATCAATTAAAAATGATCTATGTAATACAAGACAAGGAAAATTTTTTTACAAAAAAATCTCTAAATTTTGTATTTTTGAAATACACTCATATAATAAACATTATTATACATAAAAATTTTTAAAAGAGTTAACAACTTTATTAAAAATTATTGGTAATTGAAAAAAGAAAATGAAATTTTTCAATAATATTTTTTTCATTTTTAATTGTAAAATTTTTGTATTTTATTAATTGGCTTAGTAGAGAGATAATTTTCAAGTATTTTTTTAATAGTCGAAAAAGAAACATATTTTTAAATTTTAAAATAGCATAAAATATTTCAATCAAAAGATATTGCTTAATTAAATGAAAATCTGATTGTTTATCTGTTTTTGGAATATTTTTTATCTTTTCTTTTTTTCATGTTTGTGATTTTATATACATTCCCGATTGTTTTCTACAAATTGCTTTAACATTTATTCTTTTTTCAATCTTAATATTCAATCAAAAATTAATTCATTTCAACTTTTTCCATTAAAAAAATACCCCAAAAATAGGTGTAGTTTTCAAAAGTCGGTATTTTTGAAAAAGGGGGGTATTCTGATTTTCATGAGTTTAATAGATATCCTTTTTTTATTACATAAAATTATGATAACTTTGAAAAAATAATTTATCAATGAAGTATAATTGAAATCCAATGTATAATTTTTGCTAACTTTAATTGAAGGTGTTTAAAATTTCCTTGTAGTGTTGTATAAAAGCCAACAATTTCAGAAAAAAATCTGCTTTTCGCCACATATTTAAAGGTTGAAATATCAATATTCAGACTCCCAAGTTGGAAAATATATTTCTTAAATTTATGGTGAAATGTAGGTTAGTTACTAAAAAATTCCCTTTTTTTTAAAAAATTAAATAATTAACTCAAATAGATTTTTTTGACAAATAATTTCTGAAATATTGGAAATATATTGATGTTACAATTTACTCAAAAAAAGGGAACCAAATTAATCAGTTTTGTATTTTTAAGGTTGATCATTATTGAGTTAATCTTTGAAATTAAAAAATTAATTACTTTTGGAAGTTCTAAATATGAATTATTAAATACTGGAATTTTATTGTTATTTTGAGTTTCTATTCTTCTTAGATTTAGTAAAAGAATTAAAAAAAAAAATTTCCAAAATGAAAATTTAGATTAGTGATTTTTAGTAAAAAATGTAATAATTTATTGTGCAATAGGATTTAAAATAGATTTTTTAGAGCTATTTGAGCCATGGCTCACTAATACCATTTACACTCGTTTTCAACATACTTTGATTATAGAGAAATCTATCGTGAAGTTAATCCCTTAAGATAAATCATAACTTGTCTAACTTCCTAACTTTGAGCTATTTACTTAATTTAACCCCCTCAGCCTTAGGTGTTTGAGATAAATAGAAACTTCTTTAAGGAGGGTAATTACAAACTCGGTTGGAAACCAAAAAAAGATCACCTTATTTCAAAAAAAAGTCAAAATTAATCAAATAAAAACAATTTTATTCGATTAAAAAAGTTTTTAAAAAAAAGGACGGAGAGTAAGAATAATTCTTGTCTCTCAATTTAAAAGTTTGGTAATTTCAGAAAATTGATCATTAACACACAAATAACAAAACAAAACCTCAAAAAATCTTAAGACTTGAAAAAAGGATTGAGCCTTTTTATACTCTTAGACAATTCAAAATCCTGTAAACCATTTTAAAGGTGAAGTGTGTTGGAAAAGTGACAAGCTTTGTATTGGATTTGATTCTTTTTGTCAAATCACAACAAAAAATCTCCAATCTTTTATCGAGCTTTGTGTCTTTTCAGACTTTTAAAAACTTTTAGACTTTTACCAAAACTTTGGAACAGCTAAAGATCTTTAATGATTTCTAAAATCTAATCGATTTTTTGTCGTGAAGTTCAAAAAACTTTTATCATTTTTTCAGCAATAAACTAATTCTTTTTTGAGGCACTGAATGAAACAACAAAATTCATTCTTTTCTTTTCAAAAATTAGAATCACCCCTTAAAAGTATTGCAAGAAACTCAATTGATTTAGACAATGATCTAGAAGAGGACAAAATCTTTCATCAACCCAACAATGTTAATCTACAGAGGCAACTAAATAAAAGATTGTCACAAACAATTGATTTCGCCTATCAAAGCCGAAACATTGAAACAAACAAAAAGTCTAAACTTTCCATGTGCCTCCAAAAAGGAAACAACACAAACCAAAGAATTGATCCTAATAAAAACACAAAAAATAAGAAAAGATCAATCCTAAAAGTCTCAGAACTTTTAAAAAATTCAAATAACCAACCCAAAACAAAAGGTAAGACAAGGATCACACCTTTTTTTCATTTTTTTTTTCATTTTTTAAATTCGTTTTTCTTTTGGTGACACGACGATTATTAATTCCCCTGTTCTAAAAAATTGATAAGGCTTTTGGAACTGATTGAAAATAGTCAACTTGAAATAAAACGATCAAAAAAACAAAATGAGACATCAAAATTTTTAGATAACCTTCTTGTGTTTCTGTTTTTCATTACGATAATTTCTCTTTTTTGATTCAAAGAAAACCGATTTTTAGAAACAAAAATACAAAACAAACCACATTCACAAAAGGGTGTTTATCAAAAGAAAAATTCCCAAGTTCCAATCTCTTCGAAAAAATTATTCAATCTAAATAACAACAACAACAACAAAAAAAATCTCAATAATCCAAACCAAGTTCTCAATGATTCTTTGAAACAACACAAAACCACTTCACTTTCATTTAAGGAACGTTCAGATTCTGGCAATGTGAATACAAAAGAAGAGGAGATCAACAAAAAAGAAAAAGAAAATACAAACAGTGATCTGGAAGAAAACGATAAAGGCCACGAATACTCTAAAGGATATGAAGAAGAAAAAGAAAAAGAAGATGAAAAAGATGAAGAAAAAGAAAAAGAAAAAGATGAAGATGAAAAAGAAGAAGAAGAAGAAGATGATGATGATTACGAATACTACGAAGATTATTTTGATGATGACGATGAAGATGAAGACGAAGAAGATGCAGAATTATTAAATTGTATTTTACAAAATTCTTATAAAAATCACGAAAATCATAGAATCCAAACAGAAGAAAAAAAGATCACAATCGAATTATTAGAGAAAAGTTTAAAGAATAACCAAATAGAAAAGCCAATTTTTAAAATTGTTAAACATAGGAACGCAAAGACAACAATCCCTATGATCGAGCAACTTTTATTGAACCCATTCCTTTTTGACGACGAAAAGGAATTTCAGCAAATCAAATCCAAAAGGATTGAGTCTTTAATTCAGAAATTTTATCAAAAAACTCCTGACCAAGCCACCCAAATAAAAACACCCACCGATAATGGAAATAACAGGCCAACACAAATTCTTAATAACCAAGACCCCAATGATAAATTTGAACTTTTAAACCAACAAAATAGTAATAGTAATAACATCCCAACAAACAAAACACCAACAACATCAACACAAAATGAGGAGAACAAATTGATAAAAAGTCAAGAAAATTTGAATAAATTTGAAAATAGTCCACTTAAAATTGGGCATGAACAATGGAACAAATATGTGAAATCAAGAAAAATTCAAAAAAATATTCAAAATGCTATTCCAAATATTCAAGAATTTATTGAGATTACAGGAATTTGCAATGACGAGTTCCTGAACACTGATCTAGAAGAATCAAGAAAGATACTAAGTAATAATTAATTTTCTTTTTGAAAAAATTGCAATTTTTGTTTTTTTTAGATTTTGTTGTCAAGTGAAGAAAAATTTGGGTTTTTTCCTTTAAGAAAAAACCAGTAAAAATATTTTTTAAACTTGAAAAGAAAAAAGAGAATAGCAAATAAAGGAAATTTTCATTTTATTAAAAATCAAAATTTCCAAGTTATTAATTCATGAAAGCGATAACAGGTGTTTAGAAAAATTAAATAACCTTTATAATTAAACATTCAATAGATTGTAAAAAAAATTTAATTTCAAATCCTCAAAAAAAAATATTTTGAAAAGAATTTTTGTTTTAAAACAAATCACACAAATCATAGAAATCCAAAAAATCACAGAAATCACAGAAATCACAGAAATCACAGAAATCACAGAAATCACAGAAACTAAACAACACCTTTCTAATTCCACAATGTTATACTTCTTTAATACAATCTAACAATTTCACCTTTGATTTATAAAATTCATATTTTGTTCTATTTAGTTTTTATTTTACAGCAAATGAAAAAATATGCGTGAAAATCTGTAAATTACTTGTGAACAAAAAAAAAAAATTGTAATATTTATTTCACTAAAATTTAATTCAATGTAAAATAACAATTTTAAAAAGGCCTTTAAAATAAATCACAATCCAAAATTGTTAACGTAGCAAAATTCAATTTTTGAAAAAAAAAAAAATCTTATTAAATAAATTCCCTGAAGAAATACTAAATTAGAACCCACTATCTAATTGAAAACGATAACAACTGTTTATCATTTACATATACCCACAAAACAAAAAATAAATAATTATCAATACTAAATAAATCAAGAGTCAGTCAAAAATTGTTTTTTCCTTAATCTTCGAGTTATCACAAAAAAATTATATTGATGAATTTGTTAAAACTTCACTACAATTACTGATCAATCAATCAAAAGATACTATCAACACATTTTATTACGTTTTTCTTTTATTTGAAAAAAACTCAACTTTAACCTAATCTCAATCATTTAAAAATCTTTTTGATCTAACGAAACTAATTACGAAACTGGAAAAAAAGGAAATGAAAACAATACAAATAAACAACAGAAATGATCAAAAAAATTAAAATTATTTCCAAATTTCGAATGTAAGATGTATCATTGTTATTCTTTCAACTGTCTAAACCGTGTCCAAATTTTTGGAATTTAGTTTATTATTACCGTTAAGGGTAAAACGAAAAATAATCATTTAATCTGATAATGAGAGGATTTTGAAGTGACTAAATTTCGAGGCTTCAAATTCAAAGAGTATCTAAAATAGACACACTCATTAGAAGTATTTGAAACTTAATTTAGATTTCTAAAATTAACATTAAAAATCTTATGAAGACAAAAGAGTCTAAAAAAAATTCAGAAATTCAAAAAAAAAAAAAAGTGAAATAGAAAAAAAGATAAAATATTAAAAGAAAAAAAAAATTAAAAATGTTGAGAATCTACAAACATTTTCACAAATTATTATTACCCAAAAGATTTATAACATATTAACTTTTATTTACATACCTATTACTTGATTAAAACAAATTTTAAACTTATTAAAGGGGCTTTATTGAAAAAAAGGCCAAAAATTATTTTGGAATATATTAGTTTTAGAAGATATGATATCAACTTATTTCTTTCACTAGAAATTTTTTTTTTTATTATTTTTTCATAATATTTTTCGTTTTTAAGAATGGTAAATTTCAAAAATATGTAAAATTTTACTTTTTTTGTTCAATTAAAATTACATTGAATAATTTTCTCTTTGGTAAATAATAGAATAATCTTATTGAAACAAGTTGTTCTACCAATTTAATTACCAATCAAAGTAGTTGCATTTACAATATGATCAATAATAATTATTTTCTTTTCTCATAAAAAAAAAAAATAAAATATATAGTAGTGAAAAAAATACCCTGACATGAAAAAAATCCCTGACTAGATTTTTAATTGTGTTAATTAGGAAAATTGTTGTATAATTTCTTTTAATCAAAACACCTTTTTTTTAATAATCAAACTTTTAAAATTATAACTCACCCACTTATTAGAATGATGATTAATTAAATTACACTTGTTCAAAACACCATTCAATTAATCAAAAAACTAAGAAGAAAGATTTTCATTCTCCAAACTCTTAGTAAACCGAAAACTCTATAAAACTCGATTACTTTTCAAAAGAATTAGATCTACTTATACTACCAAACAATTACTTGATTATTCTAGAGAGACACCTTACTTTAATGAACTTTAGGTAGGTTTATTACTTGTTGATCAAAAATTTGTTTTTTTATAAAAAGGATTTGATTGAAAATATTTTCAATTACACAACAATTTTACTCATATCTACAATTAAAAATCTTATCCTGGATTATTTTCATGTCTGGTATTTTTTTCACTACACTATATTTTGAAATATAATAAAAAATATCTAATATCTCTATCTATTCAACTATACTCATTTATCTTGTTTTTTATTCTTTTTTTCTATTTTTCTTTTATTATTAACAGAAAAAAAATTAACTTTTTTTTTGAAATTTATTGAAACATTAAATTCAACTATGATAAGACCAAAGAAAAAAAAAACAAAAATCGACTATATTTTTCTTTATTCTGATCAAAACATTCCAGTCTATTTTAAATTACCAATACCAGAACAAAATCATTTAACAAAAATTAAAATTCAATTAAGCAATTATAATTCAGAGGATAAAAAACGAATTTTGCAGCTTGTCCAATTACGAAAAGATTATATACAAGATTTAACAAAACACAAGAAAAAATTGATTAAAATTTTATATTTTAATAAACAATCTAGAAAAATGGCATCTTTTGAATTAAACAAATTAATGGAATGGAAAGCAAACTACACGATAATCAAAAGGTATTCATTTTTTTTTTTTTTTTTTTTAGCCTGGGGATGGTTTAATTTATGATTAAATTAAGCTCACTTTTATATTATAATCAGATCTTTTTTCAAATTCAAATATTTTAATCATAAAATTTTTATTGAAAATTATTCAATTGAATAAAATAAACTATAACCATCCCGTCTCTTATTTTAATTAGGTATAAAATACATTCGTCAATCTTTCATTATCTTTTCCATTTTCTCATGATTATACCCTCCCAGAATAAATGATTTATGGAGAAGAAGAAAAAAAAATAAACTGGAATTTACCAACTAAAAAAATACCCAATAAAATCGAGATCAAATAATTTTCTAAATATATATATACATATACATTACAAGATTTTCTGGCAAAAAGTAAAAAAAAAAAAAACAAACATTTACTGTAATATGAAACTGATTTTAAAAAGAAATTTGACCGATTCATAACTCAAATAATATGATTTAACAACTTTTTTTTTTTCCTTTTTATACCTTAAAAAAATTTTTTAGCAAGAAATTATAATTTTGAAAGATAAACAAAAAATACTATTCTGTGATCTTTCAATTTTTTTTAAAATTTAGTAACTATTCCAAAAAACCGTTTTAAAGATTTCAATTATATTTATTTCAAGTTGAATTTCCAACTGGCTAAAAACAATTGATGAAGTTGATGATTTTTTTTTTGAAATTTAAAAGGGGAAATTCCAAAAAAAAAAAAATGTAAATCAAAGAATTTCTTTTGGAAAAATACTTGCTAATATTTTTTTTTTTTTTTTTTTTTTTGTAAAACAGGCTTACTATTGAGAGAAAAATGTTGGACACAGAAAAATTAGTTGGACAGTTATTTTTTGAAAAAATATTTTATTTTTTATCTTTTTATTTTTATGTTTGACCCTTTTTTCAAAAAAATTTTACTATATTCTGAAGTAAGAAGGGAAAAGGAAGATATTGACAAAGCAGTCAAAATTTGGTTAATTAGCCAAGAAATTTTTCCAGAGTCGGATTTAATTCGAAAAATTTCCACCTTTATGAAAGTTACAAAATCAACATTATCTTATAGAATCAGTCGGTTAGATGTTGACGTAACAAAGATACGTTCTGGAAGAAAAAGAAAACTGACTAGAAAGGAAGATAAAAAACTTTTGAAATGTATGAAAAAAAAAAAATCGGAAGTATAAAACACCAACAAGAAAGGAAATTTTTGAGAAGGCTAATGATATTATTATTAAAAGAAAAAATAATATTTTCAAAGCTTATGACATCAATGATGAAATTCAAGATGTTTCGTGGGTAGACAAATGGGGTAAAAGAAATAAGTGTTTTTTAAAAAAAAGTGTTGAAAAAATCAAAGAAAAACCAAAACCAAAAATTCAAGACATTGTACTTTTTTTTACTAAACTTTGTCGATTAGTTTCAGAGAATAATTATTCTGCTGGTTTCATATTTAATATGGACAAAACCACAGTTTACAATAATACTAATCGGGAACGATTAACTGTAGTAACAACCGAGAGAAATGAAAAACCAATTCGTAAAATTCCTGTTTTAAATTTTCATTTAACCGCTGTTGTTTGCATTTCTAATGACGGCTCATCTCTCCCCTCTTTAATGATTGATAGAAAAAAAAACAACTGAATAAGAATTGATTTCTCAAAGGTATCTCCATCAATTAAATTTTACCTATTCGAAATCTGGTTATATCAATTCAAAATTTTTTTTTATGTGGATAAAATTTATTTTCTACAAATGGGTTGAAGAGAGAAAGAAAGAACTCAATTTGGAATGTAGGTCTCTCCTCATACTTGATAATCATTCATCCCACATTGATGAAGAATCACTCAATTTCTGTACAGACAACCAAATCGATTATCTTCACCTTCCTCCAAATTCTACAAATCTTTACCAACCTTTGGATGTATCTATCTTTAAAGGTCTAAAAAGTTATCTCAAGAAACAAAAGGTCGAATCAGATTATCAAGAATTAGTTTATTGTATTCGTGATGGTCTAACTCAATCCTTATTAAGAAATAAAATTATTAAAAGTTTTCAAAAGGCAAGACTTTGCCCTATAGATTGTCCAGTGAAGCTATCAATTCAGATACCTTATGTACAGACAGTTAATGATAGAAGAAAGCCACGAATACGTCTCGGTGAATATTTAGTGAATGGTGAAAATTATCGTCAAATACAAAATTCTATTCAAATTGATGAGCGGACTGATAAACAACAAGAAGAAAACACAACTAGAGGAAATTTGGTGAGATATTTACAAAAACAAACTGGTGAATATCAAGGAGAATTCATTGAAGACTTTTAATTTCTTTTTTTTTATTTTTTTATAGTGTCCAACCAAATTTTCTGTGTCCAACATTTTTCTCTAAACAGTTAACTTGTTTTTGATGAATAGTTTATTAATATCAATTGAATTCATTTTCTTTCCGATAAGATAAAAGAAAAAGATAAAAAATGAAAAACAATTTCTATAAAGTAAAAATATAAGAAATTACAATTTATGATGTTGGGTATAGGGAAATTGATTTTGAATTTTAATGTGGTTTAATCAAATTTCGATGCATCTATTCTAACTATCAAAGGAAAGCTCTTAAAAATACAATTGCATTAAAATTACTTTATAAAATATTAGAGTATTATCAGAAAGATTTAAAAATACTATTTTTTTCTTCCAAAAGTCTATTTTTAATAATTTTAATTTGATGTTTCAATGAGTTTATAAAGATTTTATGTTACAAAATGTATTGATAAAAAAATCATTTTCTTTACTTTAACGGAGTCATATTGGAATGAACACATTGCTAATTTCTAAATGATAAGTGGGAAAAATATCATTTAGATTTAAAAAAATTCAAAAAGTATTATTTACAAATAACTTTACAATTAAAAGTATTATGAGCTATTTTAAAATATTTTTTACAATTATTTTGCATTCTTTAAGTATTTTTAACAATTATAAGGGATTTCATATAAATATAAAAATATAAAATATTTTGAAAGAATATAAATAATTGATTTTGTAAAAAGTAGATATTCATAAACTAATTTTTAAAAAATCGTAACAATAATCTCGAAAAAATAATTGTTTTGGAAAAAAAATATTTTTACTAAAAATCTCCTAATATAAGGTATTTCCAAAAAAGTGGGGAATTTTTTTTTACATTTCATAAAAAATCATCTTTGTTCGTGGTAGTATTCATTAATTGATGATATCAAATTAAGTTTAATATTAATACCAATTGAATAAATGGCTAATGTATTTATTTTAAAACATGTTGGATGAAATATTTCCAAAAAATGAAAAAAAAATAACACTTTTTTTTGGTTAAAACAATATACGACAAACTTCAATAAAAAACTCGAAATATGAAAAGGGTACAAATGATTTTTTAAACAAAAAAATACAGTTACATGTTTTCAATTCTATTTGAAATTTTGTTGCGATTAAACAAGTTATGGAAACGGTTTTTTCAAACAAAAAGAAAATAATAAACACAAATTGTAGCTCCTAAAAAATATCATATAAAATCAAGATCAAAAAATTTTAATATCTTTTCTTTGTGAAATACAATACTAAGAAACAAATTGAATTATTACCAATAATCGATAAATGGTAGTTAATTATTTTGGATGTTCAAATACTTTTTTTAAGATTGTGTTTAAAAGATATATTTTAAAATAAATTTGCCCCACTTTATTGGAAATAGCTTATATATATATATATATTTAGTTTGACTAATTCCATATAAAACACCCAATTAGCTTAATAGCGTGAAACAATTTATAACAAAAAATAATTTTGGATATTTAAATAATTATATCCAAATTCAGTTTAAAAAAATTGTTCAAAAATAAATTTAGAAGGCTTTTTAAAAAATATCTTTGATCCATCTTTACAAAATAACTTTTTGGAATAATCAAAATAATCTCATTTTACAATTTTTTATTATATATACCACAATTGGAACTGGATTAACATCAGATTTTCATTTATTATTATTAATAATATTATTATTATTTTATTTATACATTATATTTATTCATATTAAACTTATATTTATTTTTTATAATAGATGCCGAAGTTTATATAATTATATTTTTCTTTTCTATACAAAACTTTTTAAATTAGTGGAAAAAATCATTGGGTTGATTAATTTTAGATTATTATTGATAGAAACGGTACTAAAGCAATTCCCAAATCAAAAAAAAATAATCATTTTTGAAAAATTTTGTGTTTCCCCATCTTCTTTAGTTAGCAATTCAAACACAATTTTAAAAATGAATGATGAAATCATTACTATAAGCGAAAAAATAATTAGAATTGAAAAACGATATTTAGAGCAAATTGAAATGATAACCATTTCGTTGGACTATATCCGAAGGCAAAAATTATTATTTAAAATTTTGGATCAAAGTATTATACAAAATAAAAACCAGGTATTATATTCAACTCATAAAAACGATTTCAACATTTATTTATACCAATTCCAAAAGCAATTTAATTTGCTGTTTTTAGATGAACGTACAATTGAAGGTAAAAGAATAAATGTTTTTTTGGGATATTTAAAGAGGGATGACTGTGTTCTTAAAGCAAAGGATATTAGATCTTTTTTGGAAAATTATTATTATAAAATTATTGAAAAATTCAAAATCTATGAGAAATATCATAACCAATTTTATCTTTTTTTTTCTCGTTTATTATATGAAAAATCAATACAATATTGCATATCTTTAATAAAATCTAAAACTTTATCAATTGATCAAAAATTATTTAATTCAATCATTAAAATTAAAATTTCAAAAAAAAAAATTCAATTTTGGTCACAAATGAAAAGATCATTAAAAAATGTAAAAAAAATAAATAAATTATTAAAAAATGTTCTAAATTTATTTAATACGCTGCAGTTCCAAATTTGTCCTTATAATATGTCCATTTTAATCAATAAAGTTTATCAACAAATTTTTCAAATAAATGAACTAAGAGAAAATTCAAATTTATTAAAGTATAATAAGAATACAAATTCAAATGTGGAAACAAATTCCGAAACAAATTCAAATATACATCTTAAATTTAAAAAAAAAATAAATCCCCATTTAGTAAAATTATTTGCATATATTATTTTTAAATCAAAAATTTTTAATTTAAACTTTCATTTATTATTCATTCGGAAATTTTTACCCAAAAGGCTCATGAAAGGAAAATTATTGATTTCATTTGAATATTTTAAAGGTATTTATAATTGTTTTTTTTTTTTATTTTTATTTCTTTATTTTACTTTTAGTTTCATTCATCTATTCTAACTTTTCTTTTATCTAACTTTTTCTTTTTTTTAACTTTGATATATTTATTATTATTTATAAATAGATTCAATTAACCTTTTAACATATATAGAGAAAATTTAATCCTGTTTTATTTTTTTGCCATTTAAAATTTATATTTTGAAAATATTTCTATCTATTTTTTTTTTTTTTATTGTTGAATAATACACTTATAAATAAATATTATATTTATATTTTCATTATTAATGTTGTTATCATTTGGTTCTTTAATTTTATATCTTGAAAAATAATTCTTTCCGGACTGAATTAGTTGTTAAATGAAATTGTTCAGTTGTATTTGATCAGGTTTGCGTATTTTATTATAAATGAAAATAATTGGGGTAAAAGTATTAGATCTTTTTGAAAAAAAAAAATTAATTAATTTATAGATTAAATAAATTATTTGAGATCTTAAAAGAAGTGTCTTTTGAAGTTTATATTAATTTATCCTTCTTAAGGAATAAACATCATCTTAGATTCGTCTAGATAAAAGTATGCTTTGATTGGAAGTAAATGATATTTATGTTTCATGATTCAAATGGTTTCTGTGACTTTAAAAAATCTATATCAAATATTATTGCACGATAAATTATTACATTTTTTACAAAAATTATCACAATGAAAAATTGTCATTTTGGAAATTTTTTTATGAAATCACTTTTCCAAAAACTATAAATATAAACTCAAAATAAAAGTATTCCTTTATTTAATAATTCTTATTTAGAAAATCCAAAAGTAACTGTTTTTAGAATTTTTGAATTTCAAGATTTGATACGATAATTTACAACCTAAATAAAAACCCAAAGATTGATAAGTTATATGTTGATTTTATTCGAGCTAATTTAAACATCAATATAATTTCCAAGATTTTGAAATAATCTGTCAAAATAATCTATTGGTTAATTATTTGGTTATTTAAAAAAATTGAATTTTTTAACAAATAAAAACAATTTTGAGACATAAATTAAATAAAATATATTGTAACTTTAAAGTCTTGAGACTGATGGTTTAACATTTAAATTTGTTGTGAAATGTTGATTTTTTTCTAAAAATTCTTGAGGTTTTTTACTACTGGTATTTGAATAATAAATGGGATTAAATTTCCTCCTCATTTTCCTTTTTTTTTTTTTTTAAATTGTTTCTCAGTTTAATTTAGAAATCTTAGTTCACCCAAAAATATAATAATATACAATTTTAAGAAAGTTCTCAACAATTGGATAGAGATAACACAAATACCAATATATATTCCTCCAAACTTGATTTAATAAAAAATGAATAGGATAAATGAAACAAAAAGAATGTTAAAAAATTTTTTGCCATTTATTTATCAAATTTCAATATTGCATTGATCACTTTAAAGTGATAGGATTAACTTTTTAGTACAGTTTTATGAAACTAATAATGAGAGATATTTAAACCAATGGAGAGGAATAGGATTTCTCCTCAATTGCAATAGTATTTCCTTTTAGACTCCTACCTGTCTACAATAATCCCTTAAAAATGATTTTTAATCTGGATAAATTAGAATCAATTACTCAAAAAATTGAGTTTTTTTACATTATATTATCCCAAGAGTCATCTCAAACATCTTTCGTGATTCAAATTTGCAATAAAAAATGGCAGCCTGATTAATCTGAGAGTTCTTATCGAAGGGTTGAACAATTATAATCAAATTTTTTACTTAAACATTTGAATTTAATTTTTCAGATCATTTTTTACATTTTATATTTTTTAAAAAGTAATATTTAATAATGGTAATCCAATTTCACTTTTATTGCAACAAAACAGAAACTTTTCCAAAATCTTTCTTTTTTTTTTCCCTTTGTTCCTTTTAAGTTTTTTTTTTCTCTTTTTCTTTTTTTTTTATTCAACAAAATTTTTGGTAATTTCCAAACAAAAACAAAAATAAAAGGCACAAACACTTAAACCATACTTGGACTGTATAAGAAAAACACTTGAATCTGCGATCTGTCTTCAAAATTTTGCCTCTCAAGTTGTTGAGCGTCATAACAAGCCAGAAGTTGAAGCACAAACAAGCAAAGAACTCCTTGGAAACAAAGTTGTAATTTCACGTACCGAAAACGAAAGAGTATGTATCGAATCGTCGATCAACTCTACAAGAATTAGCATCTCATTAAAAAACTCTGACGATCTTGAAACAATTCTGACAAAGAAATTTATGAGGTTTATGACTATTAGAGCTGAAAAGTTTTTTATTCTTAGAAGAAAAGCTGTTGAGGTTTGTTATTTTTTTCATTTTTTTTTTCCTTTTTCCTTTACAAAGACACCAAAATTTTTGAATGAATTTTTACTTTTTTTTTTTTCTTTTTTCATTTTAATTCTATTTTTCTTTTTAATAATTAATTTTTTAAAAAAATAAAAAACACAAACCTTTTCATTTCATAAAGGGATATGATATCAGTTTATTGATTACCAACACACACACAGAAGAAATGTACAAACATAAACTAATTGATTTTGTAATTGAGTTCATGAAAAGTATTGATTCTGAAATTAATAAAATGAAATTACATGTAAATCAAAGAGCAAGGGTTGTTGCTGTTCAATTTTTAGAACAATTTAAATAATTTCTAAGAAAAAAATAAGGTGGTTCGTTTGGCAATAAAAGATTCCTTTATTAAAAAAAACACAAGATGTGAAATTTCATCGATATTATTCAACCCAATCAACTCTCACATGTTGAAACAAGGAAATATTTTGATTTTTTTTAATACTCTTCTGCCTTTTTCATTAGCCAAGTGAAAAAGTTTAAACAGCACAGTTTTGCTTTTATTTTCATTAAAATAAAATTTGTCGCTCAAAATAATGTTTTTTCGTTTTGATATTTGTATTTATTTGATATTTTTTATACACCCATTCCAGCCCTACATGATAATTTATAAGAAATAGAACTTGATTTTATATGAGAAAATTTATATTGTATTACAAACCTTAAATTGATTTTGAAAAATACTGGTAAATTCAAATAATGTTTGAAAATTTTTCCTTCATTTTTCATTTTGGAAATTGTTGCTCAGTTTTGAATAATAAATCATTTTTTGCAAGATTGAAATAAATCATTTTAGTGGTTTAAATGTTACGAAAATTTGTACAATTAGTTGATCTTCAAAATAATTCTGTGTCAAGAACTGTTTTAAAAGTAAAGTTATAAGATTTGATTAGTAGGGTTCTCATATCTAATAAAAATGAAAATTAAACTAAAATTTTTTTATATTTTTTGTATTTATCGGTAGATCAATCCTATATTTTATTCCATTTTTTCCCAACCTGATTTTTCTCATATTGGGAAGAAGAGTTACAAAGTAAAAAGATCAGTGATTAATTGCTAATACTGAGATAATGAAACACAACAATCTGGTTAACTTGAAAATAAAAAAAGGTAAAAGCAAATACTAAAGAATGTCCAAAGGTTTAAAGGGAATCTAAAAAAAAAAAAAAAAGAAATTACTATAATTAGATAGATACCTCATAAATAAACATTAACCCCAATTCCAATAATTTGGAGACACCCAAAATTAAAAATAGGAAAAAAAAAAACTCAATTTATTGTATTTTTCCAAACCTAATATAAAACCACATTTAAGTTACCCAAAATATTAATGTTTTTATAAGTAATCATTCTATCTAAAAGAAAAATAAATAAAACCAAAAAATAAAAATTGATGTATCCAAAATAATGAAACAAGCACGGAACAAAAAATGTATTGTCAAATTTGTTGAAATTTTACCAACAATTGTTGATCGATCCAATGATAAGATACAATCAACCAATTGTATGTTATTTTTCTATTTAACAAACTCGAGACTGACCTTCTACCATCCTTTGAAAAAAATTTTCAGATCTAACAAAGTAGATTATGTAACAATGAATAAAGGAAATGAAAACAAAACAAAAAAGACAAATAATGAAAATAGTTGTAAAATCAAAATTCTTTCTAAATTAAATTTAAAGTGTGGGATTGGTGTTCTTTCAACTCTTTAAACTGAGTCCAAATTTTTGGAATATAGTTTATATGATCAACTATCAAAGCAATATAAATAAATCAAAAGTTGAGTAGTTGTGAGTTTGGGTGTAATTCATTAAAGAATAACATTTTTTTTTATTTTATTTTTTGTCAATTGCTCCTTATAAACCCCCCTTTTTTATATCTTTGTAATTTATTTTTATTTTTTCCATATTTTTTATCAATTTATAACTTTTTACTTTTTCAAAATATAAAAATAATTCGGTTATATCCTTTACATGAATAATCGTGATATCTATAATTTCATGCTGAAATTTGCCTTTAGAAATTTAAGTTAAGGAACATCATAAGTATAAGGTTAATTTCTTCACTATTAATAATTTTTAAATTTGTAAATAAAGTTCAAAAAAACATTTTATCAAATGGTTTGTTCTTACTTATTGACAAACAAATTAATTAAAAAATGACTTCTATATGGATCTTTAATTTCAAAAATTGAGAAAAATTCCTTGTTTAAACAATAAAGAAGTAATAATCAAAAAATAAATTCAAATTTTCTTGTTTACTTTTTTTACAGTCAGTTTCACATTTAAGGTACAAAATTTTAAACTAATTTAAGACACAAAAAAATCTTAAATTCAGGCACAAAATTTGTAATTTTATATTTTACAATTTATTTTACTAGAAGCTGAATTTTTTGCCTTAATTTGAGATTTTTATTGTGTTATAAACTTGGTTGGAAGTTTATGTCTTAAAATTGGAACTGACTATATTAAATTCCCCGTTTATATGTATTTGTTTTTATTAAAAAAAAACAATTAGGATGTTATAGAAATTGAATTGTTCTTTTGATTATATATGAGAAATTGTATTTTCTATTCCAAAAAAAGTTATTTACAGATTGAAAACCAAATTTAATATACTTAAAAATTTAAGTTATATGAGTCAAAATACTGTAAAATTTCTTATTGTGGTAAATATATATTCAGAACTTTCCAAAAATCTATAATGAAATATATATAGTATATAATTAATGTTTCTATTATAAATTTTCATTTCTAAAATTGAGTTTATAGGTCATTTACAAGAAATTATTATTACAATCAATTATTTGATGTAATGTTGATTTCTTATAAATTTATGGTATTGTTTCAATTTTTGGATATTGAGATGTTAATTCTTAAAATTCTCTATTGGCTTTTCCTTTTTTTAATTTAAATTTTTTTTTATATTTTTAAAATGAATAATATAAATAAGATTTGTTTTAAAAAAAATCAAATTATCAAAATAAAATACTTTTGAATTTTTTTTTGAACTAAGAAAATAGTTAAAAATAATCAAAATAGTAATTTATTCTTGAAAAAAAAACAATTTTTTGATATGTGAAATTTAATGAAATGATTTTTGATAAATTGTAATAAGAAAAATATTAGAACTCTTAGATGTTTTAGATGGTATGTAATTAATGTGAAAAGATTTTTTCTGAAATCCTTGGTTTATTAGCCAAAGTTTCCAAATTTTTGGAATCTTCATATTTTTAACTCTATTTGAGCAAAATAAGATTAGTTTTAACAATATATTTAATTTTAAAATTATTTTTTCGAAAGTTATATATGATGACTTTAATTAATTTTTTGGTTGGGGTTATTAAGTGAAAAGGGTAAGATGAACAGTTGTCTCAATTTCCAAAAATCTGAGCAAATATATTTGTCCATTCAACGAAACTATAAGTTGTGGGATCAAAAAAACAGTGCTTGCTAATAAGGTGAAAGTTTGGAAATAGAGTAAATTTCATATCTTTATTTAAGCGAAGATGAAATACAATTTTTTTCTCTCTCTCGTTTCAAAATAAAATTTTTTTTGATTTAGAAGAAAAATTGTCAGATCTTTTTTGAAGAAGTAAAAAAGAAAAAAATTATTTACAAAGATTTGTTATTCTGGAAACAAATTTTACAAATTAAAAAAAATTATTTGTTTTTTAAATTATCAAATCAAATAGATTTTAAATGAATTTTTATACATTTCATTATTAAGAAATCTTTGTTCAGATGATGTGATGGCTTTTATATTTGATAGTTTTTGGAAATTTTTATACAAATATGGAAATAAGTGGTGTATAGATCATTGAAAATGGGTCCATTTTATTCGGAGTTGTATAATTAAAACCAAGTTTTGCAACACTTGAAGCATTTTTAAATTTAAATTTAATATTTTAAATAATTAATTTGTTTGAAAAATATCATTTGAAGAATATTTTGTTATAAAAGTTATTAAAAAATAATAAATTGATTTTAAAAATTTTTTTGGTTGTTTTGTTATTGTTTTTTTGTTTCTTTTTTTTTTTTCATATTTGGGTTACTAATTC
Organism: Anaeramoeba flamelloides; assembly: GCA_027625915.1. Lineage (NCBI taxonomy): Eukaryota > Anaeramoebidae > Anaeramoeba > Anaeramoeba flamelloides. The sequence continues at coordinate 7,716,590 of JANTQA010000032.1, read as the reverse complement.
AATGGGGAAATAGAAATATCAATAATTTGAGTTTTTCAACGATCCCTTAATGTTTCTTTGTTTTTGATCCCATCCCAAGCCCCAACAATGATATTATTCTAGTCAAAGATAGTATTGAACTTCCTTATCTGAGCTATACAATATCAATTTAGATGTCTCCTAAAAATATTTTTTTTTTTTGTTCTTCAAGGGAAAACACGATTTCTGACAAAGTAATTATTGATAAATTAAAATAGTGGACTACAATATGATATGTAATAAAAATCCCTGAAAATAGTTCACTAATTATTATATTTTTGTTTATTTTACCGCCAGTTTCACTTTTAAGGTACAAACTTTCAACGAAATTTAAGGCACAAAAAAAATCTCAAATTAAGGCACAAAATTTGGAATTTCATTTTTTACAATTTATTTTTACTAGAATTTGAATTTTGTGCCTTAATTTGAGATTTTTTTTGTGCCTTAAATTTCGTTGAAAGTTTGTGCCTTAAAAGTGAAACTGACTGTAAGTGATGGCTAATTTCATTTGTTTTTTTTTTTTGTCTTTTAATTAACTTGTTGATTGAATGTAAAAGAAACATTCATTTTTCTTTTTCTTTTTTTGTTACAATAAACTTTTTATTTAAAACCAAAGTTCATTTTATAGTGATTTTTCCCTTCCTATTCTATTTTGTTAACTTATTTTATCTCTCTCTCTCTATTTTTGGGTAATAAAACATAATTAAAAAAATAAAAAAATTGAATTAATTATAATAATTAAAAACTTTTTAATCAACATTTAATGAATAAAAATTGGTAAAGTAACTGAATTTTTAAATAATAAAATCTCAAATTTTCAAGCTTTAAATAATTAACAGATAAGATTTTTGAATTTTTAGGTAGAATTTCTTGATAATATAAGGAATGTTGCCTAAATAGTTAAAGTGGTATATTAGCGATTCATATGATATGAATTGATTTCAATTACTAACGAACAATCAATATAATCAACTAACATTAATTAAATCTTATTATTCTATTTTTAGTATTTTACAATAAATCTGATACTAAACAAAGGAATTTTATGAATCTATCAAATATTCCCGAAAATACCCGAAAATCGAAAATACCCGAAAATTTTTTAACCACATAAAAACACTTTTTGAACAACTTCAAAGAAAAACGAGTGCCAATATACTCAGTTTAAAGGTAAATTTGGAATTTTAATTTGAAAAAAATTTTTTTTGTTCTGAAAATATCAAAATTCAAAAAATATAAATTTTTGGGAATAGTATTAAACCCATTTTGTGTGAAAGGGCTTGATATATTAGATGAATGTAACATTTCTAATCATTTCGAAATGGTATTAACTAAATGAGAGAAAATGTACTTGTAAAGAAAATTTCTAATTCTGTATCATTACCTATAATTTTGTAATCTTAAATACAATTCTAAAATAACCGAGTAATATCTAATCGTACAATACATACACATACCATACACACGGTGACCCAAACCAAACTTTATTTAACTTCCCATTCAATATAAGGAACTGGCTTAACCATAGCATACTAACACACACCATACCAATACCCTGACATACCCATACACATACCCTAATAAGTACCAACAATTACTCAAATATACTCACAAGGTACCAAAACCTCTTTAGAGTAGTTTAAAGTAGAAAATTCAAAATAAAAATATTTTGTCTGAAAGTAAAATTGTTATTTTATCATGAAACTGAGTATATTGGCCTCGGGTTTTTTCGAAGTTGTCCATAACCTTTTTTTATGTGGTTAAAAAATTTTCGGGTATTTTCGATTTTCGGGTATTTTCGGGAATATTTCAAACACCCGAATTTTATATGAGGGAAAAATTTCTTTTTCAAAAAATATAAAAAATATTTCTAAAATGATTCTAATATATGTAAGCAACGTGCTTTAATATGTATTACTATAGAAATTTAAATTTCTATTATAAACATTAACATATATAATAAACTTTTATGGTATTATTTTATACTATCATAAAAATCCTCTAATTATCTTTTTGAACTAAATATTTGTGAGAGTAAAAAAAAAAAATAATTACTTGAGTTATGTTAAATAAATAGTTTTTATGCCAATAATCCATAAAAATTTAACAGATTTTTTCTGAGTCTTCAATTTCCAAAAATCCAAAATAAAAAAAAAAAAAAAAGGATTATTTTGAAGTAATTATTATATTGGATCTTCATTCTTTACAATTTATTACTGTGTATTTTTTGATTTGTCTTTATAGTAACAAAAGTTTTTTTCGAGTGTGATCACCTATTGTTTAAATAAAAGTGCTTATTATAAACTACAATTTTCAATCAAGTTGTTCCAACCCTGATTTGAAAAGCATAATTAATACAGTCTGATTTTAAAATATAAATTAGTCTTTTATGAAATAGAAAATTCAATTTTCACCTTATCATAAGATACAATTTTCAATTTTTCATACATCCTTTGAGAATTTTTTTTTTTTCAAAATACAAATGCAAAAATTAGATTTTATAATTAAAGAAATTACCATTAATTTGAAAATATTTTTCAGTCATTGTTTTTACATTATTTAAACCTGAGATTCTAACAACTGTAACTCTTCCAAACTTATTGTAACATTGATGATAAATAACAAATTAATTTCCTGTCTAATAATTTCTTTTACTCATACGAGACTTTGTGTTTATATAATAACTTATCACAAACTGTTAGATTATATCAAAAACTAAAAATTTCTCTTTCTCTAAAATTTATAATTACAACTTAAACTTTTTCATAGCATTCTTTAAAGATGATCAACAATTTATTAAATTTTAAGACTATTTGTGGATCCTGAATTTCTAAACACTTAAAAATTGACAGAACAGTATATTTTAATGAAGTTACAAAATTAGATATTGATTTTTCACAATTATTTGATCAGATTTAGTATAAAAGTAAAATTAAATTTCATAAAAAAATATATAAAGTAGTCTGATCCGAATTTATAAAATTCTACATTAACATAGAGATAAAACATTTTTTTTGTATTTAACAATGATATAAAAATTAATTTTCGATTATCTCCTTAATATACAATATTACAAATCCTGAATTTTTCATTTTTTGGCAAGTATAATTATTAATAGAGTTATACTAAGAGGTATACCAATTTGATATCATTTGGGTTTTTAAAATCCACACTATATAACGAAAATGAATTCTAACTTGTTGTTTTGATATATTGATTTTGGACCATTCAATGTTTTATGATACCTATTAAAATATTCAAAGTTTGAAACTTTTTTTACTCTGTAAAGAGTCGCTAGAAATGAATCTGTATTTTAATAAATTGAAAAAAACAAACGTACAATAACAAATGGTCAATATTTATGAAACTAAGTAACTTTAAATGTGACTCATAAAGATATTCCCAAATTAAAGGACAAAGAAATTCTTTATCAATAATTGTGATAATCAAATAATAATGAAAAAAAAAAAAAGTAGTAAACACTTATTTGCCTAATTCTCAACAATTTTCAAAGATTGAAGATTTTTATTTTTTTTTACTTTTTGATATCGAATTATTCTTGTTAATTTTTTACTTTTTTCCAAGAGTTCACAATGACCAACACAAAAGAAGAGGAAACAGAAAAAACAGAAAAAAAGATCCACAAACTCCAATCAAAATATCGATTTTCCTTTGTTAAAAGGGAATCTGAGAACAACCAAACTCCCTACCAAGATCGGATCAAAAATATTTGTACATTTGATACTGTTGAGGATTTTTGGGGTTTTTACTCACACCTTGTTCGCCCCAATGATATTGCAGGGGACGGTGGTGATTATTTGCTCTTTAAAGTAAAATTTTTTGTTCTTTTTATTTTTATTTTTTTTTTATTTTCTCTTTTTATTGTTGGTTGTTGATTATTGGTTATGATTCCTTTTTGCGAATTCTTTGCTTTTTTGGTGTTTAAAAAAAAGTTTTTTTCACGATGAAAATTTCTGGTTTTAATAAAGACTTATGCTTTTTTTTTTTCTTTTTCTTTTTTTTTTTTTTAATATTTTTCATAATTAATTTTCTTCTCTTTAGGATGGGATTGATCCTGTATGGGAAGATCCTGAAAACGAAAATGGTGGGAAATGGATCTTGAGACTAAGAAAAGGATTGGCTTCTCGTTTTTATGAAGACTTGGTAAATTTTTTCCTTTTTTTATGAAAGCGATACACAAACACTTACTTAAACTGACCACAAACAACCTCCAAATCCAATTTGGATTCTGAAAAAAAAAAAAAGAATATTCAAGCACTAAACAAAAAAAAAATCGCACCTCGCTAACACTCACAATTCTAATTCCATTTCTACCTTTTTTTTTATTATTTTATTTCGAACCCATAACCATAATAACCAACAAACCTCCAATAACAATAATTAACAAATAAACAATTTTATTTTTCAAATTATTCAGATCCTCGCTGTGATTGGTGAGCAATTTGATGTTGCTGTTGACGAAATTTGTGGTGTGGTTGTCAGTGTCCGAACACAAGAGGACATTATTTCGTTATGGAATAAGCGTGGAAACGATAAGGTAGCAATCGAAAATCTTAAAAAAAAAATAATGGAGGTTTTGGGGCTTCCTAAAAATACAATTCTCTTTTATAAAACTCATAACAGAGCACTTCAAGATAATTCTTCATATAAGCAAAACAACGATTGGCGCGGATCAAAAAATAGAGGCAGAGGGAGAGGTAGAGGCAGGGGTAGAGGCCGAGGGAAAGGTAAAGGGAGAGGAAGAGGGAGAGGGAGAGGGAGAGGGAGAGGAAGAGGTAAATTAATGGAAAATGAAAAAGAAAATGAAAAAGAAAAAGAGAAAAAGGAAACAAAAATTCCAAAAAAAACAGAAAAAGAAAAAGAAAAAGAAAAAGAAAACATCAAAAAATAAAATTGTTAAAACGATAGCAAAAGCAAAATAGAAAAAAATTTCAAAATTAAAGCCAAATTCCATTTACAAATCGGCAGAGGTTTCAAAAATACAAATGTTATCTCAAAAAAAATGAAAAATATGACAATGTTTTTAACATAAAAAATACACATACTCTTTAGAATATTCGATGTGTAAATAAAAAAAATTTTTTTTTTTTAAAATTAGATTATTATTAAAGCATTATTTTTGAGAAAGTTTAATCATTGAAATTTCACTTTATAATAATTTTAATAAAAATAAGAATTAATAATTTATTTAATAATTTGATAAAATCCTTTTTTGTTTTTTATAAATTTAGGTAATTTTACAAGAAAATAGTTTGAAATTATTATCTCAGAAAAGATGGAATTAAAACTAATATTCGAATTTGTTCATAAGAAATAATTAATAATTATTATTAATGTCTTTAAGGCTGTATATTATGATTTTTTTTAAAAAAAAAGTGTTTTTTTGTGATGAAATAAATTATAACAACATATCATTCAGATGTGTTCAAGGTAATCATAAAAAAGATTAAATCAAACTCTTAAATTAAAAAAAATTTAAAAATTTCGTAATTTGAGTAGTTTTTTAAAAATCTTAAAAAAAGTTGATCTTTATGTGAAATAAACCCCAATTCAAAATTTTTAACACACCAAAATTCAATTTTTGAAAAAATAAATCTCATTTAATCAATTCCCGAAGAAATACCAAATTAGAATCATTCAATAATTGAATGATAACAATTTTTTATTAATTACAATGCTCCCAAAATAAATAATAAATAATTATCAATATAAATAAATTAAGACGGTGTCAAGAAAATTTTGAGAGAGAATAATAACAAAAAAAAAAAGACTTTTGTAAATTTTTTTAAATTCTATTAGGAATATTGATCGATCAAATGGTTAGATACTATCAACTAATTTTATTTGGATTCCTCTATTTGGAACAACTCAAATTTAACATAATATTAATTGTTGGAAAAAATTTTGATTAACCTAAACCGGTTAGGTAATTCAAAAAAATGAAATGGAACCAAAAACTAAAAGATGAAAAAATGATTTTCATCTTTTAGAAAAAATCAAAATTATTTACAATTTGAATGAAATAGTATTGTTGTGATTCTTTGAACTGTTTTGACTGTGTGTAAAATTCTGAATTTTAGTTTGATAATAAAATCAATAAACTTTATTAAAATATATAAAAAAATAAAAAACTTTTTATTTATTATGTATATTATTTATTTATTCTGGCTAAGTAAAGGATCACAATTATGAAGGGTTTTTTTCTTATCACATCAATATTTCAAAAAGTGTGACTTGTTTGGTACAAACAATAGATATTTATATTCTTCAGTGTTTTCTGAAAACTTGATATAAAATGTTTTTAAAAATATATTTTTAATTATTATAAATAAATAAAAGATTGATATTTAAAAAAATAAAAAAATAAAATTATAAGCTAAAAAAAATTAATCACAATTTTGGAAAAGGATGTTATGGGTTATTTATTACTAGAATTTTCACTGGAAGGATATTGAAAAGAAGTTTTTTTTTCATAGAACATCCGCGTTTTATCAGACATTATATTGTATCAATTTTTTGGTGGTATTAATATATTTTCTTTGACTTTTTTTTTTAATACTTAAAAACGAAAAGAATGGATAAGAAAAAGAAAAAGAAGGAAAAAAAATTTGAAAAAGAAAAAAAAAATTGACGAAATTCAAAAAAAAAAAAGATTTAGATCTAAAAATATAAATTTTCTTTTGATAAAATTGATAGAATAAATACTAACAAAGGTGCCTCAATATTAATAGAATTAAAATAAGGCAGTTTTTTTGAAATGTGTTTTTTATTAACATATTAATTCTTTATTAAAGGATATTACAATTAGTATAAATTAGTTGAAAAAATTTATTGAAAAAAATATATTATTTTAGCATCGAAATCCATTCATTTAACAAATTCTATAAACAATTCACTAGTTAATTATTGGGTGTATTATAAAAACCTGAATAATAAAAAAAAAAAAAAAAAAAAAAAAGAAAACTAAAGTTTAATACTAAAATAGGGATCATACTAATTGAAATACATATTTGATCCTTTTCAATTGCTGAGTTTTCAATAAAATGGGTTTTAATAAGTATGTTTTTAAATTGAAAATATATGAACTAAAAACATAGTATATCAAATCAGTGCTCTGAATGTTTCGGATTTTTTTCTAGAAAATTTTATTCTCTATTTAACTTGCTTTTTTTTTCAAGATTTTAAGAACACAAAAAAAAAAACTTAAAACAATAAAAGAAAAAGAAATAGAAAACTATTACAAAATAACAAAAAAAAAAAAAAAGGGGGGGGGGATAAAAAGTACAAATTTTTTTTTTCATTAATTTAGAAAAAACGAGTTGGGTCTAAAAAATAAAATTTTCTTTCGATAAGAATAGTGTGTAAAACCTACAAAAAATCTTCCAATAAATTTCAAAATTGATTTCATATTTTTGAAAAATAGTTGATATAAATTGTTTTATAATAGATACTTTAAAACTTTTTGAATATTTGTAAAAAAAAAATATATTTATTAAAAAAAAATTATATTTTTTTTTCTTAATTAAACTTGTAAATTGTTTTATAATAGAATTATTTTTACAAATAAGAAAAAAAAAAATACTCCAAAATTTTATTTTTTTACATTTTGATTTATTCAAATAGACTATAGAAATTGAATCTATTAAGTGTTATTGATATGTTAGGCGAGATACTACAAATACCAAATAATAATAATAATAATAATAATAATAATAATAATAATAATAATAATAATAATAATAATAATAATAATAATAATAATAATAATAAATCGGGGGTTGGTAATTGTTGATATTAAAAGATACTATTTGGAAATATTTCATTATTTTTTTTTTTCTTATTCTAATTATAAATCAAAATATCTTTTATTTCTCTGAAAATATTTAAAATGTTGTGAAAAAAAAAACAAGTTAGTGTCACTTTTAAGGCTCAAATCTTAATGAAATTTAAGGTGCAAATAAAATAAAAACTACTGTGATTTTTTGGATTCGAGTGGTAATACTCTGCATCTAAAAAAAAACCAAAAAAAAAAAAAATAAAATAAAATAAAAGGTGCAAAGATTGTGTGCTTGTATGTGTATCAAAATTTTCTTTTAAATATTTTGCTGTAATGTATATATATTTGAGTGTGATAATACACATCAGTACATTTTTACTGGATCTTAGAGTTGCGGAATTCCAATTGTTAATCAGAGATTGTAGAATTTTTATTTGTTATTGATAATCTTTTTATTTTGTTTTTGTACACCTTATAGATTATCGTTGGGTGCAATCTCTTTCGCCAAGTGTGTAGGTTATTTTAGGATTTTATATTTGGTGTTAAAAATAATAGGTTTTTGAAATAATCAGAAAAGTCAAGAAAATATAACGGTGGTAAGATTTTATTTTATCTAGGTATAATAATGATGAATTATTCTTTTTAGCAATATGTTAATTATATTACAAATTATTTTATTTTTATTTTAATAAAATTTTCTTTAATAGTTCCTTTCTCTCAATAAATAGTAATTAACATAGTCTACTTTTAATCCAAGGATTGTTAATAATTCACTCAACTTGTCTAGATTGTGCTATTAATTATTGATTCTGAATAATCAAATTAGAAGGTATTGAGATAAAATATAAGTTGACTTTTATAGAGTTTTAAATTTGTATTTTTTTGAGTCTATTTAATAAAATTGAAGTCTTTTTTAATCTCATATTTTTTTTGTTCAATAAAAAGTAGAAAATGATCTGCAATCAATCCTTAAATAATAAAAATATATTTTTTTCAAGTTTAAAATAATAATTGTAATTTTTTTTAATTAAGGTTGATTTTTTATATTCTGATCATTTCAAAACGAACTGGTTTTATTTTTGGAACAATTTATTTGTTAATTTTGGTTTCATACAATAAGATTTCTTTCTTCTTCAAAGCAAATAATATTTTTTCAAAATAAATTGGAAATATGATAAATTTTGAACTTTTCCAAAAAAGAGAAAAAATATTAAAACTTTTTAAAATCAATAATTCAATATTTGAAAATAGCATTTAAAAGTAAAATGAGTTTATAGAAATCGGATTTTTACTTTATTTTTAATTTTCAAGATGCTCTAAAATTGTTTGATTTGCTATGACATTTTCTTGAATATATTTTTGACGGTTGCTATTTACTTTCCAACATAATCAAATCAATTTTCAAAAATATTACTTTTATTAAACAAAGTATATTCATAAGTGTCCAAGGGTTATTTTAATTAATTTGATTTTTTCTTAAATTAGTTATGATCAAAATTTTCTCAATTGAAAACACAATTAAATTTCTTGATATTGAAAAACAAAACAGATCTTAATAATTTTACCTTTTTTTTCCACCTTGAACTCGATCAGTTTGGGGTGTTCAAAAAATAAATTAATGTGAATTGCCTATATTGTTGTCGTTGTGGTTTAATTAATTGAACAATAAAATTTTAAAAAAAGCATATGCTAATTTTCACAATCAACAAATATAAAAAACTATTTTTCTCCACAACATGGGATTAAAAAGAAAAGTTTTAATCATTAATCAGTGGCATTTGTTCTTGGGCATGTTGGTGGTGGATATTTTTGTCGTTTACAAAAGGCCAAAATATTATTTTTTACTGGTTTTTTGTAAAACAAGAAAGTTGTTTTGATCAATTTTATCAAAAAAATACAGTAAATGTCCAATCCTCAAAAATTCAAATGAAGACAGCAAACACACACCCACAAATACTCTGATTGGAGTAGATCAATTTTTTGACTTTTTACTGCCTTATAAATTCCAAAAAAAGTCATCAAGTTTTTAGTTCATTTTAATAGGTCAAATTATTTTTCCACAGCTTTGACAAAAGATTTTAAAAGTTTTAAGGCAATACTAATTGAAAAAAAACTCTGATTTCAGATTGCTCTTAAAAAGAGAACTGGTCTGAAAATTTATTCTAGTTTTTCATAACAAGAAAATTAATGAAAAAACTCTTTTGCATAATTGTGAATTTCGTAGTAAAGTTCCTCAAGCTTTTCAACTGAAGACACCTGATCAAAAAGGATCAAACACCCAAATGGGTAGAAGCGATGGCAGAGTCGGTAAGCTATTCAACAATTGTATTTGGAAACCAATTTAATATATTTATAATTTCTTTTTAGTGAAAAATATTTATACGTAAGCACATACAATTGGTTTCAAAAAAAAAAATATGATTATCATTATGTAGAAAAAGGAAAAAAAAAAATCTAAAGAGACAATATTCAATGTTGTTTCACTTAAAATGGTCTGAAGGATTTTTTCGAATTATTTTTATAAAAAAAGTGAGGGTGAATCAAATAAAGAGAAAACTAAGGGAATAGAACAAAGGTTAAGGAAAATTGTTACCAAATCGTTAAGATCACCAAATACTGAAAATTAGTAAAAAGGTTTTTACTTTTTGTCAATAATTTTACTTAAAAGAAAAAAATTTATGTTTTGGTAAACTTTTCTTTTTAATCTTGAACAAATTCTTTGTTGTGGTGTTTAGTCTCTATTTTTGTTGTCAAAGAATTTATTTTTTAAATTGAAAACTCAGAAATGTGATCAACAAAATATGAAAAGGTACAATCACTCTCTTCTTTGAAGAAAAGGCTCCACAGGTAACAGGACAAACAACTCTTTTTGTAATCAAGTTTTTGTCTGCAATTCTGTATTTTGTGTTTCTTACTTTAATTTTCAAACCTGTAAACGAAATCAAAATTACCAAAAAAATACACCTTGCTTATGATAAATGAATAATTGAGCAACAAAATCATAACAGACAACAACAGGGTGATGGAATTTTTAGAATTAGAAAATCACATTGAAATAAATGGAATAATAATTTTTGCGTGAATTTTGCTAAAAAACATAATATTTCAAGAATTTTTTTAAAAGTTGTAATTAAGTCGAAAAGCTAAAGAATATATACTGTTTGTTATTTCAATATTTTGAGTTTTTTCAAAAAATTCTTCTTTATTTCTTGATAATTTTATTTGAATTTCATTTTTTTTTAGCAAACTTTTCTTTATTTTTGCTTTTGTTTTCTTTTTCTACTTTTTTTTTTCTTTAAGTTTTTTTAGATTTTTTCTTTTTTTTTTTTTTTTTTTAATATAGATGCTCTCAAAACTTACCTTAAAGAAATACCAAAAGCCTTTGCAACTCAAAAGGTTTGTTTCTTCATTAGGAATTGATGTTGGATCTACAACTGTGAAAGTATGTTATTTACCAGATTCCAAAAATGTTAAAAAAGACAAAATGGTTTGCAAAATTGAACCACATCACGGGAACGTTTCTGAAACAATTGAAAGTGTTGTTCGAGACATCTCAACCCAATTGAACGTAACCCCTGTTTCTTTAGTTACTGGAAGACAAGGAAGAAAAATGGTCGATGTTTCAGGTATCACCGAAGCCGTTGCAGTTGAAGAAGGGTTAAAAAAGCTCATGGAAAAAGGATCAGTTAAAGATGTTAAGGCTGTTGTGTCCTTAGGTGGCGAATCCTATTTTGTTTACAAAATCGGTGGCAAGAACAAAAATAGAATTATTGGTACTTTTGCAGGATCCAAGTGTGCCTCAGGAACTGGTCAATTCTTTGCACAGCAATTGGGAAGAATGGATTTGGATGCCTTCAAGTTAAGTGAACATTTTGACGAAATTAATAAGGCCAAGCCTGTGCCCTTAGCTACAAGGTGTTCTGTTTTTATGAAAACAGATTGTACCCATAAATTGAACAAAGGAGAAGCTACAAGATACGATATCGTCAGATCGCTCTCCAAAGTAATGGCCAATAAGGTTGTTGATTTGCTCTCAAAAGCACAAGTCGAAAATGGCCAAGTTCTTTTAATTGGTGGCATGATCAATATCCCATATGTTATCGAGTACATCAAAGAAGAAATGCCACAAATTGATTTTATAATTCCAGAAGAAGGTACATTCTTTGAAGCCTTTGGTGCCGCTACCTTAGCTAAAAAAATTGGTGTCCCTCTCCCACAACTTGACGACTTGTTGACCCCAAATCAAAGTAAATTTAGAAGAGTTGAACCTTTCAGCAAAGCTAAGGATTTGGTCAGATTTGTCAAACCTCCCATCAAACCAAAACCAGTTGCTGGTAGAAAATATGTCATGGGTGTCGATGGTGGCTCTACTACTACAAAAGTAATTTTTTTCCTTTTTTGTGATTTTATTTTTTTTTTTTTTTTATTATTTTTTTGAAGAGATGGAAAAATACAAATCCTTAATTTTTTAAAAGTGGAAAAATGGATGAAAAAAGAAAGAAAATTGAATTTTCTTTCCACTTAAGACTTGTTTTTTCTTTGGAAAATTTATTTCTTCCAATTTTAAAAAATTTATAACTTGCTTTTTTTTTTTTTTTTGAAAAAAATAATTTTTTTTTTGGTTTTCACTTTTATTTTACTGGTCTTTAAGTGAATTTTTTTATGGTTCAAAGAAATTGTCCAGAATAATATTCCTTTTTTTAAATTTTTTTTTTTTTTTGTTTTTTTTTTTTTTTTCTTTTCTTTTCTTTTCCAATCTCTTTTCTTATTTTTACAAACTTTTCAAAAACTAACAATTTCTCACAAACATCATTAACCTGTCTAAATTCAATGTACTTTCTCAAAAAAAAAAATTATAATAATTGCTTTAATAGATTGCATTAATAGATATGGAAACAAAAGAAATTGTGTCTTCACATTATGGAAGAACATTAGGTGATCCAATTAAGGCCTTGAGACAATGTTTCATTGAAATCAAAAAAGAATTAGGACCTGTCTATGAACAAATTAAGATCCCAATCATTTCTACAACCGGATCCTCCAGGGAATTATTAGGTGTCTTTACAAACACAGAAGCCATTTACAACGAAATCATTGCTCATACTGTTGGTGTAACTTATTATGAAAAAGATGTTGACACCATTTTTGAAATTGGTGGCCAAGATGCCAAATATGTCTACTTAAGAAACAAGGTACCAATTGATTATGCAATGAACGAAGCATGCTCCGCAGGAACAGGATCCTTTTTGGAAGAATCCTGTGCAGGTGATTTGAAGATCATGACCCCACAGGAGATCGCACCAATTGCATTATCCGCTGAAGCACCATTGAAATTTTCACAACATTGCTCAGCATTTATTAACACCGATATCAGGAGGGCCTCCCAGGAGGGCGCAGCACGTGAAGATATTGTTGCCGGATTAGTACTTTCCATTGGATACAATTATTTGGAAAGAGTTGTTGGTAACAGAAGAGTAGGAGATCACATTGTCATGCAAGGAGGCGTTGCCAAGAACGCAGCTGTCCCCATGGCTGTTGCATCCATTTTGAATAAAAAAGTCACTGTACCACCTAACCCCGAGTTATTAGGAGCCTTTGGCGTCGGGTTATTGGGTATCCAAAAATTCGAAGAAGGATTTTTAAATATCGATCCTGACCAAAATTACAACTTGGATAAATTAATCACAAGAAAGGTCGAGACTATCGGAGAATTTAACTGCAAGTCTTGCGAAAATAATTGCCCCATCAAGATCATTAAGGCCGGAGAAGTGAAGCATTACTTTGGAGGACGATGTAACAAATATGCAAATTCACAAAAAAAGAATGTCAAGGACAAAAAGGCATTAAGGAAGGAAAGATTAAAGCAACTGAAACGAAAGAAAAATAAAGCCAAAAACGAAATTGATTTAGGACTGGAAATTGATTTGACAAGCGAAGAATCTATTGATTTTGTTGAACTAAGGACCAAGCTCTTGTTTGAAAAATATGCAGCTAACTTTAAGGATTTAGAAAGCCAAATAAAGAGCAACAACAAGAAAATTAAAACTGTTGCCGCCCCCGCAGTCTTCAGTGTTCATATGCTCTGGCCATTGTATTCCCATTTCTTTAAGGAATTAGGAGTGAACGTCAAATTAGTTGAGGAGTGTACCCCCAAGGGACGAGTAAAGTGCGAAACAGACTATTGTTTCCCCGCCGAAATTGCACATGAGATCACCGAAACCGTCGTCAACATGGGCGACGAGATCGACTACATCTTTTTGCCTCATTTGAAGAAACTGGAATCGTTAACCAAGGACGACTATGCGCTGTTCTGCCCTCTCAGTCAAGGCTTACCCTATTATATCAGAAATACATTCAAGTTAGACGACGAACAAATTTTGAAACCCATTTTGGATTTCACAAACACAATGGAGCAATCTGGCAAGCCGATGATCGAGATGGCATGCGAGCAATTAGGAATTTCCAAGTCAAAGGCCAAGAAGGCATGGAAACACGCCGTCAAGATGCAACGATTGTGCCAATCCGAATTCCACTCCATTGGCGACAGATTTTTCAAGCACTTGGAGGAAAACCCACCAAAGAGGCCAGTCGTTGTCCTGTTCGGTAGGGCCTATAACGCCTTCACAAAGACCACAAACATGTCGATCCCAAGAAAATTTGTCACACGCCAATCGACAGTGATCCCCTTCGACTTCATTTCCCCAAGCTTTGGAGGAACCGACGAGCCAATCGAAAAGAACATGTATTGGTACTTTGGGCAATACAATTTGAAGATCGCCAAGAAGGTGAAGAGAATGAAGAACGTGTATGCCTGTTGGATCACCAATTTCAGTTGCGGCCCAGATGCCTTTATTTTGCATTACATGAGATGGATCTACAACACCAAGCCATTCCTTGTCTTGGAATTGGACTCACATGTCGCAGACGCTGGTGTCGACACTAGAATTGAAGCCTTTTTAGATATCGTCGAGGGTTACACCAAGGCTAACATTAAGGAGGTGCCCATGCAACAAAAAAGGAAATGGGAAACTGTTTTGATCGATAAGAAAAATTGCTACATCCAGAATACAGAAAACCCAGAAAAGAGATTCCTCTTGACAGACCCACGCGTGAACTTTATCTTCCCCCCACTCGGTGAATTGACCTCGGATCTGATCGTTGCCTCATTTAAGGCCCTCGGCATGAATACAATTGGAACAAAGCTCCCTAACCAACGCTCACTTTCCTTGGCCAGATCAGTCATGTCCGGAAAGGAATGCCTCCCAGCCCTTTTAGTACTCGGATCCATCTTGGAATACTTTGAAACACACGAACCAAACACTGAAGGTGTCGATCTTGTCTTTTTACCTGGCTCCTCGGGACCATGTAGATATGGACAATACGGTATCTTCTTTGAAGGTCTGCTCAGAGAGATGGGCTACGACACTGTGCAAATCTTCTCCCCAAGCTCGGTAAATTCCTATGACGAGCTCGGACCTGGTATTGCGATGACAGTCTTCTATGGACTCATGTTATCAGATGTTATGAGAGATATCCAAAACACCTTCAGAGCCTTAGCCGTAGACAAAAAATCTGCATTCAAATTAATGGACGAAATCAAAAGCGAGATGGTCCAATTAATGCAAGACGGCGGCATGGACGCAATCTGGCCAAAAATTGAAGGATGGGCAGAACAATTAGGAAAGATCCCCCTTAAAATGGATCCTAAGGACGCACCAAAGGTCTACATCGTTGGTGAGATTTACTTAAGAAGAGACCCATTCTCCTGCGATCCCCTGATCGATATCCTCTCCCAATATGGAATCATCTGTAAAGTCGAAGATGTCATGGAATGGATCTCATGGGTCGACTACACACATGACATTGAAAACAAAAAGTCTCTCAAGGAAGTCCCATTCTATAAACGATTTGCTTCCAAAGAATTCTTTGACTTTTTGAAATTGAAAGTCGAAGTGAAATGGAAAAAATATCAACACAACAAGGTCGAACATCTCTGGCACAAATCCGGCGCACTCATCGAATACCCAAGCGACAGAAAGGAATTCGCTCAAGTCGAAAACATCTTTGGTGGTACAGAATTAGGTACAGAAGCAGTCCCAGGCTCGTGCGCTGGCGCAGTTTCAATGAAACACGGATTCGACGGAACAGCAGTCATCTTCCCATTCGCCTGTATCCCCGGTAGATTGACAGAAGCACTCTTAACACCTTACGCTCATGAAAAAGAATACCCAATCGTATGCGTTGAAAATGATGGTAATCCTTTGTCACCAACAATCATTAACCAAATTGAAACCTTTGCCTATAATGTTATCTCCAGATTTAACGAAAAAAAGGAAGAAAGTAACAAAAACAAGAAAAAAAATAAAAAATAATTTTTTTTTTCCTCTTCTTTATTATTTAGATAAACCGCTAAAGTTTCTAATTCCCTTTCTCAAATTTTTAGTCTTAAATTATTAAAATATTTTTGAAAAAAATTAATTTTAAATTTGTTTTTTTATTAGATTTAATAATTTTAGTTCTCTTTTTGAAATCATGAATATAATAAATTCTTTTCTTGAATTATATTTATGGAAAAAATAAATAAATTTAAATTAAAATTCAAATTTTTGTTTTTTTTTTTTTTGTTTTATCAAAAAAGTTAAATTTTTTTTTTTTTTAGATTTGTGAAATCATTTTTTTATTCATTTATTTATTGAGAGAATGTAGTAATAATTGAATATTTAATCAAATAAAAAAGAAAAGAAGTAAAATAATTAAAAATATCAATAAAAAATAAAAATACAATCATTTGCCTGGCCAAATTAAAAATTATCAAAACCAACAATAATACAATTTTCAGATTTCACATTTTGATTCTTTTTCAGAAAATAAACTCAAATAATTCATTTTTTTGATTCCATGAAATCAAAGGATTTTTTTTTCTTCCAATGATAAGTCTGAACTTATTTCTTGTTTAAATTCGGTTTTTCATGGAATAACATCACACTCAATATTTGATCAGAATAATTTTTTTTTTTTTATTTTCAAAAAGAATTTTATATTTCTCTAAAAAATACATATTTGAGGTTTTTCTTCTTAAAATTTTAGTTTTCATCATCTTTTCGTCAATTGTGATGTTTTTAAGTTTACTAATGATAAGTAAATTATTTTACTTTGAAATGGAATCAAAAGAATCTTTTTTTTTTTTTTAATAGAGTTTTATACCATGTAAAAATTCTTTTTTTTAATTTATGGAATCATAATAAAAGAATTATTACTGTTTTTGAAAAATTATATTACAAAAAGGGACTTTAACAAGTGGAAAAAGTTTGATAAGAATTGATCCAATTGCAATTGTTTTACTATAATGATTCCAAATTATACTTTTTGTGATTCTAAAAATTCTAAAAATGGAATATTTTCGGGAACTCTCATCATTTGAATGACCAAACTAAAAACTATAAACTGTTGTTAGTTTTTTTTTTGCATTTAAGCAAGGAAGTACATTTTTCAAATTTTAAGTATCACACTTTATCTGAAACTGTAACTAAACTCAAATTATTTCTTTAACCAAATACATTGATATTTTCATAAATACTAGAGTGGAATATATCCTATTCTAATATATTTCCATACCAACTACAAAATAGAATTCAAAAAAAAATGAAAAGATTGTCAATAAAAAATCAAATAGAAAACATTTATTTTTTGATTTTAACTGTAATAATTGAACAGATTACTTATTCTTATTTTGATTTTATTTTGAATTCTTCATGGAAATAATTTTATTTGTATAATTTTTGAAAAACAAATTACTTTTTATTTCTAAAGAATTTCCAAAATGAATTTAAAATTCCTATTTTCATTTCATTCATCTAATTCTTGATTGGGTTCAGAAAATAAGAAATTTTTTTGAATTCTTCAGAAATAAAGTTCGATTCAACCTATTAGCTTGACTTTAAGAATTCTTTATTTTTCATAAAAATAGAATTAAAAATATTTACGAATTTTGATTGAATTTTTTTCATAAATTTTCTTTTATTTTGGATTGAATCTGTTGATAACTTTTTTTTTTTTTTGATTTCCAAGAATTCAAGCATTTTATTATTATTTTTTTTTTTTGTGGAAATAGTATTCTTTATTTTGATTTTGTTTGATAAAAATATTTTAAAAAAGAATCTGAAAAGTGCAAATTTGTCAAAAAATGTTTTGTAAAATATTAATAAATAGTAATACAGTTAGAAATTATAGAACGATATTATATAAATGTTTGTGTTAATACCAATTAAGAATATAACGAAAAAAAATCTTTAAAAATTGGCTTTGGTAGTTTTTTTTTTTCATTACTTGATTTCTAAAAAAATTATTTGGAATGGTGATCTTAAAATGTTTAACCTTCTAAAACAAAAGATAAATTTCAAATACACACCTTTTCGGATCCATTTTTTTTTTAGTTTTTTCTTGATTAATTTCACTCATTTGTATAAACACATTTCTTGATCCAAAACAATTTAATAAAACCAAAAATTTAATAAAAAAAAATGTTCAATAAATCAAAAAATGAAATATTCAACTCTGAATTACTCCAGGTTCGTTTTCTTTTCTCAAATAGAGTTGTGGGTAATTTTTTGGTTTCGAAGGTTCAATATCTCGTGACACCCAAAAAATCATTTTTAGTAATATTTACACAATAAAAACATTTTCAAAATGTCAAAATGTACTTAGTCTCTTAAAATAATTAAGGAAAAATTTCGATAATTCTTTATTCCTTTGAGGGTGGAAAACACCTTTAGGTTTCCTTGAGTTTAACTTTTATTTGTAAAACCAATATTTTTTGCAAATAAAACAGAAAATATAAAGAAAATCACGCTTGAATTTCTAAAATTTTAACGAATTGATTAAAATATTTGATTTTACAGATTCTTCCGAATTCTGGAAAATCACTATTAACATGCCTTTAATTTATGAAATAAAAAGAAAATTATTGAATTTTTCTTTTTATATATCAAATTAAAAAAAAACAAGGTACTAAAAGACAAGATCCCAGAATTCACAGGAGGGATAAAAACCCAATAGAAAATTTACCATTATATTTAAAAATTCAAAACAATACTTAATAATTGATATTTCACTATTGTTAGGTTTTTTAATTTGAATGAATGAAGTAAAAAATTTTAATTTGGCACAATTATTTTGAATTAAAAAAAAAAAACCTAAAAACAAATCTAAGAAGGGGTACTATGTAACTGAATTTCCATATATATATATATATATATATATATATAAATTACTATCTTAAGTATTTCTAATTTTAAATTTTTGATTATTGCTCAAGTTTTCTTACCATAAGATCTTTGAGGAAAAATTACAGAGAAGAACAATAAATTTCCTAATTTTGATTAATCATATTAAAGATTTTCTATATATTTTTCTCAGAAAAATTTTTCTTATCGTATCTTATCCAAAATTTTTGATAATTTTTTTTTCATTTTATTCTGATTATTTATATATTTTACAATAAATTATTTATTTTATTATGTTTTACCATCCGTTTATATGAAAATTTTCGAAAAATCAAACATTATACAGACAAAAAAAGTATCAAAATCAAAAAATACTATAAATTATAGAAAAGACTTCAAAATACATAAAACAAAGTGTAAAAGCATGACCAAGGAGTTTGTAATTATAAATAGGATTTAAAATATTAACTTTCATTTTATTTTATTTTGCAATTTTCAGGAAGGAATTACCAATTAAATTTTTATTCTTCAATTCCGATTTACAACCACTTTAATAAAAAAGTTAGTTTTTTTTTATTTCTATTGAATGTTTTGAAACAGTATGATAATTAAGTATTACTAATTATTATTTAAAATTTAAAGATCATATTATGAATTTAGTTAATCAATAATGTGATGAATCAAGGAGAAGTGTATCATTTATAACCAAAAATCGATTTGAAATTTTTAAAATAATATAAAATGAAAAAAAGGAAAGAAAAAAAACTAAAAAATTTTTAAATATTTATTTATTTATTTAATGATAGAAAGGTGGAATTATTGAATATATGCCAAAATAACATAGGAAAAATAGAAAAACCAATTATAAATTAACAATAAAACAATTTTAATACCCAAAAATCTTAACTATAAGATAAACTTCTTTCTAAAAATTTGAACACTTCGTAAATCATAGCAAGGAAAAAAATCCCAATTATTTATGTGATTTCCTAACCTAATATAAATCAACTTTTCAACTTTATGTTATTTATGTTTTTAGACGTTACTTATTTTATACAACAAATAAAAACTAAATAAAAATAAAAATAAACAATATAAACCCAAATTAATAATTTTTAACATAACAAAATATATTTTTTGAAAAAAAAATATATTAATTCATCAATTCTAGAATAAATACAAATTATAACCATTCGATAATAGGAATGTTAACAATTTTTTCCTAAATTAAAAAACCAACAAAACAATAAATAATAATTATCAATGCTAATTAATCAAGAGTCCGTTAAAAATGTTGAACATTCGCTAACAAAGAAATATATTGGTATTTTTTATAAAAATAATATTGACAAAAATTTTTAGACATTATTTTTTAATTTTTGTTTGATTTCTTCTATTTTGAAAGAATAGTGATTATACCCAATATCATCTGCTGGAAAAAAAACCTATCGAACTAAAAAGGTTTCATACTTTTAAAAATAATATGAAACGTAAAAACTCAAAAATAAAAAAAAAATTGATTTTCTTATTTTTCAAAAATCAAATTATTTTCAATTTGAATGAAATTATATAATTTTAATTCTATGAACTACTTTAAATATGTCGAAAATTTTGAAATTTTGTTTATAAGTGTTGGAAAAATAATGAAAATTTCAGATTAAAATAATTTATTGATAAAATTGTTGAAAATTCACCGACAATAATAGAGTAATCAAATAATTGTATATAATTAACTGGGCTTCTCTTATTTTTATATTTATGAAAATATATATATATATATATAAATTAACCATTGAAAATAAAAATTTCAGAATTAAATATTTTTTTTTCACCTGAAAAAAATAATCAAAATAATTAAAAAAAAAACTATTTAAATATTGAAATAATTTGAAAAAATAAAAATTAGTTTCAAATTGAATGGTGGTATAATATTGTTATTCTTTAAACTGTTTTATCTTGATAGAAAATTTTGAAATTTAGTATATAAAAAAAAAGGATTTGAATTTATTAAAAATTAATTATTAAAAAATAGTTTAAAATTAAATAAAAAACAATAAAACAAAGAAATAATTTAGTTGAAAAACAATGGAAAATAATTAGGAATGAACTATTAACATTGAAAATAACATCTAAAAAATGATTAACTAAATTATTTCATAAGTTTTTATTTTAATTGTCAATAATTGTCTTGAAAACAAAGATAAAAATTCAATAATAAACAATTTCCTCCAATATATTTTTTTTTATTTATTGGAAGACTTATTAATTAGAAAGAAAAATCTCAAAATAAAAAATTATTGTAATAATATATTTAATATAGGATTTTATTATAAGGGCCTTATTGGAAATTTGAAAATTAATTTATTTCATATTCTGTTTTGACTTTTTTATATAACTAAGCTTCCTATCTTATAATCTTTAATACATAAATTTAGAATAAGGAAAAAAACAATTAATTTTTTGAACGACTATTAAAATTAATATAAAGACCAACATCGATCAGATAAGAACCAAAATAACAAGTACCCTAACCACTTGATACAAGACAATCTTTTCTCAAATTTCTGGAATTGTAAGATGGTAAATCTAAAATGATATTTTTGATTCTTAAAAAAAAATCCCCCAATTTACTAGATTTTGACTTTCCTTTCATTGGCATATTTTAAATTTATTTTTATTAAATAATTTATTTTATTTCAACCCCCAAAGAAAGTAACTTTTGTATAGTACTTGAGGCTATAATCAAAAGAAAAAAATATAACATTGTAGTTGTGAATTCTAAAATAGAAAACATATATTAACAACTCGGTGATTTGATCTGAAATTGTAATTTGATAGGCTGATCTTGGGAACAATTTTAAAAAAGCCAATAGTAGTGTAGTAAAAAAAAGTGACGAGACTTTTTATTTTATTCTCATGACAAGAATAGCACAATCCATAAAAACACTTTCAAGACTTTTTAGAACTTCTAGACTAACAGTTTGGAAGATTACAGTTTCCTCTATTCTTTCAGAGATTTTCCAAATTCCAAATACTATATACAAACTTTTAAAAGCCCAAAAAAAAGGGAAAAAAAAAAAAATTAACAAAAGATAACTTTTTGAATTTAACTGAAAACTTGGAAAGTTACTGTCAAAAACCAAAACCCGGAAATTTCTGAAACCCGGTAATTCCATTTTTCTGATCAATTGAAAATATTAGTAAAAAGTCAAAAATATACTCCCATTTTACAGACAAATAACCCAATTAACCATCAACTTATAACCTTTTAAATTGGGGTATTAGTTAAATATACTGAATCCATTAATTTTAACTCTTTGGTAAATTCAGAAATCAAAAAAATCCAAAATTTGTAAAATTAATTGAGAACATGACTGAAAATGAAAATCTACTTTTATTTTTAAAATATTTTAAAGCTTTTGAATTTTTAAAATATTTGAAAGAATTCGAATTTGAGAGAGGTGTTTGATTATTGTAAATTTTCATTAAATTATGAAAACCATTTTGTAAAAAAATAAATTTTCTAAGGTTTCCAATAGAAATTTAAAATTTTGAAAAAATTATTAAAAGAAAGATATAAAGTAAATAAAACTCTTATTTCATAAATACAATAACAAAATAATTCTTATAAAGATGATTCCTAATAAATTTAAAATTTATCTAAAGGGAAAATTGCAATAAATTTGATTTTCAATTTTTAGTAATGTTCTCAATTAATTTTACAAATTTTGGATTTTTTTGATTTCTGAATTTACCAAAGAGTTAAAAATGGTGGATTCAGAATATTTAACCAATACCCCAATTTAAAAGGTTATAAGTTGATGGTTAATTGGGTTATTTGTCTGTAAAATGGGAGTATATTTTTGACTTTTTACTAATATTTTCAATTGATCAGAAAAATGGAATTACCCGGTTTTTTATAAATTTCCGGGTTTTAGATTTGATGGTTATCTTTAGGAAAAATATTTTTCAACTTTCAATAACTTTGCAATTTTGAGAATACCAAAAAGTGCCAAGTTTTTTAAAAGTTTGATTTGTAAAAAAGTTTCGAATTGAAAGGTATTGTTTTATGATCATATATTTTCATTCAAAATTTGGAACAGTTTCAAAAAAGCAAAAGTGTTGCCAAGCAAAAAAAGTCACTATAATTTTTGGACTATTTTTGTCACGAGAAAAGATCATTTTTTTATTATAAGAAATAATCAGATATATTTATAAATATCAAAGTTCAAATGACAACAAAAAATAAAAAACCAATTGTGCTCAATGGACCATCTGGTTCTGGTAAATTTTTGTTTTTAATTTGAGATCTTTTTTTTTTTTTAATTTTTTCCAAATCTTTTTCTTGTGAATTGAAGGGTTGGAAAATGAAAAAGGATGTTTGGTCTTTCCAATTTTTGGACTTGAAACCAAATCCCATTTCAGAAAAGAAATCAACAAATTAAACTTTTTTTTCTTTTTTAACATGTTTTTTTTGACAACTACAAAAAAGGAAAATCCTTTCTTCTTCACAACCTAATGAAAAAATATCCTGGACAATTTTCCTTTTCAATCTCTCACACAACAAGACAGCCACGAAAGGGTGAAAAACACGGCATAGATTACTATTATGTTAGCAAAGAAAAATTCCAAGAACTTAAGGATGACAACCAGTTTATCGAACACGCAACTGTCCATGGCAACATGTATGGCACATCAATTCAAGCAGTTCGTGATGTACAGTCACAAGGAAAGATCCCTGTGCTTGATGTGAACATTGACGGCGCGCTGTCAATCTCAAAAACTGATCTCAAACCTCGGCTAATGTTTGTGAAGCCACCTTCATGGGAGGTGCTTGAAAAAAGGCTCAGGGGCAGAAACACAGAAACAGAAGAACAAATCGAAACACGTTTAAATACAGCAAAGAAGGAGATGAAATGGGTTGAAGAACATAGCGACTTCTATCACCATATCATTATTAATGGTAATGTTGAGGATGCACTACAACAATTATCCGACATTCTGGAAGAAGATCTCGATTAAAATGTGATCACTCCAGGATTCATATCCACCCACACAGCCATAATTATGCCCGTGATCATGCTCATTTCAATTTTTTATTGTTTTTCTTGAGACTATGCTCATGACCATTTTCTATTTTTTTTTCTTAATTATTTTTAATATTTAAAGAGGTGGAAAATAGGTTTGGAAATCAAAAAAAAAACAAAAATAAAAAGAAAATTGAATAGCAACCTTACTAAGAAGAAAAAAATACAAATTTTCCCAATTTTTAAATTATTTGAATATTTTTCTTTTTCTTTGTGGACTCGACTCGAGTATTTTTTATAATGACCCATTTCTAAATAAGGATTTCTTATCGAGAAATATGCTTAATATTGAAAATAAAGAGGGTTTTTCAAATCTTAGTAATTGACAAAAAATTTTCTCAATCTCTATTAAATTTAGGTAAAAAAATTTAATGGAGATTTGTCCCTTAAAGGGCTTTCCATATTTTATGCTATGTGTGGAATTGAAATATAACATTGTGTTCAATAAAAATGATTTAAAAGGATTCCAATGAAAGGAAAGTCAAAATATTACAAATTTTAGAATTTTTGAGAATTTTGATGATATTATTTATTTGTCCAAAAAAATAATGAATTTCTGAATAAAAAAAGTGAATTTTTTTTTTTCTTATTGTACAAGGGAGGAGTTTTTAGTTCCTATTGTTTGCATAAAATCCTAAATTGTGATTTAGAAATTTTTTACAACATTTCCATATACTTTTATTCCCAACAGGGCTAAAAAAGTTATGGAGTCTTTTCTGTTAATAATATTAAAAATATTATTGTTTTTTTATATATATAAGAAATAATCATTTTTTTTAATTCAGATATTCAGATTTTAACGATTATTTTCAGAGACTGGGCAGAAAAAAAGTGAAATTTAAAATCTTTTTTTTTTTATTTTTTTTTTGATATTATCCCTGTTCGGTTAATCGTAATTATTTTCTAGGGTATTGATACACTTGAAGTAAACGACATGACACTTGAGAATAATTTAGATAGATCCAGACACAATGAAATTTTAATTTACGAATTTGGTTTATAAAAAAGGTTTTAAGTAACTCTAAAATTTTGAACAAAAACAAAAAAAAACATGATTTTGATATTTAAATCAGAAATCTGGACTAGACAATCAATTAAGTTAACAAATACACCGATAGTCATAAAAGTAATGAGAACAGAACATAAAAAATGATGAGTCATCATAACAGTAGTAAAGGTATAAAAGTTTAGAAACCACCTTTTGTTCATTTTTTTTTTTTTTGTAAAATAAATTATTTTCAAATTCAACAAATATTTTTTTCCTTAATTTAATTAAGAGAGAATAAAAATAAAATCAGGGTGTTATTAAAATGATTTTTGTATGCATTTTTTTGGATTTTTTTTTTATATATTTTTTTCTTTATTCTTTTTCAAAAATTTACTGTTTGATCAAACTTTTGTCAACTTTTTGAAACAAATATTTTTACTTCTTATTGTGATTTTTTCAAATATATATTGAGTAATCGTTTGGTGGAAACTTTCGATTTTTTACTTTTCTTATTAATATTATTTTTTTTTTATTCTTCATTTTTATTTTTGTTACTTTTTGGCTTTCTTTTTTTTTTTATGTCTTAAGTTCAGCATTTTATTCATTACAAGGAAAATAATGGATAAAAATAAAATAAATTGGAAGATAATATCCTTTTCCACACCCGATAAATCATTTCAATAGTTCTATAATTCAAAAAATTCTTTTTGTTTTGTAGAACATTTTTTTTTTTAGTTTTTTTACAGAATAAATAAAAAACAAACAAATGAATATTAGGTTATTTTCAAGTACGTGTAGCAATTTTTTTTTAAAATATATTTATTAAACCCAATCTTCATTAAGTGTTTAAATATATAAAATTGGTAAATATCCATTTATTGGTTCTTGATAAGAATTCAATTTGTTTTTTTGTATTATATTACATAAATATAAGATATTACATTCTCTGATTTTGTTTTTATTTGATATGTTTTTGTGGCACAAAACTTTCTTTGTTATTTTCTTAATCTTCAAAAAAATCGTTTTCATAACCTATTTAATCTCAAAAAATTTACTATTAGAATTGATAACATAAAAATTACATTTATTTGAGTAAAAAATCATTTATACTCCATCTATATTTCGGGTTTTTTATTGAAATTGGTTGTACATTGTTTTATTCAAATATATTGTTATTCTATTTTTTTTTTTTTTTTTTTGGAAATATTTCAACGAACCTATTTTGTAATAAATCACTTAGTCATTGATTCAATATGAATTAATATTAAACTTAATTTGATATTACCAATGAACGAATATATTCACTAACAAAGATGATTTTTTATGAAATAAAAAAAAAATGCCACTTTTTGGGAACTACCTTAGTCTAAAACAACAAAAAATCAATTATAGGGATAAATTATCACCATATATATATATATATATATTCAGTTCGACTTTTCAGACACAAAATTTTGACAAAAATTTGAGCAGAAAAAAATTTACAAATTCAGGCACTTTTTTTGTTTTTTTTTTTTACTAAAATTATTTTACTAGAATCATAATTTTTTACTTTAATTTGGAATTTTTATTGTGCCTTAAATTTCGTTGAAAGTTTGTATCTAAAAAAGAGAAATGGTTGTAACAATTGGCTCTAAAGGCAAAGAAATGATTTTAATTATTGGGTTCTTGATAAACCATGAAATTCAAAATTTGCAATAAGTGCCTACCGATTCAATTGGATTCAATAAAAAGAAGTGAAACTACAAAAGATTAACAAAAAGTATTAAGGTGTTAGTAACTCTCATTTATTTTTATTCCCAATGGTTATAACGTGTATATTTATACAAGAATACAATTAAACCCGATATGCAACTTCATTTATCAACTTTAGAGAGATGAGTTATCATTTTTCAAATTTTTCATTTTTCTCATGGTATCTTCAGTAAAAAGATCTGATCCTTTTTTGTTGTATTTTTCATCTAAAATCAAAAAAGAAAAATTTTACAAAAAATTCACTTTTGTAGAAATCTCACGTTTAGTAATTTCAGGGAGTCTGTATGAACAAATAGGTTTGAAACTTTTAATCTTATTTCTAAAAACACATTAATAATAAATCAAATATTGAGACCTTGAAGATGAAAAAAAAAATGATCAGCTATTTTATTCACAAATATTTATTAATTTTCTTGAAATTTAAAAGATTAGAATATTCTTTTTCAAAAATTAAGAGTAAAAACAAGGAAATACACGTATTAAAATGAGTTATTTGAGAATATCTATGATTATTTTTTTAAAAAGATTTATTTATTTTAATTCATTTTATTTGTTTGAAAATCTTTTCAAAATTGAGAAATAATTACAAAATCTATTTATACATTTAATTTTTGTGTTGTTAATAACTCACTGAAAGAATTGAAATCGAGTTATCAAGTATTTAATATAAATAATCAATTTAAAAATTGTTTCTTTAGGTTTTAAGTTGGATTTTCTAGGTTTTAAAAAAGTATTTTTTTGGGAGAATTTTTTATTTGATTTTTTGGTTCTTTTTCGTAGATTTTTTTATTCAATAAAAAGATAAAAATTAATTTTGGACTTTTCTTTAAATCAAAAATTTATATTTTTTTAATTTCAAAAAAAGAAAAGATTAATTAGAACTGTTCTTTGAATCAAAAAATTATATTTTTTTAAAGTTTAAAATCATTATTGTAATTTTTTTGAAATTAAATAGATTTTTTAAATTGTGTTATTTTAGAACTTTGTGGTTTTATTTTTAAAGTGTATTTTATGGATATCCCCATTAGAGATATTAAGATTTCTTTCTTCTCTCAAATAAAATAATTTTTTTTAAAATAATTCAGAAATATGTCAAATTTTGAACGTTACAAATATAAGATAAAATCGATCAAACTTTTAAAAATCAATATTTCATTTCGAAAATAGTATTAAAAGTAAGTCATGTCTTGTAGTAATCAGATTTTTAAATCATTTTTCAATTTCAAGATACGGTAATTTTTTTTTGAATTTGCTAATAAATTTACTTGAAGATTTTTTTAGTTTACTACCCCCTTAAGATAATCTATCAAACTTATCTACCACAAAGAGTGGGGAACTAATTCAAAAATTTACACTAGTTTCATTCCAAATACCTATATACTATTTCCAAGTAAGTAATATATGTTTGTGAAATAATTTAATACCCACTTTGAATTCCCAATTACACTTGTACAACCACAACTACCCACCATGCAAATTGTAGAGCAGAATATCAATTTCTATTTTTTATAAATTTTTACAGTTTGGCTTGAAGGGTCCTAAATTATGAATGGATAGAAATTGAATTTTCTATTTTTTTAAAGATAATTTGTAAAGCGACAATCAATTTCCTAGTCGAATATAAATTTCACGTTGGCTTGAATAGCTAGATTTTCATTAAAGGGATCAATTTTTCACAAAAACTGGGCAGAATTTTAAAAATATGTTCTTGATGATTGTTAGTACTTTCGAATTTTGTATGGTACAAAGTCTCAAAAAATATGGATCTACTAAAGAAAAAAAATACTTATTTTCGATATCAATTTTTTTTCAATTTCGTATGAAAAATAAAACGATCTAAATCCATTTTATTACTTACATTATTAAAAGTTTTGACCTTGTTTATTATCTTTTTGATCACTATTATATAATAAAAGGTTTTTTTTTGTATTAAATATTAATATTAAGATTTTTAAACTTTTTTGAGATCATTCTTTTTGTTGACAAAAAAATACATTTATTGGACTTACTGAGAAAAATAATTGTATTTTTTTAAGAAAGATAGTTATAATCTTAAAATGTTTTAGAGTTATATAAAAATTTTATCTTAGAAATTGTGTTTTTTTTTGTTAAAAGAAGAAATTAGATTTTTTAAAATAAAATTTTTTTCCAGTTATTTGGGAATAAAGTAATTCATTCACAAAATGAAAAAGCAATTTTTTCTGACAAAAATAATTTAAATTGAGATAGTAGTTATTGTATATCATCCATATAATTTGTGAAAAAAATTGTGGAAATATTTTTTTGCAATTTTTTTTCCTTTTTGGAAAATGAGAAAACAACTTGGTTGCCAAAAACTTCAAATCTATAAAATTTTTGTTTAAAAGATCTCAATTTTATTGAAAAATTTTTGTGAAACTTCTCTCAAATATAGTTTTATTTAATACAGTATATCTCAATAATTTTGTTTGTTGAGATTGTAATTGGAATATTTTGACTTAAAAATAAAAACCAAAAAACAATTTCTCTTTAAAAATCGCTACTTTCCAGCATAAAATGATAAAAAGGTTTCACCACTTTCAAGAATTAACATAATTGCTCATAAAAATAATATTTTACTGTTTTTATTTTTATATTGGAAAAAATGTGAATTTTGATTTCAAAAATATACTAAAATTAATAAAGTGATTAAATGGGATTAACTCATCGGTTTCATTTGACCAAAACACCAATTACAAAACATTTTTGATTAAAGGAGATATGAAAAAGATTTCATTTTTATTTTGAAAACAATTTACACGCTTAAGGACTTAATTTGGCTGTTAACTCAAAAATATCACAATACCAACCATCCTCAATCTTCTAAAAATCTCAAAAGTAATTAAATTATTTGGGAAAAATTAAAACAGTGACAAATTATTTGTCAAGAATTTCGAAGAAAAAACCTATGAAAAAGGTCCATATCAACATTCTCCATCAAAAAAGGAGTTGTGAGTACTTAAATTTGAATTAAAAACTTTTTTCCTTTTTGTGAACTATTTCAAAGAAAGAGAAACAATATTCACTTGACAAACACAAATACAAATACAATAGAATTGGAATAAAATTTTTCCATTTTTGGGAAAAAAGAATTACAAATTTTTTGTCGTTTTGTGTTTAATATCAACAATTGAAAGCAAAACCATGTTGGTTTCAATTCTAAATTCGAAATTTGATTTTTAAGAACCTTTTTTGAGAATACAAAGTGATTAAATTTTTCTTCTCCATTTTTCCATACCTTACGAAAAAAACAAACTCTTTTAAATTCTTTCCTATTGTCTGTCCCCAAAAAAAAGTTCTTGAACTGAAAAAGAGAAAAACCAGTCTCCTTCTGTGATCTGATCGAACAAATAACTAAGTAAAAAGAAAAGAGATGAATTTAACTCACAAAATGATCTTGAAACAAGAAAAACAAATGCCTAAATACCTCGTCTTAACCAGAAAAAAATCGATTTGTAAAATTAAAATCGATTTTTTCATCACTAGCCACAAAATCATTTTTTCTTTTATCTATTTTATTTTACTTTTTCGAAATAAAATTTAATGACAAACACGATTGAGAACAACCAACCACTTGAATCTAAATCTCAGGAAAAGGAAATTCTCAGTAGCAAAAATGATTTAAAATCGCCTCAGGAAACACCATCAAAAATGCATCAATCCCCGAAAAAAGAACAAGAAGCACTTTTCCAAAATACAGGCATAAAAACAAAATCAAAAAAGCCAAACAAGACCTTTTCTCCACCTAAAATCTCGTTGAAAACGGAACAAATCTTAAAGAACTCTGGGAACAAATTCTCGATGTTTGGAAATCTTGAAACAAAAAAGGATAACCAAAATAGCTTGTATAAATATAACGAATTCCCCATAAAAAAGCATTTGGAAACACCCAAACGAAGGATGCTGAGAACTTCCCAGTCTTCTGAGTCGTTGATAAGTGGAAACGATTTTGATCTTTATAGGAAATTTCAAAATATAAACCTAACATCATTAAATTCGCAGAATTTGTTTGCTTTTGATACGTCTTTCTCCAACTCTTTTTCAAATAACCAGCAGCCCAGAGACACATTCAATTTAAACACTATTTTCCAACAACAAAATCAAACCCAGCAACAAGATCAACAAGACAAAGAAAAACCTTCTCTAACAAGAACTTTCAGTATGTTTTCGACAGTAAGTGTATTTTTGTCCCAAAAAAAAATTTGATTTTTTTATTTTTATTTCTAATTTTTTTTATTTATTATGATTTTTATCAATTAATTTTCCTCTTTCTTTCAAATGATACCTTTGTTTTCCCTTTTCATTTTTCATAGATTCCAAGCCAATCGAACAAATTGGATTTCACATTTAATAATACCCCATTTTTAGAGAAAAATCAGCAGTTGAACAAACCAACACGTAATATTTATTTTTAATTTTTTTTTTTTTTTTTTTTGTCACATATTTTTCTCTTGATCCCTCTTTTCACTGCTAATTTTAATTTCCTTTCTTCTTGTTTAAATCTATTTTTAAGAAAGTGAGGTACCAAAGCTTTCAAAAGTGATAACCAAAATTTTTAAAAGATTAAACCAGCCAGTTTTCGAGAGACATTTTTCAAAAACTTTTGTTCATCGCTTTTGAAAAATTATATTACAACTCCGTCCTCTGTAAATTTTATGAAAAATGTGTTTCGCCTTTTGGTTTGTCACCTTTGAGTGTAAGACAAAGTAAATTTGAATTCCTATTAATTGGAAAAGAAAGTGAAAAAGATTTTCCTTTTGCTTTCTTAAAAAAAAACAAAATTGTAAGAATTCAAATAAATCAGTAAAGCTCTGCCTCTAAACGCTGAAACCAAAAAACAAACAAGATTTGATCTTCTGTTTGTTTCAAAATTAAAGGAACAGAATTTTCATTCGCCTTTCGAAAAAAAAAAAAAAAAAAAGAGAGGAATTCAATAAATCACGAACATTCCTGATTCTAAAAGGAAAATTAAAAATAGCAACCGACTTTCCGAATTAAAGAATTTGACTTCTCTTAAACAATTTTTAAAAAGCTGAATGGAAATTTTGATTGAGTTATTTTTCATCAAATAGTATCAAAGAGTTTAAATTTCCTTTGTTTTCTCCTAAACTTTTTTTTTTTCTAAAGTCGAATGAAAATTTGTTTTTTTTTTATTATTTTCCAACTAACTGTTGAGAGAAAAATGTTGGACACATAAAAATAGTTGGACAACATTTTTAATTGGGAACATTACTGAAAATGATTTTTAATTTCAATCGTTTGTGAAATAACTAAAGAAAATAACAATAATCTACTTATTAGAATAACCATTAATGTAATTCTACTTTTTCAAAACCTTATCTCTGATACCCTAAAGCAAGTTTAAAAATTACCATTTCCAGAATTAATAGTAAACTTTACTAAAACTTGGTTTTTTGTTAAAATAGCATGATCTACTTTAGTTATCAACCATTCAAATGAGTATTCTACACAAACCACAGATAAATGAACTTGTAACACCTTTAAACCTGAATTTATATAAAATTCACCTAGTTATCAATAGGATTTGATTTTCAATTTTACTAATGTTCCCAATTAAAAAAGGTGTCCAACTTTTTTTCTGTGTCCAACATTTTTCTCTCAACAGTAATGTCACTTTAAAAGTTATTGTGAAATCAAAGTAAATCATTTTTTTCGAAACATGTTGACTTTTACTTGACATCAAAAAATTGCATGTGTAAAATTAAATAACTAGCTCAAATTTTTATTGAAACCCATTACTGTTATATGTCTTTTGCTACAATTTCGGCATTTTTTATTTTTTCGAATTTCCAGTAATTGACACAAAAAATAATATTGGCTCTTATGTGAATATTGAAAATTGAATGGAAATTGTTGATCAATAAACTAATAAAGAAAAAAAATTCAATGAGAATAAACTGAAAAATTTTTTGCTTATTGTGAAAACATAATTAAAAATCTATTAATTTGGAATTGAACGAAGAGTTACATATTGAAATTTGAATTTAAAAAGGTTAAAAAAAGTTTAGCTACTCTGCTTTTTGATCATAAGAGATTTATCCAAAATGGATCATTTTGAAAAATGTAAATGTATTGAAAATACTACAATTTTTAAAAACATAAGATAGGTATTTATTTTTTTTTTGGAATAATTTTTTTGGAAAACAACCATTTCAATTTCAAATTCTAAACGATAAAACGGTATTCAGTTTAGAGTAAGACTGAAAAACGGGATTAATTGCTTTTTTTTTGAAATGAAATTTTTTATTCAAATATTAAATCTTTAATAGATATCGGGGATTTGGTACTCATTTTCATTAATGAGGTTTACTTTTTGAGATTATTTATTACCTAGTGGATTTTAAAAATTACAAATACACATCGGAAATAAAACCATTTGTAACTCGAATGATTGGTAGTAGTTAGATTTTATCTTTTTTTTTTGGTTGAAGAAAATAACAAAAAAGTAAAAATTATTGTCTCAACTCATAGAAAGATTAGTTTAATTTCCATTTTGGGTTTAAAATTATTTTGTTTTGGTGGTGTGTTCCACTTGGCACAGAAAAAAAGGGTTTGTATTTTTTCAAGAAAAAAATTCAAATTGAAATTTTAATTTATCCACAAAAATAAAATGGTTTTCTTTATTTGATCAAATTTTCCAAGAAAAACAACTATTTCACCCCTTTTGAATCATCTTTAAATTATTTTGATAAAAGTAACTAAAAAATAATAAAAAAGTTGAAAATATTTTTTTTTTTTTTTTCAATTTTTAGCAAACGATTCTGGGGGGTTTGTCGAACCAAAATAGTGAATCAAGAGTTGGGTTTAACAATATTCTAATCAAATTTAGATATTTATATCCATTAAAACAAATTCTTTTAAAAAAAACATTACATCCGTTCCACTTTTAAGACACAAACTTTCAACGAAATTTAAGGGACAATAAAAATCTCAAATTAAAGCACATTTTTTTGGAATTTTTTTTTACATAAATTATTTTACTAGTTTTTGAATTTTGTGCCTTAATTTGAGATTTTTATTGTGACTAAAATTTGTTTGAAAATTTGTTCCTTAATTTGAGATTTTTATTGTTTCTTAAATTTCGTTGAAAGTTTGTGTCTTAAAAGTGGAACTGACTGTATACCTGTATATTGAGACATATCAATTCGAATTTTAAAAAGTTTTTTGGTTTCACTTTTTACCTTAACTTAACAGTTACCATCTTTTAAAAAGTTTGAAAAATAAGCAATCTTAAATTCTGAAATCCTTTTTTTTTTTTTTTTTTTTTATTGCCAATCAAAATCGTTTTAGAAAGTTAACAAAAAAGTTTGGAAAATGGTCTTGAAATTACTGTTTATTGAATCAAAAATTTTCACCAGAATTTTTTGTTTTTTCCTTGACTTTGGATCTTTATTCCAAGAGATCTATTCCACATTAGTTACCTCTCGCTTCCATCCCATAAGTTTCTTATATAATGTCATTAAGGATTAATTCTCTTTTTTTTTTTTTTCTAGAAAAAATGATAGCGAACAAATTCAACAAAACTAAAGCAATGTAAACCCAAATAAATATATTATGGAGCGCATGTATTGAATTTATTTCTCTCATGCTGAATACTGATAAATTCAAAAAAATGCTTTTGAACTTTTTGGTTCAATTTCGATTTTTTTTATATCTTGGTAAATCAACTTTCAAAATATTTTTTTTTCAAACAAAAGTCTTGTTGTTCGACCAATTTACAATTTATCTTTGTATTTAGATCAATAAAAATCTTTCATCAAAGTTCACAAAAACATTTTCAAAAACAGGAAAGTGAACAAAAAAGTTAAAAAGCATTTTTATGAATTTACCAGTATTAATTATTTATTTTAGCCTGTATCAAAAATTAAATTACATAAACTTGTCTCAAGAAAGAAAAAAAGGAATTGGTGTTAATTTTAAAGTTTTAACTTTACCAAACAAAGAAACAATTGAAAAATTAAAATTCAAAAGATATTTTATTATTATATTTAATTAACATATGATACACCCCGTTTAATCATTCTCCTAGATATTTCACACAAATTTTTTGATTTTGAAAAAAAAAGAATTCAATGAATTGATCAAACCATATTTGAAATAAATAAATACATATTTCTGTTGTTATAGAATAATATCTAAATAAAAAAATATTTTTGTCTTATTTTTTTTTGAATGATGTAGATCTATTGACTTAATTTTTTTTGATTTGATAACTAATCTTCTACTTTTCTTATTTATCTTTCTTATTAATTATTAATATCCCAAATACAAAAACCTATATTTTACCACCAAAGAAATAAATAAAGTCAAAAAAAAATCAATGCTAAGGGTGCGTTCATTTGATCAAATATTACCGGATAAACCAAAATCGTTGGTTAAATCACAAACAACACACAACGTAAAGATGCCTAACAATAATTTTGACAAATCATTCCTTCAAAATAATGGATTTTCTCCATTGAGCAAAAATTATTCAAAAAACATCAGCACAAATAAAACAATGAACAAATTTCAATATAATCCCGTAATTTTTTGTTTTTTTAAAATTTCAACAAATTTAATTTTTTGACAAAATAAAAAAAAATAAATCAGAATCCTTTTTTTCTCAAAAAATAAATCAGAATTCTT
Organism: Anaeramoeba flamelloides; assembly: GCA_027625915.1. Taxonomy (NCBI): domain Eukaryota; family Anaeramoebidae; genus Anaeramoeba; species Anaeramoeba flamelloides. The sequence continues at coordinate 7,681,055 of JANTQA010000032.1, read as the reverse complement.
GTTTTCTCAAAAAATACAAACAATGGGCAAATATTAAAAAACTGAATCAAACTTTTATTGTCATCCATTAATGTTATATCTATTCGAATTTTAAAAAGTTTTTTGGTTTCGCTTTTTTCCTTAACTTAGCAAGAACCATCTTTTAAAAAGTTTGAAAAATAAAAATTCATAAATTCTAAAACCCTTTATTTTAGAATTCTAGTGATTTTATCAAAACTAGAAAAATTTTGACTATTTGCACAAAATAAAATAATTTCAAATTAAAAAAAAAAAATGTGTACTAAATTTTGAAAAATAAAATTTATAAAACTTTACCATGGAGAATATAAAAATATAAACAATTAATTCATCATTTGTCTTTTAAAATAAAGAAAACTATCTGGATTTACAAAAACAAAAAAAAACAAGAATAATAAATATAATTTGTTATCATTACAACATCTAAAATTAAAAAATTTGTTGAAAAAATATCACCGAAACACATTTTCTCATATTTTCAAAAATATAATACTAACTCTTATTTTGTTAACAAAATATTAATAATTCAATAATAACCGTGTCCATGCTAGGGATTAGCTTCACCATGAATTCGTCTATAATTAAAGAATGTTGTAACTGAAAGTAAATCATAATAGTTTTCTATCGTTTCAAATGTCTCAAAAAAAATCTATTATAAATTTTATTTAACAATAAATTATTGGATTTTTTACTAATGATCACGATTAAAAATTGTTAATTATGGAAATTTTTATTTAAATACTAACCCAAATCTAAAAAATAGAAACTAAAAATAATAATATTCTGGTATTAATAAATGAAAATTAGAACATCTAAAAGTAACTATTTTTTTCATTTTTTTAATCTCAAGATTTACTCAATAGTTTTGAACATAAAAACAATACAAAGACTGATTATTTTTGTTTCCCTTTTCAACGGAATTAGTTATATTTTCAATTTATTTCCAAAATTTGCGAATAATTTTACAAAATAATCTACTAGGTTAATTAATTTTTTTAAAAAAATCGAATTATTTCGCAACAAATCTACATTGAGAGACAAATTTAAGAAAGATATTTCTCAACTTTGAATTCTGAATGCTGATTACTCAACCTTTAAATTTGTATCATCATGCAGATTTTTTTTAAAAATTCTTTGAATTTTTTACTAATATATGACCCAGAGATCATAGTTGAGTGATGAGATCAACTTTTTGTACTATTGTACTAATAGAATTTTTAGAGACCTTTGAACCATATGGCACTAACCTGATTCACAGTTAATACCAAAACACTTTATTTTTCAACTTCTCCTTGGTATACGCTAATCCCTTAAAAAAAAAAAAAAATTAAATTACTATGTGAACTAATTAAAAACAGAAATCAGATTTTATAATTTCTCTTAATTTCAAGATTTATAAAAAATTTTAACTTTAACATTTGAATTTTTTTTTTATTTCTCTTTTCTCATAAAGATTCCCCAATTTTCGTTCTGCAACCGATCATTATATATTAACATCTTTTTAGAATTGAAGAAATTATTGAAATACTTTTTAAGAAAAATGAATATTAATCAATATCAAAACAATTTAAACTCTTTATAACAATTTAGAAACAAAAGAATAAGCTCTGATAAATAATGTATGAGACTATTATATAATGGAAAGTGAAATTTTTTTGGTGTATCCAAAATATTGAATTCTGGTTTACTTTAAAAAATAATGTCAAATAAAAAAATTCAAAATTTTATTTTGAAACTCTTTTCTTAATATTATCACACACTATATATATATATATCTATATTAATTTAAATTTTTTTATTTTAAATATTAAAAATAGAATAATTTTGGCTTTAAAACAGTCGAAGAAAATTCAAATAATTTTGGCTTTAAAACAGTGAAAGAAAATAAAAAGAATTTTGGCTTGAAAAAAGTGAAAGAAAATTCAAAGAATTTTTCGAAATCAAAACAATTTTATAAAAAGCTTCCAAACGAATATAATAATTATAAAGAAACAGATTCCTCTCCCATCAGCGAATACATTGGGAATATTTATAAAACATGCCAAAATCAATATGGGTGTAGGGTTTTGCAAGGAATTATTGAAACTAGTGATGAAAGAACAATTGGAATTGTTTTTTCCGAATTACGTAACCACTTTGAAGACTTAATGAAGGATCAATTTGGGAATTACCTTTGTCAAAAATTATTTCAATTGTGTTCAGAAGATTGCATTTTAAAGGTATTAATTGAAATTGAACAAGTGATCATTCCAATTTCTACAAATTTGTATGGTACAAGAGCAATACAGAAATTAATTGAAAATATTACCACAGAAAAACAAGAAAAAATTTTATTTAATTCTTTTTCGAAAAATTTAATTGCTTTGATTAATAATGCCAATGGTAATCATGTTGTTCAAAAATGCTTTATCAAATTTTCTCAAGAAAAAAATCTGGTAAATATCATTTTTTCTCTTTTTTTTTTTTTTTTATAGCTTGATCAAGGAATATGAAAACAAAAATGAAAATTGAGAATACATCTAAAAATCCAATTATAAACCTAAAGGTATTTAAAAAGTTGGTCATTTTTTTTTATTTTTGAAATAATATTTTCTCTTTGTTAGGAAGTATTTATATTCGTAAATTGGTAATATAAAATTAAGGAAGCGGGATTTTAATACCGATTGAATGAATTAGTACCTATTTTGTGAATTTCAAAATAATATGCTAATCGAAATATTTCGAAAAAATGCAAAAATTTAAGCATCACTTTTTTTGTACAAAACAAGGCTCAACAAAATTTCAATAAAAAATGGGAAATATGATAAGGCACAAAGGATTTTTTAAACAATAAAATACAGTTATAAGTTTTTCCCTTCTATTTGAGAAATTTTGTTCAAATTAAACCTCTTCGGAAAAAAAAAATTTATGATCAAAAAAAATAAATAACAACACAATTTTATACCCCTAAAAAATATTCATATAAAATTACGATCAGAAACTTTAATATCTTTTTTTTATTAAAGTAGCACCATACTTACAAAAGTATTGGATTATTATAAAGAATTGATTAATGATGAATAACAATTTTGGATATTTAAATAATTTTATGAATCAAGTTTAATAAAGATATTTTAAAATAAATTTGACCTGCTTTTATGGCAATAGTTTACAATGCCTCATAAAGTAATTTTTTTTTTTTTTGAGGCGAATAATAAACTCAAATTCCAAAATTATACACACAGCTAAAACAGTTCAAAAAATCACAATAATACAATTTCATTCAAATTGTAAATAATTTTGATTTTTGTAAAATATGAAAATCATTTTTTTCATCTTTTAGTTTTTTGTTTTCATTTCATTTTTTGAATTATGAAACCTTTTATGTTTGATCAATTATTTTTTCGATTGACTGATATTAGATTTAAGTTGTGTTCTTCAAAATAGAAGAACTCAAATACAATTAGTTGATTGCATCTTAACAATTTGATCTGATCAATATTGTTAATAGAATTTAAATAAATTTACAAATACATTTTTATATCTTGCTCTCTCAAAAATTTGTAAACACAGTCTTGATTTATTAGTAATGATAATTATTTATTTTTTATTTTGTGAGTATTGTAATTTATAAACAATTGTTAACTATTCAAATATTGAATGGCTCTAATTTGATATTTCTTCTAGAATTGATTAAATAAGAATTTTTTTTTTCAAAAATTGAATTTTGGTATGTTAAAAATTTTGAATTGTGGTTTATTAAATATTTATTTTACAAAATTATATATATATATATCAACAAGTATCTATCAATATTTATATATCAACTTGAATGTATTAAACTCAATTCCAAAAATTGGGGCACACCTTCAAAATCAGTTTAATTCTAAGAAAAGTGATATTTGACTCTTAAATAGAAACATTAGATATTAACAATCAATAGAAATAATTTTAAAGTTAATTATTTATCATTTTTTTTCATTATTTTTTGATTTTTGATTTTCAATAATTTTTTTGATTTTTTTTGGATTCTTTTTTTTTTCAAAACTTTTCAAAAATCTCAAAATCACTCCAAAATGAAATTTAAAAGTTTTGATTCTGATCACAAAAAAAAAAATTTTTTTTCTCTCAAAAAGAAAAAAGATTCTTTTTTTACCAAGAAAAATTTTTTTTTAAAAAAAATCATGATATGGGGTGCTAGAGCACATGGCCTACAAACAGGCCTTATTACCATTAATGGAAATGTGAATACTGAATGTATTATTAATGATATTTTCAAAAAATCAAATGTAATTCAACTCGCCAATTCAGAATATGGTGAGTTGAAATGGATTTTCCAAAAGGATGGAGCTTGTCCACACACTTCAAAAAAAAATCAAACTTACTTAAACTGTGGATGTAATGTTCTGGACCCTTGACCCCCAATTCCCCAGATTCAAACCCAATTGAGAATTTATGGTCAATTATGGATACTAAACTGAAAAAATTTAATCCAAAAAACGGAGAAGAATTTATTAAAATTTTCACTAATGTATGGAATACTTTGAGTTGGGAAACCTAAGATAATTAGTAAACTCCAGATATAAGGATAGATTTAGTTATCAAAAAAAAAGCTGAATCTATTAATAGTTTTTATTAATTTTTCTTTCAATAAAAATGGATTTTTTGGTAACCGTGTTCCAAAAAATAGGGGCACCCTTTTTTTATTTTTCTTTTTTATTTTTTGAATTGAATTTTAAATTTACTATAAAATATATAAATAGTATCAATTAAATATTTTCAGATCTTTTATTATTTTTAATGTTTAAGTATCATGTATTTTGGAGTATATTTTTATTAATGTAATTTTTTTTTGTGTCCCATTTTTTGGAATTGAGTTTATATCCCACCCCTTATACAGGGAGAAGAATCTTATGCAAATATTAAAGACAATAACCGATATTTAAACTTCAATTAAAATTTTCTTCACTAATCCCCCCCCCTAATAAATATATAAACAAATAATTGAACAAATAAACATTTTTTTTTTTTATTAAAAATAAATTTCTTTGAATAAATTTTTCACAAAAAAATATAATAAATATTAATAATGCCTTAATAGTATATTTTCAAAGCAATAGTAGAAAATTATATGATCATTGCTGGCCATAAACATGGATGTTGTGTAATGCAAAGATGTATTGACTTTGCACCAAGAAAATATCGAGATGCATTGACTGGAAACATTATAAAAAATGTAGTTAAGCTGATACAAAACCCCTTTGCCAATTATGTTATTCAATACATGTTAAATACTGATATTTGCTCCGAAGATATCATTGAATCTGTGAAAGGAAAAATGATTAATTTATCGATTCAAAAATTTAGTTCAAATGTTGTTGAAAAATGTTTAAGAGTGGCAAACGATAAAACTAGAAAAATATTAATTGATGAATTTATTAATAATCCAGATTCAATGAAAACATTATTAATGGACAACTATGCTAATTATGCTGTCCAAACTGCATTAAAACTTGCCACACCAAATCAGTTAAAAGAATTAACTAAAATAATTAGGCCACTTGTTCCTTATATTAGAAACAGTTCCTGTTTAAAAAAAATTCAATCACTAATTAGTAAAGACAAAAATTCAATGATAATAAACAACAATATCAATAATAATAATAATAATAATAACAACAACAATTATTACAATAATAATAATAATAATAAAAAAAGAAATCAAAGAAGATTCCAACAAAACCAAAATTCTAGAAATCAACAATCGCAAAATAATCAAAGAAAATTTAATAATAATAGAAACTCCAATAATCAAAATGAAAATAATTTTGTTAAACATGATATTTACTAAACATAGAATTTTTATAAGAAAAATAAGATGAATAAAATAATTAATAAGAAACATTATATATATATATATATATATATCTTAGCTCCCCAAATAATCTAATAATCTTTGAAATAATTTTTTTTTTTGAATTGTTATGAAAACATTCTAGGATATAGAATTTATAAATAAATATCTTCGAAAGAAAATTTTAAAATTAAAAATTGTTTACATTTTCAATTAAAAAAATAACAATTAAAAAAATAACAATTAAAAAAATAACAATAAAAAAAATTTTTAACATTTAAAAAATTTAGTTTTTGTGCTTTTATTATTTTACAATTGGAAAATATATCCAAAAAAAAATTTTTTTATTTTTTGAAAAGTTCGTAAAAAGGTAAAAAACATTCTTAGTTTTTTTGATGATTAAAACACATCAATTTTTTAATGGTAATATTTTTTGGTGACCTTCTAATCCCAACAAAACGATCTGAATTTTTTCAATGAATTATTTATTTATTTACAAAAGATATTTTAATATCTATAGAAAATTTTTTTTATCTATTGATTATTATTCAATATAAGTGTATACTTTTGATTAGAAATTGATTTTTTTAAAAAAATTTACTTGATTTTTAAAAATAAATAATATTTTTTTCATTATAAAATTGACAAGTTTTTTTAACAGGTATTTTTTTTTCAAAGTTAAATGATTCGGCAAATAGTTCGAGTCAGATTGTTAATTGATTATTTCTTTTTAAAAATTTATTTCTTATTTTTGACTTTTAAAAAGCTAGACATAAAATAAACCATATTATTGAACAAGACACCATAGATCAAAAATAAATTTTTCAGGAACTGGATTAATTTTGATTGAACAAATTCAATTTTCAAAAAGATTTTTCAAATTTTTGCCAACATTAAAATTTAGCAGAAAACAAATATTTTTTATGGTTAAGGGATTGGCATATACATATAGAGGGAGATTAATTTAAAGTGCGTTAATATTGAGGGTAAAAGGACATTTGTGCTACATGATTCAGAGGTCTCTAAAAAATCGATTATTCAAGTTGTGAAATTTTTTGATCTCATCAATTAAAAATTATCGATATTATTTATAAAACAATTTAAAAAAGTTGAGAAAAAATAGGTATTTCGTAGGATATTTAAAGATTGAACCTCGAATATTCAGACTTAAAAGTTGAAAAAAATACCATAAATAAATTGAAAGGTTTTGATAAAATGAAAAAAGATAGCTAATTTTTTAACAGGTCGACAAAATTTATTTATTTTAATCTCGAATGTAATAGATAACTTATTTTCACATATATCCAATAAAACTTGATAAACAACTACCTTCAACTTAAGTTAATGAATTATCTTTTTTTTAAAAAAATAATTACCACTTTTTTAATTTTCAAGTAAAAAAATCATACCCTTATCTACTTGAATTTTGGATTATAAAAAAAAATTACAAATACAAATTTTATTTTAAATTAAATCTTACTTTTAGTAATATCTTCTAGTTGGTTTGAACAAGTATCATTTCGAATTTTATCTTACTTTAAAAATATAAGAAAAAAAAAACAAATATTCGAAGTATGAAGATCCAATAAAAATTGATAATTTCTTTTATACACAATAATTTATTAGATTTCTAGAGATTTTTTAGATATGATTATTTTTTATTCAATTATAAAAAGTATAAACAACGTATAGTTATTATTTAAATTGGTTATTTGAATAATTTTGATTAATTTGAAATAGTATTATTTGTTTGAAAACATTTAAAATTTTTAAGAAATAAAAATCAAATTTATAGATATTTTTAATTTTTAGGTTATTATTAACCGATGGAAATAATTAAAAATGTATTTAATAATAATCCATTGTTAAACAATTAGAATTAAAATTTATTTCTATAGCTTAACAGTTGAATATTCCAGATTTGTAAAAAAGTATTTTGGGAAATTTTTTTGTTTAATGGATTGATTGATTTTTTTTCGCCATTTTTTTTTGTTTATTAGTAAGAAAAAATAGATTAGAACTGTTCTTTAAATAAACCTATTATATTTTTTTAAGTTTAAAATAATTATTGTAATTTTTTTTTTATGAAATAAAGTAAATAGCATTTCAAAAATTGTGACTCACTTGAAATAATAGAAGTTTTGATGATAACCTGATTAATTCACGATAAAGTTACAAAAATCGCGATAATTTACATCAAATCGCGATAATATCAGAAAATCGCGATAATTCTATAAAATCGCAATAAATCCTAAAATATCGCGATTAAAAAGTAATCGCGATAAATTAGTTCATTGGTTTTTGGGTTAATTGAGAAATATTTTTCTAAAAAAATTTTTTTTGATCAAAAAATAGATTAGGTGAAAAAAAGTCATTCTTTTGAAAAAACCAACAAAAAAGATACTTGATCCAATCAAGGATTAGATCCAAGAGTTTTATTGTGTTTTCATTTTGTTTGGTTGACAAACCTATCAATCCTTTAAGGTTTACAATCCCTGAAACTGGAAAAAAGATTATCTTGTATTGGGTGTGTCAACTTGTTATTTTGGTTCTTAGCTGATCGATCCACAACTAAGTTTGGATCGTATAGGTGGTTGAAAAAGACTATTTTTGTGATTTTATTTTTTTTTTTTCCGAAATCCAGATTGAGAAGTTAAGATTAATTGGTTGGAAGGTATTGAATTGAAAGTGTTAATTTTTGGGTTGTCAATTGAAATTATCATTTTCCTTTTACAGAGTTAGGAGTAAATAAAAAAAAATTTTTTTACAAGCATCAAATAATACAAAGCGTAAATAAAAATTTCAACATAGAAAACAAAAAACTCAATTACTAATTAAATATCTTCCAATTAATTAATCTTAGACTCTTCAATTCGGATTTCGGAAAAAAAAAAAATAAAATCACAAAAATAGCCTTTTTCAACCACCTATACGATCCAAACTTAGTTGTGGATCGATCAGCTAAGAACCAAAATAACAAGTTGACACACCCAATACAAGATAATCTTTTTTCCAGTTTCAGGGATTGTAAACCTTAAGATCAACAACAATAAGAAATAAATAGAAATAAATATTATCCCAGTTAATCATGGCGTTGGAAATTGAGTTGAATAAAAGACCTTCTAAAACAACCAACCCTTTATACGTTTTTACAAGAATGTGATCTTGGGATAAAGCATTTTCAATATTCTAGGAAAGCTAAAAGGGGTTGGTAAACTTTTCATTAGCTTTCAGAACATCCTTGCCAGATGATCACCAATTATTAAGATTTTTTAGAGAAATTGTTTTCTTGTTCTTTTTCTTCTTTGAGAATCTTTGTATTGGACAGAAAACACAATTAGAGCTTAGAGGTTTTTGTTTGATCGATCAGTAATAAGAAGGAAAATTATTCTTTATTCTTTTTGGCTATTTAAAATTGTGAATATAACAACTCCATTGTAAGAAAACACATCTATCTTATATTCAATTATATTGACGAGAATGGGCAATTATTAGTTTGATCATAAAATTTGTTTGAGATGTGATATTTTGTTAAAAAAAAAAAGAAAAGAAAACAATTTTTTTCCAGAACAAACCAAACTCATAGCCTTTACAAAAACTTTTACGTTTTTCAAAACTTTCAAACACCTGAAGACAGCACACAACCCTTACAAACACTTTCAAACATTTATGAAAGGGAAAGTGTTGTAAAAGTCTCAAGGCTTTGTAAAAGTTAGTAGATTTTTTTAAGGTAGAGTAGGGAAAAAAATACCGGACATGAAAAAAATCCCGGACAAGATTTTTAATTGTGGGTATTAGTAAAATTTTTGTCTAATTTCAATGAAATCCTTATTATAAATAACCAATTTTTTTATGAGATTAGTAATAAACCTGCCTAAAGTCCATCAAAGTAAGGTGTCTCTAGAATACTCGAGTAATTGCTTGATAGTCCTATTTGATCAACTTTTTTTGAAAAACAATCGAGTTTTGTAGAGGTTTACTAGAGTTTGGAAAATGATAATTTTTCTTCTTGTTTTTTGATTGATTGAATGGTGTTTTGAACAAGTGTGATTTCATCAATCATCATTCTAATAAGTGGGGGGGTTATAATTGAAAAAGTTCGATTCTTAAAAAAAGGATTTGATTTTAAAATAAAAGAAATTACACAATAATTTTACTAATATTCACAATTAAAAATCTTGTCCGGGATTTTTTTCATGTCCGGTATTTTTTTCACTGCTCTAATCTCAAAAAAATAAATTTTCATTTTTTTACGATAATGTTGAATATCGCTATAAAGTTGGACTAATCACGATTTTTAATATTATCGCGATTTTATTGTTAATATCATGATTATATATGTTATCATCAAAACCTCTAATAATTTAAAAAAAAAAAAATAATTATCCTTTAGTATTAAAGAACAACAGATAACTCAATATTATTTGTAATTAACTTTTAAATCATTCTAAATATAGAAAAAACTGTTATTTAAAAAATTAAAATAAAATCAAACCAAAAACCAAAAAAAAGTGAAATCAAAATTTTTAAAAAGAGTGTTACGGATTTTTTATTACTGTACTTTTATTGAAAAAAAGTGAACAACAAGATTTTTTACTAATAATTAAATTTATTTTTTATATTATTACAGAGTCTCAATTTTTAACGTTATTATTTAACTTTTTGAAGATCTTTTTTTTTTCAAAATGATCTTTTCCAAAAAAAAAAGTATCAAAAAAAAAGAAAAAAAAATTTAAAAACAAAAAGAAAAAGAAAAGAAAAACAAAAATTTTAAAAAGCAAAACAAAAATTTGAAAAATTAGAAAAAATGATTCTGATCCAAAAATTTGAAAATATTTTTTTGATAAAGAATAAAAGAATAAAGCCTCAAACATCTCCCATTAACATTATCAAGTGAATCAATATTTTTAAAATCTAATTTGTTTTGAAAAATATATCATTAAAATATATTCAAGAATTGATTTTGTTAATTTATAAAAAATTTTAATAAAGAATTTTTATTATTCAAGATCTAACAATTATTATCTCACAAATAGTTGTTAGCTTTGTTAGAATTACATTATAATAGTCAACAAATTAATACTCAAATATTTGAGTTTCGCCCCTAACCCTATTGAGTATTGAAACCTGTAATTATAATCTCTGGAATTTGTCAACTAAATTATTTTACGGATTCTAGATTAATACCCTTAACAATATATCAATTAAATGTTTTTTGTTAACAATTGAAATACAACGCCCATGTATTGTTCATTATTTGACAAAAAGTTAATTTTAATTTATAAAATTATTCAAGAATTTGGAATGAATATGAATATTGACAAAACTCTAAAATCAAATCAATATTCCAAAATAAGTATTTAGGCATTTGGATTGAAAAAAAGAAATATCACAAAAAAAACTTTAAAAAATAAAAACCAATTTTAAAAAAATGAAAATGATTTTTAACCAACAACAATTAGCCAATGAAGTAAAATTGCAAATTTTAAAATCGTTCTGCTTTAGCCAACTATTTTATATGTTAGTTATTTTCAATCTAACCCAAAAAGATTTCAACTTGATAGATGTTTGGATAAATAAAAAAAGTGACAAAATTTTTAAAAATTAATACACATTCTCCAAAAATAATTAATAAAACTAAGGCAAAAAATAGACCTAGTAAGAATTTTGATATATAAAGAAGAAGTTAAACTCAAAAAGAAATTTAAAAATCTTGATTTTGAACACAAATCAAAAAATATATAATTTTTAAAAACAAACAATGAAAATATTAATTGTAAAGCAGAAAATCTAAAATTGCTAAATGAGAATCTTAATCAACTTAGATAAAAATTAATACTGAATAGTACTTACTAGAAAGGTCAGGAATATTTAAAAATTATTTGGTATAATCACAATATAAACAAAAAATCGTGTTGTAGAGTGCCGTAGAATGCCTAGGTTTTCTTGAGGTTTTCTGTTTTATTTGTGAAATCTATTGATTTTCCAAATAATAGGAAAACTCAAGAAAACCTAACGGCGCTTTTCGAGAATTTAAAAGAACGGAGAAAAATCTAAGATTTTACTTGTTTCTTTTGAATTCTGGAAAACCTAACAGCGTTTTTTTTTTTAATTTAAGAAATAAAAAAGAAAATTTTTGAAATTTTCCCTTTATTTCTTAAATTAAAACAAACCTAACTACAAAAAATATTTTAAATGAAAGGGTTCTACTTCCATCGCTAAACTAAGAAAATTCACAAATAATCTAAATAGATATTCTAATGTTTATGATAAGAATAAAACAAAAACAAAATTTTACAAATTGGGGAAAAAATATTTAAAACTAGATATAGATTAAGATATCAATCATTTTCTATGGGAATGTCCATTCTTTAAATAAAATCAAAATATTTTGATTAAAGATTTAATTCCAATTAACAAAATAATTAGAATAATATCCAAGATATTATTCAAAATAAAGAATCATTATTTATTTTGTAATAAGTTAATGATAAAGAGAATTATGATTCTTTATTGAAATTTCTAAACAAAAATTTAGAAATTAAGACTGTAAGAGGAACTTAATTTCTCCCCTTCAAAATAATACTAATAAAAAATATTGTTTATTATTTATGGTTGATCAATAATTCTTTAATAACTATGGAGGCCCCGAAAACACAAATTTCGTAACAGTAACTTTGATGTAAATTCATAGATTTTATCATTTTAATAAAAAATTCAAAATATTTGCCAAACTGTAGATCAAATGAAATAAGTTCACAGATATGTTTTAAATTAAAACTCTAAAGATATGATACATCAATAAAGTTTTAGTTTTTAAGAATTGGTATTGCTTTTCAAAATTTTCTTTGTATTATTTTACATTTTTTTGTTTTTGTTTTAATTATTTTTTTTTTTGAATTTTTGTAAGTTTACCAAATCTTATTTTCGCAAAATATTATTACAAGACACCAACTTCACAGTATTAACTCAACACAAGTAATCAACTTGCCAAAATTGTATGGAACTTTTTTTTAAGTTCACTTCATTTCGTTTCAAATTATATTTGTTGGGTTCAGTTTACTCCTGTTTCAACAAGTTGGTTTGTTTAAAATCTAATCAGAGTAAGTTTATCAATTCTTAAAATGGGTTTTTATTCATTTTACCCCCTACAAACACTTTATATTTAAAAAAAAAAAAAACAACAACAACAAGAGAATAAGCGAAGCCCAAATAACTAGTTAAAGGTGAATTTGGAAAAAGGAAATGATATTAAAAATAAAATTCTAACCGACTGGAATTATTAGTAAATCATTGAATTTTTTCAAAGTTTTAATATTTGGGATTCTTGGATTTAAATGATTCGTGATCTACCAAATAAATATCAAACATTAATTAGGATTTTATTGATTCCAAGTTGAACTCAATTTTTTTAATAAATTGATTTTGTTCAAAATATTTTTATTTTTATTATTATTATTTTATTATTCTAGAAATACTTTGAAATACAGATCATAATTTGTTATTTGAAAATAAAAACCGGAGAGAAAAAAAAAAAAAAAATGAAAAATTATATAAATCATTTTTGAAAAAGTGATAACTATATATTTTATAAAGTGTTTTTCAAAATTGATTGGTTCACTCTTTTAAATAGTTTATGTAATACATTTGTAAACTTATTTCACACACTTGTTTAAAAAGAATTTATATGTATAAGAGATAAAAAAAAAAAAAAAAGTTTTTATCTGATCTTTTATATTTTTTGTTTTTCGTTCTTTAGAGACAATTCTTTGAAATCAAAAGTTTTTAACTCTTGTATTAGACAGGAAAAAAAGATAAAAAAAAAATAATTAATTTTGGAAATAAAACATTATAATACATACACACATACATAAATATATATATATATATATATATATATATATATATTAATGATTGGTTGATTGATATATGAAGAATTAATTTAAAGGATTTCTGTTAATAACATTGTACCAAGTGATTGTATGATTGTATTTGCCATTAAATCTTCCACGCCAGATTTCAAATGTCTTTTTGGATCTAATAGGCCAACATTCTTAATTTTTCGATTCTCCTGTTGTGTGTTTTTCTTCTTTTTGTCATCCTTTTCTTTATCGATTCCATTTTTTCCATCTTTTTTTTTCTCTTCTTTTTTATTTTTGTCTTCATCCTTTTTTCCCTCTTTTTCGATTTGCATTTTATTTTTTTTTTCTAATTTTTTTTTTTCATTTTCAATTCTTTTTTTAACTCTTTCTTTGATGATTTTCTCCTTTTCCTTTTCTTCTAATTCCTTTTCCTTGTCCTCTTTTTCTTTGGTTAATTTTAAATTATATTGTTTTGAAAGTTTAATCATTTGGTTAAGTGTTTCACTATTTTTTTTTGAATGACTTTCAAAACTACTAATATTTAATCCATCAATCCAACTTTTTTTTTCCAAGTTTAATAACATTTTTTGTTCAAATTCATTTTTTCGATAGTTAATTGGCATAGAGTAATAATATCTATTTAAACCATGAACAAGTGCAACCATTGATGGTGGCTGAAGATCACCCAAGTGTGATGTTGTTTGCCTTGGTGCTTTACCAAAGCTAAATGCCTGCTGTGGAATCAATCGAAATGCGTCAATAACTACTTTCCCTTTAACAGATTGTACAGGGTCAATCACAACAGCTACAGAGCGTTTATTTAAAGTTTCAAAAGATTGTTGTGTTTGCATATCAACGCCAGATAACCATGGCCCGAATCCTATTAATCAAATTATAATCATATACGTAAATAAATATATTGATAAAAATTAATAAACATTATTATTAATTTAGGAAAAAAATCTCATATCATTTTAAATATTTTGTTTTGTATATGAGAATTTAGTTCCAGTAATGGGAAAAAGTTTGAGAATTCAAATGACTCAAAATTTCAATTGAATTTATTTCTAATTTTAGTTTACGGATGGAAAATTTGAGAATTCTTTGTTTTTTTTAAAAAAAATTTGTGAAATTTTGTGGTATTGCAATTTGATGTGCTTTTTTTTGTCTTTCGAATTCAATTTAAAATTATTATTTTTTTTTTTTTCAAAATAATTGACAAATTAGAGGAAAGGGGGTTGGGTGTCACAAAGAAGTTCAGAAATTAGATTGTTCGAGATTCTTTTTGTAGAATTAATGATTCTTTAAGGGATTATGGTATACCATGGAGAAGTCAAAGATTAAAGTATGTTGTTATTGGGTGTAAATCGCATTAGTGCACCATGGTTCAAATGCCTCGAAAAATCGAAAAGTAAAATAGTAATATTTGTTGATCTCAGAAATTAAAAAAAGATCGTTGTACTAATAAAAAAACCCAAAAGTCGTTTTAAAAAATGTGAATTTCACCACAAATTTAAAGGTTGAATCATCAATTTCCATACTCCAAAGTTGCAAAATATCTTTTTTAAATTTGTGGCAAAATGTAGATTAATTGCTAAAAATTTCATGATTTTTTTAAAACATTAAATAATTAACTCAATAGATTATTTGGACAAAGTATTTTGCACATATAGGAAATATATTGATGTTACAACTTACTATATAAAAAATGAAATCAAAATTTATCATTCTTTGTATTTTTATGTTGATGATTATTCAGTTAATCTTTGAAATTAATAAAATTTTAAAAAAAATTTACTTTTGGAAGTTCTAAATATGAATTATTAATTTCAATCTTTTTTTTTTTTGGGTTTATATTTTTAAATTCGGAAAAGGAATTAAAAAAATTTTATTCCAAAATGACAATTTTTAATAGTAATTATTAGATTAAAAAAATGTAATAATTTATTGTGCAATAATATTTTTAAAAGATTCTTTAGAGCAATTTGAGTCATGAAATACTAATATCATTTACTCTCAATTTACAGAATTCAAACATTCTCGACGGATATATGGTTACACTAATTCCTTAAAATATAAAAAAAAAAAAAGATAAAATTTCGGATGATTATCTTTTTTAGGATTTTTGAAATCATTTCAGTCCACATTGGAGTATACCAATAAGGAAGGACAAAAGGATCAAACGAATAAATACAGATCAAATATTTCTATCAATTTCTTGGAAGACCTAAATTTATCTTGAAAGATTGAAATATTAAGGGACTAGTCTATTATTTTTTTTTTGACCAATTTCTAAATCAGTATTCCTTATCTAGAAATATGTTTAATATTGAAAATAAACAGGGGTTTTCAAATCTAAGTAATTGGCAAAAAAATTTCTCAATCTCTATTAAATTTAGGTAAAAAAATTTAATAGAGATTAGTCCCTTAAGCACGTAAAATTTTTTCCCAATTCTTATGCAAATACAAGTAAATTAGTTGTAATTATCAATACAAAACTTAGATAGTGTTTGACAGAATCTGTACAAACCATGAAATTTTGAATTGTTTCATTGTAGAAACATGATTTTAATATCACTAATAAAAATTCTTTCATACCAAGAAGGGCTTTGAGCAAAAGTGAACTTAAAGAAGTGCATGGAAAAGGGTAATAATAAAAAAAAAAAAAAAGATTGAAATTAAAAAATGAAAACTTGTAGTTTTGTTATGTTTAAAAAATGTACGGGTTTGGATTTAAATTATTTGAAACAAGCAAAATTTCAATCATGCAATTAAGGAAAGAAAAAAGAAACAATAAAGTAATAAATACAAACCAGGATGTGAGTGATACCAACCAACAACATCTTCACCACGCCCTGTTTGTTTCAACATTTCGATCATTTTTGTTTGAAAAACATTATCATGAGTTTCTACAGAGGTTGTTGTACCAATTTGTGGTGAAGCAAAAACATCGTCAACTCTGACGGTATATTCATCCACAAATTTCCCAAGCATTAATCCCATAACTTCCATTGGAATCTTTTTTTTGGTTTTTTTATTATAATTTGAAAATAAAAAAGAAAGGGTTTTATTTCGATTAATTTCGATTAACATACAAAAACAAATCCAAGTCAAACCAAATTGTCAGATAGAAAAACAAGATTTGTTCGGTTTTAGTGAAATCGTAAAAAAAAGAAAGAAAAGGTTCATACACCTGAACGTCCATGTTTTAACATTTTTAATAATGCTAAAGAAGAAACATAAATTGTTTCAGAGGTATCGACTTGTGGCATATCAATTCCTGAAGTTTGTCCTTGTCCACCCAATCCTTGAAGCATCGATGAAAAATCCATTTTATTATAAAAAACAAAAAATATTTTCAAATTTGTAAAAGTTTATAAGAAAGTAAAATGAAATGAAAAAATGCAAAAATCTTTTCTGATCAAACTTTTTCTTCTATAAAAGGGATAAACAACAACCACTTTGGTTCACAAGAAAAAATCATATTCTATCCTATATACGGTTTTTTAAGTTAATTGTCAAAAATAATTGGTTTTAAAATTAAAATTTTAGGGGTAATACCAAAGCTGTAGTTGTTTAAACTTGACAAACAATTTGACTCTCGAATATTGGTATCAAGAGATCTTGAAGTAAAAATATAATTTTTGAGGTACTTCAAATGTATCTATTTCACGAGTTTCCTTTTTTGATTCTAACTCTATTTGGAAAATTGTTCTAAAATTTTAACTTGATTTAATTTATTTAGAAAGTAAGTATTAAATAAAGAATGTTGAGTATAAATGAATTAAAAGTGCGTAAAAATAGTTGAATTTCAAAATACTCTTATCAAAGATTGGTTAGGGAAGTAGATTTTTTTGATAATAAAAATGGAAATTAAATTAAAAAGTTTTTGTAATTTTGATTAAATTTAAATAAGAAATTCACAACCGAAATAAATACAGAACAAACCAATCTGAATTTTATTATAAATGATAATTCTTATTCACTTTTGGGAAATTATTATAATTATTTAAGATGATGATTTTCTATCAAAAAAGATTTATATAAGTGACATCAAATGAAAATACTATTTGTTGCAAAATAAAAGAAACAAAATTTTCATTTAACTTTCCAAAAAAAGATTTTATATCATGCTACCTTTTAAATTTTAAAATCTTAAAACCAGTTTAAATTAATAATTTTCCTTTTAGAATTTAGTTCTTTGACGATTTATTATAATTCTTGCAATGTGATTTTTTTTTTGGAAAGTTAAATGAAAATTTTGATCTTTTTATTTTACAATTAACAGTAAAAAGTTAAACCCATTGTTGTCGTTTTGTAAATAAATTTATCTTCACTTGATTCTTGTCAGTAAGTATTTTCTTGATTTGAAAAATTAAAAAATTATTTTTTTTGTAAAGACTACGATTGAAAAAAGTGAAGAATTTTTTCAAAATAAAGCTTTTTTCAAAAAAGTGAGGATTCAACCTTTAAATGTGAGGTCGAGTTGGGTGGAGAAAAAAAACCATAAAAAAAAAAAATCGAGTGCGCACTATTTCAAATAGATATCTTGAAAAATCTTTTAATATTGATAATTGAAAAAGAAAATAACACTTTCTTTTTTCAAAAAAGCAACAATATTTCAAAATTTTGATATATATTTTGTTTGAGACAATTGGGTTGTTTTTTTATTAGTATATTACTTATCAGGATTTAACTTTAAATATGGGAACTAAATTAATTTATCAAGAGTTAGAAACTTATCGAATCTGGACAAAAGTTTGAAATTTTTTTTGATTTAAAATTTTTTTTGATATTTCTATATGTCCTTAATAAAATTAAGCAATATTTTTTTCTGATTAATATTTTTCGAAATCTAAGTTCATAACTTAATTCAATTAACCACTGTGATGATTTTTTTTAGAATAAAAAAAACTCTCAACTTTTGAATATCGAAAATATTATTTGAAATTACTGTGCACTTTTTTATTTTTTTTTGAAAAATTGGGGTTGAGAAAAGCTTGAAATCAAAGAATAAGTTAATATATTAAATTAGAATGGTTTTCCAGAAAGTTTATCTTTTTAGTTGAACTTTTTTTTAATTTTACCATTTGAAACTAAAAAAACATTTGAAGACCTAATTAGTGCCTTTTGTGAAAAGAAAATTCCCCATAATTTAGAATTTGTTTTAGTAAATGAGTTAAAACAAGATAGTGTATGGAAAAATATACATAATTTCAAGTTTGAATTTAATGATTTTGGCAAAAAATGATTTCAAGAAAAAGTTAAATTGAAACTTTATTTTATTTTTATTTTTTCATTTAGTTTTTTTAATTGTATTAATGGAAAGTATTTGATCAGTTTTCAATTTTTAGTGTTTTTTGGGTCATAGGGACATATTTTATCAAAAAAGGGTAAAAAACAATTATTATTTGAGATTTTTATAAAAAAAAAATGAGAAACTTAAGAACATTTTTAAATATGGGAATAAGTCTTAAATAGGTTTTTTGAGTTTAATTGATTGTTATTATTTTTGAAATTAACGAAAAAAAATAATTTTTCAAAAGTTAAATATTTTTATCATAATATTTATATTTTGGGCAATTGACCAACTTTTTTAATTTTTACTCTATCTCAAGTTTTAAAAATATATTTGAAGGTATTTTATCTTTTATAAAAGAAGGCACAGATGGATTGTTTATTAGTTTTAGCATAAAAAAATCTATGAAATCACTTTAGAATACTTTTTTGTCACTACAACTTATCATCCTATTTAAAAAAAAAAAATCAAATCCAAATAATCTCTAACAACATTTAAACATGTAAATTCACAAGTATTCAATAACATTAATTTTTTTCCTTCTTATTTATTTTTAAATTCCTCATTTTTATTTCTTGACTTTTTTCTTATTCCATTTTTTACTTAAGTTTCTCTTCAAAAACTTTTTTACCTTTAAAATACTTCTAATGACTGTTTTTGATACACCCTTGAAATTAGAAAACTCTATTTTATTAACTTCAAATTTTTCTCTTTAATAGGTTAGGGGGGTTTTACTAACATTTAACCATGAAAAATAAACCGTATCTGTCCAAAATTTTTGAACTCAGTATATAAACTAAAATTCAAAATTTTCCACACAGCTAAAACGGTCCAAACTATTACAATAATTCAACTTCATTGAAATTGGAGATAATTTTGATTTTTTAAAATTTATTAAAATCATTTTTTCATCTTTTAGTTTTTGTTTTCATTTCATTTTTTTAATTACGTAATTTATTTCGGTTTGATCAAAATTTTTTTCAACCATTGATATTAGGTTATAGTTTAGCTCTTCGAAATAGAAGAACTCAAATAAAATTACTTGATAGTATCTAACCATTTGATCGATCAATATTTGTAAATTGAATTTAATACAAATTTACCAATGCATTTTTATATTTTGCTCATCTCCAAAATTTTTAACACACTCTTAATATATTTGTATTGAATATTATTTATATTTTGCTTTGTGAGTATTGTAATTTATAAATAATTTTCAACAATTTTAATTAATTCTTTGTTTTACTTTGGTATCTCTTGATATAAATTATTTCATTAGATTTTTTTCAAAAAATGGAATTTTCTCTTAACCAAAATTATAAATTGGTGTTTATATTTGAGCAAACAATCTTCTTTATCAAAAAATATAAAAACTAAAGCAAAATAAAATTGAAAAAAATAAAAAAAATTAAATTATTTTATTAATAAAAATCAATATTAATTATTTCTTGAATGAATAATTTTCCCTTCAAGATCAGAATATTTTGATAATTTCCACTTTTCTTTTAAAATGCAAAGTTCTTGCTTTGTTTGCTCATTTATTTGAATATTTTTATCAAAATAATTTGTGTATAAAAATTTAACAAAGATTTTCAACGTTTCAAAGGAGCACAATTGCTTTTTAAATTGATAATTGTTTAAACTATTATCAAAATCAAATTTTTCCGCAAATTTTTCAGACCTAGCGACTAAAATTAGACTATGTATTTTCAATTCTTGGTTATCGTATTGCAAAGTAAAATCTTTTTTCTGATCGTCCATTTGGTAAAGGGATAATAAATCTTGCTTTAAGCTTTGGATATTTTCAAGTTCAAATAAATTAACAATATTTTCATTTAAAGCTTGTTCTTTATTCTTACCAGTATAAATCCAATCGATGAGTAACTTTATTTGATCATCTTTTAATTTGTCAAATTTTTCAAGAAAATTATTATCAATTTCATTTTTTTTGAGACGTAATTTTAATAATAATTTATTAATTTGAAATTTGTTTTTTAATTTTAAATTCATTAATTTATTTGAAGTCAACATCGAATGGAAATCTTTTTCAAGTGTATCAAAATCTAGATTAAATATAAAACTTGTTTCAGATCCACAAACCAATTTAATGGAAGAGGAAGACGTGGAAGGTGAAGATAAGATATTTATGAAATCTTCATTTTTTATTTTTGTTGGAATAAGTTGATTGTCAATTTTGACCATTTGCGAATCGGCTTGTAATCCTAATTGCCCATTGCCATTTGAACCAAACACAAATATTTCATTTTCAGCGGTTAAAACTATTGAATGCTGAGATCCGGCTGCTATTTGCAAAACATCCTCTTCGGCTAGTTTTGGAATGATTGTAAATTTTGTTCTTAATTTTTTTTCCATTGTTCCGTTGACACCAATATCACCACACGAATAAACCTTTGACTCCATTAACATTAGACTGTGTCTTTGACCACAGCAAATAGTACTAAATTTCTTTTTACGGAATTTCTTTAATTCTTTTGGTTTATTATATGACCTTTTAGAACCAAGCCCTAGCTGTCCCGATTTACCTAACCCACATGAAAATAACTTGTTTTTATTGTCTAGAAAAAAAAAATGATGGCTACGTGTACCAGAATAGATCTTGACAACATCTTTCCGAACCAAGGTTGGTGAGATTTGAATCGTGTTGTTTCCTACACCTAATTCACCCTATTAAAAAAGGTATTGTATGTTAATTTACAAGTTTTTTAATATATATATATATATATATATATATATATATATATTTATCAATTAATAATTATGATGGATTCAAAACAAAATAAAAATAAAAAACTTTATCATTGCAAAAATAAATATCAAAATTTAAATAGCTTGTCGAGAAATAATATTTGGTAGATTGTTAAAGCTCTAGTACTTGTATAAAAACAAAAAATAGGCTTTTTTTTTTTTTTATCATTTTTTTTAAATTAACTTTTTTGGAATATTTACAAGTTATAGTTTTGAACGATATATTTGGCAAGGTTTGAATAGTAATCATTTTTACATTTAAGGTAACCTTTTGTTAGTGGGATTTTTGAAAAAGGAGATTGATAAAAAAATGACAAAAAAATGGACATTTTTTGCTTTTATAATGGTACTAGGGATTTAATACGAGTCATTTGAGAAAAAAAAACAAATGAAAATACTTTGTATCGTTTTCATAAGATTTCTAACTTGTCAATGATTATTAAAATAGTTTGTGTTTTTTTGTTTTTTTTTTTAATACTACCAAAAATTATAATTTTAATATCTTTTTCATTTCAAAGTTTAACATTGTTTTAAATAATACAAGTGTTTCTATACACCTTTTTTACTAATAATTTACAATTATTCACAAATTAGGATGTTAGTTTATATTAGATGGTTATCATTTTTTTCCAGAATATGCAAAAAAAAATGACAAAAAATAACAACCTCAACAAAGATGATTTAATTATCTTATACTTTATATCAACTTCTTGACACCTCCTTACTCTGTCAATTTTGGCTATTTTTCAATTGTGAATTGTTATTTTTTGTTATTCAAAATAACTTTTTAGGATTATGAGAGAGTTTCTAATTATTAAAATTATATGAGTTGTGTGATAATTCAAATTGGTAAATTTTATGTAGATCAAGTATAGCAGCTTTACCATTTTTCAAAAAAAAAAAAAAGTGAAAATTAAAAGAGTCTTTTAATCATCTGATTCATCCAATTTGAATGTTTTTAATAAACAACAATAATAAAAACTTTATGTTGAAAATTTCAAAACTCTTTTTCAAACAAAAGAGCACACCTCTCAAATCATCAATACTATTGGATTTGATTGTTAATAAGATAATTACTTATTGGTAGTTTTCATTTTAATTATTCATTTTTTCATTTTTTTGGTTTTTTATTGATGAGTATTGAACAGTTGGAAAATGAAAAAAACAACATAAACTGTTTCCATTTTTATACTGGCAGATTATTTCCAAATTGGTTTCATCTTAAGTTTGATTTCGAATGTGCTAGATACAGGAATTTTGAAAGACCGTAATTGGGTTAATGTCTGGAACCAAGAAAAAAGAAAATCAATAAAAAAAAATTCTAACAAAATAACCAGATATTTTGCGGCTTTTATATTGAAAATGAGACTTTCAAGAACAAAAGTTTGGCGTGTAAAGAGTTATCAATAAAATGTCGAGAACTTTTTCCCAATTCACCTTGTTCAACCGTTTTTATTGATTTTATAATTTTTTTCCCCTAAAATTTACAAAACCAGATTTCTCATTTCAAATAAAAGCTCACACCAATTTTTAAAATATTTAATTTTAATTATTTATTCTTTTGTTTTAATGGGTTTTAAATATTCAGTTGAGTGTTTTTTTATGTTTTAAAGAGTTTCTTATATTTTAGAATGATGCCACAATTAATTTGATTCAATTATGAATAATTCTTGAAATTTTCTTTACCCTACTATTTGAAAAAGAGTTTTGATCAAATTGATCAATTTGTTTGAGTTTTGTACTTCTATTGGTTATATCAAGTTAAAATTCCTCAAAATTATATAAAAAAAATTTGAAAAATTTTTTTTCATTTATTTTATAAAAGAAAAATTGTAAATATATTTGTTTATTTTTTTTGTTTGATTTTAATTTTAGTATTAACTAGCTCGTTTCTAATAACAAGTCTTGCAATTTTGTTCATTTCTCCAAAATTAGCAAATTATAATTCGTTCTTGGCGATATTTAAAAAATAAACCTATTGAGAATTATAATCAGCATATTTTTTCGAATTCACTAAAATAACACCAGTTATTATTGAATTTATTCTCTTTTGTTTCTCTAAAAAAATAAATAATAAAAATTTTTAATAGCAATAAAAATGTGTACTAATTATTTGAAAATGATAATTTATCTTGATGAAAACAAAAATTCATTATAATTGTTGGGTATTTTTTTTTTTAATAACATATACCTTTATTGGTTTAAACCTTTTAAAAAATATATGTAGGTTTTGTAGTGGTAAATTTAATAGATTCTGGATTCTTTTTATTTTTGAATATAGTTGCTACACTGTCTTCTTTGAAAATCGTTTTTCTTTTTCTTTTTTCAGGGATGATTGTGTTAACTTTTCAGAAAACTTCTTTATGATTTGTTCTCAAGAATTTACCATCATAAATTTTGTTTTGATTTGCTTTATTTTCAGATTCTTCAGAATATTATTATTTTCCATTTTTTACCGAACTGGGTTTTCTTTATATTGGGTTGAAAACTTACAAAGGAAAAAGACCAAGGGATTATTTGTTAATACTGTGATACTGAAGCACGAATAGTATGAGTGACTTGAAAATAAATATGAAAAAGCAAAAGCAAAAATGGCCAAAGGTTTAAAGATAATAAGATCAAAAAAAAAAGAAATTATAACACAACACTTAAACAACGATCCCCAAGTGTACATTTATTATTAAATTTAAAACTAAAGAAAATTAATCAAAAGTATCTTTGCGCAAATTTGGGATGTTCTTAATTAAAGTGATCTTTTTTTTTTACTGATTTTTTACCAATTTTTTCTTATAAACCCTTTTTAACTTTCTTGATATTTTTTTTTTTTTTTGGTATTTTTATTTATTTCTTATTGTGAGAGGGTATGTAAAGAGTCAATAATTGTTAATATTTCATTGAGGAAGTGGTTCCAAGTTTTTATTTTTAGATATTTAATTAATCAAAGTTTTTTATTAAAAGTTGTATTTTATTCTGCTATAAAAATTTTTAAATTAATGTTTTTGTGTTTTGCTTTTGACTTTATTAAAAAATTAGGAATTTTTAGATAGATATATTAAAGAGAGTTTGATGGAAAGTACATGGAAATCAATTTGTTAGTTGAATTGTTTAAATCTTTCACATGTTTTTATTGTCCATTAGAATTTTATCAAAATTTTACAATTACATAAAATTGTTTCAGATTTATTAAAATGGTATTTATTTTTTGAAAATGTATTGAACAAAAGTAAATGGAAGTTTTTGGTTAAAGCTGTAACAAATTCAAACCACTAAAGTAACAACAATCACAAAAATGGGAAATTGTTTATAAATTTTGCATTGGTGGTTTTTTAATGGGGTGTATTCATAATCTTTGATATATAACTTGCTGATTTCTACAAATGCATTTTCTTTAAGATTAACAAACTATCATTTTATTTAAAAAATGAAAAAAAATGATTTCAATTCCCCAAACAAACATTAAAACAAAATGAGTTTTAATGATTTCCAATTTGCTTATAAAAAAAAACTCTGTTCGAAATGGTATTAGGGTACAGTTGTGAGCAAAATTTTTAGACTAGAACTATCATTTGAATCTTGAACCACAACCAAAATGGATGTTAGAATTGAATTTTAAAGAAGAATCTAATCGGAGCAATAATGAATTTGGAAAACAGTTAACAAACCCCGTATTCGAAAAGTTTTTATTCATAACTGTGTTGGTGTTTTTATCTTTTTGAAACTTTGTTTTAAAGTTTATGGTATTTTTAAAAGCGATCCGATCTTTGTGGTGTTGTAACTTATTATTTTTAATTTTGTTCAAAGAACATGAAGTGGGGGGGGGTGTAAATCTAAAATTGTGTTCTCAATTGAAAACACCATTTCAGAATTGGGTGATTTATCAAAAAAAATTTGGCAAAACACAAAAACAAAAAAAAAAATTCGCCATGCAAGAAAAACGAAAGAACAAAAAGTTGAAAAAAAAGAAATAAAGGAAAAGTAATCGAGAAAGCTTACATATAAATTTGCACCACAGCTGTAAAGTAGCCCTTCAGCTGTTAAAAAATAGCCTTGTTCATGACCACAAGCAATGTCTTTGCACTTGATGTCATTTTGTTGAAAAAAGGGCACTTGGCTTGGTGAATCAATTGTATACATGTTATCTTCGCCGTACCCAATTTCGCCGTTGAAGTTGCTACCCAACGCGTAAACAATTCCGTTGCTTGTCAAGATCAAAAAGTGGTTGCGCCCTGCGGCTATTTTTGTAATTCTGCATGCCCTGGAAAGGATTGTGTGCTTGGTAAATTTTGTGATTCCCTTCCCGTACTCATACATGATATTCGAAGAGCTAACAAAGCATGTTTTTTCAGATCCAGAACTAATATGGATAATGTTATTAGATTCCAAAATTGGAATCAAAGTCGGTGTTTGTATTTTGATTGACTTTTCACTTGGCTTTTTTTTTTTTTTTTCTTCTTCTTCTTCGTCTTCTTCCTCAAAGAGATCTGTTTCTTTTTTGTTTTGTTCTTTTTCTTTTTCTTTTTCTTCGAAATCTGAGATTAACAACCCCAAATTTTGATGTACATTTTTACCCCATCCAAATCCTGTAAAATTCATTTTTTTGTTTTTCTCAACACAACTTTCAAACAACAAGAAACTAAAAAATGATTAAAATTTTTTGATTGCTCAAAATACGTTAAAGAAAAATTTCTTGATTTTACAAATAGTCTTGGTTTTTTTTGTTGGTTAATTTATCTTTTTAAGATTATTTACCCAAAGATAAAGTTATTGTTGAAAAAAATTGATCATGCTTATTTTTATTCTTTCGAGAAATACTGTCAAAAATATAGTCTTTGAGGAATAAAAGAACTTGTTGGTTTTTTAAATACTCTTAGTCTTTAAGCAAAAAGTTCTTATTTTAAATTTTTTTTTAAAATGTTGGAAAATACTGTTAGAGATTTCAATTTTTTGCTTGGCTTTTGTTAAGAAAAAAGTTCACCTTTAATTTTTGGATAAATACGAAAGAATAATAATCATTTGGTAAATAGGTTAAAAACCACTTTCCCAGAGCCAAAAAACACTTATTTCATGTAAAGCTCTTATTTCTTTTTCTATTATATAGGATGCTATTGGTTTTAAAATAAAGGGTACAAAATTTGCATATATTGTTTCCTACAAAAGATTTTTAAATCATATAACTTTTCAAATTTTTCATTATGAAAAGAAGTTTAAATGATTCATTTTCGTTTTTGGAGTGGGAATTTGTTGATTTGAATTCTTGAGATGTGGGTTTTTTTTGCAAAACTAAATAAAAATTTTGATCTTTTTATTTTTCAATTAACAGTCTTTCAGTATTCAATAACTTTTCAAAGTTAAAATCAATTTTGAAGATAAATCCTTTGGTATCTTTAGTGTATTTTAAATCATCTCAGTTAATTTTTCATTTTTTCTTATATATTTTGCTCTTGTTAACATTCAAAAATTAACCCTATTTTTATAGAAAAATTAAAAATTCGATCTTTCATTTTTCAAATTATCTTTTTTAATAGTAGAACTTTAAGAAACCAAAGCCCAGTTTACTATTTGCCCAGTGTTTTTTTTTTTTTTTTTTGTTGATCAACAAATATGTAGGTCTTCTAGAAAAAAACAGCACAAACTTTTATTTTGAAACATATAAATTACTTATCATCTCAGATTATAATTATAAGAATACATTTTTGATAATTTCTTGAAAATGATTGATATAAAACGCCACAATTTTTTAGGGGACCAAAATTATTGACAATAAGATTTTCAAATAATTATTTTTGATTTTGTAAGTAATTACAAATCTTAAATTTATGGATGTTTATTTGTGTTTGCTTATATTAAAGTTTTTGAATTGGATTTTATGATAATAAAATTAAAAAAAAAAAAAAAGTTAAAAAAGAAATGTATGTTAAAAAGGGGAAAAAGAACACTTATTTTTATAAAAATATTATTAAATCTTCCAAAATAAATACCATTATTAATTTATGTAATGAGCTAACATTTATCAAATAATTAAATTTTTAAAATTAATTTTCATGAAAAAGATACCAGGTTTAGTGGAATTAGTGTAAATGACATGAATTATAAACTACACACTTAAATTATAATACTATATATATAAATATGATTTTTTTTTTTTTTTAATTTCTGGAATGAAATAAAAAATAACTTGAAAATTGATTTTTTAAGAAAATATTCATTTATATAATTTACGAGAGTTTATAGAGTATAATTGCAGCTGAAATTTAATCTCATTTCAAAATATAAGAAAAAAAAACCAAATTTTGGATCCTTGGAGATCTAAAATAAAATGATCATTTGATTTTATTTACAATAATTTATTAAATTTTTAGAAATCTAAAAGATTAAGCAATCTTCCTTTTCGAATAAAAATGAACCATTTGAACTAAAATCAGTTATATGTTAATATATTCTATTATTATTCTATTATTAGAATTGTTAATTTGAATTTATTTTATATTTTTTAAAATATTTAAAAAATTGAGAAATAATAGTAAAGTCTATTTATTATTTAACCTTTGAGTTATTAATAACACATTTGTTAAAAAAATTAAAAATTTTTTATTTCTAATTATTTGGAAATAATCAAATGAAAAAACATTTATTTATGTTTCAAGTTGAAATTTACAGGTTTTAAAAAAAAGAGATTTGGGTACATTTTTAATTTGATATTTTGCTTATTTTTATCATATTTTATTTACTTGAACAAAAACGAAAAAATTGATTAAGAGCCTACAGTCAAAATAAGAAATATTTTTTTTTTTAAAGTATAATAGATTTTTTTACTTATTTTGAAATTAAGTATAATTTCTTTTTATTATGTTAATTTCCAATTTAGGTAATTTAAATCTCAAGAATATCTTTAATCCCTTTCAGAGAATAAAATTACTTTCATATTAAATTAAAATATTTATTTTTTCAGAATAATTTGAAAATTTGTTTTAAATTTTGAACTTTTCAAAAATGAGAAAAATGGATCAAACTATTTAAAACCAATAATTAATTTCTGAAAATAATATTTAAGTGCAATTATGGTATTATAATAATAAAATTTTTAAGATATTTTTCAATTTGATAAAGTAATTTAACAAAAATTGATTTTCAGCTTTTTTCGAAATTATATTTATTAAATTTTTAAATCAAAAAATTCAAATTATATTTTCAAATTTTTTTTCTATAACAAATATAAAAAAAAAATCCTGTCATTAAATCCAAGATTATCTTGAAATGGTATTATTAATTTTTTTTGAAATTTATTGATCATCTACATCCCTCAACATAAACGAGTATAATAAATTTAAATGGGATAAAAAAAGAGTTTTAGTGTCTGATCATATAAAGAGGATTTATTCCATACACACATGAGTGAAATACTATCAAAAAGGATTATTGTGCAATTATTTTTCTTTTGTTTTTAAATTTAAATAACAAAAAAAAAAAAAAAATTCCTAAGGATCTTCATATGACAAAATTCAAATAAAAAAAAAATATTTCAACTTTAGCTTCAATTTCGAAAATTAGAAAAAAAAATGTCTAAAAATAGTGTGATTACCAAAAATGATTTTCACCAAAAAAAAATTTCCAGAAACCACAAATAAGTAAATACCAATTGACTAGTTTCACTCAAATTTTTAGCAAAAAATCCAAAAAACAAAAATAAAATTTATAGGATCACATTAGAAAAAAATGTAATTAAAAAAACACAAAAGTTATTATGATCAAATTGACAAAAAAAAACCGAATACAAAAAAAAGTTTCAAAGAATTCTAATTTTAAAAAAAAATCAAAATAAAAAGAAATTTTCAGATCTCATTTGCAAAAAATTCAAAAAAAGTTTAAATTGATAAAAGTATTCGTAATTTCATTAAAATTCAATAAAAAAAAAATTGATACAAAATTCTCAATTTTATAAAATCATATAATTAAAAAAAAAATCAATTTTTTGTGATTTTAAATTTTCAAAAAGGGTTAAATTTCTACAATTTGAAACAAATTGTTTCTTTCATAAAATTGATTTGATTTGATTTGATCTACTTTGTGGTATATTCCGGAACCTTCTATATTTGACAAAGTAAGGGTTTTCTAGCATTCTTTAGATTAAAAAAACTCATTTCAGAATAGAAAAAAGTAAAATAAAAATCGAATAGATCTAAAAAATTCTAAAAAAGCTACACTCCGAAACATATGCAATTACTTTCAAAGTTGTAATTCACAACAATTTACATTGGAAATATATTGAATCTTTTTGGTATTTTATTCTAAAAATATCCTCATCTTTGGTTTTTGATATATAGAGATCTATTGTACTTCACATATTGGTTAGTTTTTGTATGCTAATATTCACTCAATAAAATTACTCAATTATTTTCGATTTCAAAAAATTATTTTTCACCTGAATACTCAACCCTCAATATCTATTTATAAATTATCAATATTCCTTTTATTTGGGGTTGCTCGTTCACCTAAAATATATTGAAATATGTACATAACTAAAAAGGGCCAAACAAAACAGAGAGCATTAATTTTTATTAATCCTTTCAATCTAACATATTTCGAAAATAATAAATCAAGAGAAAATGAAGTGAAAATTTTTGATCATTTATAGACAGATACAAGTTTAATCAAAGTTACTTCAATTTTATTTATAACAAGTACGAGAAAGTAATGTACCTTCTCTTCTAAGAGGATAATTTATATTTGGTTTCATTCAAAATTTTTTCTCTTCAAAACTTTTCATTTTTTCTCTTTCTTATCTAATTTAAAAAATGTCTTCTTTTTTTTCATCAAAAGGATTGTGTACAATTGGAATTGAGTTAACAAATACTCAAGATCGCCCAATAAAAGTTGTCAAGAGGAACAAAAAAAAAAAGAACTTATATGTTTTCTCATCAAAAGATACCATCTCTGGGGTTGTCGAAATCAAAGCAACAAAAAAAAGAAAAAAATTGGAACACATTGGAATCGAACTTAAACTTTGTGGTGTGCTAGGTAATAAATAAAAAAAAAATTAATTTAACTCTTCTTTCTTTTTTTTCATCTCCAAAACTACTTTTTCGATCCTTTTTTTTTTTTATTTTTATTCTTCTTTTTGGGTTGTGTTGTGATCTGTGTTTAAAAAAAAATTTTTTTTTTCAAAACAAAATAACAGCAAACAGCAAACAAAAAACGATTTCTTTTGTTTTTCTCTTGCTTCAAAAATTTCAGGGCAACCAACTTGGAAAATTGAATAAGGGATTAATGATATTTATCCAACAAGAAGAAAGTTTCAAATAGGAAAATAATTTCACTTCATTTTCTTTTGATGAAACAAAGAATTTCAGAAACAGAACCAAAAAAAGCAAAATAAATATTTCATGAAACAAGATCTTTGTTGGGCTTTGGGACTGTTTTGTCCCCAAACCGTTCATCTTGAAAAAGATTCTCGAACTATTTTCTATAAATTTTAAAGTTACAGCAATTAGCAGGTGTTTGAATGTGGACAGTGCGAATCAGTT
The DNA here is from genome assembly GCA_027625915.1 of Anaeramoeba flamelloides. Taxonomy (NCBI): domain Eukaryota; family Anaeramoebidae; genus Anaeramoeba; species Anaeramoeba flamelloides. Next base: position 7,649,756 of record JANTQA010000032.1, on the reverse strand, counting down.
CTTATTTTTAAAATGATCCTTTTGATAACAATTCAAAACGGACTAAAAACAAAACAAGCCTTTGAGAAAACAAACAGATCAATGAATAAAACATTTGGGAGATAAGAAAATATTTTTCAAAAAAGTGAAAGGTATTTAAAAAAGTACAGAATAAAGTTTTTGATAAATCATTACTCAAACTGTTCGAATCACTCATCTTAGGCAGTTTGACGAACACTTTTTAAAACTTTTTGTTTACCCACTTTTCAAATAATTTGGAATTCGATGGAGAAGTGTCTGTATTTTTCTTTTTTTATGAAATGAAAATAATTTAATTTCGTAAACTAACCTTTCTCAAAACCTTCTTCTACAATGTGTTGCAAAATAAAAGGAACCAAATTTTCATTCAACTTTCCAAAAAAAAGATTTTTAAAAGTCTAGGAAAATTCGAATTATTTAATTCCCTAAACAATCAAGAAGCTTAGATTATTAATTTTCTCTTTTACAAATTGGAGATTTCATCATTTCTTTTATTTATTGGAAAACTTGGTTTTGATTGTTTTGGAAAGCTGAATGAAAATTTTGTTTCTTTTATTTTGCGATTAACAGAGTCTTTTTTGGTTATTTGGAAAAAAAAACAAACAATTTTTCTTTTTTTTTCGATCTATTGAGTAAATAATTTCTTCGTTTTTTCCAAATAAACAAATAAATAAAAAACAACAAACTTATAAAAAAAACCCAAATAACATAAAAAACATAAAACAACAAAACAAAAAAAAACCCAAATTAGAGTCGAGTCTTGACAGTAGCGCAAACATTGATCTAGTTTCTTCTGTCAAAAAATTAGCCTCTGCTGGAGCATTGTCTGATCGTAAATGGCAATTTTCATTCCCAGAATTCAATATGCCACAAGAAAGTTATGACGGCGTCAACACGAGTATTCACTATTATGTCAAGGTAGCAATCAAAAGAAACTATGCTGTCAATATTAAACAAGAAAAGGAGTTTTGTGTCAAGAACCTTGACCCAAAGATACCAAAGTCCGTGCCAATCAAAATGGAAGTAGGAATTGAAGACTTTTTACATATCGATTTTACATTTCCAAAGTCTGCATATCATTTAAATGATGTCATTTTGGGAAGGATTAATTATTATCTGGCCAAAATTAATTTGAAATACATGCAAATTGCAATTATCAAACGAGAATCCTTTAGAGCAAGTGAAGAAACATTCACAGAAAAACAAACAATGTGCACCTTTGAAGTTATGGACGGTGCACCAGTTAAAGGTGAATCCATCCCCGTCCGTTTCTTTTTAGAAAATTTAAAAATATCTCCCACCTATAAAAAAATTGCTAAACGCTTTTCAGTTCGATATTACCTTACATTGTTTTTAATCGACGAAAGAGAAAAAAGATATTTCAAACAAAATGAAATTATTTTTTATCGAAAATCCATTTCCAGAATTGATGAAAAGTAAAATGTTAATAATTGAATGTTTTTCTTTCTATTCAATTTTTTTTTTTCTTCTTCCTCTTTTTCTTTTTCTTTTTCTTTTTCTTTTCTTTTCTTTTTTTTTCTCTTTTTTCTTTTTTTTCTTTTTTTTTTTCAATTCTTTTTTCAATTATCTTTGATCCAATATTTTTTTTTTGGTTATTTATTTATTTAATTTTATTTTTTTCAACAATATTTTAAAATGATCTTTTTTTTTAAAAAAAAGTGAATACCATCAAATTTTTAATTTTTTTTAGAATTAATTAGGGTCGAATTAAAATCTTGTTGCCATTTGTTCTCTATTTTCATTATTAAATACTCCCCATTACAATGATTTATTTTTTTTATTTTTTTCTTTTTATTTTGAGAACTTTTATTTTTTCAAAGATTGATTCAATTATAAAAAAAAAATCATAACTTTTAATATCAAATTGAAAACAAATAATTGTTATTTTATAGTGGAAAATATATCACTGATAAATTAATATCGTTATCACTGATGTATTTAGTTAATATCGTTCATCAAAAGATAATTATAATCATAAAATTGAAATTGTATTAACTGTTATTTAATGAATAATAATACTTTTGGATTAGATTTCTTTATATTGGAATTTTTTAAGAATAAATCTTGTTGTTTTTTTTTAATAGAAATAACTTGTTTTGAATAACCCTTTGTAACAATTGAGAAAAATATCAAATAATAAATTTAGTTATTTTTTTATATCAAAATTTCCCAATTGATCTTCCAAGAATAATATATTTCCAACTTTGAAGGTTAATATTTATTAATTGGAACAAATTTTATGAAAAAAAATGTATTACAAGTGTTGCCAAAAAGGTTTCATTTTTGGAATTTTTAGAATTATAAAAATTTAATAATTTATAATTATATTTAAATGATTACAATGTAATTGGTTGTTATCAACATTTTCTGAATGTTTAAGTCCCTTTTTGAATATTTTTTTTTTAAAAAATAACAAATTTTTTATTTTTAATTTCATTGAATCAAAAAAGATTTGTTTATTTGGGTGCAAAAATCTATTAAAAAGGTAAGGATTCCTTTTCAAAGTAAAAGGATTTTTAAAAGAGTAATAAACCTTCGAATACCAGGATTGAAGACAATTTAATTAAAACTAAACTCTTTTTCAGTCAAAGGGGCCTCAATGTATTGAAAAAATAGAATATATTCTATTTTTTTAATTCATTATTCTTCTCAAGATAAAATTTCAATTTTTCGATCAAAATCATGTTTTTCAATTTTTTGATCAAAATCATTTTTTTCAATTTTTTGATCAAAATCATTTTTTGGCATTTTGTAATTGTTTTTTTTTTTTTCTTCTTTTTCTTCTTTTTTATTTTTTTTTAAAATCAAATTGAAAAAAGAAAAATGCTTGAAACTCCAAATTACCACAAAGAAAATTGAGTTTTTATATTTTTTTAAAAAATTCATACATTTGCAAGGAAAAAATCTTATTTTTTGATTATCCTAAAGTAATTGTAAATTTTGCACAATGCTGTCGAATAAAAGGGTCCCAAAAATGTTTTTAAACATTTTTTTTTTTTGAAATGTATGGTTTGTTTAGGCTTTGCTTTTATGATTTACAACTCTAATACAAAGTTTATTATTTTTCATATTTCTAAACGATATATGTTTGGTTGATTCTTAGTAATAAAGTGATTTATTCATTTTTGGCTGGTTCTTTTTGTGTGAAATGGAGTTTATTATTCCATGAAGAAAACCCCCAAATATTTAAAATATTGAGAAATATTAAATTTTTATTAATAATTTAAAAAAAAATATTTATTATTTAATCGGGCTTTTGATGATAACACATGTTAACATAATACTAACAATAAAATCGCTCCCATATTAAAAAAATCGGTAAGCCCTATTTTATCAGGAAAAAACCTCTAATTGCATTATTATATTTGTATTTTACTCGAATTTCCGTATATTTTACTTTTTTGAATTTCAGGTAATCAACACCAAAAATAATATTAACTCTTATATTATTATTAAAAATTGGATGGGAATTATTGATCAATAAACTAATAAAGAAAAAAAAAATTCCAAAAATAATAAACTGAAACATTTTTTGCTTATTTTGACAAAAAATATTTAAAAATCTATTGATTTGGAATTGAATGAAGAGTTGCTCTGTTGAAATATGAATTTAGTATGGTTAAAAAAGTTTATATACTCTGTTTTTTGTTCATAAGTGATTTATACAAAATATCTTTGCTTTGAAAAACGAAATGTCTTAAAATATTACAATTGTTCGAAAAATAAGATAGGTATTTATTTTTTTTTATGAAATATTTTTTTGAAAACTACCTTTACAATTTCAAATTCTAAACGATAAAATGTTATTAAGTTTAAAGTAAAACTGGAAAAATGAATTTATTTGATTTTTTTGAAGTGAAATTTTTACCAAAAAAAATAAATCTTTAATTGACATCTGAGATTTGGTAATCACCTTCATTTATCAGATTGTATTTTTGAGATTATTTATTACCTTTTGGGTTTTAAAAATTATAAATAAACATTGAAAATGAAACCATTTGTAACTTGAATTATTGGTAGTGATTAGATTTTATCTTTTTTTTTGATTGAAGAAAAGGACAAAAAAAGAGTAATTTATTTTCTCAACTTATAAAAACAATTTTTTAATTTCAATTATGGTTTAACAATTTTTTTGATGTATGATTTTTGTTCCACTGGATACAGAAAAAAAAAGTTGTATTTTTTAAAGAAAAAAATTTAAATTGATATTTCAATTTATTCAAAAAAAAAAAAATAGTTTTCTTGATTTATTCGAATTTCCGAAAAAAACAACCTAAATTAATCCTTTTGGAATTGATCTTTAAATTTATTTTGATTTTAGTAACTAACAAATAATAAAAGGTTGAAAATATATTTTTATTTATTTTCAATTTTTAGTAGTAAAATTATAGGGGTTTGTTGAAATAAAATAGTGAATCAATAGTTGGGTTTAACAATATTCTAATCAAATTTAGATATTTATATCTATTAAAAAAAATTCTTTTTAAAAAAAAACAATATTCCCAGATATTCCAAATATTATCACGTAAAAATGAAAAATTATTTTTTTTGATAACCACCTTAAAAAAATTTCTTTACTTTGAAAAAACCTTATAACTTTTACAAGCTTTTCCCCTTTAAAAATGTTATTAAGTGTTTGCAAGGGTTGTGAATTCTCTTCAAGTGTTTGAAAGTTTTGAAAGACAGAAAACTTTTATACACAGAATGAGCTACATTGTATTGGAACAAATTTTTTTATTTCTTTTCATTTTTTTTTGTACAAAATATAAAATCTCAAAAGAATTTTATGATCAACCAAATAATAATCCTTTCAACAGTATACTTGAATATAAAATAGAAATGTTATTTTAACATGATTTTATTACCTTTACTTGTTAAATAACCAAAAACAAAAAACAAGTAATTTTCTTTCTTATTGGTGATCGATCATAGAAAAACCTCAAGGCTCTAGTTGTGTTTTCTGTAAAATTCAAAGAAAAAGAATAAGAAAAAAATTATCCAAAAAATCTTAATAATAGGTGATAATCTGCATATGTTGTTGCGAAGTACTTTGAACAGTTATCCGAACTCCTTTCAGCTTTCATAGAATATTGAAAATGTTTTTACCTGAGAAAAACTTTTTTTAAACAGCACATATAAAGGGTTTGTAGTTTTAGAATACTTTTTATTCAACACCAATAAATAACACCACGATTGGCTGAGAAACAAATTATTTGCTTTTTTGTTCTTATTTGTTGTTGATCTAAAAGGATCGAGAGGTTAGACAATCAAATCAAATGAAAACACAATAAAACTCTTTGATCCATTACTTAATTGAATCAAGAATCTTTTTTTGTTTGTTTTTTCAAAGAATAACTTTTTTTTCAAGTAAGTAATCTGTGAATGATCAACAAAATTTCTTTGGAAAAATATTGCTGAATTAACACAAAACACATCTACTATTATATCGCAATTACTTTTTAATCACGATGTTTTGGCATTTATCACGATTTTTAAATAATTCTTGTGATTTTTATAGAATATCTGAATTTGTTATATTATCACAATTTTTTAACATATGGTGATTTTTTAAAATATCGCGATTTGATAGAAATAATCTTGATTTTTGTAACTTTATCGCGACTTAAGCATAGATATCATCAAAACCTCCATTAACTTTTGAGTAAGATCCGGTTCTATGAAAAACCTAATTCAAACTAGAAATAAGCTAAAGCTTATCATTGAAATAAAAAAGAATCATTTGATTCTATGAAATCAAAAAAAGAATTATTTGGGTTTTTTTTTTTCTAAAAAGAATAAAACTGTTAACTCTGATTAATACTGAAATATAAAAATAAATTTCATGATTTTAAATACCCACTTCTAAAAAGATTTGTCAAATTTTAAAAAAGATACCTTTTCATAGATTTTTTAATATAACTACATTAATGATCTCAACCGTTTCTGATAAGGATTTTCAAGAATAAATTTTCAACAAGCAAACTAATAAAAAAACTTTAAAGAAAAAAAAAAATATAAATTATTTAAATTTGGTGATGAATAGATCATTCAAAAAACAATCATTGAAATGTTAAATGGGTATTAAAACATTCACCAACAAGTTAAACAATAATATGGGAAATAGAAATAGTGCTAGTTGTACAACAAATCTAAAATTATATAATATTAAAAAGTCATTTTATAAATTTATAAATTTTTCTTTAAATGGAAATCTAGAGATTATTAAAAACTTTTATTTTTTAATTGGTATAATTAAATTGTATCCCAAATTCAGGGTCACGCCAACTTGAATTATTTTTATTTGAATATGAGAGAACAACACCTATTTTTTTTGAAAATTGATTGCTTAATAATAAGGACCAATTTTTTTTTATATCAATGCTAAAATTTATAAGATTTTTCTTTTTTAAAGGGAGGAAACCATATAATTGATCAAAGAATCTTGATTTTTTATTAAACAACCCAGTTTCTTTTGCCCGTGTCGCTGATAACCACCAATTTGTGCTCCTTGGTTGGGGGGGTTTCAAAAAGCCCCAAATTTTGTCTGTATTTAATTGAAATCCCAAGCAAGCATTGATTTCTGTTGAATATAAATCTAGTTCACATTTACTTGCAACTTGGAGCCCTTTGACCAATTTTGAAGTATAGCAAGCAGACAATGTTCCGGAATCAGATATCCAATAGGCTTCTTCTTTATCTTTTGTTCTGTACCTTATCCCACCATATGCATGGGATGTTGAGAGTGTGGGTGAAACAATAAATTCAAATCCAGCCGCAATGTTTTTCTTGAGACCAAAAAAACTTGATATTCCAAAGATGGAGTTTCGGCTTAGGTATTTAATTTGAGTGGAAAAATTAGCAAAATCAAGAGACAAAATATCTGAAACATCAATTGTGTAATTGCCTTTCAATAAGTTTGTGGTTTTGCTTTTGCTTCTTCTATTGCTACCGCTACCATTAATTTTTGTGTCCTCACTTCGGTTTTCTTCAACTAATACCAACTCATTATTGATGTGTGATCCTAATTGATGGTTCCATCTTGTTAGGAATGTTTTTTTGGTCGACAACAAATTGAACGAATAATGATCTACATCACGCTCTTGATACGATTTATTAGATTCGATTTGAGTTTCATATCTCAAAGATACACCTTCAAAAGTTGGTAAATCGAGAATATAGTCATTCCATGATTTAAGTGAACCGTAACTATTGAGTAGGTTTTGCTTTTTGTTCATTTTTCGAAATGTTGTAAAAATTGTTTTGTTGAAATTAATAATTGATTTTGAAAAAAATAGAAAAAATGTTTAGGCTAGAAAATTTATATTTTGATTTTAAATTACTATTTGTTACAAAATAAAGGGTAAACTAATTTTCATCTAGCTTTCCAAAAAAAGATTTTTGAACTAATTTCACATCAAATTTTTAAATTTTAAAATAAGCATACTGTAGTCAAAATAACCCGTGCAAAAAAATATAATGCATGTTTCAAAAGAAAAAGCATGTTTTTTTGTTATAGTTGACCTATACATTAACTCAATCAAAAGAAACCAATAATAAACCATAAAAAAAAATGGTATTGGTTTCTTAAAGTTCTATTATTTAAACACAAATTCTAAAAATGAAGGATCAAATTGCAAAATTTATCTCAAAAAATAGAGTAAATTTTTTAGAAAATTTTAAATATAAAAAAAACAAAAAATTTCGAATAATTAGGAATATTATGGAAAATTTTCAACTAATTTGCCTGAATAATTTAAATTTTACTCAAAATAACCAAACCTTTACTTTCAAAATTGATTTGAACTTAGGTATACTATTTGGTAGTAGATTGGATGTTGACTTGGTACAAGAATAAAAAAAAGTAGTGATAATATTTTGAAACACAGATTATAGTCTTTGGGAACGCATTATTTTGATCACTGTAGGAATATTAATTTGCATTTTTAGAATTGGATCTTTGGTGGTTTGTTTTCATTCTTGAGATGTGATTTTTTGGAAAGCTGACTGAAAATTATGATCTTTTTATTTTAGAATTAGCAGTATTATTGATAGTACTTCTTTTACAGGATTTATTCTTCTGTTCATCTTTTCATTATTTTATATTTTATTAAAATCTTAATAATTCATGAGAGTTACGTTGAACTTTTGTAAAAAATTCTCTTATTCAGTGAAACAATTTATGAAGGGGATATAATAGAAAAACAGTTGTTCCTTATAGGCGTTATTTTACTCGTACAACTGTTTCAGCTCAGGTATGAATCGGCAACTTCTCATTCAGCTTTTGGAAACCGTTGAAAACTATCTCAAATAAATTTCAAATAATTTAAAATTATTTTTTGTAATTTTAAAATTCTTTTACAACCCTTTCAACTCAGGTATGAATCGGCATCTTCTCATTCTGCTTTTGAAAACCGTTGAAAACTATCTCAAATAATTTCAAATAATTTGAAATTTATTTGAGATAGTTTTCAACGGTTTCCAAAAGTTGAATGAGAAGATGCCGATTCATACCTGAGTTGAAATAGAGGTAGTGTTTAAGTGTTTGAATTTAAAGATCAACCAAAACTCACTACTTTTGTGAATACACAGAATTCCCAACCCTTGAATCTCATTACAAATTACTTTTCAATTCATAATTTTTCAAAAAATTTATTTCTTTTTGTAGGTTTCATTTCTACAAGAATTCCAAACAAAAGAAAATAGCTTTGGTTGATCTTTAAATTCAAACATTTAACAACTAAAAGATTTTTGAAATTACAAAAAATAATTTAAAATTATTTGAAATTTATTTGAGATAGTTTTCAACGGTTTCCAAAAGCTGAATGAGAAGTTGTCGATTCACACCTGAGTTGAAACGGTTGAACGTGTTTGTTTGTTGAACTTTTTATTTTCTTTTGCAATCAATTATTAATTCTGTATACTTTTTGAGATTGGAATTGAAATAGGAGAAATAATCAGCCAATATCTGTGTTTATATTTTGGTTTGGAAACAATCATCTTGTATTAATCTGAGTTTGGCCTGGAAGAACGAGAAATATGAGATTGTTCGAAGTGATATAAGATGATATTGAGGAGTTCGAAGAACAAAGATTAATATAATCTTCACACTAGAACAATCGCATTATTTTGAGTCTGGAAGAACCAAAACGAAGAATTATAAAAGGTTATTGTTGAACAAATGAAACAATATGAGTTGCTATGTATTTTATTACTATGGATCTAACTCGTCAAAACAAAAAACAAATGAAATAAATTTAACCGAAACAAGTAATTTGTTATTTTCAAATGGTTCTTTGAAGAACTAACTCTTCAAAGGATCTCACCCTCTTCAATGTATTTAGTGAAAACATTGAAGTTAAATTTTACATTTTCATCATTAGAGACAAAACTTTGTTTAAATTCACAGATGTAAACTAGATCGTCTATCCTTTCAGATTGTCTCTATCTCACCTTTTATTCCATGCTTTTTTAGAAACAACCAAAGGAGATCTAAAATAAAACCCACAGCTACTATGTGTTCTTAACAGTAACTGATTACGAACATTCGTCTAAAATTTCTTGACTTGGGATAGTAAAAAAAAATGTTTTTTTTTTAATTTTTCAAAAGACTTAATGTGTTTTCTAATCTCATTTTGGAATCTCTTTTATTAAAGGTTTCTTCTCTCCTTATTTCCAAGAAAAAAGAGATCAACCAAATTTTTTTATTTTTTGAAAATGAAATTGATTTTTTTTCGAAAAGAGAAAAAAACAGTATTTGTAAAAAGACATTTTTTTTATATAGAAATGGAAATTATTCTATTTGCAAAAAATACGCATCATTTGATGTACTCTTTTTTTGAACTCTATTTAAAACAAATAATTGGGTTCCACGAACAAAATTATTAGTTTTAAGAGATTAATAATTGATACAAGCCTTCCTGTGGGATTTATGAGATTAACAATGTCTAAATTTTTTTTTAAACTCTTCGAAAATAACTTGAAATATCATATTTAAAGACAAATTCATTGTAAAATACTTCTTAATTCACTTTGTTAGAATTGGAAATAAGAAGATCTGAAAATTTCAAAACTTTACTTAATAATATAAGGAATTCTCAAAATCTTTCCACAACAACTACAATACTTTCTTAAACTTTGATACAAGCAATCTCTTTCTTATATGTAGTCATCGAAAATTATTTTCTTATAATTTCCACAAATAATAAGTTTATTTTAAAAAAAAAAGAAATAGTTTTTTAATACTTTTTCAAAATTCTCTTTGTTTAGGATTCTAATTTCACCCCAAGCAATTGGCAGCTCCAAAATTTATCAAACTTAAATCCGAATTTTTTATCTACCAAACGAATGTTATTTGGTATTTCCAAAAAAGGGGGGCAAATTTATTTAGCAATATCTTGATTAAACTTGATCTTTAATAAAACTATTGTAATATACAGAATAGTTAACAAACATTAAATTATTCTTGATAATTATTTAATTTGTATATTAGTATTATATTACATAAATAAAATATATTTAATTTTCGGATCTCGTTATTATCGGGTATTTTTTAGGGGTATCAATTGATGTTTATTATTTTCTTTTTGCTTGAAAAAATTGTTATCATAACTTGTTTAACTCAAGAATGATTTTTTTTAATAGATGTATAGTGGGAAGATTTGGGTTATAATTCATAACAATCCTATTTAATAGGCATAAACAAAAGATTACATATACTAGCTTTATACTAGTGTATTTTTAGTTTTTTTCATCAAAGTTTTTTTTTTTTTTTTTTTATCAAAATGCCTTTCTAAATTAATCTTTCAAATGGTTTTAACAAAATAAGTATAAATTAAGTCAAAACAAACATTAGAGTAAAATGATTGAAGTATTGGAATTTAAAAACAAATAAAATTTTTTTGACTAAAATATTTAAATTTTACCATATTTCAATTGAGTTCTAGAACCTTAAAAGAAATATATGGGAAACATTAAACTGGTATTTGAAATTCGAAAAGAAAAATTTTTTTGTTGAGTGGCTAATTTTTTTAAAATAAAATGAAATATTGTTATTTTAAAATTTTTTTAATTGGTATTTTGGATAAATGGAATGGGTGGGTTATGTCATCAAAAAAAAATATTAATTCAAGTCTATTTGTTTTATATTCCAAAATTTCTATTTCTCCAAAAAAAAAAATAAAAAAAATAAAAACCTAGAATTTTTATTAACAATTAGGTTAATTCTTGAAAATGGGAAAACATATTTTTCTTTTTTATGTTGGAAATTTTAAATTAGAAAGAAAATTTTTTATTTGGTTATTTTTTGATTTTTAATTTTTCAATTCAAATCTCAAAAAATAAATCCAAAAGAAGTATATGACAATTAAATAAATCTAAATTTGATAAAAGTTAAGAAAAATTTTATCAATGAAATTTAGATATATTTATTATACAATTTTTTATTCTATAATGATTGAAAAAAAGTCATTTTTGCATTTTCAAAATATGAAAAATTAAAACAAAGAAAATCCACATCTATATTTAAAATAATAGAAAATATTGTTCGTTTTTTATGGGCATGCCCTTTCTGTGATATTGATCAATATTTTGGATTATTTAAATTTTGAGGTTCATTTGGATTTTAAAACTCATAAATTTTATAAATTATTAAAATGGATATTTTTATTTTATAAACAAAAATAAATTAAAATACTGTGAATTATACAAGAAATAAAAAAAAAATAGTTACCATTGATTATTTGGATCATTTTTTATGGAATTGATCAGCCAAGAAAAAAATAATAAAATAGGAATATCTAAATTTAAAAAAAAAATTAATATTTCTAATATATTAATATATATATATTTATATATATATATATATATATATATATATATTTGATATTATAAGAAAAAAGGCGTTACAACATATTTATTAACCCTGGTGAGTAATAAACTTATTTTTGGGTCTTTAATAAATATTTCTAAATAAATATTTTAGGACTGTGTGGGGTGTCATCAAGTACCGTAGAGTGCCGTCAAGTGCCTAGCTTTTCCATTATTGAAAAGAATAGAGTAAAATTAAAGATTTAACTCAATTCTTTTAAATTATGGAAAACCTAGCGACGGTTTTCATGAGGTTTTCTGTTTAATTTCGAGTGTTCTAGGTTTTTTTGATGTTTTCAATTTTATTTATGAAGTGTTCGGTTTTTTTTTTTTTACTTTAGAAACAAACAGAAAATTTATTAAAATTTTCGGTTTATTTCTAAAGTAAAAAAAAAACCAACGGAAATCTATTGATTTTCATAATAAATAGAAAACTCAAAAAAAAAACGAACGAAAATCAATAGATTTTTCAAAGAAACAGAAAACTCAAGAAAATATAACGGTGGTTTTGTTTAATTCAAAGAAATAGAGAAAAATCATGGATTTTACTCAATTCTTTTGAATAATGTAAAGTACCTGGTTATTTTTTGATTTGAGAAATAAACAGAAGTTTTATATAAATTTTCTATTTATTTCTCAAATTAAAAAAAAACCTAACGGCAAATTAGAAGAACTAACAACGACTCCGTTAAATATTATAAATACAATAAAAAATAATTGTTTTATTTTAATTTTCATTCGGGTACCCCAAAAAAACAATATTTCCAATATTTTACCTTTCCTTTAATCCACTCACTTTTAATCCATATTTCTGAGCTCTCAAGAAAAATTTGAAAATAGTTCAAAAACATTTTTTGTCCCACTTATTATTTTTTTTTTAAATCCAAAAACTATACTTGTAAAAGAAGAATTTCCAAGGATTGTTTCTAAGGCCTATGAATTTTTATAACGTTTCTTTATATTTAGAGTAATAAAAATCTTCATAGTTTACAGAAAAATTTCCAAAATAAAAAAAGAAGAAAAAAATGTAAAAAATTTGTTGGAATTTAGCAGTATATTGTATTTCAGTCTTCAGGGGACACCAAACCAGAATATTGATTTATTTAGCTAACCTTAAAACTTTTCAGAAACATCAAAGTTGTTTTTAACAACTTAATTGATCTTCATAAGATAAAAAACTTGACAAATTGAGTTTTTGTGTTTTAAGAAGAATTTTGGCTTGTGATTGTTTTTAAAATTCATTTTTGAGGAGGTTTAATAGCTCAAAACAATCTTTAGTTTTTTCTATAAACTTCAAATTGGAATGTGTTTACTTTCAAAACATTCAACAAACCTTAAATTTTAACTGCACATTTTTGAATTGTTACGGAAAAAAATTTTCAAAATCTCTTCTTGTTTTTTGATATACCCGAAAAATTTTAAGATTATAAATTGGAGTTGGTGACTTCTTTTTTATCAGAAGTTGATTTCCATAATATGTGGTGATGTGTTTTGTTCTTGTTGGAAATTCTAAGAGAAAAGAAAGCTTAGAGAATTGAAAAAAGATCAGATGAAAAAAGTTGATTAATTTTAAATTTCAAATAGCAACAATCTCACTATCATTTGAAGTGTAAGAAATTAAAAGATTGTAACTTCTTGTTTTGGAAAGAAAATCATGAGAAAATGATTTTGGTAGGCAATCAATTTTTCAAAAAAATATAACAAAGGAAATAGAAAATTATGTTTTTCTCAAAGCCTCTAAAAAAGTCGTATCTTTGAAATCAATCAAAAAATTGTTTTGAGAAAAAAATCTTTGAATGAAAATTGTTAGTTCAGTTTCTTGTTATTGTGTCTAATTTCAAGATCCTTTCTGAGGTTTTGTTTTTTGGGTAACAGTACTCAATGAATTAGTTTTTGGAAATTTCCACATTTACCTTTAAAATCAAATTAAAAAAAAACTTTGTGAAAAATCCAACTGCCTAATTTGGAAAAATTTTCATATTTGTTTATTTCCAAAATATTCTCGAACAAAATTCTCTTTTTGTTGTTTTTAATCAGTAAAATTTGAAAATAACAATTTGTGTTGTACCTTTCCTAAAGAAACAAACAACTTTGAAAGTATTAGGAAGGATCTTCATTTTTACAGTTAGTTCCCATTTCAGTCACAAAAGAGATTCATTTTTTTTTTTTTCAAAAGTAATAATTTTTTTACAACCAAATAATATATTTTTGGGAGCAAAAAAGAGAAGGACTTCTGTACAAAAGATTTCTCAATGAAAAAAAGAAAGTCTATTCCAATTTATCTTTTTTTTTCCTTTTTTCTTCTCTTTTTCACTTTCTTATGTTCAGATAAGATCTCAAACTCACATCTTGGATTATATCCTTCTACTTCCTTCTTGAAACCAACTCCCAACCACAGACCAAAACAAGTTTTTCAAAGGTTTGCTATTCATCACCTTTATCTTTAACTACCAATATAATTTTTTTTTTTTTTTTTTTTTTTGTTCGAAAAAACCTGAATAAACAAAAAAACAGACAAAATTGAGACAAAAACCAGTTTTCGGATAAAAATATTCTCTGGTTGTTAAAATGTTGGGATAAAAATAAAAAATAAAAAATATTAATTTTTGAGCAAAACCTAATCCTTTTTGTTTGATCTTTAATCGTGTTTTTTCTTTTTTTTCACCACAAATCGAATTTGTGCAATTACTTGAACTTAGATTTCCACCAACAACCAATTACGGGCAAACACAAACAAACCCAATTTTTCTTCGTAACCCAATCGAACCAGCACAAAAGATCAGGTATCATGTTCATATTGCCAACGAAGCAACATTTTCTTTCCAAAAATCTGCTATTTTAATTCTTCACCAATCGAACAACTTTGTCAGAGTGAAACTACCTCATTTGGGCAAAATTGAGATTTTTGAGAACAAAGATGATTGTTTTGGGGTTGGTAATAAAAAATTAACACCCAACTCCCATCCCGACAAAAAACAAAAAACTCACAACAAGAATGACAATTTAGATTCAATTTATTATCATTGGGAAAAATACAATATCACTACCCAATTCCTTATTGATGAAAAAACACAAAAAATCAAGTCAAATACTTATTTACCAAATTTAAATTCCCTCGAATATTATCAACTGATTTATGAAACAAAATCGGCAATTCGGCTAAACGAAAATGGAGAATTAGAATTTACAAATACAAATACAAATACAAACAAAAACACAAACACAAACACAAACAAAATACAGCACACAAACAAAAACAAAAACAAAAACAAAAACAAAAGCAAAAAAACAAACAAAAAACAAAAAATCCAAAATGAATCAAAGATATTCTTAAAAGAAAGTGTTCCTTTGTTTTTCCAAAATGGAATCCCCATCAAAGGCCATTATGAGATATCAAAATTAACAAAGGATCAGTATTTAGTCAAATACCACATCGATCAAAATGATAATAATTACCAATATATTGATCATGGCTCACCAATTTTATTAGATCCTACATATTCGACATTTATTGGAGGCAACCTCCGGGATCAATTACTGTCGACTCAATACGATTCCGAATCTAATAGTGTTTCTGTCGGCTTTTCAAACTCGGCTGATTTTTTTCAGGAATCGAACTATCTGACAAATTTACAATATAATGCCACAAAAGCTGAAAATAATACTGATGGTTTAATTCTGAAAATGAACCACGAAAATGGAAATATAATATTCACGACTTTTATTGGATCGTCTTATTGTGATTATATTTATACGTTTTCCTTTTCAGAGGATGACCAGATCGTTTTTTCAGGTTCCTCATTTGGAGTCAAAAGCGTTTTTGATGAATATTACGCTCCAAATTATACTTATCCAGTATCAGAATCTTGCGCAGAGAAGGCATGTATTCGGAAAGAGAACGAGAACCAAGGGTTTGTAACCAAAATATCAAATGATGGTTCAGAGATAATATGGTCAACATATGCTTGTTGGGGTGCTTCGTTTGAAGGTAATAAAATATATTTTTTTTCTTTCTGTTTTTTTAATTTTTCTTTATTTGTACTTATTGCAGTATAAGAGTTATACACACACACACACACATATATATATATATATTTGTTTGTTTAATTTTATAAAAGATAACATAACAAGGAAAATGAATTAATAGAAATAAACAAAAAAATGACAAGAAAAAAAAAAAAACAATAAATTGAAACAAAAAAAAATTAATAGAAACAAAAACCACATAATAAAATTATGAATATAAATGTTGAAATTAAGTTGCATACTCGTCTGGATTATAACTTTTTTATAATTATAATTCAAAATTTTCACACACCTCCTATTTATTTAACTAATTAATTAATAGTTTGCACATAAAATATTTTTCAAAAGTCAAACATTTCAAAAAAAGAAAATTTTTTTTTAAAAATTAACAATACCAACACTAAATGTAAAAAACAAAATTGAAAATATCTAAAGTTAGAAAAATATGTATGTTAAATTTAAGATGTAACTAGTCGAATAATAATTATTTACAACATAATAAAAAAATAATAACAAAAAATATTCATATCATTACAATTTATTTTGCAATTTGTGTTTAATTATAAAGAGGAATTTTGAAATTAATTTTTAATTTTTTTCTCAAAATTTAATAAATATGTTAGTTTCAATAATATAGTTTTCAATAAACTAATAATAATCATGATAACTATTAATCGTTGATTCGTCATAAAAATAATTTATATCATCAAATTTTGTCGTTTTTTTCAAAGATCAAAATTTTGATTTTAATATTTAAAACTTCTGTAGTCTTCAAAATAACAAAAACACAATTTTTTTTTTGTTCAATGATTCATTCATCAAACTTTTTGATTTTTTTTATTATATCTGAGGGGAAAAGAAGCTAAATACAACCAACCGAAAGTTTTAATTTTTAAATTTAATTTTTTTATCAGGAATCATTTTTCTTTTCCACAGAGTAAAGGTTTTTACATCTAAACTTAAACCAAATCTTCTTATACTTGCCGAAAAAAATAGAAATTAAATTTTCTTTGTAGCAATAAACAATTATTTTTCGGTTAAAAAAAAAGCATTTTATCAAATTTGAAAAAGGGATCTTTTAACGCTATTAAAACTCCTTCTAGAAAATCATTTTAATAACAATTTATAAGAGAAACCTAAAATCTTCTAGTTTATATTAATTTCAAAGTTTATCATTTATGATACACATCTGTAAAACTAATTTAGAATTAGTAAAACACCAAAGTGACTAAATTAGCTTGTGAGAAATAAAAATCAAAAGGGTTATCAAAATTTAAGATGAAGGTTTCTGTGATTTCTGTGATTTGCTTTTTCAAAAGGTAATGGAAATATTCTGTCAACTTTTGTACTTTTAAAAATGAACCATCTTCCAATATTTTCGCTTTGTTTTTTTGTTTTAAAGTTTGTTTTGCCAATGTAAACCCGGTTTGTTAAAGGAGAATAACAATAAAATTTTTTTATTTATTCTTGTTTAACTGATTCAAACATTTTTAAGAAGCTCCAAGTTTAAGAATTTTCATGCTTTTTCAAATTTTAATGTTCTATATTCAACTTAATTTATGGATTTTGTTGAATTTTCTCGGAAAAACGAAATTTATAATTTCCAATACAATTTATTTTTGGTTTTGAATATGAAGATTCCCAACAGATAATTTGAAAAGTGATCAAAAAAGGGATTATAGATATTTCACATTTACTATTTTACGTTTCAAGACATTAAAACCGCCACTTTAAATTTTCTCATCTTATTTTCATAAAAGCACTTTTGGAACATTAACCTTACAATTTATGATATTATCTTATGTTCTATTTATGGCAACTCCAAAGATAGAATCTATCGAAAGAAGATTTGTTAATGATATTCAATTTAAACTTTAATATTGAAAAAAAAGTTTCTAAAATGGAAAAGTAGCATATTTTAAAATAATCCTTAGCAACATTAAAATCGAGATAAGCTCAATTATATTTACCTTAAGGTTATTTTCTGGATTATTTTTGATTACACCTCAACTTTTCTTTTAATACCAATTCCCAAGTAGTACAAAATATATAATTTTCAAAATATGTTCAAAAAAAAATATAATGATATAAATGATACTCGAGTTGATATATAGACACCTATTTACAAAAAGCCTGTATTTTGAAAAAAACACCTATTTCTGTGACATTTTTTTTTCTATTTACATTTTAACCTTCAAAAATTAACGATAATTAAAATATCATTTCAAAAAAAAAAAAAAAAATGATGAAAATCACATTAAAAATTTAAAACACAAACACAATAAACCCAGATAATATATATTTAATATGATGGGAGTGCCTTAGAGTGCTTTGCTTTTTTTTTTTTAATTTATTTAATAATTTAATGAACTTTTAAAACTTTTTTTAATGCTTTGTAATGTAACATACAATATTAAAATAATACAAATTTTCAAAAAAAAAAAAAAATTATAGTTTTTGGAATCACAAAAGCGGATGACCGTTATTATCTTTGTGGTAACCAAGGAGCTTATTATAATTCTACTAATTTTTATAATACTGATACACTTTGTTTTAGTCTAACCTTTGACGGATCGTGTATAAACAGTTTATTCCATGCAGATTATGATGACACCAACTATATATCAAAACCAACCACTAATATGGTCCACTCGCACGATGATAATTTATTTTTAGTATGCAACATAAATTTGGGTTCAAATAAAGAAGTTGGTTTTTTAAAGATTTTTGACGTTTCGGAATTTGAGACTGAATTAGAGAAACGCTTTGAGTACAATGGTGATGTTAATTTCTATTCTTCAGCTTTAGATCCTGATAATAATCATATTTATATTGTTGGTAGCACGAATGCTCTAGATTTTTACACAACTGAAGATGCGTTTCAACGTTGTAAAATTAATAGTGGTACTTCAAAATTTGAAGGAATAATCATCATTTATGATTATATGAAGGAAAATATAGTCTACAGTAGTTATTTTGGAAAAAAAAACAAAAATGTTGAAATTTATAATATTAAATTACAATACAATTCAGAAAACCAAGTTGAGTCATATGCAATTATTGGAAGGGGCGACATTTTTAATGATGACAAACAAAAACAATCCATTTTTATAAAAAGTAATAAACATGATAATCAAAATAAGAAAAATAACCAAATTAATAAATATGGTACAAATGGAACCAAAGAAACGAAAGAAACGAAGGAAACGAAGGAAACGAAGGAAACGAAGGAAACAAAGGAAACAAAGGAAATGAAAGAAACAAAGGAAATGAAAGAAATCAAAGCAGATCCAAACACAAAAAAGAACAAGAAAATAATGAAAGTGTTTCAAAAAAATGAAATGAAATTCAAAACAAAAAGAGAAATGGAAATCGAAATAAGAAATATATCCAAGAACAAAATGAAAACAAAATTAATGGATATTCAAAAATTGAAGCAAAAACAACAAAAATTAGTAATGCATTATTATGGAGAAGGAAGCTTTTTCACCTATATAAATTCGACAACGAATAAATTATTCAAGAATTATTCCATTGGATCAGATAATATATATAATTTTGATATTTCAAAGAATACCACTGGCGAGGGTAGGATCTTGATTGTTGGCTATTCTAGAAAAAAGGATGATTTCCAAACTTCGCATAACGCAGTTTTCCCCGATTATCAAGGAGGCAAATATGATGGCATCTTCTTAACATTTGGGTTTTATGGCTGCAAATTCGGATATTATCTCTCAATTGAAAAAGAATGTGAGATATGTCCCAAGGGGACCTATTATTTGGAATCGTTTAAAACGAAAAGCTATTCAGAAACGTGTAGTGACTGTGCAAAGGGATATTATTCGCCCAGTGAGGGATCAAGCAATTGTACAATATGCCCCGCGGGCACATATGGCGATCGAGAAAAATTAACTGCGTGCCTGCAGTGTAGCACGGGCACCTTCAATGCCCTCAGTGGATCCACGAGTGCATCCGAATGCATCCAATGCCCCTCGGGGACATATTCAAGCATTGCAGGATCCACCTCGACGCAGAATTGCCATGCTTGCCCAGAGGGGACATACAACCCAAGCACTGGCATTTCGTCGATAGACTTTTGCATCGAGTGCCCCATCGGCACATATAATCCCAAAACCGGCGCAACATCGATTGACGATTGCCTCGCGTGCCCAATAAATCACATTTCTTCAAATAGTTCCTCCACGGGATGCACAAAATGCCTAGACGGCTTCCAGTCTAATAATAAAAGAGACACATGCATTCCATGCGAGGAGGGGTATTATAAAAACGGCGAATGCAAGTCTTGCCAAAAATGCCCCACCAACACCTTTAATAACCAAAAGCACATGTCCTCTTGCACAAAATGCTCGGTGGAAATCGGCTGTCTGGGTGGCAATGAATGTATCTTTGGAAGAGACCCAACGGATAGCTGCCTCTCCTGCCGCATTAATTGGTTCATGTTAAATTTAAATTGCATGGAATGCCCCACCGTTACTGAAATTGTTATTTTGATCCTTTTCCTTTTTGTAACTGTCATTATTCTTTTAATATCCTTAAAAAAGATTTATCATCGTTTTCAAAAGGATCAGAATAAAAATAATTTTTATATTTGGTTTTTCTTTCAAAAAAAAAATTCAATTATTAAATCAGTATTATTCACTTTTTTGCAATTATTTAGTGCACTTATTACTTTAAAATTAGAGTGGCCTCTTTTTCTACAAGGTTGGTTTCGTATCTTTGCCTCACTGTTTAATTTTGAAATCAGTTTATTTCTATATCAAGAATGTAATAAAAATTTTTATTATTTAACAAAATTTATTATTACGCTATTTACACCTTTTATTTTTTTAATAATATATGCTTTATCCTGGATATATATTCAATATAATTTCATGAATGATAAAAAAAATAGAAAGAATAATAATAATATAAATATTAATAATATGAAGGCTAAAACTAATACTAAAACGAATACTACTATTACTAATACTAATACTAATGATAACGATAATGATAATGATAACGAAAATGATAATGATAATGATAATACCGACAACAGCGCCAACGATATTACAAAAAAAACAAAACAACAAAACGAATCAATTGAATCTAGCGAAACAGAAGAATCAAACGAATCAGACAAATCGGATGTATCAAAAGAATCAACTCAACAAAAACAACAATCGAGCAAAATATATATGAGAAAAAAAAGTTTTAATGCCTTTTATCACGGTTCCTTTAAAACAAAAATTATTTATATTATAACTAGAACGACAAAATATTTATATTTGCCTTTATTGCTTGTGATTATTGATTTTTTTGATTTTAAATTTGATTCAGAAAAAGACCAATATTTGTTAAAAACCAACAATAAATTTTATATTAAAGCAGATGATTGGGGATTGTATTTAACTTCTATAATTATTATTTTCATTATTGGAATAATATGCATTCCATTATTTTATATAATCTGCATACTTAAGGCAAAGAAAAGCAATTTTAAATCAAAATATTTAAATCGTAGATTTGGTTGGCTTTGGTTAAATTATAACCCAAATTGTTATTGGTGGGAAATTTTGGAATTATTTTTTAAATTCTCAATAATACTAACCGCTTATTTTCGAAAATTTATCAATGAGGATTCTGTAACAGATATTAGATTATATCAATCATTTCTTATTTTATTTCTCTTAATAATTTTTTTGATATTGATATATGTTAAAAATCCACTAAACGATAGTGAGAATAATCATAAAGTACAAGATGCAAAAAAAAATGATGGTAAAAAAAAAATCAAAAAAATTAAAAAAAGATTGAATTCAGAAAATAAAATTTTCTTTGGATTATACCTTTATTTGGTAATTCTAATTTCTTTAACAATTAGTTATTTCGAATATTTCTTTCTATTAGTTTTATTTCCAATCAGTACAGTATTTATATTTATAGGCTTGCGTGAAAAAAAAGAAAATGAATATAAAAAAATGAAATTAAAAAAAGACCAATTTAACAAAACTGATGATGATGCGAATAATGACATAAATAATTTTTTAAAAACTTTTAATCATAACCAGTATAATTTGGATTCAATAATTAATAATAATGATAATAATCTTAATGATAATAATAATAGTCTCTTACAAATAATGAATTCTGGAATTAATAATATCGAATTAGAAACCTATTCATATTCTGATGATTTTTCTGATGAGGAAGACATTAATGTGATTATTATGCAATTGTCAGTTGAAAGTTCAAAAAATCAAAAAGAAATAAAACAATTATTAGAAAAAATTGAAAAATGTCAAGATAAATTAAGATATCTTCGAGAAAGATCTATTGAATCAATTCGCTCAAATAATTCTTCTTATTCAGGAAAAATAAGAAAAAAATCTGGAACTTTTTTAAAAACTTTTAGTAATAAAATTAAAAATAACAACAAGATCAATGCTGGAATAATTAAACAAGATATAGAATTATCAAATCTCAATACCATCAGAAGTATTAATCAAAATGTGAAGAAGAATGAAAAACACGATAACAATAAAAATAATAATAATAATAATAATAAAAATAATAATAATTATAATAATAATGATGATGATGATGGTGGTGATGGTGATGATGATAATGATAATGATAATAAAAGTGCAAAAGATATTTCATATTTTATTAAAAATGAAAAAGATAAACAGAAATATCTTTCTAATTTTATTACTTTTTTTTCCAAACCAAACAAAAATGATAGTGATGACGATGATGATGAAGGAGATAGTAATGATCACGAAAATAATAATAATTATATTCATCAAAAAAATCAAAATAATGATGAAAAAAGCAATTCTTCAATTAATGAAAAGGATAGTGTTAATAAGAATAGACATAATAATAAAAATATTAATAAACAAGATAATCTCAAGAAGACAACACAAAATGATTCCAAAGATATTGATCAAATGAAAAAAAAAAAAAAAGTAAAATTTGGATCAGAACAATTTTCTTTTGAAGACTTTGATGAAACAGAGACAAGTAACACTATCAAATTTTCAGACACCATACATAAAGTTGCTTTTATTTCAGTCGTTGGCACAGATTCCGATTTTTCTAATAAAGAAAAGTATGTTAATGTTGATGAAAATAATAACCCAACCAATAACATGATTGAAAGCACTATTAATAACAATCAAAATGGCAACATTATTAATAACGAAATTAATATTAATTTTAATAAAACTAATGTTAATAACCAAATTAATAATAGTTTGCATCTGGATATTCATAATACAAATAGAATTATTAGTAATGATATTAAATTACAGAATTCATCATCAAACGATTTTTCAAGTTCTATCTTTTCCAGTGATGACCAATTGCCCTTCCCTCAAACTAATGAAGAATTAGCTCAAGAAATTGAAAGGGCCAGAATGAATTATTTAACTCATGACATTAATAATTAAATTAATAATTTGTCAATAGAAAATTTGAAAAATAATTTTTTTTTGATTTTTATTCATAACTGTATTATATAAATAAATTACTAATTTTCTTTTGTTTCACTCCCCTCTTGTTTTTTTTTTTTTTTTTTGCAAGTTATTACTCAAATTTATTCTTATATTTATAAAGTATTGTTATTATACATTTTGGAAAGGCTATGAGCTGTCTGATTACGATTTATAATAATATGTGAAGGAAAATCAAGTATATATTATTAAATTCCAAATTTTAATCAATTTTGAAATTTTTTGTCTTATTTTTGAAGAGTTTCTTGATTATTTTCATTGCTACAAAAGTTTTTAATGGGTTTTTAAGAATTGTTGGAGGAAAAAAACAAAAAGAATATTTTTTGATTAGTAGTATTTTATTACTTAAATTGTTTACAATCCAAAATATTGAAATCATCAATACTCAATATTGTAAGAAAATTTTTTTTGAAACCCAATTTTAACCATAAAGTTATGTGAAAATTTTTTATCTTCAAAAAAAATTATGCTTTTTTGATCCCTCTCTTAATTTATTTTTTTTTTTTTTTCAAAATCCTTGCCAAAATACATTAACATACCATCCAAACGATCCCAACCTCCAAACTCTGGCCTAAATTACATTAACATTCATTAAATTGCCTGAAAAAAAGCGTTTTTTAAAATACCTATAGATAATTGATTTCAATTGAATTCACTATTTTAAAACAATTTAGAATTTGACGAAATTTTACAAATTATTTATTTTCCCAAAATTAAGTACATTTAAAAATCATTAGGAGGTATGATAAAGTTATTTTGAGACAGTATTAGAATGGTATAATATTTTAAAGACTGATTTTGATTATAAAATCTAAAAATGATCGTTTTTTTTCAAAATGTATAAAAATAATTCCTAGAATTTATGAAAGTTCGAATTTTTTTAATTTTTTTTTATTTATGGAGCTTGGGAAATTGGTGATCGATTTGCTAAACATTTACTTTTTTTTCTTATTCGGGTAATAACAATAATATTAATTTTGCCAATATTAACAATATTAAAGAATAAATTAAACTGTGTAATTATAATTGTTAAAAAAAAACCCAGATAGTTAATTATTGAAAGTGAATGGAATTTTTATTCATTATTGTTTATTGAAAGAAAGTAGTAATTCAAGAAAAATTTTCAAGAGTGAAAAGGGAAAAGAAAGAAAAATATTAGAATAATAAAATAATAATAATATTTAGATGAAAATAATCAAAATAAATCCACTATCATTGAGTTTTTTTTTAATTTAATAAATAAAAAGAAAATTTACCATTTAATTTAAAAATTAAAAATAATGTCGTTCGTTTTCCAAAATTTAAAAGAATTGAGTAAAATCAATGATAATCGTAAAGTATTTTGAATTCTAGATAATTGTTGTCAACATTCACAGAATTGTAATAAGGAGTTATAATCAAAGATTAAATCATATTCAATTAAATTTTTGAAAATCTATAAGGTTGGGTCACACTTCCAATAATTATTTAAGAGTGGTAAGAACCTAATAAAAGATTATCAATGATAAATAAGCATTTTTCACTTTGTAATTAACAATTTTTATCTTTCAAGTAATATAATTAGACACTCAGTAACCAACATTTAATATATATATATATATATATATATATATTAGAATATTTCCATCAAAATTATTTTGTTTCCTCGAAATATTCAATTTTTGAAAATTTCAATTATTTTTTTAAAAAAATAAATTCTGAATAACACGTTATCCAAAATCAGATGTAATAGTATTCTTTAAAATATTATATATATATATAATCCAGTCTGATTGTTAAAAAAAAAGTTAAAGAATAAGTAACAATTTTTTTTATTAATAATTTAAAATAGTTCAAAATACTTTAAATTGTGGTGTTAAAGTCTTTTATTCTTTTAGGTTTTTTTTAATATAACTGAGATTGTTCTATTTTATAATTGGTGATTAGTAATAATAGCCTTTAAAATACAGTTTCATTAACGTAATTAAAATACATTTTTTTGCTATTTCATTGTGTATAATTATAGAAAAAAATATGCTAAATATCAAACCATGACTTAGTAAACGGTGAACTTCCAATGTAATTAAAAAAAATAACTTTTGAAGACAATCAATTTAATTATTGAATAAATGATTAAAGTTGTTATAATTGTTATTTATTTTAAAGATGGCTTTTCTTTGATCGTTGGGGCAAGAATATTAACATTTAATAATTCAGTATTTGAATCCTAAATCAATTTTCCTATTTTATCATTATTAAATTTTTCATTTATTATATTATTATCCGATTGTAATTATTTTCCATTTTTTCGTATTCATTTTTTATCTTTTTCTTTTTCAATGGGAAAAAGGAAAAGAGAACCAATTAAACCCATGGATGATTAATCAAAAATATGTTAAAAAAGTTTTTTTTTAAAAAAGGGAACTAATAATATTCTAATATCCTTTTCGCCCAATAACTTATATTTTTTCTTTGAATTTTCCTAATTTCAAGATAAGTTTCTTGTATTTTATTAATTATTTTTGATCAGTTGGAAACTGCAACTTTTAATAAAAAAAATTTAAAAAATTAATCCATTTTTGGGAAAGTAACCCCATTGTAAAAAAATTTAGAACTATCACAATAAATGATAAATTGAAATTTTTTAAATATTTGAATTCTTATTTTGTAAAAAATGCAGTTTTAATTAGAGTGGAAGGAAAAAAAATTAGAAAAATTTTTTTATTCTATTTAAATTACACTGATATAATTATTTTTTTTTTTTTTTTTTTTTTTTTTTTTCGGGGGGGCATATTATTAAACAGATATACTTTTCGGAATTTCTGATCATATCAAAATTGTATTTTTATTGTAAAAAAATCGTGATACTTCACAATAGCTATAAAAATAACAGAAATAATTAATAATAAAAATCAGAATAATAAAAAAAAAAAAATAGCTTAATAATTGAAATTTTTATTAAATAAACATTCTACTTGATAACCAAAATATACATTTTGTACAATTTATTTTTATCTTTTTTTTTTTTTTTAAATGTTCAAAAATGTTTCATAAAAAAAAATAGTTAATCAAATTAACTAAAATTCTCTTTGTTTTATTCCATTTCCTTACGTGTGATAAATTTTTATTTTAAAACTCAACCCCATTCCAAAAATTTGGACAAACCCAAAATCAAAAATAGGGAAAAAAAAACTCAATTTATTATATTTTTACAAACTTGATATAAAACCACCTTTAAGTAATCGGGTATTAAATCTTTTATAAGTATTAATTTTTATCCAAATAAAAGAAAAATATATATATTGAAAAAACCAAAATATGTGATGTGTCCAAAATAATGAAACTGAGTAACAAAAAATTCTATTTGAAAATTTGTTTTAATTTCACCAATAATCGTTGATCGATCAAATGCTAAGATACCATCAACTTATTGTATGTGATTTTTCTATTGAAAAAACTCAACACTAATCTTCAATCAACCATCAAAAAAAAAATACGAGATCTAAACAAACACATTACGGAACTGGAAAAAAGGAAATGAAAACTAAACAGAAAAGCCAAAAAATGATGTAGTTTCTAAAAATCAAAATTAATTACAAATTGAATATAAAGTGCATATTGTTATTCTTTTAATTGTTTAAACTGTTTCCAAATTTTTGGAATTTAGTTTACTTTTTAATACCAGTTTTTTATAATATTTTGAAAATATATATACAAGCTTGTAAAAATTTCAATATTTTGATATTTTGTAATCTGAAAAATCCTTTGATAATTTTATGTTTTTTTGCTTTTGTATTAATTCTGTATCTATGAATTAATAATTTTTAAATTCTTGGATATTAAAATATGAAAAAGTTTTAAAAAGAAATAAAAATAAAAGTATGGGCTGAAAAGGCATTTATGCCTTTATCCATACTTTAAAAAAGAGGTGTAATAATAAAAAAAATAAAAATAAAAATAAAAAAAAAAATGAGAGCTTTAATGTGAATATTTTTTTAAAAATCAGTAACCAAAGAAAAAGTCAAAATATCAAAAATAAAAAATATAAAAATAAAAAAAAATAAAAAAAATAAAAATAAATGAAAGGATTTGCAAATTGTTTATTTGAATTTCTTTTGAAAAAAATCAACAGAACTGGCGATAAATTGAGCTTGTAGAGTATCTATAGCAAGTAAATAATATCTTGGTACTATTTTATTGGCGTGTCTTTGGCCTATAATCAATATACGATCATTTTTCTTGTCCTGAATTAATTTCCATGGCATTTTAAATGAGAAATTGGTAAACTTCCCATGAGCGATCCTGAATCTGAAATTATCCTTTTCAATTGCAAAAGTGGCTGTCTCAAAGGGCTCTTCTGGATTTTCATTAGTATATAGATGCGTAAGGAAGTACATTTTGCCAAGTTTGTGGAAGGTGCGTTGGATATCCTTCGCTCTTTTCTGGCCATCTATGAATTCGCGCTGGAGGAAGTAGGAGCCAAGGAAATAAGATTCTTCATTGCTCTTGACTTTAAACAATGGGGGCAATATTGAATAATCGATTTTGGAAAGGTCAATCTTCTGGAATTTGGTGTTATTTATTTTTGGATTTTTTTTATTCTGCTTTTTAATTTTTTCAATGGTCTTCTTTCTTCGCTTGCCAAACAGTGCATCTTTACCACCCGAACTAAATATTTTTATTAATAAGTAAAGCAGAACTCTTCTTTTCTGAGGAGTGGTTGTCTGGACTATTATTGATTCAACATTTTTATTTTTATTTTTTTTTTTATTCTTCGCATTCTTTTTTTCGCCATACGCGCCGTCAATAATTTCGAATTGCTTCAATTTATCCAAATCAAGAAAAATTCTCACTTTGGAATTCCACTTCATCCGGAATGTTTCGCCAATGCCATTGATTTCGATCGACAAGTAATCTTCCCGCAACCACAATTTCCCTGCTCTAAATAACCCTGTGTTTGAATTGTCAACAAAGATATCGTGGTAGCACGAGCCAATGTTCAGCCATTTATTTGTTTCGCCTAATGCCCTATTGTACCTCCTCATTTTAAGTTTCAATAATTTGCCATTTTTGCTTAATTTTTCTGAATTGATATCGCCCTTATTTTTAAATATTTTTTTAATGTTCGCATTTTTTTTGTCAAAATGCTCCCAATTGTCTAAGGTGTTTAATAAAATAAAAGGATCAATTTTTTCTTCAGATTTTTCAAATAATTCGAATAAATATTTCTCATCATTTCCATAACAAACATATTTGGGATCAGGATCAGGATAAATTTCTTCAAGGTTGCCTTTTAAATAATATCGGAAATCCTTGTATGTGGTAATAAGCGGACTATTGTTATAATCATCCAATTCTTGATCGTTTTTTTTTTCCTTAATTTTTGTTTTGGCTTTTTCCGAATTAGAAATTTTGATTTGACGCCTTTTTTTATTTGATTTCGTTTTGCCACCCTTATGCCTTTTATTGTCATCATCATCGCCATCACTACCACTGCTGCTATTCAGATCTTGCCCGTTTTTGTTCTTAGTGCCCCCTAATTTCTCATCCTCCTGTTTTTGGAATTTTCTATGTTGAATAGTCATATATTTGTTTGCATCATTTTCTGTTTTTTTATTCTTTTCTGGGATTTGTTGATTTTCAAGTAATTTCTTGTTAGTTGATTGATTTCTTAATTTATTATTTTCATCAATTTGATCAGAATCGGAACTAAAATTTGAATGTGAATTTGAGCTGGTGCTATTTGGAGAAAAGTTCTCTTGATCAGTATTACTGTCGTCAAGATTTTTAAAATCATTACCGCTTGAACTATAATCACTTATATTCAAAAATTGATAATCTTTATGGAGAACATTTAATTCTAAATCTAACCGTTCCATTTGATCTTGTAATTTTTTTAATTCAGAGTGCTTCTTTTTCCTTTCTTTCTGTCTTAGTTTCAATTGCTTTTGGGTTTTTAAAAATTCCAAATCGGAATCTAATTCTGATTCATTGTCAGTATTACTAGAAATTGCCGAGGGTGACTCCAATTCTTTGCCACTTTGTTCTTGAATTTCGTCATTCAATTCATTTTTACCGATTTTTTTTTTGGCCAGGTATTTTTTATTTTTTCCTTTTTCTTCTTTTGTTTCTTCTTCCATCAATCCAGATGAAGATTCTGAACTATTATCAGTATCATTTTCATTTTCATTTTTATTCTCATTCTCATTTTTATTTTCATTATCATTATCATTCTCATTATCATTATCACTTGAAAATGAAGAATGCGATTCCATTCCTCTGCCGCTTTTCTCTTGAATTTCGTCATTCAATTCATTTTTACCGATTTTTTTTTTGGCCAAGAATCTTTTTTTTTTTCCTTTTTCTTTTTCTGTTTCTTCTTCCATCAATCCCCCAGAATCCGAACCACTGCCAATGCCACTAGATGTTGCGGAAGGTGATTTCAATTCTTTGTCACTTAGTTCTTGAATTTCATCATTCAATTCATTTTTACCGATTTTTTTTTTGGCCAAGAATTTTTTTTTTTTTCCATTTTCTTTTTCTGCTTCTTCTTCAATTTCAAATCCAGACGAAGACTCTGACGAAGACTCTTGTTCGCCATTGGACTCGGAACTTGATTTTGGTTCAGATATCGATTTCTCGGATTGATCGTTTCCGCTATTGGAGTGTTTTTCTGAATTTGAATTGGATTGCTGTTTATTTTGAGAAGATTCTTGTTCTGATTTTTCGTTCATTGGATCGTATTCAGGGGGTGTCGACTCGCTCCCACTGCTCGAATTCGAATTTGAATTTGAACTTGATTTGGAATCATGATCTGAGCTAGATTTTTTGTCCTCGTTTTCTTCGTTGAGCAATGTATAGACAACATTTTTTGTAAGCAAAGAACGTTCGTCTTCGTTGCTATTATCAAGATCGATTTGTTGTAATTTTTCATTCAGCTCTCGGGAAATAGGGGATCGTGTTTCGAGATCTTTTTCAATAATATATATTTTTCTTTTTTTTTTTGATTTTGATCGAACCAACCCATTTTTCTTGTTCCACTCGTAGAGGTAATTTGCAGTTTCTAATAACTTTTTTCTTCCTTGTTTTGGGTTATTAAATATTTCCGAGACCTCAAAAATTCCAGATTCCTCATAACCAAACTCATGAATTAAAACGTCACGGTACAACGTTAAATTTTCTTGGATTTGTGCCCTCCTTAATTTGATTAAAGTAAATTGGATTTCGGATGTTGGCCTTAAAATGTTAATGAGCTGGAGTAAAAAAAGCACGTTCTCGTTAAACGCTTCTTTCTCTGTGAGGTTTTTGATTTTGAACATCATTCGAAACCATTCAATCACAACAGTAGAAGACGTGAGAAGATCTTCGTTTCTTTCTTTCTTTATTTTTCCTCGGATAGTTCCTAGATCATATTTTGTTAACGTTGCAAAAAGTTTGGACATTGTTTACGTTTGTTCTTTTAAAAATTTTTATTATTTCTTCCTCAACTGAAGATAAATAAAAGAAAAAATAAAATTAAAAAAGCAATCACTCCAGACAAGATTTAAAAAAAATAAATGTTTGCTTAATATATGTGAATGTGCAGTATTGAGGACCCACAAGAAATCTTCCATTTTGTTTGTTAGATTTTTTTTTTTTTTTTTTTTTTTTTTGGACTTTTATCCTTTTCGTTTTGTTTGAGTTTAAGAACATTTCTGAATGTTATCAAAAAAACTTTACAAGCATCATTTTGTTAAACACACTTGTTTAATGATTTGAAAAGTGAGTTCTTTGTTTATTACTTACAATTAGTTTGAGCTTTCAACTCCTATGAAGTTCTGATTGTTTTTGGAAATACCATTTTTATTGGGAAAGGCTTTTTTTATTTTCTTTTTTGGAAGGGAGAAAGACCAAACTTCAATCTTTTTATTCAAACGTTAATTGGAGATTAACTTTTAATGACACAATCACAAATTTTAGAAATCAATTAAAAGTCTGAAAATTTTTTCGGAGGTATGTACAATAAAGTATGAGAAATTATTAACTGTTTCTCTTTTTTTCAATTCCATTTTATTTCATTTTGGGTTGTTATTTCACCCAAAATATACAATGGTTTTCAGAAAAAAAGCACCAAAGAATTAAATAGAGACTTCAAATCGGGATCTATTTCTTGGAATTGGTTTATTAGTCTAAAAAAGATAAAAGACAAATGTACAAGTAAAATGAAGTAATAATTTTTTCCCCTTTATTATAAAGGCATCAGTTCTACATTATTATAGAATTTGGAATTGACACAAACACTGCTAAAACTTTGAAATCAAGCCAGTTATTAAAATTAAATATTTAGGAATTGGATTCTAAAAAGTAAAAACATTAAGAAAAAAACTAGTAAAAAGAAACATGATAGTTTTATTTAGGAAAAAATATTTCAAAGTAAAAAAAAAATTACCTAATCGGTTTAAATTCAAATGCTAATTTCCAAATAGAAAGATCAAAATTTTCATTCAACTTTCCTAAAAAACAAACGATTCAAGAATTAAAATAAATCATCAAAGTTCCCCCAGTTCTAAAAGGTAAATTAATAAAATAAGCTTCTTTTCTCCCATTTAAATTTGAAATGATTTTATAAGATTTATAAATTACAATTTTTGGAAAGATGAATGAAAATTTTGTTCGATTTATTTTATAACAAATAGTATTTTCACACACTACACATTCATCAATTTTTCTATATATTTTAAAATTTCTATTTGTCTCAAAAAAAATTAATCTTACTGTTATTTGAATAATAAATAGTAATAATTTTTACTTCATTTTAATTATCCTTTTACTTTTTAGAAGGTACACAAATTAAAGCCGACTATATTGAAAACTCTGTTTAGGAAAGATAAATATGGAAAAGAAAGTAAAAATTTTCCCTAATTTAGAATTCAAATACCTGTATGAGTATTTTGGATAAAGAAAAAAGCTACAAAATATTTAAAAATTAATCTCCATTTTCCAAGAATAATTTCTAAAACAGAAGTAAAAATCAACCAAATCAGAATTTTAATATGAAAAGAAGGTTAAAATGAAATTAGAAATTCGAACTTCTGGCTTTTTAATATATATCAAAAAAATTAAGATTTCAATAATAAATAATTTGGATATTAATTGAAAATTGTAAAACTTAAAATTATTAGATACAAAAAACAAACCAATTATGAAATATTCTAATAATAAATAACACCCAGTGTAAAGATCAAGAATATTAAATAAATTATTAAATATAATTATAAACCCAATAATATAAATAAAAAAGTTGTGTTTTATTTTTTTTTTTTTATTGTTGAGCAGAGGTGATTCAACAAAATTACCTCCTATTTGCCTGAAACTCTAAAATTGTATTTAGGGTTTTTTTTATCCTAACTGTAATGTAAGCAGGATTACAGCTCAAAGGATATCTTTTCTTTAAAAAATGAAAAGAATAAATTATTTCGGAAAAAAGACAAGAAAAAGAGAAAGAAAAGCAAGAAATGAAAGAGAGTCAAAAAATAATAGAAAAAAGAAAAAACTTCAGTGAAAAGTTTTTTTTGTGCCACAAGTGTTGAATGGGCTGGTGGTTGTTTCCTTTTATGTCGTTATTTTTGGATCGCCACCATAGGTTGTTTTAATAAAGAGTTCTAAATATTTGAACAACTATAGATCAAATGAAAAAGGCTGTTTATTAAATTTTGATTTAGAACTTTATAGACGGGTTGAATCTAAAAAGCTCTGGTTTTTAAGAATAAGATTTGGTTTTCGAAATTTTCTTTTCAGTTGCTTTGCTTTGCTTTGTTTTTTTTTTTATTATTTTATTTTTTTTTTTTTTTTGTAAGTTTCCCAAATCTTGTTTTCGCAAAATCCCAGTACAAGATACCGACTCGACAGCAAAAATCCAGTCCAGGTAACGACTCGACAGATAGTACGGAAAGTTCAATTCGGTTCACTTTGGTTGGTTTCAGATCGCATTCGTTGGATTCAGTTCAGTTGCATAAGTCCAGCTCAATTCGTCGAAGATCCGATCATGAACAAGTTTGGTTGGGTTAGTCATGATCAGGTCAACCAATTCTTATAATGATTTTTTATACTTTTTACCTTTCCCAAACACCTAAAAAAACAAAAAGAGAAGGAACATAGAGCCCAAGTAACTTAAGAAGGGAAATTTGGAAAAGGTAAAAAGTATAAAAAATAAAAAGTTGTGTTTTATAATACCTGTGTTTTTTCCATAACTGTTGTTTTTGATTAGAAAATCTATTAATTTTCCAGCTAAAATAAAAATTCAAAAACATCTTACACTAAGTTCCCTTTTTAAGACACAAATTTATAACATAATCTAAGGTACAAAAAAATCTCAATTTAAAGCATATTTTTTTGGAATTTTTTTTTACACAAATTATTTTACTAGAATTTGAATAATGTGCTTTAATTTTGAGTTTTTTCGGTTCCTTAAATTTCGTTCAAAGTTTATGCATTAAAAACGAAACCAGTTATTTGGCGTTTTTTTAAGAATTTAAAAAGAATTGAATAAAATCTTTTATTGCTCTCTATTCTTTGATTTTTTAGCAAAGTGAACTCCCTTTTTTTTTTTTTTTTTTTTTTTGAGAAATAAACAGAATATTTATTAAGCACTCCATTGAATTTTTATAAATATCACCGTTCTTAAAATGGGGGTGGATATATACATATATACCGTTTTTAGGAATCTATATATATATTAAAAAAATATCATGTATAAAAATACAAAACAATTATATATATAAATAGAAGAAATCATTCAAAATTCTACAAAATTGATTTTATACTCTCAAGTTTTTAGTCTTTTTCCTTGATAGATCTATACAAATTAAAAAAAAAAATTTCTTTTGTTTGCACAAAAATTTGAACAAAATATTTTTTTTGATCGAAAATTTGATTTTCTTTCAAGAATCAACGAAAATGAAATTATCAACAAATTTTTAATGAAAATTCAAAAAAGAAAAAAATAACAAATAAAATCAACAAAAAAAAAAGAAATATGTTGTGTTTTATTTCCTTTCAACATATTACAAAAATAATATTAAAAAAAGATTTTAAACTGGCTAAATTGGTTTTATGATTGGGAAATTATAAGGTCAACGGTTGTGTAGAATTTGTTGGTTCTAGTTGAATAAAACTTTCTTTCAGTTTAAAATCTAAAATTCCTTTATTTTAAAAAAAACTGAAAGTTAGTGATATTTTTTTCTTTATATCATTATTTATAACCCCTTTTAAAGCATTTGGACCCTTTTCATTTTTGATATATATGTGTTTTTAATATCAATATATTGTAAGTATTTTTTATTATTGTGTTGATTTCTTCGTTGCATCGGATGTTTATGAAATGAATAATTTAAAATTGATTTTTTTCTTTTCCATTTTCGATTTTAATGAGATTTTGATTTTATAGATATTCAGGTTATTTTTTTCATAATTGTTTCTTTTATCGTTAGATCCAAGATGTCATAATTAACATTAATACTATAAAAATTCAAAATGAAATTTCATATTAATAACCTATTTAATTGTAATTTATTATGTTTTTACTAAATTGGAATTGTTTTTACATTTTTTGGTTTATATTTTTTATGATTCTATTTTATCAAAAAGAAAATGATGAAAATTTAATTAATATATTATTTTTCAAAGACAAGTTAAATACATTTTACAAAAAAAAAAAAAAAAAGTTATTGGATTTATTTCACTACACACAGTAGATATATTCGGTAGATACTCACACTTTAAATTTCTTCAAAAAAATCAATTATTTATAATAAGGTGAAAATTAAACTTTTAATAGATAAAATTAATCAAATAAAATAATTGTATAGAATAGAGGCACAATTTTATGTAAATTAAAAAGATCAAAAAAATATTGTTGAATTATTATCAAAATAAATATCATTTCAAAAAAAAAGTTTTGTAAAGAGTAAAAAAATGAAAAAAAAAATAAAAAGTTCCTAATATCCTATTATTTGCGCTCTGAAAAAGTGAATTTCATTTATAAAATCCGTTTAAATTTCAATATATTGATTATGACCGTTTAGAATATTCTCAAAAAAACTGAAAAATAAATAACATTTGAATATTTTTTACAAGACTCAAAACTTTTTTTACATAACTAATAATAAACACAAGAATTCAGACACTTAATTTCGTGATAAAATAACACATTTTTTTCAATAAAACACATTTCTTTTAAATTTCCAAAATTAAGCTTTTATGAAGCCTAATATAATTTTTAAGTTTATTTGTATATCATAGCTTTTTTTTCTGATGGTATCTAAATATATCAGAATATTTTAAGAAGGGGAAAAGACGGAAGGGTTTTATAAGAGAAGTATTGTATGGAATTGAGTTATTATAGGTAATGTAAGATTAAATCAATACTTTTAATTGAATGGAAAGTTAAATCATGTTAAATATGGGCTGCTTTGTATTGATGGGAGTCAACTGTAAGTAATATTAGATATTAATATATTACTCTGTTATTTTTGGGATGACATAATGTCTTCTCAAAATTTCTATTACAGTTATACGAATAAAAACTCTCTTACAACAATATTTTTTATATTTTTTTAATATCTACTCGAACTAGACAGAAATGTTATAGACATCTAATCCAAATTTCAAAATTACAGGTAAGCTTTATTATTATTATTATTTTCTTTTTTTCATTTGTCTTTCAAAAAAATAAAATGACTTACTGTCTTTTTATTTATGAATTCACCTTGGTTATCGTTTTTAAACACTTTAGTAAAATACATTATTATTCAAAAAAAAAAACGATGAAACAAATTTTTTTTTTGATGAAAAATCTTGCCACTATTTTTGAAATGAAGCTTAAGTCACTGTTTCTTTTCACATCAAGTTGTTCGAATACTATTCCGAAAATTTTGTAAAATTTACCATCTGATACTTGCAGTTAAAAAAAATATGTTCAATGATAAAATTGTAATTTTACTATGAAACTGAGTCTCTGAACACTTGTGCAAATTAGAAGTTATCTAAAAACAGTTTTTAATCTTTTTAAAAAATTTTCGAATATTATCCGTTTTTGGATATTTTATAGGATATTTGATAGACTCTCACAAAACATATAAGTAGAAAAAGTTTTATTAAAAATGAAAAATTAAGTTGTTTAAACTTTTGAAAATAAATCATATTAATCAGTAAATATCACCAACGGAAATAGAGATTATATCAATGTAAATAAACTAAAATTCAAAAAATTTCCATAGAGTTAAAACTAGTCAAACAAGCACAATAATACAATTTCATTCAAATTGGAAGAAAAATTTGATTTTTTGTAAAATATGAAAATATTTTTTTCATCTTTTATTTTTTGTTTTCATTTCTTTTTTAAATTACTTAATTTGTTTAGTTGGATCAAATTTTTTTTTCAACAATTGATTTTGTTAAAGTTGAGCTCTTCAAAATAAAAGAACTCAAATAAAATTATTTCAATGGTATCTACCATTTGATTGATCTATATCTCTAATAGAATTTAAACAAATTTACCAATACATTTTTTTTTTTTTTTAGAAAACTAAATTAAGATTCAAATACTCCTGATGACTGTATCTATTTTAGATACCCTTTGAATTATAAGTCTCAAATTTAGCCATGAATTTGGTCACGAAAGAAGTCTCAAATTTAGTCACTTCAACCCCCCCTCCCTAATAGATTAGATGAAGTATCATCTAACCCTTAACAATAAATCCAATATATTTTATTATTTTGTACTATCTCCAAAATTTTAAAACACGGTGTCGATTTATTAGTATTGATGATTATTTATTTTTCGTTTAGTGAATATTTTAATTTATAACCGATTGTTAACTATTCAATTAGTGAATGGTTCTAATTTGGTATTTGTTCTAGAACTGATTAAATAAGATTTTTTTTTCAAAAATCGAATTTTGGTGTGTGAAAAATTTTGAATTGGAGTTTATAATGTTCTATTTATAGAGTTTTTTTTTTTGATATAAAACGATCTTTAGAAGAAACAACTTCTGTTATCTTCTACGCGAGGCACGATATAATTCCACCCTTTTAAATTAGATTTTCACATTGGTGAGTAATATTTAAGGATCTACTTTCTAAATGAATTCTGAATCTACACTACTAAAGCAACACTTTCATTTTAACCAAGGTATTTACGATCTTTTATCCAAAGATTAAAATTATAGTTCCATTTTTCCAAAAAAAAAAAACAAAAGGATTTTGTTCGTTTTACAGAATTTTTTTTATTTTTATTTTTTGTTCTCTAGTAAATACCCACTTACCATAGAGTAATAATGAAGCGTGGTATTGATTTTATGGAGAAATTATTAAATTTTATCAAGTTATTAATACATTGATACGAATAACCATCTTAAATGAAAAAACTAATTGGATTAATATCTTTTGAGGATGTTTCAGCTGGTTTTGTAAGTGGGGTTTTAAATATGATAAAAAGATGCCAAAAAACACCATTTTTTGCAAAAATAATTCATTTAATCGGTTGATTAAAGATCTTAGAAACCTTGACAGATATAAAAGGATGTTTTTTGGAATGTATGTTCAGAATTCATTTGGGAATTACATCCTCACGTGTGGGCCATATCCTAAATTTGTAATTATTTGTCAAGCACAATTCCTAATACACTCATACTAGGATACTCGCTTTTTCTGTTTTATGTGGATTTTAAAAATCCACACTATACAGCTAAAATAAATTCTCCTCAGGAGTTGGGATTTGAAGATATTGCGTACCAGTTGACTGTTTTGTCCCACCTGTTTATCAGGAATATATCAGCATTTATATTGATCAGGAATTAGGTTAAAAGGATTTTTCAGGATTTTATGACTATTTTGTCAGACCCTTGCTTTTATCAAAATTTTATTGGAAAAAAAAAATATGCATTACAAGATCAAATAGGAGGAAGAAATGATTCTTACGACTTTTGGTTTGATGTTTTAGAATTACAAGTGTCCTAATTACTAATTCTGGAATTTGAAAAGTTCGCAAGTTAAAAAGTTGAGAAAGTCAGGAAATGAAAAAAACAAAAAAAAAAACTTGTTTTCTGGAAATTTTACATAAGTGGTAACTAAAAAGTTTAAAAAATGTTGCTCAAACTGTTTCGTTCACTTATTTTAAGTGGTTTGAGTAAGAATTTTGCAGTAAAACTTTTAGTCCTTGCTTTTTAAAATGGATGTATGGAATTTTGGTTATATATTTCATTATTTTCAAAAGTGTAAAAAGGAAATTGATCTTGAATTACAATGATGCTATTTAATGATGTGGAAATGAATATCAAGTTTTAAAGTAAGTTGTTGCTAGTCTCACATAACGAATTATAGCAATCAAAATTCTCAATTGTTTTTGCAAAATACAATAATTTTGCAAGAAATTACAACCAAACCTAAAGAAAAGAAAGAACTTTTCGAAAAATTCGTTGAATTGTTTGAAAAGCTTCAGTGTTGAATTGATTTTAAAGTTTTAAATCCGATCTTGTTGTTGTTTGTTTGTTTGTTTGTTTGTTGTTTTTTTATTTTTTTTTTGTTCTTGCATTCAAAAAATAACAAAAAAAGAAAAAGAAAAAGAAAAAGAAAAAAAAAGATAAATCTTTTATTAATCAAAATCAAATAAAACTTTGCTTCCTTTGTTAATTGGTAGATTTAGTGGATTGTCTTTGATCATAAATTCGATAAAGTTTGTTGAAATGTTTTTGGGTTCTTCCTCTACTTTTTTAATAACAGTAAATTTGCTCATTACAGAAGTTTTTTTTTCGAGTTCCAACTTTTCACCTTTTTTAACCACTGTTTGCTGTTCGTTTGGAAGAATGACACCACGAGACATAATTAAAGGTCCCTTCACATTCAATTTTGTGGCTATTTTTTCAGATCCTTTTTTTGTGATTTGTTGAACAGTTTTTTCCTCTTCTTGTTTTTTTTCAAGTACTTTTAGGTGTGTTTGTTGGTTGGATAAATTGAAGAAAGTTTTTTTTTTACAAAAAAGTAATCGAAGGATTGCTTATCAATAAGTAAAGGGAAAGAATGTTCTTTATAAAAAAGGTTATTGACTTACGTGTATGCTCAAACATTGCATAATAACACCTAACAGCTGTTTTGTGTTTCCACCCCCGGTTATGGGCCCTTCTAACTTTTTCATTTTTTGTTTTTTTTTGAAAAGTATTTAAAAAAAGAAGAAAGCTCATTAAAAGTTGGTGAGAATTTTTCAAAAAGAAAGATTTGAATAAAATCAATGAATTACCATTTGGGCTATCGTGAGTTAAATAAACATCACAATAAGCACAATAATATTTTGGCATGTTGAGAAAAGAGTAATAAAGATAAAAAATGATAATTTTGAAAAAATTCCCTTTGATTTTTTTACTTGGGTTAAGGATGAACACACTTTTATGTTTTGTGTGAACTGGAATTAATATTTCCACTCGAAAAAATTGTTTAAAAGAATGACTTTTCAAAGAAAAACCAAAATATTACAAATTTGAAATTTTTTCGAATTTTGAATTAAAAATTCAATTAACGATCCCAAGAAATTTTTATAAAATATCAAACAAAATATTGGTAAATTTAAATTGTCTATTTTTTTTATCTCTAACTTCTCTTACTTTGAACTTTTTCTGAAAGTATATTTACACCGTATATGATAACTCTAGAATATTTTAATATATGTTATAAAGTCCCAAAGTTCCGAGGAATTTAATTTTCAAATCATTTCAAGGAAAATTTTGAATTTTGGATGAAATTAATTTTTTATAATGATTAAAATTCAAATAAAATACTAACTTCTAAACATTACAAGATTTTTTAACTGTAAATTATTTTAAGCAAAAAGATTTTTTTTAGTAATATTAGTAATATTCACTTTTCATTAGCACCATATTATCCGGAAGATCATTTTAAAAATAGTTGAAAGTGTCTTTAGAACTAATTCTATGAATAATCTTTTTTTTAAAAAAAAAAAAAAGATTATTTTTATTATTTTTATTATTATTTAACAGACAAGTTATTAGTCCCTCTTATTTGCTGTTAGGTTTTTTTCTTAATTTCAGAAATAAACCCTAATTTATTTAATTTTTTTGTTTATTTCTTAAATTAAAAAAAACTGCCAATAGAGTTTCCAGAATTTAAAAGAATAGAGTAAAATCTATGCTTTTTTCGCTATTCTTTTGAATTATGGAAAAAAACTGTTAGGTTTTCTTGAGTTTTCTGTTTATTTGGAAAATCAATAATTTTCGTGCGGTTTTCTTGAGTTTTCTATTGATTTTCCAAATAAATAGATTTACCAAATAAAATAGAAAACATCAAAAAAGCCTAGAACACTTCACAAACATAATAGAACCCCCCCCCAAAAAAAAAAAAAAAAAAAAAAAAAACCTATAACACTTAACAAATAAAACATAAACACCCGAAAAAATCTAGTAAATCTACTGCAATTGAGGACACTTCCTGAATTCCTAAATTTTTATTGAGAAATTTTATAAAAAGATTGTTTTTTTTTATTTTAGATATTTATTGAAAAATAAAAGAATCATTTTAAAAAAAAAAATAGGAAAAAAAGTTCAATGTTACTTTTTAAGTGGGAATGTTAGTGAAAAAAGTTAAATCGATTAGAAAAAGAAAAAATGGTTAATTTAACATAAAATAGAGGATTTAAAACAATAAAAAAATACAGGTTTACTTTTAGGTGGGTGTTTTTCTTTGATAGATCTATGATTAAAAAATTATTAAAAAAATTGACTAATTGTGAGATTTCTAAAAAAAACTCCGAATTTTCATAAGAAAAAAAAATTATAAATTGTTTTTGTTGATTCAAAACAAATATTATGATTTATTCTTTAAAGGTAAAATTTTTCCACTTTAAATTGATTTCTCTTATTATTTTGCGTAATATTTTCGACTAAATTCCATGTTTAACTGTTTTTCCCTTTGAATTTTTTTCTACATTGAAAGCAGGATTTCCATCTCTCTTTCCATGAATTATTTAAATATTTTTGGAAAGTTAAGTCAAAAAGACCAACTATTTAATTCGTTTAAATAATTATATTAACCTTTTCCTTTGATAAATCGAGTTCTTTGATGATTTATTATCATTTGTATTCTCTTTTTTTTGACAGAAAAACAAAATTTGTTTCTATTTTTGTTATTTTAATTTACCTTGATTGTTTTTAATATGTCTGATTGTACATTGAGTTTTCCAGAATTCCTAAGTTTAAATAAAGAAAACTTTGAAAAGAGTAAAATATATTTTAGTTCTATACAATGGTTAATAAAGGTATTTGTTATTGTTGTATTAAAAATATTTGATCAAAATAAAAATGAGTTTCTTTTTATTTTACTTTAAAAAAGAAATTTTTTTTTAAAAAAAAGGTTTTTATCTGAAAATGTAGATTTATATGATTCTAATAATTATTATATTTTGTTTTTTTTTTATTTGAGCTTAGGATTTCTGAAATCAATTCCAAAGTTTAGTTTTCTCCCCAAAAAACTTTAATACTCCAGAAAAAAAATATATTAATTTCTAATTCTTGGTGTTTTTTTTTTTTAATTTCTAAAGTCAACAGCAGACCTCCAATGAGAAAATGAAAATATTTTGAATTTTTTTTCTTCATAATCTACACAAAATTTTTAAGATGTTTACATTAATTATTAAAAACTAAGTTTAGAAACATATTATTATTTTTGGAATTTAAAACAGATACTGTTTTGAGAAATTACAATTTTTTTATTTTAGTAAATCATAAAAATAATTACAAAATATGGTATTGGAAAAGAATTGGAATAAGTATCAGGGTGTGTATTTTTCGGTTTATAATTTTAAAAAATTGATCATTATTATTATTTAATTTCCTTCAAAATGCAAAAAAAAAAAAAAAAAAAAAGCAAAGGTCGATTTAATTATAACGAGCAAAAAATGATGGAAATACATAAGGTGATTTTCTGCAAAAATATTTTTTTAGGGAAATTATCGATTGTTTTAAGATTATTATTATTATTTTATCAATTATTTTCTTAAAATATCTTTT
Source organism: Anaeramoeba flamelloides (assembly GCA_027625915.1). NCBI lineage: Eukaryota > Anaeramoebidae > Anaeramoeba > Anaeramoeba flamelloides. The sequence continues at coordinate 7,607,278 of JANTQA010000032.1, read as the reverse complement.
TACAAATTTAATTTTTTAGATATTCTTTCAAAAATATTTATCTTTAGATTTATTTTGAACCGTTTATCATTTTTAAAAACCTTCTATATTTTTTTTTATTTTTATTAATTTTTAATGAGTGAAAGGAGTAATTAAATAAAATTTTAACTAATAAAAACGAGAGAAATAGAAAAAGATTTAATATATTTATATCATTTGTGTGACCAAATTAAAGACAATCCACATCCTGAATTTACATGACGGAGAAAATACAATAGAAAGATGGTCCCTCATAAATAAAATTTCTACAACCTCTAATTAATAATTGGTATTCCTCAACTCTCTGGTGGGGGCAATATGTACCCAAATATACATATATTACTATTTTAAGTATTTTTTGTTTTCAATTTTTTATTATAACTTTTTCTTTATTACCTCAAGTTTTCTAAACATAAAAGCTTTGAGAAAAAATTCTCGACAAAAAAAAATAAATTTCATAATTTCAATGAGTTGTATTGAAGAGTTTATGTGCATTTTTTCTAAGGATAACTTCTTCATATAGTTTCTTATCGAATTTTTGACAATTATTTTTTTTTCATTTGATTCTTATAAATTGATATCTTTCACAGGACCAAAGGAAATGGTTTTTATTTCTGTAATATTGGTTACAATAATCACATTTTTTACAGTTTTCCATTTTTTTTTTCAATATGTTATTTTCAGATTTATTTTTTAAGGTATATGAGTATCTATTTAGTCTATTTTTAAAAGTTCTAAATTTGAGGAATGTAGTACCTGATTTAAATTTTTGATAATTTTTTCTTGTAAAATTCAATTTTTCATTTTTGATACTTTTGCAGTATTCTTATATTTTCCAACTTTGGTTGTTTTTCAAATTATTTAGATATACATTTTTTATCTTTTTTTTTAAAACATTAAAAGATTCTATTTTCCAAATATTTATTTCTTTGTTTGGTAAATAATCAAATTTAATAAGTATTTTTAGTTTTTTTTTATTCTGTTTTTTGAATTTTTTTGAGTAAATTTTCATTGTCTTTGGTTGATAATAGTTTTAATAGGTAATAAGCCATTTTCCAGTTACAATGAGTAAATTATATGTGTTAAAAGGGTTTACAAGGATATTAGAAGAAAAATTTTATTTTGGAAATTTTCAAAATTGAAATCATTTTTTGACATTTTTGCAGATTTGTTTTTTTTTTTTCTATTATTTTTTGAGACTAATTCATTTGCAAAATATTTTTTAATTGCAAGATCAATATTCACTTGGTAAAAAATCTGTTATTCTAATGTTATTGAAACAGTGGAAATTATTGTTGGGAAATGAATTATGATTTCTATTGGAATTTTATTCAATCTTTGATCCTGATATTTGAAAACTAATATTTTAATAATAAATGTCAAAATTTTTCACATCATTTTTAAATAGGGGTCACAAATCCCAACCTACTTCGTTTGGGGACTTGATTGGTAAAAGAAAAGTAAGGAAAACGAAGTGAAAATTGTTTCCTACTTATTATTCAAATACCAATCGAAGTTCAAAACCAAAAGTACTGTTTTTCTCAATAGGGGAACTTAGAATTTCAGTTTTTCAAGTTTTTTAAAAACAAATTATTGATTTATTAGTTTTCTTTCAGACTGATATCAACAATTCTTTGATGTGTATTATTCTACTTTTTTCTTATTTGTTCTTCAAAGGTCTTTTCATTAAACAAATTATTTACTTTTTTTTTTTTCGTGAAATTTCCCTTTTAAATCACAACAACAAAAAAATCTTCAACTTCAACATTTGATTTAGATTAGTTTGAAAATTCAACTTTAAATAGATAATATTAAAAAATTTAAAACGATTTTTTGTAATAGTAACCCAATGGTAAAAAAAAATTGAAAGATCACAAAATATTATTTTATAATTTTACTTTCATAACAAAAATTCGTTAAAAAATAAAAAATTTTTTAAGATATAAAAAGGAAAAAAAAATAAGTTGCTATAACCCAATTATTTGTGTTTTTAATTGGTCAAATTTCTTTTTAAAATCGATTGTATATTTCAATAAATTAATTTTTTATATTTTTTTTATTATTTTGCCTAAAAACTGTTTAAATATAAACTCTTTTTCAGTCAAAAGTGGAAGAGTTTTATTGAAGAAATAGAACATATTCTATGAGTTTAATGCAGTATTCTTCTCAAAATAAATTTTCAATTTTTAGATCAGAATCATTTATTCAAATTTTATCAATTTTTTCTAATTTAGTCAAATTTTATTTTTTTTTTCTTTTTCCTTTTTTTTTTATTTTTTTACAATATCCAATTTCAAAAAAACAATATTTGAAACTCCAAATTAACTTTAAGAAAATTGAAGCTTTGTAATTTCTTATAAAGTCAATACATTTACGATTAAAAAAATCTTATTGTCAACAATTTTAATTACTCTAAAGAAATTGAAAAATTTTCTCATCAACTTTTCAATGAAAGGCCTAAAAAATTTTTTTTGGAAATTTATAGTTTGTTTGAGCATTTCTTTTATGAATCTCAACTTTAATATGAAGTTTATAATTTCTCTTATTTTTAAACAATCGTATGTTTGGTTGATTGTTTTGTAAAAAATTGAACTTTTCATTTTTGGTTGGTCTCTTTGAGCAAAATGGAATTTATATATTTAAAAGTAGATAGATAGAGAGATAAAGAAAGATGTAAAACAAAATCAAAAAAAATACCTGAAAATTATTATTTTTATTCCTTTTTAAACAAGAATAAAACTTCACAATTAGTCCTAAAAATAAAAATGTAAAAATCTTAGAACATTAAATAATTTTTCCTTACTTTTGCTTTTCATTTTGTTTTTTTTTTTTTTTTTTTTTGTTTTATTTTGTTTTATTTGATTAATCTTTAAAATTGAGATTTTTTTGTTGCTTCATTTTGAATTATTTAGAGCGAAACAAAAACAATAAAGATCAACAAAGCAAAAAATGTTGCAACCACTCGAGTATTTAAGTCTTTGATCAAAAATGAATTAGAAGTTGTTTCATCATCATCATCATCATCTCCTTTAAGCATTTCAATATAATAAACTCTCCATGAGTCAACAGTGGAAGTGGGTACGGATTGGAGAAGTTTGTTACTAGGGTCTAGAACATAATATATCTCTGTCAAAGCTTCATCGTACCCATCACAAAGATAAAAACCGTCTTCAGTATCCATGATCTAGATTAGTAATTATTAATAAGAAAAAAAAGAAAAAAAACAAAAAAACAGTTGTTATTTCGGATTAGAAAAATTTTTTATAAAGAAAAGATTATAAAATTATAGGCAAAAATCAAATAAATAATCAGAAAAGTGGCTTACTAATCCATAAGTTTTATTACTAAGATATTCAATAACTTCATCACGTGTTAGAGATTCCTTTTTACCAACATATTTAACATTTTCTTCATCAATACTCGCTGCAACACTGTGCCAGACTACATACCCATCGCTATAACCTTCATTTTGTTGAAGGAATCCGTTGAATGTTTTTGGAGTAATATCTTTATCATCATATTTAATATTGTGTCCATTAAGTGCCATTGCAAGACTTGTCATAAAATCACCATACTATAATTTAATCAAATTATTATAAAAATTAAGAACAATTGAAAAAGTAAAATTAACAATTAAGAACAAAATGTTTTTTTTTTTTGATTTTTTTTTTTTTGATTAACATTATTTGTTATATTTAAGTTTTTGTTTTTAATATTATTTTTAAATTTAAAATATAAATTTGTCAACTTTGATACTATTTTGAAAATCTCTCAAGAAAAAATGAGAAAATTAAACCAAGAAAAAAAAAATTAGGTTTTACATTTGGGAGAAGCGATTTTTCAAATTTATTTTTTGGCTTGTTTTCTAATTTTTTTTTGTTTATTAAAATACAATAATTCTTGTCCAAAGCTAAGTTAAATAGCCATTTCTGAATGGGATGAGGATGAGTTTTCAATTCTTCCGACTTCTTACAGAAATGGCCAAACTTTTCAACGATAAAAATAATTGTTTCATTGAATAAGTCAATGCAGTATTTGAACGTTAAATGTCGAGCAAACTTTGTATAGCTGTTTTCAAAAAGTGTGTTCTAAAAGTTTGATAAAGTGTTACCGAAACTGCTTCATAGAGATGAATTGTGTAATTTGGAGTACCACTATAAAAAACTTTTAGTCAGCATTTTTTGAAAATGACTGTATTTCTTTTTCTTCTTTTTTTATGTCGATCATTTTCAAATTAACAAATTAAAAATTTTATTTCATTTTCCCCAAACAGTTTCTTTTTTCTTAAAAATTCGTAAAAATAATAAAAAGTCCTTCAAAAATCAATTAAAAACAAAAATTGTCTATTAATATTAATTTTAATCTTCCTTATTGAACTTTGAGATAAAATTAAAGTATTTTTAAATTGGAATTTGATAGTATGTTTTAGATTGACAAACTTCCAATTAAAACTCAAAGAGATAACACTGATATTATTTTGTCGATAAGGAGATTATTTAGAGAAAATGGATTCTGACATTTACACAAATTGAAGTGAGAATAAAAACAGGTTAAGGTATTAGTTACTCTTATTTACCCCCCCCGTAAAAAAAAAAAAAAAAAAGTCAATAGAGCACTTATTTTTACAAGGATTCCATTAAACTTGATAAACAAACTCCTTGATCAACTTTTAGAGAAATGAATTTTCATTTTTAAAAGAATTGATTTTTTACAATTAAGTTTTCAGTAAAAAAGATCTGATCCTTTTTGTTTTATGGAATTTTTTGATTTGAAAAAACAAAAATAAAAATTTGCAAACCATTTTTATTTTCAAGGAAATCTCGCTTTTGGTAATCTCTGTGAGAGTTTGTATGTACAAATAACATTGAAAATCAAATCTTATTTTCAAAAGCTCAAGAAAAATAAACCAAATATTTGATTTTGGATCATATAGTCGCACAAACTCATCTCAATTCCATTAACTCTAAGTATTTTTTCTTATCTAATTTTTAAATTATTTATTTTTTACATTTTCTTCAATTTTTATTCTTCATTTTTTTTTTTTTTTTTTTTTTTTTTTGAGGCTCATTAATGCAGCTGATGGTAATTTTTGTAGATTTTTAAAGATTTTCTAAATTTGTCGTTTTTTTCAGGGTGGTAATTTGACTTTTAAACACCTAAGCTAGGTTCGATTTGCACCAAGGTCATTTATTTTTCGAGAAAATTAATGGAAAATTAAAAATAAAATACATTTGCTTTCGCAAATATCAGCCATTTTAAATCAAGACTAAAAATAAGTCATAAGAAATAAAGTGCCTCGCTTCGATCAAGCAATATTTATCATTTTGAAGTTGATTGTGAAAAAAAAATTGTTTACAAATGTCGAGAATCTACAAATATCTACATTTTACAAAAATTCACATTAATTCAGCCTTATTTTAGAAAACTAAATTCAAGTGTAAAAAGCTTCTAATGACTGGGGGTTTATCAACTCTTTGAACGAGAAATGAAAATTTTTGTCACTTCAATTTTATCTCTTTCATAGATTAAATGTTTTTAACCCTTAACCCTTAACAATAAACCATAAATCAAATATTTAATAATTGAAGATCAGAAAAAATTGATCTTTGTTTTTTATTTTCAATGAGCTATTTCCAAGAAAGTGGGGCAAATTTATTTTAAAATATATTTATTAAACTAAATTTTTGAAAAAATTATTTAAATATAAAAAATCATTAACTATCATTTATTGATTCTTGATAATAATTCAATTGCTTTCTTAGTATTGTATTACATTTATAAGTGATATTAAATTTTCTGATCTCGATTTTATCTGATATTTTTTAGGGGTAAAAATTGGTGTTTATTATTTTCTTTTTTTGATTGGAAAAAATCGTTATCATAACTTGTTTAATCTCAACAAATTTTCAAATACAATTAAAAAGATATAACTGTATTTTATTGTTTAAAAAATCCTTTATGCCATTTTCATATTTCCAGTTTTTTTTTTGAAATTGTTCAGTAAATTGTTTTCACGAAAAAAAGTGTTATTTTTTTTTTTCATTTTTTACAAATATTGCAATGAATATATTTTGAAATAAATACCTTTGTCATTGATTCAATCGGTGTTAATATTAAACTTAATTCGGTATGGCCAATTAACGAATAGCCTGCGCTAACAAAGATGATTTTTTATGAAATGTAAAAAAAAATGCCACACTTTTTTCGAAATACCTTAATTTATTAAATTTCTTGAAATTTAAATAATTAAGTAATATTTTTTTTTCAATCAAAAGGAGAGTATAAATAACGAAATGTTGTTATTAAAATAAGTTATTTGATAATATTTGTTAATTTTTTTTATTATTAGAATTAATTTTATTTGTTTGAAAATATTTAAAAAGTTGAGAAATATTATTATAAACCTATTTATACTTTTAAGATTTGAGTTATTACGAATTCACTGAAATAATCAAGATTAGGTTCTTAATTATTATTTAATAAATAAACAAATGGGAAAGTAGTTATTTTAGGTTTTCCGTTGATTTTTCCAGGTTTTAAAAAAGTATTTTGGGTGCATTTTTAATTTAATAGATTTGGTTGTTTTTCTCATATTTTTTTGATTAAACAAAAAGAAAAATTTGTTTCGAAATCTGAGTCTAAAAAAGCAAATCATATTTTTTTTCAAGTGTAAAATAATTATTGCAATTTTTTTTGGAAATGTAGTAGATTTTTCTTTTCTGAGTTTTTTCAAAACTTAGTGATTTCATTTTTTAAAGTATGTTTTTATATGTTTCCTTTCTTCAGAGAAAATAAGATTTCTTTTTTCAGAAAAGAAAATATTTTTTTTTTTGAAATAATTTCAAAATACAAGTGTAAATATGAATTTTGTAAAAAATAGAGTTTATACAATTTTCGAGATAAATAAAGAGTTCCATTCATTTATCCAAATTTTGGTAATAGTAAATATAATATCTGATTATCGTAATAAACTAATGTTAATTTTAATCAAAAAAATCATTTGGTAAATACCAATCTTTTAATTTTTTAAAAAAAAAATCATTTTTCAAACAAAGTATTGGTATTTACCAAACGATTTTATATTGAAAATCCCTTTGAGCTCAAAAATCAAAACGGAGTATTTCTTTTACTATTACCAAAGTTTGTATAAATTTATGGAAATCTTTATTTATCTCTAAAATTGTAAAAACTCTATTTTTTACAACATTCCATATTTACACTTGTGAATAAGTTTAATTTTGAACTTTTTGGAAATGGGAAAAATGGATCAAGACTTTTAAAAACGAATAATTCATTTCTGAAAATAGCTTTTAAATAAAGTCATGTTTGGAATTATAGTCATCAGGATTTTGCTTTCTTTTTCAATTTCAAGATACAGCAAAAGTTTTTTTGAATTTGCTTTAAATTTACTCGAAGGTTTTTTTTATGGTTACTAGTCGCTTAAAGTAAGTATCGAAAAGGAAAGAAAGTTAAAAAAGAAAATGAACCGAAAGTTTTAACCAGTGAAAATTTCAAATTCTAAACTCTTTTCCAATAATTTTAGCCCAGTTATAATTTGGGATGTGCTATCCGAAAATTTTAAACCTCTTTTTTTTTTTTCAATTCTACAGTCGTGTAAATAACCCGTGTTGACAACCTTTAACCCATTACTAAAATTTAACTCGTGTTTTTTTTTCAAACTTGGGTATTGGAAGAACAGAAATCACTTCTAGATTCTTGGTTCAGATTTAAATTGACTTTAGAGGTTAGATCTTTGATTAATCAAAATAGTTAAATAATATTAAATGCTTTTGTTTCAAAAATTTCATCATATTTACAAAATTTGTGAGATTAAATGATTTTTTTCTAAAAATTCAAAAAATGAAATTTTGCTCATTTTTTTGTCAAAAAATTACATTTTAATCTTCCAGTATCTTCATAATTCTTTTTTAAAATTTATTTAAAGAACCCAATTTCTTGTTTATATACTGTTTTAATCCCATTGATTTGTTTCTTTTATTTCTAGAGCCAGCCAATATTTTTTGCATGAGTTAAATTTTAGTAATGGGTTAAAATAAAAAACATGGGTTAGTTACACCACTGTACTTTGTAATTTTTGTAAAAACAAAAAATTACCCAATTATTAAAAGAGAGAAATAATCTCAAGAAAAAATATTTTCCTTCTTTTAAAAACAAGGATTCCAGAAATATTTTTTTGGGGTATCTCAGTATTAGCGAGATAAAGCATTTTGTATTTTAATGACAACGATTAAAAGAAATATATTCTGAAAAAAATAGTTTTTTTTTTCGTTTTTAAATGCTCATAATTATTGGAAAAGAGTTTAGCAAACAATTTGAAAATGTGAAAACCAAAATTCGAATCTTTGTAATTCTGTGAACGATTTTAACGACTTGTAATTCGGTGTATTCCGGTTCTTTGAAGAAACGAAGAGTGAGAGGATCAAATAGCAAAATTTTGGAAATTAAGAATTAAAAAAAGATTTTGAAAATTACATCGCAAATAGTGTGCTGATCGTCACCCATGATCTCATCACCCCATGCGTCGTCACATTGGTCAAAATGATTGTACCCAACTGGTCGGACAGGTGATGGTTCTGGGGTTGGTTCTGGGGTGGGAGTAGGTCCCTGGAAATCCATTGTGTAAATTCTCCATTCAGAAATTGCATCCACAGTTGTTGTCTCCTTTGCATACCCAGGGTCGCTTACATAATAAATGCTTTCGTCTTCAGTATCGTAACCAGTAAGCAAGACCCAATGTGGGTTTCCAACTTTTGGTAGCAAAACCTTTGTCTTTGTTTGCAGTGCTTCAATTATCTCAGATCTGGTCATGCTGTCCTCATCACCAACGTATTCAATCAATGTTGAATTCACTTCGACAACAACATAATGTCTCAAGCCAGAATCAGCAGTGTAACCATCGTTTGCTCTTAAGAATTGATTCAAGGTATCTGGGTTCGATGTTTCTCCATCAATCAAAATGTTATGGCCAGCAATTGCATTGGAAACTGAACTCATCAAACAACCAACTTGTCCAATTGTTTGTCCGTTTGTTCCCATTTCGTCGTTTTTCCATTTTTCATCGTATTGCTTTTCATCTAAAATGTGTTTTGTTTTTTTTTGTTTTTTGGTTTTTTTTTTTTTTTTTTTTTTTGAAAACAGTAAAGTTTGTGAATTATTATTCTTGTTTTAGAAATTGCTAAACCATTAAAAAAAAGATTTCTTTCTGTGTTTTTACAAACAAAATAGAAATATAAAAAGGCAAATGGAAAAAACACGCAAAAAAAAGTTATTACTTGGATATTCGAGTGGAGTTACTTTTTCTTGGAAACTTGGAACAACCAAAAGAACAAGAAAAAATAGAGAAATTAAAATAAGCTTCATAGTTTTTGTTTTGGGTAAAAGGGTAAACTAAAAAAATAAATTAAATATTCGATTTTCTCAAAATGATTATTTCTCTTCAAAACAAATTGATTTATTCAAAAATTGAAAAGATTAAATATGTTACTGTTTACTTTTCCACTTTTTCTATTTGGAAAAATGTTATTGAAACAGAAATACTTTTTATGTTTTGGGATTTGGAAATTTGGTCTTTGTGAATAGACCGAAGATCGATTAATCCAAACAATTATTGGGTTTTTTATCCACTTTTTGTTAGGTAATAGGCAAATTTTTAGATTTTAAAAAATGTTGATTATTATACTTTTTCATTTCAGTTACTGAAGTTGTCTGATCAGAATTGATAAACAGGTGTTTTGAATTCAAAGACTTGTTTATTTTTTCAGAGAAAGCAAATTGAATAATCAAATAATCTTTCAATCTACAATAAGAAAAAATTATATTTATTTTTTAAATTTGTTCTCTGAAAATAAGAGAAATTCATAAATTAACAGATTAAATGTGATATTTTTTTCACACTTTATTCATTTAAAAAAAAATCAAAATTTCGATAAAAATAGGATCAATTTAAGAAAAAAATTAAAAAGTCGGAAAAAAGTGTAACTTCTTCATATTTTAATTTAAAATTTTCTCAAAATATTACAGTGTTTACCTAAAAATTGATTTGTTTTAGATGTATTGTTATGAAATGTATGATTTCTTATATAGGGATAAGAAAAGGAAAACAATACGGATTGGGACCTATCTTCCAAATGTATACTGAACAGATATTAAAGTAATACCCAACCAAAATTTTTTGAAAAGTATCATAATTTTATTAATAATTAAGAGTAAAAGGTAATCAGCTAAAATTTTATCCATTTTAAACTAACTTAGAATCACCTTACATATTATTTTTGATTGAGGAGTGAAAAAAATACCGGACCTAAAAAAAATCCCTTTACATGATTTATAATTGTGAATTTGGTAAAATTGTTGTGTAATTTCATTTATTTACAATCAAAACCTTTTTTTAAGTAACAAACTTTTAAAATTATAACTCACCCACTGATTAGAATGATGACTAATAAAATTTCACTTCTTCAAAACACCATTGGAATAATCAAAAAACAAGAATAAAAATTATCATTTTGCAAATTCTAAAACCTCTCTAAAACTCCATTATTTTTCAAAAAAAGTTGATCTACTTATACTATCAAACAATTACCCGAGTATTTCTAGAGAAACCCCACTTTGATGAACTTTAGGTAGGTTTATTACAAATCTCACAAAAAATTGGTTATTTATAATTGGGATTTGATTTTAAAAAAAGAAATTAAAAAACAATTTTCCTTTTTTCACAATTAAAATCTTGTCAGGTATTTTTTTTTATACTATAAATATAATATACTATCCCAAATAAAATGATTTAAAAGTGAGTAAATTAAAGAGTCATGTCCCAAATGAATTCTTCAGATACCAACAATAAATACTATCACGTTCCTTTGTTTAACTAGCTATATAGTCTTTAGTCAGCTGATTAAAATAGATTAAATTTATAAAAAACGGTTTTTTTTTATTATAGTGATCAAAATAAGGTTTTCACAAAGACTACAATCCGAGTTTCAAAATAATTATCCGTGTTTTTTTTTTTCTTCTTGTACCAAGGCAACATCCAATCTACTACCAAATAGTATACCTAAGTTCAAATAGATTTTGAAGGTAAACTCTGGGTATTTTCAGTAAAATTTAAATTATTCATGTAAATAGTTGAAAATTTTTCTAATTTTTTTGATTTTTTTGAGTTTATTTGTTTTTTTGATGAAAAAAATTTTATGAAAATTTCACTCTATTTTTTCAGATAAATTTTATAATCTAGATCTTTTATTTTTAGAATTTCTTTTTAAATAATAGATCTTTAATAAACCAATACCTTATTTTTTTAGGCTTTATTATCAGTTTCTTTGATCGGTTAATGTAGAGATCTTCTATAACAAAAAAACACACTTTTTATTTTGAAACACGGATTAAATTGTTATACACGCTTTATTTCGACTACAGTAGTTTTATTTTTTCTTCCCCTTACTTCAAAACAACGACAAAGGCTTATATTGGTTTATGGGGATACTAATAGGTTTCCTTAAGTTCTTAATAAATTTGTACATATAGGTGACTTAAGTGAAAAATTAAATGGGTTAATATCTTCATAACATTAGTATGAATCAAAATAATTGAAAAAATGAAAGTAAGTCCACACTATAACTTTAATTAACCCATTTGTAAATAAAAAGGTTTATTTACAATACAATCTTAAATTCAGAACTTCAAATTATTGATCTATTATATTTATTATTGTCAGTAATTTCACCCCATTGAAAAGTCTCTAGTTAAGAAAAATAGGGTGCTCCTCCAGGTAAATAATTCCAAATAAAAAGAATGGTTGAATTTTATTTTAACTCAACTCTGTGTTATTTATTATGAATAGATTAAAACCAATAGTTTCGAAAATGCTGTGTCCATCTAAGAAAACTGAAATAAGGGAATAAAATAATTATGATAAATATTCCACATCTTAGGTTTTTTGGAATATAATAGAATATAGTAAAATCTTTACTTTTACTCAACTCTCCTGAGTTCTGGAAAATCGCCATTAGTTTTTTTGAGTTTTCTATTTATTTTCCAAATCAATAGATTTTCATTCGGTTTTTTATACTTTTCGAAATAAACCTAAAATTTATTAAAATTTTCTGTTTATTTCAAAAAGTGAAAAAAACCTAGAACACTTCACAAAGAAAATAAACCCCCCCAAAAACCCCCAGAAAACTTCACAAATAAAATAGAAAACCCCAAAAAAACGTAACTAAAATCTATTGATTTTACAAATAAACAGAAAATTCAAGAAAAGATAACGGTGGTTTTCCATAATTCAAATGAATAGAGAAAAATTTATGATTTTACTCAATCCTTTTAAATTCTGGTATACCTAACGAAAGTGTCCTAGGTTTTTTTCACCTTTTGAAATAAACAGAAAAATTCAAAAATTTTCGGTTTATTAAAAAAATTCAAAAAAATCTAACCGAAAATCAAAAAAAAATATTTTTTTCAATATAAATCAATTAATAATTCTTTAATAGTACAAATAAATAATTACCCATTTGAAAGATATTATTAAATTTAAATCATTTTTGAGATTTTACTAGAACCTCTTAACAATGTAAAAAAAATATTACAATTTTTTACTATTTAATTATAAAAAATCTGAAAAGAACCTGTAAAATTGGATTTTTCAAATTCAATTCTAACATTTATTTCAAGATAATTCTTGATCCAAGATTTTTCATTAAATTATAGTGTTTATTCTAAGTGAAGTTATCATAAAAGTGAAAAATTAGTAAATGAATAATTTTTTTTGAAAATAATTTTTTTCATAATCATGGGGCGAATTTGGTAAGATTGGGTAATTTAATTTCTTTTATTTGAAATCAATTTTTTTTTTAAGAATCAAACTTTGAAAATTATGACTCATATACTGATTAGAAGGATGATTAATCAAATTTCACCTCTTCAAAACACCATTCCAATCAATCAAAAAACTTTAATAAAAATTATCATTGTCCAAACTCTAAAAAACCTATATAAAAAACTCAATTATTTTAGAAAAAAAAAATAGCTTTACATATGTTATCAAACAACGAAATTAGTATTCTCAAGAGATTACACTTTAACGAACGTTATACTGATTTATATTTTTAGTTTCTGAACAATTAGGTTATTTATAAAAAAGAATTTGATTTTGAAATAAGAAATTACACAACAATTTTCCTAATATTAACAATTAAAAATCTTACCTGGGATTTTTTTGATTTATTATCGGGTTTTTTTATCAATACCCAATCAAAAATAATAAGGAAAGTGATTCTTAATTAGTTTAAATTGGATAACATTTTAGTTGATTACCTTTTACTCAATGATAAAATCTGAGTTGCCTATTCGTTCTAAATTTATTTCTTTTCAATTGTTTTATCAAAAGTTTAATTTTTCCCTCTAAAATTTATAACCCAAAATCAAAATGAATAAATTCAATCCTTTGAAGTTTTAAGGGAAGAATTTTCAGTTATTTCTACAAAACAGAAAAGAAATTAAAATTTTTCTTTTGAAATTGCTAGGTTCTCGAGATTATTCCTTGTTTAAATGGAAATCCCTAAAATCAAATACAAATATACCTGGCAGTGATCAAAATAATGTGTTCACAACAACTAGAATCCATCTTTCAAAATATAATCCTTACTTTTTTTTCTTCTTGTTCTTAGGCACCATCCAATCGACTACCCAATAATTTACCGAAGTTCAAATCAATTTTGAAGGTAAAACTCATGATATTTTCAGTTAATTTAATATATCAATGCAATTTGTTGAAAATTTTCGTAATTTTCTCAATTTTTTTGAATTTTTGCTTTTTTTTGCCTCTAAAAAATTTTATGAAAAATTTACTCTTTTTTTTGAGATAAATTTTATAATTTGATATTAAATTTTAGAATTTCTTTTTAAATAATAATAAAACTTTCAGAAACCAATACTATCTTTAATTATGGTTTTATTCGTTTCTTGGATCGGTTAAAGTATATCCTTCAATAACAAAAAAAACACGATTTTTCTTTTGAAACACAGATTAAATTTTTTTGAACGCTTTATTTTGACTATAGTAGTTTCTATTTATAATTCAAATACATTTAGTTCCTGTTTACTTTCTGTTAATTGTAAAATCAATAGATCAAAATTTTCCTTCGTATTTTCCAACAAAAACAAATCACAAGAACTAAAATAACTCACCAAAGTTCCAATTTTAAAAAGGGAAATCACTTAACAGTGATTTCAGGAATTAAAAATTCGAAATGTATAATGATTTTTTATATCTTTTTTGGGATAGCTGAATGGAAATATTGTTCCATTTATTTTGCAATTAATAGTATTTTATTTTCAAAGTATTCTTCTCTTGTTTTGAAGAAATTTACGTCATTATTTCTTTGAACACGTTTTTTATTTTTCTAAAGATTTTTTTTTCAAAACAAAGTTAAAAAATTATAAACAAAATAAAATCTTTGATACCAAAGTAATTTTAATAGAATAAATACCTTCGTCTCACCTCTTTTGAGTAATCTTGTAAGATGAAAGACGAAAAATATATCTTGAAAAATCAATCCTTTTTAAAATGATTTGATAGAGGACAATTACACACATTGTTCAAACAATCACAAAAAACAATACTAAATTTTATTCTAAAAGTGATTTTAAAAGAATGAGAAACCTCATTCTCTAACATTTATTTATTTTCTTTATAATTTTAAAAACCAATTCACAAACTCAAAACACAACACAAACAAGAAAATGGAAAAAACTATACAAGAATTGATAAGAAAAATGGAAGAGCAATATAACATCACAGTCTTGTTATGTTGTGAATCAGGATCAAGGGAATGGGGCTTTGATAATCCAGATTCTGATTATGATATACGCGGTTTCTTTTATCACAACGACAAGTCAATGTATATGACAGCCCTCGACAGTCCTGACTACCTTGGGCAAATAGACTACATGTCAAAGGATAGGATCATTGATTTTTCATTATGGGACATTAAGAAAATGTTCAAGCTTCTCGCCAAATCTAATCCAAGTGTCTTGGAGTGGGCACTGTCAACCATTGTGTATTATGAGAAAGTCACAGAAATGGAAATGCTAAGAAAAGTAATTCTTAAATACACATGTCGTGTTCCCTTAATATATCATTACTTGAACATGTCAAGAAACAATTATAACCGATTTATCAAAAACCAAATGAGAGTTAAAATTAAAAAATATGCATATATTATCCGAGCACAAGTATCAGCTTTATGGTTGATCCAAAATTCACAAGTTGGTCAACTAATGAAAAATGTACCAGACTTGATCAACAAGGTCAAATTACCTGAAAAAACAAGAAAATTATTTGAAAAGGTTGTTGAATTGAAAAAAAAACAAAAAAGTGAACTTGGCATAATTAATTCGATTTCAGATCTCGACCAAGTACTTTCGGATTTACAAGGGGACTTATTTTCCCAAATAGAAAAAAAAAGGAACCAAATAATAAAAGATTATGAAATCGATAAGAAAACCCAAAATAAAATCAAGTTCTTTAATAAAACATTTTTTGATTTAATCAATTAATGAATGGGATAATTTTTTTTGCAATGCAGAGAAAAAAAAATTCTTTTATCTAAAAAGATCATAGATAATATTGACTACTATATAATTTAAATATAATATATCTGGAAAATATTAATTATTATCTTTCTTTTTAGGAAAATTACACCTTTAAAACCCCTTTCAATTAAATATTTACCAAATTCTATTTTTTTTTTTTTAATTATTTGTTTTTTAAAATTTCAATAAATAAGAATTAGATTTTTAAATATTCTATTAAATTTTTAATTATTCTATTTTTTTTTTGTAATTATTTATATAGATACTCAATTTTTTGTTTTTTTTGAATATTTTTGATTTCAAGATTGACCAATTTTTTGGAAAGAAGATAATTATTAAAATACTCTATACAAAAACTTTCAATTATGATTCATAGTAAAATCTAAACCCCATTCTAAAAATTTGGATACACCCAAAATCAAAAATAGGCAAAAAAAATAAAACTCAATTTATTATATTTTTATAAACTTAATATAAAACCACATTTAAGTAAACGAGTATTAATGTTTTTATTAGTAATCTTTTTCATCCAAATAAAAGAAAAAAATATAAAACTAAAAAATAAAAATCGGTATGTCCTAAATAATGAAACGAGCGGAAAAAAAAATGTATTGGATAAATTTGTTGAAATTTCACTAACAATTGTTGATCGATCAAATGATAAGATAATATCAACTAATTGTGTGTGCATTTTTCTATTTAACAAACTCAACACTAACCTTCTCTCAACCATCGAAAAAAAAATCCAGATCTAATCAAACAGATTACTTAACTGGAAAAAAGGAAACGAAAACAAAACAAAAAAGATAAAAAATGAAATAGTTTGTAAAATTAAAATTATTCCCAAATTGAATGTAAAGTGAAGTGTTGTTATTCTTTCAACTGTTTAAACTGTGTCCAAAATTTTGGAATTTAGTTTACTTTTTAATATCAAGATCCAAAAAAAATTTTTGGCAATAAATTATTTCTCCCTTCTTGTAATACCCATTTAGTAACCATTATATACAATGGTTAACAAAGCATTAAAACCCAACTAGAAAATTAATGAGAACTGTATCAAAACCAGAATTCATTTTTAAAAAATATAACTGCTAAACATATAATAATAAAATATTTAATTATTTGTAATAGTGATAATGTAATAAAATAAATTCCTTTTAAATAATTACAATTGAAAGAAAAAAAAAAAAAAAAGAATAAAACATGAAGCATTAACAAAAAAAATAAATTTCTGAAATATTTTAACATATTTAATTGTTCAAACAAAATAAAATAAAAGCAAAGAATAGAATCATTAGGTTTAAATAATAATAAAAAAAACAAAATAACATATCTTATTTTTTTTTTGATATATTAAGAGGAGCGTAGGTAGCAACTATTGAATCTGTACTGAATGACAACAAAGGTCTATACGGATGGAATTTGACTGAATTTACACTGGCAAGTTTGGTGGAAATATTATTTTTCCATTTTTTACCATTTGTGATTAACTTGCCGTCAAGGTCATAAATACTGATGAATTGGGATTTTGATCCTATTGCAAAAAAGGGGGCGAAATTGTGAACATCCATTGATGTCATTATTTCCTTATTATTTTGAAAAGCTGATATCGACCAAACAGAAGAATTGATTCTCAGATCCCACAACCTAATTTGACCATTTTTGGATCCTGAAATTAAATTTTTTGTGTTGAATTTTCTTGTGCATACATTTACAATGGGTGAATTGTGTTCGGAAAATTTCGCTATCAAACCGGAATTGGGCTTTTCTCTTATGTCATAAATTATAACTGATCCGTCGTAAGCACCGGCATATAAAATGGTGTCTTCGTTCGATTTCAAACAAGTTAATGGGAAATTGCATGTTGTTGAAAGTTGCAATTTGATTTTTTCTGTTTCTGCGTCCCAGATTTTGATCACTCCCGATGAATCACTTGCCGCGATTATTTCGCCTTTATCTTGGTTCCATTCCACAACGAGTCCTATTTTAGTATTATTATTATTTTTTTCAAAATCATAGTCATAATCATAATAATAATTATATTTATTTTTGTTCATGTAATTATTGTTGTTATTATGATTGCCGTTATTGCCATTATTACCACCATTGCTATTGCCATTGATAGTGCCACTGCCACCATTAATAAGAATATCATTACTACTGCCACTACTACTAATACTACTGCTACTACTACCGCCACCGCCGCCACCGCCGCCACCAATGCTACCACTACTACTACCGCCAATATTATTGTTGTTGCTGTTTATAATATTATGGTAATTAATATATTTATTTAATTTTGGAAAGGCAACCCAATTAGTTACTAATTCAGTTTTGGAAAAATTTTGATGTGGACCAACAAAATTATTAAATCGATATTTGGAGCGGTAATAAGAATTAAATTTGGAAAAGGCAGAATCCTGATCTTGGCCTAAAGAAAAGGAAAATGAATGATGGGGCCTATTGCCTTGATGATCATTATGTCCATTATTTATTGAATCGCCACAGATATTCTTCCAGATTCTAATTACACCATCATTGCTGCCAACCATTAAAAACGCATCGTTTTCATCATTAATTATAGAAAGCGAATTAATTTTTTGAGATTGGTTATTGCCATTATTGAAACTATTAATGATTTTACATGGGCGCTTATTCCAATTCATAACATAAATGTCATTTTTACTATTGGCACCAATCGAATAAGTTTCGTATGGATGGAATATTATTTTTTTTATAGGTGTCGTCAATGACGAGTCAATAGTCGAAATTTCTTCTTCAAATTTGACATTTTTCATATTCTCATCTGAAAATAATATTCTTGAAGTTATTTTGGTTCTTTCTATAATTCTTTTTCTTGATTTTGCCTTGTAATAATTTAAATATTTTTTTGGTATTTGGGAACGAAAATTATTAACAATATTGCTTTGTTGATTATCATTATAATTTTTATTTTTATTTTTATTTTTATTATTTTTTGTTTTATTATTCTTATCATTACTATTATCATCATCATTATTATTTAGATTCTTACTACCATTTTTATTATCACTATTATTGTCACCATTTTTACCATTAATGCTTTTATTACCATCAATCCGACTTTGATTAAGATTATTTTGATTATCATTATTATTTTTTTGAATTAAATTACTATTATTGTCATGACCATTTTTATTTTTATTGTTATTGTTGTTGTTGCTATTTAGAGATTTGCTTAATTGCAAATTTCGAGAATTCAAAGTTAATTGACTTAACATTCTTCCTTGAAAGTGTATTGTTTTTAAAGTTTCATTTAATAAATTATCCAAGATTAAATTTTTGTTTGAAAACATTACCCTTTCTTTTGATTTTTTATTTAAAATAATTGATGAATTTAAATTTTCATTATTATTAAAATTTTGATTCATCAGATTTAAATTATTATTCTTACCTTCATTACTTTCGTTATTATTATTATTATTCTTATTATTCTTATTCTTATTATTATTATTATTCTTAGTACTATTATCATTATTTTTATTTTCTTTTGTGATTAAATTCTTTCTATTAATTGTTTCCTTATTGCTACTAGAATTCTGATTTTGATTTAAATCGTGATCATTATTATTATTTTGAAATAATTGATCATATTGATCATTTTCTTGTTCATTTAAAAAAAATAAAGGATTTAAAAAACAATTAACATCCCAATCAAATAATTTGGATTTGGTTTCCATTAATATATTATTTAAGAATTTTTTCGTTTTATTTTCCCTTTTAATATTATTTGTTCCCTTTTTAATTTTTGTTTTAATTGAACCATTTATAGTTTTTGTTTTTTTTTTATTTTGTTTAATTTCATTTTTTTTCTTCTTCTTTTTATTATTATTTTTATTAATTTCATTTTTTATTTTATTAGTTTTATTTTTTTCGTTTTTAATTTTTTCGTTTTTATTATTTTTATTTTTATTATTATCATCATCATCATTATTATTCTTAGTACTATTATCATTAATTTTCTTTTCTTTTTTTATTGATTTTTTTCTATTTTCAGTTTCGTTATTGCTATTAGAATTCTTATTTTTATTAATATTTTTTAAATTTTTATTAATATTTTTTAAATTTTTTTTAATATTTTTATTTTTATTATTAATTTTTTTTAATTGATTTTCCTTTTCTATTTCAAACCAAAACATAAAAAACTTATCAAGAATTTTATTTGCCATAATTTGAATAAATGGATATGGGTCATTTGAAAAATTAATTAAACAATCCCAAAGATAGGAGGCAACTATATTATCATGATAATTATTAACACTAGTATTGTTTTCTTTTGTATCTAAAGTCTGTGAAGATAAATAACTTGCAGATTTTGAAGTAGTCATTTTTTCTTCATTTGGAAATAAGATTTTTTTAATATATAAATTTTTATTAAATGGCTTGGAAAAATCATAATAAGGTTTTTCAAAATCAGAGTCAAGTTTGATTTCATTTTTTCCTTTACTCCTTTCCTTTTCCTTTTCCTTTTCCTTTTCCCTTTCCTTTTCCTTTTCTTTTTCTTTTTCTTTTTCTTTTTCTTTTTCTTTTTCTTTTTCCCTTTCCTTTTCGTTTTTGTTTCCCTTCCCCTTCCCCCTTTCATGTTTGTTTTCATTTCTCTTCCCCCTTTCGTTTTTGTTTCCCTTACCACCATCCCGTTCTAATTCTGATTCATTTCCTCTCCCCTTCCCCTTCCCCCTTTCTCTTTCCTTTCTTTTCTCTCTTTTCTTTTTGATTTTTTTCCTTATATTAATTTTATTTTTAAATGTTTTTTTAGTTTTTGATTCTGTCTCTTTCCCCCTGTCATCAGAAATTTCCTTATTGATATTTGAATTCAATTCACTAGAAATAGAATTCGAATTTGAATTGGAAATAGAACTCGAACTAGAGCCAGAACCATAATTCTTTTGATCATTTACATTTATTGAAATATCATTTTTTTGTAAATTTTGATAAAAATATTCTGATCCTTGTAAATCATTTTCTAACGATCTACTTTGAGAATTCTCCTTTGTAAAAAGCTTTTTTATTTTTTTTTTTTTTTTTTTTTTCTTTAAAGATTTTTGAGAATTTAAATTGGAAGTAGTTTTTTGATCTTGGCTTGAGTCTCTGCTTTTTTTTAAATTAGGAGAAGTTTGCTGTCTTTTAATTTTCGTTGATTTGCTATTTTTTTTATTTTTTTTATTACTAGAATTATTTTTCTCTTTTAAAGTTTTGGAAATTTTGTTATTGGTATTATTTTGATTGTTATTTTCATTGAAGAATAGCTTCTTATGAAACTGGTAATTTGCTGTTTTTTTGACAATTCTTTTAATTTTTTCATAATATAAAACAATCATTTTAATGATTGCCAATAAACATTCATAGCGCACCAAATAGCTAATATCAGAAGATGTATTAATCAAAGTTAAGGAAATCTTCATTTCAGAATTAATTCTTTCAGAATTTTCTTGATTGGAATTATCCTTAGATCCACTCAAAAAGGTTGATAAGGCATACACGGCTGTAGCTCTAATCTCTGGTATATTATCGTTCAGCAATTGAATTAAAATTTTGTCTGCATTTTCTTTAAATGCAGCATTTTTCCCAATGTCGAAATCTTCCCAATACTTTGCCAGACAAAAGCAAATCCATTTCCGAACATTTGAATCTTCATCTTCTAATCTAGACAAGCAAATCTGTAAAATGTTTGATCGATGGCAAGCGCTTTTAGCCTTTTTAAAATTTGATTGGATAACTGATAGGGCAAACGCAGATAAAGAATATTGCTCTTGGTCAACAGTCGGCGAAGATAGAACATTAATAAAATATAAATAAGAATTATCCTTTGTTAAATTGATTTGGCAATCTCTTTCGAAGGCCAAAACCTTTGCCCAAATAAATACCAAAACAGAACGCAATTCAGGAACCGGCGATTTCAACAACCTTAAAATATAAGGATAAATACCCACAGATAGCGCCTTATTAACTGCCCACTGGCCCAAATCCAAAAATTTTGCTAATAAATGTAAGGCCCGTTTACGATAGGACTGTGACAGCAACACTTGCAACAAGATTGGTAATTGCCCAACCCCAATTTTTTGATTTCTGCCAGAGCTTAACCAAACTTCAAAACTAGTTAATTGATCATTGAAAAAGGAATTTTGATTGTTATTAAAATTATTATTGAGATTATTATTATGGACACTTAAATTATTATTATTATTATCTTGATTGCCGCCACCACCACTATTTATATTAATATTGCCTGAATTACCTTCGATATTATTTATATTATTATTATTATTTTCTCGGTGGCTTGAGCGATTTAAATGCATTTTTTTTTTTTTTTTTTTTTGCTTTCGTTCTTGTTCTTTTTTGGAAAAGGCTGTTAAAAATCCCCTTGAATTATTTAAAATCATTTTATTTAATCTGTATTCTATGGAATGTAGATTCTTATTATTTTCGGCACTATTCAATTGAGATAAGCAAGAGTCAACAATATAATCCCAACTATTCCATAATTCATGCTTACAAGTTTCAGGAATCAATGGAATCGTAAACGGATTGCAATTAAAGGATTTCATTATCCTTTCGGCTAATAAAAAGTTCCGAAACAATGAGGCGATCATTAAATCTTGCCGATACAATTTTTGGAAATAATCGTTTGACAATATATTCCAAGCGATGGAATCAGTGATAGATGTATATATCCAATTCAATTCTCCCAAAATTGTTGATCGATCACTTAACTTTCCAGGAATATTATCCAAAATATCTAAATTTAAATTCCTTAAGATGGTATTTGAACTAAATTTCGAACAAATATGCCACCTTAACGCAATTTTAATTGGTGTAGTTAAGCATGAAGTAAATAAATCCGCCGGCATATTGGGATCAGTTGGCAAATTTTCATAAGCAGAGCATGAAAATAAAACTATCGTCTCTAAAGTTTCGCATTTTAAAGTTTCTTCCAAAATTACCGAAATTTTCTCCTTTTTATCCCGATTCTTCTTTTCGCCATTATTATTGATGAAATTATCTGCTAAAATTCCCGCAGAATAACAATCAAATACATAAATAGATGGCGAACCAACCCACGATTTTATTTCTCTAATAGTTGCAGGAATGTATTGAGTAAAATCATCATTAAACAGCCAGATTTCAGATTTTGTTGGCTTTGGTACACCATGCCCATTGTAATAAAACAATATACGATCATTTTCGCCATATTTCCTTGACTGCTGACAATCATTTTTTAACATCATTTTTGGTGTATCTAGACATTGAAAATATTTACACGTTGGTTCTAAATTTTCAAATTGTGATTCTAAATTCTGTCCAATCATTTTTAACACCTTATCTTGTGAATATTGCATCGGATCAACCCAACATTCAAGTACAGAACATGGATCCGGCTTAATGATATCAGGTGGATCTATTCCTATGTTTAAACAAAGAACTAAAAGACCTACAACAGTTTGTGTCTGTTTATTTTTTGTTTGTTATTGTTATTTATTATTTTTTTTTTTATTTATTTATTTTTTTTATTTATTTATTTGTTTATTTATTTTTATTATTTTTTTAATTGTTATTTTAATTGTTATTTTTGAAAAGAAATAAATCATTATTTATTATAATTATAAGAATTGATCATTTTTTCTTTTTCTTTTTGAATTTTGTGAAAATATTAAACTAAAATTTGTTGAAAGAAAAATAATTCGTAAAAAGCAAAAAGATTGTTCTCATATTATTCTTAAAAATTTAAAAGCTGTTACAAAAATATTAAAAAAAAACTCAAAAAACTCCTTTTGAGAATTGAGATTTTTTATTGTACAGTTAAAAGAAATTTAAATTTATTCTGTATTTGGTTTGCAATATAGATCAATAAACATTAATCAATCTATTGATTTTAAATGGGAGAGGATTAGAATCAATTATTTATTTATTTTTTTTATATTCAAGTATAATTAAAAAATTTAGGGAATTGTAAGAATATAAATGAATTCAAGATATAAAAAATCACTTTTACTAATGCTTACAATTAAAATCTATTCGACAATTTTTTTGTAATTTTTATTTTTTTCCAGAAGGGTAATAGATTTCGATCAATAGCATTTCTTTTCAGAAAAATTTTTAAAAAAGTTTTATCAGTGTTGCCCAAACTGCCCGGTTCGCAAGTTTTAGGCAGTTTGAGTAACAGTTTTTACAACAGCTTTATTAAAAACCAAAAAAAATTATTAATATAACCTGCAATTCCCATTTTTTGACAAAATATGCTCATGATGTAAAAGAAAATTGATGACATAGACCACTTCATATGGGAATGAAAAATATGAAAAAACTAGAAGACAAGGGAAAAAATACCTCAAAAAAATCAAAAATTTTAACTTTAGCATCATTGCCATAAAGGATACATATGAACTGCCGAGGAAAAGTAACATAAAAGAAATCTATGAAATCACGGTAGAATACCTTTTTACCAATTTGACCAAGAAGCTGATGGAAAAGGAACTCAAATCCAAATGATCCTGAACATATATCCAACACATAATCCATCTTGGATCCAATAACTACAAGTTTTTTCTTATTTAACATTAAGGGACTAGTCTCTATTAATTTTTTTTTTGACCAATAACTAAATAAGGAATCCTTATCTTGAAATATGTTTAGAATTGAAAATAGACAGGTTTTTTCACTGTTAGAACTTTTAGTTCTTGTTTTTTTAAAATTTTACAATTCTGTCAAAAAAAGTGACTTTTAAAAATTTTTTTTTGAAAAAAAGATATCTTTAACGGATGAGAATTTTTTGATTAATTTGGGATTTAAATATTTTCTCAAAAATAATATTTATTCTCATTTTTAAAAACGAAAAAATAATTTAAAACTAGTGAATATTTTCTCTTTCACTTCTGTTCATCCAACTTGACTCTATAAAGAACTCAATTTGTTTTATCAATAATTACTTTTTAAAAAAATAGTTATTCTTTTCTTTGATTTTTTTTGACTCTGACAAAAACTTTTGGGATGGTAATTTGGGAACACTTAAAAAAACTTCAAATTCAACAAAAACAAAAGAGTGTAAACTGAAAAAGTAGATTCATGAAAAAAAAGAATGGTACAAGAAAAGAAAGAAAATCTTTTATTAAGAGTAAAGTATATATTGTATATTTTTTTCGAATCAAACTATGTTTTCATGCAAATCCAAAAAAACCTTTTCAGGTTTATTTTTCAAACTATTTTTTGTAGGTCTTCCACAAACCTAACAAGGTTTTGCTTTCTTGCTCATATTTTTTTTTATTTTTTGTATTTTTGCAAAAAGTTGAAAAAAAGCAACTTTCAAGAAAGTGAAAAAAAGGAAAAATTTTTTTATTTCTATAAAAACAATAACTAAATTTAATGAATGTCATTTAGCAAGATTTCATTACTATACTAAGAAGTTTTTCACTTTGATTTCAAATCTAAGTAATTGGCAAAAAAATTCTAAATCTCTATTAAATTTACCTAAAAAAATTTAATATAGACTAGTCCCTTAAATTACTTCACAAGTGTAAATATGGATTGTTGTAAAAACTCTATTTTTTACAATTTTAGAGATAAACAAAGATTTCCATAAATTTACCCACACTTTGGTAATAGTAAACGAAATACCAGTTTTGATTGTTGGATTCAAAGGAATTTTCAATATAAAATCGTTTGGTGAATACCAATACTTTGTTTGAAAAATGATTTTTTTTTTTAGATTTGAAAGATTGTTGTTCACCAAACGATTTTTTGATTTAAATTATTATTAGTCTATTAAGATAATCGGAGATTATATTTACTATAACAAAAATGTGTAATTGCATGAAACTCTTTATTTATCTCGAAAATTGTAAAAACTCCATTTTTTACAACACCCATATTTACTTTTGTGTTTTAAATCTTTATTATTTATTTCTTCACCTTTTTTTATGCTCTTTTTTTTTTTATAGATTCTACATTTTATCTTAGAAAACTATATTTAGTTTGTAATACTTTTAATGACCTTTTCCAGAAACTCTTTGAAATCGAAGAAACAAAACTTTAGTCAATTCAAAATTCTCTCTACTAACAAGATCAAGTATTGTAGTTACTTTTAACTCTGAACAATAAATCCAAATTCTCGTTTTTTGAAGACACCTTGATTAGTGCCTTTCGAATTACTTTTTGAAAATTTATTTTTTTTGACCCCAACAAGGTTTTTGAAAAATTTTTCTTTGGAAATAGTTAAAAATTAACAAATTATTTTTGGAAAAAAGAAAATTGTAAAAATTTTTAATTATTGCAGCATGTTACATTTGCTAAAAGAAAAACAAAGTACTTTGTAATTGTGTTGAAAAAAGTGTTAATTTCTTTGTTTTGTTAAGGATTACAACCCCTGAAGAATGAAAAAAGATTGTCTTGTTTTAATTTTATTGATAAAGAAAAAAAAAAAAAGTGATCCTTTTTTAAAGTCTAACAGTATTTTTCTTGTTATTTGATTTTTTAGGTTTTTAATAAATCTTGATCCAAACCATATGCTTTGGTTGTTTCTTTTTGGAATCATTTTTAAGAATTGTTCATAAAATTCTTCTTAATTTTTCTCCAATATCCCACATTAATCAAAAAAACAAAAAAAAAACAAAAAAAGAATTTCCCAAGAATTTTGTTCGAGAAGCTCATTAAATTCCTTTTTTGTAGTGACAGATCGTTTAATTAATCTTTTTTAATAAATTACTTTTGTGATCGAAAAAAAAGCATCCTTTTCTTATTACAAAGACATTTTTTGAATTGGTAAGACGTTTCCATTTTTTTTCGAATTGGGTCACCAAAAAAAAATTAAAAAAAAAAGATCGAGAATTATTTCTTGGAAAGAGGGTTTGAAACCTAAAAAAGTTTCTAATTCAAAATTTCAGGGTTGTTATTTTGGCAAGAATAATAAGTAACAGTTTTACAAAAACAAACTATTGTAAAGATGAAAGTGTGATGGAAAATCTTTTTAATTGGAGTTTTTGAATTAGTAACAATTCTTTTAAGTGATGAGAGTTTTTTTATATCTTTTTTTTTTATTTTACTTTCTTTTTGAAGATTAGTTAGGATCCAAATTTAAGAGTCAAGTTTGAATCATTTTATAATTGGCCTGTAAATAAGAAAAAAAAAATAACCAAATAAGAAGATTAAAAAAAAAAAAAAAAGAAGCCTTTTAATTACCTTGCTCTTTGTTTTCCATTCTTCACGTGGGAAATCTAATTCAGGCTTGAACCTTGTTCTAGAGTGTCGACTATTTTTAAAAAAGACTGGTTGATTTTCGATAGATTGAAAATATACTGATTGTATTGTTCGTCTGTTCATCTCAACCAAAAACTAAAAAAAAATGAAAAAATTGACTAAATTTGAAATAAAATTGACTCTTCAAGCTTTGAGAAGGTGAAAGGGTTGTAAAAGAGAACTGATTACAAAAATAATTCAACTTTTTTAAAAAATAGGGTTGGGATATTTTAATTATCATTATTGGTATGTGAATAATAAATGCAACAAAATTCATTCACATTTCCTTTTTTATTCTTTTCAATAAAAAGTCCAAAAAATAGAATGAAATTAGGAATCCTTTTTTTTTTGATTCAATTTCCTTTTATATTTGAAGTGACTAAAAATGTTTAAACACTACGTTTCGTGGTGAAAATGATGTGTTTGTTGATAAAAACACTCTTGAAATAGTTCCATGATCTCAGTTAAATTGATACACTGAGTATTCCCTTTCACAAAAAAAATTATAAATAATCTCACAATTCCAACAATTTTCACAATTTTTACCTTGTTAGATCATGTTTAATTTGTATTTTAAAAATGTAATCTTTTCCATTTCATAACTATCAACACAAAACAATTCCCAAGCTATCCTAAATATTTTTTAGAGTTATTTTTACAAGTTTGAAATGTTTTCAAATTTGAACTTGTCCTTGAAAATCCTATAAAGCCATTTTTACAATTATTTTTAAATTTTTTTTTCAATTTTCCTTTTCATTGAAAAACAAATAAAAAAAGCCTTTGTGAAAAGGTAAAGATGACAAAAAATGCTTTTTTTTCATTTTTTAAACCAACTTTCTCCAATTAAAATTATTTTTGAGAAGTGAATATCAAATAACACAATAACAAAAGTCTTCAGGGGTGGGAAAGTAGTACTTAACTGACTTGTTTTGAAGAATTAACAATAGTCAGAACGAGATGAAAAAATCTCCTATTTAAAATTTCAAATACCAGTTTCATTTTAAATTAATGTCTTTGGTTAGGATGTAGGAAAAAGAAAATAATTTTGTTTTTCGTCTACACATTTGTTATTTTGATACTCTGTTGTTATATCGATGACTAACTTTGTCTGTTAGATGTTGTCTGAAAATAAATTTATACAAAATTTATGAATTATTTTCATTTTTGTTCAGAATTGCCTAGATTGATAGTTTTGAAATAAAAAATAAAGAATTAAACGTTTTTTATTTATAATTTTATTATATGAGGTTGGATTTTTTTTAAAAAAAGTTTCAAAAAAGTTGGTTTCTAAAACCAACTAAAAAAAATTTTACATTGTAATCTTATTATTTTTAGTTAGAAATTTAGAAATAAGAATATACTAGTCAACACTCCTATATTAAAAAGTTTTCTACTTTCTTTGAAAAAAATGTTCTTTGGGATTCTATAATTTTGGAAAATTTTTTATATGGTAAATAAAATGATATTGGTTTATTTAATTCAGGATAACTAAAAAAATAATTTAACATTATTTTGGAGCTAAATTACTATTTTGAAAATTAAACTTTGGAAAAAAAAAATTATTTTTTATATTAATATATTTATTGATAAAATAATCTTTGAATTAGGAAAAACAAAATTATTGGAAAAAAATAATTTTATAGTTTTAAAGAAATAAAAATATTTTTAAATAATACAAAAACAATTGATGAATATTTTACTTGATAAAAATAAAAAATAAATTGAATCAAGTCAAAATATGTTAAAATATAAAAAATTTAAAAAGAGTTCAATATAATAATTTTTTTCCCTATAGAAAATATCAAAAATACAATAAAACATCCAAACAATAAATCAGTGAAGTATTTCAAAAAAAACCAAGAAATTGAAATCCATGTTGATAATGATTAAAATATAGATTCCTAATTAATTAACAACAAAAATAATAAAATTTTATTGATTTCAATATATAATATATTTAATATCTTGTTAATAAAATCTACAGATAAATCAACTAGATATATCAGAAAACAAGTTTAATTTTATTTATTCAAAAAAAAAAAAAAGGAAATGAAGGGAAGACCTTAAATTCTAGACCCTTTTCATGAAATCAAAGTTTACTAAGATACTTTATCAAAATGCTCTCTATGAATTAATTGAACCTTATTGAGAATTTATAGATATTACATAAATCAACTTTCGAAAAAAATGTTATACTGATACTCATATTGATAAATACAAAATTTGATAAATATTTAAAATATATTAAGATCAATAAAATCTAAAAATAAAAAAATTTAAAAAAATCTATTATAATGATTGGTATAGTAAAATATTTTGATTCAATTGGTTTTATAATGATTATAAAAACAATTCAATAATTTATTTTATATAAAATCATCAGACTAAATTTGATTAAAATATCATCACAGTGACGGACTTGGTATATTCCAAGGGGATTCATTATCGATTATTTCTTTTGCTCTAATTTCACATTTTCTTTTATTAAAAATCATTCAATTTAAAAATAATTTTCAAATGTTTGCTATTGATTTAATTTTTATTATAAAAGAAAATAAAAATCATTTAAATCAGTAGATTAAATTCTATATATCAAATAATAACACAATTTAGATTAAGATACAATAAAAAAAAACTGAAATTCCACCAGATTTTATCAGGATTCAATAATTAGACATTTATTTAGAAAAATCTTCAGAAATTTAGTTTATAATATATAAAAGGTCAAAAAAAATATAAGGTTAACTGGACTATTTTTATGTAAAGTAATGAAATAGTAATTTAACAAATTAGATATTAAGCAGATCTTTTATATTTTTCAATTAATTTATAGATTAGTAATAACAATAAAATTATTCTAAATATAAAATTATTTCAATTCTTGAATTATTAAAAAGATTACTATAATAGTCAAAATAAAAAGAAATACACATGTTCTGTTTTTAAAAAACAAAGTTAAATTGGAAAAAAAATGTAATTTTTATTAATAAAAAGAAATTTAAATTTAAAAATAAATTAGGAAATTAAATATCCCGTTTCTTGGAAAAATTTATAAAATTCAACCTAAAAATAAACTATAAAATTAATTGAGTTTTAGAAAATTTAAAAATTTTAAAAAAAGAAATCTATAAATATCTATTAATTATGAATTATTGGATAATAAGAATTGGAAATTTTGTTAGTTTTCCCAGAATTTTAAATGAATGAGTTCAATAAAAGATTTTAATCAATTATTTTGAATTTTGGAAAATTATTGTTGACTTTTTTGAATTTGCTGTTTATTTTTAGAAATTAATAATTTTTCAAGAAGTGGTTTTAAAAATGCAAAAAAAAAAGTTGTTATTGTTTTTATTATATTTTATTTTATTGACATTTTCGAAACTTATTTGATTTTTAAAATACAAACAGAAAACTCAAAAATAAAAAAAAAAATTAAATTTTCCAGAATTTAAAAGAAAAAGGGAAAATATTTGATGTTAATGTTTTATTTAAACTCTGAAAAACCTCAACTATCTATAACTATGTACAATATTATACGACACTTGACAATTATATTTAAAAATCAATAAAAAATCAATTTTAATTGTTTATTAACTTCAAAGATATTTAATTTATACACTAATTTCAACAAAAAAAAATTTAAGGAATTTACTAAACACTTTTATAAACCTTGTTTTTGTCAAAGTTTCCCAAATTTTTGTTTTTTAAAAATCAATTATTTTTAGAAATAATCTTTAAAAAAAAAAATTGAAAGTGTAGAATAATACAAATCGGAGAGTCGTTGATACCAGTTTAAAGTTAATCTAAAAAATCAATATATTTTCTTAAAAAATGAAAAACCAAAAAGCATAGATTCCTCAAAGAAAAAAAAAAAAAATAATTTTATCTTTAGTTGAAGATCCACAAGAATATTTCAATATAAATAAATAAGATTTTTCTACGATCATACCACTACTATTACAATAACATTAGAAAAACATGTTTTTACTTGGAGATTCATAGATCTTTTAATAAAACAATATTTCAAAATAATAATTCTGTTTTAAAACAATAAATTGTAAAGAAAAAAAGTTAGAGAAGTACTAAAAAAGGATTTCAATTTTGAAATCTAAAAAATAAAAATTTACACAAAATATATATTCAAATGCTTTTGAAAATGTAATTCATCAATTATAACTCAGATACACTGTCTGAAAAAATTATTTTGGTTACTTCAAAAATTCATTTTTTTCAAAAAATTCTTATAAATCCAAATAACAGGCTTCAAATTTTGAAAATAATTGTAAAAGATTAAATATTTCCAAAAAGTATCGATTTTTTCCCCCATTTCACAGTAATCGATCCCTTAGTAGAGTTCTTTGTTAATTAACTATAACATCTGAATCTCTGAAAAAATAATGAAAAAGAATAACTTATCAAATTAACCATAATTTTCTTGATCACCCTTATTCCAAAGTTAACTCTATTAAAATTTCAAATTCGATTTAACACATGTTTTTATATTCTTAAAAATTATCAAAACTGATACATTTTAAAAAATTATCTTATTAATCATTCATAGTAAAAAATGAAAAAGCACTAATCAATGATTTTTGTTATCGATATTATTAAAACTTGAATCTTTTGATTCTTAATTAAGATTAAGATAAAGTTTACTAGTGTGAAGTTTTTCGATAACAAAATAACCAATAAATATTAGATTAGGTTAATTTGTAGATGAAATATATTGTTCTTTAAATAATTATTTTTTAAAAACTGAGAGTTAGAAAATTTAAAGGGAACTAGATAAAAAACTTATTTGAAAAATCAAATTTAGGAATGTTTAAAAAAATATTAATCGATATTTTTTATTTTTAATAATATTTAAATAATATCTCTTTAAAGCTAAAAAAAAAAAAAGACATTATTTAAGGAATCAAAGAATTAAGAGAAATAAAAAAAAAATAAATTTGTTGGAAAAAATTTGGATCAATAAAAACAGAATTATTTGAAAAATCTTTTGTTTGTCTCAAAAAAAAAAAAAAATAAAAAAAAAAATTAAATAAAATACATCAAGTAGAAAATAGAATATTTAATGGTAAAAAACTTTATATAAAAATTTATTAAAGTTACAAAGGATATTGTAATAAAGTTTTGTACCAAATATTTAAGATAGGTGCATTTTCTAAAGCAAAAAGTATTGATTCCCCACAAGAACGCACTTCTAAGCAATACTCTTTTTTTGTATCTTTTTTATCTTTTCTAATTGTTCTGGATTGTTTGACGAGATCAAGAGAATTAATGACTTCTGATTCCTTTAGAATATAACATTTGAATTAAGTAATGAAATACAAAAAAATAAATAAAAAAAAAAAAAGAGAAAAGAAGAATAGAGCAATCATAGAAAAGGAGAAATAATCATATTTAATTTTTAAAATTTATTGTATTATTTTGCTTTTTTTTTTAAATTATTTTTTTCAAAACAAAGTTCAGTTAAGTGCTGTGTTAATTTAAATATATTTTTAAGAATCAAATTATTTGTAAACAGAAAAATTTTGAAAATATTATGCAATTAAACTATTTTTCAAAAATGTTGACTCACCTTATAATATTATTGGAAGAGGTGTTATTGAGTTTTGTTATATATCCTTATCAAATAAATATTGTTAAATTTTTGGATCAGAATCGTCAAAAGAAATTTTTAAATTTTTGATCAGAATCATTTTTTCAATTTTTAGATCAGAATCATTCTTTCTAATTTAATAAATTTTAGTTTGCTTTTTCAAATATTTGTTTTTCTTTTTACTTTTTCTTTTTTTCTTTTTTTTTTTTTTTTCGTTTTTTTCTGAATTTCTCTTTTTAATTTTCCTTTTTTAAATAAGTCAAGTTGAATAAAAAAAGAAAAAAAAGATCTTATTAAATACCAATAAACATTAAAAAAATTGAGACTATCTAATATCTTTTAAAATTCGTCTATTTATTACCAAAAAATCTTCTTTTTAACTGTTTTTAGTTGAGAGTTCATTAATAAAAAAATCTGTAATACCCATTTGAAAAAACATGATTTGATTTTTTTTATTTTTTGATTTTATTTGTTTTAATTTTTTAAAATATGAGAGTTTTTCATTATTTTGAATGATTAAAAAAGTGAAATCTTTCTAAGATTTAGTTATTAGTAGTTCTTGAATAGGAAAGGAGATATATTTTTTTTTCAATTTATTATTTCAGATGAGAAACGGTTTTTGAAATGGAGTTTAGAATCAAAATTATTCATTTTGAGATCTTTGATCCTTGAATGAAAACTATTTTTTTGAAAAAAAATATTTAGGTAATCCTTCAGTTCCTTACACAAAAAAGATTTAGAGTTCTATAAATAAATAATCTTTTTCTCTTTTTTTATTTTGAAAATTTTTCTTAAATTACTCCTTTCTCTCAATAAATACATAAATAAATAAAATTGTAAAAAAGAATTATGAAGAAATTCGAATAAATTCATGTGTAAAAAGTCTGACTAAAAAGTTTTTATTATATTCTTAAAAATAGGTCTAACTCATTTGTTGACTGTTTTAAAGATTATTTTGAGAAGTTTTTGTTCACATTTTTTTTAAAATGAATCCATTAAATTTTCTATTTTTTGAAAAAAATATAGAAAAAGATCATTTTTTTCGTTTTTTAATTTCAAATAAAAAATAAAAAAAAAATCATTAAATTTGACAAAATTTGTAATATAATGAAATTTTTGAAACAAAATCAATTAATATTGTCGTTCGGAAAAAAGAGTGAAACAATACAAAAAAGTAAAACACAGTTTTTAACTGGGAACCTTAATAGAACCCGAATACGAAAAGTAAAATCAATTAACAGAAGAAACAAATCAACTTCAAAGAATAATCCATTATATTTTTTTAAATCAAATCAACAAATACAATTTAATTCTACTTTCTTATCGAAATTGTTAGTGTAGTTTTGGAGATCGTAAAAATGGTCAATTTTTTTGAACAAATTTTTAATAATTGATCAATCAAAGAAAAACCCATACCAAAAGATAGTATTAAAAAAATTGTTATTGTGTCGAATACTTCATTTTATCTTTATTTATTTATTTATTCTTTTTTTAATTGATTTTACTTTTCAATTTTCAGGTTCGATTAAGTTTCCCAATTAAAAACTATGTTTTACTTTTTTGTACTGTTGAGCTTTTTTTCCCAAATTGTTATTTAATTTTTAAATTAAACCAAGATCTAATCTCAAAATCCAATTTGAATCTGAACCATTTTCGGACAAATGAGCTAATGTTCACAAACACACGAGCCAAGATAAAAAAATAAAAAAATAATGGTTAAATTTGATTAATAATTGAAACGACCTCGATTAAAAATTTGTGGTTTATTTTTCCTCTATTTGGAATTAATTTGTTATTTTTATAAAGAAAGGAATGGCTGTGTGAGTTTTTTCTCTTTAAAGTTCTGATCATTAAAGTATGGAAAGTTTTTTTTTAACCTCAAAATGTTGTTCGGCAATTTTCAATATTTAGTGTTTCTTCATTAGGTAATAATTCCTCTTATCTTGGAAATATTTCAAAACTAAAGCAATATTTAAAGAGGTGTGTTGTTATAGTTGTTGTTGGGTGTGAGTTTTGGAGATCATTTTTATTGTCTCTATTTGAAAATTTCGTTTCTTTTGATTTTTTTATTTGTCAAAAATTACTTTTGATTTTTAAAAAGTTTTTAATTTGACAAATAAATTTAAAAATTGAAATAGAGTTAAATCAAATACCCAAAATGAATTCTACCAAGATGAAATTGAATTAGTATATAAAAAAGAATTATTTCAGATATCTAAGAATACTTATTATTGGATGTTTTTTGAGATTGTAGAATGGGATTATTTTTACACTAAAACCCCTTTATTTAATATTTTGAAGAATTGATAGATCTGGCATTTTTCTTCTTATAATTCTAGTAGTATTATGGAATAAAAAAATCAAATATCGAATTTTAGCAAAATTAGTTCATTATTAAAGAATTGACAAAAAAATCGAGGTCGATCCATTAAAAGGTTATTTAAACCATAGTAATTCAAGTTGTAACCTTTAAAATTGCTTTAAATCTGAAACCAAGTACGTTCACATGTCTAAATGAGACAATGTGTCCAAATTCAAGAGCCAAAAAAAAATAAAAAAAATGGTTTATTTCCATTGCCATAAAACAAATTCTTTTTCTGAGAAATTTGTTAATTTAAATATTCTTGTTCGAACTGAATCATTCATTGACTATATTCAATGTTTTAATCGAGAACTCGGTTTTGTTGTAATTAGTTTTGCTATTTTTGATAATTCAAATTGCTCAGAAGACAAAAATTTGAATAACAAAAAGAAAAAGAGAAAAAGAAAAGAAAGAAGAAAAAGAAGAAGAAGAAGAAAAAGAAAAAGAGAACGCTTAAAAAGAAGAAATACCTTTTGTTTCATTAATTCGAGTGATCCGTCAACAACTTGCATAAACCCAGGAGCCCATTTGATTCTACCAAATCTTTCACCCGTTTTGTATAAAACATTACCAGAGCAACTTGGGAGTTGACCTAAATTTTTTTTTTTTTCATCCAATTTTTCTTCTTGTGTCAATTCTTTTGGCTTTTCATCTAATATTTGCTGAATATTATTACACTTATCCTCTAATTCCTGATTAGCCTCATTTAGTTTTGTGTTTATTTGTTTGTTTTCTGAAAGTCTTTCTTGTAAGGCGTCTTCGAGTGTTTGTACATGCACTTTCAATTCTTGGATCCCCTTTAATTCCAAGGACTTTTTCATTAATTCGTTTTCAAGAATGGTAACCTCGTCTTGTTCTTCTTTACATTTTTTTTTTAAGATCTCTGGATTTTCGACATACCCGGTGTTCAGCTGCCCAGTTAGCCTTAATACCTCCTTTTCAGATTTTTTGACTTCGTTTTGGATTTGTTGAACCTCGTCTAATGATTTCAGCAGCTGATCGTATTTTTCTTGGGTTTGCTTATGCTTGACAGATAAATTTTTGATTGTTGTCGATAAGATTGTTAAGTCTTTGTTTCTTTCCTTGATTTCATTTCCAAACTTTCCAAGAATGAAATCTTTTTCTTGATAAAAATGTTTTTTTTGATCTTCTTTTTCCTATTGTGTCCGAGCAATTGCAAAAAAAGGAAAAAATTTTGGAAAAAAAAAGTAAAAAAAAAAAAAACTTTCATTGTTTTATTAATATTAAAACGTCGGAAAAGTTTTCAAATTAAACAAATAGAACCTGAAGTTGTTCCTTCAGGTATTTAAAAAATCTTCACCTTTTGTAATTTTACTGGATCGTAATAACTCATTGTGAGAACGTGACTTTTGGAAAAAATTACGAAAAATGATAAGCTTAAGGGTGATATTTTCAGAAGTCATTTCGAATTAGAAAAAGAAACAAAAACAGTATTGGGTTTATTATTTTCTTAAGTTACACTTAAGTTAGAGATTGAAACCTTCTCAAATTTATCTTTATTGTTGATCATTATTTGGAAATTTTTGATCTTTTTTGACTCACAACAGTCATTTTCTTTGTTCTTTAATTTTTAAATAAGAATGTTTTTAGTTATTATTAACAAGTGGAAGTAATCTATTTTTTAATATACAATTAATTTCTAGTTTTTTCCCAATTAAAATAATCTTTTAATGCTGATTTATGGAATGTTTTTTTTTTGTATAAGGTACATGCAAACTAAAAAAAAATTTCAAGTAAATCCAAATAAGAAATTCAAAAAAAGATTTACTACATCTTGATATAGAAAAAGAAAGTAAATCTTGATTCCCATCATACCAACTTACTTTTTAGTAATTTTCCGAAAGGAATTCATTTTTTTTTCAAAGTTGGATCACTTTTTCTCATTTTTATAAAGTCCAAAATCCAACATATTTCCAAATTATTTCAAAATCATTTTTTTTGGTTGAAGAAGAACGTTATCTTATTACCTATGAAGGTAGTCTACAATATTAATTTTGAAAAATAAAACCACTTAGTTTGGGAATAACTCTTAAAGAAATCTCCAAAATTTCAAAAAATTATGATGGTTTCCTTTTAAACTTGAAAAAAATATCATTTCGTTCTGAAAACAAATTTTTCAAAGAAGAATTCAAATCATTTTTTCCTTTTAATTTAATACTGTTAATTACAGAATAAAAAGATCAAAATTTTCCTTCTGATTTCGAAATAAATCACTCTCAGAGAATTAAAATAAATCATCAAAGTTACTAATTGTAAAAGATAAATTAAGAAATTGATGGTTTGAGTAATTAAAAATTCTAAATTTTACAGGATTTATAAAATTCCTTTTTTGGAAAGCGAAATGAGAATTTTGTTCCTTAAATTTTACAAAAATCGTATAAAAATATGAGAAAAACAGCCAAATCCTAAAGCAAAAATTATTACTCAAAATACTTTTTTAAAAACCGGAAATTCAACTTAAACCCCAGAGGAATTCTTTTTAATTAGATTATTTTAAATCAATAATTAAAAACCCAATGTTAATTAATTCAGTAGGTTAGCAACAACACAAAGATTAAAAAAATCACTAGTTTTTAATATTTTTCAACGGTTTTTGCTATATTTGAAAATAGATAAAAAAAATTCAAATTAATAATATAAGATAATAATTAAAAAAAAATATTATTAAATAACTGATTTTAAGAACAAAAGATCGTTTTTTATAGTCTTAATATGTCAAAAAAATATTACCTCAACTTTTTTTCAAATCTCATAAATATTTGTGGGAAACAGAAATGATTAATTTTTTCAGGATTTTCAAGAGATTAAATATTTGATTTATTTTTCGTTTATTTTTAAAATAAGATATAATTTACATTGGTCTATATTCAGGTAAACTCTCAAAATTTACTAAAAGTGAGATTTCCATAAAATAAAAAGGTTTTTGTAAATTTATCTTTTTTCTTTATAAATCCAAAAATTGAACCGAAAGTATCTCTGATTATTTTACTGAAAATTCAAAATTGAAAAAATAAATTCTTTTTAAAAATGATAAAACAGCTCTATAAACCTGATAAAGTAGTTTTTTTATCGATTTTAATTATATATTTATGTAAATAAGCACTCAATTGCATTTTACAAAAATAAATAAATAAATCAGAATTATAGCCACTTAAAAAAAAATTTTTTTTATTTTATCTAAAAAAATAAATATTAATTGTGTACTTAAGAACTACATAATTTCGAATAAAGCAATATTTTTTATTTCGAAAAATACCACTTGAATCAAAAAAAGAGCTATAGGGATACTAAAAATTTTGGATTTTTGATCATCGTTTTATTAGGAAATCTGTCATATTTTTTTAATTCAGAAACTAGTTTCAAATTGGTTTATTTTATCTTTAAATGATACTTAATAATCCAAATATGTGTAAAAATTTAATTTTTTTAATTTATTACTAATATTTTTAATTGATCAAAAAAACGTTAATTTCCTTATTTTTTGTCTAAAACACTATTTCTATTTTGATATTAAAATGATTTTATAAAGTCATTATCAATATTTTGGATTATTAAATTGATGGTATTTCTCAATAAAATATATATTTAAAATAATTGTATTCGCAATTGTTAGTAAAGATCTTTTTATAAATTATTATGTATAAAGTTAACAAAAATTATCGAAAATAATAACCAAAGTTGCTGAATTCTTAGATCTTTTTTAAACTATTATTTTTACAAAAAGTCAATTATTTTTTTTTTAAGTTTCATAAAAATAAAAAAAATGAATTAAAATTAATAATTAAAAAAAAAAAGGTAAAAATGTGATTCTTCCACTGTAACATGGTTAAAATATTAAAATGGATTATTGGACACGCTGTATAATTATAAATTAAGAAGATTGGCTGGTGATAAAAAAATGATCTTAATTAGAAACCCATAAAATGAAGGTTTTCAATGAAATGAAATATTTTTTCTGTTTTTTTTTTTAAACAAAAAAAAATCTTTAAATTGAATTTTTTCCACCTAAATAGATATAATTATATAATAGATAAAAACTCAAACCAATTTTTCCTCTTATGCCAAAATATGTACCAAAAGAAATAATGGAAAATATTGTCACTTTTTTATGATATATATTTCCACCTACAAAAAAATAGATTTATTTTTCCAAATAAATTAACAGAAATAAATCTTAATGAATTAATTTTGAATCCAGACAGTATAAAATTATTTTCATTAATTAATAATGGTGAAATTTATAATGTTAAGCTTAAATTTCGGATAGATAATTTATGTATAAGGGTAACTACTGTGTTATTAACTCTTGTTTAAAGATATAAAAAAAAACCTATTTTTTTCCTCACCTTATAAATAGTTTTTTATCAAATTATTAAATATAACTTCACGATTACACTATGAAGCACAGTTATTGTAATAAATTAATAAAGTAAAAATATTTTTTCTTTTTTGAGATAATTCTTTTGGTTTACCTTAAAAATGATTTATTCAACCAATTGAAAAATAATTTTATTAATTTCAAAAATAATAGTTTTAATAATTAAAAATTTCAAGCTATTTACAAATATTACTTTGAAATTGTGATTCTATTTTAAGATAAAATTTGATTTTTTCAAAACAAATTAACTTAAAGATATTTGAGAATTAAGTAATTTTATCTCTCAAAATTCAAAAAGAATTTTTTTTATTGCCAAAAATAATTTGAATTGTTATAAGGATTCTTGATGAATAAGTCCAAACAATTTTTTAAAAAAAATTTTCTTAAGTGAAATTGATTCTCTTTTGGAAATGTTTTTTCACAATTTTTTGAAAACAAGAAAATATCTTTCTTCAAACCAGTAAGAATAAAAATTGTTTACTTAATATATCTAGAATTTCATTAATCAACTTTTTTAAGTTTCTTTTCAAATTTTCATTTCATAAACCCTATATACCCCAATTAATTTTATTTCTTGGAATTTTAATTGAATTTTAAATAACTGAAAATACAAACAAAAGAAATTTTCTTTCAAAGGTAATACTTTCCAACATAAAACAAAAAAGATATTTTTTCCCATTTTCAAGAATTAACTTAATTGATAATAAAAATAATAGGTTCCTTTTTTTTCCTTTTATTTAGGAAACAATTGGAAATTTTGTAATTCAAAAATGAGACTCAAATTAATAAATTGTTTAGATGGGCTAACTCATTCATTTCATACACCATAACACAAATTTAAAAAAAAAAAAAAATAATTCGGATCTCAACAAGATTTCATTTATTTTTAAAAAATGATAGTAACTTAATTTTTTTTTTAAAGTAAATAACGTATTATTACAAACTAGTATTTAGATATTATTTAGAATAGATTTTATTAAAAAACGAAAGAAAAAAGAAGATTGAAGATAGGAAAGCTTATAAAAAAAATTCAAAATGTAAATAAATTATATTTACATGTCTTTTTTAATTTTCCCTCTATTTATAAAAACTTTTATTGACCCACCTTGATCAGCAGTAATAAAAATTAAATTCTGAGTTTTTGTTCTAAGTGTTGGTTTACTTTCTTTACGAATTTTATGAATGAACTGAGTTTTTTTTTCTTTAGAACTATTTTTTGAAAAAGGGTCTTTTAAATCAAGAGATTTTTCTTCTTTTGATTTATTTTTTTTAGGAATTTTTTCTTCATTTTGAACTTGTGTTCCCAATTGATCCAACTCTGTTGTTTGTTCGTTAATTTTTGTGTGATATAAATTACTTGGAAAAAATATCGTAGATGTAACAATTTTGTTACAAGCATGGATTCTTTCATAGGTCTGGATTCTATCTTTACGTTTCTTTTTTAGTCTTGATTTTTTTTTTTTTGCATACTCATTTTTGGAATTCCATATGTAAACACACCCATCTTCAGACCCACAAATAATATAATCTCCATATTCACTATAATTTTTTTTTTATATTTTTATATTAATATGAGGTAATGAAAATTAAAAGAAAAAAATTATCATTAATTATTTTGATTCAATATAACAATTTTTATTTTAACATGGCATATCTTGAATTCGTCTTATTACAGAATTACTTATATGTCTTTCCATAGAGCTTTCTAAAAATTAAAAACCCTAATTAAAGGCAATTTTTTAAAAAATCATATACCTTCTGTAAGAAAAGGTTAACTTTGGAAATTTTATTTTCAAAAAAACAAAAAATCTAAATCCAGTTTCTGAAAAAAAAATACCATATATTCATAAATCTTAAATCAAATATTCTTTTTCTTTTCCTTTCTTTACTTTCTAAGAGGTGTAATTTCCTCTTACATTCATTAGATTTTCCAGGATTTGAAACAAAAGAGTAAAATCAAAGATTTTACTCTATTTTTTTAAATTTGGGAAGAGCGTCTTTTTGTTTTCTTGGGTTTTCTGTTTATTCCGAAAATCAATAGATTTTCGCTAGGTTTTTTTTACTTTTTGAAATAAACAGAAAATTTTAATAAATTTTCGGTTTATTTCAAAAAGTAAAAAAAACCTAGAACACTTCACAAAATAAAATAGAAAATCGAAAGAAAACCACTGTTAGATTTTTTTTTAAAATTTTGTTTTGAATAGAAAATCAATAGTTTTTCTAAGCAAACCAAGAATTAAAAAAAATCCCCATTAGATTTTCCAGAATTCAAAAGAATAGAAAAAATTATAGATTTTGCTCAACTCTTTTGAATTCTGGAAAAGCTAGGCACTCCACGGCACTCCACGGCACTTGATTACACTTCCCTAATTTCTAAAATTTTGTTTAGAAATTTAAATAAAGAAACATAATTTTCATGATCTTTTGTCAATGATAAGATGAATAATGCGTCTTTATTTTGACTAATAACAAAGATTTTATTCTTATTGTCATTACTGATAAATTCAAAAAAATTTATAAAAATTTTTGATAGTTTCTATTTTAGACTTCGAATCAATCAACTTTCGAAACAGTTCTTTACAAAGAATATTTGGAAAAGCAACTAATTTTACAAAGTTTCTTTACATTTGGATCCCATTGGTATATTATTTTAGCCAAAGCTGAGGAACAATATGTAAAAAAAATTGGAAAAAGAATCAAAAATTTTCAAACATTCATTTGAATTTAACAGTATTATTATTATTTTTAATTTAAAATATTCTATTTTGTAATAGAATGAAGAGTTTCATAAGATATTCCTTTTTCTATTATTCAGTTTTCTCAATATTTATGATTAAAACACTACGTCTTTTGGAAAAATTCTTGAATTTGATATATCAAAACATACTCATCGAACTCGAAAAAAACAATTTTTATTTCTGTTAAAGAAATTTTGGTCATTTTTTTTCGAAAAAGTAATTTTTTATTATTTTAATTTTCTTTTAACTAATTTAATTCAAGTTTAGATTTTTTTTCTTTATTTCAAATGAACTTTTTTTTTTGATAATTGAAATTAAATTTATAAATATTTTTTAAAATTTTTGAAAAACAATATTTATAAAAAGTTCAATTATTAATTTGAATTAAAATTCATTCAAAATTCATAAAATCGAAAAAAAAAATATAAA
Source organism: Anaeramoeba flamelloides (assembly GCA_027625915.1). Classification (NCBI taxonomy): domain Eukaryota; family Anaeramoebidae; genus Anaeramoeba; species Anaeramoeba flamelloides. Next base: position 7,564,853 of record JANTQA010000032.1, on the reverse strand, counting down.
AAAGAGAATTTTTGAGATATAAAGAGGATTTAAAAAAAATTAAAATATTGAAAATGAAGGAAAATTTCAAAAATAACAAAAAAAAACAAAAAAACGAGAATCGGTGATAATGCGGATAAAATTACTTACGAAAATCTAGCTTTTATCTGTTTTGAATTATTAATATTTCCTTGAAATTTCATAATTAATGAATAATTATCTAAAGAATATTTTCTTATTCGAGAATCATTTGAGGTAACTAAAATAACATTATTTTCTTTTGGATATTCAATATTTGTAATCTTTTTCCCTTTTTTATTTTTACCACGGGTCGAATGTACATGTAATTGAGTAATATAAACAAGTTGTTTTGTTTCGAAAAAATAACATCTACCATTTTGTGATCCAACTACAACAGTTTTACCTGTGAGATCGAAACAACCAGCTGTGATAAAATTTGAAACTTTAACATAATATAATACTTTTTTATTAACGATATCCCAGATCCTTAAATGTTCGTCAAATGATCCAGACATAAATATTTTATCATTTTTTGGGTGAAAATCAATACAAATAACCATATCCAAATGCTTAAATTTTCCAAGCATTCCATATTCTAAATGCCAAAGTATTACATTTTTATCTGTTGAGGCTGTCAAAATAAAATTTGGGTTTATCTATTATGTATTAACAACAAGAAAAGGAAAAAGAAAGAGGTAAAAAAGGTTTTAATATTTTTTTTAAAATTAAAAAAATAATAAGCAACTAATTTTAATTGCTTTTTTGCTTCTATAAATGAGATGTTATTGTATTGAAGTAAAATTAATGAACTTTTTGATTTTTTAGACTTTTTACTTTTTTCAAAATTCCCTTTTTAAGTTTTTTAGGTTCCTTAGGTTCCTAATGTTACTTACTTTTTTAAGTGTTTGGAGGGGGTAAAAGGAAGAAAAAATCATTATAAGAATTGATAAACTTATTCATGATTAGATCTTAAACTAACTTGATCTGATTAGATCTTGAAAAAAATGAACCGAATTGAACTGGACTTATGCAATTGAAGAGAACTGAATCCAACGAAGAAATTTGAAACCGAACTGAAGTGAACTGAATCGGATTTCCGTACAATCTATAGAGTAGTTACTTGAAATTGGGTTTTTGCTGTCTAGTTGTGTCTTGTACTGGTATTTTGCGAAAACAAGATTAGGGAAACTTTCAAAAAAAAAAAAAAAAAAACAATTAATAAAATGAAAATCAAACTTTTGACCATGCAATTGCACAAATTTCACCTTCATGGCCAGAATATGTTTTATAGGGGTTTAGATCAAGTAATGGGTCTTCTTGGGCTGTTGCAAGATCTCTATTTAATTCTTCTTCTTCTTGTGTAAAATTGATATCTTTTTCCTCTTTCATTGATTCTTTGATCTTATTTAATTTTTGTTGTTTAATTTTTATACGCTGTATCGATTCGTTTTTGACTTGCTCTCTTTTTTCATCAGTATCAATAATTTTCCAAATTCTTAAAATTCGATCTATTCCTCCTGTTGCTAAATACTTTTTGTTATTACTAATTTCCATTGACCAAATATTTTTATGTTCATCTATTTTTTGGATACAATAAACATCTGTAAATTCTTGAATAGTTTTTTTCTTTTTTTTTGAAAATATCCAATTTTTTGGTTTGGTTACTTTTTCAGTCGATTCAGACCTATTTTTTTCTCTTTCCTTTTCCATTTCCTTTTCCTTTTCCTTTTCCCTTTCCTTTTCTCTTTGTTTGCTGCTGCTCTTTTTTCTAATTTTTTTTTTAATGAATTTGGTTTTAATTTTTCTTTTATGCTTACTTCCCTTATTTTTATTATTCTTATTGGAATTGTTTGTTTTTTTTTCTTGATTCTTATTATTATTTTTATTTTTATTTGATCTGTAAATTGAATTTGGATTCTGGCCCATATTAATTTTTTTTTCATAATCTATTATTGAGATCATTTCACCTGTATCAAGATTTTTAATCGTGAATTCTTTATTCATAGTCTCTTTTTTTTTGTTTTTTTTTTTTAGTTTTTCAATCGGAAAATAAAGTAACTTTTCGTCAATTGGAATTGATTCGCCTGTGTCAAGATTTTTAATCATAGTATTCGGATCCATTTCAGATATATCCTTCTCCTTTTCCTTTCCTTTTCCTTCTTTTTCTTTTTCTTTTTCCTTTCCCTTTTCCTTTTCCTTTTCATTTTCATTTTCATTTTGATTTTCATTTTCATTTTCATTTTCATTTTCATTTTCATTTTCATTTTCATTTTCATTTTCCTTTTTCTTTTCTTGTTTTCCTTCTTCATTTATATTATCAGTTATTTTTTCTTTATTTGGATTTAATAAAAAATTTATTTGTTTTTTGAATTCTTTAGAGTCGTCATTATTGAGAAATATTACCACATAAGTTTTTGAATCTTCTTGTTCATCTCTTCGGAGTTTAAATCCATTTTCACGAAACGGTTCAATTATTAATTCCTTTGTGATTGGAATTGTAAAAATTGGCTATTTATCAAAAAATTAATGTGTATACATATATTTACATAATTTTTTAGTAATTGTTTCTGAAATTAAATTTTTAGAAAAAAGTTGGAGCCTTTGTTGATATTTTTTATACCGGAAATACAGTTTGTACACTTTTAACGCATACTCCAATTAATCAAATAAGGTACACACGAAAAAAATCAAGGATCAATTCTTGGATATAAGGTACAAAAATTTTTTTTAGGTTATTGTTTGAGTTGAAAAAAAAAGATCGTGTTTTATTATTATGGCCTACCGTTTTCTGTGTGTATTATTAGTTTTTTTTTTTTTTTGCACCTTGTTTTGATTATTTTGTACCTTATAGGTGATCTTATAGTGTGCACTCAAAATTCTTATGACTGTATTTATATTTTTTTTTTTTTTTTTTAATTTTTGGATGGAGTTATATCACTGTTGAAATGATATGATAAAAACAATACTTTGTTTGGAATTTAATGATATTTTTGTTTTTATCATTATTAAACTCGAGAAAATGTTAAATAACTTCTATTTTAACACTTTTAACAAATACAGAAATTTTTTTACCAAATATTTTCAAAAAAAAAAAACTAATTAATTAATATAGGGTTAACTTATAAATACAGAATATTAAATGAAAAAATTTAAAAAAATAGAATTAATTTTTTAAAAACAAACTATTCTTGAATAAAATTTAATTATTATAACGATTTAATTGAAAATTTTCAAAAAATTCTCTATTGTATATCTAACGGATTTATAAAAATTTATCTAAGAAATAATATATTTTTTGTGACTGGCTCATGTTTATTTTTAATAGATATATATATATATATATATATTTGTTTAATTGAAAAAAGAAATTAAAACTTTGAAAAAAAGTGTCCAGTTTACAAATATTCTGAATAATTATTGAGACATTTCTGAATTTTTAAAGAATTTCTTTCTTAAAAATAAAAAAATAAGTAAAAAAAGGTGTACTTTCGTAAAATGTTGAAATTTGTAGATTCTCAGCATTTGTAAACAATTTTTTTTCACAATAAGCTTCAAAAAGACAAATTTTGCTTGAACAAAACAAGGCACTCCATTTATTATGCTTATTTTTAAACATGATCTAAAATGTCTGATATTTGCAAAGCAATTGTATTATATTTTTAATTTTTCATTAATTTTCTCAAAAAATAAATGGTCTTGGTGGGAATCGAGCATTAGCGTGTGTTTTAGAGTCAAATTACCACCCTGAAAAAATCTACAAATATTGAGAATCTATAAATGTCTACATTTTACCCTCAGTCAAAAAAAAATATTTAATTCTATTTTCATGAATTGGGACATTTCTGAAAAAGTTTTTACAAAAATAAAATGGTTGTATAACTTTTAAAAGTGGATTTGATTTTCAATAACAAAACACTTTAATTATGAAAAAAAAAAACATCATAAAAGTTAATTCGTTAAGGGATTAGCGTCTACCAAGGGGTAGTATTAAATTAAAGTATGTTGTTATTGAGGGAAATTTATATTAGTCCTTCATGGTTCAAATATCCCTAAAAATTCTATTAGTGGAATAGATACTAAAAGTTGATCCCGTGAGTTAATCATAAAAGATACAATGATAAGTAAAAAAAAAACGAAGAATTGTTGAAAAAATAATATTTATAGACAAATTTAAAGGAAAAATCATCGATCTAAAGGCTTTAATAAAGATCAATATCTTTCTTGTTTTTTTCTCAAAATGTAGATTAGTTCAAAAAAAAAATTAGTTTGTTGAAAATTAAATAATAAACTCAAAACATTCTTTTTACAAATTATTTTTACATGTTCTTGGAAATATTATTGAAAATACAACCAGTTTTAAAAAAAAGAAAACTAAAAATAATCAATCTTTAAGTTTATTTCTGAATGATTATTGAGTAAATCTTGAATTAAAAAATTGCAAAAATAGATACTTTTGAGGATTCTAAAAATGTTAATTTTCAAATACTGGAAAATTATTATTTTGAGTTTCTATTTTTAGATTTAGAAAAGGAATTAAAAAAAAAATTTTTCAAAATGACATTTTTTAAGAGAATCATTAGTAAAAGTGTGAATAATTTATTGTTCAATATTATTTAGAATAGATTTTTTAGACTCATTTGAACGATAGAGTATTAATATTGGTTACATTCAATTACAATATAAACTTTTTTTCTGTCAAAGAAGACCTAAAAATTTTACAAATATCAATTATTTTTCATAATTGTTACTTAAAGAATAAAAAAGAAATAAGTAGAATAATGCACGTTAGAGAATAGTTGATATACGTATGAAGTAAAGCTAATCAATCAATATATTTTCTAAAAAATTTCAAAACCAAAATTCATGGGAACCATAGAAAAAAACAACAGGTTCATTTTGATATTCAATTGAAGATCAAATAAAATTCCAATTGAAATCAAAATAATTTTTAAACATTCCATTCCTGCTATCACAATAATAGTAGAATAACACATTTTTACTTAGTGGCTATTTAACTTATAATAATAAAAAAAAATTATCAAAAGAATTTTGTATCAATGGTAAAAGAAAAAAAAGAAAAATAAAGAAAAATGTGAAAAAATGATTTCAATTTTGAAATTTTCCAAAATTAAATTTTTTCTTCTTATATCTATTCAAACACTTTAAATATATGTGGTCTTTACATTACAGCCGGGTAACTTTGACTGGAAAATAGTTTACTTTAATTATAGTCGAATATGTAGTGGTACTAATCCCTGAAGAAAGTAGGCACATTTTCCCATTTTTGTAAATTTTTATTTGTGAGAACATCATAAAAAAAAATGATTTTTTGAGTGCTAAGAAGATATTGAAACTTTGAAAACCAAAATACCATTCACTACCCTATTTATAAAATGAACACAAAGTAAACCAGAGTTGAGTCTTTAAATTTTAAATTTTTTGTACTATTTTTTTAATAAATTTTTGAGTTTTATTAAATTTGGTTTTGGTTCCAGAAATGTGTTTATCATGAAGTATGGAATTAATTAAAGAACAAACCAAAATAAAATGGACATGAGAGGGTGTGTATTTTAAACCAAACCTGTTCTTTTTGAAGACCAAAAAAGTAATATCTCCTTTTCAAATAATTTTTATTGAAATCAAGAATTAAAAAAAAATTAGCTAAAGTATATTTTCAAGATTTGTTTGTTTTTCTTATTAATTTGGATGAAAATAAACAAATATCCTTGAATTTTTCTCTCCATTCGTTGTTATGATTATTTTATAAAACCGTTTTTTTTACAAATTTATTTTCAAAAATCTTTTTTCAAATATTTTTATCAAACTAAAACCAAAACAAAGGATATTGTTACAAATATTAAAGTAAAAGGATTGAATTATTGAAATCAAAAAAAAACAACTACAAAAGGTTAAACCCAAAGAAAAAGAAAATATGGTTAAAAATATTGAAAACAAAATTCAAAATTATTTTGAGTTTTTACAATTTACTGGAAAATAAATTTTTTTATCAAATCAAACAAATTAATTCAATAAATCCATATTTTTGAACGAGTATTTTAAAAAAATATCTTATTTTCTGAATTAAATCTGATTTACATGATTCAAATGAAAATTGGAATTAGGTTTCTTTTTGGAAATTCTTTAGAAATAAAAAGTAATTTGTTAATCAATAATTTTCCAAACAAAATTATTCTCCTACTATAATTAAAAATAAAACCAAGTAAAGAACAAGTAATTCTATAAAAATTTATAGATAAGATCAAGAAATAAATGATTTTTTTATATTTTTTCAAGCTCAATTTTTTATTATTTTGTGATTTCCATTTTTTAATTGGTATGTAAATTTATTATACTACGGATATCTGAAACTCTCATATTTAATAAAATATTTAAGTGTTCAGTTAAAGAAATGATTTGAAAAATTCAGTTTTGAATAAATTTGGGCACTCAAAATTTGAAAAATGTACTTATTCGCTCAAGTAAAATGAAAGACAAGAACAAAAAAAAAAAAAAAAAAAAAATTATTGGATGATCTAGTTGGTGGGCCAAAGGAGAGTATTTTATAAAAAAGAAAAAGAATGAATTATAATTCTTACTTTTGAGTCAATTCTAAGACCAAGAATCCACGAAGTTTCTGTGTTTGGGTTATGATAAATAAAAACTGAAGATTTCCCACCAGATACAGGTTTTAGTATATGCGTTTTTGGGTGAATAAAATATTGGTGTGCTGTTGATGTAAATTTTAATTCAGGGTCAGTTGTATTTTTTGTTTTCTTAATACGTGATGGCGGAAATGAATTTTCAATCAAATTTTTCTTTTTACTTAAGAGTTCTGTCACGGTTTGTATGAATTTTTTGTGTTTATTGTTTAAAAAAGGAGTGTGAACTTTGTCTTCGCAATTCTTACAATAATATACATTATCAAGAGAGCAGTAATAAAATGAATTTTCTTTTTCACATATTTTACATTTTGGAATTAAAGTATGATCCATCTGAATTTTTTTTTCTTGATTATTTTGAGTTTTTTCTTTTTCTTTGTTTGGTCCAAAATCATCATCTGTTTTTGCATAAATTATTTTGTAAACGTCAATTAATTCTCTTGACTCATTTTGTAACTGGACAACTGGATTATTTAATGAAAATTTTTGTTTTAGTGTTTCTGTTAATTTCTGGAGGGTAAAATTATACTCGATTGTAACTTTCTTCGTTTGGTACAGAAATCTCATCCCTTGTGTGTTTAAACTTTTGTTGTTAATCTCTTTTTCAGTTAGGATCTGATACTCGTTTTCTTTGACTTTTCCTTGGTTTCTTTCAGATAGCACTATCCAAGGGCTGGTATCTGTACTCTGTCTCGCATTAACTAAATAAAAAGACTTTTCTTTTATTTTGTCTTGGTTCTTTTTGCTGATTCCAAATGGTAAACTTAAAACAATATGATCTGATTTGTTTAAATGGTTGGAGACTTGTAAAAGTGTCTTTGGTTCCTCGTTGTAATTTTCAAATTCTTCCTGAAGTTTTTCGACGGTGATTGGTGTCAATATTTTGATCGTGGTTGTTTTATTGCTTTGTCCTTTTTTCCAAAGAATGTCAACATAAAACTGTTTGTCCTTTGATTCAGGTTGGGTTTCTGTTTTTGCTTTTTTGTTCTGTTCTTGGTTATTTATTTCTTTGTTTGTATTGCTGGTGATCTTTTGTTTTTGGTTGTTAGTTTCTGTCATATTTTTTCTATTTTTTTTGAATGAACAATTCTTTATTTGTTGAAAAATAAAAAAAATGAAATCCGTTTGTGTCATATGTTTTCCAATTGAATTAACATTTATTTTGGTGATACTCTAGTGTACTAGTTTGGTTAGTCTGGAAAGAATTCTCATAAAAACTGAGTTTGTTATGGGGGTGTTGACATATGTTATTGCGAATTTAAAGTTCTTGAAGAATTCACTTGACATGATTTAAGAGATATTTTCTAACTCTTTATTATTTTTGGTGGGATTTCTTTATCTGTCTTGTACGTTTGTTTAGAATTAAAGTGTGTTATAGTTGTGGGTTAACGTAATTATTCTTCTAATCATCAAATTTAGAGATAAATCTTCTTTGTCAAATATAACAATAATCGATCTCAAATAAGTCGACACTTGGGATGAGTTAAATTTTCGTGAGAATTCTCAATGAAGTTTCTTGTCAGAGGGTATCTTATTTTTAAAAATTCGTCTTTATTTCCTGTTTTATCTCACTGTGTTTATTGTTTGGGATATATTAATTAATTATAATATAAAAATATTCTTAGATTTCCAAAATAAAAAGATTATAATCTTTCAGAACATAAAATGCTTAAAATAATAATAATAGTGTGCCTTGGAATATTGAATAATATATGTATCGATAATAATATTTATTATAAAGAATTTATTATTTGTTTTACAAAAAAAAAATTTTCAGTATGAATGCCAATAAAAGCAATAAACTATAAATGTATATCTTGACTATAAAAAAGTTAAGATTTTTTTCAATAAAAACTTTTTTCAAGTTTTCTATGATTAAAAAATGACAGATTAATTGTTAATGTGGGGCGGGTGTTGTGGTATCAACGAGAACACTTTGAAAAAAAAAAGTGAAGACATTTTTAAAATAGAAAACTTTCAAAAATTTTGAATTCAAAAATTCTCAGTAAAAAAAAAAAAAAAAAACAAGTTTTTTTAAATTATTAAATTAAAGTTGATTATCTTATTTAAGAGAAAAAAAAACACCACTAAAAACATTTCATTAATTAAAAATATTTTAATGGAATTTTAATTGATAAATCGTATCAAAAAATAAATTAAATAATTTGTCTAAATTTATTACTGAAACCCCCTTAATTTATCAAAAACACTTTTTTTAAGAAAAAAAAAAATTAATAAGTCTAAAAACAAATGAAAATAATTTTAAAATATAAAAACATGAATGATGAATATTTTGGTTATTATATAAACAAAAAATAAAGTAAAAATATTTTGGATTCTATAGAATATTTTAAAAATCGTAATATCATAAAATATTGTTAAATTTCTATTTTTTTTTCTAAAAACGAAAAGTTTTTAGAACACTTTTAAAAAACCAAAAAATAAATATATAAAAATAAAACAAAGAATAAAATTTTTAAATTTTGTTATTAATAATATTAATATTATTGCTTTATATCAAACTGAAACAGTGCATAATAAAAAAAAAAAAGATTTTATAAACATTCAAAATATATTCAGTAATTGTTTAATTAAATCTGACTTTTAAAAATATTAAATAAACTCAATTCAAAAAAATGGGACACCAAAAAAAAATTACATTAATAAAAATATACTCCAAAATACATGATACTTGAACTTAAAAATAATAAAAGACCCGAAAATATTTAATTAATACTATTTATATATTTTATAGTAAATTTAAAATTCAATTCGAAAAATAAAAAAGAAAAAATAAAAAAAAGGGTGCCCCGATTTTTGGAACACGGTTACCAAAAAATCCATTTTTATTGAAAGAAAAATTAATAAAAACTATTAATAGATTCAGTTTGTCTTTTGATAACTAAATCTATCCTTTAAAATATAGAGTTTACTAATTATCTTAGGTTTCCCAACTCAAAGTATTCCATACATTAGTGAAATTTTTAAAAATTCTTCTTCGTTATTTGGTTACAATTTTTCAGTTTAGTATCCATAAATTCCCAATTGGATTTAAATTTGTGGAATTGGGGTTCAAGGGTCCAGAACATTACATCCCCGATTTAAGTAAGTTTGAGTTTTTTTTTGAAGTATGTGAACAAGCTCCATCCTTTTGGAAAATCCATTTCAACTCACCATATTCTGAATTAGCGAGTTGAATTTCCTTTGCTTTTTTTGATAATATCATTAATAATACATTCAGTATTCACACTTCCATTAATAATAATAAGTTCTGTTTGTAGGCCATGTGCCCTAGCACACCATATCATGATTTTTTTTAAAAAAATTTTTTTCTCGATAAAAAAAGAATTTTTTTTCTTTTCGAGATCAGAATGAAAACTTTTAAATTTCATTTTAAAGTGATTTTGAGATTTTCGAAAAGTTTTGAAAAAAAAAAAGAATCTAAAAAAAATCAAAAAAATTATTGAAAATCAAAAATCAAAAAATAATGAAAAAAAAATGATAAATAATTAACTTTAAAATTATTTACATTGATTGTTAATATCTAATGTTTCTATTTAAGAGTCAAATATCACTTTTCTTGGAATTAAATTGATTTTAAAGGTGTGCCCCAATTTTTGGAATTGAGTTTATATCAAAAAAAAAAATTATTTCTATTATCAATTAAAAAAAAAGAAAGAAGGTTATAAAGAAATAAAGATGTGTATTGAGATTATTGGCCTTTATCAATTAATTAAATTTTATCAATATTAGTTTCAAAAAAATATTTAATACTGGAATTGAAACTTAATAGGAAATTTTTCATAAATTTCAAATCAATTTTTAACATTAATTTGTTTTTTTAATTCTTGTATTTAATTTCTGAAATGCTAAGAATACTACTTAAATCAAATAATAAAAATCCTAAAGATAAAATTTGTATTATAATTGTTCATATATTTATTTTTTTTTTGATTCAATTTATTTTTAAAATAACAGTAAAACAAAAAAAAAATATTCTTTTAAATAAATTTATTTATTTAATATTTTTTAAAATATATTATGAAAAAAGAGTTTTAAAATTATTAGGGTATTCTTTATAGTGTATATTATTAACTCTATTGTACATTATTTCTGATTAAAAAATATAACCTTAACCAATACGAACAATTATCAAATATTGATAAATGATTTAATCTTACTTATTTAAGTAAAAAAATTATTGAAAAGAAAAATTAAATTTAATAAATGAAATTATACACTATTTGGATTAAAACAATAGAAAGTCAAACTAAATCATTTTACAGTTGGGTGGTGGTGCATTTTTGGTGAGTGAATTATATGTGTTAACAGGATTTAAGTATAAATTGCAACTAGGGTGTAATTTACATTTTTGTAATAATAAACAAATAATAATTTTTATTTTTTTTCATTCCAATTTAATTAAATTAAATTGGCTTTTCATGAAATTGAAGAAAAAAAAAATAAAATAAAATAAATAAAAAGTTTTTTAGTTATTAACTGGTAGAGATAAATATTTGAATATTAGTGTAGTTATTTTTCATTTAAAAAATCTTTTTTATATTTTTATTTTTTTTTAATTTATCTAGAAACGAATCAAACGTCTTATTTTTTTATCTAATTCCTTTTTCTTTTGCTTTTTCATTTTTTCATTTTCTTTTGTTTTCACTTTTTCATTTTTCTCTTCTTTTTCATCTTCTTTTTCATCTTCTTTTTCCTTTTCTTTTTCATTTTCTTTTTTATTTTCCTTCTCTTTTTTATTTTCCTTCTCTTTTTCTTTTTCTTTTTCTTTTTCTTTTTCTTTTTCTTTTTCTTTTTCCTTCTTTTTTTCTTTTTCTAACTTTTTTTTTTTTTCAATTTCAATTAACAACTCTTCTCTTTTTGTTTCTTGGAATTCAAGATCTTCGCGGATATCAGAAATATATTTTTCTTTTATTAATGTGCTGGATTTAATGGAATTCCCCTTAAAGGACAAATAAACCAGGCACTTGGGTATTAAGTTTTCATCTTTTAATGTTTTTTTTAAATCGCTTAAAGAATGTTTTGGTGGTGCAATAAATAGTTCATATTTAATCTCTTCAAATTCCTGGTTAAATAAAAACTTTACAAAGTCGTATAAGATTTGAATTTTTTCTAAAGGGTGGAAGCTTGCTTGAACAGATAACCGATCTGGGAACATAAACTTAATTAAAGATTTTTTATAAACTTTTTGAGGTTTATTTTTTTTTCACGTTCCTCTCTTGTAGTAAATCTGGACATTTCTTCAATTTTCTGTTGGCTAGTAATTGATAGATATTTGAGATCTCTTCTTGTGTGTTTAAAGAATTCTTCTGGCAACACAAATTCGTCAATGACTTGTTTGTTTTCAGGTGGCCCGATCACAATAATTTGACGATCTTCGAATTTCATTTTTTGGTATTGCTTTAATCGATCAAGCTCCTTTTGTTTTTTTTTTTCTTCTCGTTGCTTATTTCTTTCGATTAGCTTCTTTCTTTGTTCGACAAGAAATTTATTATTCATAGAACTTTCCTTAAGTGTTTTTTGTAGAATCTTATTTATATCAATCTCCTTTTTTTTTGGAATTCTTTTTTTTTTTTGATTTGTAGTATTTTTTTTATTATTAATCTTTTTTTTGCTTGTTGATCCAATGCTTTCGCTGTTCTCTTCGTTTTGTTTCAATTTCACTTTTTTTGTTAACATTTCAACTTCTTTTTGTCTTGACTTTTGTCGTTTTTCTCGGATCTCCTTTTCTTCTTTTTCTCTTTTTAATTTCCTTTCTAATAAGATTTCTCGAGTTGTTTTTTTTTTTTTTTTTCCCTTTGTGTTTTCATCTTCTTCTTCTTTTTCATCTTCATTTTCTATTTCTATCTCCATTTTCTTTTCAATTCCTATTTCTTCTTGGTTTTTGATTTCTTTTAATTTTTTTAACAACCCTTTTGCATACGGTTGGTTTAAAGAGTAATGATCAATTGCTACCCCCAATTTTTTCTCACTTGCCCTTAACGAGAACCTTAAAAGTGCATTTCCTGATGTTACCCCAATTTTTTCCAAAGTGGTTTCTTCTAATGCTTGAACACCATCAACATCTCTATTTGTGAATACAACAACTGGCTGCATCCACAGATTTTCCAAATTTTCATTGTCGATCGCAAGCTTTGAGGAGTCAATTTTTTTCTCATTGTTTAACAGCATTTCCTTGTGAACCCATTATTTGTTTCTTTTTTTCATTTTTTTGTTTGATTTCTTCAAGGGCTTTGCTTTGTCGTAAGAGTCCACTCGTCTGGAATTTTGGTGATATTTGTTGATCAAATTTTTTAATGATAGACCACAAGGTCGAATTTGTTAAAAATTTTGATTTAAACCTTTCATTTGCGGTGTCTAACGCGATCAACACATTTCCAACCTTTTTTTTTTTCGAAGAGAGTATAAATTTGGCGCCTTTAGGTAAACCAGTGAGCCTATATTGTAAAGTTGAATCGATCTCTCTCTTTTGGTACTTTAATACATAATTGCCTTTCAATTTATTCCTTGTTTTTGCTTCTTCAATAATGGTGCTAATACGGGTTGTGTGTTTGACTTTTATTTGTTCTCGCCTTTTCGAGCCTATTAATACAGTGACGATAAAATGTCATTACTTTTTTGAAAAAAGATGTTGAGTTTCAAGGTTAATGGTTTTTGTTAAAAAATGATTGTCCAATTTTTTATTCCATATTTCTTCTTGATTGGCATTTTTATTTCCAGATTCAGATTCAGAGAGAAACCCTTTAAGTTTTGTGGAAGTTGTTATTTTGTTGTTTGGTTGTTTAGTTTATAAAAGGATTTGATTCTCTTTTTGAAAAAATCCAATTTTGACTTACTTTTCGTTTTATTTTTGTTGGGATAATAAGTTCAGATTAGATAAACATGTGTTTCAAAATACAATTCGTGTTTCTTTTTTCTTTCAAGCCTTCACCTTAAATGATTTTTGAAATCTACAGTAAACTACAATTAAATTCCATGTTGGTTTCTTAAATTCCTATAATATAAAAAGAGATTCTTAAATTTAAGGATCATTAGGAAAATTTTTCTTAAAAAATAGAGTTAATGTTTGAGAAAGTGTTCGCTTGAAAAAAGGAAACTATAAATTTGGAAAAAAAAAGAAAAAACAAAAAAATCTAAACAAATTCTTTTAATATTTTAAAACTTTTTCTAAGCTTCAATTAGTTTACATTCAAAATATATTTTACTATATATACACTATAGTATAATTAACTTCTTGTTGTACCAAAAAGAGAAGAAAAAAAAAGTAATATTTTTGAAAAAAATCAGAAAACTTCTATTTTTGTTTAAAATTAGATATCTTATAATAAATTTTCTTGGAAAAAAATCAATGAATTTACTTCCAAAATTGATTTAACATTGGGTATATCATGATATTGAATTTTTTTTATTGCATTTAATCAAGAAAAAAAAAGTACAGATTTAATTTATGAACCATAGATACACAGCGTTGTGTAGGGTTTTTTTTGAACAATGTAAAGTAAATAGATAACAAATTTAAAAAAGAATTTTTTTCAAATCTTAGAATTAAAAAAAATAAAGTACCTGAAAATTGAAAAATGAAGTAAAAATCAAAAGTTCATTTTTATAATACTTGATTTACTTTTAAAGTTATTTTCTAGTAATGAGTTATTGTTTTTAAAAGAAAGGTCCATTTTTCTCTTTTTGGGAAAGTTCAGAAATTGTTCATATTCCCGAATTATTTAAAAAAAAAAATATTTTCTTAAAATGAAGAATTAGATCTATTTCTTTTCTTTTTGGGTTGTGTACAAAAATTGACTGGGAAAATAAAACCAATAAAATTTGAAATACCTTGTGATAAAATATAAAATTTATCCCAAAAAAAAAATACTATAATAATTTAAAACTTATAAAAATCGAATACTTTGATTCAAGCATAGAGTTCGAATCAATTTTGGCTTTTTGTTAAAAAGAAAATGGGGAAAACATAAAAATCAGTAAGATGGAATATATGACCAAATCCCTTGTTTAAAACTTTGAATTTTTAGTAAAAAACATCAAAAAATAATTTTTAAGTTTTTTATTCTTATTTAATTATTTATAACCCAATCATAATTCTTTCATTTGCTGGACCAGTGAAAATACAGATATAAAACACATTACAATACTTTTATAGTTGATTTTCTTTTTTTTTAAATATTTCCAATGCGTAAAAATAAATATAAATTAATCATTCGAATAAAAAAAATCAAATAACCAATTTTAATTATAATAATTTAGGTCTATACCCTAAATCGTTCGAAAAGGAAAAAGAAAACACATAATTATATAAATTATAAAAAAATTATTAAATTATTGAAAAGAGAATAAATAGTAATTTTTTTTCTAATCTAAAATGATTAAAAAATTTATTTATTTGTTTTATATCCTTAAAATCAGATTAAAGTTGAACTGTTTTATGGTATATGTAAACTCTCCTAAAAAACTAAAAACAAGATTTAATAAAAATGTAAAATGTTTTTCTTTTTTTTTTCTTTTCAATCGTAAGAAACAAGAAAAACTGATTAGATCTTTTTACTAAAAATCAATTGTAAGTTAAAATTTCCATTTAAAAATAATACAACGTATGCCAAAATAACTTTATTATTTTATTAAGTTTACTTCTTTAACTCTGGTGTTTTGTAATTTTCACACTCTACAATTTATAGTAATTTTATTCATCGAGATATTATCTCAAAATACCCGATTTACAAGGTGGACAACTTATGGAATTGTAAATCATCTATTATTCTTGATTTTTTTTTAATTATTCTCAGAACTATTCCTTATTCATTAAACACAAATATATTTTATTTTTTTTTTGTCACTTTTTGGGAACATATTCTTTAAATTATAAATTCCTGAAGAATAAAAATGGATTATCCCGTGTTACGTGTAAGGAATTGTAATTTTTAATGGATTGTAATCCTTGAAAAAAATCAAATAAATAACAAATAAAAAAAAACTTGAATTTTAATTTCTCTCAATTCCTAATTAAATACAATAAAAACAAGAATGGACGAGATAACACTTATAGTTTCTTCAGAAATGATATTAAGGACTATTCGAATATTATGCTCTGTGGGGGTTGAAATAAAATGTCATAAACAGAAAAAAAGCTTTAAAAGACAATTGGTTGGGGAAAAGTCAAAATATTGCAATTTTTGGAATTTTTGGGATTTTTTAGATTTTGCTGGAAAATCTTTTTTTATCCAAAATCTTTTTGAATTTCCCGAACAAAACAAGGCAAAAATAAAAAGCTATTTTTTTGATATTAAGAAAATGCCACTCCACTTTCTTTTCAAGTATATTTATACTCTCTCGCTACACTCTAACATACTTGAAAAGAAAGTGTGGTGACATTTTTCTAAGGAAATTTTTTTCTTCAAAATTTGTTAAGGGGGTAGTCATTTTTGAAAATAAAATGAAATCTTGTCAAGATCTTGAAAATTGTTTTTTTTGTAATTTGTGTTTTGACTTATGAAATGGGTGAGTTAACCTCATTTAAACAATTTATTGATTTGAGTCTCTTTTTTGAAATTCAAAATTTGCATCTTTCCAATATAAAACGAAAAAAAGTAACATATTATTTTATTTAAGAATTAAGGTAATTCTTGAAAATGCGGATTCATTTTTTTCGTTTTATCTTGGAAAGTATTGATTTCAAAAGCAATTTTTTTATTTAGGTTTCTTTTTCTTTGATTAATATTTCAATTCAAATCTTAGCCATTAAAACTATTCATGGTTTAGGTGATTCAATAAATGAATATTCGGTAGAAGCTTGACTCCATTTTATCAATTAAATTGAGATCTATTATGCAAAAAAATTTTTTTCTTGAATGTTTTGAAAAAGTTTTTTTCTCGTTTTCAAAAAATGAAAAAAAATTGGTAAAAAATTTTTTTAACAAATTGTTTGGTCTTTTTCACAAGAATCCTTATAACAATTCGAATCATTTTTGGCAGAAAAAAAATGTTTTTGAATTTTAGGGATAAAATTAACTAATTCCCAAATATCTTCAAGAATTTTTTATTTTGAAAAATCGAATTTCATCTTAAAACAAAAACAAAATTTATCAGTAAAATTTTTAAATGACCACAAAAATTTGATTATTATAACTACTATACTTGTAAAAATACGATTATTTTTTAATCCGTTAAATATATCAATTTTTTTGGTTAACCAAAAGTTTTATCTCAAAAAATAACAAAAATCTTTATATTAATATTACTGGTAACAAAGAAATGTTATAGTATAATAATGATCAAAATGGCAATAAACGGGGTAAAAACTTGTTAAATTGTGAGAAATAAAATGAATTTAATAGTTTTCTTTTTCCAAAAAAATGGAAAAAAAAAATTGATCTCACTAAACTAATTTTCTTTTATGGCTTCCTTAGTCGATCAGAATTTTTTGACACATGGGATCTACAAAATACGAAAGTAGAGAATACCACCAATAACATATTTTAAAATTTTGCCTTGTTGTCGTAGAAGACTAGTCCCTTAAGAATAATTTGGATTTGATTAAATAAAATTTTTTTTTTGCCCAACTCAAAATTTTCCAAAAAAAACACTTAATTTTTCGGGTTAGCAAGATCCCTTAGATCATCTTTCTTTTAAGTCTATAAATATGTTACATATTAAAATAGTATTCACTAACCATAAAATTCGACAAATCCTTAATCTGAATTATTCTCTAACATACCCCAAATGAAAAAAAAAAAAACATTTGTGAATTATCCAAAATGATACACCTACCAGTATTTATCCTGTTTAATAAAAGGTTTGTTATCAATAAAACTAATTAACCTATTTCGAAAAATGAAAAATTAAAAAAAAAAAATTAATAAATAAAAAAAATATACTGAAAACAAATTTTATTTTTTTTAGAGATAAAAAAATTATCAAACCAAAAATATTTTTCAAAAAAAATAAAAATTAAAAATTAAAAAAAAATAAATGAATTGCATTAAAAAAATGACAACAAAAAATAAAAAATAAAAATAAAAAAATAGCATAAAAAATAAAAACTAACAAAAAATAAATAAAAAAATTAAAAAAAAGAACAAGAAAAAGAAAAAGAAAAATGGCATAGTTTTCAAATTCTATAAAATATTTGTTTTTTTTTTTTAAATGGGATTTGGGTGGTTGGATGTGTAAAGGTTAAATATATATTTATACATAATTGCAAAATCCAAAATTTGTAAATGGATACTAGTAAAATTAGAATCTTGGCAATTACAGTTGAATTATTTGCATTTAAGGCAGGTGTGTGGGGGTAGGGGGGGATACTTGTAAACTTACATGATTTGTTCATGAATTAATTAATCTTTGCATATTTAGTTAATTTGCGTTGTTTATTGAAGCTCACATTTAAATTTGTGTTATCAATTACTAATGAATGATTTTTGAAATTTTGCATAACGGTTTTAAAAGGGAATTTCTCAAAGGTTGAATTAAGATTAAAAGAACCATTTTTGAAAAAAAAATGATTTGACAATGCTTGCCAATATTGACCATCATTCAAACCAAATTCAACAATTAATTCTTTAATTAATTTTAATTTACCCTTTCTAACATTATTATAAACATTAAACACGTTACCGTCTTGATCATTTTCAATTAAATTACAATATTGATAGATAAATGAATTTTTGTATTGCTTATTTAAAATAGCGTCTTGTGCTAAAAGATTGCAAGTAATAAAGAATTTTGTTTTGACCAATGGCAATAGATAGTTGCTACAAAATTCGGTTCGTTTATTTAAATTAATAAAAGAGGAAAATTTGTTCATAAATCTCTTTTCAAACCAATATAATAATACCTTTTCGGTGAATATTTGTTCAAACAATTGATCCAATTCAAGCAAATCGTTTTTTTCCAAATTCTTGAAAAGATTTAAGGTGATTTCGTAATGATACTTTTCTTTCAATTCATCGGTATCCTTTGCATTATCAATGTCTGTTGTATTATCATTTTGATTATCTTGAATATTGTTTTCAAATCCAAAAATTTTAAAAAGGTTTTGTTGCTTGTGCTTTTGTTTGTCATTTGGTTTCTTGTAATTATCAAAAGTCTTATTATTATTATTATTAATAAATTTTTGATTACAAATTTTGCTAAGAAGACTGTATAATCTTCTTGAAATTTCAGGTATTTGTGTTTCGGTATTATAAAAATTTAATGCTAATGATCCAAGTATCAATTCTGAAATATACTCAGTCAGGGTTCTTCGAGAATTAGACAACAGATATTTGGTTGGTGATTTAAATAATGGTATTTCTTTTTCGTTTGCGCCGAGCATTTCACCAATAGTGTTGGCAAAAAAATTTGTAAATTCTTGCAATTGCTTTTGATTTGCTCCTCCAGTCATTACCCAGATTTCGCTAGTTAGCAATTTGTACATTTCTTTTCCGCAATCGACAATTTCTTTTCTGATAGGATTTGTGTTTGTTTCTTCATTTTTGTAATTTCTTTTTCTCAAATTTCGTTTTTTTTGTGGTGCATTTTTGTTTAATTCGGTGGTTTTCTTTAGGGTTCTATTTCTTGATGAACTTCTTCTTTGAATCGAGATCTTAATTTTTTTTTTTGTTGTTTTTATTTCGTTCTGTTTTTTTTTCTGATCCAAATTCATTTCTTTTTCAATATTGATAGTAACGTTGTCCCTATTTTCGTTTTTGTTTTTGTTTTCATTTTTTTTCTTGTTTTCGTTTTTGTTTTTAGATTCGTTGTCATTGTGGATCCTGTTAGTGTTCTCAATTTTGATCTCTTTTTCTTTTGTTTCGTTATTTGGATTTGAGTTAAAAAGCTCAATTTGGATTTCGTCATTTGAGCAATTCTGAATAAAATCATCAGAAAATTCTAAAATCGCATTTTGTTGGTCGTCCAAGGAGAGAGGAAAAAATGATTTCTCTTCAGTTAATGAAAAATCGTCTGTAATTTGAAATTCATCCCATAATTGTTCAATAAATGTTTCTGTGTTGTCTTCATCCTTACCATTCCCTGTTTCTTCACTATTACTAGCACTACTGCCTAATAAGAGAGAACTATCAAAATTAAATTGATCATTATTGTTCTTTTGCATGAAAATCGTTTCTTCCATTGACTGGTTAGTTATTGAGTTCTCGAGTGGCAAGTAAATTGAAAGATCGTCTTGCTCAAAAAGTGTGTCTGATTCGTAAAAACTGTTTAAAGTCATTGTTTGTTTGAAAAATGTTTTTTGTTAAAATGCCAAAAATAAAGTGATAAAAAAAATCAAAAATAAAAAGATAAAAAAAAATTGCAATAAAAAGAAAAATAACAAAAAAAGTAAAATAAAAATAACAAAAAAATATAGCAAAAATAAAATAAAAAAATAAAATAAAAAAAGTTTTTTTTTTTGTGAATAAAAATAAAAAAATGAAAAAACTTTAGTTAATGTTTGGCAATTATTTTTAAGAAAATTGAAATTGACAAGGTATAATTAAATTTACCTCTGGTCTTATTAAAGTGTTGAATTAGAGTATTCTCAAAGATCAGATTTGAAGATTTGGTTTAAAAAGAAACCAGAAAAAAAATTTTATTTAACAAAATCCGATAATCCAAGTAATTGAGAAAAGATTTTCTTTTCATATTGTTTTGGAAAGAGAAAGATCAAGCGTTTTGTCGAAAGAAAAAAAAAATTTTTGGGAAAAACTGTTGACGAAAGAAGAGAAAGAAGTTTACAAAATTGGGGTTTTCTTTAAATCTTCACCAAAAATGAGAAACATAAATTGAAAGAAGCACATTTTATCATTTTTTTTAAAACACAATTTTGACTTTTTTTAATTAGCGATCAGTAATAAGTGTGTGTGTTTGTAACAGGTTGAATACAAAATCAAGTTTCTTGGGAAATTTGACGAAATACAAAGATGAGTTATCAAACAGAAATTGAATAAATTTAAGCAAGAAATTACTGATATTTGAATAATAAAAAGAAAAAACTTTTCCCTTCATTTTCCTTGCATATTTCTTTTACAAATAGAGTTTTCAAAGAATTAGACTGTAATTTTTGTCCTCTATTTATTTACTGGGTACTTTATTTATGATATATATTGGATGGTGATCTAAGATCTCCTAAAGGAAAAGAATTCCGGATGGAATTGAAAAGAAAATGATGAAAATGAAGTGAAATTGGATCCCATTTAAAGATCATCTACCAGTAGAAGAAAAGGTTTTTCTCTTTAAAGAAAAGATCAATTAAAAACATTCGATAATTAGAATAAGATCGCTCATGAAGATCGTGCATTTAAATCTTTGAATTTTCACCTTTTTATTTAAATGTGTTGTTGGTTTCCATTTCAAATCTCTAAACAAAACAATTTCTCAAGTTGTTCTAAATATTTTTAAACTGTTACTTTTACAAGTTGAAATGTTTTCAAATTTGAACTAGTCTTTGAGACTGTGAAAAACTGACTTTTGATTCAGAAAAAACGAATACACACTTTTTTTCGAATTCTTAGAGACATTTTTAGTACTATCCAAATTTTCTGGACAGTGAAGATTACTTTTATGGCTTACAACATTATTGTTGACTTCAGAGAATGATGATTCAACAAATCTTGAAAATTAAACTTGAATTTTTGAAAAAATATTTCACCTATGTGGTAGCAAGACATGGAATTCATTCTTTTGTTGTTTTCCCGTTAAAAAATTGCCCTACCTATGTACTTATATATTTGATTTTTTTTTAATTTTACGCTCTTAATTATTCCTCTACATGTGGTGATAATTGCATAAATTTTGTCTTTAAGGAAGCAAGTACATTTTACCATTTTGAAAATTATTAATTGTGGAAACATTACTGAAAAATATTTTTTGAGTGCAACCAGATATTGAAACTTTGAAACCAAAATCCCATTCACTAGTCTATTCACGAAAAGAGCCAAAGTAATTCAGAGTTAAATCTTTAATTTTTCAATTATTTGAACATTTTTTTTGATTTAATTTTTGGTTTTTATTAAATTTGGTTTTGGATCTAGAGATGTGTTTATACTAACGAGTAAAATTAATCAAGCAGTAAACCAAAAAAATATAACACAAAATGTGTCTATTTGAAACAAATATTTTCTTTTAGAAGACCAAACACAAGAGATCACTATTCTAAATAAATTTTTTAGAAATCAGCATGATTTAAAAACAACCGATAAAAGCCTATTTTTGAAGATTTGTTTTCTCTTTATCTTCTTAATTTGTATGAATACAAACTATTTATTATCTTAAATTTCACAATCTATTACTATTTATTATTATTTTACAAAACCTTTTGTGACAAATTTGCTTTCAAAATCCCTTTTTAAAATATTTTTATCAAACAAAGCTAAAACAAAGAATACTTATTTCAAAAATTAAAATAAAGGAGTGGAATTCTTGGAATTAAAAAACAGTTTTAAAAGATTCAAATCAAAATAATTGAAAAATTCAAGAAAAAATTTCAATCAGATTCTGAATTATTTTGAGTCCTCATTTTAATGGAAAATAAATAATTATAAAATCAAACGAATTTATCCAATAAACCCTTATTCTCAAGAAGAATTCAAAAAATATCTGATTTTTTGAACTAAAACTAGAATTAGATGAATTAAATAAAAATATGATATTTATTTTCATTTTGGGAAATTCTTTAGAAATAAACTGTAATTTGTTTATCAAACATTTTCGAAAACAAAATTATTTTCATAAAGAATTAAAAATAAAACCAAATAAAGAATAATTAATTGTGTAAAATCTTACAGATAAGATCAAGAAATAAATGATTTTATTTATTTTTTTTTTGATTAATTTTTTCTTTTTTTTGATTTGCCTTTTTTTTTGTTGGATATGAAAATATCTTATACTAGAATAGATTCCACTCTAGTATTTATTAAAATATCAATGTATTTGGCTAAAAGAATTATTTGAAGAATTCAGTATCACATTATATTGACACTCAAAAAATGAAAAATGTACTTACCCCCCCCAAGTTATAATAACATTTGTCGTTCATACTCTCCTTTCATAATCAACGTTTGGTTATCCATAAACTTTTACCTATATATGGTTATTTATTTTTTACACAATAACAATTACTTTTTTGTGTAAAAATTATAGAGAATAGAGAACATACATGATAAATAACTGATATAACACTATCTTATTATCAAGTAGTAATTCTTCAATTACCGTGATATTTAATAAAGTTTAGCTGATTTTTGATCATTGCTTTGTGTTGTAGTGAGTCAAAACACTTTGTTAAAAATATTAACATTTTTGAGGTTAGATATTAAAATATTTTTTTATCATCTTCATTGGATTTATTAATAAAATTCTTTTTTGTAATTATCATTTCATTTTTTATGAATACACGCTAATCAGGTTCTTATTATTTCCTAAATAATTCAATTATTTTTTTTTTATAAATAAGTTTTGGGGAAAATATTGCTCCGGTATTGTTAATTAAGATGGGGTTGTGATACATTATTACCCCATCATCGCCTCCTTTTTGTTCAAAAAAATTATTATTTTCTTTTATGGATTTAAAATTATTTTCAATTGTATATTTATCAAGTTTTGGAAAGTATCTTTATATTTTTTCTACTAAACTTTGAGTTGTTTTATTGATATTTTTATTCTTTTTTTTTGTTCTAATTTTTTTTTGTATAATTAAACCCTGGCAAAATATTGAAGAGAATAATTTTTTAGGTATTTAATTTATTCTCCGATTTCTTCTCATTTAAAATATTTACCCAGATAATTAGATATCTTTTGATACTTTTTATGGAATTTTTAATCTTGTATAAAATTTTTTTTCCTTTATTTCTTATTACTAATTTGATAATAGTTTGTTATTTATTTTCCATTTGAGTATTATTTTTAATTATTTTGAGGTTCATTTCACCAGTTAAATTCTATTTTTAATCGAAACTCAGACAGGATGAGCCTAAATTCTGAATTAATTTATCCACCCTTTTTTAGTTTTACCCACATATTACCCTTTTTAGCAAGGAATTAGAGACCGAATCTACCATACTTTTCAATATTTAGAGAATATTAGTTTCTTCTTTTCAAACTTTATTCTTTCTTTGAAATTATCATAAAAAAGACAGAATCATGAAAAAAATTAGCAAGACCAAATAAAAATAAAAAAAGAAAAAATAAAAATAACAGAAGCTGCAAATAAGACAAATTATTCCATAATATCAAATTGGATAAAAATATCATCTCCTTTACAATTAAACAAGGGGGGTAAGTATATTTTTACAAAATTTGAATATCTTATTTTATACGAAAATGAACCTTTCAAATAATTTCTTAGCCAAATAGACTAATATTTTAATAAATACGGACGTGTCAGTTATCTGGATATAATAGATTTACATAACCACTAAACAATGAAAAATTAAAAAAATGAAAAATTTGATCAAGAAATCATAAAAAAAAATCATATATTCATCGATATTATCTTTAAAATTTGATACAATTACTGCACTTTAATTTGGTATCATTATTAATTCTAAAAGTAATAATTTTCTTTGGGAAATTTTTGATTAACAAATTACTTCCAATTTACAAAGAATGACCAACATGAAATTTTAAAACCCTATTTTTATACGATTTATCTAATTCTAGTTTGGTTTCAGAAAATAAGATATTTTTTGAATTTTTCTTCAGAAATAAAGATTTATTGGACAAATTTGTTTGATTTGATAACGATTTAGTTAATTTCAAATTAAATTTAAAACAAAAATAATTCTAATTTCTAATTTCATTTTTTTTTCCCCAATTTAACTTTTTCTTTGATTTGAATCTTTTTTAACTCTTTTGTTGATTCAAAGAATTCAATCCTTTTTGTTTAATCTTTGAAACAATATCCTTTGTTTTTGACTTTTTTTAATAAAAATATAATAAACAGAATTTTGAAAGTAAATTTGTAAAAAAAAAGATTTTTTAAAATAATAATAAAATGTAATTGGGGAGAGAAACTCAAGGTTAATAATTAGTTTGTATTCATCTAAATTATTAAGAAATAGAAAAAAAATCTTTGAAAATATAACTTTATAGAATTTTTTTAAATCATTCTTGATTTCAACGAATTTCTCTCAAAAAGCTGATCTTTCTTGTTTGGCCTTATGAAAGAAAAGATTTGTTTCAATACACATCTTATTGTACCTATTTTTTTGTTTTATTCTTTGATTGATTTCAACATTCACATTTATAGATCCAATAAATACATTTTGAGAAATAAACCTAATTTAATAAAAACCCAAAATTTTAATAAAAAAAAATTGAAAGATTAAAGCTTCAACTCTGATTTACTTTAGGTTCGATTTCTTTTCACAAATAGAGCAGCGAATGATATTTTGGTTTCAAAATTTCAATATCTCTATTGGCACTCAAAATCATTTTTCCTTAAGGTTGCCGCAATAAAAAAATTTGGAAAATTAGAAAATTTGCTTAAATTTTTTAATATACATACTTTGTGTAAAAAAAAAATAAAACCTTTAAAAACTAAAAATTATGTATTAAAATTTCATTATTGGTTTCTTAGTTTCTGATGTGTTTTTTTGAATTAAAAATAAAAAATAAAATAATAAAAGAATAAAATAAAAAATAAAAAATAAAAAATAAAAATAAAAAATAAAAAATAATAAAATAAAAAACAGGATCCAAATATTAATATTAATAAAAGCCATCCAAAACTGACAATTGATTTTCAAAATTTTCCTTTGGTTTCAATTTTTCTTTATTACAATAATATAAAGAGTCTTGCATTTCATCTTTTAATAGATCCTTAATTCTATTAACGATTTGTGTGTTGTATTTTTGATATATCTCTCTCTCTGTCTCATTGATTTCGAGTTGCGATTTTAAATTGACTATTATTTGTTTAAACTGAACTAATCTATTTTTATCCCAAACTGTGATAAAGCGTTTTTTGGCGATCATGCAAGTCATCAAGCAATTATGGTCATATTGATCTTTAATTTTGGGATCTGCGCCCTTTTGCAGGAGGTAATTAATGACATCAATGTGCCCATATAGGGTAGCATAGTGCAGGCCTGTCATTGCTTTGGCGTCCCTTGAATGTAATAAATCCTTGTTGTTGTTTAGGATATATTTTGTTGCGGTAAGGTTGCCCAGGCGGCATGATGAATGTAAAAAGTTTTTCCCGTTTTGATCAAGATTTTCGCAAGAGAATCCTTTTGAAGTCAAGAAATTTAATGTATTTATAAATTCACTTTCAGAATTTTCTTGGTTTTCGTCATAATCTTCTTCGATTTCATTTTCTAAATCGCTAATGTTTGAGCTTGATTCGGTGGACACTGAATCTGTTGAAGATCCAGACGATGAAGACGATGACGATGACGATGACGATGATGACGACGACGACGACGACGACGACGACGACGATGATGATGAAGAACTTCCACTGCCACCTTTCTTCTTCTTCTTCATCTTTTCTTCTTCTTCCTTGATCTTCCTTTCCTCGTGCTCCTTCCGCTTTAATAATCTCCTTTCTTCTCTTTGTCGTTCCTTCTCAATTTTTTTTTTCAGATTATTTGCCTTCTCAATTTCTCTTTTTTCGTCCATTTCCTTCAATAAGTTTTCTTCTTCGATCTGTGCTTGCCTTTGCTTTTCCTTGGCGCTCTGCACCTTTTGAGTTTGCTTTCTCAATTGCTCTTTATCCTTCTCATTCAGCTCACTGTCCTTTTCCACTTTATTCACAGACTCTTCGATTTGCTGTAACGAATCTAATAGCTGCATCAAGTTCTCTGTTTTTTCATTATCGATTTTCTTTTCCAATTCGATCGACTCGTTTGTCGTCTTTCTGTTTTTGAAATCCAAATCAAAATCTTCTTCGTCGGATTCGTCCGATTCCTCTTCGAAGATCGGATCGTTTTCAATGGAATCGATCTGCATTTGAACAGATTTCAGCATTTCTAAAAGCTCTGGTGATTGTGATTGTGATTGTGATTGCGCCTGCCTATTGCCACCAGTAACATTTTCGTTATCTTGCCCTTGCTTCCCATTTTCGTTCCCATTTCGATTTTCAGGATCGCTTTTCAATTTGCTTAATAAATTTGTCAGTTTGGACTTCAAATTCTGGCTTTTTTGCTTAATTTTCTTTTTGGACTCCTTGCGCTCACGCTTCTTGCGCTTTTTTTCGAGATTCTTTTGCGCCAATCCGCGCTGTTTCTGCTTCCTTTCCAATTGCCTTTGCATTTTTTTTTGATTTTTTTCTTCTTTCCTCTGCTTTTCCCTTTCCAATTTTTCCTGTTTTTTTCGTAGTTTCTCTTTTCTCTGTCGTTTTTTTTCCTTTTGCTTCTCGATTTTTTTCCTTAATTTTCGTTCCATTTTTTCCTTTCTCTTTTGTATTCTTTCTTGCCTCCTTAGCTCCTTTTTACGCCTTCTTTCAGCCTTTTTCCTTTTGATCTTTTCAATCTTCGTGCTATTGCTTTTCATCTTTTGCTGTTCTTCTTTCTTCAAGAATAATCCTGCTTCCGCCTTTTCGATCGGCACAGCTAATTCGTTTAATGTTTGTAATAATTCATTCAGATCTTCTTCCTCCTCCTCGTCGAGATCTTTGTCCACGCCCAATTGCTCTTCGGGATCCTCGAATTGGTTCTCTGTATTTGTTTCTTCGCCATCTTCGATTAATGTTTGTTGGGCGTCATCAATTTTTAATTGCAAGTCCTTCAAAATGCTTGCTAATTCTTCGTCATCGTCATCATCGTCATCATCGTCATTATTTTTTTTGTTTTTTTTTTTGAAGAGCCCCAACAGTTTTTTAATTTTTTCAACAACAACTTCAACTGCCTTTTTGACTTCCTCTTTGACTAATTTCTTTTTTTTCTCTCGATCGGCCTGCTGGATTCTTTGCCTTTGCCTTTCTTCTTCCTTCTTCCTTTTCCTTTCAGCCTTTTGTAATTTTTCTTCGATTTTTTTTTGCTCTTTTAATATCTTCGCCTTTTCCTTTTCTTGCTCCATTTGCATTTTCAATTCCATCTTTTTTCTTTTCATCTCCTCCTTTTGGATTTTTCTTTCTTCCTCCTTTCGCTTCTTTTCCTGCTTTCTTTCCAATTCTGCCAATTCCTTCAACTTTTTCTCTCGATCCTTGCGATCCCTTTTTTGTGTCTGTGCTAATTTCCTTGCCTCTTGCTTCCTCTTTTTTTCCTGTTCCCTCAGCGAGCTTCGCTGTTTAACTCTTTCTTCCTTTAATTTACGTTGTCTTTCCTTTTGAACCCTTTTCGTTTGTGCTCTTTGCTGCCTTTTGTGCTGCCTTTCTCGCTTCACCCTCTCCTTTTGCTGCTTTTTTTCGATTTTGACCTTGATCTTTCTCTCTCTTTGCTCCTTCATTTTTTGTTTCTTCATGATCCTTTCTTTCCTTCGGACTTGGTGCTTTTGTCTTCGTTCCTTTTTTTTCGTTTCCAATTTTTTGATCTTTTCGACTTTCTTTTCTAGGGACCTTTGCTCGGATTCATCCAAATTTTCTTCCTTATCAACCATTTCGAGCGTGTTTTCTAATCCCTTGAGAGTGGTTAATAGATCTCCCACATCCTTGGAGGCCTCGATTTCCATCTTGAGATCATGCTCCATATCTAACTCTATTTCTTCTGCTTCTTCCATATCATAAACATCTAATTCATCTTCAGTTTCTGTTTCGGTATCTGTGGCTTCTTCTTCATTTGTTTTTTTGAAATTCCCCAGGACGCTTGTGACATGCCCCAACATTTGTAATAATTTTTCTTCTTCAGAATCGACCTCGGTTTCTGTTGCAGTTAAATATTCTCCGTTGCTGACGCTATCTACTTCCACATCCATTGCAATTGCAATTTCGTCTTTTTTGGCTTTTTCATTTGATTCTCCCTTGGTTTCCTTGATCTCCTTGATTTCCTTGCTTTCCTTGATTTTGGTTTGATCATTTTCAGGTTTCCTATTCTTTTGTCTTCGCTCACGACGATCCTTTTTCTTTTGATCTTTTTTCATTTTCAATTTTTTCAGAATGTCTTTGACTCTTACAACCATTCCATCAATCTGTTGCTTGGCATTTTTGCTATCTTTCTTTCTTTTTTTTTTGCGATCCTTTTTTTCTTGCTTTTTTCTTTTGATTTCTTGCTTTTTTTTTTCGAGTGCCAATTTTTTTAATCGTTTTTTTTCTTCCCTTTGCTTTTTTTTTTCTTGCTTTCTTTTTTGCTTGTCCAATTTTTTTTGTTCCTTTTGGCGTTTTTTTTCTTCTTTTAACTGTTGCTTTTCTAGTTCCTTTTGCTTGGCGATTTCTGCTCTTTTTTGCTTTCTTATTTGCTGCTTTTTATGCAATTCTGAAATTTTTTTCGTCCTTTTATCGAATTGCTTCTTTTCCTTGGGGTCTAATGCGCCGTCCTTCTCCACTTTATTGACAGTTTCGTCAAAGCCATTGAGAGTGGATAATAAAATTTCAATGTCTTGATCTTTTTCTTGTTCCATTTTTTCTTCTTCTAAATTTGTTAAATCTTGTTTCTTCTTTTTCCTTGCCCTGCCTTCTTTATTGTCTCCGTTTGATTCCTCGTCACCCGACGACGATGATGAAGAATCGCCACCAGAAGAAGACGAGGAAGAATCGCTTGACGAAATGCCATCACTGTCATCTAAAAATTCGCCATCGTCGGTGTCCGCCAATGCCAATTCAAATATTCCCTCCAGCGCCTTCTTCAATTTTTCAATGAATTGGATTTTGGTCTTTTTCGCTTCCTCATCGGTTTCCTTTCCTAAGTCTTCCTCCAGGTCTTTGATCCGATCATCTAGTAATCCTATTTGCAATTCAACTCTCTTTTTTTTATCCTTTCTTTTCTCTCTTTTCCGTTTTTTTTCCTCCTTGATTCTTTCCATTTCTAATTTCCTTTGAAGTTTTTCTTGCTCCTTTTTCCGTTTTTTTTCTTCCTTAATTTGCTTCTTTTTTTGTTGAATCCGTTCCTTATTTAATCTCTTTTGCTTAGCAATTTGCTCTCTTCGTTTTTTCAGCTCAGCTCTTGCCCTTTCTCTCTCGTTTTTTTTTTGTAATTTTTCTTCCTGTTTCGCTAATTTTAACCGAATGGATTCTTCTTCTTTTTCCTTTTTGAGCTTGGCCTTTTCCCTTTTCAATTTTTCCTTTTGCAGCTTGAGCATCTTTTTTTTTTCGGACAATTGCTCCTTTTTATTTTGTTTCGACTTTAATTTTTCTTCTTGCTTTTGCTTTTTGAGGAGCTCCTTCTCCTTTTGCTTTCTTTTTTCAGCTGCTTCTTTTTCTTTTTTCAATTTTTCAATTGCTAACAGCTTTTTTTGTCTTTTGGCCTCTTTTTCTTTTTCTCGTTCCTTTCGTCGTTTTTCTTTTTCAATCCGAATTAATTGCTTTTCCTTTTCCTTTTTTTCCTTTTCAATTTTTCGTTTTTTCCTTTCTTCGTCTTGCTTCGCTTTATTATCCTTTCTTTGCCTTTTTAAGTTTTTTTTCGTTTCCTGGCGTTCCTTTTCATTTTTTTTGATCATATCTAATTTTTTTAATCTCAAGTCTAATTCGTCTTTGGAGCTTGAATCAAACTCATCAGTAATATCAATAGTTACAACAATGTCTTCCAAGTCTTCAAGATTTTCATTTAATTCATCTAAATCTTCTATTTCTTCCTCTTCTATTCTTAAA
Source organism: Anaeramoeba flamelloides (assembly GCA_027625915.1). Classification (NCBI taxonomy): domain Eukaryota; family Anaeramoebidae; genus Anaeramoeba; species Anaeramoeba flamelloides. Next base: position 7,534,508 of record JANTQA010000032.1, on the reverse strand, counting down.
TCTTCAACTAAATCGATTTCTAAATTATCTGCTTCATCCAAATTTTCGATATCAATGCTATTTGCAGAAACCTTTTCTTCACTATCCTCTTCATTATCTAAGGAATTAAGTAAAGATTCTAAATTATTTAACATGACGTTTAATTTTATTTCATCTTCATCCTCTTCTTCATCGTCATCAGAGCTTTCTTCACCATGCTTTTTTTCTTTTTTTTGCCTTTGCTTTTTTTTGAGTAAATTTTTTAATTTTTCGATCAATGCCTTCACATTCTTTTTAATTTTTGATTTTTTTTCTTTTTTGTTCTTAGCAGTTTCTTTGTTTTTTTGTTTTTGTTGTATTAATTGTTTTTTCTTTTTTTCCAAGTTTTGCTTTTTTGTCTTTTTTTTTTCTTGCTTTAACAATAATTTGGTTTTCTTATCTTTTTCTTTTTGCTTAAGTTTTTTTTCCTTTTCTCTTTGTTTAGCCTTTTCTCTCTTCTTCCTTTCTAACTCTCTTTTTTGTTTGATTCGTAATTCCTCAATTGCTCTTTGTTCTTTTTTTAATTGTCTTTCCTTAACAATATCAAGTCGTTGTTTTTTTCTTTCTTCTCTTTTTTTTTCCAATTCCTTTAATTTATTTTGCTTTTCTTCAATTTTCTTTTTTTCATCACTATCAAGTTTCTCGCCCTTTTCAACTTTATCAACAGTTTCAGTTAAACCTTCGATAGTTAAAATTAAGCTTTTGATTTCTTTTTTTTTTAATTTCTTTAATTTCTTTAATTGAACTTGTTCAGAATTTTCTTCATTTACCTTTTGCTTTTTTTTTTTTCTCTTTCTTTCCCTTTCTCTTTCTCGTTCTCGTTCTCGTTCTATTTCTCTCTCTCTTTCTCTTTCTCTTTCTTGCTCTCGTTCTTTATCTCGTTTCTTTTCTGATCCTGTATCTGAAGATGACGACGATGATGACGACGAAGAAGATGATGATGACGACGACGACGAAGATACGGATGAGGCTGTAGTAAAACTAGACGAAATTGAGTCAGAAGAAGAAGAATAATTTTTGGCAATATGATCAATATTTTTTAAAGTATTTTCTACAATTGCAATCATTCCAGATAATTCCTTTTCCTTTTCCTTTTGATCCACCGTTGGCTTATCCTCCTTTTCCTTATTTTTATTATTATCCTTTTGCTTTTTGTCTAAATTTGATTTTATTGTTAATAATCTCTTCATTAATGGTTTAATTCTTTCATCAACAGTTTGCTTATTTATTTGGATTTCTTGTTTGATCAATTCTTTTTCTTGCTTTTCTTTTTCTAATTGTTGCTTTTGAATTTTTTTATCCTTGTCTTTTAATTTTTTTCGATTTTCTTTCAATTTCCTTTTTCTTTCTTTCTTTTCTTCTTTTTCTTTTCTCTTTTTCTCCTTTTCCATCTGTTGCACTCGTTTTTTTTTGATCCTTTCATTCTTTTTTCTTTTCTTTTCTTCCATTTCTTTTTTTTTGCGTTCATATCTTTCCTTTTGCAATTGAATTCGTTTTTGCTTTTCTAATTCTAATTTTTCTTTTCTTTTCCTTTCTTTATCTTTTTCTTTTTGGATTCTTTTTTCTTCTGCCAATTTTTTTTTCTCTAATCGTTTTTTTTCATCCTCTTGCTTTTTTAATAATTTTTCTTTTAATTTTTTTTCCTTTTGTAATTGCTTTTCTTTGGCCTTTTTCAGCTTTTCTTCTTCCTTTTTTCTTTGCCTTTCTAATTTCTCTTCTTTTTTGCGTTCTCTTTCTGACAATCTCAGCTTTCTTCTTTTTTCTTTTTCCTTTTTCCTTGTTGCCTTTTTCGAATTGATATCTTTAAGATCCTTCATTTTAGTACTAATATCATCTTTATCCTTGCTTTCTAATGGCTTGTCATTTTCAATTTTTGCTAAAGTTTGATTCAGCGAATCAAAGATATTAAACAAATCATCAAAATCTTTATTATCAGCGTCAGCTAAATCTTGATCTATTTCAAATCCAAGTTTAATTTCTTCACCATCCTCATAATTATCTGGATCTAAATTTTCTTCTTCATCTTCATCGTTATTGTCATCTTCATCATCGTCAATATTACCCAATAAATCTTGCGTCATTTCTAATAGATTAATCAATTCCTCTGTTTCCTTAAGCGATTCCTCATCTTCACCATCGTTCTTTTGCTGTGATTTTTTTAATTTTAATTTGTTCAGTAAGGATCTAATTCGATCCATTAATTTCGTTTTATTCTTTTTCATTTTTTCTTTTTTTTCCTTTTTTTCTTTTCTCTTTTGTTTCCTAATTTTTAACTTTTCTTCGATTATCTTTTTTTTCCTTTCGCGTTCTTGTTGTCTTTTAAGTTCCTTTAATCTCTTTTTTTCTTCCTTCTCCTTTCGTTCCTTTTCCTCTTTTAATCTCTTTTCTTCTAATTTTTTTTGTTTTTCTAATTGTAATTGTCTTTTTTTTTCTAATTCCAGCTTTTTTTTTTGCCTTTGATCTTTCCGTTTTTCTCGTTGTTTATCTTCTTTTTCCTTTTGCTTTCTTTGTTTTAATAATTCTTTTTCTCTTTGCTTTTCCAATTTCAGCAGGGCGTCTTTGTTTTTTTTTGCATTTCTTTCTTTGATCGTTTTGTTCTCCTTTTCTAATTGCTTTTTTTCATTGTCCTTTATACTGTCTCCCTTTTTAACTTTTCGAATAGTATTGTTCACATTATCTAAACTATCAAGAAGTTGTTTAAGATCATAATCATCTGCCTGTTCAGAATTTGCTTTATTGTCTTTTTCGTTCTTTTTTTTTGCCATCTGTTTTTTTTGCTTTTGCTTTTGCTTTTGATCTTTTTTACGTTTTTTGGAATCTGAATCCGAAGACGACGAGGACGAGGACGATGATGAGGACGAGGACGATAATGATGAAGGAGAAGAAGTTGAAGATTCTTTAGTAACAGCTAAATTTATTTGATCGATTAATGATTGAATTAAATTTAACAACTCTTGGTTATCCTTTTTTTTTTTTTTATCATTATCATTTTTTAATTTTTTATATTTTTCAGAAATTGGTATTAATTTGCTTTGGATATTGAATTTTTTATTTTTTCTTCTTTGCTTTTTGTCTTTTTTTTTTTTTATTTTTTGATCCAATTTTTCTTTTCGTTTTTTCTCTTTTTGTAGTTTTTTTTTCCTTTCCTTTTCTCGCTTTTTTTTTTCTTCTTGCTTTTCCTTTTCTTTTCGTTCCTTATCTAATTTTTTGTTTTTTTCTTCTTCTTCTTTTAATTTTTTGATTCTTTCCTTTTCATCTTTTTTTTCTTTTTCCTTTCGATCCTTTTCATTTTGTTTTTCTTTTTTTAATCTTTCTTTGTGATCCTTCTGATCCTTTTCTTTTCTCTCTTTTTCTGCTTTTTTGTCTTGTTCTTTTTTTAATTTCTCTTGTTTTTCCTTTTCCTTTCGTTCTTTTTCTTTTTTGGTTTTGTCTTTCTTTTCCTGTTCCTTCCGGTCCTTGTCTAATTTTTTTTGTCTTTCTTCTTCTTCTTTTAATTTTTTGATTCTTTCCTTTTCATCTTTTTTTTCTTTTTCCTTTTGATCCTTTTCTTTTTTTTGCTTTGCCTTTCTTTCCTTTTCTTTTCTTTCTTTCTCTGCTTTTTTTTGATTTTCCTTTTTTAGCTTGTCTTGCTTTTCTTTCTCTTTTCGTTCCTTTTCTAATTTTTTTTCTCTTTCGTTTCTCTCCTTTACCAATTTTTTTTGTCTTTCTTCCTCTTCTTTTAATTTTCTTAACCGTTCCTTCTCTTCTCTTTCTTGCTCTTTTTTTTTTCTTTCTTGTTTTTTTTTTCTCTTTTTTTCCTCCAATCGCTTTTTATGCTTTATTTGTTTTTCAAGCTTTTTTAATTTTAAAATCTCTTTTTTTTCCTTGTTTTGTTTTTTTCTTTGCTCTTTTTTTTTTTTTCTTTTTTCCTTCTTATTTTTAATCTTTTCCATTTCATTTAATTTTTTATTGATATTCTTTTGATCTTCTGGCTTTAATGGTTCATCATTTTCAATTTTGGATAACGTTTTTTCTAATGATTGTAAATTATTTAATAACGCAAGAAAATCATTTTTTTCTTCCTTATCAAGATCATCATCTCGTTCTGAATCGGATTTTGATCCATTTTCAGATTTTTCATTACTCGTATGAGATGGACTTCCACTGGATTTGGAGTGAGAGCTGTCACTGGAACTTGAGCTGTCACTGGTGCTGGAACTGGAACTGGAACTAGAACTTGAGCTGGAACCAGATTTCTTTTCACTTTCATTATCACTACCTTCAGTGTCAGAAAAATCATCTAAAGCCTTAAACACATTGTGTACGTTTTCTAAGAGTTCAATCATTTCTTCATTTTGTTTTTGTTCCTTTGGATCCGAGGATTTTTTTGATCTCAATTTTTTAATTGCATTCTTTAATAATTTTTGTAATTTTCTGATGGCTTTTTTGATTTTGGATTTGATAACAGATGTGTCTTGATTTTTTTGATTTTTACGTTCCTTTTTTTCTAATTTTTTTAAATTTTTTAATTTTTGTGCATTTTCTTTTTGCAATCTTTTTTTTTCTTTTCTTCGTAGCTTTCGGTCTTCTTTTCTTTTTCTTTGCTGTTCCTTTTCAATTAATTCCTGTTCTCTTTTTTGCCTTTTATGCTTTCTTTGCTCTGCTTTTTTTTTTTTTTTTTCAAGCCCTAATTTTATTTTGAGTTGCCTTTGTCTTTCCTTTTCTTGCTGTTTTTTTAATTTCAATTCCTTTCTTTCTTTCTGTTTTTTTTCTTTCAAAAGTCTTCTTTCTTCTTTTTCCTTTTCTCTCCTTTCTTTCTTTTCCTTCATGGCGTCGAGTTTTTTTTGCTTTTTTTCAAGATTCTTTTGTTCTTTGTCAGTAATTTTTTCTCCCTTTTCAGCCCTGGTAACTGTTTTGTCAATGTCATCAATGGTAACTAAGCAATCGTCAACATCCGCATCCTCTTCTTGGGCAATTTTGGATGCATATTCCATATCCTCTTGGGCCTCTTGTGCAATCTCTTTTTCGGTTTCAGATTCGGATCCTGAATCAGATGATCCACTTTTGGATGAACTACTTTCAGATGAACTACTTGCAGATTCGCTCGTTGGAGTGAAGAAATCAGAGCTATGATCAGAACTTGTTATAAAGTGATCAGTTGAAGAGGAACTTGTTTCTTCTTTTTCTGATTCTTCAGATTCTTCTTCTTTTTCGTTTTTAATTTTGGTAAGTAATTCCATTTGCGAAATTAATTCTTCGGTTTGTTTGATCATATCTAATAATTTTTGATCATCTCCTGATAATTGGGTTTTTCCATCAGAGTTTGAATTCTTTTTTTCTTGTGATTCGTTAAATTCCTTTTTTAAATTGCTAACTCTTTCGACTAAAGTTTCAATTAAATCATTTGCCTTCAATTTTTTGTTATTAGTTTTTTCTTTTAATTTCTTCCTTTCAAGTCTCTTTTTTTCTAAAAGTTCTTTTTGCTCTTGTTTTCTTTTTCTTTTTGCTTCCTTTTTGGCATTTTTCTTTTTCTGCTTGGCGAGTCTTTTTTCCTTTTCTTTTTTCCTTTTTTTTAGAATCCTCTCCTTTCGTTGATCCATATTCTTTTGCCTTTCTTCCTGTTGCTTTCGTTCTTTCTCTAGCTTTTCCCTTTTTTTTTTCTCTCTGGCATCTTTCCTTTCCTGTTTTTTTTTTCTCATTAATTCTTTTTCTTGTATTAATTTTTTTAATTTCTGTGCTCTTTCCTTCTTTTCTTTCTCTTGCCGTTTTTGTAATTCAATTTCTTCTTTTTCTCTTCTCTTTCGTTCTTCTTCTTCTTGCTTTTGTTTTTTGATCCTTTCCTCTTCCTCCTTCTTTTCCTTCTTGATCCTTTCCTGTTCCTCCTTCTTTTCCTTCTTGATCCTTTCTTGTTCCTCCTTCTTTTGCTTTTTTAATCTTCCTTGTTCCTCCTTCTCCTGTTGCTTCTTTAGTTTCTTTTCGTCCTTCTCTTTCTGCTTCTTTAATTTTGCCTCCTCGGCCCTTTTTTTTTTTTCCATTTTGGCTAATTGTTGTTTTTCCTTTTTGGTCAGGGGCCTGTCATTTTCAGAATTTGATTTGTCTTTATGCTTTTTTTTTGACCCACTCCCTGAACTTGAACTCGAGCTGGAACTGGAACTTGAGCTGGTGCTGGAACTTGAACTTTCTCCACTTTTGTTCATTTCCTCGTTTTCAGTCAACTCAAACCCTCGCAATTTCCATTCTAAAGGTGTTTTGCCACTTAAAAGGGCAATGTTTAATAAATTTTGAGTATCGTTTTGATCAATAACGGCTCCTTGCTTTATCAACTCTTTGATACGATCAACTCTGTTCAGGTACGTTGCTAAAAATAATGGCGATCGATGAAGGTTATCCCTTGCATTCAGATCTGCATCTTTCTTTTTTAATAATTTTAAAATTTCTGGTTCATGGCTTTCGCATAAAATGTATGCATGCACAGGAGTCATCCCATTGACATCCTTGGCATTGACATTTGCTCCTTTTTTAATCAGCTTCTCAACAACCAACTTGAGCCCCTTTAAGCATGCAAAGTGAAGCGCAGTCCTTTTGTTTGGACCAGACTGATCCGGTTCGCTCACATGATCGAGGAATAATAATGCTAATTCAGATTTTAAACATACAATAGCTTGCTGAGTTAATGTAAAACCCGTTGACGGTATTTTTCGGTTTGGATCAAGTTTTTTGTTTTTCAAAAAAGATTGAAATGATTTGATTTTGTTTTTTTGGATTAATTCTAAAAGTTGTGACATTTCTTTTATAATTAAAATTTTTTTTTTAGTTTTTTATTTTTTGTTTTTTTGTTTTTTGTTTTGTTTTTGTTTTTTTTTGATTGGTTTTTGAAAAAGTTAAAAAGGAAAAAATTGTTTTAAATTTAAAAATATGAGTTGTTTATACCTTATTTTTTAATCAACTTTCAGAAAGGGAAAAAATTTGTTTTTTGAAAAAGAAAAAGATTAATTTATTTTTCTTTTCAAAAAAAAGATAACAATTGTAAAAAAATGAGTAATTTTGGAATTGAATTTTTGTTCAATAATTTCAGACTTTAACAACCACTTCGAATTTTGTTAGTTTCTCTGATGAAAAACTTTTTCGAAAAAGAATAATTTTTTCTTCTTTAAGTTTTTGGTTATTGAATTAATTTCCCATCCGCAAAACTATATTTATTCTGAAATCTTGAGAAAGAGTAAATCTAAATTGAGAAGAAAATTTTCATTTTTAATTGGTTTTTTTAGATCTTTTTATTTTTTCTCCTCTTGTCAAAGCGGATTAACACGTTTGAAATAAAAATTTTCTTTTTTTCTTTGGAAAATGATAATATGAGTGAGAGACTTAAACTGGTTCCCTGGGTTTGGTTGTCTAACATTATTTTTTGAGTAAACAAAAAACAAAAAGCTTTTACTTGATCGAGAGTATTTTTTTTTGACAATTTCACAAAAGCCAACTAAAAATAAAATATTGTTCCAATTTAAATTAGGGTTGAAGAAAAATAGAATTTCAATTTTAAAAAAGAATACATCAAGCTTTAAGCAAGGAAAATCTGATCTTGAATAATTTTTGTTTTTATTTCCCTTCTAAATGAAAGTTTTTTCAAACACAACTTTAAAATTTTTGATCCATCGTGTTATCCTTTTATTGAAACTTTTTTTGATAAACACATGTCTATGATTCTTATTTATCAAAGTATAGATTGTAAAAAATTTTAGGTTTAAATTAAGGAACGATTACTCAAACAACAGGATAAAATTTCAAATATTTTATTGGTGATATTCTCTGTAACTAATCTAGTTTGTTCGAGTGTCCAAAAAATCCTGCTCGACTCAGAAACCCATTAAAAGAATCGATTTTTTAATGTGATCAAATATTGTGTTACATTTTTTCCGAAAAAAAGAAAAACATTCAAAATTCATTTTATTTCTTGACCATATAAAAAGTTTTTGCCCCTATTTATTACCATTTCCATCATTATTACTCAATACCAAATCTGGATTCCAAAGAATATTAATATAAAGAGTTTTTTTCTTTTACTGGTATTTGAATTCTAAAGAGGACAAAATTTTCACTTGATTTTCAATATTTGTCTTTAATAAAAAGAGTTTTCTCAGAAGTGTGTTGTAATTTGGGATCTATTAGAAATGGATCTATTGAAAAGGGAAATTGAAAATTCAATGAAAATTTTTTCCCATTTAGAATTCAAATACCAGTAAGAGATAATTCTTTGGGTTAAATCAAAAAATTGATTGATTCAACAGATTAAAAAATAATTAGTCTTGATTTAAGTCTATTAGTTATAAAAATTAAAGTTCTAGTAGTCATTAACAAATTTTACTTTATAATTGTGTTTTTGTTCCAAGATAAAATTTGATATTTCAAAATAACATTTTCTGAAAGATACTTTAGAATGGTTATTATTCCTCAAAATTCAAAATCAAATTTCTTCTGCCAAAAATGATTTGAATGGTTATAATGCTTCTGGTGAATATGACCAAATAATTTGTTATAAAAATCTTTTTGCAATTTTTTTTCCATTTTTTGACGTTTAGAAAACAACTTTTTTAAAAACCTTGTGGAATAAAAAATTTTTTACTCAATTGATCTCGAATTTCATTAATAAAATATTGTTAAACTTCTATCAAATATTCATTTATTTTATTTCCTATACACCCTTTAGTTTCGTTGGCTGAGATTTATCATAAAATATAATAATTAAAAATAATTATAAATAAAAAGAAATTTTCTTTTAAAATCAAAACTTTCCAACATAAATCCTAAAAATATGTTTCATCATTTTCAAGTATTAACTTTATACCTAATAAAAATAATAGGTTTTTTTTTTTTCTTTATATATTGGTAACAAGTGTTTGTTGTATATGAAAAAATTGACTCTAATTAATAAATCATCTATCAATGGTTAATCCAGCCATTTCAAAATCCAAAATACAAATTATAAAAAAATATTTTTTTTAAGATTTTTGGTAAGATTTCATTTTATTTTCTAAATATACTACTCCCCTTAAGGTGTAATTTTTTCTTTTTTTTTTTTTTTTTTTTTTTTTTGAGATAATAATGATTGAAATATTTTTTTTTCAAGGGTTCAAGTAAATTCCAAAACGAACAAACCTTTGAGTGGATACAAAAAAATTATTTTTTTTGAAAAAATCTGAAAAAATAATTAATTGTTTACCGAAATTTCAATTTATACTGTTATCAAAATAATTTTTTGATAAAATGTTAATCTGTGTTTCAAAATACTAAACCGTGTTTCTTTTTTATAAAATACTTATAAATTGAATGATCAAAGTAATTGAAAGAAATGATTAGTAAATATCATATGAATATTTTATCGCTTTAATATTAAAAAAGAAATTGTAAAAATGAAGGATCTAATTGTAACAATTATTTAAGAAAAATTTTCATCAGTAAAAATTCAAAAAACTGCATAAAAATTGAGAAAATTATGAAAATTTATGAACAAATTACATTCATAATTTAATTTTCACTGAAAACATCAAGAATTTTACTTTCAAAAGTGATACAAATTTAGGGACATTACTGATTTTCTGTGAATTGGGTTTTATTTTGTAACCAGAAGAATAAAAAAACAATGTTTATGTTTTGAAAGATAGATTATAGACTTTTTTTACGCATTGTTTGATCACTGTAAATTGCATGTGCACTATAAATAAATAATGTGTTTATACATCATAATTGATATATTTAATTTGCACAATTCTCTAACGAATCACAATCAGAAGATTAAAATAAATTATTTGTCCAGTAAAAGGCAGTACTTTTTTTTTTTTTTCTTTTTCAAAATTCTTACTCGGTCCCAGCATTTATAATTGGTAATGGTATACATTTATGAGGAAATTAATATATATTTTTTTTGGATTATTATTAGCTTTGTACCGATACCCAACCGGGATGAAAAACTAATTGTATAAACATCTTGTTCAGTGTCTTTAATAGGGGGCGAAAAATGATATTTTCAAGAAGAAAAAAAAATTAAAAAATCAAAAAACTCTAAAAAACATCTTAATTTGTAATTATAATTTATTGTAATTTTTTGAGAAGATATTCATAAAGCGAAAACAAGATAAAATGTCGATTTTTATGACTGTGATGAATTTCGTTAAACATTTATCTTTTATGGTATTTAAAATTTTCAAAAAAAAATCTTTTTATGGGAATAATAAATTAATTATTATTCTTATGTCATAAACAGAGAATAATCAAAGTTTTCTAAATTGAGCAAAAAGGCAATTAATTTCAAAATAATTGGGTATTTAGATCACATACCATTGATTTTACATTGCCAGAAATTAATTTTATAGTTTGGTAAGCGATTTATTGGGTTTTTTTTTCAAATTTTCTTATGATTGTTTTCCAATTATTATATGGATATTTGTAAAGAAAAAATAACACTTTTGATCATGCTCAATAAGTTTCAGTTCCTTTTTAGATTGTTGATTTGGATTGCTTCTTTAACCCTTGTTATTTGTTTTTGTTTGTATAACTGGTAGTTCCCTGTAAATGGTCTGTATCTTCATCTCTTTTAAGGCTGAATTTTTTTTTTTTTTTGAATAAATTGCCTAATTTTAGTTATATTTTATTAATATAAAAAAGATAAGAATTTCTATTTAGGTCTTTTGTGGAATTTATTATTTTTAGTATGAATGTAGATGTCTTCGATTTTAAATTAAAAAAAAAACAGTGGAAAAAAACTAATTGAGAAATAAAAAGTAAATTTTTAAAATTTTCTGAATAGTTAGTAAATTAAAAAAGAAAAACATCCATTATATTTTCCTTGATTCAAAAAAAAAAGAGAGAGAAATCTTTGATTTTACTCTACCCTTTTGAATTCTGGGTAATTTCGGTAAGTTTATTTATATATATATATATAAACCCCTTTCAATCAAAGTCATCCAAGGAAAATGAAAAGGTTTACTTTTTTTTTTAGAATCAACGAAACTTAGATTGTTTTGAAATGAGAGTAATTATAAACTTCAAATTAGAGTTGATATTCATAAAATAAAGACCTAAACAAACCATAAATTTAAAAAAAAAATTTTTGGGTACCTTTCATTGAAAACCTCTCGCAAAATTCTCAATTTCTTTAGGAAATAAAAATGTTGACAATAATTTTTTTTACTTGTAAAAGTATGAAAATACAAAAGAAATTAATAAACCATGTTTTTCTGTCTGTTAATTTGGAGTTTCAAACATTTTTTTTTATCAAATTTAATTTTTAAAAAAAAAAAAAAAAAAAAAAAAAAAAAAAAAAAAATGTAGTTTTAATTTCAAAATTTTTTTTTAATCCAGTATTTCAACAATTCCTCATAAATAACTAAAAAAAAAACTTGTAATAAAAATTAAAATTTAATAAAGAAATAAAAAAATCAACAATTAATGAAAATTATCATTTTATTTAACAAATAAAATAAAATAAAATAAAAAATTAAAAATAAAGATTAAATTAATGTATTATCAGTTTGATTTTGATTAAAATTCAACTTTCCATTAAATTCATTTTTAAAATAATTAGAGTTGTTGTTATCCATGGTAAGTAATGTTTCAAAGGGATAAATGTCTTTTTTTGTTGTTTGGAAATTATTATCTAAAGGAAAATCCTGTGTATCAGAAGAATAATCATACTCTAAGCCCTCAAATAAAAAAGGTTGTTTTTGTAATTCTGATTCTGATAATAATTCTTCAAAGGGATTTAATTCCTCTTCTTTATTTAATAAAATATTATTATTTGATTTATAATCAATTATTGTTGGATCAATGTGTGTTTCAAATTCTTGCTTATCCATATTGGTTTGTTTTGATAATTGATTTGATTCATATTTGATGTTTTGGTTCTTAATTTCGTCTATTTGTGGGAAATCAGGAAATTGAAAAAAATCAGCATAATAAGATAATTCATTATCATTATCATTATTATAGATGTTGCTGTTGCTTCCATTGCTGTAGGTATTGTTGTTGTTATTGTCGCTGTTATCGCCGTTGTTATTGTTGCCTGTATTATTATCGTTATCATTATTTTTATTTCCTAGTTCATTTTTTATTTGTATTAAAGTAGATTGATTCATTACATTATTAGAATTGTTAATATTTATAATTTTTTTTCCAATTAAATCAGTGTTTTTTGAATGAAATCTTTGAATATTAATTTTTTGTTTAATGCCACTATTATTATTATGTGAATTATTTTTCCAATGGGTACATTCTTTTGATAAAATGGATTTATTATTTGAAATATTAAATAATTTGTTATTTTTATTATTATTTTTTTTTGCTTTCACTACTTTAAATTGCTTTTTCTGAGATGGTTTTGTATCATTGCTATTTTTTATTACATGTTTTGAAATTATTGAAACTGGGAATTGGTGATCATTTTTTTCTTCTTTTTGAATTAAAATCGATTTTGGATTCTTAATAATTGGAAATTGTTTTGGTGTTAAATTTGTTTTTTTTAAGAGTTTTACTGAATTTGTTTTTATATTATTGAGATTGTTATTATTCATAGTGTTCTGATTAATTGAATTTTTAATTGTTAATTTTAATTTTTCTAAATTTTTGATTTTAATTTTCTTTTTTTTTCTTGCTAGTTGTTTGGATTTTGTTTTTTGTTTTTGTTTTATTTTTTGTTTTAGCTTTTGTTTGGTTTTGGATTTTTTTCTTTTAGTCTTTTTTTTTTTTTTCATCTTTGGTTTTGGAAATGAAATATTATCTTTCTTTTTTTCTTCTGGTTGATAACACTCATTATTGCTTTCGGAAGAACTACTAGCTAACCTTACTTTTCTTCTTCTTCTATTTTTTCTTCTTCTTTTCTTTTTTTTCTTAACTTTTTTGTATTCATATTCTGATCCAAATCCAGATCCGTCACCATCTCCATAACCATCTCCATCTCCAGATACAGATTCTGATTCAGATCTAACTATAAATTTCTCAAGATCTTGAATTTCTTTATGGCTAATTTCGCTCAGTGATTTTCTTTTCTTCAAGTTCTTATCTGTGCTTTTCTTGTTTTTTTGTTTCTCTTTCTTTTTTTTTCTTTTCGTTTTTTCATTCGTTCGATTTCTTTTTCGATTCAATTTTGATTTTGTCTTTTTCTTTGTTTGTTTTTTTTTTTTGTTTTTTTTTGTTTTACTTTTAGATCCCCTTTGTTTCTTTAAAGCTTGATCATATTTGCCCATTTCCATTTGCTTTTTTAATGTTGAATTCCACCTATTTTTTATCATATTATCAGGTCTCCCCGGTAAATATGTCTTGATCTTACACCAACTGTTGCCATAGATTGCCTGTTTCTCAATTAAAATCTCATCTTCTTCTTTGGTCCATGCAGAATGATTAATAGATGGATCTAATTTGTTCTTCCATCTTTCTCGACACTGCTTAGATGTTCTTTTTGGAATGTGAGAAGAGATGAATTTCCAATTCAAATCACCATAACTTTTGACAGTCTTTTTTAAAAGTCCATCTTCTTCTTTTGTCCAGGGGCCTTTTTTTAATTCTGGATTTAAAACCTTTTTTTCGTTTTTGTTTTGTGGTTTTTGTTTTTTGGTTGGTTTGTTTGTTGTTTTTTTTTTTTTTTGGTTTTTGGTTTTTGTTTGGTTTGGTTTATTTTGGATTTAGCTTTATTAGTGCTGTTTTGTTATTTAAAGAAGAAAAAAATTAATAAAAAAAAATGAAAATTACCTTTTTCCATCTGTGTAAACATTGTGTAGGATCTTTGTCCAACAAATATTCTGCAATTAAATCCCAATCTTTTCCTTGATATTTCTGTACTGCCCTTGCCAAAATTTCATCCTAATCAGATTAAAAGTTATTAAAAATAATTTTAGGTTTATGAGTATTTGCTGGAATTTGTTTCGGTTATTTTAGGTTTCATAAAGAGGAACCAAAAAAAACATTGCTTTCAATTTTTTTTTTTTTAATTTTGAATAATAAGATTTATTAGAACCTGAACTATATTATCCAAACTAAAATCCAAAATGTTATTTATTTTAAAAAAGTTTTATAAAATTTCATCAAAACACTAGAAAATCTTCAAATAGTCAACTTTCTTGGAATTAGATTAAAAACTTTTTTTGTCTCATATTTTTAAGAGATCTATAAAAAGTTTGATTGTTTTTTTAAAATCAAATAATCCTATTAGATTGTATCTCACAAAGTACCCTCTGGAAACCAATTTAATCTCAAGAAATTAAATTTTCAATGTATTTTATAAAGATATTTGAGTTTTGACAACTCTTAATTTCTAATAAATATGGGTGATTGAAAGTAAGATTTTCAGACCTAATTGGATCATTACAGTAATTTAAATATTACTAAATCAAAATATCCTCCAAAATTTTTGAATTATCTTCAAGTTTAGTTGAGAAGCTATGAAATAACGAATTGCTATTTTTTGGTGAAGTACTGTTAATTATGCAATATAAAGATCAAAATTTTCATTTAACTTTCCAAACCCAAGAACGAAAGTAAATTATCAAAGTCCTCAATTGTCAAAGGGAAATTAAAGATTTAAAGTCTTCTTTTGAATTACAAATTGAAATCATACGATCTCTTTTAAAATCTATTTTTTTTAGAAAGCCGAATTAAAATTTTGTTCCATTTATTTTGCAACAAATAGTAAGTTTTATTTGAATTCTTTTAATAAGAAATCATTGAGTGAGATTAAAAATTCAATTTTTTATTCTTGGTGGAATTTTTATGTGGTTTTTGTAGCATTTCCAATTTTTGAATTTATTATTTCTTATTTATCACATAAAATTCATTAACGTACCTCACAAAAAATATATTTTTTTTTGTATTATTCGAAAATATCTTGTGGAAAAGTCCATAAATACTTTCTCAAAAGTTTTTTTCATTTTGTTTTTGTCAAAGGGTTATTTCTAAAATTAAACAAGATCAAATTAAAAAGTTGTTTTTTTTGGGAAATTAACAAGAAAAAATATAAAAAAGAAAAGATAAGAATGAAATTTACCTCAGAGGTAGACCAAATGGAATTTTTTGAATGCTTGACAGGTGACAAAGTTGGAAGGATTTGAATTTCTTTGAACAAAAGTTTTTGATTTTTAATAATTTGAGAGCTTTTTGTTTGATTGTGGTTAGATAGGTTAAAAAGTGTTTCAAAAAATGATACAGGGTTATGATATTGCATGTTTATAGATATTATTTGAAAAAAGAAGAAACTTACTTGTTTTTCATTGCAAATAAAGAATTTTTTCAAAAACTAAAAAACCAAAAAATAAACCAAAAATCACTTTTTTTTCTTGTCAAAAATTTTGGGTTTGAATAATCAGACCCTCCCCTTTTAACGTATTTGTGATTCAAAATAATTTTTCTACACTTGAGTCTTTTTATTTTTTTTATTTTTTTCAAAAAATATCGAATTAATTTTATCTCTTGGTTAAATCAAAAATTTCCAACAAATCCCAGAATTCGTCATTGTATCAAACAATCCGAAAAAGTTTTTAATTATTTAGTTTTATTTTTTGTCAAATTTTTTTGAGATTCTATTATTTCTTCAACAGTTGGTTTTATCGAAGCCTTTCTCTGAAAAAAGTTCTTGTCAGTGAATTAATTCTGTAAAAAAAAATTTTCTAAAAATACTTTTTGTGTTTTTGAAATCGGAATATTATTGGTTTGTTTCAAAACATTTTAATAAAAAATAATATCAAACACAATGGATGGAATGTGTCAAAAATTAATCAACAATAGACCAACAAAGAGTAATTTAACACTGATTTTTCTTTTATTTTTGACGAATATAATAAAAAAGTCACATTCAGTGCACAGTTTAAAAGTCTGATCAAAAAACAATTATTTTTTATTATATTTTAAGTTTTTTAAAAATCTGGTTACCCTTTATAAATTTTGGATCTCTTGAGATCCTGAACTTTCTTGTTTGTAAACAAATTTTGTCATGAAACACTTTGTTAACTCTTTGAGCAATGAAGAATAAATTATAAAAATCGATGCTTGTTCATCAGAACCTACCTCACTTTTCTGAAAGAAATCAGTTGAGAGATCGTTATGCCTAGAATTGTTGTGATACTTTTTGTGACATTTTTTGGATTGAGACACTTTATTGTGACTCTAGAACTGAACCTAATCAAAATTTTTGTAATTCAAGTATACTACGATTTGAATCTTCAATGTGGACAAAACTTTCACTTCCTTTTCTTTCTTGTACTTCTTACCATTATTCTTTTGCAAATAGAGTTTTCAGAGAAATAGATTTAAATTTGGGATCTTTGTTGATTGTTTTTTCAAATATTTTGGTTATCTTTGGTGAAATAGAGATCATCATTTACAAACAGATTCTGAAGAATTTTGAAATAAGAACGAGATGAAAATGTATCCCTTTTGAATTTCAAATACCAGTAGGATCATGACAAAACCGTCCAAACGAGCAAATTTCATTTTCAATTATTAATTGCCAAGAAAATATCTTTATTTTAAGGGACTAGTAACTCTTATTTATTTTTTTCCCAAAGGTAATAGAGTAATTATTTACACAAGGATTCAATTAAACCTGTTAAATTAACACATTTATCAACTGTAGAGAAATGAGTTATCATTTTTAGAAGAATTCATTTTTCCAAGAGAATTTTAAGTTAAAAAGATCAAGATCCTTTTTTGGTGGGTTTTTTGGATCAAAAACCAAAATATTTCTGAATTATTTTAAAAAAAAATTGTTTTCTTTGAAAGAAAGAAATCTTCTTATTTTCGAAGGGAGTGTACAAAAATACACTTTAAAAATAAAAATCACTAGGTTTTGAAATAACCCAGCATAAAAAATCCACTTAATTTCAACATAATGACAATCTTTATTTAAACTTGTAAAAATATCATTTTTTGATTCAAATAACAGTTTCTATCAATTTTTTCTTTTTATTGAACGTAAAAAAATACTAGAAAAAAAAACCAATCAAATGAAAAATTCTCCAAACTATTTTTTGAAACACTATAAAAATCAACTCATAATCCACGTACACACACACACACACATGCCCATTTGAATTTAATTATTTTTAATCAATAATTAATAACTACACTCATAATTTTTTCAATAAGTTTTTAATAACACAAAGATTAAATATATCAATAGGCTTCACAATTATTTCTCAAATTTTTAAAGATTTTCAAACATATAAAACGATTTCAGATGAATAATTTCACCAAAAAACAAATAATAATAGATATTATCAAATATCTGATTTTAAATATTAACAAGTTCCTTTTTTAAACTCTGAATATTTGAAAAAAATGTTGACTAATCTTTTAAATTTCAAGAAATTTTAAGAAAATATTTGTTCGCAAAATAAATGATCAATTTTTTTAGATCCACAAGGATTCGATATTTGATAAATTTTGTTTGTAATAATAAAATAAGATTAAAGTTTCAAGGTTATCTGTTCATATATTCTCTTGAAAATAACTAAAAGAGAGATTTCTTTACAATAAAAATTTATTGGCAAATGGTTCTTTTTTTAATTTGATCCAAAAATACAACAAAAAAGGATCTAGATCTTTTTATTGAAAATTCAATTTGGGAAATACACTCTTTTAAATATGACAATTCATTTCTCTAAAGTTGGAAAAAGAAATTGCATATAGTTTTATTGTATCCTTATGGCAATATTTACACTGTTACCTTTGGGAAAAAAAATAAATAAGCGTTATTATCCCTTAAATAAAAAAAAAACTAATCTTTTGAGTCCAAATCAAAAAAAATAAATTATCTTTTTTTCTTTTAACAAATTGATTTAAGAAAATTTCATTTGGTTAGTTAAGTCCGAAATATTGACAAGACTTGAAAAGCACTCAATTTGCCAAAATTTTTAAAAGATTTATCAAAATAATCTAATTAAATTAGATTACAGTAAATTTTAAAACTGTTTTTTATTGATTCAAAAGAAGAAACAAACCCAAACACTTTGACTTGAAATCAAGAATTGGATCTAAAAGTGTTCTAGTTTCCTTCAACAATTTTTCTCAAATCTGAAAAAACTTTTTGATATTCTTCTTCTTGAAAATTAGTCAAACTTAAAATTCTGGTTATTTGGTTTTGTTAGTAGTAGATTTTGTCAAAATTAATAAGTAATTCGTTTAATTAAAATTTACAAAATCTGTTTAATCAATTTTCAAAACAAAAATAAATTCAAACTCAACAAACAATAAAAAACTCTCAGAACCCATTCCGCCACTTTGAAAAGAGACCAATTTTAGAGAACAATTTGACAAAAAAATAGAATTTTTATCTTGACCTTTGAGAATGATTTTCCAAAAATAAAAAAAAAAAAGAAATATTTTTCAATTTTATTCTTTCTTTTTTCAAACTTGAACAAATTCAAGTCATAAAATTCAGTTACGAAACTAATTCCACAAGAAAACGAGAAAACAGATTTGGATTTAAAAAAAAAATTCTTTCCCAAAATAATCATTTATTTTCAAAACAATAAAAAAATATATTTTCGAATAAAAAACAATAAATTTAAGCAAAATGAGTTATAATAACACAATCACAAAAATCGCAGTTGTTGGAGGAGGTGGAGTTGGAAAATCTTGTGTTACATTGAAATTTCTTCAAAATAAGTTTGTTGAACAATATGGTAAAATTACTTTTTCATTTTTTTTTTTCTTTTCTTTATTGAATCCCAATTCAATTTTTAATTTGTAATTTCTTTTGTGCTTTCAACAAACAAATCTCTTTATAAACATCCATTAGATCCAACAATCCAAGAAATGTATCGAAAAGCAATACTTGTTGACGAAGAAGCAGCCATTCTTGACATTCTAGACACTGCAGGACAAGAAGAGTACAAATCCTTAACTGATCGTTATTTGAGGAACTCACACGCCTTTATCTGTGTGATTAGTTATGACCAAAGAGGATCAATTGGGCAAATTAGGGAATATGTGAAAAGGATCCAAAGAGCCAAAGACGAAGACGAAATTGTTGGTTTGCTTGTTTGCAACAAGTGTGACATAGCAAAAGAAGAAAGGGCAATAACAGAAGAAGAGGTGAAGAAATTATCTCTCGAATTGAATTTAAATATGGTCGAGTGCTCTGCTAAAACTGGTGAAAACATAAATGATTTGTTTGTCACATTAGTAAGAAATTTAAGAAAAAAAGAAAACGAAGAATATGAACAAACCTTTTTAAACAAAAAGAACAATAAAAAGAAGAAAAAGAAAAACAAACAAAAAACAAACAGAAGATCTTATAAATCTAGAAAAAAAAGATCTAAAAAAAACCATCTTGGTTGTACAATTTGTTAAATATTTTGAACATTTTAATCAAGGATTAATTTATAAATCTTAATCTTTTATTTGTATAATTTTTTTTTATTCTTATCATTCTCTTTCATTAAAAACAAAATTTCATTCAAGAAAAAGGATTTTAATTTAAGGTAATAATTTGAAAAATCAACCGAAAAAAAAAAATGTAAATAAAAAAAGATCCAAACAAAAATAAAATTGTAAATTTCAATATTTTTTTTTTTACTTTTTTCTTGGATTTAAAAGCTAAATTCAGCATTTTCGTCAGGAATGTACAAACTCTTTTCGGTTAATTATCACACATTTCAAAATGAAAAAAAACACTATTGTTTCAACAAACATTTCTTAAACATTGTAACAAAATTTTCATTCAACATTCCTAAAAAAGATTTTATAAATCATGTATTATTTTCAATTTTTAATTCTTAAAAGAAGGATAAATTATTGATTGGTGTTTTAGAATTAGGGGTTTCGACGATTTATATTCATTCCTAATATGTGTGTGTGTTTTGGAAAGATGAATGAAAATTTTGATCTTATTATTTGACAATTAACAGTATTGTTTCAACAAACATTTCAAACAAAGTAACAAAAAAAGGAAAATATTTTAATATAAACATACTTCTCTCTATGGTTACTATATTTTTTATTTGTATTTTAGTTAAAAAAACCAATTGAAAAAAAGGTGATAGTGGTTTGTTATTTAATTTTAATCATAATATAAATTACCCCAATAATTTGTATCCAAGTAATATTTTGTAAAATGAAAATCTCTTACAGAATGTAAAAATCCTGATTAGAAAAAAAAATACAAATAGAAAACAAAATCTATAAAATAAAATATTTTTTTTTCTAATTTATACAATTTTATATTGGTAAAAGAATAAATACAAATAAATAACGACCAATTCTGGATAAAACAGGAAATTTGGAAAATATGAATTCAGAAATAAAGGGACGATTTCATTTTTTATAGTAATTTTTTTATTACTTTCATAGAAATTAAGTCACCTTTTTTAAAATTAATTGTTAAAGTTTTTTTTGATAGGCACATTTTAAATATTTGTCTACAAATTAAATACCATAAAAATCTTAAATTTTCCGAATTCAGATAATTTTCACTTTTTTTACTATTCTTGTAACCTGTCAAAATTTGATTCTAATATTTTAGAATTTCCATTTCAAATCTATAGTGATCAAAATAATTTGTTCCCAATGACTATAATCTGTGTTTCATACGATAATCCATGCTTTTTTGTCCGTGTGTTACAATGAAACACTCAATTCACTGCTGTTGCTATATTTGAGTTCAAATCAATTCTAAAGGTAATCCCTTTGATTTTCTCTTCAAAATTTAAATTAGGAATAGAATTTATTCAATTTTTTTGGTTATTTTCTGATATTTTTTTGAATTTTTTGATTTTTTTTGTTAATGAAAAATATTATTAAAAATTAACTTTATTTTTTGATATAAATTTTCCAATTTGATCCTTTATTTAACACATTTATTTTTAAATATTAGAACCTTAAGAAACCAACACTATATTTAATTTTTGGTGTATTGTCATTTCTTTTGATTAGTTGATGTCTAGGCATTCTTGAACACAAGAACACTTTTTATTTTGAAACACGATAAACTTTTCTACACGTATTATTTGGACGGCGGTATAAACACAAAACAATTTCCCAAGCTGTTCTACATATTTTTTAACTGTTTCTTTTACAAGTTTGAAATGTTTTCAAACTAGACCTTCTAATGAAAAATGACAGAAGTTATTTTTTTTTAAAAATTTTACTTCTGACAATCTATTTAATTTTTTTTTTTGATTGTGGGGTTTTGAACCTGAAAAAAAAATGCTTTTTTTATCCAATTTCTTCAGAATGAAAAATTCTTTTTGTGAAGATAATAGAAAAAAATACAATAACTCATCCACCCTAGGGGTGTAAACGTCGACTTAATAGAAAAATAACAGAAATTTTCGATATTAATTCTTCTTAAAAGATGTATTCAGTTGTTTCAATCTATAGTGTTAAAGACTTTTAATTGTGTTTTTGAAATTTTATATATTATTTTTATCTCTAACCATTGCATTGTTTTTTTAAGAAATTCTTATTTTTTTTTTTTGACTGGGGATTTGCTTTTGATTTTTCTACTATTATTTTCCAAATAAAAAATGAAAATTTTTAGTTCATATTCCCAAATTTTTTTTCTAGTTTATAAGTTGAAACAAAAATCAAAGATCTTTACAACACCATTTGGAAATTATATTTTTTGATAATAAATTAAACTACCTTGGTGAACTCTAAGAAAAAATTTTTACTCTGGTAATTTGGTTGTAAAATCAAATTAATATATATTTTGGAAATTGAAATAAAAATTTTCATTTATTAATTGGAAAATAACAGTATACTGAAAAATACAGTTAACTGTTGAGAGAAAAATGTTGGACAGAGAAAAATGGTTGGACAGCATTTTTAATTGGGAACATTACTGAAATTGAAAATCAAATCCTATTGATAACTAGGTGACTTTTATATAAATCCAGGTTTAAAGGTGTTCCAAGTTCATTAATCTGTGGTTTGTGTAGAATACTCATTTGAATGGTTGATAACTAAAGTAGATCATGCTATTTCAACAAAAATCCAAGTTCTAGTAAAATTTACTATAAATTCTGAAATTGGTAATTTTTAAACTTGATTTAGATTATAAGAGATAAGGTTTTGAAAAAGTAGAATTACATTAATCGTTATTCTAATAAGTAGATTATTGTTATTTTCTTTAGTTATTTCACAAACGATTGAAATTAAAAAACATTTTCAGTAATGTTCCCAATTAAAAATGATGCCCAACCATTTTTCTCTGTCCAACATTTTTCTCTCAACAGTATGTAAAATTGTTTTCTCAAAATTAAACATTATTTACAATAGTGTATTTTGCCAAATCATTGTGTCAAAGCCTATTAACCCAGTCACTCTATTTAATAACCAATCCAATCAAAATTAAACAAACTTGTTATCAAAATCATAACAACCAAATCTTTTAGTTTGAGCGAAAAAAAAAAACAACAACGATATTAAGATTTTTCGGAAAAACATTTTTTTTGCTCTTAAATTGAACAAAAATGATTTTTAAAATTTTCAAGTGTTTTTGATAAATAAATTACAAAAAAAATTCACTTTATTTCCTTTTTTTACTTTAGCCAATAGCCTTAAAACCAAATTTTGTAATAACTGATCTTTATTTTTTTCTTTAGTTCTTTTTTATGATCTATTTTGGGTGATATAAGGATCCAAAAGTAAGCAATTTTCCAGAATTGAAAAAAAACTTGGTAACAAGAAATTTTATACCATTTAAAAAAATTCTTCAAGAGCAATGGTCAAATCATTAAAAATAAATTGTATGTAATAATGAGAAGGAATTAGATCTCTAAAAAGATCAATTCTTATTTTGTGGCTAATGAAGATCTTTGGGGTTTGAATTCAATTAGAAGTTAAAAATATCTTGAAGGATCGTTGTATAAAATATTTTTTCTTTATAACCTGGAGAGCGAAAGTATTATTTCGATGGTATGATTCTTTTTGGAAAATAAGCACACTCTTGAAAAACTTTTCCTTTCAACAACAACAATTATAAACAAAAAACACTATCAGAAAAATTTTATAAAAAAACATCTTATAAACCTAATATTCAAAAAGAACATTAAAAAGTCTGAAAAAACCTATTTATTTAAACACAGGCTTTTGAGAAAAGTCTAATAAGGGTTTGGTATTGCGTCCCTCAAACTTTCGGATTCACTTGTTTTAACAGATCTCATTATACTTTTGCAAACTTGAAATTCTCACTTTTTTATAAAAGAAAATACTAAAAGTTTTCCAAGTGTTTTCAAACTTTCTGATTGACTTGTTTGACTCAGATTGAGTGATCCTTGATAAGACTTTTAGTACCCGCTTTTTATTGACAGCCCAACGCATTTTGTAGTGATTTTTCAAACGTTCTTTTTACGTTTTTTTCCGATTTTAGTTTTCTAGTAATTCCCTTCTTTCCATTAATTTTAGACACCAAACCGAAACTTGTTTGAAATTGCACTCAAAATTTCATTAAAGGGGGTAATTTGGACTTGGTTCTGCTGTTTAGAAACAACATTCTTTGAATCCACCGTAAGTGGATAAGAAGAATTTAGAAGTAACCTTTTTCCAAGAATTAAGAAGAATTTAATCGACTAGGGTCAAGTTGATTATCTCAATTCATAAAATAATACACAAAAAAAAATATGTGAATAAATTCAAATAATTTGCTTCAAAAAACCAATTCTCAAAACTTTTAGAACAAACGAAACTCTCAAGACGTAATAATCAAAACATCAACAAAACAACCAAAAACCTCAATCAAGTTGGGACTAATAAAATGATTTTGAGTTGAACATAAGTGAAAATTTTATCACTTAATAAAAAATTAATTCACTGTGTGTTCAAAAGAACATCAAATAAAAATATTACGAGATCTTGTCCTTTTTCTGAAATGCCAAAGTGAAAATTATTGCAATTTTTCACAATTTTTTTTCATTTTATCCACATTAAATTAGCAATTTATAATTCCCAGACAACTACAAAACAATGGGACCTAAAAATTCAAAAACCAACAAAAAGTCCAAGTCCAAAAAGAAAAAGATTGACAAGGAAAAAAAAACAAATAACAATATTGAAGATCAAATCAAATACTCTTCTGAAAATAACAACAGAAGAGTGAAGCTTCTTGTTTTAGGATGCGGAGAATCAGGGAAAACAACTTTTATCAAGCAATTGAAGATCTTGCATCAAAATGGCTTTTTGGATCGTGATCGAGAATTGTATCACGACACAATCCGTTTGAACTGTATACTCCACACCAAAGTTCTTCTTAATTCTTGTGCTACATTTGGCTGGGATTTAAAAGATGAAAATAAGGTTTGAAATCCCTTTTTACTCTTTTGTTTTTTTTTTTTTTTAATTTTTTTTATAATCTTTGTTTTTATTGTTAGTTGCTCGTTTTTGTTCTTTTCTCCAGAGTGTTTTTAAACTCAGAATATTTTTTTGGTTGCCACCCTTTTAAAAAAATTTATTTTTATTTTTATTTTTATTTTTATTTTTTTTTTCTTTTTGTGATTAGTTTTTTATTTTTCTTCAAAATTGAAACGTTTCTCTTTCTTTAAACTTTTTACTTCAACTCTTTTTGTGAGAAATTTTATTTTTTTATTTAAAATTTTTTTTTTTTTGGGATTTAGGGGTTTGTCTCGAACAAGTGCCAAATTAAAAGTCCTTCTTCTTTTTTTTTTTTTTTTTCTTCATTTTTTTTGATAATAACTTGGAAATGACTAAATTCGAAACCCCAAAATTATCAGTGAACTTCAAAATGTTGTTGGTTTCTGAAAATCAAATTAAAACACTTTTTTTTTTCATTCTTTTGTAAAATAATAAGAGTAATTTTCAAAAATTAAACCAAAACACTTTATTTATTTAACCTGATTCCGTAAATTCCTTATAATCACAAATTTATGAACCAAGAAAGCGTTTCAATGAAATCAAATTACCTTAAAAACAACCCAAACGGGTTTCGTAAATGAAGTGGAAAAAAATTAACAAAATATTTGCAATTTTTCAGAATCGAAATCGAATCTAAATTTACAAATAATTTTCAATTTTTTATTCCATCCCATCATTTTTAAATAAAAGTGTTTCAAAATAAAGAGACTTGTTTTGAAATCTTTCGCTTCATGTAATTTAATGCAAAGAATCTTGGCTGGTAAATTGATATTGTTGCCAGGGAAAAAAAGCAAAGCAAGAAAAAGAGTTCAAAACTTATTTTTAATTGGAAACCTTAACGAAGAAAAAAAAGTGAACCACGGTTTTTAATTGGGAACATTAATAGAACTCAAAAATTAAGATCAATTTAAAAAAAGAAAAAATAAATAAATAAAGACAAAATGGAGGATTCAGCACAATAAACAGTTTTTATAATACTACCTTTTTGAGAAAGATTTTTGTTTGACTGATCTATTAATATCATAATCAAATACTACTAATTAGTATTTTATCTCAAAGTTCAACCAGGGTGTTTAATTAAATCTCTTAAAATCTCATTTCTAATCGATTTTGAAAACATTTTTTTTTTTTTTTTTCTCACAAATAATCACAAAACGATTTTGGAGAACTTGAAATAAAAAATTTTCATTTATTAATTCTAAAATTATGTATAAAGAGACTAACAACAACCAACACAATATTTAACTACTAATTGTTTCCAAATAAAAAGAACAAAATTTTCATTCAGCTTTCCAAAAAAACAGATTTATAAATCATGTAACCTTTCAAATTTTTAATAACCTAAAAGAAGCTTAAATTATTAATTTCCGTCTTTAGATAATTGGGAACTTTGATGATTTATAAATCTGTTTTTTTGGAAAGCTGAATGAAAATTTTAATCTTTTTATTTGGAAATTAATAGTAAACAAAATTTGAATCAGGTCTAAAGTATTTTTTAAAAAAAAAAATGTTTCCAAAATTGATCTATTTACATTTTTATACACCAACATCACCCCAGCATTATTTCAAGGACAAACAGAATTGTGTATTGAATTAGCATCAACAAAAAAAAAATACACCATTCTTTTAAAATTATAATCCCATTTTCATGATAATTAATGTTGATTAAAAATTTTTCATATCCCAAACAATAAAAACAAATTCACAATAATTTCTTTTTGCATAATCAATAAAAATTATTTGGGGGGTAATGAGAGAATCAAATTCTTAATTATATAAATATTTATTTGGATATTTGATAATAATCACATTCAATTCGAAACAATATAATGATTCCCAATTAAAGGCCGATTTAATTCCAAAAAAAAGCACCCGATATTAATATTCTTTTTTTATTATTATTAGTGCAATCCAAAATTATATTGCGAAATATTCTCAAAATTATCGTACTGTTATAACAATATATTAAACCATTTATTCTATTTATTTATATTTATTTTTTGTTTTGACATTCTTTTACATACCCTATTAAAAGGAAATCGCAAAAGATTTTATTTTAAATGTAATTGATGAAGAAAATTCATTAACACCATCGGTTGGACAACAAATTAAAAAATTATGGGCTGATCCAGCATTAAAAACAGCATATGAAAACCGTCATAAATTTCAACTACCAGATTCTGCTAATTAGTAATCCCCAAAAATTTAATTCTAATCATTTAATATATTTTATCATTTCTTTCAACTCTAAAATAATTTTTTTTTTTTTTTTTTTATTAACAATTATTTTTATTTTAAAAAATAAAGCTTTCTAGATCAAATAGAAAAAATTTCAGTTGAAGATTATGAACCAGATGATCAAGATATTTTGATGTGTAGGATACCAACAACAGGAGTTAATGAAATTCAATTTAATTTTGGTGAAACACCTTGGTCGTATGATTTTTTTTATCAATCCAAAATTTAAAAAACAAAAATATATCCATTATCCTACTTCTCTCAAACTAATTCACATAAAACCGAAAAAAAAAAAAAAATAAAAATAAAAATAATTAATAGTGTAATTGATGTAGGTGGCCAAAGATCTGAAAGAAGAAAATGGATTCATCAATTTGAGGATGTCACATTAATTATTTATGTAATTTTCTATTTTTTTTTTTTTCCTTCCAAAAATACAATATATTTATTCATTTTATCACAAATTAAAACTTTATATGGCAGTTGATCAATAAAACATGCCAATACAATTTCCAGAAAAGATAATAGACATTTGAATCAAAAATAACATCAACATAAGGATATAGTTATTTTAAGAAACTCAAAAATATATTTAAAAATTAATTGATCTCAAAATCCTTACATTTGTTTACAAGAAAATCAATTTTAAACCTTTGATTGTCACCAAATAGGGTTGGCTCAATATTATTAAACGTTTACAAACTATTGGTTTACATTTTTTTTAAAAAAAACCATTTGAAAGTTCAGAATGATTGAAATTTTATCAGATAGCATTTTTAATATTTTAATTATAGACACTTGAATTTTTAAAGAATTCTTGATTTTTACTTAAACATAGGATTTGATAAAAAAATTTTATAATTAGATCTTTAATATGATGCATTTGGCTACAATTTCAGCATTTTTTATTTTTTTTCTAATATTTCTGATAATACCAATACCTAAAATAATATTAACTCTTATTTTAATATTAAAAAAGGGATGAGAATTGTTGATCAATAAACTAAATAAAGTAAAAAAAATATCAAAAATAATAAATTTAAGCAATTTTAATATATTTTAGGAAAGATAACTAAAAACATATGTTAGTTTGGAATGAAATTAAGAGAGAAAACGAGAAATTTTAATTTAACTTTGTTAAAAAAAGTTTAGGTAAATCTGCTTTTTTTTTTTTATTTTTATTTTTATTTTTTGATCATAAGAGATTTATCAAAAATATATTTGATTGAAAAAATGTAAGGTATTGAAATACAACAATTTTAAGAAACTGATAAGAAGATATTTATTTTTTTTTTTTTGAAAAAAATTCTTTTGGAAAAGTATCTTAAATATTTCAAATTCTTAAGGATAAAAAGGATATTTAGTATAAGGGTAATACTGGAAAACAGTATTTAATTTGTCTTTTTTTTTTTTTTTTGAAGAGAAATTTTCTTTCCAAAAATTAAATCTTTGACAGACATTGGAGTTTTGGTACTCACTTCCATTAATGGGATTTCCTTTTTGAGAGTATTTTTTTACCAAGTGAGTTTGAAAAAATTACAAACATACTCTGGAAAGAAAACCATTTATAACTTGAATGTTTAGGAGTATCTAAATTTTATCATTTTTTTTTTGATTTAAGAAACTAAAAAAAACAAAAGACAAAGTTTATTTCATAACCCATAAAAAGAATAGTTTAATTTTCATTTTGATTTAAAATTGCTTTGTTCTGGTGGTGTGTATTGCACTCGGGACAGAAAAAAATGAATTATATTTTTTCAGTAAAGAGGTTTTAAACTAAATTTCAATTTTTCAACATAAAAATAAAATTATTTCCTTCTTTGTTCAAATTCTCAAGAAAAAACAAGCCAAATTAACACCCTTTAACTGTTCTTTAAATTATTTTGATTTTAGAAACTAAACAATAAAACGTTGAAAATATTTTTATTTTTTTTTCAATTTTCAACTAAAGATTCTGGAGGTTTGATGAACTCAAATAGTGAATCAAACTATATTTAAATTGAATTTAGGTGTTT
Organism: Anaeramoeba flamelloides; assembly: GCA_027625915.1. Taxonomy (NCBI): domain Eukaryota; family Anaeramoebidae; genus Anaeramoeba; species Anaeramoeba flamelloides. The sequence continues at coordinate 7,505,907 of JANTQA010000032.1, read as the reverse complement.
ATATTCATCAAAAAAAAAAAAAAAAAAATACATTTCATCCTTATATTAAAACATATCTTATGAAATTATTTTGAATATTCCAAGTTGAATGATTGAATATTTTAAATTCTTAATATTTCACTGTTTTCTTACTTAAGATTAATTATAAAGAAATATATCTGATCTTTAATGAAATATTTATAAAACTTTTTTTTAAGAGAAATTCTTCAAATCAAATAAAAAAAATGATAATTAAATAAAGTGTACTTGAAGAAAGTTAGGGGGGGGGGATAATAAGAAGAGAATAACAACATAAAATAATATTCAAACTTAAAAAATTGATTTTATTAATTATAATCAATTTAAAAATTTTTGTTGTTCTTCTAAAAATACCTAAATAATATCACACAAACAAAAAATATTTTTTTTTTCCGCTCTAGTATTGTAATGACTGTAAAATATATTTTATTATTGGATTAAAAAACTTTATTATATATAATATGAACTTTTTAAGTTGGAATCAAATACAACAAATTAAAATTTAAATTACAACAAGATTTCAAAATGGATCTTTTTTAATTTATATTTTGAACTGGAAAAAATTTAATTTAATATCAAATTGCTATTAATTCGAGATCTTAAATAATTTATAATTTTTATTTTATTTGTACTTTTTATAAAAAAATTTGTCAAAACGATTAATTAATATCTTCTGATCTTGAATATAAAAGTATTTATTTCTCACCCAATTCACACAAATGATTATAACCATATTCTACTTTCTACCATAAAAACATTTATTTATTTTTGTTATAAAAGGTCGTTGCAACAAGCGAATATAATCAAAAATTATATGAAGATATCGAAGTCAACAGAATGCATGAAAGTTTATTATTATTCCGAAAAACTGCAAATAATGAATATTTCAAAGAAAAAAATTGTGTGATTTTTTTTAACAAAATGGATTTATTTGAAGAAAAAATTCTCAAATATGATATGTCTTGTTGTTTTGAAAAATATGATGGTGGATTAAATATCGAGGAAGGAAAAAAATTTTTAAAAAAGAAATTTGTTAAAGAAGGCAAAAATGAGTCAAGAAATATTTTTGTTCATTGGACTTGTGCTACAGATACAAAAAATGTAAGTTTATTCCAAATTCTTTGATTCGATTTTTTTTTTTTATTTTTTATTTTTTCAAAAATATTATTTAATGACTTTTTAAAAATTATTCCAAATTAATTCATTGTTATACTTTTTTCTTTTTATGATCACCATCCGATTATTTAATTTTAATTTATTCTTTTTTTATACAATTATTAGATCGAAAAGGTTTTTGATGCTGTCAATGTTAGTATCCTTGAAAATACTTTAAAAAATGGTGGTTATATGTAATGATCTATAAATCATAGATGAATATTAATAATATCATAATAATTTAAATTATTATTATCTTTATTTAACACTATAATATCAAATCTATTATTTTTATTACCCCCTCAATCACAATCACATTGTGTCATTTTCGTTTAATTTTATTGTTTAGAAATTCTATCGTAAAAAAAAAAAATACATTTTTTGCAAGTTTTTTTTTTATTTTTTTTTGTTTTATTAATTGTGCTAAAATTTTTGGTTAATTTCTTTTTAAATTCATCATTGAATTATTTAATCATATTTTCTTTTTTTTTTTTAATCAATTTTTCTTTTAATAAAAAAAAATAATTAATTATAATCAAATTATAATTATATATTTACCAAAACTGATCTTTAACATATAAATTAATTATTTAAATAAAAAATTACCATTTAAATTACATTTTATGAAAATTTCTTAGTTTTTTTTTTTTTTTTTTTTTATAGAGAAGAGTGGTAATTCAATAAAATTACCTCCTATTTGCCGTTAGGTTTTCCAGAATTTAAAAGACTAAAGTAAAATATATTTGATTTTACTTTTTTCTTTTTAATTCTGAAAAACCTAGGCACTTGACGGCACTTTTCGTTAGGTTTTTTTCACTTTTTGTTTTTTCGAAAATCTATTGATTTTCTTATCAAAAAAAAAAAAAGTAAAAAAAACCGCTTTTAGCTTTTCCAGAATTTAAAAGAATTGAGAAAAATCTTTGATTTTGCTCAATTCCTTTAAATTCTGGAAAAGCTCAAGGCAATTGTATTAATTTAAGAAACAAAAAGAAAATTAAATAAAATTTACTCTATTATTTTGAATTCTGTAAAAGCGACGTTAGGTTTTTTTTTACTTTTTGAAAGGTAAAGAAAATTTTTGAAATTAAAAAATCATAGGCACTCGAGACACTTGATGGGACTTTTTGTTAGAGTTTCCAGAATTCAAAAAAATTGAGTAAAATCCTTGATTTTTCTTCATTCTTTTGAAAACTCGAAAAGTGTCATTAAGTTTTCTTGAGTTAACTGTTTATTTGTAAAATCAATAGATTTTCGTTATGTTTTTTTTACTTTTCCAAATAAACCGAAAATTTATTAAAATTTTCTGTTTATTTCAAAAAGTAAAAAAAACCTAGAACACTTCACAAATAAACAGAAACCCCCTAGAAAAAAGGCCTAGCCACTCCACTGCACTCTCGGCACTTTCTGAAAGCCTAATTTTTTTTTTTTTTTTTTTTAATATCCATGATGTTCGCAAAATTATAACTTATAGTCTAGCTTTTCTTTAAAAAATGAAAAGAAAATATTTTATTTTTAAACAAAGACAAACAAAAAACGAAAAAGAAAAGAAGAAATACAAGATATTAAAGAAATAAACAAAAAAAAAGTATAAATTATTTTTTACAAGTTGTATTTTAAGTCCTTGTGCATTGGCTGGATTTTTGGCTGCTTCCTTTTTACAATAATTACATCAAAAAAAAAAAAAAAATGATCAAGATCACAACTATCAAATCAACCTGTTTACATAATATCATATTGACAGAAGTTGATCCCATAGCAGGTATTATAACTTTACTTCTCAGAAACCAGTTCCCTGTACAAGATAATAACATTTAAGAAGAAACAAAATTATCACTGATACTTTTCTTCCCAATACTTTACCCACCAAAATTCGAACCACACCACAGGTTATTATTCTTCTTTTCTACCTTATAATTACAAAGAAAAATAAAATTCAACCTCACCTAAGGAAAAAAAAAAGAAGAAACCCGAATGATTATTACCTAGTTTTAATCCCAAAAAGTATTATAATTATGATTATTATTTTGTTTTTTTTTTGTAGAATTTCTACTTTCAAATCACAGGAACAAAAACCTTCAACTTTATCGATTTTTTATAATCATATGAAAATTCAACTTTAAAATTCTAAAATAATAAATTTAAAATTATTTTTGCGAATTGTGAACTACTCTTATAAAAAATACAAAAGAATAGAAAATATTATTTTAGAATAAATAGTAAAACCAAAAATTATATTATAAAAAAAAACTTTTTTTTTATGTAAAAAAATTAAAAAAAAATAAAACCAAAAACTAAAAAAAAGTGAATAACAGTTTTTGAAATGAACATTACCGATTTATTATTACAGAACTTTCACTGAAAAAAAGTCAACAACATGATTTTTTACTAATAATCAAATTCATTTTAAAAGGTATTAGATTATCTCAATTTTCTTACTGATTATTTGTCTTTTTGAAGATTGTATTTTTTTTTTTCCACCTGATCTTTTGCAAAAAACCAATCAAAAAAAAAGAAAAAATAAAAAAAGAAAAAAGAAATAAAAAAAATCCAAAAACAAAAATTTGCAAAATTCGAAAAAATGATTCTGATCCAAAAAAATTAAAATATTTTTTTGATAAGAAGACTGAAATAAACCCTCAAAACTATTTCCAGAAACATTATAAAGTGAGTCAAAATTTTTGAAATCTAGTTTAAGTAGTGTATAAAAAAATTCCAAAAAATGACCCTTAATTTGAGATTTTTTATGGCTTAAATTTCACTGAAAGTTTGTGTCTTAAAAATGGAACTGACTGTAATAGTACTACTTTACAAATCGATTTTTGCGAGCCACGTTATCCTTGGCTCACTAATGCCATTTACGCCCAATACTTACATACTTTAATCTTAGGGCTTCTCCTTAGAAGGCCGCTAATCCCTTAAAAAAATTTTTTTGAAGTGTTTATCCTTTTTTTTCAAGCATCAAAAATTCAAAGTTGTAAAAAATTAAAACAAAAATTAAAATTTGACTTAGTTTTGAAAACAATTAAATTTGTGAGAAAGTTATGATCATTTAAAAATTTAACTTGTCTAAAAATAAAGGTTTTAGAATTCAAACAAATCTCTATTATTGTCTCCAAGTTTCAAAATTTTCAACGCAATTGTAAAGTTCTCCTATTCGCTTCACTAAAACTATCATCAAAGGTTTTAATGGTACACAAATTTATCTCAATATCTTTTTTCAGTTCTTCAATCTTTCCTTTGTTTAGAATTTTGAATTAACTCAAAATATTTCAAAATAAATAATAAAAAGAATTTACCCAAAGAAAAAAGAATACCAATTCTCATTCTTTTTTCTCGAACATTTTAGTAATTGAAAAAGAAACTGAAGTTAAAAATATTCCAATTTACAATACAAAAACCAGAGATCTCAAAATTCAAATTGGTAATGAGTTGACAGGACAAGTTCAGTGTTGGGTTTTGAGTGTAAATAAAAAAAGAATTCCTGATCGTTCTAAAAAGAACCTCAAGTAAAGCAAATTCAAGTAAAAAAAAAATTTTCTTTCTTTAAAAGTAAAAAGCATTAATTTGGTGTATCTATTAAGGATCTGCAAATTGAAAGTAAACAAAATCAAAAGAAAGTTGTTGTATAAGTGATTACAAATTTTGTGTTTGTTTTATTTTAAAAGAAGGTAAATTTATTTTGTTTCAATCACACAAGGACGATAATAAAAATAAAAAGAAAAAAAAAAAAGAAAAAGAAAAAGAAAAAGAAAAAAAAAAACAAAACAAAAACAAAATCCAGAAAAACAATGCATTTTACTAATCACCAAAATCGTCTTCGTCTGTTACGTCCCTTCCCAGTGGGACTATGGATTCTTTATTCACATCTCTTGATAAAGCCTTTCTCAGATCTAAGCCATCTTCTTCACCAGAATAATAATTCAAAACCCTTCTGAATAGATGGTAATCCATTTTGCTATACATGTCAAAGGCAACAGTATTTGAAGCACGTACGTACAAGTCCACAAAATAGCCATTGTAAACCTTGTCGCTGATCGTTTCAAGCACTTTCATTAAAGTACTTGCCTGTCCAATACGCCTGTATTCTGGGGAAACAGTAACTGCGGTAACATGGCCCTTGTGTCTCTTTCCTGTACCTTCAACTTTCCCAACAATATACCCAGTAACATCACCACTTGGGGATTCGCTAATATGACATAAGTTTGGCCAATTGACGAAATAATGGAAATAAAAATTTGTATGATAGGTCTCTGTTAAACGATCAAGGTTGACTTGATTATATTTAAAAAGATCACTTGGTGTAAATCTTCTTAAAACAGTCATTTTAATTCTTCTTTGATTTGGTTAATGAATTAGTATTTGAAGAATTTGGAAAAAATGACAAAATAATTGACATAAAACAGATAGATTGGTTAAAAATTCTAGTAACTTGTTTTACTTGACAACAACTGTTTTTTTTTGAAATTGTTACTAATTTTTTAAAGAATTACAAGATCAAAATCCAACAACTTTCAATTTAAGGGACTAGTAACCATAAAAAAAATCTTCAAGTAAATTTACTAACAAATTAAAAAAAATTTTACACGTATCTTGAAATTGAAAAATGAGTAAAAATCCAATAACTACAAGGCATGACTTAATTTTAATACTATTCTCAGAAATGAATTATTGTTTTTAAAAGACTGATCCATTTTTCTCATTTTTGAAAAGTTCAAAATCCAACATATTTCCAAATTATTTAAAAAAAATTATTTTCTTTAAAAGAAGATTGAAATCTTATTGCCTGTAAAGGAATTGTACAAAAATACACTTTAAAAATGAAACCACTAAGTCCTAAAATAACCAATTTTAAAAAATCTACTTAATCTCAAAAAAAATACCATATTTATTTTAAACTTGTATAAAATATAATTTTTTGATTCAAAGAACAGACTAAATCTATTTTTTCTAATGATCAAATGAAAAAATCTGAGAAAAAGAACCAAAGAATCGAATTAAAAATTCTCCCGAAATACTTTTTGAAAATCTAGAAAATTCAACTTGATATCTCAAAAAATACTTTTTAATTTGATTATTTATAATTAATAATTATAAACCCAATCTTAATTATTTCAGTAAGTCATTAACAACCCAATGATTAAATGTATCAAATATTTTTTACATTTATTTCTCAATTTTTTCAAGATTTTGCAACAAATAAAACAATTGAAATTCATATATCTAATAATAAAAAAAAATAATAGATATTATCAAATACGTGATTTTAATACAAAGAGTTCCTTGTTTATACTCTTAATATTTGAAAAAGTATATTTACAAGTCTTTTAAATTTCAAGAAATTTCAGAAATATTTGTGAATAAAATAAATGTTCAAATTATTTAGATCTTCAAGGATACAATATTTGATTTATTTTTCATATATTTTTAAAATAATAGTAAAGACACAACGTTACTTGCTCATAAAGACTCTCAGAAATTACTAAAAGTGATATTTCTTCAAAAATTAAATTTTTTTGCAAATTTTTATTTTTCTAATTTGATCCAAAAACCCAACAAAAAAGGATCTTGATCTTTTGACTGAAAATTCCATTGGAAAAATGAAATCTTTTAAAAATGATTATTCATTTCTCTAAATTGACAAGTGAAGTTTCTTATTGGGTTTAATTGTATCCTTATGTAAATAATTACTCTATTACCTTTGGGAAAAAAAATAAATAAGAGTTACTAGTCCCTTAAAAGTTTTGTTCAATTCAAGCTTTTAAAAATCTAAAATTGAACAACTTTTTTGGTTTTTCTGAAAAAGAGTTTCAGGTTTTAAAAAGCTAACAAGTGTTTTTCTTTTCGACAACTTTCAAAATATAATAAATAAATTTCTAAGGTTAAAATTTGTTAACCCTTGTGGAAAAAAAGTGAAACAGGAAAAAAAGTGAAACACGGTTTTTAATTGGGAAAATTAATAGAACCTGAAAATTCAAAGTAAGATCAATTAAAAAAAGAATAAATAAATAAATAAAGACAAAATGAAGTATTCGCCACAATAGCACTTTTTTTAATACTATCTTTTTGTATGGGTTTTTCTTTGATTGATCAATTATTAAAAATTTGTTCAAAAAATTCGACTATTTTTGAGATCTCCAAAACCACACCTACAATTTCGATAAATCAAGTAGATTTAGATTGTATTTGTTGGTTTGATTGAAAATAATATAATGGGTTATTATTTGAAGTTAATTGGTTTCTTTTTTTTATTCATTTTACTTTAGTTTTCTATTAATGTTCCCAATTAAAAACCATGTTTCACTTTTTTTCCAAAACGGTAATTATTATTTTTTTTACTTTTTTTGTCTTATAAAAGTTATTATCAAGTATTTGAAATTTGAAATAATATGAAAGAATATCAGAGACTGAAATAAAAGTATTAGAACTGTCGAGCTGAAAGACTAAAAAAGTAATGAACGTGGGTATATAAAGGGACTGTACTCTTCTTGTCTTTAGCACTACTTAAATCTAACAGCTATTTCAAAATAATAACTTGAAATATTATTTTGAAGTTTATTTGATATTATAATGTATTGTGTTGATTGAAAAGTGATATTTAATGCGGTTATACCAAATAGAATTGATTAAAATACTTGAAATAAATAGCAGTCCTGTGAAATGTTAAAATAAACTTTTATAAATCCAAATAAACCCCCTTTGTTAAATTATAAATTTTAAAAAGATTTTAAGGGGTTCAGTAACCTTTAAAAAATTTCGAATATGGCTTTTTATTGGATATTAAATTGTTTAAATCATTCTCAAACAAACAAAAAAAAAAAAACATTTGTGTTGTAATCGAATAGAGTCATGGAATATATACACTTATAATATATTGAATTACTAATTAAAGAATGGAAATCACAAACAATAAAAAATAGATCAAAAAAAATTCATAAAAAAAAATTATTTCTTGAAATTATTAATAATATTTGGAATAAATAATTTCTTCTTTATTGAGTTTTATTTTTCATTCTTCATAGAAATACTTTTGTTTGTAAAATTTTTGATTCAACAAATTAGTGTTTATTTTTGAACAAATATTCAAAAATAAATTTCAATTTTCATTAAATTAAACCATTTCTAGATTTGTTTTCGAACATAGGATGCTTTTTAAATTCTTCTTCAGAAAAATTGTTTGTTGGGTGTATTTATTGGGTTCTTATAATTATTTATGTGTTATCAAATTGAAAAAAAAAAAAAAAAAAGTGGTTGGGAATGCTCCCTTCAATTTTTTTCGTACTATTTCGTTTTTTTTTTGTATTATACTTTTTTTAATTATTTTTTAATTCTAATCATTCAACACTCTTCATTTAATCTTTGAAAAATTATTCTTTATTTTATATTTAAATTATGGAAATTTTGAAAAAAGAATTTAGAAATAATATTTAAATTAAAAATTTTTTATTAAAGAGCAATAAATAAGAATCATTTGTAGGTAAAATAGAATTAAAACCCGTGTTTATTCTTTCCTAAACTATGTGGTGTAAGTATAAACAAAATATCTTCTAAAATAAATTTTAGGTAATTTTTTTTTTCATTCTTGATTCCAACAAGCTTATTTGAAAATATAATCATTTTTTTTAGTATTAAAAAATTTTTTAATTAAATAAATCTACCCATTTTCATTTTATTGGTTTGATCCTTATCTAATCTAAGCCAATCTTGTAACATTTCTCAGTTCTTAGCTTAATTTAATTAAACATAAAAATTAATAAAAGAATTTATTGAAAATTGAAAAGATAACAAGACTACTCTTGTTTATTTAGATTATTTGGGTATTAATAATAGTGAAAGGTGGTGTAAATTCTTTTTCGAACAAAAGTGCACACCTTTCAATCCGTCAATACTATTGAATTAGATTGTTGATGTTATAATTTCTTATTGGCAATTTTCATTTTAATTATTTATTTTTTCGTTTTTTTTTTTTGATGGGGAGTGGACAGAAGGAAAATGAAAAAGTAAAATCTGGAGAAATCGATTTGGAAATAATCTAATAGTATAAAAATGGAAACAGTTTAAGTTTGATTTCAAATGAGCTTGATTCAGAAATTAAGAAAGACGATTATTGGATTGATACATGGAACAAAGAAAAAAGAAAATAAAGAAAAAAGCACAATTCCAACAAAAGACCCAGACGAATTGCGTTTTTACTTGAAAGGTGAGACTTTAAGAAGTAAAGGTCTGGCTTGTAAAGAATTTTCCCCAATCCACCGTGTTCAAAGTTTTTTATTGATTTAATAATTTTTTTAACCAAACAATTTACAAAACGAGATTTCTTATTTCAAATAAAAGAGTACACCAATTTTTATAATATTTAATTTTAATTTTTATAGTTTTGTTTTGATGGGTTTTAAATATTCAGTTGGTTGTTTTTTTAGGTTTTAAAAACGTTTCGTATTTTTTAGAATGATACTGCAATTAATTTGATTCAATGAAGAATAATTCTTGATAATTTTATGTGCCTTTTATTTGCAAAGGTGTTTAGTTTGCAAAGTTTCAATATTTATTGGTACTTAAATAAAAATCTTTTAGTAATAATCTCAAATTTCAAATTTTCAAAACTTTTAAAATATGCTAACTTTCTTAAGGGTCTAGTAATTTATTAGGTTTTTATCCATAATTCTGGTGAATGGCGACTGAAAAGAAAAGGGTGTTGTGGAATTACACTTCTTTTGATAGACAAAAAAAGTCAAATAACAAAAAAAAATTTCATATGATCTTTATGAAATAATTGAAATTAAAAAAATAAAAATTTCATAGGATATCATTAGCAAAAAATCAATTAAAAAAAGTTTGAAAAGATTCACAATCCCAAAAATTCAAATTTTGATAAAAAATTGAATCTTGTTTCTTATTTGATCTTTCCAAAAGTTCAAATTTCTACAATCTAAACTAAATTTTTAGCTTTAAGTATACAATCAATTGTATTCGATTTAATCTCATTTATAATTATTTTATATTCCTCTATATTTCACAAAGTAATATTATTTTGTAATATTCTCAATAATAATAAATACAGTGAAAAAACAAAAAAGAAAAAAAATCTCCAAGATCTCAAAAAGTGATAAATGGTTACACATAAAACTAACATAGTTGTTTTCAAAGGGTAGTCCACAGCCATTTAGATTGTAAATTGGGTTTCAATCTTAGGTGCTTTTTTCTAAAAAATTCTCATTTGTGATTGTTTATTTTTGGAGATTGGTCATGCTTTAAATGTTTGTTAGTTTTTGATATTTATTAGTCACTCATAAAAATTACAATTTTTTTTTATTCAATATTTAAAATTATTTTTTATTGTAATTATTAATGGTGGGTGATTCATTTTTACTAAAACTATTGAAATTTTTGAGAAATGTTAATAAATTCTGTTAATATTTTTACTCTTTTGATTTATTATAACCCCACTAAAATAATTATCCATTTTTTATTAAATATTGATTGGAATCGCCTTACTAAAAAGTATTTATCAATGATATAAGTGCAATTTTAAAAGTTTGAAAAAGATTCTTTTTGGGATATTTAGTGTCTTATGAGTTTGATTGTTTATCTGGTATTCTTTTTGTATGAATAACAACAATTTAGAAGAAAAATGAACATAAAAAAAATTACATTTGTTTAAAGTTTGAAACAATTTATTAATATTTTTTTGAAATGTAGTTTTTTTTATATTGAGTTTTAATTCAAGACTTGAATTTTTTACTGTTAATTGCAAAATAAAATGATCAAGATTTTCATTCGGTTTTCCGAAAAAAAAAACTTTGATGAATTACAATAAATTATAAAAAAAACTTAATTCTTTAGGTAAAATTAATAATTTAAGCTTGTTTTAAATTCAAAAATTGTATTTGAACTTTGATTTATAAATCTTTTTTTGGAAAGAGGAATGAATATTTTGTTTAATTTATTTTGAAAGGAATAATGTGTTTAAAGTTTAATTTTTTTTATGATTTCCTTCACAAATAATAAGATTTCTTTCATCTTTTTAAGAAAATACTCTTTTTGTAATAAAATGGAAATATGTTTGATTTTGTACTTGAGTAATTTCAAAAACGAATCAAACTTTTTAAAAAGAAATAATTAATTATTCAAAATATCTTTAACAGTTATAGTATTTCTTCTAGTAATCAGTTTTTTTTAACTTTACTTTTTTATTCTGGTGGTTTTTATATATAATTTTTGAATTTGCTATTAAATTTACTTGAAAATTTTTTTTACTATTCTTACATTGTTCTTGATCAATTATTTGTTTAAAAAGTCCAAATTTAAGAAATTGTTGTAAAGGTTCCTGATAAATCTTTAGTAAAAAACAATTTTCACAAGAACTTAATTCAAGTTCATAATTTTTTATAAAGTTCACATATTGATCATAACCGATTTTTCGAATTCTTAAACCCTCTTAATTTATTATCAGAACTTTTTCTGACAAACAACGGTATGTTTTAAAATATGTTATTTGGGTAGCTTATAAATTGTATTCTGACTGGAGATTATCGATTGGGTTGTTGCCTTAAAAAAAAATTTTCTATTTTTATTACGTAATGAAAATTCCTTAAAAAGTGAGGATTTTTCTTAAGTGGCTAAATAAACTTGAAAAATATTGTTGGAACAGTTATTTATTTTTCTCTTCATAAGTTCACTCACATTCTAAAAACAAAAAGAAAATTCATTTTTTGGATCCCATTTATCGAATTATTTATCAGCAAAGATGAGCAAAAACAACAACAACACATACCGAAAAAGAAAAAATTGGACAAAAAAAAACCAAAAGAAAGAAGAAGAGGTCGAGCTTCCACCAAAGCAATTTATTGAGCACACACTCATCAAAAATAAACAAAGAAATATGTTTTTTTTCTTTCACAATTTTTAAATGGCTTTGAAAACAACAAAAAACTTCTAATAGTCTTCTTAACTTCTTTATTAATTTATTTGATTATAATTCTCTTTCTCACCTAATACGATCTAATTATTTCCAGGTTGTAAAAGAAGAAAAGAAAAAACAAAAAATCCTACGTAGAAAGAAGCGACAAAAAGAACGAGAAGAATTAGGTGAAAAAGCGCCACCAAAGCTTGTACAAATTACACAAGAAATGACTCGGCTACCTGATTTAACAACCGTTGTACCAAATGATCCTGAGGTGCTTTTTTCTGAAAAAACAGATGAAATGTCCGAATATTTTGACAAAAAAAAGAAACCAAAAATCTGTTTTACCACAACTGGGAATACAAAAGTTGTAAGTTTCAAATTCTTTTCTTCCTCTTTTTTTTCGGCTTGTTTTGTTTTATTAGTTTTGTTATTCGCTCAAACATTCCTCATAATAAAATAAAAAAAAAAATTACGTAAACCCAAATTACTTTACTTTTTTTTTTTCATTTGAAAGACAAAGTAAATACTCAAAAACCCCATTTCGTTTTTCTAATGAGTTGATCTCCTGGTTACTATCAAATCAAACTCCATAAATCAAAATTTTTTCTTCAAGTTCATTAAGCAAGCTGAAATTCAATCCCGAACAAATATCACTTTTCTATTTGGTTTTGGAAGATCTTTGGATTTTTTCAATCAAAAAACAAGAAAAAGAAGATTTTTTAAATTTTCTAAACGAATAATTTTCCAGTTTATTTACTGTTGCTTTTCAATTATGAAAGGAATATTTATTATTTCAAGTCCCAAATATTTTGCTTGATCATATTTTCGATCATTTTAATTTTCGAGAGACTTTAAAGATTGAGAGCAAAAAACTATATTTGTAAGAAAGAAATCAAAATGTGAGATTATTATCATTCCTTCTGAATACTAATTTAGAATAATTAAATTAGTAGTCTATTTTAATTGGCTTCTTAGGTATTAGAATCACTTATTCCACTATCAAACACTTAACCAAGCCCATTACTTTTTTCTTTATTCGCATAAAAAATTGTTCCATTCAAACAATTAGAAGAAAAAGCACACGATCTCACCAAATCAATGAAAAATAGAAATTTTTTCTGTAATACAGTTATTCTTTAAGCTATTTCCAAAAAAGCTGGCCAAATTTATTTTAAAATATCTTTATTAAACTCAATTCTAATTAAACTATTTAAATATTCAAAATGGTTATTTATCATAAATTGGTTCTTAGTAATAATTCAATTTGTTTGTAAGATATTACATTACTTGTAATAAAAGATATCAAAGTTTCGGATCTCAATTTTATATGATTTTTTTTTGGGCCATAAAAGGGTTGATTATTTTTTTCTTTTTGATCGTAAAAAATTGTTTTCCTAAGAGGCTTAACCCCGATAAAATTTCACAATAATGTTATTTTCCAATTAATAAATAAAAGTATTTATTTCAAATTCCAAAAATATTTTACTAATTATTTGTTGAAAAAACACCAAGATCCTCACAAAGCCAATTAGGGACAATAATTGCATCTAATTTGGTTTTTACTTTTTGGACTTGAGACAAAATCAAAACTTTTTTTGTTTTAATTTATCTGTAGAATGAAAAACTAATAACGATATTTTATTGTTTAAAAAAATCCTTTGTATCCTGATCATTGCCCATTTTTTATTGAATTTGTGTGTCTCATATTTTAAAAAGACAATTTGCAAATTTTTTTTTTCCATTTTTTGTAAATATTTTGATGGAACATATTTTGAAATATATACAATGGGTACTAATTTATCCAAAATTAATATTCTTCTAAATTTTATATTATCATTTTATGCATAGGTCCACTAAGAAAGATAATATTATTTGAAATAAAAAAAAATGCTCCACATTTTTGGAAATAATTTTTTGAACTTTGAGTTAAAAATAGATTTTTAGATTCAACAGAACTAAATAAAATTTAATTTCGAATATAGCTAAATAAATAAAAGGAGAGTTTAAAAAATAAAGTCTAAATTATGTTTCTACAGACAAAAAAAGTACTAAAAATTCAATTATTTGAAATAATTTAAATCATAATCATTTAATCCAATTTTGAACCAAATGCCAAATAAAGAATTTCCTAAATAACCAGTATAAAAAAATACAATACATTGCTTTCTCTAAAAAACTTTTTAAATTTTCTCTTTATATTTTTAAAAATATTGTTCATCGAAATTGAAATAATTACGAGTTTAAATTTTTGAAATAAACTTTGTTTCGGTCAAAGGGGAACAAAAAAATTTACAAATATCAATTATTTTTTATAATTGGCCTTTCAAGGATAAATAAGAAATAAGTCGAATAATACGCATCAGAGAATAGTTGGTGTCAGTATGAAGTCAATCTAATCAATTTATATATTTTTTAAAAATCCAAAAACTCAAATTCTTAGGTGATATTAACATTGAGAAAAAAAGCATTGTTAATTTTGATCTTCCTATTGAAGATCAAATAAATTTCCAATAGAAATCAATACGATTTTTCTCTACAATCATTTCCACTGTTTCAATAACATTAGAAAAATACCTTTTTTTTTTTTATTTAGTGACTATAGATCTTGTAATAAAAAAAAAAAATTTGAAACTCAATTACGTACCAAAAAAAAAAATTGTAGAAAAAAAGAAATAAGCAAAAATGTGAAAAAATGATTTCAATTTTGAAAATTCCAAAATTAAATTTTTTCTTCTAAAATCCATTCAAGCACTTTAAGCATGATGCCCATCAATTACAAACCAGCCGTTTGGGTGTAAAATAGTTTATATTTAATCAATTGCTTATTTTGACTTAATTATTAATTTAAAGTGTAGAAACGAGAAAATTTTTCTGAAAAAAAAAAAAAAAAACGACTAATTTATTTCACACATAATTTTTATCTTTAAAATTTCATCAATTAAAATAACTTGTAAAAAATCTTATTAAATGGGTTAACACCATTAAAAAAAAAATATTCCAATTGATGAATCAAACTTATTGATTTCGAATTTTATTTTTAAGAATATCCAGACAATTCAAAAATTCAAAACATTACACTGATTTAAATATGTGTCAGCTAAATGTTTTATAAGATGTCATCAGTTCTGATCAAAAAGGGTGAATTGGGCAATTTGAAGTGCCACTTTTAAAACTTTTATTCCGTGCTGTTTTTAAAACGGCTATGGAGATATATATATATATATATATATATGTTGTTTAAGTATGGGGTGTTTGTAATCCAAAAAATATTTTGTTTAACAGTTTTTTTTTGGGGGGGTGAGGTTATCGAAATATTTTGAAAAGAGTTCATTATTAAAAAAACATGCCTTTTCATTTTTAGGGAATCCTCAATTTTAAAAAATAACCATTAAAACACTTTAACAAAATTCGAATAGTTATTTATATTTAAATCCAAATCAATTCAAAACAGTTTTAAAATGACAGTAATTTATTTATTTTTTTTATAAAATTAATTTATTTTAAATAATTATATTAATTGATATCTATTTTGGCAATATTTAGAGATCACCTGACTTGATTAAAGATTTAATACAATGCTTTGGAAATTCAACATTTTTTGCACGAAGAAATTACAAAATCCCAGAAATTGTTGAGTATTGTAACAATCGTAAATATACTGATATTATGATTATCAGTGAGTGTAATAAAAAAATCAATGGATTGATACATATTCATTTACCAATTGGCCCAACTGCTCATTATAAATTATCAAGTGTTGTGACCCGGAGCCAAATGAAAGTAATTTTTTTTTTTTTCTTTTTTTTTCTCTCCTTAATTATTTATTGTTCAAACTTTTTTTATAAAATAGAAAGGGTAGTGGAGAGGTGGGATCGAGAAAGGAAAAATATTTTTTCTTCTTATCATTTTTTTTTAGATTGGGTATATTAAAAAAAAGAAATAAAAATTTTAAACTGGATGAAATCTTAAAAAAAAATAAATGATGGCAATTCTATTTCAAAAAAGTTTCAAGTCATTATTATTACATTAAAAAAAAAGTGGGGGATCTTGATCAAAAACGATAATTAATCTATAAATCTGAAATGAAATGTACTTTAAAGTTGTTAAAATATTCAATATAAACTAAAATTCAAAATTTTCCACACGGCTAAAACGTTCCAAACAATCACAATAATACAATTTCATTGAAATTGGAGATAATTTTGATTTTTGAAAAATGTGAAAATCATTTTTTCATCTTTTAGTTTTTTTTTTCATTTCATTGTTTGAATTACGTAACTTTTTTTGTTCGATCAAAATTTTTTTGAACCATTGATATTAGGTTAAAGTTAGGTTGTTCCAAATAGAAGTTCTCAAATAAAATTGGTTGGTAGTGTCTAACCATTTGATCGATCAATATTCCTATTAGAATTTAAACAAATTTACCAATCAATTTTTTTGTTTTGCTCTCTGCAAAATTTCTAACACACCCATGATTTATTTGTATTGATAATTATTTATTTATTGTTTTGTAAGTATTGTAATTTATAAAAAAGTGTTAACATTTCAATTAGTAAATGGTTCTAATTTCGTAAATCTTCTTTAATTGATTAATTAAGTTTTTTTTTTCACAAATCGAATTTTTGTGTGTTAAAAATTTTGAATTGGGGTTTATTTTCAACTTTTTTGAAATGACTTTAAATTTTATTAGTCGTGGTATCATTACTGTTATTCTCTTGGTGTTTTTTAGTTTTTTAGGTGTTAGTTATTAAAATAAACTTAAAAAATAATTTTTGAATATTATCTATTGCTTGTTTTTTTTTCATTTTTTAATGCATTAATAATTATTATTTATTAATGGAATTTGATCAAGCCATTGTAAAAAAAAAATGAATAGAAAGGGTTTTTAAATGTGGAATTAGTAATACTTTAAAAGAATAAATAGAACAATAAATTGATGGATTTTTAAAACTTTTCTAAATTTAATTTCTCAATGTTATGTTTATACATATTAAAAAAACTTTACAAATTTTTAAAACAATAACAAAAAAAAAATACTTAATTTTCAATATTTCTTAATGTTAATAAAAATAGCATGTTCCAAAAAAGTTTGTTCAATATAGACCAGAATTAATTTTCAAAAATTTTTCAACTAGATTAGGACACACCGTAACAAGAATGCTGAATTCCCTGATGCCACATAATCCACAGTATAAGGGGAGAAGATTGCTTGTTTTTCATAACCAAAGAGATTTCGTTTTTTTCCGACATTATCGATATAAATTTGAATCAAAAGAAAAAACATCATTATCTGAAATTGGTCCACAGTTTACTCTGAAACTTAGAACAGTTCAACTCGGCACATGGGATACAAACCATGGTGAATATATTTGGTATTATCGTAGCAAAATGGGGTCATCGCGTTTAAAATGGTTTTTATAATTGTCCAATCCGTTGGGTTATTATGATAATAACAATAATATATGGCTGGGAAATAAATTTTATTTATTCTCAATGATTAATCATCAAAAAAAAAAAATTAATAAACTTTTTATTTTTTTTTTTTAAATACCAAGGAAGATTAAAATTATTTTACAAATAAAAAATAATTATTTAAATAATTATAATTAAATTCTAGATAATTTTATTTTTTTGTATTTTTTTTTGGGTTTAAGTTTGGTAGGTGTTGTTTTGAAAACGTAATAATAATAATAATAATATAATTATTCATAATGTGGTTCGATGCTGTTTAAATTAACATATTCAACTCAATTTCCAAAAAAAAAATATTTTATTCGTGTTACAAAATCTTGATATGCTTGTTTTTTGTCAAAATAAATACCAATAACATAAATTATTTTTTTTTTTTTGTAAAGAATATATCAGCTAATATGTTAAAAAGATAGTTGCAAGAAAAGAAGAAGAAGAAGAATAGAGAGTGGTTTCTCAAATGGGTTGATTTTATTGTCTCTGAATGTTGTATTCTTTTTTTAAATTAATTAAACTTTTGAAACCTCGTTTGGTAGGGTATATTTGCTTTTTATCCAAAGAAAGACAATGAAAAGTATTGAATAGGAAAAAAAAAAAATTGATTTGTGTTTTGGGTTTGACATCAATAAATAATTTTTGGATAAAGATAAAATGTTAGATTTCTTAAAATGTGGATATTGGTGAGAAAAATAATATTTTTTTAATTTGTGCCTGGGTGGGTTCTAAAAAGATAAAACATTCCCACATAGGTTGGTAGCATGCTTTTAGTGGATTTTTTTATTTCACTAAACACATAATCTTCCTTTTAAATCTTAGAGGATGTTCAATTAAAATAAGAGTTTTATGCGAGAAGTCAACAAGTCCACTATTATTTAATTTACAGTTAGATCTAAAAACTGTCTTGTTTATTATGTTGGGATATTTTTGGATTTTGAGTTATTTATTATACTTTTTTTAAAACAATTTCTTAGATTTTTTTCCAAAACTAAAATAGAATACTACAATAGAGTTTTGAGATTGGGGTGGGATAAATTGTTAATACATTTCCTTAAATCAGACCAGAGAATTCAACTGGATATTCTATTTGGTGTTTTATTTTATGTTTGAAATTAAAATTAATATATTATTTTTCAAAAAGTGATTTAAATACCAACAATTCCATAAAAAACAACTAAAGTTAAAAAAAATTGTATTTGATCTTTTTTAATTGTAAAAGGTGATAATTTTGACTTTAAAGTCAATACTCTTAAATTATTTTTGTTAACAACTATATCTGATTCTAATTCTTATCGACTAGAAAATTTGGATATTCTTTATCTTACTTTTGTTTTTCTGTTATTGAAACTTTTAAAAAATTTCAAATCTATGGAATTTTTTTTTTGTTTTCTCTTCTATTGAAATTTGGTTTTGGATGGATGTTAATTCTTTAAGGGATTAATCTCTATTAAATTTTTTTATCTAAATTTACAAGAGATCAAAAAGTTTTTTCCAATTACTTAGATTTGAAAAATCCCTCTTTATTTTCAATATTAAACACATTTCTAGATAATAAATCCTTATTTAGAAATTGGTCAAAAAAAAAATAATAGAGACTATTCCCTTAAAAAAAAAATACTATCAGATCCAAGAAAAAAATGTTCACTTTTTTATGAAAACCAAAATCGAAAATCTGACTCTTAAATTTTTTTATTTACTTCAAAAAAATTAATGTCTTTATATTTTTGTTGGATTGTAATTTAATAATTTGAATTCTTGGTGTAAGAGATCTCAACAAAGATAGAATCATCAAAGAAAATTCCAAAAAAAAAACTTTTTCAAAATCAAATCAAAAATAAAAGTTTTCATTCATTATAAAATCTTTATGAACCCAAGTGACTTTCCCAAGTTTACAACCATAAAATAACTATGTTTTGTTCTGAAATAATTTGGTTCAAAACACTTTATTGTTTTTGAGAATGGCTGGTTTTATGTTTTCCAATTTTCCAAGTTCTTGTTAATTCAAACTGGCAATAATTTTTTCTTTATTGATCCAAAAAAGAAATCAAAATTCTTCTTTCAAAGAACTTGTGAGGATCTTTGTCTCATTTCTCATGAGTCAAATATTTTAAATTAAAAAACACAAATATAAAATTTTTTGTAAAATGAATTATTAACGTTCTTTTTTGGGATTAGTAAAAATTCTTGATTATTCTTCTGAACGGAATTTAAAGTTTACTAATTTATAATCTCATTCAATTTATTTGGATCTTGGATTTTGATTTTTTTCTTTGGAATCAATTTGTTTGATAAAAAAAAAAATTTACTCCAAAAATAACAATAAATATGAAAGAGAAAAACAACTAAATTAACAGGTTGTTGGTTAAAAATATCGGTATGTATCCATAAAAAGAAGGATTTAAATGAATATTCTAAATCTATCAAGAAAAAGAAGATTTTTTTAAAAAATTTACACAAAAACGTTAATCTGGAATCAAAAGATCCAATAATCTCAGGATAAGTTTACACGCTCTTTGGCATTTTAATTAGAGGTATTATGATATTGTAAATACTTTAAAAATAAAAATCTGTTAAACAAAAAAAATTATTATTGGTTACAGTTTTCTTGGTGGTAAAAATATTTGGTTAACTTTTAGGTCTTATTTTAAAGAATAAAAATAAACTTCATTGTTCAACGGTGTTTTGATAATGGTAGTTGATAATATTATAAGGATAGATTGAAATAAAAGTATTATGTAACAAGAAATGATAATAAATTAAATTATGAATCATTTAAAAATGAAAAACCAAATCGTAAAATTATTGGATTATTTCAATGATATTGAAAAATAAATAAAACAACAAGAAACATTAATATCAGTTGCTAAAGTCTTAAAAAAAGAATCTACAAATATAAATAATGGAATTACTTGAATTATTTGAAAATAAAATCCAAATAACTTGAAAAAAAAAATGAAAAATTATTTTAAAATCAAAAAACAAGAAATTATAATCATTTTTTTATTAAAAAAAATTTTTTAATTTAAACAAAAAAAACTTCAAACCAAAAATGTCATCATCATCATCATCATCATCATCGTCAAGTCCAGCACCAAGAAAAAAGAAAACGAACTCCAAAGAAGAAAAGCAAATCAAGAAACCCACCATACCAAGAAATGATTTATGAAGCCATTTTAACAACAAGAGCAAGAAAAGGACTTTCAAGACAATCGATCAGCAATTACATCAAAGAAAATTATGATGTCAGCAAAACTCACAACTTCTACTTAAGAACATCCTTGGCCAGATTAGTTGAAGAAGAATGCTTGATCCAAGACAAACAACACTTTGCACTTGACTCTGAAGAAAGACAAAGATACAGAGCACTCAAAAAAAGAAGACTCAACAAGAAAAAAAAATCAGCAAAAAAGAAGAAAGCACCAACAAAAAGAAAAACCAAAGGTAAAGGTAAAGGAAAGGGAAAGGGAAAAGGTAAAGGAAAAGGAAAAGGAAAAGGAAAGGGTAAAGGAAAAGGAAAGGGTAAAGGAAAAGGAAAAGGAAAAGGAAAAGGTAAAAAAAAAAACTAAATTCAACATTTAACTTGAATTTTAAATTTGAAATTATGGAAATTATTTGATTTGATTGATTTTTTTTTAATTATTTCACTTTTCCATATTTTTTTATCAAAAATTATTCTTAATTTTTCAACTATTATAATTTTTTAAAAAATTGTTGAATGATAATACATTAATTAAAATAAAATAAAATAAAATATAATTATAATTTAGCATTTTTACAATTTCATTTTTTTTTCCACTTTTTTATTGATTGATTTTAATAAAATTAAATTGGTAGAATTACTATTTGAGTTTAGTTTTCAATATGGAATTTTTATATAAATCTTGAAAAATATAACAATTCCTATTAATTTTATAAATATCTTTGAGTTTTTACAACTTTTATTTGGAAAACTATTTTTTTAACTTGAAAGAAACAGTAAGTTTTTTTTTAAAAATGAAAAATAACAATAGAAAATAAAAAAAAGAGAAATTTTTTTTGAAAATAAATCAAAAAACATCAAGAGATCTTAAAATTTATTTAAAAAGAAAAATTGACTAATTTATTTCAATAAATACTTTTTAAGTATAATGTTTCATTTTTACAGGTTGTTTAGTTATTATGCTATTTTGTATTCACTTCTCAAAAAGAATTTTTATTCTGAAAAAATTGGTTAGCAAAATTACAAAATAAAAATTAAAACAAACAAAACCGAAAAAAAAACGATGAAATAGATTTTTGAAATGAAAATTTATAAAAATGACTCTTAGGGATTTTCAAGACTAAGTTCAAATTTCAAAACATTTCAAACTCGTAAAAGTAAATATTAAAAAACAATTAGTACATCTGTGGTAATTGGTTACCTTTTTATAGATTTAAAATGTAAATTATAAAATTATACAATCAACTTTTAATTGGATCAAAGAAAAATACTAATTTTTAGGATTGATAAGAATTATTGAAATTCTGAAAATTTCCCATTTTTTTAAAAACAAATCACCAAGGGTGTACATTTAACTGTGATTATAGAACACCCATAAGAAAATTTTTATCAACAACCCCACCGTTTTCAGTTGGGAATCTAACCCCCACAATTTAAGAAAAATTTATTTTTCGTTATTCAATGTTTTTTCAAAGATATATTTTAATAACAATAAAAAAATAACAACATTTAATTTCAAATGTATTAACACGAAAGTATTTTTGGAATGGTTTTTTCATTTTAATAATTTATAGTTATTATAGTTGAAAAACAAAAATATTTCAGAAAATTGAAGCTACATAATGCCATTTCGTAAGTATATGTTCATTCGCGTTTTTTTTTTTTTTTTTTTTTTGTGAACCATTTTTAATTATAAATATTTCGACCACAAACCACAAAACCACACACCAATGATATATATTCACCCTTTTTATACTTTGATTTCATTATTTATATTGATCAAAATAACATTGTTGTATGTTCCCAATATAATGGAAAATAGAAAAATTTTCATAAATTTTTATTTCATACCTTTCTTGAATGTTAAAGAAAATCTTTTGTTAAATTTATTATTTTCGGAAATTCTTGAATTTTGCCATTTAAACACATTTCTACTGACATAAAGTTTCCCCACCAACAAAAAAAAACAAATTCTAAATGTTTTATTGTATACAATTATAAAAAATAAAATTTTTAGATCAAACTCTTTTTTTCTCATTTAGTAAATTCTTTTGTGTATTTTACTTTTTGTTTTTTTTACTTTTTTATTTTTTTATTAAATTAACTATGATAAAAAAAAATAAACGTTTTAAACCCCAAACTAAAAATAATAAAAGTGAATCTTTGTACACACTTTAAAATTCAGAAATTTACAATTAACAAATCTTATTGTCAATAATTTTAATTTCCTTAAGAAATTGAGACTATTGCAAGGGAGTTTCCAATGGTAAGAGCCAAAAAAATTTTTTTAACATTTTTTTTTTAATTTATCGCTTGTTCGGACGTTTATTAAATGATTATCGAATCTAACACTAATTATATTCTTTCCTGTATTTCTAAACAATCTAAGTTTGGACGATTGTTAAAAATAAAGTGAATTTTTCATTTTATGCTGATCACTTATAGTGGAATGTGGATTATTATTAACGTTTGGGGATTAAGAACAATAGAAATGGCATATTATTTCAAATAGGAATTCAAAAAATAGTTTTAATCCCGATATATACACTTATACCAAATTGATGTTGAATTTGATCTGTATAAATTTAAAATAATACACCCTTTTTATAGAAACAATTTTTTATACTATTGTTTCAATTGAATCTGAATAAAAAATTATTTCAATTGGTTCTATTTTTACATTTCCAAAGTAAAATCTAAGATAATACATTTATATGAATTTCAACAAATGTGTACTGTAAAAAAATGAGAAAAATTTTGTTTGGAATTTTCAACAACTCGAAAAATAATAAAGTAAATAAATAAAAATATAAAAAATTGGGAATCCATTTTTAATATCTTCTCTAAGTTATATACCCCCACAATACCCAAAACACAATAGAAAATTATAATAGGAAAATTTATATATCTTAAAAGTTTAAATCCAACAACAAATATTGATAAATGTGTTTGGACCATTAAGAATTAAATTTCAATAAGTTATTATGATTTAAAAGGTCCTTCCTTAAAAAAATAATTTAGATACGAAGTGGAAGAAGATCG
The DNA here is from genome assembly GCA_027625915.1 of Anaeramoeba flamelloides. Classification (NCBI taxonomy): domain Eukaryota; family Anaeramoebidae; genus Anaeramoeba; species Anaeramoeba flamelloides. Next base: position 7,482,124 of record JANTQA010000032.1, on the reverse strand, counting down.
AAAAATAATTATGAAATTTTTATTATTAGTTATTATTCTTAGAATAAAACATCTTACCAAAACTTTCCAAACTTATAAAACAATAAAAAAACACCTAACATATTTGAAAACCTTTATTCTAAAAGTTAAAACGAAAACAGTTTGTTTTCTTAACCTTTTGAAATATTAAACCCCAAATCTCAAAACACGATAACTTTTTATATTTTATTTTCGAAAAGCTAATTCAAACACACTGGTTATCTTTATTTCTAAACCAGTAAAACGGGTTGAACCCAAAAAGATAAACCGATAAATTATAGTTAACAAGAGTGTTTTTGTTATGAAATCAAATTATTTTTTTTGTAAGAGTTTTCATATTGGTAAAATGCTACTATTTTCACACCAAATAAAATACAATCGTTAGAGAAAAATACCTTTTTATTATTGAAAAAAAAAAAATCATTTATTTTTTTTTTAGGAATTTTACAAAGATTTAATTCAGATCAGAGATAAAAGTCTTTAAAATTGAAGAAAAATGAAAAACAAAAAAAAAACCAAATTTTAAAATTAAAATTTTTAATAGATAACCCCTTTTCAAAGAATTTTAAAAAAAAAGTACATATAAAGTTTTAAAATGAAAAGTTGAATAAACTTTAATTTATTTTTTTCTTATGTATTTTCTAGATGTGTTAACTATAAAAATCATAATTTTAACTTTATAAAAAAAAAAAACAACATTTCAGATCCAAATTATCTTTTCAATGATTTTATGGCTAATCAAACTTTATAATTATTCAAATTAAAAAAAAATTTTTTTTTTGACACAGTTAAAACATTTTGAGGAATACCAATAATATAATTTCAATGGAATTTGGAAATAATTTTTAATTTTCCAATTATATAAATTCATTTTTTAAATTTTGTTTTTTTTTTATTCATTACCCCTTTTTTCAATAAGGAATAGTATACCTTTTGTTCTGATTTTTTTAATGAGTTTTATCATGAATCAGAGATTAATAATTAGCTTGTTCTTATCGGGTTTTGAAAATTATGTAATTGAAACTAATATTTTTATTAAATTTTGAGAAAAACAATTAAAATTCAATTTCAAAATACTACTTTTAATTCGAAATAAAAATATCAAAATAAATGGTAAGGAAGAGTAATAATATAAAAAAAAATCGGATAATATTTTCAATTTTCAGAAGTAATAAAAAAAGGAATAGATTTTTTTTAAATAAAATAATCATATATAAATTCGATAAATAAAACCAAACTAAAAATTCAAAATTAATTCTCTTAAATTGATCTTTTTTAAGTGCAAACCAGCACCTTTTTCAACAATTTTCAAAACATTCGCTAGTTGTTCATTGAAAACAAAGCTGTTCAAATTTTTAACTTTCAATAGGATTTACTCCTAGACTTTATAAAACCTATTAAAAAAGTTAATCCTTTCAAATACAAAAATATCGATTTTATTCCACAGAGGGCTTGTTTGTGGATTGGAATAAGTATACGTGAAAGTTAACACTTATTATTTCCAGGTTCATAAAGAAATTACACAAGCTTGCAGAGACAGTTAATCAAAATTATGATGAGAAAAAAAAATAACGTAAAGATACCCAATAATCCCAATTACACAGATAAACCCAACTCTAAAAAGCCACTTTGACTTTTATAAAACATTTTTTCAAAAATATTGTAAGATCAAATTACTTTCTCAGAAAAAAATTTTATTAACGGAAAGTTTCGTTATCAATTTTTCGAACAATGAACAACCAAAAAAAAAAGTTCAAACAACCAAGCATCACTTCCTTTTTTTCACAGCCTACCAAAAAAACAAGAAATAACAATAGTGTGACAACAAAAACTAAACAGCCACCACAAAACAAGAGCAAACGAGCACCAAATTCAAAAAACACACGAAAAAGGAAAATGAATGAAATAACTACAAGCCAAGAATTAAAACAGAAACAGAAACAAAAAGAAAAAGAAAAAAACAAAAAAAACAAACAAAAATTAAGCACAACAAGCAAAAAACTCATTGAAAAATTCACTGACTCCAATCAAGAGGAAAGTCCAACACGAAGGAAGGAATTGCTATTAAAAACCTTTACCCCAAAGAAGCAGAAGCCCTTGAGAAAACGGATTTTAGAAGAAAAATCAAGAACACCACTCTTGCTGCAGTCAACAAAAAACACAAGCAGATCAAAATCCAAATATACCAAGCTTGAGATGCAGTATCTTGAATTCCGAGACAAGTACCCCGGAATGGTTTTGTTTGTTCAGTCTGGATACAGGTATTTATTATTTGATCATGACGCAGTAGTTGTGTCCAAAATCCTGAACATCCAGGCCTATAAATCAAATAATTTATTAAATTGTTGTATCCCCGTTCAAAGGATCTATGTGCACATTCAAAGGGTAGTCGAGCAGGGGTACAAAGTGGGTGTCATTAAGCAAGTGGAGTCTGCTGCTGAGCATGAATTTTCTGATAATAAAGGCAAATTAATTAAAAGAGATCTGACGGAGGTGTACACAAAGGCGACGTTTGATCAACAGGACTTAACAAACACGACACAGCCAAATAGCCAGCAGATCAACTCCTATTTGACGTGTATCATTGAAAACGAAATGAATAGTAAAGAGGTTTCCATTGTGTCTGTCGACACGAGAACTGTTGAAGTCCTGTATGACCATTTTGTCAAGGACTTGTCGCTCTCGAAATTGGAGAAGAATTTGACTTTGACACAGCCAAAGGAATTTTTTTTACCAAGCAAAGGCGCACTGAGTAAGGAAACCGAAGGCATCATCAAAATTGTATCAAGTAGGTACCAGTCAAGAATTGAACGAAATAAAAATAAATTAGAGTCTACCTTTTATGAAAAACAATTTAATAATTTTTTACAATCGCAACCAGAAAAATTAAAAAAGCATATTTCTACACTGCCCAACGGGGTAAAATCGGCTATTGCTTATTTGTATGTTTATTTAATTCAATTTAATCTTGAATCCGTTTTTAAAACACCGGGCAATTATTGTTCGTTTGGTGAAAAGCAAAAATCAAACAAATTAGATTATTTATTTTTAAATTCCTCTGCTGCTTTAAATTTAAATTTAGTTGACGCTCCAACCAACTACAGTTCCCTGTTTGATATATTAAACCACACAAAATCGAGTTTTGGTATGAGGAAATTAAGGAACTGGGTTTGTTCGCCATTGTCTAATTACAATCTAATACAATTAAGATTAAACGCAGTTGACGAATTGATCGAAAATCAGCCCTTGACGAAAAAAATTGAACAAACATTTAATCCCAAATTACCAGATTTGGATCGCATTTTAGCTAAAATTAAATTTGAACGTTGCTCTTCAAAGGAATTTGTTTTAATTTGTAATGCCTTAAAAAAAATAATAAAATTGTTCCTTTGCAATGAACTGAAAAACAACAATTCAAAATTAATTTCATCCTATATAAACACAACAGAAAATTTATTGCCTTTTATTGAATTTTGTTTACGGCCTATCAATGTGAGCTTTGCTTTAAAAAATGAGAAACAAAATTTATTTGATTTAAATAATCAAAATGAAAGCTATGATTTTTCTGATGAAGAGAGTGAGGGGAAGGAAGAGAACGGAAAAAACGGTGGGAATACGAGTGATGAAATGGAAATTGAAAGCAGTGATCACAATAATGGAAAAAAAGATCAAGCAAAATCAAAATTAAATTTTTCAAAATTATTGAATTTTAAAAAAAAAGTAAAAAAAATTAAAAATGATTTAGAGAATCACCTAACATTTGTTAGAAAAAAATTAGGTATATCACACTTAGAATATGTCACTGTTTCAGAAATCCCATATTTGATCCAAATTCCAAATACTAAAAAAGCTATATTTCGAAAAATACCCAAAAATTGGGTTCAAATTTCCAAAATTAAAAATTTTACGAGATATCATTCGCCAACGATCATTGAAAAAATCAAATATTTAAATTTGTATAATTCCAAATTTCTTGATGAAGTAAATAATCAATGGGTGATTTTACAACGAATATTTTCAAAAAAATTTGAAAAAATTAAAAAAATTATTCAAAATTGCGCCGAAATTGATTCTTTATATAGCTTGGCGAAATTTTCTTCCCAGCCAGGGTTCATGAAACCAGAATTTGTTAAACCAGTGGAAAATGATAATGGAAATGAAAATAAAAACAAAAATAAAAAGGGAAACGGAAACGGAAACGGAAATGGAAACGAAGATGAAGATGAAGATGAAGATGAAGATGAAGATGAAGATGGGGAAGCGGTTGGGCAGATTTTAGAAATTACTGGCGGTAGGCATCCAATTCTTGAAACAACAATTTCGCCGTTTATTCCAAATGACGTTTTTTTAAGTAGTAAAGAAAGAAACATTTTATTATTGTCTGGGCCAAACATGTCAGGTAAATCAACACTTTCAAGAACAATTGCATTAATTGTCCTGTTGGCGCACTTGGGCTGCTATTGCCCAGTTGAAAAAATTAAACTGTCGGTGTTTGATGCGATTTATACACGAATGGGTGCATCGGATGATATCATTCATGGCAGATCAACGTTCATGAGAGAATTGGAGGAAACTTCAGTTATAATTTCACAGGCGACACCAAAATCATTAATCCTGATCGACGAGTTGGGAAGGGGTACCAGCTCAGTCGACGCAACAGCAATTTCTTCAAGTGTTCTTGAATATTTCCTAGAGAACAAATCCTTGACGATCTTTTCTACCCATCTGTATTCCCTAATTGAACAGTTTAAAAATATTAAGCACGTTTTGCCCAGTTATATGTCATTTACAGAAATTGAAAGGGATAACATCATTTTGTTATATAAATTGATTGTCGGTATTTGCCCGTCTTCCTTTGGTATCAATGTTGCTAGAATGTGTGGTATTGAAAAAAATATCATTGAAAGGGCTTCGCAAATTTCAAACGAATTCGAAAAGGATCGAATGATCAAATTTAATCACAATACACAGAAAAATGCAAATGAAAAGGAAAAGAAATCAAACGAAAAGAAAACTCTTACAGAAAATGAGAAAAGAAATCAATTATTCCAAGAAAAATTCCCAAACTTTGAAAAAATTTTTAAAAATTTAAATTATGAAAACGGGACACAGGGTTTGTTACAATGGTATAGCAAAATGTTAGAAATAATAACAAAGCAAAAATAAATTTAATTGTTTTTTTTTTTTTTTTTTCCTTTTTGAAAGAAAAACTCATTTGGGTTAATTTTATAACCAGAATAGAAAGTGTAAGTCTGGCTTGGTTGATAAATAATTTGAAAAAAATTATTTATTTTTTTTTATTATTTTTATTGTTTGAAAAAAATATAATCTAAAGATTTTTATATTTTGAATTGTTATTTTTATTAAAAAATAAAAAATGGGAATATTTTTTTTTTTATTTATTTATTCAATTTTATATGTATTCCCAAAGAAATTAATATCTTTTATTAATTTATAATCATGTTTCGGCTTTTGTTCACACAATAATCGATTTTTAAATTATTTATTTTTATGGAATTTTTTATTTAATTGTTCTTGTGATGGAAGATGATTTTGGAAAATTGAACATAAAACGTCGAATGTAAAGTCTTTTTCAGTCAAAGGGGTAGAGAATTATTGAATAAATAGATCAATTTATATGAGTTCCATTCAGTATCCTTCTCAAAACCAATAATTCAATTTTTAATTCAGATCATTTTTTATACTTTTGTTACTTTTTTTTTTTTTTTTTGTTTTTTTGTTTTTGCTTTTTTTTCTTTTCTTTTTCTTTTTTTATTTTTTTTCTTTTGAAAGTAGAGTTAAAAAAAAATGTTGGAAAACTCCAAATTAACATTAAGAAAATTTGTGATTTGTTATTTCTACTAAAATAAAATCATTTACAATTAAAAAATCTTATTGTTAAAAAATTTAATTTCCACATTTATTGAGAAATTTTATAGACGATATTTTCGAATGAAAGGGGTACAAATATTTTTTTTAATATTTTTTATTTTTCGAAAATTTTAGTTTTCTTAGGTATTTCTTTTGGGAATATTAACTTGAATGTGGGTATTCTTATTTTTCTCCTATTTCTAAACAATTATATGTTGGTTCAATTTAAAAAAAAATGAATTTTCCATTGTTTACTGATTCTTTTTGAGTGAAATAGGGGTTATTATTGATTAAATGAATTATTTACAGTGGTTTTAAACATTTTAAAGTTTTAAATTTGGTCAAAATTTTCAAATATCCCCAATTTAAGTCTCCCTCTTCGAGTCTGGAATAGATTTATTATTGTTAAAAACTATATAAAAATATATTGCTAATAGTAAAATTATAATATATATATATATATATATATATAAATATAAATATATTATGTTGAAAACAATTGACAATTTTTTTTTAAAAAAATATTTTTTGGGATTTATCTTCAATTTGACTATTAAATGAATTCATCAAGATTTATACTCATATTTAGTGTGTCAAATATTTTAAAACTTTAGATTGTTCGAAATTTAGTTTCTGTGATTGTCGAAATATCAAAATTACTGGAATTTAAAAGAAAATAATAAAATCCTATTTAGTAATTCCAAAAAAAAAAAAAAAAATGAGAAACTAGTAATAATTTTAAATAAAATATGGGATGGAAAATGTCTTTAATTGAATTTTGCTACAAACCTTTTTTGTTAATAAGAATAGATTATAATTGTTTTATATAAAGTAAACTATTTTTTTAGAAATTTACATTCTGGACTATTGTTCCACTTTTTCAATTATTTTCTCTATTTTTATTTTTAAAAACAGATTTGGGGGGGGGGTAAAGAATTTTTATTGACTTTTTTTTTTTCTCTCTATTGAATATTTTGAAATTTATAATGAAAATTACAGTTTATTATTTCCGATTTTACTTTTTCAAGAAATATGAACTATTTTTAACAAATTGTTTGAAAATTTGGCCATTTTGTCTGAAATTCAAAGGGGTTTTCATCAACTATTGTATACAAAAAAAGGGGCAAAATTCAAGATTATTGAATATTTAGAAGGGGTTATTTTTTTCAAAACTTTTTCTCAAATCCAAAAATTAATTCAACAGCACCTAAATTACAAATTGTGGGTGGAAAAAAAAACAAAAGGGAAGCGTAAAGAAAGATCCAAAGATTTTAAAAACAAAATTAATCAATTGAAAACGGTTGATATTACAAGCAAGTATTGGGTTTGTTGATAAGACATGCCAAAATGTAAATGATTGCATTTTTTGACATATCTTTTTTTCTTGAAAGTGATTTCTTTTTTTTTTTTTTTATTAAAAAGTGAATTCCTCGCAAAAAAAAATGATTTTTTGGATCGAGGGTTAAGAAAATAATTGCCATGCTTGGTTTTTTGTTTGAATTGGTGAAAGGTTTAAATCCTCTTAACCATAATGGTTTTAAGGGTAAATTGTTCTTAATACACACCAGTCCAAGATCCTTGGGATTATACTTTACAATTTTTAAAAGGGTGAACATATAAACCATTGATTAAGTTATAAATATAAAATTCTAAGTGTAAATTATTTTGATCCTGTTTGTTTTCTTTATATAAAAAGCCCAATCTATCAAAAAAAAAAATAAGAAGACTTGGAAAAAAAGTTTAATTTTCATATTTTAGTTGGAATTTTGTCTATATTTTCGTTTCATCAAAACATGTTCATTAAGAGTTTAATAGTGGAAAGGTAGTCATATTTTTTCAATTGTGTAAAACTCAGTTTTTTTCATAATATTTTAAGACTGTTACAAATTTCATATATATAGAAAAATTATCTTGGAAAAATATATTTGGTGTATTCTAGATGGTTTGATATGTGTTTTCTTGTTTGGGCATATACCCAGATATTTGATTTTTATTTTATTTTCTTTTGTTTTTCTGTTATCTTTCCATGGGCTGATTGTATATATTTAATATAAGGTAGACAAACTTGCATATGATGCCCTTTTGTTATTTTTTGTTCATTATTAAACTGGGCATTAAAATTTTTTGCTTGGGTTGTTGTATCATTTTTTTTGGGAATCTGGAAGGGTACTTCTATCTGTTCCCAAGATTGCTCAATGTTCTTATAAATAAAGCCTGGGAAATCCTTATTTGGATAAAATACGATTTACTTTTTTGGAATATATGATAATTAGATAAATTCCCAAGGTACTTTTTAGATACAAACTGCCAGAAATTACTAAAATGGGGTTTTCATCAAAATAAAAATGTTTTGAATAATTTTACTTTTTCTAATTTGATCCAAAAATTTAAACAAAAAAGGATCGAATCTTTTTGACTCGAAATTTAACTGGGAAAAAAATGAATTCTTTATGAAATAAGATCTTATTTCTCTAAAGCTGATAAATGAGTTTTCTGAAGAGTTTTAATTGAACTCCTTATGTACAAATTTACTCTATTACCTCCAGGAAAAACAATAACCAAGAGTTATAAGTCCCATAAGTTGAAAAAGTGATTATTTCAATTCTTGACAACAACATTTTTTATTACTGGTATTTGAATTCTAAATGGGAAAGAATTTTCACTTCCTTTTCCATATTTTTTTTTATAAATATAGTTCTTAAAGAAAGAGGTTCTCGATCTATGTTCTCTTAAAAAAGAGAAATTAAAAATGAAGTGAAAAAAAATCCCATTTATTATTCAAATACCAGTAGCTTGTGTTGATATATATTTTTCCAAATTAAGAACTTTCCCAAAAACTATTGGCAAATAATAAAAATAGTTCCCTCAATAATACAGTTTTCTTTTATCGTAAAACCTTTCAAAATAATTTGAAAATTGTTCTCTTTTTTTGAATGTATTATTGACTTCAGAATTGATTATTTTGAATCTAATAGGATTCTTTTTTGTGTGTGTGAAAGGACGGTTTTTCCGAAAAAGTAAAACACATTTAAATAAAATTGGTTGAGTCAATATTTCTCTTGATTCGGCAAAATAGAAAAAAATCAAATAAATTCAAAATCATTTTTTCAAATGCAATTGAAAAACTTTTTTTTTATTGTTTGTTTGTTGGGTATCGTAACTGCCATTCAATTCGATATCGGCCAACGTGAAGAAAAGTGTGTTTATGAAGAAATAGAGCATGACTCATTAGTTACTGGTGATTTTGAACTCATGGAACCTATTTTACTCCATCCACAAATCATCGTTTACAACCCACAAAAGCAAATCATTGCTAAAAAAGAAACAAACCAGCCAGGGAAATTAGCTTTCCATACTGACCAAACAGGTGACTACCACTTTTGTTTTACAACAAAACGCCCACAACCAAATTTATTATCAGGTATGAAAACCCTATTCCCCAAACAATAACAAAAAAAGAAAAAAATCATCTTTCAAAAAAGCAAACAAAAAAAACAATTCTTTGCTTTTTTTCTTTTTTTCCCTTTATTTGAAAAACAATAAACAAAAAATTCTTAATAATAATTCTTCTTTTTTTTTCTAAAAATACTTAAAATATAGACACCATCCAAAGAATTTCGTTCAATTATAAATACGGAATCGCTGCAAGAGATTACGAGGACATTGCTAAAAAAGAGCACTTAGGTCCCTTAGAGAGAGAAATTAGAAAAATGCAAGATCAGGTTCTCGAAATTCATACAGATATACTTTATGCAAAAGGCAGAGAAGAAGCAATGAGAAATACCAATGGTAAAACTTTCGATCGATAACAAACATTTTGTTTTTTTTTTTTTTTTTGATTTGAATCTTTTACTTCCTTTTTGTTTCTTTCGATTCCTAACTAAAAAAAAACAAATAATTTTCTTTCGATTTTTCTTCTCTTCCTTTTTTCTTATTTTTTTTTTTAACACCCAAACACTTTCACAAATCAAATTAGAATCAACCAATTCAAGAGTAATGTGGTTCTCGATTCTTTCTATTTTAGTTTTGTTTGCAACTGGGATACTTCAAGTATATTACCTCAAAGGTTTCTTTAAAAAGAGAAAAATCATCTAAATTCTGTATCATTCAAATAACTTGGCGTGAACAAAGAGCACCAAAACAATTTTACAAAATAAAAATTAAGGTTGTGCTTTTTTGGACATCTTTTTTATTTGTCTTTAATTTGAAATATATATCCCCTTTTCTTTTAAAAAGAAAAAAAAAACAAATAAATAATTCAATTTTCTTCTAAGTGTTATTGAAATTGAAGAAATTATCTTTTCGTTCTTTAATTTTTGATTTTTTTCTTTCGTTATCTTTTTTTGATCTAACTATTTGATATAAAATCTTCTTTTTTTTTTCCTATTTTATACCAAGCTTTTTCTTCTTTCTTTTCCAAAAATTAAGCAATTTTTACCAATAACCCACAATTAGTCAGCAAAGGATCTCTCCATGGTTCTTCTGTGTTAATTTACGTGGGACAGAATGCAAAGATTTTTGCTTTAAATGTTTTGTTTAAACGAAAATCCCCTTCATTGAAAAAAAGTTTAAAATCTGGTTTTTAAACATTTTTTTCAGAGAACAACATCCCTTTCTACTTAAATACTTTTGTTTTTTTTTTTTATTCTTCAGTCACTTTCAAATTATTTCGAAACCAAAAAACTTATGAACGAAATTCAATTGGATCTGAAACAGTTTGTTTTTTTCTTTTATTTCTTGTTTCACAAGAGTAAATATGAATGTTGTAAAAAATAGAGTTTTTGCAATTTTCGAGATAAATAAAGAGTTCCATGCAATTACCCACAATTTGGTTATAGTAAATATAATATCTGATTATATTAATAGACTAATAATAATTTTCATCAAAAAATTGTTTGGTAAATAACAATCTTTCAATTTTGAAAAAAAAAAATCATTTTTCAAATGAGTATTGGTATTTACCAAACGATTTTATATTTAAAATTCATTTGATACCAAAAATCAATAGGGTGGATTCTTTTACTATTACAAATTGTGGGTAATTGCATGGAACTCTTTATTTATCTCGAAAATTGCAAAAACTCTATTTTTTACAACATTCATATTTACTCTTGTGTTTTTGTTAAATTCCGTATAATTTGACAATTTTTTTTCCTCTTTTTTATTCCGAAAAAATCACTTGAATAATTTGAGAGAGTATGAAAAGAAAAGTTCTTTATCTTGTGAGACTATTGGTTTATGATTGATAAACCCAATAAAGTGAAAAAAAAAATGATAATTTCATTTCTTTGAATGAGTCTTGAATTTCTAATTGATTATAATTCCAGACCTTTTCTGAAGTTATTTTGAAGAGAAACAAATAATAAAATCGAATAGTTTAAAGTTTAATTGACGAGTTCGTCTTTTGAAAATGAATTGGTTGTGGTTTGTTAAATTTAAAATCACTCAATATTAAAATGTGTTTCATTTTTCAGCACCTTTACTTGGTTTTTTTAGAAACTGGTCAATTTTGAAGAAATCAAATTGTTTCCTGTTAAGGTTTTTGAAGAATTATTTTTAGATATTCCCATAAAAATTATCAAATTCACTTTAGTTTTTCTTGTGTTTTTTTTTTTTTTTTTATCTAAATGTTGTATTTTTCTCTGATAAAATTTTGATGTTTAGTTTTTTTGTTTTTCTGTTATTGAAACTTTTCAAGAATTTCAAATCTATGGAATTTTTTTTCTTGCTTCTCTTCCATTGAAGATTGGTTTTGGATGGATGTTAATTCTTTAAGGGATTAATCTCTATTAAATTTTTTTATCTAAATTTACAAGAGATCAAAAAGTTTTTTCCAATTACTTAGATTTGAAAAATCCCTCTTTATTTTCAATATTAAACACATTTCTAGATAATAAATCCTTATTTAGAAATTGGTCAAAAAAAAAATAATAGAGACTATTCCCTTAAAAAAAAAATACTATCAGATCCAAGAAAAAAATGTTCACTTTTTTATGAAAACCAAAATCGAAAATCTGACTCTTAAATTTTTTTTATTTACTTCAAAAAAATTAATGTCTTTAGATTTTTGTTGGATTGTAATTTAATAATTTGAATTCTTGGTGTAAGAGATCTCAACAAAGATAGAATCATCAAAGAAAATTCCAAAAAAAAAACTTTTTCAAAATCAAATCAAAAATAAAAGTTTTCATTCATTATAAAATCTTTATGAACCCAAGTGACTTTCCAAAGTTTACAACCATAAAATAACTATGTTTTGTTCTGAAATAATTTGGTTCAAAACACTTTATTGTTTTTGAGAATGGCTGCTTTCAATTTTTCCAATTTTCCAAGTCTTTTTAATTCAAACTGACAATTATTTTTTCTTTATTGATCCAAAAAAGAAATCAAAATTCTTCTTTCAAAGAACTTGTGGGGATCTTTTTCTCATTTCTCATAAGTTTAATATTGGAAATTTGAACACAAAAATATAAAATGTGTTAATAAATAAAATACTGGTATTAGAATTAAAAATAGCAAAAATTTTCACTTCATTTTCAATTTCCTTTTTCAAATAGAACCACAAACTACAACCTACTTCTTTGAGAACTCAATTTATCAAAGAAAAATATGGTATCTGAAAAAACACAAATATAAAATTTATAATTCAAATAAAATATTAACGTTCTTTTTTGGAATTAGAAAAAATTCTTGATTATTCTTCTGAACGGAATTTAAAATTTAAGAGTTGATAATTTCACTCTATTTATTTGGATCTTGGATTTTGATTTTTTTCTTTGGAATCAATTTGTTTGTTAAAAAAAAATAATTTAATCCAAAAATAACAATAAATATGAAAGAGAAAAACAACTAAATTAACAGGTTATTGGTTAACCACGTGAGTGGGTATTCATACAAAAAAGGATTTCAAAGAATATTCAAAATTGATGACGAAAAAGAAGATTTTTTCAAAAAATTTACACAAAAACGTTAATCTGGAATCAAAAGATCCAATAATCTCTGTATAATTTTACATGATCTTTAACATTTTAATTAAAGGAATTATGAAATTCTAAATCCTTTAAAAATAAAAATCTGTTGTACAAAAAAAATTATTATTGGTTACAGTTTTTTTGGTGGTAAAAATATTTGGTTAACTTTTAGGTCTTATTTTAAAGAATAAAAATAAACATCATTGTCTAGCGGTGTCTTAATAATGATAGTTGATAATATTATAAGGATAGATTAAAAGAATGGTTTTATGTAACAAGATATGATAATAAATTAAATTATGAATCATTCAAAAATGAAAAACCAAATCGTAAAATTATTGGATTATTTCAATGATATTGAAAAATAAATAAAACAACAAGAAACATTAATATCATTTGCTAAAGTCTTAAAAAAAGAATCTACAAATATAAATAATGGAATTACTTGAATTATTTGAAAATAAAATCCAAATAACTTGAAAAAAAAAATGAAAAATTATTTTAAAATCAAAAAACAAGAAATTATAATCATTTTTTTATTAAAAAACATTTTTTAATTTAAACAAAAAAAACTTCAAACCAAAATGTCATCATCATCATCATCATCATCATCATCAAGTCCAGCACCAAGAAAAAGAAAACGAACTCCAAAGAAGAAAAGCAAATCAAGAAACCCACCATACCAAGAAATGATTTATGAAGCCATTTTAACAACAAGAGCAAGAAAAGGACTTTCAAGACAATCGATCAGCAATTACATCAAAGAAAATTATGATGTCAGCAAAACTCACAACTTCTACTTAAGAACATCCTTGGCCAGATTAGTTGAAGAAGAATGCTTGATCCAAGACAAACAACACTTTGCACTTGACTCTGAAGAAAGACAAAGATACAGAGCACTCAAAAAAAGAAGACTCAACAAGAAAAAAAAATCAGCAAAAAAGAAGAAAGCACCAACAAAAAGAAAAACCAAAGGTAAAGGTAAAGGAAAGGGAAAGGGAAAAGGTAAAGGAAAAGGAAAAGGAAAAGGAAAGGGTAAAGGAAAAGGAAAGGGTAAAGGAAAAGGAAAAGGAAAAGGAAAAGGTAAAAAAAAAAACTAAATTCAACATTTAACTTGAATTTTAAATTTGAAATTATGGAAATTATTTGATTTGATTGATTTTTTTTTTAATTATTTCACTTTTCCATATTTTTTTATCAAAAATTATTCTTAATTTTTCAACTATTATAATTTTTTAAAAAATTGTTGAATGATAATAAATTAATTAAAATAAAATATAATTATAATTTAGCATTTTTACAATTTCATTTTTTTTTCCACTTTTTTATTGATTGATTTTAATAAAATTAAATTGGTATAATTAATATTTGAGTTTAGTTTTCAATATGGAATTTTTATATAAATCTTGAAAAATATAACAATTCCTATTAATTTTATAAATATCTTTGAGTTTTTACAACTTTTATTTGGAAAACTATTTTTTTAACTTGAAAGAAACAGTATTATTTTAATAATGAAAAATAACAATAGAAAATAAAAAAAAGAGAAATTTTTTTTGAAAATAAATCAAAAACATCAAGAGATCTTAAAATTTAATTAAAAAGAAAAATTAACTGTTTTAATATTGATAATCCTATTCTCCCATTAACTTTTTTTTCTAAATAAATCATTTTAATTTTTTATTTAAAAGTTATGTAGTGTTATAAAAAACTTGTATTAATTCCCATTAGTTAAAAATTTAAAAACTTTATTGATTCATCAAATGTAAAATTCTTTCTTTCGATTTATTATTCTTTGAAGTTTATAAATACTTTTTGCTGATAACCTAGCAACTGAAAAATAGGAAATTAATAATATTTGCATTAAAATTAAATCAACAAAAAAATAATTTTTACCTTTCAAAAATAATATTAGCTTGATAGAGTGATTAGATTGAAAATATAACTCAAAAGAATAGGGATTTCTACACCTTCCAAAATTTTTAAAAAAAAAAAACAAGTAATAAAAAGTTAAATATCAATAATTTTATGTAGATGAAGTTGAATTTAATTCCAAATTATATTGATCTACAAAATATTTTCAAAGAAAGAAATTATTTTCATCTTGTAATTTTGTGGAAACAAATTTCAGAATTTATTTGTACACAGATTAAAATAAAATCCCAGTAAGTATACAAACACTGGTTTTGTTTTAGATCTTTTTGAACTTAACCCCCCCCCGTTTCTTATTTTTTTATTGAACATTTTATCAAACAAAATCCAAAAAATTCTTTAAAATTATATGAATTAAATTAAGATGAACAAAAACTATTTTAAAAATGAAACTATATAATTTCTATTTAAATTGAATACATTTAATATTACCCACCCTCTCCACCCCCCCACAACAACCAAGTTTTAAAACCTTTGGTTTGGTCTGACCAATTCCAAGAGAAAACCGACTATGTATAAATCCCACGAATACCCAATTTAAACTTTACAATTAAAAAAACTAGTTTCTAAAAAAGGAAAAAGTTGTAGATTGCAAATTTATTTTTTGCAAAATCAAAATAAAGGGGACTGGATATTATTTGCCTCAAGATGATTTTCAGAATTCTTCTTACTGTGATCATACTTTACTTGGAAAATCAACCCCCAAATAGTGTAAAATATTACATTTACAAAACCCGTACCAAAAAAATTGTAATTAATTTAATATTTCTTATGGTTTTCCCTTTTGGGTTTTTATTCCTGAACGACTTAATTTTATAGGTGTTTAAAAAATAATTCATCAAATTTAAATAATAATACAAATAAAATAATATATTATATATGTTTATGTATATAAGGTGTAACTTTATTTATTTGGATTGTTTGAAAAATTTTTGATTTGGAATTTGAACAAGTAGAATTAGAATAATGTAATAAAAAAATATATTAAAAACGATAAAAAAAACTATTTTACTGTTAAATTATTTTTAAATTGAAGTTATATTTTTTTCATTCCTATCTCTTTAAAAATAAAATTTGATTAAATCAAAGCCAGGTTCTTGGGAATTAGATATTTAATTAATAAACAATTTTTTAATATGAAGATACAAAAAACAAAATCAATTTAAAATAAAAATGACAGTAAAAGACGAAAAAATAAAATAAAATAAATAAAAAAAAATTTTTTTGTTAATAAATTGTCTTGATATCTGAATGTAATTTATAATTCTTTACAAAATTTTTGTAAAATAGGAATAGCACGGGAAGACAGAACAGGATATTCATAAGTGATCAATGCAAATAATTCTTTGTCATCAGATGTTCTTGTGAATTTATGTAAACAAATACCAGGACCCTCACCCGCTTTACCATTTCTTCCATAAATTAAAGTATCATAAAATCGGTAAACAATGTAATGTGACCCATTTAGAACAAACCCATTGCCGACAGTAACGTCATACGAATCAAATGCAGTTAAATATGCCCTTTAAAAAAAAAAAAATATCAAAATAATTCAAAACAACAGATTAAAATTAAAATATCAATATTATATTCAAGAATAATAAATAAATTAAAGAATAATGAATTGATTTAGTTTTTTTTTTCAAATAAAAGTGATTTAATTTTATTTATAGCCATTTTATCCAGTGTAACAAAATATCATCAAAAAGTAGTTATAAAACAGACGGAAAATTTCAATAGACATATTTCCATAACTACATTTAGAACTTTTTTCTCTCGCTTTTTGAAAAAGATTCTAAATTTCGAAAAAAATTAAGAAAAAAATTAAGAGAGAAAAATTCAACACGTTTAAAACACCTATTAAAATAGGTAAACAAGCGAACCCATTTTTGGGTATTTTTCGAAATATTGTTTTTTTAGTATTTGGAATTTGGGCAAAATAAGGAATTTCTAAAACAATTCCATATTCTAAGTTTGACATACCTTATTTTTTTTTCGAATAAATGTTAGGTGTTTCTCTAAATCAGTTTTAATTCTTTTTACTTTTTTTTTTAAATTTTCTTCCAATGACCCATAAAGTATAAAAACAGACAATGGTAAAATTATTTGTCACTTTTTTTTTAAATTATTTTTTAAAGTTCATTTTTATAAATTATTTAGAATCAAGTGTTTTGACGTGATATAATAATAGTCAATATGTATTCCAATAACGAACATTTGTTAATGTGGTTTATAAAAAAGGAAACAGAAAAAAAAAAAAAAAATGTTTAAAAAAGACCAACATTCTGTTTTTCTATCTTTAATAGAAGCATTAATAGAGTTTGTTCATAACTTTTATATCCCCCCCTCTATTCACAATTGAGCACTTTGGTGTGAACTGGAAGAAAAAAACATGCAATTATTTAAAATTTAAACAGTCTTTCAACCCTTTCTATTTATTAGAGTCCTGACAAAAAAAAAAAAAAAATAAGAAAAAAAGTATTTTGGCTTTACAATAAGATCGATTTTTTTAATAAAGTCCTTTTCAAAAATTGGAAACTAAAAGTTTTGGTAACTCACACCAAACACACAAATTTAAGTTATTTGGCCTTTTTATCGTAAAAATTTCAATATTTTTGTTTTTCACTTTTTGGAAAGGACTATATTTTTCTTTTTTCATAGATTCTTTATTCTTTGTTCTTTTTTCTTTTTTTTTTTCAACCTTTATTTTAAAAAGAAGAATTAGACGCCAAGAAAAAAAGACAAATGAGTTTTTCAATAATAAAATTTAAAAGTCTGAAAACTCTATTTAATGCGTATAACAAGAATGGTAATTCAAAAAAAGATTTAATTTTGGTATTTTTATGAAATTAAAAATAAGAATTTGTGAGAGAATTCAATTAAAGCAAAATCCGATTTTTAGTCAATTTTTATATTAAAATCAAAGTTTTCTTGTTTTCGTATTTCAGAGAAATTCTAAAGTGTTGAAATTTATCTTTGTGATATTAACTTTTGTTTTTCTAATTAAAACGGTTAATTTTTTTTTCATAAGTGTATTACTTTTTCAGAAAATGATCATTCTGAAACTTTCATCTAATAAATCTGAACAATTACAAAAACGAAAACAAAGTTCACTGAAACCAGCGACACGGTTTTTTTAATGCCCTAATTTTGTAGCAAAAAGGTGATTAATAATTTTTTTAATAGAGGACTAAAAATAGGCCAACTGAAGTTTGTTGACTATTTTCTAGATACTTTTGAAAATTTTTTGACACACTTTTTTAATAAAGGGACAATCAAACGAAAAACACTTGACCACAAAAAGAAGTTTTGTAAAAACTGTTATTGTGGCTAAACAGGGCCATTTTAAAAACATCTTTCAAAAAAAAATTAGCTATTTTTGAGGATTTGGTATTTAAATTATAAATGGTTAAAAATTTTCACTTTCTTTTCCCAGATTTTTCTTTTTCAAATAGAGATCGCAAATTACAAGCTACTTCTTTAAGAACTCAAATTATAAATATTGAAAATGAAGTGAAAATTTTTCCCCATTTATAATTCAAATACCAGTATAGAAAAGTAAATTATTGGATCTCAATAAAATAGTAGTCGCTTCATGTTTCTGCTGATCTGATTGATAATAATATAATAGAATTGATTACACTTTGGAGTTAATTTGTTTCTTCTTTTAATTGTAATTACTTTTCATTGTAAGTTTACAAATTAAAAACTGTATTGAACTTTTTTTCCACAACCACAATCCTTTTTTAGTTGTGTAATTAATACTTGATGAAAACTTGAGTAAAACTCGATTTTGAAAATGTTAACATTACAATTTTGACAATTTTCCAATTGGACCTCTTTTAAAAAATAATAAAATTTCATAAATGAGGTGGAATAAAATTAATAAATATGATTGAATTGATCGGTAACTACCAAAAAATTCTGTTCTATTTATTGGATTTTTACTTTCTTTGTCAACATCTAATGTTTTTCTTGCACTTTTATTACTTGTGTACCAAAAAAGAAGAATATCAAAAACCTTGTTGGTGTCTGTGTTTTGAAATGAAAAAATAATTTTTAATTTAATTTTGGTGAAGTGGAATCAATTGAATTTTTAAGATCTATTTTAGTTTGTCTTACTTTTGTTATTTTATTCCTTTTCCTTTTAATATTATTGTCAGGTTCTCAGGATTTTTTATTTTTCGATGATTTCAAAAAGCAAAAAAATAAAAAAAGGAAATAATCTTCATTTTAAAAGATTTGGTCTTGGAAAAGAAAAGGGAGTAGAGAACAAATTTAGTTTAAAAAAGAAAAAAGAAAAGGAAATCGTAAATTCAAAATTGTTTGGTATTACTAAAGAAACAAAGAAAGCCTGAAGAAAAAATAAAAATGCTTACTTGATTTCTTTTGATTTTGTTTTAACAGTCGAAGCAATAACTTTTCCTTTTTTATCAAAAATGATTGCGCATGCAAATTGTTTGATCGTTTCTAATTTCTTTAATAAGGTTTCTGGATCGTCAGTTACTTTTTTCTTTGTATTTTCTTTTTCTTTTTCGTTTTCTTTTTCGTTTTCTTCTTCATTTTTGGTCGTTTTTAAGTCTTTTTCTTTTTCTTTTTCTTTTTCTTCGTCTTGCTGAATTTCTTTTTTTTCAATTTCTTTTTCGTTTTCTTTTTCACTACCACTCTGACTCATTAAGAAATAATTTAATTTCAATCTTTTTTAAAAAAAATGAAAAGTTTTAATAGGCGAAAATTAAAATGTAAGGAAAAAAAGGGAAGCAAGGTTTTTCATTGGGAACATTAATAGAAGCGTTCTAAAAGTTAAGATCAATTAAAAGAATAAGCCAAGTAACTCCAAATAATAATCTATTTAATTATTTTCAATCAAACCAACAAAGATAATTTAAATCACCTTTTATATCGAAATTGTTGGTGTACTTTTGGAGAACTCAAAATATTTAATTTATTAAACCAATTTTTAATAATTGATCAGTCAAAGAATACACATACAAAAGGACAGTATTCATATAACTGATATTGTGACAAGTACCAAATTTTGCCTTTAACCATTCTTTTTCTTTTTATTAATTGATCTTACTTTTCTTCTTCAGGCTCTATTAAAGATTCCCATTTCAAATCGAAATTTCACTTTTTTTCCCTGTTTTACTTCTTTACCTAAAAGCTAACTTTTCTCAGTTAAGATTTCCAATTAAAAATCATTTTGGTACCTTTTTTATCAATAGTACTTGTCAAAATATCAACTTTCTTTAAGGCTGATCTTTTCAAAGATGTTTTGAAATAGCATTTGAAGGCTATTTTATTGTTTTTTTAATGATTAAATCCAAGAAATTACGAAATATAAACTAAGTCTAGAGTTATTAAAGTGAAAAATAATTATTTTATACTCCAAAAACAAAATTTTTTATTAATATTTCAGTGATCCTAATAGCAATTAAAATCTAACCAAAATGTGGTTGGACCAATCTCTAAAAAACAAAAATAAAAACTTCGGTAATTTTTAGATTCAGGTCCCAAAATGAGACCATTAATTTCCAATTTAAATTGTTGTGAATTTATAATTCTGAAAACAAGTGTGGTACGTTTAAAGTGTCTCTCTTTGACACTTTTGGAGATCTTGAAATTCTATTTTCTTTATCTTTTTGGTTTCTCAACTGTATTCTTTTTAAACGAATAATACTTCAAAAAACTTACTCTGTCAATACAGAGGGTGATAAAATAACTGTGGATTATCTTTATTGAAATTAAAATAATTTTACAAAATTGAAGAAATTTAAGCATTAGGAAAAAATATAAGAAGAAATGAAAATATTTTTTTTATAAAAATTTGAATTTTTAAAATTGGGGAAACTTTTAATTTTTTAAATTTAAACTTTTTGATAATGTGAACCCTTTTAAACTTTTTTTTTTTGGTAATTAAATTTTTCTCCATTTTGATCCCCCAAATTATTTCTTGTTATTTGAATATTGGAATTCATTCTTCTTTGTTTTTTTTTTTTTTTTGTTATTTCAATTTGGTGCTAATAAGAATCTTTAAATTGCTATATATTTGTGATATTTTTTCTTATTTAGTTAATATATATCTATTATTATTTTTTTGTTGTTTGAATTTTCTCCTATAGAAAGATTCCGAAAATCCCTTTTTTTTCATTTTTATCATTTTTTATTGCTGAACACTCTAACTTTTTTTTTTGGCTATTTTTTTTTTTTTTTTTTTTTTTTTTTGTTATTGGGATTTTTTAAAATTGATAATTCTATTAAACTTTAATTTTGAAATTCAGTATTTTTTTTTTTGATTACAAATCTTCTGAAACTTTTATTTACTGAGTGGATTTTTGTGTTTTTTTAATTAATTAAAAATAATTTTTTTTTTTTGTTTTTCAAAAGTTTTCGAGCAATAGAAGGTTAATTTCACAATAAACTTTTTGACGACTATACAGCCACATAATATGACCTGAAAGCATTTAAAATGGGATGATCCTTACAATAAGATTATTTTTTTTTACAAATTTCAGGCAATACACACAAATAATATTTTATTCTTCTTTTTTTAATAAAAATTACCTTTACTTGTTTTGATTTGGATCATAGAGGATTAATTCTTTTGAGGAAAGAAAAAAAAATCAAAATATTTTGTTTTTTTTGGGGACAAAGCATTAAAAAAAATCACCAGATTAAGTAGAAAACAAAAGTTTCAAACAAAGGGACCATTTTTCTTATTCTTTTTGTCTCAAAAATATATCTAATTCGTAATTATCTGATATACTTAAGTTCAAATCAATTCAAAGGACGGGTATATGGTTGTTTTGTACAAATTTTAAAATTATGAATTTAATTTGCTTAAAAATATTCTACAAAGTTTCCCTTTTTATTAAAATTTATTATTTATTTATCTTGAGAAATGAGTAATAATAAAAAATTTTATTTAAATAAAAAAAAAAGTAAAAAGAGAAGGAATAAAAATATTATAAAGAAAAGAGTAATCATATCAGTTTTTATTTACAAATTGAAAATAATAGGTATCATGAAGTCAGTAGTGAAAAAATACCCCCGTAAAATGCTTTTCAATATAAAATAAATCACTCTCACTCTGATTACTCATTGATGTTCAACTTCTTCACGAACTTGATACCAATTAACTGGATTTATCTATTAAAAATCCATTTTTATTTTTTTGAACTAATGGAAGTAGCAGCTGTAAATTTAAATAAAACTTATAAAGTTAAGGCAGTTTAATTTAATATGAACATTCATATGTAATTTAACAATTTTATTTTATTTTATTTTTTTTTTACTTAATTGGATAAATTATTCAGAAATCCAATAACCAGTTATCTAAAAAAGCACTTTTTGAAAGCAATAAGGATATTAATTAAAAAGAATTATTTTACTTCCCTCCATATAACCATTCAAAAGTAATAAAGAATCAAATATCTAAAATTATTAATATTTTCCCAGATTTAAGATCACTAGGAAAAATTAAAATTTATCTTTTGTTTTATTTCAAGATAATTTAATTAATTAAAAGAAATATTTGACAAGTTCTAGAGAAAGCACACACACACACATATATATAATAAAATATTTCAAAAAATATTTTTTTTATTTAATTTTTGAGCTTTTAAAAACAAAAACTAAATGTATAATATTAAAACACTTTCTTGCCATGAAAAGAATAGTACAACCCATAAATTTTTTTCAAGAATTTTTAGGAACTTTCAACAAGGCAGCCAATAAGGTTTCAGTTTTGAGTATTGTTCCCCTATTATAAAATTTTCAAATACTTGATTTAAAGTTTTTTAATCCAAAAAAAAGGGTAAAAGAATAATAATTAACAAAAGATACATTTTGAATTTATTTGAAATTTGTGAAGGTTAATCAAATAAAAAACAATAATTAGCATTCAAAAACTCTCAAAAGTATTTTCAGAAAAAATAGATGTTAAAAGTGTTTTTATTACAAGTTTATTCAACTTTTAATCATAAAAATTTTTCAATAAAAAGTTTTTGGTATTCAAATTTTAAATAGGAAAAAATTTTCACTTCAATACTATTTTCTTCACAAAAAAATTAAATTTTCAAAGCAAAACATTGTATCTTAATGATCTCTCTTTATTTGTTCGGTTCCTTTTCTGTGATAAACATTGCTATATATTGGGTACACTGAGGAATCCTCAATTGATAATTGGATTTTTTGAATTGAAAAAAAGAAAATCAACTGAAATTTTATACTGTTTAAATATCAAATACCATTATAGAATTTAAATCTTCTAATTAGATTTAAAAATCGAAATAATTTGAAAAAACTAAACTCTTGTGAACTAAAAAATGTTTTTTCCAATTTTGTTCTCTTATTTTGATACTCACTACAAGAATAAGCCAATCCATACAAATAATTTCAAAACTTTTTAAACTTTTTGCCTGGATGCTATAAGATTTCAGTCTCTGATATTCTTTTATATTTTTTCAAATCTCAAATACTTGATACAAACTTTTACAAGCCTAAAAAAGGGTAAAAAAATAATAATTAACCAAAGATAACATTTTGGATTTAATTGAAATATTTTCAAAGTTATCTACTGGTATTTGAATTCTAAATGGGAAAGAATTTTCACTTCCTTTTCCATATATTTTTTTTATAAATAAAGTTCTCAAAGAGATTAGGTTACAATTTAAGGTTCTCGATCTATGTTCTCTTAAAAAAGAGAAATTAAAAATGAAGTGAAAAAAAATCCCATTTATTATTCAAATACCAGTAAAAGAAAAATATTTATTCAACTTTCAATAACCTGAAAATCTTTTTATGAAAACCAAAAAGTGGTAAGTTGTTTAAATTACATGTTTTCAGAAGTTTAACTTGTAAAAACTTTTAAATTATAAGTTATTAGATTTTGATCTTGTAATTCCTTTCAAAATTTGAAACAATTTCAGTATAACAAAGTGTTGCCAAGTAAAAAAAGTTACTACAATTTTTGTGCTATTCTTATCGTGCTTAATTATTATAAATATCATTTTTTTATCCTTGGTTTTTTAAAAAGAATTAATTGTTTTTTTTTTCAACCAACATTTCACAAAAAGCATAAAACAAAAACAAAAAGCACCCAAAATATTTTCAACAAAAATAAGACCAAAAAAAAACCAAACCAAACTAAAATAAGAACCACCACGATCTCAGCTTATGAGCAAATTATTAGATCTAAAATCGAGTGATTCACTTGAAACGAACATCCGAAGAACTGAGCAATTATTAGATCAATTGGGGGAAACGAAAGAACAGGATTTTAAAAACTTTGAACAAACAATTGAAGAGGAGCTGGACTTACGGTATAATTTCAATTGGTCGCTCCCATTAAAGCAGAATGAGGAATTGATTGAATTAACACAACGCATTGAAGAAGATGAAGAAAATTTACTCAAATTAGAAGAAACACTCAAGCAGTTTTCACAGCAAACCAAGACGTTGGAAGAGATTTTTGATAACTTTGGCACCCGGATCGAAAAGTTTGAAGGCAAAATGACAAGCATCCACTCCAAAACGACTGCCTTAATGGATCACCATATCGACATTTCCTCAACGAGCTATGTCTTTAAGTACATTGAAAAGATGCTTTCTGTTGCTGACAAGGTGCGTCCTGTGATCGAAAGCGAAATCACGAACAATTTGGATGTCTATTTGGAGAGCATGCAGGAATTGGATCAGGCCCTTGTCTTCTTTTCGAGGATCAACAACTTCAAGTCCTACAACAGCATCAAAAAGGAATTGGATGAGTTAATTGAGCATTCCTTGCAAAACTGCGAAAGGCTATTTAAAACAAGGCTGGAAAGATTCCAAGCCCCAAAGGAGCCCGATCCTGAGAAATCCATTGAATTCATCGAACGGAATTTAGAACTTTTCCCTGAAGACATCGTTAACGGATTCATCCGGCTAGTTGAGAAGTTTGAGTCTTCCAACAAGATCGCTTATCGGCATTATTACATCAAATCGAGGCAGACGTGCTTGAAAAATAGCTTTTCGAAATTGATCAAATCAATAAAAATCCAAAAAAAGGAAATAAGAAAGGGTAAAATTATCATTGACGCAACAAGGCAATACCGATTCTATATGGATGCGCTGAATGAATATTTAATTAAGGAAAAGCAGATCATCGAACAGATAATCCCGAAAAGGCACCAGCCAAATGTTTTTAAAGAGATTGCCGAATGGAGTGTTTTCAAATTGGCAAAACTGGGTGACATAATTTGTTCTTCGAAAAGGAATAGCATTGATTCCAAAATCCAACTAATTGAATTTTATGATCATTTTTCAAATATTGAAAATTCCTATTTACAACTCTTTACCATTTCTCAGCAAAAATGTGATTTAATTGTCAATATCCTGGAATTGAAAAAAAATGTCAAAGGCGCAACAATTTCAATGTTTGAAGACTTTTATAAGGACATCCTCGATCAGCAATCGAAAAAGGAAATATCTGCGAACGGCACGGTGCACGAAGTGATTAGCAATTCCTTAAACTTTTTACGAAAAATTTTTGTCTATGAAACCACCATTGAAAATTTGTTTACAATAAAATCAACAAAGGATAGCCCCTTGCCCGTTTGGATCACATCCAATAGGAAAAGGAAAAAACTAGGCTCAAAAAATAAATTAAATCAAAGCAATAATAATGATAATTTCCAATCCGGTGAGCATACAAATAATGAATTCCTCAAAGAAAGGCAAAATCTGACTTTAAACAATCAAACTAGTAACAACAACGATAACAAATCTCTAAATAACAGTCAAATGAATTCAGAATATTCTGAAACCTCGATGTCAAACACAAATAATGAAAACCAAGACTTAACAAACGAAATCCCAAACATTTCCAAATTTGTCAATGGCGTGCTAGACGCCTTACAAGACACCCTGCAAACAAAAACGAAAAACCATAAAGATGAGATTTTAACAAACCTGTTTTTATTAAATAATTACCATCATATTTTAAAATCCTTCCAGACTTCACCCCTTGGGAAATGCGTGCTTTTGAAAAGAATCAAAATGTATGACAATTTAATACAGCTCTACTTTGAGGATTATGTCGGCTCAATAACTAAAAAATTAACACCATTTTTGATCAATGTCCAAAATTCCAAAATGATCAAGAATGATAAAAAGCAAAGGAAAATTAAAAAGGCTGAAAAAAATAAAATTAAAAAAAAAATTAAAGGCTTTAATGCAGAAATGAAAAAGCAATTCGATACACAAAAACATTTCTCGGTGCCAGATATTGACTTGAGAAATAGACTAATTTCGCAGTTGGTACAAGAACTACAGCCCATTTATGAGCTCTTTTTAAAAATTCTCGAGGATTTGAATCTAAGAGAAGAACTTAACCCCTATATTAAATATTCTTCAACAACAGTTGAAAAAATGATTAATGGGTTTTTTATGGAGGACGATTGGATTTAAATTATCTTTTGATTTTATTTTTTATTTTTTTTTTTTTTGTTATATTTTATTCTAAACTCCATTTCAAAAATTTTGACTCGTCTGAAATAATAAATTGAAATATAAACTAAATTCCAAAAATTTGGACACAGTTTAAACGGTTGAAAGAATAGCAATACCACACTTTACATTCAATTTGGAAATAATTTTGATTTTACAAATTATTTCATTTTTTGTCTTTTTTGTTTTGTTTTCATTTCCTTTTTCACAGTTACGTAATCTGTTTCCTTTAGATCTGGAAAATTTTTTCGATGGTTGATAGACGGTTAGTGTTGAATTTGTTAAATTGGAAAATCACATACAATTGATCGATGCTTATCAGTATCGTTTTATCGATCAACAATTATTAGTGAAATTTCAACA
This sequence comes from Anaeramoeba flamelloides, assembly GCA_027625915.1. Lineage (NCBI taxonomy): Eukaryota > Anaeramoebidae > Anaeramoeba > Anaeramoeba flamelloides. Next base: position 7,455,482 of record JANTQA010000032.1, on the reverse strand, counting down.
AATTTACCAATACATTTTTTGTTCGGCTCGTTTCATTATTTTGGAAACACTGGTTTTGATTTTTTTAGTTTTATATTTTTTTCTTTTATGTGGATGAAAATTTTTGCTTATAAAATCATTAATACTTGGTTACTTAAATGTGATTTTATCTTATGTTTGGAAAAATATAATAAATTGAGTTTTATTTTGCCTATTTTTAATTTTGATTTTGTCCAAATTTTTGGAATGGGGTTTATATATATATATATATATATATATATATCCTTTAGTATTCACGAACAACTTAAAATAAAATCTGATTCGTTATTCACTTTTAAGTCATTCTAAATATATAAAAACCTGATATTTTAAATAATTAAAAAAAAAAAATAAAACCTAAAAACTAAAAAAAAGTGAGTCACAATTTTTAGAAATGATCATTATGGATTTTTTATTACTGAATTTTAACTGAAAAAACGTTAAACAAGAAGATTTTTTATAAATAATTAAATCCATTTTCAAAGACATAACATAGTCTCAATTTTCATAGTTATTATTTTTCTTTTCGAAGATCTCTTTTTTTTTTCAACAATATCTTTTACAAAAAAAAAAAAAAAAAATGAAAAAAAAAAAAAAAAAAAAAGAAAAGAAAAAAAGAAAAGAAAAAAAGAAAAGAAAAAAAGAAAAGAAACAATTTTTTTTAAAAAAAAGAAAAAATGATTCTGATCCAAAAAAATGAAATTTATTTTTTTGATAAGAATATAGTATAAAAAGTTCAAAAAAACTTCCATTAACATTATAAAGTGGCTCAAAATTTTTGAGAAATAGTTTATTTTATTAGTTATTCATCCTTTTTTATTTTAATTTTAATTTTTTTTTTTTTTTTATTGTAAATTAAATAATTAACAATAAATACTGTAGAGTTATTATTAATTTTTTTCTTTAAAAAAAGAAATTAAAAAATAAACAAAGAAATATAATAAAGTCATTATTGATTTTTCTAATAAAAAATACAAATATAAGAATTTTTTTTTGAGAGTGATTATTTTCCTATATCTTTTCAAATTGAAGAAAAACATTTTTAATAAAGTGGTCAATTTTTTTTTATTTATAGTTTCAAATAATATTATCTTTTTAAATAGTCATATTTAAAATTTAGGTATTACCAAATAAAGAGAAATATCAATGTTAATTGAAATGATTCTCTATTTAGAGTATCGCATATAAGTTTTGTCAACTGTTTGGAGTTGTTCAAAATCTAAAAAATAAAAATGAGAGTAATCAAAGCTGAAAAGGGAACAAAAATATGTCTCATGATTATATTTATAATTTAAGGCATCTAAAAATAAGTTTATCTGAAATTCAGAAGAGAAAATCAGAATAATTTTAACATCTTATACTAACCAATAACTCTGAAATAATAGACTTTAATTTTTTAGAAAATATAAAAATTTTATAGTAGATTTCAGTCTTTTGTTTTTCGTTAAATTTGGGTCAGTTACGAGACAAACTTGATTGTTTTTTTTGTTATTGGAAGTTTTATTGAATAATATATTCCCATATTTGGTGAAAACACATACAAAGCGTAGAAATCCAATCAAAAATTATTTTATTTCAAATTTTTATGACCTTTTAAAATCATATGGATGAAATATTCCAAGGTTAAATAATAATTTAAACACCAATAAATGATAGTTAAAAAAAAAAAAAATTATATTTTCTGGAAAGTTGATATTTTTTTACCTTCGTACAACCAACCAACTTTGTTTTCATCAGTCAAGTTTAAATTAAATTCAAAACATTAGATTTATTATAGATCCTTTTTCCAAAAAGTGTTGAATTGAAAATATAAAGAATTTAGATCAAAAATTACTGAAATATGAAAAAAAAATATCTGTATTGGAAGTGGCAACTTGATAATTTGTATCTTAGCTGATTGGCATTAGATTTGGTATTAATTTCAATAGTTGTTCAAAATGTCCATTTTAGAAAATTTATTTTATTTTTCCACGAAATCCAAATTGAAGAATGTAAGATTAATAGGTTGTTCTAATTAAAAAATGAGTTTTGATTTCCACGTGTCTTTTATAAACAAAATTAGTCTATATAGGTGTTTTAATTGATTTTAGACAAAATTAAACTGTTAAAAAGCCCAAATAAAACAAAAAATAAATAAAAAAAAACATCAATTGGCAAATTTATAATTACATTTTTTATAACTCGGCTTCCAATCTGTTAGAATTACACTCCTCGATTCCGATTCTGCAAAAGAGAAATAAATTGCCAAAAATTACTTTTTTGAAAAACAATTAAAATCAATACCAAAGCCAAGATCGATCTGATAAGACCCAAATTAATAAGTCATCATATCCGACATATGGTATTTTTTTCATTTCAAATACCAGGAATTATTCACCTAAATTTATAAAGATTGAATTTACAGTAAAAAAAACAGGTTTACTCTTTGACAAAAGATTACTTTTTTAGTATTATTTTTTTAACAGGTTGATAGAATAGAAAATTTTATCAAAAAAAAATAAAAAAATTTATCACCTTTTATGAATAGAAATTAAAAGGTGTACTGGATAAATAAATATCGTGTAGTGGGGTGTGAGGAATTAAAGAAATGAAGTAACAAGGATTTATATTACAGATATACTACAATACCCACATAAATGAAGTTATATAAACCTTGGACTATTCCATATACTCAAAAAAAAATTCCCAATATCAATTATTTTTTATAATTGTCCTTTAAAGGATAAATAAGAAAAAAATAGAATAATATACATCAGCTATATCATTTATCTTCATCTGAAAAAAAACGGGAAAATACCTAGATTTACTTGTAAATCCAAAAATTCTTCGTAAATTAAGAAGAAAAAAACCAAATTATTCCATTATAATCTCCTGATTAAAGTTCCCGGAAAACCCCTATAGAAATCATTATTATTTTTCTAAAATCATTATTACGGTTTGGGTAAAACTTTTTTACTTCTTAACTATATATCTTGTAATGACTTTAGTTTGTAAAACAATTATAAATCGATTAATTATCAAAAACAAATCTAAAAAAAGACAATTAAAATGATGTTCTGTTTTTGTTTCCTCCATTTACTATTTTTTATTTTGGGATGGTTTAATATTAATGATTGGTGAATGTAATGTTAATAGGGGTATATTAAATACTATTTTTTGATAAATTCAAAAAATATTGGTGTTGAAGTTTTTATCTCAAAAATATTTCTTTTTTTTGGATAATATTTTGATTGTAATTTTTTTATTATACACCCTCTTCAACATGGACGATTTGTATTTTAATTGTTTATATTTGTGAAAATTCTTTGTAAATTTTTAATTAAAAAGGAATATAGGGGTAAAATATAAAAAAGAAATGTAAGATAAAAAAATATCTTATGTTGTAAATAATCATTTTTTTTAATTATAGCAGTGTAAAAAATACTGGTCATGAAAATTATCCTTATTTCAGATTTTTAATTGTGAATATAAGGAAAAGTGTTATTATAATTTCTTTTAATTAAAAATCAAATAATTTTTTATAAGGGTCAAACTTACAAAATTATAACTCGACCAATTATAAAAATGATGATTAATCAAATTACACTTGTTCAATTAACCTTTCAATCAATCAAAAAACAAGCATAAAAAATTATCATTTTCCAAAATCTAGTAAACCTCTATAAAACTCCTATTGTTTTTCAAAAAAAGTTGATCTACTTATCCGTATTAAAGAATAACTTGAATATTCTAGGTGAAACCTAATTTGGTGAATTTTAGTAAGGTTTATTAATATGATCATAATACAATTTGGTTATTTATATAAAGGATTTTATTGAAAATATTTGTAATTTCAAAACAATTTTTCTATTGTTCACAATTAAAAATCTTGCCAGGGATTATTTTCATGTTCAGTATTTTTTTCGCTACTTTAGACTAAAACTTTTTTAATTTTTTTGATTGTTTTTGACCTAGAATTATTTTGAAGTTCACAAATTACCTTGCTTCGTATTCTTTAGAAAAGTATAATAAAGGCGATATAAAAAAAATTTGTTTTTGAAAAGAAAAAACTTTTTTAGTAATTTTTCAGAGTACCTTAAACTAATAAATAACAAATAAACATATAGTGTGTAAGATCTCCTAATAATCAATAATTGAACATTAAGACTTTTTTTTGATAAGGGTACCAAAGAATTACACTCAATTTCCAATTTAAAAGGTTTAGAATATATAACTGTGAAAATAACTGTGTTAGTTTTGAAATTTAGTTCCGCGTATAGCCATTGTGATCTTCAAGATTTTTATGTAATTTTTATCTCAAAATAAGTTTTAATTTTCTGAAAGAAATGTGTACATAATCCTTACCCTATCTCGGTAAAGAGTTACAAAATAATCACAAATTAGATTAAATTGAATTAAATCGGTTTTGTACTGAAAGAAAATCATTTGTTTTAAATTGAAGAAATTTCGCCCTTTGGAAATATAAAATCAGAAATGCTTTTGAATTTTTTATTTTTAACTTTTGATTTTTTGGAATTGAGAACCACTTTTTGATTTGTTTTTTTTTTTTCTAATTATTTAACAATAGAGATCCTTTGAAGTTATTTATTTGTTATTTGAAATTTGTCAATCAAAAGAAAGCCATTTTCAGTAGAACCTTTTAATCTTTTTTTTGGTTAATTGATTTTTTATTGTAAAGATCAAGATAATTATTTTTTGTTTCTGTATTTTTTTCCAAAAGAAGTTAAATTTCACAATAACATTTTTGGTGGTAAAACACTCTTTGGTAAAGGAAGAAATCAACTATAAGTAACCAGACCCTTAATTATAAAAAATTTTCAATCTCTTTTTTACTGGTTTCTTTCCAGTAAAAACCAAACCTCAAATACTGTAAATTTAGAAAGAACTTTTTTTTCTTGTTTTTAACAAATTATGATTAAAGTTTCAAAGTTATTTGTTCGAGCAAACTTTGTGAAAGTATTAAAGATGAAAATTCAAAATAAATATGTTTTACTTACAGATTCGTTGATTTATTTTATTAAAATCCAAACAAAAAAGGATAAAATGTTTTAGCGAAAACTCGATTGTAAAAAACATAAGAACTTTTTGAAAAATGATATCTAATTTCTCTAAAGTTGATAATGGTCTTTTTTTATTGGACTTCGTTGGATCTTTGTGAAAATCAGTACATAATTTCCTTAGAGAAAAAAAATAATTAGATTTACTGATTGATCTATTTTTTTGTTAAAAAAATCAATTGTACATAAGTTGACAAAGATCGTTCTAAAATGCTCAAACCGAATTAAAAAGAAACCATTTTTTCGATATGATTGTCTTTCTTTTTGAAAAACCAATTTTTTTCTTTGATAAAAAGGTATGTAAGAATTCTTTTTTATTCATTTTCCAGAGACTTTAAATTCAGCAACTACTCAAAAAAAGGATGTTTTAAATTGAAATCACTATTGATATCAGTCGTTTTTGTAAAAAAAAATTTAACGTATTCTCGACTTCTATTGCATGACTTTCTCATTTTAAATCCAATGTTTTTATTTAGTTTTGGAAAAAACAGATACTTTCCCAAGTTTTAAAAATTAATTGGAGCAAAAAACTTCGAAATTTCATCAAATTATTAAAGAATTGAATTTCATTTTGATGTAAAAGGACAAAGAAAAAAGAAATTAACTCAATGTCTTGAAATAAAGTTTTAGTCTCTAACCCAATCCTGAAGTTCTAAAGATTTTTATTGTGCGAAAAATTTTACCTCATTTTTGTAATTATTTTAAAAAAGAGCAAACACCAAGTGTTTTCAATTTTAATTGACAACCGAACCGTCCAATAACCAATAAAAAATTTGACAAAAATATTTTAATCATTTTTTGAATATCTACCCAATATCTCAAATAAATGTCAAATTTGAATCTTTTTTTAGTAGTCTTATTTCTCTTTGTTCCTTTATTCTCAAGTTCGGGTAATATTTCTCAACAAACACTACTGAATAACAAATAATAAACAACAAACAACAAATAATATTTTTCACTTCCCACTTTTTCTTTTTCTTTTGATTTTTCCAATGATTTTTAAAAATGATCTTTTTCTTTAACTTCAAAAAAAAATAGATGACTCTTGCAAAATACATCCATTTTCAAAGATTCAAGTGTTTTATTTGGGAAATATTGAAAGCACAAATTGCGAGCTAAATGTATGCTTTTTAAAGGGATTGGATCATGATCCCAGAATTGCTGTTCATAAATTAAATAATACCAAACCAGAATCTAGTGCTTCACTCGAGTCTCTCTTAAAAATGTCGATTATTTTAATCTGGCATGATTCAAATACCGAGACATTTTATGCGCAATTAGGATCAGAAAAAGGCTTCCCTCAGGGCGATTCTTTTGTGGTACCACATCTTGTGATTCATTCCCAAACGGATAAAAAGAGAATTGATTTGGAGAAAAACCAAAATGGTTTAACAGGCAATTTATTACAACTAATTTTAAGCAAGCCATTAAACAAACCCCAACCAAACTGGGAAGCAAAACTTGAAACCTTTACGGGTCATCAAGTGGGCCAGGAATTTCGGTTAGATGATTCTCAATATTCAAACAGAAATCCTCGGAATCATGGAAAAAGAAAGAGGATTGGAAAACCTAATTACTTAAGAACCTATTCACTTGGAAGCCAAATTCTTGAAGTAAAGTCTCAGAATGTTTCCAACAAACACACCATTTATTTGACCTTACAAAATAAGAGCAATCCTTCACAGAACCCCAAAACATTCGCAATCGAGCAAGACTCAGAAAATAGACAATCGATTAGAGTGGTTCATAAAGTAAGCCCTTCTGAAATCTTAATTAGTTGGTCAGATTACATCATTTATGATGGCGACAAGATCATTGCTTTTGAAGAACCACCATTTGATGAAAATACACTTTTTATTTTCCCTCTTAATTATCACATGATTTTATTATTAATTTTGTGTCTAGTGATCTTCACAATTCTGTTTTTTATTAAAAAATACCTTAATAAAAAATTTGAAGAGAAGGAAAATAAAAAAGAAATAGAAAATGATAATTTGAAATTGAAAAATGAAAAAATCAAAGAAATACCGACTATTAAAATTTATAAGGAAAAAATTGAGTTAAATTGGTCTCTTGAAGAAAATATTCAAAAAGGCGAAGAAAATGAAAATGAAAGCGAAAATGAAAATAAGGTTGAAATAGGAGACAAAAATAAGAAAGAGAAATATTTAATCCAAATTATTGAAAATAAACACAATCACAGTAAATTAATATTACAACATATTTCAATAAAGTCATATTATTCTTTCGAAACTTTTATTTTTAATTCCATTTCACATTTTGATACTAATGGTAAATATATAACCAAAAACGATCATGAATTAAATCAAAATAATAATGAAAATCTATATATAGAAACTATAAAAGAAAAAGAGAACAAAAATAAAGAAAACCCAGAAGATATGGAAAATATGGAAAATGAAGATAAAGAAAATGAAAATGAAAATGAATTTCAAAATTGTCAAATAAATATTTTCAAAATAGATAAATCTCAAAAAATACCATTGTATTCAAGTATTATTAAAGCAAACCAAATATTATTTTCAAAAAACGATCAAGATAAATCGAGTAATGATTCCTTATTAAAAAAAAATGAAAAATTCGACAACAATACAAAACCAGTTATTAAAAATTCTTCAGAAGAAAATGAATTTAATAGTAATAAAAAAAATAGTCAGGATATTGAAAATGAAATTACATTTGAAGACAAAGACAGTAACAAAAATCAAGTAAAAGTCAACGGAGATAACAATGGAAAAGAAAACGAGAATGAAAAAGAGAATGATCATCAAGAAAATGAAATTGAAAATTGCAAAAAACAAACCCAAAACGAAAATAAAGAAAATAAGGAAAATGAAGACCAAGAAAACAATAACAGAAACGAAGAAAATGAAAAAGAAAATACATCTGAAGAAAAAAATCAAGAAAATGAATTAAAAATAGAAAAAACAAAAGAAGAAAATAACAAAATTGAAGAAAATACAAACAAGATTGAAAAAGAAAAGAAAAATAAAAAAAATCTTGAAAAGGAAAACCCAAACCTATATGAAGAAGAGGAAAATATAAAAGAAGAAAATGAAGATGATAAAACCAATGAAAATGATGAAACTAAAAAAAAAAATAAAAAATTAGAAAAAGAAGATGATGATAACCTTGAAACAATTAAAGAACAAGATAATACAGAAAATGATAATGAAAATCAAGAAAAGAGCAAAAATGAAGAAAATGACAATATCGAAAACAAGAAAGAAAATATTCAAATCAATGAAATCAATAATGAAAATAAAAATAAAAATAATATGAATAACGAAATAGTTGAAGATGAAAATGAAGATGAACAAAATATTCAAATAAATGAAATTAATAATGAAAAGGCAATAAACCAAAATCAAAATGAAAATGAAGAAAATTTGAAAAATAACATTCAAAAGAAGGAAAATCAAGACAAACAAAATCAAAATAAAATTATTGGTGAAGATGAAAATGAAGATGAAGAAAACATTAATAAGGAAATAAATAATGAAAAAATAATAAATGATGATAAAAATGAAGATGAAGAAGATTTGATAAATCACATTCAAAAAAATGAAAATCAAGATATTCAAAATCAAAATCAAAATGAAATTATTAGTAAAGATGAAGAAAATAATCAGGAAGAAAATAATCAGGAAGAAAATATTTCAGAAGTAAATGAAATTAATAATGAAAAAGGAATAAAAGATAATAATAATGAAAATGAAGAAACTTTTAAAAATAATATTCAAGATCATGAAAATCAAAATGAAGAAAATGTGGAAAATCAAAATAAAAATGAAATTGAAAAAGAAAATATATCTGAAGATAATAAGAATTATGAAAATGATGATATTGAAAAAAAAATTGAAAAATTAGAAAAAGAAGATGATGATAACCTTGAAAATAAAAATCAAGAAAATACAAAAGAAAAAGATAGTAAAAATGAAAATGAGGATCTTTGCGAAAAAGATGAAGATAAAGATGGTAAAAATCTTGAAAATAAAGAAAATGAAGATAATACGAATAAAAAAAAAGAAAACCAAGAAAACACAAAAGAAGAAAATAACAAAATTGAAGAAAATAAGGAAAATGAAAAGTTGTATAATGAAAAAAATGAATTAAATCAAAATGAAAATAGAAAAGGAGAAAACGAAAATGAAGACCAAGAAAACAAAAATGAAAAAGAAAACACAGATGAAAGTACAAAAGAAGTGAATAACAAAATTGAAGCAAATGAAGAAAAGAAAAATGAGAATGATTATGAACAAGATAATCAGGAAAATATAAACGAAGACTATAAGAATAATGAAGAAAAAGAAAATAAAAATGAAGATAAAAATAATAATGAAAATGAAAATCCAGACAATACAAAAGAAGAAAATAATCAAGTTGAAGAAAATGAAAATATAAACGAAAAGAGTATTGAGAATCAAAATAATAAAAATGATAATGAACTTGAAAAAAAAAAAGAAGAAATTATGGAGAAAGAATTAGAAAACGAAATAATAATTCTGGAAGAACCAATTGTCGATGAGAAAACAAATATTTTAAATTATGAAAACTTGGACGAAAATACTTTGGAAAAGGATAATGATATACAAGATAATGAAAATGAAGAAAATCAAGAAAAGAATAAACTTGAAGAAAAGGAAAATATAAACGAAAAAAGTATTGGAAATGAAAATAAAAATGAAAATAATAATGAAAAATATCCAACTAATAAAGATAATGAAGAAAAAGACAATAAAGAAAAAGAAAATAAAAATCAAGATAACATTGATCAAGAAAAAGAAAATAAATTAAAAATCCAAAATGAAGACAAAAACGAAAATACAGATCAAGAAAATAACAAAATGGAAGAAAATGAGGATTATAAGAATCTGAATAATAAAATTGAAGAAAATGAAAAAAAAGAAGATCACGAAAAGAAAAAGAAAGAAATCAAAAATGAAAATAAACAAGAAAATAAACAAGAAAAATCTATAAACACAAAACTGGAACCTCAAAAAAACAATCAAAACACAAATAAAAATAAAACCTTAGAATTATTTAAGCAAAATTTAAATAAATTATTAGACCAAAACAACCCATTCCTCCGAAAAAGCAATATTCGATCGAGTAGACCTCAACAATATATGAAAAAAAAAAAAAATCAAAAAAATTCACAAAAATCAAAACCAAAACCAAAACCAAATCCAAGAACTCCTCAAAAAGATCAAAAACAAAAAAATAATTTAAGATCGAATAGTTCTGAAAAATGGCCTCTTCCATTTTCTGTATTAAAAGAGATAGTAAATAAGAAATTGTTGGAACAAAATGAGAATAAGATCACCCCAAAAAAAACCAGTAATATCAAAAAAAAACCAAAATTAAAAATGATAAAAAGAATTAAAAGAAAAGGTATTCGACCGTCTTCGAGAAGAATTCCAAGAACAAATTTCCAATCAATTCAGACAAAAAATGAGAAAAAAAATCCAAATATAACCAAACCCCAATTAAACTCAATTGAAAAGGAAAAAAAAATAAATGAGTTAAACACCACCGGAAACCAAGATAAAGAAAAAGGAAATATAAGTGGAGAAGAGAATGATGAAGGTAAGGAAACTGTGTTTCAATTTAATATTAGCTCTGTCACACCAACAAATGTTGTAGGAAATTGGCACAAGCCAGTAATTGATTCTTCGAAAGTTATTGATTATTACGAAGTCAAATTAGATGGAGCTAATAAAACAATCCCACCACAATATTTTACCACTGAATTAACTAATTTAACAATCAAGAATTTACTTCCAAACACAAAATATTTAATTTCAATCAAGGCACAAGATTCAAAAGGCTTTACTAATTCGTCAAAATCTACGGAATTTACTACCTTATCAGATATACCAGAAATAATACACTTGGCTAGTTCAGTTCAAATAACTTCAAAAAGCATAACTTTAAAATGGAAACAACCAAACGATAATGGAAAGGTAATTGATAATTATAAAATTAAACTACAAGATAAAAAATCTAATAAAATTGTTGAACAAGAAACAAACCAACCTTCATTTAGATTTCGAAATTTGATCCCAAATAATGAATATTATTATCAAATACAAGCACACAACGAACTTGGATATTCGGAAATCTCTTCGAAAGATCCTCAAGCAAATATAATTAAAACATTAGAAGTGCAACCAAATAGTTCAAAAATCATTAAGTATTATAATCTTCGATCAAAAAAATGTTCAATTCAATGGAAAAAAGTACCAAACAAAAAAAAAAGCATTGTCAACGAGACTAATACTAATACGATAAAGGAGAAGAAAATTTTTAAACATTATAAAATTATCCTATCAATGAAACAATTTTCAACCAAAAATAGCAAAAACATTGTATATTTCGTTAAAAGAACTAAATATGATTTTAACATTTTAATACCAAACACAAAATATTTTCTCCAAATAGAAAAAGTTTTCACAAATTTCCCAAACAAAATCTTTTGTTCGATACAATTCACCACCATGCCAGATAAACCAGAAAAAATAGAAGAAATTAAAACACTGGAGAAAACTTCTGATCAATTATCCATTACATGGACAAAACCCATTGACAACGGTGAGCCAATTATCCAATATTTTATAAATGTCTATGAAAAAAATAATAATCAAAAGCCTATCCAAGTTTTGCATACCAATTTAACACAAATGCAAATTTCTTTTTTAAAACCAAACCTCAATTATTATTTGACAATTGTTTCTCAGAATTCAATTGGTAATTCACTCCAGTCAGGAATTTACGCATTTAGGCTATCTAAGAATTAATTGTTTTTTTTTTTATTTTTTTTTTTTAAAATTTTCATTTTCAAAGAAATTATTTTTATAAAATGTATAAAATAATAAAATTTTCACATTTTTATTTTTAAAGAAGGAATTTCCAAATTAATGGACAAACTTTTTTTACATTTCATAAAAAATTCTATTGGTTAGGGGTTATTTTTGGTAGATTAATAATATAAAATTAGGGAGTATAGTAATGTTAATTGGATCAATAAGTATTTGTCATTTTTTCATAATATTTTTGATTAAAATATACCAAAAAATCAAAAAAATTTTCAAACATGGTTTTATCAAAAATGATTTACCGTAATATTTTAATAAAAAAAAAATAGTAATTTGAATATTATCTGAAAGAAATTTTGAAGAATAAAATATAGTTTAAGTTTTTCTTTTAATCGAGAATTTTTATAAGATTGAACTTCTTTTCAAGAAAAATATTTATTTTTCAAAAGAATAAAAAAAATCAACAATTTGATAAATTCTTATAAATTATCATTAAAAATTTAGATAAAAAAGTTTTCAAATCTTTTGTTACATTATTTTACTACAAACAAACGTATTCTTTTTTACGGAGAATCAACAAAGAATGAATTACTATTTTGGGAATTTAAATTTTTTTATTATATATGTCCTTAATAAAATTAAGCACTATTTTTTTTTGATTAATATTTTTCGAAATATAGCCTTATAACTTTATTTAATTAACCACTGGAATAATTTTTTTTAGAATAAAAACAATCTCAACTTTTGAATATTGATTATATATTCTTTAAAATATTTAATATTTTTATTTCTAATTTTAATTAACCTTTTACAATTATAAAAAAAATCAAGAATTTGAAATAATTTCAAAAACAATTATTTTCAGATAATTCATAGGACTTTTCATTGTAAAATTATTTATCTATTTTTCTTCCTGATTTTTTATAAATCTAAACAAATTTCCTCCTTTTTAGAATTCGAAAATTAATAAATGGTTCATTGAAATAATGTTTTGTTAACCTAAGAAAAATCATTTTTTTCTTATTTCAGTTTGAGTGAAATCATTGAAAAAGTAATCCATTATTTATTCAACAAAAATTAGTAAAATTAAAAACACAAAGATAAAAAAGATGTCTTTTTTTTCCTTTTAATGAAATAAATATAATTACTGAATACAGAAGTAAAATAATTCTAATATTATTTATTTTTTGATTGATTTTTTTTTATAAAGGGATTTAAAATATTAAAAATATTAGGACTTTATTTTAACTTTTTTAATTATTATTATTTTTTATTAACAAGAAGTTGATAAATGCTTATTATTAACATGGGAAATTAAATAAGTTATATAATTCAAAAAGCATTTTTATACCAAAAAAAAAAAAAAAAAAAAAAACGTTAAATATCTAATCTTTCACAAAATAAAAACATCAAGTGCATTTTTTTTATAATTATATCTGCTAAAAAATATGTTGTGATATTTTTTTGCTTGGTTTTTTTTTTTCTTATTTTATTTGTGGTAAATTATGGAAATAATATTTTTCAAATTGTATTTTGGGAAATTTATCTTGAAATCTTAAGAAAAATCAAAATATAAATTGTTAAATATAAATTAAAAAAAAAAAAATTAAATTCCTTCTCAAAATTTTAAAATTGAGTTATAAAATCAAATATTCGTAACTGAGATTTACAATTAATTAATTTCAATATCTTATAAATTATCATGGTTCAAAAAATGATTCCATTTTTTAAGTTTTTTGAATAACAAAATTGAAATTTTGGAATCAGAATATTAAAATCATTTGAATAGAATTGGCTTGTATTAATATTTTCTATTTTTTAAAGTACATTCTAAAAATATTTTTTTCAGAAAAATTAAAAATTATATTTTACTCGTTACTAGGAATCAAAAAAAAGAATTCGTTATTTTGTTACAATTTTTTTTAATAAAAAAACAAAAAAGATTATTTTGATTCCATTTCAAGTTTAAATAATTTTCTCAAAGATGAATAAATACAAAAACAACAGGTTTGAAGAAAAGAGGATTAAAACTAAAACATCAAAAATAAACACCTCGAATATTTATTTTTTGCAAAATATTAGATTCTTTTCTTAGAATTTATTGAAAAAATCTATTAATTCTTAAATTATGAGAATGATGATTTTCAACTTATTTCTTGTTTAAGGAATTAGAGTCACCATAGATTTCCCTATAACCAAAGTATAGTGTAATTAAGTATAAATGATATTAGTGCTACAGGGTTCGAATGCCTCTAAAAAATCAATTAACCAAGTAGTAATATTTGTTGATCTTCATCAATTAAAAATGATCAATGTTTTTGTAAAACAATCCCAAACAATTTCAGAAATCAATCTGTATTTCTCCACAAATTTAAAGATTGAATTATCAATATTCAGACTCCAGAGTTGCAAAATACCTTTCTTAAATTTGTGGTGAAATGTAGATTAATTACTAAATATTACAATTTTTTTTAAACAAAATAATTAATCAATAGATTTTTTTGACAAATTATTTCAGAATTATAGGAAATATATTGATGTTACAATTAGCTTCCAAAGAAAGGAAACAAAAATAATCATTCTTTGGGTTTTTATGTTGATGATTATTGAGTTAATCTTTGAAATTAAAAAAATATAAAAATAGTAACTTTTTGGAAGCTCTAAATCTAAATTAATAAATACCGGAATACTATTATTTGGATTTCTATTTTTAGATTTGTCAAAGAAATTAAAAAAAAATTTACAAAAATGAAAATTTTTAATTTGATCCAAAGTTTAAATCAATAATTTATTGTTCAATAAGATTTATAATAGATTTTTTAGACTTATGTGAAATCACAGAACTATTCGAGCCATTTCCACCCAATTACAATATACTTTGATTATAAAGAAATCCATGGTAACGCTAATCCCTTAAACAAGAAATAAGTTGAAACTTATCATTGAAATAAAAAAGAATCATTAGATTCCATGTGATCAAAAATAGAATTTATTTAAGGATTTTTTTCAAAAAGAATTAAAATGTGAACTCTGTTTATTAAATCTAATAAAAAGGAGAAAAATGGTTGGGAAATAGAGAGAAAAATATACAGTTTTTAATTGGAAAATGGCAGTATCTGTACCTACTCAAAATAATAGTTCCTTACATATTAATATCCAATTTCCTATTAATCATTTGAAGTTTTATTTGGGATCAGGTTGAAAGTGTACAGTCGGAAATGTAAATTAAAAAAAGCTATAATTTATTAATTTTTTTGGGAGAATTCTGTAATACAATGTATACCTTTTAAATGATGAGTGATCTCAGTCGCCAAATAATTTGAAGACATTGCATCATAATATATGATTATAAAATAATATATGTTTACGAAGAATTATTTTTAATATTCAAACAAAATTAGTAAAATTTTAAAAATTCCCAAGAAATGTTAAAAAACAAAATTTTTTTTTTTCTCTATAAAGCAAATGATAGGTGTAAATCTTCAAAAAAAGACAAAAACCTATTTTGTTTTACTTCAAGTTCAAAAGGTTTTATTTTTCTGCCTTATATTTTTGGCTAGCTTACTTGTCTTTCATTCAATTTGATTATTTTTCTTTTAATTAATTATTAATGAAAAAAACAAAAAATATCAATGAAATTGAAAGAAGTTCCAAATTAAAATTTCAAAGGACCACGTTTTTTTCGGAGTTTAATATGAGATCCACAGTCAACGATTCTTCCTTCTTTCATGTATTGTTCATATTCTTTATGAGTAAATTGAGTGAAGCCCCATTTTTTTGATTCAACAATCCTAAATCTTCCTGGGAATTTTCTTCCTGCGAGTGTTAGTGCTCTATTGGCCAATCTAAGGTTTTTTTTTTGAACACGAAGACTCAAGACAACTTGGTTTTGTTTGACACGAGCAACTAACCCAGTTGGTTTTCCGAATGAATGCCTCATTCCAGTTTGGAGACTATTTATTTGGTATGTAAATAGTTTTTTATGTTGTTTAATTTTATGTTTTGGTTGTTCATAATTGTTGAAGACCAAATTGATTAAAAAAAAAAGATAAAAAAAAAAAAAAAAACAAAAAAGAAAAAGCAAGAAATTTAATAAAAAAAAAATTATGTGTTTGTTAAGTTTGCTTTTATTAAGAGAGAAATTATGAAGATGAATAAAATTAAAGAAACTTGACTTACCGATCTGCTCCTGCACATGACAACATTTTGTTAATTCTAATAACATGATATGGGTGAACTCTGATTCGTAAATGGAATCCTTCTCTTCCTGCTTTTTTGGTCATATGTTTATTGGCTGCAATACGAGCAGCTTCTAAAGCTTCGGAACTGATTTGGAGTTTCTCTAAATTGATCAAGTGAAGACAGTATGGGAATTCTGATACCTTTGCTTTTTTTTTACCTGTATCAAAAATTCTGATCTTTGGATCTTTTTTTTATTTTATTCAAATTTATTTCCAACAATAGGAAAAAAAATTACATATAAAATTACACACGAAAGGTTTGAAAAACAAAACAAAAAGAAAAGATTAAAATAAGAAAACTCATTGAACAAAAGAGAAAGGAAATTTAATATAAAAAAGAAAAAGAAAAAGAAAAGAGTATTTTTACCTGGTACACTTCTGTTGAATCTAGATTTTGGAAATGGTTTGTTTTTACAAAATCTGTAACACTTTGCTGGTCTTCTACCCATTTGACGAAAGAAAATAAAAAAAATGAATTCTTTATTATTTTAAACAATCCCTTTTTTAAGGAATATCATAATTCTTTGTTCTCTGGGTTTTGAAATGCAATATCAAATAAAAAAATGATTTGAAAGTTAGTGAATGTATGGAAAATCAAAATATTGCAAATTTTCGGGATATTAGAGGATTTTGAGTTTGTTTATTTTTTTTGGCTGTTTGTTTAAGGAAAGCAACTTCATAATTAAGAAAAAATTATTTTCAAAAAAAAATTAAAATAAGCTAATTTTGCACTTTTTGATAACTTCGATTACAAAAAACACTATTGGTGAATAAAAGGTCGATGATCAAAAAATATTTTTTTATTTATTTTTCAATTTATGTTGAAAAATCCAATTTTCTAGGTTCTATTAAGATTTTTTTTTTCATTTAATAGTCAAAAATCTAAAAAATTTTTTTCTTCATAGCTAAGAGGTCATTTTATTATCTTTTAAATGTATTTTAAACCTGGGGAATATTTTTCAAATAGGAAATCAATTATTGTGACCATTAAAGAATTATTTGTTTTTTTAAATTGGAAAAAATATTTTTTTTTTGATTTTTCCGTTAGGTTTTTCAGAATTTAAAAGAATAGAGTAATATCATTGATTTTACTCAATTCCTTTGAATTTTGGAAAAACACCTTTAGTTTTTCTTGAGTTTTCTGTTTATTTGGAAAATGGATTGATTTTACAAATAAAACAGAAAACCTCAATAAAAGTTAGACACTTGACGAACACTTTCGTTAGGTTTTTTTTAATTTTTTAAATGAACAGAAAATTTAAGAGATTTTTGGTTTATTACAAAAAGTAAAAAAAACCTAGGACATTTCGGTTGTGTTTTTTTTTATTTAATAAAACTGAGTAAAATGTTGAACTTTTCTCTATTCTTATGAATTCTGCAAAACCAAGGCACTATAGGTATACTTTTCGTAGAGTTGCCAGAAATTAAAAGAATTGAATAAAATCTTTAGATTTTAACTAATTCTTTTGAATTTTGGAAAATCTTCATTAGTTTTTTTTTTAATTTAAGAAATAAAAAGAAAATTTCTTAAAATTTCTTTTTATTTCTCAAAAAAAAAAAAAAAAAAAAAAAACACAGGCACTCCACAGAAATTGACGGACACTTCCGTTAAGTTTTTTTTAATTATTGAAATAAACAGAAAATTTATTTAAATTTAAAGTTTATTTCAAAAAGTAAAAAAAGCTTAAGACACTTTCAATATTTATTATCATCAGTTATTTTATTAACTTTATGTTTTTTTAGATAATAAATGTGCTTTCAAAAATAGTGTGTCTAATCTATTCAAAAAAATATCCTAAAGTTGAATTTGAGGAATATTTAATATAACATCCATTTAAAAATTTTTAAGCTGAAATAGACCTTTTTTCGAGACTAAAAACTTTAAACATCGTAGTATTATTAACAACAATAAATACAACAGTCCCAAGATTATTAAGAACTGGTGTGTTAATTATGCTGTGAATAAACTAAATTAACAAGGGTGAAAAACATAATTTAAGTAGTAGTTTTTCATAACTTGGAATATTCAATTAAATTTTTTCATACTATTGATGCTTTTTACTCAAATCCTAATTTTCTAAAAAAAAACTCAAAATACTTAACATAACAATATTTCTGTACTCAATATTCTTTAAAGACATTAAATATATGTTTTTTTGGGACAAACGAGTTGTAGTATCTTACTTTATATCATACTTTTTTTGTTCCTCTTTAAGGTTTGAATTTCAAGTTGTTATTTTTTGGAAAAAAAAAAAAAAAATCATAAACAAAAAAACAGAAAATATGATAAATCGAAGTTACTACTAGTTTTTTGATTCGTTTTTTTAATTATTTATTTTATTTTTTTACATACCTGTTGTTATTTTTTAATTTATTAGAATATTTTTTCCTGTACTAAATATTTTTTTCATAAATAAAAAAAAGAAAAACAAAAAAGTTTTTAAAAATAAATATATTTTTTCAAGTGAATTCTTTGAAATTAAAATTTTGTGTTAAAATTTCTATTTAAGGTTGTAGACTTGTGTTGTTTTTTTTTCAAAAAAATTCATTTTTCATGATCAAATAAAAATTACTTTGTATATCTGGAAGAGTTCTATTGTTTTTCAATAAAATACAATTCACAATTTTCAATTAATTTTTTAGAATCATTTTAACAGAAGAGTAACAAAATAATTTTCTATTAAGAATAACATATATGAATCTTGTGTACGATGTGGTTATCCTACTTCTTTTATTCACAACTTGTGGATTAACAATTGAACAAAAAATGCAAAATAAATGACCGAGTCCGAGAGACAATAGTTTTCTTTTTCCTTTCACTCAAAAATAAATTAAAAAAAGATCTTTTTCATTTCAGGTGTTTGCCAATAAGTGGTTATTATGAAAAAATGAGGAAAAAAAATCAAAAAGCAAAAAGTTAACTTTATTTTATGAATCCATATTGTTTTAATGAATTATATATGATAATGATATGTTCTGTATATAAAAAAAAAAAAAAAAAAAAGAATAGATCGAATGCTTGATTAGGCCACTTCTAAATCCTTTATTTAGCAATTGTGATCAGAGTTTCTTTTAAGAGTTCATAACAGGTTTCAACTGTTTTGATTTCTAATTTTTCTTGAGGGGAATGAGGGTCTGTGATTGTGGGTCCGATTGAGAGAGGGACCATTCGTTCATATTTGTCTTGGATGATTGAGCATTCCAATCCAGCATGGATAGCATAGCAATGTGGTTCCTTTTTGTAAACCTTTTTGAAAGCGGTTTTCATTGATTCCAAAAGTTTATTGTCTCTGAGCATTGGTTCCCAAGGAGGGAAATCTGATCCAGCTTCTTTAATGTATTCTGCGCCAGATAAGGAAGCAATTGATCCGAGTTGCTTATCGAGATAGGTAAGTTGGGAGTATGAGCTTGATCGGGCAAATACGAGGATTTCGAGAACGTTTTCTGCGAGCTTCACAATGGAGACGGATTGGGAAGATTCAACGAGGCCTTCAACTTCTGGGCTCATTCTCATGACGCCATGTGGGATTGCGTGCACGAAATCCAACATTTGGACTGAGGATTCTAAGGTTAGTGCGCTTTCAACTGTAACCTTGACGGCTTCGAGTTCAAGAACGATCCCTTTAGTCTCGATGACGAAAAATTCTTCCATTAATTTGCCGTGCATTTCTTGGACAAGATCCATGAATTTGTCAACCTTTTCTTCTGCAACAAGCACGGATGTTTTACAAGAGGATGGAATTGCGTTTTTAGCATGTCCTCCTGTATAAGAACTGATCAAGAATTCTGTAGAGGCAGCTGCTAAGAGCATTCTGACCATCCATTTATTGGCACTTGCTCTGTTTTCGTGGATTTGTACACCTGTGTGTCCACCTAATAATTCATGGAGATATAAGTTCACTTGAGTGTATCCTTTTGGTATCTCTTCAACATGTTCGACGGCTAATTTGAACAATCTTTCAAATCCTCCTGCTGAGCCAAAGCAAATGGCTGCATCTTCTTCAGAATCAACATTGATCATAAATTGAGATTTAATGAAATCTTCGGTTTCAACATTAAATGCTCCTTCCTTTTGATTTTGATTGAGATTTTGAATTGGTTTTATTTTGTTTCGTATCAAATCGGAAATAATAAATTAATTAAACAATTGGATAAAGTTAATATTAGAAATGAACTGAGTTTAATGCTTTTTCTTTTTTGAATTTTTAAGAAAAATATTTCCAAAAAACTTTTTTTTTTTTGAGACAAATATTTTTGAAAATCTACTAATTAAATTTTAAAAAAATTGTTTCTCAAAGTCTTTGGTTAAACTCCTTTTAAGAAGTTTTAGTAAAACTTTTAGTCTTTTACTTTTTGAAAGCAGCTGTAAATTTTATAAAACGAATTATTGGTTAGCATGCTAAATTAATTTCACTTTTGGAACTTTCTTCCTTCTATTTCAGTTTCTACCATTTTCCCCTTTTTTCTTTTTTTAATAAATTTTAAAAAGCAACCACACAATCGGAAACAGGATGTCTCTAAAAATTGTTTTTTATGACAAAAACTCTAAAAATAAACATCATTGCTAAGGAAGATACAGATTAATTATTCAGGAAAATGAATATAAATTGAATCTATGATTTTACAATTGAATATTTTTTGACCAATATGGCTTAACACATTATTCAGAAAAAGGAACTCAAATCCAAATAACCCACAGCAGCAAGTTCCACTGGATTCAATAACTTTAAGTTTTAATATCTATTTTTTTAAATTATTTTCTTTTTTTTTATTTCTTCCCTTTTTTTATTCTTCATTTTTTTTTATTCTTTATTTTTCTATAGATTCCTAATGCTATTTTAAAAAACTAAATTTAGTTTAAAATACTTCTAATGACTGTGAATAGACACGCTTTGAATTAGAAGACACAAATTTAGTCAATTCAAAATTCTTTCTTTACAAGATAAAGTGTATTAAATTAACCGACCCTTAATAATAAATCCAATAAAACTCTAAAAATAGAGACATCATGTTTCCAATTATGCATTTTCTGTTTCAAGTCTCTCAAGTAAAAAATATAAGATTAAACAAAAAAAAAAAAAAAAAAATCTTTTTATTAATATTGTAAGTTTTATATTCAAGTTGTTTTGGATTAATAATCTATCTTTAATATGATATAGGTACGGACAGACTGATCAGTATTTAATTTTTAATAGATTTTTGGTTTTTTCATTTCACTCATGTAAAAAATCCATGGAAATAGTGTGGATTTTTTATTTTTTTGGGATTGAAATAAAAAACAATTAATTTTTATCAAGTAAATAATTGAAAAAAAAAAAAAACTGCTTAATTGAACAAACGACTATAAAAAAAAAAAATAAAAATAATAAACGTCTTATATTTTGATTTTACATTTTGAAAAAAGAGAAAATTTAATATAAAAAAAAACTTTTATTTAAAATTGTTGTCACCAAACAAATTCTGAATAACACTGATAATATAAAAATAAAATAAAATAAAAAAAAAAAATGAAAATGGTGCTCAAAATAATCCAAAAGGTCAAAAAATGATTCCTTCATTTTCAAGATTTTATGGGTGAGTTGTGTTTTTTTCATATCTGGCATTTGCATAATAAATGGGAAAAAAATTTCTACTTCATTTTTCTGATTCTTTTTCAAAAATAGAAGTCACAAATTACGATGTACTTCTTTGAAAACTCTATTTGAAATGGAAAATGAAGTCAAAAGTGTTTCCTCATTTATTAGGCAAATACTGGTAACGCAATCTTTTTCTAGTATCAGGGTTTTTTTTTTTGATAAAATTGTGATTTTTTCATTAAACTATGACACTTTTTGGATGTATCCCCAGGAGGAGAAAGTTTGTATGTATATTTGATATTTTAAATGATAACAAATTACATTTAATAAACCATTGGAGTTGTTTGTGTTTGTTTGCTTGTTTTTTTTTCGATCTTGGAAACATTATTTTCAATTTTCCAATTCTGTTTCTTCTCTTTTTAAAATACAATAGAATATTACTAAATAAATTAGATATACTGTAAAAGTTTCTTCTCTTTTGTACTCCTACTGAAAATGTAACGTAGTTAATGAAAAAATCACAAATGAATCATAAAAGCTTTAAAAATCTTCACATCGTTTTTGTTACTTGCAGATCAAAAAAAAGTAGAAGAAAAAAAAAAAAAAAAAAAAAACATTTAAGAATAACGAAAATTACCATTGTTGTTTCTTCGTCAACAGTACAAAGCATTTCAATGGGACCATGTTCAAATTCTTCAGTTAAAACTGCAAGTCCAAAGGCAATTCCAATTCCATTATCTGCACCAAGTGTTGTTCCTTCAGCAGTTAACCATCCATTTTCGATCTTTGTTGTAATTGGATCAGTTTCAAAGTTAAATTTCAGTCCTTCGTCTTTTGTTCCAACCCTATTAAATTTAAAAAAAATTTCAGAACGAGTAAATTGAACAAAAAAAAAAAATAAAAGTTTTTAAAAAATTTGGTAAAGTTGTCAAATAAAAATTTCTTCTTTGGAAAACAAACTGATCTTGAAACAATAGAAAGGTTTTTTTTTTTCATAGACAAAAAGGTTTTAGGTATACAATAAAAAAATTGTGGAAACTGCTACCCAGAAAAAAAAAAAGAGATATAAAAAAAAAATTGAGAAAACACAAAAAAAAAAAAAAAAAATAGAAAAGTAAAAAAACTCACCAAAAGAATAAAAAAGAAGAAAAAAGTAAAAATGTAGACTTCTAAATTTTCATTAAAAAATGTAAACAAGATAGCAAAAAAATAAAATCAACAAAAGAAGAAAAAAAATAAAAATAAAAAGAAAAAAAAAAAAAAATCTAAAAATTTTACATATCCATATGGACTTGTAGACAAACTGAAGGTTTATCTTCAAAGCCTTTTGTACCTGGTTTTCTAAAAAGAACATTTCCAATTTCGTCAACTTTGGTTTCGATGTTTTTTTCTTCACCAAATTTAACTAAAGCATCACGGATGCCTTTCATATTTCCAGAGCAACGTGGAATTTCACACAAGGCAAGAAAGTATTCAAAAACGTTCTTTGGTGAGGGTAGTTGTTCCAATGTTTTGAGGTTATTTTTGTTTGTTATTTGCATAAGGAATAGAAAAAAAGAAAAAAAATAAAATATGAGATTGTTTCAAAAAAATCTATTCAGCAAATATTTGCTCAATTTAAGTGATTAAATTTGAAGATTTCTGGGTTCTCGCTATGGATTAAAATCTGGAAATTTTAGGTTATAATTCATTTTTCTTTCTTTTTTTTTTTCAATTGTTTCGGTCTATTTTATGTATAATTTTTGAAATTAAATACTTTAGAAAATTCAGGAACAACCTCAAAGGTTTTGTTTTTCAGGAGACACATTAATTCCAGATTTACCTTTTGTTTAAGATAAGTACTTTATAAAATTGGCTCTTTCTTTCCAAACTTGTAGAAATGTTTCAAAAAAAGATCCATTAAACAGAAAATAATTATTGTTTCTAAATTAGATTAAGTAAATTAAAAGCAATTTGAACTAATTTTCAAAATTTTCATCACATAAACTTGAGCTTTATTAATTTCCAAATCATACTAAATAGAACTTGGGCAAATGGTAGACTTTTTTTTTAATAGGCATTTTCAAGTTTATTTTGTGATAATTTCCAAATATACATTCTTTCCAAAGCTACCATGAAAAATTTTCAAGTATCAATTTGTTGTGTTGATATAGATTTGTAAAAAGTTGAATATGAGAATAATAAAGTCATAATTGAAAAAAAAAAAATGTATGAATGAGTTAATATTAAAAAATTAAATTCTGATACAGTTTATAGAATTTTAAATCACAAAAAATTTTCACATCCTGTTTCATATTATTCTTTCATAAATTGAGTTATCAAAAAGAAAGGAGATTGTAATTTGTGGCTCTATTTTAAAAAGGAAATTGAAAATAGATTATCATTTTTTACCATTTATTATTCAAATCCCAAATTCAAAAAATAAAATTTCAGAACCCAAAATCACTCAAAACATTGAAAATTCGCTGAAAAACTACATCAAATTTACTCTTAGAAAAATCAATTATTATGATCATATCAGAAAAAATTTTAAAATATTCTCTCATTTATAAAAAAAAAATATATATATCAACATCAAAATTTGATTTCAAAAAAAAAAAAAAAAAAAAAAATCATAGTATCTTTGGAATATCTGTAGTTAAAATTGCAATTAATTTATTTGTTTTAATTTAGAAATAATAATTATTTTCTATTTTATGAATCTTTTTTTAAAACATTTCTACAAGTTTGGAAAGAAAGAGCTAATTTTATCAAGTACTACTTACCACATACAAAAGGTATATATATATATCTATATATCTATTAATTTCTTTTTCTCATAAAAAATATTTCTCAAATAAAATCCCCAATTTGATTTTTAATACCAAAATATTTTTAGTTATCTGTCTACTTTTTCAAAATATGAGAATTCAAAACTTGTTCTAAACAAGAAAATAAAGTTATATTGTAGAAATAAACAAAATTCTACAAGTGTATCTAATATTTATCTCAAAAAAAAATTTTTCAATTGTTATATCAGAATAATTTTTTTTTAATTTTCACAATTTTTTGTTTTTTTATGTTATCTGATTTTCCTTTTTGATTTTTTTTTTATTTCTTTTTTTCTTCTTTCTATTTGAAAAAATAATAATTTGAAAAAAAAAATAAATGTTGAATTTCAAACCAACTTGAAGAAAAATGAGATATGAATATTTTTTTTAAAATTAAAATACCACTATTTTAAAAAATTTCTGGTTAGCAATTTAAATTATCCTCAAGAAATTGAGAAATTTTACATAAGACGATAATTGATAGTTTTCCATTTTTTTTTTTTTTTTTTTTTTATTTAGAAAAACTAATGTTACTCCAGTTATTTCTTTTTATATATCAACTCTAATCTGAAGGTTATTGTTTCTCTTATCTCTAAAATATCTTATATTGGTTGATTCTCAAAAATAAAACTAAAATTTGCATACTAAGCGGATTAAACTTCCGTTAAATGGGGGTTCTTTAATTTAGATTTATTTCTCCACCGTAAAAATGAATATTAACCCCCAGCCCATTTTTAAAAAATTATTAGGTTGACTCAGGGTTTAAATATTATTTTAAAAAAATGTCTTTAATTCTTTATCTGAAGCCTCTGATTAAGAATTTTTAACTGATATTAACTATTTACAACCCATAATATAACTTACCAATTCAACTTCAACATAATAAAACTAAGTATTCAAACCCCTTATCTGCATAAAAAAATAAAAAAATTAATTTTAATTAAAATTATAACCATGAAGTAGAACCAAAATTAACTAAACTAATCTTTATAACCATTTCCCCACAGTTGTTCTAAAATGTTTAAAAACAAAAATTAAATGTTACCCATTAGTTTATTATTGCTTGTTAGTTCAATTAGAATAAAATAATAAAGATATTGTTGAATGTGGTTTTTTACACATAAAAATATTACATTATTGATTTTTGTATATAATTGTTTTCACCAATTTCTAATTATATACCCCTTTTAATTTTAATTTTTATTTATATAACTCGAATTTGCTAATTTTATATTCTTTCTTTTTCAAGCTGCAATATACAACCAGTTTGACTTTTAAGACTTAAAATTTTAACAACATTTAAGGCATATAAAGAACTCAAATTAAGTTATATTTTTTTGCAATTTTTTTTTTTTACTAGAACCAGGATGTTTTACCTCATTTTGTGATTTTTTCTTGCATTACATTCTATTGAAAGTTTGTATATAAAAAATTGAACTGACTGTAAGTTTGGTTTATATTTTCCATACAAATCGTTGAATATAATATTAATTTTTTTTCCGAAATTTATTTTTTGGAGAATTTAGAATGTAATTAATACTTGTTCTAGAATAATACGGAAATAAATTTGACTGAAATGTTATAAATAATTTTTAATTCTTCAATGTTTCCTTAAAACTGTTTTCAAATTGTTCTACAAGTGTTAAAATTTTGATGGTTGTTTATATTGTTTTTTGATTATTTGAAATATTTTTTTGAATTATAAGCTGATTTATTGATTTTTTTTTGAAAATCATCTTTCTGATTCGGATACAAAAAATATTAATCAAAATAGAAAACTAAATTTAACAGTAATTTTACAATAATTTTTTAGTATCTAGAATATAAAATTAACTTCATTGATTTTTTAATCTCGTCTTTTTTTTTTTTTTTTTTACTTTATATATAAGCTCCATCCAAAAATGTGGGGCAAAAAAATATCCATCAATATAAGAATAAATTCTTTATTCAGTTATTAAACTCAAAACTTTAGACAAAAAAAACGAAGCCATTAATAATAATAAAACTCTTGATTAAAATTTGTGTTTATTGATCAAAGTTCGAAGAATAAAAAATAAAAAAAAAAAAAAAAAAATTGCCCCTAATTTTTGGAAAAATATCGAAAATTAGTAATGTCTATTTAACAATCTTTAGTTCGATCTTTTTTTCAATTTTTTTTTTTGATAATGTGTAAAATCATACTTCAATATATTTTTTGATTTGATCTTTAGATTTTTTTTTTTTCATTTGATCATTAACTTTTTGTTTTTCCCATTAACTTTTTTGTGTTTTTTTTTTTTTTTTTCTCTTTTTTAAAACATTTAAAAAAAGCAAACTGAATGAAAAAAAAAAAAAAAAAACTTTTTTATTTTTTCTTTTTTTTTTTGTTTATCTCACCTCTTTAATTGAAGTGTACAACTGCTCTGAGCAATTTTTCCACCAAATTCCATCGAATTCAACTCAATTGTTTAGAATCAAAAGAATTTTTGGTTGATTTCTTATCACATCTCTTCTGAACTTTGTTAAATTTTGGATAATAATAATAACAAAGTAAAAATGAAAAAAATGAAGAATTCGAAAAAATAATGAAATGAGAAATTTGACTCTATTATTTTTTCAAAATTAAAAATTTTGCAAAATAATTTTAATTCAAAAAAAAATATTTAGAATCCATTAATAAAACTTCAAAATACAAGAAATTAAGTATGATATGTTTAAAAAACATATTATTGTTGTACATTTTGTATAATTGAATTAATATTAAGAAATAATTATTGAAATAAAAAATGCCCTATATTATTGGAAATAGCTTATATATTGATATAAGATATTAACAAAAATAATTTATATTTCTTAAAAGTATTTAATATTAGTTTTTTTTTGTATTATAAATGTATTCATAGATTGGTATATATTAACTAAAAAGAAGAAGTTCAACACCCCGAGATTTTCCATTTTATTTTTACCTTACTTGATAATTCAGATAAAAAGTAAAAAAAACAATAAAAAAAATCTTCAAATAAATTACAAACCACCAGTTTACAATTCAATATTATACCCCTTTTTGTGAAAAAATAATTTACAATTTGAACAAATAACTTACAAAAATTTACTTTTTTTCTTTATTATTATTTTTTATTTCCAATATAAGATTAGATCTTTCTTGAAAAAAATTGATCTTTACTAATAAAAATGAGCTTAATTTATTTATTTAATATTCCCATTAACATTTTATTTGAAAAAAAATAATTTCAAACAACAAAATGGTTCTATATCTCAATTTACAATAACCTTGCCAAAAAGTTAAGTAAATATTTATCTTTGAATGTACCCCTTCACCTTCTGAGAAAAAATCAAGTAACTACCACTTCAATTATTGTTAGATAAATCAATAATAATGAAGAACCATTTAAATCAGAAGTTGGGGTTAATATAATTATTTTTTTTTTTAACAGAAAAAGAATATTTAAAATTCAAACAATATAACAAAAGAGAGAAATTAAATTACAACAACCGGATTTTAATAAAAAATAATTTTGTAAATCATATTTTTTATAAAAGATTCTGACATTCCAAAACTTTTAACATAAACTTATTAGATTCTTTTAAATATTAATATATTCTTATTTCAACATTATGAGGAATTATATATTAATTGATATACTCGAAAAGTAATATAGTTTAAAATAACGAAATGGTGTTTAATAAATTAAATGCTAAAAATACCCATATTATTTTTTTTTAAAATTGACGTTTAGAATATAAAACGCTTGAAAATTTTAAAAGAATTTTCGGGTTAGTTCCCATTTAAAATGATAATACCATTTCAATAACTTATAAATTTGAATCTTTTTTTTAAAAAAAGATTTTAACTCTTAGTTAATTGTCTTTTTGTTTAAAGAACTTATCATATTCAATTATAAATAATAATAAAAATCAGGAAAGCTAAATGTTGAAGGGTGTGTATGCATCAGAATGTAAACATTTATTATAAAATAATATTTTCAGAGAAATATTCAAAATTAAACAATCTAAACTAAAATTCAAGTATTTCCAAATAGCTAAAACAGCCCGAAAGAATCGGAATAATACAATTTCATTCAGATTGAAATAAATTTTGATTTTTGTAAAATAATCAAATCATTTTTTCATTTTTTTAGTTTGTTTTTTTCGTTTCGTTTTTTGAATTACTTAACCTGTTTTGTTCGATCAAATAATTTTTTTGAACAGTTGATATTGAGTAAAAGTCTAATTCATTCAATACAGAAGAACTCAGATAAAATTACTTCGATAATATTTAAACATATTATCGATCAATATTCCCAATAGGTTTTTTTTACAAATTTAGTAATACATTTGTATTCACACCGAAAATTTTAAACAAACTATTAATTTATTTGTTTTGATAATTATTTATTTTTTGATTTGTGAATAAGGTGATTAAAAACAATTATTAAGATTTCAAATTATTGATTGGTTCTAATTTGGTATTTCTTGGAGAATTGATGAAAAAAAATTTTTTTATTTCAAATTGAATTTTGGTGTGTTAAAATTTTTGAATTGGGATTTGGTAACAAACTTGCTCTTTATCCCAATTACATTCGAAAGGTATACAAAAATAAAAAAAAATTAAAAAAAAAACAATATAACTTAAAAAGTTTATTTTAAGATTGTTTTTAATCTTTTATCCACTCATTTATTTTATCCAATAAAAATTTTTGGATACATAAATAAATTCCTTTAAAGATATTTTATAAAAATATTAAAAAAAAACAAAAAAAATAGGTTTTAAATATAATCATACTATGAAATTAAAACAAAGAAAAAGAAAAAGAGATATTAAAATTTTTATAATTGATCAAGTCTCCACTGAAGATCATTATCAGTAATTGTGTTTATGTTACCCCTAGATACATTTATGGTTGATTTATTTTCACTGATTCCCATGAAAGTCAATGGATAATGAAAAAAATTACATATTTTCACTAGTATATTATTTAAATTTTGTTCAACAACTTGATTATCTTTACACAAATCACCTTCTACAATTAAATGGCAATCTAATTCTGCTAGAATAAAATTCGAATTTATTGCAAGGCAATGTTTTTCAATACTATTCAGCTGATCAATTTCGAAGATATTTTTATTCAATTTCTGCAATATCTATTCAAAAAAAAAAAAAAAAAAACAATTATAATCATAAAAAGAATTCAAATTTCGAGAATTACAAAGAGTAAATAAAAGAATTTATTAAATTGAATTACAAGTAAATATGAACCAAGGAGCTGAGATAGCTTTAATTTATTTTTGACTTCAAAAATTTGATCATCAATATTGTTTGTGTGTTCTACCAAGAGAGATATATTTTTTTTTATTTTTCTATTTTCTAATATTGATTTTGCAATATTTTGAAATATTATATTTTTTTCCTCGTTCTATTGTATAAATTTTTTTATAGAGATCAACCAAAAATCAAAAATAAATATTATTAAAATTAAATATAAGTAATCTTATGTTTATTTCAAAACTAAAAAAAAAATATTATAAAAACAAATAAACAGTATTATCTAAGTACTAAAGCCATCTAATACAGACTACTAAAATTTAAAAGACATAATAATCGGTTTTCTAAGTTAAAAATTTATATTGTATTAGAAACTGTAAATTGTAACGAATGTTTATCTAAAACAGGAAAATTTACTATATATAACAAGCACGATATAATTGTCTGGTGACAATATCTTCAAAACACAATTATTAGCAAGAAATTGATTTATCTTTGGAATTTGAATTTTAAAACCCCACAAGATATAGAAGCTTAGCTTCTGCTACCAAAACGATGTAAAGAATTATACTCCTCAAAAATGTCAAATTCAGAATTTTATCTATTAGAAATAAAACTCTGATCTCCAATTTTTTTGGTTTTTAAAATTGACAAATACAATTCATTAAAAAAGATATTTTAATTGTGTGGATCTTCAATTTACATAAATTGTAAAAACCAAAGGTTTAAAAATTTTTAAAAAAATGATCAAAAAAATACAGTTGTTTTGGTGATTTGTTTTTTTTTGATATTCAATCTTTTTAAACGTTTACACAAAAAAAAAAATTCGTATTTTGATGAATGATAAATTGAAAAATTTTATCTTTAATGATATGACAGAAATTATATTGCGCATTTTATTAGGGACAATTATAGAATAGACAATTAATCTTTTTTTCTTATAACTATTCACTAGAGTGTTAGAACAGCTGTAGTGTTACTAATGTGAAAAAAAAATTGTGTTATTATCAGTTTTTATTTCTAAGTTAATACTGAAAAATTTTGACAAATTTTTGAAAATTTATACTCCATTTTTTGGTATTTTTCAACTGTTTTAATAAAGTATTTTATTTATTAAAAAGTTTTGAAACTATTTAAAATGAGACCTTGGAAATATTCTTTGTCTAGAATTATTTGAAAAGAAGAGTTCTAGGATTTTATTAAAATGAAAATGTAACCAAAAATTGTTTATACTATTATTTTCCATAAAAAATGAAAATTTTTAGTTCATTATTCAAAAATGAATATTTATTTTTAACAATTACAAACAAATTAGCAGAGTAAAAATTTTTTCTTAGAGTTCACAAAGGTAGTTTAATTAATTGTAAAAAAAATATCATTTCTACATGATGTTGTAAAGATCTTTGGATCTTCTTCAACTTATAAACTAGAAAAATATTTTGAGAATCTGAACTAAAAATTTTCACATATTAATTGGAAAATAATAGTATTTTTGTGAATTAATTTGAAAAAACTATTGGACAAGTAAATATAAGCTTTATGGTTAATTGGAATTAGGAATACGTTGATTTTTAAATGACAAACAAATATATTGATTTCTATAACAGTTAACTTTTAAAAAAATTTATTGAACAATTGTTGAATCAAGTTCCTTAAATAAAATTTGAAAGATAGTGTAAATTGAAAAAAGCAAAAAAAAAATAAACAAAGACTTACTAATGTTGCATATCTTAGATCCCTACGACACGTTTGATATAATTTTTTTTCATTTCGATCCAAGTCTCTTTTTTTTTTTTTTAACAGAAATTTTTGTTTTTTCATTAATAATTTTGAATCAAATATACAATCTTCCTAAAAAAATTCAAATAGAAAACATAATATTAAGTTTTTTTAGTAATTTAGAACTTGAAGAAATTTAAAAAGGTTCTTACAAGTGTTTCATAACATTTTTGAAATAATTCCATGTGAGAAAAAAATTTATCTTATGGGGTTAATAAAAAAATAAATAAAATAAAGGATCTGTTACTTTTAAAAGGAAAAAAAATGGAGACCAATTGTTGGTTTCTGAGAACAGAAAGCTTTGGGGGTGGGTTGTTGTTGAATATATTCTTTTGATTTTTTTATATTTTATTTTTAAAAATTATGGATTCGTAAATAATAATCAAAAAAAATTTTTTGTTCTTAAGGAACAAGACTTTGAAAATCATGGTATCTTTATCTTCGTAAATTGTAATCTTTGTTTCAAAGTTATCCACTCCTTCCTTTTTTGGACTATTTTTTTAATCTTAATTGAAGAACTCCGATTATAATTAGATTTATTTAGATTCTAGACTTGAAGAAATGCTTTTAAAAAGAATAGGAAAGTGGAGAATATTATTGAACTAAAATAGTTTTAAATGAAGAGGTAAGTCAAATCTAATTAAGGATGTTTTCGAATGTTTACTAAAGATATAGCAAAAGACTTTGAATTTGGCAATTGTACACTTGTTTGGAACTATTATTTTTGATTTGTATTCGGAAACTCTAAATTTGTAGTTCAGTGACTTTTACTTTGATTGATATCTTCGAGCTGATTGAACATAAAGAATATTAAGTACTTTGAAGTAGAGTGAAATACAAAACATTTACAGTTTCTCTTTTAAGGTTCGAGTCATTACTGTAATATTTTTTTTTCTGAAATGGAAAAAAACTTTCTAGTAATTTTTATGAGTACCGTAATACCAATCAAAAAGTAAACGACCTATGATGTTTGATCGATCTCCAAAAATCAACAACCAAAGGTGAGGACATTTTTAGAAAAAAATCGCTAAAGAGTAACACTCAATTTCCAATTAGAATGGTTGTGAATTACAATTTTGAAAACAACTATGTCATTTTTGAAGTGTCTCTCTTTGGCACTTTTTGAGATCTTGGTGATTTTTTTTTTTTTCTTTCAATTTTCAAATGAGTTATTTTTACTGAAAGAATATTATATAATCCATACTTGGTCAAATTTAGAGGGTTACTAAATAACTACAAATCAGATTAAATCGAATTAAATTGATTACGAAATTCAAGAAAGCAATTTGTTTAAATTAAAGAAATTTAAGGATTATTCAAATTTTATTCCCAGTGGCTATTACTTTTATACCCACAAAACAAATTATGAACTCAAAAGAATATTGAGTTAATAGGTCTTGTTAAAATGAAAAATTTAGGTTTTTTTGAGGAAGGCTAAAAAAAATTTACTTTCCAAATCCAAATTTTTCACTCAAAATTTTCGACTTCCAAAATGATATTGGGAAAATGTCACTCCACTTTATATTGAAGTATGTTAGAGTTGGTGGCGAGTGTAGCTACCCAAATGAAAAGAAATGTAGTAACATTTTCCCAATATCAAAAAAAAATAGTTTTTTATTTTTGCCTTGCTTTGTTAGGATTTTTCGAAAAGCTTTAGGATCAATAAATGATTTTAATCAAAATCTTAAATTGAGAAAAAATTGGCAATATTTTGACTTTCCCTTAGTTCACTATATTTTAAAGGTCTTATTCTATTTACTGTTTTGTATTTAAATGCTCACAAAGCATAAAATTCAGATATTCCTTAATCATTTGGAAATAGAAAATGAGAAAAGATAATTTTTTTTTTTTAAAATTGAGAACTCTTTTAAATTTATTTTTCTTCGTTGAATTTTTTGTCAAAGATGATCCAATATAATTTTTTTTTTGTTATTTGAATTTTGTCAACCAAAAGAAGGGCTATTTCACAATACCATTTTTAGTCTCGGTTCACCCCTTGAGTGTGGTGCATATTCAGGGTAAATGACTTTACACTTAAGGCACAAAAATATTCTCAAAAGAATTCATATTTTTTTGTGATTATTTTTTACTCAAATTATTATACTCAAAACTGAATTATCTACTTTAATTTGGAATTTTTTTTATGACTTAAATTTTGTATAAGGTATGTACCTTAAATGTGGAACTAAGTGTATTTATATGTTTTTTTAATTAAATTTTTTGAGGAGTCAAGTTTAAAATGAATTCTAAACTTTCTTGATGAAACTCATTGTTTTATATTCATTAAGGCTAATATTATCTTGGATCTAGAACTAAAATAAATTATTTCTCAGGAAAAAAATGGTATTTGCTGAATTTTTTACAGCTTTTATATTCCGATTATTAAATGAAAAATTTTATCTCATGTTCCCAAAAATTGTAATAATTTTTTGTTGAAAACTCCAAAAATCTTTACAAAATCATTGAGAAATTACATTTTTAGAAATTTAATTCACCTTACTAATGAATTTTCGATGATCAAATTGTCGGCTGTATAATTTTATTTTATTGATCTCTAGTAGGAAAAAATAAAATTGAAAATCCCAATTTAGCCAAAATTACAACTTTCATTAACTTTCCAATATTAATAATAAACTTATTTACAATATAACCAAAATTAAAGAATTTCAAATTTATTAGGATATTGTATTTATTTATGTTTACAGTTAAGAAATTTTCTAAAAGTCTATAGTCAAGAAAAAAAAGATATATTTTTTTGTTAAAGAATATCCAAATAAATGGAAGGTTGATTTTTTTTTTTTAATTAAATTGGGGGATATTTACTTTCATTAGTTAATAACTACTAGTTCTGTAAATGCTATGCATACATAATAAAACTGGAATCGTAAAAAAATTCGTTAGGGTAATTATTATCGTGTCGTAGGTGTTCCATGATTCAAAATAATATAAAAAAATGAAAGATTTTACTCAATTCCTTTGTTATCGGAAAACCTAAAAGAAGTGTAAATTTTCATTTTTTGATTTTTTAATAAGTTTTTAAAATTATAAAAATAGATATTCTTTTACTCAAATTCCTTTTTAGAAATTTAAAAGTGTAATCATTATTTCATAATTTTAATTAATGAAAATAATTACAAACTGTCTTGATTTAAAAATAATTCAATGAGACTTTTTGTTTGAAATATTATAATAAATTATTCTAACTTTTTCATAGTAACGACAAACCCATAAAAAGGGATCAATATTTTTATTTATTTTTTTTATTTAGGAAAGGTAATTCATCCGAATTTCACCATGTTTACATCAAAATATATGAAAAAATTTTCAGTTTTTTATCCTAGATATAACACACGTAACTTATAGCCAGTATAATAACTTTACTTTTAAAAATGTAATGAAAAAATTATTTCTAAACAACGACAAAAAAAGAAAGAAAATCAAAAGAGGGTGAAAAAATATTTTAAAAAACTATTAAAAACTTTTTCAAAAAAATTTTTTTTTACCTGGAGTGTTAACTGGGTTGGTAGTTGTTTCCTTTTTTTGTCGAAATTTTATGGATCGCAACCATCATTTGTTTTAATAAAGAGATCTAAAGATTTGAACAATTATAAATCAAATGAAAAAGGTTACTTAATTGAGTTTTAAATTAGAATTTTAAAGATAACAAATCAGTATAAAGAGCTGAGTTTTTAAGTAAGAAGAATTGTTTTTGAATTTTTTCTTTTTGTTATTTTACTTTTTTTTTTTTTTGTTTTTGCTATTTCGATATAAACTAAAATTCAAAATTTTCCACACAGCTAAAACGTTCCAAACAATCACAATAATACATTTTCATTGAAATTGGAGATAATTTTGATTTTTTAAAATATGGAAATCATTTTTTCATCTTTTTGTTTTCCTTTTCATTTCATTGTTTGAATTACGTAATTTGTTTGGTTGGATCAAATTTTTTTTCAACCATTGATATTATGGTTAAAGTTAAGTTGTACCAAATAGAAGAACTCAAATAAAATTAGTTGGTAGTATCTAACCTTTGATCGATCAATATTCCTAATAGAATTTCAACAAATTTACTAATGCATTTTTTTTTGTTTTGCTCTCTCCAAAATTTTTAACACACCCATGATTTATTTGTATTGATAATTATTTATTTATTGTTTTGTGAGTAGAGTAATTTATAAAAAAGTGTTAACATTTCAATTTGTGAATGGTTATAATTTGGTAAATCTTCGAGAATTGATTAAATAAGATTTTTTTTTCACAAATCGAATTTTGGTGTGTTAAAAATTTTGAATTGGGGTTTAGTTATCAAATCTTGTTTTTACTAAATCGCAGTACAAGATACTTTTTGTATTGGAAAAATCCAGCCCAAGTATCTACTATGCAGATTGCACGGGAAGATCGATTTCGTTCACTTCAGTTCTATTTCATGTTACAAAAGTTAATTCAGTTACATTTAGTTATTTCTAGCTTGTATAAAATCGAATCAGAACAAGTTTACTTAAGATCTAATCGTGTAACATGTTTCACCAATTCTTATAATGATTTTTTATCTCTTTTACTCCCTCCAAACACTTAAAAAAAAAGAAAAATTAGGAACCGAAGTAACTGAAGGAACCCACAAAACTTGATAAGAAATTTGGAAAAAGTAAAAAAGTCTAAAAATTAAAAACTGATCACTATTTTCTATGATTTTTTTAGTTTGATATTTATAACAAAAGTTCATATTTTTGGTTTAAATAATTTAATAATTCTTGAGAAATAATCGCAATAAATCAAAGTTTAACAAAGGAGATATTTTTTACAATAGTCCAAGGGAGATTTTTCAAAAAAAAAAAAAAACAATTTTTGTTATAATAATGAAACCAACTCTAGAAATGAGTGATCAAATATTTTTATATCATGTTTTGAAATCATCATTATTAAAGATTTTTTCCAAGCAAAACATTATTAAATTAATTAAAAATAATAAAGAGAAATTATGTTTATTTTGATTATCCGATAGAAAACATATTAAATTTTAAGAAATCAGCGTTCAAAATCAAAAATCAATGTTGTGTAATAATTTTTGAAATAAGAGATTTGAATATATAATAATAGTGTAAAATAGATAATATCAAAAAGGAAATAAATATTCGATGTATATTTGTTTGACTTAATTTTTGTTTTTAATTTTATTTAACTCAAAGGAAAAATTTGAATTTTTATCTAATTGATAGTATTCTTTTGCATCACTTAATTCTTCATAAACGAGCTCTGGATCGTCATCTGCTGTCAACACAATTTTATTTGTATAAAAATATTTGATTAATAACCCCAAGCTTTCTATGGTTTTATGGGAAAAGTCTGTAACAGTGTTTGAAATTTCCTTTACATTTTTAAACATTTCTCTAAACAACCCCGATCTTCCCAATAAGACGATTTTGTGAACATAAATTTCTTCAAATTCTTCCTCTCCCTCATCATCATCATCATCGTCTTCAACGGGAACTAAAATAATAAAATCCTTTGAGTCTTCATCGTTATAATATCTTGCCAAATCATTGGAAAATTTTTTCACTTTTAAATCTGTAATTCCTAACTTTTCTAATGCCTTTTTGACTACACTGTTATATAAATAAAGGTCGCTATAAACCCAAGATCTAAAAATTTCAATTTCCTTTTTTGTTAAGATCTCGATGACAGAAATTATCTTTTTTATTGGTTGTCCTATTCTAAATTCGAGAAAAGATTGATGGAAATTAATTCCTTGTATTTCCATGTCAGTAAAGGTTCCGTTGATTGATAAACTACAAAAGTTATTAATTGATGTATTTTGTCCTTTTTTTGGATAAATAAAAGTAGACGATACTCCACACGCGATCGTATACTCACTGTTTTTTATAAAATTTGGGACTTTGAGCAGATTACATTGCTCTTTTGAATAATTCTCCACAGACTGCATTTGATTCTGTGTCCCTGATGAATAATAATTATTGCTTTCCGATTTAAGAACACAAAAATGCCCCCCACAAGAGATATTGGTAATATGTATACCAGATAAGGCGTCTACCTTCCGAAATATTGTTTGGTTTTCAGACCCTAAGATAGCTTTACCACACATATAGACACTTCCACTTTGGTCCAACAGTAAAGAAAAGTCACATCCATTACAAATGTCAACAACATCCCCCCCTAAAAATGATGTGTCGATTTTTTCTGGCAAGAAAGAATTTTCTGTTTTTCCTAAGCCAGATTTACCATATATACCACCCCCAGCTGCATAGAGTTCCCCAGAAGTTGTTAGGAAAAAAAAATGGTCGGCATAATTTCCACAAAATACCTTTGATACATTTTCAAATATTTTTTCTGGAAAATATACTTGTTGTTTATTTTTTGTTCCCAAACCTAAACGACCTCTTTACAATTAGACAAGAGAAATTAAAAGAAAAAAAAATAAAAAAAAAAATGAAAAATTTTTGAATTTAGTTAAATTTGAAAAATAATTAATTTTTAATAATTTAATTTAATTATTAATGAAAATTATACTTTTGAAACACAATTAAATTTTTTTTTAATTTTCTAAATGTTCCAAAAAGGTTTTTTCAATATGTGTTTGGTGTATTTGATTCAATACCCCCCTTTTCAACCAAGTTAATTTCAATTTTTAGCTTTTTTTTTTTTTATTTTTTTCAAAAGGGAATTCTGAAATTTGATTGAACTGCTTTTTTTTTTATATTTTTACATTTTTTTATATTTTTATTTTTTTTTTATATTTTTATTTTTTTTTAGATGAAAAAAATTGTTATTCAATTAAATTTGAAAGCTCTAATATTGAAAACCCATTTATTACTTGATATAATTCATTAAGCTATTAAACTCCATTCCAAAAAATTGGACACACCCAAAATTAAAAAAGGCAAAAAAAAATATCAATTTTTAATATTTTCAGATTTATTGTTAAGAACTAAGAGTTGGACATGTAGTCTGGTAAAGAGAGAATTTTGAAGTGACGAAAGTAGTGTCTCCTAATTCAGAGCCAATAAACAAAGTCATTAGAAGAATTTTAAACTAAATTTAGTTTTCTAAACTTTTTAATATTTGTATTTTTCAAAACCTAAACTTTGGTTCACTCAAAGGGGAATATCCAAAAAAAAAAACATTTTTTTCAAATATCAATTATTTTATAGAATTTGACCTTTGAAGAACAAATAAGAAATAAATAGAATAATACATATCTCAGTGAATTGTTGATATCCGTCTGAAAGAAAACTAATTAATCAATAGATTTTCTGAAAAATTGAAAAACTCAAATTCTTAGGGCTCCCCATTGAGAAAAACAGCAATGTTCGTTTTGATCTTCTTGCTGGTATTTGAAAATTGAAATGGAAAATAATTTTCACTTCATTTTCCCTTTCTTTTTTATTATTATTTGTAACGAAGAAACTTTCAAAGAGAAATAGTTTGAAATTGGTGAGCTATTTATTTGTTTGGTACTTTTGTATTCTATTTATACACTGGGATATGTTGGATGAACAAAGAATGCCAAATAAAACCAAGAATTCAGTACAGTGGTGTAAATAATGAATGTTTTTAACTTTAACCCATTACGGAAATCCAACCCATTACAAAAATTTTACCCATTACAAAAATTTAGCACTGTTAGATTTGAGAAAAATTGATATTTTTTATGGTTTTTTTTACCAGTCTTTGATCGAAAAATTCCACTGATCCAACCTAGAAAAAAGATTAATACTCACAATAAAATCAACAGACAAAGGAAATGAAGTTTCCTTTTCGTGAACAAAAATAGAACACCTTCATGAAAATTCCGTTTATTCCTCCAAACGATCCTAAAACCCAAATTTGGTATAACTCGAACTTTTGGAGTAAATTCTAAATTATGCCCATGCTGTAACAAAAAAGTTGATTACATAGACCACTTTATTTGGGGCTGTGAAAAATATGAGAGAACCAGGAAACACTGGAAAAAACAAATCAAAAAAATCAAAAGTTTTGACTATAAATATAATAGTCAAAAAAAAAACACAGATGAATTATTGAGAAAAATGAATAGAAAAGAAATCTATGGCATTACCATAGAATATATTCTGACCAACATGACTCAACACGCAATTAGGAAAAAGGGACTCAAAACAAAATAAAGCCTATCAACAAATTCATTTAAACCAGAAAATTTCAGGTCTCTCTAACAATTATTTTAAACCTCTTTTTATTTTTCCACTCTTCATTCTTTTCTTTCTATCATTTTTTACAACTTGTTCATTTTTACTTTTTCTTGTTCTCAAAAACTATTTTAAGATCCAAATACTTCTGATGATTGTATCTATCTAGACACTCTTTGAATTAGAAGTCTCAAATTTAGTCACTTCAAAATTCTCTCTTTAACAGATTAGATGAGGTTTCATCTAACCCTTGACAATAAATCAATAACTAGAACTTTTGTGACTTTTTTAAAACAAAGAAGATCCTGAAAAAACAGAAATTTTTTACTTTCATTTGAGTCACTTGAACACTTGTGTCCTTACTCAAACAAAAATCTTACACACTCAAATGGAAACCATGCGTTTAACACACCAACTCGATTCACTACCTTTTTTGAACTTTACTTTGTGGCACAAGAAAGATTTTGGAAACCCACAATTTAATCTGATTGAACTTTCTGTCAACCTTTCTGATTTGAAAGGGATACTGGGAACAATATTTTTTCCAAATTGCAAAAACTGGAAAGTTCTGCAACCAAAAGTGGTAAAAAGCCACATTACTATACAAGCAAAGAAAATATAAAACTCAAGTTTGGAGAAAAGCTGTGTAGGTTTTTTTTATTCTTAAGAAGAGGTGATTCAGCAAAAAATACTACCTGTTGGTTTGGATCTCTAAGTGTATTTAGAGTTTTTTATCCTTGCTATAATGTCGGAAAGATTATAGCGACACGAAGAGTTTTTTTTTTAGTGAGGAGAAAAACTTTTTCTTTTTTTAGATTGGCTCTTGTCAAAGCAAAAAGGGAAAAAAGTAAAAAGAAAAGAAGAACAATCTTCTTTTTTAATATTGTTTTCTTCTTACGTTTCCTGTTCAAGTTTAGCAACAGTATTACTCGACTAAAAGTTTATTTATTTTGAGTCTTTCATTTTCTTTTGACAAATTAAAAAAAAAAAATGTTTTTGTTTTGTTGAAAAGTTTTAATTTTGTGTTTTAAAATTTTTTACACAAAAAAAAAAAAAAGGAAAGAACAATAAAAGATCATTTGTTATTTTGAAAAAGCTTTTTAAATCAACTTTTTTTTGTATTTAAAAATATTAAGTTGAGTCTTAGTATTCTCAACAATCAAAATGGTGTTTGGTTTCTTCGTATATTTCAAACTTATTCCTGTCAATCTAGAAAAACCAATAAAATACTGCATAATTTTAAAAAACTTGATCAAAAGTTCATTATGAGTTGTAGTGTCTGAAAAACCCACCAAATTCGACACCAAACACTTACAGTCTATTTGTTTAGCCTTACTTCAATCCACAAAAAATATCACGGCATGGATCTTTGTGATGGGTTAAAATGAAAAGCATGGGTTCTTTACTCCCACGTACTGATAAATAAAAAATCATATAAAAATTAGATCAATTTGAAATTCAAAAAATGGCCTTTCAAATGTTGAGAATAATAAAAACTGTGAACAAAACAGGATCTTTTCAGTATAAACAATTTTGTCGTTTTAAATTTCTAATTTTTGAGCCATACCTTGAAAAAATTTTGAAAAGAAAAGATTAAAAGGTGAGAAAAAAAAAAGCATACTTATTATTCCATCCCATTCCATACAACATATCTTGATCGGTTATTAAATAAGTTTGTGCATTACCACAATTTACATCTCGAATGAGAAGGTTTTTGTCTACTAAATACTTGACTAATCTTGGCTTTTTGGACTCACTTACACTTTTACCAAGTCCTAATTGTCCATTACAATTTGTACCACAAACATAGCACTTTCCAGACTCGGTAATTGCCATAAAAGAAAAATAGGCACCTGAGATCTTGGTAATTGTTTCTTTTTTAATAAAATGTGGCCCAGACCACATTGTGGAAACAAGCGAATTGTCTTCCAACAAAAAAAAAAGATTGTCTGCACCTGCAACTATAGTGTGGATCTTTTTCTTGGCAGTGTATGTGTTTTGGATCTTTTTTGGAACTAAGAACTCATTAAATTTGGAATTTACGCAATAAATTTGTTCTGTCATTTTTTGTTTTTCAAAATAAACACAAAATGAAATTTTAGTTTTTGGTCAGAACTGAATTACCCCTTCTAAAATTTACACCAAACATCTTTGAGACTCAAAACTCATCTTTCTTCTTTCCCAATATCAAAAACAAATTTTTTTTATTTGAAGGTTGAACATCAACAGTTTGATAAAAAATCAGTGTTCAAAACTAACTATCTTTTTTTTCAAACTTTTTATTGTTGTTTTGGAATTTTTTTAGTTTTTAGTGATGTTTGGAAAATTGTTCAATACTGTTATTTCAATAATAAATGAGAAAAATTTTCCATTTTCCTTTTCAATTTCCTTTTTTTAAAAATAGATTTTTCCAGGAAGAGATTGGAATTTGTGTTCACTGTTTGTTTGTTTAGGAATTTTTTCTTTTGTGTTTTGGGAAGTTTAGTTGTAATGTGCATCCTACATGGTCG
The DNA here is from genome assembly GCA_027625915.1 of Anaeramoeba flamelloides. Classification (NCBI taxonomy): domain Eukaryota; family Anaeramoebidae; genus Anaeramoeba; species Anaeramoeba flamelloides. The sequence goes on along the minus strand of JANTQA010000032.1, from coordinate 7,413,224 downwards.
GAATTATCAATCGAAAAATCTAGAAAATGAAGTGAAATTTTTCCCCTTTATTATTCAAATATAAGTAGTGTTTTTGTTTTTTAATTGTTGTAGAAATGAAAAGCCTGTTTAAGAGTGTTTTTTGTTTTTAATGGTTAAAGAGAATTGAAAAGTTTACAAGAGTGTGTTATTTTTACAAAAAGAAGTATAATTGGAAATAATATTGCTTAACATTCGTCAAGATATAATCAAAAATTTTTTTTTAAAGATCGATCAAAATAATTTTTCTGCTAATTGAATCAAAAACACAAAGATCTTTTGTAACCAATGAAAATTGATATATTTTTACAGATCTGTTTTTCTCTCATTATTAAGTTAAGTTTATTTTTAATGATTTTAATAGAGTTTGGTTAGAATTTAAATGATATAATATTTCAGCCTGATCTACTTTTTTTCAATTCTGGAATAATTGCTCATTTAGGATATTAGGTTCGTCCAATATATATCACAAAAAAGAACCAAACAAACAAACAAATAAAGTTCACAAATTATAAGAGACAATTTTAAATGCATTTGGCAAAAGGTCAAAAATTGAAAATAAAATGAAATTTTATATATCATTTCTTTTTTTTTCCAAAAAAACTTGAAAATTTTTACAATCATTTTTGCACATTTAGATAGCTACAAAATATTTTTTCAGTAAAACAGTGATAGCTTTTTTTTTTATTTGCTTTTTTTCCCTTCAAAACTGTAAGATTTGGTGATTTGGGTTTTTATGATTTTCGTTAGGTTAGTTTAAAGAGGGTGACTGAAGGAAGGAAGATGTAGTACATTGTTTCGTTAAAACGATCTCAGGTAAATACTGTTTAATTAGGAAAATACAATTTTACTGTACTATCTTTATCAGGAATAATAGAATAAATTTGAAAAACAACAATTAATAAAAAAAATATTTTTTAAAAAAATAAAAACAACAATTATTTACAAAAACAATACAAACAATTTTCCAAAACCCAAATTAAAAACCAAACAGGGATTATTTGACATACTGTACCTTTTAAGAAGAAACAAATTATAGTATTTCTCCACTAGAATGTCAATAATATTAAGGTAATTTATTGTTTAAATGTCTCTAAAACTGTGATTTACTAAAATACTATTATCAAAACAATACTTGAAGTAAAGTTTAATCAGTCTAACAAAATATATATGCATTTTTTCTTTTTTTCACAAAGACTTGTACATCAACCGATCAAATAAACTAACAATAAACCCTAATTAAATATGGAATTGATGTTTTAAATTTCCATTATTAAAAAAGAAATTTTAAAAATACATGATCCAAATGGGAAAATTTATTTCAAAAAGTAAAGTTAATTTTTTAAGATAATTTTTATTCACAATAAAAATCAAAAAATTCAAAAAATATTGAAAAAATTACAAAAAATTTTAACAAATTGCATTCCATATTGTAATTTTGTCTTGAAACATCATGGATTTTAACTTTCAAAATTGAGTTTACACTTATTATATAGTATTGATCAGTGAAATCGAGTTTCAATCGCAACAAGAAGATATAAATTCATGGAATTTTTGAAACACTGATTAGAATAGTTGGGTAGGCAATATGCCGATCGCTGTCTTATTTAAAAGTTGATTAATTTATTAAGGGGTTAGTAAATGAAAAAAAGTTTGAGTAAAATTAAGAGCATAAACACATTATACAAATTTTGAGTACCATGGTTTATACGAAACTAAATCCTCAAAATCATTTCTTTAACCAAAAATACTAATATATAACATAGATAAATAAAATAAAGTCTTGGGATGAAAATAATCCCAGCCAGGATTTTAAATTATAAATATTAGAAAAATTGTTGTACAATTGCAATTATTTAAAATAAAATCATTTTTATAAATAAACTTGTTTTTTATGGGCTATATAGTTGATTTATCTTAAGGTGGCAGCCATAGTAAAAGAAAAATTTTTCAATTCTTTACAATTATGAAGAGGATCATAAATAAAATTTCGTATTGTGGTTATAACTCATTAATTTTTATTATTTAAAGTACTTCATTCATTAGATTTTTTAAATTTTTTTTTCCAAAGTTTCAAAGAAATTTCTACAATAGAATGTTGATTTTAATTGCTTAAAATAGTGTTTCAAATGTTGAATAACTTATCTTTTATCCTTATCTCAACATTCTATTGTGTCTTTTAAATTTTTCCAATTTTTATTTTTTCATCATATTTGAATTGTTTTTAATCCTGCCAACAAAAAGCAATAAGAAATATTTTTTTTATCTGTGGAATTTGTAATAAATAAATTTTGTTTAAAAAGAACAACAACATACCAATTGGGAGAAACACAAAAGGAAACACGAATGTGGCTTTAATAGCTAGAAGGATTCCAAAAAAAAGAATAATTATCTCATACTATATCTGGTTAGGGCTCTAAAAACTTCTATTTGGTGGAATTGGAAAGTGAATATGATTATATTCAATCAAATTTTAAACTATAAAATAGCTATACAGTCAGTTCCACTTTTAAGGAATAAACTTTCAACGAAATTTAAGACACAAAAAAATCTCAAATTAAGGCACAAAATTTGGAATTTTTTTTTTTACAATTTAATTTACTAGAATCTCAATTTTGTTCTTTAATTTGAGATTTTTTGTGTGCCTTAAATTTCGTTGCAAGTTTGTGCCTTAAAAGTGGAACTGACTGTAAGTTTTATTCTAAGAATCCAAAATTATCTTCTCAAAAAAAAAAAAAAAACTATTTAAGGATTATCTGTCGCTATTCGTACGAAATTGAGGAAATAAGAAAAATATTTTTCTTTCAAGGTGATATAAATATCACCCTATCTAGAAAAATATATTGCATGTTTTTGAAAAAATGAGCTAGATTGTGTGAGTTTTTGTTTGTTGAAATGTCAAGATCTTCAGGAAAAAAAAATGACAAAAAAAACAAATATAAATATGTTTAGAAAAATGGTTATTTCTTTTCATTTTTTTTAACTTAGGTTTCAAAAAAATAATAACTAAAATAAGACCACTATTACCTTAACAGGTATTAAAACACGAGTTAAATATGTTCTTTCTGTCTTAATAACCAGAGGAACCATCAAATTTCAAAAATATAGGAATTGATAATTTTGATAGAGTAGTTTCTTATTAGTAAACCTATTACTAAAAACATCAACCCAACCATTTTTGTTCTAACTTTCATTTTTCAGAGCTAAAAATCGATTATAAGACAATAATTCAATTAAAAAGATCATGGTTGGATTGTGTACATTAAATTTAATAAATGCAAAATTTTCTTTGTCATTTTTAAAAATAATTTAAAAAGAAAAACGGAAAAGTTATAAGTGTTTTGTTTTTTATTTTTCAATCATTTTCATTAGTTTTTTTTCTCAAAATGTGAAAAATATTTTTTTTATTTTTTTATTTTTTCATTTTTAGAATTTTTTTGATCTTATTTGTAAAATTATTTTATGTGTTCTTTTCTACAAAAAAAAAACACTTTCTTAAGATTTTTAAGAGTATTTAAATACCCTTTAAAAATTTTTTTGTTGGAAACTTGGAATTAAATATCATCAATTTATCTTTGAAAAGAAAAAAAAAATCTTTTTCATTTTTTTGAGGTTACTAAAAATTAACTGTACTGAAAAAAATGACAAAAGAATTTAAAAATTCAGAAATTATTTTTACCTTTGAAAAATTACAGAATAGATCTGAAAAATTTTACATTTTAGGTTTCTGGTTAATTGGAAAGATAAAGTGTATAAAACCATGGTGTTTTAACCCAAGTTATCCCCCTAATGGCCATATTTTAGATAATCCTAAAATAAAATAAAAAAAAATAGAACCAATTTTATCAATTATATTCTATTTTTTTATTGTTTATCAAAACTAAAAAAAAATATCAAATAATTTTCAAAAAAATTTTTAGAAAATCTACGATCACACGCCACTGAAATAAAATACTCATATCTTATCTCACTTAAAAACTGTATCATGTCTTATAGCTTTGATACCCCTTAAGTTTATTAAAGTGTGGTACCCATATAATATCCATTCAATTGTTTGATAGTATAAGTAGATCAACTTTTTAGGAAAAAAAAGGAGTTTTATAGAGGTTTTGCTATTAATTTGTAAAATGATATTTTTTATTCTATTTTTTTGATTGATTGAATAGTATTTTGAATAAGTGTAATTTGATTAATCATGATTCTCATAAGTGAATGAGTTATAATTTTCAAGGTTTGATTTATAAAAATAGTATTTGATTTTAAATATTTGCAATTTCAAAACAATTTTAATACACAAGTGTAAATATGGAATATTGTAAAAAATAGAATTTTATACATTTTACAATATAAATAAAAAAATTTCATGCATTTAGATAAATTTTGATAATAGTAAACAAAAAATTTGTTTATTTATTGACCTCAAAGGGATTTTCAATATAAAATAGTTTTTTGAACACCAATATTTTTGTTTGAAAATTTTTTTTTTCTTTCAAAAAATGATTGATTGATGTGAACCAAACGATTTTTTGATTAAAATTATTATTAGACTATTAAGATAATCAGATATTATATTTACTATTATCAAAATTTATCTAAATGCATGAAACTCTTTATTACATTGAAAAATATAAAAAACCTATTATTAAAAACATTTGCATTTCCAATGGTGGAATATTAATAATTAAAAATCTTGCTGGTGATTATTTTCAGGCCAGATATTTTATTTAATATCATACCAATTAAAAAATGGAAATGAAAAAAATGAAAAAAGTGATTATGAAAAAATAAAAAAAATCTTATATTTCTTCAGTTTATCTTTAAAAGTTAATATGATTACTTCTTCTTTGCTTGATTTTATATTTAATTCGAAATATAAAAAATTTTGTTATTTTACATATTTTTGATCAAAGAAATTACTTTTTATTTCTAAAGAATCCCAAAAATGAATTTTTACACTATATTTTCATTTAATTCATCTTTTTCGAGTTAATTTCTAGAAAATATGGATGTTTTTTGAATTCTTCTTTAGAAATAAAGATTTATTGGATATAATAGTTGTATTGGATAATTACTTATTTTTTCCTTAAACCAAAAACATAAAATGATTCCACATTATGTTATCATTCTTTCATTTTTTTCTCCATTTTGCCTTTTCCTCAAGTTGTATATTTGGTACTTTTTTCTTTGATTCCGAATTCAATCTCTAGATTTTAGTCTTTGTAACAATATTCTCTTTTCTTTGATTTTATTGCACCTAAATATTGAAAAAAGAATTTTGAAAACAAATTAGTTGTAAAAATATTTAATATAAATAATAATAAATACTTGTATGGTGTAAGAAATCCCAAGCTAATTACTAATTCATCCCAAAAATAGAATTTATAGAAAACGAAAAAAAAATCTTCAAAAATAGGCTTTTGTCGAGTTATTTATTTCTTTCATTTCAATTTCAACAAATTTTTTGGGAAAGGTGATCTTTCGTGTTTGGTCTTCAAAAAGAAAAGATTTGTTGATAATACATACCTAATCTCAAACCTATTTTTTGTTTTATTCTTTGATTAATTTGAATCGTTTGCCAGAAAAGCTTTTTCTGATCCAAAATTTAAATAAAATAAAACCAAAAATTTAATCCAAAAAAATGTTCAAAAAATTGAAAAATGAAAGATTCAGTACTGGTTTACTTTAGGTTCGTTTTCTTTTTCATCAATAGGGCAGTGAAGACGTATTTTGATTTCAAAGTTTAAATATCTCAATGGCACTAAAAAAATCATTTTTCAGTAATATTGGAATAATACTTTTTTACCAAGTGACTACCGATCTTTTAATAATAAAAAAAACATTTAAAAACGAATTACCAATTCTCAAAACAAAATGTTTTAAAAAATGATGAATAAATGATTTCAATTTTGAAAAGTTCAAAAATCAATTTTTTTTTCTAATATTGATTCAAACCTTTTAGAAATATGTAATCCACTCACCTACAAAATGGCCCCTTTAACTGGAAATGGTTCAAATGAAATTTATTCAAAATAATAATTCTAATAAAAAAATAAAATAGATATTATCAAATACCTGATTTTAATACAAACTGTTCCTTGTTTTTACTCTTGATATTTGAAAAAATATATTGACAAGTCTTTTAAATTTCAAGAAATATAATAAATATTTCGGGATAATGGTTTATAATTGTTCAATTTTTTCTGATTTTCAAGGATTCTATATTTGATTTATTTTTATTGTATTTTTAAAATAAGATTTAAATTTTCAAAATTATTTGCTTATTAAAACTATTCAGAAAATACTAAAAGTGATATTTGATCAAATAAAAAAGTTGATAAAATGTTTTTTTAATTTGAATACAAATATCAAAGTAAAAAAGGCTCAAGATCTTTTGACTTGAAAATTTCGTTTTGGAAAAAAGAACTCTTTTAAAAATGATAACTTATCTCTCAAGAAAGTTGATAAATAAAGTTGAATATCGAGTTTAATTGTTTCCCTGTGTAAATAGTTACTCTATTACCTTTGTGATTAAAAATAAAGAAGTGTTATTAGTCCCTTAAGTTATTTATTTGATCATTTTTTTCTTTTTTTATTCAAAATATTTATGACGGATTCCATTCTTTTTCCTTCACATGGGTTTCTTAATCCAAACCTTGTCAAAGTAAATTTGTTTCTTTTTTTTTTATTCAGATCTTATTTAAGCAAACCTCGTGTTGACCTTTTGACTTCAAAATCACATTCTTTTTTTTTATATTTTTTTTATTTTGACGAATAGGATTCACAAATCCGGATTGACACAAACCTTAGTGAACATTTTGATATTTCAAAATCCCAAAAAAAAAGTAAATTTTTTATTCTCTTGACAAAACCTTAAATTCTCGTTCTAATTGTTCTTTTTATTGTTATTATTTTTTCTTTGTTCTGTTTTTCTTAATAAAGCCCAAACAATTAAAAATTCTCGATCAAACATCCTCTTAAGAGAAGTGCTTTTAAAACAAAAAGAGTTCACTAAAAAGACCTCAATCTTTCAAAAGCCCTTTAATAGTAAATCTGGAGATCTGCTCAGACAAAGTTTAACACCGAAAAGTATCAGAAAAAGGAATCACAAACCTAAAGTCACAAAATCAAAAACACCAAGCCCCATGGCACTTAAAAAACGAAAAAAAAATTCTCTTGATCTTCTTAAAGAGTTAACAAACACTGAAATACAAAGAGTGAAAAAACAAAATTACCCACAAAAATTATCAAACAAAAAAACAAAACTACCAAAGTTTGATCGAAAAAGTAAAACAAAAACAAAAAAAACAACACCTCCAACAAATCGGAGATTTAGTATAAATTAAAGAATTTGTCCCTATAATCCACTGTAAATAAAAATCAATTTTTTGTTGTTTGCCAATTTTCAAATAATGCATTTTAATCAAAGATTTGATTTATTTTTAGACACAATTTTATCATACAATAAATTGTTTTGGGGAAATGGAATAAATGGGATGATTGAATTATTCTTTTGATTTCCAAAAAATTATAAAAAATAAAACCCAATTTTTTTTGAGTTCTATTGGCATTATTAGTATGATACAGATCTGTGTTTCATGCTTTGTTTTTTTTTTCGATATGTTATTTTATGAGCGAAAAATGTAATTTATTTTTTTTGAAATCTTTTAAAGTAAGGGCTACCTTTTCAGGCGAAAATCGTGAAATTGTTGATAAAACCTCGCTTAAAGGAGTTCCATAATCTCAATTAAATTTACCCCTTGGGTATTAATTTTCAAAAAAAAGGAAAATTTTCAAAATTTAAAAAATTTGTACAATTTTTACCTTTCTCATATCCCGATGTAAAATTTGATTTTAAAATTTCATAATTTCCATTTCAAATCTATAAACACAAAACAATTTTATGATCTGTTCTAAATATTTTTTAGAGTTACTTTTACAATTTTGAAAGGTTTTCAAATTTGATCTTTTACTTAAAAATCCCTTAATGTCATTTTTTTTTTCTGAAAATTTTAATTTATTGATCTATTTTAAATTTTTTTTTTTTTATTGTTGATTTTAACTTTGAAAGAAGTACTTTTTTTGTTCCAATTTCTTCCAGAATGTAAAACTCTTTTTGAGAAACGAATGCTAAATAATACAACAACTAAACACAGCCTTGGTGGGAAAGTAGTCCTTAAAACATCATTTTTTCACTTTTGGAATTTTTTAATCATTTTTTAAATAAAACAATTCGAATGAGAGAAAAAAAAATTCTCGAAATAATCAATTAATTTGAAAGATTGACAAACCCGAATCTAAATAAAAAGAATAATATGATTATAAAATTGATGTATATAGTAAAAATTATTTTTGTTTTATATATAAAATAAAATTAAATATTGTTTCAAAATTAAATAAAATCCATCAAAATAATCGATTTTTCAATAGAAGAATTTCCAAAATTTCAGATTTTTTTAACTAAATATTAATTAGGCAAATAAAGTGAAAATTAGAATTAAAATTCCTTTTGAAAAATTATTTAAAAATTGGTTGTAATTTTTTAATCAAAAATTTTTCTCAATAAAAAAATTGAAATTCAGAATAAAAAAAAATTAGCTAAGAAGAAGTAATTATATCAAATATTATACATATGTTTAATAAATAAATGATTTTTCTTTATTTTTTCTTGAACAATTTTTTTATTATTTTTTTACCTCATCGATTAAAAATTGTTATTTATATTAATATTCAAGAAATATTTCAAAGTTTTGTTCATTTTATTATTTTCCAAAATTTCCTTCCAAATTTTGTTAAAAAATAATTTTCATTTTTTCTAGTTTTGAACCAGAAGTTTCTGATTTTTTTTTTTTTTAATTTATTTTAAGTGAATTTTTTTATTTTTTTCACATTTTTTAATTTTTTTGTTTTTCAATTTTTTTTTTGACACGATATTCAAATCAAAAAAAATTTTTTTTTTTTTTGAATATTAGTTATGAAGTCAAAAACTTGTTATTCTAATGTTATGGAAACAATGAAAATAATTTTAAAGAAATCATATTGATTTCAATTGGAATTTTATTTATCTTCAATCGGAGATAAAAAGAAACCTTGTTCTTTTTCTTATGAAGTACCACAAGAAGTTGATTTTTCATTTATCAAGAAAATATATTGATTTATTTTTTTTATTCAAGGATTATCAACCATTATCTGATTTATATTATTCTACTTATTTATTATTTGTTCTTCAAAGGTAAATGATAAAAATAATTGATATTTAGTGAAAATCGTGTATACATTTGAACGAAACACAGTTTATTGCAATAATTTTATGAAGATTAAGTTTATAACGATATTTGAAATTAAATTGCATTAGTTTTTTTGGGAATAGTTTATAATAATTGGTTTTTTAAAAAAAAGAATTAAATCCCATTGCCGTATAGGCAATATTCGTCTAATAAATATTTTGTTATTATATTTCATAAAAAAACAAGAAGAAAACATTAAAACAAAGAAAACAATAAGTGATCACCAGCCAATTACAATCAAAATACAAAAAATAATTACAATCATTTTCCGGCCACATGTGCAAAGTTATATTGTATGAATTACATTTGTTTAAAATATTTATTTTGATATTTGAAGGAAAAAAAAATATTTTGGAGATTTCCAAAATTGAACTTATTTTTTTACATTTTTTCTCACATTTTTTCTTTTTTTTATTGATTTTTTTTTGAGACCTTATTCCATTTGCAGTTTTTTTTTTGTTATTACAAGATCAATAATCACTTGGTATAAAAATGTTTTTTTGATGTTATTGAAACACTGAAAATGAGTGTAGAGAAATCATTTTAATTTTTATAGTAATTTTATTTTCTCTTCAATTGAAGATCAAAAATAATATTCTATTTTTTCTTTCAATGAGGCACTTAAGAAATTGAGTTTTTCAATTTTTAAGAAAATAATCTTGATTTCTTAGATTTAGTTCATATGGAATATCAAATATTCTTCAAAAGTGTAATATTCTACTTATTTATTTTATGTTCTTTCAAGGTCAATTTATCAAAAATAATAGATATTCCAAAAAAAAATTTTTTTGGGAAACTTTGACAGAAAAAAAAGCTTACAATATTAAATTTATTCAAACTTTAAAAAACAAATTATCAACACACTACGATGCAACCTGAATAATATGCAAAAAAATGAGTTATTCTCGAAATAACTTCATATGTGAAGAAAAAAAAAAAAAAAAAAAAGAAAAAAAATAAATGAAAAAGAATAAAAGATCAAATTCTTTGTAAAAAGTTTATTCATAATTTTAGTTTTCCATTTTGTATATTTTATAAATTGGATATATTATTTTTTAGTCTTGATGATCTGCGCGTATTTGGATAAAAGTTGTTGGTTGTATTTGTTGTTGTCGTTGGATTAAAAGTTTCAATTGGATTTTGACTTTGGTTTTGGTTTTGATTTTGGTTATTAGTTTTTCGAATTTTATTATAATTTTTTTGTTTTCTGTTTTTTTTTTTATTTTTTTCTCTGGACTTTTTTCGAGGCTTTCTTCCCCTTTTCCTCCCTTTCTTTGCAAAATCTGGATTGAAAAATAATCTATTGGAAATCCATTTTGCCATTTCTCTGGTACATTTACCTCTTCTAATTAAAGAATCATCGATGTTTTCCATAAGTTTATATTTTGAGGCATTTGTACCGTTTTTTTGGCTTGTTTTTATTACATTTCTTAAGTGGAGATAAAAAATTACTCCAATCGAGGGGTTTTCTCTATTAGACAATTCATTTAAATTTAAGGGTTTCATTAAAAATTTTTCAATTGTTTTGAGTGACTGTTCGGATTCTAAATCAATATCATCTAAATCTTCATCACCTTTTTCTTGTGTTATTTTTTCTTTCTTATTTTTATTATTATTAGTGTTATTAATACCAATTTTGTTGTTGTTGTTGTTGTTGTTGTTGTTGTTGTTGTTGTTGTTGTTGTTGTTGTTGTTGTTGTTGTTGTTGTTGTTGTTGTTGTTGTTGTTGTTGTTGTTGTTGTTGTTGTTGTTGTTGTTGTTGTTGTTGTTGTTGTTGTTGTTGTTGTTGTTGTTGTTGTTGTTGTTGTTGTTGTTGTTGTTGTTGTTGCTGTTATTATTATTGGTGCTGTTATTATTTCCGATTCCACCACCACTGTTGCTGTTAATTTTGCTTGTGATTTTTTTATGAATCGTATTAATCATACTTATGTTTCTTACATTATTATCAATATTGTTGCTGTTATTGTAATTTAAATTATTATTGGTGTTGGTTTGATTTAAAATCATATTTTGATTTTTAAATGGTTTTTGGTAAAGAATTTCTTTATTTTGGATTAATTGAGGATCAAGTATTTTTTTTTGATAGAGACTTGGAAATATATTTGTGTTTTGAATATAATTTGTTCGTTCATTTGAAAGCTTTTTACTTTTGTTTTGTTCAGGCTTTATTAATTTTTCCTTTTCTTGTTCTTGTATTTTTTGTTTTTTTTGTTCTTGGTACTTGAGTATTTCTTTTTCTTTTCGTTTTTGCTTTTCTTTTTCTTTTTGTCGTTTTAATTTTTCTTGCTCTTGTTTTTGTTGTTGTTGTTGTTGTTTTGGCAATAACTGTTCGATCAAATTGTTCATTGAACTTGTAATATGATTATGATTTTGATTATGAACTTGGGTTAATTTATGGCTATTATTGATAACAGTGTTTTCAAGTCTTGGATTTAGATCACTATTATTTGAATGATTATTTTCATTCTTATTTCGAATTACATTTTTATTGTGGTTGTTGAACGTAATTTTGGAATTATTTATTTGGTTTGCTTGCTTGTTGTTTAATGGGAAATCTGTCTTTGCTCTATTCTCTTTTTGGGGTGGAAAGTGTTTTTTTTCCTTTGTTTGAGCCATTTTATGTACTGTTTTTGTTTGAGCATTGCTGTGTGATTGCTTGAATCTGTTTTTTCGTTCAGGATTATTATTATTTGTGTTACCTAGCTTTTTTAAAAGTGGATCTATTTGTTTGTTTTGTTGTTCTTGTTTTAATTTAGGTTCTTGTTTTTTCATACCTTCAAGATTTTCACGTAATTGTTCCAAATATTTTTGTGTTGACAAATTGATCTGAAGACCATTTATAACCTTTGAATGGTTTGGGTTTGATAAGTTATAATTGTCTAAAAATTGAAGGTTGGAAAGGTTGCTTGATTCTTCACCAGAATCAGAATCCATTGGTAAAAGCTTATTCAGACGTGAGTTTATTAATTTCTTTTCATAGCTACTATAATTACCTAGAGGCGTGTTTTGTGGTTCGTAATTACACAACTGTTGTGCGTCCAATGAGGCTTGTAATTTCGGTTGTGTTACAGTTTGCAATTTTTCGATCTTGCTTGTTTGTGGTTTTTTTTCGAGCGATCCTTGTTTGTTAACAGTTGTTGGATTTGTGTTGAGTAAATTTCTAAATTCGTTGTCACCTAATATCTGTTTAACTAAAAGAGTAATTTGTTTTTTATCATTCATTGATATTTTTTTTGTTTTTTTGTTTTTTTTGTCTTTGTCTTTTTGGGAAAGAAAAACAATTTTTTAAGGAAAAAGATGGAATTAAAGAAAAATGAAACTTCAACTTGAGGATTATTAATTATTGAGTTTCTCTTAGTTTTGGAAAATTAAACAGCTAATACTCCTTAAATGGTATACATAATTTAAAATAATTTAATCTTGCAAGTTATATTAAGGTTTGAATTCCTGAAATTTGAAAAAAGATTATCTTGTGTAGGGTGTAATTACTTGTTATTTTTAGGATTTAACTGATCGATCTTGTGTTTGGTATGGATTTTAATAGTGGTTCAAAATGGCAATTTTTGAAAAGTTATTATTTTTTTTTTTTCCGAAATCCAAATTAAAGTATGTAAGATTAATTGGATGGAACTTAAGTTATAAAAAAATGTGGTTTGTGGGTTGTTGATTGAAATTTTGAATTAAGTTTGGTTTTATTGGAGCTTTTAAAAAATGCTATTGTTTTCATTTGATTAATTGACATAAAAGTAAATCAAGATCATTCTTCTAAAACTCAAAATTCAAAAGTTATTCTTGAACACCTATCAATCTAATTAATCTTGCACTCTTTAATTGGGATTTCGGAAATCAAAAAACAATAACTTTTCAAAAATTGCCATTTTGAACCACTATTAAAATCCATACCAAACACAAGATCGATCAACTAAGAACCAAATTAACAAGTCACTACACCCTACAAAAGATAATCTTTTTTTCAAATTTCAGGGATTAAAAACCAAGGAACTTGAATTTTCATAAAAATAAAATTTCATTTTATTTAGATCTTAACATTTTTATTTTGTATGTTATGTTTTGTCTTATTGGATAATTTGTGAGTTAATAGATCCCAAATAATTTATTAATTTGAGTCTCTTTTTTTGAAATCAAAAATTTATATGTACCCGAAATGAAAGTAAAAAAATATAATCTAATTATATTTATTAACAATTAAGTTAATTCTTGAGATAGGTACATAATATTCTTTGTTTTTATATTGGATTGTATTGATTTTGAAGAAAATTTTTTAGTTTTTTATGCTTTTTAATAATTAATATTTCAATTCAAAACTTAACAAAAAAAAATAATTGAAGTGGTGGAGAATAAATAAATGAATATTTGATAGAAGTTTAACAACAATTACTCAATTAAATTGAGATTTGTTAAGCAATTTTTTTTTTCTTTAATGTTTTAAAAAAAGTTATTTTCTAGTTTCCCTAGATGTTAAATAATTAAAAAATAAATAAAAAAATAAAAAATTTTCAATTTTGTGAAATTACATGAACAAATAGTTTGAATTTATTCATGAGAATTATTTTAACAATTTAAATCTTTTTTGTAAGAGAAATATTATTAATTTTGAATTTTGAGGGATAAAATTGCCTCTATTCCCAAATATTTTAAATAATATTTAATTCAAAAATAAAAATTTAACCTTCGAACAAAAACACAATTTAATGAGTAAAAAGATTTCTTTGACTTTAAAAATTTAATGATTATAACTATCCTTCTTAAAAAAATACATTTTTTTTTTAATTGGTTGAATAAATCATTGTTTTTTGGTTAACCAAAAGAATTATCTTAAAAAAGAAAATAAATCTTTATTTTAAATATCTTGACAATAAAGAAATGTTATTGAATAAAAAGGATCAAAATGACAATAAACAGGTTAAAAAATTTTTATAATGTGAGAAATAAAATGAATTTAAATTGCTTTCGGTTACCTAAAAAATGGATAATAAAAAATTTTTTTCAGTTAAAAATAATATTCTTAAAATAATATTAAAAAATTTCAATTGATCGAATAAATCAATTTTTTGGTTTAATAAAAGAATTTTCACAAAAAAAGAACAAAAATATTTTTATTATTATTCCTGGTAAAAAAGACGGGGAAATTATGAAATTTAAAATTCATTTTATTTCTCACATTATAAAAATTATTTACTCTGTTTGTTGTCATTTTGATCATTATTATTCAATAAATAGCCTAAGTTGGTATATTAGTAAATTTCAATTTGGCCAAATTTCAACATTAGTAAAATTCTTATTTTTTTCAAAATAACCAATTTCATTGAAATATATTGACTGTGGATACATAAAACTCCTTTACAGGGAGTTTAATCTATTTTATCATGGATTAGGGTATGCTAGAGTGAGTTTGTGTGATTTGGATTGTATCCTACAAAATTTTGGCAAGTATTTTTTTTTAAAAAAAATAATTAAGAGACCAATTAGACTGTTGCAACTTGTTCTAAGGGAAAAAAAATTTACACTTAACTTTTTGTGTTAGAATTGGGTTAGGAAAAAAATTTTTAAAAATATTTAGTATTGACCATTTCAATATTTTGGATTTTCTACAATTTTAGTAATAAAATTTTACCAATTCCAAAATAATATTTTTGTTTTTTTCTTCCACAATTCTAAAAAACCAATAAAAACTTTCATACCAATAATAAATAAGAAAACTTTTCAAAAATATGAAAAAATTTCAATTTGGCTAATTTTGACATTTGACCAAATTGAAATTTAATAATATACCAACAAAGGCTATTTATTATATAGTAAGGATGAAAATGGCAATAAACAGGGTAAATAATTTTGATAATGCAATAAACACAATTAATTTGATTATTTTCTTTTTCCAAAAATAGGGAAATAAAAAAATTGATATAACTTAAAAAAATTTCTATTCATGGGTTTCTGAATTTATTAGAATTTTTGGACACTATAATTATAATTAAGATTGTAAGTAAACCTCATTTAACCCAAATTTTATAAGTCAAAAATGAAAAATTCACCCTATTAAGAATTAATCAAACTAAGATTTCGGAGAAATAAGAAAAATAATAAACTTTAGATTAGGGTTGAGATCCTTGAAAGGAATACATGAACAAACGATAAATTTCAAAAAAAAAAAAAAATAAAAAAATTTGGTTTATAGTTTTTCATTAGAATATCTCGTCGAAAATTTCTCAATTTCTTTCGAAAATTCAAATAGTTGATAATAAAATTTTTTAGTTGCAAATATAATCATTTCAAATAAATCAAAAAAAAAAAAAAGAAAATAATAAAATAACATGAGTTTGGCTAAGAAATTCTGATCAAAATTTGCTTTGGGTATTATACTAAACCATTTACAGTTAAAAAAAATATACTTTTTGTATATATACCTTTCATGAAAATAGTAATATGACTTTTGTGCAACTTTTTTTTTCAATTGAAAAAATCTTCATCAAGTTCAATATCAATTGCTTAAGTTTACTTTCTTAAACTCTTTGATTGAAATTTCTAACAATAACAATAATAATGTGAATTGTGTTCTTCCATTTGTTTATCCGAATTGGAAATTATTTAAATTAAAACAGAAGGTAGTTTAAAAAAATATTTTTTTAAAATATATAATTTTTCATTATCAGATACAATGCTATTAGTTCAGGTGTTGTGTTATTGATCAACTTTTTTACCAAAATATGTTCAATTTGGAATTGGTAGCCCTATCGCTAAAATGGTGTTTCATAAAATATTTCCATAATTCAAGAATAAAAAATTAAAAAAAAATTTAGTAAAATTCAAACTTACTTTATACACAGATTTAGTATAGTATAGGATATATGTATATAAGAGAATATAAAATCCTATTCCCTTATCCCTGATAACAGAATTCTGAAATAAATTATTCTTACCCTTTTTTCTTTGTTATTATTTCCATCATCAAATTTATTATTTTTTATCAAATAATTTTTTTCGAAGGTGAATTCAATAAATTGAAAAAAATCCTAAAATGTATATGAATATACAGTCAGTTCCACTTTTAAGACACAAACTTTCATCTAAATTTAAGGCACAATAACAATCCCAAATTAAGGCACAAAATTCAAATTCGAGTAAAATTATTAGTAAAAAAAAAAATTACAAATTTTGTACCTTAATTTTAGATTTTTTTGTTCCTTAAATTACGATAAAAGTTTGTGTCTTAAAAGTGGAACTGACTGTATGTAAATTACATAAGTAACCAATCTAATGATTACTTCACTGATAAAATATGTTTTCAGGGAGAAAACGAGGGAGTTGTGTAAAACCCCTCTTAAAAGAGTTCCATAATCTCAGTTAAATTTGCTTAATGAGAATTTCTTTTATAAAAAAATAGTAAATATTAATACTCCAAACTATTTTCACAATTTTCACTTCTTGATCTTGGAAAAAATTTGATTCTAGCTATTTCTCAATTTTCGTTTCACATTTATAAACTCAAAATAATTAATATGATTGTTAGAATTATTTTTTACAGCTACTTTTAAAACTTTGAAATGTTTTTAAATTTAAAATTTGTTCTGGTGATAAAAAATTCTTAAAAGTTTTTTATTTTTTAAAATTTTCATTGGAATCTTATAGAAAGATCTCTTTTTTTTGACAATTTTTTTTTGTTTGTGTGTTTTAACTTGGAAACTAGTTTTTTTTCCAATTTCTTCAGTATAAAAATTCTTTTTTATGAAGTAAAAGTAAAATAATATAATAACTCAAAACTTTCCAATGTTGGAACGTAGTCTTTAACTTTGAGAAAAAATAATAATTTTGGATTGGAATTTAGCTGTGAGTCCATTTTAAAAAATTATGATTGAAAAAACGATTTGTATTGGTCCAAAAATAAGTTATATAAAAATTTGTTATCTATTTCACCCATACTTTTGAAAACTATTTTTTAATTTTCAATTTTAAAGGTTAATTTATCAATCAAGCGTCTGATCGTGAGTGACTACAAAAGATTTAATTTCTGCTTCTCTTTTTCTTTTTTTATGTTTGAAATTGATGTTACTTCAGACCACAAAATTCTGATAATATTCCTTAATTTAAAATTGTGAAGATCGAAATGTGATAATGACCAATCGTATGGTTCTTGGAGAGAGACTTTAAATTAATTTGCTTGTAATTGCTTGAATATGAATCAACTATCCAATTCAATTGTTTTCAGAGCATTTTGGTATGCTAATTCTTTTCAACTGACCTCACCATTATTATACAAAATTCTTTTTTGTGGTTTCTTGAATGTGGGATCGAATTTCAAAAGAACATTCTAAAGAAGGAATTTTGATTACAACAAGTCAAAAAGGAAATTTTTAAATTTGTTTGAGTCAACAAAAAAAAAAAAAAAAAAAATAACAAAAAAATGAAAAAGTGAATGTTAAAACGGTAATACCCTTTGAAAATTTTGTGGTTAGTTGAGTTGATTCCACAGTATTTTAACAAATAAATCAGAACGATTACCAAAAAAAAGAAAAAAAAAAAAAAAAAAAATTAGTGTTAGTATTTATTTAAAAGGAAACGTTAGGGATTATACCATTTCAAAAGTGATTTAAATCATGATTTTTTTTTAGAACAAGAAAGATCGTTCTTCTTTCAATTTAAAAAATCCAAAGCAAATAAGATATTAGTTTTTTACAAAGCACAACCAAGCATTTTGAAAAATTATTAAGAACTTTGAATTTTAGGTCTGATAAAAAAAATCAAGTTTCTTATTTACGGGCAACCTATGTGTTTTGATCCAAACAATAAAAGAAAAAAAAAAAAAAAAAAAAAAAAAAAAGAAAAAAGGTTTAAACAAAGGAATAAAAAAAAAATTTAAAATAAAAAAGAAAAATTTACTTTGCCAAGAATAGTGAGTAAGATCATTATTATAAGAAGAATTCCAATGAGTAGTGCTACGACAGATGCTCCGTCCATATTTAAATGATATTAAAAAATTGAATTTATTAAAAGTAAAAGACAAAAAATGATAGACAGTTTACAAAAAATCAAGTCGATCATAAAGCATGTTACAGTGGAAATTAGATAATTATTAGGGTTTACAATTAATTTTAATGTACAGAATATAAGAACTTAAAACCAACTATCAGTAATAAGAGGTATTTTGGGAGAAGCTACACTAAAAACTGAACTAGATTTTAAAAAAATTTCAACTTTTTATATTTTTTGGTTTTTCAAAGATCTGGTATCTTATGATATTTTAGTTCACACACAAAAAAATCTGACAAAATAAACACAAAAAAGTATCACTTTAAGAAACTGATATCAACAAATTTCAGAGATAGACTTGAAAATTTGAAAAAACAATAAAAAAAAAGGGAGTTACATATTATTACTGTAACTAACTAATTTTATAGGGTTTCTTCAAAAAATATATTTACCTATTATTACGGGGCAAATCTCTTTTAAATTTTTTTACCTAAATTTAATCGAGATTGAGAAAATGTTTTGCCAATTACTTTGATTTGAAACACCCTGTTTATTTTCATATGAAACTTATTTCTAGATAAGGAATCCCTATTTAGAAATTGGTCAAAAAAAAATAATAGAAACAAGTCCCTTAAAGTATTTTTTAATGAAAAGTCAATCATATGAACTTTCATGTAACACATGCTTCAAAGGTTTCAAAAAAATATATTTGTAAACCTAACTATTATATAAAATTTAATTCATTAGTTTTTTAACTACTTACCCAGAATTCTAAATTAAAAATTTAAATTTTTTTTTTTTTACAAGACTTTATCAAATCTGCAAAGAGAAACTCCAAATAATAGTATTCCAGTATCCAATAATTAGAATTTTGTCCAATCCAAAAGTCACTCTTTTTTAATTTTTTTAATTTCGAAATTTAGACTTTAATTATCAGCATACTCGTAAGTGAAATTTAAATTGGATCCAATTTCAATTGGTGAACATTTTTTTCTTATCTGAAATACTTTTGATTTAAGTGTCCTTAATTCAGCAAATCTACAATTTATACAATAAAAAAGAACTAAATAAATTATTCAAGAAATTTTATTTTATAGTCTCTTTCTTTGATATCTTTCTTTTTAAAAGAAAAATAATCTGAAAGAAGTGGTAAAATTTCTTCCAATTCTGATTTCAAGAATACTATTGAAAAAAAAAAAAATTATTTAATTTTTTATTATTGTAACTTAATTAACCCAAACAAACTTGGAAAAACCCATGTTTCGAAATAAAAGGAGTTCGATTTTTTTCCTGAATCTTACAAATTAAATTATTAAGAAAATCTAGACTCAACAATAAGTAAATATGATATTGGTTTCATAAAGTTCCATAGGTAAAAAGAAAATTCTAAAAATGAAAGAACAAAAGTGTAAAATTTGTTGTATAAATAATCATTTAACTTTTTGTGAAATGATAGATTATATTTCCTTTTATAATAAAAATTGTGAAAAATTTGAAAAAATTGTGAAAAATTTGAAAAAATTTTCAACAAATACAAATCCGAATTTTATATTTTTCTCAAAAAATCTTTGAGTCAACCACCATAATAGAAGTGGACTTTGACAAATCACAGAATCCTAAATTAGGTGTTATATTGGAATACCAATAAAAAGGTATTAATTTATTTTGAAGCATGAATTTTTGGATTAGAAGAAGAGTTTTTGAGAAAATTTTATTCCCCAAAAAATCAATTACTTTAATAAAAAATCAAAATTCATTATTTAAAATGCAAAGATTTTATTTAATAGTTCAAGCTTATGGATTCTAAAATTCATAACTTGTGTTATATGTAGAAATAGAAATAAATATCGAATCAATAAACAACCCATTAACACTTTGTACTTTATGTTTAAAATATAAAGAAATGATAAATGATAAAAAATATTGATCATTTTTTATGGGTCTGTCCTTCGTATACAAAAGATAGATTGATATTTTTAAATATATTAAACGAATTAAATTTTAATGAAAAATTTTAAGTCAAGACAGCTTAAAATTATTTCAATATTGAAATTTACAAAATGGATTTTTTTCTTCAAATATCCATTCAAACCTTATAGAAACACATGTAATTCGCTCTATCTAAAAGTGGACACTATGACTGGAAAATTGTTTACATTTGAACAATTTTGAGAAATATTGTTCATATGAAACTGTATTCTTCATTTCATATCTTTAACCAAATACATTGATGATTTTTATTAATATGGGGGTTGAATATATCCTAATATAATATATTTTCAGACCAACTAAAAAATGAAATCAAAAAAATGAAAAAATTGAACAAGAATACATATATATATATATATATATATATATATATATATATATATATAAATCATTTATTTATTGATCTTATCTGTACCATTCGAGACTATTATTTCTTTTTACCTAGGTTTTAATTTTCAATTCTTCAAGGAAAAAACCTTTTCTTTCTAATTGTTAATCAAACAAACAACTTTTTATTTCGAAAGAATTCATAAAATGAATTTTACATTCAAATTTTCATTTTCATTATCTAATTCTAGATTTTGTTGAGAAAATCAGAGATTTTATTAAATTCCTCTACAGAGGAAATGATTTATTAGATATTTTTTTTCGATTTTATAATTATTTATTTTCCATTAAAATGGTAAAAAACAAAAATAATTACCAATTTTATATATCTTTTTTTTTTTAAGATCATTTTTTATTGTTCTTTCGGGAGACCTGTTTGTATTTTTTTTTGATTTCAATAATTCAATCTCTTTTACTTTAACCTTTGAAAACAATATTCTTTGTTTAGACTTTGGTTGATAACACTAATACAATTTATTTCTCGTAACAAATTTGTAAAAAAATTGTTTTGTTAAATAATAATTAATAGTAATGGGGTAAGGAATTATAGGTAATGACTTTTTTGAACTCACTCATATTAAGAAAAAAGAAGAAGAAAAATCTTTTAAAAGATAGGATTTCATTATTTTTTTTTTTTTCATTCTTGATTTCTATGAGTTTCTTTGGAAAGGTGATCTTTCCTTTTTTGGTCTTAAAAAATAATAATATTAGTTTAAAATGCACACATTTTCTATTTTTTTTTTTTTTTTTAGTTTATTGTTTAATTAATTTCAAAGATTTCACCCAAACACATTTTTCTAGATCCAAAACATAATTTATATAACTGTTGTGGAAAAAAAGTGAAACTGGAAAAAAAGTGAAACAAGGTTTTTAATTGGGAACATTACTGAAATTGAAAAGTAAGATCAATGAAAAAAAGAATAAATAAATAAATAAAGACAAAATGAAGTCTTCGCCACAATAACAGTTTTTTAAATACTATCTTTTGGTATTGGCTTTTCTTTGATTGATCGATTATTAAAAATTTGTTCAAAAAATTGACTATTTTTGAGATCTCCAAAACCACACCTATAATTTCGATAAATCAAGTAGATTTAAATTGTATTTGTTGGGTTGATTGAAAATAATATAATGGATTATTATTTGAAGTTAATTGGTTTCTTCTTTTTATTGATTTTACTTTTCATTTTCAGTAATGTTCCCAATTAAAAACCTTGTTTCACTTTTTTTCCAGTTTCACTTTTTTTCCACAACAGTAAAACCAAATATTTAATCAAAAAAAACTGTTCAAAAAATTGAAAAATTAAAGAACTCAACTCTGATTTACTTTAAGTTCGCTGTCTTTTCACAAATAGAGCAGCGAACGGTATTTTGATTTCAAAATGTCAATTTTCTGTGGCATTCGAAATATCTTTATTTCAGTAATGTTACCACAATTAAAATTTTTCAAAATGGACAAATTTACCGAATTCCTTAAATTACATTTTTTTCAATTTTTTTTTTGTATTTTTATTTTAAAGTTACACAAAATAATTCCAAATTAAATATGATTTTTGGTTTTGATCAAAAGTTTATCTTTTTGACAGAGTTAAAAATCTTAAAAGGTAATTCCAGAAAGCACAAATTTTTTTAAGTGATCTAGTTGATAAAACCAATTTTGTCATTAAATAAAAAATAAATTCAAATAAAAAAACAAAATGAATAAAAATATCAATAAACGATAATAATAATAATAATTATTTTTTCTTTTTCTTTTTTAAATCCCGATGGTTCTCTTTTTTGTCTTCTTCTTCGTCTTTATTCATGACCGTCCCCTTGTTCCCTTTCTTTTTCTTTTTCTTTTTCTTTAATCGATAATCTCTATCTTGTTCTTCCATTCTTCTTTCTGGGTCAATTTTATTTGAAAATCCCTTCATTGTAGAATAGGAAGCACCAACTACCCCCTTCACTGGCTTAATTATTAGATTCCCACCCTTTTCAATAACCTTTAGAAGGGGGTTTTCTCTATTTTTCGAATTAATTATTTCTTTCATTTCGTTAATAAAATGCTCCTTTGCCTCTGACAGCCCCTCTGAAATATCCTTTGGTTCGTTACTTCTCATTTTATTTGTGCTTTTCGTCTTTTCACCAGTGACAATCCAATCGATCCCATCTAAAATTCTTTGGGTTTGGAGAACAACGCTTAGTTGTAATCTTAGTGCCTCTTCAATTATTGAACCAATAAATTTGGTTGAATTCTGCAATAATGCCTTTTGTACATTATCGTCATTTTGGTAAGCATGGAAAGGGTTAATCACCACATGAGACAGCGCCACACCGATATTTTTAACACTTACAAGGCCGGGTATTGAACCAAAGGTCAATTTCATGATTTTCCATTTTTTCAAAACTATCCCAGAATAAAAGTCAATTAATTGCTTTGCCAATTGCTCAAAGCCGGAAACACCGAATTCTTGGAATTGTGGGAGCTTTAATTCAATGTTTTCAAATGGTATATCAATAATTGGGTTTGGTATATTTAAAGTGATCTGTGCTTCAACGGGCTCAATTTTAAAGCTTTGTATGAAAATTGGATCTACTGATTCGTTATCGTTTTCTAGATTATTGCCCCCGCCATTATTCGTATCTTTGTTCTTCTTCTCAACGATTTTTTTGCTTTTTTTATTTTTTTTATTTTTTTTATTTTTATTTTGGTTGTCTTCGTTTTGTAAATTCTGATCATCGCCCAAGTCTGAATAATTAAAAAATTTATTAAAAAACGAAATAACTCTCAAATCGATATTTGCTCTTAATGGCGAGCTTGTGACTTCAATTCTCATTTCTTCTGTAGCATTCAAATTTTGATTTTTATTGTTAGGATCTGGTCGCACAATGACAAATTTTACCCCCAAAATAGATTTGTATTCATCTCGTGTTTGAACACTCGATCGATATTTTAAAATTTTTAAATATTTTTCATAGAGATGATGCTGCAATTTCAAATCTTTAATTTGCCCATCAAATAATAATTTTTTAATACTATTTTTTGGAAATGTGACAATTTTTGAATTTGTAACTAATAATTTTAATAAAATGTAATGTTCTTGATCTCTAAATTTTAATTTTTTATTTTTTATTTTGGTTTTATTGTTAACTTTATTTTGTTTCGGGTTTTCCTCGCCTTTACCATTACCGTTGCCTTGAATCTGGTTATTATCATTATTATTGGAAAAAATTGATTGCTTTTTTTTTTGTTGATCTAAAAAATCATAGCCATCAAAAAGTTTTACCTTTAAATGAAAAGAATTGATTTCAAAAATTGAACTACCTTTCATTTTTTTAATAAAATTAATGTCACAATGGTTTTTCATTAAATAATCTCGATCATCAATTTGGATATTTTCAAATTTTTTCTTATTTTTCCATTTAATAAAATAATTTTCATGTATGACTGTTTTTATATCGTCTTCTTCGTGATTTATGTTATCATCATTATTACCATTGCCATTATCGTTATCATTATTACCTTTTTCTATTTCTTTTTGTAATTCTAATTGCAATTCAATATCTTGCTTATTTGTGATCTTTTCTTGATCAATTTCATTTTCATTTTCATTTTCAGTTTCATTTTCATTTTCATTTTCATTTTCATTTTCAATTTCTATTATATTTATATTATTTTCTTTATTAAAATTTATTTCAACGTTATTAACTGTCTTTTTCATCTTGTTATATGGTTTTATTTTTTCAAATTCTTGTTCATTTTCATTGATGCTTTGTATTATAATATTTTGCTCTTTCCGAAATTTTTTTGGAATATCAAAATTATTTCCTAAATGATCAATCAATTCTAAAATATTTTTAAACGAATCTGAACATAGTCCGATTATACAAGATCCATTATTTAATGTAAAAGTCAATTTTGAAGAATTTTCTAATTCCTGGTTAATAATTAAACTTAACATGATGTTCTTTAATTTAACAATTTCAACATAGCCATGCGTTTTATAAAAAGATTGCTCATTTCTTTTATTTAATTTAATGTTTGGGATTGATGATTTATCTTTTATATAAAGTTTTGCCGTGCTACAATTTATTTTGATTGGTGTGTTTGTTGTCGAATTTACAATTTTTTGGGTTGCATTTATTTGTTCGATACATAAAATTATTGATGTTGGAAATAATTTTGGATTAAGTTCAAAATTTATATTTTTTAAATCAAAATTTAATAATATTAAAGTGGACTTGTTTAATTTTTTTTGTTTATTATTGTTGACTTGATTATCATTATAATCATCATTGTCGTTTCCCCTGTCATTGCCGTTCTCGGTGTAGCTGTCATCATTGGATACTTTGTCAAATGGAGAAATGAATAATTGAATTAATCTTTCTTGCCAATCGGTGCCTATGACATGTAGAAAATTTAAATCTTCCAAACAAATGTCAACCGTAATTTCATTAAAATTTAATTTTTTTCCTAAAAAGGTTTGTATGGTTTTCATCAAAACCATTCCAGTTAAAACTTTTGATTTAGTTTCTTTAAATTGATTGTTTTTTACTTTATGGATTAATACTCTTGTTTCATATTTTTTCCCCAAATGGTAATGATTTGGATAAATATCAATTAATTGAATATTTGACATTTCAAAATAAAAAAAATCTTGATTATTTGATAAATAATTATTAATTAAATTAAAATGAATATTTTGAAAAACGATTCGAAATTTATGTAATCCTGGTAACAGCGGATTTATTTCTTTTATAATTTCTTTATCATAATCATTTTCATCTATTTTGATTAAAAAATTATCAATTTGAAGATCTAAAAAAAAATTGGTTTTATTTGTTGCTTTTTTTTGCTTTTTTTTTGAATTGACATTCACATTCTTATAACTCTTCATATTATTCTTCGTGTTTTTGTTTTTTTTTTTGCTTTTTTTTTTTTTTGTTGTTTTTTTTTGTTGTTGTTTTTTTTGTTATTGTTTTTGTTATTGTTTTTGTTTTTATTTTTGTTTTTGTTTTTCTCTTTGTCTTTGTCTTTGTGTTTTTTCTCATTTTTGTTATTATTTGAACTAGAATTTAAAAACACTAATTTTGTCTGGATTAATTCAAAAAATAAGATTAATTTTGTAATTGTGTTGGGTAAAAATATTAAAGATAATTTTGGAAATTTAATAAATAATCTATTTATTGCAGTTTTGGAAATTGTTTTTATCATTTCTTTATTTGTAATTTCTTTTAAAGATTTTGGTAATTTAATTTTTAAATTATTATTATTATTATTGTTGTTGTTGTTGTTACTATTATTGTTATTATTATTATTTTCTTTATAAATTAATTTTTTTTTTTCATTATTTAATTTCAAGTTTTTGTTCCCAGTCTCATTCCCCATATGATTATTATTTGGTAAAAAAAATTCAATAGAAGGCGTTTGTATTCCAGTTTCTCTCCGATAATTTGAAGAAAAATATAAAAATTGAATTTTTTGAAAATAACTTTTAAAATCTTTAAATTCAAAGTATAAATTTTTTTCAAATTTCCCACCAATTTTATTAAATTTAATATCCAAGTCTTTAAAGACATTAAAATGTATATTAAACGGCTCAATTGTTAAAACATGATCATTGGTATTTTCTTCATTAGCATTGCCCGAAGATGGGATATTATTATCTAAATAATTCAAAAAATGGAAAATTTGATTCATAAAATCAATTGTAAAAATTATTTTAATTGAAGATAATATTAATCCAGAAATTCTTTTTTTCTTTTGTAAATTATATACCGAAGAAAATACTAAACAGTTGGAATTTTCAATTTCAGATTCGTTAAATTTTAAAATCCTTTTATTCTTGTGATTTATTTCAAATTTTTTGATAAATATTTCGATATTCTGTTCATGTTCTTTAAAACTTATTTTAAATTTTGGTTCCATTAATCGAAATAATAGCTTATTGTTATCTTTTATTTCATCTAAACAAATTACTATTTCAATCTTATTAATATTAAATATTAAATTTAATTCAAAATTCTCTGATTTTTTTTGATCAAGATTTGTTTTTTTGTTAATAATTCCTTCTTCGACAATTGTCTTTAAATTCGGCTTCTCTTGCTCTAGAAAAGATTCCATAATACTAAAATCATCTTCGTCAAATGAAGAATCATTCAAAAAGGTATTATCCTTTATATTATTATCTGTAGATAATAATTCATTTTCATCCTTTTCATCCATTTCATCCATTTCCTTTATTTCACTTTCTTCTTCAAATTGAATATTAATTTTATTATCATGTTTAATATAATTTTTATTATTTTTGTTTTCTTTCTTTATTGTTTTATTAGATTTTGTTTGAGGTGGATTAAATTCTTGGAAAATTTGCAGAAATTTTAAAAATGAAATTAATTGTTTTGGGTTAATGGTAAGAAGAATTGAATGTAAAATTATTTCAATCTCAATTTTGTTTGTGATTTCAATCATCTTTATTTGAAATAATTTGCTCTTTGGATCAAATTTCAAAAACGATTCCCAACATTGGTTCTTTTCTTTTTCTTCGTTTGTTTTTTCATTTTCCTTTTCATTTTCAATTTCTTGTTCTTTTTCTTTTTTAGTTAATATTTTAATTTGTTTTTTTGATTTTATTTCTTTTTTGAGTTTTTTGTCTTTTCTTCTACCCTTGATCTTTTCTTTTTCTTGATCTTTTTCTTTTTCTTGATCTTTATCTTTTTCTTGATCTTTTTCTTTTTCTTTCTCGTGATCTTTTTCTTTCTCTTGATCTTTTATTTTTTCTTTTTCTTTTTCTTTTTCTTTTTCTTTTTCTTTTTCTTTTTCTTTTTCTTTTTCTTTTTCTTTTTGAAAATCTGTTTTAAAAAAAATTTCAAATCCATTTACAATAATGGTTCTAATTATTTTTTCTTCTAAAATTGTTTGTTCTTTCTTTTCGTTCTCATTCTCTTTATTTTTGTTTATTTCCTGTTCTTGTTCTTGTTCGTTTTCTTTTTCTTGTTGAAAACTTAGGTGTGACAAACAAACTTTAATGGAATAATTTTTATCATCTTCAAATTCAATTATAAAATCCGATAAGTCAATCTTCACAGAAAGTAAAAGATTATTTAATTTTTTTTTGAACCACCCACTCATTTTGCCTTGTTCTTGTAAATTGGAAACTTCAGGTTGTTCGTTTTCAAAAATAAGTGACGACGAACTTGAAACATTTAACGAGTTTTGATTTGGATTTGGCTTTGAATTGGTATCTGAATTTGTTGTAATTTTTTCATTTGGCTTGAGTCTTCTTAATTTCAGATACACACCACTAATAACAATGTCACAACTAGAAAAGCCTAATGAAATGTCTAAACTAAAATGAGAGATCGATCCTTTCGTTAAACAAAAAGGCAAGCCTAATTCTAAGAAATGAAGATTTAATTTCTTCAGAATTTGATCGTGTTTATTGAGGGATATTTAAAATGAAAGTGTTGAAGAAAAAAAAAGGTATATGATTTTTTTGTTTTTTATTTTTTGTTTTTTGGTTTTTTGTTTTTGTTGTTTAGGCTTTGTCAGGAAGAAGAAAAAGAAAAAAATTTGTTGAGTAATCCATTTATTTAAAAATAAGGTTCGTACGTCTGTTTTAATATTCAAATTATTTATAGATATGGCAATTTTTTTTTTAATCTGTGCGGTGAAATCTAAATCTTTAATATACTCAGATCCAAAATGGCTGATAAGCGACACAATTAATCGATCACTTAAACCAAGAACGAAATTCATAATAGTACAAACTTCTTTTTTTTTTGTTTGAGATAGTTAGTATTTCTTTGAACCGTGAAGTTAAATGGTTACTTTGATCAAGCAAAGAGTTTTTTTGAAATAAAAAAAAAAAGTTTTGATAAAGATTAGTTGGATAAAAATGATCACGACAAAGTTACGAAAAGTTGATTATTAAGATTCTTCATTGAAAATATTGTTTTGAAATTGAAAATCTATATTTGTGTTTATTACTTTTTTGAACTAATCGAGACACGATTATTTGGTAATAATTTTTAAAAAATTTCTCGTTTAAAAAGATTGAAAGTACAGTTTTTTTGATTAAAAATTAAATATTCGAAAATACAAAACACTAAATATTTTATTTGTAACTCGTTTCTATGATATCAGTATTTAATTTAGAGTTCTTTAAAAAGTTGTTGAGCCTTTCAAATTCAAAAAAACATTCTCAAAACCAAAAAGAAAGAATCATAGTAAATTGATTTTTACAAGTATTTGTATATTATATTCAACCCTTTCTTCGTTTAAATTAACGCACTAAATCAAAAAGTATTATTTAGGGTTTACAATCTCTGCACAGGAAAAAAAGATTATCGTGTTTTTGCTATATAGGTCATGTTATTAGGGTTCTCAACGAATTGGTCTTCGATTTTTTATTAATTTGAAGGATTCTCGAAATTTAATCCAGTATGAGGTATATAACAGACAAAGTTTAAAATCTCTGAAATTGAAAAAAAGTGCAATCTTGAAATTTTGGTCTATGGTAATGTTATTTTAGTTCAATAATGATCGATATTTAGCTTTATATTAGTTTAGTAGTAGTTCAAAAAGTTGATTTTTTTTAATTACCAAAATCCAAATTGAAAAGTATAATAGAATATATTGAAAGATATTTGTTAATAAATTGTGGTTTTTGATCTGTCAATTTAAATAATTAGTTCTCTTTTACCCAATTACATAAAAAAAAAACAATAAATATTTTTGGCTACCATAAAACTAAACTTAAAAAAAAATATGATTAACCAAAAAAGAATCAGATTTTTTCTTAACTAAAATTTTGCTTTAATTAGACTTTTACTTTTCAATTTGGATTTTGGTAATTAAAAAAAATCAACTTTTTGAACTACTACTAAACTAATATAAAGCTAAATATCGATCACTATTGAACTAAAATAACATTACCATAGACCAAAATTTCAAGATTGCACTTTTTTTCAATTTCAGAGATTTTAAACTTTGTCTGTTATATACCTCATACTGGATTAAATTTCGAGAATCCTTCAAATTAATACAAAAACGAAGACCAATTAGTTGAGAACCCTAATAACATGGATTTATACTGGAAACAAGATAATCTTATTTTCCTGTGTGCAGGGATTGTAAAACCTAGTCTCACTTTCCAAGAAAAATCAATATTTTGTTATTGATTTTTGAAACCCGATAATTCAAATATAAAGGTTGCAACTCCAAAACAAACCGGAAGCACATCATTTTCTTATTATTAATATATACCCTTAAAAACTTACAGATGTTTGATTTTCTCAAAATCTACAACATTCTGAGAAAAGTTAAAGTATTTTTTTTTTTGTTATTTACATCTAAAGAATTTTCAAACATTTGTTATTTTTTTTTTTATTTCATAACAAAACTCCAATATTTTATTGTTGATTCAAAAAAAAAAAAAAAAAAAAAAAAAAAGAACTTGTAAAAGCTAAATTTCTCAAAACTAAAAAACGACAATTATTTATTTTTTATTTCAATTAAAGTTTTGTTATTATTTATTTGATAAGAAGTAATAAATTGATTTGATGATCAAGTTTATTGTATAGTATGTGATAAAATTGCATAATATCCGTAATAAAAATATTTTTCATAAGGTGTTATTTAAATGTTGTAAGGGTGAGAATTTTCTAATAAAAATATGTAATAAAAAATCTTAATGACAGCCTTTATATAATTTTTACAAAAATAAAATAAAATTTAATCGTGTTTTTTTTTGTTATAAAAAATATTATAAATTTTGATTTATGTTACAAACATGTTATTTATTTTATTTAATACTTAGTTTTTATTGATCAAATTATTCCTTAATAATTTTAGAGAACTGTACTAAGAAAGAGATTAGATCACTTAAAAGTTTGATATATTAATCTAGCTCTTATAGGCAGGTTTTTGGAAATCATTAAATTGTTCTGTAAAGTTTGAAAATTTTTTAAAATTCCTTTTTTTAAAACCAAAATTACTGTTAATTACAAAATAAAACAAGTAAAATCTTTTTTTTTTTTCAGAATATTAATTCATAATTCAAAAAAAATATGAATTGAAATAAATAATTAAAGTCCACTTAGTTTCGATTTGAAGAGGGGTAATAAAATTATTTATTTGTTGAATTAAATCTTGTAAAATACTTTTTTTTTGAAAAAAAAATGAAAATCTATTCCAATAATTTGTGAACAAATAATAAAAATGAAAAGTACTTTTATCATAAAATTAAGTTATAAAATGATCTTTGAAATTTTGTTTGAAGAGTTTTACCAAATTTTTTGAAAATAATTTTTTAATCGAAAAAAATGTTGTTAGCTATTGCCTTGTTTTTCAGAGTATAAAAATAAATATATTGGTATCTTTAATTCAAAATATTACGTTTAAAAAAGTCAAATCAAAGATTTTTTTATTTTTACTATATATTTTGAAATAAAGTAAATTCCATTTCATATTTTTTAAAACTAAGTCTAAATTTAAAACTATTTTTTTTCTAAGTTGGAAAGAAACCAAAATCATAACAAAAAAAACAATAACTTTTTTTTTTGAAAAAGAGATAAAAAACAATTTTTAAGAACCCTAATATGATAAAAAAAGAACATTAAAAATTTAAGAAAAAAAAATAAAAAAACATATTGTTTTATTACTATATCAAGTCAATAAATTTTTAAAGAAATGTTAAAAATAAGTACTTTTAAGAACACCCCCTACATGTGGGATTTAATATTCAAAGTTTTTTGGAATTTATTGAGAAACAAGAACTGGTAAAGTGATAGATATTATTGAAAATTTGGATGATTTAGTTGAATATGGGTAATTTAAACTAAATTTTTTTTTATCGATATAACCAATTAGAATATTAACTTGAATATTTTGAATAATCCAGATTATAGAAAAAGGTACTTTGAAGTTCAAGTTTTTCAAAGTACTACTGAAAAAAAACTTAATAGTTTTTATTTTTTTGTTGTATTTTTATTTTTTTGTTTTATGTAGAGTTGTGTATTGTTTTTAGTTGGTTAGATTCTGAGATCGGAAAAATTAGAAAAACCTAATTTTGTTTAATTTTTTCAACAATTACCTTTTATACTTCATTGTTTTTGTTCCCCTTCCAAACTCAGAATAATGAGTTTGTTCCAGTGCTAAGGATGTATTCAAGGACAGAGTTCAAACTCCTCAATATTGTCTTATATCACTTTTAACAATATCATATTCCTCGTTCTTCCGGTCAAACTCAGATTATAATAATTAGATTGTTTCCAAATCAAAACATGAAAGACGCATATTGATTTTATAAAGTTGTATTACTAAAACAGAAATTCCAAAAAATAAAAGATAAAAAATAAAAATCTACTGAAAAAATAGATCCAAATTAGAAACGATTTTTAGATTAAAAAAAAAAAACATTTTAGAAAATGAAATAATTATTTATAAAAAATTAGAAAAATAAACCAATTCATAATTTTATTTTTTCAGAAAATATCAAGAATTTTACATTCAAAATTGATTTTCTCTCAGTTAAACTTTTTAAATATTAAAATAAATTTTGTATTCGAACAAGAAGAAAATAAAGCACAGATTTCAATCTGAAACATGACGGTATGCTTTACAAATTCATTTTTTCGAACGATAAATTTTGTAATTCAAAATTTTATTTAATACGACAAAAATGAAAAAGTGCTGAAAGAGAAATTAATATATATACCACACTACAAAATTTGATGTAAAAAATCAAATATTAACTCAAAGTAAAAATAAATCAGACCGGAAAAGTGTTCTCTTCACAACAAGAATAGCACAATTCATACAAATACTTTCAAGACTTTTTCGAACTTTCGACTGACACGCTACAAGATTTCAGTCTTTGATATTCTTTTATATTGTTCAAATTTCAAATACCTGATACAAACTTTGATAAGCCAAATAAAAGGATAAAAAATAATAATTTAACCAAAGATAACATTTTAAATTTCAACGAAATTTCTGAAAGTTATCTAAAAGAAAAATCTTTGTTAACTTTCAATAACCTGAAACTCTTTTTTTTGAAATCCAAAAAGTATAAAGTTATTTAAATTACATGTTTTTAAAAGTTTGAATTATAAAAACTTTTAAATTGAAATTAATGGGATTTTGATCTGATAATTCCTTTAAAAATTTGGAACAATTCCAAAAAAACAAAAGTGTGTACAAGTTAAAAAAGTGACTACAATTTTTGTGGTATTCATATCTTGTTATTCTAAATTTTGGATCATTTTTCTTAATCTTTCTTCCTTTTTAAATGTTTGAAGAAAAAACAGAATTAACATATCCAATTGAAATCAAATCAGTAATTCCTTCAAACGAATACTTTATCTCTTCTTTTGAATTTCTCGTTGAAAGGCACACCTTTTATCTAATCCTGACAAAGAAAGATGAAAAAGCATTTTTAAGACTTTTTTCTTTGAGCCATTCTCTCCTCTTTACATCCAGCTCCAAATTACCGATCAAGTCCTTTGGCGATCTCTCCTTTTTGGCTCAACAATTAAAAAGGGATCTTGATCTCAACAAAATCGAGAATGGCACAGCACAAGTGACCACACAAGTAGGGATCGGACAAAAATTAAAATTTGATAATCAAAAAATGGGATTTAATGAAAATTTGTTGTTCCAATTGCTCTTTTTGAAAAAAAATCAAAAAAACCTGATCGACAGAATCATAAAGCTTGAGTACGAAGGGGAACAAACAAAAAAAGTAAATGAGAATTTGCTGATGAGAATAACAAAGCTTGAACAGCAACTACAATTATTTACAAGCAACAAAGAAAAGCATCGGCCTTTACAGGAAACGAACACGAACAAAATCTACATACAGGGTATTGATAAAGATTCTCTCAATAGCACAAAGTATCATTATGAAAACAAAATTTTGACTCGGATCAAAGGAACCAATTGGTTTTCAACAAAATTTAAAACACTGCTTGCATTGAATGGATCAATTTATAAAAAAAAAATCCAAATCCTTAAAACAAGATTTGATCCCAAATTTTCATATGGATCAATAATGTTTGGGGTTGTGAGTGCAAACTATCGAGGGGACGTAGCCTTCGAATCACACAAAAGTTGGCTTTTTTATTTGAATGCCCTTCGTCCAAAGCATAGACTCCTTCATAATAAAAGTTACTACCAAAATTATGGGGTGCAAATAAAGCCAGGTGATTATGTTGAAATCACTTTAGATACAAATGCGCACACACTGTCACTGAAAGTAAATGAAGAAAACTTTGGTGTCGCTTTTAACAACATAGACATCGATGTCGTTTTAGTTGTTGATATGTTAAACAGCGGAAACCAAATTAAAATCTGTTAATCGGATTAGTAGCTCTTATTTATTTTTTAATCCCAAAGTCAATAGAGCACTTATTTTCGCAAAGATTCAATTAAACTTGATATACAACTTCTTTTATCAACTTTATGGAGATGAGTTATCATTTTTAAAGGAGTTCATTTTTTCCAATTTAATTTTCAGTCAAAAAGAACTGATCGTTTTTTGTTTGGATTTTTGGATTTGAAAAAAAAAAAAATGAAAAATTTGAAAAACATTTTTATTTTTATGAAATCTCACTTTTGGTGATTTAAGAGAGTTTGTATGAACAAATAACATTGAACCTTGGAAATGTAATTTTATTTTAAAAATACAAGAAAAAATAAATCAAATATATTTGAATTCTTCAAGATCTAAAAAAATTGATCATTTATAAATATTTCCAAAAATTTATTAAATTTCTTGAAATTTAAAAGATTAAGTAATATTCTTTTCCAAATATTCAGATTATAAATATAAAAAACATTTATTATAAAAATTAGTTATTTGATAATATTTATTCATTTATTTTTGTGTTAGAATTATTAATTTGAAATAGTTTTATTTGTTTGAAAATATTTAAAAAAATATAAAGTAAATCCTATTGATACTTTTAATTTTTTGGTTATTACTAATCCACTTAAATAATTAAGATACGGTTTTATAATTATTAATTAAGAATAATCAAATTAAAAAGTATTTTTTTTTTTGGTTTTGAATTTTATTTTCCAGGTTTTAAAAAAAATACTTTTGGAAACATTTTTAATTTAATTGTTTGATAATTTTGAATCTATTTTTTCGTTTAAAAAAAAGAAAAACTTGTTGAAAATTGTGTTTGAATAAATAAAAAATATATTTTTTTCAAGTTTTAAAATAATTATAAGTTTTTTTAGAATTTAAAGTAGATTTTTTATATTGAATTATATTTAAACAAACTTAGTGGTTTCATTTTATACTGTATATTTTAGTTACACTTCCTTTCAAATGCAATAAGATTTCAATTTTCTTTCAAAGAAAATAATTTTTTTTGAAATAATTCAGAAATATGTTAAATTTTGAACTTTTCAAATATAGGAAAAATGGATCAGACTTTTAAAATTTTAGTTAATTATGGATTGTATCTTTAAAAAGTAAATTAGGAATTATCGTAATCATACTTTTTCTTCATTTTCTATTTTGAGGCATTGTAAAATATTTCTAAATTCATTAATCTAAACGAAGATTCACAATTTTCCACACCGCTAAAAATGCTCCAAAGAATCAAAATAATACAATTACGTTCAAATTGGAAATAATTTTGTTTTTTTGAAAATCATTTTTCCATCTTTTAGTTTTTATTTTCATATCATTTTTCGAATTACGTAACTTGTTTCGTTCGATCAAAAGTTTTTTTCAAGAATTGATTTTAGGTTAAAGTTGAGTTCCTTTAAAATAGAAGAACTCAAATAAAATTAATCGGTAGTATCAAACGATTTGATCGATCAATATTCCCTAATAGAATTTCAACAAATTTACCAATATATTTTTTTGTTTTACTCTCTCCAAAATTTGTAACAAACCGTAGATTTATTTGTATTGATAATTATTGATTTTATGTTTTGTGAGAATAGTAATTTATTAACAAGTGTTGGTATTTCAATTAGCAAATGGTTTAAATTTGGTATTTCTTCGAGAATTGATTAAAAAATGTTTTTTTTTTCACAAATTGAATTTTGGTGTGTTAAAATTTTTGAATTAGGGTTTTGTATTTAAATTTACAAGAATAAAATTGTAGTTCAACCATCAATCAATTACTCTTAAAAATATTATGGTTCGAGAGTATTACTTTTTAAACTAAAAATAGATTTTTGACTTGTAAAAATGTTGATCCAAAAAAAATTGTTAAATTTTGTGAATGATAATTACTTTTCATTTTTTTTTTTTCGTAAGTAAGAAAAAGAACTTTTTCTGCTTGGCAAAATGAAAGTGTACTATAAAATCTTTGAAAATAATAATCCTTTAAATACATTTACATTCTAATTCATATTGAAAAATTCAATCGGTGTAAGAAATGGTATAAATATACCTTTTGATAAATTGAAAAAATAAGAGAAGTAAGAACATCAAAAAGAGTTATTTTGGAGACTAAAATATTTTTTTTCGGAAATAAAAAACAATAATACTAATAAAAATTTTATTAATTAATACCATAAATAAATTATAGAATTTGATTTATGTTAAAATTTACCAAATAATCCTTAAAATTCTAAATATTCAAAAAAAAAAAAAAAAGATTATTT
This sequence comes from Anaeramoeba flamelloides, assembly GCA_027625915.1. NCBI lineage: Eukaryota > Anaeramoebidae > Anaeramoeba > Anaeramoeba flamelloides. The sequence continues at coordinate 7,376,945 of JANTQA010000032.1, read as the reverse complement.
TAAATTATTGTCAAGATATTAGTAAAAAAATCCCAAAATAAATATTAGTTAATTAATAAAAGAGTATTATTTTAAATAATTTGATACATAAATCTTATTGAAATAATCGATTACTTTTATTAATGTAAAAAAAATATAAAATAAAAAAAAATTAAAAAAATCAATCAGATAAAGATTTTCAGAAAATAAAATTTTAAAAAATTACTGTTGAGAGAAAAATGTTGGACACAGAAAAATCGTTGGACACCATTTTTAATTGGGAGCATTAGTAAAATTGAAAATCAAATCCTATTGATAACTAGGTGACTTTTATATAAATCCAAGTTTAAAGGTGTTCCAAGTTCATTAGTCTGTGGTGTGTGTAGAATACTCATTTGAATGGTTGATAACTAAAGTAGATCATGCTATTTGAACAAAAATCCTAGTTGTAGTAAAGTTTACTATTAATTCTGAAAATGGTAATTTTTAAACTTGCTTTGGATTATAAGAGATAAGCTTTTGAAAAGGCAGAATAACATTAATCGTTATTCTAATAAGTAGATTATTGTTATTTTCATTAGTTATTTCACAAACGATTGAAATTAAAAATCATTTTCAGTAAGGTTCCCAATTAAAATTGCTGTCCAACCATTTTTCTGTGTCCAACATTTTTCTCTCAACAGTTATCCCAAAAATGAAAAATAAAAAAGAATTTTTTTCTAATTAATAAAAATCTCATAAAACTTTTTTATTTATCCGATATTCACACAGAATAAATAATATTTTTTATAAAATAAAGGGTAATTTTATTTATTCATAAAATTGGAGATGAAAAAATCATATCTTATTATTGGTCAAGATATAAATAATCCACTATCCAGATTTTTGTAAAAACTGATTTATATTGAAATCGGAGACTCTTGGGATTTAGTAGCTGGTTTTAAATTTCGATTATAAAGAAAAAAATCAGATCAAATACTAAAATCTTTTCAATTTACTGGAATAAAAAATTTAAAACTTTCACTTTAAAATGTTAAAAAAAAAAAAAAAAAAAAAAAGAAAGAAATAAAATCTTTTTCAATTATTAAAATCGATTGACATCCAATATAAAAAAAACAATATTGTTTCAGAAATTTAGCTTATTTTGTTTGGATTCTTTTTGAAATTTTTTGGATCAACAAATTTTTTTTGAAATTTTCAATCAAAATACAAATAATAACGAAGCATTGGCAAATTTTATCTTTTCTTTTAATAAGTGTATCTTTTAAAGATTAAATAAATTTGTAACATCAGATTAGGTAATGACATAAAACAAAATAGGACAAGTAATGAAAAAAAAAAGAAATTATTTTATATTTTAAAATATTTTTAAAAACAGATAAAGAAAAAAGTAATTTCTGAATTCTCATTGATTTTTTTTTAAAACAATCTTAAAAATAATCACTTATAAAGGGAAATAAAAAAAATAAAGTTTTTGGGACTAGTAAACAAAAAAAAAAATATTCAAGTATATTTAATAGCAAATTTAAAAAAAAATTTACCACATATTGAAATCGAAAAATGAGTAAAAATCTGATAACTACAAAATCAAATTTAATTTTAATGGTATTTTCCAGAATGTGAATTATTGTTTTTAAAAGTCTGATCTATTTTTCCTATTTTTGAAAGGTTCGAAATTCAAGATATTTCTAAATTATTTAAAAAAAAATTATTTTCTTTGAAAGAAGAAAGAAACCTTAATACCTGTAAAGGAAATGGACTGAAATACACTTTAATAATAAAAACACTAAGTTATAACATAACCCAGTTTAAAAAATCTAACTAATTTCAAAAAAATTAAAAAATTATTTTAAACTAGTAAAAAATATCATTTTTTGATTCAAAGAGTAGTTCAAATCTATTTTTTCTTTATATTGAATAAAAAAATCTGAGAAAAAGAACCAAATAATCAAATTAAAAATTCATCCCAAAATACTTTTTTAAAACCTGGAAAATTCAACTTATAATCTCAAGAAATAATTTTTAATTTGATTATTTATAATCAATTATTAATAACCCAATTTTAATTCTTTCACAAGTCATTAACAACACAAAGAGTGAATATATCAATAGACTTTATAATTATTTCTTGGTTTTTTAAAGATTTTCAACGAAAAAAACAAATTCAAATAAATATTTCTAATAAAAAAAAATAATAAGTATTATCAAAAAACTGATTATAATAGTAAAAGTTCCTTATTTATACTCTTGATATTTGAAAAAGAGTATTACCTAATCTCATAAATTTCAAGAAAGGTAATAAATATTTGTGAATAAAATAGATGATCAATTTTTTAGATCTTCAAGGATTCAATATTTGATTTATTTTTAATGTATTTTTAAAATAAGATTAATGAACCATATTGTTTGTTCATAAATACCCCCAGAAATTCCCCAAAGTTATATTTCTTGAAAAAAAATATTTTTGGAAAATTTTTCTTTTTCTTATTTGTTCCAAAAATTCATCAAAAAAGGATCTCGATCTTTTGACTTGAAAATTTAATTGAGGAAACATGAACTTCTTTTAAAAATGTTAACTCATTTCTCTAAAGTGGATAAATGAAGTTGAATATCGGGTTTAATTGTATCCTTGTTTAAATAATTGCTCTATTACCTTTGGGAATAAAAATAAATAAGAGTTACTAGTCACTTAAGAAATTCATCAGTATAAATTTTTCAAGAAAGTTTGGAAATTGTTTTTTGACAAGTTGTAAGGCTATTCTATTCAGTATATTTTTCAAAGAATAGTCTTTCCAAAAAATTCTACAAAAATCAGAAACCAAATCTATTTTTAAAGTATCTAATTTTTTAAAATTAAAAAATATGGTTCCGAACTCTTTAAAAAAAGTGAACAGAAATTTTTGAGTTTAAAAAAACTCATAAAAATAGGTTAGTAATTATTTTAATTTGTCTTGTTTGTTCAAGGAATCAAAAAAAAAAAAACGAACAATCATTTTCTTAATTCTATATTTTCTTCGATAATATTCTTTTGGATCAAAATAAAATTTGAATGTTTATTGATGATTCTTAAAGATGATGTAAAACTCACTATTACTGTTGTTGGGGTTTGTTTAAGCTTGATGACCTATGGTGTAAAGCATGAAAAATTATTAACGACCAAATGGCAAGGTGGCAAATTTACGTTCACTTTGACCTTTCTGTTATCAATCACATTTTCAAATGCGCTTTTTGCACTGTTTGCAGAAAAGATCACCCAGGTCTCGTTTTCAAAGATCGTTTTCAAAAACCAACACAAAAACAACAAATTAAAAAAAAAAAAAGATAAAAATTTTGATTCAGATCTTGATCTGGATCTTGAACAAGGGATTGGGATCGGAGTTCAAAGCCAAGCATTCCAAGAGAAAACGTCAACCCAAAAACCCAAACCAGAAAACTTCAAAGAAAAAGATCGAAAAAGAAAAAGAAAAAGAAAAAGAAAACAAATAAGTAACAAAATGCGCATGAAACGCAAACTAATTTATAAGGGCGTCAATAGAAAAAACCACCCGCCACCAATTGCCCTCCTGGTACCGTCTTTATTATTATTGTGCACGATGGTGACCGGGTACTTTGCGTTTAATTACACGTCTTATCCAACACAGATCCTTGTCAAGTCGTGCAAGCCTGTTTCTGTGATGCTCTTGGGGATGATTATTTTTGGAAAGCGATATCGGTATTCGAAAATTATTTGTATGATTGTTTTGGTTTCTTCGATCTCAATTTTTTGTCTTGAGAATTTGAAGAACAAGAAAAAATTGAAAATGGCAAAAGTTCAATTATCAACAAACGATTCAAGTGAGTCATCTCTCAGTGACAGCGGTCCCAAAAGCGGGCAAGAAGCACAGAGTGGGATCAAAAATAAACGCAATGACAAAGAAAAGGAAAATGCCAAAGCCAACGAAAGTGAAAATGGTACAAAAGGAAAAAACAAAAGTCAGCCGAAGAATTACAAATCCAATAAAGTCTTTGGGTTGATCAACAAACAGACATTTGGGCTAATACTAATGTGCATCGCGCTATTGTTCGATGGTGTTTATGGCCCGTCAATTGATCATCTGAATAAAAAGTTTCCTGAAAGCGGAAAGTTTTACTCGATGTTTTGGATCAATTTCTGGATGGGCTTAATAATCTTGATTTTGATTGTGGCCACGGGGGAAGCTTACCACGCAGTTACCTTTTTCCTCCAAAATAAACAAGCAATCCCAATCTTGATCGCTTGCGACATTTGCATGTCAACGGGGCAACTGTTTATTTTCTTTGGTATTTATAACTTTGATTCCTTCATCATTTCTATAATAACAACAGCAAGAAAGTTCTTCTCGATTTTATTTTCAATCATCATTTATCATCATGCAATTACATTCACCCAATGGGTTTCCATATTCTTAGTGTTTTTTGCACTGTCTTATATGATTACTAATTCTTCAAAAAAAAAAAAGCATTGGGAATATGTTCCTGAAAAATATGTATAAATATATTTATTTATTTATTGCAGAAATGGAGTAAAAGAACAAAATAATATAGAAAGGGAAGAAGAAAGTCCAAAAAATATGTATAAATTAAAAAAATTCTAATTCATCTTTATTATTTGTCATTTTTTTTTTTTTTTTTCATTTTTTTTTATTTTATTCTTTTTTTTTTTCATTCCTTTTTTTTTTAACAAAAGGATATTTCCTATTTTTGTTTACATTAATTATATTTCTGTAAATAAAAAAAAATGTTCTACTCGAAATTTTACATTTTCAAAAATTATTAGATTATATTTTCTTTTTGACTTTGCAACACAAAATATTTCCTTATTTCGAGTCAATTTATCTCCAAAACAAATAGAAAAGTTGAAAACATTGAAAAAAGTCAATGTCTTTCAATACAATTTCAGACTTTTTTTATTTTTTCTCTTTTCCAGTAAACAACACCAAAAATAATATTGACTTTTATTTGAATATTAAGAATTGAATGGGAAATCTTGATCAATAAACTAATAAAGAAAAAAAATTTTCAAAGATGATAAACTGAAATGATTTTTACTTTTTTGAAAACCTTTATAAAATAAAAATCTATTAATTTGGACTTGAATGAAGAGTTACATGATAAAATTTGAATTTCAAAAGGTTAAAAAAGTTTAGTTAATCTATTTTTTGATAATTAGAAATTTATCCAAAATATATTTGTTTTGTTAAAAACGAAAGTGGTTGAAATACTATAATTTAAGAAACAAAAGAATGTGTTTTTTTTTTTTTTTTTGAAATTTTTTTTTTGAAAACTATCTAAATTCAATTTCGAATTCTAAAGGATAAATAGGTTAATTAGTTGAGATACAAAGATATAAAAAATAGTATATAATTTTCTTTTTTGAAGGTAAATTTTTTTTTAAAAATTTCAATCTTTAATAGACATCGGGGATTTGATACTCATCCCCATTAATGGGATTTACTTTTTGAGATTATTTATTTATAAGCGGGTTTGAAAAATTACAAATAACAGTTGGTAAAAAACCATTTTTAACTTGAATATACCATGGTAAATAAATATAATCTTTTTATAGTTAAAGAAAAGAATAAAAAAAAGAAAATTTCTTCCTCAAAACAATATAAAGAAAAATTACTTTCAATTTTTGTTTAAAAAATGTTTTTTTTTGGGTGGTTTGTAGTATTTTGAGTAGATGAAAGAAGGGATTTGTGTTTTTTAAGTGTAAATAAAACTAAACTAATTTCTTGTTTTTATCCAAATAAATTTTTTTTTTTCTTTTTTAATTCGAATTCACGAAGAAAAACAAGTTAAAATTCGCTTCATTTGACTGATTTTTAAATGATTTTGATTTTAGAAATGAAAAAATAATAAAATTTAAAAATATTTTTATTTTTTTTTTTCGATTTTGAAATACTCTGGAGTTTTGCTGGACGGAAAAATGAATGAAGAGTCAAGTTAAACTATATTTAAATTGAATTAGGACGTTTATAGTTATGAAAAAAAAAGTTCGAAAAATTCATTGCCTTCATATCTAAAACATACATTAACGATTTCTACCAAAAGAAATAAATTTAAAATTTTTAACTTCATATCAGAAATTAACTTTTAAATCCAGATTAAAGTATAATTAAATGTTTTAATTTAGAAAAAATATTTGATAATTTTTTATAAATTTTCAAAAGAAATTTATTTGAAAAATGAAAATCTTGATTTGTGTGCCTATAATATTTAATTATTTCAGAAAATACTTATGCAGCAACTTTATAAGTTTTATTTGTTTGAATCAATTCTATTTATCCTATCATAGTCATTCATTTAATTGTGTGACAACTTGATATTAAAATTCCTTGAAGTGAATAATTAAAAATAAACCTTGTTTTTTATTTTTGGTATTGAATGGTTATTGGGTTGTTTTTTTAGAAAGTAAAGTTTTAAAAAGGGATTTTTTTGGTAAAAGGGTTATTTTCAGATTAACTCATTTATTTTTTGTATTTAAATACCACAATTTTTTTATTCAATGATATATGTTTAATAATTTTCCAAATATCATAGTTCTGGTACTTTTTTGAAAATAAACTCCTTTCAATCAAAGTTTCCATAATTTTTTTTGAAATATCAATTATTTTTTATAATCAACCTTTAAAGTAGAAATAAGAAAAAAGTAGAATCATACACGTCAAATAAATGTTGATATCCTTTTGGAATAAAACTAAAAAAATTTCAAAAAATCTTAAAAATTGAAAAACCCAAATTCTTCGGGCTCTAGTGAGAAAAACAACAATATTGGTTTTGATCTTCAATCAAATATCAAATAATATCCCATAGAAAAAAGGATTATTTCTTGACGGTGATTTTCACTGTTTCAGTAACATTGTAAAAGTACATTTTAGTAGTGTCAATCGATCTTAAAATAAAATTAATATTTGCAAATGAATTGTATATCATAAAAAAAACTAAATAAATAAAGCAAAAATGTGAAAAATTAATTTTAATTTTGAAATTTTCAATATAAATCATTTTTCTATTATCCATTTAAATACTTTAAACAAATGTAATTCGCCTCTAAAAATAGGATCATTTGACTGGAAAAGAATTTACTTATGAACTAAAAGGTTGTAAAATGTGTGTACTCTATTAAATTATCTGGATTATTTAATTTTGAATTTAAAAAAACCAACAAAAAAAAGAAAAAAATTTTTACACAAATTCTCTTTATTTTTTTAGTTCATTTTCGAATTTTACATAATTATGGCTCCAAATTGATTCTAAAATTGGTTTTAATATTATTTTGAAGCTAGGGTGTCATTATAAAAACAAAATAGGGACTTTTTTTTACCATTTTTTTAAAATTGGCTTTTTTAGAATATCTTTGATTTATACAATCTTTTTCAAAAATTCTAACTAAAATGAAATAATAAATCAAATATATATATATACATCTTTTAGTATTCCAAGAACAACAAATAATTAAATATGATTTGTAATTAAATTTTAAATCAAGTGGATTATATAAAAACCTAATACAGATAGTTCCACTTTTAAGGAACAAACTTCAAAGAAATTTAAAACACAATAAAAATCTCAAATTAAGGTACAAAATTTTTGATTTTAGTAAAATAATTTTAAAAAAAAATTCCCAAATTTTGTACCTTAATTTAAAATTTTTTTGTACCTTAAATTTGGTTGATAGTTTGTGTCTTAAAAGTGACACTGACTGTATTTTAAAAATTAAAAAAAAATAAAACCAAAAACTAAAAAAAAAATGAGTTACAATTTTTGAAATGAGCATTACGGATTTTTTATTACTGAACTTTCACTGAAAAAAAGTTGAACAACAAGATTTTTTACTGATAATTAAATTCATTTTAAAGAACTTTACATAGTCTCAATTTTCCGAGTGATTATTTATCTTTTCGAAGATCTTTTTTTTTTCCCAATGATCTTTTCCAAAAAAATTAGAAAAAAAATATAAAAAAAAAAAAAAAAGAAAAACAAAAATTTGAAAAAGAAAAAGAAAAAGAAAAAGAAAAAAAAATAAGAAAAACAAAAATTTGAAAAATCAAAACAAAAATTTGCAAAATTAGAAAAAATGATTCTGATCCAAAAATTTGAAAATATTTTTTTGATAAAAATACGTGACAAACCCTCAAAAAAACTTCCATTAACATTATAAAGTGTGTCAAAATTTTTGAAATCTAATTTAGTTTGAAAAAAAATTAAAAAAAATGGAAAGTTTTTGCTTTTATACTGGGACTAGGGCTTTGGAGATTTAAAAACTGTCAGGTTGAAAAACATATGATTCTTGAAATTTTTGCCAGTTTTATTAGTTCAAAAAAATTTAAAAAAAAAGATAAAAGGGGGGGGGAGGGTCAAAAAGAAAAATAAATGAACAAAAAAAGTGATTTAAAATTGATTTCAATAATTTTCGAATTTTGCTTGTGATAACAAATTGAATATTTGAAATATTCTCCCCTTCTAAAAAATAACGATGGGGTATTGACGTTAGTTAACAGTTTTAATATTCTGCAATTGTTCTAATAAATCCGAATCCTCGCTTAATTGGTAATATTCGATTGCATCGCTTAATTCTTCAATGACTAAAATGGGGTCATGGTCGGCTGTCAATTTAATTTCATTTGTATAAAAATATTGTATTAAAATTTCTAGGCTCTCTATGGACTTTCCTGAATAATCTTTAATTTTATTTAAATTCTTTTCTTTTTCATTTAAATTTCCAAACATTTCCCGAAACAAGCCACTTCTAATTAGTAAAATTAATTTGTGTACCGGAATTTCTTCAAAATATTCATCATCGTCGTCATTGTCATTGTCATTGTCATCATTATCATCTTCTTGTATTAAAATAGTGAAATCTTTGGAATCTTCGTCGTTGAATAATTTTAATAAATCGTTCTCTAAAGAGTTTTCCTCTGGTGAGAATTCTAAATCTAAGGAATTAAAAATCTCTTTTAAGGAATTTTCATCATTTATTTCATCATAGTAAATATACTTTAAGAAATGATTTATTTCTTTTTTGGTTTTTTCTTCAAACAAACTTTGAATTGTTTCAATTTCTGTATTGCTTGTTCTCAACTGAAGAATTAATTTATGGCATTTGACTTGATTATTATTTAATCCAAGAACACAATCGGTATATTGCTTCTTTTCGAAAAAAGTCTCAAACTCTTCATATAGGCTATTCTCAATGTCGTTATAAAAGAAGGTGTTACTGCTGCCGCATGTGAATTTCAGTTTCTTCGTAATTGGAAAGTCTCCAAGATCAACTTTGACAGGCCTTCTCAATGTATTGCTTTGATTGAAAATGGTCGTCGCCGAACCCCATACAAATAATTCTAGCTCTTTTGTTAATGCAATTGACTGATTTTCTCCGCCATTAAATTTGATTATGGTTTTATTTTTAAATTCGGGGATCTCTGTAAAGTAAGACTTGCTTTGGACATGCCCAGAATAATTTGAAGAACCACAAGAAAAAATCTTCCCTTGTTTGGTAAATAAAGTTGAATGGCTTTGTCCCGTTATTATGTTAACGATATCTGTTACCTCAAATCCTTCGCATTTGACTTGTTGTAATAGCTTCGAATGGGACTCGCTATTTGGACCAAGTGAGAGCTTATGGGCACTATTGTTCCCACATGCTAGTAATTGCTTGTCTGTTGTAATCGCGAATAAGGCCAAACCGTGTGGCCCACTAAATGTTTTTTCAACATCCTTCCGAATGAAAATTGGCAACTGTTGATCGGAATTTCCCTCTTGTCCCATTCTGCCTTTGGTATTGTTTTTTTTTTTTTTTTTAATTTTTTTCAATTTGGTTTTGGTTTTTTTTTTGAATGAACAAAAAAGAGAAAAAAAAAAATTCCAATTAAAAAAAAGAAAAAGTTCATTAATTTGTGCTTTTTTACCTTCGGCATTATTTCCGCTAGCATAAAGATCGTTGTTGGTTGTCACAAAATAGTTGTTGCAATAGCCCATTGAAAAATTTTTGATCAAGATGTTCTTATCTGTAAAAAAAGTCACCAGCCTTAATGTCTCCCAGTTGCTTTTGGCGAAATCTTGAAGTGGGATATTGTGATAGGTGTTTTGTTTCCCGAGAGAATAAATTCTTCCTGACTTGGCCAAAATAAGATAAGAACAAGAACAGGCTTTGACATCCTTTGTCGATTCGTTTTTTAATTGTAATTTTTTAATCCCTTCGGTTTTATGATGAAGTTCAAATTTGTTGTGTGGGTACCAAACAAGGACGTGGTCATATGACCCATGAACGATTTTTAGTGGCTTTTGTATTTTGTATATTTCGGTCAATTTTGGGAGTTTTTGTGTCGTTCCGGCTAAAAAAGACAGTTTCGATGATCCATTAATAAGAACATCGCATTTTTTTGTTTTCATTTTGGGTATTCAAAGAAATAACAGGTTTGGGAAAAATTCTTTTTGTTTTTACTCTTTTGAAATTTGAAAGATTTTAGATTATTTTCTTGTTTGCAAAAAAAAAAAAAATGACAACTTTTTCCAAAACCAAAGATGATAATAACGACAAATACAGAAACCTGAAAAACTCTAAATAGGATTTGTAAAGCTCGTTTGTTAAAAGATTTGAACTATTTTATTTATTTATGAAGAGAGGAGTTTACTTTGCTACTATGTGACTTGAGGTTTTTCAGAATTTATAAAATTACTGATGGCAATATAATGCATACAAAAAAGTTTAATACGGGATTCAAAAAAAAAGGGTGTTTCTTTTTTATAGAAGATATAGACATTAGTTGATTAAAAGAAAACTACGTTAAAAAATTAAGTAAATCTGGTGATGGTTTCTTTGAGTTCTGTAATTTAAGGAGCTAATCTCTATTAAATTTTTTTTATCTAAATTTAATAGAGATTGAGAAAATTTTTTGCCAATTATTTAGATTTGAAAAGACTGCTTATTTTCAATATTAAACATATTTTTAGATCAGGAATCCTTATTTAGAAATTGGTACTAAAATACTCAAATCCTAACATAGTTTAAAATCTGTTTTTGATTTTCGAAACAAAAATCCAAAAGAATCTCTTTGATTGTTGAAAACAAGAAATCTAATTTTTGAAAACAATTAGAAGACCCTTACATTTCAATATTTTATTGTTTAAATTGCCCAAATTAAAAATATATTTACAGTGATCAAAATAATGTGTGCACAACAACTATAATCCGTGTTTCAAAATAAAACCGGTGCTTTTTTTTTTTTTTATTGTTCTAATTGAACATTTAATTCAGGACCAAATAGTAAAACCAAAATCAAACCAATTTTGAATTAAAAATCCTTGGTTTTTGAAGTAAATTTTAAATTCTGAATTGAATTTGTTGACAATTTTTTCTTAGTTTTTTCCATATTTTTTATTGTTTTTTTTCAATTGGAAATTCAATAAATTAACTCTATTTTCTAAGAAAATTTTCAAATTAGATCCTTTATTTCCAGAATTTCTTTTTTTAATAATAGAACTTTCAGAAACCAATACCATATTTACTGATGATTTGGTGTCTATGAGTGGTTTCTTTGATCATTTGATCTTTAGTTCTTTTATTAAAAAGAAACACGCTTTTAATTTTGTATACCGAATTTAACAAGTCTCCACCAGTTATTTTGACATACTCTTTCAAAATTGTTTGTACTTAATAATAGAAGATTCAGTACTTTGTGAACCTTTTTTTAACTCTCGTGTTTGTGGCCAGCCCTCATACCTTTTGGGTAAGGAAACCTTAAATATTCTATATAGTCACCAAGAGCAACATAAAAAAATCATGACAAACAATAGAATTGTATCATTCTTTCTAAATTGATTGTCTGATCTATTCGTTAAATATAAAAAGGAAATAAATAATTTTAGAAAAATAAAGTACAAATTATTTGCAGAAAAAAAAACTACAAATCTTTTTCTTGACTTTTCATTTTTAAACTCACAAACAGTTTGTGTCTTTTCTTTAAACGATCATAAAATTGAAATTTTGTAATAAAAAATTCAAACAGCCTCATTTTTTCCTCAAGAGTAATCTTTTAACTTTCTTTTTTGTTCGCGAAAAAGCCAAAAAAAAGCATTAAATTGAATGTCATTAAAAGGAAAGTCAAGATATAAAAAAAAATGCATGATTGGAGAAGGTGGCTATGGGAATGTTTATTTGGCGACAGATCTTAAAACATCAAAAGATGTAGCAATCAAGAAGATCGGGATTGGTCCAATTGAAAAGGGTGTCTGTGTCTCTGCAATTCGAGAAATTCAAATTTTACAAGAACTCTCACACCCAAATATTATTTCAATACTGGACATTTACCAACATAACCAAAACATTAATTTAGTTATTGACTATTGTGAATACGATCTCAATAAACTTTTAAAGGACGAAGAAATAATAGTAACGAACGAAAACATTAAGAGCCTGATGTACCAATTATTAAAGGCGCTTGAGTACCTTAATTTAAATAATATAATACATCGCGACATCAAGCCACATAATTTGCTCATCAAAAAGGATGTCTTAAAGGTTGCAGATTTTGGGCTTTCAAGATACTTTGAAGCAATCTCAAAACTTGATAACGAAAATCCCAAATACTCAAGCCAAGTAATCACGATCTGGTATCGTCCGCCAGAATTGCTTTTAGGCTTGACACACTACGACAGCTCGGTTGACATTTGGGGCACAGGTTGTATTTTTGCAGAAATGCTTGGTGGCGAGGCACTCTTCCAAGGGAATTCAGAGTTAGCGCAGTTAGTGAAAATTTTTGCAATCACTGGCACACCCACAGAAGAAAATTGGCCTTCCTTCCAGGACTTGCCCATTAACAAAGGCAAAAGCCATATCAAATTCCCGCCCCAAGAACCAAAGCCTTTGAAATCTCTTTTTAGCAATGCAAGTGAAGAAGCACTCGATTTACTTTCACAAATGCTCCAACTTGATCCAAAAAGAAGAATATCTGCGAAAGAGGCACTAGAGCACCCCTATTTTCAAAACAATTAAAGAAAAAGAATTAGATTTTTATTTGAGATTGCTATTTGAATAAGGGATGAGAATAAAATTTTCACTTCACTTGTTTTTGCTTCTTTTCCTGTTTTTATTTTGATATTTCAAATACCAACATTAGCCAAATGACGAGATCTCACACAACCTTGTTCTTGCAAATAGCCATTTTCATGGAAGATTAAAAATCAAATTGTTACAAATTTGGGTAAGGTGTGTAATCTCAAAGTTTTGTTTATTTAGAACAATTGTCTTGAAAATTTTTAAATAAATTGAAATTTAATTGGTTTTTGTGTTTTGCTCACAATTTGTCTTTTTAATTATTGATTTACGAAAAATTAAATTCACACTATTTTTTTCATATCCTTTGTACAATGCTCTTTAATGAATTCCTGGAATAGTGTCTGTTTCAAATTGAAATAGTGTTACCTTTTAGATTAATAAAATAGAGTCTAAGCTATTTCCAATAAAGTGGGGCAAATTTATTTTAAAATATATCTTTTAAACTAAATCTTCAAAAAAGCATTTAAACATCCAAAATCATTAAATACCATTTATCGATTCTTGATAATAATTCAATTTGTTTCTTAGTATTGTATTACATAAATAAAAGATATTAAATTTTCTGATCTCGATTTTATCTGATATTTTTTAGAGATGAATATAGTTTATTATTTTCTTTTTGATTGAAAAAATCGTTTTCATAACTTGTTTAATCACAACAAATTTTCAAATAGAATTGAAAACATGTAAATGTATTTTATTGTATTAAAATTCATTTATACCCTTTCCATATTTCCAGTTTTTTATTGAAATTGGTCGTACATTATTTTCACCAAAAAAAGTGCTATTTTTTTTTTTCATTTTTGGAAAATATTTCATCCAACTTATAATAATTAAATACCTTAGCCATTTATTCAATTGGTATTATATTAAACTTAATTTGATATCATCAATTAATGACTACTACCACTAACAAAGATTATTTTTTATGAAATGTAAAAAAAAATTCCCCACTTTTTTCGAAATACCTTATTAAGGACTCCGTTCCCACCCTTGAGGGGGTTGAGTAATTGTGTTATTTCACTTTCGCTTCTCAAAAAAATTTTTCACACACGAAGAAATTGGACAACAAAAAAAAAAAAAAACATTTTTTATCATCTTTACCTCTTCACAAAGACAATTTTTTTTTGTTTTTCAATGACAAGGAAAATAGAAAATAACAAAAAAAATAATTGCAAAAAATGGATTTTGGGGATTTTCAAGTGCATTTCAAATTTTAGAACATTTCAAACTTGTAAAAGTAAATTTAAAAAATACGTAGAACAGCCCTAGAAAATAGTGTGAGTTCGGAAAGTTGAAATGGAAATTCTAAAATATTAAAATCAAAATTTAGCATGATCTAACAAGGTAAAAATTGTTGAAAATTTCGCATTTTTTCTAAATGAAATTCTACTTGGACAAATATTATTGGATTACATAACTTATTCAAGGGTGAATTTATATATTATTTCACTGTTTTCACCTAAAAAATTAGTCCTTAATGAGATGAAAAAGTGCCTGATTTTGTTTTTGATCGATTTATTGAATACTTATATAAATGTTTTTGAAAAGACTGAATATTTTTTTTAAAAAAATAAAGATATAGATTTGACCTACATTATTTGCACCATTGCCATCTGAGATAAATTTTAAAAAAGAGTGAGAAGAAAATATTATTCTATCAAAGATTTGTAAAAATAAAACAAAAAAAAAAAAATTAGTTTTAAAAATAACATTTAAAATATTGTATAAAATACCTCTGACATGAAAATAATCCCGGACAAGATTTTTAATTGTGAACATTAGGAAAATTTTTATGTAATTTCATTCATTCTCAATCAAATCCTTTTTTTAAGAATCAAACTTTTTAAATTATAACTCACACACTTATTATAATGATGATTATAGAAATTGCACTTATTCAAAACACCATTCAATCAATCAAAAAACAAGAATAAAAATTATCATTTTCCAAACTCTAGCAAAAATCTATAAAACTCAAATGTTTTTCATAAAAAGTTGATCTAATTCTTCTATTAATCAATTACTCGAGTATTCTAGAGACACCTTACTTTAATGAACTTTAGGTAGGTTTATTACTAATCTCATAAAAATTTTGGTTATTTATAAAAAGGAGTTGATTGAAATTACACAAAAATTTTACTAATACTCACATTTAAAAATCTTGTAAATGATTATTTTCGGGTCAGATGTATTTTTTTCCTTACTATATAGAACAAAAAAGAAACTAGTAGAATAAATACAACCAGAAAATAGTTGGTATAAGTATGAAGTAAGATCAATAAATATAGAAATTTTCTTACAAATTGAAAAACTTAAAATTCAAAGTTATTTTCTTAATGGTCTAGTAATTACGGTTAAAAATTATCTTCTGAAATGGATGAAAAAAAAAAAAATGAAAGTAATTATTATGGGTGTCTAATTACAATGAAAAACTAACCAACATGTAAAGCGTGAGCAATCTCTAAAAAATCAAATGTACAAAAGAGGATATTTTTTAAAAAAAGACCAAAGAGTAACATTCTTTTTTCAATCCAGATGGTTGTGATTAGGATTTATCATATTGAAATGAACGGTGTTGATTTGAAAGTCTCGCTCTTGGGCGCTTTTTGAGATCTCGGATTTTTTTTTTCATTTTTAAACTATTCTTAAATAAGTTATTTTTGCTCAATAATCTTTCAAAATCCTTACTTTTTCAAATATAGAGAGTTCCAATCTAACTAAAAATTAGATTAAATCATATGAATTGATTGTGTACTAAAAAGTAATAATTTGTTTTAAATTGAAGAAATTTAACTTATAGGTGAATTTACAAAAAAAAGAAAATGATTTTTTAAAAAAAAAAATTGATTTTTTGGGAATGGAGAATACTTTTTCACTTTTTTTTTAAATGGAATTTTTTCTTATAACTATACGATTTTATTTTATTTTTTTTCATATTTTTTTTAAAATCCTGGTATTTTTCCCCATTATTTTTCATTATTTTTGGAATTCTCTCAATTTTTTTTATTTTTTATTTGAATTTTGTCAAACAAAAGAAGGGCAATTTCACATTACCCTTTTTGGTTTCAAGTTGCTCCTTGAGTATGGATCAAATCCACTGTGAATAACTGGACCCTTAAAAATTCAAAAACCAAAATTCTTATTATACTATTGAGAAAAAAAAATGTTCTTTTTGATCTTCAATTAAAGATTAAAGAAAAATTCAATATAAATCAATATGATTTTTCTACAATCATTCTTTCACCGTTTTCAATAATCTTAGAATTAAATATTTCCACCTTATTATCAGGTATCATGCAATAAATTTAAAATATGCCTAAAAATTAAGTAGCAAACAAAAAAAAAAATATCCATAATCTAAAAAATGTGAAAAAATATTTTCAATTTTGAAATTTTCCAAAATGAATTTTTTTCTTCTTCAAAGATCTATTTTAACCACTATAAACATGTCTTATTAATCTATTATACCTGCCCCCCTTTATATGGATTAAAAGATTGGATTATTGATTGAAAATTATTCTCAATTCCAAAAACCTTAGTTGTATTCGGTAAATAACGATGAGTTAATTATTCATACTGATTATAAAATTTAACGAGTACTATTTTCAACTCAAAATTAAAAGTATCTTTTTTTTATATAATTACAAATTGTGTAATATAAACTCCATTTCACTCAAAAGGGCTCAGCCAAAAATGAAAAAGTCACTTTATTTTTAAGAATCAACCAAACTTAGATTGTTTAGAAATACGAGAAACAATAAACTTCTTATAAGAGTCCATAATTATAAAAGAAACCCCTGAACAAACCATAAATTTCAAAAAAAAAAAAATGTTAAAAATTTTTTTGGGCCCATTCATTGGAACATCTCGTGCAAAATTCTCAATTTCTTTAGGAAATTAAAATTGTAGATAATAAGATTTTTTACTTGTAAATGTATGAATTTTAAAAGAACATTCAAAGCTTAACTTTTCTTTTTGTTTATTTCGTTTTTCAAACATTTTTTTTTTCAAAGTTAATTTTTAAAAAAAAAAATAAAAAAAAAAAAAAAAAAAAAAAAAAAAAAAAAAAAAAAAAAATTTACAAAATGAGAAAAAATGATTTTGATCTAAAAATTGAAAATTTTAGTTTGATAAGAGTAATGAATTAAACTCATAGAATGTCTTACATTTCTTCAATAAAACTGGGCCCCTTTGACTGAAAAAGAGTTTACTTTTTTATCCAGAAAAAGATTTTTCTATTTTAATTTTTTTCACTATTTCTTGGATTTTTGTTTGTTCATAATTGTTAAAAAACTTTTTAATTTTAAAATTTTATGAAGGAAACCCAATTATTTGTAAAAGTTCTATTTGAATAATGATAAAAACTCTCTTTTTATAGATAGTCAAATAGTTACTGAGATTTTGCTGTATTCATACCTGGCGATACCAACAAATATCGATTTTAATGATTACTCTTCCAATATAAAAATCAAAATCAAATAAAATAAAAAAAATTGTTAAACCAAAAAATTTTCTTTGAAAATAGATTTATTTACTAAAAATAAAATTTTTTTTTTAATCTTAATGATACCAATTTAATAAAGTTTGAATATCTTGATTCAAATATATATATATATTTATTTTTTTTGGTAATCGTGAATAAAGAAATATTATTATCATGCTTTCTTCATTAATCAAATTAAGAATTTACTTCCTGCTATTGTTGTTATCTTTGTTTATTATTATGAATTTTATTATTATTAATATTATTATTTATTTATCGTTTTTTATTTATAAATTTTCATCCTCCAAAATGTTAATAATATCTGTGTTTATTGTTTTGATTCGGAAACAATCTCCTTGTTATAATCTGAGTTTGGACTAGAAGAACGAAAAAAATGAGATTGTTCCAAGTGACATAAGATGATATTGATGAGTTCGAAGAACGACGATTAATATCATCTTAGCACTAGAATAATCTCATTATTTTGAGTCTGGAAGGAGATCCAAAACGAAGAATTATAAAAAATGATTGTTGAACAAATGAAACAATATGAGATGCTATTTATTTTTTAGAACTCGAGGTTCTAACTCGTCAAAACAAAAATCAAAAAAATAAAATTAACTGAAACAAATAATTTGTTCTTTTTTAATGGTACTTTGAAGAACTGACTCTTCAAAGGATCTCATTCTATCTGATGTATTTAGTGAAAACATTCAAGTTAAATTTTGAATTTTCATCATTGGTGATAAAACTTGGTTTAAATTTTATAGAGATAAACTAGATCGTTCATCCATTCATTGAGATCTATCACCGCTTTTATTTTCCGTTTGTCAGCCAATTCTCGAAAACGATCAAACTTAAAAATCTTCAGGCATCTATTGTGTTCTTAACTATGAAGTATTTTGAACATTCCTCTAAAATTTCTTGACTTGACATAGTAAAAAAAATGTTTTTTTTTTCTGTTTTTTAAAAAATGATATTTATTTTAACGCCTTTCCAAAACCTCTTATAAATGGTTTCTTCTCTCTTTTTTTCGAAGAAAAAAGAGAACAAACAATTTTTTTTTTTAAAAAATGATATTGCTTTTTTTTCGAAATGAGAAAAAAACAATGTTTGTAAATAGAAATTGTTTTCAATAAAGAAATGGAATTTATTCTTTTTTCAAACTTTCCCCAAATTATCAAGCACTTTTTTTTTCGTTTTTATTGAACAAGCATTTTGGTACCTTGGGCCAAAAAATGTGTTCAATTGGTTTTAAATTGAGACATTCGAAAATCTCAGTGTTATCGATTAAACAACGTTGTAAATAAAAATTTCAAATTACTGTTAAATAACTTTAAATATCATATTTAAAGACAATTTTTATTGGTAAAATACATCTTAATTCACTTTGTTAGAATTTGAAATAAGAAGATCAGAAAATTTCCAAACTTTGCCTAATAATATATGGAATTCTCAAAATCTTTCCACAGCAACTACAATGCTATTTTAAACTTTTAAGAGTTCTAATCTCTTTCTTATCTGTAGTTATCGAAAATTATTTATTTATAATTTTCTCAAAGAAAAAGTTTGAGTTTAAAATAAAATAAATAGCTTTCTTATTATTAATAAAAGTGATGATTAAATTCTTTAAAATTATTAATTTTGTTGATCTTCATTTTGGTTACTTTTTGAAAATGATAATTGGCTTTCCAATTTAAGAATTTTTTCTTGTAAGCTTTTATTATTCTGTATTTCAGATTGCAATAAAATTTGAATTTGGTCAAGTCTCTTATCGCTTTCGAATAATATTTTTTTTAAAATTGAATAAACTTTATTTTTTTGAACAAAATCATGATCAAATTTCAATTTTTCAATTTCTTCATTTTTTTCCTGTTCGAATTTCCCACTTAATATTTTGTGATACTCTTCATTATTCATCTGTATCAAATTATTTTTTTCTTGATCATAATTTTTATTGATTCTTTTTTTTTCATTTTCATTTCCATTTTCATTTCCATTTTCATTTTCATTTTCATTTCTTTTTATTCCAGTGTCATTTCCAGAGTTTGAATTTTCTTCATTTTCATTGCCATTATCATATTTGTATTCATTCCAATTGTTTGAATTTTCAGAATCATTTTCACGTTCATTTTCTTCATTTTCATCTATTTCAAATTCATTTATATGGTTTGAATTTTCTTCGTTTTCAATTATTTTTTTCTGAAACGATCTTGGGCCATGAGTAAATGAATTTTTATTTCTTTGACTTGAATATTGAGAACCCTTATTAGAATTTGAATCGGAAGAACTTAATAAATTTTCAAGTTCTAAATCAACATTCTTTAGATAATTTTTTTTTGATTGTAATATTTTATGATCCTTTATTGATTTACTATCGCCACCATTACGATCAAAATTTCTTTTTTGATTTAATACACCTTGGTATTTATATTTTTTAATGTTTTTTTCTTGGTCGTTTATAATTTCAATATTTTCTTCAAATTCTTGTTCACTTTTTTTTTTATTAATTTTTTGTTGATCACGATTACTATTTCCCTGTATATTAATATCTGGGACATCATTATTTTGAGAGTTCTGGTTAGATTGATTGATACATTTCTTTAATTGCATTAAAATGGACTTAGCTTGTAACATGAGTTTTTCTGTATAATAAAGATATTGCTCGAATCTCTTTATTTGCCTCCTTGACTGATAACGCTTTTTTTTAGGATCAAGTTTTTTTGAAACCAAAATTACATGCTCGATTATTGAAACATTTTCTTGATAATTTTCTCCAAAAAATTTCTTTCGAAACTGGCTCAAGTTTTTTGAATTATTCACAAGATACAAGAGCTTTTGCAAGAATATTTCTTGCTGTTTATTCACAGAAAATGAAGAGTTGCTGATTGAAAAGGTTGTCAAATAGAGATACAATTGCTGGGTGGTTTGAGTTATTATATTTAGCCTTTCTTCGAGGGAGATTGAAAGTTTGATTACAAGCTGGTTTGGCAATGGTATTTTCTCTTGGTTGTTTGTATTTTGAGACAATTTGATTTAGAATAACTGTTCAATTCTTCAAGTAAAGTTTTGGAAAGAAAAGAAATCCTTTGTGTAGAGAGAAGCTTTTGTGGTGTTTTTAAAGTTTGTGGTTTGGGAAAATATTTGTTTTGGTCATTTTTCTGATAATCTTTTTGGATCTTATCGTTCGATTTCCTTGTTTCTTGTTTATTTACTTTGTTGGTTTCTTCTTGACCCTCTTCGTTTTGGAAATAATTGTTTTGAATTTCAAGGGAATTTTGTTTTTCTTGTTTATGAAAGCTTTTTTCTTTGCTTTCTTGAAATTTGTCTTTTTCTTCTTCTTTATCTTCATCTTCTTGTTCTTGTTCTTGTTCTTGTTCTTGCTCGTCTTCTTGTTCTTTCTTTTGGATTATTATACCAAAACTTTCACGAAGGGTGGTTATAATACTGTTTGTAAAATATTTTAAAATTGTGAGGGAATCCTCCAAAATTGTCCGATCAATTGTTAAGAGGTTGACGCCTTTAGGAGCTTTCAAATCAGAAAAATAACCTATTAAGTGCTTTGTTGATTTCATAATATTTGGATCTTGTTCAATTAAAACTTTGTTATGACCAGATTGAAAGGTCCTATAAAGAAAAGCAATTCCTAAAACGAGTTGTTCATTAACCACTAAATATTCTCACGGTTCCTTTTCAAGCTTTTGTTCAAGTATTTCGGTGATAAAGAAAGACTCGTCAAGTAATTTTTTGATCTTTTCAATATTAATTGTTTCTTTTTTTCCTTCTTCTTTCAAGATTTTTGTTGTCATCTGAAAATAATAAAAAGGGAAAAATGAATTTAAAGATTGTAAGACAAACTGATCTTACTTTTCAATTTTCACCTTTATTATTGTTTTTAAAGTTACAATTTCATAGTTCGAATATCTTTTGCAAATTATCCTTTTTTTGTTGATACCAAAACCAAACCTGATATTTCTTCACTCTACTTCCAGGTTAGAAGAATACTCGTAATAACAAATAAAAGGATTTAAATTTTAATTGAGCTTTTCAATAAAAAATTAACCCCAAGAATTTAATAAATCATCAAGGATCAGAATTTGAAATGGTTTTATGAAAAATATAAGAGATTTAGAGTATTAAACAAGTTTAAATTGACTTTGATATTGAATAACCATTAACTTTTTGAATTTGGACATTGATTAAAAATCCTAAATCTATCAATTTTTAACCTTTTATAAAATGTAGAAATAACAACAATCTCAGAACTTTAAAATTTAATCGTGAAACTAACTGAAAATGAAAATCTAATTTTGATTTCAAATTTTGAAATAAAGATCATTTTTATCAGTTAAAAATATATATAATGTTATACCTTTGACAAAGGTTATTGATGATTTTTGAATTTACATTGAATGAAGAATAATCATTTTGATAAAAAATTAATCCTCTAAGGTTCTCAATTTGTTATTTAATATTTTTAAAAAAATTAGTTAAATTAAAGATCTAAAGAAAATACAATTCTTATTTTAGGAATTGTAAAACAATCTAATTATCATAAGAGACGTTTTCTCTAAAATTTATCATTTTGATTAGGGTATATCACAATAAATTACATTTTATATATTCCTAAATCATAATTTAGGAATTCGGGAAGTGCGGTCAAGTGCCTCGGTTTTCCAGAATTCAAAAGAATTGAGTAAAATCAAAGATTGAACTCTATTCTTTTAAATTATAGAAAACCTAACAGCGGTTTTCTTGAGATTTTCTGTTTTATTTGTTAAATCTCATTTGGGTTTTTTTGAACTTTCTATTTATTTGTGAAGTGTTCTGGGATTTTTTACGATTTTGAATAAACACAAAATTTTATTAAATTTTCGGTTTGTTTCGAAAAGTAAAAAAAGCCTCACGAAAATCAATAGATTTTCGAAATAAAATAGAAAACATCAAAAAAACCTAGAAAACTTCACAAATAAACAGAAAACACAAGAAAACCTAGGCACTCCACGGAAACTTTTCGTTAGGTTTTCCAGAATTTAAAAGAATTGAGCAAAATCAAAGATTTCTCTCTATTCTTTTGAATTTTGGAAAAGCTAACGGCGGTTTTTTTTAATTTGAGAAAGAAAAATAAAAAAAAAATTTCTATTTATTTCAAAAATTAAAAAAAACCTAATGGCAGATAAGAGGAATTAAAAAATCCCCCGTTTAATACTAAAAAAAATAAATTACATTTTTAATTTCCAGTTATTTTCTCTATTACTTTTTGAAGATCTGGGATTTTTTTTATTTCTAGTTTTAACCAAAGGTTAAAAATTGATATATTTAGAATATTTATTCAATACCCCAATTAAAAATAGTCAAAGGGTACTTGTTAATTTATATATTTACTGATAAAATGGAGAATTATAACTAATTTTCATTCAAAAATAAACTACCAAAAATGAAATATTTTTTTTTTTTTTTTTTTGGGAATCAACCAATTAAAGATTGTTTAGAAATAAGAAAAATCATAATAATCAGATTGGAGTAGATATACATTAAAAAGATACCTGGAAGGACAAATCATGGATTTCCAAAAAAAAATAAATATCAAAAAATATTTTGATCCTCTTTCATTGTAACATCTTGTGTAAAAGTTCTTGATTTATTTAGAAAATTAAAATTGTCAAAAATAAGATTTTTAAAGAAAATGTATTAATTTTAAAAGAAATTACATAGCCACAATTTTCTTAAAGTTTGTACGAATTTTCAAAGTTTTTTTTTTTTCAAATTGGCTTTTATAAAATAACAAAAGAAAAACAAAAATTTGAACAATTTTCAAAATACTCTTTATAACAATTTACAAGTTAAAAAATACTATAGAAAAGAGAGTTTTAGATATTTGTTCTTTTTTTTAAAAAAAAATAATTTATACTTATCTCTATCTATCGGATTTAAAGTTTTTTTGTTTATTAATTATCGAAATTATAAACTTTTATTGACTTTTGATTTATTTTCTAACACTGGTTTAATTTTTAAGGGACAAGGCAGAAGAAATATTTTATAGACCAGAAAAAATTATTAGAAGCATTCAAAATAGATTTGGGAAAATATTAATTTACAATTCAAAATAAAAGTTATCAAAAAAAAAGAAAAAACAAAACCAAAAAAAAAAAATCAGGATTCTTCATTTTTTGATATTTTCTTTATAGAATAATAAATCAACAAATGTCCTCCCCTTTTTATCTAAATAAAAACCAAACGAAACCAAATCAAACCAACAAAACTCAGCCAAGGAAAATCAAATATTAAATCAATCTGAATTTCAATACGATCCCCTTGAACAAGATTTAGTCAATCCAAATACCTAACACCACAAAACTTGCAAATGTGGTTCACGTACTAAATCAATTCAAATATACTATCAAAAATACAATTAGCAAAGCGAAATAAAAGGATAATATAAAAAAACCAACAACAAATGTATCAGAATTTATTAAAAATTCTTTGATGAAAAGAATTCAATTCAAATAAACAAGAAAAATAAAGAAATGAGTATTTTGAAATTTACACCAGTTTTTTTCTTTTTTCCTTTTTTCCGTGGTTTAATTTAAATTATATTGTTAATAAATAAATTTGGTTTTCTAGATTTAATTTAAGTCTGCAACAGAAGAAAAAAAATATTTAATACCTTTTGATTACTTTTTTTTTTTTTTGTTTGCTATGGCTTTGTGGGTGTGTTTATTTTTTAAAAGGTAAAAAGTTACGAGGTAAAAGGAAAATTTAAAAAAAAAATTATCATTACTGTGATCAATAAAAATGAGTGCACAACGACTATAATCCATGTTTCAAAATATAATCCATAATTTTTTTTCTTCTTGTTTCAATGCTAAATCAAATCGACTACCAAATAGTGTACCTAAGTTCAAACCAATTTTGAACGTAAAAATCTGTATATTTTCAGTAAAATTTAAATTAGTAATGTGATTTGATAAAAATTTTTCATAATATTCTCATTTTTTTAAATTTATGATTTTTTAAAAAAATTTCTAAATCACAATAAAAAATTTCTAAATCACAATTTAGGAATTCGGGCAAACAAGAGGAACTAAAAACTCCTCCCTTAAACAAAAAAAAAAAAAAAAAAAAATTTATGATTTTTTTTGTTTTTGGTATTGTTTATAAAAATTTACTCTATTTTTTGAGATAAATTTTGCAATTTGATCCTTCATTTTTAGAATTTGTTTTTCAATAATAATAGATCTTTAAAAAATCGCTACTATATTTAATTATGGTTTATTGTCGGTTTCTTGGATTGATTGATGTTATAGGTTTTCTATAAGAAAAAAAAAACACACTTTTGATTTTGAAAAAAGGATTATATTTTTCTGCACGATTTATTTTGACTACAGTACATTATTTAACTCCTGAAATTTGATTTTTTCAAAAACATAAACAAGCAAAAAAAAAAATAAAAAGTTTGTTCAAAACCGACAAATCGAAACCAATATTCTGTCAGACTTACATAACAAATCAATACCTGAATTTATCAACAATAGATTTTTGATAATAGAGCTATTTATTTTTTTTTAAACTCAAAATTTTTCTATGAGAAAATTTAAGTAAATAATTTTAGATAACTACAGATAAGAAAGAGATTAGAACGCTAAAAAGTTCAGGATAGCATTGTAGTTGTTGTGGAAAGATTTTGAGAATCCATGTATTATTAGGCAAAGTTTGGGAATTTTCTGATCTTCTTATTTCATATTCTAACAAAGTGAATTAAGAAGTATTTTACCAATAATTTTGTCTTTAAATCTGATATTTAAAGTTATTTAACAGTACTTTGAAATTTTTATTTACGACCTTGTTTACTCAATAACACTGAGATTTGCCAGTGTATCAATTTAAAACCAGTTGAACACATATTTTGGCTCAAGGAACCAAAATACTTGTTCAATAAAAACTAAAAAAAAAATACTTGATCATTTTGAGAAAGTTTGGAAAAAGAATAGATTCCATTTCTTTATTGAAAACAATGTCTATTTACAAACTTTGTTTTTTTCTGATTTCGAAAAAAAAGCAATATCATTTTTGTAAAAAAAAAAATTGTTTGTTCTCTTTTTTCTTCGTAAAAAAAGAGAGAAGAAACCATTTATAAGAGGTTTTGGAAAGGGGAAAAAAATAAAAGATAATTTATGGAAAAAAAAAAAAAAAAAAACAAAATATTTTTTTTTACTATGTCAAGTTAAGAAATTTTTAAGTACTGTTCAAAATACTTCATAGTTAAGAACACAATAGATGCCTGAAGATTTTTAAGTTTGATCGTTTTCGAGAATTGGCTGACAAACGGAAAATAAAAGCGGTGATAGATCTCAATGAATGGATGAACGATCTAGTTTATCTCTATAAAATTTAAACCAAGTTTTGTCACCTACGATGAAAATTCAAAATTTAACTTCAATCTTTTCACTAAATACATTGGGAGAATGAGATCCTTTGAAGAGTCAGTTCTTCAAAGTACCATCAAAAATAACAAATTATTTGTTTCGGTTAAATTTATTTGTTTGTTTGTTTTTTTGACGAGTTAGATCCCGAGTTCCAAAAATAAATAGCAACTCATATTGTTTCATTTGTTCAACAATCACCTTTTATAATTCTTCGTTTTGGATCTCCTTCCAGACTCAAAATAATGAGATTGTTCTAGTGCTAAGATGATATTAATCGTCGTTCTTCGAACTCATCAATATCATCTTATGTCACTTGGAACAATCTCATTTTTTTCGTTCTTCCAAGCCAAACTCAGATTATAACAAGAAGATTGTTTCCAAATCAAAACAATAAACACAGAAATTTTGTTATGACGAATTATAACGAAATCATTCAAAACATCCTTCATGTCAATGTTTTTTTATTCACACCCCTCATAAAAATAAACTCACAACATTTTTTTAGACCTTTATTAAAGAAACCACAATCAATTTTCAAAAAAATTGAAATTAATCAAAACAACACTTGCTATTGAGGATACTGTAAGATAGATATTTCTTAAAAGCCTACAGTTTTTTAATTTTTGGAACTCCAAAGTACAATGTAATACTTTATAGGACTTATCAAGAAAATAAATCAAATTAGTTCCAAATAAAGTGAAAAATCCAAATAAATCTTTACGTTTTATTTTTTATAAAATTTTTCCAATCCTTCCCTTAAATATTTTTTTCTATGCTTTTCATAGAAAATTGGATTGAAGGCATTTTTCATATCACTTATAAAAGAAATTACTCTTCAAGTGTTCTTCATTATTTACCCAAGGAGAACTTTTCAAATGAGCAAGTGTCTTTTATGTATGTCTCTTTTTTATTGCTTTTTTTTCAAAAGAGTTTACCTTTATTCAAAACGATTTTCTTTGTTTTTTTCACAGTTTAAAGTCATCTTATCCCAAGTGTCAACAAATACCACCAACAGAACAACTTTTTAACTATGTGGTAAATAAAAATCAAGTTGATCTTTTTGCAACTGTTTTATATTCACCAGACAAATTCATAATAAACAAATCCGATCAAAAACAAGAAAACAAAAAAGAAAAAGAAAAAGAAAAAGTAACACAAAAACAACAAAAAACAAAAACAATTAAAACAGGGAATTCAATTATTATATTATCAAAGTATCGGTTTCATGAGTTGTTTAATTCTGTGTTACAAGAATTAAAATTAAAAATGATAAACCATGATCCAAACAATCAAGAATATGGGATCGAACAATGCTTCTTAGAAATTCAAAAGAACTGGCCCAAGCAATTACGAAAGAACCAAGTTCAAACACGAATGGGAATTAATTCTACTCAAAGACTGAGAGTGTTTATACCTGGCAAAAGCGGATCAATTTTTTCAACAAGCGCACCAATAATTTGTTCAAAAAAATTTTCTGGTCTTTCAGCAGATCTGTATTCTTTATTCAAGCCTTTCCTTCCTCACCTTTGGAAAATTTGGCAACTCTTAATTACCGGAGAATCCTTAGTAATTACTTCACAAAATCCAGACCTTTGCTCTTTTGCAACTTGGGAAATACCAACTTTAATTTACCCTTTAGAATACGGTGGCAAAATCTTGCCATACACAAACATTTATTCAAAGCAATTTTTCAAAAAAATTGAAAAAAAACACTTGAAAAATAATCAAGAGGAGCCATGGGTGATTGGTTCAAGTAACATCCAACAATCACTACAGTTATTTTCTAAATGGCAAAATATTTTAATTCTTAATCCAAGCAATCACCAAATGTAAGTTTATTCATCCTGTTGGAGTATTCCGATATTAATCCATTTTGAGATACATATTTTTGAGATAACCCTTTGAAAAAGGGGAGGGAAAAAGCTTTTTATAAATTGTTTGACTCAGAACTGCTTAAAAGTGCGATTAAAACAGTTTGCTAAAGGAGCCATTTAAAATTTTTCGTCATCACTTTTCAGACAATTGTATTTTTGATTATGTTATACAAATCTTCTGAAGGGATTAGCCTCATGATAGATTCTTCTATAATTAAAATATGTTGTAATTAGATGTAAATAATATTAGTTCAAAATGGCTCAAATAGTTTCTGTGACTCTAAAAAATCTATTCTAAATATTATTGCACAATAAATTATTGGATTTTCAACGAAGGATCACAATTAAAAAAGTTTCAATTTGTAATTTTTGTAAATTTTTTTTTAAATTCTTATTCCAAAATCATAAAAAAAAGAAACCCAAAATAACAGTATTCTGGTATTTAATAATTCAGTTTTAGAACTTCCAAAAGTAACTATTTTTAAATTTTTGAATTTTCAAGATTAACTCAAAAATCATGAACCTAAAAACCCAAAGAATGATTATTTTTGTTTCCTTTTTATAATAATAATTGCAAAATCTAACTTCATTTCCAAGATTCGCGAAAATAATTTGTCAAAATAATTTCTGTGTCAATTATTTAATTATTTAAAACAATTTAATTTTTCAGCAATTAGTCTACATTTTGCAGATAAATTTAAGAAAGATATTTTGCAACTTTGAAGTCTGAAAATTGATGGATCAGCCTTTAAATTTGTCTCTAAATACAGATTTTTTTCTGAAATTCTTTCGTTTTTTTACTGATACAAGGATCATTTTTAATTGATGGGATCAACTTTTAGTACTATTTTACTAATCGATTTTTTAGAGACATTTGAACCAGGCGCACTAATGCGATAACACCCAATAACAACACACTTTAATCTTAGACTTCTCCTTGGTAGATGCTGATCCCTTAAGGAAAATACGTTATTTTTTTGTTTAACTTTTAGAGTCTACAGTAGCAGTGAAAAGTTTGAAAATTAAAAACATACAATAAGATAACAAGTCAGGATTTCATTTGAATTTTTTCCGGATCTTTGGATGTGGTGAAGGAACACAATTGGAAACATGCTATCTCTTTTTTTTAGAGTTTTTTTGGTCAAAATTGATTTTTGGAAAAAACTAACTTTTTCATATCTTGTGCGAGGCTTGATAAAAAAATACAATTAAAAACAAGTATTTTTTTTCTTTTTGATCGAAAAAACCGTTTTCCTAAAAGGGTTTTAATCTCTGACAAAATTTACAAATAAAAGGAAAAACTTATAACTGTATTTTGTTGTTTAAAAAATCGTTTGTGTACTTATCATATTGCACGTTTTTTTATTGAAATTGCTCAGTAAATTGTTTTCTCTAAAAAAAGTGTGTATTTTTTTTTTTTTTGAAATATTTCAATGAAAATATTTAGAAATAAATATACAATTGTAGTCGATTCAATAAATATTAATATTAAACTTAATTTGCCATTGCCAATTTACAAATAGATCGGCTACAAACAAAGAAAATTTTTTATGAAATGACAAGAAAAATGCCAATTTTTTTTTGAAATACTTTTTATTTAATAACTTCTGATTGTTAAAAACATTTTAAAAAATAGAAATAATTTTAAAAAAAATTAATATAAAATAGTTCATAAAATTTTTAATTGTAGAGTTATTTTTTCTTGAATTTTTTTTTAAAATCTAAATGAGATTTTTCCCCATTTCTCATTTGGATATTGGTAATAGGCTCATTTAAATATCTTTTGAAAAAAGCAAACAAAATCCATTTTTTAACTCAATTCATTATAACAAAATATTTATAAAATCACAGCATAATCATTAAAAATACTCTTTTTGTAAGAAAAAAAAAAGGAATTTTTATTTTTTTTTTTTTATTATTGAAAAAGTGTAAATTACATTCCAAATACCCTTAGACTTAAATTCTCTTTCAGAAATTTATGCGTGAAATCATAGATTTTACGATTATTCATTAATGAAAATAATTTCAAACTGTCTTTGTTTAAAATTAAGTCATTAAGATTTAATTCTTGTAATTTATTTAGAAATATTAATCTATAATATCATAAGAAGGACATACACATAAAAAATGATCAATATTTTCTATTATTTCCTTTTATTTATATTTTAAACATAAAGGACAAAATTTATTTGTATTTTTTTCTATTACATAAAAATATCTATTTAAGTAATTAGTAATTATTGTGAATTTTAGAATCCATGAACTTGAAGATAACTTAAATATTTTTGGGTTACAAATAAAGAAATTTCTTTTTATATTATTTTAAAATATTCTTAGGTGAGGTGCCGTCAAGTGTCATCAAGCGACGTAGAGTGCCTCAATTTTCTTGGGTTTTTCTGTTTTAGTTCTAAAGTAAAAAAATCCTAACGAAGATCTATCAATTTTCCAAATAAACAGAAAACTCAAGAAAACCTAACGACAATTTTTTTAATTTTTGAAACAAAAAGAAAATTTCAAAAATTTAATTTTTAATTTCTAAAATTAAAAAAAAAAAAAAAGCTAATGACGATTGTCAAGAATTTAAAAGATTAGAGAAAAACTCTTTGATTTTACAAATAAATGGAATACTCAAAGAAAACCTAATGACACTTTTGTTTGAATTATTGAAATAAAACGAAAACTCAAGAAAACCTAACAAAAATCTCTTGATTTTCCAAATAAACAGAAAACTCAAGAAAAGCTAACGTTTTTTTTTTTTTTTAATTTCAGAAATTAAAAATTAAATTTTTGAAATTTTCTTTTTTTTCTAAAATTAAAAAAAACCTAACGAAGCTTTTCTAAAATTCAAAAAAATTGACTAAAATAAAGTTTTTAGTCAATTCTTTTAAATTTTAGAAAAACTGGCTAGGTTTTCCGGCTGGTAGAATTCAATAGCTACTTATAATTGTAATTATAAATTTCTTTTATAAGAAGTTTTAAGTTTTTTGATTACCAATTATTTTTTTGTTGATTCTTTGATTAAATTTTATTCATGTTTATTCAGATAAGGCAGAAATAAAATTTTTAATTTATTTTTGAATTTAAATTTCCTTTTATTAATTGAAATTATCATATTTTCGAATTTAAATTCTGTTTTATAAGAATTGGCATATTTCTATTTATTTTGCATATTCCGGTAATACATCTACCAATGTAAGAATTCAAATGATTTTAAGTTTTTATTTCATAATTCTATATATCTAATCCATATGTTAATTGTCAACTATAAAAGATTTAAATAATACAATTTTTCAGATTAATGGTTAGTAAATAATTTTTTGAAAAATTGTTTATAATTATTATATATTTCTTTAGATTTTTTTAGATTCTATACTAAATGATAATTTTTTTCTAATTAAATACCTAAATATTTGATCTTTGTTAAATCTTTTTAAATTTACTGTTTTGTATTTATTAGGTTTTGATCCAAATTGAATTATTATTCCATAAATTAAAATTAATTTTTCATTTAATTGATTTTCATTTCATTTTTTAATGAAGATTAAATCATCTGCAAACATTTATTTTTGATTAGTTGTTGGTATTATTTTTACTCAAAGAAAATGTGAAATAAGAGCAAATATTAAAAAAAAAAAAAAAAAAAAAAAGGGGGAATTTTGAATCTTTCTGATCAAACTTCTAATATTTATTAAAATATTTTAACAAAGCAATCTTGTTTCAATTCATTTTTTGAGAGTTTTTCTTTAAAGTAAGATTTAATATATCGACATTTGATGAGACAACATTAGAATTCTAAATGAATTTTCCTATTTCAAATATCAAAAACTGTAATTTATTATATTTTTATTTCATTGAAATTATTTCCCTTTTTATCTTATCTAAAAGAA
This sequence comes from Anaeramoeba flamelloides, assembly GCA_027625915.1. NCBI lineage: Eukaryota > Anaeramoebidae > Anaeramoeba > Anaeramoeba flamelloides. The sequence continues at coordinate 7,345,215 of JANTQA010000032.1, read as the reverse complement.
AATGATAGTAATTAAATAATAAAGAATCCACTAAAAATAAGTTAAATCTGTTTTACAAAAAAAAAAAAAAAAATTGAACATATAATGTTTTAACAGACTTTTTACCCAACAACTTATTTAGATTTACATTTTTTTAGTAGAATTTCCCCTTTTAAATTCCAATAAAAAATCTTCGACTTGATCGGTTGTTTTACAATCAGTTGAAAATTGATATTTAAATCAATAAAATTCAAAAATTTTAACAATTTTTTCAAATAGTATCTCTGATTTTATAAAAAAAAATTGAAAGATCTCAAAATATTATTTTTGAGTAATATGCTAAAACAAAAATTACTTTCAAAAAAATAAAATTCTTTAAGGCGGAAAAATGAAAAATAATAAGATTCTTAAATACCATTACTTATTTAAGTTCTGAATTTGATAAATTTCTTTTTAAAATCTATTTTTTATTTCATTAAATTAATTTTTTTTTTTTTTATTATTATTTTATTTTTTTCTGAAAATCTCCTAATGTAATCATAAATATATAGTCTCAAATCTAAAAACAATATTAACAAAGAAAGGAAAAAAGAAAGAGGGAAAAAACAAGAAAATATGAAAGAAGCAATAAACGTTGGTCTTAAAAGTGATTTGCATTTATTAATTCCAATTGATAAAAAAATCTTGTCAAAATTCCAATCATTTACAAAAAAAATAAATAAAAATAAAAATAAAAAAAAAAGCCATTCTGATCAACAAGTTTCATTGAATTATAGTAAATGTATTCGCAAATATTTTTATCATTTAACCAAACAATTCATTTTACCACTTGAAAATTACTTCAATCAATTAATTCCTGACATTACTGCAATCTCGCCATTTTATCAATTACCAGTATTACATGGGTTTTCAGAAAACCAGTTTTTAGACAAACTATTCCGATCCGAACTTGGAAGAGACTTCCAAGGAAAATATACAGAAACGGAACAAATTCTTTATCGTAAATTTATCCATTCGCCAACATTTCTTCTTTGGTATTATTCCAAAAAAAAAGAAGTCTCAAATCTTTTTTCAAAATTGTATAGAGAAAGTATCTTTCAAGTGAACTCGGAATATTTAATAAAGGGGAAAAATGAAATACAATTGATTGATTTAACTCTAAGAATTTTTAAAAAACTTGAAACATCATTAATAGTGAAAGATTTTGAGCTTTGTGATGTGTTAATGAATTTGATCAATGAGATAATACCTAAAATCCCAAAGCAATATCAAATTAATTTAATGAACAATTATAAAAAATTCCAGCAAACTATTGGAAAGGCAAAGAATAGTATAAGTGAATCGTTAAAGAAGGTTAATAATCAATCACAATCAATCAATTTTGAAAATCAAACACCCGTCGAAAAAATTATTACAAATAATCAACCGAAAAATAAAAACAAAAATAATGAGAATAGTAATAAGAAGAATGGTAGCGTATATGACAAAAAAAAATAATAACGATTTTTCGACTGTAAATAATATTTCTTTTCAAAAAAATATTACTTTTGGAAAGAATTCAAAAAGCGTGGACAAAGAGTCAAACAAAAAAAAAATATCCAACAATTAATACAAAAATTTTAGATTTATTATGAAAAATTATGTTTAATAATTGATTTAATTTTTGGAAATTTTTTTTAAAATCAAAAAAAAAAAAAAACATAAAAACAATCACAAGAATTAACATTAACAATTAAATTTTATTAAATTTCAAAATAAATATGTTAGATTTACTAAAAGAAAATAAACCTTAAATTTAATTATTATTATTAATACTCGAAATCTTATGTAATATTAATTGATTTCAAAATCAATAAAATATATAGAAATATTTAAATAATTTTATAAATTTTGTTTTTAGATTAAACTATTTTCCATGAACTTCAGTGCATCTTAAATGTGAGTTAAAACTTCTCAAGTAGTGTCATAGTACTATTATAACAGAAGTAGATAAGAAAATACCAACGGGGGGGGTATTATAAGGCATTTCCATAAAGGTGGCTAATTATTAAAATATATATTTCAAATAATATTTTAATTGTGAGTAGTTCTATTCTGAATAAATTTGAATATTAAATTAAAAGGGATATTTATACTCATTGAATTGGTACCGTTTTTCTTAATTTCAATATATGTTCATCAAAATATTTTCCAAAAAATGAAAAATAAAAATAGAACTTTTTTTTGGCGAAAATGATGTACTACCAATTTCAATAAAAAAAACGGTCAATTCTGGTAATTATCCAAACATTTTTTCAACAATTTAATAGAGTTATTAGTTTTTCATTCTCAGAGAAATTTTTTTAAGAATAAATATCTTATGGATCTAGTTGATTGTGAGATATTTGCTACTTACCCAAGGAGTGGCTTCCCACGTAAAAAGGAATATTGTGAAATTGAACATATTTTGTTGAAATAATATAAATAGCAAAAAAAAAAAATTTCCTGGAATCCTAATTAAAAAAATTCAATTCACAAATAAATTTTTATAAGGATCTCAATTACAAAAAATCCAATTACCAGAAAAAAAAATAAAAATCATAGAATCTCAATTACAAAAAATGCAAACAACAAAACAAAATTTTAAGCAATCAGTATTCTACTACAACAAGACAAAATTTTAAAATATGTTATTGGTGGTATTGGATACTTACAACTTTTATATATACCAACTGTCAAAATATTCTGATAGACTATGACACACAAAAAAGAATATTTTTTTTAGTGAGAACAATTTTTTTTTTTGATTTTTTCTGAAAAAGAAAACATTTAAATAAATTTTATTTTCTCACCTTGTAAAAAGAAAAACCCTGTTTATTGCTATTTTCATCATTATTCTTCAATAACGAGTCTTTATTGCCAGGAATTTTAATATAAAGATCTTTTTTCTTTTTTGAGATAATTCTTTTTGTTAACCAATAAAATGATCTATTTAACCAATTAAAAAATAATTGCATTCAACCAAGAAGGATATTTATAATTAATTAAATTTTTGAGTGTCATTTAAATAGTTTACTGATTAAATTTTGTTTTTGTTCTAAGATATAATTTGATTTTTCAAAATAAAATTTCCTTCAAGATATTTGAGAATATAGCAATTTTATCCATAAAATTCAAAATCAATTTTTTTTCTGACTAAAATGATTTAAATTGTTATAAGGATTCTTGTGAATAAGACTAAAAACAATTTGTTAAACAAATTTTTTTGCAATTTTTTTTCATTTTTTGTATATCAGAAAAGAACTTTTTTAAAACATTAAAGAATAAAAAATAAATTTACTTAATAGATCTCAATTTAATTGGGAAACTGTTGTTAAACTTCTATCAAATATTCATTTATTTCATCACCTATACCTCAATTAGTTTTATTGGCTGGAATTTGAATTGAAAGTTTAATTATTAAAAATAATAATAAAATAAAAAATTTTCTTTCGAAATCAACACTTTCCAATATAAAAACAAAAAATATTGTTTACCATTTTCAAGAATTAACTTAATTCTTAAACAAAATAATTAGATTACTTTTTTTTGTTTTATATCGGAAACATCTGAATTTTAGAAATCAAAAAAAGATACTCAAATTAATAAATTGATTAGATGAGGTTAACTCATCAATTTCATCAGTCAAAACACAAATTACAAAAATATTTTTTTCAAGATCTTGAGAACATTTCATTATATTTTTACAAAAATCTACTCCCTGTCGGTTTATGTTCCCTGAAATTTGAAAAAAAGATTATCTCTTGTAGGGTGTAGTGACTTGTTAATTTGATTCTTAGTTGATCGATCTTGTACTTGGTATGGGGTTTTAATCGTGGATCAAAATGGAAATTTTTGAAAATTTATTTTTTGTTTTTCCGAAATCCAAATTGAAGTGTGTAAGGTTAATAAAATTGTAGGTTTTTAAGAATAAATTTAGATTTTTGTGTTGTAGAAAAGAAAAATATTTTTATTTACTTTTTTGTCAATTAACTAAAGGAAAAATATATTATTTCTTTAAAAGCACAAAATAAAACCAAACCTAATTAAAAATTTCAATCAACAACCCATAAAATCACATTTTTTAATACTAAACTTCCAATATATTAGTTTTTGACTCTTTAATTCGGATTTCATAGAAAAAAAAAATAAATTTTCAAAAATTTCCATTTTGATCCACTATTAAAACCCCATACCAAATACAAGACCGATCAACTAAGAACCAAATTAACAAGCCACTACATCCTACAAAAGATAATCTTTTTTTCAAATTTCAGGGATCATAAACCTAGGGTCAAAAAAAATAGAAATCATCAAATTTAAAAATTCAAATTTTGGAAAAAAAATCTTTATTACTCTTGTTTCCGATTTTCAAATGTATATAATTTCTTCAATTTGAAATAAATTACTTTTTTTTAGGATAACGTCGTTTTAATTTGATTTGATCTAACTATTTCGGAAAAAAATTGTTCAATAAGTTTTGCAAAAAATTCTGAAAAATAATTAATTAATTTAGGAATTGCCATCTGTTAAATTTGATTCATAGTATGTATATAAGAAATAATGGGATATTGATTTATCCCAAAATGTTAACATTCAGTAGTTATTTCTTAATGGAAATAAAAATGTGAAGGGTGGTATTATCTTTTCTTCAATAGTGATTATATATATCCAATTTTTTTTTTTTTTTTAGAAATAATAAAAAAAATATATTAAAGGGTTTTTTTTTCAACCTCAAATTTTAAGAGTGTAAATAATTCTCAAAAACTAGTGTGTGTTCAACTTAAATATCACTCTAACCTTGATTTGAATCATTCAGAGGTTATTTTTGTCAGAATTTTTTGATTTTTAGTTCATATTTCTCTTGAGAACTCAAAAAAGTTGAAGGGAAATCAAATTCAAAAATATTTATTGTATACAAGAAAAAAATGAGATGAACTTTAGTCCGATAGTTTTGAAGGGAACTTTTATGATTATAAAATAAAATTTGATTGAAATACAATTGAATTTTTCATTGAAATTGAATGAGTGATCATTGAAATATTCAATTAAAGTTACCTGGTAATTCAAAGGAAATTTTTATTATGAATTTTTTGGATTTAATGAATTTCCATTGAAATATAAGAGAAAAATATATAAAAATTAAAGGAAAATTTATCAAATAATCAAAAGAGATATTTATTTTGTTGATTTTTAAATGTGAACAAAAAAATAGAACCCCATCAAATAAATTAAAAGAAATAAAAAAATAAAAAAACAAGTTTAAAGATAATACAATAAAAATAACACTATAAACTATCATCAAAGTGACTTCTAGAGTCATTTCTACCCAAAATTTTTACTTCTTGAAATACCAAAATTTCTTTGAAGTAATTACCTTTCAATTTATTATTGTATTTGGGTATTTTAGTGTTTACCTTTTTTTATTTTTGGAAAATATTTTTTGTTTTTGTTGGAATGAAAAAGAAAAAGAGAAAAAGAGAACTAAAAAGATTAGAAATTGAGCTAAAGTTCTTTTACTCGTGTATTCAGAACCCAAATAAAAAAATAAATACCAATTATAAAAAGTAAAAAAATAAAAATCAAAAATTTTTTTTTTCCATTTAGTAAAAGAAAAACTGAATAGACATCGTGTATAAAAATGCGTGATTTGTATTAATGATAAACCTTATTGGATTTGAAAAATAAGTTTTAAAATTAATAAACCTGTCAGTTTTTGACACAATGGTTAAATAGTTATATTAAGAGTGATGATTTATTTTAGCTCCTGGTTTCACTTGGGTAGGTTGAAAATGTGAAAAGGTAATGAATGTTCACAAGTATTGTAGTGTTAATTAGACAGGAAATTTCAAAGAAAATAGCATTTAAAGAATTTCATATACAGCCGGTTCCACTTTTAAGACACAAACTATCAACAAAATGTAAGACGTATAAAAATTCTCAAACTAAAGTCCAAAATTCAAATTCTAGTAAAATAATTTGTGTATAACAATTCCCAAAGAATGTGCTATAATTTGAGATTCTTTATGTGCCTTAAATTTCGTTAATAGTTTGTATCTTAAAAGTGAAACCGACTGTAAAATTTGATGATTTTTTGAGAACTATTCATCAAAAATTTACAAAATACATCAAATGAAATTTAAAGGATATTTAATAAATATTTCAAAGCAAAAAATTGTTATATGAAATTGATTGAAATTTAATGGGATATCCATTGATTACAAATATTTTATTTTATGGCGTGGAGGGGCCTATTGAATTTTTAAACAAATTGAAATAAAATCACAGTGTAACATGTTTTTTACATCCTTATTATACGAATACCTTTTTAAATTGATAGAACAGCTTAAAACCCCACATTTAATTTCAATTAATTTCAATAAACACTCGTTCTCTAAAAAGAAAAGCCTTCTACTCGATCCTTAATATATCTATCTCTTTACCAATAATATAAAATCTCAATTATTTGTTTTTATTCAAGGTTCCTATCAAAAAACAAATAATAAGACATTTTATTTTTTATTAGCGTTTTATATGATAAATTCACAAATTAAATTTCAACTTTTTTGGTTCATGTTCTTTTTTTTTGAAAATTTTATTCCTATGCTTGGAAAAAAATAAATTTATCCAACTAAATAGAAAGAAAACTTGCCATCTAGTTGATAACAGAAAATTTTAAAAACAAATAATATTTTAGAAGCTAAGTTATAAGAACTAAAAAAAAAAATGGAAAATATATTTAAAAAGATTATATGCCTTCTTTGAATTTAACAAAGAAAAAAATGAAAAAAAATTCTTCATACAAAAAATTATACTTTCTTTTAAAAATTCTTAACTCTTTTTACAATTGAGAAAGAAAAAATATACATTGTAATAGATAGAAAATATAGAGAATTGTTAGATAATTATTTATTAAAAAAATAAATTGGAATAAAGTGTAATGTAATTTTTCAATCCTTCTTTTAAATATCAAAGACAAATTTAAACTACTTAATTCATTAAACGCTTATATTATTATAACCTGTTCTGAATAAGGGATTAATGATTTCTTGTAATTCAAAGATTGTGTTTTTTTAAATGGAAAGCTGAAATAAAAGGTGTTTCTGTAATTTTCGATTAACTGCAACAGACGAAATGTAAATTTTTTTTCTGTTTAAAAATTTTCAAATATATTAATTACTGCTAATTTCTCAAAGAATTTTCTGAATTTACTTTTCAGTCCTTTGCACGGGTTTCGAAAATCGTTTAAACAAAACTTTTCAAAAAGAAAAAAGAAAATTATTCAGGGCTATGTTTCCCACCCTTGAGAGTGTTAAGTTATTGTGCTATTCCATGTTCCACTTCTCAAAAATAATTATACAATATGAAGTAATTGGGCAAAAAAAAAACTTTTTTGTCAACTTTGCCTTTTCACACATACTTTTTTTCTTTCTTTTAAATGAAAAGGAAATTAAAAATAAAAAAATAATTGCAAAAAAATCGCTTTTGTGGATTTTTAAGTTCAAGTTCAACTTTGAGAACATTTCAAACTTAGAAAAGTAAATGTAAAAAATAAATAGGAGGTTCAGAGGAATTGCTGTGAGTTCAGAAAGACAAAATGGAAATTCTAAAATATTATAATCAAATTTTGGCCTGATCTTTCATTGGAAAAATTGTGGAAATTGTGAAAATTTCTTTTTTAATCACAAAGAAATTCTCATTGGGGAAATATTACTTGGATTACATAACTCTTCAAAGAGTGATTTTTATACATTTTTCACTTTTTTCATGTAAAAATATAGTCCTTAAATAAAAAAAAACTAATCTTTTTAATCCAAATCATAAAAAATAAATTGTCGTTTTTTCTTTCAACAAATTGATTTCAGAAAATTACATTTGGTTAGTTAAGTCCGAAATATTGACAAGACTTTAAAAGCACTCAATTTGCCAAAATTTTTAAAAGATTTATCAAAATAATCTAATTAAATTAGATTATAGTAAATTTTAAAACTGTTTTTTGCCAATTCAAAAGAAGAAACAAACCCAAACACTTTAACTTGAAATCAAGAATTGGATCTAAAAGTGTTCTAGTTTCCTTCAACAATTTTTCTCAAATCTGAAAAAACTTTATGATATTCTTCTTCTTGAAAATTAGTCAAACTTAAAATTCTGGTTATTTAGTTTTGTTAGTAGTAGATTTTGTCAAAATTAACGAGTTTTTCATTTAATTAAAATTCAAAAAACTGTATAATCAATTTTCAGAACAAAAATTACTTCAAATGAAACAAACAATAAAAAACTCTCAGAACCCATTCTGTTTCTTTGAAAATAGACCAATTTTAAATAACAATTTCACAAAAAAAAGAATTTTTATCTTGACCTTTGAGAATGATTTTCCAAAAATAAAAAAAAAAAAGAAATATTTTTCTATTTTATTCTTTCTTTTTTCAAACTTGAACAAATTCAAGTCATAAAATTCAGTTACGAAACTAATTCCACAAGAAAACGAGAAAACAGATTTGGATTTAAAAAAAAAATTCTTTCCCAAAATAATCATTTATTTTCAAAACAATAAAAAAATATATTTTCGAATAAAAAACAATAAATTTAAGCAAAATGAGTTATAATAACACAATCACAAAAATCGCAGTTGTTGGAGGAGGTGGAGTTGGAAAATCTTGTGTTACATTGAAATTTCTTCAAAATAAGTTTGTTGAACAATATGGTAAAATTACCTTTTCATTTTTTTTTCTTTTCTTTTTTGAATCCCAATCCATTTTTAATTTGTAATTTCTTTTGTGCTTTCAACAAACAAATCTCTTTATAAACATCCACTAGATCCAACAATCCAAGAAATATATCGAAAATCAATAATTGTTGACGAAGAAGCAGCCTTTCTTGACATTCTAGACACTGCGGGACAAGAAGAGTACAAAACTTTAACTGATCGTTATTTTAGGAACTCACACGCCTTTCTCTGTGTGACTAGTTATGACCAAAGAGGATCAATTGGGCAAATTAGGGAATATGTGAAAAGGATCCAAAGAGCCAAAGACGAAGACGAAATTGTTGGTTTGCTTGTTTGCAACAAGTGTGACATAGCAAAAGAAGAAAGGGCAATAACAGAAGAAGAGGTGAAGAAATTATCTCTAGAATTGAATTTAAATATGGTCGAATGCTCTGCTAAAACTGGTGAAAACATAAATGATTTGTTTTTCACATTAGTCAGAAATTTAAGAAAAAAAGAAAACGACGAATATGAACAAACCTTTTTAAACAAAAAGAACAATAAAAAGAAGAAAAAGAAAAACAAACAAAAAACAAACAGAAGATCTTATAAATCTAGAAAAAAAAGATCTAAAAAAAACCATCTTGGTTGTACAATTTGTTAAATATTTTGAACATTTTAATCAAGGATTAATTTATAAATCTTAATCTTTTATTTGTATAATTTTTTTTTTTTTTATCATTCTCTTTCATTAAAAACAAAATTTCATTCAAGAAAAAGGATTTTAATTTAAGGTAATAATTTGAAAAATCAACCGAAAAAAAAAAAATGAAAATAAAAAAAGATCCAAACAAAAATAAAATTGTAAATTTCAATATTTTTTTTTACTTTTTTCTTTGGCTTTAAAAGCTAAATTCAGCATTTTCATCAGGAATGTACAAACTCTTTTCCACTAATTACCATCCATTTCAAAATGAAAAAAAAACACTATTGTTTCAAAAACATTTCTTACACATAAAGATAAATTCTAAAAAATTTCAAAAAATTTTTAGTTCATTTTTCATTTTGATAAATCTTTGAAATGTTTCTTATCAAACAGCCCAGGACAAAGAATATTTTGAAGAATAACTAATTTTACAAAGTTTCTCCAAACTTGACTTCATAAAATGCTTTATTCAAGGTTAATCAAGTAAAAATTTCCAAACATAAATAGCAATTTATTAGTAGTAACAAAAAAAGGAAAATATTTTATTTTGGGCACATTTATCTCGATTAAAACTATATTATTCATTTGTATTTTATTTTAAAAAATAAATTGGAAAAACAAAATGATAACAGTTTGGAATAATATTTCTTACAATTTATTTCCCGTATTAAAATTATTGGGGGGTTTAATTTATGAATAAAATTATTACTTATTACATGATGTAAAAATCATGTTTGGAAAAAAAAAATAAGAATAAAAAACAAAATCTGTAAAAAAATTAACATTATTTTAAACCATACAATTCTAAATTCATAAAAGAATATCAACAAAATAATTATAAACAATTATTGACTCAACAAGAAAGTTAGTACATATAAATAAAGAAATAAATAGATAAATTCAATAATTTTTCAAATTTTTGAGTACACTCAAAAAAAAAAAATAAAGATAAAGTCTGTGAGACTATATATATATATATATATATATATATATTTGATTCTTTTAAAAAGCTATCAATCAGATAAATCCTTTAAAAAACTTTCCACACGAACATTTAAGAGTGTATAATTATTGGATTTGTGAAAGGGTCATTTAAAAAAAAAAAAAACTTTTAATGTTAAACAAAATATTTTGAAAAAATAATATAATATATCGAGTACCAATTATTAAACTATTTGGGCAAATAGTTTGAAATTTTTTTACAGTGGTATAAATATTAAAAAGTTATTTCGAAAAAAGGGGGAAGATTTTATTTTCAGCCTCCCTTTATTTAACCCAATGCCAACTAAAACATCTAAATATACAAAATTATAAACTACCATTAATTATTTATTGATTCATAATAATTTGTTTGTTAGTGTGGCATTACATTAAATAAAGATATTAAAATTTCTGATCTCTGTTTTTATATGAAATTTTTTAGATGTGAAAAATGGTGATTATTTTTTTTTTTTTGTGATCGAAAAAAAAGTTATTCTAAAAGTATTTGATCTTGACAATATTTCAATAGAAGGGAAAACTTATAACTTTATTTTATTCTTAACAAAACCTTTTGTTTCCTTACTCTATTGTTCATTTTTTAGTGAAATTGGCTATAATGCTATCACCAAAAAAAGTGTGAATTTTTTTTCCCTCATTTAATAAATATTTCAATGAAAAGATTTAGAAATAAATACACAATAGTCATTGAGTCAATCGGTATTAATATTAAACGTAATTTAGTAATTGCCAATTTTCCAAATAGTTCAATAACAAAGATGATTTTTCATGAAATGTACATTTAAAGAAAAAATGCACACTTTTTTGGAAATATCCGAGTTAATTGATACATTTTATCGGTTTATGCATCACCTCTCTTACAACAACTGTAATATCTGATTTTTATTGAACAAATAATAGCACTTGTCAAAATTTACAATAATAACAATTATATTTATCGTTTAAAAAGTTTTATTTTTAATTCTGAACAATTGTTGGATAACCTAAATTTATCAAATTAATGGATGACTGGAGTTGAAACTGTTGAATGACCGGCGTATTAAATACCTTGTCAGTGGAATTTAAAAAGTTTTGTCAATAAAAAAAAAAAATTAAAATATTTTTAGAAAAGAATTTTCTATTTATTTTGATTTTCATAAACCCTATAAAAAATAAAAAAAAAATAAAATGTAAAGTCTATCGCAGAATTTCAGCATGGTTAAATAATATTTGTATCTTGTTAATTAAAAGTAAAATATGTTTTTTTTTTTTTTTTTTTTTTTGTTTGTAATTAGTTTAAAATTGATATTCAACACAATTTTAACATTATGTAACTTTTAAAAAATATCAACTTATCAAGCTGAACATTATATTTGCATTATGTTAGTAAAAATAAAAAGAGTTTTTATGTGAAATTTAAAAGTATGTTTGCTGATTTTTACCATGTTGATAACATTATGTTTTTATTTTTTATTTTTTTTTTTAGGATAAAGACTTATTTTTTATTCTTTAAAATTTCCAAGACCTTTGAAGTAAATAAATCAAATGCTACTATTCCAGGATGTTTTTCCAAACTTTCTTTCTCATTTTTTTCTTCTCCTTTCTTTTCTTCTCCTTTCTTTTCTTCTCCTTTCTTTTCTTTTGTCTCATTAATTAATTCTGTTAAATATGGAACTCCTTTATCACATGCCTTTCTTAAAGAAATATCTATTGGAATTTCCCCAAGAAAATCTAAATTCTCTTCTTTACATAATGATCTTACTCCACCTGTTGTTGGTTTAAAAATTTGGCTTTTGAACTATTGGATTTTAAATTTTAATATTTTTTTTGTAAAATACAATTGGAAAAATTTTAGTAAATATATTAGATTTTTAAAAAAGAATAAATAAAGGCTAATTATTATTTTTGTTTCGTCAAAAAATTTTTGTACAACAATAGATCTTGTTAACTTTGAAAAATATAATTTTAAGAATTTTTAAAAATAATACAAACTATTTTTCAATTAATAAAACTGCCTTTATAACACCCCAGTATTTAAATTTCTTGAATGAAATAAGTTTGAATTTTTTTAATTTTTTAAATAAAAAATAGAACACAAGAAAACTGTTGTTAAGGTCTTTTTTTTTTTTATTTTAAATTAAAGAATTTATGAAAATCATTCTTGATATTTCACAATTCTTTTCAATTAAAAAAATAAAATAAAAATAAAAACACAATAGTTTATAACCTTCCACTGCACTTGTAAAAATCAAATAGTATTTGACTGAAATTAAACACACACACACACACACACACACACACACACACACACACACACACACACACACACACACACACACGCACGCACACACACACACACATATATATATATATATATATTATGAATATTATTATTAACAAAATAAATATCTTATTAATTATTAAACACAATTAACAATAAAGAAATGATTCTTCAAAATTTTATAATTTTATTCGGAAAAATGTGTCTGGATAATAAATCAAGAAATAAACAAATATTTCTGTGTTTCTCTTTCCTAAAAATTTTTCGTAAAATCCACAACAGAAAATAAACAATCCAATATTTTCTTTTTTTGTTTCGAAAAAATTCATATTTTCAAAAAGCATGTTATTAATTCCAAAAACAACTAATATTCCATAATTAATTAAAATCGGAAATCGTCCTAACACAAACTAATATAGAAACCTTACCATATTATAAACCTAAAATAACATTATTAAATTAATATATCCCGCCTAAAAGCTCTCTGACAATATCTTAAATAAAAAGAAAGAGTATTGTGTTTTATTGTTAAGGATTAAAGGTTGAAAACATTTAATCTGGTAAGAGAATTTTTAAGTGACTAAATTTGAGACTTCTTTCGTGACTAAATCCATGACTAAATTCGTGTCTTCTAATTCAAAGTGCGTTTAAATATACATATCTAGGCACAGTCATTGGAAGTATTTTAAACTTAATTTAGTTTTTCAATAAATAAAAAGAAAGTTAAAACAACATTTCTTAATTTTATATTAAAAAAAAAAAAAAAAAAATTGAATTAAAAGACATTAACTACAAGTAAAAATTTTTGTGAACAATAACGAGATCAAAAAAAAAATTTTGAAACAAGATATTATACATCAAAAAGATGTTTTTTATCCAATTTTAGTTAAATTTAAAATTTTGATCTATTTTTGAATTTATAAATTTTATCTTCATAATTCATAAAAAAACTAATCAAATACAGCTATTGTAAAAAAGTGTGAACTTATTTTTTTGAGATTGCTTGAATTAAAACTATGTCAAAAAAAAAAAAGTTTGAAAAAAGTGAGTAATAGTTTTTTTATAAAACCCTTTTTTTTTTAATTTACATAAAAGGAAATAAATAAACTTTTAAAGGTGGGCTCGAGCTTGAGGCGGAAAGAAAAGCATTTTTTAAACTTTTCAAGTCATCAATTTTTTAAAGTTTTATTTTTCTTAGAGTTTTTAAAATAGAAAACCTGAAAAAAGTTTTTCTTTTGACGATCTAAAAAAAAAAAAAAGTAATCACTTTGTTAAAATAGCTGGAATTGTTTAAAAATATCCCACTCTCGCATAAATTTTGTTAATAATTAGAAATTTTTCATTTTATTTCAATTAATATTTTTTATGTTCACAAATTTATTAAAATGACTTAAATATTAAAATTAGTTAATAAAGAATAATATGTAAATTAATCTCATAAATCCCTCTTAGAATAAATATAGTAGGGAAAAAAATACCGGACATGAAAAAAATCCCGGACAAGATTTTTAATTGTGAGTATTAGTAAAATTTTTGTCTAATTTCAATCAAATCCCTATTATAAATAACCAATTTTTTTATGAGATTAGTAATAAACCTACCTAAAGTTCATCAAAGTAAGGTGTCTCTAGAATACTCTAGTAATTGTTTGATAGCTTATGTTGATCAACTTTTTTTGAAAAACAATCAAGTTTTATAGAGGTTTACTAGAGTTTGGAAAATGATAATTTTTCTTCTTGTTTTTTGATTGATTGAATGGTGTTTTGAACAAGTATGATTTCATTAATCATCATTCTAATAAGTGGGTGAGTTATAATTGAAAAAGTTTGATTCTTAAAAAAAGGAATTTGATTGTAAATAAATGAAATTACACATCAATTTTACTAATATTCACAATTAAAAATCTTGGCCGGGATTTTTTTCACTGCTTTAATACATATTTTTTTTTTTTAAAGGAAAAATTTTTCAGATTTACTAATCTTTTGCAATTTAAAAATTTATTTTTTAGTTTGTTGTTTTTTAAAAAAGTATGGCAAAATAGTTTTTAATATATCCTTCTGAAAATAGAGTTATTGAAGTTTATAATCTGTTTTATCGATATTTTTACAACCCCTTTTATCTTAACTTTTTGAAAATAAATATTCAAACAGTTATTTGATTAAAAATGAAGGCTATTTTTATAAATAAACCTCAAATTTAGATTTGAGTATACGTAACACGAGGTATTATTATAAGAGGTATTCTGAGAATTTTGGAAAAAAAAAAAAATCAAACATAATTACAAATAAAACTTTAAATTCTTGACTTTCATTGCCTAAAAATTCAAATTAATTTGTCAATCGTTTTTCCACCCTTTTATAAAAATCCCATTTAATCATTTTAAAAAGTAACATTATTGAAAAACTTCATAAATTTGCAATAAATGGTTTAGTTACCAATAGTTCAAATAAATAAAAAAAACAAAAGTTATAATTTGATCTGAAAAAAAAAGTATTGTGTAAAGTGAGGAATAAAATTAATAATTTTCAAAGAGGGCAAAACAATTCTTAATTTCATTAAAATCATATTTGTTCAATGAAGAAACAAGAAATCGAAAAATTATAAAAAAAAAAAAAAAAAAAGAAATTGAATTAAACAAAACTTACATTGCATTTTGGACAAACAAAATAAGACATGTTTTCCACGATCCCTAAGATATCAATTCCTGATTTTTGACAAAAACCAATTTCTCTTCTCACGTCCATTAAAGAAACTTCTTGTGGTGTTGAAACTAAAATTGCACCATCAATTTTTAATGATCCAATGTATTGGATGATTGACAAATGCTCATCTGAAGTTCCAGGTGGTGTGTCGATTAACAAGTAATCAATTTCTCCCCAGTTTACTGATTTTAAAAACTGCTTGATCAGCCCGGACTTTCTAGGTCCTCTCCAAATAACTGCAGAATCTCGATCTTGCATTACAAATCCAATAGACATGACACCGATATTTTCGTTAACATACACAGGATCCCAACCAAGAAAAGTCTCATGAACAGTCATAACTTCCACATTGAACATTTTTGGTTGTGATGGCCCTGTAACATCAAGATCCAAAACACCAACCTTTATCAATTTAATTAATTTGTGTGGGAAAGGAAAGAAAAAAATATGCTTTTTAATTTAGAAACCAAAGGTTGGGTTTTGTTTTCAAAAGATAGCTTTTGAACAAAAAAAAAAAAAAAATAAAAAATAAAAAAAAAAAAGTAAAAAAATTTTTATAAAAGTAACAACCTGATATCCTTTTGATGCAAGGTAAAAAGCAAGTTGTGAAGTAACAGTACTTTTCCCGACTCCACCTTTACCACTTAAAATTGGAATAATATTTTTCACGTCTTTTAAACGTAATTGGATCTCATCTAAATCTGGATCTCTTTCTTTTTTTTTTGAATTAAGGCACTTGTCCCTATTGGGGCAGTTTTTACATTTGTCAAGCTTACCAGCTAGCTCAGATCCAAAGCACTCCTCTTTTTTCTTTGAATTAAGGCACTTTTCTCGATTGGGACAGTTTTTACATTTGTCAAGATTACCAGCTTTCTCAGATCCAAAGCACTTTTCATTTTCTTGTTTTGTACAACCTCCACAATTTTGACGATTTTTACAACCTTCACAGTTTTTGTTATTTTCACAACCTCCGCAACCAGAGCTCATGTTATTATATTTTTAGAAAGATAATTGAAAAAAGAAAAAATGATCTTAAAAGAAGATTTTTTTTGTTCAAACTAAAACGAATTCAATCTAAGAGTTAATTTTTTGGTAGTAGACTATTGAATCTAAAAATTGAATGACTTTAGCGATTTACTATAGGTATATTAACTAGATTTTCAATTTTTGGCTTTTTTTCACTATTTATATTGCAATCAAGCCTTTTATAGATTCACCGGTTATGAACTTACCAACCAATTTACCCAAAAACCAGTTCAGTTATTCAGATTTCAAACTATGCTATTAAAGTAAAAATACACAAAAAAAATACAAGAATAATCTTTCTCTAAACAACAAAAAAAAAGTTAAGAAAAGACTATGGTTTTCCGTCTTCTCCAAATAAACTGAAACTCTGTTTTATTAAAATAATTTTTATAAAGATCTATTTTTGAAAAAAATTAATGTTTGTATCCCTTTGTAAAAAAAAAATCATCTTAAAGACAGTCTACAGACCTTTTTTCTTATTCAAAAAATAAAAACAATAAAATTTTCCTTCAGGTTCAGATAAAAGCTTTGCAAAACATATGGAATATTTCAAATTGATCAAAGAACAAAAAAGGTCTTAATTTTTTATTTCACAATTTGAATGTTAACCTTAAAAATTTTTATGAATCCATTTTATTCTTCTTTTAATAAAGTTAAATTAAAATTGTGTATTATTCTTTGTTTAATTATTTTTCAATTCACATGACATACCTAATTTTCTTTTATCTTAAATTTCAGATCGAATTTTGAAATACTGTTATTTTCCAATTATAAAATGAAAATTGTTTTTTCTAGTCACAAAATATTTGCTTTGTTATTTTGGAAAAAAACCAAAGATCTCTCCAAAATCAAATAGAAATAATATTTATTGAGATCAAAAGAATTTTTCATTCGATAACCTCGAGATAAAAGTTTTAATACTGATAAATTCAAATTTATTTTATAAAATTTTTAGTTCAATTTCCATTTTTTTAATCACAATTAACTCTACTAATAAAAAAACACAAGAGAAAGAATCTTTTGAAATTCAAATTTGTTTTATAAAGTTTCTTCTCATTTAAATGTTTGAATGCTTTATTCAAAGCTAGTGTTCAAAAATTTGGAAAATGGAAAATGAATTCAAAATTTTTAGATATTTTTTTGAATTTTTAGGTAGTGATTTTTTGATTTTCACAGGAATGAAAAAAACTTAATATTCATACAATAACCAAAAAATGAATTTTTTAACAATTTATACCCTAAATAAAAACCCAAATACACAGAAATCACCAATCCAAAAAAAAATAAAACTGATTTAACATATAAAAGTAGTTTATGGTACTTTTCAAATATTAATTATTATTATTATTTTTGATTTTTGGACAAATAATAATGAGTATAAACCAGTTTATTTTTTTTTACCAAAATTAGTTTTTATGAACTCAAGCTTCCCAAAAGTGAAGATCTTGTAAGATATATCATTTTTTTTTTTTGAAAGAAAGTCAAAAAAGAAAATATAATTATTGAAAAATAAAATCAATTTTAAAAAATAATTGACCAATTCAGAACTAAAATAATAGTATTTAAACAACTCATTTTTATTCATTTTTCGATCTTAACTTAATTTTTTTTTGACAACCCCATAAATACAATTTTGTAATCATTTGATTTTTTTCCCGATTAAGGCATCATTTCAAAAAATAAATTTACTTTTTCAATTTTATAGTTTTAAAGTACCTGTGTAGATATAAAAAAAATTCCTGTTGTTATATATATATATATATATATACTTTATGGAAAGTTCTTTTCCAGTTCTTTTTAAAAAAATTAGGAGAATAATAAAATAAAATAAAGAAAAAAATCCATTGAATGATCTCAATGACAAACCAAAAGTTACTTGGGATGTAATAATAAACATTTGAAATTCAATTAAATTTGATCTTGATGAATCCAATAAAAATAATTATTTTTTCTATTCTTTTACTTTTTTATTTTTTTGGTTTTCTTTTTTTTTTGAAAAATCATTATTTTGGATTTCTTTTTTTATTACAAGGAATATAATTGCAAAATAAATTTGTGTTATTCTATTCAAACGCCAAAAAAAAAAAAAACAAACAATTCTTTAATTTTTCGTTTAATAAAGATAATTTCTTTTCTTTTCACTGAAAAAAAACTTTCAACTTGTATTTAATTATGTTTGAAAGATTCTTACATTAATAAACCTTACAAGGATGAATAGTTCCGCATTAATAATACCCCCTCCTTTTCTTTCTATGGATTTTGGGAAAATCCCCTTCGTAAAATAGATTGCTGTTTTTTTTATGTTTCTTGAAAAAAGACTTTAAAAAAAAATGATTTTCAAAATCCGGATTTTTTCCTTTTGTTCTCAAAATAGTCCTTTAAGTTTGATTTTTTCAATGAACAAAAACAATTGATGAATTTATAAATTTTTTTTGTTGAAAAAATGAAAGGAGAAATTCTACTTTTAAAAAAATGAAAATAATTTGTAGTAGTAAAAAGTTCTTGAAGAATAGTATATATACACATTTTTTTCTAAAACATATTTAACTTGTTTTTGATGAATATTTTATAGACTCAATTGCCTTCATCTTCTTCTTGTTAAGATAAGATAAAATAAAAATAAAATAAAATAAAATGAATAAAAGAAAAAAAAAAATTAAATTCCAAAATATATTAAAAATCTAATCTTTCATAATAAAACAAAAATAAAAAATATAAAAATTAAAATTTTCAATTTTTAAAATTATATTTAAAAAAAAATGAATATTGTACATTTCAAATAATTAAAATCGAAAAAAAAAAAAAAAAAAAAAACTGTTTATAAAATTGAAATAAAAAAAAAACAAAGCAAAGCAAAACGGGGTTTTTACCAAAAAGGGCACCAACCTATATAACATTGTGACAAATTTTCATTTGAAGTGGCTTGTTCTATTAACATTTCAACCTGTTGTGTAACTATTAATGTTTCATTGGGATTAAAATCCCTACCTGTTAATTTATTAGAGATTCTTTTGATCACTTTTAATGCCTTGATATTGATATCTTCTGTAACTATTGGTCTATTTAAAGTGGTTTCTATTCTATTAGAAGAATTATTTTCTGAATTATAATATTGATCTTCTTCGTAACCATTTACATTTTCATTTTCGATCTCAATTTCTTGATTATTATTGTTCTTGCTTCTACCATTGTTATTGTTATTGTTGTTATTATTGTTATTATTATTATTATTGTTGTTGTTGTTATTGTTATTATTATTATTATTATTATTATTATTATTGTTATTATTGTTATTTTTATTATTTTTGTTAACAGAAATTGATCCCTTTCTCCGTCTTCTCTTTTCGGTAGGCTTTGTCTGAATAAATTCTGATTCGTCTTCTTGCAGCCTCCAATTGATGAGTGGGTCATAAACGAACGCCTCTAGCATTGCCATTACTGAATCTTTATTTTCCCGCAATATATTCAGAATATTTTTGCATGTGTATCTAAAAATGCCATGAGTGCCACTAATTTCCATTGCGTTTACTAGCATTCTTGTTAACCGAAAGGGGATCGTTTCGGGCGTACTTTCTCTTTGCATTGCAACTTCGAAGCAATCACCAAAATCTATGTGGTTTATTTTCCCCGTGAATTTATTCATCATTAAATTACTGGGGTGTCTGTCGCCCAAGCCTAAAATGTAACCAACCATTGACATTACTGCCAAGCTCGTGGTGTAGTTCGTTCTAATATCCAGCCAAGATTCCGAATTTGAAGATTTTAGCCACAGAATTTTTTCCAAATCTTGCCCGTCTGTATTATCCAGTGCTTGGTTGAACACTTCCAATTTCTGTATGGGGGTTAATTTTTCCAGATCCTCGCTTTGCTCGCGCATTATTTTATGCTCAAGCTCTGGCAAAATGTTTTTCGCCTTCCTGTATTCCAAGATCAAATCATGCAGGGTATCGCAATTTGGCACCCAGCCCAGTAGACCCGTATTTGGGGACAGGGGAACTACGGGATATCGCTGTATTGTTAAATTTCTTTTTGAAGTTTCCGTGTATTGTGACAATAGAGTGTTGACCAATCCAAACAATTGCATGACCCTTTCGTCCTGTCTTAAATCTTCATGCCCCTTCAATAAAAATTGGTAAACTAGGCCATTGCTAGCAAAGATTTTAAACGTTCTGGGTCTTTGCTTGGAAGGGATGATATCAAAAACCGTCGAGAATTTGGAAATTCTGATGATCTTTTGCTTGTCTGGGTTCGAAGAAATATAAGTCCCCGGCACCGCCAATTCTAAATTCTTCACATTATATAATTTGGGGCTTACTTCTAATAGATTCAGCGAGGTAACATAGTTTTTTTCAACAGTCAGCTTTTTTAAAATTGGGTAATAAATTTGCCAGGCCTTTTCTAAATATAATGGGTTTTCGATATTTAGGAACTGCAAAAAGTAATTCCACGCCTCTTTTAATTTGTAATAATACTTTTGATAAAATTGTTGTTCATTCTTAGTTTTGACATTTTTCTCCAATTCCTCATACAGAGGCTGTAATATTAAATACATTGTTTGCATTTCTTGCCTTTCTGTGACATATATCCTTAGACACTCATCTAGGGCTTCTTGCATCTTTTCTTCAATTAGTATTGCGACTTTGATTAATTCCTGAGAAACGAAATTAGCTTCTTCAACCAAAATTGGCGATCGGATCTTCATTTTTTCCATGATCGTCTCCGCTTCGCTCTCCTGCGAGGTTTTTTGATTTTTGCAAAATTTGCACCCTTTGCCCTCACAATATTTGCAATCCTTGATCTTCCTTTTATGCAGATCAGATTGGGATTGGGACATGTACGCAACAGTTAATGGATAAATTAATGATTGTGGATGGCTTTTCCCGATTTCATCCAAGAGACGATGCAATAATCTTCGAACGGGAATAATGTTAGTATGAATCCGAGCAATCAACTGCGGAATTACTTTGAGCCAAGTGTTGATTGAAATGATCTGGAATTCATTATTTAAAGCATCAGTCACCTCCTTATGTGTGCCGTATTTAAACCATAACGTCAATAATCGTAAAGTATCCTGAATAGATTTCCCAGGTGGGCTTAGTGAAATCGATTTGATAAACCCTTTAATTGCTGAACTTAGATAATATTTTTTTTTTTGAGAAATGAATCCAAAATTTTCTTCCAAATTATTCACCGCAAAAAAATTCATTAATGCTAAAGAATGCCACGCTTTATACCAATTATTATCATATGCTGTGGCCTTTGAGAAGGATTTTAATATCTCTTCAACTTGTTCGTTATTTGGCTTTGGTTGAATGGCTAAATTCCATTCACCCAGCTTTAAATAAAATTTTGCCTTTAATCTATTATTCCATAACCTATTATTATTATTATTATTATTATTATCATTATTATTATTAATATTAATATTATTATTATTATTATTAATATTATTATTATTATTATTATTCATAGAACTATTCATATTGTTGATCATGTTGTTATTCATATTGTTATTCATCGTATTGTTAATGCTATTCACATTTGTATTTATATTATTATTATCATTATTGTTGTTATTCATGTTCATGCCCATATTATTACTCATGTTATTATTATTATTATTATTATTATTATTTTTAAAATTTAATTTATTAATTATTTTAATTATCTTATTTAAACCATTAATTGCCTTTTTTTTCTTTTCCTTTTTCCATAAATGTTTTAAAAAATAATAAATCACCTTAGGATTTGCATTTTGATAATCAATATTCATTATTTTATAAAATTGATTCTTCTTATTATTATCATTATCATTATCATTATCATTATCATTTTCAATTAATAGTTTCAAAATAATTTTTTTAGATAATTTTAAATTATTGGATCTTTTAGCAATTTTACTTAATTTTAGCCAAATATTTACATTTTCTTTTGGAGGTATAATTATTGAATGTATAGATAACAAATCTCGCCAAACTGAAATATTTTCTTGACAACCTAATAACCTTTTTTTCCAACATTTTTTTATTGTATCTTTTCTTTTCAAATTGCAAGTATTTTTGTATTCAATAATCTCTTCTAATTCAACTAATTGTTGGTAAATGACAAAATCATTATAGGCTCGGCTATAGGACTCATTAATTAGATTTAAAGTTTGCTTGCTCAACAATTTTCGAGTTTTTTCTATTTCTTGCTTCGCTAAATTATATTTCTTTTGATGAATATGCAAAATAGCCTGTAAAAAATTTCCTTCGATATTGTCTTCTTTAATTACGGAAACATATTCATTCATCGCACTCCATTTTTTGAGACTCCAAGCCGATTTTGAAGCAAATCTGGATATTTGGATTTTTTGCTTTAAATTCAAAAAATTCCAATTTTTTTTACATAATGTATTTAATTTATTCCATTCGCCCAGAGCAAATAAACATCTCATTTTTCCTAATTGGATATTCAAAAAATTTTTATTCTTTAATAATTTTTTGAAATTCTGTTCATCATAATCAGAATCATCATCAGAATCATCATAATCATCAGAATCATCGTAGTCGTAATCGTAGTCGTAGTCATAGTCGTAATTATATATATTTTTCTTTTTTTGCTTTTTCTTACCATTTTTATAACGCGAACGTGAACGTGAACGTGAATGTGAATGTAAATGTGGACTTTTCTTTTTAGAGTTAGATTTGCCCTTTTTTGATTTATTCTTGATAAGTTCTAATTCTTTGTTTTCATATGATAATAATGCTTCTTCCCATTTATTAAATTCTTCAAACCAATTTTCCTTCAATTCGATATTAAAATTTTTTTTAGAAAAAGTTAAAATGCCCAATGCTGAATTTGGTTGATGCATTTGGTGGTTTATAGTAATCAAAGAACGTAATATTCTTTCTGAAGGGTTTTTTTTAAATTCAATTTCAAAATAATGCAAGGCCTGGGCATAAGTATTACATTTTTCAGCAATCATCCCCAATTTTTTATTTGTAATTGGCAAAGGTTTATCGACATGTTCCATAAATTCACACAGATTCAATAATTTTTGTAAAATTTTCATTGGGATGGTTTTTGAATTCAAAGCAATTTCGAAATTTGCCATTAAATCTTTTTTATATTTTTTATCCAATTCGTTCCAAATACTTAAAAACACTATATTAAATAATTGCTCAGCAAATGAATTATTTAAATGTGCTAGGGCATTACAACTTCTAAAAGATGGACTTGGGCTTTGTTGAAAAAATTTTAAATACAACTGTTGGAACCAAATATTCCATTTTTTTTTACAATTTGTTTTCTTATTTTTTTTTAAATGCTCAACGTCCAAATTATTATTTTTGTTATTTGATTTTTTCATGCTATTATTTTTTATATGGAGATGATCATAATCATCATCATCATCATCATCGTCGCCGTCGCCATCGCCATCACCATCGTCATCGTCATCTTCCACATCGTCATTATTTTCAAAATCTTTACTATTAATTTTCCAACTAGCTTGTAAAGCCTTTTGAGAAATTTGTAATTTTTTGATATTTTCAATTGTCGAGTTTTTATTTAATTTGGGATCTTTATTAATTTTATTAAATTCAAATTCATATTCAAAGTAGTTTTCAAAATTTAATAAATAATTTTTTAAAAATTCTTGATAGTAATTGTTATTAATATTATATCGTATCAAGATTTTATTAATTATTGGTAAATATATTTTGATATTAATACCGAAATGTATTAATAAATAGCAAATTAATTTGATGATTTTTTCTCTTAATTTGATATTATCGTTTTTCAATTCAATTAGTAAATTGCTAATAATTAAATTAAAATAATCAAATAAATCTAATTTTTTTGAAAATATTTCAATGGTATTAATTATTTCAATTTTGACAAAGATTTTTTTATTTTTTTTCAATAATGCAATTAAAATTGGGATAATTAAATGCAAATAATCTATCAGATAATAGGCAATCAATTGAAAGCAATTTAAAGTTTTTTTGATAACTGTTTTATCTTTGGAATTATGAAATTTTAAAATTTTGATCATTTTAATTATTAAAGGTGATATTTTAGATTGGGAATCATTTTGGAAAATAATTGATAATTCTTCAATTAATGAAATGAGTTGGACATATAAAAATTGATCCCATAATTGATTAATTAATATTAAAATATTGTTTAAATATGGCTTAATATTATGTTTGACTATTTTAACCAATTCGGTTATTTGATTAAATATAAAGAGCTGCAAGTTTTTTTCACAATTGTTTAATACCTTGAAAAAAGTTGGCAATATTATTGGCAAATATTTGACACAATTGATGCCTATATTTGAAATGATGATTTTGAGTGCATTTAGTGTTTGTATCAAATAAGCTGATTTTATTGGTTCAATGATTATTTTTAATAGTCCTATGATTGCTATTTTCGGATAATAATCCTCTTCTAACGATTCTTGAAATTCGGGCAAAATGGTTGAAATCTCTAAAGTATCGATCGATGCTTCCTTATTACTTAGGTTATCATCTTCATATGCCATCAAAATATTTTCATTATAATGATTTAAATAATCTTCCAATTTTGCAAAGGAATTATTATTATTATTATTATTATTATTATATTTATTATATTTATTCTCATCATCAGAATCATAATCATCAGAGTCGTCATCATCGTCGTCATCGTCGTCGTCGTCCCCATTGCTATTATTTGAACTAACCTTTCTTAGGAAATTATTACTCGTGCTGTTTTTTTTCTTCTGATTATTATGATTTGGATTATTTTTACTGTTATTTACATTACTGGAATCGTTCCCGTTCCCGTTCCCGTTCCCATTATGAGAATTTAAATTGTTTCCAAGAATGATATTCTTCTTATTATTAGTATAACTATAATAATTTTCATTATCGGAAAATGAGGAATTATTTAATAAATTGCCATATTTTTTAATTTTTTTACTATTCTTAATATATGCGCCACTATCGTCATCAAACGACGAACCATTTCCATTTCCATATGAATTATCGTAATCACTATAGTCATAATATGAAGATGTTGATGTGTTAATGGAATAATCCCCATAATCATCATCAACATCATCATCACCATAGGATATATAATCAAAATCAATTCCAATGTCATCATCATCATCACCACCAGCACCACCATCCTCTGATAATAGAAAATCATTATTAAAATTTTGAATATTTTTATTTAAAAGGTCTTTGGAATAATTAATTAAATTAAAATTTTGTAATTTGGAATTTAAAGTTAAAAAATTTAATTTATTATTCAAATTGATTTTTTCATTATTTTCCATTTTATTTTTATTTTTATTTTTATTTTTATTTTCATTAGCATTTTTTTTATTTTTTTTTTTATTCTTTTTATTTTTGCTATAATTTGCATGACTACTACCACTGCTACCACTGCTACCCGCAATACCACCGATACGATTTTGATCGACATTATTATCTTTAATGTTTTCCAAATTGCCGCCCTGGTTATTGTTCCGATGGTCATTTTCCAAATTATTGTTATTATTGTTATTGTGGTCATTATTATTTGGGTTATTATCGAGACTATGGCTATTATTACGCCCATTATTTAAATTCGAATTCGAACTTATTAAGGAATTGTTACATGAATTGCTATTATCATTTTTGGAATTAATTTGCAACAAATTCAAATTTAGCTTATATTTGTATGGATCCAATGCACCAATTATCCCAATTAATATTAAAATTTCTTTTTGAATGAGCCAGTTATTCTTTTCCGTTTTGAAAATTTTTAAGAGTGTGGAAAGCAAATTGGGGATTTTAAAATATGGCTTGATTACATATGCAGTTGATTTAACGACCTGCCCTAATGTGTGCAGGGCGATTTGTCTCCTAAAGGGGAAAGAAGATTCGATAAAGGTATCGATCAATAATGGTAAAATGAGTGGCACGTATATCCTCATTTTTTCCCCGCCAATTTTACATAATTCACCAATTGAACTTAAAATGGAAGTTGTGATAATTGATTGCTCAACAGACAAATCCTTATGTGGACTAATTTTTGTAATAAGCTTTTCAGTTAACGACTCGCAATAGGGCGAAATCAACACCTTTGAAGATTTTATCAAATGTGCAAATAATTTTGAGCATTCCAAGCAATTTTGAGAATCGATCGGATATTGGATTTTCAAATATAATTGAATTAGTTGCTTTCGTAAGATCGGTAATATGTAATGCGAATTAATTCTCGTTAATCTGCCTGCAATGGTGATGGCCTCATATTTATTTTCATATTCTTCATCAGTCAATGCAATAATCAAAATCTCAATATTTTCATTTTGCGATAGATAATTATCGAATTCTGGTGACAGATTTTTCAAAATTTCTAATCTCAATTCTTTATCTTTATCAACAACTGCAATGTATAGTATCTTCTCCAAAATCTCGCTAATGATAATCGGATGGCAATTTATTCTTAAAAATTCCTTTGTTCTATTGTTTAGGCTATAATTGGGCTCATTCAAAACATTGATAATTGTATTATTGTCGGTAATTTGGAATTGATTGTTGTTACTATTAACGTTTCTTTTATTTTCCTCCTTTATTTCAATTTCGATGATTTTGAGGCATGTTAAGACAGTTTCAAATCTAATTTCGCTATCTTTCGAATCAAAGTATGTCAATAATTGCTCTCTTGCAATTTCAAGCAAACTATACCCCTCAAAGTTGAATGTTCTTAGCGTATTTAATGTCAATTTTAGTCGCTCCTTATATTTTTTTTCATTGTTATTAGATGACTCCATCACCAGCCCAGTCTCAAATAATGCCGATATTATTTCTGGTTCTTTGAACTCGTGCTCTTTGTTGTATTTGTCTCCTAGCGTTATTAATATCAATCTGTAGAGCCTTTCTTGGATTTCGAATAATAACGATGGTATTTCTGAACTTAAGATCGTTAGCAATTCAATTAATTCAACACAAATGCCAAAGTTGAAAATTAAATCAAAATACTCATATTTAAACAAGTATTTGTAAAAATTCTTTTTAAAAACCTTGCATAGCGAAACTATGCAATACATTGATTGAATACATTGATTTTTCTTTTTGGTGATCGTTAAACTATCCTTGATTAAAGGCAAAATCAGATACAAATCATCAGAAATGTTTACACCAACATTTTCAATTAATTCAGCAAGACTATCAAAAAATTGAGAGCGCCTTTTAGAATCTTTTTTAAGACCAGTGCAAATTGTCACGATTGATTTGTTTTGATATTTTTTAAATTGCTTGACAGAGGACTTTGCCAAGACAGGGATACCCAAAATTATTAAATTCCTAATATTTAAATGCTTTTGAAATTTATTTTGAAAAAATATTTGACAGCATTCATCATATTTATCTCGTAAAAAATCACCAGAATTTCGAAATAATTCAGTTAAAACCAATAGTCTCCCTTGAATGTTGTAAATTGAACTTTTTTCTGATTCCTATTTGGTTTTTTTTTTTTTTTAAATTATTGTTTTTTTTTTAAAGTATTTATGCGAAGATTTGTTGTTGTTTTTTTAATTTGTTGCTTTTTTTTTTTTTTTTTATTTATTGTTTATTAATATTATTGAATACTTTTTTTTTCAATATTGATCTATTATATATATTTTACTCTTCTGAAGAAGTCAAAAAAAAAAAAAAAACAATAAAGTTCATTTTTTTTTTTTAATTAAAAATTGAAAACTTTGAATTTTTCTGAAAGAACAAGTTTTTTGAGATCTGTTTTATCAGGTTATATTCTTATGAAAAATTCCATTACTCAGTATTATGAAAGTAAGTGGGTTTTAATAAATATTATAAACACCAATTTAATAAATTTGAATACTTTGAATTAATATAAAATGAAAAATAATTTAAAACAAAAAAAAAAACATGTTTTCCTAATATTTACAAAAAGTTAATAATTAAATCATGTTAAGTTTACAAAGTATTAATAATTACCCAGATAATACTTCCAATTTGAAGTATATATATATATATATATATATATATATATACATATTTATGTAGAAACATTATGTTTAAACCAAAAATATTTTTAAGTGAAATTTTCCAAATTATGTTCAATTATTAGAATTTTTTACAATTACTGATGTTTTAAAAAAGAAACAGATATATACACTTTTCCAAAAATAGTGGCACGCTTATTGTTTAATTGACTAAGTTTTTTTCTTAATATTATAATCTTTAAGATTAAAAATACACTGGATATCTATGAAACAATTATTTGATTTAACAATATTTTGTTTCTCGAAAAATAATTAAAGTAAGGGAAAAAAAGCGCCAATAATTCGAAATGGTGTTTCTTTTTCATTTTCCTTTTCCTTTTTTTCTAATTATTAATTCAAATTTACCATTGGGATTAATATTAAATATTTAATTTATTTTTGATCTTACTTTTTCAAAATATTTTCAAGTTCTTAAGGACTATGTTTCGGATTTATCAAATAACCTAAAAACCCTTATATTCAATATAATTTAAAATTAGAACTCAGTATCTTCAAAATATTCTCCAATTAGGATCAAAATTGCATTTTTTGTAATTTTTTTTTTAATAAAAAATTAACAAAAAATTTTGAGATACCTAAACTCAAACACCTTGATTATGAAACGTAAAAATGAAAAAGAAAAATAACCGAGATTTTCTAACTCAAAAAATTACGATCCTTTGAAACATTTCCAATAAACAACTTGAACTTTAAAAGATCACATTGTCTATGATTTTTGATCATTGAATTACATGTATTGTTCTATTGTCTCCATAAATCAGATTAATTCCGATAAAAGGGTTGTGGTTTTGTCTTAATTTTGGTTTGGTTTTGATTCTTTTTATTTTTTCAAAAATTGAAGTTTCACAACAACTCTTTTGCGATATAGTATTTATTTGATTTGATTTTTGAACAGCAGCAATCCTTACAATATAAACATACAAAACATCTTTTTTATTTTCATCTGATATTTTTTTTTGTTTGTCTTGTTTCTCTCAAAACCTATTTGTTACTATCAAGCCAAATTGTTCTGAGGTTGTATGAGAAGGCTTTTTAGGAATTTTGCATGAAATATTCTAATGGAAATTATATTTGCAAAAATTAGTCAATTTTTGTAATTTTAAAAAAAACATGGACTAGTTGAAAGAAAAAAAATGATCTTTATTTTTGGGAAATGGAAATTTTGATGAATCCGATACAATACCAAACTCACATCCGCGTTTCCTAACAAAATATATCTTTGTAGGAAATATAAAAGGATTTGTCATCAAAAAATACAAATTTCCACATTTTGACTGATTCGAACAACTTTTAAAATCTTCTTAATTTACTTCCTATAACTTTAAAAACGGTTAAAAAATTCTAGACAAGGTGCCAGGGTTTTAAAAATTGTTCTAAAGGGAAATTTTCTCAAAAAGCAGATTTTTTCCAATCCTTCTTTATCATTTTTTGATATCATAGAAATCACAGAAATCCCAGAATCGAGGACAGACAATTTTAGGGAAAAATATTTCATTTTTTACTTCTTAGATCTAACTGGGCAAAAATGTGTGAGATTTACCAACCTCTAAATACTGATTAGAGCACACAGAACACCGGTTTTCGATTTGAAACGTAGTTCTTAAAAAATTAATTATTATTTTTTTTTCAAATTTTTTTTCATTTAATTTAATTTTTTTTTTTTGAACACATTAAATTATATATGGTACCAAGCTTTTCAGAAACGCCTTATTGGTTTCGTCTTGATTGATATTTATAAATTTTTATGTATTTTTCGTTTTTTTTTTTTTGAATACTATCAGTTTTGGATTAAAAAATGAAAAAGTTTTTCTATTAATTTTCTAAAACTCTTTTGTTTCACTATCGTAGATCGATAAAAGAAAAAGATCTTCAGAAACCAATTTAAAACAAAAATGGCAGATAACTAATTTTGATTTTGAGTTAAAAGTCAATTGTTTTTAAATTAGAACATAACCTACCAGTGAATTCTTTGTTTAAATCTATACACACAAGCATAGTTATCAGTATTAATAACATAAATATAAAGTTGTTTTATAGTGAGTAAACAGAGGAAGGAACTAAACAGTCCCCTTGCCTAGTTAAGTGTTTTACTATTTGTTGCAAAATAAATGGAACAAAATTTTCATTCAGCTTTCCAAAAAAAGAATTTTTAAATCAAGTATTTTTGTTAAATAATTTAATTCTTCAAACCAGCTTTTATTATTAATTTCCCTTTGAGAATTGGGGACTTTGTAGATTTATTTTAATTCTTTCCTAAGATGTATATGTGTTTTTTTTGGAAAGCTGAATGAAAATTTTGTTCCATTTATTTTGCAATTAAGCATTTTATAAAAATATATTTGATTCATTTTCGTTACTTGTTTAAGATTATTATTGCACTTTGATTATTACACTCTGTGAATCGTTTTAAATCTTTTGGAAAGGAAAACCAGTGTTTATACCATAAAAAAATGAGAGCTATTATTACCAAAGTTTGTTCTTCTTAAAATAAGCATTTTTTTTGATAAAAATGGTAATAAAGGAATCAGTTTTACATTGCTTATTTGAAAGATAATTTTGCTTATTGTTAGCTTCATTTTTTAATCACTCATTTTTGAGCTTTTGGATAATTCTTAAAAAGGTTTTGTTTCCTTGAATTGGTTATTTCAGTTAATTAAGTGATCACTGAGTTTTGTGGGTGTGTTCCAAAAAAAAAAAAAGGTAAAATTGGAAGTTATTTTTTTTTGATAATCTTTTTTGAAAAAAACAAGAACATTTTCCTTTTTTTTTTTTTTTTTTTTTTTGAGCACAAGTTATTTTTTGTAACTAAATACAACTGGAAGTTGTAAGTGTTTTTTGATTTGAAAAATGATTAAATTTTTGTTTTTTTTTTGTTTTTTGTTTGCTTAAACTTAACCCAAATAAACAAGAAAGAAAATAAAAACCCAAAAAAAAAAAAAAATACATTACCTGTATGGAAAAAGAATACAGATCATTTAAAACCTTCAGTCGAATTGAGTGACCCTTTTGAGATAACAAAACAAGACAGCACCTTAAAGTTTCAGATGCCACTCGTTGTAAAGTTCTTTTTTCTGACACAACACAATGAATTAACAATTCATAAAAATCTTGAAAATGGTTCAACACATTTAAAGGGGCAGGCTCGATCAGCTCTTTAAAGACTATTAGTGTGGCATATTTTCGTAAATTTGTACAATCAGGCTTGATCCATTCCAATGCAGATTTTAAATGTTTCTCGACAAAAGGCGGGTTTAGTGTCTCTGTAACCATAACCAAATTTCTTAAAACCTTTGTTGCAGTTTTGACTACAAATTTGTTGTTGATCGTTAAGACGTTTTTTAAATAGTTCGCACAACGAGTGATGTTTGAAGAATTTTCTTCGATCTTGGATTGGATTAATTGATCAAAAATTAAGATGCCACCAATTTTCTCATTAGCAACAGTCGATCTGATTAAAACATAAATTTGGTGTTTGAGTTCTTCAAGGAATAACTGTAATTCTGTTAAAGGTAATTTCGATGAAAATGTTTTTAATAATTTTTGTAATTTGACTGTCGAGATTTGGATAATTTCATTATTGCCACTACAAATTGATTTAAATAAAACATCAAATTGACTCAATAATTCAGTACTCATTTAGTTGTGATAATTAGTTGAGTCAAAATGACCGAAATATAAGAATTGGGAAATATGTATTGAAAAAAGAAATAAAGAAAACAAAAAGGATAAAAAAATGAAAACCTTTTGGTATTCCGCACAAATTTTTTGTATTTTGAGAATTAGAATTTGAAAATAACTTAAAAGTGTTTAAATAAATGAGTGTAAGTTTGTTCTGTTTTGATTGAAAATTCATTGACCAACCAAGTATAAACTTCTTTTTTTGGTATCTACATCAGAGAAAAAATATTTTTCATCCTTTTTTTTTTTGTCAGCCATTGTTCTTAATGAAGAAAAATAGTTTTAATTGGAACAAAAACTTTAATAAATTGTAAAGAGTATTAATGTTTACAATGTTTTTTTTTCAAAACAATTGGTTTGAAATCAGGAAAGTGTTAATCTTGTTTTTTACATTATGGAACCCATGTGTGTTATGAGTAAATAACTTTTTCGCTCGATCATATGTTGAAAGATTAAAAAGTTTAGTCAATTGATAACTAAATGGTTCAAACTGGTTAAAAATTGAAGGAAACCTCAATTTGTAAATTTAAATAAAGTAAGTATATTTTTCCATTTTTCAAAATTTTGATTGTGTGAACCTACTAAAAAAGATTTTTTTATGTTCGAATACGATTATGAAACTTTGAAATCAAAACACTATTCTCTACTCTATTTGTGAAAAGAGGATAAAGTAATTCAGAGTTGAGATCTTTCATTTTTCAATTTTTTGTACATTTTTTTTGATTAAATTTTTGTGTTTATTAAATTTGTGTTTTGGATCGAGAAATGTGTAAATATCAAGAAGTGAAATTATTCCTAGAACAAACAAACAAAACAAGCACGAGAAGGTGTATATTTAAAACTAATCTTTTTTTGAGATCTAAACACAAAAATTTATCTTTCAAGAGAAACTTGTTCAAATCAAGAAGGAAAGAAAAAATTCAACCAATAATAACATTTGGAAGATTTCAATTTTTTAGTAATCTTCTTCAATGTAAAGAAAATAAATCACAGTATTACCTTGGAAACTCCCCCTTTTTATCTTTTTTTCTCCAAAACATTATTTGATGTTCTCAGTTTATAAAATTTGCTTGGAAAATTCTAATTTCAAATATTTTTATCAAACAAAGCAAAAATAAAGAATATCGTTTCAATAATTAAAAAGCAAAAAGGATTTAATTCTCGGAATCAAAAAAAAGTTACAAAAGATCCAACCCAAAATAATAGAAAAATTTAGAAAAAAATAAAAAAATAGTTCAGAATTATTTTGCTTTTTGAAATTAAATAAGAGAAAATAATTACAAAATCAATTAATAAATCAGTTGTGAAGAAGAATTTAAAAAAGATCCTATTTTGTTTAACCAGTACCAAATTAGATGAATTAAACGAAAATTGGAATTTTTAAATTCATTTTGTAAATTCTATAGATATAAAATTGAAATTTGTTAAGCAAATATTTTTCATAGAAAAGTTTTTTTATTCAGAATTAAAAATAAAACAGAGTAAATATTTAATGTAACTCTATCAAATTATATTCATATGATCAAAAAAAAAAATGATAACCATTTTCTATGGAATTGCTCTAGTCCATGAATTTAATCGAAAATAATCTGGGTATCTGACTTAAAACAAATTAATAAATCAATATATTAAAAAAGAATAATGCTTTTAATATTATTACAAAAAAAGATTCATCAAGTTTATTAATATAGTGGATAATAAACTTATTTTTGAGTCTTTAATAAGATTTCTAAATAAAAATTTAGGAATTCAGACACACAACATGGATTAATACCCCCCTTAAATAAATAAAACATAAAAAATATTCTTTTATCTTTTAATTAATGATCGGTCTTTTTCATTTTTTTTTTTTTTGATAACCTTTTTTTAATTAGTTTATAAATCTTTTCTACTACACCACATTTAAATTCTCTTTTTATTATAGCATTCACATATACAGGCAAAGATATGATATCAATTATTTAATTTTAAATTAATCTTTACACCCAAAAAGGGTATAATTTACTTCTCCACTTAACAACAAAATTTTTATATATATATTTATTGTATTATCACAAAATATGACAAATATTTGAATAATTCGTTAGCCTATTTATTAATATTATAAATATTATTACTAGTGAAGAAGTCTTGTTCTGTATTTTTAATCTTTTCTTCTTTTTATTTTTTAAACTCCCATTTTTTTATAATTTTTTCATTTTGTTTAATTTATAGGTACTTTTTCTTCTTTAAGTAACTAATCTTTATTAATTTTTTTTTACCTAAAATTAATATAGATTGAGAAAATTTTTTGACAATTAACAGATTTGAAAACCCCTGTTTATTTTCATATTAAACTTATTTCAAGATAAGGAATCCTTATTTAGAAATTGGTCAAAAAAAAAATTAATAATAATAGAGACTAGTAACTTAACTATTTTACTCTTACTATTGGGACCCTAATTCATTTTGTCAAAATACTCAGAATTTACAACAAAAGAAAATATCTAATTACCTTTACTGGATTTGCATGTACATTTTAATAATAACCTTATGACCCAAAAAGCATGGATTATTTTCTTTGTGTTTGATTTTTTGTTTTTCATTCTACTTATTCTAAATTGAACTTAATGATTTTTACATAACTTATAAGTGTAAATTAAAGTTTCGGGATGAGTTCAAAAATTATTAATTATATGAAAACTAGTGAACAACAAATTCTATTTGTAATATCAATTTTTTTTTTTTCGAAAAAAAACTTGAATTTCAATGGAAATCGAAAAAAAAATAACTTGAATATAAACTTTTTCTTTATTTTTTTTTTTTAATAAACCCCAAAGCTGTATAAAAAAGATTCAAAAAGAAGAAGCTATTATTATTTCAAAAATATAATCGTAATGATTAGAATTTTATTTACCTAAGGATTTATGGCTATTTTATTTTACAACGGATTGATTATAAAATATATTTTAATTACTTTCATGAAAAATTAAACTAAATAGTCCAATTAATATATAATAAAAGAGAAATAATAACAATAATTTATAATTAAAAAAAAAATAAGAAGGGATTATAGAAAAAGATTTTTTCAAATAAAAGTTGATTAACTAAACCCTAATTCAAATTTTTTTAATACGCAATAATTCGATTATTAAGAAAAAATCTTATTTAATAAAATCTAGATGAAATACCAAATCAAAAAAATTCACTAAATAGAAATGCAAACAATTGTTTCTAAAACAAAATACCCACAAAAAAAAAAAAATAAATAATGACTAATGCAAATAAATCAAGAGATGTGTTGAAAATTTTGGAGAGAGCAAAACAAACAATAGAAATTCATTGATAAATTTGTGTAAATCATAATTAGGAAATTTGATGGATCAAAAGGTTAGACTCGATCAAATAATTTTATTTTGGTGTTTTCTATTTTGAACAACTCAACTTTAAGATAATATCAACTCATCAAAAAAAAATATTGATCGAAAGAAACAGCTTACATAATTATAATAATGAAATCAAAACAACAAACTAAAAGATTTTTATATTTTTATTAAACCAAAATTATTTCCAATTTGAATGGAATTTTATTATTGAGTTTCATTGAACTGTGTTAATTGTGTGGAAGATTTTTAATTTTCGTTTATTTGGAATTATTATTATTATTTTTTTTAAAATATTTCTTATTCTAAAAAAATATTGTTATAAATCATAAGGGATTAAGTTTTAATATAAATATTTTATATTTTGATATAATATCTAAATAATTGATCTTGTAAAAAGGAGTATTCATAAACTAATTTTTTAAAAATAACAATAATAGTAAAAAAAAAGAAAAAAAAATGATAATTTTGAGGAAAAAAAAATATTTTTCACAAAAATTTCATATAAGATATATATATAAGTCTTAATATACAGTATAAAGTTTTTTTTAAAAAAAGAATTTACTTTAATCCAGCTAAACATCTAAATTTGATTATAATATGGTTAAAACCAGCTCTTGATTCAATATTTTGGTTCAAAAAACCCAGTGAATCTGTTGTCAAAGAAAAAATAAATAAAATATTTTTTACATTTTATTATTTTTTAGTTCCTTAAATCAAATAAATTTAAAGATAATTCCAAATTGTAATAGAAGTTGGTTGTTTTTCTTTAAGAATTTGAACAAATAAAGAAAAACATTTTATTCATTTGTGAAAAAAAATCTAAGAAATTTCATTGAATTTTTTTCTTAAAAAAAAACAAACTCCTTTTTTTCTTTAGCGAGTAGAACACCCACCTCCAAACCAAAACAATTTTAAAGCCAAAATTGAAATTAAACTATTCTTTCTATAAATCGAGGAATTAAATATCTATTTTTTGTTATTTTCTTCAATCAAAAAAAAAAAAAGATAAAAGCTAATTATAACCAAACATTCAAGTTATAAATGGCCTTCTTCCTGATGTGTATTTGTAATTTTTGAAATCCATTTTGTAATAAATAATCTCAAAAAGTAAATCTCATTAATGGAAATGATAACTAAATCTCCTAATGTCTATTAAAGATTTATTTTTTGATAGAAAATTTTATTTCAAAAAAAGCAATTAAATCCTGTTTTCCATTCTTATTCTCAACTAAATAAACTTTTTAACGTTTAGAATTTGAAATTGTAAGGGTGGTTTTCCAAATAAATTATTCCAAAAAAAAATAAATACCTTTCTTATTTTTCGAAAAAGTGTAGTATTTCAAGCCCTTTTGTTTTTCAAAACAAATCTATTTTGGATAAATCTCTTATGATCAAAAAGCAGAGTAGTTAAACTTTTTTTAACCTTTTTAAATTCAAATTTCAACAATAAACTCTTTGTTAATTCCAAATTAATAGATTTTTAATTATGTTTAACAATAAGCAAAAAATGTTTAAGTTTATTGTCTTTGGTATTTTTTTTTCTATATTAGTTTATTGATAAACAATTCACATTCAATTTTTAATATTCACACAAGACTCAATAGTATTTTTGGTGTTAATTACTGTAAATTTGAAAAAATAAAAAATACCGAAATTGTAGCGAAAGGCATATATATATATATATATCACCATGATAATGAAATAAAATAAATAATTAAAAAGGAAACAAGTAAGGTATTAAATTATTTTTTCATATTTTGAATAAATTTAATTTGTTGATATAATTGAGAATTTTCATTTAATTGATAATATTCAACTGCTTCGGCTAATTCGTCTAAAACCTTTTTTGGTAGGTCATTATCTAATTCATCTGTATATAAATATTTTATTAATGCATGGACTGTTTGATAACTTCTCCCAGAATAATCATTTACTTGTTTAATATCTTCTGTTATACTTAAAAACATTGAACGGTAAAGATTGCTTCTAGCTAACAGAATAATTTTATGAACTTTAATTGGCTGCTTGTTAACTATTATTGTGAAATCTTTTGAGTGTTCATCATAATATAAAGCCTTAATATCATTTTGAAAGCCACTGGTAAAAGACTTTGATTCTATTTCCTGCCCAGAAAGTCCAACTTGTTTTAAGAAATTTATTAATTTCTCTTGTAAGCTTTTGCCATGGGGAAATGATCCTGTGTAGATCCAATTAAAAAAGGTAATTTGAAGGTCAGGATTTATGGTTTTTAATAAGTTGATTGCCTTATTCAATCTCTCATTTTCAACATCTTTTATCCATCGGTAAGGGTATCTAAATAAAAATGAAGAATTATGACCACAATAAGGCACCCACATATCTTTTTCATTTTCGTTTTCATCTTGAGTTTTATTTTCATT
Organism: Anaeramoeba flamelloides; assembly: GCA_027625915.1. Classification (NCBI taxonomy): domain Eukaryota; family Anaeramoebidae; genus Anaeramoeba; species Anaeramoeba flamelloides. The sequence goes on along the minus strand of JANTQA010000032.1, from coordinate 7,307,333 downwards.
TTCATTTTCATTTTCATTTTCATTTTCATTTTCATTTTCATTTTCAGTTTTATTTTTATTTTCATCTTCATCTTCATCTTCATCTTCATCTTCATTATTCGTATTTATTTTATTTTTGACTTCGTCTAATTGCCCACTTGAAGAGATTATTTGCAATTCAAATGGTTTAATTTGGTTTACAGTATTCTGTAGTCCTAATTGTCCTTTGTCACAATTTGAACCGAAAACGAAAATTTTCTTCTTTTGAGTGACAACCATGGAATGACTAATGCCCGAAGAGAAATGGAAAATCGGTGTTTTGTGTAATTCAAGAATTGGTTGGAAATCCAAGATATTATTCTCAGAGCAATTCAGTGAAGCCTTACCAGAAATTAGTAAAGAGTCGCCATTTAATAAAAGTGTATGTGAGCGACCACAGGAAATTAGCTGAATGTTTTGACAACTTTTTTCAAAAATAAACACAAGCTTGGGAGTGAAATAATAGTTATTTGATTCCCCACCCAACCCGAGTTGGCCAAACTCGTTTGCGCCACAAGCATATAAATTATTTTCTGAAATAAAAAAAAAATGCCTTGAAGATGATCCTCTTGATATTAAATCAACAGTTTGATTTGTAATCAATTTTGGTTCATGGTAAACTGGTAAATTAAATTCCTTAAAATCAATTAAATCTTCTTGATCTTCTTTAATTAATTTGATAAAATTGTTTTCTCTTTCAATTTCCCTTTTTGTTTCATTTTGGTTCTCTTCTTGGTTTTCTTCCAAACTTTTTTCTTTTTCGTTTTCGTTTTCTTTTTCTTTTCCTTTTCCTTTTTCTTTTTCTTTTTCTTTTTCTTGGTTTGGTTCATCAAAAAAACCTATAGCTCCTTTTCCACACGCATAAAGAAGTCCTTCATTTGTTAAAAAATAAGAAGAATTTTCACTAGCCGAAATTTCTTTAATTTTAATTTCTTTTGCACTAAACCATGCGTTTTCTATTGGCTTATGGAAATAAGCTTTCTTCTTTTCCTTTTCCTTTTCCTTTTCCTTTTCCTTTAGATTTTCCTTTTCCTTTTTTTTTTTCTTTTCTTTTTCTTCGATCATTTCATTTTTTTTTTCAGTTTTATTTTTATTTTCATCGTCATCTTCATCTTTAGTGTTCTCATTTTGAATACCTAATTGCCCAAACTCATTCGATTTATATCCATAAACTTTCCCATTGTTTGTTAAAAATAAATAATGGTTTATGCCACTTTTAATTTTTAAAATACGATCGTTTTTTATGTTTAGTTCTTCAATTTTCTTTTTTTTTTCCTTTTTTGTTGTTTCAAGAAATTGTTTCTGGTTAGGTAACAAAAAAATTGTACTTTCAAGTGTTGAGCAAATGTTTCTAATTGGCTCTTCAAAATTTACAGGTTGTGGTACCTTGACAATTTTTTCGTTGTCTAGTTCTTGGAATAATTCATTATTTTCGTTGTTTCCCCAAGAATAAATGTTTGCCATGAGAAAGTTTCAAAGATAGTTTCAAAAAATGAAATAAAATAATATCAAGAATTGATAATTTATTCTCATTTGGTTGAAGTGAAAACTTATTATAATAAAACAACCGGTTATAAGAATTACAGTTTATTTTTGAAATTATTAGGTTTTCTAATTGATTTTTTTTTCAAATTTTCATTATCTGAGGAATTGTTGTTGAGTTTTGATCCAGGTTTATAGTTATTTTTTAAACACTTTGTCATCAGTTATTAAAGTGGTTGTGGCTTTAACACATCAATATTTTTATCGCAATGATATTGGTATTTGAATAAAAATGGGAAAAAATTTTCAATTCTTCTTCCCTTACTTTTTAACCAGAAAATTCTTTGAAATAGATTGAAATTTATGATCACTATTGGACTAATACTAACTTTTTTAAAGTGGTATATTTTTACTGTAAAATATTGAAAAAGAAAAACCTTACAGATTTTTATTTGTGAATATTAGTAAAATTTTATTGTAATTTCTTTTATAATCAAATCCTTTTTTTAAGAATCAAACTTTTAAAAATTATAACTCACCCACTAATTGGAATGATGATTAATTAAACCACACTTGTTCAAAACACTATTCAATCAATCAAAAAACAAGAAGAAAAATTAAAATTTACCAAACTCTAGTAAACCTCGTAAAAACTCCATTTTTTTTCCAAAAAAAGTTGATCAACTTATAGCTATCAAACAATTACTTGAGTTTTCTAGAGACGCCAAATTTGATGAACTTTAGGTAGGTTTATTACTCGGCTCATACAAAAATTGGTTATTTATAAAGAGGAATTGATTGAAAATAAATGAAATTATATAACAATTTTTCTCATATTGTCAATTAACAATCTTGTGCTATATTTTTTTCATGTCAGGTATTTTTTTCTCTACTATATAAATGCTGGGCCAACTAAAAATAAGAAAATCAAATTTTCAATATTGGAAAAATGATAATCAGTTGAAATTTTGTCCCAATTGAATTTCCAATACAAGTAAATTACAGATGGGGATTATTTTTACTTGTATTCAAATAAACTTGATAAACAAATTAATGTAACAACTTTAGAGAAATGAGTTATAACTTTTAATAAGAATTTATTTCCCCTATAAATTTCAATAAAAAATTCGGATCCTTTATAGTTTAAAATTTTAGATTTGAAATAAAAATGTAAAAGTTTTACAAACCTTTTTATTTTTTATTAAATCTCATTTTTAGTACGTTTATAATCGTTCATATGAATAAGTAACATCTGTATTTTAATCTTATTTTACTAATGAAAGAAAAATTTCTCATATATCAAAAACAAATTAAAAAAATTTTGTTTCTAATAACAATGTTGACACTTTCTAAAATAATGAGGATTTTGGAATTTAGCGACTTCAAAATTCTCTCATTAGAACACAAAGAGTTTTGAACAATAACTCTTTTAAATAAACCAAAATATTTTGGTCTTTCAAAAACCCAAAATAAATTGATTATTGTTTTATTTCTACAAATTAATTGAAAAAACTTGAAATCTAAATGAAAATCAATAAACTCCATTTCACTCAAACTTGTAAAGCTAAAATTAAAAAATTAACTTTATTTCCAAGTATCAACCAAACTTAGAGTGTTTAGAAATATGAGAAATAATTAACAACGTATTAGTGTAGATAATCATAAAAAAAAGCCTGAACAAACAATAAATTTCAAAAAAAAAAATGATAAAAAAATTTTTGTTCCCCAGTCATTTATCTCGTGCAAAATTCTAAATTTCTGTTGAAAAATTAATTTTTTCAACAATAATATTTTTGAATGTATGAATTTTAATAGAAAATACAGAGCATCGCTTTTCTTAATCTTAATTTGGAGTTTTAAACATTTTTTTTTCAAATTTAAATTTAAAATAAAAGAAAAAAGAAAAGAAAAAAAAAAAGCAAAAAAAAAAGTAAAATACAATAGAAAAAAAATTATTAAATGAGAAAAAAAGTTTTTGATCTAAAGATTGAAATTATAGTGCTAGAAGAATAAAGAATTGAACCCATAGAATATGTTCTATATCTTGTTTAAAAATTTTACATCTTTGACTGAAAAAGAGTTTATATTTCTTTTTATTATTATTTTTTTATTTACTAATTATGTAAGTATTTAACTTGATATACGAAATCACCTTACTTTAAAAATTATTGAAAATACCAATTATTTTCTTTTTAATGTTTATGATATGTAGAAAATAAAAAAATTGTATTCAAGAATTAATTCCAATAAATAAACATAATACCAAATAATAAATAAAAAAAAAAATCACAAATAATCCAAAATAATAATAGTGATTTATTTTATCATTTAATTAATTATAAAGAAAATTATGATCCTTTATTAGAATTTCTAAACAAATAATTTTAAAAAACCTATATGAAGTGTCTGTCAAATGCCCTCAATTGCCTAGATTTTTTTTTTATTTGTAAAGTGTTCTAGGTTTTTTTTGAGGTTTTCTATTTTATTTATGAAGTGTTCTAGGTTTTTTTGAGGTTTTCTATTTTATTTCAAAAATCTATTGATTTTCGTTAGGTTTTTTTTACTTTTCAAAATAAACCGAAAATTTATTAAATTTTCAGTTTATTTCAAAAATTAACAAAAGCCTAACGGAAAATAAAAGAAAAAATATTTTTTCCAATTTAAAAGAACAAATAATTCTTTAATAATCCAAATATTTGATTATCCATTTGAAAGATATTTATTAAATTTAAAATATTTTTAAAATATATAATTATAACCACTTAACTATGAAAAAAAAAAATATTCAAATATTTTACTATTAAAAGTAAAAAATATTAATTGAAAATTGGATTTTTCAACATGTTTTTGTTAAATATCTTTAAAAATGAAATTTGATCCAAGATCTTTTATTAAGCAATAGTGTTTATTATAAGTGGGGTTATCAAAAAGTAAAAAAATAGCAAATGTATAATTTTTTTTTCAAAAAATTTTTTCATGATCGAGAAGTGTAAATATGAAAATTGTTAAAAATTAAGTTATTACAATTTAGAGATAAATAAAGAGTTATATGCAATTATACACAATTTAGTAATAATAAACGAAACTTCTTTTTTTATTTTTGTTGTTGAAGGGATTTTCAATATAAAATCGTTTAGTAGATATCAATACTTGGATTGAAAATTGTTTTTTTTTTTTTAGATTTAAAAGATTGGTATTTATCAAACGATTTTTTAATTAAAATTATTAATAGTTGATTAATATAATTGGATATGTTATTTATTAAATTACTTAATTGTAGATTATTTCATGAATGTCTTTATTTATCTCTAAAAGTGTAAAAACTCTATTTTTTTGAACATTCATATTTACTCTTATATGTGTATTTGATTAGAAATAGGAATAATTTTCACAATCTTTTCAATTTCATTTTTGAAAATGAGCCACAAATTCAAGCCCAAACGCTTGTTTAAGAACCCTATTTATAAAAGAATAGTATGTAAAAAAGGAAGTGGAATTTATTTTCCCATTTAAAATTCTAAGACTAGTATATTTACAATCGATTTTTTTAAGTTTACAAAAAACTTATTCAAAGTTTTCAATTAGAGGAATTAGTGAGCAAAAATACCATCATTCTCAGGACAAAATCTATCTTTCAATTAACCATTTTTTTTTTTTAATTCCAGTTCTTATATAACATCTGATTAACGATTAAATAATATACCCCCACCAAAGAAATTTTGAAGCTAAACAATTTGATATTTTTAGTAAATTTTAAAAAAAGCATGAAATTTATTTCCAAAATTACTTTGAAATTTGTTTTTTTTTATTGATTTTTTTTTATTGACTTTTATTTGGAATGAATTAATTGAAAATTTTTCAGAATTTTCTCAATATTTTGATGAAATTTTTTAATGTTTTTGAAGTCTTTAAAATTTCTTTAAGAATTAATTCTAAATTTTAAAAAAAATTAAATTCTTGATCTTTCATTTTTTTTAGAATTTCTTTTTCATATATTATAAAATTTGAAGAAATCCGTATAATATTAACTTATTGTTTAATATTTGTTTTGTTGATTATTAGGTGTGTAAGATTTCAAGAAAAACGAATTTTCGCTTTCATTTGAAAGACATTTTTTCCCAAGTTTGTCGAGATTATTCTGGTAACTTTGCATTTGGAAAAGATTTTTTAAAAGGAAAACAAAATTTAAAATCAAGTCATTGACAAAACACACCAAATAGCTGTTTCATTTCCTCACAATTAAGTTTTTGAAATTTTACAAATTTCTGCTTTTATTTTTTGTCATTTCCATTTCTGAAAAGAATTTCAAGATCCGATATTATCTCCAATTGTAACAATATTTTATCAAATACCATTAATTAATTTGACACAATACCATCTTAAAACCTTTCTATTAAAAAAATCAAAAACTGTAAATCACAATAAAGTAAAATTTTGAAAAATCTAAAAATAATCTATTTTTTTCCGAGTAGTTTGAATGATAAAAATGAAAAAGTACGATGTTTTTGAAGTCTTTGACAAAAAATTGTTGAATTTGTACATAATTTTGAAAAAAAAAAAATATTTATTTTTTCCAAATTTTCTTCTCTTTATAAATTGACATGTTACTTAATTTTACCAAGAAAAATTTCCAAAAACATTTAAAAAAGCTTAAAAAATCAACTCACGCGAATGCAATTTTCGATCAAACGTTCCAATTTGTTCACTTAAACTCAGGATTTGTCAATTGTTTCCGAACGACAAAAAGTGTATTGAAAGGAAAAACTATTTTTAATTTACTACAAGGTAAGAAAGATTTGTTTTTTCACAGCAAATAGCGCAACCTTCTCGACGCATTTTCTCGTTTCAAAAAAAGATTCAATTTTTAAACCTGTGAGAGGTTGGAGTTCGATCTTCAAAACTTTAAAAGATTCGAAGGGGGTTGAAAAAAAAAAAAAAAATAAACAAAAAGTATGTCTAATTTTCTTTTTAATTCCCTTCTTCTTCTATCAAAAAAAAAAACACCACAATTCTACTCTTCACTTAGAAACCCAGTCGCTTCACCAAACAAAAGGTTTTGATTTTTTACAAAACAAATTGAAAGAATTAAAAAAGTTTGTTTTTTTTTTATTTTTTTCTTTTTCTTTTTTATTTTTTCTATTTGTTTTTGGTGCAAAAAATAAAAAATTAAACATTTTCTTTTTTCCATCTGTTTTCTCGTTGATTAATTGTGATCTACTTTTGCAATACAAAATCTTAGTCAAGAAAGTGGAAAAATAGCCTTTGTATGTGAATTTCAAACAATTGACAATTTTAGATTTTGGGCCAATGTCAATTTTTTCCTTCTGAAGGTTGGAGGCAATCAGTTGTATCAGATTCTATTAAACAAAATTGACAACCCTGAAAACCTTAATTCAAATAATATTAATAGCCTCAATAATAACTTTCTAACAGAAGGTTATTCGTCTGAAGGTGGATCATCAAGTTTGTCTTCATCTAAACAACGGCGTGAGAGTTTTAAAAAATCAGCAAAAATTTCAACAATCTTTTTGTCAGGTTTGTTATTTTTTCATTTTTTTCTTTTGTTTTTTTCTTTTCATTTTTTTCATTCAGATATCCAGATTTTACTATTATTTTCAGAAGCTGGACAGTTCAAGAGAAAATGATCCATATCTTCAATGACATCTAAATTATTTATTTTTTTGTTTTGTGTTTAAAATTGCAAACAAATTATTTGAATAATTCTTTGTAAAAACTTGGTTTATTAATTTGATTTATCAAAAGGGGTAATGCAAATTTCAAGTTTTCAATCCCCGAAACAGGAAAAAATATTATATTGTGTAGGGTATGGAGGATTCTTTATTTTGGTTCTTAGCTGATCGATCTTGTGCTTGGTATGGATTTTAATAGTTGTTTCATGGTGGTTAAAAATGAATTTATTTTTTTTTGAATTCCGAAATCCGAATTGATGAGTGTAAGACAAATATATTTGAAGGGAAATTTATAAATAATTGCGATTTGTGGGTTGTAAATTGAAATTTTTAATTATGGTTTGGTTTTATTTGGTGCTTTTCAAAATCTTTTTATTTTAGTTAAGTTTAATTGAGTCAAAATATAAATAAAAATTTCCATTTACAACTCAAAAATTAAAAAATTCAACCTTAAACACCAACCAACCTATTAGCCTTACACTCTTCAATTCGGATTTCGGAATTCAAAAAAAAATAAATTCATTTTTAACCACCATGAAACAACTATTAAAATCCATATCAAGTCCAAGATCGATTAGCTAAGAACCAAATCGACAACTCAAGACACCCTGTACAAGATAATCTTTTTGTAAATCTCAGGGATTTTAAACCTTAAAGCTTGTAATATTTTTTTATCATGAGAACCAGTTTTTTCGAAAAGAAATATTAAGGACATTCATTAATTTCAGATTCCCCCTTTGTATTCATGATATAGTCTATACAAAATTAACCCCTTCTTGGCAATCTTGAAAAAATCTTGTCAAAAATGACCATTAAATTCAAATTTATTTTTAGGCATTGTTTTTGCTTCAAAATTAAAAGTAATTTTGCCTCTAGTTTTAAAAATGTTCGTTAAACATACTCAAACTATGCTAATTTTCAAAGACATTGAAGAGACCCCCTAAACAAATAATATGTTGTCTTATCTGCAAATTTAATGTTATACCAAAATTTTTAAAATAAATCCCCATGGCTTTTAATTCTTGAGCAAATCTTTCAAAAAATAGAATTATCGTTTAATGGATCTTTTTTTTGTAAAATTTCTTCCTAGTTTGTGAAGAAAGAGTTAACTTTCCTTTTTGTACACCGTAAATACAAAAAGGAAATATGAAATTAATGAATACCCTTAAAACTCCCTTTTAAAGCTGTTATAAAAAAAGTGAGAATTAATAGTTTTAAAAAGTCGTACTCAACCGAAAAAAACTAAATTAAGGAAAAAAAATTAACTAATGATAAATGTTCTGTAGTGCGCCTAGCCTTTTTTTTTTTAATTCTTGAATAGAATTGATAAAAATCTTTAATTTCACTCAAATCCTTTGAATTCTGGAAAACCTAACGTGAAGTGCCGTAGAGTGTCCACAAGTACGTAGGTTTTTTTTTTACTTTTTGTTTTTGTTTCTCAAATCAAAAAAACCTAACTGCAATTTTCTTGAAGTTTTCAGTTTTGTATGTAAAGTGATCTAGATTTTTCTAAAGTAAAAAAAACCTAACTTAAATCTATCGATTTTACAAATAAACAGAAAACTCAAGAAAACCTAACGGCGCTTTTCCAGAATTTAAAAGAATAGAGAAAAATTAAATAATTTTACTCTATTCTTTTAAATTCTGGAAAAGCTAACGGTGGTTTTTTTTACTTTGAGAAATAAAACGAAAATTTTTTTAATTTTCGTTTTATTTATCAAATTAAAAAAAAACTAACGGCTAACAGGTCAACTTTTAAGACTTGCTTTTTAATGAAAAAAAAAAAAAATAAATGAATTTTTCTTTTTTTAATTTATTGAGAAATTTTATCTGAAATTTGAATTTTTTGTGAAAAACAAAAATGTAAATGTTGTGGTTAATGAATGGTTTAATAATTTTCTAAAAATTAAATTTACAATTCCAAGAAAGATCTCATTTTTCTTAATTACTAATTCTTCCTCCAGAACTGGCTTGCTATCACAGAATAGAAATATAAATAGAAAAAGAAGAAGAAAATATCACTTTCCAATGATATTTGTAAGAATTATCTTTTAAAAACACATTCAATTAATTGATAAAAAATATTTTAAAACATATTTTAAAAAGTAAAACCCTTGAAAGAGTAAATTAATAGAATCAAAAATAGGATTTTTTTCATAAGAGTTGTACTGTAGTTTAATCTATTTTCTAAATTCATGTTAACTGGTAACCATTTAACTATTTTACAAAAGATATTTCATATTTTTGGGTTGAGATATTGCAATAAATCCCAAGAGAACAAACACCATTAAGAAATATCTAAAACTGAGACACGGGTACTATTAAAATTCAATATCTTATCCAATAAAAACCATTTAATAGATTACCTATTGCAAAAAGACAAAAATTTACAAATTCTACATTTTTTTTTGAGGATTTTGCATGAAAACATTTATTAGCCAATAAATTTTTGTATTAAATTCTCAAAATAATCAAAGTCAAATACAAAATCGAGTTTGTTTGTCGATTATGGTCACACTGATTTTTTATTTTTCGTTTTATATTTTTTTCTTTTATTTGAATAAAAATGATTACTTATAAAAACATTAATAATGGGTAACTTAAATGTGGTTTTAGAATTACGTTTATAAAAATATGATAAATTGTGTTTTTTTTTTTGCCTATTTTTGATTTTGGGTGAGTCCAAAATTTTGGAATGGGGGTTTATTTGTCCCAAAAATTTAATTCTAATTTTTTTTTTTAATCATTAAAATTCACCTTGTTCTGAAATTTTCTTTTTAAAATAAAATAAAATAATAAATAAAAATAAAATAATAAATAAAAAAAATAAAAAAAATAAACATGATAATAAAAACAGATGGAGAAGCAGAAGAAGATTTTGATGATGAAGTTACTTTTCTGAAAAATGCAGTCCGTTCATTATCAAATTCAAAATATGAACAAAATCTTATTGAAAAACTCAATAAAATCGAGGTAATTTTTGAAAACACTTTGGAGACAAAAAACATCGAAATATTAAATGCAATTGATTATTTAAAAAAGGAAAGAACAATCCAAAGACAAAAATATGATGAACTTGAAACATTATTACAAAGAAGGTTAACAGGGCTCGAAACAGAAAAAACAACAATGAAATCAATGTCAAGTGATTATTCCATTCTGGATCAGAAAAAGCAAATATCAACCAAATTATTAAAACAATATTGCAAGATTAATAATCAGATTATGAAAGTTTTATTAGCAAAAACAAATGAAGAACTCACTGAAATGGAGAAAAAATTTGATTAATTCTTTATTTTAATTTTTTCAAATAATCAAAAAAAAATCAAAAAATGAAAAACCCAAAAGAAAAGTTAAAGGATAAATAATATAATATAATATAATATGCCATAATATATTATTATTATTCTTATTGTTGTTATTCTTTTTCTTCTTATTATTGGTGTTCATTTATTTATAACTTTTTCATTCAGGATCTATATATCATTATTGTCCCGGTAACATCAATAATTGAAAAATAATGAAAGTAAAAAACCATAAAAAATAAATTTATCAAAAAAAAATACAATTTTTTTCTACATTTCCTTTGATTTAATTTGTAATTCTTCATTCAGGTAAGAGTCCACTAGTATGAAAAAATAAATTTGAAAAATTCCAAGTTAGACAAAACTACTACTTTCATTCCTTTTACCATATATAGTTTATTTAAAAATATAATCAATACCCCATTGTGAAAAATCTTGAGAGAGTTGAATTAATTGTTGCTGGTAGTTTTACGATTTTTAAAAGTCTCTAGTCTAGAAAAAAAGGTGTTTTTTTTTTTGGGGGGTAAGAAATTTCAAATAAACTGAAGAATGAAAATTAGTTTAATTCAACTTGGGGATATTTACTTTAAAAGATAATAACTAATAGTTTTGAAAACATTGTACTCATCATAAAACCGAAATAGAGAAAAAAAATCCCTGATAATTATTTCGTGTCTTAGGTTTTCCAGAATTCAAAAGAATAGATAAAAGTCTTTGATTTTACTTAATTCTTACAAATTCTGGAAAAAAAGCTAGAAGTGTTCGTAGAGTGTCCTAGAGTACCTAGTTTTTTTTTATTCCAGAATTGAAAAGAATCAATAAAAATCTTTGATTTTTCTCTATTCTTACGAATCCTAGAAAAGCTAACGGTAGTTTTTTTACAATTTTTGAAATAAATCGAAATTTTATTTAATTTTCTGTTAATTTCAAAAATTAAAAAAAGCCAAATTGTACTTTTCTTGAGTTTTTCTGTCTTATCTATACAATCAATAAAAATTTAGGAATTCGGGAAAACCAAAAAAACCTAACGAACATTGGATGTAGAGTGCCGTCAAGTGACTAGATTTTTTTTAATTCCAGAATTGAAAAGAATCGATAAAAAACATATAGATATTTCTCAATTCCTTTAAATCTTAAAAAAGCTAAAGGCAGTTTTTTTTAAGCTTTGGAATAAATTGAAAATTTTAAGAAATTCTCGATTTATTTCAAAAATTAAAAAAAAACAAACTGAGAAATCAAAAATCAAAATATTTTTTCTAATTTTAAAGAACAAATAATTCTTTAATAGGCAAGATAATCGGTTATCTCTTTTAAAGATATTAAATAAATTAAAAATACTTTTTAAAGATAATAAAAGAACCACTTAACTGTGAAAAAAAAATTTTTTTCGTCAAATTTTTAACTGTTAAATTTGAAAAAAAATCTTGAGAGAAACTGGAAAATTGGATTTCCGAACTTTAATTGTTAAACATCTTGAAAAAATAAAATTTGATCCAAGATCTATTATTAACCAATAGTTTTTTTTATTTGTGAACTTATTAAAAAGTGAAAAATTTGCAAATTTTAATTTTTTTTTTTTGAATATTTTTTTAATGATCGTGTACTTAAGTTGAATATTTCCTTTTTGAAATTGAAAAAACTTTTGTTTCATCTTTATTTAGGTGTCTAATTTCAATTTAAAATCAAATATTATCTAATTTACAATAGATCTTATAAATTTAGTACATCAACAAAGAATGAGGATATTTTTAGAGCAAAATGGCAAAAGATCAACTTACAATTTCCAATTTAGAATGATTGTGAAATTTTATTATTGTTAAAACAATTATACCAGTTTCGAAGTTTTAATCTTTGGAGCTTTTTGATATCCAAAAGTTTTTTTTTCTTCCTGTTTTTTTCATTTTTCAAATTACATCTATTTTTCCAAAAGAATTTTATAATATCCTAACTTTGAGATAATATATCGTAACAAAAAAAAAAAAAAAATGAATTGAAGAGATTGGCGTCTTTTATAACAATTAAAATAAACAACTTTAAATAAAAAGATAATCTCTTGAAAAAAAAATATTTTGAAGAAATAAACTTTGAAAAAGCAAAAATATTGTTAAAAAAATATAAGATAAATAAAAAAAATATATACTGAATTATAAATGTTTAAATCAATAAAAAGTATTCAATTAATCTTTAAATTTAGTTATATTTGATATAAATCAAAAATATTTCAACTCAATTGATATTTGAGATAAATAAAAATGTAATAAAATTTTTAAATAATAATCCATATTTATAGAATATCCTAAAAACTGATGAAACACTTGATCAAATTATAATTTTAATTTATTTAAGATTTAAACCAAAAAGAAATCCCAACTTTATTGTTTAATTATATTTTAAAAAAATTCAAATTCCCAAAATAAAAAAAAAATGATAATATTAATTAGGAAATATATAATTAATAATTGTATATTCACATCTAAATCTATATTGATATACGCCAATAATAAATATACGCCCATTTCAAAAATTTTATCTCATCTGAAAAATATTAATTGTCAAAAATCTATATACCCTTTAATACTCAAGAACTACTAATTATAAAATTTGATGAATAATTTACTTTTCAACTAAACTCCATTTCACTCAAAGTGTTCCTAGTCAAAAATGAAAAATTTAATTTTTTTTAATAAGAATCAACCAAACAAAGATTATTTAGAAATAAGAGCAATAATAAACTTCAGATTAGAGTCAATAATCATAAAAGGAAACCCTGACAAACCATAAATTTCAATAAAAAAAAAAGTGAAAAATCTTTAGGCCCCTTTCAGTCATTTATTTGGTTCAAAATTTCTTAATTTCTGTTGAAAAATTAATTGTTGAACAAAGATTTTTGAATTTTAAATATATGAATTTTAAAAAAATACAAAGCATCTCTATTCTAAATGTTAATTTGGAGTTTCAAACATTTTTTTATTTTAAATTTAATTTTTTTATAAAGGAAAATAAACAAAAAAACTCAAAACATAATAAAAAAAAAATTCACAATACGATAAAAAATGATCAAAAAAAATAAAAAAAAATTTGCTAAATGAGAAAAAATAATCAGGTTTAAAATTTGAAAATTTTATTCTGAAAAGAATAATGAATAAAAATCATAGAATATGTTCTATTTCTATTATAAAACTTCCCCCCTTTGATTAGAAAATGGTTTATTATTGAAATTTTATTGTTATTTTTTTAAAATACTAATTATGTAAGTATTTAACTTGTTTTAGGAAATCACCTTACTTTAAAAATTATTTAAAATACCAATTATTTTCTTTTTAATATTTATGATATGTCGAAAAAATAAAAAAATTGTATTCAAGAATTAATTCAAATAAATACTCATAATACCTATTAATGAATAAAAAAACACTCAAATATTTCAAAATAAATTAAATGTGTGTTAAAAATTTTATAATTAAAAGAAATGAAAAAAAAAAATATGATTGTTTATCAAAATTTCTAAACAACAAAATTGAAATTAAGAAACTGTCGTCAAATCCTAAGAGTTCATCGTTTTTTTTAATTTCTGTTAAGTTTTCTACAGTCAGTTTCACTTTTAAGGCACAAACTTTCAAGGAAATTTAAGGTACAAAAAAAATCTCAAATTAAGGCACAAAATTTGCAATTTTTTAGTTTACAAATTATTTTACTAGAATTTGAATTTTGTGCTTTAATTTGAGATTTTTATTTGTGCTTTAAATTTCCTTGAAAGTTTGTGCCTTAAAAGTGAAACTGACTGTAGTTTTTTTTTACTTTTTGAATTAAACAGAAAATTTTAATAAATTGTCAGTTTATTTCAAAAAGTAAAAAAAAAACCTAGAACACTTTTGAGATAAAATAGAAAAACTCAAAAAAAAACCTAGAACACTTCACAATTAAACAGAAAAATCAAAAAAAAAAACTAGGTGGTGGTTTTCTTGATTTATTTTTGTTTTATTAGAAAAATAAATTAATTTATTAAACAAATAAATAGAAAACTCAATGAAACATAAGAACACTTTTCCAGCATTCAAAAGAAAAAAAATTTCAGATATTTTTTTTTCATTTCCCAATTTAAAAAAAAGCTAAAAGAAGTGTCATCCTAGGTTTTCCAGGGTTAAAAAGAAATATCGTAAAATTTATAAAATTTAAAAGAATTCTGTAAAATCCATTAATTTTACTAATAAACTGAAAACTCAAGAAAACCATTGTTAAGTTTTTTTTTAATTTCTTAAATTGAAAAAAAAACCTATGTACTCTACTGCACTCTATAGAACTTAAGGGAGTAGCCACGATAAAGATAATTTTTCACTTTTTTACAATTCTGAGGAGGATCAGAAAATAACATTTTTTACTTTGATTATACATCATAGATTTTTATTATTTAAAGTGCTTAATTCATTAGATTTTTTAATTTTTTTTTTTCAATGTCTCAAAGAAATTGTAAAAATAGAATGTTGAGTTGAATTGCTTAAAATAGTGTTTCGAATGTTTTATGACTTATATTTTATCCTTCTCTCAACATTCTATTTTGGCATTTAATTTTTTCATTTTTTTTTTTTTCATATCATTTTTGAATTTTTTTAATCATGACAACAAAAAGAAATTAGAAATATTTTTTTATCTGTGACATTTGAATTAATGGATTTTGTTTAAAATGAACAACAACACTACTATTGAGAGAATCACAAAATGAAAAATAAATGGGGCTTAAATAGCTAGAAGGATTCCAAAAAAAAATAATTATAACAAAACATCTCTGATTAGGATTTTAAATAGTTGGATTTAGTGGAATTGGAGAAGTGAATATAATTATATGTTATCAAAGTGTAAACCACAAAATAGCTTATAAATTTTACTCTAAGAATCTAAAATTATCTTCTCCCTAAAAATAAACTAAACCCGATTCCCAAAAATTTGGACACATCTAAAATCAAAAATAGGAAAACAAAAACTCAATTTATTATATTTTTCCAAACCGTTAAATAAAAGCACATTTAAATAACACATTATTAATGTTTTAATAAGTAATCATTTTCATCCAAATAAAAGAAAACAAAATAAAATAAAAAAATCAAAACGAGTGTCCAAAATAAGGAAACGAGATGAAATGAAAGAGTTTGAACAAAAAATGGATTGGTAGATTTGTGAAAAGTACACCAAAAATGGTTGATCGATCTAATGATAAGATACCATGGACCAATTGTATGTGATTTTTCAATTTAAGAAACTCAACAGTAAACATCTATCAATCATCAAAAATTTTCAGATCTAACGAAACAGATTAAGTAACTGAAAAAAAAAAAATGAAAACAAAAACAAAAAAGACAAAAAATGAAATAGTTTGTTAAATCAAAATTATTTCCCAATTTGATGTAAATCATGATATTGTTATTCTTTCACTGTTTAAACTGTACCCAAATTAATGGAATTAAGTTTATTTTACTAATAAAAAATAAAAAAAAAAAATATTTTATCAATATATTCAATTTTTTTTTTATTGATTAACATTACTAAAAAAAAAATATCAAATAATTTTTTTAAAAAAATTTATTGAGAATCTACTATCACTCACCACTAAAATAAAATATTCTTATCTCATCTCTCTCAAATTTTTATCATGTCTTATGGTTTATCTACCCCCTTAACAGGATTTTCCCTTAGCTTTTCCAGAATTAAAATGAATTTAGTAAAATCTTTACTTTTGTTTCCATTCTTCGAACTGAATAAAAAAACTTACTGGAAAGTGCCGGTAAATTACTATAGAGTACTTTCAAGTACCTAGAGTATCCATAATTAAAAAGACTCGAGTAAAATCAAAGATTCGTCTAAATTCTTTTAAATTCTGGGAAACCTAACAGCATTTTTTTTTTAATTTAAGGAAGTAAGTACATTTTACCATTTTGAAAAATTTTAATTGTGATAACATTACTGAAAAAATATTTTTTGAGTGCCACTAGATATTGAAACTTTGAAACCAAAACGCCATCCGCTAGTCTATTCATGAAAAGAATCAAAGTAATTCAGAGTTGAATCTTAAATTTTTCAATTTTATGAACATTTTTTTTGATCAAATTTTTCGTTTTATTAAATTTGGTTTTGGATCTAGAGATGTGTTTATACGAACAATTGAAATTAATCAAACAGTAAACCAAAAAAATATACCCGAAAGGGTGCGCATTTGAAACAAATATTTTCTTTTAGAAGACCAAACACAAAAGATCACCATTCCAAATAAATTTGTTGAAATCAAGAATTAAAAAAAAAAAAATCGATAAAAGCCTATTTTCGAAGATTGATTTTCTTTATCTTCTTAGTTTGTCTGAATACAAACTATTTTTTTCCTTGAATTTCTCGGCCCATTACTATTTATTATCATTTGAAAAAACCTTTTGTGACAAATTTGCTTTCAAAATTCTTTAATAAAATATTTTTATCAAACAAAGCCAAAACAAGGAATACTATTTCAAAAATTAAAATAAAGGGGTTGAATTCTTGGAATCAAAAAACAGTTACAAAAGATTCAAATCAAAATAATTGAAAAATTCAATAACAAATTTCAATCAGATTCAGAATTTTTTTGAGTTCTCATTTTAATTGAAAATAAATAATTATAAAATCAAACGAATTTGTCCAATAAACCCGTATTCTGAAGAAGAATTAAAAAAATCTCTGATTTTCTGAACTAAAACTAGAATTAGATGATATAAATCAAAATAGGAATTCAGTATTCATTTTGGAAATTCTTTCGAAATAAACAGTAATTTGTTTATCAAAAATTTTCCAAACAAAATTTTTTTCATAAAGAATTAAAACTAAAACCAAATAAAGAATAAGTAATTGTGTAAAATCTTATAGATAAGATCAAGTAATAAATGATTTTTATTTATTTTTTTTTGATCTATTTTTTCATTTTTTTGATTTGCGTTTTTTTTGTTGGTATGAAAATATCTTATACTAGGATATATTCCCACTCTAGTATTTATTAAAATATTAATGTGTTTGGCTAAATAAATGATTTGAATAATACAGTTTCACATAAATGGTGGCACTCAAAAAATGAAAAATGTACTTTTCCCCCTTAAGAATTAAACTGAAAATTAAATAAATTTTTAGTTTATTTCTTAAATTAACAAAAACATAACACAAGTTTCATAGAGTCCCTAGGTTTTTTTTAATTTCTCAAATTAAAAAAAAACTTAGAACCTCTTTTCTTGAGGTTTTCTGTTTTATTTGTTAAATGTTCTAGGTTTTTTTGAGGTTTTCTATTTTATTTGTGAAGTTTTATAGGTTTTTTTACTTTTCTATTTTATTTGTGAAGTGTTCTAGGTTTTTTTAAGGTTTTCTGTTGATCTGTGAAAGTGTTCTAGGTTTTTTTTACTTTAGAAATAAACAGAAAATTTATTAAAATTTTCGGTTTATTTCTAAAGTAAAAAAAAACCTATTGGAAATCTATAGATTTTACAAATAAAACAGAAAACTCAAGAAAACCTAACTACTGTAAGAGGAAATTAATTTCCTTTTTTAACAATTCATAACAAAAAAAAAATAGAAAAAAAATTTTTTTATATTTTTATTAATCATTAAAGCAATGTTGAACTAAAAAAGCTTTTAAAATAAAGAATTTCCAATGTTTTTAAATTATAATATAAAAAAAATCAAAGACTAGAATAGTTTGTTGGACCATAATCAAAAAGAAAAAAAAAAAAAAAAGGGAGGGGGGGGGGGCGGGCGAAGAAATGATAATTATGAATCCTTTACCTTTCTGTTTGCAGTTTCACACATAAATACAGTTAATTGTATGATCAACAAAATGATTATTTTTTATTTTCCAAAGAAAACAACGAAAATATTAATTGGAAAACAGAAAATTTAAAATTGCTTACTGCAAATCTTAATCAATTTAGAGAAAACTTAATAATAAATAGCACTGGATGGATAGCCAAGGAATATTAAAAAATTATTAGATATAATAACAATATAAATAAACAGTCGTGTCGTCAAGTGCCCTCAAGTGTCTAGGTTTTCTTGAGGTTTTCTGATTTATCTGTTAAATCTATCGATTTTACAAATAAACAGAAAACTCAAGAAAACCTAAGGGCGCTTTTCCAAAATTCAAATGAATAGAGAAAAATCAAAGATTTTACTCAATTCGGTTAAATTAAAAAAAACCTAATGACAAAAAATATTTAAAATGGAAAGGTTCTACTTCCATCTTAAAAATAAGAAATTTCACGTTTTAATCAAATAGATATTCTTATGTTTATGATAAGAATAAAACAAAAACAAAATTTTACAATTTATACAAAAAATATTTATACCTAGATACAGATGAAGATACGATCTTTTTTATATGGGACTGCCCATTCTATAAAGAAAATCGAATAATTTGGATTAAAGTTTTCATTCAAATTAACAAAAATAATAAGAATAATATCTTTGATATTATTCGTAATAAAGAATCATCATTTATTTTTTCATTAGTTAATGATAAAGAGAATTATGATTCTTTATTTAAATATCTAAACAAAAATTTTAGAAATTAGGAATAGTGCCTAGGTTTTCCAGGATTCAAAAGAATAGAGAAAAATCTTTGATTTTACTCAATTCTTTTAAATTCCGGAAAACCTAACAGCTGTAAGAGGAAATTGATTTCCTCCTTTCAAAATAAAAAAAAAAAAAAAAAAAAAAAAATGCTTATTTTTCCTTCTTTTTGGTCGAAAATTTATTTTTAATAAAACGTACCGATTTAATTCTTTTTCGGCATAATTACTGGTATTTTTTCTTGTACTATAGAATCTTGTGTTATGTAATAGGGAAACAATTCGAAGAATTTATTTTGATTTCTATCCTTTTTAAAAACAAAATGAAAATCCTTATTGAACTCAATTTCATCTAAATAAACGATTTTGTAATTCAGCAAAGCACATGAAAAAAAGTACCTGAGGATTAAATTGGAAATTTTCTGGAATTTTCCAAATAAATTCCCAACCGATTGGTTATTGGCATAGTTTTCCTCAAAAATTTCAGATGTCAACCTATTCAAAACTTCGTCATTAATTTGATAGTAATCAATCTTCCGAAATGGCAGTTGAGGTTGAAATTTTTCATTCACCATTGTTAAAATTGTATTGAAGCAATCAAACATTTTTTGAAACATGTCATTGTACATTGTAGAATCATCGAAGTTTTGAAAATAAAATGAATACCATTGGTACAATTTCTCATTTTTTTTGTGGTTTAATTCCTTGAAATCTTTGAAATTGATGTTGAAAGAATTTATCTGAAGGTACCGACAGACAAAATTTTGAACTTTGTTATGAAACTCAAATTGCATTTCTTTTTTCTTTTCTATATTCTGTAATATACTTTGTAATTGTGTGCTGTAATTTTTGATCTTATAAAGCTTGTTGATGACACCTTTTTCCTTTAGCTCTTTCTCTATTATATTCTCGTTGAACGATTTAATTCGTTTAATAAGATCTTTGGCCAATTCTGTTGGAATACGGTTTTGTACCTTCTTAATGTCATTAAGCATTGACTGTAATTCTTCATTGATATTGGATATTTTTAAATTTTCCTTTATGAGCTTTGTTCTTGTAGTTTGAGATTGCTTTTCAATGATTTGAATTTCATTCATGAGTTTTAGAACTTCTTGGTAAAGTGATTCTTGCGATAGTGTGTTGTTTTCTTCTGTCATTACTAAGAAATACTGATCTAAAAGTAAGAAACTAATTAAAAGAAAATGAATTTTTTTGATGATTCAATTTCAAAATGTGAGTGAGAGTACGAAAGAATTCAAAGTTTTCCAAAAACTCTTCAGAGTAGAGTTTTGTTTCACTCGTAGATCAAGGAGATATTTGATTATTAGTTTGATTTTTTTGAAAAATATTTTCGTTGTTTGTATTTGTCGAATAAATAGGCATTAATTTTTATTTCTTGTTTTCTTTTGTTCATGTAATTTCCACAAATTTCCGCACTCACATTGGAAAACTATTTTGTGAAAAAATAGAGAATGATGTGAAAAGTTTTTCTCGTTTGTTATCCCAATATCTTCAGTTCTGTTAATTACAAAAACATATGTTGGATTTTAATTTCAGAGCAAATCAAATCTCGTAAGGGATTAGCGTCAACATAGATTTCTCTATAATCAAAGTATGTTGTAATTAAGTGTAAATGGTATTAGTATACCATGGCTCAAATAACTCTAAAAAATCTATTATAAATCTTATTGCACAATAAATTATTACATTTATTACTAATCATCACTATTAAAAAAAGTTTCATTTTGAAATTTTTTTTTTAATTTCTATTCCAAATCTAAAAATAGAAACCCAAAAAATAGTATTCTGGTATTTAATAATTTAGATTTAGAACTTCCAAAAGTAACTATTTTTATAATTTTTTATTTTCAAAGATTAACTCAATAATCATCAACATAAAAGCACAAAGACTGATTATTTTTGTTTTCTTTTGATAAAGATACTTGTAGCATCAATATATTTGCATGATTTGAGAAATAATTTGACAAAAAAATTTATTCATTAATTATTGAATTTTTAAAAAAAAACGAATTTTTTAGTAACTAATCTATATTTCGCCACAAATTTAAGAAAGATATTTTGTGATTTTTTAGTCTGAAATTGATAATTCAACCTTTAAATTTGTGTCGAAATACAGATTTTATTCTGAAATTATTTGATTTTTTTACAAATATAAGGATCATTTTTCATTGATAAGATCAACAAATATTACTGCTTGACTAATCGATTTTTTAGAGACATTTGAACCATGTAGCACCAATGTGGTTAGGTCCAATAACAACATACTTTGTTCCTAGGCTTCTCCTTGGTGGACGTTAATCCCTTAAGGAAGACAAACATTAGTTCCTTGGCAAGGTTTACTTTTTTCTTTAACTCGCGAACTATTAATTTTAAGGGATAAATAAATCTTACTTCATTTTTTTTTCGTAAATATCAGAGGACACCTATGTACTTAGGAAAAGAATTAAACTTGTTAAAAAAACCAATTTCTCAATTTTAGAGAAAAAAATTATCATTTTGAAAAAAATTCATTTTTCCCAGTGAAATTTTCTAGTCAAAAGATCTGATCCTTCTTTTCTTTTGATTTTAGGATCAAATGATAAATTTTGAAAAAATTTTAATTTTTAGCTACTCTCACTTTTAGCTATTAATAATAATTTGTAAGAAAAATAACCTTGGAAATTTAGTCTTATTTTAAATAGATAATAATAATAAATTAAATATTTAATCCTTGAAGATCTAAAAAATTTTTTCATCTATTTTATTTCAAATTTATTGATTTTTTTTAATATATATGAGATTCATAATATTTTTTTCAAATATCAAGAGGATAAATAATTAACTGTTAATATTTAATTCAGTTATTTGAAAATATTAATGATTTTTTAAAATGTTAAAATATGATTTGAATAATTTTATTTGTTGTATATATTTAAAATTTTGGAGACATTATAGTAAAGTTTATTGATTCATTTATAAGTTGGATTATTACTAACTTAATGAAATCATTTAGATTTGTTTTAATAATTTTTATTTTAAAAAGAAACCCATTAAAAAATATTATTTCAGGTTCAAATTTGAATTTTCCAGGTTTTAAAAAAGTATTTTTGGGGGATTGTTTAATTTAGTGTTTTGGTTGTTTTTACTGAAAAAAAAAAAAAAAGAAAGAAAAAATTAAAAGTTAAATAAATTAATTATATTTTTGCCAAGTTGAAAATAATTATTATAATTTTTTTGAAATTAATGATATTTTTTAGACTATATTATTCCAAAACTCGAGTATTTCTGTTTTATAAAGTCTATTTTGGTACATTTCCTTTAGGGAAAATAATTATTTTCTCTTATTAAATAAAAATAGTGTTTTTTGAAATCTTTTAAAAATATTATGGATTATGAACTTATCACAAATGAGATAAAATTGATCAGAATTTTTAAAAACTAGAATTATTCTCTGAAAATTAGTTTAAGAGTGGGTTTTGGTATTGTAGTATAGTATTGAAAAAAATATTAGACATGAAAATAATCCCCAGACAGGATTTTTTAATTGTTAATATTAGTTAAATTGTTGTTTAATTGAGAATATTTTAAATCAAATTCTTTTTTTATAAATTAATTTTTATAAATTATAACTTACCTACTTATTAGAATGATGATTAATTCAATTACACTTGTCAAAAATAATATTCGATCTAAAAAAAAGCAAGAATTAAAATCATTGCTTTGTAAACTATAGCAAAACACCATAAAACTCAATTTTTATTTAAAATAAATTGATCTACTTAAGTTATCAAACAATTAACAAAGTGTTATATAGATACCCTCACTTTAATGAACTTTAGGTAAATTTAATACTAGGCTCATAAATAAATTGGTTATTTATAAAAAGTTTTTGGTTTTAAATTAAGGAAATTATGTATGTTTTTCTAATATTTACCATTAAGAATCTTTTCATGGATTATTTTCAGATCCCAATTTTTTTTCAATACTCGACTATTTTTCAAAATTTTTTACTCCCTTTATAATGTTACTGGAAGCTGCTTTGGGGGTTTATTCTGTTTTCTTATCAAAAAAATATTTTTATTTTTTTTGGTTCAAAATCATTTTTTCTAATTTTTAATTTCTTTTTGTTTTTCTTTTTCAAATTTTTGCTTTGCTTTTTTTTTTTTTTTTTTTTTTTTTTTTTTTTTTTTTGACAAATTTTCTTTTATTATATTTTCTTTATTTATTAGTTTTTTTTTTGCAAAAGATAAAGTGGAAAAAAAAAAAAAATCTTCAAAAAGACCAGTAATCATAGAGAAAATTGAGACTATGTAATGTATTTTAAAATGAATTTAATTATTTGTAAAAAATCTTGTTGTTAACTTTTTTTCAGTGAAAGTTCAGTAATTAAAAATTCGTAATACTCATTTGAAAAAATTGCGACTTGCTTTATTTTAGTTTTTGGTATTATTTATATTAATTTTTTTTCAAAAAACAGGGTTTTTAGAGATTTAGAATGATATAATAGTTAATTACAAATCAGATTTAATAATTAATTTTCTTGAATATTAAAGAATAGATTTTTTTTTCAATTTAATATACCGGGTAAGTCACAATTTCTGAAATAATATTTATAATCAGATTTTTACTTCATTTTTCAATTTCAAAATTGGGTAATCTTTTTTGATTGGTTATTAGATTTATGAGAATTTTTTTATATTTTACTAGTTACTTGATGAATTTAAAGTTATTAGAAAGTAGTTTATTTACAGATTTAAGATTATTACTTTCCCTCCTTTCGAAGACTCATAATTAGACTAAATCAATTCAAAAATGAAAATGATAAATTGTAACAATATCTCTCTTTTTTATTTTCAATTATAACTAAGTTGAGGTGTGTAAAAAAATACAGATAGATTCAAAAAATTATCCTAACAGATTTGTACAATTATCTTTAAAATCAATAAAATTGAATTGAAATTTCAAGTAATTTGATACAAACAATTTTTTTAGTTTGTGATATTAAATATATCAAGTGGTTATGATATGAAAAATATAGTATTACTTTTGATATATTTTTTAATATTTTTTGCTAGAAAAAAATATATATATATAATATATATATATATATTAATTATTTTTCTTCTTCTCTTTTTTTTATTTGATGATTTTTCTTTTATTACTCCTTTCTATAAATAAATAAATAAATGAATAAAAAGGCGACTTTTTCATTTTTGGCTGGGTTCCAATGTTGAAATTGGATTTATTATCTCAGAAATCTGTCAAATTATCAACAAAAAATACATATTTGTGATATTCTACCTTATGGTAAAAATATCAATTAATCCCCAATTTGTCAATTTATTATGAAAATTAGAATATTTATGATAATAATTATTTAATCTTGAAAAAGGTTACTTTTTTTGGGTTTTATATTTAAAAAATATAAAATTTTGGATTTTAAAAAATAGGCTCATAATTAATCAATTGTTTAAATACTGTTAACCCTTCTTATCCATAAGTTAAAATACCAATTACAAAAAAATATTTTTTTTAAATATTTTATTTTATTTATCAAAAAATAACACTAACTTGACTCGTATTTTTTTTCTTAATGTTTATATGAGAAAAGCAACTCATTTTTTAGGTTTCTTATACAATAATCCTCACTTTAAAATAAAAAAGATTGATTAATAAAAAAACACATTTACAATAAATTCAATCATCTACTTATAAAAATTCTATAAAATTGATCATAAATTAACTTTTCAAATGATAAAATTATGGTAAAAAAAAAAGAAGAAAATTACAAACGAAAATGAAATTGTTTATTGATTCTATCATTGCCAAATTGAATTTGGTTATTTATATTTTATTATTTTTTTTTCAAAAAAAAAAAATAAAGTTATTTTTAATCTTAATCGAAAGTTTTTTGATCATAAAAATAAAAAAATAAAAAATAAAAAAAGGAGAAGAAGAAGAAGAAGTTGATCTGAGAAGAAAAGAGTGTAAAGCCGAAGCAAAGGATGGACAAAAAAAAAAAAGAATGTAAAAAATGAAAAAAAATTTGTAACTTAAAGTATCGTAAATCCAAGTTCTTTTGGAAGAATTGGGAGTATTCTATAATTGAACAAATAATAATGTAACAATCCGTCACCCTGTCCAAATTTCAAATTATCGAGGAAATCTTGATTGTCCATAATATTTAAGCAATTATATACATCATAATTCTCATTTTTGGCGAGGATTAAAACGTCGTTTACCAATTCTGTTAATTCCATTGTTGTTGCTACATTATAAAAGGAGTAGGCTGCGTTCAATGTTTTATATTTGGGGTGGTCTAAAACTGAAGAGTTTAAGGTATAAAAGCTCACAAGGTCTGTGACATTGCCTGATTCTGGGTCTGTGAGAACAAAGGTGTTTATGACTTTCTCTCTGGGCAAAAACCACCAGGCGAATTCTTCTTCAGAGAAGTACATTGAAATTTTAAAATTTTTTAAATAATTGTTGATTAAAGCGGTGCCAGACTCCACGTCGGATTCCTGGAGAGGCCTGAGTCTGGTGTTTTTCACCTTGGTTGGCAGTGCGTTTTTTTTAATCAAGCGGGGGATGGTCATCAGCTTGGTTGTATAGCTAAACCCGACGTGCACCAATTTCTTGGGGTTCAAGGATCGGTGGTAATACGTCGTCGAGGCAAAGGGCTTGGGCAAGAGTCTTCCTGCTGTGTAAATGGCCTGGAAAATGTTTTTCTTGTTGATCCGACGCGTGGCCTCTTGGATCAGCAAGGGCGCCAAGTCCTTCTTTCTCAGCTTTTGGTAAATGCACAGGAAATTGATCTCCGAGATGTGGTGCACCTTGCCATTGATCCAGAGCGAGATTGGCATGCCTGCAATAAAGGCCAAGAGCTTGCCCGTTTTTTTCAAGCGCAGGCCGATGTGCCATTCAGGGTGGTAGCCCGGTGGCGTCATTGCCCATCGCAAGAACGGCTCTGAATAGTCAAAGCGGAACATGTTGTCGTCGTCTTCCACATACGAGTCTCTCAGCAATAAATAAAGCTCATGCAATTGATCGTCATCCATCAGATTGACAACACACCACTCGTAGTTAGATGGAATCGTGAATGGCTTGTTGCGGATTTCTTCAACAGTCTTTTCCTTGTCAATGACACCAATTTTTTTTTCGTTTACATTTTCATCCATTTGCACAACAGGCTGGTCATTCCAAAATTGATGGTTTTTGCTTTTTTCTTCTTCGCTAATCTTTTCTTCAGGGTAGATTTGCTTGTTTTTCGTTAATGGAATAAGGCTTTTTTTTTCTTTTGTTTTTTTTTTTTTGATGCCTTGCTTCTTGCCCCTTCCCTTTACTTGGGATTTTCCTCTTCCACGACCTCTTCCTTTCCCTTTTCCCTTTCCCTTTCCTTTTCCCTTGCCTTTGCCTTTTTTGGTTTTTTTTGGTGGCATTTGTATGTTGCTTCTTCTTTCTGAAAAAATTAAAAAAGAAATAAATAAAAAAAAAAAAAGTAACAAAAAATTTAAAAAATGTCATTTTGCATTCATAGAGATTGTTTGTCTTTGGAAATAGATGAAATGTAAAAGTCCCAAATCGGTGAGTTTTAATATTTTGATGTTTCCTTTTCTTGATTATCGGTGAAAAAACTCTTTTAATTATTGTATCTACAACTAACCTTAAGATATTTCCACAAACAATTATTGATTTTATTTTGATATTTTTAAGGTTTACAATCCCTGAAATTTGAAAAAACAATTATTTTGTGTAGGGTATGTAAGCATATTAATTTTTGTTCTTAGTCGATCAGCCTTTAACTTGGTATTGTATTTTAATTGTGGTTAAAAACAGGAACTACAATTTTTTGCCGAAATCCGAACTGAAGAGTGTAAGGATAATATGTTAGAAGTAAAGTTATAAAAAAATGTAAACTTTTGATTTTCAATTGAAATTTTTATTTCTCTTTTTACTCAATTACATAGTAAAAAATATATAAAATTATATTATTTTTGAAAAAGTTTAAATTTTAATCATCATGTACTTTGACTAGGATTTCCTCAAAGGGAAAATAATTTTAAAACAAGAGATTCAATAATTGTTCTTGTGGAGGACTTACCTGAATTTTATTTATGTTTACAATTAAAAAGCAAAAGCAAATCGATTGCTAAGACAATTAAATTAACTTTAAAAAAGAAAAAGAAAAATGGTTTATAAGAAGTAATTGGTAATAAATTAAAAAAAAAAACATTTTTATTTTTTTTTTTAAATATGACCATCCTAAAAGCACAACCATTATAATTTTGGTTAATTTAATAATAATTGTTCAGGATGGTTCGTTTGTGGATTGTTATTTAATTAGTTAAATTTTTTTTTTTTTTGATCTGATTTTGAACATTTTTTTATTTTTTCTTTTTTTCATTAATGTATTCTTTTCAAGTTGATCATATATTTTCTTACAATACCTCAAATTTAAAAAGTAACAATTTAATATTTTTCATTTACAAATCATATTTTCAATATAAAGAAAAATTCAGCAAATGGGAAAATAATTTCATCAAAAAAAAAAAAAATAACTCAATTATCAAAAATTCAAAAAGAAATTTTATATCAAGTTTATTAGTATAAGAATACAAAAAACACTATATTACCTTTTTTTATAAATGAACTAAATAAAGATACCTGTTCCTTAAATGAATTTATTTTTTAAAATTAATTTCTAATAAAATTAAAAATAGATTTTTATTAAGGGTTTGGGGTTTAAAAAAAAAAAGAAAAATAAAAAAATGCAAAATAATTTTGATATTTTTTGAAAATAAAACTTTTATAGAGTACTTCGGAGTTTTTATAAACAAATAACTTATTAAATTAATATTATTTTAAAAAAAAATAAAAAATAATTAAATTAGTAGGTATTTTTTTATTATAAACTCTTTTTCAGTCAAAGGGGCCCAGTTTTATTGAAGAAATGGAAGACATTCTATGAGTTTAATTCATTACTTTTATCAAACTAAAATTTACAATTTTTAGATCAAAATCATTTTTTCTCATTTTGTAAAATTTTACTTTTTTTTTTTTTTTTTTTTTCTTCTTTTCTTTTTTATTTTTTTTTTTAAAAATTAACTTTGAAAAAAAAAATGTTTGAAAAACGAAATAAACATTAAGAAAAGTTAAGCTTTGTATTTTCTGTTAAAATTCATACATTTATAAGTAAAAAATCTTATTATCAACGATTTTAATTTCCTAAAGAAATTGAGAATTTTGCACGAGACGTTCCAATGAATTGGGCCCAAAAAATTTTTTAACATTTTTTTTTTTTTGAAATTTATGGTTTGTTCAGGGGTTTCTTTTATAATTATGGACTCTTATATGAAGTTTATTGTTTCTTGTATTTCTAAACAATCTAAGTTTGGTTGATTCTTAAAAATAAAGTGACTTTTTCATTTTTGGCTGGGCCCCTTTGAGTGAAATGGAGTTTATAAGTGGCTTTTTTCCATGCTTCAAAAAAGTTTTTTTGGGTAATTTTTCATTTAATGGTAATTTTTCTCTCATTTTTTTGTTTAATAAAAAGAAGTAATCGATAATTATTTTGAGTTTAATATAGAAATTATATTTTTTTTAAGTTTAAGTTCTTAATTTCTACACTCCATGAAATTTAAAAAAAGATTATCTTGTATCAGGCGCATGACTTCTTAATTTAGTATTTATGTTATTGATTTTCAATTTTGCATGGGTTTTAATTTTATCTCATAAAGGGAATTTCTACCCATTATTTTTTTTAATTTATTACAAGATTATTATATTTTTTTTAAAGGGAGTAGGTATATAAAAGAATCTAAAATTATAATTTGTTTTAATTTTTTCGAGCAAAAATTATTAGAAAAAATATATTTTCAAAAAATTTATTCTTTAAGAAGTAATTACATTTTACCATTTTGATCTAAATTTATTTGTGTGTGCCTTACTCATAAATATTTTTTGAGTTCCACAAGATATTGAAACTTTTAAACCAAAATTTCATTCTCCAGTTTATTCGTGAAAATGTACATAAAGAAATACTGTATTGAAACTTTTATATTAAAATTTTTTTAAAAAATTTTTTTAATTAAATTTTGGTTTTATTAAATTAGATTTTGGATCTAGAGATAGGTTTATACAGATGAGTGAAATTAATCCTAGTGTAAATCAAAAAAATTAAAAAAAAAAAAAAAAGTCCTAAAAGCTATATATTTCAAACAAATATTTTCTTTTTGAAGACCAAAAACAAACGATCACCTTTCCAAATAAATTTGTTGAAATAAAGAATTAAAAAATTTTCAATAAAAGCCTATTTTTGAATTTTTTTTTTTTTCTTTCTGTTATTGAATTCGATGAATTGAAACAAATCAGTGACTTATATTTCTTGCCCCATTACTATTTATTATTATTTATCAAAACATTCTTTTACAAATAAATTTTCGTATTTCTAATTTCGAATATTTTTATCAAACAATCTCAAAATAAAGATAAATATTCAATAAGGAAAGTAAATTCTTTTAATTCTTGAAATCAAAACACAGTTACATAGATTCAACCCAAAATAAAAGAAAATTTTAGAAAAAATTTCAATCAG
Organism: Anaeramoeba flamelloides; assembly: GCA_027625915.1. Classification (NCBI taxonomy): domain Eukaryota; family Anaeramoebidae; genus Anaeramoeba; species Anaeramoeba flamelloides. The sequence goes on along the minus strand of JANTQA010000032.1, from coordinate 7,277,677 downwards.
ATTCAGAATTATTTTGAGTTCTCAATTTTTATGGAAAATAAATAATCATAAAATCAATTAAATACACCCAATAAAACCTTATTTCTAAAGAAAGATTTAAAGAATAACTGATTTTCTGAACAAAAACTAGAATTAGATGAATTAAATGAAAATCAGATTGTTAAATTCATTTTGTTAATTCTTTTGAAATACAAATCATTTCGTTAATTAAAAATTTTGCAAATAAAAAATATTTCCAAGAAGAATTAAAAACAAAAACAAATTAAGAATTAATTGTATCAAATGTTACAGATAAGATCAAGAAATAAAATATTTTTTTTATTTTTTCTTGAATCCATTTTTTCATTTATTGATTTTTATTTTTTTAGTTGAAATGAAAATAGATTATACTAGGATATATATAACACCCTTTTTTTATTAAAATATCATTGTATTTGGTCAAAGCAATGATTTTAAGAATTCAGTTTTACATTAAGGGTGGCACTTAAAATTTCTAAAATGTACCAACGTCTTAAAGTTGAAAACAATTATTATAATTGTATTTGGAATAAGTAGATTGTTTTTAGGTAGGATTATTCTAAAAATTTTTGTTTTTATATTTTAAAAGATCATTTTTTACCTTTTTTTAACAAGATAACAAGATTTATTACTTCACTAATGAAAATAATTTTTATTTGAAAAAAATGTACTGCAGTAAAAATAAAGCCTGACAAAATAATTTAATCTGTGTTTCAAAATAAAAAGCGTGTTTTTTTTTTATTATAGAAGACCTACACATCAACCGATCCAAGAAACCAACAATAAACCCTAATTAAATATGGTATTGGTTTCTTAAAGTTCTATAATTTAAAAAGAAATTCTAAAAATGAAGGATCAAAATTGAATAATTTATCTCAAAAATCGTGTTAATTTTTTGAAGAAAATTTTTTTATTCACAAGAAAAAACAAAAATCTTCGAAAAACTTGAAAATTATTATGGAAAATTTTAACAAATTGATGTCCTAATTTAGATTTTACTAAAAATATCCAGAACTTTACTTATAAAATTGATTTGAACTTTAGTACACTATTGGGTAGTCGATTGTATGTTGCCTTGGAACAAGAAGAAAAAAAAGCACGGATTATATTTTGAAAAACCGATTTGAGTTGTTGTACACGCATTATTTTTGATCACTGTATGTTCGATTTTGAACTTTCTAAAAATGTGAAAAATGGATCAAACTTTTTAAAAAACAAGAAATCAGTTTGGAAAATAGCTTTAAAAGAAAGTTTGATCTTGTAATAATCAGATTTTTTCTTTGTTTTATTTTTCAAATTTTTGAAAATTTTTTTTTGAATTTGTTATTAGATTTACAACAAGGTTTATTCTACCTTAAAAATAAGATTTTATTTCTCTAAATATGATAAAGAACTTTATTTATAAAGTTAATTTGAATTCATATGTAAATCTTCACTCTACTATTTGTTGCAAAATAAATGGAACAAAATTTTCATTCGGCTTTCGTAAAAAAGGTTTATCAATCATTAATATTACAATTTTTTAATTCCATAAATCACTTTAAATGATTGATTTCACCTTATAGAATTGATGACTTTGGGTGGTATGTTTTAATTCTTGGAATGTTATTATTTTGGAAAGCCGAATGAAAATTCTGATCTTTTTATTTTGAAATATACAATAATACCTTTCAGAAAAAAAAAAAAATAAAAGTTTCTCGTGGCTTAATATTTTTTTTGGTGTAGTTAAAATTGAAATTAAATTTAATCATTTGGATGGTTTTGTCATGATCCTAATGGTATTTAATGTTTAAAGTGGAAAAATTTTCTCTTCATTTTCAATTTCACTTTTTCAAACAGAACCCAAAACTCCAACGGATTTCTTTTTTATTAACTCGATTTATTAAAACAAAATCTGGAAAGTGAAGTGAAAAGGTTCTCATTGAAAATTCAAATATGAGTAATTCTGTTTTTATTATTAAGTTCTTTAAATATCTTGTAACCAAACCTAAACCAGAGGAACAGTTGAGGTATGTTTGTTGTTTTTTCAAAACGATATAATACAAAACAAGAGTAATATTCGATTTGCTTTATCATTTTTTTAAAAAAAACTTGAATGTCGTCTAAAAACCAAAGAACAAAAAGGAAAGGAAGAGGGCGAGGAAGAGGGCGAGGACGGGTAATAGAAGGTTTTCATTATCATGAATGGGATATGTATTATAAAAGCAACCCAAATAAAAACAAAAATAAAACAAAAACAAAAACAAAAACAAAAACAAAAACAAAAACAAAGGGAAAGACTAACAACAAAAACAAGAAAAAAAATCAAACACCAAAAACAGACAGGACTAAAACAGATCTTGGCATTAATTCACTAAATGTGTCTTTTGAAATCCCAAGATCAAGAAGTAATGGTGATTTCCCATCTTCAAGAAAGAATTTGGAAGAAATAACTTTTAAAAAAAAACAACCCATAATATTGAAAAATAAAAAACAAAAGAAAAACCAAGGTTTTGAAGAAAAAGAAAAGGAAAACAAAAAGCAAAAAGAAAACCAATATTTTGAAGAAAAAGAAAAAGAAAAAGACGAAGAAATACTGGAATGTCTATTGTGCTGTGAGCCAATCGAAATCCATGCTCTTGGGAAATGTTCTCATAGGGGTGTGTGCTATAAATGCCAACTAAGGCTGGCAACTTACCAAAAAAAACGAAATTGTTGTTATTGCAAGGCAGATTTAACCCAATTAATTTTAACGGAAGATCGCACCAAGCCTTTTGGATCGTTTGATTTACAAAAATTAATGTTAGATTCAAAGCTAAGGGTGTACATTGATGGCTTTCGTGTCAAAGAAAAAGTGAAACAACTCTTTGAATGGAAATGCCGGAGATGTAAAAACATACCGTTAGTATTACCAAATTTTGAATATTATATCCAACATTTAGAAGCTGTTCATGGAGTTAGTGTGTGTAAGATTTGCCATAGCTATGGAAGGATCTTTCCATGCGAATTAAAGTATATGTCCAAATCTGTGCTATATAAGCATATGAGATCAGAGCATCCCTTTTGCAAGTTTTGTCAGCAATTCTTTTTAAATGAAGAAGAAATCTGGAAGCATATGTCTGAAAAGCATTACACTTGCCATCTGTGCGAGCAAGACGGGATTGAAAACCAATATTATTCTGATTATTCCGAATTGGAAAGCCATTTTCAAAAAAGACATTATTTGTGCGATGATCCAATTTGCCTTGCAGAAAGGTTTGTGGTATTTCGGGACAAATTTGAATTACAAAGCCATCAAATTTCGGTCCACTTTAAAGAATTAAGGAATAATGATTCCAAACGTAAAATCCGACTCAATTTTGAAGATAACGATAAAGAAATCGAAAATGAATTGTCATCATATAGCACACATACAAATCATTATAGAACCAATTATAATCGCAACAATAATAATTATTATTACCAAAATAACAACAATTACTACCAAAATACCAATAATGAAAATGATTATTATCAAAACAATAATAATAACAACAGTTATTACCAAAATAACAATAATAACAACAATTATTACCAAAATAATAATAATAACAATGATTATTACCAAAATAATAATAATAACAACAATTATTACCAAAATAATAATAATAGCAATGATTACTACCAAAATAACAATAACAACAATAACAGACAAATGCCATTGCACCAATGGAATATGGAAAAGAGAAAAGAAGAAAAAGATCAAGAAGAAAGAAGAAGTATCCAATGGGAAAGACAGCAACAAATCGAAATTAAAAGAAAAGTTGATCGAGAATTGCAAAATAGTTTAAATAATTATAATATCAATAACACCTTACAAAGCTTAGTTTCAGTGCGTGCACCTAGAAAAAGTAGAAAGGAATTAATTGAATTGGAAAAAAGGCATCAACAAGAAAAAGAGCAAAGAGAAAAAGAAAAATTAGAAAAAATTCAAAGGCAAAAAGAAGAAAAACAAAAAAAGGAAGAAGAACAAAAAATGAGAGAAGAAAGAATTAGAAAAATTGAAAAAAGGTTGATCAACAATATTAAAAAATATTTGAAAACAAACCAAAAGTTAAAAAAATTCCATAAAAATAGTTCTGATTTCCAAAAGGGCACAATAAGTGCTAAAAGATATTACGAAATAATATTTTCAACATTTGGTCAAAACTTTGGTAATAATATTTTTGATGATATTTGTGTCACATTACCAAACAAAAAAAAGAGAGATCAATTAAGAAAAATAGATAGACAATCCAAGGAACAAGAAAAAGAATACCCAAGTTTAATTTCAGAGACACATTATAGAAAGAAGAATTTGAAAAATAATTCTTCTTGGAGAAATAATGGTATAAATTATAATAGAAATAGTTATTATTAATGTTTTTGAAAATTTTGTAGCCTGGCCTTACCTTGCTCTCTTCCATGCTTTCTATATTTATATACTGTGATAGATTGATTCTGTCTATTATTACAAATAGTTATAAATTTTATAATTTTAATAGAATTTCGATTTTCTTATTAATTTCGAGTTTTATTTATTATCTATATATAGTTTTTTGAAAATAAAATAATTTAAATTGAATTTTTTGAAATATTTTCTTATTATTTTGGCTATCTGTCTTATATGCCTACCGTACAATTTTTTTTACAAAATATAATAACCGATAAAACGATTAAACAGATTAAGAATACCACAAGAAAATTGAACTTGTGGATTTTAGTTAAAGATTTTTGATTTAATCAAATTCCATCGAAAGAAAATTTTTTACAAGATTTAAACTAAATTTCATAAATTTTCCAATACGTTCTTTTAAATAAATACAACCCATTTTTAAAATTGTCAAACAAATCGTGGGATGAATATTAAAAAAATAAATTTATAACATTTTTATTTTGATTGTTTCTGTTTTATATATATAAGCTATTTCCAAGAAAGTGGGGCAAATTTATTTTTAAAATATATTTATTAAACTAAATCTTCAAAAAAAGGATTTACATATCCAAAATCATTAAATACTATCTATCAATTCTTGATAATTATTCAATTTGTTTCTTAGTATTATATTACATAAATAAAATAATTAAATTTTCATAAAATTTAACCAAAGAATAAATAATAAAATCAATTGGAATTGAAAAAAATATTATCCAACTAAAAAAAGAAAAATACAAATACACATATAACGAGTTTTTGAATTACACAATTCGGAAGGTTCAAAAATATTTCACCATAATAAAATCTCAAACTTATTTATTTTCAACTCAAAAATATTAAAGTTATCCCTCAAGCTCAACAATTCTAAAATTTAGAACATTCACTAACTCCTTAAATAGATTTTACTATATAATTAATAAAAATTCAAATAAAAATTGTCCTTTATAATTAACCTATGAACATAAGGAAATTATCGAAAATATTGATCATTTTTTATGGATATGTTGTTTTCCTATGAAAAAGATAGATTAATTTTTCACTAGAAATTAAAAGAAATTAAATCTTAATGAAATAATTTTAAACTGTGATAGTTTCAAATTATTTTCATTAATTAATGATTATGTAATATATGATTTCACGCTTAAATTTTCTGAAAGGGAATTTAAGTCTAAGGACAACTAGAATATAATATACACTTCTTCCTCAATAATAATAAAAAAAAAATAATTAAATTTTCTTATCTCAATTTCATCTGATATTTTTTAGGTCTTCAATGGTTATCAAATATTCATCTGTTTGAATCACCTATACCACAATTAGTATTATTGGCTAAGATTTGAATTGAAATATTAATCATTAAAAAAAAATAATCAAATAAAAAATTTTGTTTCGAAATCAATATTTTCCAACATACTTTGGTCAAAATAAAGCCTGGAAAAAAATTTAATCAATGCTTCAAAATTCAAAGGGTGTTTTTTTGTTATAGAAGACCGATTCATTAACCGATCAAAGAAACCAACAATAAATACAAACTAAATATTGTAATTATTCCTTAAAGTTCTATTATTTAAAAAGAAAAATTAAAAATAAAGAATCAAATTGTTTAATTTAACTTTAAAATAAAAGTTAATTTTTAAGAAATTTTTTTAATTAAAAAAACAAAAAATATTATTGAGAATATTATGAAAATTACAAAAAAATTGGATTTAGGATTGAAAATTTAAAAAGAATCAAGGAAATACTATCAAAATTGTGTTTGAACTTAGGTATACTATTTGGTAGTGAATTGGATGTTACCTTTGAACAATAAGAAAAAAAAAGTAAGGATAATATTTTGAAACACAGTGAATAGTCTTTGGGAACACTTTATTGTGATTGTTGTTCTTGTTTTCTATTTTTGTAGTCTCTCACAAACGAGTTAAGTGACAATTTTTACATTAATTTCGTTAATTTCAATTTCTGTGGGTGTTATCGTTAGTTCCATCCCTTAAATTAAATTATAATTGTTGCTTAATGATTAAGTGTTCAAGTTAAAGGGTACAACAAATAGACACCCTTAGTGATCAAGTGACTTATTGCCAAGATTTTGAGAATTTCAAAGAATGTTTTCAATAAAAAATATATCCAGACTAAAAATCAAAATAATTGTTAATTATTTTTTGGTATTTTTAATTTTTTTTTGTCATTTAAACACAAATTAAAGGAAAATCTCAAAATGAACCTTCGACAACTTTCTTTACTAATTCTTTTGTGCCTATTTTTTGTACCAAAAGCAAAAGCAGTTACTTTTACAATTGAACCACAGAAATCTGTTTGTTTTTATGAAACAATTACTAACCAATCAAAAGCCCATGTAGACTTTCAAGTTGTACAAGGTGGAAAATTGGATATCAACTTCAGAGTAATTCACTCACTTTTCAAAACTTCTCTCTTTTTTTCTTTCTGATTTCGCTTTTTGTTTGTGTTGTTGATTTTTGTTTTGATCGTTGTGATAACGAAATTTGAAATGTTGTTCACTGTGCTTAAAACGATTACAACCAAAAATCATTTCTTCTAACAACAAGGTTTTAAAAAGTATTTACAGTAATAGTTTGAATTGTATTTTGATCCTTAAAAACATTTTTTAACTTCCTTTTTCCACAATTCTTTTTTTGCATATTCAACAAGAACTCTGAAGGTGCCTACCAGAACCTAGTTTTCAAAATTTTCTTTTTTTTCTCGATAAGGTGCTTTTTATTTACAGACGGAATTTTTCAGTATATGTCAGGTTACTTGTTATGATCCACACCGAACAAAAATTCAGAGTTTAAGTGGCTTGCAACCTAAAAAAAAGCTTCTATTAAAACTAAAAGCAAATTGAAAAAAATTTTTTACCACATCATGAAATTGAAAAACAAAAGTAAAAACCTTATGATCTCAAAAATACCTAACTTAAACTTTTCGCTCTTTTTCATAAATGAACTAATTTTTTGAAAAAGTTTGATCCATTTTTCTCATTTTTGAAAAGTTCAAAATCCAACCTATTACTGAATTATTTATCAACAAAAAAAATATTTTTATTTGAAAGAAGATTGAAATCTTAACACCCATATCGAAAATTTTCAAAAATATAAAGTAGTGAAAAAATCCAGGAAAAGATTTTTAATTGTGAATATATGGAAAATTGAAGTGTAATTTCTTTTATTTAAAATCAAATTCCTTTTTTTAAGAATCGAACTTTTTCAAATTATAACTCACCTACTTATTAGAATGATGATTAATTAAATCACACTTGTTCAAAACACCATTCAATCAATCAAAAAACAAGAATAAAAATTATCATTTTCCAAACTCTAGTAACCTCAATAAAACTCGATTGTTTTTTAAAAAAAGTTGATCTACTTTTGTTTATCAAATAATTACTCAAGTATTCTAGAGACACCTTACTTTGATGAACTTTAGGTAGGTTTATTACTAATCTCATAAAAAAATTGGTTATTTATAATAAGGATTTGATTGAAATTACACAAAAATTTTACCAATACTCACAATTAAAAATTTTGTCCGGTATTATTTTCATGCCCGGTATTTTTTTCTCTACTATACTTTAAAAAATGAAATCACTCTGCTTTTAAAATAACTCAATATAAAAAATCTACTTAATTTCAAAAAAATTACAAAAAAATTCTTTTAAACTTGAGAAAAATCTAATTTTTTGATTCAAAGAACAGTTCGAATCAATTTTTTCTCTTTATTGAATAAAAAAATCTGAGAAAAACAATCATAAAAAGAAAAAATTCTCCCAAAATACTTTTTTTAAAACCTGGAAAATCAAATTCAACATATAACCAAAACAAATACTTTTTAATTTGATTATGTGTAATCGTTAACTAATAACCCAATCTTAATTTTTTTCAATGAATTAGTAATAACCCGAAGATTCACTGAATCAATAGACTTTACAATTATTTCTCAAAATTTTTAAATATTTTCAAACAAATAAATCAATTCAAATTAATATATTTCGTTTTAGACAATTGACGTACTTTTTTTTTGATTCAAATTATTATTAAGGATTTATCTTCAATTTGAAAATTAAATTAATTTGCCAAGAGTTAGACTCTTATTAAGGAATAGCTAAAAGTTTGAATTTTCTGATCATTCAAAATTAGTTTTGATGATTAATGGAATTTTAAAGAAAAAAGGTAGAATCCTATTTTAATAATTATCAAAAAATTTAGAAACCTATTTTAATAATTTTAAAAAAAAAATCGAGAAACTATAAATATTTTTAAATATCAGAATGTGTTTTAAATTTTTTTTTTATTCTAATATTCCTTTTTAATGTTTTTGACAATAAGAAAGGATTAAATTTAATTATTAAAAAGTCTAGTATTTTTTTTCACAAAATTTACATTCATGGCAATTGACACACTTTTCCAATTATTTTCATTATTTTGATTTTTAAAAACACATTTAAACGAAACAAAGAGTCTTTATCAACATTTTGGTTTTTTACTTTCTTGATCCTTTTGAGAATTAATCAAGAAAAATTCAATTTACTTTTTCATATTTACGTTTTCAAGAAAGGAGAAAAATATTTGTGTAAAAGTTTGAAAGTTTGACTAATTGATCTAAAATTCTAAAGAGGTGTTTCTAAACAATTGAATTAAAAAATGCAACAAATTACACATTATTGAACATTTTGGAAACATTTAATTATTTTTATTTTCAATTCAAAATCTTTTCTCAAACCCATTCATTAAACAACAGTCCAAATTACAAATTAGAAATGGGAAACAAACCAAACTGAAAAGAATTTTGAAAGATCCAAAATCTAAAAAAACAAAATTAACAAATTGAAAACTGTTCATTATATAACCATAAATATGATGTTTGACGATAAGGCAGACCAAGGTGTAAATGCTTGCCTTTTTGAACATAAATATTTTTTTTTGCAAGTGATTTGTGTTGGTGTTTTTTTTTCTTAAGATGTTAATTCCTAATATAAAAATGATTTTTAGATTGATGGTCCAGAAAACAATTGGCAAGAATCATTTTTTGTTTCAATTGGAGAAAGATTTAACTTTTGTTAACTGAAATGATTTTAAGGGTAAACAGATCTTAATCTAAAATAATTCAAGACAGCCTTTTTATTATTGTTGATAACGTTTAAAAAGAAATTCTAAACTTCGTTGATTATGGGATAAATATGATTCACCATTATCACAAATCGTTTTTATCATGTTTGTTTTCTGAAAACCCAATTTATCAAAAAAAAAAAAAAAAAAAGAAACTTTGAAAAAAAAATTTTTTTATTTTCATTTTTTGGATCTACTTCTTATCTCTGTTCTGATTTACCAACAGGTTTTTGAGTGGTTTTATATGTTGATGGGTGGTTACATTTTTTGAATTTGTGGGGAAAATTGTTTTTTTCCAAAATGTGTCAATCCTGTCCAGAATGACATTTAATTCAAAAAAAAATAATAAATATCATCAAATAACTTATTTTAAATAATAAAAGCCCGTTATTTATACTCTATGAATAATTGAAAAAAAAAAAATCTTAATAATTTGAAACCTCAAGAAATTGAATAAATTATTGAAAATAAAATTAAAGATCATTTTTTTTTATTCACAAAGCTAGAGATGAAGGAATTACCATTAAATTATCGACCCATATCAATTAATAACACATTAGCAAGGTTTTTTTCTATAACTTGTTTATAAAGGAATGGAATACTCTTGGAGTTTAGTATCTGGTTCTCAATTTGAATTTTAAAAAAAAAATTAGATACTAGAATTACTTTTGTAAATTTACTATTTGAATTAGAAAAACTTAAAAAAGATTATAAAAATAAAGAATTTTTTGTGGTTACAATCGAGATCAAAAAATGCCTTGATACTATTAGTCACATTTTAGTACGCTATACTCTTGATAGATATATTAGAAATGAAAAAATTAAAATATGGCTAAAAAATTATTATTAAAAAGTTGGATTAGGGATTTATCAAGGATACCCTCTATCACCTATATTGTTTGGATTTATCAGTCATTTTTTAATTGAAAAAATTAAACATCTTGTAAAACACGTACAGATGTGTGCAGATGATTTGATTTTGATAATGGAAGGACCAATTTCAGAAATTGACAAAAAATTAATTATAATCTATGAAATTATCCAAGAATTTGGAATGAACCCAAATATTGATAAAACACTAAAATCAAAAACTTTTATCCAAAATTAAATATTTAGGCATTTTTTTAGAAAAAGAAAAAACAATTACAAAAACAATTTGAAAAAGTAAAAGATAGTTTTAAAAAAAGAAAAAAAAAATTTAAAAAAAAAAAAAACTATAAAATGGGGTAAAATTACAAATGTTCAAATTGACCTTTATTCGCCAATTATTCTCTGGACTAATAATTTTTAATCTGACTCAAAAATATTTTTGACTCGATTGATAATTGAAAAAATAAAAAAGTAACAAAATTTTTAAAAATTAATTCACACTATCTAAGAATAATTTACTAAAATTAAAGCAAAAACGGAACAAAGACAGAATCTTAATTTACAAAAGAAGATATAAACTCAAAAAAAAAAAAAATAGAAATTCTGGAGTTTGAACACTTTTCAGATAAATTAAAATTTTCTGAAAAAATATACGAAAATATGAATTGGGAAATAGAAAATTTAAAATTATTAAATTTACATCCAAATAATGTAGACAAAACTTAATTATAAATAGTTCTGGGTGGAAAAGTAAAGAATATTTAAAAATTATCAATTATAATAATAATATCAACAAACAGTCGTGTCGCCAAGTGCCGTCAAGTGCCGAGGGTTTCTTATTTCTATTTTATTTAAGAAGTGTTCTAGGCTTTTTTGAGGTTTTCTATTTTATTTGTGAAGTGTTCTAGGTTTTTTTTACTTTATAAATAAACAGAAAATTTATTAAAATTTTCGGTTTGTTTCTAAAGCAAAAAAAAACTAACGAAAATCTATTGATTTTCCAAATAAACAGAAAACTCAAGAAAAGCTAACGGCGTTTTTTTTTTAATTTTTTGAATGTAAAGGAAATTAAATAAATTTTCTTTACATTTCAAAAAGTAAAAAAAAACCTAACGGCGCCCATTCTATGAAACGAAAATCGAATAATTTTGATTAAATATTTAATTCAAATTAACAAAAGTCATCAGAATAATATCAAAGATATTATTCAAAATAAAGAATCATTATTTATTTTGTCATTAGTTAATGATCAAGAAAATTATGATTCTTTATTGAAATTTCTAAACAAAAATTTAGAAATAAGGTAAGTACTCAGGCTTTTTTTAATTTCTTTTGAATTAAAAAAACCCCTAACGGCTGTAAGAGGAAATTAATTTCCTCCCTTCAAAATAAAATAAAATAAAATAAAAAAAATCTAATTGTTTATGGTTTTCATATTTTACATTTTCATTGTCAAAAAAAAAAATAGATTCGTAATCCAAATGGCCATGATGTATACAATTTAAGGCAAACAAATGAAGGATCTCATAATTTTATTACTACGTTATTGGGTGATTATTCTTTTTGCTTTGATAATAGCTTTTCTGCAATAAGCACCAAAGAAGTTAATTTTAATTTTAAATTATATGCAGTCGGGAGGCTTCGTAGAAGACTTGGCAGTGATATAGATGGAAATGAAAATGATGCAACAACGCCCGATGAATTAAACAATCTTTCACAGACATTGAAAAAGCTTTCTGATAATATTGGTGAAGTTCGTGAACTCCAAATGTATCTCAAAGCGCGTGAAATGGTACATCGAAATACTTCCGAAAGTACCAACAGTAGAGTTTTATGGTGGTCCATTTTCGCAACGTTCCTTATTGGTTCGGCTTCAGTTGCACAAATTACATATTTGAGAAAGATTTTTGCAAATAAAAGAAAAGTTTAAAGCTTTTATCATGCCTAATTGAATTGAAATGAAAAGCACGTTTATTATAATTTTAAAATTATAATTCACATTTTTTTTATATATATTTTTGACTCAAAATAACCACCAAATGAAGTCAATTTTTGCCATTCATACTTTTATAAATATATTATATATTTGTAAAATAAAATATTTCTTCATATTTTGAATTTTAAAATAAAAAAAGTAACGCATTTATTTTTTTAAAAGTGTTCTATTTTTAAAATAAATACTAGAAATATTATTTTAACATTACCTGAAAAAAATTTTTCAAAAAGAAAAAAATGGATAAATCTGGTTTTTCTTGTAAAATAGTAGTACAATATCTCCTTTTAAAATAGTTTTAAAACCAGTTGTTTGTTCATTTTAAAACAAAACTAAAGTCCAAAAATTAGACGGATTATTTAAATTAAAATAGAATTCAAATTATCTCATTGAATCTACATTTAAACCCATTCAATTTTTCACTATTTGGGATTTAATTGTAAACCATTACCAAAAGTTAATTTTTTAGATTGTTTGATGCCATACTTTTATTCTTCAGGTGAAATTGGATTTAAAATTTTAATAATTTGTATTAATCAAGTTTAAAGAAATTCCGGTTTTAGAAATCTTTGAATTGATCGATGAATAATAAGTAAAAAAAAAATAATTGTAAAATTTTCTAATTCACTTTTTTACAAATAAAATTGATTGGAAATTTTTTTACTATTTTGGTTATTTCCAAAATGATTTTTAATATTAAGTTCAAAATCAAATCAAAAAATCATTGAAAATTTACTCTATAAATTGTTATATACAACTTTTTCAAGTCAAGAAAGAAAATTTTTTCAATCAAGTTTCATATTTGAATTCATTTTTTTCAATAAGAACAAGTTAGATGATATGAAAAAAAAAAATTAATGAGCCATTATACAAATTTTTCAGCAAAACATAAAAATAAATTTTTAATTTTGATAATAGCTCGAAAAATTGGAAACCAATTTACAAATACACTAAGGTTAAAAATGGCTGAAACTTTTTAAAAAATTATCTTACATTATGTACCACATCATTTATATTTGGTTATTACCCGATTGATCTTTACCTTGGTATGTATTTTAATTGTGGTCTAATAGCCATTAAAACAAATAATTTTTTTTTTTTTTCAGAAATTTGAATTTAAGAGTATCAGTCAAATAGGAGGGAAAATATATAATAATATATTTTGATGTTGACAGTCAATTTAAATATATATTATTTTCTAGTCAAAGCAGCCAAGTTGTAATGTGTGAATTACATATGTTTAAAGAGGTTTGAATTGATATTAGAAGAAAAATCATTTATTTTGTAAATTTCAAAATTGAAATCACATTTTTTGCATTTTTGCTTATTTTTGTTATTCGATTATTTATTGATACCCAATTGTGTTACAATTTTTTTTTTTATTAAAGATCTATAGTTACTTGGTAAAAAATTGTTATTCTAATGTTACTTAAACTAATAAAAATGATTGTAGAGAATGATATTTATTTTTATTTGAATTTTATTTGATCTTCACAATGAGAGATCAAAATGAATATTGTTTTTTTTCTCAATATAAATAAAGGAAGAATTTGAGTTTTTCTATTTTGAAGAAAATATGTTTATTTATTTATTTTACTTCATACAGAATATCAAATATTCACTGATTAGTATTATTTACTTATTTCTTATCTGTTATTTTAGGTTAATTATAAAAAAATTATTATTGATATTTGAAAAAAATGTTGGGTACCTTTGATAGATTCATGTTTTATTATAGTTGTGCATTTAATAATACAATTTGATTATTTGGTTTTGAATTGAAATATTCAATTCACTTTTACTCTCAATTAACTCAAAAAAATTTCTTGTTGTTTTAAAAAGATCCTAATAAAACCAAAGTTAACTAAAAATTTCAAAAGAACATAACATACGTCGACAATTTTTTATAACTTATCTTCCAACAAATTTGCCTTACACTCTAGAATTTAATTTCTGAAAAAAAAAAAAAAATTCTTTGTTTTAATCACTATTAGACCACAATTAAAATTCATACCAAGTTAAAGATCAATCAGCTTTGGAAAAAAATAACATGACAACACACCTAATATAAGATCATCTTTTTTTCCAATTTCAGGCATTCTAAACCTTAATTGAAACCAAAATTGAATTATAATAATAATCTAAATTAACAATTCAATCAATTTATTCAGATTAAGATTGTCAGAAAATTTTTGAGAATATCTAAAAAAAAATTAACTTAAAGGTTTAGTGTCATCATAGATTTCTCTATAATCAAAGTATGTTGTAATTGGGTGTAAATGATATTAGTGCACCCTGGCTCGAATAGCTCTAAAAAATCTATTCTAAATATTATTGAACAATAAATTCTTATATTTTTTACTAATGATCACAATTAAAAAATTTTCATTTTGGAAATTTTTTTTTACTTCCTTTTCCAAATCTAAACAAAGAAACTCGAAATAGTAAATCAGGATTTAATAATTCTTCGTTAGGACTTCCAAAAGTAACTATTTTTTTAATTTTTTTAATTTCAAAGATTAAATCAATAATCCTCCTTTTATAAAAACCCTTAGACTGATTAGTTTTTAAGTTTTTTATAAAGGTAATTTTAACATCAATATATTTCCAGTATCTCGGAAAAGAATTGCTCAAAAGAATTATACAGTTAATCTTTAAATTGTTAAAAAAAATTTGAATTTTCTCACAATCAAACTTCAGAGATCAATGTTTAAGAAAGATAATTTTCCAGTTTTGAAGTCTTTTATTTTATAATTCAACCTTAAAACTTTTATAAAAAATTAGATTTTTTTCTGAAAATTATTATATTTTTTTTACCAATAAAAGGTTCATTTTTAATTGACTGTTGAGAGAAAAATGTTGGACACAGAAAAATGGTTGGACACCATTTTTAATTGGGGACATTAGTACAATTGAAAATCAAATCCTATTGATAACTTGGTGACTTTTATATAAATCCAGGTTTAAAGGTGTTCCAAGTTCATTAATCTGTGGTGTGTGTAGAATACTCATTTGTATGGTTGATAACCAAAGTAGATCATGCTATTTGAACAAAAATCCTAGTTTTAGTAAAGTTTACTATTAATTCTGAAAATGGTAATTTTTAAACTTGCTTTAGATTATAAGAGATAAGCTTTTGAAAAAGTAGAATTACATTAGTCGTTATTCTAATAAGTAGATTATTGTTATTTTCATTAGTTATTTCACAAACGATTGAAATTAAAAAGCATTTTCAGTAATGTTCCCAATTAAAATTGCTGTCCAACCATTTTTCTCTGTCCAACATTTTTCTCTCAACAGTGATTTGATCTACAAATAGTACTACTTTAGAAATCTAATTTTTAGAGTAATTTGAACAAAGGTTCACAGATATAGGTTAGGTCAAACAACAACATACTTGTATCTTAGACTTCTCCTTGGTCAATGCTATTACATTAATGTAAACCAAAATAATGAGATTTCATTTTTTCAATTTTTGATTTTTTTCAGCATTTATTTCTTATTTTATTCATTGTTAAAACGATGACTAATAAACTTTCAATAGAAACAAACAATATCACTCCGTCTCGGAAGGATCAAATTTCTGAAAAATTAGAAAGGCAGCTTCGTGCTTTTGGTTGTTTGTTAATTAAAAAAGTTTGCTTGATTTTGGAATTGTAAATAATTTTTTTTTAGTTTAAAGTCTTTCTTTCTGCTTTACCACTTCAGCAGACTCTTTTTACTTTTCCCCATTTCAAACGGATTCCTTTTATTTTTGTCCAATCTTTTTTTTTTTGTCTTTTTCTTTCTTTTTTAATCACCATAATATTCAATCTTCTTTTTTTTTCTTCATCTTATTCTTGGCATAAAAAATATTTGCACTTAATTCAACTCAAAAAGGCCACACCGAACGCCAGCAACTGCGCAAGTAATTTTCCATAAATTTTATCAAATGAAATCGCTCAAACAAATCGAGGTAAAAATCATTGCATTGTCAAGTGTTTTTTTATCGTGCAAACTCGAAGAAACACCACGAAGGGTACGCCATATAATTAACACCTTTGTTTCGATCGATCAAATAGAACAAAAGCAAAAGCAAGTCCCAATTAACCCTTTAAACCAAGAATATTGGGAAATCAAAAATGAGATCATTCAGGGAGAATCGTATATTTTAAACCAAATCGGCTTTGATTTACAAATCGAGCACCCCTTTAAATTTTTGTTAAATTATTCAAACACCCTGAAGTGCTCACCAAAATTGATCCAAAAGGCGTGGAACTTTTTAAATGATTGCTTTATGATTGATGTTTGTATTAAATACCCCTCACCATTATTAGCTGTTTCCTGTTTGTTCATTTCTTCAGAAATTCTTGGTGAAACCATTTTCGAAAAGCAAAACCTTTCAAATTGGAAATTATTTAACACCACCATTGAAGACATTACTAAAGTTTCACAAGAAATACTATCTCTTTACAAAGATCCTAAACCACAATACGTCGATCTTTCCGAAGAGAATTAAAGAATTTTTGAATAAATCGTTTAATAACAAAACAAATTTAAAAAATTGATTTTCTTCTTTCAAAATTTATTTTTTTCTTTTTTTGAATTTTCTTTACTATCTTTGTGGCAAACCAAATATAGATAGAATAAATATCGAAGAAAATAGTTATAGAACCATCCTTCACCAGAAATCAAAAAAGAATCCTTAAGAAAGAATAAAGTCATTGTAAAAAAGTGTGACCAAAAGAAGTTTGTAATAGAAGGTCGAAAAATATGCCCGTTGTGGTTTGTCTACGGGTTTAAAAATAATTTTAAAAAATTTTAGAATATGATTAACTTAACGGAGGGCGTTCCAAAATGAATTCTTAAGACACATTACAAATACTTGCTTTTCATTTTTTTTCTGGTTTAGGTGTTTAAAATCTTTTATCTATTGATTAAAATAAAATATTTTTTTTCGAAAAAAGGAGTTTTTTTGGTTTTTTCTTTTTTGTTAAATTGGAACTACCACAATTACCACAAAGTAAACTCCATTTCAAAATCATTGGCCCATTATAAATCAAATTTTTTAGAAAAATATTTTTAATAATTGAATTTATCTATAATAATATAAAAATTTCGATTTTAATATTCAGTTCTAATCTCAACAGATATTTATTTTGTGTCTAAAAATAAAAGAAAAAAAAAATAAAAAACAGTTAAAAAAAATTGGGTCATTTATTTTGAAAGAAGCATTACATAAAAAATAGAAAATTTAAAAAAGTAGTAAATCCGATTTATCGATTCTTCCTTCATTTTGAATAACTAAATGTAATCTCTTTTTCATATTTGAAACCAATTTTTTCATTAATTCATCTGTTACTTCTTTCCAATTTTTCATTTTCATTTTCCATTTTTACAAAACACTGTGGAAAAAAATAAAAAAAGAGAAAAAATGATTTATTTTCAAACTTTTCATTGTGAGGGGAAAAACTTCAAAATAATACAAATAGCAATTCAAAATTCAAATGTAAGATGGGCTATTTATTATGAAATTTAGTTTATAAGAAGATGATTCTAATGATTTTATCACCAATTATTCAATTTTACGAAATTAAATTGTGAAAATATTTGAAAAAAGAGTTATAATACCAAACCTAAACAAAAATTTCAATTAACAATCAACAAATTACATTTTTTTATTGGCTTATCTTCCAACCTATTAATTTTACACTCATAAATTTGGATTTTGGAAAAAAAAAAACAATAAATTGCATTTTTGAATCACTATTAATTTTCATACTGATTCCAAGATTGATCAGATCAGAACTAGAAAAACAAAGCTTTGGAAAATACACAAGATTAGGTTATCTTTTTTTTTCTAATTCAAGTCTCGTAAACATTAAATACGACATTATAAGCATAAAAAATGAAAACAAAAAAAAAATTAAAAAAATAATAATTTTAATTATTAAAATAATAATACTCAAAATAATAATAATAAATCTGAATTTAGATAAAAGTAAATGAGTAAATGATAATATAAAAAAAAAAAAAGAAAGAAAGAAAAGCAAGTCATTTGCTAAACCAATATCTGGTTTTTTTAATCTTTCATGTCTTCTATCTTCTTCTTTTTTTAGGAATTGTTATTTTAAATAAATTTTTTTTATTATTTAGGAGTCATTAATTAATTTTTTATGAAAAAATTGGATCTGAAACCCAAACTTAACACCATTTTGCAAATTTGCCACGTGACTTATTGTCTTTTTTATTATCAGTATTTTCAACAACAACGGTTGTGCTTCCTTTAACTTTTTCTGTTTTCACTTGATCTTCGTTTGAAACGGTGCTCATATAGATTTCGTTCAGAACTTGTTTAAAGGCTTCGTCAACATTCGTTGAGTCAAGAGCAGATGTTTCGATAAAGGAAATGGAATTTTCTTCTGAAAAGGTTTTTGATTTCTCAATGGGGACAGCTCGGAGGTGTTTCAAATCTAATTTGTTTCCAATTGACATAATTTTGATATCCTGAGACGAGTTTTCCTTTAATTCGTCAAGCCATGTTTGGCAATTTTCAAATGATAAGTATTTTGTGATGTCATAAACTAAAAGTGCTCCTACAGCTCCTCGGTAATAACTACAGTGTTTGATTTTGGAAGAAAAGTTGCCATTTTTCCATGTTTTGGATTGTAAAAGAGGAGAATTATAAAAATTTGGGAATGAGTTAATTCAAAAAGGATATTTTTCTTTTTCTTTTTCTTTTTATTTTGGTTGTGTTTTTCTTTTTTTATTTTTTGATTTATTTGTCTTTTTGTTGTTGTTTTTCTGTAAAAAACAATTAAATAATCAAACTTTGTTTTCAAAAGACAGTTTTGTCAAGGACAAAAAAGAGTTTTTCGAATTTGTAGGAAAAAGTCGGAGAAAAAAAAAAAAAAAAAACAAACGCTGATGTTATTGCACGATATCTTTCTTGACCAGCGGTATCCTAAATGATTTTTTTTTTTGATAAATAGAACAAGGAAAAACAAAAAAGAAGAGAAATAAGGAAAAAATTCTTTAAATTTGAGATCTATAAAATTGGTGAAAAGAATTAGTTTTTGTGTTCTGGTTTGTTAAATAAATACCCATATTTGAGCTTTTATAATTTTTTTATCAATCGTAATTGTTTTTGTTGCAAATTCAACACCAATTGTACTTCTACTTTCTAAGTCAAATTCGTTACTATTCAATTTTGTTTTGGTTTTTTTTATTTTTTTGGTTTGGAAATTGTTTGTAGGAAAAAAAAAAAAAAAAGATTTAAAAAGGTTTATTCCATATACATATAAAGTTGGTAAAAAGAAGAATAATAATAAAAAAAAGTGATCGTTTATTTTGATAATTTATTCTCCAAGGCACAACAACAATAATTAAGAAGAGAAATTATATTTTTGAGAACCAAGCACAAAGAAAGAAATACTTACCGACAAAATCGAGATAATAAATTGGATTTACCAACACCTGAATCACCAACTAAAACAATTTTAAAAAGAAAATCATAATCGTCTTCTTCACTACTATCGGAAATCATTTATAAAGATACTAAATAATAAACTTTGCTGTGAAATTAAAAATAAAACAGTAAAACTGCAAAACAACAAAAAATGATTTTGAAATTGATTTGAATCCAAACCAATTTCACTTTTTGAAAATAGAACAACTTGACAGTAACCATAGATTGGAACACAAGTGAATTTTTAAGAAAAAATTTGAATTCCACGTATTATTAATATTTGAAATTTTAAAGGGAAAAAATTTAAGTTGATTATCTTTTGTTTTTTTTTTCAATGAATTCTGACAATCTGAGTTTTAATTTTATTCTTGGTACACCAAAAATACCACTACAAAGAAAATATAAAATCACTAACCAAACAAATAATATTATTTCAAATACAGATAAATTCAAATAAATTTCAAAAAAAATTTTAGTTCAATTTCCATTTTTATAAATCTTCCTACTTTTTTTATATCAAACAGTCCAGTACAAAGAATACGTTTTGAAGAACAACTAATTTTACAGAGTTTCTTAACAGTTTACTTCATAAAATGCTTTATTTAAAGTTGAGTATAAAAAATTCAAAAAGGAAAATCAAGTAAAAAATTCCAAGTATAAATTTCAATCTATCAGTAAAAAGGGCACTTCAATTGTTAAAATATTGAATTACAAGTTTTATTATTTTGGTTTAATGGGTTTTAAATATTCGGTTGAAAAGTTTTTTGAGATTTTAAAGGGATTCTTATAATTTAGAATGATCCTACAATTAATCTTGTTCAATTATGAATAATTCTCAAAAATTTCTATGCCATTTTATAATGAAAAAAAGTTTACAAAACACATAATCATATTCTGTAATCCAAAAAAAAAAATTGAAAGATCTTAAAACGAAATTATTTCATTGTATTTAAAAAATTAGAATTAATTTTTAGGGGATTTTTACTCCAATCTGTTTATTATCAAACGCAATATATTTTTATGTTTGCAATTTTCAGTATTTTATTTTGGTTTTTACAAATTAATCGAAAATAAAAAAATTTTAAAAGAAATAAATTGAGATAATAAATCTTTATTTCTCAAGAAGAGGTATTTAAAAAATATAGTATTTTCTTAAACAAATCTAAAATTAGATGAATTAAATAAAAATAGGAATGAAATTTTATTTTTGGAAATTCTTTCGAAATAGGAAGTAGAGCAGTGAAAAAAATAACGGACATGAAAAAAATCCCGGACAAGATTATTAATTGTGAATATTAGTAAAATTATTGTGTAATTTCATTTATTTACAATCAAATTCCTTTTTTTATGAATCAAACTTTTTCAATTATAACCCCCCCACTTATTAGAATAAGATTAATGAAATCACACTTGTTCAAAACACCATTCAATCAATCAAAAAACAAGAAGAAAAATGATCATTTTCCAAACTCTAGTAAACCTCTATAAAACTCAATTTTTTTTCAAAAAAAGTTGATCATCATTAGGCTATCAAACAATTACTCGAGTATTCTAGAGACACCTTACTTTGATGAACTTTAGGTAGGTTTATTACTAATCTCATAAAAAAATTGGTTATTTATAATAAGGATTTCATTGAAATTATACAAAACTTTTACTAATACTCACAATTAAAAATCTTGTCCGGGATTTTTTTCATGTCCGGTATTTTTTTCCCTACTATAATTTGTTAATCAAAATTTTACAAAAAATTTTTTCCCATATCAAAATTAACAATAAAACCAAGTAAAGAAGAAGCGATTTTCCCAAGGTTACAGATAAGATCAATAAATAAATGATATTGATTTTTTTTCTTATTGGTGAATTTTTTTAAGTATTTTGATGTCAATTTTTTTAATTAGAATGTAAAAATATTATACAAGGATATATTCCGCTATTGCATTTTTTTTTAAAATATCAATGTATTTGGTTAAAGAAATGATTTAAATAATTCAGTTTCCTAGAAATGGTCGTACTCAAAATCTGTAAAATGTACTTACTTGCTTAAGTACTACTTTTTTAGGTGAAAACAGTGAAATAATGTATAAAATCGCCCTTGAAAGAGTTATGTAATCCAAGTAATATTTGTCCAAGTAGAATTTCTTTTAGAAAAAATGTGAAATTTTCAGTCAATTTCAACAATTTTCACAATTTTTGCCTTGTTAGATCATGCAAAATTTTTATTTTAATATTTTAGAATTTCCATTTCAACTTTCTGAACTCTAACTATTTTCTTGGGCTGGTCTATATATTTTTTACAACTACTTTCCGAAGTTTGAAATGTTCTCAATTTGAAATGTCCTTGAAAGTCTCCAAAATCCATTTTTTACAATTATTTTTTTTGTTATTTACAATTTTCCTTTCCATTGAAAAAGAAAGAAAAATAGTCTCCGTGAAAAGGTAAAGATGACAAAAAATGTTTTTTTTTTTTGTCCAATTTCTTCATCCCAAAAATTCTTTTTGAGAAGTGAAAGTGAAAAAACACAATTACTCAACCCCCTCAAGGAGGGAACGTAGTCCTTAAATAAAAAATTACAACCTCTTTTTATTACATCGCTTCCACACAATTTTTTTTCACAATTGACAAATGCAAGTTCATTTTTAATTTTTTTAATTAAAAGTTTTGCATAGAGTTTTGAGCAATTTGTTGAGAAAAGATTGAGCTATATTATTAAAATTTTTGGTTTAAGCTTTGTGGAGGTGGTCTTGGGTTATAATTAAAAACTGTTTTCATTTAATTTTATGTCTTTTCTTCTTAATTTTCGGAAGATTACAAAAGAGTTTTTAAATTGACAAATGAGAACAGCAGCTTTGATCAAATTTCAAAACACTTTCATGTTTTTTTAATTGTTTGCAATTTTTGGGTTCAATTGGTTTAATAAAAAAAGAAAAACAAAAATAAAAAGAAAAAAATAAAAATAAAGTAAAAATTAGAAACCCCGTGTTTCAAATGATTTTTTTTTTTTTTTTTTATTGCTAACTCGTGTAAAAGTTTTTAATTCAAAAACAATGAGAGTTTTAATTACCTAATCCCAAAGATAAAAAAAATGTTTAAAAAAAAAGTAAGCCAAAACATCAAGATAAAAGGTTTGGTCAGTTTAAAGCTTAAATTTGTCTTCGAACTTATTAATAATTATGATCGATCCAACAAACATACCAACGGTTTTTGCCAAAGTTTTGAGTTCTTTCATGTTAATTTTTTTTCGGCTTGTTTTTTCTTGTTCACCTTGGTTGTTAAACATGTTTTTTGATAATAAAAAAAAATTGTGTGGGAAAATTTATAAAAATGATTTTTTAATTTTTGAGAAAGTGCTTAAGGCTGAAAGAGTAAATGTTTAAGGGACTAGTGTTCATCAAGGAGAAAACTAAGATTAAAGTCTGTTGTTATTGGGCATAAAAACATTTGGAATACATGGTTTAAATGTCTCTAAAAAATTTGAAACGTAAAATAGTAATAAATGCCGATCTAGCCAATTAAAAATTAAACTTGTATTAGTAAAAAACTCTACATTTTCAGAATAAAATCTCCATTTCAAGACTAATTTAAAGATTAAAAAATCTTCTGACTTCAAAGTTTCAAAATCTTTTAGATATATTTGATGAAATGGATATCAATCTCAATAATTAATTTTTTTTGAAAAAATAATCTCTTTCCGGAAAGAGATTATTTTGACTAATTTTTGATATCTTGCAAATATATAGATTAATACAATGAGCCTCCTAAAAAAGTAAATATAAATAACAATTCTTTGTTTTTTATGTTAATAATTATTGTTTTTATCTTTGAAATCAAATAAATTGAAAAAATAGTTTCTAAATATAAATTATTAATACTATCATTTATTTAGTTACGTTTTTATTTTTAGATTTGGAAAAGCCATTTTAAAAAATTAATTCTAAAATGAAAATTTTTAATTGAGATCATTAGCATGAAAAAACCCAATAATTTATTGTTCAATAATATTTATAATAGATTTTGTCTCTTAATTTGTAAAAATATTCCACTATCCCTTTTACTCCCAATTATAATGTACTTTCATTAGAAACGAATCTCTGGCTATATTAAATCTGTAAGGAAGAAGGTTTAAATATCAAAGTATTGTTATTTTTCTTCATTATTCGTATAAATAATGGTTTTCAAATTTGGAATAAATTTAGGATATTTCAACTCTTTTGATTTACAAAGAAACTCATTTTTTTTCTTTCACTTTTATCCCCAGTCCTACTATAAAAATAAAAACAAAACCAATTTCAAACATTTTTTGTAAATTTTCATGAATTGAATTATGGAAATTGTATTTTTATTTGCTTTTATTTATCTACTTTTTTACAAATTTTGTGAAAAAAAACAAAATAAATTATTCTTTTTTGAAAATGATTCGATATTTAATTATTTTATAAATATAATTTCTTAGTTATGGCAAATTCTAATGTTTATATAGATATTCCTTGAAATATATATCAATTTAATATAAAAAATATTTTTTTATCTTTGAAATTTCTAAAAATTCACTTTACATTTTTTGAAAGGTTACTCAAAAAAACATTAAAACATTAAATATAAATTATTAAATGAATTTTTCCAGGAAATTTTCCAACAATTTTCACTGAAATTCTTTAAAATTTTCATTTTATTTTTCAATTTGAAATAAAAATTATCATTATTTCCAAAATTCAACCACCTTAACTTTTTCAATTAGATTTAAATAATTTTATTTAAAAAAATATATAAATGTCACATTATTTTATTAAAGATTTCCTTCAAAAATAGCATCAATTCCATATCATTTTTGTATTCATATATTTGTTTTATCTATTTAATTTATTTTTAAACTTTGGAAATATATACAAATATACTTTTTTAAAGATGAATTTAATTAAAAAAAATTATTCACAATTTTTTTAAAATTGTATTTTTTTTACTATAAAAGGTTTTGGAAAAATAATCATTATTTCGTATCAATTTAGCATATTGATTAAACTAAAATTCAAAATTTTCCACACAAATCAAACTTTCCAAACAATCAGAATAATACAATTTCATTCAAATTGGAAATAATTTTGATTTTTGTAACAATATAAAAATCATTTTTTCATCTTTCGTTTTTTGGTTTTCATTTATTTTTTGGAATTACGTAACTTGTTTCCTTAGATTAAAATTTTTTTAAACGGATTTATATTAGGTTAATGTTGAGTTGTTCAAAATAGAAGAACTCAAATATAATTAATCAATTGTCTCTAACCTTTTGATCGAACAATAATCATAATAGAATTTAAACAAATTCACCATGGACTTTTTTTGTTTTGCCCTCTCCAAAATATTTAACACACGGATAATTTATTTGTAATGATAATTTTTTTTTTTTTTTGTTTTGTGGGTATTATAATTTATGAAAAAGTGTTAACATATCAATTAGTAATTGGTTCTAATTTCATATTTCTTCGAGAACTGATTGAATACGATTTTTTTTTAAAAAAAAATCAATTTTGATATATTAAAAATTTTGGATTGGGGTTTATTAACTTTAAAAATGACATTAAGAATCATAGTTCCCAAAATGATTCCATTTTTGAATTGTTAGAATCTCAAAATTTGAAATTTTGTAATCAATAAGATTAAAACAATTCCAATGGAATCAATTTTTATCAAACCTATTTCGACTTTTCAAGTCGCTTATGAAGTATAATTTTTCAAAAACATTAAAAATTATTTTATTCTTATTCAAGAAATCAAAAAAATAATTTTTTATTTTTTTACCAAAACTCTATTAAAAAGAAAAAAGATTCTTTTGATTCCATTTCAAAGTAAAATAATCCACTTATCGGGAATAAGCATAAAAACATCAGGGTTGGTGAAAAGATGATTAAAACTAAAATCACAATAAGAAAAAGCTCATATTTTTATTTTTTTGAAGAAATATTAAATTCTGCTTGAAAATAAAAAAAAAAATTATTTATTATAAAATTTTGAGAATGATCGATGTTAAACCGAAAGTAAACAAGGAATAAGTTGTGACTAATCATTGGAATCAAAAAGAATCATTTGATTCCATGTGATCATAAAAAAGAATTATTTGAGTTTATTTTCAAAAAAGAATCAAAATGCGAACTCTGTTTAGAATGTTTCCATTCCTTATTTCACATCACATACATAATAGGATTAAAAATTTAAAAGATAAATAGAATATAATTGAAAAAATTAATTCTGAAATCGTGCTTATTAGTTGTATAAGAACAAATTTAATTTTACTCACTTAAAGCAAAAATAGAAAAAAAAAATATAGTAAAAAGCAACAATTAAAAAAATTAAAAATAATTCCTTTTTTTGCAAGGTTAAATAAAAATCTTATTTTTTTTTTTCTTTTTCCATAAAAAATTTCTAAAGATTAAAAATTAAAAAAAAAAAATAAAAAAAAAAAAAATGTAATAAATCAAATCAAAGCTATTTTCTATCATTAAATCGAGAAACCCTGTTGTGCCTTCTTTGATCAAAATCGTTATTATATTTTATATTATTTAAATTTTGGTTTGAAGAAGAAAAATTTGATCTTCTGAAATGGTTTCTTCTTCGATTATTTGGATATGGATAATTTCTTCTTTTATAATAGGGATCATCATTATTTTCGAGAAAATCATTTGATCTATTGAGATTATTATTCAATGAATTATTGTTTGAAATTCTTTTTGAGGAGCGAATAGTATTCTTTTCATTGTTATTTCCAAAATGAGCAGAATAATCAGGATAATTGGAACTATTTGACCTTTTAAATGGGATCGATGATGACGACGGCGATGATGCTGATGATAGCGGTGTTGATGGCTGTTGCTGTTGCTGTTGCTGTGGTTGTTGCAGTGGCGAACTTGACGAAGATCGTGATCGAGTTAGTGTTGATCCATTTGATAAGATTGAATTATTTGAACTTGAAAATTTAGTTAAATCGTGAAAATTTCTTTCGTTTCTATTTTTTTTTTGATATTTATTATAAGTAATAGACTTTTTTTGTGGGGTGGATCTTAAAGACGAGGATGATATTGGAGATAATTCCGTCTGCAATGTTGGTGGAGACAATGATCTATTTTTATTATTATTTAGTTTCCGAAGTTGATTTGAAGAATTGTTTCTTGGTAATCGATTATAAGAATTTGTGGGATAATCATTGTAATTTCTTGATTTAAATTGTTTTTCCGTATTCATTTGTTGTTGTTGTTGTTGGAACGCCTGAAGATCATTAGTTGAATGACTTGAAGTTATATAATTAACATTTGATGTGCTATAAATTCGATTAGTCTTTGTTGAACGAAAATTTTTTTGAGTGATCTTATTACTCTTTGGTGATTTGGAGTTTGGCATCATTAAATCGTTATATTCTCTTCCACTTATGCCCTGCTGTTGTTTTATTTGTTGTCGTTGTTGTTTTGATGAATAATTGGAACTAGTATTAGCTTGAGAATTTCTAATCGAACTTTTCATATTGCTGATTGGTGAAGAAGAATTAATATCCGAAGTGGATGAATTTATTCCGCCATTAGTTGTTTTTTGTTTACTTTGGAAAATTGATGAATTTGGGAAGGAAGTTTTTGTTTTAGTTGGCATTGAAATATTCGTTGAAACTGAAATTGGAGAAATCGATTGTCTAGGTTCTATTTTTGGTTTGTTTTTTAATTCTTGTCTATTTGCTTTCTCTTTTTCTTTTCCTTCTTTTTGTTGTAGCTTTTGTTGTTGTAGCTTTTGTTGTTGTAGTGTTTGTTGCTGTAGTGGCTCTAGTTTTTGCTTGAACTTTAATTTTGGTTCTGTTTTTATTTGGGTTCTATTTGAAGAAATTCGTTGTGTGGTAAGTTGAGGTGTTTTTGAAGTTGCCCTTTTTTTTCGATACTCGCTTAAAGAGAATTTTTTCTTATTTAATTTTGGTGTTAAAGAAGCTAGTTTTTTCTTTTCTTCCTTCACTTCCATTTTTCTTTCTAATGCTTCTAATCTTTTTCTTTCAATTTTCTTCTTTCTTTTTTTTTCTTCTTTTAATCTGTGATAATTGTTAATCCAATTTTTTTTTAAATTTCTGAATTTATTTTGATTGTTTGGTTTCTTTTTCTGATTGAAATAAGTTTTTTCAAGAGTTTCTTGGAATTTTTTATCTTTTTGTTTTTGCTTCACAAAAAGTTGAACAATTTTTCCCTTGTCAATTTCAAAAGAAGATGGCACTAAGGGCTTAAATTTATTAAAACCTTGATAAAAAAGATCATCATAAATCCCTGTTCTTTTCCAATAAAGTCTTTTCCTTTTTTGGATAAGTGCTTGATTATGAAGCATCTGCTGATTACGAATCAAGTTTGTGTTCTCTATTTGATTTGAATTTTGAGATGGTAAATCGTTTAATTGTTGCTGCCTTTGTTGTAATTCTAAAGATGCGTTTTCAAGTTGATATTTTGTTGTTGGTTTAATATCCAGAGAATTTTTATTAAAATTATTTTGTGAAATTATTTGTTCAGGTTGCGATTTAAATACACTCCTTGAAGATATTTGTTGTTTGTCATTTCCTGATAATTGATGCCCGTTAAAAGTTCCAATAGTTGGGGGTGCTTCAATTCCAACAAGATCTTGCACTGAACGATTTTGTTCTTGTAATAATTCATCACCATTTGTAAGGCCAGAATAATTAGCGCCATTCATAGGTGTTTCTTTGTGATTATTTGTTATCCTTCGATTATCTAATGTCGTGCTTGTTTTTGTCTTTTCAAGTGTATAAATGCAGTTACTACTATGATTATGGTTGCTATTGCTATTTAATTTTGCTATTGTTTTTTTTTGATTTTGATTACGCTCATCAATCATCGAAGAATGAATAATAGTAAACATTTTGCGATCAAGAACTATTTCATCATTCCGTTGTTCTAATTCTTGCTCTGTTCGTTTTTGCTGGTTCGAAAACTTGTTGTTGTTTGTCCTTTTCCTCTTTTGTTCATTCAAGTTTTGAAGATTGCAATTCAAATTCTGTATTTTATCAAGATTAAAATTTCCATCTCGATCTTTTGATGACAATTGCTGTGCATTCCTTTTACGAACCAGGAGTGTTGTGGTGCTTGATTCATTCCCGTTCTCTAACAATTTGAATTGTTGGAGGTTTTGTTGGTTTTTAAGGTTTTGGAGGTTTTGTTTGGAATTTAAAAAAAGTAATTTTGAAGAAAGAAGTCGATTTGGTTGGTAGACATTAAACTCCCTTTTTTCTTGTAGTTTTTTTTGTTCCTGCTGTTTATTTAAACAAAACCGACAAACAAAATATCGTTTTGGTGGTCTTTCAGGTAAGCCTACACATTCATTATGTGAAAAATTATTACACCTTATACACTTTACTAAGGCTCTTGAAAAATCTAAATTCTATTTGTTAAATGATTTTAAAAAAAAATTAAGCAACGTTTTTAAAGAAAGAATTATTCGAAAGAAATTTGAATTTAGTCGAAAATAACAAAAGAAAGGTTTTTTTTTTAAAAATTTTATTTTTTTGTTTGTTGGTTGGAGAAGAAGAAAAAGAAAAAGTTTGAATGTGGTAAACCTAAAAATACTCTCTTGAGAAAGATTTTTAATTTTTTTTTTCTTTCACCAAGTTTTTGTATTTTCTGAAAATTTCGAGTAAAAAAAAAAAATGAAGAAATAGAAGAATTGGGTAGCTTACGTTGTTACAAATACATCGGATTTTTAAAGGTCTGCACTTTTCACAAAAATAGTGTTCGGGTGCATCTTTAATTCCAACACAAGTAGAGTGCTGCCAAACCTTGCACTTATCACATTGGATCATCATTTCGTAATTGTCGTGATTGTAATTGCATGTACACCGGATCACGCTGTCTTCTTCTTCATACTCTTCTTCTTCGTATTCTGGCTGTACTTCGACACCCAATTGTTTGTGCCCGTTTGATCTTGCCCACCCA
Organism: Anaeramoeba flamelloides; assembly: GCA_027625915.1. Lineage (NCBI taxonomy): Eukaryota > Anaeramoebidae > Anaeramoeba > Anaeramoeba flamelloides. The sequence goes on along the minus strand of JANTQA010000032.1, from coordinate 7,247,834 downwards.
AACTGTTTTTCAATAAGACAAGTTTGGTATGTAGGCTGGTTAACGTTCTGTGGTGGTCTAAGTGTCATTAGTTTTTGTTTATGTTAAAAAGGCTTCTTCGAGCTTTGGTAAAAATTACTTGTTAAAAAAAAAATGAACAAGGAATTGTGTTAAGCAGTCAGTCTAAAGTTATAGTTTATTATTGGGGTGTTTAAAATTAAACTTTCCCGTATCCCTTTTTTTTTTTAATTCAAAAAAAATCCAAAAAAAAGAAATTACAAAAAGACCAAATAAAAAAAAAATAAAATGTTCGAGTGAAGAACAAATTTTTTACAAAGTTTCTTGAAATGTGAAGTTTAAGTTCAATAAAAACTTCAGCTATTTGTTTTTTTTTCACTTTTGGAAGAAAATATAATTGGATGAAGTAGTTTTGATTTGGAGAACAGAAAAAATCTTTTCAAGGAGAGAATTGTTTTTAGAAAAACTCTAAAAAAAGTTTTGTTCCATTACAGGTGCTCTGCTCTTGTTGAAATTATGTGTTTTGAAATCAACTCTCATTTTAAGATCTAAATTGTATTTAAGGGAGTATAAATTTGTAAAAATGATTCAAAATTTTTTGTTTTATTCTTCTAGATTAAGGCCCCAAGTAAACATAAAAAAATCTTCGAACAAATGATGTACGAACACTCAAAAACTTGACAAGAATTTGTAATTGAAAAAAAGAAAAAAAATCTGATTACTTGTGAAAGCAAACAGAACCACTTTAAATACCATTTTCAGAAGTGAATTATTATTTAAAGTTTGATCTTTATTTCCTTATTTTTAAAAGAGTCAAAATCAGATATATTTCTGAATTATTTTTAAAAAAATCTTATTGTCTGTGTAATTAATGAAGAATACAAATCTTCTTATCTATAAATAAAGTGTACAAAAATATACTTGAAAAACAAAATCACTAAGTCTTGAAATTATTTCGTATAGAAAACCTATTTTCGTAACTGGTCAAAGTTCAAAATTAAATAAAATCTTGTTGAGATTGTAAAAACAAATTTTAATTTTTGTAATTTATATTATGATTGAAAAAATATAGTTAGTTTTAAATTTAAGGTACAAACTTTCAACAAAATTTAAGGAACCAAAAAAATCACAAATTAAGGCACAAAATTTTGGATTTTTTTGTTACGCAAATTATTTTGCTAATATATGAATTTTGTGCCTTAATTTGAAATTTTGAGGGCGCCTTAAATTTTGTTGAAAGTTAGTACATTAAAAACGGAACTTACTGTACACGAACTAACCCCTGTCATAACAATTTGGTAAATTGTACCGATAACTTGAATTATCCATGTACATGTTTTTAATATAAAACTAAAAAAGTCACAAATTATTTTTATTAATTAACAAGTTAATTGTTCAAAATTATGCAACATATTTTTTATTTTAGGTGTAAAGTCTTGATTTAGAAAGATAATTTTTTATTTTCATATTACTTTAAATAATTAATATTTCAAATTCAAACATACACAAATAAAATTAATTGATGTTCATTTAATATTATAATTTTCAATTTAATTTAAGTTGTACAAATAAACTAAATTTCATAATAAATGGACCACTTTTTTATTTGCTTTTTTTTTATTTTATTTTTCGATGAAAAAACAAATATTTCTAGTGTATAGAACTGAATATTAAAATATTAATTTTGTTATTATAATAGATAACTTCAATTTATAAAAATATTTATATTCATAATTTGATTTTTAATGAGCCAATTATTTTGAAATATTGTTTAAGTATAAATTAAATTCAGATCTTATAAGTGAATTTTTTTATTCATAAAAGTTTTAAAAAAATCTTTTTCTTTTTTTCAAAAAAAAATGAAAAACAATTGTATTCATTTTTTTTTTATTTTTGAAGAAATTTTTTAACAAATCTTTTAGTTTTATTGACAAGAATTATTATCAATAATCCAAACTTGCATGATAAATAATACAATTATTTTAATTTTTGAGTAGATATTTTCCTAGTTCTAGAATATCTTCAAGTAAATTTTAAATAGTAAAATCAAATTTTATCTATGAACAAAAACCTATTGTATGAGTAAAATTTTAAAATTATTCTAAACTTTAATAGTTATAATTATCCTTATTTAAATAATACTAATATTTTTCAATCTATTAAATCAATGATTTTTTTGTTAATCAAAAGAATTATCCCAACAAAGAAAAAAATATTTACATTAATACTCTAAACACAGTTAGAAAAAAATTTACAAACAGAAAAATTAAAAAACAATGATACTATTGTGATATGTGACTAAATATTATTTTTTTTTGAAAATTCACATTTAATTTTGAGATTTCTGAATTTATCTTCCTATATCTCAAAATTCTTTTGTGTTGAAAATGAAATAAATAAAATAATTAACATAAAATTTAAAATAATAGAAAGAATTATCTAATTTGTTTATCCTTTAACCAAAAAAAAAAAAAACATAAATAAACCCAAAATATACATTATAAATTATTTTATTGTAATCAAATACTTTTCAAAAATATAATTTCTGATTGACCACACCCCAAAACAAAAAATTAAAAACAAAATATTTAATAATGGTTTCTAAAAAGTTAATTTATCAAATACTTTGATTTAAATCGCTGATGTGTATTATTTGTTGATAGCTTTTGTTTATCAATTAATCAGACTTTCATTCTTATATAGAAGTAAATAAGTATTATCAAAAATAATAAATTTAATAAAGAAATAAAATTAAAATTATGAAATATTAAAATAGAAATATGGAATGTTTTATTATGTTTGTTTCAACATAATTTATTTTATATTCCACAATAAAAAATAGAAATATTGTTTAAAAAACATCCAAAGATGCAATTTTGATTAAAAAGTAACAAAATAATTATTTGAAACAATTTTTGATTAAGTTAATAATAAAAAATGAAATTATTTTTCTAACAAGACAATATTGAAAACTTTGCCAAAAAAATTTTTTGAAATAAAGACAGATGATAACGGACTGAGTAAAAAAAAATTATTTCTATTTAGGTAAAAAATAGTATAAAAAAATAAAAATTTATTTTTCTACTTATAAAAGGGAGTATGAACTCATGTGTTGAAAAAAACATTATTGATAACATTTTCCAAGTTTATTATTTAGAAAAAAATTAATTTGCTTTAAAAGAATACTTTTTTATTTTTACAATAATTTTTTTTATGATCAATAAAAGTTATTATTCAAAGAAAATAATTTTTAAGGTTTCCAATAAAAAATTTTGTGTAATGAAAGGGATGTAATTGAAAAAAAAATAAATACATTGAGAAAATTTGTTTATAGTATGTTTAAGGTAATAATAAAGATTTAATAAATTTTTGAGTTTTTCTAATTGTATTTCTTAAAGATCCAATAAGAATTTGAAATACAGGATTATTTTTTTACATATTTGGTTTAAATTTTGAAATGTTAATTTTCCTATTAACAATTCGGAAAATTATTACATTTGAATTTCAATAAGTATTTTTTACTTGTATTAAGAGTTGAATTAATATGTTTATATATATAATCGGTGAGCAGATCAAATTTGAAATTGATAAAGAAGTGAAAATTTACCTTTCTTTTATTTTGATTATGGTGAATATTTTTTTTTTAAAAATTAATTCTGTTGTTTGATGTTGAAAGATTGATTTTTTTTAAAGATTTCTAAAGGAGAAACATATTTCACCTTGTTATTAAGTTTAAAAAATGTAAAATCAAAAATTTTAGAGGACTTTTCAAGATATAACCCATGTTAAATTAAAAAATGTGATTTTTCGTAGTGCACCAAAACTTTTAATTGAATTGTGTCCAGCCCTTGTATCACAATAAATAACTTTTAATTATCGAATAGTGAAAAAATAATATTGATAAAATGTAAACAGTTTTTTATCTGATGAAATCAAAATCGACTAAATCATTTGATTTTTCAAAAAAAAATGTAAAAACAAAATTGATCCCACTGATAAATTCACCTTTTCAGTTTTTGGAATCGGAAAGATTTTTTTAACACTTCACAGAAACAAAAATTGTTATTTAGACTATCATTAAATGAATATTTTAAATTGTTTTCCAGTTTTTATGGAATACTGTCCCTTTTTTACACCCTTATTTCCTTGTCAAATTTTCTTTTTATTTGGAAGAAGAGTTACGAAGAAAAAAAATTAAGTGATTTCTTGGTAATAATATAACACTACTATTTAGTTGTATAGATAACTTGGAAATCAAAAATAAAAGACACCTGTTAATTAGAACAAATTTAAAAAAAAAAAAACATATAAAAAAAAGAAATAAAAATTCAAAATAATTGATAAGATCTATTATCAAACCAAACTAAATTTAACCAATAGTATCTTGACTTAGATTATCGATATTCTTAATTAAGGTTAGTCTGAATATTATTATTATTTTTATTTTACTAATTATTTAATATAAATCCATCAAGAGCTGATTATTTTGTACTCAACTATTTTTCAAAAATTTTGACTCACTTTATAATGTTAATGAAAGTTGTTTTGAGGGTTTATTCCATATCCTTATCCAAAAAATATTTTATAATTTTTGGATCAGAATCATTTTTTCTAATTTTGCAATTTTCTGTTTTGCTTTTCAAATTTCAGTTTTTCTTTTATTTTTCTTTTCAAATTGTTGTTTTTCTTTTGTTTTTGTTTTTGTTTTTTTTTCTTTTTCTTTTTCTTTTCTTTTTTATTGTTTTTTTTTTTGCAAAAGATCTTTTGGTAACAAAAAAAATAATCTTCGAAAAGACAAATAATCACTAAAAAAATTGAGATGATGTAATGTCTTTTAAAATTCAGATTATTATTATCAAAGAATTTTTATTTTCACATTTTTTCAGACACGGTAAGAAAAAATCCATAATGCTCTTTTCAAAAATTGTGATGAACTTTTTTTTTTAGTTTTTGGTTTTATTTTTTTTTAATTTTTAAAATATCAGGTTTTTTATATATTTAGTATAATTTTAAAAATTGAATTAGAAATAAGATTTAATAATTAGTTGTTCTTGAATATTAAAGATAATTTTTTTTTTATCAATTTATTCTTTTAGTTTAGTAATAATTTTTGGAATGGAGTAAAATTATAAATAAAAATGTATAAATCTAACAAATAAACATTTTAAGCACCTTTGTTACCTCATACCAATATATAAGATCACAAATAATTTATTTTGAAAAATTCAAAAAAAAAATCAATTTAAATTAAATTCACTTTTGATTTTATTCAATTGTACATTTAAATCACAATTTTTGTTTAATTGGTAATACTCAACGGCATCTTCCAATTCTTCAACAATCAACTGGGAGTCATTGTCAGCTGTCAATTCGATTTTTTCTGTATAAAAATATTTTATTAAAATTTCTAAACTTTCTATTGATTTTCGAGAATAATCTCTCACTTGGTTAGTTTCTGTTGATTTTTGAATATTTTTAAACATTTCCCGAAACAAACCACTTCGCGATAATAATACAATTTTGTGTACTGGTATTTCTATAAAATTTTCATCACCTTCATCTTCATCATCATCGTCGTCATCATCTATGTCTTTAACCAGAATATTAAAATCTTTTGAATCTTCATCTTTATATAATTTTAACAAATCATCTTTAAGTTTATTTTTTGGGGGGTAAGATAAATTCAAAGCATTGAATATTCTTTTTAATGATTGTAAATTTGATGAATCATCATAATAAATCCATTTCAGAAATGAAACGAAATCATCTTTTTTAATTTGTGTTTGATTTAATTTTTCGATTTCGGATATTTTTCGCCCTGTTCTGAATTCAATTAAAAACTTATGAACAGATATTTTATTTTCATTATATGCGTGTTTTAATTTATAGTCAGTAAATTGCCTGGATTCATATAAATTTTTAAAATCAATCTCAAGGCTACTAAATCGATTACAATGAAAAATGAGGCATCTGTCTGTAGCACAAAAAAAACTAATAGGCTTTGAAAGATTCAAGTATGGGAGGTCAATTTTTGCTGGTTTCTTATCACTATTTTGGGTGAGTTGATTATGATAACTAAAAGTTCCCCAACCGTATATCTCATTCTCAGAAGTTAAAGTTAAAACATAGTTATACCCAGAATCTATTTGAACAACCATTTTATCTTCAAAATATTTAATTTCAGTGAAAAAATCTTTATCTTCCTCTTGACCATTTTGGATTTGCCCGCCACACGAATATATTTTACCTTGATTTGTAATAAAAACAGTAGCTTGAGACAGCGAAACCAGATCCTTAATATCTGAACCATTTATTTTTAATTTTGAATCCTTAAAGACATCAACATGTGAAAGTTTTTTCCTATTTTTTCGGGATTCAGAACTTATTCCAAATTTTTTATCTTTTTCCTGTCCACAAGCAAATAATTTATCATTCTGAATAAAAAACATACTCCGACTACTATTACCTGAAAATACCTTTGATACATTTTCAAATAATAAAATTGGTGTTTGTTGGGAAATATTACTACCAGTGCCAAGCTGACCTTGAAATCGCAATTATTATGTGTGTATGTGTTTGTATGTGAGTGTATGTGTATGTATGTATGTGTGTGTGTGTGTGTGTGTGTGTGTGTGTGTGTGTGTGTGCGTGTGTGTGTGTGTGTCATTTTTATTAGTCAAATAATATTTATGTAGATTTTTTAATATTTATTTTATAATTAAATCAAAATAAAATTCTAAAAATAAAAAACGAATATAATCATAAAAAAATCAAAAATTAATATTACAACAGATAATTGTGTATTTTTTCAATAATATTTATTTTTTTTTTCACCAAAACATATAAAAAGATTTAAATAACAACAAGATTGTTTTTTTGATTTGAAAAGGTAATTATTTTTAAGAAATAATTGGATATTCTACCAAAAAATGATTCGATTCAGATTTGAAAAACACAATTTTAAATAAAAAATATTTTTTTTATAACTGATCAAAAAAAGAAAAATGGATAGTTTAGCGAATATTCTTAATTGAAATTGTTATTTTAATACAAAAAAATTTTCTTCAAATTACTATTGAAATCATTTCATAGTTCTTTACAGATATAATCCACCCATTTTTTCAAATATTTTGTATCAAAATAGAAATTATAACATAAAATTAATAATTACATAATAGAGTTTAAAAGGGGTTATTTATTATTAGTTCAACAATTGCTTGGCAATTTTCTCTAGAAGGTGGCTAATTGTAAATCGATCACATTCTCGCAAAAATTTTCATCAACAACATATACCATAATATAATGGATTGTATCTCATAAGTACAAATTATCTCTTTTTAAGAGTATTTTTTTTTAATTATTAAATTTTTTTTGATTTAAAAATTACCTATTCCAAAAAAAAAATAAAAGATCTTAATTTACATTGCTGTTGTTGTTGGGAATTTCAACCAAAGAATTTAAGAAATCAAACTAAAGAGAGACCCCTTCAACTTCATGAAGACTTTTTTCGATTCAAAAAAAAAAATTGCAACAAATATAATTTACCCCATTTACCAAAGGCATATTTACAAAGTATTGAATTTTTTGTTTCAATGTTAAATAATTTTTTATCATATTTATACCAACTCTTGGTAAAAATTTTTGGTCCGACTCACACAATTTTATTTTATTTTCTTTTTTGCTTTAAATACATAAATTCGTATAAAAATTTGAATTAAATGATTGTTTTTACGAGAATGCGATTGGCTCTAAATCGGAAAATTCTCGTCAAAATGGCACTTGTTTTATGTTTGGTTAATTTTCACAAACAATTGTTTTTAAAAAGTGAAAAATTCAAAAAAAAAAAAAAAAACAATCCAAACTCCTCTTTAGAACAATATACCAACTCTCGAAATAACTATTAAAAATGTTAAGGTTTTCTATTGTATTTTCTGCTCTTTCATAAAAAAAAAAATTGAATTGAATTTTTTCCTAGAATAACCACATTATTTTTTTTTTCTTTATTTAAATAATCAAAAAAATAAAAATAAAAATCTCGATTTGTTTTGTTTTACAGTCAGTTCCACTTTTAAGACACAAACTTTCAACAGAAATTTAAGGAACCAAAAAAATCTAAAATTAAGGCACAGAATTTAAATTCTAGTAACTTTTGAGAGAAAAATCTTGGAAAGAGAAAAATAGTTGGACAGCAATTTTAATTGGGAACATTACTGAAAATGATTTTTAATTTCTTTCGTTTGTGAAATAACTAAAGAAAATAACAATAATCTACTTACCAGAATAACGACTAATGTAATTCTACTTTTTCAAAACCTTATCTCTTATAATCTAAAGCAAGTTTAAAAATTACCATTTTCAGAATCAATAGTAAACTTTACTAAAACTTGGATTTTTGTTAAAATAGCATGATCTACTTTAATTATCAACCATTCAAATGAGTATTCTACACACACCCCAGATTAATGAACTTGTAACACATTTAAACCTGGATTTATATAAAATTCGCCTAGTTATCAATAGGATTTGATTTTCAATTTTACTAAGGTTCCGAATTAAAAATGGTGTCCAACCATTTTTCTGTGTCCAACATTTTTCTCTCAACAGTAAAATAATTTGTGAAAAAAAAATTTCAAAAAATGTACTTCAATTTTAGATTTTTTTCGTTACTTAAATTTTCGTTGAAAGTTTGTGCTTGAACAGTGAAACTTATTGTAGTTAAAAACACCATTTAACCCTCTATATTACATTTTTGATATCAATTTCAAAATTAAAAAAGATTTTTTTTAAAAAAAACAACTTTTTTAATAACTCATAATAGACAAGTGGAGGGGATTATTATTCAAAGATTATTTATTAAAAAAAAAAAAAAAATAACACTTAATCTGGCAAGAAGAATATTTTGAATTGATTAAATATGTGCGTTCTAATTAAAAGAATGTATAGAGACAGGGTGTCTAGGCAAAGTTGATAGAAGTATTTTAAATTTAATTTATATTTCCATAAAATTTGGAGAGAGTACAGTCAACTCTATTTTTAGCTGTAAAAAATTGAATAGAGTTCTGTTAAAAGCAATTTTCCACGAAAAAATATATTTAAAAAAATTTAAGGTTTTTTTTGTTTTTATACCCTAAAAACTACTTGAAATTAAGAGAATTCCATCTTAAAATGCCCTTTCTTATTACTTTTAATTGAAGAATAAAAGAAACAAAAGTTTGGTTCTATCTTTCCAAAAAATACAAACCCAAGAACAACAATAAAAATCATCAAATTCTGAAATTCTGAAAGGGGGGCAATACAATAACTTCTTCATTAAATCGAGGGATATTCGAATTTTGTGTTTACTGTGAAAACTAGAATCCAACGTTATTAATCAAAAAAAAAAAAAAAAAATGGTTTAAAAGTATTACTTTTAAAAGAAATATAAAATAATAGAAATTTTAGGATTTTTTGCGATTTGTTGAAAATTAAAAAAACATTTATTGATCCAAAAACTTTTCCAAATTCTCGATCAAAACAAAGTTAATTTAAGGGGTTGGTGTCTACCAAGGAGTATCCTAATATTAAAGTTTGTTGCTATTTAATGTAAATCACATTATTTTGACACGGTTAAAATGTCTCTAAAAATTCGATTTGTAAAATAGTACTCTTTGTTGATCTGATCAATTAAAAATGATCCTTGTATTAGTAAAAAACGCAACAATTTCAGAAAAAAATCTACATTTCGCCACAAATTTAAAGGCTGAATTATCAATTTTCAGACTACAAAGTTGCAAAGTATGTTTATTAAATTTGTCACGAAATTTGGATTGGTTGCTAAAAAATTCAAATTTTTTTCAAAATTAAATAATTAACCAATACATTATTTTTAAAATTTATTTCCAAGATATTGGAAATATATTGATGTTACAATTCGCCTTATAAAAAGGAAACAAAGCTAATCAGTCTTTGGTGTTTTATGTTGATGATTATTGAGTTAATCTTTTAAATTAAAAAATTATAAAAATAGTTATTATTATTATTTGTATTTTGAAGGGAGGAAATTAAAGTTATATAGTTAATTTTCCCTAATAAAAATAGTTTTTTATAACATGTTATAAATGTGTTGTAAATATGTTCTAAACATTTAAAATGTTATAAAATTTTATAATAACAGCTTTTATAACATAAATGTTTGTTGTGGAATTTATTATAGAATTTTTAACAAATTACAAGCCTGTTATAAGAATATTTGTTTAAAAAAATATTGAAATAATCATCATCTAAAAGGAAATTTTGTTATAAAAATGTTATATAGATGTTATAAAAAATGTTTTTTATATTAGGGTTTGGAAGTTATAAATATGAATTATTAAATACCTCTTGATGATTATTTTAGGGTTTCTATTTTTTGATTTTAGAATTGAAATTGAAAAAAAAATTTCCAAAATGATAATTTTTAAATTGTGATCCATTAGCAAAAAACCCAATAACGTATTGTCAATAATTTTTATAATAGATTTTTTAGAGTCATTGGAATCGTCCAGTAACTAATACCATATAAACACAATTACAACATAATTTGATTATAGGCAAATTTATGGTGACGAGGCTAATCCCTTAAAAAGCTATTTATTTCCCTCTTACTCTCCTTACGTTCTACTCTATCTGAAAGTATATTTATACCATTTTCGTCAACTCTGGAATACTTGAATATGAAATAGGAAGTAAGAGTCAGTATAGGATTTTGATTTTCGAACCTTTTCAAGTTAAATTTGAATTTAGATTTGTATTGACCAATATTCAAAAATTTCCAAAAAAAAAAACCAAAATTTGAAATTTCCGTTTTATTTCCGGAATTGATAAAAACCTAACGGCCGTTTTAAGGAAACATAAAGAATTGAGTAGAATTTTTTATTTTTTCCCATTCTTTAAAATTTTGGTAAACCTAACAAAGAGTGTAGTCAAGTGCCGTAGAGTGTCGTAGAGTGCCTAGCTTTTCCAAAATTCAAAAGAATTGAGCAAAATCTATGATTTTACTCGATTCTTTTAAATTAAAAAAAAAAAACCTAAAGGCGGTTTTTACGAGTTTTTCTGTTTTATTTGTTAAGTGTTCGAGGTTTTTTTGAGGTTTTCTATTTTATCTCGAAAGTTTTCTAGGTTTTTTTTAGGTTTTTTATTTTATTTCAAAAAGTAAAAAAAACCTAACGAAAATCTATTGATTTTCCAAATAAATAGAAAACTCAAGAAATGTGCTACTGTGGCTTTCCAGAATTCAAAAGTATAAAGAAAAATCAAAGATTGTACTTAATTCTTTTAAATCCTGGAAAACCTATGACACTTCCAACTTTTGACACTTAAGGGAGTAGATACAGAATAAGACATGATAAAAATTTGAGAGAGATGAGATAAGAGTATTTTATTTTAGTGGAGTGTGATTGTAGATTCTCTAAAAAATTTATTTAAAAAATTATTTCTAATTTTATTTTTTAGTAATGTTAAACAATAAAAAAAAAAAAGAGAATATATTGATAAAATAGTTTTTATTTGTTTTTCTATTTAGATAAACTTAATTCCAAAATTTTCGCTACAGTTTAAACAGTCAAAAGAATAGCGATACCATATTTGACATTCAATTTGGAATTTATAAGATTTTACAAACTATTTCATTTTTGTACTTTTTTGTTTTATTTACATTTCGTTTTTTTCAATTTACCTAATCTCTTTCGTTTAGATCTGGGATTATTTTTTCAAAATGTTGATAGAATGTTTGTGTTGAGTTTCAAAAATTGAAAAATCACATATAATTGGTACATGGTATCTTATCATTTGATCGATCAACAATTATTATGTGTGATTTTAACAAATTTACCAATGAATTTTTTGTTCAACTCTTTCATTATTTTCGATACACTCGTTTATTATTTTTTTGTATTATATTGTTTTCTTTTATTTGGATGAAAAGTTTTACTAATAAAAACATTAATACTATGTTACTTAAATGTGATTTTATATTACCTTTGGAAAAATATAATAAATTGAGTTTTTGTTTTCCAATTTTTGATTTTAGATGTGTACAAATTTTTGGAATGGGACTTAGTTTTTTTTTGGGAGAAGATAATTTTAGATTCTTTAGAATAAAACTTATAGCTATTTTGTGGTTGAAATTTTGATAAAATAACATCATATTCACTTCACCAATTCCACCAAATTCAACTATTTAAAATCCTAGCCAGATATGTTTTGGTATAATTATTATGTTTTGGAATCCTTCTAGCAATTTCAGCCACCTTTGTATTTTCGTTTGTGGTTCTCTCGGTTGTAATGTTTTTGTTCATTTTAAACAAAATCCATTTATTCTAAATGTCACAGATAAAAAAAAATTTCTTAATTGCTTTTTGTTGTCATGATTAAAAAAATCTCAAAAATGATTAGAGAAAAGAAAAATGAAAAAATTAAATGCCATAATAGAATGTTGAGATAAGGACAAAAGATAAGTCATTCAACATTCGAAACACTATTTTAAGCAATTCAACTCAACATTCTATTGTTGCAATTTCTTTGAGACTTTGAAAAAAAAATTATAAAATCTAATGAATGAAGTACCTTAAATAAATAAAAATTAATGAAGTACAACCAAAGTAAAAGATGTTATTTTCTGATCCTCTTCAGAATTGCAAAAAAGTGAAAAATTTTCCTTTCCTGTGGTTACTCCCTTAAGTACTTTTTTCATTTACAATAAAATCAATAAAAAGGAGAAAAATTTACCTTCACTATTGAGCCCATTCCCATACAATTGACCACCTTTACAAAGATAATAATTCGTCCAGCCACCCATAGCAATTGAATCAACGTACAAATTGCTTGTATTAAAAAAGGGAACTGGTTGAAGTTTGTTGTAGTTTCCGGTTGCGGTACCTACTATCGGAATAAGAATGTGTCTATCCATGGATGTAAGAAAAAACACTTTACCCGATACTGTTAAAATTAAAAAGAGTAAACGATTTGCATAAATATTTTTGATTGTTTCTTTTTCCAGTGGTAGGGTTTTAATAATCTTGGCTTCTGAAGTAAGATGTAGTTGGTTGTTTCTTGTCCATAACAAGATATTCCCTTTATTATCTGCAACGATCTTTTGTGGTTTTTTGATGTGATACATAGGTGTAAATTTTGGGTCGGAGCAAACAAAATGTGTACTTTGGTCCCACACAGAGAAATTCACTCTCGTTCCACTTATTAAAGTACTTACTTTTTTTTGATCACTTTGTGATTCTAACATGCGAATTAATGAGAAAAAAAATGAGTTTTTTTTTTGTCAATTTATAGGTTTGGTGTTGTATTGTGCACAAACACATCTCATGAAGAACATTTTCTTATTCTCCTTTTTTCATCAAAAACGGTAAAAGTTTTTATTTCAATCAGTCGTTTTTCTAGTGTTTTAATACAGACATTTGAAATTCAAAAGGGAGAAAATTTAAGGTCGATTCTCTTTTTTTCTATTCAGAAATACTTTTATGTAGGATACCTTAGTTCTCATAAAGAGATTTCACATCAAACGCCAATGAAAAGTGTCTAATCTAACAAATAAATAGAGAACAGGAATTTCAATTCATTTGCTTGAAAATTTCTATTTGAAAAGATATAGTAAAAAGGTATTCCTTTTTATTTTCCAACAATAAATTAAACAAAAATTTTCACTTGATTATTATTTTCGTTTGTAAAATTAGAGATCAGTTTACAATTCCACTTATTTGAAGAAATTATTTATAAAACAGAAAAAAAGGAAAACGAAGTAAAATTTTTGTTTGCTTTTTTTCAAAGTTATACTTTCATATCAGTAACTTTAAAGGAAATTTCGAGCAAAAAAAAATCTCAAACTAAAGTACAAACTTTGCAATTTTTTTATTCGCAAATAATTTTACTTGAATCTTAATTTTGAACCTTAATTTGAAATTTTTATTGTGCCTTAAATTTCGTTCAAATTTTTTGCCTTAAAAGTGGAACTAGCCATAGAAAAAATAAAAATATCCGTGATATGAATGAAGTTATGATGATAATATGGGTTATAAGATATCAGTAAGAAATTCATGATAATATACCAAAATCATAATTAATTAAACATTATGACAAAAAAACATAAACCCCTCATAATCCAAAAATCACAATAATACAGAAAATTTTATGTTTTAAAATTACTGTAAACAAAATATTTTAACTTTTACAACACTTTTTCTGTTAAAAAATATGAAAATCTTTAAAATAGTTGTAAAGTGTCTCCAAATGTTTGAAAGGTTTGAAAGACAAAAAGCTTTATAATCTTGATGAGATTTTTTTTGTATGGAAAAAAATGTTTTTCTAAAGAATAAATGTTTATAAAAATATAAAATCTCAAATAAATTTTATTATCATACTTAAAAAAATCCTTCTGGAAAATTTACTTGAATCGAAGACAGATCTGTTTTTTAAAAAACATGGAGGTTATTATCCGATTTGAGAAGTTTAAATATCCAAAAAGAAGAAAGATGAAATTTTACTTCTGTTTATTGAATTATTTTAAAAAAATATTTAAAACCTTCGAAGTTTAGTTGTTGTTTTCAGTGCAATAAAAAGATACAGAGATATGAGAAGAAGAAAAAAACTAGAAAACGGGTTACCGATAGGATCTTAATAATAAGACATAATGTGGTTATATTATTGTGAAACTTTTTGTAAAAACTTATAACAGATATTCTATCCCCTTTACGCTTGGTACTGAATGGTAAAGTTTTAATAAAGTACATTCTGAAAAGAGTGTATATATGTTAAGTAAGACGAAATTCCTTTTTATTAATTGAGACATATCATACCGTGATTCACTTAAAAACTATTAATTTAACCTTAGATATTACTGTCGTTTATGGAAATTGATCTTTCAACAAAATCAAACAAAATATAATGCAAATTTTTATCTGACCCTTAATTGAAATGGATTTTATTCTTGTATTTTTTTTGAAGATTAATTTTTTTATGTATTTCAACACTTCTTTTTAAAAATTTTCTTTGAATTAGCCTAAAAAAATCAACTATTATATTACAATTCATTTTTAATAAGCTTATTTTGATATTAATCATGATTTTAGTAATATTAACAAAATTTTATTGAATCTTTTGATTTTTTGAAACTTATGATATATTTTGATATTTATCAGAATTCTTTATAGTTATCAAGATTTTCTAAAATTTCGCTTTTGGGCTTTCAAATTGTGTTATTATCGATTTTCATGGATACATAATATTAATGGCAATTTATAAAAACTTTATAAGTACAAATATAAAAAAAATGTCAGACACTCTTAATAATAAATATAAAAAAAAAAGTCATTTTTTATCTTACAATTAGTACATAATAAAATAAACCATTAAATCTTTTGAAAAAATCTTAAAAAAACTTGAAAAATCAATGAAAATTCCATAAAGTGTCGCCAAGTGCCAAGTTTTCTTAAGGTTTTCAGTTTTATTTGTTAATTGTTGTTGGGTTTTTTTTAATGTTTTCTATTTTATCTTGAAAATATATTGATTTTCTTTAGGTTTACTTGAATTTTCTATTTATTTAGAAAATTAGTAGATTTTTGTTGGATTTTTTTAATTTTTGAAATAAACAGAAAATTTTAATAAATTTTCTGTTTATTTCAAAAAGCAAAAAAACCTTTAACACTTCACAAATAAATCGAAAAATCAAAAAAGATTAACGAAAATCTAATGATTTTCTAAATAAACAAAAAAATCAAGTAAATCCATCAGAATTTTTCCAGAATTCAAAAGAATCGAGCAAAATAAAAGATTTTATTAACTGCTTTTTAATTTAGGAAAAATCCAAATAGTGTTTTTTTTATATTTGAGAAATAACAAGAAATATAATGAAAAATCCTATAATTTCTAAAATTGTAAAAAAAATAGTGGGTTCTTTCCAATATTTAAAATATTTTAGTGGAATATCAAATTATACTCTATTCTTTCTAATTCTGGAAAAATAAACCCTATATAACAGTAAAGTAATTTTTTCAATTCAAAAATCAAATAAAATAAAATAATTATAAATGTTCGTTAAATGATTTCAAATTGTTAATTAAACTTAAAATTGGGAACATTTTTAATATATAATATCCCTTACTCACAATTTTATTGTAAAACACACTCAAAACTATTGAAATTAATTTTAAAAATTGTTTTATACTTGATTTCAAAAATTGTGACTCACCTGAAATAATAAATTGAAAAAAAAATATTTCATTTATATTCAAGTACAACTAATAATCAATTCTGATTTATAATTCACATTCAAATCATTCAAAATTTATAAAATCCTGATACTTTAAAAATGAAATACAATAGTTTCAAAACGTTAAAAAAAAAGTGAGTTGCAATTTTTGAAAAGAGAATTACTGATTTTTTATTATGGAAAAAAGTTAAAAACAAATATTTTTTGCTATTAAATAACAAAATTTTATAGGAAATTACTTTGTCTCGATTTTTCTTAATAATTATTAGTCTTTTCGTAGAACTTTTTTTTTTTTTTCAATTAGATCTTTCAAAAAAATAAGTATCAAAAAAAAAAAAAAGAAAAACAAAGAAATTGAAAAAGAAAAACAAAAACAAAAATTTGAATAAAAAAAAGAAAAAGAAAAACAAAAATTTGAAAAAGCAAAACAAAAATTTGAGAAATTCGAAAAAAATAATTTTGATCTGAAAATTTGAAAAAATTTATTTGATAAGAATACTGGAATAAACGCTCAAAAAAACTTCCAATAACATTATAAAGTGAGTCAACTTTTTTGAAAAATTGCTTATTTTAAAAAAATATTTTTGATAATTCGATCAAAACCTAATTCATTTTTTTCTTTCCAGATATCTTTTTTGTTTTATCTACTAGTAACTTAGACAAATTATTAATCAGGATTGAATTTTTTTTTTAAAAAAAATAAAATTAAATAAATAGATTGTTAAAATTGAATATAACAACCAACAAATATCTACCTCTCTTGATAAATCAATATAATTATACATTAGAAATTAAATTTTGCCAAAATTTATTTTTTTCAATCCTCCTTTGCCAATTAATGTATTTTATTAATATTGGAAGAAAGCTAAAAATGAAAAAAAGCCAAATTATTACTTGCTAATACAAAAATATTGAAAGAAAAAAGTATGAAAAACTTGATAATAAAAACGGAAAAGCAAATTCAAAATTACTAAAGCCATTGAAAAAAAATATATACTAAAAAGAAATAAGGAGAAATTGAAACAAAAAAACAAAACCTTCAAGTGTAAAAATAATCGCAATTTATTTTTTTAAAAGAAATAATCGGGTTTTTAATTCTCTATGAATCAAATCAGTCAACCCATAGAACCATATTTGTTACTATTTGACAATTATTTTGTTTGGAAAAAATTAACTTGAAAGTATCAAATTATGATTTTTTTTTTTTCATTTTCAAACAAATTTTGTAAATTACAAAAAATAAAAAGATATTAATATAGAATTAAAAAAAAAAACAAAGATTTGACAAAATATATGATAAGACTCTTTTCTTCTAAATTGAAAAAAAAAACATAGACAAAAACTCTAAGAGTATGACACAAGATACCCGAATTTATATAATAATACTAAACCCCAAAGCAAAATTTTGAACATACCATAATTCATTTTTTGAAAAAAAAAAACTTATTTAATCAATTCAAGAAGAAATACCAAATTAGAAATATTCAATAATTGAAATGTTAACACTTTTTTATAAATTACAATACTCCAAAACAAAAAAAATAATTATCAATACAAATAAATTATTAGTGTATTTAATAATTTTGGAGAGAGCCAAAAAAAAAAGATGTCTTGGTAACTTTCTTTAAATTCTATTAGGAATAATGACCTTTCAAATTGTTAGATACTATAGACTAATTTTATTAAAGTTATTATATTTTGAACAGCTCAACTTTAAAATAATATAAATCGTTGAAAAAAATTTCTGGTTGAATGAAACAATCTTAGTTAATTAAAAAACATTAAATGAAAATAAAAATTAAAAGAACAAAAAATGATTTTAATATTTTTATAAAAATCAAAATTATTCCCAAATTTAAAAGAAATTGAATTATTGTGATTCTTTGGACCTTTTTAACTATTAGGAAATTTTTTAATTTTAGTTTATTTCAAGTATTTTTTATTTTGAATTTTTTATTATTTAATTTCCTTAAAACCTAAGTTTTCTAACCATTGGATCTTTGATGAAAAATTTGATACAAGAGATATTAATTTATTAATTTTGATTAATGTAATAATAGAGTTTCTATATCTTTTTTTGAAGAATGAAGTTTTCAAATACAGTCAGTTTTACTTTTAAGGCACAAACTTTCAAAAAAATTTAACAAACAAAAATTTCTCAAATTAAGCACAAATTTTAATAATTTTTTTTTTACAATTTATTTTAGTAGAATTACAAATTTTGTGCTTTAATTTGAGATTTTTTTTATGCCTTATTTTTTTTTTAAATTTTGTATCTTAAATTTGAAACTGACTGTAGTATTTTGTCAAAAAATAACCTTTTTGAAATATTATTAAAAATCAGTATCAAGTTGAGGAGTATTGTGCTCGGAAAGAATATAACATAACCTTACATCCAATAAAAGGTAATATTTTTGGAGTTTTAGGGGCTGTACTCCTTAATTCGTAGATAATTTAATTTTAACTCTCCAAATAAAAACATATTTTTAAATTGTTTTTCCTTTTAATAAAAAACTCATTAAATAGATGATTATGTTCAAAAAAATATTATTAAATTCTGAATATAACAGTAATGAAAGTAAACTACGATCATTTTATATCTAAATATGTTAAATTTGGCTTTTTACTAATATTTTATCACAAAAAGAATTAATAGAAATTCTTGAGTATACTGAAATTTAATATGAGTTACACTTTATTTCAAAAATAAAAAAAATGTTGTTTTTCAACAAATTTTGTAAATATGTTTTAATTAATAATAAATTAACTGTTAAAAAAATATTTTTTTTTTGTATTTTTTTTTAATTCAGATCAAAAAAAGTTGAGATTAAATTGTTCAAATAAAAAAAAAAAAAAAAAAAATAATTAAGAACAGAAACAAAAAAAATAAAACTAGTAAAAGAAAAACAAATAAACCAAAAAAATAAAAAAAAAAAAAAAAAAATAGAAAGATAGATTAATGGGATAAGAAAATGAAATATAAAAATAGTAGATGTGAAGAAACATTTTTCAAAATTATTTTTTAACTGTTCCAATGCCTTCAATTTCACCAATATATGTAAACCCTTTGAAATCTGATTCATTAACTTTCCCTATTGCACTAACTGTTACTAGTGAATCGACGACTTGTTCGTCAGTAAATTCTTCATCAAAATTCCTAACATCCGTTAGATCTGAAATTTTAGGTACAAATTCTGGAGTGTATTCTTTATTATATACCTTCTCCCAATCCAATCCAGAGAAAAATGGATGCTTTTTAATCTCTTCTGCGCCTTCCGTGCCTAATCTTGTTTTAGGATCGCGATCTAATAATTTCGTAATCAAGTCTTTTGCATCATCTCGAATGTAAAAAGGTATTTTTAATTTTGCTTTGAGAATCATTTTATAAACATCATTTTGCTCTTCTGCATAAAACGGTGGAACTCCAACTAACATTTCATAAATTAAAATTCCTATTTAAGATAATGGTTTTAGAAACATTGGAATGAATAAAATTTCAATAGTTAGATTATTAAAAACAGAGAACGAGTAATGCTTTAGTACTGATTATTAGAACAATAAGAATAATAATAAATAAATAAATAAAAATTACCAAGAGCCCACCAATCAACTGCTAAAGTATATCCTTCATCTAGTAAAATTTCTGGTGCCAAATATTCTGGTGTACCACAAAATGTATTTGTTTTGCCACCATGCTTTTTATTAAGGTCCATTTTTACTAAACCAAAATCAGTGATTCGAATATGTCCCGCTTTATCCAATAACAAATTTTCTGGCTTTAAATCTCGATAAATAATATCCATTTTATGTAAATGTTCCAAGCCTAAAAAAATTTCAGCGGTATACAAACAAGCTCTAGATTCTGCAAATCTTCCTTCGTCTCTTAAATGATGAAACAATTCCCCGCCTGGTGCATAATCAAGCACCATATATAATTTTTCTGGCGTTTGAAATGAGTATTGAAGACCAATTAAAAAGGGATGCCTTACTCTCATTAAAACATTCCTTTCCGACATTGTTTGGGATATTTGTTGGTGATCGGCTAGCATTCCTTTTTGTAGCGTTTTCATTGCATATATTTCCGAAGTATCTTTTTTTTTAACTTGCATAACCTTTTTCATTTTTTGAATTTTGTATTTTTAAAGTATTAGTGTTGGAATGAAGTAAATTATTAATCAAATAAATCAATGAATTTTTTTTTTTGTATAAAATTTAGAAAAGAAATTATTTAGTTTCAAATTTGCTCTTGAAAAACAGGAAAATATGGTTTTTGTTCAAATATTAAAACATTATCCAGTGATATATTTGTTGGAATTTTACTTGTGTGTTTGGACTTTAAATAAGGAATATAATTTCAGTTCGTTTTATTTTTTATTAATCAAAACTTTGAATGTAATTGTATTTATATCTTAATCTCAAAGATAATTTGTAAAGGCATGAATTCTAAACTCCAATTAAAAAGTTTTAACACACCAAAATTCGATTTGTGAAAAAAAAAACTTAGTTAATCAATTCAAGAATAAAATACCAAATTAGAATCTTTCACTAATTGAAATGCTAAAATTTTTTTATAAATTACAATACTAATAAAACAAAAAAATTAATAATTATAACACTAATAAATCAAGAGTGTGCTAAAAAATTTTGGAGAAAGCAAAACGAAAAAATGCATTGTTAAATTTGTTTAAATTCTATTAGGAATATTGATCTATCAAATGGTTAGATATACCATTGAATAATTTTATTTGAGATCTTCTATTTTGAACAACTCAACTTTAACATAATATCAATTATTTGGGAAAAATTTTGATCTACCAAAACAAGTTACGTAATTCAAAAATTGAAATGAAAACAAAAAAACTAAAAGATGAAAAAATGATTTTCATATTTTTCAAAAATCAAAATTATTTCCAATTTGAATGAAATTGTATTATTGTGATTCTTTGGACTTTTTTAGCTGTGTGGAAAATTTTGAAATTTAGTTTAATATATATTTCAAAAATTGTGACTCATCATAATAATAAATTGATATATATATATATATATATATATGTGTGTGTGTGTGTGTGTGTGTGTGTGTGTGTGTATGTATATATTGATTATTTAGTATTCAAGAACAACTAATAACTAAATCTGATTAATAATCCCCTTTTTAATTTTTATAAACACACCAAACTGGATATTTTATAATAAAGATAAAATAAAACTCAACTCAAAAAAAATGTTTTTCACAATTTTTGAAAAGAGCATTACATATTTTTTATTATGGAACTTTTACTGAAAAAAGGTTAACTAGAAGATTCTTTGCTGATAAACAATATATATTTTAAAAGAAATCACATGATCTCAATATTTTTAATATTAAATGATATTTTCTAAGATCAGTTTTTTTTTTCAACTTGCTTTTTGAAAAAAAAAAAGTTATTTCAAAAAAAGTATCAAAAAAGAAAAGAAAATGTAAAAAAAAAAGAAAAACTAGATTAGAAAAAAAAAAAAGAAAAAATAAAAATTTGCAAAAGCAATACAAAAATTTGAAAAATTAGAAAAAATGATTTTGATCCAAAAATTTGAAAATATTTTGGTAAGATAATAATCTTTAATAAAACCCTACAAAAATACTTCCAATTAACGTTATAAAGTGAATCAGTATTTTGAATAAAATATTTTTCAAAAGTTATTTCAAGAATTATAAACAATTTTTGTTATTATTTTTTCTTATTTTTTTCCCATGGACTCTTTTTAACAGCCTTATTTGGTAAAATAAATTAAATTTAAAGTACTTCTAAGGACTGTATATATTTAGAAACTCTTTGAGTTAGAATTTGGAAATGTAGTCACTTCAAAATTCTCTCATAAACTGGTTAAGTATTTTTGAACAATTTATCCCTTCAAAAATGAAAGAAAAATAAATCAAATTATCTAAATGAAAGATCAAAAACAATCGATCTTTTATTTTATTCACAATAATTTTTTTTCAATTATTCAAATTTAAATGATTAAGGGATATATCTTTTTCAATTGTTAATAGAATATAAATAACGTATTGTCGTTATTTAAATAAGTTATTTAGTAATGTTTCGAAATTTTTTTTGTAATTTGAATTATTAATAGTTGAAAATAGTTTTATTTGTTTGAAATATTTAAAAATTTGAGAAAAATTAAAAAAGAAATTTGTATCTATTAAAAAGGGGATAAATAAATGAACAAATAGGTATATATATATATATATATATAGCATCTAAATTTCTACAAGAAAAAAGTTTCTACCAAAAAAAATTAAAGTAAAAGAAAGATTTTTCTTTTATATCAATAATTGCCTGGTTTTTTTTTAACAATCCATAAAAGTATAAATTGAATGTTAAGAAATTTAAAATAACACGAAATCACATAAAAATTTAAATATCTAAAATTTATTTATTTCTCAGAGAATGCAACAAACAAAGTCTGTGAAATATAATTTTTTAAACATGAACTTTGATAAATAAAAAAGATGGCTGATTTTTGTTTATTATTGTTTTCTTAGGATTAAAAAAATTAGAATAGATCTTTCTCAATAAAAAGAAGAAGAAGAAAAGCCTTTCTTTCGTTTTCATAAATAATAATTTTTCAAAAAGAAATGAATAAAAGTAACAAATTATCAAGGGGTTCTAATTAAAAAAAAATATGATTTTAAATACAAATTAAAAGTTTTATTCAGAAGTTTAAAACAGCTGTTTTAAAAAAGTAAAGGCTAAAAATTTTATCAAGTGTTATCTAAACTGATTTAAACGGGTGGATTAGACAGTTTGAAGTTCAAATTCTAAAAAAATTAGTCTTTACTTTTTTAAAACGACTATAGTAAAAAAATAACTAATTTTATTGTTTACAGAAGTAATACCAAAATGAATTATGAAATATCATTATAAATCTAAATGTAATTGAGGCCATTTAACACAATTTTAAAGGATTAAACTGAATTATTTTCATATTTACAGTTATTTTCAAAAATGAGAGTTATTTTTTTCAACATTTTTCTCATCTTTTTGGTTATTTAATATTCAAACAAAAGTTAATTTTTGGATAAGCAAAGATTTTTATATGGTTAAATTATTCAAATTTGAAAAAAATATAATGTTTAAATTTGAAATTATTGAAGAAATAAATTCGCTTGGTAATTTTTTTTTTTTTTTTTTTTTTGGTTAGTTTTAGCATTTGTTACAAAATAACTAAAGACAATTGTTGTGATTCTGAAAATAAAGGAATGAGATGAAAAAAAAAACGATAAATTGATTATTAGTAAATTCGTCTACATAAAATTTTCCAATTAATCTTTTTTTAAAATCTGAAAAATCTTGAAGAAATAAAGCAATTAAATAAAATAATAATAAAAATAAAAAAGCATAATCCCCTTGTGTCTTTGATTAAATAAAGTTGTGATATCAACTACTATTTGTTGCAAAATAAATGCAACAAAATATTCATTCAACTTTTCTAAAAAAAGGTATTCAAATCTTGGAAAATTTCAATTTTTTAATTCCTAAATAATTTTAAAATAATGAATTTACCTTTTAGAATTGATTCCTTTGATGATTTATTTAAAATCTAGTATTGTGATTATTATGGTAAGGCTGAATGAAAATTTTGATCTTTTTATTTTACAAATAACCATATAAAGAAACTTTCCATTCATTATATTTTTTTTGTATAAATTTTGAAAATTAAATCGTTTGTTCTATTTGGGGATTGGTACTGATAAATTCAAATAAATTTAATAAAATTTTTAGTTCAATTTCCGATTTTGTAATCAATAACTCAACTTTTATAACAACTCAAGAGAAAGAATATTTTTGAAGCAGAACCAATTTACAAAGTTTTTTAACATTTTACATAATAAAATGCTTTTTTCAAAGCTTGTGTAAAAAAATTCTTAAAATGGAAATTGAAGTGAAAATTTTCACATATTTATTGGAATTTATCAGTATTAAAAAAAAAAAGTACCAACCACAGCCAAGAAGAATTCAAAAAATCAATTTAAGATGAATACTGTTATTTTCCAATTAATAAATGAAAATTTTTATTTCAATTTCCGAAATGTGTCTTAATTATTACTGTTAAAATCAATTTAACAGAAGAAAAATTTTGTCTTAGAGTTAACTAAGGAAGTTTAATTTATTGTCCAAAAATATCATTTCTAAATGATTTTGTAGAGATCTTTAGATTTGCTTCAACTTATAAACTAGAAAAATATTTTGGAATGTGAACTAAAAATTTTCATTTTTTAATTGGAAAATAATAGTGTCTGTAAGCTAACTAAATTTGAATTTTGCAAAAAAATAAATTTAAAGTGTGTACTTTTTCCATTTTGTAAACTATTTTTTCAATAATTAAGTTTAAATTGAGTCTCCTCAACAAATACTTTAATTGAATTTTTTGAAATTTATTGAATAAGATCTGTATACTGATAAATTCAAATATATTTAATGAAATTTTTAGTTCAATTTCCCATTTTGTAATCTAGGGGCTCAACTTTGAAAACAACTCGAGAGTAAGTATATTTTGAAGGAACAACTAATTTTACAAAGTTATTTGACATTTAAGCTCATAGAATGCTTTTTTCAAAATGTTATCAAAGATTTAAAAAGGAAAATGAGGCAAAAAATTTTTAGATATTTACTGTTAAGAGAAAAATGTTTGACACAGAAAAATGGTTGGACACCATTTTTAATTCGGAACCTGAGTAAAATTGAAAATCAAATCCTATTGATAACTAGGCGAATTTTATATAAATCCAGGTTTAAATGTGTTACAAGTTCATTAATCTGTGGTTTGTGTAGAATACTCATTTGAGTAGTTGACTACTAAAGTAGATCATGCTATTTTAACAAAAATCCAAGTTTTAGTAAAGTTTACTATTGATTCTGAAAATGGTAATTTTTAAACTTGCTTTAGATTATAAGAGATAAGGTTTTGAAAAAGTAGAATAACATTAGTTGTTATTCTAATAAGTAGATTATTGTTATTTTCTTTAGTTATTTCACAAACGAAAGAAATTAAAAATCATTTTCAGTAATGTTCCCAATTAAAATTGCTGTCCAACTATTTTTCTCTGTACAAGATTTTTCTCTCAACAGTTATTTGAATTTATCAGTAACATTTGAAAAGAAATCAATTTTTCAAAATGCAATCAACCAAATTCCCATACCCCGTTTCCAAACAAAAAACATCAAATTGATCTCATTAAACCTTAGAAATCTTTTTTGGATCAAAAACAAGAAAAAAAAAAATAGTTTTTTTAAGAAAAAGGAGTATGGTATTTTCTCCTTTCTGAAAGCTTTTTACATTTTCATATTGATAAAGAATTTTGGTTTCCCAGAGTTTAATTAATAAGCTTTTCATTAAGAAGATTTGAAGAATTTCAAAAGAGATCGATTGAAAAAAAAAAATAAAATTAATTAAATAAAGGGTAGTTACTTTTCCGTATGTTCCTCTTCCAATAACGCTCAACAATTTGAAATCTTTCATTGAGACTTTGTCCGTTTTTAAAGAATTGATTTCGTTGTTAATAGATTTGATCCACTCCTCTCTTATTTTCTCGCTTCCAGCAGAAATATAATAGGTTCGCTGCGATGGAACATCACAAGAAAACACATTCTTTTTTCTTCTCTTTTTGGCATAGTCTAACGTTACACTTTTTGTAAGTGCAAACATTCCTAAAGGCAAACGTGACTGAAATTATTTGAAAAATTAATTTTGAGGAAAAAAAGAAGAAATAAGAAAGGATTAGAGGATTTTGTGCTCTTGTGTTTTTTTCTTTTTTTGGTTTTTGGATCACTGAGGTCGAAGGAATTTGTTTGAGGAATAATTTTACATTTTCTTTTTTGTAATAGTACACGGTTTTGTCTTTGATCACAAACCACCTAAGTAATTATAAATTGAAATTAGCAAGAAGAAACATTTGATTTTGTTCTATTGAAATTAAATTTTGTGTGTTTGGGATATAGGCGAAGAAACACGACTTAGATCATTTTACCTTTTTTTCCAAGTTTTAATCCTTCCTCCCTGTTTGACTAAATACCCAGACTTTATAATTTCAGACATTTAATAATTTTACAATCAAAAAAAAAAGAAAAAATTTACAAAAATGAAATAATTATCTATTGATTATTTATTTTTCTTTTAAAGAAAACCTCTGAACAATACTCTTTTTTGACACCACTCAATTTATAATTTTATTTAACAAGAAAAATTATGCTCAAAATTTCGAGGAAATTGAATTTTAACCATTAATGATCAAAAAGAAAAAAATACTTTTAACATTGATGCTTCCATCCAAATTCTTCGTTTGGGTTGAATAGAATTGTTTACAAGTTTTTTCTTAAATAAATATTTTAAAGTCCCTTATACAACTGTTAAGTCTTTGAAATGAAAATATGTTTGAAGGTTCTCGAAAGGATTTTTATTTTTTTCCTCAAATTTTCGGAAAAAGTGAAATAAAGTAATTTCAAAAGACATAGGGATTTTAGATTTAAAAATGAAACCCATAAGATCCATTGTACTTTATAAAGCCAAAGATAAATTAGATTCTAAAAAAGAATTTAAATTGTTTTTAATTAATGAGAGGAGTTAAAATACTCAACAAATAAATTCTAAATTTATCTTTTTTGGGTATTTTTTGATGTATATATAGAAAGCTTGACTCTTGAGACTACAATGCAGACTGGTACGTTTTTCATTTTTTAAGAAGGAAATAAATCCAACAAAAAATTTAAGATCAACCACAATTTTTGTGTATTAACTAAAACCTATAAAATTTCACCCATTATTTTTTTTTTCTAGAATTTTATTTAAGCTGAAAAAGTACGGTTTAGATACCTTTCATATTATTTTATATAGAAAAATAGTTGTAAACAGTACTTTATAAAGAATTAAAAAGATTTGATTGAATTTTGAGTATTTTTCAAAGAAATTCAAAATCTCAAAGATTGATGAATTTAATTAATGAAAATTTTTAATTTCTGAATTATATAATTTGAAGGTATCTGGTAAACTGTTTGTCATGAAAGATTTTTAAAGGGTCTAGTCGTTTACCGAGGATTAACTCTATACTCAATTAGTGACTTGACGAAAAAAAAAACCAAAAAGGGTATTGTGAAATGTACTCCATTTTATTGACAAAATTCAAATAACAAAAAAAAAATTTCTTAAAGATCTAATTGGCAAAAAATACAAATAAAAAAAAATTAATGCGGAGAGGATCCATAAAATCAAAAAATTTAATTAAAAAAAAAAGTTAAAAAAGCATTTCACAATTTCGAAAAATCCAAATTTAAAGTAAAAAAAACTTTTTTCTTTGTTTAAATTTCCAAAGGGTTAAATTTTTTCAATTTTAAACAAATTCTTTCTTGAAGTACACCTTCAATTTAGTTAGATTACATCTGTTTTGTGGTTATTTTTTAACACCCTAAATTTGAACAAGTAAGGATTATGTAATATTCATAAGAAAAAAATGAAATGATTTGAGAAAAATAATAAAATTGAATAAAAAAATCTTAGAGATCTCAAAAACACCAAAAAGAGCGACACATTCGAAATTGACATAATTGGTTTCAAAATTAGAATTAACAACCATTCTAAATTGGAAATTGTGTGTCGCTTTTTGACTATTTTTTCTAAAAAGTGTAATAGTTTTTACTTGTTGACTTTTGGAGATCGATTGTGCTTCATAGGTTGGTTAGTTTTTGATTGGTATTATGTATTCATAAAAATTATAAATTTTTTTTAATCCTTTTCAGAAAATTATTTTTCTAACCGTAATCTTTACACCTTTAAAATCTAATTTTAAAATTGTTTGTCAGTAAATAATTGTCAAATAATTGTGTAAATTTTTTTCAATCTTTTTCAATGTAAAGATCTAAATATATAATCTTTGATTGATATTATCTCATTTTTTTTAGTCTTAATAAAATTTTAAGTTTAAATTGGACTATTATTACTCATACCTAATTTAATTTTTCATTTGATAGATTGTTATTTTCTTTTAAAAATACAATTAAATAACATGAAAACATATTGGTTATATTTATGGATTTCAGTATTTTTAAGAAAAGGAAATGTGAAATAAGAACAAATATTAAATCATATTTAGAACTTTTTAATATATCCATTTTTTCAATTTTTTAATTTCAAAAATTAACGCTTTAATTATCAATAAAAATCACCCAAATACTGATTTGAATTGTTTCCTTTTTATAAATTCGGTTGTAATATCAATATATTTCCAATCCTTTTAACTATTATTTTTCAAAATATTCTCTGTTTTACTTATGTAATTTTTTAAATTATTGAATTTTTTAGATCTTAATCTACATTTTTAGACAAATTTTTAGAAATTTATTTTTCCAATTTGGATTCCGAATATTAATAATCCAACCAATAAATTTGTTTAGAAATGTAGATTTTATTCTGAAATTCTTGTTTTTTTTTATTTTTTTTATTTTTATTTTTGAAGAGTGGAAATTAATTTTCCATTGCAGCCATTAGGTTTTTTTTTAATTTAAAAGAATAGAGAACAATCATATGTTTTTTTTTTATTTCTTAAAAATAAATAAACTAGTTGCAACATTAATTTCTAAAATACTATTTTGAAAGTTCAATCGAGAACAATAATTTTCTTTAACATTAACTATTGATAAAATAAATAATGAATCTTTATTTCAAAAAAATATAACTAATAATATTCTTTAGTTGTTTTTTTTTTTTATCTTATTTCTTTAATCCAATTTTTTTGATTTTTTCATGGTTTCTGCAGTAACAAAGTAAATGACTGATATTTTCAATAATTACAAAATTTGAATGTTTTCTTGATTCATTGCAAAATTTTCTTTTAATTTATTCTTATCATAATTATGTGAATATCTGTTTAGATAATTTGTTAATTTTCGTAATTATCATCTGGAAATGAAATCTTTTCATTTTAAATATTTTTTGTCCTTTTTTTTTTTTTTTCTTTTTTGTTTTGATTGAAAATTTTCAATATTTTCTTTTTATTTTTTCTATTTAAAAAAAAACCTAGACACTTGAAAATAAGTGAGGGCACTTTTTGTTAGTTTTTGATTTTTTTTTTATTTGTCAAATCAATAGATTTTAGTGATAAATCTTAAAAAAACAGCTAAACCAAGTTATTTTTTTTTTAATATTTGTCATTTGTCGGAAAATATATAGGTTTTCCAAAAAAAAACAAGAATAATAAACTATAGTTAATTTAGTTCAATTTATAAGAATTGAAGAAAAAATTAAGATTTTTTGTTTTATTTTGTAAAACTTGAAAAAAAGCCATGAGGTTTTCCAGCGTTTTAAGGAATATAGAAGAATCTTTAATTTTACTCTATTCTTTTGGATTTTGGAAAACAGCCGTTATGTTTTTTCCAATTCCAGAAATAATTAGAAAATCCAAGAAATTTTGAGCTGAATTTCTAAAATTAAAAAATAATGCTATTAACTTTTCCCAGAATTCAAAAGAATCTGTAAAATCTTTAATATTTATCCATTATTTTGAATTCTGGAAAAGCGCCTTTAGGTTTTCTTGAGTTTTCTGATTATTTGGAAAATCGATAGATCTAACAAATAAAACAGAAAGCCCCAAGAAACCCACGACACTTGAATTCACTCTATCGTACAACTTTTTATTGATATTATTATTAACTCTAATAAAATTTTATTATTCTTAACCTTTCCAACTCGGACTATTTGTTATTAAATTTTGTCTCAAATCATTTAGATTTACTTTTAATAAATTAAAATTTTCTATTTCCCAATTAACATTTTCCACTTTTTTTAGAAAATTTTTACTTTTTTAGATGTGTTAAAAGCAAAGAATTTCGAATTTTTTTTTTAAGTTTATATCTTCTGGTGTAAATTGAGATTCTTTTTTGTTCCAAACAATCTTGAGTTAAGTAAATCATTCTAGGAGAATTTTGATTGATTTTTTAAACATTTTGTTACGTTTTTATTTATTCAAACCTCAATAGAGTCATAATCTTTTTCAGTCAAATTAAAACAATTAGTCCAGGGAATAATTGGTAAATACATAATGATTTGAGCATTTGTAATTTTACTCAATTGGTTCGTTTTTTTGACTCAAAATGGGTTTGTTTTTTCAAAGTTATCGAAATTCTTGGTTTTTTTATAAATACAAAGGATATTTTTATTTGAGGAGATCAACTATTTATACTATTAAACTAATCGAATTTTTTGAATAGATTTGAGCCTTTCACCCACTAATGTGATTTATACCCAATAACAGCTTACTTTAATCTTAGACTTCGCATTGGTAGAGGATAATCCCTTGAGCTAACTTTTTTTATTTATTTTTCAAATATATATATATATATATATCACAGGTATGACTTTTTTTTTGATTTTATTAAACTGGTTTTAAAAGCCTGATCGACACGTACAATTCGTATGTCCGAAATATACATGTAATCAAAACCCAAAAAAATTAGGTAAACTGATTTAATTTTTATTTGGTAAAAAAGTCAAATTTTGACCTCTTTTCTACCCCAACTAGAAATTTATTTTAAAAAAATAATTCTTTTTCCCATTGTTTAGAGAGTTTATAATTTTCAAGAGTTTTAAACCGAACCCCCACTTTATATTGTCCTGGCGTTTTCAAATAGAAAACCAAACTGTTTCATGGTTTTAAATACAACCCCCCTTTAAATGGGAAATTACAAATTCCCATTATTGTTCAACACTTTTTAGGCAATTGCGTCCTACCTGTATATAATTATTTTTTTTTTATGTTTGTATTTTTTTTTTGCATTTTTTTAACATTCCAGAAACGAAAGGTATGATTTCAAAAGTCTTCGAGGACTTTTACAATTAAGAAAAAACTTAAAAAGGACTGAAATGAAAAAAATATGTTAAAAAAATCGAAAAAACACAGTTTTATAAGTCTTTCAAAATTTTAAAACTAAAAAATGTAATACCTGTGATATATATATATATAATGATAACAATAATAATTAAGGAGATAGTTCAAAATGTTCTGGTTATTGTCTTTTTAATGAAACATAGATTAAATTATTTATCATTGTTACCATTTTTAAAAAAATAATTTCTTACAATTATTTCATAAATGTTAAATGATAAAACAGTTGATGTTTAATTTTAAAAATAATATGTTGATTATCAGATATTTTTTTTATGGGGTCGGGTATGAAAAGGTGACAATTTGGGTCAATACCAACAAGATGCCTGAGATCTCTTCATTATTATCAAATTAGTCCAGAAAAAACAATGTTGGCTGAAAGTTACTCTTAAGAAAACAATTAATTTCTTCATAATAATAACTATTTGTAAAGTAGCAATCCAAATTAAAAAATATAGGATCAGGATGATGATTTTTATGTTTTGGATTTTCAGTTTTGGTAATATCAATCTCCAGAGATTTGATATTATTTGTTTGATTGATTCTAAATCTTTTGGTGGAAATATTTGGGTTTTCATTAGGAGTTTCCACACAATAAGTTCTTTTTTTCTGTAAGATCTTGCTTTGCTTTTGTTCCCATTTCTTGATTTTATTCTTGATTTTTAAAAGGTTAGTTTTTGTCTCATTATCTAAATGCTCTTTAATAAGTTTTTTTTGATTTTCTTTTGTCTTGGTAAATAACAACATTGTTAAAAGTGAATTGTTTGCCGTGTTTTTTATTTCCTTAATTTCTTTTTTTCTTGGTTTTCTTGTGAATATAAACCAAGTCCTCGAATAGTTTGATAAATTGTCTAAATTATAGCTGTTTTTAAAAAATTTTATCAATCCCCGATCCAAACTTTTCTTTTGTGTACCAGTTAAGATCATCAAATCTGTAATACAATCCCTTTTCAGTTTTACAGTCAAATCAGCAAGATGTGCTTTTTTGCTTTTTATATAGTCTTTGCTTAATTGTCCCTCACTTATCCCTTCAATAAATGTTGGTCTGAACTTTTTTAATTTTTTTATTCTTTCCAGAAAACTTGAAATCCCAAGAAACTCATCCTTCAAATTTTCAATGTTATATTTTTTCAGATCCTCAGAGACTGTTAATTCTCTTGTCATCAATAGTTTTTTTTTTTAAGTGATGAAAACCACAGCTTGAAAGATTGTTTCAACAATTGGCTTTTTGATCTGTCCCTTAACGTGAATTTCAGTATTTAAAAATATTTTTGACTTTGTTTCGAGCTCTAAACAGCAAAAATCAGAAATCTTATTCTTTATTTGTGGTAGTATATCGTAAATTTGAGATTTTGGATTGGTTGATAAAAAGACAAGAAAAAAATAATAATTAATGGGTAAACGGTAAAAATAATTTCTGATTTTGGTAATTTAGCATTCATTTAGAATTGAGAAAGATATAAACAAACATAAGATAGGGGTTTCAAAAAATAAATAAGGATCCAATCAAGATAATTTCTAATTTATCCTCAATCTTTCTGATCTCTCAGATCTTTATGAAGATCTTATTTAGAAAAAAGCTTTTGTAAATTCTTGTTATTTTACCTTTCAACCAAAGTTTAAAATGAATTCGTCGAAAAAGAAATGTCCAATTATAAAAAGTGTTTTGAGTTTTACTCCAAAATAATTGAAAATAATAAAGAATAATGCAGCAACATTCTTTTAGAAATTTTTAATAAATTATTGATGCCTTCTGAAAAATAGGAAGAATAAAATTATTTTTTTTTTGGTGGTGATCTTACTCATAAATAGTATTAAAATCTATGATTTTGAACATAAATTTCTCAAAGGGGATTTAAGTTGAACCACATTTAAAAAGAAAATATATTGTTTTAAGAGAATAAAAATCATAACATTTTGACATGATTATAATTAGGTAAAAGCTTTCTTATTTCACGATCAAGTTATCTTTAAAAATTTAAGTTAAAGGTTTTTTATAATGGCCATGATAAATTTAGGACTCAGTTTAAATAATTTTCGAAATTACAAGATGGTTGTAAGATTGGTTTTTATAAAAGGAGTGTATAAAAAAAATCAAGAAAGTAGAAACCGTGTATATAATCTGAAAACATATCTTTCTAAAAACATGTTTTTCTGATATAAATTATTTTTTTTTCAATATTTTCTAAGGGTTTTAATCGAGTGTTTACATAATTTAATACAAATATCCCGATATTTAAAGGTAAAAAAATTATATATATATATATAATATTGTTATTTAAGATTGTATATTTTATTGGAATTTCGGATTCAATTTAAAGAGATACAAATTAAAAAAAAACACACGTTTATCATGATATAAGACCTTATTAAGATCTTGGCTTTTTTTGAAGAATAAATAAAATCTTGGAATAATTATTTGAAAGTTCAAATAAAAATTTTTCTTGATTTAAGGGGGTGGTATATTTTAAAAATAAAATTGAAATCTTGTCTTTGTACTTTTAAAAATATTTTTTTTGAAATTTATTATTAGGTTTTGAAATGGATGAGTTAACTTCATCTCAACCAATTATTAATTTGAGTCTATTTTTCAAATCCAAAATTTATTTGTATTCAAAAATAAAACAAAAAAAAGTAACATATTATTTTTATTAACAATTAAGTTAATTCTTAAAAATAGTGTAATAGGTTTTTTGCTTTATGTTGGGATTTATTGATTTTGATTGAAAATTTTTTATTTGGTTATTATTTTTAATAATAAATATTTCAAGTCAAATCTCAGCCAATAAAACTAATTGTTGTAAAGGTGGTTAAATGAATAAATCTAAATTTTAAAGAATTTTAAACCAAAGTTTATCAAAGAAATTAAGATCTCTTCTATAAAAAAAAAGTTGTATTATAAAACGGTTTTATCTAGTAGTTATCTTGTTTTCAAAAAATAAAAAACAATTGCTCTTTAATTTTCAATCTTATTAATATTTTTTAAAAAATTGTTTGATATTATTCACAAGAATCATAACAATTCAAATCATTTTTATCAAAAAAAAAATTGATTTTGAATTATGAATAGATAAAATTACTTATTATACTAATATCTTTAAGAAATTTTTTTTTTTGAAAATAAAATTTCATCTTGAGCAAAAAACACAAATTCTAACAAAAAATTGTAAATGTCCAAAAAAACTTTTAATAGTTCGAAATATGATTCTTGAAGAAATACAAATATTTTTTAATAGGTTGAATAAATCATTTTACAGGGTAACTAAAAGATTTATTTCAATAAATATATAAAATATTTATATTACTATTTTTGGTAACTAATATGGATATTGAATAATAATGAAGAAAATGGTAATAAAAAGTGTTTTTCTTTTTCTTAGGTGAGAATATATTGAATTTAATTTTTTTCTTTTTCAGAAAAAATGGATTAAAAAAATTGATTTAACTGAAATTATTTTCTTGTGTTTCTTAGTGGATCAGAATTTTTTTACATTTGGTACATGCACAAAATATGTAAGTAGAGAATTTCAACAATAAAATATTTTAAAAGTTTACCCTGTTGTTGGAGAGTAATAATCTCTTAACTTTTTAAACTTAATATTTTTCTCTATTTGAAATAATGA
The DNA here is from genome assembly GCA_027625915.1 of Anaeramoeba flamelloides. Taxonomy (NCBI): domain Eukaryota; family Anaeramoebidae; genus Anaeramoeba; species Anaeramoeba flamelloides. Next base: position 7,213,069 of record JANTQA010000032.1, on the reverse strand, counting down.
AGAATTATACTCAAGATATTTATCATGGATTAGTAAAAAAATAATATATACATTATATTAATAATTCTTTTTTAGAACTTCTTTAATGAAACTGTATAGTAATTCAATTTTTTTAATTTTTTTATCATTTTATTAAAAGGACTTTTATTTTATAATTTTAAGAATAGATATTTAGATAACATTTACATTCCTTTGTATTATTTTAAATAGCAAGGCTTTATTTGTATTTTTTTTTTTTTTTTGATTTCTTTTTGGAAAGATAATCAAGAGAACAATCTTAATTAAGCAGTTGAAACTGGCATTACAAGTCTAATAATTACCTTTAAAGAAAAAAAGCAATTATAAGATCGACAAATGGGGATAAATAGCTTGAATATACAAACACGGTATTAGTTTACTGTGTATTTGTATTTATATTAATTCAAATTACATTCTTGTTTGTTTTTTTTCACTGTATTCTTTAGTGGGTTTTTTAATTTATTTTGTTTTGTTTCTAAAAAAAAAATACACATTTTTATAACTTGTGATTTCAATATTTAAATCTTATTTTTCTTTATGAAAGATTCTAAACTAAAATTCAAAATAAATGGCCCACCTTATATTTCAATTTTGAATTACTTTTGTATCGTTTTGAAGTTTTTCCTCTCACAATGAAAAGTTTGCAAATAAATCATTTTTTCTCTTTTTTATTTTTTCAAAAGTGTTTTGTTAAAATGGAAAATGAAAATGAAAAATTTGAAAGAAGTAACAGATGAATTAATGGAAAAATTGGTTTCAAATATGACAAATAGATTAGATTTAGTTATTCAAAGGGAAGGAGAATCGATAAATGGATTTTATTAATTTTTAAAAAAAAATTTTTTCGTAATGCTTCATTCAAAATAAATGGACAATTTTTTTTAAAAATTTTTTTTAACTTTTTTTATTTTATTTTTTGAAGAAAAACAAATATCCCGGGAGTAGTGAACCAAATACTAAAATAAAAATTTTGATATTATTATAGATAAATTCAATAATTAAAAAAATTTTTATTCAAATTTTGATTTTTGATGGGCCAATTATTTTGAATGATAGTTTATGTGGATTATAAGGGATTATAAAAATCATTTTAAAATGATAATTTATTTAAATTTAATTATCCTTCCCTATTCATTTTCTTTTGTTTTCATATTTATTACAATAGTAGTTTATTATTGAAGAGTGATCATATTCGAAAACATTTTCTTTTTATTGAATTTTCAATCAAAAATTCATCTTATTTTCATTTTAATTCTTTTATATTTAATCCCAATAACATGATATTCTAAATATGATCTGGAAGAAATAAAATAAAATTTTATTTTTTTTTGTTCTTTTTTCAAGAATTTTAATTATTTGGAATGAGTTAGTATTCTGTATTATATTTTGTAACCAGTAATTATCATATCTTCTCATATCATCAAAGGTATTGTTTTTCTGATTCTTTTTATCAAGTCATTTTTGTATTATAAACAAGAAAACATCAATTTAAAGTTTACTTAATCAAAAAAAGAAATGTAAATGATTTTTTAATTTTTTGTCAAGTTATGTTTTTAGTGATATAATCAGTTTCATTTCCCAGGTACTGATTTTGAAAGAAATTTTAGTCCCAATAAAAAATCCATCTATTAGTCTAAATATTCAGATACTAGTAAAAAAAATTGTTTAAAAATAACCTGAAAAAATGTAAATTAATGAAAAATTTTTAAGTATAGTACTGTTTATTATATGAATCTATTTCAAAAATAGAAAATTTAGGGATTTTTTTTTGAAAAAATTTTCCAAGTTATAAAATAACCTACTTAAAATTCAACTTCTCTATGATAGAGTTAATTCCTTACAACTTTTTTATTTTATTTTTCAAATATATTTTTGTATATTTTCTAGATAGACCAAATTGTTTTTTTCTTATTTGAAGAAAATATTTTTATTGGATCTGTTAATCTTTGAAAATAAAGTGAAAAATTTACTTTTGATTATCCTTATTTATCTTTTATCAAAGCAGTTTTCAAAAGGCCGAAGGCTGTAATTTGTATTCTTTATTTGAAGAATGAAAATGAAAAGAAAGTGTAAATTTTTTCCTATTTATTCTACAAAACATTTATTGATATTTTTTTTTTGAAATTAAGTAGATTTTTGATCCTGAAAGATATCAAAACTTATAGGATTTATTTTTAACATATTTTTTTTTGTTGTCTTTTTACCAACCTAATCAGATTTATTTCTTCTTTCAAAGAAAGTTAATTTTTATGGTAATTCTAAAATATCTTGAATTTTGAACATTACAAAAATTGGAAAATATATATCAAACTTTTCAAAAACAATAATTCATTTCCAGAAAATAAAGAATATTATCTTTCATGACATAAAAGTACTTATGTTTATCCTACTTTTTGAAATTTTTATAATGAAATAAAAATTTTTCGGTATTTGTTATGTAATTATCAGGTAGATTTTTTTTGGCTATGCATGTCTTCAATGAGGGAGACTATCATGTCAAAAATAGACTGGTTCCAATTCACAATATTCAATTTTTCCAGAAGTAAATCAATTAGAAAGAATTCTCAATTCATTTTCATTTATTCCAACTCAGAACAAATATAAACTTTTTGTATTCCATTGTGGTGGAATTTTAGTAATCTTTAAAACAAAAGACGTCTTCATTGGAATTTTTGAAAAACTAAAAAAGTTCATAAAATTTATTATTTTGTTGTTTATTAAGAAAACTCGTTGTAATTTCAAAAGATTTGACAACTGAAATTATTTTTTTATTTCTTAAGTGAATATATTTTGAACAAATTATTTATTTCCTCAAATATTTTTGTTGATTCGAAAATGGAAATTAAAAAGTAAGTTTCACAAAAAAAAAAACTGAACAATAGAACACATTAAATTTTTGTGAACAATTCCTTGGTTGTGAGTTGGATTGATTTTATTTTTTTTTCAAGATTCATGAATTTCATTTTTTGATTTTTTCTCTCTTTGAAAATCCAATATTTTTTTAAAAACTAATGAACGAAACTTCAAACTTAAACGAATACCTTTATAAAGTTTTGGTAATTGGTGTAAGTAAAATTTCTTTTGTTTGTATGTTGGAAAGCCTACTAATTTTTTTATACGATCTCTTTTTTGTTATTTCCAAAATATTTTTTATTTTTCTTTTTATTTTTATTCGGGCAATAGGATCTCTGTAAGTAGAATCAATTTAGTTTTTTATTTAAAGCTTCAGACACTTTGTACCAAATCTTTTATTCTTTTCCTTTTTTATTTTTTTTTTTTCTTATTTTTTTGAAAAAATTCAACTCTTCTTTTTTGAAACACTTACATGAAAAAGCAACCGGAAAGACATCAATTATTCAGCAATATGTACATGGAATATTTTCAAGAAAATACAAAGCTACAGTAAGTTTTTTTATTTAAGACAATTATTTATTTTTTTTTTAATTTTTTTTTTTTTTTTTTGAAAAATATCCCGTACAAAACAAAAAAGTCTTTATTTCTTTTTTATTGATAATTTTTGATCTTTTTGCTTCATTTTGATTTAAAATACCATACAACATCCATTTATTTTATCCCTATCAATTTCATTTTTATAAAGTGCTTTAATTCGACCACTTTTAAATTACACGATTCCTCCAAGAATATGTTTTTTTTTTTTATTTTTATTTTTTTATGAACTTTTCAACTTCTCTGTGTAATTTGTTTTTTTGAAATTTTGTTTGTTAAACAACTCTCATTTGCATGATTTTTTTTTGTTCTGAAAAGAAAAACAAAAACTGAATTGATTGTAAACAATAAAATTTTTGAATAAAAAGTCCTTTTCAAAAAGGGAAAAACAAAAGGTTTTCAGAATTCACCACCAAACCAGATCTATTCAAGAGGCTCAGTCCTTTTGTAATTACCTTTTCAAATTTTTACTTTTTCGCTTTTTGGGAATTGCTGAAAAAGTTTAAGATTATACTTACTTGATGGAAAAAAAAAAAAAAAAATATTGTTTTCCATCTCATCTCTGGAACTAGTTTGGTTGACTGAAAGCGAGTTTTATGAAAACGTCTTTATATACCAGACCTCAAAATAAATAAAAAAATTTACAAGTGTTTTTATCATGTTAAAAAAGTGTGATCAAAAAAATATTTTATAAGTTTCTGATGGTAGGCCTATTGATGTTTGTTGATTGTTTTCAAGATGATTTTGAAAATTTTTTGTTCACGCTTTTTTAAAATGACTCTAATTTTTTAATCTTATGAAATTAGTAATCCAACACACCTCATGAATTTTATTCGAATGTGCACCCTTTTAATTTAAAGTAAATCTTAAAAAGAGTAAACTCCACAGCTTGCACTTTCTTAAAAATAAACTCTGTTTTTGTTTTTTTTTTTATTTTTTATTTTTTATTTTTTATTTCTTGAATGGAAGAAAGATAATATCAAAAGATAGAACCTCCTGTTTTTCAGAATGACTAAACTTTGTTTAGTGATTTTAATCTCATTATAGCTTTATCGGTATTACTATTATTTTCCAATTAAAAAATGAAAATTTTTAGTTCACATCCCAAAATATTTTTATAGTTTATAAGTTGAAGAAAAATATAAGATCTTTACAATATCGTTTAGAAATGATTTTTTTTTAGAGAATAAACGAAACTTCCTTATTGAACTCTAAGATTAAATTTTTACTCTGCTAATTTGATTGTAGAAGTAATAAATAATATTGATTTTGGAAATTGAAATAAAAATTTTTATTTATTAATTGGAAAATAACAGTATTAAAAAAAGAAAACCTGATAAATGTTGAAAAATTTTAACAACTTTTAAAAACTTCATTTATATTGATACTTAATCTTAATAAAATCCGAAAAACTGAATATGTATAGCCATTTTAAAAAAGTGAGTGCTTTTTTAAGACACATAATTCGAAAAAAGTTTTTAAAAAAGTGATTATTTTTTTTTGATGTGATTTACAGAAATTTAAACTTTTTTAAAGTTTTCTATTTTAATAAAGTGAGAACTTTTCTTTTAAAAAAAGTACTTTCCTTCCTACTTTTAAAACCTCTACACCACATTTAAAAGGTTGAGTCCTCACTTTATTAAAATAGAAAACTTTTCAAAATATTTTTAATTCTGAAAAAGTTTGCACCACTTTATTGAAATAGAAAGCTTGATAAAAGTTTTAAAAATCCTTCACTTTTTTAAAATAGAAAACTTCAAAAAAGTTTTAAAAAATACCCACATTTTTAAAACGATTGTATAAACAATTTTTTATTTTCATTACACTCTTTTTAAAAAAGTGAAATACATCAAAATTTAAAAAGTAGCTTGAGAACCGTTTAAAAGAAAAAAACAGAACAATTTATTTACAATTTTTAAAAACTTTTGGTTTTCGCTATTTTAATATGAACACATTTAAAATTATCATTCTGGAAAAAATTTTTATATGGAAAAAAATTGTCAAATCAATTTTAATTGTTAAATAGTAGTCAACGTTCTCATTCTTTAATATTGTTTTACCGTTTTTTTGTCTTTATAAAAAACAAATAACAAGCCCAAAACCTTCGATTGATGATTATAATTAAAATAGAATTCAAAACCTCAAATTAAACCAAAATTTAGGCATGTTCAATTTTGAAAATTTGTGATTTAATTGTAAACATCAGCAAAATTGACTTTTTTGGGATTTTTTTTTACAATGATTTTTCTATTCTTTTAAAATTGACGATCCGAGTACAACAATTTTACATTAATCAGGTTTGAGTAATTTCAATTTCAGATATCTTTATTGATCAGCGAAAAATAAGTAAAAAAAATATTTGAAAAATTTTCCTTTTCCACTACCATTTTACAATTCAAACCAATTTGACAGTTTTTTTTCCATTTTACAGTTTTTTTCTGGAATAGTTAATTAATATCAGCAATAATATTAAATTAATTGAATTTTTCTCTGAAATTTTAGAGATCTTATGGATCAAGAGATAAAAGATAACCTTTTCCCATGTGTCTTCTTCACAGTGTATTTTTTTTTAAATAATCTTAAAGTATTAGTCAAGGAATTTTTTTTAATTTTAAAATTACTTTTCAACAAATTATGAAATGGAGCTTATTTATTTTTCACAAGAAAAACCTTACTAATATCATTCCAATTCCAATGAAATCCAGCTTTTGTTTTTATTCCATAATTGTTTGTCATTTTTCAAATATTTCGAGAAATTTTTAGTATATTATATATAATAAATCCATCAAGATATTTTTGATATCTAACAGTAATTTTAAAACAAAAAAAAAAAAAAATCTCTGTTTCTTGGCATTTTTTATAACAAGAAATTAAAAAAAATCTTCAAATAAATTATAAAGCAAAACCCAAAAAAATTTTACCACATCTAGAAATTGAAAAACAAAGTAAAAATCTTGAGTAATACAAGACCAAACTTACTTTATTTAAATGCTATTTTCAGAAATGAATTATTGTTTTATAAAACAAAGAGCCATTTTTCGCATTTTGGAAAAGTTCAAAATTCAACATATTTTCAAATTATTAAAAAAAAAATTAATTTATTTAATGAAGAAAGAAAACTTCAAATTATTTTAAAAGAAAATGTTCAAAAAGATACTTTAAAAAAATAAACCACTAAGTTTTGAAAATAACTTTGTATAAAAACTATTATTCAAAAAAAATTACAATAATTATTTTAAACTTGAAAAAAATATTATTTCCTGATTTTATTAGACACAGATTACTCAATAATTTTTTCTTTTTGTTGAACAAAAAAATGCAAGAAAATGGAATTAAGATTAAATTAAAAATTTTCCTAAAATACTTTTTTTAAAATCTGTAAAATTCAACTTGACACCAAAAGAAATACTTTTTAATTTAATTATTTGAAAATAATAATTAATAAACTAATCCTTATTTATTTCACAAAGTTAATAATAACCCCAATATTAAAAGTATCAATAGGATTTATTTACCATTATTTCTCAAAATTTCAAATATTTTCAAACAAACAAAACTATGTCCAATTAATAATTATTATAAAAAAAAATTAATAAATATTATCAAATAACTTTATTTAACAATAACATTTCGTTGTTTGTTTATACTCTTAATATTTGAAAAAAGAATATTGTATAATCTATTAGGTTTCAAGAAATTTAATAAATATTTGTGAATAAATAAAAAGATCAATTTTTTTAGGTCTTCAAGTATTCGATATTTGGCTTATTTTTCTTGTATTTTTAAAATAATATTACAAATTTGAATGTTATACAACGATATAAACCAGAAGAAAGTACTAAAAGTGGTATTTTTTAAAAATAATACTCTTTTGCAAAATTTTTCTTTTTTAATATGATCCAAAAATCCTAACATTAAGGATCAGGATCTTTTGACAAAATAATTAATTGTAAAAAAAGAATTCTTTTAAAAATAATAATTCATTACTCTAAAGTTGATAAATACGTTGGTTTATCAAGTTTAATTAAATCCTTGTGCAAGTAAGTGCTTTATTGACTTTTGGGAAAAATATAAAAAAGGGTTATTAATCACTTAAAGTTTTATAAACCTTTTCACAATAACTACTTTCTCTTTAAATAGTTTTGCCTCAATTTTTTCTTTCTTCTCAAAATTATTTTTTCAAATTGATCATCATTTTTAATTTGACTATTGATGCAAAAATAATTTAAAACAATTATCAGATAAATAATTTATTTAAAAAATAAAAAAATATATTAATTAATTTATACTCAACAAAACAAGATGAATACCCACAATTTTGTCCCTTCGCATAAATCACAGCAATATATTTTGAATTGTAAATATTAATAGAAACTAAAATTGAAAATTAAAAAACTTTTAAAAAATAACAATTGAAAAGTTAATTTATCAAAATTATCTATTCCACAGAAATTGATAATTTGTAACCAATTGTAGATCTTTCTCTTGAAAAAAAAAAAAAAAAAAAAAACTCTATTGACGATATTTACAATTCTTTTTTGAAATTCCCAAAATTTTCTATACTATTTTATATCATAATAATTATTTTTTAAAACAAGAATAATTCAAACCAATTTTACAATTTTGTTTTACATGCCTTTACCTTTTCTTTGATTGATAAAAATCAAATTCACAAAAAAAAAATTTATTACTCTGTAGTCTCATATAATGAAAAATGGGCTTCTAATATTAGTAATTTTGATATGTGTCAAAAATTTTTTAGCGGATAATAATATTTTATTTGATATTGTTTGAGAAAAAAAAATAAAAAAATTATAATTGAATAATTCCTGAAAAAACTATATCAAAATACCAGTAATTAGAAAAATAAAATTTGACAATTTTTGAAAAAAAAAAAAAAAACCTTCTTTTTTTTGTTTCATTCATGTTAACAAATAAATTACTAATAAATATTCAAATATTTCTTTCTTACTTTATATTTTCCTCATAGATTGGAGTTGATTTTGCACTTAAAGTTTTAAATGTTGATGAAGAAACAACAGTTAGAATTCAATTATGGGATATTGCAGGTTTGAATTTCTTTTCAACACCTTTTTCTTATCTTTATTTTTATTTATTTATTTTTTCTTTGTTATTCTTTCTCTCTTTTTTCAATTATCCCTAACAAATTAAGAATATATTTACTTTTACAAATTAAATTAAAAGAGATAAATTACTTTTAAATTTGAATTGATAAAAAAATTAATATATATAAGTCAGTTCCACTTTTAAGGAATAAACTTTCATGGAAATTTCAGTCACAGAAAAATCCCAAATTTCAGCACATTAATTTGGATCCAAGGAAAATAAACTGAGAAAAAAAAATTCCAAAAAATGTACCTAAATTTGAGATTTTTATCGTACATTAAATTTCCCTTCAAAGTTTGTTCCTTAAAAGTGGAACTGACTGTATATATTTCTTGAAATACACTCAAAAACTGTTTACTTTTTATTTTCTTAAAAATTCAGATTTTTGGCTCTAAAGATAAAGTTTAATAAAAAAATTATTTTATTATATGCCAATTATCTCACCTTTTAAAATTCAATCTTTTTCATCTTTTTAAGTAGTTTTTTTCAAAATACAATTCAACTATAAATATATACTTTTATTCCTTTTAATAAAATGAAGTATAAAGATTTTCAGATAAGATCATTTATAAGATCCTTACAAAATAATTTAGATAATCCCGAAAATGTGTCGAGAATAAAATGATGATTTCGGAATTGGAAATTCTTGTAAATTTTCGAAATTTGCAGAATTTCAAAATTTGTAGAATTTCTAAATTTTTTTTGGTAATTTTTTTTTTTTTCATATTCATCTTCCAAAATACACATTTTGTTAAAGCAAAGCGAGAGTTTTCGTTATTATAACTTTTTTTTTTAATATAGTGATAATTATGACTGTTATTTCTCTGTAAATTTATTAATTTTTTCAAAAATTTTTCTCTAAAAAAAAAAAATCTACCATTTTGGAAACACACTTGATCACTGTTTTTTCAGATTCTAAATCATCATCTTCAAACAATCTATTAATGTTGAAAATCTATAAAATACCTACAAAAATTATTATTTTTCTAAGAATTTGAAGAAATTTATTTTAAACTTTTTTAATTCATTTTCTGATTAAAATTAATATAAAACTCTATTGGAACATTTAATAAAGCAAAAAAGAACTTTATTTGTATAAAGTATCCTAATTAACACGCTTGCCAACACACGTGGAAGCTTTTAAAGAATAATTTCCATTCTTACTGTCGGGAAAATTAGAATCCAAAACTAGAATAAATACAGCAAACAAAACATTTTAAAAATATTTAAAAAATTTCAGGAAATATTAGGCACTTGAGAATACCTTTTTACTTATGTTGCTATTGAATAATGATTTTCATTTTCAATAAAATATTATAATATATATATATATATATATATATTGAATTAGTTTAATATCTTCTTGATTAATCATTGTTTTATATATTTTTAAATTATAATTAATTATAAATAATGATAATTTTTGAGGATTTTCATTTTTAATTCTTCAAAAAGATAAATCAGAAATTTATTACCTGGTTTTATTTCATGATCAAATGATTATTTTTATAAATTTGTATTTTAGTTTTGATCCATGAAAGTTGTTTTAAAACAATGTTACTAAACAAGTTTCGAATACATTCTTGAAAATAGGAACTATTGAAATAAGTCTACGATATTAGATAATTTTATAAAACTTTTTGTTTATACTTTTTTAAAATGAATCTAATTTAAAATCTTGATGTAAATAAAGAATCAATTTTTAAACAATCATTCTAAATATTTTCAAGTTATTCAGCTTATATTGAAATTATTGGTTTTTTTTTTCATAAATTGATTAATTTTATTATTTAGTTTTATTAACTGGTGAGTCGGTTGTATTCAATTTTCTTTTTCAATAATGCAATTGAACTCCAACATTTATTTAAAAAAACAAATTTATTTTCTTTTTCACAAAATTTCTGGATCACCGCCATAATACCACCTGTATGCGTAATAACATACTTGACAAAAGTTGATCTCAGTACAAGGTATTATTATCATACTGTACTTGACAGAAGTTAATCCCCATACAAGGCATTATTTTCATACTCGAAGGAAGTTAATCCCCATACAAGGCAATTGCTTACAAGAAGGAGTTAAATCTCCATCTCCATTTCTATTCTTAAATAATTTTTCCACCAAATTGGAACCGCACTATTGATTATTTTTCTTTTTCTCTACTTTTTAAAGAAAAAACCAAAAAACCAAAAAACCAAAAAAATCTTTTTGAGAGAAAAAAAAAAGTAAAATCAAAAAAAGTAAATGGAAAAATAATCAAATTTATTTTTTTTTTTTCAAAAAAAAGTTAAAAAATAAATGAATCACAAAGAGAAACAATAAAAATAAAAAAAATTCAATATCGAAAAGAAAACAAAAATCTAAAAAATTATTGTTTTGTTAAAAAGAGTAAAGGAATAAAAATATTTGTTTTTGTTCTTGAATTTAGAGAAACATGTAAATGTGTATTTTGCAAAAAAGACAACATTTTTTGAATTTAGATTTTTAGAATTTTTCCGTTTTTTTAATTGATCGAAATAAAATTCTTTTTCTCAATTCTTATTTTCCAAAAAATGTTTTTATTAATAACTTGATTTTTTAAAACTTCCTCTTTGTTTTCTATGGTTTAAATTTTTTTTTTTTTAATTACAATTCTAAAACATGATATAACTTGAAATAGGACAAGAAAGATATGGAAATATGACAAGGGTATATTATAAAGAAGCTGTTGGGGCCCTCCTTGTTTTTGATGTCACTAGAATGGCAACCTTTGAAGCTGTTATTAAGTGGAAAGAAGATGTTGATCAAAAAGTAAGAACTAAAGATGATAAGCCAATACCAGTTGTATTAGTTGCAAATAAAATTGATCTTGTTAACGAAAAAGAAGGATGGGGTAAAACAGAAGAAGAAATGAACCAATTTTGCAAAGAACACGGATTCATCGGCTGGTTTGCAACAAGTGCTAAAGAAAACAAAAATATTGGAAAGGCAACAAGACATCTTGTTGATCACATCTTAAAAAATGATATCAAACATGCACAAAACGGTGGTGACGGTTTTAATCTTGACGATGAAGAAGATGTCGAAAAACCAAGCGGCGGTTGTTGTTAATCAATTTTTCTCATTTTTCCTAATTTAATTTATATTTATAGCCATATTTTTTTTATTTTTATTAATTTAAAATTTTAATTCTTTAAACACAAGTACACCAGAATTCTTATCCAAATATAAAATTCTTTAGTTATTTTCAAATCAAGCAAGAAAATTTTCAATATTAAAAAGAAACATTTTAAAAACCTAACCTAATATTTTATTATTCCAGAGTTTTTTATTTTTATTTTTATTTTTATTTTATTTTATTTGACAAAATTTTTATTAAATAATATTTTTCAGATCAAGACTTTAAATAATTTTTTTGGATTCCAATAACGATAATATTTTTATTTTGGTTAATTTTTTTAAATGAGTAATTCAATTTTACAAATTTTGAGTACCACAGGTTATGAGAAATTGAATCATTAAAATCATTTCGTGAACTAAATATATTGATATTGAATAAAAAAGGAAGTGTAAAATTATATCCTAGTAGAATCTATTTTCAAACCAGTTAAAAAATTGAAACAAAATAATTAAAAAGGCTTTTCAAGAAAAAATAAATAATAAAAATTATTTGTTTCTTGATCTTATCTTTAACATTTGATACTATTACTTCTTCTTTATTCAATTTCTTTTTTTAATTCTTCATCGAAAAACTTTTGTTTGGAAAATTTTTGAGAATATAAATTTCTTTCGCTTATTTTAAAGAAATCCTAAAATGAATTTTAAAAATCCTATTTTTATTAAATTCTTCTGGCTCTAGTTTTGGTTCAAGATAATTGGATTATTTTTTGAATACTTTTTCAGAAAAAATGATTTATTGGATGAATTTATTTTATAAGATAATTTTTCTTTTTTCATTGAAATGTAAAAATTAAAATATTTCAATATATTACTTTGCATTTTTTTCTAAATTTTTCTTTTTCTCTGAATTAAATTTTTTGGATGTGTTTTTTTTGATTTTTTTTCTTTCAATCCCTTTATATTAACTTTCAGATATATTCTTTTTTTAACTACATATAATAAAAATGAATGAAATAAGAATTTTTAAAATAAAATTATTTAAAAACTTTTTTTTATATTTTTTATAACAAATATCAATTTGGAAAGAAATTCAAGGTTATAAATACATTGGATTCAGAATCATAATTTAAAATGATTTAAATTTACAATTAAGTATCGATTTATAACATTTTTTTGATTTTAATATCGAATTTTTTTTGATTGAAGAAGTGTGAATTACACTCTAAATACCCATTAACTAAATTACATTTGAGGAAAATTAAGTGTAAAATATTAGATTCCACAATTGTTCAATGAAAAGACATACCCAATTTTTTTTTATGTTTAAAAAGTAAAAAATTGAAAAGAATTAAGGATAAAAAAAAAGAAAAAAGATAAAACAAAAAAAAAAGAAAATTAAAAAGGGTTTATAAGAAGCAATTAGTAAAAAAATAAATAAAAAAAAAAACCCATGCTATATTTAATCAAGGATATCCCCATATCACCAACAACGATACTTTTGGCTGATGTAATAATTTGATAATTTATCATAAATTTTTACTTGTTCTGGATATTTAATTGTTGATAATTCTTTTTTCTTTTTGATCATGATTTGCTAAAAACCTTTGGTCCTTTTTAACCTTTGCTTTTTGGTTTTTATTTTCAAGTTACTTATTCTTTTGTGTTTCAGTGTTATATTATAGGCAATAATCACTTACTCTTTTTTCTCAGCAACTCTTCTTCTCAATATAGAGAAGTTTAATCTAGGATAAAAATGTAAAAAATTCAAATATCAATTCTTTTGATAGTAAATTATACTAGAGTGGTCTTTTATCACATTTTGGTTTTTCGTTAGTGTAAGGTACTTATAAAAAATTGATAATTTTTTTTTTCAATTTCAAAAAATTGTAATAACCTAAATGACTTAACACTTAATATAACAATATATCATTTTTTATAACTTCAATTATAATAAATACTATTGGTTAATAAAAGGTCTTTGAACAAAAATTATTTTTTAAGATATTTAACAATTAAGTTAAAAAAAGCAATTTTTTCTATAATATTATTTTTAAATTTGATTGGAATAAATTTTTTTATTATTTTTTTTAGTAGAGGTTTACAATTTTTCTTATCTTTCAAAGTTATTTTAAATTTAATTATTACTTTTAATTGGAGAATTAATTATTTTGGCTATTAAAGAATTATTTATTTTTTTAAATTGGAAAAAATATTCTTTGTTTTTGTTTTTCAGTTACATTTACTAAAATTGAATATATATAGTAAAAACTATGAATTATACTCCATTCTTTTAAACTCAAAAAAATCTAGGCACTTTACTGTACTCTGCATGACTTGATGGACACTTGGATCGTTTTTTTATAATTTTTGAAATACACCATAAATTTCTTACATTTCTCTTCATTGGTTAAATCAAAAAAAAAAAACAATGTTAGCTTTTCCAGTATTCAAAAGAAAAGAGAATAATCTTTGATTTTACTTAATTTATTGCACTTTATGGCACTCTGAGGCCCTCGATGAACATTTTCGTTAGGTTTTACAGCATTTAAAAGAATAGAACAAAATATAAGATTTTTTTCTATTCTTTTTGATTCTGGAAAACCGCCGTTAGCTTTTTTTTAATTTGAGAAATAAAAAGAAAATTTTTAGAATTTTTTTTTTAATTTCTTAAATTTAAAAAAATCTAGGCACTCAACAGACACTTTCATAAGGTTTTCCAGAATTGGGGGGGGGGTATAATATAATGGAAGAATTCACTTATTTTTTTTTGAATCCTGAAAAATCTAGGAAACTTCAGTATTATTTTTCGAAATTTGAAAAAATAGAGTATAATTTTATATTGTTTAATTGTTTCTTGAAAAATCACCAGAAACAAAGTTTAATCAATATTTATAATTAATCTTTTATTTTTCTGTGTGAAAGTAATATTAGAAGTATACATCATGTTTTTTGAACAATTGTTTATCATCAATTCAAATAAAAATCTCAAATTTGAATTAAATTGTATTTTTTTAAATATAGATAAATAAAATTTTTACTCAAAAAAAAAAAAAAAAAAATCCAACTATATATTTTTAAAAATCATCAAACTGTTAACAGTAATGAATATAATAAAATCAAGTGATTAAAGTCTTTATATATTTATTTATAGAAAAGAAACTTTATTACTCATGATAAAATTGTAATTAAAGTATCGTCATTCTATGATTACCATTATTTTTTTTTCAAAACTCCATTTCACTCAAATTATCTCAGCCAAAAATGAAAAAAATATTTTTAATTGAAGAACCAACCTAACACATGAGATTGCTGATAACTAATTAAAACAATTAACTTTGGAGGAGAGTTGATATTCATAAAAGCAAGACCTAAACACAAATTAAAATTTCCTAAAAATAAAAAATTAAAACACAATTTTTGGGTACCTTTCATCAAAATGTCATTTACAAATTTTCTCAATTTCATTTAGGAAAATTTAAATTTTTGTCAATAAGATTTTTTTAAAATATAATTATTTTAAAAGAAATTACAAATTCTCTATTTTCTTAAAGTTAGTTTGGGGTTTTCAATTTTTTTTTTTTTTTCCTTTTTTTTTTTCAGTTTTAATTATTAAAAAAAGAAAAAGAAGAAAAAAGAATACCAAAAAAAAAAAAAAATTAAAAACAAAATAAAAAATTAAGAAAATTTTATAAGATCTAAAAATTGAAAATTTAACAAAATATTGATTAAGTACTCTTTCATAAAAATAAAAAACAATAAAATCAAAAACTCAAAAAAAAGTAATCAAACAAACAATAATTTTTAATTTTTTATTTATATCAAATGAAAATAATCAAAAGTAAAAAAAATAAATGATTAATAATGGGTAACTTGATGTATTTTTTTCTTTGGAAATTAAGCTTAATTCATTAATAAATGTTTTTAACCGCCATAGTTGGAATAGGAGAATAAGCTGTATAAATAATAATATTTGTAATTAATTCATTGCTTTATGATAAAGACTCAACAGCAATTGGTTTTTTTTTCAACCTTAGAATTACGGATAATAACACTTTTTGTGTTTTGAAATCCTTCATAATTATTTGTGATTAGTTTTTTTTTCATTTCTTTTGCCATAAGTTGAAATGCTTCTTCGACATTAGAAGAATTTTTTGCAGAAGTTTCAATAAATGGAATATCAAGTTGGTCGGCAAGTGATTTGGCTGTTTCGTATTTGACAACTCTTTTTGAGACAAGATCAGATTTGTTACCAACCAAAAGTTTGTGAACATTTTTGCTTGCAAATTGATTAATTTCTTGAAGCCAAGTTTTTACGTTATTAAAAGAATTAAGATCTGTTGTATCGTAGACAATAATAATTCCATTGGCCCCTCTATAGTATGAGGAAGTGATGGTTCGGAATCGTTCCTGTTTTTTTAGTTTGAAATAAAAATCAAGAATTATTCAAGTTATCAATAATTTTTATAGTCATTTTGAAAAGGGATGTAATTAAAAGTTTTAACATTTTTACAAGAAACAATTGTTCTCTTGGTACTGATAATTATAAAATAAAAACATCTAAATTTTCATTCAGCTTATCAACAAAAACATAACCCTCTTAAGAATTAAAATTAACCATAAGTTACCCAATTCTAAAAAGGGGGGAATAATAATTTAAACTGGTTTTCAGAATTATAAAATTAGAAATGTTTCATAATTTTTAAATCTATTTATGAAAAGCTGAATGAAAATTGTGTTAAATTTATTTTACAATAAATAGTATTATATGGTTTTCGAACAACCTTTTTAAGAGAATCCTTTGATGAAAAACTGTTAAAATTTTTGATTTTTCATCCATTTTTCTATTGACTTTTCAGGGATTAGAAAATGAAAGAATTTTAGTATTTTTTGTTTCTGAGAAAGTAAACAAAGAAGAAAAACAAAGGGAATACTTACTTGCCCAGCTGTGTCCCACTTTAGTTATATAAAATTTTTTGAGGGTTTTGTTTGTATCGAAATTGTTAGAAAGGATGAAATATCAAAAAGAAAAAGAATTAGAGAAAAAACTCGAAAATATAATAAAAGAGGAGAAGAGAATTACAATTTGAAGTTTAGCACTTTTTCCATCCAGATCAATTGTTTTGATTTTGAAATCTACACCCTGTTTGATTTTGATAAAAAGACAATTTGAATTAAAAAGTCGAACAAAATTATTAATATTTTGAGAAAAAAGACTAGATAAAAAAAAGAAAAGAAAAGAAATTAAGATCATGTTTCGAATCTCTTGAAGAAAATTTACAATTGTACTAATATAATTTTCAGTGTAATTATTGTCCTAAAAGTATAAATATCAAAGAATAAAGAATTTTAATAATGAATACAGAAAAATGTTTTGGGGATTTAAATTATCTAAAGCCACAAGGAAAATAGATAGGAAACGCGAAAAAAATTTACAGCAAAGCGCAATAAAAGACAAGACTTTCCAACACCACTGTCACCTAATTTTATAAAACGAAAAAGTATAAACATTAATATCACAAAATGTAATAGAAAAGTTAATTGTGAGAAGCAAAAGAATAAAATAAAAAAAAAAAACAAACCAATTAATAAAAGTTTAAAGAGGTAATCAATTTTTGGGTTCATTGTATGTTTTTTTCAATAAATAGATTTAATTAAAAAATTAGTCTTTGAAGAAGAAATGATTTTAGTGATAACTAAATTATTTTTCAAGGATTTTTTTGAATTCCAACACACTATTAAAAAAAATTAATTTTATCCTCCTAGAATAGCCAAATTATGATCACATAACTATATCTATGAAAAATTGTTGATCTTTGGACTGAGTTTAGTTACAAAAATACAATTTGATTTTTCAAATTTACCTTTTATTAGAATGATTTTGTTTTCTAGTTAATCAGAAATCTTTCAAAACAAAAATTATAAAATTATTTTTTTACAGGTGTGTCGAAATAAAAATTTAAAAAAATCTTCGAAAAAATTTTATTAAGGGTTTTCATTAATTTCATATTTCCGTTCTGTGTATATAGTATCTAATTTGTAAAGTTAAGTCCTTCTTTAAAAACTCTCAGAAATCTTTTCAATCAGATCCTCATTAAATGGATATTTATAGTTAATCTTGTAATTTCAAAACTATTTTAACTTGATTTTGAAAATTTTCCTGAAATATATTAGTACTTTAACTGAAAAGAATGTCCCAAGTTTTTATTAGTTTTTTTCTCTAGATTTGAAAATGAATTAGATTTGGGTAAAATTTTTAAGATCAAGTTAAAATCCTTTTCAATTAGGGATTATCAATAAATATCAAATCAAATGATTTATTTTTTACAAGATTTGTAAGAGTTTGAGAAGAAAGTGTTAATTTGGTGAATAGGATACTTCTTCAGACAAACAGAAATTTTATAATATTGAATTGCCTTAAGAACTTAGTTTGGGTTGTTTTCTTTTTGTACAAAGAGATCTTGTACAGAACAAAATTTCATTGGGATAAAAATGTTTCAAAATAATTAAGTTATTTTACTTTGTATGATTCACATTTTTGGTGAAAGATTTGTAATATTTTTAAACTATTTTGTCAATCTCTCAATTAAAATTCTATTTGAATAAAAGTAGATATGAGCTATTAAGATTTATACTGTTTCCTATTTTTATTTTCATTTTCACAATTATAAAAAAAATTTTTAACTTTAGTTGTCTGTTTTGAATATTTGCAGATGTTCTTACTTTGGTTGCGAAAGTTTCTTTAACTTGTTTAAAAATTAATTGAGAAAGCATTTTTGTAATAAGAAAAAGATTCTGGATAAACCCACATAATCAAAAACTATATAAAAAAAGGTTTACAAAATATTTTATATACTGGAAAATTTGTTTAGAATATAGTATAAATCTTGAATAAAAATATAGAAAGGTGGTAAAGGTGCTTTAAAAACTCAACTGAGTATTTCAATAAAATAATCTCAATAATAGGAGTAAGTATTACTTTTTTTTTCAAAGTTCTTTTTTTAATCAATAAAAGTAATCTTGAAGTATTTGATTTGAAACAGATTGAATATGAAAGAATGGATAGATTTATAAATAAATCAGTTACAGCTTTTTAACGGATTAATATTCACTCGCTAGGATTGATTTATAAAAACAGAAGTAAAAATTATTTTTTTTAGATTAAATATATACCAAAGAAAATAAAACTTTATTGAAAATTTAGATTTTTCAAATAAAAAAAATTTAAAAAAGATTTAAAACTTTCGAACTTTTATTTGGACAATTAAAAAAAAAGAAAAGAGTGGTGATTTATGGTTTGTTAAAAAAAAACATAAAAAGGAACCAAAAATGTTAAAGGGTGTGGTCATTTAATTAGGCACAAAAGAATTCTTGTTATTTAAAAAATTGTCAAACTTGTAAGATTTAAAGTTTCTGCTCTTTATTTATATGATTCAAGCCTGAAGTTCGATATACAAAAATATATGTAAAAAGTTGTGTTAAAAATGCACTTTTAGCAGCAGAAACAAAGATTAGAAAAACTTCACAATATTCTAGCATTTGACAAACAATAAATATCCAAAAAAGATAAAAGTAATAAAAATTAAATGAAGTGTTTTTTGTCTGTATATAGTATAATTATCATTTTATCCTTATTAAATTCAAATTGTGTAAATTTCGATTGTGCTTCAATAAAGAAATAGTTCTTTTAAGAGACTAATAGTCCCTGATTTTTTTTTTTTACTGATTCCTAAATAAGGATTCCCATTCTTGAAATATGTTTAATATTGAAAATAAACAGGTTTTTTATAAATCTAAGTAATTGACAAAAAATTTTCTCGATCTCTCTTAAATTTATGTAAAAAAATTTAATAGAAATTAGTCCCTTAATGAGATTTTTCTTAAGTATACCCTTATTTGAAATTTTAATGAAACAAATTTTCAGCTTATTAATTACAATTCAGATTGTGTTGTGCAGTGGTGTAAATAACACATGTTATTTATTTTAACCCATTATTAGAATTTAACTCATCCAAAAAAAATATTAACTGATTCTAGAAATAAAAGAAACAAATCAATGGGATCAAAACAGTATATAAATAAGAAATTGGGTTCTTTAAATAAATTTTAAAAAAGAATTATCAAGATAAAGAAAGATTAAAATGCAATTTTTTGACAAAAAAATGTGCCATATTTCATTTTTTGAATTTTTATAAAAACAAAATTCAATCTCAAAAATTTTGTAAATATGATGCAATTTTTAAAACAAAAGCATTTAATATAATTGAATCATTTTGATTAATCAAAGATCTAACGTCTAAAGTCGATTTGAATCTATACAAAGAATATATAATTGCATTCTGGTCTTCCAATACCCATTTCTGAAAAAAAAAAAACACTGGTTAAATTTTAGTAATGGGTTAAAGGTTGTCTGAATGGGTTATTTACACCACTGTATGTATAGATTGAAAAATAAAACTACAAATAAAAAAAAAATGATTTAAAGGTGTTAGCTACATCATGAGGCATGATAAAATTTTGAGATGGGTGAGAAAAGAGTATTTTATTTTAGTGGTGTATGAAGATATATTGTTTAAAAAAAATTGTAAAATAAATTATTAATATTTTTTTTTAGTAATGTTAAACAATAAAAAAGGGGGGGAAAGAATTGATAAAATTGGTTCTATTATTATTATTTTTATAATGAATATTTTTTTTTGGAAGAGGATAATTTTAGATTCTTGGAATAAAACTTATAGTTATTTTATAGTTTAAAATTTCATAAAATATAATTCTATTCACGTCCCCAATTCTACCAACCCTAAGCTTATAAGCCCCTAAAAAGTTATTTTTTGGGATAATCGTTGTGTTTTGGGATCCTTCTAGCTATTAAACTCCTATTGGTATTTCCTTTGGTAATACTACCAAGTGTAATATTGTTTTTCTTTTGAAATAAAATCCATTTATCTCAATGTCAATATTAAAAAAATCTATCTTATTGCTTTTTGTTGTCATGAGAAAAAAAAATTCAAATTTGATGAAAAAATAACAAATGAAAAAATTAAATTTCACAATAGAATTTTGAGATCAGGATAAAAGATAAGTCATTCAAGTTTTGGAAATATTATTTTAACCAATTCAACTCAACCTTCTATTGTTGTAATTTTTTTGAAACTTTGAACAAAAATTTTAAAAAATCGAATGAATGGAGTATTTGAAATAATAAAAATCAATGAGTTACAACTAAAGTAAAAAATTTTATTTTCTGATCCTCTTCAAAATCGCAAAATAGGAGAAAAATTTCCTTTTACCGTGGCTACTCCCTGAAAGAAAAAAACAAGTCAAAATATTGAATTTTTCTTTATTTTTTCGGATTTTATATAGAAACATTTATTTACCAAAAACAATTTTTCTAATAATCCTAATTAAAAATCGTGTAGGGGTTATTTTCATGGCAGGTATATTTTTTTTCTCTACTAAACGTTAATTTTTGTTGAAGCATGTGTCTTAAACGTGGGAATGGCTTTATTATAAGATTTTGTTTATTTACAAACTTTCAGTGAAATTTAGGGAACAAAAAAATTTCAAATTAAGGTTTATTATTTGGAATTTTTTTTGATTTAAGGGACTAACCTAAACACCATTTCAAATTTTAACTCGCCTGAAATAATAAATTGAAATAAAAAAAATATATCTTTTGGTATTTAAGAACAACAAATAATTAATTCTGATTGGTAATTCACTTTTAGATCATTCTAAATATATAAAAACCCGATATTTGAAAAATTAAATAAAATAAAGCCAAAAAATAAAAAAAAAAATTGGTAACGATTTTTGAAAAGACTATTATCAATTTTTTATTACTGAACTTTCACGAAAAAAAGTAAACAATAAGATTTTTTACTAATAATTAAATTCATTTTCAAAGACATTACATAGTCTAGATTTTTTTAGATTTTATTTATCTTTTAGAAGATCTTTTTTTTTTCCACCTGATCTTTTGAAAAAAAAAAAAAAAAAAAAAAAAAAAAAAAAAAAAAAAAAAAAAAAAAAACAAAAATTTGAAAAAAAGAAAAAAAAGGAAAAAGAAAAAAGTAAAACAAAAGAAAAACAAAAAGTTAAAAAAACAAAACAAAAATTTTCAAAATTAGAAAATGTGATTCTCATCCAAAAATTTTAAAATATTTTTGTGAGAAGAATAGTGAAATGAACCCTCAAAACAACTTCCGTTAGCCTTATAAAGCGAGTCAAAATTTTTGAAATCTAGCTTGTATTAAATTTTTTTACCTAAATGGAATAGAGAAGAAGGACATTTTTTGCCGATTACTTCGATTTTAAAGACCCTGTTTATTTTCAATATTAAACATAATTTTAGTTAAAGAATCCGTCTATTTAGAAATTGGTCAAAAAAAAATAATAGGGACCAGTCCCTTAAATATTTTCACGAGAATGTGCAATTTTTGCCTTAATTTGGGATTTTTCTGTTCTTAATTTCACTTAAAGTTTTTAAGTTTAACGTGTAACTGACTTTATTATAAGATTTTGTAATTTTCAGACAGTTTTTTGAAATTATTTTGGTTATGGACTGATCAAAAATTTTATCGAACAAAAACGCTATTTTTTAGGAAAAATCAATTAGAATGTTATCCTTGGATTTTTATAATTTTATCAAATAATAGAACTTTCAGAAATCAATCTCATGCCAGCTTTTTATTTATTTTATGTTTAGGACTTTCTAAAACAAAGAAACACTCTTTTTATTTGTAGCATAGATTTTAACTTGTCTTCAAAGGTTCTTTTATAAATAAAGTCTCCAAAGAAACTTGATGTAATTTGTTCAATAACAATTTCAAAAAGGGAGTTGAAAAGGAAGTGAAAATTGTTTCTTTTTACTTTTGATCTGTTATTCACAAAAAATAAACTAAAAGAATAAATTTTATCCTTAATGACTGTTTTTGAAATCAGAAATGGCGGCATTCATATTTGAAGATTACACAGTTGAAATATGCAAGTATTCTGTCTTAATAATTGGTTTTTTTAGCAAAATATAATTTTTTTCGAATTATTCTTAATTATTTGTGTTTTGTGGAAAAAGTCTTAAACAACTTTGAAACGAAAAAGGTTTTTAATAGTTAGATGAAAAAATTTCGTGGAAAAAAGGTTTTGCAAAGTTCAATTTTTCAGTTTTGTTAAATTTTTGGCTTTGGTGAATTTCTTAAGATCTAATCATCATAATTTTCGAAAAGAATTTTCTTCCGTTTTTGTAAGAGAAGTTAGTTTCGTGGTTATTAAATTCACCCTAAATTTACATCAAAAAATATTTTGGGAAAAATTGACTCAATAAAAACAAAAAAAGATGCAGTAACTTTGGCTTGGATCTGTTAGTCCTTGTTTGATTCAAACAACCATATGGCAATTTCTGTTTTTACTCTTTTCTTTTCAATATTTTTTTTTTTTTATTAACAATTTTCTGAGGTTTGTGACAAAACCAAAATTAAGATCATTTTACTCCAGACTATTGTCTACTTAAAAATAGCAAAAAACTGTATCTTTTCATTTTTTTCTATTTTGAAAAATTATAATTTATTGTAATCTTTTTCAAAAGCAAATGACAAACACCAACATCGAAATGAACACGAACACTGGGATGAATACGGGTATGAACACAGGTATGAATACAGGTATGAATACAGGTATGAACACAGGTATGAACACTGGGATGAACACGGGAATGAACACTGGGACGAACATGGGTATGAACAACGGAATGAACAGTATGGGCATGTCAAGCAACATGGGCACGAACAACATGGACAACACTACAAACGGATTAAATTATAACTACAATTATTATGACAATACCCAAAACAGTGGCTTTAACAATATGAACAACAATATGAACATGAACATGAACATGAATAATAATATGAATACAAACTACTCATACAACGAGCAAACAACCACACAAGAGCCCTTAATTAAGCATAAGAAAAAAAAAGATCATGCCAAGAAATCAAAGAAGTCAAAAAGACTTACAGACACAAATGCTATGCGAAGAAGAAGTAAGCAAAGAATAGGCGCCACATCGTGTGTTGTGTGTCTGATAATCCTTATAATAATTATTGTTTTTAGTGTTAGATCAACTCAAAATCACTTCTCGTTTGGAAACGACAATTCAGATGACAGCTATTGTGCGAGTTGGACGTCAACTTATTTCCCTACTAAAATGGAAAAGGACGAATGGGTTTTCCCAGGTGGCGACAGCATATTCAACACCGAAATTTACTGGAATGGTACATGGGATATCCGATTCAGAAATAACGGTGGCGATCCACAAGATTTAACATTAGAATCTGATACATGCTATCGAGTCTACACAGATCAGTCTACCAACAATTGCTATTCAGAATTTATTGGTCGTGGTTCCGGGGGTTATGACGATGATACCTGTGAATCTATTAATTAATTCGTTACCTTATTTATTTTTTTTTTGTTTCTTTGTTATGATTTTTTATTTTATTTATTTTTTTATGTTTTTTTTTTTTCTCATTTTTAATTCTATTGACTCCTTTTTTTTTTTTTTTTCTGTGGTTTGAATAAAAAACCTTGACTTTTGTGTAATTTTTATTTTTGATTTCTTTTCTTCTCTCTTTTATTTTACTGAGGCTGATTTTGTTTTAGAAATTAGTCAAGTCTATTGTTTTGAAACTCTTCTTCAGAGCACTTCGCACAATTTCAAAAATGCTCTCAAAGTAACAGCTTCACCATCCTATTTCATCTCTAAAATTAAAGTATTTTTTAATTAAGGGTAAATTGATCACAGTACTCCATCGTTCAAAGGCACTAAACAATCTTTTATAAACATTATTAAAAAATAAATATAAAGGTTTTTTATGAAGGATCAGAATTAAAAATTGTCCTTTTGGAAAATTTTTTAATTACTTTTCCAGATCTAAAAATACAGCTGTGTTATGATTTGTAAAAATTTATCTTTTGAACCTTCTCCAGGAACTATTTTTCTAAAAAGAAAACAAAAGAATTACTGAACAAAAAAAAAGTTAAAGTCCTTTTGACAGATATAAAACTGTCTTCAAAAATTCTCAATTGAAGTTTAATTAAGGCAAAACAAATTAGTTGTATTCTCCCAATTATGTCATGGATTGGAAATATTCAACTATTCAGAGAAATGTCTTAAAAGTATAAAGACTTGAATTATTCAGAGATCAAAACAAACCCAATTACAGCATTCAAAGTAAAAATAATAAACACAATTAACCAAAAAGAGAATACCATATTCATGACCATTGCTCCTAATAATTCTTTTATGAATTTCCAAGGTATTGTTTTATTAGAATTCTTATCATTAAGATCCATTTCAAGGCAATACAATTTAATCATTACTCCCCTTTCATTTTTTCTTGATTATACTGTTAATTGTTAAATACAAAGATCAAAATTTTCATTCAAATACCAAAAAAAAACAAATTCCATCAATTAAAATAGATCATCAAAATTACCAATTCTAAAAAGTCTAATTTATAATTTAAGCTGATTTTGAGAATTAAAAATTGAAATTTTACATGATTTTATATAACTATTTTGGAAAATTGAATGAAAAAAATGTTTCATTTATTTTTCAACAAATAGTATAAGCTAAATTTCAAAAATAGCGTCATCATTAGTATTTTCTAAATTATTGGTATGTGTGTTGTGTTAACCAAATATTCTGAACCCAATATCTTTTAAAAGTCATTATTGAATATTTAATATCAAGAAACAATCTTCTTTTAATGAAAATTTCCCAAAGTTGAATTCATTTTTTTGCAATTTTTCTTTCAAAATGATTCCATATTGTTATTTTTATGTTGAATTAACAAGAACATTTTTGAAAACCGTTAATATTCAAGAGATGAGATTAATTAGCATTGGAGAAAGGGATTGTAAAATTCAAAGAAAGTAAAACACCCAAGAAGTGTTTGCTTCGAAAACAAGTATCAACCAAATTTGCTTTAATGGGTTTCAATGGTTCCTTGAAAAGTGAAGAAATAGCAAGATCAAATAAGATCTTCTTTTCTCTTTCATTTGGAGACAATGTGATGAATGTGATCGTATTCATTTTATCTTTGAGTTCTTTGTTGTACATTCAAAAAATTGGGTTTGTTTTCACTTTCTTTTCTTTTTCTTTTTCTTTTTCTTTCTTTTGTTGAGATTCTTTTTATCTTGAAAAAGGTATCAAGGAAAGTTTGGGTTGATACCAAATGGGTAAATAGTAAAAATCTGATAACTCTGATGGAAAGTTGTTTCAAAAGGTTCTTGGAAGCAATGGTGAATCTTAAATGGATAATTTTAAGATGAAAAATCATTTCAAAAATAGGGCCAGATTTATTTTTTTCTTTATGGGTTTCTTTTCTCTATTCTTTTATTAGAAATAATAATTAAAACAGAAAAGGGTGTTTTAGACAGTTATTTTTTAGTTTTAAGTTCTGATTTTTCTGGGTTGAGTTTTGGTATTCACTAAATGAGAAACTACAATTTTTTTTCAATCAAAAATTTGCCCCCATTTTTGAAATTAAGCTTATATACGTTTATCCAAAAATAATTTGAATCCCCAAGAGGACAATTTCTCATTTAAAAGTTATTTAGAAGTTGTTGGAACCCGTTATTATTTATCAGGGATAATTATTTGAAAACTTTGATATTTTAATCAAATGCACAAGTATAAATTGAAAAAAATTGAATTTATAAATATTGGATCTCTGGACGAATTACTCATCTTCCAAAATCAAAATATTCTGAAAAATTGATTTTTCAAGTTTAGAGCTCTGTATCTCCTCTAGTTTAGAAGTTATTCTCAATTTTCGATTTTTTGTCAAAAAAAATTTTTTTTTTTGAAATTTTGAATTTTTCATTTTTAAAGCAGTGGTCGCATTAAAAAAAAAATCCGTGCCCGAAAAAAGAACATTTTTTTAATTTAACTTTCTTTTGAAAATTTTTTTGTTTAAAATTGTTTTATTAATTGATTGATACAATTGATTGAAGTTAAGATATTTTTATTAATTTTTTCAAATAAATGTCTTTTAGTTTTATCGAGATGTTTGTAATTCCAAACTAAAGCACATAAATAAGTTCTTGTAACAAAAGTTTCAGATTGGAAAAATTTCTGTTTTGGTGTATATTTGGATAAAGTGGAATTGAAACATTCTTTGATAGATGTTTGTTTTGCTTCTAAATAATTATCAATTTTTTTAGAAATATTACCTTTCCAAATCATTTCAAGAATTTCTATGCAGAGAATAAAGTTTTTTTGATTTAATAAATGTTTAACTTGATAGTTTTTCTTACAACATTTACTATTTGGAAAGAATTTGGAGCATAATTCATGATTATTGTGAAAATGATTTGCGAAATTAAACCATAATTTTTTAAATTCATTTTGATTTTGACACATCTTACAGCAAATTTTAAAGTGTTTTGATATTTTATCACTATAATTTTTTAAGTTTTCGAACTTATAAAAATATTTTTTATTTTTATGATATTTTTTTTTGATTTTCTCCTTTTCAGTCAATAATTTTCTTGAATTGCAGATTTTCTTCCACTTCGTTTTTATTGAATTAGATTTGTGACCAATACAATTAATTATTTTAATTTTCGGTTTCTCTTTTTTTAATTTTTTTATGAGTGACAAATTTTCATCACAGATAATTGAATTAATTGTTTTGTGTTTCAGAGGGAATTTTTCTAATATTTTAAAGAAAGCTCGTGCTTCTAAATTCCCTTTATTTGGTTGTTTTTCAAAAATCGAAAGTGTAAATAAATCAATTACTACAGTCAGTTTCACTTTTAAGGCACAAACTTTCAACGAAATTTAAGGCGCAAAAAAATCTCAAATTAAGGTACAAAATTCAAATTCTAGTAAAAATAAATTGTAAAATAAAAATTTCAAAATTTTGTGCCTTAATTTGAGATTTTTTGTGCCTTAAATTTCGTTGAAAGTTTGTGCCTTAAAAGTGAAACTGACTGTAATACATACCTCTGTTACATAACGTGATGGTCCTTTTTTTCTCGGTGGGCGAGAAAACCTCCCACCAACAATTAAATTGTAAAAAACATCTATTGAAATCTTGTTTTGATGTTTTTCCCAAATTTTATTTATAATTAAGAAAATAAATTCCTTTTGGATTTTATAAAAAAGATTTTTGTTAATTAATTTTTCTTTTCCCAAAATTAGACTAAATAAAACGGTATAATCTGTATACCCAATACTTGAAAACAACAGATTACTTATTAATAAGATGTCTTCATTTTGTATTTGCTGATTTCTAATATAATCACTTGTATGTACGATTTGTTTGTTATTATTTTTTTCTATAGAAAATTGTGTGTAGTGTTTGTTTTTCTCTGCAACTTTTTCATTGACTTTAGCGAATTGAAAATAATTTAATATTAATTTGGGAATCATAAGATATTTCGTGTTATAGGTAATATTTAAAAATATATGTTCTTGATGATTCTTTGAATTTGATTTCTTTTTTTCATTAAATCTTTTTCTTTTCAATTTTTGTTGGATTGGATTATTTTTTTGATAAAAGTCAATTAAATATTCTAAAGCTTTTCTATTATTGTTAAAACCATAAAGTTTTTTGAAAGAATTAAATTTATTAAAAACGGCACCTGTAATTGTTAACCTTTTTTTATCCTTCATGTTCTTTAATTTTGATTTTTGGATATTACTCTTTTGATTTATCATTTTGGAATTTTACAAAAAATGATTTTTCGGGCACGAAATTCCTTTTATACTCAAACCAATGCTTTAAAAAAGGAACATTTTAACACAAAAATAATTTTTTTTGGTATTTTAAAGATCATCTTACTAGGGTAATTTTTGATTAAAAATGTGATTTTGGTGAAAAAAATTGAGAAAAATTAAGGTTAAAAAAAATTTTTTTTTTTTTTGAAACTATTTTTTTTACTACTCTTTTGATTTTCTCATTTTTGATTTACTCCAATTTTATATTTATAATATATTTTAAACTACAATAGTTATAAATTTTTTAATTTTGAAATTTTTTTTTTTAGATTAAAAAAATTTTTATTTTATTTTTTTTTTCACTTTTATCAAAGTTAATTATAAAAATACATAAGTTACTGTGAATATTAGTTGATAAAATGAAATATAAAAATATATTTGTGATAGACAATTTTTTTTTTCAAAAATTTTTTATTTTTATTATTTTTTGTGAAGATTTTAAATTTAAACTTTACGAGATTTAGAGGTTTCGAAAATATTTAGTATTTAAAATGGGTGTTTTTGACTTTTTTCAAAATTGAAAATTATAAAAAAATGTATTTAAAATTTCTTTTCAAAATATTTTTTAAAGTACTAAAAATTGGGAACTTTGAAAAAAAAAAGTTTTTTATAAACATCTCAAAAAAATGATTTTTATTTTTATTTTAACTGAAAAAACAATGTTTAAAAAAATATTTTTTTTTTTAATTGGGAAACTAATAAATTTTCATTTTTTTCTAATTTATCATTATAAAAAAATTCACATTACCAATTTTTTGAAAAAAATTTTTTATACCTCATCTTATTTTATCTATATATTCATTTTTTCAAATTTTTGATAGTGTTATCACTAGAAAAATACAGTCAGTTCCACTTTTAATGCACAAACTTTCAACGAAATTTAAGGCACAAAAAAATCTCAAATTAAGGCACATTTTTTGGAATTTTTTTTTTTACAATTTATTTTTACTAGAATTTGAATTTTGTGCTTTAATTTGAGATTTTTTTTGTACCTTAAATTTCGTTGAAAGTTTGTGCCTTAAAAGTGAAACTGACTGTATTAAAAAAATGCTAAAAAATTAAAAACAAATTTTTACTAGAGTTTCCAATTAAAATGTTTTTTTTCAAAAAAAAAAAATTTTTATAACTTTTTTTCAATTTAATTGTAAATTTATTAATTTTTTTACGATGAAAAAAAAATATATTAGAAAAATTACTCAATTAAAAATTCAATTTTATTATCTTCATATTTTTTATAATTTTAAAATATTCAATAATTACTCATTAGCTCAGCGGTAGAGCACCGATATCTCAAAATTTGAAAAGTGTGTAAACGGAGTTAGATTCCCGATTAGATCAATTAAATTAATAGTTTTTTTTATTTTTTTTAAATTTTTTATATATAATTTGATCAATTAAAGTGTGCATGTTTGCTACCTGAATTTACCTTTAAATCTTTTCAAATTTTTTTTTCAAAAATTCAAATCCTCTTAAGGTGCCAAAATTCGGATAAATACTGTTAACTAAGTAGTTTTTTCTGTGTGAGGAGTAGAAGATTTTAAATTATTTAAATATACTAATATCTATAATTAATTTTATTTTTTCAAAAAAAAAACTTTAAAATTCATTTTAATCTAAGGGGGTCACTATATAAACAATATACAAACAATCTCAATTTTTCATTTTTTTGGGGGATCTTATATTTTTCGAGTTATTGCCCAAAATAGTTGTGAAAAATCACAATTAAAAAAATTGTATATAAAAATCGATTTTGGACAATATCTCGAAAACTAGACGCCCTAGAGACTTCTAAACACCAAAAATAGAAATTTAAGAAGATTTTGAATTTGTTGAGCAATAGAAAATTTTTTTGATCCCAATTTTATATTTACTCTTGTGTGGGAAATTCACTCCACACTGTTTATAGTATAAAAATTCTATTTTTATTTTTTCTTAAGGGACTAATCTCTCTTTAATTTTTTACCTATATTTAATAGAGAATAATAATTTTTTTTGTCAATTTTTAAGATTTGAAAAAAACCTTTTATTTTCATTACAGTCAGTTTCACTTTTAAGGCACAAACTTTCAACGAAATTTAAGGTACAAAAAAATCTCAAATTAAGGTACAAAATTTGGAAAATCATTTTTTACAATTTATTTTTCCTAGAATCTGAAAATTGTGCTTAATTCGAGATTTTTTTGTACCTTAAATTTCGTTGAAAGTTTGTGCCTTAAAAGTGAAACTGACTGTATTAAACATATTCCTCGATAATAAATCCGTATTTTATAATTGGTCAAAAAAATTAATTGAGACTAATTGCTAAAAAAAAAAAAGATTTCCATTTTTTGCATTCTTAACTAAGGATACCCATGATTTATAATTTATGAAAATAAAATTCCTCTTGATTATATTCCACTTGTTAAGAAAATCATTTTTTTTTTTGATTTTTTTCTATTTTTGTTAATAAAAACAAGTTTCTTAAATTTGTCTGATAATGTAGATTAATAACCTAAAAAAGCCTATTTTTGTGAATGAGTATCAATTATTTAAAATTGTTTAACTTTATTTCGATATTTTGAATATTTATTACAGTCAGTTTCATTTTTAAGGCACAAACTATCAACGAAATTTAAGGCACAAAAAAATCTCAAATTAAGGCACAAAATTTAGAATTTTTTTTTTTACAATTTATTTTTACTAGATTGTGTATTTTGTGCTTTAATTTGAGATTTTTTTTTGTGCCTTAAATTTCGTTGAAAGTTTGTGCCTTAAAAGTGAAACTGACTGTAATAAATCATCATTTAAAAAAAGATTACACCTCTCAAACCATCAATACCATCGGAATAAATTGTTAATAAGATAATTAATTATTGGTAATTTTTATTTTAATTATTCATTTTTTCATTTTTTGTTTTTTTTTATATGTATCTTGAACCGAAGGAAAATGAAAAAAAAAACAAGATAAGAAGAAACCAATTTGGAAACAATCTGATAGTATAAAAATGCAAACAGTTAAAGTTTGATTCCAAAGGGCTAGATATTGGGATTAAGAAAGACCATTATTGGATTGAATTCTGGAACAAAGAAAAAAGGAAATAAAAAAGAAAATTCCATAAAAATACCAAGATGAATTGCTGCTTTATATTTAAAATGGGAATTTAAAAAACAAAAGTTCGATGTATATAGAGTTATCAATGAATAGTATTGGATGTTTCCTAAATTCACCCTATCCAACAGTTTTTATTGATTTTATTTTTTTTTCTCTGCAATTTACAAAACAAGATTTCCTCTTTCAAATAAATATAGCGCACCAATTTTTCAAATGGTTAATTTTAATTTTTATTGCTTTGTTTTGATACGTTTAAATATCCATTTGGATGTTTTTTTATTTTTTAAAGGCTTTCTTCGAATATAAAATGACACTACAATTAATTTGATTCAATTATGAATAATTATTGAAATTTTATGTACTCTTTTATCTGCAAAAGAGTTTATATTCATTTTTGTTTTATTTACCCAATAATTTTTTTTCTTTGATTGTTACTTACTTTTTGGGGATTAGAAAAAGGTTGAATTGAAAAAAAAATCCCGCAAAAATGTTCAAAAATGGTGTATATGTTACCTTTTTTATACATACGTCTCTCACAAAACTTATAATCCAAGATCAAAAAGTTAATTTTTCGAAATTTTTACCAACGTTTTACGAGTTTCTTGAAAATATTAAAATTCTGAAAAAATAAATTGTAATTTAGATTGACAATTCTTAACAAATCCAGAAAATAAAAAACAAAAATTTTCATAAATACTCTTTGACCCATTCAAAAAAAATTGTTTTTATAGCCACAAACAGTGAAAATATTGAAAAGAGGTACAAAAATTATCATATATGTATATTTTGGTCTAAAAAACTATTAGACATTTCCAATTTTAAAATTATTTGTAAGTTATTTTCAAAAACATTAAAAAACCATTCCTAACAAATTCATATATTTAAAAATATTCTACTATTCTCAATTTTTTTTAAAATTATACAATATTATTTTACCTAGAGATTTCAAATTTCGATATTTTGATAATCACAGAAATCACAGAAAAAAATTTTTAAATAATTAGAAAATTCAAACTTTTAACTATTCCTCAATAAGGGTCAAACTCTTGATAAATTAAAGTTAAATTTCAAATTGAAGATCAATACTGAAAAATAATTTCCTCAAAAAACAGTACGTCAATTGCCTAAAATAACATTTGCAAATAATTTTTATCAGAATGATCATTTCAAAAATAGTGGCACGTTTATATTATTGTTTTTTGTTTAGTTTTATTTTAAAAGATGGAATTAATATTATTTATTCTGATTATTCTCAAATATGTATATACCCCTTTATATGAAAAATAAATCTTGATGAATTTTTTTTTTTTTTTTTTTTTGATATTAAAGATGTAATTATTTTAAAGTGGGGGTATATAATAATAAGAAATAATAATCATATTAAAATATTAACAGTAATAAGCAAAAAAAAATTTATAATCTTATTAAAATAATTTGTTATTTTTATTATTTTTTTTTTGGATATTCTTAAAATATTACTTATTTATTTTAAAAAATCTAACAAATAATAAAAACACACATATTGATAAATAAAAAAAAAAAAAAAAAAAGACAATTATTTTTCCCCATTTTCATTGGTTATCTCATCCTTAATTATCTCATTATCATTGTTTCCCATTTTCTTTTTAATTTCGCTTTCAGTTTTCATTTTTTCCACGGGGAATAATGATTTTATTTGTTTGATTAAATCAAGATTATCTTGCAAATTATTAAAAATTTTGACTCTCAAAGTTTTGTTTGTTAGCAATTTAAAGATGGTTTCTATTGAAATATCTAAATCTTCTTGAGAAATTGGAAATTTTTCAAAAAATAAGCTTTTTTTACTTATTGGGAACTGCAATTGATTTTGGCTTAATTGTATTATATTTTTATTTAATTTTCTGCCCTTGCAACCAATAAAATAAGAATTATTCTTATTACTCTTATCGACGCCCGTTTTCAAGACTAAAAAATCCTTTGAATCTGATAATTGCTTGGCTATAAAGACCGGCTCTGCCAGTTCGTCTAAAAAACTCTTCATTTCTTGGTGGCTATCATCTACGAAGTAATTTAAAAAGGATAAAGATTCTTCTTTTAAATGGGTGTTATTTGCGATATTTTGAATCAATTTTGAAACCAAAACCAAATCCTTTCGCGATTCTCTGGAAACGCCCCCTTCCACAATTCCAATTGATTCTGGAACGACAATAGCTGGCGATATCAATCTCAAAAACACAAACCCAGCGAGTGCAGTATATTTGGCGTTTGGGAATTTTTGGCTCGTAATTTGCCAAAGTGTTGCAGCAATTTCTCTTATTACGAGCGGGCAGCATGTTATACCATGATAAATGGAAGATAAAGCCCTTTTCACAATATTTTGTAAATTTTTTTTGTTTTGTATTAATTGCTTTTCAGAAAATTTCAAAGGGTCTAATTCGATGGGGCTTTTATTTGAAATGATTTCCTTAATTGTATCCCCCAAAATATTCTTCAGATAGTCCCTGCCAATAAGTTTGGCCCACCGGGACATTATTTTACTAGCCACTGAGTTTGTTCTAAAGAGTGTTGTTTGCACTTTGGTATGATCAACTTCTAATCTTATTGCGATTTCAATAATTGGCATTAGCATATTATTATTTTCAAAAATTATTGTTAAGCTTTTTATTAGGGTATCAGCGTCTGTTATATCAATATTTGATATTAAACTTTTTGTAAACGAGGCTTTGTTTTTTATTAATAATTCACAAAGTTTAATTTTGTTTTCATTAGAAATTAATTCTTCTTCTAGATCTTTATCATCGTCGTCCAATTCGTCAACACCATAGCTATTGTTATTGCTGTTGCTGTTGCTGTTGTTGCTTTTGCTGTTGCTTTTGTTGTTGTTGTTATAATTATCATCATCATCATCATTACCTTCGAAATCTTCCAAAAACTTTTCTGGGCGCGATGGGACAACTTTAATAAAACAACTGTTATCTATTAAAACTATTTTACCCCTTTTTTCGACTTTCGTTTTCTTTTCAGAGCCAAATTCTTCAATAATATTTAGCCATTCTCTTTCCCCCAAATCCAAATCCTGCTCTTCAACAGTGATGGTCTTTATCATATAGGCCTTTGCAGTATAGTCCTTTGGATCATGCAATTTAAATCTTAATAGCTTTTGCAATAATTGCAATCTCCAATTGGACAAAGAGCCAATTCTTTTTTGCAATTCCTCGATTTCTTCCTCAACTTCCGTCAATTGGTTAATACCTTGATTTTTCATTTTGGATTGATATAGCGCAAACATTGACTTCATAGCCTTAATTTCATTTTGATGGTTTTTAATTTTTAATTCGATCCAAGATTTTAATTCACTAAACAGCCTTTCCCTTTTCCTTGAATTATAGCCAATTTTAGATGGTGCTCTTGATATTTCAATAAAATTTTTTACATTCTCAAACGAAGTCATCCAATCAAACCGCGTAGAATTTTGGTCACAAGTGAATTTTAAAGATTTTTTTTCATTACACGTAATAATTTCAAAGACGTTTGTTTTATATTTGATTGGCAAAAATTTATAAGATGGAATATTTTTTTCTCCTGCAAGTGTATTTATTGTTTTGATATTGATCAAGTCTTCAGTGAAAATTGGCCCGAGATCATCTGGATTTGTGTACATAGATAATTTATTGTTTTTTAATATACACCACCTCCTTTGCCATTTGGAACTTACAAGGGTTTTAGTTTTATAATGTAATAACCACCCTTCTTTATACACTGGTATGTTGTTAGTTTTCTTATTTGTATTATCATTATTTTGATTTTCAAGGATTTTTTTATGTAAATTAATAATATTTAAATCAAAACTTAAATTTGTTTTTGTTTCGTTTTTTGTTATTAAACAAACATTTGTTAAACTAATTAAACCCCTTTGATTATTTGTTTGATTTGTCCCAACTAATTCCTTTGGTAAATTATGATAATCATTTTCATTATTATTACTTTGAAAAATATTAGGTAACTCCTGAAATATTATCCATTCTCCTTCGTTAATATTTAAATATTTTTCTT
This sequence comes from Anaeramoeba flamelloides, assembly GCA_027625915.1. NCBI lineage: Eukaryota > Anaeramoebidae > Anaeramoeba > Anaeramoeba flamelloides. The sequence continues at coordinate 7,177,470 of JANTQA010000032.1, read as the reverse complement.
TTCTTATTTTTTCTCCCCCTTCTTGCACTTTGTTGTTATTATTATTATTATTATTATTATTATTATTATTATTATTATTATTATTATTATTATTATTATTAACACTATCATCATCATCATCATTATTATTATTATCATCGTTGTCGTTATCATTATTGTTATCATTATTTGTTTTATTATCGATGGTATTAAATGAAGTATGGACAAAACCAAAAGCTTTAATATTTATTAAATTAATTTTTTTATTATACTTAATTTTACAAATTTTTGATAAAATTCTTAATCTCCATAGCCACAATAAATTCATTCTTCTTTGTATATGATTAATTTGTTTAGATAATTGTGGGTCAAGTTTATTTATTGAAGAGTCTTCAAAATTGGAATATAAGTTTAATAAATTTTCTTGAATGGCTAATTGCTTTTCAACTTCAATGATTGACTTTTGTATCCAAATGTAAATTCTATTGAAAATTTCAATTTTAAGTTGATCATTATCATTATCCAATTCCTTGCTAGGTTTTAAAAAATAAATAAAATTTTTCACTGCATTAAAATATTCAAAATATGTATTCAGTTCTTTTGAATTGTTAAAATATAATTTATATGTTTTATTTAATCTATTTTTTAATATTATTTGGTATTTTTTATTGCTTTTAATGGTTTTTTTAAATCTAACAATTGTTCTTAAATCAATAATTTTGATTGGTTTTTCTTCGTCCATGCTTTTATGGATTCTGAAGATCCATGCCCTAATGACAGCCCATCTTCGTATTAATTTCCCCTTTCTTTTATATCGAATATACAAATAGTTTTGATAATTCACAGGAAAGTTTAAGGGCATTTCTAAATGATCTTTCCATTCCTTAATTAACTTTTCGGAGATGTCATTGGCTCTCTTTCTATTTAATAAATTTAAATCATAAGAACTTAAGGATTCTTGGATTGGTAAAAATGAAATACTTGAAAATAATTTATTAAATAACAATGGGTTTTTTTCAAAATTGAAATAATTTTTTAATTTTTCATTATTTAAAACAATTTTTTTTTTGTTGGTATTATTAGTATTTAATTTTTGTTTTATCAATTTGTTTTTTTTTTTTAATTCTTCAATTTTTTGAGCACTTCTACGTGGCAAATTTGGAAATTCTTTATATAACTTTATTTTCTCTGGTATCACTATTTGAACTTTACCTCGTGGGATTGCTTTTATTAAATCTTTTTTTATTTCTATTTCTAAAGTAGACCCCCTTTGATTGATTAATAAATAGAATTCATTTTCTTTAAAAATAAGTTCATTTTCTAATTTATATGTCTGTAATGTAAATACCCTTTTTCTATTATCATTTAAAGAATCAAATAATTGTTTATATTCTTCTTTCTTTCCTTCCTTTTCCTTTTCAGTAAGATTGTTATTATTGTTATTATGATTATTATTATTATTATTGTTGTTGTTGTTGTTGTTGTTGTTGTTGTTGTTGTTGTTGTTGTTGTTGTTGTTGTTGTTGTTGTTGTTGTTGTTGTTGTTGTTGTTGTTGTTGTTGTTGTTGTTGTTGTTGTTGTTATTATGATTCTTATTATTTTCATTGTTCTTCTTATTCTTATTCTTATTCTTATTATTCTTATCATCATTATGATTAGAAATTTTATTTTGTGAAATGATATATAATCTGAGTATTCTAGAAACTAAATATTTTCTCCAATTTTTTAATAATAAGATTTTTTTCTTACTTTTATTTTGTTTTTGTTCAATTACATTTTTCTTCTTATTTTTCGAAAATATATTTATTTGGTTGATTGATTCAAATTGTATTTCTTCTTCAAACCATTTGATCATTTTAATATATTTCAATCTGTTTAAATAATATTTTTGAAATTGTAAAGGGTTTAATAAAAAAATGATAGTTTTGATAATTGTAAACACATTAAACCATTTTTGATATTTTTCTTCATTATCGATTACAAATCGAAATTCTTGATTTTCAATATATAAAATTAAACTCCATTGGTAATCAATTATATCATTACATTTTTCAACAGAATTCAATTTACGCAAATCATATATTTTTATTAAAGAATTTTTATTAAAAATGGCTATATGCCAATCGATTATTACTAAAATTCTATTAAACCATTTATTAGATCCAAGCTTTTTTTCAATCAAGATTTTCCCTTCAACATATAATGGTAATATATTTAAAAAATCCTTATTATTATTGTTGTTATTATTATTATGTTTATTATTATTATGTTTATTATTATGTTTATTATTGTTATGTTTATTAATTTCCTTGTTAAAATTAAAATTAAATTCTGTATTATTTAATATTTTTTTAATATAAAAGGATTTTTCATGAATCAATTCTTCAACTCTTTCAATTTTTTGTAAACGACCATTATGCCTTGAAACAATTTTTCTGATCGTTTTTAATTTTAAATTATTGCCATTTTCTTCATTTTCTTTCTCATTGTTGTTTAATAATTGATCGTTTTTAATTATTTTAAATGTTTCTTGAGAAACTGGTATTACTAATTCGACATGGGCAAATAATACCTCCCCTATTTTATTTCCTTCATCTTTTTTGTTTTTCTTTATTCTATAGTTATCCTTTACATCCTTTAAATTATTATTCTTATTGTTTTTTGAAGTGTTGCCGCTAACATTATTATTCTCGATTTTTTGTGCTTTTAATACCCCCTGTAAGGGCTTTCTAATTAAAATTAGCCAATCGCCCTTTTTAAATGATAGCCCGTTACTATTTGGATTAGCTTTATGATTTTGTAAGCAATATATTCTCATTCTATTATCCTTGGGATCTTTAATGTTTAATCTAGCCAATTTCTGCAATAGCTTTTGTCTCCACGTTTTACATAATGCTAAAAATTTTCGGTTGGCTTTTAATTCTTCAATTTCCTTTCTTCGTTGCCGCTGTGGTCTTTGTATGTGTTGTTGTTGCTGCTGCTGCTGAGACTTGTGTCCTATTTTTCTTTTTAAAAATGATTTGATTGAAATTGAGGCCGAGCTTATTACTTTTTTATTTTTTTCATTCGATAATTTATTATTAGTATTATTATTATGATTATGCTTATTATTTATTTTAGTCATTGTGCTATTTTTTTGTACGTTTTTAATATTTCCTTCAATATATTTTATCAAGGTTAAAAACTTCTTTTCGATTGCTTTTAAATTCCTTTCTTCATCGTTTTCATTAATAATGATCACGGGATTTGACAGTTCTTGGAATAGCTTGCATAATCTAATCGTTTGTATCCAATTGTTAATTTGGTTCGTCTCTATTTCCTGAAGCGTTCGGGTGATACCGCCTTTAATTTTTAATTTGACTTGCCTTTTTTTCAAATTTTTATTTTGTTCAACTAAATCACAGGAAATTATAGTTCTTAAATCAATTGCTCCATTTGGTACATTAATAATAGAGGTATCTTTCGAATCGTAATATCCTAAATACCAAGATTTTAATCTAAAATATTTTTTAACAAATTTTTTACCTTTCAAGATTTTCAGATACCCTTCATGTTTGATAGGGAAGGACTCGCCAGATTTCCCCTGTAATTCCACCTTATTTAATAAATTCTGAACCATTCTATTTGCTGTGCTTTTACTTCTTCTATGATTTATATGGTGATTGTGGTGATTATTGATTAAATTTACATTTTGATTATTAATATTTATTTTTTTTTCATTATTAGATAAGAATTCTTTATTTAAATTTCTTTCAATGTTTTTAAAATGCTTTTCATTAATGATAAAATATTTTTTTTCAATATTGATATCTAGATCTTCAACATTATTGATTTGAAATTGGTTTTTGTTGTTATTTTTGGAGATAATTCTTTGATTTTTTCCTATATTTTGTTCCTTTGATTTTTCTAAAGAAAGATTATTGAAAGTTTTGTGATTTTGATTTTGGCTTTGTTTTTGTTTTGTTTTTTGGCTTTGGGTTTGATTTTGCTTTTGCTTTTGTTCTTGTTTTTGAATTTGATTTTGCTTATGATTTTTTTTTTGGGAATTATTGTAATTAGTATTACGATTTGAATGTTTCATCATTTCATTAGTTTCTTTATTTATAAATACCTTATTGCTTGTTGACACATCAATAATAATTAATTTAGATCTTAAAGCTAACCCAATTTTTTCGCCATTGTCGACTTGTAAATAATTTTCATCATTTTCGTTAATTAATTGAAACCATTCGCCAGAGTTAAACATCAATTCTTCTTTTAAAATGATTTCCTTATGACTTGCAATAGAATAAGCTACTTCTTTATCATTGATATTGGGGAACTGCAATCTAGCCATAATGCCTAAATATTGCTTTTTAAAAGATTGTAAAATGGTAATTTTTGATTTAAAGAATATTTTTTTCCTTAATTTATTCAAATCTATTTCTTTTTTCATTGCTTCATTCCCATTGTTTTTATTTGTAGTATCCGTGTTGCTAATGTTGTTGTTGTTGTTGTTGTTGTTGTTGTTTTCTCTTTGTTCATCAGTTTTATTTATATCTTGAGAAACCATATTTTTGATGTTTTTCATTTTTTCTAAATTTATTTCAATTTTGTTTGTCAAATAATCCAATAACGTTTGAATAACATTTTTTTGCTTTTCGATCATTTTGAATTTGATTTTTTTTTGACTTTGTATTATAATTAAAGCTAAATGTATTGATTTTGTCCATTTATTGAAAAATAAATTATTTTTGGCTGCCAAAATTAAAGATATTTTTGGATGTGTTATCGAAAAAGAATAATCTCTTTCAATTTTTTCAGATAAGTTTGACAATTTTCCTATTTCATTTAAATTTAATATTAATTTCGGTTCTGGTAATTCATCGTTGGTGAAATATTGGAAATAATTATCAATTAATAAAAAAAAACGTTTCCTCCATTTATTTTTACTTTTACTTTCCAGATCAAATTTGTACAACGGGCCAGATGTTTGAATGCCAATCAGTGACAAGATATTATATTTTTTATACCAGCTCAATAATAATTGTTTCTGATTGGAATTCCCCGTGCCATTTGTAGATGTGGCCACAGTGTTTCCAGTGTTATTATCATTATTATTCTTCATTTTATACTGGGTCTTTTGATTCTTGTTCTTGAGATAATCATTTATTTTGATTTTGTCAATAACTAATAAGCAGCCGTATTCTGGTGGGAAATAGCCTATTTTGCCGTCGATTTCACCGAGCCACCATTCATCTTGGTGGGCTTCCACAATTGAAACCAGATCGTCTTTTTTGATATTCAATTCATTTTCAGAAATTGAATGATAGCCTTTGAGTATTAACATTTGAGATCGCTTGTCACCATTTCTTTTTTTGAGTGTTATCATTTTATTAATCAATAAATCTTGAAATTTTTCGACGCCATGAATCGATCCATCAATCAATTTGATCCTTTTTTTATTAAAATTCAAATTGTTATTTATTATACCCCCCCTACCCTTCATTTTTCCCTTTTCATCGCTCCTTTGTAAGAATTTGCGAATACGGTCGCTCAGGTTTTCAAATTTCTTTTTTGTTTCTCTTAAGTATTTTAATTTCTTTTTTAACAATGGTATTTGCGAATAATTGGATTCCAAATCGGTAACGATATAAAAAAAGGATTTAACTAATCTCATTAAATAAATCCATTCGTCTAATTGCTTTTGGTTATCACATTTGAAAAAATGTCTCCTTTTTGGGAAAATTATTTCAAATGCAGGCCCTAATTGCTTTTGTTTACTTGGGATTATATATTTTAATTGTTTAATGTGAAGCATATTAAATAAGTCCAATTCAATTTCGGGTTTTCCGATATTGAAATTTGCTATTTTTGGTTTTATGTTTTGATTGCTAACATTGGCGTTCTCGAATTGATCAACTTTGCCAATTTCTTCTCTTTGGTTTTCTCCAGTTGTATTATTTTTATTTGTGTTTGTAGTTGTGCCTATATTTGTGTTTGCATTTTGGTTGGTTTTGAAATCTGGTATGCTATAGATTTGTAAATAGTGATCAAATATCACAACCAGCCTGTTTTTCCATTTGTTTTCCTTTGTGTAGTGCTTCAAAAAGCTGTCTTTATAAAATGGAAATAATGGTAGGGTCTTGGTGCTGTTCCTGAGAATGCTAGATGTTAAATATTTTACTTCAACATTTTTTTGTGGCTTTTGGGGAATCCTTTCTTCCACGATCTTGTTTTCTTCAAAATCTTCAAGAACAGCGGAAAAATTTAATAGTTTTGTTACTTGCTTGCTCAGACGGGCAGAATTGACCTTAAAGCTGTTGTGGTTTTTTTTTGTTTTTTGATCTTGTGGTGACAATTCAGAATTGAAGCTTGGATCGTATTTTGTATAGTCCCCTATTGTTCGTGTTTTAAATGAAAAAGAGAAAAAATTTGAAAAGTTTTTGATTTTTTTGTTGTTTTTTTTTTTTTAAATGTGTTTTGTTTTGTTTTGTTTTTTTTTGAACATTTGTGGGTTTGTGTTTTTTATTTTTTAATTTGTCAAGTAATTTTAAAGGTAAGTGTAATCTTCTTGGTATTTGTGTGGTCTTATGAATTAGTTCTTAAAGAGAGTAATGAATGAAAGAAAATTTGAAAATGTTACTTGGAAAAATTCCTTCTTCACCAGTGCGAACATTAATCCCAGAAACCCATTTCAAATCAGAGTCGCTAATCTTATCGAGAATTAAAATGTCGCCCTCAATAAAATTAATTACACCTTTGTGCTTTGCAGTATAAGTGAATTTACCATTGCAAGCCATACTTGAAGTTTTCGTTGCTTTCTGGAAGTTGACTTGTTAAGGTTTTATAAGGAAGTAAAACAAATTAGAAAAAAAATAAATGGTTTCAAATTGTCTTACTTTAACTTTTCAGATTTATCCTCAATTAATCAGAAATCTTTGTTATTGGAGTTAAATTTGATGTACCTGAAAAGTCAGGATAACTGGAAATAATTGTTTCAATCTTTTGGAAAACTAATTTCAAATTGATACAACTAAAAGTCTGGTAAAATGTGAATTTGGTTATCAACAACTCACTTGAGAAAGATGTTTTTTCTTTTAAAAATTTTAATTCTCCACACAGAATAAATGATCAAAATCATCATTTAATCGACTTTTAATTGGGATAAATAACCAAAGATTTTCCTTTGATTTTGTATCGGTTCAATTGAGAAGTTGTTGAACTGTGAGTTTAGTAATACTGATAAATTACAATAAAGGTTTGGAAATTTTTACTTCTTTTCCTTTTTGAAATTTTTATGTTCAACCTTTGAATAAAGCATTTGATGAAGTCAAGTGTTAAGAAACTCTGTAAAATTAGTTGTTCTTCAAAATATTCTTTGTAGTTGACTGTTTGATAAGAAACAGTTTGAAGATATATAAAAATGGAAATTGAACTGAAAATTTTTTGAAATTTATTCGAATTTATCAGTAACTATGGTAAATTTAATAGACAATTTAAAAAAATGATCTCTAAGTGGCCAGTAAAACTTTGAAAAAATCTAAAGTAAATTTAATCAAAAATCCAAAAATTTTACAACATCTTGAAAATGAAAAAAAAAAAGAAAATACTGATAACTATAAAACCCCTCTCTCACCTTTTTATCTTATTCTCAGAAGTCTATTTTTGTTTTATCCATTTTTGAAAAGTACCAAATTTGGAAGTATCTCAGAATTATTTAATAATAAAATTATTTTCTTTAAGGGACTAATCTCTATTAAATTTTTTTACCTAAATTTAATAGGGATAGCAAACAGTTTTTACCAATACGTAGATTTGAAATACCCACGTTTATTTTGAAATTTAACATGTTTTTAGATAAGGAATCCTTATTTAGTAACTGGTCCAAAAAAAAAATAATAATAGGGACCATTCCCTTAAAAGAAGAAAAAAAATTATGTTATTTGTGGAAGGAATGGTATAAAATATTTATTAAAAATAAAACCACAAAATTTTAAAAAAAATCTTATTCAAAATATACATAATTTTAAAAAAGTACTATTTTTTTAAAACTTTTAAAATTTCATTTTTTGATTTAAACAACTGTTCAAATCAATTTTATCTTTTTGTTTAATAAAAAAAAATAAGAGAAAAATCTCTAAAAAGTGAGAAGAAAATTATATATAAAATACTTTTTTAAAAATTGTAAAAGCCTATATAAACTGAAAGAAATCCATTTTTATTTAATTATTTCACTAATAAAATATAATAATATAATCTTAATTTTTTCAATGTTATGGTGATAATACAAAGATTAAAAATATCTATAGTATTTATGAGCATTTCACAAAGGTTGAAATTTTGTCAAACACATAAAATTAATTCAATTTAATGAATATAAAATAAAATAAATAATAAATATCAATAATTAACTATAAATAATAATACAAACAGTTTGGTTATTTTTATTCCGGGAAATTTTTTTATAAACCCCAATTTAAAATTTTTAACACACCAAAATTCGATTTGTGAAGAAAAAACTATTTTAACCAATTCTCGAAGAAATACTAAATTAGAACCATTCGCTAATTGAAATTTCAACACTTTTTTATAAATCACAATACTCACAAAACAAAAAATAAATAAATAGCGATACTAATAAACCATGGACGTGTTAAAAATTTTGGAGAGAGCAAAACAAAACAATAAATTGAAAAATTTGTTTAAATTTTATTATGAATATTGAAAGATCAAATGGTTAGATACTATTAACTAATTTTATATGAGTTCTTCAATTTGGAACAACTCAACTTTAGCATATTATCTATGGTTGAAAAAAATTATTGTTCAAAAGAAATAAGTTATGTAATTCAAAAAATGAAATGAAAACCAAAACTTCAAGATGAATAAATGATTTTCATTTTTACAAAATTCAAAATTATTCCCAATTTTGAATGAAATTGTATTATTGTGATACTTTGAACTATTTTAGCTATGTGTAAAATTTTGAATTTTAGTTTAATATTTCCTCATTTTTTCAATTTCAAAACATTTAATAAATTATTGAAAAGAAAATAAAATTTAATTTTTTTTACGATCGAGAATTAAATATTTGATTTATGGTTCTCAATAAAAAATGTAGTAAGATTAAAAAATTAGGTTAACTGTTGGATTTTGAAATAGCCAAATATCCAACTTCTAATTCAAAGAGTAAGTAAAAAAAAACATTTGAAATATTTTCACCTGATATTGGCTTTAGTTTTTTAAAAGAAATGTTGAATTAAATTATTGTTAATTATTCAGAATTTAATCTGAAAAAAATTTTTAATTTAATAGTGGATAAAATTTTAACTTCGGATTTAAAAGGGTCGGGCCAATCGGGGAATTTTTAATTATATTTTTTTTTAAAAAAAAAATCAAAATTTGAGTTGTTTATGAAATACAGAGTTTCTAAAAAATGAAGAATCAAAAATGAAAAAAATAAAAAAAATAAAAAATAAAGATTGTAATAAATGGGAGCCTATTTCATTTATTAGAAAGGTGATGAATCCATATGTATAGATGATCCAAAATAATTTGTATTTGAAAATTTTTTCAAAGGGTGAAATAAAACCATAATAACATAAAAATTATGATTTATAAACATTATCACATCATATGATATTAAAGTTCTATTAATGTATTTTACTATCTTGCTTTTTTTTTTAGATCTGGTAAAAATATTTTTTTCAAGTAATTATTTTTAGACAGTCTGTAAATTTTATTTTAAGTTTCAGACACTCAACTGAAAAAATCGATTAACAACATTTTTTAGTGCATTTAACAAAATAATTAATCTTGTTTCAACTCCAATAATCCTTAAGAATCCCAATACATGTTTTAAAAAACAATTGATTATCAAAATTAACAGTGCAGATTTATTTGACAAATATTCTGAAGTTGTTGACTTGTTTCTTTTTAGGGGTGATTTGTATATAAAACAATCAAAGGTGGCTAAAATAAACAATCATCAAGATTGAATTTAGTTTCTTAAAGTTATATTCTAAAAAATGAAATTTTAAAAATGAAAGGGTCAAATTGGAAAATTTTTCTCAAAATTGAAAGTGGTAAATTTTGAGAAAATTTTGAATTCAATTAAATAAATAAAATAAATTACAGAAAGATTGAAAAAAATATAAATTATTTTTAACTAATCCATTCCCTATTTTGCCATTTTTTTAAGATATCAAAGAATTTACCTTCAAAATTAGTTTGAACTTGGTATTACTATTGTGTGGTGAGTTGGGTTTTATACAAGAAAAAGAAGGAAACAATATATAGTTTTTATTTTGATATGTGAGCTTTATACCCTAAAATCTTTATTTTGAACCTCTCTAGTTATCTTAATAAGATCTTAAATTTCAAGTATTTTTTTTTTTGCAAAATTTGGTAAATGTAGAGATTCCAGTGATTTTATCTGGGGGTAAAGAAACTGACCAAACTGCCTTTTTGAAAATTAAAAATTAATTTAACATAAAAATAGTATAGTATTATATATATATATTAAGAATAGTCTTCAGTTTGATAGTAAATTATTTATTTTGTAATTTTTTTTTTATTTATATTAGGTTTTTAACCTTAGTAAATAAAAAATATTCGGGTATAAGGTGATTAAATAAAGGGACATTAATATAAACTTAACAATAGTTTATCAATGAAATATAGATCTGTTCAGTAATATTTTCATTATTCTTAAAAGTTTTAAAAAAATCATTTTCTTGTTTTCCAAAAATTCTGGCCAAATGCTTACAAAAAGAATTTTCAAATTGAAAAATTTTTTATGAAAAATTGTTTAATCTTATTTCCAAGAACCCTTATAACAATTAAAATTATTTTTAGCAGAAAAAAATCTGATTTTGAATTTTGGGATGAATTTACTTAATTCCCAAATATCGACAAGAAAAATTATTAAAACAAAATTGAATTTTATCTTAAAACAAAAACAAAATTTCTGAATAAAATTTCTAAAAGATTTTAAAAATTTTATGATTAAACTATCTTCCTCAAAAACATTATAATTATTTTTTCAGTCAGTTGAATAAATCAATTTTTTGATTCGTCAAATGAATTATTTCAAAACGTAAAAACTCTTTATTTTAATATTTCTGACAAAAATAACTTAATATTGTGTAATAATTATAGAGATGGTAATGAAGGAGTATAAAAATATTATAAAGTAAGAAATAAAATGGATTTATTATATTTTCATTTTTCATAAAAAATGGAAAAAATGATTTTAAACTGAAAAAAAAATTATTTTTGGGCTTCTTAGTTGATCAGAATTTTTTGACACTTGGCATCTACAAAATGTGTAAGTAGGGAATATCACCAATAAAAGATTTTAGAAATTTTGAACTGTTTTTTTAGAGTAATGATACCTTATAAACAATTTTATAAATGTTTAAACAATATTAATCAACATTAAAATAAAAGTAGTGAATTTTATACAGTCAGTTTCACTTTTAAGGCACAAACTTTCAACGAAATTTAAGGCACAAAAAAATCTCAAATTAAGGCACAAAATTTGGAATTTTTTTTTTTACAATTTATTTTTACTAGAATTTGAATTTTGTGCCTTAATTTGAGATTTTTATTGTGCCTTAAATTTCGTTGAAATTTTGTGTCTTAAAAGTGAAACTGACTGTAAAAATTATGAAAACTTTTTAAAAATAATCCAAAAAATATTTTTTAATTGGATTAATGATAGATCTCCCAAAAAATAATAAATTTATTAAAAGGGGGAATTTATGTTTTATTTATAAATATGGAGACGAAGGGATACAAATTAATTACGAACCAATTCCAATTAATCAAACCCCCGATAATATTTTTTCTTAAATTTTTAAATACAAAATCCAAGATTCTTGTGATTTGTTTTCAAAAAATCAATTTGGATTAAAAAATATATAGATATATACCAGAATTGTAGTTTTAAACTTATTGAATAAATACCGAATAAAAAAATTAGAAAAAAAAAGATTTATGAAGTTAAAATGTTTCTAAAAAATATTGTAACTCTATTCATCATTCACATATTTATTATTCAATTAAAAATTTTACAAAAAAATACAATTATTGTAAAATATTTACTTGTTTATTACTTGAAGGGGGTGGGGGGTATCGGGACCGGTATACAGTTAGTTTCACTTTTAAGTCACAAACTTTCAACGAAATTTAAGGCACAATAAAAATCTCAAATTACAGCACAAAATTCAAATTCTAGTAAAAATAAGTGTAAAAAAAAAAATTCCAAATTTTGTGCCTTAATTTGAGATTTTTTTTTGTGCCTTAAATTTCGTTGTAAGTTTGTGCCTTAAAAGTGAAGCTGACTGTATCTCCTATATAATTTTGATTTATTACTCATTTTCTCTTAGAAAAAATCGTTCATTCACATTGTATGTCCAATTTTTTGTGGATGATCTCATTTTACTTATGAAAGGGTCGTTAATAGAAATTAATTTCCAATTACATAAAATATATAAAATAATAAGAGATATAAAATGAATCCTAATAATGATAAAACATAAAAAAATTCAATAACAAATAAAATTTTATATCTTGGTATTATTTTGGATAAAAAAACTCATTTAAATTTTAACATTGATAAAGTTCAAACCAATCTCTTAAAAATAATCAATATCTTACAATAAAAAAATAATTTTTTTCCTATAGATCAAAAATTCCTTTTTTTAAAGATGTATTGCAAGAGAATTATTATATGTGTTCGAAATATTTGATTTGATAAATAAAAGATTTTAAAGATATTTATATTTGGAGTAATAAAAAAATTACAATGTTTTTATTATCAGCTTACATTACCCCCAGACTCGTTTATAAGAATGAAGCAAAAATTGATCCTATATGAATCAAAATATATAAAAGTGGGTTTAAGTTAATTCAAAAATTAAAAATCAATGATATGATGAATTATTTAATTGCCCCCATTTTAGAATAGAAGAATCTGAAAGTATTAATTGATATTCCTAAAATTTCAAACAATTAGAATATGAAACTAGAAATTTTCTGAATTAAAATTTTGGGCAATGGTCCTCGTTGGGAATGTCGTTAGGTTTTTTTTGAATTTTTGTTTTAATTTAAAAATAGATAGATTTTCCAAACAAAAACAAGAATACAAAACCTAGGCACTCCATAATACTTGACAATATTTCTTAAAAATATTTATTAATTATACAATTAATATTATTATAAATAAGTTGAGAAATCTAGTTTTTCCAAAATTCAAATGAATTGGGTAAAATCCATAGATTTTTGATTGTATTCTTTAAACTTCCAGAAACTTGTTGTATGTGGTCAACTTCTATAGAGTACTACAGGGTACCTATTTTTTCTTATGTTTATTTATTATATTTGTAAAATAAATCGATTTTCCCAATCAACAGAAAACTCAAAAAAAAAAAAAAAAACCTAACAGAAGGTATTTTTAATTTACGAAATAAAAAACGAAAAAATCACAAATTTTCTTTTTATTTCTCAGATTAAAAAAATATAACTACACTTTTCAATGCATTTCAAAAAAAATTAGTAAAATCAAAGATTTTATTAAATTCTTTTGCTTGTAGAAAAACCTAAAAACAAAATATTTTTAAAATGGGAGGGTTCAACTTCAATTTTAATACTTGGGAATTTGAAAAATTACCTTAAAGTATAATCTAATATCATAAATAAAAACAAATCAAAGTATTATGAATTATATAAACAAATAAACAATTTAAAAATAAAAGAAGATTCAGGGCATTTTCTTTGATATTGTTCAGCCAGATGAAAATAATCACAAAATCTGGATATCTGAAAAAAAAAATTAATATTTTTAATCTATTGAAAAATAATATTATTTATATTAGTAAAAAAAAAAAAAAAAAAAAAAAAACGAGGTAGTTATTAGCCCTGGTTGGGTAATAAACTTATTTTTGAGTCTTTAATAAAATTCCGAAATAAAAATTTAGGAATTCGTGAAATGTTGTAGAGTACCATAGAATGCCACCGAGTTCCAAGTTTTTGCAGAATTCGAAAGAATAGAAAATAATCAAAGATTTGACGAGGTTTTTTTAAATTCTACAAACCTAACTGCAAACAAGAGAGCTTAATAACAACTTCCTTAAATTATAAAAAAAAAATTGTGTTAATTTTTCAGATCTGCTATCCCTGAAAAAAATATAACAAATTTTCAATTCTTTTCCCATTTTAACATTCCCCAAACTTCGACTTTGAAAACAGTTTTTGACAAAGAATATATTGAAAAACAACTAATTTTACAAACTTTGTTCGCATTTAGTCTCATAAAATGATTTATTCAAATCTTGTGGATTGCTAAAAGTAAAAAATTTCATACATGAAAGTAAAGTAAAAATTTTCAAACAGTTATTCAAATTTATCATTATTGCGAAAAAAGATAGCTTAGTTTTTACAGTCAATTTCAAGTTTAAATTGGGACTGCTTCAAAGTTTGAATCCTGTACTATATATTTTGAGTTATAGTTTTTTAGTTCCCTTTGAGTGTACTAAGATCCAAGATTTTTATTTGATTTTTTGGAGAAAAAAAAATCTAACAAAATCATTATTTGTGAAATCTTTTAGGGTGAAAGCAACCACAAATTTAATTAAACTAAATTAAATTGAATTGGTTTTCAAAAAAGAACATTGACTAGTTCTTATTGTCAAAATTTACCTTGTTAAATAAGACAACTAGAAAAAGAAAGACTTTATTTTTTTTTAAAAAAAGTCTGATTTTAACTATTAAAAACAGTATGAATATATACCCTTCTTGATTTTAATATATTCAACTATAGAGATCTTCTCTTTGTGGGAATCATTTTTAGAAGTTCCAAATTCCTCAAACAAAAAGAATTTCAAGAAACGAACTCAAAAAAAAGTTTGAAGAAGCTTTCGATACAACCATGGGTTTCCACTTTTACAAATTATTGAACCCACATACATTGTTTCGTTTTTTCATTTATACGAACAAATAAATAAAAAAACCAATTTCCTTTAAAAAAAGACCAATTTTTCCAAAAACTTGTCCGAATCAACAATTTTTTTACACTGATTATTCAAAACATCATTCTTTGGAAAACACTCTGAATGGTAATTCGTGAAGTGTCTTTTTGATAGAGAGGAATTCAATTAACAAATATTTTGATTTTCAAAAGATTTAACAATGAATTGAGAGTGAAATAAATATAAACTGTTAGAAACAAATGTTAAAAATGGGTCAAACAAAACATAAAAAAAATAGAGGATAAATTTTACAAATCTTCAAAAAAAAGGAGAAACTACTTTCGAAATGAATCATTGTTCTTTTTTCGATCAACTAGACAAACTCCAATATTTTCAATCACAGTTATTTTGTTCGATTTATTTACTTGTTTCTTTTTTGTAAATTATTAACTGATTCAACAAACAAGATATAGGTGTGGTATGGTATGTAACCCCTTTTTAGGAACTTTAGGAAGAATCTTGCTCTTAAAAAGAATTATTTTTGACAAAAATAAAAGTATTTAATTTTGTTGGGTATTTGAGCTTATTTTTTGAGAAATATTTTTCAAGATTGGCAAAGTTCCAAACAGATCTACGGTTTTCAAGAATTTGATTTTAAAAAATGATGTAAAAAAACAATTTGTGACTGAGGATCATTTTTTTTTAATTTTTCAAATCAAGAAAAAAAAAAAATTAAAAAAATAAATGTCTACAGGTGTACCATTGTTAGACGCTTCAACGGATTCTGACACGCCACTTGAAAGTGGCTTTGATGAGGAATTCATCATGAGTCAAGAGGAATTGGACGATCCAGAGACACCTCACATCTACTGGGAGTATTGTTTCTTTTTCAACAAAAAAAAATGGGAAAAAGTTATCACAACATCCCTTCAGAAAAAGTTGGTGAAGTGGCTAAAGGGCCTGTCAAATGCAGGCTTAAAGATCAATAAGACAACGACCAAGACGGGCAAGGTTTTTTACGAGATAGGCGCCACAAACGAATTGCTTGATCACTGGGCTGAGCACAACCTCAACTTAAATGTCAAACTGAAAGACCAGCCAAGGCCCGACGGCAAACCTGAGCCCATGTTTGACATTTATTCGATCAAGTATGTCAAATACGAAGCCAAAAATGTTAGCCAATACAGAAAAAACATCCATGGATCTGTCTTTACACCAATTGATCGCCAGAAGATCATCTCAAGAATCATGATGGGGCCAAAAACGGAGCAGTGCTGCGAAATCAATTTCCCTAGGCTGGTACAGCAAAAAATTATTTCAGGCTTTTGGAGTACTCACGATTATGAGGAATTTGATTCTCTGATTAAAAAATGGTCATTTTCTTGGAAAACTACACAACCTTTGGATGAGGTTCGAGGTAAAAATTTATCTTTTTAAAATACCTTTTGCTTTGTTTTTTTTTTTTTTTTTTTTTTTTTTTAATATAATATTTTCCCTCTCTCCTCTCTCTCCATTTTTTCACATGTTTTATCCAAGAGGAAATAGACTGAAAGGTTATTTTGTCTGACATACAACAAAATTCTCTGACTTTATATCAAAAAACATTCTAAAAACATTTGGAATTTGAACTTTTTTTGCTTAGCTGGAAATTTTCAAAATGAAAAGAGGTTGAACTTTTCATTTTGGAGAATTTTTTTCTCAAAATCAGTGAGAAAAAATACGAAAATATTTGCAAAATTAATTTTTTTCTAATTTTTTTGTAAAATCTTGGAATTACCATAAACTGTAAAACTAAAATAATTCTGAATGTTGTTTAATTTTTTTGTTTAACAAAAGGTATTTTCCTTTCAGCTGTGTTGAAAATTTTGGAGATGTTTTTTTTTGATTTCCAGAATTCTAAAATACCTTTACTCTAATCTTTTAAACAATCTCCTTTGTTTTAGATTAATTGTTTAAAATATATTAAAAAAGTATTTAAAAAAAAAATCGAAAAAAAAAACCACTTTTTGTCCTCTTTTTCAGACTCAAAAACAAATTTGAAACTTCTTCATACAACTCTTGAATTCCTTCAATTTGGAATTTTGTTCTTTTGTTCTTTTGATTTTCTAATACAGCGTGTGAACTTTTGAACACATACTCTAATTAATCAAACAAGGCACAAAAACAATAATCAAACAAAGTACAGACCTTGAATTTAACACACATAATTTTTTTTTTTAGATTATTGTTCGAGTTGATAAAAAAAAAAGATTGTTATTTGTTATTATGGCTAATATTTTTTTGTGCCTTATTTTGATTATTTTCTGCAAATACGTGATCTTATAGTGTGCGGTAAAAAGTACTAGGACTGTATGTGCGTTTCACATTTTTTTCTTTCTTTTTAAATCATACACTGGATTATCAACCTAAATCTGTATTAATTAGCAACATTAAAAATCACTCCAACAGTTCAACAATTCTCAAATATACTGCCTTTTCTTTGAAATTTTATGAAATATAGTCAAGTTAATTTGTTCTTAAAAGCTGAAGAAATTAAATTAACCTATTAAATATTTACCTGTAAAGAAGAAAAAAAGAAAAATTAGTTAATTTTTGGTGTTTGAGAGCTTAACAGTTTCTAATTTATACAATTTAATATAATGGTAAAAATGTTTAACACGATTTTTTATTCGAAACTTTATTGAAAACAAAAAGTCAATATCAATAAAAAGAAGAATCAAATTAACTTGAAAGAATTATCTAATTATATTATTTTTATTTTAATTTGTTTATTCTAGTCCAAAAATATTGTTTTTTTATTTGTAAAAAAATTTTTTTTCAATAATTAAACAAAAATTAATTTTTTTTTCGACAGAATGCGAAAAATCAAAACTTGATTTCATTTATTTTTGAATAACTCTTCAATTAAGACTAACTTTTGAAAAAGATATCTGATATATTTTTTTGAGAAAAGTTTTTATAAACATTTTATAACATTTATATTCGAGTATTTGATCAAATGAATCGGATAAAATTGATCACTTTCTAAATGGTTTTGCAGAATTTATCATTATATTATTATTTTTTTTCTGTGGTTCTTAAATGAACTAACCATATAAATTACCCTTTTCAATGAAATTATATTCTAAAAGATTAATTGACAAAATTTCTATTTGATTTTCTGAACTACTTTTAAAAATGACAATTTATGATTATAAAATCGTACTATAATTGATCAATTGGTAGCATTCTCGAAAACTGAGGGAAATAAGAAATCTTAATAAATCGTATAAATCTTGATTATGGTCTAAAAATTGTGATAAATGTCAAAATATCGTAATCAAAAATTAGACACGATATAACATTTGATAACTTTTAGGAGAACTTAATGATGTTTTTAAAAAGAAAAATTTTTATTTGAACAAACAAAAAAGTGATTGGCAAAAACAAATTCATTTTTTTAAAAATGAATAAAGAGGATAAGATATTTAAAACAAGTATTAGATCAAAAAACATTGCTTTTGGTTTTTAATTTGGTTGATAAATTGCAGAAATCTTTACATCAACAATAAAAATTATAAAAGTAAACTATTGATCTCAACTCATTGTAACTTTTATTATTGCTGCCAAAATAAAAGATTACTGGGAAACTATCAACCCTTCATAAATTTTATATTTAGTTATCTTGAGTTAAATCATTTTATTTATTCTATTCAAGTTTAAAGGAGATAGAGCTAAAATTTTTCAAATTATATATCCATACAATCAAAACTAAACTTTGTTTCAGTCAAAGGGGAATATCCAAAAAAAAACGTTTTTTTCAAATATCAATTATTTTATATAAATTTGACATTTGAAGGACAAATAAGAAATAAGTAGAATAATACACAAATCAAAGAATTGTTGACGTCCATCTGAAATAAAACTAATAAATCAATAGATTTTCAAAAAAATATTAAAAACTAAAAATCTTAGGTGCTCCATTGAGAAAAACAACAATGTTCGTTTTGAACTTCTACTGGTATTTGAATAATAAATAGGAAACAATTTTCACTTCATTTTCCATACTTTTCTTTTAGAAATCAAGTCCCGAAACCAAGTAGGTTGGGATTTGTGCTTTCGGTCTCTATTTGAAAAAGGAATAGAAAAAGAAGTGGAAATTTTTCACATTTATTATTCAAATATCAGGATCAAAGATTGAATAAAATTCCAATAGAAATCAAAATGATTTATCAACAATCATTTCCACAGTTTCAATAACCATTAGAATAACACCTTTTTACCAAGTAAATATTGATCTTGCAATAAAAAAAATTTTTGCAATTGAATGAAGTTTGAAAAAAATAGAAAAAAAAAACAAAAATGTGTAAAAATGATTTCAATTTTGAAAATTTCCAAAATAAATTATTTCTTCTAATATTCATACAAACCCTTTAAACACATGTATTTAACCCATTAACAACTGGACCCCTTTGGCTGGAAAATAGTTTATTATGATTGTTTGAATATCTGATTTTTCTTTTTCTTATTTGATTCTTCTTTAGCTTTACATTTGAGTGGAAATTCAACCAGGATCGATAGGTTTTTTTTTTTTTTTTAAATTATTCACGAATATAAAATATTTTCCAATAATTTGTGATTTGTAATAATTTCATCTTTGTAATAAATTTAGCTTTAGAATAATTTGAGAAATGTCATTCTAAAATTTTGAACCGAATTATTTTTTAATTTTATTTTTTAAAAATAAAAAGGAAATAGGTAAAGTATCAAAAGAGTCTAGTTGGCAAAGATAAAATATTTTCTTCTTTTTAAAAACATGATTAAAAAAATAGTTTTTTTCATTTTTAATTGGCTGAGATTATTGGAAAAGAGTTTCATTTCGAGATATAAATATCAAAATTGTTTGATTTGAAAATTTAATAATAAGACAAATTCTTGATGATAAATAAATAAAATCCAATTAAAAATGAAAAAAAAAAAGGATTTTTTGAAACGAATTTATCAATATTGATCAATACCAAAATAACTAAAAAAAAATAAATAAAACTCCAAGCCAATTTCCATTTATCAAAACCATTGTGTAAAAACAAAAGATAATCATAATTAAAACCACTTAAACCTTAAAGTTAGACTATAGAAGAGGAATACCATTTTTATTTTAATTGAAAAAGATTTTCAAAAAAGGATTATTTCAATTTATTTATCTAAAATCATCACAATAATTATTTTTACACGCGTCTTTTAACAAGAATAAAAAAAAAACAAAATAATTATTGAAAAGCACACAAAATGGAAAATCTATGTTTATTTTTCTTTTATACGGGAAACAATAAAAAAAAAAAAAAAAAAAAGAAGAATATCAATTGTTTAATATTAATTTCACAATTTCAAAAAATAACAAAATAAAAAAAAAAAACCCAACAAAACACAAAAACATAAACAATCAAACATAAAAAATAAAACATAAACAATGAAACATAAAAAATAAAAAAACAAAAATAGATTATTTTGGAGAAAGGGTGGCATTTTATTTTGCATATTTAGGATATTATACAAAATGGCTTATCACCTCGTCGATTGTAGGGTTTTTCTTAGCCATAGGTAATATGAGTACAACCAAAAATGATAATGTATTTCATACCTTGTGGTCCATTTTTATCGTCTTTTGGATTACGCTCTTTTGCGAGTTTTGGAAACGGAGGGAAAATTGGCTCGCCTATCATTTTGGGACATTAAATTTCTGGGAAGAGGAAGATCAGAGGATCGAATTTGAAGGAACGAAAAGGGTAAGCCCGATTACCGATGAAGTTGAATTATATTTCCCGCCGTGGCGAAGGAGATTTCGGATGATTGCTACATATTCTGTTGTCTTTGCAACGATGGTGTGCGCTGCTGCGATTTCGATCGGGATCAATAAAAAAAAGATTATTGATAATGATCGACACAAGATCTCAACGGGAGAAAATATATGGAGAGGATCATTAACGGGGGCGGCGATTTTCATTTTGAATATGCTTTTCCAGCCAATTGTTGAAAAATTGAATGATTGGGAAAACCATGAAACTGACAGCGATTACGAAAATGCGCTCATTTTAAAATTATTTTTGTTTCAAATCGTAAACACATTTACATCGCTCTTTTGCATCTCATTTATCAACCCTGAGCCCGCATACCTTCAATCGCAATTGAGTGCGCTGTTGATTACGCACCAAATTATTAACAATTTCCAAGAAGTCGGCTTGCCCTGGATCAAGGCCAAAGTGAAGAATTACTTGGATAAAAAAAAGGGCAAGGAGAGTATCTCACTCATTGAAATGGAATCAAGTTATACCCAGTATGAAAACACCGTGGACGATTATTCAGAAATGATGATCCAACTCGGATTAGTTAGCCTCTTTGCAGTCGGGTTCAAATTGGCACCAATATGCGCCCTGGCCAATAACATTATTGAAATCCGCTCAGATTCCTATAAATTGAAAAAAATGAAAAAGCCCCCCCCAAAGTCCGCACGCAACATCGGTACCTGGGGAATCATTCTTGAAGTCATGAGCTACCTCGTAATCCTCTCAAATATAGCGCTCCTTGGAATCACCTATGACGATTTTTCTCGCGACGAAGACAGTAAATCAGATTTGTCAGATACACAAAGAGTTTGGCTGATACTCTTTATCGAACATATCATCATCGTAGTGAAAATAATCATGCACGCAATAATCCCAGACGTTCCTTCAACAGTTGCTATTAAGATCGCAAGGGATACTCACTTTGAAAACTTGAAAAAATCTGGCAAGGATACAGAAAATAGTATGAAATACGTTCCCAAATTATTATCAAGTAGAGACTCTTCTTCAGAAAATGAAAACGGCAATCAAAAGCATTACACTTCTTCTTCTTCTTCGACTTCTTCAGAAGAGGAGGATTAGTTACAATTTATTTTTTCATTTGATATTTTTTTTTTAAAATTCTTTTTCTTTTTTTATTTTGAAAACAAACCCAATTTAAAACCGAGATTATTATTAATATCTTTATTTTTTTATCTTTCTCAAATTATTTCTCAATGAATTTATAATCTCTAAAAAAAAAATCAATAAAAAAAGTTCTTATTTTTTTTTTTATTTTTATTATTTAAAGTAGGGGTTAATTCATTTCTTCTTGTGTGCCATTAGGTTTTCCAGAATTTAAAAGAATTGAGTAAAATCTATGATTTTTCTCCATTCTTTTGAATTCTGGAAAACCAAGGCACTTCACGAATTCCTAAATTTTTAATTAGGAATTTTATTAAAGACCCTAAAAATAAGTTTATTATCCACTAAGTGATAATAAACTTGATGAATCTTGTTTTGTAATAATATTAAAAATACCATTATTTTTTAATTTATTAGATATATTAATTTGTTTTAATTCAGATTTTACGATTATTTTCATAGGCTAGAGCAATTCCATAGAAAATGTTCCAAATCTTCAATGATATCTAAATTATTTATTTTTTTATAGAAAAGTTCTTCGTTTTTTGATTTGTTTTTTTTTTTTTTTTTAGATCCAAGATATGTGATTCAACAAAATTACCTACTGTTTATCGCGAGGTTTTTTTTACTTTTGAAAATAAACCGAAAATTAAATAAATTTTCTTTACATTTCAAAAAGTAAAAAAAACCGCTGTTAGCTTTTCCTGAATTCAAAAGAATTGAGCAAAATCATTGATTTTTCTCTATTCTTTCCGAATTCTGGAAAAGCTAGAATATCTAGACACTCTACCGTTCTTGACGGCACTTTTCGTTAGGTTTTTTTTTTTAATTTTTGTTTTGATTAGAATATCAATAGATTTTCCAAACAAAAACAATAATAAAAAAAATCGCTGTTAAGTTTCTCAGAATTTAAACTGCTTAAGGGATTAGCGCCACCAGAGATTTCTCTATAATCAAAGTATGTTGTAATTGGGAGTAAATGATATTAGTGCACTATGCCTCAAATAGCTCTAAAAAATCTATTCTAAATCTTATTGAACAATAAATTATTACATTTTTTACTAAGGATTACTATTAAAAAATTTCTTTTTGAAAAATTTGTTTTTTAATTCCTATTCCAAATCTAAAAATAGAAAGCCAAAATACAGTATTCTGGTATTTAATAATTTAGATTTAGAACTTCCAAAAGTAACTATTTTTATAATTTTTTAATTTCAAAGATTAACTCAATAATCGTCAACATAAAAGCACAAAGACTAATTATTTTTGTTTGCTTTTGATAAAGGTTCTTGTAGCATCAATATATTTGCATGATTTGAGAAATAATTAGTCAAAAAAATTTATTAGTTAATTATTTAATTTTTAAAAAAAAAATAATTTTTTAGTAACTAATCTACATTTCGCCACAAATTTAAGAAAGATATTTTGTGACTTTGTAGTCTGAATATTGATAATTCAACCTTTAAATTTATGGCGAAATGCAGATTTTTTTCTGAAATTGTAGAGTTTTTTACTAATACATAGATCATTTTTAATTGATGAGATCAACAAATATTACTACTTGACTAATCGAATTTTTAGAGACATTTGAACCATGTAGCACCAATGCTGTTCAACCCAATAACAACACACTTTGATCCTAGGCTTCTCCTTGGTAGAAGATAATCCCTTAAATAGATATTACTACGTTATGAAAAAAAATTCAAATAAATTTTGTCCTCTATGTTAAAAATATAAGCAAAAGGACATTATAGAAAATATTGATCATTTTTTATGGGTCTGTCCTTCCTATGAAAAAGATAGATTAATATTTTATAACAAACTAAAAGTATTAAATTTTAATGGAATAATTTTAAACTGTGACAGTTTGAGACTATTTTCATTAATCAATAATTTTAAAATATATGATTTTACGCTTAAATTTCTGAAAAGAAATATAGGTACAAGGGCATCTAGAGTGTAAATTACCCTTCTTCCTCAATAAAAAAAAATTCTTTTTTCAGAATTTAAAAGAATTGAGTTAAATATTTGATTTTACATTATTCTTTCAAATTCTTGAAAGCCTAGGTACTCTATGTCGCTCTATGACATTCTATGAGACTTCACATAAGGTTTTTTTTTTATTTCTAAAATTAAAAAAAATCAAGCCACTCAATAGTACTATATAGCACTCTATGACACACCCTGGAATTCTAAAATTATTTTTCAAATTTTTTATCCGAGCTATAATGCAGACCAGATTATTTCTCATGGTATATCTTTTTTTGAAAAAATGAATAGAAATAATTCTAATTTTAAACAAAGACGAAAAAAAGAGAGAAATGTTATATATTCAAGAAAGTTAAAAAAAAAATAATAAAAAAGGTAAAAACTTAATTTGAAAGTTTTTTTTTGTTTTCAAATGCCCAATGGAGAGTGGTTGTTCCATTTTGTGTCGAAAAAATATGGATCGCCAATATATTTCTTTTTTTTCTATAAGGTGTTCTAAATATTTGAACAATTCGGTTAAAATGAAATAGTCCACTTTTGATATTTTTTAATTGTATTTATTGGATAAGATATCTAAAAAGTCCTGGGGTTTTAAGGGAGTAGCCACAGGAAAGGAAAAATTTTCGCTTTTTTATAATTTTGAAGAGGATCAGAAAATAACATTTTTTACTTTGGTTGTAACTCATTGATTCTTATTATTGAAAATACTTTATTCATTCGATTTTTTAAATTTTTTTTCTAAAATCTCAAAGAAATTACCACAATAGAATGTTGAGTTGAATTGCTTAAAATAGTGTTTCAAATGTTGAATGACTTATCTTTCGTCCTTGTCCAACATTCTATTGTGGCATTTAATTTTTTCATTTTTATATTTTTTCATCATTGTTAATTTTTTTAATCATGACAACACAAGCAATTAAAAATATTTTTTTATCAGTGACATTTGGGATTAATGGATTTTGTTTAAAATGAACAACAACACTACAATCGAGAGAATCACAAAAGGAAACATAAATGGGACTTAAATAGCTAGAAGGATTCCAAAAAATAATAATTATCTCAATACATTACTTGTTAGGATTTTAAATAGTTGGATTGCATGGAATTGGTAGAGTGAATATGATTATATTTTGTCAAAGTTTAAACCACAAAATAGCTAGAAGTTTTATTCTAAAGAATCTAAAATTATCTTCTCTCAAAAAAAAAAAATCTAAACCCCATTCCAAAAATTTCGACACATCTAAAATTAAAAATTGGAAAACAAAAACTCAATTTATTATATTTTTCCAAACATAATATAAAAGCACATTTAAGTAACATAGTATTAATGTTTTTATAA
The DNA here is from genome assembly GCA_027625915.1 of Anaeramoeba flamelloides. Lineage (NCBI taxonomy): Eukaryota > Anaeramoebidae > Anaeramoeba > Anaeramoeba flamelloides. Next base: position 7,152,265 of record JANTQA010000032.1, on the reverse strand, counting down.
GTAATCATTTTCATCCAAAGAAAAGAAAACAATATAATAACGAAAAAATAATAAACGAGTGTATCGAAAATAAGGAAACAAGCGGAACAAAAAAAGTATTGGTAAATTTGTTAAAATTACACCAATAATTGTTGATCGATTAAAATGATAAGATACCATGGACCAATTGTCAGGGGATTTTTCAATTTAAGAAACTCAACACTAACCTTCTATCAACCATCGAAAAAAAAATCCAAGATCTCACGAAACAGATTTCGTAACTACAAAAAAGAAAATGAAAACAAAACAAAAAAGACAAAAAATGAAAATAGTTTTTTAAATTAAAATTATTTCCCATTGAATGTAAAGTATGGTATTGCTATTCTTTTGAATGTTTAAACTGTGCCCAAATTTTTGGAAATAAGTTTATTTTAATAAAAAAAAAAAAAAAACTATTTTATCAATATATTCTCTTTTTTTTTTATTGTTTAAACATTAAAAAAAAAATATCAAATAATTTTTTTAAAAAAATTTTTAGAGAATCTACGATCACACACCACTAAAATAAAATGTTCTTATCTCATCTCTCTCAAATTCTTAGGGTCTGTTATAGTGAGCCTACTCCCTTAATAAGTTTATTTTTTCCAATTGGTTTTTAATCTTTTTGCTTTAATATTGGAAAGTTGGATTTATTTTGAGACTCAAAAACAAAAACTGAGAATAAGTTATTCTTCAGTAATTTTTATTCTAGGGTTTGTGTTTCACAAATGGGTTTTTGTTTCAAAAAAATTTGATTATTTTATTGATCTTATTCAAAAAATTCAAAGATCAAGAACAAATGAAGAAATCGTTGGTGTTCAATATTAATTGGAATTTTTTCTTTTATTTAGATAAAAAAAACCGGAATTAAGTAAAACAATAAAGAAAAGATAGGAAAAGAAAAATAAATAAAAAAAAAGAATTTGAAAAAAAAGAAAAAAAGAAAAAAAAAAAAAAACAATGAATAAAAAGCAAGTAATCGCAAACAAAAATTTCTTCAAAAATGTTAATTTTTTTGCTCAACAACTTGATTAAAATCTGTTTTGATCCATTTTCCGTCTTGGTTTTCTTCCCAGAACGAAATGTCTGAGTCCCCACAACTAACTGAGAGTAAATTGGAAGTTAGTGACCAAGATACATGCCAGACGATATCTGGGAAATCTGCTAATTTCTTGGGGATCCATCTGGTTGGTTGCTTCAAGTTTTGTTTTGTTTGTTTTTCTTTTGTCCAGATTAAAACTGTTTGATCTTGTGAACAACTTGCAATTACTAACTTGGCGCTTGTTGTCCTTCGCCATGCAACACAACGAACCCACGAAGTGTGCCCACTGAGGGTTTCCAATAATTTTAAACCTTTGGCAACATTAAAAAGCCAGATTTTAACGAGGCTATCACCACCACCACTCACAAGTTGACTAAAAGTGTAGTTTGTTTTATTTTCATTTGTATTTGTATTTGTCAATGTTTAATGGATAATTGAAGTTATTTAAAAAGGTTGAAAGGGTTTAATAAATTATTATAAAGCAGATCTCTCAGAATTAACATTCAAAAGGTTGAAATCAAAGTAAATGTCAAAAATTAGTTTAAAAATTTAGAAAGAAAAAGTCTGACAGAAATAGATTTGAATCATAAAAAACAAAAGACTTTTATGAAAAGCTCCAAATAAAAAAAAAAAAAAAAAAAAAAAAAAAAAAAAAAAGTATTGTACAGTTTAGGTTGATTTTCGTTTGTTTGGTTTTGGACAAAAGGTCCCCAACAAACTGAATTTACTCCAACTTGGTGAGACTTGTGCTTGTTTGTTTTCCATTTGCCATTGATTAAAGACAAAACAGCAATGTTTCCATCTGACGATCCACAGGCAAGGTGGAGACCAAATTGGAATGGTGCCCAATCAACAGAATTGACAGATGAAGAAAAATCTGAAAACTGATATTCTTTAATCCAATTTTGATTGGTTTGCTTCCAAATAATTACACTCCCGTCATTACTACACGAAGCAAGATAAATTCCAAATTTTGGGTTTGACCAACTAATTTGCCAAACAGGTCCTTCGTGACTTTTATTCAAAGGTTGAAACAGATTTTTTTTTTTTTTTTTTTTGATTAGAAAGAATTAATTCATAAGGTATCAAAGAAAATGGACAAGAAGATGAATATACAGAGATTATTTTAAAAAAAAAAAAAGCACAAATACAAAATGTAATTGAAGACAAAAAGTATTTTAAATCGGAACTGTAAACCATGTGAAATTATACAGTGTGGATTGAGTTTATTTTTAAAAAAATCACTTACTCTTGTAATTCTGCAACAAGATTTTGTGTTTCTCCATCGATTTGGAAAATTTGGATTTTCCCATCAGAAGAACAGGTTGCGACTTGTTTTCCATAAAAATCCATTTGAACATCATGTACCAAACCTTTTTGTGTTGTTTTTAGTTCCATTTTGGTTTATTTGAATTTGAAATTTGGAGGTTTTTTGTTTAAAAAAAGAATTCGAAAAAGGAAACAGAGTTTAAAAAATGATTTCGAATCATCAACAATTTGTTCACCTTACTTTATACAATTTAAATTAATATTGTACTTTAAATCCTTTTAACCAGTAAAAAAAATATTATTGCACCGAGGATAATGAAGATCTGTGACCTAAGCACAAAAAGAATTTTTGATATTAAATGCTTATTTTTTTTCCTTCTTGTTTCAATGAAAAATCGAATTAAAAATACAATAGGATACCGAATGTTACATCAATTTTGAAGGTTAATTCCATGATATTTTTAGTAGAATTAAGATTCTGAACTGAATTTTATTCAAAGTTTTAAGTAATTTTTGTGGTTTTTAAATTTTTGTAGTTTCATATATATAAAAAATTATATCTAAATTATCTCTATTTTTTGAAAACAATTTTCCAATTTGATCTTTCATTGCTTATATCGTTTTTTTCAGAATAGAATATCAAGAAAACAATACCATTTTTACTTTGGGCTTATTATTGGTTTCTTTGATCCATTACTGTGTAGGTCTTTCTTGAAAAAAGAAATTTAAAATTTATTTTGAAACAACGGCCAGAACAAGTTGGTAAACTCTTCTTGGGTAAACAAGAGGAAATAAAAACTCATAACTTTACAATAAAAAAAAAAGTCAGTAATTTTTTCTTTTTAACAGATAGAATCAATAATTGATTATTCAACAATATTTGGAATCAATTATTTAGGACAACTATCACCAATATTATTTACTTTCGATTATAACACTTTTTAATTAGAGACATATCTCTGGTTACGCTAATCTGTTAAAATTAAATTGCAAAATTAAAAGTTTTATCTTAAAGTTTTATACTGATACTTGGAAAATAATGAAAAAGGGTATTTCTAGAAATTAATTGGAAACCTCTTTGAGATTTTTTGAAACAATATTTAGATAAATAATCAAGAACTTGAAATAAAAGCTTTTATTTACTACTTGGAAGATAACAACATTGATACAAAGTAGCTTAAGGGCGTAATATATTTTGAAAATAAAATGAAATCATATCAAGATCCTATAATTTTTTTTTTTGAAATTGCTTTTTTAACTGATGAAATTGGTGCGTTATTCTCATTTAAATAATTTATTAATTCAAGTCTTCCTATAATAGTATTTCGAGATCCCAAATATAATTTTATCAAAACTAAAAGTTCAATTTCAAAAAAATGTTGAAAAAATCGAAAAAAGTAAGATTCAACTCCGAATTTCTTTGTTTGTTTTCACAAAAAGAGTAGTGTATGATATTTTTGTTGCAATTTTTCAATACCCCAATCAACAAAAACAATATTTTTATCATTAAGGTTGTTGCAAGTCAAAATTTTAAAAATATTAAATAGTACCTCCTTCCAAAATTCAAAAAATAAAAATCAACATCAAATAATCGGTTTTACACTTACTAGAAACGATATAAAACAAATTAGTTTATTTTTTTTTCTTCAAGGAAGGGAATATGAGTCAGGGGGGTAAAATTAGAAAGATTTTAAATTTGTCCGAAAAATGAATTTTACCCCTTTATTTTGAAAAAAAAAAGAAAATTTTTGTTTTAGACTAAACGATTACTTTCATTGACCTTTTGTTATCAAAAATAAAATTTAATCTACAATTAACCAAATTTACAGAATTTCAAATTCTTGGGGTTATTTTATTTAACATTAATCTTAGTATTATGATTTATTAAAATCTGAAACCGAGAAAAAGGTATTGTTTTTTAGTGGGAAATAATTTTTAATTAGATAGAAAAATCTTAAAAGTTTTATTAAGCTTTTAGGTATTGACATGAAGATATAATAACTAATAGTTTTGAAAAATAATATCTTATTCTAATAAAAAAAAATAAACTCTATTACAAATTCAATGACCAATTTGAAATAAAATTTTAAAGAAAAATATTTTTAATAATTGAAGTTATCTATGATAATATAAAAATTTAAATTTTAATATTTGATCCATATTCAAGATATAATTTTTTTTCATCTAAAAATAAAATAAAAAAGAATAAGAAAAACAAGTAAAAAAAATTGGGCTATTTATTTTGAAATAAGCATTGTATAGAAAATCTAAATTTTTAAAAATTAATAAAACCCTTTATCGATTCTTCTTCCTTTTGAATGATTAAATATACTCTCTTTTTCATAATTGAAACCAATTTTTTCATTAATTCATCTTTTACTTCTTTCCAATTTTTCATTTTCCTTTTTTCAATTTAACATAACTACGTGTAAAAAATAAATAAGAGAAAAAATGATTTATTTTCAAAATTTTCATTGTGAGGGGAAAAACTTCAAAACAGTAAAAAAACAATTCAAAATTCAAATGTAACATGTGCTATTTATTATGAAATTTAGTTTATATCAAAAAATGATGAATGATGAATATTGTGTGTTCGATGTTTCCAAAATTCAAAAGAGTGTTGTAAAAGATATGGTTATATTGGTTCTTTTAAATTCAATATATACAAGAAAAAGTGTTAACCAAGTGTTGTAGAATATGGTAAAGTACCTAGGTATTTTTTAATTTGTGAAATAAAAATAAATTTTAAAAATTTTTGATTTTTTCAAAAATTAAAAAAACCTAAGCAAAGATTCCTTTGAGTGCCTTTAAGTGCCTAGGTTTTCTGTATTATTTCTAAAATATATTGATTTTTCAATTAAAAAATGAAAATTTTTAGTTCATATTCCAAAATATTTTTCTAGTTTATAAGTTGAAAAAAATCCAAAGATCTTTACAATATCGTTTAGAAATGATTTTTTAAACAAACATATAAACCCCCTGAGTTAAATCTAAGACAAAATTTTTACTCTATTAATTTGATTTTAACAGTAATAAATAATATATATATATATATATATATATATATATATATATATATATATATATTGGAAATTGAAATAAAAATTGTCATTTTACAGTTGGGAAATAATAGTAATCATAAAACTCAAGGGAATCTAAATGTGTTATAATTAATTTTTGAAATAAATCGAAAATTTATATAATTTTCTATTCATTTCAAAAATTAAAATAAACATAAGGAAATAATCAATTAAAAAATAGTCTTTTCCAGATTAAAATCAATAACTCATTATTTAATAGTTTAAATAATTGGTTCTTCTTTTGAAAATGATCTTTATTAAATTCCCCTATAAAATATTTTTAAAATAATAAACTATCCTTAAGGGAGTAGCTACACCATAATACATGATAAAAATCTGAGAGAGATAAGAGAAAATTATTTGATTTTAGTGGTGTGATATCAGTGGGTTTTCTAAAACTTTTTTTAAAAAAATATTTAATATTTTTTTTTTAGTAATGTTAAACAATAAAAAAAACAGAGAAAAGAATAGATAAAATTATTCTGATTTTATTTTTTTATTTAAATAGTTTTTTTTTTTTTTTTTTTTTTTTTTGGGGGGGAGATAATTTTAAATTCAAAGAATAAAATATATAACTATGTTATAGTTTAAAATTTGAATGAATAGAATCATATCCACTTCTCTAATACAACCAAATAGAAGTGTTTAAAATCCTAGCCAGATATATTATGGGTTAATTATTATTTTTTGAAATCCTTCTAAGTAACAAACTCCCATTCGTATTTCCTGCTATGATTCTCTCAATTATAATGACGTTGTATCTTTTAAACAAAATCCATTAATCCCAAATGTCACTGATAAAAAAATCTTTCTTATTGCTTTTTATTAACATGATTAAAAAAATCAAAAATGAAAAAATTAAATGTCGGGATAGAATATTGAGATAAGAATAAAAAATAAGTTATTCAACATCTGAAACACTATTTTAAGCAATTCAACTCGTCATTCTATTATGGTAATTTCTTTGAAATTTTGAAAAAAAAATTTAAAAAATCTAATGAATAAAGTACTTTAAATAATAAAAATCAATGAGTCACACCTGAAGTAAAAAATGTTATTTTCTGATCCTCTTCAGAATTGTAAAAAAGTGAAAAATTTTCCTTGAACGTTTCTACCCCCTTATGTGTGAAAAAATTTTTCTCTATTATTTACTTTTAAATTTGTATATAACCTTTTTGGTCGATTGGATTTTCAACTTAGTTTCTAATATACCTTTAAAAATGATTTTAAGTCAAATCTCTCTTATTAACTAGTAAATGTTATTTTGATTGATTTTATTTACAAGTAAAAAAAAAGCAAAATTGTTTATTTTTTTGAGAAATTTTTGCAAATTGTGATTAGTTTTTTTGATGACGGACTAGACAAAATATCATAATTGTTTTTTTCGTTTATTTATTGGTACAATATGAAAAAAATATTTAATGATCCTGATTAGTTAAAATTAAAAGATTGAGAATATTAACCAATAAGCTGATTCTAGCCTCTTAAGGTTACTTGATAATTTATATGTTTATGGTGTCAAGTAAATAAATTTTGGAAGTTGCACTAATATTTTCAATTTATCAAAAAAATATAATTTCAACATTGTTAAATTTGTCCCAAAAAGGTTCTTCTCAACTTACAAACCACAAAAACAAAACGAATTTTCAAATTTTTATCAAAATCTCTTGACTGTGGCATTTCTTTACAGACAACACATGTTTCGTTGATCCTATAAGCAAAATTCATTGATTAGGATTTGGAGAGTACTAAATTCGATTTTATCTTTTCGTTTCTCAAAATGAATATTCAAGCCAAAATACAAATAGTCTTTTCTTTTAAAAATGCTCGGAATCACAAAATAAGACAGTAGGTTATAATTTTTTTGCAATGAGATCAATTAACCAAAAAACTTCAAGTACCTTTTTTTTTTTCCAGCGAACAACATCAACAATATTATTCCTCTTTCAAAAAAAATCTCAATACACCACAAAACAACAACAGGAAATTAAACAAATATAATAATTTCTTGATCTGTTTTGAATCCTTTTTCAGTTTGTTATTTTTTATTAACTTTTTGTTAAAATTAACTTTTTCGAACTCTTTAAGATTCTGCTTGAACAAAAGAAAGATTGTTCAAGTTTAACCAAGCCTTTTCTTGTCGTTCAACTAACTCTGTAACCTTTGAAAAAAAGTTCAGTTTCAAAATACAGATCATAAAATTTGAAAAGTGACAACAAAATTAAGTTAAAAATTTTGTAACTTTAGATTTTTCACCTTTTTCAAACTTGAGAATTTCTCTCTGTTTCTTCAAATAAAGAAATTCTTGACAAAATTAAAAAAATTGATAATTTATCTGTTAAACAAAAGTATTTTCTAGAACATTATTGAGAGAGAAACTACAATACCAAAATCAATAAATAGCCATAGTCCACAATTTGATTCCTCAAAAGTAGGTTTTTTTGAACAACTTTTGCAATTTCATTTTTTCAAGAATCCGAATAATAAAGGTAAAAATGATTTTCCTTCGGAAAGGTTAGGTCTGTACTTTGTAAAAAAGGAAAAAATTCATTTTTATCTTTTTATCTAAAAAAAAATTTTTCAAGAGCATTTGACAAAAAAGTTTTCTGCAAAAAACTTTTTTTATTCAAGGTAAATTTTTTGTGTCAAAAAGTTGATAAAACAAAAACACAACAAAGAAAAAAAGAATACCCAACAACAAATTCTCGAATCTATTCGTGATCAAATTTCTCAAAAACAAAAAATACAAAAAAAAACAGAAAAAACAGAAAAAATACTTTACAAGAATTTTTTAACGAAATGAGTAATTCTGGTGAACATTTACAAACGCTAGTTAAACAGCCAAATTTTAAAAGTGCCGAATCACAAAAGATCAAACAAGAACAATTTGAAAACCATCTTGAAGAAGCACTCTCCTTTTGCAAGTTTGTTTTTGATGACGACGATTTAACTGCAAACGACGTCTTGTCGAAAGAGGGCATTTTAATAGTCAACTTGCTGAACAATTTAGCACCTACCCTTAATTTGGAAATTATCGCAACAAAGCAAGAGCAAGACAAAATCTCTGAAAATTTTACATTATACCAAGAACTCTTAATGGAATATTTTGGCTTTCCAAAAAGTTCCTTGTTCCAGATAAGTGGGATTCATTCTGAAGAATTTCAATCGCAAATGGGATTATTGACAACGATTCTGTTTTTAAAAGACCTGACCCAAGCCTTTGGAACCAAGCGTGATCCTATCGAAAAACTTCGAAAAATATTTGTGAATGATCAATCAAATGCAAAAATTTATGGAAAGGGCCCAAATGTCCAAGGCAATGTGTATGAAAATGAATTTTATAAACTTGATGATCGAAGACTAAAATCCTCTTCTACTTCAATCCGTAATCGTTCTTGGATAAACCATTTGATCGAAATACAAAAAAGTATTTTTTGCCAGGAACAAAATACAGAAAGTGGAAAAAGTCAACAATTAACATTACCTAAATGTATTATGGGAGCCGAGAAAGAATTCGAAAAATTTGTCAAAATAGAAATCCAGAAACAGGAAAAAGAAAAAGAAAAAGAAAAAGAAATACCAGAAATGGAAGAAGAAAAAGAAAAAGAAAAATTACAAGAAGAAGAGGAAGAGAGAGGAGGACTCAAAAACCAAAAGGAAGAAGAAAGTGAAAGACAAAGAGAAAAGGAGGGAGAAAAAGAAAGGCCAAAGCAAGAACATGAAGGAACAGGGCTACTAAAATTACAAGAAGATGAAGAACGAGAAAGATTAAACAAAATGAAGGAGGAAGAAGAACGAATTAAAAAGCTTGAAAAGGAACATGAAGAAAGAGAGAAACAAAGAGAATTAGAATTTCAAAGAAAAATGGAAGAATTAAAAAGAAGGGAAGAATTGTTAAATCAAAAAGAAATAGAATCACAAAGAAAAAAAGAAGAAGAAGAAAAAAAAAGAATTCAAAAATTAAAAGAATTGGAAGAAAAATTAAAAAAACAAGAAAAAGAGCTGAAGCAAAGAGAACTAAACAACCAAAAAGAATATGAAAGAATTCAACAACAAGAAAATAAATTAAAAGAACAATTCTTCGAAAAAAAAATTTCACAAGCTAATAAAGAAAATCATCATCGTTCAAATAATTTGGTAAACAAAGGTGATCTTAGTTCCGAAATAGAATTTGATTCCAATGAAGACGAAAAAAATGAGTCTGGGGTATCAAGTAAAAACCAAATTGAAAAAGAATTAGAGCACAAAGATACGACAAACTTGAGTAAAGAAGAAGAAATAAAAGAATTAGAAACAGTACAAACCATAAAACCAGAACAAACTGAAAAAGAAAAAAAACTAGAGAAGATAAAAAATGAAGAAAAAGAAAAAAAGGAAGAAAAAGAAGAAAAAGAAGAAAAAGAAGAAAAAGATAAAAAAGAAGAAAATGAAGAAAATGAAGAAATTGAAGAAAATGAAGAAAAAGAAGAAAATGAAAAAAAGCAAGAAAAAGAAGAAAACGAAGAAAAAGTGAAAAAAGATAAGGAACAACAAAACCTTGTCAATAATAATGATCATAATTCTGAAGGATCTTCAAGTGACGAGTTTTATGAATATAATGGAAATAAAAAGGAACAAACAGATGTCCCATTGCAAGTTACTGCCAAAGAAACAAAGACCACTTCCCCTGAAAAAGATCTTGGCACCTTATCAACAAAAACTATTTTAAATCAAAATTCAAATTCTAATTCAGACTCAAAAGAAAAATCAAAAAGCAAAAGCAAAACAAAAACCAAAATCAAACCTGGATCTAATTCAAATTCTGAAGAAGAATTTAAAAATAAAATTAAAAGCAAAATAGGAAAGAACCAAAATGAAAATTTTATTAATCCAAAAAAACAAAAACCAAATTTGCAAATAACCTTTTCTAAAATTGAAAAAAATGAATTAAAAAAAATAAATCTCCAAAACAACCAAGAATTATTAAAATATGAGTGCATTGAAAAACTATGGAAACAATACGAAGGCTCATCAAAAAATATTTTAATTTTTGAACCATTTTTTCTTATTAATACTCTTGATCAATGGAAAACAATTCAATTATCAAAAAAAAAAAAACTTGATCAATTTTTGCTAAATGAAAAAAAAAACTTTATGAGATCTTGGCAAGATGCTATAAAGTATGCGCTAATTGGAAGCTTTGAAATAAAATTATCAGTGGATTTTACTGGGAAATTTCAATATCAAACTGGGTTTATTCAATTTACCAGAAGTAAAATTATCATTTGCGAAAAAAAAACCCAAAAGAATTCAAAGAATGAATGCTACAAATACAATTGGGATTCGTCAAATTTAAAAATTGTACTAGATCCAAATGATGGATCATATTTTTTAATAATTAATGAAAAAAAAAAAGAATTTGTTATTATTCACAGAAATTCGATTCAAAAAAACCGTTCAGCAATTTTGTTATTTTTATTATATAATAGCAATAATAACAGCAAACATAATAATTTAATACCACCATTATCATTACCAACAACACCCAAAACACCCAAAACACCCAAAACACCCACAACACCCACAACACCAAAATTTGAAACACAATTCCTGAAAGATTATCATATTAAACCTTTTGAAAAGCCCCCAACAGAATTAAAAAAATATTTAAAATCCTATTCAAAATACCAACATGGTATTGAAAAGGGTTCAATAACTTTTAATGAAATTACAAAAAAAATTTATGGTAAAAAAAAAGTTAATTTCTTAATTTGGGTCTTAAGAAGAAGAAGAAAACAAAAAAAATTGGTGATAAATCGTTTTAAATCTGCATGGATCAAAATTAGAACCAATGGGTTAATTATTGGAATCGGAACCAAAATATTATATAAACTTTCATTTACAAATAATATTGCAATCATTAAATCAAAATCTAACCCCTTAATTTTTAAAATTAAATTTAATAAAATAAAGAAAAATAATACTCAAAAATCTGCAATCATTTTAACCACCTCGCCAGAAGAACGAGAACTTATCACTAACGCCATTGGAATGTTTTATAAACAAAATGTATTAAAATCTGATAAACAATTTCTTGAACCACACTTTATTCAATTTGATACTGTGATCTTACCAAAAAATCCAAAAAAAAATAACAAAGAAAAAAAAAAAAAATCTAAGAAAAAGAATAAGCATAAGAACGAGAGCGATACAAAGAATAAAAGCGTGTCAAATACTAAAAGTGATATCAACAATGTAAGTGATATAAAAAATAAGAGAGATACAAATAATGGAAGCGATACAAAGAATGAAAGCGTTTCAAATACAAAAACTGATATAAAGAATAAAAATGATAAAAAGATTAAAATAGATATAAAGAATGATAGCGACACAGAAAATGAAAGCATTACAAAAAATAATAACGATAACAATAAAGATAATGATGATGTTTGGTATGAAGCTAAAAAAATCTTAAATAAAAAACAATTGACTAAATTAAATAAAAAATTCTTTAAAAAGGAAAAAAGAGGCGAAGAAAAATGGAGACAACCATTAAATTCTTCTCCATTGTTTGATAAAAAAAAGGCAAAAAAACAAAAAAAAAATGACTTGAAGAACAATACGAATACCGATTCCGATGCAGATACTGATGTTGATACAGAAGCCGATACCGATGTTGATAAAGATGCTGACACAAGTACCATTACTGATAAAGATACAGAGACCGAGAAAGATGCCGATACCGGTTCTAATGCGAATTCAGATCTAGAAACAAATTCAACTAAGGAAGAAAGGAATGGAACAGAAGAAAATTTGACAAGAGGTAGACAAAAATATCAAGGGTTAGACAATTCCAACCCAAATAAAAGAATCCGAGCTAAAAAAAAAAGAAGTTTTTCAATGTCCCATAGAAATACTGTGGGGCTGTTTTACAGAAAAAATAGCAATACGAACGAAATGGAAAATAACAGCGTGAAAAACGATAAAAATAATGACAAAAATGGTAGCGATAGCAAAGAAAATAAAAAGCAGGTCACAAAAAATAAAACAAAAAGTATTCTTTCCCCAAGAATTGTCAGAAATCAAAACAAAAGATTTTCGCTCAATATGAGACATGTAAAAAATTTCGATCAAAATAATTTTTTTAAACATAAGGAGAATGCTATTAGATCACCAAGAATCGAAAAAACTTTTCGTTTTGGGGGAGAGGAAGATACAGGATCCACAAAAACTAAGAAAAAAAGAAAATTTTCAAAATCTTTTAAAAAGAAAATGAAGTTTAAAAGCAAAAGTAAAAATAAAAATAAAAGTAAAGGAGAAAGTAAAAGCAAGAAAAAGAACAAGAAAAAGAACAAGAGTAAGAATAAGGATAAGAACCAGAGCAAAAGTAAAAGAAAAAAATAAATAAAAAATATTAAAAAAAAAAAAAAATTGAAATCTTATTAAATCTCATTTAATACAATTCTAAAAATAAAATCAATTAATTATGTTTTCTTCTTCTTATTTTTTCTATTTAATTTTAACCAGATTTTATTTTTTATTATCAAGTTTTTGAGTAAATAATTCTTAAAATTCATTTCAAACACATGTGGAAAGTTTTTGGTATAAATTTAATTGGGAAGTATATCCTTAAAAATTAAAAAATTTTTTTCAAAAGCTTAATTTTTTTTTTCAAATGTCATCTAACAGTTCTGAAAAAAAGTGAGAAATTTCTAAAAAGTGGGAAATTTTTTTTCATTTATTTTTTGAAGGGAGGTAATTAATTTCCTCTTACAGCCGTTAGGTTTTTTTTACTTTTTGAAATGTAAAGAAAATGTATTTAATTTTCTTTTCATTTCAAAAATTAAAAAAAAAAAACATATTTAGCTTTTCTTGAGTTTTCTGTTTATTTGGAAAATAAATAGATTTTTGTTAGATTTTTTTGAGTTTTCTATTTATTTTGAAAATCAATAGATTTTCGATAGGTTTTTTTTACTTTTTTTAAGATTCCGAAAATTTATTAAAATTTTCTGTTTATTTCAAAAAGTAAAAAAAAACCTAGAAAACATTAGAAATAAAACAGAAAACCCTCAAAAAACCTAGAACACTTCACAAATAAAACAGAAAACCACAAAGAAAACTAGACACTCTCCGTTACTTTCTGTTAGGTTTTTTGAATTTAAGAAATAAACTGTAAATTTTAAAAATTTCCTTTTTATTTCTTAAATTGAAAAAAAGCTAGGCACTTAAAGGCACTCTACAGTATTTCTCCTAATTTCTACATTTTTGTTTAGAAATTTCAATAAAGAATCATAATTTTCATTATTGTTCAACAATGACAAGACAGTTAATTATCACTTATTTTGTATAATATCAAAGATATTATTCTTATTGTTTTTTTAATTTGAATTAATTCTTTTATCCAAATTGTTCGATTTTTTTCATAGAATGGGTAGTTCTGAAGAAAATTATCGATATCTTCAAGATTTCTAAGTTTAAATATTTTTTACATAAGTTGCAAAATTTCGTTTTTATTTAATTCTTATCATAAACATAAGAATATCTGTTTGGAGAATTTGTGAAATTTCTTAATTCTAAGATAGAAGTAGAAAACTACAATTTTAAATAATTTTTTTGTTAGCTTTTTTTTTTTTTTTTTACTTTTTGAAAGAAAAAGAACGTTTATTTAATTTTCTTGTCATTTCAAAAATTAAAAAAAAATGACTGCACTTGATACCACTTGACGACAGGAATTTTTGTTAATATTATAATTATACCCAATAATTTTTAAATATTTTAGACCTTTCCACCAAGAATTATTTATTATTAAGATTTCTCTGAAGCGATTAAGATTCTTATTCAATAATTTTAAATTTTCTACTTTCCAATTAATATCTTGATCTTTTTTTTTAAATTTTATAAAATAGAAATATATGTTCAAAACCAAGTATTTCTAATTTCTTTTAGAGTTTAATTTTACTTTTATATATTGAAATTCTGACTTGATCAAGTTTAACTTAATTTTAATAAATTATTCTTCAAGAATGTGAATTAATTTTTAAAAAAATTGTGACTTTTTTATTTTTTTAATTAATCAATAGAGTCCAAGTATTTTTGATTTAGATTAAAAATTACTAATCCATAGAATAATTGGCGAATAAAGATCAATTTGAACTTTTGTAATTTTCCCCCATTTTCGAGATTGGTGAGTTTTACTTGGCTAAAAAAATATTTAATTTTTTAAAACGATCTTTTACCTTTTCAAATTGTTTTTGTAATTGTTTTTTCTTTTTCTAAACAAATGCCTAAATATTTATTTTTGGATAAAAATTTTTGATTTTAGTGTTTTATCAATATTTGGATTAATTCTAAATTCTTACATAATTATATATTTCATTATTAATTTATTGTCGATTTCTGAAATTCGCATTTCCATTATCAAAATCAAATCATCTGCAAACATCTTTATATGTTTTACAATATGTTTAATTTTTTAAATTAGAAAAAAATGACTTTTAAATCCAATTTATAAAGGGGAAAGAGGGTATCCTTGATAGAACCTTAATCCTACCTTTCTAGAATAATTTTTTAACCATATTTTTATTTTTTCATTTCAAATATATTTATAAAGAGCATAATGTACTAATATATGACTAATATTATCAAATTATTTTTGATATCAATTGTAACCACAAAAAATATTTATTTTTATTATCAGTTTTAAGTTTCTCTAATTCAAAAATTAAATTTAAAACAATAATTTCTATTATATCATTTTTTTAAAAATCTGAATTGAAAATCTGATACTAAACTCCAAGAGTCTTCGATTCCTTTATAAACAAGTTATAGAAAAAACATTGCTAATGTGTTATTAATTGACATCGGTCTATAATTTAATGGGATTTCTTCATCTCTAGCTTTGTGTATAAATAAATTATTCATTTCTTTAATGAAATTTATTATTTCTTCCTTTGGATTATTGGGCTAGCAATAAAAAGTTTGTTAAATTCTTTGTAAAAATCTAAGATATTCTTTTCCATTTTTCTTTTTTGGTTCAATTTTATAGAATTTTATTTTGTCAAAAACATTAATTTTTTAAGAGAAATTATTTCCTACATGATCATTAAAAATATTTTTCTAAACAACAAAGAACAAATAACTGTTTAATAGTCAAAATAATTGATACCCTATTTGGATAATATCAATCAGATTTATAATACTTTTAAAATATAATATAATGTTCTCATAACTGTGAACAAAACAATTTTGTTATTATTTTTTTACCATCAAATTAACAAAAAATATTATTAATACCAGGAAAATTGTATTTTTCAACTTAAATTGTAAAATAACATTTAAAAATATTTTTTTGGAGACTATCTTTTATTAACAATATTGTTTATGATAAATAAAGTTATCAAAAAGTGAAAAATTCGCAAATATTTAATTTTTTTTTTGAAAAAATTTTTTTCATGATCATGATGAGTAAAGGACTACATTTGAAATTCACCAAATTGAAACAGCACATTTTGCTTTCAATATCAATATAAAATGTAAATATCTCTTTTGTAAAATATTCTCCAATAAAGATCAAAAATCATTTTTCTGTTTATTGTTAAAAGAAAAATGAAAAAAAAAAAAATTGAGATATGTAAACTAGAACACCCTTATTATGAAATATGTGATTGAAAAAAGTCAAAAAATCAGTATTTTATCAACAAAAAAAGGACAATCAATTCAAAGACTCTCAAAAAAACTCTAACTTTAAAAGATTACATTATCTCTGATTTTTGATCATTGAATTACTTAAATTGAGCAATTTTCTATAAATCAGATTAATTCTCTAAAAAAGTTAGAGTTCTGTTGAAAGTCTTTGAATTAATTGTCATTTTTTTGTTGAGAAAACCCTGGTTTTTTTTCTTGGATCCAATTCAACTCCATAATTAAGAGGATGGTATATTCCTCATTTACTTATGGAACAGAATACCCCTTACCAAATACCCAACTCACTTCGGATTTTTAAGTACTTTTTTGATAATTTTTTTTTTTATTTCTCTCAAAAACCTAATTGTAGAATCAAGAAAATTTGCGTTGGAGTTTTGTGTGGAAGAATTTTGTAGAATTTTGAATGAAAGGATCTTTGTGGAATTGAATTTGGAAATATTAATCAGTATTTTTATTCAAAATTTCTAATTTATTAAAAAAAGTTGATGTTAAATTGTTATTTCGTTTTTTTTTGGAAATGGGGATTTTAGTGGATATAATACAACAGCATATCTAATTACTGTACATTTCTTCAAAATTTATCTTGGTTATAAAATAACCGAATATTATTCTTCAAAAATTTTCAATCCATACCATTTTGATCCTAGATTTAATTTTTGAAAACCTTCTCCTCTTTTCCCCGTAAAAAAAAAAAAGACTAGAAAATTCACGATAAGGTACCAGGGTTTTAGAAATTGTTCTAAAGGGAAATTTTCTTAAAAAGCTAATTTTTTCAGATCCTTCTTTTTCATTATTTAAGGGTTACAATCCCTGAAATTTGAAAAAAGATTATCTTACGTAGGGTATATTGACTTGTTAATTTGGTTCTTAGCTGATCGATCTTGGATTTGGTACTTTTAAAAAATAATTTTTTTTAATTAAGTTAATTAACTAAAAAGTATTCAAAAATTTTCTTCTACAACCCAAAATTCAAGATTTATTCTTAAACACCTATCAATCTATTATACTTACACTCTTCAATTCGGATTTCAAAAAAAAAAAAAATAAATTGTCAAAAATTTACATTTTGAACAACTTTTAAAACTAATACCAAATCCAAGATCGATCAGCTAAGAACCAAATTAACAAGTCAATATACCCTACGTAAGATAATCTTCTTTCAAATTTCAGGGATTGTAAACCTTAATAAAAGGATAGATAAATTTTGGAAAAAATGTCATTTTTTACTTCTTATATCTAAATGATTAAAATTTTAATAGATTTCTCAACCTATAAATACTGATCAAAACACATAATACTTTGAATTTAAATTGCAAATATAGTTCTTAAATTACTTGCCAAATTATTTTCCGATTTTAAATTCATTTAATTTTTTTTCAAACAGTAATTTACTTTTGGGAAAAATTTTACAATAGATCAATTACAAAAGGTTTTAACAAATCACTTTACATTCGTTTCTGAATGAAGAAGAACCAAGAAAACCTCATAAACTTTTTTGACACCTTTAAAATACTGATAAATTCAAATAAATATCAGAAAATTTTCACTTCATTTTCCTTTCTTCGAATTTTTTTACACAAGCTTTGATTTGTGCATTTTATTATGTAAAATGTTAAAAAACTTTGTAAAGTGGCTGTGATTCAAAATTTTCTTTCTCTTGTGTTGTTTTAAAAGTTGAGATAAGAAATTGGAAAAGTAGGAAATTGAACTAAAAATTGTATTAAATATATTTGATTTTATCAGTATCTTTGAAATGTCTATCTTTCTAGGTTATTCCTCATCAAAAGATATAACAGCTAATGAAAGAATTCGAATTTATTCTTTTTCTTTACTGATACTGGAAAATACTAATAAATTTTCAAAAAATTTTTAGTTCGATTTCCATTTTTATATATCTTCAAACTGTTCTGTATCAAACAGACTCTGACAAAGAATATTTACAAGAACAACTAATTGTACAGAGTTTCTTAACACTTGACTTGATAAAATGCTTTATTCAAAGCTTGAGCATAATAATTTCAAAAAGGAAAATCAAGTAAAAATTTTCAAACATTTATTTGAATTTAACAGTCTCAAAAGTAAACACTGATCAAATACAAAGAAATTTTCATTTTTCTCGCCTTGACTTTTTTATTAAAATTCCAAAACAAAAGAATTCAAAATAAAATACAAAACAAAAATGAACAAAAAACCAACGATCATCGATTTTGGATCAAGCACGATCAAAATAAAAAAATTTGGAATAGATAAGCCAATATTAAAACCTTCATTTGTCGGATTGAAAAGGCACCATGAGCTTATACCTGTTGATGAAACAGCAAGAATTTTTCCTGAATCAAAAGTCCTTATTGAAGGCTCTTTGATTGTGCAACAAAACGTTATAAGCCGTGGAACAATTCAAGATTATGATTCTTTTGTTCGTCTTTTTTCAAATCAAATATCCAACGAAGAAAACGAAAATGGGAAGCAACGTAGTATTGAGCAAAGTCCAATGTTTCTTTTAAATTCACTTTCATTTGATCAGAATGAAAAACAAAAAGAAAAGCTTTGTGAAATCTTGTTTGAAGGTTTCCAAACCCCAAGCCTAATTTATTCTTTGTCTTCGCCTTATAATTTGTACCGAGGCTCACAGAACACCACCAGCCTCACGGGAATTTCAATTGAAGTGGGTCATACGTTAACTGAAATTGTTCCCATTCTTGAAGGAGAATTAATTATTGGAACAACAAAGAACAATAACAAGAGTATAGACAATAATATATACTATTTTGGAGGCAACAACATTAACGAAAGGCTCGCCAAATCAATAATCAAGTTAAAGGATTCATATTTTGATTTTTCATCTCAAACAAGTAATATAATTCGTACTATTGAGCAGTTTAAAGAAAAGAGCTGTTATGTGAATTTGAATGAAAATAAACTTGGTAATTTAAAGAAGGAAATCAACTTTGTTCTGCCAAATGGCCAACAAACAAGAATTCTTCCAAATAATAATCTTTTATGGCAATGCTGTGAACCATATTTTAATCCAACACTTTTACCAAATATGAATCATTTGAATCAGAAGGGTCAGGAACAGTGTTTACCTGAAAAGATCATTTCACTTATCAAGCCTTTTAATTTTGAACAAAGACAGTCACTTTTAAAAAATATTATTCTTTCTGGCGGATGTTCTTTAATTAAAAACTTTGATAAAAGGCTTGAATATGAATTAAATAATCTTTTATTAAAAAATGCCAAAGAAGAAGAAAAGCAAAATCAAATGCAAGAAAAAGTTAGTGAAGCAATACAATGTAAAATAAACAATAAAAAAATGGAAAACCGTCAATATTTGAGTTTAGTGGGTGCCTCGGCATTTATAGAATCCAAAGATTCTGATTTTCTAAAAAAATTTATTCAAAAAGAGGAATGGGAGGAATTTGGTCAAATTATATTAAAACAAAAACAAAATATATCTTTACTCAACAATTTGAATAATTATAACACTAATAACAAGTATAATAATAATAATATTAATAATAATAATAATAATAATAATAAGAATAGTAATAATATTAATAATAATAATAATAAAAATAATAATAATTTTTATAATAATAAGAAGAAGAATAATAATCGAGAGCTTAAAAAGATCGATGTTATATCATCAATAAAACAATATGAACAAATAAATAAAAATCAAAGGGTAAATGAGAAAAAAAAAGAGGAAGAGAAAAAATATTTTAGGAATTTTTTCCTGAAAAATGAAATGATAAATGATAATTATTATAAAAAATATCACCTAACACCAACAGAAAATGATGAAGATTCTTTTGTAAGACAAAATATAGATCCTATTATATTAGATCTTGGTTCCTCAATAGCCAAAGTGGGTTTTGGGGGGGATAACGCACCAAAAGCTATTTTCCCAACAATTATTGGATGGCCAAAATATACTTTTGTTCTGAACGGTATATCGAAAAAAGATATTTACTATGGTGATGAAGCACACCAGTACAAAGCATACCTTTCAATAAGTAGCCCAATTGAGAGAGGCATCCCAGTCAATTGGGACGAATATTTCTATCTTCACCACCACACCTATTATTGCGAAATGAAAGTATCCCCAGAGGTACATACTAGTATAATTGCTCTGCCGGCACTTTTCCCGGAAAGGGCACTGCAAGAGATATCCCAGATTATGTTTGAAGAATTCAAAGTTCCTAGGCTACACTTTGGTCTTGATAACTATTTTAATCTATTATCTATTACGAAATCAACTGGACTAATGGTTTCTATTGGAGCTGGTGTTACATCAATAGCTCCCTTTTATAATTATAATATAATAGAATCTGGTATTCGAAAGGTAAATCTTGGAGGCAGGGACGTTACCAATTATTTAAGTAAATTATTGTCTTTGACTCAATACCAGCCAACCACTACGGCACACTTTGAAATAATGAGAGAAATCAAAGAAAAATCTTGTTTTGCGTCTTTAAATTATTTGCAAGATTTACAATTGTCCAAATATTCTACCAAATTTGAATTCAAATATAATTGTTCAGATAACCTGAAAATTTTATTAAATAGTGAACGATTCCAAGCATGCGAATTGTTTTTTAACCCTTCGTTAGATAACCTTCAAATAAAGCCCATTCAGAAATTAATTGTAGAATCGATAATGAGTTGTCCAATTGATTTCCAAGAAGATTTGTTTAATAATATTTATATTTTTGGTGGTTCAACAATGTTTAAGAATTTCACAGAAAGGCTTGAAATGGAAATTCATCAAATTGTACCAAAAAAAATTAAAATAAAAATTTGTGCACCTCATGAAAGAAACTTTTCTACATGGATCGGCGCTTCAATTTTTTCGGAATATTACCAAAATAAACAAACAGACAAGAAATTCACCCGAGAAATATATGACAATGAAGGTTCTTCAGGTATTCGAAATTATATGAATAATTCCAGCCCTTATATTAATATTTTGAATACCTTTGACTGTGCTATTGGAAAAAATTGTCATTATTCTAATTTTCAAAAAAAGCAACACTTGCTTGAAAAACACTCAAATTTGATTAATAATTTAAAAATAAAAGACCAAAAACAATATGAAAAAAATCTAAATTTACAAAAAAAGTACAAATCAATCACAAAAAAATCAATTGAATTGAATACACTTGTTAAAGATTTAAAGGTAAAAAATAACCTCTATGTACAAAAGTTAAAGGAATTAAAGGAAGAATTACAATTAAATCTTTAATTACAAGTTTCAATCTAGCATTTTTTCTATAATTGTTTTTTTTTTTTTTGAAAAAATTATAAACCCCATTCCAAAAATTTGGAAAACCCCAAAATCAAAAATTGGCAAAAAAAAACCCGAATTTATTATATATTTTTCCAAACGTAATAATAAATCACTTTTAAATTACATATAATTAATGTTTTTATAAGACAATTATTTTAATCCTTATAAAAGAAAAAAAATAAAATAAAAAAATAAAAATTAGTGCTTCCAAAATAATGAAACGAGCTGAATCAAAAAAATGTAATACCAAATTTGTTGAAATTTCCCCAACAATGTTTGATGGATCAAATGATAAGATACTATCGACCAATTAAATGTGATTTTTCTATTTAACAAACTCAACACTAAACTTCTATCAACGATCGAAAAAAAATTACGGATCTAAGGAAATAGATTATTTAATTGGAAAAAAGAAAACGAAAATTAAAGACAAAAAATGTTAAAAAGGAAATATTAAAAAAAATCAAAATTATTTCCCAAATTGAATGAAATTGTGATATTAATATTCTTTATATTATTTTAACTATGCATAACATTTTGTGATTTAATTTTTCTTAAAAATAAAAAAGAAAACAAATGTAACTTTCCATTCAGTAACATTGTAAAAAAGAAATTCAATTTTTTTTTTAAAAAAGTATCTATAAAAGATTTCCTAAACTGAAATGAGATAAATTTTTTGATTTATTCATCATGGGATGAGGATAATTGAAGAAAATTTTAAAATAAATAAAAAAATAAATAAAAAAATAGGATTTTTTTGATTGATTAGATTTTGTTTTTTATAAACTTGAAAAATACTTTTTTTTTTTTTAAATAATTTATTTTTAAATTAATTAAACAATGATTTGTAAGAAAATTATTTATTCTATTATATTTTTTAGTTATCCTAGAAATATTATTTGAATTTGTAATTGTTTTTTTAGGGTTTTTTGTAAGATATAAGTTATAAAAATCATAAATTAAATTTATAAACATTTTATTGTCGGATTATAAGTATTTCAGAACAAAAATAAACTCTTATATACACGATTAACATTGATATAAGTTACGTGTGTTTAAAAAAAGGATTATCAAAAAACAATTGTAAACAAAACAAAATTACTTTTTGTGTTTTGAAGAATTTCAACTGTAAATAGACAAAATGAAAAAAAGTAAAATAATTCTTTACAATATTAGCAAAATTGTAAAAACAGATTTGAAAGAAATAACAAATATATTGTTAAAATTAAAAAAATTATATCGTTCTTTGAACATTTAACTCATGTTGACAAAAAAAAAAAACATAAAAATTGAAAAAACTTTTTAAGATCTTTCATTCAAATTGTGAAAAATGAAACACTATATTATAATGTTTTTGGAAAAGGAAAAGATTAATCTCATTTTTTTAAAAAATTTTAATTTATATTTTGTCAAGTATATAGTGTTATTTTATGTGGCAATTACTGGAGTATTACTTAGATAGGTTATCTAAAAAAACAATCCTGGAAATAATTTTAGAAAAACTAGTTTTGGAATTAAAAATCAATAGATTTACATTAAAAGTTGTGTAGTGTAGATATCATATTTTCATACTTTATAAAAGAAATGCTGTAACATAAAATACAGTTTTATGGTATAATGTAGATCTAAAGGTTTTGTTATTTGCTCTAAATTGGAAACATATTTAAGTATTAGATTGAAACCAAATTTTATATTGTGAAATTACACTTCTTTTCAATAGAAAATATTTAAAAATAACAGGAAAGAATTTATTTTCTTAAAATAAAATTCAAAAAAATTTAAAGATCATCAATTTTAAAAAATCAAAATTTAAAAAAAAAATTCATCTTTTCTCATTTACTATTTCTAAAATCTTAAATTTCTTTAATTTAAAACAAATTGTTTTCTTGAATTTCGCAATCAATTTAACTCGATTTAATCTAATTTGTGGTTATTTTTTTAACCCTCTATATTTTACCAAGTAAGTATTTTGTAACATTCTTGAGAAAATAATAACTTGGTTGATATAAGAAAAAAACACTGAAAAAAAATCTAGATAACAAAAAGTATATAAGAACGACACTTCGAAATTAACAAAGTTGTTTTCAACATTATAATTGAGAGGCCATTCAAATTGGAATAGTAGTGTAATTCTTTTCATCTTTTTACTATAAATATCTTAATTGACTCATAAAATGAAAAAAATTAATTTAGCAATTAATTTTTTTGCTTTAAGGGGATTCTAAACTAAAAAAAATTTACAAGTAAATTTAATAGCAAATTCCAAAAAAATTTACCACATCTTGAAATTGAAAAACAAAGTAAAAATCTGATTACTAGAAAAGAAAACAAACTTCTAAAGCTATTTTCAGAAATGAAATATTGTTTTTAATTGTTTGATCCATGTTTTCTGATTTTTGAAAAGTTTAAAATCCAACAAATTTCTGAATTATTTTAAAATAAAATATTTTCTCTAAAAGAAGGAAACAATTTTATTGTCTATGGGGAAAGTTCTAAAAAAATTCCTTTAAAATGAAACCACCAAGTTCTAAAATAGCTTAGTATAAAAAATCTACTTAATTTCTAAAAAAAATACAATAATTATTTTTAACTTTTTAAAATATATTTTTTTGTAATCCAAAGAATAATTCAAATCAATTTTTTCTTTTTTTTGCACAAAAAAATACAAGAAAAAAAACCAAATAATCAAATTAAAAATTCTTACAAAATACTTTTTCAAAACCTAGAAAATTCAATCTAAAACTTAAAGAAATACTTTTTAATGTGATTATTTTTAATCAATGATTAATAACCCAATTTTAATTTTTCCAATGAGTTATTAACAACCCAAAGATTAAAGGTATAAATAGACTTTACAATTATTTTTCAATTTTTTAAAGATTTTCAAACAAATAAAACCAATCCAAATTAATATTTCTAATAATAAAAAATAATAATAGATATTATCAAATTACTGATTTTAATACAAAATTTCCTTTTATCCTCTTAATATTTGAAAAAGAAAATTGCCTAATCTTTTAAATTTCAAGAAATTTAATAAATATTTGTAATAAAATAAATAATGAATTTTTTTCGAACTCCAAGAGATTCAATATTTGATTTATTTTTATTTTATTTTTAAAATAAGATTTAGAGTTCAATTTTATTTATTTATATATACTCCCAGAATTTACTAAAAGTGAGATTTCTTTATAATAAAAATATTTTGAGCCAATTTTTATTTTTTGATTTGATCCAAAAACCCAATCTAAAAAAGATCAGATCTTTTTACTGAAAAATTAATTGGGACAAAATGAATTCTTTTAAAAATGATAACTCATCTCTCTAAACTTGATAAATCGAGTTGAATATGAGTTTCAATTTTATTCTTTTGTGAAAATGATTACTCTCTTACCTTTGGGATAAAAAGATAAAAAAGAGTTACAGTCAGTTCCACTTTTAGGACAAAAACTTTCAACAAAATTTAAGGTACAAAAATAATTCCAAATGTAAGGAACAAAATTCAAAATCTAGTAAAATTATTTTGGACAAAAAAAATAATTACAAAAAATGTGCTTGAATTTGAGATTTTTTGTTAACTTAAATATTGTTGAAAGTTTGTTTCCTAAAAGTGGAAATTACTGTACTTATCCCAGAAGATAAAATAAGACCATTTTTAAGGAAAATATATTCCTATTCGAAAGATTTTTCAAAACTATACGCATAGTTGTTTGGTTGGTAAAGTGTTGTTCTTTTGAGATTTGGAAAAGTTTATTTTTCTTTGCTGTGATTTGGATTCTAAATCGGGAACAATCTTTATTTCCTTTTCCATTTTTTCTTTTATAAATAGAGTTCTCAAAGAAGTAAGTTGTGATTTTTAGCTTTGATCTTATTTTCATAAAAAAGGAAAGTGAAAATAAAGCGAAAATTATTTCGATTTAAAATTGAAATAATAGCAAAAGAATTGGTTACAGCAAGTGAAAATAGTTGTTTAATTACTCTTGTATTTATCAAAGGATTGAAAAGTTGAATAAGACAAGGAACGTTGATTAGCTATTTCGGCAATCTAATTAACTTGGTTTCATACATTTAATTGAAAAACAACTCTCAAAAAGGTCATTTCAAAAATCATTTTTCTTACATTATTCTTAATTAAATTGATTTTCAATGCCAAACTCAAAAGGGTACAGAGCAGGAACACGTCACAAATACAGAAGAGGATTCCGTCAACATGGTATGCCAGGTCTTTCAACCTATCTTCGAACATTTAAATTAGGTGAATATGTCGATATAATTGCCAACAGCGCAATCCAAAAAGGACTCCCATACAAAGTCTTCCATGGAACAACAGGAAGAGTATGGGCTGTCACCCCTCGCGCAATCGGAGTAGAAGTTTTAAAAACAGTTAAACACAGAAGATTTAGAAAGAAATTATATGTAAGAATTGAACACGTAAGGAAATCTAAGTGTAGAGACGACTTTTTAAAAAGAGTTCGAAAGAACCAATTACTTGTTCAAAAAGCTAAAAAAGATAAAAGTAAAATTTTTCCTTTTCTTCTTTGTTTGTTATCTTTTTTTTTGCTAATTTTTTGTTTTTTCAAAATTTTTTCTTTTTGCTTTTTTTTTTTCTTTTTCTAAAAAAAAAACAATAAAAACAAAAAAATAACAAACAAAAAAATAACAAACAAAAAAATTAAAAAGAAAAACCACAAGTACCAAAAAGGTGGCCAAAACAACCAAGAGAAGGAGAATTTGTCAAATTTAAAAAAGAACAAGTCAAAATGCTTAGACCAGTCAAATTTGAACTCGACTTTTAAAATTTTTTTTTATTTTTTAAACAGTAACTTTGCTTTTTATCCCCTTCATAAAGATTAAATTGATCTTTCAATTAATCGTTTTTCTTTCACTTACAAAATAACAAAAAAACGAAAACCAAATAGATTGGGAAGTTTAATAACCCAACACAAAAACACTTTTTGTATTTTTCTTTGTTTTTGCATTCTTTACAAAATTTTTTTGTTCAATTTATTCAAAGGAGGAAGGAATTGATCAAGTCGGAGGCAACCATAAAGTCAAAATTTTCACTTTTTCACTAATTTTTAATCAAGAATTGAAACAAACATTTTTTACTTTGGTTGTGTACCTCTTGATTTTTAGAATTCAAAGCACTTGTTGAAAAACAATTAATTAAATTATTTTTGAAAAGTCTCAAAGAAATTGCCACAATAGAATGTTAAGTTGATTTGTTTGATCTACTTTTGGGGAATGTTGAATGGTTTATCTTTTGTTCCGATCTCATCATTCTATTTGGACATTTTTATTTTATGTTTGAAAAAAATCATTTAATTAATTGTTTTAAAGGAAGAAATTTTAATAATTAAAATCAACTGAAAATAAGGAAAATTCATAATATAATTAATAACCAAGTTCTTAAAAATCTTGGGGTTGTTATATTTATTATTTTAAATAGGACTACAATTTTTAAAACTCTCTAGTCTAGAAAAAAGGTTTATTTTTTGGTGTAAAAATTTTTAAATCGATGTGACAGGAATTTTCAAAAAATTCAACTTTAGGATATTTTTTTGGTTAGATAATAACTAATTAGTTTTGAAAACACTCTACCCATCTAAAAAAACTCAAATACCGAAAAAAATAACTGTTGATAAATATTGAAAGTATCCGTAGAGTGTCGTCAAGTGCCTACAAGTGCCTACAAGTGCCTACAAGTGCCGTAGAGTGCCTAGGTTTTTTACAATTTTTGATATGTAAAGAATATTAAATAAACTTTTGGTTTCTTTCTCAAAGTAAAAAAAAAACCAATGGTGTTTTTCTTAAGATTTTCTGTTTTATATGTGAAGTGTTCTAGGTTTTTTTGAGGTTTTTGAAATAAACCAATAATTTATTAAAATTTTCTGTTTATTTCAAAAAATAAATAAAAAACTTAAAAAAAACCAAACGAAAATCTATTGATTTTACAAAGTAACAGAAAACTCAAGAAAAGCTAACAGCTGCTTTCCAGAATTTAAAAGAAAGGAATAAAAATCAAAGATTTTACCCAATTCTTTTAAATTCTGGAAAAGTTAATGGTGTTTTTTATTTTGACTTTTTGAAATAAACGGAAAATTCATTTAATTTACGGTTTATTACAAAAATCAAAAAAAAAAGTAACCAAAGTACCAGTCAAGTACCGTGGAGTGTTGTAGAGTGCCTAGCTTTTCTTGGGGGTTTCTGTTTTATTAGTAAAATCTATCAATTTTCATAATAAACAGAAAACTCAAGAAAAGATAACAGCCGTTTTTTTTAAAATTCCAGAATTCAAAAGACATAAAAGTAAAATCTTTGATTTTACTCTATTCTTTTAAATTCTGGAAAACAAAACAAAAGTATCCTGTTTTTATTTTACTTTTTGAAATTCAAGGAAAACTTCTTAAATTTTCTGTTTATTTTAAAAATTAAAAAAAACCTAACTGAAGTGTCCTATCTTTTCCAGAATTCAAAAGAATAGAGTAAAATCTCTTTGATTTTCCTCGAATGGTTCTTTATTTCAAAAATTAAGGAAAACCTAACCGGAAATCAAAATACATTTATATATATATATATATATATATATTCCAATTTAAAATAACAAATAATTATTTATAAGTCAAAATAATCATTTCCCTATTTGAAAGATGATCATCAGATTTAAAATACTTTTGAAATATAATAAAATGACCTCTTATCTGTGAATAAAAATTATTCAAATTTTTACTAAATAATTTATAAAAAATATTAATAAAACCTGGAAAATTGGATTATACAACATAAATTGTAAAAAATCTTTAAAAATATTTTTTAATCAAAGTTCAATTATTAGCAAATAATATTTATTGTAATTGAGGTTATCAAAAAGTAAAAAATTAGCAAATATTTAATTTTTTATTGAAAAAATTTTTTCTTGATCATCATGTGTCAAAGTTCAAATTTTTATAATCTTTTAAATTTAAATTTTTAATAATTTTTTCTTTTTTATACTGGTTTATTCTTTGTGATTGCCATTATGTAGAGTATAATATTTTAAACAAATCATTTTTTGTATATTTATTTTTTAAAAATTTGGGTTGGCTGTTTTCAAAATTTTTAGTTCTTTTTTATTCGAAAATTCATCAATAGTATTTTTATCTTGTTACAAATGGGTTGAAAAAATTTGAAAAGAGTTTAATTACCAAAAATTTGTTTTATTTCATTACATACAAAATTGTTTCAACTGAAATAAAACATTGTAATTTAAAATTTATCTTTAATAAAATAATTTCAAAAAAAAAACTAATAACTGTTATGGAAAAAAAATCTATACATATCAAAAAAGTGTGACATTTTATTTTTCTCAAAAATTCAAGATTTAATTGGGAAAATTAGTAAAACTGATCAAAATCACCAGAATATTTTGTAGATAATGAAAATCCAAATGTGAGATTGAAACCTTTTTAAAAATACGAAGTCTAATTTTAGATTTTCTTCGTTTCAATTTCATCTTGATAGTTCAAATAGAATGCGTTAAAAATCAAAAATTCTTTATGCCTAATTACAAAAAGTGGCAAAAAGATTAAAAATTTTATTTTTATGAAATTCATATCTTATAAATTACAACTTTCAGAGAACACGTATAATATTTAATCTGAATTATTTTGTGTATACTTGAGAAAAACAGGATTCTGATTAATCTAAAGGTATTGTGATAAAAAAATTAATTTATGATTTTTCGATTATTCATTCTACATCTTAAAAGAACCTGACAATTATCTTTTTTAAAAAATAGCATTGAACATTAAGATTTAAGGATTTAGGATCCATGGGAATCGATATAAAATTCAAAGAATTAAACCCAAGAAAGCACTTCTTTTTTAAAATAATATTTAAAGTGAGAAAAAGAGAAAAAATAATGATAATTCTCCATATCTTAGAGATATCAAATTTTAAAAAAATATTTGAGATTGTTCATCAATATTCTTTTTACAATCTTGATGAAATTGAAATCATGCGAATCTAAAATTTGACAATGCTTCTTTAAAAGGTTTTAATCTCACATTTGGATTCTTATTATCTACAAAAAATTCTGGTGATTTTGATCAGTTTTACTAATTTTACAAATTAAATTTTTAATTTTTGACAAAAATAAAATGCCACACTTTTTTGATCAGTAACATTTATTTTACACAACAGTAAATATAAATACAATATCAAAATGATTTTGAAAAACTTTCTTGGATATTAAGATAATTTGTTCCATAATAGAAACAGCAATAAAAAAAAAAGACAAACAAATTTATTGAAAAACAAATTTCAAAAAGATAAAAAATCAAATAAATCAAAAAAACACAAAAAAATTATCTAAAAAATAATAAAAAAAAAAAAATAAAGCAATAAGTTTAAGAAAGACCAAAACCTGTCGTATTTTCAATGGCAAGTGATAATTTTTTTCTTAATAATTTTTTATTATTATATTGAGGGAGCTTGAGCAAATTCATACAAGTTGAACTTGAAGGCAATCTTTCAAGGTCGCTACCGCCATTCTGTATTGTGAATTGTGGCGTCAAATATCTGAATCCCAAAAGAGGAGCTCTGGCTGATGATGTTACGAATCGCAAAAAAATTGAACGGTTTTCCATTGAGAACTCACTGACGACTTCCCAGAACAACTTGATTGTTTGGTCTTCAGAATTGTAACCGCCAGAATACTTTGTATTTCTTCGAAGATCTGCGACATCGATTTTCTTTTCTGTCCCCGAAATTAGCATTTGAAGTTCATTTTGATTAAACATTCCAATCCAGTGCTTGTGCATTAGCCTATAGAACCCATTGAGGAACGACTTGCATTGGGAACTAATTTGCTCATTGAGTTTATAGTTGCTGACATAATGTATATATCTTGTTTTATTATAATCTGTGACGGGTATTAATGAGCCGTTGGGTATGATGTCGAAAACTTTATTTTGACCGAGCACGTTTGCCATTAGGGAAAACGTCAAGCCGAGATCTTGAACATTTCCCTTATAATTTTTGAGATACAATAAATTTTTGTACACATCTGGATCCAAAGAACGCAAGTTGTCCAAAAATGTGGCCTTGCCGAGAATCTTTGCAAGGAAAAAGTTGGCAAAGGGGATATCCACGAGCGAGTTTTCATACATGGCCTTTCCGAGGATGTATCCCAAAAATTCAAACATGTCCAAATGCTTGGAGTCGATGAATTTTGAAAGAGGGTTAGGATAGAGTGTGTTATCATCTGTCTTACTAAACATGCCGATTTCTGGAGAAAAGCCCTCTTTGGTAACTTCCAAAATGAACTCTTTAAACAGGCCACCGCCATCGATACCCGATTCCTGTATACCGAATTTATCAACGAAGGTGATTCTGAGAGGCTTTTTTAAATTGTGGTATTCGTTGGATAACTGCTTAAAGGAATCCTCCACCAAATGACTTCTTCGGACTTTGATTGAAACAACGGGCCCATCTTGTTGTAATTTATCTCTTTCGACGCGATCACGGAAAACTGCCAATCGCGTATTAAACGGTATTACAAATGGAATGTGCTTTAATATTTTATACGTGTTATGATTCTTTGAAATGCCCTTTTCCTCTTGGCTTAACTCTTGTATAAATGTTGTCAATACGATACTTTTGGACAGCCAATGGCCCTTTGGCGCAAACCCGTTACGCGCATCGCGATCGTAGATGCCAATTAAGACTTTTAATGACACTTTTTTGAGATCCCTGATTTTTTCCTTACTCAGATACCTTAACGCCCTTTGTGAGTTGATTTCCTTTTTAAAATAAATAATCCTCACCAATAATTGTTTAATTAAATCTGTAATCGTAATAATTTGTTTTAATTTAAATGGCCCAGAAAGAAATTCGTCATCATTTTGAATTTTCAATAAGTTGTTCCATGCTGACAAAAACACAGAGACGATGGGTGTCAATCTCACAGAGGGAAGGTATGGATATTTTGTACAATATAAATAAAAACCATGACTTGAGAGAATTTCCCATAACGATAAAATTAATTGTTCATTTTTGCCCACTCGACTTAAAATCGAATCTCCTAAACTGGGCATCTGGATCATAATGTGCGCCAATAGCTGCGACAAATTTAAGACAATTTGCTTTTTAATTTCTTCCTTTGAGATGCTTTCCTTATTTTGATTTTGATTTTGATTTTTATTTATATTTTCTTCCTGATTGGAAAATAATTTTAAATTTGATGAACCTAAATAAAAAAATGAAAATAATTTTTGAATATGAGCAGGGTTATAAATTATTTTTAATTGCTTTTTTAAAATTTCTAATTCGTTATTTAATTTGTTATTTAATTTGTTATTAGAAAAATTTTTAAAAATTAAATCGTTTTCTTTTTCCTTTTCCTTTTCCTTTTCCTTTTCCTTTTCCTTTTCCTTTTCCTTTTCTTTTTCTTTGCCAATGTTTTTCAATTTCCTTTTCCTTCCCCTTTCCCTTTTCTTTTCCTTTTCCTTTTCAATTTCCATATCAATATCAATAACAATTTCATTTTTCTTTTCTTTTTCAATTTCAATTTCTTTTTCAATTTCCATATCAATATTAATATTATTTTTATTTTTATTTTTGTTAATATTGGATTTCGTTTGCTTCTTATAAAAAAATCTCGTCTCGGATTCTCTTCGTTGGAGTTTTTGAAATAGCCTCGAAGCCCCAACATCATCACCTGATAATAGGGATTTTGGTATCTTGATAATTAAATTTGATAATGATTTGATATAATTTAATAGAATTGAAGGCTGCTCAATAATTGTACTCTGTTGTACAAAATCAAGCAAATTTGCAAATATCCAAACTTCCTTCGGTAAATTTAAATGGTACAGTTTGGTTTTTAAAAATTTTGTTGATAATTGAAAGATAGATTTTTTAAAAAAATTGGATTTTATAAACAAATTAAAAACTCGTTTTGGCAACAATTTTGGTAAACATGGAATTGAAAAAATTTCAGTTACAAAATGTGAATATACATCAATCTTCTTTCCCAAATTACAAACTAAAGGACGGAAAGATAATGTGAATAGTGTTTGTAAATTGTTTTGCGCACTTTTCCCTTGTTCCTTTGATTTAATCATAAACACTTTTCGTAAGTCATGGTACCAATTGTTATTGATTAAATATTTAAAAGTGTCATTGACATTTTGTTGCCCCTGTGCTTTTGGATCAATATACTTGACAAAAAAGATAATAATGGTATTATAGTGATTATTGATAATAGTACTCGTCTTAGATTTTGGGTTTCTTTTCAAGATCCGAAAGGCAAACTTTAAATAAAATTTTATTTGCCATCGAATTGAATTCGCTTGGTGTGTTTGCTTCTTTTGAATGAATTTTTCATAATAGCCTTTGCTGTTCGTGAGCAATTTGATATAGCTTAGCAGAAATTCCAAATCCCTCTCAGAGGAATTGTAAATGAATTTGATCCTTCTCCCCTGTGAAACTAAATAGTCCACATATAATTCTGTTCCTTTTTTGATTCGATCGGTGTTCAGTAATCCTAATTGTTCCTGAAATTCCTTTCGAACCTCACTTTTTTTGGTTCGTTTTTGTTTGTTTCCTCGATAAAAGGATTGGATTTTTAAAATAGCATTGAAAATTTCTTTCTTCTTTTGTCTTTCTTTTCTTTCAATCGCTGCTCTTTGCAGTAATTTTTGTCTTTGTTCTTTTTTTTTACTTTGTTCATTTTTTTTTGTTTTTGTTTTGTTTTTTTTTTTTTTTTATAGTTCGACAGAGTTTTTGTGGTTGGACAAAGAAGAGAATTTGACAACAATTAAGAGAACAATAAAAAGAAAACTGTTTATTTAAAATAAAAAAGTATTAAAGTACCTTGCCCCACGGAGTGAAAAATTCTTTTTGGGCTTATGATTACCATCAAAAAACATTTTGAGAAAAAATGAAATACAATTTTTTAGTTTGCAAATATCAGATGAAACTTATTTATTTTCCCATCTCTAATTTTGGATTTAATCATTTGAGCACCAAACCGATCTAAAAATGAAATTTAGATCCCTACATGTTCCAAAATTGTAATTTTTATCTGACAGTTTATTATATTTTGAAAAAGTTGAAGATTGTGTTATTTTGTCAAAATGTTCAGATTTCAAAGTGGTGTATTGAAAAAAATTGAAATGAAGTGTAGAAGATCATAGGCGAATACAATAGACGATTTTTTCAAAACAGTCAATGAAATTATGGTTTTGTTTGTTCTAATTTGAAAAATAAAAGAGAAAAATTTTGGCTTTATTTTGAGATTTCTTTTTCAAAGAATGATCACAAACCACAACCCACTTTCTTGAGAACACTTTTTTTGGCAAAAGAATAATAAGGAAAATGAAATAAAATTTTTTCGTATCTATTTTTCAGATAGTAACAACCAAAACGATAATTCCTTTCTCATTATTTTAAGGCTTTTCGAAGACAACTGGAACCATTTAAGTAACCAAATTGACAAAACTCATTGTAAATACAATATCAAATCGTTAGAGTTGTTTTTTAAAGCCCAAGTCCAAGTATAAAAGCAAAAAATGTCCATTTTTTTTGTAATTTTTTTTTTCAATTAACTCAATAAACAAAAGGTTGGCTGAAATGTAAAATCGATTACTATTCAAACCTACTCAAAAACATGGTTCAAAACTAAACTTTGAGATATTCCTAAAAAGTTGATTTAAGAAAGTACTTTTTACCATTTTGAAAAATTTTAATTGTGTGAACCTAACTGAATAAATTTTTTTTGAGTGCCACCAGATATTGAAACTTTGAAACCAAAATCCCATTCGCCAGTCTATTCGTCAAAGGAAAGCGAAACATAAAGTAATTCCGAGCTGAATCTTTCATTTTTAGATTTTTTTTTGATTCTATTTTTGAGTTTTATTAAATTATTGGTTTTGGATCTAGAAATGTGTGTTTTTATACGAACGAGCGAAATTAACCCAAAGAGTAAACCAAAAAAATATACCCCAAAAGTGTGTGTATTTGAAGCAATTATTTTCTCTTCGAAGTTTAAACACGAAAGAACCTAATTTCAAATAAAATTGTAGAAATCGAGATTGATGAAAAAAAAAAAAATCATTAAAAGCCTATTTTCGAAGATTGCTTTTCTTTGTCATCTTAATTTGTCTGATTCCAAGCAATTTATTAACATTGAACTTTTTGCCCCATTATTATTTATTATTATTTTACAAAATATTTTGTGACAAATTTGCTTTCAAAAATCTTTTTTCAAATATTTTTATTAAACCAAACCAAAATAAAGAATAATATTTCAAAAATTAATATAGAGGGGTTGAATTCTTGGAATCAAAAAAAAGTTACAGAAGATCCAAGTCAAAATAATTGAAAAATTCAAGAAACAATTTTCAATCAAATTCAGAATTATTTTGGGTTCTCGATTTAATGTAAAATAAATAATTAAAAAATCAAGAGAATTTGTCCAATAAATCTTTATTTCTCAAGAAGAATTCAGAAAATATCTGATCTTCTCAACAAAAACTCCAATTAGATTAATTAAATGAAAATAGGATTTATAAATTCATTTTGGAATCTCTTTAGAAATAAACAGTAATTTGTTTATCCAAACATTTTCCAAACACAATTATTTTCATATAGAATTAAAAATAAAACTAAATAAAGAATAAGTAATTGTGAAAAATGTTATAGATAAGATCAAGAACTAAAGGATTTTTATTTATTTTTTTTTGATCAATTTTTTCATTTTTGGGATTTCGGTTTTTTTGTTGGTATGAAAATATCTTATACTAGGATATATTCCACTCTAGTATTTATTAAAATATTAATGTATTGGGCTAAAGAAATAATTTGAATAATTCAGTTTCGCATAAATGGTGGGAATCAAAAAATGAAAAATGTACTTACCCCCTTAAAAAAAAATTATAAAAAAATGGCATTTTTTTTGCTTTTATACTTGGACGAGGACTTTAAGAGTTTTTGAAAGAGATCTTTATTTTTAAGGACTGTGTTCCCACCTTTGAGAGTGTTGAGGAATTGTGTTATTTCATATTCACTTCTCCAAAAGTATTTTCAATCCGAAGAAATTGAACAAAAAAAAAAAAATTTTTGTAATCATTAGAGGTTTTGATGATAACATATATTATCATGATATTAACAATAAAATCGCAATAATATTAAAAAAATTGCGATTAGTCCAACTTTATCGCGAAAAATCATAAAATCGCGATAAACAACATTATCGCGATATTCACATTATCGCGAAAAAATGA
The DNA here is from genome assembly GCA_027625915.1 of Anaeramoeba flamelloides. Classification (NCBI taxonomy): domain Eukaryota; family Anaeramoebidae; genus Anaeramoeba; species Anaeramoeba flamelloides. The sequence continues at coordinate 7,116,616 of JANTQA010000032.1, read as the reverse complement.
AAAATTATTATTTTCATTTTTAAAAAAAATCTCTTGACTTTTACAAAGCCTTGAGATTTTTACAACACTTTCCCCTTTAATAATGTCAGAAAGTGTTTGCAAAGGTTATGAACTGTCTTCAAGTGTTTGAAAGTTTTTGAAAGATAGAAAACTTTTTAGAAAGGGAATTGAGTTTGGTTTGTTGTGGAAAAAAAAATTTTATTCTTTTCATTTTTTTTTTTAACAAAATATAAAATCTCAAACAAATTTTATGATCAAACTAATAATTACCAATCTCATCAATACACTTGAATATAAATTATGTGTGTTTTCTTAAAATGGATTTGTTACCTTCACAATTTTAAATAGCCAAAAAGAATAAAGAATAATTTGACTTCTTATTGGTGATCGATCAAACAAAAACCTCTATTATTCTAATTGTGTTTTCTGTCCAATACAAAGATATGAGTAGAAAAAGAAGAAGAAGACAAGAATTGTATAAAAAATCTGAATAATTGGTGATCATCTTGCAAGGATGTTGTGAAATCTTTTGAAGAGTTATCCAACTCCTTTTAGCTTTCTGAGAAAAAATGAAAATATTGTAACCCAAGAAAACATTCTTTAAAGAACAGATTAAGGGTTGGTTGTTTTAGAAGGTCTTTTATTCAAAGCAATTTCCAGCACCACCATTAACTGAAAAAATATTTATTTCTATCTTTAGTTCTTATTGTTGTTGAACTAAAAGGATCGATCGGTTTGTCAACCAAATAAAATGAAAACACAACAAAACTCTTTGATCTGATCCTTGATTGGATCAAGTATCTTTTTTGTTGTTTTTTCAAAAGAATGACTTTTTGTCACCTAATCTATTTTTTGATCATTAAAAAAATTTTTTATGCAAAATATTTCTCAATTAGCCCAAAAACCCATCAACTATTATATCGCGATTAAAAAGTAATCACGATATTTTGGCATTTATCACGATTGTCTAATAATTATCGCGATTTTATAGAATATCGCGATTTGTTATATTATCACGATAATATTGAATTATCGCGATTTTAAGATATATCGCGATTTGATGGAAATTATCGCGATTTTTGTAACTTTATCGTGAATTATAGCACGTTATCATCAAAACCTCTATTAACTTTCATGTAGACATTTTTTCTATCTTTTTCAATTGATCAGAAAAATGTAATTCCCGGGTTTGTGAAAATTTCCGGGTTTTTGGTTTGGCTTTAATATAATTATATGATTAAAAAATGAAGTATATTTCATTACACAATCCTTGAAAAATTCAATAATACTTGATGAAAAAGTTATTAGATAACTTGGCAAATTGTAAATGTATTTATAATCATTTAAGGAAAATAAGGAATTGAAAAGACATCTGCAATAGAATTCTTTATCAAATAGGGAATGACTTTTTATACAATATTACTTCACAAATCCCAATTACATCATTTCTTTAAACTTGAATAATGATTTTTTTTTTTTTTTTTCTTTATTTTACTCAAAAGTTAAGGTAGAGATATTGAATACTTTTTATTATTGTAAATAGAAAACTAATCACCATAATATCAAAATCTTGCAAATGAAAAGTATTTTTATTATCGGAAAAGAAAAGATATCTGATTAGAGAAACAATCAAATTATTAAGACTGAATAGTATTTCCAACATTTTCTTTATATCAAAAGTTTTTCTTTGATTTGATCATTTTTTAAATTTTAAAAAATAACCCAACCAATAAGATTTCAAAGTTTATAAATCAATCCAATATAAAAAATTGAAAAAAAAAAATATATCATGTAGAATATAATCACAACTAACGATTACTTCTGATTAATTACTCCCTTTTTTTATTAAAAATATATCAATAAATGATATTTATCATAGAAAAAAAAATAAAAAAAAACCTCAAAAAAAGTGAATCAAAATTTTTGAAATGATTATATGCCCTTATCAAAATTAAGCACTATTTTTTTCTGATTAATATTTTTCGAAATTAAGTTCATAACTTAATTTGATTAACCACTGTGATAATTTTTTTTAGAATAAAAACACGCTCAACTTTTGAATATCAAAAATATTTTTTGAAATTACTGTGCACTTTTTTATTTTTTTTTGAAAAATTGGGGTTGAGAAAAGCTTGAAATCAAAGAATAAGTTAATATATTAAATTAGAATGCTTTTCCAGTGAGTTTATCTTTTTAGTTGAACTTTTTTTTAATTTTACCATTTAAAACAAAAAAAAACATTTGAAGACCAAATTAGTGCCTTTTGTGAAAAGAAAATTCCCGATAATTTAGAATTTTTTTTTGTAAATGAGCTAAAACCAGATAGTGTATCTAAAAATAAACAAAATTTCAAGTTTGAATTCAATGATTTTGGCAAAAAACGTTTTCAAGAAAAAGCTAAATTGAAACTTAATTTATTTTAATTACTTCATTTAGTTTTTTTAATTGTATTAATGGAAAGTATTTGATCAGTTTTTCATTTTTATTGTTTTTTGGGTCGTTGGGACATATATTCAAAAAAATATCCTAAAGTTGAATTTAGTTAAAATTCATTTTCACATCCATTTGTAATTTTTACCCCAAAATAAACTTTTTTTCTCGACTAGAGACTTTTAAAAATCGTAGTATTATTAACAACAATAAATACAACAACCTCAAGATTATTAATAAATGGATTGTTGGTTATATATTGAATAAAATTTTAATATTACAAGGATGGAATGGTAATTGGAGTTGTCGCTTTGTCTAACTTTTTTTTTTTTCAATTATATTTTTTCATACTAGTCTTGGCAAGACAACTATTCTAAGCAGATTTCAAGTGACTTTAAATCAAATAGATCACTCTCAGGAACATTTTATATCTACTTACATCTTCTCTTTAAATAATGCACATCACCCCTACCCTCTAACATTATTAAAAAACGAACAATAAATAAAAAATCATGATTTCAAAAATGAAAAAAAATTAAAGTTCCAAAAGGCAATGAGAATAAAAATCAATTTTAGAATTTCAAAAGAGACAATACTGTGCCTCAATGGAAAAAAAAACTATTAAAAATTCATAAAGTCTAATTTGTAATCCTTTAATGTTTAACATACAATTTATTGGTTTACAAAAATATACAGCTCTTTAAAGTACTATTCAGTGGACGATAAATTTAATTCCTTGTTTTCTTTAATAAAACTCTTTTACAGATTTAAAAATTTAGTTTTCTTAAATTCCATAATATTGAAAAAAAATATAAAATTAAAATAGAAAAATTTTTAGTAAATGTTTGAGATTTATTGAAAAATATGAAGATTCTAATTAAGCTGAATTGTTTTTTGATATGATTAAAAAAAAAATAAATAAAATAAAATAAAAAAATTATTAATAAACACACACACACATACATATATACCTACATACATACATATAGTAATATTTCTAAAAAAGAATGACTGTGATATTAGGTTTCATATTATATTAAAAATAAATAAAGATTCAAAAAAACTGGTAAAAAAGTTTTCAATAAAATTAATGTTTTTTCTTGTTTTGATTTTTTGGAATGGAAAAATTAGTAGGCCATCCATTATTCTTTAAAGAATTGTTTTTGAAATTAGTTTTGTCATTTGTATTTGTAAACAACTCATTTTTTTTAAAGAGATTTAGAGAAGAAGGATTTGATAACGAAATGAGATTGGGGGTTTTAAGTTTAATGGTTGCTGTTTTTATATTATTTTTTTGATCAATATCGTCACCATCTGATTCCTTAGTATTTTGATCATTATTATCTAATGAATTGCTTCTCATTAAAACATCGAAATAAGCATTTTTTGTATTTGAATTTAAAACAAATTTTTGACCAGATTTGTTTGTAAAAACGTTTTTCAATTTTCGCTTTGGGGGGTTGAATATTCTTAAAAATACATTTAAAAGGCGACTTTTGTCATATCTTAAAGCATTTTCAACATCTCTTTTTGTTTCAAATTCCACAAAGCAATATCTGGATTCTGTGCGATAAAGAAATTCAATTTTTGTACTATTATTTTTATCAATTGCTACTTTACAATTTTTGAAAAAGGATACCAATAATGGCCTTTGTTTAATTTTATAAGTAATTCCTGAAATTACAACACACAGATCAGAATTTAATCCAAATTCTTCTGGAGTGGATTTCAGCATTATTAATTCTTCTATTTCGGATTTTAAATTTTGTTGTTGCTGCTGCTGCTGTTGTAGTTGAATTTTTTCGTTATTGATTCTTTCTTGTCTAAAATATTCATTTTCTTCAAGATTGTTTTTTGAAAGAAATGGTTTGTATTCTGTTTCAAATCCTAATTCATAAAAATCCTCAGTTCCATAATATCCAAACTTACTTCTTAAAAATCTATGATTGTTCTCATCGAAATTTGGATAATATTTTTGCTCATTTGTATTATTTGGTTGACTGCTTTGCAAACCCCGTTCTTGAGTTTTTTGATTTGGATATAATGAAATTCCTCGATTTTGATCCATAATATTTTGAAATGGATCATTCATCATCCCAAATAGATCAACAAAGGGCCTCATATTTTCCATTTGTGAGAAGTTGTTATTGTAATTATTCATATAATATCCTATAATATTTTCGTTTAAATTATTATTATTTTTTTTTGATTCATTTTATTATTATTTTAGTTTTTGTTGATTGTTTATTTATAAAAGTAAAAAGAAAATGAAAAATTAAGATCTTGGAAAATCGTTCTTATTTTTGTCAAAAAATAGAACTTTATCGGTACCTTTATCAATAAAGTTCGAATTTAAAACTTAATAAAGTGACCTTTTTCATTTGATCTTATAGTTTGTCAAATATTTAGACCTTTAAATAAAAACAAATTATGGTGGCGATCCATATATTTTCGACATAAAAGGAAACAGCACCAACCCATCTAAAACGAGGTACAAAAATAAAATTTTTTTAAGTTTTAGTTTTTTTTTATTTATTATTTTACCCTATTTTCTTTCTTACTTTTCTTTCTCTTTTTCTTGTCTTTGTTTAAAAATAAGAAAATTTTCTTTTCTTTTTTTAAAGAAGAGCTATCCTATGAGCTATAATCTTACCTACATTATAACTTGGATGAAAGGAAAAAAAAACTCTAAATAATTTTTTAGGATTTCAGGAAGTGTCGTAGAGTTCCTAGATTTCCTTGAGGTTTTCTGTTTTATCTGTTAAGTGTTCTAGGTTTTTTTTTATTCTTGAAATATAAACAAAATTAAATAAATTTTCTTTACATTTCAAAAAGTAAAAAAAACCTAACGAAAAGTGCCTAAGTTTTTTTTAATTTGAGAAACAAAAAGAAAATTAAAAAAATTTTCTGTTTATTTCTTAAATTAAAAAAAACCTAACGGCAAATAGGAGGTAATTTTGTTGAATCACCTCTCCTCAATAATAAAAAAAACAAAAAAAAAAAAATATTTTTTTTTCACATAGATTCAAAATTTAATGAAATCATACTGAAGTCATTTAAATGACAGTATTCTCAATTTATTTTGATAAAAAAGAATTAAATTCATATTAAATTCTCAATTTCAAAAAAGATCTTTAACAATTGAATTTTTCAGTATGAATTTAGGAGGAAAATAGAATTCTCTCCTCAATTCAAATTTTAAAATGTTTTATATTTTGATCTTTTAAAAATTACTGGATAACTAAAAGTTCATTAGATGATATTTTACTTCTTTCTCACAATAAATAAATAAATAAATTAGATGAATATTTTCAAAGGATCAAGAAGTTATTATATTTTCTAAACTAGCTCTTGAAAACTTTAATTTTAAGTCTGGAAATGAAAAATGGGTTATTAAGAGATTTAGTAAAGTATTAAAATGCGTATATAAAAATACTCCAATTAACAAAAGTATAAAAAAAAAAGATTTATAAGGGAAAATATCTATGAAAAAAGTATTTTAATGGAAGTTAATCTATTTTATTGAAACTTCAATTTCAATTTTTTGTTTGAAACTTTTTCAGTTTTGCCAGTTTCACTTTGTCAAACAAGAAAATTCACAATAATTCTGATCTTTTTGTAAAAAATTCATTTTTAAAATGTGTTCCCTCTCTGTAAATACTTTTGATAGCTCCCTGAATTAAACTGAATTGTAATTAATTTTATTCATTTGTAGATCTTTTTACAGCAAGGCCTTGTTTTTTTTTATTTAAAAGATTTCTTTATATTTTTATTTTTATTTTCGTTTATATCTCTTCTTCTTATTTTAAATTATTATTGTTTATTAATAATATAGGTAACATTTTAAATTTATTTTGAAAAGTGATCAAAGAGTATAAAATATTAATTTAAAAGCTTTATCTTAAATTATTTTCTTATATTGTCCAAATATGCAAAAAGAAAAAAAGTTTGATTATCCATGAAGATACGAAAAGGGATATAAGGTATTTCCAAAAAAGTGGGGCATTTTTTTTTTACATTTCATATAAAATCATTTTTGTTAGTGGATCTATTTTTGTTAATTGAACAATAAAAAATTAAGTTCAATATTAATACTGATTGAATTAATGGATAAGTTATTTATTTGTAAATAAGTTGGTTGAAATATTTTCAAAAAATGAAAAAATAAAAAGCACTTTTTTTGGTGAAAACTATGCACAACCAATTTCAATAAAAAACTGGAAATACCAAAGGTACAAATGATTTTTTAAACAATAAAATGCAGTTATAGGTTTTCAATTCTATTTGAAAATTTGTTGATATTAAAAAAGTTATGAAAATGGTTTTTTCAATCAAAAAGAAAATAATAAACACCAATTTTAGCCTCTAAAAAATATCAGATAAAATCAAGATCAGAAAATTTAATATATTTTTATTTATGTAATACAATACTAAGAAACAAATTGAATTATTATCAAGAATCTATAAATGGTAGTTAATGATTTTGGATGTTTAAATACTTTTTTGAAGATAGAGTTTAAAAGATATATTTTAAAACAAATTTGACCCACTTTATTGGAAATAGCTTATTTAGCGGTCTTACACTCATAAATTCAAATTTTGGAAAAAAAAAAAAATAAATTGTAAAAATCTGCATTTGGAAACCACTATTAAAATTCATACCAAGTCCAAGATCGATCAGCTAAGAACCAAATTAACTTGTTGTCACTATACCCAAATACAAGATAATCTTTTTTTTAAATTCCAGGGATTCTAAACCTTAAGGGATGAGTTATTATGGTGAGGTTAAAATAATTTTTTCGAAATTGAAAAAAAAAAATTTTTTTTATGATTACATACAACCTAATTAAAAAACTAATCAACCTGCGATGTAAGATCGATCTCTAAAAATCAACAATGAAAAACGAGATATTTTTATAAAAAAAATGCCAAAAGATCGAAACTCAATTTCCAATTAGAATGGTTATGAATTATAATTTTGAAAACAACTTTGTTAGTTTCGAAGTGTCGCTCTTTGGCACTTTTTGATATCTTGCAGGATTTTTTTTCATTTTTTCATTTTTTGAACTTCCAAAGAAATTATTTTTAACTCAAGAATGGTATAAAATCTTTACTTTTTCAAATATAGAGGGTTACCAAAACAACCACAAATTAGATTAAATCGAATTAAATTGATTTTGTACTGAAATAAAACAATTTGTTTTTAATTTTAGAAATTTAAGCACTTGGGAACATAAAGCTAGAAACAAGTAATTTTTTTTCTAAATTTAGAGTTTTTGGAATTGAGATTACTTTAAAAATTTTTTTTTTGAAATGAATTTTTTGTCAATGAGAATCTTGTAATGTTTTTTTTTCTTATTTCTGGATCTCCCTGTAAATCTTTTTATTTTTTTTTGTTAATAGAAATTTACTCCATTTAGATCCTCTGGAAATTTTTTGATGTTAATTGAATTTTTTTGTCAGCCAAAACAAGTACAATTTAAACAATACCCTTTTTGGTGTCAAGCCACTACTTGAGGGTGGAGTTAATTCACAGTAAATGACTAGATCCTTTAAATCCCCATTTTTGGATTTGTAGAAAAATTAATTAAACAATTCACATTTGAAGCAAAATTATATATATACTTTTAAATTCATTGAAAAAAACAAGAAATAAATCAAATAAATAAAAAAATCTATTAAAAAAAAATAAATTAAATTCAAACCATTTTGAGAATTCCAATTTTTATCATGATATTGCGGATATGATCTCGGATTATGAAGAGGAATTTTTAAATTTTGGTTTTGTTGTTTTTTATTTAAATGATTTGTTGAATCAAAATTTTTATTTTCAGAAAATTGATTTTGATTAAATAATTGAAATAATTGATTTGACTGTTTATTAATATTTTGTTTATTACTATTTGGGTATAAATTTGAATTTAAATTATTATTATTATTGTTGTTGTTGTTGTTGTTGTTGTTGTTGTTGTTATTAAATTTAATATTTCCATTGATAATATTTTGATTCTTGATTGAATCATTTAAACCATTTTTCAAAAAGTGATTTTTTTCTTGCTCTTGTAAATTCTCGAGATTTGTTTCTTGTTTCCGCTGAAGGAAAAGTTGGTTTTGTTCTCTTTTTTGGTTTCCCTCTCGTTGAATTTGCTGCTTTTGCTGCTGCCGTTGTTGTAATTGCTGCTGCTGCTGTAATTGCAACTGCTGCTGTATCAATTTCTTTTCTTCTTCTTCTTCTTCTTCTTGTTCCTTTTTTTCAATTTTAATTTCCTCAATTGTTTCATTAATTATAGTATTTAATTCGCTTTCTAAGAATGTATTTTTTAACTCTTCAAATAATAAAAAAGAAGTTTCATTTTGTAATTTATTTTTAAAATCTTTAATAATTTTTGATTTTTTTTCTCTTTTCTTTTTTTCGATTGCCTCTTTTTTCCTTAAAACTTTTTTATAAATTTTTCTTTCTTGAGCAACAGTTTTGCTCACGATTTTAATACAGAAGCTATTGATCACTGAAGAAATTATTTCTTCAGTAAGCTTTTCGGCAATTTCAATTTTTGATTTCTCGACAACCTCCTTGCTTATCCCCATTCCCTTGATGTCGATTGCCTGTACTTGTTTTTTTTGATTTGATTTTGAATTTTTTGAATTTGACTGTGATCCTCCTCCACCTTTTCTTGGATTTTTTCTTTTGTTATTTCTTTTTTGAGAATTTTGGTCATTTTCTTTTTCATTGTTTTTAAATTTCTCCTCAGAAGTCGATTTATTACTATTTTGGATTGCTTCTTTATTATTCTTTGGTACATTATTCCTATTCCTATTATTCTTACTATTGCGATTATTAGTTTTGCCCTTTCTTGAATTTTGGTTTTTATTCTTATCCTTTTCCTTTTTGTTATTACTTAAATTCTTCGTTGGCGTTATTGAACTCTTATTATTTTTTTTTTTGGCTTTTTGATTTTTGCCCTTTTTGCGGTTCTTATTTTTTTGATCTTTTTTATTTTTATTCGTTTCATCTTCACTTATTGTCAATACTCTTCCAAATAAGGTTTTTTCAATTTCACAAATTTCGTTTTCAGTCAAGGATGGCTTTGGCGAATTTTGGTACATATACTTTTGATTGTTCTTTGCTTGCTGTGATAGGATTCTTTCCTCTTCTTCGGAATGGAATATTAAATACGGCGCAACAGTGCTGCTCCCTGAAATGGCTGGTAAGGTGTACGGCCTTTCAATCACATTTGGTCGAATATAGTTTATATAGCTCATTTTTGTTAAAAAGTCGCCCAAGGGCTCTTCTTCAAAGTCGAACGTCGACATTGATTTTAAAGTGTTGATGATTTGATCTTTGTAATTTGTCTTCAGATGCTTGACGCACTCTTTATAATTATCAAATTTTTTGCCATCAAACAAGCATTCACATTGCCACTTTTCTCTTCTTAAAATATTTTCTTGAAGAAACCCATCAACTATCCTCTTCATTGCTTCTCTTCTTCTAACAATCATTTCACTTGTTAGCCCTTTGGCGCTTGTGTTGTTTCGTGAAGTTCGACAATTAAAATGGGTTTTTCTTTTTTTTGAGTCCCATAACCTTTTGATACCTAGCCTTGTTGTAGGTTGGTTTTCATTTTCAATTTCTTTTTCGTTTTCTTTTTCATTTTCATTTTCTTTTTTATTTTCATTTTCATTTTTTTTAAAATTAGTATCGTTTTTGGTGTTGTTTTTCATTTCTTTTTGTTCTTTGTTGTTGTTGATTGAAATTTCTTTGTTTAAAGGAACGTTATAGTCTTCTTGCTGATCAACATTTAATACTATACTCTGAAAAAGAAAGGGTGAACGTGGATCATCATGCCCTAAACCATAAAACAATGATCCTTCATGTTCTCCAAATTCTGTACGTAACTTGTCTAATACAGAGTACCCTGTAAATTCATAAACACCATTCATTTTTCAATTGGTAAAATTGAATTTTTAATTTTTTTTTATTTTGTTTAAAGTCACAGAGAAAACAAAAACAAAAAAAAAAAGTAAAGAATTTGTTTTTATTTTTTTGGTTTCGAATTGTTGTAAAGAATACAAAAAATTTATTGAACTCAAACCAAAAGAAAAAGAATTGATAAAAAATGAAAAACTTTTTTTTCTTTTTCTTTTAATGTACAATTACTTATTAATTCATAAAGTTTTATTTTTAAATGTATTCCAAAATTATGGCTCAAATTTATCAACAAAATCTATTTGGGTTTTGTATGAGAACAGGAATTTTTTTTCATGGAAAATTAATTGCATTTTAAGTATCTCACATATCTTTTCCAATTTATTTTTTTGAAATTGTATTGTATTCCAATTTAGGTTGAATAATTGGGTTTAAGATCGAACAACTAAGAACAAAAATAACAAGACTTAACACCAAATATAAGTTAATTTTTTTTTAATTCTTAGGAGTTTTAAGTCTTATCCAAAGCAAACTAGAAATTTTTTTAAGATCAAATTTTTTATACTGATATATACTTTTAAAAAGTTCAATATGAAGAATAATAAAGCTCATATAAAAAAAGAAAAATTTCATATTTCAGTTAATATTCAAGAATTTTTTTTTTTTTTATATAAAAAAAATAAATTTTCCAAAACCAAAATAATTTTGTTCATCAAAAATTCTGTGAGAATCTCCTCAAAAAAGTTACACTGTAAAACTAGATTGGTTTTTTATTTTGAAAGGGGGTGATTAATTTGCTCGTTAGCCATTAGGTTTTACAAAATTTAAAAGAGTTCAGTAAAATCTTTGATTTTTTTCCAATCTTTTGAATTCTGGAAAACATCGGGACTTGGTGGCACTTCACGGAACTCTAACTAATTTCTAAATTTTTGTTTAGAAATTTTAATAAAGAAAAATAATATTCTATGTAATTTGTTGCAAAATAAAACAAACATACTTTTCATTCAGCTTTCCGAAAAAAAGATTTTTAAATCATTTTACTTTTCAAATTCTATAATTCTGCAAACAAGCTTTAATTATTGATTACACTTTTAGAATTGGGAACTTTAATGGTAGTTAAAGATTCTTAGGATTTTAGTATTTTTTTTGAAATTTGAATGAAAATTTTGATCATTTTGTTTTGCAATTATCAGTATGGTTTATCTGTGACAAAAAAAAAATAATTATTCTTTATTTTGAATAATATCAAAGGTATTATTCTGGTTATTACTTTGAATGAGTTCTTTAAAAATAAATGATTTTTTTTTTTTGATTATCTCATAAGATTATTTTTAATTGAAATTCATTGATAATTTTTTTTTTTTACAATATAATCTTTATTATCCACATTCACAATTTTTTATAAATTTATATAAGTATCAAAAATTGATCCCGAAAAAATTAATTGTAACCTTATAACATATGAAAACCTTAAATAATATTAACGGCTTGATCAAAAAATATATAATTTGTATTTTTTTCCTTTGCTAAAATATTTCACCTATAGATATTTAAGAATATTCAAATAAATTCATATAATAACTGGATAAACAGTGGCAATAAGTTAATTTATATTCATTCATTAATGGTCTTTGAAATTTATTTTCGATTAAATTTCTTCAAATGATCATTGTTCAATTCAGTAATATTCATTTTCAGATATGGTTGTTAGTTCACCAATTAAATATAAATTAAAAAGTACCTTAGAAATAAACCGGGTTCACAATTTAGACTATATTTTTTTTGAAAATTCCATTTATATATGAAAAAGATGAAACTAACTCAAAATTTTTTAATTTTTATTTTTACCATACCATAAAGATTAGTAGAAAAATTGAAAATTTAAATATTCAACTCTGATATACTTTTATTCTTTTTCTAAATAGATTACTTGATGATATTTTTCTTTATAAAGTTTCAATATCCACATCACTCAAATAATATTTTTTCAGTAAGATACTCACTTCTAAAATTGAATTTTAGGGTATAATATACCCACACACTGAGTCAGTTTATTCACTGAAAACAAAAAATCAAAAAAAAAAAAATTTTTTGGGATTTTTCTACATTCTAAAAGAATTCTATAAAAAACAATACAAAGATTACCTGTTCAGATCATTCAGGTAAATATGATCTTTGATCCTAAAATTAACCCACTTAAATGAAATATTAAATTGACAAATATCTTCTTTAGTGTTATAATTAGAGGTTGGTTAGTGAGGTTTTAGAATAGAACAAAAAACCAAATAACACTGAATATAATTTTTTGCAAAAATACTTTGATTGTAATCAGTGTAAAAAAGATTGTATTCATCATTAACTGGGATGAAAGAATGATATTTTTATTTTGCAAAAGAAAATTCTATTAGAACAGGCATAGAACCATCTAAAGTTCCTTTTTTTTTTGATTTTTGCCTTTTTGCTTTTACAATAGAAAATAAAAAAGAAAAATCGACTTATGACTACTTTCTAAATATTTTTCAGAATGATGTTAAAATCTTGTACCTAAAGTACCATAGGAAGAACCAATTCAATCTCTTTGAATAAAAATGTCATTTATTTTTTGAAAATCTTTACCTTTTTTCCACCTTTAATTAACAAATTATTTTTAAATTATCCAATAAACAATTTTCTTTTCCAAATTGAAAAATTCGATTAATCAGTTGTAAGACTCCATTTTTAAAAATTAATCAAAAATTTGTCTAGAATTTATTTTAATCTGATAAAAGGAATTGTTTAGAAGAGTTTGGGCAAATCTCAAACAAAACATTTTTTTTTTTGTATTTCCTTTTTAAAAAAAATGAAAACGATTTTCACTTTACTTTTCTTTGTTCTTTTTATTTCACAATGTTATTGTGCAATTGAACTGTTAGACTTTGATGGTGAACTTAAAGGCGAATATTCAACAATCCAAGAAGCTGTTAATGCAATTAGTGAAGCAGGTGACCAAGTGGTGATACCAGGAGGGCATTACTATGAAGTTGTTGATGTTTCAAACAAGGATTTTGGAACAGAAGACAAACCAATAATAATCAAGGCAAAAGATTCTGAAACTGTCATCATTGATGGGGCCTATCAACCACTTACCGAAAGCGGGAATGGTTTGTGGGAAAATTCAGATGTCTTTGGCTCTGGCTATTATATGGCAGACTTTAGCGAAAAAGAATGCCCATCGAGTTATTATGCTTACGCAACTTTTTCACCGCCAGATCAACGACTACTCTGGACCTATGGATCAGAAGAGAATATGGAAGAATTCTTTGCAGGCCAGGGTGTTTATTATGATTCAACGACAGAACACGTACACATCAAATTGAAAGACGACGAAGATCCAAACGATGTTGAACTTTATATTAATTGCAAATGGACCCTTCAAATCTCTAATTGCCATCATCTTACTGTTTCAGATATAGACGTTCGAAATGGAAGAAGAGCACTTATAATAAGCAAAAGTTTAAATACTAAAATTGATAGCTGTGACATATGGGGATACCTAAATGGTATTAGTGTCAGATATGATTCAACCAATTATACAACAATCTCAAATAATCTCGTTGTTCAAAACAGGGATCCTGATTGGTGGTGGAGTGATGTGAAAAGCATATACCCAAAAACAATGGAAAGTTCTGCAATTTCAATATCTGCAGGAATACATAATACAATCGCAAATAATGGTAAATCTTTTCTTTTCTACTTTTCCTTTTTTATGTTTTTTTATTTTCTAAAAACTAAAACCTCTTTTTTTCGATCAAGATTCAAAAGCTTTTCAGTGTTTGGGAAATCGTTTTTGATTCTAAAATAAAGGACTCCAAATCAACTAATCAATTTCAGGTCCAATAAACAGCTCTATTAAATTCCAATTTAAAAATAATTCAATTTTTTCTCAAAAGTTACTTAAGGCGGATGATTATAAATCAGAGTTAATCAAAGGGTTGTCTCTGTTTCGTTTATTATCACTTTTATCTTGCTGATAGAAAAATCTTCCAAAATCAATAAATTGCTTATCCATCATGTTTTTTCTCGAAATTTATATATTTTAATTTCACTTCGAGCGGTTTACACATGTTCAAAAATGATTTCTGAATTTTTACACATGTTTACTTGGCTTTTAAATGAAGCTAAAGTCTGAAAAGGAAAAAAACAAAATTAATTTTAAAGTAAAACGAAAAATGGATATAATAATAATAATAAAATGGATTTTGGTTAAAACAAGATCCAAAAGCAAATTTTTAATAAACTTATACATCCATTTGCTTTTTGTTCCATGGTAAAAAAAATGTATCAAAAGAATTATCAACAAATATAGGATTTGACAAAAAAAACAAAAATTTTTCTTTTTCTTTTTCTTTTTCTTTCATTAAAGAAATTAACATTAAATTTTCCAGAAGTGACCAATTCACAAATTTAAAGAAGAGATATTATAAAGCCAAGTAGGAGAAAATCTCGACAGTTACCCAAAGAATTGGGTTCCTGTTGTTTTTGTATTCACCCCCACAAATTCAGAGATATTTTTTTTTTTAGAAATCAATGAGCATTCAAATCTAAACATTAAACAAAATTTATTAAACAAATACTAAATTTAAAAAGATTTTTTTGGGAAAGATTGTTCAAAAAAACAATCAATGGTGTCAACAAAAGAGAATTTTATAAAAAATAAACAACATACAAAATTATTTAATTTCATGATTCTCATTTGACTTTGAAACAATTCAATTAAACAAGAGTAAATATGGGATGTTGTAAAAAATAGAGTTTTTACAATTTTGGAGATAAATAAAGAGTTCCATGCAATTACCCACAATTCGGAAATAATAAAAGAAATCTTCGTTTTGATTTTTAGACAAATGGATTTTAAATATAAAATCGTTTGACGAATACCAAGACATTGTTTGAAAAAATAATTTTTTTTTTAAAAATGAAAGATTGGTATTTACCAAACGATTTTTTGATTAAAATTATTATTAGTCTATTAAGATAATCAGATATTATATTTACTATAATGGAATTGTGTGTAATTGCATGTAACACTTTATTTATCTTCAAAATTGTAAAAACTCTTTTTTTTACAACATTCCATATTTACTCTGGTGTAGTAAAAAAAAACTTTCCAATTGGTCAGTTTATACACATTCAAGTTTTTTTCTTTCATTTTTTTGTTCTTCTTCGTAATAGTAGCAATATATGTAAATATATAAACTCCATTTTACTCAAAGGAGCACAGCCAAAAATGAAAAAAATCATTTTTTTTTTACAAGAATCAACTAATCACATGAGAACAAAAATGATAAGAATTTGTGGCTACTTTTGAAGGAAAACTTTTATGAAAAAAAAAAATGAAATTTAATTGAAAATCAATTGAATTTTATAAGGGAATATAATGAAATCATCAATTAAATATCCAATGAAAGTTACCTGTAAATTTGAAGGAATTTTTTTATTTAAATTTTAAGGAATTAAATGAAAAATATAAAAATAATAAATGAAAATTTATTGAAATTTCAAAGGAGATATTTATTTTTTAATTATTCTTTCATGTGAGAAAAAAAGATATTGATACCAAAAATAGGAAAAAAGAAAAGAAAAAATTAAAGAATATGAAAATTCAAGAATAAACAAATTGAAGAATAAAGAAAATAAAAATCAAAATTTTTAATTCTTGAACAATTATTGATAACTTTATTATATTAATTACTGGATTGTTTAATAATTATAGAGGTTAAGGGGTGGTTTAATGGTATAATTGCTTACAATCCAACTGAAACAAATAATTATTATTTGAAGATTTACCAAAACACAATTCATGATATTTATGACGATGCGTTGGAACCTGAATTATATTGTAAAAATGTTGAAATTTACAATAACATTGTTTATGATTCCTTTGTTGCAATTTCAATTGCACCCTGTGAGGGGCCGATGTATGTTTATCGAAACATTCTTATTTCAGATAAAAAAATCATTTATAATAAGGAAGATAATAAAACAGGAAACCCTTATACGGTCAAATTGAATTCTGCGCAGGATTATACCCCAACAAAGATTTATTTTTATCACAATACAGTTTTCAGTGATGGAGCTGCTTACTCGGGCGCAACCGAAGATTATAAAAATTTTGATCATCAATGGTACAATAATATTTTTTATTCCACAGGCAAAATCCAAACTACACTTATGTACCGAAGTGGTTTAAAATCAGATGGCATTGATTGGAATGGTAATTTATATTATATTGATGTTGAGCCAGGAACCGTGAATTATTTTAAATACTTTAATTCTTATACAGATGATACCAGATATTATTCATTGGAGGAAGCCTTGGCAGGCAATGGGAAGGGAACCGGGTGGGAAGTAGACGGTATTAGCGGCGAAGATCCATTATTCACAGACCTTGAAGCTTCACCAATCCAAGATTTTACGCTTCAAAAAAAGAGTCCTGCAATCGATGCAGCTGTGGAGGTTCCATATATTTTCCCAGATATTTCAAAAAAATGTGGTGACAAATTTGATATTGGTGCTTATGAATATACAGGAAATAATGATTGTGAGGATGACGATGATGATACAATCGCAGGTTCATTTTCTTTACAATCTCATTGCTTTGTTTTCATCTCATATATTATTTTCTTTCTTTTTTTCTAAATTTTACTTTTGATCTTAATTTATTTTTTTATTTTTCATTTTTTAATATTAAGATCTTTCTATTTGTGCTTTTTTTTTTTTTACTTTTTTTTCTTTGATCACTTCCTCTTTATCAATTATTTAATAAGATTTTTTATGTCATAAATTCAAAATTTTTCTTTTTATTTTTTTCAAAATTTGAATTTAATTTCATGTTTTGGTTATTAATGCTATTTTGAATATTTATTAATATTAAAAAAATTACTTTTAAAAATTTGACTTTATCTTCAGATCATAGAACGTTGATAATAAATGTTATTTGTTTTTGGAAACATTTTTTTTTTTCTTTATTTATTTATCTATTCCCAAATGAATTCTTTTTTTCTGTAGAATGTTACAAAATCCTTACTTTATCAAATATAGAAAGTTACAAAATAACCACAAATTATATTAATTAGAATTAAAGTGATTGTGTACTATTAGAAAAATAAAATTGTTTTTTATATTGAAGAAATTTAACCCTTTGAAAATGTAAAAAAGAAGTAATTTATTTTTCAAATTTGGTTTTTTGTTATTTGAAATTTGAATTCTTTGAAAACTTTATATTTTTTCATTGAATTTTTTTATCAAATAGGATTCTTTGATATTTTTTTTTTGTTATTTGAATTTTTTTGGCAATGAGATTGTCTGTTATTTTTCTTTTTTGTTGAATTGATTTTTTTAGAATTGAGAATCTTGTTTAAACTTTTTTTTTTTTACAAATTTTTTGATAATGAGACATCTCAAAAATTTTATTGTTATTTGTATTGTGTCAATCAAAAGAAGAGCAATTTCACATTCCCCTTTTTGGTTTCAAGTTACTTTTTGGGTATGGATCAAATCTCTCAGAAATTACAAGACCCTTAAAACAATATTTTAAGAAAAAAAGTTAAAATCTTGTCCCAAAAGTCCCAAACGTTGCCAATTCAATCTCTTTAAATAAAAACGTCAAGATTTTCATAAAATCAATGGTATTTTTTGATTTTCTCATAATTAACAAATTATTCTGAAAAATCCAATAAAAAATTTTCTTTTCCAATTGAAAAATTCGATTAATCAGTTATAAGACTCCATTTTTAAAAATTAATCAAAAATTTGTCTAGAATTTATTTTAATCTGATAAAAGGAATTGTTTAGAAGAGTTTGGGCAAATCTCAAACAAAACATTTTTTTTTTTGTATTTCCTTTTTGGAAAAAATGAAAACGATTTTCACTTTACTTTTCTTTGTTCTTTTTATTTCACAATGTTATTGTGCAATTGAACTGTTAGACTTTGATGGTGAACTTAAAGGCGAATATTCAACAATCCAAGAAGCTGTTAATGCAATTAGTGAAGCAGGTGACCAAGTGGTGATACCAGGAGGGCATTACTATGAAGTTGTTGATGTTTCAAACAAGGATTTTGGAACAGAAGACAAACCAATAATAATCAAGGCAAAAGATTCTGAAACTGTCATCATTGATGGGGCCTATCAACCACTTACCGAAAGCGGGAATGGTTTGTGGGAAAATTCAGATGTCTTTGGCTCTGGCTATTATATGGCAGACTTTAGCGAAAAAGAATGCCCATCTAGCTATATGGTTTATGGAACAAATGATGATCAATTACTGCTCTGGACCTATGGAACAGAAGAGAATATGGAAGAATTCTTTGCAGGCCAGGGTGTTTATTATGATTCAACGACAGATTATGTACACATCAAATTGAAAGACGACGAAGATCCAAACGATGTTGAACTTTATCTTAATTGCTATTGGACCTTTCACGTCTCTACAGCTACCTATTTGACAATTGAAAACCTTGAATTTAGAAACGGACAAAGAACAGTTCTTCTTGACAGGTGTACAAATTGTGTTTTAAAAGGTTCAACAATAAATGGGTACAATACAGGACTGAGACTCCGATATGCTGAATCAAATAATGTTCTCATAGAAAAGAATGTTGTTAAACAATCAAGAGATCCTGAATGGTGGTGGAGTGACGTGAAAAGCATAAGCCCAAAAACAATGGAAAGTACTGCCATTACTTTAGACGCAGGTGATGATAATAAAATCGCAAATAATGGTAAATCTT
The DNA here is from genome assembly GCA_027625915.1 of Anaeramoeba flamelloides. Classification (NCBI taxonomy): domain Eukaryota; family Anaeramoebidae; genus Anaeramoeba; species Anaeramoeba flamelloides. The sequence continues at coordinate 7,097,492 of JANTQA010000032.1, read as the reverse complement.
TTCTTTTCTACTTTTCCTTTTTTATGTTTTTTTATTTTCTGAAATCTAAAACCTCTTTTTTTCGATCAAGATTCAAAAACTTTTCAAGACAATTAAGTGATCAAAATATTTTTTGTCACACAAAGCAATTATTTTTTAAAACTTGTATTTGGTTTTTATTTTTAAACACAAGTAGTGTTTATCTAGATTCTCGAGAATGGGTGGAAAGCAATTCATTTAACTTGACAGTTCCAAAAATCACATTTTCCACTCACAGTTTTTTGCCCAACAATTTATCAAACATTCGAAAAATCTTAAAATAATTGATTCTTATGTAACCAAATGAGGAAAAAAGAATTGGCTTTCCCGAGTTATGCTGTAACATTATTAACAGATGCAATGAAATAAAATATACCCTCTTTGAGATTTTTGATAAATGTGTCCTAAAGGATGATTTACCCAGAAAAATTAATTTCTACAATTTTCAAAAAAAAATATCTTTAAGGTACTAGTCTTCTACGACAACAAGGCAAAATTTTAAAATATGTTATTGGTGATATTCTCTACTTACAAATTTTGTAGATCACAAGTGTCAAAAAATTCTGATCGACTAAGAAAGCCATAAAAGAAAATTAGTTTAGTTTAGATTTCAATTTTTTTTTTCCATTTTTTTCTGAAATTGAAAACTATTAAATTCTAATTTTTTCTCACAATTTATCTAGTTGTTACCCCTTTTATTGCAATTGTGATCATTATTATACTATAACATTTATTTGTTACCAGTAATATTAATATAAAGATTTTTTTTCAATTTTGAGATGAAACTTTTGGTTAACCAAAAAAATTGATATATTCAATGGATTAAAAAATAATTGTATTTTTTTAAGAAGAGTAGTTATAATAATCAAAGTTTTAAAGCCCTGTAAAAATTTTACTCTGAAATTTTGTTTTTGTATTAAGACAAAATTCGATTTTTCAAAATAAAATTTTCTTGAAGATATTTTGGAATTTAGTTAATTTTATCCTCAAAATTCAAAATCATTTTTTTTCTGCCAAAAATGAATTGAATTGTTATAAGGATTCTTGTGAAAAAGACCAAACAATTTATTAAAAAAATTTTTCAAAATTAGAAAATTATTTTGAAATTTTTTTTCATTTTTTGAAAATCAGAAAACAACTTTTTCAAAACATTAAAGAAAAATTTTTTTTTGCATAATATATCTCAATTTAATTGATCAACTGTAGTTAAGCTTCTACCAAATATTAATTTATTGAATCACCTATACCCCATTTAGTTTTATTGGTTAAGATTTGAATTGAAATATTAATCAAAGAAAAAGAAACCAAAATAAAAAATCTGATTTCGAAATCAATACTTTCCAACATAAAACGAAAAATTTGTTTTCACATTTTCAAGAATTAACTTAATTCTTAAACAAAATAATAGGTTACTTTTTTTCGTTTTATATTGGAAACATGTAAATTTTGAATTTCAAAAAAGAGACTCAAATCAATAAATTGTTTAAATGAGGCTAACTCATCCATTCCATAAGTCGAAACACAAATTACAAAAAAAAAAATTTGAAGATCTTGACAAGATTTCATTTTATTTTCAAAAATGACTACTCCCTTAAAATAAATATTTTACTGTTGAGAGAAAAATGTATGACAGAGAAAAATAGTTGGTCAGCAATTTTAATTTGTAGCATTACTGAAAATGATTTTTAATTTCTTTTGTTTGTGAAATAACTAAAGAAAATAACAATAATCCACTTACTAGAATAAGGATTAATGTAATTCTACTTTTTCAAAACCTTATCTCTAATAATCTAAAGCAAGTTTAAAAATTACCATTTTCAGAACTAATAGTAAACTTTACTAAAACTAGGGATTTTTGTTAAAATAGCATGATCTACTTTAGTTATCAACCATTCAAATGAGTATTCTACACACACCACAGATTAATGAACTTGTAACAATAGTTATTATTATTTTTTTTTTATTATTTCTTATTTTAATTAATCTTTGAATCCAATTTTTTCGAGTTTTTTCATAGGATGGACGTCGTTAGGTTTTTTTTACTTTTTGAAATAAAAGAAAATTTATTTAATTTTCTTTACATTCCAAAAATTAAAAAAAAACTTCCGTTATATTTTCCACAATTCAAAAGAAGTGAGTAAAATCTTTGATTTTTCTCTATTCTTTATGAATTCTGGAAAATCTAGAAACTTGACACCCCACCGCACTTGAATGTACATCTCAAATCCATAATTTGGATTTTAGATCTTTTGAAATTGTTGAAGAGCTGGTCAATTCTTCCAAAAATCAGATCCACTTCATAAAATCGATAGGGATTTAATTCACAACCAATTCTTATCATATTCGATTTTTATAATTGTAGAAAAAGATTCAAACCAGTCAACTGATTTCTACCGCAAATCAGTGGCTCTATGTAGTATCGGCAAGATTTTTAATTAAAATTACACATTGGTTGTTGTTTGAGAAAATGATAAACAATCAGAAATCATGTAGTTAAGGAGAGTATTCGAACACCGTCATTCATATTGCAAGTCTAAAAAGTTACCACTGGTTAATTTCTGGTTCTCGAAAAGGTCAAAAAGTTGAATGTGACTCGTTTCTGTGATTGAACAAATGTAATAAAAAATACTATTGAAATCAAAAGTAAATCAAAACGTGATCAATGATGAAATTTAACATAACGATTAATTTGAGTGTTTACAAGTAGAACTTTAAATCAACGATTTCCAAAATCCACACAATCCATTTTTAATTCATTTTTATATGTTAGATCCCTTAATTCCCTATTAATTAATACTTTCATAAAACTAAATAATATCTCTTGTGTATTGTGATACAAAATATTACAGAAATAATTGGATGGTTTAACGGCGTTGCATATTCTGTTGATGATGCTGAATTAAATAATAATTTAAAAATATATGGAAATAAAATTCATGAGATTTATGACGATGCAATTGAACCAGAGGGGTATTGTACAAATTGTGAAATTTACAATAATATTGTTTATGATGCCTTTGTTTCTATTTCGATGGCACCTGTTGTGGGACCACTGTATGTTTATCGAAACATTTTTATTTCAGATAAAGTCATCAAATATGATAAACCCAACAATGAAACATTAAATCCATTTGCGATGAAATTCAATCATGGAATGTCGCCGGATGCATCAAAAATTTATTTTTATCACAATACTGTTTTTAGTCAAGGAAAGGTATATAACGGGCCCTATGAAGACCAAAAGCTTTCAAACTGCAACTTTTATAATAATATTTTTTATTCCGATGGGACCTATCCAACCTATATTTTAGAAAGGAGTGGTTTAAAATCAGATGGCATTGACTACAATGGCAATTTGTATTATATTGATGTTGAGCAAGGAACCCAATACTATTTTAAATATTATAATTCTTATTCCCTTGATACCAGATATTATTCTTTGGAGGAAGCCTTGGCAGGCAATGCGAAGGGAACCGGATGGGAAACAGACGGTATTAGCGGCGAAGATCCATTATTCACAGACCTTGAAGCTTCACCAATTAAAGATTTTACGCTTCAAAAAAAGAGTCCTGCAATCGATGCAGCTGTAGTTCTCCCAAACGATTATCCAACTATTATCAAAAAATGTGGTGAAAAATTTGATATTGGTGCTTATGAATATACAGGAAATGATGACTGTGACGATGACGACGACGATGATGATACAGATACAGCTTCCTCTGCAAGCAAAAATTTCTTTGGATTAATCTTATTTGTTTTTTTTCTTTTAATATTTTGTTAAATAATTACTTTTCAAAAAAATTATAATTAAATCTGTAAACCTCAAGATAAAAAAAATATAGATCATCGATTGGATTATTGATTTGATATTTTGTTTTGAATTTAATGAAGCTCAATGCGTTTAAATATTAGTGATTATTTCCTTTTTGTTCTTTTTATTCTTGTGGCTCTTATTATCTTCTATTGATTTCTTTTTTCCTTTGTATTTTGCAATTTGTTCTTTTTCATTTAAATAAGGGTTCTTCTTCTGAACTTGAACATTCTGATTCTAAATGAAAAAAATTTAAATGATTTATTTTTATTTTTATTTTTTTTTTTTTGAATTATTCATAAATTTTTTAAATTAGGTAAAACCACAAGTGGAAACATGATTTCTCTATTTTTAGAGTTTTGTTTATGAAAAATCAATTTAAAGAAGAAACTAATTATCATATCCAGCTATGCACGGAGCTATAATAAAACTTCAATTAATCAAAAGGTCCATTCGAAGTTCGTCTTATCCAATTTAATCAAATATTAGTTTCGGATGGGTATACAATAGATCCAAAACAAAAATAATATATATAAAATATAAAAAGTGATCAGGTAAAGTTATTCTTAAAAGAAATTTCACAAGCCCCCAGAAAACAATATTGGTTATTAATTGAATTTTTGGATCACACATTGAAAGGTAGATGTAACACAAGTAGTTTCCAATCAAAACCAATTATAATTTTTTGTTTTTATTTTTTTTCCACGAGCTGAGATTTCTTTATTGAGTAGAAGAGTTATAAAAGAAAAAGATTAAAGGATACTATTAATACCAGAATACTACAGAGGACAGTATGTGTGACTTGTAAATTAAAAAGAAAAAGCAAAGGTGAAAAAAGATTTAAATCAAATATTCTCCAAAGAAAAAAAAATTATTGTAATAAAATAACTAGACCCAAATTAATTTTCATGTACAAACATGAAACTAAAGGAAATTAACCAAAAGTATTTTGACTGAAATTTTGGATGTTTTTAATTAACTTATTTTTTTTTTTTTTTTTTTTTTGTTGATTTTTTACCAATTGTTTCTTGGAAATCTCTTTGACAGACTGATTAGTTATTCTTTTTTTTTTTTTCATTTTTTTTTTTTTTTAACTATAAAGATTTAATTTGGGTATATATTTCTCCATAAATAATATTGAAATCTATGATTTTAAACTTAAATTACCTTTAAGGAAATTGAAGAAAAAGTACATGAAAAGTGTAATTTACACTTCTTCCATAATAAGAGTAAAAATTATTTTTTATAAATGAAACTCAAAAAATAGAGAACCTTATTGTTCACCTGGTTAGATTTTCTCATATGAAAAAAAAATCAAATCTAGAAAATTATTATTATTATTATTATTATTATTATTATTATTATTATTATTATTATTATTATTATTATTATTATTTGCCACCATACATCGATTGAGTTAACATAATATAAATACTTACAAATGAGTATTCAATTTAATGAAATTATAAAATCTCAAATCTCGCTTATAAACGTCTAGAAAATATTAGATTATTTTAGAGTTATTATATATTCACAAGATTTTGGAATTACTAAATTAAATATTTATTAATTTTTTAATAAAAAAAAATAAAATTAAAAAAACTAGAATCAATATTGAAAAAAAGTTTTTTTTTAAGTTAAGAATTGATATTAAATACAGAGAAAGTTTGAAAAAAAGAAATGTTTTTTTTTTATTTTTTTTTTTTTTTTTCAAAAAATACTTTTGGGGATTCACTATATTATATCATATTCACCAAAAAAAGAACATTAATTATCAAAAAAACCATTAATTAATTTAAAAAAATAGTTTATATTTTGGTTTGAACGAATAGAAAGTTATAATGTTTTTTCGATTAGTTTTTTGTTGTTTATATGTAAGCTTTTATAAAAATTATTTCATATTTTAACCATAAATCAATCAATTATCTTCTATATTGATAATAACAATTGATTCTAGTAAAATATGAGTATTTGAGTATGCACTTATTTAAAATAATTCTTGAAATATCTTACATAATACCTTCATACTTTTTGGTGCTTAAGGTTCAAAAGATCTTTTAATAACCCTCTAAAATATTTTTTTTTTAAAAAATGAAATTTATATTTATTTTATGTAATTTTATTTATTTTATTCTACTTGGAAACCTCATTTTACGTGTACTTCTAAATATAACAGAGAAATTAATTATCCCATTAATTTTCTGATAAAGTTATTTATTCATTCTAAAGTGGTTAAACCTTCATTTTTTTGTAAACAAAATATTTTAATCTCTAGATCAAAGATTGTAAACTCTTCAACTCAAATAAAAGAATGATATTTGATATATTATCGATTGATTATTTAGGACGTGCCTCCTTCAGTAATTAAATAAGAAAATCATTATTAAATTCAATAAGATATTCCAAATACTGCGTTTTGTAATTTAACTCGGATAACTTTCCAACTATAGGTCCATTTCAATTCGGTTTTTTTTTTTCTTTAAGTATTCTAAATTCACCTAGTATAAATCATAAAAAAGAAAAAAGAACCAAACAAATAAATACATGTTATAATATATTTCCTCTAAATACTCTTGACAAAAAAAATTGGGAAAGTAAAATAAAAATACAATTTTGTCCCATTTAATTATTGAATGTAATATTTCCCATTTTTACTGATTTGTATCCAAATAGTTTTGAAAAATAATCTAAAATAGTCGAAAAACTTCAGTAATCTCATTTTTTGATTTATACTAAACATATTTTTTTCTCACACTTTTTATAAACAAATTTTATTACTTAATATAAATTATTATTTTTATAAATAATACAAATTATTTTTTCGATTGTTTTCATCAAGATCTCATCATTTAAGAGAATTTTGAACCATATTTGTTAAGTACTAACATACCTCCGTTATTTCAATAAGGTTTTACAGATGTGGGTTTTGCTACCTTAAGGGAATAGTCTCTATTATTTTTTTTTCGAACAATTTCTAATTTAGGATTCCTATTCGGCAAATAAGTTGAAAATGAAAATAAACAGGGTATTTCAAATCAAAGTAATTGACAAAAAATTTTCTCAAACTCTCTTAAATTACCGTAAAAAAATTTCAAAGAGATTAGTCCCTTAAATAATATTCATTTTTTTACCTTTTTTCAAAACAAAAATTTTTTTACAGAGCAAACTAAAAAAACAAAACTTCAAATGCTGACTATTTTTGAGAATGTAAAATTTACTCTTTGTAGTGAAAAAGAAGACTTTATTAAGGAATTTCATCGAGCATTTGACATTATTGATAATGAGGTATTTATCTTACATCAAGCTAAAAGTCTGAAAACAAACGAAAATCAATTTAATGTGTTACTTCATCTTGCTGATAATAGCTTTGGCTTTTTACCAGAGCAATTGATCCAACTGTTGGGGGAAGAAACACAAACAAAATTACAGCAACAGATCATAGACAATTATTATTCGGAATTAATTGTAGGGGATTGTGTGCTTTTGCCTTTGGAAGGAAAACCTTTTCAATTTTTGCTTTATTCCCCAATCTCTCGTGCCAAAGAAAGTATTTCTGGAAGCGATTGTATATTCCAAGCCTTTCGGACATCGATCGTTGCAATCGATAAATTTAATGCCAATCAGCTCAAAAAAGGAGAAGAAAATTTTCTTATCAAAAGCATTCTTCTCCCAGAACTGCCAGGTTTAGGTAGTAGAAAAAAAGACCTAGGGAGTGTTCTTTTTGTTAGGCAACTTTGGGAAATTTATAAAGTCTTTATCGGTACACCAAAAAAAAAAAATAAATATGGCGAAATAAAAGTACTTACAAAGCAAAGGCTTGAAAGACAAAAACAAAAACAAAAACAAGAACAAGAACAAGAACAAGAACAAGAACAAGACGAAAAACAAAAACAAGAACAAGATGAAAAACTACAACCCAAAAAGCAAAATGATAAGAAACCCAGAAAAATACCCTTCCCATGGAATCTTGGAAATGCCACATTTCAGGATTATCATATGACAAATGATTTGCAAACAACAGAAACAAAAGAATCTGATTGGTATTATTAATGAAGGGGTTAGCGAAGGCGAAATTACTGATGAAATGTTACTACTTTATGAAAAATAATTTTGCACTTTTTTTTCCAAGCGTCTAATTCATTGAGTTTTCCATCTGAACAGGGCAAATTCGAGGAACTGTTACCTGTTCTCAAAAGAATCATTTTTTTTCGTCAACAAATACTTTTTGGCTAATAGGCGCTTTTTTTGCTAATAACAACTTTTTTTAAATAAGTGTTTTTTTGTGAAAAAGTCGAGATTTTCGCAGACGGGTTTTTTTTTTTTTAGCCAAAAAAAAGCACACCTAATAACAGGATTTGTTGAAAAATACTTCAAGAAATCAATAACAAGATCTTTTTGTTTAAAAACTTGAATATAAAAAAATATTTTTCTTCAAACACAAAACCAAAATAAAAGATTTAAAACCAATTAATTTGATCTTTATTTATGCAGTTCAATAAAAATAAAAGAAAGGAAAAGAAAAATATTTTTGAACAAAATAAGCAAAATTTCAAATTCACAGATAAAACAAACAACTACAAACCAACTAAGAGAAAAATATTGAAATTTAATTTGAATAAAAATTGTTTTAAATTATAAAAAATTATATTATTTTTCAAAAATATTGACTCAATTTATAATGCTATTGGAACTTGGTTTTGTTTATTTTGTATTCTTATTAAAAAAATATTTTCATATTCTTATTAAAAAAAAATTTTAAAATTTTTAGATCAGAATATTATTTTTTCTTATTTCATCGAATTTTTGTTTTGTTTTTAAAATTTTTTTCTTTTGTTTTTCTTTTTTTTTTTTCAAATTTTCTTGTTTTTTTTGGTTTTTCTTTTTACTTTTTAAACAAGCCAAAGTTTAAAAAAAAAAATCTTCGAAAAGACTAATAAACATTTAGAAAATTGAGGCTGATATAATATCTTTTAAAATTCAGATAATTATTAGCAAAAAATTTTCTTGTTCAACATTTTTTGGTGAAATTCATTAATAAAAAAATCTTAAATCCCTTTTCAAAAATTGTTACTCACATTTTTTTGAGTTTTTGGTTTTATTTTTTTTTTAAATTTTTGAAATATCAGGTTTTTATATTATTGGAACACTTTCAAAGTAAATAATTAATAAGATTTAATCATTAGTATTTCTTGAATACAAACAAATATATTTTTTTCAATATTTTATACCAGGTGAGTCACAATTTTTAAAATAGGGTTTAGTAAACAAACTTTTTTTCTGTGAAAAGAGAAATAAAAAAATATTCCAAAAATCAATTATTTTTTAAAAACTCCATTTCACTCAAATGGGACCAGCTAAAAAAGAAAAATTCACTTTATTTTTAAGAATCAACCTAACTTTGATTTTTTATAAATACGAAAAATAATAACTTCGGAAAAAAAAGTCGATAACCAAAAAAGAAATGCCTGGAAGAAACTATAAAAAAAAAAAAAAAATGATAAAAAAATTTTGGGTGAATATCATTGGAATGTCTCGTGCAAAATTTCTTAATTTCTTTGGAAAATTAAAATTATTGACAATAAGAATTTTAATTTTAAATGTATGAATTTTAAAAGAATATACAAAGCCTCACTTTTCTTAATGTTAATTTTGAGTTTCAAACATTTTTTTTTCAAATTTACTTTTTATAAAAAAAAATAAAAAAGAAAAGAAAAAAAAAAAAGGCAAAAAACAAAAAAAAAAAAATTCTAAATGAGAAAAAATCATTTTGATCTAAAAATTGAAATTTTAGTTGGAGAAGAATAATAAATTTTGCTCATAGGATATACAATATTTCTTCAATAAAACTGGCTCCTTTGGCTGAAAAGGGTTTAATAGCTACTTTAAATATAAAATAACAAGTAAGTTGAACAATATAGACTGAAAAATAGTTAATATCCTTATGAAGTAAAAATAATCAATATTAACCATGTTACAGTCAAATTTACTCAATTCATATGATATGAATCACATATTTTTAAAGCATTTGAGTATATATTTGAATACAATTTTAATTTTGAAAATTCCAATATTGAAAACATTTTTACACATTGTTACTTAACTTTTTTTCAATTTTTATTAATACACCTAATTGTTTAGAGATTTTTTTTAAATTTAACATAGATAATAACTCGGTAAAAATGTGTCATTGTAATGTTACTAAAACAGAGAAAAGGATTGTAGAGAAATAATTGTGATATTCTATTGGAATTTTATTTGATTATAAATTGGAGTTACAATGAACGTTGTTGTTATTCTCAATGTGATATTAAGAATTTTATTTTTCCAATTTTGAAGAAAATCTCCTAATTTGTTAGTTTTATTTCTGGTAGATATTAAATAATTTTTGATTTATATTATTCAACTTATTTCTTATTTATTCTTCAAGGGTAAATTCTAAAAAATATTTGATATTTGGAAAAAAAATTTGGGCCTCTTTTGACTGAAACAGAGTTTATATTGTAAGTTTTCTGACAATTGAGGGTATATCAGAAAAAGTATCACGGTTGGTGAAAAAAGCACATTTTTATCAAAAAAGCTAGACCAATAAGAAATAATTTTTGTCCTACAATGTTAAACAACAAAAAAAAGATATATAAAATTAAGCTTTCAAAAATTGTATTATCTAAAAAAAAAATATTTTTGGCCTATTTGAAAAAAAAAAAAAGTTTTACTAAAATATTTTGCGAAAAGCTCAAAATTAACAAAACAACAAATTCCATAATATCAGATCTATATTTTCTTTCTTTTTTTCTTTCTATTTTTGTTTTATTTAGAAATCATATTAATTGTTAATTTTCCTAAAGATTAAATAAGCCAGTACCAAATATAGAAAACAACAAAAATACAAATTTAAGAATAATTATTTGGATTCTGTAAACATCAGCTGATCCTGGATAAAAAAATCCCTAAAAAGCTAACTTAATTTTAATTATTTTATGACTTGAATTCCCTCGAACGTTAGTTACTTAAAAGTGATATTTAATATTTATAATTTTGTGTCGTTCAAAATATTTCTTTTTTTAATTTTATTTTTTTTTTGTAAAAAATAAGTAGATAATGGTGATAAAAAAATATAAATTGGAATTTAAATATCAAATAAATCAAAACATTAACTGAGATAGAATTTTTTTTATTACCAATACAAATATTGATATATTCTTATCTGTAAATAAAAAATACTTGAACAATGAGACAACAACATAGAATCAAAAAAAAAAAAATAACAAAAAAATAATAATAATTTTTTTAAGAGATTTATTAACGATTTAATAAATAAAAATAGTTAATCGAACTTTTGATTAAAAATAATCAATTTATTTGATTTTATAAATCAAAATATATCATGGTGAAAATTTTAAAAAATCGGGTTCAAAATGAAATAATAAAAAAGCATTATTAATTTAGCAATTATTTTGCACACATAATTATATTTTTATTTTAATAAGTTTAAATGGGTATGAATCAACATTTATTTGTTATTAACAATGAGGTTTCTTAATTTTTCAACATTAGCACCAACCATTTGCTCGAATTTTTTATATTGATTCTTGACTTTATGGAAGAAGCAAAATGCTGGGATTGAACGAATACTACACTGATCACACATATTTGGATTACTGTCTACATTAATTTTTACAAATATTACATCTTCAAATTCTTTTGACATTTCAACAAAAATTGGACCAATCCTATAATTCATAAAAAATACAATATTAGAAAGAATAATAATAATAATAAGTTTTATTAAATTTCCAAATGAATAAAATGTCAATGATTAACAAATTATTTTTTGTTTTTACATTCTTTTTTGGGTATAAATATTTCCAACAAAACTATTTTTGGATACATCCATTTTCAAAAAAGTGAATCACAAAAGTTTTCAAAAGTGTTGTTCAAATTGCTTCAAAGAGTAAGCCATTCGGTTTGAGTAATACTTTGGAAAACTTTTATTCCTTACTTTTTTAAAATCGTTGATTAATTACAACCTATTTTGTATTCAAACAACATTATTTTTTAAAAAAATATTTCGTATACTATATTACTGGTCTTTAAACTTTAAATAGGATTAAAAATTCCATTGATTATCTTTTTTCAGTTCCCAAATCTGATTTTTTTATAAGATTTCTAGTTGGCTCCATATATATAATTTATAGAACAAAGTAGTCCCAAAAAAGTCAAATAGATACCACAAATTACAAGCTATTTCATTCAAAACTTTAGTTGAAGAAGAAAAATAGGAAAAAGAAAATGTAGTGGAAAATCTCTTCCCTTTTATCTCTCAAACACCAGTGGAAATATAAAAAAATATTTTTTCTTGAGAACACAAATCTCTTATAGTCCCGTTGTTTTTACTTTATCCTTTCTGAACAAAAAAACTAAAAAATTATTAAAAAAACAAGGCAAAATTTAAAGAATAATTACCTTTGACATGGACCACACCATGAAGCATAAAAGTCAATTACAACAAGTTTTCCATCAGCTTCCTCAAATATTTTCATGAGTTCTTCTTTAGAGTTTGGCATTTTGACATTTCCATGATCTTCATTTTGTGTTTTTTGTTTTTCCTCATTTTTCTTTTTTTCAAGTTTTTGGTTTTCTTGTTCTTTCCATTGGGTATTGATGACGCCTCCAAGCTCTTTAACTGTTTCTTCGATTCTGACAGGATCTGCCCCTGAAAATGTATCTACTTTTTCTCCTCCTTTATAGAAATGGAAGGTTGGCATAGAACGGACTTTTTCTTTTTTTGCAATTTGGTTTTGTCTATTAAATAAAGTAAAAGATCAAATTTAATTGTGAAGAGAAAAATTTGAGATATTTTGACAACAATTAAATTAACAAGAAAAAACAAACAAATAATGAACCACAAAGTAAAAAAAAAAAAAAAATTCAAAAAGTGTAAAAAAAAATCTAAAAAGAAAAAATTGAAAAAAGAGAACTAAAAAAAAGAAGAAAAAAAAGATATTTACTGATCAACATCAACTTTTAAAAACTTGACATCTGGATATTTTTTTGAAAGTTCAACAAAAACAGGGCCCACCAATTTACATGGCATACACCATGTAGCAAAAAAGTCTACCACAACAATCCCGCTTTTCGTATGTTTATTGTACTCTTCTTCATTTTTGATAACAATAACATTTCCATGATCTTCTTCTCCACCTTGCCCTTGTCCTAATAATCTTAAAAGCATTCCAAGATCCATTTTAGTAGTGTTTTATAGATTTATATTATTTTAAATAAATAAAAAAAATTGTTTGATAAAAAAAATGAATTATTTTCGCTTTCAATAATTTTTAAATCTTTCAGGAATTATTTTTTCTTTTTGTTTTAAAACTGTATCAACGTGTTATTTGTATAACTAATGTAAACCATGCATTTTTAATGGTATACAATTTTATTACAGGTAAATTTCTTTTTTCAAAAAACTTTGAATTTATTTAATAAATAGATCATTTTTTTTGAATGAAGAGATTATCAACAAAAATACCCTTTGGTGGTTAATTCCTGTGAGCAAATCATTTATACTTTTCTAGAGTATCTGAAACAATAAAAAACATTCCAACATTTTGTATTTGTTTTTGCAAAAAATTGAAATTGAAAAATAATACAAACCAAATAAAAAAACAAAAACAACTCCAATTATTTTTATTGTTTATTAAATTGAATTGTTTGCTTTTGGAAACCTCATATTTTTTGACAAGCTGTCTCTCAAATTGAGTCACATTGGAAAAGTTTTTTAGTTTTTGGAAAAATACAAATGTAATAAATCAACTGAATAATGAGTAAATGGCTTTATGAACATTCTAAGTAAATAAAGAATAACAATTTTGAATTTAAATCAAATCACCATTGTAGTTTTTCAATGTTAAGTGGTGAAATAACAAATCAGTAAAAGTATTTTAAATTATTAAGGAACCAAGTACATTTTATGGTTTTGAAAAACATTAATTGTGAAAACATTACTGTATAATAGTATTTTGAGTGCCACAAGATATTGAAACTTTGAAACCAAAACCTGTACGCTGCTCTATTTGTGGAAGGAATCAAAGTAATTCAGAGCATAATCTTAAATTTTTCTATTTTTAGAACATTTTTGATTATATTTTTGGTTTTATACAATAAGTTTTTGAATCTAGAAATGTGTTTAGGGGAATATTCGAAATTAAACCAAAGAATAAACCAAAAAAAAAGACCTGGGAAGGTGTGTATTTGAAACAAATCTTTGCATTTTTTGAAGTCCAAATACAAAACTGATCACCTTTCCTGAAAAATTTATTGAAATCAATGTATGAAAAAAAAAATTGATAAGTCAATTTTAGAAGATTTGTTTTCTTTTTCTTCTTAGTTTGTGTGAGTACAAACAATCTCTCTCCTTAAATTTCTCACCCCCTTACTATTTATTCTTATTTAACAAAACATTTTTTTCAAATTTTTCTTCAAAATTCAATTTTAAAGTATTTTTATCTAACAATACCAAAACAAAAATTACTATTTCAAAAATTAAAATAAAGGAGTTGAATTCTGAAATCAAAAAAAAAGTTATAAAATATCCAATCATAATAAAAACAAAAATTTTCAACATGATTCAGTATTATTTTAAGTTCTTGTTTTAATGGAAAAGAAATAATTAAAAAATTCAGCAAATTTGTCTTATAAACTTTGATTTCTATTAGGAGTTTTCAAAAAAAAGCTTTTTACTGAACGAAATAACACATGAATTTGATGAATTAAATAAAAATCATATTTTTAAAATTGATTTTGGAAATTCTTTAGAAACAAAAAGTAATTTTTTTTATCAAAATATTTTACAAAAATATTTTTTTCCATTCAGAATTAAAATCAAATCAAGTTTATAAGAGGTAATTTTTCTCCAATTAAACAGATAAGATCAAAAAAAAAAAATGATTTTATTTATTTATTTTTCATTAATCTTGTCATTTTTTTGATTTACATTTTTTAGTTGGTATGAAAATTTCTAATACTCGGATTGATCCCACTCTCTTATTTCAAAAATATCAATGTATTTCGTGAAAGAAATGATTTGAAACATTCAGTTTCACATAAGTGGTCGTACTAAAAAAATTACAAAGTACTTAGCCCCTAAATAAATTATTTTTTATTTTAAATTGTTTTTTTTTTTATTACATTATTATAAAAGTGTAAATTACTCAAAGTTTCATTTATACTCCCCCCCCCCCCCCTTTGAGAAATACAAGTGTAAAATCATTGATGTCATAATTATTAATTAATAATTTTAATTTCAAGATATCTTGTTTTAAAAGTTATTCATTTAGAATTATTTCTTTTATTTTTTTATAAAATGTTAATCTTTATTTTTTATAGAAAAGTAATAACTATAACATATAATCAATATTTTAAATAATTCCCTCCTATTCTTATTTCAAATATAATTACATTTTTTTTTTGATTTTTTATTGACTACAGAGTAATATCTAGTTGTGAAATTAGTTGGTAAATGATCTGAATTTTGGAATTATTGAACTTGATGGAGAACTTTCGTTATATGAGTGAAGTTGAGAAAATAAAAGAAATATTTTATCTTGGTAGGGTGATATTGATCTCGCCCATATTTCGAAATATATATTTAAATTTGTAGAAAAAAACTGTTAAATTTCTTGAGGTGCTATTTTTTGAAATGTGAAGGCTTTCAAGGAAAAAAAAAAATAAAATAAAAATGTAACAAAATAATAAAAATTGAAACAATTCTTTCAAATTTTTTTTTAGATCCATATAGCTAGATGAATTTTTAAATTCTAATAAAAGTATTAAAAGTTATTAATCTCAACCAAAAAATTTCCTTTTTCTAAATTACAACAATTTTAAAAAGTTATTTTTAACACCTATTTTTATCTCTCAAAATAAATAATGCTATAGAATAATAACAACTTTATGAATTGAATTCTATTTTTCTGAATACAAATATATTTGGTGAATGAAGATCTCAAAAAATCCACATTTCTTATATCATTATGTCTTCTATTTTTTTTATATTTAGAGACTATATCAAACAAATCAACAATTAATTTCTCAAAAAAAAAAAAAAAAAACGAGAAAGAGGGGGGGGATTCAAGAATACTCATAATCAGTTGATTATTATTTAATAAAGATCTAAATTTTTGGAAATAACCAATATAAATATTCCAAGAAAAAAAGTTATTTTTATCTTTTTTTTAAGTGTAGTTCAAAATTAAAATAACTGGTAATATTTTAGTGAATTCAAAAAATATTCTGAATATAAAAACCCGATAGATGATTTTTTTTATTATCGACAATGAGAATTGTACTTTACTTATTTTGGGGAAAGTGATAAAAATCAGAATAGTTATTATGAGAAACGTGTTATTTCATAACAATAATTAAAATTAATTTTCTATTAAAAAAAAAAAATAAACAAATATATTTACAATTTTTCTTTTTATGAATAAATAATTTAAAAATAAAAAAAAATCCTAACAATTTTTTTAATAATTTTGAAATGTTTTCTCTAATAAAGAATTTCCAAAAATGATATTTCAAGTACAAAACTTAAACATATTTATCAATTTGATCTTGAATTGTTTAAATATTTTTTAAATTATTATTTTTGCTTGTTAAAAAAATTCAAATTGGATGAGTAAGATGATTAAACAACTCTTTTAATTTTTACTTTTTTTGAAAATTAGTTCAAACTGTGATATTTGATCTATATAAAACTTACTAATTTGATTTATCCCACAAATTATCTAATTTTATTAATTAGAAGCTTTCACTATGATCCTAAAAAGTTATTTTAAATAACAAAAAATAACAATTCATAATTTGAAAATATTCAAAATTGAAAGAGTAAGCACGTGGCAAGTAGTTGATTAAAAGTATAAATTAATTATATAACCATTGTTGAGATCTTATACCTTGTTATTTTTTATAGCTTAACCCGTTTAAAAATGATAACCTAAAAATTGTTGGGTTTTAATTAAATGGTTTTGATTCTTAATTATTGCGAAATATTTTTGTAGAGTTCCATCAAGTGCCTTGCTTTTTTTTTTTAATGATGAAATTTTCATTTTATTTTAAAAAGTAAAAAAAAACTAAAAGCTCTCTTCTTGGGGTTTTCTGTTTTTTTTTTCTGTGAAGTGTTGGAGGTTTTTTTGAGGTTTTCTATTTTATTCATGAAGTGTTAAAGTTTTTTTTAATTTTTGAAATAAATCGTAATTTATTAAAATTTTCTGTTTATTTCAAAAAGTAAAAAAAACCAAATGAAAAACTTCTGATTTTCTAAATATAATTAAAAACTCAAAAAAACCTAAAAAAATATTGATTTTACAAATCAACATAATACTCAAGAGAAGAATACAGCTTTTTTTTTTAATTATTGAAATTCTATGAAAATTTTTTGAACTTTTCTTTTTATTTCTCAAATTAAAAAATAAAAAATATAAAAAAAGAACACTTCCTACTTGTTACATTCAGTAATCCAGTATAAACCTATTTATATTTTCCAATTTTAAGTTTAATTAAATCTTTATAATGTCAGTTGGTTTTATTATAGATTTTTTAGTTAAATTTTATTAATTTTTCTGGAATAGTGAAGAGATAAATTTTAAAAATTATTTTTCAATTTAAATATTAATCTTAGTTGACTGAAATCACGATATTTACAATTTTAAATTCTATTTTGTTTATAAGAATTGGTGTGTTTTTATTTATTTTGCAAATACCAGTAATACATGAATTAATTCAAGAATTTAAATATTGTAAAGTCTTTATTTCAGAATTAAAAATTTCTAATCCATAAGCTAATTAACTTGGAATAAAAGAGTCAAATATTTCTAATTTTCAAACTAGTATTAAGATAATTGTAATAAAATATTTTTTTTTAATTTTTTATAAGTTAAATATGATATTTTTAATTTATAAACTTTATGTGAAATTTTATATTAAGAAATACCCAAATATTAATTTTTTTTTTTAATCTTTTGATATAACTGTTTTATCTTTATTAGGTTTTAATCCAAATTGAATAATAATTTCATATATTGAAATTATTTTTTGATTTACTTGGATTTTCTATTTCCTTTTATGATTAAGATTAAATTATCCACAAATATTGGACAAAAAATTATTTTTTTTTAATAATTTTTCAATTGTAGTCTTAAAAAATTAGCAAGATTTCTAGTTAACATTCTTCTTGATTTTTTTTGAGTTAAAATTATTTTAGTATTTAGAACTTTTGTTTTGGTTTTCGAGGAAATTCTAAATAAAAGGAAATTCAAGAGATTGAAAAAAAAAATAAAAGAAATCTTTGATATTTCTCAATTCATAAACTCCAATTCCTTTTAGTATGATCAAAATAACTCGTTCAAAAAAATTTGATCCAGGTTTCAAAATAAAAAACGTGTTTCTTATTTGAAAAACATAAATTAATTGATTAACCGATCTAAGAAAACCTACAATAAACAAGAAGTGAATATGATACTGGTTTCTTAAAGTTCTATTATTGAAAAAGAAATTCTAAAATTTATCTCCAAAAATAGAGTATATTAAATAGGAAAATTTTTATCAAAAAAAAACAAAATTTTTGAAAAAATGAGAAAATAACGAAAAATTTTCAATTAATTACATTCTTAATTTAAATAAGATAAAATCAAGGAGTTTACTTTCAAAACTTATTATAACTTAGGTATATTCTTTGGTAGAGAATTGGATAGTTGCCTTTGAACAAGAAACAAAACACAGTACGGATCAAATTTTATTACACGAATTTTTATCTTTTTACTCACACATATTTTTATCACAGAAAATACTAATTGTGGTTTTTCCAAAAAGTAAGAATAAAATGCTTTGTAAATATTATTCTGATTGTTTAAAAAGAGTCAATCAATTAATGGCAATATTTAAGAAAACCTACAGTCATCTCTTTTTCAGCAAGCATTAACAAGAATAGAACATTCCATACATATACTTTCAAGTGTTTGGAACTTTCAACTTAACCATTCTCAAGGTTTCAGTTTTTAAAATTTATGAAATTCAAAATTCATAATAAAACTTTATAAAAGCAAAAAAGGGGTAAAAAATAATACTTAACAAAAGAGCACATTTTAGATATAAATTGAAGATATTAGAAAGTCACAAATAGAAAAATATTTGTAACTTTTAAAAACTTGAAACTGTTATAAAGAAAACTGAAGAGATCAAAAGGTATTTTTACTATAAGTTTTTGACATGGTTTCATTGAAAAAACTTGAACATTGAAAGTTATAGAATTTTACTGGTTATTGGATTTTAAATCAGAAAAATTTATGATTTATTCTCCTTTTACAAGTCGGGTTTTCAAAGAAGTGTATTGTGCTTTGGGGATCTTGCTTTGAAAAAGGAAAATAAATAAGTGAAAATTTTTTCCTATTTAATAAGCAATACCAATGTCACACATTTCAAAATAGATAACATTTTCGAAAAACAAAAATATTATGAATTAAAAAAAGGAACCACAATAAAAATACTAATTTGAGAAGAAATAAATCATTTTTTTCCAATTTTTTCTTTGATTGATAATGTCAACAATAATTATCGACATTGGTACTTATTCTATCAAATATGGGTTTACAGATTCAACACACAAAGGAGGTGAAATTCCAAGTACTGTTTCTTGTCTTAAACGATCAACGATACATTTTTGTATCAAAAACTTACCTCCCCTGGAATGCGGGAAAAAGATTGATCAAAACCAATCTTTATATTCAATTTCTTATCCTTTTTTGGATTTGTCTACAAAAAACATTCAACATCTAATGAATTGTTTGCTTTCAAAAATTGAAACAATCTGCAAGGATCTTCGAAGTGAGAACCATTTCCTGGTTCTGTTCCCCGCACATTTAAATAAAACTTTAAAAATTGACATTTGCAATTTGTTTTACAAAAAGTATCCCAATTCATATCTTACCTTCCCAAACCCTTCGCGTGTCTTGTTTTCTCTTCTTCAATGGAAATCGTTAACATTCCAAAACACGTTTACTGGCATCAGCTTTGAATTTGGTGAATGTATGACTCGTGTGGTGCCAATCATCCAAAACCGAATTGTTCATAAGAATATTCGTATTTGTAGGATCGGTGCACGAGATCTGAATTATGAATTAGCAACTGTTTTAAAAAGAAGTGGGTGTTCTGTTGAAACAACAGCTGACATTGAAACAATTCGGGAAATTAAAGAAAAATCTTGTTTTATAGCGTTAGATTTGCAGAAGGAAAGATCAAACTACAAAAAGCTTGATTCAAATTTTAAACCAACCAAGGGTGAAATGTCGAATGGGCTCCTGAAGGCAGGATCTAATATTATTAAAAATACAAGTCACCGGTTTGAGTGTTGTGAAATCTTTTTCCAAGGAACAAAATCCTTTCAATCTCTCGTCGTCTCTTCAATTCTTGGGTGTGATCCCAAATACCATCAAAAGTTATTCAATAACATTATCTTGTCTGGTGGGAGCTGTAATATCCCCGGGTTTTCCAAAAGATTAAAATATGAAATTACCAAATTAACGAAGGGCAAGTTTAAGACAAAGCTACACCACAAGTTTTACTCACAGCCGAATCTGAGAATTCAAATGCAATATCTCAATTATTTTGCTTCAAAATTGTTTTTACAACAGAAATCCCATAAACAAAATTGGTATCACAAGAAGAAATTCATTCAAAACCAAAATACATTACTTGATTCAGACTTTAACCCAAAACTTACTCAAAATTGGAAGGTTCCTTTCTATTTGACCAACACAAGAATTCATGATCCTCTTGTAAGTATTTTTTTCATTTTTAAAATTAGATTCTTTTAATTTTTTTGGTTGTTTTTCCCCTCAATTAATGATTTGGTTTAGATTGACCATTTTCACGAGAAGATGGCTTTTTGGAAATCAACCATATTATCAAATAAATGGGGACCAATAATACAAACCATAATATAATAACAATCTCGTTCCTAAGAACAAAAGGATCTCTTAAGGAAGTACGCACATTTTACCATTTTGAAAAATTTTAATTGTGAAAATTACTGAAAAATATTTTTTCAGTGCTATCAGATATCGAAACTTTGAAACTAAAACACCATTCGCTGCTCTATTTGTGTAAAGAAATACAAACAAAAGTAAATCAGTGTTGAATTTCAAGTTTTCAATTTTTTTTACCAAATCTTTTTGATTAAATTTTGAGTTTTTCTTTTATATTAAAAATAAATTTTAATGGTGTAAGAGAAAACTAATTTCATCCCTTCAAAATAAAAAAAAAAAAAAAGAATTGAGTAAAATCAAAGATTTTGCTCTATTCTTTTGAATTCTCTTATAGCCTTTTGTTTTTTTTTAATTTTAGAAATATCCGAAAATTTATTTAATTTTCGGTTTATTTCTAAAATTAAAAAAAACCGCTGTTAGCTTTTGCAGAATTTTCTGTTTTATTTGGAAAATCTTTGATTTTACTCAATTCTTTTGAATTCTGGAAAAGCGCGGTTAGGTTTTCTCGAGTTTTCTGTTTATTTGGAAAATCGATAGATTATCGTTAGGTTTTTTTTTACTTGAGAAATAAACCGAAAATTTATTAAAATTTTCTGTTTATTTCTAAAGTAAAAAAAACCTAGAACACTTCAAAAATAAAATATAAAACCCTCAAAAAAACCTAGGCACTCTACGTCACTCTGGGGCACTTATCCTAATTTCTAAATTTTTGTTAAGAAATTTTAATAAAAAGTCATAAATATCTTTATCATTAACTAATGATAAAATAAATAATGATTCTTTTTTTCGAGTAATATCAAGAATATTATTCTTTCATTGCTTATTGTTTTTGTTTATTTGAATTAATACTTTAATCCAAATTTTTTGTTTTTTTCTATAGAATGGGCGTCGTTAGGTTTGTTTTTCATTTAAGAAAGAAACAGAAAATTAAATAAAATTTTCCGTTTATTTCTTAAATTAAAAAAAAACTACCGTTAGCTTTTCTTGAATTTTCTGTTTATTTGGAAAATCAATAGATTTTCGTTAGGTTTTTTTTACTTTAGAAATAAACAGAAAATTTATTAAAATTTTCAGTTTATTTCTAAAGTAAAAAAAAACCTAGAACACTTCAAAAATAAAATAGAAAACCTCAAAAAAACCTAGAACACTTCACAAATAAAACAGAAAACCTCAAGAAAAGCTAGGTACTCTACGAAACTCTACGGCACTTGGCGACACTATCCCAAAGAAAATGATCGATATCTTCGATTATTTCCAGATTAGAATGATTTTTACATAGGTTGCAGAATTTTGTTTTTAATTTATTTTTATCATAAACATATGAATATCTGTTTAGATAATTTGTGAAATTTCTTAATTTTAAAATGGAAGTTGATCCTACCCATTTTAAATATTTTTTAACGTTAGACTTTTTTTTAATTTGAAATAAACAGAAAATTTTATTTAATTTTCGGTTTATTTCTTAAATTAAAAAAAAAACGCCGTTAAGCTTTCTAGATTTTTCTGTTTATTTGTGAAGTGTTCTAGGTTTTTTTGAGGTTTTCTATTTTATTTTTGAAGTGTTCTAGGTTTTTTTTTACTTTAGAAATAAACATAAAATTTATTAAAATTTTCGGTTTATTTCTAAAGTAAAAAAAACCTAACGAAAATCTATTGATTTTTAAAAATAAATAGAAAACTTAAAAAAACTTAACAAAAATCGATAGATTTCACAAATAAAATAGAAAACCTCAAGAAAACCGCCATTAGGTTTTCCATAATTTAAAAGAATAGAGTTAAATCTTTGATTTTACTCGATTCTTTTGAATTCTGGAAAACCTAGACACTTGACCACACTTGACGGCACTCTACAACGCGACTGTTTGTTTATATTATTATTAAAATAATTTTTAAATATTCTTGACCTTTCCATCCAGAACTATTTATTAATTAATTATTGTATAAAATTATTTAGATTCGTATTTAATAATTTTAAATTTTCTATTTTCCAATTAATATATTTTCATCTTTTTTCTTGGAAAATTTCTATTGTTGTGAAATGTGATCAAACCCCAGAATTTCTATTTTTTTTTTTTGAGTTTATATCTTCTTTTGTAAATTGAAATTCTGGATTGGTAAAGTTTAGCTTCAGTTTTATAAATTATTCTTGGTGAGTGTTTAATTGACTTTTTAAAATTTTGGGACTTTTTTATTTATACAAACATCAAAAAATCCAAATCTTGATTTGAAAAATACCATTACAAGATATCTGCTCTGCAGTGTTATCTCTATCCAAGTATAGACTGTGTAAAATTGTATGGAATTTTTTTGATTCACTACTGAAATTTTCAAATAGCTTCAGTTGAGTAGGGCTCATTTTGGTTTGTTTTAGTTCAATTTAATTCATTTAAGATCTGATCAAGTTATTTTAAGATGTAATTAGTAACAACTTTATCAATTCTTATAATGATTTTTCATTACTTTTCTTATTCAAACACTTTTTAATAGAAGAGGAGGAAAACCAAACAACTTAAAAAATGGAAATGGAAATTTGGAAAAAGTAAAAAGTATAAAAAAATGAAAACTGTATAAATTGTAATTCATCTAAATATTGGTTCAAAAAAATACTTAAAAATTAACTTTATCTGATGGTTATTTACAAAAACATTAATAGATCATATTAAATTAAAAAATTTTGTTTAACTCTTTATGATATTTAATAATATTTTTAATTTTTTCAATTTTTTTTTACAAGATGAAATAAACTTTTTTTTTTTCTAAAAAAAATTAAACAAATTTGATAAACCAAAACATGAATGAATCAATATTTTAAAGTTTAACTAATAATCAAAAAAAAAAAAAACACTATCTCTTGATAAATTAATTTAATTTTTAAATTGAAGCTACATATTTAGAAAAAAATTTAATATACTATATCAATTTTCCAAAACAAGACATAACTATATTATTCTTAATTTTAAAAGTAAAGATCATCTTTAAATAATTTATTTTATTTTTTTTTTTTGAAAAAAACTTTATGAAAAGAGGATAATTTTTAAAACTTTTTTTTAAAACTGTCACATAATCAAAACTTTTTAAAATTAATTCCCAATTAATTAATTAGCAAATTTAAATTTTTTTTATGACTTTTATCATGGCTGTTATTATTATTATTATTTTTTTTATTATTTTTATTATTATTATTTTTATTATTATTATTATTATTATTATTATTATTATTATTATTTTCTGATTCTGATTATTAAGTTATTAACTCTTCTAAACCATAACCAAACAACAACAACAACAAAAAAAAAAAAAAACTTCCAACTTTATGAATATTATCAAAAAATTTCTTAATTGATTTCTACTATACTGAAATATATGATTAATAATTTCTTCTTTACTTTTAGAGATCAAGTATTTTTCAACAAAAAATACCTTTTAAAACAAAAAAAGTAGTACCAGGGTGTGTATTTGATTTGGGGAGTCATGAGATAAAAATAGGGCTTGCAGGCGATGAAATACCAAAATTTACGGAAAAAACAATTGTTGGTACATATAAATATTCAAATATTCATCCTGGAGAAGCGCCAAAACCAAAATATTTAAATGATACTAAAGATTTTCAAAGTATAATGTATATGGATCATCTGATCAAAAATGGACTAATTCAAAATTGGGAACATTTTCAGCAAATTTTCAATAGTCTTTGTTATTCATATCTACGCGCACACCCACATGTCTGCTATTTTCATATCTCTGAACCAACTTTGGTATCACACAAATATAGATCAAAATACAGTGAAATATTATTTGAAGATTTTGAGGTAGCGGGGTTATATTTTTCACCACAGGGATTGATTTCAGAATATTTAACCGGATCCCCAACTTATCTTTCTGTAAGTATTTCAAAGGGCTTGACACAGATTTGTCCAGTATACTCAAATTGCATAATACCTCAAGGTGTCAAGCAGTTAAATTTTGGAGGCGAGCAAATCACACAATATTTAAAAACAGGATTAATTGAAAATGGATATGATTATTCGAATTCGAACGAACTTTATAAAATACAGCATATTAAAGAAACTCTTTGTTATGTTCCAAATAAGAATTATAAAATGAATGTAAGCAACGTATTGGATTGGGAATCTAAAAAAATAAATTTAGATCAAAAATATAGGAGATGTGGAGATATTTTATTTCAGCCTCAAATGTATGGATTCCAATTCAAACCAATACATGAATTAATAAATGATTCGATATCAAAATGCCCATTAGAAATTCAAAAAACATTATGGCAAAACATCTATTGCTATGGCGGTACAACTTATTTTAATGGGTTTATTACGAGATTAAATGATGAACTGTCAAAGTCTACATCAAATGAGATTAAAATAAAACACGACACTACAATAAGATATCCTGTATTTCTAACGGGCTCGATCCAAACAGAACTTGTCAATTTTCAAAACGTATATGTTTTAAAAAATGAATACGAAGAATATGGAAGTAATATCTTTTTACGCAATTCACCATTCATTGATAATTTGTTTAATCAATATGGTAATAACCTTATTCAAAAATCAAACACCAATTTCAAAAAATTTCAAAAATTTAATTTGAATAAATCACAAAATCATAGTAAAAATTGTGTTCAATTAAACACACAAATAAACTCTTTACAATTAAAATCAAATCAATTATTACAGAAATATACACAAACGGTTACAGAAGAAAAGAAATTAAGGGATAACAATTACGCTCTTAAACAGAAATTACTAGAACTTCAAAAAAATTTATAAAAATTATCCAGTTTGATTGTTTTCATTGAAAGTGGGAAATTTTAGTAATATTTTTATATTAAAAGATGTGAGTAAATAAACTAAATAATTCGAAAAAAAGAGAGCAGAACGAAACCATTTTTCAAAACTGTTAAATCATTTTATAATGTTATTGGAAGTGGTTGTGTTTGGGTTTATCTTTCTAGATTTTTATCAAATATATATATATATATATATATATATATATATTAAGATTAGAATCATTTTTTCTAATTAATCAAATTTTTGTTATGTTTTTTTTTTTTTTTTTTTTTTGAAAAATTATTTTTGCTTTTTTTTTGTGAAGATTTTTTTTTTAAAAAAGATCAAACCGAAAAAAAAAAATGAAGGAAAAAGATCCACAAAAATATCAATATACATTAAGTAAAGTGAGGCTACTTAGTTCCTTTTTAAAATCATATTTAATTATTTATAATTTTAAAATGTTCTTGTTAGTCTTTCTTCATTAAAGGATAAGTTAAGAAAAAATTAGTAGTTCTCTTTTCAAAAATGGTTACTTTTTTTTTTAGTTTTTGGTTTTATTTTTTTATAATTTTCAAAATATCAGATTTTTATTTGTTTTGAATAATTTAAAAGCGAATTATTAATAAGATTTAATTATTCATTGTTCTTGAATTCTAAAGAATATTTTTTTTTTTTAATTAATTATTATAATTCTATTCACAATTTTTGAAGTCGAGAATATTTCCCATCCCAACAAAATTAGTTTTGATAAAGAAATTAAATTGGTTTAAAGAATTTGGATGTAGATGCAAGGAAATTTTTTGAATATTTTAGTTTATTTTATTTACCAATAATAAATAAATCCTCTTAGAAAATGTTAGGTTTTCTTTAATTTAACAGAATACAGTAAAGTATTTAGATTTTATTCAATTCTTTTGAATTTTCTAAAAGCCATGGGTTTTCTTAAGTTTTCTGTTTAATTCATAAATTCATTGGCTTAACAAATATAATAGAAACTCCGTGGTTAGAGTGCATTTCGTTTTTTTTTTAATTTTTGAAATTAAAAGAAAATATCTTAAATTTACTTTGTATAGCTTAAATTAAAAAAAAAAAAACAATAAGCACTCAACTGTTCTCAGAGTCACATATAAATGCCAACTTTTTTTTATTATTAAAAGACATTGGTTTGTTTAAAATATGAATCCCCAGTATATATTTTATTGGTTTACTCTTAGATTAATTTCAAGTACAGTCAGTTCCAAATTTAAAGTACAAACTTTCAACAAAATTTAAGGCATAAAAAAATCCCAAATTAAGGTACAAAATTTGGATTTTTTTTTTTTACAAATTATTTTACTAGAATTTGAATTTTGTGCTTTAATTGGAGATTTTATTGTACCTTAAATTTCGTTGAAGTTTGTGCCTTAAAAGTGGAACTGATTTTATTAATATAAATACATTTCTTATTTCCAACAACAATTGATCAAAAATACTATAAATTTAATCAAAAAAAAAAAAAAGTTATAAAAATATAAAAATTAAAGATTCTTCCCTGGTTTACTTTGACTCTTTTCACAAATAGAGTAAATAATGATATTTTTGTTTCAATGTTTTGATATATTTTGGAACTCAAAAAATATTTTTTAGTAATATTCTCATAATTATATTGTTTAAAAATTCTAAAATATGTTTACATCCAAAAATATTTCAATATTATCGTTCAATTAAATTCCATAAAAAAATTGAATAAAAGAATAATAGTATTTTTTCTTCTTTTTTAATTTAATATTTTTTCCTCTTTGCAAAAATTATTTCTTAATTGTTTTTTCTAAAAAAATGTCTTAAAAATTTCAGAAAAAGATATATAATATATATAAAAACATTAAATAAATAATGAATTAATTAATAGTATTTATTTATTTGATTAGTTTTTTTGGTATTTTATTTTGATACGATATTTTGGGTGGCTTAAGAAGTATAAATTAAAGGGATTGTTGTAGAGTTAAAGAAAAGTTTTCAGTCAATTGTTAACGAATTTAGATTTAAAATACCATTAAACTCATAAAACGTATGGTATAGATAATAATTTCTAAGCTGATATGATTTATTTTGTACTTCTTATTATGTAATCTATGTTGATGTTATATTTTGGGTGGACGAAGAATACTAAATGAAAGGTATTGTTCAAGAATTTAAAACAGATATTTAGAAAAATTTTATCCTATTTTAAGGGGGTAAGTACATTTTTCATTTTTTGAGTGTCACCATTTATGAAAAACTGAATTCTTCAAATCATTCCAATGGCCAAATACATTAATATTTTAATAAATACTAGAGTCGAATATATCATAGCGTAAGATATTTTCATACCTTCAAAAAAACGGAAATCCCAAAAATGAAAAAATTAATTAAGAAAAAATAAATAAAAATCATTTATTTCTTTATCTTATCTAGAACATTTTATACAATTATCTATTCTTTATTTAGTTTTATTTTTAATTCTTTATGGGAAATAATTGTGTTTGTAAAATTTTTGATAAACAAATTACTGTTTATTTCGAAAGAATTTCCAAAATGAATTTAAAAATCCTATTTTCATTTAATTAATCTAAATCTTGGATTAGTTCAGAAAATAGGATATTTTTTGAATTCTTCTTAAGAATAAGGGTTTATTGAACTAATCCTTTTGAATTTATAATTATTTATTTTACATTAAATTGAGAAACCCAAAATAATTTCTGAATCTGATTGAAAATTTTTCTTGAATTTTTCCATTATTTTAACTTGGATCTTTTGTAACTGTTTTTTGATTCCAAGAATTCGATCCTCTATTTTTAATTTTTGAAATATTATTATTTGTTTTGGCTTGGTTTGATAAGAATATTTGAATAAAGAATTTTGAAAGCAAAATTTTTAAAAAAATGTTCTGTGAAATAATAATAAATAGTAATAGACTGAGAAATTCACTGTAAAAATAATTGGGATCCAACAAATTAAGAATTTAAAGAAAAGCAATCTTCGAAAATAGGCTTTTAATGATTTTTTTTTTTTTATTCTTGATCTCAACAAATTTTTTTGGAATCATGATCTTTTGTGTTTGGACTTCTAAAAGAAAATAATTGTTTCAAATACACACCTTTTGTGGTCTATTTTATTGTTTTACTGTTTGATTAGTTTCACTCATTCGTATTAACACATATCTAGATCCCAAAATCTAATTTAATAAAACCAAAAATTGAATCAAAAAAAAATGAAACAAAATCAAAAAAGTGAAGGTTCAGCTCGGAATTACTTTAGGTTTCGCTTTCTTTTCACGAATAGACTGGCGAATGGGGTTTTGGTTTCAAAGTTTCAATATCTGGTGGCACTCAAAATTTATTTTTTCAGTAAGGTTTACACAATTAAAATTTTTCAAAATTTAAAAATGTACTTACTTCCTTAATTTCAATAACTTGTAAATCAAAAATCATTTTGAAAATAAGTTTTAAACACCACCATAAAGGGTACACATAATGTTTGTTAATTAACTTTAGATTTATTAAAAAATAAATGGAACAAAATTTTATAAACTCAATAAAGAAATAAATATTTGGAAAACAGAGTCTTTTAACTTTTTAAAAAAAAGGAAAAAAATGTATATCTAAATAATTTGAAAAACAATCTAAGTTGGAAAATAAAAGAATACTACAAAATTATCAAAAATGATAAATGTAATTTTTAAATTAAAAATTATCTAAAATTTAAATCAAGTACTACATTTCTCAAATTTAGAACCTTTATAAATGGATTAAATAGATACCCATATGTTTTAAAAAATAAATCTGAATATAACACATATATAAAAAAAGAAGGAAAATGTAAAAAATGCGATTATTGTACTCATTATTATATAAATATAACCCACTTCATTTGGCATTGTGAAAGGTATAAATTTATCAGAATCAAATGGAAAAAAAAAATTAGCAAAAATTCTAGATAATAAATTATATGATAAAGTTATTCTTAGAAAAAATACACAGAAACTCTTCAACGTGACTAATCAAAATTATGAAATTTACTGAGATGTCGGGAATTTTTTTTCAAAGCTCTTATGGTTAGAAAACTTAAGGTAATAAAGAAAAAATAATAAAAATAAAGTGAAAACAAAAAATTTTTTAAATAATTAAAAATATATAAATTCGGGCACCCAGTGCCCCACTCTGAGAGTCGTGGAATACCAATTATTAATCACGGAATGTGGAATTCTTATCTATAACCGATAAACTTTCTATGGGGTTTTTGATCCTCCTGTGTATTCATGACGTGGATAGTTTCTAATTGGTCATGAAAAAGATAAATTTATTTTTTACTTTATATTTTAATTATTTTTCTTTTTCTCTTTTTTTTATTTGATGATTTTTCTTTAATTACTCCTTTCTATAAATAAATAAATAAATAAATGGAACCAAATTTTCATTCAGCTTTCCAAAAAACAGAGATTATAAATCATGTAAAATTTTTAATTCTTCAAAGAAGCTTAAATTATTAATTTACCTTTTAGAATTGGATTTGATGATATAATTTAATTCTTGGGCTGTGTTTTTTCTTGTCCTTTTGAAAGATCTTTTAATTTTTTTCAATTTCCAGTTAATTTTTTTTATTGAATGAAATTTTACTGGTTGTTCAAATATTTTTTTCTTTGAGATCACAAAAAAATAATCTGAAAAAATGAAACAGAAAAGAAAAAAAAGAATTGTTTTTTAAATCTCTGAATAAAAACAGAAAAAAAATTAAAAAAGCCTTATTTGCAAGATTAAACAAACGACAAAAAATATTGATTGGTTTGTGAGGAAAAAAAAAATTATTTAATATTAAGAGTAAATAATGAAAAATTCATAAAACTGCTCAAAAAGAACAAAAGTCAAAAATAATTATATCTTATTTTTTTATTATTTCGGGCTTGTTGATATTTAATCCAACAAGAGACTCCTTCATTTTTTCTTGGTTTTCTTTCATTTCCTGCTGTACCAAGTTTTCTTGATCATTAATTGTCTTTGATATCGATTTGATCTGGAAATTTTTAAGCTCCAAAAACTCGTCGAACAAAGTTTCTATTTGATCAAGGTGTGATTGTACTTGCTTTTTCACTTGTTCGTTATTGGATTTTGAGACTGAGTCCATTATTCTTTGGCAAAGCAAATTTAAAACATAATTTGAACCTTCTTCTTCATAAGAAACAAAGCTTGAGTTTTGGGATAGGCTAATTTGTTCCATTTTTGGGTTTAGCTGATTTGATTCCTGTGGGTGAAGTTTTGGGGTTTTTCTGTTCTCCACTTGACTCTTCATGTAATTTTTTTTGTTGAATTATTTTTGATCAAACACAAGCTGTGAAAATTCGGAAAAAATGTTTTGAAATTCTTGGATTATGAAGAGTGAAGATCTATTCCTGACAAAATTAAATTGTTTGTACTTTTATTGATCAGTGTCTCCATAATGTTTCCTTAAAAAAAGGTCTCAAGAAATCTTTATTGAAGATGTAAAAACTTTTTAAAAAATCTAAAAGTTATCACATCCTACTTAAACGAATCTATGGAAATTGCCTAACCTTTTTTGAGAATAAATTGTTTAAAAGAAGGTTTTGTGTTTCAGAAATTTTCAAACAAATTGTTTTTTTCTTTCAAAAGATTAAAACTTGATCTTTGTTTGACTCTGTTTCATAGTACATTACAATAAATCAATTATTATATTTACAGTTGTTGCTATCGTCTATAAAACATTATTTCAGTTTTTGTGATTGAAAGGTTAATACCAAAAAATTAAAGACCTTTTATGAGAGTAATACATAATCCTCAAACTGAAAAAAAAAAATTGAAAATTTCAAGTTACATTTTAACTTTTTTTTTCAATGAATATTTTTAATTCTTCATAATAAATTTTCTTCACAATATATTCAAAATTCCAGAACTGAAAAATCTTTAGGCTGTTGAATTTATTGCTGTTAGTAGTACTGGGGTTATTAAAAAATTCCCTAATCGTGAAAAAAAGTACCTGTAGTAGTTAAAAAAATTATTAAATAAATTTTAATTTGACTCAACCTGAGGATATTTTTTTGAATAGATAATTCTTATTATTTTGAAAATGCTATATTCAAAGAAAAAAACTGAAATAAAGAAATAATTATTAAATTCTGGAAAACTTCAGGAAAAGTATCCTAAGTTTTCTAGAATTCAAAAGAATTGGGCAAAATCTCTATTTTTTACTCTACTCTTTCAAATCAATGAAAACCTAACACATGAGTTCTAGATTTTTTTACTTTTTCGAATATACCGAAAATTTCATATAATTTTCTGTTTATTTCAAAAATTATAAAAAAATATAAAAGGAAAAAACAAAAAAAAAGAGTATTTTCCAAAATAAAACAATAAATAATTCTTTAATAAGTCCAAATACTTGATTTCCCATTTGAAAGATACTTGCAAAATTTGAAAATAAACTCTATCCGCTCAAAGGTGCCCTACCAAAAAAGAAAAAGTTCGTTTTTTTAAAAAATCAAAAAAAACATACGAATGTTCTGAAATAAGTGAAATAATAAACTTCTGATTAGAGTCAATAATAATAAAAGAAAAGGCTGAACAAACCATAAATTTCAAAAAAAAAAAATGTTAAATAATTTTTTGTGAACTTTCTTTGGAATGTTTCGTGCAAAATTTCTTGAATAAATTAAAATTGTGAATCAATTAGATTTTTTTTCGAATAATAAGTGTATTTATTTTAAAAGGAATTACAAAGTGTCTGTATTATTCTTAAAGTTAATTTGGATTTTCAAACATGAATTTTTTTTCAAATTGAATTTTTTAAAAAAAAATAAAAAAGAAAAGAAAAAAAAACAAAAAAAGAAAGAAAAAGCAAAACACACACACAAAAAAATTATACAAAAAGAGAAAAAATGATCAGATTCAAAAATTGTGAAAAGTTATTTTGAGAGAATACTGAATTAATCTAATAGAATATTTTCTATTTCTTCAATAAAATTGGAACCCTAAGACTGAAAAAAAGTTTACTTTAGAAAGATAATAGTTTGAATTCTTAGTTGTGAAGAAAAGATTTTTCAAGGTTTTTTACCATTAAATTTAAAAAAATATTAAAAGAATATGGAAAATAAGATTTTTTGACTTAAATTGTCATATATCTTGAAAAATAATTTTTGACTAAAGATCATTCATTATTAATTAATAATGGGTATTCAAAGCGAAGTTAATAAAAGCTGAAAAATATTTTTCATTTTCCAGGAAATTATTTTTTCATTTAAAGTTTTATGTATTTGTCAAAAACCTGCTATTATTTTCATGGATTAATGTCTTCAAAACTCAGACTTTTAATTTAATGAGTAATATATCAGATCCTTTATTTTTTTCTCTATTAATTTTCAAAATTTTATTTTTTATAAAATAAATTTATGAAAATAAACTTTTAAAATATAGACAAAAATACTTCAAATTTAGAAATTATTAAATATTTTCTTTGTGACTATTCATCCAATGTGAAAAAATTTTGAAAATTTTGAAGAAAAGAATTAATCTAAATAAGTAAGAATAATAAAACTGTAGAATATTTTTGATATTATTTCAAATAAAAACTAATTGTTAATTATTTTCATTAATTAATGAAAATAAGAAAATTTTGATTCTTTATTAAAATTTATCAATTTTTCTGTCAAAATTATAGATTAGTCGTAGAATATGGGGGAACAATAGGTTTTTTTGATAATTTTTAAATTAAGTTAAATCTTATTTTAAATATTGTTATTCTTACAAGTATTACTATTTGCTTCAGTTTTAGAAATAATTTTTTTTTCTTAATGTGTGTTGATTAACAAGAATTTAATACTTTTTATTATTACTCCAAGTATCAATATCTTTAAAATCAGTTTTTGAAAAATTAAATATATCTAATCCATACAATACTTGGCTATCTAATAAAACTTTAAAACATGAATTTTTTTTTCATAATTTTTCTGTCGAAAGATACTGGTATTTAAGTTTTAAATGGGAAATATATTAACTTCATTTTCAATTTCACTTTTCAAAACAAAGCTACAAATTACAACCTTCTTTGAAAACTCTATTTATAAAAAAAAATCCTGAAGAGGAAGTGAAATTATTTTCCAATACTGTAGTCAAAATAAAGTGTGCAAAAAATTTTACTACGTGTTTCAAAATAAAAAGCGTGCCCTTTTTTGTTATAGAAGACCTAAACATTAACCAATAAAAAACTGATAATAAACCATAATTAAATATCATTTTGGTTTCTTAAAGTTCAATTATTTAAAAATAAATTCTAAAAATGAAGGATCAAATTGCTAAATTTATCTCAAAAATTAGAGTTAATTATTTAATAAAATTTTAATTAAAAAAAACACCAATTTCAAAAAAATTGAGAATTTATGAAAGATTTTCAACAAATTGCATGAATAATTTAAATTTTACTGAAAATAATCAGACCTTTACTTTCAAAATTGATTTGAACTTCGGTATATTATTTAGTAGTAGTCTGGATGTTGCCTTAGCACAAGAAGTAAAAAAAACACAGATAATATTTTGAAACACAGATTATAGTAGTGTTTTAAGCAATTATTTTGATCACTGATTATATTTCAAAGACCAGTATTGAAAAATACACATTTTTTTGAAAGTTTGAAACAAACTGAACAAGTTGATTGTCAAAGGTACATTACCAAGTACAACCCTTCAAGTTATTTAGTTTCTGTAACTTCCTTAAAATTAATTTTTAATCCATCATTTTTTTATCTTTTCCGATTTTTTTATTCAAAAAGAATAATGTGTACACCTCTTGCTAGATTTGCTTTAAAAGCAACTGTATTTTCTGCTGGTTTATCACTTTTGTCAAGAAAAGACATATTTGAATTAAACACGAGCATGTTTCCAAACGAGACGATTCAAAGTGGACTTGAGCATTATTTAGAGCTTGGGGATTGGGTTTTTGATAAAGCTTGTGATTTTCTTCAAATCAAAACAAAAACAAAAACAAAAAAATTAGTTAACTCAACACCAAAGAATAAGCAACAAGAAAACACAGAAGAAGAAAACGAAGAAGAAAGTGGAGATGAAAAAGAAAATTGAATTAATAGAAAACGAGCTTTTTAATCAAATTTTTATTTTTCAAATAAACACACCAATTAAATTGTTTTTGTTTTTCATTTTGATCCTCTTAATTTGTTGATCACTTGCAAAGAAGTGACTTCAAATGGTTGGCTTTTCTAGCAACAAAGCGTATATTACGATCATACCAAACAAAACTCTAATTTTAAAAGAAAATGAACAAAAAGATTTTTTGGCAAGGAAAAAGGAATAGTGGGGAATACTTCTTTTTAAATTTTCTCAGTCCAAGAAAAAGGTATTCAAAAAAATAACTGATTAGTTGAAAAAGATGTTGTTCAAAATTTTAATTTAAATTCCAAAAAAGCACCTTATTGCTCATATTTGAAACTTAAATTGGAAACAATTTCAACTGATTTTCTTTTTTCAATTCTGAAAAAATCGAACTTTTATTTAGGATTCTTGGTTCACCCAAAATATAATAGATACTAATAAAATATACAATGAAAAATGGACCAAACAAATAAATACAGATACAGAATCCCAATTTTGGACTTGAAATTCTTGTGTAAAAGAAAAAAAGGAAAAATAAGATAAAAATTTTTTTACATTTGGTATTCAAATACTGGTAGTTTTAAAGAAATCATATAATGCCTGGTTCTTGTTGGAAAACACTTTACCAACACACAGGATTAAATATGACTGTCCTAAAAAATAATGTTTTTCGATTTTTGAAATAAGGAAACAATCATCTTGATCAAGAAAGTGTGAATCAGAATAGAGATAACAAAACAAATACTAAAATTAATCATAATTCAAAAAAATGAAATTGAAAATAGTTTTTATTATTATTGAAGAACTCTAAATTACACTCTAGGTGCCCCTTTATTTAAAATTTCTAAAAGGGAAGTATATGCCTAAAATCATAGATTTCACGATTAATCATGGGAAGGATATACCCAAATTTTCTCGAGGAAAAAAAAAAAAAATAAAAAATAATAATAAGAAAAAAAAAAAAAGAAGAGGGTTTTTAAACTGGTTTATAATAAATGATAAAAAATATTAAAAATCGGACTGTATTCATTTAATTAAGAACATCTAAAATCACACCCACGCCATTTTAGTTTAGTTTGATAGTTGATCCTGAATGCTCATTTGGTAGGCCGTTGCTTAATTGCTACGTTTTGCGGAGAAAATGGTGAAATTGTGTTTAAGGGACTAGTCTCTATTATTTTTTTTGGACCAATTTCTAAATAAGGATTCCTTCTCTAGAAACATGTTTAATATTGAAAATAAACACAGGTATTTCAAATCTAAGTATTGGCAAAAAATTTCTCTATCTCTCTTAAATATAGGTAAAAAAATTTAATAGAGATTAGTTCCTTAAAAATTTTTTTGAAAGAGTTGTTTAATTCCCATTAAATTTACTAGAAATATTTTTTCAAGAAGAATTGTAAATTTTCAGATATCCAACAAATTTTCACAATTTTGACCCTTCTTAGATCCTTACAAAATTTGATTTTAAAATATCACGATTTCCTTTTGAAAAATATTTAAACTCAAAACAATTCCTATGGCCGTCTTCAATATTGTAGAAAACTAAATCGAGTTAAGAATTCTTCTAATGACGATATCTAGACACTATTTTCAAGACACACTTTAAATTAGAAGATACTAATTTAGTCAATTCAAAATTCTCTCTCTAGGGAATTAACTATTTTTAAAAAATTTTATCACTTAAAGTCATACTCTAAATATTTTTAAACAGTTACTTTTACAAGTTTTAAATATTTTAAAATTTGAACTTGTTACTTGAGAATTCCTAAATTAAATTATTTTCAAAAATTGGTTTCACTTGAATTTTTTTTTTACAATTTGAAATTAGTACTTTTTTTATCCAATTTCTTCAGAAAGAATATTCTTTTTGAGAAGTTAAAGTAAAATAAGACCATAAATCACCAATCTAATTTGGTTATGTTAATGATATAATATTTTTTTACTTGTATATTTTAATTATTTTTCTTCTTCTCTTTTTTATTTAGTAAATTTTCTTCGATGATCCCTTTCTCAACAAATAAATAAATAAATCACGACTCTTCGGATTTCCAATTTAAATTAAGAATATTTTTAATTGGGTGAGAGGACGGGACCTGTGTATTCTTTCAATGACCCGATTCACACCAGAAAAAAATAGTACTTTTGATACTATTCTTATAAATTATTATAATTGTTCAAAAAAAATTCAAATTGATCAGATAATTTTTTTTTACATAATTAACATTTCAAGAAATGAAATCCATTTCGCTCAAAGGGACACGCCTAAAATGAAAAAATGTCATTTTTTATAAATAAACCAATATATATATATATATATATATATTAGAAAAAAGAAAAACAATAAACTTCTTATTAGAGTAGAGAATTATAAATCAAAACCCGAACAAATCATACATTTCAAAAAAAAAATGTTAAAAATTTTTTTGGAACTCTTTCATTCCAACTTCTGATGCTAAAGGTCTCAATTTTTTTTGCAAATTCAAAATTGTTACAATAATATTTTTGAATTGTATGTGTATTAATTGTAAAAGAAAATACAAAGAAAAATTTTCTTCAATTTTATTATTATTATTATTATTGATGATGTGTAAATTAAGCTCGAGTTTTCAATAGACTTAATTTACCTTTCAGAAATTTAAGTGTAAAATCATATATATTATAATTATTAATTAATGAAAATAATTTCAAACTATCACGGTTTAAAATCAATTCATTAAGATTTATTCCCTTTAATATATTGAGTAAATTTATCTCTTTTTTCATAACAAGGGCATACTTAAATAAAAATAATTAATATTTTCTATTATTTCTTTCTTTTCAAATTTTCTACAAGTTAATTTGGAATTTCAAACATTTTTTTTTTCAAATTTAATTTTTAAAAAAAAAAAAAGATAATTAAAAAGACAAAAAAAAAATCTGAAAAACAAAAAAAAACAAAACAAAAATTTTACTAAAAAGTGAGAAAAAATGATTTTGATCTAAAAATTGAAAATTTATTTTGAGAAGAATAATGAATTAAACTCATAAAATATGTTCTATTTCTTCCAGAAAAGTGGCCACTTTGTCTGAAAAGGAGTTTATAATCCTTTTTTTAATTAAAATCGCCATTGTTATGGTTTTACAACTTTAAGCAAGTTTTTGAGAAAATGATAAACAATTCGAAAAAAATTAGTTTCTGAGATTCAAGGCCATATTTCTCGAATGGAAAATCTATTTATTCACTTAATACTTTATCATCACCCCAAAATAATCATTTATTTTATTTAGATAATTAATATTTTTTTTTTTTTTATTTTTTGAAATATTTAATATAATTAAACTACAACAAGTTCCACTTTTAAGGCATAAAATTTGAACAATTTTTAAGGAAAAAAAAAATCTCAAATTAAAGCACGTTTATCGAATTTTTTTTTATACAATTTATTTTACTAGAATTTGGATTTTGTGTCTTAATTTGAGATTTTTTCTATGCCTTAAATTTCATTGAAAGTTTGTACTTAAACAGGAATTGACTGAATAATTAATCTGTATTTTACAAAATATCATTCCCGACACAAATTAAGCATTTTTATAATATTTTTATTTCTTTTAATTTTTGGAATAATAATTTTAATAATAATTTAATTATATCAAATAGCAAGAAATCAAAAATAGTTAAAGAATATTATTAAAAATTTTCAACTATTTGTATGAATAATTTAAATTTTACTAAAAATAACAAGACCTTTATTTTCAAAATTGATTTGAACTTAGGTATACTATTTAGTAGTAGATTGGATGTTACCTTGGTACAAGAAGAAAAAAAAGCACTGATAATATTTTGAAACACGGATAATAGTCTTTTTGGCATGCATTATTTTGATCACTGTAAAATTGTTTTATAATTTCTTTTTTTACAATTAAATATCTCATTTTTAAAAAACAAACTTTTAAAATTATAACTCACCCACTTCTTAGATTGATGATTAGTGTAATTATATTAGTTCAAAACACTATACAAACAAACAAGAAACAAGAATACAAATAATCATTTTCCAAATTCATACAAACCTCTATAAAAATCGATTGTTTTTTAGAAACAGTTGATCTACTTATACTAACAAACAAAAATTTTGATAATTTTTCTCTCAATAATCAAAATATATTTTTAAAATAAAAAATTGAGTTGATAAATAAAAAATACAGTGAATCATCTTTGGATATAATTTGGTTTGAAAAACACTAATAATATTTAATTTATGTATTTCCAAAAAAGGTTTATATTTTTTTATTGTTGAAATAATATTTACTACTTTTTTTGATTCCATTCATAAATAGAAAATTAAAAATTAAGATAGATAATAATATTTATTGAATCCATTTCTATTGTCTATATATCAAATATGTTTATCCAAATATTACCAAAATAAAAACAATTAATTATAACATTTTTTTTTCAACAAAAAGAATTAGGACTAAATACCAATAAAAAATCTTGTAATATTGTAAGGATACAAAAATTTTTACACAATTAAAACATAGTAGTAATTTTTCCATTTAATTTGTATATTTAAAGATCAAAATTTTAAAAAATGACTACAACTTTAGAAATAATTGTTTAAATTTTTTTTGGCGTTTTTTTCTTAATTTGGTGTTTCTTTTAGAATTTAAGTAATATTATTTCTTTTTTAACATTGAATTTTCGTTTCTTATAATTTTTAATTGGGATTTATTTTAATTGAAAAGAAATTTTATAAAGACTTTTAAAATCATATTTACATCACTTTTTATAATATAAACTTCATTTCACTCAAAGGAGACCAGCTAAAAATGAAAAAGTCACTTTATTTTTAAGAATCAACCAAACTTAGATTGTTTAGAAATACGAGAAATAATAAACTTCATATAAGAGTCGATAATTATAAAAGAAATCCCTGAACAAACCATAAATTTAAAAAAAAAAAAATGTTAAAAATTTTTTTGGGGCACATTCATTGGAACGTCTCATGCAAAATTCTCTTTTTCTTTTGGAAATTAACATTGTTGATAATAAGATTTTTTACTTGTAAATGTATGAATTTTAAAAGAACATACAAAGTCTAACTTATCTTAATGTTTATTTGGTTTTCCAAACATTTTTTTTTTCAAAGTTAATTTTTAAAAAACAAAATAAGAAAAAAAACAAGCAAAAAGCAAAAAGCAAAAAACAAAAAACAAAAATTTTTACAAAATGAGAAAAAATGATTTTGATCTAAAAATTGAAAATTTTAGTTTGATAAGAGTAATGAATTAAACCCCTAGAATGTCTTCCATTTCTTCAATAAAGCTACTCCCTTTGACTGAAAAAGAGTTTAGTTTATATTTATTTAATATTTATTTACAAAAAAAAAACTAACAATCGAAGTTGAATAGATTAAAAATATGTTCTTTAGACATTATAATATTTCATTATCATATTTCATTTATTCTTTTTTTTTAAAAAACAAGATATTATATTTTTTTTCTGAAAAATTTTTAAAATTATTCTACATAAAAAAATGATGTATTTATTTTAGTTTTTTTATTGAGAAAAATTGATTTTTTCGAAGAAAATACTTTCCACAAATCAATTTTTATTAAGAAAAAATATGAAATAGATACATCATGTTTAGAATTCACTATTAAGAATAAGAAAAATTGACAATTCCAAGTTAGAAAAAACTACTCTTAAATATCATTTCATACTTGTTAATCGAGTTTATTCACAATATAATCAATATTCCAAAACTTCAAATTCTTATTCCAGCGATTTGATTTATTGTTGTTAATATTACTATTATTTTTAAAAGTATATAGTCTAGAAAAAAAGGTCTATTTTGGTTAAAAATTGTTAAATGGATGTGACAATGAATTTTTCAAAAACTCAACTCTAGGATATTTTTTTGATTAGATAATTACTATTAGTTTTGAAAACACTCTTATCGTCTAATAAAACTCAATTATGGTAAAAAAAATTACTGATGATAAATATTTTGTGTACTTGGTTTTCCAATATTCAAAAGAATCGAAAATCCATAGATTTTCCTCATTCTTTTTTAACTTTCGGATAACCTAACGGAAAATCAAAAAAAAATATTTTTATCAATTTAAAATAACAAAAATTTCTTTAATAGTCCAAAATAATTGATTCCCTAATTTGAAAGATATTCATCAGGTTTAAAATGCTGTTTAAATATGATAAAATAACATCTTAAAATGTGAAGAAAAAATTTTAAAATTTTTTACTATTAAATTTAAAAAAATTATTAATGGAAAATTGGATTTTTCAACTTAAAATGTTAAATATCTATAAAATATTATTTGATCAAAGATCTTTTATTAACCAATACTCTTTGTTTTAAAATAAATCGAATCAAATTTTCATTCAGCTTTCCAAAATTGCAATTTATAAATCATTTTAACATATCAAATTTTTAATTTTTCAAATATGTCTTAAATTATTCATTTACCTTATTTGGAATGTGGGTTTTAACGTATTTTAATTCTTGGGAGGTGATTTTTTTCGGAAAGCTGTATGAAAATTTTGTTTCTATTTATATTTGAAACAAATAGTATAAAATTTGAAATTGTAAATGATCTTAAAGTGATTTTTTAGCAAAGTTGAATTAAAATTTTGATCTTTTTATTTTATAATTAACAGTATTGTTTATTATAATTGAAGTTATTTAAAAAGGGTAAAAACTAGCAAATATATCATTTTTTTAAAAAAAAATTTTTTCCTTATCGCAAAGAGGAAAAAAAACAAAATATTTGAAGAATAATAAATTTTTTATGATTTTTCTAATTTTATTTTGACTTTTTCAGGCCCGATTAAACTTTAAATCAAATTTGAATTTAGTGAAAGTTGTTTTTTTCAAGATATTGTTTGTAAATCTAGGGATAGGACTCATCCCTTAAAAAAGAATTAAAGACACAATCAGTTTTATAAACCAAGTTTAACAATAAAACTATAACTTCTTCAACTTTAAGAGCAAGAACACTACCTTTAGTGGAAAAAAATCAGAAAAAATATTATTTTTTTCTCCATTCCTTTTATTTAATAATAAAGTTTTACGATCATGTCACAATTAGAAACCAATAAGAAAACAAAGAATACAAAAAAAGAAGACAAAAAAGAAATTGAAAAAGACTCAAATACTACTCAACAAGAAAAAATTGAAATAAAAAATGAACAGAAAAGTATAAATTCCAAGAGCAAAAATGAGAAAGAAAAAGAAAAAAAAAAAGAAACAGAAACTGAAAAAGAAAAAGAAAAAGAAAAAGAAAAAGAAAAAGAAAAAGAAAAAGAAAAGGAAAAAGAAGAAGAAGAAGAAGAAATACAAAAAACTCAAACACAAATGGATGACAAAAACCAAACGCTTCCAAAAAAGAAGCTGTATGTTGGAAACATATCGTTTAGTTCAACAGAAAATTCCTTGAGTCAATCTTTTAGTAAATTTGGTACAATGTAAATCAATCCTATTATTTTTCTTTTTTTCTTTCCTTTAATTTTTTTTGTTCATGAAATATTAAGCTAATGTTAACCAAACAACATCCAAAAAAACAATTTCTTTTTTAGTGTTTCAACAAACATTGTGAGAAGAGAAGGAAGAAGCTTAGGGTATGGGTTTATTGAAATGTCTACAAAAGAAGAAGCCTTAACAGCTATCAAGGAACTGAACCAAACAGTTGTCGATGGGAGAGAAATTGTTGTGGAATTTGCTGATCCAACAAAGTCAAAAAAAAGGAAAAACTATGGCTACAGAAATAACAGGTTCAATAATTATCAGTCAAGACAAGGATTTTATCAAAATGTAAAAGATTTTTTTTTTGTTTTTTTTAAAGTAATATTTTTTTTTTATTTTTTTTGCTTATTGCTTAAAGGTTTACAATCCTTGAAACTGGAAAAAAGATTATCTTGTGTATAGGTTAAGGACACGCTATTTTGGTTCATAGCTGATCGATCTTGAGTCTGAATATTAATAGTAGTTTAATAGTGTTTCAAAAAAATTTTTTGGCAATTTATTTTTTTGCAGCTTTTGAACCACTAATAAAATTAATAATCAGTTGAAGATCGATTAGCTATGAATCAAAATAACATTTATCCACACCCTATACACAAGATAATCTTTTTTTCAGATTTAATGATTGTAATCCTTAAGTGACTAGTCAATCTTAATTTATTTTTTTATCCCAAAGTTCATAAAGTAATTATTTTCACAATGATACAATTAAACACTGAGACGCAACTTCATTTATCAACTTTAGTGAAATGAGTTATCAATTTTTTAGAGGGTTCATTTTTTCCCAAATGAACTTTTCAGTTATAAGATCTGATCCTTTTTTTGTTTGAATTTTTGGATTTAAATTAGAAAAAGAAAATTTGCAAAAAATTTTTATTTTTTGAAGAAATCTCACTTTTGTTAATTTCTGAGAGTCTGTATCAACAAATAACATTGAAACTTTAATCTTATTTTAAAAATACAATAAAAATAAATCAAATATTGAATCTCTCGGAGTTAAAAAAAAATTGTTCATCAATTTTATTTATTCTCAAATATTTATGAAATTTCTTGATATTTAATAAGATTACGTGATATTCTTTTTCAAATATTAAGAGGATAAACAAGGAACTGTTAGTATTAAAATCAGTTATTTGATAATATCTTTTTTATTTTTTTATTAGAATTATTAATTTGAATTAGTTTTATTTGTTGAAAAATCTTTAAAAAATTGAAAATAACTGTAAAGTCTATTGAGACCTTTAATCTTTGGGTTGTTAATGACTTACTGAAAGAATGGAGATTGGGTGTTTAATTATTGATTATAAATAATCACATTAAAAAGTATTTCTTTAGATTATAAGTTGAATTTTCCAGGTTTTAAAAAGATATTTGGGGAGAATTTTTAATTTGATTTTTTGGTTCTTTTTCTCAGATTTTTTTATCTAATAAAAATGAAAAAATTGATTTGAACTGTTCTTTGAGTAAATAAATTATATTTTTTTTCAAGTCAAAAACAATTATTGTATTTTTTTTTAAATGAAGTAGATTTTATATCCTTAGTTTTTTTTTAGAATTTAGTGATTTTATTTTTAAAGTGTATTTTGGTACAGCCCCTTCGAAAATAATAAGATTTCAATCTTCTTTCAAAGAAAATAATTTTTTTTAAATAATCCAGAAATAAGTTGGATTTTGAACTTTTGAAAAATGAGAAAAATGAATGAAAATTTTAAAAGACAAA
This sequence comes from Anaeramoeba flamelloides, assembly GCA_027625915.1. NCBI lineage: Eukaryota > Anaeramoebidae > Anaeramoeba > Anaeramoeba flamelloides. The sequence goes on along the minus strand of JANTQA010000032.1, from coordinate 7,053,466 downwards.
TAATTCATATCTGAAAATAGCATTAAAAGTAAGTTTACTCTTTTAGAAATCAGATTTTTACTTTGTTTTCAATTTCAAGAGGCAGAAATTTTTTTTTGAATTTGCAATTAAATTTTACTTGAAGATTTTTTTAAGTTTACTAATCCCTTAAGCAATTAGAACACATAAAAAAAAAAATATTCTAGTCAATTTAGTTGCAAATTCAAAAATTTTTTACTCACCTCTTGAAATGACTCTAAAAAAAGACCAAAATCTGATTACTGTAACACTCATATGAAAAAATAAAATTTAAACTTTTGAGTTAGATAAAACTAAGACTTTAATTAAAATTTCATCATTCATAATAAAGTTTATTCACAATATAATCAACATTACAGAACTTCAAAATCTTAAGGCTATTTTATTTATTGTAGTTGTAGTACTAGCTTTTTGTAAAAGTCTCTAGTCTAGGAAAAAAGGTCTATTTTGTGTTAAAAAATTTTAAATCACTGTATAAATAAATTTTAGTTTAATTCAACTTTGAGGTATTTTCTTTAAGAGATCATAACTAATAGTTTTGAAAACACTCTACTCATCTAATAAAACTCAATTAGGGGAAAAAAATTGCTAATGATAAATATTTTGTGTACTAGGTTTTCCAATATTCAAAAGAATCGAATGGAGTAAAACCCATAGATTTTTTACTCAATTCTTTTGAATTCTGGAAAACACAACAAAATCTAACTACGGTTTTTTTTACTTTTTGAAATAAACCGAAAATTTATAAAAATTTTCTGTTTATTTCAAAAATTAAAAAAAACCTAACGGAAAAATAAAAATAAAAAATTATATTTTTCAATTTAATCAATAAATAATTCTTTATGAGTCCAAATAATAGATTACCCAATTTTAAAGGATATTTATCAGAATTTAAAATACTTTTTGATTAGAATAAAATAACACCTTGATCTAGAAGAAAAAATATTCAAATTTTTTACGATTAAATTTGAAAAAAAACTTAATAGAAACTGTAAAATTGAATTTTTCAATTTCAATTGTAAAATGTTTTTAAAAATAATTTATTACCCAAAGATCTCTTATTAACCAATCGTATTTTTTATAAGAGAAGTTATCAAAAAGTGTAAAATTAGTAAATGTTAAGTTTTTTTTAACAAGATTTACTTTAACTCTTGTGAAAAAAAAGTGAGATATTTCAAAAAAGTGAGATATTCAAAAAAAGTGAGGTAAATTTTTTTTTTTTTTCAAATATCAAAAGTTTAATTTCGAAAATTAGTAAAAAATTATCAAAATCACCAGAATTTTTGAAGTTAATAAGAATCCAAATGTGATATTAAAATCTTTTTCGAGGCATACTATCTAACTTAGATTCATTTAATTTCAATTTCGTCAAGACACTTTAAGGAGAATGTCTGAAAAATCAAATACTTTATTTTTGGGAGTAAAGAGTGACAAAAATGAGTACAAAGTGAATTTTTAGTGAAATGCATATGTTTTAAATAACAACTTTCAGAGATAAACGTATAATATTTAATCTGAATTATTTTGTTAAAACCTGAGAAAAACCCAATTCTTGTCAAGATAAACCAATTGTGGAAATACTCAATTTCAGATTTTTCGAATTTTTAATTGCAAATCTTTATAGAACCCGAAAAATTATTTTTTAAAAAATAGCATTTTATATCAAGATTAAAGATTTAATACCCAAAGGAAAGAAAAAAATTTAAATTTCTAAACTTACATAAACTCTTATTTTCAAGAATAACATTTAAAATGACAAAAATAAAAAATAGTGATAATTCTTCATTTTCAGGTTCTATGGAGATTACCTTTTAAAATAAAGTATTGAGTTTTTTCGGACAATCTTCTTGAAGAATCTTGATTAAATTGAAATTAAATGAATCTAAGTTAGATAGTATGCCTCGAAAAAGATTTTAATATCACATTTGGATTCTTATTAACTTCAAAAATTCTGGTGATTTTGATAATTTTTTACTAATTTTCGAAATTAAACTTTTGATATTTGAAAAAAAAAAAAATTTACCTCACTTTTTTTGAATATCTCACTTTTTTGAAATATATCACTTTTTTGAAATATCTCACTTTTTTTTCACAAATATTACAGGTTATTTTCAAAAATGAATTTTTGTTTTTAATAGTTTGATCCATTTTTCTCATTTTTGAAAAGTTCAAAAATTCTACATATTTCTAAATTATTTCAAAAAAAAATTATTTTCAATGAAAGAAGAAAAAAATCAAATTATCTAAGAATGAAGTTTACAAAAATACACTTTAAACATGAAATTTAAAAACAACACAGTCTAAAAAATCTACTTAATTTCAAAAAAATTACAATAATTATTTTAAACTTTAAAAAAAAATATAATTTACTTTTTTCACCTCAGTTTAATTTGAATCAATTTTTTCTCTTTTTTTCTGAACAAAAAAATATGAGAAAAAAAAACCAAACAATCAAATTAAAAATTCTCTACAAAATACTTTTTTAAAATCTGGAAAAATCCAAAATAAATCCGAAAGAAATACTTTTCAATTTGATTATTTATAATCAAGAATTAAGAACCCGATTTTAATTTTTTCAGTGAGTTAGTAATAATTATAAAGATTAAAAGTATCAATAGGCTTTATTATTATTTCCCAATTTTTTAAATCTTTTCAAACGAAAAAAATTAATTCAAATTAATAATTCTAATAAAAAAATAAAAAAGATATTATCAAATAACTGATTATAATACTAACAGTTTCGTTATTTCCACCTATAAAATTACAAAATAAATATTATCTAATCTTTTAAAATTTCAAAAAATTTAATAAATTATTGAAAAAATAAATGTTCAATTTTTTTAGATCTTCAATGGATTCAATATTTGACTTATTGTTTTTCTGAATTTTTTAAAAATAAGATTAGATTTTAAATGTTATTTACCTCTAGAAAACTATCAGAAATTACTAAAAATGAGATTTCATAAAAATATAAATGTTTGGCTAATTTTTTTTCTTATTTATAGATCCAAAAATTGAGATAAAAAAAGGATCAAGATCTTTTTACTGAAAATCAAATTGTAAAAAATGAAATCCTTTTAAAAATGGTAATTACATTTCTCTAATGTTAATAAAGGAAGTTGGTTTATCAAGTTGAAATGAATCTTTGTGAAAATAAATGCTATATTACATTGCCTTTGCGAAAGAAAAGAAAATAAATAACAATTACTAGTTCCTTAATGACTATCCAAACTCGAGCCTCTTTGAAGGGGTTTTAAAGCCAACCAAAGTATTTTGGTTTTCTTTTTTGGTAATGAGATTAAGTAAAAGTATAAAAAATTGAATTTATAGTTGTTTCAAAAATTTAACTGATCAAATATCTCAAATATAAGTTTATATTTCTTTCAAAATCCCAACACATTTTTCTTCTAAGACAAGCATTATCTAGTTTTTAATAAAAACTTTAAAAAAAAAAGAAGTCTTGCCAATAATGAACACATTATCTTTTCACAACTATGCTATTTATCAATGGTTTTTAATATATTCAAAAAAAAAAAAAAAAAACAATTGTGATAATCTGCATAACCATAAAAAGCCATTCTGTTCTTTAATTTATTGTATTTTTTTTTAATATTTTCATCTGGGTGACTATCCCGTATGGCTCTCCACATCATCTTTTTTTTTTTTTTTTCTATTAGTGTGACATAGTGACACGGATAAATAACTTGTTCTATAATTATTTGAATTAAAGTATTTATTTAGCAAAAGTTATTTTTACATTTTTCGGTCAAAAACTTATCCATTCACCAAAAACTTTTTATTGGGTTTAACGTTTCGATGATAACCTACTTTTCATTTTCATTTCTTCTAAATTAAAATATAAAAATGAAAAGGCAATATTTAACACCACAAAAAAACAATTATAATACATTATTAAATAATTCTTATTCATTATAAATTAATCCCGATCCATTCTAAAATAATTCTCATTAAAAATAAAAAACATAAAAATAAATATAATAAAAAGAGGATCACACCTTATAATACTTTACCATTTTATTATTCTGAATATCCAAATTATGGAGTTTATGATGAAAGATATCAGATGGGATTATATTACACTACACCTTATCAAGGAAGTTTTTATCCAAACGAATTCCAAACTTACCCTTCTTATAACCAAAATATGAACAATGATAACCAACAAAATTATAAAAATTATACTGATAATCAGCAAATAGAAATGAACCAAAAAGAATCAACAAATCAAAATTTACAAAGTACCCAAACATCAAATAAAACAAATAACCAAAATATTAATAAGAATCAAGAAAAGGGTAACACTAATAATCAAGAAAACAATAGCGATAATAATCAAGAAAATGAGATCTCTAATATAAACCAAAATAAAAAAATAAATTCAAATGAGAATAATTTAAATCCAAATATGAATATGAATCAAAATATAAATGTAAACACAATGCCTTATTATTATAGATTTATCCCAAATCAAATGCCATATACAAATTATGCCATTCCGCGAAGAGTTTATTATCCAAGAAGCAATCGAAGGTATAAAAAGCAACAGAGAAATTATAACCAGAAAAAGAAACTTAGTGAAAATTCAATTTTTATTACCAATTTGCCATATAATATGACAGAAAAAGATTTATTAAAAACTTTTGAAAAATATAATCCAAAAAAGTCTCGAATTGTTATTGGCGACTTTGGAAAATCTCGAGGATTTGGATTTGTTGAATTTGAAAATCAAGAAATCAGAGATAAAGCCATGGAATTAAATGAAACAAAGCTTGGTGGAAGAACAATTTATTTAAAAATCGCATATGAGGTAAATATTTGATTCTTTTTTTGAAATTTTTCTAATGAATTTTCTTTTTAAACATCTTTGAAATTAAATATTTTTTAACATTTTTTTTTTTCTATTTTTTCTATTTTTTTTTAATCCGTTATATTTTTTATATTATATGAACTTTTTTACTCTTTTAAAAGCAAAACGAAAAGAAAGATGAAGAAAAGATATAGTGAAAAAAATTTTGAGAATTAAATTATAACAATAATAATTAAAATTTCGAAATTTTGAATTTTTTTTTTTGTTTTTTTTTTGCTTTTTCTTTGTTTTTTTTTTTTTTTTTTTTGGTAATACTTTTTTAATCACAAAAGATCAGGTGGAAAAAAAAAAAGGTCTTAGAAAAGGCAAATGATCATTTAGAAAATTACAACTATGTAGTATCTTTTAAAATTAATTTAATTATTAGTAAAAAATCTTCGTGTTAACCTTTTTTCAGTGAAAGTTCAGCAATTAAAAAATCCGTAATGCTCATTCCAAAAAATGTTATTCACTTTTTTTTAATTTTTTGTTTTTATTTTTTTTAATTTTCGAAATATGAGGTTTTTATGTATTTAGAATGATTTAAAAGTGAATTATGAATCAGATTTAATTATTAGTTGTTCTTGAATATATTAAGGTTTAAAATCCCTGAAATTTGAAAAAAGATTATCTTTTATCAGGTTGGTGAATTGTTGAAATGGTGTTTATTTTTTTTATTCACAAAATTATAATGGTTTTCAATTGTTTATAAATTACAATACTCACAAATAAATAAATAAATAATTATTAATACAAATAAATCAAAAGTGTTTTAAAAATTTTTGTAGAGAGTAAAACAAAAAAATACATTGGTAAATTTGTAAAAAATCTATTTACAAATATTGATGGATCAAATGGTTAGATACTCTCAACTAATTTTATTTGAGTTCTTCTGTTTTGGAAGAATCCAACTTTAACCCAAAATCATCAGTTTCGAAATATTTTTTGATCGAACAAAAAAAGTTATGTTGATTCAAAAAATAAAATGAAAACAAAAAAACTAAAAGATGAAATAATTATTTACATATTTATCAAAAATCAAAATTATTTCCAATTTGAATGAAATTATATGATTGTGTTTCTTTTAACTGTTTTAATGGTGTAAAATTTTGAATTTTAGTTCATTTTCAAATAAATTGATGACAATTTGTGTCTCGGTTTATTGATTTTTAAATTTTATTAATATATATATTTATATATTGTGGTATATTTGGTAAAATAAGAATCTGAAATGAAGCTAATATTTCAGAATTGAAAACAGATACAGCCAGTTCCAGTTTTAAGACACAAATCTAAAGCAAAATTAAAGGCACAGAAAAAAATCTCAAATTAAGGCACAACATTCGAATTCTTGCAAAATAATTTATGTAAAAAAAATGTCAAAAAAAAAGTTGGTAGTGAAAAAAAAAACCACAAGATTTTTAATAGTTAATATTAGGACAACTGTTGTGTAATTTGATTTATTTAAAATAAAATCCTTTTTATTTAAGAATCTAAATTTTACAATTATAACCCACCCACTGGTTAGAATGACGATTAATGTGATTAAGATTGTTCAAAACACCATTCGATCAATCAAAAAACAAGAATAAAAATTATCATTTTCCAAACTCTAAACAATCCTCTAACAAACTTTTGTGTTTTTCAAAAATAGTTTAATCTACTTATGCTATCAAACAAATACTTGTGTGTTTCTAGAGATGTCCCACTTTAATGAACTTTGGGTAGGTTTATTATTCGAGTTTTTAAAAAAAATTGGTTCTTTCTAAAGGGGATTTGATTGTAATTAAATAACAATTTTCCTAATATTCAATCTTAAAAATCTTGTTTTGGTATTTTTTTCGTTACCAGTATTTTTTCCCTATTATACCTTAATTGATGATTTTTTTGTTCATTAATTTTGTTTGAAAGTTTGTGGTTTGAAGGTGGAACTGACTGTAATTATTTCTAACTTTTCTCCCTTTTATTAGACGAACAACTATAAATTTTTTTTTTTTTTGCAAAATGATCCTGATCATAAAAAAAAACAAATAGGAAAAATACTTTTCTTAAACTTTTGGTAAGAATTTCTTTTTGTATTCTGAAAATCAAAATAAAATTTGTATTTACTGATAAAATCCGAAAAATATCAAAAAATTATTTGTTCAATTTCCTTTTTCGTAAATTTCTTTTTCAATCCCCAAAACAGTTCATATCAAAGACTATTTTAAAGAACAACTTTTTTAAAATGTTTATTTTAGATTTAAACAAAATTCTTTGTTTCAAAACTTTGTTAAAATATTGAAAAAAAGGAAATTGAACTTCAAAATTGAATACCTTTCTTGGAATTTTAAAGTATGATCAAAAAATAGTTATATTTTTATTTTGAAAACTTTTGAGATGCAACGAAAAATGAAATTAGGAATAAAAAGAATTGAAATCGAACATACCACACTAACTTTTGATTCAAATACTTTAAATAAATTGAGTTAAGGAGAATTGTACATTACAAAAAATCTCATGACTTTTATCAAGCTTTCAGCCTTTTCAAACAATTTCCAAACCTTTCAAACAATTTAAAAAGCTTTCAAACACTTCCCAACGCTTTTAAAGAGGAAATACTTTGTAAAAGCTGATAAGCTTTGTAAAAGTCACAAGAATTTTTTTAGTGTCTTGGTCAGAAAATAAATCATTTTTTATTATTTTCGTTCATAAATTACAAATACAATATTTTTCAAACAATTGTTCAAATTTAGGATTTTTAAACAACATCTTCTGATTTGAGAATTAAATTATTTTGGAAAAGATTTTTTTTGTAATGGAGAGTGATGGAACAACATTTACTTCCTCAGACTCAAGTTTTTTAGAAGAAAGGAAAGAGCATTTATTAAAAATGAAAAATGAAATTTCGTCTCATAAAACGTCTTTTAAAGAAAATCATTCTTCTTCCTCTTCTTCTTGCTCTTCCTCAAATTCAAGTTTTTATAAAAGAATGAAAAAAAAATATGTTAAAAAAAAAGAAAAGGAAAAACAAAAGAGAAAGAGAAAGGAAAAGGAAAAGGGGAAGAGGAAGAAAAAGAAAAAGAAAAAGAAAAAGAAACAGGAAAAGGAAAAGGAAAAGAGCAAGAAAAAGAAAAAAAAAAGGCAAAAGAAAAAGAAACTTTCAAGCACAACAAATAATTCGTCTTCAATTACTTCTCCTGAGTTATCTTCCTCGTCAAGTCCCTCACAATCCTCTTTCTCTTTCACTTCATCAAATGCAGACTTGAAAGAAACAACACGAATAAAACGAAAAAAAAAAAAAAACAGTCTAAAAACAAGCCGAGAGATCAAACATCAAAAATCAAAAAGTGTATTGAAACAAAAATCAAAAACTATAATAAGAACGAACAAACGGTTGACAAATTGGTTATTCTTGAAAAACAAAAAAAAATCGATCAGAGAAATATCCAGATCTTAATTCTGTTTGATTTCCTATTTCGCCAAGACACAATCAATTTCTTGAATTTGATAGTCACTAGATTAGAAGAATCTTTTTTACAAAAAAAACAAAGCGGAGTTGTTGTGTCCTATTCAATTGTAGGCTATTATCACCACAACAACAAAAAGAACAAAAAAAAAAAAAACAACAAGTTTGGATCCAAAGGATCTGAAAAAGAGCAAAATGCGAAAAAGTTACCGATTATTGAATTTACTCAAAATATTCGACAAGCTTTTAAGAAAAAAAAGGAAACTTTTACCACAAAAGCTGAAGAACACCAAAAAGTAAGCCTTTGGGAAGGACTAGAATTATTTTCTGAGCTAAAATGGAAAAGAGATTCCCATAAATATATCCTTCATTTGTCTAGCAGCAATAGCTTTTTGGATTTAGAAGGAAACAAATTTCTTGAAGCACTGAAAAAAGTGAAACTAAATAAATTCTGTTTTAAATTATTTGTTCCACAGGAAGACGAAAATTTAATTTGTTTGCAAAAGTTACTTGAAAAAGAAAAAGTTAACAAATCGTTCAACTTGGCTCTCATCCCTTTTAAGAAACAATATTTTAATCAAAAATTCAAAGAATTATTGAAAAATATATGCTGTATCAACAATCCCAATAATACTTCAAAATGGACCAAAATGGAAAAACTGAGAATTAAATATATTGACCACAGCTCAACTGAGTTTAAAGGTGTACTTAAAGACGGAAATAATCTGAAATTAACAAAAACAAAAAGAAAATTTACTTATTCAATGAACCCCTTTGATTCGGGTAACGAATGCACGGTTCGTCATATGTTGGATGAGTGTGGAAACCACTTAGTTATAAAATTTCCTCTTTCCACTGAGGAATTGCAAATCAAATTAAATCTTGGGGCAGAACAAATACTCACGCTCGAACAACTCACGTACAATGAATGTGTCGAAAAATTGAAAATCTGTTATGTTAGTAAATATCTCTGTCGACAATTTAATTCCAAAAAACCGTCACAAGCACTAGACGTGATTGAAGGGTTTGTCTGTCAAGTACCAAATCCAAACAATTCTAATGAGATGATTTGGGTAATTGCAGAGCCCTACATGAAAGGGAATTATATTAGATACACAGACAATTCTGATTTAATATTCGATCATCGACTCCCAAATTCCAAGATCTTAGAGTCCTTTGTTCATTTTACATATCATTACACGAAAAAAAAATTAATTGTTTGTGATATCCAAGGCATTGGTTTGCTTTTAACAGATTTATTACTTGCCACTTTAAATCCAACATCAAATTTAGATTTTGGCCAAAAAGCAATCCAGAATTTCTTGAACGGCCATCAGTGTAATAAAGTTTGTGAAAATATCTCTTTGCCCAAAAACAAATTATTTATTGACAATAACAAAAACAGCATTTTTGTACAAAATGAAAATTTTGATCTCGATCAAATTCGTAACGAACAACAAAAAAATTCAAAAAATTATGAATTATTATGTTCAAATATTTTTTGTAAAAAAAAAATTATTATAAAAAAACAGAGATATAAGCTATTTCAGAATCCATATGTAATATATTGTAAAAAATGTATGGGAATTTTTAATTAAATAAATAAAAAAAAAAATTGTTTGAATTCAAATTTTCTCTCAAAAAAATATCATGCACCTGTAATATAATAACGATCAGGTTTTTGATAGAATACAATAATAAATGAAAAAAAAAATATTTTAATTATTTTTATGAATTTTATTATTTTTATTATTATAGAATAAGTGGAAATTATAGCCGAAATATAATTCAACTTACTTTTTTAAAAAGAGAACTTACATTGTAAAAATTGTATATTTGACAACTATTCTTCAAAAAGAAATACCTAAATTTTTTTTTGGTTAAAAGCAAAAACAATTAAATCTAGATAAAATTCAAAATAAAAATTAGAATAGTAAAAAATAAAAAGAAAAAAAAAAACTGTGGTGGGGTTAAGATATTAATGTCTATCAAGAAGAAAGTTAAGAATAATGTGTGTTGTTATTGAGTGTTGATCAATTTAGTGTCTCATGCTTCAAATGTCTCTAAAAAAATCGTTTAGTTAAGTAGTACTATTTGTTGATCTCATCATTTAAAAACGATCAATGATATTAGTAAAAAAACAAAAGAATTTCAAGTAAAGAAATAAACAATTTCACTCACAAAAGTTGAGAACGATACAGGAATATTAAGAATCAAAAGTTGCAAAATATCTTTCTTAAATTTTTCTTGAAATGTATTTTAGACACTAAAAAATCAAATTTTTTTAAAAAATTAAATAATTTACAAATAGATTTTTTTGACAAATTATTTCAGAAATATTGGAAATATATTGATGTTAAAAGAGTTTTGTCAAAAGTGAAAAAAACGAATCATTCTTTGGTTTGTTTTTTTTTTTGATAATTATTGGGTTAATCTTTGAAAATAAAAAATATCAAAAATAGGCGCTTTTGGAAGTTCTAAAGATAAATTATTAAACACTGGAATACAATTATATAATAGTTTTTTGATTTTTAGATTGCAAAAAAGAATTGAAAAAAAAATATTCAAAATGTTAATTTTGCAATTTTCTCTCTTCAAAAAAAAAAAAAAAAAAAAAAAAAAAAAAAAAAAAGCAATTTTCTCTCTTCAAAAATAAAAAAAAAATAAAAAAAAAAAAAACAAAATGTTAATTTTTAAGAGTAATCTTTAGTAAAAAAAGTAATAATTTATTGTTCAATCATATTTTTTATAAATATTTTTAGATCCATTTGGACAAGATAACCTTAACATTATTACTCCAAATTACAACAGACTTTAATTATAGTTTTATATATGTTGATACAAATCCCTTAAAAGGATTTTAAAATAAAAAATAATAACAAAAGGAAAGAAACAATGTAACCTTTTATTAAATAATATCGAAAATTACAGCTATGATACTTTAGGTTAATTTAGTTATTTTAATAGTTGATCATGAAGTTTAATTTGGGATTTTTATGGTTTTATTGTTGTAATCACTTATTACTTTTTAATCCTTTATTTTTTTTTTTTTAATCCTTATGTATTATTTGTCTTTTCAATTTTTACTGTTTATATTTTCTAATTACTCATACTTTCAACTTCTGTGTTATATTATCTTAGTATTAACAAGTATCAAGTTGGTATTTTTGCCTTATAACTCTTCTTAATAATAAAAAGAGATTCAATCAGAAAAAAAAAGAAAAAGAAAAAAAGAAAAAAACGATTTTTTCAATGAATTAGAATAAATATTTTCAATTTTATTGTTTTTATCGAGCATTTATAAAAATCAAGAATTTATTTAAAAATTTGAAAATATATAAAAATAACCAACATTTTGATATGCTCTAAAAAAATGTTATGATATTTTTTTTTATAAAAAAATGATCTATAAACAAAATTTTTGTTATATAGATGCTACTGATTTTTTTTAGAAACTAAAACTTTATACATTATGAAATTTAAGCACATAATTTTTGAGAACTATCAATGATATAGAGATTAACTCACTAAAAAAAAGTAAGATAATAGATTATTTACCTGTATGTTATAGTTTGAGAAATTCTTATAATCATTCAGTTAAGTTTGTAACTTTTTTGTTTATCTTGTTTTCAACTCTATTTGTGTACAATTAAAAAGTATTTTACAAAAAAAAATTAACTTTAAAAATGATATTTAATTTTATTAAAGAAGAATTTAACATGTTGGAAAAGGGCGGTAATTTTATTTCAAAATTTCATTCGGTAAAGGGTTTCTATCCTAATTATTAATGATCAAAAAAAATAATTAGATTCCTGTACTAATTATTTTGCTCAATCTAAGTTAAAAAATATTTTCTTTACTTTGCCTATAAAATTTCCAAAATTCTATTTTTTTGTCTAAAATTTCAAAATACAAACATTGGTTTTTTTATTTCAAAAACAAACCCTTCAATTCCATAAAAAGAAATGGTTTCTTTTTGACAAAACAGAAAAGAGGGCAAATAATAAAAAGATTTTCTAAAGGAGAAGAGACCATTTATAAAGAATTTCAGATGATTAAAAAAAAAACAAATTACAGTTTTTTAAACTATTTCAAATCAAGAAATTTTAAAGGAATGTTCAAAATCACGTATTGTTAATAATACCAATAAATGTAGGATTTGAGATTTGATTGTTTAGGGTTTTCTTAACAAAAGGGGGAAATAAAAAGGAAAAATAGAGACTATTGAAAAGTTATATAATCTATTTTGTCTCTGTATACTTTAAACCAAGTTTTTTCTCAAGTAGTGACAATTTAACATCAATTTCAATTGTTTTAGATTATCTCGTTGTGAGAAAAAGATCTTTTGAAGAACAAGTTGTTCAATATACCATTGAAAAATCTCAAATAAGTGATTATAAATATTTTTTTGCTTGGTTTGTTTCTTTATTGTGTAGAATTAGATCCTTGTGCTACAAAAATGAATAGCAATCTCATTTTGTTTGATTTGTTCAAAAATCACCTTGTTATAATTCTTTGTTTTGGATCCCCTTCCAGACTTAAAATATGAACTTGTTCTAATGTTAAGACAACATTAATCATCGCTCTTAGAACTAACCAATATCATCTTATATTACTTCGGACAATATCATATTTTTTCGTTCTTCGAAGCAAAACCTGGATTGTAACCATAACAATGTGATTGTTTCCAAGCCAAAATAGCTAAATGATGGTTTTCAAAAATGATTTTTTTATTAGGCAATTCACTGATAAATTCAAAAAAATTGTCAAATATTTCTAGTTCAAGATCCTTTATTAAATCTAATAGTTCAACTTTTAAAACAGTTCTTGACAAATAATATTTTGAAGATTAACTAAGGTTTACAAAGTTTTGTTATATTTAAAAGAATAAAATGCTCTATTCAAAAGCGAGTTTAAAAGCCATAAAAAATGAAAAATGAATCAAAAGTTTTAAAACATTTCTTTGAATTTATCAGTAAGCTTTTCTCATTGACCTAATACTTCACTTAAAATATAGAATACAATATTACAACGATACAGTGTAAAAGTATACAAAATGAAACCAATATAGACAATATACGAAAAATTCTTTAAAGTTGCACGACAAAAAAACGCCTGACTTTGACAAAGCTTTACACCCTTTTCAAGATGCTGAAAAGGGTTTGAAAGGTTTGGGCATTATCAGAAAGATTTGAAAAGGCACAAAGCTTACTAAAAGTCATGAAATTTTTTGTTTGTGTGTGTTTTATGGATTGATTTATTTTTTATTAAAAGCTTTTTGGAGTTTTTTAATGTTTTTTTTTCCCCCGATAGCCAAGTCTTTTATAATTATCTCGATCGATCTGGCTTTGTTTCAGCCACTCTTGTAATTCTTGTTCAACTAATACAAAACAAGCCCCCTCTTTTTCTTGTATTCTTTGAAGGTGTTCTTGTGCTTCCTCTAAGATGTATTGTGCCGATATGTTCTCACTTAAACGCACAATTGCAGAGTCTGTTTGGTTTTTCTCAATTTGGATAAATTTGACATTGCCGTCTGAAATCCAATCAAAAAACTCCTTCAAAACATTGCGGTTGACATGACTTTTGAGTTTATCTATTTTAAAGACACTACTGTTTCTTTCAGAGAAGGGATTGTATTTTAATTCCATCGCTTTTTCTAATTGCTCTTTTTGTTCCAACCATGTTGACTTTGAATAGCAAATTAAGGAGAAGTCATGAATTGATTTCGATTTTAGGTTTGGTTCCAATTCTTCTTCATTGACCTGGCCTTCTTCCTTTGATTCAAGCAATTTTTTTTGTTCGTGGTTGATCGTTTCAATACATTTGTTTGCCATTTCTTCAGTTTCAAACTCAACAAAGGAAAAGCCTTTGTTTTGTCTTGAGACTCGGAACCATTCAAGCTCTACAAAGGTGACCTTCCCAAATCTTGACAATTTCTCCTTGATTGTCTCAATTGTTTCATCTTGCGAGACATTCTCAAGATATACGACCCTCCGAGTGAAATCAATATTGGTGTCAAACGGAATCTTTCGTCTTACATACACTCCTGTTTGATCTAACTCTAATTTGCTTGAGTTTTCAACGGCAACTTGTAAATCTTGGAATCTTGCACGTAATCGCTGAACTTTATTAAATGTTAATAGCTTTTTTAATTCAATGTATCTCTTTGGGTGATTACAAACCCTGGTCCTTAGCCACTGATCACGACTTAAATTACTATCACCAAAATAGAACTCTAATAAATCTAAAATTTGGTTGTTCATTAATTCAAAAGCAAACAAAACAAAAAAATGATTATTCAAGGTAGAGAACAGCTAGTAAAAATTAAATGACTTTAACCAAGCTAAAAGCCTTTTCAAATCTTACTGATAATTACCAATTCTTTCTAACACTTTCCAACACCTTGAAAAGGGTATAAAACTTTGTCAAAGTCATGTGTTTTATTATAGTCTCTTCAATGTTGTTTGAATTATGAGGGAAAAATTTTTACTGTGTTTTCCTTGTATACTTGATCAGATTGTGTTTTTAAAACAAAATAATCGTAATTTCAGATTTCAATCTTGTGTAGATGAGATATCATAAAAAAGTGAGATATTAGTCTTAAAATTTGATGTAAAGGTTGGACTGGGAAGAAATGTTCTTTTTGAAAAAACAATAACTGACTTTTTCATACTAAAAATAGAAAATAGTTTTCCCTTCATAGAATCTCTGAAAATACTGATAATTTCAGAGAAATATCTGAAAATTGTTAATTCATTTTCCATTTTTCAAATTTGTTTATACAAGCTTTGATTAATTTATTATATAAGGTTAAGTGTGAAGAAACTTTGTAAAAATTGACTTGACTTTGAAAAGATTTTTCTCTTGAGTTGTTTTATTTGTTGAGTTAATTGATTTCAAAAATCGAAAATTCAAGTAAAAATTTAATAAAATATATTTGAATTTAACAGTAAGTACTCACTTTTTTTAAAATAGCTCAAGTTCTTTTCAAACTGAATCTTATATAAATAGAGTTTTTAAAGTAGTAGTTGAAATTTGTGATCTCAATTTATTGTTTGGTCACCATTTTTTATTCGATATATTTTGTGTATTAGATGAACACATAACCCGAAATAAAAGGAATATTACATTATTGAAAAAAGGTTCTTTGATCAAAATTTATCCTAAATTCGGTTTAAACTTGATTATTTATATTTTTATGCTATCCTTCAATATTTAATATTTGAAAAAAGTGTGAGTGTGGACTAGGTCCCTTAGAACCCCAAATCTACAAATTATCTTTTGAAACAAAATATTTAATTTGAGTTGTTATCAAAGTGTTATAAGATATAGAATTTATAAAAAATTATATTTGAAAGAAAAGTTTATATTTAAAAATTGTATAGTTATATATATTTGAAAAATAACTTGAAAAAAAATTTTATAACATTTGAAAAAATTTTTTTTGGTAATTAGCGTTTTATTATTTTTTCACCCATATTTTGATATTTTAATTAAAATTTTTTATATTTTTTTTTGAAAAGTTTGTCTAGACATCAAAAACCTCTTAGTTTTAATGTTTAAGACAGATCATACTTTACTATAATTTTTTTTGGGTACCTATTGTATCCCAACATTGCCTAAAATACTTGATTGGATAATTTATTCATTAGTAGAGATCTTTTTACATCACATAGAAAATGTGTTTCATCTATCGAATACCAACCAATTACAATATATATATTTGATACTAAATAATTTTACAAATAAATATATATATTAATTAAATTTAAAAAAAAAATAAAATTGTTTTTACCAAACAATTATTCAATAACAATTTTCTGAATAATAGTTTAAAAAATAGATTATTTAAATCTTTTAGATAAAGTCGTTTGGCATATGGATTAGAAATTTTTAATTATCAAATAAAAACGATAAATTATTTAAATTCTTGGATTGATCCATTTATTACAGAAATATGTAAAATAAACAGCAATACACCAATTCATATTTTCAAAATGCAATTTAAAATAGAAACTATGATAATTTCAGTAAATAAAAAGAATTTTAAATTAAAAAATAAATTAAATAACTTATTTCTTTCTTATTTAGAAAAACTAATAAAATTTAATCAATGAATAAATAATAAAATCAACTGACATTAAAAAAATCAATAGAACGAAAAAAAAGAAATATATAAACACACATTATAATAAGACATTGAATTCAAAAAATTGGAAGGTTCGAAATTATATCACAATAATTAAATCTCAAAATTATTTATTTAAAACATACAGTATTTAATTTATCCATCAAGTTCAACAATTCTAAAATTCATATAGTTTACCATCTGGTTAAATAGATATATACTATGTAAACAATAAAAATTCTAATAAATTTTGTCCTTTATGTTTAAAAGGTGAACAAAAGGAAATTATAGAAAATATTGATCATTTTTTATGGGCATATCGTTCATTATGAAAAAGGTAGATTAATATTTCATAACAAATTAGAAAAATTAAATTTTTCTGAATGAATTTAAAATCAACATAGTTTTAAATTATTTTCATTAATTAATAATCGTGAAATCTATGATTTTATGTTTAAATATCTAAAAGGGATTTAAGTTTAGGGAAATCTAGGGTCTAATTAACACTTCTTCGAGAAGAATAATAATATCAAATTATTTAAAATAAAAAGAGAATTAAAAATAAAAAAAGTTATATTCTTTTTTATTTTTAAAATTTGGAAATAATTTCAACAAGAATTTTTATCAAATTTAAACGATTTAGCCAATAATTCGAGTCAGATAAATAATTGCTTTTTTTACTTTTAATTTTTACTGTTTTTTAATTTTTAATTTTTTAAAATCTACATATTTAATAAACAAAATTGTTGGATAAGAGACCATATATCATAACTTTTTATCCAAAATCTGGATTAATTTAGATTGAAAAATTCAAATTTTACAAATATATTATTCAAATTTTTACTAATAAAAAAATTCAATTTTTTTTTTTTTGGCTACAAAGGTTATTTTCTTATCTTTGAATAATAAATCCCAATACAAAATATTTAAAACACACCAAAATTCTATTTGTGAAAAAAAAAAAACTTATTTAATCAATTCAAGAAGATTTACCAAATTAGAACCATTCACTAATTGAAATTTTAATACTTTTTGATAAAATAAAATACTCATAAAACAAAAAAAAAAAAAAATTATCAATATAAATAAATCCAGGGTGTGTTAAAAATTTTAGAGAGAGCAAAACAAAAAAATATATCATTAAATTTGTTGAAATTCTATTAGGAATATTGATCGATCAAATGGTTAGATGCTACCAACTAATTTTATTTGAGTTCTTCTATTTGGAACAACTCAACTTTAGCCGAATACCAATGGTTGAAAAAAAAATTTGGATCACAACGAAACAAATTACGT
Source organism: Anaeramoeba flamelloides (assembly GCA_027625915.1). Lineage (NCBI taxonomy): Eukaryota > Anaeramoebidae > Anaeramoeba > Anaeramoeba flamelloides. The sequence continues at coordinate 7,035,709 of JANTQA010000032.1, read as the reverse complement.
AATTAGAACAATGAAATGAAAACAAAAACTAAAAGATAAAAAAATTATTTTCATATTTAACAAAAATCAAAATTATCTCCAATTTCAATAAAATTGTATTCTTGTGATTGTTTGGAACGTTTTAGCTGTGTGGAAATTTTTGAATTTTGGTTTAGTTAAAAGTTATTTTTTTATCTTTTTACTAAATATTCGGGTTAATTACTTTATCTATTATAATAAAATATTATTTGTTTAATTCTAATTTAATAAATAGAAATTATTAGAATATAATTTTTTTGTTTGTTTGTTCGAGTATTTTCTATTGTTTAAATAGTTGTTGTGGAGGATTAATCATATTAAAATTTTAATTTTGGCATAAAGAAATGAATTTTATTTTTTTCTTAATTAAATATTTATTAAAATTTTATCTAAAAGAAAAATATTAAAAGTTTTCAGTAATATATTTTTTTAATTATTTTTTTTATCAGAAAATTAACAGCCTTATTTGTTTTTTTATTATTAATAAATCAATTTATTGAGTTTTGAATTATCATTATTGTAATAAAATTTCTTATTTTAAAAAATTGAAAAAAAAAATCTAAATCTTTAAAGAAAATGTAAAAATGAATAATTATTTTTTTTCCATTGTTATAAAAATATACTTAACATAACTACTTTATCTTTGAACAATCTTAACTTTTTATTATAATTCAAATATAGATTAAAAACAAATAAGAAAATAGAATTATTAGTTCATCAATATCATTTTAAATCTTTTATTAAAAAAACTTGATGAAATTTAGCCAAATCCGGAATGATAAGGGATATATATTAAAAATAAAAATAAATACTGTTGTTCAATAACTCAGTAAAAAAAATCTACCTCGTTCCAAAAAATTTCAATAATTAGATAAACCTTGTAAAAAATATAATTTATTTACACAAAGAACATTTAGAATCAATTATTTCTTTTTGTGTAACAAATAAAATATGAGAAAAAAAACCAAAAAAATAAATAAAAGAGTCTATCAGATGATTTTTTAAAACCTGGGAAATTCAACTTATTATCTCAAGAAATATTTTTTTAATTTGTTTGTTTTTATTGAATAATTAATAAACCAATCTTAAAAATTTCAATGTGTAAGTAATAGCTCAAAGATTAAAAGTCTCAATTAGTTTTATATTTATTTCTTAACTTTTTTAAAGATTTTCAAACAAAGAAAACATTTTGGATTTTTGAAATAATAAAAAGATTCGGGATGAACCCACATAATAAAAAAACCAAATATAAAAAAGAATTAAAAGATATTTTTTATCTTGGGATTTGGTTAGAAAAAAACACACATCTTGAATATAATTTCAAAAAAGTAGAAAAGTCCTTGGAAACACTTAATCGATTGTTTCAACAAAATAAACTCAACAATGGAGTCAAAATAACTTCTTTCAAAGCTCTCATTTTAAGTCAACTTTATTATGGTCTTGAAATATTTGACTTGAAACAAAATGATTTTGAAAGAATTGATAGATTTATCAATAAATCAGTCACAAATTTCTTACAAATTAATATCCATTCACCTCGATTAATTTATAAAAAATGAAGCAAAAATTGATCTCGCTAGATTAAAAAGTATACCGAAGAAAATATAAATTGATAGAAAAATTAGATTTCTTAAATTTAAAAAAAATTAAAAACAATACTAAATTTTCGAAAATTGGAAAATGAAAATATTAATTGGCACACTAAGGGATTAAAATTATTAGATTTAGAATTAAAAGTTTTTCGATTAACCAAATTGGAAAATTCACCTAGTTGGAAAGTTCAACAATATCTAAAAATTATAAAACAACAAAATTGCAATTTCAAACAACAAAAATATTTAAACTGGAAAGCTTCAAAAACAATTCTAAAATTTCGTCATTTTACTAATTGTTTAAATAGGTACTCTTATGTAACAAGTAAAAATAAAAATTAAAAATTGTGATTTATGTAAAGAAAAGTTAAATATTGATATCATTGAAGATTTCGATCATTTTTTATGGGACTGTCCGGCCTATATAATAAATCGAAAAATCTGGATATCTGAATTATTTGAAAAAAAAAAAAATTAATAATATCAGAGATATTATTAATAAAAAAGAATTCATCATATATATTATCATTAGTAAGTGATAATAAAATTTGTGATTCTTTAACAAAATTTCTAAAAAAAAGTTTAGAAATTAGGGCACACAGGAGAAAAGCAATTTTCTCTCTTCAAAAATAAAAAAAAAAAAAACAAAGAAAACATTTTTAAATTAATAATTCTAATAATTAAAATGTATAAATATTTACAAAGAACCGATTTAAATAGGAATAGTATGTAGTTAATTTCCTTAATATTTGAAAAAGAATATCACAGAATCTTATTTAATTTCTAGAAATTTAATAAATATTTGTAAAAACAAATAGATTAATCATTTTTTTTAGATCTTCAAGGGTTGAATATTTGATTTATTTTGATTGTATTTTTAAAATAAGATTAAATTTTCAAGGTTATTTATTAATACAGACTCTTAGATTACTTAAAGTGAGATTTCTTCCAAAATGAAAAGGTTTGTGATAAATTTTGTTTTTTCTAATTTTGTTTTGGTGATCCAAAAATCGAGACAAAAAAAGGATCAGATCTTTTGACTCAAAATTAATTGGGCAAAATGAACTCTTTAAGAAATGATAACTCGTTTCTCTGAAGTTTATCAATGAAGTTTTTAAATCAGATTCAATTGTATTCTTGTGTGAAAATAAATATGTGATAACCTTTGGGAAAAAAATAAATAAAAAAGTTTTGTTATCCAAAATCTTAAATCAATAATTAATGTATTTTTTAGAAAATGAATTAAAATTTTTGCAAGAGTTCTCTTTTTGCTAAAAAAACTTTTATTTTCTTCCAGTATACAAACTTGGATGTTGTTTGAAACAACCAATTGTTGGATTTCAAAATGTTTTCAAAATGAATCATTCAATCAACAAAAAAAAACCCTATTCGTTCTCGATAATTATTCATTTTTCCTAAAAGGTTCCCCAAATGTCAATTTCTTTTCCTAGTCAAACAGAACTTGAGTCAAAACTAAACAAACAAAAAGAGGTTCTTTGTCGACTCGCCTCTCAAGTCAAACGATCAAAGGATGAAGAATTAACAACAAAATATCAAAAATATTTAATTGCCCTCTACGACATGAGCACAAACAGTTTAAAAAGGAATATCATCTTGGCCTCGGTACAGTCACAAACTGTTTCAGTATTTGAAAAAGTAATAAACGAAGAAGAATCCAAAATACTATTGGGAACCGCATGCCAACACCTATTAAAAGTGATCAACTTCCCAACCCACAAACAAGAAGAGAAAGAAAAAAAAGAAAAAAAAGAAGAAAAAAAATCAATTGAATTGATAAAAAAAGCACTTTTCCAAATACCAATTCTTACCTCCAAAGTAATTGTCACTCAAATCTTGTCAAACAAAATGACAAAATTAGCAGATTTACTTTTCGAGATGGTCTTAGAAAAGTTAGGAGAATTTCAAGCAACAAAATTATTGGCAATACTCAGCCACGATAAATACGAGATACATAAAAAACAACACTTTGAATATATTTTGACTCACCACACGAGCAAAGTTCTTTTCGAAATAGTGAAAAGAGATCTTGGCTATACACTTGAATTTTTGGAAGAAAAATTCCAAAATATTCCAAATAAATTAAGACTCAAAATAAAACAGAAATATCAAATTATTTACGACCTTTTAATGAAGAATTATTCAAAGCAAATGATTCAATTATTTAGTAATATTACCATCAAAAATGAAAGTCCATTTTTATTAATGAAAGAAAAGGGTTATTTGGCAAAAAAAGAGCCTGAATTGTTTTTTCAATACTTGGTCAAGCCATTAAAAATTTCAAATAACAAGTTTAAAACATATTATATTCAAAACATCAATGAAAAATATATCAAATATTTTTCTTTGAATCAAAAAATTAAAATGGCCAAATATATCATAAAATATGGCACTAAAAACTCTTTATTATATTATATTTTTAATTTACCCTGCCATGAACAAGAAATAATCTTTAAGTTGATACCAAATGTAGAAAATTTGAAACTTTTTGGATCACAAATTTCATTATTGTCGAAAAAAATTAGATTCCAGCTTGTCCCTCGGATACTTAAAGAATTTGAAGTGAAGAAAGTGTCTGATGAAAACAAAATAAAATCCGTTCTTCAAAATGGTTACATCACGAAAGTACGAAATCAGTTAATTGAAAATATTAACAATTCTTTTGATTATACAACAAGAGGAAATGATATCAATTCTTTAATCATCTGCACCATAAAATCTAGAAATAAGGAGGAATTAACAAAAACTTTAAAATGGCTATCAATCCGAACTCGAAATGAACAAGGGTATGTGCGCCACCAGTTTACAAATGCAATTTTTGATCATTTAAATTATAGATATTTAACTATAAATGATCTCAATTCTTTAAAAGCATTGTACGTCAGTACAATTGAGGCTAGAGATTCTACTTTGTCTTCAATAAATAAATATCAAATTTTTTTTTTACAAATGATTAATTATCATTATAATCTTTTGAAAAAATTAAAATTTCAATTAAAAAATGATAATAATAATAAAATTCTCAAAGAAAAAGAACAAGAACAAGAACAAGAACAAAAGGTGGAGAAAGAGAAACAGAAAAAGGATAAAGAAACAGAAAAAGAAAAAGAGGATAAGAAAGAGAAAGAAAAGGAAAAAGAAGATGATGAAGAAGAAGAAGAAATAAAAAATGAAAAAGTAATTGGTAATGATCAATCGTCCCGAACATTGATTTCAAAAATTAAAATTCATAAAAAATGGGTTAATGAATCGATTAGCATGCTAAACTTTGCGATAAAAAATCAAAAAATTCAATATATTAATCCAAAAATATCCAAAAATATTTCAAAACAAACAATTTTATTTTTATTTAAAAAATTTTATTCTTCTATTCTTAGCGAAATTAAAGAAAACAATTATATGCTATTCGACAATTTACTGAGATTATCTCCTAAATATATCATTAAAAATTTCCCTTTATTAATGAAAGATATCTCGGATTTAATTTTTCAAAATAAGGAAATAACAACTGATCATTTAGTAAAATTAATAAAATTATATTTACAATACGAACCCAAGAAACGGTCGGAAAGAATTTTAAAATTATTTGAAGAATTCAATGACAAATCATTGATGTGTATACAATGCATTGAAAAGCATGTATTAAAGCATTTACCTGATCTATTAAACAAATTAAATATTTTTGATTTTAATCAAATTTTGAATGGGAAATTTTTTCAATTTGGTACCTATATTTATATTAAAAACTCTAAAAAAAATAATTTGAAGAAAGATGAAAAGAAAAAGTCGATAGAAGAATTGGATGTAGTTAAGAAAGAAGAAATGGTTGAAGAATCGGAAGAATCGGAAGAAGCGGAAGAAGAGGAAGACGAAGAAAGATTCAAATGTATATTTTTATGTAGATTCCCAAATTTGTTTAAAAAGGTTGATTCAAATTTACAAACGCAATACTTGGAAATAAGAAAAGGTTTAATATATCAAAAAAAACAAACAAATAATGAAATGAAAGAAAAAACTTTTATATTAAAGAATAACGATGATGATGATGATGATGACGATGATGAATTGAAGTATGATGATGATGATGAATATTATATCTATAAAATAACAAAAAATGCCATAATAAAATTGATTAGCAATTCCATAGAAATCAAAATTAATACTTTCAAAATATTATTAGAAATTTATCAAAAAGATCTTTCCTTTGTTAAACTTTTATTAAAATCCTTAACTAATTTTGATTCACAGTATGAAGAAATAATTGATATCTTATTTCAGTATATGAATGACGAGAATTACCAAAAGGTTGTCTTGCCCATAATTATTCAAATATTAAATTATTTACCAATTGGAAAGCAGAAGGTCTTGTTAAAAAAAATTATTAGTCAAGATAAAAATAATAAAAAAATTTCTTTTCAAAAAATTGTTTTAAGATTATACCGAGACTATAATAAAGAAGAATGTTTAAAAATGATAATAAAATTATGGAATGAACCAAAAATTCATAAAAATATGGTAATGTCAATTTTAAAAACCTTATTATTAACTTTCCCTCAAGAGCAGGTCAGCTGGGAAATTTTAGCACATGCAATAACGAAACCAAAAGTAAATAATAAGGAAATCATTCATAAATGGTTTATTAATTTTGATATTCTAAAAATTGATACAAAATTAAGAGACAATTGGATTGAATTACTTTTACAAATAATTGAAATAACAGATTCAAATGAAATTATTGAAAATGTTTCTAAAAAATTAAAACTGTACCATAACTTTATTAAAAGGGTATCTTTGAATGAAAAATTAAATAGAATGATTAAAAATCAAATATTGCAATCAGAAATCTGGAAACCTTGGACAAATTTTGCAAAAATCTTATATTTACAGGCAACAAGATCAGAAAAGGCTAGTCAATTGTATTTTGAAATAATCAACGAATTCATATCTCAGCCAGTATTCGATAAGTTGGAAAGTCCAAAGAAACTGGAAAATCGTGATAATCCGAAATTGAATAGATTAAGATATATTATCGAAAAATTTGATTATTATTACCCAAACGGAAAACCAATAATTAATAGATTTATCCATTCAGAAAAAATTTTCCCAAAATTAAGTAAACAATTATTCCAGATTTTTTTTTTGGATTTTTATATACTCTTAAAAATTGAGTTCGTTAATTACGATCTGGAGAAATTATCAAATTTTTTATTGGAAATTGAACAAAAAATCTTCGATTTAGATCTCAAAATGCATACAACCGATATTGCCAGTTCAATTTGTGTCCAGCTGGAAATCGAAATTTTAGCAATCAAAAAAAATTCCTTTTTTGATTTTATCACAAAAATGTCCTCAAGTGATTCAATATTCCTTCGTTTAATTGGTTTGAATTTAACCGTGAAATATGGCTCCGGTATAAATTGGGACAAAAAGATTTTGGATTTGTTATTACAATTCACAAATGATAAATCAAATGTAATCCGTAAAAAGGCCTATAATGCGTTTTTTGATAAGTAATGATATTTTTTTTTAAAAAAAATTTAAATTTTAATCATATCAAAATCTATACAATTATAAATCTAAATAACAATTAATTGAATAAATTATATTGGATTTATCTTTTATTAAGCTATTTCCAGAAAAGTGAGAAATTTTTATTTATATTTCAAATATTTTTTTCTTTTTGAAAGTGTTTTTACGTGTAAATTAGTTATAGAACATTACGTGGATTATTAATAATAGTTGAATAACTACCTATATTGCCTGTATTTCAAAATATATTAATCAAAATATTACCAAAAATATGAATAAAATTTAAACACTTGTTTTTGTCGATAATTAGGGAAAATTAAATTCAATAAAAAATGTAAAATATTGTTTTTTTTATTGATTGAAGGGAGTGATCAAAGATCCTCTTACGGCCGTTAGGTTTTTTTTAATTTTTGAGAAATAAAAAGTGAAAATTTTTTAATTTTCTTTTCAGATCAAAAATTAAAAAAAAATGCACTTGTTTTCTTGAGTTTTCTGTTTATTTGGAAAATCGATAGATTTTCGTTAATTTTTTTGAGGTTTTCTATTTATTTGGAAAATCAATTGATTTTCACTGTTTTTTTGAGTTTTTCTAATTTTTTGTAAAGTGTTCTAGGTTTTTTTGAGGTTTTCTATTTTCTTGTGAAGTGTTCTAGGTTTATTTTTACTTTAGAAATAAACTGAAAATTTTAATAAATTTTCTGTTTATTTCTAAAGTAAAAATAAACCTAACGAAAATCAATAGATTGTCCAAATAAATTAGAAAAACTCAAAAAAACCTAGAACACTTAATAAATATAACAGAAAACCTTAAGAAACCCTGGGTACTTGAAAACACTTGAAGGCACTTTTTGTTACGTTTTTTTCAATTTTAGAAATTAAAATAAAATTTCAGAAATTTTCTTTTTATTTCTCAAATTAAAAAAACCTAGACAGTTGATGGCACTCTACTCAAACTTCACAAATTTTTAACTTTTTGTTTTGAAAATCCAATAACGAGTTTTAATTTTCTTTATCATCAACCAATGATAAGATAAAATGATTGGTCTTTATTTCAGATAATCTTCAAGATATTATTATTTTTTATTTTATTCAGTATATTAATTTTTTTTAGTTCTAATACTAGATTTTGAAGATTAATACAAAAAAATATTCATCGTGTTTAAATAGCTCAAGTGGATAATAAACTTATTTTTGGGTCTTTATTAAATTTTCCAAATACAGTCAATCCAACGTTACTGTGAAATTTTATCAATATCAAATTTTGATGTTTATATAAATTTTCAAAAAAGTTCAATATGAGAATAATAAAGTTCATATTGAAAAAAAAAAATCCTAAATGAGCTGATATTCAAGAATTTTTTCTGATTTTCAAAAAATAAATTTTCAAAACACAAAATGACTCTAAACATCAAAATTTCATTAAGAAACTACATAAAATATACTCTAAAAAATGAATTTATTTTTCATTTACATTAGAAGAATATTTTTCATTTCAACTATTTTTGAAAAAATATTGTCAATATAAGTTTTCTTATTCTTATATTCTTAGATTTAAAAATCTATATCAACATCAAATTTTGATATTGATAAAGTTTCAAGGTAGCCTTGGACCAGCTGTATAAATTTAGGAATTCAACAATTGCCGTAGAATACCTATTTTTTATTATTTCAAAAGATAGAGATATATTGTTGATTTAACTCAATTCATTTAAATGAAAAAAACAAAACTAATAGAAAATAATAAGTGTTCTTAACCCCTCCCTTCCATAATAAAAAAAAAAAAAAAAAAATTAAAAACTTTTTTCTTATAATATTCATACAAACTCGTTAAATATCAATAATAAATATATTACTACAGGAATAAATTTTTGAAAAAATAATCTGTTTAATTAAAATCAACAAAAACTAATAATAAAAGAAGTAATTTTTTTTTTCACACCAATAATAATTAAATATAATGATAAAAGTAAAAAAAGAAATGAAAGTATTTGGATTTATTAAAATAAAAAAAAGAAAAAGAAAAGAAAGGAAACATAAAAATATTAATTAATTATAATATTATTTTTTCATTATATAATAATTGAAAATTAATGGATAAAGAAAAGTTATTTCAAATCAAAATAATTTTTAAAAAACATTAATATTGTGTTTAAAAAATACTTTGGAATTAAAAGGGTATTAGATTGGTATAAGAGAAAAAAAAAAATTATTTATTGTCATAAAAAATAAAAATTTTTTCAAAAAATGAATGTTTATCAACTTTATTTTATTTTTTCGTTTATTTTTTTTCAACATTTATCACTTATTAGTAAAAAAAAAATAATTATATATTTATTTTTTTAATCATATTTTTGATCACTGAAATGTTTTATTGGTTGAAATAAAATGGTTGTATTTGGGTATTCTGAAAATTTATTTTTAGTTGGTTTTGAATTTCCAAAATTATTAAATAAATAACTTGGGATATTGAATAATTGATCTTTTTGTGGAAATGATGAAAGATAAAATTTTTTAAACGGGGAAGAATTAAAATTTTTTTTTTTAGGTGGGGATGTATTAAAGATAATTGGATCCAATTCGTTTTCTTTGTTCATAATGTTGTTTTCAAAATTACTTGATATAGTATTTATATTTTGAGAACTTAATCTTAGATTTGGTGCTTGGCTTTCTTTAAGATAAGATAACTTATATGATGTTGTTTTTGTTTTGTGAGGGTTAGACGAAGAATTGGGTGGTAAACAAGCTGAAAGGTGTCGGTATTTCATTATGGGTTTTTGGTTTTTTAAAGGGCGTTTCCTTTGGATTTTTACTGGGTTTTTTATTTCATAAATGTTTTCATGATCAGAAATATTAATAAAATCATTAAAGGATTTTAAATCACCAAAATTTTCAAGATCATCTAGAGTTTCAATATTCCCCATAGATTCCAGGTTTGGAATGAAAGACTCTTTGAGATTATTTATTTGGTAAGTTTCTAATTCGAATGTTTTTCTCTTCCGAATCAAACACGAAAATTCCTTTGTAGGTTTTTTGATTGGCGAAATTTCAAATCTGAAATCTAGATAATCCAAATCATCAATTGGTTGTGAATTTGGTGAGAAGAATGTGTCATTTGTTTCAAATTGATAAAAATTTGGTGGGAAGTTATTTTCAGGGCTAGTATTGAAGAAACCTTCTGTTTTTTTTGGTGTTTTTGGAATATTTTCATTGTTTAAAACTTTTTTTTGTTTTATGAATGAGCTATTTTGATGGCTATTATTGTTGTTTGTATTCTTTTTATTATTTTTATTTGGGCTCTTCTTTTTGAAAACTTGAAGATTGTGATTTTTGAAATTTAAATTCTGGTTGTTTGTTATTAAGCAGTCAATATTTTTTTTTTGTGATTTTTTTAAATGTTGGATCTTTTGCAAATTTTCTTGTTGTTGATTTTTATTTTGATTATTTTTATTTTTTTTTACTTTTAATTTTTTTTTTATAGATGCATTATCTTTATCAACATTTAAGTTTTTGTTTTGTGTTTTCTGGCTTTTAATGACTAATTTAATGTTATTATTCTCTTTCCTGTGCTTATTAATATTTTTTTTTGGTTTTTCTATAGAATTTTGAGTCTGATTTTTGGTAATTGGTTTATTTTTAAGATTACTTGGGAAATTTTGTCTTCCAACATGAACGAGTATTTTTTTTTTTCGTTTTCTTTTTTTTTTAAAATTATTGTTTGAAACAATTGTTTTGGAAAATTTTGAATTCCAATGGTTCTTAACAAGATTCGCTGACCTTCCGGGTAGAAATTTTTGGATGTGTGACCAAGAATTGCCATATTCTGAATGCTTTTCAATGAGAATTTGATCTTCTTTCGGGCTCCATTTTCCCTTTTTAAGATTAGGATCTAAACTGTTTTTCCACCTAATTAAAAAGAAATATATTGATGTAAATGAATTGAAATATGGATAATATTATTTATCACTTGTTGTTAATTCCTGTTATTTCACACTTCAATAAATATATATGAAATCAATAATTTTTCATTGGAATTTCAATCAATTAGATAGAATTTTTTTTGTCTTTTAAAAAATTCAATACAATTTCAATAATAAACCATTTTCTAGTCAAAGGGGTCCAATTTTATTGAAGAAATAGAACATATCCTATGATTTTATTTTATTATTCTTCTCAAAATAAAATTTCAATTTTTAAATTTTTTTTGATTTTTTCTTTTTTTGTTTTTTTCTTCTTTTCTTTTTTCTTTTTCTATATAAAAAGTCAATTTTCAAAAAAAATACTTTAAAACTCCAAATTAACATTAATAAAAGTGAAACTTTGTATTTTCTTTGACAATTCATTCATTTACAATTAAAAAATCTTATTATCAACAATTTTAATTTTCCAAAGAAATAGAGAACTTTTGAAGGAGAAAATCCAGTGAAAGGGGCTCAAAAATTTTTTATCATATTTTTTTTTTTTTTGGAAATTTATGGTTTGTTCCGGGTATTTCTTTTATGGTTATCGACTCTAATCAGAAGTATATTATTTCTATTATTTCTAAACAATCTTAGTTTGGTTTATTCTTAAAAAAAAAGTTAATTGTTCATTTTTGGAGGGTTTCCTTAGAGTGGAATGGAGTTTAATAATCAGTAAAATATTTTGAAAATTGAAATAAAAATTTTTATTTATTCATTTAAAAATGGAAATAATACAATACAAGGCAGAGATTAAAAATGTGACTCCGTTGTTTGTATATATTGGTGTATTAAGAATCATAAGTGATAAGTCAGATTCAGAATTGGGAAATAATAATCTGATGAAATTGTATATATTTGGGGATGGGTGGATCTAAATGAATTCGTCTGATACATTACAAATACTAACCTTTTAGATGGTTAAGGTTCAGACGATCTTTTCTCAACAAATTAAAAGAATTTATTTTTTGCAAAAAGAAAAAAGTTTAGTTTTGCTGCTCTTTTTTTTTGCTGTATTGCAAATACCCACATTTCTTCAATGGAGTAATGAAGAGTAGTATTGATTTATAGGAAATTTATTAAATTTTACAGGTTATAAAGCAAAAAGTAATAATAACTGACTTGAAAAAAAAGAAATAATTGGATTAATATCTTTCTAATGTATGTTTTTAAAAACATAGTAAGTGGGGTTTAAGAGTAGATCAAAAAATAAAATAATAATAATAAAAAAATATACATTTAAAGTTCTATTCACTTTGTGGGGTTTTACATACTGATTAAGGGGTGTGTTGTCACTAAAAAAGGGGCATTGTTAGATTGGACTTCAATTTCAACAAAACAATTCAAAGAATCTTATGAGAAAAAAATTCAAATAGTATAAAAAAGTTTCCAGAATTCTCATTGAAAAAAACTCCTCTAAAAAAAAAATAAAAGGTTTTCTAAATCCCAAAAATACAAGAAAAAAAACAAAAATTCACAGATACCCGATCTCAAAAAATCCAAATTTGAAAAAAAAAATTAATTGTTTTCTTCTTATATATTCACAAGTAGTTAAATTTCTTCAATTTAAAACAAATTGTTTTCTATAAGTGTGCAATCAATTTAATTTGATTGTTAATAATATGTGTTATTTTATAACTCTCTATATTTAACCAAGTAAGGATTGTGTAACGTTCTTTTGAGATAAAAATTACTGGTTTCATTGATGAAAAAAATGAAAAAAATCTTCAAGATCTCAAAAAAGCTCCAAAGAGCGACTCTTTGAAACTAAAAAAGTTGTTTTCAAAATTATAATTTACAACAATTAAAATTGGAAATTGGCTCTCTGATCTTTGGGTCTTTTTTCTATAAAATCATCTCGTTTTTCATTGTTAATTTTTTGATAATGATGGCACTTCACATTTCAGTTGGTTTTAATTTGTATTAGATACAAAAAAAATTGTTAAAAATTTTTTTTTTCATTGGGTCATTTCAAAATTGGTTAACACGATAATTAATTAATTAGAATATCAATAATTTATAAAAGAAGTTTCTCTAAAACCAAAAATACGAGATTTTCATTTTATAAAACAATTTTTTCAAACAATTTCATCCGATCTTCTATTACAAGAATTTTTTTTTTAATTTTGAAAATTGAATTTTTGAAGTAAAATTTTTCAAAACCTAAAAGAATTTTGAAATAAATTTGAAAAAATTTTTCATTCTCAGATTGGAAATTATTGTTAAAAAAATAAAGATTATTTTCAAGAATGGAAAATTGGTCAAATTAGAAATCATTCTTTTGTTCCCAATTTACAAGTTTTAAGAATTGTAATTATTGAAAGGGGTTTTATTTTTTGATTACCGTTTGTATATTAGAGTAATTAGTGGATTTATTATCAATTGTTAATAGATCGTACGGTAACTGATTTACAATAAAACTGATTTGAAATATCAATATTCATTAATTATTTTACAGGTTAAATTCTATTAAAAATAAAATTAAAAAACATAAAGTTTGTTTTTTTTAAATCACAAAATTGAAAAAAATAATTAATCCTTTAATTTGACTATTTTCCAGTATTTCAGAATTGAATTCATAAAAATTGATGGAATTTTTGAGAAATAGTTGATGTGACAAATAAATTTGAAAAGATCCATTGAAAAAATCATTTTTTACGATAATGTCAAGACACTTAAGGTTAACACAATTCATGAAACTGAAAAAAAAATTAGCTTGTGTTAGGTGTGACAACTTGTTATTTTTGTTCGTAGCTAATCGATTTTCATCTTGTTAGGGATTTTAATAGTGGTTTAAAAATGAAAATTTTTGACAATTTTTTTTTTTTACCAAAATCCGAATTGAAGGATCCTTGGCCAATGGTTGGAAGAAGTTATAAACAAAGTTTTTTTGTAGGTTCAATTGAAATTTTATTTCGGTTTTGCTATTATTTGAATCTTTTAAAAAAATTATTTTTTTTTTTTTAGGTAATTGATTAAAAGGGAAATTGAAATTTTCAATTTACAACCCAAAAATTACATTTTTTTTTAAATAAAATACCTATCATTATATTAACCTTACACTCATAAATTCAGATTTTGGGAAAAAAAATTGACAAAAATTCTTTTTTTACTGTTATTACACCAGTGTGACAAATTCTGAATTTGTCATTTTTTGAGGAATATAATTCAAAAATATTTATATTGGGAGACACCCTGCTTCTGTCTATCATGTGTATTTTTAAAATCCACACAAGAGAGTTAAATCAAATTCTAATCAGTAGTAGAGATAGGAAGATATTGGATCGGACAATTATTAGGCTATTTCCAAGAAAGTGGGGCAAATTTATTTTAAAATATATTTATTAAACTCAATCTTCAAAAAAAGGATTTAAAGATATAAAATCATTAAATATCGTTGATGGATTCTGGATAATAATTCAATTTGTTTCTTAGTATTGTGTTGCATAAATAAAATATAATAAATTCTCATATCTCAATTTTATCTGATATTGTTTAGGTGTGAAAATTGGTAGTTATTATTTTCTTTTTGATCAAAAAAATAATTTTCATAACTTGTATAATCTCAAAAATTTTTTTAAATATAATTAAAAACATATAACTACGTTTTATTGTTTAAAAAATCATTTGTACCCTTTCCATATTTTTAGTTTTTTTATTGAAATTGGTCGTACACTACTTTGATTTAACCCCACCAAAGTGTTATTTTTTTTTCATTTTTTAGGAATATTTCAACTAACATATTTTGAATTGAATACATAAGTCATTTAATCAATCGGCATCAATATTAAACTTAATTTAGTATTGTCGATTAATGAATACCATCACTAACAAATATTATTTTTTATGAAATGTAAAAAAAAATTCCCCACTTTTTTGGAAATACCTTATATCAGACTCACGTAAACCACTATTAAAAATTATACAAAGCCCAAGATCTCTCAGATAAGAACCAAATTAACAATACCAGAACACCAAACACAAGATAATCTTTTTTCCAGTTTTGGAGATTGTAAACCTCAAGCACAATTTTTTGTAAAAATAATTTATTTGAATTTGCGAAGAAAAAATCTTCTTAACTTTAACCAATCTAAAAAGTTTGGGTGTTTGAAATATTTCAGAAAATATCTGAAAATCGAAAATACCCAAAAATTTTTTAACCATGAAAAAAAAACTTTTTGAACAATTCTAAGAAATCCAAGTTACAATAAACTCGGTTCAACGGTAAAATAACAATTTTACTTTCAGACAAAATATATATTTTGAATTTTCTACTTTAAGCTCCTCTAAAGAGTTTTTGGTACTTTTTTGGTGTATTTGTGTATGTTGGTTGTATTTATTGGGGTAAGTGTACATGTATGAAAGGGTATGTTAGGTTCGGTATGGTGTGTGTTTGTATGGTTCGGTTAAACCAGTTTCTTTTATGGAATGGGAAGTTAAAATTAGGTTTGGCTTGTTTCACCTTGTGTGGGGTATGGATATGTATGTACGATTAGATACTTACTTGATTATTTTTGGATTGTATTTAGGATTACAAAATTATGAGTAATGATATACAATTAGAAAAAATTTTTTACAAGGACATTTTCTCTCATTTAGTTAATATCATTCCGAAATGATCAAGACTGTTACATTTATCTACAGAAACCAATTCCTTTCACACAAAATGGGTTGAATACTATTCCCTAAAATTTAAATTTTTTGAATTTTGATATTTCAATCACAAAAAAATATTTTTTCTCGACAATAAAATTCCAAATTTACCTTTAAACTAAGTATATTTGCACTAGGGTTTTTTAGAAGTTGTCCAAAAAGTGTTTTTTCATGGTTAAAAAATTTTCTTGTATTTTCGATTTTCAGGAATTTCTGGGAATATTTGATAGATTCAAAAGGTTTGGATTTGCAATGTATTTGAATTGTTCGTTTGGAATGAACGTCCTTAAATATCAAAAACCAGGAAAAAAAGTTAATTTGATCAAAATTAACAAGTATAATTCGGAGCTAAGAGTCGAAAAATTTTTTTTTGTATCCTTGGTGTGGTTGAATTTACCAAGTCAAGTTATTCTTTAGTTGAGTATTAATTAGATTTTATTTTACATTTTGTTGACTTAAAAAAACAAAAAAAAAGATCGTCAATTTCAAACCTTTCTCTGCATTGTTTAGATGTTCGATTTTTAAGATACTTTGAGATAATTTTCCAATTATTTGAGAACTTTCTGTGGTATTTTTTTAACACCTTGTCCTCTTCTTTTGACCATTTGCCTTTTTTAAGTGATGGGTGAAGAACCTTTGTTGTTGAATTTAAAAAGGAAAAAAGAAAAGAAAGGTAAAAAAAAAAAGAAGAAAAATAAATGATCATTTTAAAAAGAAATCACCAAGAAGAAATTCTGTTACAAACCTTTTTCCAGCGATGTAGACATTTGTTTCGAGATTTGTTCCGAAAATATTGACTAACTTTTTCCCAATTTTTCCCCTTATATTTTTTTACAGCCATAGATAAAATTTGATCCTATCAGAAATTCAAAATTAATTTGTTTTTTTGATTTTTTGAGAGGGGTTATAAAAGTGAGGAGAAGTTTTATTAAAATTGGGTGGCTTTTGTTTTTTTGTCCATTAAATCCAAAGGAAATTCAAAAAGAAGAAAAATGTTTTTTTGTGTTTTCAACAAGAAAAATTGGCTTTGTATCAAAAAAAAAATAAAAAATTTTGATTGTTGACATTCTTAGTTTTTCCTTTTTCTGAATTTAGCATTCGTTTCAAAAAAATTTGTATTTTTTGAAACCAAAAAAGAAAATTCAAAGCTCCAACACAGTTGTGTTTCAAAACATTAAAAATTCAAATAGTTTTACATGATTCCTTTTTCATTTTTAAAGAATTAAATGTTTGATATTTTGAAAAAAATGAAAAAGGTCTACTTACTTCTTCTGGAGTCCAAATAGAAACACTAAGAGACTTGATTGGGGCAAGAACTTGGACTTGTGAATATTCTTTTTTCAGTTCTTCAATCATTTTCAATCGTTTCCTTTTATTTATTTAGAATATTATTGTAAATAATGAGTGTAAAATGAATCAAGTTAAGAATGAGAATTTCAATTTAGGGGTTGATATTTACTCTTCAGTCATTTTTTATTCATAAAAACAAAAAAATAGATTATTCAATGATAAAAATTGATTTTCCAAGTCAGGAAAAAATTTATTCCAATTAAAAAATTAATTTTAACGGACATAAATTAATTTTTATTAAAGGCAATTATTGACAAAGAAAATATTGTTTTTTAATAGTTAATGGAATAGAGTTAAAATAAATCTTGATCAGAATTTGAAAATTTGTTTATATTTATTTTTTTGGCCTTTTTAGTAAATTTGAAGTAAAATTTGTTAAACAACAATTCCAACCTATTTTAATGACGAATAAATTGCAAAAAAGTAATCTTAATCAAATTAGTGGGAACGTGAACAGGGACATCTTTCGATTATTTTTTCCTTTAATTTTTGATTGATTATAATTCAAAAGATTACGGTTAAATATAATACCAATAAAAAAGAATGGGTTATTCAATATTGTAAGAAATTCCAAACTTTTTCTTCTGATCACAAAATGAAATTAATTTTTTCGAAAACCCTCATAAAAGATCTTTTTTATGGAGCTTGAAAATTCATAAGTTTTACAAAATTATTTTTCGGAGTAATACCTTCTTGTTTTGAAAAATATTAGTTTATTCAAAATTATATTATTTCTTTTAAGGTTTACAGTGATCAAAATAATTTGTGCCCTACAAACTATAATCCCTTTTTCAAAATATAATCCGTACTTTTTTTTCTTCTTGTTCCAATTGAACATCAAAGTCAACTATTCCAGTAGTATATCTAAGTTCAAAACAATTTTGATGGTCAATCCCAGGATCTTTATAGTAAAAATTTAAATTGGAATGCAATTTGATGATAATTTTCATATATTCTTCATTTTTTTGAAATTTTTTTTTTTTTTTTGATATAAAAATTTCCACCAATTTATTCTATTTTTTGCAATAACTTTTCCAATTTGATCCTTCATTCGTCTTATTTTTTTTCAAATAATTTAACTTCGAGAAATCAAAACTATATTTACTAATACTTCATTGCGGGTTTCTTTGATCGTTTAATGTATAGTTCTTCTAGAATAAAAAAACACGCTTTACATTGTGAAACATGGATTAGGGTTTGTTGGGCACACATTATTCTGATCATTATATATTTGTTAATAGAGTAAAAGGGAAATAAATATTTAAATTGACAAAATAAAAATCAAAATTTTTTATTAAATACGATCCAATTTATTAATCCTATATTATTTAATTGGGATTTTGGAAGAAAAAAAAATTTGATTATGAAAATTTTCTCTTTTTAATCGATATGAAAACCCTACCTAGTATAGAATCAATGAACTAAGAACCAAAATAACACGTCACTTTATTTGAAACAAGATAACTCGCCTTTCAAAATTCAGGGATAAAAAACCTTAATTTCTTAACCCCCCCCAAAAAAAAAAAAAAAAAAAACAATGAAATATTAAATTTTGATTTTACAAATATTTCAATTAAAATTTAAGTGAAAAAAAATTTATTAAAAAATTAAAAGTTTAGATTAATTGATTTTTTAATATGTTATTTCCCCTTTCAATATCCAATAATAAACCCCACCATTAATTAATCTTTTCAGATTATTTATATAATATATATCTAGTTATTATTCCAAAATATTTTTTCTCACAAATGTATCCAAATGCAACTTTTTTTAAGATTATCAAGAATAATAATAATAATAATAAATATTTTTTCGATCCATTTCAATCAAGAAATGGGAATTTGACGATCATAATTATTAGTTCTTTTTATCTTGACTTACAATTGTCTCATAAATTACAACAACTTATCCATTTTACCCTTTTATATTGTTTTAATATTAAAATATATATTTCTAACAAAATATTGTATTTTTTTTTCGCCCCTTTTGAATCATATTATTTGTACTTTTAAATTATTACTAAAATAATAAATTCACCTTTTTTTATTATTCTCCAAAATTATACAATATATTTTCTTGATAATTCTTTTTAATTTTTTGTAATTTCAAAAAATAATTTTTTAGAACTTTTAAACTATTAATAGATTTATTTAAAACAAAAGATTTGTTTTTAATTAATCATAAAAACAAAATAAAACCAAATATATCTGAATGATACATTGACAGAATTGAAATATGCTAAAAGTTTCTACATCTTTGTAATTCATTATTAGATAAATTTTGAATTATTATTAATGCTCTGTTAAAGATTTTTTTGAATATATATATATATATAAAGTAATTTATCACTATTATTTCAATTTTTAATTAATTGAAAAATACCTAATTATTTGAATTTTGAAATTCTACAAATTGGAAAAAAGTCACAATTTATGATATTTACCTTCATCATCGTATTGAAAATTAAATATGATTTAACAATTAAGAAAATTTACCAATTTTCAGATATCCCAGAGTACTAAAGGAAAAATTTGGAAGTGTTAAATATCTTTAAAAAAATATACAATCATTTTTAAAAAACGAATCAAAATAAAATAAGATAAATCCCCAATCACATTAATTTATAATATGATTTTTACACCGGTTTGGTTTACATTTCACCAAACAGTTGTATCAAAATATAATCAATTTCTGAAAAATTATTGAAACCATATCTATTATCAAACGAGATATATCTAAC
Source organism: Anaeramoeba flamelloides (assembly GCA_027625915.1). Lineage (NCBI taxonomy): Eukaryota > Anaeramoebidae > Anaeramoeba > Anaeramoeba flamelloides. Next base: position 7,015,853 of record JANTQA010000032.1, on the reverse strand, counting down.
AATAATATTTACCAAATATGGCAAAAATTAATATAATCAACATTTTTTATTATTCCCACTTGATAAATATTCTTGACTTAACAATGGTATAAAAGAAGAAATGGAATTTCAAAATATCTCAAAATAACATCTAATTTAAAATGATAAATATAATATATTTTTTTATCTTATATTTCTATTTCCTTTATTTGATATTAACCACTATCAATAAAATTTAGAGTAAGTTCCATCGGAGTAAGGGCATATTACCCGAAGTTCACAATTTCAACTTTTTAAAGAAAAATAATTTACAGTCAGTTCCACTTTTAAGGCACATACTTTTAAAAGAATTTAAGGAACCATAAAAATCTCAAATTAAGGTACAAAATTCAGATTCAAGTAAAATAAATTTTAAAAAACAAAAATTACAAATAGTGTTCTCTAATTTGAGATTTTTTTGTGCCTTAAATTTCGATGAAAATTTGTGCCTTTTAGTGGAACTGACTGTACAAAAAATTTTCAAAAAGTAGAAGACAACTTTAAAAAAAAATTATAAATTTTGTAGTCTAAAAAAAAAACTAGTCAAATAGAGTAAAATTACAAATGTTCAAATCAATAAAGTATTATTGAATTATTTAACATTACACTTCTTTTTAATCTAACTCAAAACAATTTCGATTAAATTAATGTTTAGATAAAAAAAAAAAGAACATAAATATTAAAAATCAATACACACTCCCCAAGAATAATTTGCAAAACTGAAGCAAAAATAGACCAAACCATTACATCAACCACCAAGAGAAAGTAGATACTGCATATATATATAATTCTTGGTTTTGAACATATATCAAAAAAATTAAAGTTTTCAAAAAAAATAATTAATGAAAATATCAACTAAAAAATATACAACTTAAGGGAGTAGATACACCATAAGACATCATAAAAATTCGAGATAAATGAGATAAGATTATTGCGTTTTAGTGGCATGTGATCGTAGATTCTCTAGAAATTTATTTTAAAAAAATATTTGTTATTTTTTTTTATAGTAATGTTAAACAATAAAAATAAAGAGAATATATTGATAAAATAGTTTTGATTTTTTTTTTATTTAAATAAACTTAATTCCAAAAAATTTGGCATGGTTTAAACAGTCAAGGGAATATCAATACCAAACTTTACATCCAATTTGGAAATTATTTGATTATAACAAACTATATTATTTTTTGTTTTTTTTTGTTTTTTGGTTTTCATTTCGTTTTTTTCATTTAGGAAATCTGTTTTGTTAGATCTGGAATTTTTTTCTTGATGGTTGATAAAATGTTCGTTTTGAGTTTTTTAAATAGAAAAATATACATACAATTGGCCAATTGTATCTTATCCTTTGATTGATAAACAAATGTTGGTGAAATTTTAACAAATTTACCAATACCTTTTTTGTTCAGCCCGTTTTATTATTTTTGGACATACATAGATTTTGATTCTTTTGATTTATATTGTTTTCTTTTATTTGGATGAAAATGATTACTTATAAAAACATTAACATTAGATTACTTAAATATTATTTTATATTAGGTTTTGAAAAATATAATAAATTGAGTTTTTGTTTTCCTATTTTTGATTTTCTGATATATCCAAATTTTTGGAATGGGGTTTGGTTTTTTTTTTTGGGAGAAGATAATTTTAGATTCTTAGAATAAAAATTATAGCTATTTCTTATTTGAAAATTTGATGAAATATAATCATATTCCCTTCTCCAATTCCACCAAATCCAACTATTTAAAATCCTAACAAGTAATGTTTTGGGATAATTATTATTTTTTTGGAACCCTTCTAGCTATTTAAACCCCATTCATGTTTCCATTTGTTCTTCTCTCGATTGTAATGTTATTATTCATTTTAAACAAAATCCATTAATTCCAAATGTAACTGATAAAAAAAACATTTCTAATTGCTTTTTATTGTCAGGATTAAAAAAATCTTAAAAATGATGAAAAAATAAAAAAATGAAAAAATTAAATACCACTATAGAATGATGAGATAAGGACAATATATACATAATTCAACATTGGAAACACTATTTTAAGCAATTCAACCCAACGTTCTATTGTGACAATTTCTTTGAGATTTTGAAAAAAAAAAATTTAAAAATCTAATGAATGAAGTACTTTAAATCATAAAAATCAATGAGTTCCAACCAAAGCAAAAAATGTTATTTTCTGATCCTCTTTAAAATTGCAAGAAAGTGAAAAATTTTCCTTTACCGTGGCTACTCCCTTAAGTAATTTTAAACAATTATTCAGTGCCCACCTGACTTAAAAAAAATGATATTACTTTTAACAATAGAAAAATTTTGAGTATCAATTTCATAAACAAAGATAAAAAATATCAAAAAAAATCAAAAACAGAAAAGATTTATTTTTTTTTTATTGGAAAGGTCAATTATAAAAATAAAATAAATTTCTAATGGTGTTGGATGAATTAATAAATAGAAGAGATTCTTTAACCTATATATTCTAAATGACTTTTTTACACATTACTTATACCATTTGGTTTGAATTGATTAATATGAACCCAATAATTAATTCCTAGATTAAGTTTAATTATTTTTGCAAAAAAAGTCTTATTTTCAAGATTTTATTTTTATGTCAGAATGCTCAAACACACCTTTTTATAAAAAAAAATATTTTTATCTTTGGATATCAAAGTAAACAATTTAACCAAAATAAATTAATGAAAAGTGGTGTGTCTTCGTAGTTCCTTAGGAGTGTACACACTTAATCATAGGAAGTCTTTAAAAAATAAATACAAAAATGAATTCTTCAAGTTGATATACACCCAAATCATGAATAAATTTATTTCTACCAATTTTCAAAACCCCAAAGAAAATTAATTATATTATAAATATCGCAACACAACTGCCCCCCCCCCCCGATCACCGTTTAATAAAAATAATGTTATTTGAAAGTTTCTTTTCAAGAATAACAGAATATTTATAAATAAAAAAATAATAACTCTCTGAAAATTTTTGGTCTACAAAGGAAAAAGTAAATCAAAAAAAATAAATATTACCAGTTTTTCGAAAAGAAATCATTTACATTGTCCACAAAGATATAAATTCAATTCAAACAATCTGATTTAAATTTTGCAATTATCTTTTCTGGGTTAATAAAGTCAAAATGATCATTAAAATATAAATAAAAAAAATAAAATTGACCAAACAATTTTTGATGCATCAGATTTAGTATTGCAACAAACTAATTTTTTTCTTCCATTAATCTGAAACTTTCTCTGTCTCATAATAAAATTGGAATTAGTTCAACAAAACTCCAGAACTATGTTTTACAAACTTTGTAATATAAGTTTTCAAAAATATTAATCCTTAGGATCTTAGAGACTTTTCAGATTAAAACTAGCACTTTAAAAACACTTTCAATTAAGGCTTAATTAAACAGGAAAAAAGAATTTGTGATTCATTTTTTTACTATTAGATCTTTTTTAATTTCTTTTTTTTTTATTTCTTTTAATTTTTCTTTCCTTATTCTCCAAGAAAAAAGAACAAAAAAAAAAAGAAAGGTTTTTTTTAATCTTTTTTTTTTTGATTCTTTATTTCAATACTAAACGGTAACTTAAATTATTTTCGATCCACACTTGTTCAACTTTTCAAAAACAAAAAACAAAACAACAAAAAAATAAAACAATGTTGTTTGAATTAACTCAAATGTTTTCTGGAAGCCAATCTGTTGGCGATCGTATTCGATCACTAACAAAGATTTGCAAAACTGTTGATCAAATCAACACAAGCCAACAATTAGATACCTTTTTCCGAGAGACCTTACCAACACATTTAAATATCTTGAACAAGTACCCACCAACAAATGAAACAACAAAAACAAATACTTTAAGGAAATTAGTGTTAACCAGCTTTCGGAATCTAATACTGAACCCTGATTTTTCTGTTCTGATAAAGCACGAAAAACAAAAGCAACAACAAAGACTATTAATTAATGGAATTATTCAAATTGTCAAAATCTGTTTGTCTTCATTAAAAATTGAAAACAAAAGCAATGGAATTTTGTCTTTACAAGTTGTGAATTTACTTGTTTCTGCATTCCCCAAACTACTCGAGTCAATGTTTGATGTTTATTTAGACATTGTTAAAGTCATGATTAAAACTTTTATTGCTTCCATCCTGACCTTTGAAATACCACAACAAACAAATTATAATCAACAACAACCACCACAACAGCAACAACAAAACCAACAATTATTAACTTATAACAATTCCAATAACAACAACAATACATTATTTAACACCACCACCACCACCAATAACAACAACAACAACAACAACAACAATACTCAAAATGGGGGATTTAATCTCGAAAAAAATCAAAAGAACTTTCTAAAATTTCTTGAGACACCAGAAACACTTTCCGTAACTCGAAATAGCATAAAAACAATTTATCGAAAAACAACACAAAGGAGCATTAAATTGAAAATTAAACAAATCCTCTTGGATACAATTCCAAAAATCTTCCAATTGGAGCCAATAAATATTAAAAGAAATAAATCATTTTATTATGAGGCGATCAGCATTCAAATAAAATTTTTAAAATTATTTTTTATGGTTAACCGAGAAAATTCAATTGATGATCAAAATGAACAGGATACCAACGTTCGGATCAAAACATTTGATAAAGAAGTTGTTGAAAAGGTGATCTTATTATTAAAAACATGCCCATCTGATAGTATTGAATTAAGAAGAAAAATTATTAAAATATTAACCAAAATCGCCAAAACAGAAAAGTATATTGAATTAATAAAATACCTTGATGAATTATTAGATGAAGACATTTTGCTTGGCACATCGGGTCAATTGTGTTTACCACTAGTACCGAGAGCATTTAAATTTTTATCATTATTTTTTCATAAAATTAATTTACAATTTACAAAAACTCAGCACCACCAATTAATTATTATCATTTGCAAGAATCTACACAATCATTTAGTTCCAATAAAAACCCAAATTTTATCACCCAAATTAACTTTAAAAATTTTAAACAATTTCAAAGTACAAGATCCAGATGACTCTCTTCAATTTCTACATAGACTATTTATTTCCTTTATTGATAAATTGTCGATTTTGAAAAAAAAAATAATTGAAATACAAGATAAAGAAAACAAAGAAAAGAGAATAAATTTTAGTTTTAGAAAGTTTAATTTGGCAAAAAACAAAAAAAGATTTGAAAAAAAGTTTTTAAATAAAAAAAATGAAAATGAAAATCAAAATAATAAAAATGAAAAGGAAAATGAAAAGGAAAATGAAAAGGAAAATGAAAACGAAAATGAAAATGAAAAGGGAAATGAAAAGGAAAATGAAAAGGGAAAGAAAACTAAAAAGAAAACTAAAAATGAAAAACCAAAACAAAACAAAAAAAAAAAAGTAAAACAAAAAAAATTATCTGAAGAAGATTTGAAATTTATTGAAAATTGGAATGAAAAAATTGATTTTGGATTAATTTCCAAAAATAATTCAGATTCCTTACAAGATTGTTTATTACTATTAAAGGAATTATTATCTGGTTTATTAAAAATCCAAACTGAAATTCATAAAATAATTAAAATGAAAGAAAGTGAATTAAACCAAAATAAACGTAGAAATTTAAATAATCAAACAAAAGACAACAGTAATAGTAACAACAACAAAATAACTAAAGATAGATGGTATTATTTCCCTATTATATCACCATCAAAAAATATGATCACTTTTATTTTACCACCTGAACAAATTACTTTATTTGAACGGTTATTTAAAAGAGTAATCAAATGCTTTGTGCTATTAAAACCGGGCAGAGAATTAGGAGTAATTTTTACTAATTTATTCGGTTTAATCGATTCGAATTCTATGATCAAAATTTTTAAGAATAATATGGATTTTTTATTTCAATCAATACAAAAAACTGATTCCATTGCATACTTTTTCACACATTTTTTAAATCCGCCATATTCTTCATTATCTATTTTAAATTTATTATTACAATTGCTACTAACCGAACTACCCAAACTGAATGACAACTCTTCAAGAGAAGAAATATCTGTAATATATTCCACTTTTGAACATATTACAAGGGCAATTGATAATTTGATTTCACAAAGGAAAGAAAATATCAATATTAATGAACAGCACTTTACAAAATTATTAGAGAATTATTTTTCAAAATTAATCAATATTTGTATCAAGAAAATTAAAGAATCTGAAAACCCATCAACCTTTCTTACCCTTTTAAATTGGACTATTTTGTTAATCAATAGCCACCCAAATACAATCAAATTTGAATTATTACCGTATGTAATACCCCTATTAGAATTGTTTTCGAAAATACAATTGGATTTAGACCATTTAGAAAAAGCAAAGGTCAAAATTTCTGCACTATGCATCGAATTACCATTTAATTTACCATTTTTACATTCACACATATCTTTATATATTGAACACATTATAAATGCATTAAATTCCAAAATTCCAAAATTGATGGAATCTTCATTAAAAAAGTTTAATAAAATTATTCAAATAATTGATCCAAATTTTTTGTTACAAACATTAAATCCGCCAACTTACGAAAAATTAATGCATTCATTAACTTCGTTATTAGAACCAAATAAAAAAATTAGTTATTTAGCTTGTGAGATTTTAGGTAGATTTGGTGGCAAAAATAGAGACTTTTTATCAAAGAAAAACCATAAATTGGATTCTAGTTATTTATTGAACCTCACTGGTGTTTTTAAATTAAAATTAAATTTTCATAAAGATCAACCAATTGTTTTAAATTTAGATAACTGCATTGAATTATCATTAAGCTTTTTGTCACCGTCACAAACAATACCACAATTATCAGAAGAAGTTGCAAATAAATTACAAAAATGGTCCTTTAATTTTATTTATCTTTTTGCCAATTCCTTTTTAAATGAACTAATTGAAGAAAATAACTTAAAGAATAACAATTCAATCATTATTGATTTTAATAATTACCAAAATAAAAATAAAATTAACAGTAATCATAATAATAAAAAAAAAAAAAAAAATATTCATAAAAATAAATCATTTAAATTAATTATTTATAACCCAAACAAATTTTTAACAATTAAAGAATTTTATTTAAAAAGAATATTTTCTTCAATATTGTATTATCAAAATAAAAGCAAAACATTTATTAATGAATTATTTGACAAAATCGTTCCTTTATTTGAAAATTATTCTGAAAAAAAGTTTTTGAAAAATAAACAAATTGATCTTTTTTTTTTTATTAATTCAATTTTTGATGTAAGTTGTTCACCAGATCAAAAAATATCAGAATATGGCATTGGATTATTTGATGATTTTTTAAATAAATTAATTACAATATATGATAATAAGTCCAACAACAACAATAATAGCAGTAGCAATAGCAACAACGAAAATAGTAATAATAATGAAAACAAAGAAGAGGATGATGATCTTTTAAATAATTGTGGTGAAGAAAATGAACAAAATAATTATAAATGTTATGAGTTTTTAATTGAAAAAATATTAAAATCGAGTATTCATTTATGCTATTTAGAAAATTCATCAAAAAGAATTTGTGGTTGTAAAATTATTGAAAAATTAATTCAAAAATATCCAAAAATTATTATGAAGGAACAAAATTTAATCAATATTTTGAGAGCCTTATTCTTTTTAATTTCTGATTCAAAATTCCAATTAAGTCGAATTATTATTAATAAATCAAAAAAATTATTGAATGAAATCTTATTTAAATATCTCAAAATTCAGAATATAACTGATTCAATAATTTTTTTTTTACTTACAACATTTTTTTCGAATAAAGTTAAAAGAACAAATAAATTATTAAAAAATATTTTTGAAAACTTATTATTAGACAAGAATAATATTGTTCAAAATACTAATTCTAATAAAAACAATAAAAATACCACTACAACAACAACCATACCGAATAAAGATAAAGACAACAACATCATCATAAATAATAAAGATAACAACAATAATGACAACAACAATAATAATAATACCAACAACACTGATAGCATTAATAACAGAAATAATAATGACAATGATGATAATTCTCAAAATATTAATAATAATAAAAATATGAAATTAAATTTAATTAACAAAATAATTAATTATTTATTTAAAAAAATAAATGAATCTCAACCTTCATATTTTGAATCACTAAAGTTTGAAAAAATTGAAAAATTAGCAAAAATTTTATTTTTTTTTGAAATTTATTACCAGAAACATAATGATACGAATTCAAATCTTAATAATGATAAAAATCAAACAAATAAAAATAAAAATACCAGTAATAATTTGAATCTTAATGCGAATGATATAACTGACAATACTAATAATGACGATTTGATTAATCTGAAAAATACCTTTTTAAATGAATCTATTGAAAATATATTGAATAAAGTTAAAGAATTAATTGAAAAGGAAAAAAAGAATAAAAAAATTATTTTTCTAATTAATTTTTTATTTCAATTCATTAAGGTTTTTTCTATTCAAAATGTAGAATTATTAGTATCAAAAATAAATTCTTGTATATTTTTAATAATAAAAAATAATAAACAAATTAACCGGGCAATTAAAAATGGGTTTCAAAAAATACCAGAAAATATTCAAAAGCAAATAATATTAAGTATTACAAGAGAATTTCAACAAAAATTTGAACAAAATTATCAATTACAATTTTATCGAGGGATAAAATTATTAGTCAAAATATCACCAATCCAAATCCATTTTAATTGGGAAATAGTTTTAATTAAAAAATTACAAGAATATGTTAAACGAATTCAAACGTCAAATAGTATCCAAACCAAAACATTTAATTTGCACATAGTAAATCTAATATTGAAAATATTTAATTATATAACTTTAAATAAAGTAAAAGTAAATGAATTTATAAAAACTTTAATTCGTTACGAACAATCATTACATTTAAATTTAATTATACATTTAAAAAAAAAATTCTTTTTAAAATATTTTGATGATTTTTTTAATTACTTTTTCGAAAATGGAACTAATTTAAGTGTAATGGTATCCTTTGCCAAATTAATTTTTTCAATAAAAGATGAAAGCATTTTGAAAAAAATTAGTGAAAAAAATTTTGATAATTTGATTCTAAAAATTTGTCAAAAAAACACGAATAATAATAATCAACAAACACAACAATCACAAATGCACAATCAAGATCAATTACAAAAACAAAAATTAGATCAAGAACAATATTCAAAAATAAACAACCAATCAAATATTGCCAATTTTTATAAGTTATGTTTAACTTTATTTGATTTAATTATTTACTTAACAAAGAAATTCAAAAAAAGCTTTATTAAGAACAGGAAAATATTTATATTATTTCGAAAGACACTGTATGATTTACCAAAAGGCAACAAAATAAATTCATTAAGGTTACAATCCAGATTCCAAGAATTATATAAATTTATTATTTATTTTATTCGAGAAGACCGATTAATCGCCCCAGTGATTTTAGAGTTATTACAATTCATTCATCGTGATTCTCTTTCAACTACAGATATTTTAAGAAACTTTTTCACGAAGGAAATTCCAAAAACTTTCACCATTAAAGAAAAAACAGATTTATTATTCAGCTTTTTAAGATTTTTAACCTTGCCAAAGATCAATTTAGTTTTAAAAATCCCTGTACTAACCAATTTAATGATCCCAATGCTATTTTATAATTTAAATAATGAAATAACAAAGGACAACCAAGGGCAATCAATAATCAATAAACAATTCTGTGATGTCTTTTTTAACAAATATTTAAAAGACTATTTAACAATATACTTGAATTCTTCAGAAAAATATTTAATGGATCAAAAAAAAGAAAATTTTGATTTTAAAGACTATTCAAAAAGAAAATCAATTGAAAATGCCTTTTTGGTAGAGATATTAAAATTTTTTGCATTGCTATCTAGATATGAATTAATAACAAATCAACAAAAAAAGCAAATGATTAAAATTGCTTGGAAACCTTTAAGCCAGAAAAATCAAAGTGTAATTGTACGAAGTAGGTGCTATATTACCATTATTGAATTAGTCAATCAGCTAGATAATTGCCTCATTTTTGAAAAACATTTACCAGAATTATTCCAATCAATGTTACAAGAATATATTACCGAGGAAAGATGGAGAAATAGAAGAGCGTTTGAATTATTGATTCAATTGTTACCAAATTTTGGTAAAAAATATACTTTCCCCAGATTTTGGAGAAAGGGAATTGAGGTTTATTTAGAAAAGTCCAAGTATTATAAAAACAAAATATTATATACATTTCGGATTATTTTAGACCATCCAAAAATCTTTTATTCTCCTGCTTTTAATCAAAGTGCCTTAAGGTTTTTAAAAGAATTTAATAATTATCACAGAGTGGAACATAAATCTTTATTTATTAAAATAACTAAATCTATTTTAAATACTATGAAAACAAATATTAATAATAACCTCAATAATAACACGATGGTGATTAATAATACTAATTCACTCAATAACACCAATAATAACAATGATAATGATAATGATAATGATAATAATAATAGTAATAGTAATATTAATAATAATAATAATAATAATAACAATAACAACAATAATAATAATCCAATAGCTTTAATTATTAGTAAATTTTTAATACAGTATTCCATTATTTTAGATTTACAAAATAAAAATGCCAAAGAGTTGCATTATAAATTAACAAAATTAATTAATAAATGTTTAGAGTTATTAGAAACAACTTTCCAAATGTGGCCATTAGTAACTATTAATATTGATATTTTTTTTGAATTCAATAAAATAATCAATGCAAAGTCAATTAATCATTTCATAATTAACACTCCAAGATTAACAATTTTAAAAATATTAAATTTAATTTTCAAATATCAGGCTACTCAATTTATTATTCAAAATGTCACGAAAGAAAAAATGATAAAGTTTTCAAACATAATCAAACATTATTTTTTTTCAAATTATCCTCATCAAAGTATCAAATTATATCATGAATTAATTAATTATATCAAGGCCAGTTATTTTAAATTAACAAACATACATATTAAAAATAAGTATACTTTATTATTACAGTTATTTGTTTCATGTATCAAGGGGAAACTTAAACCAAATAAACGGATTAATTATTCCAAGGAAGGTATTTATCAATATTTAATTGAAATTTATAAAATAAATCCTATACTAATTGATCCCATTTTAAATAATATATTAAATGGATTTAAAGATTTTTTACCTTATCATTTAAATAAAAGTATCCAAGAAAATAGACATTTAAATAAAAGATTTAAGAATAATAATAATACTCAAATGTATATAAGAAATTCGAATAATAGCTATCAAAATATGAATATAAATAATAATACTAATGTTAATAGTAATTCTAATTTAAACAACAATCCTCGTTTTAGGCAAAATTCGTCAAAAAATTCAACAGGTACATCAACATCTACCTTTTCAAAAATGAATCAATCATCCACTCCCACTTCCCATTCAATAAATAAAAAAAATAATCCAAATATAAATGATGAACAGATTCTAGAAAATTTAATTCAATCTTTTATCATTATTTCCTTACGAGTTCAAAAATTCCCAAAAATTAGAAACTTTTTTTATAAAAGTATAATAAAAATATTGGAAATTAGTATTAATCCTAAATTATTATATATAGTAATTAAAGAATGCTTTTATTTGATTTTTGGCAAAGAACTAAAAATAAACGAAAAAATGAGACAAAAAATTAATTTACCAATTTTTGATAATTATAATCATTTCCATAATGATGATAATTACAATCATAATCGTAATCGTAATCATAATCGTAATCATAATCATAATCATAATAAGAAAAATAAAAATAATAAATCAATATTTTCTGATAAAGATGAAAGAGAAATTATTCGAAAAATTTTATTTATTATTTCTAGAAAAAAAATTAATGATATTAGCTTAGAAGAATTAATTCATCAATTTTTAATTGAATTAACTTTACATGAAAAATTTAAATCATCAAAACAAATTATCGAAAGAACATTTTGTGTTGGATTAAATTCACCCATCAGAAAAACAAGAGAAAAATATTTTAAAATAATTAATTATTATTTACCAAAAAAATCATTAAAAAAAAGATTAAAATATTTTTTTAATAATGATTTATTCTTCAGTAGAACACCAATTTATTGGTTAAAACATTTATTACAATTGATTTTTATTTGTGTTGAAAGCGAAGATTTATTTATTAATGGTAAATCATTGTTTAATAAGAATGTCAAAATTTATAATAAACAAAATAATAATGAAAATAACGAGAATAATAATAATAATAAAAATAAAAATAACAAAGAACTTAATAAGAATAATAACAAAAATAATAGTAGCAATGATAATAACATTGGCAATGTAATATCAATTTCAAAATGTTTATTTGAATTAATGATTTTATGTGATAAATATCCAGAATTTTTATGGCCAGATACTTATATTCAAATCAATAAAAAAATATTAAAAAAAAATAAACATCAAAACCAATTTATTTCCTTTTTAATTACAAATATGATTAAAAGCCCAGCGATTGATAAAAAATCAAAATCTAGAATTTATAAACCAATATTAAAAGGATTCTTTTGTTCCAAATCATTAATCAAAATTCGATCTGATTTATTTTCAATTATTTCTGAAAAATCTGGTATTTTCCATTTGCCATTAATTATTATGGAAACATTTCAATTAAAAAAAACTGGCATGTTATCAACAGCAAAGAACATCAAAGAAAATGAAAATAACGAAACTCGAAACTTTTTGTTATATAAATTATACAAAAAAATCGGAGAAAAGGATTATGTTTATGGACTATGGGACCAATTGTCCAGTAATTTAGAAACCAAAATAGCCCTAAGTTTAGAACAACAGGGATTTTGGAAGGAAGCACAAACTAATTATTTTAAATCAATGCAAACAATAAGAAATAGGAAAATGGATCAAGATATTGGCAAAAGCGAATATGGGGTCTGCGAAACCCAATGGTTGGATTGCTCGTTAAAATTGGGCCAGACAGACATTTTAATTGAATTTTCGAAAGAAATTACCAATTTTGATCTCTTTTTGAATTGCCTATGGAAAGTCGGGAAGTGGGACCAATTAAATGAATATTTGCAAAAGAATAGCAAGCCCTCAACGAGAAGAGTTTTAATTCAGGGCTATTTGGAATTGCAAAAAATGAAGTTAAATAACCAAAAGATCCTATCTGGCCAATTAAATTCCAATATTAAAAATTGGAATAGATTAATTAATTCAATTTATGAAAAGGGGCTGTATAATATTTTAGTTACTTGGAAGTATTTACCCAAGAGGGTGAACTTATCACATGTTGAGCATTTATCCAAGTTACAGCAATTTCAAGAATTTAGAGAATCGTACAAATTAATGTTAGAAATAATGAATACAAATATACTACGAAAGAGAAACATAAAAAACTATAATCAAAAATTTTTATATAAAATTGAAATGGTTGCCAAGACTTGGCAACAGAGATTGCCAAATTATTGGGAAGATTTACCCGTTTGGCAAGATTTATTAGAATGGAGATTAAACATGTTCCAGACGTTGGCAGAATCTATGGAAAATTTGACCCATGAAGAAAATATCACAGCGTCGGCAAGCCATTTTGGTGAACACCAACAGGCAATCACTTTAAATAAATTGGCCAAAGTCGCTAGAAAGCATGGCTTATTTACAACATGCTTAAATTCTCTTGATCGTGCTTTAAAATTTAATAATTTACAAGCCGAGCATGCCTTTAAGAGAATTGAAGAACAAAATAAATGCTTCATGTCAATGCCTAATAAGATTAATGAGGGACTAATGAAACTAAATAATTTGGAGTTGAAACTCTTTCCGGCACAAAAGCATCAATCATTATATTTACGATTTAAAGGTGAAATGCTAACGCTGATGGGCGATTTCAATCAAGCCAATCAGGCGTTTTATGATTCAATACGAATTTCGAAAAAATTGGGCCAAAATTGGGGCAAATGGGCAAAATTTTGCGATCTTATTTATTCAAAGACGGGTAAAAAATCTTGGGCAGAAAAGGCTATTGAATTTTATCACGAAACAGCTTTATTGAAGGGTGACAAATTAAATTCAATAGCACCTAGAATCTTTTGGTTAATTTTTAAAGGGGTAGAAACAAATATTAAATTAGAAAACTCAAATATAATTATGTGGGTACCCTGGGTCCACCAATTGATAAATGAAATGAAAAATAAAATTGGGTATAAATATTTTAATAATTTATTATTAAAATTAGGTAAAAAGTTTCCTCAAAGTATTTACTTTTATTACAAGTTATTTTCAGAAAATAAAATTCAAAAAAAAAAGAAAATTTTGACTAATGGTTATGAGAACGAGAACGAGAACGAGAATGAGGATGAGAATGAAAATAATAAGCCTAAACAGAATGGAAATAACCTCATTGAAGATGATGAAAATAAGAAAGAAGATGACGAAAATAAAAATAATAGTATTAATTTATTTGATTCAATGTATTTTGATAATTTTAATTATAATGATTCCTTTCTTTTATCATTAGAAACAGAACCACAAAATAACGATTTGTCATTTCCAGATTTTATAAATATGGAATCAACTGATAATAATAATAATAGTATTAGTAACAACATACCAAATAATAATAATAATAATAATAATAATAATAATAATAATAATAATAATAATAGTAATAATAACACTGAAGAGGATTTAAAATTTCAAGATATAAATTTGAAAAATAAATTTATTTCAGAATTAGATCAAGTTTTTAATACAACAAATGAATTAATTGAAGTAAAAAAATTTAGAAAATTAATTTTGGAAAAATTTATTCATGATCAAGATTTGATCATATTGACAAAAGTAAAACAATTATTATTAAATTATTATTCGTCAAAGGAAATAACTACAAATGTAATTATTAAAAAATTAAAAAAAATATTTAAAAATGATAAGAAATTTAAAATTCCTCAAATAATTCATGAAAAAAATAATTTTATGAATAAATTAGATGAAAAGGATGAAAAGGATGAAGAAGAAAGTCAATACACAAAAAAGAAAAAAATAGAAATACGTAACAGAAACAAAATAATAATAATCAAATTTATTAAAAAATTGATTAATAAATTAGAAAAAACAATTAAATCAAAAAATTTATTTCAAAATTTAGAAGAGCAGATCAATATGTTTCAAGAAATTTCCGATCCAATGAAAATTAATTTATTTTCTGAAGAATTTGATTTAAATTTAAATGTCACAGATTTTTTATTCCCAAATGAAAATGTGGATATACCTGGGCAATATTTGAATTTACAAAATAATAAAATTGTTTTTCCGTATGGCGATCATGTCAAAATACATAGAATCTTCCCAGAAATTTATACTTTTTTCTCAGGGTTGCAGTGTAATAAAAAAATTAACTGTATTGGGAACGATGGAATTAAATATACATATTTGATAGACAAAGTGCCAAATTCTTCACATGCGAGATCTGAAGAAAGATTTTCTCTATTTTTAAGATTAACAAATAATTTATTTCAAAAGCACATCCAAACCAAAAAAAGAAATATCAATTGTCATGTTCCTTTAATTATACCTTTAAATAATAAAATCCGATTAATAAGCGAAAAGCAAAAAAAGCATACTTTAGATCAAGTCTACCAAACCTTTTTAGATTCTTACCCTTCTAATCGCCAGGAGGGGGATGAACTTAACGACAATGAGGAAGCGGATTTTGATGATGTTGATGATGATGATAAAATTAATAATAATAACAACAATTCAATTTATCAACCTTTGGATTTATATCTCAAATTAATCAATAAAAGGGAATTGAATAGTATTAATGACGATAATGAAAAACAAAAGAAATTATTAACAAAAAATGAAATATTTATGAAAATTAAATCAAAATACTTTCCAGAAAATATTCTATATAATTATTCTTTCAAACTGTTTGCCACCTTCGAAGATTTTTGGATTTTTAAAAAACAATTTTTATTAAATTATGGTACATATAGCTTTTGGGAATACGTATTAAAAGTAGACAAACGTTCCATTTTTGATATCAATTTTGCTCCCTGCTCTGGCGAAATTAGACAATTTAATTTCTTTCCAAAATATGATCAAAAAACTTTTTTAATTCCTGAAAAAAGTAATTCCAACCAAAATAACACGAATTTTAATTTTAATCAAAACGAAAGCCAAAGTGAGAATCAAAATCAGAATGATTATTCTGTTCCTTTTAGATTAACACCAAATATTCATCATTTGTTTTCCCAGATCGGCATATCTGGTTTGTTTAAAACGGTTTTAACCAGTGCAGCACAAGCCTTAATAAACCCTAAAATTGAAATCCAAAATTATTTAAATATAATCATCAGAGACGATTTATCACAATTTTTAAAAGAAAATTTAGAAGCAACTTCAGAAATGAATGTTGAAAAGATTTTTAATTCTATTGAAATGATCGCACCCAAATTAGATCCCAATATTAGAATTCCAGTAAATAATTTTGCGAAAAAATTAATTGACAATTCAAAAAATATTTCTTGTTATGCAAATCAATCCCCAAAATTATTTCCTTGGTTTTAATGCATTCAATTTAATAAAAAAATTTTTTATCATTGATTTGCTTCCGCCGTTTTTTTCGTTTTTTTTTTTCCCTTTTGTTTATTAAAATTATAAAAAAAATTTTAATCATTTTTTTTGTTTTAATTAATATTTGTATTGATTCTAATTATATCTATATAAATATCTTTTTATCTATCGAAAAATAAAAAATAAACATTTTTTTTTTTAATTTTGATTGGTATTTCAAAAATAAGTTTTTATTTCTTTTTCTTTTTATTTTTTTTTTGATTAAAAAGTGAAATAGTCAAAAAAGAAAAAAAGTTAAATCTTTTTTACTGAAAATTAAAGGTAGAATAATTATTTCTCTTAAAAATGTTAATTTATTACCTGATGACTGATATGTGGATTAGTTTATCAGGTTTAATACAATCTATGCTAAAAGTTAACCTATTTTTATTTTATTGAGTGAAAGAAGTAATTATGGAAAATTTTTATCAAATAAAAAAGAGAGAAGAGATAAATAATAAAAATATAAATTTAAAAAATAATAAAATCATTTATTTGATAAAAAAGAAAACCTTGAGAAAACAGCAGTAATGTTTTTCAGTTTTTTAAAATAGTTAGTTAGAAGTAGTAAATAGCTTTTCGAAATAAAAATACCAATTAAAAAAAAATTGAGTTAAATTTTCTAAGGATTTAACAGAATTCTGTAAAAGATAAGAACTTGATTGAAATCAAAGGTACTTGATAACACTTGAAAGTTATTAACAGAACTTCTATAATTTCTAATTATCCCTTTTTTTTAGAAATCTCAACAAAGGATTATTATTTTGTTTTATCTTTATCTAATGAAACAATACAAAAATGAATCATAATTTTGAATATTATCTCTTGTTATTTTAATAAATTTCAGTTGACAAGTAAAATATTTTTCTTGATCTGGTAATCTTTATAGCTACCCAGTAAGAAAAAATTCTTCACTTTTTCGAAACAAGGAGTTAAATTATGTGATTTCTTTTACTTTGAAGTGGTAAGGATCTTTGTGAAAGAAAAAATGATAAAAAATGACCAATATAAATATCCATAAAAAAATGATTATTTGTTGTCATTTTTTTTAGGTGAGTGTTCATAAAAAAATAAAATTAATGTTATTACCGTTGTGGAAAAAAGGTGAAACAGGTTTTTAATTGGTAACATTATAGAAAATGAAAAGTAAAATCAATAAAAAGAAGAAACCAATTAATTTCAAATAATAACCCATTATATTATTTTCAATCAACCCAACAAATACAATTTAAATCTACTTGATTTATCGAAATTGTAGGTGTGGTTTTGGAGATCTCACAAATAGTCAATTTTTTGAAAAAATATTTAATAATTGATCAATCAAAGAAAAACCAATACTAAAATATAGTATTTAAAAAACTGTTATTGTGGCGAATACTTCATTTTGTCTTTATTTATTTATTTATTCTTTTTTAATTTGATCTTACTTTTCATTTTCAGTAATGTTCCCAATTAAAAACCCTGTTTCACCTTTTTTCCAGTTTCACTTTTTTCCACGGCCATTATTATTGTTTTTGGAAATTTTAATCAATTCTTTAAAACAAATTCTGCATTTTTATTAATAAAATTAATAAGTATCTTAAAAATTGGTGATATTTTCATCTATTTTAAAGTTCGAAACAGTTTTTTTATATATTACAAAATTTTCTTTTTAAATCACAAGATTTTTAAATAGAATTTGTTCTTGAAATTTTTCAGAAAAAAAAAAAATAAATTTCGATTAATTGTAAACTATTTACTAGATTCTATTGTTACTGAACTACATAACGTATATTTATTCAATCAGTCCCTATATAATACATTGATTTATATTTTTTTATAAATGAAAAATATAAAAATTTTTAATACACTTTAATCGGAAAAAACAATACGAACACCACATTTATATTACAATTGGAAATAATTTTGATTTTTCTCAAAAATAGGTATATAATTTTTTATCTAATATTTTTTGTTTTCATTTCATTTTTTGAATGATGTAACTGCTCGGTTTGATCGAAAAATTATTTTTGGAAACAGTTGATATTTTGTTAATGTTGATTTCTTCAAAATAAGTATAAACAAATAAAATCAGTTGATGGTTTCTAAACTATTTAATGAATCAATATTTTTAATAGATTTTTAAAAAAATTATCTTTACATTTTATTGTTGTTCTCTATCTAGAAAACTTGACACATTTTATGATTTGTTAATTTTAAAATTTTTTTCGTTTTTTATTTTGTGGATATTTTAATTTATAAATAATTCATAACATTTCAATTAATGGATGGTTCTGATTCTGTATTTCTTCTTGAATTGATTAAATTAGATTTTATTTCATAAAATTGAGGATAAGTTTGTTTAAGAAATGTAAATTGAAATTAATTTATATTAATTGCCTTTACAATTTTCATGAGAAGACGAAATTACAAATTAGCTATATTCTCACATAAAAAAACACGAATAATATAATCTATTAAAGATCAAAAAATCTATGGTTCAAGGCCGAAAAAATCTCTTAATAAAATCTTTCCTGCCCATTTAATTTTTATTTTCAATTTGTAATCCTGACTTACATAGAAAATAATAATAATAATAATAATAATATATATATATATATATAGTTTTTGAGTATGGGTATTATTTCCAATTGTTTAAGAAATCGAACTAAGTGGAGAAATCTACTACTTTATCAAGAATTTTTCATCTTAAAAAAAAAAAAACAAATACAACAAATGTATTTTTCCAAATATTAATAAAATTACGAAATATTTGATAATTGTATAATATATTTTTTATTTTAATTTAAAATGGTTATTTATCACATTTTAACCAACTTTTTATGAAAAAAAAACTTTCTACTTATTTGGAAATGATATTTTTTTATAATAATATTCCTTTCTTTGAAAATAAATATCAAATATTTACAGGTAGAATTGATAATAATTGTTTCTCTTTTAACTCACTTTTAATATTTAATTTTTGAGAATAATCAAAAACGGTTACAGTCAGTTCCACTTTTAAGGCACAAACTTTCAACGAAATTTAAGGCTCAATAAAAATCTCAAATTAAGGCACAAAATTTGGAAATTTTTTTTTTACAATTTATTTGACTATAATCTGAATTTTGTTCCTTAATTTGAGATTTTTATTGTGCCTTATATTTCGTTGAAAGTTTGTACCTTAAAAGTGGAACTGACTATAATTCGAAAATTAGTTATATTTTAACTGCAATAATAATACTATACTAAATTTAGAATCTTATACCATAAATTTCTGTTTAAAAAATAATTATTTTTACAATGGTATTTGAATAACAAACCGAAAAAACAATTCACTTAATTTTCCCCTTTTTTTCACCAAATATATTTTTCAAAGATATAAAAATTGATATATAACATCTTTTTATTTTTTTTTCTGTATATTGAGTCAAACAAGAACCCTGTATTTTAAGAATATTTCAGAATTTTAAAAAGGAGAATCAGTTCAACTTTTATGAAAGTTAATTTACAAATATATGTAACTATGGTTGTCGTAATTATATGTAGAACCTTTTAACTAATTTTTGAAAATTTAAAAACCTGAATTTTTCTTTTTTATAGAAGACTTATACCTTAGAATATCAAAAAAAAAAAATCAAGAAAAAAAAGAATTAACTTAATATGGTATTGGTTTCTTATAGTCCTATTATTAAAAAAGATAATCTAAAAATTGTGGGCCAAATGTGTTTTGTCAAAAATAGAGTAGTTTTTTCAATAATTTTTGGATAAAAACAACTTTAAATTTTGGAAAAGTTAGAAAAGTATGGAAAATTTTAAAACTTCATTTATAATTTAAAATTTACTTAAAAATTATTGAATTTACCTACAATCTTGAACTATATTTAGGTACGCCTTACAATTGTGAATTATTAATTACATTATAAAAAAAACAAAAAAAAAAAAAAAAAAAAAAAAGTATAATTCCTATTTCTGTTTACTTTTATCAGTGGGATTTTGCTAATTTAGCCAGAATTATTCTTGAAAGGGAAAATTTTGAGCTATAAAAGTTTTTAAAGTTTGTACCCAAGGTCTTTATCTGGGATCATAATATAATAAGTCCTCCCAAATAAAAGTTTTTCTTTTTCTCTGACAAAAGAAATAGGTTTTATATTTATTAAGAAAATTTCTTTTTATTATTAATTCTTATTTTATTTATCATTTTGGATGAAATTAGAATAGTCATCCCCCCACCCACCCATTTTTTCCTCATAAAAACTTGTGAACTTTTAAAACAGAGCAAAAATAATTAATATTTCATATCTGGTTAAGGGGCTAGTTAACTAAAAAAAGTTATCTCTTCAATTTATAACAATTCAAAAAAAAATTACCTATCTAAATTGTAAAAAAGAGTAAAAATCTGATTACTACAAAAACAAAACTTAATTTTAACACTATTTTTCGACTTGAATTATCTTTTTTTTAAAAAGTTTGATCTATTTTTCTTATTTTTGAATGGTTCAAAATCCATCTTATCTTTCACATTATTTCAAAAAAATAATTTTTGTATTTTCTAAAGAAAAAATATTGTAATCTGTGAACATAAGGGTACAAATAAACATTTTGAAAAATAAAACATAACAGTTTTATAAATAACTAGATATAAAAAATGCACTTTTTATCAATAAAATTCCTTTTATTATTTTAAACCCGAAAAAAATATAATTTACTTAATAGAAGGAGAGAACAAATTAATTTTATACTTTTTTTCAGATATAAACCATACGATCAAAAACAAACCATCAAATTAAAAATTCTCCCAAAATACTTTTTAAAACCTGGGAATTTCAACTTATAACTTTCAGAAATACTTTTTAATTTGATTGTTTATAACCAATAATTAATTAATCCTTATGAATTATTTCAATGGGTTAGTAACAATTCAAATGATTCGGGTTATCAATTAACTTTAATATTATTTCTAAAATTTTGCAAATAAAGAAAATTACTTTAAAATAATAATTCTCATAAAAAAATATTATAGTTATTTATCAAATAACTAATTTCAAAAACTAAAAGTCCCTTGTTTATACTCTGAGTATTTGAAAAAGAAAATTACATAATCTATTAAATTTCAAAAAATTTACTCAATAATTGTGAATAAAATAACTATCAATTTTTTTCGATCTTCAAAGATGTGGTATTTTATTTATTTTTCTGATATTTTTAAAATAAGATTAAAGTTTCAATGTTACTTATTAATACAAACTCTCAAAAATTACTAATATACGATTTCTTTTGAAATTAAAATTTTTTCACAATTTTCGTTTTTGGGTTTTTTGATCCAAAAACCAAACAACAAAGAATGAGATCTGGATCTGTTGATAGAAAATTTAATTGGCAAAAAATTATTTCTTTTAAAAAAGATAACTTTGTTTGTCTAAAAAGTTGACAAATGAAGTTTCGTTTCGGGTTTAATTGAACCTTTGTGTAAAATAATTACTCAATTACATTTGAGAAAAAAAAAAAATAATAATAAATACAGTCCCTTAAATCAAAAATCTGATTTAAATAACTATAAATCTCATTTCTAATTGATTTTGTAAAAGAATTCACTGTTTTTTGAATTGTAAATTTGAAGAACGTTTCGGAAAAGAGAAAGGAAAATTTTTATTTATTAATAAGAAACCAACGGTACTTTTTGATGAATGATCCACCTGTAAGAAATTGAGTATTCACATATTTACATAACCAATCGAAAACAGTTCCTGAAAACACCATCTTTTGGAATTAAAGACTTTTTTTCTCCAATAATTTCCAAAAACAAAACGGAATTAATCATTTTTTTAATTGGAGGATCTATAAAAAAAATAAATGAATTACCAAAATGTTATCTATTCTTTTGGAAACAACAAGGAAGGACAGCTAGGACTGGATAGCAAAAAACTGAAAATCAACAAACCAACCAAATTATCTCTTCTAAATAAAGTAACACAGATTGCTTCAGGGAATTCAAAAACCTTATTCCTCTTATCAAACCAAGTACTTGTTCTGTGTGGTAAAGACATTGTGTGCTTTCGTGAATTCAAACTTCCTTTGAGACAGACAATTTCGAACAAACCAACCTGTAAGAGCATTAATTGCCTTCAAACAAAAAAAGAAAAAGGAATCGAAAAAATTTGGAAAATAGATTCCACAGAAAAAGAAAAAGAAAAAGAAAAAGAAAAAGAAAAAGAAAAAGAAGAAGAAGAAGAAGAAGAAGAAGAAGAAATTCGTAAGATCAGTGTTGGTAACGATTTTTTTCTAATCCTAACTTATTCTGGGAATGTTTATTCATTTGGCGATTCAAACGCCGAAGGTACACTAGGTCTTCCAAAGGAAATTGTGTCAGCAAACAAACCAACGCTTATCAAAGAATTTATTAACAACCCTGTTAAAGAGATTTCTTGTGGGAAACAAAATTCCTATTTTATTTGCGAAAACGGAGATCTGTATGCGTGTGGTGCTGTCGACAAAGGTCAAATCGGGATCAATTTACAGAATGCTCAGTTTCAGCCAATCTTTGTTGCACATAATATCGAGAAGATTTTTACTGGATCAGGCTCAAACCATTTCTTTGTGATAACTACCAATCAAAAACTCTTTTCTGCTGGTGAAAATAGGTTTGTTATCAAACATTTTACAATTTTTTTTTTGTTTAGTTTTTTCTTTGTGATAACCAAATACAACAAAACAATTTTAGAGTATTTTTTAATAATTCAAATTTATTCATTTTTGAATATTTGCCTGAGAATTGTTTTTGTATTGTTGTTACCGATTTTTGATTGTTAGAAGAGAAAAAAGTTTCACTAGACCCGATTTTTTTATTTTTCTCATAAACCTCTGGTTAGAAATCAAAATTGAGAATTACTTTTTCTTTAGTTGTTAACTTTTTATTGTTTGCTTACGTATGTTTTACTTATATTTAAGAATTTTTGGAAATGAGAGGAAGGGTAGTGTTGGCAAAATAACCCACACAGGCTTAGGGAAAACCGTGTTTCAAATTCAAAGACATAGTTATTTTTTCTAAAAAGCTTTCACATTAAGTGATCAAAGAAACGGATAATAAACAATCAGTAAAGGTGTTACTTGTTTCTTAAATTTATATTATTAAAACACAAATACTTGAGTGATTAGAAACCCTTTATTTATTTTTTTTCCAAAACGCAATAGAGCATTTATTTTCCCAAAGATTCAATTAAACAGGACACGCACAAACAAACTCTTTATCAACTTTAGCAAAATGAATTATCCTTTTTAAAAGAATTTCATTTTTGCCAATTAAATCTTCAGTAAAAAGATCCTGATCCTTTTGAGTTTTAATTTTTTGATTTGAAAACAAATAAGAAAAATTTGAAAAAAAAATGTTTCTTTTGATTAAACCTCACTTTGAGTAAAATTCTGATAATTTTTATGAACAGGTAACATTTGGAAATTTAATCTTATTTTAAAAATACGGAAGAAAAATAAATCAAATATTGAATTTTTTAAGATCCAGAAGAAAAAATTGATATTTATTTTATTTTTAATAATATTTATTAAAATTCTCGAAATTTAAAAGATTATGTAATATTCTTTATCAAATATCAAGAGTATTAAAAGCAATTGTTCTTATTTAAATCGGTTATTTGATAATATCTCTTAATTTTTTTTATATTAATTATTAATTTGGAAATAGTTTTATTTGTTTGAAAAAATTTAAAAATTTGAGAAATTATATAAAAACATATTGAAAGTTTTAATCTTTGGATTATCATAAAATTAACCCATTGAAATAATTAAGATTGAGTTATTAAATATTATTTAGAAAGAATAAAATTAAAAATTATTTCTTTAAGTTTTATAGGATGAATTTTTTAGGGTGTTTGAAATATCTTCGAAAATACCCTAAAATCGAAAATACCCTATAATTTTATAACCACTAAAAAAGAATTTTTGAACAACTTCTAAAAAACCCCGGTGGCAATATACTCAGACTAAAGGTAAAATAACAATTTTACTTTCAGATCAAATATATTTTTTTTTGAATTTTTCTACTTTAAACCCCTCTGAAGAGTTTTTGGTTACTTTTGAGTATATATGAGCATGTTAGTTCTTTATTGGGGTAAGTCTTATGTATGCCAGGGTATCGACAGTGGCTGTGGTGGGGTGTGTTGTGTTAGATTAAACCAGTTGCTTTTATGAAATGGAAAGTTAAATAAAGTTTGGCTTGGGTCACCTTGGGTAGGGTATAAGTACTGTATCCACAATTAGATATTACTCGGCTATTTTTAGATTGTATTTAAGATCACAAAATTAAGGGTAAAAAGATACAATTTGAAATTGTCATTACAGGGACATTTTCTCTCATTTGATAATACCATTTGACGAAATGATCAGAAATGTTACAGTCATCTAAGATACCTATTCCTTTCACACACAATTGGTTGAATACTATTCCCAAAAATTAAATTTTTTTTGAAGGTTATATTTTCAGAAAAAAAAAATTTTCTACAATAAAATTTGTAATTTACTTTTAAACTGAGTATATTGGCACTAGAGTTTCTTAGAAGTTGTTCAAAAATTCTTTTTTTGTGATTATAAAATTTTCGGGTATTTTCGATTTTCGTGTATTTTCGGGGATATTTGATTGATTCAATTTTTCCAGGTTTTTAATAAAAAAAAATTTGGGAGAATTTTTAATTTAAGTAACCCCTTTCCAGTCAAAAGAATCCAGTTTTTTGAAAAAAAAAATAGTACAAATTGTATGAGTTTGTTCAATATTTTTATTAAAATAAAATTTAAAAATCATTTTTCCTCATTTTGTTAAAATCATTTTTTCTAATTTAGTCAAATTTTTAATATTTCAGTTTTTCTATTTTTTTTCTTCTTTTCTTTTTTCTTTTTTTTTGTTTTGAAGAAAGTCAAGCTGAAAAAAAAAAAAAAAACAAATTAACTTTAAGGAAATTGAGGTTATGTAATTTCTTTTAAAATTCAGATATTTTTTTTTAAAAATCTCATTACAAAAAATTTTAATTTCCTAAGAAATTGAGAAATTTTGAATAGAAACATTCCAATCATATTCACCCAAAAACTTTTTTAAGATTTTATTTTTTTGAAAATTAATTTTTTCAGGTATTTCTTTTATGAATACCAACTCTAATCTGGATTTTATTCTTATTTCTAAACAATGTTATATTGATTGATTCATAAAAAAAACTGAATTTTTTATTTTTTAGCTTGGCCACCTTTGAGTGAAATGGATTTTAGTTTGGTGATTTTTAGTATATTTTTTCTTGTTAAACAAAAAGAAAAAATTCATTCGAAATCTGTGTTTAGTAAAGAAATTATATTTTTTTCAAGTTTAAAAGAATTATTGTAATTTTTTTAAAATTAGTTCTATTTTTTATTCCGGGTTATTTTAAAAAAACTTTGAGGTTTTATTTTTAAAGTATATTGTTGTACACTTCTAAGTCAAACTTTAAACGAAATTAAAGGATCAAAAATAATTCCAAATTTAGGCTCAAAAATTTGGATTCTAGGAACATAAAACGGTATATAAAAAATTTTCAAAAAATGTGCTTAAGGGATTAATGTCTACCAAGGGGAAGTTTATGAATAAAATATGTTGTTATTGAATGTAATCACATTAGTGTGCCATGTTTCAAATGCCTCTAAAAAATCGATTAGTAAAGTAGTAATATCTGTTGTTCTCATCCAAAAAAAATGATCTATATATTAGTAAAAAACCCAGCAAATTCAGAATAAAATCTGCATTTCACTACAAATTTAAAGGTTGAATTATCAATATTCAGACAACAAAGTTGCAAAATATCTTTCTTAAATTTGTGGCGAAATGTAGATAAATAGCAAAAAAAAATTCGAATTTTTTCAAACATTAAATAATTATCTAAAGATTTTATTGACCAATTATTTCTGAAATATTGAAAAATAAACTGATGTTACAATTAGATTTATAAAAAGGAAACAAAACTAATAAGTCTTTGGGTTTTTATGTTGATGATTATTGAGTTAAACTTTGAAAAAAAAAAAAAACATCTGATTCCTTTTGATAATTTATACCAATTTTATGAAAAGAATGTATTTTATTTTGTTGCTTTTATCAAAAAATCAAAAGATATATGATTTTATTTTTCAAAAAAAAAATAAATAATTACCAAAATTTATGGTGATTAGGATTTACTAATGAAGAAAATAACAAAAACTAATTTTAAAAATTATTTTTTATTTCAATTATATTTTTTAAAAAAACAATGATTAAACATAATTCTTATTGTTAATTTGTAACAAAAGCACTGGCCAACTTGGAATTAACAAATCAATACCTTTTCAAAATGAATTATGTGAAATTACTGATTTCAATTTTATGAAAATCAAATTTATTATTTGTGGACCATTTTTTTCAAATCTGATAGTGAAGAATAATATTTTTACAGCAGGTATTTTTTTAGAAAGTAAAAACCAATATCGAACATTCTATTCATTTACGAAAATTGAAAATAGATTTCAAAAAAACCAAAATTTCTCTGAAATTTATAGAGGAAACGAACACATCATTTTTAAAATCAACAAAAATGAAATTTTCATTAGTGGTCATAATCAATTTGGTATGTTAAATTATTTTTCCTTTTTCTATTTATTTTCTGTTTTTCCTTTTTCGATTTATCCCCCCCCCCATTTTTTATTTCTTTATTTGGTATTTAAAAACATTATTTAGTAATTGTTTTGTTCTGATCATTAGATTTATTTGTTTATTTGTTGTTTATTTAAAAAAAAAAAAATATGTTTTGAAGATCAGTTTGTTGTTCAACAAAAATTTATCAACTTATAAATATGTGATATACTCAATAAACAACTTGATTAATTTAAAGATTTGGTAATACTAGAAAATTCATAAGTTTTAAAAAAAAAATATTATTTTGCAAAAAATGATCATTTTTTTCTTTCATCATGACAAGAATAGGACTAAAATTGTGTCAATTTTTTTAATTCAAAAGATTTTTTTTAAGTGGTCATTTGATTACCAATTTCCAAAAAGTTGGATTTGTTTTTTAAATTTGTTTTTTTTTCAATTAAAAAACTATTTTTCAATTGTGTTTTTAAAAGAGTTTTTTTTAAGATCAAACTCAAATCTGATTTTTATATAAAATACTTGTTTGCTTCTTCTCTCAATAAAAATAGAGTTGTGAAAATTGAATCACTTTCATTTATTCACTAATGGGTATCAATTCGTTTTTAAAATTATTTAATTCTTTTTTGTTTGAAAACTAAAAAGGGGTTATCAAATAAAAAACAACAGAAAAATGAATTTTTCAGATAAAAAGTCACCAAAATCACCAAAATTCCTAAAATCCTACAAAACAAAGTTTTTTGAAAAAATTGAAAAATCATGTTTAAAAGAATCAAAATCACAAAAAAAAAAAAAAAAATTGGGTTCTTGGTTTGGGTGATTTCTGAAATGTTCAAATTTAAATTTTTTTCACATTTTCAAACAAATTTCTTAATTTGATAAAACAAAAACTTTCATTTATTTATTCTCATTTGGCAAGGATAAGAAATTTTGATTTAATTTAGCACCTTTTATTTTTTTAGAAACAACTTCAAATTTAATCCCCAAGTAACACATCATCTTTCGGCTTAAGTGAAGGTTCTAAACATATATTATCAATCTCAGAAAAAAAGAATATTTAAATTAAATTATTTCTCTCACTAAAATGTAAAACACAAGTAAACATCTGGACAAGTAAACTCCATTTCACTCAAAAAGGGGCAGCCAAAAATGAAAAATTCACTTTATTTTTAAGAATCAATCAAACTTAGATTGTTTAGAAATACGAGAAATAATAAACTTCGTATTAGAGTCGATAATCATAAAAGAAAAGTCCCGAACAAACCATAAATTTCAAAAAAAAAAAATGTTTAAAAATTTTTTTGGACCTTTCATTGGAACGTTCTCATGCAAATTTCTCAATTTTTTTAGGAAAATTAAAATTTTTGACAATAAGATTTTTCACTATAAATGTATGAATTTTAAAAGAGCATACAAAGCCTCACTTTTCTTAATGTTAATTTGGAGTTTCAAACAGTTTTTTTTTCAAATTTTCTATTTTTAAAAAAGAAAAAAAAAGAAGAAAAACAAAAGCAAAAAGCACAATGATCAAATCTTAAAATCCAAAAAAAAACGAATTTTGCAAAATGAGAAAAAATGATATTGATCTAAAAATGGAAAAAATATTTTGAGAAGAATAATGAATAAAACTCATAGAATATGTTCTATTTCTTCAATAAAACTGGGCCCATTTGACTGAAAAAGAGTTTAGTCTTGTTCATATTTGAGTTTAGTTTTGATCAAAATTAAATTCTATTATTTTATGGAAAAAAATGTTACAAAAAGTTTTATTTCAAATTTTTAAGGGAGTAGTTATTTTTGAAAATAAAATGAAATCTTATAAAGATCTTGAAAATTTTTTTTTTTGTATTTTTTGTTTAGACTTATGAAATGGATGAGTTAGCCTCATTTAAACAATTTATTGATTTGAATCTCCTTTTTGAAATTCAAAATTTGCATGTTTCCAATATAAAACGAAAAAAAGTAACCTATTATTTTGTTTAAGAATTAAGTTAATTCTTGAAAATGGGAAAACAAATTTTTCGTTTTATGTTGTAAAGTATCAATTTCGAAAGTAAATTTTTTATTTGGTTTCTTTTTCTTTGATTAATATTTCAATTCAAATCTTAGCCAACAAAACTAATTGTGGTATAGGTGATTCAATAAATGAATATTTGGTACAAGATTAACTCCAATTTATCAATTAAATTGAGAATTATTAAGCAAAAAAAGTTTTTTCTTTCAGGTTTTGAAAAAGTTGTTTTCTGGTTTTCAAAAAATGAAAAAAAAATGCAAAAAAATTTTCAATTTTGAAAAATTTTTTTAACAAATTGTTTGGTCTTATTCACAAGAATCCTTATAACAATTCAATTCATTTTTGGCAGAAAAAAAATGATTTTGAATTTTGAGGATAAAATTAACTAATTCCAAAATATCTTCTTGATAATTTTATTTTGAAAAATCGAATTTTGTCTTAATACAAAAACAAAATTTCAGAGTAAAATTTTTATAGGGCTTTAAAACTTTGATTATTATAACTACTCTTCTTAGAAAAATACAATTATTTTTTAATCCATTGAATATATCAATTTTTTTGGTTAACCAAAAGTTTTATCTCAAAAAAGAAAAAAAATCTTTATATTAATATTACTGGTAACAAAGAAATGTTAGAGTATAATAATGATCAAAATTGCAATAAAAGGGATAAAAACTAGATAAATTGTGAGAAAAAAAAAGAATTTAAATGTTTTCTTTTTCAGAAAAAATGGAAAAAAAAAATTGATCTCACTAAACTAATTTTCTTTTATGGCTTTCTTAGTCGATCAGAATTTTTTGACACTTGTGATCTACAAAATTTGTAAGCAGAGAATATCACCAATAACATATTTTAAAATTTTGCCTTGTTGTCGTAGAAGACTAGTCCCTTAATCAAAAAATTTTTATATGCAGATCCAAAATTAAATAGCTAAAATAATCTTATTAACTATTTTTCAACAAATCATTTTAATTTTCAATAGGGCAAGTGGGCATAGGTAATGATGATGAACATATAATAACACCGACAAAATTAGAGTTACCGAACTTCAATTCGACAACCAAAATCAAAGTTGATTGCGGATTTTATACAAGTTTTATTTATTCGCCTTATTTGGAACCATTGCAGGAAGATTTCTTAAAATTATATCTTCGTCATGAATTGTGTGATTTAGAAATAAACGGGATTCTAGTTCATAAATATTTGGTTGAATTTCGGTCAAAAATTATCTTTACACAAAAAATCATTGAAAATTTATCAAAATTTTCAAAAAAACATCTTGAAAGGTTTTTCATTTGGGTCTATACTGGGATTCACCAATACAAAAATGAAAAGCAAATTAAAAAAATTTGCAGTACAATTGGAATCCAAGATTTCAATTCAAAATCGGGAATATTTCCCCTGTTAAGAGATTTAAAGAAATTGTTTTATGAAAAATCAAAATCAGAATTTGCAATTATTGCACAAGGCGAAAAAATATATGCTCATAAAATTATTCTCATCGCCCGTTCGAATTTATTCAGAGGAATGTTTTTAACAATTAAAACAAAAAATAAACTGCAACAAATAGAGGATTATTCAAAGCGTGGAAAGCAATCGATTGATTTATTGATTAAATACCTTTATTTTGGGTCTTTAGATATTGAAGAAATTGATGAAAAATGTAGAACTGAACTAATAGATTCAGTGAATTTTTATCAATTAAATCGTAATTTAAATTTGATACCATTAGTTGAAAAAATACCTTTAACAATTCAAAATTGATCTATTTTTTTTTTTTTTATTGAAAACAATTTTATTAATTACAAATTGTTATGATATTAAAACAAATTAAATCAGTTTATTCTTTTTCATTTTATTATTTTTTTTTAATAGAATTTTTCATTTTTTATTTATATCATTTATCATTTATTTACCCTTTTATATTTTTTGAGTGTTTTGTAATTTGATTTCCTGAATAATAATCTTAATTTTTAAATTAAAATTGTATTGTTATAAAAAATTAATCTATTAATCTATTTGATATATCTATATCTATCTATCTATCTATATATATATATATATATATATATAAATATTTAAATTAAATTATGACAAACCCGTACCAAGAACTTTTAGTTTTTTATTTAATTTTTTTGATGTATAGTTTTTTAAAAAAAAATATATCAGAAAAGAAGATAATAATTGTTAATTTTTCTACCTTTTTTCCTTAAAAAATAAATATAATCAAGAATATATAACCTTTTATTAATTTCTCATTATCATTATTATTTATTATTATGTTTAAGAAATAATTCTTTTTGATACTTTTCAATTTTTAATTGTAAAAAATATATGGAAATATTATATATATAAACTATTTTTCAGTTAAAATTGACCAGTTTTAATGGGTGAAAAACACGGGTTTAAAGGGTTTGCATAGATATTAGAAGAAAAATTTTATTTTGGAAATTTTCAAAATTGAAATCATTTTTGTACATTTTTTTTTTTTTTTTTTTTTTTTGAAAAACCTAATTCAGTTGCAAAAATTTTTTTATTACAAGATCAAGAGTCACTTGGTAAAAATGTGTTATTCTAAGGTTATCAAAACTGTTTAAAGATTGTTGAGAAATCATATTGATTTCTATTGCAATTCTATTCGATCTTTGATCCTGATAATTGTTGAATAAACATGAAAAATTTTCCACTTCATTTTCTTTTCCTTTTTCAAATAAAGACCACAAATACCAACACACTTCGTTTGGGGACTTGATTTCTAAAAGAGTAGTGTGGAAAATGAAGTGAAAATTGTTTCATATTTATTATTCAAATACCAATTAAAGCTCAATAAGAACATTGTTGTTTTTCTCAATGTGGCCATAAGAATTTGAGTTTTTCAATTTTTAAGAAAATACATTGATTAATTAGTTTTCTTCCAGACTCACATCAACAATTCTTTGATTTGTGTATTATTTTGCTTATTTCTTATTTGTTCTTCAAAGGTTAATTATATAAAATAATTGATAATTGAAAAAAAAGTTGGGCCCCTTTGACTGAAACAGGTTTTAAATACATACATACATAAACACTATTTCAAAATCATTGGCACATTAAAAATCAAATTTTAAAGAAAAATGTTTTTAATAATTGAAGTTATCTTATATAATATAAAAATTTCGATTTAAATATTCAGTTCTTTACTCAAAAGATATTTATTTTTTGTCTAAATATAAAAGAAAAAAAAATAAAAAAAAAGGTTAAAAAAAAATTGTGCCATTTATTTTGAAAGAAGCATTACATAAAAAATAGAAAATTTAATTAAATTAATAAAACAAATTTAACGGTTTCCCTTCCATTTGAATAACTAAATCCCATCTCTTTTTCATACTTGAAACCAATTTTTTCATTAATTCATCTGTTACTTCTTTCCAATTTTTCATTTTCCTTTTCCATTTTAACAAAACACTGTTGAAAAAATAAAAAAGAGAAAAAATGATTTATTTACAAAATTTTTATTGTGAGGGGAAAACTTCAAACAATACAAAAGCAATTCAAAATTCAAATGTAAAATGGGCCATTTATTCTGAAATATAGTTTACATAGTAATATATATATATATACAACTTCAAGTATTAAAATTTTCAAGAGTATCAACCACTAATTGTATTCTTTTTTTGTTCAATTCAGTTATTTTGGTCTGTTTTTTTATAGCAAGTTGAAAAGAAAACAGTTTATTAAAAAGCAATGTAATTTATTGTTTTTGGTTGATCACATCTTTTGTAGAAGCAAAATAAAAAAAGTTTGTATTTTCAATTTACGAAAAATTTTATTGATCATTAGTTCGTCAAATCAAAAATTACTTTTACAAACTCAATTAGGGGTGATATATTTAAAATGTGAATTAAATTCCCTTAATTTAACTTATAAAAGTCAATTTTAATAAGGTCAGTCTGATTTAAAACTATAGTCAATATTAATTATGTAACCATTTTATGAGAGTTATGAAAATCAAATTTAAAAATAGAACTCATTTTTCAATAACTCTTTGAGCTATTTTTTGGAATCGAAGAAGGTGGCTGTTACCTTATCAGAAAAAAAACATTTTTTTGTTTTTTTTTTGTTTTCAATCGATCTTTTGTAAAATCTTTTTTGACAAAAATAATGAATTCAAATGTAAGAAATTTCCCATTTTGCTTGAAAAACTTATTTCTTCCAAACTTAAAAATTATTTAACATAATTACCCGCCTATTTATCAAAAAGAATCTTACAAAAGGGATTTTTGTTCTTGTGATGAAGATTATTTTTACGTTCATATTTCTTTCACCAATCATTTGTACAGCAAGTGTTGAAAATGAAGGCATTGCATTTGTACTCTCAAAGGTAACAATACAAATGCAACTCATTATTATTCTAATTTGTGATTGCTTTTATCTCCTCTTAAAGTTTACAACAGCAAAACCGTTTATCTTTCGGTGCCTTCTAATAATTTTCCAACTAATCAACCCCATTTCAATTAACCCTCAACAAAACTCTCCACAAGAGTCTTATTATGAAAACGAAAAAATAGAACAGGAAGGGAATATTGAGGATAACAGTAGCGACAAAGTACTGAGACTTTTTCTTTTGTTTGGATGCACACTTGCAATCGGAATCGAATTTCAAATTAAAGATCTTGTAAAATACTTTTTTTACACACTCCTAAACCCAAAGACCAAAAACCATTTAAATCAACCATATTACACATCTCCGGTTGCGTCCCGTTATAGGCCACCTTCAGCTTCAAAAATGCGTTCAAATTTACGGCGTACACCGCCCATCAAATTTTCAACAACCAAGAAATATCAAAATTCAAAATCAAAGAGAAAAGAGCCCTGGTTACAAAAAAAGTCAAAAAAAGTTTCTCAAAATAAAAACCAAATCATTTGGGGAAGAGTAATAATGTTAATAATAATTATTGTTCTTATAATAGCATTATTGTTCCTTTTTTTTTTCAAATATTTTGGATTCAATATTTTACCAAATGATCTCACCCAAAAAGTTCTTCTTTGATTTTAAAAAGGACTCTAAAGAAAATACAAAAAAAATATTAATTACTTGATTGTTGTAATGAATAATATCAATAAAAAAAAATTAAGTACTTGATTGCTATAATGAATATGTCTTTTAATATTTTTCAATTTTGTCCTTTTAATAAAGTGTGATAAAATCATTATCAAAAGTGTCTATAAAACAATTGACAGAATTGGTCAATATATCGATTTTTAGTGACTTTATTAAGAAAGTTTTTTTGGTCACACTTTTTTCAAATGACTTTACAAGATTTAAAATCTCTTTGGTTTTTTTTCAAAAAAAATTTATTTTAAGGGAGTAGGCACACTTTACCAATTTTGAGCTCCACGGTTTCTGAGGAACTGAATCATTAAAATCATTTTTTTATACCAAATAAATGAATATATTAATATTTTAATAAATAGTAGAATTGGATATATCCTAGTATCATATATTATTTTTACAGACCAATTCAAAAGGAAAATCAAAAAAATTGAAAAAATTGTTCAAGAAAAAATAAAATAAAAATCATTTATTTCTTGATCATATATATATGAACATTTGATATACTGTAACTACTTCTTTACTCAGTTTTATTTTTAATTTTGAATTGAAAAAACTGTATACTAAATCATTTTTGAGAAATAAATTACTTGTTTTTTTATAAGAATTTCTAAAATGAATTTAAAAATCCAATTTTCATTTGATTTAAGTGACTAATTTCGATTGAGTGAAGAAAATAGGATATTTTTTGAAATTATGTCTTCAGAAATTAAGGTTTATTGGGAATATTTGTTTGATTTGATAAATATTTATTTTAATAATCAATTTTTTAACTCAAAATAATTAAGGATCATGTTTGAAATTTTTTCTCCCAAATTAGTTTTTCTATAAGTTGAAGTTTTTATAGTAATTTTTAGATGTTTATCATTCAATCTTTTTACTTTTGATATTTGAAGTTATAATCTTAGTATTGGCTTGGTTTGATAAAAAAATTTTTAAAGAATGAATTTGGAAAAACAAATTTGTAAAAAAATATTTTGTAAAATAATAATTCATAGTATAGTCGGGAAAAAAATACCGGACATGAAAAAAATCCCGGACAAGATTTTTAATTGTGAATATTAGTAAAATTTTTGTCTAATTTCAATGAAATCCTTATTATAAATAACCAATTTTTTTATGAGATTAGTAATAAACCTACCTAAAGTTCATCAAAGTAAGGTGTCTCTAGAATACTTGAGTAATTGTTTGATACCCTAATGTTGATCAACTTTTTTTGAAAAACAATCCAGTTTTATTGAGGTTTACTAGAGTTTGGAAAATGATAATTTTTCTTCTTGTTTTTTGATTGGTTGAATGGTGTTTTCAACAAGTGTGATTTCATCAATCATCATTCTAATAAGTGGGGGGGTTATAATTGAAAAAGGTCGATTCTTAAAAAAAGGAATTTGATTGTAAATAGCTGAAATTACTTAATAATTTTACTAATATTCACAATTAAAAATCTTGTCCGGGATTTTTTTTACTGCTCTAATAGGGTGGGGATTCAAGAAATTTTATTATTTGTCTCTCATTAACAAATTAAAAAAATAAAGAAAAAAGATCTTCGAAAATATACTTTGTAAAATTTTTCATTTTTTTCTTCATTCTTGATTTCAACAAATATCTTTGGAAAAATGTGGTTCTTTCTTTATTTTTTTTTATTTTATCATACAAAAAGCTTTCTTTAAAATGCTTACCTTCTTGTATCTATTTTTTTGCTCATGATTTGATTAATTTCATGTATTCGATATAACAAATTTCTAGATTCAGAACATTTCTTGATAAAACTCAAAAATTTAATCAAGAAAATATGTATGAAAAAATTAAAAAATTCAAAGATTCATTTCTGGTTTACTTTGATTCCTTTTTCTTTTCACAAATAGAGCAGTTGGTTATATATTGGTTTCAAAGTTTCTATATCAGGTATCATTCAAAAAATATTTTTTTCTGTTAAGTTCTCAGAATTAAAATGTCGAACAAACGTATAAATTTACTTACTTCCTCAAGTGATTAGAAGTTTATTTGGTTAAGGTATTAATAAATATATTTGATTTTTACTGAAATATAATAAATTATTTATTGTAAAAGTATATAATTAAAATATTCTAATCAAAATCATTTTTCAAATTTAGAGAAATGAATTCTCATTTTTTAGAAGAAAATTTATTTTTCTCGTTTAATTTTTCATTAAAAAGATCTTATCTCTTTTTTTTGTTTGGATTTTTAGATCAAAAAATAAACAGGAAAAAAAATTACAAAATAAGGTTATTTTTTATAAAATCTAACTTTTAATAATTTCTTCTTCTTTTGTATAAGACAGATAATATTGAAACCTTAATTTTATTTGAAAATATAATAAAAATAAATTAAATATCGAATACCTCAAGATATAAAAGAACGAATCTTTTATTTTATTTTCATTAATTATTAATTTTCTTGAAATTTAATAAGATTATGTAATATTTTTTTTTTTCAAAAATTACACATACAAATAACAAAATATTATTTTATAAAATAAAATTTTGTAATATATATATTTCTTTTTTTTTATTATTATTCTAATTATATATTTGAATTGGTTTTATTTTTTAGAAAATCCTCAAAAACTTGAGAAACAATCGTAAAGTCTATTGGTACCTTTAATCTTTGTGTTGTTAATAACCAACTCGAATATTAAGATCGTGATATTAATTTTTGATTAAAAATAATCGAATTAAAAGGTATTTCTTCAGATGTTATAATTTGACTCTTTCAGGTTTTAAAAAATGTTTTTTTGTTTTTTTTATTAATTTGTTTGGTTTTTTTCTCGTTTGTTTTTTTGTTCAACAAAACAAAATATTTATAAATTTGAGTTTTTGAATAAACAAAAAATAATTTTAAAAGTTTAGAATAATTAATACAATTATTTTGAAAATTATGTAGATTTTCATATACAATGCTCTTTTAGAAATTATGTTGTTTTTGTTCCAATATATATATTTTGGCACAGCCCCTTCTTCCCACACAATTTAATTACTTTCTTTTTCAAAAAAAATAATTTTTTGAAATAATTCAGAAATAAGTTGGATTTGGAACTTTTCATAAATGATAAAAATGAGATCAAACTTTTAAACAATAATTCCGTCAGAAAACGGTATTAACCCTAAATTCTCTTGTAGTAATCATATTTATACTTTTTTTATAATTTTAATAGGTAGTAACAATTTTTTAAGAATTTACTATTAAATTTTACTGAAAGATTTTTTTTAGTTTATTGGTTACTTAATTTATTTTCAAATAAAATATTTTGATTTTTTACAAAACTTGAAATAAAAAAAATAATGCATTTCAAGAATAAAATTTGTCTTATTTTTTCACCAATTAATTTAAGAAATACTTTTAAAAATATTTTAAACAAATTCAATTCTCAAATCAAAATATACTCATAAGTTCAAGGGATTTAAATAAGAAATTGATTGGTTATTAAATCAGATACTGAACTTGTAAAAAAAAAAAAAAATTACAAGTTATTTTTTTGAAACATAGATTATATTCTCTGTGTACAGGTTGTGTTGATCATTATATTTAAAAAAACTCAAGTTCACAATTTTATGAATTGCCATTGGGAAAAAAAAGTAAAACAGGGAAAAAAAATTCAACATTATTTTTAATTGCGAACATTACTGAAAAAAAAAATTAAAAACAATTAAAAGAAGAAATAAATTAAATTCAAGTATAATTCATTATATTATTTTCAATCAATCCAACAAAAATAATTTAAATCTACTTTACTATCGAAATTCTTGTGTTATTGGAAATCTCTAAAATAATCCATTTTTTCAATAAAATTGTTTATGATATATAACGATCCAATAAAAACTTCCATAATCAAAAAGAGAGTATTAAGAAACTATTATGTCCGTACACCCCATTTTGTTTTTCATCATTTATTTTTACTTTTATTAATTGTTCTTAAATTTTGATTTTCTTATATTTCCCAATTTAAAATGCTGTTTAACTTTTTTTCCCCAATAGTCAAGACTCAATCAAATATTTTTTGCAACAATCAACCGAAAAAATATTTCTTCACAATTCCAAAATGTTTGGTTTGGTCTTTAAAAATTAAGAAGTGATAGAAAATTATCTCACTTTAATTTGTTTCTTTGGTTTTGAAATGTTGAGATTTAATCATATTTTCTCAGAGAAGAAGAACTGATAGACTAAAATACCATTGTAATACCTTTTTATCAAGAACATGATCTCTTCAATAATTCAGAACAAACCAACTTTCGTTATACAAGCATTTTGAGAGAATAAATAAACTCTTTTGAATAACTTTTTTATGGTAACTCAAATTCGATCATTTTTTTCAAAACAATTATTCTTTTTTTTTTTTTTTTGATGTCAAGCGAAACAAATTTTTTTTTTAATGTTCTTGAATCAGTAAAAAAAGGTATTTCTTTCATACTTGCAAATTTTTATGAACGTTTCTTTTAAATTTTAACAATGCATTGTTAGTCTTTTGTATTAATTTAATTCTTTGTTTTCTTTTCCAAAAAATAAAGATCCCGATCCAACAATCTATCTTGAGAAATTTGAAGAAGAAGTAAAAAAATTAATAGAACAACCAGAAGAAAATAAAGAACAAGTAGAATACTTTTCAAACCAAATTCTCTTTAACATTGTGAATTCCTTATGGAAAAGATCAGACTTTTCGGTGGAACTTGCAGTTAGTCTCAACAAATATTTCCAAATCTGTTTAGATTATATTATCCCAAGAATCCAAACAGAAAATAATGAAATTCTACGCGCTCTTGGTCGTATATTTGGAAGGCCAAGTAAAAAGGCTTTTTATTCAATCCTACTTTCGGAAAAAGAAAATAAAATCGATTTTGAAAATTTCTCCGTTTTAAAAAAAAATGTAAGGATTTTTTTTTCTTCTTCTTTTTTTTTTATTTTGTAAATGTTGTTTTTTTTCATTTAGTAAATGAAAAGAGAATGAAAAAAAAAAAAGGACTTTATTTGATTTTCTTAATTCTGTTTCCTTGTCATATACTGCAGATTAAAAAATAGATTGAATAAAATTTTCCTTCTTTTTTCAAAAAAAAAACAAAAAAATTGATATTTACAGAAATCGTCAAAGTTTCCTCCGATACAAAAGGGAAAGAAAACTGTTATTTGCAAAACAAAAGGAATAAAATTTTCATTTGGCTTTCTAACAAAAAAAAACAAATCACAAGAATCAAAATAAATCCTTAAATTCCCGAGCTCTAAAAGGAGAACACAAAATCGTAAACCAGACTTAATATTCTAGGGAGTTTAAATTTTGCTTCGATCTTTTTAAAAAAACTTTTTGTGGAAGGCTGAATGAAAATTTTGTGCAATTTATTTTTCATTTCATAGTATTTGGAAACAAAATTACTTCTTTTTTTTAACTTTTTCTTATTTCTTTCTTTCTTTCTTTCCTACCCAAAATTTCTTTTTTTATATTTCACAAAACGAAACGGAATAGAAAGAAAAATTGTCCATCTGTTTTTGTTGGAATGTTGAATATTTCCATAAAAATGGAGGATTTGATATTATATACAAGCACTTAAACTCTGAAGATCATACCATTAGCTACCCGTCGACACACCGTTTAATCAAGCCTGTTGAAAAAATTTCAAATTTATTCCAAGATGAATTTCTCAAAAACGCTTTAGAAAACATCCAACCAATTTTAAACAAGATCCTCAAGTTTGAGCACGATCAAATCAGGAATTTAAAATATTCCCATTTGAAAGAAATCTCTGGGCTTGTCTTTAGTATGATTAAAGATCAAAACGAAAGTGAATCGAAAAAAACAAAAAAATGGTTTTTAAGGGAGCTGTCTTATTTGTATTTAATTTCGCCATACTTGGAAGTTCGTGCAAAGGGGGCAATTGAAATTGCAGAAATTTATCAATCTACAAACAAAAGGAATTTTGGTACAAGGTATCATGAATATTTAACGAAGGATTCTGAAATTTTATTAGATTTCACAAAGGAAAAAGAGCTTTTTGATTTGGTTTATGGCGAAAGGAAACATTTAGAAATTATTAAACGTTCAACACCAATATTGGAATTTTTGGCAAATACAAAATCAATTACACAAGAAAACATTGA
The DNA here is from genome assembly GCA_027625915.1 of Anaeramoeba flamelloides. NCBI lineage: Eukaryota > Anaeramoebidae > Anaeramoeba > Anaeramoeba flamelloides. The sequence continues at coordinate 6,975,271 of JANTQA010000032.1, read as the reverse complement.
TTTAATATGGGCCATTTCAGAAGTAATAATCCGTTTATTTTTTATTTTATTTTATTTATATTAGAACTAAATCCTTTGTTAGAGATAACTATACGAACACCATATAAAACAATGGAAACGGATTCAATATTTTTAAATATTTAGAAATGCCCTTATAAATTATCATTAAGATCATTAATTAATCGTTCTTTGAATTTCCAATGTTTTACAAAAGCATAGTAACCTCCATTTCAAAATCATTGGCCCATTAAAAATCAAATTTTGAAAATAAATATTTTTATAAATTGAAGTTATCTATTATAATAAAAAAATTACCATTTTAATATTCAGTTCTATACACTAGAAATATTTGTTTTTCATCTAATAATAAAATAACAAAAAAGTAAAAAAAATATATATATATAAAAATTGGAACATCTATTATGAAATTTAGTTTAATTTCAATAATTTGATTTTCCAATTCAAATCTGTTGAGATTAAAAATATAATAGAGAAACTCATGAAAAGAATTTTTTAGTGATAAAAACTAAACTCTTTTTCAAACAAAATGGCACACCTCTCAAATCATCAATACCATTGAATTTGAATGTTAATAAGATAATTACTTTTTGGTGATTTTCATTTTAATTATTCATTTTTTCATTTTTTGTTTTTTTTATTTATGGATATTGAACAGTTGGAAAATGAAAAAAGCAAGATAAGAAAAAATCAATTTGGAAATAATCGACCAGTATAAAAATGGAAACAGTTTAAGTTTGGTTCCGAATGAGTTAGATATAGGAATTAAGAAAGAACATTATTGGATTGATGTATGGAACAAAGAAAATTGAAAATAGAGAAAAAAAACAATCCCAACAAAATACCAGATGAATTGCGGTTTGATATTAAAAATGAGACTTTAAAGAACAAAAGTTTGTATTGTAAAGAGTTTTCAATAAAATACAAAGAACTTTTTCCCAATTCACCTTGTTCAGCGGTTTTTATTGATTTTATAATTTTTAATCCCTGCAATTTACAAAACGAGATTTCTCATTTCAAATAAAAGGGCAAATCAATTTTTAAAAATTATTTAATTTTAATTTTTACTGTTTTGTTTTAATGAGTTTTAAATATTCAAGAGAGTCTTTTTTTATGTTTTAAAGAGTTTCTTATATTTTAGAATGATACTACAATTAATTTGATTCAATTATAATTAATTCTTGAAATTTTCTGTGCCCTTTTATTTTAAAAAGGGTTTAGATTATCAGAAGTTTTTCCGAATATCGCTAATTTCTAATTTTTTTCTAATTAAAATAGTTTTCACAAATTTAACAATTGTTTCTGAAAAAATCTATTTGCCAACTCAACAGAAAAATTAAGATTTAATTTTTCTATCTTGACAAAAAATCTTAAATAATATAGTACCAATTACAACTTTTTTACATATTTTTTAATCAATATTTATTGGGCTTGTAAGTAATTTCTTTAATGCATTATTTAAAACGAAAATTTTACTCAATTTTTTTTAAATTCTGAATTTGTGGATTATCACGAGTTTTATATATTTTCAGAAATATTTCAGATTACCAGTAAAAAACAAAACAATGGTGATAATTTACATCGTCGTACTATAATGTAATCATTTAATTTATCGATTTGTCATTTCAATTCTATAATTGCTTATAATCCTTAATTACAATGGAAAAGAAAAATACTTTAATAAAAATTGTATTTTTAATATGAGATTATTCAATTTTATCAAAACTATATTTAGAAAATGAAAAAATGTTGATTTGTAAATTGGTATTGATTATTGATCAATTCGATCTCTGATCCGAAAATTAAAATATGTATTTCAAAAAAATTGTAAATAAAAAATGGAAAATTCTCATTTTTTCATAATATTAATTTTTAGAATCAAAATTTTCTCAGGTTAAAAATATTAAGCAACCTCCTAAAAAAAAGCAATATTATAATTTGGAAAAGTTCATTTGAAAAAGTAGGTTTTGTGAGTTTTTGAAAAAAAAAAAATTCAGAAAAATATTGAAAACTCCCAGTTTATATCATCCGAAATATTGCAAGAATAAAAAATATTAATTATTAATTGGAAAAATAATCAGCTTTGACCATTTTTAAAAGAAAAAATAATTAATATTTTTAAGGATCTATCTAAAAATGATCGAAAAATGATTTGGATTTTGATAAATTTTTGTCTGGTTAGATATAAGCTTTATTTTTTTTTTTGAATTTTTAACCAATTTTATTTCGAATAGTAATAAACAAACCAAATTCATAATGAACCATTGTACCAAAAGTTTACTATTTTTCCATTCTTTAAATTCTTTTTAAAAGCTATTTTAGAAAACGAAATAAAAATAAAAAACATCATTATAATCACTTTGAATTTCTAAAAAAAATAAAATTAAAGATAATTTTAAATTTTTAAAACACTTTTGTACAATTGGTATAGAATTAAAATTAAAAAAATAACCACTTTTTAACAAATATAATCATCTAACATGATTTCAAAAACGATACTTCCCTGTTTTCTAAAATTAAGTTTATTGGATATATTGTTAAGGGTTAAAGAAAAAAAATCATTTAATCCGTTAAAGAGAGAATTTTGAACTGACCTAAATTTGAGACGTCTAATTCAAAGAGTGACTGGATTTAAGAATAAATAAAGCCATTAGAATTATTTTAAACTTAATTTAGTTTCCTAAAAAAGAAAGAAAAATAAAGAGTCTGTTGATAAGAAAAAGAAAATAGAGAGAAGGAAAATCAATAAAGACGGAATAAAAAAAGAAGAAAAGAAGAAAAAAAAATGAACAAGTTTAAAAATAGACAAGAAAAAACATCTAGAACTATTGGGATTGAGATGAATTGGCATGTTTGTGGTGATCCAAGATAATTTAGATTTGGGATCCTTTTTCCTTATAACACGTTGAGTTATATGAGTCATAAAGTATTCTATGCTAATATCCCGAATTTCTTTTATGTTCATTTCCCTCAGTAATTCATTTGTATCTTCTTTAATAATGATGTTGAAGTTAAAATTTTTGATTTTTTTTGAGTTACTTTTTTCCATTATTTTTTTTTTTTTTAAAGAATCTTTGACAGCACCTATATGAAATGTTCTACATCATCTATTTTCTTTTTTCTAGACCATTCCCATATTTTGGAATCTACCCCCACCCTAACTTTGGGTATATCTATCTATTCAGAACATTTGTAAATCGTTTCAGTCTGGATAGAGTTGTTTATGATTTCCAGTTAAGGTGTGGATGTTAAAATTCGGTTTAATATTGAGAATTTATAATTATTTACAAAAATTTTTTTAAAAAAAAAATGAAAGATTTTGTAGTATTTTTGTACCTCAAGTAATCTTAGATTAAATTAATAAAAAATTATAACTCGAAAAAAATTAGCATATCATGAATAGATTTTTTCTAAACAGAATTAAAGTGTATCTTCAAAACAAAGAATTTGTTTTAACAAAATAATATTAAATGAGAGACTTTTTTGAAGATCCACTTTAATTCTGTTTAGAAAAAATCTTTTATTTTGATAAAAACACTTTATTGTTACTTTACTTATTCCTGTTATTGTATTTCTTCATTTTTCCACCCATTTTCTCTTTTTACATTTTTTTTTTTATTTAGGAACATCAATCAAGCAAAGAAATCATTTTTGATATTTTATCAAATACTGTGGAATCATTTCCATTTGAAATCCAACAGCATATTTATAATAACAAATTAATCAATATTGATGGGTCCGATAACAATCAAATGGATTTTTTATTAAAATTTACTTATGCAATTTTGATGAACATGGGGAACAAGAAAAACTATCAACAATTGTTTTTAAAAATCATAAATAAATATTGGGATTTAATTAATGAAAAGGAAATTGATTACAACATCAGAGATAATTTAGTTCAAAATATGAAGAAAATATTCCATAAACCAAAGTTTATTGACATTTTCCGAAATGCGGTTTTCAAATCCTTTTTAGTCAATTTTCAAGATCATGATGAAATTTTTTTTGTCATTCCATTAACTATTGAATTAATTAATAGCTATGCAAGAAATAATATTTCATCGTTTCGAAGTAGTTTAATTACTCGAAAGGAGATTCTAAATAAAACATTTACCAAAAAACTAAAAAGTTTAGTCATTAAGGATTTCCATTTTTTTAAACAGCAAACTAATGAATATTTGAAAGAAAAAGAAATTAATGTAGAAAATGATTTACGATCAAAAAGGGAAACAACCAAATGGGATGAATTAATATTTATAGAGCATTTGCCTTACTTAACACAATTGAAAATGAGATTAGATTTTTTAATTTTTTTACAAAATATTACATCCAATTTGGCAATAACAAAAAATGATATGATTGAATTATGGGACTCTTGTGTGAATAACGCAATCTTAGGTGATCAAGAAAAAACATTTTTTTTCAATTGGATTTGTAATTTTGTACCAAAAAAAAAAAAATTAATTGAATTTCTATTTGACCAAATCAAGAAATTTGATTTAAAGTCAATTGACTTATCGGCATTTAATCTTATCAAGCATGTCGTCAATTTAAAAAATAGCCTGGGGGGGTTAATAAGGATTAACAATGATGGTGATATTACTGTACTTAAATATAATGATGAAAATAAATTAGTTGGCATTGATTTAATTTGGGATATTATTACTGAATGTGGGGATGAAAGTGTGTCCGATTTAGCAATCCAATTATTAATACAATACCAAAACATACAGACTTATTATTATGAGAAAAAGGGAGTTGAATTAAATAAGACATTTTTGATCAAATGTATGTCCTTTTTTGATAAAAAATCTAATTTAGAAAATGAAAATGTATTAAATAGGATATTAAGTATATTAATCAATTTTATGAATTATCGAGAGGAAAACATCATTCCAGAATTTTTAGGATTTGAAAGACATAAAAGTGGAATGAGTAAAATACCTTTAATTTTAACCGTTATCAATTCTGTTGATATTAACTGTCCCTATGAATTCGAATTAATTGTAGATGCGAATGACTCTGTTTATAGTTTAAGAAATAAAATCAGTCAAACAATTAATAAGCCAATTAATCAATTAGTAATGTCTGGCCGCGTTCGGTTAACAAATAAAATAAATTCCAAAACTCTATCACAAATTAATTTAAGAAATGGCCAAAATATCCGAGTAATTAAAAATTCTTATCTCAACATTAGAAAATCTCGAAATCAAAAAATGGAAAAAATTTGTAATAAAGAAATGATGCCTAGTTATATTTTATTGAATTATTTTGATAAACTTTTTCAAATTTTGGAATTAAACACTTCAAATTTTGTAAAACAGAAAGTTTGGGATATTTTAATGTCTATGCCAACAAATTCTACGATCTTGGATAACTTTTTGATTTTAATTACAAAAAATGAAGAAGATGAAGACAATGAAAATGGTAACGATAATGAAACGAATAATATAAAGAGCAAAGACAAAAATAAAGAAATTGAAATTAAAATTGAAAACAAGAATAAAAATGAGAATAAAAATGAAAATGAAAATGAAAATGAAAAGGATAAAAAAAATAAAATAAAATGGACTGAAATTTTAAATACAAAATCATTGTTCAAGTTAAATTATTCATTACAAATTATCGGGAAATTAATTTCAAATAAAGATGAGCAAAATAATCAAAAAACTAATAATATTAAACAGATTTTTCAAAAAAATGGTGGAATAGATTGGTTAATAAAATTATTATCAGAAATTTATAATTTAAAAATTACTAACGAAAACAAACATTTAGAAAGGGCAAAATTTGAATCCATTAATTTATTAATAAAAACAATTTATAAATTTACTATTGTTCCAAAATTAATGGTAATTGAACCAGAATTTAATCTTACTATTGTCCCAATAGATGATTTGTTTAATTTATTAATGAATGTAATCAATATTTGTTCAAAAAATATTGACAATTCTTCATTTCAAATGAAATTTTCTACTTTCGAATATGCAACAAAGTTTATTGTTGCTTGTAGTAATACTAATACTAATAACCAAAAAAAAAATTGGAAATTATCTTTAAAAAATTATTCAGATTTAAAAAATTGGTTAAAGCAATGTTTATTATATACAGAAAACATTACTTTTAGAAGTTTAACTTCAAATATGATTAATAACATTTGTCAAAATGAAGAAAAGGATAATAATAAAGAGAATAATTTAAATTTGAAATCATTTTTTTTAAATTTATTATTAGAACTATTTCCAATTATTAACAATTCAATTCCTCACAATATATTAAATGGTGACAATGGACAAGATAATGTGAATAAAAATGAAAAGTTAAATGAAAAGGTAAATGAAAAGAAATTAGAAGAAAAAGAAGAAGATAATAATAATGATGATGATAATAGTGATGATAATGATGATGAAAATACAATAAAAATCAAATTAGAAAAGAAAAAAAGTAAAATTATGAAAGAAAATATTATGAAAGTTTATAGTGAACGATATTTTGATTTATTAATTTTAATGTTAGATTTAAATTTAAAATCTAACAATTTTGATTTAGATTTAAATAAATTATTTAATGATTTGCAGAATTTAATTAATAATAGACCAATATATGAAAATAATTTATATAATTCAGATGAGACTTTAATTGGTTATATGAATTTAATTAATTTAATTGTTACATATAAAGTAGAATTTAAAAAAAATTGTGAAAATCTAATAAAAGCAATTTTTTCTTCGTTATTTAAAGTTCCAGAATTAAACAGCATCAACAGCGTAACCAACACCAATAATAATAACCCAATAATAATTAATAAAAAAAATTCATTACCACCAAAATGTAAAACAAAAAAAACAAGATTAGTAGCTTATGATTTATTATACCAATTAATTACATTATCCAATGAAAATTTTATAATTCTGACAAATTTATTTAAAAGCAATTTAAAAACAATAAAGCCACCTGATTTATGGCATTTTGATCCAAGTTATGAATCAAAAACGTCACCTAATGATTTTGCAGGATTAACTAATTTAGGTAATACTTGTTATATGAATTCCTTATTACAACAAATTTTCATGATTAAAGGCTTATCAAAAGCTATAGTTTCTTTAAATTTGCCAAATATTGATGAGAATTCCCAAAACAATAGTAACGAAAAGATGTTGCATCATTTACAATTACTTTTTGGCCATCTATTGTGGGGTAAAAAATCTTTTGCCAGCACAAAAATTTTTGCCAATCATTTTACAGATTACACTGGCGAGAAAATTAACGTTAGAGAGCAAATGGATGCCGATGAATTCTTTGGCATGTTTTTTGAAAAAATTGAAAGGGTGCTACAAAAAATACAACAACCAAAATTAGTCAAAAATATGATTGGGGGTAAATTAGCGAATCAAATCATTTCTTTGGAATCCAATTTTAGTTCTGAAAGAATTGAAGAATTTTTGACAATTAGTTTGGATGTTAAGGGTAAAAACAACATTTATGAATCTTTAGAACAATATATTGAAGGTGAAAAATTAACTGGTGATAATAAATATTATTCTGAGATTTTGGGTAAAAAGGTTGATGCTTTAAAAAGAGTTTGTATTGACACTTTACCAAAAAATTTAATTTTCCATTTAAAAAGATTTGAGTATAATTTAGAAACAATGAGAAGATATAAAGTAAATGATGAATATGAATTTCCGTTTGAATTGGATATGTATAAATTTACTAAAGATGGCATTGAAGAGGAAAATGAAAAAGAAAAGAAAAAGAAAGAAAGAAAAGAAGAAGAAAAAGAAGAAGAGGGAGGAGGAGGGGAAGAAGGGGAAGAAGGGGAAGAAGGGGGGAAGGGAAATAATAATGAAAATTCTGATCAAGAAAAAAAAAATAAAGAGAAAATGGGTTTAATAAATAGTAATGAAGAAGATGAAGAAGAAGATGAAGAAGAAGACGGAAAAAAACATTTGCTAAACAATAAAAAAACGAAAGAAGAGGTTAATAACAAAATAAATACATGCTATAAATATGAATTAAGTGGAATAATTGTACATAGGGGGACTTCTGAAAGGGGGCATTATTATTCTTATATTAAAAATAGAAAACATAACCAAGAGAATTGGTACAAATTTGATGATCGAATTGTTTCAAATTTTAATAAAAATTTCATTAAAGACGAATGTTTTGGTGGCGAAGAAAAAATTTGGATTGAAGGTAATTATGGTAGATCTGAAGCTATCACTGAAGAAAAAAGTTATTCTGCGTATATGTTAATATATCAAAGAATCGATACAATTGATAATAAATTAAATAATAATGAAAATAATAATAATAATAATAATAATCAGATTTTTAACCAAGTATGGGAAGAAAATATCGCATTTTTATCAAGAACCAATGTCTATGAAAAAAACTATATTGATTTTAATTATAAATTAATTGAAAGCTATCCTTTTAATGAATCAAAGAATATGAATTTACCATTAAAATTTTTTATTATTTTTTTAATCAAGATCTTTGCTCATTCCAAATATAAGCACAATCAAAAAAAATTAATTGAAAAATTATCATTTTATTTATCAATTAATGCTGAATCAAGTAAATGGTTTTTAAATTATTTAGCAAATAAAAAAAATGAATGGTTTCAAGAAATTTTAATAAATTGTCCAGTAACAAAATTTCGAGAAGATTTTTTGAAATTATTAATTTCCTCAATAGGTTGCTATGTCAACCAAGAAATTGATATTATTAAAAAGATTATTAAAAGTAATAATAAAACAGAGAATATTAAAATAAGCAATTTAGAAGAATGTAAAGGTGTTATATTATCATTACAACAACATTCAGAAAATAGAAAGAAAAAATTGTCAACAGAAAATAATAATTCTTTAGTTATTCAACACTTGGAGAATATTTTACAATTTTTACCAAACCCATTATTAATTTGTTCAAATATTTCTGATTATTTCGGAATTCTAATTAAATTTTCTTTAACACACAAATTGTTTAAAGAATATTTATATTCAATTAATATAATTTCTAGATTAATAGATTTATATCTAGCTGAGTATTCACCAATAAAAGAAAACCCAAAGAGTAAAAATAATGATAAGGATAAGGATAAGAACACTGATAAAAATAATAAGAATAATGATAAAAAAAATAATGAAATTTTAAAAGAAAAAGAAATTATTAACCAAAGTAAATTTGGTAAATTAATAATTTTGATTGAAATATTATTAAATTATAATAAAAATAGTTTAAATGAAAATAATACTACCAACAAATTAGAAAAGGGGAAGGGAAAGGGAAAGGAAAGGGAAATGGGGAAAGAGACTAATGATAAAAATAAAACGAAAAAGAAGAACCAAAAAGAAAATGTACTTGAAAATAAAAATTCAAAAGAAAGCGAAAGGGGAAAAGATAAAGGAGAAAGCAAAGGTAAAGTTAAAGAAAAGGAAAAGAAAAAAAATAAGCAAAAGAACGAAAAAGTCAAAGAAGAAAAAGAAGAATTTGATAATGAGCAGTATGAAATCAAAATATCCAAGTTAGATTTGTTTTTACTAATGAATAGTAATTTTTTGAACCAAACTATTGAAAATAATACAAATATTGAATACTCTGGAAAGATCTTAAAAATATTATGTAAAATTAATCCAGGATTTTATGAAAAAACAATTGAAACTTTATCAAAAAAAATCCAAAATTTGACAAATATTACGAATTTAAATAGATATTTCATAGCAATTGAGCAGTTGTTATATATTAAAGAAAAGCAATCGGCAACATTAACTACGATTATTACAATTATTCATTCTCTTTTAGAAAAAAACGAAATTGCTGCAAAGGCCATTAATTTATTTACTCAAATCATTTACCATAAAAGACAATCCAAAATGTGGTTATTAAATAACCATGATTTATGGTTAAAACCTTGGTTAATAGAAAATGAAAATGTGACAATTGCTGAATCGGTTATGAAATTTTTAGAAACGTTAATTGCGGGTTTTGAAAAGGATAATGAACAAATTTTAACAATCTTTGAAAACTTGCTAAAAAGATTCCCAGCAATCAACAAAACAATTTATAGCGAATTGAAAAATAAATCGAAAAAAAATCGATTCTATCCAAGTACCTTTTTCAAATATAGTGGCTATTTTGATGTGTTTAGGTATTGTATCAAGGGAGAAAAAAGTATCAAGATATTGAAAGATCATTTTAATGACATTTGGGCGTTTTATAATAAATTGCAAAAATTTAATATCAATTGCGATTTAAATCTTCAGCATTTGTTTCGATTTCTTGAGGTGGTATTTAATAAATCGAGGGAAATTTGCTTATTGTTGGCCAATTCGAAAAGGAAGAGGAAGGAATTGATTGACTGGAAACTGAAATTAAGCAATGATCAACAAACCACTTATTATTATACCTTGACTTTACCACTTTATTTTAAAATATTGAAAATATGTTCAGTGCATTCACCAAATTTTGAAAAGCAGCTAATGAACAGCAGTTGCTTAATTTGGGCAATTAAAAATTTGATTATTGAATCGCAAAAATATGAAATCTCATCAAAAATACTTATCGATATAATCTCTGTGAACATGATCAAAAAAAAGGATTTTAGAAAAAAGGTTATTCAAATAATTTTCAAAAATATGGGTTATTTGGAGAATAATAAGGCTAATATTTTAAATTTATTAAAATTGTTTTTAACAAATCTTGATGATTATTTAGTCTTTTTCTATTGCAAGGGCCAAAATTTTTTTTCAGTAAATCTTCAAAATAAATTTGCGAAATTACAATCTTTAACTACAAATCAAAAAGAACTTTTTTTCCAAACTCTCGAAATTTTAAATGTCAGTATCGGCTGGATGAAGTCTGTAAGTGAGCATAGAAAGGAAATTAATAAAGTTCCCCAATATTGGCCAAATGGTTCCAAATTTGTTAATAATCTATTGGATAATTTATCAATTATTTTTCTCAAATATCCCGAAATAGTCGATTTGTATCAAAGCATTTTACAGAATACAATACTTGGATTTAGGAATGATTGGAAAAAGGTTTTGAATTATTTAATTAAATTTTTTGATAACGTTAGAATTCTCAAGAAAAAAAACAAAACTGGGTTAATTAAAAATTATCATCAGAATGTTAGCTATCCTAACTATCTTAATCATGAATTATTCACTACAATGATAAAGCAAACTATAGATATAAGCAGTACCATGTTTAAAAAGAATAATCCAATAATCAAGCAATTTCTCTTTTTATATTTTATTTTATTAATAAAAAATTCCAATAATAAGAAAGTATTTAATTTTATTATTGGCCATTTACCCAACGATTTATACGTCTATAAAGATTTTATTGTATCTTTAATCAGTACCAAAATATTTAGACAGTTTCTTTTTACTATCTATGAAAACATCCACATTTTAATCAACGGTATCAATAAGAAAAAGAAGATTAAAGACCAAAAAAATAAGAACACTAATGTTAAAGAGGAGAGTAATAATATTTCGTTATTCCACTATTATACCATTTTGAAAATTATTTCAAATAATTTGAATGAATCAGATTCAGACACTTTTGTTCAAGTTTATATCAAATTAATTATTACAGATATAAATTTTTGGATCCAAAAAGATTTAAATGATATTTCAAAATTACAAATTAAGAAATTGCAAATACAATTAAATATTTTCAAATTAATTGCTGAATTTTCACAAACTTGGTTACAATTAATAAAAGTTTGGAATCCAGATATAATTGATTTATTCAAGCTATTGAAAAATAAATTTTCAAAAAAAAAAAATAAAAATAATATATCAAGCTCAATTGAGGATTTATTAAATTTATATAAATAAATAGATTGAAGCGCCGATTATTGTAAATCTATTGATCTTTTTTTGAATATTTCATCTAATAAAAAATCATTTGATAACAATCATAAAACATCTTTATAACAAAACTCTTGTTTATATTATGATTTTTTAATAAATAATAATAATAATAATAACGTTTTAATCATTTTTATTATTTGAATTTTTTAAATAATTATTTTATATTTATAAAATCTTCATATAAAAAAATTCAAAATATTTAATTCTCTAGAGTTTAAAAAATATTTTTTAATCAAAGTTTTAAAATTTAAAAGAGTCTTCTAGAATGGTTTTTCAGGTTTTTTAACAAGATAGATTATATAATTTTTTTTTTTTTTTTTTTTAATAACCAAAATAAATAATTATTTATAAAAGATGTTTTATATTTTAGAACACAAAAATAACATGTTACAAAATTTAAGAATAACCTCTTTTATAACATAAAAGATTAATTTTAAATTTGTTTATAGTTTTAAATTTTGTTAGAATGTTATCTGAAATTTTAACGAGACAGTATCAATTTTTATAACACTTTCAAAATTAATAACACTTTAGATGTTTTAATATACGATGATAAGGTTATTTTTCAAGGATTTGTTTTCATGAATATAAACACCAAAATTTGATAATAATATTGTTAAACACAGCTCTTGATTCACTATTTTGGTTCAATACCACCCCCAAAATCTTTTTCAAAAAATTAAAAAAAAAAAAAAAAATATTTTCACTGTTATATTATTTTCTTAGTTACTTAAATCAAATTATATTAAAGATCAGTCGAATGGGAGTGAAATAGTTTGTTTTTCTTTGGGATTTGAACAAATAAAGAAAATAATATTATTTTTTTCGAAAAATTGTTATTTCATTTGATTTTTTTTTTTTAAATAATACAACTCCTTTTTTCTATACCTTGTTTAAATGTATATCACCAAAAAAAAAAAAAAACAATTATGAAACCAAAATTGAAATTAAATTATTCTTTCTTTGAGTTGAGAAATTTACTTTTCTTTTTAGTTATTTTCTTTCAATCAAAAAAAGATAAAAACTAAGAACTACCAAACATTCAAGTTGTAAATGGTTTTATTTCCAATATTTATTTGTATTTTTAAAAACATATTTGGTAATAAATACTCTCAAAAATTAAATCTCATTAATGAAAATGATTACCAAATTCACAATATCTATTATGGATTTAATGTTTTAATAGTAAAATTCATTCCAAAAAAAAAAAAAAATAATAATAATTAAAGATGGTTTTCGAGTTCTACTCGATACTAAATAGCGTTTTATCATTTAAAATTTGAAATTGTAAATTGTGGTTTTGAAAAAAAAATATTACAAGAAAAAAAATAAATATCTTCTTATTTTTCAAAAAATTGTAGTATTTTAAGGTACTTTGTTTTTCAAAAAAAATCTATTTGGTATAAATCTCTTATGATCAAAAAAGTAGATTCTCTAAACTTTTTTAAGCTTTTTAAATTCAAATTTCAGCAAGCAACCTTCGTTCAATTCCAAAATAAAGAATTTACAACAATATTTTGTCACATAAAGCAAAAAATGGTTCATAATTGTTATTTTTTTTCTTTATTAATTTATTGATCAACAATTTTCCAAGATAATTTTTAATATTAACATAAGAGTCAATATTATTCTTGGTATCATTTACTGGAAATTAGAAAAAATATATAAATACTAAAATTGTAGCGAAAGATATATAACAAACAAACAAATTGTTATAAAATAATTATTTTATAAGTATACAATGTAAAATTTTTTCATTTGAATTTTTTGTTGATTATTACAATTGAAGATATTTTCATTCTAATATATGGAACTAAAAAATCCCACTCTTGATTATTTTGATTTGGATACAATCACATTTGTTATAATTGGATTTTCGCTTGAAGAAAGAAAAACAAAAGATATACTTTTAAAGTGACCACGAGATGATAATGTGGATTCCTTCTAAGAAGGCTGATAGATTTCATCTTAGTAACTAGAACAATATCTGATATTTTAGGTCTGGTAGGGAATCCTAAATGAAATATTATAAAAAGGTTATTATCAAATAAATGAAATAATTTAAGTTGCGAATTTTTTTTAAACTCGTGATCGAATTCAACACAATAAATAAATAAAAAAAAAAAAAAAATTTCAAAAATTAATTCATTATTGTTTATTGATACTTGTAAAACTTTCTCTTCAATAAAATCTTTTTCTTAAATTAAAGTTATAGAAAGCATTAAAGATAAATTTTATATTGTCTCCATAAAATGAATAAACTTGTTTGAATTCCCTTGATAGATGCGTTTTACTATTTATGCCGGTATTTAAATTATAGTCAAATACTAATTTTATCTCCACAGACTCAAGATTAAATATAAATCAAAGTTCTTGAAATATTTTTTTTTTCTTTCATTGTTTAAGTCTTTAAATTCGAAGCAAAATAGGGATGATAAGAGAATTTGTTCTGTAATTATCTTACAATATTTTTTTTAATTGTAAAGTCTTGATTGGGTTTATATACAGCAATGAAATTTTATTTATCATTATTAATATTTGATATTAATTTTAAATTAAAATTTAGAAAATTTAACTTTTTTTATTGATATTCCGCAAAAATTCTTCCATCATCTTGAAAAGGAAAAACAAAGAAAGAAATTCTGATTTAAATAAACAAAACCAAACTGGTTTTTAAAAATTATTTCAAGAATAAATTATTGTTTTTAAAAAATTTTGATAAAAACGGGCCTTTTTGAAATAATTTAATATTTAATATATTTTTTTATAAATTTCAAAAATCAAAAATTATTTTCTTTGAAGAAGAAAGAAATCTGATTATGTGAGAAGAAGTAAATAAAAACACAGTCTAAATGTAAAAAAACTAAAAATTGGACAATCCAATATTTAAAAGCTAGTTTATTTCGAAAAAAAAAAAATAATTATTTCAAACAGTAAAAAAATATAATTTTTTTATTCAAAGAACATTTATGATCAATTTTTTCAATTTATTGAACAAAAAAATATGAGAAAATCACCAAAAAATCAAATTAATAATTCTCTCAATATAATTTATTTAAAACCTGGAAAATTCAACCAAAAACCAAAAGAAATACTTTATAATTTTTTTATTTATAATCAATTATTAATAACACATTTTTAATTTTTTCGGTAGGTTATTAACAAGATAAATAACAATATGTATAATTATTATTATTTCTCAAATTAACAATAGATTTTCAAACAAATAAAACTGATTCAAATTAATAATATATAATAACAATGGGAAATAATAGTTATTAACAGATTTTAATAAATAGAAGTACTTTATTTATATTTTGAATATTTAAAAAAAAATATTACTAATCGTTTAAATTTCAGGAAATGTAATAAAGATTCCTGAGAATAAAATAAATGCTCAATTTTTTCTGGATCTTCAAAAGATTTGGTATTTTATTTATTTTATTGTATTTTTTAAATAAGATTAAAATGTCTATGTTATTTGTTCATAAACGCTCTCTGAAATTACTAAAAGTGATAAATCCTGAATAAGAAAAAATTTTTTTATAATTTTTGTTTTAATTTTTTCTTTCCAAAAATCCAAACAAAAAAGGATTTGGATTTTTTGACTTACAATTTAATTGGGAAAAATGAAATCTTTTAAAAATGATTATTCATCTCTAGAAAGTTGATAAATAAGGTTGAATATCGAGTTTATTTGTTACGAAATATATAATTACTCTATTTTCTTTTGGAAAATCAATAATAAGAGTTACTGATCCCAGATGATATTAAATTTATTTGATTTTATGAATTTTCCTTGAAGATTGGTAACTTTAAAGATTGGTGTAATATAATCTTTAGATTTTTTTGTGGAAAGAAGAATGAAAATTTTGTTGGATTTATTTTTAAATGAACGGAAGTGTATTCATATATTTAACATTCACTTCTTTACACAAAATATACAGTTGTAAAAAATTGTAATTTTTTCGAGAAAGTCTTTCATAAAGTAACTCACAAAAGGGTGCCCAAAAATAATAGTGGCCCATTATAAAAGTTCAAATCAAGAATAATCATTTAATTTGAGGTAACATTTTCGCATTTATTTCATTTGGCATGAGGAATTACAATAAATAAATTGACTTTTTCTCCAACACATATAATAGAATCCCATCCCTGAGTTGAGTTAAATTGAAAATTTCAATCTTTTTGTCAACAATGGTTCCTTAAAAATTAAATAAATAGTATTTTTCAATTAAAAAAAAAAAAAATGGATGTCTCCAATAGGAATACATTTAAAAAACCTTTTTATACAAAATTTAGAATTGAACTAACAATTTCTATCAAATATAACACTGTTGAAATGTGAAAAAATTCTGTTTAGAAAAATAATAAGTTTTGATTATTTTTCTTTTCTATATTTGTTCAACAATCATTATCAACTAGGTGTTAAAAAATGTAAAAGAGTACGTTTGTTGAATTCCTCAATGTAAAGTTTCTTTAACTGTTTTCATCAAAATTAAGAAAGTTTTTCATCTTAATTTAGATCAGAAGGGATCTTTGAATATAACCACCTGATAGCTCTAAAACTAGAGTCCAAACACTACGCACCACAATTTCTTCTGGTTTGTTTCAAGAAAGATCCAAAAGAATAATCATTTTTTTTTTCTTTGCATTTTGCTCATCTGTATCTATCTATTCACAAATGACAAGACGTTCTGGGTTAATTGTAACAGATCTCGACGATTTTGCGCCATCACAGGTGTGTATCAATCCACTTGTTCAATCTAAAAACAAAGAAAGTACTCAAATTACCTTAACACTCGAAGATTTAGACGACAACAGTTTCAATAATGAAAATGGGATGGGACTTGAACCTGAATCTGAATCTGAATCTGAAGAAGAAGAAGTGCAATTAACGCTAGCTGATTGCTTAGCTTGTTCTGGCTGTATTACTTCAATTGAATCAATTTTGGTGAACAAGCAATCGCTTTACAAATTCATCAAAGCGGTTTCCAACAAAAAACAAGACAATAAAGTTGTAATTGTTTCCTTGAGCCCACAAACAAGAGCATCAGTTGCAACCTATTTAAATATCACTCCTTTTGAAGCACAAGAAAGAATTACCGATTTGTTTGTCAAACTAGGTGTGCATTCTGTTTATGATCTTTCGTTTGGAAGGGATCTTTATTTGCGGGGTCTTGGCGAAGAATTTTTATCAAATTGCAAACAAATTGAAAAAATTGATAAAGATTATTTTGAAGTCAAGAAAAAAACACAACCAAAAGTTCAATTAAATAATTTGTCTCTACTTTTAGACGAAAATGATGAAGAACTAGATGACAAACTAGAAATAAAGATTGAACAAGAAACTCAATCAGAAGGAAAATTCAACAAAAGCAATTTTCCAACATTTGTTGGTAACTGTCCTGCGTGGGTGTGCTTAGCAGAAAAACGCTACCCAGAATTGATCCTCCCAAAAATGTCCAAAATCATGCCCGAACAAGAAATTATGGGATATTTGCTAAAAAAAAAAGTTGCAGCTCTTTTAAACAGAAAGGAGGAAGACATTTACCATGTCTCATTAATGAGCTGCTATGACAAAAAACTGGAAGCCTCACGTGAAGAATTTGGAACCAAAACGTTTGGCTTTAAATTGGTTGACAGTGTGCTAACATCTGTCGAAGTTAAGGATTTATTACAGTTTGATGAAATAATAGCAAAATTTGAAAAGGGAGAAATGGAAAAAGAAGAAAT
This sequence comes from Anaeramoeba flamelloides, assembly GCA_027625915.1. Classification (NCBI taxonomy): domain Eukaryota; family Anaeramoebidae; genus Anaeramoeba; species Anaeramoeba flamelloides. The sequence continues at coordinate 6,957,626 of JANTQA010000032.1, read as the reverse complement.
GGAAAAGAAATTTAAAAAAGTGGATCCAAAGATTGATCCCGAGGCATACCAAACAACCTTAAAAAAAAATTTGAAAAATGAAAACCCAGAGATTGTCAAGCAATATTCCAATTTAGATTACCAAAACAAGAAAATATATTCGAGCAAAGAAAGGGGAGCGGGTGGCATTTGTGAATATCTTTATCGGCAGATGGGGCAATTGTTTTTTAATTATCAACAAGACGAAATACCAAAAATGAATTGGGTGAATGTCCGTGGAAAAGATTTCCAAAGCCTGAAATTACAAAGCAAAGATCACAAAAAAGAAATTCACTTTATCCGTGTTTATGGGTTCAAAAATATTCAAAATTTATTAAGAAAAATGGAAATGGACCAGGAGAACTTCCATTTTATAGAAATTGAAGCGTGTCCCCACAGCGCCTGTTTAAATGGTGGTGGTCAAATAAAAATTGATCAAATTAAAAAAAAAAGAGTCAAATTAAATGCCATTTTGAATGCGGGCCAAATAGTTGACAAATTGGAAGAAAATTATTTTAATGAAAATGATTTTGTTGTAAGGCTATCAGATAGTAATAATAAGGCAAACAAGATTTTTAAGAAACATTTTTCAAATGAGAATTTTAAGATTTTAATAACTGAATACCATAATAGAAAAAAAGACTTTGATAAAATTAAAAACCCTTTGGAATTGGAATGGTGATTTAATTTTCTTTTTTTTTTTTTTTTTCTTTTTCCCTTTCTTTTTCTTTTTCTTTTTCTTTTTCGTTTTCTTTTTCTTTTTCTTTTTCTTTTCCTTTTTCATTGTCTTTTTTTGATTTAATTTTCTTTTTCTTTATGTTATTGTTGATATTGATCTTGATTTTTTATATTTTTTATCAAATTTATATCGAGAGATTTAATTCAATATTTTATCCATTTATATTTAATTGGTAATACACAATTTTTAATATTATGTTGATATTTATTATTCGCATCCTATATTTTAAATATAGATTGACTTTTTTATTTAATATAAATTAGATTTTGATAGAAATTTTTTATTTTTTTCGAAATTAGTTTTCTTTAAAACTATCTATTTAAATTTAAAAAATGTTTCATACCTTACTATTTTTATGTTTTGTTTATTTTTAATTTCTTGATTTATTTTTATTTTTATTTTTCGATGATAATCGATCTGGTCCCTAAGATGAAAATTTTCTTTTTGAAAATCGAAAATTATTTTTTGATATTTATTTGTCTGTTTCTAAATTTACATTGTAACCAATTGGGAATGTATTGTTACTTAGGTTTCTAGAAATCAAAAATGACAAACGAAAACATTTTTAGAAAAAAGCAGGTAAAAATAGATTACACTTTTCAATATAAATTATTGTGAATTATCATTTTGAAAACAACTATGATTGTACTGAAGAGTCTCCCCTTTGGTTGTTTTTAAGATCTTGAAGATTTTTTTTTCTTATTTTTGAAATTAGCTTGTTTATCGAGATAATGTTCGCAAATCCCAAACTTATTCAAACCTAGAAGGTTATATAACAACTGAAAATTAAATTAAATTGAATTTAATTGATTTTGTACTGAATTATATCTAAATTATTTTCCAGTTAAAGGAACCTAGTTGTAATGGGTGAATTAAATGTGTTTAAAGGGTTTGCATGGAAATTAGAAGGAAAAATTTTTTATAGAAATTTTTCAAAATTGAAATCATTTTTTCATATTTTTTTACATTTTTGTTTTTTTTAGTTCTAATTTTTTCAAACCTAATTCGTTTGTAAAAAATTTTTTTATTGCAAGATCAATAGTCTCTTGATAAAAATGTGTTATTCCAATTTTATTGAAACTCTGAAAATGATTGTTGAGAAATCATATTGATTTTTATTGGATTTTTCTGAAGATCTCTGATTGAGATATTTGAATTATAAATGTGAAAAATTTTCACTTCATTTTCATTTCCTTTTTCAAATAGAGACTACAAATCTAAACCGACTTTGTTTGGAAACTTGGATTCTAAAAGAAAAGTATGGAAAATGAAGTGAAAATTGTTTCCTATTAATTAACCAAATACCAGTAGGAGATCAAAACAAACACCCTTGTTTTTCTCAATAGAGCCTAAAAAATTGAGCTTTTCACTCTTTCCGAAAATCTATTGATTAATTAGTTTTATTTCATACAGATATCAACAATTCATTAATGTATATTAAACTGATTATTTTTTATTTATTCTTACAATGTCAATTATATAAAATAATTTATATTTGAAAAAATCTTTGAGCACCTTTGACATAAACAAAGTTGATTTGTTCTAAATTGAAGATATTTAAAAATTTACGAAAGATAAACCCAAGAAATGATTCTTTTTATTTAAATTGATTTTTTAATATTTTGAACTATTTTTAACTTTTATTTTGTTATTGAATTTTTTTCCAATGATATTTCATATAATTTTTTTTTTGATATTGGGATTTGTATCAAATAAAAGAAGGGCAATTTCACAATATCTTTTTTTGTATATCGAATAATATTCTCTCCCAGAGTATTTTGATTCACAAATTAACAAAATAAAATTATGAGTATAGTTTCTTTAATTAAACAAAAACCCTTGACATAAAAAACAAAATATATTCATCAAAATATTTTCCAAAAAAATGAAAAAAAAGAAGTCCAAAGTATTTTATAGAATACGAAAAAAATTATTTCAATATAAAATAAGTAATTTGATAAGGATACAAATTTTTTTTTTAAACAATAAAATAAAGCCTTAAGTTATACTATCTCTGAGATATTTTGTTAAGATTAAACCTCTTGTTAAAAAAAAAATTTATGATCAAAAATGAAAAAATAAAAACCAATTTTCACCCATAAAAAATATCATAAATAATCAAGATCATAAACTTTTATACTTTTCTTTTTTTCTAGTAAAATCTTTCGAAACAACAAATTTCATGATTACTGATAAACTAAACCCCAATTCAAAATTTTTAACACTCCAAAATTCCATTTGTTAAAAAAAAAAATTATATAATAAATTCCTGAAGAAATACCAAATTAGAACTATTTACTAATTGAAATGTTAACACTTGATTATAAATAACAATACTCACAAAACAAAAAATAAATAATTATCAATACAAATAATTCAAGAGTTTGGTATAAATTTTAGAGATGAGCAAAACAAAAAAAATGAATTGTTAAATTTGTTTAAATTCTATTAGGAAAATTGATCGATCAAATGGTTAGATACAACCAACTAATTTTCTTTGACTTATTCTATTTGGAACAACCCAACTTTAACATAATATCAATTGTTGAAAAAAATTTTGATCAACCAAAACAAATTACTAAAATTCAAAAAATGAAATGAAAACAAAAACTAAAAGATAAAAAAATGATTTTCATATGTAAAAAAAATCAAATTTATTTCGAATTTGAATGAAATTGAATTATTGTGATTGTTTAGAACGTTTGAGCTGTGTGGAAAATTTTGAATTTTAGTTTATTAATCACGAATAACAAATTTTAAAAGTTTAACAATAATATTCGAATTAAGTTTAAAAACAATATTTCAAAATAAATTTTCCACACTTTTTTTTGGAAACAACTTAAATATCTTCAAGATCTAGACCTGAAAATACCTGAAATTTAAAGATTATAAGTATAATTGAGCAAAAAAGAATGATAAGTTAGGTATTAAAGTTATAAATGAAAAAAAAAAAAAATGAAGTAAAGATAGTAAAAATATAGATTAATTTTTATTTTTAAAACAATTATTATTCTAAATTCATTTAATTTCAAAAATCGAGATTTAGTTTGATCTTTTGATAAAATTATTCAAGAAATCTGAAATTAATATTTTTTTTTCATTTGTATATTTTTGTTGTGAAATGATAATAAAGCTTTAAGGATAAAGATAAAAAAGAAATTTTTGAAAAAATGTTTCTAAATTCAAAATATTAGGTTTTAATCAGATGTGCCATTTGATCCTATACTACTGTTTTCAGATTGTGAAATAAATTGGCTGTCAGAATTTCTTTCAGAAGAAGAATTAAGATTTTTTTTTTTTTTATGCAACTCAAAATAAACATTCATCATTGATTGTTCACCGCCGGTTCCAGTTCTCATTGGCCAACCGTATAAACCAGTTCCACGATGAACATAAAGAAGATTTTCGCCATATTCATAAAAATTTTGAGCTAGTGTACCTAAATCCAATAATGAATAAGGGATCCCAAGAAAGTTCAAACCAAACAATCCGCCATGTGTATGCCCAGACAAAACTAATGATTTGTCATTAGGGGGGATGTATTTAAATTCAGTTGGATCATGTAATAAAACAATTCTTAGATCGGCATGAGAATTAGGTGGGAATTTTTGACAAACTCTTGTTACTTTCTGCTTAGAAATGTTGTCAATTCCTAAAATTTGAACCTTACAATCATCAAGTTCAAGTATATGCTGCTGATCTTTTAAATAAATGATATCATTATCCAAAAATGCTATTAGGTGCGATGAAACAATGTGATATAAAAAATAAGAAGAAAGTTCGAGAAAGAAATATAAAAATATAAATAATTTTGATGTTAATTATGTTAAAAAAAAGATAAAAAATTGAATTTTAAGAAAGAGAAAATTCTAATGATGAATGTTTTATTTCTCGACTATTAATTATTTTTTTTAAAGCAATATTTTTTTTTTGAAATTATAATTAGATTTTTATTGAATTCATTTTTCAATTAATAGGGGTAATTTGCAATAATAAAACTTTATTGAGCAAACAATTATCAAAATTTTCGAACAAAGAAAGGAAAATTTAAGGGACTAGTCTCTATTAATTTTTTTTTTGACCAATTTCTAGATAAGGAAACCTTATTTAGAAATAAGTTTAATATTGAAAATAAACAGTGATCTTTTAAATCTAAGTAATTGGCAAAAAATTTTCTCAATATCTATTAAATTTAGGTAAAAAAATTTAATAGAGACTAGCCCCTTAAAAGTTATTTTGTTGACACTTCATGAAAACTTCGCTCCACTTTATTTTCAAGTATATTGATACCATTGCCCTCACCCTGAACTCTAGAATACTTGAAAAGAAACTAGAAAGTGGGGTTAAGAAGAGAATTTTTGGTTTTTGAACCTTTTCAAGGTAAATTTCGAATTTAGAGAACACAAAATGGTTTTTCACCCAAAATGACAATATTTCAAAAAAAAACCTAAAATTGGGAATTTGAACATGATTACCTTGACTAAATCATTCCTTTATGTGAATAAATATGTTGTTAGTCAAATAAGTAATATTCGCAGACTATAAAAGTTGAATAGTCCTTAATTTGATAATCAGCCTAGTTTGTAATTAAATTCCCGTTTAATATATTAATAAATCTCAAATAAATGTTTGAAAATTTTAGCTTGTCTTTTCCTTTTTGAAAATTTTTGCTTCATTTTTCATTGTAATAAAATTTTGTATCTTAGCTTTGAGGGAAGCATTTTATTGGTTTAAATGTTAAGAAACTTTCCTAAAATTAGTTGGCCAGAAATACTCTTTTTAAAGAACTGACTTGAAGATTAGTTTTCTGATTTAGAAAAAAGGAAATTTAACTGAATAAAAATTTTTATGAAATTTTTTTGAATTTGTCAATATTGAGTGATTTTTTTAAATCGACACAGCAAGAATAACGATATATAAAAGAAGATTTAAACTAATTCAAAAAGTAAAAAATTTGGATTTTAATCAAATAGTTGATAATCTTAAATTTAGAGAGCAGAAATTGGAAAATATTAACTGGCAAACGAACACCTTAAAAGAACTCGAAATTGAACTCGAGAAATATAGAATCAAACAACTAGAAAATAGTCCCAGTTGGAAAGCTCAAAAATATTTAAAAATTATTTCTATTCAAAATAATATTAACAAACAACAAAGATATTTAAAATGGAAGGGTTCCACTTTGATTTTAAAACTCAGAAATTTTACAAATTATCTAAACAGATACTCTTATGTTATGAAGAAAGATAAATCAAAATATTGTGAAATAAAGCAAAAAATCAAAAAATTTCGATATCATTGAAGATTTGGATCATTTTCTCTGGATGTGTCCAGCCTATGAAAATAATCGTAGAATTTGGATATTTGAATTAAAAAAAATTAATATATCTAATATATTAAATAATAATAATATTTTTAATATTATTATAAAAAAAGATTCAATATATTTATTATCACTCGTGGGTAATAGACTAATTTTCGAGTCTTTATTAAAATTTCTAAATAAAAATTTAGGAATTCGGGCCAACAAGAGGGATTAACAACTCCTCTGTTAAAAAATAAAAAATAAAAAAAAATATTGAGTGATTTTTTCCATAAAGCGGAAAATTAAAAATTTTAGTCAATTTAAAAAAGTGGTAACGAAAAAAGTTTTCAAAAGTGACATTAAAAAAATCAAAAAAACTTCAGTAGGTTATTTTTAGTACTGGATTAAAAATTTTTTTGGTCACACTTGTTTTAAATTACTTGGCCAAATACTTGTTCAATTGTCAGTAGCATTATTTACAAACTAAGTAACAAAAGTCCTATTTCAATTTTCATCAAACCATAACCCATAAAAATGAAAAGTAACCCAAAAAAAAATAACAAAGTGTTTGATGGAATTTTCTTGCAAAGAAGAATATTTTGTGGATTTTCTGCATTTGAATATAAAAGAGAATAATAAGAAATCTATAAAAAAAAAAATTGTTTACCTTTCTCTACACCCTCAAGGCATTCCTCGTCGTGGTTGCCGATACAAGCAAAAACTCTTCCTTTCATTGATTTAAAAGGGCTCATCCCGTCTGAGAGGTCCTTAAAGCCTTTTTGATTCATACTTTCAACGGTCAGCATGTCACCAGTGACGACGATTATATCTGGATTTCGATCGACGGATCGTTGACAGATTTTCTTAAATTGTTTGGCACTCATCCAAGGCCCCAAATGAGGGTCTGTGATTTGAATAATTTTGATCTGGTTCCATTCTCCATCGACACTATTGTTATTTTGAGAAACGATTTTGTTTGCCTTGCGTTTTGATAGCCTTCGTGAGTTGTTTCTCACGACAAGATTTGATTTTGTTTTTTTTTTGTTTTTGGTTTTTTTTTTTCCAACCCCAATCACGCAAGAAAAGCTTGTTTCAAAGGTGAAGAGCGTTTGTAAAGATCCGAAGATACAAAAGGGAGCAATAATTGCAAAGACGACAAAAATAATCCAATTTTTGGAAAACTGGCCAACAAAAAGGATACGAATCAAGAGGGAAGGAACGAAGGCAATCAGCATGATTGTTGAAAAGTTGGCTGCAGGGATATAAACAAACAATTTTAAAAAAAGGTTGGACACCATTCTTCTCTTAAACAGAATCAGCATTCTTACCAACGACGCGAAATACATATAAACAAAGACATAGTTTGCAAGGCTTAACCAAAAAGTTTCGCTTCCCCATTCAATTTTCCACAAGTAATTGGGACACCAAAATTTACAATCGGTCTTGAGCGATGGGACAGGCTCAAACCATAAATTGTAGATAAATGGAGAAAGAACCATAGCCATGGTGTGGTAAATGTGCTCCCAGATCCTATATCTTGCAGAAGATCGTGCAAGGATATATAAACTGAGAAAAATGCTAAAAGTTCCAAAAAGAGAGATCATGTTCTTGTTTTTCTTTGGGTAACGAACTTGAAAACCTTTTTTTTTTGAAAAGCAAAAAATGAAAAGATAAAATTATTGTCTGTTATTTAGAAATTGGAAATTATGTAATTCCATACAAACCCTTTCAGTGTTTTTGGTTTAAATTAAAACATATAAAATTCACTATTATTCTATTGAGAATTATTAGCTTTTCTCTTTTTAGAAAAAAATAGATTTTTTTTCATCAAAATTATTTTCCTTAATGGTTTTCTAAAAGAAGAAAAAATAGTTGATTTAATTCTGTTTATACCTTGTTGTGGGATGATAGTTCTTCAAATAATAATAGAGTTTGAAATAAAAGTTTACCAAATTACAGTTATGTAACAAACCAAAGTAGACAACCTAAAACCCATTTCTAAAAATCAATCTCATTGTTTTTTTTAGAATGGGTTTTGTCAAAATATAGGAGATGGTCGTACATTCTCTAATCTGATTTAAACCTCCTTTTTGAGGCTAAGTCTTGACTTTATGTAAAATGATAAGAGGAAAGTAACTCTTCTTTATTATTTGATCGTTCACAAGGGAAGATCACAGAATTTTGAAAAAGATTCAATTAAACTTGATTAAAAAAAAAGTATTTATTAACTTTCGAGAAATATATTCTCATTTTTAAAAAAAGTTGTTTTTTTATTTTTTTTTAAGGGTATAGTTGTTAACCCCTCTTATCTGCCATGTGGGTTTTTTTTAATTTTTGTTTTGATTAGAAAATCAATTGATTTTTGAAACAAAAACAAAAAGTGAAAAAAACTGAGGAAACTTTTTTTTAATTTTTCCAAAATTTAAAAGAATTTAATGAAATCTATGATTTTTCTCTATTCTTGTTTTAAAAACACTCTACAACAAATGTCGGCACTTGATGAATTCCTAAATAAAAATTTATAAATATCTGAAAATACTCAAAAATAAATTTTTTTCCCACAAGTGATAATAAATATAATGTATCCTTTTTTGTAATATTCTGAATTATATTATTATTTTTTAATATATTATATATATTAATGTTTTTTTAATTCATATATCTTGATTTGTCAAATATTTTGATATGCTGAGAAATTTTATATTAAACAATTGTAAACTTTCAAAAAGTATCTAAATTTTAATAATTTTTTTAAATAATTTACAAAATTTTAATCTTTTTATTCATCAACATAATACTGTCTGTTTAAATTATTCCAAGGATTGTTGTGTTTTAAAATTGAAGAAGAATCCCTAAATTTTTGATTTTTTATCTTTAAATTAAGAACTATATCAAATAAATGAGGAAAATATAAGTATTAATTAAATTATTTAATAATATTTATATCCTTCTTTTAACCTTTCCCGAAATATTTTTAGGTTTATAATAGATCGTATTTGGTGACACAAATATTTATTAACAATCTCATAAATTATAATACTTTTTTAATAATTTTTAAGATTGTATTTCTCTATTTTTCCAAATTCTAATTTATTTCCTTAAATTTTTCATTTAATGAAATATATGTAAATTTTAAAATTTAACAACTTTATTATGTTATTTTTCTCTGAGACTTTATGTTTTATTCTAAAAATCTCTAGATTTTACAAATAAACAGAAAACTCAAAATCTAAAAGTAATTTTTTTAATTCAAGAAATCAAAAGTAAATTTCTGAAATTTTCTTATTATAAACCAAATGTAGAAAAAAAAAAAAAAAATATTTCTTCCAAGCACTATTTTCGATTTTTTAATTTATAAAATTATCATATTAAAATTCTAATTTTTTTTTTTTTTGATTTCCAGTTTATATTTCTAATTCTTTTTTTATAAAAAAAAGATGTTCATTAAATCATCAAAAGAATGTTATTTTTTATTTGTAAATAATCATAAGATCCAAACTTTTCAAGATACTTTATAAATACCCAATTCTTGGACGATTAATTTAAATTTTCAATTGAAACCTAATCATAAAAAATAATTCCTTAAAATAAAGTAAGTTGATTATCCCAAATAATCTAGAAATAAAAACCCCATTCCACAAATTTGGACACACCTAAAATCAAAAATACCCAAAAAAAAATCTCAATTTATTACAGTTTTCCAAACAAAAATTAAACCACATTGAAGTTCCAGAGTATTAATTTTTTTATAAGACAGGTAGAAAGATTTTTCGTTTTAAAATCAAGAAAGATTTGTAAATATCATTTTTTCGATTTTTTTACTTGGTTTTTTGTTTTATTACTTTATTATTAGAAAAAGTCCCTGAATTCTTTTGAAATCTTACTTTTCGTGTCTGGGATGTGAAAAAAATGTAAACCAAAAAACCTATAAACAATGAAAAAAGAAAAAAAAAAAATTATATACAAATAGTAAGTAATTATTACAAGAGTCTGAAAACAATGGTAATTAGTGATTTCCCCTTTAATTGTGGGGTATTTTGCATTTAAACCAAGGAAATATTTTGATTATCTATTTAGAAAACACAAAAACAATACAAAGGGGTGTTTCCGTTCAAAACTCTTGAAAATTTGTTAACTCTTTAAAAACCGAGTAAAAGAATTAATTGGTTGAAAAAATTCCTAGTTGGGGAAGAAAAATGGTCAAAATTCAACTTTTTATTTCCTATTCCAAATTATATCAGCTTACCGAATTTTTTAATCTTTTGATTACATATAGATAGATCTACAAACGAATTTTAGGCGTCATTAACGCCTGTAAAAAGTGTTTAATGAAATCAAAAAAAAAATCGTAATCCCTTTGAAGTAATCATTTTTATCAAAATGAAATAAAAAAATAGAAAAGAAAAAAAAAATTGGTATTTCCAAAATGATGTAACAAGCTGAATAAAAAATTATTAATAAATTTATTGAAATTTATATCACCAAATAAATAATTGATCGATCAAATGATCAGATACCCTCAACAATTGAATATAATTTTTCATTTTAACAAACTCAATACTAACCTTCGATAAATCATTAAAAAAATGTTCCAGATCAAACGAAACAAATTTAATAACTGGAAAAAAGGAAATGAAAACAAAACAGAAAAGACAAAAAATGATCGAAATAGTTTGTAAAATCAAAATTATTTCCAATTGGATGTAAAATGAAGAGTTATTATTCTTCCAACTGTTTAAACTGTATCCAAAATTTTGGCATTTAGTATATATGTATATATATATGTATATATATATATATATATATATATATATATATATATATTAGAGATAATATAATCTGTAAAATGGATTTTGATAATATCAAGATTTAGATAAAGAATTTCATTTGTGGAATCGTTGAAAATATTATTTTGATAAATATTAATAAATCACACTTTACATTTTTTTATTAGCATAATATTTTTTTAAGAATCAAAAAACAGTTAAAAAAGTTTATTTTTGATACTTGTATAAAATATCTATCAATATTGATTTTTAATAAAAAAGATTCGAAAAGAGAAATTTTATTCTTTTCATTTAATCCTCTGAAATTAATTGATAAAATTTTGATATTAATAAATTTCCTATAATAAAAAAATGACAAGTTTGTAAAAATATTTTTTAGACAGTTTCCGAAAATGGAAAGACTTTCCCTAAATTTGGAATATTAGTATTAGGAATTCGCATCGAAAAATACTACTATGTAAGATCTCTCTGAAAAATAATAATATAAGGAATGATTATGGGTAGAATTTCAGTATATTAGCGTGATTAAAATTGTCTCGAATAATTAATTAACCAAATATAACAAAAAAAATAAAAATTCAAGATTCTTCAAACAATATATAAAAAAAAAAAAAAAAAAAAAAAAAAAAAAAAAAAAAAAATAAATCACAAAATATTTATCAAAATTTCAAATAAAAAATTAAAGTTCCTCCAGATTTCTAAAAGCAGCTTGTATATCATCATTTAAAGCTTGGAAACGATTAACTAGGACTTCTTCACCTTCATTTGAATTTTCAAATTTTTGACTTGAAATTCTGTGTATAACTGGTCCCATTGCTCTATTAATCATCTCGAGTGTGATTGATTTATTTTCGCCAACTGATGAAACAGCCTTATAAGCGAGCTTATGCCAGGTAAGAATGTTTCTTAACATCCAGATTGTTTTATAAAAGGGGCAATATTGATCGTAATCAGAATAGGAGTTTTGTTGAAGGAAATCATCCTTGAGTAATTGTGCTGTTGCGAGTGTGACCTGATCGGTTTCGGCTAAGGAATCTTTGCCTACTAATTGTACAATCTCATTTAATTCTTCTTCTTCTTGAAAGATTTTTTTGGCCTCTCCTCTTAACGAAATAAATTCGTTATCAATTTTGTCATAATATGAATCTAAACTATTAATATAGTTACTATACGAACTTAACCAATTTAATGCTGGGAAATGCTTCCTTTGCGCTAGCTTTTTATCCAACCCCCAAAATACCTGCACAATATTTAAAGTTGCCACAGTTACTGGATCAGTGAAGTCTATTTGGAATTTGTTATTTTATTATTAAAATGAAAACCATTCATTAATAGATTAAGTTAAAAAATAATTATTTAGAAAGGAGAGTAAAAAAATAATTATCTCGAGAAAGGAGGAAAAAAAAAAATAAAAGATAAAAAGATTGTTTAAATATAATAAATAAAAAAATAATTAATATTACCTCCGCCTGGTGGACTGACAGCTGCAACAATTGTAACTGAACCTGTTCTATTTGGGTTACCAATTGTTGTTACCTTACCAGCCCTTTGATAAAATTTTGCCAATCTGGTTGGTAAATATGCGGGGAAGCCACCATCTCCAGGCATTTCTGCTAAACGACCAGAAATTTCACGCAAGGCTTCTGCCCACCTTGAAGTTGAATCTGCCATCATTGAAACATTATAGCCTTGATCTCTAAAATATTCAGAAAGAGTAATTCCAGTATAAATCGAGGCTTCTCTTGCTGCTACGGGCATATTCGAGGTATTTGCAACTAATGTTGTACGTTGCATAATACTTTCTTGTTGTCCGGAGATATTGATTTTCAATTTTGGGAAATCTTTTAATACTTCTGCCATTTCATTTCCTCTTTCTCCACATCCCACATACACAATAACATCTGAATTAGAAAATTTTGCAAGCCCTTGTGATAAAACAGTTTTTCCTTTTGTTTTAATTTTCCATTGTTTTTTTTTTTTTTTTTTGATTAACAATTTTTTATTTGGTTGAATAATGATAAAGTTTAAAATGTAAAGAAATTAAAAAATATTGAAATTAGAAAGATTATAAAGGAATAAAATTAAAAGAAAATTTTGATACTGTTGGATTACGAAATATATTTTGAATTTTTAATTTTCAAAACTTTATTTAAAAATTATTACTCAGCCAAAATAATAAATTGAAAAAAAAAAAATTATTCTTTCATATTCAATAACAATTACACATGTGAAAAAAGTGATGTATTGTATTTAAATTTTTTTTTACTAAATTTGTATTTTTCCAAAAACTAAAAAACTTTTCCAATGTGACTCAATTTGAGAGACAGCTTGTCAACAAAATTGGGGTACCTAATAGCAAAAAATTCGATTTAGTAATAGAATAAAAATTTTTGGGGTTGTTTTGATTTTCTTATTTCTGAAAATTCTTTTCTATTTTTGAATTGCTCTTAGAATCCCCAAACCCATTGACAAGAAAAATCTCCCGTTAGAAGCGAGCCATAAAAGTTTTCGGGTTTTTGGAAAAATGACAAATTTAGTAAAAAAACTTTTAATATTAAGACAACAATTTTTGCACATCATAATGATCAAATCTTATTAATAATCACTTTTAAATTCTTTTGAAATCGATAAAAGCCTGATATTTTAAAAATTAATAAAAAATAAAATCAAAACCTAAAAAAAAGTTAATCACAATTTTTCAAATAAGCATTACAGATTTATATTACTAACTTTCGACGAAAAAATGTTGAACAACAAGATTTTTTATGAATAATTATATGAGCTTTAAAAGGCATTACATAGTCGAAATTTCCATAGTGATTATTTGTATTTCCAAGATCTTTTTTTTTTCCACTTGATCTTTGGCAAAAATAAAGAAGTATTACTCTACTTCGAAGTGATTCCATTTCAAAATTTTATTTTCAGAAAATTTATTTGTATTTTTAGGATGTAATCAGTTCCACTTTTAAGGAACAAACTTTGAACAAAAATTTAAAGCACAAAAAAATCTCAAATTAATGTAATAAATTTGGAATTTTTTTTTTCCAAACTATTTTACTAGAATCTGAATTTTGTACCTTAATTTGAAATTTTTTTGTGCCTTAAATTTCATCATAAAGTTTGTACCTTAAAAGTGGAACTGACTTTATTTTTTTTTTTCAACTTGACTTTACTTGATCAAAAAAGAAAAGAAAATTTTACAAAATAATAAAAAAAAAGAAAAATAATAAAATATTCCGAAAAAGTGAAAAAGAAAGAAAAAAAAGAAAAATTTTTCAAAAAAAAAGAAAAACAAAAAGGTAAAAGAAAAAAAAAAAGAAAAAGAAAATCAAAAGAAAATCAAAAAAAGAAAAAGCATAAAAAAATTTGCAAAATTAGAAAAAATGATTCTGATCCAAAAATTTAGAAAATATTTTTTAGAAGAATATGGATAAAACCCACAAAACAAGTCCCAATAACATTATAAAGTGATTCAACATTTTTGAAAAAGAGTTTTGTTTGGTGAAAAAAAAAAAAAAGAGAATATTAAAATAACTGTTAATTTCAAATTTTAAAAAATATCTATTTTATCTGAAAAGTTCAAGAATAAGCAAGAGCAAAATTATAACAAACTTTATGGATTTTAATACATTTATAAATACTTTTGTATTAACTTTGAATTGTGATGAGACAAGACTTTTGAGGAATTGAATTCAAAATTATTCCAATTTTAATTGGAAAATGACCGTAATATCGTTTTGAAAAAGTGTTGTGTAAAGTTTTAAAAGGTGTTGCCCAAACTGTTTGATTCACTCTTTGAAGTAATTTGAGTAACATTTTTTAAAATTTTGTGTCATTTCTTTTTTTTCAGAGGGTTGGATTAATTATTAAATAACAACATTCAAATTAATTAATATTTTATCAACTAAATTCCAAAATTTTGGACACCGTTTAAATGGTTGTGAGAATAGCAATACTCAACTTTACATTCAATTTGGAAATTAATTTTAATTTTACAAACTATTTCATTTTTTGTCTTTTTTGTTTTGTTTTCATTTCCTTTTTTCCAGTTACATAATCTGTTTCGTTAGATCTGGAAATTTTTTTCGGTGGTTGATAGAGGTTAGTTTTGAGTTTTTTAAATTGAAAAATAACATACAATTGGTCGATGTTATCTTATCATTTGATCGATCAACAATTGTTGGTGAAATTTCAAAAAATTTGCCAATACATTTTTTGTTCAGCTCGTTTCATTATTTTGGAAATTTGGAAAAACCTGTTTTTATTTTTGGGTTTTATATTTTTTTCTTTTATTTGGATGAAAATGATTACTTGTAAAAACATTAATACTCGGTTACTTAAATGTGGTTTTATATACGTTTGAAAAAATATAATAAATTGGGTTTTATTTTTGCCTATTTTTGATTTTGGGTGTGTCCAAAATTTTGGAATGGGGTTTATTTATATTGCTTTGAAGGGGGAATTAATTTCCTCTTCACGTTAGGTTTTCCAGAATTTAAAAGAATTGAGTAAAATTAAAGATTTTTCTTTATTCTTTTGAATTTTGTAAAATCTAAAAAAAAAAAAGTCCTTAGCCTTTCCAGAATTCCTAAATTTTTATTTAGAAATTTTAATAAAGACTCAAAAATACGTCTATTACCCACTAAGGATAATAAATATATTGAATATTGTTTTTAATAATCTCAAAAATATTAATTTTTTAATAAATTAGCAAAATTATTTTTCTTTAATTCAGATATCCAGATTTTACCATTATTTTCAAACGATCGGCAATTTCATAGAAAATGGCCTAAATCTTCAATAGTATCTAAATTGTTCATTTTTTACATAATTCATAAATATTCATTCACAAACAATTAGTAACCAAAAAAAATATAAAAATTATGAAAACTAAAGTTTAAATTAAAGAACAAACCACATCCAAAAGCACCTGGAATACAGCAAGTACCACCTTGAACAACTCTATTTCAAAAACAATATAAAAATAAAAAATAATCAAATGAAAAATAATCAAATTAAAAAGAATGAGCCAATTATTAATCACGATTTTAAAAGTGCAAAGCAAAAATAAACAATGAGTAATCATTAGTAAAGTTTACGGAAACAATGAATCCAAAATTCTTTGTCCAGTGATTAAAGGATTGTCAGAAGCAAGGTGTTCTGTTACGGGCCTTGGTACACGCACAGGCCAAGAATGCCACATTTTAAAGGTTTCCTTTTGGCCTTGGAATTCAATTTCAAGCACATCTTCGTCAACACCATACTCGCCTTCAGGTGCGATCCAAGTGATTACGCCCATTTTTTTGGGAGGCAATAGCACTCTGTGTTCAATCAGTTTACTTTCGGGTACAACTCCAAATACATCTCCACCAGTGATGTTGTCTCCTTTAGTGAAATTTGTTGGTGTAAATGCAAATTTCCTGTTATGATCAAGAGACGGAATGTTGATCCCTTTTGGGATGAAAATACCTTCTGTTTGTTTTGAAATAACTTCAAGTGGCCTTTGGATACCATCGTATATATTTCCTAATAATCCTGGTCCAAGTTCAACTGATAATGGTCTTCCAGTTCGAAGAACAGGATCGCCAACAGTTAAGCCAGCTAATAATTGAAAAAGGTTGTTTTTTTTTTTTTAGTTGTTTGTTGAATTTGTTTTTTTTTTTGATAATGTTTTATTGTACTCATGTTTAGTTTCGTTAAAGATTTGGATTTGTTGGAATTGTTAAAGGGCTATGAAGGAAGAATGCTTCTAAAACAAAAAAAAAAAAAAGAAGAAAAAAAATAGAGAAACAAACAAGTGTCTTCGTAAACTTGGATTGTTGCTGTATCGTTTTCAAGTTTAATAATTTCACCAATTAATTCACTAGATCCAACTCTTACCTTTAAAGAATTCAAATCACAAAAAAATAAATTAGAAAAAAAAAAAAAAAAAAGGTTTAATTGTTGTCAAATTCAATCACAATGTGAATTTAATTTTTTTTTAATGAAGGTATGTTCGATTTCGTTTTTAAAACAAATGCTAAAAGAACAAAATAACAAAAAAATAAAAAGAAACAAAAAAAATTAATAACAATCATACCAACTCATACATTGCTGCCCCTTCCATATTTTCAGCAACAACAACAGGCCCAGAGACTGATAAAATTGCACCGAATTCACTTTCTTTTTCTTCGTCTTCAATTTTAGGGAGATTAAAGTAATTACTTTGAAGATTGTCCATTTCAAATTGTGGAAATTAAAAAAAATGAAAAGTGTACCATTTTCAAAAACTAGAAACAAAGTAAATCGTTACTGTTTCAAAAATGAAAGGTTATACTCTTTTTCCTTAACACCTTAGGTTATTTTTTGTTGAGTATCTTTGAGAAGAAAAGTTTTTTGTTTACAAATTTAATACTTTTTCGTGTTTATATCCCTTCTGTGAGAAGATGATAATTCCTCTGATTTTCTGTTTGTCTTTTTGTCATTCATAAGAATTGAGTAAAATCTTCACATTTTTCTCTATTCTTTTTGGATTGAGGAAAACCGCCTTTATTTTCTTGATTTTTTTGTTTATTTGGAAAATATATTGATTTTCGTTAGGTTTTTTTTTGAGTTTTCTATTTATTTGTGAAGTGTTCAGGTTTTTTTTACTTTTTGAAATAAACAGAAAACCTCAAAAAAACCTAGAACACTTCACAGAAAAAACCAAAAAAACTCTGGAAAACCTGGGAACTCTTCAGTACTTGAAGTCACTTGGTTACACTAGCCCGAATCCTGAAACTTTTATTTAGAAATTTTAATCAAGAATTCATAAATTAGCCACTAGAAAAATAAACTTGATCGAATCTTTTTGGGATAATAAAATAAAAATATTATTGTTTTTTAATATATTTGATATCTAATTTTTTTAATTCAAATATCCAGATTTTACAATTATTATTATAGGATGGAAAATTTAAAAGAAATCCAGTTGAAAGTACAACCAAACTTGATATATTTCATATCTTATTTTGAATTATGATGGTTATTTTTAATATAAATACATTGCCTTGCCAGGAAATCTTTTGGTGGGAAAAAGTATGAATTCAATTAAAATGCTTTACAAGTAAAAAGTTATATTTATTGACGTCTAATTGAATTATTCATTGAAAGTAACAAAGTAAAATCAGAATGTCAAGAGGTTGATTGAAAAATGAATGAATTTTTCAATAAATATTTACGGAAGAAAATGAAATGGAATGAAAAATTAAAAAAATTAAAAGCTAAATTATTATTAGTTTTCATCAAGACCTTTGGATCTATCAAACATCCCCGAAAATATCCGAAAATCCAAAATACTCAAAAATTTAGTAACCACTTAAAAAAACTTTTTGAACATCTTCTAAATTACTATTGTGCCAAAATACGGGTTTAATGTAATAATCGGAATTTTATTGTAAATTTTTATTTTTTCCCTGAAAAGTATAACATCTAAAAAATTACAATTTTTTTGGAATAACATTCAACCCATTGTGTGTGAAAGGAATTGGTATCTTAAAGGAATGTAACATTTCTGGTCATTACTGAATGATATTAACTAATGAGAGAAAATGGCATTATATTGACAATTTCTAATTATGTATCTTTACTCATAATTTTATGATCTTAAATATAATCCAAAAAAAAACCGAGTAATATCTAATCGAATACACATACCCTATAACCCAAGGTTTCCAGCCCAGCTCTTATTTAACTTCCTATTCTCTAAGAGAAATTGGTACATCACACCATACTTTCCCAGCCCACCCTACACAATTCCCTACTAACACCAATCATACGATGACATCTAGCATACATGTTTACTTAGCTAACGAGTAGTAACATACTCCAATATACCCAAAAGATATCAAAAAAAAAAAAAAAAATCCTTTCAGAGGGTTTAAGGTAGATAAACTAATATATATATATATATATATAAGGTTTTACTTAAGAAATGTTATTTTTTATTTTATTTATTTATTGTAAGAAAGGAGTAATCAAAGAAAATATACTAAATAAAAAAGAGAAGAAAAAAAATAATTAAATTATTAAAGTAAAAAAATATTATATCATTTACATGACCAAATTAAAAATTATCCACTGTCGTTGGGTTTCCCAGGATTTGAAAGAATTGAGTAAAATCCTTGATTTTAATGAATTCTTTTGAATTCTGGAAAACCTAGACAAACCCCACCCTGAAACAGGAGGAGTAAAAACCAGATAGAAAGATTATTAACAATAAATAAGATTTCACAAACTGTGATTAATAAATTGATATTCGACAACTCGAAAGAGTGAGGCACTATGTACCCGAATTTATATATTTTTTACTATTTTAGGAATTTTTTATTATCAATTTTTTAAGATAAAATATTTTTCAACAAAAAATATTTCAGAACACCAAGGTTTCTTAAAAGTTCTACAAATGTGTTTTTTAGTGGTTAGACAATTTTCAAATATTTTCGATTTTTGGGTATTTTAAGGAATATTTCAAACACCCATATATTTTGTTTTTTTTTTTTTTTTATGATTATTTCATGTGATTAATAGAAAAAACTAGAAACAAAATTAGACGAAGAAACAATTAAGAAAATAGATGGAAAATTGTAGTAGTATAGAATAATCAATTGAAAAAATTTTCGAATCTAATTAAAAAAAAATAACCGAATTAACACCCCAGATTTCAAATTGTGGGGAGCAAAAGGAACTCTAATAATAACAAGTCTAAAAAAACACAAATGTTAGATCTTATAATTTTAAAATGTGCTCTTTTACAGCCACAATTTTTTATACTGTGGCCGAGTTTTCACTTTTTTATTTTTCTTTAATATTCTTTTTACAATTGTGAATACAATAAAAAAGTAAAAAAGATCAAGTTTTTACAAATTTTATAAGTGGTTGATAATCTCTATGATTATTTCAAAAAATTTTCTCATTGTTTAATGAAAAAACTGATTTTAATTTTAGTAAAATGGTTATAGTAAAAACATTGATGTCAAGAACCTAAAACACAGAAATTATCTAGATTTAAAACCTAAAATAAGACAGAAAACCACTTTCAAGGATAAATATCCCCTCTATCTAGTGGCATCGTAAAATTTCTTGTAAAATAATACATATTACAAGTACAGGATAAGAGTGAGATCTCCAGATAAATAATTGTGTAAGAATATAAACCACTTTATAAGGATAATGGAAGTGGTGACTTATTGCCCCCCCCCCCCCATATTGTTAATTATAAAAAAAATTTCTAATTTTAAGATCAAAATTATTGTTTCTTATTTTGTCAAATTTTTTATTTTTCTTTTATTTTTCTTTTTTCAGGTTTTTCCTTTTTTGTTTCTTTTTTTTTCTATTGAACGCATGAAATAATTAAAAACAACCCTAAATATATGGATGTTTGAAATATTCCCTAAATTAGCCCATTAATTTCTAAAATACTTTATTAAATAATTTATTCATAACAAAAGATCCTTTGAAATCAAATAGAACATTTGTTTAATCTGTTTATTACCATTCTATCACAATAAAAGCTATTTCCAAGAAAGTGGGGCAAATTTATTTTAAAATATCTTTATTAAACTCAATATTCAAAAAAGTATTTATTTATACAAAATCTCTAACTACCATTTATTGATTCTTGATAATAATTCTATTTGTTTCTTATTATTATATTACATACATAAAATTTATTAAATTTTCTGATCTGGATTTTATCTGATATTTTTTTCTAGTCAAAATTGGTATTTATTATTTTCTTTTTGATTGAAAAATCGTTATCATAACTTATTTAACCCCAAAGAATTTTCAAATAGAATTAAAAACATACAGTCAGCTCCAGTTTTAAGGCACAAGCTTTATCGGAATTTAAAGATCAATAAAAATCTCAAATTAAGGTACAAAATTTTGGATTCTAGCAAAATAATTTGTAAAAAAAAAAATTCCAAATTTATGACCTTAATTTGAGATTTTTTTGTGCTTTAAATTTCGTTGAAAGTTTGTGCCTTAAAAGTGGAGCTGATTATACGATATCAGTACCAAAGCACAAATAACTGGCTTAAATGTAAAACTGAGATGAAAAATATCTTCTCACCTTCTTAGGTATATTCTACAGTACTTAAATAAGTGAAATTTAAAAGTAGAACAAACAATAAAAATACAAAAAAAAAAACGCAAATAAACAAATTTTTTGAACAAAAATGATTTATTATAATCTTTTAAAGAAAAGATCGTCTGAAACTTTACTAATCTCAAAGGTAAAACTTTGTATTGTGTCTGAAGTGATGTCCAGAACTTCCACCCATAATAATTACAATTTGTTTCAAAAAAACTTTTACTCATTTTTCTTACTTTATTTTCCTTTTGTAGCACTTATTCTTTTCTTGAATAATGATCTCAGAATTTTTTATTCTTTCTTCAAGAGGGGACAGAATCGTTTATAGAAATCGTAATTGAATTTTTCTTTTTTTTTTTTTTTTTTTCTTTTTCTTTTCAATTAAAAGGTTTTTTTTCATTCCTTCCATTAATTATATTTTAAAACTGTTAAAGTTAGAAAAGAAATAAAGCATAACTCTGCAGAGATTCTTTTCCGAAAGTTAAAATTTTCAGAAACTGATTGCCCCCCTGTTTTTGTAAGTGCAATGTCTTGCTAATAAACAACAAATGGATTTTCTTTTTTTTATTTGACTTTTTCTTTTTGGATCTTTTCAAACACAAAACAAACAATCACAATCACAATAACAATAACAATAACAATAACAATAAAATTACAAAAGAATGAAGATGGGATTAATTATATTTACGTTTCGAAAAGTGGAATGTATTTCTGTTGTACAACACTGGTGAATATATCGTCTTCTTTTATTATAGAAATGATAAACCGTATCATACAGGTGATTAAGGATTACTGTGAGGTAATTAATGAAGAAATCGTGCGAAAAAATAATTTATTACTTTATGAGCTCGTTGATGAAATAATTGTAAGAAATCATTGATCCACAATTTTTTTATTGGATTACTAACTGCGGTTTTTTGTTCAATAAATTGTTCTTATTTACTTTCTTTTTTTTTTTACTCCTTTAAAAATTAAAAAAAAATTCATAAAAATCTTTTTTTATTCTTTTCTTTTGTGTTTTTTTTTTTGTTTTAACTTAATAACGAAAGGACTACGGGTTACCACAACAAACAGTTTCTGCCCAATTAGACAAATTTATATGCAGTACACCAATTCTTGAAAAAGATCTTAACAAGCCAATGAAAAAGATAACCAGAAAAAAATCAAGCAAACTTTCGAAAAAAAAACAACCCACTTTATTGGTCAACTTTGAAGAAACTCAAATAATCGAAATTAAAAAAGATGTAATTAATAACTCTTTTTTTCTTTTTTTCCTTTTGAATTTGTTTGTTTTAATAAAATTATCTTTCTTTTGCAGCCAAGCTCAGAACAAATCTAAGAAATGATCTTTCCTTGAAAACAAAAATAACACTTTTTACGGCCATTTATTATGCTACTGTCCAAAAAATTCTAAATACTGTTAAATTCTCATTAAAACAATTCCAATTCTCCCTCAAAGCACAATAAGCAAGTTTAGGGACTACCTGAATTCCATGTACTGTGAATATTACTTTTATTACTAACAACATATTTGTTTACTTCAAAGAATGTTGAGCCATGAGATCTTGTTAAAAATTTAAAATTTAGGTTTACAATCATTTTCCAATTGACAAATGAAAATTTTTATTTCAATTTTCTTGTATTTTTTATATATTAGCTAATTATAAGCCCGAAAAAAAGTCAAGATCTTCACAAAATCAATTAAAAATGAAAGGTGTATCTAAAATTACTTTTGCTTCATTACATTTATCAAATCTCTCGTCAATATATTTAATCAACAATTCAATTGAAAAACGTTTGAGCTTGTGAAAATAGTGATTTATAATTATTGATTTTTTTGATTGATTTTTTGATTTTATTTTAAAACATGTAAATTTCTTTTTTCTTTTAAAAAAAAAGAAATAAAAAGCATTTTTAAACTTAAAGGGGAAAAGGGTAGGGCGTAGATAACATTTCCATTTTGATGAAAAATCAAAATTTTCAAGTCATTAATCTATTGAAATAATAACAGGTTTTAGCAATTTATAATTATTGATAAAGCAAGTGAAAAATAAAAAGTGTTATATACCTTTTAATAAACCACTATTTAACTATGTACACTTACCCTTAAAAACCATCCAATTCTCAGAATTTTGAGAAATAAATAAAGTTGATCTAAAAAAATAAAAGACATTTTCAAAAAGCGAAAACTCATAATTTTAATAATTTCTCATGAAACTGTTCTCTTTGAGATTGTTAAACATTTCCATGGTTATTTTTTTTAGCCTTTTGTGCTTTTTGCTTTTCGGAAATGACTTTATTTTATCTTTTATTTTAATTCACATTTTTGAAAAAGGGACTGTATTAAAAATTAACAAAATTAAAATATTTGAGATTCATTTTTCTGTTTTTATTTGACCAATAATTCAACTTATTTATTCACTCATCCGACCCCTTTTTATATTAAATATTTCCAAGTTAAAGTTGCCCAGTTTTAACGGACGAATTACACGTGTTTAAAGGGTTTTAAAGGATTTTATAAGAAAAAATTTATTTTGGAAATTCTTAAATTGAAATCATTTTTTTCTATTTTTGCTTTTTGATTTCTTCTATTTTTTAATTGCGAAGTAATTTTTTATTTGCTACGTAATTTTTTATTTGCTACGTAATTTTTTATTTGAAACGTAATTTTTTTTAGGCTTAATTCATTTGCAAATTTTTTTTTTATTTGTAAGATCGATATCCACAAAGTAAAAACGTGTTATTCTATTGTTATTGAAACAATAAAATTGGTTGTAGAGAAAAGCATATTGATTTCTATTCGAATTTTCTTTGAATCTTCAATTCAAGAACAAAATGAAATTTGTTGTTTTTCTCAATGCCTTTACCTAAGAACTTGGATTTTTCAATTTTTAACGAAAATATATTGATTGATTAGATCTAGTTCATACGGATATCAGCTATTCTTTGGTGTATATTATTCTAATTATTTCTTATTTATTCCCAAAGATCAATTATAAAAAATAATTGATATTTGTAGAAAAATTTTTTTGGTCACCTTTGGCAGAAACAAAGTTTATTCAATGCGATTATGTAAAAATCTCATTTAAAAAACAATATGAACAAAAACAGCAGAAATTAAATAAACTATAACCATAAAAAAAAAATAAAATTAAAACACAATATTATTAGTAAAAATTCAATTGAATATCTTGGATCATTATATGAACCAATGAATAATACATCAAATTTTTATATAATGAAAAATCAAAAACCAAAAACCAAAAAAAAAAAAACTTACTTTAGTTTTTAAAACTTTTAAATCATCACCATTGAATTATTTTTTGTCTTTCATTTTTCATTTTTACATTAACAAGAACTTTTCAAGCACAAACAATTTTTTTGAAAATTCGAACAATTGAAAAGAAAATTTTTTAATGATTAGTAACATAAAATAAATTTAATAAAACCAATTTATAAGATCTGTATAAAAAAATTTATCAAAGAAAATTTGAAAATAAAAAAAATTTTGAACAAATAATGAAGAATAAAAATATCATGCAATTACTTGAAAAAATAATTCCTTTTCTTCAAATTTTTTCAATAATGAACTATTGATAATTGTTTATGATGTTGTTTTGTTTTTTTCTTTCTAGATACCTTTATTTTTCAATTATTAATCAAAAAAATATTCTTTTTATTTTAAGGAAAAAATGTGGAATACACTCTAGAAACCATAAAGCCTAAATTTCTGAAAAGAAATTTACGTGTAAAATCATAGATAATACTAATTTAATAAAGAAGTAAAAATATTTGATCAGCGTTAGATCAAATGAAAAATGTTACTTTACTTAAATTAGAACTTTATAGATAGGCTACATATAAAGTGCTAGTTTTTTAAGATTAAGAATTGGTTTTTGAATATTTTCTTTTGAGTTGGCTTTGCTTTTATTTTTTTTTTTCGAAATTTTCGTTGTTTTTTTTTTTTTTTTTTTTGCAAGTTTACCAAATATTGTTTTTACACAATCCTCGTACAAACACCAACTAGACATAAGAACCCCAGTACAAGTAATGACTCTACAGATTGTACGCAAAGTTCGATTCGGTTCACTTCCATTCGTTTTAGGAAAGGTCAATTTATTTATTTCACTTTCAGTTCGCGATCAAATCAGATTAAGTTTAAGATATAATCATGAACAAGTTTGGTTAGGTTAGTCATTACTAGTTCTATCAATTCTTATAATGATTTTTTTTTATTCTTGTAACCCCCACCAAACACCTAAAAAAAAACAAAAAGGGGAGAGAACCCAATGAACCTAAACAACTTAAAAAGGGAGATTTGGAAAAAGTAAAAAGTATAAAGTATAAAAAAATATTATTTTTACTTTTTTAAGGATTTTTGATTTTTTCAAAAAGCATTTTCTTCTGAATTAAAAAAATAAATGAACATTTTAGAAAACAAATTTAAGAATAATCAACTCCAATTAAAAATTTCTCTTTTTTAGAAAACTAAATTAAGTTTCAAATACTTCTAATGAATATTTCTATTTAAACGCCCTTTGAATTGGAAGTTACAAATTTATCCACTTCAAAATCCTCTCATGAACAGATTAAATTTGCAACTTCCAATTCAAAGGGTTTTTAAATAGACATGGTCATTAGAATTATTTGAAACTTAATTTAGTTTTTAAAAAAAAAAAAAAAAAAAAAAAATAAAGAAGAAATACAAAAAAAGAAGAAAGGAAAAAAAAAAAAAAGTCAAAAATAATTTGATATGAGAAATCGTAAGTATTTTTATTCAAAAGGATTTGTTTACGTGTGTATGATTAGGGACTATTTTGTTTTGAGCTCCTTTATCCTAATGGCATGTTGAGTTATATTGGTTAAAAATTATTCATATGCTAAAATCATATATATCTTTTGTGTTCTTTTTTCCTCAGTAATTCATCTGTATCTTTTTTGATTATTATATCGAAGTCAAAGTTTTTGATTTTTACTGAGTTGTTTTTTTTTCAGTGTTTTCTTGTTTTCTCATTTTTTTTACAGTCCCATATGAAATCAACTTTTCTATTTATAGCATGGGCACATTTTGTAGTATACCCCTTTTTCACAACCATACGTATACCTATTCAAACCATTTACAGAATGGTTTTAGTTTGAATACTGTGGTTGATGAATTCCAGTTTAAATAAGACTGTTTTTCGTAAAAGTTTTCTGGGAATTGGCTGATTTTGAGGTATTTTTTTAGTTTCCAGTTTTCTTCAACTTGGAATGAGTTCATTTTGTCTAATTTTTGAATTTTAGTTTTGTAAAAAAAAAAAAAAAAAAACATAAAATAAAAATATAAACAGTTATATTATATAAATAGTGTAATCTTAAAATTCCAATTGAATTCAGTGTTTTAAATTTAAATAATAATTATAAAAAATGAAATACTACGAAAAATATTCATCTTAGTTATAATAAAGAATATTTGAACGAATAATTTCCAGTCCTGTTAAAAATTTGAATTTTTTAAAAATTGTAAAAAAAAACAAAATGGGAATGAAAAATAGATCTAATCCACTATTAATAAAAAAAAAAAATCCTTTGATTTTTTTCAAAAATCTAATTCAAACAGAATTACAACTAATATTTGATTCTAAAAGTTCAACCGTTTCCCAAAGTAAAATAAATTGCTTTTATAATTAACAAACCAACATTTGAATTCTCTCTGATCAATAATAACCGATAAACAATAAAGAACAAACAACAAACAACCAATAAATATAAAACAAACGATCAATAATCAACAACCCAATATTCACAATCATCAATCAACATTAATAAAAAACACTCTATTTTCCATAATTAATAATAAATAATAAATAACAAATAAAAAATAACAAATAACAAATAACAAATAACAAATAACAAATAACAAATAACAAATAACAAATAACAAATAACAATAAAAAATAACAAATAACAGGGAGAAATGATTAGAAATGAGGTGACTGGATTGATATCTATGAATAATCAAGTCAAGGAATCATCTGATTTAACAATATCTTTTGAACCATTTTCGCTTGGGAAAGAAGGGAACAAAAAATATAGATATACCGATGTCATGATCGAAGATATTTTAATAAACATTCCATGCAATTCTGATAATTTAACAAAGCCATCACCCTATATCTATATTCCAAGATTACCATTTGGTAATTTCAATTTTTTAAAATATAGAACTTCTGGAGATAAATTATTCAAACCATTCATTGTCGAAACAGATCTGAAAACATTTACAAAAAACAAAATTGATTTGAGAGTTTCGATAAAAAGTGCTTATAATCAAAAATTCTTTGGCCCCGTGACAGTCGAAATACCTGCACCAGAAGAAGCGTTATCGGTCTCTTCTACTTTGACAGACAACATTGGTCAAAAGGTTGTTTTCAATCAAAAGGATAAAACAATTCTTTGGACTTTTGAAAAATTAAATGGTGAACGCGATGAAACTCTTGAGGCCGGGATTATCCTTCGTTCTGGGATTGAAAATCTAAAAAGAGTCAGAAGTCAACTTGGGCCATTAGTCTTAACTTATCAATTGCCGAAAATTTCGATTTCAGGATTTGCAATTTCCCGTATAACTTCTTCTAATATCAAAAGATTCCCTAGAATTCAAAGAAATTTACAATTAATTTCAAAATCAAACTCTTATATTATTCATATTTAATTTTTTTTTTTTTAGACTCATTTTTATTTTCATTTTCATTTTCAATTTCATTTCTATTTTCATTTTTTTCTGATTTAATTTTTTATTAATGGTTTTATATTATCTTATATAATATTATATTTATCATTTTAATAATAAGATTAATTTTTAGTTTATTCATCCTTGAAAAAACAAATAATTATTTTTTATTTTGAAACAAAAAATTCTTATTCAACATTTATTGAATTTTTTTTTTTTTTATTATTATTTCAAAATCAGTTTTAATATGTAACTTTTATAGACTTTATTATTTCTCAGAAAAATTCAAATTTAACCCTGATGAATCAAAAAAACCCTGAAAATCTATTCGTTGAATAAGAAGATTTTACTTCATTTTTGAACCGTTTATTATTTAGAAGACTTCTTAACAAAGAGAATATAATTTTAAATTCACTTTTTCAGAAAATCAACTCAATTTGTTTCTCAGGCAGCATAAATTTGTACATTAATCATTTTATTTTCAGATAACATTTTTGAGTTTTACAAGCCATATCAAAAATTAATTTTATTAATGTAATAATAACTTAGCTTTCTTGTACTTTCGAAAAGAATAAATTAAAGTGAAGAAATTTTAAATTAAAGATAATAATTCCTTAGAAAACAAAATTGTTTACTAAAAATTGTTTTGTAGTACAAGTGAGATATATATCTTGATACAAAGTTTAAAAAAAAAATTACCATCACCTAAAGCCTCTTAGATTAAAATATTTCATTCTTTCTTTATAGTATTATTATTTTTTTTTTCATTTTATAAGGTTTATTAAAACAATACTTTTTCATTAGTGTCATGTTATCAAGGTGATATTTTTTTTTCTGAAATGAAAAAAAACTTTTTAGTAATTTTCATGAGAAACTAACATCAATTAAAAACCATTCAACCTATGATACAGCCGTTTCAACTCAGGTGCGAATCACAGTCATTTGTTGAATGGTTGGGAAATATTCTAAGTTAATTTGATTTTTTTTTAAATTATTTCAAATCATTTAAAATTATTTTAAATTGACTGGGACTGTTCTCCAACCTTTCAACGAATGACTGTGATTCGCACCTGAGTTGAAACGGCTGTATACGATCGATCCCTCAAAAATCAACTACCAAATACGAGGACACTTTAATAAAAATGACCAAAGATCAACACTCAATTTCCAATTAAAATGATGGGAAATACAATTTCATAAACAACTATGCCCGTTCCAAAGTATCATTCTTTTGCGCTTTTTGAGATCTCATTGATTTTATTTTTCTTTTTTTTTTCATTTTTCAAATGAGTTATTTTTATTGAAAGAATATTACATAATCCTTACTTGGTCAAATTTAGAGGGTTACAAAATAATCACAAATCAGATTACATCGGGTTATATTTATTGCACACTGAAAGAAAGCAATTTATCATAAATTAAAGAAATTTAACCATTTGGAAATATAAAATGATGATTTTTTTTTTTTTAAATTTTGATTTTTTGAAATTGAGAAACTCTTTTAAACTTTAATTTTTTGTAATTGAGATCCTGTGGAATTTTTTTTTTTGTTATTTGAATTTTTTTGTGAAAGATGATCTAATGAAATTTTTTTTTTGTTATTTGAATTTTTTCAACTAAAAAAGGGCTATTTCACAATACACTTTTAGGTTTCAAGCCACCCCTTGGGTATGGAAGAAATCTACGGTAAATGGCTAGAACCTTAAACTAATATTTTTTTGATTTGTTAGTTATTATCCTTCTTCTAGGAAAGCAATAATATTTTATTATTAAGCATTTTGATATCTATGAGAATTAGATATGGTTCTTTTAGACATGTAATGGGTGTTAAGTTTCCTTCTAAATGGTAAATAATTTTATTTTAAATTTATTTTATTGTAAATTTTTTAGTTTTTTTTTATTGAGGATTAATAAAAACTTGTTCAACTAGTTTCTTATTCTTAGTTAAAATAAAAATTTTTTAACGAGATTATAAAAACTTTTTTATAATAATTTAATTTTTATTGGATGATATAATAAAGGATTTGTATATGATTAAAATATTATGTAATTGGAAGTAAAAAATAATAATGATCTTTTTATCTAAAGGCTCTATATAATCCGTATATAAATAATATTTAAAAATAAATTATCAGTTTTTTACTTATAATGGTTATTAAAAATTGTAATTTTGTATTTTTTTTTTAAATTCCTTTTTCCTATCTAAATATAAAAAATGAGACCAAAATAATAGAATTTGGATTTGTAAGACTTATATTCCGAACTTCCAAAAGCAATATTTTTTTCAATTTTTTAATTTCATGATTTACAAAATAATTATAAAATAAAAAAAAAACAAAGATTAATTTTATTGGTTTTCTTTTTTTTCCAAAGCAATTTGTAACATCAATTAATTTGCAAGATTTGTCAAATAATTTGTCAAAAGAATTTCTGAGTTAATTATTTAATTATTTTTTTTAAAATTGATTGTTTATTGCTAATTGTAATACTCAAGTAAAATTTAGGAAAGATATTTTTCAATTTTGAGGTCTAATGATTTGATGATTCAGCCTTTAAATTTATGATGAAATACACAATTTTTCTGAAATTCATGTTTTGTTTTTACTAATTTATTGGATCATTTTTAATTTATGAGATCAATATTTTTGTACTCAATTATCAATTAAATTATTTAAAGATCTTTGAACGATGGAACATTAATATGATTTACATTCAATTGCAACATATCTTAATTTTCTACTTATCCTGGGAGAAAATAAACACTTTTGATGATTTTGAAAATCACCCAAAAAGTACTATTTCCAACTTTTTTGATTCCAAATATATATTGTGAGAAATATTGGGATAAGATCTTTATTTTTGAAAAAAAAAAAAAAAAAAATATTTGTTCAAATTTTATAATTTTAAATTTCTTTTGATTTATCCTTTCAAAAAAAAACTTGAACATAAAAAGTTGAAAAAAGATATCAAAACTTCATATAAATTAACTAAAAGTTAAGAAGAAATAATAAAAATGGGTTTTTATTCTGTTCCATTTCGAAAAAAAAAAAAAAAAAAAAAAGAGGCTGATGAAAGGTTACTTTTATTTTTTGTGTAAAAATATTACTGTTGTAAAAAAAACTCTATTCAAAAAACAATGATACAAATTTAAAATCATATTTTTTTTTTAGTTCTAAAAGTTTGAAAAATTAAATAGATAAAAGAAACCAATATTAAAAAATAAGTAAATGAGATATTAGTTACCCAAAGTTCTATTATTAAAAAAATATATCTAAAAAATTATGACTCTTAAATTAGAAATTATTTAAGAAAACAATAAATAGAATTTTATAGATATTTTTAAATTAATAAAAAATCCGCAAATTCTTGAGAAAAAGACTCAAACAATTAAAAAAGACCCTTAGAAACAAATTTGATTCCTAATTTAAATTTTACTCAAAATATCAAGGAGTTAAGTTTCAAAATTGATTTAACCTTTGGTTAACCAATTGAATTTTGAATTAGAGGTTGAATTAGTATAACAAGAAAAATATTAACTGTTGAGAGAAAAATGTTGGACACAGAAAAATGGTTGGACACAATTTTTAATTGGGAACATTATTAAAATTAAAAATCAAATACTATTGATAACTAGGTGAATTTTATATAAATCCAGGTTTAAATATGTTACAAGTTCATTAATCTGTGGTTTGTGTAGAATACTTATTTGAATAGTTGATAACTAAAGTAGATCTTGCTATTTTAACAAAAATCCAAGTTTTAGTAAAGTTTACTATTAATTCTGAAAATGGTAATTTTTAAACTTGCTATAGATTATAAGAGATAAGGGTTTGAAAAAGAAGAATTACATTAATCGTTATTCTGGTAAGTAGATTATTGTTATTTTCTTTAGTTATTTCGCAAACGATTGAAATTAAAAAACATTTTCAGTAATGTTCCCAATTAAAATTGCTGTCCAACTATTTTTCTGTGTCCAACATTTTTCTCTCAACAGTAAACCCAATTATGTTTTATTTATAATTTGGGTTTTTTTAATCTTGGCATAGACATTTTTTGATAAGTGTTCAATATTATTTCTCAGAACTTGGTCCGATTTCCTTTTTCTACAAGAAGACTATAAATTAAAAAACTAGCGCTTGGAAAAATAGATAAATTTAAAATAATTCTACAATAATTTAAAGTTGAATTAATATTTGAACAAATCTTATAACTTACTTTACAACAATTTTTGACAAAGAACCTTTTGAAGATCTACTAATTTTATCAAGTTTTGTAACCTTTAAATCGATAAAATGTTTTGTTCAAAGCTTATTTAAATAAATTTGTAAAATGGAATATTATGTAAAATATTTTCAAACATTGGTATGAATTTATAAGTCAAAATTACCAAGATAATGATAAACAAATCAAAAATGTAAAAAGAAAGAACATTTTTCTCCGAAACAACTTAGATTTAAAAAGTATTGTGCAGATCAAACCTTTTGTTGGATTTCATAAACGAATAAATATGATTCTTATAATCATTTTTTATATTTTTTTCAAAATTGAAAATTATTTTTTACAACTAAAATAGCAATGACACAAACAGGCTTTTTTTGGCATGGAATTTTGTCTTTGTAAAACAAATCTTTTTCAATCACCTCTTTCTTACTTCCAGTGATAACATCAAAAGAAAAACGATCGTATATTAAAATTCATTTTCTTTTTCCTTTTATTTTCTTCAATTGTTCAAAACAAAAGAAACGATTTTGGTGCACATGCATTTTTTGATATTAAAGTTCGAAAAAAATCACAGAAAAATCCACCAATAGTTTCGATTTATAGTAGCGATATCCCACCTGTAACTATTTCTTTTTTTTTTTTTAATCTATTTATCACAAATTTTGTAATTTAATCAAACACTAAAAAAGGCCATTACAAAATTTAAACAAAACAAAAAAAGTTTTTGTTTCTTTTAGATCCTTTTCTTGAACGAGGCAACTTCAAAAATTTGTCACAATTCCTCTTTTTTTTCTTTTTTTCTTTTTTTCATCCTGTATTTGTTTTTAAATTCTCTGAATTAACATAAATTTTTTCTCAGATCCTTTACAAAACTAAAACCTTTTTTTAGAAAACTGACTCTTTCTTTTTCAATCTAAAGTTAAAGTTAAATTTAAATAAAAAGAATATTCTTTTTATTGTATCTGTTTTGAATTCTAACAACAAATTGTTCAGGGCATGTGAAAGAAAATTTAATTTTGTAACTACTTACAAAAGCACTTCTTTCAATAAACTCCTTCACCTTACAAATTAAAATTTTAAAACGGGATCATAAAGCAATTCTGTAATGGTTTATGAATTTATAAACTTCAAGATAACTGCTTTTGAAATACTTTATAAAACTCTTATTCAACACTTTTTTAAAACTTTTTGAAAGTTTTCTGTTTTAAAAAAGTGAAAACTTTTTTTTTTTATTTTATTTTGAAGGGAGGAAATTAATTTCTTCATACAGCCGTTAGGTTTTTTTTAATTTAAAAGAATAGAGTAAAATCATTTAATTTGACTCCACTCTTTTGCATTCTGGAAAAATATTGTTAGTTTATCTTGAGTTTTCTGCTTATTTCCACAATTGATAGTTTTTTAGAATAAAACAGAAAACCAAACAAAAACTGCAGTTAGGTTCTTAATTATTTAAAAAATAAAATGAAAATTAACTGTTGTGGAAAAAAAGTGAAACACGGTTTTTAATTGGGAACATTAATAGAACCTGAAAATGAAAAGTAAAATCAATAAAAAGAAGAAACCAATTAACTTCAAATAATAACCCATTATATTATTTTCAATCAACCCAACAAATACAATCTAAATCGACTTGATTTATCGAAATTATTGTTGTGGTTTTTGAGATCTCAAAAATAGTCAATTTTTTGAACAAATTTTTAATAATTGATCAATCAAAGAAAAACCCATACTAAAAGGTAGTATTTAAAAAACTGTTATTGTGGCGAATACCTCACTTTGTCTTTATTTATTTATTTATTCTTTTTTTCATTGATCTTACTTTGAATTTTCAGTAATGTTCCCAATTAAAAACCGTGTTTCACTTTTTTTCCACAACGGTAAATAAAATTTCGGTTTATTTCAAAAAGTGAAAAAGACCTAGTCACTTCATGTTAGGTTTTCCAGAATTCAAAAGAATTGTGGAAAATCTTAGATTTCACTCTATTCTTTTGAATTCTGGAAAAGCTTTGTAAGTCCTTTTTTAATTTGAGAAATAAATTGAAAATTTTTGAAATTTTCTTTTAATTTCCAAAATTAAAAAAAACCGCCGTTAACTTTTCTTGAGTTTTCTGTTTATTTGGAAAATCAATTGATTTTCGTTAGGTTTTTTTGAGTTTTCTATTTATTTAGAAAATCAATAGATTTTCGTTAGGTTTTTTTTACTTTTTTAAATAAACAGAAAATTTTAATAAATTTTCGGTTTATTACAAAAAGTAAAAAAAACCTAGAACACTTCACAAATAAAATAGAAAACCTCAAAAAAACCTAAAACACTTAACAAATAAAACAGAAAACTCAAGAAAACCTAGGCACTCTACGGCACTTGACGACACGATCCCATAAAAAATGAAAAAAGTGAAAACTTATTCATAATTAAAACCTTTTGGAGCTTTTCTGTTTTAAAAAAGTGAGGGCAACAACATTTGAATGTGAGGTAGTTTTGTTAGATTGGAAGAAAAGCACTTTTTTAAAATTTTTTCCTTATTTAAATAAAATAGAAAACTTTAAAAAAGTTATAATTCTCAAAAAATTCTAAAAAACCTAGAACACTTCACAAATAAAATAGAAAACCTCAAAAAAACCTAACAAAAATCTATTGATTTTATAATTAATAAGAAAACTCAAGAAAAGCTAACAGAGATTTTCCAGAATTCAAAAGTTTTGGGAGAAAAATCCAAGATTTTACTCAATTCTTTTAAATTCTGGAAAATCTAATGTGAAGTGCCTGGGTTTTTTTCACTTTTTGTTTTTGTTTCGAAATTCTATTGATTTTCTAATCAAAACAAAAATTAAAAAAAACCTAACGGCAAACAGGAGGTAATTTTGTTGAATTACCTCTGCTAAATAATAAAAAAAAAAAAAAAAAAAGTTTTTTTCTGAAAAAAACAACTCCATTTTTGTGTTGTTTTATATATCTTTGGTAATACACTCTCTAAAAAAGAAAAGTATCATTATAAAAATAAAATACTTTAAAAAATTGTTTTTTGTTAGTAAAAAAGAAAAAGAAGGAAAATCACCAAATTTTCTGTTTTCTATAACTACTTTAGGCCAATTTTTGAAGATTACATCAAAAAAAAATATTTTTAACTCATTTTAAAAACAATAATAATCCTCAATTATTATTAATATTATTATCATTATTTGATCATTCTTATCGCATATAATAATAAACTATAGATTCCAGTTCGTTCAGAAGATACAATGAATGTAAAGATTCTTTTAGAAAACAATGTTGGGCTTTCAACAGTTAGATATAAAGTAGCAGAAGCTCAATTTTCAGGAGAATCTCTTGAATCAAAGACAACAAACATCCCAATCACTCAAAATTTTATTTCAATTAATAACCAAGGGAACGAGTGGCATTTTATGAGGCAAAACAATTGTTGGGTAATTTACTTTGTTTCTCTGCAAGTATTGTATTCAAAAATTAAAAAGTTTCTCCCAGATATACGAGATTAATTTAATGTAGCTTAAATAATACCACAATGAATTTTGATATTTTATTATTATAATTTCTTATTTTTGTTTTTGATTTTTGTATTTTTTTATTTATTTAAAAAAAAAAGTTGAAAACTTTCAATTTTCCATTATTTTCTTTAATTTATCTCATAAATCCTTTTGAAAGATCAATAAAAACTAAAATATATAATTATATATTTACTATTTATTTTGATTTTGATTTAGAAAAAAGAAAAATAAAATTAATAAATTTCTTTAAAAAATAATTAGATTTACAAAAAAAGAATCATTAAATAGAATTATTCGAATTAAAAAATATTTGGAAATTTGATATTCAAAAGAATGGAAATAAATTAACAGCAAAAAGAAAATTGAAATGAAATTTATTTTTTGTTTTTCCTTTAAAATGTAATACAATGTTATGCTCTTTCAAGAGTTATAATATACATACAATTCTTTATTTGTTTTTTCAACGATGGATTAATTAATAGACCAAATTTGAAAAATCTATTTTTTTTTTCTTCAAATACTACTTTCTTTTTGATGTAAATTCCTAAATATTTTGAAACTAAACTAGATTCCAAAAATTTGGACACAGTTTATACAGTTGAAAGAACATCATTACTGTACTTTAAATTCAAATTGGAAAGAATTTTGATTTTACAAACAATTTCATTTTTTGTCTTTTTTGTTTTGTTTTCATTTCTTTTTTTGCAGTTAGGTAATCTGTTTGGTTAGATCTCGAAATTTTTTTCAATGGTTGATAGAAGGTTAGTGTTGAGTTTGTTAAATTGGGAAATAACATACAATTGGTAGATGGTATCTTATCATTTGATCGATCAACAATTGTTGGTGAAATTTCAACAAATTTACCAATACATTTTTTGTTCCGCTCGTTTCATTATTTTGGACAAACCTGTTTTTATTTTTGAGTTTTAAATTTTTTTTCTTTTATTTGGATGAAAATGATTACTTATAAAAACATTAATACCTTTTAACTTAAATGTGGTTTTATCTTAGGTTTGGGAAAATACAATAAATTGGGTTTTTTTTTGCCTATTTTTGATTTTGGGTGTGTCCAAATTTTTGGAACATGGTTTAATTCGAAGAAAAAAATAATAAGATCTTCAACATAATTATAAAATTAAAAAATTGATCTTTTAATTTGACTCTTGCTTATTTAGTATTTAAGAGAAAATTTATTTTTTGCAATTTGAACCGAAAAGTTAATAAAAAAAAAAGTGGACAATATGAAAATGAAATCATAGTTCCTAATCAAAACACCCCAAGTTCATAAAATATTTAACCTTGTAAAAATTACAAACAAACAATTTTAATTCAAATATACCAATAAAAAATATTAGCCAATTCAAATAATCAGATTTAGAATCAAGGAAAATTGGTTAAGGTTTTAATTGAGAAAATTTAATTTGAAAATTTTTTAAGGGTCTAGACATTATGATTAAAAATAATTTTCTGAAGGGAAAAAAAAAAATTATAATTTTAATAGGTGCCTAATAACAGCCAAAATCTATCCAACCTATAAAGTGTGATCAATATCCTAAAATCAACAATCAAAAAAGAGTACATTTTTTGAAAAAAAGGATCAAAGAGCGACACTCGATTTCCAATTAGAATGGTTATGAATTATAATTCTGAAAATAACCATGTCATTTTGAAGTGTCTTTCTTTGAGCGCTTTTTGAGATCTTGAAGATTTTTTAAATTTTTTTCATTTCTCGATTTAGTTAATTTTTTCTCAAGAATGTTACAAAATCCTTACTTTGTAAAATAAAGAGATTTATTAATAATCACAAATTAGATTAAACCAAAATAAATTGATTGTATACTTATAGAAAACAATTTCTTTTAAATTTAAAGAAATTTAACTATTTGGAAATTTAAAAAAAGTATTTCTATATATTTAAAATTTGATTTTTAGAATTGAGACTCCTTTTAAACTTTTTTTTTATTTGTAGAATTTTTTGGAATTGAGAATGCTTTAAACCTTTTTTTTTAAATTTGAAATTTTTTTTTTATGAGATCCTCTTAATATTTTTTATTTGTTATTTGAATTTTGTAGATCAAAAGAAGAGAAATTCCTCAATACCCTTTTTGGTTTTAGTTGACTCTTGAGTGTGGAACAAATCCAAGGTTAATGACTAGACCCGTAAACTCGGATTTTAATCTATTTTGTTAATGAAGATACAGTCAGTTTCACTTTTAAGACACAAAATTTCAAGGAAATTTAAGGCACATAGAAAAATCTCAAATTAAAGCACAAAATTGGGATTTTTTTCTTACAAATTAATTTACTATAATCTGAATTTTGTGTATTAATTTGAGATTTTTTGTATGCCTTAAATTTCGTTCAAAGTTTGTGCCTTAAAAGTGAAACTGACGGTAGTAAAGTAACAAATTTTTTCAACTACAAACGGTTTGGCTTTTTAGATTGTTTCCATATTTTTAAGGTTTCTAATATATAACTTTGTACCATTTTGTTTCTTACAACAAGTAACTTGCAAATTAAGGGGAAAAGCAATATGTTCCACTTTACTTTTTGAATTATATAGCATCGAAGATTTCTTTTTTTCTAATCCCTTAAGAACGAGGCTAAGCTGAGATATCATGAAATAGTGGAAAAGGAAATATAAATAAGGTAAAATTATCTCTTATATACCCTGATTTTCTTATATAAATACAGCTGTTTTCAAAGTCTGAGATTTTAATTTGTTCAAAGTTCATTTGTTTAGTTAGCCCTTTTTCTTCTTGTAACCAACTCGAGTTGGGTCGACTCTTAACATTAACTGAAAGAATATTGGAAAAATATGATCTGCTCTAGATCTCAAATACCAATAAAAATTATTCTTTTATTAATTGGTCTAAACTAGTAGAGAAAAAATGTGATCTCTTTCGTTTTATTAAAATTTTCATTCCTTTTTATGACTTTATTCAACTTTGAGTTGACTTTGTGTCAAAAAAAAATTGTTATATTTAAAAAAAAAGTTAGACAAATTAGCAGATTTAAATTAAAATTTGTAATCTTTGAGAATTATTTTCACACAAAATAGATAAAAGATCTTATGTTCTTTTAAAAAGGTGTCTGGAATGAAATACTCAAAACGTTTCAGTGGATTAATAAAACAATTTTCAAGTCATCAGTATTCTTTCTTTTATTACATAACTCTACTGTGATTATCTCAAAAATAAAGGAAAATTTTGATTTCAATTTCCGAAATGAATATTAATTATTACTAATACAATCAAATTAGAGGAGTAAAAAATTTGTCTAGGGTTAACCAAGTAAGTTTATTTTATTGTTATTAAATATCGTCTCTCAAAGATATTGTAAAGATCTTTGGATTTTCTTCTTATAAACTCGAAAAATATTTTGGAATGTGAACCAAAAATTTTCATTTTTTAATTGGAAAATAATAGTAATTTTGAAAGTAAAACAAAACAGAATAAATAAAAATCCTAAACATTTTCACAGATACAAAAGCCCCTTTCAATTGTTATTCATACCCTTAAGAGAAAAATCATTTGTGAATTTTTTACCTTTCTGATAAATTTCAAACCATACAATAAGATTTCGGAAGTAGGGAAAATTAAATTTGCTAAATTGTGTAATTTGCATTGTAAAATCCAATAAATCATCAAATTCAAAACAAACCATCTTGAGACTAACATTTCAACACTACTTTAATCGGGATTTTTTTCTACAAAAATAATTAGTAAATTATCAAAACAAAACTATTGTCTTGACAAATAAATAATAGTTTCGAAATTTTTGTCAGGTAGTTAATTTCGTTGTCTGATATTTTAAGGAAATTTGATTGTTTTACAATCAGACAATTAAATATTAAAAGTTAATAACAATGGAAATCAGGAATGAAGGTTTTCAATAAATGTAGTCTCTAATTTTGATTTCAATTTCATCAAGATTCTTTCAGTAGAATGATTTTACAAATTAATACTTATGTTTTAATTACGAAAATAGTGGAAAAAACAATTATAAAAAGTATTTATTAAAGACAAAACATATTTGATAAATTAAGATGTGAAAAATAATCCTTAGTATTTAACGAAAACTGTTGTCTGAGAACCTTTGAAAAAAACTCGATTTTTAATTACAAAGATAAAGCTTGTGGGAAAATGATAGAATTTAGATTTTCCATTTTAAAAATAAAGCGATCCGAAAAATCAATTATTTTAAAAATAGAATTAAATTTCAAGATTAAAGATTAAAGAGTCAAAGGAATTGAAATAAAAAACCAAAGAGATAAACCTAGAATCTTTATTTTCCAATAAAATTTTAAAATGACAAATATAAAAAATTGTGATAATTCTACATTTTTAGGTAGTTTTAAAATTAAATATTTTAATAAAAATTATTACATTCTGATTGAACTATCGAAATGGGATAGCTTACAAAACAATTTAAATTAGATGCTAGATTTCTGAAAAGGTTTTAACGGCGATTTGAATTCCAATTAACTTGAAAAATAAAGTTGAATTTGATCATTATTAATTATTTTTGAAAATTTTTTACAATTTCTTACATTCAAAAAATTTACAGCATTAATATCAATTGAGACTTTTTTTTTTCCAACCTTAATTCAAAAATCATTGCTCTTTCTTACAATTAATTTTGTTTTATTAGAATTTCCATACTTTTATTTCTTTAAATTTAGAGAAAAAATGTAAGAAAAATTTTTTTTTTCCATTCCAAATTTTTACAAAAAAATTTTTGATTTAAATGAATGGGAATCAATTAAAATATATTCAAGCATATTGTGTTGAATTCTAAAATGTGTTATTTCTTAAATTAAAAGAAATTTAGACTTTAAATTAATTTAAGAATTTTATGATTAGGAGAAGACTTCTAATTGAAATTTTATGGACAATTTTCATTAGAAAGTATTTGGGTTTAAGTATGGTCTAAGAATTATCAAGTTAAATTTTTCTAACTTTTTAAAAATAATACTATTAGAAAAATTATTTTTGTCAAGAGTCTTACTGTTAATTGTCGAAGAAAAAGATCAATTTTTTCATTCAGCTTTCCAAAAAAAATATATTCCAAGAATCAAAACAAATTATCCAAAGTCCCTAATTCTAAAAGATAAATTAATAATTTAACTTCTTTTCAGAATTTAACAATTTGAAAGTTTAGCCTGGTGTATGTATGCAATCTTTTTTTGGAAAGCTGAATGAAAATTTTGTTCAATTTATTTTGCAACAAATAGTATACACTGTCCTCAACACACGGCTAGACAAACTGTGAATCTATTCATTTCTTTCAGATACCTAAAAATAAAAAAAAAATTATCCAAATTTTCTTATTTTGAAAAAAATAAAATTACAAAGAGGGTTGGTGTTGCAATGAACAAAAAAACAAAAATAATTCGTTTCTGAAGAAAAATGAAAAATATTCGATATTTTACAAAAAGGATTTGAATAATATCATCATTTGAAAAAAAAATCAAGAGGTTAGTTGTCTTATGAAGTTCTAACTGGTCTCTTTTTTTTTCAATTTAAGATATCTTTTGAGCTAACATTAGAAAATTTTCTATTAAAAAGTTCATTTTTTTTTTTTACCTTGATTTTGACAAATTTCTTGTATATCAAGCAAAACAATTTATCCATCTTTTAAATGAATAAAACCCATTACCAAATAACCTTTCCCAAAAATAAAGCAAATCAAAAAGCACGTACAATTAGAAAGTGTACCTACCACAAAAGGATTAAGAAAAACCTGAAAAGCCAAGATCTAAGTGATCAAATGAAACACACGCTCAAGAAAATAGGAATTTTTCATTATAACTCAATCAAACTGATTGAATTAAGTTCTTTGTTCACAGAAGGGGACTTTTTTGATACAGAATTCCAATTTTATGTCCCCTTCAAGATCATAAGTTTTGAAAATGAAAATGTCGTGAATAGGAAGATCTGGGCCACAAACGAAAGAACATATTCACCAAGCTCTGATTTGGTCCCAGTTATCATTCACAGTTCGCAATATATCCCCAACAAAACAAAATTGCAATCAAAGCCTGTTGGTGTAATTGTTGGTGTTAGACATTTGAAAAGTAAGCCCCAAATCTACAATATGAGAAGAAAAAATGGCATTCGCTCGAGATATAGCACCAAAGAAACAGGGTTTGTTGTGGAGATTTGCTCATTCAAGTTTCTTTACAAGAATTCAGAAATACCCACTGATTTTCTTGAGAAGACGAGTGTTTTGAAACACACCAAAGAAAACTATAATAACAATAACAATCATAACAAGAACACTAAAAACAATAATAATAATAATAACAATAACAATAACAACGCTAACAATAACACCAATAACAATAACAATAATTATACGTTCAACAAGAATGAGAAGACCAAGATAAATAGTGAGTGTAATTTTGAAAACATCTTAGAAGAAGAGTTTAAGAATTTACTTGATATTGTAAACATATCAAGCAACAAACAAGAAGAAAAAAAAGTTTCAAATCCAATTATTTCTCACGATTTGAAGAAAAAAAGTTTTATCACAGAAGATCAAACAAAATTCAAACTTATTTCCGTTGAAAACCTTGACGGGGTTGAAAGTAACCCCTTTTATAATTTCAATCCCATAGAATCTGAAACGCAAGCAAATTATGATTTTAATTTTGGTTTTGATTTTGATCTCAATTTAAATTTCGGGTATGATTTTGAAAACAATTATAATTATGAATCCCAATTCCACCAAATCGAGAATATTAATTTGGATGCTTTATTTTTAGATACGTTTAACACAACTTCAGAGAATAAACCAGGAAGGGGAAAACGTTTAAGGTAAATTTTTTTATTTTATACTTTATTTTACTTTCAATTTATTTTTGATCAAAACCCTAATTATTTTTTATTTTTCCTATTTTGGCTTGTTTTTTCAAAAAATATCATTTTTTTTATTATTCAAATTTATAGTAATGATTTATATACACCAAAATTCTACAAAAGATTTATTAGAGATTAACTGAAAACATCCCCATTTTATTCAAATTGAACTACCCATCAAATTGTATTTTATTTATGTTTAAATCGAAATACCGTTTATAATATTAAAATAAAATATTAATATCAGAAAACTGCAAAATAAATACCACTAAATCATATTTATTGGATTTTCCAAGGTTTGAGTGAACCAATATTTTTATACATATACCCGTATATCCGTCGAGATGCTTTTGTTCTATCTATATTAACAAATTCACCTTAAATTAAGATATAAATAGTAATTAACCTTCAATATGTTATATCTTTATGTATTATAAGGCTTTTAAAAATTATTTAGAATCATCATTTTTATACTTTAAATAAAATTTTTGCAATGTATTTTAATATTTAATTGATTTTTTTTTGTATTTTTATTTGATTGTTATTTTTATTTTATTGTAAATTTTGTTCAAACTTTTTTTACAATTTTCCGTTAGTTTTGATTATAATTCAATAAAAAAAAAGAAAGAAAGAAAATTAACCATAAATACTGGTAAGGTGTTTGAAATGTTATGTTTTAACATTAGGTAGGAATATTTTTTAAATAAAGTAGAATTTTGAACCAAACTTTCAAAAGTTAAAGAAATTGATAATTATAGACGATATTTCCAAAAAGGATCTGCAAATATTTTTAAAATATATGTATTAAATTCAATTGCCAAGTAATTATTTAAATATACAATACCCATTAACCCTAATAAAATCCCCAAAATTTTTGTCTTGTTGTCTTTGAGTTATAATCCCTTAACGAATGACAATCAACGGTCAACCAAATTTCAATTTTTTGTATCAAGAATCTTATTCACCTAGGAAACATTTACTCGATACTCAAGAATCCCTTTTCTTCGAAAAAATTATTTTGCAATTGATCATCTTTTTGTTGAAAAAATTCATTTACAATAGGAAAATTCATTTGGAATCTCTATTGGCTAAAATCACAATTGACAAAAACAAAAATTCTCAGCTCTGAATCACAAAAAAAGATATAAAAATTTGTGTTTAAAAAGATTTTTAATTTTAAATAGAAAATTTTCAATAAAAAAAAATTATATTCCAAATCCAAAAAATATAAATTTTGAAAAAATAAATTGATCTTTTTTGCTTTATATTTCCAATGTGTTAAATTTCTTCTATTGAGAATAAATTGTTTTTTTATTTTTTTTTTTTTTTCAGCTCAGAAAATTTAAAACAAGCCAATGATAAGAAAACTTTTTTTTAAAAAAAACTTACCAAGTAAGTATTCTATCGACAAGCTAGTTCAATTTATTGAAGAAAAGTCACAATGTTCACCAAATATAGAAATTATCAAAAACAAAAAAAAATCCAAACAATGGATTAGCTAAAATCACACCAAGTTCGAAAAAGAATGAAGAACTGATTAAACAAGCACTTGGTGATAATTTCTATTTTGAGAAAAGAAAAATAATAGTTGCGGACTACTCGAACAAGAAATTCAAAATGAAAAAAAAAAAAAAAAAAAGAAACAAAAGAAAAATATTTACAAGAAAAAAACAAAAAAAGTACTAAAAAAGCAAAAATCCAAACAAAACCTCAAAAAAACTCACCAGACAATGCGGAATCGGAACCCAAAAAGTACCAAAAACCCAATTGCCAACATAGTAC
The DNA here is from genome assembly GCA_027625915.1 of Anaeramoeba flamelloides. Taxonomy (NCBI): domain Eukaryota; family Anaeramoebidae; genus Anaeramoeba; species Anaeramoeba flamelloides. The sequence goes on along the minus strand of JANTQA010000032.1, from coordinate 6,913,584 downwards.
TAAAAACAAAAAAAAAAAAAAAACTGATCTAATTAGATCAAATATGAAGGTGAACCATGCTACGATAAATAATGCTGAAGTAGTACTAAATGCGTTATTTCTGCATAATATTCCTTATCATGCAAACAATTATGATATTGAGTATGTACTCAAACCACTTATTCATATCAAAGAACTAATACTGTTCCTCGACAGTAATAATCAATTCAAGGGTTGCGCGAAGTTATTAGTAGAGAAAAAAGAAGACTTTCAAAAATTATTAACTTATTCAGGTAAATTGAAGCTATTTAATAGATTCATATTTATTAACAAATTTATTCATAAGAATAAGATATCCCAACCCAATAATGAAAAGAAAACCTCTGAAATACTAGATAAAAATAAAAACAAAAATAATGTATGGTTCGAAAAAAAAATTTTAAACAACAACAAAATCAATAAAAATAACAAAAAGACTCAATCAAATTTTATTCATCAAGAAAAAACTAATAAGATCAATAAAAATTTAACCAACAAAATTAGAAATAAAAACAGAAAAATTTCAAAAAATCAAATTGTTATTTTTAATTTACCTAACAAAATCAATCAAGAATTCTTAAAAAAATTATTCAAAGAATATAAAATCTTGGAAATTATAATTCTAAATAATAAGAATAATAATCAAAAATTTTCATTTGTAACTTTCCAAAATGAAGATTTAAGAGATAAAGCTTTGAGTTTGAATGGTATTTTTATATATAAGAAAAAAATATTTATTAAAAAAGCTTTTGAAAAGAAGAATTTTAAAAAGAAAAATATAACACCCACTAATAATATAAACAACAATTTTAATGAAATTTTAGAAAAAAGAATAATTAACTTAGAAAATGAAATTAAAAAACTAAAATTAATAATTGATAATAATTCAAATTCAATAATTAATCTAAATAAAAATTCAGAAAATAAAATAAATAAAAATTTTGAGAAAGGGGTCCAAACTCAAAAAAGGAATCCCAAAACAAACTATAAAGAAAAAAATAAAAATAAAAATGAAAATTATCATTATGAGGAAAAATCAATTGAAATAGATATTGAGAAAGAAGATGATGTTAATAAATCAAAAAATAAAATTATTAACAAACAAAAAAATAATAAACCTTCTTTAGCTGATTTTTTTTTATCTATTGGTCAAACTATCACTAAACAAAAACCCAATTTTAAACCTTTTTCATTTACTAATAATTTCAAAAAAAATAATAATTTTCATTTACCCAATACACAAGAGTAAATATGGATGTCTCAAAAATTAGAGTTTTTTCAAAAAAAAATTGATTTTAGAGATAAATAAACATTAACAAATTGACCCCAAAAAATTGGAATTTATACACAATATGACAAAACATATTACTTAATTAAACTCAACTTTTAATCTAAAATGGTATCTCAAATAGGTAAATTTTGTTTTGAAAAAAAAATTATTTTATTTTTTTTTTTTGAAACAAAATATACCTATTTGAGACACGATTTTTAATAAAATTTGTTCTCAATTATAAAATTTTGATATTTCTTCAATCTACTCTTCCTCATTTTGTGGGGTCAATGTACTTATGTATATTTATCTCTAAAATTTATTTTTTTTGAAAAAAACTCTATTTTTTAAGATATCCATATTTACACTTGTGTATAACATTTTTGGAAAACCAATTAAATAATGTTTTTAAAGTCACTATAGAAAATGATAAAGAGACATTTAATTTTTTGAAAAATTTTAAAAGAAAAAATAATAATAAACCAAATGATTGGAATGATAATAATTTATTACTAAATAAATTAATTGAAAACAAAAATAAAATTTTAAATCATGGAAATATTTTAATTCAAAAAACAAAAAAGATATCAGTACAAGTAAAGAACTTATTGTTTATACTGAATGTAATTATAAAAATGATATCCAAAAAATCTTGATTTTTATTTTAATCAAAAAAAATCAATTATTGAATTACAAGATGAACACCATAAAGACCAATTGGATATTAATAATAAGAAAAATATGAAAAATATCAATTTAATACAAAATAAAAAGAAAACAGTTTTATGTAAAGCAATTTCAAAAAAAAATAATAAAAGATGTAAAAAAGAACTTCAAACCCAAAAGGATATTGTAATTGTCATATTAGTCAACTTGATGATTGACTTTATCAATCAAATTCTAAAATAAAGAAATTAGAAATTTTTAAAATATTAATTCAAATTAATATTTATATATATAAATTTAAAAAACCAAAATAATTTAAAAAATTTTAAATGGGGTTTCACAAAACCAAAGTGCCCATTTAATCACCCACTAATAATCAATTTAAAATTTTATTATATCAAATCCAAATCATTAAAAAATAAAATTTTATATTTCTATATACAAATTTTATTTTCCAATATTAATTTTTTTAAACAAGAAATAAACCAAAAAAATTTATTTCAAGAAATAATTTTTTTATTAAATTATGAATATAAAAATTATGAGCATTTTATTGATTTAAACTATTTTTTGATGAAAAATATTATTTTATATGAATTTGAAAAATGGGAATTAAAGAACGTAAAATTAATTCAAATAAAATATTGGATAAAAAAATCATTTAATTATTCATTTATTTCTTTATATGGGGACTATAATTTATACAATACATCAACAATTTTCAAAATTATATATCTTAATTCTTAAATTAATAAATAAAAAAAAGAAATTCCAAAACTTAAAAGAATTAAATTTTAATTTTAAATTTGAATTTAACAAAAACTCATATAATAATAATACTATTACTCATTTTTCATTTATGGATAAATACCAAATAATTAAAAAAATACAAAATGTCCCAAAAGATAATAAGTTAATTTTTTGCCAAAAAAAATATTTCAACTTTGGAAATATTTAATTATTTAAAAAATAGACCAGTAATACGATATCAAAGACAAGGAGACAACTTAATAGAAATTTGGGACTTAAAAGATAGAATTAATTTTTTCAAGAAAAAAACTTTCAAGAAAAATTCATTTATTACCCAGGAATTTATATATTTATCAATATTCAAAAAATGAAAAAAAATTATTATTAAAAGGAAAAAAGAGAGAATATAACAATAAATTTATTAATATCAAAATTTTATCATTTAATGTCAGAGGATTAAATGATTTAAATAAAATTTCGATTTTAGAATCTTTTCTATTAAAATTAAACATTGATATATGTTTAATACAAGAATCAAAAATAATAAAAAAGCCACGTTTCATGAATTATTTTTCAATAAATAAAAAAATCATATGGTAATAAAAATTCTAATAAAGGAGGATTATTGATTATAATAAAAAAATATTTTTAAAGATTTCACAAAAGAAATATTGATTCCAGATCTTGATATCATGGGAATCCAATTCACTGATTTTATAATTATTAATGTATATAAGAGACACGATCGAAATAACGAAATAAATAAAAAAATTATCAATCTTTTACAAAAATATCAAAATCATAAAACAATCATTGAGGCGATTTTAATTTGATTAAAAATCAAATAAATTATTTTTCAAAATTCAAGTTCAAAATTATTTTCAATTCGAAACCAACCAGAAATAATAATAATTTAGATTATTTTATTACAAACTGCAATAATTTAAAATATCAAAAATCAAAAACAATAAAAAATAAAATTAGTGACCACAATGCAATTTTGAACAAATTTAATATTAATAAAAAATGGGAAGTTAAAGATATTTTTAGAATTAAAGATATCCCAAATTTTCATCTTGATTTTATTAATTTTTTTTCAATTTAATAATTATCAATTAAATGAAAAACAATTCAAAATTTTCAAAAAAAAAATTTAAAAAGAAAGAAAGAATTATTTTAAATATACCAAAAAAAGATTTAAAATTGTAAAACTTAATTAATAGAGTATTTGAAAATAATGAATTAATTAAAGAAATAAAAAATAGGAACTCAAAAATGTATTTTAAATTAATTAATCAAATCAATATAGAATTTGAAGAAAATCAAAATTTTTGGAAAAAAATTAAAAGATTAAGAGAAACTTCAAGTAAAATGATTCTAAATAATGAAAATATGGAAAAAGCTTATTTTGAATTTGTTGAGTCTATTAGTAAAAAACCAAAAATATATATAATTAATTTTATCAAAAATTTTAAATTAGACAAAAATAATATTTTAAATATTAAAGTAGAGGAAATATTTTCAACTAAAAAAATTAAAGAAATAATGAAATACAGTCAGTTTCACTTTTAAGACACAAACTTTCTACGAAATTTAAGGCACAAAAAAAAATCTCAAATTAAGGCACAAAATTCAAATTCTAGTAAAATAAATTGTAAAAAAAAACAATTTCCAAAAAATGTGCTTTAATTTGAGATTTTTTTGTGCCTTAAATTTCGTTGAAAGTTTGTGCCTTAAAAGTGAAACTGACTGTATCAAAAAAATAAATCAGTAAAAGAATTTGATAAAATATTCCAATATAAATCAATAAAAAATCAAAACAGTGATTTTTATTTAAATTACGAAAGTTTTATAAAAACAATTCAAAAAATATTTCTAAATTGGATTAATGATATTTCTCAAAAAAATATCCATTTTATTTAAAAAAGAAATTTATTATTTATTCATAAATCTGGAGATGAAGGAGTTCCACTTAATTATCGACCAATATTAATTAATCAAACGCTCCCAAGATTTTTTCTTAAATTATTATATGCGGGAATCCAAGACTCTTGGGATTTAGTTTCAAAAAACCAATTTGGTTTTAAAAAAAAATTAGATACAGTCAGTTTCACTTTTAAGGCACAAACTTTCAACGAAATTTAAGACACAAAAAAAAATCTCAAATTAAAGCACAAAATTCAGATTTCTAGTAAAATAAATTGTAAAAAAAAAAAATTCCAAATTTTGTGCCTTAAATTTCGTTGAAAGTTTGTGCCTTAAAAGTGAAACTGACTGTACAAGAATTGCAGTTCTAAATCTATTCAATGAATTTAATAAAATAAAAAACAAATTTAAAAAAGATAACATTTATATTGTTACAATAGATATACAAAAATGCTTTTATTCTATCCATCACTCACTTATTTATTACTCACTAAAAAAATTTATAAAAAATGAAATAGTAATAAATTTTTTACTTGCTTATTATTCAAAAAGAGGGAATGGGAGTATATCAAGGAGATCCATTATCCCCTTTACTATTTGGATTTATTACTCATTTTCTCTTAGATAAACTCAAACCATTAGCGATACATGTTCAAATGTTTGCAGATGATTTGATACTAATCATGAAAGGATCTCTGATAGAAATAAATTATCAGATTGAAAAAATATATAGAATTATTCGACATTTTGGTATGAATCCAAATGATGATAAAACGAAAAAAACTACCAATCCAAAAGAAATATTATATCTTGGGATTTGGTTAGATAAAAAAACTCATTTAAAATTTAACCTTGATAAAGTTAAAACCAATTTTAAAAAAATAACTAATATTTTACAACAAAAGAAATTTACTAATGGATTGAAAATTCATTTTTTTAAAGCGGTCTTACATAGTCAATTGTTATATGGATTAGAAATATTTGATTTGACAAAACAAGATTTCAATGATATAGATTTGTGGATTAATAAAAAAGTAACAAAATTTTTATTAATAAATCCACACTCTCCTAGACTTATATATAAAACTGAAGCAAAAAATAGATTCAGCAAGAATAACTATATATAAAAGAAGATTTAAACTAATTCAAAAATTAACCTTTTTGGGTTTTCATGAAATAGTAAAAAATCTCAAATTCAGAGAACAGAAATTTGAAAATATTAACTGGCAATCAGACACCCTAAAAGAATTAGAATTTGAACTTGAGAAATATCGAATTAAACAACTGGAAAATAGTCCAAGTTGGAAAGTACAAAAATATTTAAAAATAATTTCTATTCAAAATAATATTAACAAACAACAAAGATACTTAAAATGGAAGGGCTCAACTTCAATCTTAAAACTCAGAAATTTTACAAATTATTTAAATAGATATTCTTATGTTATGAACAAGGACAAATCAAAATACTGTAAATTATGCAAAAAATCAAAAAAAATAGATATCATTGAAGATTTGGATCATTTTCTCTGGAACTGCCCAGCCTATGAAAATAATCGTAAAATCTGGATATCTGAATTAAAAAAATTTAACATCTCTAATATATTAAAAAATAATATTACTATTTTTGATATTATTAGAAAAAGAGATTCATTGTATTTATTAGCCTTAATAGGTAATAAATTTATTTTTGAGTCTTTAACAAAATTCCTAAATCATAATTTAGGAATTCGGGCAAATAAGAGGAATTAAAAACTCCTCCGTTAAATAATAAAAAAAAATAAATTGTTTTTTTTTTTAAAAAAAAAATCATTTTAATTATTTCTAATTTGTGGTTATTTTGGAAGGCATCTAGATTGTATAAAGTAAAGATTTTGAAAGATTCTTTTGATAAAAATAACTCATTTAAAAAAGTAAAAAAAAAAAAAAAAAAAAAAATCTTTGAGATTATCAGAAAGTAGACTTCAGTGCAACCTTCGAAACCAACACAATTATTTTATAAATCATAATAAAAAGTGATTTAAATTGAAAATTGGGTATTACTCTTTGGTATTTTCTGATAAAAATATCACAGTTCTTTCATTATTCAATATCCTAGGTTTCGATCTTACATCACACGTTGGTTGGTTTTTAAAGGGATTGTATATGCTCATAAAAATTTCTAAAATTTTTTAAGCTATTTCCCATATATTGGGGCAAATTTATTTTAGAATATTTTTTAAACTCAATCTTCAAAACAGTATTTAAACATCCAAAATCATTGGCTAATATTTATTAATTCTTGATAATAGTTCGATTTGTTTATTTGTATTACCTAAATAAAAGATATTAATAATTTTCTGATCTCAATTTTATCTGATATTTTTTAAATATTAAAATTGGTGTTTATTATTTTCTTTTTGATTGAAAAATTTTTTTTCATAACTTGTTTAATCACAATAAAATTTTGGAATATATTAAAAACATATAAATGCATTTTATTGTTTAAAAAATCATTTGTACCCTTTCCATATTTTCAGTTTTTTATTGAAATTGGTCGTATATTGTTTTCACCTAAAAAAGTGCAATTTTTTTTTTGAAATTTTTAGAAATATTTCATCCAACATATTTTGAAATAAATACCTTGTCCATTTTTTCAATTAGTATTAATGTTAAACTTAATTTTGTATCGTCAATAAATGAATACTTTCACCCTAAAGATTCTTTTTTTATGAAATATAAAAAAAATGCCTCATTTTTTTGGCAATACCTTATTATTCAATTTAAAAAATGATTTTTCACATTACTGGCCTGGTATTTAAAGATTTCATGAAAAAAAATACTTGGATTCAGATCTTTTTTATTCTTATTGCTGTGAAAACTATTTGCTCTTTCATTAGATTCAATTTGTATTTAGCTTTCAGTCTTTTCTAGCATAAACTATAAGATAACAACTAAGGCATAAAATAATCAAAAAAACATGTAACAAAAAAAAAGATAACATACACAAAAAGATTGGGTAGCTTAACAAAGAATATTTTTTTTTTTTTTTAACCCCTAATCGAAAAAAAAAAAATTATTGTGCCTTAATGAAAATTTTTTTTTGTTGTGCCATTTTGTATTAATTATAGTGTTGGGTAAAAAGTGTACAGATGATAATAATCATGAATAAATGGGAATACCCAAAGCAAATCACCATAAAAACAATGATGTGTGCCTATAGATAGAATGAAGAAGAGTATATTATATCTTGGAACAATAAAAAATAATCATTTTTCTAATTTTTCTTCATTTTACCAAAAATTGTTTTTTTAAATGCGATGGGAGGATCAAGTTTCAAAATTCCAATAATTTTACTCTTAGTGTTTTTGTTGTTGACCCAACAAAGTGAATAATCTTTTGTTTTTTATTTCTTTCAATTAATGTGTCACACTAAAGAAAACAATTTTTCTCTATGATATCTAAATAAACAAACAGCATTCTGCTTAACAAAAACAAACGGTGTACCTAAGTCTGAGTATGACTATGAAATTCATTTAATTCCACATTCTCACTGTGATGTAGGCTGGCTCGAAACTGCTGAGCAGTATTACCACAAAAATGTTTCAAGGATCTTAAACAATATTGTTGAACTTCTCTCGAAAGATGTGAACAAAAGGTTCATTTGGGTGGAAGTTTATTTCCTCCAAGATTGGTGGAACAACAGCACTTTAAAGCAAAGAATTGAATTCCAAAGGTTGGTAAAAAATAAGCAAATTGAATTGGTCTTGGGTGGTATTGTCATGTCCGACGAGGGCATTGTGCATTTCATGGATGAGATTGATCAATTAACTGAAGGCCATACTTGGATCAAAGAAAATGTCTTGACTTTTGGCTTAATTCAAGAAAAGGAAAAGGAAAAGGACAAAGAAAAAGAAGAAGAAAGCTCGAATAAAAACGGTGACAAAATTGAGAAAGAATATTTACCGTCAATTGGATGGCATATTGATCCCTTTGGAGCAAGTTCATATTACCCCACGCTCTTAAGCGATTGTTGTTTTGATGCTTTTGTTATTAATAGAATTCCCTATCGATTAAAAGAGAAATTATCCCTTAGTAAGGAATTGGAATTTATTTGGCAAGGCGAGTCTTTTAATCTTTCTCAAAAGTCACCCAAGCACACAGCAAATAATGCTTATGCACACAACCCATGGATTTTCACTCATATTTTAGATCACCATTATTCTGCACCACCACACTGCAATTGGGAAGATAGTCTAAAGGGCAACCCAATCGTTACAAATGATAATATTGAAGGGTTGTCAACAAATTTGACCAAAGTATTAAAAAAAAGAGCTGATTTGTTTTGTGGGAATATTTTAGTCCAACCTTTTGGGGACGACTTCACTTTCCAGGACGCAGATGTCCAATTTAATAATATGGACAAATTAATCAATTATATTAACACAAATCCAAAAAAATACAGAATGAAATTAAAATATTCAACATTATCAGAGGCCTTTGACCAAGTCTTAAACGAAAATTGTTCTTATCCAGTCTCAAAACCAAATTTAGATTTTTTCCCATATGACAAATACCATACTCACTGGTACACGGGCTATTTCACATCATGGCCCAAATTAAAGCAATTGGCACGATCTACTTCCAATTTATTAAGAACTATTGAATTATTATATACATTTTCAAGTATTAATGTAAATCAACAACAACAACAACAACAACAACAACAACAACAACGAAAACAACAACAACAACACGAGGCACAATTTAAAAAAATTCTTAATATAAGAAGAATTCTAGCATCAATCCAACATCATGATTCGATAACTGGAACTAGTCCGCCGATTAATATTAATGATTGTTTAAATAAATTAAATTTTGCAAATTCTCAAATTGGAGATATTTCTTCAACCTTTATTAAAAATTTATTAAAAACAGATCTTGATTTTTCAATAAATGAAACATATTTTGTGAGCAATGTAATCAATAAACAAAGGGGTGTTATTCTTATTTTTAATAACCTTGCTTGGAGAAGAGAAAAATGGATTTCTATTGATTTAGCTCCGTTTAATACTGACAATAGTTTGTTTCAAATATCTTATTATAATAATAAAACCTTGTTAAATAATAATCATTTTGGAATCATTAATCAAAAATTCTTTTTTTTGACTAAAATCCCGCCATTGGGCTACCAAACATATTATTTTGAAATGTTAACTAACATAAGCAAAACTCAAAAAAAGACAATTATTAAATTGAATAATCATAATGACAAAAAAGATCAAATGAACAAAAAAGATCAAATTAACAAACAAGATCAAATTGATAAAAAAGATCAAATGAACAAAAAATATAAAATTGATAAAAAATCTAAAATTGATAAAAAAGATAAAATTGATAAAAAAAATAATAATGTAAATTTTTTTGAAAATCAATATTTAAAAATTTATTATAATGGCACTAATGGCAAAATAACAAAAATTGAAAATAAAGAAAAAAATATAATTCTAAATTCAAATCAAGATTTTTTATATTATATCCCTTCGGGTGATGATAACCCTTGGTCTTTTAACACTTCCAAGCCAGCAATATCTTTAGAAAACCAAACAAACATTTTTTCTTATTCTTCTCTTAAGAGCAAAGCAATACAAGAAATTAAATCAACCATTGCCCCGTTTTTAAATCAAACGCTTCGATTGTTTGCAAATGAAAAATATCTTGAAGTTGAATTGGCTGTTGGGCCAATTCCTTTCAATACAGAAATTATTATGAGATTTGATACTTTATTAAATACTGGTGGTTATATTTATTCGGACGCAAATGGGTACCAGTTATTCCGAAAGAAGAAAAGAAACGGGTCAGAAGTTCTTGGTGAGGCGTATAACCCCGCAGTAACGGTTGCTTTTATTAAAGATTTGATCAATGGTTCTCAATTTGAAGTTTTTTTCCCATTTTCCCATGGTGTGTCATCAATGGAAAATGGCAGTATAGAAATAATGGTTGGTAGATCTGATAATTTTACAAAAAATAATATTAAATGGATGAATGACACTACCAGGACTATTCAAAAATTTTGGTTATTTTTTGATAATAATGATGATTTGGAAAGGCCAATAAATTCAATTTTATTTAATAGGCCACCCTCAATTTTTTTTGCTACAGCGGCAGATAATGGTATTTGTGGCGAGTGCAGTGGTCGTGGCTATAATGATGGTGGTGGTTGTGGCGGCAATTTGAAGAAAGAAAAGAATGCTGGTAGTTTAAATCCGCAAAATATTGGGACACCTTATTATTCTGCTTTAAAAAAAAGTTTTCCAAAGCAGGTGCATTTAGCCACTTTAAAATTAATTAGTGATAAATCACAAAAATTCTGGTTCAGAATTATGAACGTTTTGTCGCCAAACGGTTCAAGTGACAACGATGTTATCCACATTGTGCTTAGTGATTATTTTAAAAATGCCTTGAGTATTTATAATGCAAATGAGACTTCATTGTCTGGTTTGAAAAATATTGAGAAATGTATTAAAAAAAATTGGAAATGGAAACCAAAACAATTCTCCCAAATAATTACAAACACTAGTTATAACTACAATCTTTATCAAGACCATGATAACCAATCAAACGGTTATAATGGTTCGCTTGTAAGTAGTTGGGACAATTATACATTTATGAAATACGATGTAATAATTTTGCCGGGGCAAATTAGAACTTTCCAAATAGAATTCACATTGCCGCCAACACCAAAACATTCAAGTAATCACAATAATAATAACACTTTATCGCCAATTTTCTTATTGTTTCTATGTATTGCGTTCATTTTATTATTCATCGTAATGGATGTAATTATATTGAAAGGGCGGCGGAATAGAAGGGTTTACCAGCCAATTAATTAAATTGGTTTTTTTTTATTCCTTTTCTTTTTTTGAAAATAAAAAATTAATATCATAAAGTATTATTTAAACGACAAATTTTGTAAAAAAATTATTTTAAAACAATAAAAAATAATAAATTTTTGATTAAAAAAATTTTTATTTTATTTTATATTTTTGAGGATAATAGGGATTATCATCAATATTAGATTTGTGGTGATAAATTGAAAAAATAGAGATTAAATTATCATTTTGCGATTTATGTATCATCATAATTTTTTTTTGTTTTCTAGTGATATTCTTCATAATTTCTGAGACTCTCGATTATCTTCAAATTGGCGATAATTAAAATAAAAGTTATAAAAAATCCTGTTCAATTTTAGTTTAAATTTAACGATGATTAAACATGTTGGGTATACAATTTCCAATGTTTATATTGTCTCTTTAACTTTCTTTTGAAGGATTAGGACCAAATATGGAAAAAGTAAAAAAAAAAATTTCCACTTTTCATTTTTTGAAAAAAAAATTGTCATTCGATCAATGGAATTTTATTTCATTTTTTTGTTGAAATGAAAATGGTTGAAGAGGAAGTTCAATTATGTTTTCCAAAAAATATCATTCTAAAGTGTGTAGATCTGTTCACCTGTTTTTTTATACCCTTTTTTATAGAATATATTTAAAAACTATCGTTTTAATTTTTTTTTTTTGTGGGTTGACTTTTTTCTATTCACCTATTTCTGGTTTCTTGTTTTTATATTACAACAAGAATTTTATTTTTTTTTTTGTTTTTTTTTTTTTTTTTTTCATAAATAAAAAATAGAGAAGAAGGAAACCAATCAACCATATGATTTAAATTTGGTAGATAGTATTAAAGAAGAAAAGGGGTTATGTGTATATTTTTTTTATTATTATAAAAGCTTGTCGTGTATTTGGATCAGCTTTTGGTGGGTATGTTAAAAATGTAGTACATGTGGTAATTTCTATAAAAGAGCATATTGTGTATTGGTGTGATAATATTATGCTGGTATAGAAAACTCCAGTAAAAAAAAACATAAAAGATAACAACCACATACTAATTTAGATATATTAAAAATATATCTGAATGTTTCATATTTTTTATTAAAATTGTGATTTTTTCATTCGTAGTGCAAATTTTTTAGTATTTGTTCAAGTACCAAGATAAATTGAAAATATATTTGATCTTTTTAGTATAATCTTATATATTAAATTTATAAGGGATGTAATAAGAAGTAGAAACATTAAGAGAAAATTGAAAATACTTTATTTATTTATTTATTGGGAGGAATGTGTAATCAAAGAACAATCTCTAAATAAAAAAGAGAAGAAGAAAAATCACAAAAATATTAAAAAACAAAAGTATAATGTCGTTTACATGGCCAAATTAAAAATATATACGTTTTGGCAAGGGGGGGGGGGTAAAAATCAATAGAAAGATTATCAATAATAAATAAGATACATAAACTATGATTAATTAATAAAATAGAAAAAACTTTTTTCAAAAATAAAAATATAACAGCGGAAAGCATTCTCAATGGTTTATGATATTGAATTGATTGTCATTTAAACAGTGTATAAACAATTTTTTATAAATTTTAACTCACTTTATAATGTTAAATGAAGTTTTTTTGAGGATTTATCCTCATAATCTTATCAAAAAAATATTTTTAATTATTGTATAAGAATTATTTTTTCTAATTTCTTTAAATTTTTGTATACTTTTTAAAATTTTTGTTTTTCTATTGTTTGAAATATTTTTCTTTCTTTTTTTTTTTTTTTTTTTTTTTTTTTTTTTTTTTTTTTTTTTTTTTTTTTTGATATTTTTTTTTTTGCAAAGGATTAGGTGGAAAAAAAAAAAGATCTTCAAAAAGACAAATAATCACTAAGAAAATTGAGACTTTTTAATGTTTTTTATAATGAAAATCATTAGCAAAAAATCTTCTTTTTAACTTTTTTCTCCGTGGAAGTTTTAGAATAAAAAATCTATAAGGCTCATTTCAAAAATTATGACTCACTTTTTATTAATTTTTGGTTTTATTTTTTTTTTTAATTTTTGAAATCTTGTGTTTTTATATATTTATAATGATTTAAAAGTGAATTAAAAATCATATTTGATCGTTGATTGGTCTTGGGTACTAAAGAATATATATGTATAAACTATATTTTAAAATCATTTTCCTGTTAAAAATCAAATTTTGAAAATAAATATTTTTATTAATTGAAGTTATCTATTATAATAAAAAAATTATTATTTTAGAATTCAGTTTTATATACTAGAAATATTTGTTTTTTGTTACAAAATAAAAAAAAAATTAAAATAAAAATAAAATAAAAAATCTGGTCTTTTATTATGAAATTTGGTTTATAATAAATGATTTAAATTTTGTTTTGGTAAACAAGTGGAAACATTTTTGAAAATTTTCAAAAATGGTTTCTATTCACATACTAATTATTTTTTGTGTAGAATTTTTTGTATATTTTACATATTCAATCCGAAAAGTATTTTTAAAAATATTGCCCAAAATCGAAAAAGAGTTGATTTTTAGGCATTTTTTTATAGGGACTTTTACAATGAAAAAAAAAAAAAAAAAATTTTATTTTTTTGGGATTTTTTTATTTTTTTTTTAAATACTTTGTTAATCTTTTTTTCCAAAATAGAACCGATATTTTTGAGTTTTTTTAAAGACATTTTATGTCAATCAATCGAAATTAAAATACAAAAAAAAAAATTTTTATTTATTTGTTTTTACAAAAATTCATTTTTTTTGAAAAAAATCGATTTTTTTGATACATATACAGGAACCCATACTTTCTTAAAAATCAAATGAAAAATTATTTTTTAGGTTTTTTTGAGTAAGTAAACAAAATTGATATTTTTGACCCCAAAAATCAAAAATTTCATTTTTTAAAAAATCCAATTTTTAAAGGAAAATTGACTTTTTACAACATTTTTGAAATTTTTATTCAGGTGATTTTTTTTTTCTTAGGAGATTTACTATGGTGCGCGGCGCGAAAACAATATACAAGTATAATGAAGATTTTTTAAAAGGTCAAAAATAAAAAAAATGATTTTTTTATCGTGCCCTTAATCGCTGGAAAAATAGTCGAAAAAAGTGTACTTTTTTTGGGCAGCCGTTACCTCTATTTTTTTCATTTTCCTCATTTTTTTTGAACTCCATAAAAAAGTTTTAAACTCTATTTCTTCTGAACCCGATTTTAACCATTTATTATCATTACCTCTTAATTATAATGATATATCCTTTCAAAAAAAAAAAGAATTCAATTAAAATGAAAAAATATTTATTTGATTTTAAATACAGAAAATCACTAAAATGATTTATCAGAAAATAAAAATTAATGTTACAAAAAAGTATAGATATATATATATATATAAGAAATTAATTAAAGAAATTAAAAGAAATGAAAATTGTTTAAAGAATTAGAATTGTTTAAAATAATCAAAAAAAAAATCAAGTGTACAGTTAGATCCAATTAAAATTTTTGTTTGTTCATAAAACTTGTTCATCCATAAGTCTAAATTTCAATGGTTTGATGTTATTTTTTTGGTTTTGAGTGTATAGTTAAGATCTTGTAATAATGAACCGAAAAATTTTCTGATTTTGGTGATTCATTTGGATCAATGATGATTCTCTTTCAATTCATAATCCATGTTTTTTACTCATTATTTTCAAAGTAACATATATAGATAGATATATAGATAGAGGAGTAGAGGGATAAATAGATAAAGAGATAAAGAGATAGTTAGATAGATAGATAGATAAATAGATAGATATATAAACATTTTTTCAGTCAAAGGGGACAACACTTTTTTCACTTATCAATTAATATATATATATATATATAAACTAAAATTCAAAATTTTCCACCCAGCTAAAACGTTCCAAAAAATCACAATAATACAATTTCATTGAAATTGGAGATAATTTTGATTTTTGTAAAATATGAAAATCATTTTTTCATCTTTTAGTTTTTTGTTTTCATTTCATTGTTTTAATTAAGTAATTTGTTTCGTTGTATCAAAATTTTTTTCAACCATTGATATTATGGTAAAGTTGAGTTGTTCCAAATAGAAGAACTCAAATAAAATTAGTTGGTAGTATCTAATCTTTGATCGATCAATATTCCTAATAGAATTCCAACAAATTTACTAATGTATTTTTTTGTTTTGCTCTCTCCAGAATTTTTAGCACACCCATGATTTATTTGTATTGATAATTATTTATTTATTGTTTTGTGAGTATTGTAATTTATAAAAAAGTGTTAACATTTCAATTAGTGAATGGTTCTAATTTGGTAAATCTTCTTGAATTGATTAAATAAGTTTTTTTTCACAAATCGAATTTTTTTGTGTTAAAAACTTTGAATTGGGGTTTATATATGTATATATATATATATATATATAATTGACCTTTAAATAACAAATAAGAAATTAGCAGAATAATACACTTCAAAGAATTGTTAATACCCGTCTAAAAGAAACTTAATTAATATTAGATTTTCTTAAAAATTGAAAAACTCAAATTCTTAGGGAACATTGAGAAAAACAAGAGTGTTCGTTTTCATCTTCTAATGGTATTTAAATAATAAATAGGAAACAATTTTCACTTCATTTTCCATACTTTTCATTTAGAAATCAAGTCCCCAAATGAAGTTTGTTGGTATTTGTGGTCTCTATTTGAAAAAGGAAATGAAAATGAAGTGAAAAATTTTCACATTTATTAATCAAATATCATGATCAAAGATTGAATAAAATTCCAATAGAAATCAATATGATTTCTCTAAAATAATTTTCAAATATTTCAATAACCTTAAAATATCATGTTTTTACCAAGTGACTATTGATCTTGCAATAAAATTTTTTTGCAACTGAATTACGTGTTAAAAAATGTGTAAAAATGTGCAAAAATGTGAAAAAATGATTTAAATTTTGATTACAAATTTCCAAAAAAATATTTTTTTTCTTTTAATATCTATGCAAACCCTTTAAACATATGTATTTCGCCTATTACAACTGGGCCCCTTTGACTGAAAAATATTTTAGATAGATAGAGAGATATATAAACTAATTTCCAAAATTTTGGACACCGTTTAAACGGTTTGGCGAATAGCAATAATCCACTCTAAATTCAATTTAGAAATAATTTTGATTTTTCAAACTATTTCATTCTTTTTCTTTTTTATTTTGTATTTATTTCCTTTTCTTAAGTTACGTAATCTATTTCGTTAGATCAGAAATTTTTTTTTAGATGGTTGATAGAAGGTTAATGTTGAGTTTGTATAATTGAAAAATCACATACTATTGGTAGATGGTATCTTATCATTTGATCGATCAATAATTGTTGGTGAAATTACAACACATTTTTCAATACATTTTTTCTTCCACTTATTTGATAATTTTGGACACGCTAATTTTTTTTATCATTTTATATTTTTTTCTTTTTATTTGGATTAAAATGATTACTTATAAAAACACTAATACTCAGTAACTTAAATGTGGTTTTATATTAGGTTTGTAAAAATATAATAAATTGGGTTTTATTTTTCCTATTTTTGATTTGTGTGTATCCAAATTTTTGGAATGGGGTTGAGATTGAGGGATAGGGGAATATAGAGGTAAAGAGATAAATAGAATAGATAGATATATGAAATTCGAAATCCTTTTCATTGGGGTTGTGTTTTTAAACATCCCAAAATTAAAATTGGAACATTTTAGTTCCTTTTTTGACAGATTGGAAACTTTTCGTTCAAATTTGTTTGAATTGAGAAATTAAACTCTTCAATCCAACTTAAAGTTTGATAAACCCCATTCCAAAAATTTGGATACACACAAATCAAAAATAGGAAAAATAAAACCCAATTTATTATATTTTTACAAACCTAATATAAAACCACATTTAAGTTACTGAGTATTAGTGTTTTTATAAGTAATCATTTTAATACAAATAAAAGAAAAAAATATAGAAAATGATAAAAAAAATTAGGCGTGTCCAAAATAATGAAACAAGCCGAAAAAAAAATGTATTGGCAAATTTGTTGAAATTTCACCAACAATTGTTGATCGATCAAATGATAAGATACCATCTACCAATAGTATGTGATTTTTCCTATTTTACAAGCACAACATTATCTTTCTATCAACCATCGAAAAAAAATTTTCAGATCTAACGAAACAGATTACCTAACTACAAAAATGGAAATGAAAAAAAAACAAAAAAGACAAAAAAATGTAATTGTTTGTAAAATCAAAATTCTTTCTAAATTGAATTTAAAGTTCAGTATTGATGTTCTTTCCACTGTTTAAACTGTGTCATTTTTTTTGGAATATAGTTTAGTAGAAAGTACCAAACTTAATAAATATTTTTTTGATCCGCATTGTCAAAATTTGGAACATAAATTCATCAATTGGTGTTAAATGCACTTACAGGCACACTGTAACACCATTTTTAACATTAGGGCCATAGACTTTTCCTTATGTTAAAAAAAAACACTTTGGGTTTTTTTGTGATTTTTTAAACATCCCAAAAGCAATAATTGGAACATTTTGTTCAGTTAATTTGTAAATTGAAACAAAAATGTTTTAAGTTTTCTGAATTGTGGACTTTAACTCCTCAATTCAACTTAATTTTTGTAGTTTATTCGACAAAACTTAATTATATTTGTTTTAAAAAAAAAACAAAAAAATATTTTTTTGATCCGCTTTGTTAAAATGTGGAACAAAAATTCATCAATCAGTGTCAAAGGTACTTACAACTACATTTTAACACCATTTTAACATTAGGACCATAGACTTTCCTTAATGTTAGAAAAAAAACTTTTTTTTCTTTTGTTAGTTTTTTTATTGATTTATATATATATATATATATATATTATCAACTGAACACGCTTTGTTAGCTATAGGCTAAAAACGCATTTTATTGTTATAAAAGTATAAAAAAAAAATTTTTTTTTATTTGTTAAAAAAAATATTTTTAAAAAGAAAAAAAATACGTTTTTTTTTTTACTTTTGCAATCAAGTAAAGTCAACCAAGTCCCTGAAGTAATATGTTTCATCACTTCTTGATCATCACCCACATTTTTTCTATTATGAATACTAAAAAAAAAAAAGAAAAGTTTTTTAAAAATTTTATCATTTTGTTGTTTTATTTTAGTTGGGTGTTGAGTTTTGGATAGGTTGTCTAAGTCAATTTTTTAAAATAAATAGTAAACCAAAAGGATGATGTTCGAATATAGAGAATGGTAATAAAAAGAAAAAAATGAAGTTGAAAAAAATCTAGAAACAGTATATAATTGGTATTAGATTGGTAGTGAGATTTTCTAAGTTATGAAAAAAAACAAATTTTACTCTTTTTAATTAACATAGAGTGTTTTTCAAAACTTTCAAAAAAATTGAAATTGATCGAAATTAATTTTTTTGGTCTGAATTTTTTTTGGGATTTTTTTTATAGATTTAACACAAGTTATCCAAGAAAAAATATTATTTGGGTGTTATTGAAGTACTTTTTTAATTCAAAATTTCAATTAAATTTAAATTGTAGATTTTTTTTTGGAACAAAAAATTTTGGGTTTTTAAAACTTTAAAAAAATGAGTTTTTTTAATTTTTTTTTTAAGAACTTCCAAAATTTATAGTAAATTAATTTTTTTTTTACACAATTTTTTTTTTTTTTGAATATCAAATCTTTCTAAATTGATTAAATTATTTTTTTTTTGAATCAAAAAAAAACTATAAAAAAATTAAATTTTGCTATTTTAGTCGATCTTATTCAAATATCAGTCAAAATCTAATAGTAAAAACTAGTCATAAAATTCAAATTTAAAGTATTAAAAAGAAAAATTTTTATTTTTTATACTTTTTACCTTTTCCAAATTTCTCTTTTTAAGTTGTTTGGGTTCCTCCTCTTTTTGTTTTTTTAGGTGCTTGGAGAGGTTCAAGGAATAAAAAATCATTATAAGAATTGGTGGACTTGGTCATGACTAACCTAACCAAACTTGTTAATGATCAGATCTAAAATGAATTGAGCTGGACTTATGCAACTGTCGAGAACTGAATCCAACGAATGCGATCGAAGCCAATCAAAGTGAACCGAATTGGACTTTCCGTACAATCTGTCGAGTCGTTACCTGGACTGGGTTTTTGCTGTCGAGTCGGTATTTTGTACTGGGATTTTGCGAAAACAAGATTTGGGAAACTTGCAAAAAAAAAAAAAAAAAAAGCAACTCAATTCTGTAAAACCAAATCTTATTCTTAAAACCTTAGCACTTTATAGAATCAAACCATCTATAAAGTTTCTAAAAAAACTTAATAAAGTAACCTATTTCATTTGATCTATAGTTGTTCAAATATTTAGATCTCTTTATTAAAACAAATTGAAAATATTGATCATTTTTTTATGGGTCTATCCTTCCTATGAAAAAGATAGATTAATATTTCAAAACAAATTAAAAAAAAAAAAAATCTTTATGAATTAATTTCAAATCATAACAGTTTGAAACTATTTTCATTAAATAATAATCGTGAAATCTCTGATTTTACGCTTAAATTTCTTTTTGGGAATTTAAGTAAAAGGGTATCCAGAGTGTAATTTACACTTCTTCAACAATAAAAAAAAAAAAAAAAAAGAAAAATTTTTTATTAATCATAGTATTTTTGAAAATTATTTTTGCTTGATTCAATTCGAAAAAAAAATTTTTTTACTAATATTTTGATCAATTTTTGAATTTTCATTTTTCGTACATTAGTAAAAAAATCTCAAAATATTTAAAAAATTTTAAAACATATTTTTTTCACTAAATATTGATAAAATTTTATTCTAAACATTAAAGTATCTTACTATGAGTAACTCTTTTTTTATTTCAAAAAAATATTTTTTTCTGAAAAAATTGGTTCAAAAAAAAAAAAAATCAAAAAATCAAAAAAATGATTTTTCAAAGGCGGTTTTTTGAAATTGGGCAATAATTGGGTAAATAGACTAGTTAAGGAGTTCTAAACTTATAAAAATGTATATAATGAATAAAAATTATGTGTTTTTATATAGAATTATTCGCTCACACTCTTAAAAAAAAATTTTGAAAATTTTTGTTTCCATTTGTGTATTCCAAAAAAAAAAAAAAAAAAAAAGTAAAAATTTCAAATAAAGCGCCCCTAAGGACTATGTTGCCAATTAAAATTTAAAGCAGTATGTGTTTTTAATATATTAAGGTATTTTAAATATCAAAAAAAATTATTTAGTAGGATATAAGTATGAAAAAATGAAGATTTTTATTAAAAAATGTCAGAAATTGTCTCATATCAAAAAATGAAAAATAAGGTTTACAAAAGTCGAATTTTTGACAAAATTTCACTTTTAAAACTATTTTTTGAACTATAATACATTGTAAACCATTTTCTAGGTATATATTTTGTATCGTGAATATTGTTGGGGTTTTTCTAATTTACACCTTTTGAGGGTCAAATGCCAGTAATGAGATAAGTGAAAATTTTGGATGAATCCGCATTTTTTATATTAAAACAAAGATATTTTTGGATAATAGGACAATAATTGGGTTGAAGTTGTATTAAATTCACTAAAATTCTCAATTCCAAAAAAAGAAAGATCATTTTTTCTAAACTAATACAACACAATATTTTTTCTTAAAAAATACAAAATTGACTAATTTTTGTCAAATATTATTCCCAAAAAATTCATTCATGTAAAGTCCTTCAAAATATTACTCACGCAAAGTAACATCAACACAATCTATTTTGATACAAAAAATTGTATTTTGAGAGAAACGATCCAAACAAAAAAAAATTATCAAAAAAGTATTAAAAATATGAAGTGTATTTGGGATGGATTATGTTGTTCCGCGAACATTCCAAGAAGATACTCTTCACCTCGCCATTGGGGAGTTAAATTCAAGGAAAAACAAAAGAAACAAAAAAATAATTAAAAAAAGCCAAATCACAAACTCTTTGTAATAATTGATACAGTCGTTCCAGAAATATCGTGAAAATTTATAAAGAGACCCTGAAATTGATTTTCTATTATGAAATTATATTTTGTACAGTAAAACAGAAAAGAGTTATTAAGGTTCATCATAAACCATGGAATTTATAATACAAGATTAAAAATAAGTTATCATATTTTTTTTTTTTTGGGAATTGACAAACAAATTCATTAAAATACTTACATTAATGTAGATCTTCAATTTCCAAAATTGTCAAAATCCCAGTTTTTTATGATTTAAAAACAAAGATCGAAAAATACTTTCAAGTTTCCTTGGTTTCTGTGATTTCTTTGATTTTCGTGGTTTCTGTAATTTCTTTTCTTGAGAAAATTTAATTTTTGTCTTGGTTTTTACAAAAAAAAAAAAACTCGAATGAACTATTAGAAGTTGAAATGTTTTATCTTAGGATAAGATGGAAATTGATTTTTCTATTTCAAAAAAGCACAATTTTATAATAGACAGCCAATTTCTATGTCTTATAAATTTTTCGATAGGGACATAACGTATTAATGGTTTGTGGTGAAAGTGTGACAATCCAATGTAACTCAATTGGTTTTGATCATTGACAATACGATCATTTAGATTTTGTGCTATTCATTGAAGGAGTGTTTTTAAATTTAGAAAATAGTGATTATTGTTCTTTTTTCTTTTTCACTTTCCTTAACAATGTTCTCGTTAACTTGTCTTGAAATTTCTTGTTCATTTTTCTTCAAAAAAATGACTTAAAATGATTTTTTGATCCATATCGAAGAATATTTTAAAGATAATACTTTCATAATGTAAATGAGATTGGAACATATTGGGTTGAGACAAATTCTTGAATAGTAAACGTAGTCCTTAGAAATAATCGAAATAATTCCTTTTTTTCTCGGACTTTTCGTTGTAAAATAGACATTCAAGTTCATTTAGATGATTCTGAAAAAACAAAAACCAAAAAAAAACACCATAGTTTCTCTATTCTAAAAAGGAAAAGAATAAATGTCTTAACACACATAATATTTCAATTTGAAATAGTCCTTGATCTTTCAAAATTTTTTTGGTAAGCTGAACGAAAATTTTGAAAAGTTTGTTTTACGATAAAATGTAAAAAGTATTCAAGAAAATCAAATTTAAACCAATGAGTGAAAAAATCTTGTTATTGGTTCATTCTAAAATACCCACTAAACCTATTACTCCACAAATAACACAACAAATCAATGGACATAAAAAAGGAAAGTAAAGATTTTGAGAAAAGAAAATTTTCTTTTTATGTTTTCGAATTGTCATGTCTTAAGTGAAAAAACTTGCTTTTTGTTTCAATAAATCTTTTAAAAAATGAAACAACTTTGATACAAAACACATCTCAACCAACAATTTAAATACTGGCCATTCACATGGTGATAGAAAACAACCTTTTGGGGGATATTTAGGTTTCTGAAACATCACAAAATATTATAACTTCTTCACAAAAAATGAGACTAAAACATCCTTCAATGATTAATTATTCCAAATTTATGATTACCTTTCTTCCAATAATTTTGTGTAATTTTTGAACTTAAGCGTCAAATTTTGTAATTATTTAGAAAGTGATTGAAGAAAATTTCATCAAACATAAGCTGGGTTTTTTCCACAGTTGGTGTTTTGGACATTGTTTGTTTCTTTGTATTGAGGTTTGAACAAAAACGAACAAATTTTATTTTGAATCAAATCATTTTGTATGTTGAGTGAACTATTCTCAAAATTCCTACACATAAAAAATTATGTAGAAAACATTTCAAAGTCATTTTCGTTTGATCTTCCTTTTTTACAAGTGATTTAAGAAAAAAATGCTTGTTAAAATGAAAAGTCTCGGTTTCTATTCTTAAGCCAAACAAGAGGAAATAAGCTTTATTATTTTAAAGTGTTGAAAAAAATGTTGAAAAATAATAATTTTCTAATCCCATTAAATTACAGAATTAATTTCAAAGTTTTTTTGGGTTACAAACTCGGAGAATTCTTAAATTTCTAATTTGATTTATTTGAAAATAGAAAAAAAAATTATTTATTTTAGTTTAAAAATTTCTCTTTTCAATCTTTTATTCTCAACTTTTCAAAAAATAAATGTCGAGAACAAGGGTTTTAAATCAGCCACAAAATACACCACAGTCAAAAAAAACATCAAACTTTTCTTTTTTTGGATCCTTTGGGAAATATTTCGAGCTTGTCAAACAAAATCAAAACAAGACAACTTTAAAGATTTTCCAAAAAGGAATCAAAGAGACATGCAATTTTTATGAATTACAAAAACACAAAAGATCCAAATTTGGAACAAAAAAATTGAAACAATCTTTACAAAAGCATCTCCAATTGTCAACAAAAAAACAAGCATTTGGAAAGAAGGAAACAAACCAAATAAATAAACCACAAAAAGAAATTGGCGAGCAAGAGCAAGAGCAAGAGCAAGAGCAAGAGCAAGAGCAAGAGCAAGAGCAAGAAGAAGAACAAAAACAAAAACAAGAGCAAGAACAAGAACAGGAACAAGAACACCTAGGAATTGAAATTGAGGTGGAGAATGAAAACAAAAGCACTGAAGAACAAAAAAAAGAAACCGAAAACGAGACAAAAAAGATTGTAATAGGGATCTCTAATTCCAAAAGACAAATACTTGGCTTACGAAAAAGTAAATTAAAAAAGATCACAATTAAGCTTGTCGTCGAGCCAACATGGTACAATGTTTTTAATCAATTACAAAAAAGATCCAGCACAAATCAAAAGAAGGAAACGACGTTTGTCAAATTTAGTGAATACAACTTGAACGTCTTTCATAATTTGCGTGCTAACAAAGGGATCACTACAAAAGAGTACTTAGAATCTTTGTCGACTGCAAAGACTTTAAATGGCACAGGTGGTGATTCTGGATCAAACTTTTACATAACGCAAGACAAGCAATATTTATTAAAGTGCATTAACAAGGACGACTCCAAGACACTTAAAAAGATCATCAAGCCTTATATCAAATACAACGCATCGTTTCAGAATTCATTATTTGTCGACTTTTATGGCCATTACAAGATTAAATCAAAAAATAATTGTAAATATTTTGTTGTTATGCGTAATGTGTTTAACACAAATCGAAAAATCCACAAAATTTATGATTTAAAAGGATGTACCTTTGGCAGAGACAAAACCTTAAATGAAAACAGCGAAACAACAATTTTCGATCAAGTATTTAAAGATAATGATTTTGATGAGGAAATTAATTTAAGCACCGAAATTAAAGATTTACTTTTGGAGCAAATACATCAAGACATAAAATTCTTAAATGATTTTTCATTAATGGACTATTCTTTCCTCTTAGGGATTCATTATCTCGACAACGAAAATCAAAACCAAAGTAAAAACAAAAACCAAACCCAAAACCAAAACCAAAACCAAAACCAAAGTAAAAATGAAAATCAAAACCAAAATCTGAAAAATATATCAAATTCTTCTTCCTTTGGAAACACCAATACAAACCAAAAAAAGTCCATTTTTAGGATTCACGACAACGGGATCATGGGTGATCGCCAAGATAAAAACCAAAGGCAATGTATATATTATTTTGCAATAATTGATATTTTCCAATTCTATTCTTTAAGAAAAATCCTTGAAAGAGGATTAAAAGAAATTATATTGAGCGATGTCACAATCTCTTCCGTTGACCCACAATCATATTCTAAAAGATTCTTAGAGATGGTTGATCATGTGATTAATCAAACTGAAAATATTACCGAACAAAAAAATAACACCCAAATCATGAATCAAAATTAATTTCTTGAGAGAAATACTTTGCAATAATTTCTGATCAAGATTTATAATTGATTTTGTTAGTCGCATGGATATCACTATACACACATATACGCATATAAACCTGTGCGTAGAGATATAGATATATCGATTTTCATACATTGAAAATTTTCATTAATGATTTTCAGCTTTCTCATTTTTTATTTATTTTTAATTTATTATTTTTTCTGATATTTTGTGATTTTTTCTCTTGAAAAAATGATACAACTTTCAGAATATTTTATTTATTTATTTATCCATTTATTTATTAAATGGCTGACTTAGTTATTTTATTCTTGTTTCTAAATTATATTAACAATAAAATTAATTAAATGTTTTTATAGCATCTATTTTTGCCAAGTGTACAACTTTAAAATATCTTTTCATTGTTTTGTAAAAGACTTTATATTGGTTTATGAGTATTTTGAAATCTTTTGGTCATGAAAATTTTCACCAGAAGATGACTGATTAAAAAACTTCAATATTACAAAAAAAAAATGGATATTTAAGGGAATAACACCTTCCAAGGAGAAGTCTAAGATTAGAGTATGTTGTTATTGGAACGAACCACATTAGTGTATAATGCTTCAAATATCTCTAAAATAATCTGATTAGTAAAAAAAAGATGATCTGATCAATTAAAAAAAATCTTTGAATTAGTAAAAAAACTAACAATTTCAGAAAAAATCTGCATTTCACGAAAAATTTAATGGTTTGGCATTCAATATGTAGACTCCAAAGCTACAGAATATCTTTCTTAAATCTGTGGAGAAATGTAGATTAGTAGCGAAAAAATTCATTTTTTTATAAATAATTAAAATAATTAAACAATAGATTTTGTTGACTAATTATTTCTGAATTTTTGGAAAAATATTGATGTTGACATATAGCTTTACAAAAAGGTAAGAAAAATACACAGCGTTTGGTTTTTAGGTTGATGATTATTGGATAAATCTAAGGAATTAAAAAAATGTAAAAAGAGTTTCTTTGGAAGTTCTAAATAAGAATTATTAAACACTATTATTTTGAGTTTCTATTTTTACAATTTAAACAAAATTCAAAAAGGAAAATTCAAAATAATTTCTAATTAAGAAAAATTAAAAACAATATTTTTTAATCACGTTGGTGATTCTATTCTTTCATAGATGTTTTAAATTTCCACTTTAAACATTTTACATAATTGAATGTGATTGTATTTATAATAAGGATTACCCCAAAGAAGAACAGCGTATCAGCGGAGTGATTAAATGACCGCATTTTAGATTACTTAATTGATAAGATATTCGGCGAATAACAGAAAAAGATCATTTTTACAAAGTAAAGCGAATAAAACAAAATATCATGTTTCAATACAAATTGTTATATTATGAATTATAATATTTAGTCTTTGTTGTGTCTTTTTTACAGTTTGATCACAATGATAATTATATAAATAATAACATATTCTGTTATCTGAAGAGTTTGATGATAATGTTAATAAATAAAAATATTCACTTTTGTTGTTTTTGAATAACCAATCATCAAGTTTTTGTTTATCAATCATTTCATTTATAGACATCAAACACCCCTTTTAAAATTAAACCAATATTTTAGTTGGGTATTGTTGATTTTTTTTCAAAATTTATACAATACGAATAACAAGTAAAAAGAAAAAAAATAATAAAAACTGAATCTTTTTCAAAGTTTATTTTATTTTCAGATAAATTAAGAACGCAATAAAAATAAGTTTACTTAAAAAAAAGTTTATAATTTTTAATTAATAGTTGTTTTAAATATGATTTATACAAGCATTTCAAATTAAAACAAAAATATTATTATTGACCGATACTTTTCTGTTTTTAATAAATTAGCATTTTTTTCGATTGTTTTTAGAGGAGCTGAAACAACATCAAGAAGCAGTAGATTTATTTCTTTAGTTTGTTTTTGCAAATCTGTAAAAATTAACAATTGAATACAAATTCAATAATTTTATTTCTTGAACTTGTTTTTCGGAAAGTTTATTTTTCAAATAAAAAACAATATTCAAGTGAAAAAAATAATTTTCTTAAATAAACAATTACTTCGTAAAATCTGAGTAAACCATCATTTCATGTAAAAATTGAAACATGTTAATCATTTTTAAATAAAATAAATGAATATTCAAATCCAAAAAAGAAATTAAGATATATTCTCGTTTAATTATTTACACACATATAAAAAAAAAAAAAAAAATGAATATAAGTATTATAATCTCATTCTTGAAAAACATAAAAAAAATACATTTATTGAAAGATAACATATACAAAACTTATTACAATTACTTCTTCTCAGCCCACCTTCCCTTTCACTGTAAATATAAAAACCTTTTCCCTCATTTTTTATAACAATTTTTTTGATTTTTATAAAGAATTTCCTTAAAGACCCATTAAATTCCAATTTTCATTTAAACTACCTAATTTCGATCCAGTTTCTGAAAAAAGAATAGTTTTAAAATCCATCTTCAGAATTAAAGATTTATTTGGTGATATTTATTTGTTTTAAAACCAAATATTTAAATATAATATTTTGACAACCCAAATAATTCAAAAAGTTATTTTTTACTTTTTTTTTTTGAAAATATTTTCTTTTTCTTCGAGTTTAACTTTCTGGAGTGGTTCTTTATGATGGCAGTTATTCAATCATTTTCTTTTAACCATTGGAATGGTATTTGTATTTTATACTTTATTGGATAACAATATTAGAAAAAAGAATTTTGAAGAGAAATTTCAAAAAAAATGGTTTGGTTAAAAAAACTAATAAAACTAATAGGGAAAAATTCAATATAATAAATTGTTTATTCAACATCTAAATTAAAGAAGATAAAAAATAAAAAAAATCAAAAATATACCATGTTTAAAAAAAAAAAAAGATTCTTGATTTCAACAAGGTTAAAGGGTGAGGTGTTCTTTCTACTTTGGTTAAAAAAAAAAACAAAAAAATGATCAAACTAAAATACACACCTTCTCAGGTTTATTTTATTGTTTTAATCATTCTTAATCGGAACAATAAATCTGATATACAACTCTCGATTCCAAACACAATTGTGGAAAACCAAAAATACCATAAAAAAAAAATCCCAAAAATTAGAAAATTTTAACTGTGGTTTACTTTATAATAACTCACAAATAAAACAGTGTATGCCTTTTTGTTTCAAAGTTTTAATCACTCATGACACATAAAATATCTTTTTCAGAAAGGGTTTCAAAATAAAATTTTCAAAAAATAGGAATTTGTACATACCCACAAAAGATCAAATTGTATGCTTAAAAATTAGACTTTACCTAATTTTTTATTATTGATTTAGAATACTAGTTTTTAAATTTAAAAAATCATTAAAAAAACATATCTTAAAAAAAAATATTTCTGGATATAAATATTAAATAAAAAATTGAAAAATTTGAAAAGGAAATAGCTACGAAATTTATCAATCTTCAATATTTAATAACAAAATAAAAAAAAGTCAATCAAATCGGCTAGTGATTAAAAAATACTTGGTAGGAGTTCCATTAGGTTAATCTTGCATTCTATATTTTTATTTTAGAAATAAACCCCATACCAATCTTGATTGTTAGTCTTTTTTTTTTTTTTTAAATTCAACAAAAAAATTGATTTAACTCGTGTGTTTGTGAAGTAAAAATGAAACAAATGAAATTTAACAACAATCTTAAAAAAAAGAAAAATTGATAAATTAAAAATTTTTATATTTTTAACAAATATTTTTTAGGTTTTCTTCAGTGCATATAAAAAAAAAAATAACAAAATAAAATATAAAATGAAAAAAGATCAAATTTTAAGGAAAATAAAAAAAAACAAAATAATTTATCTGGTACAAGAATGATATTCAATTGTAATAAAACAAATAGCAAAAACAAAAAAAAAAATAGCCAGTTAAAAAAAGAATTGTTTAATACAATATGCTTAATGCTTGTTGTTGTATTCTAAAAACCTTTCCAGCTAATTCAATAGTCATGAACTCTTCATTTGATAATGATCTAATTTTCTTTTTTAATTTTTTAAATGTAAATTAATTCGAAGGATGTGCAAATATATTTTTAAAAAAAAAAATAAAAATTTGAATGTATTAATTTTTAGAAATATGATAAAATATTAATAGTTTGGAAAAAACATACTTTTAAGTAATTAGTAACAGAAATGTTTCCATTTTGTAAAAGTTTATTTAAATAATATAGCGTATCATCAATTGCGCACCCTCTTGCATATAATTCCAGCATTCTTTGGAAATGTCAATATAAGATTATATGTATTTATTTAATTTTTTTAATTACTAAAAATTCTTGTAATAAAAAAAAAAATCAGAATAGAAAAAATAAGATTTACTGTTTTGAAAGAATATCTATTGGAATTAAAATTTGATCAGGATCAATATTGTCCAGCGACTTTGATTTATTTGTTTCAATCCATTCCGTTAAGGTTTTATCAAGATTTTCAACTTTTTCTGATAAAACATTATAATTATTCTATTTATATTTGTGGTTTTAAAATTATTGTAAAGAATTAATGTGATAAAGTAAACGAAATTAGAAAATTATTTTTAAAGAAAAATTTTGTGCATTAATAAGATATTAAAACAATTTGTTAATTGTGTTGGTTGAAGTAAGGGATATATATTCTAATTATTCTCCAATAACTGCGAAGATCAAAATTTAACATGTTTAAAAACAAAAAAAAAAAAAATATCATTTTTTTTTTATTGATTAAAGATTTGAGTTTTAGAATTATTTGCCCTATTCTTACAATTTTAATACAATCTGTTTGAAACAAAAGTACATACTTTGTTTTGACGAATCATTTTTTTAAAAAAGCTATTTTCAAAAAAAGCAGGTCAAAGGTATTGTAAAATATCTCTATTTAGACTTAATTCTAATAATAACTATTTAAATACCCCCAACACTTTTATTTACCATTTATGAAGATTCTTAATGTAAATCTAATTTGTGTTTGTATAACATTACTTTAATCAAAAAAATAAAAGTTTATGATCTCAATTTTATAGGATATTTTTTTAGGTGTGAAAATTTGTGACTATTTTTTTTTCCTTTTTGATTTTGATAAATTTTTTTCCAAAAGAGGTTTAATCTTAATAAAATCTTTATCATTTATTTATTGTTGACGCATCTATATTACCCAGTTAAAAAAAAACAATTTAATTAATCAAAAAATGTACAATTCTTATTAATTAAAATTTTAAAATGGATAATTCTTTTTATTAAAATTATTATACAAATCTATCAAAATATTTTTTTTTTCATTTTAAACTTTTGTGAGAAGTTGTTTAATACAAAACTCAGTTCAAACCAATTTTAAATTTAAGATCTAAAAAGATATTGAATAAAAATTAGCTACCAGTGGAATTATTTAAATCCAAAGCAAGCCCAATTTGAAAAGATCAAAAATTTTTAAAAAAGTTACTATTTAAATAACTTTAAAATTTTTTTAATTAATCAAAAAAGAATGTATTGTTATTTCGTTTGAAACACTATCAAGAATTTGAACATATAAATTGAAACTTTTTTTACAAATTCAAAAGTTAAAAAAAAACAAAAAAAGAAAAGTTTTTTAAAAAAACAAAAAAAGAAAATTTTTTAAAATAACAAAAAAAGAAAAGTTTTTTTTAAAAAAAAAAAAAAGAAAAGAAAATACAAACCGTTTGTAATTGTAGAGATTGTATCCCCGATGAAATTTTTTCTTGGTTTTTTTCTAACTGCAATTGCTCTGATGAAAGTTCTTCAATAATTTTTTCATTTTCTTCATTAAGCTCAGCCAATCTTTTTTTTATTTTCTCGATTAAAAGTTCTTTTTTTGTTTTTGGCTTTTGGATTGTTTTCGTGATTGTTTTTGCTGCAATTTTTTTTAAATTAAAATTTTGATTATTATTGGTTGTTCCAAAATCTTTGTTTTTCATGATAATTGGTGGATTTTTTGAAAATGTTTCAACGAGATTTTGAATTAAAGTTACTAAATTGTGATCAATTGGTTTCCAATTTATTAAATAGGGAATTTGAACTTGGCCTATTGTTTTAGTATATTAGTGATTTATTTATTAGATTAATTCAATTAGTTTTTTTATGTTAGTAATACTATTTTTTAAAAAAAAAAAAAAAAGTAAAGAAATAATTCTACAAATTGTTGTTTTTTCTTAATTCATTCAGATTAATAAGCATTTTTAAAAAGTTTTTTTTCATTTTCATTTTCATTTTCATTTTGATAATGATTTGAAAATATTTATTAAGAGAGTAGTCTTATTGTTTTAATTTTATTTCCAAAAAAAGTTCAATATTATAAGATCGATGTAAAGTAGATTCTTATTATTGATGAGTATATTGATTTTTTAGGTTATTGGTGAACCTTCAATAAAAAAAAAAAAAAGTAGTTAATTAGTGAGTTTTTCCCCCTCAAAACCACACTCCCAGCTTTGAATGGTTTTTGTTAATTCTTTGAAAATAAAGTTAAGTGACTTACCATTATCTCTGAAAGTTGAAACAGGGAGTGGGTTTTTCAGAAATTTTCAAATTTTTTTCATTTTTTTAGTTTTTTGTTATTTTTTGTAACAAAATACCAATTTCCTTTAAAATCAAAAGTCCTAAAATATAAATATAAACTCAATTAATTTTTGGGAAAATTATAATAGTGAAAGCTAGTATTGATTTAAAAAGAATTGGATTTTTTTTTATTTTATTATTATTATTAATGGAGGAGTTGTTGATTCCTCTTATTTTCGGTTAGTTTTTTTTTAATTTGGGAAATAAATGGAAAATTTTTGAAATTTTCGGTTTATTTTTTCAATTAAAAAAAATACCGTTAGCTGATCCAGAATTCAAAAGAATCGAGTAAAATTATTAGATTTTTCTCTATTCTTTTTAATTCTGGAAACCAGTCGTTAGGTTCTTATTTATTTCTTAAATTAAAAAAAAAACCTAGGCACTTGACGTCACTTCATGAATTCCTAAATTTTTATTCCTAAATTGCTTTAAAGACACAAAAATACAAATATTATGCACTAAAAAATCGGAAATTATAAAGCGAAAAGCAAAAAAACTTGAAGAGAAAAAAAAAATCTGACTATTGGCTAATTCAAAAAAAAGTTTTAAACTTTTTGGATCGTTTTCGATTTTTTTATATATTCTAAAACCAAATTTCAAATCATTTTTTTCTTCCAACTAATAAAGTCTTGTTTATTGACTAATTTAGAACTTTTTTTTGTATTTAGACAAATAATATTCTTTCTTCAAAGCTCATAAAAACATTTTTTAAAAAAGGAAAGTGAACAAAAAAGTTAAAAAACATTTTTGTGAATTTATCAGTCTGACTCAAATTCATTTTTGTTGTTTTTTTTTTTAAAAAATTACAACAAATTTCTCACAGAACTGTTTTTGAAAAAAAAATTTACATTTTTTTGAATTTGCAATTAGTCAAGAAATAAAGGTAAAGTGAAGAGTACATTCACAGAAAAAAAAAAATGCAAAAAACTTTTTGTTATTTGTTTTTTTTTTTTCAGACAGTTTTTGGGAATTGTGTTTGATCTAAAATATAACCTCAATTTTTTCCAACTTTGTTTTGTTACTCGGTTTGGTTAAGTTCAAAGTGGATCAATTGAAAACCCAACCGATCTCATTGTTGAAAGAAAAACTTTTATCAAGTTATCATTAATTTTTAATAAAGCCACCATATTGTGAAAAGTTTCAAGGGAGTTTTAAGAATTCTAAAACTGAAGGTTACTTTTTTTTGTTCAAAGCACAAATTACCTGAAAAAAAAATGTAAAAATTAAAATTATCAGTTTACATAAAAAAAAAAAAAAAAGTTTTTTGTTGATCCGAGAAAAACCAAAGTTATTTTTGTTGTGGTAGTGGTTATGAAAAAGAAAAAAAAAAAAAAAAAGATCAATAAATAAAAAAATTTTTAGACTTACCTCTTCCTTTAATAAATGGGCAGTTTGGTCTTACGATATGAACTAAATATTATTATAAAAGATAAAAAATTTGATAATTTGGAACAAGAAAAGGTGCAAGAAAGTTTGTGAATTTTTTATAGATTTTAATTCCAAATGTTCAAAAAAATAATAAACTTACTATTTTGTTTAGGCAAGAGATAAATTGCAGGTTGTTGCTGTGGGTAATTGTGAAATAAATAAATACCAATAGGAACACGTAAATTATAATTTGGGTGTTTAAGAACTAAATCACCAATTAAACTAACAAGGTTTTCGACCATGCCATTTGTAAGTCCTTTGGGATATTTTAAAAAAAGAATTATTAAAATGTTTTTTGTTTAGAGGTGGCTTGGGATTGAAAAGAAAAAGAAAGAGAAAGAGAAAGAGAAATCTGAAAGCTTACGAAATGGTGAGATTTTTGTGATAAGATCAGGAAACGTAATCGCAGCTTCGTCAATTTGAACTTTTACTTCGTCTCTATTGGGATACTATTTGATTTGAAAAAAAAGACAAAGAAAAAAAAAAGAAATTTAAAGCCATTCACATTTCTCAACAAACCAGAAAGAGGGAGAAGGGTACTTTTTGTAAAGCTTGGTTCCAAAATTGTATTAAATTCATAGTAAAAAAAAAAAATGAAAATCCATAAGCTGTTAGAATTTTTCCAACGAAAGTGTATCAGAGAGAAAATTCAAAAAATACACTAGAATCTTCCGAAACTTTCAGTTCTCGGTCATTAGTTTCGTGTTGAATCGAAAAGAAAGATTCTGCTTTTGCAAAAATACTTGCAATTTTTATTTTTACCTTTTAAGGGGAAGTTTAGTTTTAACAAAAAAATTTTGTTTTTTGAATTGAAGGAAACTTTGGTGATTTGAAAATTGAAGTTATTAATAAAACTGAATTTAACTTCGTGTTAGTTCGAAAAACAATTAATGATTTCAGAAAATAATTAATTACTAATTTTTGGATAAGAAATGGGTTAAAATTTTCGCTTTATTTTCCTTTATCTTTTTATCAAGATATTTCAAGTAATAGGTTAGGATTTATCATCTATTTTTATTTGTTGGGGAGTTTTTTTGGATCTATTTTTAAAGATATATATATTGGGAACAATTATAATCGGAAATAAAATGGACAAAATTTGAATTGAAAAGGAAGAAAAATTTATCTGATTTATTATCCAAATACCAGTAATAAGAATTAATTTTCCTTAAATACTATCAAAATAACCCCTGAAGTCTAGGATTAACCCACACTTCAAAATAAAAACCATTTTTCTTTATTATATAGACAAATAGATTAAATGATCTTCGCAAATGACAATAAAAATACTAAGATAATATGGAATTAGTTTCCATATGTATTATTCTTAAAAAAGGAATCTTAAAATAAGGGATCAAATTTAAAATTTTTCTCAAAAAAAATGGAGTTCGATCATGGAATATAATGTATGTTAGTAGAAAAAAAATCAGAATAATTGAAAAAATTATAAAGTAGAGGTTTTGATGATAACATTATTATCATGATATTAACAATAAAATCGCAATAGTATTAAAAAATCGCATTAGTTCAACTTTATCGCGGGAAATCATAAAATCGCGATTTCAACATTATCGCGATATACATATTAATGTGAAAGAAAGAAAAATTATTTTTTTGAAATCACCTTGAAAAAACTCTTTTGACTTTTACAAAGCCTTGAGACTTTTACAACACTTTACCCCTTTAATAAATGTTAGAAAGTGTTTGTAAGGGCTTTGAATACTCTTCAAGTTTGTTGAAAGTTTTTGAAAAAACAAAAACTTTTATAAATGGAATAAGTTTGTTTGTTGTAAATTAAAATTTTTATTCTTTTCATTTTATTTTGAACAAAATATAAAATCTCAAACAAATTTTATGATCCATACTAATAATTACCCATTTCAGCAATATACTTGAATTTAATATAGATCTGTTTTCTTAAATTGGATTTGTTACCTTCACAATTTTAAAAACCAAAAAGAATAAAGAGTAATTTTCATTCGAATTGGTGATCGATCAAACAAAAAACCATCTAAGCTCTAATTGTGTTTTCTGCCCAATACAAGGATACCCAAAGAAGAAGAAGAAGAATAAGAAGAAGACAAGAATTGT
Organism: Anaeramoeba flamelloides; assembly: GCA_027625915.1. Taxonomy (NCBI): domain Eukaryota; family Anaeramoebidae; genus Anaeramoeba; species Anaeramoeba flamelloides. Next base: position 6,878,205 of record JANTQA010000032.1, on the reverse strand, counting down.
ATAAAAAATCTTAATAATTGGTGATCATCAGGCAAGGATGTTGTGAAGGCTTTTGAAAAGTTATCCAACCCCTTTTAGCTTTCTGAGAATATTGAAATTGTTTTAACCCAAGAATACATTCTTTAGAGAACAGATGAAGGGTGTTGTTGTTTTAGAAGTTAATTATTCAAGGCAATTTCCAACACCACCATTAACTTAGATTATATTTTTTTCTCTTTAGTTATTATTGTTGTTGATTTAAAATGATCGATCGGTTTGACAACCAAATCAAATGAAAACACAATAAAACTCTTGGATCTGATACTTAATTGGATCAAGTCTCTTTTTTGTTGTTTTTTCAAAGAATAACTTTAGTCACCTAATCTATTTTTTGATCAAAAAAAATTGTTTTGTAAATATTTCTCAATTAAAACAAAAACACATCAACAATTATATTGTGATTACTTTTTAATCGCGATATTTTGTAATTTCTCACGATTTTAGAATAATTATCACGATTTTATTGAATATTGCCATTTGTTATATTATCGCGATCATATTGACTCTCGCGATTTTCTGATATATCGCAATTTGATAGAAATTATCGAGATTTTTGTAACTTTATCCAGGATTTTTGTTAATCTATATCGTGGATTATAGCATGGTATCATCTAAACCTCTTGTAAATTTTAAAGTAAAAATTCAATTTATTCAAATTTTTTCAAGAATCTAGGATTTTGTATTTAAAATTGTTTTGACTTAGAAACACTCTTGAGGAGATGATTAAAATATTATACTTGAACAAAAAAAGTATGATTATTTTTTTGAAACATATTTTTTATGTATTGGGCACAATTTTTTTTTTTTTTTTTTTGATTACTGAACCTTTCGTTAAAAACTGAATTTTTTTTTTGATTTCTAATTTTCCAGTAACTGGCACCAAAAAATAATATTAGTACTTATATGAATATTGACCCATTAATGTAAATTGCTGATTAATAAACTAATAAAGAAAAAAAAAAAAAAAGAAATGAATTTTATTTTATTTTTCAAATACAAATAAAAATAGGTTAATTTTGAAATAAATAAAGACTAATTGAAGAAATTTGAATTTAACATCATTTAACAAGTTTGGGTATTATTTTTTTTAATCATATGACTTTTTTTTTAAAATATATTTGGATTGCTAAAAGTAACCTGGAGAATGATGGGAATATTAAGAAACATTAAAAAAATGTAAGATAATAATTTTTTTAAAATATTTTTTTGTAAAAATATCTGATCAATTACGAAATATCAAGGATAAAAATGTGATATAATTTAATTATGAGTTGGGAGATAATATTTAATTGTTTTTTTTTTTTTTGAAGAAATTTCCTTCGAAAATAATCGAATCTTGAACGGTAATCGTGATTTTATTATTTGTATTCATTAATATGATTAACTTTTTCTAGAGTATTTATTTTCAAGTAAGTTTGGAAAATCACAAATCAAATCATTTTTCAAAGAATATTAATTTTTTAAGTAAACTTTTTTTTTTTTTTTTTTGTTTGCAGAAAATACTGATAAATTTAAATAAATTTAATAAAATTTTTAGTTCAATTTTATCTTTCTAATCTATTAATTAACTTTTATAAAAACTCAATTGGTAATGAATTTTTAGAAGTCAAACCAATTTTAAAACGTGTCCAAACTTTTAAACCAATTAAATGCTTTATTCAAAGCGAGGGTAAAAAAATTATCAAAAAGAAAATGAAATAAATATTTTCAGATATTTTTTTGAAAGTATCAGTAACAAACAATACAAAATTGCCCACCCTTATAAATAATAAACTCAATTACATAATAAATAACCCAATTTTTTATTTATTTTTTTTTACTTTTTTTTATTTTATTTTTTGAAGAAAAAGAAATATTTTTAGTGTATAGAACTGAACATTAAAATAGTAAATTTTTTTATTATAATACATAGTTTAAATTTATAAAACTATTTATTATTAAAATTTGATTTTTAACAGGTCAATTATTTTGTAATGGAGTTTACTTTAATATCCATTTAGGTTTTTAAAATTGTTTATTTTTGATAATTCGAATAACATTGTACATAGAAAAAAATAGTTATGTTTTTTTTAAGAAAAGATAATAAATCAAATTCATTAGTTTTCAGAAACTTAATTATTGATTTTAAAATATATTTATAATCCATAATTGTAATTTTTGGTAGGTTTTATTCTCTATTATTACTAATTTTTTTTTTTTTTTAATTTTCATTTTATTTATTAATTTTTTTTTCTTCAAAATTTTCTTTTTTTTTTAATTTTCAAATTAAATTTTGAATTGTCTTTAAACTACTCTAATACCACTTTTCTGTAACCATACCATTGCCATAACACACTAGTATTTGAAATATAAACAGTATACATTTTCAGTAGATTATATATTTAATTTGATTATTCTTTGATTTAAGTTTCTAGGTTCACTAAGATTGACAAAACTGTATGTCATTTAAAAATTACAAAAAAACAAATAAAGATTATAATTTCCAATCGGTTTCTTAAAAAAATAATTAAGTTTAAGAAAAATAAGGAAATGAACATAAAGTGAAAATTGTTTTCCCATTTATTCTTCAAAAACCTATATCTTGTCTTTTTGTTCAAACTTGGATTATCAAAAAAAAAAGAAACTTTAAGAAGGAATTGGACTGTCAAAACACACTACTTGGAAACAACTCTTGAAATTCGATAAAATTTAAGAAATTTCAAAAGTGGTATAACAAAACTGGTATTTTTAACTAAAACCCATTTTGTTAAAATGAATTTATTACTAAATATAAACCTTTTTTTTTGGTTTGGGTATTTGAAGATTGGAAGACACACTGTAGATACCTGGTTTATATTAAAATTGACTTTTAAGGTTAGATCATTGAATTAATTCAAATTGATAAAATTATGAATTGATTTTGTTTCAAAATTTTTCCAGCAAATTTTTTAAAATTGCAGAGATTAAATGATTTTTTTATCAAAATTCAAAAAATGATTCTTTTACCTCATTTTTTTTATCAACAAATTACCAGATTTTAATCTTTCAATATTTTCTGTATTCCTTTTTACAATTTATTTGAAGAATCCTATTTCTTGTATATGTGTTGATATTTCTATTATTTCGACCAATAACCCAATATTTTGATGAAGGGTAAATTATTAAATGAGTTAAAACTAAAAATACTGAAGTCAAAATAACCCATGCAAAAAAATATAATGCGTGTTTCAAAATAAAAAGCGTGACTTTTTTGTTATAGTTGACCAATACATTAACTAATCAAAGAAACCAATAATAAACACTAAAAAATATGGTATTGGTTACTTAAAGTTCTATTATTTAAAAAGAAATTCTAAAAATAAAGGATCAAATTGCAAAATGTATCTCAAAAAATAGAATTAATTTTTTAGAAAATTTTAATCATAAAAAAAACCAAACAATTTCAAAAAAATTGAGAATATTATGGAAATTTTCAACTAATTGCAGATATAATTTAAATTTTATAACAAATATCAAGGAGTTTACTTTCAGAATTTATTTGAACTTAGGTATACTATTTGATAGTAGATTGGATGTTGCCTTGGTACAAGAAATAAAAAAAAGCACGGATAATATTTTGAAACACGGATTATAGTCGTTGTGTACGCTTTATTTTGATCACTGATTATATTTCAAATACCACTTTTGAAATTTCTTAAATTTTATCGAATTTCAAGAGATGTTTCCAAGTAGTGTGCTTTGACAGTACAATTCCTTCTTAAGGTTTCTTTTTTTTTGATAACCCAAGTTTGAACAAAAAGACAAGATACAGGTTTTTGAAGAATAAATAGGAAAAACAATTTTCACTTTATGTTCATTTCCTTATTTTTCAAAGATAGATCAACAATTATAACTTATTTCTAGGAAAACTCTATTTAGTAAAAGATCACAAATATAAAACTAAGTCGAAATGTTTCCCTCTATTATACAAATAACCAAGAAGAAGAAACTTATTTTTTGTATTTTATTTAATGTGTTAGGATTTCTTTTTCTATTTTCAATCAAAAATAACAACTTTAAAAGGTTAAGAAACCAACAAACTGATGAATAATAAAAAATTGTCAAATGGAAAAAATAAAAAACACAAAACCAATACTTTTGTTGACGCAACGAACCTTGATGAGGAGCAACTATTAAATTATTTGAAGCAATTAAAAAAACAAAAATTGGATCTTGAGAACAAAAGAAAAAAAAAAAATAAAGAGTATGAATTCTTCAAGCAACAGTCCAGGAGTATGGATCGAGAGATCTCAGGAAATAATCCCCCTTCTGGGAGTTTGTCGTTTTCTTACAGTGGATCTTCATCAAGTTGTTCTTTTTCTGAAGACGAGCCACATTTAACATCACAAGATTTTGATTTACTTTTACGAATAATACCAAAAGAGGAAAGTGGTAGCTTTAGTAATTCTGAAAGCGAAAGCCCCAGTTACAGAGACCATGGAAAGGAAAAGGAGACTGTTAACGCTAAAAAAAAGAAAAACATAAAGAACATTAACAAAAACAAAAACAAGAAAAAGAATAAGAAAAAGGCAAATCAAGTAAATAACAATTCGTCATTAACTCCAACTGAATTTTCATCAGAATTTTCATCAGATTATTTGTCTTCGTCCTCTGAAGAAAAATTAGCCTTAATTAATTTTCCATATTCTCAATTAGATTTCTTTTTAAAGGAAGGGTATATTGAGGTTTATCCAAATTTTTCAAAAAACTATCTGAACGAAAAAATTGTTCCAAAAATTATTGATGAAATTTTAGAGATTGACAAAACCAAGCACACAAAGGTAACTTTAAGTGAAGAAAATGATTTAAACCCTTATAGCAATTATTTTGTCGAACCCTTTTTTATAATCAATGTTTTTGACGAATGGAAAAATATTCGAAAACCTTTAATAACAAAGGTCGACAAACGTGCAACAACAAAATCGCATCTCAAAATTAAGACCCAAAGAAAAAGGGTATTTCAAAAAAGCATGGATCAAAAATCTTTAACAAGCACGAACAGAATTAAAAATGAAAAGCAAAAGGAAAAGGGCAACAAAAAGAAAATGCAAAATGAACATGAAAAGGAAAAGAAAAATGAACTTGAAAAGGAAAAAAATGACATTAGTATCCATAATAAAAATAAAATAAATGTTGAAATTGAAAACGAAAGTGAAGGTGGCAGAGAGAGTGGGGCTAGAAGAAGCGAAAGCGAACAGGTGGGAGAACGAGAAGAAAAAGAATCTTTAATGAATAAAGGAAATGAAAATGGAAATGAAAATGAAAATGAAAACGTAAACGATCTTGATGTTACTGTAGATCAAGAATTCATCAAATCACATTCAAAAAATATTAAGCGCCATTTAAATAAATCCCTGAGACACTTTGAAAGGGCACATTTGCTAAGTGAAAAATGGGCAAGAGTGGGCATTTCTTATCACAGTGTCGATGTTGATAACACTGGCAACGGGCTATTTCGGGTTGGTAAATTGTGGTTTGAAAAGGATCAAGTTGTGATCAGAATTAGTGGGGTCGGCAAAATCTTCCATGCCAAATATAAAAAAAAAAACTCAATCCATATTCTTGTTGATAGCAACAAAACAAAATATTTCAAAATATTAAATTCAAATTTAACGGGGGTCACAATCTCAACGGAAAGTTCGAACCAAAAAAGAATTTTGGTTTTCCTCCTAATGATCTTTTTTTCCTCTCAGGGGCAAAACCCTTTAATTGGGAATAACCCCGTGGTGGAAAACTGGGAACTGCCCAAAAAAACAGGCGGGATAGACCTGTCGGTGCTTTCTCCGTATTCACAACCCAAATTTTCTGAAAAAAAATCTCTTTTAACAGAACAAATTATACAGCAAGAGACGTTAAACGGCAAAAAGAGAGCACAGGATATAAGAAGAAGCAAGTGGAATGATGGGAAAGTTTTATTTTGTGTCCATATTTGTGTTCCAAAAGTTATTCCCTTTGAACCCGGGTTTTTCATAATAGAAAAAAACGGGTTTTCTTTTCGAATCAAACAAGAGCAAAAAAATACAGTTTTTATACCTTTTGGAACCTTCCATTATGTGGAGCCACATCCAAAAAATGATCGCGTCTTAAAAATTATCAAACAAGAGAATAATTCAAAATCTAAACTTTTACATTTAATAGTAACTAAAAATGCCTTTGAAAGGAATTTCATCCTTGAGACGATCATATATTTTTTTAAAAAAAGTCAAACACAAAATTTTAATCAAAATAACAAATAATTTTCTCTTAAATTTTTTTTTTTTTTTGTTTTTGTTTTATTATTTCAAAATATACAATTTTCTTTTTTTTTTTATTTTAATATGGACATAATTATTCAAAATTAATTAATGTTTTCAAGATCTAACAGTTTGTCCTTTTTTAAAAAGTAAACCCACTTTAAAATTATTACGAACCACTTTCAGCAGTAACCAATTTTTGAACTGGGAAAATTTTTGAATGATTACTTTCCAAATAAAAAAATTATTTTGTAAACATATGATAAGTTTGTTATATGTGTGTTGTGGATTTTGAAAGTATTATAAATTTTGATGGAAACCAATTAAAATAAAAGATAAAAATACCCCTTTCTAATATATTATAAAAAAATAAACAAATTTGTAATGATTTTTCATTTCTAAAAGGCTTTAATCAAAGTTGTAGCATGTTATATCTCGTTTTACATTCTTACCAAAGCTACCAGAATTTTTTTCAATATTAAATTTTGATGTTAATATATATTTTTAAAAAATTGAATATGAGAAATCTCATATTGAAAAAATATTTTTTTCATAAAAAAAATACTATTCAAGAATTTTTTCGTGAGATCCTTAACAAATTTTCAGAACTCAAAATGACTTTAAACATCTATCATTCTCTGAGAAACTACATTATTTTTACTCTTAAAAAAAATATTTTTTTATTTTTTTTTTATTGTAATTTAAGGGAGGAGTTTAGAATTCCTCTTGTTTGCCCGAATTCCTAAACTTGAATTTAGAAATCGTATAATAGATTCAAACATACTCTTATTATCTACTAAAGCTAATAAAGATATTGAATCTTGTTTATTAATAATATTATAAATATTATTATTATTTAAAATAAGTGAAAAATTATTTTTTTCTAATTCAGAAATCCAGATTTTCCGATTATTTTCATAGGCTGGGCAGTTCCAGAGAAAATGATCCAAATCTTCAATGATATCCAAATCTTTATTTATTTTACACAATTGACAAAATTGTGATTTATTTTTGTTCATAAAATAAGAATATCTATTAAGATAATTTGTATAATTTCTTAACTTTAGAATAGAAGTTGAACCCTTCCATTTTAAATATTTTTTGCTGTTTGTTAATATTACCCTGTATCAAAATTATTTTCAAATAATTTTGTACTTTCCAACTTGGACTATTTTTTAATTGATTAATTCTGTAAACTTCGAGTTCAGATTCTAATTCTTTTTAAATTTCGAGCTTTCCAATTAATGTTTTCTGTTTCTTTTTCTCTGAAGGGGAGAAGATTTATTAATTTATCAAATCCCAAAATTTTTAATTTTTGAATTAATTTGAATTTTCTTTTGTAAATTGTGATTCTTGCCAAATCAATTTTTGCTTCAGTTTTATAGATAAGTCTTGGGGAATGTGGGTTTATTAAAAGCGATTCTGTGATTTTCTTATTAATCCAAATATCAATTTTTTTGAAATCGGATTCTGTAAAGTCAAATATCTCCAACCCATATAATAGTTGACTATGTAAAACGGCTTTAAAGAATTGAATTTTTAACCCATTAGAAAAATTCCTTTCTTTAAAAATATGTAGGATTTTTTTCAAAATTATTATTGACCTTATCAAAGTTAAATTTTAGATGAGTTTTTTTATCTAACCAAATACCAAGATATAAAATTTCTTTTGGTATTAGGGTTTTTTTTGTTTTATCATCATTTGGATTCATTCCAAAATCTTTTATTATTTTATATATTTTTTGTAATTGATAATTTATTTCAATCATTGATCCTTTCATTATTAATATCAAATCATCAGCAAACATCTGTACGTGTATTGCTAGTGAATTGATTTTTTCTAAAAGAAAATGAGAAATAAAACCAAATAATAGAGGAGATAATGGATCTCCTTGGTAAACACCTATTCCTTCCTTTGAGTAATAAGCAAGTAGAAACATTTTTAAAATTTCATTTTTGATAAATTTTTTAATTGAGTGATAAATCAATGAATGATGAATAGAGTCAAAACATTTTTGAATATCAATTGTAACTATATATACATTTTCATTTTTCTTTGTTTTTTTGTATAATTTTTTTATATTTATATAATAAATTCAAAACAGCAATCCGTGTATCTAATTTTTTCTTAAATCCAAATTGTTTTTTTTGATACTATGTCCCAAGAATCTTGTATCCCAGCATATAATAATTTAAGAAAAAATCTTGGGAGTGTTTTGTTTATGGAAATGGGTCTATAATTAAGTGGGACCCCCTCATCTCCTGATTTATGAATGAATAATATATTTCTTTTTTTGATAAAATTAATATTTTTTTGAGAAATATCTTGTATCCAATTTAGAAATATTTTTTGAATTGTAATTAGAAAATTTTCATAATTTAAATAAAATTCGTTACTTTGATTTTTACTTGATTTATAATGTTTAATTTTGTCAAAATCTTGAACTGATTTATTTTTCTGATATTTAATTAATTCTTCGATTTTGGCAACTGAGAATATTTCTTTAATTTCTAAATCAAATAAATTTTCTTTATCTAAATAATAATTTTTTATAAAATTTATTATATATTTTTTGGTTTTTTACTTATTGATTTGACATAATTAAAATAGGATTTTTCCAAATTATTATTATTTAAAATCATTTTTTTTGAAGATTCTCTTATCCGGCTAAGTTTTTTCCAAAAATTATAATTACTTTCGAATTCCATATTAATTTGATCAATTAGTTTTCGATACTTATTATTATTTCTATCTTTAATTTCTTTTATCAACTCTTTATTATCATAAACTCTGTTAATCAAACTAAATAATTTTAATTCATTTTTAGGTATATTCAAAACTACTCTATCTTTCATTATAAATTGTTTTTTAAACTTTTTGAAGATAGATTCTGTTACTCAATAATTATTATTTTTAAAAAATAGATTGAAATTTTTTTGAAAATTAAATACATCTTTTATACAATATGTTTTTTTAATTTCCCATTTTTTATTAATATTAAATTGATTTAATATTGCGTTATGGTCACTAATTGTATTTTTTAATAGAAATTGATTTATTTTTTTTTTAAAATTTTATTATTTGTGATGAAATAATCTAAATTGTTTTCATTCCGACTTGGTCTATTATTTGAAATTATTTTAAAATTATAAAGTGAAAATTGTTTAATTTGAATCTCATTTAAATTAAAATCACCCCCGATAATGGTTTTGTGGAATTGATATTGTTGTAAAATATTTTTAATTTTTTTTATAAAAAACTAAATTTCTATCATATCTTTTATATAAATTAATTATAATATAATCTGTGAATTGTATCCCCATTATATCCGGATCTGGAACTAATATTTCTCTTGTAAAATCTTTAAAAATATTTTTTACAATTATTAGTAAACCACCTTTTCTATTTTTATCACCATAAGATTTTTTAGTTATTGAGAAATAATTTATAAAATATGGCGTTTTTTGTAATTTTTGTTTCTTGAATTAAACAAATATCTATATTATATTTTAATAAAAAAGATTCTAAAATTGCAATTTTATTTTTATCATTTAATCCCCGAAAAAAATATTTTTTTTTTGATCACATCAAAAGATTCTGTTTCATATGAACCCATTTACGGATTAAAAATTTTCAATATTAGATTTCTTTATTCATATTCAACTGTATAAAAATATATATTAACATCAAAATTTAATGTCTAAAAGATCATGTTCTTTTTATGAAAATAAATTATAAAAAATGAATCTTTTGGAAAATTATAATTAATAATCTGGGGTTTTTAAATGAATATTTTTCTCAGGTTGATTTGGTTATTTGTAATGATAATTGCTCCATTTTATTTGTCTTCAAAAAAAATAAATAGAAGTGACCAAATAATGTAATTATTAATTTATGATAATCCAATATTGGAAAAAAAAAGAATGAAAATACAAAAAGCAATGAGTAAATATTTTTAAAACTTGAAATAATTAAAAATAAATAAAGAAACTTAATCCCTAAAGTATTACACTTCTATAAAATTAATAATTAAATATTACTGATTTTATTCAAGTGTTAAATTAAATATAAATAAAAAAAAAAAAATAAGATCCTAAAGTCAGAATTAATTGAATTCAAAATCAATTTCAAATAGTTTCAGAACATATATTAGTATTTTATTCTTTCATACAAGTAAAAGTATTGAAAATTTTATACCCAATGACTAATATATATATATATCCCTTAGCACCCCGGATTTGCCTAAATTTCATCAAGTTTTTTAAATTAGATTTAAAATGATATTGATCTACTAATATAATAATTTTCTTATTTGTCTTTAATCCAGATTTGAATTATAATAAAAAGTCAAAATAGTTCAAAAATAAAGCAGTTAAGTTATTGATTTTCTTTTTGAAATTGAAAAAAAAAATAATAATTATTCATTTTTACATTTTTTTTAAGAATTTTTATTTTTATTTTATTTTTTTAAATCAGAAATTTTATTACATTAATAGTAATTCAAAACTCAACACGTTAATTTATTAATAATAACCACCAAAAAATTTTGTTAATTTTATGATAAAAAAAATAAATAAAAAAATAAATTACTTTGAAATTTAATTTTTTTTTTAGAAAAAATTTCAATAAATATCCAATCAAGAGAAAAATGAAATTCATTTCTTTAGGCCAAAATTAAATTTTTAATATGATTAATTTTCTAAAACTTTTATTTAAGCAATAGATAATAATTGAAAAAAAAAAAAAAAAAAAAAAATTGTAAAATAATTTCAATTTATTAAATTGGAATAAAACAAATATAAATTACTTTTTAATCGATAAAATAATTATACCTAAATTTAAAATAAAATAAAAAATAACTTTAAAATATTATTACAATATAATAAAATAATCACCGAAACCAAATTTTTTTTATTGCATTTTGTTATTGGTAAAAATTTGAATAAAAATATATTTGCGATATTTCGATTTTTCCTTAATAAATTAATCCAGATCTTGTTAAATAAGTTCTGATATATGGTCTCTAATTCAACAATATTGTTTATTTTATGTCTAGATTTTAAAAAGTCAAAAATAAAAAATTGTAAAAAAATAAAAAAAAAAAATCAATTATTAATCTGACTCGAACTATTGGCCAAATCATTTAAAATTGAAAAAAAATCTTGTTCAAAAAATTGTAAAATTTTGCAATGAACAAAAATTTGATTTTTTTTTCTAATTTAATTTATATTTTTTTTTATTTTTAAATTATTTATAATCTAATATAGATTGTGATATTGAATGGTAATCAGTAGATAAAACAAATTTTCTATGTGATGTTATAATAACTTTTATAATGAATTAATTATTTAATTAAGCATTTTAGGCAATTTTGGGGTGCAAAGGGCCCCCAAAAAATTTCCAGTAAAGTATGATGTGTTTTAAATGTTAAAACTAAGAGGTTTTTGATGTCTAGACAAACTTTTCAAAAAAAAAAAAAAATTTATTTTGACAAAATTTGGAAAAATAATAACATCACAATAACCAAAAAAAAATTCCCAATGTTGAAAAATTTTTTTAAAGTTATTTTTTTATTTTAAGTAACTATACAATTTTTAATTATAAAATTTACTTTCTAAGATAATTGTTTATTAATTCTATACCTTATTATCCTTTGATAACATTTCAAATTAAAATTTTTGTTTGAAATGTTTTTAGGTTATTTGGGGTGCTAAGGGATATATATATATATAAACCCCAATTAAAAATTTTTAACACACCAAAATTCGATTTGTGAAAAAAAAAACTTATTTAACCACTTCTCGAAGATTTACCAAATTAGAACCATTCACTAATTGAAATGTTAACACCTTTTTATAAAATAAAATACTCACAAAACAATAAATAAATAATTATCAATACAAATAAATCATGGGTGTGTTAAAAATTTTGGAGAGAGCAAAACAAAAAAATACATTAGTAAATTTGTTGAAATTCTATTAGGAATATTGATCGATCAAAGGTTAGATACTACCAACTAATTTTATTTGAGTTCTTCTATTTGGAACAACTCGACTTTAACATAATATAAACCTTTCAAAAAAATTTTTGATCAAACGAAACAAATTACGTAATTCAAACAATGAAATGAAAACAAAAACAAAAAGATGAAAAAATGATTATCATATTTTACAAAAATCAAAATTATCTCAAATTTCAATGAAATTGTATTATTGTGATTGTTTGGAACATTTTAGCTGTGTGGAAAATTTTGAATTTTAGTTTATATATGCAAACCAATAAATTTTCTTCGGATTTTTTTCTCAATTTATCCGAGTTATTCTTTGTTAATTTTTAGAAACCTATCTAGAATAACATACTGTTTTCTTTTAAATTTATTCTTCCCTTTGTTTCTTCAATAAAAATTTGTTTAAAAATAAAAGTTTAAATTCACAAAGAATAATAAAGAGGGAAAATTTTTTTTTTTCATTTAGATAAAAATATATTGATTTAAATTTACATAAATACTCGCTAAAGATAAAAACTGAAAGTGTTCAATAAATTAAAAAAAACTTTGAATGTAAAATCTTTTTTATATAACTTTAACTCAAGAATTTATTACCTTAAGGGATTAAGCTCACCCTATCTTCCTCTAGTATCAAAGTATTTTGCAATTCGATGTAAATGGTATTACGATATCATGGCTCAAATAGTTTCTGAGACTCTAAAAAATCGATTATAAATCTTATAACACAATAAATTATTACATTTTTTACTAATGATCATTATTAAAACTTTTCTTTTTGGAATTTTTTTTTTTTAATTCCTTTATCAGATCTAAAAATAGAAACCCCAAAATACAGTATTCAGATTATTTAAGAATTAGTCTTTAGAACTTCGAAAAGTAACTATTTTTTAGATTTTTTAATTTCAAAGATTAACTTAATAGTCATCAATAAAAAGCCCCAAAGACTGATTAGTTTTGTTTCCTTTTTATAAGAGCTTATTGTAACATCAATATATTTCAAATATTTCTGAAATAATTTGACAAAAGAAATTTATTTATGGGGTAAATTATTTCATTTTTAAAATAAATTGAATTTTTTAGCTATTAACCTACATATCTCAACAAATTTAAAGAAAGATATTTTTCAACCTTGAAGTTTTAGATTGATTTACCAAACTTTAAATTCTGACAAAACAGAGATTTTTTTCAAAATTTTTGGAGTTTTTTACCAATATAAGTATTATTTTTAATTGAAAAGGATCAACAAATATTACTACTTGACTAATCGATTTTTTAAATACATTTGAACCATTTATACCAATGTGATTATACCCAATAACAAGATATATTGATCTTAGGTTTCTCCTTTATAGATGCTAATCACTTAAGGAAGTAAGTAATTGTGACCATTTTGAAAAATTTTAATTGAGATGACTTTACTGTATAAAGATTTTTTGAGTACCACAAGAAATTCAAACTTTTAAATCAAAATATCATCCACTGATCTATTTAAAAAAAAAAAAAAACAAAGCTAAAGTAAATCAGAGTAGAATCTTGATATTTTACAATTTTTTTGCACATTTTTTTTTTCATAATAATTTGTGGATTTGCCAAATGATATATTGACTTTAGAAATAGGTTTAGAAGAATGCCTGAAATCAACCAATTTCCCCAATCAATAAAAAATATACCTGAGAAGGTATACATTTTAAACAAATCTTTTCTTTTAGAAGCCAAACAAGAAAAGATCACCGTTCCACATAAAATTTTCAAATCAAGTAATGAAAAAAAACTATTAATCTTTCTTATTAAAATTTATAAGATTTACACAATACCTTCGTAATTTTGAAGAAAACAAACTATAAATTATTTGAATTTCTCTCATATCCATTCCTATTTATTATTAGTTTACACAAACCTTTTTTCTGACAACTTTATTTTTAAAACTCTTCAAATTTGAAAATTTTTTCAAAACTAATCAAAAATTAAGACAATTATTCCAAAGATTAAAGTAAAAGGATATGAATTATTGAAATTTAAAAAAAAAAAAACTACAAAAAATTTAACCCAAATAAAAAGAAAAATACTTTGAAAAAATTAAAATCAAGAATTCAAATTTCTTTTTAATTTCAATTTAATTGAAAAAAAACAATTTTAAACTCAAACAAATTTTTCCAATAAATCTTGATTTCTGAGGTAAGAATATTCAAAAAAATTATTCTATTTTCTGAACCAAAACAGAATTAGATGAATTAAATGAAAATAGGAATTAAAATCCATTTTATTAATTCTCTCAAAATAAAAAGCAATTTGTTTATTAAAAAAATTCTTCAAATTAAAAGATTTTTGATGAAGAATTAAAAATAAAACTGAGGAAAAAAAAAGAAGTGTTTGAATCAAATATTACATATACGATATATAAATAAATGATTTTTTTTAATTTCTTGCTTTCCATTTTTTAATCAGTATATAAATATATTACTTATTAGATTCCCCTTTGTATTTTTAAAATAATTTATTTAGTTAAATCAATGTGTTAATGGAATAAATTGATTTCGAATAAACATTTATCACTTAAAATGTAAAAAATATAATTACTCCCTTCATAAAATAAATAAAACAGATATTATTTTTCTTCATTTCTTTATTATTAATATATATATATATAATGTAAAAAAAAAAAAAAAATAAATAAAAATAAAAATAAAAATAAAAATAAAACAAGAAGAATAAAATGAAATAATTGTAATAAAAAATTAGATCATCCTTATTTTTTTTATTTTAATATTCAAAATTTTGTTTACCCCAACTACTTCTTTCTTCTGTCTTCTTTCTTCTGATAACCGTTTTACTTTTTATTGACCAGAAATAAAATGAACAGCAGAAGGAGATAAAAATTCAATTAACTGATATGCAGAGAATCTTTCATTTCTAGGAGATAAGCACATTTCAACAAAATCATTAAATTTCAATGACAATTCTAAATTAATTTCTTTTTTTCTTTTTTCCTTATCAAGCAAATGAGCCTTTAATTGTGTTTCCTTTTTCTGATCATTAACATCCAAATCCTCGTCATTAATCTTATTTACCCAATTTAAGGTTTCGATGGTCTTACCCAAGGAATAAATATCATGGCTACAAGTATAAGTATAGTTAGAAATACCATCTGAATGGTCTAAGGAAGGTTTTAAATCAGGATCAAAAAAGTTTTCTGTGCCGACGAATTTATCAGAAAATGAGGTTTTGCCATCAGTCAATTCAACTGCGGAACTGAAATCTATTATTCTAAAATAGCCATCCATTCCTATTAAAATATTTTGGGGTTTAATATCTCGATGTATTATTTGGTTTTTATGTAAGGTGTGCAGAGAATTTATCAAATGGAAAGAAATCCATAATTTTTCCTTTAATGTGAATGGACATTGTAATTTTTTTCGATATCTATTATACTGCCTTAGGTTAATTGGCAACCATTCTAAAGATATCAAATAAAGATTATTTTTTAATTTCTCATTTTTATTGTCCAATGTTAAATTTTGCAATTCCTCTTCTTCTTGAGAGTCGTCCATTTCAATCAATTTCTTCTTATCCATCCGCTTCTTACTCTTCTTCTTATTTTTCTTATTATTACCTGTAAAATTGTTTTTTTCTAATAAATCCAATTGATCATTTTTTATTGGAATTTTGCCAACAAATTGAATTGTAGGGAATAAAGTAGGGTTTTTAGAATACACCTTCCAAAGCTTTTTATAGATTCTCATTTCATTATATTGAACAATTTTACAAAAAAGAAGTCCATATTTACAGTCCTGCTGATTAACAATCCAGTTTTTTTTAAGACTAATGATTTGCTTATTTATAATTTCCTTTCGAGAATTTTCTAAAGAATTTTCAATATCGATATGATTAAAAGACAAGGTCTCCTCTGTACAATATAATTTCTCTTTAAACATTAATTTGAAATCATTTGTGTGCTGTTTAATTTGTGATTTGATTTTTTTGATTTTCTTTTTTGCAATAATTTTTGATCGAGAGACCCAAAAAACGCCCCCAATAATAATTGCAGTGCCACCAATCGAGCCAAAAATAATTGCAAAATACACACTTAATTTTGAACCTTCCTTATCATCATTTGTTTGATAGATGCCAAAATTATCCTTTGATCTTCCATTGCCATTGATAGCATTAATTGTGATTGAATAATTTGTATTCCTCTTTAATTCCTTGATCGTATATTCATTACAAACATCAAATTGCTCATATTTATTATAGCCATCATCATCTGACGATTTAATATAATATTCATAGCCTGTAATTTGTTTCCCCTGGTTATCAGGCGTATCCCATTCCAAAGTGACAGAATCTGTTGACGACGAATGTGATTTAATTATAACCTGCAAGGGGACATCGGATTTTGTAGAAAAATTCCTTGGAATTGAAGCAAACCCATCGCCGGCATCATTAATAGGTATAATCCTGATTGTGTATATAGAATCACTTACAAGATTTGGTATTTCGTAGTTTGGTTGGTTTACAGTGATATGCTGATAATTTGAATTGTCGATTTCTGCATTTTTCCAATTGATTTGATATTTAACATTGCCACTTGAATAATCAATGGACTCGGTCCAATTCAATGAAATAGAGTACGGATGTTGTTCCTCATATATATTTGAAAAGTGAACAGGAAATGGTGGGCCGTATGTATTGTTCATTAATCTTGGTGACCAACTCCCAAAAGTATCTGTTTCAACATTCCTTCCTCTAATTCTAATATAAAGCCTTGTTGCAGGAGGTAACCCTTGTAACGTGAAATCAAAAAATTGATCATTGCCATTTTTATTAATAATGTCAGGCTTTGGTATTAAAAAAATTAGATTTTTCCCTGTTGGCCTTTCTAATGATAATTGGTATTGGTAACCCTCTTCATTGTATTCCCACGCGATAACAAACGAATCGTGCTGAATAGAATGAATAAATGGAGATAATTGATTTGGGGAATCATGCTTATTACAAGAAGTTTGACCCCCTGTTGCAAATGTGTCTGCTGGACATTCAGTACAACTTGTACAACCAATATATTTTTGATAAGTATTTTTGGGACATGATTGACATTCTGTGGAGCCAAATTGATCTGAATAACTTCCTATTCATTTAATTTTTGTTTTATCAAAAAGTATTGGTTTTTTTTTTTATTTTATTTTTGATGATGAGGAGGATTTTTTGTTCATATTTCAAGTGTTTATAATTTTGATAAAATCAAGAGAAATATTAAAAAAATAATATTAATTTTTTAAAAATTTTAAAATGAAAGATTATTTTTGAATATATATATATATATGTCCTTAATAAAATTAAGCACTATTTTTTTCTGACCAATATTTTTCGAAATTTAAGTTTCATAACTTAATTCAATTAACCACTGGGATAAATTTTTTTAGAATAAAAACACTTTCAAAATTTGAATATCGAAAATATTTTTTGAAATTACTGTGCACTTTTTTATTTTTTTTTGAAAAATTGGGCTTGAGAAAAGCTTGAAATCAAAGAATAAGTTAATATATTAAATTAAAATGGTTTTCCAGAAAGTTTATCTTGTTTAGTTTAACTTTTTTTTAATTTTACAATTTAAAACTAAAAAAAACATTTGAAGACCAATATAGTTCCTTTTGTGAAAAGAAAATTCCCATAATTTAGAATTTTTTTTAGTAAATTAGTTAAAACAAGATACTGAATCTAAAAATATACATAATTTCAAATGTAAATTCAATGATTTTGACAAAAAATGTTTTCAAGAAAAAGTTACATTTAAACTTTATTTATTTTTATTTTTTCATTTATAGTGGTGTAAATAACCCGTTCAGACAACCTTTAACCCATTACTAAAATTTAACTCGTGTTTTTTTTTCAGACTTGGCTATTGGACGACCAGAAATCACTTATAGATTCTTGGTTCAGATCCAAATCGACTCTAGAGGTTAGACCTTTGATTAATCAAAATGGCTCAATTATATTAAATGCTTTTGTTTCAAAAATTTCATCATATTTACAAAATTTGTGAGATTAAATGATTTTTTTATAAAAATTCAAAAAATGAAATTATGCTCCTTTTTTTTTCAAAAAATTACATTTTAATCTTCCCATATCTTCATAATTCTTTTTTAAAATTTATTTAAAGAACCCAATTTCTTGTTTTTATACTGTTGTCATCCCATTGATTTGTTTCTTTTTTTTCTAGAGTCAGCCAATATTTTTTGCATGAGTTAAATTTTAGTAATGGGTTAAAATAAAAAACATGGGTTAGTTACAGCACTGTAGTTTTTTTTAATTGTATTAATAGAAAGTATTTAATCAGTTTTCCATTTTTAGTGTTTTTTTGTGTCGTAGTGACATATATCCCTTAGCACCCTAAATATACCAAAAATATTTCAAACAAAAATTTTAATTTGAAATGTTATCAAAGGATTATAAGATATAGAATTGATAAACAATTATATTTGAAACAAAATTTTAAAATTAAAAAAGAAACAAATAACTTGAAAAAAATTTTATCAACAATGTAAATTTTTTTTTGGTTATTGTGATTTTATAATTTTTCCAAATTTTGTCAAAATAAATTTTTTTTTTTTTTTTTAAAAGTTTGTCTAGACATCAAAAACCTCTTAGTTTTAACGTTTAAAACAGATCATACTTTACTGGAAATTTTTTTTGGTTCCCTTGCACTCCAAAATTAGCTAAAATGTTTGATTAAATAATTTATTCATTACAAAAGTTATTTTGACATCACATAGAAAATTTGTTTTATCTACTGATTACCATTCAATTTCAATATCTATATTTGATTCTTAATAATTTAAAAAAATAAAAAAAGTATATAAATTAAATTTGAAAAAAAAAAAAAATTTTTTTTCTTTGCAAAATTTTACAATTTTTTCAACAAGATTTTTTTTTCAATTTTAAATGATTTGGTCAATAGTTCGAGTCAGATTAATAATTGATTTTTTTTTTAATTTTTTATAATTTTTTAATTTTTGACTTTTTAAAATCTAGACATAAAATAAACAATATTATTGAATTATAAACCATATATCAGAACTTATTTTACAAGATCTGGACTAATTTAGAAAGGAAAAATTCAAATTTCGCAAATATATTATTCAAATTTTTACAAATAACAAAATGCAATAAAAAAAATTTGGTTTCGGAGATTATTTTATTATCTTGTAATAATATTTAAAAGTTATTTTTTATTTTATTTTAAATTTAGGTATAATTATTTTATCGATTAAAAAATAATTTATATTTGTTTTATTCCAATTTAATAACAGAAATTATTTTACAATTTTTTTTTTTTTTTTTTTCAATTATTATCTATTGCTTAAATAAAAGTTTTAGAAAATTAATCATATTTAAAATTTAATTTTGGCCTAAAGAAATGAATTTCATTTTTCTCTTGATTGGATATTTATTGAAATTTTTTCTAATATAAAAAAAAAATTTTAAAGTAATTTATTTTTTTTTTTATTTTTTTTTTTCATAAAATTAGCAATATTGTTTGATTATTATTATTAATAAATCAATGTGTTGAGTTTTGAATTACTATTACTGTAATAAAATTTCTGATTTTTAAAATTAAAATAAAAATAAAAATCTTTAAAAAAAATGTAAAAATGAATAATTAATATTTTTTTTTTCAATTTCGAAAAAAAAATTAATAACTTAACTACTTTATCTTTGAACTATTTTGACTTTTTATTATAATCCAAATCTGGATTAAAGACAAATAAGAAAATTAATATATTATCCTATCAATATCATTTTAAATCTTTTTTTAAAAACTTGATGAAATTTAGGCAAATCCGGGGTGCTAAGGGATATAAATATATATATATATATATATATATTAAGGGGGCGGCAACACAATAATAACCACTGGAATTGAAACATATGAACCTTTATTCAAAATTATATTGGTGCTCTGAAGTTCTAGATTCTCCAAAAATATATAAAAAAAATGTAAAAACTTTAATTTTACTAATATCTTTATGAAAATTTAACAGAAAATAAAAAATAAGAAAAAAAAGAAGAAAAGATTATATTTACCTGCGCCACAAAATGTACAAATTAAAGTTTCTTGGTCATAATATGATCCAGGATTACAATTTTCACCACCATAAACTCTAATAATTATACTTGAAGTACCACGAGTCTTTGTCATAAAGGCATTTTCTGTAAACATGTTATTCGGATAATTTTGGTAATTAATTATATTGAATACAGAATAAATGTTACCATCTAAATCAGTTTTCACTGCGGCATATTTATCTAAGGATTCCTCATCACTTACACCATCTACAAATGTTGAATAAAAAATGACATCATCATAATTGATTTGGTTAATATCTTGTCTTATAATTGTTCTATTTAAATTCATTGCAAAATATTTTGAATCAAATTGATCCATAATTGACTCGTCCCACAGTTGATCTGAAATCTTGATCTCATTTTTAGAGCAATTTGTATAACCGGAAATAAAAACAGAATCGATCCAATGGAACAAAGCAAAATTGAGAGATGTTCTACCATTTTCACACCCCACTAAAAAGGTGTGCTCAAGAGATGTACCATTATGGTTTGTAAACACTAACCAGCCGACCAAAGAGTTACCTTCATTTGCTGTATTTTTCATCCAATCTGGTTTGATGGTATCATGAGAAAAAGTGTCGTAATTTAAAGTGTCTCCAACAATTAAGATCGGCCCTCTATAGTATCCATATTTCCAAAAGGATTGTGTGTGGTCAATTTCAATCCAATGGGATCGATCAGGGTAAACGTCTCCCAGAAACGAGGCCGAAGTTAAACGGCATTGGATATGATCATTGTCATCAATGTTTGAAAGCAAAATTCGTAAATAGTACCCCATCGTATTATCACCTTTAAATTCATTGTAATAAATTGAAACGTTTTTTGAAATGGTTTGATTGTAATTTTCAAAAAAATCACTTGAGTGGGTCGTTCCTGTGATCCAAATAGCAATATCGGTTTTTGATTCATAAAATACCACAGAGTTTTCAATAACATCACTATTGCTACCCCCAAAAACTGAGCCAAATAATAATTCGGTACGATCAGAATAAATACGCAAAAATCCAATATACGCAAATAATGTCGTAATGCTTTCATTTTTGGTCTGAATTTCGTTTTTGTATAATTCTGCAGACGAATTTGTAGAGCCACCAATTAAGATATAAGTTGCCTCAAGAGAACTTAAACTTTCAATAGACATTAATCTTGTAGTATGATCTTCGCATTGTCCAAACATTGAGGAATATTCAATTGATGCACCATTATTGCTTAGACATATAATAAATGAAATTTCTTGTACATTGAATGTTGCCCGATTAAATGAATTTACCGTTATTGGTAGATCTTCAGTAGTAGTCTGTTTTTTTTTTTTTATTTGTTTTTTTTTTTTTGTTTTATGATTTACATTAGTCAATTTATATACAAATTAACAAAAAGTTATAGATTAAAAAATTAAGAAAACCTTATTTGTGTTATTTCTTTTTTAAATTTTTTTTTTTTTTTTCACTTTCTTTATTTGGGTCTCGATTTCGATTTTTTAGTCATAGAATATTATTTTACTATTTCAGTCTATAGTCGTTTATTTTGGTTGTAATTATTAATTATTAATTTTTTAATATTCTTTTGCTCATTTATAAATGATTAGATTTGTAATTTTCGGATAAAATTTTTTTTTGTTATTTTCTAATTTTCTTTTTTTTTTCTTGTTTTAAAAAAAGTTTTCTTGAGTTTTCTGCTTTATCTGAAAATCTATTGGTTTTCGTTAGTTTTTTTTTACTTTAGAACAAAACAGAAAATTTCAAGAAAATTTATAAGCGAATCTATCAATTTTACAAAAAACAGAAAACTCAAGAAAACCTAACCTTGTTTTTTTTTACTTTTTGGAATAAACCGAAAATTAAAAAAATTTTCAGTTTATTTCAAAAATTAAAAAAAACCTAACGGCACTTTTCCAAAATTCAAAAGAATAGAGTAGAATCTTTGATTTTCAACTGATTGGAATATTAAAAAAAAATTAAGATTACAAATCATAAATACTACCAAAAAGAATTTGCTAATTACTTTTCAGAAAAAAATTTTCTTTTAGATATCAACACAATAAATAATTTTAAAACTAAATTTATTCAATATAAAGATATAATTTATGAGGAAAAAAAAAAAAATGATTACAAAACTGTTCCCTTAAGAAAGAACCTTTTAAAGTAATCCAAATTTAATTAATCGTATTAAAAAAATCAACAAAGAATCTTGGAATAAATTTATCCAAGAAATAAACTTTGAATTTATCGAAAACAAAAATTTTTGGAAAAAAATAAATTTAATGAGGGCTAAAAAAATGAAAATGATTTTAAATAACAAAAATATGATTGAAGAATATTTTGGTTATATTAAGGAAAATTCAATTGAACCAGGTAAAAAGATTTTAGATTATATCAAAAATATCAAAATAACTAATTTAAAAGAGTTGAAAATCAATATATTTTTCCCAATTGAAAATCAAAACACAATTAATTATTTCAAAAACAAATCAGTTAAAGGATTTCAAAAAAAAAAAAAATGAGAATTTAAAAATTATTATTGATCAGGAACCAAATGTTTTAAATTCCAAATCAACGAATTACAAAAATTATAAAAGCTTTTTAACTACAATTCAAACTATATTTAATAATTGGTTAATCAATACTACGGATAAAACAATCGAATATATCAAAAAAAGAACAATTCTATTTATCCATAAAAGGGGGAAGGAAGGAGTAGCTTTGAACTATAGACCAATATCAATAAACCAAAGTTTACCAAGATTATTTTTTAAAAATGTTATATAAATTAATTGAACCTTATTGGAGATTTATTCATAAATCACAATTTGTTTTTTGGAAAAAATTTGATACTGGCATTGCGGTCTTAAATTTCAAAAATATTTATAATGAAATAAAATCAAATAATGAAAATGAAAATAATAAAACATATTATAATGATTGATATAGCAAATGTTTTGATTCAATTAATTTTAAAAATTTCTGGAGAACAAAGAATAATTTTTTTAAATATTATCAAGGAGAAGGATTTGATATTCCAAGGATCTTTTTTATCACCTATTTTATTTGCTCTAATTTCACATTTTCTTTTATTAAAAATTATACCTTTAACATGCCATTGTAAAATGTTTGCAGATGATTTAATTTTAATCATAAAAGGTAATATAAATCAAATAAATGGAAAATTAATTTCAGTATATGAAATTATTGTCCGATTTGGATTAAAACCCAATATAGATATAAAAAAGAAAAGACACAAGATTAATCAAAGATTAAACACTTTGGTATTTACTTGGAAAAAATTTCACATTTAGTATATAATCTAGAAAAAGGCCAAAGAAAACTTATAATAATTATAAACAATTATTTAATAATAATTTATTAACAAATAATTTGAAAATTAGACAAAGCCAAATTTCAAAAATAGGGGAAGATTTTTTATCAGTAAAAAATTTGTTTAATTGTTTTTTTTTTTGAATAATAAGGTATTTTACTAACGTGTTTAGAGATAATAACCAATACAAATTAATAAATAAAAATATTGTGTTATCATTGTTTTTTTAAAAGATAAATGAAAAAAAAAAAAAAAAAATAATACTAAAAAAGTTTGCCACTAATTTTGAAATTTGGCTTTCTTAAATCTTTTATATTAAGCAAATTAACATATGGATTGTAAATATACAATTATAAAATAACAACGCTAAATTATTTAAATTCTTGGATTAATTCATGTATTACTGAAATATGTAAAATAAACAGAAATACGCCAGTTCTTATCTATCAAACCGAATTTAAATTTGAAAATTTGGTAATTTCAGTTAATAAAAAGAAATTCAAATTCAAAATTAATTAAAAGAATTATCTCTGCCAAATCTTAGAAAAATTAATAAAATTCAACCAAAGAATTAACAATAAAATTAATTGGAATTCAAAAAACCTAAAGATTCTTCAAAAAGAAATTTATAAATATAAATACAATGAATTGTTAAATTCTACCAGTTGGAAGGTACAAAAATATCTTTATATAATAAAAAACCAAAAATATTTATTTGTAACCCAAAAATATTTAAGTTATCCTTCAAGTTCAACAATATTGTTAAAATTTAGGTCGTTTACGAACTGCTTAAATAGATATTACTACGTAATAAAAAAAAATCAAATAAATTTTGCACTTTATGTTTAAAATATAAGCAAAAGTACATTATCGAAAATATTGATCATTTTTTATGGTTCTGTCCTTCCTATGAAAAAGATAGATTAATATTTCATAACAAATTAAAAGAATTAAATCTTAATGAAATAATTTTGACCCATGACAGTTTGAGACTATTTTCATTAATTATTAATCGTGAAATCTATGATTTTACGCTTAAATTTCTGAAAGGAAATTAAAGTATAAGGATATATAGAGTGTAAATTATACTCCTTCCATCAATAAAAAAAAAAAATCTTTGATTTTCTTCGATTCTTTCTCAAATTAAAAAAAGCCAAACAGAAGTGACCAAAAAAAAAATTTTTTTTTCCAATTAAAATCAATAAATAATTCTTTAATTGTCAAAATAATTGATTCCCCATTTGAAAGATGTTTATCAAATTTAAAATGTTTTTGAAAGATATTTGATTATAGCCACTTGTAACGGTGAAAAAAAATATTAAAAATTTTTTACTATTTAAATTTGAAAAAAATCTTAATAGAACCCGAAAAATTGAATTTTTCAACTTTTGTTGTAAAATGTCTTTAAAAAATATTTTTTGATCAAAGATCTCTTATTAGCTAATATTGTTTATTATAATTGAAGTTATCAAAAAGTGAATAATGAGCAAATGTTTAATTTTTTTTTTGAAAAAATTTTTTCATGATTGTGCTATACTCTGTTAAACTTTCAGTTATGTTTTATTTTCTGGTTTTTAACTATTGCTAAAAATTCTGATGAATTCTTTTTCTTTTTCTTTTTCTTTTTTAGAAAATTGTGTTACTTTTTGAAAACATTTTACATTAAAAAATGTTAATAAGTAAACTATTTTTTGAATCGAAACATTCATGATTTTCTTTTACTTTGTGGGGCAGTTATTCATGAAATTAAATCGAAAATTAACAAATAAATCTCTTTTGGAATTAAAAGGGATATTTATAGGTTGACAATTTCAAATGAAATTAAAAAAAGATCAATTATAACAGGGAAAAAAATACCGGACATGAAAAAAATCCCGGAAAAGATTTTTAATTGTGAATATTAGTAAAATTTTTGTTTAATTTCATTTATTTTCAATCAAATCCTTATTATAAATAACCAATTTTTTTTATGAGATTAGTAATAAACCTACCTAAAGTTCATCAAAGTAAGGTGCCTCTAGAATACTCGAGTAATTGTTTGATAGCCTAAAGTAGATCAACTTTTTTTGAAAAATCAATTATAGAGTTTTAGAGAGGTTTTACTAGAGTTTGGAAAATGATAATTGTTATTCTTGTTTTTTGATTGATTGAATGGTGTTTTGAACAAGTTCGATTTCTTTAATCATCATTCTAATAAGTGGGTGAGTTATAATTTAAAAAGTTTGATTCTTAAAAAAAGGATTTGATTGTAAATAAATGAAATTACACAAAAATTTTACTAATATTCATAATTAAAAATCTTGTCAGGGATTTTTTTCATGTCCGTTATTTTTTTCACTACTTTAAATATAAAAAAAATATTAAATATTAATATTTTCCTCCACCTCTCTCTACCTCCCTAGGAAATTTACAAGAATCCTAGTGTGATCCTTTTTTATCGTTTTAAGGGTGCCACTTAATTATGGGAAATAGTTTAGATCCAACAATTTTTTTCTTAGTCTCTATAAATGATAGATTTGAAATCTGCTTGTTTTTATCTTATTGTTTTGCCATTTTTGAAGTTCTTAGAGACTAAAATGTCAAGAAAAGATATTTCCAAGAAAATTAATTCATCGTATATAACTGGATCTTTAAATCCAAATTGGCTTGAGATGGAAATAATTAGGAATTTTCTTTTTTCTACAACAGTTTTTTTTTGAGTTTTCATACTTTTGAGAAAGCAATTAAAGTTCTTTGTTAATTGAAAAAAAATCTCATTGTGCTGACTCGATTTAAAAAAAGCATAAAATAGATTTTGATTCATTTTCATAAAGTGATGAACAAAAGCTTTTGAAAAAGTTGTTACTCAAACTTTTTGGAGTAACTCCTCGCTCTTTGAATGGGTTTGAGTAACTCTCTTTCAAAATTGTGATCCTTCCTACGTTTTAACAAGGAAAACATGCAAAAAAAAAGAATAAGCCAAGCATAAATAATTGATGAAAATAACTTACTGTACCAACAATCCAATAATTACTCAAATAATCGCTTGTTGTTTTTGTGGGCTGTACAATTCGTTGTTTGGTCTCGCTATTTCTTCGTTGGGCCACGCTACCGCCAAAGTATGTCGAAAAAAGAATGTTTCCATTGATGTCAAACCTGGCAATCCACGCGATTAGATCTGATCCATCGGGATCAGCCACAATCGAGAGACCATTTTTTTGTGGGAAATCAGGGCTGTTTGTTGTTCCTGCAAGTAGCACAGTATAGGAATCAACAGCGTCACCAATTGAATAAGAAGTGATCAAATCATGCTTTGAGCCAGAAAAAAACGAGGAGTACAAAAGAGGATCAACGATGGAATATTCATTTTGGAAATTTTCGAGTAGTAAATGGATGCGCAAATCTTCTTTTTGTTTTTTTATTTGAAGCCGATTACTGTTTGTTTTTTTTTCTCTTGTTCTTGCTGCTGTGGTTAGATCATAAAAAGTTTCACCACTTAGCCCGTTTGAGTGCCTTCCTATAGGCGCAGAGGATAGATGGTAATCATGGGAAGCTATTTCAGATGTCGACATAGATCCATCTTCACGTATCCTTTTAATGGTATTTAAATCATGTGAATCAATGACAAGAGAGTCTTGTTGTTTTTGCAGAAGGTAAGTTGTTTTTCCAAAAATTGGAGATCCGCTTTGGATAAGTGGAAAAAGAATTCCCAAGAAAAACCAAAAGTAAAGAAAACAAAAATTATTTCTCATTTTTCTTTTTAAAAAATAGAAAATGATAAAATGTTCATAATTTCTCCCTTTATTCGTCATATAAGATTTTGAATATCAACATTTTAAATGTTGGGTTCATTTTTTAAAGCTAAATTTGGATTGTAGAAATGTTTGAAAAGAGAAAAAATTGTATTTATGGGGTAAAGGATGATTGAATTAAATTGAAAATTTTAAGGAACTAGTCAATCTTCGTTATTTTCTTATCTTTCACAAAGGTAATAGAGAGACAATTTACAGAATGATACAATTAAAAACAGTTATGTAACTTCTTTTATCAACTTTAAAATGTAGTTAACATTTTGAAAAGAGTTCATTTTTGAAAGGAGATTTTCGTTCAAAATATTCTGAGACTTTTTTGATTTTGTATTTTCGAATCAAATTCGAAAAAGTAAAAATGGTCTTGAATATTTCAATTTTTATGAAATCTCTCAATTAGCAATTTCTGATTGTTTGTATAGACAAATAAAATTGTTAATTGATATCTTATTTAGAGAATATCACAAATAATAAACCAAAAATTGAATCAATTGAAGATCTGAAAAAAATTAATTATTTGTTTTATTTTGAATAAATTTATTAAAGTTCTTGAAAATTCAAAAATTAATAGTAGATACAACGAAACTATTATTCTTGACAAAAGTTTAAAAGTTTTAATTTTATTATTATTATTTTTTTTTATTAGATTTATTTAAATAGAATTAATTTGATTTATTTGAAAATATTTAAAAAATTGAGAAATAATTGTAAATTCAATTGAAACTTTTAATCTTTAGGTTTTTACTAACTTGATTTTAAATGATTAAGATTGGGTTATTAATTATAGATTAAAAATAATCATATTAAAAGATATATTTTTTGGTTATAAATTGAATTTTACAGGGTTTAAAAAGTATTTTGGGAGAATTTTT
Organism: Anaeramoeba flamelloides; assembly: GCA_027625915.1. NCBI lineage: Eukaryota > Anaeramoebidae > Anaeramoeba > Anaeramoeba flamelloides. Next base: position 6,849,811 of record JANTQA010000032.1, on the reverse strand, counting down.
CATTTAATTGTTAGGTAATTTTATTCATTCTTAAATTGTTAATTTAATTTGTATCTTATACATTCAGTTCGAATTTTCTGGCACAAACGTTCAACGAAATTTAAGGCACAATAAAAATCTCAAATTAAGGCAGAATATTCAGATTCTCGTAAAATAAATTGTAAAAAAAATATTACAAATTTTGTGCATTGTTTTGAGATTTTTTTGTACCTTAAATTTCGTTGAAAGTTTGTGCCTTAAAAGTGGAACTGAATGTATCAATTTTGACCTTCAGAGTTGATGTGGTTCTGGATTAATTAAATAATTTCTTTAACTAAAGAAATTAATAATTTTAATAAATACGAGAGTTGAATATATCCTAGTATAATATACGAGCATAAGGATTAAAAAATACAGAAATGAAAAAAAAATTGAAAATTGAGGATTCAAAAAAAAAATAAATAAAAATCATTTATTTATTATATCTATAACATATTAAAGAATTATTTATTCATCTGTGGTTTTATTTTTAATTCTTCGGGGAGAATTAAACTTTTGTTGGATATTTTTTGATTAAAAATTAGTTGCAATAGATAAGAAATTTGGAAAATGTATCTTAAGTTCCAATGTGTATTTTATTTATCTAATTTTTTTTTTTTTTTGTTTCCTTTTTTCTTTTCAATTTTTTCCTTTTGTTTTTTATACATAAAAAATTCTAGAGTTGTATTTGCTTTGAAAAATCATGAAATCTATTATTTTTACGTTTTAATTATCTTTGAGGAAATACAAGTAAAATGACATTTTGAGGGTACTTTAACTTGTTACAAAAAAATAGATAAATTATCATTGATTGTGGAAGTGTAAAATAAAAATAAAAATTGTGATTTATGAAATGAAAAGTTAAATGTTGATATAATTGAAGATTTCGATCATTTTTTATGGTATTGTGTCGCCAAGTGCCGTAGAGTGCCGTCAAGTGCCTAGTTTTTCCAGAATTCGAAAGAATTGAGTAAAATTTTTGATTTAACTCAATTCTTACAAATTCTGGATAACCTATAGGTGTTTTTTTTTTAATTTTTGGAATGTAAAGAAAATTAAATAAATTTTCTTTACCTTTTAAAAAGTAAAAAAACCTAACAGCGCTTTTCTATAATTTAAAAGAATGGAGAAAAATCAACAATTTAACTCAATTCCTTTGAATTCTGGAAAAGTTAATAGCGTTTTTTTTTTTTATTTCAGAAATAAACAGAAAATTAAATAAATTTTCCGTTTCTTTCTTAAATTAAAAAAAACCTAACGACGCCCAGCCTATTAAAAAAATCGAAAAATCTAGATATCTGAATTTTTAAAAAAAAATAAAAAAAATTATAATATCTCCCATATTATTAATTTAAAGAATTCATCATGTATCTTATCATTTGTAAGTGATAATAAAATTTGTGATTCTTTAATGGACTAGTATCTTTTAATTTTTTTTTTTCTGAACAAAAACTAAATAAGGAATCCTTATCAGAAACATGTTTAAAATTGATAAAAAATCAGGTTTTTTCAATTTTATAACATTTAGTTCTTGTTTTTTTAAAATTTTACAATTCAGTCAAAAAAAGTGACTTTTAAAAATTTCTTTTAAAAAAAATATCTTTAACGGATGAGAATTTTTTAATTAATTTTTGATTTAATTATTGTTTCAAAATTAATATTTATTCTCATTTCGAAAAACGAAAAAATAGTTGAAAACTAGTGAATATTATCTCTTTCACTTCTGTTCATCCAACTTGACTCTATAAAGAACTCAATTTGTTTTTTCAAGAATTACCTTGACAAAAAATAGTTCTTACATTCAGTTTCAAATTTAAGGTACAAACTTTCAACGAAATATAAGGCACAGAAAAAACTCAAATTCAGGCACAAAATTTGGAATTTTTTTTTTTTACAAATTATTTTGCTAGAATCGGAATTTTGTGCTTTAATTTGAGATTTTTTGTTACTTAAATTTCGTTGAAGTTTGTGCCTTAAAAGTGGAACTGACTGTATTCTCTTCTTTTCTTTTTTTTTTTTTTTCGACTCTAACAAAAACTTTTAGAATGGTAATTTAGGACAACTTTTTAAAACTTCAAATTCAACAAAAACAAAAAAGTGTAAACTCAAAAAGTGGTTTCAAGAAAAAAAAGAATGGTACAAGAAAAGAATAAAAATCTTTTATTAAGAGTAAAGCATATATTACATATTTTTTTCGAATCACGCTGTTTTTTCACACAAATCTAAAAAAAGCTTTTCAGGTATATTTTTCAAACTATTTTTTCTAAGTATTCCACAAACACAACAAGGTTTTATTTTCTTGATCAATTTTATTTTTTATTTTTTGTATATTTGCGAAAATTTGAAAAAAAAGCAACTTTTAAGAAAGCGAAAAAATTTTTCAATTTTTTATTTCTATAAAAACAATTACTAAAATTAATGAATGTCATTTATCGAGATTTAATTACTATACTAAGAAGTTTTTCACTTTGATTTCATATCTAAGTAATTGGCAAAAAAAAATTCTAAATCTCTATTAAATTTACCTAAAAAAATTTAATAGAGACTATTCCCTTAAGGTGTGTTTCAAAATAAATACTTTTTTTTTTGTTATAGAAGGCCTATACATCAACCGATCAAAGAAACCAACAATAAGAATCAATAAATATGATATTGACATCTTAAAGTTCTATTATTAAAAAAGAAATAAAAAAATGAAGGATCAAATTGTAAAATTTATCTCTAAAAATAGAGATAATTTTTGAATTAGAATTTGTTTATCTTCTAAAATACAAAAAATTTCAAACAAAAATTGTGAAAAAATTTTTTACAAAACTAATACTAAATTTTAAATTATACTAAAAAACCAAGGATTTTACCTTCAAAATTGATTTGAACTTGGGTATAATATTTGGTAGTGAATTGGATGTTGCATTGGTACAAGAAGAATAAAAGCAGGGTTTATAGTTGGGGACACGGATTATCGTTGTTCTGCTAGGTATTATTTTGATCACTTTAAAATCGATCTCAATTAATATTTTTATTTCTCCCAAATTCATAAATCTAAAATCCAGAATAAAACAAAACCAATATACGTAAAACCTGGGATTTTTATTCCAACAAATTTCCTAGAAATTTATTAGTTAAGAAAAATAGGAATTAGACTGTTATTTTTTTCATTTTTTCATGAAATATCAATTTTCAAACTAATAAAATGAGTTAAAGTTTTAGTTTAATTACTTGGTATTAAGATATAAAATGGAAACATTTTAAGACTTAAATTATCTTTGAATTATTAATAGGTTGTTGTGTAATTTATGTAAGATCTGAATTTTTATTCCCAGATTGATTAGATATAATGCAACTTTTTGTATTTGTTTTTATTTAGTAAAATAATTTATTGAAATTGAAGTGAGTTTGAAAATGATAATGTGATGTGTATGATATATTCTTTTTTGTAATAACAGGTTGGTTACTTTCTCAGAAATTATAAAAATATTATGAGTTATTAAGGTGTGAAAATATTACAAATTCTTTGATGAAAAAATAAAGTATAAAAAGTAGTTTTTGTTGATTATGAATATTACTTCAAAATTTTTAAAACATGACTCTTATGTAAATAACGGGATAGTAGTTTAATGGTAGAATGCACGGTTGTGGTCCGTATGACGTAAGTTCGATTCTTGCCTATCCCAGTTTTTTTATGTCAATGAACTTATTTTTTTTGTACCTTAAGACTTAAACTCTTCATTGAAAACCTTTAAATTGATGAACGAGTTCAACTTTTTGTGTTACAAAGACCTAAAGATTTTTTTTTTTCAAAACTCAAAAAAATACATAATACCCAAAAACTTTTTATAAATAATTGGAACAAAATTCTGAAAACAAATTTAAATGAAACAGATAAAAAGCAAGGTGTATTATATTTTCTCTCTTCAGAGTAATGTAGAAAAATGATTGTTTTGTATTTCTCTAAAAAGCAAATTTTTCAAAAAAAATGAAATAAAAAAAACAAGAGTATAGTCAATACTGTGGATTTCTAATTCATTAAGATGAATGGCCTACCTTCTTAACAACATTATGGGAAAGTATTAAACTTGTATTTGAAAAAATAAAAAATAAATTATTGAAGAAGAATATTCAAAAACAAAAAAAAATTTCTTATTATTATCAAATACCAAAATTCAAGTTTAGAACAACAACATACTTCTTTTTTATGTTTTGTATTTCTAAACGAGTAAAGTTCTTCGAATTGAACAATTATTTTTTTTTCAAGGCATAATTAATCGAATGATATTGATGCTAAAATTCAAATATAATCAAATTGTAAAGATTATGTTTTTATAATTCAGAAAAAATTCGTCTTTTTATTGAAACATTTTTTCACACAATGCCAAGAATTACAAAGTACCCAGTAAATAAAAAATGACTCCTAATTTTTTTCCTCTTTCTTTCCAATTCTGATTGTAAAAAATATCAAATGATCAAAAGAATTAGTCCAAAACAAGCAAAATGGTATTACAAAATAAAATCCCTGTTTTTTTTTCTTCTGCTTCAAATGCAACATCCAATTTATTACCCAATATTATACCCAAGTTCAAATCAATTTTGAAAGTAAAGGTCTGGTTATTTTAAGTAAAATTTAAATTAGGAAAGCAATTTAGTTGAAAATTTTTTCGTAATTTTCTCAATTTTTTTTCAATTTTTTGTTTTTTTTGATGATGAAAATGTTCTCTAAAAATTAATTCTATTGTTGTCGAAAAATTGTAAAATTTGATCCTTTATTTTTTCAAATTTCTTTCTTAAAATTTTTAATTTAAGGGACTAATCTCTATTAATTTTTTTTACCTAAATATAATAGATATGGGTAAAATTTTTTGCCAATTACTTAGATTTGAAAATCCTGTTTATTTTCAAAATTAAACATATTTCTAGATAAGGAATATTTATTTAGAAATTGTTCAAAAAAAAAATAATCGAGAATAATCAATTAATGTTTAGGAGTAAATTTTCAATTACAGTGATCTAAAAAATTTCTACACAACACCCAATAATCAGTGTTTCAAAATATAACCCATGTCTTTTTTTCTTCTTGTTTGAATACAACATTGAATTTACTGCTTAATAGTATACCTTAGTTCAAATCAATTTTGAAAGTAAAGGTCTGGTTATTTTAAGTAAAATTTAAATTATTCATGCAAATAGTTCAAAATTTTCCAGAATATTCTGAATTTTTTTTTTATTGTTGAAGAAGTGTAAATTACACTCTGGATATCCTTTTACTTAAATTCCCTTTCAGAAATTTAAGCGTAAAATCATAGATTTCACGATTATTATTTAATGAAAATAGTTTCAAACTGTTTGTTTTAAATTAATTCATTAAGATTATTTTTTTTTTTTTAATTTGTTATGAAATATTAATCTATCTTTTTCATCGGAAGGATAGACCCATAAAAAATGATCAATATTTTCAATAATTTCTTGTTTTAATAAAGAGATTTAAATATTTGAACAACTATAGATCAAATGAAATAGGTTACTTTATTAAGTTTTTTAGAACTTTATAGATGGTTTTAATTCTATAAAGTCTAAGGTTTTCAGAATAAGATTTGGTTTTACAAAATTGAGTTGCTTTTTTTTTTTTTTTTTTTTTGAGTTATTTTTTTTTTTTTTTTGCAAGTTTCCCAAATCTTGTTTTCGCAAAATCCCAGTACAAGATACCGACTCGACAGCAAAAATCCAGTCCAGGTAACGACTCGACAGATTGTACGGAAAGTCCAATTCGGTTCACTTTGGTTGGCTTCGGATCGCATTCGTTGGATTCAGTTCTCCACAGTTGCATAAGTCCAGCTCAATTCATTTATTTTTTTTTCTGTAAAAATTTTACTAAAAATTTAACTCGATTTTTAGAGATATATTTTCTAATTTAATATTCATTTTTAACATTTCTATTTTAATATATAGAACTTTTTGAAACCAATACCATATTTATTTAGGGTTTATTATTGGTTTCTTTAATTGGTTGATGTATAGATATTCTATAACAAAAAAAAAAAAAAAAATTTTATTTTGAAGGGAGGAAATTAGTTTCCTCTTACAGCCATTAGGTTTTTTAATAAGAGAAATACAATCAGTTTCACTTTTAAGGCACAAACTTTCAACGAAATTTAAGGCACAAAAAAATCTCAAATTAAGGTACAAAATTTGGAATTTTTTTTTTTACAATTTATTTTTACTAGAATTGGAATTTTGTGCCTTAATTTGAGATTTTTATTGTGCCTTAAATTTCGTTGAAAGTTTGTGCCTTAAAAGTGAATCTGACTGTAAACCGAAAATTTATTTAATTCAGTTTAATTTCTTAAATCCAAAAAAACCTAGGTACTCTACAACACTCTACGGCACTTGAGGGGCCATTTTTGTTATTATTTTTTTAATCTGAAAAGATGGAGGAAAAATCAAAAGATTTGACTCGATTCTCTTGAATTCTGGAAAAGCTAGTCACTTGACAGTACCTCTACCAATTTCTAAAATTTTGTTTAAAAACTTCAATAAACAAACAAAAATTTGTTTATCATTAACTAATTATAAAATAAATAATGGGTCTTTGTTTAGTATAATATCAAGATTATAATTCTTTAATCGCTTAATATTTTTTTTTATTTGAATTAAATCTTTAATCCAAATTTTTCGATTTTTTTCCATAGAATGCGCAGTTAAAAAAAAAATGTTTTTTATTTTGAAACACCATTTGACCTTTCTTCATATATTATTTTAACAATAGTATGAATGTAATATGTTCAAAATCTTTTGTAATTTTCTCAATTAATTTATTAATTTTTTTGTTTTATATATCCTAAAATTCAAAATTTTCCACACAGCTAAAATGTTCCAAACAATCAAAATAATATAATTTCATTGAAATTGGAGATAATTTTGATTTTTGCAAAATATTCAAAATCATTTTTTCATCTTTTAGTTTTTGTTTTCATTTCATTGTTTGAATTAAGTAATTTGTTTCGTTGGATCAAAATTTTTCTGAACAATTGATATTATATTAAAGTTGAGTTGTTCCAAATAGAAGAACTCAAATAAAATTAGTTGGTAGTATCTAACCATTTGATGGATCAAAATTCCTTAGAGAATTTCAACAAATTAACCAATATATTTTTTATTTTTGCTCTCTAAAAAATTTTTAACACACCTATGATTTATTTGTATTGATAATTATTTATTTATTGTTTTGTGAGTATTGTAATTTATAAACAATTGTTAATATTTCAATTAGTGAATGTTCTAATTTGGTATTTCTTCTTTAATTAATTAAATAAGTTTTTTTTTTTTTCACAAATCGAATTTTGGTTTGTTAAAAATTTTTAATTGGGGTTTACTTTCAGTTCAACTTTTTAGAAACAAACTAACAAAAAAAATAAGACACAATAAAAAACTCAAATTAAGGCACAAAATTCAAATTCTAGTAAAATTCTTGGTGTAAAAATAAATGTCAAAAAATATGCCTTAATTTGAGATTTTTTTGTACCTTAAATTATGTTCAAAGTTTGTGTCTTAAAAGTGAAACCAACTATAATAAATTAAAAATCAAGATAAAAAAACAATATAAAAAATCTTAAAAAGAAATCATAGTTGGAAAAAAAAGAATATTATAAAATTATATCAAAAAGAAAACTTTAGCTTTAAAATAAAAAACTATTTAAAATTTAAATCAAGTACTACATTTCTTAAATTTTACATTATTACGAACCGACTAAATAGATACTCATATGCATTGAAAAATAAATCTTAATATGACACCTTTAAAAAAGAAGGTAAATATCAAAAAATGTGATGACTGTACTCAATATTATGAAAATATAAATCATTTTATTTGGCATTGTGAAAGATATATATTTATCAGAATCAAAAGGAAAAAATAATTTTTAAAAATTTTTCATAAAAATTGATTTTTATAAAAATGTTATCCTTATACAAGTGTAAATATATAATGTTGTAAAAAATAGAGTATTTTTACAATTTAGAGAAAAAACAAAGAGTTCCATGTATTTATTCAAATTTTGGTAATAATAAAAGAAATCTCCATTATAATTTTTGTTTTTTAAAAGATTTTCTTACGAAAATTGTTTGATGAACACAAATACTGTGTTTGAAAAAGGATTTTTTTTTAAAAAAAAGAAAGATTTCTATTCATAAAAGATTTTTGGATTAAAATTTTTATTCCACGATTTTAAGATAATCAGATATGATATGTACTATTACCAAAATTTGGATAAATCTATGGAACTCTTTATTTATCTCGAAAATTGCAAAAACTCAATTTTTTATAACCTTCATATTTACACTAGTGGTAAGAAAAATAATCAAAAAATCTTTAATCTGACTAATTAAAATTATAAAATTCATTGTTCTTGTTGAGAATTTTTCATCAAAGCTCTTATGGTTAGAAAACTTATGTTAATAAAGAAAAATATAAAAATAATAAAATTAAAAATAAAAGATAACTAAAATAGTAAAAAAATATTTAAATTCAAATACCTAATTATCCACTCTTCGGAGTTGTGTAATGCTAATTTTTTCATCATAGTTCTTGGAATTTTTCTTTATTATTGATAATCTTTCTATCATATTTTTACTCCTCCTGTTTCAGTACTATAGATAATTATTTATTTAGTTTATATAAATGATTTTATAATTTTATCCTTTAATATTTTAATTAAACTATATTCCAAAAATTTGGACACAGTTTAAATAGTGGAAAGGGAAACAATACTGCAATTTAAATTCATTTTGAAAGGATTTTGAATTTACAAACTTTTTTCATTTTTTGTCTTTTTTGTTTTGTTTTCATTTCCTTTTTTACAGTTATGTAATCTATTTCGTTTGATCTGAAAATTTTTTTCAATGGTTGATAGAAGGTTAGTGTTGAGTTTATTTAATTGAAAAATCACATACAATTGAACCATGGTATCTTATCAGTTGATCGATCAACAATTGTTGTTGGGATTTTAACAAATTTACTAATAAATTTTTTATTGAGCTCGATTCCTTAATTTTTAACACACCGATTTTTATTTTTTTGTTTTATATTTTTTTCTTTTATTAGGATTAAAATAATTACTTATTAAAAAATTAATACTATGTAACTTAAATGTGGTTTTATATTAGGTTTGGGAAAATACAATAAATTGGGTTTTTTTTTGCCTATTTTTGATTTTGGGTTGTCCAAATTTTTGTAATGGGGTTTATTTTCCCCACTCTCTTTTTTATTTTGTAAAATGTTTATTGATTATTCCTTTCCCTCAACAAATAAATAAATACAGTTATAAACTTTCAATAATACAGTCAGTTTCACTTTTAAGTTACAAACTTTCAACAACAATTTAAAGCACAAAAAAAATTTAAATTAAAGCACAAAATTTGGATTGTTTTTTTTTACAAATTATTTCAAAAAAAATCCAAAATATTGTGCCTTAATTTGAGATTTTTATTGTAAACTCCATTTCACTCAAAAGAGCCCAGCTAAAAATTACAAAGTCGCTTTCTTTTTAAGAACCAACCAAACTTAGATTGTTTAGAAATACGAGAAATAATAAACTTCATATAAGAGTCGATTATTATAAAAGAAAACCCTTAACGAACCATAAATTTCAATAAAAAAAAATATGTTAAAAAATTTTTTGGGCCCCATTCCATTGGAACGTCTCTGAAAAATTTTGAATTTCTTTAGGAAATTAAAATTATTGATAATAAGATTTTTACCTGTAAAAGTATGAATTTTATTTTTTTTTTTTTATTTTTGAAGAGAGAAAATTGCTTTTCTCCTGTGTGCCCTAATTTCTAAACTTTTTTTTAGAAATTTTGTTAAAGAATCACAAATTTTATTATCACTTACTAATGATAATATATATGATGAATTCTTTTTTATTAATAATATCTCTGATATTATTAATTTTTTTATTTTTTCAAAAAATTCAGATATCCAGATTTTTCGATTTATTTTATAGGCCGGACAGTCCCATAAAAAATGATCGAAATCTTCAATGATATCAATATTTAACTTTTCTTTACATAAATCACAATTTTTATTTTTATTTTTTACTTGTTACATAAGAGTACCTATTTAAACAATTAGTAAAATTTCGAAATTTTAGAATTGTTTTTGAAGCTTTCCAGTTTAAATATTTTTGTTGTTTGAAATTGCAATTTTGTTGTTTTATAATTTTTAGATATTGTTGAACTTTCCAACTAGGTGAATTTTCCAATTCGGTTAATCGAAAAACTTTTAATTCTAAATCTAATAATTTTAATCCCTTAGTGTGCCAATTAATATTTTCATTTTCCAATTTTCGAAAATTTAGTATTGTTTTTAATTTTTTTTAAATTTAAGAAATCTAATTTTTCTATCAATTTATATTTTCTTCGGTATACTTTTAATCTAGCGAGATCAATTTTTGCAAGTATGAATTTTAAAAGAACATACAAATCCTAACTTTTCTTAATGTTTATTTGGTTTTTCAAACATTTTTTTTTTTTAATTTATAATTTTTAAAAAAAAAAATAAAAAAAAAAAAAAAAAGAAAAAAAGCAAAAAACAAAAAAAAAAAAATTTACAAAATGAGAAAAAATGTTTTTGATCGAAAAATTGAAATTTTAGTTTGATAAGAGTAATGAATTAAACTCATAGTTGGTCTTCCATTTCTTCAATAAAACTGGTCCCCTTTGACTGAAAAAGAGTTTACTTTAAATTTTTGTTGAAAGTTTGTAACTTAAAAGTGGAACTGAATATATTAAAAAATTAGATCGAGATGAAAACCTCTTAAAAAAATAACAATTTTTTGGATCAAATAAAAAAAAAAATCACCTAATTTTCACACCTAAAAAAATATCATACCAAATCTGAGATCAAAAAATTTGATACATTTTATTTATATAATATCATAATAACAAATGATTAAATTATTATTTTGAATCAATTAATGATAAATAACAATACTGGATTATTAAACAATTCCATGAGCTTGAGTTTTATTAAAATTGGGATTAATAAAGATATTTTATAAATTAATTTATCCATATTTTTTTTTTTGGAAATAGCTTTTATATGTCCCTACGAACCAAAAAACACTAAAAATGGAAAACTGATCAAATACCTTCCATTAAAAAAAATTAAACAAACAAAAGGAAAAAATAAAAATCAATAAAGTTTCGATTTAACTTTTTCTTGAAAACTTTTTTTGCCATAATCATTGAATTCAGTCTTGAAATTATGTATATTTTTAGATTCACTCTATTGTTTTATTTCATTTACTAAAAAAAATTCTCAATTATAGGAATTTTATTTTCACAAAAGTCACTAATTTGGTCTTCAAATGTTTTTTTTATTTTTAAATTGTAAAATTGAAAAAAAAGTTCAACTTAAAAGATAAACTCTCTGGAAAAATATTCTAATTAAAAATATTAACTTATTCTTTGATTTCAAAATTTTCTCAACCCCATTTTTAAAAATAAAAATAAAAAAGTGTCCAGTAATTTCAAAAAATATTTTCGATATTCAAAAGTTTAGAGTGTTTTTATTCTAAAAAAATTTTATCCCAGTGTTTAATTGAATTTAGTTATAAGCTAGATTTAGAAAAATATTAATCAGAAAAAAATAGTTCTTACTTTTATTAAGGACATATTATCAAAAAATTTCAAATAAATATACTAAACTCTGTTTCAGTCAAAGAGGTCCAACCTTTTTTTCTAATATCTATTATTTTATATAATTGACTTTGAAGAACAAATAAGAAATAAACATAATAATAGACATCAAAAAATTGTTGATATCCCCCCTAAAATCAAACTTATAAATCAATAGATGTTCTTAAAAATAAGAAAAACCCAAATTCTTTGTTGAATCTAAACTCTTTTTCAAAAATTGTAACTCACCTGAAATAATAAATTGAAAAAAAAAATTTATCCTTTAGTATTCAAGAACAATTAATAACTAAATATGATTTGTAATTCACTTTTAAGTCATTCTAAATCTATAAAAGCCTGATATATTAAAAATTAAAAAAAAATAAAACCAAAAACTAAAAAAAAGTGAGTCACAATTTTTGAAAAGAGCATTACGGATTTTTTATTACTGTACTTTCACTGAAAAAAAGTTGAATAACAATATTTTTTATGAATAATTAAATCCATTTTCAAAGACACTACATAGCCCCAATTTTCTTAGTGATTATTTGTCTTTTCGAAGATCTCTTTTTTTTTCAACATGATCTTTTTTAAAAAAAAAAAAAAAAAAAAAAAGAAAAAAAAAAAAAAAAAAAGAAAAAAAAAAAAAAAAAAAAAAAAAAAAAAAAAAATAAAAAAAAAGAAAACCTAAAAAAAAAAAAAAACATGATTCTGATCCAAAAATTTGAAAATAATTTTTGTTAAGAATACTGGAATAAACCCTCAAAACAACTCCCATTAAGATTCTAAAGTGAGTCAAAATTTATGAAAAATAGTTTATTTAGAAAAACAAAAATGTGCATTTTGATCTCAAATCGAAGATCAAATAAAACTCCAATAGAAATAAATATCATTTATCTAGAATCATTTTCCAAAGTTTCAATAGTATTAAAATAACACATTTTTATCAAGTAGCTAACGATCTTGCAATAAAAAAAAAAAAAATGCAAAACAACAAATTCGAGGGTAAAAAAAATTTTCAAATATAATAATCGAAAAAAAATAATAAAACTAAAAATAAAAAAAAAAACAAAAGAATTTTTTTACAGTCAAATAAAAAATAAAAATGAAAATAAAAAAAAAGAAATGAGAATAAAACAAAATAAAAGAAATTAAAAACAAAAACGGAGATATTATAAATATGTATAAATAAATATAGGAAATTGTATAATAAATCCATAAAATCAATTTTTTTTCCCTTTTTTAAAATCGTGCATGATTTCTCGATAAGGAGGAGATCTAAAAAAAGAAAGATATAAATCTCCGCTCATTATTTCATAAACAATTTTTTGTGCAACATTAAAGATATCAGGTGGCGGGCAAATGAGTGAATTTCGGTTAAAGCTGTTGATAATTTCCTTTCTTAACGATCCGCTGATATTAATTTCCTTTTCAGAGTTTTCCATAATATGAGATTTATAAATTTTGCAAGCCATTTGGCGCGCAAGATCGGTGTTTCTTTTCTGACAATATTCCTTAAATTCGTTGACTCTTGACCAAAATAAAATGTTTTCGTCATTATATTCGCTTGCTGAAAATTCAATAAACTGTACTAAAAAATGCTTTAAAACTGAATCAAATGTTATATTACCATCTTTATCGAATTCTATTGACTTTGATGGTGATTTTTTATATTTGATTGTTCCAACATTTCTGATTCGAATTTTTTTTATTTTGCCAGCATTATTAAAATTAATTACACTTTTGTTACCATTCCTTTTCTTGGGTTTTGTATGTGTAATGGCTTTATTAAAATTTTCATTTATTTTGTCGTTTAATATTGAGTCGAGTCCCAGATTTGTATGAAATGATGTTTGATCATCAAAAATTTCATCTCTTTTTTTGACCCATTTCCTTGGCTGTGGTTTGCCAGTTTTGACATTTTGTTTTTCATTGTGTTCAGTGTAGGGGTTGTCATTGACATTGCTTTGATGATTATTTTCCTTTTTCTTTCTGCCTGAAAGTCTAAGTTTTGGAAATTTTTTGATTTTAGATAATAATTGTTTGTCCTTTTTATTACTGCTATTATTCTCTTTATTATTCGGTGTTTTTGGTATAGTCATTGGTTTGTTATTATTACGATTATGATTGTGTTTATGGTTTTGATTATGATTGAGATTATCATCTACATCATCATCATCTTCGTCGTTGTAGTCGTCATCATCATTCTGGTTCTGGTTCTGGTTCTGGTTCTGGTTCCGGTTATGATTAGGTTTATGATTATGGTTACGCTTATGATTATGATTACGGTTTTGATTATGTTTATGATCATTATAATTATCAATATTTCTTTTTTTCCTACTTATATCCTTAATATCATCTTCATCTTTATTTCTTATTTTTTTTCTAGATTTAACTTTTCCAGTATTTTTGTTTGATAATATTTTTAATTGATCTTGATCATCATTTGAATTAGATTTACAATTTGCACTATGGCGTTTTTTTCTTTGTTCACGACGTTTTGTAATTGTTTTGTTTATTGGTTCTTCTTCAAAAGACTTTTTTTTTTTTTTTTTTTGTTTATATTTGGAATCCCGAGATCTAGATTTGGTACATGTTTTTTCCATAATAATCCAATCCCTATTAGTCATTTCATACAGCGATAATGGCATATTTTGATTTTTTCTTTTATTAAGTTGAAATACTGTATACGAATCTTTTTCAGATTTGATTATTAATCTTTTCCTTTAATTATTTTTTATATTTATTCAAAAATCACAGAAATATTCATAATAAACATTAGAAATTTTAAATATAAAAAGATTATGTTATTTCTTTTGGATTTTATTTTAGTGTTAATATTTGTTTGTTTCTGATCTAAAAAAATTATTTTTAATTTTGAAAAAAGAAAAAATTATTTTTTTTTTTATTATTATTGAGGAAGAAGTGTAAATTACATTCGATATGTTCTTAAACTTAAATTTCTGAAAGGAAATTTAAGAAGTCAAATCTTTGATTTCACGATTATTAATTAGTAAAAACAATTTCAAACTATCTCATTTTCAAATAAATTCATTAAAGTTTAATTCTTTTGATTTATTTATAAATATTAATCTACCATTTTAATAGAAGGACATACCCTTAAAAAATGATCAATATTTTTGCATATTTCTTTATGTTCATATTTTAAACATAAAAATATAGAATTTATTTGAATTTTTTTTTTATGATGTGGTATCTATTTAAGCAGTTAGTAAATGTTCTGAATTTTAGAATTAGTGAGCTTGATGGATAATTTAAATATTTTTGATTAATAAATATTTTTTTTTTGGTTTTTCATTATTTTAAAATATTTTTGTGGCGTGTAGTGTCGTCAAGTGCCGTAGAGTGCCGTAGAGTGCCGTAGAGTGCCTAGGTTTTTTTTAATTTCAGAAATAAAAAGAAAATTTTTGAAATTTTCTTTTAATTTCTAAAATTAAAAAAAACCTAACGGCGATTATCCTGGGGGTTTCAATTTTATATACAAAATCTCTTGATTTTATAAATAAACATAAAACCCAAGAAAACCGAATCTGAAGTGTCTTCCAAGTGCCTAGCTTTTCCAGAATTTAAAATAATATAGTAAAATCTTTGATTTAACTCAATTCTTTTGAATTCTGGAAAAGTTAATGGCGGTTTTCTTGAGGTTTTCTGTTTTATCTGTTAAGTGTTCTAGGTTTTTTTGAGTTTTCTATTTATTTGTGAAGTGTTCTAAGTTTTTTTGAGTTTTCTGTTTCTTTGGAAAATCAATAGAAGTGTTCTAGGTTTTTTTGAGGTTTTCTATTTGAAATAAACCGAAAATTTATTAAATTTTTCTGTTTAAATAAAAAAGTAAAAAAAAAACCTAGAACACTTCACAAATAAAATAGAAAACCTCAAAAAAACCTAGAACACTTCACAAATAAATAGAAAACTCAAAAAAACCTAGAACACTTAACAGATAAAACAGAAAATTCTTAAAAACCTAATGTAGTTTTTTTTTTTACTTTGAGAAATAAACCGAAAATTTTTTTAATTTTCTGTTTATTTCAAAAATTAAAAAAAACCTAACGGCAAACAAGAGGAACTAAAAAATCCTCCCTTAAATGATAAAAAAAGATAAAAAATAAATCACTTTTTTAAAAATGTTATACCATTAAAATCAAAATAAAAAAATATAAATTTTATTTTTTTTTATTTTTTTTTTTATTGAGGAGGAAGTGTAAATTACACTCTAAGTGCCCTTTTACTTAAATCCCCTTTCAGAAATTTAAGCATAAAATCATAGATTTCACGATTATTAATTAATGAAAATAATTGTAAGCTATCATAATTTAAAATTATTTCATTAAAATTTAATTTTTTTAACTTCTTCAGAAAAATCAATCTATCATTTTCATAAGGAAGAGGCATACCCATAAAAAATTATTAATATTTTCTATTATTTCCTTCTGTTTATATTTTAAACATAAAGGACAAAATAAAAATATAAATTTTATCTCAAAGTCTTAAGAAGGGAGAGATAAAATAAATTAAAAATTTTCATTTTACCGATTCAAATAATTTACACCATTTAAAATTTTATCTCAAACCCCAATTAGGAAGTTGAATTAAATATCTGAAAAATTGCTTTTGGCATTAGTTTTGCAAAGATCTTACTTTTTTTAAGTCATAAAATCGTATTAATGATTGTGGGAAATTGAAATAAAATTTTCATTTTTTAATAAGAAAATGGCAGGATGTAAATGAAAAGAGTTGCACCGATTCTTTTTTTCTTGTTAAAATGAAAAAGAAAACAAAAAGGAAATTCTTTTTTATTTGAACAGATCAGAAAAATGAAAAAGACTCTAAAATTTTACGATCACAAAATCAATTTTCTATAAATTTGAACGATTTCTTTCTTTTTGTTATGAAAAATATTTTTAGCCTTTTGATACATGATGATTTTTATAGTATATACACATCGGTTGACTATTACAAGATTAACAAATAACCTTTTTCCCCATTTCAATAACCGTAAATCTTAAATAATGAAACATTTTGAAGAGAAATTGTTCAACATTTGTGATTTTCCACAACCAATTATCTATTTGGGAAAAGATTTTTTTTTTTAAAGTCACCCGAAGGATTGTGTCAAAAGGCAAGAAGTTTCTATAAACCTTAAAAGTCGATTATTTGTTGATTGGGCAACAAACTTGAAGATTAAATTATTTTTCAAATAAATCGAATAAAAACTTTGTTTGTTTCTTTTCTTAATAAGAATGTTTTAGGTGTGTTATCAGTTGTCTCTTAAAAATAAAGTTATTTTGGTTCTTATTTGGAAAATTTTTGTAAAAAACAGCATCTATTTATTCGCCTTCTGTTCCAAATGTTATCCATTTGTTTTTTGATTTTCTCGAATTGGTTCGATCTTGAGAAATGATCAAAAATATTATTTGGTATTTCTCGGAGTGATTTTAAATTTAAAAAAAACGTTTCTGTACAAAAGAATCTAAACAACACTTTATTCATGCTTGCACAAAAGAAAAAATCATTGAAAAAAAACTTTAAAAAAAAAAAAATTAGTTACTGATAAAGATCTGTTTGTGAGCGCTTAGTTTTTAAACTACTCTCGGTTTTCCTTTCTTTTTTCTTTCTGTGAGTTTCTTTTTTTGGTGATTCAGAAATACCCTTTTTGTTTGTATTTTTTCGATTGTTTGGTTTGTTCGACCTTGACATTTTGGGAAGAAAAAAAAACAAAAGTTGAAAAAATGAAAAATTAAGATTCTGTTGAGAAATTAAAAGTGATCGAAATCTTTCGAAATGTTTTTGTTTTCGTGTTGACTCTTTTCTTTTAATCAAAAGTTCAGATTTTGGAATTGTCTAAAAGGTAATTTTCAGACAAAAAAATTGTTAATTCTTTGCTAATCATCTATTTTTTAGAAAACAATTATCAGTTGAAATAAGCAAACAAAAAGAAGAAACCTTAAGTTGATTTAGTCGGTATAAAATATTTTTTTAGATCAGAGACTATTTACTAAAAAAAAAAAGTTTAAAATATATATTACTTCTTTTTTACGGTTTTTAATGGTCTTCTTGAGTTACACATTTACCTTTTGTGAGTTGGAATACTTTTTGAAAAATGAAACTTATTCTCCAAAAAGGAAAAAAATAGGCAAAACAAAAAGATATTTTAGGTGATTTATACCTGGAAAATTCGTATTTTAAATTTGATAAAATTTATAAATGGTCAAATTGTCTATTATTTCAAAATATTTACTTACATCGAAATTTATTGATTGTAGGTTTTTAGAAACCGCTTTTTGGTTAGGTTAAGGTATTTTTGGTAGGATTAGTGCAGGTTTGGGATGTATGGATGGTATACATGGGAATTTCAGAAAAATTTTGAAAAAAATAATAATTAAGATAAGATCTATACTTGTGTCATTGTTTAGTGGTAAAAAAGTTCTACCTAATTTTTGTGGTTAAAATTGATTTTCTAACAAATTTTTTAAAAATATTCAGTATTGATGATTTCAATATTATAGATTTTTTACAATTTAAGGGATTAGCGTCTACCAAGGAGAAACCTAGGATCAAAGTATGTTGTTATTGGACCAAATCAAATTGGTGTTACATGGTTCAAATGTCTCTAAAAAATCGATTGCAAAGGAGTAATATTTGTTGATCTCATCAATTAAAAATGATCTATGTATTAGTAAAAAACCGAGCAAATTCAGAATAAAATCTGCATTTCGCCATATATTTTATGATTGAATTATCAATATTCAGACTACAAAGTCATAAAATATGTATCTTAAATTTATGGCGAAATGTAGATTAGTAACAAAAATTCAATTTTTTTAAAAATTAAATAATTAACGAATAAAGTTTTTTGTCAAATTATTTCTCAAATCATGAATATATTGATGCTATAATTAGACTTATCAAAATCAAACAAAACTAATCAGTCTTTGTACTTTTATGTTGATGATTATTGAGTTAATCTTTGAAATTCAAAAATTCTAAAAATAGTTACTTTTGGAAGTTCTAAATCTAAATTATTAAATACCAGAATACTGTATTTTGGGTTTTTATTTTTAGATTTGGAAAAGGAATTAAAAAAAATTTTTCTAAATAAAACTTTTTAATTGTGATCCTTTAGTAAAAAATGTAATAATTTATTGTGCAATAAGATTTATAATCGATTTTTTAGAGCTATTCGAGCCATGGTGCACTAATACCATTTATACCCAATTCCAACATACTTTGATTATAGAGAAATCTATGGTGACACTAATCCCTTAAGCAATAAAATACTACTAATCAGAAAATAATCTTATTGATTTTTCCTCTAAAATTAAAAACTATTAACGACTATCCTACCAATGAAAATAATCAATAAACTCTTCAAAAATACAAAAAATACTATTTGATAAATTTTAATTTTTAAAGAAATTATGGATTTTATGAATTTACCTTCAAAAAGATTTTAGATCGATCTAAAATTACAGTACACTCTAATTGAGGATAAACAATATGAACTATTCATGGCTCTTATAAATCTTATTTAAAATATTGACTATAAATTATCGGTTTTTTTTTTTCACTTTGTGATCACAATTGAAAATTGTAATTTTGTGAAATTTTTTATTTGTAATTCCTTTACCAAATCTAAAAAATGAACATAAGAAAATAATAAACTAAAATTCAAAATTTTAGACACAGCTAAAACGTTACAAACAATCACAAGAATACAATTTCATTGAAATTGGAGATAATTTTGATTTTTGTAAAATATGAAAATCATTTTTTCATCTTTTAATTTTTGTTTTCATTTCATTGTTTGAATTAAGTAATTTGTTTCGTTTGATCAAAAATTTTTTTCAAACATTGATATTAAGTTAAACAAGTTGTTCCAAATAGAAGAACTCAAATAAAATTAGTTTGTAGTATCTAACCTTTGATCTATCAATATTCCTAATAGAATTTAAACAAATTTACTAATGTATTTTTTTGTTTTGCTCTCTAAAAAATTTTTAACACACCTATGATTTATTTGTATTGATAATTATTTATTTATTGTTTTGTGAGTATTGTAATTTATAAACAAGTATTAAAATTTCAATTAGTGAATGGTTCTAAAATGGTAAATCTTCTTGAATTGATTAAATAAGTTTTTTTTTTTCACAAATCGAATTGTGGTGTGTTAAAAATTTTGAATTGGGGTTTATTATCAGAGCTAAAAATTCAAATTGGGAACTTTTAGAATTTATAATTTTTTTTTATTTAATAAAAATGTTTTCTCATAATTATTCACTGAAAGCTGCATAAAAGAATTATTTTCGTTTCTTTTTTATAAAACTCAAACCCTCACCAAAAAAATATAACTCACCCGAAAAATAAATTAAAAAAAAAATAATTCTTTTTTATTCAAAAACAAATAATTATTAAATCTTATAATCAGTCATTTTATAATTATTCTAAAAATAATATATAAACCTAATAGTTTCATATTAAAAAAAATGAAAATTTAAAATTAAATAAATAATTAAGTCACAATCTTTTAAATTAATATGACATGTTTTTTATCACTGAATGGGGGTGTAATAAAAACATTTTTTGCTAATATAATTATACATTTTAATATATATTAGATTGCCTCATTTTCTTAAGATTTATTTATTTATTTTGAGATATTCTTTCTTTTTCAAACTGAACTCTAAAAAAATATAAAATAGTATCAAGAAAAGAAAAAGAAAGAAATAAGAAAAAGAAAAAAAAAGAAAATATAAAGTAAAAACAAATTGAAGAAATTAGACATAATTTTTGTGATTACAAAAATGAAATTTTATTATCTATTATTTTTTAGTTTTTTATGAAAAAGATATTATTATATTAAACTTAATTCCAAAAATTGGGACACTATAAAAAATTACATTATTAAAATTTTTTTTAAAATATATAATACTAAAACATTAAATCAATAAATTGTATGAAAATATCATTTGAATACTATTTATATATTTTAAAGTTAATTTAAAATTGAATTAAAAAAATAAAAATTAAAAAATAAAAAAAAGTGTGCCACTATTTTTGGAACACGGTTACCAAAAAATTTATTTTTTTTAAAGTAAAACTAATAAAAACTATTACAGTCAGTTCTATTTTTAAGACACAAACTATCAACGAAATTTAAGGCACAATAAAAATCTCAAATTAAGGCACAAAATTCAGATTCGAGTAAAATAAATTGTAATAAAAATAATTCCAAATTTTGTGCTTTAATTTGAGATTTTTTTTGTACCTTAAATTTCGTTGAAAGTTTGTGCCTTAAAAGTGAAACTGACTGTAATATATTCACTTTCTCTTTCAATAACTAAATCTATCCTTTTATAGATAGAGATTAATAAATTTTCGAGGGTTTTCCAACTTAAAGTATCCCATACATTAGTGATAATTTTGATAAATTCTTCTTGATTTTTTGGATTACAGTCAGTTTCACTTTTAAGGCACAAACTTTCAACGAAATTTAAGGTACAAAAAAAATCTCAAATTAAGGCACAAAATTTGGAATTTTTTTTTTTACAATTTATTTTTACTAGAATTTGAATTTTGTTCTTTAATTTGAGATTTTTATTTTGCCTTAGATTTCGTTGAAAGTTTGTGCCTTAAAAGTGAAACTGACTGTACAATTTTTGAGTTTAGTTTACATAATTGACCATAAATTCTTGATTGGATTTAAATCTGGAGAATTGAGGGGCCAAGGGTCTAGAACATTGCATCTTTGTTTTAAGTAAGTAAAAGTTTTCTTTGAATGTGTGGACTAGCCCCTTCCTGTTGGAAAATCCATTTAAACTCACCATATTCATAATTAGCGAGTTGAATAACATTTGATTTTTTGATAATATCATGAATATAACATACAGTGTTCACTGTTCCATTTATGATAATGAGGTCTGTTTGATGGTCATGTGCTATAGCACCCCATATCATAATTTTTTTTTCAAATTTTTTTTTTCAATGAAAACAGAATCTTTTTTTTTTTTGAGATAAAAAAAATTTTTTTATAATTTGATCAGAATGAAAATTTTTAAATTTCATTTTAAAGCGGTTTTGAGGTTTTCTTACAGTTTTGAAAAAAAAAATTTTTTTCAATTACAGTCAGTTTCACTTTTAAGACACAAACTTTCAACGAAATTTAAGGCACAAAAAAAAATCTCAAATTAAAGAACAAAATTCAAATTCTAGTAAAAATAAATTGTAAAAAAAGAAAAATTCCAAATTTTGTGCCTTAATTTGAGATTTTTTTGTGCCTTAAATTTCGTTGAAAGTTTGTGCCTTAAAAGTGAAACTGACTGTAAAAAAAATAAATAAATACTATCATTTTCATTCCTCCTTCTCCAAATTCTTTTACTCTTTGAATTAATATAGAACCATGATTCATCTTATTATATTTTCTTTGAACATTTTATCAAAAACAAATTTTGAAATGAAAAAATAATTAAAAAATGAAAAATAATTGCCTTTCAATTTCAAGTGTTTCTTTTTAAGTGTTAAATATCACTTTTCTTGGAATTAAATTATTTTTTAAGGTGTGTTAACCAATTTTTGGAATTGAGTTTATATTCTCAAATTTGAAAAGCCAATAAGTCATCATTATTTTCAACAAAAAATCTGAAAGTTTGTTATTTAAACTATTTTCGAAGAATTGATACCTGGGTAAGAATTTCAGAATTATTATTCAATAATTTGTTAACTTTTTAAATTGGATTTTTAAAAAATCTAAAATAATTTACTTTCTTTGTAAAAAATTTTTATTATAATCAAAAAATTATATTTTTTTAAAAAATAATGAAGAGATTGGTGTTTTCTTTAAAGAAGTAGAATATTTGAGGATGAAAATATAAATATAAATATGATTACAGTCAATTCCATTTTTTAGACACAAATTATCAACGAAAATTTAAGGCACAAAAAAACTCAAATTAAGGTATATATTTTGGAAATAGTTTTTACCAAATTACTTTACTAGAATTTGAATCTTAATTTGTGATTTTTTTTTGTACCATAAATTTTGTTCAAAATTTGTGCTTTCAAAGTAAAATTGAACCTAGTATTTTATACTTCAAATACCTCTCCTAAACACAATAGTAAAATAAAACTCAAATTTGATATGCACAATTAAATAGGATTCTTGTATTATAAACAAATTCTAAAAAAAGTAGAAAAATTCATCCTAATAATTTGTACTGGAAATTCATTTATTGTGGTTCTTGTTTCCATATTTTAAAAGAATAGATTAAAATCATGTTTTTTATTAAATAATTTTGAAATCTCGAATAATATGATTTTTTTTTTATTTAATTTAAGAAGTTATGAGAAAATTTAAGAAAGATCTATTTGAATTTTGGAAAACTAGGATTAAACTTTTCTTGGTTTTTCTGTTCATTAAAAAAATCCCTATATTTTATCAATAATAAATCAAACAAATTATAATCACCATTGATTTTTTTAAATTTTCAGTTTATTTCGAAATTAAAAAAAAACCTAGGCACTTTCCGTTAGGTTTTTTTATTTTAAGAAATAAATATACAATTTCATAATTTATCTGTTTGTATCTTAAATTAAAAAAAAAAAAAAAAAAAAAAAAACATTATCTTTTCTGTAAATCAAAATAATTAAGTTAAAAATATGATTTTTCTCTATTCTTTTAAATACTGGAAAAATTAGGCGCTTGATGAATACTTAGCTTTATCTTTACTAGAATTTATAATAATTTAGTCAACTGGTTGATTTTTCTCAATTCTTTTGAATTTTCTAAAATCATGCTTAGATTTTTTTGAGTTTTCTGCTTATTTGGAAAATCAATAGATTTCTTAAATAAAACAGAAAACCTCAAAAAAACCTAGAACACTTAACAGATAAAACAGTAAATTTCAAGTAAACTATTGTTATGTAGTTTTTTTTTTATAATTTTTAAGATTGAAAACGAAAATTTATTTAAGTTTCTTTTGATTTCAAAAATTAAATCAAACTTATGTACTCTGTATCACTTGACGGTACTCAACAGCACACCTACCCCTGAACCGAATTAGGTGTCTATTATAAATTTTGTGAGACATATTTAATTCTAATTGATATATGAATGACTATATAAATTGAAAACGATTCAAAATCAAATTTCTATTCAGTTTTCGAATTTTCTAATTGTCAAAAAACATTTAAACCTCCAGATCAAAAGAGTTTCTTCAAAAAATTATTTTTTACATATTGTGTATCCAATGATATTAATTAAAATTACGTCTGGGTGTTTTTTTGGGAAAATAATAAAATATCGGTGATAATTTGGTTAAGTGGGGTGGGGGATCAAATATAAACTATTGTGTTGTAGTTGAAAGTGTTGCCATTAAGTATACCGATACTCTAAAATTAAAATATTTGATAAAAAAAACTATATGTTGAGAACCAAAATGAAAGACTTTTTCATTAATAATTAATATTTTAAGCTTTAAAATATCTTTTTTAAATTTGTTTTAAAGTGTATATAAGTTTCTAAAAAATTCTATTTTTTTGAAAGATAAAAAGGATAAAAAAAAAATTATTTAACAAATTATTTATGAATTCTGGATATATAGATAAACATATTGATTTTACAATTGTTTATAAAAAATAAACCAAATTTATCATTTTTTCGATATAATTATGTTTATTAGTATTGATAAATATTCAATAAAACCTGAAATTAAAAAATTGAAAAAATATTTAGTTTTGAAGTTTCTAAATATTACTTTTTAAATATTGGAGTGCTAATATTTTGATTTCTATTTTTATATATTGAAAAATAAAAAAATAAAAAAAATTCCAGAATGAACAATTGCTAATACTGATCTTAATCAGAAAACCAAATTATTTTTTGTACAATAATATTTATCATACTTTTTTTAAAAAATCATTCCAAAGATAAAACTCTAATAACATTTATCCACAACTACAACAAACTTTCATTATAAACGAATCTCTGGTGAGGCTAATCCATTAAAAAATTTTTTTAATCAAAAAGAGTTAATTATCTTTTCTAAAATTAGTTAGAATTTTTATCAAAGCTTTCACTATGTGTACTACAATACACAACCCCTGGAAGAAAATTAACATCAATAACGTTTCAAAAACAAAGTTGACCACAAGAGAATTTTTTTTTTGACTTTCATTGATAAAACAGTATTTTAAATGAAAAATAAATATCAAAATTAATTGTATTGCATTTTTTTATTTATTATTTTAATCTTTCAAAAATTACAGGCATTTAAACTAAAATTTCTTAAACAATGATTTTAAAAAAACATAGCAAGAAAGGTTTCAAAAGTATCTGTAAAATATTCAACAAATTTAAAATTGACTTATTTTCGAAACCTGTATTTGACATACTTTTTTAAAACAAAGTTATTACGAGTGGTTAATTTTTTTTTTTTTTTTTTTTTTGATATTAAAAAATTTTGGATATGTCAAAGTCATTTTCACAAATTAAAAACTTAAAGTTTTAATCACCTGCGGTCACCAAATCAATTTTATTATGGCAGTTGGTACCTTTTTAACCTTTTGTGTTTTTCACTTTTTGAAAATGACTGTATTTGTTTTGAAATCGTACATTATTTTGAATTATTGTGATTGCTTATCACAATCAAACACACACAACAAATTACTTTAATAAAGAAATGGCACTTGATATATCGCCGTTTGTCATAATTAATGCATTTAAAATGGATTCGGAGTCTTTGTAACCCATATTAAATAGTATATTCATTTCCCTTTGGTAACTATTTTTATGAACATTAAATGTTGAGTCCAAATTCCCAAATTGTTCCATTTCCATCAATTCTTCATCTGACTGATCATACGAAAACAACTTGGACGTCCTTTTTGTTTTTAAAGAATTGTTCTTGGAATTGTTATTCATATTTAATTCTGTTTTTTCAGTCAAATTCCTTGTCTTTGGATCAAGTTGGAAATTTGTTAAATAGCCCAATTCCTTTCCTTGGGAATTTTCTTTTGATTCGTCAGTTATGGGATCCTTTGTTCGCCCACCCAAGGATCCCACATTATTAAGTAGTTGCTGTAATTGATCTGCAAGCTCTGAGTTTTCTTCAAAAAGTTTCTCGTTTCTTTGTTTTAATTGATTCATATATTTTTTTAAATCCTTGATTTGTTTTTGTTTGAAATTTAGTTTTGTTTTGAGTTCTAAATTATTATTTTCTAATTCGGTGATCCGACAATTCTCGGAATATTGTTTTATTTCATTCATTTGGGCTAGTATAAAATTCAAGAAAAATCAGACGTTTTTGTTTCTTTTGGCTTGACAAAATAAAAAAAAACAAAATTGTTAAAGGAAGTGAAAGAATTAAAAAAATGAAACTTGTCAATTTTTTCTTCAAAATTATATTTCTGGTTTGAGATTTGCTAAAGAAGATAAATAGTCAGTGTTTATTTTGTATTATTAAATTTTGACTCATTTTCTTGTTTGAATTAAAGATATTTCCAATTTTAACAAAGACAATTTTCTTATAAAAAATACAAACCCCCAAAGATAATACAAAGTTTTAAAAAAACACTAAAAGTGTTGTGTTGAGAGAATATTTTGACAAGAACTTGTTAACAGGAGTCTAATTTAGGTAAAAATATTTTGGTATTAATCAATTCATCAGGATTGGAATTATTTTAGGTATTAGGATTAATTGATCTCTCCCTGAAAAAACAAACATTTTCACTGAATTGAACCAAAAACTAATCAATTATTGAATGGCCTGTTCTGTAACTAATAATTTTGAATTATTGGTTGTTTTGAAAATGAAATTTACTCAATCGAAGAATTACCATCGAACTCCAAAAGATGAAAAAGAAATTCATTTTTTTTTTTGAAACAAATATTCTAACAAAAAAACACCTTTCGACAAAAATGGAAAAATATAGACAATTACAAAAAGCTAAACACCAACAAGAACAAAAAAAAAAGGGAATTAAAAAGAAAGAAAAAACAAAGGGCGGTTCTGAAGAAGAATCTTTTAGCCCACTAAAGTTAGATCGTGGTATTCGCAAGAACTATTCAAATTATATTCATAAACTATTACAAAAAAAGCACCCCAATATGGAAATAAGTAAAGACGCAATGGAAATCTTAAACAAATTCGTCAATGATTCCCTTTCACGAATCGCAAATGAGACAGAGAAAATTATCCAAAACAAAAAGAAAATAAGAATGACCTCGAGGGATATTGAAGCAGCAGCCCGTTTAATTGTCCCATATGGTAGAATCCAAAAACGTGCTTTGAGAAGAGGGCACAACGCAATTCTGAGATACACAGACAAAAATAGAAATTTGAAAATGTTAGAAAAACAAAAAAGAAATCGAAAACAAAAAAAAAATTAAGTTAAACAACTCAAAATAATTTTTCTTTTTTTGTTTAAATGCTTTTTGTTTACTTATAATTAATAAGATCAAATCTTATTAAAAATCAAAATTTTCTTTACTTTTCAAAGTATTTTCGTGTTCCCCGAGTTGTGATACCTTGTTCTCTTTTTTTGTTTTGGTAAAATTATGTTTTTTTCAAACAAAAAAACAAAGAAAAAAGAAAATTTTTTTTGAATGATTACGAATATTTTTATATTTTGGAAACTCTTTCGATCAATATCCCACTAATAACCCTGAAAGAAATGATGTTCTTTACTCTTGTTTTTTCATCAAACAATATTTAAAATACAGTCATGTAAATAGCTGATATTAACAACCTTTAACCCTTCACTATCTGGAAAAAAAATTTTTCAAAAAAAAATACAACATTATGTTAATTTTTCACTTTTATATAACTTCACTTATAATCAACACTTTTGGTAAATAAAAGATCTTTGATCAAAAATTTATTTTTAGAAATTTTTTAAATTTAAAGATTAAAAATCCTAATTTTCTTTCAATATTTTTTTTCACAATTGAAAAGTTAAAAATTTGATTTTTTTGCTTCTAGTTAAGATCTTATTTTAATATATTTTGAAAATATTTTAAATTTAATAATTATCTTTTAAAAAGGGAATATAATAATTATTACTATTAAATATTTATTTATTTATTATACTGTTATTTTCCAATTGATAAATGGAAAATTTTTATTTCAATTTTCAAAATGAATATTAATTATTTATGTTATAACCAAATTAACAGAGTAAAAATTTTGTCTTAGGGTTCAAGAAGGAAGTTTAAATTAATTCTTAAAAATATAATTTCTAGACGATGTTGTAAATATTTTAGGAGTTTTCTTCAACTTATAAACTGGTCAAATATTTTGGAATACAAACCACAAAATTTTCTTTTTTTAATTGGAAAATGATAGTAATTGAAAACACTAGGTACTCTATGGCACTTTACATACACTTTTTTTAGGTTTTTTTTAATTTTTGTAATAAACAGAAAATTAATAAATTGTTGGCTTATTTCAAAAAATGGCAGTTAGGTTTTCCAGAATTGAAAAAAATCAAGTAAAATTATTGATTTTTCTTCATTCTTATGAATTCTAAAAAATGTCATTCAGTATTTTCAGAATTCCAGAAATGTAAATAAATTTTCAAAAATTTTGTTTTTATTTTTTAAATTAAAAAAAAAACATAGGTACTTGAAGGACACTCTCAATATTTATCATGAGTTATTTTTTTTCCGTATTTGATTTTTTTTAGATGAGTAGAGTGTTTACAAAACTATTAGTTATTATCTCTTCAAGTAAGTATCCATGGGGTTGAATTCAACACTATTTCACTAAACATCTATTCAAATTTTTTGCCCCTCCAAAATAGACCTTTGTTTCTCGACTAGATAGTTTAAAGAATTCATAATAATAGAAAAAAAAAACAATAAACACAATGGATATAAGATTTTTAAATTCTAGATTTTTGATTATTTTATAAAGAAAATATATTTTATGAAATTAAATGTTTTTTACAGTCAGTTTCGCTTTTAAGACACAAACTTTCAACGAAATTTAAGGCACAAAAAAAATCTCAAATTAAGGCACAAAATTCAAATTCTAGTAAAAATAAATTGTAAAAAAAAAAAATTCCAAATTTTGTGCCTTAATTTGAGATTTTTATTGTGCCTTAAATTTCGTTGAAAGTTTGTACCTTAAAAGTGAAACTGACTGTATAATATTAATTTCTTTATTATTTTAAATTTTCAATTTAATTTTTTTCATAGAATTATATTTTCTTACCAAAAATTTTACTGAGATTTTTTATTTTCAATCTTATGTATTTGGATAGAGGAGTGGTTCAGATTTAAATCGATCTTTGATGTTTGATCTTGAAAAAATGTATATTGTTGAAAATATTAAATGATTTCCTTTTAATAAATTTGTTTTTATAGATACTGTGAAGCCAATTGTTTTTTTACAACTTATATCAAAGATAAAATTTCAGCTTTCCATATTTTCATATATTTTTTAAAAACAATAATTTCTATTTCCCTTATACTGTTTATGTGTTTTTAACATCCTATTATTATATTACAGTCAGTTTCACTTTTAAGGCAAAATCTTTCAACGAAATTTAAGGCACAATAAAAATCTCAAATTAAGGCACAAAATTTGGAATTTTTTTTTTTACAATTTATTTTACTAGAATTTGAATTTTGTGCTTTAATTTGAGATTTTTATTGCGCATTAAATTTCGTTGAAAGTTTGTGCCTTAAAAGTGAAACTGACTGTATTTTTTTCTACCATTTGCCAATATGTTTGGAAAGATTTAAATTTTAATATTGATCAAAATTTAAAAGCAAGGATTTATTTCACGGTTGTATTTTTTTGATTTGATGAATTATTATTTTTTTTTTGAAAATAAAGAGAGAGAGAGAGAGAGAGAGAAAGAAAGAGAGAGAGAGAGAGAAAAAATAGAATAACTGAAGTGATAGAACTGAATACTTCAGCAACAATTAAAACCATTTCCACTTTTAGTGCACAAACTTTTGTTGGAATTAAAAGTGCAAAAAAAATCTCAAATTAGTGGACATATTTTGGTGTTTTTTTATGTAAATTATTTTACCAGGATTTGAATTTTGTGTATTAATTTGTGGTTTTTATTGTGCCTTAAATTTTGTTGAAAGTTTGTAACTAAAAATTCGAACTGTATATTTGAATAAATTTGATATTTTGATGTTCTAGTGCCTGGTTGTTAATGACAATCTAGTAAACAATTCAAAAAAAAAATATTAATTAATAAATTGATATTAAAAATCCTGAAAAAAAACATGAAAATTCTATTTTAATTGTATAATAATCTTAAAGTTATTATTTTCAAATATTTTTTTACATTTTTTTTTTGTTCATTTTAAAACAAAAATAAAAACTATTTAAATAAGTAATAAAAAAATGTTCTTATATTTTTATAATGACCTTTATACTAAACAAATAACATTTTATCTGTTTGAATAATCACCCTTTCAAATTTCAACAAAAAATCATCAGCTTTGTGAATTAATCTTGATCGGTTAAAAAATTGAATTTAAATTAATATAAATTGTTGTATTTTAAATTTTTTTCAAATAATAATCCAAATGAAAAAAGACTTGTAAATTTACAAAATATTTTCTTTTGCTTAGCTTTAACAAAAAAAATTTTGACAAAAAAATATTTTCATAAAGGTCAAAAAATGAATGAAAAATAAAATGTATAAATCTATTTCATTGATGTTCTGAATTCAATAAATTTTTTTTTAATATCAATTTGATAGGTGGTGTTTTAAAATCTAACTAAAAAAATTACAAAAAAAAAACTATTTTCATATTAAAAAAATTATTTTAATCTCTTAATAAAAAATAATATTCAGCTGAGCTAATACAAAAGAATTACTTTTGTAGTGAATATTTCGAATTCGTTTATAAATAAAGTCTTTTAATTTAAATTAACCTTACAATTTTTTATTGATGTTGGTTATTGAAAAAACAGTATTACTGGTATTTGAATGTTAAATGGGAAAAATTTTCACTTCATTTTCAATTTCCATTTTTCAAATAGAGACTAAAATAGCAACACATTTTTTGAAAAACTCTTTATAGAAAAGAAAAATTTGGAAAAAGAAGTGAAAATTTTTACCCATTAGAATTCAAATACTAATACACATCTGCAAAAAGTGATGTCTTGATATTTTAAGTTTTTTTACTAAATTTGTAATTTTTCCAAAAACTATAAAACTTTTCATATGCGCCCCGACGGGAGAGGTTTTTGGTCATTGGACTTGGAGATTCTAAGAGCTAAAAATCCGATTCAATGATAGAATAAAAATGTTTGAGGAAGAAACAGAAATTCAAAAATAGAAAATAATTTTCAGAAATCAAAATACAAAAACAACCCCAAACATTTTTATTTGATAA
The DNA here is from genome assembly GCA_027625915.1 of Anaeramoeba flamelloides. Lineage (NCBI taxonomy): Eukaryota > Anaeramoebidae > Anaeramoeba > Anaeramoeba flamelloides. Next base: position 6,818,745 of record JANTQA010000032.1, on the reverse strand, counting down.
TTAATTTGTTTTTTGTGCTATTGGAAACCTCAGGTTTGTTAACAAGAAACCTCTCCCGTCGGGGCGCATATGAAAAGTTTTATAGTTTTTGGAAAAATTACAAATTTAGTAAAAAAACTTAAAATATAAAGACATCACTTTTTGCACATGTGTAATACTTTTCTGTGTGGGAAACTATTTATAAAAAGTGAGGAATAGAAGTTATTCAGAGTACATGATTTAATCTTGTCAAGAATTTAAGTATCACGTCTAGTGTTTGCAGATTCAAAGATTTAAAAATATTAATTTACTTTCGAATTTTGATTATAAAATAAGTGATTTTCAAAAGAAATAATAATCTAAATAGTTGATATATTTATTTTGACCTTTTTTATACTGACATATTGACTAAACTAACAAGCCTAAAATAAAAATATTTCAAAAATGAAAAAGATAATCAATGCCAATTTACCGATATTTAAATTTCAAATACCAATATCAAACAGTTTGATTACTCACTTTTTTAAAAGAGTTGTCTGACCACATTACTTCTTATTAATACCACCTAGTGTCATTTGGGGGTTGAAAACTTAAAGAACACCAAACAAGACTATTGTTTTCATAGTTACTCGGAAAATAAAATTTGATACAAAAAAAGAATTAATTTCGCAAAAATTATTTCAACCCTAAAAAAAACAAACCAACTTGAAAAAATCCAAATACTAAAACAATCTAAAAATAAAAGAAAGCACATAGGTTAAAATCTTTCTGAAGAATAACCAAGTTTTCAAAGCCAAAAAGTGTAAAGTATGAAAACTTTACTTTGTTATTTTTTTTCTTTTTCCTCCGAACATTTCTTCGTAATAATGATCTCTTTTTATGGTCTAGTGACTTTACCCATTGCGTTTGCAATTTTTTCGTATTGTATGTCACGTCACCGCTTCAAGGATCATTTTCATACCTCGTTGAGTATGCTCTGCTCGCCATTTTTTTACAGCACGCTGTTTGATCCAATTCTCTCGAAAAATGACATTACAAACACTGTTCTCGACTTAAAGTATTTGTGGGTGCCTAAAAGTGGAACGATTTGGCTCAGTGTATTTCATTACGTTTATCTTTATATGTTTGTTGCGTCTGTCGTCCGAATCATCATCTTTCTGAGAAGGCGTTTGGTTTATAACTGGTTTTGGAGGTGTGCAGTTTTTTTACCATCAGCAATCTTTTCAATTTTCAATCTAATTTCCTGCCCTATTGTGGTGGTCTTTCGAATACTTTTTGTTGGCCAGTTCCCAAGGAATTGGATCCCTTTTGTAATTTTTTCGCCGCTTGCATTATTTTGCTTCTTTGGATACTTCCAGACTATTTTTATCTTTGAAAGTAATTTCCATACAATTATTGGTGTTGGCAAGAAAGAAGTTAAACACGAAAACGAAGACTCACAAAACAATGAAAATTATTTCCCAATCCTGAAAAATAATTCGAGAAGGCTTTCCAAAAAGCAGGCTTACAAAATTGTCGCAAAAAATAAACCCAAAAATACAAATTTTAAGTGGAGAGAATTAAAAATTATTCAAATCGCAGATCCTCACATCGGCCCCTTTATGAGTATTAAAGAGCTTTACAAAATATGCGAACGTTCAGTTCAAAGAAAGCCTCACTTGATCTTCATTACGGGCGATATGCTAACTTTTGAAAGTATGAACCAAGAGGGATACGAAGGTTTGAGCTATGCTCTAAGCCCTCTACAAAAAATGAGTGGTAAAGTGTTTGCTTGTGTGGGAAATTCCGATTATGATTGTCTTGAACAAATAGAAGAAGGTAACTTTCTTGACAAATCTCTTTTTTTTCTTTTTTCTTTTTTCTTTTTTCTTTTTTCTTTTTTCTTTTTTCTTTTTTCTTTTTTTTTTTGATTTGAAAAGCTTCAATAACCCCACAGTAAAGAAAATTTGGTCAAAAAAAAGTGTCTAATTTTCAGCTCTTTCAAATTTAAATTTCTCAGAATCTATACCAGTTAAAAAAGTTAAGTTTCAACCAATCGTTTTGGATTTAAATTATAAATGAATAAAGTTTCAAAAATTTCAATTTAACAAATTTCGACTTAGAGTCGAGCCACTTATCGTGAATTTGCCCCATACTCAAAGAGTGGCTTACGCACTAAAAATGATATTGTGAAATTGCTCTTCTTTTGTTTTCAAAAAATAAAAAGAAATTCTAGTAAGATCTAAAGCATTTCTAGACTGAAAATTTAAAACTTTGTTCAAAAAAGGATCCCAAAGACAAAAAATGCAATAAATAAAATAAAGTTTTCCAGATCTTCAATTTCAAAAAATATAATTTAGAAAAGAAATCTTACAGGATTTTGAATCAAAAAATTCAAACAAAAAACAAAAAATTCAAAGCACCTTAAACCACAAAAATTCAATTAACAAAAAAAAGTTTCAAGGATTCTTGAATTTCCAAAATTCAAAAATTTCAAACAATCTTTTCTGAGTTTTGTGTTTTCACATTCTTAAATTTGTTCAATTTGAAATAACCGATCAGGAAAATAATTGTCAAACAAAAAAAAATTGTCAAATCTGTTTTAATATTAAAACAGTAATAAAAGTTCTCATTTTCAAATATTTATAAACATATTTTTTTCCATTTTAAAACAAAAACAAAATCCAAAAATTAGAATTGAATATTTGAATCAAAATAGAATTCAAAACATCACATTAAACCAAAAATTTTAAGCATGTTCAATTTACCCAATTTTTAGAATTTAATTTTAAACATCAATAAAAGTGAATTTTTTCGATTTTTTGATGCAATGATTTTTTTTATTAATGTGAAATTGTCTTTAAAATTTTCACAATAGTCATTTATTCCCAGTTTGAAGAATTCCAGTTTCAGATATCTTGATTTTTCAGTGAAAAAATAAAGTTAAAAAATAAAATTTGAAAAATAAAATTTGAAAAATAAAATTTGAAAAATAAAATTTGAAAAATAAAATTTGAAAAATAAAATTTGAAAAATTATATTTTTCACTGCCATTTTACAATTAAAATCAAATTGACAATTTTCTTTTATGGGTGTAAGTCAACTTTTTAAAAACTTTCAAAAAAAGTAATTTTTTCTTCATTTTTTTTGTGAAATTCAAAAAGATTCCAATTTCAAAGAATAAAAATTTAGAAAAACAAAATTATTTTTTTCCCTTTTACAATATTTTTTCGAGAACGGTAAATTGTTTTGAATTCTATTTTGACTCAAATATTCAATTCAATTTCAATTTAATTTATGCTTGTTCTATAGTCCTTTATATTTGACAAAAGAAAGGATTTTGTTCAATCCTTTTATTAAAGCAGAAATAGGTTCATTAGAGAAAAATGAAAAAAACGAAAAATAAAATCGTAGAGATCTCAAAAAGCGCCAAAGAGGATCAATTCGAAACTAACACAGTTGTATTCGCAATAATAATTCACATTTATTAAAATTTGAAATTTACATGCTCTCTTTGGCACTTTTTTTTAGAAAAAGGTCCTCGGGCTTCATTGTTGATTTTTAGAAATCTAACATACTTCAGATACTGGCTTGTTTTGGATTGAAATTAAGAACTGAAACAGATTTCTAAAAAAGTTTTTTCAAAATTTTTTTTTCATTAATCAACCAACCCCAAAAGTAATTTTCCAATATATTCATGTTAAGCGAAGGGCCACTGCAGTGAATTTAATTTGTACTCAAGAAGTGGCCAACTCACTAAAAATGATATTGTGAAATTACTCTTCTTTTGTTTATAAAAACATAAAAAGAAATTCTAGCAAGATTCAAAGTATTTCAAGACTAAAAATTTCAAGTTTTTATTGTAATATTATTATTGACTAGATCTGATTCAACAAAATTACCTCCTGTTTACCTGAAACACTAAAATTTATTTTTAGAGTTTTCTATATTAGTTATAATATAGGCAAGATTATAATTAATGTGATAGCTTTTCTTTAACAAATGAATTGAAATTATTTTATTTGTAAACAAAGAAAAGAAAAGTGTGATTGGAAATCAAGAAATAAAAGAGAGTGTAGCTTTCTTGGTAAGGGTTAAGTGCTCAAGAGCTCTTAATCTCCTAAAGAGAGTGTTTTGAAGTGACTAAATTTGTGACTACTAATTCAAAGAGTAGTCAAAAGAATCTTTTAATTACAGTCATTAGAAGTATTTTAAACTCAATTTAGTTTTCTGAAAGAAAGAAAAGAGAGTATTAAAACAATAACAAAAAAAAAAGAAAAAAACTTTGAAAGTGTTTTTTTTTTTTGCATCTCGATATTGGATGGGTTGTTGATTGCTTTCCTTTTATGCTAATTATTTCGAAATTTTCGGAATCACCATCATAGTTTTCATTCGTGTGCATAATACAGCACTTAACAGAAGTTAATTCCCTTACAATATTTTATTAACGTTTTGGTAAAAGTTCATACAATATACAGCAATTGGATAAACACTATCTACATTAACACATGAAAAGAACTTTAAAATTATATTAATAGTAATTCTAATAATATTTTTGAATTGAAATTGCTTATGTTTTTTCGGGAAATTAATTAAAAAAAATCAGATCTGCCGCTTTGATGATTCAGTCTCTTTAATCATTTTTACACAAAATTTTTTTAAAGTTTAAATTTCAATTTCCAAATAAGAATTGAATTTTTTTCAATTTTAATAACCAATTATTCTCAATTATATCCTTAAATGAAGATTAAAACATTTTACTTGTTTAAAAAGTTTTCATTATTTTGGTGAACAATACAAAATACTAATAATAAAACACTCATATTATCAAAAAATACCTTGATATTTTTCTTAACATAACATGAAATCAATTTGAAATAATAAGAAAATAATAATAATAAACTTATTGCGATCATTTTAATAAAGTGAAAAAAAAATGAAAAAAAAAAACAGCTTGAAAGAGTCTCAATGAAAGAAAATTAACAGCGTTATGATCAATTTTTAAAATATTTTGTTTTGACTTTTTTAAAATGATTATATTCATTTGTATTATATATCGATGTTTATTGGTTTGATTTGGAAACAATCACTCACCTTGTTATGTGATGAGTTTGGCCTGGAAGAACGAAAAATATGATATTGTTCGAACTGATATAAGATGGTATTGAGGGTTTCGAAGAACTACAATGGATATCATCTTAGCACCGGAACAATCTCATTATTTTGAGTATGGAAGGTAATTCAAAGCAGGGAAATATAACAAGGGGACTGTTGAACAAATGAAACAATATGAGATGCTATGTATTTTTTTTAACTCGGGATCTAACTCGACAGAACAAAAAACAATCCAAATTAAAAATAAAAAAAAAAACTAATTTGTTATTTTTCAATAGTATTTTGAAGAAATTGTTCTTCAAAGGATCTCATTCCCAACTGAATTATCGAAAACATTAAAGTTAAATTTTTACATTTTTATCATTGAAGACAAAACTTAGTTTTAATAAATTTTACAAAGACAAACTAGATCGTTCATCTTTTCAATGAGTCTATCTATCCTCTTTTATTCCCCGTTTTTCAGCCAATTCCCAAAAACGATCAATATAAAAACCTACATGCATTTTAGGTTGTTCTTAACAATGAAGGATTTTGAACATTCCTCTAAAATTTCTTGGCTTGACAGAGTAAAAAAAAATGTTTTTATTTTTTTTTTTTTTTTCTTACATTTGTCGATTTGTTTTTTTTTTCTCCTTTTGAAATTCTACTTATTAATTGTCTCTATTATCTTTTTTCTTCGACAAATGAAACCAAACAATTTATTTTTTTTTTAAAAATGAAATTGATCTCAATCAAACTGAGAAAAACTAAAAACCAATCTTTGGATTTCGATATTCTTTTTAATCAAAGAAATGGAATTTATTTCATTTGCAAACAGAGCACTGTTAAATGAATGGGCTTTTTTTTTAGTTTTTTTATTTGAACTAATAATTTAGTTCCTTGAACCAAATTATGTGTTCAAATAGATTAACAGTTGAGACTAGCCATCTTTTGGAATTTATGAGATTTACAACGTCGCAAAAAAATTAGTTAAAGTATTCTAAAATAACTTTTAATAACATTTCTAAAGAGTAATTTATTAGTAAAATACATCTTATTTTACTTTGTTAGAAATGGAAATAAGAAGATCAGAAAATTTTCCAAATTTGCCTAATAACTAAATGATTTCCCAAAATCTTTCCACATTAACTACAATGCTATACTGAACTTTTTTGAGAAACAATCACTTTCTTATCTGTATTTATTCGAAAATTTATTTACTTAAATTTTCTCAATTAAAATGTATGAGTTTAAAAAAAAAATATATAGCAAAATTATTAATTTATTTTTCTCTACTTGAATAATTTTTAAAAACAAAATAAATAATTTCTAATAATTCGTTAAACATGTAAATTTATAGCTTATCTTGAAAATGATATTATTTTATTAAAAAATAATCAATATTTTGTTGATCTTAATTTTTGTAAATTGCAAATCGTTGGAATTGATCATGTAAACGGACAACTGGTAACAAATGCGTGTAATGAGATACCAAGAAATCCAAAAGTGGATTTAAGAATTATGTTATTACATGATCCTAAAGAATTTCAAAATATCCCCCCCGATGATAAATCCTTAATTCTTTCTGGTCATACACACGGCGGTTTGCTTGGTTTGAATTTTTTAGGCATTCGATCATCCGTATCAGAGATTAGTTCTGTAACTCAAAATTTTTATGAAAGAGGTGAAAATCTTCTTTATATCCATAGAGGACAGGGAATATATGGTTGGCCAATGAGGACAGGATCAAATGGTGAAAAATCAATGATGCATATTCACTTACTTTGTAATCAAAATAAATTGCTAAAGCTTTCAACTGAAACTACAGACCAATATCATATGACTAATCCTGATAAAACAAGTAAAGATAATAATAAAAAAAATAAAAAATTTCTCAATACATATGAAGTTGATGTTTTCTCGGATTCTGATATTTCATATTCAGAAAATTAATTTAACTTTTTCTATTAATATATTACCCGAAATATTTATCTAAATATTTTTTTTTTTGTAAAAATTTATATTAAAAGAAAGTAAAAAAAAAACAATATCGCGATAACACCAGAATTTAAATAATCATAACCAATTTAAAATTATTAGAATAATAAAATTCAATTTGGATTTTTAATTTTTTTTTTTGAAATAATTTTTTTATTTGAAAATACTAAAATAAAGGAACACTTTTTATGGAAGGGGAGAATTTTTTACGATCCGAATGAGTTGATGATTATATCTGACTTGATATATTTTTTACAGAATATTGAATTGTTTTAAAAAATATGGAGTGAAAATTGAAATACATGAATAATTTTTTTAATGCAATTATCGAACAAATATATTAATATTATTTGTTAATTAAGAAAAAAGTTCTTAAAAATGATGATAATTATACATTATAAGCACAAAGCCAAAAAGGTTGGTTTTTGATATATATTACAAATATTAATATGAATTAATCCAAGTTTTTTTGTAAGATGAAAAAGAAAAAAAAATGGAAATTTAAAATCAATTTTCTTATAGTGATACTGTTTTCTTGGTTTTCCAAGTTATTTAGGGAATTGATATATTTTCCTAATAGAATATAAATCTTTGATTTTATTTTACGGGAAAGAAATTTTCGATTTTCTATAAAGTAATTTAAATAATAGTATTGTAAATCAAATAGTAAATTTTGAGAAAAGTTCCTTTTTTTATTTTATTGTATTATTGTTCTTTGTATTATGTTCTTCATTTGTTTCAAAGGGTTTTTCATTTCTTATAAATGTGGGGAGAGGGGGTGAGGTTTACTCCACGAACCTGAAAGAATTTAATCTAAAAAAAAATAACCATTTATTAATTTTACACTTTGTCATTACTTCAATTATAATAAACACTAATGGTTAATAAAATATCTTTGATCTACAAATTATTTTCAAAGATATTTTACAATTTAAGTTGAAAAATCTATTTTTCCAGGTTCTATTAATATTTTTTTAAAATTTAATAGTAAAAAATGAATATTGTTTTCTTTATAGTTCATAAGGAAAATTAATTATATTTTAAAAGTCTTTTAAATTTAGTAAATATCTTTCAAATATAGAACCGATTATTTTGACTTATAAATAATTATTTGTTATTTTAAAATCAGAATTTTTTTTTTTTTGGTTTTCTGTTAGGTTTTCTTGTGTTTTCTGTTTATTTTGAAAATTCATCGATTTTACAAATTAAACAGAAAACTCTAAGAAAATTGTTGTTAAGTTTTCCAGAATTCAAAAGAAATGAGTTAAATCATAAATTTTACTCTATTCTTTTCAATTCTGGAAAGGGCATCCACTATACGGTAATTGGCCAGCAAGATGGTTAGGTATTTTATAAAAATAATAAAAAGGGAATTTCGATAAAATAATATTTTGGTAAATACCACGCTTGTATTTGAATTATGTTTTTTTTTTAAAACAATTGAAAGATGATATTTACCAAACTATTTTTTGATTAAAATTATTATTCGTTAATTTCGATAATCGGAAACTATATTTACTATTAGCAAAATATGGAGAAATCTATGGAACTCTGTATTTATCTAGAAAACTGTAAAAAAAATATAAACTCTTTTTCAAATAAAATGGCAAAGAAAATTTCAAGAATTATTCATAATTGAATCAAAGTAATTGTAGTATCACTTTAAAATTTAAGAAATTCGTTAAAGTATAAAAAACACAACGACTTGATCTTTAAAACTCATTAAAACAAACAAATAAAATTAAAATTTAATAATTTATAAAATTGGTGTGCACTTTTATTTGAAATGAGAAATATCGTATTGGAAATTGTAAAGAAAAAATTATAAAATCAATAAAAACCGTTGAATAAGGCAAATTGGTAAAAATTTCTTTACAAGTTATTGATAATTCTTTACACATCAAACTTTGGTACTTTAAAGTCTCATTTCCAAGATAAGGTCACAATTCATCTGCTATTTTATTGGGATAGTTTTTTTTTTTTTTTTTTTTTCTTTATTTCTCTTTTCTTTGTTTCATACACCAATCCAATAATGGTCTTTGTTAATTCCCATACCTAGCTCATTAAAAATCAAACTTAAACTGTTTCCATTTTTATACTGTCAGATTATTTCCAAATTTTTTTCTTCTTATCTTGTTTTTTTCATTTTTCAACTGGCAAATATCCAAAACTAAAAAAGAAAAAAATCAAAAAATGAATAATTAAAATGAAAATCACCAATAAGTAATTATCTTATTAACAATCAAATCCAATGGTATTGATGATTTGAGAGATGTGATCTTTTGTTTAAAAAAGAATTTATTATGTATAAAAATTATATTTGCAACACGATCATAAAAAAATTTAATCTAAAAGAAAATAAATATTTGCTAATTTTACACTTTTTAATAACTTCAATTAGAATAAACACCATTGGTGAATAAAATATCTTTGATCAAAAAAAATTTTTAAAGATATTTTACAATTTAAGTTGGAAAATCCAATTTTCCAGATTATATTATTGTTTTTTTTCAATTTAATAGTAAAAAATTTGAAAATTTTTTTCTTCTTAGCTAAGAGGTCCTTATATTATATTTTAAACGTATTTTAAATCTGATGAATATCGTTCAATAAGGGGATCAATTATTTGGACTATTTAAGAAATATTTGTATTTTTAAATTGGAAACAATATTTTTTCTTTGATTTTTCGTTAGGTTTTTTTTCATTTTTGAAACATATGGAAAATTGAATAAATTTTCGGTTTATTTCAAAAAGTAAAAAAAAACCTAGGACACTTTCGTTTGGTTTTTTTTTTTTTTTTAATTTAAAAGAATTAAGAAAAATCAGATATTTTACTCTATTCTTTTGAATTATGGGAAACTTATGCACTCTATGGATACTTTTAATATTTATCATAAATTCTTTTTTTCTGTCTTTGAGTTTTTTTTAGATGAAAAGAGTGTTTTCAAAACGATTAGTTATTATCTCTTCAAAATAATATAAAAAAGTTTAATTTAAGGAAAATTCATTATTACATCTTAATAAAACGTTTTACACCAAAAAAGATCATTTTTTCTCTACTAGTCACTTTTAAAAATCGTGGTACTATTAAAAACAATAAACACACTAGCCTCAAGATTTTAAGAACTGGGAAGTTTATTATATTGTGAATAAACTCTATCTATATGATGAAATGATAATCGAAGTTGTACGTCCTTGCAGACGATTATTTTTTTTCAATTTTCTGTTAAACCAAGTATCGATATCCTTGATATTTGTATGGTTGGAAATTCCATTTCTAATCCATATAGTACCAGGAATGAAATAGATGTATGGATAAAGTTGGGTTCTAAATAAATTTATTATTTTTTAATAATTCTACCTTTAATCTTTCTTTTTTTTAAATTTTTTTTTAATAATAGAGCTTTAAAAAATAAGTTTATATTTATTTATTATCTATTGTCAGTTTCCTTGATCATTTAAGGTTAAGTATTCTTTAAAAATGAATCACATCCTTTAAAATGTAACATGGGTTAATAACACTGAAACATTTTATATTAACAAGGGTACTTTCAAAATAGTTTATAATCAAGAATATTTCAAGAATCAATGAATTTTATCAAATCTTCTTTTAAAATTTATAAAAATTCAATCTTCTTTTGTTGTCTGTCTTCAAAAGCAAAATTAATATTAATTAAACAAAAGATAAACAACGAAGGAAAAATTTGAAAACATTTATTTGAGTTTCTCAATATCACCAAAACCTAAAAAAGAAAAAAAAACAATGGTCTTTGAATACTTAATTGTACTTGGGTCAGTTATTAATTTGGTGAATATTTATCGATTTGATATCATAAACATTTTATTTTGATCAATTATTTCAAAGATCTCTGAAAATTAATAATCTGTGTTTTCGACTTTTCGACCCAAATAGCACACTTTTAAAAAACATAAATTTTGATTGTAGATTGGCCAAAAGGCAAAACATGAAGAAAATTACTTTATCAAAAAACTCTAACAAGGAGTATTCTTCTTTGAGCAACCTTAAAGCAGAAAAAATGTAAAAAAATAAAAATAAGAGTTTACAAAATAACTTCTTTTCAGAAAAGAAATTCAACAAAAAGAATTGGAAAATTGTCAGCAAATTCTCTTATTGGGGTAATTATTTGAAAACTTTACCTTAAAAAAAATAAATCCTATTTAAATTTTATTTCTGTTATTTTCCTTTCAAACATTTTTCGTTTTACAAAAACTCATGAAGACATGTGTTTTTCTAGAACAGAATTCTCTCGATTCAAAAAAACACAAGTTTTTTTCTAAAAAATTAATAAAATCTACTGATTACACAAATAAAGAACCTAAAAACTTTAACTCTATCCTTGAAATAGTTTTTACGAAAGAGTCTAGAAACACATCAACAAATGCAAAAAATGTATAGAAAGAATTTTACCTATTTGTTTTGTCGCAAAAGAAAAACATTTTTTGTTTTTTTATCACAAAATATTTTTTTATACTTCTTGATTAATTTTGAACATGTCTCGGCTTCCACCACCTATTCCAAATAGAAGTAGAGGAGGAGGAGGAAGAGGAAGAGGAGGAGGAGGGGGAAGAGGATCAAATAACCCACCACTTCCAAATAGAAGTAGAGGAGGAGGAAGAGGGGGAACACAAAACAAAGTACCAAATTTGCCAAATAGAAGCAGAGGAAGAGGAAGAGGAGGAGGAAGAGGAGGAAATAACCCACCACTCCCAAATAGAAGTAGAGGAGGAGGAAGAGGGGGAACACAAAACAAAGTACCAAATTTGCCAAACAGAAGCAGAGGAGGAGGAAGAGGTGGGGGAAGAGGTGGGGGAAGAGGATCAAATAACCCACCACTCCCAAATAGAAGTGGAGGAGGAAGAGGAGGAAGAGGAGGAGGGGGAGGAAGAGGGAGAGGAAGTAAGAAATAATCCAATATTTTTTTTTTTCTTTTTTCTTTCTTTCAAAGAGAAGAGTGTCCGATCTTTTCTTCTTTTTCTTTTTTCAAACAATTTTTTTTTTTTATTTTCAAAATTTTTTTTTTCTTATTTTGCACTTTTTTAATTTTTATTTATTTTTTTGTTATTTTTATTATTTTTATGTTATTTTTTTCCGACAAAAAAACAAACAAACAGATACAAAAAAATCACCCTTACCAATTAAAAAAAAGAAGCCACCAATTCAAAAAAAAAAAAAAGCCACCACTACCAATGTCAAGAAAGCCCAATTTAGGAGGCAAAAGGCCACCATTACCGATGTCCAACAAGCCCCAGATCGGCTCAAAACCCAAATTACCTTCAAAACAAGTCGAGAAGTCAAGAATAAGCACCACAAATCGAACAATGGGTGAAAATTCTGGGAGGAAAATGGGAGGTGGCATGACAAGTCATTTGCAAATGGAAGGGAGATGGAAGTTTCAGTCACAAATGCCACCACCACCTTCCTTTGTTGGCGTTGAAAAGAAATACCTTTCTGGGCAGAACAAAGGTACAACTGAAAAAAAACCAAAAACGCAAAACAGCAATAGCGGAGGAGGACAACAAGTGCAGCAACAACCAAAACAACAACAACAACCAAAACAACAACAAAGCCAACAACAGCAAACATCAAGAAACGGACCACCCTTACCAAATAGGGATCGACCACCATTACCAAACAGAGGTAGAGGCGGAGGAAGAGGAAGACCACCCCTACCAAGAAGAGGTGGTATGAATTAATTCAGTAATTTCCTCAATTTAAAGGAATCAGAAACAAACAAACACACAAACACACAAAATTTTAAAATTTTGAATTAATTTCATGTCTTTTTTTTTTGTTAAAGATTTTTAATCACACCTCCTCTTCGATTCAATCAGTTTCATACTTCTATTTTATGAAATGATGATTATTTTTATTTAAAATTTGAACCACTTTTTTTTTTTTCATTTCATTTCATTTAATTTCATTTTAATAACCTTTTATCCTTTTTCTTTTAATGATCTATTGATTTTAATTTTAAAAAAATTAGATTCAAATCAATTTAATCCTTTATTGTTTTTTTTTATAAAAAATATTCCTTATTGAAAAATAATTCACCAGCAATTTTTTTTTCTTTTTTTTATAAAGAAAGAAATAAAATTATTTTCAAAATTTTAGTCTTCTTTTTTTCAATGTCTTTTTATTTTTTTTGTTTTAGAAAATTAAATAAATAAATTGAAATCGATATTAATTTTTTGAAAAATATCTATTTTCATTTTTCGTATTTTTCTACAACCATTTATTTTGTGTAAAGACTTTACATATCAATGCTTCGTCGTATTTAGTTATGCAAAAGTACCATTATTAAATAAAAAAAAATCTCAAAGAAATTATGTTTTTCGATTGAAAATGTATTTGTATGATTAATAGATTATAAAAATAATTATCTTTTGAATAAAAAATACTTGTTTTTTCAATTTATATAAATGAATTGTCGCAAGAATTGTTTGATTTTCGAATGATCTGATCAATTGACATTTTTTCCCCATTTGTTGTGAAATTTTATCAATACACATTTGACTATCAAAAAACCATGAGTTTATTTTTTTTTTATCATTATTTAATGGTATAGATACTTTCCTTAAATTTGCACGATATCTAAAAATTACCCTACAATGAAGAATACAGTTAAGTAACTGTACCACTTTTAATTAAAGGCAATCGATAAATACAAAGTGAAAAGTAACCAAAGAATCAACTATTGATAAAAAGTTTACATTGGATTCTCCATTTGAAAAAATTCAAATGAAGAAAAAAATCAAGGACCTTGAAAAAAAATTCAAATTTGTAAAAAAAGAATACAAGATTTCAAGTATACTATTTTTTCAATATTTTAACCCACTTTATAATGTTATTGGAAGTTTTTTACGGGGTTATCCCGTTTTCTTAACAAAAAATAATATCAAATTTCTAGATCAATATCATTTTTTTCTAATTTTTCAAAGTATCATTTTTTCTAATTTTGCAAAATTTTGTTTTTCTCTCTTTCTTTTTCTTTTTTTTTTTCCTAATTTTTTCTATTTTTGTAAATTTTTATTCTTATTTCTTCAAATTTTTCTTTGACTTTTTTTTTTTTTGCCAAAGATCTTGTGGAAAAAAAAAAATATTCGAAAACACAAGTAATTACTAACAAAATTAAGAATCTGCAATATCTTTTAAAATGAATTTAATTATTAACAAAATAACTTTTTGTTAACATTTTTTCATGAAATCTCAGTAATTAAAAAATTGGCAATGTTCATTTCAAAAATAATTATGATTCACTTTTTTTTGGTTTTTGATTTTATTTTTTTTAATTATTAATAATATCAGGTCCTGGTATATTTATAATCAATTCAAAGTGTTTTATAAATCAGATTTAATTAAATGATGTTCTTGATAACTAAGGGGCATTTTTTAACCCAATTTATTATTTCTGGCGAGTCACAATATCTGAAATGGTATTTACAAGGAATATTCTTAAGAATAGTAACCGTAATAGATTTTAAAATTCATTAAAAAAAATATTTAATAATTTTCATTGAAATTTAAAATATTTTTTTAGCAAAATTTCTTGAAAAATTCATCAGGGTTCATAAAATGGATTTTATGGGAAATTTTATGCGTATTACTAAGCCAAAGTAATATTTTATCAATTTATTAGGACTTTATGGAAAATTAGATAATTTTATTAAAAAATATACTATTACCTTGTGTTATTTTTTAGTTGTTTGATTTGTTATTTATTATGTTAGATTTTTTTTTGTTGTTGAAATTGGTATTATCCTATAATTTCCTTTACTCTATATGGATTTTAGATTATAAAATAACCAATAAAATCTAAAAATTAAAATTTTTGAATTAGTGAAAATATTTTTTTTATAATAGTTATCTGTGTCAGATCATTTATTATTTAAGTTACATATACTTAAACGCACCCACGCACAATATATATATAAACTAAATTCCAAAATTTATACATATTTTAAACAGAAAGAACAACAATACCCCACTTTATATTCAATTTGGAAATAATTTTAATTTTACAAATTATTTCATTTTTTGTCAATTTTTTTTTGTTTTCCTTTCCTTTTTCCCACTTACATAAATCTTTTTCCTTAGATCTGAAAAATTTTTTTCGATGGTTAGATAGAAGGTTAGTATTGAGTTTGTTAAATTGAAAAATCAGATGCGATTGGTTGGTGTATCTGATCATTTGATCGATCAACAATTGTTAGTGAAAATTTACAAATTTGCCAATACATTTTTTGTTACACTCGTTTCATTATTTTGGACACATTATTTTTTATTTCTTGGTTATATATTTTTTTCATTTATTTGTATGAAAAATATTTCTTATAAAAACATTTATATTTGGGTACTTAAATGTACTTTTGTATTACATTTGGAAAAATATAATAAATTGAGTTTTTTTTTTTGCCGATTTCTGATTTTGGGTGTGTCCAAATTTTTGGAATGGGTTTATATAAGAACAGTAATAATTTGAAATAACTTTGAAATAATAATTTTAATTTAAATTACTATGAATTGATTAGAGTCAGTTCCACATTTAAGAAATAAAGTTGTAACGGAATTTAAGAAATAAATAACTCTCAAATTAAGGCATATTTTTAGAATTTTTTAACACAAATTATTTTAACTAAAATTTGAATTTTATACATAAATTTGTGATTATTTTTGTGTCTTAAATATTTTTGAAAGTTTATATCTTAAAAACGGAACGGATTTTATAAAAAAGATAATTTATAGAGAATTATCTTTGAAAGAAAATATTTTAATTGATAATCGTATTGGTGCCTACATAAAAAAATAGATACAATAAAAAAATATCCAACAATTTTAGGATTGCAATTCTTGCATCTAATTTTTATTTTTGAAACAATTTTTTTTTTTTTTTTAAGAATAAATTCCAACGAGTTTGGATTCCTATACTTACAAATATGAGAAAAAAAAATGAAAAGGTTAAAATTAATATATATTATCACTGCTCAAGTGGGGGAGTAGCCCGATACTCCAGATTTATAAAAAAATTAAAAATTTTTTTTTTTTTTTTTTTGTGTTAAAATCATATTATTTTGATTATTTATCTATAAATTCAATTTTTCAAATATAAATTTGATTTTTATTCAAAAGTTTTCATCTATAAAGATGCTCTAAGAACAGTTTTCTATTTATTATTAAAATTACTTTAATTTTTTTTTTAATGCGAAAACTGTTTTAATTGATATAAAACTTTAGAAAATAGACCCATTATTATCTTTTGTATTTCAAAGATAGTATTTTTAATCAATTATTTGAAAGATCTAATCACTAACTGCGAATTTACCGTATGTTCAAGGAGTGACTTGCGAAGAAAAATGATATGGAATTTGACTGTTTTTAATTGAAAATTTTCAATTCAAAAAAACAAATCAATAGGATCACAAATAAAAAAAAGATCCAATAAATAAAAAAAGTTCTTATCGAAATATGAATTTCAAAAAATCAAGTTAACAAAAAAAAAAAAAACGATCCCAAAGGCACTAAATTCAAAAATCAAGAAAAAAGTTCAAAATATTCTCAATGGAAAAATACAAATAACAAAAAAAAAACAACATAGGAATAACAATTTTCAAAAACGTTCTTACCAAAAAAAAACCTAAAAGAATTTTTAATATAAAAAAATAAATCTAATTGCTTTATATATATCATTTCCAAAATGTAAAATTTCTTCAATTTGAAACAAATTGTTTTCTTTCAGGAGAAAATCAATTTAATACAATTTAATCCACTTTTAATCTAATTTAATTTGATTTAATCTAATTTGTGGTTATTTTGTAAACTCACTAGATTTGGAAAAAAAAGGTTTTTCTAATATCCCTCAAGATAAAAATAACCCATTTTAAAAAAATAAAAAAAATGAATTCTTCAAGATCTCAAAAAACACCAAAGAATGATACTTCTAAACCATCACACTTATATTCAAAATTATAATTCACAATGGTTTAAAGAGGAAATTGGGTATAATTCTATTTTGTCTATTTCTTAAAATGTATTATTTATGCATTGTTGATTTTCATCTTTCTCTCCTAATACTTAAGGTTTACAATCCCCGAAATTTGAAAAAAGATTATCTTACGTAGTGTCTAGTGACTTGTTAATTTAGTTCTTAGCTGATCGATCTTGGATTTGGTATGAGTTTTAAAAGTGGTTCAAAATGGCAAAATTTTACAAT
The DNA here is from genome assembly GCA_027625915.1 of Anaeramoeba flamelloides. Classification (NCBI taxonomy): domain Eukaryota; family Anaeramoebidae; genus Anaeramoeba; species Anaeramoeba flamelloides. Next base: position 6,801,465 of record JANTQA010000032.1, on the reverse strand, counting down.
TTATTTTTTTTTTTTCGAAAATCAGAAATGAAGAGTATAAGATTAATTGGTTGGAACTTAAGTTATAATAAAATGTGGTTTTTGGGTTGTTGGTTGAAATATTTAACTAGGTTTGGTTTTATTTGGTGCCAGTAAAAAATATTTTTTTTTCATTAAATTAATTGACAAAAAAGTTAATTAAAAATCTTTACTACAACACAAAAATTTAAATTTATTCTTAAAAATCTACCAATCTATTAATCTTATACTCTTCAATTCGGATTTTCGAAAAAAAAAAAATAAATTGTAAAATTTTGCCATTTTGAACCACTTTTAAAACTCATACCAAATCCCAGATCGATCAGCTAAGAACCAAATTAACAAGTCACTACACCCTACGTAAGATAATCTTTTTTCAAATTTCAGGGATTGTAAACCTTAAGTTGATGTGTGTATATGTATAAAAGTTTCCGATCAAAATTACAAAATAAACATTTTTTCACAACAAAAAAAATGTTTTATTTTTAATTCCTTGTACTTTAAAACACTTTTACCTCAATCAAAATATTAAAATCAAAAATTTCTTAATTAATATTTGAATAATAAATGTTAAAATATTTCCACTTTATTTTCGTTTTCCTTCGGTACTTTTTGCAAATAAGAGTTTTTGAATGAAAGAGATTATAATTGGTACTTTCTAAAGATTCTATTGGTTCTTTTTTGCTCTACGCATTAAGTAATTTATTTGATGAACTCAGGACTCTCAATAAAAGACTGGCTTCAGAATTGAAAATAAAGAATTAGTCTGAATCTTATGTAATTTCAATTTGAATTACAGTATGAAAAAATAAAAACTCTAATTATTTAAAAGCAACAAATACGAAAATATTCTGACCAAAACCTATATAATTCCAATTTTTCAATAAAAACAAATTTCCATCTTTTCATCAAAAAAAAATTTGCACAACAGAATCGCTAAACAATTTAAAAAAAAAAGTTTGTAAAATTAAATAAATTTTTCATTTTTGAGTTTTTTAACTTTTTACATTATTTCTTCTTCCATACCCCAAATTGTTTCTTTTAAATGAGCAATATTTTTGCAAATTCCCAAGAAATTCAAAAACTATGTTCTTCAGAACCAATACCAAACAGGGATCCTTTTTGGCAAAAAGAATTTTTTCCGATCTTTTCATTCCCGATCCATAGGTTTCCACAGGAATACGTTTGGAAGTCTTTTCGATCTGAAAACATTGGTGGCAATTTAAAGAAAAATAATCATTCCACTCAAAATATTGCTCGTTTAGTGCTTTTTACCGTTGAAAAAATCAGAAAGATTACAAATAATTTCCAAAAGGAAACAAAAGATCCTAATTTCGCATTAAATATGATTAATCTTTTATTTCTTGTTAGGGCCTTTGGGCTTATTTTATTTGAGCGTGACGACAATAGAATTAATGAAATGGGTGGTTTTAATTTAAGAGTTTTTGATGAGGACGAGGGTGATGATGACGATGGTGATGATGATGAGGATGAGGATGAGGATGATGATGAGGATAATGAAGAAGAAGACTATGAAAATAAAAAAGAAAAAAGGAAAGGAAAAAAGAAAAGGACAGGAAAAAGGAAAGGAAAGGGAAAAAAAAAAGGAAAAAAAAAAGGGAAAGGAAAAGGAAAAGGAAAAGGGAAAGGAAAAAAAAAAGGGAAAGGGAAAGGAAAAGGAAAAGAGAAAGGAAAAGGAAAAGGAAAAGGAAAAAGAAAAGGTAAAAAAAAAAAAAAAAAAAAAAAAAAAAAAAAAAAAAAAAAAAAAAAAAAAAAAAGAAAAAGAAACAGAGACCGAAACAGAAACGTCAACAAAAGAAGAAATAAATGAAAGTACTGATTCAAAAACAGAATCTTATTCAGCGTCCCAAACGAATTCGGACTCTGATTCTAATTCGGAAATAAATTCAGACTCAGAGTATGTCCAACAAAAAGATTATGAGCAACCATTATTGATGTGCCTCGATTTTATCATCCAGGAAAAGAACATCGAGCCCTTGGACGTGTCAAGCCTATTTATGGAATCGCTTATTGACTTTATCATCAAAATGAAAAACGTCCAGCAGTTTGATGCTTATATTCTTGTTGTGGAATCGATTTGCTCTTTAATAGTCTTTTTAAGCTCAAACCTCATCCAGGCTTCAAAGGCTTTCGAATTATTACTGCCACAGGAAATCCCGATAAACAGAATGAAATTTATACCATCTCCTCTTGGTGCAGGGAGAAGTTCAAGTCCGAAAGAGATCGTTGAAGAAATAATTGATGTCACATCGATAGATCTTAATGAAATTGGAATTAGAAATCGTTTTGTCAATTTTTTTGCAAAATTAAAACCCGAAAAATGTTTTAAATTTGCTTCTGTTTTGTTCGATCACATTTTAAATTCGACTTCAATACCAAAACCTCACACAAATGTTTGGAATGATAAAATACGTTCGTTTTTTTTTTTTTTTTTTTTTTTTTTTTTATTCTTTTTGGAAAACTTTTTTTTTTTTTTTTTTGTTAATCTTTTTTTTCTTTTTTTCAATTTTTTTCAGAAAAAATTTCTAATTGGTAGATCAATGAGAAATCAATTGTAATTTTTTTCAAGACAATTCCTTTTTAAGTACATTTGGTGAAAGTTGATTTCAACCAGGCGTTTGTCATGAAATATTTCACTTGGTAATTTTTTTTTTTTTTGATTATGGGAATCGACAAATGACGATCGGTGGAAATCACACCATGTAAAAATTAACACGAAAATAGACAAGTTTTTTGAAAAAGTAATTCTTATTTGGTGGGTTCCAATGTAAATCAAATTCTTCGTTACATCAATTTAATCGTTTTCAAAAATTGTGTAATTTGAATTGAATTATTTGAATTTTAATTGTAAGCAAAATTTTGAACACAAAATTGATTTACTCAATGAACGAAATTCAATATATTGAAAATTCCACAAAAGTGTACAAATAACACTTTTTTTCACAGATCGTGTTTTGGTGTTTAGGTAATTATTAAACACTTATCAGTTTCACCTTGATGATTTTAAAAGACTTTTCAAATGCTAATAAAATAATTTTTGACTGAATTTCTCCACTTTCTCCGTCTTTAAATCGAACAATGGGAATAGATTAGAAAGAACACAATCAATAAACTCAAACAATCAAGTTTTGTCTCATTATTTGCTTTGTTCAATAGGAAAAGCTCAAAGATTTATAAATTTTCTTCAAATTGAAAGTCTGAATTTAAGAAATTAATTTTTTGTGCAGCGGTGTAACTAGTTCATGTTGTCAACCTTTAACCCATTACTAAAAATTTAACTCATGTTTTTTTTTTCAGACTTGGGTATTTGGAGATCGGGAGACCATGGGTCCATATTCTTGGCTCAGATTTAAATCTCCTTTTTGGGGCTAGATCTTGAATTAATGAAAGTGTTTCAAAAATATCGAATGCGTTTGGTTCCAAAATTTGTTCATAATTTCAAAATTTCTGAGATTAAATGATTTTATTATAAAAAATTGAAAAAATGATCTTTTTCTCATTTTTTTTTGTTCAAAAAATTACAATTTAATCTTTCAGTATCTTCATAATTCTTTTTTAAATTTTATTTAAAGAACCCTATTTATTTTTTATATGCTGTTGTCATTCTATTGGTTTACTTCTTTTATTTCTACAGTAAGCCAATATTTTTTTCACTAGTTGAAATTTTAGTAATGGGTTAAAGTTAAAAACACTGGTTACTTACACCACTGCAGGAGTTTAAATTTAAACCATTTTCGCCGATTATTTTAAGCGAAACAATTGTTTAGATAACTAAAAAAAAATAATTACAGCTATGATTGACTTTTATATATTTTTTTTTTTTTTTTACTTTTTGTGTATTTTTTTACCTTTTTTGGGGTTAATTTTTAAACCTTTTGACGTTATATGGTGATGTTTTTTTAGAGAAAATTTGAAATATTTTTACTTCACAAATGATTTCATAAAATGAAAGTTTTTAATAAAGAATTCCAATCTATTCTTCACAAATCTGTTTTCATTAAAACAAATTTTTTCGAACTTTTGAAAACTTGTAAAAAAATTTTACATCATTCTAAAAAAGTGAGTACAAATAGTTGTTAAAAAGCGTTACACAAATTGTTTAAAACACGTGAACCAAACATCCTGAAAAAACACTTTTTAAAAACTTTTGACACCTCACTCTTTAAAACTGCTTCGTTATTCTTCAGTTTCTTTTTATTTTCTCAAATAAAAATTAAAAAGATCATAAGATCCATCACAAAATTACATAATTTTTAGTAAAGTAGTGAAAAAAATCCCGGACAAGAAAATAATCACTGACAAGATTTTTAATTTGTGAATATTAGTAAAATTGTTGTGTAATTTCTTTTATTTAAAATCAAATCCTTTTTTTAAGAAACAAACTTTTGAAAATTATAACTCCCCCACTTATTAGAATGATGATTAATGAAATCACACTTGTTCAAAACACCATTCAATCAAACAAAAAACAAGAATAAAAATTATCCTTTTCCAAACTCTAGCAAAACCCATATAAAACCCTATTGTTTTTCAAAAATTTGATCTACTTATGGCTATCAAACAATTACTTGAGTATTTTAGATACATCCCACTTTAATGAACTTTGGGTAGGTTTATTACTATGTTCATAAAAAATTTGGTTATTTAGAAAAAGGATTTGATTGAAAATATATGAAATTACACGACAATTTTCCTAATACTCACAATTAAAAATCTTGTCAGGGATTATTTTCATGCATGGGTATTTTTTTCACTACTATACTTTTAAAATTGGATTTCTAGGTGAAGTATAACAGATTTGACTTCTTCTGAAAGATACCATACTTTCATTAATAACAGTTTTGTTTCCAGGACACGATACATGTTGAAAGTTTTTTTGAAATAAATTTACAATATTTTCAATTGTAATTCTATTGTTAAAACACCATGAATTATGTAATAATCAAAAAGGGATTCTTTTCAAAAACATTTTTAATAATGTTATTTCCAAATAAGCTATTTTCCAAAAAAAGTTGGTTAAATTCATTTTTTAAAATATTTTTATTAAATTCAATCTTCAATAAAACAATCTAAATATAAAAAATTAATATTAACAACCATTTATTGATTTCTAATAATAATCCAATTTCTTTGTTAGTATGACATTACTTTATATAAAAGTTATTTTTCTCGAGAAAAAATATTAACAAAAATATAAAAAATGATGCAATATTTTTCAGATCTACATCACTTAATATATTTGATATAAAAGTTTATGATCCGGGTTTTCTATGATATTTTTAAAGTGTTGAAAATTGATGGTTATTTTTTTCTTTTTGATCGAAAAAATAGTTTTTAAGAAGAGGTTTAATCCTGACAAAATTCCGAATAGAATGAAAAGCTTATAACTGTATTTTATTATTTTAAAAATCGTCTATGCCCTTAACCATATTTTCAATTTCTTCTTGAAATTGATTGTGCCTTGTTTTCTACAAAAAAAAGTGCGGATTTTTTTTTTTTCATTTTTTCAATACTGATTGTAACTAACGAATTGTGAAATAAAGATATTGGGTTTATGATTCAATCAATATTAATATTTCTCTTAATTTGTTATTACCAATTTACGAATAGAGCCACTAACAAAGGGAACTTTCTATGGAATGTAAAAAAAAATGCGCTACTTTTTTGGAAATATCTTTTAAGAGTTTTTGTTGACCAATATTTAGTAATATCTGGTTGATTACATAGCCCCATAACTAAAAAAAAAAAAACAAAAACAAAAACAAAATAATACAATTCACCATTATCTACTAATTTATGTGAAGTATTGTTTTTCATATTTTTTTTTTTGTTAATGCTTTCATTTAAAACTTTGAGTAAATTATTAATCACCTCTTTTCGAAATTAAATTTAAAAATATAGCCTTGAGAGATAACTGATCTTTGTTTATTTTCAGTTTTGGTTTTCCAAATTTTTGTTTACAAATTTGTAATTCAAACTTTTTCAATACAATGAAACCATTTATTTTTAAGTAACGTTTGATGGATTGACATTGGTAATGTCAAAAACATTGTTGTAATTATCATTAGATAAAACTGGTAAAATTTGTTTTGGCTGAGATGTTTAAAATATAAAATTGTGAGTTTTTTTGATTTCCTAAAGATATTTTTTAATTCATTTTCCGAAATTTTGAGGATTATCGATCTTTAATAATTTCAGAAGCAGTCTTGTGAAAAGATATTCATAAAATTTTTTTTTCGAATAACAATTTGTAATCATAAAATAAATGGAAAAAAAAATTAAAAATTACACCAAAACAATTATTTGCTATTTTTACAGGTAAAAATTTATTTATAAAACAAAAATAAAAAAAATCAAAAAAAAAAAAATTGAAAATTTTTGATCCACCAGAAACAAATCTAGAGAACCATTTAAAATAATTTTTAGAATGTGAGAAGGGGAAATTCTAAAAAAAAATCGCAATTACTAACTTGGCGAATTTTGTAAAAACTTTTAAAAAATACAATAATTTTTCACCATTAAACTAAACTTTAAAAAAACCGATTACAAAAATTGGAAGGGCATGAGTCATATGATTTAAAATGATGGTTCATTCTTCTCAAGCTGAGAAATTTCAAAAAAAAAAAAAAAAAAATATCTTTTTTACAAATAACTAATTTGGGAATAGAATGAAATATACCACATGAACGATTAAATTATATAGAAATGAAAAAAAATTTACTCTTTGCCTTGGTTGGTATAGTTACCCTGAAAATAAAGATATTTTTTGGGATAGCTTAAAATTATTTCCATTGATTAATAATCGTGAAATCTATGATTTTACGTTTAAATCCATGAAAGAGAATTTAAGTAAAAGGGCACTCAGAGTGTAATTTACACTTCTTCAATAAAAAAAAATTAAAAAAAAATTAAATATATTTTTTTCAAAAATCAAACTTAATTTTTTATCTTTTAATAATATTTATTTTTTTATTACAAACGATATAATTTCAAATAATATTACTACAATAGCTGGAAAATTCCAAAAATCATTAAAAAAAAAATTAAAAGAAGATTTTGTCATAAATAATACCCTGTCAAATTATAGTTTATCTTTATTAATTGGGTTATTACAAATCCACCCACCAATAATCAATCATTATTCCCTTAATTATGAAGACAACTTACAACCTTTAAACCCATTTATTAAATATCTTCAACAAATTAAAAATACCAAAACATCAAAACTAAAAACAGAAAAAGAATTAGAATCAAATGAGACAATAGCCAATGTTAACGAACAAATAAAATTTTCATTATTTTCAGAATTACTTGCAAAACAAGAAAAGATTGATGAAATGTCTTTATTATTGCTATACCATTTTCTTCTTCAAAACGACGATTTTTTACAATTTTTTTCTCATAACTTTTCAACACCTACATTAGTATTGAATTTTTTAGAGTATATCCATAATTACGTTAATCAATTGAATGAACAAAAAAAAATTTTTAATAATTATCATCAAGACCAATTTATTTATTTATTATTATCAATAATTCTAATGATTACTCAACAGGGTAAAAGTTGTTCAACAATGTTTGGAATTAAAATACAATCCTTTCTTGTGGATAAAAAAAAACATTTTGTTGAAGATTATTTAGGAAATATTACCATATTAGTGTTATCAGAATTAATTCAATATTATTTGCCTAATTTATCAGATCCAACAAAACTTAATCTTTGCTTTGGTATTATTAGTAATTTGTCTTCTTATTTTAGGTAAATCTTTTTTTTTTTTTTTTTTTTTTTAATTTTTTAAAAATCTTTTTATTTTTTTTTTTCTTTTTTTATAAAAGTCAATCATTTCAAAAAAAAATAATTTAAAAACCCCAAATAAAAATTAAGAAAATTGAGGATATGTGATTTCTTGTAAAAAGAATAGATTTACAATAAAAAAAATCTTATTTTGAACAATTTTAAATTCTCAACGAAATAGAGAACTTTTTTATCAAATGATCCTATGATAGTGATCCAAAATTTTTTTAAACTTTGATTTGTTTTTCGTTTTCATTTCATTTGTTCGATTACGAAATCTATTTCTTTAATCGAAACTTTTTCTAAAATCTTGTTATCTATGTTTTAATATACGAAGGATAATGTTTTTTTTTTTGAAAATTTTGTTTTAATGGATATAAATATCTAAATTTGATTTAGATGCAGTCTAACTCAACTCTTGATTCTCTATTTTGGGCCAAAAAAACCCCAGAATCTTTTGCTAAAAATTGAAAAAAAATAAAAAATATGTCCAACACTTTCTTATTTTTTAGTTTCCAAAATCAAAATAATTTAAAGATGAGTCAAAAGGAGGGTTTGAGTTGGCTTGTTTTTTATGAGAATTGGAACAAAGAAAGGAAAAAAAGTTTATTTTTTTAGAAAATAAATTTAATTATAAGATCTGTACTGAAAAAAACACAACTCCTTTTTTTTCTGTACCAAGTGGAACATACACCACCAAACCAGAATAAAAGATTTTTAAAACCCTACATGGAAACTAAAGTATTCTTTTTGTGTGTTGAGAAATTAAATTTCTCTTTTTTTTTTATTTTCTTCAATTGAAAAAAGATAAAATCTAATTACTACCAATCATTCAAGTTATAAATGGTTTTCTTTTGGGAGTATATTTATAATTTTTAAAACTCACTTGAAAATAAATAATCTCAAAAAGTAAATCTTATTAATGAAAATGAGTACCGAAACCCCGATGTCTATTAAAGAGTAAATTTTTTTAAGAAAATTTCTTCAAAAAAAGCAATTAAATATTGCTTTCCAGTCTTACTCTAAAAAAAATAACGTTTTTAATTTTTAGAATTTGAAATTGAATTGAGATAGTTTTCAAAAAAATTTTCCAAAAATTGAAAATAAATACCTTTCTTATATTTCAAAAAAATGTAGTATTTCAAGGTTTTTCGTTTTTCAATCCAAATCTATTTTTTATAAATCTCTTATCATCAAAAAACCGGGTATCCAAACTTTTTTATACCTTGTTAAATTCAAATTTCAACAAGTAATCTCCATTCAATTCCAAATTAATATGCTTTTAATTTTATAAATGCGTTTTTAAAAAAAATTAAAATTGTTTTGGTTTACTATCTTTGAATTTTTTTCTTTATTAGTTTATTGATCAACAATTCTCATTCAATTTTCAATATTCAAATAAGAGTTAATATTATTTTTGGTATTGTTAGCTGAAAATTAGAGAAAAAATAAAAATATACCGAAATTATAGCAAAAGGTATATTGCTTTATTTTTTTATTTTTTTTTTTATTTGAGAAACAAATAGAAATTTACTGAAATATTCTTCTTCACAAAGTATCAAAAAAAAAAAAGAAGAAGAACAATGTACTCAATATATTCCATGAAATTAACCTAAGCACACAATTTTAAAATATTATTTTCGAATAACTTTTAGATTTTATTTTCGACATATTCAAAATACATCAGTGTGTATACAGACATTTTAAAAGTGATTAATTTTTTTTTTTTGAGATTTTCAGAATTAAAACTTTTTGAAAGTTTTTTGTTTTAATAAAGTATGTGTTTTTTTTTTCGGACTTTTTATTGAAATTTCTAAACAAAAATTTAGAAATTAGGGAAGTGCCGTAGAGTGCCATCAAGTGCCTAGATTTTCTTGAGGCTATCTGTTTTATTTGTGAAATCTATCAATTTTCGTTAGGTTTTTTTTACTTTAGAAATAAACCTAGAACACTTCACAAATAAACAGAAAACTCAAGAAAAGCTAACGGCGGTTTTCCAGAATTCAAAAGAATTGAGTGAAATCTTTGATTTTTCTCAATTCTTTTGAAAACCTAACGAAAGTAAAGGTGTTTTTTTTAAAATCCAAGAAATAAACCGAAAATTAAATAAATTTTCGGTTTATTTCTTAGTAGTAAAAAAAACCTAAAGAATATAAGAGGAAATTACTTCCCTCCCTTCGAAATAAAAAAAAAGTGCTTTTCTTCAGACTCCAATCTCTACCTAACATTTAATAGTTGAGTCCTCACTTTTTTAAAAATAGAAAACTTTCTAAAAGTTTTAATTCTGAAAAAGTTTTTACTTTTTTAAAATAAAAATCTTGTAAAAAGTTTTTAAAAAAGTGTGGACTTTTTTAAAATGACTGTACTAATTCAATCATTCTTAATATTATTATCATAGTGATATATATATTCTTATTTTGTGTTTCAAAATTTACGCTCAATTAATTTTCAAAAGTATATTATTATATTATTGTTATTATCTTTTTTATATTTTATATACTACACTTATTTTTTAAATTAACAATAATAGTCATGTTTCGCACGAATCTTCAAAGGAAATTTTTAATATTTTTGATTTTTTGACAAAAAAGATTCAAGAATTCAGCAAATATGATTTTTATGACGAAGAAGAGGACAACATTATTCGAAATAACGATCAAGAGAAAAAAACAAAAAAATATAAACAAAACATTTTACAAAAATTAGAAAAAAAAAGAAAATCTCGAAAACAAAAAAAACTAAACAATAAAAAAAATAAAATGAAGCTATTAAATCTTTACCAGGGCGATTATCAATTGACAGAAAATATCTTTTCGGGTTGGACCGATAGTGAAACTATCAATCCACCACCATCCTCGTCTGATCGGCCAGAAAGGCTAGTTAAAAAGCAAATGGCTAACAAATTTTTTTTAAATTATAAAGATATTACCCGCGAATTAAGATTATATACAGACCTTTTAGTGATGATATGCCAAATTATCGAGACTGCAATTTCTTCCAAACTATCGAAAAATACAAAAATTATTTATGAATTATTAAAGCATGAAGAACAGCTAGATAAATTTAGACATCATCCTCGATTATGGAACTATGTATCGCATTCCATAACAATACTAAAATTTTTTAAAGATGAATTGAAAAGAGTGTTCACAGACAAAGAGCAAAATTACACTGTGGAAGAAGCATGCTCACAAATAAAAAGGTCAGTTTCAAAATTTAAATTCGAAGAAAAGGGATTGAAAATTAAAAAAAAATCAATTTTCACTTATACTTCAAATAATTTAGTAGTAAGCCAATACTTTTTTGTCTATACTTGGAATTTAATCACAAATTTATCAGGATTGTATTGGAACCCGGAAGTAATTAAAATGGTTACAGTATCTTTAAAAAATTAATTTATTTATTTATATATTGATAAATCTTATTAATCTTTTCATAATTTTTTTTTTTTTTTTTTGGAAATTATTATTATTATTATTTTTTTTAAAAATTTTTTTGATTATTGTTGTTTGTGAAATGGATGAGATCATTTATGAAAATAACAAATATCGATTCAAAGTTAGAAAAATTTCAAAACAAATTTTATTTTAATTTGGTTTATTGTACTAGAAATTATTCAAAGTTTATCCAAACTATAATTATTTTCTGATCTACTATTCACAAGCATAAAAAACGATATCTTAATTTTCAAAGTTTTTTTGATAAATTTGTGTTTTTTACATTAAATATAATACTTTAATTTTCCTCTCCCTGATGAGTTTAAAATCTTAAATATATTTTATATTTTTATTTGTTTTTTATTTTTAAAAAAATTATTTTTGATTTTTCACTTTCTGTCTCTTTCTCAAATCACTTTCTTTTTTTTAAAAAAAGAGTGTCACTAAAAACACATCAAATATAGTTAGGTTTTTAAACTCATCAGGGAGAGGAAAATTAAAGTATTATATTTAATGTAAAAAACACAAATTTATCAAAAAAACTCAAGAAATTAAGAAATTATTTCAAGTGCTTTATGTGATCAAAAGTTAAAATAGTTTTGTTTTGTTATATAAAGAAATTTATATTCAAAGGGGCTGGTTCAAAATTTGAAGTTAAAAACATATTGATCACAACATTTCAAAATATGAAAACTACACCTAATTCTCTTAAAATTCTAAAAAAAAAAAGTTCAATTTTCTTAAAAATACAAGTAGAAACGAAACGAAAGGGCATTTCATTTATTGCACAAAAATTCGGAATATTTTTTATTTATTGATCTCAAATTTTCAGAAAGAAATCTTGGGGTTATTGTTATTATTATTATTTAGAGAAAGGGACAATTAAAGAAAATTTATTTAAATAAAAAAAAGAGAAGAAGAAAAATAATTAAAATATAAAAAGTAATATTATCATTTTCATGACCAAATAGAAACTATCCGCTGTCGTTAGGTTTTCCAGAATTCAAAAGAATTGAGTTAAATCCTTGATTTTACTAATTTTTTTCTAAACCTGGAAAACCTAGACACTTCTCCTGAATACACGGAGGAGCAAAAACCCAATAGAAAGATTACCGATTATAGATAAAAATTCCACAATTCGTGATTAATAATTGTTATTCCACAACTTTCAGAGTGGGGTACTGGGTGCCCAAATTCATATATTTTTTACTATTTTAAGTATTTTTTGTTTACACTTTATCTTTATATTTTTTTCTTTATTACCTAAAGTTTTCTAACCAAAAGGACTTTGATAAAAAATTCCTGACAAGTGCAATAAATTTCATAATTTTGATTCATCATATTGAAGATTTTTTGTGTACTTTTCCTAAGAAAAACTTTTTGGTATAGTTTCTTTAGAATTTTTGAATTTTTTTTTTCAATTTGATTCTTATGATTTTATATCTTTCACAATACCAAATGAAATGATTTATATTTTCAGAATATTGAGTTCAATAATCACCATTTTTAAATCTTGGGGGAGTTAAACTCTCAACCAATACTTTTTGATTCTTTTAGTCAATTTTACTCGTAAGAAACCTTAAATTACCTATAAAAATGGTAGATACATTTTGAACCTTTTTACCAGTTTGAATAATTTGATTGAGTTATTCACTAAATAAAATTTACGATTGGACAATAAATGATATATTTTTTTTGGTTTCGCTTTTCACAATTGTTTTAATGGTCTTTGGGAGTTTTATAAGATAAAGGTTGGTTTCTTTTTTCCAATTTTACAGATTTCTTTTTTTATCGGAATCTTTATTAACCAATATATATCAAACAATATAACACAGTATAATACTAAATAAAATAAAATCGAATCACATATTAAAATCTATTTCGAGGAAAAAAATTTTGAAAAAGAAAAAAAGGAAGATCAAACATAAAGTGTTTCCCATTTCTTTTGTAAATACAATTTAGTAATTTAACCTCTTAATGGTATTAAAACCAAAATATTCTCAAATTTCCTTCTAGAACCGGAACTTCATAATTTTTTTACAAATCTACTTTTTTTACTGTTCTCTGAAAGTTAAAAAGGAAAAAATGTCAAACAATCGCTAGTCTGAAAAAAAAAAAAAATGAAAATTCCAAGTTAGGAAAAAATATGAATTCAATTAATATTAAATCATTGTACATAGAGTTTATTCACAATCTAGTTAAAATTAATTTTCTAAACAATCTTGGGGTTGTTGTATTTATTGCCTTTAATAGTCCTACAATTTTTAACAGTATCTAGTCTATAAAAAATGTTCTTTTTGAGATGGAAAAACTTTTAAATAGATGTAACTATCAATTGTTGCTAAATTCAACTTTAGGATATTTTTTTAAAGAGATAATAACTAATTGATTTGGAAAACACTCTACTCATCTAAAAAAACTTAAATAAGAAAAAAAAATAAATGTTGATTAATATTTCGTGTATTAAGTTTTTCAGAATTCAAAAGAATTGATCAAAATCAATAATTTTCCTCTATTATTTTAAATTCTGGAAAACCTAATGAAAGTGTCATTCAAGTGTCGTCAAGTACCTAGGTTTTCTTGGGGGTTTCAGTTCTATTTGTGAAGTGTCCTAAGTTTTTTTATACTTTTTCGAATAAACCAAAAAATTGAAAAAAAATAACGAAAAGTGTCGATAGAATGCCATCAAGTACCTACCTTTTCTTGAGGTTTTCTATTTTATATGTAAAATTTATTAATTTTATAAATAAACAGAAAACTCAAAAAAACCTAAAAACAATCTATATATTATACAAATAAAAATAAAACTCAAAAAAACCTAGAACACTTCAATAAAACCTAGAACGCTTTACAAATAAAATAGAAAACCTCAATAAAACCTGACACTTTATAGTACTTGACAACACTTCAGGTTACTTTGTAAAAAGTTATCAGAATTCATTTGAGAGGTTTATTGGTCAGATGGAATTATTAAAAGAGTTATCATTTTCTCTAGGATAGGGATAAAAAAAAAATACAAAAAATGCAATATCCACAAAGATGATTTAATTAGCTTATTCTTTAGATCAAATTCTTGACACTTGCTTACTCTTTCAATTGTGGCTATTTTCAAATTGGGAACTGCTGTTTTTTGTTATTTAAAATAGTTTTTGAGGATGATGGTGGGCTTTCTAATTATCAAAATTAGATGAGGTTGTATGATAAATAAAATTAGTAAAATTTATGTAGATCAATCTAACAACTTATACTAATTTTCGAAAAAAGTGATAATTAAAATAATCTTTTAACCATCTAACTCATCCAATTTGAATTTTTTTAATAAACAATAATAAAAAATATCAGTTTATATTTTCTAGACCAAATTTATCAATTTGTTTGAGTTTTTTAATACAAGGATGATTTTGGGAAATTCTATCTTTGAGAAAAATTTTCAAAATTATTAAAAAAATATATCGAATTTTGTATATTTTTTGTTATTTATTTTCTAGAATAAAATTGTATATATATATATTTATATATATTGATTTTTTGTTTTTTTTGTTATGCTATTGTATTTTGTTTTAATTATTTGTATTAACTAATTCGTTTCAAATAATAACTCTTACAATTTTGTTCATTGCTCAAAGTAAAGTTGATGATAATTCTCTCTGAGTGATATTGAAATTTTACCGATCGAGAATTATAATCAGTATATGTTTTCGGATTTACTAAAATAATGTAATTTAGTTACACTTTTAAGATACAGACCATCAACAAAATTTAAGACACACTAACAATTTACAAATTAAAGTATAAAATTTGGAATTGTTTTTTACGTATATTATTTAACTAGAAAATGAATTCTGTGCTATAATTTGAAAAATTTTTTTTGCCTTTAATTTTTTTTAAAGTTTTGTTTCTTAAAAGTGAGACTGTTTGTAATATATTTTTGGTAAATAAAGTGAAAAGGGTTTTGAATTGTGAACATTAATAGAACCAAAAAGAAAAGTAAGATCAATTCATACAAGAAAAAATAAATAATTAAAGACAAAATGGGGGATTAAACACAATAATAGTTTTTTGAAATCTGTAGGTATGAGACTATTTTCTTTGCTGGATTTATTTTTAAAATATATTTTGATATTTTGAGATCATCAAAAGTACTCTTACAAGATTTCAAAAATCAAGGAGAATTAAACTGTTTTGGTTCATTTGATTGATAACCAAAGAATAGATTATTCTTTGAAGTCGATTTATTTCAACTTTCAATTGATTCTACTTTTCTCAGTTTCTATTAAGGTTCCCAATCAAAAACTGTGTTGAACTTTTTTTAAATGTTAATTGGGAAGTACAAATAATCAAACAAAAAAAAAAATTTCAAAAGTTCAAAATCCATAAAAAAGAAATATTTGTAAAATAGATTCTTGATTTAAAATTTTTTAAAAAAATGACTTTTAAGGATTTTCAAGTTCAAATCCAAATTTTAAAACATATAAAACTTGTAAAAGTCACTGTAAAAAAATATTTAGAACTACTTGAAGTTCTTTTTTTGTGTTTTATGATTTGAAATTGAAATTTTGAAATATTAAAAATCAAAATGTAATTGATCATAGAAAGGGTAAAATTATGAAAATTGCATAAATTTCACAATTTTTTTGAAAAGGAAATTATGGGTGGGTAAATTTGATTGTGATTATTCAACTCTTATAAGAGACTTTTTATCAACTAATTCTAGTTTAGAACAGAAAATATTATTCTTAAAGTAAAAATTAATCTTGGACAAAAGTCAAAAATTAATAAAAAAAAAAAGACAATTTGATTATTTTAAAAATGGGAGTTTCATTTTTGTATTTCAAAAGTTTTAATGGAGATGTTTCAAGATAAATTTAAAACAAAATACAAAAAAAATAAAATTGTGAAAATCAAGACCATATAATTAGCACCAAAATATGGTTTAAATGTGATAAAAAATGAATCAACCATTGAAACAAAAAATAGATTATTTGGTATATATACTTACTTTGAATGGATAAAGTAAATTGATTTTTTTTGGAATATTTTGTTTTGAATTGAATAAGTTTTCAAAAAGTTGATATTGTCTCTCTTAAAGTTTGGTTTCTTAAATCCTTTGGTTGAAATTTCATATAACAACTATTTATGGTAAATTGAGATCTTTTATTTGTTCTTTAGAATTAGTCTTTTTTAAAAGTATTAAAAAATTTTAAAAATTAAAAAGAAAAAAATTAAAAAAAAAGATAATTATCCCCT
The DNA here is from genome assembly GCA_027625915.1 of Anaeramoeba flamelloides. Lineage (NCBI taxonomy): Eukaryota > Anaeramoebidae > Anaeramoeba > Anaeramoeba flamelloides. Next base: position 6,784,947 of record JANTQA010000032.1, on the reverse strand, counting down.
TATGAGACAAAATATTATTAGGTAATGTGGTGTGTTGTTGTTGTGCATTTGTGAGAATTTGACCAATTAACAATTGATCACTTGATTGTGAAAAAAATCAAAGAAAAACAAGAAATCTTAAAAAATAATCTACACCAACAAATTTAAATAAATAAAAAAATCAAATACTTTTATTTCTCAAATCAAATTGAATAAAATTTCAACAGAAACCTCACTTTACAAATAACTCCTGTCTAATTTTGTTGATTTAAAAAAACAAAAATTCTGAAAATGAAAAAAAACTCCAAAAACAAATAATTGAATTTTCATTTATCCTTTTTGGTACTTTTTTCAAATTATTTTGAACAATAAACACAAAACCTAAAAATGACAGAATATAAATTAGCGATCTATGGAAGTGGAGGGGTTGGAAAATCAGCACTAACAATCCAATTAGTCCAAAATCAGTTTATTGAAATATATGATCCAACAATTGAAGATTCATATCGAAAACAACTAGTAATTGAAGGTGAAACTTGCATTTTAGATATTCTTGACACTGCTGGTTCAGAGGAATTCTCAATGATGAAGGACACATACTTACTAGAAGGCGAAGGATTTTTAATTGTCTATTCTATCGTTTCAAGAAACTCCTTTGACGAAGTTAGGTCTTTTTACGAACTAATCACAAGAGCTAAAGACTCTGAAGATGTTCCAATAGTGATAGTTGGAAACAAAGCTGATCTTGAGTTTGATCGTCAAGTCTCACAATGTGAAGGAATGGATTTCGCTAAAAGTCTAAATTGCTCTTTTATTGAAACTTCTGCTAAAAGCAACCTCAATGTTGAAGAAGCTTTTGTTGTATTGGTTAAAAAAATAAACAAACATAGATTGGACAACCCAAACAATAATAATAACAACAACCGTCGAAGTAGATGTGAAATATTATAAATTAATTAACTTTTAAGAATATAAACTTAGCATTGTGTATCTTGTTTGAAATTAATAATGAAAAAAAAAACCCAAGAAAACAAAATAAATGAAATAAAAAAATGATTTTTTTTTTTTACTTTGGATATTTTTTTTTAAAAAAAAGCTCTCTGTTTCATATTATTCTTTTATGTTTGAAACTCCATTTAAGATGAAATTTTTATCAAAATTAATTGTTTTAATGAATACTGATAAATTCTAATACATGGTAGAAAATTTTTACTTGATTTTCCTTTTTGAAATTTTTTATCTCAACTTTGAATAAAGCATTTTATAAGTCAAGTGTTAAGAAACTATATAAAATTAGTTGTTCTTCAAAATATTCTTTGTACTGGAATATTTGATAAGTAACTGTTTGAAGATTTATAAAAATAGAAAAGGAACTAAAAATTTAATAGAAATTTATTAGAATTTATCAGTAATCTGAGTTCTCAAATGCCTTTGTTTTATAGTTATTGATATTTGTATTATAAATGGGGAACAATTTTCACTTTATTTTCAATTTTCTTTTTTAAATTAAACTTTTTTTAAATTACAACTCACTTCTTTGAGAACTTGATTTGGGTAAAGAAAGAAAAATGAGCAAATAAAAGTGTAAATTTTTCCTATTTATAATTCAAATACCATTATTTAATTGTAGCAAATGTCAAGATCTTACAATCCAATTTTGCTATTAGTTGAGTGATATACACCACAAGTCCTTTGTGAAGTGGGTTTTTTGATAAATCTTAGAAATCAAACTTAGATTTGCTTTGTAAAGTAAACTATCTTTCATAATAATTGGCCAATTAAAAATCATATTTTAAATAAAAAATATTTTTTTAATAATTGAAGTTATCTATTATAAGATAAAAATTTAGATTTTAATATTCAATACTATACTCAAGAGATATTTATTTTTTGTCTAAAAATAAAAGAAAGAAAAATAAAAAAAACTGTTAAAAAAAATTGGGCAATTTATTTTGAAAGAAGCATTACATGAAAAATAGAAAATTTAAAAAAGTAAAAAAACCCATTTATCGATTCTCCTTCCATTTGAATAACTAAATCTAACCTCTTTTTCGTATTTGAAACCAAATTTTTCATTAACTCATCTGTTACTTCTTTAAAATTTTTCGTTTTCATTTTCCATTTTAACAAAACCCTTTTGAAAAAATAAAAAAGAGAAAAAATGATTTATTTACAAACTTTTTATTGTGAGAGGAAAAAATTCAAAACGATAGAAAAGCAATTCATTATTAAAATGTAAAGTGGACCATTTATTATGAAATTTAGTTTATATTATTTTTTATTGATCCAACTTGATTATTATTTTTCATATTTCTGTTCTTGTTTTGAATTTGAAATTTAAATGAAATTTTTCTGAACAAAAAAAAACAGTGTCATACTGATCTTGGTTTGTTAATGAAAAGAAAAATTTTATTTTGATTTAATTTAATATTTTATTAATTATCTAAAGCATTAATCTATTTCAAATCTGCAAAAATGATTTCAGAATTTTTGATGTTTTTTTGATAAAATTTTGATTTTTTCATTAATAAAATTTTGAAAATTATTCTAAAAACAATTAATAATATAGAAAATATTGAAAAATTAAAATATTTTCAACAAATTTTCCCAACCCTATAGAAAAATTGCAAAACCTGGATACCATGAAATAATACAAAATAATATCAAATATAACAAGCGATGTAGATCAGAAAAATATAGTCTCATTTTTTCTATTTCTTCTAATATTTTTTATCACGAAAAATAAATATATATATTAAATATTTTATAACTACAAGAGTTGAAATATATCCTAATATAATATATTTACATACTAATTAAAAAAATTGAATCATAATTATTAAAAAATTGATCAATAAAATGAACAAAAATAATACTTCGTCTTAATTGTGTAATTTATTTTTTAGTTACTTCTTCTTTGCTTGGAATTTTGTTTAATTCTGTTAGAAAATACCTTTTTTTCTGGAATATTTTTGATAAAATACAGTCAGTACCACTTTTAAAGCACAAACTTTCATCTTATTTTAAATAAACAAATTATAAATCAACAAATTACTTCCCAATTCTAAAGAATTAGCAAAATGATTTTAAAAATGATATTTCCATTTAATTCATCGTATTCTTATTTTATCCAGAAAATAACACATTTTTTGATTAATTTCATCAGAAATATAGATTTTTTCGATTCATTTGTTTTATTTAATAATTATTTATTTAAGATTAAATGGAAAAACTCAAAATAATTATGAATTCTTTTTTAAATTTTTTCACAATCTTTCTATTTCCAAGGATAGAATATTTTGTGTTTTTATGTTGATTTTTATGATTTTACGAATTCAATTCCTTTTTTTAAATCTTTGAAACAATGCTCTTTGTTTATACTTTTCTGTGATTAAATAATTGAAAAACGAATAGTATAAATAAATTTATAAAAAAAAATATTCAGTAAAATAATACAGACTGTTCAGCTTTTAAAAAAACCAAAATGTAAAATAAATTCAAGGAATAAAAAAATCCCAAATTAAAGCAAATTTTATGAAATTTTTTCCCTTTGTTACATCAATTATTTTACAAGAATTTGAATTTTTTGTTTTAATTTGAGGTTTTTTTTGTGCTGAAAATTATGTTAATATTTTGTAACTTAAAAGTGGAACTTATTGTAACTAAAATAATAGTATCAGAAATTCGAGGAAATAATTCGTACAGATAAACCAAATTAAGAAGATTTTTTCTCATAGAAAAAATCTTTGAAAATATAATTTGGTAAAAATATTTTTCTCTTTAATTTTTGATTTCAACAAGTTTCTCTGGAAAGATGATCTTTCTTGGTTGTTCTTCAAAAAGAAAAGATTTGTTTTAAAATACAAACCTTCGAATGTCTTTTTCTTTTTCTTTTTTTTGTTCTTCTAGGATTAATTTTAGCATGCTAATAAACATTTTTCTAGATTCAAAACCTATTTAATAAAACTCAAAATTTAATAAAAAAAAAATTTATTTAAATTTGTGACAAAATATAGTTTTAATAACTAAAAAATTCATTTTTTTTCAAACACTAAATAATTATCTTTAGATTTTATTGTCAAATTATATCAGAAATATTGGAAATATGTTGATGTTACAATTAGACTGATAAAACGGAAACAAAACTAATCAATCTTTAGGTTTTTATGTTAATAATTCAAGAGTTAAATATTGAAATTGTAAAATTATATAAAAAATAGTTACTTTGGGAAGTTTCTAAATATGAATTAATAAATATCAGGATACAATTATTTTGGTTTATATTTTTAGATTTTGAAACGGAATTTAAAAAAAAATATCCAAAAAAATGACAATTTTTAATTGTGATCATTTATAAAAAATGTTATAATTTATGGTGTCATAAGATTCATAATCAATTTTTTATAGTTATTTGAGCCATTGCAGACTAATACCATTAACACCCAATTGCAATATACTTTGATTCTAGTTCAATATAGTGTGACACTAATCCCTTAAAGCAAAAAATTAATCTTGGACAAAAGTCAAAAATAAATATGAAAAAAAAAGACAATTTGATTATTTTAAAAATGGGAGTTTCATTTTTGTATTTCAAAAGTTTTAATGAAGATGTTTCAAGATAAATTTAAAACAAAATACAAAAAAAATAAAATTGTGAAAATCAAGACCATATAATTAGCACCAAAATATGGTTTAAATGTGATAAAAAATGAATCAACCATTGAAACAAAAAATAGATTATTTGGTATATATACTTACTTTGAATGGATCATGTAAATTGATTTTTTTTTTGAATATTTTGTTTTTCTTTGAAAAAGTTTTCAAAAAGTTGATGTTGTCTCTTTTTTAGTTTGGTTTCTTAAATCCTTTGGTTGAAATTTCAAACAAAAACAATTGATGGTAAATTGAGATCTTTTATTTGTTCTTTAGAATTAGTCTTTTTTAAAAGTAAAAAAAAATTGAAAATTAAAAAGAAAAAATTAAAAAAAAAGATAATTATCCCCTTATGAGACAAAATGTTATTAGGTAATGTGATTTGTTGTTGTTGGGCCTTTGTGAGAATTTGACCAATTAACAATTGATTACTTTATTGTGAAAAAAATCAAAGAAAAACAAGAAATCTTAAAAAATAATCTACACCTACAAATTTAAATAAATAAAAAAATCAAATACTTTTATTTCTCAAAGCAATTTGAATAAAATTTCAACAGAAACCTCACTTTACAAATAACTCCTGTCTAATTTTGTTAATTTAAAAAAACAAAAATTCTGAAAATGAAAAAAAACTCCAAAACCAAATAATTGAATTTTCATTTTATCCTTTTTTTTTAACTTTTTCAATTATTTTAAACAATAAACCACAAAACCTAAAAATGACAGAATATAAATTAGCGTTATACGGAGGTGGAGGGGTTGGAAAATCAACACTAACAATCCAATTAGTCCAAAATCAGTTTATTGAATTATATGATCCAACAATTGAAGATTCATATCGAAAACAACTAGTAATTGAAGGTGAAACTTGCATTTTAGATATTCTTGACACTGCTGGTGGAGAGGAATACTCAATGATGAGGATATCATACTTACGAGACGGTGAAGGATTTTTAATTGTCTATTCTATCGTTTCAAGAAACTCCTTTGACGAAGTTAGGTCTTTTTATGAACAAATCACAAGAGCTAAAGATTCTGAAGATGTTCCAATAATGATAGTTGGAAATAAAGCTGATCTTGAGTTTGATCGTCAAGTCTCACAATGTGAAGGAATGGATCTCGCTAAAAGTCTAAATTGCTCTTTTATTGAAACTTCTGCTAAAAGCAATCTTAATGTTGAACAAGCTTTTATTGAATTGGTTCCAAAAATAAACAAACATAGATTGGACAACCTAAACAATAATAACAACAACTACCGTCGAAGTAGATGTGAAATATTATAAATTAATTAACTTTTAAGAATATAAACTGAGCATTGTATATCTTGTTTGAAATTAATAATGAAAAAAAAAAACCCAAAATAAAATAAATGAAATAAAAAAATGATTTTTTTTTTAATTTGGATATTTTTTTTTAAAAAAAAGCTCTCTGTTTCATATTATTCTTTTATGTTTGAAACTCCATTTAAGATGAAATTTTTATCAAAATTAATTGTTATAATGAATAATATGAGTTCTCAAATGCCTTTGTTTTATAGTTATTGATATTTGAATTATAAATGGGGAAAAATTTTCACTTTATTTTCAATTTTCTTTTTTAAATTAAACTTTTTTTAAATTACAACTCACTTCTTTGAGAACTTGATTTGGGTAAAGAAAGAAAAATGAGCAAATAAAAGTGTAAATTTTTCCTATTTATAATTCAAATACCATTATTTAATTGTAGCAAATGTCAAGATCTTACAATCCAATTTTGCTATTAGTTGAGTGATATACACCACAAGTCCTTTGTGAAGTTGTTTTTTTGATAACTCTTAGAAATCAAACTTACACCTACTTTGTAAAGTATATTATTTTTTATTGATCTAACTTGATTAGTATTTTTCATATTTCTGTTCTTGTTTTGAATTTGAAATTTAAATGAAATTTTTCTGAACAAAAAAAAACAGTGTCATACTGATCTTGGTTTAATAATGTAAAGAAAAATTTTATTTTGATTCAATTTAATTTTTTATTAATTATCTAAAACATATATTACTTATTCACATGTTCAAAAATGAATTCAATTTTTGATGTTTTTTGATAAAATTGTGAACATTTCATTAATAAAATTTTGAAAATTATTCTAAAAACAATTAATAATATAGAAATTATTGAAAAATTAAAATATTTTCAACAAATTTTCCCAACCCAATAGAAAAATTGCAAAACCTGGATACCAGGAAATAATACAAAATAATATTATTAATATATTAAAAAATATTAATATTTTTCATATACCTCCACTCCAAGGATACCATAAAATTTTGAATAAAACACAATTGGGTTTTCGATTCTTATTTTCTATTTACAAAAAATTCCGAAATAAGAGTTATTATTCCAAAAAACAAATTTCAATAAATGAGCTATTATTCAAATTTTTGAAAAAGCAAAAAAAAAAAAAAGTGAAGATTCAAGAAGCACTTAAAAATATTGTTCAAAAATTTCAAATTTTTAAAGATCAGTAATTATTGATATATTATTTTGGGCTCTTTTGGATAGTTAATTTTTAAGTTTCATGGGATTTAAAATTTTTTTTTTGATGTACCCAAAATTTGAATAATAGCTCATTTATTGAAATTTGTTTTTTGGAATAATAACTCTTATTTCGGAATTTTTTGTAAATAGAAAATAAGAATAGAAAACTCAATTGTGTTTTATTTAAAATTTTATAGTAGACTTAATAATACTGTAATTAGAAAAAATAATTCAATCATGTTTATTAGGTATTAGTGAATAATAAAATAATAATAAAATATTTTGAATCATGTACGAAATACACTTTTAATATATATATATATATATATATATATATATATATCACAGGTCTTACGGTTTTTCGTTTTAAAACGATGAAAAACTTATAAAATCGCGTTTTTTCGAATTTTTTAAATGTTTTTTCGTTTCTTTCATTGTTTACGTTTTTTTGGTTTTTTGAAAAAGTCCTCGAATTCTTTTGAAATCATACTTTTCATTTCTGGGATGTGAAAAAACGCAAATGAAAAAACTTAAAAACAATGATAAAAAAACAATTAAAAAACAAGTAGAGTGTAATTGTTTTAAATGTAGTAGAAAACAGGGTTAATTCGTGGATGATTTCATATTTAAGTAGGGGTGTTGTTTTTAAAAACATGAAAATAGTTTGATTATATATTTTAAAAAAAACACCAAAATAATATTAAGTAATTTTTCCGTTTTAACTCTTGGAAATTGTAAACTCTTTAAACACTGAGTTAAAAATTATTTTTTTTAAAAAATGAATTAGAATTTGAGAAGAAAAAGTAGTTCAAATTTACACTTTTTTACGATTTTTAATTAGACCAGCTCACCCATTTTTTTACATTTTATTACACCCCCCCTATAATATTTTTTGCTTGATCACAAAAAAACATTAAAAATTATTATCATAAAATTTTTTTTTCTACAATTACTAATTTGGAAAATGTGATCAGTAATTTTTTTATTTATATTAATTCACCTTCAACTTATGAGCAATAAAATTAAAATAATTTTAATTTTTTTTTGATACTGAAATACAAATTTTACAACTATTTTTTTTAGATAATTAATTATTAAATTTCTCATTTCTTAAAAGTAATTTCATTGGGAATACTTTATTATGTTTTGTTCAAAAAAACAATTTCATTTTTTATTATTTAATTTTCAGCAAAATTGTTTTCAAACAATTTATATGTTACTTACTTTGTCCAAATTATGAATTTCTACATTTAAAAGATATTTATTTGTTTAAATGATTGAAAAAAAAAATTAAAGTCACTTAACAGAAGTAATAACTCTTTCACCTTTTAAATACTTTAAGAATTAACATATGATTTCCACATTAAATTTACATATTCAGTTTTTTTTTCTTTACTAAAACAAAACAAGGTGAAATTTATAAACCAAAAAAGATTAAATGAAAACACTCAATACTTGTATAAATAAGGATAAATTAAAGTACCCGGTAAATTGTATTTAAAATCATTAGTAATTTATATGATTTTTTTTTTGTACTTGTTTTTTTTTGTTGTGATCGATCATACAATAGAATTTTTAAGAAATCTTTGATTCAATGTATTTAAATTTTTATTCAAAAATTTCCACTAATTTCTTTTTGGGTTACAGGACTGAATTAAATATACGAAATAAATTTTTCTTCACATTATTTTAATTATTTATATATTTTATATATGTTTTTTTTTTTCGTTTCAATTGTGAAGGATTTTTGAGCTATTCTAAAAGATAGATATAAATATTTAGTAAACTTAAATTTTCAAAAAAAAAAAATCTTAAATCTCTGATATCAATCTACAATGAATTCACCCTTTTAATTATTATTCAAAAAAAAAATTTCCTATATATATATATATATATATATATATCCGAGAAACAAATTTTACGCGTCGCTCACGCGTGCGCCAACGCATTTCATTACATCAAAAAAATCTTCATACCTGTGATATATATAGAAACATAGGAAATACTATCAAGTGTCTTCAAATATCTAGATTTTACAGAATTTATAAGATTGTGATCAATTCTTTTTAATTCTGGAAAAGCTAAAGGCACATTTCTTATGGTTTTCTGATTTATTTCTTAATCCATTGATGTTCTAAAGAAACTAAATATCCTGGAAAATCGAATATATTTTTTTTTTAATTCAAAATAATTTATAAAAATCCTAAAAATTTACAAGATTTGTTCAAATTAAAAAAAAATTTTGAAAAAACAGAGGAAATTTCAACTCTTCCCATAAATAATAACTAATAAATAAAGAAAAATACCATTTCCCCAATTCTTCTAGAACAAATTCAAATTCAACAAAGTATCTATTTCAAAATCTAACAATAAAATCAATAACAGTTACTGATTTAAAAAAAGTAATTACTTTTTTATTATTATTATTTTGAAGTCTGAGAGAATGAAAAATCTTTTAAGGGAAATTTTTTTAAAAATTAAAATAAAATCTTATTATAATTTTGTTAAAAAATATATTTTTTTTGCGATTTGTGTTTTCGGATTTTGAAATGAATAAGTTAACCTCATTTATATAATTTATGAAATTGAGTCTATTTTTTATATCAAATATTAAGATTTTTATCAATATAAAAGATAAAAAAGTAAACAATTTATTTTATTATTAATACAATCAATTCTTGAAAATCACTAATACAGTCAGTTTCACTTTTAAGGCACAAACTTTCAACGAAATTTAAAGCACAAAAAAATCTCAAATTAAGGCACAAAATTTGGAATTTTTTTTTTTACAATTTATTTTTACTAGAATTTGAATTTTGTGCCTTAATTTGAGATTTTTTTTGTGCCTTAAATTTCTTTGAAAGTTTGTGCCTTAAAAGTGAAACTGACTGTATAAATATGTAATGTTGTAAAAAAATAGATTTTAATAATTTTATACATGTGATGGTGAAACTTATTTGTTGTTTTATGTTAGAAATTCATGATTTTTGAAGAAAAAAAAAACAATTATTATGTATTTATTTTTTAAGAATAATATTTTAATTGAAATTTCATCTAATAAAACCAATTGAGATATAGGTAATTAAATTAAAGAATATTTGATATAATTTGAAACAAAATTTTTATATGAAAAAATAAATTTATTCTATAAAAAAAATTTTATTGTTTATTTTTTTTTTTAAAAGTAATTTTCTTGATTTCTGAAAAAATGAAAATCGACAATTTTTAATCAATGTTAAATATTGAAAATTGTTATTAATGAATTGATAGATATTACACACACACACACACACATATATATATATATACATACATACATACATACATACATACATACATATATATATATATATATATATATATTTATATAATAATTTAGCTAATTTTTGGATAAAAAATTGATTTTTGACTTTAAGAGGATAAAATAACTTAATTTCAAAAGACCTTTAAGAAAATATTATTTGGGAAAATTAAATTCCATTTTATCACAAAAATAAAATTGCTCAGCAAAATTAATAACACACCAAAATATTATTTTTCCCAAAAATAATCCTCAAAAATCGTCAAACAGATTTAGTGAAATCTATTTTGATTGTTTATTGATTGATAAAAATTGTTATCTAAAAATATTATAAAAAAAACCACTCGATTTCAAATAAAATTAACAATAAAATAACAATCAGTAAAACAATCATTTTTTATTTTTTTTAAATTTCTGTAAATTTCATCAAAGTATAGAGAACAAAATTAATCAAGTTAGAAAAAATCTATTAATTTAAAATCTAAAAAACTAAAATATTATAACTTAAAAAAAAAATTATTTTTGTATAAATAAAATATCTAAAAATACCAAAAGTCAAAATTTTCCATACAGTTAAAATGGTCCTAACAATTCCATTAATACAATTACATTCAAATTGGAGATAATTTTGATTTTTGTAAAGTATGAAAATCATTTTTTCATATTTAAGTTTTTTGTTTTCATTTCATTATTTTAATTACGTAATTTGCTTCGTGCGATCAAAATTTTTCTACAAGGATGATATAAGGTTAAAATTCAGTTTTTTTCAAATAGAAGAACGCAAATAAAAGTATTTGGTAGTATCTAACTATTGGATCTATCAATAATCTCTAATAGAATGTAAAAAAATTTAAAAATGTATTTTTTTATTTTGTTCTCTCTAAAATTGTTAACACACTCTTGATTTATTTGTATTGATAATTTTTTATTTTTTTTGTTTTGTGAGTATTGAAATTTATATATAAGTGTTAAAATTTTAATTAATCAATAGTTCTAATTTGTTATTTCTTCTTAAACACCTTAAATAAGATTTTGTTTAACAAATTGAATAATGGTATGTAAAAAATTTAAATTGCGGGTTTATATATTAAAAAATAACTCTGATTTTTTTTCTTTTGAAAAAAAAATAAAAAATACCCACAAAAATAATTCAAAGAAAATGATTAAAATATTTATCATAATTAATCAAATTTTAATATCAATTTTATTATTCCAATATATCTTCTTTGTACATCTTTACAAGTTTATCTGTAAATTTGATACAGTTATTTTCACTTTTAAGACACAAACTTTCAACAATATTTAAGGCATAATAAATCTGAAATTAAGGCAAAAAATTTGGAATTTTTTTATTTCACAAAGTATTTTACTAGAATGAGAATTTTCTACTTTTATTTGATTTTTTTCTGTGCCTAAAATTTTCGATAAAGTTTCTACTTGAAAAGTGGAACTCAAGTAATATTTTTTTAAAAAATAGTCTTGATACAATTCTATTATATTATAGAATATTATAAGATTTTATTAAACGGGAGAAGTCTATTTTACCAATTTTGAGTGCTACCTTTTATCCGAAACATATTTTTTTTAAGCTATTTCTTTAACTAAATATATGAAATATTTATAAATACAAGAGGTGAAATATTCCATAGTATTATATAGTTACATACTAATTTAAAAAAATTTAAAATTAATAAATTAATAAATTGATCAAGAAAAAAACAAAAATAATTCTTCATTTTAATTGTTAAATTTATTTCAACTAACTTCTTCTTTACTTAGTTTTGTGTTTAATTCTCTTGGGAAATACCTTTTTTTATTGGAATAGTTTTGATTAAAAAATCTTCAATCAATAAATAGCTTATTAATTCAAAAATATTTCCAAAATGAATTTAAAAATCATATTTTTAATTAATTCATCGAATTTTTCTTTTGATCCAGAAAATAGTACATTTTTAGGATTATTTTTGTCAGAAATATACATTTTTTGGATTTATTTATTTTGTTTGATTATTATTTATTTAGGATTAAATTGAAAAACTCAGATTAATTCTGAATTTTGTGTTTAAATTTTTTCACAATATTTCTCTTTCCCAGTTTAAATCTTTTTTTTTTTTTTTTTTTTTTTTTATTTTTGAAATTCGGTTCCCTTTTTTCAAATATTTAATTCAATATTCTTGGTTTTAAATTTTTTTGATATGAAATATTTGAAAAAAGAAATGTGAAATCAAATTTGTAAAAAAAAATGTTTAGTAAAATAATAACCAAAATAATGGGACCAGAAATTCAAGGAAATAATTCGTACATAACATCTAAATTAAGAAGATAAAGAAAAAATCTTTGAAAATATAATTTGGTAATAATTTTTTTATCTTTAATTTTTGATTTCAACAAGTTTCTCTGGAAAGATGATCTTTCTTGTTTGGTCTTCGAAAAGACAATATTTGTTCTAAATACGCATCTTTTTTTTTTTTTTTTTTTAGTTATTCTAGGATTAATTTTAGCATGCTAATAAACATATTTCTAGATTCAAAACCTATTTAATAAAACTCAAAATTTAATAAAAAAAAAAATTTATTTAAATTTGTGACAAAATATAGTTTTAATAACTAAAAAATTCATTTTTTTTCAAACACTAAATAATTATCTTTAGATTTTATTGTCAAATTATATCAGAAATATTGGAAATATGTTGATATTACAATTAGACTGATAAAACGGAAACAAAACTAATCAATCTTTAGGTTTTTATGTTAATAATTCAAGAGTTAAATATTGAAATTGTAAAATTATATTAAAAATAGTTACTTTGGGAAGTTTCTAAATATGAATTAATAAATATCAGGATACAATTATTTTGGTTTATATTTTTAGATTTTGAAACGGAATTTAAAAAAAATATCCAAAAAAATGACAATTTTTAATTGTGATCATTTATAAAAAATGTTATAATTTATGGTGTCATAAGATTCATAATCAATTTTTTATAGTTATTTGAGCCATTGCAGACTAATACCATTAACACCCAATTGCAATATACTTTGATTCTAGTTCAATATAGTGTGACACTAATCCCTTAAAGCAAAAAATTAATCTTGGACAAAAGTCAAAAATAAATATGAAAAAAAAAGACAATTTGATTATTTTAAAAATGGGAGTTTCAGTTTTATATTTCAAAAAGATTTAATGGAGATGTTTCAAGATAAATTTAAAACAAAATGTAAAGAAAATGAATTTGTGAAAATCAAGACCATATAATTAGCACCAAAATATGGTTTAAATGTGATAAAAAATGAATCAACCATTGAAACAAAAAATAGATTATTTGGTATATATACTTTTGGTGAATCAAGAAAATTGAATTTTTTTATTGAATATTTTGTTTTTAACGAAAAAGTTTTCAAAAAGTTGATGGTGTCTCTTTTTTAGTTTGGTTTCTTAAATCCTTTGGTTGAAATTTCAAACAAAAACAATTGATGGTAAATTGAGATCTTTTATTTGTTCTTTAGAATTATTCTTTTTTAAAAGTAAAAAATAATAGAAAATTAAAAAGATAAAAATAAAAAAAAAGATAATTATCCCCTTATGAGATAAAATGTTATTAGGTAATGTGATTTGTTGTTGTTGGGCCTTTGTGAGAATTTGACCAATTAACAATTGATTACTTTATTGCGAAAAAAATCAAAGAAAAACAAGAAATCTTAAAAAATAATCTACACCAACAAATTTAAATAAAAAAAAAAATCAAAACTTTTATTTCTCAAATCAAATTAAAAAAAATTTCAACAGAAACCTCACTTTACAAATAACTCCTGTCTAATTTTGTTGATTTAAAAAAACAAAAATTCTGAAAATGAAAAAAAACTCCAAAAACAAATAATTGAATTTTCATTTTTCCTTTTTTGATACTTTTTTCAAATAATTTGAACAATAAACACAAAACCTAAAAATGACAGAATATAAATTCGCGTTATATGGACGTGGAGGGGCTGGAAAATCAACACTAACAATCCAATTAGTCCAAAATGAGTTTGTTGAATTATATGATCTGCCAATTGAAGATTCATATCGAAAACAACTAGTAATTGAAGGTGAAACTTGCATTTTAGATATTTTTGACACTGTAAATGAATACTCAATGATGAGGGATACATACTTAAGAGACAGTGAAGGATTTTTAATTGTCTATTCTATCGTTTCAAGAAACTCCTTTGACGAAGTTAGGTCTTTTTACGAACTAATCACAAGAGCTAAAGATTCTGAAGATGTTCCAATAATGATAGTTGGAAATAAAGCTGATCTTGAGTTTGATCGTCAAGTCTCACAATGTGAAGGAATGGATTTCGCTAAAAGTCTAAATTGCTCTTTTATTGAAACTTCTGCTAAAAGCAATCTTAATGTTGAACAAGCTTTTATTGAATTGGTTAAAAAAATAAACAAACATAGATTGGACAATCTAAACAATAATAACAACAACAACCATCGTCGAAGTAGATGTGAAATATTATAAATTAATTAACTTTTAAGAATATAAACTGAGCATTGTATATCTTGTTTGAAATTAATAATGAAAAAAAAAAACCCAAGAAAATAAAATAAATAAAATAAAAAAATGATTTTTTTTTTTTTTATTATTGAAGAAGTGTAAATTACACTCTAGTTGCCCTTAGACTTAAATCTCCTTTCAAAGGAAATTTAAGCGTGGAGTCATAGATTTTACGATTATTAATTAATGAAAATAATTTCAAACTATCACAGTTTAAAATCAATTCATTAAGATTTATTTGTTTCAATTCAATTTGTTTTGAAAAATTAATCTATCTTTTTCATAGAAAGGACATATCCATAAAAAGTGATCAATATTTTCTATAATTTCCTTTTGTTTATATTTGGAACATAAAGGACAAAATTTATTTGAATTTTGATTAATTCTATAGTAATATCTATTTAAGCAGTTAGTGAATGTTCTGAATTTTAGAATTGTTGAGCTTGTTGGATAACTTAAATATTTTTGAGTTTTAAATAAATAATTTTGATTTTTTATTATTGTGAAATATTTTTGGACCTTCCAACTTGTTAAATTCAACAACTCGTTATATGTGTATTTGTATATTTCTTTTTTTAGTTCAATAATATCTTTTGAATACCAATTGATTTTATTATTTATTCTTTGATTAAACTTTATTAATTTTTCTAAATTAGGAAGAGATAAAATTCCTAATTTCTTTTTGAATTTAAATTTCTTTTTATTGATAGAAATTATCATATTTTCTATTTTAAATTCTGTTTTGTAAATAAGAATTGGTGTATTTCTGTTTATTTTACATATTTCAGTAATACATGAATTAATCTAAGAATTTAAATAATTTAAAGTTTTTATTTCATAATTATATATTTCCAACCCATATGTCAATTGGTTTATGATAAAAGATTCAAATAATCTAATTTTTAAACTATTGAAAAGCGAGTTGTTATTGAATAACTGTTTACAGTTGTTATATGTTTCTTTGGTCTTTTTTAAATTATAAACTATATGTGAAATTTTATCTAAATAAATACCCAAATATTTAATTTTTTTTAAGTCTTTTGCAACAACTGTTTTATCTTTATTAGGTTTTAATCGAAATTGAATTATTATTTCATATATTGAATTTAATTTTTGATTGAATTGATTTCTATTTCCTTTAATAATTAAAATTAAATCATCTGCAAACATTTGAGAATGATTCGTTAATGAAATGATTTTTAATAAAAGAAAGTGTGAAATTAGAGCAAATAAAATAGGCGATAAAAAAAAAACATGATTTTGTTTTTACTTTGAATATTTTTTTTTAAAAAAAAGCTCTCTGTTTCATATTATTCTTTTATGTTTGAAACTGCATTTAAGATGAAATTTTTATCAAAATTAATTTTTATAATGAATAATATGAGTTCTCAAATGCCTGTGTTTTATAGATATTGATATTTGAATTATATATGGGAAAAAATTTTCACTTTATTTTCAATTTTCTTTTTTAAATTAAACTTTTTTTAAATTACAACTCACTTCTTTGAGAACTTGATTTGGGTAAAGAAAGAAAAATGAGCAAATAAAAGTGTAAATTTTTCCTATTTATAATTCAAATACCATTATTTAATTGTAGCAAATGTCAAGATCTTACAATCCAATTTTGCTATTAGTTGAGTGATATACACCACAAGTCCTTTGTGAAGTTGTTTTTTTGATAACTCTTAGAAATCCAACTTACACCTACTTTGTAAAGTATATTATTTTTTTTTGATCCAACTTGATTATTATTTTTCATATTTCTGTTCTTGTTTTGAATTTGAAATTTAAATGAAATTTTTCTGAACTAAAACAAAACAGTGTCTTACTGATCTTGGTTTTATAATGTAAAGAACAATTTTATTTTGATTTAATTTAAAATTTTGTTAATTATCTAAAACATAAATCTATTTCAAAGGTACCAAAATGATTTCAGAATTTTTGATGTTTTTTTGATAAAATTTTGATTTTTTCAATAATAAAATTTTGAAAATTATTCAAAAAACAATTAATAATATAGAAATTATTGAAAAATTAAAATATTTTCAACGAATTTTCCCAACCTTATAGAAATAATTGCAAAACCTGGATACATGAAATAATACTTAATAATATTATTGATATATTAAAAAATATTAATATTTTTCATATAAATCGAAAAAATGATTCAATCATGTTTATTAGGTATTAGTGAATAATAAAATCAAAAAAAAGTTTTTGAATCATGTATTAAACAAACCATTTATTAATACATATTTAGAAATATGAGAAATACCCACCAGTGTTGTGATGTACCTAACTTTAACCGAATTAAAAAGATTGAGCTAAATTCATTTAAATTCTAGAAAATCTAAAGGTACATTTCTTATGGTTTTCTATCTTACTATTATTTCCCTATTAAAAAATGATTTTTTTTTCGTTCAAATTCTCCAAAATATTTTTATATGGATAATTAGTTAAACCAAAGATCTTCAAAATCCTAAAATATTTAGGTAATTGTTAAGAAATGATTATTTTAAACATTTAACTAAACTAAATTAGTGAACAATCAGAAAAACTTTTACACTGTTACATTCAGTTCCATTTTTAAGCTACAAACTGCTACGGAATATAAGGCTCAAAAAAAAATTTCAAATTAAGGCACAAAAATCAGATTCTAGTAAAATAAATTGTAAAAAAAAAATTACAATTTTTGTGCCTTAATTTGAGATTTTTTTGTGCCTTAAATTTACTTGAAAGTTTGTGCCTTAAAAGTAAAACTTACTCTAATTCGATTGTAGCAGAAATAATTAATATACAGTTTGGAACTTGAAATTAAACTTTTAATTATTAATTCGAAAATAACAGTATTTCTAAACCTATTGTTTTATCAAAGAAGATGAAAACCGATAAAAATCAAAAGGTGATTTCAGTAATTCAAAAGAATTGAAATTAATCAAAGATTTTGTAATATTCTATTATATTCTGTTAAACATAATTACTGTCTTTTTTTTTAATTCAAAAGAATTTCGTAAAATACTTAAAATTTTTACTCTTCTTGTCAAATTAAAAAAAAAATAAGAAAAATCAGAGGAATTTACAACTCTTCCAATAAATAATAAATAAATAAAAATATTATTTTTTACATTCTTCTAGAACAAATTCAAATTTCAACAAAGAAGTTATTTCAAAATATCACAATAAATACAGTAACAGTTACTAATTTTTCAAAAGTTTTTACTTTTTTATTAATTTTTTTTTTGAAGTCTGACAGAATGATCACTATTTCAAGGCGGAAATTTTATTAAAAATTAAAATGAAATCTTTTTATTATTTGGCTAAAAAATATATATTTTTTTAATGATTTGTGATTTGGGCTTTTGAAATGATTGAGTAAACTTCATTTAAATAATTTATGAAATTGAGTCTATTGTTGCTATTCATAAATTCAGATTTTTTCAATATAAAACCTATGAAAAGTAACGAATTTATTTTTATTAACAATTAACTAAATTCTTGAAAATCAAAAGTGTAAATATGGATTATTATAATGAATAGAGTTTTTCAAATTTTCAAGATAAATAAAGAGTTACATTTAACCCTGATTTTGGTAATAGAAAAAATAAAATCTGAGAATCTTAATAGAATAATAATAATTTAAATCAAAAAATTATTTAGTGGACACCAATCTTTCAATTTAAAAAAAAACATTTTTCAAACAATGTATTGTGTTCACCAAACAATTTTATATTGATAATCCATTAGCTCATAATTTAAAACATATTTTTCGTTTATGATTAGCATGATTTGGAATAATGACACCAAACTCTTTTTTTTATATTGAATTTTGAAAAAACTCTATTCATTATAATATTCCATATTTACGCCATTGATAGTGAAACATATTCGTTATTTTATGTTGGAAAATCATGATTTTTGTAGTAAAAAAAAAACCAATTATTTTGTGATTATTTTTTAAGAATAATATTCGAATTCAAATCTCAGCCAATAATACCAATTGAGACATAGGTAATTAAATTAGAGAATATTTGATTTAATTTGAAACAAAATTTTTTAATGATAAACAAATATATTGGGCTTAAAAATTTTATTGTTTATTGTTAATACTATGTGGTTGTTTTGATTTTAAAAAATGAAAATCAACTATTGTAAAACAAGAATTTTAAATAATGAAAATTAATATTAATGAATTGTTTATTGTTACACACAAAAATATTTAAAACATTTATTTATTTTTGGAATAAAATATTTGATTGTGAATTATGAAGTATCAAATAACTTAATTCCAAAAGATCTTCAAGAAAATATTATTTGGGAAATTTAAATTTAATTTTATAACAAAAATACAATTTCTTAGTAAAATTAATAACACACCTGGATATATTTTTTTCCAAACATAGTCCAGACAATTAGTCAACTGGATTTAGTAAAAAATATTTTGATTGTTTATTGATTGATAAAAATTTTATTTAATAATATTACAAAAAAACACCAATAAATATCAAATAAAATTAACAATAAAATATCAATCAAAAAACAATCATTTTTTATTTTTTTAAATTACTGTAAATTTCATCCAAGTATAAAGTAAAAAATTTAATCAAATAAAAACAATCTAAAATTATTAAATCTAAAAAATTAAAATTTCATAAAATAAATAAAAATTATTATTTAAAAATAGAATAGCTAAACATATATCATTTCAAAATAAATACTTTGAATTGTTTTTTAAAAGAAAATAAATAAAAAATATTTATAAATAAGAATGAAGAGAAAATGAATAAAATATTTATCATAATTATTCAAATTTTGATATCAATTTTTTTATTCCAATATATTTTCTTTGTACATCTTTACAAGTTTATCTATAAATTTTTTACAAAAATTTTCACTTTCAAGCATAAACTTTCAACAATTACAAAGGCATAAAAAATCTGAAATTAAGGTAAAAAATTTGGAATTTTTTTATTTCACAAAGTATTTTACTAGAATGAGAATTTTCTACTTTTATTTGATTTTTTTCTGTGCCTAAAATTTTCGATAAAAGTTTCTATATAAAAATTAGAACTCAATGTAATAATTTTTTAAAATATAGTCGAAATACCATTTTATTATAGAATAGAAGATTACAAGATTGTATTTTAAAGGGGGGAAGTATATTTTACCAATTTTTAGTTTTATATTTTGAACGAATCTAATTTTTTCAAATCATTTCTTTAAATAAATATATTAAATATTTATAAATACAAGAGTTGATATATCCCCTAGTATAAAATATTTACATACTAATTAAAAAAATTAGAAAAATAAAAATTAAAAATTTGATTAAGAAAATGATCAAAAATAATTCTTCATCTTAATTGTATAATTTGTTTTAATTACTTCTTCTTTACTTGGTTTTAAGTTTAATTCTCTTAGGAAATACTTTTTTTTTGGAATATTTTTGATTAAATACAGTCAGTACCACTTTTAAAGCACAAACTTTCATCATATTTTAAGGCACAAAAAAATCTCAAATTACGGCACAACATTTGTAATTTTTTTTTTTTTACAATTTATTTTACGAGAATTCGAATTTCTTACCTTAATTTGATATTTTTATTGTGCCTTAAATTTCGTAGCAGTTTGTGCCTTAAAAGTGAAACTGGCTATAATTTTAAATCAGCAAATTACTTATTAATTCAAAAGAATTACCAAAATGAATTTAAAAATCATCTCTACATTTTATTCTTCTAATTATTGTTTTATTCCAGAAAATAGTACATTTTTATGATTATTTTTGCTAGAAATAAATGTTTTATGGATTTATTTGTTTTATTAGGTTATTATCATTTACTTTTGAAATTGTATATCTCTAAATAATTATGAATTCTGTTTTTAAATTTTTTCACAATCTTTCTCTTTCCCAGGGTTGAATCTTTTTTTTTTTTTTTTTTTTTTATTATTTATAGAATTCGGTTCCCTTTTTTCAAATATTTAATTCAATATTCTTTGTTTTAAATTTTTTTGATACAGTCAGTTTCACTTTTAAGGCACAAACTTAGAACGAAATTTAAGGCACAAAAAAATCTCAAATTAAGGCACAAATTTTGAATTTTTTTTTTTTCCTAATTTATTTTTACTTGAATTTGAGTTTTGTGCTTTAATTTGAGATTTTTTTTGTGCCTTAAATTTTTTTGAAAGTTTGTGCCTTAAAAATGAAACTGACTGTAAAAATATTTGAAAAAAGAAATGTGAAATCAAATTTGTAAAAAAAAATGTTTAGTAAAATAATAACCAAAATAATAGTATCAGAAATTCAAGGAAATAATTCGTACATAACATCTAAATTAAGAAGATAAAGAAAAAATCTTTGAAAATGTAATTTGGTAATAATTTTTTTATCTTTAATTTTTGATTTCAACAAGTTTCTCTGGAAAGATGATCTTTCTTGTTTGGTCTTCGAAAAGACAATATTTGTTTTAAATACACAACTTTTTGGGTCTATTTTTTTTAGTTATTCTAGGATTAATTTTAGCATGCTAATAAACATATTTCTAGATTCAAAACCATATTTAATAAAACTCAAAATTTAAAAATAAAAAACAATATTATTTAAATTTGTGACCTAATGTAGTTTTAATAACTAAAAAAATCATTTTTTTCAAACATTAAATAATTATCTTTAGATTTTATTGACAAATTATATCAGAAATATTGGAAATATGTTGATGTTACAATTAGACTGATAAAACGGAAACAAAACTAATCAATCTTTAGGTTTTTATGTTAATAAACCAAGAGTTAAATATTGAAATTGTAAAATTATATTAAAAATAGTTACTTTGGGAAGTTTCTAAATATGAATTAATAAATATCAGGATACAATTATTTTGGTTTATATTTTTAGATTTGGAAACGGAATTAAAAAAAAGTATCCAAAAAAATGACAATTTTTAATTGTGATCATTTATAAAAAATGTTATAATTTATGGTGTCATAAGATTCATAATCAATTTTTTATAGTTATTTGAGCCATTGCAGACTAATACCATTAACACCCAATTGCAATATACTTTGATTCTAGTTAAATATAGTGTGTCACTTATCCCTTAAAGCAAAAAATTAATCTTGGACAAAAGTCAAAAATAAATATGAAAAAAAAAGACAATTTGATTATTTTAAAAATGGGAGTTTCATTTTTGTATTTCAAAAGGTTTTAATGAAGATGTTTCAAGATAAATTTAAAACAAAATACAAAAAAAATAAAATTGTGAAAATCAAGACCATATAATTAGCACCAAAATATGGTTTAAATGTGATAAAAAATGAATCAACCATTGAAACAAAAAATAGATTATTTGGTATATATACTTACTTTGAATGGATCAAGTAAATTGAATTTTTTTATTGAATATTTTGTTTTGAACGAAAAAGTTTTCAAAAAGTTGATGGTGTCTCTTTTTTAGTTTGGTTTCTTAAATCCTTTGGTTGAAATTTCAAACAAAAACAATTGATGGTAAATTGAGATCTTTTATTTGTTCTTTAGAATTATTCTTTTTTAAAAGTATTAAAAAATTTTAAAAATTCAAAAGAAAAAAATTAAAAAAATAGATAATTATCCCCTTATGAGACAAAATATTATTAGGTAATGTGGTGTGTTGTTGTTGGACATTTGAGAGAATTTGACCAATTAACAATTGATCACTTGATTGTGAAAAAAATCAAAGAAAAACAAGAAATCTTAAAAAATAATCTACACCAACAAATTTAAATAAATAAAAAAATCAAATACTTTTATTTCTCAAATCAAATTGAATAAAATTTCAACAGAAACCTCACTTTTAAAATAACTCCTGTCTAATTTTCTTGATTTAAAAAAACAAAAATTCTGAAAATGAAAAAAAACTCCAAAACCAAATAATGGAATTTTCATTTATCCTTTTTTTTTAACTTTTTTCAAATAATTTGAACAATAAACACAAAACCTAAAAATGACAGAATATAAATTTGTAGTCTATGGAAGTGGAGGGGTTGGAAAAACAGCACTAACAATCCAATTAGTCCAAAATCAGTTTGTTGAATTTTACGATCCAACAATTGAAGATTCATATCGAAAACAACTAGTAATTGAAGGTGAAACTTGCATTTTAGATATTCTTGACACTGCAAATGAATACTCAAGTATGAGGGATACATACTTAAGAGACAGTGAAGGATTTTTAATTGTCTATTCTATCGTTTCAAGAAACTCCTTTGACGAAGTTAGGTCTTTTTATGAACAAATCACAAGAGCTAAAGATTCTGAAGATGTTCCAATAATGATAGTTGGAAACAAAGCTGATCTTGAATCTGATCGTCAAATCTCAAAACATGAAGGAATGGATCTCGCTAAAAGTCTAAATTGCTCTTTTATTGAAACTTCTGCTAAAAGCAATCTTAATGTTGAACAAGCTTTTATTGAATTGGTTAAAAAAATAAACAAACATAGATTGGACAATCTAAACAATAATAACAACAACAACCATCGTCGAAGTAGATGTGAAATATTATAAATTAATTAACTTTTAAGAATATAAACTGAGCATTGTATATCTTGTTTGAAATTAATAATGAAATAAAAAAACACCCAAGAAAACAAAATAAATAAAATAAAAAAATGATTTTTTTTTTTTATTTAAATTTAAGGGAGGAGTTTAAAATTCCTCTTGTTTGCCCGAATTCCTAAACTTGAATTTAGAAATCGTATAATAGATTCAAACATAGTCTTATTATCTACTAGAGCTAATAAAGATATTGAATCTTGTTTATTAATAATATTATAAATATTATTATTATTTAAAATAAGTGAAAAATTATTTTTTTCTAATTCAGAAATCCAGATTTTACGATTATTATCATAGGCTGAGCAGTAGTTAGATTTTCCAGGATTCAAAAGAATTGGAGTAAAATCAAAGATATTACGCAATTCTTTTGAATCCTGGAAAACCGTCGTTAGCTTTTTTTTAATTTAAGAAATAAAAAGAAAATTTTTCGAAATTTTCTTTTCATTTCTAAAAATAAAAAAAAGCTAGGCACTTGACGATACAATCACTGAGAAAATGATCTAAATCTTCAATGATATCCAAATCTTTATTTATTTTACACAATTGACAAAATTGTAATTTATTTTTGTTCATAAAATAAGAATATCTATCAAGATAATTTGTATAATTTCTTAACTTTAGAATAGAAGTTGAACCCTTCCATTTTAAATATTTTTTTGTCGTTAGGTTTTTTTTAATTTAAGAAATAAACAGAAAATTTTAATAAATTTTCGGTTTATTTCTTAAATTAAAAAAAAACCTAGACACAACTGTTTGTTAATATTTCCCTGTATCAAAATTATTTTCAAATAATTTTGTACTTTCCAACTTGGACTATTTTTTAATTGATTAATTCGGTAAACTTCGAGTTCAGATTCTAATTCTTTTAAATTTCGATCTTTTCAATTAATTTTTTCTGTTTCTTTTTCTCTGAAGGGGAGAAGATTTATTCATTTATCAAATTCTAAAATTTTAAATTTTGAATTAATTTATATTTTCTCTTATATATCGTTATCCTTACTTGAATCAATTTTTGCTTCTGTTTTATAGATAAGTCTTGGGGAATGTGGGTTTATTAATAGCGATTCTGTGATTTTCTTATTAATCCAAATATCAATTTTTTTGAAATCAGATTCTGTCAAATCAAATATCTCCAACCCATATAATAGTTGACTATGTAAAACGGCTTTAAAGAATTGAATTTTCAACCCATTAGAAAAATTACTTTCTTTAAAAATATGTAGGATTTTTTCAAAATTATTATTGACCTTTTCAAAGTTAAATTTTAGATGAGTTTTTTTGTCTAACCAAATACCAAGATATAAAATTTCTTTTGGTATTAGGGTTTTTTTTTGTTTTATCATCATTTGGATTCATTCCAAAATCTTTTATTATTTTATATATTTTTTGTAATTGATAATTTATTTCAATCATTGATCCTTTCATTATTAATATCAAATCATCAGAAAACATCTGTACGTGTATTGCTAGTGAATTGATTTTTTCTAAAAGAAAATGAGAAATAAAACCAAATAATAGAGGAGATAATGGATCTCATTGGTAAACAAATATTCCTTCCTTTGAGTAATAAGCAAGTAGAAACCTTTTTAAAATTTCATTTTTGATAAATTTTTTAATTGAGTGATAAATCAATGAATGATGAATAGAGTCAAAACAAAAAATGATTTTTTTTTTTACTTTGTATATTTTTAAAAATAAAAGCTCTCTGTTTCATATTATTCTTTTATGTTTGAAACTCCATTTAAGATGAAATTTTTATCAAAATTAATTTTTATAATGAATAATATGAGTTCTCAAATGCCTGTGTTTTATAGTTATTGATATTTGAATTATATATGGGAAAAATTTTCACTTTATTTTCAATTTTCTTTTTTAAATTAAACTTTTTTTAAATTACAACTCACTTCTTTGAGAACTTGATTTGGGTAAAGAAAGAAAAATGAGCAAATAAAAGTGTAAATTTTTCCTATTTATAATTCAAATACCATTATTTAATTGTAGCAAATGTCAAGATCTTACAATCCAATTTTGCTATTAGTTGAGTGATATACACCACAAGTCTTTTCTGAAGAGGATTTTTGATAACTAGCAGAAATCAAACTTACACCTACTTTGTAAAGTATATTATTTTTTTTTGATCCAACTTGATTATTATTTTTCATATTTCTGTTCTTGTTTTGAATTTGAAATTTAAATGAAATTTTTATGAACAAAACAAAACAGTTTCTTACTGATCTTGGTTTGATAATGAAAAGAACAATTTTATTTTGATTAAATTTAATATTTTGTTAATTATCTAAAACATAAATCTATTTCAAAGGTATCAAAATGATTTCAGAACTTTTGATGTTTTTTTGATAAAATTATGATTTTTTTATTTAATGATAATACTTTTTGGATGTGTCTAAGACCAGGAAACTTTTCAATATACAACAAAGTTTTAAGTAACAATCAATATACCATTGAATCAAACATTGAAGAGGTTTGGGTATTTAGATTTTATTGGATTAAAATTTAATTAAACAAAATCAAAACTTTATTAAAGAAAGAGAAAATCTAGATATTAGTTTAATCAATTTTTAAAAATATTTTTGAAAAAAATCAAAATCAAAATCAAAGATATAAATTCAAATTTAAGTATTAAGAAAAAGTTTTATTTAAATATAAATCACAAATATTTGAAATATTAAATTTTGATAAAAATATTTTAGATTTGAATAAAGTTGAATTATTATTTTTATTTAATAAAAGATATTTGTTGTTGTTGTTATTGTTGTTGTTTGATTTTATTTTGATCAAAATAATATGTTTTTTTTAAAATGAATTTTTATCTTGTCATAATTATTGATTTTGACATTTTATTTGTTTGTGTTAAATTAAATAAAATATAATAAAATGATTTCATTATAAATTTTCTTCAGTTTCTTTTTGTTTTCTAAATTGTTCTTTTAATTGTTCTAATTCTTCAAGAAATTCTTTTGCTCCTTTGGCTATAGTTATTTAATATTAAAATAATAATAATAATAATAATAATAATAATAATAATAAGGAAAAAAGATTGCCATTATTTAAATGTGAATAAAAAATAAATAAATCATTAAAAAAAATGAAAAAAAAATGTAAACTTACATGCGTTTCCATAAGAAAGAACCATAAAGACAGCTTCAATAACCTTCCAATTTTCATTGTATTGAAAAACAGCTTGTAATGCAGAAACAAGTGGATTTTCTTGTAAATTTAATTGTTGTAAATGAGTCTAAAAATAATGAAAATCATAAAAATATTATTTATCAAAGATTTGTTTTATTTGCAGTTAGGAATATTTTAATTCAAAGTGTTGAATATAAAAACTGATATAACAAATAATAGAGAAATGTATATAACAAATAATTAAAGTAAAAGCTAAAAAAGAAAGAATAAATAGTGATTCAAACCATAACAGACAATTCTTTTGGAATATTTCTGATTGAATTTGCAGCTAAAGAAAGATTTTTTAAAGATAACATTGCTGCGATTTGCATGGGAACTTCTTTAATTTCATTGTTGTTGAGATCTAAAATTTCTAAATTCCATAAATTTGTTAATACTCTTGGGAAATAAGAAAATTTGTTTTCATATAACAATAATTCCTTTAAATTTACTAATTGTGACATTTCTTCAGGTAACTCTGTCAATTCATTTCCTCCAAAATTTAAACACTAAAAATATAAAATAAATAGAATAAATTAATCAAAAAATTAATTAATACGTACATAGTCCATATATATATATATATATATATATATATATATATATATATATATATTCATTTCATATAAAAATAATAAGAAAGAAATTGGTAGTAAATAAAATAATATTAAAGAAAAAAAAATAATATTTTTTTTTTTTGCAAAAAAAATAAAGTGTTTGATGATTATTTTTGGATACTCTTCTAATATATAAATTTAAAATTCAATTTTTTTGACACTGTCAAAATGGTTAAAAAAATCACAATAATACACTTTACTTTTAAATATACAAAATTTGAATAAGACTTTTTTTAAAAAAAACGTTTAAATATATTTTAAAATATCTTTATACAACCTAATTCCAATATTATTAATTAATTATCCTAAATTGTTATTCATCCTAAATCTATTCAAAATGATTATTTAATATGCTTATTTGTAAGACATTACTTTAATAAAAGATATGAAAATTTATGTTATCAATTTTATAAGATATATTTTTTAGGTGTGAAAATTGGCACTTATTTTTTGTATTTTTGTTCATAAAAGGTTTTTTCCAAAGAGATTTAATCTTGAGAGAATTTCAAATAGAATGAATACTTATAACTCGATTTTTTTTGTTTAGAAAATGGTTTGGATCCTTATTATATTGTCAATATATTAAATAGAAATTATTCACTTCTTATTTTGTGTAAAAAAAGTGTGTTTTTTTTTTTTTTTCATTTTTTGAGAAATATTTTGATAAACATATTTTGAAATACAAACAATAGATCCTGATTCAATGAGTATTAATATTTTACTTAATTGTATATGAATAATTTATCAATAATTTTTACTTTTTTGATCTGTTTATTATTTTATTTTTCAAGATAAAATACAGAGTTTGGAATTTTTTTTTGTAAATAACTTTTGTCTATATTTATTTATTTATTTTTTGATTTGGTTATCTTGTTTTGAAATCAAATTATTTTGGTATTTTGGTAATTATTTAATTTTAATTTCTTATTGTTTCATAAATTATTAGATTATTGTTTTTTTTTTATTTCTGTCATTTTCCAATTAATTAATGAAAAATATTTATTTTAAGTTCCTGAATATATTTTTCTCAAATTGGATGAAAAAAAACCTAAGATCTTCACAAGTCTTTTGATATTGAAAACCCAGGGGATTTATTTACCTCTTCTTGATTGTACTTTTGAAACCAATTTATTTAATAAATAATTAGATTAATTCTATTTTTTTTTTTTATATTATTTTTTATGATTATAGTTGTTATTTTACTCGAGAAAAAATATTAGAAAAAATATAAAAAATGATGCTATATTTTTCAGATCTACATCACTTGTTATATTTGTTATTTTTTTGAAATATTTTATCTTTCATTTTTAATTTTGTTGATTATTTATCAAATTATTTTTTTGTTTTTTGCTTTTAAATAGAAAAACAAGAAATTGATAAAAAATATTTTTAAGAATCAAAATCGGGCAAAAGGTTCATATTTTGGACTTATCATTTGAGAAAAAAAGTTCAACACAATTATTAAGTGGAAACTGGACTGAAAATGTCAAGTAAGATCTATCAAATAATAGAAAATAATTGACTAAATACGATATGAAGAATACAAAACACAACAACAGTTTTTTTAATACTATCTTTAGAGTCAAGGGTTTTTCTTTGATTGATTTATCATTTAAAAATTTGTTCAAAAATTTGACTATTTTTGAGATCTCCAAAACCACCATAATTATTTCGATATAAAAGGAGTGCTAAATTGTATTTGTTCGTTGGGTTGATAATAATATAATGAATTATTCTTGGAAGTTTAATTTATTTCTTCTTTTAATTGATTTTACCTTTTTATTTTCAGTTTCTATTCAGGTTAACAATGAAAAACTGTTTTTTTACTTTTTTTTTCCTTGTTTCACTTTTTTCTTAAATGGTGAACAAAAAATGATCTTGATTAAATTTTTAATAATATTGATTGTCAATCAAACAAAATTTGTTTGATTCAATTTAATATTTTGAAGACAAAAACAATTTTTCACTTGAAATAGATTTAAAAAACAACAAAAAACAAAAATAATTGAAAAGAAAGAAAGAAAGAAAGAAAGAAAGAGAAAAAAAAACAAAAAAGAATTACTGTTAGTCTAGATAGACCCTTAATTGCTTCACCAGAAATACTAGGAATTGTGTTGTTGCTTGCGTCGAGATATCTGAGGTCAGAACATCCAAAAATATTTACATTTAATTCAGAAAGATTGTTATCACCAACATCCAATTCAATCAAAGAAACAAGATTGCCAATTGAATCAGGAAGTGTTTTTAAATTGTTTTTGTGAACATACAATTTTCTGAGTAACTCAAGATCACCTTTTAAGAGATTGGTGAAAAGAGAAAGATGCAGTTTTTAAAAATTAAAAAAAAAAAAAGAAATTTTCAATTATTTAAGAAGGTTTTTTTTCAAAAAAAAAAAAAAAAAAAAAAAAGAAAAAGAAAAGAAAAGAAAAAGAAAAAGAAAAAAAAAGAAAAAGAAATGATTAAAAGAAAAAGAATAAGAATTGATTAAAAAAAAAAGAAGAAATCAGTACCAATGTTGTCAGGAAGGAAACTAATTTCGTTGTCATTTAAATTGAGTTCAATTAGAGCGGTACATTGACAAATTTCTTTTGGTAGTGTTGTCATTTGATTGGAAACAAGCGAAAGTTTCATCAGGTTTTTGAAGCATGGCGATTTCAGGAACAATTGTTTTCAAACTGTTGTAAGAAATGTCAACAATCCTCAAAGAGGCAAAGTCCTTCAGCAAAATGGAAGGAATCGAGGATATTTTGTTGTTTGACAAATTCAATTCAATCAAATTTGGACATGGTGGGATGCTTGCATCAATTGTAACAAGCCCTCTTGAAGACGCATCCAAAGTTCTTGCTCTTGTTTCATTTAAGTGTTTGATTTCAGATGTTAGGTTTTGTCCCATTGTGGCTTTTGTTGAAAATAAAAAATTTCTTATGTCAATAAAAAAAAAGAATAAAATGAAAATTGTTGGAATTTTCGAAATATTCTTAAATCTTTTTTAGTTATTTTTAACCAAAAAAATACATCTTTCCGATTATTTTATTAATAAGTTAATAAATTTTTCACTTTTCTCTTTGCAAAAATAATAGAAAAAAAATTTCATTTCTAACTTTCAAAAAAAGATCAAGAAATATAACGAAATTAAATCTTTTTAAGGACTATTCAAAACAAAAGTGATTATGAGGAGTGTAGAGCCTAAAACTTTGCTGTGTTATGTTCTTTTGATCTCTTGATATCCTGAAGAACTACAGTTAGTTTCACTTTTCTGACACAAACTTTTAACGACATTTAAGGCAGAAAAAAATCTCAAATTAAAATACATATTTTGGAATTTTTTTTATCATAAATTATTTTACTGGAATTTCCCTAATAAAAAAAGTTTTTTATAATATGTTATTAACATGTTGTAACTGTTTTATAAACGTTTAAAATGTTATAAAATATTATAATAAAAACTTTTATAAACTAAATGTTTGTTATAAAATGTCTTAGAAAATTGGTAACATGTTACAACCCTTTATAAGAATATTTTTTGGAAAAATATTGAAAAAATCGCCATATAAAAGTAAATTTTGTTATAAAAATATTTTATAGATGTCATTTAGAAAACCTGTTTTATCAGGGTTATATTTTCTACTTTAATTTTGAATTTTTTTTGTGATTTAAATTTTTATGAAAGATATGTCCAAAAAGTGGAACTGGTTGTATTAAATTTCCGATTTTTGAGCAATTTATAATATAGATTGAATAGGATTCATAATTACGAGTTGGTAATCTTCTCGACAGCCCAAACCCTTTTTGATAAGACTTGATTTTTTGAAAGGATTTTTATTGGAAACTAGAGATTACACATCTACGAAAAAAATTTGGGCTGTGGTTTTTGCTACTTAACTTACAATTTGGAATCTAATCTGGAAAAATTTCATAGTTCTACAAAAATTTTTTTAGATTAAATAGTTCTCCTGATCACAAGAGATACATAGAACATAAATTAATAAATTTTTATGCTAAACGCCTTTCATAATCACTTTATTTTTGATACACCCCTATTAAATGACAGGTATAAGTAGTAAGGCACTCCTTACATATCAATATATATTGTTCTTTTTTATTCTTGTATTGGTGTTCCAAAACTTATATACCTCAAAAACTATAAGATATTTGTAAGAGAGTGGGGCAAATTTATTTTAAAAATATATTTATTAACACAAATCTTCAAAAAAGGATTTAAATATATAAAATTCAAAAAGATAATTGACGGGTTCGGAATATCGATTCAATTTTTTTTTTAGTCTTGTATTACATAAATAAAATATAATAAATTCTCATATCTCAATTTTATCGGATATTTTTTAGGTGTGGAAATTGGTGTTTATTATTTTCTTTTTGATCGAAAAAATCATTTTCATAACTTGTGTAATCTCAAAAAAAATTACTAGATAATTTAAAACATATAACTATATTTGATTTTTTATAATATCATCTTTTTTCCCTTTCCATATTTCCAGTTTTTTATTGAAATTGTTCGTACATTGATTTAACCCAAAAAATGCCATTTTTTTTTCATTTTTTACAAATATTTCAACTCACAAATTTTTAATTAAATACTTAAGTAATTGGTTCAATTGGTATAAATATTAAACTTAATTTGGTATTGTCTCTTAATGAATAACATCACTAACAAATATGATTTTTTATAAAATGTAAAATAAAATGACCAAGCTTTTTGGAAATACCTTAATATTGAAAATACAAATGAAAATTTATTTTTTTTTATTTTTTACTTTTTAATCAAAAAATCTAGGAATTTGAAGATATTTTTGAAAGTAACATTCATGAAAATAAAATGAATTTTAAAAATTTTTTATTGAATTGCTTAATGAAATTTTATGAATTTTCATTGAAATAACATAATGAAAGTTTCCCAATAATTCTAGGAAATTTTTATAGAAAATTTAAGGTATTAATCGAAAAATGTCGAAATTTTCATTAAAAATATTTGAAAATTTATTGAAATTTCTAATGAGATATTTATTGTTTATGTGGAAAAAAAGGTTTAATATTAAAAATGGTAACAATATAGAAAACAAAATGATGGTAATAGGAATGAAGATTTGAAAATTTTTTTGATACAATAATAAAAAATATTCTAAAGTCCTAATATTCCCCTGTTTTTCTTAACAAACACCAATTTTTTTTAAAAATAATTGATCATAAGGGTTTAAATATATTAAACATAAAGATAAGTAACTTTTTATAATACTGATAAATGATCAAAATATTTTTAACTTTTCTCTTCACTTTTTTATTATTAAAAATGTTTGTATCGGCTTTTAACATAGAATTTTCTTGGCCAAAATATTAAGAAAACTTAAAAATAAAATTTGTGACAAAACTTTTGTTGAAAAACAAAAAAATATTTTGAAAATTGATTGACAGACATGAAAATATCGAAATTGATCCAGAAAGTTTAATCCTTTTTTATGAATTTATCAATAGTTACAAAAAATTGATTTAAATTTGTATTACTTTATTTGCAAATTTTTATTCAAGTTTTTGGCTATTAAATGTTTTAATTTTCAAACTAAAAAAAAAACATAAAATTTAAGTCTTTTGATTTTTTTTGATCAACAAACATTTATAATATTTTATTAAATAGTAATTGTATTCAACACTTGTAAAGTATAAAATTCATCTAACTATAAACAAATTGAAATAAAACGAATTAATTACAAAAACTTACTGAAATCAACCAATAAATTGATTTAGCCGAGATATTTCAATAAGAAAAAATATGGGGATTAATCCAATTGTGAGATTTAAAAATCACTTTTAGTATTCAAAATATTTTAGCTAGAGGACCAATAACTTATCTCAATTTATAACAATAGACCTTAAAATCAAATTTGAAGGACAAAAAGATCATTTTTTAATTTTTTTTCTCTTTGGGAACTTTTCCTAATTTATTTTATGAGTAACAGAAGAAAAGGAAAAAAAAAAGGAAAAAAAAAAGGAAAAGGAAAAGGGAGAGGAAGAGGGAGAGGGAGAGGTAAAAAAGGTGGTAGAGGAAGAGGAAAGGTAAAAGGGAAAATTAACGAACAAATAAAAGAAAAAGGAAGCAAAATGAAAACTCCGAATAACAACCAACAGAATATTAACCAAAAAAATAACCGCTCATTAAACCGTGGTGTTATTAAATTATTAACAAACAACAACAAGACACATTTTGTTGGTGCGTTTCAGTGTCTACTTAATACTCCTTCATTAGTCAAATATTTCCTCGAAGTTACTCTCCAAAACACTGGTGGTAATACAAAATGGAAAAGATACAAACCAGGCAAAATTATTTTTCTTTTCTCGAAACTATTACAGCACTATTGGTTAACAGAACCAAAAAGTTTAAATCTCAAAATTTTATTTGATACTTTGAACAAATCAAGCAATTTTTATCAAGTGCCATTGCCAAAAAACGATCCTGGCAGAGCTGTTTCGTCTTTGATTCAAATTCTTAACCACGATCTTAATACGTTTGATCAGAAACTCCCACAACAATCGTGGTCTCAAGGAAGATCAATCTTACAGCTTTCGAACGAATTTTCAAACAAAATGGGTGATTATACCAATTCTTATTTTGAAAGTAATACTTTAGAAATTTTTCTTTTTTGGTTTGTTTTGCTTACTCTTTTTCTCTTTCTTTTTCGATTTCTTTTTCTGTTTCTTTTGCTTGATCTTTTGCTTGATCTTTTTCTTTTTCTTTTTCTGTTTCTTTTTTCATTTGTTTGCAAAAAACCATAAAACAAATGAAAATTTACACACACTTTCAATTCATTACTTTTATTCAAAAAATGGAGCCAAATTTACTCAAAGAATAAGAAATTGTTTTGAATTTTTTGATTCAAAATACACACTCTCTTATTGTGAGAAAGAAAGTACAAAAATTAATCTCATTTCATTCCAAAAAAATAATGTTTAAGAATTGTTTATTTCATAGCAAATAAAAAATCACAGAAACCAAACAAAAACTTCTCGAATTCAAATAATTATCCTTTCTAAAAGAGGATCTAATCAATTTTGTTTTGGTAGTCCAACACGGAGCAATAGTTTGAGAATTCAATAAAATGTAATGCTCGTAACGAAAAAAAAAAAAAAGATTTTTTTCCCAAATTGATAACCCTACAATTCTTGAAATAAAAATTTTACAAATCACCAAATTGGCAACTTGTTTGTTTTGAATTACCATCCTTCGTTTTATATTTTTGGATTTTCCAAAATATTCGATCATTAACAAATATTTGTTTACTTTGTCTACGCACTACAAAATGGATTTGAAACTTTCCATTTTTTTGACTTTATTATTGATCTTTTTTTTCTTTTAATTTTCATACAATTTGAAAAAATGGTGCTTTTTAAATTGAAATTGGAATTGAGAACAAAACTTCCAGTTGAATTAGTGTCATTTCAAGCAAGTAACC
This sequence comes from Anaeramoeba flamelloides, assembly GCA_027625915.1. Taxonomy (NCBI): domain Eukaryota; family Anaeramoebidae; genus Anaeramoeba; species Anaeramoeba flamelloides. The sequence continues at coordinate 6,750,101 of JANTQA010000032.1, read as the reverse complement.
AGAAAGATTTCATAAATATTTACTCATACTGTTTCAAAGAGCAAGATAAATAATTTGAGTAACACTTTTTAAAATTTTTATCACTCACTTTTTTAAAATTGTTGTTGTTATAAAAAATCAAATAATATAAATCAATAAAAAATCAAAGTAGAGGAATTTTATATAAATAATGAAAACTTTTTAAAAACAATCCAAAAAATATTTTTAACTGTTTTTGAAAAAAAGTGAAACAGGAAAAAAAGTGAAACACGGTTTTTAATTGGCAACATTACCGAAAATGAAAAGTAAAATCAATAAAAAGAAGAAACCAATTAACTTCAAATAATTATCCATTATATTATTTTCAATCAATCCAACAAATACAATTTAAATCCGCTTTATTTATAGAAATTGTTGGTGTAATTTTGGAGATCTCAAAAATAGTCAATTTTTTGAACAGATTTTTAATAATTGATCAATCAAAGAAAAACCCATACTAAAAGATAGTATTAAAAAAACTGTTATTGTGGCGAATACTTTATTTGGTCTTTATTTATTTATTTATTCTTTTTTTCATTGATCTTACTTTGAATTTTCAGTAATTTTCCCAATTAAAAACCGTGTTGAACTTTTTTTCCAGTTTCACTTTTTTTTCCACAACGGTAAATTGGATTAATGATATATCTCAGAAAAATATTAAATTTATGAAAAATTGAAATTTATTATACATTCATAAATCTGGAGATGAAAGGATACCACTTAATTATCAGCCAATTTCAATAAATCAAACTCTCCCAAGATTTTTTCAAAAATTGTTATATGCAGGAATCCAAGATTCTTGGGACTTAGTTTCAAAAAAACCATTCAGATTTTTAAAAAAATTAGATACCAGTATTGCAGTTGTAAATTTATTGAATAAATATCAAAAAATTAAAAATAAATTTAAAAAAGAAAATATTTATAACGTTACAATATTTATACAAACATTTTTTGACTCTATACACCATTCATTAATTTATTATTGAATTAAAAAACTTTATAAAAAATCAAATTATTGTAAAATATCTACTTGCTTATTATTCAAAAGAAGGAATAGGTGTTTATCGAGGAGATCCATTATCTCCTGTATTATTTGGATTTATTTCTTATTTTTTCTAAGAAATTCAAAATATTGTATTTTCCAAATGTTTGAAGATGATCTAATTTTACTTATGAAAGGATCATTAATAGAAATCAATTTTCAATTACAAAAAATATATAAAATAATATGAGATTTTGGAATGAATCCTAACAATGATAAAACTAAAAAAATTTTAATTCCAAAGAAAATTTTATATCTTGTTATTTGGTTAGAGAAAAAAACTCATTTAAAATTTAACCTTGATAAAGTTAATACCAATTTTTAAAAAATTCATCAATATCTTACAACAAAAAAAGTTTTTCTACTGGATTAAAAATTCAGATTTTTTTAAAGCTGTATTGCATAGCTAACTATTATATGGATTAGAAATATTTGATTTGACAAAAACAGATTTTAAAGATATTGATACTTGGATTAATAAAAAAATATAACAAAATTTTTGTTAATCAACCCACACCCTCCCCCTAGGCTTATTTATAAAACTGAAGCGAAAATCTATCCTGTCAGAATAACAATATATACAAGAAGAAAAATCAAATAATTTGTAAAATTAAAAAGTTATTTTTGATGAATTAACCCAACTATCTCCCTTATAGAAAAAAAGAATCAGAAGATATTAATTGGTATTCTCAAAAATTTAAAACAACTAGAATATGAACCTAGGCAATTTCAGAGACAAAATTTCGAAAAAAGTTCGAGTTGAAAATGTAGTTAGGTTTTTTTTTAATTTAAAAGAATAGAGAAAAATCAAATATTTTACTCAATTCTTTTAAATTTTGGAAAAAATCAAACGACAAAAGATATTTAAAATCTTTGATTTTACTCTCTTCTTTTAAATTTTGGAAAACCTAACTACAAAAGATATTTAAAATGGAAGGGACCAACTTCATTTTTAAAACTCAGAAATTGTACAAATTAACTTACCAGGTATTCTTGTGTTATGAATAAAAACAAATCAAAAAATTGCGAGATATGTAAAAAAATATAATTTAGAAATCATTAGAGATTTGGAAATTTTTTATAAAATTGCTCGGCCTATGAAAAACTAATTTTATTATTTTTTTTCATTAAAAAATTAGAATAGAGGATTTGACGATATTTTTTTCAAGTCACAATAAAGTTTCAAAAATCGTGATTATTTTTATCAAATCATGATATTGTAGAAAATCACGATAATCAATAATATAGCTATAATAATATAACAATTGGCAATATTCTATAAAATCACAATAAGTATTAAAAAATTGTGATAAAAATTAAATTGCAATATCTTTGAAATCGCGATATAATAATTGATGACTTTTAGATCTAATTCAACAATATTTTTAAAAAAGAAAACTTTTGTTTGATCAAAAAATAGATTATGTGAAAAAAAAGTAAATTCTTTAAAAAACCAAAAAAAAAGATACTTGATTCAATCAAGGATCAGATCAAAGATTTTTAGTTGTATTTGATTTTGATTTGGTTGACATATTGATCGATCCTTTTAGATCAACAAAGTAATAAAAAATGCAAATAAATAGTTTCTCAGTCAATTGTGGTGTTATAAATTGTGTTGAATAAAGGATTTCTAAAACAATCAACCCTTCGCCGACTTCTTTAAGGAATGTGTTCTTGGGCGAAAACATTTTCTTTATTCTATTCAAGTTTAAAAAAGTTGGATAACTTTTCAAAAGCTTTCAAAACAGCCTAGCCAGACGAATACCAATTTTTAAGATTTTTTATACGTTTGTTTTCTCCTTGTTATTCCTTATTTTTCTTCTTTGAGTATCTTTGTATTCGACAGAAAACACAACCAGAGCTTTAAGAGTTTTTTTTAATCGATCACCAATAAGAAGCAAAATTCCTTTTTCTACTTTTTGGTTATTTAACTTGTGAAGGTAATAACCCCATTTAAAAAAAAAAAACTCATCTATTTTATATTCAAGTATATCGCTGAAATGGATCATTATTAGTTTGTGATCATAACATTCTGTTTGAGATTTTATATTTTGTAAAAAAAAAAATGAAAAGAAGAAAAAATTTTTTTTTCCACTTCAAACAGTCTCATTCTGTTTAAAAAAAGTTTTCTGTCTTTCAAAACTTTCAAACACTTGGAGACAATTCGCAACACTTACAAACATTTTCTAACATTTTTAAAGAAGGAAAAGTGTTGTAAAAGAGATAAACTTTTGTAAAAGTCAAGGGATTTTTTTTAAGGTGATTTCAAAAAAATAATTTTTATTTTATCGAAATTTTATGGATTATCGCGATTATCTGGAATAAAGTGATTTTATGATTTTTCGCGATAAATTATGGAATAATCGCGATTTTTTAATATTATCGTGAATTTAATGCTAATATCGTGATAATAGAAGTTATCATCAAAACTTCGATTTTATAATCTAAATAAAATCTATTTCTTAATGGTTATGACTCACCTGAAATAATAGATTGAATATAATTATATATATATATATATATCCTTTAGTATACAATGACAAACAATTATTAAATCTTATTAATGATTTTCTTTTTAATTATTTTAAACATCTAAAAGGCCTGATATTTTAAAAATTATCAAAAAATAAAATCAAAACCTGGAAAAAGTGAATCAAAATTTTTGAAATAAGGTGTTTTCAAAAAAGCATGACATTTTTTTTTACCTTTTATAAAAAATAATCTTTGTTAGTTGAGGTATTTTTTATTGACAATACCAAATTAAGTTTAATATTAAAACTGATTGAAAAATGACTAATGTATTTATTTGGAAATTTGTTGGATGAAATATTACCAAAAAATGAAAAAAAAAATGGCATTTTTGTGGTGAAAAAAATGTACTACTAATTTCAATAAAAAACTGGAAATATGACAAAGGGTACAAATGGTTTTTTAAATTAATAAAGTTATATGTTTTCAATTCTATTGGAAAATTTGTTGAGATTAAACAAGTTATGAAAATGATTTTTTTGATCAAAAAGAAAATAATAAACACCAATTTTCACACTTTAAAAAATATCAGATAAAATCGAGATCAGGAAATTGAATTTCTTTTATTTATGTAATACAATACAAAGAAACAAATTGTATTATTACTAAGAATCGATAAATGGTAGTTAATGGTTTTGGATATTTAAATACTTTTTTGAAGATTGAGTTTTATAAAGATATTTTAAAATAAATTTTCCCCACTTTTTTGGAAACAGCTTATCTGTAAAAACCCGATATTTTAAAAAATTAAAAAAAATAAAACCAAAAACCAAAAATAAATGAATAATGATTTTTGAAATGAACATTACAGATTTTTTATTACTGGACTTTCAATGAAAAAAGGTTTAAACATGAAGATTTTTTGCTAATAAATATATACATTTTAAAAGACATTACAGAGTCTCAATTTTCTGAGTGATTATTTGTCTTTTAAAAGATCTTTTTTTTTCCAAATGATCTTTTGAACAAAAAAAAAGTATCAAAAAAAAAAAAAAAAAAAGAAAATTTTTTCAAAAATAAAAAAAGAAAAAGAAAAAGAAAGAATAAAAAAAATTGAAAAAGCAAAATAAAAAATGTAACTAAATTAGAATCAATAATTCTGATCTACAAATTGATTTTTTTTATTTTGATTTTTTTTTGATAAGAAGATATGATGAAAAACCAACAAAAATATTTCCAATAGCAATATAAAGTGAGCCAACATTTTTGAAAAATAGTTTATTGTTACTTACTATAATCTATTATTTCTTGAGAATATCAACAATTGCTTAAATTAGAGAAAAACAATTAATACACTATAAACCAAACAACCTGATGAAAATATGAGTTCTATAGAATAATTTTTTTTAAAAAAAACAACTTTCCTCATTTAATTCTTAATTATATATTTATAAATTTTTTTATATTCAATAGAGGTATTTGGTGGTAAATTAAAACATACTTATTACTGTGGGCATTGTCATTTATCTGATTTTAAAGTTGAAAGATTTTATACCTTGAAAGGTAAATTACCAAAAAAAAAACATTCTGAATTCGAAATAATCCTTGTTCGTGAAAAACCTAAAGAATTTCCAATAAGATTATTTTTACCTTTATCTCCAAATCCAACAATAAAGGAAATATTTCAAAAAATAAGCAAAATCACAGGTATAAATTCTAAAAAAATACTTTTATATGAAATATTTGAGTCTCAAATATATCGCAAAATTGAATCTGATGAACAACTGAAAGAAATTAATGATAACGATTTTTTAATTGCATATGAAGTTGGATATAAAACAGTTAAAAAAAAAAGGCTATCTCAAAAAGTTCCTAAAGATAAAAATGAAATTATAATCGAGAAAGACGATCCTAAACTTGAACAAAAAGAAAAAGGAAAAACAGATAAAAAAGAAAACGAAGAAGAAGAGGTGATAGAAAAGGAAAATGAAAAAGAAAAAAAAATTATGGAGCAAAACGAAGGTTCATATGAATCGAGTGGCGAAGAAATAGATAGTGATGAAGTACTTGAAATAAAGAAAGAGGGGGAGGAAGAGAAAGAGGGAACAGAAAAGGTAAAAGAAGAAGTTGGTAATGAAAAAAAAAAAAAACAAAGTAAAAAGAAGGAAAAAAAATTTATTTATGTTCAAGTACATAATTATAATAGATCAGACTTTTTAAAATTATATTCAGGAAAATTAATTAATACATTATTTTTAATTCCATTTTTTATTAAATTACCGGTTGGTAATGTAACTTATAAAATGATCCATTCTGAAATAATGAAAAAAATTACTTTATTTATTTCTTCAAAAAAACTTAAAGAATTAAAAATACAATTCAATACTGATTTAGAATATAATTTTGAAAGTTCTGAACAATCAATAGGTGACGATTTAATTCTTTCACAAAATGAAAGTAGAAAAAGTAATGATCCAAATATTAAAAAAAAAAATTCTATTTTAATTGAAGAAAGAAATTTCAAAAAGATATCAATAAATTCTAAAAAGAAGAACCATGATGATAATAATTTTAGTAATGATATTGAAAACTTCAGCAGCAATAACAGTGACGAAGATGATAACTACGACTACGACAATAACAACCGCAGTAAAAACAACAACAATAGTAAAAACAACAACAACAACAACAACAACAACAATAATAATAATAATAATAATAATAATAATAATAATAATAATAATAATAATAATGATAATGATAATGATAATAATGATAACAATGACAACAACAACAACAACAACAACAACAATAAAAATAATGATATCAAGAATATTAACAAAAATAACAGTAACAATTTTCAAATTATGAAGCAAAATATTCCGAATATTTTGATAAAATCAAATTGCCTTCCAAAAAATTCGAAAAAAAATGAAAGGTTTGAATTATTTGAAATTGTAAAAATGATTCCAAAAACAACAATTATAAAAGAAATTATTCGAGATTTTACAAATATTGAAATAAATGGGAATACTATTTTAGCAATGAAATGGAATTTAGAATTATTTACGGGGAAAGATGCACAAATCAAAAGAAGGAATATTCGAATATTCCAAAAGCATATTCAATATATAAAATACCAAGCCTTTTTAAAAGGCAATGGTAAAGATTGTCGATTAAATGGGAAAATAAATAATCAAAATAAAAAAACTAACGAGAATAGTACAAATGAATCTGATAAAAATAATATCCAAAAAGAAGATGAAGACGAAATTTTCTCTTTTGGAAAATGGCAAAATTTAACATTGAACGATTATTTTTATAATTTCCAAAAAAAAAAAATTCTACAAAATGATAAGATTATTTGTCCAAATTGTAGTAAACAAGGGAAGGGTAAGCATAAATATGAAATCTTAGAAACGCCAGAAACTTTAATTATTGGATTGGACCGTTTTAAGCAAGGAAAGTTTTCTACAGAAGGCAGGTTTTTCCAATTCCCCTTGCAATTTGATTTATCCCCCTCCCTATTAATCAAATCGCAGCAACAAAAAAGTAACCAGTATTCCCTTTATGCAATAATCAGCTATTTGGACAATAATGACAATAACAGCACTAATACCAATAATAATGATAATGCTTATAAAGTATTTATAAGAAACCTCGAAAAGGGTCAATGGTATGAATTTAATAGAAAAATCCCTCAAAAAATTGATGACCTTGATTATAATATCAATAATGGTGTTTATTGTTTATTTTATCATAAAATTGATCCCAATAATGATCCTCTTTTATTGAAAGGTCTATTTACAGAAAATTGGAAACAAAAATTTAATCAAATTAGAACTAAACAAATATCAAGAAAAAGTAAATTGAAAATTTTTGGAATATCCCAAGTTAAAAATTTATTTAAATAAAATTTGAATTAATTCTTTTCTGAAACATAACACAATAGATTTTGTTTATTTATACTGTTTTTAAATATGGTAAATTTTTCCTTAGAAATAAATTTATTGATATGATCATTCATGTAATAAATTTTATTTTATCCAAAATTAATATATAATATTATAAACCCCTTTCCAAAAATTTGGACACACCCAAAATCAAAAATAGGAAAAAAAAAAAACTCAATTTATTACAATTTTTCCAAACCTAATATAAAAATACATTTAAGTAGTCCAGTATTAGTGTTTTTATTAGTAATCATTTCCATCCAAATAAAAGAAAAACGAAAAAATAAAAATCTATGTGTCCAAAATAATTAAAAGAGAGTAACAAAAAATTTGTATTAGTAAATTTGTTGAAATTTTACTAACAATTGTTGATCGATCAAATGATAAGATACCATCAACTAATTGTATGTGCTTTTTCTAAGTTAACAAACTCAACACTAGCCTTCTATCAACCATCGAAAAAATTTCCAGATCTGAGCAAACAGATTCAGTAACTGGAAAAAAGGAAATGAAAACAAAACAAAAAAGACAAAAAATAAAATAGTTTGTAAAAATCAAAATTATTTCCAAAATGAATGTAAAGTGTAGTAATGATGTTCTTTCCACTGTTTAAACTGTGTCAAAATTTTTGGAATTTAGTTTATATTATTATTATTTTTATATATCACATTTCCTTAAAAATCCTTAATTCTAAACAAGAGTATCTTTTAGGGATGTTTTTTCAAAACCAATTTAAAATTTTTAACACACCAAAAGTCGATTTTTTAAAAAATAAAAAATCTTATTTAAATAAATTCTCGAAGAAATAGTAGATTAAAACTATTAAATAATTGAAATGATAATAAACTTTGTTATTTTAAATGACATCATATTTTTTAAAGATCAATTATTTTTTATACTTGACCTTTAAAGAACAAATAAGAAAATAAGTAGAATAATAAACATCAAAAAAGAATAGTTGATATCCGCCTGTAATAAAACTAATTAACCAATAGATTTTCTTAAAAATTGAAAAACTCAAATTCTTAGGTAACCCCATTTAGAAAAACAACAATGGATTCATTTTGATCTCAGATTGAAGATCAAATAAAATCCCAATAGAAATAAATATGATTTCTCGACAATCATTTTCAATGTTTCAATAACATTAGAATAACAGTTTTTTATCAAGTGACTATCGATCTTTATTTAAAAAAAAATTTCAAATGAATTATGCTTCAATCAAAAATCAAAAAAAAATGTGCAAAAATGCGAAAAAATGATTTCAATTTTGGAAAATTTTCAAAATTAATTTTTTCTTCTAATATCAATGTAAACTCAATAAACATCCGTAATTCACTCATAACAACTGGGTCCATTTTACTGGAAAATGACTTATTTATTAATATTGATTCACAAAAGAAAAAATAAATAATTATCAATCAAAACAAAAAATGGTGTGTCAAAATTTTGGAAGTGAGGATTTATTGTTCAGGATTTAGTGTTAATAAAAAAAACACACTTTATCTATTATAGAGAGAATTTGAAGTGGCAAAATTTGGATCTAATTTTTCGGATTTCTAGAAAATATAAAGTGTATAGATACAGTCATTAGAAGTTTTTTGAAGCTAAATTTATTTTTCAAAGATAAACTGAAGAATCTTTATAAAAAAAAATAGAATAAGAAAAAAGTGAAGTATTTTTTTTTTTTTTTATTATTTAAGGGGGGAGTTATTGACCCCTCTTATTTGCCCGAATTCCTAAATTTTTATTTAGGAATTTAATTAAAGACTCAAAAATAAGTTTATTACCCACTAAGGCTAATAAAGAGTTTGAATCCTTTTTTATAATAATATTAGAAATATTATTATTATTTAATATATTCGATATATTAATTTTTTTTTAATTCAGATATCCAGATTTTGTGATTATTTTCATAGGCTGAGCAGTTCCATAGAAAATGGTCTAAATCTTCAATAATATCTAAATTGTTTATTTTTTTACATAATTCACACAGTTTTGATTTGTTCTTATTCATAACATAAGAGTACCTGTTAAGGTAATTTGTAAAATTTCTGAGTTTTAAAATTGAAGTTGAGCCCTTTCATTTTAAATATCTTTGCAGCTTATTTATAGTATTATTGATTTGTACTATTTTTAGATATTCTTGAACTTTCCAACTTGGACTATTTTCTAAGTTTTTAAAAAAGTGAAGTATTAAAAAATAAAAAAGTTAAAAATAAGTAGAAAAAATATAACATTATTTTAATTGTAATGAATTTATCTGATCAGGTGATACAAGATCAGTTAGAAATGAGATCTTTATCTTAATAGAATTTTGAGTCAGATTGGTCAAAAAATATTTTGTAGTAATATGATATATTTTTTTTATTTCATTTTCCTCAGTAATTCATCATTATCTCTTTGGAAATGATATTAAAAACAAAATTTTTAATTTTTTTTGTTGTACTTTTTCCTGTGTTTTTTTTTTCTCTTATATTTTTCACAGCACAAATAGAGTGGTATATGTAATAAATTTTTTTGTTAAGCTTGGGTATAATTTGGAGTTTTCTTTCTTTTTCCTATCTATATGTTTATCGATTTACACCGTTTTTGAAGGATTTTCTATTTTAAATAGAGTTGTTGATTTCCATTTAGTGTAGGAATGCTTTTCAATGAAGCTGTTGAGAAATTGGACGAATTTGAGGTATTTTTTAAGTTTTCAGTTTAAATATTAATGAGAGTTTACAAAAAACTTATATTGGTGAATTTGTTGAACTTTTATTCATAATTTTGATTGATCAAAGGATAGATACCATCAACTAATTTTATTTGTTTTTTTTTTTTTTCATTAATAAATAACTCAAATTAAACGCTATATCGATCCTTTAACATAATTTTTGATCTGGTATTACAAATTATCTCATTGAAAAAACGGAAATGAAAACAAAAAACTAAAAAAAACAAAAATCATTGAGTTATTCAGCTTAACTCTATTTAAAATCTGAAAACCACTTAGATCAAAAACATCAAAAAAAAATTTTTTTTCACTGAATTGGAGATCAAAATTAAATTGTTAATAAAAATTAATAAAAATACAAACCTTAAAAATTATTTTTCTAATACAACCAACCCCTAAAGGGGGTAGTATTTTTTGAAAATAAAATGAAATCTTGTTGAGAGCCTTGAAAATAATATTTTTTGTAATTTGTGTTTTAACTTTATGAAATGGATAGTTAACCTCATCTAAATAATTTATTAATTTGTGCCTCTTTTTTAAAATGTAAAATTCACAAGTTTCCAAGATTAAAACGAAAAAAGTAACCTATTATTTTTATTAACAATTAAGTTAATTGTTGAAAATGGGAAAACATATTTTTCTTTTAATGTTCGAAAAAGTATTGATTGTGATTGAATTTTTTTATTTTGTTATTATTTTTAATATTTGATATTTTGATACAAAATCCAGTAAATAAAATTATTGAGGTAAAGGTGATTTAATGAATAAATATTAGAGAGAAGTTTAACAAAATTTTTTAAATGAAATATAGATATATTAAGGAAAAAATTCATATTCTTATTACGTTTTAAAAAAGTCGTTTCCTGGTTTTCATAAAAGGAATTCACAAAAAAATGATGAATTAAATTACTAATTTGGAAAATTTTTTTTTAACAAATTGTTTTGTCTTATTTACAAGAATCATTATAACAATTTAAATCATTTTTTGTCATGAAAAAAATTGATTTTGGAGATTGTGGATACAATTACTTGATTCCCAAATATCTTCAAGAAAATTTTATTTTGAAAAATCAAATTAATTCTTGTAACAAAAACACAACTTCTGAGTAAAATTTTTAAATGGCTTTAAAACTTGAATAGTTATAACTCTACATTTTTAAAAAAATTTAATTATTTTTCAATTGGTAGAATAAATCATTTTTTGGTTTACCAAAAGAATTATCTCAAAAAAGAAAAAAACTTTATATTAATATTCCTGACAAAAAAGACTTGTTACTGATATAATAATGATGGAAATAACAATAAAATGGGTAAAAAACTTTTTATAATGTGAGAAATAAATTGAATTTAAAAGTTTTTTTTTTTATAATAAAATGGATTAAAAAAATTGATCTTACTTAAAAAATTCTTTTCTGGGTTTCTTGGTCGATCAGAATTTTTTGACACTTGGCATATACAAAATTTCTAAGTAGAGAATACCGCCCATAACATATTTGCCAATTTTACCTTCTTTTATTTAGCAGACTGATCCCTTAAAGAGAAAAAGTAAACGATTTATGAATATTTCAAAAATTCCAACAATTTTCATTTTATTCTTTTTTTTTATTGACATAAGAAATTTTTTATTTTCAACAAAAGCCACAATGGGACAAAACCTAACATCTGAAATCAAACACTTAAATGAAACAAGAGCAAGAACTTTGGATGCGTCTTCAAGAGGGCTTGTTACAATTGATGCAAGCATCCCACCATGTCCAAATTTGATTGAATTGAATTTGTCAAACAACAAAATATCCTCGATTCCTTCCATTTTGCTGAAGGACTTTGCCTCTTTGAGGATTGTTGACATTTCTTACAACAGTTTGAAAACAATTGTTCCTGAAATTGCCATGCTTCAAAACCTGATGAAACTTTCGCTTGTTTCCAATCAAATGACAACACTACCAAAAGAAATTTGTCAATGTACCGCTCTAATTGAACTCAATTTAAATGACAACGAAATTAGTTTCCTTCCTGACAACATTGGTACTGATTTCTTCTTTTTTTTTTAATCAATTCTTATTCTTTTTCTTTTAATCATTTCTTTTTCTTTTTCTTTTTCTTTTTCTTTTTCTTTTTCTTTTTCTTTTTCTTTTTCTTTTTCTTTTTCTTTTTCTTGAAAAAAACCTTCTTAAATAATTGAAAATTTCTTTTTTTTTTTTTAATTTTTAAAAACTGCATCTTTCTCTTTTCACCAATCTCTTAAAAGGTGATCTTGAGTTACTCAGAAAATTGTATGTTCACAAAAACAATTTAAAAACACTTCCTGATTCAATTGGCAATCTTGTTTCTTTGATTGAATTGGATGTTGGTGATAACAATCTTTCTGAATTAAATGTAAATATTTTTTGGATGTTCTGACCTTAGATATCTCGACGCAAGCAACAACACAATTCCTAGTATTTCTGGTGAAGCAATTAAGGGTCTATCTAGACTAACAGTAATTCTTTTTTTTTTTTTTTCTCTTTCTTTCTTTCTTTCTTTCTTTCTTTTCAATTATTTTTGTTTTTTGTTGTTTTTTAAATCTATTTCAAGTGAAAAATTGTTTTTGTCTTCAAAATATTAAATTGAATAAAACAAATTTTGTTTGATTGACAATCAATATTATTAAAAATTTAATCAAGATCATTTTTTGTTCACCATTTAAGAAAAAAGTGAAACAAGGAAAAAAAAAAGTAAAAAAACAGTTTTTCATTGTTAACCTGAATAGAAACTGAAAATTAAAAGGTAAAATCAATTAAAAGAAGAAATAAATTAAACTTCCAAGAATAATTCATTATATTATTATCAATCCAACGAACAAATACAATTTAGCACTCCTTTTATATCGTAATAATTATTGTGGTTTTGGAGATCTCAAAAATAGTCAAATTTTTGAACAAATTTTTAAATGATAAATCAATCAAAGAAAAACCCTTGACTCTAAAGATAGTATTAAAAAAACTGTTGTTGTGTTTTGTATTCTTCATATCGTATTTAGTCAATTATTTTCTATTATTTGATAGATCTTACTTGACATTTTCAGTCCAGTTTCCACTTAATAATTGTGTTGAACTTTTTTTCTCAAATGATAAGTCCAAAATATGAACCTTTTGCCCGATTTTGATTCTGAAAAATATTTTTTATCAATTTCTTGTTTTTCTATTTAAAAGCAAAAAAACAAAAAAATAATTTGATAAATAATCAACAAAATTAAAAATGAAAGATAAAATATTTCAAAAAATACTAAATATAACAAGTGATGTAGATCTGAAAAATATAGCATCATTTTTTATATTTTTTCTAATATTTTTTCTCGAGTAAAATAACAACTATAATCATAAAAAATAATATAAAAAAAAAAAATAGAATTAATCTAATTATTTATTAAATAATTTAATTTCAAAATTACAATCAAGAAGAGGTAAATTAATCCCATGGGTTTTCAATATCAAAAGACTTGTGAAGATCTTAGGTTTTTTTCATTCAATTTGAGAAAATATATTCAGGAACTTAAAATAAATATTTTTCATTAATTAATTGGAAAATGACAGAAATAAAAAAAAAACAATAATCTAATAATTTATGAAACAATAAGAAATTAAAATTAAATAATTACCAAAATACCAAAATAATTTGATTTCAAAACAAGATAACCAAATCAAAAAATAAATAAATAAATATAGACAAAAGTTATTTACAAAAAAAAATTCCAAACTCTGTATTTTATCTTGAAAAATAAAATAATAAACAGATCAAAAAAGTAAAAATTATTGATAAATTATTCATATACAATTAAGTAAAATATTAATACTCATTGAATCAGGATCTATTGTTTGTATTTCAAAATATGTTTATCAAAATATATATCAAAAAAAAAATTAGGGGCAAATTTATTTAATATTATTTTTTTATTTTTTCCTTTGTCCTACAAAAAATAAAATGATTACACTATATTTTTATTTATTAATCTATATTGGTTATTATCTCTAAGCACTTTAGTAAAATACATTATTATTCAAAAAAAAAAAAAACAATTAAACAAATTTTTTTCTGATGAAAAATATGCCCCCATTTTTGAAATTTAGCTTATATCAAAAAATGAAAAAAAAAAAAAAAAACACTTTTTTTACACAAAATAAGAAGTGAATAATTTCTATTTAATATATGGGCAATATAATAAGGATCCAAACCATTTTATAAACAAAAAAATCGAGTTATAAGTATTCATTCTATTTGAAATTCTATCAAGATTAAATCTCTTTGGAAAAAACCTTTTATGAACAAAAATACAAAAAATAAGTGCCAATTTTCACACCTAAAAAATATATCTTATAAAATTGATAACAAAAATTTTCATATCTTTTATAAAAGTAATGTCTTACAAATAAGCAAATTAAATTATCATCTTGAATAAGCCAAATTTCAAAATTAGGGGCAAACTTATTATTATTATTATTTTCTTTTTTCATTTGTCCTTCAAAAAATAAAATGATTACACTCTATTTTTATTTATTAATCTATATTGGTTATTATCTCTAAACACTTTATTAAAATACATTATTATTCAAAAAAAAAAAACAATGAAAGAAATTTTTTTCTGATGAAAAATCTGCCCCTATTTTTGAAATTTAGCTTAGATTTACAACAAATAACAATTTAGGATAATTAATTAATAATATTAGAATTAGGTTTTATAAAGATATTTTAAAATATATTTAAACGTCTGTTTTTAAAAAAATCTCATTCAAATTTTTTATATTTCAATCTAAAGTGTATTATTGTGATTTTTCTTACTGTTTTAACTGTGTTTAAAATTTTGAATTTAAACTTTATATATTAGAAGAATACCCCAAAATAATCATCACACACTTTATTTTTTCTTGGAAAATAAAATAATAACAAGATCAAAAAAGTAAAAATTTTTAATAAAAAACAGAATTTTTTTGGGATTCATTAATCAAATTATTTTATTTTAAATTTTATTTTGAAATATAATTAAATCAATAAATCAAAATCTTATTTCTTCTTATTTTTTTTCATTTCAGTTAAATATTTTAAATAATATATTTTTTTTTCCTTTATTATTAATTTATTTACGACAAATTTCTTTCTTATTATTTTTATATGAAATGAATATATATATATATATATATATATATGAACTATACACGTATTAATTAATTTTGTGATTAATTTATTCTATTTATTTTATATTTTTAGTGTTTAAATTTTGGAGGAAATGAATTGACAGAGTTACCTGAAGAAATGTCACAATTAGTAAATTTAAAGGAATTATTGTTATATGAAAACAAATTTTCTTATTTCCCAAGAGTATTAACAAATTTATGGAATTTAGAAATTTTAGATCTCAACAACAATGAAATTAAAGAAGTTCCCATGCAAATCGCAGCAATGTTATCTTTAAAAAATCTTTCTTTAGCTGCAAATTCAATCAGAAATATTCCAAAAAGAATTGTCTGTTATGGTTTGAATCACTATTTATTCTTTCTTTTTTAGCTTTTACTTTAATTATTTGTTATATACATTTCTCTATTATTTGTTATATCAGTTTTTTATATTCAACACTTTGAATTAAAATATTCCTAACTGCAAATAAAACAAATCTTTGATAAATAATATTTTTATGATTTTCATTATTTTTAGACTCATTTACAACAATTAAATTTACAAGAAAATCCACTTGTTTCTGCATTACAAGCTGTTTTTCAATACAATGAAAATTGGAAGGTTATTGAAGCTGTCTTTATGGTTCTTTCTTATGGAAACGCATGTAAGTTTACATTTTTTTTTTTTCATTTTTTTTAATGATTTATTTATTTTTTATTCACATTTAAATAATGGCAATCTTTTTTCCTTATTATTATTATTATTATTATTATTATTATTATTATTATTATTATTATTATTATTATTATTATTATTTTAATATTAAATAACTATAGCCAAAGGAGCAAAAGAATTTCTTGAAGAATTAGAACAATTAAAAGAACAATTTAGAAAACAAAAAGAAACTGAAGAAAATTTATAATGAAATCATTTTATTATATTTTATTTAATTTAACACAAACGAATAAAATGCCAAAATCAATAATTATGACAAGATAAAAATTCATTTTAAAAAAAACATATTATTTTGATCAAAATAAAATCAAACAACAACAATAACAACAACAACAAATATCTTTTTATTAAATAAAAATAATAATTCAACTTTATTCAAATCTAAAATATTTTTATCAAAATTTAATATTTCAAATATTTGTGATTTATATTTAAATAAAACTTTTTCTTAATACTTAAATTTGTATTTATATTTTTGATTTTGGTTTTGATTTTTTTTTTTAAAAATTGTAATTTATTTTTTTTTTATTGATTGAAGGGAGTGATCAAAGATCCTCTTACAGCAGTTAGGTTTTTTTTAATTATTGTTTTGATTAGAAAATCAATAGATTTTCGAAACAAAAACAAAAATACTAATAAAAAAGTGCCATTAGCTTTTCTTGAGTTTTCTGTTTATTAGGAAAATCGATAGATTTAACAAATCAAACAGAAAACCTCAAGAAAACCGCCATTAGGTTTTTTTTAATTTTAGAAATTTAAAGAAAATTTATTTAATTATCTTTATATTCCAAAAATTAAAAAAAACTTAGGCACTCGAAGGCCTTCGCTCTTTTTACTAATGCTAAATTAGTAATTTAGCTGATAAAGAAAAAAAAATATTTTCGAATCGAGTAAGTTCCAAATTTTTATTGGTCGAAAGATTAAAAAAACAAAAAGCAAAAGGAAAGAGAAGAAAAAAAAAGAAAAACGAAAATCTAAAAACTTTTTTTTAAAATACAATTGGTAAAAAATCAAAAAAAAACCAACTGTCCATTTTTATTAATAACACTCAAAAAACAGATACGATCCTTTTATTTAAAAAATTGTCGTTTAATAATTACTTGGAAATCGTGAATGCTTTGTTGAGAGGCAGTTGTTTAGTAATTGCCATTTTTTTTCTTTTTGATCAAATCTTTTTTGATCGTTCCAGTTTTTGTTTTTGTCTTTTCTTTTTATTTTCAAGTTACCCATACCGACTAGTTTATATCCTTCCAGTATTAGTTGGTAATCACTTGATCTTTTTCTCCGAAGTAGCTCTTATTCCCAATAAAAAGGAAATTTAACAAGGGAAAAAATAGAAACAAATAAAATTATTATTTATTATTTTTAAAGTTAGTTTTTTTTGAAAGCTTCCAAAGAAAAATTTTTATATACAAATTTGAAGTATTTACAAAATAATTAAAAATTAAAACATGTTATAAAATCGTTATTATTATTTTTTATTATTCGAAAAAAAAACATAATATGAACAAGAGTTTTCTTCGAAAGGTGTTGTAATATTGTTATAAAATGATTATTTTATTATTATAACTATAAAAAAAAATAATTGAAAAAAATAAAAAGGAAGAAAATTAAAAGCATATACATCCAGGTGTGTTTTCATCGTAATTTTGTTTATTTTTTGAAATATTATTTTTCAAATTCTGTTTATATTCCAAATCTTTGAATTTTTTTTTTTTTAGTTTTTTATTTAAAGTTCCATTTGTATTTTTGTTGTTTTGCAATTCATTTAATTGGTATAATAAATAAGAATTTTCATTTAATTGATAATAGTCGACGGCATCTTGAAGTTCTTCAACAATTTTTCCATTCATTTCTTCATTAAAGATACTATCATAATATAAAAATTTAATTAATATTTGCAATGTTTTATATGATTTTCCAGTGTAATCGCCAACTTGTCCTTTATGATCATTGATATTTAAAAACATGCCACGAAATATATTACTTCTTGCTTGAAGGATTAATTGATGGACGGGGATTTTTATAATTCCTGCATTTTTTTCTCTAAAATTATTTTTTTTGTTTAGATTGGTATTTAGTGCTATTTTTTCCTTTTCCTGTTCCTTTTCATTTTTATTTTTATTTTCTTTTTCAACTTTTTCATTTTTATTTTCGTTTTCATTTTCATTTTCATTTTTGTTCTTATTATTATTATTATTATTATTCGTATTAATTTTGATAATATCAGATATATTAATATTATAATTATTGGTGTTTGGATTTTTATTTATATTTTTGTATTTGCCAATACTAGTAATATTTGTTATATTTGCCTTTATATTTAAATTAAGATTAATCTCTGAATTATTTTTTTGAACAATAATTGTGAAATCTTTTGTTTCATTCGATACATATAATTTTTTTAAATCCCGAACCAGACCCTTTCTTCCAGATTTTTGGTAAATGTCTATGTGGAGTTTTTTACAGATTGATTTTGTTATTTTACAATTATAAATAACACCTGAATAAACCCATTTAAAAAAAGAAATTAAATCCTCTTGATTATACGATTTAAGTAAATCTTGAAGTTTGTTAATTGTTTTATTAAGTCGAAGTTCAACCCAGATTTTATGAAGTTTAATTTTGTTAATAGTACAGTTACAATTTTCTTTTAAAATGAAAAGTTTTAAAAAATCTGAAGATAATGAATTAAATTGTATATAAAGATTTTTTAATTTTTCATTTTGTAAATAATATAATGGTTTCTTTTTAGACTATTTTTTTTTGTTTATACAATATTAGAATTTAAATAAGATTGGAAAAGATCAATTATAAAGTTTTTTGATAGAGAAAAGAAGAGTTAATTTAAAGAAGAAAATCAAATATAAAAAATAAATTAAAAATAAATTAAAAAGATGATTATTAATTCTATTTTTTTGGACATTCCCTCTTGTGAAGTGAATCAAAAATTTTATATTAAAGAATTAATGCAAATGAATAATAATAAGAATAATAATAATAATAATAATAATATCTTCAACGTTATTCAAAATAAAGACTCATTATTTATCTTATTGTATGAAAATGATAAAAAAAATTATGATTCTTTATTAAATTATCTAAACAAAAATTTAGAAATGGGGAAATAAAGGGGGGCACTGTAGAGTGCCGTAGAGTACCTAGGTTTTTTTTGATTTTTAGAATGAAAAGAAAATTTAATAAATTTAATTTTTATTTCAAAAAATAAAAAAAAACGTAACAGCTGTTTTCTTGCAGTTTTCTCTTTTATTCTAAAATCAATAGATTTTCTGAATAATAAGAAAAATCAAGAAAATCTAACGAAAAGTATATTGATTTTCCATATAAACAGAAAACTTAAGAAAACCTAACGACTCTTTTCCAGAATTCAAAAGAATTGAGTAGAATCAAATATTTTACTCGATTCTTTTAAATTCTGGAAAAGTTAAAGGATGTTTCTTTCTAATTTAAGAAATAAAAAGAAGTTTTAAGGAATGTTCTTTTAAATTCTAAAATTCAAACAAACTGGCTGCACTTTTTTAAAATTTAAAAGAATTGAGTGAAATTATAGATTTTACCCAATTTGTTTAAATCCTGAAAAGGATAACATTGGTTTTCTTGATGCTTAACAGTTCTATCTGTAAAATCTATGGACTTTTCAGAATAAACAGTATACTCAAGAAAACCTAACGACTATTAGGGGAAATTAATTTCCTTCTTTTCAATAATAATAATAATCAATTTCAAAAATAAATAAAAATAATTTAAAAAAAAAAATAATAAAATAATTACTTTCTATAATAAATAATAATGAATTTAAACGAAAATAATAATAGAAAAGGAAGATTTAAATTTTTTTACAAAAATATGATTTTGATGATAAATAATTTTTTGTGTTAAAAAAAAAAAAACAATGAACTAATTTTTTACATTTTTTAAATTTAAATTTGCTCCTGAATTCATTAACAATTTAAAAGTTTTAGAAACGTACTGTAAATCTTTTCTTTGAAAAAGATAATGAAGTGCAGTGTTACCCTAAATTTAAAAGTTTATCATAATCAGATTAATAAATATAATACAATATAATATACATACATTAATGAATAATTATAAATAAAAAAAAGGAAATAATAATTAAATAAAATAAAATGCTTACTTTCTATTTAAAATATATTTAAGTTTGAAATAAGATAAGAAATATTTATAAAATTATAAATTTTAAGGTAATTATAATAAAAAAAAAAATGTTAACAATATTTAAGCTTACATCCTATTATAATTTATAAAAGAAAAATACAAAAGGTAGAAAATTCAAAAAATTATTAGAAATAATACTTTTAATTTTTTAAAATGTATAAAATATTATTTTCGAATACACAATCCCTTATATTATGACAAAAAGGTAACAAAGATTAAACAATTTTTTCAAAGTATTTTCGTCAAATTTTAAAAAAAAAAAATTTTATAATTTCATTTTGTATTTTTGATTAACCTGGAAAATGTTCTACTATAAAATTGTCTTTCGTTCTTTTTTACCCCTTATGAGATAAATATAAGTGATTGTGTCTTGAAAAATATTCTTTTCAAACTTTCGCATATTTTTTGTATCTATGAATTTTAAATAAAATTAATGATTTTACATTTTGAAAATTAATTTCATAATCTTCTTGAATGATTGATTCTAATATTTTTGTGTCTAATTTTTGTTCGAAATGTGCGGGGCCTTTAATTAAAAATTGCAATTTATTTAGCCCTTGTAAGAGTTCACTTGCATGTGTGACACCACCATCACAAGCTTTTGAAACATATTCATATCCTTTCTTGATATTTATGTCGGTACCACATCCATCTAAATAACATCTTCCTTTGAAAGTGGTTAATTTATTTATTTATTTTTTTTTTTTTTTTTTTTGTGAAATATAAAAGGTGAATGACAATTTATTTAAGAAAATAACAATAAAAAAAATCATGAATAAATGAAATCAGTAACTCTTCATTGAAATAATTAATTTTTTGATTTAAAACATAAAGTTTTTTTTTTGATTTAATTTGAATAACCAATTTGATATATTTAAATAAGAAATTATTTTTTCAATATTGATTCAATTGTTTAAATATAATATTTCAAATTAATGAATATATAGATAGATGGGAATTATTTTGAATCTTTCCAATATGTTTTTAATAAAAAATATAGAAATAAAATTATTTCATGGGTCTTATAATTTTGTTGATCTTTGGCTCTCTTTCAAAAAACTATAAAAAGTCTTAATAATTCAATATTAATTCAACATTAATCGGTTGGTATTTGTTTTCCAAAAATATTTAATCAGAAGAAAAAAATTTGATGTTTTATTTTTGATATTTTTTACTTTTTACAAATTTTCCTTTTTAATTAGTTTGTGTTTCTCTTCTTTTTGTTTTTTTAGGTGTTTGGGGTGGGGGGTGCGGGCAAAAGGAATAAAAAAATCATTATAAGAATTGGTAAACTTGCCCATGATTAGATTTAACCAAACTTGTTCATGATCAGATCTTAAACAAAGTAAATTGATCTGATCAATTCTTAAACGAAATGAACTGGACTGAAGCGAAATAAGTAAACTGAATCCAACTGAAGAGATTTAAAACTAATTGAAGTGAATTAAATCAAACTTTCCATACAATCCGTAGAGTTGTTATTTATACTGTATTATAAATGCCAAAATGGTATCTTGTACTGAGATTTTGCGAAAACAGGGTTTGGGAAACTTGCAAAAAAAGAAAAAGAAAACAATCTAATGAAATAAAAAGAAAATTAAAAAGAAATTCTTATTCTTAAAAACTAGTGCTTTTAAGTAACCGTATCTCTAAAATTTAATTTTAAACTCGATAAAGTAACATATTTCATTTGATCTATAGTTAGTCAAATGTTTAGATCTTCTTCTTTCTTAAAATAAATTAAGGTGGTGATCCAATAAATTATCAAGAGAAACGGAAACAACCAGCCTACCCGACACTAGAGGTACAAAAAAACTTTTAAATTAAGTTTTTATATTTTTTTTTCTTATTTTTTTCGTCTCTTTTATTTCTTATTTTTCTTTCTTGTTTTTGTTTAAAAATATCTTTATTCTTTTATTTTTTTATTAAAACGAATAGCAATTATATAGTTATAATATTGTCTATATTATAACCAGGATAAAAAAAATCAAAATAAATTTAGGATTTAAGAAAGTGATGTAGAGTGCCTAGGTTTTCTTGAGGTTTTCTATTTTATTTGTGAAGTGTTCTCGTTTTTTTTGAGGTTTTCTATTTTATTTATGAAATCTATCGATTTTCCAAATAAACAGAAAACTCAAGAAAACCTAACAGCGCTTTTCCATAATTCAAAAGAATAGAGAAAAATCTTTGATTTAACTCAATTATTTTAAATTCTGGAAAAGTTAAAGGTGATTTTTTTAAATTTGAGAAATAAACCGTAATTTTATTTAATTTTCGTTATTTTCTCAAATTAAAAAAAACCTAACGAAAAGTTCCTAGGTTTTCCAGAATTCAAAAGAATAGAGAAAAATCTTTGATTTTACTCAATTCTTTTAAATTCTGAAAAACCTAATCGCAAACAGGTGGTAATTTTGTTGAATCACCTCTCTTCAATAATAAAAAAAAAAATTAAAATAAAACTACTCAGATTTTTTTTTTTGAAAATTAAAATATTATTTTTTGATTAAAATTGTGGATCGAAGGGAAAAGCCTTTTTTTCAGGTATATTATTAAATATCCAAATTTTGTCAAATTGGATTTTTTTGTATCTTTGAAGAGTTTCATAATAATTTTTCATCGTAAAGAAAGTTTTTTATCGTTTTTAATAATTGTGAGAGGAAAAATCAAAAGGTTTATTTTGTGATTAGTAGTATTTTATTACTTAAATTGTAGAAAATCCAAAATGTTGAAATCGTCAATACTAAATATTTTTAATTTTTTTTTAAAAAACCCAATTTTAACACCCAAAGTTAGGTGGAAACTTTTTATCACTTAAAACAAGTGACACAAGTCTAGTTCGTCTCTTAATCATTATTTTTTAAAAAAAAGCTTGACTAAAATTCCTGAACATACCATCCAAATCGCACCAGCCTACTCTAACATACTCTAATATAAACTAACCCACTCATAGAGATGCGGTTTTAAATAAATACAATCACTGTATTTTTCAATGGAATTGACTATTTTGAAAAAAATGGGAATTTGACCAATTTTGAAATTTGTAAAGTAATATTTTTTCCTTTTCTTTTCCTGTTAGTTATTAAATTAATATTTTTAAGATTTTTTTTATTTTGAAAAGAAATTCAATGTGAAACATTAAGTTGATGAAATTATTTGGATGAAAGTTATTTTTTTTTTTTTCATCTTTTTACTTTTTTCGATTTTTTGCATATTTTTCATTGAGCCATAATTGATAAACAATTTTTTTTTCTGACAAGATCCATAGTTATAAAGTAAAAAAGTGTTATTTTAATGTTACTGAAACAGTGAAAATGATTGTAGAAAAATCATAATTGATTTCTATGGGGATTTTCTTTGATCTTCAATTTGAGATCAAAATGAACATTGTTGTTTTTTTCAATGGGTCACCTTCGAATTTGAGTTTTTCAATTATTAAGAAAATATATAAATTGGCTAAGATTGACTTCACATGGATATCGTCTGTTCTTTGATGTCTATTATTCTACTTATTTCTTTTTTTTATTTGTTAATGGTTATTGATAAAAAATTAATTGAGATTTGTAATTTTTTTTTTTTGGGTACCTTTGACAGAAACAAAGTGTATATTTCAAAAATTTTAACTAACCTAAATAATGTTAATGGAAGTGGTTTTTTTTTGTGGTTAGAAAAAAATCGAACTGAGATTCCAATCAAAATAAATTTTCTAATTTTGTAAATTTCTATAATTTCTTGGAATTTTTCTTTTGATTCTGGTAATCATTAAACTTTTTGTTTTTATTTTTCTTTTTAAAAAGATCATCTAGAAAAAAAAATGGGATCTTTGAAAAGACCAATAATTACTAATCAATTTGAGACTATATAATATCTTTTAAAATTCATAAAATTCATGATAAAACAATTATATGTTAACTTTTTTGAGTGGAAGTTCAGTAATAAAAAATCCGTAAGGCTCATTTAAAAAATTGTAACTCACTTTTTATTAGTTTTTAGTTTTGTTTTTTTTTAATTTTCAAAATATTGAGCTTTTATATGTTTAGAATAATTTAAAAGTTAATTATTAATAAAGTTTAATAATTAGTTGGCCTTGAATACTCAAATAATATTTTTTTTTTTTTTCAATTTAGTGTTTCTTGCGAGCCACATTTTTTCAAATATAGTTTACATTTCATTCAAATTTACTTTGTATATGTATTATATTGTCAATATTCTATATTACAATATATAAATAAAAATCCCTCAAATTTAATTCAATTATGTTATTGCAAGGAAACATAATTTTAACAAAAGAACTACATGAAAAGAAATGTTATTATATTTAAATGGTTTAACCTATTATTTATAAAAAAAATGTTCTCTGTAATTTTTCATGAATTTTCAATTTTGAAAATAAATTAACTTTATACAGTTTTTTAAGGAAATGGTTTCTCGATAAAATTTGTAGTAAATATTTTTTGATGAATTTCTTACCTAAATTAAATTGGCCAAAACGATCATCTTTCTCAGCAGATTGTCTATACCATTCTAAAGCCAATTTAGAATTTCTTTCAACATCTTGACCAAATTCATAAGATACTCCTAAACTATTCATTGCTGCTGCATTTCCTGCCAAGGCTGCCCTTTTAATCCACATAATTGCCTTTTCTGAATCTGTTTCAATGCCTTGACCCTTTTGATAGCAAATCCCAACATTGAACATACTTTGATCATCCTTTTGTTCGGCTGCTTTTAAAAAATATTGAAATGCTTTTTTATCATCTTTTGGTAAACCATCTGATGATGTATAACAATAACCAATACTTGATGTACAATTTACGTTTCCTTAATGAAAATAAAACCAAATAATAACAAAAAAATAAATAAAAATGCAATTAATAAATAATCCAACAATTAAATAAAATAAAATTAAAAATAAAAATATAACAAGATTAATAATTATATCATCTCGTGGATTTTTATCACTGAGAAATAATACATCAATATCATTTGTGTGTATGTGTGCATGTGTGTGATGATCAGATGTGGGTCAATTTTCAGTCATTTTAATTTTCTCGTTAATCCAACGAGTTTTAATAAATTTTGCAATTATTTCGGAAAATATTTTTGTCAATTTTTTTTTTGGTATATGATTGTAAATTAGTTTTAATAAAATGTTACGCAAAACAAAAATAATTATTTACTGGAAAGTGTACTATGGTGGTTTACTGGTTGTATTAAGGATAGTTCTAAAAATTTTTTATTAACATTTTTTTAAAATGACAAGACATTTTTTTTATCAAAATTTAGACAAATTGATGATTTCTCTTTCATTTAGAGGATAACTATCATTTTTAAATTAACACATATTTTTTATTTCATTTTCCCAAATATTTTTCAAATTCTTTGTTGAAAAAACACCCCAAGATCTTCACCAAAATCAATTAGAAATTAGACTTTTAGAGATTTTATTTGTCACTTCCTTTAGGTAATAGTAACCCTTATTTATGTTTTTTTTTTTCAAGGGTAATACAGTAACTTATTTTAACAGGATGTAATTAAACTTGATAAATCAACTTATTTTTCAACTTTAGAAAAATGGATTATCATTTTTTTAGAATTCATTTTTCCCGATTAAATTTTCGGTCAAAAGATCAGTTCCTTTTTTAGTTTGTATTATTAGAAAAAAACTTTAAGGGACTAATCTCTATAATTTTTTTTACCTAAATTTAATAGAGATTGAGAAAATTTTTTGACAATTACTTTGATTTGAAAAACCTTTTTTATTTTCATTATTAAACATATTTCTAGATAAGGAATCCTTATTTAGAAATTTGTGAAAAAACAAAAAAAATGAGACTAGTCCCTTAAAAGAAAATTTTGCAAAAAAATTTTAAATTTTATAAAATCTCACTTTTAGTAAATCTCTGATAGTTGTATAAACAAATAAAATTGAAAATTTAATCTTATTTTAAAACCACAAGAAGTATTAAATCAAATATTAAATCTTCGAATATCTAAAAAAATTGATCATTTATTTTTATTTCTAATAATTTATTAAATTTCTTGAAATTTAAAAGATTAGATAATATTTTTTTTTCAAATACGAAGAGTATAAAAAACGAACAGTAAATGTTTTAAATCGGTTATTTTGAACATATCTTTTAATTTTTTTTTATTAATATTAATAATAATAATTGGAATTCGTTGTAAGCCAAATTTCAAAATTAGTGACAAACTTTTTTTAATATTATTTTTTTCTTTTTTCGTTTGTCTTTCAAATAATAAAATGATTACACTATATATTTATTTATTAATCTATATTGGTGATTATCGTGAAGTACTTATTAAAATACATTATTATTCAAAAAAAAAAAAAAAAAATTTTTTTATGATGAAAAATCTACCCCTATTTTTGAAATTAAGCTTATTTGTTTGAAAATATTGAAAAAATTGAGAAATAATAATAAATCCTTTTGATATGTTTAATCTTTGACTTATTATTGACCCAATAAAAGAATTAAGATTGGGTTATTAATTATTGATGAAAAATAATCAAATTAAAAAAGTATTTCTTTTTCAGTTATCAGTTGAATTTTTTAGGTTTTAAAAAGGGTATTTTGTGTATTTTTTAATTTAATGGTTTGAGTTCTTTTTTTTCTCTGAAATTTTTTAATTCAACAAAAATAAAAAATTGATTTCAACTGTTCTTTGAATAAATAAATTAGATTTTTTTAAAGTTTAAATAATTATTGTAATTTTTTTGAAATTAAGTAGATTTTTTAACAAAGTAATTTAAAGACTTTGTGTTTTCATTTTTAAAATGTGTTTTTGTAGCCCTTCCTCAGCAGACAAAACGAAGTTTTCTTTCTTCTTTCAAAGAATATTTGTTTTTTCGATAATTGTGAAAAATGTTAAATTTTGAACTTTTCCTAAATGAGAAAAAGCGATCAAACTTTTTAAAAATAATAATTTATTTTGGAAAATTGCGTTAAGTCCTGTTTGGATTTGTAGTAGTCAGATTTTTACTTGGTTTTTCAATTTCATATTCGGAAAAATTTTTTTCTTTATTTGCAATTAAATATTTGCAGATTTTTTTTTTGCTGACTAAACCCTTGTTTAGCTTTCTGGATAAAAATTCAATTTTATTAAATGTCTTTATCATTAATAAGAAAAACTGTGTTGGTATCAAATAAATTGCAATTGAAAGTCAAAGATAAATTGGTTAAGAGAATTCATTTGTCAGTGAACACAACTTTTTAGTTTTAATTTTTGTAGTCCACAAAAACATTTGACAAAATATAAAAGGAAAGAACGAATCAAAAAAAAAATGGTGTCTTGATAGACTTTGGTGAACTGAAAATAAAAATTTAAAAAAACAATCGCTAAAAAAGCTTTTTAAAAAAAAAAAAAGATCTAAGGATTTACCGAAACGATCTCCTTTAAAGAAAAGTTTCACTGCTCTGTGAGG
Organism: Anaeramoeba flamelloides; assembly: GCA_027625915.1. NCBI lineage: Eukaryota > Anaeramoebidae > Anaeramoeba > Anaeramoeba flamelloides. Next base: position 6,722,376 of record JANTQA010000032.1, on the reverse strand, counting down.
ATTTCTTTCAATTGTTTCGCCCATTAAAAACATATAACCGACACTGTTACACGATAGGATGTTTCCATTCTCAAGAGAGCGATTAAAGCATTTGTAGGCCCTTTTCAAATCCTTTTCTGTCCCGTCACCGTTTAAATAGCAAACCCCTACATTATTTACCGAACTTGGGTAGCCAAGCTTTGCAGCCCTTTTAAACCATTTAAATGATTTTGCATGGTTTTTTTTCACGCCCTTGCCGGTGTGGAAGGCGATTGCCAAGTTGTTCATGCCAGTGGTTTCATTATTCTTTGCAGATTTTTTGAACCATTGGAATGCGACTTCCTTGTTCTTTTCAAGGCCGTTCCCCTCCTGGTACATGATCCCAAGGATGTTTTGCAAAAATCCGTCTCCTTCTTCAGATTTTTTTGCAATGATCTGAATGATTTTTTGTAAATGTTTGTCCTTGTCCTTCTTTTTGAAGCATGAGTGCAAACTGTTTTTAGCAGCAGAGCCGCCAACCTTGACCGAGTCATAATAAATCTTCAACGAGAGCAAAACATCACGCTCAACACCTCGCCCATGGAAATAGCAATCAGCTAATCGCTTGATCGCCAGCGGGTTCTTGGGGTTTTGCTGTGAAACGCTTTGGAAAATTTGAAATGCCTTGGGATAATTACGCAGAAAGAGATAGCCCTTGTAATGGTACTCGCCGATGTAAAACTGCGCCAAATCAGACTTAGGACTAGAGGCTCGGAATAATTCAAAGGCTTGTCGGTAATCACGCTTGATTTCGATGCCTTCAAAATACATCACACCAAGTTTTGCTTTAGATTTTAAAGAGCCTCTATTAGCTTTGTGGCGTAAATCTTCAAGCATAGAGGTTGTCATCTGGAAATTGTGATTCAAAACTTTGTGTCCTTTTGATTTGTCAAGTTTACGTTTTGTTTGTGTGTTTAACAGTATCTTATCAAAGAAAAGATTCAATTTTGGAACAAATTGTACCACAATTGAAAAACTAGAAATATTTTACAAAAAAATGGATGATAAATAATCCCATTTGGAAATTTGTTTTTTGTGCGTTGTGGTTATTAAACTTGTTTCATCTTATTCATTTCTGACTTTATGAAATACATTTTTTTTTTTTTTCAAGATCTAAAAAACCAAATTTCTAAAGATTGTTTGGGGTTTGGAAAGAAAAAGTCCTTTCTCCACTTAGAATAACTGTTTTGGATATTATATATTTTTTTTGAAAACAATTTATTTTCGTTGATCTGTTGGGTAAAATCCTTTTTATCGGATTTGTTTGAGACATAGTTTTGTAAAATAAATGCCAAATGTGAATAGGGATTCAGTATATTCCCTGATTTAGTCATTTGTTTTGGAGTTAAAAAGTTGAAAAAAAAAAATGCAAATCTTATTAATTTTACACTTTTTGGAATTATAATTAGGAAAAAATTTTCACTTTCATTATCTTGTGGCTTCTTTCCCAAAGATAACTTTCACGGAAATCGATTGGAATTTGAGATCTTTGTATAAATTTTTAGTATTTTTTTTATTGAAGAGATACAGATGAATTGAGCATCCTTAATGGAAGTCCGATTTCTGAATTAAAAAAATGAATACAGTTAAAATTATTGCCTTTTCGAATTTCAAACAGAAGTTTTTGGACTTATTCTGGAAACACCTTTTTATTTTATTCATTTTTGTTAAATGGTAATTGACAGATCCGGCAGAATTTTTTTGGTGACAATTTGCTTTCAAATTTTGGAAAAGTGATTTGTCAATCAAATTCCTTTTTAACTTTAAAACTAACACTTTTTTCATTTTTGATAGTATATTTTTCAATAAAACATAAATCCTCAAGTTTTAATTAATAAAAAATTGTATGTTTTATTTAAGGGTAATTGAATCCTTTTCAGACAACAACGAATTCTAGTCAATCCTTGAATTAAGTAGAATTTTTAATTGGGGATGGATGAAAAATACTATTATAAAAAAAACTCATTGTTTACAACCTAGAATGTTGAGTTAAGTGAATATGTTCAAATTATAAATTTTGGGTTTTATCTCACATTTGCAAATTTGGTAAAAAAATTTTATCAGATAAATTCGAAATTCAGCATTTACCTTGAAAAGGTTTTGAAAATCATATTTCTCGAATGTCAGCAGATTTCCCCTTTATTTCGAGGTTTAACAGAACTTATTATAAGGGTGTCAATGCACTTAAAAATAAATTTAATGATCAGTGAAGTCAGAGGTAAAACAAAATACTTTTTTTTAATTTCAAATTTGTAAGAATTTCGACGACTTTTTGGATCAAAATGATTGGAGACTTACTTTCAAAAAATCATCAAAATATCAAAATTAACCTAAACTGTATAAGACTTTTTCAGTTATCGAATTCTAAAGAGAATTTTTTAAACCATAATTTGTATTTGTTACCTTGGATTTCAGTTCTTGCACAACATTGAATAAAGATATTACTTTAAATTATTTTAATATTGTTTGATGGAAACAAAAAAAGAGATTTTTAAATTTTAGAAATTCTGACTTTAAGATTTAAAATCGCTGAAATTTGAAATTGAATTACCTTGTACAAGTTAAGTGCTAAAATAATAAGTCAATACAAGTTCATCTTTTTTCAAATTTCATGAATAATTAACATTACCTGAGTAGCAACAACAAATAACCATTCGAATTAGAATTGAAATATGTGAACCTTTATGAAAAAATTATATTCGTTCTCTTAAGTTCTAGATTCTCAAGAATTTTTCAAAAAAAGTAAAAACTTTAATTTTATTAATATCTACATTAAAATTTCAAAAAAACAATAAACAAAAATGAATAATTTTGTGCAATTTTATTTCATTTTTTAAAGAGATTATTTTTTAATCTGAGATCAAATATAATATAATTTACTTTGTAAAACCCTTTTCAGTCAAATGTGATTAGTTTTATTGAAGAAATATAAGATGTTCTATAAGTTTAATCCAGAATTTTTATGAAAATAAATAATCAGGTTTTAGAACAGATCTTTTTTTCTATATTTTACAATCAATTTTTTTGTTTTGTTTTTTTTTCTTTTTATGGTTTTTATTTTTTCTTTTTCTTTTTTTTAAATAGTCGATTTGAAAAATAAAAAGTTGGAAACTTCAAATGTATATAAAGAAAAGTGAAATGCTGTATGTTCTTTTAAAATCCAGATATCCATTTACAAGTGAAAATATTTTTGTCAACTATTTTAATTTCCTAAAGAAATTGAGAAATTTTACATTGAACGATCTAATGAAAGGGGTATAAATATTTTTTTAAAATTTTATTTTTTTGAAAAAATAAAGTTTTTTTAGGTATTTCTGTTATGAATATCAACTCTATTTTGAAGTTAACATTTTCTTATTTATAAACAATCATATTTCGGTTGATTCTTATAAAAATACTCAATATTTCATTGCCATGGTGTAATAATAGCAAAACCAAACTTTACAATCTCTGAATATACTAACCAATCAAAAAAAAAAAAAAAATACAACCATGGTTACTTTTAAGATATTAATTTCAAACAAAACTAAACACGGCCAAAATGGGAAATTTAGGTACAAGAATTTGGATTTGATTTTAAAAAAATGAATGAAAAAATTTCACCAATATACAAGAGTATGTTGGGACATTGGTCTTTAATATCCACATTTTCCTCTGAACAAAGACATAAACAAATCAATAGAAAAATCAACATGGATGGTAAACTGATAAAAAATAAACAAAATAATCATAAATAGGTCTATGTTTTTAATTTTATCAAGATTTTACCAAAACCTCTGAGATTTTTTAGTTGGTAAAGATTCATATTTTTTCAAAATAACATGAACTCTTATATCTCTTTAAAAAAATATATTAATTTATATTTTAGTTTATGAATTCGATGAGTTGACATTATTTTAACAATTTATTAATTTGAAATTATTTTTGGAAACCAAAATTTTCATGTTTCCAATATAAAATATAGAGAAGTATATCATTTTTTTTTTATTAAAAATTATTTTAATTCGTTAAAAAGGTATTCTCATTTTATGTTGGTTAGTCTTGATTATTTTTTAAAAAAAATCATTTTATAATTATTTTTTATTCTTAATAATTCAATTCAAATGTTATCAAATATAATTAATAAAAGAGCTACTTATTAAATATATATATATATAATTTTGGTGAAAGTCTAAAAAATATATCATGTATAAAATTCAGATCGTATGTAAATTTGTTTTTATTTTATACATTAAGGTTGAAAAAAGTTGTGTTCTTGTTTTGAAAAAATGATATAAAAGATTACAAAAAAAAATTTATTAATAGATTGTTTTTTATTACCCAAAATATTTTTTTAATAAAGTAAATGATATTTGGAATAAAAAAATTGATTTTGAATTTTGAGAATAAAATTACCTAATTTACAAAGATTCAAGAAAATTTTATTTTTAACAACATCAAATTTCATCTAATAAAAAAAAAAAATTCGTGAGTACAATTTTTAAATGGAATTAAAAACTTAATACAGCCAGTTCCACTTATAAGGAATAATATTTCAACAGAATTTAAGTCATAAAAAAATTTCCAATTAAGGTACCTTTTTTTGGAATTTTGTTCAAAGGTTGTTTCATAAAGAGGATAATGGTTTTATTTTATTTTTATTGTTTTTATAGTTTAGTATATTAAGAGGGTTGTAAAGTTAAGCAGAGTAAGTTATTTTTATTGAAGTTTTCTTTTTCATTTGTAAAATATATTGATTTTCCAAATAGGCATAAACTCAAAAAAGCATAAATATTGTTTTCTGGGATTCAAGAATTAAGTAAAATACCTTATTTTTACCTATTTTAAATTCTGAAGAAAAAAACATACATAGATAAAAGTAATTGTTATCTTGAAAAAGAAATAGATAAAATTACTTATATTGAAGAGAAGTAAAAAATTTCAAAATAAATGAATTAATAATTGTTTTTTCTTACAAAAATCTTAATTTAATATCTTTTTTTTTTTTTTTTTTAAAGATTATGATGTTTTTTAATACGCAAAAAATAATTACATATATCATTTTTAATTGTTAATATTCGGCAAATTGTTTTGGTAATTCCTTAATAAATAATATCATTTGGGAATCAAATTTCTTTTAACATTAACCACACAGCCTCTTAGAATGTTGATTAATTAGATTATAAGTGTTAAAAACAATATTCAATTAAAAAACAAGAATAAAAAAATTAATTTTCCAAATTGAAAGTAAAACTCAATAAAAATCTATTTATATTTTTCAAAAAGGCAGATCTTAGGTTATCAAACAATTAAATTACTATTCTATAGATAACCTACTTTAATGCACGTTTTTAGGTTTATTACTTCACCCATAATATATTTGCCAGATTTTAAACGAGATTTGATTCTTCAATTAATGAAATTATTAAGCAATCGTACACGACTTTTCCTTATCTAAAATATTAAGGAGTATTCATATTTGATTCTCTATGGAAGTTTAAATGAAATGCCCAAATGAATAAAAGGGATTTAAAAGAACCCCAATTAAAGAAAAGCCAAGAGATTACAATTTTAGAATTTTTGTTGAAAATTAAAAAAAACATTGATTTGTTAAAAAATTGAATGAATTTTCGAACCAAACAATGTAATTTTAAAATGGATTTTTTTGAAGGAACAATACTGAAAATAAAAAGTAAGATCATTTTAAAAATGATTTTTTTATGATTTTTGATGCTGTTCATATCACAATTAATTTAAGTATATACGTTCAATTGGAGTAAGCTATCAGGTGATTCAAAATAATTTGAATATGACGTGAAGTGATGAAATATTCGATTTATGAAAAATGAGAGAATTTTGAAATTTATAGTTTCGAAAAATTTTATTATGGAATTTTTTATCAAATCTCTCATGGTTAGAAAACTTATGGTAATAAAGAAAAAAAAAAAAGAAAAAATTGAAAACGAAAAATACTTAAAATAGTAATATATATATATATATATATATATATATATATATATATTCGGGAACCCAGTTCCCCACTGTTTGGAGCCACGGAATACCATTTTTTAATCACAGATTGTGGAATTTTTATCTATAAGCCATAATCTTTCTTTCTGTTTTTTTACTTCTATGTGTATTCATGAAGCGGGTAGTTTTTAATTTGTTCATGCCAATGGTGTTATTATTATATATTAATATTTTAATTAATTGCGTTCTTCTCTTTTTTTTTATTTGGTTTAATTTTTTTTAATTACTCCTTTATCTAAATAAATAAATAAATCAATAATTTAAAATTTTGTTATTTGAAAACGATCTTGACAGTTTTTATTTTTTCACTCATCAATTTGATTACAATGCTTAAAATGGTTAAAAAAGTTTTTAAATATTTTGTTATTTTGGCTTATCAAATTATATTTTTTTAATTCCGTTAATTAGCAAAAGGAATTTTTAAACAAACTTCAAAAAAGGAAGTAAACTTTTTATTTTCAAATTTCTTTGCTTTGAAAAAAAAGAAACTAATAGTTAAAATTCCATTTTCAAATTCAAAAGATCCCTTTGTGTTGAAGACAAAACTTTTTTATTGTCAGTCAAGACAAGCACCACCAATTTCTAATATACATAAAAAATGAATCAGAAATTTACCAGTTTTTGTGGAACTTGTAAATAAATTGTCGTGCATACAAAAATAATTCCTAAAAGTCTTGTGCAAAGAATTACAAACCTACCACCTAATTATAAACAATCTAATCTCTTAATTTCGAACTATTGAAACATTATTGGGGAAAGATTCAATTCAACTCAAACAAATAGAACCCTGAAAACAGTAGAAAAAGAGAATGGGTTTAATTCTGGCTAAGAAATTGAAAAAAAAACTAAATAAAAATAGCACAAGTAATTTTTAATCGTTTTCTTTTATAATTTTCTTCAAAAAAATACTCAAGTAAATAAAATTGAGAAACTGACATTTCTATTCATACACATTTCCGGAGGGGGTGTAAAAGGGAACCTTTTCCTCAAAAGATCAAAAAATCACCAATAAACAAATAACATTATCAAAATAAAGATCTCATCAAACAAATTTAAGTACAAAATTGAAAATTTAACAACAAAAAATAGAAGTTCGAAATATTAAAAGGGGATGGTAATGAATTCTATCTTTTGAAGCATTGTTGAATAAACTAAGGTTGAAAATGATAAGGTGTTTAATATTACCAAAAATGGTATTTCCAACTTAAAATTATCAAAAAAAAAAAACCCTAACTTTTCAATTTTAACAAGGTCTCTTGACTAAACTAAGTTTTGAAGTTATAAATATGTTTGTATACTTAAAAAGATTATTCAATGACCTTCGAATATGAATAAACCATAAAAATTATGAAAAGGGATTTTTTTCATATTAATAATTTTTTCAAAACGATAAAATAAAATCTTCAAAGAGACGAAGTAACAAAATAATTCAATCATTATTATATTAAAAAAAAGTTTAATTTGAATGAGAATAATACTTTTTCATTGTATTATTATTTATTTTAAAATAAAGAGGAATTATTTGTTTGTAACCAAATTTTAATACCTTAAATGAAAAAATTAAAATTATTTCTAAAAAACTTGAATGTGTAATTGTTCATACCCTTAAACCAGTTCTTTCGATAAAAAAGAAACACTACTTTGAATTGAGTGTTCAAACCTTTCTTTAAATAACAGATTCAAGAAAACTGAATATAATTTGATTGATTTAAATCAAAAAATATACGAATAATCAAAAGTATTTCTTTGATCTTTTGTTTGAACAGATTAGGATTATTTGGTTCTACAATATAATTCCAACACCAAAAATGACAAGAAAACCACTTTTCTCGATTCGTTAAAATATAAAATTTCGTAACCATAAATCATATTATTTTTTACATTTTTTTCAAAGAATTTGGTTTGTTAATAGATTTTCAAGTTTAAATGTCAACAATCAAAAAGAACTTTCTTTTTGTAATCCCTCAAAAGGGAAAACAACTTTCAATACTCCAAATAGACAAATATTTTAACCAGAAGGTAACTTTTTCTTTTTTATTATTCTTGTCAATTTTTTAGACACCAACAACGATCAGAAACAAACAAACCGTCCTTTTGTTTTGAGTCAATTCTTGGAAACTCTTCATTCTCTTCCGAAAAAAAAAACTTTCTTTATTTCTTAAATTAAAAAAAACCACCGTTAGCTTTTCCAGAATTTAAAAGAATGGAGAAAAATCTAATATAGTTTTTACTCAATTCTTTTGAGTTCTGAAAAAGCTAGGCACTCTACGGCACTTTCCCTAATTTCTAAATTTTTGTTTAGAAATTTTAAAAAAAACTTTTTTTATTCATTCCAAACTGAAAAACGGAAAATTGTGAATTAAGTTATTTCGATCTTCTCTCAAAAAATGATCTTGGATCAGATCTGTTAAAAAAAAAAAAAAAAGTTAAATAAAAAGATAAAATTTCCCAAAGAAGAAATCTTCGTTTAACTAAAGATTCACTCAATTTGTTTTGGACTTTAAAAATTATTACAAATTACTTTTTTTTACGCTTAAAGACAAAACAAGAGAAAAGGATAAAAAAGGAATTTTGTTTTAATAAAAACAAAACAAAAAACACACAAAGCGTTACTTTCAAGAAGCCTTCAAAAGAGATGCTTTTGTGAAAAAATTATGAATTTGTTTTTTTAAAAAACCATGACAAAACAGTTTTTAAAAGCATCTTTGCAAACAGTACACAACCTTCAAATTATATACCTACAATACAATACTAAAGAACTTTTTTGTCCACTTTTTTCAAAGTGATTAAAGTGTTGGAATTATTTTTCACGTTGATTGATTTTCCAAAAATTTAAAATATTGCTAGTGGGAAAAACTTGAAGATCACAATATTCTTTCAAATTCAATTCTGCCACTTACTTTTGAAATCTAGAGAGAGTTTGAGAAAATAGTAAAGTCTCAAAGTTTGGCACGAAACAAAAAAGAATAATAACAAAACCTTCACAAGAAACAGGAATTATTTTTTTGCTTTGTCAAAATAAAACTTTATTAGTTTTGATTGCTAAACCTAAAATTCTGGTGGTGAAATAATAGGAAAGAAAATTGATCAACCAAAAAATGCAAAATTCAATTCGAAATTTGATCTTTGAAAGTTTCAGCTTGAGAAAAAATCATAACTGTTGTGAAAAACAAGTGTTATACTGACAAAAAAAAGAGACTTTTTTTTAAAGATTTAAGGCATTAGCGTCTACCAATGAGAAGCCTTAAAGTCAAATATATTATTATTTCATTTAAACCACATTAGTGCTACATGGTTAAAATCTCTCTAAAAAATCTCCAATTAGTAAAATTGTACTTTTTGTTGATCTCATCAATTAAAAATGATAGTTGTATTTGTAAAAATTAAAGAATTTCAGAAAAAAAACTGCATATACGCGACAAATTGAAAGGCTGAATTATCAATACTCGTTCTCCAAAAAAAAAAAAAAAAGATCTTTCATAAATTTGTCGCGAAATATAGATTAGTTGCTAAAAAACTCAATTTTTTTTAATAATTAAATAATTAACCCAGAGATTATTTTGACAAATTATTTCTGAAATATTGGAAATATATTGCTGTTGGAAAGATCTTTATATAGGGGAAACAAAACAAATCAGTCTTTGGGTTTTTTATGTTGATGATTATTGAGTTAATCTTTGAAAAAAATATAATAATTGATCTTTGAACTTCCAAAAGTAACTAAAATTTTTTAATTTGATAATTGATCATGAATTTTCACTTGGGAATCGTTATTTAATTGTTGGAATTTCAATTTTTCTTTTTGATCTGATTTGATTTAAACCTTTGGTCATTTTTAGCCTTTGCTTTTTATTTTTTATTTTCAAGTTACACATACTTTAATGTTTCAGTGTCTACAGTATTAGCAAGTAACCACTTGATATTTTTCCTTTGTAACTCTTCTTCCCAAATATAAAGAAGATTCACCCAGGGGAATAATGGAAAAAAATCGAAAAAATTAAGTTGAAATCAATAATATCACAAGCAAAAATAAAAATAAATGAGACAAAAAAAATGAGGTTTTCTTAATATACCCTCTCAACAAAGATTCGTTGTAGGAAGATTATTGTAATTATGAATGTAAAAAATGTTTTTTTGGAGATCAAATTCTCAGAATTTTCTTCATTTTTTTCCTCCTAACTATTTTTTTAATTGACCGTTACTATCTGAATTTTTTAAATTCCTATAATTGTCTATTGGTTAATTTATCCTTTTCTAATTCCTTAAATAAAATGTTTTATGTTTTTATTTAAAAAAAAAGTTGAAAAAAAAAAAAGTTTTAGTCTTCTAAAACTATTTTTGAAATTTTTTTTATATTTTAGCTTTCTGAATTACATTTTTTTGTTGAGAAACAAGTTTTAAATGAGTACCTTTTGGCTTAATATAATGATATGATATAAAGGGGGGCTATCTCGAAACCAAATACTACACTAAAAACAAGAAACCCATCACAAAATAAAAATACCAAGGAACCACTTTTTGCAATTTCGGGCTTTTCATAAAATTAGAAAACAAAATCATGTTTAAAATTACTTCTAATCACTGTGCTTATCCACCACTTTGAATTGGAAGTTACCAAATTTAGCCACTTCAAAATTCTCTCCTTAATATATAAATAGTTTTTAACATTTAATCCTAAACAATAAAGCATATCATAAAATTTTGATATTACTTGATTGGATCAATTTTTGTTTAATCATAACCTTATTTTTGAGATAAATATAAATTTTGGGAAACTTATCTTCAATTTTTAAGAAAAATGACAATATGTCTATAACCGTTCAATAGATATTTCTTTATTGTTTTTTTTTTACAATTTTTAATGAATTTTCTTTTTTAAATAATTGTTTTTTTTAAAAAAAAGAGAATTCGTTATTATTTCAAAAAAAAAAAAAAAAAAAAATACTTGGCAATTAACTTTCATTGATTCAAAACATTTTTACATTTTATTTTACCAAATTCTAAAATATTTTTCAAAATATAATTTTTTCTTTTCTTATTGAATGAAAAAATATTTTCATTACACATAAATAATAAAATATCACTTCACCTTGTATCCTATAGAAATCCCCACCATCTCGAATTGCCCTAGGAGCCAAAAGGATCTTGGTAGTTTTTTTTAAGCAGGAGGAACAAAACAAATTCTTTAAAAATAAGCAAAGGAAAAACAAGGGCTTTCGTATTAAAAAAACAATAGATGGAATTCAATGTACTTTAAGATCAATTACTGTCAAAGAGTATCGGAGATTTGAAAAGCAAATTGATTTAATTGAAATAGAATACTATCTGGGAGGAATCTTTTTGCATAAAATACCAGATTGCATTGAAAAACATGATATTCAAGAATATTTTCAAAAACGATATCAGCTAAAAGATATTAATATAAAGTTCCTGCATAGGAACAGACATAAAGAAATTTGGAAAGCAATTGTTAGTTTTGAATGTGAGCAACAAATAAAATATGCCACACTACAGAATATTTGTAGTAACTCTGAACTAAAACTTGAAATAAAAGGGGAAATGATACCGTTTTCGAAGAGGATTAAATATGACACAAAAAAACTGATCCTCAAAAACGATACTTTATTGCTCGAAGCGTTTTCAAGCAGGATCAGATCAAAGGATATCAAAAAATGGTTTAATGATAGTGACTATACGATCAAAAGTATAAACAGAGACAACCAGTCTACTAGTGAATCATTTAATAACGAATCCAAACGGAAATTTCTTGTTGTATTAAAAAAGAAATATGCCTTCGAATTGTATTATGAAAAACCAGAAATTATAATAAGTGAAACAAAAATCACCGTAAATCGTTTTTATCAAAAAAAAAATTGCAAAATTAAAATAATAAATTTTTCCATAAACGATGAGGACAAAATAAAATTTTTAAGGAAAATATACAACATTAAGAGAAACTTTTATAATTCAAAGGATTACCGGGAAAATTGGACAATGCTTGAAAAAACTCTTAAATTAACTGCAGATTTTATGAAGCTTAATTCTTCAGATTCTGTATTTAATTTAATAGAATCTTTTAGGGATTTTTTCAATCAACGAACTTATCACCTTATGCATGTAATTATTTATTTTTTTTTTTTTTTTTTTTTTTTTTTTTTTTTGATTTCTCTTTTTTAATTTATTTATTGTGCAAATTGAGTAACATGTTCAAATAATACCGAAGGAGAGAAAAAGAAAGCATCGATAAAAAAAAAAAATACTTTTTTTTTTATTTTTTTATTATTTAAGGGAGGTGTTATTAACACCACTTGTTTACTGTTAGGTTTTCTTGACTTTTCTGTTTATTTGTGAAGTGTTCTAGGTTTTCGTTAGGTTTTTTCGAGTTAACTATATATTTGGAAAATCAATAGATTTTCGTTAGGTTTTTTTTACTTTAGAAATAAACAGAAAATTTTAATAAATTTTCGGTTTATTTCTAAAGTAAAAAAAAACCTAGAACACTTCACAAATAAAATAGAAAACCACAAAAAAACCTAGAACACTTAACAAATAAAACAGAAAATCCCAAAAAAACCCTCGTTAGGTTTTCCAGAATTTAAAAGAATTGTGCAAAATCAAAGATTTTACTCCATTCTTTTGAAGACTTGAAAACTTAGGCACTCCACGACACTTGATGGCACTTCACCGAATTCCTAAATTTTTATTTAGGAATTTTATTAAAGACTCAAAAATAAGTTTATTACCCACTAAGGCTAATAAGCACGTTGAATCTTTTTTTATTATAATATTAGAAATATTATTATTTTTAATTTATTAGATAATTAGAGGTTTTGATGATAACATATATTATCATGATTTTAACAATTAAATCTCGATAGTATTAAAAAAATCGCAATCAATCAAACTTGACACCAAAAATCATAAAATCGCTATAAAATAACATTATTGTGATATTCAGATTATCGCTAAAAAATGATAAATTATTTTTTTGGAATCACCTTACAAAAAATCCCTTGACTTTTACAAAAGTTTATCTCTTTTACAACACTTTCCCCTTTAATAAATGTTTAAAAGTGTTTGTAAGTGTTTTGAATTGTCTTCAAGTGTTTGAAAGTTTTGAAAGAAAGAAAACTTTTATAAATGGAATGAGTTTGTTTGTTGTGGAAAAAAAATTTTTTTTTCTTTTCTTTTTTTTTCCTTTACAAAATACAAAATCTCAAACAGATTTTATTATCAAACTAATAATGATCCATTTCAAGCAATACACTTAAAAATAAAATAGATGTGTTTTTTTAAAATGGAGTTGTTACCTTCACAATTTTAAATAACCAAAAAGAATAAATAATAATTTTCCTTCTTATTGGTGATCTAACAAACTAAAAACCTTCAAAACTCTAGTTGTTATTTCTATACAATACAAATGCTCAAAGAAGAAGAATAAGAAGAAGACAGCAATTGTATAAAAAATCTTAATAATAGGTGATCATCTGACTCGGTTGTTATGAAAGCTTTTGAAAAGTTATCCAACTCCTTTCAGCTTTTAAAGACTATTGAAAAATTTTTCGCCCAAGAACACATTCTTTAAAGGACATGTGAAGGGTTGGTTGTTTTAGAAGCTCATTATTCAACACAATTTATAGCACCACAATTGACTGAGAAAATATTTATTTCTCTTTTGTTCTTATTGTTGTTGATCTAAAAGGATCGATAGGTTTGTCAACCAAATAAAATGAAAACACAACAAAACTCTTTGATCTGATCCTTGATTGGATCAAAGTATCTTTTTTGTTGGTTTTTTAAAAAAATAACTTTTAATCACATAATCTATTTTTTGATCAAAAAAAATTTCTTTGTAAAAATATTTCTGAATTAGCCCATAAAAACATCAACTGAAATACCGCGATTACTTTTTAATCACGATATTTTGGCATTTATCATGATTTTTTAATAATTATCATGATTTTATAGAATATGGCGATTTATTATTATTATCACGATAATATTGAATATCGCGATTATCTATAATATCGTGATTTAATAGAAATTATAGTGATTTTTGTAACTATATCGTGACTTAAGCATAGATATCATCAAAACCTCTATTATTTTTTTTTAATTCAAATTAACAGATTTTGCGATTATTTTCATAGGCCGAGCAATTCCATAGAAAATGGTCCAAATCTCTAATGATTTCTAAATTGTTTATTTTGTTACATAATTCAAAATATTTTGATTTATTTTTATTCATAACTTAAGAATACCTGTTTAGGTAATTTGTAAAATTTCTGAGTTTTAAAATTGAAGTTGAACCCTTCCATTTTAAATATATTTTGTAGTTAGGTTTTCCAAAATTTAAAAGAAGAGAGTAAAATCAAAGATTTTACTATATTTTTTTTGAATAGAAGAAAAGGTTTTTTTTTAATTAAAGAGAATTTAGGAAAATTTTTGAAATTTTCTGTTTATTTCTTAAATTAAAAAAAAACCTAACGACATTTCCAACTTGGACTATTTTCTAAAATTTTAATTCTGAAATTTTCTGGTTCATATTCTAGTTGTTTTAAATTTTTGAGAATACCAATTAATATTTTCTGATTCTTTTTTTCTATAAGGGAGGTAGTTGGATTAATTCATCAAAACCGAGGATTTTTAATTTTTGAATTAACTTAAATCTTCTTTTATATATCGTTATTCTGACAGGATCAATTTTTGCTTCAGTTTTATAAATAAGCCTAGGGGGGAGGGTGTGGGTTAATTAATAAAAAATTTTGTTAAATTTTTTTATTAATCCAAGTATCAATATTTTTAAAATCTGTTTTTGTCAAATCAAATATTTCTAATCCATATAATAATTGGCTATGCAATACAGCTTTAAAAAAATCTGAATTTTTAATCCAGTAGAAAAAATTTTTTTGTTGTAAGATATTGATTAATTTTTTTAAAATTGGTCTTAACTTTATCAAGGTTAAATTTTAAATGAGTTTTTTTCTCTAACCAAATACCAAGATATAAAATTTTCTTTGGAATTAAAATTTTTTTAGTTTTATCATTGTTAGGATTCATTCCAAAATCTCTTATTATTTTATATAATTTTTTTAAATTGAAAATTGATTTCTATTAATGATCCTTTCATAAGTAAAATTAGATCATCTTCAAACATTTGGAAAATACAATATTTTGAATTTCTTAGAAAAAATAAGAAATAAATCCAAATAATAAAGGAAATAATGGATCTCCTCGATAAACATCAGTTCCTTCTTTTGAATAATAAGCGAGTAGATATTTTACAATAATTTGATTTTTTATAAATTTTTTTAATTGAATAATAAATAAGTGAATGGTGTATAGAGTCAAAACATTTTTGTATAACCGTCAAATCTAAAACCCGGAAATTTCTGAAACCCGGTAATTCCATTTTTCTGATCAATTGAAAATATTAGTAAAATGTCAAAAATATACTCCCATTTTACAGACAAATAACCTAATTACCAAGCGACTTATAACCTTTCCAATTGGGGTATTGGTTAAATATTCTGAATCCACCATTTTTAACTCTTTGGTGAATTCAGAAACCAAAAAAATCCAAAATTTGTAAAATAAATTGAGAACATTACTGAAAATTGAAAATCAAATTTATTGCGATTTTCCCTTTAGATAAATTCTAAATTTATTAGGAATCATCTTTATAAGAATTATTTTGTTATTGCATTTATGAAATAAGAGTTTTATTTACTTTATATCTTTCTTTTAATAATTTTTTCAAAATTATAAATTTCTATTGGGAACCTTAGAGGATTTATTTTTTTACAAAATGGTTTTCATAATTTCATGAAAATTTGTAATAATCAAACACCTCTCTCAAATTCAAATGCTTTCAAATATTTTAAAAGTATAAAAATGTTTTTTATTTCAAAATTTAAAATCAAAAGTGGATTTTCATTTTCATTCATGTTCTCAATTAATTTTACAAATTTTGGATTTTTTTGATTTCTGAATTCACCAAAGAGTTAAAAATGGTGGATTCAGAATATTTAACCAATACCCCAATTGGAAAGGTTATAAGTTGCTGGGTAATTGGGTTATTTATCTTTAAAATGGGAGTATATTTTTGACTTTTTACTAATATTTTCAATTGATCAGAAAAATGGAATTACCTGGTTTCAGAAATTTCCGGGTTTTAGATTTGACAGTAAATATTGAAACGTTATAAATATTTTCTTTTTTAAATTTATTTTTAATTTTTTGAATTTCATTCAATAAGTTTAAAACTGCAATTCTGGGATCTATTTTTTTTTCAAATCCAAATTGTTTTTTTGAAACTAAGTCCCAAGAATCTTGAATTCCTGCATATAACAATTTGAGAAAAAATCTTGGGAGAGTTTGATTTATTGAAATTGGCCGATAATTAAGTGGAATCCCTTCATCTCCAGATTTATGAATGTATAATAAATTCCAATTTTTCATAAATTTAATATTTTTCTGAGATATATCATTAATCCAATTAAAAAATATTTTTTGGATTGTTTTTATAAAGTTTTCATTATTTATATAAAATTCCTCTACTTTGAAAAAAAAATACATTTAATAAAAAATAATACTCAAAAAGGTAATCAAATTAAAAGTTATTCTTTGTATTTCGGTTTTTTTAATTGTTTTTTTTTTTTTTTTTTTTAGTTCGAAAATAAACCCTATCCCAAAAATTTTGACATAACAGAAACACTCAAAATCAAAAATAAGGGAAAAAAATCTCAATTTGTTTATATTTTTTACAAAACTTAATATTAAAACACGTTTAAGTTATGTGGTATTAATGTTTATACATATAACCCTTTTTATCCAAATAAAATCAAGAAAAACAAATAACTAAAAAATAAAATTATGAATAAAAAAAAATAAAAGAGTCAAAAAGAAGATCTTTATTATATTAATAAAAAAATTGGGTGTGAAATATAAATTCTAAAACTCGGTAATTTTTCAAACCAACGACGAAGTTTCTGAAAAACTGCTTTCGCATAAGGGCAATAGGCTTCGATTCGATCGCTATCACAAAAAATAAATAAAAAAGAGATAATTTTGTGTACGTGTGTTGGTAGCACTTTAACGAATTAGTATTAAAAATCAAAATATTACTTGGAAATTTATTACTCCACATATTAATAATGATAATTCATTAACGTTCCCATTGGATAAGTAGTGAAAGGAAGAATGTAAAAAAAAAATTTAAAAAAGTTTTTCAGACATAGCAGAGTTAAGCACAAATACCAATTATTCATATGTGGAGTAACAAATTTCCAAGTGATATTGAGAATTCATGTTAATAAACAATAATTTTTAAAAATAAGATATTGTATCCTTCTCCCTTGTCGGTGCACCAAAAAAGTTTCATAGTTTTTGGAACAATTACAAATTAAGGTTTTTATTTGTAATCATTTTACTTAAAATGAATTACGCAACAGAAATTCCAAAATCCATTTTTTTGTTTAAATATTCAAGATCAGTCATCTTTTTAGGTAATATTTGCTGAATAGGAATTACGAAACATACATTACTGAATATGAATTACGGAACAGAAATTCCAAAATAGATGATTTTTTTGTAATTAAAAGATTAAAAAGATCAAAAAATCAATAAAGTATTTGAATTTAAAAAAATTGAAATAAAATGAAATAATAGTTTTGGCTTTTATTATTTCAATTTATGGGTCTTATCTTAATTAGTATTATAATTTGTTAATACATATCATTTTTTATAGAATTTCTAAACTCCATTTCACTCAAAGGTTCCTAGCCAAAAATGAAAAATTTATTTATTTTTTTTTAAGGAATTAGCCAAACTACGATTGTTTAGAAATGCGAGAAATAATAAACTTAGGATCAGAGTTGAGATTCATTAAAAGAAATGCCTGAACAAACCATAAATTTCAAAAAAAAAAAAATGTTAAAAAAATTTTTGTACCACTTTCATTGAAACTTTTTGAATGTAAAATTTTCTCAATTTCTTTAGAAAATTAAAAAACTTTACAATAAGATTTTTTAATTCTAAATGTATGAATTTAAAAAAAACATACAAAGCCTCAATTTTCTTAATGTTAATTTGTAGTTTCAAAGAATTTTTTGAATTTAATTTTTTAAAAAAAAATAAAAAGAAAAAACAAAACAAAATTTGTAAATAAAAATCAAAAAAAACAATTTACTAAATTTAGAAAAAATGATCTCGATTTAAAAATTGAAATTTTAGTTTGAGAAGAATAATGAATTAAACTCATAGACTATGTTCTATCTCTTCAATAAAACTGGACCCCTTTGACTGAAAAAGAGTTTAGTATTCATTAAGACTTCTTTTTATATGGGATATGATAAAATAAATAATATTTCCTTCATTTTTACCGGGCTAATCTAAAACTCTTTTCTTATCACTTGAAAATCTTTTATTACCAATATATGTTTTTCTTCTCATCGAGTTATTTGTTTATTGAGTTTGAATTTGTATCGTTATTTGTAAATTATTTTAGTTTTCCATTTTTATGTGAGAATTTAATTTTTTGCCAAAAAAAAAACAATTATCAAAAAATATATTTCGGAACAGAAATTACATAATATCTTTTTCATAAAATAAATTCCGTAAAGTATAATATATAAAATAAAATATTTAACATAAACTAAACTAGATTCCAAAAATTTGGACAAAATTTAAACAGTGGAAAGAACATCATTACTGCACTTTAAATTCAAATTAGAAAGAATTTTGATTTTACAAACAATTTCATTTTTTGTCTTTTATGTTTTGTTTTCATTTCCTTTTTTGCAGTTACGTAATCTGTTTCCTTAGATCTCGAAATTTTTTTCCAATGGTTGATAGAAGGTTAGTGTTGACTTTGTTAAATTGGAAAATCACATACAATTGGTAGATGGTATCTTAACATTTGATCGATCAACAATTGTTGGTGAAATGTCAACATATTTACCAATACATTTTTTGTTCCGCTCGTTTCATTATTTTGGACACACCTGTTTTTATTTTTGAGTTTTATATTTTTTTCTTTTATTTGGGTTCAAATGATTACTTATTAAAACATTAATACTGGGTTACTTAAATGTGGTTTTATATTAGGTTTGGGAAAATACAATAAATTGGGTTTTTTTTTTGCCTATTTTTGATTTTGGGTTGTCCAAATTTTTGGAACGGGGTTTACATTAAAAAAATAATTTGGAAAAAAATTAGATCTCAAAAAATGGAGGAATATCTTTTGATTTTTTTAAAAGCATTTTCTGTTTCTACTTGAATATTAAATTAAAATAAGGGTCTTTATTTTCAAATATTTTTTTTTATTTCGATAATAGAAATTACGGAAAATCCCTATTTATTAAAAAGCTGGAAAAATAAGACTTTGATTTTTTCACATTTATGAAAAAAATTTTATTCTTCTATAATAATTAAATTGGTTTTATTTTTCAAATATTTTATTTTTTAAATTTGTTTTATATTTTAGGAATGCCGATTATTTAGAAATCAATTTATTCATGATCAAAAAAAATTGAAAAATGAGGAATTAGAAAAATTAACAGAAGTTTTTCTCCAAACAATAAATTGGATCAAAGTAAATTTTGACAGAGAACATACATTAAAGTGGAAAATATCAACAATGGACTCTGTAACTAAGAATTCTAAATTGCAAAAATATAATGAAAATACTGTTAATTCTAAAGTTTCTAAGAATCGAGATTCTAAAAAACCAAAAGTTCACCATTCAAGTGATTCAAGTGTGTCCAATTATGGTAATAATTCTAATAATGATGACTATGGTGATTCTGATAGTTCTGGTGACTCTGATTACTCTGATGAATGGGTTCTTACCACTAATCCTTTTGCTATAAAGCCGAAGGAAAAGAGAAACAAAAATAATTATGAAAATAGCAAAAAAAAAAAAAAACTCAAAAATAAAAAGAAATATACAAAAATGGAAAAGGGGAGATATAAACACAAAAAGCATAGGCATTATAACAAATATAAAAATAAACTCATATCTAAAAGGGGGGCGAAGAAGAAAAAATCTAAACATAAAAATAAAATGGGTGAGAAAAATAAAAATAAAAAGCACAAGCACCATAACCATAACAAATCTAAACATAAACTAAAATTTATAAAAAAAGAGAAAAAAACAAAGCATAAGAATGCATCAATTTCTTCAAATAGTAGAAGTCTGAGTACAAGTGAAAAATCAAGTGAAAATGAAACTGAAAGCGAAAGTGAAAGTGAAAGTGAAAAATCAAGTGAAAATGAAACTGAAAGCGAAAGTGTGAGTATAAGTGAAAGTGAAAGCGAAAGTGAACCTGAAAGCGAAAATGAAAGTGAAAGTGTGAGTATAAGTGAAAGCGAAACTGAGAGTGAAAGTGAAAGTGAAATTGAAAGTACAAGCGAAATTGAAAGTGAAAATGAAACTGAAAGCGAAATTGAAAGCGAAAGTGTGAGTATAAGTGAAAGCGAAAGTGAACCTGAAAAATCAAGTGAAAATGAACCTGAAAGCGAAAATGAAAGTGAAAGTGTGAGTATAAGTGAAAGCGAAAGTGAAAGTGAAAGTGAAAGTGAAAGTGAAAGTGAAAGTGAAAGTGAAATCGAAAGTAAAAGCGAAAAATCAAGTGAAAATGAAACTGAAAGCGAAATTGAAAGCGAAAGTGAAAAATCAAGTGAAAATGAAAGTGAAAGCGAAAGTGAAAAATGAAAGCGAAAATGAAAGTGAAAGTGAACGTGAAAGTGAAAGTGAAAAATCAAGCGAAAATGAAAGCGAAAATGAAAGCGAAAATGAAAGTGAAGGAGGAACGAGGAGAGAGATTAGTAGTGAAGAGGAATTCAAAGCCAAGAACAAAAAGGGTAAGAAAAAGAAAAAAAAAGGCAGGTGAGAAGAATAAGAAGTGGAAGAAGAAACACAGGGAAAAATAATACTCAATTTTTCTCTCTGAATTAATTCTGAATGTGTTTTATTATTATTTGGATTTATTACTCATTTTCTCTTAGAAAAAATTAAACCATTCGCAATACATGTTCAGATGTTTGCTGATGATCTAATTTTGCTTATGAAAGGATCATTGATAGAAATTAATTTTCAACTTGGAAAAAATCTTTAAAATTATAAGAGATTTCGGAATGAATTCGAATAGTGATAAAACTAAAAAAACTTTAATTCCAAAGAAAATTTTATATCTTGGTATTTGGCTGGATAAAAAAACTCATTTAAAGTTTAACCTTGATAAAGTTAAGAACAATTTCAAAAAAATTAATCAATATCTTATAACAAAAAAATTTTTCTACTGGATTAAAAATTCAGATTTTTTTAAAGCTGTATTGCATAGCCAATTATTATATGGATTAGAAATATTTGATTTGACAAAAACAGATTTTAAAGGGGTATTTTGGGTATAAAAAGAAAAAGCCGGATTTTGAAAATTCATTTTTTTTTTAAAAGTCGTTTTTCAAATATGAAAAAACAGTAATCTATGTTACGAAGCAAATGGTTCAAATGTTCGGAGAATTAAACAGGGGTGTTATTAAAAATGGGAAACAATTCATGATTGCAAGATTTACTAATAGATGAAGTTTTCAATAAAACTCAAGTTGTAATTTTTTCAAAAAGAAAAGAAAGAAATAAATCCTATTTTAGTTCATAAATGAAAAATTAAAGAACAAATTTTTTTGGCAACTGAATTTAATTACACGAATGTGTTAAGCAACTATAGGCCTTGCAATAAAAAAACAAAATTCAAAAACAATTACGTAACAAAAATAAATCGAAAAAAATCAAAGAACAAAAGTGTGGAAAAATAATATTTTTTATTGTCTGGCTCAAGATCTAATTTACTTGGAATTTCAAGGGTTTATTATTCTATTCCAAGTAACTTTTGTTTTGTCATTGAAATCTTTCAATGAAATTTTTTTCTTTATTTATTTTTATTTTTTTTCAAATTTTTTTAAATAAAAGTTGGAAAAGAACTTTCCAAAAAAGTGAAAATAAAAAAAAATGTAAAAATCCAAAGTTTTTCCTTTTATACCGACAGTAGTGCTTTAAAGATATTGATACTTGGAATGAATAAAAAAATTACAAAATTTTTATTAATTAACCCACATTCCCCCCTAGGCTTATTTATAAAACAGAAGCAAAATTTGATCCTGTCAGAACAACAATATATAAAAGAAGATTTAAGTTAATCCAAAAAATAAAAACCCTTGGTTTTGATGAATTAATTCATTATCTTCCTTTTTTTAGAAAAAGAATTTGAAAATATTAACTGGCAATCTCAAATAACTTAAAAGAATTAGAAATTGAACTGGAGAAATACCGAATTAATCAATTAGAAAATAGTACAAGTTGGAAAGTCCAAAAATAACTAAAAATTATCCAAATAAATAACACAATAAACAAGCAGTTGTGTCGTCAAATGCCGTCAAGTGCCTAGGTTTTCTTGAGGTTTTCTGTTTTATCTGTTAAGTGTTCTAGGTTTTTTTGAGGTTTTTGAAATAAACCGAAAATTTATTAAAATTTTCGGTTTATTTCAAAAAGTAAAAAAAGCCTAGAACACTTCACAAATAAATAGAAAACTCAAAAAAACCTAACAAAAATCTATCGATTTTATAAATAAACAGAAAGCTCAAGAAAACCTAACGGCACTTTCTTTTTATTTCTCAAATTAAAAAAAACCTAACTGCGGTTTTCCAGAATTCAAAAGATCTTTAAAAGGGAAGGGTTGCTCAACTTCAATTTTAAAACTTAGAAATTTTATAAATTATTTAAACAGGTACTCTTATGTTATGAATAAAAATAAATCAAAATATTGTGAGATATGTAAAAAAATAAATAATTTAGATATTATTGAAGATTTGGAACATTTTCTATGGAATTGCTCAGCCTATGAAAATAATGGTAAAATCTAAATATCTGAATTAAAAAAAATTAATATATCTAATATATTAAAAAATAATAATATTCTTAATATTATTACAAAAATAGATTCATCAAGTTTATTAGCCTTAGTGGATAATAAACTTATCTTTGGGTCTTTAATAAGATTCCCAAGCAAAAATTTAGGAATTCTGGCACGCAAGAGGAGCTAAATACCCCCTTAAATAATAAAAAAAAAATCATTGATTTTTTATTTTTTTTTCAAGTTCGAATTCCATCGGAAATATTTTTTGTATAATTATAATTTTTAATAGTGTGTATTAAATGTTTTTCAAATATTCAAAAATTAAAATGTGACTCAAAAAATAGGTGTGCAAAAAAAATATTATAAATTTCTCAGAACAATAATTATTTGATATTTTTTATGTTTGATAGTAATTGAAAAACGTAATTTTACAGCCATCTAAAAAATTAATTTTCCTTATCTATAAGATCAAATCCAAAATAATTGTATTAAACTAAACCCCAATTCAAAATTTTTAACACACCAAAATTCGATTTGTGAAAAAAAAAATCTTATTTAATCAATTCAAGAAGAAATACCAAATTAGAACCATTCACTAATTGAAATGTTAACACTTTTTTATAAATTACAATACTCAGAAAACAATAAATAAATAATTATCAATACTAATAAATCATGGGTGTGTTAAAAATTTTGGAGAGAGCAAAACAAAAAAATACATTAGTAAATTTGTTTAAATTCTATTAGGAATATTGATCGATCAAAGGTTAGATACTACCAACTAATTTTATTTGAGTTCTTCTATTTGGAACAACTTGGCTTTAACCTAATATCAATGGTTGAAAAAAATTTTTGATCGAACAAAGCAAATTACGTAATTCGAACAATGAAATCAAAACAAAAACTAAAAGATGAAAAAATGATTTTCATATTTTACAAAAATCAAAATTATTTCGAATTTCAATGAAATTCTATTTTAGTGATTGTTTGTAACGTTTTAGCTGTGTCGAAAATTTTGAATTTTAGTTTATTTAGAAATTATTATTTCGAACGTAGAAATATAAACTTTGTTTCAGAAAAAGGGACCAATATTTTTTTCAAATATTAATTATTTTATATATTTGATGTTTGAAGAACAAATAAGAAATAAGCAGAATAATACACATATTAAAGAATTGTTGATATCCATCTGAAAGAAAACTATTAATTAATGGATTTTCTTAAAAATTAAAAAACTCAAATTCTTAGGCTATTAATTGAGAAAAAAAACAAGGATGTTTTTTTTTGATCTTTGATTGAGGATTTAATAAAATTCCCATAGAAATCAAAATGATGATTTTTCTTCAATCACTTTTACTTCATCAATAGCATTAGAATAACACCTTTTTACCTAGTGACTTTAGGATCTTGCAATAAAAAAAAACAATTTGCTACACAATCAGTTCGAAAAAAAAAAAAAAAAAAAAGAAATAATCAACTTAGAACTATTAAGATTTCAAAAATCCATCGTTTAGAAATCATAATAGAAATTATACATACTCCAAACCAAAGATCTTAAAAAAAAAAAACGATAAAGAATTCAAACCTTCAAAAAGATATAGAATTGTAATAGTAACAATAAACACCCCAAACTATTGATATTAAAATTGCGGGGATGTTATAGAATTGTACAGCTCTGGAAGAGGTTTTATTCAAAAAGATCCAACAAATACCTCTGACAATGCTTTGTCTTGAAATTATCCAGTTCGAAAAATTATTATGTCGTTTGGAATTATTTTTAATACTCTAAAAAAAAAAAAAAAATAAATGTTCTTGTTTCAATTTTTTATTTATTTTTTTTTGTTTAGTTTTGATTTCGTAAAAAAAAAACCCTTATCAAGATATGAGTTGTTTTTTTTAATAATATCCAAAGGGGTTTTTTAAAATTTTATTTTTTGTAAAAATGATTAATAAAAAAAAAAAAAAATTCATTTAATTTTTTTAAAAAAAAACAGAAAAGGGATAAGTTTTAGAAATTGTTAATAGCAAAATTAATTTGAAAAAATTTTCATTGTTTTCTTTAGTTTGTTTTTTAATGGAATATTTTTTAAAGATTTGATAATCGGTGATTAAAGAAATATATTGATATATTGCTGATTACAAGATCAACAAATAATCGTATTTCATATTTCATAGAACCAAAACCTTAGAATAATAATCAAATAATACTAACAAACATAAAAAATCGTATTAAGTAACTAGTAAACTAAAAAAAAATCTTCAAGGAAATGTAATAGCAAATTCAAAAAAACTTACCTCATCTTGAAATTGAAAAATGAAGTAAAAATCTGATTTCTAGAAGAGTAAAATTACGTTTAAAAGCTATTTTCAGAAATGAGTTATTTTTTTTAAAATAATGATCCTTTTTTCGAATTTTTGAAAATTTCAAAATTCAATTTATTTCTGAATTATTTAAAAAAAAAATTATTTTCTTTGAAAGAAGATTGAAATCTTAATATCTGTATAGGAAGGATACCAAAATACACTAGTAAAAAATGAAACCACTAAGTTTTCTAAAAACTCTTTGGGAAAAAAAATCTACTTAATTACAAAAAAAATTACCATAATTATTTTAAACTTGAAAAAAATAAGATTTTTTGCTTCAAAGAACAGTTTAAATCAATTTTTTCTCTTTATTGGAATAAAAAAATACAAGAAAAAAATCCAAAAAATCAAATTAAAAATCCACCTATAATAATTTTTTTAGACCGGGAAAATTCAACTTATAATCTAAAGAAATAATAATTTTTTTGATTATTTATAATCAATAAATAATTAACTCAATCTTAATTCTTTCAGTGGGTTTGTAAACCACAAACGTTAAATTTTATAAATGGACTTTACAATTATTTCTCTAATTTTTTAAAGATTTTCAAACAAATATAACACTAATTCAAAGAAATAAATCTTAAAAAAAAAAAATAATATATATTCTCAAATACCTGCTTTTAATTCCAATAGTTCCTTGTTTATACTCTTGGTATTTGAAAATTAATATTGCACAATCTTTTAAATTTCAAGAAATCTAAGAAATATTTTTGAATAAAATAAATGTTTAAATTTTTTAGATCTTCAAGAATTCAATATTTTATTTATTTTTATTGTATTTTTAAATAAGATTAACGCTTCAAGGTTATTTGTTCATACAGACTCTCATAAATTACTTAAAGTGTGATTTCTTCCAAAATAAAAATTTTTTAAAAAAATTCCTTTTCTTATTTTGATCTAAAAATCCAAACAAAAAAGGATCAGATCTTCTTGACTGAAAATTACATTGAGTAAAATGAAATCTTTTAAAAATGATAACTCAATTCTCTAAAGTTGATAAATGAAGTTGCATAATCGTGTTTAATTGTACCCTTGAGTAAATAATTATTCTATTACCTTTGGGATTAATTATAAATAAGAGTTACTAGGACCTTAAAAGAGTTTTTAAATCATAAACAAAAGTGTAGAAAGGAAAAAGTTACCTTAAAGACTTAAAAGAATAATTCTGATACTGAAAAAAGCATCCGAAAAATGAAAAAAAAAAAGGGAAAAAAAGTAAAAAATTAAATATTTATTGATCACTAAAAAGACTTGTGAGTGTTACCATTTGAATTGTTTTCTCATAATTATGACCTAACTAAAGTATTTATCAAAATATTATCATTATTTGTCTTCAATTTCTTTTCGGATACACGGTTTAAAGATTCCAACCCTGAATCTTTCATTTTTTTAATTTTTTCGCGTTTTCACAAAATGTTCCAAAATCAGAACAAATGTTCTGCTGTTCGAATTGTTTGAAAAATAAATAATCAGCTCATTTCGCTTGATTCTACACTTTAAGCATTGAAACAAAAATGAGATCTTGTCTTCTTTTTGTTTGTATTCACAGTGCCTCAACAACGAAAGGTATCTAAACAAGAAATTCATAGAAATCCATTTCAGATTCTAATTTGTTGAATTAACCAAAAGCAAAAGATTTTTCATTTACTTTGTTTCTGCAGAACCAAAAAGTTGTTCCAATTAATTGCTTGGTTGATAATATTTTTCTCAAGCACAGCACAATATCTAACAGAACACCAATTCCAAACTGTTGGTGTTGAATGAAAACAAAATATTTCATTCTTAAGATTGCTTTTTGACAAACATAAAATCGATTTGTTTGTAGTACAATTGTTTGAAACCCAATTCTCTTTCTTTTTATCTTTCTCCTTCTCTTTCTTTTTAATTTAATATTATCTTTTTCGTTCTTTATCTTTATCAATTTCCGTTTAATTTATTATTTCTCTTTTTCTTTTTTTCTTTGTACTTTATTATTTCTTTTGAGATTATCTACAAAAACCTTGCTATTCGTGTAACTATCGATTTTCAAAATGTGTAACACTAAAGTAAGTTCTCTTTTCAATTTTTGCTTCCACTTAGTTATGTCTTCATAATTAAATTATTCTTTGATTAATCTTTTCGCAAAAACACCCAAATATTTAATCACAATTGTCCCAAAAAAAATGAAGAAATTATAATTAGAGCAACAAATACCAAGAAAGTCGATCAAACCATTTACAAATGAAAATTTTGATTGTTAAAAGGACGCCTCTACATTTTAAGATCTTGAAATAAATGTGAATAGGTTCAAATTTCATAAAACCAGAAAAATAGTTTTTCAAACAAAATGTTAAAAATAAAAAAATATTCTGAATCTAAGACCAAAAACGAATAGAAAAACTTGACAAAGGTATTTTTATCTGAATTTCTGGTTTAGTTTGGCATCTCCTTTTAATATAAAATTTTTAAATGAAAAAACATAAACATTTTTTTTTTGATTGTTGGATAAAAAAGTGTGAATTAAAATGGCTCTTCAGAATGTTTGTTATAAGAGACCCATTCGGTTTCTCAATTTTTTTTTCAGTTTCTCCTTTGATGTCTTTATTTGTTACACATTTTTAAAATTACCCTTCTTGAAGAGGAATTTAACTTTGAGCCAATACAATCATCAGCCAGCCTACAATTGGGATTTCACAAAATTTAACCCTTTTTCATTTTGGACTTTCAATTACATGTTTACTCTTAAATGGTTGGATCACAATTTTTGGTTTATGAATCTTTCTGGGTTGTACAACCGAAATAATCGTTTTCAGCCAAAAATTGTTCACTACTTGATCACTAAAATCATTACCTGAAATTTAAAAATTCTCTTTTTGGAAAAATTTTTTGTTAAAATTATTTCTGCTTTTCAAAAAACGACGAAGAAACTGTTTGTTCTTTAAAAGTTAAAATTTCTTCATTTTTGTTTTATGATTTTGATTTTTTTTTTCCAAAATAAAAACCTTTTAGGATCCTTATTTAGTTTTAAAGATCAAAGTATTTGATTTAGTTCTGTTAAATTCAACCAGTGGTGTTTTTAAAATCATTAATTTTAAATCTATCCCTTTATCAAAAAATGAAACAAAAAAATTTCCAAACTTAAACTTTTGATCATATTTTATCATAAAACAAAAGACTTGAGAGACGAGAGAATCAATGAAAAATAAAATACAATTGACAGGGATGTCAACCTTTGATTGATTAAATCTGTTTTTAACCAAGTTTTCTAAAAAATAATGTTTCAAAATTAAAATAAAGTTGTTTCACTATAATTCTAAAAATAATATCAAACTTGAACATCAATTCATAGGAAATTTTTTGTCTTTTATAATATTGCTGTAATCGGAATCTCAAATTTTCCACAATTTTCCAAAATTTAATGATTTTTTCGAATTTAACAGCCCCAAAAAAGGATAATTAATTCAAAAATTTTGGTCGTCTCATCGGTTAGTAATGTTTCTTTTGATAATTTTTGAAAAAAAAAATTTTAACAAACTTTGGAGAATTTAAAAAACACAGCAGAAAAACAATTGGTAATATATTTATTCAACATTTCTACACACACATTTGTTCTCGAATTTTTACTTTCAAATTTAATCTTTTTCAAATCTGTCTTAGTAAAAGAAATAAAATGAAACACAATTATTCCTAAGAGTGATGTTTTTCTTGAACAATTTAATTTCAAAAAGATCTTTTTAGTAAACTTCAAAGCATTTTATTCTAAAAAAAAAAAATATTCATTAAAACTTACATTCCTTTTCTTCAATGGTTTTTTGTGTTTGTCTAATTCTCAATAAAATTTTTAAAAAGAAAAATTTGCAATAAAAGGAAAAATATTTTTTTAATTTTGTAACTTGATCATTGTCTTGGTTCTTTTATTTTTATTATTTTTCATCAATCTCCACAACTATTTCAAAAATTATTAATAGTTACTTGATAACAAGGGGAATTCAAGAAATGGAGGGTCTAAATAAAGTAATAATAGATTTTAAAATATTTTGAACTTTTTTATTTTAATACTCCAAAAAGCGTCTGATTTGAGATCCAAACAAAAAATCTAAAAAAAAAAACAACAATTATTTTAAGTTTACAAGGTATTGTGTTTGAATTTTCAAGTGGCTCTCGTGTTGGATCTGTTTTCTTCTTATTATTTTTTGTTTCTTTATTGATCATATTCAGCCTCTTTTTTTTTGTGACAATTAATTTTTTTTTTTAATTTATTTTGTAACAGAAAATTCCAGAATAATTTTCCAAAACTCACACTCTAGTGTGCGACTACACTTTGTGTATGTGTGTGAGTTCTTCAAGATACAGGAGTGGCTGAGATTAAAAATATCCTTTCAATTTTTGTTATCAATTAGGTTTTTTTTTTTTGAAATTAATATTTTTTTTTTTATTAATTTTTTTTTTTGATCATCCTTTCCTGTCTTTTGGTTCATCCTTTCCAATTAAAAATAATTTCGAATTCGATCCATTCTTTCTTAAAATTTTCTTGAATTAAAACTAGCAAATGTATCTTTTTGCTGTTTTAAAAAAGTGCGCGAAAAAGTGTTTAAGGTGTTATTCAAACTGGTTAAAATGGGTGAATTTGATAGTTTGAAGGTCCACTTCTAAAACTTTTAGTACACATCTTTTTAAAAACAGCTTTATTTTGAAAGAACTAACCTTTTGTTCTAATTTCCTTTGATTTTTATTTTAAAAATGATTTTTTCAAAAAAAAATTATATATTAACAGGAACACAATTATTATAATAGTTTGACATCTCAACAAAACAAAATGGAAAAGCTGTTGGTTAATTATCTTACAAGCAAGAAGACCGGGCAAAAATTTGAGAATGGTTTGCCATTGGAATCAAATGGTACCTTAACACAAAATGGAACCGATGATCAAATTCACAATGATCTTACCAAGACAAAACCTGATTTCTGGGAAGATTTTTGGAGGCATTATGCGAAAAAAGATAATTATTTATCCTTTGGTAATAATGAAAACGGTGATAATGATGGCCCCAATCTCAATAGCAAGAAGGATAATTTGAAACAAGATATAACCAATGACAATACTCAAAAGCAAATACCAATCCAAATACAAAATCAAAACAAAAATTCATACTATTCGAAATTCTCAAGCGCAAAATTGAAAAATATTAATCTGAATTCACACAAAGCGCAAATAATGGGAAAGAAAAAAACAAAAGAAGAAGGGAGCATTGGAACGATAAAAAAACAGCAAGGGGATTTTAATCCGAGTGCATACAAACAACAATATCATGACAATATTGTTTTATTGGAAATTATGAAACAAAATTTAGTAAAGCAAACAAGTGAAACTTTTTTAAGGGAAAATATTCTTAAAGTTATTGATACACCTTCAACAAAAGAGGAAATTGTTGAAAAGGGAAAAAATGCACTTCCTGATTTTTGGCAATATTATATAAAAAAATATCCTCAAAACGCCGAAAAGTAAATTTTTTTTTTTATTTTTTATTATTTTTTTTTTTTTTTCATTAATAAATCCCAACCTGGATCTAATGCGAGTCTTTCTCGAAACCCTATCGAGGGAATCAGTCAAGAAAAAACCGTTTCAATTCAAATTTGTATCTCGCATTAATTCCTGTGTTAATTGAAGTACTATATGTTTCCATGGGTTTACTTTGCCCCCCCAATGCTTGTAAATTATCTTTTAGATTGATCTATTTCACGTAGCCTGTTATTTAATTTAAATTTTTCACTTTTACTTTTTGATTTATAAAAAAAATAATTTCTAAAATCCAATTAACCGTTCTGGAAAAAAAGGGAAAAAGGGAAAAATAGGAAAACACAGTTTTTAATTGAGAAACTTATTGAAAATTCAAAGCAAGATCAATTAATCCAAGAATAAATAAATAAATAAATAAGGACAAAATGAAGGATTCAACACAATAACAGTTTTTTTTTTAATACTATTTTTTGGTGTGGGCTTTTCTTTGATTAATCAATTATTAAAAATTTGTTGAAAAAATTGACTATTTTTGCGATCTCCAAAATTACACTACCAATTTAGATAATCAAGTAGATTTAAATTGTGTTTGTTGGTTTGATTGAAAATATTATAATGGAGAATTATTTTATGTTAATTGATTTCTTCTTTTAATTGCTTTTACCTTTCGTTTTTAGTACTATTAAGGTTCCCAATGAAAAACCGTGTTGAACTTTTTTTCCCTGTTTTACTTTTGTTCCACAACGGTAATATATTTTTTTAAAAAAAGATCTTTAAACAATATTGAAAAAAAAAGAGAGGGGGGGGGGATGTTAACACAGCTACCTTGAAAAAAGTGAACACTAAAAGTTTTCAAAAATGTTGCCAAAATTATTTGATTCGATCTTTATAGCAATTTGGGCAACACTTTTTAAAAATTTTCTTAACTCACTTTTTTCAAATGGCTACAACACAAACATTTTTTTTTTTTATAATAAAAATCTGGAAACAAAAATATAAAACAAAATAAAAACAATTCAAAGGGTTTTTTAAAATTATTTAGCTAAAGACAATAGGAATATTTCAAAAAAATTAAACCCAAAACATAGTTTTCCAAAAATAAAAATAAAAATGAAAATGAATTTACTCTTATACAACTATTTGAAAAATAAGTGAGGAATAAAAGTTTTATAAGTTGTACTCAAACCCACCAATTCATCAGTTTTAAATGGTTTGGGTAATTCTTTATACACTCTTTTGGACGCACTTTTTTCAAGCAACTGTATTCCAATTAAAAAAAAAAAATTAATTAGAGGTTTTGATGATAACATATATTATCATAATATTAACAATTAATTTGCGATAATATTAAAAAAATCACGATAAGTCCTACTTTATCACGAAAAATCATAAAATCACTTTATTCCAGATAATCATCGAAAGAAAAAATCGCGAAAAAATGAAAAATTATTTTTTTGAAATTACCTTAAAAAAATTTCTTGACTTTTATAAAAGCCTTGAGATTTTTACAACGCTTTTCCACTTCAAACGTGTTAGAAAGTGTTTGTAAGTTTTGTGAAATTTCTTCAAGTGTTTGAAAGTTTTGAAAGAAAGAAAACTTTTAGTAAACAGAATGAGACTGTTTGAAGTGGAAAAAAAATTTTTTTTTCAATTCAGTTATTTTTTTTTATAAAACATAAAATCTCAAACAGAATTTTATTATCAAACTAATAATAACCTATTTCAGCAATATACTTGAATATAAAATAGATTTGTTTTGTTAAAATAGAGTTGTTACCTTCACAAGTTAAATAACCAAAAAGAATAAATAATAATTTTACTTCTTATTGGTGATCGAACAAATAAAAACCTCTAAGCTCTAATTGTGCTTTCTATACAATAAAAAAATGTTCAAAGAAGAATAAGAAGAAGAATAGAATTGTACAAACAATCTTAATAATTGGTGATAATGTGGCTATGTTGTTGTGAAAACTTTTGAAAAGTTATCCTAACTCCTTTTAGCTTTCCTAGAACAAAGAAAATGTTTTCGCCCAAGAACACATTCTTTAAAAGGACAAGTGAAGGGTTGGTTGTTTTAGAAGCTCATTATTCAACACAATAGAGGTTTTGATGATAACATATATTATCATGATATTAACAATAAAATCGCAATAATATTAAAAAAATCGCGATTAGTCCAACTTTATCGCGAAAAATCATAAAATCGCGATAAACAACATTATCGCGATATTCACATTATCGCGAAAAAATGAAAAATTATTATTTTCATTTTTAAAAAAAATCTCTTGACTTTTACAAAGCCTTGAGATTTTTACAACACTTTCCCCTTTAATAATGCCAGAAAGTGTTTGCAAAGGTTATGAACTGTCTTCAAGTGTTTGAAAGTTTTGAAAGATAGAAAACTTTTAGAAAGGGAATGGGTTTGGTTTGTTGTGGAAAAAAATTTTATTCTTTTCATTTTTTTTTTAACAAAATATAAAATCTCAAACAAATTTTATGATCAAACTAATAATTACCAATCTCGTCAATACACTTGAATATAAATTATGTGTGTTTTCTTAAAATGGAGTTGTTACCTTCACAATTTTAAATAGCCAAAAAGAATAAGGAATAATTTGACTTCTTATTGGTGATCGATCAAACAAAAACCTCTATTATTCTAATTGTGTTTTCTGTCCAATACAAAGATATGAGTAGAAAAAGAAGAAGAAGACAAGAATTGTATAAAAAATCTGAATAATTGGTGATCATCTGGCAAGGATGTTGTGAAATCTTTTGAAGAGTTATCCAACTCCTTTTAGCTTTCTGAGAAAAAATGAAAATATTGTAACCCAAGAAAACATTCTTTAAAGAACAGATTAAGGGTTGGTTGTTTTAGAAGCTAATTATTCAAAGCAATTTCCAGCACCACCATTAACTGAAAAAATATTTATTTCTCTTTAGTTCTTATTGTTGTTGATCTAAAAGGATCGATCGGTTTGTCAACCAAATAAAATGAAAACACAACAAAACTCTTTGATCTGATCCTTGATTGGATCAAAGTATCTTTTTTGTTGTTTTTTCAAAAGAATGACTTTTTGTCACCTAATCTATTTTTTGATCAAAAAAAATTTTTTATGCAAAATATTTCTCAATTAGCCCAAAAACCCATCAACTATTATATCGCGATTAAAAAGTAATCGCGATATTTTGGCATTTATCACGATTTTTTAATAATTATCGCGATTTTATAGAATATCGCGATTTGTTATATTATCACGATAATATTGAATTATCGCGATTTTAAGATATATCGCGATTTGATGGAAATTATCGCGATTTTTGTAACTTTATCGTGAATTATAGCATGTTATCATCAAAACCTCTAATTTATAGCACCATGATTGACTGAGAAAATATTTATTTATCTTTAGTTATTATTGATGTTGATCTAAAAGGATCGATAGGTCTGTCAACCAAACCAAAACGAAAATACAAAAAAATTCTTTGATCTGATCCTTGATTGAATCAAGTATCTTTTTTGTTGTTTTTTAAAATAACTTTTTCATCACATAATCTATTTTTTGATCAAAAAAAATTTCTTTGTAAAAATATTGCTCAATTATCCCAAAAACATATCAACTGAAATACCGCGATTACCTTTTAATCGCGATATTTTGGCATTTATCATGATTTTTTAATAATTATCCTGATAATTTTCTAAGAATTTCACGATTTGTTATATTATCGCGATAATTTTATTGAATATCTCGATTTTTGTAACTATATTGTGACTTTATAAAAGTAATGGCGATTCTTGTAACTTTATTGTGACTTAAGCATAGATATCATCAAAACCACTATTGTATCTCTCGAAGTTCAATAAGAAAGATCCGAATTATTGAATAAATTTACCTTTCGTAATTGGTTTTGTTGAGATCGTTTTGATATTTCGAATAATTGATGTTAAGCACAATTTTTGAGGAAATCGAAATAAAATTTATCATTGATTAATTGGAAAATGGCACTATTATTCTTTTTTCCATTTTAAGGAAAATGGAAATGAAAAACTTCCTAATGCCAAGTAGCTTAATTTTAAATACCCTTTATAGACTTTTTTTATAATTATTAAATCTTTTTAGATTAATTATTAATAAACTTATAAAAACACTTCTATTAAACTTAATAATGGAATATTAAGAACATTTTTAATTTTTTTTTTCAATTTTTTCGAATAATATCGAATATTAAGATAGACTTTTACTTTTTTAACAAGCTGGTATTTGTCTATCTTTGGAACATAATTTATTAAGACATTTTACTTCTATTCCGATTATATACGCTGTTTTTAATAGAAATTAGACAAAATAAAGAAAGAAAGTAATACTTATTTAATAATTAATTTTTTAATATCCTAATTCTTGACAATAAAATATTAAACATAAAATTCAAAATTTTCCACACAGCTAAAATAGTTAAAAGAATCACAATAATACAATTTCATTCAAATTGGAAATAATTTTGATTTTTGAAAAAAAATATGAAAATCATTTTTTCATCTTTTTCGTTTTTTGTTCTCATTTCATTTTTTGAATTACGTAACCTATCTCGTCCAATCAAAAATTTTTTCGAACTGTTGTTATTCGGTTAAAGTTGACTTGTTCAAAATAGAAGAACTCAAATACAATTAGTTGTCCGAATCTAACCATTTGAACGATCAATAATTCCTAATAGAATTTAAAAAAATTTGTCCTTGCATTTTTTTATTTTGCTCTCTCCAAAATATTTAACACACCGATAATTTATTAGTATTGGGAATTATTTATTTTTTGTTTTATTAGTATTGTAATTTATAAATAATTATGTACATGATTCAATTCGTGGATGATTCTAATTTGGTATTTCTTCAAGAAGTTATTAAATAAGTATTTTTTTTTTCTTTTCAAAAAATTGAATATTGGTGTATTAAAAATATTTGAATTGGAGTTTATGTTAAAAATAAAGACATAAATTCGGTTTTCTCTTTTTAAAAAAATAATATAAAAATTTAAATTTTTTTTTTCTTTTTAGGACTATTTTTTGTATTAATAAAGCGAGTAAATATTTTTTTTTAGATTGATAGAATTAAAACTGTTAAAAAAAAAAATTAAGTTTTAATAAAAGTGAGGATAATTTTTTCATAAAAAAAAAAAACATTTTTTCTGATTCTTCTATTTAAAAAAAAGGAAAGAAATAGATCTTTAAAAGTGGGGGTGGATGTTGGAGTTGGAAGAAAAGTACTTTTTTAAAAAACTTTTTCCGAGTGTTTATATTTTAATTAAAGGAAATAAATAGATCTTTGAAGGTGGGGGTGGATGTTAGAGTTGGAAGAAAAGCACATTTATTTATTTTTTTATTAAGCACTTTTTTCCAAGTTTTATTTTTTTGGAAAATTTATATTTAAAAAAAAATCCACACTTTTTTAAAATAAAAAACTTGAAAATAGTTTTTAAAAAGTACTCACTTTTTTAAATTAACATAATGAAGTTCTTGGGATTCTTTTAATTAATTTTTTTTCAACAACCAAAATTTTAATATTAATATCTTAAAAATTATTTTTTTTCAAAAAATTTTAATCATAGCAATTTTGGTAACTTTTTATTGAATAATTTATTGTCTAATAAGAAGTTATTTTCATATGACCAAAATACATCAAAATATAGTTTAATAAAAGAAAATATGAAATCCAACAACAAAAAACAAAATAATTACTCACTTATTCAAAATCAATCACAAAATTCTGAAAAATTAAGACCAATAAATCAAAAGAAACCGAATGGGAAAAAGAAAACAGCTTCAAAGCAAGAATCTGTTAAAAAGGTGAACTATTTAATTGAAAAAAGATTAACTAAACGAGAAAGGGGGTGGGTATATACAAAAAAACTCTTGCTAAAAATTGGTCGTCCATGTGAACGTGCTCAAATTGTGGAAGAGGGGAAAAAAACGTATCCTATATTGTGGAGTTGCTTTGTTGATACTTATTCGAATATTAAAATGGCAAATAGATTATTTGGCAAGGTATTAATTCCTTCGAATATAAAAAAACATGGAATAATCCATATAAATAAACAGTATTCATTAAAGGAATATCCGAAAAAGCATTTAACTGGAAGTGATAGAATTGCTCTTAAAAATGATAAAAAAATTGGAAATGGAAATGAAAATCGAGACAATGATAACAAAAAAAATGAAAACGAAATCATGGTTAATAATTTAAAATTAGAAAAGACAAATAATAAAAGACAATTAATTGGTTTAGATAATAATAAAAAGAAAAATGGGATGGAAATGGATATGGAAGAAGATGATCTTATTGTGATCCCAAAATTAATAAAAAATAAAAACAATAAACAAGATCAAAATAAGGAGAATAATTTTATTTTTGAAAAAAATGAAAATGAAAATGGAAATGAGAATGAGAATGAAAGGGGAAGAGTAAATGAAAAAGAAAAAGAAAAGGAAAATCAAAATGAAATTATCATTGAAAATGAAAATGAAAATGAAAATGAAAATGAAAATGAAAATGAAAATGAAAATGAAAATATAAATAAAAATCAAAATCAACTTTTAAAACAAAACCAAAAATTGGATCAAAAAAAAAACATGAGTAAAAATAGTAATCATTTAATTAAATCGAAAAATAATAAAAAAATATTGAAAATGCAAAATAAATTTGAAAAAATATACAATAATTCGTTGTCAAAAATCCGAAAAAGAAAAAAAAAATATATATCAAGAAGAAAAAGGGTCTACCAAACACGAACAAAACAATCAAAAAAATTTAAACAAAATCACAAGCAAAACCATATTGGGAATCATCATAAACGGAAAAAAAGGAAAATGAAACACCGTTTGAAAAAATCTAATCATAAGTTTAAATGGAGACAAAGAAAGAAGAAGCCCCCGTTTATAAATCTTGAAAAATGTGTCCTAGTTTATTCAGATGATGATTATTTTGTGTTTGAGGAATTAACTCAAGAAGACTTGGCGATAAGTGCTTTACGCAAATTATCTCAATTAAATCTTCATCCCATCACTTTGAAAAAAATTAACGATCAAATTAATAAAGGAAACCAAAAAGTAATTGAAATTGTGAATGGAATCAACGCTTTTAATTATCAAATATATTTTGAAATATTAAAAACGATGATTTCATAAAATATTTTTGTATATATGTATATAAAAATTGCATTGGTTTTACTATATTGTGTGGATCAAAAAATATAAGTTTTTTGATGAAAATTGAAGTATTGTAGCTTGGTAAACAACCTAAATCCAAATTTATAGTTCATGTTCTTTCCCTTTTACTGTGTCAGTAACTTTTACATTATTGTGATAATTACAATAAATTGTGGGGATTTAATGATAATACACTGTGTGCGGAGTTTCTCTTAAAATAATTATTACTGTTTTTTATTTCAAAATTTTCTTTTGTATACAGGTAAAAGAAAAAGTAATAATAAACAATTGTTTTTGTTTGGGAGGGAAATAACATCCAAAAGTATCTAAAAAAATTTTTAAGAAGTTTTCCAAGTATCAAATTACATTTATATTTTCATTAAAAAAATTTAACAAATCCATGCAGAAGCAAAAAAGTTGAAAGTTTTCAAACATTCATTTATTTCAAATTTTTATTTTATTTTTTAATTCATAGCATTTATTTGTTTTGTATTAATTTCATTATGTATCCTTCACTTTTTTCCAACTTTATTTATTTATTTATTTATTTTGTTTCTTTCTTCTTCTTCTTCTTCTTCTTCTTTTTCTTTTTTTTTTTTTTTTTTTTTGAATATTATGTTTTTTTTATTTATTTATCATCATATTATTTTGTATTATAAGAAATGTTCTTTAATATATATATATATATATATATATATTGTATTGTGGTTTAATTTATTTTTCAAATGAATAAAATTCCTTGTAAAAACTTTTTGATTTTTTTCTTTCGTTTTTCAATTCTCCACTTTTTATTAAACATACAAAAAAAAAGTAAAAAGGAAAAAAAAAAAAAAAAATGTTTAACTAGCTGTTGAGAGAAAAATGTTGGACACAGAAAAATGGTTTAACACCATTTTTAATTGGGAATATTAGTAAAATTGAAAATCAAATGCTATTGATAACAAGGTGAATTTTTGATAAATACAGGTTTAAATGTGTTACAAGTTCATTAATCTGTGGTGTGTGTAGAATACTCATTTGAATGGTTGATAACTAAAGTAGATCATGTTATTGTAACAAAAATCCTAGTTTTAGTAAAGTTAAATATTAATTCTGAAAATGGTAATTTTTAAACTTGCTTTAGATTATAAGAGATAAGGTTTTGAAAAAGTAGAATTATATTAATGATTATTCTAATAAGTAGATTATTCTTAATTTCTTATGTTATTTCACAAACGATTGAAATTAAAAACCATTTTTAGTAATGTTCAAAATTAAAATTGCTGTCCAATTTATTTTTCTCTCAACAACTTTTTTCTCTCAACTGTAATTAAAAAAAAGATTCTGATATGACAATTAAACAGTCATTTTGAGAAGAATATTGAATAATACTCGAAGAATCTGTTTTATTTAATTTAAAAAAGTGGAGTCTATGACCGAAAAAGAGTTTATATTCAGTGAGTGCATATTTAAAATGTTAGAGTTTTATTTGACTATCTTTTTGTTGGAAGGGATTAGGTATTATAAATGAATTATATGTATTTAAAGAGTTTGAATTGATATGTCACTATAACCCAAAAAAACACTAAAAAAGGAAAACTGATTAACTCGCTTCTATTAAAAAAATTAAAAAAACTTTATGAATAAATTTAAAAATAAATAAAGTTTCCATTTAACTTTTTCTTGAAAACATTTTTTGTCAAAATGATTGAATTCAAAATTTAAATTATGTATATTTTTATATACACTACCTTATTTTAATTCATTTACTAAAACAAATTTTAAATTACGGGAATTTTATTTTCACAAAAGGGACTAACTTGATACTTCAAATGTTTTTTTTTATTTTTAAATGGTAAAAATAAAAAAAAAGTCCTTTAAAAAAGATAAACTCTATGGAAAAAATTTCTAATTTAATATATTAACTTATTCTTTGATTTCAAATTTCCTCAACTCAATTTTAAAAAAAATAATAATAAAGTGCACAATAATTACAAAAAATATTGTCAATATTCAAAAATTGAGAGTGTTTTTATTCTATAAAAATTTATACCAGTGTTTATTTGAATTGAGTTATAAGCTAGATTTCAAAAAAAATTAATTAGAAAAAAATAATGCTTAATTTTATTAAAGGCATATTAAAAGAATGGAATTTTTTTTTTTTTTGAATTTTAAAATTGAAATCAATTGTTTCAGATTTTTGTTTTTTCCTCTATTTTTTTTTTTTTTTGAATAATAATATGTTTTACTAAAGTGTTTATAGATAATAGCCAATACAGATTAATAAATAAAATTATAGTGTAATCATTTTATTTTTTGAAAGACAAATGAAAAAATAAAAAAATAATATTAAAAAAAGTTTGCCCCTAATT
The DNA here is from genome assembly GCA_027625915.1 of Anaeramoeba flamelloides. Taxonomy (NCBI): domain Eukaryota; family Anaeramoebidae; genus Anaeramoeba; species Anaeramoeba flamelloides. The sequence continues at coordinate 6,682,024 of JANTQA010000032.1, read as the reverse complement.
TTGAAATTTGGCTTACTTCAAATGGTTAAAAAATTTAAAAAATTGGGTATCTGGTTCCCTCTGAGGAGAAGTGAGTCGGTTTTTTTTTTTTTTTTGATTTGTGTGAATTGGGTGAAATCAGATATTTATTACATTCATTTAAATTAAAAAATATACATCAGCTGAATATCAATCATTTCGCAAAAACTTGGTAAAAATTTATTTGTTATTGATAATATTGTTGTAAGTTCTTGTCTCTCCTGTGATTTTGGAAATAATGTCATGGGATACTCCTTGTCACATAGTTTACTCATTTTCGAAAAAATAAATTTAAATCTCTGATTCCACTTTATTCTTTTAAATTCTGAAAAAGATTAAGGTGATTGCTATTTTTTTTATTTTACAAGGATTATTTAAAATCAAAAATTTTATTAAATTCTTTCAAATTCAAAAAAAACCTAAAGATGCTAAAATAAACTCTTTTTCAAAAATTGTGACTCACCTGAAATAATAAATTGAAAAAAAAAAATTTATCCTTTAGTATTCAAGAACAATTAATAACTAAATATGATTTGTAATTCACTTTTAAGTCATTCTAAATCTATAAAAGCCTGATATATTAAAAATTAAAAAAAATAAAACCAAAAACTAAAAAAAAGTGAGTCACAATTTTTGAAATGAGCATTACCCATTTTTTATTACTGAACTTTCACTGAAAAAAAGTTGAACAACAATATTTTTTATGAATAATTTAATCCATTTTCAAAGAATTTACATTCTCAATTTTCTTAGTGATTATTTGTCTTTTCGAAGATCTCTTTTTTTTTTCCACATGATCTTTTGTAAAAAAAAAAGAAAAAAAAAAAAAAAAAAAGAAAAATTTTTCAAAAACAAAGAAAAAGAAAAACAAAAGAAAAGCAAAAGAAAAAAAAAATTTGAAAAAGCAAAACTAAAATTTGAAAAATTAGAAAAAATGATTCTGATCCAAAAATTTGAAAATATTTTTTATTAAGAATACTGGAATAAACCCTCAAAACAACTCCCATTAACATTATAAAGTGAGTCAAAATTTATGAAAAATAGTTTACTTATTATTAATCAATCTTTGTATGCTTTTTATTTTATATTGGTAATCTTTTTATCCGGTTTTACACCCTCCAGTAAATTTGGGGAGAGTGTTGCCGGTGTTTCTGTTTTTCTTACTTTAAAGGGGTTCAGTTAAATCTTAAGATATCACTCAATTTTACCAATCTCAAGAAAATCACACAAGTTTATAAATTTTTTAATTTGGACAGGTAAATATTAATATTATTTTTAATGGTCTAGTCATTTACTATGGATTTGTTCCATACTATAGGAGTGACTGAGACTAAAAGGGGTATTTTGAAATACCCCTTCTTTTGGTTGACAAAATTTAAATAACAAAAATAAATTTCATTGTATCTCTTTAACAAAGAATTCAAACAAATAAAAATAAGTTTAAAAGAGTATTCAATTCCAAAAAATCAAAATTTAAAAAAAAAATTCATCTTTTCTCATTTTCTATTTCCAAATGGTTAAATTTCTTGAATTTAAAACAAATTGCATTCTTGAAGTGCTCAATCAATTTAATTCGATTTTATCTGATTTGTGGTTATTTTGTAACGCTGTAAATTTGACCCAGTAAGGGTTATCTAATATACTTTAGATAAAAATAACTCATTTAAAAAATGAAAAAAAAAGAAAAAAAAAATCACAGAGATCTCAAAAAGCACTAAAGAACGAAACTTCAAAACTAACATTCTTGTTTTCAAAATTGTAATTCATATCTATTCTAATTGGAAATTGAGAACCGTTCTTTTGCGATTTTTTTGGAGACTGTACTGGGCTTTGGTTGTTTTTTTTTGGAGATCGATGGTACAATCTAGGTTAGTTGGTTTTTGATTGATGTTAGTTCCTCATAAAAATTACAATATGTTTTTATCCATTTCAGAAAAAAATTTTTCACCGTAATAACTCAACCCTTAAGGACTGTGTTTTTAGGTGAAAATACTGAAATAATCGATAAAATCATCCTTGAATAAGTTATATAATCCAAGTAATATTTGTCCAAGGAGAATTTCTTTGAGAAAAAAAGTTAATTTTCACAATTTCAACAATTTTCACAATTTTTACCATGTTAGATCAAGCTAAATTTTGATTTTCATATTTTAGTATTTCCATTTCAACTTTCAGAACTCACGCAATTTTCTTGAGTTGTTCTACATATTTTTTAAATTTGCTTTTACAAGTTTTAAATGTTCTCAAATTTGAAATGCACTTGAAAATCCCCAAAAGCCATTTTTTGGAATAATTTTTTTTGCAATAATTTTTTTTTGTTATTTACAATTTTCCTTTTCATTAAAAAACAAAGAAAAATAGTCTTCGTGAAAATCTAAAGATGACAAAAATGGTTTGATTTTTTATCTGTCCAATTTCTTTCTTGTGAAAACTATTTGTGAGAAGCAAAAATGAAATAACACACTTACTCAATCCCCCCAAGGGTGGGAACGTAGTCCTTAAGAGAAAAAATTTCTCAATAATTTCATCTATTTTTTGAGATAATTTTTCCAATTTATCCTTCATTTTTATAATTTCTATTTAAATATTAGAACTTTAAGAAATCCATATCATATTTAATTAAGGTTTATTGTCGGTTCCTTTGGTCTGTTGATGTATAGGTCTTTTATAACAAAAAAAAAGCTTTTTCTTTTGGAACAGGATTAAAATTTTTACAAGCTTTATTTTAACAACAGTAAACACACTATTTTAAGAACAGTAATAAAATTATTCCTATTTAAATTTCAAATGCCGACAGATGTATATTGTGTGGTGTAATTAAACAGTGTTTTTTATTTTAACCGCTTACTAAAATTTAACTCATGTAAAAAATATTGGCTGACTCTAGAAATACAAGAAACAAATCAATGGGATTACACAGTATATAAACAAGAAATTGGGTTCTTTAAATAAATTTTAAAAAAGAATTATGAAGATACTGGGAGATTTAAATTGTAATTTTTTGAAAAAAAAATGAGAACTATTTCATTTTTTGAATTTTTATAAAACAATGATTTATTCTCTCAAATTTTGTAAATATTATGAAATTTTTGAAACAAAATCATTAAATATAATTTTGCCATATCGATTAATCAAAGCTCTAACCTCTAAAGTCAATTTTGATCTGAACCAAGAATATATAAGTGGATTTCTGGTCTTACAATACCCAAGTCTGAAAAAAAAACACCAGTTAAATTTTCGTAATGGGTTAAAGGTTGTCAACATGGGTTATTTACACCACTGTAAGTCAAAAAAATAATCATAATTAGTGTTTATATTCGTTAGTATTTAATTTTGAATGTAACAAATTTGATAAAAAATTGTCCTTAATGTTATAAAAAACATGAAAGAAGAAAAATATTGTATTCCAAGTATTTTTTGAAAGCATCATAGTAATTGATTCTAGATTAGCTACTTTTTCTTCAAGAATTATTGCAATGATCTCAAACCTGAATTTTTTTAAATGGATAATGAAATGTTAATCAATATTTCTTTATGGAATCCAAAAACGGCAGACATGTATGTTTTTATGTTGAAAATATCTTTGGAGAGAGTAAACACCCAAAAAAACTTTCAAAAAAGATCGAAATTTTTGTTTTCAAATCATCATTTTTTTTATTGTTTATTTTGACTTTTCTTTTGATTTAAACGATCAAACTACCACAACAACAAAAACTGTCAACACAAATGAGCAAACGAAATTCAAAATCAAACAATTACCGAGCAAAACAAAAAGATTTTATCAACTCCCTTGAAAATAAAGTAGAGGAACTTGAAAAAGAAAACACCGGATTTCGCATCAAAGAAAGCGGTTTGAAATCGGAAATAAATTCATTGTCTGAGCAACTGGATTATTTCCAAGGCTTTATGAACAAAATGATGTCGCTCGTTTATAAAAACGTTTCCTCAAATAAAACTCCAAACAACTACACTCCTGATATTGACTTTGAACTTGAAAATTAAGAAATTGGAATAAAAGATTAACAAACCAGAAAAAACTGTTTTTACTATTTTTTTTTTCTTTTTTTTGCGTTCTTTCATCACAAAAAAAAAAAAATTATTTTTTATTTTTTCTTATTTAAAAAAAGAAAACTCTATTGAAAAAAACGAACAAAACAATAAAAAGATTTTAATTTCGAAACAATAAAGTTTCTGAATTATTGAAAGATTTTTTTACCTTTACCCAAACTTTTTTGTTTATTGTTTATTTTTCTAATTTGGAAATCAAAAAATTAGAAAATCGAAAAAAAGCACCACAACTCTGATTAAAGCCAAAACAAATATTTGTTATATGGTCTGTAAGCAAATGGTTTTTAAAACAACGAACAAACCCAAAATAATTCTCAAAATGTTTTTTTTTTTGCTTAATTATATTGAATAAATCTCTCAAGAATTGGTTTAATCAACAGTTTAATTGAATAAACTGGAGAGATCTTGAGGAATTAGTGATCTGAATTATTGTTGCGTCAGTTTGAAATAAATTGATTTAAATCAATTTTGGTTTTTTAGCATTATTAGTGTTTGAAATTTCAAAGGGAAAACATTTCAGATGATTGCCTTTATTCAATTCTAAAATAGTCCTTTCATTTTTCGACGACATTTGCAATTGAAACTCACAGAATTATGTGTTCTTATAAGGGTGGTTGGTAAATCTCATAAATTTTTATTCAGAGAGGTCTAAGAAGGAAAAAATGATATTTTTTTCATAAAAAGTTCTGAATTTTTTAGACTCGTATTAAAAAATTAAAAAGAAGGTAGTCGAAAATCAGATTTTTGTAAAAATTTTCTTCTATTTCATTTTTTAAAACTCTTACACATTGTTGGTGAGTTTCTATGATTTTTTTTTCATTTCTGAGATAAGCTGAGAAGGTGTTAAAAAATGACCTGAAAGGTCAAAATGGAGAGAAGTGAAAATATTGGATGTCCTAATTTGTTATTTTAAAACAAAGAGAATATTGAATCATGTCACGGTAATTGTGACGGTATTGTTTCAAATCAACTAAAATTCCCCTTACCAAAAAATAGATAGATCATTTTTTCTCAACTATCACACAATATTTTTTTTTTTAAATAAAAAAAACTAACTAATTTTTGTCATTGTAATTTCTAAAAGATCCTCTAATGAAAAATTCTTCGAAACCTTTCACATACAATATCAACCCACTCCAATTAATGTTGAGACAACACATTGGGTTTTGATAGAAATGATCCAAACAAAAAAATTTTATCAAAAAAGCACATTAAAAATGTTCAGTACGTTTGGGATGGATCATGTTGTTTCAAAAACAATTCGAAGAGACAGTAATATTTTAGTAATGACAGGAAGAATTAATTCAAGGGCAATCACAATGACACAAAAAAAAAAATAAATAAGACAATAATCATTATGTCTTTGTAATAATTAATACAGACTCCCATCCCACTGTGAAAATTTCTAAGAACCAATAATTGATTTTCTATTCTGAAATTTTTTTTTTGTACAACAAACCGTAAGATGTTTATTAAAATTGATGCAAAACTATAAAATTTATGATAGAAGATTAAAAAGAAAGTTATGCATTTTTTGTTTTTATAAATTGACAAATAAATTCATAAAAAAACTTACTTTAATGTGGATCTTCAATTTCAAAAATAGTTAAAAACTCAGGTTTTTATAATTTTAAAAACAATAATCAAAAAATACTTTCAAGTTTTCATGGTTTCAATTTCCATTATTTTCTTGAGTAAAATTTGTTTCTTCAAATTTCCATGATTTCTGTAATTTCTTTTCTTGAGAAAATTTAATTATTGTCTTGGTTTTTTCACAAAAAAAATAACTCTAATGAAGTAAGAGAAGTTGAAATTTTGATCTTAAGATCGAAATTGAATTTACTATTTCATAAAACACAATTTTCAAAGATACATACAATTTCTATTCCTTATAAATATTTCGTGGTAGCATTGGGATGGATTATTTTTTTGTGGGCACAATACGACAATTCAACATAATCCAATGATCAAAAATCATTAACTATGTGATCTTTTAAAGTTAGTGTTTAGAATGATAGGTGTTATTAAATTTTAAAAAATCCTGATTATTTTTTTAATTTCATTTTCACATTCCTTAAAAAGGTGTTCTAGTTCACTTATCTCATTATTTTTTGTTCATTTTTCATTTAAAAATTACATAAAATGATTTTTTGATCCAAATTGGAGAACTTTTAAAGATCATGAGATTGTCGTAAATATGAGATTGGAACAAATCCCGTTGGGGTTATTTGGTGAATTTCAAACTTCACCTATAGAATTATTAGTTAACCATATATATATATATATATATATATATATATTAATACAAATAATAATATAAAAAGAAAAACCTAGTCAATAAATAGAGATCACAAATAACAGGCTATTTCTTTGTAAACTCCATTATCGAAAAGAAATAAAAGTAAAACAAAGAGACAATTTTTTCCGATTTATTATTCAAGAAATGAATTATAAATACCCTAAATGTTATATTTATCTGAGGTTAAAAATATATCAAAAGTGATATAATCACCTAAAAGTCTGCTTATTTTGAGTAGAAGCCCATTTGATTGTAGTAGACGATATTCTGTTTAAAATAAAACATTCGTTTTGGTAAACCTGGATTAACAATCATTTCATGCATCTTTTTTTCAAGAATGTTCACACATTAATATGATAAATAAATTGGCAATAAACTTAAAATAAAGCTGAAATGGGTTTACTAAAGTTCATACCATGAAATTAAAAACTATAAAAACAAAAATTCAAAATAATTTTTTTTTCTGAAAAAACAAAAATTACAATAAAAAGTTTCTTAAAAAAAATAAAGAATTTGAATAAATTGTACTCATAAAGTTATATTTTCTAAAAAAACTAGTATTTAAACTTCAAAATAGATTTAAGCACAAGTATGTTTGAAATCCTGGTTAGAGTTAGTATTTAAAACAAGTGGAAGAAAAAACACAAGTTTTATTGAAAGATGTCTATTATACTCTTTCAGCCACTACTATAAAATAATAAAATATTAATTACAAGTTTGAAAATATTCTTACCTGGATTATAATGCTGTCTAAGAGGGTAATAATGTTTGGAAGATATTTAACATTCAATAATTTCCTATTCTTGTTGTTATAGTCCATAAATTTTTTTTCAAAAATATTACAATAAAAGTACTTTTTATCATTATCCAATTACTCAAAAAATGTACTAAGAAATATTTATAAAGACATAATTCTTAAAATTTAGACACAAAAGGTCCGTTTTTAAGATTAATATCTAATTTACAAAATGATGTTGTGTGTTATTATTAACAATCTATTTTTGGACAATTTTGATATATTTTTTATGTTTGAATATAATTATATCAAAATTGTCTTTGAGTAAATTATAATTTATAAAAAAGAAAATATTTCTTAAACTAATTTAAATTTTGAGATAACTTTATGAAAGACATTTTTCAACTCTAGGGTCTGAATATTGATAGTTCGGCCTTTAAATTTTATGGTGAAATATAAATTTTTCCAAATTGTTTGGTTTATTTACTAATACTTTAGGATCTTGTTTAAATTGATGAATTAACTTTTCAGTCTGATTACTTGTAAATCAAATTATTAGAGACACTTGAACCAGTGTTACTAGTGTAGTTTACCTTCTATAACAACATATTTTTATATTTGAGTTCTCATTTGTTTATTTTAATCACTTAAAAAATAATTCTTGACTTCAAAATATAAAACTTGATTTTTTAGACAAACGGGATTGACACAAGGAGGAAGACTTTAAATTGTATTATTATCTCAATTAAATCTGCTCATATTTACTTCAAATTACCAATTGACAATTTCGGACAATTTTTAAGCTTAATTTCCATTTCAAATAGTTGGTTTTTAGACAATTCTCACAGTCAATCTGAAATACGATAGTCTCTAGAACTCATATACCTTGCGAAATTTGAACAAAGTTTGGTTAATACTTCAAACAAACCTAAAAGAGAATAACTAAAGAACAAACATAAAAACTCTCAGAATCTACGAATTTTATGGTGTGTCAAGAAGACATACATTCTAAACAAAACCGAATTTCTGATAAAATTGAAAATCTTAATTTTTATTTTTTACATTCTCTATCCTTATTGAATATGGTAATTTTTCTCTTATTTTTTAAAAAAAAAAACAATTCTTCTTTAGTTTGCATTAATAAGCTTACTTTTGAGCTCAAAAAAAAACCTTTTTTTCTTTTTTCTTTTTGATATTCTTTTTTCCCTCTTTTTTTGTTTTTTTTAAAAAAAAAATAAGGCATCTTGTGATTTAAACGAAGAAATTAAAGAAAAACTCAGAAAGTTTTCTTTCAGTCAAGCAATTAATAGTGCTATGATCTGTTTGCTTTTCTTTTTTTATTTTTTTTTTTGTAATTTCCTTTCACCCAAAATTAATTCTAAAACCAACCTCAAATAACCAACCAAACTTTACTTAACCAAAAATAACCAAAACCAAACTTTACTTAACCAAACAAAACCTAACAGTAAAAATTAACCGAAAAGAAAATACTGTTGTTGTTGATCGTACGATTGAAAATGCAACCATGGAGGAATTTGCCAAGTATATGCCAGATTCTGTCCCAAGATTCATTCTTTTCTCGTACAAATATGTTCATGACGAAACCGACCAATACTCAAGATTTTCCGTTCCTTTACTCCTCATTTATTTCTCTCCTCCTACAGTACAAACCTATTTAAATATGGTTTACACAGCCACCAAGCTTACAATCATGGACCAACTTAAAGTCGCAAAGGTTTATGACATAAACAGCGAAGAAGAGATGACAACAGAATGGCTCCGTGGAAAATTAAAAGGATACAGATAAATTATTTTGGCTTTTGTTTTGTTTTTTAATTATTTTTTTTTTTTTTTTTTTTGCGTACAACAGAAAAACAAAAGCGCAAATTGGTAGACAAACTAAAATCGATCTCAGTTGTTCTTTGATTCTTTTTTCATTTCTTTTCTCGAATTTCTTCTTTTTTTCTTCCTAATTTTTCTAAAAAAAGATTTTCGAATAAAAGTAAATAAACAAAAAAAAAAAAATCATACACTCTTTTAAATTCAAATTTTGTTAAAGTTTTCAATAACAAAAGAGTCTTTTTAGCCACAAGCTCTTTAACTAAGTTACCATGTTTTTACAAGCATTTTTTTTAATACACAAATATTGCACCACGATCCAAACACTTTTTATGAAAAAAAAAGTATTTTTGCAAATTTCCGACCATAAAACAAGAATTGAGTTCCGAAATAGATCCTTTCATTTTAATTTTTGAATGAAATTTTTTAGTTTTTTGAATCGAAACATTCAATGTTTAAACCGACACACAAAATAATCGGAAAGAATTTTTTGTTTGACAAAGGTGTTTAAAAATTGAATTTAAAGGCAGGATTAATACATTTTTGAAAAAATCTCAAAAGAAGAGAAAATTGAAATACAGTTCTTTTGCCTTTAAAAAAAGAACTATTTTGTTTACAAGATAGCTTAAAAAGTATTTAATAAGATAAATAGTATTGTAAAAAAGACACACAACAAAACTATAGAGTTCAAAAAGTGTTTACCAAAAGTTTGAAAAGTGTTGTTAACATTTTCTAATTCCTCTGTTTTTTACCGTTTTGAGAATACTTGTTTCAATAAACTAATAAATTCACATAAGTGTATGAAAATTTTTGCTTCTTGTTGACTTAAATGTAATGAAACTATAGAAAATTAGTTGATCTTGAAAATACTCTTTGTCCCTAACTGTTTTAAAAAACAAAGATACTCTTCGTTTCAAAATAAATTAAAAAAAATATTCATTCAGTTTTCTAAAAACAGAATTCTCAAAATCATGTAAATTTTCCTTTTAATTTTTCATAATCTCAAAAAGAAGCTTACCTCATTTACGGTCTTTAGAATTGAGAACTTTGATGATTTATTTTAATTCTTGGCATGTGATTTTTTTTTTTTGGAGAGATGAATGAAATTTTTGCGTAAATAGTCGTAGACTTTGTATCAAGCTAACAAAAAATCCGAAACGAAAATCAGTTTTCAGATTTAAAAAAATGGTTAGCTAACTCTCAAGTTTTTTTGATTTTTTTGAATTTAGCCTTCGAATAAAAACTTTTTTGAATTACTTCATTGGAAAAAAAAGAAAAATTTTGATGGGGTTACTCTCTCTTGTTCACAAAGATCGTGTAATTGAATTGCTTCATTTGCAAAAAACAGTTTCAACATTTCAAAAAGTGTTACATGACAGTTTTTAATACCTACACTCAAAATCGGTAAATTCAAATTTATTGACAATTTTTTGAGATCAATTGGAAAGTTCCAAAAACACTTTTATCGATAAAATGTTTTTGAGAAAATCACAGAATAACAAAAAATCGGCACTAAGTTGTTAATTAAATAAAACACTCCTGTTGAAGACTTCTTTTTATAGAGAAAAATTATTTTTTAAAAACAGATAAATTTAAATTTTTCAGACTTTTTTTTTTTTTTTGATAGATAAGGATGATCAGTAAAATAAAAACCCTAGAATTCCTTTTAATCAAGTAATATGAATTTTTGAATGAATTTTTGAGAAACTATTTTTTGAAAAAATTGAAAGGAAAAAATTTTTTTCTTTGACGGATCAAGAGAAACAACTATTTTGACTTTCTTTTTGAAAAGAAAATTTTTTTTCCCGAATTGTCATTTTTGAAGTCTTCAAAATTTTTAACTTTCAATTAAATCTTTTTCAATTATTAAAATGTATGTTTCCCAAGTTCGTGATTATTTGTTAGGCGAAAAAATAGGGGAAGGAACTTTTGGAAAAGTCAGGTTAGCAAAGCACATTCCTACGAATGAAATTGTAATTACATTTCAATCTTTCAAGTCTTTGTTATTTAATTATATTCCTAATAAACCCAAACAAACCAACACCACAACAAACTTCAAAACATTAATTAATAAAAAAAAAACAAGGTTGCATTGAAGATCCTTGATAAACAAAAATACACAATCCCCGAAAAAACAAAAATACGTCCTCATGAGAGAAATGAAAATCCTTCAACAATTAAACCATCCTAATTTAATCCTGCTATATGAAATCTTTGAAAACGAACAGAATTGGTATCTTGTTATGGAATATGTAGAAGGTGGGGAGTTGTTTGATTTTGTTGTCAAACGTAAATGAATATCAGAATCTGTCGCAAGGAATTTTTTTTCTCAGATAGTCTCAGGTAAATCACAATACTTTTCTATTCTTTGGTGTTTACAAAATTTGTTGAGTGATAATAGGATATTGTTTTTCAAGATCTTTTGAGTTGTTTTTATTTTATTTCTTTTATGATTCCTTACAGGTATTTAGATTTTCAATGTTATAAATTTTCATCTCGTTCTGGTTTTGCAATTCTTCATAATCTGTCATTTCAGGGTTTTTGTTTCACACACTTTCTATGATAATATTCCTGAAAAAATAAACCTAACAAAAGATCCCGAATTCCAACCTATTTTTTTGGGATTTCTCTTTACAAAAGAAAAAGGAAAAGGAAGTGAAAAATTTGTCCCATTTGATCCAAATACTAGTAAATAAGACAAATAAGATATTTGATTGATTTTTTTTTATTAGGTAGATTATCTTGAAGGACTAGGACTGAAAACAAATATATAGACGTGAAACTAATACCAGAGATGAAAAAAATTCCTGATAAAATTTTGAATTGTGAATATAAGGAAAATTGTTATTAATTTCATTTATTTCAAATCACATCCTTTTTAAAAATTTAAGATTCAAACCTTTGAAATTATAACTCCCCCACTTTTTAAAATAAGGATTAATTAAATCACACATGTTCATAACACCATACAATCAATCAGAAAAACAAGAATAATAATTATCATTTTCCAAACTCTAGCAAATAGCGATAAAACTTGATTATTTTTCAAAATAAGTTGATCTACTTATGTTACCAAACAATTACTCAAGTATTCTAAAGAAACCTTTCTTTAATGAACTTTAGGTAGGTTTATTACTGGGGTCATTAAAAATTTGGTCATTTATACAAAGGATTTGATTGAAAATACCCACTTTTATCAATTTATTTATGTAAATTTTTTTTTCAAGTTCTCAAAAATATAACAGTCATTATTTGTTTTATAAATTCAAGTTCTTGAAAAAAATTAATTTGAGATGACAACCAATTAATACGTTTTTCTTACTTTTTATTTCACAATGAAAAAAAAAAATCAATTTAATCTCAAAGATTCCAAAATAAAGAGATTTAAATTAATAAAATTCAAGATTATCATGATCAAATGATCTTGTGAAGATATTGTTTTTTTTTTGACAGTTATGAAAATAGTTTAATAAGTACTTGGAAATTGAAATAAACATTTTTCAATCTTAATTTAAAAATGACAGTAAAAGCAATTACACAACAATTTTCCTTATATTAACAATTAAAAATCTTGTAAGGATTTTTTTTCATGCCAGTATTTTTTTTTCACTACTATAATTGTAAATTTGAATGGAAATTCAAAATATTTAACCAAATCTTGAAATTGAAATAATAAGTAAAAATATGATTACTGCCCGACCCAACTTTCTTTAATTATATTTACAAAAATAAATTATTTGTTTTTATGGGTTTGATTCATTTTTTACATTTTATGAAAAGTTCCAAAATTCAACATTTTTCGACATTCTTTAAAAAAAAAACATTATATTCTATGAAAGAAATCTTTTTTTCTACGAAGAAAGTGTACAATTTCCAATTTTAAATGTTAAAACCATAATTTTTTCAAATAATCGAATCTAAAAAATCAACATAATTCCTAAAAAATTACAATAATTATTTTAAATTTGAAAAAAATCTAATTTCTTCTTCATGTTATTCATACACTGTTTTCAAAATTTTTTATCTTTTTTGAACAAAAAATTACAAGGAAAAAATCAAAAAATAAATTAGTGAAAATTTACTCAAAATTTTTTTTTAAAAACCAGGACAATTAATCCAAGGGTGAACTATTAGTTTGAAAAATAATGTTTCTAAAATCAGAAAAAAAAAATCATTTTTTATATTATTTTTAAGGGTAATAAAAATCAAAAACTAACCAACAAGTGAGACGCAAAAGATCTCTAAAATTTTATAAGGAATTATCATGATTTTTTTTTTAAAAGTACATTAAAGATAAACACTCAAATTCCACTTTAAATAGTTGTGAATTCGTATTCGAAAAACAACCCTGTATATTTCAAAGTCCCAGCATATCACCTTTTTTGAGATCACGAGGATTTTTTTTTCATTTTTTTAAATAATTTATTTTATTAAAATGACTGTAACAAAATCCTTACTTTTTCAAATATATAAGGTAATAAAATAACCACAAATTGGTTCAAATCAAATAAAAGTAAATCTGCACTGAAAGAAAATAATTTGTTTTAAATTGATATAATTTAGACATTAGGAAATATAAAATAATATAAAAATTAGATTTAAAAATGGGAAATTAAAGCTCTAGAATCTTTTTTTAAATTTTTTTTTTTCTTTTTTATATTTTTGAAACTTTGTAATCTTTGATTTTTTTTTTATTATTGGAATTTCATTTTTTGTGATTGAGATCCTATGAAACTTTTTTTTTTATTTGAAGTTCTTCTATCAAAAGAAGTGCTTTTTACGCACCATTTATTTTTATTTCAAGTTTCCACTTCAGTATAGAACAAATCCCGGATAATTGACTAGACACTTAAGGTATTTAATTCTACTAAAAGGAAATATAAAATTAAAATTTGTTGTTATATTAGGTAATACACAATAATTTTTGAAGGTTCAAATCCCTCTAAAAAATAATTTGTTTCAAAGAAGGGAAAAAAAAGTTGATCTCAATAATTAAAAATGCCCATTGTATCAGAAAAAACCCAGAAAATTTTTTGAAAATGATCTGCATTCCGTGATGAATTTAAATGTTGAATCAACAATATTCAGACTCTTTAACTAAAAAATATCTTTTTCAGAATTTGTTAACTAATACAGATTAACAGATAAAAAATTAAATAATTAAAGTTAGTTCCATCTATAATGTTCAAACTGCTAAAAAAATTAATTCATTAAAAAAATCAAAAATTAAGTAACAAAATCCGGTTTCTAGTAAAATAATTTTGTAAAAAAAAAAACAAATTTGAAAAAATGTTCATTAATTTGATATTTTTTAAGTTGCCTTATTTTTTTGTAAAAATCTCTGTTTTAAAAGTGGAAATGAGTGTAAGCAAATCGGTTATTTTAATAAATTATTTCACACATCTTGGAAATATATTGATGTTACAACTTAATTTGTAAAAGGGAAAAAAAAAATAATTACCCAGTTATTGGCTTTTTATTATGATGATTATTGAATTAATCTTTGAAATAAATAATTGAAAAAATATTTGCTTTTGTAGTTTGTATTCATTTTTTAATACTATAATACAAACTCTCAACAAAATTTTTTAGAAACCACCATTCAAAATTTTTAACATAAAAAAATTCAATTTTGAAAAAAAATCATCTATAGAACAAAACAGGTTACATTTCAAAAAATAAACTCAAAACAAAAAACAAAAAAATAATTTGAAATATTTCAAAAACTTATAATTATTTTGAAATTAAATGTAATTCTAGATTTTGTATTCTTTTAAATGTTTAAATATGTTCAAAAAAAAATCAATTTTATAAGGCTTGACGATTTTTGTTGTTTTAACATATTGAATTTAATTTAGAATTTGTAATAACACCACACGCCCCTTTTTATATAATAAACTCTTTGTCAATCAATTAGGTCCAGTTTTTTTGAGAAATAGAACATATTCTATGAGTTTAATAAATTATTCTTCTCAAACTAAATTTTCAATTTTTAAATCAAAATCATTTTTTCTTCTTTTGATTATTTTTTTTTTTTATGTTTTTAGATTTTTTTTTTTTTTTTTGTTTTCTTCTATTTTTTTTGTTCTTTTGTTTTTCAAAAAGTCAATTTCGAAAAAAAAAAAATGTTTGAAAATCCAAATAAACATTAAGAAAAGTGAGTTTTTGTATGTTCTTTTAAAATTCATACATTTACAAGTCAACAATCTTATTGTCAACAATTTTACTTTCCGAAAGAAATTTAGAAATTTTGCAAGAGACGTTCCAATGAAAAGTTCTAAAAAATTTTTTATAACATTTTTATTTTTTTTTTATATTTATGGTTTGATTCAGGATTTTCTTTGATGATTATCGACTCTAATAGGACGTTTATTATTTCTAGTATTTCTAAACAATCATGTTGGTTTATTCTTAAAAATAAAGTGACTTTTTTATTTTGGTTAACCTTTGGGTGAAATGGAGTTTATAATTATTTGGAATCGATAAAATCTTAAAATAAACTAAATTTCGAAATTTATCTTTGAATTAAAATTTAAGAATTGAGTTACTTCAAAGTTCTCTCTTTTACTGATCAAGTCGTAAAATTAAATACTTATCTATAAAATAAAAAAAAACTCTAATTTACTATAAAATATATATGAATAACCTATTTCAAAATACTCCCCAAAAATTAATATCTAATTAATTAAATAGGAATTGCATATTGCCATTCCAATGATATTGTTCATCGAGATCTAAAATTGGAAAATTTATTATTAACATCAGATTTCAAGATTAAAATTATTGATTTTGGGTTATCAAATTTTACAAAAGGTAACGTATTATTGAATACATTTTGTGGATCTGCATCGTACGCTGCACCAGAGGTGCTCCAAGCAAAAGAATATGATGGATTAAAAACTGATGTATGGTCATTAGGTGTGCTTTTGTATGTACTTCTTGTTGGACATTTCCCGTATGAAACCAGGAATATACGTGCATTAGTGGCAAAAAAAATATCTAAAACAATTAATTACCCCAAATTTATTTCTGAAAGCGCAAAGGATTTGATTTCAAAAATGTTATTCATTGATCCCAAACTTAGATACTCGATAAACCAAGTCAAAAAACATGAATGGTTTAAACAGGATATAGTCACTAAACAATTATTAGATGCAACAAGTTTCTATTCTGGTGAATTGATCAATCCCTTGATTGTGATCAAGATGACACCTCTTGGCTCTAACTATAAAGATTTGCTGAAGGATTTGCAATCAAAGCACTTTTCTCAGCACATGGCAACTTTTTGATTATTCGAAAGCAAGAGAAAGAGGGTAGATTTCATGAATATCAAAACATGGACAATTCTAATCCAATCACTGAAAATACAAACACAAATACAAACCAAAAGGATACTAAACTCAAACAAATACCAGAAAAGGAAAAGATCAAAAATAAAAATCAAGAGAAAAATCAATATCCACTCCCAAAAGAAAAGTCTTTTTTTTCTCAATTACACAAAAAATATTCTCCAAAAACAAAACGAAAGATTTTCGTAAGGGGTAAAAAAAAAAATAATATTACCGACAATTTTTCAACAAATAATTTACAATATAAAGAAATATTGGATTACAGTTTCTCAATAGGGGGCTTTGTTGAGAAAAAACAACAAAGGAAAAAAAAAAAAAGACAAAAAAAAATTAAAAAAAAAAATAACCCAAAAAAAAAAAATAAGGATTTCGGTGTTGGTGAATTGAATGTACACAGTGATCAAAAAGAAGGGTCCAAAAAAAATTTTAATGAAAAAGAAATTGAAAAAAAAAATAAGAAAATGAAGATTATTAAAAAAAAATCTGGCATACAAATGAAACTTTTTAATAAAACCAGAGAAAAAATTAATATAAAAAAAAAGATTATGCCTTATAAAAGAATTAACAAAAATCGTGCACTTACAGTTGGCTGTAACATACCCAAAATCAATGAAAATGATTTATCACAATCAAAAAAAATAACCCTTAATAGAAAAACAAATAATAGTGAGGGGGAACTTAACATTATGAAAGAACCCTTGAACCCTTCTCTAATTACAGAAAAATCACAAAAAACTTTGCTAAAAACCTTAAAACAAATCTTAAAAAAAAATAATATTTCTTTTAAATCGAAAAGTAAATTTGTCTTAGATTGTGGTATCGAAGGTAAAGGTGAAAAGGAAACAATAAAAATTCAAATTGAAATAAATCGGGTTTAAAATTTAAAACCTTTTCGAAGAATAAAATTTAGAAGAATGTCTGCACCAGTTG
The DNA here is from genome assembly GCA_027625915.1 of Anaeramoeba flamelloides. NCBI lineage: Eukaryota > Anaeramoebidae > Anaeramoeba > Anaeramoeba flamelloides. The sequence continues at coordinate 6,664,785 of JANTQA010000032.1, read as the reverse complement.
AAGAATTTAAACATTTATACAAATTGATTGTCAATGAATTTGATCTATAAAGGGATTATATGTTATTTTATTTAATGAAGTTATTTGGATTATTCATAATTTTATATGAAAAAATTTTTTTTGATTATTGCTATAATTAACTTCTCGTTACAATAAAATGAGAACTAAAATATTTTTTTTTTAAAAATTGTATCACTTTAGAATGTTATTGGAAGTGGTTTTGTTGAGTTTTATTCCAAGATTCTTACAAAATAAAATTTTCAAATTTTCAATCAGATTGTTTTTTTTTAATTTTGTCAAGTTTTGATTTCTTTTTTCTTTTTCATTTACAATTTCTTTTTTTTTCTTTTTTTTTTTTGATTTGTATTTCTAATTTAAATCATCTATTTTGAAATTTCTTTTTATTTCATTTTTTAAGTTGTAAACAAAACACAAGATCTTTAAAAAAATCTAAGGTATTTCCAAAAAATTGTGGCATTTTTTTTTACATATCGTAAAAAATCATCATTGCAGGTGAAGGTATTCATGAATTGACAATACTAAAATCAGTTGAATATTAATACCGAATTAATCAATGAATATGATTTATTTCGAAATTTGTGAGTTGAAATATTTCCAGAAAATGAAAAAAAAAAAAATAGGACTTGTTTTGGTGAAAACAAGGTACAACCAATTTCAATAAAAAAATGAAAATATGGAAAGGGTACAAATGATTTTTTAAAACAATAAAATGCAGTTATATTCTTTCAATTCTACTTGAAAATTTGATGTAATTAAACAAGTTATGAAAACGATTTTTTTGATCAAAAAGAAAATAATTAAAACCATTTTCGACTAAAAAATATCAGATAAAATCAAGATCAGAAATTTTAATATTTTTTATTTATGTAATACAATATTAATAAACAAATTGAATTACTATCAAGAATCGATAGATGGTAGTTAATGATTTTGGGTGTTTAAATACTTTTTTGAAGATTGCGTTTAATAGAGATATTTTAAAATAAAATTGCCCCATTTTATTGGAAATAGCTGATATTATTAAATTCCAAATTTAGAGAAATTCAAAATTGGTTAAATTGTATTTTTTTCCTATTTTTGAAGATTTTTCTGATTATTTTTCGAGGTACAAAAGTTTTTTATGGTTTTTAATCATTACCAGAGGAAAAAAATCAATAGGTTTATTTTGTGATTAGTAGTATTTTATTACTTAAATTGTAGAAAATCCAAAATGTTGAAATTATCAATACTGAATATTTTTAATAATTTATTCAAAACCCAATTTTAACAATCAATATTATTTGGAATTTTTTTTCTACCCTTAAAATAAGTTACTAAAGTCTAATCCCTCTCTTAATTAATTTTTTTCAAAATCCTCGCTAAAATTCCCTAAAATGATATCCAAACCAAGTTAAAATACCCTAAATTACCTTAAAAGACAGACTATGAAGGGGTTTTTAAAATACATACAACTAAGATAATTCAATATAATTGACTATTTTTAAAAAAATTGGAATTTTAACAATGCGGGAATTTGACCAAATTTGAAAAATCATAATTTCCCACCCATTTTTTATAATCCCTGAAATTTGAAAAATAGGAAATCCTTTACCACGTGTAGTTATTTGATAATTTGGTTCTTAACTGACAGATATTGGACTTGTTTGTGTTTTAATAGTAGTACAAAATGGCATTTTTGACAATTTAATTATTTTTTTTACTTCCAAAATCCACATTGAAATGTCTAAAGCTAATATATAGTGATAGTTATTTAATAAAAAATTTGTTTTTTTTTGGGTTTGAAAATATTTTTTTCCAATTAAGTAAAAAAAAAACAATAATCTTTACAAAAAATCCAAATAAAATTGTAGTGAATTAAAAATTTCAATCAATTAGTTTTACATTCTTCAGGTCAGAATTTGGAAGAAAAAAAATAAATTGTCAAAAATTACCATTTTGAACTACTATTAAAACCCATGCCAAGTCAAATATCAGACAGTTAAGAACCAAATTAACAAATAAATACACCCAATAACTACTGCCCAATTTTCAAATTTCAAGAATTGGAAACCTTAAAAAATAAAAATATTTAGATAAAAAAATAAAATTAAGACGATATAAAGTCTTTTAAAATAAATAAATTTATACCAAAAAAAAATTATTGTTAACCCTTTCACTTAAATATTAGGCTTAAAAAATAAGTTATGCTAATTTGAAAAATGTAGGTTAGATTTTTTTTAGTTTTTTTTTTTAATTTTTAGAATACTAGGTTTTTTTATGTTTAGAATGATTCAAAAGTGCATTATTAGAAATATTTAATAATTATTTGTTCCTGAATACATTATATATATATATATATAATACATTTCAAAATTGGTGGAAAATTTTATTATTATTATTATTTTTTTTTTCATTTGTCTTTCAAAAAATAAAATGATATCACTATATTTTTATTTGTTAATCTATATTTGATATTGTATCTAAAAAATTTAGTAAAATACATTATTATTCAAAAAAAAAAAAAATTAAACTAATTTTTTTCTGATGAAAAATCTGCCCCCATTTTTGAAATTAAGCTTCTATATATATATATCAATTAATTGTTACATTTATTATTTTTTTGTTTCATAATTTTTGTTATTTGGAGTTTATATAATTTAATTATTACTTTTAAAAACTTTGATGTACTTTTAACAGATATATAAGTTAATTACACCTCCATTATAAAATAATAATGAACAAAAAATAAAACAAAAATAAACTTAATTTTTTGAACTATGAAAATATTTTTCAAGCTCAGATCAGAAGCAGTTCAACCAATATCAACACTTAGTGTTTGAATTAACATTGTGGATTTATCTTTCCTCTGGTCTTGACACCCTTAAAAAATGAAAACTGGAAATTAAATGAAAAATTTTTTTCAATGTTATTGCATTTTACAATTAAATAAAATTTTCCAGACTGAAAATCATTCAAAAATTACAAAACACAAACCTTACTATTTGTTGCAAAATAAATGGAACAAAATTTTCATTAGGCTTTCCAAAAAAAGATTTTTAAAAATAAAAGTATAATTTCAAATTATTAATTCTTTTAACAATCTTAAATTATTTGTTTCCCTTTAAGAATTGGGGATCTTTGGTTTGGTTTTAATTCTTGGAAACGAGATTATTTTGGGAAAGCTGAATGAAAAATTTGATCTTTTTATTTTACAAATGACAGTAATTCAAAAACTTTACCATTTAAAAATTGGTAAAGTTAAAACCAAATTACTTTTCTCAAAAAATTTTTTCAAGGTTTACCTTTTTCAGAAAATCTATACAATTGAACTAAAAACCCAATACCTTTCCTTTTTTGATTAAACTCCAAAATGGAATTACTTTTATTTTTTTTCGTTTTTTATTTCAACAAATTTTTTCTTTTCTCATTTTGAATTTCAAAAAGTTAATTTTTTAAAAAACAAAAAACCTTCACTTCTTTTCAAAAATAAACTAATATCAATCAAAATGGGACCAATGTTTGGTAAACTGGTACTTAGGCCACCGTCAACTGCACCGTTAATGAGTCGAGAGCATTTACATTGGACAGTAACATCAAATAACTTAAAAATTCCAATTTTATGGTTTACACCTGATGACATTTATTTGGAAAAGCTAAAGCAAAAACAGAAAGGTGGTTTTGAATTAAGCAATGACAATTATTCACCAATAAAACAGAGGAACCAATTTAATACAAATTCCAGTGACACTGAGACCGATAACGATCTGGCCAAAAAACAAATTGTAATGAATTTGAACAAAAATACAAAGACAAAGACAAAAACAAAAACAAAAAAAAAAGCGCAAGAAGATGAAGAACATCAAAACAATAACAAAGTGAACCAAAACAATGGCTTTGGAACTAGTTCTAGTTCTGAATGGGAAGAGGAACAGGAACAAAAATTGAAAAAACAAAAAACAATTGGAAAGAACAAGAAACTAATGAATAAAAAATTCACACTGAATCTTAATACCAACACAAAGCCAAAAAATGAACAAACCAAAAATAAACGAGTACTTTCCGATTCAGAAAGCGACTCAAACACTGACACTGATCTCGAATTACAAACCGAAAGCGACAGCGAAAGCGAAAACGAAAGTAAATATTTTTTATACTCCAAACACCACAGATTTTTTTTCTTTTCATAATTTCTACACTTTTCAAAAGTTTAAGGCAATTTCTTCTTGGCTTTGCTATTTGGTGAGTTTTTTTGTCAGTAAGAAGAAAAGAGCATTTTCATATCAAAACAAAATCTGTTCTTGTCAAGCCATTTTCAAAAAAGTTATCAAAAGGAAAGCCAAACCTAATCTTTTCTTGGGAGAGTGCCAATACAACATCTTAAAAAGGTGTCTCTCGAATAGTTGACAAACTTCAATCGATCAATTTTCAGGACTTTATTTAAAAAAGTTTTTTTGTTCAACTTTTTGAAAACAATTTTAAAAAGAGGATATCATTTTTCTTTTACTTTCCAAAAATTAAAAGATTTGTAAACAATAAGAGAGAAAAGAAAGTTGAAACAAAGTTAACCAACACCTAGAATTTAAACCAAAATGTAAATGGAGAGACTTTAAACTTTTCAAATTATTTCTCCAAAATTTCAATTTACCTTAACGAATAAAAAAAAAAAATTTAAAAGACCGTCCTTTTTAAAAAAATGAGGATAAAAAGTTTTGTCAAGTCTTATTCAAACTCCCCAAAACAGGCGAACTAGACAGTTTGGGGTAACACTTTTAAAATTTTTTCAAAAATACTATTACTGTTTATTATTATTTGTTGCAAAATAAAGGTAATAAAATTTTCATTTAACTTTCCAAAAAAAAAATTTATAAATCATGTAACTTTTCAAATTTTTAATTATTAAAATCAGCTTAAATTATTAATTTGGAGTTTAGAATTGGGAACTTTTTTGATTTTTAATAATTCTTGAAATGTAATTATTTTGTAAAGCTGAATGAAAATAACTGATCTTTTTATTTTACAATTTACGGTATGTGGGTTTATTTCAAAAATATAAAATTTTGAGATTGTTTTTTTGAAAAAACTTCCGAGTTGTGAAGTTTACTCTTTTGAATGTTTTAAATTAGCAAAATAACGGTTGAGAGAAAAATGTTGGACACAGAAAAATGGTTTGACACCATTTATTAATTGGGAACATTAGTAAAATTGAAAATCAAATCCTATTGATAACGAGGTGAATTTTATATAAATCCAGGTTTAAGTGTGTTACAAGTTCATGTATCTGTGGTTTGTGTAGAATACTCATTTGAATGGTTGATAACTAAAGTAGATCATGCTATTTTAACAAAAATACAAAATTGAAGAAAAGTTAACTTTATTATTCTGAAAAATGTAATTTTTAAACTTGTTGTAGACTATAAGAGATAAGGTTTTGAAAAAGTAGAATTACATTAATCCGTATTCTAATAAGTAGATTGTAATTATTTTCTTTAGTTTTTTCACAAACGAAAGAAATTAAAAACCAATTTTACTAATGTTCCCAATTAATAAATGGTGTCAAACCATTTTTCTGTGTCCAACATTTTTCTCTCAACCGTTATTTTGCTAATTTAAAACATTCAAACGAGTAAACTGCACAACTCGGAAGTTTTTTTCAAAAAAACAATCTCAAAATTTTATATTTTTGAAATAAACCCACATACCGTAAATTGTAAAATAAAAAGATCAAAATTTTCATTCAGCTTTCCAAAATAATTACATCTCAAGAATTAAAAATCAAAAAAGTTCCCAATTCTAAACTCCAAATTAATAATTTAAGCTGATTTTAATAATTAAAAATTTGAAAAGTTACATGATTTATAAATTTTTTTTTTGGAAAGTTAAATGAAAATTTTATTACCTTTATTTTGCAACAAATAATAATAAACAGTATATAGCAATTTTGAAAAAGGTTTTCAACTTTATTTAGATATTAATGGGGATTAAAAAAAATAAAATGAAAATTTTTAGTAATATTTCATTTTTAATTGTAAAATTTTTAAAATTTTCATTTAACTTTGTGGAGAGATTATTTTCATCTATTTTTTTTTTAATAGTCTAAAAAGAATCATATTTTTCAATTTTAAAATAAAATCGAATATTTCTTTCAAAAGATATCGCTAAATTAAATTGAAAAACTGCGTTTTTTTTTTATTTTTGGAATATTTTTTATCATTTTATTGTTTTTTCATATTTGAGTTTTAATGCATTTTCCCTGTTTTTTTAGGCAAACTGTTTTAATATTTATTATTTTTTCTTACTTAGTGTTCAATCAAAAATTCATTCATTGTAACTTATTTCAAAAGAAAAAAATACCCCAAAATAAGTGTTTTTTTCAAAAGCTGGTAATTTTGAAAAAGGGGGTTATTCGAATCTTAATGAGTTTAATAGCTTTTTTTTCAAAATAACATAAAATTATGATAACTTTGAAAAAATAATTTATAAAAGATGTAAAACTGAAATCCAATATTAAGTCTTGGCTAACTTTAATTTTCAGAATTTATTTTTTCATAGTAGTGGGGTGAAAATTTAAAAAGTGTGTTTCTTTTTTCGAGAAGGCTTATACATTAAACTCTCCAAGAAACTGACAATATACAATAAGTAAACATGATATTGATTTCTTAAAGTTCGATTATTTAAAAAGAAAATTCTAAATACGAACTACCAAATTGTGAAATTTTTTTCTGGATCATTTTTTGAAAAAAATTTAACAAAACAACAAAAATTTCATAAAAAGTGAAAATTATAAAAAATTTGAAACAAATTCAAGACCTAATTTAAATTTTTCTCAAAATATCATGGATTATACCTTCACAATTGATTTGGCCAAAGTTTATACTATTATGCACTGAATTAGATGTTTTTATTGTATACAAGAATAAAAATAAAAGTGCTTAATTTGAAACACAAATTTTAGGGTTTGGACAACACTAGTATGAAAAAATAAAATTGAAAAAAAAAAAGTTAGACAAAACTACTCCATTCCTTAACCTTTCATCTTGAATAATAAAGTTTATTCACAATATAATCAAAATTCCAGAACTTTAAATTCATGAGACTGTTGTATTTATTGTTGTTAATAGTACTACGATTTTGAAAAGTCTCTAGTCTAGAAAAAAAGGCATTTTTTCGGGTAAAAAATTACAAATAAACGAAAGAATGAATTAGAGATTAATTCAACTTGGAGATATTTACTTTGATAGGTAATAACGAATAGTTATGAAAACAATGTACTCATCTAATAAAACTGAAACAGAGAAAAAAAATTACTGATGGTAATTATTGTGAGTGTCCTAGGTTTTTTTTAATTTTTGAAATAAACCGAAAATTTTAATAAATTTTCAGTTTATTCCAAAAAGTAAAAAAAACTTAACGGAAAATCAAAAAAAAAAGATTTTTTTAAATTTATATTAATAAATAATTTCATAATAGTCTAAATAATTGGTTATCAGTTTGAAAGATTTTTATTAAATTTAAAATACTTTTAAAATATATGATTATAACCTCTTAACTGTGTAAATAAAAATATTCAAATTATTTACTATTAAATTTAAAAAAAATCTTACTGGAAAATTGAATTTTCCAACTTAAATTGTTAAATATCTTTAAAATTATTTTTTGATCCAAGATCCTTTATTAACTAATAGTGTTTATTATAAGTGAAGTTATCAAAAAGTGTAAAATTAGCAAATGTTTGATTTTTTTTTGAAAAAATTTTTTCATGATCGTGAAGTGCATTTTCTCCCCACTGTACAGTCATTTTTAAAATCCGAGTACAAAAAGTTTTCAAAAGTATTACCCACAACGCTTTAAGGAGTGAACTAAACAGTGTATTTTAATAAACATGTCCTAACCTTTTTAAAACAACTATAATTTTATTAAAAATAAATTCCAAATAATTTGATATTTTTTTCGTCTAATTTATTAAGAACCATGCTGAAAATTCACCAAGTTGTCATAAACCTTTCAATCCAATCTCATTTAAATTGTGGAGTCATACCCATCAAAACTTTTCTCCAATTAGGATCAAAAAAACATTTTTTGTTGATTTTTTAATGAAAAATGAACAAAAAAATAGATGAGATCCGTAAATCTCGAAACCCATATTAAGAAATGTGAGAATGAAAAATAATCATGACGGTTTTCTAACCGGAAACAATGATGATTATTTCAGAAACGCACAATAAACAACTCCAACTTTAAAAGATCTTATTGTCTTGAGTTTTGGCCAATTGTGTTACTTGAATTGTTCAATTATTTTCAAAAATCATAATAATCCTTACAAAGGAATTGTAATTATCTCTCTCTCTCTCTCTCTCTCTCTCTCTCTCTCTCTCTCTCTCTCTCTCTCTCTCTCTCTCTCTGTCTTTGATTTTGATTCTTTTTGTTTTTTCTTGAAGTAAAATCCCCAACAATAACCTTTGAGGAAAGTATTTGCTCTATTTGATTTTCGAACAAAATTTCCATTACCAAATACTCTGAATTTTTGGTTTATGATTGTTACAATTTTTTTTTTTTGATTGTATTATTTCTCTAAAAATTTAATTGTTAGTTTCAAGAGAAATTGGATTGATAAATGGATGGTTTTGAGAAGTTTTGCATTCAACATTCTAATAAAAATAAAATTTGCAAAAAATATTCAATAGTTTTTTTCTTTTCAAAAAACTATTATATTAGTAAATAGAAAAAATGATCTTTTTTTTTAGGAAATGTGAATTTTGGCGTGTTATACACAATAAAAAATCGCATTTACTGTGTATTTATCCAAATTTATCTTGGATTGAAAATAACAAAGGATTAGTCATCAAAAATTGCAAATTTCCTCAATTTTGACCTCTATAACAATTTTTAACATCCTCTAAAGTTTACCTGCTTTCTATAACTTAAATAATAGAAACTTCTCAGCAATTTCTCAAGGATTGTCACTTGGGCCAAAAGAAGAAAAATTCACTTAAAGATGTTTTTTTTTCAACTTCATTTTCTTTTTATGAAACTATGAATTTAAAATGAGGAAAAATATTTCATTTTTTCCAACTTACATCCCACCGAATAAAAATTTGTGAGATTTGCCAACCCAGAAAACCTTGATTAAAATATTGTAAACATTAAATCCTAATTGTAAACATATTCATTAAACCACATTACATTAAAATTTCAAAGCCAAGTGGTCAAAAATACCTGTGTTAAGAGCCTAAAATCCGTGTTTCAAATAAAACCCGTTTTTTTTTTTTTTTTCCTCTTGTTCCCGTTTCCAATAAAAACATCTAATCCAGTACATAATAGTATAAACTTTGGTCAAATCAATTTTGAAGGTTAACTCTCATTATCTTTTGTGAAAATTTTAAATTATGAATTGAATTTGTTCATTATTTTTTATAATTTTCAATTTTCTAAAATTTTATTGTTTTTTATTACTAAGATTTGTCTTAAAAATTGTCTTGTTTTTTTTTTTTTGAAAATAATTTCATATCTGTCCATTTATTTTTAGAATATATTGTATAATAGTCGACCAATAAGAACACATTATCATATTTACTTGTTGTTTATTATCAGTTTTTTTGATCATTTAATATGCAAACCCTTTCAAAAAAAAAAAGAAACCCACTTTTTAATTTGTAACATGGTTTTATAAAATCTACACGGGTTATTTTTGTAACATAATTAAATTGAAAGTTTTTCCAGATCATGAGATTATTGATTGTAAATATTGATCAATAAAGTGGAAAAACAAGTTCTTATTTGATTTTTATTAGTCGGAATCAGTGATTTAAAAAAAAATTAGGGTAATTGAAATAAAAGTTGACATTTATTAATGTGGAAATAACAGTAATTTAAAAGAATTATGTAGAATTTTTGATAATGAACAATTCTATATAATTAAAAAACAAAAACAAACAAACAAAAAAAAAAAAAAAAAAAAAAAAAAAAAAAAAGGTGTTAAGTACTCCATAACACTTGTAAAAACAGAAAAGTACTTTCTCTTATTCAATAAATAAAAAGAAAAAGTAAGTCACCGAAAAATTAAAAAAGTTTCTTCTGTTTTTTTTTTTCCAAATTATTAATTGCTTTTCAGAGAATTGAATATATTTTTAAATAAAAAAACCGTAATCCAATAAAATCCAAAGGGGATTTTCAAGAATTTAATAGGATTAAGCAAAATATTTCTTTTTATTCGACCTTTTTTGACATTATAAAACGTAATGGGGAATTTATCTTTGAAATTTGTTCTTTAAAAAAAAAAAAAAGAAAGATTGAAAAGATTAATAAAAATCGGCAAAAAATAAAACTTTGAAATCATTTTGACTTTATGAAAAAAAATATACTGATAAATTCTCATAAATTTCAAAAAATATTTAGTTCAATTTCCATTTTTATATATCTTCGAACTGTTAATTATCAAAAATTCCAGGATAAAGAATGTTTTGAAGAACAACTAATTTTACAGTGTTTCTTAACACTTGACTTCATAAAATCCTGTATTCAAGGCTTGAGCATAATAATTTCAAAAAGGAAAATCAAGTAAAAATTTCCAAACTTTTATCGCGATTTATCAGTAATTTTTTGATTATTTTTTCAATCTTACTTTTGATCACCATTTTGTAATTCTATTTTTTAAAAACAAAACAAATAATTAAAATAAATCATAAAAAGAAATTGAAATGAAAAATATTAAAAAACGAAAACGCTTGACAATTATTTTTTCTCATGGGAATAACCAAACTATTTCGGAATTGGAAAGTTTAGCAATCAGGATTACGAAGAGGACGAATTGCAATGTGCTATTATTTGAATATCCAGGATATCCACAGGCACAAGGAAAGTTAAGGGAAAAGAATTGTTATCTCGCAAGCAAGGCCGCATATAAATGGGCAGTTGAGAAGCAAAAAATTGATCCATCGGAAATCATATTATTTGGGTACAGCCTTGGGTCGGCTGTTGTCATGGAATTGGCTACCTGTAGATCATGTTCCGGGGTATTATTAATCGCTCCACTACTTTCATGTATCCGCGTGGGGGTAAAACTGGCCTTCAATATACCATTTGATAGCTTTGTTAATAAATCCAAAGCTAAAAAGGTAAAATGCCCCGTGTTAATTATTCACGGAACTGACGATACAGTTGTAAATATCGAACATGGTAAGCAATTATACCAATTGGTTCCAAACAAATTTGATGGCGTTTGGATCGAAAATGCAGGTCATAACGATTTGGAAATAAATCATAGAAAACAATTTTATAAGGAAATCAATCGATTTATTGAACATTTATGCAAATTATGGCATGGTCAACAAGAAAATATCAAAAATAGAAATAGGAGGAATAGTTACCGAAATTCTAACCAATTTAAAAAAATTGATTTGGGTGTATCTTCCAAAAATAAGACAGAATTTGGGTCAGAGCAAGATTTCTATTCAAAATCAGATTCAAAGATTTTAGTAAACCCGCTTTCTCAATCACACTCCGAATTAAGTTCAAACATATATTCAAATTCTGATTTAAACTCCGAATTCACATCAGAATCCGAATCAGAATCCGAATCAGAGTCCGAATCAGAATCCGAATATGAATCCGAATCAGAAACGCAAACGCAAACGGAAACGGAAACGGAATCAGGAACTATGTCTAGGTACATATCTGGATCAAGATATGAAACCGAATCAAAATCAGAAAAAAAGGTTAATAATGCATCACTATTGGCAATTAATTCCGATTTCGGATCTGAATTAAATGAAAATTCAAATAGAAATAATAATGATAACACAAATAATTACTCTGATTCAAAATTACATAAAGAATTGACCGTGGATTTAAGATCGAATAATAAAAAAAATAAAAAGAAGCCCAAAAATAATAAACATAAAACAAAGAATAATAATTTAAAAAATGATGATGTAAAAAAGAAAATCAAACACTCTTATTCAAAAAGTTGTGAAATAAAATCTTTTAGATGTTATCCAAAATGGAAACCACAAAAAACGAAAATTACAAATAAAAATAAAAATATTATTATTGACAATGATGACATCTGGTTCGAAAGCTCCGATTCAGATTCGGATTCAAAATTGGACAAAGAGCCAGATTTTATTTACAGCACGGGAACAAAAACTAAATATGAATCAAAAAATAATGAACGTCCAAAAATAGACTTTTCTCAGCCAATTTTTGATATGTTTAATTTAACAGAATCAGAATCCGAAACCGAATCGAAATCAGAATCAGAATCAGCATCAGAATCAGATTGGAACTGGAACCGGAATCGGAATCGGAATTTGAGTAAGAATTAGACTTGGAAGTACGAATTAAAGTTGGAAAGAGAATTAAAATAATAATAAATAGAAGAATAATCATCTTAGAAAATTAAAATCATAATTAAAATTGATATTTTTTAGAATTCATAAATTAAAATTCAATTTTGATTAGAATTATCTTTTCTATACTTTTATTTGTGTTATTACATTTATTAAATTAGATATTTATTTATTTATAAACAATGAAAAAAAAAAAAAAAAAATCACATTTCATAAAATAAATGATTAATCTAATTAATTTGAATAAAGGATTTCGAGTAAATTGTTAAATTCTTTATTTATTTTGAATAATTATTAACAATATTTAGAAATTATTTCATATAAAAAAAAAAAATAAAAATAAAAATTAACAACATTTTGGTTTTCTTTTTGAAATATTACTAATTTTAATTTGATTTTGTAAGATAGATCTATTCTTAAAAACGCTTTTTATAAGTAATTTTAATGTGTATAGTGATTATTTGGACAAGTTTATTATAATCAAAATACAGATTAAGATGATTATTTTTAGTGAAGCAGGTTTACTCAAAACTTAATTTACCAATTGGATAACTAACAAATATAAATGTGATATGTACTAACAATGTTAAAAATCTTTTTTATCTGAAAAAAAACCACAAATATCATGTAACATCTTCTTACATTACTGAATTGATTCAGATTAATTTCTTTTTATTGGTTTATATTGGATGGAAAGTAGGAAATTTTAGTACCTTTCCATATAAACATAAAAACACCAAACTTAAAGAAATTGTGATAAAAATTTATGAAAACCAATTTGGTGTTTACACTAATATTTTTTAATAAAAAGTCATGATAAAGGGATTAGCTTCACCATAGATTTCTCTATAATCAAAGTACATTGTAATTGAGGTGTATTTGATATTAGTGTACCATGGATCAAATATCTCTAAAAAAACTAACATAAATATTATCACCTAATAAATTATCAGATTTTTTACTAATGATAACAATAGAAAATTGCGATTTTTGGAAAGTTTTTTTTTTAATTCCTAGTTCAGATTTGAAAATAGAAACTCTAAATAAAAATAGTATTCACAGTATTTACGAACCCAATATTTCGAAATTCTAAAAGTAACTATTTTTTAAAGTTTTTAATTTCGATTTTAATTAAAAATCCAGACATAAAAACATAAAGAATAGTAATCGATAGGACTTTTTTATGAAATTAGTTATATTATCAAATTATTTTTAAAGAGGCTTCAGAAAAAATTTGTCAAAAAGTATCTATTCGTTTCTAAATTATTAATTGCTGTAAAAAAATTATTTTTTTTTAGTAACTAATCGTAATTTCATGATATATTAAAGAAAGATATTTTTCAACTTTGAAGTCTGAATAATGATAATTCATCCTTTTTATTTGTGGCAAAACCCAGATATTTTCTTCTGAAATTGTTGGAGTATTTTGCCAAAAAATGGATTATTTTTAATTGATTAGATCAATAAATATTACTTCTTGTCTAATCAATTTTTTAGAGAAATTTGGAACATATAGTACTAATGGAATTACACCCAATAACAAAATACTTTAATCTAAGGTTTCTCATTGGTAAAAACTAATCGCTTAAATACATAATTATCAACCTGAGCAATTTATTTCATAATTTTGGTGAAAATATTTGATAAGAAAAAACAAATTAAATTTAAATTATTAAAAAATTTTAATAATTCATAACTATGGTTAACATAATTTCAAAGTTTTCACTTGGGAATTTATATAAAAATATTTTTTTTTTTTCAGTTTTTGAGATCAAGATTTCTTCTTAAAAACTATGTAATCTTAAAATCATCTTTCAATGATTATTTTTCAAATAATAAACTTTTAAAAAACAATCAAATTAAAAATATTTTTTTATTTATCAACCCATTAAATATTAAAAATAATATTCTCAAAAACAAAAATAAAAATCAAAATAAATATCAAAAATAATATTCTCAAAATTAATAAATAAAATAAAAAAAAGGAAGAAAGAAAGAAATAAAGAAATAAAAAAATAAAAAATAATAAGAAGAAAACTTTAACAATCAAAGAATTGAGAAAATAAAAATAAATGATTATTTTTTTTTCCACAGACGACGAATTCCTCTTTTTTTCAGCAATTTCTCAAAATTTTTCATCCAGGGTGATAAAACTGTCAAATACCCATTTTTATCTTCTCGATTTGACAACCCTATAGGTAAGATTTCACTGGCACCCAATTCTTTTAATTTCGCATCTAAGGTTTTGATTGCGTTATTAAATCTTGAATATGAGGTGGACCCTAGCCCAAAGGCGCAATATTTTAATTTATTTAAAGACATTGGTTGAAGGGTTTGCAATTTTTCCCAAAATTTCTGGGCATTTTCAGGATATGAACCATCCCAAAAAGTGGAAGTAACAAATATTACTAATTTTTCCTTTTTCAAATTAATTGGTTGGCCATAATCATTCATTTCAAATATCCGCACTTTAATTTTTTTAGATCTTGCTAGTGTGGCGATCTTTTCCGCAGCCTTTTCAGCTGTACCGGTTTGTGATCCGTATAAGATCAAAAAGGAATTATCAATATTTAAACCTTTATTTTTTTCGATAATTTTTTTTTGATTGGGATCCATTTCACTGGGGAAAATATATTTTTTATAGGTTGTATGTAAATGTTTTATTGCAACTTGTCCATAGGGCTTTTTTAACCATTCTTGATATAGTCTTTTAATTAGAGGGTTTTCATGACTACATCTTGAGGGCAACGACTTTTCACGATCATAAACTGCCTTTAGTCTTATCGGTACAATATCCAAATTTGATCTTGGTTGTCCGCCGCCACCAATACAACCCCCAGGACAGGCCATGATTTCAATAAAATCAAAATCAAAGGCCTTTGTTCCCCAAGTCTCCAAGAATTTATGTATGTTTGCACCACCTGAAACTACAGCTAATTTTAAATCCTTGCCATCAAAATCTAAGGTTGCTTGTTTAATCCCATCCAATCCACGAACTGGTTTAAATTTCAATTCTGGAAATTCTTCACCAATTTTTAGCCAATAGGCACTTCTTAAAGCAGCTTCCATAACACCGCCCGATGCAGCAAATAACGAAGCTGAACCAGTCGAATATCCGAGTGGGTTATCGAATTCCCTTTCTACCAATTCGGCGACTTCAATCCCTCTTCTTTTCACCATCCTACCAATTTCCCGGACAGTTAAACACAAATCAACATCCTTTAATCCGGTCTTTTTATCCTTGAATTGTGGCCTTAACAATTCTTTTTTTTTGGCTGTGCATGGCATAACGGTGACACAGAAGATATTCTCTGGTTCAATATTAATTTTTTCGGCATAATAATTTTTTATGACAGATCCAAACATTTGCTGTGGAGATTTACAACTAGACAGATGTGGTATCAGATTGGGGTATTGCTTTTCCACCATGTTAATCCACCCTGGGCAACATGATGTGAACATGGGCGTTACAGAATTTTGATCTTTAAGTCGATGTAATAGTTCAGAGCCTTCTTCCATAATTGTCAAATCTGCAGTAAATTGAACATCAAATATTTTATGAAATCCTAATAATTTTAATAAATGAACACACTGCCCAGTTGTTAATGCACCAGGCGTTAATTTAAAGATTTCTGCCAAACTGATTCGACATGATGGTGCAATTCCAACAACGACTAATTTCTTTTTCGATTTTAATACAGTTTCCACTTTCTTACTATGATCAATTTCTGTAATTGCCCCAGACGGACAATATACTGAACATTGCCCACATGAAATACACATCGTATCATTTAAAAATTTCCCTTTTGTATTTATTGGCGGCATTAATGAATTTTGTAAAGATGGAATAGAGCTATATACATTCATTCCTATTATAAATTTAATTTTATTAAAGAATAAAGTTAAGCGGGATTAAGAAATAATAATTTTATTTAATGAAATAAATGGTAATTAATTTTTTTATTAATAATACTTTATTATCGAAAATTTGATTAAAAATTCTTTTTTTTATTGTTTAAAAATGGCCACGGGGTTTTCAAATTCATTATTTTTTTTGTAAAATTTTTTAAAGGTTTTTGAATTTTTCATTTTTTTAATGTTTTATTTAGATCAAGCATTTTGCTTTTATTATCTCAGTTAAAAATATACCCAAAAAAAATGTATCAACCTTTTAATATTTGTACAAAAACACTTATTAGTCTTTCATTTACTAGCATTTGAACAAAAAAATAAAAAAAATGTATATTTTTTTGTGATTTTTTTTTATTGAATTAACTTTTTTTGAAAATTTCTATTAATAGTGATTATTGTTGAGTTATAATAATAAACATCCTTCCTATTTAAACAAACTGATATGTAATGATCTTTATAAAGAAGAAACTGAGGAAAGAAAAATGTAGAAAAATGAAGAAAAATCTACAAATTTTGAGTTTCTTAAAGTTCTACAAATAAAAAAAAAAAATTCTAAAAATTCAGGTTCAAAAATGAAAAATTTATCTCAAAAAATATAGACAATTTTATAAAAAAAAATAAAATTTCATAAAAACTGAGATTATTATCAAAATTTTCAAAAAAATCAATTTATAATTTAATAATTTTACTCAAAATATCCAGAGTATTTTCAGATCAAAATTCATTTAACCTTAGGTATAATATTGGATATTGAATTAAATGTTATATCTTAAAAAGAAGTAATAAAAGGGTGTAGTCTTTGAAACACAGGTTTTATACTCTCAACAAAGATATTTTGGATACTTTAATATTATCAGACAAAATATATAAATTCTTAAAATAATTTATCATAAATAGAGTTCTTCAAAGTCTAAATATATAGGGAGGGGGGGATTGGGGGGTATAATTCAACAATAAAATGAACTATGTGCACCCCAAAGTGGTCAACTTTTAGATAAACCTTTAAATGTTTATGAAATATTTAATTATTAATGTTGTCTATTTACTTTTCTTACAAATACAATCATTGAAATAATTCATAAAAATTTAATGAATCAATTTAATCGTTGTATTTGACAAAATAAATCTAAAAAGAGAAAGAAAATACCAAATTATTGTCAATAATTAATTTTGAATGGAAAAAATAGTATGTACCTTGTACTTTTGAACAAACCATCACACATCTTGTACAATCTATACATTTTGTGTGGTCAATTTTTATGGCCAAATTAGTTTCATCAATAAAACGATTTGAAGCTCTTTTGACCAGATCATCTAAAAGTGTATCTCCTATTTTAGCTTGGTTACCAGACATACCTGATCGCACTATTTGTCGAAGTTCGCTTGTCCCCAAGGAATTCACTTGTTGAGAAGCTTTGAATAATAGGCGTCTATTCTTTTGTTTCATTCTTAAATCAGCAATGGCACTCATTAATTGTTCTCTAACTTGTGGGGAATCTGTTTTGATTTCGAGACCTTCACGAACACCTGTGGCACATGCACATGCCCTTTTAAACGAGCCAGAACCCTCCGTTTTCATATCTACAACACAGCATTTGCATGTACCTATTGCACCCAGTGATGGATGGTAACAGAGAGCAGCGATATCAAAGCCTACTGAGCGGCATGCCTCTAAGAGATTCATTTTGCTATTGACTTGGTATTTTCTCCCGTCAATTTTAATTTCAATATCCTTTTCAATAACCTTTGATCCGAGATCATAGGAATTGTCTCTTTTAAGTTCCATTCTTGTTTTTTCCCTTTTGGCTAGTTGTTGGAACTGTTGCTCATTTTTGGCTCTAAGTGTCTTTATAGATGGCCACCGTAATACTGTAGGTTCGTCTGCAATTGATATAGTTGCATTTGGTGTTGGTACACAAATTTTGGACACTGGCGCGGTATGCCCTTTAAATACTCCTCTACATTTATTATTTTTTAAGTTCCAAACTCGAATAGTTTTGTCTTGCCCGCCTGAAAACAATAGATCGCCAAATAGTGTCATACATCTTATTTTGCTTGTGTGTCCCATTAAAAATTCAGGCATCTCCTGGAGCTTTTTTAAATTGTAAATTCCTATTTTCCCATCCCATGATGCTGTATAAAGATATTGCTTATAAAGACACATCTTGATAATTGCTGACTCATGCCCAAACAATGTATGAACACATTCTTTTGATCTTGGATCCCAACACTTGATTGTTTTGTCCTGAGATCCAGTATAGACCAATTGCTTTTCAGTGTCATATAACAAATCAAAAATCCAATCCTTATGTCCTTTAAAATAATTGATTTGTTTCCCGGTCTATAAATTATATAATATTATGTGTATTAATTATATATAGGGATTATTTTTTTAAAAAAGTAACTGTCTTTATTGTTTTAACTGAAAGGGAAAATTTGAAAAGTGTTAATACTATGGAGAGAGATTATTATTATACCAGATTGGTGAGTGGGAAACAATTTGCTGAGAATAATAATTATTTTTTCAAGTTTGAAGTTAATAAAAAATGAGGAATTACATATCTTTTGAGTAAACAACAAAAACAAGACAATGAGTTACGAAGAAATTGAACTAAAAAAACTCACATATCGAAGATCTACAAAATGATATACAAAAATATATTTGAAGTAAGTACGTACATTTTCGCATTTTGAAAAATTTTAATTTAAAAAGCATTAATTGAAAAAATATTTTTTGTGTGTCATGGAATATTGAAACTTTGAAACCAAAATGCCATTATATTCTCTATTTGGGAAAAGAAAACGGGCTCAAAGTAAACCAGAGCTTAATCTTGAAATTTTTCAATTTTTTGATCATTATTTTTTTTCTTAAATTTTTGCTTATATTAAAATTGTATTTTGGATCTAGAAATGTGTTTATGTGAATGATTCAAATTAATCCTTGATTAAACCAAAAAAAAATAAACAAAGAAGGTGTGTCTTTGAATAAAATTGTTCTTTTTGAGAGCCAAATAAGAAAGATCAACTTTTCAAATAAATTCGTATAAATTAAGAATTAAAAAAAAAATTTTTTATAAAAGTATATTGCCAATGATTTTTTTTTCTTAAACTTCTGACTATTTATTGAATAATAAATTGAACAAAATTTTAATTCAGCTTTCCAAAAAAAGATTTTAATAAATCATGAAAAATTTCATATTTTAAAATCTCATTATTTTAAAAATTATTAATTTATTGTTTTAGAATTGAGGAGCTTTGATATTTTTTTTTAATTCTTGGAATTTGATGTTTTTAAAAAACTGAATGAAAATTTTGATCTTTTTATTTTACAATTAAGAGTAATTTGGAAAGAATCCAAATAATTAATTATCTTTTATTTCTCGTCTCTTATGGATTTATTATTTTTTGCAAAATTATTTTTAAAAATTTACTTATAAAATTCTTTTTACAAATATTTTATCAAACTATATCTAAATAAAAGAATATTGTTTCAAAGATTAAAGTAAAGGGGTTGAATTCTCGAAATCAAAAAACAATTTGAAAGGTTCAGCTCAATATAAAAGAAAATTTGATGAAAAATTTTAAATATAATTCTGAATAATTTTGAGTTTTTCAATTAAATCAAAAATAAACAATTATAAAATCAAGCACATACATCAAATAAACCTTTATTCCACTTTTTCCCTGGATGAATCTTCTTTATATTGGGGAAAAGAGTTGCAAAAGAAAAAGAAGATGTGGCTACTTTCTAATACTGAGACACTGAAACATCAAAAGTATGAATAACTTGAAAATAAAAACCAAAAAGCAAAGGCTAAAAATTTCTAAAAGTTAAAAAAAAAATCAGATCAAAAAAAGAAATAAGAAATTAAAATAATTAAATAACGATCCCAAAATGAACATTCATGATCAATTATTAAATTAAATCAAACAAAAGTATCCTGTTTATAATGATCTTTAGGTTTTCTTAATTAAATTTAGCTTTTGTTTTTTTTTTGATATTTAGTCAATTGCTTCTAATAAACCCTTTTTAATTTTCTTTTTTTTTTTTTCTTATTTCCTTTTTACTTTTCAATTTTTTGTTTTTGGTTTTTAAACATAAAAAAAAATTTAGAGTATGTATGACCATTGAACAATAATGAAATCTAGGATTTTATCCTTAAATTATCTTTGAGGAAATTTAAGTAAAAGGACATATAGAGTGTAATTTACACATCTTTAATAATAAAAAAATAAAAAAAACTTTATTTCTGAAGAAGAATTCAAAAAATTTTCTGATATTCTGAACCAAAACTAGAATTAATTGAATTAAATGAAAAACGAATTTTAAAATTCATTTTGGGAATTCTTTCGAAATAGGAAGTAATATGTTGTTCAAAAATTTTTCAAACATAAGTTTAACCCTTTTTGAATAAATAATAAAATTGAGTTAAGATGAAGTAATTGTATCAAATTTCAAAGATAAAATCAAAAAATAAATACTTTTTATTTATTTTTTTCATGCTAATTTTTTTCATTGTTTTTAAATGGTATGTTAATATATAAATACTTTGATATCCCACTCTTATATTTATTAAAATATTAATTTATTTTGAGAATGAAATGATTTGAATAATTCATTTTTGTATAGAAGTTAACAATCAAAATTTTTAAAATGTTTTAACTTACATAAAACAGTTAGTTCTGATTGATTAAAATCTAAGAAAAAGTTGGGTTTTTCAAGAGATCTCAAAAAAATGAAATATTTATATAAATATATGAAAAACATGTATTATGAAATAAATTTTTTTAGTTAAATTGATATAATATAATATTATATCGATTATTGATACCCTTTATTAATCAATATTTATTTTTGGTTGTTGTGAAGACTTGAATTAATTTTAGTGATAATTATTTTTATTGTTTGTTTTGTTTTTAATGTTTTTATAGGCTAATTGCTTAAGAGAATGGGATGAAGAAGAATTTTTATTGAATATATTACCAAATTGGGATTTTTAATTAAAAAAAAAAAAGTAATTATACTCGTTATAAGAATTTGAAATATATTTAATTCATTTGAAAAAAATTATTCAGAGTATGAAAATTTTGATCTTTACCCAAAAAAAATATTAAACAAAATTATAATTTTCTTAGAATTAATATTTTAATTGTTTTTTTTTTTTATATTATTTTTTATGAAAATTGAACAAATTATTTATTGAAATAACAAATATTGATTTTAGTGTTAAAAAAACTACTTTTTTACCAAAATAATTTATTTTAGGATTTTATACTGAAGTTAAAAGTTAGTTTTCACGGTAAGTAACTTGTAAATCTTAATTAATTTTTTTATTATAGGTAATAGATTACTTCTTTGTACAAGAATACCATTAAAATTGATAAAAAACTCATTTTTCAACTTTTAGAGAAATGAGTTATCATTTTTAAAAGAGTTCATTTTTAGTTTAAATTTTCAGTTAAAATTTCTGATCCTTTTTTGTTTGGCTTTTTGGATTAAAAAACAGAAAAAGAAAATTTTTCAATATATTTTTGATTTTTATGTGAATCTCACTTTTAGTAATTTCTGAAAGTCTGGATGAACAAATTACTTTTCAAATTTAATCTTATTTAAAAATTCAAGAAAAATCAATCAAATATTGAATCCTTGAGGTTCAGAAAAAATTGTTCATTTATTTTATTTTCAATGATTTATCAAATTTCTTGAAATTTAAAATTTTTGGTATTTTTTTTTTTTTCAAATATCAAGATTATAAACAAGGAACTGTTTGTATTAAAATCAAAATATTTGGTAATATCTATTATTATTTTTTATTAGAATTAATTAATTTGATTTAATACTATTTCTTTGAAACTATTTAAAACAGTGAGAAATAATAAAATAGTTTTGATACTTTTAATGTTTGGTTTATTAAGAAATCACTAAAATACTCTAAGGTTGGGTGTTTAATTAT
This sequence comes from Anaeramoeba flamelloides, assembly GCA_027625915.1. Taxonomy (NCBI): domain Eukaryota; family Anaeramoebidae; genus Anaeramoeba; species Anaeramoeba flamelloides. The sequence continues at coordinate 6,642,575 of JANTQA010000032.1, read as the reverse complement.
TATTTAAAAATAATCAAATTAAAAAATATTTCTTTTTGTTATGTGTTGAATTTTATAGGTTTTTAAAAAAGTAATATTTTGGGAGTTATTTTGATCTTAATCGTTGATTTTTTTTCTGGTATTTTTTTATTCAATCCAGAGAAAAAATTGATTCTAACTGTTCTTAGAATCAACGAAATTATTTTTTTTACAAGTTTATAATAATTGTTGTAATTTTTTTAGAAATTAAGTAAAGTAGTGAAAAAAATACCTGAAAAGATTTTTAATAGTGAATATTAGGAAAATTGTTAAGAATTTCTTTTATTTAAAATCAAATTCTGCTTTTAAGAATCAAATTTTTAAAATTATAACTCATTCATTAATTAGTATGATGATTAAAGAAATCACACTTGTTTAAAAAACAATTCAATCGATCCAAAAAACAAGAATAAAAAATATCAATTTCCAAACTCTTATAAACCTTGATAAAACCCAATTAGTTTTTCAAAAAAAGTTGATCTACTTAGGCTATCAAACAATTAAATGCGTATTCTAGAGACACCTTACTTTGGTGAATTTTTAGTGGGTTTATTACTAGTTTCATACAATATTTGTTTATTTATAAAAAGGATTTGATTTAAAATAAAAGCAATTACTCAAAAATTTTACTAATACTCACAATTAAAAATCTTGTCCAGTATTTTTTTCATGACAGTGTATTTTTTTGCCTACTATATATTTTTTATATTGGGTTTTCCAAAAATTAATGGTTTCATTTTTAAAGTTTATTTTTGTACATTTCCTATACATTTATTAAGGATTTCCAACTTCAACAAAGAAAAATATTTTTTTTTAAATAATTCAAAAATATGTTGGATTTTGAACTTTTCAATAATAAGAAAAAATGGATCACACTTTTAAAAACATAATTACTTTCTATCAATAGCTTTTAAAAGTGAGTTTGGTCTTGTAGTAAGCAGATTTATACTTTGGTTTTGTAAATTTTAAGATTTCACAAAAATTTTTTAAAATTTGAACTAAAATTCAATCGAAGATTTTTTTTTATTTCTCGTTACTTAACCAAATGAACGTACAGTATTTCTAATGTATACACAGAATGCATTTTGAATTTTGCCACTTTGAAAGGGAAAAATTTTCATCTCACTTTTATTTTTTCTTTTTTCATGAAACACAAATATTGTGATTTCAAGAACTTAAATTCACTTTAGTGAGCTCGTTTTCATCCCAATAACCTTTTTGTCTCTTGTTTTTACAGATTAATTCTTTTTTGTTTTTAATGACAGAATGACAAATGTCTCACATTAACAAGAATAGTAAAAAAAATTTGTACATGAGGAGAAAAGTTTTTCTCATCGAATCTAAAAATAAGAATATTACTCTTCTTTGTTTTGGTTGGTTCACCAAGCATAGTATCATTCCAATAAGGCAAAAAAGGGAAAAAAATCTGTAATCAACTTGTTTTTATTTAAAAATATCTATTTTTATTATAATTATTCGTCAGGTAATTCGGGTTTTTACAATCACCAATGATTTACTTGTTTTTTATTTAGTAACTGAAGTGTTTTTCTTTGAACTAAAGCATAAATATGTATCAAGTAGAAAAAGTTCGCTTAAAAAAACAAAAATAAAGAACAGTTTCACTTATTCCCAAATAAAGTAGAAAAAAACTAAATATTTTTTTTTACAGATAATTTGAATAATTAAAAACCGTAAACGGACTTTTCTTATTTTTCTGTTTTTTTTTTGAGGGTTTTTACTGATTTAACAAATCTAAAAAATTGAAGAGTGCTACTGACTGTTTGTTTGTGTCTTGGGAAAAAAATAAATAAACAGGAATAAAATTAAAAATGTTTACAGAAATATCCCAGCCATAGGCTTCTTTGTCAACTGAACAAGAATAGAGAATGTTGTCCTTTGGGTTTGACTTCAAAGCTGTGATATAGTCTGTATGTCCCGAAAAATTTTGAGCGTCAGTGCCATCTAAATAAATGTCGAAAAATTAATTGTTTTGTGAAGTTTTGTTATGTTTTTTTATGTTATCATAGTAAAGAGGAATTTTTAGTTAGTTGCTTAAAAGAGAACCAAGAGAAGGCGATCATTTATTCAAAAAAATATTTTACCAAGAATGTCCCATAGGATAATTTGTGAATCTGTGGATCCTGAAAACAGTCTTGACTTTTCGTCAACTTCGAAAACGGTAACCCTTCCTCTGTGCCCCTTGAGTGTATGGATACACTCATTTGTTGATGGATCCCAACTTTTCAAAACTCCTCGCTCATTGCTCGTAAAAAGCGAACCACGTAAGTATGCCAGAGCGCTGACTTGGCTTTTGTATGGGGAAAATTGTGATTCGCAACGGCCGTTGTCTAAAGACCAATTGCGAACAGTGTTGTCCACAGAAGCCGTGTAGCAGTTCTTGGGTGTACAGGCAATACAGGTGAGATTCTCAGTATGGCCTTTAAGCGAAAAAATTGGATCAATTGTGGGTACCTTTTGAAAATAGGGTTTATTTTTATGTAAATTTTAGAATTTGAAAAAACGGGAAAAAATTTTTAACATTATTGTTTGTTTCTTTTTTTTTTCGGTTTTTTTTTGGAGAAGAGAAATTTGATTTCAAAGGTGGTACTTGATTTTGACCAGACATATTTTCCTTTGATCTAATTTTATTATATTTGAAATTGTCAAAGGGTTGTTGTTTAAAAAAATGAAATAGTCAATTCGACTTTTTATTTTGGTGAGATAATTGACTTTAAACCATTAATAAAGTTGAAATAAACAAATAACCTTTTTTGAATATTTTCTTGATTGAACAAAACAAATTTTTGATTTTTTCGAATTATTAATTTTTTTTTCCTTTCTTATTTTGTAAAAATGTCAAATGAATTGTGTTTGGAACGAAAAACAGTTTTCTTTTTGGTTGTATACTTCTGTGTGTTCTGTATTTTTCATTTTGGAGAAAGTAAATTTCATTTTTGATTACAGTCGAACAGTTATTTGATTTTGTTTTAAATGAATTAAAGTTGATAGCTAATTGTGTTTTATTTTGACTTTTAAAGACTGAAAAATTGATCACTCATCATGTTTAATTTTGACTGGGCAAACAAAGGGAAATAATACTAAGTGTACAATAAAACAAATCTTTCTTGTTGCCTTTTGAATTATATGGGAATCTTGATTATGGTTTTAGGTTTTGTCTAACGATAAATAACTTATTATTTGTGAAATAATGATAAAAAGGAGAGAGTCGAAAAACTGTGAGTCTTTATGAATTTGTTAAAGAGTTTAAATCAAGTTACCTAAAAGGTTTTTAACAAAAAACTTTATGAAGAGTTTTTGTTACATATAAGGGAAAAAATTTACATATACTTTTCATTTTCCTGTTCTTAAAAGATTTCTCAAATAAAAACCTCCTTATTTGAAAATGCTTTTGAGTAAAAGAAAAATAAGTTAAAATAAGCAATAATTTTTTACGAGACTGAAAACAAAAAACAGTTTTTTATTCAATTTGTTTTTTCAAAGCAAAGATCTTCTCAAAATTTTTCAGAATTTCAAAAGTCAATAAAACAATTGGAAGAGTTGAGTGTTGACAATTGTAAAATTATTAGTTTTTGATTTAATTTTTTAACGATCAAAAACTTGTGAAATGATTTGAGGTTTTTTTTATCTTTTCTTTTTATCAAAAAATTGTTTTCCACAAATTATTTGGAAAATATATTCTTCATTTAAAGCAAATAATAATTCACAATGCCACAATTGAGTCTCTACAATATATCCGATTCATTGTGTACTTTCTGAATTACAATTTCAAAGTATTGGGCAATCTTTTCAAATAAAAATAGTTTTTTTTTTATTTTCGAAGGTTTTGCAAAAATTGTTTGTTATTCCGTTCTGATTTCTTTTTTCACTTGATTTTTTTGAATAGACTTAAGGTACAATTAACTTATATTCGTTTCTTTTTCGCAAAGTTAATAGAGACATTATTTGCATCGACAAGATTATACATGAAAAATATAACTTCAATTATCAACAATATCGAAATGATATAAAAGTGTCTTGAAATCTTGATGAAAAAAAACATCAATGTCAACGACCTGAAAATTTTTTAACCATGTAAAAAACACTTTTTGATCAACTTCTTAGGAACCAGAGTGCCAATATACCCAGTTTAACTGCAAAATGGCAATTTTACTTTCAGAAATAATATTTTTTTTTGAATTTTTCTACTTAAAACCCAATCTCAAGAGAATTTGAAGTAAATTTTGAGGATTTTAGTTGTTAGATTAAGTACATGTGTTTACCAAAGTATGGTTATGTTTGGTATGGGCTGTGTTACTATAGGTATCGTCTGTTCGATTAAACCAATTTCTCTTCCTTACAGTCAGTTTCACTTTTAAGGCACAAACTTTCAACGAAATTTAAGGCACAAAAAAAATCTCAAATTAAAGCACAAAATTCAAATTCTAGTAAAAATAAATTGTAAAAAAAAAATTGCAAATTTTGTGCCTTAATTTGAGATTTTTTTGTGCCTTAAATTTCGTAGAAAGTTTGTGCCTTAAAAGTGAAACTGACTGTAATGGACAGTTAAATAAAGTTTGAGTTGGGTCATCATTATGCAGGGTATATATAAATATATATAAACTATTTTTCAAAAATTTTAACTCATTTTTTAATTTTAATGGAAGTCTGTTTTGAGGGTTTATTCCAGATTATTATCAAAAAAATATTCTCAAATTTTTAGATCAGTATCATTTTATCTAATTTTGTAAATTTTAGTTTTGTTTTTTCAAATTTTTTTTTAATTTTTGTTTTTCTTTAGTTTTTCTTTTTCAAATTGTTTTTTTCAAATTTTTTTTTTCTTGCTTTTTTTTTTTTTAAAAAAAAGATCATGTGTAAAAAAAAAAAGAGATCTTCCAAAAGACACATTATCACTAAGAAAATTATGACTAAGTAGTGTCTTTTAAAACGAATTTTTTTATTCATAAAAAATCTTGTTGTTCAACTTTTTTTCAGCGAAAGTTAAGTAATAAAAAATCTGTAATACTCATTTCAAAAATTGTGAATAACTTTTTTTTAGTTTTTGGTTTTATTTTTTTTTTTTTACTTTTTAATATATCAGGCTTTTATACATTTAGAATGACTTAAAAGCGAATTACCAATCATATTTAGTTATTAATTGTTCTTGAATACTAAAGGATAATTTTTTTTTTTCAATTTATTATTTCAGTTGAGTCAAAATTTTTGAAAAAGAGTTTATAAATATATATATATATATAAACTCCTTTTCAGTTAAAGTGGCAGAGTTTTATTGAATAAATGGAACATATTCAATTAGTTTAATTTATTATTCTACTCAAAATAAATTTTTAATTTTTAAATCAAAATTATTTTTTTTTGATAATATTTTTCAAATTTTTACTTTTTTTTTTTATTGTTTTTCTTTTACTTTTTTTATTTTTTTTAAAAAGTAAATTTGAAAAAAAAAATCCAACCAAGCTCCAAATTAACATTAATAAAATTTGGGGTTTGTATTTTCTCTTAAAATTGATACTTTTCTAATTAAAAAAACTTATTGTAAACAATTTTAATTTTCCTACAGTGAGTTCCACTTTTAAGGCACAAACTTTCAACAAAATATAAGACAAAAAAAAATCTCAAAATAAAGAACAACAATTGTAATTTTTTTTTTACAATTTATTTTACTAGAATTTGAATTTGTGCCATAATTTGGGATTTTTTATCCCTTAAATTTCGTAGCAGTTGGTGCCTTAAAATGTCACTGACTGTAAAGAAATTGAGAAAATTTACAGAGATGTTCCAATGGAAGGTACCCAAAAATTTTTGTAAGTTTTTTTTTTTATTTTTTTTTTTAATTCTTGGTTTGTTCCAGATATTTCTTATATGATTATGATTCATTAATCCAAAGTTTTTTATTGCTCTTATTTCTAAACAATTGTAGTTTTTTTTTATTCTGAAAAATAAATTAATTTTACATTTTTGCCTGGGCATTTATTAGTGAAATGGAGATTATATAAAAACCCTTGATACCCCTTATTGTGAACAATTTTCTTAATTTCACAGGACTAGATTTGAAATGATAGTGATTGGGTAATTAATTTTTTTTGTCATTAATATATAATGTATATTTTAATTCAAATAACAGATTATTTTATTTCAAGGATATATTAATTACAACATTGGATTTTTTCTTTATTCCTTAAATAAATAAATAATAATTTATTTTGTAATTTGAATGTTAATGATTTTCTAATATTGTTTTTCAATTTTTGAAAAGAGATTTTAATTATTGTTACATTATTCAAAACTCACTAAATTAATTTATTTTGAATTCCGAAATTATTTTGTGATTTTATGATAAATAAACTAAATTTCATAATAAATAGACCACCTTACATTTGAATAATGAATTACTTTTCTATTGTTTTGAAAAATTTCCTCTCATTTTGAAAAGTTTGCAAATAAATCATTTTTTCTCTTTTTTATTTTTTCAACAGTGTTTTGTTAAAATGAAAAATGAAAATGAAAAATTTGAAATAAGTAACAGATGAATTAATGAAAAATTTGGTTTCAAATATATAAAAGAGATTAGATTTATTTATTCAAATGGAAGGAGAATCGATATATGGATTTTTTTACTTTTTTAAATTTTCTATTTTTTATGTAATGCTTCTTTAGAAAAATAAATGGCTCTATTTTTTTTAACAGTTTTTTTTATTTTTCTTTCTTTTATTTTTAGATAAAAAATAAATATCTCTTGAGTATAGTATTGAATATTAAAATCTAAATTTTTATATTATAATAGATAACTTCAATTATTAAAAATATTTTTATTTAAAATTTGATTTTAATTGGGCCAATTATTATGAAAGATAGTTTCTAATAAATTAATAAAGACGTAATTGAAAAATTTACATTTTTTTCGTATACAATCTCAATAAAGATTGAAGTTGGTCTCTTTCACACTTTTTTAAATCTCGAAGATTTTTTTGATCATTTTTTTCTTTTTTAAATCATTGACTTTTTAATATTAAGAATATTACAAAATCGTTTTACTTTTTCAAATTTAATTTGTTGTTAAATAACAAGTTATTTGAAAGACTGGATTTTATTGATATTGTTTATCAGTATATTAATTATGCTAAATTAGAGAAATTTATTTTTTTGTATAAAAAATTTTAGATATAATTGTAATGTTTTTTATAATTTGTTATTTTTGTTTTTTACATCTCATTTTTATTAGTTTGTTGTCATAAAGTAGATTTGTATTTTGAAAGACGTTTATTTGTTTTTTTGTTTGTTTTTATTTTATGTGGTTAAATTAATTTAGTTGAGTTAATGATTTTTTATTTGATGTGTTCATCCTCTGAAAGTTTTTCAACTTTAATTCAATTACTATTAGTTATTTTACTTATATTCAATAAGACATTTTTGGACATTTATCGAAAGGTAATGTGGCCGAGTGGTTAAGGCGGCAGTTTAAGGGACTGTTTCTTCGGAGCGCAGGTTCGAATCCTGTCATTACCAATTTTTTTTTTTTTGAGATATCAAAGAAAAGTTTTTGAACAAAATGGTTATAATTTAGAAATATATTCTCTTTTTAGGATCAGAACCCAAGTAAATCAGAGTTGAGTCTTTCCTTTTTTCAATTTTTTGAACATTTTTTTGATTATATTTAATTTTGGTATGGATTGAGAAAGGTGTATCTTCGAACAACTGAATTTAATCAAAAAATTGACCCTAAAAAATAGACAAGAAAAGGTGTGTATTTCAACAAATCTTTTCTTTTTAGAAAATCAAACACTAAAATATCAATTTACATATAAATTTGTTGAAATTTGGTAATGAAAAAAAAAAAAAACTACCAAATTATATTTTTGAAGAAATTTCTACTTTATCTTCTTAATTTCTATGAACACAAACAAATTTGTTTACTTGAATTTCTTGCCCCATTTACTATTTATTTTTATTTTACAAAGATCCCTTTTTTTAAAAAATTACCTTATAAAATTCCTTTTTCAAATTTTTTTATCAAACAAAGCAAAACAAAGAAACATATCATAAAGAGAAAATTAAAAATCAAATTTTTGACAATCTTTTTCAATAAAAAAATAATAACAAAAAATATTGAAAAAAAAAAAACAAAAACAAAACAATTTTATTAATACTGATAAATTCCAATATATTTCAAAAATTTTTTTATTCAATTTCCATTTTTATATATCTTTAAACTGTTTCTTATCAAACATCCCCTGACATAGAATATTTTGAAGAACAACTAATTTTACAGAGTTTCTTAACACTTGACTTCATAAAATGCCTTATTCAAAGTTGAGCATAAAAATTTCAAAAAGGAAAATCAAGTAAAAATTTCCAAACATAAATTGCATTTTATCAGTAAAACGAAAAAAATAGAAAAACAGGGATCTATATTTCTATCCATAATACAAACTAAAAAAAAAGTAAAAATACTTTTCAAAGATTTATTATTGGTGATATAAAAAAGCATATTTTCTTTCAAGAAATTATTTCTGTGAATTTTTAAGAATTTTATTCAAATAAAAGTTTTTATTAATTATAGTGACTTTGTCTCCTTTTGAGAATAAGGCTATGCACAATTTACATTTTTTAGGTATGTCTTGAAAAAAAACATTTTCAAGTGTTCTAATTTTAAAGTTATTAACGGCGACTGCGTTTTTGTCGATGCCAAATGTCAAATAACCGTTCTTGCCATCGATTAAAATTTCAATTACATCGTTCTTCTCGGCCTTTTGGTTAAAGTTGAGGATGTTTTTTGCATGTTTGAGTTTTCCGTTGCCAATATCAAAAAAGTATCCATTTTTGATCGCTGATTCAATATTTTCTGTCTCTGCGTCAATTATTCCAATAAGGATCGATTTTTTGTTATGGAATTTATTTAAAAGAATCTTGTACAGGAAAATTCGATCTCCGGCGATGGCTGATGAGCTGATAATATAATGGTATTCAAAATCTTCAACGATATTTTCAGCAACGGAATCATTGTTTGAGAATTTTATTTTCGGCCCGTTAGTGTCATTCCCCATTAAAAGCTCTATTTCATTTATCTCATCGGCCTTTTTAATGACAAATTCGCTAAATGTGTCGTAATGATGCCCCGCCCAGATTTGAAAAGGTGAATTGGGCAGGGTAAAATCATCAATTTTAACTTCAATTTCATACTTGCCAAATTCAAACACCTGGTATGTGCCCACATATACACCCGCTCGTTCTGTGTCTTTGACCATTGTGATCCAGGTTTTGTTCTCGTCCCTTTTTAAGATCACGGTAATTACGAGATGGTATGTTTTGATGTCGATGGGGATACCCTCGGAGTTTCTAATCGTTACGGTAATATAGTTGACAGAATTTGGAATAATGCATTTGTAGAGCTCAATTGATGTTTTTTCTAAATTAAATGGTGGCAAAACATTCACATTAAAAAACATTCGATTATCTTTTATATTTTCGAGCGTTTGACCGTCAATTGTTATATGGATTTTATGCTTTCCTTTTTGTTTTGGAATGAATGCAGTTGTGAATTCACCTGCCCTTTCTTCCTGGTAGACTGTTAGTTGTGTGTTGTTATTTGTTGAATTTTTCCAATCAACGGTTATTGCAGTATAAAATAAATCCTTAATTCGTTCATTTGATGTGTTACGTAATGTAATTTTGACAAAGCATTCTTCTCCAATGTTAATATTATTCGTAATTTCAACAAGAGTGTTTTCAAGACTGTATTCCTTTTTTACTTTAAAATTGTCAATGCTCTTCTCATAATCATTTATTGGTAATTCTAATGAGCATGTTGAATAATCTAATTAATTAAATGAAATGTATGTTAATAGAGAAAAAAAATTAAATATGGGAAGAAGAAGAAGAAGAAAATAAATTATTTAAATTTATGGATTAATTCATGTATTACTGAAATATACAAAATAAACAGAAACATGCCAGTTCTTATTTATAAAACAGAATTTATATTCGATAATTTGGTAATTCCAATTAATAAAAAGAAATTTAAATTCAATAATAAATTAAAAAATTAATCAAAGAATTAACAATCAAATTGATTGGAATTCAGATACTTTAAAGCTTCTTAAAAAAAGAAATTTATAATTATAATCAAAATGGGTTGTTGAATTCTACTAGCTGGGTGTTCCGTTAGGTTTTCTAACATTTAAAAGAATTGGGTAAAATCAGATATTTCACTTAATTCTTTTGAATTTTATAAAATTGACGTTAGATTTTTTTTAATTTCAGAAATTTAAAGAAAATTCAAAAAATTTTCTTTTTATTTCAAGAAATCAAAAAAAAAGTTTTCTTAGGCTTTCTTGGGATTTTCTGTTAATTTCAAAGATTAAAAAAAACTGCTATTAGGTTTTCAAAAGTTTTCTTTTTATTTTGAAAAACAATAGATTTTCATAACAAAACAGAAAACCCAAGAAAACGAATTTTGGATTTTTCCAAAATTTAAAAGAATTATGTAAAATCTCTGATTTTTCTCTATTATTTTGAATTAAAAAAAAGCACCATTGGCTTTTTTTTTGATTTAAGAAATAAAAAGAAAATTTTTGAAATTTTCAATTTATTTCAAAGATAAAAAAAAAAATCGCCGTTAGCTTTTCCGGGATTTAAAAGAATAGATTTAAATAATATAGTTTTTACTTCATTCTTTTGAATTTTGGAAAAGCTAGGCACTTGATGGCACTTGACGGAATTTTGGAAAACCGTCGTTAGTCGTTTTTTTAATTCCCAAAATAAAAAGAAAATTCAAGAAATTTTCTTTTAATTTCTGAAATTAAAAAAGCTAGGCACTTGAAGGAACTCGACTGCACTCTCCTAAACACTAATTTTTAATTAGTGGTATTTTTCAATCGGGTGGGTATGTAAATCTTGTCAATCCTCTCAAGAACCGGATACACTGTATAAATTGAGAAGTGTTTTGTTCCAATTCTTATTCAGGTTCTTTTTTAATAATAATCAAAAAAAAAAAAAAAAAATCAAATAAATCGGCTGGTGTCTTCAAAAAATTATTCTTCTATGAAGTATGAGCAAGTTTTTTTAATTAATATTACTCTGGGTGGCATTTGTAATTTTTGTGACTTTTTGAGAAAATTTTAAACAATTAAAAAATATTTAGTTACGAGAACTTTGTCCCATGATAATGTTTGATTTTTTTTTTTTTTTTTGAGAACAGTCACAAAAATAGAGTTTTTTATCCTAAATTTTTTAAATTCAAAAAATTTTTCAAAATGATTATTTAGTTATTACTCAAAATGATTGTTTAAAAAATATTTTTTTTGATTTTATAGACTCAAAACTGAAAGATAATAAGAAAAATATTTTTTAATATTTTGTATGTAATTTTGGATTTTTTTGATTTTCTAAACAACAAAATTCAAAATTAATGAATAATTTTATTTCATTCTTTGAAATGTTTTTTTTTTAATGGGACCCTAATAAAAAAAACTTTTTTATAACATCTATTTAACATTTTGATAACAAAATTTCCTTTTATATGATTATTTTTTCAATATTTTTTTAAAAAATATTCTTATAACAGGCTTATAACAGGTTATAAATTTTATAACAAATTTTATAACAAATATTTATGTTATAAAAGTTTTTATTATAAATATTTTATAACATTTTAAGCGTTTATAACACCTTTATAACTCATTTATAACATGTTATAAAAGAATTTTTTTATTAGGGAATTATCCTTATTAAATTTTTTTTTTTTTTTTTATGATTTGTTTTAATTTTCCAAATTTTCGTAAACTGTAAAATAAAAAATTATTTGGGGTACAAAGTTGAACTTTTTGTTTTCCTATTTTTTTTGTAAAATTTTGAAAAATATCAAAATTATTAGAACAAAATTAATCCCTTTTTTTAATGAAACCAAAAGTTTCATTTTTTAAATTGAACAATGAGAATTGTGTTAAAGCGAGGTATCAATTTAATACATACAAAGAATTTAAGCATTTTTTTTTTTTTTTTCATCAATTTTTACAAATATCTCTTTTTGCAAATAAATGAAAAGGAATGTTTTTATTAAACTCTTTTGTTTGAATGGGTACGCTCTTAAAATACATTTTATTTATTTTATTTTAGGTTTAAATTGATTTGTATCGTTTTTTGAATTCCATTTTTACAATTTGTTTGAATTCAAGTTGGTTTCGTAAAAATGATAAACAAAAATAACTGAAAAAAAAAAATTGATAAAAATTGATTTTTTTTCTTTTCCCAAAGTCAAGATATAAGTTCGATTATTTCCCACAACTAAAAGTAGTAGACTTTAACAAAGTTGACAAAAATCTTCAATCAGGGTTTGAGAACACGATTTTGAAAACAAAAAAAGCTTTTAAAAAAGTCACAAAATCTATAAAAATTTTAAAGTCTTTGAAGAGTAAGAAAGTGGTTAATGATAGAATGCTATTTAAGAAATAATCTAAATCGATAAAATTGATATTAGAAGAAAATTTTCTTTACACTTGATCTTCAATGAGATAGAAACTTAACTTTTGTTAACTTTCCATCAAACAATCAGATCTAATTTCCAGTAGTTTCAAAAAGACAAATTAGAGGTTTTGATGTTAACATAAACACAATTTCAAAAATTGTGACTTCACCTGAAATAATAAATTGAAAAAAAAAATATGTATATCCTTGAGTATTCAAGAACAACAAATAATTAAATCTGATTTGTGATTCACTTTTAAATCATTCTAAATATATAAAAACCCGATATTTTAAAAATTAAAAAAAATAAAACTAAAAACTAAAAAAAAATGAGTCATAATTTTTGAAATGAGCATTACAGATTGTTTTTTACTGAACTTTCACTGAAAAAAAGTTAACAAGAAGATTTTTTACTAATAATTCAATTCATTTAAAAAGACCTTACATAGTCTCAATTCTCTAAGTGATTATTTGTCTTTTCGAAGATCTCTTTTTTTTCCTATGGATCTTTGGAGAAAAAAAAAGATCTAATGCAAAAAAAAAAAAATTGAAAAAAACAAAAAGAAAAAAAAAAATAAAAAAAAATTTGCAAAATTAGAAAAAATGATTCTGATCCAAAAATTTGAAAATATTTTTTTGAGAAGAACACAGAATAAACCCTCAAAACAACTCCCATTAGTATTATAAAGTGAGTCAAAATTTTTGAAAAATAGTTAATAATATCATGATGTTAACAATTAATTTGCAATAATATTAAAAAAATCGCGATTAGTCCTACTTTATCACCAAAAATCATAAAATCACGATAAAAATAATCATCGAAAGAAAAAATCGCGAAAAAATGAAAAATTATTTTTTTGAAATTACCTTAAAAAAAACTCTTGACTTTTACAAAATCCTTGAGATTTTTACAACACTTTTCCCCTTTAAAAATCTTAGAAAGTGTTTGCAGGGGTTGTGGTTTGTCTCCAAGTGTTTAAAAGTTTTGAAAGAAAGAAAACTTTTAGTAAACCGAATGAGACTGTTTGCAGTGGAAAAACAAAAATTTTTTCAATTCATTTTTTTTTTGAACAAAATATAAAATCTCAATCAAATTTTATGATCAAACTAATAATTACCCATTTCAACAATAGACTTGAATATAAAATAGATTTGTTTTTTTAAAATAGAGTTATTACTTTACAAGTTAAAATAATCAAAAAGAAGGAAGAGTAATTTTATTTCTTATTGGTGATCTAACAAACAAAAACATCTTAAAACTCTAGTTGTGTTTTCTATACAAAACAAAAATGCTCAAAGAAGAAGAAGAAGAAGAAAACAATTGTACAAAAAATCTTAGTAATTCATGATAATGAGAGCTAGAATGTTGAGAAAGCTTTTGAAAGGTTATCCAACCCCTTTCAGCTTTCATAGAATATTGAAAATGTTTTAATCCAAGAACACATTCTTTAAAGAACATGTGAATGGTTGGTTGTTTTAGAAGCTCTTTTATTAAACATAATTTACAAGACCACTTTTGACTGAGAAAATATTTATTTAACTTTAGTTCTTATTGTGGGTTGATCTAAAAGGATCGATCGATTTGTCAACAAAATCAAAAGAAAATACAATAAAACTCTTTGATCTGATCTTTGATTGGATCAAGTATCTTTTTTGTTGTTTTTTCAAAAGATTAACTTTTTTTTCACATAATCTGTTTTTTTCATCAAAAAAACTTTCTTTGTAAAAATATTGCTGAATTAGTCCAAAACCCATCAACTGTTATACCCCGATTACTTTTTAATCGCGATATTTTGGCATTTATCACAATTTTTTAATAATTATCATGATTTTATAGAATATTGCGATTTGTTATATTATCGCGATAATATTATAGAATATCGCGATTTTCTATAATATCACGATTTAATAGAAATTAAAGTGATTTTTATAACGTTATCGTGACTTAAGCATAGATACCATCAAAACCTCTATTATATTAAAAAAAATTTTTTGTACTTTAAAGATCGATCATTAGTAATAAATTAGAAAAGAGTTGTAAATAATGTTGAACTGTGGATTTAATAAACTAGAAAATAATAATTAGTCTAAGAGCTGTGAATAGATGATTTTTTTAAAAAAAACTTTGTATGGGGAGATATTTCAAACTTTTTCGGTAAATAAAATTTCCCAGTTACCATTAAATTGTTTTTAAAAGATGTAGACATTTTTTTTTAATTTGATTTTATTTTCTTTTTTTTATTTTTTTGGAAATAGTTATATAGAGGTATATAACTACTTGAAAGTAATAAAATTAATTTTTAATGTGTCTAATTAAACTAAAAAAAAATGTTGTCTGAAAATAAAGTGATTAATTCAAATTTTTATTAAATTTTAAAAATAAATTGAGTTTATTTTATAACAGAAGATTTATCAATTTATTTCCATTATTAAGAAAGTCTCTATTCGCTAAATAGTTCAAAATTTAAGTAAATTATTTTTATTTAAATCCTTTCAAGGTTTTAATTTTTAGTGTTTTTTGGGCTGTTAGAGAATATTTAAGGGGCTAATATCTATTAATTTTTTTTTACCTGAATTTAATAGAGATTGAGCATATTTTTTGCAAATTATTTAGATTTGAAAAACCCTGTTTATTTTCAATATTAAACATATTTCAAGATAATAAATCCTTATTTAGAAATTGGTCAAAAAAAAAAAATAGATACTAGTCCCTTAATCTCTTTTCTGAGAAATAATAATTTCCAAAAAAAGGTTAAAAATATTAAAATATAATTTTTGGTTAAATAATATTTTAAATTAGATATGGTTATTAAAAATGTAACTGCTGTGAAAAAAAATTATCATACGTCAAAATATATCTCGAACTTTATTTAATTGTAAACATTAAGTACTATATATATATATATATTGATTTGTAAACATTACATTTATTACTAACAACATATTAATTGGCCTAAAAGAATGAAGGGTAAAAAAATCTTTTTCAAATTTAAATTTGAGGGTTTTTTTTTCCAATTATTAATTACAAATTGTGGGATTTTAATTTATTATTTGGTAATCTTTTTATCATGGTTATACCCATCCTGTGTATTCTGGAAAACATAAAGATAGTGGATCAATTTCTAATTTGATCATACAAATGATATTAATATTTTTTTTATAAAGTTAATATTTTTCTTCTTCTCTTTTTTAATCTTGATAAAATTTTGATTATTTAGTCCTTTTTCTCAATAAATAAATATAAACAAGTTTTTTTTCGAAAAATTTTGGTAATTTGTTACAATCATTTTTATTAGCCAAATCGAAATTTATCTTGAAAAGGTTTCAAAAATAAAAGTTTGATTTTAACCGTTCCTATATAAATTATTTTAAATTGGTATATAGTCTACTTTAAGTGTACTAATATACTTGAAAATAATTTAGATAGATCCAGGTATACTATCAAAAATCATCAATTTTAAAATTTGCCTTGTTTTGTTGGAAAATTACTTCAAATTTTGAGATCAAAAAAGTTTTTTTTAAATTTTATACCAAATCAAGAAAAATCCAAAAATCTTGATATTTTGACTTTCCTTAATCCATTGTATTTTAAAATCCCTTTTAGAGGTTAAACCTTATTGTAGTTCAATCCCTATAGAGTATAAAATCCGAATATTCCTTAAGTTAATCCTGTCAAATTGAAAAGTCTTTCTTCAAATGAATGGTTTTCACCTTCTATGATGTTATTAAGCTAACTAATACTATTATTTTCCAATTAATAAATGAAAATTTTTAGTTCACAGTCCAAAATATTTTTCTAGTTTGTTTGTTGAAGAAAATCCAAAGATCTTTACCTATCATTTAGAAATGATTTTTTTAGACAATAAATATAAACTTCCTTATTTAACTCTAAGACAAAAGTTTTACTCTGCTAATTTGTTTTTGCAGTAATAATTAATATCAATTTTGGAAATGGATATAATAATTTTCATTTATTATTTGGTAAATAACAGTATTTGAAAAATAGTTTAATAATTCGAAAAAAGTGTATGTTACTTTTGAATTCTTAGTTCCTTATGTTGGGTTTTAACTCAATTTATTAAATAATAGATCGTTTGCGAAGATATCTGATTCATTTTTGAAAATTACATCATTTTCAAAATTTGTTTTACATCATTGATTTAAAATTGATAAGATCAGAGTTTATCACAAGTACACACAAAACAAGTCTGGTTTAATAGAAAGGAGAGTTTCTGAATGTTGTATTTTTTAGATTTCAGGAATTCGACAAAAAAATGAATTTTTTCAGTTACAGGTCACTAGAAAAAATCTTCTTACTTTTAGGTAGCTTTAAGTATTTGAAACCTTACAAACGCTTTTCAACGCCTTTAAATGGGGGAAACGTTGTTAAAAGTAATAAAGCTTTGTTAAAGGTCATGAGATTTTTGTAAAGTTTTTTAAAAAAAAAAGTGATCGTAAAAATTCTAAAAAGTGTTGCCTGTGTTGTTTGGTCCACACCGTTAGTCAATTTGTGTAACAACTTTTCGAGCTTTTCTTGGTTGCTTTTTTAAAACAGCTGTATTTTATGTGATTTCTCTTGCTGTTTTTTACGTCAAAAAAGTTCTTTTCATTTTTTGACATTTAAAAATTTTTTTCCATCGAGACGTTGTTTGGCATTTATTTTTTTCTTGAGAACCAACACTCAGCTGAATTTTTGTTCTTCTTTTACAAAGGTTATTAGTGCTGTTAAACAAAACCCAAAAAATGGATTTGGTTCTTTTGAAAATCAGCATAAAAATTATCTCACCTACCTGAAACTTGGTACTCACATTCACTTGGATTCCAAGAGACGAAAAAAATGGTTGTTTTTTTGAAATGAATACTATAACACAGTTGCAAACCGTGAGGCAAGCTTTTGAAAAGGATACCAAAACTTTTGAATGTTAAAACAAACAAACAAGCACCATAAAACGTTGGTATATTTCCTCAGAGCGGGGCAATAATAGAAAATTATTTCGCTTTTCTTTGGCAAAAAATCTTTTGTTTTCGATCTTTTGAAGAAAAAAAAACAATCTGAAGTGAAAATTGAACTTTAGTGATCTTTAGGGATTTTTTTGACAAGTAATTTTTTTAAAAACTAAAACAAAACCCCAACTGCAAAAAGAAAAAAAGATGATCAAACCATTCGATATTTTTTCAATTTGTGGTATTTTCGCAAGAAAAGATTTGACTTTGCGTATTTGGCTGAGATAATAAACTAATTCACGTTGCCGGTTTGTCTTTTTTGCTTTCTTTGCTAGGTTGGTATATTGTTGTATTTGTTTTGTGTATTGGATTTTTTGTTCAATATTTGAACGTGACTCGCTGATCCTTCTGAATTCTTGGTTTTTGATGGAATTCAAAGTTTTCTTAAGCCTTGTTGTTGATTGTGATAACTGTTCGTGAAGAACTTTTGTTTTCTCTTGAACTGACACGAAGGATTCCAGTTGTTGATCTTTCATCTTTAATTTCATTGTTTTTAATTGGTGATTATATTTCTCAAGTTGCGTTGTCAATTCAATCAGCTGTTGATCTTGGAGTGTCTTTTTGTTATCTCGTTCGTTGTCCTCAAGACATTTGTGATCTTTGTGTTTGGTTGTTAGGCATGTTGAACAGATCCTTTTTGAGCAAGTAAAACAAAAATGGGTATAAGGGTTTTTGTTGTGTTCAAGACAGAACATTTTTGACAAAAAATGATTTTTAATTTCAAATTCATTTTATTATTTGGGTTGGTGGTTATTTGTTTGCCAAATCTCATTTATTACATGACTTGAAAGAAATACCAACAAAAATTTATTTATTCTTGATTTTTGTGATATTTAAGGGAAAATTGTTTTCAAAGTAGTAAGTCTCATGTTCTTAGGAAATAATTTGATCTTTCTTTTTTGGTTTCCGAAATTATTTTCTTTGGGTGGAATTCTATTAATTAATTAATATTACCAAGAAAGAGGATTATTAATCTTGAGAAAAATCTTTAATTACAGGATATTTCAAAATATACTCATCCAAACAAATAGAAGAAAATTTAAAAAATAAATATTAATTGTTTCTTGTAACATTTGAAACATAGGAACATAAATTTTAATAATATCCTCTGATCTGTAGAAAATCTATTAATGATTTTTTAAATATTAAAAATAATTAATCAATTTCTAATTTTTTTCAAAAATGGAAAACCTCGGAAAAAAAATTTTATTAATGTATGTTATTTTTAAAAATAAATTGTAATTGTTTTTTATATCTAATTCTTCTTGTTTTTATTGATCTATTCAAAATCAATTGTTATAAACTTAATGGTTTTATAGTTTTGTGAATATTTTTTTTGAAAAATAAAGTTGTCAGTAAACTGCAACTTCATTTTACTCTTTTTTTTAAAAAAAAAACAAATTTCTGAATGATGATAACTTTTCATACCAATTGATTTAAAATACTTTAAAGAACCAATATATTATATTTATATTTAGTATCAATCCTTTACCAATGATAATTATTAATTTTTAAATATCTTATATATGAGAAATTTCTTAAAAATAACACTGAAATAAACTCCTTTACAGAAAAAAAAAAAAAAAAAGAAAAAGTCAATTTCCAAATTTACATTATTTCCGATATTGGTTTTGAATTGAATTTGTTGTTTAAAAAGTTAAATTCTCTGTTTTTTTTTTTTTTTTTTTCTCAAATGAGTTATTTTTATCTCAAGAATCTAATAAAATCAGTATTTGCAAGATATAAGATTTTAAGAAAATAAGTGAAAAGTAGATGAAATTATTTTAATTTTTTTACTAAAAGATTATCACCGCATCTATACTTTGACAAATGGGGTGGGAGAAATACAGTATTTTCTAAATTCAGTAAAAAGAGTTCACAAAAAGTCCAAAAATTTTTGAAAAAAATAATTTTATATAATACAAGTATAAATATTGAACTTTGTAAAAAATAGAGTTTTTAAAATTTTTTGGGATACATAAATCAAGACAATTTCATAAATTTTCACTAACCTGAAATAATAAATTATATTTGGGTGTGTGTGTGTGTGTGTGTGTGTGTGTGTGTGTGTGTGTGTGTGTGTGTGTGTGTGTGTGTGTGTGTGTGTGTGTGTGTGTGTGTGTATGTGTGTGTGTGTATGTATATCCTTTATTATTCAAGAACAACAAATAATTAAATATGATTTGTAATTCACTTTTAAATCATTCAATATCTACTATTCTGATATTTTACAAATTAAAAAAAAATAATAAAACCAAAAACTAAAAAAAAGTGAGTCACAATTTTTAAAATGTGGATTACTGATTTTTTATTATTTAAATTTCACTAAAAACAATTTAACAAGAATATTTTTTACAAATAATTAAATTCGTTTGAAAAGACATTAAATCATCTCAATTTTATTAGTTATTATTTGTCTTTTTGAAGATCTTTTTCTTTTTCACATGATCTTTTGAAAAAATATTTTATTAAAAAAAAAGTATCAAAAAAAAAGAATAAGTAATTTTTTTCAAAAATTAAGAAAAAGTAAAAGAAAATGAAAAATAAAAAAAAAATAAAAATTTGAAAAAACAAATAAAAAATTGGCAAAATTAGAAAAAATGATTATGATCTAAAAAATGAAAATATTTTTTGAGAAGAATACAGGAATAAACACTCTAAACAACTTACATTATTATTATAAAATATATCAAAATTTTTGAAATATAGTTTAGTTCCATGTTATTGCCTACAAATTAGTAATAGGAAATGATATGTCCTGTTTTGGTTTTTAAGCTCAAAGAAATTTTCAATATAAAGGCGTTTTGTGGTTATCAATGCTCTGTTTAAAAAATGATTTGTTTTCAAAATTGAAAAATTAGTATTTACCAAACGAGCTTTTGATTAAAATTATAATTAGTCTATAAAGATGATTAGAAATTTATATTTATTATTACCAAAATTTGGATAAAAGTGGGGAACCCTTGATTTATCTTGAAAAATCTAATATCTCAATTCTTTACAAAAGTTGTCTTTAAAATGATGAATATGGGGAAAGTCATTCTTGTATTATTGTTGTATTTATAAATACACACCGTTAAAATAATATGAATTTTTATTTTAATCACTCCTCTCATGTATTTTGAGATCTATTTTTGAAAGATATATTTATAAAAGGGTAAATATTAATTCATTTTTTTGATAAAAATAATTAATTTGTGAATTTTTTGAATGTTAATTTATTCAGATGCTTCTAGATATTTAATTGGAATTTTGTGATTTTATAAACTTGAATTATGTATTCTCGTTTAGAAAAAAAGTTTTTACCAACTAACTTTAAATTGGGAACAAAATTTTACAAAAAGAAGGAAAAGGTTAGTTCAATAAGCTTGAATAATGTTAATGAGATTTGTTAAAAAATTGTTTTTTTATTTTTTTGAATTTTTTTAATCTATTTATTTTTTGAGAAATATAAAAAGACAATTTGTTGATGAAGTTAGAAAGATAAAACAATAATTAATTATTTTTTCAAAAATTAATTATTTTAATCTTTTATATAAAGTCCATTATCATATGGAATAGAAATTTTTTAATTATGAAATATAAACAAAATTATATTTAAATTCATGAATTAATTTGGGTATTACCAGGATATATGCAAAATAAATATAAGCATAGAAATTCTTACTTATAACACAGAATTTAAAAGTTCAAGTATGATAATTTCAACAAATATAGAAAAATTTTAATTCAAAAAAAAATAAAAAAAATATTTCTTCCTCTTTTAGAAAAATTAACAAAATTTAATTATAGAATAAATAATAAATGTAACTGGTATTTAAAAGATTTAAATGAACAATAAATTGAAATCTATAAATAGGCATATACTGGGTTTTTGAATTCCAAAAATTGGAAATATTGTTAGGTTTATTTTTTTTCAATTGAAATGAAAAGAAAATTTATTAATTTTTTATTTCATTTCAGAAATTTGCAAAAAAACACCCTTATATTTTCCAGGTTTCAGAAGAATACGGTAAAATAAAATTATTTAGCTTACTTTTTTAAATTCTGGAACACCACCGTTATTTTTTTTTTTTTTTTTACTTTTGAAAATTAAAAATAAATTTTTGAAATTTTCTATTTATTTCTGAAATTATCAAAAACGGAACAAAAGTGTCTGTCAAGTTTCTAGCTTTTCTTGAGGTTTTCTGTTTTATTTGTTAAGTTTTCTAGTTTTTTTGAAGTTTTCTGTTTTATTTCAAAAAGTAAAAAAAAACTAACAAAAATCTATTGATTTTCAAAATAAATAGAAAACTCAAAAAAAAACTAACGAAAATCTATCGATTTTCCAAATAAACAGAAACTCAAGAAACGCTAACGGCGGTTTTCCAGGATTCAAAAGAATTGGGTAAAAGCTTTGATTTAACTCTATTCTTTTAAATTCTGGAAAACCTAACGAAAAGTATCCCTAGGGTGCTTAGCTTTTCCAGAATTCAAAAGAAGGGAGAAAAATCATAGATTTTACTCAATTCTTTTAAATTCTGGAAAAAATAATGACAGTTTTGTTTACTTTTTGAAATAAACCGAAAATTTCTTAAAATTTTCTGTTTCTTACAAAAATTAAAAAATCCTAACGAAAATCTATTTATGATCCAAATAAACTCAAAATTCAAAAAAAACCTAACGAAAAGTGTCCTAGGTTTTCTTGGGTTTTTCTGTTTTATTTGTGAAATCTACTGATTTTCCAAATAAACAAAAAACTCAAGAAAGCCTAACTGAAAATCAAAAAAAATATTTTTTTCAATTTATTTCAACAAAAAATTTTTTCATAATCAAAAGTATTGATTCTCTATGTATACTATAGTTATAAATTTTAAAATACTTTTAAAATATTTAAAATAAAATGTTAACTGGAAAGATTAAAATTACAAATTTTTTACTCTTAAATTTCAAAAAAAAAAAAATATTAATCGAATCTGGAAAATTCAGATTTTCCATTTAAAATTCTAAAATAACTTTATAAATGTTTTTAGATCAAAATATCTTATCTGAATCAAAAATGTAATTATTATTTGTAAAGTTATTAAATAGTAAAAAATAGGAAAATATTTGCTGTTTTAAAAAAAAAATCTTTCATGGTCTAGCAAGACAAGAAATTGTGATTGAAAATCAAGATATATGAAAATTTCATATATAACAAAAGTCTAAACTTATTTTTTGAAAACAATTTCCATTTGCTATCCTAATGCTGAATGTGTTTTTTAGTGTTTACTTTTATATTAATAATTTTAAAATATCGAGATCACCATCATCATACTACCTGAATCTCGAATAGGTATTTGGCATGGGTTTATTCCTGTTCAACATGTTATTACCTTACAACAAGAAGATAATATTATTATCATTTTGGAAAAAAAGTGAAACAGGGAAAAAAAGTTCAACACTGTTTTTGATTGGGATCATTATAGAAAATGAAAAGTAAAATCAATAAAAAGAAGAAACCAATTAAATTCAAATATTAATCCATTATATTATTTTGATTCAAATCAACAAATACAACTAAATCTGCTTTATTATTGAAATTCTTATTGTCGTTTTGGAGATCGCAAAAATATTCAATTTTTTGAACAAATTTTTAATAATTGATCAATCAAAGAAAAAACCAATACCTACAGATAGTATTAAAATATCTGTTATTAAGCTGAATACTTCATTTGGTCTTTATTTATTTAGTTATTCTTTTTTTAATTGATCTTACTTTTGAATTTTCAGTTATGTTCATATTTAAAAACCATTTTTCACTTTTTTTCCACAATGATTATTAGACAATTGCCAAAAAAAATATTCTATCTTGCCACAACCATTTCTCTTTCCCAATACTTTTGTCCACCATATTAAAATCACAACCTTGATTATTTTTCATCTTCTCTCATTTTTAATTAAAGAAAAAAAAGAAAAAAAAAAAATAAATCCAAAAAAAGAAAAACTGAAAATATCAAAAAAATGAATTATCATGAAAAATTTATTAAAATTAATTTGTTAAATTCTTCAATAAAATTGAAAAAGTATCCTAAAGATTAAATATAATAGATCTAATAATTTCAAAAAAAATAAAAAAATAATAAATAAAAAATCAATGCCAATAACGAAATTAATCACTTTTAAAAATAATGGTTTGTTTTTTTTTTTATATGTTTCTGAAAATTATTGTTCCTCAGATATGAAATGATCTTAATCATATTACATTTTTTTTGGAACGAATTTCTTCCCTTTTTTGATAATTATTATTCTATTTTTGTCATCCATATTTCTAATATCATGAAAATTCTCTTCGATATTTTCTGGATTAAGTTTTATTAATTGTCTTCGCAATACTTTTTCACGGGTCATCGGGCAGGTATTTATTGGCTTTGTTCTCAAAATCTTATTCCAAGTATACCAATCAAAAACAAAACCTGTGGGGCTTAGTGTAGGTGTGACACATATGTCTTGAATAATTTGATCGATAAAGCCTGGTAGTGGGTTTATTTTATCGATGGGTTGGTATTTTGCTGATTTGAGAATTTTTTCGATCTCTTTTTTTGTTCCTTTGGGGGGTATAAATTCTTCTTCATCATCAGAATTCGATAACTCTCTTTTTTTTCTTCTGTTGTTGTTGTCATTAGTGTTCATCTCTTTCTCTTTTTCTTTTTCTTTTTTTTTTTTCTTCTTTTTTGACTTTTTTTTCTTTTTCTCTTTCTTTTTCTCTTTCTTTTTCTCTTTCTTTTTCTCTTTCATTTTCATTTTCTTGTTATCTTCCTCTTCATCTGAATTAGAAGAATCACCCACAACAAAGCCATCTAATTCTTCGTCGACGTATTCAGGATACCTTTTCATTGTTTTGGGACTTTTTCTTTTTCTGAATTGAATATTACCAAATTTTTTTCGTAGATCTGGAAGTAGCTTATGGAAAAGTTCGATATCTTTTTCATTGCGTATAGCACCACCTTCCAAAATGGATCTTTTTCTTTTAACTACACCAACCCTTTGTCCGCCGCCACCTTCACCAACATATACAAGCTTTCCTTTGATCATTTGATAGTCATGTTTTCCGTATTTTTTGAGGAAATTTGGATTCTGCCTCATTTTTTTACGGTAGTAATTTGCACATACATACCCACACCTGCCAGGAATTGTTTTTGAAAATATTCCCCATTTGCTCCCTGGTTTATGTTCCAAGCACCTTTGGATGAAAAGGTCATCTTCGTGTTTTGAAAATTGACCTGTTTTGGCTTTTTCTCCTTTTTCGTTGAAACGATAAAAATAAGCATTTGGATTTCTTTCATAGCCCGCCCATGCTCGTTTTTTCTCGATACACCATTTAAACCATTCTTCAGGTGCGTCTTCCGGCTTTTCTGTTAAATTACAATATTTGATACCTGTTGATGTTTTTTTTGATTTTGCTTGTGTTTTTGTTTTTGATTTTGATTTGGGTTTTGTTTTTGGTTTTGATTTTTTTTTTGGTTTTTGCTGTTTTGATCTTGTTTTATACCTCGAAGTTGTTCTTTGTTCTGAGTTTGTTTGCTCTTTGTTCTGATTGATCTCTTTTTCTTCTTCGTCTCCTTCTCCTTCTACTTCTCCTTTTCCTTTTCCTTCTCCTTCTTCTGTTTCTTTTCCAGTTGTACCTTTCTTCACGATCTCTTCAATGAGTGAATCTTCGGAGGTGCAACTACCCGCTTCAGATTTCAAAAGTTTTTTTGCATCCAACTCATCGTCAGTCAAAGAATTGAGGGTTACTACAAAATCACTTTCCGATTCTTCGGTTCCTTCTTCTTCTGAATAATTGTCCTCTAAACTTTCGCTTTGTGGCATTTGATCAGGCTCATAATCCGACTCAGATTCAATTGCTTCACTTGACGAAACCGAACTTGAAGCACTACTCTCCTCATGTATCGAATTGAGAATTGGTTTTAAAGTGTCGTATTCTTCTTGCGACATATGTTTTGGTCTTGTCTTTAGATAGCTTTGTTGTCCTGTGTTTTTGGCTCGGGGTGTTTTTTTTGGTTTTGTTTTGCTGTTTTTTGTTGCTTTTTCGAGATCTTCATCAGTTTCTTCATGTTCCTCTTCCTCTTCTTCTTCTTCTTCTTCTTCTTCGAACGAATCTTGTTCATTGGTTTTTCCATTTTGTTTACATGACAAACAGAAAGCTTTTGGAACGGTTAATTCGTCATTCCAATCTTCTCCAATCCATTTGCCATCTTCCTTCTGCTCAGTCTTCTGTTTTTCCCACATTTCTTTCATCTCATTCTCCCATCCTTGATTCTGCAACCCTTGAATTACATCGTCACTGTACTCAATTTGGCAAAATAAAAACCAGGCAAAGGGCTTTTCAAGACGCTTTACAACCAATGTGTCAACATAAAATTCATTAAACAAGATCCTTTTTTGTAATAGTCCGATTTCTTCTTGAATTTTTCGATGATCGTCTTTAATCCTTTTTTCTTCTTCAGAATGCTCCTTATTGGGATTTTTGTTCTTGATTTTGGGTAGACTATTCATTTCCTTTAAAAGATCTTTGATTTTGTTTCGTAAAGGTATGTTGAAAGACATTTCTTGTTTTTTTTTTTTTTTGTATTTGTGAGTATTTTTTGTCAAAAAAATCAGGAGTTTTTTAAAGCAAATTAAATTAAGCGAGTATATGAACAGAAACACTAATTAGTGAAGATCCGTTGAGTGATAAAAAGTATTTTTAGACACAAAAAAGAGGAAAAAAAAAATAATACTGATAAATTCGAAGAAATTTCAAAAAAATTTTAGTGCAATTTCCATTTTTATGAATCTCCGAACTGTTTCTTGTCAAACAGTCCTGGATAAAGAATATTTTGAAGAACTTCTAATTTTACAGAGTTTCTTAGCACTTGAATTCATAAAATGCTTTATTCAAAGGTTGAAAACAAAAATTTCAAAAAGGAAAATCAAGTAAAAATTTCCAAACATAAATTGCAATTTATCAGTAGTTTTTCAATTGGGTTTTGGTTCTTTATGAGCTTGAATTTTTTAAACTGATCCTTTTTCTTTTTTTATAGAGTTGTTTGTGTGGTTTAGATTTTAACTACACCAAGTCAAGTTTTCATTTTTTGAAACATTTAAGAATTAAACTATGGGATACTATAACACACAACAATCTAGGATTAGACTTAAATGACAAACAAATTTGATGGAAAATCAATTTTCAACTTTTATTTTTTTCCAACATGTAACACTTGTTAGAAATCCTTAGAAGAATTCTAGCAGTTCCTCTTTAAGATCTAATCATTCTATCAAATTTTTAAAAAAAAAATGATTTTTGTAGACTAGAAAAGAGAAAAGTTATGAAATTGAAGACAAAAGGGCCCACCACATCGTTTAAGAGACCCCTAGGGCAATTTAGAGTTTTATTTATTTAATCAGAATTAAATAATTATTTTTATAATTACAAATTGTTACGAATGTTTCATTATTCCTATTTAATCATTTAGTAATTTTCATTTTTTATCTCAGGATTATCTGAGTTATTTGATAAATAAGTGACCTTGTAAGCTGTATTTCAAATTTCAGCAATAGAATTTTCCTATTCCTTTTTTCGATTCTTTATTTTTCTCTCAGTCGAAACTTAAATCATCGGATATGTTTTGAGATACCTAGAAAAAGAACCTATCCGGAGAAAACAAAACAACTTGGTCAGAATGTATTAACTCTGAAAGGGTTAAATAAACAAAAAAATGGGGTTATAATACTTTTTACTGTTTCTTCTCCAATGAACCGTTAAAAATAAAACACATTATTTTTTGGAAATAAAAATTCCATTCCGAACTATGTGTGAAATTTGGTGTGTTTTCCCTTTTAATAAGAACAAGAGTTTGGGGATTCTTTTAGAAAATTATTTTCGATAATTGAAGAAAACTCAAAAATTTGAACAAAATCAATCTTCTAAAAAGTAACAAGTGAGATTATGTAACTTTCTTAAATTTTCGGGGTTTATAAAGCTCAAAAATTTTCCTTCAAAACAAGAAACAGCTTAAAACAAAAAAACATTTCTCTACTAGTGTTTGAATTGTAAATGGGAATAAATTTTCGGTTGTTTTTCAATATTTTTCTTTACGGTATTAAGTTCACAAAGAAGTAGTGTTGTGGGTATTTGTGTTTATTTTGAAAAGAGGGAATTGAAAATGAAGAGAAAATTTATCCCCTTTATAAAACAAATCTTAGTAATCAAAAAATCTTTAAATTAGAAAGATACAAGATACTGATAAATTCAAAGATATTTAATAAACTTTTTAGTCCAATTTCCCATTTTGTAATCTCATATCTCAACATTTAAATAGTTTTTGAGAAAGAATATTTCAAAAATCAAACCAAATTTTCAAAGTTTCTTAAGATTTAAAACAATGAAATATTATTCGTTGCTTTTGTCAAAATATTTGTAAAATGGAAAATGAAGTTAAAATTTTTGAATAATTATTGAAATTTATCAGTATTTACATTTATAATTCAAGGGTTGAGTATGTTACTGTTTAAAGAAGATTCTTTTTTGAATTATTATTGGTAACATAAATCGGAAAAAAATTATTTTTAATTTTTCCTTGTTACTTGTGCAAATTGAGTTTCTCAAGAAATAAATTGAAATTTGTTCTTTCTATTAATTTGTTGGCCCCTTTTTTGTCGCACACCTTATGTAATTTTGTGTGAATTTGGAAACCTAAATGAAATTCAATATTTATGAATAAGAAAAAAAAAGATAAATGAGATGAACTTTTGTCTCACTTAGATTTCAAACACCATGAAGTTCTTTTGAAAATTAAAAACAAGGGTTTCACTATTTTTTAATTCCAAAGAGAAAAATATAACTTCTTTTTGTTTATGGATTTATTCTCTTCGGTACATTTTCTAAAAAGGAAGGCAATTAGTTTTTTCCGATATTTTCAGTTCAATGCTAATCATTTTAACTATTTATGATTTTTCTGCTGTTTTAAGTGGTCTTACAAAAGGTAAACGAATCTTCGAAAAAGAAAAAGATGAGACAAAAAATTGTTCCTATTTGAGAATCCATGAATTGGATTTCTTGTGAAATAAATTTCAGAAATTCAAATCGAACGTGTAAGCATTTTTACTTCAATTTCAGTTTTTAAATATAAGAATTAAACAACAAAATATATCCTTGAATATATTTTGAAGATCAAGTTATTTTACAAAGTTTCATGACATTTAAAACAATAAAAAACTATTCTTTAAAGCAAAAGAAAAAAAATTCAAAAAGAACTTTTACGGGTTATTGAAGTATAAAAGGGAAAAAATTTTGACTTCCTTTGAGATATTTTTCTTTTAAAAATCGGGTTCTCAAAGATATAGTATGTAATTTGTTTCTTTGTTTGAAAAAGAAAAAAATGAAAATGAAGAGACAATTTTTCCTATTTATAATTCAAATACCAGCAAGTAAAAATTTGGACAATATTTATTTAAATTGTTAATAAGAGTAAAAAGAAAAATCAAAAAGTATCATTTCTATTCAATTAATGGGTCATTTTGTGTTTTTACTCTGATATTAATAGAAAAATGTGGAAAAAACTATCGGTTGTAGAATAATTTAAGAAAATGTTTGTTCCTATGATTTAAAAAATGAATATTTAGCAAAATCATTAAGTCAACTTAAATTATAGAATTATCAGCGAAAATTAGAGCTCTAAGTGTTTGGTCATTATAATAAAAATAATTTCTACAGGGTGTAAATAACTTGTGTTTTTAATTTTAACCGCTTACTAAAATTTAACTCATGCAAAAAATATTGGCTGACTACAGACATAAAAGAAACAAATAATGGGGTGGAAACAGTATATAAACAAGAAATAGTGTTCTAAAAATAAATTTTAAAAAAGAATTATGAAGATATGGAAATATTAAAATATAATTTTTTGACAAAAAAAATGAGCAAAATTTCATTTTTTGAATTCAAATAAAAATATCTTTTAATCTCAGAATATTTTATAAATATGAAGAAATTTTTGAAACAAAAGCATTTATTATTATTGAGTAATTTTGACTAATCAAAGATCTAACCTCTAAAGTCAATTTAAATCCGAAACAAGAATATATATATATATATGTCTTCCTATATTTTAATACCCAGTCTGAAAAAAAAAAAAACACGAATTAAATTTTAGTAATAGGTTAAAGGTTGCCAACATGGGTTATTCACAACACTATATATGGGAAAAATATATTTTACATTTTTTAAGAAAATGTTCAAAAAAAACAATCATCCAAAGTTAAAACCCGAATTTTTTACATTTTACAGATTCTTTTTTTTCTTCTTGTTCCCCGGCACACCAAATTCAAGACCCAATAAGGTACACAGTAAAATCTCAAATTAAGATAAAGATATTATATTTTTTCAACACAATTTATTTAACTATAATCTGAATTTTATGTTATACTTTGATCAATTGTTTTATGTGACTTAAATTTCCTTCATAGTTCATGTATTGTGTTGGAGTTTTATGTATTTTTTTTTTATTATTGTGTATTTACTTTGATAATATTTTTGAATTTAAAACTTAAATATTTTTTTTTATTAAGATTGTGTTCTTATTTGATTTGAGTATGTTCAAGTATATTTAACCCAAACCTAAAAACTATGAATTTCCCAAATTGTTTTAAAATAAAATAAAATTCATTTTTTAGTTTCAATTTTAACTGTTTTTAGTTCTAGAATAAACGAAAAACATAATGTTGATTATTAAAAAAAAAAAAAAAAACAGATTGGAATTAGAATCAATCTTTAATAAAAATGGACTATTCCTATAAGTTTTTTTACATTCCCAATGGGGGTTCAGGTGTTTTATTTGTACTATTTTCTAGTTAGTGTTGGAAGCTCTTTTGTGTTACTATTTTTAATTAATAATATCCAGTAAAAGGAAGAAAAAAACGATTTTATGACAAAAAAGTTTTTTTTTTGTATCTGATTGCATTTTGGTATGCTTAAAATTATTAACAAGAAATTATATCCATTTTCTAAAAAATATTTATTAATTTGTTATTTTTAAAAATAAAAAAAAAAAACAATAAAAAATTTTTTTTAGTAAAACATTATTTATTGTTATTTCTCAACAATAACATTTTTTTTTGATGATTGGTATAATTTGAGATAAAAAAATCCATTTTATTGAAAATTATCGGATTATCAGTTATTTATCATAATTCCACAGGATTTAAATGTATAATTTAATAAATGCCAAGGTAAGATTCCTTATAAACTTAATTTCATAATAAATGCCCCATTTTTTTTACTAATATATATATATATATATATATCGATGAAAAACAAATATTTCTAGTATATAGAAATGAATATTAAAAGAATATTTTTTTATTAGAATAGATAACTACAATTTATAAAAATATTGATTTTCACATTTTAATTACTAATGGGCAGTGATTTTGAAAGATAATTTATTTTATCCAAAATAAAAATATTATTTTTAAGAATTTTTTAAATAGCTATTTTTATTTCTTGATAATTGTGAAATATCTTTAAGATTAGATTTTTTCAAAAAGATTATGTTTACAGAAAAACTCATTGTTTTTAGGATTGATCAATACTATGAAAAATTTCAATTTTTTAATTCCTAAATCGATTTAGATTATTAATTTACATTTTAGAATAGCCACTTTGAAGATATATTATAATTCTTGGAATGTGATTCGTTTGGTAAAGTTGACTGAAAATTTTGTTCCATTTATTTTACAATCATTAGTATCAATCAAAACAAATAATCTGAGGATCTAGAGAACCAATTAACTTGTCTCTAAATATTTTTTTTTTTTTTCACCATAATTATGGATTCACAATATTTTTTTTTGAGATTTTTCGTTGAATTTGGATTTTTTAAATTTGATAATAATAAATTTTGAAACATCTCTTTACAAAGAATATTTAAAAGTCAATTAATTATTTACAGAGTTTTACAGACTTTTGCACTCATTGGGGTTGATTCCAATTCCAAGTTAAAAAAAAAATTACAAAAATGATAAATTCTGATATTTGAATTATAAATGGGAAAAAATACTGATAAATTGCAATTTATGTTTGAAAATTCTTACTTAATTTTCCTTTTTGAAATTTTTATTCTCAACTTTGAATAAAGCATTTTATGAAGTCAAGTGTTCAGAAACTCTGTAAAATTAGTTGTTCTTCGAAATATTCTTTGCACTGGAATGTTTGATAAGAAACAGTTCGAAGATATATAAAAATGAAAATTGTACGTAATATTTTTTGAAATTTATTAGAATTTCTCAGTATTTACTTCCTTTTCCCGATTTTTTTTTCTCAGTAGAGTTGTCAAATAATTAGGCTGTAATTTATTGCTTTGTTTGAAAAATTAAATTTAAAATGGAGTGGCAATTTTTCCAATTTAAGATTCATATACTAGTAAAACAAAAATTTGAAGCATTTAATAGAATTTATCAGTAACAATCAAAAAATATTATTTTTTGTCAAATTCATTTATACCAAATATCGAACACTTTGGGTTTGACAAGATAATCTTCTAAATAACTTTATTATTGTGAAAAAAAAAATGTGGAAAAATATTTTTTTCAAGTATTAGTCAAACTACTTGAAAATATTGAATTAAACAGGTTTAATAACTACCTCAAAAACTCCAGTACACACTATTTCTAAAATAATTATACTATTATTTTCCAATTAAAAAATGAAAATTTTTAGTTCACATTCCAAAATATTTTACTCGTTTAGAAATTGAAGAAAACCCAAAGATCTTTTCAAGATCTTTTAGAAATGATATTTTTTTTGAGAATAATATATTCTTCCAAAGTTAACTCTAAGACAAAATTTTTACTCGAATAATTTTATATTAACAGTAAGAATTAATATTCATTTCCGGACTTGAAACAATAATTTTCAATTATTAATTGGATAATCACAGTACTAAAAACTTTGTAAATTATTATGTTGCAAAATTAAAAATTCCAGAAATATCAAAATAGTTTCTCAAAAGGGAAAACATGAACCACAATTTCAATCAAGGTGATAAAATAAAAAAAAATTGTTGATCTATAAAATAATTTATCAAAAAGATAATATTCTACAAAGTTTTTTTCAAAAATTGAAAATCTAAAAGTTACAAAAGGATTACAAAACGAAAGTCATTAGTTTGAAGAGGAAATATTGAAAAGTATTGATTGCAATTGGGAAAATTACTTTCTTTAAAGCTTTTATCTCAGACATTTGTTGATTGAGAGAATTATTTGCCAAATTTTTTTAAATACTACCCAAGAACAAAATATGCTTTCAAGAAGTAGATAATTCGTTCAATCCCTGTGTACCATCACAAAATGATAATATAACCAATACTGCGAATTTGTCAGAGTGATCATTTTCTGAGATCTGTTAAGCAATTTGTTACTAAGAAAATAGAAAATTTTGTTCAATTGATTTATCAACAGATAGCATCAATCACTTTGAGAGTCAAATACCCAAAGAAGGTTTTAATAAGATTCAGAAAAAAGGTACACTTGATATTAGTTTAATAATTTCTAGATAGTTTTGGAAACTTGTTTGTCAAGCTAATTTCAAAAGTGTTTTGATCACTCAGATTCAGATGTAGGTAAATCAAAAAGACTTGCAAAAATCAAAAGTTAAAATGACAAATAACAATTCTTAGTTAAAATGACCAAGGTTGTTTAACCTTTTGGTTCTTGGTTTTCACTTGAGGAATCTGCTTGATTTGATTCAAAAATGATATTTATTTGTATTTTTCAAACAATAAATTTAAAGTTTGTACAGATTTGAAGACAACACGGAAACTTTTTACTATACCAAAATTAATTTTCAATTATTACAGTGTTGATGGGTCATTTAATTCTTTAAATTTTAAACAATTTAAAAACAAAAACTCTGAAATTTGGAATTAAATTAATAGAGAGATATCAATACTATTGGAATAACAAGAAAAAAAAAAACGTCTTGAGAAGGTCGTATTTCTTTTACTTGTTAATAATTAATTTTTTGTTGAGATCGAAAAATTAATTTAAAAAAAAAAATGCTTTCTTTTGAAATTTAATTTGGAACAATTTTAAAATAGTTTTGTTCAACAATTTAATGACTAAAAAAGGCGAGGTTAACGTTGCATTATTGTTTTCTTTATTTATTCATTTGAAGATTTTTACTTGGATAAATCTACAAATTAATAATTCGAAAAATATTTGACAAAAGAGAAGATAACTTTTAATTCAAAAAAAAGCTTTTTTTTTAATTAAAGTCACTAAACCCACATAGCCCCACAACCATCGTCATTTAAAATTATCTGAACTCTTTCCTAAATCACAATATTTCCAAAAAAAAAAATCTAAAAGAAAGCATTCAAAATACAGAATCAAGATTTATATAAAACTTGGGTATTTGGTCGATTTACTAAATCACATAAAAAATTTATTATTACTAAATAATTCTTTTGGATTTACAAATACGATAAGTGGAATACCTGGGGAAAATTCCCATGAAATTCGCTTCTGTCAGTTACTTCTTTTCTTCTGTTGATTTTTTAGTTTTTGATCAAAAGAAGATTTTTTATTTGGAAAACTTTTCGAAAATAAATATTTTAAAAGAATTGTTACTTTCTAAAACCCAATAGTTTCAGAGAAAAAAACACCGTGGTTTGCATTTTTGATTCATTATTCAAAAGTTCTTAAATCATTAATTAAAAAATAGGTTGATCGAAACCATGCAAATCTTCATTTAGAATATTTTTTATAAAGATAAAATCATTAACTTTGTGAAAAACAAAGATCAAACAAAATGATTTTATTTCATGTAAAAGAAACTGTTCTTTAATTTGTAAATGGTATTTCGAAAATTGTTTCTTGAAAAACTTTGACAAAAAACCAGAAAAAAATTCAAAAAAACCAAAAACATGCCAAGGATAACAATATTTGGCTTTTCCAAGAATTGAAAAATTGATTTTAATTTTTTTCAAAAAGAAAAATAAAAAGTGATAATATCATTTATTTTTTATTTTCACATTTTGTTATTTTTCTTTTTTTTTTTTGTAAAATTTATTCTGTTTATTAAAACTACTTACCATAACTTTTAAAACCCAAACATTTTCCATCAAAAACTCAAAATCAACAAATAAAAATGGGACCCAAACACTCAAAAGGATCAATTTCTGAATTCAACACCATCAAAAAAAAAGATTGCAAATTGTATCTTCAGGTAATCCAAGCGATGCAAGATCCAGCCTGTATTATTGGACCAAATTTCAAAATCAAAACAATCAATAGGAGTTTTTTAAACTTATTAGGTTTCCTTGATGTATCATCATTTAAAAATAAAGCAATTAAATCGATTTTGAAAAAATTTTCTCCTATTCTGCCCGAATTTCAATCATACTTTGGTTTGTCAAGTTTAGTGTCTGCAATGCAAATACTTGTAGAATTAGGGTAATTATTTCCTTTTGTTATCAATTTTTTTTTTATTTATTCATCACATCGTTTAATAATTCTTATTATCGTTTGCTTATTTTTTTTCCTCTTTAATAGTAATACTGGTTCAAAAGAATTTTGCTGGGAATTGAACACACTTTATCAAAAAAAGGTCTACTTAAAAGTCCGAATGAATGTAATTTTTTTTGGAGGAAAGTCGTCGCTCCAATTGATTGCACATGAAATCTCACTTGACTGTTTTAAACAAGCAGTCAGTAAAGAAACTGAATCAAATTCTTTTGAAATGGAGGGCGCCAACGAAATGAGCTCGGTCTGTGATTCAGAATGTGAAAATGATATTAACAAAAATCAAAATGAAAAAGTACAAATGAAATTAAAGACAAAAAAAACAAAGAAATCCAAAAAATCCAAAAAAAACAAAAAAACCAAGAAAACCAAAAACACAAAAAAACCCAAATCTACAAAGAAAAGCAAAGCACAAGATCTTAAAATCGAAAAAAACCAATCTTCCAAATTAAACACACCATTTACACAAGAAAAAAATAAGACCAAAAATAGTAACACCCCTTTTAATCATTGCAAAGGAGCCTCTTTATCGGAAGAGAAAAATTCAAGCATCTTTGGAAAAGAATCTAGAACCAGCACAGATAAAAAGATTGCCTCACAACAAAGTAAAATTTTCGAGGACCAATCTGAAAACACCAAAGAACAACAAACCAATATCACTTTCAACTCTTCTTCTATTACAACTTCTGACTCTGCATTCTTAAAAATTGTAGATAAAGAATTTGAAACTGTTGATGTGTATTAAATGAAAATTTTAAAATGGTATTTCTTTTAATTTCATTAAAAAAATACTTGTTTTTATTATTTTGTTACTTTAGAATTTTTATTTAATACATTACACTATAATTTTAACAATTTTGTTTTAGAATACAGACACAGCTTTTATAGAAGATTTTTATTTATATATATATTAAACTTTTTTCATATATACCCTTTCTTTACGTACTCTTTTTTATCTTTATTTGAATTAAAATATCTTTGTATTGCTATTTAAAATGTTATTTCAAACAAAGTATTTTTAAATCATTGTTTTTAACACTTGTGACATGACACCTTTGTTTTATTTTATTATTTAGGTGTTTTTTTTTTTATTAAGATCTACATTTTCTTACTCTGTTTTAACAAAAAGAATAATTCGTCAGTTCTTAATAAATAATAAATATACATCAATAAAAATTTTATATATATTTTTTAAAAATCAATTTTTTTTTATTTTTTTTCTTATTCCAGGTATTAATTCAATAAACAAAAGGCAAGAAAATAGTCAATTATTGTGCCAGTAAAAATATTAGATCAGTATCAAATTTCACGATTACATCAAGAGAACCCGTTGATACACAAATGACCAATCTCTTACGATGGGTCAGCTTCGTGCTAAGGCAGTATTTAGACACTAACAAGGTTATAGATTTTTTGAACTTCTTTTGATTGAAAAAATTCAAGTAATATAAATAAAAATTGAAAACGATCTTAATGTCAAAAATTCAATTAATAAAAAAAAAATTTAAGAGAAATCTCTTTGTCAAAAAATTCTATTATAAAAAAAATAATTGATATTTTCCTTTTTTTTTTCCAAATGGTTAAATTTCTACAATTTAAAACAAATTGTTTTCTTTCACTACAAAATCAATTTAATTCAATTTAATCTAATTTAATTTGATTTAATCTAATTTGTGTTAATTTTGG
This sequence comes from Anaeramoeba flamelloides, assembly GCA_027625915.1. Taxonomy (NCBI): domain Eukaryota; family Anaeramoebidae; genus Anaeramoeba; species Anaeramoeba flamelloides. The sequence goes on along the minus strand of JANTQA010000032.1, from coordinate 6,605,864 downwards.
AACCCTCTAAATTTGGTAAAGTTAAAGGATTTTGTATCATTTTTTTGCATAAAAATAACACATTATTGAATATTTTTTATGTTTGTCAAAAATGATTTTTTATCTTGAGATCTCAAAAAGTGCAAAAAGAGAGATAATTACAATAAACAGAGTTTTTTTTCTAAAGTATAATATACAGAATTATTATAATTGGAAATTTAGTGCCATTCTTTTTTTATTTTTTCTAAAAATGCCCTCTTTTTTTATTGTTTTTTACATATCAATGGTACATTACAAGTTGATTATTTTTAAGGAACTAAGTAAAAATTTCAAATTTTGAGTTCCACAATTTGTGTGAAAGTGAATTATTCATATCATTTCTTTAACTAAATGCATCGATATTTTAATAAATACAAGAGTGGAACATATCCTAGTATAATATATTTTCAAACCATTGAAAAAAAAAAAAATGACAACAAATAAATAAAAAGATTGATCAAAAAAAAAGAAATACAAATCATTTATTTCTTGATCTTATCTATAACATTTAAACAATTACTCATCCTTAAATTTGGTTTTATTTTTAATCCCTTCTTATAAAAATTTTTGTTTGTAAAATTTTTGAGTTTTTTTTTGGGAAAATATGGTACTTATTCGAATTCTTCATCGGAAATAAAGATTTATTGGACAAATTCGTTTGATTGAATAATTATTTATTTTCAATAATTAATTATTCAAAATAATTCAAAATTTAATTGATTTTTTTCTTGATTTCTTCTTTTAATTTGGATTGATTTTTTGTAACTGTTTTTTGATTTCGAGAATCCAATCCCTTTATTTTTAATTTTTAAAATAGTATTCTTTATTTTGGTTTTGTTTGATAAAAAATTTTGAAAATTGAATTTTGAAAGCAAATTTGTAAAAAATGTTTTGGGTAAATAATAATAAATAGTAATGGCGTGATTAATTTACGGTCATACCTTGTTTGTATTCATACAAATTAAGAAGATAAAGAAAAAAAAAATCTTCAAAAATAGACTTGTTTCAATTTCTTTTTTTTTTCGTTCTTGATTTCAACAAATTAATCTAGGAAAGGTGATCTTTCGTATTTGGTTTTCAAAAATAAAATATTTTATTTAAATAAATAACTTTTCGGATCTATTTTTTTGGGTTATTCTTTTTTAAATTTCACCCGTTTTTATAAACAAATCTCTAGATACAAAACCTAATTTAATAAAAACCAAAAATTTAAGTAAAAAAATGTACAAAAAATCGAAAACTGAAAAATTCAACTTTGGTTTACTTTACTTTCATTTTTTTTTTATTTTTCATAAATAGAGCAACGTATGGACGTTTTGGTTTCAAAGTTTCAATATCTGGAGCACTCAAAAATATTTTTCATTAATGTTCACACAATTAAATTTTTCGGAAATTGATAGGTTGTAATTACTTCCTTAATTGATTACAGATATTCATAATATATATTTCTATTCAAACGATTATTTTTCACCTTTATGATTTGAACTTTAATTTTTTTTTTTTTTTTAGTTCGTTTCTGTCCCAAAATATAAAAATAAAGATTTGCAAATCATTTATTAGATTGGTAACTCTGAAAATAATCGAAAAATGGGGTATTTTTTCTACATTTCATAAAAAAACCATCTGTTTTGTGGGATATATTCGTAAATTGACAATACCACATTAAATTAACTATTAATATTCTACTAATCAATTATCATGGAATTTATTTCAGAATAAATTCATTACAATATTTCCAAAAATTGGAAAAAAATAGCACTTTACTTTGGAAAATAGTATACAACCAATTTAAATAAAAAACTGAAAATATGGAAATAGTACATAAATTGTTTTAATAAGATTAATATGCAATTATATTTTTTTACTTCTATAGGAAACTTTTTTAAGATTAAACATGTTTTGAAAATGTTTATTTGATCAAAAAGAAGAAAATAATTAACAACAATAAACACTCCGAAAATTTATACAATACAATTGATATCAGAAAATTTAATATAATATATTTATATAATACCATGCTAAGAAACATATTTAATTTTTTTAAAAGAATTAAAAATGGTGGTTAATGATTATGTATATTTCAATAGTTTTATAAGGATTGGGTTTAATAAAAATATTATAAAATAAATTTACTATTCTTTTTTTGGAAATAGTTTATTCGAGGACTACAACCATTACCAATTACATTGGTGGGTTATATTTTTGTTAAATTTACTTTCTCTCAAAGATTACGATAAACATATCTTTGTATAATAAATTAATTATTTTTATTTATTTTCTTTAAATTATTAGCTTTATTAGAAAAAAATAAAGTTTTTTATTCTGAAATTTGTAACTTTTTGAATGGTAATTATAAAAATTCATGATATATTTACAAAATATAAGCGTTCTAGAACTACCATAAAATTTTTTATAAAACAAAGTTCAGATTTTAATTCCTTTTTTTTTTTTTTTATGAGTAAGTATATCAACTTTCTTTTCTGACTCAAAACAAAGAATGAAAAGATAAAATTTGTCCCACATAACATTCTATGCTGACATAGAAAAGATGTTTATAAGATAAATTTTTTAAAAAAAATTAAATTATATATATATATATATATATATATATATATATAATAATCTATAGAATAATCATTCCAAAAATTTGGACAGGCTCTAAATCAAAAAAAGATAAAAAAAAAACCCAATTTATTATATTTTTCCAAATTTAATATAAAATCAGATTTAAGTTACGCTTTATTAAGTTTTAATAAGTAATCATTTTTATAAAAATAGAATAAAAATAAATAAAAGGAAAAAATAAAATGTATGTCCCAAATAAGGAAAAAAGCTGAAATGAAAGAGTTTGAACAAAAAATATATTGGTAGATTTGTTAAAATTACGCCAACAATGGTTGATCGATAAAATGATAAGATACCATGCACCAATTGTATTGGGGTTTTCAATTTAAGAAACTCAACACTAACCTTCTATTAACTATCGATTAAAAATGTCCAGATCTAAAGAAACAGATTTCGTAACTCAAAAAAAAAAGAAAATGAAAATAAAAGAAAAAAAACAAAAAAAGAAATAGTTTGTAAAATTTAAAATTAATTTCCAAATTGAATGTCAAGAGTGGAATTGTTCTTCTTTCAACTATTTAAACTGTGCCAAAATTTTTGGAATTTAGTTTATATTATATATAATGAGTATTTTTCTTTATTTGATTTTGAACTTAGGAATAAGTTTTAATGTGTTCTTCTGATTAATCAAGAATAAAGAAATAAATCAAAAAAAAAAAAAAAAAAAAAAAGATTGGATTTTAAATTTTCAGAATATTAACAAGTAATAGGATGCCAGAAATTATTTTAATATCATGGGTTTTTTCCAATAGTGTTATTTCATTTTATTTTTTTTTGTTATTTGTTAGATCTAACCCATAATATTTTTTTCCTTGCATCTCCTATTTGTTTTCAAGTTGTCCAACTATCTTTTTTCAGTATTTCATATTTAACATTGGAACCACTAGATCTTTTTCCCTTAGCTACTACTTCTTCTCCATAAAAAGAAAATCTAACCCTGGAAAAAATAGAAAAAAATAAAAATTCCTCAGTTTTTTTCATATTTTTTCTGAATTTTAAGTTTATTGATAAAGTACAGTTACCCACACGTTTACCAGACACACATAATTGTAATCTATATATTCTAATTGTTTTTTGCTCTTTTTTAGCCTAGCTTGCAAAATAAAAAAAATGAGAACAATGATTATTACTTTAAGTTTTTGAAACTTGAGTTAGAAGGTTATTAAATGAATGTAAGATTCATAAAATCCAAAAATTTTTAAAATAAATAATTATTTATTTATTTGTTTTTTTTTTTGATTTTTGGTTAATTTGTGTATTTAAAAGAAAGAAATAAGAATTCGTGGGTGAGTAAGGCCACTGAGCAAAAAGCAAAAACATATTCAAGAATAAAACTAAAATCGAATACGAAATTCTGGAATTAAATTGGAACTTTTTTTTTCCTTTCTTCAAAAAAAGAATACCAAAATCTTTTATTCATTGAATTTTTGGAGATATTTTAATACTTTTTTTTCAAAATTCTTTGGTTGTAGAGTGAGTAAGGATTTTTGTTCCAAAGATACTGAATTGAAGAAAGAATGAATTTTTGACCATTCTTGATATCATCTGATGTTGAAAAAGAAGAAGTTAAGAGGTAAAGTGTGAGACTACCCGCAAACAGAATTCGATCTATGGACATTATTTTGGCAGCAAATAGGATCAAGACAGGACCAAAGAAAATGGGGCTATTGCCTTGCGATAGTATGGATTTGAGTGGGTTTATTTGGTCTGTTGTGCCCGATCGGAAAAGCCTTTGGAAAGTTTTGCTAAAGTCAAATAAGGTTGCAGAGTAATACAGTGGCAATTGGATCAAAACAAAGAGCCATCCGAAAAAAACATCAATTTAAACCAAAAGGATGATTGAAATTGCCAAATTGGTGAGGCCATCTGCTGATCAAGTGGGATCCAACATGAAATCAAGAAATAGAAATTGAGCAAGCCAAAAAAGGTAGCTACTTTTTTTAAAAATTGATTTCTTCGGAAGGATCGAGGCAGCAAAAATTTGAAAGAGTTTGTGAATAAAAATAGTTGGCTGACCAAAAAGAATAATAATAAAACTTCCCAAAAAAGAACACGCTTTCTTGTTGTTAAATATTTACCAATGATTTCGAAAGGGTTGAAAATGATAAATGGCAATTTCATAATTGCTGAGCTTGGTGTTAAAAAATGATTGAGATTATAACAAAGAAATAGCGCAAAACTAAAAATTAAGATCGTAAGTGTTTTGTTGATGAAAATTCAGAACAATCGTCATTTTGTTTTTAAGGACTAAATAAGGAAAAATTGTTGGAAAAAAAAAACGGATTAAGGTTGTGACAAAAAGAAATATTTGAAAAAAATGAAACCAACTTGACTTTAAGTTTTTTTAGATAACAACCCTTATTAAAAGATAATATTCTTGTTAGTTTAAAGTTTATTTTGAATTCAGGAATTAATTTTGATTTCTTTTAAAAATTCATTAAGAATCCCAAAAAAAAACAAATTTTGGAACTAACATTTGATTTTTTTAATTGATTTAAGGGATTAACATCTACCAAGGAGAAGCCTACAATCAAACTGTGTTGTTATTGGACTTAACCAAATTAGTATGACATGATTCAAATGTATCTCAAAAATCAATTAATCAAGAAGTACTATTTGTTGTTTTCATCAATTAAAAATAATCCCTTTTTTTATTAATCAAAAACCCAACAATATCAGAAAAAATGTGCCTTTTGACATAAATTTAAAGATCGGATTTTCAATATTCAGACTCCAAACTTTCAAATGATCTTTCTTAAATTTATCTTGAAATATATATTAGTTACTAAATAATTCAATTTTTTTCCACACAGTTAAATAATTAACTTTAGATTCTTTTGACAAATTATTTTTCAAATCTTGGAAATAAATTTATATTACAATTAAATTCATCAATAGGAAACATAATTATTCAATCTTGGGAGTTTTTATATTGATATTTATTGATTTAATCTTTAAAAATAAAAAAATAGAAAAAAATTACTTTTAGAAAGTTGTAAATATGAATTATTAAATACCCGAATACTATTACTTGGAGTTTCAATTTTTAGATTTTGACAAGGATTAAAAAAAAAATTTTTTAAAAATGAAAAATTTTTAATAGTGATCCTTAGTAAAAAATGTTAATAATTTATGGTACAATCAGATTTTTAATAGATTTTTTATAGTCACAGAAACTATTTGATCGATGGTTCATTAATATCATTTACACCCAATTACACCATACTTTGATTATAGAGAAATCTATCGTGATACATATCCCTTAAAGATTTTAAAAGATTAATATGGAAGATTAAAATTATTTTTGGCTCGTGTTTTGATCAAAAAAAAATTACAATTAAATATTAAGCAAACTAAAATCAGTGGTGTTTTTCTCAAAAGACCATTTACATTTTCTTTGAGGAAAATAAAATAATTTACCACAATCTTTCATTTTTTTCTATTTGTTGATCTTGAATTCCCACTCATTTCAAAAAAAATGACAAATAACGGAATGGATGTTGAACAAACCGAAACAAGCACAGACAGTAAATTTTCAACAGAAAGTACCATTATGGGCCAGAACCAAACACAAACACAAAACTTGAAACAACAACAATTACAAACCCAAAACCAAACTCAAAAAGAAACCAACAACGAGACTTGCTTCTCAACAACACTCCTAAATTCCACAAATTTAAATTTGTCACAAAACAATGAAGAAGACTTTCAAAACTTGATTATCGAATTAAAATCGAACAACATTCAAATTGGGGAACAAGAAAAAAAGCTTATTAAAAAAGCATACACCAAATTCTTAGAAGAAATGGAATTATTTAAGACAGATCGTGACGAAAGATTACAAGAGATCCAAAATTGGTATGATCAACTCGTCACCAATTTAAAAAATTCCTTCGAGTTTGAAAAAAAACAGTTTCAAGACACATACAAAGAAGAGAAAAAATTGTTAAAACAAAAAATGCTTCTTGATTTAAAACAAAAAGATACCACTTACAAACAAATGCTACAAAACCAACAAAAAAAAAAGTCTTTAGAATCGAAACAGCCTCCGAAAAATGTTTATCTTGAGTTTTTACAGCAACTTAATCGTAAAATATTCTTATTTTCTTTTTTTTTTTTTTTTTCCCTTTTTGGTACATTAACCCCGCACCCAAAGTTATTTTAGAATTTGTTTTGGCTCTTTGAAAGATTTTTAAAACAATAAGAGCCACAAACACAACTTTTAATTATCAACAAATCTATGAATAAACAGATTTAATCGCTGAATTCAAAAAAATTTTGAAGAATTTCCATTTTTAAGGAAGCAAGTACATTTTACCATTTTGAAATTTTTATTGTGTGAACATTAATGAAAAATATTTTTTGAGTGCCTCAGATACATTGAAACTTTGAAACCAAAAAATCCCTTCGCTACTCTATTTGTGAAAAGAAAGTGAACCCAAAGTAAATCAGAGTTTAATCTTTCATTTTTCGATTTTTAGGAACATTTTTTTTGATTAAATTTTATCTTAAATTAGGTTTTGGATCTAGAAATATGTTTATACCAATGAGTGAAATTAATCAAACAGCAAACCAAAAAATAGTCCATAAAAGTTGTGTCTTTGAAACAAATATTTTCTTTTAGAAGACCAAATACGAAAGATCACCTTTCCAAATTAATTTGTTGAAATCAAGAATGAGAAAAAAAAATAATTGATTAAATCCTATTTTCGAAGATTTGTTTTCTTTATCTTCTTAATTTGTATGAATCCAAAAAATTTATAACCTTGAATTTCTCGCCCCATTACTATTTATTATTATTTTACAAAACATTTTTTTACAAATTTGCTTTCAAAATTCAATTTTCGAATATTTTTATCAAACAAAACCAAAATAAAGAATACTATTTCAAAAAATAAAAAGAAAGAAATTGAATTCTTGAAATCAAAAAAACAGTTACAAAAGATTCAAATCAAGATAATTGAAAATTTCAAACAAAAATTTCAATCAGATTCAGTATTTTTTTGAGTTCTCATTTTAATAAAAAAAAATAATTATCAAACCAAATAAGCCTATTCAATAAATCTTTATTTTTAAAGAAGAATTTAAAAAATTTCTGATTTTCTCAAACCAAAACTAGAATTAGATGAATTAATTTGACAAATATAAATTTTAAATTCATTTAGGAAATTCTTTAGAAATACAAAGTAATTTTTTTCTCAAAAATTTAACAAATAAAAGTTTTTTCATTCAGAATTAAAAATAAAACCAAATTAAGAATAATTAATTGTATCAAATTCTACAGATAAGATCAAGAAATAAATGATTTGTATTTATTTTTTCAAGCTCAATCTTTTCATTTTTTTGAATACAATTTTTTAGTTGGTATGAAAATATATGATACTAGGATATATCCCACTCTTGTATTTATTAAAATATTAATATATTTGGTTAAAGAAATGATTTGAATAATTCAGTTTTGGATAAATGATGGCACTCGAAATTTGAAAAATGTACTTACTCTGTGGAGCGCTGTCAAAATTTTGTGGTCAATAAGAACTACTTTTAAAAACTAAAAATATATTTATTGACTTAAAAGAGTTTCTAGTCAAGTGATCTTGTGATAATATAAAATTTTAGGTTTTTTTTTTCTTAATTTGTCATTTGTGTAAAATTATTTTTACTAACCTATTCGAAATTTGCCTTGAAAAGGTTTGAAAATCAAATTTTACTTGTTCTTCTTGGTTTTTACTTCATTTTAAAATGATTATAAAGTTTAAGATAAGTGTATAAATATACGTTAATATCATCTGGGGCGAATGTGAAGGAATAGGTAAGCAAAGTTGATTTTTAATTTATTCATTGCATTGTTTCAAGAAAATTCATTATCTTTTTGGATCGACAAATGTTTTAATTCAAAAAAAAAAAAAAGACTACAAATCCTCTAAATTCCTAAAAAGTTGCTATATTTTGACTTTACTTTAATTAGTATTCTTTTTATTCGTTTTAATTGGTCTGAGTATTGTGTGCATACCCCCATAGAACCTAAAATTCGGATAGTCCTTAAATTTGATTACTCTACTTTCAAGTCAGTTCATTAAAAGAATATTTCCAAGTTCAACTAATTTGTTAAACCCCCCTTGCATTTAAGCCAAAAAAATGATTTCTTCAAAGCTAAGGTAAAAAAATTTCCAAAACAGAAAAGGAAGCAATGACTGTCAATATTTAATTGAATTTTAAAGTATTTTAAAAAAAATTAAAAAATGGTAAAGCAACTAAAAATTTTAAAACCTTTATTTGAATTTATCAGTATTATCATAACAATTGAAAATTAATAAATTTCATTTCTTACTTATTACTAATTTCCTTTTCTTGTAAAAAAAAAAAAATACAACCAATGTTTTTAACAATTGACGTTAAAATATTTTCAAACAATAACTATTTTTTTCACAAATAATCCTTTTAATAGAACAAAAATTTGATAGAACAATTGAAATTGAACCAGAACTTAAAAAAATTGAAGAATTATGTAAGTTTTAAATTGAAAATTTCTTTCATCTCTTATTATTTTGATTGATATTTAAAACCAAATTTGAAAACTATTTAAATTATTATTCTCTTACATTCTCTTCTATTCTCTTCTCTTTAATTTCTTCCCCGTTTTCTTCCTTCTCTTCCCTACCCTTCCAACAATCTTATATTTGTAACTCTTCTAATTTAATTGTTTTTTAAATACTGATAATTTTTAAATAAATTAGCATTCTACTTTTCTTCTCATCTATTAAGGTCATTTGTTTATTTAACAAATCAGACCAATGTAAAGGGGACTATCATTTGAAAAACCTGTTTTTTCTCCTCATGATTTGAAGAAATAAGTGCTATTTTTATTATAATTTTTATCAGTGCTTTAAAAAAAATTTCAAATTATTAAAATCATTTCAATTAATCTAATTTCTTAATTTTACAAATAATAATTACAGTAAATGAAAAAAAAAGTCCTCTCGCAGAAGAAGAGATACAAGAAGATATTTCAATTATTAAATCATCAACAGTTATTAAACAGGATTCCTCAGTGATGACACAATCTTATTCAAACAATGAACAAAATATTTATAATTAAAAACCCAAACTTGGATTATTATGAATTTTTTTTTTTTTTAACAAAATCAAATTTACTACTGGTTTTTTCTATTTAAATTAATACTTTTTTTTGTTTTTTTGTTAAAAAATAAATGATTTGTTGGATATTGGGAGAATCCTCCTTTGAATAAATTAATTTAGATTATTGATTTTTAAAGAAAAAAAAAACTCAAGTCCAATTTAAACATGATTTTTTGAAAATTTAAAATAATAATAAATTATTTACAAGTAAATAAAAGATAAAAAAAATATTTTCTTGTTCATTCTTGATTTTTATATCAATGAAGATGTTTTTAAAGAGATAATTTTATTCATTTAAAATTAAAATTGTTATTTTTATACTAAAATGATCTATAAAAATAATCAATAGATCTAATTAAGGAAGTAGGGAAATTTTCACATTTTTGAAAATTTTAATTCTGCGAACCTTTACTGAAAACAATCTTTTTGAGTTATCACATCAAATTGAAGCTTTTAATAATGAAAATATCATTTGTTTCTCTATTTTAGGAAATAATATTCAACTATGAGTTGAATCTTTAGATTTTTCAATATTTGGAAAGTTTTTTTCTGATTAAATTTTTGGTTTTATAAAATTTTTTTTGAATTGAGTAATGTGTTTATGGGAATGCTTGAAATTAATCAAGATTCTATAAATCAAAAGGACCGGATAAGGCCTGGATTTTGAACTTAATTTTTTTTTTTCAAGATCCAAAAAAGAAAGATCACCTTTTCTAATACACATATTAAATCCCTAAATTATTAAATGATTTTAAAAATATATTTATCAAGATTTCTTTCGTCTTTTTCTTCTTAAATTTTGGAAAATATCATATTATAAAATATTATCAATCGAGTGTTAAATTCAGATAATTAGAATATTTTTAAACAAGATGTTAATATGATTATGCTCCCTCAACCAACTTGTAACCTCTTAACAACACTGTACAAAAATACCTTCTATCACCCAACCAAGGTCTCAATTTAAAAATCTTATTTTCCTTTATTCCTGTTCAAATAAAACACTGATTTTACTAATAAAAAGTATACATGTATTTAAATTCATTTTGAGGTAAAAAAAAATGAGGTGAGTTTGAAATTTTGAATTATAAATGGTGTTTGTTTATAATTTTTCATTTTGACTACCCTTTTTTTACAATTAAATCCGATTTTACTTTTTTTTATTGAAAATAAAGGTTAAAATATCAAAAAAGTACATTTTTTAAACATAAAAATTTAAAAGTAAAGCTATAAAAAAATTTATTTTATATTTTATTTTTTATTTATAGGTGATCAAAAACAAAAAAAACATGATTAAAAATCTATTAATAATTCAAATAAACAAATAATATTAAGAAAATAATCAAAAAATAATCTGAAAGAACTCGAACTAAATTTATTTTGAACTTATGCTAAGATACAAAAATAATAAAAAAATAGTAAAGAGGAACGATAATAAAAAAAAAATAGTATTTTTTCAAACTATTTAATTTTGCTCCTCACACAATCCATTTTCTAAACAATATTCTTTTGGATCTTTTTCAGCTTTAATCCATTCGACAATTGCAAATCCAGCTTCTTTGGTTTTTTCTAAACATTCTTCTTTGTGATCTTCTGGTGCTCTTTCACAAATTTCAGTTAAGAATTCTGTAATTTGTTCGTCAGTTGCTTCTGGTTCGTTTTCTAAAAACTTGACAACACCTCTAACTAAATGGTGACACATATGACATTCGTCTGGTTTTGGTCTGTTTTTGTGATCATCTTCTTTTTCATTTTTAAGATTTTTTTCTTCTTCTTGTTTACAAAATTCATTTTCGAAACAATATTCTTTTGGATCTTTTTCAGCTTTAATCCATTCAACAATTGCAAACCCAGCTTCTTTGGTTTTTTCTAAACATTCTTCTTTGTGATCTTCTGGTGCTCTTTCGCAGATTTCAGCTAAGAATTCTTCAATTTGTTCGTCAGTTGCTTCTGGTTCGTTTTCTAAAAACTTGACAACACCTCTAACTAAGTGGTGACACATTTGACATTCGTCTGGTCTTGGTCTGTGATCATCTTCTTGTTCATCATGTTTTTTACACAATCCATTTTCTAAACAAAATTCTTTTGGATCTTTTTCAGCTTTAATCCATTCGACAATTGCAAACCCAGCTTCTTTGGTTTTTTCTAAACATTCTTCTTGATGTTCTTCTGGTACTTTTTCACATAATCCAGCTAAGAATTCTTCAATTTGTTCATCAGTTGCTTCTGGTTCGTTGAGTAAAAAATCGGCAACAGCCATAACTAATTGATGACACATTTGACATTGATGATCTTTATGCTTGTGTTTGTGATCATCTTCTTTTTCATTTTTAAGATTTTTTTCTTCTTCTTGTTTACAAAATTCATTTTCAAAACAATATTCTTTTGGATCTTTTTCAGCTTTGATCCATTCAACAATTGCAAACCCAGCTTCTTTGGTTTTTTCTAAACATTCTTCTTTGTGATCTTCTGGTGCTCTTTCGCAGATTTCAGCTAAGAATTCTGTAATTTGTTCGTCAGTTGCTTCTGGTTCGTTTTCTAAAAACTTGACAACACCTCTAACTAAATGGTGACACATTTGACATTCGTCTGGTTTTGGTCTGTTTTTGTGATCATCTTCTTTTTCATTTTTAAGATTTTTTTCTTCTTCTTGTTTACAAAATTCATTTTCAAAACAATATTCTTTTGGATCTTTTTCAGCTTTAATCCATTCGACAATTGCAAATCCAGCTTCTTTGGTTTTTTCTAAACATTCTTCTTTGTGATCTTCTGGTGCTCTTTCACAAATTTCAGCTAAGAATTCTTCAATTTGTTCGTCAGTTGCTTCTGGTTCATTTTCTAAAAACTTGACAACACCTCTAACTAAATGGTGACACATTTGACATTCGTCTGGTTTTGGTCTGTTTTTGTGATCATCTTCTTTTTCATTTTTAAGATTTTTTTCTTCTTCTTGTTTACACAATTCATTTTCGAAACAATATTCTTTTGGATCTTTTTCAGCTTTAATCCATTCAACAATTGCAAACCCAGCTTCTTTGGTTTTTTCTAAACATTCTTCTTTGTGATCTTCTGGTGCTCTTTCGCAGATTTCAGCTAAGAATTCTGTAATTTGTTCGTCAGTTGCTTCTGGTTCGTTTTCTAAAAACTTGACAACACCTCTAACTAAGTGGTGACACATTTGACATTCGTCTGGTTTTGGTCTGTTTTTGTGATCATCTTCTTTTTCATTTTTAAGATTTTTTTCTTCTTCTTGTTTACAAAATTCATTTTCGAAACAATATTCTTTTGGATCTTTTTCAGCTTTGATCCATTCAACAATTGCAAACCCAGCTTCTTTGGTTTTTTCTAAACATTCTTCTTTGTGATCTTCTGGTGCTCTTTCGCAGATTTCAGCTAAGAATTCTTCAATTTGTTCGTCAGTTGCTTCTGGTTCGTTTTCTAAAAACTTGGCAACACCTCTAGCTAAGTGATGACACATATGACATTTATCTGGTTTACGATCCTTGTGGTTTTGTCTTTTACAAATTTCCAATTTCTCACAGATTTCAGCTTCTGTTCCTGGGTTGTTTGATAACCATTCGTATAATTGGTCGCCTTTGTTTTCAACAATTTCTTCGCATTTGCCTTTGAAACCGTCTTCAATAGTTGCACATTGATCAAACAAATATTGTTTAAATTCTTCAACAGTTGGGTTTTCGTTTTCGAGATACTCTTCACCGAGAACAATAAAAAATTGACATGGTTTACACATGTGTTTCTTTTTTCCTTCTCTCAGGCGATGTTGTGGTTTTGCTAAGGATTTTAAAAAAAAATATTGTTTGTTTGTTTTTTATTTTTTTTGCATTTAGTAAAAATTTGTAAAGAAAGAAAAGAGAAATTATTAATTTTCAAATTTATAGTTTTATATAAATTAATATTTACCAAAACCAGGAGTCACAACCAAGAGAACAAAAACAAAAAATATAATAGAAAGTGATTTCATTGTTAAATTTTCTTATTCAATAATATGTTAATAAAAAAAATGATTATTATTTTGATGAAGAAGCTTTTTATAAAATTTTCACAATACTTAATAAAAGAATTAAGACCTCCTTGGTTTTTAATTTGTTTGATCATGTTTGTTTTGTGAAGGATTAATGGCAGATAAAAAATTATTTTTTTTTGTCGATGTAATTTTTTGATTTACTTGCCTGACGAAGAAAAGAATAAAAATCACTCGCGCTCTCAGAAATTAGAAAGATTATCATTTATATGTCACTTTCCACAATTATTTTGGAAATTTTTTATTTTTTAATATTTTGTAAAAAAAGAAAAGATTACCTTTTTCAGACGAACATTATTTGTGGATAGTTTATTCGGGGTAGAGTTTATTTTGTCTAATTTGTGTAATATTTGAGAAACAATTTTTTAAAAATTCAAAGAATTCACTTTTTTTTACCATAATTGTCTTTTTCACTCAACCAATTCATCCCAAGGAACTTATTATCAAAAGAACCTCTTAGTGTTAATATTCTAGGATCATGCAATTTTACCACAAAATCCTTTTTCTTTTTTTGCATTTTAATGATTTCTCAAATAATTGTTTCATATTTTGAAAGGAGTACGGATCTGAACTGTCAACTAATTCTGGAAAAGCCTTTGAATAAATCGCAAAATGCAAATATTTTTGAGATTTTGGATTGATTTCTATAATTATTTTTTCTTTTCGTTTGGTCAATTATTACAGACCAAAAGAACTGATTTTAAGACTAACAAATAATAATCCTCAAGAGACTATAAAATATCCAGATCAATTGAGAAATTTTTAATTGTTTAACAAAAACCATTTGGGGTTGAACTTAATTCATCTTAAACAAGATTAGTCTTTACATTTTTGAATTCAGGCTTATTCCATCTGTTTTTTTGTGATGAAAAAAACTTTTCATTTTCCAAAATCCAAAGCACAAAATTCTTCAGACTTTTAGAAAAATCGAATTCCTTTTCAAATGATTCAGATCGTCTCCAACACCATTGATCATATTAATAACAAAAAGACCAAGTATTATACTTTTTTAGATCTTTTTTGACAAAAAACAGAAATAACTTTTTCCTTTTTTTTTTGAATTAATTTCAAACAGTTTTTCGTTTTGGATTAGAAAACAACAATAAGTTGTTTTGGCTTCAACTATTCATTTGATGAGAACTTTTAAAGATTATTCAAGAGAAGTTCAAAATAATAGTCTGTTTCAAGAATACAGTCCAAAAATCTTTTGTCAAGAGATATTTCAAAATAAATAGGAAACAAACAACAGCTGTCTACATTTACTAAACCACAAACTCACCTGTTGTACTCTAGTCAAAATAAACGGTGCATAAAAATTCAATCCATGTTTCAAATTAAAGGCGTGTTTTTTTGTTATAGAAGACCTAAACATTAACCGATCAAATAAACTAACAATAAACCCTAAAAAAATATGGTTTTGGTTTCTAAAACCACTAATATTTAAAAAGAAATTCTGTAAAAATGAAGGATCAAATTGCAAAATTCATCTCAAAAAATTTTTATATAATTTTTATCAAAAATTTTTAATCCTCAAAAAAAACTAAAAAATTCAAAAAAACTGAGAATATTTTGAAAATTTTAACCTATACATTATTTAATAATTTAAAGTATAACTTCCAATATTCATGGCTTTACTTTCAAACACATTTTAACTTAATATACTATTTGGTATTCAATTTAATGTTGGCTTAGAACAAGAAGAAAAAAATGCACGGATTATCTTTTAAAATATGGATTATAGTTGTTGTACACGCATTATTTTTGATCGCTGTATGTTGAATTCTTAGTTGCAAACACACCTTTGTTATATCTCTTAGAGATAATAAAATAACCCATCCTGAATACAAACCTACAGTTTGTTAAATAACAGTGTTCACTTTTTTTTTTTGTTTTTAAAAATTAGGTCTTTCACTACGATTTCTGTATTTTTTATTTTTACTAATTCCCAGACGCCGACACCAAAAGTAATATTGAACCTTATGTAGATATTAAAGATTAAATGAGAATTGTTGATCAATATACTATTAAAGAAAAAAATTCAAAGATAAAGATAATGAACCAAAACAATTTTAATTTATTTTGAAAACACATTATCAAAAATCTATTAATTTGAAATTGAATGAAGAGTTAGTTGTTCAAATTTGAATTTAACAATGCTAAAAACGTTTAGATACTCAGTTTTTTGATCATTAGAGATTTATACAAAATAGATTTGTTTTAAAAAACGAAATGCCTTGAAATACTTCAATTGTTTAAAAATAAGTTGGTATTTTTTTTTTTTTGGAATAATTTTTTGGAAAACCACAATTTCAAATTCAAATTCTAAAATAGAAAAAGGCTATTTAGTTTAGAGTTAGACTGGAAAAATGTATTTAAATATTTTTTTTTTGGAAATTTTCAATTCAAAAATTAAATTTTTAATAGGCATCATGATTTTGGTACAATTTTTTCATAAATGAGATTTTTTTTTTGAGATTATTTATTACCAAGTGGGCTTTAAAAATCACAAATAAACCTGGTGAATAAAACCGTTTGTAAGTTGAGTGTTTTGTAGTAGTTATACTTTATCTTTTTTTTTGGTTGAAGAAAATCACAAAAAAGAGAAATATAATTTATTAATAATCTTTCTATCGGGGTTTTACCCCTCCTGTTTCTGGGGACGTGTCGTCAAGTGCCGCAGAGTGCCTAGGTTTTTTTTTAATTTAAGAAATTAAAAGAAAATTTTTGAAATTTTCTTTTTAATCTCATAAATTAAAAAAAAGCTAACGGCGGTTTTCCAGAATTCAAAAGTATTTAGTAAAATCAAGGATTTTACTCAATTCTTTCAAACCCTGGAAAACCTAACGACAGTGGATAATTTTTAATTTGCTCATGTGAATTATATAATATTTTTTTACTTTAATGTTTTAATTATTTTTCTTCTTCTCTTTTTTATTTAGTAAATTTTCTTTGATTGCTCCTTTCTCAAAAATAAAATAAATTAAGAGAAATATAATTTCTTAACTCAAATTAGAAAGAATAGTTTTGATTTCAATTTTGGTTTTAAAATTTGTTTTGTTTTGGTAAAATGTTTTCCACACAGTACAGAAAAAAAGGAGTTGTATTTCTTGAAGAAAAAAATTCCCGGAAAATTTCATTTTTTACAAAAAATAAAATATTTTTCTATTGAATTCGAATTCCCAAAATCACAAGCTACTTCCCTCTCGCCTTTTTGACTGATATTTGAATATATTTTAATTTTAATCACTAAAAAAATTATAAAAAGACGAAAATATTTTTATTTTTATTTACAATTTCAGCAAAAGATTATAGGTGTTTCTTGAACTAAAACACTGAATCAAGATCTGGCTTTAACAATATTCTAATCAAATCTAGATATTTATTTTAATTAGAACGAATTCTTTTAAAAAAAAACACATGTACCCTTATATTAAGGTATATGTATTGTTTTTGTGAATAACTGTTGTTTTTTTTCTTTTTAAACATTTTCTTTTTTTCTTTTTCGATGTTTTTTGGTTTTTAATTTGTGTTTAATAAAAAAATAAAGTTGAGTATAACTCTAATTTAAAATCAAAAAATATTTATATTGGATCAAAAACACCATTTAAAAATCATTGGACTATTAAAAATCAAATTTTAAAAATAAATATTTTTATAAATTGAAGTTATCAATTATAATAAAAAAATAAAATTTTAATATTCTCTTCTATACACTAGAAATATTTTTTTTTCGTCTAAAAAATAAAAAAAAAAAAGGTAAACTAAAATTAAAAAAAAAATTGGGCCATTTATTATGAAATTTATTTTCTTAATAAAGTGTTTTTTTCTACAACCTTCAATCCCAATATCCTCATAAAAGAGATCTAATTGTACCAAATTTAAACAAAACAACACCACACGTTACAACGACCGAATATTTCAATTTGAATAAAACAAAAAAAAACCCTTAAAAAAGATTAAAAGAGTCACTTAAAAACCCTTTTACTGGTATCTCTATATTAGCAAAATAAGAAATTAATTTTCCAAATTTTTTTGAATTAGAAATGATCTAAATTTTCACTTCAATTTCCTTTTTCCCCCTTTTCAGTTGCCTTCAAACTATATCATATAATTGGATAACTTTATTTATTTAGTTCTTTTCTTTTTTTTACTTTATTGGATGAGATATGAATCCTCAATGAAAGAAATATAACATATTGAATGAAAAGTAAATTAATCAGTTGATAGTTTATCAGATTAAATTTAGAGAAGAACTTACTCAATGACCAAATCATTTAAAAAATCAATCCCTTTTCAGCAATTTTCATACAGAGAGTAAATTAAACCTCAAAAAGATCAATTTTCAGTGATTATTTCAAGAACTTTCAATTTTTCAATCAATTAGAAGAAATAATATTTTAGAAAACTTTAAAAAAACAATTCTTTTATGACTCAGGGAATTGACAGTATTATTGTCAAGACATACTTCCCTATTAAAAATAAACATACCCTCGAATACTTTTCATTTCAACATTAGATAAAAATTGAAAATAATATCCAACAAGTTGGAAAACAACACTTAAAAACACTCTTTTGAAAAAACAACAATAAAAGTTTGAAAAAAGTCATATTCTTATATTCAAAAAAGTAAAAAAAAAAAAAAAAAAAAAAGAATATTCACTTTTGTAAAATTTTTTTTAAAAAAATGATTTACCATATTCACGTGAATACTAATAATTAATTTAAATCATATTTGTAGAAAAAAAAATTGTTTGAATTTGGAGATAAAATATACTTAATTCCCAAATATCGTCAAGTAAATTTTATTTGAAAAAAGTCGAATTTCATCTTTAAACAAAAACACAATTTCTAAGTAAAATTTGTGAATTAATTTTAAACTTTAATTATTAAAACTATCCTTCTTAAAACATGACACATATTTTACAATAGGTCAAATAAATCATTTTTTTTGATTAACTAAAAGAATAATCACAAAAAAGAAAAATAAACTTTTTATTAATAAACATTGACAACAAAGTCTAGGTATATTTAATAATGATGGAAATGACAATAAACCTGATAAAAAATTTTTATAATGTTCAAAATAAAAGTATTTTATTTTTTTTTTTTTTTTAGAAAAAATGGAAAATAAAAATTAATCTCACAAAAAAATCTTCTTTTTTATTTTTCTTAGTCAATCAGAATTTTATAACACTTTGCATCTTTAAAATTTAAAATTAGAGAATATCACCAATAACACATTTTAAAATTTTGCCCTGTTGTTGTGAAAGACTGACCCCTTAAGGTTATTTTGCTTTTATTTTTTTATTTTTTCTGTTTTTAGGTTACACAACCATCAATTTTTGGTATAGAGTTAGATCAATATAAATAAAAACAAACTAAACACGAATTTTAAAAAAGATACAAAATTGAAGGTATTCATAACACACGTCAACATCTTTTTCTTTTGTTTTTTTCGGTTAGCAAACTTGTCCTTTGTATGAAACTATTTTATAGCTTTTTGGATTGATCGATCTATTTATGATTTTTAACAATTTTAATTATAATAAACACTATTGATTAATAAAAGATCTTTATACAAAAAATATTTTTAAAGATGTTTTTTTTTGGGCCAAAAGTTGGATAACCCTGATTTCCCATTAATCTCAAGATACATTGAAAGTATTTTTATTATCAATAATACCACCAAACACCCTATTATTTTTTCAAGTTTATATTACTAACAAAAATTTTTTTTTTATAATTTCTTAACAGCCAAAATATTAACTAAAATTTATTCAAAAGTAAGTAATTAACAAAAATAAAACAGATCTTTGTGCATTCGTTATTTAATAGTAAATTTTAAAATTTATACTTCTAACGACTCTGTCTATTTTATACGCTCTTTGAATTAAAAAGTCAGAAATTTAGTCATTTCAAAATTCTCTCATTAGCAAATTAAATGATTCTTTCATTTAACCCTTAAGGGATTAGCGTCTACCAAGGAGAAGTCTAAGATTAAAATATGTCTTTATTGGGTGGTAACCACATTAGTGTTACATGGTTCGAATGTATCTAAAAAATCGATTAGTCAAGTAGTAATATTTGTTGAACTCATCGATTAAAAATGATATATGTATTAGTGAATAAACTAAAGAATTTCAGAAAAAAATCTGAATTTCTCGATAGTCAAATTTAAAGGTTGAATTATCAATTTTCAGACTCTCAAAGTTAAAAAATATCTTTTTTAAAATTTGTCCCGAAATGTATATTAATTGCCACAAAAATTCGTTTTTTTTTAAAAAAGCAAATAAATAATTAACATTAGATTTTTTTGACAAATTATTTCCTTAATATTGCAAATAGATTGATGTTACAATTAGCTTTATAAAAAGCAAACAAAATTAATCAGTTTCTGGGTTTTTATGTTGATCATTATTAAGTTAATCTTTAAAAGTAAAAAATCAAAAAAATAGTTACACTTGAAGGTTTTAAATCTGAATTATTCAATTCTGGTAAACTTTTTATTTTGTTTCAATCTTTTGAGATTTGGAAAAGGAATTAAAAAAAATTTTTTTTCAAAATGAAACTTTTTTAATAGTAATGATTAGTAAAAAATGTTAATAATTTATTGTGCAATAAGATTTATAATAAATTTTTTAGGGCTATTTGAGCCATGGCGCACTAATATCATTTACACCCAATTTCAACATACTTCGATTATAGAGAAATCTATCGTGAAGCTAATCCCTTAACGGTTTATAATAATTTTAAAAATTTTTGACAGAAATCATTAAATAAAGATCTAAATTTGAAAATCAAATTTTGTCAGTCAGGTCAGAAAAAAAAAATAAAAAAATTGTAAAAATAATTTTGTTAGTTTGTTCTAAATTAAGAACTTTATTTTTTGTTTAGAATAAAAAATTAGTATAACTTTCAGATCTGAGTTAATGAATTAAATAACTTGAAAACTAACAATAACTTTCTTTTAGTTGCTTACAATTCTTTTTGTTCTTCTTTTTGTTCTTCTTCTTTTGGTTGTTCTTTTGCTTCTTTTGCTTTTTCGTTACAAAATTCAACAAAGTGATCTACAGATCTGTCTCCAGAGTATTCTGTGAATTCTTTTCCATCATTAAAGAATTTGATGGTTGGATATCCTCGAACACCAAATTTGTTACAAATATCTCTGTTTTCAGTACAATCAACACCTCCAACTTTGACTTCTCCATCTAATTTCTTAGCAGCTTCTTCAAATGCTGGTGCCATTCTTTTACAGTCTTTTTACATTTTTTATATTAAAATTTATTTTCAAAATTAAGAGGAAAAATAAAAAAAAAAAAAAAAAAAAAAAAAAAAAACAATTTGGAAGAAAAAACAAGAAACTTACGACCACACCATCTTTTATAATTTGATTATCATCGAAATTTGAAAATAAGATTTGAGAAAGAAACAATATTTATTTTGTTAAAGAGATTATTTTCGTTAAAAGATAAAATGTTAATTAAAAAAGCAAAGTAAGAAATTAAAAAACAAAAAAAAAGAAAAAAGACTTTAAATAATGTAAATGTAAATATAAAAACTGATCTTTAGAAAAAAAAAATCAAAATTGAAAAAGTTATTAGATTATTCATAAAAAAAATTATTTTTAATGAAAATTTTTAATTATATGTTTACAACAATTAATAATTTTTGTTTAAAAAAACAGTTGTATTTTTTAAATCAAAAATTGCTGACTTTGCTTTTTTTGTAATTTTTTTGCCCTAGTAATTCCATTCCATCTATCAAATTATATTTCAATACATTCATACAAATAATGCTCAATATTTTTTTTCAAAATTTGAAATCCCACTTGTTATTTAAAAAAGTTATTATCAAAAGTTCAAAACCTATTCAAAAAAATGAAACAGGACATTTTTAATTTATTTAGAAATGATTTTTATGATGTAGAAAGTATAAAATGTTTCTCCAAATTATATAGGTGCTAAATACATTTTTTGGTTTTTCTTTCAAATTCAAATTTATATATATATATATATATATATAGATAGATAGATAAATGCCTTAATAAAAGTTATTGTCACAAAAAAAAAACCATAAATTACAAAATTAACACTGATTCTGTAATTCACAAACCTTTTTTTTTTTTTGATTTTTGAGAAATTGTTCAAAAATATAATCTTTTTCATTGAATACTTTTATATTAAAATGTTTGTATTTATTTCACCAGAATGTAATCAGTCAAATTTAACCAATAATTACTTAATTATAAATTTTAAATTACCGATTTGGATGGTAATTCTATTCCACTTTTTAATCTAAAAAAATATTTTTAATTTCAAAGATTGAGTGAATTTTTAAATCATTTATTTTATATTTTTAAAGGCTTTCAAAATCAAGATGGGGAAACGTACAAATTTGTTTTTATTTCCAAAAAAAGTCAAATTTATCAATAATTATTTCTATTTTATTATTATTTTTTGTCAAAATATATTGAATAATAAAACATGAAAAATTCAAGGTATCACGAGTAAGGATTATCACTCTTCAGAGTATGAAAAAAATAAATAAAAAAAAAAATTCAATATATAGGTTTGTGAAAAAGTTGTTTGTTTTTTTTCTTTTGCACTAATTGCAATAAACAGAAAATTTTAAAAAATCTTCGATTTGACTCTATTCTTTCAAATAGTAAAAAAAGCCTAAGGGCGGTTTTCTTGAGGTTTTTTGTTTTATTTAAGAAATCTATTGATTTTCGTTAGGTTTTTTTTACTAATTGAAATAAACAGAAAATTTTAATAAATTTTCGGTTTATTTCAAAAAGTAAAAAAAAACCTAGAACACTTAACAAATAAAACAGAAAACTCAAAAAAACCTAACGCCAAATATAAGGGAATTTTTTTGAAGCACCTCTCCTCATTTATAAAACTAATAAAAAAATTTTTTTCAGGGTAGCATTGCTCCACCCAAAAGCAAATAAAAAAAAATAAAATAAAAACAAGATTGTAAATCTACTTACGGAGCAAAAAATTTAATAAGCCATGGACCTTGTTCAGTAAGTTCTTCAAAGTTTTCTGAAAGTAATTCCTTGACATATTCTTTTTCATCTTTTTCTTCTTCTTCTTTTTTTTCTTCTTCTTTTGGTTGCTCTTTTGCTTCTTTTGCTTTTTCGTTACAAAATTCAACAAAGTGATCTACAGATCTGTCTCCAGAGTATTCTGTGAATTCTTTTCCATCATTAAAGAATTTGATGGTTGGATATCCTCGAACACCAAATTTGTTACAAATATCTCTGTTTTCAGTACAATCAACACCTCCAACTTTGACTTCTCCATCTAATTTCTTAGCAGCTTCTTCAAATGCTGGTGCCATTCTTTTACAGTCTTTTTACATTTTTTATATTAAAATTTATTTTCAAAATTAAGAGGAAAAATCAAAATAAACAAAGAAAAAAAAAAAAAAAACAATTTGGAAGAAAAAACAAGAAACTTACGACCACACCATCTTTTATAATTTGATTATCATCGAAATTTGAAAATAAGATTTGAGAAAGAAACAATATTTATTTTGTTAAAGAGATTATTTTCGTTAAAAGATAAAATGTTAATTAAAAAAGCAAAGTAAGAAATTAAAAATAGAAAAAAAAGAAGAAAAAAGGAAAAAAAAACTAACGGAGCAAAAAATTTAATAAGCCATGGACCTTGTTCAGTAAGTTCTTCAAAGTTTTCTGAAAGTAATTCTTGAACAAAAAGTTTTTCTTCTACTTCTTCTTCGTTACAGAAAGATCCTACAAAGAGGATTAAGAAAAGACAGGTAAATAAGAATTTTTTCATTTCGATAAATGGTTTATTTTTTCTTAAGGCGAATTAATAAAAAAATGATTTTCGAGATCGAGCATAAATTGATTTTTCACCAAATTAAATTGTATTAACAAGATACTGAGAGAACCTTCACCAATACAAATATTTGTTAACGATGAAAAGGAAATTATGAAGGTTGAAATGATATTAAATGTCAGAATAACTTTTTTCGATAGTAACAGGATGATTTTACCCTCTCTTGAAATTTCTTTTTGTTCTCCTCCAACCAAAAAAATAAAAAAAGAAAAATTTCCTAAAACCATTTTTGAAAATTCTTAGATAATCCTTAATCAATTATCAAAAACAACAAAAATATCTTGGTTCGTGAATTAAAGAAGACTATAGAGATATAAACACCACGTATATGGAACACAAAGCTATTTCCCACAATTTCTGTTGTTTTTCGAAGTAGTAATCTAATCAGGGTAAAGTTGGAAATGTTTTCAAAAAAAATTAAATAAAAACAAAGTGAAAACCAACAAGAAATGCCTTATTCAAATAACTTTGATGCAATTTAAAAAGAGAAGGCAGTAACACAAACATTGATAAAGTCTAATATGGAACACAGTTTAATTGTTAGACGATTTAGAATCTCTCCACTACCACCTCAGAAAAATACTTACTTTTCTTGCTCGAAATTGATTTTGTCAATAGTGGAAAAAAAGTGAAAAAGGGTAAAAAAAGATTCAAACAATTTTTTATTCGGAACTTAAGGTTTACAATCCCTGAAATTTGATAAAAGATTATATTGTGTAGGGTGTAGGGGCTAGTTAATTTGGGTTTTAGCTGATCGATCTTATGCTTGGTATGAGTTTTAATAGTGGTTCGATATTACATTTTTTTTTTGATTTTTCCGAAATCGGAATTAAAGAATGTAAGATTAATAGATTGTTATGTGTTTAAGAATAAATGTAGATTTTTGTATTTTCGAAGAAAATTCTAGTTTAATTTTTAGTCAATTAACAAAATAAAAAAAAATTTTTTTTTTTTTAATTTATTATTGAAGAAGTGTAAATTATACTCTGGATGCACTTTTACTTAAATCCCCTTTCAGTAATTAAAGCGTAAAATCATATATTTCGCGTTTATTAATTATTTTAAATAGTTTCAAACATTTTGTTTTGAAATTAATTCATTAAGATTTTTTTTTTTTTAATGTGTTATAAAATATTAATCTATCTTTTTCATAGGAAGGATAGACCGATAAAAAATGATCAATAATTTCTTGTTTTAATAAAGAGATCTAAATATTTGAACAACTATAGATCAAATGAAATAGGTTACTTTATTAAGTTTTTTAGAACTTTATAGATGTTTTGAATCTATAGAGTGATAAGGTTTTAAGAATAATATTTATTTTTACAAATTTGAGTTGCTTTTTTTTTTTTTTTTTCATTTTCTTTTTTTTTCTATTTAATTTTCTTTTTGTTTTGTCAACCAATATAAATTTGGAACTTGCTCGATTCCAAAATAATTTTTTTTCTTCATCATCTAAATTATTAATTTACCATTAGTAATCAGAGCTGTAAGATGATCTTTGATCACTCCCTTTAATCAATAAAAAAAAAACTTGTCTCTGTTTTTAAATTTCCAAAGGATTAAATTCTTTCAATTTAAAAATATTTTTTTTCTTCAAGTAAATTGATGGGTTTACTTTGATATACTCTTTTTTGTGTTTATTTTATTACCATCTAAGCTAAATTTCAAAATAGCAGTGGATTTTTCACAAGTAAAATATTTGTTTAATTGTTTTATTTTTTTTTTTTTTGAATAATAATGTATTTTACCAAAGTGTTTAGAGATAATAACCAGAACATATTAATACATAAAAAGATTGTGTATTCATTTTATTTTTTGAAAGACAAATGAAAAAAGAAAAAAAATAAAAATAAAAAAGTTTGCCACTAATTTTGAAATTTTGTTTATATTTGACACATTAAGGATTTTGTAACATTCTTGAGAAAAAAATAACTCATATAAGAAAAGAAAAAAATGAAATAAACGTCTTTGAGATCTCAAAAAGTGCTAAAGAGAGATACTTCAAAACTAAAACAGTAGTTTTCAAAATTATATAGTCCAATTATTCAAATTGGAAGTCACTCATATGCTTTTTTTTATAAAAATGATATAATTTTAATTGTTAATTTTTGGAGATTGATCACTCTTCACATATGTTGGTTAATTTTTGATTTTTATTGATTACTTTGAAAAATTACAATTTTTTTTTTTAATCCATCTCAGAGAATTATTTTTAACGAAACGACTCGGCCCTTATCCCTTCTTATTTACCTGAATTCCTAAATTTTCAATTAGAAATTTTATTAAAGACTCAAAAATAATTACATTATCAACTTGGGTTATTAAAAAAAAATGAATCCTGTTTTTCAACAATTAAGATTATTATTATTTTTTAATATATGTCCTTAATAAAATTCAGCACTATTTTTTTCTTGTTAATATTTTTCGAAATTAAGTTCATAACTTAATTCAATTAACCACTGTGATATTTTTTTTTTAGAATAAAAAAACTTTCAACTTTTGAATATCAAAAATATTTTTTGAAATTACTGTGCACTTTTTTATTTTTTTTTGAAAAATTCAGGTTGAGAAAAGCTTGAAATCAAAGAATAAGTTAATATATTAAATTAGAATGGTTTTTGAGAGAGTTTATCTTTTTAGTTGAACTTTTTTTTAATTTAACCATTTAAAACTAAAAAAAACATTTGAAGACTAAATTAGTGCCTTTTATGAAAAGAAAATTCCCATAATTTAGAATTTGTTTTAGTAAATGAGTTAAAACAAGATATTGTATCTAAAAATATACATAATTTCAAGTTTGAATTCAATGATTTTGGCAAAACATGTTTTCAAGAAAAAGTTAAATTGAAACTTTATTTATTTTTATTTTATCATTTAATTTTTTTAATTGTTTTAATGGAAAGTATTTGATCAGTTTTCAATTTTTAGTGTTTTTTGGGTCATCGGGACATATTAGAAAAATTATTTTTTTTTAATTCAGATATCCAGATTTTGCGATTATTTTCATTGACGATGCAATTCCATCGAAAATGGCACAAATCTTCAATAATATCTTAATAATTGATTTTTTTTTTGTCTAGTTTGGAAAATTTTGATTTTATTTTATTCATCAACATAAGAGTAGCTGATTAAATAATTTACAAAATTTTCAAGTTTTAAAATTGTAGTGTAACCCTTCCTATTTTAAATATCCTTTGTTTTTAGGTTTTCAAGAATATAAAAGTATTTAGTAAAATCATTGTTTTTATTCAATTCTTTTGAATGTAAAAAAATTCTAAATATTTTAATTTAATTATATATTTATTTTAATTTAATTATATACCTAAAATCGCATTGTCTGCAAGGCAACAATCAATTTACAACTCCCTTCTTGTTAATAAAAAAAAAATTAAATAAAAATAAAAAATAGAATAATCCTTTTGCATTTAACTTTCAAAAGTTAAGTAAAATTTAGATTTTTTGTATTTTCAAGATCTTTATAATTGCTTTTTTGTGTGTTTGGTAAAATAAATGTTAGGAAAAAACAATTTCAAAGAATATTAAAATCAAAATAATAAATAATCAATTAAAATTTATTTGTAGTTTTTGAATGATACAAAAAATGAATATTTATTCTTCGATTCTTCGCAATTAAATTAATTTTTATTTCTTCTATTTCTTCTTCGTTTTTTTCTTTTTTGATTTCTTTTTGATTTGGAAGTATGAACAAAATCATCATCAGAGTCTTCTAAAACGTCTTGATCATTCCAATTAAGAGAATCATCAAAAATAATTATGGGCTCGATTTTTTTTTTAGTAATTTCAATTTCATTTACAAGAGGATCGATAAGATTTTGATAATTCGGCGAATACCATTCATCAAATCTGTCCGTTAAAGTTAAAAATGTTGTATTATTATCATTATTATCATTATTATTATCATTATTATCATCATTATTATTATTATCATTATCATTATCATTATTATTATTATTATTATTATTGTTGTTGTTATTGTTGCTTTTGATTTCAATTTTATTGGTATTAGGCCTATAATTCATATTTTTGTTAGTGGGGGTGGGATTGGGAGTAAGAGATATAGTAGAAGTTAGAGGCATAGGCCGAAGCTGAGGATTAGCATTGTTATTTTGATTAAAAATATTGTTTGACACTTTTGCTGTATGATTAAAATCAAAATTCATATTTGCTGAATGTGGTGTTTCTTTGAATTCTAAGGAAAATGAAGTTGCAAATATTTTTCTTCCTTTCTCTTTCTCTTTCTCCTTATCCTTATCCTTATCCTTTTCCCTTTTTCCCCCTAAATTATCAATTTTTAATTGCTCTTCATTATTGCCAAATAAAAAAAATTTTTCAATTTTTTCTATAAAATTATCAATCTCTTCAAAGTTTTTTCTATTGTTACAAAAGTTTTGGTGTCTTTTGCTTTTGTGATGTTTTTTTAAATTTGAATATTTTACTTTACAATTCTCACAATAACCAATTTTTTTAATTGTTATTCTTCTTTTTTTTTGTTTCAGTTTTCTTTTTCTTCTTAATTTTCTTTCTTGTCCACATTCCCCGATCACTTGATCAAGATTATATAGTCTTCTTGAAGATCTTTGCTGAAGAAAAAAAGGAGTCGTTCTCATTTTATTTATGGGGAACTTTTTGAGAGCCGGTTGGTGGTTCTTGTGTGTGTCTTCAATTTTGAGGTAATTGTATTTTTTGTTCTTTTTTAAGTGTCTCTTTTTTTTGGTACTAAGGCCCCTTTGCGCATTAATAATTTTCTCAGCTATTATTTTGTTTCTTTTGTTGCCTCTATTTTTTATATTTTGAAGAATATTTGTTGTCTTTTGGGCTATGTTCACTGGATCTCGATTTGTTACCATTAACTTGGCTTGTGAAAGCTGTGGTATTTTATTTTCGAGAGACAGAAAGATATTGCTCCGAAACTGGTTTACTGATCTTGTTTTAATTCTTCCTTGTGTGTTATTAATTTTGTTTTTGTTTTGGTACAGGTTTATATTTTGGCTTGTGTTTTCGTTTTGGTTTTTGTTTTTGTTGTTAGGATTTTTCAAATTATTATTTGGTTTTTGAATATGTTTTTCCAACCATTTTTCAAGACTAGACACACGAACAATACGTGATCCAAATTTATGAGCTTTGTTAATATTAGACTGCTTTTGTGCTTTTTGTTTGTTAATATTTTTTGAAAAGAACAGGTTTTTGAATTCGAAAAAATTAAAGAAATGAAAAAATTTTTGTTTTTTTTTTCTTTTGTTAGGTTTTTTTTTTTTTGCTAGGTTTTTTTTTGTTTTTAAACCTTGATCCAAAAAGACAAAAAAATAGAATTGATTCAAATTGGGAAAACACACTTACAAAACAAAACTGGTAATGAAAAAGAAGATTGGTTTAATTTATTTTGAGTGTTCTGAGAACCTGATTTACAATTAGAAGATATGTTGCTTTGTGTTTGATCTGTTATGAAATAATTGATCGACGAATCTAAGATCGTCGTTATTTGTGCGCCCATCGATTTTAATTGGCTGTTGATTTTAAAACGAGTGTTGAGATTAGAAATATCTAAAAAGAATATTTTCCCAATCAAGCTCTTCAACATCTTTCTTATTTATTTAAATAACAAACTTTAAATAGATCAAAAAGTTGTTCAAAAAGTTAATTTTAGAAAAATGATTTTATTTGAGTTTTTCTAACAACAAAAAATCTTATAAATTTGAGAAAGTTTTCTGTCTTTTCAAACTCTCAAACACTTGAATATAAATTACAAACCTTTCAAATACTTTGAAGGTGAAAAGTGCTCTCAAAGTCAAAATGTGTTGTAATAGTCACGAGATTTTTTGGTTTGGTTTTCACAATTCTTTGTTTAAAGATACTTTGATGATTTTATTAAAGCAAATTATCAACACAAATGAAAGTCTTCATTTTACATGTACTTTGAAAGTTATTTTCCCAAGTGTGAAACAAAGTTTTGTGTACAAGCTCTCAATCATATAAGATAAGAATTTATCTTATAATGTAAAGGTATTTTAGAAAGTAATTGTATTACGTCTTTTGAGAAGAGTTTGCTCTTGAGTTTCTGAAGGAAAAAAATTTTTTTATGATTTATTGATCTTTTTTTTCTAAATAAATCTTGATTTAAGGTTTACAACCCCTGAAATTGGAAAAAATATTATCTTTTACTAGGGGTATTGATTTGTTATTTTGGTTCTTAGATATCGATCTTGGATTAGGCATGAATTTTAATACTGGTTTAATAAGGCAGTTTTTGGTATTTTACTTTTTTTTTTTTCCGAAATCTAAATTGAAGAATAAAAGACCAATAGCTTGGAAGGCGTTACGTAATAATTTTTATTTTTTAGTTGTTAATTGAAATTTTTATTTAGGTTTGGTATTAATTATAATTGTGGTTTAAAAATGAATTATTTCTTTTTTTTTAACCAAAAAATTAATCAAAGTGTGAAAGAACTAGAGGCTGGAAGTTTTGTAAGTAATAAAAAAATCAAGATTTTTAGTTATCAATTGAAATTTTTCTTTCCAATTTACTCAATTATCAAGAAAAGAAAATTAAAGTTTTTAAAATCATCAAATAAAGCCAAGTTAAAGATAGAACATCTAAGAACGAAAATAAAAAGTCCATAGACTTAAAAATAGATAATATTTTTTTTTCCATTTATTATTTAAAGAACAATAAATTTCTTTAATTTAAAAGAAATTATTTTCTTAAGGTACAAGGATTAAAATATTGCCTGCCAAACAACTATAATATGTGTTTCAAAATATAATCCATACTTTTTTTTTTTCTTATTTTTCCAAGGAAATATCTGTATAGAAATCAATAATATATCTTAGGTCAAACAAATTTTGAAGATAAAATCCTTGATCTTATAAGTAAATTTTAAATTTGTTATTAAATTTGTTCAAAATTATTCGTAATTCCCAATTATTATTGAAATTTTTTATTTTTTGTTTGTGTGAAATTTTCTCTAGAATTAACTCTATTTTTGAATACAATTTTCTAATTTGATTGCTTCATTTTTCGAATTTATTTTTTAATTATTGAATATAAAGTACAGTCAGTTCCACTTTTAAGACACAAACTTTCAACGAAATTTAAGGCCAAAAACTCTCAAATTAAGGCACAAAATTTTTAATTATTTTTTTTACAATTTATTTTTACTAGAATCTGAATTTTGTACCTTAATTTGAGATTTTAATTGTAACTTAAATTTTGTTGAAAGTTTTTGCCTTAAAAGTGAAACTGACTGTATAACAATATAATGTTTACTTATCGTTTATTACAGTTTTTTGTAACTATTAATTTCTATGTTCTCAGAAAAAAAAGAAATACGTTTTTTATTTGGAAACATTGATTAAACTTTCTTATTTGTTTGATTTTTGTGAAATACTGTTTTCTAGTGACAAAAAGTGCTAAAAATATTTAATATATTTTTTAAAGAAAGTTGAATATTAATCTAGGAAAGAAACAGCATTCGATTGCAAAATTAAGGTTGTATTATGAAGAAAAATTATTAAAAGTTTTATGATTTTTGGCTTTTTTTAAATTCTTATTATTTTCAAAAGTTTTTAAAAGGGGATAAGGGTGTTCGATTATGGAAAAAATCAAAAAAAAAAAAAAGAATTGAATTTTTTAACGAGATGTTTATTATTGAAATTCAAGTTATTTTGTGTTCTTATCAAGATCTGGTGGTTGTTAAATCTTACAAATTTTTATTCCGTAAGATCTACAAAGGAAAAAAATGATACATTTTTTACAAAAAATGTGCTAAAAATTGTCATTGTATGAAAAAATGAAAAAAAGGATTGGCAAAAACATGCTTTTTGAGACAATTTCTCTTTAAAAATATTTTTAAATTTTTCAGTAGAAAAAGTCAAAATAATAATAATAAAACTTTTCAATGATTTTTAAGAACTATATACACAATTCAACAATTTATCTCAACGCCTTTTGATCCAATCCCATTTAAAAAGTGAAGTTAGGATCTTTGAAATATTCTCAAATTTGGATCAAAAAATTATTTTATGCCATTTTTTTTATGAAAAATTAACTCAGAAATTTTGAGATAATGGAACTCAAATACCTTGTTAAGGATCTTAAAAATGAAAAAGAAAAATAATCACAATTTTATAACAATAAAACATTCTCAACAAACATCTTTAAATCTTAATGATCGTGTTCCCAATGATTTTGACCTTTGGGTTAGGTATAATTGTAAATTATCCCACAAACCACATAGCTGTTCCAGTTTCCCTACTAAATATTTAAAGACATAGAAATTGGTTGTCTATTATAAAATTGTGTTTTGTGAAATAGAAAATCCAATTCCAGATTATCAGATATAAATTTTAACTTCTCTTACTTTATTTGAGAAATTTATTTGTAAAAAAACCAAGACAATAATTAAATTTTCATAAAAAAAGAAATCACAGAAATCCTGAAAACTTGAAAGTATTTTTCGATCATTGTTTTTTAAATTGAAAAACATGGGATTTTAATAGTTTATGAAATTGGAGATCCATTTTAGTTTAAGTATTTTTAATGAATTTCTTTTTCAATTGCTAAAACAAAAAAATGGATACCTGATTTTAATAGAATATTATAAATTTTATGATTTATGATGATTTTTAATAACCACTTTTATGGTTTGTTTTACATGTATAAAAATTCAGCATAGAAAACAAATTTCAGGATATTATAAATATCCATGCGATAACTGGAATGGAATTTATTAATAATTACATAAGATGTGATTTTTACTTATTATTATTTTTTTTGGATCTTTTTGTTGTTCCTTAAATTAAATCTCCCAATCATGACTTAGAGGAGAGTTCCCCCTTGAATTGTTTGTGGAAGAACTTAATCCAATGATAAAGAACTTTACATGTTTAATGGGATTTTTTGGTAATAACTTTTTTAGGATCGTTTCTATCCCAAAACATAATTTTTTATATAGTCAATTCAACTTTTAAGGAAGAAACTTTCAACGAAATTTAAGGCACAGTAAAAATACCAAATTAAAGCACAAAATTCAGTTTCTAGTAAAATAAATTGTAAAAAAAAAAACAAATTTTATACCTTAATTTTAGATTTTTTTGTGCTTGAAATTTCGTTGAAAGTTTGTGCCTTAAAGGTGAAACTGGCTTTATCAAGATAAATTGGGTAGAGGATATCTGGTAATGGTTTTGAAGAATTTTTAATAAAAAGCTCTTTTTGAAATTAAATTTGCAAAAATTAGTCAGTTTTTTTGTATTTTTAAAAATAAAATATTGTGTAAATAGAGAAAAAATGATCTTTATATTTATGGAATTGGGAATTTTCGTGGATTTAATCCAACTATAAAACACTTTATGGAAGAAATTATTCAAAAAAATGTCTTTATTGTAAAACAACAGACTTTTTCATCAAAAATTTTTCACTTTCCGAATTTTTAATCTCTTTGAACAATTTTTAAAACCTAATCATCTTAACCCCAGAACCAAAAAATACAAAACATTTAAACCTACCAAAAATGTGTAAGAGTTTTAAAAATTGTTTTAAAGTGTAATTTTCTCAAAAATTCGATATTTACCAACATTCTTTTTCATTTTTTCATTTCGGAAAACTAGGAGTTTAAATTTTTTTGAAAAAAAGTCATTTTTTACTACTTAGATCTCACCAAATAAAATTTTGTGAGAGTTACCAACAGGTAGAACCCGATTGGAACACATTTTACCTATGAATTTTAATCTGATACGTAGTCCTTAAAAAACGATAACAAATTTTTTTTAATTACCCAAACTGTTTTTATATTGGCAAAAAAAATTAATTATGGAATCAGGTTGGGAAACTTTTACAAAATAATAGAATTGTGAATTCCAAATTGAAAACATCATTTGTGTTTGATTCTGGTTGTCAAAAAAAATTCAACTTCTCATTTTTAAACTAATTCTTTTACACTTTTTTCAATACAATATTTTTTATCTTTCTCCTCAGATGAGTTATTACGATAACACTAATTATGACAGCCGAAATAGTGGGATGAGTGATGAAACAAAACAATTTTTGATAGTCTTCTTCACTATTTTTGGTAATTGAACTTTTTGTCTCCTTCTTCTTTAACAAAAAAAAAACAAAAAATTTTTTCTTTTATTTGTTCTTTATTGTTTCCAAGAATCCTTCGAATTTCTTTTTAAGACCCACACCCCAAAAATACTAAAACTAATCAAAAAAAAACAGTTTCAACTCATCAACAAAGATCCTAAAAAAGATTCTTTCATATATTTTTGAATTTTCTTTCTGAAAAAAGAAAATCTCCTTTTTTGTTTAAAACATCAAAAAAAATCTAATTTCTTTTTTTTTTTTATTATTAGAGGTAAGTTATTCAACCAAATTACCTTATGTTTGCAGTTAGGTTTTTTTTAATTTTTGAAATAAAAAGAAAATTTATTCAATTTTCACTTTTTTTTTCAAAAATTAAAAAAGACCACATTTGGGTTTTTTTGAGTTTTCCAAATAAATAGAAAACCTCAAAAAAACCTATAACACTTCACAGATAAAACAGAAAACCTCAAGAAAATCAGGCACTCTATGGCACTTCATAAACCCTAAATTTATTTTTAGAGTTTTTTTTTGCCTGGCTTTAATGAAGGCAAGATTAACGTTCGAATAAATTTCTTTTTTGAATAAAAATTAGTAGATCCAAAACACCCCAAAAGTTTCAAAACAAACACCAAACTGTGAAAACACTTCTGGCAAATTCCATAACATATGAAAATTTTTTCTTAATTTGAACTAATTGATCAAAAATCCTTTAAATTTCTTGTTTATGTAGTAAAAAATATCTGACTTGTTGATCTTGTTTTTCATTTTATATTAAAAAAACAAAAAACTAATTTCAACCAAAGGTGTTTCTCATGCAATCGGGATACTTCGTGGAATAATCAAATATGGAACTTTTTGTAGTCCCAAAGATCCATCTGCGAATGAAGTGAGTGTCTCTACACTTACCCAAACTAATAATAACCAAACGATGGGAGAAGAGTTTGAAATGCAAACCTTCGGTGGAGGAGGTTTTAACCAAGACATTCTGAATCTTGCAAATGGGCTCACATCTGAATTAAACAAGGCACAATTTAACCGTGGTCCATTAAATACCAACCAAATGAACATGGGCATGGGTATGAACATGAAAATGAATAATAATATGACGCTTAATTATGACCAGCCACCCCAATACCAAGAAAATAGTAATAATTTTGGAGGAGAAATGTTTGTTGGACAAAGCAATGATTTTAACCAAATGAACATGAACAATATGAACATGAATATGGGCAACATGAATCAAACCAACAACTCCCAAAATGAAGAGATGAGCAAGATCATTGATGTCCTTGAAAAAGAAATATCAAATCTTGGGCAAAATCAGCAAACATCACAATTAATGAACCTTGTTGAAAATTTACGCTTGGTCGACAACATCACCAAAGAAGATATTCTAAACCTAGCCAAAGAAATCACAAGCATTGCCCAAACTAGGAATAATAATAATCAAGGAAATGAAAAATTGGTATTAACCAGAACAACAACCCAAAATACAACCCAAGCAACTCCAACCGAAGCATTTGATCCTGCTTCTTTATTCATGCAATACCTTTTTACCTTCATTCCTAAATTTTTTATACGAATGCTAACACTGTTACATACGTCAGCTCTTTTTGTAGCAACAATAGTGACATGGGCATTCTCAATTGTTGAAGTATTAATTGACACCGCAATTAGAATTCTATTTTATGTTTGTAGCCCTGCTGAAGTGCGTAATAAGTCAAGCCAAATAATTGTTGATAAAATTACTTATGTTTTTCTGAATTTTGTCACAATTGTTCAATTAACCCTGATTTTGTATTTCCCGCTATTTACTTGGGTAAGTTTTTATTTTTGTGTTTTTTTTTTATATCAAGATTTAGATGTCAACTTTGTTTCAGTCATAGCGGCGTATCCAAAAAAATTTTTTAAATATTGATTATTATTTTTTATAATTGTATTTTAAAGGATAAATATGAACTAAGTAGAAGAATTCAGATCAGGAAAACTGGTCTCTTTGTGAAGTAAAGCAAAACAAATCACTTTATCTTTTCTTCCTAATTGAAAAACTCAAATTTCTTTAATTCCCTTTAAAAAAAAACAACAACAATGTTCATTTTGATCTTAAGGGTCTAGTCGTTTACCATGGATTTGCTCCATACTCAAGGAGTGACTTGAAACCTAAACAGGGTATTTTGAAATTGCCCTTCTTTTAATTGATAAAATTCAAATAACAAAAAAAAAATTTCAGAGAAAAAATCTCTATTGGCAAAAAATTCAATTTAAAAAAAAAAAATTTTGAGTTGATCTCATTGGCAAAAAATTCAATTAAAAAAAAAAGTTGAAAAGAAATCTCAATTTTCAAACAATCTAACCAACAAAAAAAAAGTTTTTAAAGAATTCTCAATTCCAAAAAATCAAAATTTTTAAAAAACAATTAATTGTTTTTTTTTTTTATTTCCAAATGGTTAAATTTCTTTAATTTAAAACAAATTGTTTTATTTCAGTATAAAATAAATTTAATTCGATTTAATCTAATTTGTGGTTAGATTGTAACCCTCTATATTTGAAAGAGTAAGGATTTTGTAAGATTCTTGAGAGAAAATAATAACTCATTTGAGAATAGTAAAAAATGAAAAAAAAAAATCTTCGATATCTCAAAAAGCGACCAAGAGCAACACTTCGAAACCAACACAGTTGTTTTCAAAATTATAATATCCAGAACCACTCTAATTGGAAATCGAAGTGTCACTATTAAGTGCTTTTTTCTAAAAATGTCCTCTTTTTTGATTATTGATTATTGGAGATCGATCACACTTCACATGTCGGTTAATTTTTGATTGTTATTAGGCACTCTTTAAAATGACAAATTTTTACCAAATCTTATTCTTAAAACCTTAGCACTTTATAGATTAAAACCATCTATAAAGTTCTAAAAAACTTAATAAAGTAACCTATTTCATTTGATCTATAGTTGTTCAAATATTTAGATCTCTTTATTAAAATTATTGAAAATATTGATCATTTTTTATGGGTCTATCCTTCCTATGAAAAAGATAGATTAATATTTCATAACAAATTAAAAAAAAAAAAAAAATCTTAATGAATTAATTTCAAAACAAAATGTTTGAAACTATTTCCCTTAATTAAAAATCATGAAACCCATGATTTTACACTTAAATTCCATTTCAGAAAGGAAATTTAAGTATAAGATCAACTAGAGTATAATTTACACTTCTTCCATAATAATAAAAACAACAACTTTATATATTTTTTCTTAATTTTTTCCTATTTAATTTCCCTTCTCAAAAAACTTACATTCTCATTTTTTTTTTTTTTTTTTTTACATTTCGATTTTTTATTAATAGTTTTGGAAAAACAATGGTAACTCAAAACAAATTACTTTTAGTCAGGTTACTCCACAGAATGGGCTCTGTGAAAAGAAATGGGAAGCTAAACCAGTTTTAGGCAAAGCAAGTTCTACGTTTGCACTTTTACTTGCAGTCCTTCTTTCATATGGATTTGGTGCTTTTTAAATTTGATAATATCCGTTAATTGAATGAATTTGAGAAAATAAGTAATAAATTTTTCTTGGTTGGGTGATATTTATAGCCCTCAGATCGAAAAATATGTTTCTCATTTTCGAAACAATGAGTCAAATTGCGTGAGTTATTTTTTGTTGAATTGTGAAGATCTTTAAGGAAAAAAATTAATTTAAAAAAAAATAAAAATAAAAAAAAATTATGCAAAGTTTTTTTATTCTTTTAGGATCATTTGAGCTCGACGAGTTTTAGAATTCTTAATAAAAGTTTTACGAGTAATTACCTCAACTAGAAAAAAAAATATTTTTATATTGAATACATCATTTTTTGAAAAGTTATGACCTCATTCTTTTGAAACTCTCAATTTAATTTAAAGCATTAACTATAATAGATTTATAATACTGATTTTTAAAAAAAAAAATAATGACTAATATTTGAACGATTTTAACTTTTTATAAACTTTAAAATTAAGGTTAAAGATAAAGAAGAAAATATATTTAATAACATATCAATATTATTTTAAACTATTTATCCAAACTTGATGAAATTTTGGTCAATTAGTGTTACTAAGGGATAAATGTAGATTAGAAAATCCCTTACTGTTTCAAAGTTAGATGGTTCATAAAATAACTTAAAATTGGATTAAATTAAATTAAATTGATTTTATACTGAAATAAAACAATTTGTTACAGATTGAAGAAATTTAGACAATTTGGAATATAAAAAAAGAAAAGAATATAGTTGTTTTTTTTATTTTTTTTTTTTTATTTTCTCTAATTACGAATCCAATTTAGGAATATTCGAATTTTATGCTCTGTGAGGGTTGAAATAAAATACTATCAACAGAAAAAAAGCTTTAAAAGACAATGAATTGAGGAAAAGTCAAAATATTACAATTTTTGGGATTTTTGGACTTTTTTAGATTTGGAAGGAAAATCATTTATTGATCCAAAAACTTATTGAATTTCCCGAACAAAACAAGGCAAAACGAACAAGTTATTTTTTTGATATTAAGAAAATGCCACTCCACTTTCTTTTCAAGTATATTTATACTCTCTCGCTACACTCTAACATACTTGAAAAGAAAGTGGAGTGAAATTTTCCTAATGTAATTTTTTTCTTCAAAATTTGTTTTGAATAATTTGGATTTGATGAAGGAAAATTGTTTTTTGCCCAACACAAAATTTTCTAAAAAAAACCTAAATTTTTCAAGTTAGCAAGATCCCTTAGATCAAGTTTCTTTTAAATCTATAAATATGTTATAGGTGGAAAAATAGTATCCACTAACCAGAAAATTTGGATAACCCATAAAGGATTAGTATTATATGAAAACAGGGCAAATTTTTGAAATATTTTATTGGTGATATTCTCTACTTACAAATTTTGTAAATACCCAAGTGATGAAGAAATTCTGATCGGCTTTAAATCCCTCAGTTGAACAAATATTCTCAGTAAGATTAAATTTTTTTCCCCATTTTTTATAAAAAAAATAAAACCTTTAAATTCATTTTATTTCCCAATTATAAAATTTTTTTACCTTTTTTATTACCATTTCCATCATTATTACATAAAACCAAGTCTTTGTTGTCCTGAAATATTTATAAAAAGATTTTTTTTTTTTTGGGGGGGTTATTCTTTTAGTTAATCAAAAAAATTAATTTATTCAACCTATTGAAAAAATATTTGTATTTTTTCAAGAATAATAGTTTTAAAAATTAAATTTTGAAAGTCATTTATTAATATTACTTTGAAAAATTGTATTTTTGTTCCAAGATAAAATTTTATTTCTCAAAAAAAAATTGTCTTGAAGATATTTTTGGAATTAAATAAGTTTATCCTCAAAATTCAAAATTATTTTATTTCTTACAAAAATGATTTGAATTGTAATAATGGTTCTTTTAAGAAGAAGAACAAAAAATTTGTGAAAAAAATGTTTTACAAAATTGAATATCTTTTTCATTTTTTTTTTCATTTTTTGACCATCAGAAGACAACTTTTTTTAAAACTTTAAATAATAAAAAATGTTTGCTTATTAGATCAAAATTCCAATGATAAACTTACAATTAAACTTTTATCAAATTATCAATAATTTAATCGCCTATGCCTCAAATTGGTTTTATTGACTGAGATTTAACTTGAAAGATCATTATGAAAAATAATAACTAAATAAAAAATTTTCTTTCGAAATCAAGACTATCCAATAAAAGACGAAATATATGTTTTATAATTTTCAAGAATTAACTTTGTTGTTAATAACAATAATAGTTTACTTTTTATAGTTGTATATTGGAAATATGTGAATTTTGGATTTCAAAAAAGAGACTCAAATTAAAAAATTGTCCAAATGAATATAACTCATCCATTTCATAAATTAAAACTCAAATTTTAAAAATATTTTTTTGGAATCTTTTTAAGATTCCATTTTATTTTTCGTAAAATCTACCCCCTTAAAACGTTTTTTTGTAAATTGTATTTTGGAAAATTTTTATTATTAACTTTGTAAATTCTAACCAATTAGAAAAATAAACACGAACACTATATGAAACTTTTAAGATCTTTTTTTTTTTATTTATGTTTTTGAATTTTTTGTCATTGAGATCTATAAATCCTTTTTTATGGTTATTTAATTTTTTTAGTCAGTTCAAATTCTCTAAAATTGATATATTTTGTTAATTAGGAATTTTTAAGCCAATAGAAGTGAAATTTCAGCATAAAATTATTATTACAAAAAGTGCCTTGGGTATGGAGCTCATCTGTGGTACGTGATTCACAATTAATTACAAATACTGAAGTCAAAATAATGCGTGTCGAAAAATTTAATGCAGGTTTCAAAATAAAAAACGTGTTTTTTTTGTTATAGAAGACATATACATTAACCATTAAAACAAGCCAAAAATCAACTCAAAGTAAATATAATATTGATTTCTTAAAGTTCTATTATTTAAAGACGAATTCTAAAAATAACAGATCAAATTTTGTAAATGTTATCTCAAAAAATAGAGTTAATTTTTATTTAAAAAATTTTAATTCATTAAAAAAACAAACAAAATTCAAAAACAAATTGAGAATATTTCAAAATAATTTGAACAAATTTACATTCATAATTTAATATTTAACTCAAAATATCAAGAAATTGACCTCCCAAATTGATTTGAACTTATGTATACTACTATATTATGAAACTAGAAGATGCTATCTTGAAACAAGAAGAAAAACAATCAGGGTTTTTATTTTGAAACAAGTATTATAGTATTTTGGCAAGCATTATTTTGATCACTGTATTTGAAATTAAATTAGTATATATAATTGCATCTTGTGATCCTTTTTAAACCAAAAGGTATTTCTTTCATTTAACATTTTTAATTTACACAAGTACTCCCAAAATATTTAGAATAAAAAAGTCTCCAACATATCAATAGATTATTACAAATTTCAATCTAATTATTTCAAAATTCTCTTTAGTTGAACGAAAAATAGTGAAGCAAATTAGAAATGAATTTTTTTTTCCTATTGAGACAAAAACACTTAATTTATGAACTAATTAAGGGTGGTCTTTTTTTGATGAATAAATCGGGTTATTTTCCAATTAATAAATTGAAATTTTTTCGAATTTCTCAAAATAATTTACTATTTATAAGTTGAAAAAAATCAATTATACTTTTCAAAATCAATTACAAATAATAAAGATATTTCACGAGATTTAATTTAGCTTTCTGATTGGCCTTTGAGATAAAATTCTCTTTTAGAAAATCTGATTTTCACAAAACACATTAGGAAGTCTTCAAAATAAATGACTTAATCACTAAACTCTTGAATTTTTTGATAAAGTTTTATAATTATTTGAAGTAGCCTTAAAAACAAATTTCTGGGGTTGTGAAATAACTAAAAGTTAATGGATAACAGTAATACTTATAATTTAGATACTTTCTCATTTGTAAAAGAGAATTGTAAAAGAATCTTTTCGGAATTTTTATTATTTTAAAAAATCTATTTTTCATCCATTAATTTTATCTAAAGTCAAAACTTTGGTGATGAGAAAATTTAAATTATCAACTTGGTTTTTTTTTCAATGAAAATACTGTTTGGGGAAAAATAAATTGACCATTGTGAAAAAAATTTGGGTCATTAAAAAAAATTGGGTCAGTCAAAAATTTGTTTTCGTTTTTTAAATAGTAAATATTAGCAAAATGATTTTTTGATCAAAGTAAAATTTTATGAACAAATCTTACATTTAAGTAAAACCAAAGTCACTATCAATAATAATTTTCAAAAGTAAAATTAAACTGTTGCATTTTAACCTTTTGGAATTACTGTGGAACTCCAAAAAAACAAAAAATTTACTTTTAATTATAAACTTTACTAAAAATGTTGATTTTTTTTTATTAGATTACATTCCAAGATCAAGTTAATCATTGTTTGGGAAGACCAAAAATTAATAACCGTTTTAAATTAAGGTTTGTCTAAGGGGATTTTAAGAATTTAAATGGTTTCTGAAATCTTGATATTTCGGTATTTTGAAGTTTTGATTGTAAACATTAGTGGAAAACAATCTCTTTCGAAAAAACAGCTTTTTTGGAAGATTTTATTATTCAATTTGGTTTAAAAGGTTATTTAAGATTAACCGTGATAAATTTGCGTTCATTAACAATGATAAATATCTTATTGAATTAATAGATTTTAATATTTCCTATTAAATATTTCTCTTATTTTTAGTAAAGTTGACAATTAAAAGTAAATTTTTGTTTTTTTAGAGTTCCACAGTAATTCTAAAAGGTTAAAATGCAACAGTTTAATTTTACTTTTGAAAATTATTATTGATAGTAACTTTGGTTTTACTTAAATGTAAGATTTGTTCATAAAATTTTACTTTGATCAAAAATCATTTTGCTAATATTTACTATTTAAAAAACGAAAACAAATTTTTGACTGACCCAATTTTTTTTAATGACCCAAATTTTTTTCACAATGGTGAACAAAATTTTCATTCAGCTTTCAAAAAAAATTTTTTTTAAATCTTTTGTAAAATTTCAAATTTTTAATTCTCAAAAGAAACTTAAATTATTAATTTCACTTTAAGAATTGGGAATTTTGATTTATTAAATTGACTCTTGGGTAGTAGACTTTTTTTTAGAAAGCTGAATGAAAATTTTGATCTTTTTATTTTACAATTAATGGTATTCAATCTTTTCAAATAATCTTGGATACCTATCAATAAATAATTTAAAAAATTATTTTTTATTGTTTTAAAGAAAATAAAAAATCAACCAAAGTTTTCCAAAACAAACAATAATCAGGAAAAAATTGAAGCTTTTGAACACTTTTAATTTTTTAGAGATCATTTTTTTACTTTCCAAAAAAAAATAATTTATTTTTCAAAAAAACTAAACAATTCAAGAATAATGAAAACAACACCACTAACAACAATACTTAAACCACACATTAATAATCCTAAATTAGCTGATGTAATTTTTCATGTAGGCCGTAACAAGGAGAAAATGTATGGGCACAGATTTGTGCTATCTGTAAATTCCAACTATCTCATGAGAATGTTTTTTTCAAAACAAACCAAACATAGGAATAAAAATGTCAAACCCTTTTTGCGTCTTATCACCCTACCCCATATTGAACCAGAAACGTTTTTAAATATATTAGAATTTTGCTATTTACGAAAAACGACGATTACCAATGATAATGTATTTCAAATTCTGAAATATTCAAGGAAATTTGAATTAAAGGAATTACAACAATTGTGCCAAAATTATTTAATGGAGAACCTTAATGATCAAAATGCTTTGATGGTATATCAAAGTGTTATCAGAGATCAACAAAAGAAAGGTATCGATAGGGTCTATAAATATATTGTCGATCATAGCGAGGTTTTCAAAAGGGAAAAAGGCTTTGTTGGGATCAGCTATCATGCCATTAGGAATATTTTAAGATCTAAAGACTTGTGTGTCCAGGAAAAGCATTTAGCTAATCGAGTGATTGAATATATTTTGGATAAATGTCAAACTGGGTCAACCAAGATACACAGCAAACAACAAGAAAAAATAAAAAAAAAATATCAAAAACAAGATATAAAAAAAGATTCCAATCAGAAAAGGGGGAAAAGAATGATGAACAAAGATGAAGAAGAGGAAGAAAAGAGGTTAAACAGAAAACTGGAAAGAAAAAAGAAAAAAACAGACAAAGGAAAAGATTATGATCAAGTTAAAGTGATACACAACACAAAGTCGAAGCATAAAAACAGTCACCAAGAAGTACCTTCTGCAAAGCAAATGTCTTTTGACCCTTTTGTTAAAAAAGAAGACTCTTCAAGTCCAACAAATTCTGAGGCAAGTCTTCTGGAAAAGAATAACATTTTGCTAAACTCAAATGACAAAAATAAGAAACTGTTTGATACTGTCTTGTTCTCCAAAATTACAAAAATATGTGATAATAGGACAATTACACCACAAACCGAATACACCGAAGAGCCCTGGTTAGAAACAGATCTGATTTTAATGGAAAAGTGTTTACAGGAGGTTAATCAGTTATCGTTGGCACGGTGTTTAACTGCGGAAAGTGCAAGACTGATCACAAAAAATTCTCTCAAATTATTATCTTTGATCCAGTGGCAAAGATTCCTAAAAAGGAAATATGTAAGGAAATTAGCAAAATGTGGCTTATTCGATGAGGAAAAATTAAATTGGTTTCTTGAATACTCAATTAGTGATGGTAATTTGTCAATCATTGGTGGTGACGGCATCAAAAAAGTCGAACATCATCCCACAAGATCTAGGAAAGTGCATATCAAAAGATCCCATATTAAAGTAATGCTATTGGCAGCTCACAGCCGTGAAAAGCGTCGTGGTGATGTAGTCCGATCAATAAAATCAACGGGCATTTCACATGTCACGGAAATTGACTTATGTACAAGAACGCCTTCAATTTTGGAGCTTAAAAAGTATGACGTTCTCTTTGTGTATTCCTTGGCTAAATTTAGATCACCAAGGATATGTGGGAATGTGTTGGCTGATTATGTTGACAATGGCGGCAGTGTTGTAATTTGTAGCATCAATTGTTTACGAAAAGATTCTCATGATCGACGAGAATTAAG
Source organism: Anaeramoeba flamelloides (assembly GCA_027625915.1). Lineage (NCBI taxonomy): Eukaryota > Anaeramoebidae > Anaeramoeba > Anaeramoeba flamelloides. The sequence goes on along the minus strand of JANTQA010000032.1, from coordinate 6,561,448 downwards.
AGGGAGATTAGTTGAACAGGATTATTTGCCAATCAAAAAGGGTAACGAATGCAAAAAAGCAAGAAGAATACTTGGTAGGACTTTACGAAAAAACCATCATATAATGAATGGTGTTATGAAATTTGATGGTGGAAAAAATTCTTGGAATATCGACACTAAAAGGGTCACGAAGCATTCAAAAATTATCGCCAAATATGATAATGGTAATATTATGATCGCTGAAAAGTGTTTGAAGAATAGGGGGAAAGTAATTCTTTTAAATTTCTTCCCAATTTCCGATTCTGTTAGAAACAACGACGATTATTGGAATACAAATACAGACGGACAGAAAATCATTGCCAATTCAGTAGAATATGCTTATCTTAAATAATGTTGTATTGATTTTCTCATTTTTTCATGTGCATTTTAAAAAGGTGTAACAGAAAGGTTTTCAAAACATTTGTAAAATAAATAAAAATTTCAACCAACCTATTTTTAGTACACTTCTTTAGCCATTTTTTTTAATCACAGTCTTGATAATTATATCAACTACTTTTTCAATTTTGCAGTCTATGGGTATTCAAATCCATTTTTCAAATGATTAAAAATCATTGAAAGGATTTTCCAAATATATCCAATTTTCTTTTTTTCAAATTTTTATAACAATAGATTGGTTGATCAATAACTTTTGGAAATTGATAAAGAAAACAAGTGTAGAGTAGGAAAAAAAATACCCAAAAATGAAAATAGTCTTGGGTAAGATTTTTAATTGTTAATATTAAGAAAATTGATGAGTAATTTCATTTATTTTCAATCAAATCCTTTTTTATTTACAACCTAATCTTTTATGAACACAGTAATAAACCTACTTAAAGTTTATTAAAGTGGGGTTTCTTTAGAATACTAAAGTAATTGTTTGATAGCCTAAGTAGATTTACTTGTTAAGTAGAACAACTTTTTTTCAAAAACTTTAGAGTTTGGAAAATGATAATTTGTATTCTTGTTTTTTGATTAGCTGAATGCTGTTTTGAACAAGTGAAATTTCATTAATCATCATTATAATAAGTGGATGAGTTATAATTTTTAAAGTTTGATGCACAAAGAAAGGATTTGATTTCAAATAAAAGAAATTACACTAAAATTTTCTTAGTATTCACAATGAAAAATCATAGAGTGTATTTTTTTTGATTTCTGGGGATTTTTTTCACTACTTCATATTTAGAAAATAATTTTTTTTTTTTTTGTTATTAGTCTTTTATTATAGGTCTGGGTTTATTTTAATTTCATTCAATAAGATTTTAACTAAAGCTTAGTAGATGTTTGGACAAATAATAAAGTCAAAATTTGTCTAAAAATTAATCCAAATATCCTCAAGAATAGTACAGAAAAGCGAAGATTAAATTAGATTCAAGTCCGAATTCTAAGCAATACAAGAAGATATAATCTCAAAAAAAAAAAAAAAAATGAAATTCTTGGTTTTGAACACAGATCAGACAAATTAAAAATTTCAAAAAAAAAAAATAAAACTAAAAATATTAATTGGGAAATTGATAACTTATCATTATTAAATGAAAATCTAAATTATTTTAGAGACGATTCAATAACCAATAGTTCTGGGTTATGTAAGTATTGAATATTTAAAAATTATTAAGTCTAAAAATAATATCTTAAAACGGTATGGTGCTGTCTATATCGTAGAATTTTGTAAAGTACCCTTAGGTTTTTTTGAGTTTTTCGATTGTATTTGTGAAGTGTTATTGGATTTTTGAAAGTTTCTATTTTATTTAGAAAATCTATTGATTTTCTTTAGAGTTTTTTGAGTTTTCTATTTATTTGTAAAGTGTTCTAGGTTTTTTTGAGGTTTTATAGTTAATTGGGAAAATCTATTATTTGTCGTTGGGTTTTTTTTCTTTTTGAAATACGCCGAAAATTTATCAAAATTTTCTGTTTATTTCAAAAAGTAAAAAAAACCTAGAATACTTCACAAATAAATTGAAAACTCAAAAAAACTAAGGGTACTTTTATAAGATTTGTCTTTTATTAGAAAATCAATCTATTTTCTGGACTGAAAGAAAAATTAAACAATCACAAATAACAATTTTTAAGAATTCAAAACAATAGAGAAAAATCAAAGTTCTGTTTCAATTCTTTCTAATTCAAAAAAAAATAATAATAACAACAAAAAATATTGAAAATTGGTAGACTCAACTTTCTTTTCATAATTAAGAAATGTTATAAATTATCTAAACAGATACTCTTGTATTTTTTATAAGAAAAAAATTGAAATACAAAAATAGTATTTTATATAAAAACTATTTGAATTTAGGAATCATTGAAGATATTGGTAATTTTCGATGGGAGTTCACATCTCTTATAAAAGAATTCAAATTTTGGAGTTATAAGAATTAATTCAAATTAAAAAAAAACAAGAATAATATATTAGATATTATTCAAAAGAAAGAATATGCATTTATCTTTTAAATTAAGTTAATAAAGAAAAAATTGATAATATAAAATTGAAAATAAAAAATTCAGAAATAGTTAAAAAATATAAAAATCAGGGTATATAGCGCCTGAACAAGGAATTATGAAAAGCCAATATATTAATCACATTTTTTGGAATTTTTATTTAATATTGATAATCTATCTATCGGGTTTTTATTCCTATGGTTTCAGGATGTGGATAATTTTTAATTTGGTCAGGTAAATGATATAATATTTTTATTTTCTACTTAATATTTAGATTATTTTTCTTCTTCTCTTTTTTATTCAGTAAATTTTCTTCGTTTACTCTTTTCTTACAATAAATAAATAAATAGGTATTTATCTTTGACTGTTCAACAATAAAGAGAATTATATTTCTTGAGTAAATTTTCAAATAAAAAAATAAAAAAATAGAATAAACATTATAAATAGTATTAATTTTTACTTTAACCAAATAATATTAATAATATTAATAATAATAATATGGAATATATTTTATATTTCCAGCCAGAATGATTTTTATTACAATTTCTCAATATTGATTAAGATTTAGATTCAATAATTTGAAGTTTTCTATTTCACAATTAATATTTATATTTTATTTTATTTTTGCGAAATTTTTAATTTGTCTGAACTGTGTTCATAAAAAAGAATTTCAGTTTTTTTTTTTGAATTTATTTTTATTTTATCGATTAAAATTCTGGCTTGAGTTGGGTAGAGCTTCTATTTTATGTATTATTCTTGGAGAAGTTGGTTTTTTTTTTATAAAAATTTAGTTACTTTATTTGTTATCCAAACATCTACCAAGTTGATTTTCTATTAAAATGGATTAAATATAAATAATTCTAGTACAGTCAGTTTCACTGTTAAGGCACAAACTTTCAAGGAAATTTAAGGCACAAAATAATCTCAAATTAAGGCATAAAATTTGGAATTTTATTTTTTTACAATTTATTTTTAGTAGAATCTGAATTTTGTTCTTTAATTTAAGATTTTTTTGTGCCTTAAATTTCGTTCAAATTTTGTGCCTTAAAAGTGAAACTGAAGGTATTATTGATGGTGGATATTAATTTGAGCATTTTTAATTTTATAATTTTAACGAATTTTTGTTACTTTAATAATTATTTAATTTTTTTAAAAATTTTCTTTTACTCACTTAAATCAAGTTCTTTGTAAATTTTTCACTTTTTCAAGACAAATTCGGAATTATTTTTTTTTTTCGATAATTATATCATTTTTCAGATTTATCCATATTTTTTGATATTCCAATCCTTATAAAATTTTAAGTTCTTATTCTAATATTTTTTAAAATTACTTGTATATTAGTCCTTACATTATTAAAAATGGGTCATAGACAAATATTTGAACATTTTGAACTATATCTTTTAATTTGTCAATTAAAATAATGAAATAAATGGAAATATGGAACAATAAATAGAATTCACTTGATAAGCTTCAATTCACACTTTTTTTATAATATTTATTGTAGCCAAATTTTGTTTTTTTCATTTTCAATAAATTTATTGAGAGTATAATGAACTATTAGATGTCTAATTGGGTCAAAATATTTTACATTATTAAATTTTTCAATAAAAATCATTTAAATCCGGAAAAGTTTTTATTTCTTTTTTAATTATTGAATATCAAAAATAATTCAGTATTAATTAACAGAAAATCACTATATATTATTCCTCTGATAAAACTTGTGAAAAAATATTTTTTTTTTTATGAAATTATTAGTTTCCCTTTGTTATTAAATTTTTCATATCGTTTTGTAATTCTTGAGTTTTATTAATTAAAAAAGTTTTTTTTTTATAATTTTGGGTATACGGTTATGCCAGAATCTTTCTTTAGAAATTCGAAAATAAATTCCAAATACGAAATATTATTTGAATTATTTAACCTCTAACATCAAAACTTTAAAAATTTAAATATATTAGTTTTTTTTCTTCTCTAAGGTTGCCCAAATGATTAAAATGTTCATAAATATAGGAATCTGAATTAAAAAAAATAAGAAGAAAATTCTGAATATTATTACAACAAAAAGTTTTTAATTGAAAATATAAATAAGAATGACTTTTTCTCTTTATTCGCCAAGCGAATAATAAAAAAATATGGTAATTACAAAAAATATTTCTTATAAAAATTTAGGAATTCGTTCAAATAAGAGGAAATAAGAACTCCTCCATTAAACAATAAAAACATAGTAATTTATAAAATTTTTTCATCTAAATTAGATTATTTTTTCCAAGAGCGATTAAAGTGTTGTTCCCAAATAATCTGTTTGTGAGATATATCACAAAAAAAAACTATTTAGGTTTTAAATAATATTATCTGAGTTTAGTCTTGAAAATACAGAACTAATTGTAACTGCAATTAAATTGTGATTAAAAGATCAAAAGCTTTGATCACTATTCGTTGTAAACGAATTGAACAAAATTTTCATTGAGCTGTTCCAAAAACGATTTTATAAATCATGTACAATTCAAATTTTGAATTCCAAAATCAGTTTTAATTATTGACTTGCCTTTAAGAATTACTGGCCTTGGTGGTTTATTTAAATTCTTGGTATGTGATTATTTTGGAAAGTTGAAGGAAAATATTGATCTGTTTATTATACAATTAACAGAATAATATTGTTAGTTTGAATCTAAAAGTGGTGAAGAAGTTTATTAAAACACAATTTTTTTTCTCTTTGATTCGATAATTAATTTATCTTTGATAGAGAATTTGATTTTTATTTTTTTTTACTATTCTTTCTTCTGTTTCTTATGAGCAAAAATAATCAAACAAGCAAAAAACAACAGCAAAAAAAACAAAGTACAGGAGGAAGCAGTGTTCCTGAACATTTAAAAGGGATGACCAAGGAAGAAAGAAGGCAATACTATCAAAAACTAAGAGAACAACAAAATCCCAATCAACAAAAGAAAAAACAACAAAAGAAACAAAAACAAAAACAACAACCAAAAAAAGATCAAAACACAGGAGGAAGCAGTGTTCCTGAACATTTAAAATGGATGACCAAGGAAGAAAGAAGGCAATACTATCAAAAACTAAGAGAACAACAAAATCCAAATCAACAACAAAAACAACAAAAGAAACAAAAACAAAAACAAAAACAAAAACAAAAACAAACCAATACAGGAGGAAGCAGTGTTCCTGAACATTTAAAAGGGATGACCAAGGAAGAACGAAGGCAATACTATCAAAAACTAAGAGAACAACAAAATCCCAATCAACAAAAGAAAAAACAACAAAAGAAACAAAAAAAACAACAACCAAAAAAAGATCAAAACACAGGAGGAAGCAATATTCCAGAACATTTAAAAGGGATGACCAAGGAAGAACGAAGGAAATACTATCAAAAACTAAGAGAAGTGAGTGGAGAAGGCCAGGAAAGCGTTATTCAAAACAAAAACAAAAAACAAAAAAAGCAAGCACAAAAACCAAAAAAGATGACCAAAGAAGAAAGAAAAAAATATTATGAGCAACTTAACAAACAAAAACAAGAACAAAAAAAGAATTGGAATCAAAATTATCAGCAGGGAAAACAAAAAGAACAAACATCGCAAAACAATAAGCAAAAACAAAACGAACAGACCAAACAAAAGGAAATGCAAAAAAACCAAACCAAACCAAAGAAAGCCCAACAACTCTCTGATCCTCGAGTCAGGACATTAACTTCTATTACATCACACATTTCGTCCTTTAAACGGCCAACAACCAAGGAATTGGGTGTCGAATTTTCGGCGAGTGTTATTCACCCATTGACAATTGAACTGTCCTTGAAGTTTTCCTCTGGGAAGATCGGAGGAACCACGGGGCGATGCATCGCCTTATTGAATCTCTTTAAAATCCTGATCATGGAAGTGACTGTAAGGGCAAGGTTCAGCGAAGACGTTGTCAAAATGCTCAATCGCAACATCGAATACTTGATCAAGCACCGGCAGTTTTCGTATACCATGTTCAGTGTCATTCGGACTGTGAAGGAATGGGTCTCGCGCGTGGACTCTTTAGAAATCAAAGATGCCAAAAATAAAATGTGCTCCCAAATCGATGAGTTCTTACGGAAGCACATTTATGACGCCGAGGAAGAAATCACGGAGATCGCTTGGAAAAAAATTAAACCCGGCGATGTTATTTTGGTCTATGCAAACTCTCGTGTCATTGAAAAAATTTTAAAAAAGGCCCATGAAAATGAAATCCCCTTCCGTGTCATAGTCGTGGATTCACGCCCAATGAACGAAGGGAAAAGGCTCTTGAAAAAGTTAGACAATTGCGGCATCAAATGCTCCTTCTGCGAATTAAACGCAATCTCCTACATCATCAAAGAAGTCACAAAGGTCTTTATCGGTGTCGCAGTCATTCTATCAAACGGATCGGCCGTCGGAAGAATTGGGACCGCCATTGTGGCAATGATCGCGAAAAGATCGAGAGTGCCGGTCATTGTTTGCTGCCCCTCCTTTAAATTATCCAAAAAGGTTCAACTCGACTCCTTGGTTTCCAATGAGCACGGCGACCCCCAAAAGGTTTTAACAACGAAAAATTCCAAATCAGTGAAAATTCAAAATTTGCCTTCAGATATGGACGTCGTTTGTCTTTTATGGGACGTCACCCCAATCAACTTCATTTCTTTAGTAATTACAGAATACGGTCTTCTTCCTCCTACTTCAATGCAAGTTTTAATTCGTGAGTTTAAAGATTTTTAAGACTTTTTTTACTTTCTGTTAATTTTTCTTTCAATTTGGATTTTTATTTTTATATTTATTTTTATTTGGTTTATATTTTTATTTTTTGTATTTTGGTATCAGTATTTTCAAATAATTATTTTTCAATAGTCATTAACAATTTTTTTTTTTTATTTTTATTTATTTAACTTTAAAAATATAATTTTTTTATTTAGAAGAAAAATACAGTAAAATAATTGAAGATATAAAATTATTAATCTATTTAATAAAATTTTATTGTTATACAAGAGTAATTTTTTTTTTTTTATTTATTTATTTTTTTTTTTTACCAATGGCAATTGAGACATTATTTTGGAACTGGTTCACTTTACCTTGGCAAGTAAAACACATTTATCAATTTTAGAGAAATAAGTTATCATTTTTAAAAGAGCTCATTTTTCCTAATTAAATTCTCAGTCAAAAGATCCTGAATCCTTTTTAGTTTGAATTTTTTGGATCTGAAAAAAAAAATTTGTCAAACCTTTTTATTTTTATGAAATCATTATTATATTGATTTCTGATAGTTTGATTGTTAAATAATTTTTACAATTAAATCTTGATTTAAATCAATCAATAAAAATAAATCAAATATTGAATCCTTGTATAATAGAAAAAAAATTCATTTTGTAATTTTGTTTCTTTATTTTATTAGATTTTTTGAAATATTAAAATAGTTTAATAATTTAATTTCTTTCATTATCAAGACTATAAACAACAAATTGTTATTATTTAAAATAAGTTATTTGAGAATATTAATTAATTTTAATTATTTGAGGTATATTATTAAATTTCAAATTTGGTCAAATTTCAAAATTGGTCAATGTGAAATTTTTCATATTTTTGAAGATTTTCTTGATTATTATCATTGGTATGAAAGTTATTAATGTTTGTTTATAATTTTTTTTTTATTTTTTTTTTTTTTTTGGGGGGGGGGCAAAATGATTATTTAGCGATTGGTAGTATTTTATTACTTAAATTGTAGCAAAACCAAAATTTTGAAATCATCAATACTAAATATTTTTAAAAATTTGTTCGAAATCCAATTTTAACCACAAAAGTTAAGTATAAAATTTTTTCCCCTTAAAACAAGTTGCAAAAGTCTAATTGGTCAGTTAATAATTTTTTTTTTTAAAATCCTTGCCAAAATTTTCTAGCATTCCATTCAAACACCAAAATCCTACTCTAACATACTCTAACCTACCCTAACATACCCTAATATACCCTAACCTACCCGTAAAGAGGTTTTTAAATACCTATAGTCAACATATTTAAATGTAATTAACTATTTTGAAAAAAATGAGAATTTGACCAATTTTGATATTTGACCAAATTTGAAATTTAATAATTTTCCCATTATTTGCTATTTTTTTTTTTTTCATTGATTGATAATATTGAATCGGTTTTATTTATTATAAAACATTTCAAAAAAATGGAAAATAAGAATAAAATCTACTAATACAATTACTCTTTGGGATATCTTTACCAAAAAGGTTGTAATTTTTAAGTTTATGTTTATTAATTTTTAGTTGTAAATAAATCAATTAAAAAATATTCCATTTATATAGAATAAGTTGTTTTTTTTTTTTTCAGGTATTAAAAAAATGTATTTTATTAAAATTTTGAATTTGAAGGTTTAGATTAATATTCTCAGGTTTTATTGTTTAGAAAAAAAAATTGATTTGATATATTTTTTTAAATCAATGAAATATATTTTAGACTAGTCCAAAAGAATTATTCTAATTATTTTGAAATAAAGTTGATTTTTTAGTCAAATTATTCCAAAATTTGGGTAATTTTATTTTTATAGTGTATTTTTGAACAGTTTCCTCACTGAAAATAAGTTTTTTTCTTTCGAAAAGAAATTATTATTTTTTTAAATAATTTGTAATTAGTAATATTTTGAATGTTTGGGAAAAATTAGAAAAATGGATCAAATTTCTAAGTAAACAATAATTCATTTTTAAAAATAATATTTCAAATGAAGTATTGTTCTAATCATATTTCAACTTTTTTTTATAATGAAAAATGTTGTATATAAAAATTCTTTATATTAAATTATAGATTTAGATTGAATTTTAATCAAAGTTTTATACTCGAAAATAATTCACTGCTTTGGGCTTTTTTTATAATATAAATCCCTAGGATTTTTTTCAGTATTACATGATAAAATTCTCTATTATTAAAAAAGTTCAAGGTATCTTATTTTTTGTTAATACTCAACTTTTTGATTACGGTTGTGTGAATAGTAGATCAATATTTCTCAAAAATTAAACTGAAAATATCATTTTTTAATAGTATCATTTCATACTTATTTTTACTTGATGATATTTCAGAAATATGTTTTTTTTTCCTTAAATAAAAAAATGCCAAATTATCAACAGGTAACAATTTAACTTTATTTTTTTTTTTGCTATTTTGTTTATTTTTTTGTTATTTATTTCAATTTTCCAGGTATTAGTATAACTTTATGTTGTATAATGTCAGCACGAGATCATGATTTGGTAGTATTGAAAAACAACACCTGCTAACATCTACGATTGGATTGGAAGTTCTATTAACTTTGCTTGTTTTGTTTTTAAATCACTTGAGTTATCATCAAATAAACTCTTTTTCAAAAATTGTGACTCACCTGAAATAATAAATTGAAAAAAAAAATTTATCCTTTAGTATTCAAGAACAATTAATAACTAAATATGATTTGTAATTCACTTTTAAGTCATTATAAATCTATAAAAGCCTGATATATTAAAAATTAAAAAAAATAAAACCAAACACTAAAAAAAAGTGAGTCACAATTTTTGAAATGAGCATTACCCATTTTTTATTACTGAACTTTCACTGAAAAAAAGTTGAACAACAATATTTTTTATGAATAATTTAATCCATTTTCAAAGACATTACATAGTCTAAATTTTCTTAGTGATTATTTGTCTTTTCGAAGATCTCTTTTTTTTTTCCACATGATCTTTTGAAAAAAAAAAAAGAAAAAGAAAAAGAAAAAAAAAGAAAAATTTTTCAAAAACAAAGAAAAAGAAAAATAAAAACAAAAACAAAAGAATAACAAAAATTTGAAAAAGCAAAACTAAAATTTGAAAAATTAGAAAAAATGATTCTGATCCAAAAATTTGAAAATATTTTTTGTTAAGAATACTGGAATAAACCCTCAAAACAACTCCCATTAACATTATAAAGTAAGTCAAAATTTATGAAAAATAGTTTAGTTTGTGTTTGATTCCGTTTACTATAGTTAAGGTATTATATTATCCATATATTTATTAATAATATAATATTTTTTTTTTAATTGAGGGGGGTGGGTTATGTTAACATCTGAAAGCGTGTATAGCGTAAATGAAGGGGTACTATCAAAAAAAGCACATCAATAATTGTGATTTTTATTTTAAAAACTCTAAATTTATAAAGTTTACTCAGGTTTTTTATCCAGATTATAAATTTAAAAAAAAAAAGTTTTTCCAGCCATTTCTTGATTATACAAACTCGGTAAATAAGCACTCAGAAGATTAACAATTAATTTTCTGAAAAAATAAATTTTTAAAAAAAGTCAGTTGTTGTAATAAAAAATATATATTACTTTTATAAGGATTGCAATTAAATGTTAATTTTACAAAATATAGATTTCAAATTGATATAGTATTGTTATATTTATAAAATGGTCTCTTTCCAAATGAATTTAAAATTATAAAAATTGAAATTACACATTGAAAATCACAATTTAAGAATATTTTATTTTGTATTCAACAGATTAATGTTAAATATGACAATTACATCCCTTTCAACTTTTAAAAAAAAATCAAAGACTTTTTTTTAAATAACGTCCAATTTCTTTTTGAATTTATATTCGTATTGTTTGTTTTTAAATCTATTCAATTGTTTTGTAGAATAGTATTAATTATTTTATTTCAATAAATTTAAGGCTATTTAAGATCAAAAAAAAACACAAATATTTTTTAAAATCATGTTTTGTGGAATATTTCGATAAACTATTAAAAAAATGTGCAATTATGATGTATGCATTGTTTCAATTTTATATTTTTTTTTCAATATTATTTGGGTTATACGCCAATAAAGATAGTTTTATCTATTTTCTATCTTCCTTTTTTTGATTTTGGGTAGTTTGAATTCTCATAGGCTGGGTTAAAAACAACAAAAAGTTACATAAATTTTAAAAACAGTTTGTGAATTTTTGGATAATTTATTTATGAAATATGAGATTATTAAAATACACAAATTTAAAACCAACCTTAATTATGGATTGTTTCTTTGTTATTTAGAATTGTTCTGATGGTCAATAATCTTTTAAAGAAATTATTACGGAAAGTAATTTGGGTTAAGATCTATTCATCTTTTTCGGTCTAGTTTTCATTTATCTGATTCTATTTTCAAAAATTTTGTTCGAATAGTTTTTAAAAAACATCGTTAAAAATATTGAGTAGAAAAAAAGTTAGTTTATTTCTTTTGAAAACTTTTATTCATCTCTTTTTTTAAAACATCCTGAAGTGAGAATAAAAAGAAATCTCAATAAAAAAATTTCTTTTAAAAAAATGATTTTCGTAAAAAATTCACTGTATGAGCTTCGCAATGAGCTATTTTAATAGACAGCTTCTTATCACAATGATATGAGAATCTAAAAACATTAAAAATTTTTTTTTTTTTGAGATCTCTTTCTAAATTATTAATTGTGAGAATTGATGAAACCCAAAAATTAAATGTTTCAAGGTTTGCTGTAAAATACGTTTTCTAAACAAACTTTAAATCAATGTTGATTTTCTGATTACTTTCAAAATATAATTTTTAAAAGAATTTATTTTTTAGTTTTTTTGAAAAAATATTTCCATTTTTTTTTATCAACTTTGAATAAAAAAAAAAAAAAGTAAAACAAGTCTTTGACACACAATTTCTGACTACTTTAGAATGGGAAACCAAAGCACTTCAAAAGAAATTCAAATCCCAAAATCAAGGATAAATGAATATTTTGAAATTTTTCACAAGGTTTCTTCGCCATTGATCTTGATTGATAAGAAAAAAATGTCAATAGTTGATTTAAATAATGCGTTTTCAATGCTGCTTGGTTATGATCGAAAGGAATTGTTTGTGTCTTCAACAACAAACAAATTCTGGCCAGAACATCAAACGATTTACCAAAATAAAAAAAGCACACTTATTTTAAAACAAAAACTCAAAGAAAATTTAAAGTAACATCTCGTTTTTTTTTTCTTGTTCTTGACATGTTAAAAGGAAAAAAAAAAAAAAAAAATTCATCATCAACAAGCAAATGTGTAACAACATTCTTACAAACGTACTTTAACTTTAACTTGAAACAAAGTCTTTAATTTCTCGATTTAAGATGAAAACAAAAAAAAAAAAAAAATCCCAAATATTTCCACGACTTTTGGGGATGGATCTCAAAAACTCAACTTTATCTTTTTTATTTATTTTTTTGTTCTTTTTGACTTGGGTTGGTGTTCAACTTTTCTAACTTGAATAGGCTGAAAACAAAAACAGATTTTGTGTTTGAGTGTTTACATTCCAAAGGGCATCCAATTTTCACACAATTTACAATCACAAAGGTCTCCATCTGGAAAAATTCGATTTACCAAATTGTGATTACAGAAAGACCCTCTCCATTTGAACAAAAAACGAAATCAGTCAAGATACCTGATCTGGACTTCCCAAATGAAACATATTTAACCCTGTCCAACCAAACGCATCAGAAAGAAAAAAACAACAATTCCAAATCAGAATTCGAAAAAGGCAACAATAAGCTTGAATTAACACAAACAGACTCGCAAAGTGATGAAATTCTCGAAGAGGAGCAAGATAATGATTTTTCAAAGTATTTTCTTGACATTGAAAACACCCAAATCAATGAAAATCAAAAATAGTTCCATACTTCATATTTGCGTTCAATTTTGAGATGTTAAAAAAAAAAAATTTTTTTTCTTTTCCAAAATTGAGATTTCAAACATGAAAATCTTTTCTGAAGCTGTTTAATTTGGTTTTTAAACTCTTTGTAAAATTATTGGTTGGTTTAAACTTTTCTTTTCTTTTCTGTATTAAATTAATTTTTAAAAAATAAAAAGTTTTTTTCTTTTTAATTTTTTTAACCCCCAAAACATTTATTTTTTTTTTTAAATCAAATCAGGAATCTTCTTTTACTTTTTTCACCAATTTTGAATGCTTTGTTAATACAATTACTCAACACTCTTTTTTTTTATGAGTTGTTTTGATTCCTTCTTTCCATACAATTGATGAATTTGCTATTTTTGATTTGATTCATTCCCCATTTTAATTGGCATAAAATATTCGAATGATCCTCAACAAAAAGATCGAAAATTACAAAATAAGTTTTTTATCAAGTATTACTTTTTGATGTTTTTTCAATTCTTTCGCATTCTGTCTTTTCAGTTTTATTCAGTTTACTTTATTTGAGTGAATAATTATTTTTTAAAAAAAAAAAAAAATGAAACGGACTTTTGCCAAATTGTTTAGAAAAGTTCGATTTATTGGATCTGATCTAAAAGTTTTTGGAAATGTGAAAATAAGTAACGAACTGATTTATGAACTGTCCCAAAACTGCCAAATTGACAAACTACACCAAACCTTCTCTGACTATTTTTTGTTAAATCAATCTCTTTAAGGGATTAGTGTCACAATAGATTTATCGAGAATCAAAGTATGTTGTAATTGGGTGTAAATTGAATCAGTAATTTAGGGTTCAAATAGCTCGAAAAAATCTAGAATAAATATTATTGAACAATCGAATTAGGAGCTTTTATCTAAATCATTGTAATTATGATTTTTAAATTTTCGATTTTTTTTTCTGATCATTAATTTATCTAAATCGATTAGAGAGGACGATGAAAATAATAACATTCGAATATTTAAAAATTGACATTTATAATATATAGAGGTTTCTATTTTTTCAAGATACTGTTAATTCTAAAACAAAAGGATCAAAATTTTAATTCAGCTTTCCAAAGAATTTATCAAAGAATTAAAAGCAGTCATCTAAAAACCCAATTCTAAAACTCAAATTAATACTTTAGCTGTTTTCATGGAATTAAAATTTCAACGCTCCATGAATTAATAATCATTTTTTTGGATATCGAAGGAAAATTTTGTTCGATTTATTTTGCAACATTTAGTATTATTCAATACAGAATTGTAAATAAACTGTGTTGACGACCTATAACCCATACTAAAATTTAACTCGTGTTTTTTTTTTTCAGACTTGGATATTGAAAGATAGGAAGACAAATGTCTATTCTTGGTTCGAACTTACTTTGACTTTTGAGGTTAGTTCTTCGATTAATTGAAATGGCTCAATAATATTAAATGCTTTTGTTTCAAAAATTTCATCATATTTACAACAATTCAGAGATTAAGGATTATTCCAATTTTTTTCCCAGTGAATATTACTTTTATACCCACAACACGAATTATAAACTCAAAAGAATGTTGAGTTAATAGATCTTGTTAAAATATAAAATTTAGGTTGTTTTTGAGGAAGGCAAAAAAAATTTACTTTCCAAATGCAAATTTTTCACTCAAATTTTCGACTTCCAAAATGATATTGGGAAAATGTCACTCCACTTTATATTGAAGTATGTTAGAGTTGGTAGTGAGTGTAGCCACCCATTTGAAAAGAAAGTGGAGTGACATTTTCACAATATCAAAAAAAATAGCTTTTTATTTTTGCCTTGCTTTGTTGGGATTTTTCGAAAAGTTTTTGGATCAATAAATGATTGTATTCAAAATCTTAAATTGCTAAAAATTGGAAATATTTTAACTTTCCCTTAATTCACTATATTTTAACGGTCTTAATATATTTACTGCTTTGTATTTCAATGCTCACAGAGCATAAAATTCAGATAGTCCTTAACCATTGTCAAAAAAAATTGGGTCATTAAAAAAAATTGGGTCACTTAAAAATTTGTTTTCGTTTTTTAAATAGTAAATATTAGCAAAATGATTTTTGATCAAAGTACAATTTTTTGAACAAACCTTACATTTAAGAAAAACCAAAGCCACTCATAATCATAATTTTCAAAGGTAATATTAAATTGTTACATTTTGACCCAAACAAATTACTTTGGAACTCAAAAAATACACAAATTGAATTTTAATTATACAATTTACTAAAAATAAGAGAACTATTTATTCGGAAATATTAAAATCTATTAATTCAATAAGATATTTATCATTATTGTTTAACATCAATTTATCCAGGTTAATCTTAAAAATCCTTTTAAACCAAATTGGGTCGGAAAATCTTCTAAAAATGATATTTTTTTCAAAAGAGATTGGTTATCACTAATGTTTGACAATCAAAACTTCAAAATAAAGAAATATTCAGATTTCAGAAAACATTTAACTTCTTTAAATCCCCAAGACAAACTTTAAAACAAAATAATTATTAATTTTCGGTCTTCCCAAGCAATGATTAACTTGATCTTGGAATGTAAACTAATATAAAAAAATTAACATTTTTAGTAAAGTTTACAATTAAAAGTAAATTTTTTTTTTTTTAGAGTTCCAAAGAAATGCTAAAACCTCAAAATGCAATGAAATAATATTACCTTTGAAAATTATAATTGATAGTGACTTTGGTTTTTCTTAAATGTAAGGTTTGTTCAAAAAATTTTACTTTGATCAAAAATCATTTTGCTAATATTTACTATTTAAAAAACGAAAACAAATTTTTGAGTGACCCAATTTTTTTTAATGACCCAATTTTTTTTCACAATGTTAAATGATTTTTTTCTTGAAAAAATTCAAAAAATGAAATATTTCTCATTTTTTTGCCAAAAAATTAAATTTTAATATTTCAATATCCACATAATTCGTTTTTAAAATTTATTTAAAGAATAAAATTTCTTATTTATATACTTTTGTCATCCCATTTATTTGTCTCTTTAATTTCTCAAATCAGCCAATATTTTTCGCACGAGTTAAAATTTAGTAATGGATTAAAATAAAAAAAAAGGGTTATTTACATCACTGTACAATGAAAAAGCAAAGAAAAACAATTCAAATTTTAGAATTACTTGTCATAATTATTAAAATCAAATCCATCATAATGTGAGTACTAGAAAAACTATTATTCAATTTTTTCCCATATTTTGCCTCCAACGATTAATGTTTCGTTTTTTATTGGTATTATATATTTTTTTTCACATGTATTTCTAATGTTACTAGTTCTTTTACCTGCTTTTTTCACAGTTAATTTTAACGAGAAGTTGTGAAAGTAGTCGTATTTATAGATACAACCAGTAAAATCTAAAAGCAAGAAATTTTACTATTTTCTTTGATCGAAATAATTGGTAAAATTTTGAACATGATATTCCCTTTAATAGAGAAATTTATCGATTTATAAGTAAATATTAAATGTATTTACTGTTATATAGGTTAACTATTCTAGAACTATCAATTTTCACCATACATAAATGCTGATATTAAAAAAATCACAAATATGAAAAATTAATCCCGAAGATGAAAGAAAATGAAAATATCTTTTACCATTTAGGAAAAAAACTTCAACAACATTTTTTATTGGAAACCTTATACAAAATAAAATAAAATCTGTTAACAGTATCAACAGATTAACTCCAAAGAAAAATTAATTATATTATTTTTAATCAAATCAACATAAAAAAATTAAATCTACTTGATTCATTGACATCCGATAGTTGTTTTAGAGATCCTAAAATTAGTAGATTTTTTATATAAATTTTTAATGATTGATCAATCAAACGAAAACCCATAAATAAAAAGACATAATTAGAAAAACAGTTATCCCGTTGAAATACCCATTAAATTTATATCATTTATACTTTACTTTTATTAATAGATATCACTTTTCATTTTTATTATGTTTGGCAATTAAAAATTTTTGTACATTTTTTTCACGGTTTCACCCTTTTTTACTAGTAAAAAATGAAAAACTCAGAAATCATTTTTGTAGATTTGAAATAGTTATCGGAATTATTCAATAGATAAATAAGAAAATTATTCATAAAAAAATGATTATGATAATAAAGAATTTTTTTTTTACATTCAATAAATAAGTCTATTATTTTCTTGAGATCTTTTTATTTTTTAATTTAAAAATTTTAATATTAGATTGCATTTCCAAGAGTAAAATTTTATTAATAAAATTTTTTACCTTAATTTAATACAATTCATAATACCCATACACCCTTCTTAAATTAAACTTTATTCGCATATTTTGATTTTAGTTAAAATGATTCTGATTTTACTATTTAATTAATAATAATTTGATTTTCATTTTTCTGTAACTTTCTCTATCAAATATCAATAAATTAGAGATTTTTTTGATTTCAACATTTACCATAGAGATAAAATTGATACATTTTAAAATAGTTAACCAATATAGATTATTAATAAATTTGATTGCCACTTGGCCATTTTGATAATTTATCTACAATATATGAAAATCTTTTCAAACATTAACTAATATTTCCGAAAGATCAAAAATGTTATATTTATGGGTTTAGATTTTACTAGTTGTATCTATAAAAAAGACAATTTTTACAAATTTTCTTTTCACAATAACTGTGCAAAAACAGGTCAAAGAATTAATATTATTGGAAATAACAGTGAACATACCAAGTAAGACCAATTAATAAGGGGAAAAATAAATTATGATTATAAAATCAGAATATTCCCTAATAAAAAACTTTTTTATAACCTCTATATAACATTGATATAATTGAATTCTCTTTTATATGATAAAATTTTCAATATATTTATTAAAAATATTCTTATCATCGGCTTATAACATGTTACAAATTTTATAATACATTTTATAACAAACCTTCATGTTATAAAAGTTGTTATTATAAAGTTTTATAACATTTGAAAAGTTTATAACAACTTTACAACAAGTTTAGAACATGTTATAAAAAAATTTTTTTGTTATGAATTAACTACAAAAATTGTTATATTAAAAAACTTTTGAATGATTGATTTTCCTTTGATACATATATTATCAAAGATTTCTTGAAAAAAAACTTAACCCATTTTCAAGAACTATAAAATTGACTCTTCTGATATATTCAAATATTGAAGAAAATAATTATTGTATTTGTAGATTTGATTAAAAATAAGATAAAAAAAAGTTCATTGAAAATAATTTTCTTCTTCAACAACCATTTTCCAATTAATAATTGTAAAAATTCACTTTTAAGTTCTTAAAAATATAACAACTATTATTAGTTGAAAAAATTCAAGATCTTATCAAAAATTAATTAGAGATGAAAAATGTAATTAATATGATTTTTCTTTTGTGTTATTTTCATATTAAAAAAAAATAAATTTTATCCCAAAATTTTAATTTATAGAGATCTAAATTAGAAAAACACAAGATTATCATGATTATTTGATCTTATGAAGAAATTGTTTTTTTTTCGAAAATTAAATTAAATCTTTGAATAATTATTTGAAAACCTGAAATAAAAATTTTTGTTACGGTAGGTAGTAATATTTTATAAAGATAAAATTAAATCTTTTCAAGATCCCAAAATAATTTTTTTATAATTTGTGTTTTAGTTGATGAAATATATTGTTTAACCACTATCTAAACAATAAATTAATTTGATTATATTTTTTATAAACAAAATTCACACGTTCCGAATATAAAATGAATAAAAGTAACTGATTATTTTTTTAAACAATAAAGTTAATTCTTGAAAATGGATATCAAAAATTTTTAGTTTTTAATTGGAAAGAATCGATTTCTGTAACAAAATATTTTATTTTATAAATTTTAATAATTAATATTTCAATTCAAATCCCTGTTATTAAATCCAATCCAGGTATAGGTGATTAAATAAATAAATCACCAATTTGATTGAAGACTAAATACACTTTATCAATTAAATTGAGATATATTAAGTAATTATTTTTTATTCTTTAAAGTTTTAAAAAAGTCATTTTTTGGTTTTCACAAAATGAAAAAAAATTACAAAAAAACTATGAATTTTGAAAATTTTTTTCACAAATTGTTTGATCTTATCCACAATAAACATTATAACTATCTAAATCATTTCTCTCGGATAAAAATTGATTTTGAATTTTGAGGATAAAATTAACTTAGATCCCAAATATCTTCAAGAATATTCTATTTTGAAAATTCGAATTTTATCTTACAAAAAAAACACAAATTCCAAGTAAATTTTTGGAAATGACTTTAAAACTTTAATAGATAAAACGGCTCTTCTTTAAGTAATACAATTATTTTTCAATTGGTTCAATAAATCAATTTTTTTGGTTTACTAATTAAAAAATTATCTCAAAAAAGAAAAAAAAATCTTTAGATTGACATTTCTGGTAACAAAGACTTCTTATAGTGTACCAATGAAGGAAATAATAATAAACAAGGTAAAAACTTTTTATAATATAAGAAATAAAATGACATTAAAGTTTTTCTTTTTCAGAAAAAATGAAAAATTCAATTGATCTTACTAAAAAAAATTTTCTTTTATGGCTTTTTTAGTCGATCAGAATTTTTTGACACATGGGATCTACAAATTTCAAAGTATAGGATATCACAAATAAAATATTTCCAAATTTTGTACTGTTAGTGTTGAGTAATGATCCCTTCATTGTCATAAGACAGTTTTAATAGATTTTACTTTTCGTTTTCAAAAATTATGTTTAACACTTAATCCTCAATTGAAATTTGTCGTTTCTTGTTAATTGAAATGATCTAATGTTCAAAAAGTATTTGATTAGTATTTACAATTCCAAAAAGGAAAATAAATTTCA
This sequence comes from Anaeramoeba flamelloides, assembly GCA_027625915.1. NCBI lineage: Eukaryota > Anaeramoebidae > Anaeramoeba > Anaeramoeba flamelloides. Next base: position 6,541,451 of record JANTQA010000032.1, on the reverse strand, counting down.
CAGTTTACAATTTTTTACTAAAGACTGTTAATTTCAAAACAAAGTTCTTATTTTTTTCACTTTATTTTTTGAAACTTTTCTTATTACTTTGAAAACAAGAATTCAACAAGACCTATTCTTGCCATTGAATGAAAACAATTTCTAATTTATATGAGTGTGCTGAAAATAAATTAGGAGAGTCTCTTATTGCTCGTGGCAAACAATTAAAGGAATCTTCGAGTAACTATGAAACACCTGACTTAATTCATTTGGTGAAACAAGACACTTCGAAAGACGTCGTCAAGCCAATAGGGTTTTATCACCATTGCATTGGTACTGATTTTTCAAATGGCATATCAAGTATTGCAGCCTATTTTGGAAAGTTGCTTTCTAATCAGCAAAAGAGAGCGAGGCTGAGCTTTCATCGTGCCAATTGGGCAATTGTTGCGGGAACATATTGCACCTATGATCCGATCAGTAAAATTGATTTAAGGGTATCTTTTAGTTTGCCTGGCACATTTAACCCACGCTGGGTAAAGTTAAATAAAGGCCTACAGAAAGAAGAAGAGATCCAACCAAAAAACAAAGATCTGCTTTGGAAATATTTAAGTTTGGCATCTTTTATTCGGACATGGTGTTTAAACCCTGATTTTATTAAATACCCAAGCTTGGTTGTTAATTATGAACTCGATCTCTTTAATTACCAAAATCTAAATAATTTAATTAATTTTGAGAAAAAAAATAAGAAAATTGAAAAAAACAAAGAAAAAAACAAAGAAAAAGAAAAGGAAGAGGAAGAGGAAGAAAATAACAAAAAAAAGGATAAAGAAGAAAAACAAAAACAAAAAGAGAAATTAAAAGAACTTGAACTAATTTACCAAGCGCAAAGCCAAAAATTAACTGAATGCTTAAAGATAGCAAGAAATCAATTAATAAAAGGGCTAGGCAAGGAATTGTCTCACAAAAATCCAAAATTATTACCAACTAACTCAAATAATCTATTAACATATGCCTTGCAAAGCTTTTTTAATCGAAACTGTATGTATCAAAAGGGTGAAAAATTTTTCAGGCAATTTTTAAAATATGATTGGGAATATTCAGCTTTAATTTCAAAGTTTATGAGAAAAAATGGAAAAATCAAACAAGCCCTAAAACTGCTTTTAGAATCCAATTCAAGGATCCCAGAATCAATTCCAATTTTAAAAGAAATAGTGAAATGCTATAATTTACTTGAAGAGAATATTGAGTCATTTCGCTATGCTCGAAAAATTCACCATTTAATTCCCTTTTCTCCAAAATCTTGGCAAATTTTAGCTCAAGAATTTGTAAATCAAAAAAAATTCAATCAAACATTTGAAATCTTAAATTTAATACCACTTGACAATAATGGTAATCCCTTTAAAAACAATTTTCATTTGGATCAGAATTATTGTTCAAAAGTTATCTCGATGTTAGATTGTTATAATTTGACATTTTTTGAAAAAAATATATTTAATAAAAATTTCCCACAACCAATTGAAATTACACAACCAATCAAAACAAATTGGGTATATGATTGGAAAAGGATTGTACTGAAAATGAAAAGGGTTTCAAATATTTCAAGTATTTTTGACAAATTAAAAAGAGAACCGATTAAAAGCAACCAAAAAGAAATTGCCCTCAAAGTCATCATCGAAATGTTTTCGATTCTTGGCTGGAGCATGGTGTCATCGGAAAAAAGAAAATTCTTTAATGGGAAGAAGGAATTAAAAAAAAAAGAATTAATATTAAATCAATTCCATATTAATGATTTAAAATTAACTGACAAAATGTGGGACGAATGGCTAAATTACCAAGACCATTGCCATGACAATTTAGAAAATTTTTATAATAAACACATCTTTATAAATGAAAATAAACATTATTTTGATGTCAATTATGAAAATCTTGGTAAACAATACAAAGAACAACTCAGAAAAACTGGATTTCTTCCATTTTATAAAGATATCGAATTAAATCAAATAAAAAAGAATGGAAAGGGTGGTGAAACGGAAACAGAAAACGGAATGGAACAGAAAAATGAAAAGAAAAATGAAAATGAAAATGAAAAGGAAAATGAAAATGAAAAGGAAAAGGAAAAGGAAAAGGAAACGAAAACAGAAACAGAAAAGAAAAAGGAAGAACAAAAGAAAGTCGAAAAAGAAAAAATAGAAGAAAATAGGAAAATTGAGAAAGAAAGTAACAATAAAAAAGAAATGGAGAAAAAAAAAAAAATTGAAAATCATAATTATAATAAAAAAGAAAACAATATTGAAGAAAAATTTGGAAAAGAAAATAAAAAAGATCTTAAAGGAAATGAAAAAAAAACTTCACAATTAAAGAATCAAACCTTTCAATTACAAGAAGATTTATCTGGCACGAATGAATGGTCTGATTCATCGTCATTTGGGTTAATTGATAATGCTCAAAAAATCAAAAACAGTGGAAATGATAATGAAAGCGGAAATAGCAGACAAGAACAAAATGAAATCAAAAATATTGATAAAAAGAAAGAAAAATCAAAAATCAAAAAGAAAATACAAAAAGAAAAACCTTTTGTAAAAGATTCAAGCTTTGCTGATTTTTCAAATTTTAAAGCAAAATCGGAATTTTCTTCCTTTCAAGAACCAGAACTCTCCAGTAAAAATGAGGGTAAAGAAAATCAACAAGAAAAGGAAAAAGAAAAATCTACAGATCAGAAAACAAATACAAATGGAAAAGAAAAAGAGTACGATCAAAATATTAGGATCGTGAAAGGAAATTTATCAAATAATTTGATTATTAAAAAAGAAAATAAATCTAATAAAATCCTTGATTTTGAATATTTTGGTGCTTCTGAAAGTGAAGGCTATAGTGAATCTGATTTTGTATCCAATTTTGAATATAATCTGAATATAGAAAAAAAACCCACATCTTCTATAAACGATTCAAAAGAAATCAAAAACGAAAGAGAAAGAGAAAGAGAAAGAGAAAAAGAAAAAGAAAAAGAAAAAGAAGTCTTTACAGAGAAAGAAAGAAAAAGAGAAATAGAGATTGAAAAAGAAAAACAAGAAAAAAAGAAAGCAGATCCAAAAGAAAAAATTAATTTAAAATTCGCCAAGTCTTCAAATGAAAAGAATTTTATTTATAACACATCTCCAAAAAAATGGTTGAAAAAAGTGTTTAAAATTTTTCAAAAATATTATCAAGTATATAATGAAATTTCAATCAAAAATAACCCAAAGAAATGGGAAGAAAATAATTTAAAAAAAACACCCAGAAACGAGTGGGAAATGATTGGAGATTTGTGTAAAAAATTAAATAAATTGAAAGAGGCGAAACAGGCCTATTCCAACGCCATTGCAGAACCAAGAAACAAGGATTTATTGTATTATTGCATCACCTTTAAACTATTAAAATTGCTAGATGGGAGCAGAGGAATTGCAAAAGTTTTACAAGTTTGTCATATTTTAATCGGATTCGAAAGTTGTGAGCAAAAAAGTCAAGAACTTAGTTTATTATTTAAACAGCAGATTTGGTCTTCGATTTTTAATTTAATACATAAAAATGGTTGGGAAAATTTGAACAAACATATAAAATTACATAAAAATAATTTGCATCAGAGTTTAAAAGATTTTATTTTAATTGCAAAATATCTAAAAATTGATGGCTACAATCGATAAAAAGAAAAGAAAAGAAAAGAAAAGAAAATAATTATTAAATTATTGTTTAATAACTCTTTTTAAAGAATTTAAACAATAGTCCATTATTTTTATAATTAAAATTCTCTTTCGTAAGAATTGAACCAATCAATTATTCACGAAAATATCCGAAAATCAAAAATACCCAAAAATTATTTTTAACCACTAAAAAACACTTTTTGGACAACTTCTCAGAAATTTTAGTACCGGTATACACCCAGTTTAATGGTAAAATTGGAATTTTATTGTAATAATATTTAGTCGATAATATAACAAAATTCTAGAAATTGCAAAATTTGGGGAAATAGTATTCAACCCATTTTGTGTGAAAGGAATTAGTATCTTCTATGCCTGTAACATTTATGATCATTGCAAAATGATATGAAAAAATGAGAGCAAATGTCTTTGTAATATCAATTTCTAATTATGTAATCTTAATTTTATGAAGATACTTTGTAATCTAAAAATAACCAAGTAATATCTAATTGTGGATATACATACAATACTTATACCTTATCCAAGGTGACCCAAGCCAAACTTTATTTAACTTTCCATCCCAGAAGAGAAATTGATTCAATATAACCTACCAATACAACTAATAACAAACCCAAACATACTTTGGCATACATATACGTCTACCCTAACAAGTACCAACATACTCAAAAATACTCAAATGGCACCCAAAAAAAAAAAAAAACTTTTAGAGGGTTTATTGAAGATAATTCAAAAAAAATTCTTTTCTCTATAAAATTGTTATTTTACTATCAGCATTTATACATGAACACTAGAAATTTTCGAAGTTGTCCAAAAAGTGTTTTTTAGTGGTTAAAAAAATTTTTGAGTATTTTTGATTTTCGGGTATTTTTGGGAATATTTCAAGTAACAGGAAGAATTTTTTGAGGATTTCAATAAAAAAATTTTTTTATTTTTAGATTTTTTTTTCTTTAACTTGCTTATTTTTTTTTTACTTTATTTAGTGATTTTTATCCTAGTTATAACTTTTACACTCTTATAAATCAAAAGATAGTTTTTTTTTTTAATAATTAAAAAAGACAAACAAAGAAGAATAAAAGAAAAGTAAGAAATTATTTTTCCAAGTTGGAAAAGTCAAAATAAAAAGGCACAAAAAAAAAAGTACCCTGGTTCTGAAAATCAATAAGTTCTATATTTTTTCTATTACCTCTGTTTCATTCAAGAAAATAAAAACATTTTTTTACTTATTTTTTCACAATAAAAAATATTTAAAGTATCATAAGACATATATTTTCTCCAATCACGATCAAGATAAAAATTTTTTGAAAAAAAAAATTAAAAATTTCAATAATTTTTTATTTTTTAATAACCTCATTTATAACAAACACTATTGATTAATAAAAGATCTTGGATCAAAAATTATTTTACAAGATATTTAACAATTAAAGTTGTAAAATCCAGGTTCTATTAAGATTTTTTTCTAATTTAATAGTGAAATATTTGAAAATTTTTTTTTTGATAATTGAGAGGTTATAATAATATATTTTGTTCTTTATTGATTAGATTTGGAAACAATCACCTTGTTATGTTGCGAGTTTGGCCTGGAAGAACGAGAAATATGATATTGTTCGAAGTGATATAAGATTATGTTGAGGAGTTCGAAGAACGACGATTAATATCATCTTAGCACTAGAACAATCTCATTATTTTGAGTCTGGAAGGAGAATCAAAACGAGTAAACATAACAAGGTGATTTTTGAACAAATGAAGCAATATGAGGTGCTATTTATTTTTTAACTCGGGATCTAACTCTACACAATAAAAAACAAAGAAACACATTTTTAACCAATTTGTTATTTTGCACTTGTACTTTGAAGAACTGACTCTTCAAAGGATCTTTTTCTCCCAATGAAGTTACTGTAAACACTGAAGTTAAATTTTACATTTTCATACATCGGTGATAAAACTTGGTTTAAATTCATTCAGAAACAAACCAGATCGTTCAACTTTTCAATGGGTTTCTATCTCCGCTTTTATTGTCTGTTTATTAAGAAACTTCCGAAATCGATCAAACATGAAACTCCTCATATATTGTGTGTTCTTAACAGTGACCGATTTTTAAACATTCCTCTCCAAAATTTCTTGACTTGACATCGTAAAATAAATTGTTTTTTTTTTTTTTCTCAATTCAAAAATTGGTAAATGTTTTTTTCTCACTGTGAAAATCTTTTATAAATGGTTTTTTCTCTTCTTTTTTCTTCGAAAAAAGATACCGTACCTTTTTAATTTTTTTAAAAATGAGATTGATTACTTTGAGAGAAAACGAAAAACGTTGTCTGATTTTAGACATTGTTTTTAAACAAAGAAAGGGAAATCATTCAATTTCCAACAGTACCAGAAAGTTGATGGACTTTTTTCTTTGTCATCTATTGATCAAATAATTGAGTGACTAGAACCAATTTAATTTTCCAATGTCGTAAATCCTTGAGCACGGCAAAACCTTATATATTTATGAGATTAAAAATTCGAAAAATAAATTGGTTAAACTGTTCTAAAATAACTTTAAATAACATTTTTAAAGTGGAATTTAATAGTAAAATACTTCTTATTTTACCCAAATAGAATTCAAAAAAAGAAGATCAGAAAATTTTACAAACAGTGCCTAATTACTAAAGGATTTCCGAAAATCTTTCCACAGTTACTTCAATACTATCCAAAACTTTTTTGTGATATAATCACTTTCTTATCAGTAGTTGTTTGAAATTATATAGTTAAATTTTTCCAAATAAAATGTTTGAGATAAAAAAAAAATATATAGCATAAATATTTTAAATTTAATATGCATTCTTCAAATGAATAACCAAATATTTTAACTTTAAAAAATTTCTTTATTTTTTTTTTTATTATTTAACGGAGGAGTTGTTAATTCCTCTTATTTGCCCGAATTCCTAAATTTTTATTTAGGACTTTTGTTAAAGACTCAAAAATAAATTTATTACCCACTACGGCTAATAAATACGATGAATCTCTTTTTCTAATAATATCAAAATTAGTAATAATATTATTTTTTAATATATTAGATATATTAATTTTTTTTAATTCAGAAATCCAGATTTTACGATTATTTTCATAGGCTGGGCAGTTCCAGAGAAAATGATCCAAATCTTCAATGATATCTATTTTTTTTTGATTTTTTGCATAATTTACAGTATTTTTATTTGTCCTTATTCATAACATAAGAATATCTATTTAAATAATTTGTAAAATTTCTGAGTTTTAAGATTGAAGTTGAGCCCTTCCATTTTAAATATCTTTGTTGTTTGTTAATATTATTTTGAATAGAAATTATTTTTAAATATTTTTGAACTTTCCAACTGGGACTATTTTCCAGTTGTTTAATTCGATATTTCTCAAGTTCAAATTCTAATTCTTTTAGGGTGTCTGATTGCCAGTTAATATTTTCAAATTTCTGTTCTCTGAATTTGAGATTTTTAACTATTTCATGAAAATCCAAAAAGGTTAATTTTTGAATTAGTTTAAATCTTCTTTTATATATAGTTATTCTTGCTGGATCTACAGTCAGTTTCACTTTTAAGGCACAAACTTTCAACGAAATTTAAGGTACAAAAAAAATCTCAAATTAAGGTACAAAATTCAAATTCTAGTAAAAATAAATTGTAAAAAATGAAAATCCAACTTTTGTGCCTTAATTTAAGATTTTTCATGTGCCTTAAATTCCGTTGAAAGTTTGTGCCTTAAAAGTGAAACTGACTGTATTTTTGCTTCAGTTTTATATATAAGTCTAGGAGAGTGTGGATTTATTAATAAAAATTTTGTTACTTTTTTATTAATCCACACATCTATTCAGTCAGTTTCACTTTTAAGGCACAAACTTTCAATGGAATTTAAGGCACAATAAAAATCTCAAATTAAGGCACAAAATTCAAATTCTAGTAAAAATTAATTGTAAAAAATTAAAATTCCAAATTCTGGGCCTTAATTTGAGATTTTTTTGTGCCTTAAATTTCGTTGAAAGTTTGTGCCTTAAAAGTGAAACTGACTGTATCATTGAAATCTTGTTTTGTCAAATCAAATATTTCTAATCCAAATAACAATTAACTATGTAATGCAGCTTTAAAAAAATGAATTTTCAATCCATTAGTAAATTTCTTTTGTTGTAAAATATTAGTTATTTTTTTAAAATTGGTTTTAACTTTAACAAGGTTAAATTTTAAATGAGTTTTTTTATCTAACCAAATCCCAAGGTATAATATTTCTTTTGGATTGGTAGTTTTTTTCGTTTTATCATCGTTTGGATTCATACCAAAATGTCGAATGATTCTATATATTTTTTCAATCTTATAATTTATTTCTATCAGAGATCCTTTCATGATTAGTATCAAATCATCTGCAAACATTTGAACATGTAACGCTAATGGTTTGAGTTTATCTAAGAGATTATGAGTAATAAATACAAATAGTAAAGGGGATAATGGATCTCCTTGATACACACCCATTCCATCTTTCGAATAATAAGCAAGTAAAAAATTTTATTACTATTTCATTTTTTAAAAAATTTTTTAGTGAGTAATAAATTTGCGAGTCCTGGATAGAATCAAAACATTTTTGAATATCTATTGTAACAATATAAATGTTATCTTTTTGAATTTATTTTTTATTTTATTAAATTCATTGAATAGATTTAGAACCGAAATTCTGTATCTAATTTTTTTTTTTAAACCAAATTGTTTTTTTGAAACTAAATCCGAGGATTATTGGATTCCCGCATATAATAATTTAAGAAAAAATCTTGGGAACGTTTGATTAATTGATTTTGATCGATAATTAAGTGGAACTCCTTCATCTCCAGATTTATGAATAAATAATAAATTTCTTTTTTTAATAAAATTGATATTTTTTTGATTAATGTCATTAATCCAATTTAGAAATATTTTTTGAATTGTTTTTATAAAACTTTCGTAATTTAAATAAAAATCACTGTTTTGATTTTTTTATTGATTTATATTGGAATATTTAATCAAATTCTTTTTCTGATTTATTTTTTTGATATTTCATTATTTCTTTAATTTTTTTAGATGAAAATATTTCCTCTACTTTAATATTTAAAATATTATTTTTGTCTAATTTAAAATTTTTGATTAATTTAATTACAGTCAGTTCCACTTTTTAGACACAAACTTTCAACGAAATTTAAGGCACAAAAAATTCTCAAATTAAGGCAAAAAATTTGGAATTATTTTTTTACAATTTATTTAAACTAGAATTTGAATTTTGTGCTTTAATTTGAGATTTTTAGTGTGCCTTAAATTTCGTTGAAAGTTTGTACCTTAAAAGTTAAAATGACTGTAATTAGATTATTTATTATTTTTTTTTTTAGTACTATGTTGGAAATTGGGTTTTTGGTACTTTTTGGGTTCCGATTCCGCATTGTCTGGTGAGTTTTTTTGAGGTTTTGTTTGGATTTTTGCTTTTTGTTACTTTTTTTTGTTTTTTTCTTGTAAATATTTTTCTTTTGTTTCTTTTTAGTTTTTTTTCATTTTGAATTTCTTGTTCGAGTACTCTACAACTATTATTTTTCTTTTCTCAAAATAGAAATTACAGTCAGTTTCACTTTTTACGCACAAACTTTAAACGAAATTTAAGGCACAACAAAATCTAAAATTAAGGCACAAAATTTGGAATTTTTTTTTTACAATTTATTTTGCTAGAATCTGAATTTTGTACCTTAATTTGAGATTTTTATTGTGCCTTAAATTTCGTTGAAAGTTTGTGCCTTATAAGTGAAACTGACTGTATCACCAAGTGCTTGTTTAATTAGTTCTTCATTCTTTTTCGAACTTGGTGTGATTTTAGCTAATCCATTGTTTGGATTTTTTTTTTGTTTTTGATAATTTCTATATTTGGTGAACATTGTGACTTTTCTTCAATAAATTGAACTAGCTTGTCGATTGAAGACTTACTTGGTAAGTTTTTAAAAAAGATTTTTCTTATCATTGGCTTGTTTTTAATTTTTTGAGCTGAAAAAAATTTTGGAAAAAATCAAAAAGGAAAAAAAAGAAAAAAAAAAATAAAAAAAATAAAAAATTTCTTTATTGATTTGATAAATTGAAAAAAATATTTTGTTTTTAAATTTTGCTTAGGTTTTTTTTAATTTTTGAAATAAACAGAAAAATTATTAAAATTTTCGGTTTATTTCAAAAAGTAAAAAAAAAAAAAAAAAACGTAGGATACTCTCGTTAGGTTTTCCAGAATTTAAATGAATAGAGAAAAATCAAGGCTTTTACTGAATTCTTTTAAATTCTGGAAAACCTAGAACTTTTTTAATTATAATAATTATCACTAGAAAATTTATTTCTCTATTTCAGTTTTATTAGATGAGTAGAGCATTTTCAAAACTATTAGATATTATCTATCAAAGTAAATATATCCAAGCTATATTAAACTAAAACTCATCACATCAGTTTATTGGGAATTTCAAACCCCTGAAAACAACTTTTTACTTGACTAGAGACTTTTAAAAAGGCGTAATACTAAAAACAATAAATACAATATCTGAAGAATTTGAATTTCTGTAATTTTGATTATATTCTGAATAAAAGATATTAACAAGTATGAAATAATACAGTCAGTTTCACTTTTAAGGCACAAACTTTCAACGAAATTTAAGGCACAAAAAAATCTCAAATTAAGGCACAAAATTTGGAATTTTTTTTTTTTACAATTTATTTTTACTAGAATTTGAATTTTGTGCTTTAAAATGAGATTTTTTTTGTGCCTTAAAAGTGAAACTGACTGTAATTGAAGTAATATCTTTGTCTCAAATGAATTTTTTTATTTTATTTTTAGATACTAGTAATTTGGAACATAATTTCAACTTTAGAAATATATTAATTTGTAATCACTTTAAAAGAACTAAATGAATAGAATATCTGCCAAGTTAAATTCTTTATTAATATAATGAAATGATTACTCTAACTAAATTAAAAAAAGTAACAAAAAAAAATTAACATAAAACAAAGGAAAAAATAAAAAAAGATACTAGTATTTACTACACTGGTATAAAAAATTAAAATTGAAAATTTCAAGATAGACAAAGATATTGCTTCAATTATCATTTCATACTTGTTAATATCTTTTATTCAGAATGTAATACAAATTACAGTTCTTAAAAATCTTCAGGCTGTTTAATTTATTGTTTTTAGTATAATAATACGCCTTTTTAAAAGTCTCTAGTTGAGAAAAAAGGTGTATTTTGGGATAATTTTTTTTAAATAGATCTGAAAATTAATTTTCCTTTAATACAACTTTAGGATATATTTACTTTGATAGATAATATCTAATAGTTTTGAAAATGCTCTACTCATCTAATAAAACTGAAATAGAGAAATAAATTTTCTAGTGATAATTATTATAATTAAAAAAGTTCTAGGTTTTCCAGAATTTAAAAGAATTCAGTAAAAGCCTTGATTTTTCTCGATTATTTTAAATTTTTAGAAATTGTTATTAGGTTTTTGTTAATTTTAGTTATTAAAAGAAATTTTCTTATTTTTTTTTCAATTAAAAAAATTAAAATAAAACGTCTTTAGGTTTTCTCGAGTTTTCTGTTTATTTGTGAAGTGTCCTAGATTTTTTTACTTTTTGAAATAAACAAAAAAATTATTAAAATTTTCGGTTCATTTCAAAAAGTAAAAAAAAAACAAGGAAAATCGATAGGTATTACAAATAAAAATGAAAATCTCAAGATTATCGCATTTAGGTTTTTTTTTTACTTTTTGAAATAAAAAGATTATTTATTTGAATTTTTTTCTATTTCTTAGATATAAAAAACATAGTCATTCTACAGCACTTTTCGGAACTCTATGACACCCCACAGTAATTGAATATACCCCCTAATTTTTAAATATGTGTTTATAAATTTAAATATAGAATCATAATTTTCTTTATATTCTATCAAAAAGAACTTAATTAATGAGTCTTTTTTTTTGAATAATAATTTTGATATTATCCATTCATCTATGCGTATTTAAATTAATTCTTTAATAATAATAATAAAAAATACATACTTATGTTTTGTAAAATTTACAATTATTCCCATTATCTCTATTATTTTCTTCTCAATCTATTTTTGATAAATCTATGATGATAAACAAAACAAATCGAATTTATAAACTATTTTTCAAAATTTTGATTCACTTTATTAGGTTTTTGGAAGTTATTTTGAGGGTTTATTCACATATTCTTATAAAAAAAATATTTTCAATTTTTTGGATCAGAATAATTTTTTCTAATTTTATCAATTTTAGTTCAGCTTTCAAAAAAATATTTTCATGTTTTTGTTTAAGAACCATTTTTTGCTTTTTCAAATTTTTGTTTTTCACTTTTTTCGATTTTCATTTTTATATTGATTCTTTTTTGTTTCTTTTTGTTTTTTTGTTTTTTTTTGTGAAAAATATCATGTTGGAAAAAAAAAGATCTTTGAAAAGATAAATAATCACTCTTGAAATTGAGATGATGAAATACCTTTTCAAATGAATTTAATTATTATCAAAAAATCTTCTTGTAAACTTTTTTTCAGTGAAAGTTCAGTAATAAAAAATACGTAATGCTCATTTCAAAAATTTTGATTCACTAATTTTTAGTTTTTAATTTTTTTCATTCTTTTCTTAAATATTCGGGATTTTTAGATATTTAAAATGATTTTAAAATGAATTACAATCAGATTACATTATTTGTTTTTCTTGAATACTAAAGGATATTTTTTTTTTCAATTTATTATTTCATTTGAGTCAAAAATTTCAAATAGTATATATATATATATATATATATATATATTTCTTGGTATAAGTTTGATTTTACCTTGTTAAATAATTTCAATTCTAAATTCATAAATTTTTAAAATAATGTTACAACAATAAATTAAAATGTTTTTTCCTTATATATATATATATATATATATGTATATATATATATATATATTTCAATATTGATATTATTGAACCACAATTTGAATTCTTTTTTTAATATTCCAATAAGAGTTAATATTATTTTCCATTTGATTAGCTGAAAATTAGTAAAAATAGAAAATACCAAAATTGTATTATAAAGCATATATAAATTAAATTCCAAAAATATGGACATAATTTAAATAGTTGAAAGATCACAATACAACTTTTGACATCCAATTTGGAATTAATGTTGATTTTACAAACTATTTGATTTTTTTCTCTTTTTTGTTTTGTTTTCATTTCCTTTTTTGAGTTAAGTAATCTGTTTGGTTCGATCTCAAAATTTTTTTCAAAAATTGATAGAACATTTGTTATGAGTTTGTTCAAATAGAAAAATTACATACAATTAGTTGATTTATCTTATCATTTGATCGATCAACAAATGTTGGCGAAATTTCAACAAATTTATCAATACATTTTTAGTTTCCACTGATTTCATCATTTTCTACACACAAATTTTTATTTTTTCATTCTATATTTTTTTTCTTTTATTTGGATAAAAATGATTACAAATAGAAACATTAATACTGGGTTACTTAAATATGATTTTATATTAAGTTTATAAAAATACAATAAATTGAGTTTTTTTTTGCATATTTTTGATTTTAGGTGTTCCCAAATTGGAGGAATGAGGTTTATTTATTATTAATTCTGTGCCTATTTTCAATTATAAATAATTGTTTACATTTCAATTAACAAATATTTCTCATTCCATATTTCCAAAATAATATATTTAATATAATTTTTTTTCTTAAGAATTGACTTTTGGTATGTTAAAAATTTTGAATTGGAGGTATTAATTAAAATAGATATTAAATAAACTAAAATTCAAAATTTTCCACACAGCTAAAACATTCCAAACAACCACAATAATACAATTTCATTGAAATTGGAGATAATTTTTATTTTTGTAAAATATGAAAATCATTTTTTCATCTTTTAGTTTTTCTTTTCATTTCATTGTTTGAATTACGTAATTTGTTTGGTTGGATCAAAATTTTTTTTCAACCCTCGATATTAGGTTAAAGTTGAGTTGTTCAAAATAGAAGAACTCAAATAAAATTAGTTGGTAGTATCTAACCATTTGATCGATCAATATTCCTAATAGAATTTCAACATATTTACCAATGTATTTTTTTGTTTTGCTCTCTCCAAAATTTTTAACACACCCATGATTTATTTGTATTGATAATTATTTATTTATTGTTTTGTGAGTATTGTAATTTATAAAAAAGTGTTAACGTTTCAATTAGTGAATGGTTCTAATTTGATAAATCTTCTTGAATTGATTAAATAAGTTTTTTTTTTCACAAATCGAATTTTGGTGTGTTAAAAATTTTGAATTGGGGTTTAGTATTCTCTCAACATTTTATTAACTTATTTCAATGATAAATATCATGTCAGTACGAAAGATAACAGGATTTTAAAAAAGTTTGAACAAAAAAAGTTTTCAAAAAATATCTCTAAAACGGCCAACAAAATTCAAATAAACTATTTTCAGAACTGTATATAAAAGCGTTTTGCCGTACCTTTTGGAAATAACTTTAAAGGTTTTCTGGGAATAAAATAAAATAAAAATAAATAATAAAAAAAAAAAAGGGGATTTTTTTGAGTTCTTATTTGAAAGTATTTAATTCAGGATTTTGAAGTCACATCTTGTTCTATATGATTTTGGCCCGATTTGCCCAGCTTTATAAGAACCAAGGATTTCAACTTTTTTATCCAATTTTTTTAATTCCTCAATAATCCTGTTTTCTGTTTTTAATGGGAAATCATCTTCATCAACGAAATCATACATATTTACAATACAGCCTGTATCTGCTGTGTAGGCAATTAGGTTTACAAAGCTTTTTTGATTTTTTGGTGTCGGCATTATTATCCGATCAAATTTAGTAATAGAACTCAGATCTCCTGTTTCGATCCATTGCAAAAAAATTCCTTTTTCCCATAAGGTATGAAACTTGAAATAAGAGTTGTCAATCAAACAAAAAAAATTTAGCTTTTTGCAAAATAATATTAGCCATAGTCTGAATTGTTGTTTTTGAATCTTTGAAAAGTCGACAAATATTTCTTCATTTTCTTTTCGATCGATAAAAGCTTTTAAAATTTTTGGATAGTCGTTTGAATTAAGGATTTCTGTGCAATCCCAATGATTGTGGAGATTTGTCTTTTTGTTCTTAGTATTGTTGTTTTCATTTTCAATTTGTTTTTTTTCTTCCGTGTCTAATGGCAAAAAAGGTTTTGAAATTTTTAAACATTCTTTTCGCACGTCACCACAAATGAATTGGAAACGTAATTGTGCCAAATTTTTTAAGACCAATTTCCGAAAGGCCGATCGAATAATGCCACCAGTTTGCATTTCGTTGCATAGCTGAAGACAACTTTGACATTTCTTGAGAAGGTTTGTATTTAATAGCAAATTTTCAAGTGCATAATTATGTGCAATTTCGTTTAATTCAATAGAAACCATACGCGAAATATTGAGATTTTGTTTTATTGCTGTAAGGGAATATGGCCCTACACCTGAAAACATGACTAGCACACGCACGTTAGGGCGGAAATTTGCTAATAGTTTTGATCTTTCCCCACTTAGTCTCGAAGAAAAAAAGACCCTTGCAGGATCCAGTTTTAATCTGATCCCGTGCTCTAAATATACAGTTTCAGAGTTTTCGATTCCACAAATGTACGTAATAATTGCAGTTCGGATTTCTCCCCTCATAGATCCTGTTTTTTGATAAACAGATTTTATCTGTTTGTTGAGCGATAAGATTTTGTTGCCTATTTGTAATGCATATTCTTCTGTTTCTTCAACTAATTGGAGAATTGCAATAGTTCCCATTTGTTCATACCCTTTGGGAAGATACTCATGTGTTTTTTCAGGGAGCATTTCTTTTAAAGTGTCACGGAATGTTTGTTTTTTTGCTTTTTTCTTTTTTGTCTTTCTGTTTTGAATTTGTTGATTCATTTCAAATAAAAGTGATAAGATGATAAAAAATGATAATTTTTTGAGAATCATTAAGATTCTGAAATTAAACTAAAATTTCAAACAATTACCTTTACTAGGGGTTTTGACATTAGTTTATAATGAATTAATTGTTGTATTATTTTGAAGAAATACTTTTCTCTTTTGTTGTAATTAGAAAATGAAGAACTTTTCCAATTACTGTTCTTTGAATTAAAAATTGGAAAAATTTAAACTTCTTCAAGGACTATCTAAAATAAAGTCACAATGGATGTCTTACGAATTAAAGCATCAGTGAATTAGACTCTTTATTTCTTGAGATCCAGAAGAACTATAAAATTTCAAAATTTTAGGAAGAGATTATTTTGTCTATATCAGACAATTAATAGAAGATCGTTGAGAAAAACCCTGAACCTAATCAAGTTTCTTCTAAGTCCATTTATTCAGGGTTTTTATTGGAAACGAGAAAATACTTCAATTAGAAGAATGGTTGGGTTGTGGGTTTTACAATCCTCTTCCAATTAATTGTCTGATCGCGTCAAATTATCTATTCCAAAATTTTTGAAATTTATAGTTCTTCTGGATCTCAAGAAATAAAGAGTCTAATTCACTGATGCTTTAATTCGTAAGACACCCATGGTGACTTTATTTTAGATAGTCCTTAACACATTTTACTCAATCTAGTTATCAAAGAAGTAGGTTGAAATTTCAAAACTCTCTTTGAAAAAGGAAATAGAAAATTAAGTGAAATTTTTTCCCATTTATAACCCCATTACAAGTATATGTTCTGGAGGAGATCTGAAATACCACAACTTAACGAACAAAAATGATTTAATAACTGTTGGTTAAAGGAAAGTCAAAAAATTCAAAAAATATTTGGTTTTAATGAAAAAATTATTAGAGACTTTGAACTCTTCTTATTACTTTTTTTTTCCAATAGGTTTAGAGTAATTAATAAAACAACAATAAACTTAGATTCGATAAGCAACTTTATTTATCAACTTGAGAGAAATAAGTTTTCATTTTAAAAAGATCTCATTTTTCAATTAATTTTCAAGAAAGATCTAGATCCTTTTGTTGTTTTGGAGTTTTGGATCAAATTAGAAAAATAAAAATTTACAAAAAATTTTATTTTTGAAAAAATATCACTTTTAGTAATTTCTGAGAGTCTTTATGAAAAAGTAACGTTGTATCTTTAATATTATTTTACAAATACATAAAAAATAAATCAAATATTGTATCCTTGAAGATCTAAAAAATTTATCTTTTATTTTATTTACAAATATTTATTAAATTTCTTGAAATTTAAATGATAAGTCAATATCCTTTTTCAAATATCAAGAGTATAAAAAATGAATTATTATGATTAAAATCAGTTATTTGATAATATCTATTATTATTTTTTATTATTAGATTTATTAATTCTAATTGGCTTTATTTATTTGAAAATCTTTTAAAAATTGAGAAAGAATATATAAAGTCTATAATAAATTTAATCTTTGGGCTGTTGTTAACTAAATGAAATATTTAAGATTGGGTAATTAATTATGGATTATAAAGAATCAAATTAATAGGCATTTCTTTAGATTGAAAGTTGAATTTTGAGGTGTTAAAAAGATATTTTGGGAGAATTTTAAATTTGATTGTTTGGTTCTTGTTCAAGATAATATTTTTTGTTGAAAATACAGAGAAAAAATTGATTTGGTCTGTTCTTTTGAATAAAAAAAATTATTTTTTTTATGATTTAAAAGAATTATTATAATTTTTCTATAATTGAGTATTTTTTTAAAAGTGGGCTTATTATAGAACTGAGTGGTTTTAGGTTTTTAAAGTGTATTTTTGTACACTTCGTTTAAAGATTCAATAAGATTTCAATTTTTTTCAGAGAAATGAATTTTTTTAAATAATTGAGAAATATGTTTAATTTTGCACATTTCAAAAAAAAAGAAAAAAGGAACTGAATTGTAAAAATAATTATTAATTTCTGAAAATAGAATTTAAATGTAAGTTTTGCCTTATAGTGGTAATCAGATTTTTACTTAATTTTTTTAATTTAAAGATCGAGGTATTTTCTTTTGTATTTTCTATCAAATTCAAATAAATAATTTTTTGGTTTTTTGGTTACTTAAGATCCAAATTTTTTTCATTAATTTCAACCAAAAAACTTACAAATCAATTTTTTTTTTTTTTTTTTGATATTTCTATGAGCCCCATAAAAGGGTTTTTACTGTATATTGGCACACCGGAAGGAAAATATCTGTAGATTGGAAAAAAATGGATAAAAAAGGTAATAATGAAAGTTTCTTTTTTTATAACTAAATTTATGTAAATTGTGAATTTCAAATTCATCAGAAATATTTATATTTTACCAAGAAGTGTTTACTCAGCATATTTTAATTAAAAATAATGCTATGCGTCATCAAAGGAAATAAAAAAGACCAAAAAATATGAATATTTCTTCAAAATGAAAAATTTTTTTACAAGTACAAAAATATCGTTTTATCAATTAAATAAAAAAACTAATTATCTTCAAAATCCTTTTGAAAATTAAATTTTTATAATTAATTTAGTTATTCGTTATTGAACTTTTGAAGATAAAATTGATCAAATAAATATGAATCTAATAAATTCAGTACATTATACCAATTTATAACGCTCAAGTTTATTTTAAATAAAATCAAAAAAATCTTTACTTAAACTAAATATGTGAATCTTTTAATAAATATAAAAATGTAATATATTCTGGTATAATATCTTTTTATATATCAATTACAAAAATGAAATCAATAAAATATAAAAATAATACAAGACAATTAAAAAAATAACAATTTTATTTTTTATTATCTTTTTATTATCTTTTAGATAATTACTCATTCTTTAATCTATTTTCATTTTAATTTTCATGGTTACCTTTTTATTCTCCAATTTTTGAGAAAAAAAATAATTTTTATTTCTAAAGATAACTTATAATCAAATTAAATCTTATTTTCATATGATTCATCTACTTCGATTATGATTCAATAAAATACCATCTTTTTAAAATTCTTCTTTGAGAAAAAATAAAATTTTTATTTTAACCTGTTTGATTTGAAAAAAAATTTACTTGTATTTAAGGGGTTTCTCTTCTACCTAGGTTAAGCTTAAGATCGAAGTATGTTGTTATTGTGTGTTAATCAGATTATCGCACCATGGTTCAAATGTTTCAAAAAAAAAAAAAAAAACGATCAGTCAAGTAGTGATATTTGTTGATCAAATCAATTAAAAAAAATTCTATGAATTAGTAAAAAACTCAAGAATTTCAGAAAAAAATTCAGTTTGGGCAACAAATGTAAAGGTTGAATTATCAAAATTCAGATACCAATGTTACAAAATATCTTTCTTAAATATGTTGTGAAATGTATATTAATAGATTAAAAATTTATTTTTTTTAAAAAAATTAAATAATTAATCATTTAATTTTTTTGACAATTTATTTCTGAAATATTGGAAATCTATTGATGTTAAAATTAACTTTTTCAAAAGCAAACAAAACTAATCCGTTTTTGTGTTTTTATGTTGATGGTTATTGAGTAAATCTTTGAAATTAAAAAATTATAAAAATAGCTGCCTTTGTAAATTCTAAATCTTAATTATTAAATATTGTAATATACTTTTATTTAGGGTTTCTATCTTTAGATTTGGAAGAGGAATTAAAAAAAAAAAATTCCAATTTGATAATTTTTAAATTGTTATCATTAGTAAAAAATGTCATAATTTATTGTGGAATAAGAAGCATAATAGATTTTTTAGAGCTATTTGAGCCATGCCGAACGATTATCTATTACACTGAATTACAACATACTTTGATTATACAGAAAAAGATTGTGATACTAATCCCTTACCAAAATAGTTTTTTTTTATCAAATTTACTTTTAAAATTCTTTTTTAAAATATCTTTATTAAATAAAATCAAAATAAAGGATACTATTTCAAAAAATAAAAAGATTGGGTGTGAATTCTCCGAATAAAAAAACAGTTACAAAACTAAGAGTTTCAACCGAAATAAAAGAAAAATTTTGAAAAAATATTATAACAAAATTCAAAATTATTAAGTTCTAAATTTAAGGGGAAATAAATAATTATAAAACCAAACAAATTTGTCCAAGAAATTATTTCTAAAGAATAATTTAAAAAAAATCCCATTTTCAGAACCAAAACCAGTATTAAGTAAATTAAATAAAAAAATGGGAAATTTAAATTCATTTTGGAAAATATTTCGAAATAAAAAGTAATTTATTAAGGGACTAGTCTTCTACGACAACAAGGCAAATTTTTAAAATATGTTATTGGTGGTATTTTCTACTTACAAATTTTATATATCCCAAGTATCAAAAAATTGTGATCGACTAAGAAAACCATAAAAGAAAATTAGTTGAGTGAGATCAATTTTTTTTTTCCATTTTTTCTGAAAAATAAAACTATTAAATTCTTTTTTTTTCTCACAATTTATCAATTTTTTACCCCGTTTATTGCATTTTTGATCATTATTATACATTAACATTTCTTTGTTACCAGTAATATTAATATAAAGATTTTTTTTCTTTTTTGAGATAAAACTTTTGGTTAACCAAAATAATTGATATATTCAACGGATTAAAAAATAATTATATTTTTTTAAGAAGAGTAGTTATAATAATCAAAGTTTTAAAGTCATATTAAAATTTTTCTCAGAAATTTTGTTTTTGTATTAAGACAAAATTCGATTTTTCCAAATAATATTTTCTTGAAGATATTTGGGAATTGGTTAATTTTATCATCAAAATCAAAAATCATTTTTTTTCTGCCAAAAATGAATTGAATTGTAATAAGTGTTCTTGTGAATAAGACCAAACAATTTGTTAAAAAAATTGTTCCAAAATTGAAAATTATTTTGCATTTTTTTTTCATTTTTTGAAAACCAGAAAACAACTTTTTCAAAACCTGAAAGAAAAAATTTTTTTTGCTTAATAGATCTCAATTGAATTGATAAACTTTTGTTAATCTTCTACCGAATATTCATTTATTGAATCACCTATACTTCATTTAGTTTTATTGGCTAAGATTTGAATTGAAATATTAATCAAAGAAAAAGAAACCAAATAAAAAATTTGCTTTCAAAACCAATACTTTCCAACCTAAAACGAAAAATATGTTTTGCCATTTTCAAGAATTAAATTAATTCTTAAACAAGGTAATAGGTTACTTTTAATCGGTTTTATATTGGAAACATGCAAATTTTGAATTTCAAAAAAGAGACTCAAATCAATAAATTGTTTAAATGAGGCTAACTCATCCCTTTCATAAGTCGAAAAACAAATTACAAAAAAAAAAAAAAATTCCAAGATCTTCCCAAGATTTCATTTTATTTTCAAAAATGACTACTCCCTTAATTAAAAATTTTCCAAACAAAAGTTTTTCCATCCAAAATTAAAAATAAAACAAAATAAAAAAAAAGGTGTTGTATCAAATGTTTCAGAAAATATCAATAAATATAGGATTTTTTTTTTATTTTTCTCAAGCTCAATTTTTTAATTTTTTTGATTCCTATTTTTAATTGTATTTGAAAAAATAGATTCTACTAGGATATATTCAATTCTCATATATATTAAAAAATAATATATTTGGAAAAATAAATGATTTGAATCATTAAATTTTGTATAAAAGGTAACATTAAAAATTTGTAAAATGTTCTTACTTTCTTTAAGAATAAAAAAAAAATAAAATCCTTTTTCATTTTTTTACAATGTCCTTGACCCTTTTAAAATTTTCAGATAAAAAGTCAGAGGGTTTTCTTGTTCAGCTTCGAAAAAAACTTTTAAGGAATTGTAACAACCTATTTTTCAAACTTTTGTCATCAATTAAAAACAATCTCTTTTTATGGTTAATTCTTTCTTTTCGATTGCTTCTTTTAATGTTTTTTTTCATAAAGTGGAAAATTTTCGATCTGGAAGGAAAGCGTTAAGTTTGAAGTGGGCATCGATCTCTATTCTTACAAAAATATACCCACAAGTAAAAAGGATTCCAATAATTAAAAAAAATCAGGAGGCCTTTGGTTTCACAACAGAAAAAACATTTGATCAACAAATTGCTGATCTGTTTCTCTGTCTTTCACAAATAATTTATCTGCGGATTGATTTCCCTGATTCACCTCGGCAAAAACAAGGCTTAAAAAAGACTAGCTCAGGAATGCTACGAAATTCCAACAGTTTAACAACAGAAGGAAAAATCGAAAGCCAAAACAACCAAAAAGATGGCAACGACAATTATAATTTAAGCACAATTTTTCAGAAGCTACGAATATTCGAAATTCATGGTGGAACAATGAAAGAAATACTTGATTTAAAATCTTCTATCCTACCTTCTCTGCATACTTTTATTATTCAAAACAATCAAATTCATTCCTTCAGGGAAGTGTTTCGTAGAATTGATTCTCAGGGGGGATCAGAGAAACCAAAGTCTAAATTGCATGTTTTTACTTGTTCTTGTAATTCGATAACTGAAATCGATAAATCTTTTGTAAAAAATACATTTTCTTCTTATTCTTTTATTTTTTTGACCTTGTCTTTTTCTTTTTTTCTCTTCTGTTTATCGATCGTCTTTCGACTCGTTATTCTTTTATACCCAAGAACACACTTGTTTATATTAAAAAATTATTTGAAATACAACAATTTTCCAATGAAAAAACAAAATACTGTAATGAATTGTGAATGGTATCCAATTTCATCTCAATTTCCTATTTTTAATTCCTCAATCTTTCTTTAACTTGGCATTGTTTAAATACCAAGACAAAATATTTAAATTCAATTAATAACAAGATGAACTCAAACACAACGAAAGAACACAAATTTTAGCCAAATATTTTATGGCCTAATAATTTTCAATTTAACCCAAAAAGATTTAAAACGGATAGATGTTTGGATAAATAAAAAAAGTCACAAAATATTTAAAATTTAATCCACATTCTCCTAGAATAATTATAAAACTGAAGCAAAAATTGACCAAGTAAGAGTTTTGATAATAAGAAGAAATAAACTCAAAAAAAAAAATGAAATTCTTGGTTTTGAAGCAAATATCAAAAAAGTTAAATTTTCCAAAAAAAGATGATGAAAATATCAATTGGAAAGCAGTAAATTTAAAATTACTAAATGCGAATCTTAATAAATTTAGAAAAAACTAACGGCAATCTTTTCTTGAGGTTTTCTATTTTATTTGTAAGATCAATAGATTTTCGTTAGGTTTTTTTTACTTTAGAAATAAACCGAAAATTTTAATAAATTTTCGGTTTATTTCCAAAGTAAAAAAAACCTAGAACACTTCACAAATAAATAGAAAACTCAAAAAAACCTAACGAAAATCTATTGAATTTCCAAATAAACAGAAAACTCAAGAAAAGATAACTACACTTTACCAGAATTCAAAAGAATTAAGTAAAATCTTTGATTTTTCTCAATTTTTTTAAATCTTCGAAAAACTAACAGTTTTTTTTTTTTAATTTTTGAAATAAACCGAAAATTAAATAAATTTTCAGTTTATTTCAAAAAGTAAAAAAACCTAGAACACTTCACAAAAAAATAGAAAACTCAAAAAAACCTAACGAAAATCTATTAATTTTACAAATAAAATCGAAAAATTCTGGAAAACCTAGCAGCTGTAAGAGGAAATTAATTTCCTTTTTTTAAAATTCAAAATAAAAAAAAAAGAAAAGAAAAAGAAAGAAAGAACACAAATTTCAATTTGTTCTTTCAATTTAGGAGCAAAAAGTAAAAAAAAGAAAATCAAATAAAGATTTTTTCCAGTTTTAAATAAAAATATAAGAAAAAAATATGTTTTTTTTTTTTTACGAAGGATCTAGTCACGTATCTTGATTTTACTCCATACTCAAGGAATGGTCGGCCACCAAAAAAGGAATTTATGAAATTCACATCTTGTGGTTGTAAAAATTCAAACTATAAAAAAAAAAAAAATTAATATTATCTCAATGGCAAACGATTATAATCAAACAAAAAAATTTCAAAGGATCTCAATAATAAAAAATTCAAATAACAAACAAAAAAATACAAAGGATTCCAAAAAAAAAAATGCAATTAACAAAAAAAAACTTTTACAAGATATCAATCTCAAAAATAAAAATTACCAAAAAAAAAAAAATTAACAGGATCAGAATAGAAATACTTTAAATAAAGAACAAAAAAATGAGCAGGATCTCATACACAAAATTTATATAACAAAAACAAATCATAGGATCTCATTGTCAAAAAATGCAATTAACAAATAAAAGTTTTAAAAGGATCCCAAAAAAGAAAATGCAATTAACAAAAAAAAACTTTGGGTGTTTGAAATATTCCCGAAAATATCCGAAAATCCAAAATACCCGAAAATTTTTTAGGTATAACAAAACACGTTATAGACAACTTCTAAGAAATCCTAGTGCAAATATACCCAGTTTAATGGTAAAATAACAATTTTACTTTCAGACAATATATATATATATATATATATATTGAATTTTCCACTTTAAGCTACTCTAAAGAGGTTTACTGTACTTTTTGAGTGTATTTGTGTATGTTAGCACTTATTAGGGTAAGTGTATATGTATTTCAGGGTATTATATGGGTAATGTTAAGTTCTGTATGGTGTTTGTTTGTATGTTTTGGTTAAACCAGTTTCTTTTATGGAATGTGAAGTTAAAATAAGGTTTGGCATGTTTCATCTTGTGTAGGGTATGGGTATGTATTCACGATTAGATATTACTTGATTATTTTAGATTATATATAAGATTACAAAATTATGGGTAATGATACACAATTCGAAAAAATACTTTACAAGTTATATTTTCTCCCATTTAGTTAATACCATTCCGAAATGATCAAAAATATTACATTCATCTACAATACCAATACCTTTCACACAAAATGGGTTGATTGCTTTTCCCTAAATTTAATTTTTTTGAATAATTCGATATTTTTCCACAAAAAAAATTTTCGACAATAAAAATCCAAATTTACCTTTAAAATGAGTATATTCGCACCAGGGTTTCTTAGAAGTTGTTCAAAAAGTGTTTTTTCATGCTTAAAAAATTTTCGGGTATTTTCGATAATATTTGATAGATTCAAAACTTTCATAGTATATCAGTTTCAAAAATTAAAATTACAAAAAAAAATATTAACAGGATCAGAATATAAATCCTTTAAATAAAGAACAAAAAAAATAACAGTTTCATAATAACAAAAAATTCAATAGACAAAAAAGGTATTAAGGAACATAATTATAAAAATTTAAAAAAATAATAAAAGTTTTCTCAATTACAATAATTAAAAAAACAAAAGAAAAAAATTCATAGAATAACAACAACAAAAAATGAAAATAACAAAAAACCCTAAGATTTATCCTTGTTAAAAAATTCAAACAACTAAAAAAAGGTTTGAAAGGATCTTCATGGCACAAAAAACAACGGCTAAAAAAAAGTTTTCAAGGATTTCCAAAATTTCAAAATTTAAATCCAGAAAAGAACAATTAATTTTTTCTTTTTTAAAATATTCAAATGCTGAAATTTATTCAATTTGGAAAAGTAAAAAATAGAAATTTTATTTTCAAAAAATTAATATTTTGGAAAAGGAACAGAAATAATAAAATAATAATTAGTTAAAAACAAATTCTGAAAATTATTCAATTTTTTTTTTTTTTTTTGAAATATTGACCCAATTATTAATCTAATAGCATTCGTTAACTGATCTACGAAAAATTGATTTAAATAATAATCAAATTAGTAAAATTGAAAATTTAAAAAACAATTTTAAACTAATTTCTTTAAATCTTCGAAATAATAAAATAAGTTCACTTCACAATATTAATCGAGAGCTGGGGAATATTACCGAATTGGTCTTAAGTGAAAATCAAATAAAAAACATTGGGGATCTGCACAACTTAAAAGCACTTGAAATACTTGATTTATCTGGAAACATGATTACAAAATTCCAAGAAATAGAAAAATTAAAAAATTTAAGAATATTAAAAAGATTATTTTTAAAATCTAACCCCATTTGCAAGGCAAAAAATTATTTTGAAATAACTGTTTCTTTTTTCAAGGATAATTATCCTTTCTTTTTAGATAATATTGAAATTACAAAATATATAAATAATAATAACAACAACATTAAAAATCAAGAATATAACCTTTCTGAAATCGATTTCCAAAATGAAAAACTAATGACTGAAATTATAAAATTAAATAAATCTATTCGATCAAGAATTAGAATTGCAAAAATAGAAGATATTTCGCAAGCAAATAAAAGTAAAAAAGTGGAAAAGAAAAAAAGGGGGGGTGATGAAGGTGAATTGCATAAACAGAAAAATGAAAAAGAACAATTACCGGAAGAACAATTAAATGAAATAACCGATCAAGTTAATATATTAAAAAATAAAGTTGATGAATTAAAAAAAGAATATGAAATAGATTGGTTAAATTTTTTTAATAAAATAGATTTATCACAATATTTAACTTTAAGTGAAAAAAAAGAAGAGCAATTAAAACAAGAAAAAAAACAAAAAAGACAATTGAAAACAATTGAAAAACGTCGAATAAAAAGACAAAAAAGAATAGAGGAGAAGCGAAATGAAGAAAAAAGAAGAAGGAATGAAGAATTGTTGAAAAAGGAAGAAGAAAAACGAAAGATAGAAGAAAGTATGAGGATAAGAGAAGAAGAAAAAAGAAGAAGAAAAGAAGAAAAGAAGAAACAGGAAGAAGAGAAGAGAAAGAAGCTGGAAGAAGAGGAAAGAATAAAGAAGAAGGAAGAAGAGGAAACAAAGAGGAAAGAAGAAGAGGAAAGAAAAAGGAAGGAAAAAGAAGAAGAAGAAATAAGGAAAAAGGAGGAGGAAATGTTACGAAAGAAAGAAGAAGAAGAAAGAAAGCGAAAGGAAAAAGAACAACTAGAGAAGGAAAAAAACGAATCGGAATCTCTTTGGGGTGGGGGCGCACCGATTATGTGGGACTCAGAAAAATCCGAAACTTCTTCTTCAGAATCATTTTCGATAAGTTCTTCAGATATAGAATCATCTTTGGATGAAAATCAAATAATTTTTGAATTTAATAATCTCAATGATGAAAAAAGAAATCAAAGTCAAAAAAATATTTCAGTTTTTTTTAAAGTCAAAAATTATTTATTAAAAAATCACATAGAAAGTTTACAAATTGAAAATGCAAACAAAAATAAAAATGAAAATGAAAATAAAAAATTAAAAGTAAATGAAAATGAAAATGGAAAAAAAGAAAACGAAAAAGAAAACGAAAACGGGAAAGAAAAAGTAGAAAATGAAAATGAAAACGAAAACGAAAACGAAAACGAAAATGAAAATGAAAACGAAAACGAAAACGAAAATGAAACTGAAAATAAAAATGAAAATAAAAACAAAAATGAAAAAGAAAAAATTTTTAAAATAATGATTACAGATCAATATATTTTTGATCAAAAAAATAAAATTCAAATTTCTTTAAAAAATTATTTTAAGATTTCAAAGCTTGAACGAGATTTAACGATAATAAAAATACAATACAATCAAAACCTTTATAATAATCATAATAAAAATTCTGAATCTGAGTCGGTTTTCAATTCAAAAATTAATATTATTGAAAATAAAAATATCGATGATAATAATAATCTAAATGTTAATCAACTTAATCTTGGGAATGATAATCAAAGGGGGCAAAACGAAAACGGATGGGAAATAATTTCCGATGAAGAATTAAAAAAGGGGCAAGAAAATTTAAAAGTTAAAAATGAAAATAAAAATGTTCAACAAATCTTTTATAAATTTCTCAATGAAAAAGATTTAGAATTATTTCAGATTATTATAAATAAAAAAACTGAAAAAATAAAAGAATTGATCGAAAGATTAAAAGAACAAAAAGAAAAAATAATCAATGAACACGTGCAAGAAGAAAGCAGTTTAAAAGCAAAATCAAAAAACGAATGGGACATTGTTTCTGATGAAGAATTGAAAAGGGGAAAAGAAAAACTGAAAAATGAGAAGGAAATTGAAAAGAAAAACAAGCTTGAAAATGAAGAAGAAAAGTTTCTAATTGTAGTCTGTCAATGGAACAATCGACCAATGCGATTTCAATTATTCCCCGATTATGCACCAAGTAAAGAAATCGAATTAAGGAAAAAAATGGAAAAGAAAAATGATTTTTTTAAATTAATTCAAAAAAATTCCAATATAGAATTAAAATTAAAAATTCAAGAAAGTGTCAAAACATATTTGCACGTGCAATTTTTACCATCAACCGGTGAGAATATTTTAAAATGCTTACAGACTTCATATATCAAGCAAGAGACTAAATATTCAGAAGAAAGGGATGGGATATTATTTCTCACGAATAAAAATGTCTATTTAATTGACGATTACTTTCAAGAAGATGAAAAAACAACGCCAAGTATAAGGTATAAATTATCTTGGAAAAGGCCCATTGGGGAATTGAAAGAGTTACAATTTGGCTATGAACATCAATATTTCATCTTAAATTTTGAAAATTTTACAACAATTTTGCTAACAAGAAACCAAGAATTAACAGACCGATTTGCCAATGAGATTTTTTCTTATTGTCCATCAATAATGATAAACGAATATAAGTCGACTGTGCCCAGGGGGTTTAAACAGGATATTATACCAGCAATCCGAAATAAGTTCAGGTCGTATTTAAATTCTAAAAAAAAAATTATGCTATATCAACAAAAAATATCAGAAGAACCACTTTGCTATTTACTTGGATTCCAATTAGATAAATATCAAACAAAGTATGACCGCTCAATTATATTGACTAAAAGTTGTTTAATAATTTGCTCCGAATCATTTGATAAATCAAACAACATTCACTTCACCAATGAAACCCAATTTAATATATTTCGAGATATAACGGTTTATAAAATAATAGATGTTAACCAAATTGAAGTGTCGTTTTCAAAACCTTTCCATATCAACATAATTGTTGTTGAAAGTTTTGGAAGAACTGAAAAACTTTTTGTTCGTTTGTTTATACCCTCCACAAAAGAAATAATAAATTTTTTAAAGGTTTTTGAAAAGAATTTTCTTGAACAAACAAATAGATTTTTCTTTCCAATATCTTATAAAAAATAAAATTATCTGAAAACAGTACATTTTTTTTTGAAAACATGTCTTTCCATTTTTGTTTTTGGTGCTTGCTTTAGTTATTGAAATTAGCTTTATCACCTATTCAATAATTATTAAATAGGGTTTTTATATGAAGGTATTCATTATATTGAGTACGTATAAAAATTGTGTACTAATGTTTTTAAGTTTTAGATTTATTGTTAAGGGTCTCGTCATTTACCGTGAATATGCACCATACTCAAGGGATGGCATGAGACCAAAAAGGGTATTCTGAAAGAGCCATTCTTTTGGTTTACAAAATTCAAATAACAAAAAAAAATTTTGAGAGTATCTCATTGTCAAAAAATTCAAAAAAATAAAAAGCAGTTTTATAAAGATATTCTCAATTTCAAAAAATCAAAATTTTAAAAAAAAATTCATCTTTTCTCATTTTATATTTCCAAATGGTTAAATTTCTTTAATTTAAAACAAATTGCTTTCTTGAATTCTGCAATCAATTTAATTCGATTTAGTCTGATTTGTGGTTATTTGGTAACTCTCTAAATTTGACCAAGTAAGGATTAGGTAATATTATTTAGGCAAAAATTATTCTTATGAAAAATTAAAAAAAAACAAATCACCAAGATCTCAAAAAGCGCCAAAGAGCGACACTTCAAAACTGAAAGAGCTGTTTTCAAAATTGTATATTCTAACCATTCTAATTGGAAATTGGGTTGTGCTTTCTTTGGCACTTTTTTCCAAAAATGTCCTCTTTTTTGGTTGTTGATTTTTGGAGATCGATCGTACATTATAGGTTGGTTGGTTTTTGATTGGTGTTAGGTACTCAATAAAATTACTAAAAAGATTTTTTCCATTTCAGAATAAAAAATTTCACCATAATGACTTGACCCTTA
The DNA here is from genome assembly GCA_027625915.1 of Anaeramoeba flamelloides. Lineage (NCBI taxonomy): Eukaryota > Anaeramoebidae > Anaeramoeba > Anaeramoeba flamelloides. The sequence continues at coordinate 6,511,777 of JANTQA010000032.1, read as the reverse complement.
AGGTTTACAATCCCTGAAACAGGAAAAAAGATTATCTTGTATTGGGTGTGGCAACTTGCTATTTTGATTCTTAGCTGATCGATCCGCAACTAAGTTTGGATCGTATAGGTGGTTGAAAAAGGCTATTTTTGTCATTTTATTTTTTTTCTTTCCGAAATCCGAATTGGTGAGTCTAAGATTAATTAATTGGAAGATATTTAATTAGTAATTGAGTTTTTTGTTTTCTATGTTGAAATTTTTATTTAGCTTTGTATTATTTGATGCTTGTAAAAAAAAATTTTTTTATTTACTCCTAATTCTTTAAAAGGAAAATGATAATTTCAATTGACTACCCAAAAATTAACACTTTCAATTCAATACCTTTCAATCAATTAGTCTTAGACTCATCAATTCGGATTTCGGAAAAAAAAAAAATAAAATGACAAAAATAGCCTTTTTCAACCACCTATACGATCCAAACTTAGTTGCGGATCGATCAGCTAAGAATCAAAATAGCAAGTTGCCACACCCAATACAAGATAATCTTTTTTCCTGTTTCAGGGATTGTAAACCTTAAGGGTTAAATATTATAAAAAATAAAATACTTAATCTGGTAAAAGAGAGATATTTTTGAAGTGGAAAAATTTAGAACTTCGAATTAAAAGAGTGTCTAGATTCATTAGAGTACCAAGGGGCAGTTATTAAAAGTATTTGAAAACTAATTTAGTTTACAAAAATAACAATAAGAATCGATAGAAGAAAAAATGAAGAATAAAAAATTGAAGAAATAACAATAAAGTTAAAAAATAGATATTAAGAATTGACTTTAAATTATTGAATATAGTTGAACTTGCTTTTATGGGTTATTTGAATTTGAGTTCCTTTTTCTTAATACCATATTGAGTTGTATTGTCAAAAATTATTTTGGTATAAGTCCCTGGATTTTTTTTGTGTCCAGTCCTCTTGGTAATTCATTTGTATCGAATTTAAATGAATGGAGTTGAAGTCAAAAAAGTTCCTATTTTTTTTATTGCCTTTTCCCATTGTCTTCAAGGGTTTCAAACATTAACAACTCTATATGAATCTGTCAAATTTTAACTCTTGTTTCTTTTTTACTTGAAGTATATCTATTTAAACCATTACAGAAATATTTCGGTTTCAATAAAAATTTTAGAAAATTATTCATATTAATCTTTTAATTTTGGCCTAAAGAAATGAATTTCATTTTTCTTTTGATTTAATATTTGTTAAAATTTTGTGTAAAAAAAATGAAAAGTTGTCAGGAATAAATTTTTTTATTTATTTTTTTATCATAAAAATAACCAAAGTTGTTTGATGATTTTTATTTATAACAGATGTATTTTGTTTTGAATTACTATTATTGTAATAAAAGATCTAATTTAAAAAATCCAATAAAAATAAAAATCTTTAAAAAAAAATTAAAAAAATGAATATAAAATATTATTTTAACAAATATCAAAAAAAAAAAAAAATACTATAACAGAACTACTATATCTTTGAGTTATTTTGAATTTTGATTTTAATTAAAATCTGGATTAAATACAAATAAGAAAATAAATATATTAATGCATCAACATCATTCTAAATCGTTTCTGGTAAAGTTGATGAAATTTGGGTAAAACCGGGGTGCTAAAAGATATAAGGTATTTCCAAAAAAAATGGGCATTTTTTTTTACATTCCATGAAAAATCATCTTTTTTCATGGATTTATTCGTTAATTGGTAATACAAAATTAAGTTTAATATTAATAACCCTTGAATCAATGACCAAAGTATTTATTTCAAAATATTTTTGTTGAAATATTTCCAAAAAAGGGAAAAAAAAATGTACTTTTTTTTTTGAAAACAATGTACAACCAATTTCGATCAAAAACCGGAAAAATATGGAAAGGGTACAAATGATTATTTAAACAACCTAATGCAGTTATATGTTTTCAATTCTATTTGAAAATGTGTTGAGATTAGAACATTTTTAAAAACAATTTTTTCAATCAAAAAGAAAAATAATAAACCACTAATTTCGACCCCTAAAAACTATTAGATAAAATAGAGATCAGTAAATTCAATATCTTTTATTTCTGTAATAACAATACTGAGAAAAAATCAATTTTTAAAATGAATCAATGGATAAATTAAAATAATTTTTTATATTTTAATACTTTGTTGAAGATCGATTTTTTTAAAATTTATTTTACAAGAAATTAAACTCACTTTCTTCGAAATAGCTTATATATATAAAATATATATATATATCACAGATTCACTTAATAAATTTAAACAATGAGTATTTTAAAAAAATTTAATATTTGATGTATTCTATCAATTCTCTTTCAATTTGAAGTTTTTATTTGTTAATTTGTGTAATTGGATTCAGTGTAATATTTTATTATTATCATTTGTTTGAATTTTAAGTTTTTTATTGATAAAAAATAAATTAAGCATTTAAAAAAATATGTTGGAGCAGATTAAGAAATGAAATGATAAATTTTTAATTTAACAATTATTAAATAATAATAATTTTGTGAGTGTCAATTTGTGTTTATTTTTAAAATCCAAAGTGTAATTTCTAAGTGTATATTTCATATTATTTAATTTTTTAACTAATATGAATAAATGATAATAATTTTAATAGTAAAAAAGGGAATAAAATATTGAACAATAATTTGAAAAAAAAATAAAATCAACAATTTTACTTCATGAAGTTTTATTTTTTTAAAAATATCTAGATATAAAAAATTTTTCGTCAATAATAAAGTGTTTTTTCTCGACTTTATTAAAATTTTTTAAAAAATTCTAATAATCGAAAAAAGATAAAATTTTAATCCAGAATAAGTTTTTTTCCTTTTAATATTTTTAACTTTATTTATTATTTTTGATTTTAATACAAGAAAATCTATAAAAAGTTCTCAAATTTTGTTAAAATTGTGTGAACCTAACCAAAAACCCAAAAAAATTGAGGGGTAAAATTCTCTTGAAAATAAAAGTCAAAAAATATTTTGATTCAAATAACTGAAAATCTCTTTAAAACGATTCAGGATTGAATTACGATGATTTGATGTCAAATATAAGATAAGAATGAAATAGAATTAAATAAATAAATAAAAAAATACATTTAACATTTCATTATCCCTCTCTGAGAAGAATTTTTTTGATGAAACTTCTCAAATACTACATATTTTCAAAAATTTCAATAAAATTTGAAAAATGTGACTTGTTTTTCTAAAAATTTTTAACAAAAATTACTAAAAAAATAATCATTCTAACAAAAAAATACTAATTAATATAATTATTAAGTACAAATTCTTTTTAAATTTCAATAAAAGAAATTTCCAAAATTATAAATTGTTTTAATATGTTATTTGAAATTTGAATAAGATAAAATTTTACTTGATTAACTTATTTCATTTCTGATATTTTCCCCCAATTTGTCAATTCTTGGTTCACCAAATATATACAAATATTATAACAAAAAATAAAAAGAGATCACAAATTTAAATTTATTTCTTTGAAATTTATATTTGTAAAGAAAAAAAAATTATGGGAAAAAATAAAAAGAGATCACACATTACAATCTATTTCCTTTGAAAAATAAATTGAAACAAAAAAAAAAATGGAAATTTGAAATCAAGTAAAATTATTTTCCTATTTATTGTGAATGCCAGTGATTTAAAAAAATTTCATTATATTTGTTAAAGTCAGTCTTGGAGTCTATTTTCTGTTTTTGGTGCATAGTTTCTACTATAAAATTTTGAATTTCATTTTTTACCTTTCATGATCATGAAAAAATTTTTTAAAAAAAAAATTAAACATTTGCTAGTTTTTCACTTTTTGATAACCTCATTTATAAAAAACACTATTGGTTAATAAAAGATCTTTGAGAAAAAAATTATTTTTTGAGATATTTTACAATTAAAGTTGGAAAATCCAATTTTCCAGTAATATTTTTTTGAAATTTTAATAGTAAAAAATTTGAATATTTTTTTTTTCACAGTTAAGAGGTTATTATCATATATTTTACAAGTATTTTAAATTTAACAAATATCTTTCAAATGGATGACCAATTATTTTGACTATTATGGAATTATTTATTGATATAAATTGAAAAAAATATTGTTTTTTGATTTTTCCGTTAGGTTTTTTTTAATTTTTGAAATAAACAGAAAATTTCTGAAATTTTCGGTTTATTTCAAAAAGTAAAAAAAGACGCCGTTAATTTTTCAGAATATAAAAGAATAAAGTAAAATCCATCTGATTTTACTTTATTCTTTTTAATTCTGGAAAATCTAGGCACTTGACAGACACTTTTTGTTATGTTTTCTAAAATTCGAAAGAATGGAGTTAAATTAAAGATTTTACTCAATTCCTGTGAATTATGGAAAACCGCCGTTAGCTTTTCTTGAGTTTTCTGTTTATTTGGAAAATCAGTAGATTTTCATTAGGTTTTTTTTACTTTAGAAATAAACGGAAAATTTTAATAGATTTTCGGTTTATTTCCAAAGTAAAAAAACCTAGAACACTTCACTAATAAAACATAAAACCTCAAGAAAAGCTAGGCACTTGATGGACACTTTCCGTTAGGTTTTTTTTAATTTTTGAAATAAACAGAAAATTTTAATAAATTTTCAGTTTATTTCAAAAAGTAAAAAAAACCTAGGACACGGAATATTTATCTTAAGTTATTTTTATTCTGTATTTGAGTTTTTTTAGAAAAGTAGAGTGTTTTCAAAACTATTATCATTATCTATTCAAAAAAAATATCCTAAAGTTGAATTTAAGTAAAATTCATTGTGGTGTCCATTTAAAAATTCTCACCCCAAAACAGACCTTTTTTCGAGACTAGAGACTTTTAATAATCGTGGTTATACTATAGACAACAATAAATATAATATCCTCATGTATTTGAAGTTCTGTATGTTTGGTTCTATTACGAATAAAGGCTATTATTAAAATGATAGATTAAGGAACGTAGTAGTTTCATCTAACTTTTTTTTTTACAATTTTATTTTTTCATGCTAGTGTTGTGCAAACAACCAGTGATCAAAACAAATATTAACAAAATAAAAAAAAAAAAAATGATTATGATTGTTTATTTGGATCTAATAATTGTTTAGTGTATTAATTATTTTCAATTTCAAATTCCAAATAGGCACGGGGGACAATTCCTTTGTTTGATTCTGAATCTACTGCAATTACCCATTCTTCAAAAAGTTGAACGATTGTGATCTCTTGTCCAGTTTTAACTTCCAAATCGTTTTCATCTTGCTTATCGAAATCATATAAAACGGTTGCTGGAATTGAAACGGTTTTTTCATCATCCTCCTCTTCTTCGCTTTCTCCATAATATATTCCATCTGCTTTGTCTGCACATAATTCACAATTTTCGTTTTTTTCGTTTTGCAATTCAATTTTTTTCTCTTTTTCTTCTTCAAGATCTGAAAGATCAATTTTAACATCCCAATATAAAAGAGGGTTTCCAATCATTGATTTTAAAATGGTCCCTGCCTGCATATGACCAGACAACCAAAGATCAAAAAGTGTAGGAGAAAAGAGTAGTGTAAGGTTTTGTACGTTCATTTTGTTTGCAGTATGCTTGGAGACGACATGCAAAAAGACCATCAATTGCTTCAGTATTTCCTGGTTTACTGTTGGCAGTTGCAGTAAGAGGGTGTTGAGGCCAAAGACCATTTGCTGTTCCTTTTGGTTGCCACATTGCAAAAATTTGTCTTTAAGCTCGGTGGTGAATATTGAACCAGGCATATCACGAAACCACTTTTTTAAAATACCTGCAACTTCGTGCTCCCAGATCCCTTCGTGGTTGAGCAATTCGAACTCTTCACCTTTCTCGTTATATAAATCGATCACTTTATTTATTCGTGACAACGATCCAGAGATCCTGAATAAACCCTCTCTGTTGAGTAGGTTTTTTGACGTTAGAAATTCAATACAATCAGGAACAATTCTTGGGATTTGGTTGTTCGTCCGTTTTAGTAAGACCGACAAGGGTACACCAAAATAGAGTGAATTTAAGACAATTTGATCGATTGTCTTTTTGAAAAGCTCTGGTAGTAAAGTCTTTGTGTATTCCCTTACTTCAATTTCATGAAAGACTTGAATAAAATAATTTGAAACAATTTCGTGTGATATTTCTTTTGAGTTCATCGAGTAATTATGAATTTCTTTTGGATTTTTTTAAGGTTGAATTATTGTTCAAAAAATGAGAAAAAATGATACAGGATCTTGCGAAACTAAAGACAAATAAAAATTTCAAAAATCGGAAAGGACATTAACCCAATTGATAATTTCTGCTATTTGTATTGTTCTTCATTTAAACTTTCAGACTATGATCGGTGTTATTATTGAAAAAACATTTGTAATGTTGTTTGATTATTGGAAAATTTAAATTTTTCTTCTCTGAAACGGAATATCTAATTTGTCAAACTAATCGTTTTCAGAAATTAAAATCAGTGTCTCAAATACAACTGGGGGTTTTTATTGATTCTAGTTCTGTTACAAGACTAACTCGCTGTACAATTTGTATATCTCCATTAAAATATTTTTTGTAGGAAAAGTACTTGAATTTTGAGTATGTGTTAAATTAGTATTTTATTATTTATTGGGAATTCTTTTGTAATTTTTCATTTTTTTTGATGTTGAAAATTAACTTGTTTCTTTGACTTATTGATTTTTATTTTCAAATTCTGATCTAAAAAAAAAAAGCAATTAAAATAATTTTATTTCCTACATTATCAAGTTTTTTTCCTTTTTATTATTACTGATCAATTTTTTAAATTAGACAATCAACAATTTTTATTGTCAGGAATATTAATAGAAGAGGTTTTTTGTTTTTTTTTTTCTTTTTTGAGATAATTCTTTTAGTTAAACAAAAATTGATTTATTCAACATATTAAAAATATCAGTATTCTTTTAAGGGACTAGCAACTCTTATTTATTTTTTTCCCCGAAGGTAATAGAGTAATTATTTACATAAGGATATAATTAAACCCGATACACAACTCCATTTGTCAACTTTAGAGAAATGAATAATCATTTTTAAAAGATTTCTTTTTTCCCATTGAAATTTTCCATTAAAAAGATCTGATCCTGATTTGTTTTGGGTTTTTGGATTAAATTTGAAAAATAGAAATTTGCAAAAAAAATTATTTTTGAAGAAATATCTCTTTTTGTCATTTCATAGAGTCTTTATGAACACGTAAAATTGTGACTTTAATCTTATTTTAAAAAATACAAGAAAAATAAATCAAATATTGAATCTTTGAATATCTAAAAAATTTGAACATTTATTTTATTCAGAAATATTTATTAAATTTCTTGAAATGTAAAATACTTCTCAATATTCTTTTTCTTCAAATATTCGATATATAAACAAGGAAGTGTTTGTATCAAAATCAGTTATTTGATAATACTGGTATTTGAATTCTAAATGGGAAAGAATTTTCACTTCCTTTTCCATATTTTTTTTTTATAAATATAGTTCTTAAAGAAAGAGGTTCTCGATCTATTTTCTCTTAAAAAAGAGAAATTAAAAATGAAGTGAAAAAAAATCCCATTTATTATTCAAATACCAGTATCTATTATTTTTTTTATTATTGGAAATGATGCATTTGAATTGTTTCATTTGTTGAAAAAATTTTAAAAAATTGAGAAATAATTGTAAAACCTATTGATATTTTTAATCTTTTAGGTTATTAATAACTAACTGAAAAAATTAACATTGGATTATTAATTATTGATAAATAATAATCAAATTAAAAAGTCTTACTTGAGATTATATGTTTAATTTCTCCAAGTTATAAAAAAGTATTTTAGGAGAATATGTAATTCAATTGTTTGGTTCTTTTTCTCAGATTTTTTCATTCAATCCAGAGAAAAAATAGATTTGAACTATTCTTTGAATCAATAAAATATATTTTTTACAGTTTAAAATAAATAATTTATTTTTTTCCAGATTAAGTAGATTTTTTAAACTTAGTTATTATAGAACTTAGTGGTTTCATTTTTAAAGTGTATTTTTGTATAGTTACTTTACAAGTAATAAGATTTCAATCTTCTTTCAAAGAAAATATTTCTTTTTAAATAATTCAGAAATATGTTGAATTTTGAACTTTTCAAAAATTCAGAAAAAAGGTATCAAACTTTTTAAAAACAATAATTCATCTGAAAATAATATTAAAAGTAAAGTTCTCGGTCTTTAGAGTTATCAGATTTTTACTTTATTTTTCAATTTCATAGGATGGTAAAATTTTTTTTAATTGTTTATTAAATTTACTTGAAGATTTTTTTTAGTTTACTAGTCCCTTAAAATGATTATTTTGTTTGGATTTATCAAGATTTTATTCCTTTATACCCTTTTTGTAATCTGAAGTTTGTTGTTGTTGACTCAATTTTTTTTGGATATTATCAATTATTGTTACAGATAAATTAAAATTTTGTACAAGTGACAATTTTTTGTAGGTTTTCTTCATTTAAAAGCTAAAAGATTCAATTTATTCTAATTCAAATTTTCATTCCAAAATGTGTCAAGAAGTTTAAATAAATTGTTTGAAATCTCATTTTTAATTGATTATGTAAAGATCTAAAAGTTTTTTGTCAATTAATTGTTGATCAAATTTGAGAACTTGAAGGAAAACTTTTATTTGATTAATTTGAAATAAAAGTAAGTGAATAAAAAAAAAAAAAAAACAGGTATAAAAAATAATCAGAAAAAAAATCTTTTTCTTGAATTCTCAAACAAAAGAAATCATCAAAACAGTATATTTAAATTACCAACACCACGAAGGGCCTTAAGATCATTGATTTCATATAATTTTTGAATAATGTGTGAATTACAAAAATATCTTTACTTTGGAAAAGATTTCAGGAAGACAAGAGTAAAAAACAAAATGCAAAGAACTCTCGAAGGAACTAGTGTTGACGATTTTGCGAAATTGAATCTCAAAAAATCGAATAATCACAAGGAATGAAAGTAATAATGGTTTTCAAATCTTGACTAATTTGATAAAAACCAGAAGATATTTTCAAACGGAACCTACACTTGAATGAAAAAAGGTATCAAAACAATTTATTTTTGTTTACTTTTTTGCCTAACGCTTTCAAATAATCTTTTGATAATGATGAAAAAATCTCTACTCTCTCTTTTATTAATTATTTTTTTGATACAGCTCTCAAATTTTATCAAATGTGAAGAAGAATATTTTAATGATCTATGTTTCACGAAGTCGATAAATATCAATAACACAGGGATTGAATATGGTGAAGTTGGATTAGATCATCGTATATTACCTGTATGGGATCAGGTATACAATCCTGGTGAAGGGGTTAGTATCTCGATTGTCTCGGATGGTATTTATTTCAACCATACCGAAATCAAGGCAAACGTGAACTTTAATCTGTCACACAACTACTTGCCAGGGCAAAACTCATCAGACCTGTGGCCCAACACCGGCAGTGAACCACTTGGGTCACATATTGCAGGGATTTTAGCCATGACCGCAAACAACTCAGAGTGTTCAGCAGGCATTGCCTATAACACCACCATCATTTCACGTTCGATTTACAACAACACATACCTTGCAGAAGATGAAGTAATAGCGCAAGCGCTTTATGACACGGGGAGGTATAACGAAACCCAGATTGATATTGTGGTTTTTGAATTTGACCTCGGCAATTGCATTGATATTTTAACATGCCACTTTTTGCCTGACAAGCCCCTTTTACACGAAGCGATCAAAGCAGGAACCGAGGTGGGGCGAGACGGGAGGGGTATTTTTTATATCTCCCCACTTCAAGAGGAAGTCCTTGGCAACACGAACAAATACCCAACAAACAAATGGAGGGAGGTTTGTATAGTCGCCCCAATTACCCACCAAGGAAGACAGATGGATCACAACGAAGAAGGATCCAACATCATGTTTTCAGGAGTTGTCCTGTATGGAGATACGAAAGGGTTGCCAACAATACAGCTTGATGTTGATAGTCAGTTTATGTGTGCTTATGGCGGTTCTTCAAATGCAGCAGCAGCTAATGTTGCCGGTGTGGCAGCGCTAGTTCTCCAGGCAAATCCTAATCTTACATGGCGTGACCTTCGGCACATTCTCATCACGACAGCTTATCAAAACTTCAATGAAAGCTCATCTTGGATTTTAAATGGCGACAACCGATGGTATTCCCATAAATTCGGCTTTGGTGTACCAGACGCAGAAGCAGCCTTCGAGATGGCCACCGATGACTATCCTCTCCTGGCAAACGAAACCATTTATGAAAAGGAAGACTTCCTCGAAGACAAATATCGCCAAATCAACAGCACGGGATACACAAGAGAGTTAAATATGACTGATCACAACATAACAGTGTTCTTTGTCGAAGTATGGGTAAACATTACACACGTGTATCGTGGCGATCTCAAAATTACCCTGTATAGCCCATATTTGACACCTTCGTACTTTGCATACCCTTCCTATGATTACTATGACGATCTGATCAATTATACCTTCAGCTCTTGGGCCCATTATGGCGAGTCATGTAATGGTGCATGGAGATTAACCATCTCCGATGAAGAAGAGTACGATTTCGGGGAGTGGATGAATTGGGGGATTAGGATTTATGGTATTGATACCAAATATGACATCCCCCCGCCCCCTTCTCCACCGGCATATGTATCCACAATACCAGACCCATCACCTTCACCACCAGAACCCTCACCTTCGCCCTCGCCATCATCATCACCTTCAGCTTCTATTTCAATTTCATCTTCTCCTTCCCCTGAGTCTTCAGAATCAACAACCACAACTTCTTCACATTCTTTTACTGTTTGGGGAATGCAATCAAAAGGTTGGTTTATAACAATATCTTTGATTTTATTAGCAATTTTTATTTAAATTTAAACAATTCATAAATAAATCAATAATACACTTTTTATTTGAAATCTAATGAATTTAAGGGAGGAGTCATTTTTGAAAATAAAATGAAATCTTGGCGAGATCTTCAAAAATTTTTTTTTTATAATTTCTGTTTCGACTGATGAAAGGGATGAGTTTACATCATTTAAACAATTTATTGATTTGAATCTCTTTTTTGAAATTCAAAATTTACATGTTTCCAATATAAAACCAGATAAAATTAAAATATTATTTTGTTTACGAATTAAGTTAATTCTTGAAAAATGGGAAAACATATTTTTCCTTGTAATATTGGAAAATATCGATTTTGAAAGCAAATTTTTTATTATGTTTCTTTTTCTTTGATTAATATTTCAATTCAAATCTTAGCCTATAAAGTTAATTGTAGTATAGGTGATTCAATGAATAAATATTTGGTAGAAGTATAACAAAAGTTTCTCAATTCAATTGAGATATATTATGCAAAAAAATTTTTTTTATACTTTAATGTTTTGAAAAAGTTGTTTTCTGGTTTTCAAAAAAATAACAAAAAAATTTTCAATTTTGAGAATTATTTTTTTAACAAATTATTTGGTCTTATTCACAAGAACCCTTATAACAATTTAAATCATTTTTGGTAGAAAAAAAATGATTTTGAATTTTGAGGATAAAATTAACTATTTTCCCAAATATCTTCAAGAAAAATTTATTTTTACAAATCTGAATTTCATCTTAAAGCAAGAACACAATTTCTAAGAAAAATTTTAAATGACTTTAAAATTTTAATTATTATAACTACCCTTCTTAAAAGAATGCACTTATTTTTCAATCCATTGAATATATCATTTTTTTTTGGTTAACCAAAAGTTTTCCTCAAAAACGAAAAAAAATCTTTATATATTTTTTTATTATTATTGAAGAAGTATAAATTACACTCTAGTTGATCTTAGACTTAAATACCCTTTCAGAAATACAAGCTTAAAATCATAGATTTTGAGATCATTAATTAATGAAAATAATTTCAAACTATCACAGTTTAAAATTATTTCATTAAGATTTTGTTGTTTCAATTTAATGTATTTTGAAAAATTAATCTAAACTAAAATTCAAAATTTTCCACACAGCTACAACATTCCAAACAATCACAATAATACAATTTCATTGAAATTGGAGATAATTTTTATTTTTGTAAAATATGAAAATCATTTTTTCATCTTTTAGTTTTTCTTTTCATTTCATTGTTTGAATTACGTAATTTGTTTCGTTGGATCAAAATTTTTTTTCAACCCTCGATATTAGGTTAAAGTTGAGTTGTTCAAAATAGAAGAACACAAATAAAATTAGTTGGTAGTATCTAACCATTTGATTGATCAATATTCCTAATAGAATTTCAACATATTTAAAAATGTATTTTTTTGTTTTGCTCTCTCCAAAATTTTTAACACACCCATGATTTATTTGTATTGATAATTATTTATTTATTGTTTTGTGAGTATTGTAATTTATAAAAAAGTGTTAACGTTTCAATTAGTGAATGGTTCTAATTTGATAAATCTTCTTGAATTGATTAAATAAGTTTTTTTTTTCACAAATCGAATTTTGGTGTGTTAAAAATTTTGAATTGGGGTTTATCTTTTTCATAGAAAGAATATATCCATAAATAATGATCAATATTTTCTATAATTTCCTTGTGTTTATACTTTAAACATAAATGACAAAGTTTATTTTACTTTTTATTAATTATATATAATATCCATTTACGCAATTAGTGAATGTTCTGAATTTTAGAATTGTTGAGCTTGAGGTTTAACTTAATAATTTTGAGTTTTAAATAAATAATTTTGATTTTTTAAATTAAATATTTTTGTGGGGTGTTGTCGGGAGTGAGTATTTTCATTAAGTGCTGTAGAGTGCCTAGATTTTGGAAAATTTAAAAAAATTTAGTAAAATCAAAGATTTAACTCAATTATTTTGAATTCTGGGAAAATTTACTGTAATGTAATTGTGGTTTTCTGTTATATATAAAAACGTTATTGATTTTATAAATAAACAGAAAACTCAAGAAAAGCTAACGGTGCTTTTTTTTTTTTTTGATTTTCCAAATAGACAAAAAAGTCAAGAAAAGTCAAAAGTGCTTTTTTTTCCATTTTTGAAATTATCTTTTTATTGGTAAAATTAAAAAAAAAAACAATATAATGGCTGTTTTCCAAGATTCAAAAGAATTGAGTATAATCAAAGATTTTGCTCCATTCTTTTAAATTTTTGAAAGCATAATGACACTTACAACTTGTAGAATTCAACAAAACGTTATATGTGTATTTGTATATTTCTTTTTTAGTTCAATAATATCTTTTGAATTCCAATTGATTTTATTACAGCCAGTTCCAATTTAAAGGGACAAACTGCAACGAAATTTAATTTACAAAAAATTTCCAAAATTAAGGCACAAAATTCAAATTCTAGTAAAATAATTTGTAAAAAAAAAAATACAAATTTGTACCCTAATTTGAGTTTTTTTTGTATCTTAAATTTCGTTGAAAGTTTTTGCCTTAAATTTGAAACTGAAATTATTTATTCTTTGGTTAAATTTTATTAATTTTTCTAAATTGAACAGAGGTAAATTTCCTAATTTCTTTTTGAATTTAAATTTCTTTTTATTGGCAGAAATTATCATATTTCCTATTTTAAATTCTGTTTTGTAAATAAGAATTGGGGTATTTCTGTTTATTTTATATATTTCATTAATAAATGAATTAATCCCAGAATTTAGATAATTTAAAGTTTTTATTTTCATAATTATATATTTCCACCCTATATGTCAATTATCTTATTATAAAAGATTTAAATAATCTAATTTTTAAACTATTTTTCAGCAAGTAGTTATTAAATAATTGTTTACCTTAGTTAAATGTTTTCTTTCGCTTTTTTAAATTATAAACTATATGTGAAATTTCATCTAAATAAATACCCAAATATTTATTTTTTTTAAAAATCTAATGATACAGATGTTTTATCTTTATTGGGTTTTAATCCAAATTGAATTATAATTTCATATATTGAATTTAATTTCCGATTTATTTGATTCTTATTTCAAAAATCTATCTATAAATAATTTATGTCTTATTGATTAGCATTTATCAGGGATAATATCAAACAATGCCATTTTCAAGAAAAAACGGTTTATTTTGAAAAAGAAAAGTATATTCCTCATATATTTTCGATTAATAAGCCCAATAATCGTTATAAATTTAAAGGTATTATAATAGTTAATTATGAAAGTTTATTTTAATTTCCAATTGATATTTTTTTTTTCCTTTTACTTTTGAAAACTTTCTTTTGACTTAAAAATAAAAAAAAAACAAGGAAGTAATGTCAACTATGATGAGATCTTCTGTACTCAAATGTTGATTATTATACAATTAAATGTTTTAATTTACTTAAAATTGTTTTTTAGTTGGTCTTCCAATTCATCTCCAAATAAAATAAAATAGGTTAATGTGATAGAGTCATTTTTAAAAAATGGGGGATCTTTTGTTATTCAAACTTTTGGAAATTTTATTAAATAAATAAGTAATGTAAATACAGCCAGTTCCACTTTTAAGGCACAGACTTTCAACGAAATTTAAGGCACAATAAAAATCTTAAATTAAGTCACAAATTCAGATTCTAGTAAAATAAGTTGTAAAAAAAAAAATTCCAAATTTTGTGCCTTAATTTGAGATTTTTTTGTGCCTTAAATTTCGTTGAAAGTTTGTGCCTTAAAAGTGGAACTGATTGTACTTTTAATGTGGGTTATAAGTTCGGACCATAGAATCACATCTTTTTTCAAAAAAAGTCCTTTTTTCATTAAAATATAAAAATTTTAAGAAAATTTCATTCTGAAAAACAAAAAAAGTACATATTTTTTTTAAAAACAAGTTCGATTTATAAAATTGTGACCCCCCCGAAATAATAAATTAAAATAAAAAATTTCTCTAATATTATTCAAGAACAACAAATTATTATTAAATCATCTTAATAATTCACTTTAAATCATTTGAAAAATCTTGATATTTTAAAAATTAAAAAAAAATACAACCAAAAACTAAAAAAAAAAGAGAGTCATAATTTATGAAATTAAAAATTTCCGATTTTTTATTACTGAATGTTCACTGAAAAGGGGTTTAACACTAAGATTGTTTTTTGTTTGAATTAAATTTAATTTTAAAATATACTTAGATAATCTCAATTTATGAATGTGGTTTGGTCTTTTTGAAGATCTTTTTTTTCTTTTGATTGATCTTTTTAAAAAATAATTTGAAAAAAAAAAGTAAAACAGAAAAAAAAAGAAACAAAAGAAAAATTTAAAAGGATCAAAAAAAAAAGAGAAACAAAAATTTGATAAAAAAAAAATAAAAATAAATAAGGTTTAATTAAAACAAGAAAATGAAAAAATACGAAAAAAAATTTCTGATTCAAAAATTTGAAAATATTTTTTTGATGGGAATTATTAATAAAATCATCCAGAACTGTTTCCATTAACATTATAAAATAATTCAAATTCTTTAAAAAATAGCTTAATTACAGATGAAATTTTTCTTTTTTCTGAGAAATTATTTTACAAACCCCTTTATGAATTTAGTTACAATTCTTTTTTTTTAATTTAAATACATAATTCCCCTTCATGTTTGTGATAAATATCCATTTATGTTCTTGTGAGGAAGATTGACAATTAGTCATCTTCTGAACAAAGTGGACTTTCAAAAAATGCTAGCTTTTCTCTACTGGAAAAGTACCCAACCACTTTATTGTATAATACATATAATTTCAATTCAAAAACATATAACTCAAATTCAGATCTACCCTAATTTATCAAAATAAAGAAAAAATCGTTCAATTATTGTTTTTTAAACAATTGATCAACATATTTTGTTTCTAATTTTTGTCAAATAAGTAAATTTGAGTCTTGAACTTAATTTCCAATTAATGGTTTGGTACAAAATCAACAAAAAAAAAAAAAAAAGAAATAAAAAATCTCAACAAGGTTAATTACTGAATTTATTCAACAAAAATTTTAGGAAAAATAATTTTCCCATTATATTTATACATTTGAAATAACAAAAATCATTTAACAATTTGTTGCATAAACAATTGAATTAGAAATCATTAGTGAACCATCTGTTGAAGGCAACCAAAAAGATTTTTTATTGCGGACCTTGTCTGACACAGGCCAAATATTTAGAACAACGACACAGCCGTTTTGCTGGTAGTCTTTCTTAATAACATTCACACCAATCAAGGGTTGTCCGTTCTCGTATTCGGCAATAATTTCGCCTTCCTGATGGATTGTGTCTGTTTGGATATGAAAGGTATCCTTTCCGCCGTCGAAAGAAGTCACACCTTTCATAATTGGATGGTGAGGGTTTAGAATTTTGCCAAGTTTCGAAGGGTGGTTGTGTATAAGAACCCCAGGAGCGAAGGGCAAATATTTGCGGCCCAGAATTGTTCCCTTTAATCCGCGCACATGATTTTTTCGTAGTGAATCCGAGGCACAAATGACTAGCCCTTTCCCAGACTCGACGAAATCAGAAAGCAGTTTGCCGTATTCTTTGGAGTCATGGAAGGGTTCATAGGAAAATGTAAAAACACAATCAAACGAGTGCAAAATTTTCTTTTTGATCGTCTTTTTTTGTGCCTGGAACAGCTTCACGTTTTCGGGTAAAATTCCTTGTGAGCATATAGAATAGAACACGTCTCGGATATACCCTCTGTGGCGAGTTGCAGCTAAGAGCAAGACATTTATTTCTCGATTTTTTTTTTTAAATTTGTAGCATCGAGGCTGTTCAATGATCGTCTTCTTTGGGAAAATGGTTAAGCACCGGTTGATGGCCTTTGTGAAAGAGCATTGGTTGTCAGTTTCTTTTTTTTTCAAGTCTTCTAACCACTTGCTGCCAAATTCTGTAGCCTTAATTTCTGATCGTCCCTTTGTCCCGATCAGATCATATTTTAACAAAGAGGTCAGAAATTTTTTCAAGATCGCGTCCAAATCCGTTTCGCAAATCCTGCGGAACAAATCAATTTCGTCGCACAAAAGGTGGTTGTTGCAGAGTAGCTTTTGGACCACACGTGGGTGGATACCTTTCAAGCATCCCTTCTTTTGGAAAAGTACTTTGGAGTTTTTGACAATTTCATGGGTAAGGAATTTGATCATGGGCTTGTTGTTTAAAAGCAGTGTTTGCTGGTAGTACCACACACCGTTGTCCTCGTCAAGGTCCTTTCGGATAAAATTTTTACAGAGAATTTTTAGATCTTCCATCAAATAATAATCGGCCTTCTGATAAATCTGAAGAACGTTGTGCTTTTGGAAATCTGGGAGCCCGATATAGCAATATTTTAGAAGCTCCTCAAAGATTTTTGGATCCTCTTTGGGTAGATTGATAACAACCATCCCTTTTTTGGATGTTTCTTGCCATTGGCCGGAAAAAAAAAACGTTTTCCACATCAAGCTGCTCAGTGATAGGATGAGTTTGTGTCCATACATTTCATACTGCTTTTCACCAACAATAAATTTGACATCGGCAAGATCATTACAATTGATATATTCGGAAAGTTGGATGTTTATCTGGGAAATTACGGTCGCCATTAAAAGGATTGGGTTATGTGTTTTGGTTCTTTGAAGTCTTTTGTTTTTCTTATTTATTTTGGGGTTACTTGGTTTCTTTTTGTGATCACAAGCAACAATTTTTTAGATGTTAAAAAAATCGAAAAATAAAATAGAATAAGTAACAGGTAAAAATTTGTTTGTTTAAATGGTTTGTTTAAAATAATTTTATTAATTTTGTTTTTGAGGACAAGAAGTCAATTTTTATTATGATCTAATGGATTGTATCGATTTTGATCAAATTCCCTGTTTTTGATCATCTTGAAAATTTTTTAAATTTTGTTTCGTGAATTTATACTCTTTTTTTCACTCTTTAAATCTCGGAACCGATACTTTCTATGATAGGACAACAGTTACCTTCAATAATATCTCAAAATAAATTCAAAATTCTTTTCTTGATTTGATTGGAAATATTTACTAATTAAGAAATTGACAAGTAATTAGTTTTTTTTTTTTTGTTACAATTGGTTTTTAATACAGAGTTATTCAGAAAACCAATTTTGAGAATTGTAAATAACAGTTAATGATATTATACAATTTTGGCTATCATGATTAAATGATAGACTTTAAAAAAAAAAAATTGACAATTATTTAAAAACTAAATTTCAAGAAAAAATACAATCGAATATAATATTTGAGGTGAAACACTAAAATCGGGATCAGTTTTATGAGTATAGTAGCGAAAAAAATACCGGACAAGATTGTTAATTGTGAATATTAGTAAAATTTTTGTCTAATTTCAATGAAATCCTTATTATAAATAACCAATTTTTTTAGGAGATTAGTAATAAACCTACCTAAAGTTCATCAAAGTAAGGTGTCTCTAGAATACTCAAGTAATTGTTTGATAGCCATATGTTGATCAACTTTTTTTGAAAAATAATCTGGGTTTTATTGAGGTTTACTAGAGTTTGGAAAATGATAATTTTTCTTCTTGTTTTTTGATTGGTTGAATGGTGTTTTTAACAAGTGTGATTTCATCAATCATCATTCTAATAAGTGGGGGAGTTATAATTGAAAAAGTTCGATTCTTAAAAAAAGGAATTTGATTGTAAATAGCTGAAATTACATAATAATTTTACTAATATTCACAATTAAAAATCTTGTCAGGGATTTTTTTCATGTCTGGAATTTTTTTCACGGCTCTATATTTTTATTTTAAATCAAGCCGTCAAGTAATTTATCAATAAAAAGATTGATTTTTTTTTGTATTTTAATAGCTGTTTAAAGTAAAACTTGGTTAAATTACTTTACTGAAAGCAAGCCAATTCGAAGATATATATTATTCTACGGATCAAAACTAGGATTCAATGTTAATGTTTATATTTTTTAGGTAAAATTTTGATCTTTCTGGTAAAACTTTTGAGATTTGTAAATTTTACACCTTAAATTGGTAAATCTTTTTTGAGGAACACTCCCTGAGTAACACTGGGTCATTTTAAAGTGTACCTTGTTTCAATTCGGTTAAATAAAATTTATTCAAGCTATCTTCAATATTTTTGTAAATTATTTTTATGATCACAAATCCAATAGGATTTTCTAATTGATTGATTATTTTTAGGAAATGTCCTTATAATGATTCAAGTTCGATTTTAATCCAAAGTTTTGGTACATGGGTTTCAATTAGATACTGTGGGTTGGTGACTAAATTAGAGAAAATTGCGACTTTATTTTCTTTTTTATTTTTTTCTGAAAATAGAGTTTTCAAAGGAGTGGTTTGTGTTTTGATTTGGAAAATAAAAAAAAGGTTGTGAAGTAAAAATGTTTACCATTACTGTTAAAATAAAGTTAAATTTCTTAAAATTTCTTCTAAAAGTCCAATAAGAAAGCTTAATAAAATATCTAAAAGTTTCGTTTCAAATTTGGTTTATGTAGATCCCTTGGTTTTTACAGTAATAATTAATAAAAAAATATTTGAGAACTTGAAATCAAAATTTTTATTTAATAATTGGAAAACAACAGTAGTTTTCAAGATTTGGGATTTTGGAAATACCACTACTCAATAAGGAGTAGTCTAAACAACAAATTTTTGAGTACTGAATTTAAGTGAGCTTATTGAAACAATAAGTGAATATATAAAACATATCAAAGTGTTCAAAAAACTGTTTGATTGATAAAAATCAAGTTTTGATATTTTCTTTTCAAAAAGTGACAAAAATATATATTTTCTTTTTGTTTTAAAAATTATTTGAAAATAATTGTCATTTATTTGTTGGAAACAGCTCTTTTTGGTCATTGTGTGTTTTATAAAAAAAATTTCTTGTTTTGAAAAGAAAATATCAAATATGAATTGATCTTTAATTTCTCAATCAGAGATGATGAGTGTTTAATTACAAGAGTATCTCATTTCCATAAATTTTGTTCTGTTTCAAATTTTGAGACTGAAAAAGATTTTTAAAAATTTAAATAGGAGACCTAGAAATCTCATCATGTAATATTTTATTCATAAATTAGTTAAGTTGAAAATTAGTTTCTGATCTTTCAAAAAAAAATTCATTTTTTTAATGGTAAATTTTCGGTGGCTTCTCAACCAAGTTTCAATTTTGATATTCATTTTGGGTTGTGAAAATTTATTAATATTTATCAGTTAAAAAATCTTCAAATGAATTAAGGACTATCTAAAAAAAGTCCATTTCGGGGGTAACGTGGGTTAAAACATCACAGTTTTAGACACTTTATCTTTTTCAATTAATCAGAAACCTAAAATGCACCATTTTTCAGAATTTTTTTGCAATTTTTCAAAGCCCAAAACATTTTTTGAATTTTTAAATTCTTTTGTCATTTTTTCAGCGCAGCTAATTTTTAGCAACCTCAAAAAAATGAAAAAGAAATTGTTTTTTCCTTTTAAAGCCAAATTGACGATATTTAATTTCATCGTTTCCAACAAAAAAGTGTTTTTTTTTGTAGAAAAGCACACATAAAAAATTTTTTACAAAAAAGATCAAAAAAATTCTAAAAAAAACTAAAAGAAAATAAGTCAAAAAAAGAAAAGTTTATTTATAAAAAAAAAGGAAAAGAACTTCCTTGTAAGATTTTTTGATTAAATTAGAGAATAGTATTAGCGCGAAAACCAAGTATTTTTTTATATTTTAATAATAAATGTATCTTCCATGCTAAGAATATTGGAAGTTATGTTTTTTGCTTGTACGTGCAAATCATAAGAGTGGAATATAATGTAGATACTTGTGATTCTATTCTGGACTTTTCTTGTTGTGGATCATTTGATTGTTTTTGTTTTGTAATTGTTTGGGTAGCAGTTTTGAAAACTTTCTAAAACAGCGTTCTGCTGCAGTTCTTTGAAATTGTTTATTGTCAATTGGTTTGGGAATTTAATGTAGCGTCTTGTGTATTATTTTTATTCCATAAAAAGAAAATAAAAATAAGAAAAAAAGAAACAATAAAAAAAATAAAAAGATAAAAAAAAAAAAAAAATAAAAAAAATCTTTTTCACACTTGAGAAAAACAAATAATGAAAATGAATGTTAAATAAAAAACAAATCACTTCTAACTTTTCCCCTTTTTCATTTTAAATTATTTTAAAAATGACAAAGAAAAATTTACATTTCGATAAATTTAATGTACACAACCCAACCATGATCTTTCTAATTGAAGTATTGTCTTATAATCGATTTATAGCTCTGAAAAATGAAAGTTAGAACGATCATGGTTGGGTTGTGGTTTTCAGTAATAAGTTTACTAATAAGAAACTGATCTATCAAAATTACAAATTTCTAGATTTTTGAAATTTGATCGTTCTTCTTATTATCAAGACATAAAGAACACATTTCACTCATGTTTTAATCCATGTAAAGGCAATAGTTGACTTTTTTTAGAAAATCCTTTATTAAAAAAATTTGTTCCAACTGAGTTTTCAAAGCCTTATGATCAACGGTTTAAAAATTGATTACATCATCAAAATTTGATATCGGAAAAAGATCAGTGAAGTTTTGGAAAGATACAATGTATTAAAACGATGAGACACTCTCAATTGAAAAATATATTGAAAAAAAATTTATTGTATCTTTCCAAAACAAGTAAATTTTTTTCAAAGTAGACATTGGCCAAAAAGAGCTCTTACGAAAGAATATTGAATAAAATAATTATAAAAAAATTAGGAATAAAATAAAATTACAAATTTGTTAATTTTTTCCTTTTTGATAACTTTACTTATAATAAATTCAATTGGTGAATAAAGAAATCTTGTAACAAAAATTATTTTTCATGATATTTTACAATAAAAGTTGAAAAATCCAAATTCTCTTTTAGAAAAAAATTTTTCTGAATTTAGTAGAAACAATTGGAATATTTTATTATTAACAGTTAAAGGATTAGATTCAACCAATTATAGGCCTAAGATCAAAGTATGTTGTTATTGGGTGAAAGTACATCAGTCCTGTATGGTTTAAATGTAACTAAAAATCTATTAGTCAAGTAGTAATATTTGTTGATCTCTTGAATTGAAAATGATCTATGTATTAGTACAAAAACCCAACGATTTACAAAAAAATATGCATTTTACCACAAATTTAAAGGTCGAATTATCAATATTCAGTCTCCAAAGTTGCAAAATATCTTTATTAAATTTGTTGCTAAAAAAATATTAATCACTAAAAATTTAAATTTTTTTAAAAATTAAATAATTAACCAATAGATTTTTTTGATACATTATTTCTGAAATATAGGTTATATATTGATGTTACAATTAGCTTTATAAAAAACGAAATAAAACTAATCAGTTTTGGGTTTTTATGTTTATATTTATTAAATTAATCTTTGAAATTAAAAAATTAAAAAAAAAGTTACTTTTGGAAGTTCGAAATATGAATAATTAAATTCCAGAATACTAGTATTTAGGGTTTTTCTATTTTGAGATTTGGAAAGGAATGAAAAAAGTGAATGAACAAAATGAAAATTTTCAATAGTGATCCTTTATTAGTATAAAATGTAATAATTTATTAGTCAATAAGATTTATAAAATATTTTTCAGATCTATTTGAGATCGAACTCACTAATATCATTTAAGGGTTTAGTCATTTACCGTGAAAAGGCACCATACTCAAGGGGTGACCTGAAACCTAAAAAGGGTATTATGAAATAGGCCTTCTTTTGGTTGACAAAATTCAAATAACAAAAAAAAAATTTAATAGGATCTCAATGACAAACAATTAAACGAAGAAAAAGAGTTCTCAATTTCAAAAAATTAAAATTAAAAAAAAAAATTCATCTTTTCTCATTTTCTTTTTCAAAAGAGGTTTAATTTCTTTAATTTAAAACAAATTGCTTTCTTGTATTTCGCAATCAATTTAATTCGATTTAGTCTGATTTGTGGTTATTTTAAAACCCTCTAAATTTGACCAAGTAAGGATTATCTAATAGTCTTTCAATAAAAATAACTCATTTGAAAAAATTAAAAAAAAACAAATCACCAAGATCTCAAAAAGCGCCAGAGAGCAACACTTCAAAACTGACATAGTTGTTTTCAAAATTGTATATTCTAACCATTCGAATTGGAAATTGAGTGTCTCTCTTTGGCGCTTTTTTCTAAAAATGTCCTCTTTTTTGGTTGTTGATTTTTGGAGATCGATTGTACCTCATTGGTTGGTTGGTTTTTGATTGGTGTTCCGTCCTCAATAAAATTACTAAAAAGTTTTTTTCCATTTCAGAATAAAAAATTTCTCCGTAATGAATTGACTCTTAAACACAATTACACCATACTTTGATTATAGAGAAATCTATGGTGACGGTAATTCCTTAAGAGGTTATAATCATATCTTTCAAAAGTATTTTAAATTTGCTAAAATATCAAATAGGGAATCAATTATTTGGGCTATAAAGGAATTATTTGCACTTTTTAATTGAAATAAATACTTTTTTTTTTTTTTATTTTTCGTTTGGTTTTCCAGAATCTATAAGAATAGAAAATTTATGAAAATTTTCGGTTTATACAAAAAAGTAACAAAAAAACTAGGACACTTTTCCATAATTTAAAAGAATTAAGTAAATTCATTTGGTTTTACTTTATTATTTTCCATTCTGGGAAACCTAGGTACTATATATAAACTCTGTTTTATTTGTAAAAACAAAAGATTTTGTTTAGGTTTTTTTGAGTTTTCTATTTATTTGGAAAATCAATAGATTTTCTAAATAAAATTATGCCAAATTTCAAAATAAGGGGCAATTTTTTTTATTATTATTATTTTTTCATTTGTCTTTCAAAAAATAAAATAATTCAACTATATTTTTATTTATTAATCTATATTAGTTATTCTCGTTAAACAATTTAGTAAATTACATTATTATTCAAAAAAAAAAAAAAAACAATTAAATAAATTTTTACAAATAACTTAGAAAACCTCAAAAAAACCTAGAACACTTAACAAATAAAACAGAAAATCTCAAGATAATATATACACTTTATGACAAATAGATGAAACCCTGGTTAGGATTCATTTAAATATCTAGAAAACTTAAGACACTTCAAACAAGATTCCAAATGTTTAAAAGAATTGAGTTGAATCTTATAGATTTTATACTATTTTTTTTACAATTTCATACAATCTCTGATACTTGACTTTAATTTTTTTAAATTTTTGAAATTAACTGAAAATTAAATTATTTTATGGTTTCAAACTAAAAGGAAAGCAAAAACAAGAACTTAGAATATTTGTTATTAGAATTTTATTTTTTTTTCCCTTTTTTTTTTATTTTTCAAGATAAATAGAGTGTTTTCAAAACAATCATTTATTATCTAGTCAAGGAAATATCCCAAAGCTGAACTTTTAATTCGTGAAAAGGGTAAAACATCTAAAAAAGATCAACAAAGTTATTAAATGGAAACCTAACTAAAAAAAACGTCAAAATCAATTAAAAGAAGAATCAAATTAACTCCAAATAATAATCAATTAAGTTATTTCCAAGAATGTGGGGCAAATTTATTTTAAAATATATTTATATAACCCATTCTTCAAAAAAGGGTTTAAATATATAAAATCATTAACCACCATTTATAGATTCTTGATAATAATTCAATTTGTTTCTTAGTACTGTATTGCAGAAATAAAATATATTAAAATTTATGATCTCGATTTTATCGGATATTTTTTAGGGGTGAAAATTGTGTTTATTATTTTCTTTCTGATCGAAAAAAATATTTTCATAACTTGCATAATCTCAACAAAATTTACAATATAATTAAAAAAATATAACTACGTTTTTGTGTTTAAAAAATCATTTGTTCCCTTTCCATATTTCCGGTTTTTTATTGAAATTGGCTGTACATTGCTTTAACAAAAAAAGTGCTATTTTTTTTTTTTCATTTTTTGGGAATATTTCAACTAAGATGCTTTGAATTAAATATATAAGTGGTTGATTCAATCGGTATCAATATTAAACTCAATTTGGTATTGTTGATTAATTATTACCATCACTAAAAAAGATTATTTTTTATGAAAGATAAAAAAAAAAATGCTCCACTTTTTTGGAAATACCTTATATTAATTTCAATAAAATTAACAAATTAAATTTAAATCTACTTTGTTATTGGAACCATGGGTGTTTTTTTTTGAGATCTCGAAATTTTTCAACTTTTTTCAACAAATTTTTAATAATTGATCAATCAAATAATGTAAAAAACCAAAATATAGTGTTAAAAAAACTATTATTATGTTAAAACCCTTCATTTTATCGTTATTTGTTTATTTTTTCTTTTTTTAATTAATCTTACTTTTTATTTACATTTTCTATCAAGGTTCCCAATTAAAAACCACATTTCACCTTTTTTCCCAGATGATTAACTAAAATTCATTATGAAATTTAATTTTGAAGGTTTTTTACCTTAAAATAAAGTTTTTTTTCTTTCCCTAGATACTTTAAAAAAGGGGGTAATTATGCTAAAAACAATAAATGCAATTACATGGGGATTTTAAATACTTGGCTTTGTTTACAATGTTTACAAACATAATTAATATAAAGTAATAGTTAATTAAAGTATTGGTTTTATCTAACTTTAAAATTTCAATTTTATTTTTTCATACCAGTTATGTTTCTAATTACACTTGTCAAAATAATGCGTGTTGAAAAGTTTAATATGTGTTTCAGAATAAAAAGCTTGCTTTTTTGTTTTAGAAGTCTTTTAAATTAACCAATTAAAGAAATTGACAATAAAATATAATTAAATATGGTATTATTTTCTTATAGTTCTTTTGTTTGCCAAGAAATTCTAAAAATAACGGATCACTTTGGAACATTTATCTCAAAAAATAGAGTAAAGTTTTTTCGTAAATTTTAATCAAAAAATATATAAAAATTAAAAAAAAAATTTGATTATTATTCAATTTTAAAGAAATTTCAGGCCTTATGAAAAATTTACTTCAAATATTTAAATATTGACCTTCAAATTTAATTTGAACTTGGGTATACTATTGGTTAGTGAATTGGATGTTAAATTAAAATAGGAAGAAAAAAAAGCACTTATTATATTTTGCAACACATTGATTAGAGTTATTATGAACAAAGTTTTTTAACACTGGTGCATTTAAATTATGAAGGGGGGGAATTTTCACTTCATTTGAAGATTTCCTTTTTTCAAAGAGATCCATAATTTTTAACTTTCGTCTTTAGGAACACTATGTAGTTGTGAAAAATATAGAGAAGGAATTGGAAATTTTTACCATTTAGAATTCATCATACGTTAGGTTTTTTTTTTATTACTTTCGAAAAAGTCAAATTGATTCCGATTTTGTTTCTTTTATTTTTCAATAGACCTGAGAATTAATTTTTCGAAGATTCTATTTAAAAATTTTGGTTTTCTTTTCAATTTTTGAGATCAAAAACCTTAAAAACGGTTAGAAACTTGATCATTTTAACAATTTTTTTGTAAAAATTATTTAATTCTTTAAAATTAACACAATAAGGTTAAGTTACATCCTCCAATTTCCAAAAGTAAAATTAAATTTGTAAAGTCATTTTTATGCCTTACATCAGCTTATTTTTCAATTTTCGATTCTGGTAAAAAACAGATTTTCTCCTTTCATAAAAATTCTTATTTGAATACATTTGATGAAAAATCGACTACTCTCACTTTTCATAAAATACCAAGGAAATAATCTCAAATTTTATTCTTTTAAAAAATATTGGGCATTTTGGTTAGATTTGTAATCAAAATGGACATCGAAATAACAAATTTTCGCCTTCATTTCAACATTCTATTAGAAAATTAATTGAAAATTCCAAAAAAATTTGTTTTTGGAATATTTGTGTGCAGTATTCGATTTTGCTTACTAAAATTAATTTTACAGATTGGGAACCTTCTCACAGAGAGTAAGTTGGGTTTCGATCTTTACAATTAAATTTCCTAGTAAAAAACTATTTTGCATTTGATCAAATGTCCATAATACAATCCAATTCAAACATTGTTTTCAAAAATATAAAAACTCTTAGAAATATTTATTTTTTATTTAACAACAAATAAAATAATTATTGATCACCTTATTTGGTAAATTTGTTTATCGTTCCAAATAAAAACCTTTCTGCGATTTAAAAACTTTCGATTAAAAACAAAGCCAAAAAAGCAAAGAAGAAAAAACAAACAAAAAAAAAAAAATCAACATTAAACCTACCGGCAAAGTAAATATAACCTAAGAATGAACAAGGAAACACTTTTTCAACCCGAATATAGATTACTAGGCAAAGATCTTACGGAAGGGCTTGAGTTAAAACAATTCAAAGTCAAAAGGATTTTCAAGGAATTTGAATCACTTTTAGTCCTTCTTGAAGAAAAACAACAAATATACCCCTACTTGAAAAAGCCACAAAAGCTACGAATGGGTACTTTAGCCAACCAATCGATACCTTCACTTTTATATTTAATTTCAGAAATTGTCTTCTTTATTAAGGAAAGTTTTGAGGAATCGTTGATGGACAACTACCCCTTAGACGAAGTTATTGCTAAGCATTTCTATGATCTTCACAATCAAAAAACTTTAAAATGGTTAAAGGGCACAACCAAAAAATATAAGAATACTCCTTCTGTGAGCGACTTCAAGCCGATTAAAAAAAGGCACTTTGGTTGGTTTGGGTTGCTTTATGCACTTAAGGATACAAATTACCAGCTTTTCATGGTACTTCATAAAATTAAACCAAGAACAAAAAAACTGAATTCAAATCCAAACAAAACCAATAGAAAGGATTTGGTTAAATGTTTTGAATGTTACAGGCTCTTGAAATCAGGACTGATGTTATCAAAATTGATTATTGAAAAAAAACCATACCAAATTGAAAATGATCAGGATCGGTATATTTCTAATTGGGAAAATGGAATTAATCTTTCAGTAAAAATTGAGAAGGAAAATGAAAACAAAACCAAAACAGAAACAGAAACAAAAGTAAAAGTCGAAATAGAAAATGAAGAAACTGATCTGGAAAAGGAATTAAAAAAGGACTACTCGTTCCTTAAAAAGAGTGATCTTAATTCTACAGAGGAATGGGAAATTTTTCAAATGGAATTTAGTAGTTGGGGAAAGGAAAAGGAAAAGTACAAGTACAAGACTAAAACAGGGAAAAAAAACAATCGTCAACCAAAGGAAATTGGGCTTGATAAGGAAAATTATAAAAATGTATTTGTCCCATTTAAAAATGTGAACCAGGAAATACTGCAGTCCTTTTTGCCATCAGCAACAATGCTGGTTCAGGATTGGTGTGACGAGATGAAGTTTATTCGAAAGTGTCTTAATGCATCGCACTGCGCATCTCAGAGCTCTTATGATGTCCATTCGTTTGTCTCCAAATGGAGCAAATATGGAATAAACTTTGTCAGATACTTTCTAATGCCAAATTCTGCATCTCGTGAGACTGCGTTTGCCAAAACAGATCCAAACATTGCCAAAATTCAACAGAGCTTTGGCGTTGCTGATAAGAATCGTCTACTTCGCTGGATTTTGTTCCACCCATACCCAAGCATCAAAATGGAAAAAGTGAGATATCTTTCGAAAAAGGATGTGAAATGCAGATTGAGCAAATCTAGGTCCACGTTCGGGAAGAACTCGCTTGAAATTCGGATCATCTCCAACACAAAGAACGCCTTTGCAAATAAAAATATCATTGTCTTTATCCACGGCGGGGCCTTTGTCGCGGGCAGATCAATGACCCATGCCCCATATTTAAGACGGTGGTCGAGAGAGGCCAATTGCACAGTTATTGCTATCGAATATACGCTGTCTCCTCAGAAAAGAATACCTGCGCAAATTGAGGAGTGCTACACGGCATGGGAATGGATTGTGCACAATTACCCAAAAAAGACTCTGATCCTTGCAGGCGACTCTGCTGGCGGGTGCCTATCCTGCGGCCTAACAATGAAGATCATTTTGCAGAAGGATATGAAAAAGCCAGACGCTTTGGTAATGGCGTATCCCGCAATACACATCAGGACATCGCTGGCTCTATCCAGGCTATTGTTTTCCAATGAGCCTCTTTTCAGCTTAATCATGCTACTTCGTCTTGTTGGCTGGTCGCGCCCCCTTGAGGTAGGAAACACAGAAGACCAAAAATATGGCACAGTTAATTGTGCTGAATTATTAGAGTCCATCTCTGAAAAGATCAGCGAAAAAAGCAAAAAGAAAAAGATGCACAAGAAACTACATAATACCTATAACCAAAGGAAAGGTCACAAACTGAAAAGAATAGCTAGCCACACAGAGTCATTAAATACTCTTAATTATTTGAGTACTCAAAACTTGGATACTTCTTTAAATGATTCAACTTTTGACACATCTTCATCAAAGACACATTTCAGTCTTTCCAAATCAACAAGTTCTTTAATCAATCCTAAAACAAAAACGAAAACAAAAAATTATCAATTAGGTATCCAGAAGCAAAAGAACCCCCTGAAGAAAAAGAATGGCAGTCAAAATTTAAAGAAGCAACAGGTCGATCAATTCCAAAAACTACAAGAAGGCCAACAACCATATAAAATAAAAACGGGCCAAGGCATAATTGATCATAGTGACCACTATGAGAAGGATCTAACCCAGAATTCATATCAATCCTTTCCGAATTTTGATGAGACCTTCCTAAATTTTAACCCAAATAATAATGCTAATGACCAATTTGAATCTGTTTTCAAGACCACACATGAGTCCATAGATTGGGAAAAATTTGAAAATAACAATCAAAAAGACAGCAACCATGGAAATGATTGGCTTGACGAATCAATCTGGTCACCCCTATGGATGAAAGACGAAATTTTAAAACAATTCCCAGAAACTTTATTGTTGTCTGGACTCTTTGATCCCTTTTTAGATGATGGCTCTTTGTTTGCTGACAGAATGTGGCAAATTGGTAAAAAAGATTTCCATTATAAATTATATGCCCTGCCACATGGATTTTGGAATTTCAGCCACAAGTTTAAGTTTAAGCAAGATACAATGAAAGGAACTATTGATTTTTTTAATTATTTGTTTAATAAACATAAATAATAAATAGACTAGTTTGTAAAAAGCGAAAAAATTTCAATTTTCAACCCTATAGAAAAACATTTTATGCTATTTTGCTTAAAATGGAATTTTGAATACTTTGTTAGACATGTTGAAATGTTAATTTTTCTTTTACTTTTACTTTTTCTTTTTCTTTTTCTTCTTCTTCTTCTTCTTCCTCTTCTTCCTCTTTTAAGCTGATATAAATATATTAAATGATATTTATATAACCCTCTTAATGAAAAGATTAATTTTAGAACCTTGAAAAAAAAAAAAACAATTCACTCTACAAATTTTTAGTGCATATTTTTAATAAAATTTAGAAATTTAATATTTTTTAATTTTTATTTTTATTACGTTTTTTTATTTCTGTTACATACAACGGCCATAGTTTTTGAAAAAAAAAGTTATGATAGAAAGGAAAGGGTTTCTATTTGATTTATTATTAACAACACAAATATGATTAAGACTCTGATGAAAGAATAAATTGTTATATTTATTTTTTTTTTTTGTACATTCTTAATTAGAATTTTAAATAGAAAAAAAAAATGAAAAAAAAAAATCTTTGAGATCTCAAAAATCCCTCAATAGTAATTATTTAGAAGTAACAGAGTTATATTAAAAAATCTAATTTATAAAGATTCAAATTGAAAATAGGGTGTCTATCTTTTATACTTTTTTTGAAAAAAAAATCCTTAGTTTTTCATTGTTTATTTTTCGTGATTGATAAAGATCAAAGCTTGAATGGTTTTTAATTAGTATAAGGTACTCTTAAAAATTGCTAATTTTTTTTTTTTTCAACAAAATATTTTTTCCATAATAATTTAATGCTCAATTTTTTTTTTTTTTGATATGACCTAAAAATTAAGACAGACAAATTAGGCATTTAAGAAAAATAATATTAACCATTTTTTAAGATGTAATATTTAAAGTATTTTATTTAAAAGAAGGTTGTTGTTTAAATATTTCACGAATGGACAAACAAATAGTGTTCTAATACTTTGGTAAAGGTGAATATGATCAGTCACCCCAATAATAATATAGATTACTTTTACACAAAATGGTGTTTTTTTTTTTGACTTTTTTATTTAATATTCTTTTTGGTTTTCATGAAAATACTACACTAAACACAAGCTAATTATGGAGAGTACTACTGACTCATGGGGAAAACATTAAATTTTACAAATTTATTAATACTTTTTGACATCTAAGTGACCTTAAATGTTATAATAATTCAATTAATATTTTCTTTGGGGTATTTCTAAGTGCTTATTGAAGTTTTTAAATAAAACGCAAAAAAAATTCCTACAAATACATTTTTTTGAAATAATAATTTATTTTATTCTTTGGACAAGAGATTTTAAAATAATAACAGACACAAAACAGAATTCTGTATTCTTGCTGTTTAAACAAGAATTCATTTCAAGCATGCATCCTTAAAAACAAATTTTTACAAAATTGATCAATTATATAAAAAGATATGAAGTTTTAGAGAACATTACCGATTTAGAAATAACACTAATGGTTCCTAAAAACATAAAAACAATTTTATAATCTTTACACATTATCACAAAAGCTAAATATAATTAACTTTTTTTTTTTTATAAATCTTTAATCATTTATTTTCTGGATTTTAGAACTGACTACAAAAGAACTGTTTATTTGTGTAGTTAGCATGGTCGAATTTATCTAGGAGACGATTGTGTCTCGGTTGAAAATTCTTCATTTTTTTGATTTTCTTTTTCTTTTGTTTTTTTTTTTTAAAAGTTTTGATCCCGAAAAACAAAGAAAATTCTTTTGAAACATGAACAATAATATTTCCACTCATCAAAAAAAATATTTGTTCACTTCTTTTCAACCAAGCCAACAGTCGCTAAGTGTAAATACGAACACAAATCAAACTTTTCAAACCAGAAATAATTTTCAACTACAACAACAACAGCAGCAACAACAACAACAACAACAAACACAAACACAAATGATAAAATACTTTATCAACACAAACACAAATACACAAAAACAAAAAGAGAAATACTTTAATACCAACCAAAAATTCAACAACACAAATACAATACCTTCTCAACAAAATAAAAATGTCAACCAAGTCTATAATCAAAACAGTCTAACAAACAAAACTTATTTTCAAAACCAAAATATCAAAACAGCAACAAACCATAAATACCAAGATAGCAACAACTATAAACAAAAGAAATTTTTAAACACTCAAAACTTTAATCTGAACAATCCTTCAGGCATCACTAATAACAACTCAAAAAACCAAATTAATATTTTAAATAAAAGAATGACAACAAACCCAAAGTTTCAACGAAGAGTCCATCAAAATCTTCAAGAACAAACAAATAATAACTTTCAAAAAAAGAATTTTCCTCAAGTTCATCAAGCAATGGAAAATGCTTCTCAAAATTGTCCCCACCAGAAGCAATTTAACGATTATAACGAACAAAGTGTTGGATCTTCAAATTATGAATCTTTTGATCACTTTCCGCAGCCAAATTCCCACCCTCCATTTAGTAATAATCTTAAACAAATGCATTTACAATATCCCTTTCATAATGTCAACCAATTCCAAATGAACCAATATGATGAACAATTTAACAATTTCCAACAAACTGATAATTATTTATACACACAGAATTCAAACACCAACCAAAATTTTAATCAAAATAAAATCCATCATACTTATCAACCGATCCAAGAAAACAGTCATTATTACAATAACCGAGGGTACAATAATAATTATCAGTATCAGAACAATTTTGAAAATAATAACATCTATGAATCACAACAACAATGGCATCAACAGCAACAACTGCAGTCACATAACCAACAACTACAGTCACATAATCAACAACTACAGACACGGCATCAACAAAGATCACAAAAACAATGGCAAAGAAAAAAAAGAAAATTTAATAAATTTAAAAGGCCAAAAAAAAATTACCATTACCAACAACAATTCGATCAAGGAGAAGGTTACAAATCCCAAAAAAATCCAAGAAAAAGAAATTGGGAAAATAATAACAGATCTCAAAATCAAACAAATAAATCAGCAAATAGTAATAAAGGAATAACCACAAAAAAAAGAAATAGAAATAGAAAAAAAAAAAGAATTACAAATAAACAAGATAATACCCTTTCCAACTCAAACAAAAAAAGCGAATGGACCTTTTTTAATAGCTTATATCAAGAATTAAAAACGCCCAAACTTAAATTATTATTAGACAAAATGGAAGAAAAAAAAATTGAGGCTGGAATAAAACAAAACCAAAATTTAACGAATAATGAGA
This sequence comes from Anaeramoeba flamelloides, assembly GCA_027625915.1. Lineage (NCBI taxonomy): Eukaryota > Anaeramoebidae > Anaeramoeba > Anaeramoeba flamelloides. The sequence goes on along the minus strand of JANTQA010000032.1, from coordinate 6,478,468 downwards.
ACAAAAAACAGAATACTGATAACAAGGAAAATGACGGAAATGAAATGAAAATCGCAGAACCAAAAGAAAAAGACCACAAAAATAATGAAGGAGAAATTGAAATGAATTTAGAAGAGAACGAAAACAAACAGGAAAAAGAAATAATTGTTGAGAATGGAAATAACCAAGAAAATAAGAAAAAAATAATTGAAAAAGATGATATAGAGTTTAAGCAAAATAAAGAAAATGAAGAAACAAAAGGCAAGGAAGAACTAAAAGAACATTCAGGCGTTAGAAAGGAAATAGAAGAAATAGAAGAAATAGAAGAAATAGATGAAATCAAAGAAAAAGAAGAAATAGAAGAAAAAGACGAAAAAGAACAAAAAGAACAAAAAGAACAAAAAGAACAAAAAGAACAAAAAGAACAAAAAGAACAAAAACAACAAAAACAACAAAAACAACAAAAAGAAGAAAAAGAAGATGAAGGAACAAATGAAAAAAAAAAAGAAATCACTATTGAGGAAAATAATCAAAAAATAAAAAATATAATTGTAGAAAAAGAAAATTATCAAATGGATCAAAATGAAGAAAGCATAATAAATTATATCAAACAAGGATCAAATTTAAGAGAAATCTATTTAGATGGGACCACTGCATTAACAATTGCTTTGAAAAAGAATTTGCATCTTAATGTTATTAAATTTATGTTAGAAAATGGAGCAGATACTTATTTAGAAAGCACTTTAAGAAATTCGCTTCAAAATAGAACCACGCTTAATGTTCTACTTCAAAATCATTTTACATTAAATCTGGATTTTTATAAAACATTTTTAAGAAAAGATCTTAGTGATTTTGAGCAATATAAAGTAAAATTTAATAAATTTTGGTTTGAGTTTCGAATGAAGACTTTATTCAAAAAAAAATTTGATATTTGGAAAATGATTAAAAATAAATTAAAAAAAAAGGAAACAACCGAACTCATTAAATGGATATATTGCGGAGTAGTTGACAATTTCACAATCTTAAAACAATTTACACAAAAATTATCATTAAGTAAAAGGCAAGTTGAAGCATTTTCTGGAAGGAAACGACTAAGACAAGATCTAATTAGATTATCAAAATCCTATCATTCTAAAGATTTTGAAATAATTACAAATATTGAAAACTTTACAATCAAATTTCATAAAATTGTTCTTGCTGCCAGATCAAAATTTTTTAGACCAATTATTCTAAACAATGAAAATTCATATAAAGTAAAAGGCATTTTGAAGAATAAACCGAAAATTGTTTGGGAAAACTATTATCATTTCATTTATACCAATGAATTGAAAACCAAATTTAATAATGGAACGGATTATAGGGCATTTAAAGACCTTGTTCAAAGAACAAGAGTAAGTACCTTTTCAAAAGTGCACGAGGATTTTTCGGATGTATCCTTATTTATGGATAATGAGAAGAATAGAAACAAAAACAAGAAAAAGAAACAGAAAAAGAAAACGAAAAAGAAATACAGAAACAAAATCAAAAATAAAGATAAAAACAGCGATAATATTAATAAAAATAGCAATGGAATCACAGAAAATGATACCAATAACCAGATAATTAATAATAAAGAAAATAAAATTGATATAGAAAATAATCTTGCGGGGAAAAAAAATGAAATGAAAACCGAGAATGGAAAAAAAGAACTAATAAATGAGAAAAATAATAATGAGAATAAAATAATAACAGAAACTCAAGAAAACGAAAACAATATTAATGATGGAATTAAAAAAGAATTTATCATTGAAGATAATAATGAAAAAAAACACTAATTAAAGTTTTACAAAATAATTAAATAGTACATTTCATTTAGAACGAAAATTTTAGATCTTGAGAAAATCTCATGATATATCGCCCAACTCTTGGCACCTTCGTTAAAAGGCGCCTCCGACGATTCCTCACTTTGTAAAGTTATTTAGCTTTTAAGTTTTTTGATCTGACAAATTTTTTAAAATAAAATTTTCTCATTTTTCAGGTATTTTTACCCTTTTTTTTACTTTTTACCATTATCAAAAAATACTTTATAAAAAATATTTTAAAATATCTTTTTTGGATTAATTCTAATATTCCTGTTTAATTTATTTTAATTCTTATTTTAGAAAATTTGTTTTGTTTGTTTTTTTTTATTTTATTTATTGATTGTGGTACAATCCAAAAAAGCTTTTTTTAAAATAATTCATAAAAATTTATTTTTGTATTTTTTCTATTTGATAAATTGAAACCAAAATTTTTGAATGAAAAACTAATTAAATATCCTCCTTTTTTTTTTTGTTTTTGTCCTTGATCAAAACAAAAAACTATTTGTTAAAAGTAATATCCATTTTGCAACTATTTTTTCTTGATTTGATCAGAAAATTTTTTTTTTCATATTTATTAAAAGTAGAAAAATGTTTCAATCCTAATGAGACATTCTTTATGAAATGGGTCAAGTACAATTTGTATTTTATTTTATTTTTCAAAATAATTAATAAATGATGAAAAAAAGCACTTTGATCATTTAATTGAGTATATTGTAAGACATAGTATGTTGACACATTTTTTCATGATTAATAAATGAGAATTTAAATAAACCTCAATTCAACCTTTTTAGCACACCAAAATTCTATTTGTGAAAACAAAAAAATTTTGTAAATCAATTCTTGAAGAAATACCAAATTAGAAGCAATGGCTAATTGATATGTTAACAATTGAATATAAATTACAATACTCACAAATCAAAAAATAAATACATTCAATACAAATAAATCAAGAATGTGTGTTTAAAATTTTGGAGAGAGCAAAACAAAAAAATACATTGACAAATTTGTTGTAATTCTATTCAGAAATATTGAGTGATCAAAGGTTAGATACTCATCAACTAATTTTATTTGAGTTCTTCTATTTGGACGAAATCAACTTTAACCTTATATCAAGTGTTGAAATAAATTTTGATCGAACAAAACAGAACAAATTATTTAATTCAAAAAATTAAATGATAACTAAAAGTAAAAGATGAAAAAATGATTTTCATATTTTACAAAAATCAAAATTATTTCCAATTTGAATGAAATTGTATACTATTTTGATTGTTTGGGACGTTTTATCTATGTGGAAAAATTTTAATTTTAGTTTAGTTACATACAAGTATTTAGTTTTGTTTTATGATAAAAAAAATATTATTTAAAATACATTTATTTTTAAATATTTTTTATTAATTTTGAGAAAATAACAATGAAAAAATAGATAGTTTGTTGATTGGAAGTTTATCGTTGAGAATCAATTTTTTATTTATATTATTTTTATTATTTTACTTCAAAATTCCAAGTTCAGATAATTTTACCCGTCCTAAATAAATATCTTGTTCTGAAGGATCCAAAAAAGTATAAACACATACACAAACACACAAACACACAAACACACACAAACATATATATATATATATATATATATATATATATATAAATTATCTTTGAAAATTTTTTTCAAGATAATGAAATAATCTAATCATGAAGGAGATAAAAATTTGAAAAAAATCTTTGTGAAAATTGAAATTTTCAATCTAAATTAATACAGATATTTGAAAAAAATATTTGATCGAAAATATTTTCTTATTCAATAATATTGTTAATTTTATGACTGGTTTTTTTTTTTAATTTTATAACTTTTTAAAATCTAAAAATAAAATTAAAATATTAATCTAACTTAAAATACTACCAAATAATTTAATTTTTGATAAAATTATGTTGAAACAAACTTCCAAATTCAATAAAGAAAAATTATATTATTTTTTTTTATATTTTTAATATTTTTTTATTTTTAAATTATTGAGAATAAAATTAGATTGTTCATAAATGGTAATCTCTAGAAAAAATAAAATTTACTATATCATTGTTAAATATCTTAGACAACGAATTAATTATTTATTAGACTATCTAAATTCAAGTTGTAACACAAAAGACCGCAAAAAAATTTTCCAGTAAAGTATGAACTATTATAACTAAGAAGTTTTTGATGTGTAAATAAAATTCTCTACAAATAATAAAAAACTTTTTTTGTCAAAATTTTGATGAAAAATAATCAACATACAATAAACAAGAAAAAAATATTTCCATAAAATAATAAATTAACATTTTTGAAGTAATTTTATTATTGTACCTAACTAAACAAGTTTAAATTAGAAATATTTCTTTCCAATATAATTGTTTAAAAATTCTCTATCTTAAAATCGTTTGACAAGAATTCAAATTAAACCTTTTATTTCAAATGGAAATTAGGCTATTTGGGGTTCTAAGGGATATAAAATTCTCTCAGAGATATTCTAAAACATCACATTTTTTTTTTGAAAAATATCTATTTTTAATGATTATAATATTTAATACTTTCTGAAACTTTTTTAGTGATCTTTTGTATAAATTAATGAAATTATAATTATTTTTATGGAAATTGATTAATTGAAAAAATGAATAAAACTTTAATATTAACAGATCTTTTTGTCAAATTTTCTTTGTTTGTATTTGCAAATAAAAATAATATTTGTGAATAATAAACAATTTTTCAGTCAAAGGGGCCCAGTTGTAATGGTATAATACACGTGTTTAAAGCGTTTGCCTAGATATTATAAGAAAAATTTTATTTTGGAAATTTTCAAAATTAAAATCATTTTTTCACATTTCTACACTTTTTCGTACATTTTCAATTTTTTTTTTAAAACGCCATTCAGTTGCAAAAATTTTTTTATTACAAGACCAATAGTCGCTTGGTAGAAATGTTTTATTTTAATGATTATTGAAATCAAGGAAATGATTGTTGAGAAATCATATTGATTTCTATTGGAATTTTATGAAGATTTTTGATCCTGATATTTGAATAATAAATATGAAAAATTTTCACTTCATTTTTATTTCCTTTTTCCAAGAGAGATCACAAATCCCAACACACTTCGTTTGGGGACTTGATTTCTAAAAGAAAAGTATGGAAAATGAAGTAAAAAATGTTTCCTATTTATTATTTAAATACCAGTAGAAGTTCAAAACGAACATTGCTGTTTTTCTCAATGAGTCCTAAGCACTAGAGTTTTTTATTTTTTAAAAAAATCTATATTAATGTTGTTGAAAAAAAGTGAAACAGTTTTTAATTGGGAACCTTATTGAAAATTCAAATTAAGATCAATGAAAAAAAGAATAAATAAATAAATAAAGAAAAAATGAAGTATTCGCCACAATAACAGTTTTTTTAATAATATCTTTAAGTATGGGCTTTTCTTTGATTGATCAATTATTAAAAATTTGTTCAAAAAATTGAAAATTTTTGATGTATCCAAAACCACACGAACAATTTCGATCAATCAAGTAGATTTAAATTGTATTTGTTGGGTTGATTGAAAATAATATAATGGGCTATTATTAAAAGTTAATTGGTTTCTTATTTTTATTGATTTTACTTTTCATTTTTAGTAATGTTCCCAATTAAAAACCGTGTTTCGCTTTTTTTCCACAATGGTTAATTAGTTTTCTTTAAGACATATATCAACAATTCTTTGATGTGTATTATTCTGCTTATTTATTATTTTTTCTTCAAAGGTCAATTATATAAAATAATTAATTTTTGAAAAAACATTTTGGGTCCCTTTGACTGAAACAGAGTTCAAATGAAAACTTAGTATATTTTAACTCTAATTTTTATAAAAACTTATATTTTAATAAAAGGTGTTGATAAAAAATATTGAAATATTTTCTAATCTTCATTTTAGTCAACTATAATTGAAAATTTTAAAAACTTTAAAGTGAATTTCTTCCAATTTTATTCCTGTAATAGATAATTATCTCTCAAAAAAAAAATTTTTTTTTTTTTCAAAAATATTGTAAGATTAACACAAATAAACGGAATAAGTAAAATGAAATAATTTAGAAAATTTTTTTACAGAAATCATCCTAAAACTATTTCAAAATATGTAAAAATGGAGATCCATATCTATCGATCATGTAACTATACATAATAATACATTACTTTTTTTGAATCTCAATAATTTGGATCAATAATTATGTAATAGATCCCTGTCTTGGTAGTATAAAAATATTGACCAAAATTCTGTACAAAAAAAATCTACCTGATTCAAAATCATTTTGCCAATTCCCTAATTATAAGCTTTATTTGTTCAAGTTCCTCCAATAAATCAACCTGAATAATGGAATGGAGATTGAATACCATATCCATAATATTAAAGTCAAATAATAAATCTATAATCTTTTGGTATTGGGCCTTCTGTATATATAGAGTTATTATATTTTTTAAATAATATAGAAAGGTTTTAAATTCCATTCTAAAATATAACTCTTTCAAACATATAAAAGTTGCACCTATAAACCCAATTTTTTGATATATTTTGATTAAATTGGATAACAATTGAATTGAAGAATTACGAAAATAAATTAAATCTTTGGCCTTCTGAAAATAGGATCTTGTGCGATAATCAAATTGTAATAAAAATTCCTCAGAGCCTGTTTCTTTTAAAAGATTGAAACCCCCTGCACTATTTTCAATTAAGCACACACACAAATATGTTTTTGTTAATATTTCTATGGCAAGTGCGGTGTTACCAATCTCGTTCCAGCTCATGGCAAGTAGGTTAAGACAATTAATTTCTTCAATCATTTTGGAAACATTTTTGAGATCAAGCAAATAGATTAACAAGGTTGTTTCTTTTGAATTGTCTTTCAAATCCTTGGTGTTCTGAAATATTGACGATGGTATCAATTTTAGTGATTTAATAGCTTCTTTCTTTTGATCCAAAGCGAGATAGATTTCAGACATTAAAACAGACGAGATGATCTCCAATGAAAAATCGTTATTTCGTTTTCCAAATGTGTAGGCCATCTTGGCAACTTTTAGAGAGTTTGGAGAATGACCGAAATCACTGAAATATATTCGGTATAGTCTAATTAATTGCCACAAACACTTTCTTTTTTGTTTCTCGTCCGTAGCTAAATCGAGCGCATTTTCAAAATTGTTCAATGCTTGATCGGGGGAATCATGCATTAGCTCTTTTGATCCCTTCTTTAAATATTTGTTACACATCCTTGATGAAATGTTGTTCCAATTTTTATGGATGGAGATAGAACATTTGTCGAATTTGTCCTCTGTTTTTAAACCTTGACCAACTATCGTGTGATTACTGAACTTCTTCATTTGACTCTTATTAATCGCAATTTGAGGTTTTAGCTTTTTATTGGCCTCGTTCAAAATTTTATCCTTAAATTTGAAGCTACTGAATGCTTGAGAAGGAAGTGGATATTTCAAAAGAAAAGCCCCTTTATAAATACTTTCTAGGGTTTTTGATATCATTGATTTTTGTCTTGTTACTCTTGAAAAAATGTTTTTTTAAAATAAAGATTTATTAAAGTGAGTTAATCCATAAATTAATGCTTTCATTTTTAAAGTGTATTTTTTACACTTCCTTCATGGACAAAAAGATTTCAATCTTCTTTCAAAAACAAAACTAAAACAATTTTTTGGTTCATAAACAATCTATTTGTTGATTTTTTTTTTTTAGAAACCCAAGAATTTTTTAACTAGATATTTTTCCCATTGTTTTACTCAACATTTAGTCCTTTTTGATTTAATTTTTTGAAATAATAATATAGAAAGTTGAAATATAAAGAAACCAATTACCGTTTGAAAATTTTAATCAGAGGAGAACAGTTTGTTACCAAATTATTGATCATATTTTTTTTTTAATTTTAGCAGAACAATTTTAGTTTTCATTTTTTTTTTAATTTTTAAAAAACTAATTTGATTGTTGATAACAATATAATTAATTTTTTCTAGTGAACACTCAAGACCCCTAGAAGGTATTCTCTGTGTTAAAATAAAATAACAAATCTGGGTATTTGGCCAAAATTGAAAAAAATGTGCATTTAGAAAAACTGTGACTAAAAAGTTTTATGATAAATACCCTAAAAAGAGGCGATAAATTTCATATATCCTTTTTTAGATCTTTTTTAAAAATTTTTTTAGATCACACCTTCTCGAAAGCGACTATACCATAAGTTTAAATTCAATCTTCTTAAAAAAATTAAATTACTATTATACTCTAATTAAAAAATGAAAATTTTTGGATCCTATTCCTAAAATTTTTTTCTAGTTTATAAGTTGAAGTAAACCCAAAGATCTTTACAACATCATTTAGAAACGATATTTTTCGAGAATTAATTAAACTTCCTAAGTTAACTCTAAGACTAAACTTTTTACTCTGATTAATTTGGGTGTAACAGTAATAATTAATAAAATATTTATGAAATTGAAATAAAACTTTTCATTAATTAATTGAAAAATAACAGTAATTATTTCTATTATACAATAACCTCTAATCATTTAGGAAAAAAAGTTACAATAGAAAAAAAAAGTGAAAAACGTTTTTTAATTGGGAATATTAATAGAATCTGAAAAAGAAAAGTAGCATCAATTAATAAAAGAAAAAATAAATTATTAAAGACAAAATGAAGTATTCGCCACAATAACAGTTTTTTTAATACTATCTTTTGGTATTGATTTTTCGATGATCGATCTTCATTTAAAAATTTGTTAAAAAAAATTTGACTATTGTTGCGGATCTCCAAAACTCTCTCATTGATTCCAATAATAAAGTATTGTAGTGAAAAAAATACCAGACATGAAAAAAATCCCTGACAAGATTTTTAATTGCGAATATTAGTAAAATTTTTGTCTAATTTCAATGAAATCCTTATTATAAATAACCAATTTTTTTTATGAGATTAGTAATAAACCTACCTAAAGTCCATCAAAGTAAGGAGTCTCTAGAATACACAAGTAATTGTTTGATAGCCATATGTTGATCAACTTTTTTTGAAAAATAATCCAGTTTTATTGAGGTTTACAAGAGTTTGGAAAATGATAATTTTTCTTCTTGTTTTTTGATTGATTGAATGGTGTTTTGAACAAGTGTGATTTTATCAATCATCATTCTAATAAGTGGGGGAGTTATAATTGAAAAAGTTCGATTCTTAAAAAAAGGAATTTGATTGTAAATAGCTGAAATTACATAATAATTTTACTAATATTCACAATTAAAAATCTTGTCAGGGATTTTTTTCATGTATGGTATTTTTTTCACGGCTCTATATTTAAATTGTGTTGATTGATTTGATTGAAAATACTATTCTGAATTATTCCTTAAAGTTAATTTGTTTCTTCTTTTGATTTATTTTTTTTTTTGTTATCAGGTTCTATTAAGGTTTGCAATTAAAAATCGTGTTGAACTTTTTACCTTTTTTTACCTTTTTTCACCTTTTTTCAAATTTTCTCCCGAATCGTGAATTGTGTTTAAAATTAAACTTGAGTAAGGACAAATATTTTTAAAAGAATAATTCAAGTTGGGCTAAAGCTTCTTGTTGTGTAAAAAAGCTTTTTGCTTGTCGTGTTAAGGTATTACTGAAAAAAAAAAAAATATTCTACTGATATCTCAGTCGGGAAAAAAATTGTAGATCTTGATGAAATCACAAGACATATCACCCAAGTCTTGTCACAATGGTAAAAATTGTTCAATTAGATTTCTCTCAAGTTGTATTGAGTTAAACATTTTTTGATTTGACAATTTTTTTATAATAAAAATGGCTGTTTTTTTCGGCACTTTTTATTGTTTTTGTTAATGTTCAGGAATTAGTGGTCTTCAAACGCCCATCTAGAATTAAATTATGTCGTTATTGTGGGTAAATGATTTTAGTACCCTATAGTTCAAATGACTCTGGAAAATCTATTATATATATATCGTTGAATAACCAATTAATATATTTTTTACCAAATGATCACAATTAACAATGATTCATTTTTGAAATTTTCGTTTAAATTACTTTTTCTAATCTATAAATTCAATCGAAAAATAATTAATATCAATGGTTGTTTTTCTGGTGTAAAAATATTTTAAAAAATATCAAAAATCATCCTATATTTTTCAGATCTAAATCACTTGATATATTTTATATTATTTTTTGAAATTGGGTAACGAAAAAGTTCATTCTGTTTCCACTTTTCTACATCCCAAATCAATTAATTACCACAAATGATTCAAAATAAAAGAAAAATACACTGAATCGTAGAACACAATTATTAGATCACACTCATAATTAACAACTTCCAAACCAAAACATTTTAAAGAAACTACATAATTAAAGTTAATCAATAAGTATTCAAAAAAAAAATAAAAAAAAGAAAGAAAATAAAAGAAAAAAGTTATTCCCCAAACCAAAAAAGAAGAGACAGATCAACTGGAATACTATTTGTTGAAAAATAAATCGAATATAATTTTCATTCAGCTTTTCACAAAAAATATTTTTAAATTAGTCCTGTGACATTTCAAATTTTTAATTCCTAAAATCAGCTGAAATTATGTATTTCAATTTTAGAATTGGGTGACTTATGATAAATTATTTTAATTCTTTTTTATTTTTTTATAGAAAAGAGTAATTAAAGAAAAACCATCAAATAAAAAAAAGAAAAGAAGAAAAGTAATTAAAATATATATAAAAAATAAATTTATCATTTTCATGGTCAAATAGAAATTATCCACTGTCGTTAGGTTTTCCAGGATTTGAAAGAATTGAGTAAAATTATAGATTTTACTAAATTCTTTCTAATTCTGGAAAACCTAGACACGTCCCCAGAATACACAGGAGGTAAAAACCCGATAGAAAGTTTATCGATTATAGATAAAAATTCCACATTCCGTAATTATTTTAATTCTTGGTAGACATTTTTTTTTTTGAAAGCTGAATGAAAATTTTGATCTTTTTATTTTATTATTAACTGGGCAAATAAATATTAAATAATAAATAATGGTAACATAAAACCAAAAAATAATACACAGAAATAAAAAAAAAAAAAAAAATTCACAAAAACGAAACTATTTTTGAAAAAAAAAAAAAATATCTTGAGGGGTTCAGTAATTCTTAGACATATTAAAAACAATTTTTTTAAGTTAATGGAAAAAGGTATTATAAAAATACATTTCGATTTGTTTTTTACAAAAAACTACAAAAAATTCTGAATTTTCAAAAATACTACAATAATTCTAAAAATAACTAAATTGAACGAAATACAAATATTTTACTCAACTTAAAAATTATTATTATTATTATTACACATCTTGATGAAAACTCTCAATGAATTATCTAATACATATTTATTATTTGTAAGTATCTATTTTCAAAAAAATACTTTACAATATTCAAAAAAACATTATATATATATATATCATTATGTTTAGAATTTACAAATTATAAAAATTCAAACGAGTAATTCTATTTCCATAAATATCACTTGGAATTCTAATGATTTCCTATTTTCTATTCCTTTTTTTTGATTTTTCATTATGAAAATTTTATTAATTTTTCAGAATGAAAAAAAAAAAACAGTTTATTTATTCACTTCATCTGTTATTGAAAAAATATGAATAAAAGAATCAAAATATTCAAAAGAAAAGATACCTGAATGGTACACTTTACCGAAAATAAAAAATAAATTTTTAAAAATTGATGAAATTTTTTAACTTTTTTTTTTGATTTTTTGGTAAATTTTGAACAAGTTAAACTGTTCCAGTTTAAGTGTTGTATCACCAAATTTTTTATTTACTTTTAGAAGTGATAATTTAAATCTTTGTTTCAAATCCGATCTCTACAAATATCTCAATCTTGATAACCCAACGATATATAGAATATAGTATGATTAAAAAATGATTTTTATATTAAAATATTATTAAATATCTCATTTTAATAATAAAAGTTCATAATTTACACTCCCAATAATTGAAAAAAAATAACTCAATCTTTTTAATTTCATGAAAATTCTAATAAAATAAGAGAAATACTATTAAATTATAGAATTTATAATCAATAATTAATAATCCAAAATTAAATTATTCCATTGGGTTATTAACAACACAAAGATCAAAATGTATCACTAAAGTTTATTATTAAAGTTCTCATTTTTTTAAAGATTCTCAAATCAATAAAATTAAATCAAATCAGTTTTGGAAATAAAAAAAAAATAATCGATTTTATCAAATCACAGATTTTGTTATTATTTAAATATTACAGCCGTTACAAGGCTACCATAAAATTTTAAATAAAACAAAATTGTTTTTTCTATTCTTATTTTCCATTTTCAAAAAATTCTGAATTAAGAGCTATTATTCAAAAAATAATAATAATAAATGAGCTATTATTCAAATTTTTGAAACATTAAAAAAAAAATTTTGAAGATTCTTCAAGAACTTAAAAATTTTGTTCAAAAAAGGTAAATTTTTAAAGATCAGTAGATATTGGTATTTTTTTTGTGCTTTTTTGCACTGATAATTTTGAAGTTTCTGGGATCTTGAATTTTTTTTTGATGTACCCAAAATTTGAATAATAGCTCATTTATTATTATAATTTTTTGAAAATGGAAAATAAGAATAGAAAAATCAATTTTGTTTTATTTAAAATATTATGGTAGACTTGGAAAGACTGGTGAAGTTCATTTTATTTACTCTTAATATTTGAAACGGAAAATCCCTTATCTTTTAAATTTCAAGAAATTTAAAAAATATTTGTGAAAAAAATTAATAATAAATTTTTTTTGATCTTCAAGGATTCAATATTTGATTTATTTTTATTTATTTTTAAAAATCATATTAAAAGTTCAATATTATTTGTTCATATAAACTCTCTAGATAATTACTAAAAGTTGGATTTCTTCAAAATAAAATTTTTTGCAAATTTTTCTTTTTTCAATTTAGATCCAAACTTCAAACAAAAAAGGAAGATGTCATTACTACTAATTTATTAGGAAAAAATTCATTCTTTTAAAAATGAAAACTCATTTCTCTACAGTTAATAATGAGATTTGGTGATTGAAGTTAAACAGAATCTTTTATTTGAGAAAATAAAAACTCAATTACCTTTGTGAAAAAAATTAAAATAAGATTTGCTAAACCATTAAATTTTTCCTTTAGAAATTTTTAAATGTCATGGTCAATGAAACCACAAAAGAAAGTTTCGATTAATAAATCTAAATAATCTAACTGTTCAATTAATCAAAAGTAATAAATAATAAAAAAGTAACCTTCGTATTACATTTTTTGGAAAAAGTAATAGAAAATTATATTATTTGGTCGAGTATGTTTCATTTAATAAAGTTTCGGCCTTCTCTTTATTGAAAATTAAAACCAACCGTGTGTTTCAAATAAAGTAAATTTAAATTGTTCGAGAGTATCTTATACTTCAAATTTTTGAAGTCTGTTAAACATTTTTTACTATTATCGATTTTCAAACAAATAATCTTTGTGTTGAATTTGAAAATTTTTTATTTGTCAAATTGAAATAGATTTTAACAATCAAAGAATTGAATTTCATTCAAACACCTATATAGTTTTCTTTCAGAACATTTCTTTTGAAAGTATAATTTCCTGAAAGACAAATCATTTTTCTTTGTTTTATTGAAATAATTTAGATTTTTTTTTTTACTTTTTATACCTTCTAATTTATAAAATATGAGCTATCACAAAAGTAGGAATTCTAGAAGCAAAGAGTATGAAAAAGAAAGACCAAGAGAACGGGATCGAGAGCGAGAACGTGAAAAAAAAAGAGATCGAACAAAAGATTCTAAAAAAGAAAGAAAAAGAGATCGAGAAAGAGAAAGAAGAAACAGAGAACGAGAACGAGAACGAGAACGAGAACGAGAACGAGATCGGGAAAGGGAAAGAGAAAAAGAAAGAAAGAAAAAACGAGAAAGAGAAAGAAAAAGAGATCGAGATCGAGAAAGGGAGAGGGAAAAAGAAAGAGAAAGAGAAAGAGAAAGAGAAAGAGAAAGGGAAAGGGAAAGAAAGAAAAAACGAGAAAGAGAAAGAAAAAAAGATGGAGATCGAGAAAGAAACAGGGAAAAAGAAATGGACAGAAAAAGAAAAAGAGATCGAGAAAGAGAAAGAGAAAGAGAACGAGAACGAGAACGAGAACGAGAACGAGAGCGAGAGCGAGAACAAGAAAGATATGAAAAACTCGGTTCTAATCATAAAAAAAGAAGATATAACAAGGAAAAAGACCTTTCAAAAAACAACAACCGATCCCGATCAAAAGAAAAGCGAGAAATTAAAATGGAAATTGAAAAGCCAAAGAACAAGGAAGACTCAAACAATTTTGAAGTTGGAAAAAGTACAGTCAGTAATGATTTAAAATCAAAGCTTCTCCGTTTACAAAAATTAAAGGAATGGAAAGAAAAAAAAGCAAAACTAAAGGAAAAAAGTACAAGTGTACAAACAACGAAAGTACTAAGTAATGGTAACAAACTAGACTTTCTAGAAAAACCAAAAAATAATAATCAAAATGAAATCAAAAAAGAAATAATTAAACCATTACCCAAAAAAGAACCAGAGATTGATCCATTAGATTTGTTTCTTCAAACACTTGAAGATCCTGTTGATGAAGAAAAAAAAAATGAAAAAAAAAAAGTAACAAATTCTAAAAAAAAAAAAAACTCTAAAAAAAACCAGAATAAAAATAAAAAAAAAAATAATTTTCAATTAACAAAATTAGGTGAGCGTTATTTTAGTGACGATGATGATGAACAAGATAACGAAGCTAGGAATAGTTTGTTTCGTCAAAAAGACGTGATTATGATCCAAAAAATTTCAAGAAAGGAATTACCTGTAATTGACCATTCCAAAATTGAATATCCAGTCCTCCAAAAAAATTTCTATGTAGAGCCCCAGGAAATATCAAAAATGACAAATAGAGAAGTAGCGCAGCTTCGGAAAAAACTTGATAATATAAAAGTTCGAGTAAGTTATTTTTTTTTTTTTTTTTTTTTTTTGATTTTTTCTATCTTATTAATAATAAATGAAGGGATTTTCTTTTTCTTTTTTATATCTTGTAATACAAAACAAATAATAATTTCTTTTTTTTTTTTAATTTTTTTTCAATTGTCAATAAATTTTATTATTTCAAGGGACATCTTGAGTTTCTTTTATTTTAATTTAAGGTAAGTTGGAATATTTTAATTATTTTTTACATTTCTTTAAAATAAATAAATTTAATTTATTTTTTAGTGATTCATACTTTTCTGAAAAATTAAAATGAAAAAAAAAAACAAAAATGGTAATTCAATACTAATTTGATTCACAAAAGAATGTGATCAAAAAAATATTTCAAGAAAGAAATAGATTTTTTACATTATTTTGAAAAATAAATAAAAGGTATATTTATAATGGATGAACAATTTATTTAGGACGGTACTTATTAACCATTTATTATATTTTTCCAATAAAATATCCATTTTTTGATCATTGACAATCATTAAAATATATGATTTATTATTATCAATTGAAAAAAATATAAAAGACAAGAATTAAATTTTGATTTTTTATTTGAGATATTGGATCATTTTGTAAGATAGAAAAAAGAAGATTCTAAAATTTTGTAACAAATAGAAAACTAAAAAGAAAGAAATTACCTATTTTAGAATCTCTTTAGTAAAGGAAGTAGTTTGGTTATCAAAATTTAGATGAGAAGAATTGCTTTTTTTTGAGGTTTTTAAATTGGGAATTTTTAATAATTTTTTCAAACAGTTAGACATTAATGTTTTATACAATAATAACGAGACATTTTTAGTCTTACAAATATGATCTCATATTTTTGTTATTTGCCAAATTTGTTAAAAAAATGATTTAAAAAGTTTACAAATATTTCATTTCACCAACAATTCAAAATAAAAAATTTCAAGCTATTAATTGTATCTTTATTTATTTAGTATCAATTAAACAAAAATAAAATAATTTTTGCCAAAATATAACAAAATCCAAATGAATAGACAAAACAAACAATTGAGAAAAAGTTGTGTTAAAATCTAGAATAGAAGAGTTTTTTTTTCAAAAAAAGGTATTTTGCCTTATCAAATTGAAATTCACCAGTTAGAAAGAGAAATTTCCATTAGATCTAAGTGATTGATGAAAAAAAAAACCGATCCAACTTTTTAGTGTTGAAATTTTCTCAAAAATGTAAAGTTAAAAAAAGAAGAAGAACAGAAAGAAGATAACAAGTTTTCCAAACAAACATTTCGTTCCGAATTTGTGGTTGTATATGTTCTTTTATATAAAAAGATTTAAAAATCAAACCATCTCTTGTTTAGTATGTTACAGATACTTTAGAAAATTTTATAACTGAGAACAACCAAATATTGAATTTCAATGTCGTTGATAATACCCAAAGTATTCTATTACATGGCAATATAAAATGTTACACTAGATTGAGAAATAATTATTTACCCAAGGTTGTTGCTTGAGTTGATGAAAAGGAAAGATAAATTAGCCAATCAAATCAAAATAAAATTCAATAATTATTTTGATCTAAGATTGTTTTTTTTTTTTTTTTTGTTTCTCATTTGTTCATATTTTTACAAAACAATTTGTTTGGAAGATCAGTTTGTTGGTGTACAAAAATTTATCAACTATTAATTGATATTAATTTTTAATCGCAATATTTGAACAATTTTTCGTGTTATTTGAACATGATAATTATTGAAATCAAAATTGTAACCTATTCTTGTATTCTAAAAATATGATAATTTTTTTTTTTACAAAATTAGTTCATGCAAGTTACTTTTTCCGATAGAATTGAATTTTTTGTGAAAAATCAAGTTATTTGTAATTATAAATTATATTGACACGAAAGAATCACATTCTCTTGTAATAGAAAAACTTTCAGATGGAAAATTCTATTGTCTCGGCATTATTATTAATGATCCAAATCCAATTCAAATATAATTCAAAAAATAAATTAAAAAGAAGATTTTAATTTGGAAATTTGTTCAGAATTAAACTCTTTGATTCAAAAAAAATATTAATAAAAAACGCCCAACAAGAGAATTTTTCTGACGTTTATTCCGTAATTGTAAAACAAAATTATTTTTTTCAGAATAATATTTTTTTTTTTTTATTTATACATATTCATTATATTTATTAGTAAAAAGTTAAACAATTTCAAAAATATTACAAGAACAAATTGAATGAATTAATCATTGCTACTAATATTCTCACAATATATATATATTATTTGACTTTAATGTTTATCAATCAATATTTTTTTTTTTTTTTTTTGACAAAACTTTAACTTTTATGAAAAAAATTTTACAAGAAAACAATTCTAATCTTTCTTAAGGGATTAGTGCCTACCACAAAGAAGTCTAAAATTAAAGTACGTTGCTATTGAATGCAAATCATATTAGCGCTCCATAGCTCAAATGTCTCTAAAAATCAGATTGGTAAAATAGTACTAAAAGTTGATCTTTATCAATTAAAAATGATCCTAGGTATATTTGTAAAAAATTCAACAAATTTACAAAAAAATCTTCATTTTCAGAAAAATTTTAAAGTATGATCTATCAATATTCAGACCCCAAAGTTGCAAAATATCTT
This sequence comes from Anaeramoeba flamelloides, assembly GCA_027625915.1. NCBI lineage: Eukaryota > Anaeramoebidae > Anaeramoeba > Anaeramoeba flamelloides. The sequence continues at coordinate 6,461,013 of JANTQA010000032.1, read as the reverse complement.
TCTTAAATTTGCCTCAGAATGTTGATATGTTGCTAAAAAATCCAATTGTTTTAACAAATCTAAATAATTAACTCAATAGATTATTTTTACCAATTATTATCACTTCTTGGAAATATATTGAAAATACAACTTGCTTTATAGACAAGAAACAAAATAATTCATTCTTTAGGTTTTTATTTTAATAATTATTGAGTAAATCTTTAAAATTAAAAAAAAAAAATGAAAAAATAATTACTTTTGGATGGTTCGAAATATTGAATTTTTAAATACTGGGATTACTATTATTATTTTAAGTTTCTATCTTTAGATTTTGAAAATTAATGAAAAAAAAAATTTTCAAAAAATATGACAATTTTTAATTGTAATCATTTGGTAAAAAATCTAATAATTTATTATTCAATAATATTTATTATTGATTTTTTAGAGTCACAGAAACCTTTTTGGATATAAAGCACTAATATAATTTACTTCCAATTACAACTTACTTTAATTTTGGACTTCTTTGTGTCCTTAATCCCTTCAGGGTTATCTAAAGTAAAGCCACTGAGGGGGAACTAGTGAGTCAAAACATTGTTGAATTAGATTTCCTTATATCTTGAGATCCAGAAGAACTATTAAATTTCAAAATTTTAGGAAATTGGAAATTTTGATTGATCAGATTCTTAGTTATAAGTTGGTACTGAAAACTCACAAATTTTTTTGTTCGAAGGCAAATGTGATCTAGTCTCCAAGAAAAGCCTTTTAAACAAACAGATCTTAACAAGAATGCGAGATGTTTTTGAAACAACTACCAACTTACAATTAAGAATCTGATGAATCTAAATTTTTGAAACAACTATAAATTTACAAACTTTTACTTGATTTCATTCTCAAAACACAATCATAACATCTTGGATGATATCAAAAACTCTTAAAAGAGACTTTAATTTAGATAACCCTTAAAGAATGATTTATACATTTTGCAAATACCTTAACAATTGTTATTATTTAAAAATTAATAAAAAAAAAATCTAAAGACATTTTAAATTTTTTCCATCTAATATATAATCTAGATATAGAAAAATAATAATAATTTATTTGATAATAAAAAATATCTAGCAAAAATAAATCAAAAAATTCATTAAAATCAACAAAAATAAAAAATATTATTTTTTGTTTTTTTATTTTATTTGTAATTTATGAAAAAAAAAAAATAATAAATTAATTTTAATAAATATAAAAAAAAATAAAACAAAAAACAAAATTTATTTATATACATAATAATTAAGAAAAAATTGATGATTGATAAAATTTAATTATTTTAATTTTAATTAATTCAAGAACATGTATGGGATTAAATAAAAAAATAACGTGAATATAAAATATTTAATAATCAATAATATGAAATATTCCTATTTGGTAATAATTTAATTTATTCTTTAAATAAATATATTTATCATCTCTAATCAGAAAAAATTTCAATTCTCTAAATTGAAAAAGAAAACAATTATTTACTAAACTTTTTTATTTTTCCAGAACAAAAACATTAAAAAAACAACAAACAAAGCCCCTTCATTTATTTTAATAAAAACTTCTTCTTTACCTTATTTCCTGAACTAAATTTTCCTTTTACATTTATTATTAATATTCTTTAATATAAAAAAAATTATAAATTCAAATTTTTCACTTTTTCACAAAAAAAAAAAAATAAAAAAAAAATAAAAATAAAAATAAAATCAAAAAAAGCCACATTCCATTTGCCCTAGGCCTATAACTTCATTTGGACAAGCTGGGCTTAACCCGTCCATAATGAATTCCTTAGAAAAGCACCAATATACAAAACCTACACCCATTCAATGCCAATCAATTCCTGTTATTATGAAGGGATATGATGTCATTGGGTGTGCAAAAACGGGTTCTGGAAAGACGTTATCGTTTTTATTGCCCTTGCTGAGGCACGTTTTATCACAGGAAGATTTAAAAAATGGAGATGGCCCCATTGCAATGATTATGGCGCCTACAAGAGATTTGGCAAAGCAAATTCATAAGGAGGTTCGGAAATTTTCGATTAGCTTACACCTTAAGGTGGCATGTGTTTATGGTGGCGGATCTATGAGCAATCAGATTGGTGATTTGAAAAGAGGAGCACACATTGTGGTATGTTCACCAGGAAGGATGATCGATTTGCTCTGCTCAAATAATGGGAAGGTTACAAATTTAAAAAGAGTTACGTATGTTGTTTTAGATGAGGCCGATCGGATGTTTGATCTTGGCTTTGGCCCCCAAATATTAAAAATTATGCAAAATATACAACCACAGAGGCAAACTGTGATGTTTTCTGCAACCTTTCCCAAGAGAATTGAATCGCTTGCAAGAGAAGTTTTGAATAAGCCCATTGAAATCATCGTTGGGGGGAGGTCTGTGGTATGTGACGACGTGTCTCAGCAAGTTATTGTTATGGAACAGCAGGAAAAGGACTTATATTTATTAAAAATTTTAGGGGAATGGTACGATCGTGGAAATATTTTAATATTCGTCAACACAATCGAAAAATCTGAAAATCTATTAAAATCGTTATTGAAGAATGGCTACCCGTGCTTAGTTTTCCATGGTGGTATGGATCAAGAAGATCGTGACGGAACCATCTCAGATTTTAAAAATAACGTTTCCAATATTTTGATCGCAACACCCTTAGCCAGTCGTGGAATAGATTTTAAAGAATTAAAATTAGTCATAAACTATGATACCCCAAATTATTTAGAGGCCTATGTCCATCGCGTTGGAAGAACAGGAAGAGCCGGTAATCATGGTACAGCAGTCACCTTCATATGCAAAAATGAAGAGCAATACGCACCTGCAATCGCAAAAGCCTTACGCATATCCAAATTGGAAGTCCCAGTGGAATTGGAAAAATTGGAATTATTGCATTCCAATAAAGTTAAAATGGGATTGTCTCAGCCAATTGGTTCAAACTATGGCGGATCAGGTTATAAATTCGATACTGCAGAAAAATTGGAAAAAAATTTACAAAAAGAACTTCAAAGCGAAAAAATTTTCCAGAAAGATGATCAAGAAGAAGAAGATAATGAAGAAAAAAGAGAAAGAATTGAAAATCTTAAAAAGCAATTAAAATTTCTTGGTAAAACAAAAGATAGTGATAATGGTATTATGAAGGGTAAAAGTAATACTACCCCGATTATTAACAACAATAATAATACCAATATTAATATTAATAATAATCTTAAAATAATAAATACTAATACAATTAATAATAATAATAATAATAATCCAATCTCAATCATTAAAATAAATAATAATAATAATAATAATAATAATAATAATAATAATAATAATAATAATAATAATAATAATAATAATAATAATTCCTCGGCTAAATTATCAACAATTCCATCATCTATCGCTTTAACCCCCTCATTACCAATACAATTTCCACAAAACAATAAATTAAATTTACCAAATATTAAATCACTTCCCATTCAGCCAAATTTATTCCCATTAAGTAATAATGCCATCAATACTAATAGTAGCCAAATCCTTGGAATGCCAAATTTGCCAATTTTAACTCCGCTACATAACCAACAATTAAATGCATCAAAACTAATATCTTTAAATCAAAATAATTTATCAAATAATACGATAAACCAACAAAATATTTTATTGAATCTTAATCAGAATTTATCAAAAAATTTGGGTACAAATATTTTAAAAAAATAATTATATTTACAGTTACACAACAGTTTTTTTTTCTTTGATTTTTGTCTTTTTCATTTTTTTAATAACTACTTTTTTTTTTTTTTTTTTGTTATAGCAAGATATAATAAATCCTGAGATTTTTCAGATTTTTTTGAATTAAATTTTTACTTGATTATTAATAGTCAAATAGTATCATCATTTATTAATAACTTTCTTGATTTTCCTTCTTAAAATTGTAAAGATAATTTAGAAAACATTCACAAAATAATATTCTTAAATAAGAGTTAATTGGAATATCTAAAAGTCTGATGATGTTTTCTCAAAGCCATTTTAGGGAGAGGAATGATATTCTTTATATCCAAATTGTGTTGGGAATAATTCCCTTTTGGTGATAAAATATCTATTTATTTTTGAAAGTTTAGTTCAAAAAAATGACAAAATATAACCCATTTATTAGAGATATATAATATTGGTTATTTTTTGTTATTGGTTTCCCGCAAGATCCTCACCACTTCAAAGAAAAAAAACTCACGTAATTTGACAAATTATTTGAAAATGATAAATATATTTTTCAATATGGGTACTATAAATATCACACTATCAAGAAAAATAGAACAACATATTTTCTCAAATTCATTTTGAACTATTTGTCAAAAAATTTGACTCACTTTATAATGTTAATGGAAGTTTTTTTCAAGGCTTTTTCCCTATTCTTGATCAAAAAAATATTTTCAAATTTTTGGATCAGAATCATTTTTTCTATTTTTTTAGAATTAATTTTTTTTTTAATTTTGCAAATTTTTGTTTTTCTTTTGTTTTTCTTTTGTTTTTCTTTTGTTTTTCTTTTTCTTTATCTTTTTTTTTTTTTTCATATATATGTGTACTAAGCCAAATTTCAAAAATAGCGACATATTTTTCATCAGAAAAAAAATTGTTTAATTGATTTTTTTTTTTTTTGAATAATAATGTATTTTACTAAAGTGTAAAGAGATAATAATGATTATAGATTAATAATTAAAAATATGGTGTAATCATTTACTTTTTTAAAAGAGAAATGAAAAAAGATAATAATAATAATAATAATAATTTTTAGTACCTAATTTTGAAATTTGGCTTAGTACAAAATATTCTGATTATTAATAAACTTTGAAAAAAATTAATATCTTCATTAAACAAATTCAATCAATCAAAAAAACAAAAATACTAATTATCATTTTCCAAACTCTATCAAACCTTTAGAAAGCTCGATTGTTTTTCAAAAAAAGTTGATCAACTTAAAATATAAAACAATTACTTGAGTATTCTAGAGAAACCCTACTTGAATAAACTTTAGGAAGGTTTATTACTAATCTCATCAATAAAATCGTTATTTATAAAAAACGGATTTGATTGAAAATAAAAGCAATTACACAACAATTTTACTAATATTCACAATTAAAATTCTTATCTGGGATTATTTTCATGCCCAGAATTTTTTACTCTACTAGAATCAAAATCCAGAAAATAAGGCACATTTTCTGGATTTTTTTTATAACAAATTATTTTCGAAGAATCAAAATTATTGTCTTTTCAAATTCGGAATTATGATTTATGTAATATATAAGAAAATCCCTGATATAAAAATAAACCCATACGCCATTATTATTTGTTAGATATTAGATAACTTGTTTTGTCATTTGTTAATAATTACTTTTTTTTAAGAATCAAACTCTGATAATTATAATTATCCATTTTATTAGAATGTTGACTCAGAAAATTAGACTTGTTCAAAAGACTATTCAATCAATCAAAAAACAAGAATAAAAAATTTAATTGTACAAATCCATAGCAAACCTCTTTTTAGTTTTGGTTTTTTCAAAATATTTTGATCTGCTTTGGTTACTGGTGTTTGAATTCTAAATATGAAAAAATTTTCAATTCCTTTTACAAATTTTTCTTTCTTTTTATTATATACAACTCAGAAAAGTAGGTTGTAATTCAAAAACTCTATTTGAGCAAAAAAATGAAAATGGAAAAGGTAGTGAAAATAGTTCCCATTTATAATTCTAATACAGTTTCAATAATTAAAGAAATATTCTTTTGATACTTTCCTTTAGATAAACTTTGTGTATGTTTTTACTTGAGTTCCTACAAAATTTGATTATATATAGGGATTTGAAACAAAATTAAAAGAAATCACACAACAGTTTTAAAAATAATAAAAAATTATAATGATTCCATTTCTTATGAATAGATCCTGGAATTGTTTTCAAGACCCTGCAATAAATTTCTTTGAAAGTCATTTATACAGTAAAATTATATAGTCATAAATTTGACTGGTTTTAAAGAAATAAAAGCTTAGCTAATTCTTTTCAGATAATGAAATTAAAATAAATAGAGTTAAACCTTTCCTTGTTTTTTCCAAAAAATATACAACTCAGGAGTAATCTCTTATGAACCAGTTTTCTTCGATTGTAAGGGAATTTAAAGTCACCACAATAGCATTATGAAATTTAGTATTAACAATAAAAATAATTTCTCAAGTTTACTATCTTAATCCAAAATAAGAATTTAAACCTTCAAAAGTTTCGAATACTACCTAGTAATCGCAATAATATTGTTTTTTACGAAAAATTAAAAACCAAATCTTAAAAAATAAGTGGATTAATTGAAAAAATTAACAAGATCTTTGATCATAAAACACACTGTCAAAATGTTTTCTTCAAAGAAATATAAAAAAAAAATACCTGAAAAGGAAGAATAAAATACAATGGGACTGGGAGTTGTAAAAATTTACGTCAATTTTTTTGATATTTTAGTTTTTATTTTATTAAAAAAAAAAAAAAAAACTTTCATTTTTTTTTCAAATTTTTTTGAATCTACAAGTTTTTTATAGATCAAGTCAAAATCAACCTTTTTTGTTAAAACAGAAAGCTTTTTGTTTTCTCGCCAAGAACTTTTTGAACAACAATAAATTATTTTACCTTACATTTTCAAAAAAAAAAAATCAACAACAAAAATACTTTTCCTTGAATAAAGATCAATGGACAAACTCTTTCGAGAACCATCATGTTTAGATACAAACCCGTTTTTCATCTATTTGACTCAAGAACAAAAACAACTATATGATGAGCTTTCAAAATCGCAATATACATTCTGTATTCCTTCATGCAATTCTCAGCGAGGGATGAAATTCAATAAAGAAATGGTCTTGTTACACACACTAAGGAAATCACCATACTATAAAGGAGAAAACGTAGTTCTTAATAATAGTGAAAAGTCTGTCATTATTGAAAATCCATTTCTGAATCTAAATAGGGGATGGCGAAAGGCAAGTGTCATCAAAATCATATCAACACAGGTCTTTTTCAATCAAGACTATAATCCGTATGATATTTTGATAATTGAAAAACCTTTTATTTGGTTTCTCAATGACAAAAAGTGGTTTGAAAAGAGAATGATACTTTCAAAAAGTGAACATCAATACATCCAAAGTATTAAAAAACGGAAACAAGAAATCATTAAGTGCTTTCCCAAGAATTTGATCTATTCCCAAGTCTACAAATTCTGGCTCCAAATTGGTAACAAAAAAATTCGAAGGGCAAGAGTCAAACAATTTTTCATAAATTTGAAGAAATTTAAAAAATCCTATTATTTGGCAAAGGGTTTCGAATCTCATTTTGAAAAGAAACTTACAATCTTTTATGAGGAACATATCAGTTTGTTAATTCAAAAAGACCTTATTTTAAGAACGTTTCCACCCGATAGTCACTTTTCTAATAAATTAGCAGATTCCATCAAGATCTTCATTTTGGGAAAATTGCAATATTGGGAAAAAATAAAAGATTTTTATCAATACGAAGATCATTTCTGTGCTCAACAAATGCAATTATTAAAAAAAATTACGCCCAAGATCCTTGAAATACCAGAAAAGTTTATTGTTGATTATTCAAAGATAATTGAAAAGTTGCAGTCACTCCCGAATCATCACACAGCCTTTGAAAAATTATTAATAATTGATCAGTCCATTATCCTCTTGAATGAGTATCTCGATCGAAATTTTTCTGGATCATTATCCCTATCATTAGATGATTTAATTCCCATCTTTAGTTATATAATTATCAAAGCCAAAATTCCCAATTTGTTTAGTACAGCCGTTTACCTTAATCATTTCCATTTATGCAATACGATCACTTCAAAATATTATTTTGAAATTACCCTCTTAGATTCAATTGTCGAGAAATTAATATATTCACAAAGACTATTAAATATTTACAAAAATTATAAATATAACGATTTTATATTAAGAAATAAGACGAATTGGGAGGATAATTCGGAACAGGTCAGTAATTTAATTAAGAGCAAGAACGATAAAATGTTGGAAATGCTTAAAAAAAAAAAAATTAATTATATATCAGAAAAAAATTTCAATCAAAATCATTCATTACAAATTGTTGAAATAATTTAAAATTGTTTAGCTATTGTCAAGTTTAATGGTTTATGATTAGAATTGGGTATTTTTTTTTTAATTTACCAATCATGGATGTTTTAAATTAACAGTCTTTTAATTTTCCTTTTTTTTTTTTTTTTTTTTTTACTTTTTATGGTTGCATTTTAGGCAAAAGGTCAAAGTTGTAAAACTTTGAATAAAATTGTTAAAAATGATCTACTAACTCCAAAAAATTCTTTTTGAAATATATTGTTGATTTTTTTTTTTTTGAAAATAGAGTTTATTCTTTATTTTTACTATTGGTTTTGATAATACATTTTCTTTTGCATTTTGTGTAAATAAAACAATTGCCAAATATTTTTTTTTTTTTTTTTGTAAACTAATTTTTGTTCTGTTTTTAAATTTCTTTCTTAAATTGATATGCATATTTTAATTGTCTTTTCTTTTTCAATAGATTTATCATTTTTTGATTTGCTCTTTAAATATTATCTTTTTTGAAATAATAATTACAGATAATTTTGAATTTATATTATTGAAAAAAAAATAGAATTTTTGATGTATATAAACAAGAATTAGAACAATTTCTGAAAAATAATTATAAAATCAAAAAAAAATGTAAAACCGATTGGACTGTTCGGTTAAAGCAAGTAGGATCTGATTTTTTTTTAGTAATTAGTCAAAATTTAATTGTTGGGTTTGTCAAAAATGACCTAATTCACAATTATTTTTTGGAAGTTAATAGGATATTAAATGTTTATTAGAAGTTATTAATTAGAGTATAAACTCTTTTGGATTCTATTCATTTCATTTTAATCAAATCTTCGAGGGTGGTATGAATTTAAAACCCAATTACTTTATTTTTAAGTGTAAAGAGTGGAATAAAGAAATAACAAGTGATTTTTTGGGAAAATTTTTCAATGGACAATTGGAAATTAAGGTTTATAGGTTTAATTATTTGAATTTTTTATTATATTGTTTTTAATTTTGATCCTAAATCTTGATATTAAATACAATTTTTTTACAATATCTTATATAAAGATTTTCAAAGAAACATCGGAAAATTCAAAAATGGTATTTTTTTGAACTGAGACATATAGATAAAAAACAATTTTTTGATGATAAAACTAAAAAAACTTTAATTCCAAAAGAAATTTTATATCTTGGTATTTGGCTAGATAAAAAAATTCATTTAAAATTCAACCTTGATAAAGTTAAGGCCAATTTTAAAAAGTTAATCAATATCTTACAACAAAAAAAATTTTTCTAATGGATTAAAAATTCAATTTTTTAAAGCTGTATTACATAGCCAATTATTATATGGTTTAGAAATATTTGATTTAACAAAAACAGATTTTAAAGATATTGATACTTGGATTAATAAAAAAATATCAAAATTTTTATTAATCAACCCACACTCACCAAGGCTTATTTATAAAACTGAAGCAAAAATTGATCCCGTAAGGATAACGATATATAAAAGAAGATTTAAGTTAATTCAAAAATTAAAAATCCTCCATTATGATGAATTAATTAATTATCTCCCTTTTAGAAAAAAAGAATCAGAAAATATAAATTGGTACTCCAAAAATTTAAAACAATTGGAAAATGAACGAGAAAATTTTAGAATTAAAAACTTAGAAAATAGTCCAAGTTGGAAAGTTCAAGAATATCTAAAAATAGTACAAATCAATAATACTATAAATAAGCTGCAAAGATATTTAAAATGGAAGGGCTCAACTTCAATTTTAAAACTCAGAAATTTACAAATTACCTTAACAGGTACTCTTATGTTATGAATAAAAACAAATCAAAACTATGTGAATTATGTAAAAAAAATAAACAATTTAGATATTATTGAAGATTTAGACCATTTTCTATGGAACTGCTCAGCCTATGAAAATAATCACAAAATCTGGATATCTGAATTAAAAAAAATTAATATATCTAATATATTAAAAAATAATAATATTTTCAATATTATTAGAAAAAAAGAATTCAAACTCTTTATTAGCCTTAGTGGGTAATAAACTTATTTTTGAGTCTTTAATTAAATTCATAAATAAAAATTTAGGAATTCGGGCAAATAAGAGGGGTCAATAACTCCTCCCTTAAATAATAAAAAAAAAAAAATAAAAAACAATTTTTTCTAAAGTTCTCATAAAATTAACCAGATTAAATATTAAGGATTATAAAAATTAATCTTATAATTTACAAAAATGGAATTACTCAAAAATACATTTTATTCATTATTACCACTATTTGTAATCAAAAAAAAAAAATGTATTTGATTTTTAAGACAATCTTCTTGAAGGATTTGATGAAATTATAATGACAGGAATCTAAGAGATATTATACATTTATTAATAAGCTATAGGACTTATTTGAATTATTATTAGTCTAAAAAGTAATTGTGAATTCGGTCATTTTTGATAAAATCAACAATTAACTTTTTTAATATTTCAAATGTAAAAAAATAACTTTTTTTTTTTTTTTTTTTTTTTTTTTTTTTCTAGTCATTTTTTAATATAACTAGAAATTAAAAAATGTTATATGAAAGAAAAATAAAAAATTTTAACATATTATTGTATAATAGTTTTTTTTATCTCTTCAACCTCGAAGGGAATATAGGTCTCACCTATTTAATATTTAAAAAAAAAATAATAATGTTGTTCAAGAAACCTAAATTGATGTTTAAAAGAGAGGTCAAAAAATTTTTCTTTGTTTTTTGATAATTTTTTCTCTCTATTAAATTCAGTTTCTTTGTCAAAAATAATTTTGAGAATACAAATTTTTTTTTTTTTTTTTTGGGTTTCATTATGTAGAAAGTCAATCTCTTTTTTAATAATAGAGATTTTTTCTTTTAACTTCTAAAAAGGGGCCAATTTTTTTTTTTATTTATTATAATATTTTCAAAAGGTTAAAAAAAAAATAAAAATAAAAACTTTCAAAAAACTATTTTTTTTTTCCTCAATCAAGTTAAGAATTTTTAGAGGAATATCTCAAAATCATCCACAGTTAAGAACATATAATAGATTCGGGGTTTTAAGTTTGATCCCTTTTGGAGATTTCTTGATTGTCATATGAAAGAATCAAATATATCTATTTGAAATGTTATACAATCTAATTTGTATATAGAAAAATTAAATAATTTTTTCTCTTGAATGGAGAAAAAAGTAAAATTTAATTTCATTATTTTTAATTTTACATTTGAAGAAAAGATTAATTTTAAAGAACAGGTTCGTTAAAGTATCCTTGAAAAATACAAAATTAGTTTTCTATTAGTTTTTATTTATTTTTTTGTGTAGAGTTTATTCCTTGATTTAAAAAAAAATCATCTTAGATCATTTCATTAGTTCTACAATTGCCTATTATTATTATTCGTTTTGGATCCGTTCCAAGCCACAAAACAATGATATTATTCTAGTGCTATATTTATATTAATCATCGTTCTTCGAACTCCTCAATATAATCTAATATGAATGAATCAGCTCTTTTAATTTCTTTCTAACATACCAAACCCATAAATAACAAGATGATTGGTTCTAAATCATAACAATAAACACAAAAATTGTTTTTTTCCTATTTTTTCTGGACTTTCAAAAAAACCTAACCAATCAATAGAAAGTAGACTCTGTTTAAGTATTTCCGTTGTTTAAAATTTGTTAAAAAATCTATGTATCAAAAAAAAATCCTTAATACTTGTAAAAAATAAAAAATTACTAAAGAAATTAGATACCAAATAGTAGAAGTCTAAGATCAAGGTATGTTGTTATTGGATGTAAATCAAATGAGTTCACCATGGTTTAAATGTCTCTAAAAAATCTATTTGTCAGATATTATTATTTGTTGATTTTTTCAATGAAAAATGATCCTCGCTTTAGTAAAAAACACAATAATTACAGAAAAAAATCTGATTCCGTCACAAATTTAAAAGGTTGAATTATCAATATTCAGACTTCAAAGTTGTAAAATATCCTTCTTAAATTTGTGGCAAAATCTTGATTGCTAAAAAATTCAATGTTTCTAAAAAATTTAATAATTAACCAATAGATTTTTTTGAAAAATTATATCTAAAAAATTTGAAATATATTGATGTTAAAATTAACTTTAGAAAAAGGAAACAAAACTAATCAATCATTGGTTTTTTAGGTTGATGATTATTGAGTTAATTATTGGAATGAATAAATTAAAAAATCGTTACTTTTGAAAGCACAAACTTTGAATAATTTAATACTCGAATACTTTTATTATTTCGAGTTTCTATTTTGAGATTTGGAAAGGAATGATAAAAAAAAATTTCTAAATTATAATTTTTAATAGTGATTATTAGTAAAAAAAAATGTAAATAATTTATTAACAATAAGATTTCAAATACTTTTATTATCCAATTAATAAATGAAAATTTTTTGTTCAAATTCCAAAATATTATTCTACTTTTAGAAGTTGAAGAAAACGCAAAGATATTTAGAAAATTGTTTAGAAATGATATTTTTAGGCAATAAATTAATTATTGTTCTTGAACTCTAAGATAAAAATTTTACTCTTTTTATTTGATTTTAGCACTAATCATTAAAATTCATTTAGGAAATAGAAATAAAACTTTTCATTTATTAATTGGAAAATAACAGTAGAGTTTTTAGAACAATTTGAACCATATAGACCGAATACTATTTACACCTAATTACAGAGTACTTTGATTATGAAAGAATCTCTGATGAAGTTAATCCCTTAAAACAGTTTATCAAAGTTGAATGATCAGAAGTGTCTTTGTTAAATCTCTAAATTCATTTTAAAAAGATTGCTATTCTCAAAATCAACCCAAAAAGGCTTTAAGTCGTTTTTTTTTTGCTTTGTATTCCACTTATTCACAGGACCTCTTTTTTTCAAAATATTTCTCAATCTCTTTTTTTCATTTTTGCGTTAATCTAACAATTCTAAAATGCCACCAAAAAAAGCACCAAAATCAAAAGCCGCCCAACTTAAAGCAAAAGGAGGAAAGAAAAAAAAGAAGAAGTGGACTCAAGGAAAGGTCCAAGAAAAGGTTATTAGAACCACTTATATGGATCAAGAAACTTGGGACAGACTTTACAAAGAAGGTTTGTTTTCTTTTTTTTTTCTATTTGCTTTTTTTTTTTTTTTTTTTTTTTCTTTTGTTTAAACTTTTTCTTTTTCTTTTTCTTTTTCTCAAAAAAATAACAAAAAAAAAATTTTTTTAATATCTTATAATAACCTTATAGTACCAAACTATAAAGTCATCACACCAGGTATTGTTTCCGATCGAATGAAAATTTCTGTTTCTTTGGCAAGGAAGGCCATTCTTGAACTTGAAAAAGAAAAGAAAATTAAACCAGTTATTAAGCATAACAAACAATTAATCTACACACGCGCCCATGGCAAAAAATAATTTTTAGTCTTTGTGTTTCTTAGGAGAACATTTGCTGGTTGTCACACTTTAGACAACAATAATTCCTCTGAATTCAAAATAGAAATTCTTCATAAAAATAAAGAACAATTTGATCTTTAAATTCGTCTTCCTTTATTTTCTTCTTTTTGGTTGTTTTTTTTTTAATTCTGAAAAAAAAAGAGAACTTTTTTCTTTCTTTTCTTTTTAATTGACTAATTATTTTTGTGTAAACGCTTTCTCTATCTTTTCTTCTTGCTTTGTAAATAAACTTCTGTTAAAATCAGATTGATCTAATTCAAATTTGATCTCAAAGTTCATGAAGGAAGTCAAAGTAGCTTGAATAATTCTTTGCAAAATATCGTTCCTAATTGACTTTGTGAAGATTTTTAGGTTTAACCAAATATAAACTACTGTTGTTCAAATAAAGTGTGCTGAAAATTTTTATCAATGTTTCAAAAAAAAAAGTATATTATTTTTGTTATAAAAGACCTATACATTAACCGATCAAAGAAACCAACAATAAACCTTAATTAAATATGGTATTGATTTCTCAAAGTTCTATTATTTAAAAAGAAATTCTAAAAATAAAGGATCAAATTCGAAAATTTATCTCAAAAGATGGAGTAAATTTTTGTTAAGGGACTAGTCTCTATTATTTTTTTTTTGAACAATTTCTAAATAAGGATTTCTTATCTAGAAATATGTTTAATATTGAAAATAAACAGGAGATTTTAAATACCTAAGTAATTGGCTTAAAAAAATCTCAAAATCTTGATTAAATTTAGATAAAAAATTAATATAGAGATTAGTCCCTTAAAATTTTTTATATATCTTTATCATCAAAAAAAACAAAATTTCAAAAAAATTGAAAAAAATTAAAAATTTACAACAAATTGCCTTCCTAATTTAAATTTTACTGAAAATATCAAGGAGTTTACTTTCAAAATTGATTTGTTATTAGGTATACTATTGGGTAGTAAATTGAATGTTGCATATGAACAAGAAGAAGAAAAATCATGGATCAAATTTTGAAACACTGATTATAGTTGTTGAGCACGAATTATTTTTTATTCACTATAGAGAAATATTCCAGAAATTGAAATTAAAATTTTCGTTTATGAATTGTAAAAGAACCGTATTGTAGGTTAAGGAAACCAAAATTTTATCCATTCGTTACTTTCCAAAATAAATGGTAATCTTGGGACAGCTATAAAGATAAAATGTTATATAAATTATTGATTTACAATCGGAATATATAAAACTGATATGTGATGTAAAATAAAAAAATTGATAAATAAAGGGTTAAAAATAAAATAAAAAAAAAAAAAGAAACAAGAGGGATTACTCTCATAAATAAAAAAAGAAAAGGGCCACAGCAAAACCATTTATAAATAAAAAAAATAATAATATTTACAATTCATTACTGTTAAGGTGTTCCTAAATGAGAATTATTTAAAAATAATAAATGTATTTGAATCTACACTATTATAATAATTGTCAGTTTTATTTTTTGAAAAGTGAAATGCTAAAACTGAAAATTCTAAAAAAAAAAATACAGTTAGTTCGACATTATAAAACACAAACAATCAACAAAATTTAAGTCACAAAAAAAAAATCTCAAATTAATTACAAAATTTTGAAATTCTAGTAAAATCGTTTGATTCTGCAAAAATTCCAAAAAATACACTTTAAGATTTTTTTTGTACCCTGAATTTGGTTGAAATTTTATACCTTAAAAATTGAACTTACTGTATTTGATAATTTAAAATTTACCTCAAATAGAAAAAAAAATAAATAGAATTCTATTTTTATAGATATTTGTACCCTTTCCACATAAAAATATTATTTTTATATTTGGAAATTTGAATTTTTATCAGAGTTCACATTTTGATTCTTTTTCATTATAACCTCGAATAATTCTACTTTTGTTTCTAAGGAATCAAATAATTCTTTTTTTATTTGAATGATTAACCTCAAATTATTTCTTCTTTAAATTTGGGTTTTCAAAGAATACCACCATTCTCAAAATTTCTTAATAAATAAATAATTTTTTTTTTAATTTTAATAATGAATTTCAAGATGTCTCAAAAAAAAATAATATTTTAGGTTTTTCTTATATAATTTTAGTTTTAATCATCTTTTCATCAATGTAAAATTTTTATTGTAATTCCTCATAAGAAAATTGTTTTTCTTTGAAATGAGATCAATGGATCTTTCGGTGATTTTAAATAGATTTTTGGTAATAAATAAAATATTCTTTTACTGATTACAAGGAGTTAGAATAAAATTATTTTTAAAGTTTTAAAAAAACACTTTCGAAAAACAACTTTAACTCATAGAAAAAGTTTGATAAAAACTTATTACATCGAAATCCCATTTATTTTATGATTCCAAATTTAAAATTTATGTAATTCTAAAAATTTAAAAAATGGAATCATTATAGAAACTCCGATTATTATTAAAAAATGATAATACTCTCCCAAATATCTTTATAACACTTATACTTCTGATTTCAAATAACTCTGGTTTAAAGTAGCTATTTTCAAAAATATAATAACTCCTTGATCTGTTGCATATATTTATTTTATTGGCTTGTTACAATCCTAATAATTTTCACAAATAAAATATATAAGACTCCTAATTTGAATGGATGTGAGAATTCGATCAGTGCCCTAATAACAGAATGATAAATTCAAGTGTGAAAGATCTTTTTTAGTGTTAATGATTTTGGGGTAAATTTGATTCTTTTTTATTAAAATGTACCGAGGCACTGAAATTTGCATGATTTTGGTCTGTTTTCATTTGATTCTGTTTCTAAGTAAGTTTTTCTTTGTTTTTCTTTCTAAAAAGATGAAATAGTAAAAAAAATCTGGAAAAAGCAAATAAATATTAAATAAATGAGAATGTCATTTATTTTAAAATAAATATATCAATTATTAAAAAAAAAAAGAATTTTCAATAAAATAATTTTTTTTACAAGTAAAATTGAGAAATAGACATTCGAAACTCCCACTGATGTGCTTGAATAATTTTTAACTTTTTATTTTTCTTGAAATTGTATAATTTGATAGGGTCTGAGTGACAAGGTTGGGAATTTATCACATACCCAAGTATAAATTTGTCATAAAAAACCATACTATGAAACTAGGTTTCTTTGAGTTGAAAAAAATAAAAATCTATTAATGAAAGAAATTCCCTGTAATCAATTACCAAAAAATTGAAAAAATAATTCATTGGATCTTAATTTCATAATTCAAAAAACAAAAAAAAAAAAACTCAGAGAATAACAGTAACAACTAATGGAAATAACAAAAATATATAAAATTTATCCTTGTTAAAAAAGTTAAACAACGAAAAAAAGGATTCAAGGGATCTAAGATAAAAATCCAATGACAAAAAAAAAGAACTGAGAGGACTTTATGACAAAAAAATCAAAAAACAAAGAAAGAATTCAAAGGATCAAAGATAAAAAATTCAATTTTCAAAAAAAAAAAATAGAACATAGACTCTTAATCAAAAAGCATAGATTAAATTTGGGAAAAAAAAAATAATAATTGTTTTTCGTTTTTATATAATCAAATCCTGAAATTTCTTTAATTTGAAACAAATAAGTTTCTTTTAGTGTATTATTGATTTAATCAAATTTAATCAAATTTGAGGTTATTTTGCAATTCTCTAAATTTGACAAAGTTGAGGATTTTGTCATATTCTTCATCTACAAATAATTCATTTGAATTACTAAAGAAAGAAAAAAAAAAAATCAAGATAATGAATCTATATCAAAATTTAATCGGTGTTTCAGCTATTAAAATTATGGAGTATCATTGAAATGGGATGGTATCATAAATATTTATTTCTTTTCAAAACTAAAATTATGAATATAAAAAATTTCTAAAATAAAAATGTTTGTCCCAAAAGCAAATTCAAATTATGGTCAATTGAGAGTAAAAAATTAAGTCTCTAAAAACCCAAAAAATAATCTGCTTCAAATGGAGCACTTTTCATTACAAACTTGATAAATACATCGATAAAGATTCAAAATAAATTGACCAACGAAAATATTTTGGCTCACAATTAAAATAATATTTTGTGTGTCAACAATCGCTCTTGATAATGGATCCAAAATTGGAATAAAATGGTAAACGAAAAAATTAAAAATTATTCAATAAAGGATTAAAGAATAAGTCATTTTTTATTTTAAGATCTAATGTTTGGTGGGTAAATTATACAATCTTCTTAGGGAATTAAATCCTTCTGATCTTTGACTAATTTCTTTAACTTGTCTTTTTGATTGTACATTGAGTTTCTTTCTCATTTTTTTAGCCTCTTCCCAGGTATAGTCTGAACCAACCCATCCAAGAGCGAGATATTTTTTTTCTAATAACTGTTTCATTTTCTCGACCTTTTCATAATCGATTTTTTGCTTATAAATATGCTTGAACTCCCGGTTACCCAACCGCCTTGTACCCCCGTCGATCAGTAATTCCTTTGTTATTGGATCGACAACGGGCTTTGGGAAAAATCTCACAGACACCATCGTTTCTTGGACTGTTTCTTCCATTTCTTCTGTTATGATCTCTTCGTTTGGGAAAAGTTCATCAACAAGCAGATCAATACCCTCTTGGGTGTAAGACGAAGAATAATCGTAATAGTCGGCAAATTCTTCCCAATTGTCCTGAGAGGTTTTGATCCTTGTATGGCCTGCGCTGATCATGTGGTCCCTCACCGCAACCAAGGATTTAAATTCTTTGTCACAATAGCAACAGAAATTACCCAGCGAGATCTTGTCATTTATGTAGGTCACCAAGCCCTCGGGATCGGTCAAAAAGTCCAGATCTGGGATATAAAAGCAATGCACTTTCGACATATGCGAGAGTGTTTTTTTGACAGAGCCACATTCCTTTCCACAAAACGCACATGTGTTAACACCGACTTGTTGGGACAAATTTCTTTTTAATTTTTCCTTTAATCGGTTTTCTTCATACTCTTCTTGTGTCATTTTGTTTTGAGTGGTTTTTTGTTCTTGTTCTTGTTCTTTTTCGTTTGTTGTTTCTTGTATTTTGGTTTGGTTTTCTTCTTTTTCTTTTGTTTCTTTTGTTTCTTTTTCCTTTGTGTTTTCGTTCGTTTGTTTGTTAACTGTTTCTTTTACATTTTTGTTTTCTTTTTCGTTTGTCTGTTTGTTTGTTTGTTGTAAATTTTGGTTTTTTCTTGGAGAAGGACGCCTCTGCTTTTTGTTCCCAGATATGCCTTGAACAATGTTTGTCAATTCTTGTTCTCTTCTGATTTTTTCTCTTCTTCTTCTTTGTGCTTTTCTTCCTTTGACTCTCCCTCTTGTTTTTTTTTGGTTTTTCTCATATTCCATTTGTTCTTCCAGATACTGATCATATTGCTCGTTCGTTAATGGAATTAATTGTTGGGACTTTCTTATTAAATTAAATTGATGAAATTCCGTTTTATAATGCTTCATCAATTCTTCTCTTGAAGGAAAGTACAACCTACACCCATTACAAGCTGATTTATATTTGGACATTGTCCTAAAATCTAAAAATCTAAAAATCTAAAAAGTGAATGAAAAAAAGAATGATATTTTTTTACTTGATAAAAAATCACGTAATCAGATTACTTTTATGTTTTAAAAAGATTTTGATTTGTTTGAATTTTGTTTGGTAAGTGTTTTTTTGGGAAAACGTGAGGTTAGATTTCGATTTTTTCGAGTTTCATAAATGTGTTTAAGGGGCTTGTAACCAAAAAAAATCTTTTAGTAAATGTAATAACAACTATCAAAAAATTTTACCAGCATCTTGAAATTAAAAAATAAAGTAAAAATCTGATTACTACAAGAACAAACTTGCTTTATTTCCTTTTTCCTGAATGAATTATTGTTTTTAAAAAGTTTTGATCCATTTTTTCAATTGTTTGTCAAGTTCTAAATCCAAAATATTTTCAAAATAATAAATAAGAATATATTTCTTTAAAAACAAAAGAAATCTTATTTATTCAACAAAAGAAATTTTTAACAAAAATACACTTTAAAAATAAAAACACTCAAGTGTGAAAATAATTCAGTATAAAAAATCTACTTAATTTCAACAAAAATTGAAAAAAATTCTTTTCTGCTTTTGTTAAAATAAGTCAACATATCGTTAAAAATATGTTTCAAAATAAAAAAATTTGTTTTTTTTTTTGCCAACACTTATAAATTAATTAATCAAAGAAATTGATTATAATCAAGAAATAAATATGGTATTGGTTTCTTAAAGTTAGTATATGGAAACAGAAAAATATTTAAAATGAAAGATCAAATTCGAAAAAATATATCTCCAAAAATTGAGTAAATATCCGATAAAGATTCACTTCCATCAAAATAAAAAAAGAATAATAAATTTCAAAAAAAAGAACTAAATTGAATTGATAATTTAACAGTTTCTTTAAATATCAATTAGTAAAATCCAAAATAGATTTTTCGAAGGTTATACTATCAATTAATGAATTTAGTATTGTTTTTAAACAAGAAGAAAAAAAGCACAAGTTTTAGGAATTCATACAGTTTTTTATCATATCCAAAATCCTATTTTTTGACCACTCTATTAACTAAAAACCACCAATAAAAATTATACAAAATTTTCTTTGTAAATTTTAAAAATATTAAGCATTAAAAGAGAGTGTTTTTTTATTCATCCAAATTAGGTTTACATTAATAAAGATATAAACATTTTATTTTTTTTTATTATGAACCTCTTCTGAATGATATATTATTTAGTTAGGGTAATAATAGAAACAAATTCTTTTCATTCTTTTTATTTTAAATGAAAAGAAATCTTTACTTTTTTTTAAAGGGATGAATCGATTTATTAGATACATGAAAAAGCTACTAAATATTAAAATGTTTTGAAACCTTGGCTAGGCATAATTTTTCGATTTTAAGATCTCATTTAATTTTAAATTAAATAAATAAAATTATCAAGATGAGACCTTTCATAGTTAAATACTTATTAAAACTATAAAACGGGATCAAGTGATTAAATGATTTTTTACACTTTTAAAAATTTCAATAGTTAACCGAATTCATTGGGTATGATATTTTTATTTTCGTAAAGTAACTTTTCAGTTGTTCTCAAATAATTAAATTATAAATACAAAATTTTTGAAAAGTATTTTAAACGATAATTTTAACAATTTGACGAACTGAAGTTAATCTTACAAAAATAAAAAAAATCAATAAATAATTTTATTTTTTAGAGTTTATTTTTACACTTGTTCTATATCAATATTTTAATTTAATCGATTGGTTAAATCAATTTTGTGTTTAAAAATTCATTCAATATTAAGAATTTGTATCAAAAATAAATTATAAATGTATATAAAAAATACATCCATTGTCTTTTGATTAATGTTGAATATGGTCCTTTATCCAAAGATTATCGGAAAACTATTTTTTCAAAAAAAAAAATTTTTTTTTTCATTTATTGAAGAAGTGAAAATTACACTCTAGATGTCCTTTTAATTAGATTTATAATGGAGAATTTAAATATAAAATCATTTATTTCACATTTATTCATTAAAAGTTTACATCCAAATTATTTTAACCATTAAAAGGAAAAAAAAAACAAAAAAGTAACAAGAAAAAAGGAAAAACGAAAAAGAAAAAAAAATTAAAATTCGAAAGGCTTTATAATATGAAATATAATAAGAAGAAATATACATAAAAGTCAATAAACATCTTTAATTAAGAACTCATAAAAATCACTGTAAGTGCACTTTTTGTTATTGTTCGTTTTGCTTGATATTTTTACAGGTATGTTCATTTGATGTTCTGTAATTACTTTAATTTCGTTTTTTCTTTATGGAATTATTTGTTTTATTACTTGGGCATTTTTGAATTTTTTTTTTTTTGTTTTTCATTTTAAGTTTTAAGTTATCCTTTCTGTTGTATTTCATTATTAACAAGAAAAATAGACTTTATACCTCGTTTTTAACTTTTATTCCCAATAAAAAGAAAATTTAATAATTAAAAAGATAGGAAAAAATCAAAAATAATGTTTTTAGTCTTTGTTTAGTTTTTATTTTTGTTGTACATTTTAAAATATCACCAATAAAGTCCTTAAAATAAACCTAAAAAGATATTTATCCAATTTTTTTTTACTTCAAGTTCCTTATTTTGCTAAAGTACAACTAGCAATAGACTAAAACAATCGGAAAATTTTTTCACTTTATGCTCCTTTTTTCTTCTTTTACAAATAGATTTTTCCCAGAAACATACTGTAATTTCTGGTCTCAGTTTATATATTTGATCCCAAATGTTATTGGTTATTAAGCAAACTAAGAATCCTAAATTTTGATTCAGATTAAAGAATATTTCCAATTTGAAAAAAGATAATTTTATGAAATTTTATCCCTATAGAATTACAAATACCTTATTAACTTTGAAAAAAATTAAAAATTTCTCAGAACCCAATACTGTTCTTAATTACTACTTTGTGGTTAGTGTGTATTTACAATTGAACAAAAAAGAAAAACAAATCAATCAACCACATTTTTTGGCAAAACAATATTATTCAAATCTTTTGACAGTAAAATATTGTATTTACCAGAACTAGATACAAAACATGAAATTTGCAATGAGTCTGAAGAATTCGTTTTGAAAGTACCTCCACAATTATCGTAAGCCAGTGATTCTTTTTCTTAAATTATTTCTGTATTGATTGAATCATATATTGGCATTGAATGACAACATTTAAAGGTGAAAAAGGATAAATTATTGATAAAAACGTTCTTGAAAGGGTTATATAATCTCAGTTAAATTTAAACATTGAGAATTTCTTTTATAAAAAAAATGGTAAATTTTCAGAATACCAACACTTTTCTCAGTTTTTACCCTTCTCAGATCCTCCCAAAATCTGATTTAAATATTTCATAATTTCCATTTCAAATCAAAAAATACAAAACTATTCCTACAAGATGTTCTAAATATTGTTTTTAGTGTTACTTTTACAAGTTTGAAGTGTTTTAAATTTTGAACTTGTGCTTGAAAATCCCTTTATTTCATTTTTTTTATAAGATTTTCATTCAAATATCTCATAGAAATTTTTTTTGTTAATTTAAACTTTGGAATTTAGTAATTGATTTTCTCTAATTTTCTTCAGAACGAAAATTCTTTTTGAGAAGTAAATGTAAAATATAACGCCATAAAGCAATACCCTCCAGGTCAGAAGCGTAGCCCTTAAATAAAGGAAAATAAAAATTTTGTATAAACAAAAAGAAAAATTTGTTTGTCCAAATTATGAATTAATTTTTATTAATTTCCAAATCTAAAGTTTTTCTTTTAGTGTCCCGCTCATGAGCTGGTCTTTCGCCTTCTCTTAGATAATCGTCAACCAAGCCATATCTTCTTACAAATTTAAATTTCCAAATCCATTTCTTAATTTTTACACGATATTTGGTGTGTACCAAATAAACAAGAATTGCATACACAGCCCCGCAGATTGATCCAACAATAACTTGAGCAACTGTATGATAACCAAGGTATACACGCGAATATGGAATAAGCGCAGTGTTTATTAGAAACACAAATATGACGGCAACCTTTGTTACAGGACGCCATTTCTTACGAGTGCCAAATATGATCTCGAGTATTGCCCATACCAAATAAAACATTGCAAAGACAGAGTGCCCAGAGGGCATACCATAACTACTACGGCATGCGCCTTCAGGTCTTGACTGTCGAATAATATTTTTCAGAATCCCCTCGTTCCAAAGTGCAATTACTGCACTCCAAAATGTTATCAATAAGAAAGTTAATCTTCGTAAAACAAAAAAGCAAATGGTGTTCGCAATTACAAGATAATAAAACAGAAAGGAACAATAGACCATCAAATACGAAAAGAAACCTAAATTTGGCGCACAGATCGATACAAGCCCAAAAAAGAAAGAAATATGATCGACTTTTGTCATAAAATTAAAGCGTCAAGAGAAAAAGAAAATTTGTTTTTTCCAAAATTTGCAAAAAATGAGAAATTTCGTTGATTGGAAACAAACTTTTCAAGTTTGGGGTTTGTGTGATTACAGTCAGTAACACTGGTTATTATTTTTGGTTCTCTCTTTTGTTCTAGTTTAATTTGATTTGGTTTCTCTACTGGTATTTGAATTACAAATGGGAAAAATTTTTACTTCATTTTCCTTTTTTCTTTTAGAGTTTTTAACGAAACAACCTTCTTCGTTTTGTACTTTCTTTAGGAAAGAAAAATTTGAAAATCAAACAAAAATATTATCCCATTTGTAATTTAAATAACAGTATGAAAACTTTTTTATCTTCGAATTGTTAAAAGTTATGTTGAATAGTTTTATTGCTTGTAAAAGAGTCAACAATGAATTGAGCTTTTGAAATAGTATTTAAAAATCCCCAAAAGAAAAAAAAGAAAGATCTAATGTGATCAAACAGTAATACAAAAAAGTAACAAATTTCTTAATTAAGAAACGAACAAAAATGATTATCCTGCAATTTACAATCCTTGCAATGATTGAAAAGGGTGGTTAGGGTGGTGCCTTACATTAACAAAAGACTGATACAAATGAGATGGTTACCCGAAAAAAGAAGAAAAAGAGCTTGGTTTAAAACCCAAATAAAGTTTAACAGATCATGTCTGATAAGAAAGTTCTTTCAGAACATTATAAACCTGAGTAAGTAAAGATTATGTATTCATTTCAAGATATCAAGTTCATATATTTGCCAGTGGAGTTTCTCAGACATGGTGATCAGAAAGCCCTCTTAATGTCTATTGAATATTAGGATTAAAAAAATAACAGAATTTTATGTTTTTAGTTCGGAGGTTTTCTTCAAATAGGAGATACTCATAGTTAATTCGAAATTTATATAAAAAAATTCACTTTATAACTTTTGTATATCTGTGTTTATTGTTTTGATTTGGAAACAATCTCCTTGTTATAATCTGGGTTTGGCCTGGAACAACGAAAAAAATAATATTGTTACAATTAATATAAGATGATATTGATGAGTTATAAAAATGGCAATTGATATCATTTTAACGCCAGAGTAATATCTTTATTTTTAGTATGGAAGGGGATCCAAAGAGAAAAATTATAAAAGGTGGTTGTTGAACTAACGAAACAATATAAGATGCTATTTATTTTTTGGAACTCAGGATCTAACTCATAGAAACAAAATACAAACTAAAGAAATAAACTCATAACAACTAATTTGCTATTTTTTAATGGTATTTGTAAGAATTTACTTTTCAAAGGATCTTATTCTTTTAAGTAAGTCAGCGAAAACATTGAAGTTATATTGTACATTTTCATTATTGGAAACAAAACTTGGTTTGATTTTTACAGAAACAAACAAGATCGTCCATCCTTTTAATGAGATCTATTTCCTCTTTTATTCCCTATTTGTCAACCAATTCTTGAAAAAGATCAAATAAAAACCTGAATGTACTTGGTGTTCTTCACAATTAATGATTTTGAACATTCCTCTAAAATTTCTTGATTTAACATGGTAAAAAAAAAAGTTCTTAATTATTTTTTTTTCAAAAATTTATATAATTTTTTTTCTCCTTTCAAAATCTTTTATTAGTTGTTTGTTCTCTCTTTTTTTTAACACAAAAGAAAACAAATAAAATTTCTTAATTTTTAAAATATTAATATTGCTTTTTTTTTTTTTTCAAAATGAGGAAAATGTGTGTTTGTATATGGACATTGTTTTTATAAACAAATGGAATTTATACACATTCCAAACTTTCCCCAAATTATCAAGCACTTTTTTTTTAGTTTTTATTGAACAAGTAATTTGGTTCCTTGGATCAAAATATATGTTCAATTGGCTTGAAATTGAACATTTACTAATCTCATTTGTTATCAATTCAACAACGTTGCAAAAAATATTTTCAAAGTATTGTTAAATAACTTTAAATATCATGTTTTAGTACAATTTTATTTATAAAATATTTCTTATTTAACTTTGTTAGAATTGGAAATAAGAAGATGAGAAATTTTTCAAAATTTGCCTAATAATATAAAGAATTCTCAAAATCTTTACACAGTAACTACAATACTATCTTAAACTTTTCAGAGTATTAATCCCTTTCTTATATTTTGTTATCAAATATTATCAATTTAAAGTATCACAAAGAATAAGTTTATGTTTAAAAGAAAATTAATAACTCATTTATCTTTTGTCATTTCCATTATTATTTACCCTTTTGTATACGCACAATTACTATTGAATTAATTAATATTTTTTAAATCATATTTTAAATTTTATTAATTTTCTGAGACTGTAAACCCGACTTTTATTTTAATTAATCATGATACTCCATCAAATGACAGATGGAATTTTGATCGCAAAAAGTTTATTTTTTCTAAGAAATTATCAAATAGTAAAAAAAAACATAATAAAACAAAACAAAAATAAAATTATAGCACAGACCTTCAAAAAAGACAGTTCTAGCAAAAGAGAATAAAGATTTTTTTAAATTTTTTATTGATTCAAATGAATATATTACTTAGGTAATTTTAGAAAATAGAAAAGATGAAAAAAAATTGATTTTTAGGGATTAAAAAAATATTTCTGTTTTCATTATCATCATTTTTTAATTTTTCTGTTATTATTCATTTTTTTTTTTTCTTATCTCATAATATTATAAAATATTTGTTTTCTACCAATTTTCCTAATCACTTGTTTTTTTTTTTTTTTAATTCCCAAGATAGAAATCATTAATTAAAACCGTGTAAAGTTTAATCTATTAAAATAAAGTATATTTAGAGTTTTTAAAAATTGGGGAAATTTTATTTTAAGAGAGATATTCATTATAAAATAATTCCAAATTTAGGAAAAATTAAGAGTTTAAAAAACTTTGAATAAGAAAAAAAATTATTTTTGTACTTTTTAAAAAAAAATAATTAAACTGGGAAATAAAATAAAAAATAGTCAAATCTTTACTAAAAATTTCCATATTGAATTATTCAAATAAATAATTTTTTTTTTTTAATAAAGTTATATAATTACACGTGGACAAAAATCGGATTTAATTTTTTTATTTTATTTAAAGATATGTTTCTGTAGTATTATGATTTTTAATTCTAAAAAAATTATTTTAAGGAATAAAATTGAATCATAATATTAAAATTATAGTGATCAAAATAATGTATGTCCAACAACCATAATCCGTTTTTTCAAAATAAAATATGTGATTTTTTTTCTCCTTCAAATAAAAACCCTAGTTCAACCCTTGGTAGTACCTCTAAATTCAAACTCATTTTTGAAGATAAACTACTTGGCTTTTTGAATATTATTTAAATAAATGAATATTATCTGTATAAAATTTTTCCAGTTTTGTAGAAATTTTTTTTTTTAGTCATTTTACTGATAAAAATTTAATCAATTATTTATACTATGTTTTGAGATATATTTTCTTGCTTGTTCCTATCTTTTGAATCATTACTTTTAAAATAATAGAACATTAAAAACCAATATCATATTTATCAATTGTTTATTTCAAGTTTCTTTGATTTATTAAAGTATAGGCCATCTATAACAAACAATAACATTATTTTTATTTTCAAAATATGTCTAAACTTATCTACAATATTATTTTGGCAACAATAGGGCTATTCTTTCTGAATTAGGTATTTCTAAAAAAAGATTGTGCTTTGTTACATTTAATATAAAATGAACTTACAAGTTTGATGTGTTTCTACATTTCAAAAAATAAAATTTATCAAAATATTGATAGGGATTGGTTCAAAAAACATCGTCTTTATTTCAAAATATGTTCTTAAAAATATTTCCAAATTCAAATGGAAAAAAAAAATATTGCACTTTTTTTGGAGTATAACATTGTTATTTTAATTACGATAAAAACATCGAAATATGTTTAAGTAACATACAATTTTTTAAACAATTAAATGCATTTTAGAAGTTTCCATTTCAATTACAAAATATGTTGAGAATAAACAAGTTATGAAATATAAATTATTCTATCAAAAACAAATAAACGATCATTTTTCTAGCTGAAAAAAATTCCTTTTATAATATCATACTAGGAAACTATAATATCTAAAATTAATATAATACTACCCAAACAAACGGATTATGATCAATGAGTTCCAAAAATGATTCCATTTTTGGACTTTTTAGATTAAAAAAAAAATAAAATTTGGAATCATAATACTAAAATAATTTCAATGGAATCAGGTTCTATCAACATTTTCAACCCAGAAAGGCCTTTTTTAATAATATTTTTTTCAAAAATATCAAAAATATTTTATTCTGATTACTTTAAATCAAAAAAATAGTTTTTTATTTTGTAACAAAACTCTATTAAAAAAAAAAAAGAATCTTTTGATTCCATTTCAAAGTAAAATAATTTTCTCATCTGGAATAAACTTAAACAGCTGGATTTGCAAAAAAAAATGATTAAAACTAAAATGTTAATCTGAATAACTTTAAATAATTAATTTTTTTTGGGAATATTAAATTCTTTCTTTTTAATTTAAAAACAAATAAATATTAATTAATAAATTTCGAGAATGTATGATATTATTTGAAAAATCGAATTTAAACAAGAAATGAGTTGAAACATATCATTGAAAGAAAAAAGAATTATTTGATTACATGGAATCGTAAAAAAAAAAATATATGAGGGTTTTTTTCAAAAAAAAAAAACCTTCAAAAAGTAAACTCTGATTATCAAGAATCAATAAATTATCCAGAATGATTTATATATTAAAATAGATTTATGAGGATTGAGTTTAATAAAGATATTTTAAAAATAAATTTAAATAGCTTTTTTCAAAATAACTTTATATATATAGTCTGAATTGTAATTAATCTTTCCATATCATTCAATAGCGCTTTTTTGTGGTGTAGTAAGTATATTTTCATAATTTGAAAATTAATTTGTTATGTTTCAAGTTCAAAATCTCAATAACTTTCAGTTACAAAAATTGAAATCAGAGATTTAAAAGAATAATAATAATTATAAACAAAATAATATAAAAAATAAATCAATAATTTTTTCATAATCTTGTTTAATAATAAAGGTAGAGGAGGGATTAACCTCACCCTATATTTCTATATAATCAAGGTATTTTGTAATTGGTTATTAATGATATTAGTGCACCAATGCTCAAATAGCTCTAAAAAATCTATTAAAAATCTTATAACACAATAAATTATTACATTTTTTACTAATTATCACTAGTAAAAAAATTTAACTTTGAAAAATTTTTTTTTAATTCTTTTTCCAAATCATAAAATAGGAAAACCCAAAATACCAGTATTCCAGTATTTAATAATTTAGATTTAGAACTTCCAAAAGTAAGTATTTTTATAATTTTTTAATTTCAAAGATTAACTCAATAATCATCAGCATAAAAGCACAAAAACGGATTAGTTTTGTTTGCTTTTGATAAATATACTTGTAACATCAATATATTTCCATGATTTGAGAAATAATTTGTTAAAAAAATCAATTGGTTAATTATTTAGTTTTTAAAAAAAAACGAATTTTTTAGTAACTAATCTACATTTCGCCATATATTTAAGAAAGATATTTTGTGACTTTGTAGTCTGAATATTGATAATTCAACCTTTTAATTTGTGGCGAAATGCATATTTTTTAATGTAATTGTTAAGTTTTTTACTAATACATAGATCCTTTTTAATTGATGAGAAAAAACAAATATTACTACTTGAATAATCGATTTTTTAGAGACATTTGAACCATGTAGCACTAATGTGGTTAGGTCCCAATAACAACATACTTTGCTCCTAGGCTTCTCCTTGGTAGACGCTAATCTCTTAAGAAAAGAAAAATTTCCAACAATAAGAAAGAAGATTTTTTATCTTGACATATTATTAAATATTTTAATTAGCAGTGAAAAAAATAATAATATTTTCGTTTTTGAAAAAAACAATCTTTTCAATATGTTTCTATTAAATGTAAAAGAGAATTGTGAAGGTTAAATAGGAAATATTTAGACAACTATCATTTTTATTTAAAAAAAAAAAAAAAATTAAAATTCTATCCAGTCATTTAAAATAAATCTACAACACTAACAACTTAAAATAAAGAAAAATAAGTATTTGAAAAAATCTTTTTCAAAAATAAATTTTTCAAGATAATGTTGTAAAAACTAAATGAAAATCGTAGAAAAAAAAGAAAGAAAAAGAAAAAGAAAAAGAAAAATTTAGATCAAATAAATCAATTCTTTTCTTTATTTTTTTCCTCTGTTTTATCTAATAGCGTTTGGCAAGAGTTTTCTAAATGTTCAAAAAAATGAGACAAATCAAAATTCTCATCTGTTTTTGAATTTTTGACAAATTGTGAAATGTTCTCAACCCCTTCCCGAAGTTTATTCATGTTTTTTTCCAAATTTGAAACATAAAGTTTTCTTTTTCTACGAAATCTCTGTGCATTTATTCTATTGGCAGCTCTTCGGTTTAAAATTCTTTGTTCTTTTGCAGACAGTGCTTTATTATTTCCTTCAGCACCACCCTTATTATGGTTAATTTTCTCATTTTTTGAAGGATTTTTTTTTCTTTTTTTTTTCTTTTTAATGGTCGTTTTTTTTGAATTTTTTGGCTTTTGGAGATTGATTTTGGTGATAGCTTTTGGTTTTGTTTTGATTTCTTTTTTGGTTTGGGTTAAGTTTTGTGAATTTGGTTTTTTTTTATTTGGATCCAATCCTTTTTCTGTTTCGGTTTCGTTTTCTTTTTCTTTTTCTTTTTCCTTTTCTTTTTCTTTTTTTTTTTCTTTTATTTTCTCAAATTCTTTTTTTTTATTATTGTTTTCCTCATTCTTTTCTATTTCAATTTGGTTTTTTTGAGTGTTTTTATCAAAAAGATCTTTTTTCTTTTTTTTTATTATTTTTGTTGGCTCTGGTTTTCTTTTTCTTGTATTTTTTTTTTTTAATTTTATTTTCTTGTTAGTTTTATGGTTGGTTGAGTTTAGATGATAGTTAACCCTCTGAGAAATCCCCTCATCGTTTTTGTTATTGTTTGGGTTGTTTTTTGCATTCTTTTTTTTTGTTTTATATTTAGGTTTTGTTTTTGCTTTTTGATGATCATTTTCCTTCAATTGATCTTTTTCTTTTTCTTTTTCTTTTTCTTTTTCTTTTTCTTTTCCTTTTCCTTTTTCTTTTCCTCTCCCCCTTCCCCTTCCTCTTTCTCTTCCCCTTCCTCTTTCTCTTCCTCTTCCTTTTCCTCTACCTCTTTCTCTTTCTCTTCCCCTTCCTCTTCCTCTTTCTCTTCCTCTTTCTCTTCCTCTTCCTCTTCCTTTTCCTTTTCCTTTTCCTTTTCTCTTTGTTTTTCCTTTTTCAGCTATTGTGTTTGTTGGTACTTTAGATTTATGAAGATTTGTTAATAATGATGCAAGTAAATTAGTGGACATAATCAAAGGCGGGACATCATCCAAAGAATCTGAAGAATCTGAAGAATCCGAAGAACTTGAGTTCATAAATGAAGAAGTGGGAGAAGAAGATGTTTCAAATGTTTCTTCTTCAATTTCAATTTTTGCTTTTTTTTCTTTTTCTTTGAATTTTTTTTTTTTGGGATCCTTCCTATTTGATAAACTTTTCACGTATGACATTACAACCTCGAGTTTTGGAAAAAATTCAATAAAGATAGGTTTGTTTCTTGATCACAAAAAAAAAAAAAACTCTGATCAAAAAAGCATAACAAAAAAAAACTAGTTTCCTTGATAATTTTGAGAAATTTTTTGAACTCTTTGAGGATTGAAAAATCGAAACTAAATTTGACCCATTATTCCTTGTGTTGTTATTTTTTTTAAATTAGCTTCATCTATTTTTTTTCTTCTCAAATTTGAACCTTTCGCAAAGTAAATTTTTTCAAAGAATTAATTACGTAATCAAATCATTTCTAATCCATCAATTTGTTTTAAAATTTAGAAATAATTCTCAAACTTCTTTAAACGAATTAATTTGGGCTTTTGTCACTCTTTTGATTGAATTCATTTTTGTTTTTGTAAATTTCGTTTTTTCAATTTTTTTTTAAGTGATACAATATTTTTGGTTAAGGGAATAGTGTCATCTTATATTCGTACATAATAAAACAATGTTGTAATTGGGTGGAAATGATATTCGTGCTTCTATAGTCTTAGGACTCTGAAAAATCTATTTTCAAAATTATTGTAACAATAAATTATTGGTTTTTTACTTTTTTGGAAAAGAAGATTATTAAAAATTGTTATTTTTGGAAATTTTTTTTAAAATTCCAATCACATATCTAAAAATAGAAACTCAAAATAAATATACGATAATATTTGATCATTCATCTTTAGAACTTTAAAAAGTAACTATTTTAATAATTTTAAAGTTTCAAAGATTATCTGAAATCATTAAAATTAAAAACCAAAAACTGATTAACTATGTTTCCTTTTTTGAAAAGCTATTTGTAAAATCAATATATTTTCAATAGTTGCAAATATAATTGGTCAAAAGAATCTATTGGTTAATTATTTAATTTCCTAGAACAATAGAATTTTTAACAATTAACCAACCATTCAGAAGAAATTTAAGAAAGATATTTTGCAACTTTGGAAGTCTAAACTTGATGACTCAACCTTTAAATTTGTGTCTAAATCCAGATTTTTTTTTTGAAATTCTTGTGTTTTTTACTAATACAAATATTCTTTTTTAATTGATGAGATCAATAAATACTGATAAATACAATAAATGTTGGTAATTTTTACTCACCAACCTTTTTGAAATTTTCTGCTCAAGCTCTGAAAAAAGTATTTTATGAAGTCAAGTGTTAGGAAACTCTCTAAAATTAGTGGTTCTTCAAAATATTCTTTGAGGTGGACTGTTTGATAAGAAACAGTTCAAAGATTTATAAAAATGGAATCTGAACCAAAAATTTTTTGAAATTTAATAGAATTTATCAGTAGTACTAATTTTACCAATCAATTTATTTTGGTCATTTAAATCATTGAGCACTAATGTGATTTACCGTAAATAAATTCATACTTAAATCTTAGACTTCTCCTGGGTACATGCTAATCTTTCAACGGCAATTTATGTTCTCTTTTGAAAAAAAGAAAAGAAAAGAACATTTAAGGTGATGATTGACTTTTAGGGGTACTCAAGAAAAATAGTCTAGTAATTGCCTATTACTTTTGAATAACATTCCTGTCAATTTCCTAAAATAATTTAATCATTTTTAAATACTGGAATTTGACTTAAATTTTGGAAATTTTTTTCACTTCCAATTCTTCTTTTTCTTGGGCAAATGGAGTATCCAAAAAGTGTAGACTGAAATTTCTTATACCTTTTGAAAAAAGAAAATAAAAATGAATGAATTTTTATTCCAATTTATTCTAAAAAAACTTTAAGAATAATAATTTTAAATAATCAGAAAAATATTATGGTTTTAAGGTTATTGAAATAGGGGAAAAAATTATTTGTTTGTCTTGTTTTATAAGCCTATTTAAAAATTTTCAAAGTGTTCAAGTCATCAAATTCCCAAAATATATTTTATTGAAAAAAAAAAAGCTAGAAATTAGCCAAAATCATTGAAAAATGATATTTTTAGCAATAAAATTTATCAGACTTTTTCATTTTTCAATTAATTGAAAATGAAAAGGGATTTTCTTTTTTACAATCTGTTATCAGTTGAATGAAAGATATATAAAGGTATTTCCAAAAAAGTGGGGCATTTTTTTTTACATTTCATAAAAAAGTATCATTGTTAGTGATGATATCTATGAATTGACAATACCAAATTAAGTTTAATATTAATACCGATTGAATCAACAACCAAGGTATTTATTTCGAAATATTTTAGTTGGAATTTTTTCCAAAAAATGAAAAAAAAAAAATAGCCTTTTTTTAGTGAAAACAATGTACGACCAATTTCATTAGAAAACTGGAAATATGGAAGTACACAATCGATTTTTTAAACCAATAATATACTTTTTTTACATTCTCCAATTCAATTTTAAATTTTGTCGAGAATAAATCTCTGAGGAAAACGATTTTTTCAACCAAAAGGAAAAAAACAAACGCCAATTTCTACACCTAAAAAATATCAGATAAAATCGAGCTCAGAAAATTTAATAAATTTTATTAAAGTAATAGCATACTAACAATCAAATTGAATTATTATCAAGAACAGATAAATAGTTGTTAATGATTTTTTATATTTTAATAGTTTTTGACGATTGAGTTTAATAAAGATATTTAAAATAAATTTTCCCTACTTTTTTGGAAATAGCTTAAAAATAAAAATATTAAAAGAATTGGTAAATAATATAAAATAATAAAGTCTAAAAGTAATAATTATTTTTTTTTTATTGTAATGTAATTTGAATTTTTAGTTCCTCTTGTTTGACCTAAAAAAGTAAGAATTATTGTGAAAATCCGTTTAAGAAAAGAAATATATTTCACGAGCTTGTATATACTGAAAAGCAATTTACTGTTCTGCAAATGGTTGGTTGTTTATAAACCTAGTTAGCATGTCTAAGGAATTTTTTGGAACATAATATGGTACCATATGACCAGCTCCTCTGATCATTGCTTGCCAAAGATTTTTATAATTTGTCACATATCCAGCTACTTTGTTGTCAACTTTCCAAACAGAGCGCTCAGCTTTACAAAATTCATCAGAATAATTCCATTCCATTTTTCTTATCCATGTGTCTGCACCAATTAAGTTAATAATCAAATCAAATTGCCCGTTATAAAGAATTACTTTACACCCACTATTTAAAATCGTTACAACATTTGGTACAATTGTTCGTGTAATATCGGCATGTAACCCGTTTGATGGTGCGGAAGAGCAGGCTGACCATTCAATGTCAACTTTAAAAGTTTTTTGGACAGCTGGTTTATTCATAAAATCACTCAGTACGGCAAAGGAAGGTGAGGTTTTATTAACGATATCATATATATCGAGTCCAGATAATTTACCAATGGTTGAAGTAATATCTGATAATTGGTCTGCCGCAGTTGCAAATTTACCATTCTTGATGGATTCTACAGCAGTTGCTTGCTTAGCTTCAATCATCTTTTTTTGATTTAAGTCAATCAACCCGGTTGCATATGCATATTCAGAGTAAGATGGGATTTGGTTAATTGGATCTGTTATCCCATCACCAATACCAACACCTTGAAGATTTAATTTATTACCTTCTTTAATAATTTTTGAGCCAATAGCTGGAATATATTTCCCTATAAAGTTTAAGTGCATATGTGTGTATAGGCGATTAATTATTTAAAAGGTAACAGAAAATATATATTTAGAGATATTAGGATTATTTATTTAATTACATTTTTAAAAAATTAATAAAAAAATCCCTCACTTTTTTTTCAAAACATTTCTTTATTTTCAAAATAAAAATTTTTATCAATTTTTGTTTTTTTTTGAAAATTTTTATTTTTTCCTTGCTGTTATTTTAAAAAAGTGATTTTTGGTTTTTTTTTTTTCGATTGTCAGAATTAAAACGTTTTATGTTAATTTCAAAATGTCAATTTGTTTTTCTAAAATCATTTAAAAGTAAAAATTTACTTATAATTGATTTTAAATTATGGTTTTCTAAATTAAAATAATGCACATAGTATAATAATAGAATGGCTTTTAAAGTTATTTTAAAAAAGGATTCAGTGAGGCAAAAGTAAAATAAGTAAAAGGTAAAATTTGTTGATGAAAAATTGTGAATATTAAATAAATGTTTGTTTTTTAAAAAATTATTTCAAAGAAAATAATAATAGACTTATTTGTAAACACTATTAAAATACATTATATTATTAGTATTTTTACAAAAATGTGTGAGTTTAGTTTGCTCAGAAATACTGTTTGATATAATTTAAATGTGATCTAAAAAATTTACTTTTTAGTGATTGGTGTCTGAGTTGGTATTAAAGTATTTAAAAGGCATGTAACTTGATTAGAAGTGTAAGTTGGGGGTTTTAGTTAGATTATATGAGTAAGCAAATGTCCGGTGAAGGTTGTAGATGATTATATTTAGATGAGTTGGTAATTTGACTTTATTTCTCTAATTTTTTATTTCATTTTTATTGAAGAATGTTAAAATTTTTTAAGTTGATCATTTGAGGTTTTGACGATATCTTTGTCAAGTCACGATAAAGCTTCAAAAACCGCGATTATTCTTGATCAAATCGCGATATTGCAGAAATTAGAGATAATCAATAATATCGTGATAATATGACAAATCGCAATATTCTATAAAATCACGATAATTGTCTAAAAATCGTGATAAATGTCAAAATATCGAGCTTACTTTTTAATCGCGATATAATAATTGATGGGTTTTTGGGCTAATTGAGAAATATTTTGAATAAAAAAATTTTTTTGATCAAAAAATAGATTAGGTGACAAAAAGTCATTCTTTGAAAAAACAACAAAAAAGATACTTGATCCAATCAAGGATCAGATCAAAGAGTTTTGTTGTGTTTTCATTTTTTGGTTGGCATATCGATCGATCGATCCTTTAGATCAACAAATAAAATAAAATAGGTAAATGAATATTTACTCAGTCAATCATGATGTTAAAAATTGATTTGAATAAAAAAGGCTTCTAAAACAACCAACCCTTCAGGTGTTATTTAAAGAATGTGTTCTTGGGTGAAAACATTTTTTTTATTCTATGAAAGCTGTAAAGGAGTTGGATAACTTTTCAAAAGCTTTCTCAACAACCTAGCCACATTATTGGCAATTATTAAGATTATTTTTAAATTTTTTTTCTTCTTGTTCTTCTTTTTATTCTTCTTTGAGTATCTTTGTATTGTACAAAAAACATAGAGTTTAATTGGTTTTGTTTAATCTATCACCAATAAGAAGGAAAATTACTCTTTCTTCTTTTTGGTTATTTAACTTGTGAAGGTAATAACCCCATTTTAAAAAAAATACATCTATTTTATATTCAAGTAAATTGCTGAAATGGATTATTATTTGTTTGATCATAAAATTCACACGAGATTTTACTTTTGTAAAAAAAAAAAATGAAAAGAAAACATTTTTTTTCAGAATTACAAAAAATCAAATGGATTTTATCAAAATTTGGGTCTTTCAAAACTTTCAAACACTTGAAGACACTTTAAAACCCTTGAAAACATTTTCTAACACATTTAAAGCGGGAGGTGGTAAAAGTCTCAAGGGCTTTGTAAAAGTCATCCAATTTTTTTTAAAGCAATTTTAAAAAAAATAATTTTCTTTATTTTTTCGCGATTTTTTATTTTATTGAAATAATAATTTTCTTTTTATCACAATTTTTGGATTTTATCGCGATTTTTTGTGGATTATCACGATTTTATTATTTTTCGAGATAAAGTAGGACTAATCACGATTTTTTAAGATTATAGCGAATTTATTGCTAATATTGTGATAATACTTGTTACCATCAAAACTTCTATTAACTTTTTGAATTGAAAGAATAATTGAAAAAAAATTTGAAAAAAGTGTTTTTTCAAATATAAGAACTACATTTCAAATCTTTTTGAAAAAAAAAAAAAACTCTTTTTCATTTTCTAAAGAGAAAAAAGTGTTGATATGGAAACAAAAATAAAGCAAAATCGCCAGAATGGTAAATCAAAGTAGCAAATATGTTTAAAATTCAAAAAAATATTGATTCGTATAAACTTTAATTGCTTATTGGAATTTATAATGCAAATCGTTATTCGTTATTTTGAACTTTAAAAATATTTTGATTTCATTTTCTCAAAAATAATAGGAATTGAAATTAATGATTAACTCGAAAAAATAAAAATAAAAAATTGAAGGTATAATTAATCAAGAATTTTAAATTATAAAACAAATGGAACACATACCGGCATAACTTTCTCCAAAAATATATAAATCATTTCCTGTATATTTTTCAAATTTTTCAAAAAAAACTGAAAGTAAAGCATATAATTCATTTGCTACAGTAGTTTCTGTTGTAGCATAGCCATTAGATTTATCAACAAAGCTAAAGCCAGATCCAACTGGGTTGTCAACATATAAAAGTGCAGTGTTCTTATTCCAACTATAAGGATTATCATGTATGTTACCATCATTATCTAAAAGCTGTGGTCCATTTTCTCCAAGCATCTAATTTAATAAGTAAAATAACACAATTTAAAAACAGAATTGTTTTATTATATTTTATAAATAAACAAATAAGGCTAAAAAAAAAAAAGCAAAAACATACACCACCTTCATCTGCACAGCCAGGTCCGCCCTAGGTTAAAATAAATAATAATATATAAACTTAAATTATTTGAAAATGATTATATTATATAAATAAATTGTGGTTAAATAGAGATTAAAATGTTTTGAATCATTTATTAATGGATTGATATTTGATTATTGTAAACTCTTTTTCAAAATGGTTTATATTCCATAATAATTTGTTTTATGTTTTTTTAATTTCAAATTTAAAAAAGTATGTTTTTTTTTTTTTTTTTTTTTTTTAATAAAGGGGGTATTAATGAACTAAACAACTTTTTTTGTTCAAAACGCAATTTTAGTATTAAAAGATTAAAAAATTGGTATTAAAAAAGAAAAACAAAAACAAAAACACCAAGTATCGCGTTTTGTTATAAGATAAAAATTTTAATAATATTAATGATGACAACATTTGATTTATCAATAGATTAATTTGTTGAATAAGAAGAAAAGGTGTTATTTTATTAATGTAATTGTATTATCAATGTTATTTTCTTTTAAATCTATTGTAATGGTTGCTTCACGAATCAATTGTTGTCTATAGCCAAAAAAAAAAAAAAAATGAAAATGAAAATGAACATAATAAGTATCTCCATTCTTTAGAATTTAAAAAAAAAAAAAAAAAAGACTTTTTCTATAATTTGTAACGAAAAAATTGATTTGTACAATCCAAATTTTTGTACCTCTAATTTTTAATTGTAAATAATACATATATTAATTTGATGTTTTTATTATTTCAAAGAAAATCGACACAGACCATAAATAATCTTTAACTTGAAATCCAAATTATTTCAAGTATAGATTTGAGAAAAAGTACATTTAGATGTACAAAAACTGTATGTCCAATAATTATTTGCAAAAAGAATATTGGGTGGTACTAGTAATGTGTTTTTTTTTTTTTTTTTTTCAAGAAGATCGATAGGTAGTCTTAGCACTGTGGAACAAAGGAATATATACAGAAATTGATTGAAGTAACTTTTTAATTGACAATATTTCCTTTTTCAAAAAGTAAAAACAAAAGATTTAAAAAAGTGTTCAATAAACTGTTCTATTTTTTCTTATAAAGTGTTTTCGGGAATCCTTTTAACATTTTATGTTATCTCGTTTTTAAAATCACCATCTCAATTAATTTTTTTGTTAATTGAAAAATAAAATGAACAAAATTTTCATTTGCATTTCCAAAACAAAAGTATAAGAATTAAACGAAATCATTTTAATTATAACACTTTGAAAAAAAATAAATTGTACCATTTTAATGGATGAAAAGGTATATACATTTCCAAAGATGGCTAAGGATAATAAACTATTTCCCAGTCAAAGAGAGCCAGTTGTACTAGATGAATCACATGTGTATAAATGATTTGAATGGAATATTAAAAAAAAAAATTTATTATGGAAATTTCAAAATGGAAAACTTTTTTTAATTTTTGCTCATTTTATCATTTTGATTTTTTTGAAAAATTAATTGTTTTGCAATTTTTTTTTTTATCGAAAGATCGATATTCACTATGCAAAAAAAGTGTTATTCTAATGTTATTGAATCAGTTAAAAATGATTTTAGAAAAACCATATATATTTCTATTGGAATTTTATTTCGAGATCTTCAATTAAAAATCAAAATGAACATTGTTGTTTTTTCTCAATAGGTACCAAAAGATTTTTGTTTTGAAATTTTTTTAGGAAAATCTATTGATTGATTTAGTTTTATTTCATACGATCACCAACTATTCTCTGATCTGTATTATTCTACTTATTTCTTATTTATTCTTGTAAGTTCAATTATAAAAAATAATTGATATTTGAAAATTAAATTGGGCCCCTTTAACAGAAACAAAGTATATTTTCACTTATTTTTCACAGATCAATAAAGAGACCTGAAATTGAAATTATTTAAACGTGTTTGACTATTAAGTTTTTAAAAATACAGCTATTTTAAAAAAGTATGGAATTTTTTTTTTATAGATCGTCAGAATTAAAACTTTTTTAAAGTTTTCTATTTTAAAAAAGTTTCAGATTTTTTTTAAAAAGGTCCTTTTCTTGTCACCCCAACCTCTGGCTCACATTGAGTGATTGGTACCTCGCTTTTTTAATACCTCTGTACAAAAAATTGAGATTTTTTTTCTTATTTTTTTAATTTTGAATATGTCTAAATTTTTGGAGTGGGGTTTATTTTATAATTAAAATCGGATTTGATAATTTTTTTTCAGAAGAATATTCTGAAAACCAATTGATCAATAAGAAAAAAAATATTTCAAAAATTTTTCTGTTTTCTATCATTTTAAAATTAAAATCGTATTTGACAATTTTTTTATGGAATGCTTGTTTAGATTTTTGGAAATAAAAAATTTAAAAAAGTTAAAATTTCGAAACACGACAAGCAAAAAAATTAGAAAAATTTGACCATTTAAGAAATATAAACAAATTTTAAAGAAGCAGTCTTTGAAACGATTTGAATTTTGAGTTTGGGAAAATTTGTTATGCTAAGCTTTGGTTATACCCAAAATTTTCTTTATTTGGCTTTTAGAAAGGGATTGCTTTGGGACAGAGCCAAATCAATAAGAAATTGTAATGAATGACTCACTTAGCCTTTGCTGCTATTTGCATAATAAATGGTAACAAATTTTCACTATATTTTCATTGCCCTTATTCCAATAAAGTCAGAAATAAAAATCTATTTCTTGGAAAGCAATATTTGGAAAACAATAATTGGAAAATAATATTTGGAAAACAATAATCGGAAAACAATATTTGGAAAAGGAAAATCAGGAAAATGAAGTGAAAATTTTTTCTAATTTTTTGTGCAAATATTAGAAACATAATTTCAATTTTCTTCCTTATCATTTAATTCTTTTTCTCCAAGAACAAAGGAAAATTTTGTTCAATTTATGGTTTCAATTTACAATAAACTGTTTGAGTCATTAAAATGGGTGTGTTCTATTTTTGACCAGATTTTGAGGTAAAAGAAAACTCAAGTGAAAATTAATTTTTTTAGAGTCGAACAAAATTTTTATTTATTTTTTTTTTTTTAACTTCCACATTTGCAAGAAATGAAAATGGATTAATGTTGTTCAATTGAATTTTGGAAGTTGTTCTCTCTTTTAAAAGCATCTTTGCTTTCGACAATATTTCAAAAAGGTTGTAAATTTTTTTCAAAAAAAAAGCAAAATAATTGAAAATTTATGACTCGTAAAAATCTTGAGACACTACAAATCATCAATACCAATTCTTAACTGGTTATAGAGTTCAGTTTTTTCTGAATAAAAAAATAAGAAATATTTTAGGAAATTGAAAGGAAGATTTACTTGTAACCAAAGAACAACAGGTGCGTTGGTGTCACGTTTTTCAGATTCGTAAAAAATAAAGTACATGTGTGCACCAACAGAAGTATTGACATTGACATATCCAGAGTAACCATTTTGTCCATACAACGCAAATTTTGTTTGTTCCAATGTCTGTGATGGGGTAAGATCATTAATCACAACAATTGAAAAAGAAAAAGAACAAAAAAAGACCAGTGAGAGTATTAATAATTTAAAATTATTCATCTGTCGAAAGAATGATAAAAGTTGGAAAAATGATTTTATTTTTTTGGATAAGCAACGGTTCAAAAAATCAACACGGTGTCTTGTTTTTGAGTCAACAAAAATGGATGTAAGAAGAGATTATTTTGATCTTATGTTTGTTTTTGGGATTTAGTAAAAAGGGAAAATTATTTCCAAATCAAAAGCTAACATGAATAAAATGAACTTTCTTAAATTAGTTTTCAAGATAGGAACATCAAAACTTGGAAACACATTTTATTTTTTATTGGATCTTTGTGAGAAATTCAAAAAAAAAAAAAAAAAAGAACAACAGAGCGGTTAAATCAATTTCCCCTTTTCGAAATATTTAAGGTCCATCGAGAATAAATCCCCGATATGGAATTAGTGAGTCAAAAAATTGCTGATTTCTGAGATTTGTTCTTGATATCTCGAAGAACTATTAAATATGGAAATTTTTGGAATTTTGAAATTTTTTTCGGATCAGGGTTTGAATTGCAAGTTGGAATTGAAAATCACATACCCAAACCCTTTTTGTTAGAACTTGATTTTTTCCAAGCTTTCTATTGGAAAGTGGAAATAATAGTCTTTGAAGAAAAATTATTGTAATTTTTGAAAAAAAACAACGAATTTTCAATTCGCTATCTTTGTCTGGAAAAATTAACAATTCCTAAAAATTGAAATCTTTTAGAACCTGTGTATCTCAAGATGTCAAGAACAAATCTAAGAATTCAAAAATCGTTTGAATCCTACACCCCACACGATGACTTTATCTTTTGTAATCTGTAAATTGCTTCTGAATAAAGAATTTATCTCCCAAAAGTCACATAAACAACATAAATTGAGTTAGAATTAAAAAAGTCGTTGAAAAAAAAATACTGTTCAAAGAGTTTTAATGGGTTAGTGTCACTATAAATTTCTTTATAATCAAGGATAATGTTGAAATTATGTGTAAATGATATTAGTGTACCCTGGCTCAAATAGTTCTAAAAAATCTATTCTAAAACTTATTTTTAATAAATTATTACATTTTGTATTAATGATCACTATTAAAAATTCTTCTAAATTTTCCTAATTAAAAAAAATTAATATTATCCGAATATTTCAATAATAAAGAGATCGAAATTAATAAAGCTCAAGATTATCATGATTAAATGATCTTGTGAAGTTATTTTATTTGGGTTTTCGGCCATTAATAAACCAATAGTTGGAAAAATATTGGAGAATCGGAAATAAAAATTTTTCTTTCTTAATTGGAATATAACAGTAATTTTGGATATTTTTTTTTTAATTCCTTTTCCAAATCTAAAAATTGAAACTCAAAATAATAGTATTCGAAAATTTAATAATTCATATTTAGAACACCCAAAATGTAACTATTTTTATAATTTTTTATTTTCAAAGATTAATT
Organism: Anaeramoeba flamelloides; assembly: GCA_027625915.1. Taxonomy (NCBI): domain Eukaryota; family Anaeramoebidae; genus Anaeramoeba; species Anaeramoeba flamelloides. Next base: position 6,418,335 of record JANTQA010000032.1, on the reverse strand, counting down.
CAATAATCATCAACCTAAAAACCCAAAGGCTGATTAATTTTGTATCCTTTTTGAAAAAGCTAATTGTAACATCAATATATTCACAATATTTTGACAAAATAAATTTGTCAAAAAAATATATTGGTTAATTATTTAATTTTTTTAAAAAATTGGGTTTTTAAGTGATAAAGATTTTGCCACAAATTTTAGAAAGATATTTTGCAACTTTGTAGTCTTAATATTGATAATCCAGCCTTTTAATTTGTCTCAAAATGCCAAGGTTTTTTTTGAAAATTGTAGAATTTTTTCTAAAAATTGGATTATTTTTTTAAAGAATGAGATCAATTAATATGAATATTTTCCTAATGTATTTTTAAAGACCTTTGAACCCTAGAGAACTAATTTGGTTTCCCTTCAATAATAACGATCTTTAATTGTAAACTTCTCCTTCGTAGAATCTAATCCCTGAAGTCAGTTATATTTGAAGTTTGTTTGAGTTTTTTAGAAATTATGATAAACTATTTTTTCACTTTTTAAAATGACACAATCCGTGATACCTTTGAGTGAATGTTTGCATTAAAAAAATGTAATTTAGAGATCGTAAAGCTTCTTTACCTTTTTAATACTCTATTGGTGTAATTTTTCATCACCTATGAAAAAAAAGAATTTTGAAGGAAATTAAGAAAAAAAGCGAAATAATTTTAAACAGATCACGATTTCTAATTGAGTTTTTGAATGAAGTGGATTAGCTCTAAAATTAATCACCACAAAAAACAAAAAGATCAAAATCATTTAACAAAGGTGTTCCTTCAAAAAAGCAAAAAAAGAAAAAGAAAAAGAAAAAGAAATTCATGTCTTTGTGTTTCAGAAAGTTTTCTCATCAAAATTATAAATCAATTTGATTAGTCAGTGGATTGACAGATTTGTTATCATCATTTCAAAGACAAAAAATAAACTTCTTTTCATACTTTTAATTAGAGAACAAAAAAAAAAAAAACAGAAATAGATAAAGTACAAAACCAGATAAACCTAAATTGTTACTAAAGAAAAAAATGATACCAAAAATTCTGACTCAAAATAAAACTTGAGACTTTAAAAAACTGTTCAACAGTACACACAGGTAGCCTATCAATCCTTGAACACCTCTAACAAAACCAAAAATGACAATTCTTATTGAGAAATGTCGTTTAAAAAAATTGTAATCAGATTACAGGAAAATCCATACCTATCAAATAATTTCATGATCTTCATTGTCTTTACTGTTGTGAATAAATGATACTACAGTTTCTGATTAACAATAGAAACAAAAAATGTTTCATTAATTTACCACTCTTATTGTCATTTCACTCTGATTGTACACTTACTGTTGTAAGAATTGTTTTTTTGAAGATTATTATACAGAAATCTAACCAAAGTTTTTTTTTAACAAAAGTCTCTTTTTTATATTTTTTTAGGTGGGGATTTTTCTTATTGAAGAAACCCAAAAAGAAGCTTGAAGGCAACGAACCAAGACACTTAATTATTGTTGAGTTCCATCAAGTTTGAGGGAATGTGTTTCATTTTTTTTATTTACTTTATTATTTTAAATATACTTTACAAATGAGCCGAAGAAAGAAACAACAAAAGAAGCAACAAAAAGAAACTGAAGAAAAAAAAATGGGACCTTTAGTAAAAGAAGGTGAACTTGTTTTTGGTGTTGCACATATTTATGCATCTTGGAATGTAAATAACTAACTTTACAAATATTTATAAAATTTCTTTTTTTTTTTATATTCCAAAAGAAAAACACAATAAAAAAAAAATAAAAAACAAAACAAAAAGAAACAAATGTGATCTCTCTTTTTATTGAAGAGTAAAAATCACATTTTTGTTGTTGGGTTCATGTTCATAAATTTTGCTTTTTTTTTCTTTTTCATAATTTTTTTTTATTTTTTTTTAATTGTTTTAACTTTTTGGCACCCAAAATCCTCTTTCATAAAATTTCAAAATAGGACACATTCATTCATGTCACTGATCTTTCAGGAAGCGAAACAATTGCAAGAGTATCAGGTCTGTCTTTAATAATTTTCTTTTACTCTATTTTTTTAAAGTCCTTTAATGTTTTTGTGAGTGGTGTTCAATTTTTTTTTTCAAACACAATTGCCGAAATCAATAAAAATAATTCACAACAACTAAAATTAAAATTAATATTAATCTTGATAACAAAATCAAATAATATCTTCTCCAAAACCAAAACCAAAATAAAACAGGCGGACAAAAAGTAAAAACAGATCGTGATGAATCTTCACCATATGCAGCAATGCTTGCCGTTGTAGACATTATTACCCGTTGTAAGGTGTGTATCTTAAAGAACTTTTCAAGTTTATTATCAAGTTGATTACCCTACCAACAATTCCTAATCCAATTCTTAAATCCTATTAATTGTCCAAATCTTAATAATTTCATTTTTTATCTTTTTTAAATTAAAATGTCTCCAAAAGGAATTAAATATTAATGCACTCCATATTAAAATCAGAGGAAGAGGTGGCAATAGAAGAAGAAGACCAGGTCCAGGAGGACAAGCCGCCATGCGTGCACTTGCAAGAGCAGGAATGAAAATTGGAAGAATTGAAGACGTTACACCAATCCCAACTGACGGAACTAGAAAACATGGTGGTCGAAGAGGAAGAAGACTTTAAATTTGTTGTTATTTTTGGATTTTCCTTACTCTCGTAAGAAGATTAATTTTCATTTATTTTTTTTTATAATACATTCATAATAAAAACTTATCCTTATCTTTAAATCACAACTGCTGTTAAATAATATTGTTCTATTTATTTTATACTCTTACTCTTTTCTTTTACTATTATTTATTAATAAATTTAGATATATTTTTTTATTCTTAAAAGCTTTGTGGGGGTAAGATCGAGTATCCTTATTAGATACAAATTTCAGAAACGATTTTTTATTTATATATTTTAGATTCTTAAACAGAAACTCTTTTTACAGATTAAATATAATTAATATTATTACAATATTAAAAATAAAAATGTCATAAACAAAGATTTGTTTTTTTTATTATTTCTTTTTTTTAAAAGTTTAAAATTTACCTCAAAGAAGCATACAACACTTTTCCTTTCAAAACAATTCTTTAAATGAAAATATAATTTTAACCAAATTAGTTTTCAAAAATATAAATGAGTTTATTGTTTTTTTTTTTTTTTTGTTGGTGAGTGAATTTAAATCCAATTTGTTTAAAATACTCAATAATTTCTTGATATAACTGCTCAAATTATTTTAAAAATCTTTCTCATTTATGTAGGAGAGTAGCGAGAATTGTTTTTATTGCTAATCATGTCACGATATTTCTTGACCTTCGTTTCTCTAATTTGTTGATCCACAATACTCGTACCTTCTTATAAGCTGTGGCAACTCCAAAAGAAATAGAAAGAGTCAATAAATGAGTTTATTTTGCTTTAATTAATTCTTGTTTTTTACATTTGAATTAGTTTATATAATAAATTAAATATGTTCAAAATTTATTATTAAACTATTTTCCAAACAAAGGAGCAGGTAGTAATCTATGAATTACATGTGTTTAAAAGATTTAAATCGATATTAGAAGAAAAAAATTATATTAGGAAATTCCAATATTTTTTACCTTTTTTCACAGTTTGTTTTTTTCTATTTTTTTTTATTATTCAATTGATATGTAATTAAATAGAGTTTTTTTTGCAAAATCTATAACAGCCACTTGGTAAAATCATGTTAATCCAATGTTATTTAAAAATAAAAATGATTGAATAAAAATCTTATTAATTTCTATTGGAGTTTTATTGGATCTTCAATTGAAGATCAAAATGAAATTATTTGTTTTTTTCAATGTTTTCTCTTAAAATATTTGGTTTTTCAATTCCAAAGAGAATCCTTTGATTATGGTAGATTTATTTCATAAGAATCTCAATTATTCTCTAATGTTTATTATTCTATTTATTTCTCGTTTATTATATAAAGTTCAATTATCAAAAATAATTGATATTTAAATTTTTTTTGGTAATATTTTACAGAAAAATGTTTATATTTCCAAGAAAAATATATTAAAACATATGATTTGAAAAAAGAAAAAAAATACGATTTATGGTTTTAAAGGAATCCCTTTTCAGAATTTTATTAAACTCATGTATTTTAATTGGTAAAACAATTTTCTTAGAGATAAATACAAAGAAATATTAAATAAAAAAAATAAGTTTATTTCACTTACTCTACATTATGTAATCTAAGCTTTCAACGAAATTATAATTTGTATAAATATTTGAAAATCAGCAAAAGTATGAAAGATTCTTTTACTTATAACAAAAAATATTTTCTTTCTCTTTATTCAAAGAAGAGTTAGAAATGTTTAAAAAGGAAATTGAAAAAAAAAAAAAAATTTTTTATATATTTATATATAATATTTAGTATTTGGAATATTAGAATAAATATATATATATATATATATATATATATATACTTGATCTTATTATTTAAATTTATTTTTTTATTGCTTTGTAAATATTTTTTATTTTTATTTTTTTTATTATAATTCAAAAGAATTGTTTCAACACACACACACCGGATCACAGTTAGTTTTTTTTTTGATTTTTGGAATAATACACACACACACACACACACACACACACACACACACACACACACACACACACACACACACACACACACACACACACACACACACATATATATATATATATATATATATATATATATATATATATATATATGATTTTCTTTTCATTTTAAAAAACTTAGGAAAACTGCAGTTAATTTTTTAAAAATATTGTTTTGATTAGAAAATTAATAGATTTTCAAAATAAAAACAGAAAGTTAAAAAAAAAAAATTAGATTTTCGTGTATTTAAAAGAATTGAGTACAATATTTGATGTTTTTCTATTCTTTAAGATCCTGGAAAAGAATAATTGTTTTTTTTTTTTAATTTAAGAAATTAAAAGAAAATTAATTAAATTTTTTATTAATTTCTAAAATTCAAGAAAATATAGCCCTACTACGGCACTCTACAACACTTGATGGAACTATCTGAAATTATTTTTTTATAGTTTATCATCTTAGATTTAATGTAGGTAATATTATAATCTATAGAAGGAATTAAATTTTCAAAATGGAATGAAAAACATTTTAAATTTTTTACAAAAGACAAAAAAAAGAAATGAAAGAAGAGGAAAAAAACAATAATAAAAATTAGAAAAAAAAATCAAAAGTTCATTTTATCGATAAGTGGTGTTGAATAGATTGTAAGTTATTTCTTTTTATTTCGATTATATCGCAATCGTCATAATAATTTTTTTATATAAAAGATCATTGATATTTGAACAAATACAGATCAAATAAAGCATACCACTTCATTAAATTTTAAATTAGAAAGTTATTAATTCGGTGTATATACAAAGTTTTGGTTTTTTTTTCAGAAAAAGAATATGTTTTCTGGATCTTTTTTTTTTTTTTTTTTTTTCTATTTTGCAAGAACCCCCCCCCAAAAAAAAAATCATCATATTATATACCAAGAAGAAACTTAATGACACCTTCCATGTATCAACATGAAGCATTACTGAGAAAGGAAGATTCAGATAGCATGAGTTATTTTCAAATTGTCAAAATTGGATTCAGTTAGCACAGTTCAATTTGCTTAAGATCAAATCAGAAAAAGTTTAGTTTGTTTAAGATCTGATGATGACCAAGTTGATCAATTATTATAATGATTTTTTGATTTCTTTTGCCTTTTAGAAACATTTAGAAAAAAGATTTAAAATGGGGGAGGAGGTTTCAAACAAACTTAAAAAGGAGTTTTAGAAAAAGTAAAAATTATTAATAATAAAAAATATGTTTCTTTTTGAAAAACATTCTACCATAAAAAAAAGTTAAACAAGTGGACAATCTTTCGGATCTAAAAATTATTATTATACTTTACCCAATTGGACAGTTTTTAACGAAATTAAATCATATAGCATTAATAACCCTTTTTCATTAAATTTTGAATAAATTGGTTTGAAAATTTTATTCAGACTTGAAATGATTAATTAATGTATAAAAAGATAAAAAGCAATAAAACATAAATATTTTCCAAATCTCCGAGTATTAAACACTCAAATCCTTGCTATTTGATTTACGATAAGATTTTTAAAGCTCCCCGATAACGAAACATAGTTACTGTTGTTTAAGGATTGTTAATCAGAGTTCAAACTCTCTTTGGATAAAATATAAATTCCTTGAATACTAAAGTTACAAGTATATTTCAAATTCAATAATATTAAAAAAAAAAAAAAAAAGAATTAAAAAGATTGCGTTGTAAGACACTTTGAAAAAAATAAAATATAATAATAAGAAATTTATTTCTTCGATTCGTATTTATTCTTGCTATTTAATTAATGTATTTATCAGATTTAAATAAAATTTGTCTTGATTATTGACTATTTTTGTTGTTATTAATTTTGTAGATTTAAAAGTTTAAAAATGGAAATATTTTTTAAAAAAAATAAATTTAAAATTTGAAAATAAACCAAAGTTTAAAACGCAGTCCAACTAATTGATAACCCAAATTTATATGAATTTGTTTCTAAAGGTTTTAAACAATTTATTTGGCCGGCCAACCCCACAGTTGTTTGATTAAAAATTCCAGTTGTAAGTAAACATGAAGCATTTGCATCCAAATCAATTTTAAGTTTTAATGAAGTTTTTGTTTTTGGAGAAAGATTTAGATTTGTGCCTTTTTATTTAATGATAATTATGAATAATAGAATAGAATGGAATTGAATATATAAATTTAAGAAAATTAAAAATAAATTTATTGATAAATATTTGGAATTTGGATTGATGATTATTTAAATTATTTAGAGTTATTTAGGCATTTCTATATGGAAAGATGCATTCCATTTAATATTGCTTAAACCCTTTTACAATGGCTTAGTATGAAAAAAAAATGAAAATTCAATATACATTTAAACAATTAAAATTTTATGTGATTTCAACTTTTAATTTTTTTTTTAAAAAAATAAAAATAATAATCCAAATTTTCCTCCATAAAAAAAGTTAAAGTATGCAACCAAATAATATTTTAAGATTTTGGAATGATTTTTCTTTTTATTTTGAATTAACCCGGAAATAATTCCGTGCAGGTGACGAGTCAAAATAATGACATAATTTAATAAAGATTCATTATTTATCTTATCATTGGTCCATGATAAAGAAAATTATCATTCCTTATTGAAGTTTCTAATTAAAAATTTAGAAATTAAGGAAGTTTGTGTCGAGTGCCATATAGTGTTGTCATGTGTCGCCAAATGCCGTAGAGTTCCTAGGTTTTCCAGAATTCAAAAGAATAGAATATAATCAAAGATTTAACTCGATTCTTTTGAATTCTGGAAAACTAAACGGCAGCTTTTTTTAATTTTAGAAATTAAAAGAAAATTAAAAAAAATTTCTGTTTATTTCTTAAATTAAAAAAAATCTAACAGCAGTTTTCTTGTGGTTTTCTTGACTTGTCTTCTGTTTTATCTGTTAAGTGTTCTAGGTTTTATCTGAAAAATCGATTGATTTTACAAAATTCTTTTAAATTCAAGAAAAACTATCGACGATTTTTTTCAATTCTATTTTTTGTTTCGAAAATATATTGATAATCTAATCAAAATAAAAATTAAAAAAAAAACCTAACGACGATTTTCCAGAATTCAAAAAAATTGAGTAAAATCTCTAATTTTACTCTATTCTTTTGAATTCTGAAAAATCTAACGAAAAGTGTACGTCAAGTGCCGTGGAGTGCCTATCTTTTCCATAATTCAAAAAAATAGAGAAAAATCAAAGATTTTACTCAACTCTTTTAAATTTTGAAAAAGCTAATGGTGTTTTCTTGAGGCTTTCTGCTTTATCTGTTAAGTATTCGTTATTTTTTTTTTAATTCCAGAAATTAAAAGAATTGTGTAAAATCTTTGATTTTTCTCTATTCTTTTGAATTATGGAAAATCACCGTTAGCTTTTCTTGGGTTTTCTGTTTATTTGTAAAATCAATAGAGTTTCATTAGGTTTTTTTGAGTTTTCTATTTTATTTGGAAAATCTATTGATTTTCGTTCGGTTTTTTTGAGTTTTCTATTTATTTGTTAAGTGTTCGAGTTTTTTTTGAGGTTTTCTATTTCAAAAAGTAAAAAAAACATAACGAAAATCTATTGATTTTCCAAATAAACAGAAAACTCAAAAAAACCTAACGAAAATCAATAGATTTTCCAAATAAAATAGAAAACATCAAAAAAACCTAGAACACTTAACAGATAAAACAGAAGACCTTAAGAAAACATCAAGAAAACAGCTGTTAGCTTTTTTTTAATTTAAAAAATAAAAAGAAAATTTAAACAATTTTCTTTTAATTTCTAAAATTAAAAAAAAAATAACGAATATAAGGGGGAATTAATTTTCTCTCTTCAAAATAGGAAAAAAAAAAAAAAAACAATTACACAATTTTCGTTTTGAAATTAATTTGTGAATATCTTGTTTTTTTTTTTTATTATTCTACTCATTGTAATGAAGCAATATTTGAGAAATTGAAATACAAATACTTTATTTATTAATTGGAAAATGATAGCAATAAATATTTTTTTTCCGATAAATCTTCAAATCGTACATTTAAAACATATCTTTTATTTTGGTATAAACCAAGAGAAATAAAATATTATTTTAAAACCTTTTTATACTTTCAAATATGATTAAATAGTTTTATTTTAATATATTTCAATTTATGGTTGTATTCCAGACTCTTATTGTTTGTTTTTTTTTTCGAGCATTGAACTCAATTTTATTTGGTATGATTGAAACGACCTCGATTAAAAATTCGTGGTTTAATTTTCCTCTATTTGGAATTAATTTGTTCTTTTTATATAGAGAAGAATGTTGAGTCAGTTTCTTTTTTTTAAAGTTCTGATCTTTAAAGTATGGAAAGTTTTTTTTCACCTCAAAATGTTGTTCTACAATTTTCAATTTTTAGTATTTCTTCATTCGGTAATAATTCATCTTATCTTGAAAATGTTTCAAAATTAAATCAATATTTAAAGAGGTGTGTTGTTATAGTGTTTATTGGATGCGAGTTTTGGAGATTATTTTTATTGCCTCTCTTTGAAAATTTCGTTTCTTTTGGGTTTTTTATTTGTCAAAAATTACTTTTGATTTTGAAAAAGTTTTTAATTTATCAAATAAATTTAAAAATTGAATTAGAGTTAAATAAAATACTCGAAATGAATTCTACCGAGATGAAATTAACTTAGTATATATAAAAAAAATATTTGAGATATCTAAGAATATAAATTATTGAATTTTTTTTAAGATTGGCGAATGGTATTATTTTTACAATAAACCCCCTTTGATTAATATTTTGAAGAACTGATATTCCTGGCATTTTTATTCTTATATTTCTAGTAGTATTTGGGATAATAAAATCAAATATAAAATTTTATCAAAATTTGTTCATTATTAAAGAATTTCCAAAAAAATCGAGGTTGATCCATTGTATTAAATGTCTTAATTCAAAATATAATTAAAGGGGAGGAATATATTATAAAAAAAAAAAAAAAACTCGTTTTTTATTTAAAGTCATGTTTCTGAAATATTTTCAAATACTGCAAAAATCAAATTGCCAGAATTAAAATTTTATTTCAAAAGTTCAATAAGGAAGCTTAATTAAATTTCTCAAAATATCATTTTTTCATTGGTTTTGTGAGGATCTTGGGTTTTTGTTTTCATCTAATCATTAGTAAAATATTTGGGAAATTGAAATTAAAAATTTTTATTTATGATTTGGTGTGTACGAGCAGTTGTAAGAAAATGAAATAAATACTGTTAATTGTAAAATAAAAAGATCAAAATTTTCATTTAACTTTCCAAAAAAAAAATCACATTGCAAGAATTATAATAAATCGTCAAAGAACTAAATTCTAAAAGGAAAATTATTAATTTAAACTGGTTTTAAGATTTTAAAATTTGAAAGGTAGCATGATATAAAATCTTTTTTTGGAAAGTTAAATGAAAATTTTGTTTCTTTTATTTTGCAACAAATAGTGAGCAATTTTTGTTGTGTTTGAAGATCTTTTTTAGACAAATTTTTGTTAGTAAATGATGAAAAGCAAATCAAGTTTGTTTAACAAAACAAAATTCATAATTTTGGAAAGAAAAAAGAAAATTTTGTTCAACTCACTGAAAATCGGTAAAAGAAAGGAGAAAAAACTTTTTTTTTTTTTTGTTTTTTCGAAAAGAAGAAAAAGAAAACCTTCTTGTTGTATTTGATTCTTTTCAAGAAAGAGAAAAAAAATACAAAAAGAAACAACGCGAGTGGTAATGAATTTGGAGTGCTTAATTAAGAAGGAAAAAAAAAACAATAGAAATCATGCTTGGTGGTAGTGCATTTTTTATGATGAATAAAGAAGAGAAATCAGAATTAAAATCGTACCTAACGAGAGATTCTTCTTTTTAGTTTCAAAATTAAAGACAGAAGAAGCTGCAACTTCGACTTTTGGGTTAACCTTATGATAGAAATTAGCACCAAGAGTTTTAGATCTAAAATTATGATTGAGGGAGAGTGTGGAGTTTTTATGGTCTATTTCTGAGCTAATCATCAATTCAGGTTTCTTTGAGGCCTTTGCGACAAGCCTTGCGCCGAGGTTTAAGGGCCCTAAAGCAAATGTTGCATTAAAGTCCCCACTTTTTTCATGGAGTTGGTGGCTGACACCGAAGGACACAGATTCGTAGATGTACTGAGCGGAGATCGATCCTGTGCGATTCGATTTTACACTTGCATTGACATTAATACAATCATAAAGCTTTGGTGAATGTAATTCAAAAGTTACTGGGCTTCCATTCTGTGCCTTTGTAACAATTGTTCCGTAAGGTGAAGAGTATTTTGTGGAAAAAAAAGTTTGGAATGGGTATGGGAATGGCTTGGTTTTGTCGACTTTAGATCCAATGCTTACTTGAAATGGTCCACTTCCTGTTGTGAGTGTGTATTGTGTTGCCTTCGAATTACCAGTGGAAAGTAATTTTCGCGCTTTTCCTCCAAGCGATGTGTAAAGTTTTGCTTTTCCTAAATAAGCCAACATAATTAATAAATCCAATAAAATTTAAAAAAAAAAAGATATTTTGTTGAAAGTTTTGAAAAAAATGAATACTTGTCTTTTGTGGAATTTCAAAGAAATAAAGATCCTTTAGGATTTAAGTTTCCAAAAAACTAGTTCTGTGAAAAAAAAATACATCCAAATCGAAAAAAAATCTTTACCAACAATGGAATATAAAATGAATGGTATTGGAATCTTTTTTTTGTATATAGAGAATTTGTCTTCAAAATGGGTTTTGTAAAATTTCATTCTTTAGAGAATGTCAACGATCTTGAATGGTATTCTTTCTTCTCTTGATAAAAATTAGTTCACAAATAGATGAAAGAAATTTTTTAAAGATTTGCTTTTAAGGTTTATGTTACTTGAAATGTGAATAACTATTATTTGGTTATCTTTTAATCGCGAGTTTATTAGTATATTTCTTTACGTTCCAATTTCTGTATGCGTTTGGAAAAAAATATAACAATTTTTATTTACAAGAAACATTCAATTTTATAAAAGAAAAAAGATGAAGTGTATATTATAAGAAAAATGCTAAAACAATGAATTTACCATTCATGAAAAAAATTGTCAATAGTACAAAATTGCCAAATAAGTATAAATTCTAAAAAAGTAGTAAATGTTCTCTTTTTCAAATATAATATACTTTATTTTTTTGTTCATTTTAAAAACAAAAATCAAGTCCAAAAAAATAATACTGATTATTCGAATCAAAATATAATTCAAAACATCACTTAAATCCAACTTTCAAGTCTGTTCTATTTTCCAAAAATTGAGATTTAAGAACTAAGTTTTTAGGTGAAAACAATGGAATAATGTATAAAATCACCCTTGAAAGAGTTATGTAATCCAAGTAATACTTGTCGAACGAGAATTATTTTAAGAAAAAATGGGAAATTTTCACAATTTCAAGAATTTTCACAATTTTTACCTTGTTAGATCATGCTAAATTTTGATTTTAAAATTTTAGAATTTCCATTTCAATTTACTGAACCCACAATATTTTCTTTGGCTTTTCTACCTATTTTTTAAATTTACTTTTACAAGTTTAAAATGTTCTCAAATTTGAAATGCACTTGAAAATCCCCAAAAGACATTTTTTACAATTATTTTTTTTGTTATTTTCAATTTTCCTTTTCATTGAAAAAGATGGAAAATAAATCTGTATAAAAAGGTAAAGATGACAAAAAATGTTTTTTTTTTTTTTTAGTCCAATTTCTTATGTGTGAAAAAATTTTGTGAGAAGTGAAAGTGAAATAACACAATTACCCAACTCCCCCAAGGGTGGGAACGTAGTTTTTAAATTGAAAACATTTTTAAAAGTGGATTTTTGAGATTTTTTGAAGCTATGCATTTTTCTCTTTATTCTAGAATTCATTTTAAGATTTTATCAACGGATATCTACCAACAAAAAGTTTTTTTTATAAATGTAACATCTAAATACTTTTTTTTTTCAAAACAACTATTTTGAAAGTGTTTATTGCTTTATATTACAATTTCGGTTTCTTTTTAGAAGTTTTGTTTCTTTTTTTTTTTTTTTTTTTTTTTTTTTGGGAATAATAGTGTAAAAACAAAAAATCATCATCAAATTTAATTCTGAATTTAATATTTACAAAAAAAAGTCTAAAATTTGCTTTCAAAAAATATTAGGATAAAGAAATAATAATAAATACTGAATTGGATTTTATATCGGAGTAATAAAAAATAAAAATGTTTAATGTATAGTATAAGTTTTATGCTCTGATTAATTGAATTCCCAAGTGCTATATATTTAAAAAAAAAAAAGAATTCTGGAGATAGTGATGAAAAGGGCATGGGCAAAAATTATATAAACACAAAAGAATTACAGTGGCAAATTTTTTCATGGAAAGATGACATGTAAAACATAGTATTCGTGATTACGAAATTTCTCTTCAAGGTTACAATTTTACAATGATTTCGCATTAAATTGTAAGTAAATCATTGATAAAAGGAGGGACGAATATTATTCTCAATTTCTTTATTAGTATTTTTATACCGAGTTGAAATAAATTTACTTCTTTGTCATTTTCTCGTGTGATTTTAAAGTAATTTAATGAATTTATTTTTATTATTTTTTTTATATTCCTGAAAAAGTTTAAATTTCTCACTTAGAATCCTTAAATATAAATTTCCGTTCTAAAATTTAAGTGTAAAATCATTGATTTCATAATTATTAATTCATAAAAATAATTTTAAGCTATCACAATTTAAAATTATTTCACTAAGATTATATTCTATCAATTTATGGTTGAAAATTAATCTTTTTTTTAATGACAGTGTAAATGCACATAAAAAGTTATCTATATTTTCTATTATTTCTTTATGTTCATATTTTAAACCTTAAGTATTAAATTTAATGAGAATTTTTATTGATTATATAGTAACATCTATTTAAGAAATTAAGAAATGTTCTATCATTTTAGAATGGTTTAACTTGACTGAGAACTTTGTTATTTGTGATTAATAAATATTCAATGATGTTCATTCTTTGATCCCAAAGAGTGAAAAAAAAATTTTATTCAAAAATTTTTATCCCCAGATAATTTCTCATTCAGGTTGCTCATAATTGTTGGTTGTAAAAGTAAATTAAGTAAGATTCTGGTATTTGAATAATCAGGGGTTCCAAATTTTATCTTCTCTTGGTGTTGAAATATGATATTAACTAAAACAAGGAAACGTATTTAATTGACTTAGTGTTGATGTTAAGTAAAAAAAATGGTTTTGTGATTTTTTATCAAAACATTATTTGATCCAAAAACTTTTCGAAATTTTCGAACATAACAAAACAATTTTTAAAAAGCTTTTTTTGTCCTCAGTACTTATCCTAATTACCACTTCAGAGACAAAACTAGATATGTGACTTTCCTTAAATTCTAAAATACTTTAAAATAGAGGAGTAGTAGGTGAAGCAAGAGAATTTTTGCTTTTCAAACTTTTTCAAGGTAAATTTCAGATTTACATTGTGAAAATCGTGTTACCTAAAATCTTTTTTTTAATGGCAAATTTAAAAAAAAAAACTTACCTTTAACATAGATCACAAGAATAATACTTACTTTGAGTCACAAATCGTTTGTTTGGAGTCAAGGTAATTTATTCTTTTAATAAAATTTTGAGAGTTCAATATTTTGTGTTTTTTTATGGTTAAAATAAATTTGGTTAGAAACTGGAATTGTCCTAATAAACCCAAAAATATTTTCACTTGATTTTTCTCTATTTTTCTTCTCTAACAAACGGTTTTTTCAAAAGGTGTGGGTTGTAATTTGTTCCACTCTTTGGCCAAGGAAATAATGAAAAGGAATTGACACTTTTTTTCATTTATTCGACAAATACAAACAGTAATATTGAAAATTTAGGATTTAAGATTTAGAGAGTGTTTCAAATTCATTTTTTCAAAAGAAATTAATAGCATTTGTTATTATGAAATTTTAGTCCTTACAAGAAAAATAAAACTAAGATGTTCTTGCAAATTTGAACAAAAAACTATTTCAATAAACAGAACCAATTTTCCTAGCATTGTTAATGATTTTTCTTTTTTTTATCAATCATTTTTCTCAACCAAAACATTTAACTAAGACTTTTTTTTTTAAAGAAAAATTAAAAAAAAATGGAAATTTTCATTTGGAAATATGATATTTCGTAAGAGACTGGATAACTTAACACTTCAGAAGATTGAAAACTTAATTGTACAATATTTTCCTTTAACTTTTTAAAAAAAATTTTCAAAGTTCAAAGATAAAACTGAAACATGCTAAATTACCAATCAGTGTTTTATTTTTGAGTTTAACTTCAAGAATTGAACTAAGAAAGTTTTTTATATGAAGTTCTTATTTTATTATTTATTTTTTTCGAGAAAGCTGAAGGAAAAATGATTTTTTAGTGACAAACTAATTTCGTGTATATCGTAAAATTTGTTTTCCAACCATCAAAAGTTTTTTTTCCAAAGATTTATTTTTTTTAATTTGTTCACTGGAAGAACAAAACTGATTACCAACTTTCAAAACATCAGCTCTCAAATTTTGAATGGACTCAGAAATCTCTTTGCATTTTTATGATCTGGTCTGGGAATTTGGGAAATATTTGTATTCAAATTGTGTTGCAGGAACAGTATTTGATCTGGGTGAGCTAACAGTACGATTTTCTCGGCAATTGAAATACTCACAAAAAGGAAAGTTGTACGATCTCAAATTCCAACAATACCTTGACCATATTAAAAAAATCTTGGTTCAAAACCAGGTTTTGGTTGCACCAAACTCACACCAAAACAGCGAAAAATATGAGCTTAGTGTTGTGTGGTCCAATATCTTTTTAAAAAATAATGGGATCATGCTTGAGAAAAAAAGTAAACACAGCACCAATCTCAACCTAAACCTAGCCAACACCAGCCCTAGTCCTAGTCTTACAATGAATTCTTTAACGGTGGGTGTGCCACAAAATTACAACACCAACACAGAAAGAAAAAGAAATTTAAGACCACGAAGAAATAAAAAAGCTAAAAAGGTCTTAATGAAAAGTGAGCATGAAGATGTTCGCGCTGGGAAGTCAATTCGCTTTTTGGCATTTCAATTGATAAAGCTGTTACAACAAAGTAATTTTTTTCTTTTTCATGAGGGATTAGTCACAACAAAAGAATTCTTTCTTTGCAATTTTTTTTTTTTTATTTCCTTTTCTTTTTGCCACCTTTTGAAAAAAATCGAACAGATTTTTTAATACAAGCAACACCACAACCAAAATCAAAACCAAAGTCTTTATTTCACAAATAATTCTTTTGATGCTATTCAAAAAAAAAAAAAAAAAAAAAAAAAACAACCTTTTCCAAGAAAAGAATTTTTTATTTTCGAGAAACAAAAGTTAAGAGTTTATTTTTTTAGAATATTAACCACTACGCTTTTAAAAAAATCAAAAAACAATTGCTTGTAAAAGCTTTCTATTTGGATAAAAAATTGAAACCTTGTTCACTAAAAACGAAGGGAAATTGAAACAAACAATTTATTATTTGAACGAGACTTGTTCAGATCTTTTTGATTTTTTGTTCGATTGGTTCTTATTAAACAAATTTTTGAAAAAAATATTTCTTTGACACCAACACATTCAACTTGTGAATGATTATCCCCGAGTCATGTTTTAAATATCAACCGTTTCCCCTTTAAACTTCTTTAAAGCTTATTTAAAAGAAGCTTCAAAGGTTTGCAAAATTTCGTAATTGGTTCAAGGAATTAGTAACTCTTATTTATTTTTTTTCTAAAAGCCAATAGAGAACTTATTTTCACAAAAATTCAATTTAAATACGATAAGCAAATACCTTTACCAACTTTACAGAAGCAAATTTATCATTTTTAAAAAGAATTCTTTTCCCAATTAATTTTGTAAAAAGATCTTGATCCTTTTTTGTTTGAATTTTTGAAACGGAAAAGAAAAAAGAAAAATTTTGCAAAAGATTTTTATTCTGATGGAAATCTTGCTTTTACTAATTTCTGATAGTTTGTATAAACAAATAACCTTGGGAATTTAATCTTATTTTAAAAATACCAGAAAAATAAACCAAATATTGAATCACTTGGAGATCAGGAAAAAAAAATGATCTTTTCTTTTATATTCACAACTATTTCTGAAATTTCTTGAAATTTTAAAGATTAAGTAAATATTTTTTCAATTACTAAAGAGCATAAATTACAAACTGTTATCATTACAATAAGTTCTTTGAGAATATCTATTAATTTTATTATTAGAATTATTAATTTGAATTACTTTTATTTGTTTGAAAATATTTAAAATTTTGACAAATAATAGTAAATCCTATTGATACTATTAATCTTTGGGTTATTACCAACCCACTGGAATAATTAAGATTATGCTTGTAATAATTGATTAACAATAATCAAAATTTAAACGAATTTCTTTATGTTCTAAGTTGAATTATACAGCTTTTAAAAAAGTATTTTGAAAAAATATGTTCTTTATTCAATGCATCACTACAAGGAAAATTTTTTCAAAAAAAAATCTCTAAATTTTGTATTTTTGAAATACACTCATATAATAAACATTATTATACATAACAATTTTCAATGAGGTTTACAACTTTAATAGATATTAATAGGAATTGAAAAAAAAATGAAATTTTTCAGTAATATTTTTTTCATTTTTAATTGTAAAATTTTTGAATTTTTTAATTGACTTAGTAGAGAGATAAATTTCAAGTATTTTTTTAATGGTCTAAAAGGAAACATATTTTTCAATTTTAAAATAACACACAATATTTCAATCAAAAGATACCGCTAAATAAAATTGAAAATCTGATTTTTTATCTGTTTTTGGAATATTTTTTATCATTTTATTTTTTTCCATGTTTCTGTTTTTATATACGTTCCCGGTTGATTTCTGCAAATTGCTTTAACATTTATTCGTTTTTCAATATTAATGTTCAATCAAAAATTAATTCATTTAAACTTTTTCCAATAAAAAAATACCCTGAAAATAGGTGTTTTTTTCAAAAGTCGGTATTTTTGAAAAGGGGGGTATTCAGATTTTCAAGAGTTTAATAGTTATCCTTTTTTTATTACATAAAATTATGATAACTTTGAAAAAATAATTTATAAAAGAAGTATAACTGAAATCCAATGTATAGTTTTGGCTAACTTTAATTTTCGGTATTTAAATTTTCCTTGTAGTGATATTTTGAATCAATTTTTTCTTTTAGTTTAACAGAAAAATATGAAAAAAACAACCAAACCACTAAGAAAAAAAAATATTACCAAGTTTAAAATAATTTTGTCATTTTTTTGAAATTAAGTTGATTTTTTAAAATAGTTTATTTTAACACTTTGTAGTTTTATCTTTAAAGTATATATTTTTAGCCACTTCCTACACAATGACATTTCTTTCTTCTTTAAATGAAGATAATTTTTTTTTGGAAATAATACAAAAATATGCTGAATTTTGAACTTTTTTTGGAAACAAGAGAAAAATAGGATCAAACTTTGAAAAACAATAATTCATTTCTGAAAATAACTTTTAAAGTAAATTTGATATCATAATAGAGGTTTTGATGATAACTTATATTATCACGATATTAGCCATAAAATCGCGACAATTAACAATTAATTCATGATAATATTGAAAAAATCGCCATTAGTCCAACTTTATCACGAAAAATCATAAAATCGCGAGAGTGCTCATTATCACGATAAAATACAAAATCAAGATAAAGAAAAATTATTTTTTTGAAATCACCTTACAAAAAACCCCTTAAATTTTACAAAGCTTTGACACTTTAACAACGCCTTCCACTTTAAAAATGCTAGAAAAGGTTTAAAGGTGTTGTGAATAGGTTTAAAGTGTTTGGAAGGTATGAAAGACATAAATCTTTAATAAAGGCATGGTATTTTTTTGTAATTATGAAAAAAAAATGTTTTCTTTTCATTTTTTTTTTTTTTTTACAAAATATAAAATCTCAAAAGAATTTTATGAACAATCAAACTAATAATTATCCACTTCAACAATACACTTGAATATAAAATAGATGTCTTTTTTTTTTAAATGGAGTTATTACCTTCAAAAAGTTAAATAACCAAAAAGAATAAAGAGTAATTTTCCTTCTTATTAGTGATCGATTAAACAAAAACCTCTTAAACTCTAGTTGTGTTTTCTGTACAATACAAAGATATGGGAAGAAGAAGAATAACAAAAAGAAAACAAACGTACAAGCAATCTAAAATAATTGGTGATAATGTGGTAGGTTGTCGTTAAATCTTTTGAAAAGTTACCCAACCTCCTTTACGGCTTTCATAGAATATTAAAAATGTTAAAATCCAAGAACACATTCTTTAAATAACACCTGAAGCTTTGGTTGTTTTAGAAGCTTTTTTATTCAAAGCAATTTATAACATCATGATTGACTGAGAAACTATTTATTTACCTTTTTTATTCCGTTTATTGATCTCAAAGGATCGATCGATATGTCAACCAAAATCAAAAGAATATACAATAAAAACTCTTTGATCTGATCCT
Source organism: Anaeramoeba flamelloides (assembly GCA_027625915.1). NCBI lineage: Eukaryota > Anaeramoebidae > Anaeramoeba > Anaeramoeba flamelloides. Next base: position 6,399,192 of record JANTQA010000032.1, on the reverse strand, counting down.
TGATTAAAACAAGTATCTTTTTTGTTGTGTTTTTAAAAGAATAACTTTTTTTTCAATGGATCTATTTTTTGATCAAACAAAATTTTTCTTTTTAAAAATATTGCTCAACTAGTCCAAAATCCCATCAACTATTAGATCGCGATTTACTTTTTATCACGATATTTTGACATTTATCACGATTATTAGACAATTATCATGATTTTATAGAATATCGCGATTTGTGATATTATCACGATATTATTAATTATCGAGATTTTTTAAAATATATCGCGATTTGATAAACAATAATCACGGTTTTTGAAGCTTTATCGTGACTTGACAAAGATATCATCAAATTTTCAAATAATCAGATTTTTACTTGTTTTTTAAATTTCAAGATGCGGTAAATTTTTCTGAATCCGCTATTATATTTATTCATATTTTTTTTCTGGTAACTAGTCTCTTAAGGAAAGACAAAACCGTCACAATCGGGATACAATAACTGTATTAAAGTATCCATGAAGTTATGAAAGAGGAAGAAACCCACAACAAAAATTGTACACTTAAAAATATATTTCCTTTTGTGTCAATAAGATTGAAATAAAATATTCTGAAAATCTTTTTCAATTTTTAAATCAAATGAAAGACTTTTATTTTCAGACATTTCAATTTATTTTTGTTTTTCAGATCCTTATTGTTTGTTTCTAGTGTTTTAATCAATTTCCCATTGAAAAATAGTTTTAAATATCTTTATTTCAATAAATTTAATATCTTGGAATTTAAAAAAAATTACAAAAATATTATTTAAAACCATGATTCTGAAATATTTTGAAATTGTTTAAATACAATGGAAATAACGAGCGATTTTCGCTGTGTTCACCTCTCCACAAAAATATTTTTTTGACAAATGAATTATTTTGAAATTCATTCAACATTTTTCCAAAGTTAAATTAAGAGTGTGGAAAAAAATAAAAGTTGATTATAATTAAAATGGCGAATATGCAAATTTTATTGAATTTTAGTTTCAAAAAGTTGATAAAAGTTAGATTAAACATAAAATTTGTTGAAAAAGAAAAAAGAAAAGGAAAATGAAAAAAAAACAAACGAATATTGCCCTGTTGAATGATTTTTAAAAACTACATTGAGTAAAGGCAGGGTGGAAACTTTCACGTTTTTCTTTTTCTTCAAATTATTATTGTTTTTTCTTTGTTTTATTTTGTTTCTTTTTGAGTTTCTTTTTTCTTTTTTATTGTTACCTTTTCAAACATTTTTTTCATTATCAATACAATATTTCACAAACTCTAAATTACTTGAAAATTTCTGGTCTATTTTCACAACACAAAAAATCATTCAACAATTCGATCCCCTTTTCAGATAAATTCTTTTTGCTTTGTATTACTGAATTTTCAATGTTCTATAGTCACAATAAAAAAAAAAATTAAGGTTCTGGCAAAAAGAACAAAAAAAATATTTAATGGAAACCTTTCAATTCATATACTCCAATGGGAGTGCTTTAAAAATCAAGAAAATTATCGTTTTTTCAAAAAAACAAATACCATTTGCAGATGCTTTATTGATATACTTTTTATCATAAAATTTTAAAAATCATCACAAACTTCTTGCTTTATGTAAGGTGCACACAAGATATAATAGATTAATCAAATGTGCGTTCGCCCCTGTTAACTTTATCAACTCGAAAATTGTGTTGTAATAAAAATAAACTTTATAAAATGACATTTTTTGATCTCCAAATTAACAGTTTTGACAAATATAAAATACTAATGTTTTAAAAAAGTGAGAACTAATCGTACTCAAAAGTGTTACAACTATTTTAAAAATAGTGGGTGCTTTTTTAAAACTTTTCAAAAAATAAATTTTGAAAAAAAGTGAGGACTATTTTTCAAAAAACTAATTTATTCTGGAATTAATATTAATAATTTTTTTATTTTTCCTCTTCAATTTTCTTGATATTTTAAAACAAAATTTTATAAATATTATAGATAGTTTTACTTTGGAAAACTTTTATCAGAAATCAAATTTTACCCGACAAAGGATTGCTACCACTCTGGTCGTTTTGCAAACAATTGATTTGATTCAAGAAAACGAGAAAACAAAAGTATTTTCTTGGAATCAAAGACAATCACGGATTCTTCCCAATTTAAAAAAATATTTTGATCAACTTTTCAAACTTAAAAAATTAAAACAACAATTAATTATTCATTTGGATCATATCACAAACAAGTTTGAACAGACAACACGTGGGCAAATGGGGAAAAGCGAGCTACAAACAATAATACACAGCATTTCCCAAAGAATATTTACTGAAACCTCAAAAAGTAAAAATTTAAATCTTATAAAAATGATGGACCAAGAACAAATTAAAATGATGGACACAAAAAATCTTTTAATAAATGCACATGACCAACGAAATCAAATCCAAAACCAAATCTCGAGTTTAAAAAAAATATATATTCTCTTTCCAAAAAAAAATACCACTAATCAAAAAAAAAAAAATCAAAAAACCAATCAGACTAAGAAAAATCTTGTCTCTTCAATTAATAATAATTTTAAAATACCAGTAAGACAAAATTTTTCGAAAAACAAGAATATTAATAATAATAATATTAATAATAATAATATCAACAACAACAACAACAATAATAATAATAGTAATAATAATAATAATAACAATAATTCTTATAATTATAATAATAATAATCAAATCAAAAGAGAAAATCAATTTATGAAAATTCAAAAAAATCTAGCAATCCAAAATTCAAATAATAGAAATTTCCAACCAGTATTAAAACAAAATATTACCCAACAACAAAAACAATTCCAACAATTCCAACAGCAGCAACAGCAACAACAGCAACAACAATTCCAACAGAAACAATTCCAACAATATCAACAGCTAAAGCAACAAAACCAACTTCAACAACAACATCTACAACAACTACAACAGGAACAATTTCAACAATATCAACAGTTCCAACAACAAAACCAACGGCACCAACATCAAGGCCAACTTCAACAACAACATCATCAACAACAAATGCAAACAAACCAAGATAACAGGATAGGGAAAAAAAAAATAAAAGTAGAAATTAAACAAAACGACAGAAAAGATAATAAACACAAAGTTCATAAAAGAAAAAAAGGAAACAAACCAATAAAAAAAAAAAATTCTAGAAGAAAAAAAGTTAAAAAAAAAAAAAAAATTGTGGTTAAAAGTAAAAAAAAAACGAATTTTAAAAAGAAACAAAGTATACGCAGTATAATTCCTAAAAAAGAATTTGCTATACACGATAAATCAGCAATTCTATGGAGCAATCTAAATATTCCTTTAAAAATTGAGAATAATAAAATTACTAATCAAAACAATGATCTGAAAAAAATTGAAATTATGAAGTCGCCAAACAATTCAATACAATTAAATGCAAATACTACTACTAATAATAATAATAATTTTAACAATAAGAATGTAAATATTAATAATAATCGCCCACCTCAGAATAATAATATTAATATTAGTAATATTAATATTAATATTAACAATCCCAATAGAAATAGCAAAAGCAACAATCAAAACATTTCAAATCCAAATAAACCCCAATTTATAAAACAAAAACAAACAACATTAAACAATAATTCCTTTGGAGATCAAAATAAAAACAAAATTATGAATAACGAATTGCTAATTAAAAATTATAATAGCAACATAAACAATAAACCACCAATATATGCCCAGAACAAAGATTTAAAAATGGAAAAAAATAATAATTTTAAACCAGATTTTTCAGCAAGTTTACTAAAAACGCCAAAGATTTTTGAAAGCTCAATTTATTCGCCATACAGATCCCCGTTGACCGACAAATCAAATGGCACCTTTCTCCTTAACAAGAATCCAAATCAGAAAAATGCAAAAAATCTGTATGATCACTCAAACAAAAAGGGAAATTTCACCCCAAATGATAACCATTTTCACAAGCAATACGAGTTTACATCCCCAAACCCAACATTAAACTACACCGGGCCGAATTTGGATTATGTTTCGGGTGTTACAAACTTCCAGGGCGCCTCTCCAATAAATTTTAATTCATTGAGTCCCTCGCCATTCAATTTTTATCTATCTAATTTCAAAAAGGGAGTCTCTCCACATTTTCCCTCCATTTCACCATTAATGTCGCCCTACCCCCCCTCGCCATATCTTTCCAACTCGTCCACTTCTGCTTCCAATTCGTCCACTTCCACTTCCACTCCCACTTCTTCTTCCTCTTTTACACCCACCACATCTAATTCAACATTACTGTCACCATACTATACATCTAAAAAAGATATTGATGAAAATTTTATTAGTTTACCAGATCGTAATTTAAATACACCTAATTTTCATCAAACGAGTTTTCAAAATAAAAAAATGAATTAATTAAATCTAATCAATTATTAACCTATTTTTTTTGATTTATATTTTTTTTTTGTTTAGGTTGGTTGAAGTAAAAATTAATTCAAGATCAATAAAAAAATATTCATTTTTTTTTTTTTAATTTTTTTTAATTGATTTTGAAAAAAGTTTATCTATTTATTATTATTGAAGAAGTGTAAATTACACTCAAAATTTTCGTTTACTTGAATTTCCTCAAAGGTAATTTTAGCTTAAAATCATAGATTTCACGATTGTTCAAAGGGAAAGAATATATCAGAATTTTTTTATGTTTATAAAGCAAAAACAAAAATTTAAAAACAAGAAAAGAGAAAAAAAAAAAAAAAAAAGAAATTTAAAAAGCGTTTAAAAGAAGATAATTAGTAAAAAATCAAAAAAAAAAAAAAAATCAATTGAATCTTTAATCAAGTACTCCCAGAATCATAGCCACAATACTTTTGGTTGATTTAATCTAATTTGTTAATTGATCATGAATGTTCACTTGGGGATCTTTGTTAAACTTGTTGTAATTTCATTTTCTTTTTTTTTTTGATCTTATTTGCATTAAACCTTTGGTCATTTTTAGCCTTAACTTTTTAGTTTTTATTTTCAATTTGCATATACTTTTGTGTTTCAGTGTTACAGTATTAGCAAGAAACTACTTGACCTTTTTCCCTTTTCACTCTTCTACCCAATATAAAGAAGATTCACACATGGAAAAAATGGAAAGTTTATCTATTTAATCAACTGTATTTATTTTGCATTTTTTGTTTCATTTTTTTTTTTTTTATTGTTCAAAATTTAATAAATAAAAGTCTTATAATTTAATAACCTTTTTATAAATACCAATAACTAATGAAGTTTTGTTAGTTTTAGATTAATTTACAAATTCTTGGATTTGAAGTGATAATTATTTATTAATAATCTTAATTTTGAAGAAAAGAAATTTGAAAATGTTGATTGAAATTCAAAAAACAGAAAAAAAATAGAAATTGAACATGATAATTTTACAATTAAAAAAAAAATATAATATACTCCAAATTCTAAATTATTTACGAAAAAGTGAGACATTTTTTTTTACAGTATATAATAAATCCATATTAGTCAGTGCCGCTATTTTTTTAATTAATAATAAAACATCAAGTTTATTATTAATGTTGATTGGACCAATTACTCATGTATTTATTTTAAAAATATTTTGTGGAAATTTTTCCCAAAAAAAGAAAAAAAAATGACTCTTTTTTTTGGAAAAAAACAATTTATTACAAATTATAATAAATAAACTGGAAATACGGAAAGAGTACAAAAGATATTTTATAAAAAATTAAATGTAGTTTTATATTTTCCATTATATTGATAATTTTTTTGGGATATAACAAGTTAGGATAACAATTTTTTTGATCAAAAAGAAAAGAATAAACACTACTTTTCACCACCCCCCCAAAAAAAAAAAAAAAAAAAAAATATCCTATAAAATTCAGATCATAAAATTTAATATATTTTATTTAAGTAATAACACACTAAGAACCAAATTGAATTACTATCAAGAACATATAAATGGTTGTTAATGATTTTGTATATTTGGTTAGTTTTATAAGATTGAGTTTATGAAGGATATTTTGGAATATCCCCCCGCCCCACCCCCCTAAAAATATTTCACCAATTATAAATTATATAATTCTTTATTTACAAGTCAACGATAATCAAGTTTTTCACAAATTTGAATAATTCAAAATTTCAGAGTATTTACTAAAGGTTCAAATAAATACTATGTCTAATATTTTTAATTATTTAGGAAAGAATACATTCAGATTTATAAAATATGAAAAAGAAGATATAAAATAAAATATTGATCAGTTTATATGTAAATATTCTTCATCGGATAAAGCTATGTTACAATTTTTATTATTATTATTAATGAAAAGATTCAACCCCATAAAATTAACCCCTATTTATCATAAATACAAACTAATTCGGATTTTCTTATTCAAGCTATAATTTAAACAGGATTTTAGCTCAATTTATAGATTATTATTTCAAAAAAAAAAAAATAGAATAAATATATTACAATGATATTCAATCGAAAAGATAAAGAAAATATGTGAAAAATTTGTAAGAAGGGTTCCTACTTATTTTTATTTTTACAAATTAAAAAAATAGAAAAAATATTTTAAAACCAAATAAATACATCTGTACAATATATTTTCCTCAATTTTTTTTTAAAAAACATCTATTTTCCTTTGAACAAATTAGAATTCGATTAACTAGATTAAAATATACTTGATTTATTTTTCCAAAATTATTTTGTAATAAAAAGTTAATATTTTTAAAAAAATATACTAAAATAAATGTTTTTCAATTCAGAATATTAAATAAAATCAGAAAGAAGAATATATTGTATCAAATATTAAAGATAAGATCAATAAATAACTTATTTTTTTTATTTTTTATTTTTCAATCAATTTTTTAATTTTTTTTAATTTATATTATTTAATTGTAATGCTCTACTATATTAGACTAGAATATATTGTGTGGCTCTCTCATATTTATAAAAATATAACTCTATTTATTTGGTTACAGAAATGATTTTAAGAATCCAATTTCTTAGTTACTTTGTAATTCAAAATAGGTAAAAGTACCAACCCTTCTAATAATTTAAAAACATTTAGTAAAAAAAGTATTTTACTTCGTACTCCAAAATCTACCTCATTTTTAATTGTTGAGTCCACACTTTGTTAAAATAGAAAACTTTCAAAAATTTTAATTCTCAATATTTACAATACCAGAAATTCTTAAAAAATGTGAACATATATCTCTGTGACGACTTGTTATTTTGGATCAAACACGATCGATCTTTTAACTTTTTTTTTATTTTAATGATTATTCAAAAATGCATTTAGTTAGTTCGTTTTTCTTAAGCATGAATTTAAGTGTGTAAAAATAATAAGTTGGAAGGTGAGTTACAAAAAAAAATGATTCTTGAAGTTTTAATTGGAAGTATTTATTTCCATTTTACTCAATTACCTCTAAAAAAAATTTTTTTTTTTGATATGCTCCAAATAAAACCAAGTAAAAATTCTAATTCTCAGCTCATCAATCTCATTTTTTAAACTTCAAGTGGAATAGTCTTATATTTGTAAATTTGGATTTTGGCAAATAAAATGGATTGTCAAAAATTGCCTTTTTGAATCACAATTACCGATAAATTCTAAATTATTTCTAAAAATATAAAACTTAATTTCAAAAATAGTATCAGATTTTTCATCAGAAAAAAATTTGTTTAATTATGTGTTTTTTTTTAGAATAATAATTTATTTTACTAAAGTGTTTAGAAATAATAACCAAGGTAGATTAATTAATAAAAATGTACTGTTATCATTTTATTTTTTGAAATACAAATGAAAAAAGAAAAAAATAATTTACATAAAAAAGTTTGCCACTAATTTTGAAATTTTGCTTATATACTATTTCCCTATTTGAAAATTTGATACTCAACAAATTATAGAACTTCTCTTTACAAGAAGATTTTATAGCCAACTAGTGATTTATAAAGTTTACTTACATTTAAATCAATTGAGTGGTTTCTTCATGTTTATTCAGATTCAAGCAAAAACATTTACAAAAGGGAAAATAAAGTAGAAATTTTGGAATGTGTATTTGAATTTACTATTAAAATTCATACCAAGTCAAAGATCGATCAGCTAAGAACCAATATAGCAAGTCGTCACACCAATAAAGGGTCATATTTTTTTTGAATTTCTGGTTTTGTAAAAGTTAAAAAAACATTCCTTTTTGATAATTAAAAACTCGAAAAAAGTTTTAAGGGGATAAGTACATTTTACAAATTTTTTGAGTGTCACCATTTATGTGAAACTGAATTCTTCAAATCATTTCTTGTGCCAAATACATTGATATTTTCATAAATACTAGAGTGGGATATATCCTAGTATAAGATATTTTCAAACCAATAAATAAAAGGAAATCAAAAAAATGAAAAAATTAATCAAAAAAAAATAAATAAAAATCATTTATTACTTGATCTTATTAAAAACATTTTACATAATTACTTATTCTTTATTTGGTTTTATTTTGGATTCTTTATGAAAATAATTTTGTTTGTAAAATTTTTGAAAAACAAATTACTGTTTATTTCTAAAGAATTTCCAAAATGAATTTAAAAATCCGATTTTGATTCAAGTCATCTAATTCTACTTTTATTTCAAGAAAATAGGATATTTTTTTAATTCTTCTTTAAAAATAAAGATTTATTGAATAGGCTTGGTTGGTTTAATAATTATTATTTTTTATTAAATAGAAAACTCAAAATAATTCTCAAACATGATTTAAATTTTTTCACTCTATTTCTTATTTTTTCTTTTTTTTTATAGTTTTTTTGTTTCGAGAATTCAACAGCTTTATTTTAATTTCTGAAATAGTATTCTTTGTTTTGGCTTTGTTTGATAAAAAAATTGAAAAAAGAATTTTGATAACCAATATCTCAAAAATAAAAGTGTAAAATAATAATAAATAGTAATGTGGCGAGAAATCCAAGGTAATAAATTGACTGGGACCATACAAATTAAGAAGATAAAGAAAACAAATCTTTAAAAATAGGTTTTGATCGATTTTTTTTTTTTCCATTCTCGATTTTAAAAAACTTTGTTTGGAAAGGTGATCTTTCGTGTTTGGACTTCAAAAAGAAAATATTTGTTTCAAATGAACACCTTTTGGGGTATATTTTTTTGGTTTACTGTTTCATTAATTTCAATCGTTCGTATAAACACATCTCTCGAACCAAAACCTAATTTAATAAAACCAAAAAATTGAATCAAAAAAAATGTTCATAAAATTGAAATAAGTAAGATTCAACTCTGAATTCCTTTTCTTTTCCACAAATATAGCAGCGATTGGCATTTAGGTTTCAAAGTTTCAATATCTAGTTGGTACTCAAAAAATGTTTTTTCAGTAATGTTCACACAATGAAAAATTTTCAAAATGGTAAAATGTACTTACTTCCTTAAAAAATTACTTATTCTTTTTAAAATGAACTAATTTTCGTTAATTAATAATTGAGGAGTATCTGTTTTCACACAGAAAATTCTTTTCAGAAATTTAAGTCTAAGAACATCTTGAGTGTATTTACACTTCTTTTTCAGTAATCAAAAATAAATTAGTTTGTTTTTCTTTTTTTTACCTTCCACGATCATGAAAAAATTTTTTAAAAAAAAAATTAAACATTTGTTAATTTTACACTTTTTAATAACTTAACTTATAATAAACACTATTATTTAATAAAGGATCTTGGATCAAAAAATACTTTTAAAGATATTTAACAATTTAAGTTGGAAAATTCAATTTTCCAGTAAGATTTTTTTTAAATTTAATAGTAAATAATTTGAATATTTTTATTTACACAGTTAAGAGGTTAAAATCATATATTTTAAAAGTATTTTAAATTTAATAAAAATCTTTCAAACTGATAACCAATTATTTAGACTATTATGAAATTATTTATTAATATAAATTTAAAAAAATCTGTTTTTTTTGATTTTCCGATATGTTTTTTTTAATTTTTGAAATAAACAGAAAATTTAATAAATTTTCGGTTTATTCCAAAAAGTAAAAAAAACCTTGGACACCCACAATAATTATCATCTGTAATTTTTTTTCTCGGTTTCAGTTTTATTAGATGAGTACAATGTTTTCATAACTATTCGTTATTACCTATCAAAGTAAATATCTCCAAGTTGAATTAATCTATAATTCATTCTTGCGTTTATTTGTAGTTTTTTACCCGAAAAATGCCTTTTTTTCTAGACTAGAGACTTTTCAAAATCGTAGTGCTATTAACAACAATAAATACAATAGTCTCAAGATTTTTAAGTTCTGGAATTTTGATTATATTGTGGATAAACTTTATTATTCAAGATGAAAGATTAAGGAATGGAGTAGTTTTGTCGAACTTTTTTTTTTCAATTTTATTTTTTCATACTAGTGTCAAGCAATGCCATTTTAAAAAAAGATTTGAACCAATTCTTTTTGAGATCAAAGACATTATTTGATCACACAAAACTTAATGGTACAATTAAGATCTTTAAACAAAACTGAAATTTCTTTAGCTTTTGATTATGATTTTTTTTTTTTTTTTTTGAAAGAAAAAAAAAGAAAAGCAAAGAGTAAAAAAATAAAAAAAAAAAATAAATAAAAAAGAAAAAAAAACAATTTGTTTTAAATCTTTGTATAACGACTAATTTATTTGATCAACCAAACAAGTTACAAAAATTGTTAAATCTTTTGTGTTTTTTGTTTGATTTTTTTTTCTTTTTTTTTACTTCCAAAAAGGAAAAAAAATGTTAAAGTTTTTTATCAAATTTAGTTGTTGTCTTCTGTTTCCAATCGAGCTGTTGGGTTCATGATCTTGATATCGAGTTGTTTAGCTCTTTTAACAATTAATTTTCGTTTTCTTGAAGAAACGGTTTTACCGATTTGAGCTTCAAATTTTTTGTTTTGCATAAGCAACATTTCGAGATCTTTTAAATTGTGGATTGTGATTTTGAAGAATCCGTTTCTCATTCTGTGTCTCATGATCCTTTCAGTTCCATATCCAGCTGAAACCATTTTTTGAAGGCCTTTATATTTACGTCTTACTCTACTGTCAATACCAATTGGCTTTCTCCAAGATTCCTTTTTTGTTTGAAAAAATACATAACCACAAAGCATTCATGATCGATCAAAAAGAAGTTTTTTAATTTTCTTTTCATTTTGTTTGGTGATTAAAAAAAAAGATGACTTACTGACATTCTTTTGTATCTATTGTAGTTCCATTTTCTAAATTTTTTTGGATGTTTTTTGACTTTTGTGCGTCTAACTAAAGGCTTGACCATTTTTAAGAAATTAGTTGAAAGAGGTTAAAACTAAAAAAATGAAATTATTAATTAGTAATCGTTTTTTGTTCTCCTTTCAAGTATAATCTTGCTTTGTTTTTTATTTTTCTGAAGCGAATAGATGCAACACACTATTCACTTAAAAAAATATCTTTTAATCAAGCAACACTTTAAAAGTTTGGGAATTAGTAAATAAATTAAGGGGGAAAGTTTAAAACAAATAGCTTCAATGACACCAAAAAAAAAAACAATTGTATTTAAGTTAGGCGCTTTCGTAAAGAATATCATTAAACTAAAAGATTAAAATAAGTTTTTAGAAATTAATTGACAGGAATTGTGTGATTTGTTATTCTATTCTCAATAACTATGAATCTTAATGTAATATAAAAGAGTAATATTGACTTTAGGTAGAATTATTGAATTTTGCTGAGTTTTTAGTTTAAAATCAAGATATTATAATTTTAATTGAGAATTAATTGATTAAAAGAGTTCTTATCCAACTCTAAAAAGAAATCCTACAAATGGGAATATCAATTTAGACAAAAATAAGCTCTTAATTAACATTTTATTATTGTAATTTAGTTTATTTACTAGATATACCAACAAGAACTAAATTCAATTTTTATGACGATATTGTTTTTATATATAAATCTGTCAAACTATTTTTATTTTTTTAAGTTTTTTTTGATAAAAATGTGAAATTATTTTTGTATATGTATAGCAAAACTATTAATTTTATAATTATTGAAACCCCAATACACTTAATGTGCTACACCAAAAATAAAAAAATTACTTTTTTTTTTAAGAATAAACAAAATGTGATTTTGTTCAGATATACGAATAATAATCAACTTCAGATCAGTGTTGAGATTCCTAAAAGAAATACTTATACGAAACCCTACATTTCAAAAAAAAAAAATGTAAAAAAGTTTTTGGACCACTTTCTTTAAAATGTCTCATGTAAAATTTTTCAATTTCTTCAGGAAATTAAAATTTTTGACATAAGATTTTTTAATTGTAAATTACTAGATTTTAAAAGAAAACACAAAAACCCAATTTTATTAATGTTAATTTCGAGTTTTGGAGAATATTTGTTTCAAATTTACTCATTTAAAACAAATAAAAATAAAAATTATCAAAAAAAAAAAAAATCGTCAAATTTGGAACAAATTATTTGTTTAAATTAGAAAAAAAAATATTTAAAAATTGAAAATTTATTTTGAGAAGAATAATTAATTTTTTGTTTGAGAAGAATAATGAATTAAACTCATAAAATATGGTCTATTTTTTAAATAAAATCGAGAAACTTTGACTGGAAAAGAGTTTAGTTGAGAAATATATATATATATATTTATATATAAGCTTAATTTCAAAAATAGGGGCAAATTTTTGATTGAAAAAAAAATGTAGTTTCTCCTTTAGTGAATACCAAAACTCAACCCAGAAAAATCAGAACTTAAAACTAAAAAATAACTGTCTAAAATACCCTTTTCTGTTTTAATTATTATTTCTAATAAAAGAATAGAGAAAAGAAACCCATACAGAAAAAAAATAAATCTGACCCTATTTTTGAAATGATTTTTCATCTTAAAATTATCCATTTAAGATTCACCATTGCTTCCAAGAACCTTTTGAAACAACTTTCCATCAGAGTTATCAGATTTTTACTATTCACCCATTTGGTATCAACCCAAACTTTCCTTGATACCCTTTTCAAGATAAAAAGAATCTCAACAAAAGAAAGAAAAAGAAAAAGAAAAAGAAAAGAAAGTGAAAACAAAACCAATTTTTTGAATGTACAACAAAGAACTCAAAGATAAAATGAATACTATCAGATTCATCACATTGTATCCAAATGAAAGAGAAAAGAAGATCTTATTTGATCTTGCTATTTCTTCACTTTTCAAGGAACCATTGTAACTCATTAAAGCAAATTTGGTTGATACTTGTTTTCGAAGCAAACACTTCTTGGGGATTTTACTTTCTTTGAATTTTACAATCCCTTTCTCCAATGCTAATTAATCTCATCTCTTGAATATTAACGGTTTTCAAAAATGTTCTTGTTCATTCAACATAAAAATAAAAATATGGAATCATTTTGAAAGAAAAATTGAAAAAAATGAATTCAACTTTGGGAAATTTTCATTAAAAGAAGATTGTTTCTTGATATTAAATATTCAATAATGACTTTTAAAAGATATTGGGTTCAGAATATTTGGTTAACACAACACACATACCAATAATTTAGAAAATACTAATGATGACCCTATTTTTGAAATTTAGCTTATATATATATATATATATATAATAAATTTTAATGAATGATTAAATGTATTTTGATCTTAATTCCAGTTTAAGTTAACCACTTGAAGAGATAATGAATAACATCTAAAAACGCTTTACTCATATAATAAGGCTTCAAAATAGAAAAAGAATCAACACTGGTTAATAATTTATTTCCTCGGTTTTTCCTAGGTTTAAAAGGATATGGTAAAATACATTAATTTTTCACCATCCTTATAAATTCTATAAAACCTATTGGTGCTTCCTAGGTATTCTGTAATACAAAAGAACCAAGTAAAATCTTACATATTACGCACTTTCTTCTAATCATGGAAAATTTAAAGAAGGTGTATGACAAGTAGCGAGCTTCCATATGGTTCACAAGGGGCAAATACAATCTTTGATTTTATTAAATTCTTTTAAATCCTAAGAAAGTTAGTGATGGTGTATTTTACTTATAGAAATAAATTTTGAATTTATTTAATTTTACATTTACAGTCAGTTTCACTTTTAAGGCACAAACTAGCAACGGAATTTAAGGCACAAGAAAATCTCAAATTAAGGTACAAAATTTATAATTTTTTTCTTTTACAATTTATTTTACTAGAATCTGAATTTTGTGCCTTAATTTGAGATTTTTATTGTGCCTTAAATTTCGTTGAAAGTTTGTTCCTTAAAAGTGGAACTGACTGTATTTCAAAAATTAAAAAAAAAAACTAAATAAGTGTCTGGGGTTTTTATGTTATAAATTATTTAAATAATCTTTAAAATTAAAAAAAAAAAAAAATGAAAAAATAATTAATTGTTGGAAGTTCTAAATATGAACTACTAAGTATTGTGATACAGTTATTTTGGGTTACTATTTTTAGATTTGGAAAAGGAATTAATAAAAATGTCAAAATGATAATTTTATTATTTTGATCCTTTGTAAAAAATCCAATAATTTATTTCGCAATAATATTTATCATATATTTTTTAGAATCTTTTGAACTATTTAATATTTATAAACTCCATTTCACTCAAAGGGGGGCAGCCAAAAATGAAAAATTCACTTTATTTTTAATAATAAACCAAACTTAGATTGTTTAGAAATGCGAGAAATAATAAACTTCTAGTAAGAGTTCATAATTATCAAAGAACTCTCTGAACAAACCATAAATTTCAAAAAAAAAAAAAAAAATGTTAAAAAATTTTTTGGGTACCATTCATTGGAACGTCTCGTGCAAAATTCTCATTTTCTATAGGAAATTAAAATCCTTGATAATAAGATTTTTTACTTGTAAATGTATGAATTTTAAAAGAACAGACAAAGATTAACTTTTCTTAATGTTTATTTCGTTTTTCAAACATTTTTTTTTTCAAAGTTAATTTTAAAAAAAAAAATTAAAAAAAAAAAAAAAAAAAAAAAAAAAAACAAAAAGAAAGAAACAAAAAAAAACAAAATTTAACAAAATGAGAAAAAATGATTTTGATCTAAAAATTGAAAATTTTAGTTTGATAAGAGTAATGAATTAAACTCATAGAATGTCTTCCATTTCTTCAATAAAACTGGGCTCCTTTGACAGAAAAAAGTCTAGTACAGGGCTTTAATAACAACTCACTTTATGTATACTCAATTTATTGTTACTCTAATTTCTTACTTTCGCCTAAGAATATTTTTTTTTGAGAAAGAAATTTAATTGATCTCAATTTATTAAATAGTTTTTTAGAACTAACGAATTAGAAAGTATTCTTAATTGTTTTTTTCAAAAGAGATAATATTCAAAATAGTGTGTTATCCTCTTATTTGGTTACTGTTTTTAATATATCTTGACTATCCATTTATTAAAATGTACATTCTAATGAAGCCTTAGTTTCTTTTCATAAAAAGAAAAAAAAAAAAAAAAAAAGAGGGATTCACCCAAACCTTTAACCTCACATTCCTCAATATAAAACTCAAAATATTGACTGGAATTAATCTCTTTAATGGGGATAGTAACCTAAAAAACTTTTCTAGTTTATTTAAGAGTCAATTCAAAAAAAAAAATTACCTCATCTTGAAATTTCAAATAAAAGTAAAAATCTGATTACTTCCAAGGCCAAACTTTCGATATAATGTAATTTTCTGAAATGAAATATTGTTTTTAAAAGTTTTGATCATTTATGTATTTTTTGAAATTTTCAAAAATCCAAATATATTTCAGAATTATATACAAAAAAAAAAATTATCCCCATTTATGGAAGAAAGAAATCTTATTGTATGTCAAGGGAGTGTTCTAAAATACACTTTAAAAATTAAATCACTAACTTATCCAATAATTAAGTATAATTAATAAAAAATACACCTAATTTCCTAAAAAAATTACAATAATTTTTTGAAACTCAAAAATAATTTAATTGCTTTATTTTAAGAACAGTTAAATCATTTTTTTTTTTTGTGAACTCAAACATATGGGAAAAACCATCAAACCATTAAATTAAAAATTCTCCGAAAAATCTTTAAAACTTTGAAATTCAACTTTTAATTGGCAGAAATACTTTATAATTTAATTATTTTTAATCTGTAATTAATAGCCTAATCTTAATTCTTTCAATCTGATAGCAATATTCCAAGGATTAGCAATATCAATAGTTTTTTTTATTTATTTCTCATTTTTTTGTAATTTTTCCTAACAAATAAAACAATTCAAATTAATAATTCTAATAAAAAATAATTATAAAAATAAATGATAACAATACTTATAATTTATTGTTTATATACCCTTTGTGTTTGAAACGGAATATCCCCTAATCTTTTAAATTTCAAGAAATTTAATAAATGTTTGTGAATAAAATAAATGATCAATTGTTTCCAGATTTTCAGAGATTCAATATTTGATTTATTATTCTGGTATTTTTAAATAAGATTAAAAGTTTCAAGATTATTTGCTTCATAGTAACTCTCAGAAATTACTCAAATTATGATTGCTTCAGAATAAAAATTTTTTCACAGCATTTTCTTTTTCATTTTTTACAATCAAAAAAATTAAATGAAAAAAAGGATTAAATCTTTTTAATGGAAAATTTCAATGGGGAAAAATGAACTTCTATTTACAAATGATAAACTCATTTCTCTAAAGTTGATAAACAAATTTTTTTTATCGAGCTTAATTGTAGACTTTGTGTTAATAATTAGTCAATAACCATTGGGGAAGAAAAAATAAATTAAGTTACTTTTTAATGAATGGCAAAAATTTTGCTTTGATTATCGAAATATTTTTTCAAGAATAGTGAAGGCAATTTCATCAATTTTTCTTTATTATACACTCACAAACTGAATTGGGAATTTTTATTCGTTTTACTTTGTAACAAAAATTAAAAAAAAAAAATATTTCGAAAGAGTAATTCTTTCTTTAAGGACTTGAAATTTTCAAACCGGTTCGCTAGATATCTCAAAGTAGATCAAAAGGTTGAAATAAAAAAACAAATTTTTAGTTGGAAAAACATGTAAGTGTAATAAAAAGAGTGAGTTACAATAAACTTAATAACAAGATGGTTAACAAAATCATTAAAAGCCTTTATTAAAAATAAAACGGTTTATTTAATTTTTAAATTTCACTTTTGATCTCAAAAATAAAAATCCTAAATTCTAATTAAAAAAAGTTACATTTTACAACCAGAAAAAATCACCCAAAAAAAAATCATTTTGGAGAAATAAATTCTAAATTAGTTTGAAATTCTATTCAAGTACTGTGACAGAAGATCAAGATCTCATAAAAAATTAGAAAAAGCAATGTTTGAAGCAAAAAACTCACTCATTTTTTTCTTATTTCTGAATTTTTATTCCGATGATTATTACCATTCTATGTTTAATTCTTCTCATTTTGATAATTTTCTACACAGCGATCAAAAAGGACAATTTGATCGCACATTATTTATATTTGCGATCAAAAAAAGTACTACCAGATTACTCTGGCGAAATAATCGTTGAAGAAAACTTAACAAGCCCTATAGAAATCGTTCGTGACAAATATGGTGTTGCGCATGTTCTTGCATCCAATGAGTGTGATGGGTATTACGGAATTGGTTATTGCCAGGCACAGGATAGGCTCTTTCAAATGGAGATTTCCAAAAGGATGGGCAATGGGACATTAAGTGAAATTCTTGGAAGATCTGAGCAAATTTTATCAAGCGACATCTATTTCCGCACATTAGGGTTGAAGCAAATTGCGTCTAATGATGCAAAAAACTTGACCCAAAAGGAAAGAATTCTCTTGAGTAGTTATATTAATGGGATTAATTATTGTGTGAAGAATCAGTTAATGAGAAAGAAATTACCAATTGAATTCAAATTATTAAAAACCCAATTTGAACCTTGGAACATTGAAGACTGTCTCTTAATCTTTCGGTTGTTGTGTGTCCAAATGAATTTTGGCTTTGTTGGCAACATTTGCCGAAACGAAATCATTTCCAAGTTTGGAGAGGATGCGTTGTATGAATTGGAGTATCATAAGAATTTACCAAAGTCCCAAATATTTAAGGGCACACACTTAGATTTCCAGGAGCTGTGTAAAGATTTTAATTGTGGAAATTCCAAGGTAATGTTGAATGGCTTTGGCGGATCCAACTGCTTTGCAGTCTCAGGAAAGCACTCAACCACTGGGCAGCCAATTTTGTGTTCTGATCCACACTTAGATTCGTCAAATCCCTCGGCTTTTTATTTTATTCACGTCTCGATCGAAAGTGAAAACAGTATGAACAGGGGCAAATTAATCCCAAAAGAGAACCTGAATTTATCAAAGAATAAAAAAAAGAAAGCAAAAGAATTCAAGAAAACAAATGAAACAAATGAAACTAATGAAACTAATGAAACTAAGGAAACAAATGAAATTAATAAAACAAAGAAAACAAAAATAACGAATGAAACAAAGGAAATAAATCAAAGCAAAGTGAAGAAAATAGAGGTGATGGGGCTAATGGTTCCCGGAACACCATTAACGACGATAGGAAGAACAGAGGATGTTGCTTGGGGCGTCACCTTGACAATAGCGAACACGGAAACGATTTATGCTGAGAAAGTTAAAGGGAGAAGGTATTTTTATGATGGCAAGTGGCACAAAGCCGAGATTGTGGAAGAAAAAATCGCAATTAAAGGAGAAAAAAAACCCTTTTCATATAATGTTATGAAAACGTGCCATGGGCCAATTTTATTTTATGACCCTTTAAAGCAAGAAGCTCTTGATAAAGATAAAGAGTTATTAAAATTGTCTGTATTTAGTATGTCCACACTTCCCTCAAGGCCAGGCATAACAAATTTCTCTGTTATACGAAATATCTCCAAAGGCAAGGATATTTATCAAATCCGTGAAAGTTTAAGCCATTTGGAGCCAGTGTCTCTAAATCTAGTTTTTGCTGATCAGGAAGGTAATATTGCTTATCAAATGACCGGTAAATTCCAGGAAAAAGAAGGGAAATTTTCACAATACCCGATACTCCCAGGCTGGTTATCTGAATATCATGTAAAAAATTTTCTCCCATTTGAGAAATTGCCCCATATAATAAACCCAGAGTGTGGTTATATCGTGAGTTCAAATAACCTTATCAAGGGTGATTGGCCATTTCTAGGTAAAGATTTTGTTAATGACGTAAGAGCCGACAGAATATCCCTCTTGATTCGAAAATTAATTAACAGTGATTTGGATGTTGGCTCTGGCAGGCTAAGTGGTGTCGGCGATGGGGATGGTGCTGAGAATGTGAATGCCAAGGTAAATGTAAATGTAAATAGTCCATCTAACAATTCGAAAATAGATACGCAGAATTTGATGGATATTTGTTGGGATATGAAATCGTTAAATGGACAAAGATTTCAAAATATATTAAAAAGCAAATATGATCATTTCCTTAACTCACATAAAAATAAACAAATTGGGATCTTATGGAATAAATTAAAAATTTGGGACTGTAATATGGATGTTGATTCTGTAGGCGCATCATTATATGAAACCATTAGAATTGAATTTTATAAACTGCTTCTTTTGTCAAGTATCAAAAATGAAGGTGATCGAAGTGGTATCTCTTTACTTTTTGGAAATACCATCAGTTCGCTTTATCAAACACAAAACTCTTTTAAAGTTTTTTCATACGAAATTATTAATAATCTATTAAACAGCCCCCAAGAGTCCATTTGGGTTCAAAATGCTGGTGGGGTTAATTATCTCCTTGAGCATTCGTTTTTAAATGCAATAACTTTTTGGAAAGAGAGGAAAGGATTATCAGTGCGCCAATTAGACCAATGGACATATGGCAAAATTCACAAACTTGAACTTTTGCACCCCTTTTCAGTGAAATCGGAAGCTGCAAAATTGGCTTTTAATTCAAAAAGCGTAGAATATGGTGGCAATTCTGAAACGGTTTGCTTACAGGGTACAAATGAATGTTATCCTTTAAAATCCATGGTATGTAGCGCAGCCCGCGTTGTGTTTGATTTGAAAGATATCGATAATACAGAATTTGTATTAAGTTCTGGAAATTACACCAACATTGCAAGTGAATTTTATTTAAACCATTTTGAGAGAACGCTAAATAAAAAAATGGCCAAAGGTGTATCCTCGAAAGATAAAATTGAAAAAATTGCAAAATATTATTTAAAATTATTACCAAAAAGGAAAATTGTTTTAGAGACCAAAAAACAAAAATAAATCTAGATTGGATAAATATCTTTTTTTTTATGATTATTTTTAATTTTTTTTTATTGGGTTTGAGAAAAAGAATTAAATTACCAATTGTTTTGTATTATTCAAAAGTTAAGTTTGGTATGGTATAAGAAAAATACAAATCCTTTTTTTTTTTTATTTTTATTGTTTAAGGTAGGAGCCATTAAATCTATTTGTGGATTCATCGATTTGTGTCTTGGGTGCCAATGTTTTTTTGGGTGATTCAAATAAATTGAGTAAAATAATGGATTTTCTAGACGAAAAAGTTATTCTAAGAAAAATTACACCTAAACTCTTCAACATACTAATCAAAATTATTGAATTTATTGCACTTGTCAGGAATTTTTTATCATAGCTCTTATGGTTAGAAAACTTCAGATAATAAAGAAAAAATAATAAAAATAAAGTGAAAACAAAAAAATACTTAAAATAGTAAAAAAAATATTTAAATTGAGGTACAGAGTGCCTCACTCTGAGAGATAGTGTATAGGTTTTTTTTTATTCAAAAGAATTGAGCAAAATCAAAGATATAACTCTATTCTTTTAAATTAAAAAAAAACCTAACGATGGTGAAATACCAATTATTAATCACTATTGTGGAATTTTTATCTTTAATCGATAATCTTTCTATCGGTTTTTTACTCCTCCTGTGAATTCTGGGTACGTGTTGTCAAGTGCCTAGCTTTTTTTAATTTCTCAAATTAAAAAAAAACTAACGACGGTTTTCCAGAAATAGAAAGGATTTTTAAAATCAAGGATTTTACTCAATTCTTTCAAATCCTGTGAAACCTAATGACAATGGATATTTTTTAATTTGGCCATGAAAATGAATTTATTATATATATATTATTTTTCTTGTTGATCAAGTGTTTTGAATTATCTCAGAAATTCTTCAAATTTCAAGGTATATATTCAGATGCAATAATATGGATAGATTTTTGCATTTTCTATTAATCAAAGCCATATTATTTATTTCAAATAATTTGAGTGGATAAAAATAGAATATTTTCTTTTATTCTTATTTTTGAGAGAAAGGAATAATTAAATAAAAGTTTATTAAAAATAAAAAAAAAAAAAAAAAAAAGATACGAAGAAAAATAATTAAAAGATTATCATAGAAAATAATAATAATAATTGAATGAAAAAATTAAAAACTATTGATATACTGAAAAAAAATATTTAATTTAATGCAGATTATATATTGATTATAATTAGTATTATTTACCTTTAATTATTTTTCTACTTACCTTTTTTTCTTTCGAAATTGTTTTTTTTTTCATTAATTAAGTAATTCTTTCAATGAATGTATAACTCAAGAGTATTTTAAACTCTTTTTCTGTCAAACTGGTCCAGTTTTATTGAATAACGGGAACATATTTTATAAGTTGAATTCATTATTCTTCACAAAATAAATTTTCATTTTTAAAACTGATCATTTTTTCTCATCTTGGAAATTTTTTTTTTTTTGATTTTTTCTTTTTTCTAATTTTGTAGTTTTTTTTTTTTTTTTTTTTTTTTTTTTTTTTTTTTAAAAAATAAATTTGAAAATAAAAAATGTCTGAAACTTCAAATTAAAATTAAGAAAATTATTGTTCTGTGTTTTCTTTTTAAATGGGTGCATCTATAATATGAAAAATTTTATTCGTGAAAATTTTTATTTTATCAGAAATTGAGGTTCAGTTATTCCTTTAGAAATTCATACATTTAAAATTAAAAAATCTTATTGTCAAAAATTCTAATTTTCCAAAGAAATTGAGAAATTTTTCAAGAGACATTTCAATGAATGGTACTAAAATATTCTTTAACATTTTTTATTTTTTGGAAATTTATATTTTTTCCAGGGTTTTCTTTATCGAATATCAACTATAATCCGAATTTTATGATTTCTCTTATTTCTATACAATCTTGTGTTTGTTTATTATAAAAAGGGGTATTTTTTTTGTGGTACTTTTGAATGAAATGGGGTTTACATTAAAAAGTTCTTTAATTATATTTATTCAAAAGATGAGATTGTTCATTCTTTTATAGGATTTTATAATACATATAAGGTTCAAAAATGTATTTAAGAAAGAAAAAAAATTATAAAAAATAACAAAAGAGAAGGAAAAAAAGCTAAATACAATATACATAAAATAGCATAGACAACAAGGTGGGTATTTGGTATATTATTATTTGAAATAATTTTTTGGGTGGTTCATTTATCCAGACTTTAAAAGAATTAAGCTAAATGGTTAATTTTGTGTTTCCTGGAAAAAAATGTTAAAATAGAAAAAATTTTTCAATCTGAGTTTAATTGTAAAATAATAACAAAAAAGAAAAATTTTAGAAATATTTTATTACATATTTTCACTGGTCAAAAAATATTTCTGAAAATGGGGTTCTTTTAACTACTTTAATACATAATATTAAAATTGTAAATCCAATTTCACAGAAAAGGGAAAAGTATAACAACAAAAAATCCAAAAAAAAATAATTTTACAAAATATTTACAATTAAAATATCAAAGTTGGATAAAACTAAGAGGTTGTAATCTTAGTTTAATTAGTTATTAGGTTTTGATTTTAAATATAAGAATCAATTTAACCGATTTTTCAGTCAAAAGTTCCTATTGATATTCGATGAATCACTACATTTATTATTTTTATTTGGATGTAGAATAAAATATTTTAATTCAGAAATTTCAAAATTGAAATCATTTTTTTAATATTTTGATACTTTTTTTTTTGATATACAATTATGATGTAAAAAAATTTTTTATACAAGATCGATAATAAAAAAGTAAAAAAAATGAATATGTAGATAAAAAAGTGGAAATAATTCTTATATTAACATTTTAATTTCTATTGATCTTTTATCCAATCTTCAATTTAATATCTAAATATTATATGTTGTTGATCCCAATCGTAAACCGAAAAATTTTGGGTTTTTTAATTTTGAAGAAAATATAAGTATTTATTATATTTGTTTTATATAAATATCGGGAAAATCCCTAATGAGTATTATTTTCCTTATTTTTTATTTGTTTTTCAAAGAACAATAATCAGAAATAATTGATATTAGGAAAAAAAATTGATGCAATTTTAACATAAAAAAATTTTAATTCTGAAACTTTTTATTTTTTTCAAATTGAACAAAAAAATATGTAAAAAATATTAAAATATGAAATATCTAACTATAATAGCACATTTAAAATCAATTTGACATTTTTTTCAAGTATATTTACCCAATTTTTTAAAAATAAAAAAACAAGGGGAGTTGGGTAAATAATATTAATAAAAGATTGTGTAATTTTTATTCGTTATTGATAATCTTTATATCGTGTTTCTATACCAACTGTAAATTGAAGAAGTTTCTTCGGGTGTTATTAAAGGGGGTAGAGTGCCTAGTTTTTTTTTATTATTTCTAGAAGAATAAAGATTTGAGAAAAAGATTTGATTGACCTCTATTCTTTTTTTTATGGAAAACCTAACTAAAGAGGATAAATTTTTCATTTGGTCTAACAAAGGTTTTATTTTTTTTTAAGATAATATTTTAATTATTTTACTTTGCTTATTTTTTTTGTCTTTTGATAAATTTTCTTGGATTATTCCTTTGTCTGGGTTAATAAAAGAATAAAAGAAAGAATCGAACTTGAATAAAAATTTCGATTCAGTTTCCTTTTGTTTGAAAACACTTTGTTATTTTTGTTCAGAGACAAATATAATATAAGTTTCTTCTCTTTAATGAGTTGATCAGTAAAGGGAGGGGGGGGGGGGGGGGGCTTTTTTTATAAGCCCACCATAGTTATATAAATTTTTATCTCATTTTCAATTTCCATTGTTTCTTCATTTTGGTAAACTTTACTCTTATCTTTGAAATATTCCTAAACTAAATCAATATTTAAAAGGGTGTGTTGTTCTAGTGGTTGTTGGTAATATGCTTTCGAGATTATCTTTATTGTCTCTCTTTAAAATTTTCGATACTTTTGATATTTTTGATTTTTAAAACTTTTTTGATTTGACAAATACTTTTATAAATTGAATTTTAGTTCAATAAAATACGCAAAACGACTTCTACCAAGATGAAATTGAATTAGTTGATAAAAATGAATTATTTCAGATGTCTAAGAATACAAATTATTGCATGTTTTTTGAGATTGGTAGCTGGGATATTTTTTACAATAAAACCCCCTTTAATTATTTTTTTGAAGAACTGATAGATCTGACATTTTTATTCTTATAATACTAATAGTATTTGGGATAATAATATTAAATATGTCTTTACGGACCGATTCCTGTATTTTTTTGAATAATCTATGTTATTTTTATTTCAATTCTTAATTGAATTTTTAATCAGTTTAATTCAGTAAAACTCAATTACATTCAATTATACTCTATTTTTTTAATAATAATTTCAATTTTTCATATTTTTTTTCTGTTCTATTGTAAACCTTTGCAATTTTTATATTATTTATTTGTAGAATAAATTTTCTCTTAAGAAAGTAAAACGAAAAAAATAACAAGTAGACATAAAAATATATATTTTAATTTTTTATTTCTTAATAAAAATATTAGAAAAAAAATAAAATTTTAATATTTGAAAATAAAGATAATAATAAATATTTTTTTTATTTAAAACCCAATAATGTTTGGAAAGGGAAAAAAAAAACATTTTGTGCAAATTAATATTTTACCAGCAAGGAAAAAATAACCAACAAATGAGAATAGTCCCCTGATTATTTTGATCTCTCTTCACAACTGCCATTTCACCCTTTTTTAAAATATAAAGGAACTTGTATTTTAAAAATTAAATTCAATTTTTGAGAAAAATCGCCAAATACTTCATAATTTAACTTGAACCTTAAGTTTGAACAGGTATTAGCATCAAAATACTTAATTTTTAAAAATGTTGTGAGAAGAAGTTAAAAAAAAAATTTGAGGGGTATCAAATTGGCAAAAAAACCAATTAACCAAAAAAAAAAGTTTTAAAAGATTCACAAATAAAAAAACAAGTTTTAAAAGCATTCTAAATTCCAAAAAATCAAATTATTTTAAAAAAAATTCAATTTCTAATTTTATGAATTTCGAAAACACTAATTTCTTCAATTGAAAACAAATTGTTTTCTTTAAGTATACAATCAATCTAATTCAATTTAATTAAATT
Source organism: Anaeramoeba flamelloides (assembly GCA_027625915.1). Lineage (NCBI taxonomy): Eukaryota > Anaeramoebidae > Anaeramoeba > Anaeramoeba flamelloides. The sequence goes on along the minus strand of JANTQA010000032.1, from coordinate 6,373,810 downwards.
TATAGTGGTTATTTGAAACCCTAAAAATCGAAAAATTTTAGCTTTTGGAACATTCTTTAGAAAAAAAAACGTATTTGAGAAAATAGTAAAAAAAGAATGAAAAAAATCTTCAAGATCTCAAAAAGTGCCAAAGAGAGACACTTCAAAACTGACATAACTATTTTCAAAATTATAATTTACAACCGTTCAAATTGGGAATTGAGTGTTACTCTTTCGCTGCTTTCTGCTAAAAATGTCATCTTTTTTGATTATTGCTTTTTGGAGATCGATCAAGCTTCACATGTTGATTAGTTTTTGATTGTTATTAGACACTTATAAAAATTATAAAATTTTTTTAATCCATTTCAAAACATTATTTTTACTCATAATGACCCAACCCTTAAGGTTTACAATTCCTGAAATTTGAAATAAGATTATCTTGTGTCGTTTGTTACAACTAGTTAATTTGGTTCTTAGCTGATCGATCTTGTGATTGATATGAGTTTTTAATAGTGGTTCAAAATGGCAATTTTGGACAATTTATTTTTTTTTCCGAAATCCAAATTGAAGAGTTTAAGATTAATTGGCTGGAACTTAAGTTATAAAAAAATGTGGTTTTTAGGTTGTTGATTGAAAATTTTAATTAAGTTTGGTTTTATTGGGAGCTTTTAAAAAATTTTATTTTTCAATTTGATTAATTGACAAAAAAGTAAATGAAGATTCTTTTCTACAACCCAAAATTCAAAAGTTATTCTTGAACAATTATCAATCTATTAATCTTGCATTCTTCAATTCGGATTTGGAAATAAAAATAAATTGTCCAAAATTGCCATTTTGAACCACTATTAAAAACTCATATCAATCACAAGATCGATCAGCTAAGAACCAAATTAACAATTCACTGAACCCTACACCAGATAATCTTATTTCAAATTTCAGGGATTGTAAACCTTAAGCTATGTAAATTTATTTTAACAGTTAAATGGGAACTTTTTTATCAAGAAATAAGAAAACGCCTTCAAGAGAGTTGTAAAAGAAAATGATCTGTAATTGAGAACAATAATTAAAAAAAAAGTTTATTTCTCTTTGTTTTTTCTTTCTTCTTCTTTTTTTTGGTAATGGTATTCTTAAATTTTGGTTTTGTTAAGTTTTAAAAACGAGTTTTTTGACCAAATAGTAAGAAAAAAAAGATGGATCTTGAAAATTACCTTTTTTTTTTTTATTTTTTGTCGTTGGTTTAGTCGAATATCCATTGCTTAACGATCGTGTTTTAAAAAAAATTCCTTGAACATTGCATTTAACCATCTTCTTCTGAGCAAAATATGATATTTAAGTAGTGTTATCATAGTTAATTTTTTTGGACTCGAAGTTTTCCATTCTTTTGAATAATAAGAAAACAATAATAAAAGAAAAAGACAAAAAGAAAAAAATTTCAAAAAATGATTTCATCTGAATACGATAAGGTAAGAGCTAGAAAAAAATACATCTCAATAATTAAATTGCCTGAGTCGTCTAAAAATGGATTAGTCTTCAATCATAAATAACTAGTTATAGATTTTTTTTTAAATAAAAATATTTTTTCAAACTAAAACCTCATAAAATTTCAATAATTAAATTGTATAAATCTCAAAAATTAAAACTAATATCTTAGTAATCATGTGTTCTAATTATTGTCATTCATGATTAGGTACCAGTGTTTTTAATAATTGAGATTTTCTTTTGAAAAAATTCTAAATTAACCGGTCCCGAATGGTATTTTTTTATTTGAGAAGGAATTTACAACATAAAAGAACATTTTTAAAGTCTAATACTCATTACAAAAGAAGTTTGATTGTGGATCAGAGTTTTAAGTAATTATTTTTTGAAAAAATATTTCAATTCCAAATACAGGGTTTGTCATAAAAAACATATTACAATTTTATTAAATTGGTTTCATTATTTTTGAATTTCCAAAAAAATCGAGGCAGTACTAATGTTTTCAACAGTACCAATAATATACATTTATGATTAAATTGAATTTTGGAAAATGGGGGAAAATTTTGAACTTATCTATTACTCCCATGAAGCACATGTCTTAAATCTTGTACTCATAAATAAAATCTTCACTAACAATAAAGTATGGATAATTATAATTGTTCCCCGAATAAAAATAACAAAATAAGCAAAATCTTGAGAAATGATTCAAATGAAAAAATATTAATTAAAAAGAAATTTATTTGTTTATGGTTAAAATGTAATTTTCTTGAATAAATAGTAGCGAATATCAAACTCCAAATATTTTATCAGTAGCACTTTAAAGAAAATTTTTTTTATTAATTATTTTGAAACAAAAAAAAAATAAAAAAAAAATTCATCTAAATTAATTAAAGTTTTTCTTTTTGGTAACTTCGTGTGGTAAACCAGATACTTATCTTTCATAGTATTTAGTTTTCTTCTTTTTCTTTTTCTTCTTCTTCTCTTTTTGGTTGCTATTGATTGCAATAAAATTATTTTAAATCAAAAAAGATATGTAAAAGATCATAAAGAAAATTAGAAAGATAATGAGTAATCAAATTGAAAAAAATTTGAAACAAAATTGATAAACAAAAAAGTAAAAAAAAAATTCAAGTTTACTTCATAGGCAACCTTAACATAGATAGTTCTTTCACCCAATTCTTGTTCGTTCATTTCTAAGGCACTGTCACGATCTTCTTGGTTTTCAAATTCAACAAAGCCAAATCCTCTTGATCTACCGAATTTTGTCATGACAACACGGGCAGATTTTGCGTTGTAATTGGAAAAAGCTTCTTTTAATTCTTCGTCGGTGGTTTGGAATGGAACATTGGTTACGTATACAGTAGTTTCACTTAATTTTCTTTCCTCTTGGTTATAATTTCTTCTTCTTCTATAATTGGAGCGATATGAATTATTATATCGTCCACCATAATAGTTGTTATAACCTTGATAACCATAGTCATAACTATTATAATCGTTATAATCGTTATAGTAACTCTGTATTTTTTTTTAAAAGCAAATAGCGCAAAAAGAAAAGAAAAAAAAAATAAAAGGAAAAATTAAGAAAGGAAAACCAATAAAAGAATAAAAAGCAAAAAGGATTAAGAGAAAAAAAAAAAAAAAAAAAAAACAAATTACGTTTTCATAGTTGTTATAGTTTCTTCTTGGTTGTGGTTTTTTACGTGTTTTGTTTTGTTCAGAAATTTCTACAACAATTTGTCTACCTTCTTGTTCAGTTTCATGAAGACCTTCAATAGCCTTCTTACATTCTTCAACTGTTTCAAATTCGACAAAACCAAAGCCAAGGCTTCTTGTTCCTCTCATGACAACATTAGCTTCAACGCTATAAATATCATTTTCAGAAATGCAAAAGAAATCAATTAAGATTTAGAAAAGATAACATAAAAAGAGAAAGCTGTTTTGAGAGTTTTTTTTTGTTGGTCATTGAATTTAAAAATAAAAAAAAAAAAAGTAAAAACTAACATGGTTCCGTAGGTTTCAAATAATTCTTGGAGGTCTTCGTTTGTTGTTGAATAAGAAATGTTTCCAACATAAAGTTTTTTGTTTTCAGTTTTGGTTTCTTTAGTTTCTTTTTTAGTTTCTTTATTTTTACTCATTTTAAGAAAGTGTAAACAGTTAAAAAATGAAATCTTCAAATTACGAAAAACAATTTAAAAAGTAAATTTTTAAAATACAATTTAATGGTCTTTTTCAATCCTTTGAGAGTGGTCAAATAACATAAACTCTTTTTTTAAAAAGTATTACGAATTTTAAATTTTATCAAGATTATTTTTTGGTTAAAAAAATAATTTTTTAAACTGCTCTTTTTTGGTTTTACTATTTGATGAGAAATAAATGTAACAAAATTTTCATCAACTTTCCTAAAAAAGATCTTTCAGTAAAAGTCTGGTAAAATTCCAAATTTCTACATTGGTAAAAGAGACTCCCATTATTAATTTTTTCAAAGTATTGGGATTTTCTGAAATTGATTTTTATTCTTGAGATGTATGTTTTTTGGAAAGCTGAATGAAAATTTTGTTTTTTTTTTTGCAATTAACAATCTGGTCAGTTTAAAAGTTCTGAAACACCACCGTTGATTGAAAAGGTAGGTTTTTTGGTTTTTGCAATTGATTTTTTTGAAAAGATATAATTTAAGGGTTTCGTGTCTGCTAGACACCTAAATTTTAAAGTATGTTACTATTGGTGGGTAACCAAATTGTTGAACATAATGCAAATAATCGAAAATTTCAAAGTTAAAATTGTAATATTTGATCCATCTATTAAAAATGATCTTAACAATAAGTAAAAAACCCAAAAAAATTTTGGAAAAAAATCTCCATTTCTGGACAAATTTAAAGTTTGAACTATCAATATTAAGAATTTAAAATTGCAATCTAATTTTCTTTAATTTGTCTCAAAATGGATATTAGTTTTGAAAAAAATCAATTTTATTGAAGAATTAAATAATTAACCAAGAGACACTTGTGACAAATAATTTTTAGAAATGTTAAATAATTTTGATATTTATATATAAACTCTTTTTCAAATAAAAGGGCACAAAAAATTTCAAGAATTATTCATAAATGAATCAAATTAATTGTAGTATCATTCTAAAATCTAAGAAACACTTTAAAACATAAAAAAACACTCAACTGAATCTTTAAAACTCATTAAAACTAAACAATAAAAATTATAATTCAATATTTTAAAAATTGGTGTGTCCTTTTATTTGAAATGAGAAATCTCGTTTTGTAAATTGTAATGAAAAAAATTATAAAACCCAATAAAAACCTTTGAACAAGGCGAATTGGGAAAAAGTTCTCAACATTTTATTGATAATTCTTTACATGTCAAACTTTTGTTCTTTAAAGTCTCATATTCAATATAAAGCCACAATTCATCTGGTATTTTGTTGGAATGTTTTTTCTTTATTTCTCTTTTCTTTGTTCCATGCATCAATCCAATAATGGTCTTTCTTAATTCCTATTTCTAACTCATTCGAAATCAAACTTAAACTGTTTCAGTTTATACACTGGTGGATTATTTCCAAATTGGTTTTTTCTGATCTTGTTTTTTCATTTTCCAACTGTTCAATATCAAAAATAAAAAAAGCAAAAAATGAAAAAATGAATAATTAAAATGAAAATCACCAATAAGTAATTATCTATTTAACAATCAAATTCGATGATATTGACTATTTGAGAGGTGTGCCCTTTTGTTTGAAAAATAGTTTATATATAGTAATATATAAAAGCAACAACAATAGTCATTCTTTAGTTTTTCCAAAAATAATTATTTTGTAAAAGACAAAATTGAAAAAATGAACAATTGTTACTATTGTTGTTCTAAACACTGTCTATACAAGATGATAAGAATATATATATATTTTTTCTTGTTAAATTTTGTCAAAAAAATTAAGAAATCAACCACAAGTGGAAAATTTTTAATTGAATGAAAAAACGGGTTGAAAACCAAATAATCTCTAACATTCTAAACATACTAAATTATAGGAATTGAATAAACCCAGTTTTCAACACTATTTATTGTGAAATTTTAGTTTTTTTTCTATTTCTTCATTTTTTAGCTTATTTAATTTTTTTTTTTATTGATTTTTTTTTTATTCTTTATCAGAAAACTTAATTAAGTTCAAAAACTTTTAATGGTCTACCTTAGTTTAGATTACCTTTGTATTGAAAACCAAAACTTTCACCACTTTAAATTCTCTCTTTACTAGATTATATATGAATTAACATTTAACTATTAAAAATCTATTCTAAACTATAATATTTTAATTGTGATCCTTTATAAAAAAATTAATAAACCAAAAAGATAAAATCTTTCATAAAATGAATATTTATGAATCAAAAATCGTACTATTATTATTTATTATTATTTTTTTAAAAATGAACCATTTTGAAATTATATCACGATCAATAGGGCAATTTGGACAATAGAAATAAGTGATACACTCAATAAAAACAAGCGGTATAATTTTATAACCTAATTAAAAATTTATAATAAAGTTGAAATTATAACTTCTAGTATTACATTTTTTAGGTGAAACTGCCACCCACTCCAAAAATTTTAAGAGAAAATAAGAGCTTGATCTTAATAAAAGTAAAAATAAGATGGTATAAAAAACGCTCAGATACATTTTTTTATACTGAATTATATACTGTTTTTGATTTAAACTTTTTTCATTATTTTTTGTGACAAGAAAATCATTTAAATTGAAATAATTGATTATACATAATACATTTAAATCTTTTTTTCAAGAATCAGAATATATAAAAATTAGTTTTATATATAATAATAATATGCTAGGAAATTATAATCGCTAATTAAATCATAATCAACGTGGATATGAACTCCCAATAAACAGATAAAATATAATAAAAACCAAAAAAATAAGTACCAATATGATCCAATTATTTGCTTTGTTTCTTTTTTATCCCCATTTTCAAAATAAATTCTTTTTTGAAGCTCATTAGATTGTTCATATTAATTATTTTATAATTCAAAATATTATACAATTCTCTGAACATAAAAGTTATCAAAGAATTAAAAGATAATTACATTTTAATATTATCAAGAAAGGGTATATCTTAATTCTCAAGTTATTTTCAATTTATAGGTCACCATGTTTGTAAAAATTAGGAATATTCCAAATTAATTATAATTTGAAATAAAAATGATCAATTGTTACATTCCTCACACTTTTAATATACCCCCAATAAATCAAATTAGAGTCAAAAAAAATGTTTTTTAAGGTACTATTCTTAAGGATAAGATATATTTTTTTTTTGTTGTTAGAAAAGTGTTTGGGGTAAAAAAAGAGATGCTGTGTTATTATGAACAATTTATTTCTACCCTTTTTAAAGGTTTTGTGCATTATTTGATTGTTTCAACAACACACTAAAGGCCTTGGTAATACGCTGTACATTATTGAAAATATAATTGAAGCCAGTATCACTTTTAATGTACAAATTTTTAATAAATTTTAATATACAAAACCATTTCAAAACAAAGTAAAACAATTTGTATTCTAGTAAAATAATTTTTCCAAAAAAAAAATCCAAAAAATAAACCTTAATTTGTAAGTTTTTTGTTCCTAAAAATCATATAACACATTTTCCGAAAAATTTTAAAGTGATTAAAAGGTGAAAATAATTTGTGAAATGAAATTACAAAAAAAAAAAACCACAAATTTAACTAAATACAATGGTAAGTATGGCACTTTTCTTGATAATAATTAAACACTTTCCCCCTCCAGGATTCCGGGTTATAATGGATTAATTACATATATTTAAAAGGTCTGAACCGATAGTAGAAGAAAAAAATTGATTTTTGTTATTTTAAAAATTTTAAATCATTCTTTCATATTTTGATTTTGTTTTCTCTCTTTTTCTCTTGAAATAAAATAAACATTGTTCTTTTTTTTATTGTGGAGTCGGTTTTCTCTAGGTAAAAACACGTTATTTTGATGTTCTTAAAATAGTGGAGATTCTCTAGAAAAATCCTATTGATTTCTATCTGAATTTTGATTTGATTTTCAATAATGAATCAAATTTGACATTTTTTTTTTCACAATATTTCCCATAGAATTTGGGTTTTTTTTACAATTTTTTCGAAATAATATTGATTTACGAGAGATATATTCATACAGGTATCAATTATACATTGGATGTATTATTCCACGTATTACTTTTTTATTCTTTGAAGTATCAATAATAAAAATTATTGATCAATGAATTTTTTTTTTTAGTAAGTTTGGGAGGGGTAAAGTTTAATTTAAAACAGTTGCCTGGGTTTAAAGTAAACCCATTTGGCAGTTCAGTGAAAATTCAAAAGAAAATCTATTTAGATTTAATTGAGATTCAAAATTGTTTCACAAAACCAGAAGTATACATGTTTAAATTATCATTGATTAAAACGAATATTTCTTGAATACTGTGTATCGGATACTTTAAAATTGAATTTCTTTGAACGAAATGTTTATTTTGAAAAAAGTCTCCAAAAAATGTTGATTTTCAGACAAAAATTAGTATAGGTATAATCAGAGTTCCCAAAATGATTCGATTTTTCGAATTTTTAGAATCTCAAAAATAAAAAATCTTGAATCATAATATTATAATGATTTCAATGGGATCAAATTTTATCAAACATTTTCGAATTTTAAAGTTCGATCGAAGGATAATTTTTCAAAAAAATTAAAAATTATTTTATTCTGATTCGATGGAATCAAAAGAAGAATATTTTATTTTGTATCAAAACTTAATGAAAAAAAAAAAAAGATTCTTTTGATTCCATTTCAAAGAAAAATAATTTTATAATCAGTAATAAACTTAAAAACATCAGAATTGACTAAATTATGATGAAAACTAAAACCCCAAGTAGAAAAATCACAAATATTTATTTCTTTGAGAAATATTAAAATTCTTTTTTAAATGAAAAATTATTAATTATTAAATTTGAGAATGATGTGATTCATTATAAAAACGAATGTAAACAAGAAATGAGTTGAGACTTATTATTGGAAGAAAAAAGAATCATTTGATTCCATGGAATCAAAAAAAGAATTCTTTTGGGTCTTTTTCAAAAAAAGAATCAAAATGTTAACTCTGTTGTAATTAAATTAATATATGTATAATTCCTTAAATTCAAAGCTCAATTGAAAGTTTTTCTTTAAACCAAAATTGTAATTTTTAATAATGATTAACTAAAAAATAAATAAAAACAAAATGATACAAAAAAAAAAAATGAAAAAAAGATAAAAAAAATGAGTAAAAAAGCTGAAAGAGATCTTTATTATTCTGAATTTAAGAAGTTGAATTTTCTTCAAAAAGATATTTTGAGTAAAATTTTTTTTATTAAAAAAAAAAAAAAAATGTTTTCAAAATTTTGGCGTTCAAAGTGAAAAATTATTCAAATTAAAATTTTTAATGATTTTTTTTTTGTAAAAAAAAGTAAGAAAATTTATTGAATTATTAGTCATTAAATTTAATCTTCATCTTCTATTTTGGTAAATTATATAAAGAAATATTAATCAAAAAAAGTCAAAGAAACGAAAGAAAGGTAAGAATGATATTAGCAAATAGAAATGATAAAATAAAATAAAATAAAATTAAAAAAAAAGTTAAAACAAACCTTCGTCTTCGTCGTCTTCATCATCTTCGTCGTCGTATTCATCATCATCGTCATCGTCTTCGAATTCAGAAGTCCAGAGAGTGAGATTTTCTCTTAAAAGTTGCATGATAAGAGTTGAATCTTTGTATGAGTTCTCTGTAAGATCATCGATTTCAGCGATTGCGTCATCAAAGGCTTGTTTGGCAAGATGACAGGCTCTGTCTGGAGAGTTAAGGATTTCGTAATAAAAGACAGAAAAGTTTAATGCAAGTCCAAGTCTGATTGGGTGTGTTGTGGCAAGTTCAGAGTTGGCAATTTCAGATGCGTTTTTGTAAGCCAATAAACTTTGTTCAGATGCCTTTTCTCTTTTTTCTCCACTTGTAAATTCGGCAAAATATCTGTAATAGTCTCCTTTCCTTTTGGTATTTTTTTTTTTTTTTTTTTTTTTAATGGTTTTTTAGATTTTTAATGGAAAGTTTAAAATTTTCGAACAGAGAGAAAAAAACAATTTAAAAAAAAAAAGAAAAGAACAAAAATCAAACATTTTGTAATAAAAGGCTTTGCTTTCTCCACTGGAAGCTTTTTTGATCAAGTGTTCATCAATAATCTTGAAGATTCCATCACAAATTTTTTCAAGTTCGTTTTCGATTTTGACACGGAGTTCTGTGATCTTCTTGACACCTTCTTCGTTGTTTTCCTTGGTTTCTTCTTTTTCAAGGATTGACGATAAGATTCTCCATGATGCTCTTCTTGAACCAATCAAGTTTTTAAAGGCAACAGATAAGAGGTTTCTTTCTTCGATGTTTAATTCAACATCAGCACTGGCTACTTCTTTGATGGCTTCAACCATTTCTTTTCATTTGAATAGAGTTTGGGTTTGTTTTTAGTTTGCGTTTGCGTTTGATGAAAAAAAAATTATTTGTTGGAAATAAAAAAGAAAAGGTAAAAAGAAAAGGTAAAAAGAAAAGGTAAAAAGAAAAAAAAGAAAAAAAGTAAAAAAAAGTAAAAAAAAAATTAGTAATTTATTTTTAAAACAAAAAAAAAAAAGTTAAGATTTTGGAAAAAGAAGTTTTTTGTTCTTTGAAGTCGATCAGGAAAAACAAAAAGGAAGAAAAATTCAAATAAAGCAAAAACAAAACAAGAGAGTGAAAAATGGAAAAAAAAAAATTTATATATAAATATACAAACCTTCGTATCTTTCTGCTTGTTCGCAGACCTTTGCTTGGTATACTAAAAGTTCACGTTGTTTTTCTTCCATATTGATTATATTTCTATTTCAGTTATATTTTGCATTTAGTAAAAGAAATTTGTAAGAAAACGAGGTTAAAGAAAAATATTAAAAGTGAAAAAAAAAAAAAAAAATAACAAAGAAATTATTAGTTGAGTGAAAATTAAAAAGTTTGGTTCAGAAGATCCAAAAACATAAACATTTGCTGGAACAACACATCACACATAGAAAGGGAAGTAGAAGAAGAAAAAAAAAAGAAGAAAAAAAAAAAAAAAAAAAAGAAAGAAAAACTGGTACTTACAAAAAAATTTATTGAAAAAGAATAAGAAAAAATGAAAATTTTAACCTAAAAAAAATTTGACAATCCTTACAATTTGTTCTTTGAATGTAACTTACCAAATATTTGGCACATTTTGGCGAGTATTCATTTGTAACAAATATTAAAAAACAAAAATTAATTACCAAAGCTATTAACAAGTTAAACAGAAAATTTTGAATGTATTTTGTTTGTCTTTTGGATTTCTGATATTTTTTGTTATTTGTGTGACAAATAAATTATTTGTTTGACGATTTTTCAAAAATGTTTTAAAAAAAATTGTTACCTCAAACTGCTCTCAAATATTTTTTAAAAGTTAATAAAAAATGTTAGGAATGAAGGGTGTATAAGTGATCTCATTCTTTTTACAAAAAATAATCAAGAATTCTTTAAGGGGCTATTAACACGATTTATTTATTTTACCAGACGTAATAGAGAATTTGGTGTCACAAAGATTTGACTTAACTTCAAATGAATCTTCTTTTATCAACTTTAGGGAAATGAGTTTTCATTTTTAAAAAGTTCATTTTTACCCAATCAATTTTTGGGATAAAAGATCTGATCTTACACGCTTTTTGGTTTGAAATGACTGAACCAAAAACATAAAAAGAAAAATCTATAAAATAATTTTTGTTTTGATGAAGTCTCACTTTTAGAAAATTATGGTGTTTTTTTTTAAAAATAAAGAACCTTGGGAATTTAATTTTATTTAAAAAAACAAGGAAAAATAAATAAAATATTGAATACTTGAAGATGATGAAAAAATTGATTTTTTATTTTAGTTTTGATTTATTTCTTCATTTTTTTGTGTTTTTACAGATATTTAATTGTCTCCATTTTTGAAAAAGATTGTAAGGATCGTTATTGGTAAAAACACCGGGAAAAGAAAAATTATTTAGAACCAAGTTATTGCCTATGAAGTGAAGATTTTTTTTTATATTGTAAAAATATTTTCTTTTTTGGTATTATTAAATCCGAGAACTAAGAAAAAAAAATCAACATTTGCTAATTGTACACCAATTGTTAACTTTCATTATAATAAACACTATTGGTTAAAAAAAGATCTTTGATCAAAAATTATTTTTCAAGATATTGTACTTTTAAAGTTAAAAAATCCAATTTCCCAGGTTCTATTAAGATTTTTTTAAAATATAATAGTAAAAAATTAGAAATTGTTTTTCATCTTCCAGCTAAGAATTCATTTTGTTATATTTTAACAGTTTTAAGAAAATTTTTTAAATATATTTTAAATAGGGAATCAATTATTTGATCTTTTAAAGAATTATTTGTACTTTTAAATTGGAAAAAATATTTTTTTTTTTCGATTTCTAGCTAGGTTTTTTTTAATTTAAAAGAATGGGGAAAAAACAAAGATTTTACTCGATTCTTTTGAATTTTGGAAAACCTAGGCACTTGACAGCACTCTACGGCACTTGACAGCACTCTACGGCACTTGACAGCACTCTACGGCACTTGACAGCACTCCACGGCACTTGACAGCACTCTACGGCACTTGACAGCACTCTACGGCACTTGACAGCACTCTACGGCACTTGACAGCACTCTACGGCACTTGACAGCACTCTACGGCACTTGACAGATACTTGCAGTTAGTTTTTTTTTTATTTTTTGAAATAAAAAGAAAATGTTTGAAATTTTCTTTGAATTTCTAAATTTAAAAAAAAAACACCTTTAGCCTTTCCAGAATCTAAATGAATTGAGGATAATCTTTGGTTTTACTCTTCTCTTTTGAATCGTGGAAAAGTTAGACACTACTCGTTACTTGGTGAAACTTGGCGTAAACTCCAGTTAGCCCTTCTTGAACATCAGAAATAAAACAAATTACATATAATTTTTCTGTATATTTCAAAAATAAAAAAAAAACCTTTGGTCTTTCTTGGATTATATTTTTTTTTTGGAAAATCAATAGATTTTGGTTAGGTTTTTCTGAGTTTTCAAGTTATCTGTGAAGTGTTTTACGTTTTTTTTTGAGGTTTTCCATTTTATTTGAGAAATCTATTGTTTTTCCAAATAAATAGAAAACCCAAAAAAAAAACAAAAAAACAACCAAAAACAATAGATTTTCAAAATAAAATAGAAAACCTCAAAAAAACCTAGAATACTCGTTAAATAAAATAAAAAACACCAAAAAAAAACCTAGAAAAGTTGACAGACAAAATAGAAAACTTCATGAAAATAGTATTTTTTTCTTTTTAAAATTCGTGAAATATAAATAACCACGCTTATATTTTGAAGAATTTAGAAGAATTGATAAAAATCTTTGATTTTATTATACTCTTTTGAACTCTGGAAAAGTTATTCACCCCGTAAAACTTTACGACACTTGATGTAATTTTTGTCTATTTTTCCGGGATATAAAAATATTGAGTCAAAACAGATATTTCCACTGCATTATTTTAAAACCTGGAAAAGGTGGAACGTGGAAAATTTATTATTTTGAGTTGTTTTTTTTTTTTTCCATATTTGGGTTTTTTTATATGAGAAGAGTGTTTTCAAAACTATGAGTTATTGTATATTCAAAAAACACCACAAAGTCGAATTTTAAGTAAATTCATTGTCACATCGATTTAAAAATAATTCCCCAAAATAGACCCCTTTTACAAACTTGAGACTTTTAAAAATCGAGGTGTTAATAACAAAAAAAAAAACAACCAATAACCCCAAGATTTCCACGAACTGGAATATTGGTTACAGTCAGTTCCAATTTTAAGGCACAAACTTTGACGAAATTTAAGGCACAAAAAAATCCCAAATTAAAGCACAAAATTTGGAATTTTTTTTTTTTACAATTTATTTTTCTAGAATCTGAATTTTGTGCCTTAATTTGAGATTTTTATTGTGCCTTAAATTTCATTACAAGTTTATGCCTTGAAAGTGGAACTGGCTGTATATAATGAATAAACTGTATTACCATAATTTTAATTATAATTCAAGTAATAATTTTATCTAGCTTTGAATTTTCAATTTTATTTTTTCACACAAGTGGTGTGCGAATATTGACCTTTAAACAGTTTACGTTTTTTTTTTTTTTTTATTTTTACAAATTTCTGATTTTTATATAATGCTATTTAACTTAAAATATTTAGAATTGAGTTTTATTAATGAGTATTTGTAAATTTATAATAATAAAAAAAAAGCAAAATAATTAAACAAACCAAATCGATTCAACTGTGAAATTATTTTGAATACATAATTGGTAATATTTTGAAAAAAATGAAAAACTTCAATAATTGTGTGTGTGGAAAAACATTTATAATCAATTGTAATAAAAACAAAAAGTGGGATGAGATACAAATGAAATATCAAAAATACAAGGTAATTAAAAAACTTTACGCATTTATATAATAATTAAATTGATTTTGTTATTTGGGAAAACACACCCATTTTTCCCTTCAAGGTTTTATTGTAAGTAGGAATGGTTTGATATTTTAGGATTTTTTTTTTGATACAGTCAGTTCCACTTTTAAGGCACAAACTTTCAACGAAATTTAAGGCGCAAAAAAAATCTCAAATGGAGTCACAAATTTGTAAATTTTTTTTTACAATTTATTTTACTTAAATCTGAATTTTGTACCTGAATTTGAGAGTTATTTATACCTTAAATTTCGTAGCAGTTCGTGTCATAAAAGTTTAACTGGTAGTACTATTAAATTTGATGGTTAATAAGATAATTACTTATTAGATATTTTCATTTTAATTATTCATTTTTTTGTTTTATTTTTATTTATCTATATTAAACTGTTAGAAAATGAAAAAAAAAAAAAAAAAAAACATGATAATAAGAAACCAATTTTGAAAACAATCCCCCAGTATAAAAATGAAAACAGTTTAAGTTTGATTTTGAATGAACTAGATATAGGAATCGATGAAGACCATTATTGGATTGGTTTCTAGAACAAAGAAAAAAAAATCTTGAAAAAAAAAAAAAATAATAAAAATAAAAAAAAACAATTCCAACAAAATACCCAGATGAATTGTGGCTTTATATTGAAAATGGGACTTTAAATAACAAATGTTCCACGTATAAATTTTTGGTGTCTAAAGAAATTTTCACAAATTCGCCTTGCTCAAAGGTTTTTATTGATTTTATATTTTTTTCCACACTCAATTTACAAAACGGGATTTCTCATGTCAAATAGAAGCGTACATTAGTTGTTAAAATATTTAATTTTAATTTTTATTGATTACTTTTAATGAGTTTTAAATATCCTTTGGGTGTTTTTTTTATATTTTAAAAGAGTTTTTATCTTTTAGAATGACACTACAATTAATTTGATTCAATTATGAATAATTCTGGAAAATTTATGTGCCCTTTTATTTGAAAAATAGTTTATTTTATATTTTTTTTAATTTATACCTTATACTTTAAATTTTTTAACAAATATAAGTGGTTAAATATAAATATCAATATAAAAAAATCCAGAAAAACATTCTAAATAATTTATTTTGGTAAAATAAGTTGTCAGAAACTAAATTCAAAAAGAATAATTATCTTAAAAATATAATAATTTAAAAAAAAAAACAATTAAATTGAAAAATCTCCTAATCTTCCCAATTATTCTTTTTAGTTGGGGTAAACATAATCAAAGTGTTTAATCGTATATTTCCCCTTTCAAGGAGGAATATTACTATTGTAACTTTAAGTTATTCTTCTCAATACTGAAAAAATCTTGCAAACAAAGACCTTTTTAAATCAGAATTTCAAAGTATCTATTATTTTTCCAAGATTAGGAAGTAATATTCAACATTAAAATGACAACAAAATTAATAAAAAAGAGAGAAAAAACTAATGAATATTCTTTATGGGTATTATGATTTTCTTCTCTAAAGTGGTTGTAATTTAATACTCGTCGCCAAATAAAAATTAAAAACATTTTTATAGTCTTTCAAAATTGCTGGAAAAAAAAAACAACTTGAGAAGGTTATTTTTGTTTTTTAGAGTAAAAAATGAAAATTATAACAAATAATGATAAAAATCATTTAAAAATTGTTAAATACCTGAAATAATAAGATGAAAACAAAACATATATTTTACAGTATTCAAGAACAACTAAAAATTAAATGTGATCAATAATCTACCTTCCAAACATTCTAAATTTATAAAAACAAGTTATTTCTTTTTTCTTTCAAAAATAAAACAAAAAATTATATAAAAAATTGTTCTAAATATTTGAAAAGAGTATTATGGATAATTTTATTAAATAACACTCGCTGAAAAAAAGTCAAGATTTTTTTTTTTTTGCTTATAATCAAATTAATTTTATAAGAAATTAGCTATTCTCGATTTTCTTCTTATTTGAATGTTTATGAGGGTCTTTTTTTCTACTTTATCTTTATCAAAAAAAGGAAGAAGAAGGAGGGGGGGCTAGATGAAGAAGGGTGAAAAAAAGAAGGAGAAAGAAAGAAAAAGATAAGAATAAAAAAAAATCTAAAAAAAAAAAAAAAAAAAAAGACTTAGAAAAAGAATATAAATTAAAACTAAAAATTGATAAACTTTGAAAAATTATTCTGATCTAAAAATTGAAAACATTTTTTTGATAAAAATTGGAAAATATCATCAAAATGATGTTTTATAACATTATAAAGGTTGACAAAAAATTTAAAAAATGGCTAAGATGAAAAAAATTATGAATTTCTCAAACAAAATAAGGCAAATTTTTTGAAGAATTGATTTTCTTCATGTTTTTCTTTTACTTTTTATTTATGTTCAAGTGTATTAACACCATCTCACTTAGTTCTATACAACACTTGAAAAGAAAAAAAATAAAGGGGATCTTGTTAATACGAATTTTAAAAAAACACTGTAAAGTAGTGAAAAAAATACAAGACAGGAAAAAAATTATTAAAAAAAATGTTAATTGTGAATATTAGAAAAATTGTTGTTAAATTTCTTTTATTTAAAATCAAATTTTTAAAATTATAACTCACCCACTTAGTAGAATGTTGATTCATTGAATTATACTGGCTTAAAATGCCATTTAATCAATCATAAAAACAAAAATAAAAATTATCATTTTCCAAACTCTCGCAAATCTTGATAAACTCGATTGTTTTTCAAAAAAAGTTGATCTAGTTTTGCTATCAAACAATTGAATTGAGTATTCTAGAGAAACTCCACTTGAATAAACTTTAGGTATGTTTATTACTTAGTTCATTAAAAATTTGGTTATTTATAAAAAGGATTTGTTTAGAAATATTTGCAATTATACAACAATTTTCCTAATATTCACAATTAATAATCTGTTCCTATATATTTGATCATGTGTATTTTTTTCACTATTAAACATTTATTATTACTTTTAAGGAACAAAATTTTGACTGAATTTATTTCATACAAAAATTTCCAAATTAAAGCACTTTTTTTTTGAATTATTATTTCCATAGTTTCTATTACTTGAATTCTAATTTTTCTCTTTCACTTCATTCGTACAAAATAATCGACATTAGACAATATCTTCAAAATTCGACTGGTTGACAGAGTTTAATTTAGCTGTCTAGTGTGGATTTTAAATAATCCATATCAACAGAAAAATTGTTTATCAAAGTATAAGTATAGGATAAATTGTATGACCAAACAAGTACAAAGCTAGGATTTACCAACCTTTAATATGGTAATTATTTTATTTATCATTAAATTAGTTGTTATGTTACCTCCAACGTTGTATTAGAAACCCCAACAAAGATTCCATTTCCAAATTTTGTTTAACTAATAATCTCCAAGAACAAACTTTTCAGTGTTGTAAAACGAGATTGTACCAAAAAGTTAAAAATGAATTTCAGGAAAGAATTAGAAATTTCTGTCTTTGGGATGACATTAAAAATAAAAGAGGGTTTATTTCAAAAGTGCGTTTATAAAGGAATGGGTACAAAGCAACTCAAACCACCACCTAATTCACAACTACCTGATCTCTTAATTCCTAAATATTGTTTATTGCGCTAGGAGTATCCCTATACTATTCAAAACGAACAAAACCCAAAAAACAAAAGAAAACAGAATTTGGTTATTGATCCAAAACAAAGAAGAAGAAAATCAAAAACATGTAATTTGGTTTTTCTTCAGTTTAGAGGGATCTTTTGGTGTGTAGTTTTCTCTTGAAAAAACAAAAAAGTAAAAACCCAAAAAGTTAACAATTAACTTTTCATTCAGAAACTTCACATTTCGGATCGCAAAAGGAAACCTTTGTTTTAAAAATCAAAAACTTCCACAAACCAAATCCACTCACTTTAATTTTTAAAAGCCATAAATAAATAAAAATGTTACCCAAAAAAAAAAAATATAACATCAAATAATCCAATAAGAAACACAAGAAAAGAAAGGGAACTTATTCAATATTCTTTCAAGGAGTGTATGGTGAGTTTTGGTGAAAAAATGACAAAGACGTTAATTTTGACACAAAAAGTCCTTTTACATCCCAATATTTTTCAATAAAAAACCTGCGTTTCAAAAGCAACAAGATCTCTTGAAAATGATTAATTTAAAGCTAACAAATAGTAACTCTAATACCACAGAACACTCGATCAAGTTATGACCTTTAATGCTGTCAATTTATTTTAAACTTGTAATTTGTTTTACTCATACCAAACGAATATTTGTCAAAGGTTATTTGCAATTTTCCAAAAATTATCTCTGTAATTGGTTCCTATTCATTAACTAGTCCAAGACATTTCCTTTTCAAAGCATATGTAAAATCATTTTTTTTTTTTTGTAAAATTATTATTGTGTTAAAAATGTTAACAAGCTTAACAAATATTTCAACACAATATAGCCTTAAGAATTTTTCTAGGTTCTTTTCTGAAGAATCTAAAAAAGTTCTTTTGACTAATTATACCAAAATGAAAGGGTAAATAATTTTTTTTTTTTTTTTTTTTTTTTTTTTTCTTTTCCTCAGAACTAAACAAAAAATACTTTTTCAATTATACTTAACAAAAGGTGATCTTGTAAATTACCTCAAGAGCGACTGTTTAGCTATTTGAAAGCTCTTGAGTTTGAATCGCACACCCAGGAACAAAGCGATCTTGTTAACTTCACAACTTTCAATGATTCAAAGATCCCTGTGATGGACTGCTGCGTTATCCCACTTAAAGACATACCAAACAGATACTTAGTGCAAACAACTGACTTTTTTTATCCTTCGGTTGACGATCCATACAAACAGGGACAAATAGCATGCGCAAATACTTTATCCGATCTGTATGCAATGGGAGTTACAGGTTGTGATAATATGCTAATGCTATTAGGTGTGTCTTTACAAATGAATCTGAAACAACAAGACTCTTCAACAATACAATTAATTAAAGGGTTCAATGGTAATTCTTTCTTTTTTACTTTATTTTTTTTTTTTTTTCTTTTTTTGCTTTCGAATGAAAACAAATTTTTTATTTCTTCTTTTGAAAAAATTAAAATGCTGAACTGAAAGGATTAAATAGACGAAATAGAATCAGGGTACTAACATCACAAATCATTTTCATTAAAATTTCAGCAATAGTTTTCAAAACCCATCCTCATTGTGCTTAATTTGATTATTTAAACACTTTAAGGATGGGTGCAATATGAATTCGTAATGTACAATAATAAACGAAATCCTTTTATTTTAGTTTAAGTATTAGTAAACTAAAAAAAATCTTTTCCTAAATTTAAGAGTAAATCAAAAAAAAATTACCAGCATCTTGAAATTGAAAAATCAAGTACTAATCTGATGACTACAATAAGACCAAACTTTACTTTTAAGATCTGTTTTCCGTAACGAATTATTATTTTTAACAAGTTTTGATCCATTTTTTCTCACATTTGAAAAAGTTCAAAATCCAACATATTTTCAAATTATTTCTAAAATAATTATCTTCATTTGAAAAAGAAAGAAATCTTATTGTCTGCGAAGGAAGTGTACAGAAATACGACTTTAAAAAATAAAAACACCAAGTTTTCAAAATAACCCAATATAAAAAATCTACTTAATTTCTAAAAAATTACAATAATTTATTTTAAACTTGTAAAAAAATATCATTTATTTATTCAAAGAACAGTTCTGATTAATTTTTTCATTTTTGTTGAACAAAAGATATGTCTTATGTTACAATTTCTGTACTATTTTAATTTTTTTTTTCTTTTGGGTATTATGTTCAATAAAGCAATCATTCAATTGTTAAATGAAGTGCTTTACTTTTTTCAATCATCATTTTTTCAAAAATACAAACTTTGCAATGTTTATTTTTTTTTCTCTTAAAAAAAAATTCCAAGCTGATCAGTTTCAAAACAAAAGTTTTATAATTTGATGAGAAAGGAATGGAATGGGACTTGTTTTTGAAAATTTTAGAAATAAATTTCAAAAAATTCAAAAAATGTGATTTGAATCCGGTGATAATGTACTAAAATTAGCTATTGTTTTAGCAATAAATAAACCATTTCAAGAAGTAAACGGTATCTATTTGTTCTTTTTAAATGACATTGGATAAATAATCTGTCTTGAAGTTGGAATACCTTATGTATTTCTGGTTGATTAGAGGACTTTTATTTTTATAAAAATAGATTTTTAAAATGTAGTTCACATTTACAGATCTTGAATCTTGAGAGGGCTATCGCTTTTATTTATCCTTGGGTGTGTGTACCCCTCTCTGTACTAAAGCGAAATATGGGTCTTAAAAAAAAGAAAGTGAGAAATGGTGAATAAAATTTGTTTTTAATAATGAGTGGTAAACATGATCGATGAAAACATTTTTTATCTTTACCTTCTTTCAGGTTCTATTAACTTGAACTTCACTACCATTCTAACAAAAAACTCGTAGATGCTAAATATCGCTTTTTTTTTTGATTGATAATCGATTTTGAGATTTGGGCAAAAAGTACATTATCCCCAAATTCTAAGTCATATATGAAAAACAATCAAACCATTAAATTATAAATTCTCCCAAAATACTTTTTTAAAACTTGGAAAATTCAACTTACTGGTATTTGAATTTCAAATAGGGAAATTTTTTCACTTGGTTTACAATTTCCTTTTTGTAACAAAGCCTCCAATTTACAACCCACTTCTTTGGGAAACTCTGTTTGCATCAAAGGAAATTGAAAAGGAAGTGAAAATATTTTCCTATTTATAATTCAAATACCAGTATAAACCATAAAGAAATACTATTTAATTTTGATTATTTTTAATCAATAATTAATAGCTCCATCTTAATTTTTTCAGTGGGTTAGTAATAACCTAAAGTATTAACAGTATCAATAGGCTTTATTATTATTTTAAAAATTTTTAAATATTGTCAAACAAACAAAAAAAATTAAATTTAATAATTCTAATAAAAAAAAGAAATAGATATTATCAAATAACTTATTTAAATAATAACTATTCATTTTTTTTACTCCTAATATTTGAAAAAGAAAATTACCTAATCTTTTAAATTTCAAGAAATTTAATAAATATTTGTGAATAAAATAAATGATCAATTTTTTCTTTGATCTTCAAGAGATGCAATATTTGATTTATTTTTGATAATTTTTAAAATATCATGGTTTTATATGTTAATAATAATTTAAAAGCGAATTACCAATAAGATTTAATTATTAATAATCATTTAATACTAAAGAATAATTTTTTTTTTTTCAATTTATTATTTTATGTGATGAGTAACAATTTTTGAAATATAGTTTATTATTAATGAATTATTAAAATTGATACATTATAAAAATCATGTAATATGGCATATTTCCGAGAAGATTTTTTAAAAAATTAAATAAACCGAACAAATCGAATTCAAACAAAGCCAAACAAAACATCGGAACAGTATTGTATCCATAAATTAAACATCTTCTTCTTCAATAGAAGTAATTTGTAATAAATATCTGATCAACTAAAAATTTCAATTTTATAAATATATATTTCTTTCCTTTCTGATATTTATAAAATAACTAATTCCCAAAAACAACATTATAGATACTGCAAACAAAGCTGGAACATATGTTAGGGGAGGTCAAACCGTTTTTAATCCATGGACACTAATTGGTGGTGTAGCAACAAGGGTTTGTAAAAGAGAAGAAATAATCTTACCGGAAAACGCAAAGGCAGGTGATGTCTTGATCTTAACAAAGCCTTTAGGAATCCAAATTACAACCAACATGAAAAAAATAATGGGAAATAAAGCAATATGGAAAATGCTATCCAATAAAGTTACAAAAGAAGCCGTTGACAAAGCAATTGAAACAGGTGTCCGTTCGATGACAAGACTTAATCTAGACGCTGCTAAATTAATGCACAAATATGATGCCCATGCTGCAACAGACATTACTGGATTTGGTCTCATGGGGGCATTCACAAAATTTGGCAGTATGCCAAACCGAAAAAATTGGAATCAAAATTCATACTCTTCCCATTATCAAGCACACACTACCATTCGACAAACTCATGTTTTATGGATTAACTAAGGGTAAAGCAAAGGAAACTTCAGGTGGCTTGTTGATCTCGATCAACCCAAACAAAGCTCAAAACTTTATTGACGATTTAAAAAAAACTGAAGGATATGATTCTTGGATAATCGGTGAGTTTGTAAAGGGGGAAAGAAAAGCTCAAATTATTAAAGATCCGAAAATTGTAGAGGTTTTGTACGATTAAAATTTTAATTAACTCTTACTGATTCATAATTTTTTATCAAGAGAAGAAAATTAGATTTTTAATTTGGATTAACTCCCAGATCCAATATCAAATCTTAAATAATTTTCTTCTTTTATTACCTTCAAAAAAAAAAAAAAAAAAAAAAAAAAAATAATAATTTTTTAAATAAATCTAAAAGATATTATTAATAGAGATTTTTTACAAGAGTGACGAAATAATGATAAACAACTTAAATTGTGCATTATTTCTGAAAAATATTGGAATTTTTTTTTTTAATATCTTTTTCATTCTATTTAATCAATTATTTTTTTTTAAAATTATACAATGCTTCCATTCACCCCCCATAAATTATTAATAATAAATTAAACGAACCTCTACCAATAACTATTTTTTTATTTTATTTTTTGTTTTATTTATTCTCCAAAATTTGCGAATTTTTTTTTATTTTATTTTTTATGATTGAAGAAGTGTAAATTACACCCTAAATGATCTTATACTTAAATTCACACTTCAAGAAATTTATGTATAAAATAATCGAGTTTTTACTCTGTATTAATGAAACAAAATAATTTCAAACTGTTGTGATTTAAAATTAATTCATTAAGATTTCATTCTTTTAATTTGGTGTTAAAAATTATTCTATTTTTTTTCATATAGAAGGACATACACATAAAAAATGATCAATATTTTCTATTATTTCTTTTTTGTTTATATTTGAACATAAAGGGTTTAATTTATTTGAATTGTTATTTATTAGATAGTAGTGTCCATTTAAGCAATTAATAAGTGTCATGTATTGTAAAATTGTTAAAATTGAAGCAAAACTTATATATTTTTGGGATCAAAAAAAATTTGTTTTTTTATTATTTTATAATACACTTGTAAAGTTTCCCAACTGAGAGTATATAATTTACTCATTTTAATTATGAATATAATTTTTTTTATAAGAAGCCACACTTTTTCTGAATTCTTGTGAATTTTATTGTTGATTTTATGATTTAATTCGATTATTTTTTTAAGATTTGGGAGATGATTTTTTTATTGATTTTTGAATTTAAATTAATTTATTTACTGTTATTATCATATTTACGTAATTATTATGTTTTGTCAATAATAAGTGATATGCTTCTGGTTATTTTACATATTTTACCATAACATGTATACTTTGTTTTTGTCAAAGTACCCCAGCATTTTTTATAAATATCAATTATTATTTATAATGTTGACCTTTAAAGAACAAATAAGAAATAATAATAATAAAAAACCACAAAGTAAAGTTGATATCAGTATGAAGTATAAAATAATAAATCGATAAAATTTCTTAAAAAATGAAAAACCCAAATTATTAGGAAACTATTAAGAAAAACAAATATTATTTTGATTTTCAATAGTAGATCAAAAAAATTACAATTGAAATGAATATGATTTCTCTAGATCATTTTCACCTTTTAGATAACCCCAGAATAACAAGTTTTTACCTACCGATTATAGGCCATATAAAAAAAAAAAGATCATAACTTGGGTTTCATATATATATATATATATATATATATATATATAGCAAAATATGAATAAAATGTAATAAAATGATATCAATAACGAGATTTTCAAAAATATTTTTTTCATCTAATATCCATTCAAACACTTTGAATATTTGAAATTAATCAATAACAACACCCAGATTCACTGGAAAATGTTTTATTGTTATTAAAATTCAACTAAAGCCAGCTCCACTTTTATGGCACAAACTTTGAACAAAATTTAAAGCATAATAAAAAATCTCAAATTAAGGTACAAAATTCAGATTCTAGTAAAAATAACTTGTAAAAAAAAAATTCCAAATTTTGTACCTTAATTTGAGATTTTTTTGAGTCTTAAATTTTGTTGAAAGTTTGTGACTTAAAAGAGGAACTGACTATATGTTATTTTATAATTATATATTTCTAATCCGTATGTTAACAAGGATTAAACAAGTATGTACATTTTACCTTTGTAGAAACTTTTAATTAACAAAATTACTGAAAAATATTTTTTAATTAACATGGGATATTGAAACTTTAGATTAAAATACCACTAATCACTGTTCAATTTGTCGACAGAACCCAAAATAAACCAGAGTTGAATCTTTTATTTTTCAATTTTTTTAACATTTTGTTTTGATTAAAATTTTGTTTTTATTAAAATATAAATTAGACCAAGAAATCTATTTAAGGGAATGTATAAAATTAATCCACGAATAATACTATAAAATAGACCATATAAGGTGTATATTGAAATAAAACTTTTTTTTAGAATACCAAAGAAAAAAGAACACCTTTCTCGAGAAACTTGTTGGAATCAATAATAATAAAAAACCAAACAAAGTATATTTTGAAATATTTGCTTTATCTTTTTAATTTATTGATAAAAAACCTGGTCATTTTCTTGAATTTCTTACCCTAACACTTAAAAATTTTATTATTTCATATAACATTTTTTTACAAATTTAATATCAAACTACCTTTTTTAAATATTTTTAATAAGGCAAATATATACAAAGAATAATGTTTCAAAGATTAAAGGTAAAATATTGATTTCTCAAAATCAAAAAACTAACCACAAAAGAATCAACATAAAGGTTAGAAAAAATTTGAAAAATAAATCAATTAAGATTCTGGATTATTTTAATTTAATTCTTTAATATATATTATTTAATTGAAAAAAAACATACAGTAAATCTTTATTTCTAAAGATAAATTCAAATATAATATCTTAACTTTTGAACCAAAATGAATAATTAGGCAAATTACAAGAATATAGAATTTTTAAACCCATTTCATGAATGTTTAGAAATTACAAGTAATTTATTAATCAAAATTTTCAAATAATTTATTTTCCAATTTTGAATTAAAAATAAAACCTAGTAAATATTAAATAATAATAGCAAACTTTTTAGATTAGATCAAGAATTATGTATTTAAAATTATTATTTTTTGATTATTATTTTATTTTTTCATTTTTTTTTTTTTGATTTACATTTATAAATTCGTATGCAAATATATTTTACAAATATATATTACACCCCTATAATATTAAAAGTTAAATTTGTTTGATTAAAGAAAGGATTTAAAGAATTCAATTTCTTCTAAATCATAACATTCAAAATTTGTAAAATGTCGTTATTAAAAGTTAATATAAACAATTTTATAACCAAAATCCTAATTATTTATTCATGAATGTTTATCGAATAATTATTTAAAGTCAGTTCCACTTTAAATCCACACTTTTTCAACAAAATTTAAGGCACAAAAAAATCTCAAATTAAAGTTCATTTTTTGAAATTTTTTTTTTTTACAATTTATTTTACTAGAATCTGAATTTTGTGTGTTAATTTATGATTTTTATTGTTCCTTAAATTTCGTTGAAAGTTTGTACCTTAAAAGTGGAAATGACTGTAAATATTCGAACACAGATGATATGGTTATAAAAATAATGTGAAGTAACACGTAGTATTAGTGATAATTGATTTACTTAATTAAAACCTAGATTTATGTGAAAGTTAAGGTTAAAAAAAAAAAAAAAAAAAAAAAAAAAAATTAAACACATCATTTATTATCGGTCTTGGAATAATAAATTGAAAAAAAATCACTTTATTATACACCCTCCTCTTTTTTATATAAATATAGTTCACAAAAATTATTATACAAGTTATAATATTTATTTATTTTTTAGCCCTTTTTTATATTATTAGTTATATTATGTAAATTATGGAACCTGGATAAAAAAAATATTTCAGAATCGAAAAAAAGATAATCTAGGTGAAATTTCTACCATTTATTTGTTTTTTTAATTCAGGGAAAAGGGTAAATAACAAAAATTTACCAAAATAAAAAAAAAAAGAGCTGAAGAAAGATTATTAAAATATTTAATAAAATAATAATATCATTTGTATTTGTAAATCAAAAAGAAACTACAGTTTGTTATTTTTTTTTCAGAATTTTAAATAATTGAGTAGATTTAAAGATTTTACTAAATTTGAATAATACCCTAGAAAAAACCATCTGCCTTTTTTTTAATTTGAGAAACAATAAAAAACTTTATTTGGAATTGTGAAAGATATAAATTTATCAGAATCAAATGGAAAAAAAAATAGCAAAAATTTTAGAAAAAAACTCATATAAAAATGTAATTCTTAGAAAAAATACTCAAAAGCACCTTAATCTGGTTAATCAAAATTACGAAATTTATTGTTCTTGTAGAGAATTTTTCATCAAAGCTCTAATGGTTAGAAAACTTAAGGTAATAAAGAAAAAATGAAAATAAAAAAATTGAAAATAAAAAATTCCTAAAATAGTAAAAAAATATACAAATTCGGGTACATAGTGCCCCCACTTTTCGGAGTCGTGGAATACCAATTTATTAATCACAGTTTGTGGAATCTAATTATAAATAATCTTTCTATCGGGTTTTTACCCCTCCTGTTTCAGAACGTGGATAGTTTTTAATTTGGTCATGTGAAGGATATAATATTTTTTTATTTTGATATTTTAATTATTTTTCTTCTTCTCCTTTTTATTTAGTAAATTTTATTTGATTACTCCTTTCTCAAAATAAATAAATAAACAATAAAAAACTTTAAAATATTTTCTTTTTATTTTCCAATATAAAAAATACTCTTTAACTTTTCTTGGATTTTCATTTTATCCATAAAATCAATAGATTTTACATAATGAAACATAAAAACACAATACAACAACTATTGACCCTTCCAAGGATTGAAAGAACAGTATTTTAAACAAGGATTATACTAAATTCTTACTCACATTGGGATAGTGAAACACATAATTGTTCTCTATAGTACTCCAAAGTCACGGATCCACACTGAATGTAAAAATGGAATTGCACCAGTCAGGGTATTATAGTAAACATAGATTACCATAAATTACCATCTGCTAATATTTAAGACAGATCGCATTAGTTACACCTTGGTTCACATAGCATTTTAAAATTAGTCAAATAAGAAATAAGTTGATCTTTTCAATTAAAAATGATAATTCCATCAATGAAACACCCAAAAATTCATAAATAAGAATATATTCCAGGATAAATTTAAAATTTATGTCATCAATCTTCATGATTCAAAGTTGAAAGTCATCATTCTTAAAATTTCTTGGAATTGTAGATTATCCCAACAAAAAATTAGAACTTAAAAAATTAAATAAATAACACAGTGATTAATTTTACTAAATATGTTTACGTCTTCAAAACAGATTAGAAATGCATCTATCTCCAATAAAAACGGGGGAAATAATCATTTTTAGCCTTTTTATGCAAATAATTATTGAGATAATCCTTGAAATTAACAAATTTAAAAAATATTTACTTTTTGGTGGCTCTAAATATTAATTATCAAATACCATTATAATATTATTTTGGTTTCAATTTTTACATTTAAAAAACGAATTTAAACCAAAAACTAGTTTTACCATTTTTTAACTGTTACCGTTTCTCAAAAAACAGAATAATTTATTTTCAATAATAGATATAATATATTATATAGAATTGCCAGAACTCTATTGCACCACTTTTATTCGCTTTCAATTAAAACAAACTTTTATTATCAATAAATCCAAATATAAACTAGCCCCTTAAATTTCAAAAAAATATGTTATTTTCGGGATATTAGGTTTTTTTTTCTTTTATTTTTTATTTTTGGATTGGTATTAAAACAATTATATTTATAATTAAGAATTGTCTGAGTCTTCAGAGAGTGGGTATAAGATTTATTCAGAAAAATTTTTTCCTATCAAGATCGTTATGAAAATAATTAACCTATGAGGTGTGTTTGGTAATCAGTTCTTTGATAGAGCACGGGTACTCAATGAAAAATCTAATTCGATGATTTTTCGACTTTATTAATGTTTTTCATAGTTTATAAAATAGTATTGAGTGAAAAAGTAAATAAACAATAATCATTCTTCATTTTCAGATAAATTGGTTATAATTATATTATGATGTCATTCAAGCAAGAATAACCTTAAATTTTCATTAAAAGTTGTTTTAAATGTGATGACTAATCTTTTAAAATTGAAACAAAAAATGATTTATTGTGTTATAATAATTTTTTATATATTTAATATCTTGTTTTTGTTATCAATTCTTTAAAATATGAAAAAAAGTATCGCCAAGTTGTTGATTTAATTTTAGATTAAATAGTTGAAAAGAAACCCTTCCAACTCAAAAACAATCCGAAAGATTTATTACATGATTTTTTATTGAAAAATGTATATATTTATATTTTAAATCAAATTTTTAATAAAAAAATGATTATAAAAAAGATAATTTTGTCCTTCTGATATTAAATGTCCTTATATTATAAATTGTATTATTCTCTCTCAATTTAGGTTGTAATATGGCTTTTTATCAAACAACCATCTTGGCCAGAAGATTTATACTTCAATTTTTTGACAAGCCAATAATAAATATTCAACTTTTCAATTCTCAAAACAATCAATTTTATTTCATTTTTTTCGTTTTAACTATTTCTAAAAATCATTTTTAAAACAATATTATCAAGAATGGAAGAAAAAAAACGTGAACTTTTAGTATACCAAGCAAAGGTCTGCGAACAAGCAGAAAGATATGAAGGTAATAAATAATTTTTAAAAATATTTTTTTTTTTCCTTTTTATTTTTAGGGATCTAATTCAAAGAACAAAAAACTTGTTTTTCCAAAATTTGAACTTTTTTTTTTTTTGTTTTACAAATAAATAATTAATTTTTTTTACTTTTTTTTACTTTTTTTTCTTTTTTTTCTTTTTACCTTTTCTTTTTTATTTCCAACAAATAATTTTTTTTTCATCAAACGCAAACGCAAACTAAAAACAAACCCAAACTCTATTCAAATGAAAAGAAATGGTTGAAGCCATCAAAGAAGTAGCCAGTGCTGATGTTGAATTAAACATCGAAGAAAGAAACCTCTTATCTGTTGCCTTTAAAAACTTGATTGGTTCAAGAAGAGCATCATGGAGAATCTTATCGTCAATCCTTGAAAAAGAAGAAACCAAGGAAAACAACGAAGAAGGTGTCAAGAAGATCACAGAACTCCGTGTCAAAATCGAAAACGAACTTGAAAAAATTTGTGATGGAATCTTCAAGATTATTGATGAACACTTGATCAAAAAAGCTTCCAGTGGAGAAAGCAAAGCCTTTTATTACAAAATGTTTGATTTTTGTTCTTTTCTTTTTTTTTTTTAAATTGTTTTTTTCTCTCTGTTCGAAAATTTTAAACTTTCCATTAAAAATCTAAAAAACCATTAAAAAAAAAAAAAAAAAAAAAAATACCAAAAGGAAAGGAGACTATTACAGATATTTTGCCGAATTTACAAGTGGAGAAAAAAGAGAAAAGGCATCTGAACAAAGTTTATTGGCTTACAAAAACGCATCTGAAATTGCCAACTCTGAACTTGCCACAACACACCCAATCAGACTTGGACTTGCATTAAACTTTTCTGTCTTTTATTACGAAATCCTTAACTCTCCAGACAGAGCCTGTCATCTTGCCAAACAAGCCTTTGATGACGCAATCGCTGAAATCGATGATCTTACAGAGAACTCATACAAAGATTCAACTCTTATCATGCAACTTTTAAGAGAAAATCTCACTCTCTGGACTTCTGAATTCGAAGACGATGACGATGATGATGAATACGACGACGAAGATGATGAAGACGACGAAGACGAAGGTTTGTTTTAACTTTTTTTTTATTTTATTTTATTTTATTTTATCATTTCTATTTGCTAATATCATTCTTACCTTTCTTTCGTTTCTTTGACTTTTTTTGATTAATATTTCTTTATATAATTTACCAAAATAGAAGATGAAGATTAAATTTAATGACTAATAATTCAATAAATTTTCTTACTTTTTTTTACAAAAAAAAAATCATTAAAAATTTTAATTTGAATAATTTTTCACTTTGAACGCCAAAATTTTGAAAACATTTTTTTTTTTATTTTTAATAAAAAAAATTTTACTCAAAATATCTTTTTGAAGAAAATTCAACTTCTTAAATTCAGAATAATAAAGATCTCTTTCAGCTTTTTTACTCATTTTTTTTATCTTTTTTCATTTTTTTTTTTGTATCATTTTGTTTTTATTTATTTTTTAGTTAATCATTATTAAAAATTACAATTTTGGTTTAAAGAAAAACTTTCAATTGAGCTTTGAATTTAAGGAATTATACATATATTAATTTAATTACAACAGAGTTAACATTTTGATTCTTTTTTTGAAAAAGACCCAAAAGAATTCTTTTTTTGATTCCATGGAATCAAATGATTTTTTTTTATTTTAATGATTTATCTCAACCTATTTCTTGTTTACATTCGGTTTTTCATGGAATCACATCATTCTCACAATTTTATAATTAATATTTTTTTTTTAAAAATTACTTTAATATTTCTTAATAAAATTAAATATTTGTGGTTTTTCTACTTGTGATTTTAGTTTTCATCATAATTTAGTCAATTCTGATGTTTTTAAGTTTATTACTGATTATAAAATTATTTTTCTTTGAAATGGAATCAATAGAATTTATTTTTTGAATACAGTTTTTATAAAAAATAAAAAATTCGTTTTTATTTTTATTTGAAGAGTGGAAATTAGTCCCCTCTTATAGCAGTTAGTTTTTTTTTTATTAAAGTAATATACATATCCACTTGAAAACACCCCAGGGCACACACGTTAAGTTTTCAAGAAATAAACAGAAAATTAAATAAAATTTAAGTTTAATATTTAAATTATAAAAAAAAAACCATAGAAACTGGTCTTTAGGTTTTCCAGAATTCAAAAGAATTGAGCATTATCTTATATTTTATTAAAATTTCTAAACAAGAATTTAGAAATCAGGGGGGTGGTTAATTATCCAGAATTTAAAAGAATGGAGTAAAATCTCAAAAAATTCTTTTTTTTGTTCCGAGGGAATCAGAATATAATAAATTATTGATATTTTTGAAACATTATTGCTAAAAGGGACTTTAACAATTAGAGAATGAAGAAAAAATTGATTCAAATCGAATCTTTTTAATATTATTATTTATTAAATTTAAAATTTTATCATTCTAAAAATTCGAAAAATCGAATAATTTTGGGTATTATGATTAAAACTTTGATTTGGAGAAAAAAATAATTATCCCATGTATTTCAAGAATTATACTTACACTAATTTTCACCCAAAAATAAACATTTTTAGACATTTTTTTTCAAAAAAAACATTTCCTAAGAAGGAATTGTATATAAAAACAACACAATAATTAGAGAGCGCATCGTTATCATTTCTTATAATACTTTTGAATGGATGGTTTAGTTAAAAAAATCATATTTGCCAAAAGTTAGCATACTATTTCAGATACCTTGTTCAATAACAATCTTAATCGTCTTGAAAATTGAAAGATTTTCAAATATCACAATTTATCATTTCTTAAAAAAATTCACCGATATACAAAGGAATTATTTCAAACAATCAAAATACAATTTGACAAATACTGCCAAAATAATCTGAAAAAAAAAAATAAATAAGTAAATGTTTTGTTCAAAGATCCGTCTTAATGACTTCATTCTATTGATTTATTGAATTTTTTAATTCAGATTTGATTTGATTATTGTTTTCAAATTTAAACCAAGGAAAATATTTTGTGTATTTGGGTAGAATTGGACTTTTAATATATTCACCCACCTTTTTTTTATTTATCTCTGGTTGAATTTGTGCTTAAAATAATATTATTTTGTTACAAATGGTTATTTATTTCATGATATCCAAAAAAAAATATCATAACTAATATTATATATATATTGATTGTTAATGCCTATATACAAAAAATTATAGTTCACTTTTGGTAACTATTCAAATTTACATCACACCCAATAGCCCATTTTAAAATAAAAATTTATCTACATGATGAAAAATAAACCCTTTTAATTTTTGTTGCCCTTTTTACCCATCTCAAACTTTTAGTTATATTTTATTATTTTTTTTTCATTATGATATGATTTTGTGATTATAAAAAGTAAATTTAATACAATTTCATTGTAATTTTTTTAGATTAATAGAATCAATAGTTTGAAGTGAATAATCTCATATTTTCCTTAATTTTCAAAAAAAAAAAATATACATTATTTTTTTTATTAAACAATTATTACAGCGTATCCACTTTAAGGTACAAACTGCAATGAAATTTAAGGTACAATAAAAATCTCAAATTAAGGTACAAAATTTAGATTCTCGTAAAATAAATTTCAAAAAAAAATATTACAAATTTTGTACCTTAATTTGAGATTTTTTTTTGCGTTAAATTTTGTTTAAAGTTTGTGCCTTAAAAATGGTACTTATTGTAATAATGGATTTTTTTGGGATAAATAAGAATTCAATGGTTGGTGATATTAATCTTCCTCCATTTTATCATTGTTATTCATTGGTATTTGAAAGTTAAATATATTAAAATTTCATTTGATTATTGTAACATTGGTTATAAAAAATATTTTTATTTTAGATTTTTAGTTCACACAACATATAACACACACACACATATATATATATATAATATTGAATGGTACCCAATAAATAAATTACCAACTTAAATTTCAATCATTTTTTCAAAACTGTATCTTTGTAAAAGAAACTAAAATCAAATGTTCATTATTATTATTTATTGTCCAAATAACAAACTAAATTCCAAAATTTTTGTTTTAGTAAAAACATTTGAAAGAATAACAATAGTACACTTAACATCCAATTTCGAAATAGTTTTAATTTTACACACAATTTTTTAAATATTGTCTTTTCTGTTTTATTATGGTTTTCTTTCTATAGTTGCTTAATCTATTCATATAAATCAGGAATTTTTATTTCTATATTGATGAAAGTTTAGTATTGGTCTTTTTAAATAGAAAAACTAGTTATAATTAGTTGATGATATCTTATCATTTGATCAAAAAATAATTGTTGCTGAAACTTGAAAAAATTTACAATTGTAATTTTTTATTAAAACCTTTACATCATTTTGGAAATCTATTTGTATTTTTTTTATTTAATGTTTTTCTTTTATTTAGATGGAAATTATTACATATAAAAAAATTAATATTAGAGTAACTTAAATATGATTTAATATTCCATTTTTTAAAAAATACAATAGATTGATATTGTTTCGAATATTTTTAATTTTTGATGTATACGAAATTTTGGAATGGGATTTAGAAATATAATTCAAAAATAAAAGCAATTTTGCTATTCTTAAAAAAAAATACAAAATCAGTGTAAATTGTCATATTGCAGTGAAAAGGAAAATTTTTGAATTATTTTAATACTTATTTTTACCCTATTAATGTTGATATATGATACTGAAATTCCTATAACCCGATTGGTACCCATTTTTAGCATCTGAAAACCAACTCCCAATGAATGGTGAAATCACAATATCAAAAAAGCGAAAAAATTGATTTTGATAATTTTTACAATGAAAAATCCAATTGGGAAAATTGTATATATTTTTGTTATATTTGATGTTTTTAATTCTATTTTAATGAAAATAATCAACTTAATTTTTGGCTGTGTTATTTGTTTTATAATGAATAAAAAAAGACATTATTAAATATTTCGAAAATGAGAATATTTAAATATGTTTTACAATTAAAACCAAATTGATATTTTTTTTTCAAAAATAATATCTTCCTAAAGTGTATATATTATCAAACCTTTTTTTTAAATTAATCTAATTGTTATTTATATTACAATTTTTTTTACTCAACCAGTGTTTAATTATTATAATAAAATATAATTTGGACACATCTTCACAAAATATTTAATATTATTTATTAGATAATTCTAATACTTGAAGATAAATATAAAAAATCTATATATTTTGTATTTTTCTCAATTATTTTTGAAAGAAATAAGATCAAAGTTAATAATTAACTATTTAAGTCATTTGTTCACTTTAATACTTTTTTTAGTTGACATCTATAGGGGTTCAAAAAATAATATTTTGCTATTGAGTTTGATAGTTCAACACTTTATTGATTTAAAATGGAGTCTCTTCAAGGACCTTTTAAATTCAATATATAGTTTGGGAAAAAAAGTTCAACGTGGCTTTTAATTGGGGGGGGGGGCTTAATAGAACCTGAAAACGAAAAGTAAAATCAATTAAAAAAAAAAAAAAAATCAAATTAACTTCTAATATTAATCCATTATATTATTTTCAGTCTAACCAACAAACACAATTTAAATCTACTTTTATATCGAAATTCTTTATGTATTTTGGAGATCTCTAAAATAAGTGATTTTTTTTTGAACAAATTTTTTATAATTGATCAATCAAAGAAAAACCCATACCTAAAAGATAGTATTAAAAAAAACTATTATTGTATTGAACCCTTCATTTTTTCTTTATTTATTTGTTTATTCTTTTATTAAATGATCTTACCATTCTTTTCCAGGCTCTATTATGGTTCGCAATTAAAAACAATGCTGATCATTTTTTCCAGAATTGGATGATTTTTATTTTGGGCACCCAAAAAAACAAATTCAAAGTTGTCAAAAACGCCATCTCAAGATCAGAAAACCATACTTCCTTGAAACCCCATTTTTTTTTGTTTGTCTCAGTATGTGTTACAATGTTGAACTGATTAATTTCAAGTTAAAAGGATTTGGATTTGCAATTGAAAATTTTATATCCTTTTACATCCAAAATTTTGTTGTTATCTCTCAAAACCATTGGTTATTCAAAATTAGAAGTAAAAAAAACCACCACCTCCAAAAGTTAAATTAAAATAAAACCTTTCTATCTTGAATTTTGATTTCTATAATCCCATTGTAATTTGGAGAAATTAAAAAAGTTTTTTTTTTCCTTTTTGAACTAATCTATTTGTGGAATTAAAACAATAAAATGTATTTTTTATTTAGAATTAATAGATCACAAAGTTTTTTCTATTAGTTGTTGGGAAAGAAGAAGGCGGTTTTTCTTTAGACATTACGATTAATAAAATTTAAATAAAATCTATTTTACGTCAAAAAATCAAAAAATTAAAAATAATTTGAATTGAGATTTTCTAATTTTTTTCTGCTTTAAAAAAATGAACCTTGGGACATTCCAAAGGAAGAATAGTTTTTATGTACGTTCTCTTTTTAACCAACTAGAATGATCAATATCTCAGATTTAAAAAAACGTTGATTTCTTTTAAAAGTTTACTTTAAATTATAAGTTCTCCAATGGCATCGATCAACAACCAATTAAACTGAATAACAAACTTCTTCTTCTGATTAGTGTTTAAACCTTTAAAATAAGGAATCTCAAACAAATTTGCTAAACATTTTTTTTCTTTTTAATCAAATTTTATCAAGAAAAGTCTTCACAAAAAAAGAAGAAAAAAAAAACGATGTTAAAATCTTTTTATAATCTAACCAAAAGCTACACAAAAACAAAGGTAGTTCGAAACTTTGGATTAAGCAAATTAATCAACACTATTGAAAGACATTTAATGCCGGGCACTACAAGGCCAGGTGGGCTATTAGCCGAGCACGAGGTTTATGATTTGTTGGATGTCTTAAAGGTCCCAACACCATTGAGATACTACCATTCTGTCAAAAAACAAAAGTACCAAGTCCCACAATCCAACGACTTAAAAAATTGCGAGAAGGTTGTTGCCAAGGGTGTCTTGACTGATCCTAAGGGGAGACTTGTAATTCACAAAACGGACTTGGGAGCCTTAGAGTTCAATATTGAACCACAAATGATGGGCCAAATCGTGAAGAAATTTGACGAACGGTTTTCTGCAATGAAGGGGTACACCTTGGAGGGCGTCTTGTTTGTTGAGCAATCCAAGATCGAAAAGTCCTTATCTGGCGAGTTATTGATCTCTGCGTACCAGGACGACTTCTTTGGGCCAAGTGTCGCCTTCGGATTAGGGGGCACAACGATCGAGTACATGAAGGAAATTATGAAGCCCGGCAACTCACAAATGTTTATTCCAGTTCTTTTTGACAACGCTAGCTTTTCAGACAAGCTACAGAGTCTCCCAGTAACTGAGCTGTTAGAAGGCAGAGTCAGGGGCGTCAAACCCAAGCTAAGACATGAGAAGTTGCTTGCGGTATTGGAAGGATTCAGCACACTGATCGAGACCTTTAGTGCATACAACCCCAAGACGAATCTGATCATCGACGAAATTGAAGTCAACCCAGCTGTTTGTCACGAGGGTGAATTGCTCGCGTTGGACGGTGTCCTCAGGGTAAGAAAGAAGGACGCGGATCTTGATTACCAGATCACAGAAAGCATCAAGCCCCTCAGCAAAATCAAAAATATGCTGTGCCCACAGTCCATCGCCATTGCCGGCGCATCGACCACAAACGAAAAGAACCCCGGAAACATCATCTTGCGCAAAATGCTCCAAAAGGGGATCAAAAAGGAAAACGTCTATTTGTTGCACCCAAAGGCAAAGACGATCAACGGAATTAATTGCTACCCCTCTGTCAAGGAACTGTCGAGGGCAACCCAGGGAAACCCCATCGATTTGATGCTAATTGGCGTCCCAGCAAAGCACGCGGGCCCATTAGTCGAGCAGTGCTTGGACTATCACGTTTCAGAATCCATGTCCATCATTTCCGGCGGGTTTGGCGAAACAGAAAAGGGAAAGCATATGCAGGTTGAATTGGAAAAGAGATTAAGGAAACTCAATTCCAATTTGATCAAAAGGCCCGTGATCAATGGGCCCAATACCGTTGGCAATGTTTGTAACCAATACTGGTCGAAACTGGACCAAAAAATGATCTCTGGCGTTGAAACCGTTTTCACCTCAAAATCGTCGTCCACCGGCAAGGGCAATGACAACGCGTGCTTACTTTGCCAATCGGGTGCCTTCATGCTCTCAAGGATTTCCGATTTGGCCGACTTGGTCTACCCATCCGTTTCCATTTCGGTGGGGAACCAGATGGACCTGTCAATTGCCGACTACCTTGAGCACCTGATCGACTCACCACACCTGACCTCCTTTGGCCTCTACATTGAGGGGCTCAATAAAGGCGACGGGATCCGCTTGATGAAATTGGTGAGAAAGGCAACGAGGATGGGCAAATTTGTAACCGTCTATAAGGCCGGCAGAACCAAGGAGGGCGCCGACGCCGCCAAGGGCCACACAGCTGCCATTGCCGGCGATTACGGTATGTTTAAAACACTACTTGAACACGCAGGGGCCATCGTTGCAGACGGCTTTGAAGAATTCAATGAACTTTTAATCACCACAACACGAGCCAACGATTGGGTCAAGCCCCTCAGAAAGGTCCCAAAAAATAAAAAAATCGGTATTGGCGCACTCTCGAACGCAGGCTTTGAGAAATGCGGTATTGCAGACCACATAATCACAGACGAGTCCAAACACGTCCTTCAATTGCCCGAGTGGAGCACAAGGACCATGAAGCAATTACAACAGGACTATAAGGACTTTCGAATCGGATCCATCGTAGACATCGATACCATTTTGGATCTTACACCAATGGTCTCAGACAAGGGCTACGACCAAATTATTCGAACAGTATTATCAGACCCTAACGTACATTTCGGTATTTTGTCAGCGGTACCAGAAACTGAAGCCCTTAAGACCTTCGAACACGAAATGCACCAAAAGGGTAGCCTCTTAAACAGATTGATCCAAATTAAAAAAGATATGCCAGAAAAGCCATTCGTTGTCGTCATTGAATCAGGCCCCCTTTATGCACCATTCGTTAAGGCCTTAAATGTGGCAGGAATACCTACTTTCAGATCAGTAGATGTCGCTTCCAAAATTTCTTCCAAATTGATTCAAGTAATTAGAAAATATTAATTAATTTTATTGAATTGAATTTTGTTTATTTGTTCTAATTTTATTTTAGTTAATTTAATTTGATCTGGCTTTGTCATTTGTGTGCTTTCTTTGAAAAAAAAAAATTCTTTTTATTATCAATTGAAATCCTTTTTTCTTCCAGAGAATTTTGTTTTCTATAGCGACATAGTTCCTTATTTATTTTAAGTTTTTTAAGTTAAATAATAGTTTTTTCTTTTTTTTGATTATTCTAAATCCAATAGAAAATTTTAAATAAAGTTACTTTTATTATTAATTGATTTAATACTTTGTTATTTTGATTATTTTTTTAATTTGGCTCTTTATTTGGTTTGATAAAAAAAATATAATTTTATTTATTTAATCGGATTAAAAATTTAGGTTATAGACACTTATATCTGTTCAAAGGCGATGAAAATTGTTATTCAGTATTAAGATTAACTTATTCTTTGATAAAAGATAATTTTTGAGTTGTTCAGTTCAATTTGTTTTCAATAGTCATTCCAACACAAACAAGGGATTATTTACAGAAACAGAAATCGTTTTAGATTAGAAAATAATTATCATGTAAGTCAATACGTAAAATGGTTATGAAAGTTGATCAGAAACCTCTTATTTTTATAATAGAAAGGTGAACTATTTATTTGAACAATTGTTAATTCTTTCTAATTTATTTACTCTTTGTTAAAAATACATAAATGTATTTGGATTTTAATTTTTCCAAAAAATTGTAAAAATTTCAAGTTGAAACAATTTCAAACAGTTAATCAATAAATATTTTCAGTCCATAATTTTGTTAATTTTTGAAAAAATAAGATCCAAATTAAAAATAAGTTTTGTTTTTAAATTTTTGAATTGTGGGTGTAAGGGTGGATTATTTTTCCATCTTTTCAAATAGAAAAAAAATTAAGATCAATTTTTTTTTGGAATTTGTGGATGAACGAGTAAATCGAAGGTAAATTTCAAATTTTATCTACCCCTTAAATTATAAAATTTATTGTTGAAGACAATAGACCAAAACCAATTTAATTTTTGACATAAAATAAGAAATTCGATAAACATAATAGACTTTAAAGGGAATGGGAAATCTAATGACATTGTTTGGAAATATATCAAATAAAATAATTATTTCTATATTATAATAAGTTATTGTTTACAGGGAATATCTTTATTAATCCGAAAAAAACGAAATAATTTACAGAAAATGAATGAAATATTTCCTTCGAAGTTATTAAATATATTCCTTATTAGAATGATTCTAGATATAATTTTGATTGTTACCTATCAAATTATCTAAATAAATATATATATAAAGAAATACGTCAAATGTTTTCATAATTTTAAATGAAAAATGGTAAACATTGAAAACTTTATAACAATTATTTCACCATTTTTTTAATCTCAAAAACGAAAGTATCTTGTTTAATAACTTTTAATTAAAAAAATTAATCTAAATTTCTTCTTCTTCTTCTTTTTTTTTTTGTTTATTTGTAAAATCTATAAATTTTCATCATAAATTAAATCACCAATTAAAAGAAGATATGTAATATATCCTACTAATATACTTAAGATAAAACATTAAATCTAAAAAATAATACAAAATGAAGATTACAATTTAACTTATGAATTACAACAAATATATCTATATATTCAAGTAATAATATATTTGACAACCTCGAAAACATTTTATCAAATAATATTCCACTTCAGAAAAAGTATAGAAAATTTATCTAAAAAGTATTTGATTAAAATACAACCAAAATGAAAACTATTTTAAATATCAATAAATATTATTATCCATGAACTGATTCATTATAATAAACAAATTTGAATATTTAAATGAAATATCTTGAACTATTATCATCAATGATTCTGGTATCAGCTAAATTTGATTTATTTTTTAGGTGTGAAACTTCTTATGTAATTTTTTTCCTTTTGATAAAATAATTGTTTTACATCAATTCTTTAATCTTGATAAAAGTTCAAATTGAAAGAATAACTTCCAAAATATTTATGGATCAAAAGTTTTTTTTTCATCTATAGTATATTAGTTATTTTTTTTATTGAAATTTGATGCTTATTGTTTTTTCCAAATAAATATTTCCTTTTTCATTTTTTGGAAATATTTTGATGATTTTTTCTGAAATAGTCACCATACCTTTTGATTCAATATGTATTATAATTTCTCTTATTTTTATAATACCAATTAATAAATAGCAATAATTGTAAAATAAATTGTATTTGATGATGAAACATAAATAATACACTTTTTTGGAAATACCTTAGAAATAAATTATTATAAAATATGAGAGGAAAATTTATTCTAATTTATTTTTATTATGCTCAGTTTTTATATAACCATTTCGATTATAAAATGTAGTTTTATTTTTAATAAATTCTAAATTTTCCAAAAATTTATATATAAAATTTCAAACATTGATTTACCCAACAATAATGAAATTTCTGATCACTATTTTATCTTATCCTTTCTTTTTGAAAATTTTCAAATAATATATATATATATATATATATATACATATATCACAGGTATTACGACTTTTCTTTTTAAAACAGCGAAAGATTTATAAAATCGCGTTTTTTCGGGGGTTTTGTATGTTTTTTCGTTTCATTCGTTGTTTTCGTTTTTTGGTTTTTGAAAAAGTCTTCGAATTCTTTTGAAATCATAATTTTCGTTTCTGGGATATGAAAAAACACAAACGAAAAAACTTAAAAAAATGAATGGAATGAAAAATACAAAATAGAGATATGGTTTAATTACTTTAAAAGTGTTCGAAAACAAGGGAAATTCATGATTTCCTATTTAAGTTGGGGATTATGTATTTAACCCTAGGGAAATAGTTTGGTTTTTGAAACTCCCAAAACAATAAAATTAGTTTTCGCTCGTTTATAACTCTTATAATTGTAAACTCTTTAAGCACCAGAAAAAGAATTATATTTTTTATTCAAAAAAATTATAATTTGAGAAAGAACATTGGTCAAAATTTATATTTTTTGTGTTTCCAAATTAGATCATCTCACCCAATTTTTTATAATGAGATTTTACCCTTCTATAGTGAATTTTTATTGATCTCAAAAAAAATAAAAATTATTAACTTAAAAAAGTTTCTTTTTCTGAATTACTAATTTGGTTAATGTAACCAGTAATTTTTTTCATCCTATGATTTTACTTGAACTACCCAGAAAGATAATTCATTTACAAAAACTTTAATATTATATACATATTTTAAACTTAATTTCTGTACTTAATTCATAAGTACATTTCTCATTTCTTAACCGTCATATCCTTAATATTCCTTTATTATATTATGCCAAAACATAATTTCATTTTTTATTATTTCACTTTTGTCAAAATTCTTGTGAAAATATTTTTTTTGTTGTTTTTTTATCCAAAAATCCTTCTTTTTCCATTTTTTTAAAAAATATTTCATTGTTGTACTGGTGAAAGATATTCAATACAGGTGTTAACTTAAGTAATAGCCATACCATTTTTTTATTTTTTTCTCTAAGAATTATGAAATTATTTCTTTATTAAACTCACCTATTCTATTTTAATGTTTATTAATTTTTACATAACAGGGAAAAATTGATGAACCAACAAAAATTAAATAAAATTACATAATTCAAATGCACAGAAGGTTTAAATTTACGTATCTTATATATTTGATGTAAAATCACTAGTATTTTTTTCATATTTTTTTTTATCCAATTTTATTTTTTTGTGATCGATCATAAAATTTTTTTAAAAAAGGACCTTTCATTCCATCAAAATAAATTTTTATTTGTAACTTTTCAATAATTTTCTTTTTGTGAATAAACAAAAATAAATATATATAATAAATTATTGTTTCCCAAATTTTATTTTTTTTTATATTAGGTTTATTGGTTTTTTAGTTGCAATAAAGAATGATTTTTTATAATATACTGAGAAAAATAAAAACAATCTATAGTCTATGTATTTATGGCACATGAAATTCACTTTTTCT
This sequence comes from Anaeramoeba flamelloides, assembly GCA_027625915.1. NCBI lineage: Eukaryota > Anaeramoebidae > Anaeramoeba > Anaeramoeba flamelloides. The sequence goes on along the minus strand of JANTQA010000032.1, from coordinate 6,331,696 downwards.
TTTAGAATTCCTGTTTTAAAAAAATAGTATACCGATATATATATATATATATATATATATATATCATATCAGAGAAACGAATTTTACGCGTCGCTCACGAGTGCACAAACGCGTTTCATGACATCAACAAAATCGTCATACCTGTGATATATATATATTAATCCCATTTCAAAAATGTGAATAAATACAAAATCAAAAATAGTTAAACAAAACACAATTTATTATATTTTTCCAAGTGTAATTATAATATCACATTTAAATTACACATTATTAATGTTTTTATAAGCAATCGTATATATCCAAATAAAAAAATAAATAAAAATATAAAAAATAAAAATTGTTGTATCCAAAAGAATGAAACAAGCTGAAAAAAAAAATGTATTGATAAATTTGTTTAAATTTCACCAACAATTGTAGATCGATTAAAAAATAAGATAGCATTGACTAATTGTAATGATTTTTCAATTTAAGAAACTCAACACTAACTTTAGAACAACAATCAAAATTTTTTTTTTGATCTAACCAAACAGATTACGTAACTGGAAAAAAATGAAATGAAAACAAAACAAAAGACAAAAAATGAAATTATTTTTTTTAAAATCAAAATTATTTTCGAATTGAATTTAAACCATAGTATTATTATTCTTTCAATTGTTTAAGCCTGTTTAAATAGTTCGAATTCAGTTTATATATATAGATATATATGAAAACAAATTATTTTAAAAATAAATTTAAAATGAATGAAAAATAACTAACACCATTTTATCGTTTTTTTAAAATCTAATGCCTCTCTCTAAAAATGATGAATTTTTTGAATTATTAAGATTTTTTTAGATCCAATCTCTTTAATTATGATCAATTTGAAAATAATCAGATCTAATCCTTCTATCTTATCCCCCCCCTTTTTTTTTTTTTTTTTTTTTGTTTTCTTTTATTAATCCCTCCCTTTCTACCATCTCTTTAATTATATATAGATAAGCTAAATTTCACAAATAGGTACAGAATTTTCATCAAAAAAAATTTTTTTAATTGTTTTTTTTTTTTGAATAATAATGTATTTTACAAAAATTTTTAAGAGATAATAACAAATTTGTACTAATAAATAGAAATGTGGGTAATTATGCTAATTTTTAAAAGACAAATGAAAAAAGAAAAAAATAATACTGGAAAATTTTGCCCCTAATTTTGAAATTTGGTTTATGTATCTTTAACCAAATAAAATGTATACACTTGAATTTTGTACTTCCCTTCTGAAAGTTATTAGTGTTGATAAAACCCAGTTATTATGACATTGTTTTACTAACTTTAAAACTTTACTTTATAATGCATGGTAATTTTTTACCTATCTTTTAAGTTTAAAAATGCGATAAATATTTTCACCTATTAAAAAATAGGAACATTAGTTCTCTTCGAATATAATCTATAAAATTATTTCCCAAAATGGTATGTTCATAAATCTTTTTTCAATAGTTTTATTGACTATTTTTGTTATTACCACCTTAAAAAAATAGTCTATTTTTATTTTTATTATTAATGATCTTTTATTCAAAAAGAATATATATAAAAATATAAACTGATTAAACAAATCAATCATGCCCTATTCAAAGCCCTATAATAGAATTTGAGTATTGAAAACTATTAATATATTTTTTCACAAAACACTATTTTTTTAAAACGGAATTTTTTTTTAATCTTAACTAAAAAATAATATTTTATGATCTTTTGAAATTTTTTACCTTAAGAATTATTATTCAAGAAAATCTATAATAATTAGCATTTTTATTCGTTAAAATTTGAATTTTCCAATGTTCTGAAACAATTAATGAAGTTAAATATTTTTTTTTTATTATTTAAAAAAGAAAAATCTATTAAAAAACTGAAAATAATGTGTTGTGGGCAAAGTTACCACTAGTATCATAGGTTTACTAAATCTTGTAAATTACATTTAACATATTTTAATGAATCAATTATGGGATCAAACGCCTTTCACTTTCTTTTCAATATGATAAATGAAAAATCCAAAGAAATCAAAATTAGAAAATAAAAAATAATTTACATTTAGCAAAAATAAAATAATTTGCTTGTTTGGAAGCTATTGAGAATATTCTGGTTAAATTTTAGTAAAATTTGTTGTACTTTTTTTTTTTTTTGATCAATAATTTATAGATTCAGTTACCATACATTTCTTTTTGATAAGAAAAAAACAAAAAATAGTAAAAAATTGAAAAAGAAATTATGAAAAATGGTTTCAATAACAATTATAATAATTATATTTCCTATATGAAAAAAAAAAAAAAACAAGAAAAATTACATTTAATTCTTATAAAGTCTCATTATATATTAATATACCCCCCCTCCACATACATATGTATACAATAAAAAAAATCTTTCAAAAAATAAATTGAAACAAATTTCTTGTTAAATTATTTTCATAATTATTAGAATTTTATCAACAAGATAACAAAAATACTTTTTTTTTCTTCCGAAAATGCACTTTTAATGATTATAATTATATTTATCAAACAAAAAATTGATCATTGTTTTAATTAAACAATAAATTTAGTTGAAAAGTGATTTTGTTTATTAAATAGAAAAAATATACCAATAAACCTATTACTAATTTCCAATTACGAAATATGAGAAAAATCAAATTTAGATTTTTTTCAAAAATTCATAAAGAATTATAGAAAAAAAACTCTACAAATTAAAAGTTTCAGGAACTTTTTTAAATTAATTATTAAGTCTAATAATTTCTTACTCTTTAAATATTTCATACAATCAGAAATGATTAATTGTTATCGATGTGAAAAAAAAGTGAAACCTGTTTTTTATGTGTGAACATCAATAAAAACCAGAAAATTCAAACTCAAGATCCATTAATAAAAGAATAAATAAATAAAGACAAAATGAAGTATTCAACACAATAAAAATTTTTTTAATACTATCTTTTGAAGGGATTTTTCTTTGATTGATCAATTATTAAAAATTTGTTCAAAAAAATTAACTATTTTTGAGATCTCCAAAACCACACCCACAATTTCAATATGAAAATAGATTTAAATTGTGTTTGTTGGTTTGATCCAAAATAATATAATGGATTATTATTTGAAGTTAATTGGTTTCTTCTTTTAATCGATTAAGTTTTCTTTTTCAGGTTTCTTTGATTCTATTAAGGTTCACAATTAAAAACCGTGTTTCATCTTTTTTCCCCTGTTTCACTTTTTTCCCACAACTGTTAAAATAAAATATTTTGAAAGAATTTGTAGAGAATTGATTTTGTAAAAATTTAATGTGCTCAGAAACTAAACTTTTTTAAAAATAAGAATAATCTCAAAACAATTAAAATTTTGAGAAAAAAATTATTTTTGAAAAAAATCTCCTAATGTATAAATATAGACATCTATCTCCATACACATACACAAATATACATTGACATATAATATTAAATTTGTAAAAGTAAAAAAAAAGACAGAAATTTCAAAAATAAATTTTTTTTTGTAATTATTCAAATCAAGTTAGGAAACACAAAAATCAACAACAAATAGAAATAAATTTGAATGGGCACTATAATTCCTTTTTTAATAATTAGGATTTTGATCTCAAAAACAATTTAAAAAGAAAAAACAAATTCCATTTTCATTTTTAAAGGTTACTTTCAATCAAAAAAAGTCACAAAAAAAAAAATAACAGTTTATGAAGAATTGATGACTATCAAAAACCATCTTGCCTACAAATGGGAATAATACAAATTAGCTGCGATTGAGATATCACCATTCGCCCTGTCAAGGCACTCTGCACAGCGTTCTCTGGGTACGCCAAACTCTGTCAGGGTTTGGATTATGGACTCATCATATTTGGGCTTTTGGGGTATTTTTTTTTGGTAATAGCTATTAGTATAAGTGGTGGTTTTGTTTGTGGAAGTGTTTGATGTGCTGGTGGTTTTTTTTGGAGAGTATCTTGTACTGTTGGGGTATGAATTCGTTTGGTAACTATAGCGATTATTGTTATCTAAATAATTTGTGGTTTGTTTTTGCTTTGGTTTTGTTTCCAGGGGCTTTGTTTGGTAAGAGTTATATCCGTTGTAGCTGCTGTCATAATATGTTTTTGTAGAGGGTTTATAGACGGGCGATTTTGTTGTTTTGGCATTTTTTTCTCTTTCCTTTCTCCGTTTTTCTTCCTCTTTTCTTCTTCTTTCCTCATCTCGTTCAAACTTTTGCTCTTTTTTTAAATTAATTAATTCTTGTTCTTCATAAATGTCTGCAAAAAAGATTGCAAATTTCTTTGGGTTAGCGAGCAATTGTAATGCTAGTTCTTTAAGATCAGGATCTTCGCTCATATACAATTCTTGGATCTGATCAGAGAGCTGGTTTGGGTTCTTGTAAAGACCCAAACAAAAATCTTCATACCATTCCATATTTTCTAAGATTTTTTTGTATTTTTCAAATTCATCATTTCCTTTTTCATTTTCCATTTTGTTTTTTTTTTCATTTTTTTCGAATTCTTCCAGTTCCTCTAATTCTTCTTCAATGGTTTTTTTTTTTTTCAGTTCTTCATCCATTTGGTTGCTTTGAAAATATGGTTCTTCCATCATTCGGTAACAATAAGATTAAAAATTTGTTAGGTGTGCAACGTTGGCTTGTTGTTTGGAAAAAGATTTTTTTTTTTTGGAATAAATTTAAGAAAAGTAAAAAAAGAAAAAGTAATTTCTAAAAAATGATTATTTGTTTCCTTTATGCAAAGTTTGAAATCAAATTCAATAGTTTTTGTTGATTAAAAGGAAAAAATCTTCAAACAAAATTATTCAGTCTGGATAGAGTGAGAAAGAAATTAATTATTTTTATTCAAGGTTTGTTTCAAGGTCTATTTTTGTAATTTACCAATTTCATTTGTAATATTTTTATCCAGTTTCATTTAAGTTTTGAAGGTGTGTTCATAGAAATATTCTGCAATTTGGATCAAAAAAACGTTTTATGTGTATTTTTTCAAAAGGAAAATGAAACAACTAATTTTTAGTTACCAAGGTCAAACTGAGTATTAAGAAAATTGGTGAACAAGATAAATAATCTGGGTTTTCATGTTTAAAAAATTAAGATCCTTTTAAACCCTCTTAATAAATAACTTTTAACTTTCAAAGATCACATAATCTAGAGTTTTGAGTATTTGGTTACTTGAATGATTCATTGTTACTACAAATAATAATAATCCTGTCAAGGGAATTGTAGTTTTCTCTTTGTTTGGTTTTTGTCTATTTTTCTTTCTTTTTGTTTTTTCCTACATTGAAGTTCCCTAGAACTCTTTCATTGATAGTAGTTACTCCATTTGGTATTTTGAATCGAATCTTTATTACCAAACGCTTTTCAAATTTCGTTTATTTTATGTAACATTTTTTTGTTTGTATTATTTCCTACAAAACACAATTATTAGTTGAAAGAAAAATTTGGATTATGGGAAAGTTTTTAGAGATTTTTATCTTCAAAAATCAAATTGAAAATGAATACCAAAAAAATTATCAAGAGTTTTGTTGTTGAAAAAAATTAATAAAGCTAAGTTGATAAAAAAAGATATTATTTTAGATAATATAGATTAAAAATAGAGTTTTTACAGTTGTGCTACCAGTTCAGTTTTGTAAAAATGATTTTATTTTAGGTAATGTGGATTTCCATAAATACTATAAAATACAAAATACAAAGTAAAAATTTTATCAAATATTAACCAAACCAGAAAATGATAAATTAATAATTCCTAAATTTTTGTATTTTTCTCCCGTTTGATGAATAAAAACAAATTTTCGATCTCACACGACCTAAAAAAATAGACCTAGAAAAAAAAATAGAAATAGAAATATATATATATATATATATTATGTGCAAGGGTGATAAAAAGTATTTCATAGGAAATATATTCATAGAAAGTCGATTTTCCCCAACTTTTTTTTTCATTTTTAGTTGTAAGGAATTACAAATTTAGGATGATAGATCATTTTTTCCTATTTATTGAGATCTTACAGAATAAAAAATTTTGTGAGTTGCAAAGGGTCAACCATACATTCTTTAAATTACTTGATACATTTCATTTCAATTACTAATTGGACTATTAAAATCAAGTTTATGGTATTTTTATAAATTGTAAATTTCAAGAACCTTAAAAATTTCGGTCTAAATTGATTGAAGGAAATGGTTGTTCTTTATGATTCGATCTTTGTTTTTTTTTTAGATTTCAATTCTTGAAATGTGAAAAAAAGTTTATCATAAATTAGTTCTAAGGACGTGTTATTTGTTTTTCACCGAACTGATCTCGAACTTAGTATTAATTTCAAGACTGTCTTAATACACATGTATAAAAAATGATTAATTTAATAACTCAAGTTATTTCACTTAATTAGTTATTTTTCATAAAAATAAAATACTTTTTATTTATACAAATAAGAGAAATTAAAAACTCACCCGTTAAATAATAATAATAATAAAAATATCATACTTTTGACTTCAAACCGATAATTTTCCTTTCAAAAAATCGGAGGTTTATCATCATAAAAAAAAGCATTTTAATGAAAAAATACAAATTTTTTTGGTTTTTTTTTTTTTTTTGATTTCTGAAAATTTTTTTTCTTTTTTTGAATTTCTTTTTCTTCCAGAAAATCTTTTATTCAATTATTGAATGGAATTATTTGTGATTAGAAACCCCATATTTTTTAATACGACCACACAATTTATAAATATATATATATATATATATAATATTTTATTACCCATAGTTAAACTTTAAATGCTTAATAATACTAACAATAACAAAGACCAAAATCCTGAAGAATTTGAAGTTCTGGAATGTTTATTTTTTTTCAAATATACTTTTTTCGTTAATAATAATATGTTTTTTACTTATTAACTTCAATAAACTTGATTTTTTTTTTTTTTTTTTATTAAAGTCGTTTAATATATTAGGAATCATCATTTTTTTAATTGAATATCTTGTTAATAAAAATGCAAAAAAAAAAAAAAACAAATTAGACTTAAAAAACTTTTTCTTCAAAAAATATACATATCTTCCCCCCTTTCTGAAATCTCAAGTTTTACCAACACTTATAGTGTAATTTTAAACTTGTAATAATTTTGAAAATTACCGATGATCTGCTTTATTCAATGGATGGTATCCAAAAAAAAAAAACATATAATATAAAACAAAGTAGAACGTTTTTTAATATTGATTTTAAATAAATGCTGCCCATTAAAAAACAATCAATATTTTCTACTTGAAAAAAACTAAAATGGAAAAATATTTAAAAATTCTTATATTTTGAAAAAAATAACTTGCTCATTCAAAAAAAAAAAATATAAAAAAATTTCTATTTCAATTTTCCAAAAGATTTTTGTAAGTGGAATTCAAATTTAAATTATTTTCTACCGTAAACGAAAGTGAGGCTATTATTTTGTTTTTAATATGGGGGATTTTGAAGATTCTTTTATATTTTGTGAAAAAAAGTTCATCACAGTTTTTCAATGGTGAACTTTAATAAACGATTTTTCAGCCAAAGGTGTCCAGTTGTAATGAGTTAAATACATGTTTTTAAAGTGTTTGCATAGATATTAGAAGAAAAATTTTGTTTTGGTAATTTTCAAAATTGAAATCATTTTTACACATTTTTGTTTTTTTTTTTTTTTCAATTTTTTTTTTAAAACGTAATTCAGTTGCAAAAAATTTTCTTATAGCAAATACAATAGCCACTTGGTAAAAACATGTTATTCTAATCTCGTTGAAACCATGTAAAGATTGTGGAGAAATGATATTGATTTCTATGCAATTCAATTCCATCTTTGATCTATGATATTTAAAAAATAAATGTGAAAAATTTTCACTTCATTTTCACTTCATTTTCATTTCCTTTTTCAAATAGAGAACACAAATACCAACAAACTTCGTTTGGGGACTTGATTTCTAAAAGAAAAGTTTGGAAAATAAAGTGAAAAATAATTCCTATTTATTATTCAAATACCAGTAGAAGTTCAAAACGAACATTGTTGTTTTTCTCAATGGGCCTTAAGGATTTGAGTTTTTCAATTTTTAAGAACAATTTATAGATTAATTAGTTTTCTTTCAGACATATATCACCAATAATTTCATGGGTATTATTCTCTTTATTTCTTATTTGTTCTTCAAAGGCCGATTATATAAAATAATTGATATTTGAAAAAAAAGTTGGGCCCCTTTGACTGAAACATGGTTTAGATAATGAAAACAAAAAAGTAAAATCAATTAATTAAAGAATAAATGAAGGAATAAATACAAAATTGGAGGATTCAATATAAAAATTGTTTTTCAAATACTATCTTTTGATCTGTTTTTTTTTTGATTAGGGTAATATTTAAATTTTGTTCTGAAAATTGACTATTTTTGAGGATCTCCAAAAATAAACTGTAACAGTGTTTTGATAATAATGGGTTTTTAAATTGTTTTTTTTTTTTGATTCAATTGAAAATAATCATTGAAATTATTCAAGGAGGTAAATTTTATTCTTCATTTAATTGATTTTACTTTTTTTGTTTTCAATATCTATTAAATTTTACCATTGAAAAACTGTGATGAACTTTTTTTCACTAAATATAAAAGAATCTTCAAAATCCCCCATTTTAAAAACAAAATAATAGTCTCACTTTCTTTTACAGTAGGAACTAATTTAAATTTGAATTCAACCTATAAAAAATCGTTTTTTTTTGGAAAAATGAAGGAAAATTTTGTTAGGTTAATTTTACAATAAATCCTTCTTTGAGGGCAGTTTTTTGAAAAAATATTTTTTTTTTTTTTTTTCGAGAAATAAAACAATTTTAATATTTAGAATTTTTTAATTTATTTTTATTATTTTCTCCAGATATTTTAATGAATTATTTATATTTTTTTTGTTAAAAGCTATTTTTTGAAAACTTCTTTATTAGGGATAAAAGTTAGTCATATTCAAATTAATTACAATTAAAAAATTGAAAAAAGATCTGAAATTAACGAAAAAAAATTAAATTTCAAATTCTGTTCAAGAAACATTTTAATTTTTTTGAACAAGAATTGTATTTTTTTAAAAAAAACACAAACAAACAATAAAAATCGTTTCATCCTTATTCTTTTAATTCTGTTTATATCTCATTATAATATTATAATTGAAATAAATTAATTTATAAACAATTTTTAATACAATAAACATCCAATTTCCTATTCATTATATCTCTTTAATATAACACACACACACACACACACACACACACACACACACACATATATATATATCTATACAATTGTATAATTTACATTTTAAAGGAGCAAAGATGGAAGATTCGATTATATTTGGCAATATCAAAGAGTAACTGGTGAATTATTTTTTGCGAGAGTATATTTAACAATTATTAGGGTAAAGAAGAAAACCATTGTCAATGCCTTTGGAGAACAATCAAAGATCCAAATGAAATTTTGACATCTTCAATTGGCTCATTAGGGTCATTAGGTTCATTTGGATCATATGAATCTCTGAAATCCTTTATTTCTATAAATTCTTATACTTCAAATACTTCTTTTGGTTCTGTCATTTCGAATAACTCTACCAATTCTTTAAGCTCCTTTGAAAAAAAAATACAAGAAATAAATTTGAATTCAAAAATTGATCTAATTTCAAAATCAACAAATGGGTTATCAATGAATAACCAATCAACTTACAATCAATCATTAACAAAATCAATAAATTCAACAATATCTAAAGATTATAAAGGCAATTCGACTGATATAAAATCATCATTAGCAAAAAATACAAACTACACTTCTAGACAAAACAACAGTGAAAGCAATTATCTCTCAATTATGATTCTTGAAATGGATATCTATGAAGATTTTATGATCTTTCAAGATAATATCAAAAAAGAAGTACGATCAACTAACGATTTAATTGCTGAAAAGAAATTAGTCGATGATTTTAATCGATTCGAAACTATTTTTAACATTTCACTGAAAAAAAGAGAATCACACATTCATAAGTTAACCGAAAGAACCAAAAAAATTAAATTAGATACCAAAAAAAAAATATCAAAAACTTGGTAAAGACAATTTATTTTTTTTCTTATTATTGAAAATTTTTACTTATGACACCTAATCTTCCCCCTCTTTAATTTCAATCTTTTCCCTCTTTTTTTTTTTTTTTTTTTTTTTAATTTTTTTAATCTAATAAATAGAAAACCAACTTCAAAAAAGACTACTTTTATATCATGAACACATCAAGAAAAGGAAAAAACTTGAAGAGCAAAATAGAATAATAAAGGAGAAATTACTACAGTCAAAAAAAATATTCAATAAGCAAAAAAAAATCTTTGATAAATTTATTTACTTAGCCGAAGAAAATGAATTGGAGAATAATTAAAAAAAAAAAAAAATATTATAATTTATTAAAAGATAATATTATTGCTAAGAAAATACTATTATTAGTTAAATATATATTTTTTAAATTGGTTATTGTATTTAATAATAAGGAAAAAAAAATTATTTTTCAATCTATTGAAAATGAAATCAAAAACCAAAATTTAAAGTATAAAATATAAAATATAACAACTGATATTATCAAAAAGATAAATAACAAAATTATATATTTTATTTGATACCTTGAATTTATGCCAGTCCCAAACTTAACCAATGTTAATAATACTTTTAAAATATACTTTTCAATAGTATATTAACTCATTGTTGATATAATTGTAATATTTTTTTTTTAAAAATAAAGATTAAAAAACTAACTTTTTTTTTTTTATTGTGGAGGAAGTGTAAATTACACTCTAAGTGCCCTTATACTTAAATTCTTTTTCAGAAATTAAGCGTGAAATCATAGATTTTACGATTATTAATGGATGAAAATAATTTTAAGCTATCATAATTTAAAATTATTTCATTAAAATTTAATTCTTTTGGAAATTTGTATCAAATTCTCAATTCGGATTTTAAAAAAAATTAGATACTAGAATTGCTGTATTAATGGAGTTTTTGAATTAGAGAAACTTAAAAATGATAATATAAATAAAGAATTCTTTGTGGTTACAATTGATATCAAAAAATTCTTTTATACTATTAGTCATATATTGGTACACTATGCCTTTGATAAATATATTCGAAATGAAAAAATCAAAATTTGGCAAAAAAATTATTATAAAAAGGTTGGATTAAAGGTTTATCAAGGAGAAGTCTTTCTCCTTTTTTTATTTGGGTTTATAAGTCATTTTTTAATTGAAAAAATTAAACATCTTGCAAAACATGTTCAGATGTTTGCAGATGATTTGATTTTAATAATGGAAGGACCAATTTCAGAAATTGATAAAAAATTAATAATAATCTTTAAAATTATTCAAGAATTTAGAATGAATACAAATACTGAGAAAACAGTAAAGTCAAAAACTTTAATCCAAAATAAAATATTTAGGAATTTGGATTGAAAAAGAAAAATATTTACCAAAAAACTTTGAAAAAGTAAAAGATAGTTTTAAAAAAAAAAAATTGATTTTTATGCCAACAAAAACTCGCCAATGGAGTAAAACTACAGATGTTTAAATCAATATGTATTAACCAATTATTTTATGGAATTGTAATTTTTAATCTAAATCAAAAAGATTTTAACTTGATAGATGTTCGGATATATAAAAAAGTAACAAAATTTTTATAAATAAATCTACACTCTCCAAGAATAATTTATAAAACTGAAGCTAAACTTGAGGAAACCTGAATATCAATCTACAAAAGAAGATATAAACTCAAAAAAAAAATTAGAAATACTAGGGTATGATCACATATCACAACAATTAAAATTTTCCAAGAAAAAGGATGAAAATATCAATTGGGAAATAAAAAATTTAAAATTATTAAATGAAAATCTAAATGATTTTAGACAAAATTTAATAATAAATATTTCGAGTTGGAAAGGTCAAGAATATTTAAAAATTATTATTTATAATAACAATATCAACAAAAAGTCGTGTCATCAAGTGCCTAGGTTTTCTTGAGGTTTTCTATTTTATTTGTGAAATCTATTTATTTTCCACATAAATAGAAAACCCAAAAAAACCTAACGAAAATCTATCGATTTTCCAAATAAACAGAAAACTCAAGAAAACCTAACGACAAAAAATATCTAAAATGGGTGGGCATAACTTCCATTTTTAAATTAAGAAATATCACAAATTATCTAAACAGATATTCATATGTTTATGATAACAATAAATTAAACATAAATTCTGCAACTTATGTAAAAATCATTCTAATCAGGAAAATATAGGAGATATCTATCATTTTTTTTGGGACTGTTCATTCTCTGGAAAAAATCGAAAAATTTAGATTAAGGAATAAATTCAAATAAACAAAAAATAATAAGCAATTAAAGAATAATATTCTTGATATTATTTGAAATAAAGGCTCATTATTTATTTTTTCATTGGTCAATGATAAAGAAAATTATTACTCTTTATTAAAATTTCTAAACAAAAATTTAGAAATTAGAAGTGCCTTTGTTTTTTTTTTTAATTTAAGAAATGAACTGAAAACTAAATAAATTTTCGGTTTATTTCTTAAATTAAAAAAAAGCCTAACGGCTGTAAGAGGAAACTAATTTCCTCCCTTCAAAATAAAAAAAAAAAAAACAATTACTAAATTTTTTTTTTTAATTCGATTGAAAAATTTATCTATCCTCATCAGCAACTCAAATAAAAACTGAAGTTAAATTCTTATTTCTCAATCTCTCACTAAAACCTTATGTAGCTAAACATAATAAAATACTTTGAATACTACCAACATATTGAAATTCTATATTTGGTTTTAATCATTTAAAATATTTGCTTTAGTATATGTTATACTAAAAAGAAGATGTTTCAATTCGAAAATCTTTTTTCAAAAGTAAAACCACCCAACCACGAATTAAAAATATTTTTTTTCAAAGCTTGGTATCTTCTTTTTGTTCTTCTTTTTTTCTTAAATTAACAGTTTAGAGAAATTTCAAAAGAAAGTTGAATGTTTTTTTTTATTTTTAATCAACAACTTAGATCTACTGGAAATTTTCACTTTCTTCATGGGAATTTAACAGTCGTGAATAGCGCAAAATACAACTTTTTGAAAAAAACTCTTCTATATAGATTTCAATACATTTTTTCTGAATTGGTTTTTAATTGTTTATTTGTCTCTAAATTTGGAATTTTAATTTTTTTGCTAAAAAAATTATTTTTTTTTCTTTCTTTTTTTTTTTATTGATTCTAAATAAAGATACAATTAAAACTTTTTACTGATTTGTTTTGGTTTTATTTCGCAATAATTTTTTTTGAAATAAGAATCTGAAACTTAAATATCTTAAAGCTTATTAAGAATTTTTTCAATAAACCCGATTATTAGATGTGTTTTATACGCGAAAAAAATAACTTTTCCATGAAAAAAACCCACTGATTGTGTATGCAAAAAAAGCCGGTTTTCAGTGAAAAAATATTTTTTCACAAAAAAATACTTATTTGCATAAAAGTTTTTATTAGCAAAAAAATGATTCTTTTGTGGGCAAGTAATTATACCAACAATTTTGCCGCATTTAGATTGAAAGCTCTTATATGTTTTTAATAATTAATCACTTTAAAAGTTTTTGTAAAATTTATTAAATAATGATTTAATAATAATAAAAATAAAGGTTATCGTTGGGTAAAAATAACAAGAATACATATATATTAATAAGTAAGAAAATAGATTATTATAAGATAATTTATTATTTCAATCGATAATATTCCTTGGATTCCTTTTTACATATTTTCCCATTTAATTGGAATTTGATTGCAACTAAAAGATCTTTTGGTCTTTTTTTATCATGAATATGTTTAAAAGTACCTTTTAAAATTTCATTCGAGAAAATGGGATATATATCATCCAGATATAATATTATTTGTTTCCAGTGTGTCATTGGATAATATGGAGAAGTTGAAACATCAAAAGGAACTTTTCCAAAATTAAAGCTAAAGGTAAAATATAATACAAATGCATTAAAATAATTTTTTTTTGAAAATTGAAATTTAAAATCTGTTTCAAATTCAAGATCTTCAATTTCAATTTTCATCAAATCTATTTTTTTTATGAATCCAGAAAGCGAAACCATCATACCTGAATTTACAGACGCAATAAGGGGATCCTTTGGTATTAAAGGTTGTATTGATTTCATTTGAAATCCGTAAACGTTATTCCAAACTATACCAAATGAAAATAAATATTAAAAAGAAAGAATATTTTGAAAATGTAATTTTTATAAATAAAATTTCATTTGTTATTGAAAAAAATAATATAAAAAATAATATAAAGGGAATTTTGGTTAAATAATTCAAACAATTTATTCTTTTTTCTTGAAATTCTGAATCATATGCTCCTCCAATATACAAAGATGCTTGATCAGGTAAAATAATTCCTTCTTTTTTTAACCATTTATTGCGTGCAAATAATACTGATTTTACCATATGCCTAAGGAAGAAAGAAAAAAAAAAAAAAGAGAAGAAAATGTAAAAAGAAAAGAGAAACAATGGGTGCATTATTAAATAATTAAACACTGATGATTTTAGATTTTTTTTTTATATTTATATTTATATATATAAATATATATATATATATATATATTTGTTTTTGTCTATTTTTTTTTGATTATCAGTTCTTTTTGGGCAAAAACTCAGCCTTGTTAGTTGTTGTAATAAATTTTTACATCTTATAGTGTATAATAAACTAAAATTCAATTTTTTTTTTGGCAATGTTAAAATAGTTAAAAAAATTACACTTTCACAATTTCATTCAAATTTTGGAGATAAATTTGATTTTGGGAGATATGAAAATTATTTTTTTTGTTTTTTTTGTTTTTGTTTTTCATTTAATTTTTAACAATTAGTAGCCTGTTTCTTTTGATCAAATTTTTTTTTCAAATGATTGACATTGGGTTCAAATTGAGTTCTTTTACATAGAATAACTCACATAAAAATTAGTTGATGGTAATAGCTAACCATTTGATCAATCAATAACCCGAATAGAATTCAAACAAACGTATCTGATGCATTTTTTTGTTAACACATCCAAAATTTTTAACAGAATTTTTTTATTTTGATTGAAAATTATTTATTTTTTGTTTTGTGGATATTGTAAATTATAAATAATTGTTAACATTCAATTAACGAATGGTACTAATTTGGTAAATCTTCTTGAATTTATTTAATAAGATTTTTTTTTCTAAGAATTTAGTTTTGGTTTGTTAAAAAATTTGAATTTGGGTTTACATGATAATGAGGTTCTCACATTCAAATATATATTATTTTTGGGGGTAAAGTTACTTTTTTGTGGATACCTAAATTCAACCAGAAAAATAATTTTAAGTTGTAATGTCCATGAAAAGTGAAGGAAATAACAACATCTTGTTTTAGGTGTAAAACATTATTATTTTGGTTATTTGTTGATCGATCTACAACGGAGTATAAAATTTAAAAGTAGTCTTAAATGCTTAATAAAAAATGAATAATTTCTTTTTCTTTTTTCCAAAAGATGAATTTGGGAACAAAAGATCTAATCGACTGAAAGATATATAATAATAATTAAATTTTTTATTTATTTTTGGTTTTATTTGGATTTTTTAAAAAAATTATTTTCTTTTTCAAAATTGAGTGATAAAGAAATGAAGAATGTTGATAGACTTGATTTATTTTTCGTTAAGGATCCGGAAATAAGAATATACAGTTTAAAATATTTAGAATAAAGATTTGTTTTGTTTTTTTTTCACTTTAAAAATTATTCTTTGTTTTTGTGATACTATTATTTTTCAAGAAAAATTTATCCAAAAAATTAAGATTTTTTTTTTATTATTGAAGAAGTATAAATTACACTCTAGATGCCCTTTTACTTAAATCACTTTCAGAAATTTAAGCTTAAAATCATAGATTTCACAATTGTTAATTAATAAAAATGATTTCAGACTGTCTTGTATTAAAATTATTTCATTAAGATTTATTTCTTTTAATTTGTTATGAAATATTAATCTATCTTTTTCATATTAATGATATACCCATACAAAATGATCAATATTTTCGATAATTTCCTTCTTTTTATAGGTTAATTATAAAGGACAAAATTTATTTGAATTTTTATAGATTACATAGTAATATCTATTTAAGCAGTTAGTAAATGACCTGAATTTTATCATTTATGTTTAAAATATTAACGGAAAGAAATAATAGAAAATATTGATTATTTTTGGGTTTTAAATAAATAGTTTGGATTTTTAATTATGCAAAATATTTTTGTGGGGGTGCCGTAGAGTGTCATCAAGTGCCGTCAAGTACCTAGGTTTTTTTGAGGTTTACTGGTTTATTTTTTAAGTGTTCTAGGTGTTCTCGATGTTTTCTGTTTTATTCGTAAAATCTATTAATTTTACAAATAAACAGAAAAATCAAGAAATGCTAATGGTGGTTTACAGAAATTTAAAAGAGTTGAGGAAAATCAAAGATTTTACTCTATTCTTATAAATCTTGGAAAATCGAATGAAAAGTTTCGTCAAGTGCCTAGGTTTTTCAGAATTCAAAAGAATTGAGTAAAATCAATCGATTTTCCAAATAAACAAAAAATCCATGAAAACCTAACTACACTTCCAACTTTAGGAATTCAACAACTCGTTATATGTGTACTTCTTTATTTCAATTTTTAGTTCAATTAAATCTTTTGAAAGCCAGTTGATTTTATTATTTATTCTTTGATTAAACTTTATTAATTTTTCTAAATAGGGAAGAGATAAATTGTTTAATTTATTTTTGAATTTTTTTTTATTTTACTGAAATTATCATATTTTCAATTTTAAATTCTGTTTTGTAAATAAGAATTGGTGTATTTCTGTTTATTTTGCATATTTCACTTATAGATGAATTAATCCATTAATTTAAATTATTTATTGTTTTTATTTCAGAATTAAAAATTTCCAACCCGTATGTAAATTGACTTAATATAAAAGATTTAAATAATCTAATTTTCAAACTATTATTCAGAGAATTGCTATTGAATAATTATTTGCAGTTGTCATAGGTTTCTTTTGATTTTTTCAATTAGCAACTAAATGTGAAATTTTCTCTAAAAAAATACCCAAATATTTAATTTTTCAAAATTCTTTTGATATAATCATTTTATCTTTATTAGGTTTTAGTCTAAATTGAATAATAATTTCATATATTGAATTTAATTTCTGATTTACTTGATTTTTTATTTCATTTTATAATTAGGATTAAATCATCTGCAAACATTTGACAATGATTTGTTAATTGTATTATTTTTAATAAAAAAAAATGTGAAATAAGAGTAAATATGATAGGTAATAAAGTTTCTCCTTGGAATATACCAAGCCCTTCCCCTTAATAATATTTTAATGAAAAAAGTTTTTGATAATATTATTTAAAATAAACTTTTTTATTGTTTTTCTAATTATTTTCAAATTAATTGAATCAAAACATTTAGCTATATCAATCATTATAATAAAAGTTTTATCATTTTCATTTTCATTTTTTGATTTTATTTGATTTTATATATTTAAAAAATTTAAGACTACAATCCGAGTATCATATTTTCTTCGGAACCCAAATTGTGAATTATGAATAAATTCCCAACATGGTTCAATAGGTTATATATAGAATTTTTAGAAATAATCTTGTTAAACTGTGATTAATTGAAATAGGTCGATAATTCAAAGTTGCCTCTTCGTCGCCCTTTTTATGAATAAATAGAATTGATCTTTTTTTAAAATATACAATAGTATTTCTGTAGGATTAATTAACCAATTATTAAAGATTTTTTGAATTGTAATAAGATATTTTTTATAATTTTTATTTTCGATTTGTTCAAAATTGAAATTTATTTTATTTTCTTCGCTTACATTAATAAATTTTAAATTCTCAATTTTTTGAAAACCTTGTACTGATTTGTTTTTTAAATTTAATTGTATTTTTAATATTTTCAATTGATAATAAAAATCAATTTTAAACTCTTTTAAATTAGTTATTTTGAGATTTTTGATATATTCTAAAATATTTTTGACTTGGTTCAGTTGAACTTTTTTTTTTTTATGAACAAAATATTCTTCAATCATATTTTTATTGTTTAAAATCATTTTCATTTTTTTAGCCCTTATTAAATTTATTTTTTTCCAAAAAGTTTTGTTTTGGATAAATTCAAAGTTTATTTCATTAACAAATTTATTAAAAGCTTCTTTATTTATTTTTTTTTTTTGATTCGATTAATTTAGTTTGGATTGCTTAAGAGATTTTTTAATCAATGGGTCAATTTTTTGGTCAGTTTTGTTTTCTTTATAAATTATATCTTTGGATTGAATATATTTATTCTTAAATTTTTTTTATTGTGTTAATACCTAACATAAAATTTTTTTCAGAAAAATAATTCTTTAATAATTTTTTGATAATTATCCTGATTTGAAATTTTATATTTTTTTTGAATATTCTAATCTGTTTTTAAAGCAAGATTATTAATTAACACTTTATGGTCTTACAGATCATTTTGTATTGTTTTTGAATTTTTTAAAATAAATTTATTTTTAAAATCGATTAAAATATGATCGATATTATTTGTTCTGCAAAAAATTAACATTTTTTCTAATCATAGAATAATTGTTAATTTTGATTTCTATTTAAATTCAAAATAAAGTTTAAAAAAGCAAAGGCTTTAGGGACTTCAATTAGCAACGTCGTTTTAAACATTGTAGTATTAGTGAAAATTGTTAATTTTAGATGAAATCTTGAAGTTTAAAAAATTGTTATAAATTACAAATAGTGATTGTTGTTTAAATAAAGTGATAAAAAATTAATCAAAAAAAAAAAAAAGTTGATAGTATTGTGGATAAATTATCACTAATTCAATTAGATAAATAATTGCGTGTTTATCAAAGAAACAGGCCTTCAAAAAAAAAAAAAAAAAAAAAAAAAATGAATAAGCGAATTAAAAAGTAACAAATTAAATCAATAATCAGATCAAAAAGATTATTGAATTTTGTTTTGATTTGATTATCAAATTTATCTTCCTTTTTTTAAGATCAATTAACAAATTAAGGTAAATAATCTTTTCTGGTCTTATATTTCTCCATGAAAAAAAAAAAAACTTCGATACTAGCTACACTTCCTTCGTTCTATCTTTGGCTGTATTCACTCAAATCATTTTCGAAACTCGATCCAGCTTGGAAAATTCTTTTAAAGTCAAAATCTTTCGCAATAAGTTATTCTTAAAATGACCAATTTGAAGATTGTTTCGGGCTATCTTTTTTTTTTTTTTTTATTTCTTCTTCATAAGTGTAAATATCATGTATTAATTTTTAGGGTTTTATTGTTGAGAGTTTTATTGTTAAGAGTTGGTTGAAATGCATCTAATCTAGTAAAGAGAGGATTTTGAAGAGACTAAATCTGAGACTTCCAATTCAAAGAGCGTCTTAACTCGACAAGTAAATAGAAGTATTTGACTCTTAATTTAGTTATCTATATTTTTAAAATGGTTTTTTTTGATAAAAATCGATTTTTAGTTTAAACTATGCATGCCATCTCCGGTTCGAGGAGACATATAAAACTTCAATTTTGAACGGGTATTTTGAAAGAATCTCGTTAGATTTAATTTTAGAGTAACTTTGGTTGATTATACTATTATTTACCAATTAAAAAATTAAAATTTTTAGTTCGCTTTCCAAAATATTATTCTAGTTTATAAGTTGAAAGAAAACCCAAAGATCTTTACAAAATCTTTGAGAAATGATATTTTTAGACAATAAATTAAACTTCCTTAGAGAACTTCAAGACAAAATTTTTACTCTGCTTAATTTGATTGTAGCAGTAAAAAAGATTTTCATTAAAAATAATAAAACTGAAATTTCAAAAAGGTACAGTCAGAGAATTATTCTTTAATTCAATCTGATGAGACTCTTTCAAAACACCCGTTCAAAATTGAAGTTTTATATCGCACCTCGCACCAGAGGTGGCATGCATAGTTTAAACTAATAATCGATTTTTATCAAAAAAAACCATTTTAAAAATATAGATAACTAAATTAAGATTCAAATACTTCTATTTACTTGTCGAGTTAAGACGCTCTTTGAATTGGAAGTCTCAGATTTAGTCTCTTCAAAATCCTCTCTTTACTAGATTAGATGCATTTCAACCAACTCTTAACAATAAAACTCTGAACAATAAAACCCTAAAAATAGAGACATGATATTTACACTTATTTCTTCCACACTTTCTTGTCTGGATCTTACCCTTACGTTTTCAATTTCAGACAGAAGTTAAATTACATATAGCGTTGGGTTCATTCTTTTTTCTTTGAAAATTCTTGCTTGCAGGGGTTTAAAAAACAATAAAAATAAAGGAATTATTTTACTCATAAAATAAGCCATATCCCATCCAGTCAGAAATAATTACATCAACTTTTTCAATCCCTTCTGGTAATTCTGTGACCTCTTCAACCTTTGAATTAATAAGTGTGATGGTGTCTGAAAATCCATTTTCCTTGACGATTTCATTTGTTTGAAGGAGTATCTTTGAAGAATCGATCTATACAAATAAAAACAAAAAAAACAAAGATCAAGTAAAAGAAGGAAAAAAAGTAAATAAAAAGCCATTACATTTTATTTGTTTGTTTGCTGTTTTTGGTGTTAGAATTTAAAAAGTAAGTTTACTCCAATAACCTTTTTAGCACCAGCTTTTGCGGCGAGTAAAGATAAAATTCCAATTCCACATCCCACGTCCATCACAACTTTATCTTTAAACAGATGAGGGTTGTCCGATATTGCACGTTTAAAGGAATTCAAAAACGCCGAATCTCTTATGATTTCTTCGTGTGATCCGATATGTGAATAAGCTTCAAAATAAAAATCTTTGCTTGTAAAGGAGAGATTAATATCATGAAGTGAAGTTTTTTCTTGTTGGTTTGTCTGTTTTTCTTTATTTGTTGCACTCATCCAAATCGACTATCAGAAACAATATTTTTAGGAATCAAAAAGAAAAAAATGAATATTTAGTCATTTAAGCACTCTTGAAAAGAAAATCAACAAACCTTTCAGGATTATCTTAAATAAACCCACTATGAGAAATGAATGGAATCAAAAATTGTTGAATTATGTCCTTTATCTTTTGAGATCCAAAAGAAATATTCAATTACCAATTGCCAGGAATTGGGTACATTTTGTATATTAGATTCCCAAATTGAAAGTTGGTAGTATATTGCTTATTACAACAATTTTTGTTCATAGGCAATTATTATCAACTACACAATAAAATCCTTTGAAAAAATCAAATCTTATCAAAAATATACTGTTAGGTTTTCAGATTTGGGTACATAGTACAATTAGGAATTTGATTAGGAAAAATTGAAAATTCCCAAAAAATCATAAATTTTAATAGTTCTTTTGGATCTCAAAAGATAAAGGACATAATTCAACAATTTTTGGTTCCATTCATTTCTCATCATGGCTTTATTTAAGATAATCCTGAAAGGTTTGTTGAATTTCATGATCTGTGGATATATAAGCTTGTTTATGCCTAAGAATCTCAAAGTTATTTACAAATATCAATTATTTTGGATAATTGACGTTCTAAGAAAAATTAAAAATTAACTAGAATTAGACACATTGGGAAATTGTTGAAATCAATCCGAACTAAATCTAATAAAAAAATATATTTTACAAAAAATTTATAAATGCATAAATTCAAACCTCCATAGAGAAAAACAACAATTTTTATTTTGTTCTCGATCCAATTAACTACAATAGAAATTAAATATGATTTTACTACAATAATTTTAACTCTTTAAATAGCAATAGAATAACAGGTTTTTACAAATTTTCTATATATCTTGTAAAAAAAAAAATTGCAAAACAAATAGTTTCAAAAATAATATTTAGAAAAAAATAAAAAAAGTAAAAAATGAAAAAATGTGAAAAGATTTAGAAATTTGTTAATGTTAAATTTTTTCTTCTAATAATTTTTCAAATTCTTTGAACTCATGTAATTCACCCATTACGTCTGATACCCTTTGAATGAAAAATGGTTTTACTAATTTATTAGAATTAAGTAATTGTAAAAGATTTTTTTTAATCCTGTCTTGAGTTTTAAGGAAAAATAAGGTTAGTTTTGGATTTTAAAAAGGTAGAAATGATTCTGTTCCAAATCAAAAATTTTTGAAAAAACAAATCGATAAATTTAAATGTTAACAAATTCAATTGTCTTATCATTGATTTAATCCTAAAAATATTCAGTTTATATAAAATAAATCTAAACTTAGGGATAATAATGGATAGGTATTAATATTAAATATTTATTTAATCTCCAAAAAAAAAAAAAAATAAAATAAAAAACTCAACAACTTTTATTTGAAAAAAAAAGGTTTCAAATAATTTTTTAAACTTTATTAAAAAATTAAAACTAAAATTATAATAAAATACAGATCAATATTAAAATAAATAATATTTCAAAAATTTTGACTCACCTGAAATACTCAATTTAAAAAAATTATATATCCTTGTCGTATTCAAGAACAACAAATAATTAAATCTGATTAATAACTCACTTGTAAATCATTCTAAATATATAAAAACCTCATATTTTCATAATTTAAAAAAAATAAAATCAAAAACCAAAAGAAAGTTAACCTAATTTTTGAAATGAGCATTATGGATTTATAATTACTGAACTTTCACTGAAAACAAGTTTCACAACAAGATTTTTTTGTAATAAAATAATAACATTTTAAAAGACATCACATAGTTTCAATTTTTTGATCTTTATTGGTATTTTCTAAGTTCTTTTTTCTTTACAACATGATATTTTGCACGTAAAAAAGTATCAAAAAGAAAAACAAAAAGAAAAACAAAAAGAAAAACAAAAAGAAAAACAAAAACAAAAACAAAAACAAAAACAAAAATTTGAAAAAGCAAAAAAAAAATTTGATGAAATTTGAAAAAATGATGTTGATTTAAAAATTGAAAATTTATTTTGATATGAATCCGAGTTAAAACCCTACAAAATCACTTCCAATAACATTATTAAGTGAGTCAACATTTTCCAAAAATAGTTTAGATATAGATATTATTATTTTATTCTTAACAACATTTCCTGCCTTTATTATTTTTTTCATCGTCATCATTTAAAACTAGTCCTCCGCTTTTTGCTGAATCTTTTTCATCATTTGTTGCTTGCAATACGTCAAAAATATTATTTTCGACACATTGCTCAAGAACTTGAATAAATGCCTTCTCTACATTAAGGTTATCTTTAGCAGAAGTTTCAAGAAATGACATATTGTTTTCTTTTGCATAATTCTTGCCTTCTTCAGTTGTTACCTCCCGATCATCTTCCATATCTTTTTTATTACCAATTAACAGAAATTGCGCTTTTGGTTTACAAATCTCAAAAATGTCTTCTTGCCAGCTGGCAATTTCCTTAAAACTTTTATAATCTGTAATGTCATAAACAAAAAGATACCCATGTGAATTTCGATAATATCTAATTAAAATAAAATTATTAAGAATATTTAATTAATAAAAAGATTATTCAGGATGTAAAAGAATAAAATTTAATTTTGTTGATTCATTAGAGATCTCATAAAATTAGTAAAGATCAGTCATTAATCATTTTTAAAAAAACTTTTTTTAAATAATAATTGATCGATCTGTTTTCTTTTATTAGTTTGTTTTTCTTTTTTGTTTTTGTTTGAATTATTTTGAAAATTTTGATGTATTTTTTAAAAATTAATTTTTAGAAAAAAATTTTCCAGATCAAATTTTTGTTTCTATACTTTAGACAAATAAATGTACTTTTTTCTTTACAATATTTTTTAATTTTTAAGTAAAGTATTTTTTATTTTTTTTCCATTTTTTTCCTGGATTAATTTTCTTTATATTGGGAAGAAGAGTGAAAAAGGAAAAAGATCAAGTGTGTTACTTGCTAATAATAATACACTAATACGTGGCAGTACGAATAACTTGAAAATAAAAAAAGGAAAAAGCAATGACAAAAAATTACCAAATAGTTAAAAAAAAACAGATCAAAAAAGAAAAAAGAAATGACAACAATTAAACAACGATCCACAATTTAATATTCATGATAAACTATCAAATTACATTAAATTAATCAAAATTATCATGAATATGATTTTGGGTGTTCTTAATTAAAGATAGCTTTGATTATTTTTTTTATGATTTTATAACAATTGCTCCTTATAAACCCTTTTTTAATTTCTTTTTTTATTTTTTCCTTTTTTCTTTAAATTTTTTTTTTTGCTTTTTCAACATAAAGATAAAATGGGTATTTATTTTCCTTGAACAATCGTGAACTTTATGATTTTACACTTAAATTCCCTTTAAAAATAAATAAAATAATAAAAAAAAATTGGATTTTTATTATTATAGTTGTTGTTATTTACACTCTGAATTCTTCTTTCGTTAAATTTCTTAAACTTTTTGGATACTTTTCATTCAATACTAGGAAGAAAAAACAAATGAAAGTGAACATATTTAAAATCATGGGTGTAGTTGCACCTTTTGTTAATAAGTATTTATCCTAAGAATTGGAAAAAAGTACATGTTATATCAGAATGGTTGAACTTATAGATATCAACAAACCCATTTTGAAAAAAAAATTTTCTATTATTTTTTTGTTAAAATTTGCAAAATTATTAAAAAAAGAGATTAAAAGAGAAAAAATCTTTACAAACTTAAAACAAAAATTTTCAAGATTCCGAGATTTTTTAATTTTTATAATGACCAAAATCACCTAATGATGGCTCCACAAAGAGATTTCACTTGTCAGATATTTTGATCATGAACACTCCTAGCTGTAAAAACCAATCATTGAATTGTATTGATCAGAGAAAAAAATAACTCAAAAGACAAAGGATCAATTTTCTCTATTTTGATTACTCCCATTTTTTTAAAAATTTCATTAATAAACAAAAAAAATTAAGATTGATACAAATACAAAATGGTGTGTTTAAGATATAGATATAGAAAGGGTTTTACTACTATTAAAACATTGCTTCTATCTGGCTGGTATGAAATAAAATGTTAATCTCAGAAGTTCTATGTGGAAAATGTAATATCAAATATAATCAAAAAAGAGTTTGTAGATTTTTCAAGATCGGCTTTAATCATCAGTTTATCTAAACTCCAATTCAAAATTTTTAACACACCAAAATTCAATTTTGGAAAAAAAAATCTTATTCTAATCAATTCCAGACGAAATACCAAATTAGAACTCATTCACTAATTGAAATTCCAACAATTGTTGATAAATTACAATACCCACAAAACAAAAAAACAAATAATTATTAATACTAATAAATTATCGGTGTGTTAAAAATTTTGGAGAGAGCAAAACAAAAAAATTTATTGGTAAATTTGTTTGAATTCTATTAGGAATATTGATCGATCAAAGGTTTAGATACTACCAGATAATTTTATTTGAGTTATCTTCTATTTGGAAAAGAACTCAACTTTAACATAATATCAAACATTCAAAAAAATATTACGATGTAACAAAACAAGTTTCGTAATTCAATAAATGAAATGAAAACAAAAACTCAAAGATGAAAAAATGATTTTCATATTTTACAAAAATCAAAATTATTTCCAATTTGAATGAAATTGTATTATAATGATTGTTTGGACGGTTTTAACTGTGTGGAAAATTTTGGAATTTTGGTTTATTATTCACGTTTGTTAACATGTTTTATTGATTTCATAAAATTACCCTAATAAAATAAAAAAAATTATAACTGTGTTTATTGTTTTGATTTGGAAACAATCTCCTTGTTATAATTTGAGTTTGGCCTGGAAGAACGAAAAAAATGAGATTGTTCGAAGTGACATAAGATGATATTGAGGAGTTCGAAGAACGACGATTAATATCATCTTAGCACTAGAACAATCTCATTATTTTGAGTCTGGAAGGAGATCCAAAACGAAGAATTATAAAAGGTGATTGTTGAACAAATGAAAAAATATGAGATGCTATTTATTTTTTCAACTCGGGTTCTAACTCGTCAAAACAAAAAACAAATAAATAAATTTAACCATAACAACTAGTTTGTTTTTTTTTAATGGTACTTTGAAGAACTTACTCTTCAAAGGATCTCATTCTCTCTCATGTATTTAGTATAAACATTAAAGTTAAATTTTGAATTTTGATCATTGGATACAAAACTTGGTTTAAATTTTATAGAAATAAACTAGATCGTTCATCCATTCAATGAAATCTATCTCCTCTTTTATTTTCTGTTTGTCAGCCAATCCTCGAAAACTATCAAACTTAAAAATCTGCATGCATCTATTGGTGTTCTTAACTATGAAGTATTTTGAACATTCTTCTAAAATTTCTTGACTTGACAGAGTAAAAGAAAATGTTTTTTATTATTTTTTTTTCAAAAATGATCATTTATTTTTTTCACCTTTCAAAACCTTTTATAAATGGTCTCTTCTCTCCTTTTTTCGAAGAAAAAAGAGAACAAACAAAATTTTTTTTTTTAAAAATGTTATTACTTTTTTTTGGAAAAGAGAAAAAAACAATGTTTGTAAATAGACATTGTTTTTAATAAAGAAATGAGAATTTATTCTTTTTCCAAACTTTCCCCAAATTATCAAGCACTTTTTTTTTAGTTTTTATTGAACAAGTAATTTGGTTCCTTGGGCCAAAATATGTGTTCAATTAGTTTTAAATTGAGACATTGGCAAATCTCAGTGTTATCGATTAAACAACGTCGTAAATAAAATTTTCAAAGTACTGTTAAATAACTTTAAATATCATATTTAAGGACAAATTTATTGGTAGAATACATCTTAATTCACTTTGTTAGAATTGGAAATAAGAAGATCAGAAAATTTCCAAACTTTGCCTAATAATACAAGTAAATCCCAAAATATTCTCACAGCAACTCAATACTATTTTAAACTTTTAAGAGTTCTAATCTCTTTCTTATCTGTAGTTATCGAAAATTATTTACTTAAATTTTCTCAAAGAAAAAGTTTATGTTTAAAAAAAAATAAATAGCAAATATATAGCATAATTTATTACAAAACATCCTTTTGTATGATGATTTTTTCCATATTTTTTTAAAAAATATTCTTCGAACAGCTTATAACAAATGTTACAAATTTTATAATAATTTTTATAACAACATAAATGTTATAAAATTTGTTATTAAATGTTTATAACATTTTAAAAGCTTATTACACCTTTACAACGCGTTTATAGCATGTTATAAAAAAATTTTTTATTAGGGCTAAAAACCAAATTTAACAAAAATAATATTTCTTAAAACAAAAGTTCAGTAAAAAAAAAAAAAAAAAAAAAAACTAAATAATCAAGTCGAAAAAAAACGAGTTCTAATCAAATAGCCAGAAAATATTCACATTTATTTAATGTGAAAATATCCACCAAACTCGATCTAAATCAAAGTACAAAAAAAAAAAAAAAAAATCAAAAGAAGTGGATTATGAATCATCGATTTTTAATAATAAGAATAATTAAATTTTATTCAAATTTTTTTTATTTTAGTTCAGATTCAAAAATGTTTTCTCAATTTTTCAAGTTTTTTTATATAAATTTGGTGATTTTGTGATTAACAGGGATACTTTTCTGGTATTCTCCAAAGGGAGAGGAAACTTGTCAGTATATTTGATGTTGTAAATGAAGTCAAATTTCATTTAATAAACTATTGGAGATGTTTGGGTTTGTTTGAATTTAAAAATAGTATTTTCGATTTTTCAATTGACTGTTTCTTTCCCAAATCACTTCGTTTCGTTTTTAAAAACAATAGAAAGTTGGTAGATATATCAAATATACTCAAGTTTCGAGACAACTGAGATTATAACATAAAAGTATCACCGTTAATGAAAAAAACCTAAATTTTAACAAAAAACTTGAAAAATTGAGAAAACATTTTTGACCATTGTTGTTGAGTTTTTGGGAATGAAAAAAAAAATTTCTTTTCATTATTGTTAATTTTTTCAAGACAGTTACCTCATTTTTAATAAACTATTTTAATTGAGGACACGGTAGTTGTCCAAAGGCCCAGAAACATGTTGCTACTTATTGATGATATCTTTCTGTGACTTTGGGCAATCTTAAAGAAAATGAAGTGGAAATTTTTTCCCATTTATTCTGAAAATAACAGTAACATCTATTTTAATTTGGAACATGACTGTTGACTAAAATATTGGAAATATGATGATAGTTTTGGATCTGCCTGAAGGCAATTTTGGTCGATCCGAGGCAAAGTGTTCATGTTTTTTTTTGAAAAAACAGTCTTTATTTGATTTCATCTCATATTAAAAAAGATTATAATTTTTAGAAATATTCCCCAGTTTTCTTACTTTTTAAATATAACACAAATCGCTAATTTCCATTTCTAGGATCGCTTGATCTTGTGAAACAATAGAGAAAAAAAAAAAAAAAAATTTATAAGAAAACAAAACAACCATTATTTTTAAGAAAAAAAAAGAATTTAAATTTGTGGTTTTTGGATTTTTGCTTGAATAATAAAGTGCGATCAAAACCATTTTTTTTGATAAGAATATTCTCTATTTGAAAATTTTGAATTTTTTTTGACTAAAAGACTCAATTGAAAAACAATTTGCTAATTTTTTAAAACAAAAAAAGTTTTATAAAAAGAAAAAAAAAAAAATGATAAAAAAACAAACTGCTTTGGGATCGATCTGTAAGCCTCTTGTCCACCAGTGTCCTTTTGTTTAGAGTAGTGATTTCCAAAATGGGGATGAGATTAAAAAAAAAATGGAAAAGAAGAGATAAGAATTATTGAATTAAAGTTTGTCTTTTCAAGAAACAAGAGTACTTACCCAGATTTGTGCAATTACAGTTTTTTCTCCGAGTGTAATTTCCTTCGTTTCAAATTCTACTCCATGAGTTGTTGAATTGTTTAATTCAAATTCTTTTCTTTGATGGGAGAGAAGAATTAACAAAGACATCAAAAGTAACAAGATTGTTCATTGTTTAATGTTTTTTTGTTGGCAAATGAAAAAAAAAAAAAAAAAAAAAAGATAAAAAAGATCAAACTCATTAAAAACAGCAAGAAGACTTGTTTTTCCAACACCCGAATTACCAACAAGTTGAATTTTTATTAAGTGTTCGTTTTTTGCTTCGTTGTTTGTCATTTGAATTTACTAGTTAGAAATTGGTTGGTAAATAATTCAAATAGCAATAAAAAAATAAAAAATGTTTTTTTGAAAATCGCTCAAGTTATTTAAGTATTAATTTCTGTATTTCGACAAACATCCTTACTTTTTTTACATTTTTGGTTTGTAAAGAATCCACATATTATCTATTTTTTTAAATTGTTTCAGAACCACTTCGAGTACAACCAACGTAGTACTGGGCTCCTATTATTTTGAGCCGAAAAGTATCTCAAGCAAATTCAATATTATTATTCCTTGAATATAATAAAAAAAAGGACTATTCTAAACTTTTGAATCAATAACCTTCAAGGACCTTCGTTAGGGCATATTGTTTTTATCGGGAAAGTTGATCATTAGAATTTGCAAAATTGTTAATTTTTAATGAAAAAATTTTTTTCCAAAATCACTTTAATTTGAGATTTAACAGATAATTGTCTCTTCTTTGATAATTTTACTTCATGTTAGCTTTAAGAATATCTTCTATGAGAGCTCTTTTATTCCAACTATATCTTTTTTATAACAAAAAAATGATTTGTTTTTAAAAAAAAAAAACAATTCAAATTACATTTTGAATTTCAAACTTTATTATTTTGAAATAATCTTTGGATATATAAAAATGATTTTAACAATGTTGATGTGTTAAAATATTATCTTGTGATTATATTTGTTATGTTCGACACTTTTTCCAGGACAACTGTTTTTTTTTTAAATGAAACAAACATTCTTCGAATTAATTAATAATATTTGTTGGAATTTTTTTATTAAGGGTGTTTTGTATATTTTATGATTTTCAAAAATTTTAATTGAGAAAACTTTACTAAAAAAAGTTTTTTTGAGTGTTACATGATGTCGAAACTTCGAAAACAAAATACAACATTTGCTGTTCTATTTGTGAAAATAAACAAAGTAAATAAGAGGTGAATCTTTTTTTTTATGAGTATATTTTTTTTTGATAAATTATTTGGTTTTTTATAAAAGTCTGTATTGGATTGAGAAGTGTATTTATGTGAAATAATGGATGCTTGGAATTAATCAAATACAATTAGACATGAGAAGGTGTACATTTAAAATATATTTTCTCTTTCTGGGTACCAAACAAGAAAGTACAACTTTTAGGAATTAATACATTGAAATTAAGATTGAATTAAAAAAAAAATTCAAACAAAGTATTTTCCAGGGGATGTTTTTTATCTATCTTCTTAATTTGGATAAACCCCAAAGAATTTATTACCTTGAATTTCTCACCCCATTGTTATTTATTATTATTTTACAAAATATTTTTTAAACCCGTTCGATTTCAAAATTCTTTTTTTAAATATTTTAAAAAAAATAAAAAAAAAAAAAAAAGAATACTCTTTCAAAGATTAAAGTAAAAGATTTGTTGTATTCTTGAAATAATAAAAAAAAAAACAATTATAAAAATTTAGACTTAAAAATAACGAAAATATAGTGAAATAATATCAGTCAACAATAAATTTTTTTTTGGGTTTTTAATCAACTCAAGAAAAAAAGCAAAATTAACAAATAAATACAATATAACCATTTTTATGTAGGTGTATTTGAAAAATATCATATTTCCTTTCAAAAATTTCCAATTGAGTACATTTAAGAAAAAAATAGAATTACAATCTATTCTGGGAATTATTATTCGATAAAATTAATTTATATAAATCAAATTGAGAAAATAAAGGTTTTCCATGAAGAATTAAAACTAAAAATGTATAAAGAAGAATAAATTATAAAAAATTTCAGAGATAAAATCAAAAAATTAATGATTTTTTTTTATATTTTGACTTGATCAATTTTTATTTAATTTGATTTTTTTTTTTTTTTTTAGATTTTAATTTATAATTAATTTATAACAATATTATACAGTAAAATATGCACTCTATTATTTATTAAAATTTTAAAAATGTAACTCTATTAATAAATTATTTTAATGATTCATTTCCTAAACAATGGGACCGAAAAAAGGATAAACTCTACCAAGTCGTAAAAATTAATGTTATAATTTAGGTAGGATTCTAATAAAATTTATTACAATAATTATTATTTACTGGTTTTAAGAGAAAAACTTTTTATTCTTCAATGAAATATTTTATTAATTGAAATAATATCTATTTACAATCAAAAAAAAAATCATAATACAGATTCTTATCTGATAATTTTATGTTTTGTATATATATATATATATATATATATATAAACTTTGTTTCAGTCAAAGGGGCCCAACGTTTTTTTCCAATATCAATTATTTTATATAATTGACCTTTGAAGAACAAATAAGAAATAAAGAGAATAATACACCTCAAAGAAATGTTGATACATGTCTGAAAGAAAACTAATTAATCAATATCTTTTCTTAAAAATTGAAAAACTCAAATTCTTAGGGACACTATTGAGAAAAACAAGGGTGTTCGTTTTGAACTTCTACTGGTATTTGAATAATAAATATGAAACATTTTCCACTTCATTTCTCTATACTTTTCTTTTAGAAATTAAGCCCCCAAACGAATTTTGTTGGTATTTGTTATCTCTATTTGAAAAAAGAAATGAAAATGAAGTGAAAATTTATCACATTTATTAAACAAATATCAAGATCAAAGATCGAATTGAATTGCAATAGAAATCAATAGATTTCTCAACAATCTTTACATAGTTTCAATGACCTTAGATTAACATGTTTTTACCAAGTGACTATTGATCTTGCAATAAAAATTTTTTTGCAAATGAATGAAGTTTTAAAAAAAAAATCGAAAAAAAAAAACAAAAATGTGTAGAAATGTGAAAAAATGATTTCAATTTTGAAAATTTCCAAAATAAAATTTTTCTTCTAATATCTATGCAAACCCTTTAAACACGTGTACTATACCATTACAACTGGGCCCCTTTGACTGAAAAATAGTTTATATATATATATATATATATATATTATCCAACTTATCTTTGTTAATTTAGAATATTACTGAAAATATATAATTGGTTTATATTTTTATAGAATATTTAGATAAAAATAAATTCAAAATATTCATATTAAAAAAGGAAATCAGACAATTCCAAGTATTTGAAATTAAAAAATAGAATTTGAAATTCAAAATTAAATAAATTCATTAATTTCATCTTTAATTATGTGTATTTCTTCAGTGGTTTTGGGGAAATTAACACAATCTTCATTATCTTTAACCGATCTTGAAAAAAATATATCTTTTTAGGGGTTATTCTTCTATGATAACATGACCAAAATTTTAAAATGTATTGTATTGTTGATATTCTCTTACAACAAATTTTGTATATTTCAAGTATCAAAAAAACCTGAACAGTTAAGAAAAAAAAAAAAAAAGAATTTTTTTTTGTGAAATCAATTACTTTTTTCCTTTTTTTATGAAAATGTCAACCATTTACTTCATTTTTTTCTTCTTGTATTATTATAAGTTATTACCCTTTTATAGTCGTTTAGATCATTATTATACAACATTAAGTCTTTGTTTCAAGGAATATTAAAAGATAGATTTATTTTTGTTTTGAGAGATTATTTTTGGTTAACAAAAAAAAAAGTAATGTATTCAACCAATTGAAAAATTATTGTATTTATTTAAGAAGTATAGTTATATTTATTAAATTTTTAAACACATTAAAAAATTTAATCAAAAAATTGATTTTTATATTGAAAGATAAATTTTGAATTTTAAAAATATAATTTTCTTAAAGATATTTGGTTATTAAAGTAATTTTATCTTCAAAATTCAAAATAAATTCTTTTCTGATAAAAATGATTTGAATTATTATAATAATTCTAATGAATTCAATAAAAAAATTCTTGAAAAATAATTCTCAAAATTGAAAATTTTTTTGCATTTTTTTTTATTTTTTGAAAAAATTACGAAAAAAATTTTTGATAAACAATAAAGAATAAAACAAAAATACTTAATAGATCTCAATTTCATTTGGAAATTGTTATTAAAATTCTATCAATTATACATTTATTAAATCACCTATACTTCAATTAATTCTATTGGCTAAGATTTGAATTGAAATATTAATTATTAAATATAATAACAAAATAAAAAATTTCCTTTCGAAATTAATCCTTTCCAACCCAAAATAAAAAAACTTTGTTTCTCCATTACAGTCAGTTCCTCTTTTAAGGCACAAACTTTCAACGAAATTGAAGGCACAAAAAAATCTCAAATTAAGGCACAAATTTTGTAATTTTTTTTTTTTACAATTCATTTTACTAGAATCTGAATTTTGTGCCTTAATTTGGGATTTTTATTATGTCTTAAATTTCGTTGAAAGTTTGTGCCTTAAAAGTGGAACTGACTGTAAAAAGAATTAACTGAATTGTTAATTAATATAATATGTTACTTTTTTCAGTTTATATTGTAGGTAGGCAAATTCCGGATTTCAAAAAGGAGACTCAAAATAATAAATTGTTTAGATGAGGTTAACTCATCCATTTCATCAGTAAAAATACAAATCAAAAAAAAAAAATCTTGAGATCTTGAATAGATTTCATTTTATTTTATATAATACTATTCCCTTAAATTGATATTTTTTTTTTAGACAAAATTTTTTATTATTGAATTTACTATCGCCAAAAAATATACTTACCCAGAGACTAAAATCATTATTCCAAATTCAACCAGAACTTAGATTTTATTCTTTATTAAATACAATTTCTAATTTAGTATTTAGTATTAGACCTAAGGGCAAATTACTTTTGTAACGTAATGATTTGATTTTTGAGAAAAAAAAATAGAAAATATTGACAAATTAAAAACAAAATTTTTGATATTTTTCACACTTTTCATGAAATTTATTTTATTATGTTTGTTAAAAATTGTCTCTTAAATTAACTTAATTTAAAGTGAAAAATTTTCAAATTTGATCCTTCATTTATCAAATTATTTATATAATTACAGAACTTGAAAAAAACAATATTACATTTACTTTTTGAAAATTTAAGGTTTCTTTTGGGATTTTAATGAATAAGATTTCAACAAAGTAGAAAACATTGCTTTACTTTGAAACATGGATTTATCAAGTAGTGATGGGTTATTTTTCAAAAGTAAAAACTTGAGAAAATTTATTGTTTGTTAAAGCTGTTCAAACATTTATCTGAATTGATCAGTGTCTCGTTAGTTTTAGTTAATTGTTGGTGATCCTATTTTTCGAGGCACCCGTAAGATTATTTTAAAAATAAGTAAAAATGTAAAAATAATAAAATATTTTGTCTATATAACCATAACACTAAAATAAAAATCAGTTAAATCACTTGTTTTTTGATGAAAAGAATAAAAAATGTGAACAAATTTTCATTTAATTTTCCTTTTCTTTTCTAAAAAGTGTTTTTTCTTGAAAGAGATCACAATTAGTCTTCTTTGTTTATTTGTTTTGAGCTTTTGAAGTTTACTATCATCCCAAATAAAAAAATATCTCAAATCAAAAAAATAAAAAATGATGTGGAATTTTAAGCCATTTGATTTTAAAACCTGTATTAGATCAATAAACCAACTTTATTTTATTTAACAAATATTAAAGGTGTGCTTTAAAATTTAAAGTCTCTGTTATATTTATATATTTTTCAGAGATAACCAGACAACTTTTCATTTTTTTAAAGTTTTAGTCTTAATAATTTCATAATCAAATGAAAATCAAAAGAAGTACACTATTGTTTTTTTGTTTAATTTTTAAACATTCACCCAACTCCGTTTTAATCCACTTACCATGAATAAAAAATGACTTATTGAAAATTTTTTCTTTTTCTTTTTTAATTACTACTTTTATGTAATAGACGTAAGTTCATCAAGAAGAAAAAATAGAAAGAAATGTTTCACTGCAAGTTCTTCCGAAAGAAGAATTAGAATGACCTGTCCTCTCTCAACTGAACTAAGAGAGAAATATAATGTAAGATCCTTTTTTTTTGTTTTTGCTAGTCATTATTTTTTTTTTGTTTCTTAAACCCAAAATAGCAATTAATTTTTTCTTTTTTTTTTTTTATATTTCTTTTGCTTTAAAATTCTTTTTTTTATTTTATTTTATTTTTTTTTTTGTCTTTTATCAAAATAAAAAAAAAAAAAGGTAAGAAGACTTCCTGTCATTGCAGAAGATGAAGTAAAAGTACTCAGAGGAAAATTCAAAAAATCTGAAGGAAAAGTACTTTCTGTTTTTAGAAAGAAATATTCAATCACGATCGAAAATGTCCAAAAAACCAAAAAAAATGGTGAACAAGTCCAGATCCCAGTTCACCCAAACAAGGTTTGTTGTTGATTTTTTTTATTTACTTTTAGTTATTTTTTTGGTTTCCAACATCTCCATTAAGTCATAAAACTTTTTTGTAACTCGTTTTTTTTTATTTCCAATTTTTCCTTTATGACTGATCCTTATAAATTTTAAATAATTTAACATCCCTTATTTACCCATTTTGGAAAAATCCAATTAATTCATTCAAGGCAGAACCTTTATACTTTTAAAACGAGATGTCTTCGATATTAAGATTTCGTTTCAAATAAATGAAAAGATAACAATATTAATTTTTTCTTGTTTAAACTAAATATGCTTTTGTAATATTTTTTTGTTGTGACAATCAAATACGATACTTTTAAAAAGTTAATTTTATACAAGCAAATACTCTCCAAAAAATAATCAAAATATTTAGTTCCTCATTATCGCTCTATTTTTGTGATTATTTTGTCCCTAACAAAACCGTTTTAAAAAAGGTGAGACAAAATAAGTTTTTTAAATAAAGTACCAAAAATACTTCTACTCAAGTTAATTAACTCTTTTATAGATATCTTTAAAAACTTTTCTGTCACACTTTTCTAAAATGGTTCTAAATAAAATAGAAAGATTTTTGAAAAAAAAAAAAAATAAAAAAATTTTTTCCGATCGAAAATTGATATAACAATGTATAATAAATTCTCTTAGATCTAATTAATTTTCCAATACAATTACCAATTAGTTACCTAAAATTGATTTTCAAAATGAGGTGGAACAATATTTATTCATCAAATCTGATGTAACAAAATAAAACATTTTCAAAAATATGAAATCAGATTTATTTTCGAACCAATTAAATATTTAAAATTATTAAATTTCTTTAAAAAGATGTGCCAATATATATATGTGTGTGTGTGTGTGTGCGTGTGTGCGTGTGTAAACCCAATGTTATTTTTATTTATCAGTATCATTAACAAAATTCTTTTAATTTATAATTTTCTTTTAAATATATAATAATCATAGTGCTTAATTACCAAACTTAAATTGACAAAAAGTCGTGAAAGAATCCTTGCTAGAAAAAATAGATTAAGAGGAAAAAAGGTCAAATCCACAAAAGAACAAAAAATTGATTCCAAAATGACAGAAGTAGACTAAGCTAAAAAAAAATAATTATAAAAAATTCAATAAGCCATTAATTTAATTATTTTTTTTACATTTTTTTTATTTAATAGTTTTTTTTTTTCATTCAAAATAATTAAAATAAATTAAATAAAAATAATAATAAGAAAATTATTATTCTATTATTTAGAAACAAATATATTGTTTTTTTTTCAAATAATCATTTGATAGACATATTATAAAAATCTCCTTAAAATAATAAAAAGAAATTTTGATCTCAAATTTTTTTCTTTGTTTATATGATTTTTTCTTATTTTTTATTTTTCTAAAAACCATTCACCTATTAATTGCTGAGTCATTACGGTAAAAAATAATTTTTGAAATGGAAAAATAAATTTGTGTATTTTTATGAATGCCTAATACCAATTAAAAGCTAATCAGCAAGTGATGTATAATCGATCTCAAAAAACCAACAATCAAAAACGAATACATTTTTAGATCTCAAAAAGCACAAAAGAGCGAAACTCAATTTCCAATTAAAATTGTTGTGAATATACAATTTTGAAAATAGCTGTGTTAGTTTTGAAGTGTCGTTCTTTGGCGCTTTTGGAGATCTCGAAGATTTTTTTTTTGCATTTTTAATTTTTAAATGAGTTATTTTATCTGAAAGAATGTTGCAAAAACCTAACTTTGTCAAATTTTGAGAGTTACAGAAACATAACAAATTTGATTAAATTGAATTAAATTGATTTTTTTACTTAATGAAAACAATTTGTTTTAAATTAAAGTAATTTAAGTATTTGGAAATACAAATTTAGAAACAAAGATATTTTCTTATTAAAAAATGTAAATTTTGTTAATTTGAGAATGCTTTTTTAACTTTTTTTTTTTGTTAATTAATGTTTTTGCTAATTGAGATCAAATGGAATTTTTTTTTGTTATGTGGATTTTTTCAATCTAAAGGGGTGAACTTTCAAAATACCTTTTTTTTTTTGAGTCAAGTCGCCTCTTGATTATGGGGTAAATACACAGTCGGCGACTAGAGTATTAATAGTTATATTTAATTATGTGTTCTTTGTTTTATTTGAAAAAGTAATTAGGAAAGTTAATTTTAGAATTTTTTTTATAAAAATTTAAGAAATATGATGGTTTTATTAATAATGTCCCAATTTATAATCAAAGGATGTCAATTTAATTGAAAAAAAAGAACATATTCGATGATTTTTATTGATAATTTTTCGAAAAAAAGATTATACATTTTTAGATCAACATCTTTTTTTTTCTTTTATTTTCTTTTTTACTTACTCTTTTCTTTTTTTTACTTTTTTCTTTTTCTTTAGACAGTCAATTAGAAAAAACTATTTGTGAATTAGCAAATGTACTTGGAGAGTAATTGGTACTGTATAATTATGTTTTAAAGTAAACCATTAACTATTAAAAAATAGTATGGTCAATTTTTTTTGATTTTCAAAAGAACTTGAGAAATTTTGAATGGGGTGTTAAAATGATACATTTGTCAGCCTATTTAAAACATTTTATTAGCTTTGAAAAAACTATATAAGTTCAAGATATTTTCTTTATGGGCATCAACTCTACATCAAAATAATTTTTACTTTTTATTAATAAATTCGATATGAGTTGATTCTTAAAAAAAAAATGGATTTTTCATTTTATTGGGATGTTACGGATAAAACGGAGTTTAATATGGATATTTTAGGATGATATATTCAATTAATATTCAATCCAGTAAAAAAACTCTAATAATAATCATTAAGATTATTAAATAAACTATTTCTCAAACAATAGGGAATACCTCTCAAATCGTCAATGCCATCGAATTTGATTGTTAATAAGATAATTACTTATTGGTGATTTTCATTTTAATTATTCATTTTTTCATTTTTTGCTTTTTTTATTTTTGGATATTGAACAGTTGGAAAATGAAAAATCAAGATAAGAAGAAACCAATTTGGAAATAACCTACCAGTGTATAAATGGAAACAGTCTAAGTTTGATTTCGAATGTGCTAGAAATAGGAATTAAGAAAGACCATTATTGGATTGATGTCTGGAATAAAGAATAAAGAAAATAAAGAAAAGAGAAATAAAGAAAAAACATTTCCAACAAAAGAACCTAGATGAATTGTGGCTTTATCTTGAAAATGGAACTTTAAAGAATATTGGTTTGATGTGTAAAGAATTATCAATAAAATGTAGAGAACTTTATCCCAATTCGCCTTGTTCAAAGGTTTTTATTGGTTTTATAACTTTTTTCATTACAATTTACAAAACGAGATTTCTCATTTCAAATAAAAGTGCACATCAATTTTTAAATTATTGAATTTTAATTTTTATTGTTTTGTTTTAATACGTTTTAAAGATCCAATTGAATGTTTTTTTATGCTTTAAAGCGTTTCTTAGATTTTAGAATGATACTAAAATTAATTTGATTCACTTATGAATAATTCTTGAATTTTTTTGTGCCCTTTACTTGAAAAAAAGTTTATATTATTTTTTTTTGTACAAACGTCAAATTTTTATTTTTAAGACTAATCAATTCTAAGAACCACAAAATAACAAAAATTTCATTTTTTCGATCCATTGATTTATTTTTATAAATCTTTTATTCTTTTTGGCTTATAATATATATATATATATATATATAAAACTAAATTTCATAATTAATGGCCCAATTTTTTTTTTTTTTTTTTTTTTGCTTTTTGACAGAAGATAAAGATTTCTAGTGGTTAGAACTAAATACTAAAATTGTATTTTTTTTTATTATAATATGAGAACCTCAATTTATAAAAATAATATTTATTTTCAAAATTCAATATTTAATGGGCAAATGATTTTGAAATATCGTTTATATACTGGATTTTTAAAACGTAAAGTTCTTTTTTTTTTCTCATTAAATCATTTTTTTTTCTTCAAATATTCGTGATTTTTTTATTTTCCGAAATCAAACTTCTGATAAATAAATTGGTTTGAATTTTCTTTTTAGTAACAAAAAAAGATTTTTTTTATGTTAAAAAATGGATGTTATCAAGTAAGAAAAAGTGAGATTTTATCCCTATTAAAATTTTTTAACAGAAAACAAATATACCATCAGTCTCAAATCAAAGAACTGGAAAATTTTTTAACCTAATATAATTTCAAACTTAATTGTTTTTAATACACATTTTATAATGAACTTAGAATTAAAAAAAAAAAACCCTTAATTTACTAATTTAATCACATACAATAATAAAAAATTTTCAAAAAATATAAAACAAACTTTGTTTCTTAGATAAATTGAATTTGGTGTTTCAATGATTTTGAATTGATGTTTTTGTAATTGACAATATTGTATCTTTTTTTAATTTAGTATAAGAAAACAGTAAAAAAAGTATGGTCTGACAAGAAACAAAGAAAAGTTTTTTTTTTCATTGGGTTTAATTATTTTTCCATTTTTTATAAAAACAGAATTATTAAATAGATTTTATTTTGAATTTAGACATATATTTTTTACCCAATTTTATTACATTTTCATAACGCTTACACAATAAAGTATATTTATGGTAATATATATTAATGTAATTATATATATATATATATATATATATATATATATACATTTCTTTTTTGAGATAATTCTAAAAAATATAAATACATCAAAAAATTTAAAAAAAAAAAGAAAATTAAAACAAATTCAATTTATAATTTATAAATTTCTCAACATATTAAGGGGTTAACCTTCAAGATATATTTTACTGTAGATATACTGATACGTACTAAACTAGATGTTGTATCTTGAAAAGCAAAAAAGGTATGGGATTTATAAGAGAGACAGTTTTTTTGTTCTGAGTACATGTATTTGGCCCCATGATATTTAGATAATTTGAATGATTTATTAGTTTTAAAATACAAGTTGAGATACCCATTATTAATATTTTTTAATGATGTATTTTTTATTTGTTTTTGTTTTAGTTAGAAAACAATGAATTCTCTAAACAAAAAAATCAAAGAATCTACCTCTATTAAAATTCACCATTAAATTTTTTTCTGTTTGGAAATAATTTGTTATTATTTTTTTTTTGGTCGAATTCTCACTTGAAGTTTTTCTTTTTAATGAATTTAACAGAAAAGAATAGATTTTTATTTAGTCTAACAAAATTCTTCTTTCATTTTATATTTTTTTTTATCTTAATTAGGTAAATAATTCTCTTTATCTTTGGAGTATTCGTAAACTAAATAAATATTAGAATATGTGTGCTGTTATAGTTGCTGCTGATTATGAGTTTTTTTTTTTTTTTTTTTTGGGGGGGGCGGGTATTCTTCTTATCTCTCTTTGTAAAATTATTTTCTTTGGATTTTAATATTTGTCAAAAATTCCTTTTATTTTTCAAAAAGTTTTTAATTTTGATAAAATAAATATAAAAATCAAATTTTGTTAAATCAAATACCTAAAATGAATTCTACCTTTGATGAAATTGACTTGGTATATAAAAATGAATTATTTCGGATATCTAAGAATAAAAATTATTGGATATTTTTTGAGATTGTCTATTTGTATTATTTTTACAACAAAATCCCTTTAGTTAATATTTCGAAAAACATATAGGTCCTGGAATTTTTATTCTAATGAGTTCTAATAATATTTGGGTATTAAAATCAAAATAAAATATTTTATCTAAAATTTGTTCCATTATTAAAAAAATTCCAAAAAACTTAAGGTCAGCTTAATTTAAAAAAAAAATACAACACTTGGTTGACATGTCCAAGATATCCCATGAATCCACCGGGGGGGGGGGGGGGGGGATAATAATCTGATAAAAAGATTCTCAAGAAGACTAAATCCAACAATAAACGATCCTAGAGCTTAAAGCCTATACATTTTTTTTTCTTCTTGTTCGGATACAACATCTATTTAAGTACATATTAATATCTATACAGTAAAATATATCTTGAAGGTTAATTATTTGATCTGTTGAGAAGATTTTAAATGATAAATAGAATTTGTTTTAATTTTCTTTTTTTTTTAAATTTTTTTAATGTATTTATATTTTTTAGAAAAATTATCTCGAAATATTAAGAAAATTTAAAAAATGTTAAAATTTTACCCTCATTTTAAAAATTTTTTAAAACTAGAACCATCAGAACCTAATATCATATTTACTTTTTATTTAGATTTGGTTTAGTTGATGATTTAATGTACAAGATTTGTATAAAAAAAAAGTACAACTTTTCATTTGAAACACTTTTTTTTACGATTTTTGTAGGGATTATAGAAGCAAGTGGCAATAAAAATTCAACAATTTGTGATTAAAAGTTGGTATTCCGAGACTCAAATCATTATTCAATAAGTGTCCGAATTAATAAATTTTTTTACTTTTTGAAGATTTTTTTATTATTGTATGTGATTAAAATAGTAAATTTGGTTTTTTCAAAAACAGAGATCTGTTTAGAACAATAGTATTCAAAATGATCAAGTTATGTTTGAAAAGGATTGGTGTTTAGATCAAGATAATTTATTCTTAGAATTTCGAAATTTGGATACTATTATTCTTTCAATTTTTGGTTTACACAAATCGAAGCTATTTCTGAATCGGGAAATAGTGTTGTATTAAAATCAACATTTAGAGATCCTCTTGAAGATCTTTTGTGCGGTTATTTTTTTAATATAAAAAACGAGATCTGAAATTAATAAATAGAATAATAAAAAACATAAGAAAATCAAAATTTCAATATTTTAATTGAGATTTTATTTTTGTCCGCTGAACAGATACACAATTCTAGAACCCCAACATTTAAAAAATTAATAATTGTTGGAGAAAAATTAAAAGAACAATATTTTGTCTCTTCTCGTAACATAATTATTTAAAAGAAGGAAGTAAAGTTCAACATTATTGTATGAGAATTTGGTATTGGTAAAGATTTTCCTTTTCAAATTTTTACACTTTTATGAGGGATGTTCAACTTTCTAATTTTGTTTTTCATATAGTTGAATTATATTCAATTTCATTTAGTTCTTCAAGAAACTATGTTGTTAAATTAAAACTGAACAAAATAAAATTGAAAAGAAAGGAATAAGAAAAATTTTAAGTCTTTTTTATGATTAAAAAGTAGGATCATTTCTAAAACTTTTCATGATTTAGTTTTGTGAGTGGCATAGAAAGTTTGTGTAAAATGAATTGAAAGACAGAGTCAAATATAAAAATATAAAAAAATTTTTTTTCTTTCTTTCTTTTTGGAATAACTTTTATCCCGAGTTTTTAGTCTTTGGTTTTTCATTTTAAAGTCATTTTTTGAAAACCGTCTTTCTTTATGTGGGACAAAAATTTTTGAAACAAATTCTTTATTTAAAAAAAGAATCGAAAGTAAAAAGTTTTTAAGTGTTTTGTTGATAATAAAACTGCTCTTAGTGGTTTTTGAATATACTAAAAAAGTTTTCCAAAGTGATGTTGTTAAAATAATACGTGTCTAAAAGTCTAATCCATGTTTCAAAATAAAAAGAGTATTTTCTTTTTTATAGAAAACCTACACATTAACCAATCAAAGAAACTGACAATAAACCCTAAGTATACATGGTGTTATTTTCTTAAAGTTCCATTATTTAAAAAGAAATTCAAAAAATAAAGGATCAAATTGGAAAATTTTACTCAAAAATAGAGTTAATTTTTCGATAAATTTGAAAAAACAAAAAAATTTGGAAAATTAAGAAAAATTATCAGCAAATAGCATTCCCAATTTAAAATTAACTTAAAATATCAAGAAGTTAGCCTTAAAAATTGATTTGAATTTAGAAATACTGTTGGGTAATGAATTGTTTGTTGCTTTCGAACAAGCTAAAAACATAAGAACAGATCATATTCCTAAGCACCGATTTAGTCGTTAAGAATGAATTATTTTGATCACTTTAGTATTGAATCTTTGGGATTCACCCATTGAAATAGTTTGATTTTTACTTGTTTTATTACCTTTCATTCTTCCTCATAATTTCAAACAACTGTCTTGAAAGATTTCACCTTTAAAAATTTAATCAATTGAGGAAAAATTTATTTGTTTGAGTCTTGTCAATTAAAAATTTAATAATACGATGAATTTCGAAATCTAATTTTTAAAAAAATCTGAATATTATTTGATTACTAAAAAACTTCTTCATGGGTTCTGAATAAAAAAAAAACTTATTCGAAAAATTCAGAAACGCAATTTCTTCAATATATAAACTTGAATTTTTGATTCCAATAAATTCTTGAATTCTGAGTTTTTATTTTTTTTTAAATTGTTTTTTTATTGTTTTTAGAAAATTTGTTCCAAATAATTCTATCAGATCGCAACAAGTTCCAAAAAACTTTGGATCTGCAAAAAACAACAGAAAAAACGAACAACAGATTTTTTTTTTTTTTTCCAAAATTTGCTTTTTATGGACTTTTGTTCTTTTACCTTTTCGAATCTAAACACAACAAGCATCGATTTGTGTGAACAAAAGTGTGGAAAAGAGGAGCTACACAACTTTTTTCAAATCCTTGCAACTAACGAAAAAATCAAAAAGATTGATCTGAGCAACAAAAAATTGGACGATCAAGATCTGCGTAAGCTTTGCCGATCGCTTGAGAAAAGAAAACAGCCATTAAAGGTTTTAAATTTAAGCGACAACGGAATTACAGACGAAGGTGCACTCAGCCTTTCCAATTGCTTGCAAAAGTTTTCTTCCAAAATATGTTCTCTGGATCTGACTGGAAACCAAATCAACAATTCGGGAGCACTCAGGCTTTTACATTCATTTTT
Organism: Anaeramoeba flamelloides; assembly: GCA_027625915.1. Lineage (NCBI taxonomy): Eukaryota > Anaeramoebidae > Anaeramoeba > Anaeramoeba flamelloides. Next base: position 6,287,374 of record JANTQA010000032.1, on the reverse strand, counting down.
TTATAAGACAAACATCAACGAAATTTTTTTGGGCTTAAACAATTGCTCTTCTGTCATTGTTGAAAAATTTCAAAGAGTGTCCATAATGAGGCTGCAACAAAAAAGCATTTTAAAATCCAAATTAAAAAAAAATACACAAAAAAAACAAGAAAAAAACCAAAACCAAAGAAACAAATCCCTCGACGAAAAAAAGTCTCTGATTTTGAATGCTAAAAACCGTAAAGAACAGGCAGAGGAGAAAGAAAAGTCACTCGGAAACCAAAAACAACTGCTAATTCATGGAGATGTGATCCAAAACAGCATTGGAAATACTTTGTTGGCAATTAATTCAGGATTATTAGCAAATAAGGAGTCCACTCAAGACTTTAACGAAACAACAAACACCCAAAAGAAACGAAACCATTCGCTCAAGCATGGGGTTAATTTATATTCTTTAAAATACATCAAGCAAAAGAAACCACAATTGCTAAGAAGATTAAGTCAAACAGAATTCGAAAAAATTGGCAAGTGTAAGAGTAAAATCGATGAAGAACATGAAAGTTCAAGTTTCACTTCAATGACTGAACAGCAGGAATACAAAGGACCAAAATCAAAATCTCAACAAAAATCAGAGTCAGAATCAGAGTCAGAGTCAGAGTCAGAATCAAAATCAGAATTAAAATCAGAATCAGAATCAGAACTTGAATTAGAGTCAGAGTCACAATTAAAATCAGATTCTGATTCAGAATTAAAACTTAAAACATATTTTGATTTGGATTCAAGATTTATATTTAATGCAAAACCAGTAACAGACACAATGATAGAACCAGAGACAGAATCAGAATCAGAAGCAGAAGCAGAAGCAGAACTCGAAATAGAACCAGAACCAGTAAAAAAAATAAACTTAGACCAAGATAAAAAGAAAACAAATAGCAACTGCGTTAAAATTCAAAAATATAATTACGAACAATTAGAATTCAAAATTAAGGAACTCAAAAAATTAATCAAAATAATTATTTGCACAAATGGTAATGATCTAAACGGATCAATGGAATCCTTACAAAATTATAGAAAACACCGCTGGGGTGTGGAAAGAAACGAAATCATACAATTAAGAAAGGAAAGAGAAAAGTTAATTTTGGAACATAAACGCAATTCTCTCAAGGCTCAACAATTGAAAAAATCCTTAGCCTTGGTAACAAACCAAATGAGAGATTCTCACAATACCCTTTCCAATTTACTAAATCAAGCGCTCGGGTTGAAAAAATGTCTACAAGAAACAAATAATTAAATATTATTCAAGATTGGATATTTTTTCACAAGGATTCCTTAATATTATAATTTTTGAAAGTGTTTTAATTTACACTTTTTAAAAATTGGGAGTATAATTCTCGATACCTTTATCTTCTTTGATTTTTATTTATTTATTTTTTTTATATTTAGACTTGTTTATCTTTTAGAAATTTTTAGTATTTTTTTTTTAAATTTGTATTTCTTTTTTATTTTTCTTCTTGTTTTTATTTTTCTTCTTGTTTTTGTTTTTTTTTTTGTTTTTTTTTTTGTTTTTGTTTTTGTTATTTTGTCGATTTTATTTTTAAATTTGAATTTGATCTGTTTTGTTGTTTTTTTTTAATAAAAATTTACCTTCATAGCTTTCTTTTGCAAATCATTTATTATTTATTTTGTCTATTTTATGAGTCATTTCATTAATTTTCTTTCAGAATACAATTTTAAAAGAGAGAAATAATAAAGTTTTTTTATTTTGCAAAAATGTATTAACTTTTGTTTTTAACTTTTTGCAACAAGCCACATGAACATGAAATAATTATTTAAAAATAAAGGTGGTACATTTGCTAATTTTTTACTTTTTGATAACTTCACTTATAATAAACACTATTGGGTAATAAGAGATCATTAATCAAAAATTAAATCCCATTCCAAAAATTTTGACACACCCAAAATCAAAAATAGACAAAAAAAAACACAATTTATTGTATTTTCTTAAAAGTAATATAAAACCACATTTTAGTTTCCGAGTATTAATGTTTTTATTTAGAATAATTTTTATCTAAATAAAAGAAAAAAATATTTAACAAAAAAAAAATTGATGTGTCCAAAATATTGAAACAATAGAGAAGGAAAAAAATTGTATTGGTGGATATGTTGAAATTCCACAGAACAATTGTTCATTGATCAAATAATAAGATACTATCAACCAATTATATGTGACTTTTCTATTTTCAACAAAATCAATATTAACATTCGATCAACCATCGAAAAAAATTTTTCAGATCAAACGAACCAGATTACTTAAATGGAAAAAAGGAAATGAAAACAAAATAAAAAAGATAAAAAATGAAATGGTTGGAAAATCAAAATTATTTCAAAATTGAATGTAAACTGTAGTATTGATGTTCTTTTTACCCTTTTAAATGTGACAATTTTTTTGAAATTTAGTTTATTTTTCAATTATTTACAATTTATGTTGAAGAAATCAATTTTCCATATTCTATTAAGATTTTTTTACAAATTTAAAAAATAAAGAAATTATAATTTTTTTTCTTTACAGTAATGAGGCTATTTTGCTATATTTTAACAGTATTTTAAATTGAAAAATATATTTCAAATGGATAATCAATTATTTGTGCTATTAAAGGATTATTTATTGATTTAAATTGAAAAAAAAATTTTTTTTTGGATTACTATTAGTCTTTTTTTAATTTTTGAGTTTAACCAAAAATACAAGAACTTTTCAGTTTATTTCAAAAAGTAAAAAACCCGACGCACTCTACAGATACTTTTATTAAGTTTTCTTGAGTTTTCTGTTTTTATGGAAAATAAATAGATTTTCGTTAGATTTTTTTTTTACTTTAGAAATAAATCGACAATTTATTAAATTTTTCTGTTTATTTCAAAAAGCAAAAAAACCTAAAACACTTCACAAATAAAATAGAAAACCTATAAAAAACCCTAGAAAACTTCACAAATAAAACAGTAAATACCAGGAAACCTAGGCACTTGATGGTACTTGATCTGCACTTTTTGTGGATTTTCAAGAATTCAAAATAATTGAGTAAAATCACATATTTTATACTATTCTTTTGAATTATGGACAATCTAGGCACTAATGCGAACTTGGGGGTATTCTTTTGTTGGGTTATCAAATTTTAAAATAATTCACTAAATCTTTGATATTACCCTACTTTTTTCAATTCTGGAAACTTTAGTACACTGTAATATTTAGAACAAGTCATTTTTTCTTTATTTCAGCTTTTTTAGATTATTAAAAAATTTTCAAAACTATTGGTTATTATTTAAAAAAGTAAATAGCTCCAAGTTTAATTAAACTCAAATTAATTCTTCCATTTTAACACCATTTCAAAAATTGTGACTCACCTGAAATAATAAATTGAAAAAAAAATTATCCTCTAGTCTTCAAGAACAAAAAACCACTAAATATGATTCATAATTCACTTTCAAATCATTCTAAATATATAAAAACCTGATATTTTAAAAATTAAAAAAAATAAAAATAAAATCAAAAAAAAATAAGTCACCATTTTTGAAATGAGCACTGCCGATCCCCCCCCCCCCTCTGAACCTTCGACTTGAAAAAGGTTAAAAATAAGATTTTTTGCTAATAAATCAATTCATTTAAAAAGACAATGTATAGTATTGATTTTAGTTAGTGGTTATTTGTCTCTTCAAAGATCTTTTGTTTTTTTCAACTTGATCTTTTGCAAAAAAAAGTTTCAAAAAAAAAAAAACAAAAAGAAAAAGAAATTTTTTTAAAATTGAAAGTCAAACAGAAAATAAAAGTAACAAAAAAAAAGAATTGAGAAAACAAAATAAAAATTTATGAAATTAGAAAAAATGATTTTGATCCAAAAATTTGAAAATATTTTTTTGATAAGAATATAAAATAAACCCTCAAATCAACTTCAATTAACATTATAAAGTGAGATAAAATTTTTTAAAAATAGTTCGAAAACTTTTTACCCCAAATCAGGACCTTTTTTTTTCTAGAATAGAGACTTTTAAAAATGCATTTAGATTACATATAGTAATTAATACATCAACCTCAATAATTTGAAGTTCTGAAATTTGATTTAAGATTGTAAATAATCGTTATTATTGAAAGGGAAGTGTTAATGAAAGTAGTAATTTTGCTGAAATTATTTGTTTCCCATTTTCTTTATTCTAAGTAGTGTAGTGCTCTCTCAAGAATAAAAAATCAAAAATTATTTTTTTGTAGATTTTTAGGATTTTAAGAATTAAAATGGGAAAATAAAATATTATTTTATCTTGGATTTAATATTTCATTGTTTCGTTATAAAATAATCATGTAATAAAAAGAAAAAACAAGTTTTTAATAAAAAAAGGTCTCAAATCAACCTAAATTATCCAAAATCCAATTTTATGATCAAAAATTTTTCAGTTTTTTAGTTTTTATATTTCCCTTTATAAAAACAAGTTTTCTTTTTCTTTAATATTTAGTATGAAAAAGAAATTTCCATCTTACATTTAATAAATTTTGAAAGAATTAATTAATTCTACTAAAAAAATATTTTAAAGAATAAAAAAATCTTTAAAAAGGGTTTATTTTTTATTAAACAAACACAAAGAAATTAAAAAAATGTTTTCAAACCATCAGAATCAAGTTTTTGACTGGAAAAAGATCAAATATAGGGATGTAAAATATATTTTCATATTAGTCAAATTAAAAAACATGACAGGCATGGAATCATTGCCATCCTCGACATTTTTTTTAATAACAATACTTGGGAATGAGGGATCATTTCTATTATTACATCTTCTTCTCCCCTGATGTTTCAAATCTTGTTTATTTTTTATTGTTAAGAATGATATATTGTTTCGATTTATAGTAATTTTTATTATAATTATTTCACCCCTATTGAATTTTTCAAAATATGTTTTTTCTAGCAGAATATTTTCATTTTAAATTTTTCAGAACACTGTATTTTTATATATGTTTTGTATATTTATAATTTTTCTCATTTATCTTCTTCTTCTTCTTCTTTTGTTTGAACATCGTATATTAGTTTTTTTAAAAGATCTGTATGAATTATAAATTCAATTGTAAAACATAGTACTATTTAAATATTTATTTTTCAAAAAAAACGAAATAAAAAAAACATTTTCGAAAAAGGAATTTTATAAAAATTAGAATATTGCAAAAAAAAAATGTAAACTATTCATATGAACTTGATAAATCCAAAAAAAAGAGGTGGTGTATTCTTATCAACTAAAAAATTTTCGAAAATTTAAATCACATTGGACATTTTTTTTTAGAAAGTATTACCACTTTTTTATTGATGAAGAAGAGATCAAGATCGTCTTCTTGATCCAATAACTAATGGTAAAGTAATAATTAATATGGCAACGAATATATATATATATATTCGAAAACACCAAAAAACAAGTTTTTTAATTGATAGCTGTAAAGGGTGGGACCTTTACAACTGAATTTAATTTTTTCAAATTAAAAAAAATTTTCCAATTTTTATAATTGCCTAATTTAAATAAAAACCTATAAACCTGTAAAGGAAGATCATTCACCAAAAATCAAAAATCTAATAATATTGACATTTTAAGATATCAGTACAAAAAATTAACTTAATTTTGAATTAGAATGGCTAGAATATATAATTTTGAAAACAATTGTGTTAGTTTCAGAGGTTTCACTCTTTGGCTTTTTTTGAGATTCTCAAAGATTTTTTTTTTTCATATTTAGAATTTTTCAAAATGAGTTATTTTTATCTCAAGAATCTTACAAAATCTTACTTTGTAAAATTTAAAGGGGTTTAGAATAACCAAAAATTAGATTAAATCGAATTAAATTTATTTTGTACTTTTAGAAAATAATTTGTTTCAAATTGAAGAAATGTAAGCTTTTGGTAATATAAAATAAGAAGAATTTTTTTTTCAAAAATTTTGGTTTTTTGGAATTGAGATTTCTTTTAAACTTTATTCTTAAGGTTCTTTGTCAAAGATGATACAATGAAATTTTTTTTTTTGTTTTTTGAATTTTTGTTAAATGAAAAGCAATCCATTAAAACCCTTTGTTAGTTTCAAGTTACAACTTGATTGTGGAACTAATACACAGTAAATAACAAGAGCATTAAAGTGTTTTTTGATTACTGGTATTTGGATATCAAAAAGGAAATAATTTTGACTTCCCGTTTCGATACCTTTTCTTTTAGAAAATTGAGAGTTCTCAAAGAAGCTGTTTGTAATTTAAAAACTCTTTTTAAAAAAGGAAAATCCAAATGAACTGAAAATTTTTACCCGTTTCTTACTTATAAACCAGAAAGTAAAAAAAGGTAATAGTTAAATTCAAGAAAAAATTTTTGGAACACAAAGAACAACGATTGTCATGAATTATTGACAATAATTACTCAACCCTTTTGTTATAACAACGTAAAAATATTTCGAAATCATTTTTTCAACAAGCACAACTTTTTAATTTTTTCAATGGAATTTTTCAAAAAGTTGTTCAAAAAACAACCGAAACAAAAGAAAAAAGAAATCTCTTTGCTTACAGCTTGTAGTCCTAATTTTTTCTTTACTTTTTAATGTTCAATAATTTTCTTTTCAAGGATTTTCTTTTTTACTCTTTAATTTATATGATTTTAAAAAAATTTAGATGCTTTTTCGGTGAATTATATCTTAGGAATTGGGGTATTGTATTTTTCAAATTTGTTCTTCTTTACTTTGGTCGATCAGATCAGTTTACTTTCTTAATAAACTATTATTATACATTTAACCTAATTACTCAAAGGTGCTAAGTCTTCCTTATGCATTTTATTCCGCTGGGTTGCTACTAGCGTTTGTCCTATTAACCTTAGTTACAGTTGTTTCTTCAATTACCGCGATGTATATAATTGAGACCCAGTCGAGAGCGGTTGCCCTTGATAGATTTTCCAAGCTACAGTCACAAGATTTTGAGTTTGACAAAGACACAATTGAACTTTCAACAATTACTGTGTTTGCAAAAGAAGATAGCAAATACGATCCTCAATTGAACCTATTGTCAAATTCCGACATCGAGGAGGATGAAATGTTAATAAAAGAAGAAAAGGCAAATGATCTTTCTTCAAATGACGATCTTGAAAAAGAAAGTCTGATTCAAAAGAAAAATCAGCGAGAAAAATCGAAAAATGAGGAGGAAAATGGTAACGGAAAGGGAAATGAAAATGTAAAAGAAAAAGAAAAAGAAAGCGAAAACGAAAACGAAAAAGATAATTCTGATGAACAAACTGAATCTGAAGAATCACAAAAAGAAGAAGTTTCTTTGCTAGTTACTAAAGACGCAACAACAACAGCAACAGAAACAAAATCTAATCAACTACAAAAGCAGAACACAGATATTCTTTCCTCAAAAAGCCAAGAAGAAATCCAATCATTGTTTTTCCTTCGTGATCGAAAATACGAAATTAATGAATTGTGTAAAATTTTTTTTGGTAAAAATGGAAAGAGATTATATACCTTGTCAATAATGATGACCTTGTATGGTTCTCTTTGGTCGTATGCTGCAGTATTTGGAACTTCAATCACAATGTTATTTCCAATTGAATCTATTACACACGGTGATCAATGGTAAATTTAAATCAAAATTTTCGATTATTTGTTTTTTTTTTTGTTAAGGGGCTAGTCTCTATTATTTTTTTTTTTGAACAATTTCTAAATAAGGATTCCTTATCTAGAAATATATTTAATATTGAAAATAAACACCGTTTTTCAAATCGAAATAATTGGTAAAAAATTTTCTCAATCTCTATTAAATTTAGCAAAAAAAATTTAATAGAGATTAGTCCCTTAAGGTGTGTCCAATTTAAAACTAAATCAGAAATAACCCATTTTAAAATTCGATTTTTCGAAATTAATTAGTTGAGGATATAAAAACATAAGTAACCCAATTTTTGAAACACTTTTTCTAAAAACTACACTGGATTAAACTTTCTGATAAATTCAAAAAAATAATTTAAACTTTTTAGAACAATTTCCATATTTGAATTTGTGAAACCAACTTTTAAAAAAGTTCATTTAACGATCTAGTCACAACCACGAATTTGCTCAAAAGTTTCAAACATTTAAATAAAAAATAGTCTTTCTTCATCCTTATTCGAGGGATGGCTTACTCACTAAAAATGAGATTGTGGAAGTACTCTTCTGGATAAAATGAAAAATCTAATTAACAAAAAAAAAATTCATCATTCTCAATTGGATCTTCTTTAAAGCACTTCTATGAGTATAAAAGTTGAAAGTGGATCTACCAAAAACATTTTTTGTCATTTTACTCAATATATGTTATGTTTGTTTTTTTTATTTGTTCTTGTTCTAAAGCAGCAAAAAATGAAGTTTAAGTGGTTGGTTTGAGTTTTTGTGTTTAGAAGCAATTTGGGAAAGTAACGTTATTTGTTTTTTTTTCCTATCTAACAGCTTCAAAAAGCAGTTTCACAATTAAAAATTTTTTTATTTTTTATTACTTTTTCTTTTTTTTGCTTTCGTTGGAATATTTAAAATTAGTTTTAGTGCTTTTAAAATCCCACGGAACCATGATTTAAGTGCTAAAATCCGTCAACAGGATTTCACACAACTAGATCAAAAAATTCAACTGGGAAGAGAAAAGGCATGTCGAAGAAAAAGAAGAATTAGTAACCAGAATAGAGTGAAAAAATACCGTGCAAATACAAAATGAATCGTGTTAAGTAACGAAATCACAGATCGTTTTCAAACACTCAAAAAAAAATTTACAAAAAAAAACTCTCAATTTCTTCAAATTTTGCTTTCTTGCTTTAAACAAAAAAAAAGAAAAAAAAAGAATTCTCTTATTTAAAATTTGGTGAATATAAAATGTTATTTATTTCAGTTGGGTTTGATAAATTTCAATAAAAGAAAAAAAAAATGAAAAAAAAAAAGAATAAAATTCATCTTTGTTTGAGAATAGAACCAACAAATGGCGAAGAAAAAAAAGAGAAAGGCAATTAAAAACTTTGATTGGTATTTGTGTTGGGAGCTGAATTGACGAAAATGGAGACTGGCTTGAATTGATAACTTTGGAAAAGCAACTTTGGCGAATTGGCAACTGAAAACTTTGAACTTAGATCTCATGACTTTGTATACTGGCTTTGATTGGGATCTTTGACTCTGACTGACAACTTTAAATTGGATACTAGTATCTACCAATTGGCAACTGGTAACTTTTAGCTGGTTGTTGACTTTGTATGGTGACTTTGATTGGGATCTTTGATTTTTTGTTTTTTTTTATTCTCCTTGAAAAAGAAAAAAGGAGAATTTTTTATTGAGTTTTCATTTTTTTGTTTTGTTTTGAAATCAAAAAGAAAAATAAAAATAACAAAGAATTTTTTTTGGGTTTTTTGAAAAAAAATGAAAAAAGGTATGGATCTACTTTCTCATATATTTATAGAAGTGCTTTAAGGGACTAATCTCTATTAAATTTTTTTACCAAAATTTAATAGAAATTGAGAAAATTTTTTGCCAATACTTTTATTTGAAAACCCCTGTTTATTTTCAATATTAAACATATTTCTAGATAAGGAATCCTTATTTATAAATTGGTCAAAAAAAAAAATAATAGAGACTAGCCCCTTAACAAAAAATTTATTAAAAAAAAAAAAAAATTCACAAGATTCTCAATTACAAAAATTTCAAAAACCAAAAAAAAAGTTTAAAGGAATCCCTAATTACCAAAATTCAAATATCAAACTACAAACTTCAAATTCCCATTAGCAAAAAATTCAATTAACAAAAAACGTTTAATTTTAGATTCAAATTTCAAAAAATTCAAATAAAGCTAACCATTCGTGACAAAAAGTTCAACACGGTTTTTAATTGGTAACATTAATAGGAATCACAGAAACCTGTTAATGAAATGTTTGATCTAATTAATAAAATAAACACATTAACTTCAAAGAATAATTCATTAGACTTTTATCAATTGATAACTTTAAAAATACATCTTGTAATTCTCCCCTTTCATCTGAAATAATGCTTATTATAAATTTTATAAGAAAGAATTCAAATGTCAGCAATTTTAATTCTCAAAAAAAAAATCAAAAACAATAAAACAATTTTTAACAAATGAAAATTTTATATTTCAAAAATTTTAATTTCTTGCATTATTTTATTTTAATAGCATGATTGATCAAAAATTTAGCCAACCATGCCAAAATAATTTTCTATTATACATATTTCTATTTTTACTTGTCATTGCACCGATTGCATGTTTAGACGTTACTGAACAAAAATTACTTCAAATTTTTCTCTGTATTTTCCGATTTGTATCATTAATTATTATGATAGTTACTGTTTTAATAGCAATGGGAACGAGTAATGGACCACAGCATACGCATAAGGAACCGCCGTATATTGTCAAGCCGAGATATTTTAATTTCCATGGTTTGCCAATTATCTTTTGTGCAGCATCATTTTCTCAAATGATGCATCATAGTACGACGATCATCACTGAGCATTTGAAAAATAAAGAAAAGGCAAGAACAGTTTTCACTGGCGCCTTATCAACAACACTGACCTTTTACACAGTAATCGGGATCGTATGCTCCCTGTATTTTGGACCCAAAATCAAATCACTCGTAACACTAAATTGGATCAATTATTCTGGCGGCGAAGGCACCATACCAACTTGGGCAAACATTATCAAACATTTAGTAATCTTGTTTCCAATTATAGACATCTTTTCTTGTTACCCACTAAATGCACTCACACTTGGCACAGGCTTACAGAATTTTTTTGCCCAATCTTCTTTAAAGAAAAAAGATAGAAGATCAAAATTAATAAAAATTGGTTTTCGATTGGCGGCCACCATCCCACCAATAATCGGAACAGCAATTATTAAGGAAATTCCGATAATTATTATATGTAATGGAATTTTTTCTTGCTTGGTTGTTTTTTTAATCCCAATTGCTTTACAATGGAAATCCAAAAAGGTTTCAATAAAAACTTTTGGTACATACCAAACTCCTTATTCAAATTTTTCTTCTCGCCATTGGGTATTAATATTATGTGCTATTTTTGGTGGTTTGTCACTAATAATAATCTTTATTACTTCAATTTATGAAGAATTTATTCAAAAATAAAATTGTTTAACCTATCAAATAAAAAAGCTTTTTTTTTTTTTTTTTTTTTACAATGAATCAATAAAATTTAATTTTTTTTTGTTTTTGATTTATTTATTATTCCAAAGGAATTTTTTTTTTTTACGTTAAATAAAGCCATTTTCCACATTAAATTATATTTATCAAATTGACAAAATAAGTATTTTCATGCGATTTTAAAATAAAAATAAAATGAAATAATCCCATGAAAATAGATAAAAACAGTACATTATAGCGTCTTTGAAGATCATTGTCAAAAAAAGTTATTTGATAATCTTTCTTATTATTTTTTAGTTTGATAATTATTAATTTGAATAGGATCGTTATTTGTTTGAAAAGATTTAAAAAGTAGAAAAACAATATTAAATTCTATTGATACATTTAATGGTTGTTTTATTAAAACTCACTGGAATAATTAAGGTTGTGTTATTAATTATAATTGTGAAAATTATCAAATTACAAAATATTACTTGATTTTTCTTAGTTAAATTTCACATATTTTTTTTAAAAAAGACTTTCTGTAAAATTTATAATTAATTGATTTGGTTATTTTTCTGATATAATTTATCTTAAAGAAAAAGAAAAATAGATTTGAATAGTTCTTGAATCAAAAAATTAAGAAATTTTAATTTTAAAATAATTATTGGAAATATTTTGATATTAAGGGATCAAAATTCCAGAGTAATATTACAAAATATTCAAATACCGATTTCATGATATACTCTACTATAAAATTTTTGTATATGCAAAAGTGTTAAAATATTCTGATAAACTTTAAAACCCAAAATAAAAAAATTTTTTAGGGAGAGTAATATTTTTTTTCACTTTTTTATGATAAAGAAAAATATTATATTGCCGTATTTTAAACACTATACAAAATTTTTGAGTTTTTGTATTCTCATTTTCTATCATTATTACACATCATAAAATAGTCTTGGTTGAAAAGTTTATTAATGGTTATATTTTTTTTTCCTTTTTGAGCTATATCTTTTGAGTTTAATAAAAAAATTATTTTATCAAAATATTAAATAATATTCATATTTTTTTTTAAAATATTAGTCATAATCATAAAATTTTTACAACCAATTACAAATTTTAATAAGAAATTATGTTTTAATTCTAAGATGAAATTGTTTTTTTTTTGTAAATTAAATTTTCTTCTTGATATTTGGGAATTTCGGCCATTTTACCCTCAAAATTTGAAATCATTTTTTTATTCCAAAATTGAAAAGAAATGTTTGAAATAATTACTGTGAATAACGCAGAAGAATTTCTTAAAAAAATTCCAAAATAGTAAATTTTTTTGTGTTTTTTTTTTTCATTTTGAGGATAGAAGAAAATAACTTTTTTTGAACTTTGATCATAGAAAAAAATTAATTTTACTTAATCAATCAAAATTTCATTATTAAACTATTAATAAAATTTCTATAAAATTTCCATTTCTTGAATAATTCATACATCAATTAGTCTTACACTCTTAAAGTCAGAAATTTCAAAGACAAAAAACAATATTTTTTGAAAAACAATTAAAACCTAAACTAAGTTGATAACCGATCAGAAAAAAAAAAATAAGCCACCACACCCAATACAAAATAATCTTTTTTTCAAATTTTTGGAATTATAAACCATACAGACTGAGTACTTAAGGCAAAAAATAATTTACGGAAATGGAATTAAACATTTTTGAAATTTTTATGAGCACCTAAGACCAATTACAAACCAACCTAGATGTGAATTGTGATAGATCTCAAACAACTAAAATTGAAAAAAATAGACATAGTAGAAAAAAATACCCAAAGAGATATACTCAATTTATAATTAGAATGACCATGAATTACAATTTTATAAACAATTGTGTTAGTTTCAAAGTATTGGTCTTCTGCCTTCTTTTTGAGATTTTGAAGATATTTTTTCTCTTTTTTTCATTTTTAAAATGAGTTTTTTTAATCTAAAGAATATTACAAAATCTATTTTTGCAAAATTGTTAGGGTTATAAAAATGATGAAAAATTAGATTAAATTGAATTAAAATTAAATACAAAAGAAGAAAACAATTAGTTTAAAATTGAAGAAATTGATCTATTGAAAAATTTAAAAAAGATGAATTTTTTTTTTTAATTTTTTGAATTTTTTGAAATTGAATTATACTTTTAAACTTTTTTTTTTTGAATTGAATTTTTTACTATATGAGGGTCGGATGGAAGATTTTTTTTTATTTGAATATTTTCAATCAACAGAAGGAACTTTCCAATTATCCCTTTTAGGTTAAGGTCACTCTTTGACCGTAGAACAAACACATGATAATTGGTAAGAACTTGGTGTGACTTCTTATTCTGAGTTATTTTGAAAATTTATATTAAATAAAAACAAAAATTAAAAATTCAATTAAAAAAACTATAAAAAAAACTTTCGAAACATGTTAAACTTAATTTTAGTTTTCTAAAATAGGATTCAAATAAAGAAAAAATTTTGTTGTCAATTTTTTTTTTTCATTCAATTTCCATTTTTTTTTGAATTTTTCAATTTACAGATTGATGTAAAATAATATTGAATCCCTATTTGACGTTGAAATCCTTTTCTATCCTTTTTAATTGTTAATTAACATTTTAATTGTTAATTCCTCTTATTTACTTTTATATATTTTTTTAAATTTGAAAGAATTGAATAAAATTTAGGATTTTACAAAATTCTTTCCAACTGAAAAATACCAATGTTATCTTTTCCAAATATTAAAAGAATTGACAAAAAGATGTGATTTTATTGAATTCTCGTGAATTTTTGAAAAGAAATGTGATTTTTTCTTGCGTTTTCTATATATTTCGAAAATCAGTAGATTTGTTCCAAAAACAGAAAATCTCTCCCAAGTACATTTAGGTTGTTTTGGATTTATTAACTCAAAAAATATCTTATTCAATTTTCTTTTCTTTGCAAAAAGTAATAAAAGTCACCTTTAAATTTTACAGAATTCAGCGGAATCTAGTTAAACATTTCATTCGACATTATTCTTTTATATCTTATGAAAAATACCCTTAGGTATTTTTTTAATTTCAAGAATCAAAAAATAAATTTATTTAATTTTCAGTTCTTTTCTCGAATTAAAAAAAAAAACAAGGCACTCTACCTTACTTCCTGAATTCCTAAATTTTTCTTTATAAATTTGATTGATATCCCAAAAAATAATTTTATTGCTTATTTGTGATAATAAATGTGTTAGCTCTTATAAATAATAATATCAATTATATTATTGTTATCTAATATATTTGATATTTTTATTATTTTAATTCAATACAGGTTTTATGATTATTTCCATCAGAAATGCAATTCAATAAAAAAGGTTTTATTTTTGTATAACCCCCCCCCCTCCTCCGTAAACACACACACACACACACACACACACACACACACACACACACACACACACACACACACACACACACACACACACACACACACACACACACACACACACACACACACACACACACACTTAAACAATAATATTTCTTTTTTCTCCAAGGAACAATATTTGGTATTAAATAATTTGGGAATATGCCTAGCTTTTGAACTTTTGAAGAAATGAAAGATTCTTTTTAAAAAGTTATGATCCAATTTTTCTTGTTTCTGAAAATAGAAATCATCTCAAGTAAGTATACTATTATAATAATCAAATTTTTAATTAGATTATTTTTATTTTGTAATTTTTTTTGAATTTGTTTTACAAATCTTCACATATAATCTATTCTTGAAATTGCTTTTTGGGAATTGTCATAAAACATACATATATTCAAGCAAGTTTAAAAGCAAATCATCAAAAATTCTTACCACCTTCTGAAAAAGAAAAACAAAGTAAAAATCTGATTACTGAATATAATACAAAACCGACTTTAAATACTATTTTATAAAAATGATTATTGATTTAAAAAGTGTGATACATTTTTTTCTCCATTTTTTGAAAAGTTCAAAATCAAACCTATTTTCAAAATTAAATAAAAAGAAATTTTTTTCGATGAAAGAAGAAAGAAATCTTATCATTTTCAAAAGGGGCACAAAAATTCTCTTTAAAAAGAAAAACCAACTGAGTTTTATCATAACATCATTTGAAAAAATCTACTTAATTTCAAAAAAAATTACAATAATTATATTAAACTTCAAAAAAAAAAATATAATTTCTTTCTAAAAAGAACAGTCCAAATCAATTTCTTTCTTTTCTAAAACAAACATTTAATTGAAAAAAAACCAATAAAATTAGAAATTTTACCAAAATATTTTTTGAATGCCAGGAAAATTTAACTCATAACTCAATCGAAATACTTTTTAATTTGATTCTTTTTAATCAATAATAACAAGTCATTCTTAATTCTTTTAATGATTTAGAAATAATAGAAGGATTAAAATGTATCAATGGACTTTCGTATTATTTCTTGATTTTTTAAATATGCCGCTACGGACCAAAAAAATATGAAAAATGTAAAATTGATCAAATACTTCCCATTAAAATAATTAAATAAACAAAATGAAAAATATAAAATAAATAAAGTTTCAATTCAACTTATTCTTGAAAACATTTTGTTTTCAAAATCATTGAATTCAAAGTTGAAATTATGCATATTTTTATATACAATATCTTATTTTAACTCATTTACGAAAAAAGATTCTAAATTGTGGGTATTTTATTTTCACAAAAGGGACTAATTTGGTCTTCAATTTTTTTTTATTTTTAAATGGTAAAATTAAAAAAAAAATTCAACTATAAAGATAAAATCCCTGGAAAAATATTTTAATTTAATATATTGACTTATTTTTTGATTTCAAAATTGTCTCAACCTCGATTGTTCAAAAAAACATAAAAAAATGTGTAGCAATTTCAAAAATATTTTCAATATTCTAAAGTTGAGAGTGTTTTTATACTAAAAATATTTATCCTAGTGCTGAATTGAATTAAATTATGAGCTATATTTCGAAAAATATTAATCAGAAAAAAATGGTGCTTAATTTTATTAAAGACATATTTTTAAAAGTATAAAATGAATTTAAATAAATAATTCTAATAAAAAAAAATGAATAGATATTATCAATTTGCTCATTTAAATAAGAAATTTTTGTTGTTTATAATCATAATATTTGAAAAAGAATATTATTTAATCTTTTAAATTTCAAGAAATTTAATTAATATTTGAGAATACAAAAAATAATTTACTTTGATAGATCTTCGGAGTTGGGTTTTGATTTATTTTTCTTATATTTTTTTTAATATAGGATTTAAGTTTCAAATATTATTTGTTTTCGTACTCTTATAAAGACCTGAAATAGAGATTTTTTATTTGAAGAAATCTTTAGATAATTATTTTCAAATTTCTGGGATTGTAAATCTTAAAAAATCTCAAACAAAAAAGGATCAGAACTTTAGACTGAAATTTACTTCAGAACAAAATTGAACTCTTTTAAAAATTTTAACTCATTTTACTAAAATTTTAAAGTTTGTTGCACGTCCGTATTAATAGTATCATTGTGAAAATAACCACTCTATTAACTTTGGATAAAAAAAAAATAAATAAGAGTTGCTACTTTCTTCAATAGCGAAGAATTGGTGTGTACTATCAAAAAAGTATTTGATGTGAATTCAAAAATCTTGTAACAAACAGCCCATTTTAAAAAAAGTCTTGTGAATATGTTTTCTACAAACCCATAACATAGTTGACAAAAATCACTAAAAACACATTTTTAGGTTTATTTAATAAAGTTTTTTCCCAAACATCTTTAAAAACAATCCGAGATTAACTATCGAGAGAAAAATCTTTGACACAGAAAAATGGTTGGATATCATTTTTAATTGGGAACATTAGTAAAATTGAAAATCAAATCTAATTGATAACAAGGTGAATTTTATATAAATCCAGGTTTAAATACTTTACAAGTTCATTAATCTGTGGTGTGTGTAGAATACGCATTTGAATGGTTGATAATTAAAGTAGATCATTCTATTTTAACAAAAACCCAAATTTTAATAAAGTTTACTATTAATTCTGAAAATGGTAATTTTTAAACTTGCTTTAGATTCTACGAGATAAGGTTTTGAAAAAGTAGAATTACATTAATCCTTATTCTGATAAGTAGATTATTGTTATTTTCTTTAGTTATTTCACAAACGATTGAAATTAAAAATCATTTTCAGTAATGTTCCCAATTATAATTGCTCTCAAACTATTTTTCTCTCAACAACATTTTTCTTTCGACAGTAATATCAATTTGAACGTACGAAATCCGATAAAAAAATTTATTAAAATCCAATTCTTTCTGGTATTTTCAACTTCATTTGAAAATATAATAGAGTTGAGTAAAATTATTCTAATACATTTCCAGATGAAGTAACAAAAATATTTTTCTAAGAATAAAAAAAATCATTTTTTATTATCCTTCCCTTCCTTTATTTATTTTGCGAATATAAAGTTCAACAAGCGAAATGATAAGCGAAGATTCAACAAGCCAAGTTAGTTCGAGTAGTGAAGAGAATACTTACAAAGAAAAAAAAAACAAACAGACGAAAAATAAAAAACAATCTTCTGTATTACAAGACTATTCTGATTCTGCAAGTTCAAACGATTCAAGCGGCACAAGCAACTCTGGGGATCAAGGCAACTCAAGTGACTCAGGAGATTCTAGCAATTCTAGCAATTCTAGTGGAGATGATCAAATGAATTCTCTTACCTCTGAAAAATTAAAAAAAAAGAAAAAAAATCAAGAAAAAATTTGGAAGAAGAAACAAACAAGTAAAAAAAAAAAGACAACAAAACCCAAAGGCAGTGATAGTGACAACAACAAAGACATAGGTGGGGGCAGTGACAGTGATTTAAGCGATAAAAAAAGTGATAGTGATTCAAGTGAAAGTGATAAACAAAAGAACAAACAAGAAAAGAAAACAAAAAAGAATAAAAAAAAAAGTAAAAAAAAAAAGAAAACAAAACACAAAGGCAGTGATAGTGACAACAACAAAAACAAAGATGAAGAAAGTGATCATGATTCAAGCGATAAAGAAAGTGATTTTGATTCAAGCGAAAGTGATATTCAAAAGAACAAAAATGAAAAACATAAAAAAAAGAATAAAAAAGAAAAGAAAACAAAAAAGAATAAAAAAGAAAGTAAAAAAAAAAAAAAAAAAAAACCCAAAGGCAGTGATAGTGACAACAACAAAGACAACGATGGGGGAAGTGACAGTACTTTAAGCGACAAAAAAAGTGATAGTGATTCAAGTGAAAGTGGTAGTGATTCAAGTGAAGGTGATAAACAAAAGAACAAACAAGAAAAGAAAACAAAAAAGAATAAAAAAAAAAGTAAAAAAAAAAAGAAAACAAAACCCAAAGGCAGTGATAGTTACAACAACAAAGACAAAGATGAAGAAAGTGATCATGATTCAAGCGATAAAGAAAGTGATATTGATTCAAGTGAAAGTGATATTCAAAAGAACAAAAATGAAAAACATAAAAAAAAGAGAAAAAAAGAAAAAAAAAAAAAAAAAAAAAAAAAAAAAAAAAAAAAAAAAAAAAAAACCCAAAGGCAGTGATAGTGACAAAAACAAAGACAAAGATGGGGGCAGTGACAAAAAAAGTGATAGTGATTCAAGTGAAAGTGATAGTGATTCAAGTGAAAGTAGTAGTGACTCAAGTGAAAGTGATATTCAAAAGAACAAAAATGAAAAACATAAAAAAAAGAGTAAAAAAGAAAAGAAAACAAAAAAGATTAAAAAAAAAAAGACAAAAAAAAAGAAAACAAAAAAGACCACGAAACCCAAAGGTAGTGAGAGTGAGAGAAATAAAGACAAAGATGGGGGTAGTGACAAAAAAAGTGAAAACGAAAGCGAAAGCAAAAGCGAAAGTGAAAGCGAAAGTGAAAGCGAAAGTGAAAGCGAAAATGAAAGTGAAAGTGAAAGCGAAAGCAAAAGCGAAAGTGAAAGTGATATCAATAGTGAAAAAGATAACAATGCTAAAGATGTTGAAAGTGATGTTTCTCAAAAAAGTAATTTAAACAATAACAAAGAAAATGACGATTTTGATCTTGAAAGTGATTCAAGTGAAAGTGATAATGAGAAAAATAGTAAATCAACAAAAAAAAACGTTCAAAAAAAGGAAAAGGAAAATGAAGAACTGAATCTTGATAGTGATTCAAGTGATACCGAAAATCCTGTTGAAAAACCAAAAGAAAGAATCCATGAAAAGGAAAGTGATAAAAAAAAGGTCGCCAAGCTAGATTCAAGTGAAGTTGAGAAAGTTAAGATAGAGCTTTTGGGACAAATACAAAATATTCGTTCCAAAAAAAGAAACTTAAGGGAGTTAGAAAAATTACATTTAAAAAAGAAAGAAGAAAGAAAAAAGCGAGAAGAAAGAAAAAAGAAAGAAGAAAGAAAAAAGAAAGAAGAAGAAGAAATAAGGAAAAAAAAAGAAGCGAGAAGAAAAATAGAAAAAAAAAAGAAAGAAAAAGAAATAAGGAAAAAAAAAGAAGCGAGAAGAAAAAAAGAAAAAAAAAAGAAAGAAAAAGAAAAAGAAAAAAAGAGAAAAGAAGAAAAACTATTGGGAGTAAAATTCTATGTTACTGTCACTAAACAAAAAATTCACAAAATAAAAGCCAAATTATTTATTTCAAAAACAGACATTACACTAATTCCCCAGAGCGGAAACAAAAAAACATTGAAAATTCAGTCTTGTGTTTTAATTAAACATAAAGAAAAAAAATATCTTGGAAAATTAAAAAGTGGGAACTTTGTGAGGACTATTATATTTGATAATCAAGACGATTTTACTAAATTCCGAAAGTATTTTGACCAAATTCAATCTAAAGCAAAAATAATTAACTTACCAAAGCCAAGAGTGGGCGAAATGATAAAACCTTCTTCAGAAGACACAGAAGACAGCGAACAATCAGACTCATCAGGCATTACCATACGCACCAATATACCAAAAATTAAACCAAACATTAACCCTAAAAGCCCCAAATTAACCATAATAAAAAAAATAAAAAAAATAAAAAAAACAGATGTACTTTTAGATGAAAATTATGAACAAATTCAAAGAAATATCGAAAAAGATTTCGAACGCTGTATTGATTTATGTTTTTTAATGGACTTAACAAAATCCATGGATAATGGGAAATGGATAAAAGCAGTCAAAACACAAATATCTGATATTATTAATACCGTATATAAAGAAAAAAAAAATTCCAAAGTGCGTGTTGCGTGGGTTGGCTATCGTGACGATGATATTCTAGAATACAAACTCACCGAAGTTGTAAAATTTGATACTAATACCAGCAAATTAAAAGATAAATTAAACAATTTAGAATTAGAAGGTAATTCTGACTATTGCGAGGACATCTTTGCAGGGTTTGAAGAAATAACGAAATTAGACTGGAGGTCGCCCAATGCTGTATTAATTCATTTTGGAGATGCACCATGCCATGGCGAAGAATTCCATACCTTCTTTGAGAGGAAGAGAGGGAACCCAGAGAATTTCGACAGGTATCCAAACGGAAACCCTGATCGCAAAAATATCAAATATTATATGCAAAAGTTCCGTGATTATGGAATTGATTATCATTTCATTAAAATGACAGTCCATACGGACAAAATGATCAAAGCCTTTAATCAGAAATATATGAACAATTTAACTCTGAAACAAATCGAAACACATGAATTGAAAGGTAATTACAGACTTTTAACTGAGACAATCATTAAGGCAATTAATACAAGTGTCGAAAAAAGTGAGCAAGACCAAACCTTGATCAGTCAATCCATCAGTAATGTATTGAGAACAAACCAAAGGATCCCACGCTTTCAAGATTCGAGTAAATGGTACCAGATCGAAAATGTTCGATTTGGATATTATCCATTTAAAAATAATGGGCGCTTAGATTTGTTGAATACGAAACAAAGAACAATGGAGGTTAAAAAATTGAAAGTTCAATTAGCAAAGGCTGGGCAAATCCGTGGTGGTTCCAAAACCGTGTCAACTCTTCTTGAAATTAGCTCTGGCTACCATTTGGTTGCAAAGCAAGATACTGACCGAATTGACATTGATATTCAACAGGAAGAATACGTCTCTAGAGTTATGGCAATGAACATCTTTGCCGACTTAGCTGATCAATGGAATAAAGAAGAAAAGCAATATAAATTGATTAATGTCATCCCAACTTTCATTATTGAAAATTTCGAGAGGAAGGAACAATTATCATATCATGTCTTCTATTTAGTTCAACCATATGTCGATAGGAAAAAATTTCAATTGATCAATCACAAATCACAAGACAAAGGCATCAAAAGCGTTTGCAATGCATTTTCTCATTACACTTGGTGCAAATCCAACAAACAAATTTTATTAACAAAATTTAAAGGCCTCGAGGAAGGTATCTTTTCTAAATGCGATATCTACTTTGCAAACAAGGAACAAAAATTTGGCGAAACAGCTGGAAAAAGTGAAAATATAGAAATTTGGTTTCAGAATCACCAATGCAATGAACTTTGTCAAAAGTTAAGACTTGAAAAGCACCCAAAGCAAAAAGAAGATAAATGTGGTTACTTAAAGCCAGACAAAATGTATATAAAATTATGCCATAATAAATTGTGTGGGAAAAAAATAAGAATATCTAAAGAACAATTTGACCCTCAAGAAAATTATATCTGCCAAAAATGTTTAGAAAGAAAAAAGAAAAAAAAAATAATCCTTTTTGATGTTATTGAAAATTACACTTATAATTAAATCTACTTTTGGAAATAATAAATTAAATCATTGTTGGTCATTATTCTTAAAATACTATTTTAGTTTTTTTTTTATTTTTTTGTTCTTTTCATTTTATTCAGGATTTTATTTTATTTTTATTTTTCTTACAATTTTTAATATCAAAAAATATATAGAAAATAAATCATTTCTCTCTAAAATCATTTTTTTTTTTTATTTTGATTATTTATAGATTGATATCATGTGTTTATCATTAAAATAAACTTTTATTGATTTTTTTACATCTTAAAATTGATTTAAAGAAGATTTTAAAAACAATTTTAATTGATAAATAAATATTTTAATATTGCAAAAAAGATCGATTTGAAATTGGCAAAAAATTGAAATTTAAAATAATTCAAATTATTTCTTTCGATCAGGTTCTAAATGAAATGGTGTTTTTTTGAAAGTGAGTTTAATGATTCGTTCTAAATACAAAAAGATTACTTTGGAAATAATGTGATTTGTTGAAAGAAAAAGAAAATTAAAAATTAGTTTTTTTCAGCTTTTTAAGATTTTTAAATGAATCTTTTTTGAAAATCAAAAAAAGTAATTTATAAAAAAAAAAAAATTAAATTTGAATTAACTTGATCTTATAAAAAAAAATCAATAATCGGTAATGTATTACATTTAAGTTACTTATTTTTTTAGATAATTTTATTTTTTGACACCCCATCCTATGGGATAAAATCTGAAAAATTTGCATTAAAAGAATTAATCCAGATAAACAAATATTTTTACAATTAAAGAATAAAATCAAAGATATTATTCAAAATAAGGACTCATTATTTATTTGTCTTATCATTGTGTTAACAAAGAAAAAAAATTATAACTCTTTATTGAAATTTCTCAAAAAAAATTGTGAAATTAGGGCTGTGCCCTAAAAAAAGCCCTCTAAGTGTGGTATGGTTCCTAGGTTTTAGATACTAAATACAATTCTAGAGTTTCGAAAAGTGTCTAGGTTTTTTTTAATTTGAGAAATAAATCTAACGGCAAACAGGGGGTATTTTTGTTGAATCACCTCTGCTCAACAATAAAAAAAAAGTTCCTAAGTTTTTTACAAGATTCAAGAGAAAATAGAAAATTATTATATTTTACTCTAGTCTTTTAAATTCTGGAAAAACCCAATGGTAGTTTTTTTTTAATAGCCAGAATTGAAAACAATCTAAAGATTTTCCTCAATTTAAAGTATTTTAAATAAAAAACCGAAGGTTAGTGTACATCAAGTGTAGTAGAGTACCTAGCTTTTCTTGGTGTTTACTGTTTTATTTGTTAAGTGTTCTAAGTTTTTTTGAGGTTTTCTATTTTATTTGGAAAATAAATAGAAAAGTAAAAAAAGCCTAACGAAAATCTATTGATTTCCATAAGTAAACAAAAAACTCAAGAAAATTTTAAGGCGGTTTTCTAGAAATCAAAATAATAGAGTAAAATCAACGATTTTTCTCAATTCTTTTATATTCTGGAAAAGCTAACAGTAACCTTTATGTATTTGAGAAATAATCTGTAAATTAAATTAATTTTCATTTTATTACTCAAATATAAAAAAAAAAAAAAAGGAAAAGTTTTCTTCAAGTGCCTGGATTTTTTTCAGAATTTATAAGGATAGCCCCTCTTCAATGCTAAATCAATAAAAGAATACAGTCAATTCCACTTTTAAGACATAAACTTTCAACGAAATTTAAGGTACAATAAAAATCTCAAATTAAGGCACAAAATTTGTAAATATTTTTTTTTACAATTTATTTTACTAGAAACTGAATATTGTGCCTTAATTTGAGATTTTTATTGTGCCTTAAATTTCGTTGAAAGTTTGTGCCTTAAAAGTGGAATTGACTGTAATAATAATAATAAAGTATTTTTTTTTTTGTTCTCAATGTCATTTTTAAAACAAATAATAAGAACAATTTTTTTACAAATATTATATTACCATTGTTTGTTTTGATAGAATCTAATAAAGCTCAAAATCAAATAAAATTAAAACAGAAAAAATATAATTTTAGTTAAGATTTTTGATCGAAAATTATATGATAAATGTAAAATCATTTCATATGATATATATGATTATAATTAATGGTCAAAACCTTAAAATTCTAAACAGAAATCAAAAAATATTTCTAATTCTGTAAATAGAATATTTATCTAATTATTATTATTAGTTTTTTTTTATTTGTTTTACTTTAAAATTTTATTATTAGATTTATGGATCTTTTTAATAATCAATATTATGTAAAATAAAATAATTTACATACTATACATACTAATTAATATTTTAAGGATCGTTGTTAAAAAAAAAAAAAAACATAGTATATCAGCATATAAAAATTTTTGAAAAAGAGAAAAGGCGAAATTTACATTGATATTTTTTTTAATTTTTTTTTATTTCTGTTAAAAATAAATAAATATTTATTTTTTATTTAAATTATTTTTTTCGATTTTCCATCTTTTAAAAATGATACATTTATATTCAAATAAATCTATACAGTTTGGATTTGTTAAATCAAATTTTTTTGGTTGAGTTATATATAAAAATAGTATTTGTTTTCCGACTTGTTCATTCAGTCTATTAATACCAATTATTGATGGCCATTGTATATCTTCATTATCTGTCGAAATTATTTGATTTTTATTATTTTTTTGTTGAATTATTATTTGAACTGAATACCTAATTCCCATTAATATATTATGAAAAAACAATAATTACATAAAAAAAATTAAAATAAAATAAAAAGCGGGGGGGTGAATAAGAAATGAGTAGAAATAGATTTTAGAATGATACTACAATTAATTTGATTCAATTATCAATAATTCTTGAAATTTTATGTACCCTTTTATTTGAAAAAGAGTATGTATTGTTTTAATAATTGATGATCTTTTTATAGTGAATTATTTTTCATTATTTATCTTCTGAATATGGAAATTAAATTAATTCATCAAGATTTATACTTTTATTTCTATGGAATTGCTCAGCCTATGAAAATAATCGTAAAATCTGGATATCTGAATTAAAAAAAATTAATATATCTAATATATTAAAAAATAATAATATTTTCAATATTATTATAAAAAAAGATTCATCAAGTTTATTAGCCTTAGTGGATAATAAACTTATCTTTGAGTCTTTAATTAGATTCCTAAATAAAAATTTAGGAATTCGGGTGCACAGAGGGGCTAATAACTCCTTCATTAAATAATAATAAATAAAAAAAAAGATTTATACTTTTATTGATTCTGATTAATAGTTTGAAATTTCTGATTATTCAAAATTGGTCAAAATTACTAAAATTTCAAAGAAAAGGGTAGAATCCTTTTTAATAATTTTAAAAATAATTGAGAAACTTTCCAATATTTTTAAATATCATAATGAACTCTAAATTGGTTTTTCGTCTAATGGCATTTTAATATTTTTGAAAATAACTAACAAATAAAATATCTTTTTAAAAAGTCTAGTATATTTTTTCATACAAAATTTCCATTAAAAGATAATTGAAGAACTTTTTTCAATATTATCTCTATTTTGGTTTTTTAAAAACAAATTTGAATGAATTGAATAATTTTTATCATTTTTTTGGTTTTTTACTTCCACACTGATTCTTTAAGAATTCATCGAAAAAAAAAGTAAATTTCACCTTTTCAGATTTGAAGTTTTCAAGAAAGGAGAAAAATATTTGTGTAATTTTTGAAAAATTGACTCTTTGATCTGAAATTTAAAGAGAAATTACTCAATAATTCTTTAAAAAAATAATAAATCGCATTTTTGAACATTTTGGAAGGAAAAATATTTTTTTTGATTCAAAAGCTTTTCTAGATCCAAAAATTAAACAACATTCAAAATTATCAATAGGTAAAAAATTAACATAATTTATAATATTTTTTCAAACGTAAGATAAAACTACATTCAATTTACTGGGTATTAATGTTTTTATAAGTAATCATTTTCATCCAAATACAATAAATATAAAAGTCAAAAATAAAAATAGGTGTGTCCAAAATAATGAAACGAGCTAAACAAAAAATGTATTGGTAAATTTGTTGAAATTTAACCAATAATTATTGATCAATCAAATGTTAAGATACCATCGACCAATTGTAGGTTATTTTCCAATTTAACAAACTCAACACTAACCTTATATCAACCATTGAAAAAAAATTTCAGATCTAACGAAACAGATTACGTAATTGGGAAAAAGGAAATGAAAACTGAAAAAAAAAGACAAAAAATGAAATGGTTTGTAAAATCAAAATTCATTCCAAATTGAATTTAAAGTGTAGTATTGATGTTCTTTCCACCGTTTAAAATTGTGTCCAAATTTTTGGAATATAGTTTATATTTGGGTAAAAATTGTCGTTTTTGACCAATTCATATTTTTTATTCTATTGAACAAAAAATTTGTTTTTGATATACATAACAAACTATCAACACACATGTCAACATTTTGTAAGTTTAGTAATCAAATAAGACACAAAATAAAAAAAAATTGTTTTTCTTGCAAATAATCGCATTTTTAGAAATTTACCTCTTTCTTCAATAATATTGTTTATTTTATATCTAGATTTTAAAAAGTCAAAAATTCAAAAAAAAATTTAAAAATTAAAAAAAAAAATCAAATATTAATCTGACTCGTACTGATTGCTAAATAATTTAATACAACTATTGGGGAAAAGAAGTGAAACATGAAAAAAGTTCAATTAACTTTTTAATTTTAGGAACTTTAATAGAAACCTTACTAAAAAATTGAAGTAAAATCAATTAAAAAAAAAGAAACAAATTAACTTCAAAGAATAATTCGTTATATTATTATCAATCAAACCAACCAAATTTAATTTAAATCTACTTTCATATCGAAAACAGATCAGTTATTTTAGGAGATCTTAAAAATAGTCAATTTTTTTTCAACAATAAATTTTTAATTGAGAGACTAATCAAAGAAAAACCCAGACAAAAAAGATAGTATTAGATAAACCGTTATTGTTTTTAATTCTCCATTTTGTTTTTAATTAATTGGTTTATCTTTTATTAATTGATCTTACTTGTCGTTTTCAGGTTCTATTGATATTTCCAAGTAAAAATCAAGTTTCATTTTTTTCCCCAAACAATTAATATTTATTTGTTGAAAAAATTGTCAAATTTTATTTTGAAAAAAAATAGTATTTTTTATTTTTTAGGCTTTTTACATTTTCTAAATTTCCTTTCTTTAGTTATTTGGGTTCCTTTGGTTCATCCTCGTCATGATGTTAAAGTTTTTGGAGATGTAAAAGGAATAAAAAAAGCATTATAAGAATTGGATGACTTGTCCATGATTAGATCTTAAACTAACTTAAATTGTTCATGATTAGATCTTAAACAAGCTGAAGCAACTAAAATTAACTCAATACAACGAAAGTGATTTGATATCAACCGAATCAACCTTCTCGAACTTTTCGTACAATTTTCATTCAGTTGCTTGGATTGGGTGAATAGTGTTGAGTTGGTATTTCGTACTTGTATTTTGCAAAAATTAATTTGGTAAACTTGAAAAAAAAAAATCAAATCAAAACAACAAAAAAGAAAATTTCAAAGCAACTGAAACTCAAATTTCGAAAACCCAAATTCGTATTCTTAAAAACTCAGAACTTTATAGATTCAGCCCATCTATAAAGTTCTACTTTAACGCTTTAATAAAGTAATCTATTTCATTTGATCCATAGTTGGTTAAATATTTAGATCTCTTTATTAAAATAAATTATGGTGGTGATCCAAAAAAAAATCGGCATAAAAGGAAACAGCCACTCTTCCTGAAAAATAAAATTTGTAAAAAAATTAAATTTTTACCTTTTTTTTTTTTTATACTCTCTTTCATTACTTTCTTTTTCTTTTTTTTTTACTTGTCTTTGTTTAGAAATGAAATTGTTTCCTTACATTTTTTTAAAATAAGCTATCATATTAGCTATAATATTGCATATGTTATAATTTAGGATAAAAAACTCTTCATAATTTTTCGAGTTTCGGGAGGTGCCGTCATGTGTTGTAGAGTGCCTAGGATTTTTTAATTTTTGAAATAAAAAAAACCTAACACTGATTTTCCGGAATTCATAAGAATAGAGAAAAATCGTTGATTTTACTCTATTCTTTTGAATACTGGAAAGGCTAACAGATGTGCCTAGGATTTTTTTTATTTTTTGTTTTTGGTTCGAAAATCTATTGATTTTCTAAGCAAAACAAAAATTAAAAAAAACCTAACAAAAAGTGCTGTCAAGTGTTGTGGTTTTCTTGAGGTTTTCTGTTTTATTTAACGAAAATCTATTAATTTTACAAATAAACAGAAAACTCAGGAAAAGCTAACGGCACTTTTCCAAAATTCAAAAGAATGGAGAAAAATCAAGGATTTTACTCTATTTTTTTGAATTCTGGAAAAGCTAATGATGATTTTTTTTAATTTGAGAAATAAACCGAAAATTTAAATAAATTTTTGTTTTATTTCTCAAATTAAAAATAAACTAACAACAAACAAGATAATTTTGTTGAATTACCTCTCTTCAATTATATAAAATAAAAATAAAAATAAAAAAAAAATAAAAAAAAGTCTTTTTTTTTTATACACACGTCAATTTACAGATGCAATCTTCTTACTGTTAGAACTATTCAAATTATTTCCAGAAAACGTTTAGATATGTTAATTAGAGATTCGATTTTAATGTTGTGATTTTTTTGAAAATGATGATAAAAAATATATATTCTAATTTAAACAAAAAATCCATTCAATGAAAATAATTAATAAATTATCAATAAATGTAAAAATAGTAATTTAAAGTTGCAAATTCAAGCTGTTGGCAAAAAAAAAAATTGAATACAGTCAGTTCCACTTTTAAGACAAAAACTTTCAACCAAGATTAAGGCACAAAAATAATCTCAAATTAAAGTTCATTTTTTGGAATTTTTTTTTACACAAATTATTTTACAAGAATCCGAATTTTGTGCCTTAATTTGAGATTATTTTTGTGCCTTAATCTTGGTTGAAAGTTTGTGTCTTAAAAGTGGAACTGGCTGTATCAGTTTTTTAAATTTCTTGAAGCAGAGAATTAATTAAATGATTAGCATTGAATAAGAGGTTGAATTCCGATATTTTCTGATCCTCAAATTCGGATAGTCGTTAAAAATCAAATTAAAATGATATTTTTTGAAAATAGCCGACCCTATTTTGGGGTTACAGAATAATTTTTTGGGTTATTCGATACACCTTGGAATATTATTTTTTATTTGGATCGTGATAAATCAAAAGAGTGATCTTTATTGTTAATGGTAGGAATCACAGAAGTTGAAAAAAGTGGACTTGACCCAACGATAAAGTGGGTCAATATTAAAAACCGTTAATGTATTATCCAAATTTTTGGAAGTTTCGTTCTCAAAAACATTATAAGGTGAAATCTTTTCATTTATTTTTATTTGAACCCATAGTTTCTTTGTAACTTTTCATTATTATTAAGACAGATTTTATTTTATAAAATGTCTTGATATTCACTCTGATAAAGATGAAAAAGTGTTCGTGATCAACTTTACATGATTGAACCAAACTAAAATAGGAAGAAATAAGAAAAATTCGGCTTACTTTGCATGAAAATATGAAGGCCCCTTTTGATAAATTACAAAGTCTGAAGCAAATTTTAATCCAGATTTTGGTACCCAGCCTTTTTTACGAAAATACCTATAAGCACCATATTTGGCTGAAAAGTTTTGGTTTTGTTGTGAAAACAAATCCCATAGTGTTTGGCTTGGTACAATTTCCTGTGTTTCAAGAGAAAATACAAAAAAAAAAAAATAATAAGAAAACCAAAATGGTTGGGTTAATTGGAAACACTTCAGATTGAAATTTTAGTAAAAAACAAAAAAAGATTACATTTGTTTCCTCATAAACAACTTGTAATTTTTTAAGTTCGGAAATTAAATAAAAAGCTTCGAATGGACTCAATTGAAGTGGCTCGTAAGGCAAGCGTGGTTGGCTTTTACTGAGGATCCCTTTTCCACAAAAAGTATTTTCAAATAAATAATCTTTGGATTCTTTGTTTGTTATATAAACAATTTCTTCGATGCTTAAAATTCCTAAGATTTTCTCTATATTCTTTAAGAGTGGATCTAGTTGCTTTTGCGTGGTTTTCGGATTTCTAATCTTTTTTTGTGTCATTGGACAATGAGAATCGGTCAAAGGAAAAAAAATGGAAAATACAAGTGAAACAACACTACAGAAAATCTTATCGCTTTTATCAAACTTTCGAACACTTTCCTCTAATTTATTCATTTTACAAACGTTAACAACACTTTAAAACGTTAACAACACTTTAAAATGTTAAATACCTTTTAAAAGTGATAAACTTTCTCAAATTCACAAGAGTTTTATAGTCGTAAAAAAACAGTGAAAATCTGACTTTAGAAAATCAATTTCATTTATGTGTCATAAGATTTTTATCAAATTGGACTTTAAAATCTTTTTAAAATGAGTAACATAATTTAAGAGTTTTATATGAAGATTTTTCAATTCCGTTTTGTGTTTCGAAATCTTATTACTCCTTTCTAGTCCTTATTTTTCTTTCTTTTTGTAAAATAGTTATCTTTTAAAACCATTTGATACCTTGAGAGAATTAATAAATATTAAAATATTAGTTTATACTCTGATTCCGGAAACTTTGAAATAGTTTACATGTGTAAAACAAATGCCCTCTAAAGCTGAAATGGTAGACTCAGTTTGTAAACTTTTTAGTTTTGACAATCAAAAGATTATTTTATTTTTATCACAATTTTCCTTTTCTCATTTCAATATTTAGCAACCAAAAACAAAACCCACATTCAAACAATTTCAACCGAAGGTGGATTACAAATCAAATGGAAAAATTAAAAGAAAAAAAAAACAAAAAATACAACCAATTAAAAACACTCTCAAATTCTTATCAAGAACTGCAGAACCAGTACCACGATTTAAAAATGAAAAAAATAAAGTTAAAAACAATCCTTCAGCAACAAATTGATCTACAATATCAGGAAAAAAGGCACAAGAAATTGGAGCAACAACTGATTCAAAGCCAGACACTCTTAACAGGGATTGAAAGCTGTGTGACCAATAAGAACAAAGAACTCGGATCACTTCAAGAGAAGGAAAAGGAATTCAACAACGAGCTCAAGCAAGAAAAAGAGAAATCGTTGCTGTTGGACGAAGACATGAAGGAAATAAAAGAGTATAAAAAGAAATATTTTGTATGCGATCTTTGTGAAGTTTTGACTTCGCGTTCAGAATTGTTTCCAATAGGTGATTCACAGAGAAAGGGACCACAGTGTTGGCATGAAATTTGCCGTGAATGTGCAACAGACGAATTTTTAAAGGCCCTCCGATCGGAAAAATTGTTTTATTGTCCTGTTTGTGATCTTACAGAAATCCAGCAGCACCAAATTATTTTGCTTCCAATCCAGAATGAAGACTATCAACAGTACACCAAATTATCACTAACCATTTGGGAAAGGAATAACCAAGACAAACTCTTATATTGTACTTCATCAACTTGCCGACAATTAGTGGAGTTCGATCCGGACGTGCAATCACAAAGTTGTCCCTATTGTGGCGAACACTTCAGTGTTGAATTTAATAGAAGGCTACGTGAGAAATATACTAATTTAAGAAACAATTCCTATTCTTGGAAGGATTTTTTAGTTCTTCAAGATCTTGGTATTAATACTTGTAAGTTTTTTTAATTTTTTTTTTTTCGCATTTTTTAATTATTTTTTAATTTTACAAAACCAAGTCATTAAAGGAATATCCAAATTTTAGGTTCTCTGAATCTTGAAACACAATACGCTTGTTAACAAAAATGATTTAAAAGATCACAAATTCAAGGCAAGTTAAAATATTGCAAATTTTAGGTTTTTTGATAAAAATTCAAAAAAATATGCTAATATAAAAACTTTTCCAAATTCACGAACAATACAACGGGAAATTAAAAATCGTTTTTGTTTACATTGTGTGTGAACTTACTTTCCACGTTATATCCAAATATATTAATACAATTGAACTAAACTCTATTATATTTTAAAATGAAGTGGAAAGTAAGTGAAAAAGAATATGTTGCTTTTGGAACCTTTTCAAGATAAATTTATTGTTTGGATTTTAAAATTATTTTGCACAAATCATACAAAAATTCAGAAAACAAAAAAAACATCAAATTTTAAATTTTAACACGACTTCTTGACTCAACGTTTTTTTAAGACACTAAATATGTTGTGTAGTCATAAAAATAAATTCACTGAATATAAAATTAGGATAATCCTTCAATAATGTTGACGATAAAAAACACTGCTTTTATAATTCCTTCAAAAAGCACTCTACAAAAAGAATTTTGAGAGTTTCCATTTTTCTTTACTTTGTCGAAAAATATATAAAAACCATTTCAAGTTGTTGTTGAGATTTCTCAACCTGTTTGTTTTATTTGGTCATATTGAGTTTACACCGCCACCCTTAAATAATTACCACTTTTTGTCGAAAAAAGTGAAACAAGAAAAATAGTGAAGCACGTTTTATAATTGTAAACCTTATTGAAAACAAAAAGTAATTTCAAATAAAAGAAGAAATAAACGATTAATTTCAAAGAATTATTTATCATTTTCTTTTCAAATAAGATTAACAAAAACAATTTTAAAACCAAAATAGAAATTAAACTAAGCTTTCTATAAGTTGAGGAATTAAATTTCTTTTTTTTTTTTGGTTATTTTCTTCAATCAAAAAAAGATAAAATATAACTACTACCAATCATTCAAGTTCCAAATGGTTTTATTTCCCGTGTGTATTTGTAATTTCCTTTAAAATGAATACATTTACTATTAAAAAATCTTATTGTCAACAATTTTAATTTTCAAAATAATCAAGAAATTTTGCACCAACTTTGCATGAATGAGAGTCCAAAAAATTTTTTTAAACATTTTTTTTTTTCTTTTGTTCAGGTATTTCTTTTATGATTATCGGCTCTAATCTGAGGTTTATTATTTCTCTTATTTCTAAGCAATCATAATTTGGTTGGTTCTTAAAAAAAATTGAATTTTTCATTTTTGGCTGGGTACTTTTGATTGAAATGGAGTTTATTTTCATAAAAAAGAGTAAAAACACAATTAAAATAATAAAATATAATTATGCTATGGATAGATAATTTATTTTTAAATATCTTTATTAAACCCAATCTTAAAAAAAGTAGTTAAATATACAAAACTATTAAAAATCATTCATCAATTCTTAAGAATAACCCAATTTTTTGATTAATAAGACATTATTGGTTAAAAGATATTAAAAATTTTCTGATCTTGATTTTATTTGATATTTTTTAGGTGTGAAAATTGGTTATTTATTTATTTCTTTTTGATCAAAAAAATGGTTTTCCTCAGAGATCTAATCTGGACAAAAATTT
Organism: Anaeramoeba flamelloides; assembly: GCA_027625915.1. Lineage (NCBI taxonomy): Eukaryota > Anaeramoebidae > Anaeramoeba > Anaeramoeba flamelloides. The sequence goes on along the minus strand of JANTQA010000032.1, from coordinate 6,254,065 downwards.
CAATAGAATTGAAAACTTATAGGTGTATAATATCGTTTAAAAAATCATAAGTACCCTTTCTATATTTCCTTTTTTTATTGAAATTGGCAGTACTCTGTTTTCTCAAAAAAAAAAAATGCTATTTTTTTTTTCATTTTTTGGAAATATTTTGATGAATATTTTGAAATAAAACCAATAAATCGCCGATTTATTCAGTATTAGAATTTAAATTAATTTTATATTACCAATTAACTAATATATCCACTAAAAAAGATATTTTTGATGAAATGTAAAAAAAAAAAATGAACCAATTTTTTTGGAAATACCTTATATATATATATAAATATATATATATATGTAACAACATGCTATTTATTTTTTTTTAAACATAAACTTTTTCTTGTGAAATTTTAAGTAAATAATTTTTGATAACTACAGATAAGAAAGAGATTAGAACTCTTAAAAGTTTAAGATAGTATTGTAGTTGTTGTGAGAACATTTTGAGAATTCCTTGTATATTAGGCAAAGTTTGAAAATTTTCTGATCTTCTTATTTCCAATTCTAACAAAGTAAAATAAGAAGCATTTTACTAAGAAAAATTGTCTTTAAATATGATATTTAAAGTTATTTAACAGTACTTTGAAAAATATTTTGAGATGTTGTTTAATCGATAACAGTAAGATTAGTGAGTGTCTCAATTTCGAACCAATTGAACACATGTTTTGTTCCAAGGAACCAAAATACTTGTTCAATAAAAACTAAAAAAAAAGTGCTTGATAATTTGAGAGAATGTTTGGAAAACAAATAAATTCATTTCTTTATTAAAAACAATTTCAATATACAAACATTGTTTTTTTCTCATTTTGAAAAAAAAGCAATATCATTTTAAAAAAAAAACAAATTTTATTTGTTCTCTTTTTTCTTCAAAAAAAGAGAGAAGAGATCATTTATAGAAGGTTTTGAAAGGAGAAAAAAAAAATTATAATATAAAAAAAAAAAAACTTTTTTTTTACAATGTCAAGTCAAGAACTTTTTGAAGAAGATTCAAAATCATTCATTGTTAAGAACACATAATGGATGTAGGTTTTTATATTTGATCGTTTTCGAGAATTGGCTGACAAACGGGAATAAAAGAGGAAATAGAGATCTTATAGAAAGGATGGAAGATTTAGTTTGTTTCTGTAAAATTTAAACCAAGTTTTGTCTCCAATAATGAAAATGAAAAATTTATCTTCAATGTTTTTGTTAACTCCATTGGAGAGAATGAGATCCTTTGAAGAACAAGTTATTCAAAGTACCTTTAAAAAATAACAAACTAGTTGTTTTGGTTAAATTTGTTTCGTTTTTTTTTGTTTTGAAATGTTATATTCTGTGTTTCAAAAATAAATAGTATCTCATATTGTTTCATTTGTTCAATAATCACCTTTTATAATTCTTCGTTTTGGATTCCCCTTCCAGACTCAAAATAATGATATTGTTCGAAGTGCCATAAGATGATATTAATTGATCGTTCCTAGAAGAACGGCGATATCATCTTATATCACTTTGAACAATATCATTTTTTTCGTTTTTCCAGGCCAAACTCAAATCATAACTAGGAGATTGTTCCAAATCAAAACAATAAACACAGTTTTTAATTTGATAAGAGAGAAAATGTTTTATTTGAACAATTTTAATTCATTTTTTACAAACTTCGGTAGATAAAAATAAATGAATCATCATAAACGGGATTATAAAAAAAAAGAAAGATCTTTAGAAAAAATAAGTTAATTTTTTAACAGATGTAATACACACACTCATTCAACCGGAAAAAACTAAAATATTTTATGTTGAAATAATTTAAATAAGAATAAAACAATATAATTTTGACTATTTTTATTTTTTTTTGAAGCAATTGAAAGATTAAATTTAACTCTTTTTCTTTTCTTTTATTTTTAATTTAACAATTTTACTTAAAAATAAATATTTTTCATTTCAAAAGACCAAACAAAAAAAAATCAAGGTTTATCAACGACAGTAATTCCCGAAAAATCTCCACAGTTTAAAGAAATTACAAAAATGTTTTATAAAACATGGGTGCAAAATAACGATGGGATGAATAACAATCAGAAGAACGAGCCCATTTTACAAGTTAAAGTTAAAGCAATTTTATCAGTACAAAATAATGAACGCCAAAAATTATACGAAGAATATTCCCAAATAATTCAAAAGAAAAGAAATGGTCTACTAAATGAAAAACTTTTATGGCACGGTACAAAAATGCTTTGCAAGTTAGATAAGATGCTCCAATGTGGGCAAACTAATTGCCCCGTTTGTAATATTTTTAAAGGTAATTAATTATATTTTAAATAATTTTTTTTTTTTGTTTTAATCTCTTAGGGATAGATTCCACATTTTTTTATTTTATATTTTGGGATATCTAATTTTATAAACCTTTGAGAACATTGTGAATTTTTTCGCTTTTTTATTACTTCACAATCTATTATCATTCTATCTCACTTTATTTTTTTTTGTTTTTTAAATCCATTGCATATGTGCAAAAATCGGTTCCTTGATTTTTTTTAAATAAAAATGTAAATTTCCATAAAAAAAATTACTTTTTAGATACTCCCTTACGAAATAGACCACTTGTCAAAAAATTCTGAGGTTTCTAATCAAAAATAATTCAATTTAATAAAAGAAACAAAATTATTTGTGACAGAAACAGAAATTTGAAAATCAAAAATAATTCTTCAAAAATCAAAAAAAAAAACAAACAACACCAAAAATTTTTATTTCTTTTATTAAATTGAATTATTTTTGATTAGAAACCTCAGAATTTTTGAAATTTGGCCTCTTTCGCCAGGGAGAATCTAAAAAAATTGGGAAATATTACAAATTTATTAAAAAAAATTAAGACTTGTATTCTGCACACCTGCTTCAGACTTGTTGATGATTAAAAAAAAATTTTTTTTTCTTCTTACATTTCCAGTTTTAATTAGATTTAAAAATGTTCGAACAACCTTTTTATTATAGAATCAACAGAAACAAAATAAATAAAAAATTGAAAATATATTTAAAAAATACTATTAATTACTTTAAAAACAATCAACTAAAAGGAAACTAAAATTCAAACTTTATGTTACAGATAAAATTGCATCAAAGTATATCAATAATGTACTGAACGGAAATTTGGAAATAATTTTGATTTTTCAAATATTCGTTTCATATTTTTATCATTTGTTTTTTTATCTAATTACCAAACTATTTTCATTTGAAGAATACATTTGTTTTGAATGGTTGATATTAAGGTTACAATTTTTTTATTTTAAAACGAAAAAACAAATTGAATTAGTTTGTTGGGATGTATATATATATGCCGTTTTAGACAATTGATGTAATTTATTTTAATAAATTATTTTTCAGGATTTATCTTCAAATTGAAAATTAAATTAATTTTTTTTTTTTTTATTTTGAAGGGGGGAGTTTAATTTCCTCTTACCGCCGTTAGGTTTTTTTTACTTTTTGAAATATAAAGAAATTTTATTTAATTTTTTTTTCATTTCAAAAATTAAAAAAAACCTTGTCATTTTCCGTTAGGTTTTCTAGAATTCAAAAGAATTGAATAAATCAAAGATTTTTCTCCATTCTTTTCGATTAAAAAAAACCTAGGCATTCTATGACACTTGAGGGGCACTTTTCGTTGCTTGACGTCACTTATCTAATTTCTAAATTTTTGTGTTGAAATTTCAATAAAGAGTCATAATTTTCTTTATCATTAACTAATCACAAAATAAATAAATACTGAATCTTTATTTTGAATAATATCTTTGATATTATTCTTTAGTTTTAATTATTTTTGTTTGTCTGGATTAATTCCTTTTATCCAAAATTTTCTTTTTTTTTAATTAGATGGACAGTCACAAAAAAAATTTTTTTTTTTTCTAATAATTAAATTCATTTTAAAAGGTATTACATCATCTCAATTTTTTTTAGTGTTTATTTGTCTTTTCGAATATCTTTTTTTTTTTTCAATGTGATCACTTTTAAAAAAAGTATCAAAAAAAATAAGAAAAAGAAAAAGAAAAAGAAAAACAAATGGATAACAAAAATTTGAAAAATTAGAAGAAATGATTCTGATCCAAAAATTATAAAATTTTTTTTTATAAGAATATGGGATAAATCCTCAAAACACTTATAATAACATTATAAAGTGACTCAAAATTTTTGAAAAATGGTTTATGTATATATATATATGTGTGTGTGTGTATGTATGTATGTGTGTGTGCATTATTATCCATAATAAATAGCATAATATGTTATTTCAGCCAAAAAAAATAATATCTATATTTTATAAAAATCTCAAAGTATTTCAAATTTTAATTTTTAACAATATTCACCAATTAACATAAAAAAAAAATTAACAAACAATGTTATTGAACAAATAAAATAATTGGGTTGTTTTCACTTTTTAAAATTAATATACTTGATTTATATATTAATCCCTTCTTTATTATCAAATAATTTATCGTGTGATCATTCTTTAGGTGGATTCCTTATTAAAAAAAATTTATCACGTTATCAAAGATCATTCCAAAGATATGGTGTTGGATTGTATTTTGCGCCAAATTCAATTAAATCTCATGCATATGCCACTGAATCTGAAGTGGAAGTAAAGGGGATGAAACACCGCGTTTTGTTGCTTTGTCGTGTTGCATGTGGTAAAGAAAAAAGATATACAAAATCAAACCAGGGCATGAAAGGACCTGCGCGGGGCCATGACTCCACTCATGGATTGACAGGCAGATATTTGAAATTTGATGAAATAATAGTGTACGATGAAAGAGCTGCCTTGCCAGTATATGCAGTTGTTTATACTTATTCAATCCAAAAAATTAAAGATTAAAAATAATTATTATTTTTCTATAACTTCATTTGTTTGTATTTAGTTTATTTTTTTCTTATATTGGAACACTGCTTCTCGTTTTACATTAAAAAATATTTGGATCATAAAATGTCAAAATAAAAAATATGATTGGATTTATTGTTAAGAACTAAGTGTTAAAAACACTTCATTTAATCTGTTAAAGTGAAAATTATGAAGTGACTAAATTCGTAACTTCTCATTCAAAGAGCAAATAAAATGTAGTCATTAGAAGAATTTTAAACTCAATTTAGTTTTCTAAAATAAGGTCGAAATAAAGAAAAGCGAAAACAATTCAAATGTTGTTTATTAAGGGTCAAGTCATTACAGTGAAAAATAATTTCTGAAATGGATTAAAAAATTTTGTAATTTTTATGAATACCTAACACCAATCAAAAACTAACCAACATTTGATATACAATTGATCTACCAAAATTAAAAATCAAAAAATTGGAAATTTTTAGAAAAAATCACCAAAGAGAGACACTCAATTTCCAATTTGAATGGTTAGAATATTTAATTTTGAAAACAATTGAGTTAGTTTCAGAGGTTTCACTCTTTGGCTCTTTTTGAGATTTAGAAGATTTTTTTTTTTTTACATTTCTCAAATGAGTTATTTTAATCTCAAGAATGTTACAAAATCCTTACTTGGTCAAATCTAGAGGGTTACAAAATAAATACAAACTAGATTCAATCGAATTAAATTGATTTTGTACTTTTATAAAACAATTTGTTTTAAATTGAAGAAATTTATTGCTTTGGAAATTAAAAATATGTAAAAAAATGATTTCAATTTTGAAATTTCAAAAATTAAAATTTTTTCTTCTAATACCGATTCAAATCCTTTAAAAACATCTAATTCACCCATTACAACTGGACACTTTGACTGGAAAATAGTTTAGTTCAGATATATATATATATATATATATATAGATAGATAGATAGATGAAAAAATAAAGAGAGAAGGATTAAAAATAAATTCGAGTGAAAGCAATGTAAAAGTAATAAGGGGAGTTTAAAATATTTGTTAAAATTCAAAATTCTTTCCAATTTGAATAAAATTGTTTTATTTTAATTCTTTTAACTGTTTTAACTTTTGCCAAAAATTTGTAATTTTGGTTTATTTTAATATATCAATTATTTTTGTTGTAAATTTTTTTGTGGGCTGTTAAATTCAATTTTTGATTTTGTCTCTTCAAGTACTACTTTTAGATTTCTTTGGGTTTGGTTTAACTTTCTACTGATTAACGAAGAAGTTTTTCGAATTGTATCCGAAATGGATGTTTGTGTTTGTATGTTTCTTAAAAGAGATGAGAGCTGTAACTGGCTTTGTTTAATTTCTTTCAAGGTGTCTTTAGTATTCTGTGTGGCATTTCTCAAAGAGGTGACTTTATCACGAGAGTTTATAAAACGTTTTTTTGTATTATTTAATTCTTTAGATAAGAACTTGCATGATTGGCAGGATGCTTTTGATGACTTATTATTTTTTTTCAGTCTATTTAAAGTTCTTTGCATCTCCTTAAAAGATCTTCTCTTTGGGTTCAATGTTTGATTAAATTTTGAGGAATTGTTTTTGCTTGTTAGTCTTTTTTGTGGCCTATTAAATAATCTTTTTGGTAAAGTGGAAGAAAGATGATTATTTTTTCTACTATGGTTTATTTTTTGGGTTTGGTTATGTTGAAGGTTTGATCTAGTTTCATTATTTTGATTGGCATCTTGTTTATTTTTATGTTTGTGCGTGTGTTTATGTTTACCGGTTTGTAGTTGTGGTTGTGTTTCTGTTTTTGTTTCTCTTTTTCTTTCTCTTTCTCTTTCTCTTTCTCTCTCTACTTGTGTTATTTTATTAGTGTTAAGATGATCAACTTTTAATAATAATTGCTGATTTTCTTTTTCCAGATTTCGGTGTTTTTTTCTTAAATGTTTGTATTTGAATCTGAATTTTTTGGCTGACTTTATCACTTTTTCTCTTTCTAAAATTTGTTTCTGTAGATTGGAATTTTCTTCTTCGAGTTGTTTTTCATGCTGAGATGCAGTTAATGCCGCTTTATCTGAATTAGTAATCTTTTCAAATAATTGCTTAATAGCTTTTTTATGTTTTGAGATTTCGATTTTTTGTTTTTTATTTAAATTCTGTAATTGTAAAATTAATTTTTGGTCTTCTTGTGAGCTTTGTGAGTTTTGTGTCTGAATTTTTTTTAAATTATTTAGATGCTCTTGTAATTTTTTATTTTTTGCACTTAGAAGTTTATTTTTTTGTAATAATTCTTGTGATTTTTTGACAATTCTAGGTGGTATTATTTTGATTTGTTCTTTGTTACCATCAATGCTTTGATTTTTTATTGGTGACATGGGGTTATGTGATGTATATGTCATAGACTTATATAATTTTGTTTTTTTGTTCAAAGTGTTGAAACGTAAATCATTTTTTTTCATTAAATTTTCCAGTTTTTGATTTTTCTTTTTTAAGAAATTGATTTTTCTTTTAAGATTGGTGATTTGTTTGCTGTTGTTGTTGTTATTGTTGTTTTTTTTGTTTTTCTCTATTTTTTCTTGTTCTTTTTTAGTAAAATAATTTTCAAATTGTAAAAAGCTTCTTTTGATTGAATTTAAAAATGAAAATCTCTGAACTTCTGGTGGCTGGTTATTTTCACCTTCAATTTCATTTTCAAATTCCTCATCAATTTCAGTTTGGTGATTATTCGATTTTTCATTTTCATTCCCATTTTGTGTGTTTTTTTCTTCTTCTTTTGGTTGGGAATTATTTTGAGTTTTTTTTTTTTTATTGGGATGTGTTTGGTTATCAACCGCGATTGGTTTTTCCAAATTCTGTTCCAATTTGTTATCAGATATCTTTTGTGTAATTTGCCGAAAGGAGTTGGATAATACTTTTAATTCATCTGTAATTGTACTTAATTGTGATTCGAGATTTTTTTTTTGGTTGCTAGTTTGTAAAAGAGTCAGAGACAATGTCTTTATTTGCTCGTCTTTGTTAAGGCTCTTTAAAAAATTCATTTCTTTCAGCTTTTCTTTGTTTTTTGTTTTGAATTGTTTGAGATTTTTGAGAATATTTGTCAGATGCAAAGGCTCCTTTTCCTGTCGTTTGTCTAACAAAAGAGTAGACACAATAATACCATTATCCACATTTGGTATTTCGTTCTGGAAAGATATTGCATCCTTTTGTAGACCATTGATTGCCTGGGGGTCGACAGAGCCACGTGGGCGGTGTTTGGTATTTGGTTCATCAGGGCGATGGGGATCTGTTGATTCTTCTGTTTGCTTTTCACGGGCAGTCTCTTTTAATTCTTCAAACTTGTCAGAACAAATCACTAAATTTGTCATCGACCTGCGAAGTAATTGCTTTAATCTTTGGCGTTTTTCTTTACTCCTTTGTTTGTGCTGTTTCGAACGAGATAAATCTGAAATTAATTTGTTAATCTCTTTAGATCGTTGCTTGTTTTTTTGTTTTTCCTTTTTTATTTGTTTCTTTAAGTTTCTGTTGTTTGTTTTTTGCACTTTCAGTAATTCCAAGATTTTTGTAAGTTCACCTTTCATCTGGTTCACTAAATTCTTTAAGATCTCATTTTCAGATTTTTGAGATCCTGTGTTGTTCATAACACTTGACAATTTGTTTTGGTTTGTTTTGACTTGTTTATGTGTTTGGGTGTTTGTATGTTTGTTTGGATGTGCCGTAGGTTGCGAAGGATATTTTTTTTGTTTGGTTGTTGTGTAAAGCAAAAAAAGGAAGAACTTGGGCTTGTAAAATAAAACTTGTTGTTTGGTCAATAAAATGAAAAAATGTTTTTCGAATTATTCTAAAGGTGATTTTTGTTGAAGGGTAAAAAAATTGTAAAACACATTACTATTTGTTGCCAAATAAATGGAACAAAATTTTCATTCGGCTTTCCAAAAAAAAGTTTTAAAATCCTCTTAGAAAATTTCACTTTTTAATTCTTAGAAGAAGCTTAAATTATTCAATTTTCTTTTTGAGAATTGGGAACCTTCGTTGATTTGATTTAATTCTTTGGAAAGTGATTATTTTGAGGGAAGCGGAATGAAAATTTTGATCTTTTTATATTGCAATTAACAGTAAATTTGGTTTTGTGATTATTTTAAGATCCCTTGAATACTTTAAGGATTTAAAAAACAGTAATAAAAAAGATTCAAAAAAAACAGTTATTTTAATTTCAAAAAGTTGCCTCGAAAAAGTTGAATTCAACACAATTCGTTGGTGTATTATTTTTCTCTTTTGTTTTGAAAAAAAAATTTGTTATTGGTAGTTGTTAATAGATTTTTCGAACCGGTTATTAAAGTCTATTTTTTTTTTATTCAAAATTGTGATAAAAATTGATTTTTTTTTGGATTGTGATAATTTTTTTTAGCTATGAAAGAAAATACGTTTTTTAACATTTTTACAGTTTATTAAAAAAGAAGAAAAAAGTAAATTTTAACAAATACAATCTTAGTCTTTAAGGGTTTTTAATCATAAATATTCTAAATTTAATAATAAATGGACAAATTTTTTTTTTATTTTTTATTTACTTTTTTTTTAATTTTATTTAAAGATGAAAAATAAATATCTCTTAGTGTATCTAACTAAATATTAAAATAGTAATTTTTTATATATTAATATACAACTTCAATTTATAAAAATATTTATTTTCAAAAATTTGTTTTTATGGGTCAATGATTCGGAAATAGAGACTTTAATAAACTCGTTTATTGATTTCAAAAGGATTATGGAAGAAAGAATATATTTTTGTAATATGTCGGAAAATTTCTAATCACTTTGAAATAATTAATGGTAATTAGGTATAGTGGTACACTTAGAAAAACTGAAGGGGTAATCAGTATATTAATACAAATGAATTTCCATTATTAGTGTGGATAGAAAGGAAATCTTGAAACAACTGGAAACCAATAAGGTATTTTATAAACTATTTGTGTTTTCCAAAGCAATAAATGGAAATTTCTAAATTTTGAACATGGAATATTATTTTCAGATTTCAAATAATGAAAAGTTGGTATAAAAATTGATTTGGAAACATGAAATAGTTTCCAAATTATCTTTTAAAAAAATTGTTTGTTTGAGAAAGTTGAAACACTGTAACATTTAAAATGATATTTGAATTTTTAGGTATAAATTCTGATTCAACTAATTTTAGAGAATAAAAGTTCAAAAAAATTTTTAATTAAAAACTTAAAGAGAAACAGAAAACGAAAATCAATGTATAAAAGAATATAATAAACAATTAAAGATCAAATCGGGGATTCTACCCTATAAAAATCTAATTATTCTCTCATTTTTTAAGTAGATTAATCTTTGATTTGCCCTTCATTAAAAAGTTGTACAGTCAGTTCCACTTTTAAGGCACAAAATATCAACGAAATTTAAGGAACAAAAAAATCTCAAATTAAGGCACAAAATTCAGATTCTAGTAAAATAAATTGTAAAAAAAAAATCTAAATTTTGGGCCTTAATTTGAGATTTTTTTGTACCTTAAATTTCGTTGAAAGTTTGTCTCTTATTAGTGGAACTGACTTTAGTTAAAATTATATTTTTGTAGATCTTCAAAACTATTGAATTGATTTTAATTTCGATAAGAAAGTACTTATAAATTATTTTTGTTCCTTCTATCGTCAATAAGATAATGAGTTGTTCTTTGAAGTTCATATGTTTCTTCTTTTTTTTTATTTTAACTTTCATTCTGTGATATCTTTCCAATTAAAAAAATGTTTTAGACTTTTTTTCCTGTTTCTCTGTTTTTCACAAATGACAAAACAAAATGGGTCAACTTAGTTATCTTTATAAAAATAGTAATCAACAAAACCTTTTCGCGTAACATAAACTGATTTTTCAAAATGAAACTTTTATGCTTTTCTTTTTTTGATATTACTACAATATAATTTTAGGTTTATATACAACTGTATACATAAGAATAGATCAATTTTGAAGGTAAAATTCTTGATATTTTATGGAAATGTTTAATTAGGACTATTATTTGTTTAAATTTTTTTGTAATTATTCTCCATTTATTTAAAGTATTAATGTTTTGCAGATGCAGAAAATATTGTCAAAAAATTTAAATTTCATTTTTTTTAAGATTTTTCAGATTTGATACAATAATTTTCAGAATTTCTTTATTAATAATTGAACTTTATTAAACTAATACCATATACGTAAATTGTTAATTATTAGTATTTTTAATAATTTATTGATTGGTTTTTTTTATAAAGGGGAAATACAGCTGATATTCGAAACACCAGAGGTTAGTTTAAAAGGTAGAATATTTTTTTCTGCTGATTTATTATTTATCTGATCAAACAATTTGGGGAATCTTAAAAAAGATAAAATTATTTTCAAGAGCTTCAGAAGATTACAAGCTAAACTAATTATATTCATTTTACAAGAATTTTTTATTATTTATAAAATAATTTTTTACTAAAATAGTCTAAAAATAAAACTACTGTGCATTATAAAGAAAAAAAACAATGTTTTTTTTTTTGTGACAACTTTTATTATTTTAAAAAACATAAAAAAAATTATCAATGTAATCTTTGTGGAAAAAAAAGTGAAATGAATTTTTTTTCATTGGGGGTATTACTGTAAAACGATAATTAAAACCAATAAAAAGAAGAAACCAATAAACTTTAAATAATAATACATTATATTATTTTCAATTAAATTCAACAAACACAATTTATATCTACTTTCATATTGAAATTGTTTATGTAGTTTTGCAGATCTCAAAAATTGTCAATTTTTTGAATATATTTTTTATGATTGACTCATTCAAAGAAAAAAAACAGCCCAAAAGATAATATTAAAAAAACTGTTATTATATTGAATAGTTGATTTTGTGTTTATTTATTTATTATATTCTTTTGTTAATTATCTTTCTTTTCATTTTCAGGTTCTCATAATGTTCCCAAATAAAAACCCTGTATCCTTTTTTATCTGTTTCGCTTTTTTTCCACAATAGTAAGTGTTATGGGTTGTCGTGAATAAACTATTTGGTGATAATATATACTTTTAACTTTTTGATTTCATTGTATAATCTTTTTCTATTGATAAAGAAAATTATGAAAAGATTAATTACAGCCAATTCCACTTTTAAGGCACAAACTTTCAACGAAATTTAAGACACAATTAAAACCTCAAATTAAGGCACAAAATTCTGTTTCTAGTAAAATAAATTGTAAAAAAAAAAAATTACAAATTTTGTGCCTTAATTTGAAATTTTAATTGTACCTTAAATTTCGTTGAAAATTTGTGCCTTAAAAGTGAAATTGACTGTATTTAGAACATATACTGAAAATATAAATTAATATTTATTTCTAATAATACTATTTTTCATAAAATGAATTATTCTAAAAATTATTTAAAAAAAATTATTTTTGTGAAAGAAGAAAGAAATTTTCTTTTCTCTTTAAAGGAGGTGTACAAAAATTTCATGTACAAAATTATCACAAAGTTTTATGTAACATAGTCTAAAGAATCTACTTGGCTTCTAAGGAAATTGTAATAATAAATTTATACTTTAAAAAAAAAATAATAATATTCTTCTGAAATGAACAGTACTAATCAATTAGTATCTTTTTGTTTAAAAAAATATGAGTAAAACAAGCAAACAATTAAATTATAAATATTAAGAAAATATATTTCTAAAATTTAAAATAAAAAAAACTTAAAATTAAAGAAATACTTTTTACTTTTTTTATTCAGAAATAATAATTATTGGTGCAATCTTGGTTATTTAAATAGATGGTCAATAACCCAAAGATTAATAGTATATAAATAATTTACAATTATTTCTTAATTTTATAAAGATTTTCAAACAAAAAATTTATTCACAATTAATAATTGTAATTAAAAGAATTAATTGATATTATCAAATTACGAATTTTAATACGAAAAGTTCCTTATTTGTACTTTTAATATTTGAAAAAGAATATAGCCGAATCTACAGTCAGTCCCACTTTTAAGGTACAAACGGCAACGAAATTTGAGGCACAAAAAATTTCTCAAATTAAGGCACAAAAATCAGATTCTAGTAAAAGAATTTGAATAAAAGTAAATTCCAAATTTTGTGCCTTAATTTGAGAATTTTTTTATGCCTAAAATTTCGTTGAAAGTTTGTGCCTTAAGTTTAAAACTGACTCTATTAATATTGTTGAAAGTTATTAAATTAGTACAAATAATAAAAAAAAGAAGATATTTTTCTGAATCTGAAGTTTTCAATTTTTGTTATATTTTTCTTGCATATTTAAAATAAGATTAAATTTGAATGGTATTTTTTCATACAGAATCTATAAAAATTACTAAAAGTAAGGTTTCATAAAAAAAATCTTTTGTAAATTATTCTTTTTTATTTAATTTTCAATCTAAAAAAAAAAAAAAAAAACAAGAAATTTTATATCTATAGTGTTTTTTCCTAATCTTTTTACATAAATTAAATTACCGAACAGAAATTTCAAAATAGCTTTTTTGTTTAAATTTTCATGATGGGTCATCTTTTTTCATAATATTTTTGTGGATATGAATTACTTAACAGAAATTCAAAAAAAAATTAGAAAGAGAAATTCCCAAATAGATGATTTTTTAACAGAAATTACAAAACAGATGGTTTTTTTGAAAAATTAATAAGATCAAAAAGATAAAATTATATCTTTGTTCTCAATGAAAAACATTTATGAATTTTCTCAATTAAAATATCAAAAAAATTATTTATTTATTTATTTTATTTAGAGAAAGGACTAATATAAGAAAAAATATTAATTCCCCTTTTTTGAATTGGGAACTTTGATGATTTATTTCAATTCTGGGGAATATGTGGTTATTTTAAAAAGTTGATTGAAAATTTTGATCTTTTTATTTTGAAATTAACAGTATTTCATAATATCTTTTATATAAAATAAATTCTGAAAATATATCATATAAAAAAAAATCTGTAATAAAATTAAATAAAAATAATTAGATATCAAAAAATGGACTATATCTTTTGATTTTTAAAAGGTGTTTTCTTCTTCAAGATGATAAATTAAATCAAAACAAGGCTATCTATTTTAAAATAATCTTTTTTTGCTGAGAATTACTGGGGAAAAGTGAAGTTCTTTTAAAAAATGAGTTTGTTTGCTTATATTAGGTTTAATGATAATTTTGAATAATTAAGTACTCTTTTGCTTTTGGGAAAGAATAATAAAAAGGGAATAAAATTCATCAAAATTAAACAAGAAAAAAAGTCAAAATTGACAATAAAGAATACCATTCAACTTGCGAGGATCGTGCATATGTAAAAAGCCTTTTTCAATAGACTAAAGTGAGAGAATTTCAGATCTACCATTAAATTTTATTATTTTTTTTACTTTTCCAAAAAATGCAAAAACTCGTAAGATCTATCGAGCTACCACAAGAAACACAAAGATCACTTTTCCGTTTAAAATTCAATTCAAACGCAAAAGTGCTTGCTGTGAATTCTGAAGAAGACGTAAAAAGATTAGACTCAGTTGAGTTGCTCCGAAGGTGGGTTGTTTACCAAGCAAAGAAACAAAACCCAAATACCGAAATTCGTAATTTAGGTGAAAACTTGAAAGATTGTAGTGTTTTAGCTAATCTACTCGAAACACTTGAACCTGGAATTGGCTTTACTACAGTCTGTGATTCTAATGATCTCAATGATCGTGCAATTTCTTTCGTTCAAATTTTAGTCGGTTCTGGTTATAAAGAAGAAATTATTGATCCCACTTTTATTACTTCAGTACGTCTTTTTATTTTCTTTTTATTTTCTTTTTATTTTCTTTTTATTTTCTTTTTATTTTCTTTTTTTTTTTTTTTTTTTTTTTTTTTTTTTTTTTTTTTTTTTCTTTTTTTTTTCTTTTTTTTTCTTTTTTCTTTGGGATCTTTCACAACAATTTGTTTTTTTCGAGCCTTACAAACCAAAAAGATTTTTTTAAATTACAAAAAAAATACAAAAAAAACAATTTTTTTCTCTTAATTTTTCAGATTTCTTTTTGCTCCAATTTAAAAAGGAAAATAATTTTTTTTACACCTTTAAGCCATCAAAAAAAACAACGTTAATTCAGACATAACAAAAAGGAATAATTGCTACTACTATTTGAATTTTAACTTGTAACAACAAATAAGAATAAAATTACTTTTCCAACCTATTCAAAATCTTGGGCTTCCAACCAAGTCTGTTAAAAACCACGATTTTATTAACATCTTTTCTTTTGTTTTTCAAATAACAAATTTTATTCTTTAAAAATATTGGAATATATGAGCCAACAATTACTAGACTTAAAACACTCATATTTTCCAATTTTATAAAAGTCCAAGATATTGTTAATTGCAAAATAAAATGAACAAAATTTTCATTCAGGTTTTCGAAAAAGAGAAGAAAAAAAGATTTAAAAGAAATCATCAAAGCTCCCAATTCTAAAAGGAAAATAATAAAACAGACAGTTTGTGGAATTAAATCGTAATTTGACTTTAATCTTTTAAACATTTTCGTGTCTTATTTCTTTCGTTTTGTTGTGACTTAAAAAACATTCAATGGTTCAAGGATACTGATAAATTCATACAAGTGTTTTTAAACTTTTTTGTTTGCTTTCCTATTTTTGAAAATGTTTTTATGAGTTTTGAAGATGCAATTTTATTGCTTTAAATACAAAGAAAACTTGTAAATTTGTTGACAAGAGAAAAATCTGATGAAATGGAAAAACAAAAATGATTTTAAAGGTAGAGTTTAAAGAAGTAAAAGAATGGAAATTTAACCAAAAAGTTTTCAACTTTTTTTTGAATTTATCGGAATTCAAGATATTGTTCATTGATGATTTGAAAATAAAAAATCCAAATTACCTTCAATTTAAACTACAACCAACCTGAACCCTTTAATACACTAATTTAAATATTTTGTTTTGTGACTGTGAATTGCAAAAGAAACTGAACCAAATTTTCATTTTCTAATATTTTTTTACATATCTATTCTTTCATTTTAAAACGAAAACATAGTCCAAAAATTAGATTGTTTATTAGAATCGAAATAGAATTCAAAACATTAAATTAAACCATAATTTAAGATAATCTGTTTAATTTTCCAAAATTGAGATTTTAATTGTCAACCCATTAGAGAAATTGGCTTTTTTGGATTTTTTATTGCTATGATTTTTCCTGTTTGTGTGAAATTAGCTTCAAGATTTTAATAGCAGGTGTTAATCCAGTTTGAAGAATTTCAATTTCAGTTTCAGATATCTGTAATGATCAGTGGAATGTAAACTCTGTTTCAGTCAAAGGGGAATCCAAAAAAAACGTTTTTTTCAAATATCAATTATTTTTTATAATTGACCTTTGAAGAACGAATAAGAAATAAGTAGAATAATACAAATCAAAGAAATGTTGATACATGTCTGAAAGAAAACTAATTAATCAATAAATTTTCTTAAAAATTGAAAAACTCAAATTCTTAGGGCCCTATTGAGAAAAACAAGGATGTTCGTTTTGAACTTCTACTGGTATTTGAATAATAAATATGAAACATTTTTCACTTCATTTTCCATACTTTTCTTTTAGAAATTAAGCCCCCAAACAAAGTTTGTTGGTATTTGTGGTCTCTATTTGAAAAAGGAAATGAAAATGAAGTGAAAATTTTTCACATTTATTAACCAAATATCAAGATCAAAGATCGAATTGAATTGCAATAGAAATCAATAGATTTCTCAACAATCTTTACATGGTTTCAATGCCATTAGAATAACATGTTTTTACCAAGTGACTATTGATCTTGCAATAAAAAATTTTTTGCAAATGAATGATGTTTTAAAAAAAAAATCGAAAAAAAAAACAAAATGTGTAGAAATGTGAAAAAATGATTTCAATTTTGAAAATTTCCAAAAGAAAATTTTTCTTCTTCTAATATCTATGCAAATCCTTTAAACACGTGTATTATACCATTACAACTGGGCCCCTTTGACTGAAAAATAGTTTATGTAAAAAATTATTTGAAAAATTTTCCTTTTTCCACTACCATTTTACGATTAAAATCCTTTTGACAATTTTTTTCTGGAATGGTAAAAAATTTTCATTTCAAAAATCGATCCTAATCAAATAGAATGATCAAAAGTTCATTCTTCTAGGTAAACAAAAATTAATAAAAATCAGGAAAATTTTAAATCTTTATTCAAACGCAAAAAAAAATTGTATTAATTGTTTTTTTATTATTGAAGAGAGTTAATTCAACAAAATTACCTCCAGTTTGTCATTAGGTATTATTGAGTTTTCTGTTTATTTAGAAAATCAATAGATTTTCGTTAAGTTTTTTTGAGTTTTCTATTTATTTGGAAAATCAATAGATTTTCGTTAGGTTTTTTTGAGTTTTCTATTTAGTTGGAAAATCAATAGATTTTCGTTAGGTTTTTTTGAGTTTTCTATTTGGTTGGAAAATCAATAGATTTTCCAAATAAAATAGAAAACCTCAAAAAAACCTAGAACACTTCACAAATAAAATAGAACCCCTCAAAAAAACCTAGAACATTTAACAAATAAAACAGAAAAATAAATAAAACCTAACTGCGGTTTTTTTTAATTTGAGGTTTTAAGTAAAGTCTTTGATTTTCTATTCTTTTAAATTAAAAAAAAAAACTGATGGAAAAGGGAGAAAATTAATTTATCCTCTTCAAAAGTAGATAAATAAATAAATATTAAAGTCTTTTAATAATGCATATTGACATAATTGAATTTCCCCTTTCAATCTCATCAAGATCCTTCAAGTAGATTGTCTTAATTTTAAACTTAATCTTTTTTAATTGACCAGCATTTTTGGAAAAGTAAAATTCAATATTCAATAAATTCTTCTATTTGTTATCTTAAATGAATATTAAATAAAAAATATGAGAAAAAAAAAAAAATAAACAATGAAAATATCAGTTAATATCGATGCACTCTAAGGGAACATAAACCCCAATTCAAAATTTTTAACACACCAAAATTCGTTTTGTGAAAAAAAAAACTTATTTAATCAATTCAAGAAGATTTACCAAATTAGAACTCATTCACTGATTGAAAAGTTAACACTTCTTCATAAATTACAATACTCACAAAACAATAAATAAATAATTATCAATACAAATAAATCATGGGTGTGTTAAAAATTTTGGAGAGAGCAAAACAAAAAAATACATTAGTAAATTTGTTGAAATTCTATTAGGAATATTGATCGATCAAAGGTTAGATACTACCAACTAATTTTATTTGAGTTCTTCTATTTGGAACAACTTGACTTTAACATAATATCAATTGTTGAAAAAAATTTGGATCGAACGAAACAATGTACGTAATTCAAATAATGAAAGGAAAAGAAAAACTAAAATATGAAAAAATGATTTTCATATTTTACAAAAATCAAAATTATCTCCAATTTCAATGAAATTGTATTATTGTGATTGTTTGGAACGTTTTTGCTGTGTGGAAAATTTTGAATTTTAGTTTATTCGAATAAGATTAGAAACTTTAATTATTATTATTATTTTTTATTTATTTTCTTATCGGAACACAAAAAAAATCAAAAGTATAAATACCTTGGTAGTGTTAGAAAAAAATTGTTTCTGAAAGGTTATTTGTTACTATTCTAGGCAACATAAAATTAAACGTTTTTTTTTAAAAATTAAATACTAAAAATATTTAAAAATAATTATTAAATAAATTTTAATCAAAAAAAAAAAAAAAAAAAAAAAAAAAAATCTTCTCTTTTGTATCATTATTAATTAGGGAGATCAAATTGAAATAATCAAATTTTTAACAAAATTATTTATTTGGAAACCAAATTTCCCCGTTGAAACCAAAAAAACATTTGGCACATCATCCGGTGGATATTCTCGTAACATACAAGATATTCTTTCAAGAGTCCGTACAGGAGGCAATAATAATTCAACTCCAAATACTGTTCCAAAAACGAGCTCTTCTTATGAGGATTTATTAAAATCTTTTCGAAAAGAAACATCTAAACCCTTAAATTTTAATAATAATAATAATACGACATCTTCATCGTCTATATCAACAACAACAACAACAACAACAACGCTTGAAAAAGAGACAAAACCAGAAATTAAAACAAACAGTTATAATTCAAATGATCCATTAAGCCAAATCTTAGGAAAGAAAACTGATGAACCAAAAACTCGATCGTCACCTTTAGATTTTTTAAATGAAAATTCCACCAATACAACAAATACAAATACAAATACAAGCACTAATATGAGCAATAATATGAACAATAATATAAACACTGGCACTAATACAACTAATGATGATATAGATAAATTATTAAAAGGTGGCTCAACATTAGATGATTATGAAAGCTTATTAACAACAGACCATAGTGATTTACTTAAAGACTATGGAAATGATTATGGCTCCACTTTAGATGATTTAGAAAAAGAAATTACTGGGCAAAATACAATTGATATTGATAAATTTTTGCAAGAGGGTAACAATAGTTCTTCATTGAATGATGATTTATTTAATTATTTGAAAGGTTCAGAAACTTCAACAACAGCCACAACCACGACAACAAATAATAATAACTTTAATAATAATTTGCAAGAAACATTACAAACATCAACAACACAAACAACAACAACCAATTTAAATGAAACATTATTGAACAACAGCAGTCATAATATGGACAATAATACTAATAATTTTGGAATTGAATCAAAATTACAAATAAATTCGAATGAATTAAATAATTTTATAAATCCAAAAATTCAATTAGAAAATTCAAATAATAATAATAATACGAATACTAGTAATAGTAATTTGAATTTCATAAACAATGAACTAAATAATAATTTAAAAGTGGAAGATGAAAATAAAACAAATTCAATTACGGAAGAAATCTCGAGTAATTTGCTATTAGATACCAAAATTGAAAACAATTTGAATGAAACAACGAGCACATTACCATTTATTGATTTAGAAGAGCAAATCAAAAGAGTAAGTTTTAATTCAGTTTTCCAAAGAAAGAATTTTAACCGAGCAATTAAAAATGCAGAAAAATGTATTAATAAAGAAGATCAGCAAAAAAATGAAAATGAATCATTTGATTCCGAAAGTATCAGTCAAAGAACAAATGAATTAATGAGACAAAAGGAGGCCAATTTAAAATTAAAATTACGACAGCAAAAGTCAATGGATTTAATGACCAAATTGAAAGAAAATTTGGACAAAATTGGAATTGTTAAAAACAATTTAACAAGACAATGGAATTTCCGAGATCGGCTATCTTCCAAAGTAGGATCACTATCGCAATTTAAAGAAGAGGAAACACAAAACATTGAAGAAGCAGACTTTGCACAATTTTTGGATTTTTTAAAAAATGTAAGCAAACTAAATAACAGTTATATTACATTTCGAAGGAAATTAAAGAACTTTTTCCATTTATTGGTTGACATATTACCAACGGATAAATATAATAATTTTTTGATGGAAATCTTTTGTAATAGCCCAGTTATTTTAAGTAAAAATATCGATAAATATCATCATGAAAATGAGAGAGTCTTAATGAAATCAATTTTTGATTTATTAAAATTAAACAATTTAATCGACAAGGAAATTTTGCCATTTAAAAAAATGAAAAAATTATTATTTTCGATTAATCCCATGAAGCCAAAGGAATACCTGAGAATGAAAAAGAAAGTTACCAGTCTATTGAAAAGGGAAAATATTGTCGACTTAAACGCACAAGACAATTGCAAATTGAAAAGAAGCTTTGATCTCTTATTTAATTTGTCGACTTATTCTGCATATTTTAAAAAAAAATTAACATTCCAAATCATCAAAAAAATTTTGCTCGCGAATAAATTAATTCCAGATCCTTCAGAATCAACAGAAGAAGAGAACAACCAAATGAATGAATTCAGCCAGATTGATAATTTAAATAATCCAAATAGCAATAATCTCAAAAAAAACAAAAAAAAAAAAAAAATTGGCATTGAGACACCAATTTATAAGCAAATCTATTCGGTGTTGGACAAATTTCTAAGCGGAAAGATCAGCCAATCATTGACAATTGAAACGTTAATTCGGTTTATTTACGGTTTATCTCTTGGGAGCCCATTGGAACTGGCACAGAAATGTTACAAGGAATCTTCCAAATATGCTATTGGCAAAACCCTACAATGCCTTGTTAAAGAAATCTTGCCAGAGGAAAATTTACAAAAAATTGAAAATACCCTGAATATTTATAAAACGGAGTCGCTGCCATTATTTGAAAATTGTATCCAAAGAAGTATCCAGGTGGCTAATGACCTCTTAAGGCAAAAGGAATTGGAATATTTCACAGCTGCATTTGATTACGAGAATTCAAAGGAGTTTATGGAGCCCTTGGTGGCAACAATCTTCCAGTTCCTGGAAGTGCTAGGCCTGTCTTTGCAATTTGTTTGGCTAAGTATCACCCAAGAGGTATCCAGAACCATGTCTGTGCTCTCGTTTTTTTATGAAAACGATCTAGCCTCAGTCATGATCAGGGAATATACCAAATACCATGGCAAAAAATATTTGAAGTACATTCTATCGGATCTCGTCGAGAAATTGATACACTCTGGGTTAGACTTTGAAATCGATCCGCAGAAGCTGTCACAAAGCAATAATTTACAAAATTTGCAAAATAATCAAAAAAATGTTGAAATCTTCTTTTTAGGAATTATCACTTCCATCTTCGAATCGGAGCCCTATATCCCAAAGGATTTCAGATTGCTTGCCTCCCATCTGAAAAGCGAATTGCTAAGCCGATTCCCAGACACAGTGAAAACTACGCTGGGTGGATTGTTTTTTAGAAACTTTGTTTGCAAGGGTGTCATGGACCCGAAGGAGTTTGGCATCACTGCCGAGATCCCCCAGCAGCAATACCAAAATGGCTTGAGGATCCTTGCCTCGGTAATTGAAAATGTGTCCGCAGGAAAATTGTTCACGAACAATGAAAAGGATTTATTATTTATGAACGAAACCATTTCTTCGAAATTCAGCCAGAGATCCGAGTTTATCGAGAAATTGTCAGACGACCAGGGAATCGACATCTCCGAGATCATTACCAATTTCATGAACATCGCCAACAATTCCAAATATGACGCGGACATCTTGATCGATGACTACAACTCGCACTTGCTATTGCAATTAGATCCTCGCGATGTTAATAATTCAACAAGAATCTCGATGGAGCTGACAATCGTGTCGGGCAAAGTAGACCAAATCAAAAAGGACACGAATAATAACGCCATTATATCCACTTGCCAATTGTTTCGGGCATATAACCAATTCCATTACTTGCAAAAGGATTTGCTTTTAATTAAAAGATTCTTCGACAGGATTGAAGCCCAATTCGAGCACGCTGTCGAACAAAAAAAAATCCTCATCCTCAAGGAACAGCAATTAAAAGAGGAAATTTCCATAGAAGAGGCAAACAAGCCCACAATCACACTTGTAGATGATTTGAAAAATGAAATGAAAAAACTCTGGCAGGATAATTTCGAAGAAGAAACTTCAATACAGGAATGGATACAATACGGCAAAAAAAATCAAAAGATCAAATGGTCCAAAAAATTCCTAATGCTGAAAAACAATCTTTTGGCAATGTTTGACCATACACCAAAATCAAGTGAAACAGTTCCTGAATTGTTGATTAAAATTACGAGTAAATCGAGAATACAACAAATTAACTCATTAAAAAAGAAAAATGTATTTACAATAATACAGGCATTTGGTTCATTAAACCACTATTTCACCTGCCAAAACCCTATTAGCTTAAAGAATTGGATTAACCAGGCCTCTTTGGCAAAGAAATTTTAATTTGATTTTTTTTTTTTTTTTTGCTTTCTTTTACGGATTCATTTTTTTTTGTTTTTTTTTTTTTATCTAGTTTTTAATTTTTCTATTATTTTTTTTTCTTTTTTTTAATTTTTAATATTTTGCTTGATCTTAACGAAAGTACTATTTTTTCATTTCTATTTTATTTTTTTAATATTTGATTCAATTCAATTCAATTCAATTCAATACAATTTTTGATTTGTTAAAGACTTTACATCTTAACATTCTCAATTTTATAATAATCATTATTTCATATTTTTTGAATTTTTAATTTATAATAATCACCATTTCCATGGAAAGGTGCCAAGTAAAAAAAAATATTCCCGCTTGATATGGAAAAGTTAATTTTGATCATTTGTTTTTGATAAAATTAGAAAGTTTTTAATATCGATCATTTTCTTAAGAGCTGTTAATTGGTTTAAATAGATTCTCTTCCAAAGATCTTAAATTAATTTCACAATCAGAAAAGGAAAATTATTTTAAATTTGGATTCTTGTTCAAAAGGATATATTGTTCTTCTCTTATTAAAAAGATTTTTTGATTCCAAATTGGCAATTTAGAAACTTTATAGAAATCAATATTTTTTCAAAAAATTCTTAATTTTTTTTTAATACCATTTTTTTCTATTCTATTAAATGGATTGACCTCGTTTTTTTAGAAACTTCTTTAATAAAGTAAACCAAATTTGAAAAATTTTTTATATTCAGGGTTGATATTTTGATTCTTTTTTGAAAAAGACCCAAAAT
Organism: Anaeramoeba flamelloides; assembly: GCA_027625915.1. Taxonomy (NCBI): domain Eukaryota; family Anaeramoebidae; genus Anaeramoeba; species Anaeramoeba flamelloides. Next base: position 6,230,583 of record JANTQA010000032.1, on the reverse strand, counting down.
AATTCTTTTTTTGATTCTATGAAATCAAATGATTCTTTTTTTTCCAAATGATAAGCTTCAATTCATTTCTTATTTAAATTCGTTTTTACAAGGAATCACATCATTCTCAAAAGTTAATATTTAATTATTTTTTTTTTTTTATTTTCAAAAAAAAATTAGTTATATTTCTTAAAAAAAATAAATATTTAAGGTTTTCATTCTTGGTTACCAAGTTTCCATAGTCTTTTCATCAACCCTGAAGTTTTTAAGTTTATTCCGGATAAGAAAATTATTTTTCTTTGAAATGGAATCAAAAGAATCTTTTTTTTTTTTTAAATAGAGTTTTGGTACCAAAAAAAAAATTCTTTTTTTGATTCAAGAGAATCAGAATAAAATAATTTTTAATGTATTTCAAAAATTATACTTCAAAGGGATTTCAGCAAGTGAAAAATGTTTGATAAAAATTGATTATGTTAGAATGATTTTAATATTATGATTCAAAATTTTAATTTTTTGAGATTCCAAAAAGTCGAAAAATGGAATCATTTTGGGAACTCTGATTATATTTGATTATATTATCCCAAATTACTATTTAGAATTTTAAGAATAAAAATGTCAGATCTATCAGTTTTTTTAAAATATTAATTAACGGGATTGTTATTATAAAAATAATCCTACAATATCATCTTCATAAAAAATTGTGTTAAGTTTGAACTATTTTGTTAAAAAAGAATTCTTCACATATTTTTTTCTAGTCAAACATTTAAAAACTTACATAAATTATTAATTCGAAAAAGTATTCTTCAAAGTAAAAATGATATAAACTCTTTTTTCAACTCAACGTGCCCGATTTAATTTAAGAAACAGAGTAAATATTTTGATTTTAATACAATATTCTTCTCATAATAAATTGTTTCTTTTTTTTTTTCTTTTTTTTTTCCATTAAAGAGTGGATACTAAAAGTCCACCTGTTTGCCCGAATCCTTAATTTGAATTAGAGATATTGTTGAACCAAGTGAGAGCTGGTCATTTCTCCCAAAAATCGGATCCGCTCCATAAATTGAGAGGGATTTTGTTCCAATTCCATTCAGTTTTATAATAGTCAAAAAGATTCAATTCGGTCAAACGATTTCCTCAAAGAATTAGTGGTTCTAAGAAGCATAAGCTCGATTTTTAATTAAAATTACACCGTGGTGGCTATTTGAGAAAATGGTAAACAATAAGAAATAATGGTTAAGGGAATAGAACCCCAGCCTTCAGATTGTGCATTGGGTTGTGTTGCCACTGGCCCATACCGGTTCTCCAAATTGTTTCTATTTTAATCAAATTCATTTTTCCAATTTAGTCATTTTTTTTTGTATTTTTTTTTTTTTTTTATTTTTTTTTTAAAAAAAAGTCAATTCCAAAAAAAAAAAATTTGAAAAAACAAATTAACTTGAGGGAAATAAATGTTACGTAATTTCTTTTCAAATTAATATATTTGCCATTAAAAAATTTTATTGTCAAAAATTTTAATTTTCCAAAGAAATTGGGAAATTATAAATGAGACATTTAGATGATATGGTTCATTTTTTTTTGCTATTTTTGTAGGATAAATTTTTAATTTGTTAAACTATTTTTTTAATTAGCTCCATCCATAATCTTTAATTTATTATTTCTCTTTTTTATAAAGTGTTTATTTTTAGTAGACACTTAATAAAAATCAAAAATTCCATTAAATTGGTTTATTTTTTGTGGAATAGGGTTGAGCTAAAAGAAATTCAACAAGTTTTTTGGTTTATTTTACTGTAAATTAATAATCAAAAATATAAAAATATCTTTTGGAAAAGTGAAGTATAAAAGTTTCATTGAATGTTTGTTGAAATGTGATGTTTACTATTTTTTTGGAAAATAAATGGAACAAAATTTTCATTCGGCTTTCCAAAAAAAGATTTTTAAATCAGTGTACATTTCAAAATTTTTATTCTTAAAATCCACTTAAATCATTAATTTCCCTTTGAGAATTGGGACTTTTGATTTGTTTGATTTTACTTCTTGAGAGGTGGGTTTTTTTGGGAAAACTTGATGAAAATTTTGATTTTTTTATGATACAATTAACAGTAATCATTAAAATTAAAATAAAAAAATGTTATATAATGTTCTCATCTCACTTTTTCCATTTAATAACTGATATGTGTTCCAAGGTTTCTTATAAATTAAAAAAAAAATTAAATTTTAAATGTATATCTTTCTTTTGTTTTCTTAAATCATTGAAAGAAACCTTCAAACTGAATAACAAATATAGATTTTTTTCTTTTTATATGTTTTTTCAAAGGTTCGGTTTCCAAATTAAAAATACAATTCAAGTTAAAAATAAATGGTTTTTTGGGAAACGATTTTATACTTTGAAACTAAACTAAAATTCAAAATTTTCCACACAGCTAAAATGTTCCAAACAATCACAATAATACAATTTCATTGAAATTGGAGATAATTTTGATTTTTGGAAAATATGAAAATCATTTTTTCATCTTTTAGTTTTTGTTTTCATTCCATTGTTTGAATTAGGTAATTTGCTTCGTTGAACCAAAATTTTTCTACAAGGTTTATATTATGTTAAAGTTGAGTTGTTCCAAATAGAAGAACTCAAATAAAATTAGTTGATAGTATCTAACCTTTTGATCGATCAATATTCCTAATAGAATTTCAACAAATTTACTAATGTATTTTTTTGTTTTGCTCTCTCCAAAATTTTGAACACGCCCATGATTTATTTGTATTGATAATTATTTATTTATTGTTTTGTGAGTATTGTAATTTATAAATAAGTGTTAACATTTCAATTAGTGAATGAGTTCTAATTGGGTAAATCTTCGAGAAGTGATTAAATAAGTTTTTTTTTTTCACAAATCGAATTTTGGTGTGTTAAAAATTATGAATTGGGGTTTAGATTGTTATTTTATTATAGGATTTATTAGTTGTTTAACTTTTCTTTATGGATATAATTTGTTTGCAAAAGGCCATCTTCTCTTGAAACTGGTCCATTTCCCTAAATGAAAAATTCATTTCAAGTACACTTAATGATCTACTTTATTTTCCAATTAATAAATGAAAATTTTTATTTCTTTTTCCAAAATGAATATTATTTATCACTGTTATAATCAAATTAACACAGTAAAAACTTTTTATTAGAGTTAATTAAGGAAGTTTCTATTTATTGCCTAAAAAAATCATTTCTAAAGTATCTTGTAAATTTTATTGGGTTTTCTTCAAGATATAAATGGGAAAAATATTTTGAAATGTGAACTAAAAATTTTCATTTTTTTATTTGAAAATAATCGTATATATCATACTATCACTTCTTTTTCAATTTCGGGATGGCCATAGTTGCCATTTTGAGTGTTATCAATTTAAATCAGATTTTTTTTTAAAAATATGTTTGTAATTTTAATAGATGGTATGTTTTATTTCGTATTTACCTTTATGTGATATTTTTTTTTATTGTATCTTGATAATTTTTTATTGTTTTTCTTTTTTATTTCAATGTGGACATACTTTTATCTTCAAATATTGTTTTTGTTGGTATTGTTCTTCTCATTTGACATGTTTTCTAATGGTTTGTATGGGTCATATTGTTTCTGAATACAATAAAAAATGTAAAAATGGATTTATAAATAGAAAAACAAAATATTGTGAAAATAAATTAAAAAAAAAAGAAGTTAAATATTGAAGAATCCAATTAATAATTGGAAATTCAAATAAAAATAAATTTTCGTATTTTTGTTGTTTATATTATTACAGTGGTGTAAATTGTTGTTTTGATATACTTTTTTTAAATTTGTATTCATAAATTTAAACTTGTATTTTTATATTTCAGCATTATTCATGAAAAGTGTAAAACAAGATAATTTTTATTGTAAAAAATAAATGAAAAAATGAAAAAACTGATAAAAAAAAACAAAAAAGGGAGGGGGGGTTCGAACATTATTTCCCATTTATTATTTAAATACCAGTAAATTAGTCTGATTTGAAAGAAATTGTTACCTGAGGTGCAATGGTTAAAATAAAGTGTTGCGCAAAAACTCTAATCTGTGTTTCGATATATAAACCGTGTTTTTTTTTTATTCTTCTTGTTCCAAGTCAATATCCAATCAACTATCAAATAGTACACCTAAGTTCGAATCAATTTTGAAGGTATACTCCTTGATATTTTAAGTAAATTTTAAATTAGAAATTGAATTTGTTCAACTTTTTTTGAAATTTTTTCTTGTAATTGTTTTTAGTATTATTTTATATTTTTACCATAAGAAAGAATTTTTCAATTCGATCCTGGATTTTTTACAGGATTTCATTTTATATATTAGAACTTTAAGAAAACAATAACATAATAATTAGAGTTAATTTTTGGTTTCTTTTATAGGATTATGAATTGGTTTTCTATAACAAAAAAACACACTTTTTATTTTGAAAAATTGATTAAACTTTTCTATGCACTTTATTTTAACAACAATACAGAATCAATTTAATTCGATTTAATCTAATTTGTGGATATTTCCAAACACCTCTATATTTGACCAAGTAAGGGTTTGTCTTATTCTTGTGATCAAACAACTCATTTGAAAAAAGAAAACAAATTCAAAAAAACTCAAAAAGATCAACATTTCAAAACTAATCTGGCTTAATTCAAAATTATAATTTGACAGAACAATTTAAATTGGAAATTGAGTGAATCTCTTGGTTACTTTTTGGTAAAATAACTTCGTTTTTCAATGTTGGTTTTAAGAAATCAGTCTTGCATAGGTTGGTTAGTTTTTAATAGGTTTTGGGCACTCATAAATTTTGTGAAAATTTTTTTTCCATTTCAAAAATTTTTTTAACCGTTCTGACTTGACCCTTAAGCAAAAGGTTTTAGTCCTTTCAATTTTCTATGTTACTCACTCTTTTTGTTTGCAGTTCCGAATTCTGCATTAAAGAAAATTTCAAATTTCGAAATGATAACACTAACTTATCGAATAAATTAAAAGAATAAAAAGTTGTTTTTTGAATTCTTTTGATTAGTTACAAATTAAAAAAGGGGCTGTTTTCACACAAAAAATTTCCACAAGCCCATTTTTCAAAAAAAATAAAAGAAAAGCAAATTTTCATCAAAAAAAAAAACATTAAAATTGTATGAGAAACCAAAAGGAGAAAAAAAAGAATTTTTATTGTACTTTAAAGAAAAAAATAAGATCGGTCATAGTGTGTGTTATAAAATTAACGGAAATCATAAAAGAATGGCTGGATAAATTTTAAATCATTTCAATTTTTTTTTTTTGAAAAATCATCAAAAAAATAAAAAGTATCAAGCCAAGAAAGATCGAATTTCAAATAAATTGGAGCAGGTTCGAAGAAATTGATTAGTTGTATTTGGTAAACATTTTTTTAGCAAATTCAATGTATTGTGTTTTTGCTTCTTCAGATGTAATACCTTTTTTTTTGTTCCATGCTTCCCATTTAGCCTTTCCTTGGAAATCGAGCATACCTGGTTTTTTGGTAGTGTTATCACCAACAGTACCTTGTTTGTATAAGCTATAAAGTTCTAACTTTTCTTCGTTGTTTGGTTCTTTCGTTAATTTTCTAACTTTGGTTGCTGTTTCTTCAAAGGATAATTCGGTCATTTTAGATATGGGGAAAAAGTAAAAAATGAAAAATTAAATTTTTCATTTCTTTTTTCATAAAGCAAATTCGAAATCTAGTTTCCTTTTTTTTACAAAGCCTTTGTTTTGGTCGACTTTAGTTTCTATTCTGGGAAATTATTTTCCCTCTTTTTTAATATTTTTCGAGATGAATGAATTGTTTTTCAATAGTTTTACGTCTTGAGATTAATTTTTGAAGCTGTTGGTTCCCCTTTTAACTGTGACCTAATCAGAATTTTCACTGGTTAAATTGGCTGTTAGAAAAAAAGACAAAGGGATAATTTAACGAAAGATCACCTCTTTTTGAATTTGGTATTTTCAACCAACTAAATGTATTTCTTCCAAAGTTTGGAAAAGTAAAACACTTTGAATCTACTAATTGTTTTACAAAGTTGAATTAAAACATTCGAAAGAAGAACTTTATTGTTTGTTAAAAATTTACTTGTTGTTCAAGAAACAATCCAAAGTAAACTGAGAGATTCTGGGTAAATACCTTAATTTATTAAAAGCAATTACAATTTTATTTCAAAAATTCAATAAAGGAACAGTTAAATTCCTTTCTAGAGACTTTCATTATCAAACGAATTGTTAAGATTTGTGTTTTGGAAACTAATTGGAAGAAAATATGGGGACTTTTCAAATTGTCGTTTTAACAATAAAAGGGTTTTAGTTTTCACTTCGATTACCTTTTTTTTTCTTTTCCCAAGAGAGTTATCAAAGAAGAAGTTGGTAATTTGTATTCTATATTTAATTAACCAAGCCACTCTTTCGAACATACTGTTGGGTAAACCCCTAATCCGAAAAGAATATTCAGATTTCAGACTTGAAAAAAAGAAAAAGATGTTGAAATTTTATCACTTTTCATACTATCAAAAACGAGTAAACAATATTTTCAATACCAATAAAAGATATATTTGAAAAACTTGGAATGTCTATTAAAACGAACCTGGGAACCTTAAAAAGTACAAAACCTACCAAAAAGCTCAGGGATATCTGTATTGAGCAATTTTTTAAATTAAACATTTTTTTTACTCTTTCGACTTTGTGAATTTTTTTTGTATTAATCCTTTTACCAACCCACTTTTAATCTACTAATCCGAGACAACACTTTTTTGAGATGAATAATTTTCTTGACGAAGGTTTATTTTCAGAAATCGGAGATGAATTTACAATAGATTTTAATCCATTTACCACAGAGACACCAACTTTAGATTATGATTTTGGATCACAAATTAACTTGAATGAATACTTGAATTTAACTGAACAAGGTAAGTTGTTCAACCGATCACAAAGAAAAGCAAAAAACACAATTAAAGTTTTTAACTTTCTGAAAAAAACACACTCCATACCTTTTTTAATAAAAAATTAAAAAAAAAAAAATAAAAAAGAAACGGAAATAGAAACAGAACAAATTACACCAAAATTTGAAATAAAAACAGAACCAATCACCTTTTCTCCAAAAATAGAAACAACCCTAAGTCCAATACCACTTCCTTTTGAATCAGGCTCGTCTCCTACCAAAATGGATCAATATGATTTGATTGATCTTCCTAAAGAAATTTCTTGTGTAAAAAGAAAAAGACAAAGTTGTCTTGTCTTTCAAGAAGAACAAAAACAAACAAAGAATATGGTTTCGAATAAAAAGGAAATCAAAACAGAAAAAAACACACAAACAAAAAAACCTCGAACACAAACCATTATTAAAAAAAAAAGAAAAACAACAAAAAAATATACCAAAAAAAAGCCAAACCAATCCAATGGGAATAAAAGTATTGTCATTGAAGATCTAACTGAAGAACAACTCACTGGGCAATTGTCAATTGAGGTTCTTAGGAAACTGTCAGAGGAACAAAAAGAAGTCCGCAAAAGACTAAAAAATCGGCTTTCTGCACAAACAAGCATAAACAAGATCCACAACCAAATTAAAGATCTCAACAAAACCGTCAAAACTCTTTCTTCAAATAAACAATCAATTTTAAGTAAATTAGATCGATCAAAAAAAGAAAGAAAACGTTTATTGGTTTGTTAATTTTTTTTTTTTTTTTATTTTTCAATTTTCTTTTTTTTTTTTAAATTCTTATTTTTTAAATTCTCTTTTTTTTTTTTTTTCTTTTTTGAAGAAACCCAAAACAATTCATCATTTTTTTTTTCTAGAGTTAAATTTTTTGAAAACAAACCAAAACGACACAACCCAACAACAAAACAAAAATTTTTTTTTTTTTATTTATTTTTCTAAATTATTCTTGTGATCAAATCTTGGAATTTCCAAAAACAAATCTTAGAATTTCTTTTGTTTTCCCATTAGGAAGAGTGTTTTTGTGGAACTCCAATTTCGTTAACTTTTTTCAAACAAATTACCGAATCGATCAACTTTTTTATTCTTTTTCAAAAAAAAACAAGATACAACAGTTTTTCAAAATGTGTGGACTTTTTTTAAACTTTTATCAGGCTTTCTATTTTTAAAACGGCTGTATAAGTTTTATCAAGTTTTTTATTTTCAAAAAGTGAAAACTTTTTCTGAATTAAAACTTTTTTGAAAGTTTTCTCTTTTAAAAAAAGTAAGGAACAAACGTTTAAATGTGGTGTAGAGGTTGGGGTAGGAGAAAAGCAATTTGTTTAAAAAAGTTTACATTTTATTAAACCAAAAACTTTAAAAAAGTTTTAATTCTGGCTGTCTCATAAAAAAAATAAGAAATTCACTTTTTTAAAATGACTGTCCTTATCTCCCAAAAAAATTTTTTTTTCCAATAAAATTAGGTTAAGGTCAGTGATCATGAAAATTCGAAAAAATATTATTTATTTGTGGCACATATCAGGCAAATATATGCTTTTCAAATCCACCAATAACTCTTATTTATAAAAATATTTTTTTAAAAAAAAAATTCAAAATTATTAAAAATTTAGTACTAAGATCAAAAATTTTAGAATCTTTATCATTTTTCAGCTGTTGGAAACGACAAAGAATTTCATTTTTGTTTCTTTGTTATTTTTTAGAAATAAATTTCATCACTACAACTCTTGCTTAAATTTCAATATAATAAGGAAATGGTTGTAAAAAAAAAATTTTTTTTAAAATTCAAAACAAAAAAAAGGAATAAAGTAAAAAAAAAATATCAAAAGAAAAAACAAATCTTCAAAAAATACTCGTAAATTTGACCATTTTCGCTAAGGTTTTGAATTAAATTTTTAAAATTTCAAAAAAATGAATCACTTTTTATCAAACTATTTTTTATTTAAACCAAAAAAAAAAAAAAAAATTTTTTAATTGGAATTAAGTTAAAATAAATTATGTTACCTAAAAATAATTGATACCCATAAATTCAAACAAAAGTAAAAAAAAAAATTTAATTCAATTTTCTTTTTTTTAAATTATTTAACTTGATTTTGAATAACAAAACTGTAATTTTTTTTTTTTTTTTTGGTTTCAATAAAAAGTAGCTTTGTTAAAAAGTTGATTTTGGATATATTCTTTGAAATGAATTTTTTGGAAAGTGAATCCAAAAATAGTAAAATTTGAGTTGAACTACATGTTTTTTTTATTTTTTACAAAATTTATCAGTATCTTGCAAAGATCCAATTACAAAAAGTTCATGATTAAATTCACATTTTTTTGTTTATTGTTGTATTAAATCAGTAACGGATGCACCAAAATTAAAAAACACGATTGAGAATAAAAGGAGAAAGTAAACAAGAGCTTTTAATAAATTATTGTGTAATAAACCACAAAAACAACGAATGGTTTCATTTTAATTTTTGTTTGAGTTGAATTTAGAAGGTATTATTTGTTTGTTTGTTTTCTTTCAAATTGGTTCGGAACAAAAATAAATAAAAAAGATAAAGAAAAAAAAATAATTCAAACCATCCATATTTTTTTCTTGAATCTGAAAATTATAGGATATCGAAGTACTTGTACTTCTTGTAATAACTTCATGTTCATCATATGTTAACAAACTATCCAAACTTTCATCGAGATCAAAAGAGGAACCAGAGGTTATTGATAAGTCGAAGTTCTGGTTCAAATTAATAGGGCTTTCAGTCGTTTTTTTTTTTTTTTTGTGGTTTATTACACAAGGGGTTTATGGCGGATGCGTTCATGAATTAAATAAAGATCCTCTTCTTTGGAATAATGTATTATTTACCTACTTGTTAAGGGACGCCTTCTTAATATAAAGTGTTGGTGCTTTTTCATAAAAAGGTACATATTTAATAGGATGGGGTTGTTTGAGATCGTTATAATAATTTCTTCCTACCCATGAATGTTTGAAATCTGGACCTTTATTACAGTTATTTCTTCTTATTCTTTATGGAATTTTTTTCTGCAGATTTTTTGGAAATTTTTATTTTCCCACAATCCAAATAACAATTTCAATAATTCATAATCAAAAAAAAAAAAAAAAACAAAAAAAAATTTTAATCAAAATCATTTAACAACGAATTGCCAAAAACTAAAACAAAAAAATAATTAAAAATCTGTTCTTAATCCTGAAAATTTGAAAAAAAAATAAAACAAATAAACTTTTTCAAAATATATTGATTTAATTTATTGATTCCTTTCAATGTAAAAATTTAAAAAAATTTTCAATAAAACAATAGAAACGCGAATTAAGGCTAAAAAAGCAATTAATGAAGATCAAAAAAAAACAAAACCCCGAACAAAAAGTCACAAAAAGAGTTATTGGCTCTATCAAAAACACAATCCATAGTCTGGGAACGATTCCCGAAAAGAAGGATCAACCTACAATTGAGATGGGTCTGCCAGAAACTGGCTTTATTGACGAGCAATGGACAAATATAAAAAACACATTGGTTAAAAACACAAACAATCGAACAGGATTTGTTATGATGATGGTGATATTGGCAATAACCTTAGTTTTTGGAAACGAAATGATGTTTGGAAGTTCAAAAAGCACATCAATTCCATTCTTTTCAAACGATGCAGATGTTACACGTAGCTTGAAAGGAAACGAGTACCATAAACAAATATCTCGAGACAAATTTTCCGACACGGGATTATTTTCAATAGAAGAAATTAGTGAACAAGAAACAGATGATGTGGAAGAAATTGAAACAAAATTTGATGCGCTTTATCTGAATAACCAAGATAAAGATCAAGATCGTATCAATAATTTAGATGATAATCAACAAAACCACTATTCAAAACAAAAATATCATAGAGATCCAAAGACCATTACAAAGACATCCAAATTAATAATCAAGATTTGAAAAAATAATTTAGAAATAGTATTTTAATCTATCTAAATGTTTATATTTTTTATTTAATTCTTTTCTTTCTTTAGCTTTTTATTTTTACTATTTTTTTATTAGTTAATTTTTTTTTCTTATAAAGAATCTAACTAATCGATTCTTTTTAAAATAAATAGAAATATATTTTTTTAAGTTGCTGAAAAAAAATCTGTTTTCAATATAATTAAACTTTTTTTTTATTAAAATTTTAAAAAAATAAAAATCAATAAGCATAAATAATAATTTTTTTATTTTTTTTCCAGTTTTCTCCTGACCGAATTTTCTTATATTGAGAAGAAGAGTTACAAAAAAAAAAAAGATCAAGTGGTTACTTGCTAATGCTTGGATACTGAAACAATGGAATATGATATACATTTGACAATAAAAAAGAAAAAAGCAAAAAGAAAAAATATCAAAGAGTTAAAAAAAAAAACAAGATTAAAAAGAAAAAAGAAATAAAAACAATGAAATAATTTCTTCAAATGAACATTTGGGTTCAAATATCAAATCAAATTAATTAAAACCAAAAGTATTGTGGCCGTGGTTTTGAGTATTCTCGATTAAGATATCTATGTTTTAATTTTGATTTTTTAACAATTAGTACTTCTTATAAACCGTTATTTTTATCTTTCTTTTTCTTTTCCTTTTTTCTTTTTTTATAGTCAATTCTTTATTTTTTATATTTTCACAGTACAAATAATTCGAGTAAGCATTTTACATATAAAATCATGAATCTTTGATTTCAATACATAAACGCCTTCCTTTAGTAATAAAAGTAAAACAATCTCTAGAGTGTAATTTGCATTTTTTAAATAATAACGGGATAATAAATTTTTTTTTTTTTCAAAAATTTTTTACAGTAATAAAAATTACTTTTAAATGGACTGATTTCTGTATCAAACTGAGAGTTCTAAAAATTTTTTTACAATTCAAATTTTATTCTTATTTTGTTTTAAAGAATTCTAATATCATTCTTGAAAACATAATATTGAGAAATTGAATAATAATGTTTGTGTGTTTTGAGTTCCAAGTAAAAAACATTAGTCTCCTAACTCAAAAAGTGTTTTTAATTTTCACTTTAATATATCAAAATTATTGAGTATTTTTCATTTAAAAAAAAAATCTTGAAAAAACCATAAGGTTGTACATTCTTTGTTTAGTTTTAGTTATATATATAAACACAGTAAACTAAATATAACAATAAGAAATCATCCAATAATTCAAAACATATAAAAAAACAATAAAAGTGAAAAAAAAAAAAATTAATTTTATTTTTTGAATAAATATATTGAATAATTGTTCTGAAATTTTTCTTCAATTTTTTTCTTTTAAATTTATCGAAATTGTATTATTTTTTTTTGAATTAAAATTGTATCTTATTAAGATTTAAAAATCAAATAAATCAAAAAATTATAAAAATGATTTAACTGTTGAGAGAAAAATGTTGGACACAGAAAAATAGTTGGACAGCATTTTTAATTGGGAACATTACTGAAAATGATTTTTAATTTCAATCATTTGTGAAATAACCAAAGAAAATAACAATAATCTACTTATTAGAATAACCATTAATGTAATTCTACTTTTTCAAAACCTTATCTCTTGTACCCTAAAGCAAGTTTAAAAATGACCATTTTCAGAATTAATAGTAAACTTTACTACAGCTTGGATTTTTGTTAAAATAGCATGATCTACTTTAGTTATCAACCATTCTAATGAGTATTCTACACAAACCACAGATAAATGAACTTGTAACACCTTTAAACCTGGATTTATATAAAAGTCGCCTAGTTGTCAACAGGATTTGATTTTCAATTTTACTAATGTTCCCAATTAAAAAAGGTGTCCAACCATTTTTCTGTGTCCAACATTTTTCTCTCAACAGTAAGTCACAAAATAAAAATTATTATATTTTTACTTTAATAAATTTAAAACTCGATTAATTATATTTTAAGAAATCAGAATGAATAATAAAAATCAAAATACATTCATTTACCTAAAGTTACTACCACTGTTACTATTATTATTACGACAACTAGATTATTATTATTATTACTATAATTATTATCATCATCATTTTCATCATCAATATTGGCATAGCCATCACCACCACCATCACCATTATTTATTTATTTATTTATTTATTCATTCACTCATTATTAGGATTTAATTTTCAAATAAAATTATATTTATTAAAAAAATCACCCCTAAAAAAAAAAACAAAAAAATAAAATCAAGTAAAAATTTAATAAGAATAGTGTTTTATTTAGAATTCTATTATTAAATTTTCAAAAACCTCAAATTGTTTATTTGAATGAGTATTTTTACAAATAGCTTTGAAGTCATATTTACCCCTTTCAAGAAAAGAAACATGGAATTGATGGGTAAAAATGCGATTTGAATCGATTTGAATGTCTGATTTTGATAAATAACCCATCCAAAATATTTTATTCTCATTATCATTATTTTTATTATTTATTTCTTTCTTATTCTTTTTTAAATTTTGGGGGTGATTATTTAGAATATTTTGGTTAATAATATTGCCATTATAAAAAATTTGAATTTGCAAATTAGTTGTAATTTTTTCATTTTTTTGGTTATGTATTTTTAATGTTATTAATTGCAATTGGTGTAAGGAATATTTTGGAAGTGTAATAAAATTTAAATAGAGTTGTGATCCTTCCAATAATTGGAAATCATTTTTTGTTATTTGCAAAGTATGGAAAAACACGACACCCCTTCTGCGATTTTCTGTTTTCCAATTAATTGAAATTCTTTCTAATAATAGGGATTTCAGACTTACTATTTGAGATAATCTTTTAGCCTGTTGATTTTCTGGTATCCAATGTTCTCTTTGAATAAAGTCTTCGATGCACTCATCATAAGGTATCACCGACAGGTATTCTTTTGGCACACATAAATTTTGTATTGGTACAAATAATCTTTTTTCCTCGAGTTTCTCAATTTGTATCGTGGTATGAAATTCGTTCAATATTGCTTTTTTAGGTTTTTTGTCAAATTTATTAATTTTAATTTTTGACTCGTAGATTGAATTTTCTTCATTAAAATTATAATTATTTATTGAACTGGAACCTTTCAGAGGATCAAATAAATTAGCGGAATCGGAATTATTCTCTTTAAACTTCTCATTGGAAGAAATAATTTTTTGTTTTAAAATTTTAGTATTTATAATAAATGGGATTTTGGAATAATTTTTTAATTCCAAAATAATTAAATAATTTTGAAAATTATTATTAATCTTATACCTTTTCAAAAGTATTGAAGAACTTGGCTTGATAATTGATAAATATTTAAAAGATATCCCAGAAATGCAATTTATATGATAAGGAATTTTACAAATTCTGAAAAAATTATTTGTTTTTTTTTTTGGCTCTACCAATTTTTTTGGGTTAACATTATGGGTGTCCCTTCCATAATATTTGATTACTAAAGTACATTTTTTAATTTCCAGTTTAGTGCACCATTTCAACGGCAAAACGAAACTTTCACCCGCGTTTAAAGGCAATTGCAATTGTATTACTTTGGCATTCCATTCTACTATTTTGTGAACATAATATTTATTATAAATAGTGTTATAATCTGGCACAATTTGCTTTCTATGCCTTTCTTCCGAATCTATAAAAATCTTTGTAATTGGCTCCAAACCTATATTTTCAAAAATTAATTGGCTTTCAATACATTCGCCTTCATAAGAATTAATAATCGGCTGCCCAACCCGAGTGATTTTTAAAAGCGGCAATGATTCCACTATTCGAATTTTTTTCAGTAATTTCACTGAGTGTTGGAATTTTAAATGGGATATTTCAATAACGATTTTTGAGATTTCAAAAAGATCATCAATTTTTTTAGCCTTCCCAGATAAAACACATTTGAATTTTTTTGTTCTTGGCGGTATTATTAAAGACATTGGGAAACTATTAAACGATTTACTAGTTGTTTTAAATGATAACCGATCTATTTTAATTTCAAATTCAAATGGATTCGAAAAAATTACACTAACATTTATATTTTGAGTCTTTGTCCATGGGTAAATTATCGTCTGTGGCACCTTGGATTTCTTTTTACTAAATGGACTAAAAATAAAAACATCATTTGTTTGATCATCATTTTTTAATTTATTAGGCACAACATCTTTTGATAATGGCACTAAATCTACTTCTACTATAGTTGGGAATTTCACATAATTAATATTTGTCTTCAATGGTAAGTGCTCACTTGCTTGAATTAACGAGGCCATTAAATTATTTTGTAATTTAACTGAAAAAAATTCTCTGAAATATTGGAGTAAATATAAAATATAATAAATAAATTTTAAATATTCATTAATTTTATGGGACGCTTCAATTAAATCCAATAAAATTGACACTTTTAAATTCGTCCAATCAGTTGGCTTGATGTCTTCCCGATTAATCATTTTCAGATATTCTTTTTTTTTGATGAAACCTTTCTTCTTCTTTTTATCTTGATAATTCGACTTTTCTAATAACATTTCCAAGTTAAAAGTACGACAGGAACATAATAAAAAATTATGAAACAATTGATAGTTTTGATTTTTTTTATATAGGTATGCAGTTTTCCAGAGAAAAAAAGACACCTTTCTTTTAAATCCAATCATTTCATATAACGATGCTAAATTTGTATATAGTAAAATTTGCTCTTCAACTTTTAATTCTGGCAAATTTGATAAACACTTAGACAATGCTTCAAGTCCAAGTTTTTTACATTCTTGATCGTTTTGATTAAATAAAAATTTTGTATACTTAATAATGCCTTCAATTTTGAGAATTTGATTTTTTTTTTTCATATATATTCGCAAAATTTCTTTATATTTTTGAATAATCACTTTTTTTAGATCCTCCTACAAAAGTTTTTATACAATAATATTTTGAAATAGTGTTGATTATTGATAATAATAATAAATGATTCGAATATAAAAACATACATACAAGATGCACATATAATATATAAAGAAAATAATAACGGAAGTGAGTAAGGATAAGTGAGTGGTTTTTAATTAAAGCCGTATATATATATATATATATATATATATTGAGTGTTTTATTAAGAAACAAAAAAACTATATGTAATCAATTTATTCCACTTCCACTTTTAATTTAATTTAAATAATCAGAAAAATATATCTAAAAATAATTCAAAAAAAAAAAAAAAAAATGCTTTAAAATCTTTAAAAAAAAAAACGCCAAGATAAATATTTTAAAGTTGAAAAGTTTTTCGTTAGTAAAAGAAAAACATTTACAAAAAAACTTCAAAAAAGTAAAAAAGATTACTTTGAAAAAATAAAATTTATTTTTAGCCAGCAAAAAATTATCTAATGAGCCAAATTACAAATGTTTAGATCAATAAGACATTAGCTAATTATTTTATGTATTAGTTATTTTTAATTTGACTTTTAAAATTTTTAACTCTTTAGATGTTTGAATAAATAAATAAAGTAACAAATTTTTTAAAAATTAATCCACATTCTCCAAGAATAATGTACAAAACTGTATCAAAACTTGATCAAGTGATAATTTTCAAAATATAAAAGAAAATATAAATTCAAAAAAAATTAGAAATTCTTGGTTTTGAACACATTTATTAAGACAAATTAAAATTTTCAAAAAAAGATATTGGAAATATTAATTGGTAAGTAGAAAATTTAAAATTATTAAATGCATATCTAAATAAATTTAGATAAAAATTAATTATAAATAGTTCTAGATGGAAATGTAAGGAATATTTTTAAAAAATATTAGGTATAATAATAATAATATCAATAAACAGTCGCATGCTAGAGTACCGTAGAGTGCCCACGTTTTTTCAAAAAAACGGAGTAAAATCTTTGATTTTTCTCACCTTTTTTATATTTTGAAAAACCTAACAAAATTTTTTTTAAATTTGAGATATTAAAAAAAAAATTATTGATTTTTCTTTTTAAAACAAAAATTAAAAAAAAAACTAACTGTGGTTTTTCAGAATTCAAAATAATCAAGTAGAGTTTTGAAAAAAATACCTTACATGAAAAAAATCCCTGACACAATTTTTAATTTTTAATATTAGGAAAATTTTTGTGTAATTTCTTTTATTTAAAATCAAATCCTATGTTTTAAGAATCAATTTTTTTAAAATTATAACTCACCCACTTATTTAAAATGATGATTAATTAAATTACACTTGTTCAAAACAATATTCAACTAATCAGAAAACAACTATAATAAAATATTAACATTTTCCAAATTCATAGCAAACCTCTATAAAACTTGATTTTTTTTCAAAAAAAGTTGATCTACTTTGGTTATCAAAGATTAAATGAGTATTTTATAGAAAACTCACTTTAATGAACTTTTGGTAGGTTTATTACTTGAGTTCAAACAAATTTGGTTATTTTATCAAAAGAAGATTTTATTGTAAATAAAAGCAATAACACAAAAATTTTACTAATAAACTTTGCTTCAGTTAAAGGGAATCCCAATAAAAAACATTTTTTCTAAATATCAATTATTTTATATAAATGACCTTTGAAGAACAAATAAAAAATAAGAAGAATAATAAACCTCAAAGAATTGTTGGTATCCTTCTGAAAGAAAACTAATTAATCAATAGATTTTCGTAAAAATTGAAAAACTCAAATTCTTATGGCACAATTGAGAAAAACAAGAATGTTCGTTTTGATCTTCTACTGGTATTTGAATAATAAATCGGAAACAATTTTCACTTCACTTTCCGTACTTTTCTTTTAGAAATCAAGTCCCCAAACGAAGTAGGTTGGTATTTGTGGTCTCTATTTGAAAAAGGAAATTAAAATGAAGTGAAAATTGTTTCCTATTTATTATTCTAATATCAGGATCAAAGATCTTCAGAAAATTCCAATAGAAAGCAATATCATTTCTTAACAATCATTTCCACGGTTTCAATAACATTAGAATAACACATTTTTACCAAGTGATTATTGTATTTGCAATGAAAAAATTTTTGCAACTGGATTATGTGTAAAAAAAAAAAACTCAAAAAATGAAAAAACAAAAAAATGTGAAAAAATGATTTCAATTTTGATAATTTCCAAAATAAAATTTTTTCTTCTAATATCTATGCAAACCCTTTAAGATCAAGTATTTTACCCAGTACAACTGAGCCCCCTTGACTAAAAAATAGTTTATTAACAATTAAAAATCTTGACAGGAATTATTTCCATGTAAGGTATTTTTTTCAACACTCTACTCGATTCTTTTAAATTCTGGAAAAGCTAACGACGGCTTTCTTGAGGTTTTCTGTTTTATTTGTCAAGTATTATAGGTTTTTTTTTAGGTTTTCTATTTATTTCTAAAGTAAAAAAAACCTAACGAAAATCTATTGATTTTCCAAATAAATAAAAAACTCAAAAAAATCTAACGAAAATTTATCGATTTTCCAATAAAAGAAAAAATTCAAGAAAAGTTAACGGTAGTTTTTTTTAATTTGAGAAATAAAAAGAAAATTTCTTTAATTTTTTTTTTTATTTCTCAAATTAAAAAAAAACAGAATGACATTTCCAACATATAGAATTCAACAATTCATTATAATACTATTATAAAATTCCTTTTTAAAGAAGCTTTATTTTTTTTGAATTTCAATAAATTTTATTGTTCATTCTTTGATTGAGCTTTATTAATTTTTTAAGATTAGGCAGATATAAATTTCCTAATTTATTTTTTAAATTTAAATTTATCTTTTTATTTACTGAAATTATCATATTTTCAATTTTAAATTCTGTTTTGTAAATAAGAATTGATGCGTTTCTGTTTATTTTACATATTTCAGTAATACAGGAATTAATCCAAGAATTTAAATAATTTATTATTTTTATTTCATAATTAAAAATTTCTAATCCATATTTTATTGGCTTAAAATAAAAGATTTAAATAATCTAAATTTCAGATTATTGATCAGAGAATTGTCATTGAATAATTGTTTGCAGTCGTTATAGGTTTCTTTAGATTTGTTTAAATTTATAAACTATATGTAGAATTTTATCTAAATAAATACCCAAATATTTAATTTTTTTTAAATCTTTTGAAATTTTTGTTTTGTCTTTATCAGGTTTAATCCAAATTGAATAATAATTTTAGATATGAATATTACTTTGTGATTTATTTGAATTTTCATTTCCTTTTATAATTAGGATTAGATCATCTGCAAACATTTGACAATGATTTGTTAATGGTATTATTTTAAATAAAAGAAAGTGTGAAATAAGAGCAAATATGATAGGTAATAAAGGGTCTACTTGGAATATTCCAAGCCCTTCCCCTTGATAATACTTTATTATTATTATTTTTTTTATAATTTCATTTAAAATAAATATTTTTAATGTTTTTCTGGTTATTTTATAATTGATTGAATCAAAAAAATTTGCTATATCAATCATTATAATATATGTGTTATTTTTCTCCAGCAAAAATATCGTAAAAAATATAAAAAATGATGCTATATGTTTCAGATCTACATCACTTAATAGATTTGTTATTTTTTTATCTATCTTTTTTCTGTGTGGAATATTTTGAATTTCAGTTTATTTGGAATTTCTCAGTAATTGGATAATTACAGTACCAAAAAACTTTTTTTTTTGTCTCAATTTTTTAAAACAGCTCATATGACGGTTATTTGAAAAAAAAGAAATAAATAAAATGGAATCTAATTTCTTACAGGATTTTGATACAGTTCTTGTAAAATATCAATGCAGATAAGATTTTCTAATGTATTTGCATAATAAACTGAATCTGAATTACTACTTGTATAAGAGATGGATTGGATATAATGGATTCTTGAATCTTCTAATAAGCCAGCCAGTAGGCAATGATCTGCAATACACTTCCAATAACGCCCCTCTAAATATTTCTCAAAATTTTTTGAATCTTGGTTTTCATTTGGTAAACTAAATTTTAAATCCTTGTCAATTGGAGTCGTAGCAATTTCGCATAAATTGTCCACAATGATTGCAACCATTGCCGTAATCGCCATTTCAACTTCAATTGTTTCCTCTGAGATTGGGAAAATACTCTTTTTGAGGATTCCTTTGACTTCTTCAGTCAAGACACTCTTGCCCCTAGACTTGCTTTTGCTCTTGCTCTTGCCCTTGCTCTTGCCACTCTTTTTGCTGTTTTTGTTCGAGCTCTCAAAAAGATCATTAATTTGGTTCTCGTTCGAATTAAAGATCAAGCATCTTGTAATTTGTTCCCTTTGAAGACCCTTACTATTCTTTTTTTTACCATTCTTTTTCTTGACTGTTTTGTTGTTGATCCCTAACGATTGCCCAATTTGGTCAAGAGTTAAACCAGACTGTGCGTCTGCAATCCCAATAACACCCTTTATAGACTTGTGTGGTTGGAAATGCCGATAATCGTTTTCAATTGGCTTTCCTTCTAAATACCTGATATTGACTTTACCTTTATTCCATCCTTGTTGGATATTTTTACTTCCTATTTGTAAAACAAAGGTTAAAGAATAAAAGTTGAAAAGTTTACATGTTGGTAATTATACAAAACAGACATTTTTTTGTTTTTCATTTTTGTTTTTCTTTTAATGAAAAAGAATAGTTTTCGCAAAAGGAAAAAAAAATTAAAAAAAGAAAATATTTGAAAAGGTTTTTTCCAGTTCTCTTCTTTATTTTTTCATAAATTTCATCCTATGTTTTGTTTGTTTGAATTATAAGAAACTAAAAATAAAAAATTAAATCTACCTTTAGAATTTTTGTTCATGTTGCTTTGGAGTGGTAAATCTTGAAATTTAACCGATGTAATTGATTTGATTAACCATGAAAAATAATTAAAAGAATTTGTGGAAATTAGCCCAACTGGGACAATTGAAACTTTGATAAAGCTGGGATCGTCAAGGTTTTGAGTTGGATCTAGTGTCTTTGAAAAATTAATTAATTCCATTTGTTGATAATTTGTGGAAAAATGATTTGTAAAAACTTTGATATTTGCTGACTCAAAAATTAGAATAAATGAGAAAGTAAGAATGTGTTTTTTATGACAGTATACTCTGAATAATTGTTCACTCAAGACAATCTATTTATAAACAGATTAATTCAAAACTATAATTTTCATACATAACAATATTTCAATTTTTTTATTGAAAAGGAAAAAAGTAGTATAAAAATTTTAAAATATATTCCCATTTCAGATATAAATGTATAAATAATCAAATACTAATTATGTATTATAATTGGAATATTGTTTAAATATTCTAAACCTATCAATTTTGACCCTATTGATAAATGTAGAAATCAAAAAAATCTCCAAATCTGAATAATTATTAGAGAAAAATTACAGAAAATGAAAATCTAATATTGATAGAAACAATGAAAAACTGTATCATTTTTTATCTATTAAAATAAATGAATACAATTTAATTCCAGAAAGAGAGTTGGTTATTTTAAATTGACATTAAATTCCGATAAAAATATATAAAAAAATAAAAAATCCAAAGCTATTCAATTTAAATACAAAATTTTAAAATCAAATATTAAAAATGTAGATCAAAAAAAATCAAATTCTTTTATATTATAAAATCAAAATAATGATCATAAGGTATTTTTTTGAGAAATTTTCTAATTTATTAAAATAATGATTGAGGATAAAATTTTCTTGAACTAGATTTTCATACTATTTTTTCTACCAAGTTTTCAAATTTGGTGATTTTTTTTTGATTTTTGTATTTATCAATAGGGTCAAAATTGATAGGTTTAGAATATTTAAACAATATTCCAATTATAATACATAATTAGTATTTGATAATTTATACATTTATATCTGAAATGGGAATATATTTTAAAATTTTTATACTACTTTTTTCCTTTTCAATAAAATAATTGATCCTCGTATTCATGTAATATTGGGATTTTAGATCTGATCGTTACTATTTTTTTTTTTCTCTTTTTATTTTTTTTTATAGGAGCTTATTTTTGATTTTTTTGTATAACAAATCAAAAAAAAAAAATGAAAAGAATGTTCAAAATAATTTCTATATTGTCACTTTCAATATTTTTTATTATTTTCTTAATACAAAGGTTTTTAATGAGATAAAGTCCAATTAATTAAGATTATTTTTTTAAATTCTTATAATTTTTTGAATTGATATTGCAATAAATAAACTCTGGATGAAAAAATAATATAAAAAGTTAAAATATTGATTTTTAAACTTCAAGAAAATAAAAAGTAGATAAAAAAATCTTAAATTTAACTGGATTACTAATCAACTTTTTTTAAAAAGCAATATCAAAAAATTTTGAATAAAAAATATAGTTTCTTTTTGAAAAATTTTTTTTTGGGTATAAGTATTTTCAATAATTAAATAATTTTGTTTTAAATTTTTTAGATTTTGCAGATGAGAAGGAATTTTTGATTATTTTTAAATTGATTGTTTTGCCTATAAAAAAAAGTATATTTTGAATTGAAAAAAAAAATTAAAACATTAAGTAGCAATTTTTACAAATTTTCAAATAAGAGATGACAAAAAACCCATAAAAAACAAAAAAAAATATTGATTTTTCTTTACTCGTTATAAGTTAATATTTTAGGTATCAACCGTACCTTATACCTCGGTAAAATATCCTAATCGATGGTAGGTGATTTGCAATTTATATTCATACACAAAAGCAAAGTACCAAGAAATTCTGATTGACTAAGAAACGCAGAAATCAACATATTTTTTCATTAGGTTCGATTTTTTTTCCATTTATTATGAGAAAGAAAACTATCAAATTTATTTTATTTCTTATATTATAAAAAAATTTTACCAATAAAATTACTATTTTCCACATTATTATACAATAAATAATCTTAGTTTCCAGAAATATTAATGTTTCCTAATTTAATTTCTTGTTTTCTTTTATCTTTTTTTTTTTTTTTGAAATATTTTTTCTTTTAATTCATTAAATATTTTTATTGGTATTATTAAAAAATAATTATAATATTTTTATAAGAATATTTTAAAACAAGAAATTACAAAAATAATTTCCAAATTTTTATAAATTAATTGTAAATGGAAGATAAATTTAAAATTTGATCTAAAAAATCAAAATTTTCTTCAAGAAATGTTGAAATTAATAAATTTAACCTCAACATTCCTATTCGATTTTTTTTATTTCTATAAATAATTTAAATTACTAGAATAATTATTGTGAATAATAACAAAAATAAATATCTAATTTCAAAATTAATAATTTGAACTTATTTTTATTATTTTATAAACAGGGAAATTACTTTTTTAATAATTAAAAAAAAAATAAAATTTACTAGCTAGATCTCATCCCCCTTGATAAAATTTTGAAAAAATAATTATCAAAATTTTATTTATCGAATAATCTGGTCTTCTACGTGTTTTATTGGTTGGAATTTCAATTGGAATATTAATAATTAAAAAAAGTAAAAAAATAATTAAAAATTATCTATTAAAATCAAAAATTTTCAACATAAAACGAAAAAATATATGATAAACCATTTTCAAGAATTAACTCAAGTATTAAAAATAAAAAATTAGTTTACTTTGTGTATTTTTAAAATCGGGAA
This sequence comes from Anaeramoeba flamelloides, assembly GCA_027625915.1. Lineage (NCBI taxonomy): Eukaryota > Anaeramoebidae > Anaeramoeba > Anaeramoeba flamelloides. Next base: position 6,207,137 of record JANTQA010000032.1, on the reverse strand, counting down.
TGAAGAACTTTTTATTACAAAAAACAGACCCAAATTAAGAAATTGTCAAAATGAGGTATACTTATCTCTTTCATAAGTCAGTGAATAAAAACAACAAAAAATATAAGGTCTCAAAAATATTACATTTTATTTTTAAAAAAGAGTAGTCACTTTGGTTAATAATCTCTGAAAGCTAGAAATAAGATACTCATGTATCTGTGTGTGGTGGTTTATTATTTTGGTTATTAACTGATTCGATCTTTAACATTGTATTAATTTTAATACTTGTGAAATAATGGCTTACAAAATGAAGTTGTTTGATTGTTTCTTCCAAGATTAAAGTTACACAGTATTAAACTAATAAGTTGGAAGGTTTTAAAATATCAAATGTGATTTTTATGTTGTAACATGAAATCTTTATAAAGGTGATTTTTCATTTTTTTTTTTTTTTAGGTATAGTGGTGTAAATAACCCATGTTGTCAACCTTTAACCCATCCCGATCATGAAAAATTTTTTTCAAAAAAACAATTAAATATTTGATAATTTTACCCTTTTTACTAAATTCAATTCGAATAAACACTATTGGTTAATAAAGAATCTTTGATCAAAAAATATTATTAAAGATATTTTACAATTTAAGTTGGAAAATCAAATTTTCCAGTAAGATTTATTTGAAATTTTAATAGTAGTAAAAAAATTTGAAAACTTTTTTGCTTCTAGATAAGATGCCATTTTATTATATTTTAAAAGTATTTTAAATCTGATGAATATCTTTCAAATAGGGAATCAATTATTTTTACTATTAATGACTTATTTGTACTTTTAACTTCGAAAAAATATTTTGATTTTTTACATTTTCGTTTGCTTTTTTTTAATCTGAGAAATAAAAAGAAAATTATATAACTTTTCGATTTATTCAAAAAAGTAAAAAAAACGAAAGACACTCTAAATATTTATCATCAGTTCTTTTTTTTCTGTATTTGTGTTTTTTTAAATGATAAGAGTATTTTCAAAACTATTGGTTACAGTCAGTTTCACTTTTAAGACACAAACTTTCAACGAAATTTAAGGCACAATAAAAATCTCAAATTAAGGCACAAAATTCAGTTTCTAGTAAAATATATTGTAAAAACAAAAATTACAAATTTTGTGCCTTAATTTGAGATTTTTTTGTGCCTTAAATTTCGTTGAAAGTTTGTGCCTTAAAAGTGGAACTGACTGTATTGTCTACCCAAAAAAATATCCTAAAGTTGAGTTTAAAGAAAATTCATGTCACATCAATTTAAAATTATTTACCCCAAAATAGATCTTTGTTTCTTGACTAGAGACTTTTTAAAAATCGTGATACTATTAACATTAACAACAATAAACAAAACAGCCTCAAGATTTTTACGAAGTGGGGTGTTGATTATGTTTTGAAAAAAAAAACCAATTAACAAGGAGAAAATGAAAATTAAAGTAATAATTTTGTCTAACTTTTTTTTTTTTTCAATTATATTTTTTCATACTAGTGATTACTAAAATTTAACTCATGTTTTTTTTTCAGACTTGGGTATTTGAAGATAGGAAGACACACATATATTCTTGGTTCGAATTCAAATTGGCTTTAGAGGTTAGATCTTTGATTAGTCAAAATGACTCAATAATATTAAATACTTTTGTTTCAAAAATTTCGTAATATTTGGAAAATTTCTGAGATTAAATGATTTTTTTATAAAAATTCAAAAAATGAAATTATGCTCATTTTTTTTCTAAAAATTACATTTTAATCTTTCCATATCTTCATTATTCTTTTTTAAAATTTATTTAAAGACCCCTATTTCTTGTTTATATACTGTTACCACCACATTCATTGTTTTCTTTAATTTCTAGAGTTAGTCAATATTTTTTGCCTGAGTTAAATTTTAGTAATGGGTTAAAATAAAAAAACGGGTTATTTACACCACTGTATTTTAGTAAAAGCTAAAAAGAAATCTCAAGTGAAAATTAAGCAAAATTTGTTCTTTAAATACCTTCAAATCTATTATTGATTAATTTGTGTAACTTAAATTTTGGAAGAAAAAATAATACAACTTCATTTTGTAAGCCATTATTTCACAAGCATTAAGGGACTAGTCTATATTCATTTTTTTTTGTTCAATAACTAAATAAGGAATCCTTATTTTGAAATATGTTTAAAATTGAAAATATGCAGGTTTTTTCAATGTTAGAACTTTTAATTCTTGTTTTTTTAAAATTTTACAATTCTAGTCAAAAAAAGTGACTTTTAAAAAATTTTTTTTGAAAAAAGATCTTAAACGGATGAGAAAATTTTGATTAATCTGAATTTAATTATTTTCTAAAAAATAATATTTATTCTCATTTTTAAAAACGAAAAAATAATTTAAAACTGGTTAATATTTTCTCCTTCACTTCTATTCATCTAACTTGACTCAATAAAGAACCCAATTTGTTTTATCAATAATTACTTTTTAAAAAAATAGTTCTTATTCTTTTCTTTGATTTTTTTTGACTCTGACAAAAACTTTTGGAATGGTAATTTGGGAACACTTAAAAAAACTTCAAATTCAACAAAAACAAAGAGTGTAAACTGAAAAAGTAGATTCTTGAAAAAAAAGAATCGTACAATATAAAAAAAGAAAATCTTTTACGGTCAGTTTCACTATTTGGGCACAAACTTTCAACGAAATTTAAGGCACAAAAAAATCTCAAATTAAGGCACAAAATTTGTAATATTTTTTTTTACAATTTATTTTTACTAGAATTTGAATTTTGTGCCTTAATTTGAGATTTTTTTGTGCCTTAAATTTCGTTGAAAGTTTGTGCCTTAAAAGTGAAACTGACTGTATTAAGAGTAAAGCATATATTGTATATTTTTTTCGAATCAAACTATATTTTCATGCAAATCCAAAAAAACCCTTTCAGGTTTATTTTTCAAACTATTTTTTGTACATCTTCCACAAACATAACAAGGTTTTGCTTTCTTGCTCATATTTTTTTTTATTTTTTGTATTTTTGCGAAAAGTTGAAAAAAGCAACTTTCAAAAAAGTGAAAAAATGCAAAAATTTTTTATTTCTATAAAAACAATAACTAAATTTAATGAATGTCATTTAGCAAGATTTCATTAATATACTAAGAAGTTTTTCACTTTGATTTCAAATCTAAGTAATTGGCAAAAAAAATTCTAAATCTCTATTAAATTTACCTAAAAAAATTTAAAATAGACTAGTCCCTTAAAATATATACAATGTCAAAGATCGAATCAGCAATTAACGAAAATACTAAACCACCACACTCTGATACAAGATAAACGTTTTTTCTCGTTTTAGGTTCTATTTACCTGAAGAAAAGATATTTAAATAAATTTCAATAATTACAATCACTAAAACTAAAGATTTATTTGAGTTGATAGTCTTGGACATGTCATTCAAAAAAATGATTGTTTATCTGAAATAACCAACTTCAGAAGCATTCAAAAAACACTTTAAATATTTGAGTTAAAATAAAAAAAATTATTTTTTGAATTTCTTCTCCTTACTCATTTTCTTGTTTTTCCTTTTTTGAAAATTGAAAAAATTGTAGGTGTTGTTACACAAAATTGAGCGTTGAAATTTCAACAAACTGAAGAACCAAATAACCAAATAACCCCATTACCAAATTGTTGCCAACTAATTTCGAAGGTTAAAAACAAAGGTTAAAAAAAAAGCTGTTTGCCCAATTTTTCCAGATTTAGCTTTTCATTTTTTTTATAATTGGACATCTCTTTTTATTTCAATCTTTCTTTCTTTCTTTTCTGCCCATTAAACTTAAACCCACCAATACATAATCGCAAATAAAAAGCCTTCCATTGAACAAAAGCAATTAGTGTTGTAACTTTTGAAAAAAAAAAAAAAAGCAATGATTACAAATGACACCCAAGAAATTTTGAAAAAATTTCCAGCAACCTGCAAAATCCCAGAAACGTGCTGTGTGGTAGATGCGTTTAATTGCTACAGACACGATCCAGAATATAAATTAAAGTATTTTTTATCACATTTTCATTCTGATCACTATTATTCATTGGGTCCAAGATTTAAAGGAACCATCTATTGCTCGGGCATCACTGCAAATTTGGTACGGTATAAATTGAGGGCAACAAACTGCCAAATAAATCTTGTTGAACCTGGGCAAAGCATTCAGGTAGGGGATCTTTGCATTAAAATCTATTCTGCAGACCATATCCCTGGTTCGTTAATCTTCCTTTTCCAATTAAAAAATGGAAAGAACTACCTCCACACAGGCGACTTCCGTTTGCTTTCTACAAACCCGTTCTGGGAGCAGATTCAAAAAATCGAGGGAAAAATCAAAAGCTTATATTTGGATACAACATTTTGTATTTCAAATAAAGCAGAGTTTTTAACCTGTCAAGAAACTGTTGATTATATTGTAAAACAAATTATTTCAATTTCGTTCTCCCAAACCTTTTCTTCTAATAACAATTTCAACAACAATATCAGTGGCAACAACAATAACAACAATAACAACAACAACAATAACAGTAACAACAACAACTACAACAATAACAACAACAACAATAACATTAACAACAACAATAATGTTAACCTTGGGATTCTTAATGAAGAGAATCTTCAAAGACTGCAAAATTGCTTTCAAATGCGAAAGCATATTTATTTGTTTGGTACGTATTCAATAGGTAAAGAAGAAATTGTCCTTGGTGTAGCAAAAAGACTACAAACCAAAGTGTATGCAAATGAAAAAAGATACGCCATGCTCTCGTTAAGTTTAAATGAAAGCGATTTGAAGTACATTACAAAAAACCCCTTTGAGACACCTCTTCATTTTGAAAGTGCCTTTAACATCAAATTAAATAAATTAAAATATTACCCAAACCAGTTTAAAAGGCAGCTGAATGCCCAAGATCCGAATTTTTATTCGCCGAATATTGTCGGCTTTAGTTTGTCCGGGTGGAATGGGAAATCGACGCGGGCAATTGAAAATCGGAATGTCTTATTCAATCGGATCAGAAAGCAATTCTATCAGGGCTCAATAATTTATTACATCCCATACTCGAACCATTGCAGCTTGATCGAATTAAAAAAATTTGTTTCCTTTGTTAGCCCAGAGTCGATTATCCCGACAGTCTTTTCAAATCAAGAGCACTACAAGAAAATTGTGCAAGAATTCATTTCTTTGTGTAACCCATTAAGCAACCGAAATACCCTGATGCCCTTTTTAACTTCCAATTTATCAAACAAAAAGACCAAATTTACTAATCACCAAAATAGTCAGCGAGCGCAAAGCAAAAGCCAAATATTTAATGAAAAAATTTTTGAAAAAAACGAAAAGATCATCAAAAAAAAAATTCGAACAATTTCTTTCATCCATCCAAAATCAGCGAAAAAGAGAAAACGTAAAAAAAGCCACAGTTTAGATTCCAAAAATCAATTGACACTCATGCAGTTCTGTAAAAAAATGGAAAAAAAGAAAAGGCAGAATACAGCTATTATACACAAAAGAAAAAAAATTATTGATCTAACTACACCAAAAAATAAAAAAAAGAAAGGGAAAACAGAAAAGGGGAAAAAAGCTAAAAAGATAAGTCCAAAAAAAAAAATTAAAAAAAAATTAAAAAAATTGAATTAAGCAAATCATCTTTTTGCAAGTTGAAAAAGCGAAAAATACAAATCTTGTTGAACTTTATTTTTGCGCAATATAAATATATTTTAGAAATTTAATGGAGATCAACCCCTCATGATAAATTTTGGGATATTTTAAAATTTTAGATTTGCTTTTAATATATAATCATATCATTTTTTAATACACTAACCAAAACCGATATATGTAAAAACTAATTATTCATAAAGTAATTTTTTTTTTAAAAAAAAAAAAAAACAAAGTTAATATAGGAAGTTTTAAAAGTAACAGTAAAGCTATTAAAAAAAAAAAATGAATAGAATAATGATATGAATATTTTTAAAACATTTTTTGTTTAACTTTTTTAAAAGAAAACTTAACTCTGTGAAATATTTATGAAATTCACTGAAACAATTTTTTTCTTTTTCTTTTCTTTTAATTAATGATAATTATTATTCTTTTTATTTAAATACAGATTATTAATTTTAAATTTTAATAATTTTTAATTCTTTAAAATATTGTTTTTTTTTTTTTTTTTTTTTTTTTGTAAATATCATCCCCAGCTAACCCTTGAAACTTTTAAAATTAGGGGAAAGAAAAAAAAAAAAAAAAAAAAACATGACAATTCTTTTATAATACTGGTAATTTTCAAAAATATTATAAGAATGTAAAATAATCTTACTATTATCCTAATACCATTTACATAATTAATTCCCCTTTCAACCATTTCTTGTGTTCAAAATAATCATTCACTTTTTTTTTTTTTTTTTTTTTTGTGTGTGTGTGGATAATTTATTATCAATACTAACAAATTAATGTAAAATTAAACCCCATTCCAAAAATTTGGACACACCCAAAATCAAAAATAGGCAAAAAAAAACCAATTCATTGTATTTTTCCAAACCTAATATAAAACAACATTTAAGTAACACAGTATTTATGTTTTAATAAGTCAACATTTTAATCCAAATAAAAGAAAAAAATATAAAACTCAAAAATAAAAACTGGTTTGTCCAAAATAATGAAACGAGGGGAACAAAAAATGTATTGGTAAATTTGTTGAAATTTCACCAACAATTGTTGATCGATCAAATGTTAAGATACCATCTACCAATTGTATTTGGATTTTTCAATTTAACAAACTCAACACTAACCTTCTATCAATCATTGAAAAAAAATTTTCAGAGCTAACAAAACAGATTACGTAACTAGAAAAAAGGAAATGAAAACAAAACAAAAAAGACAAAAAAGGAATTGTTTATAAAATCAAAATTGTTTCCAAATTGAATTTAAAGTGAAGTAATGATGTTCTTTCCATTGTTTAAACTGTGTCCAAATTTTTGGAATCTAGTTTAAAAAGTGTTTATATTAAAATCTGTTTAAATTCAACTAAATAAGATTTAATAATTAATTGTACTTGATTTTAAAAAAATATTGATTTATAATTTATCAAATAATTATTATACAGTCAGTTTCACTTTTAAGGCACAAACTTTCAACGAAATTTAAGGCACAATAAAAATATAAAATTAAGGCACAAAATTCAGTTTCTAGTAAAATAAATTGTAAAAACAAAAATTACAAATTTTGTGCCTTAATTTGAGATTTTTTTGTACCTTAAATTTCGTTGAAAGTTTGTGCCTTAAAAGTGAAACTGACTGTAAATAAAATATGGATTTTTTTATTTTTTTTTTTGTTTTTTATTTTGAAGGAAGAAAAGTAATTTCCTCTTTCCGCGGTTAAGTTTTTTTTTTTTACTTTTTGAACTAAAAAGAAAATTTATTTAATTTTCTTTTCATTTCAAAGTCAAAAAAACATAGGCACTTTATGTTACGTTTTCCTTAATTCACAAGTGTTGAGAAAAATCCAAGATTTTACTCGATTCTTTTGAATTCTGGAAAACCTAGGTAATCTAAGACACTTGAAGACATTTGACGGTAATTCACTACCCTTGATTGTACCCCCCCCTAATTTCTAAATTTTAGTTTGGAATTTCCTTGTAGAATCATATTTTTTTTTATCCTAACCCAATGGCAAGTAAAAATATAAATAGTGACGCTTTATTTTGAATATACCTAGAGTCAGTTCAGCTTTTAAGACAAAAATTTTCAAGGAAATTTAAGGCACAATAAAAATCTCAAATTAAGACACAAAATCCAAATTCTAATAAAATCATTTGTTTAAAAAAAAATTCCAAATTTTGTACCTTAATTTGAGATTTTTTTTTGTTCTTTCAATTTCGTTGAAAGTTTGTACCTTAAATTTGAAACTGATTGTAAAGAACTGATTCTTGTTGTTTTGATAATTAAGTTATCATTTTTTTTCAGGCTAGGCTAAAAAAATGACAAAAAAATAACATATCTATCAAGATGATTTAATTAGCTTATACTTTAGATCAACTTCTGGTCACTTGCTTACTCTTTCAATTTTGGCTATTTTCAAATTGTGAATTGTTATTTTTTGTTATTCAAAACACCTTTTTGGGATGATGAGAGAGTTCTTAATCATTTAAAATTCACAGTGTTGTGGGATAAATCAAATTCGTAAATTTTATGTAGATCAAGTATAACAGCCTTAATTAATTTTCAAAAAAAAAATGAAAATTAACCTAGTATTTTAAATATCTTACTCGTCCAATTTGAATGGTTTTAACAAACTACAATAATAAAAAATATAAGTTGAAAATGTTGAGATCAAATTAATCAATTTGTTTGAGTTTTTAATTTAAAGATGATTTTGGGAAATTCTGGATCAGTGAAATTGTTTCAAACATACTTTAGCAATATTAGTAGAATTTTTTACATTTTTTGTTTTTATTTTCCAGAAAGAAAAATTAGAAAAATATTTTTTGTTTTATATTTTTTTTTGTTTTGCATTATATTTATTTTATTGGTATTAACTCACACGTTTCAAATGTTAACTCTTGTAATTTTGCTCATTTCTTCAAAATAAGTTGATTATAATTCACTCTATTAGATGATATTAAAAATTTAAACTATCAAGAATTATAATCAGGATATTTTTTGAATTCACTAAGATAACGATAGTTAAATTTTTTAATTCAAATTATTCTATTTTTTTATAGAATTGTTACTTCATTAAAAAAATATTTGTTTTTATCTGTTTTTATTTTTATCCCAAAGCTCGTTATTTTTTTTTTAGAATTCAAATAATATTATCTTTTGAAGCCTTTCTTTTAGTAAATCAAGTACCACTTTTAATTCACAAACTTTGATAATAATTTACGATATAATACTTTTTAAATTAAAACAAAAAACCCAAATTTCGTAAAATACATTCAGAAAAAAATATTCAAATTAAACTCCATTTCACTCAAATGTTTCCCTCCAAAAATGAAAAATTCACTTTATTTTTAACAATCAACCAAACTAAAATTGTTTAGAAATAAAAGAAATAATAAACTTGAGTATTTGAGTCCATAATCATAAAAGGAATACCTGAAAAAGTCATAAATTTCAAAAAAAAGAAAAATGTTAAAAATTTTTTTGTCCCCTTTTTATTAGAACGTTTCTTTCAAAAGTCTCATTTTCTTGGTGAAATTAAAATTGTTGAAAATAAGATTTTTTACTTGTAAATTTATGAATTTTAAAATAACATACAAAAACTCAATTTTCTTAGTTTTAATTTGGATTTTCAAACATTTTTTTTTCAAATAGAATTTAAAAAAAAAATGAAAAAAAAACAAAAGGAAAAAAAAATATTTGAAAGCAAAATACAAAAAAAAAACAATTTTAAAAAATGAGAAAAAATGAAATTTTATTTTGAGAAGAATAATGAAATTAAATCATAGAATATGTTCTATTTCTTCAATAAAAGTGAGTTAAACTGACTAATAAAGAGTTTATTATACCTTAATTATAGAATTATTTTGTATTTAAATTTAAAAATTATTATATCTCGAGTCTTATTCAGAGTTTTATATGTTAATGGCTGAAATAACTGTATATATTTAAGAGGAATAGTAATATTAAATGAAATAATACATATTATATATCAAAAAATATTCATTAAAATATTTCCTATAAATGAAAACAAAAAAATTTAAACACTTTTGTTGGAGAAAAAAATACAGTATAAATTCCAATTCAACAGAAATAAATATTAAGGGTGTGAAACAATTTTTCTAACAATAAAATGCATTTATATGTTGTAAATTATCTGGTAAATTTCCGAGGACTAAACCTCTTCAGAAAACAATTTTTCAGATCAATCAAAAAGTAATACAGTCAGTTCCGCTTTTAAGACACAAACTTTCAACAAAATTTAAGGCACAAAAAAATCTCAAATCAAGGCACAAAATTTGGAATTTTATATTTTACAATTTATTTTACTATAATCGGGATTTTGTGCTTTAATTTGAGATTTTTTTTGTACCTTAAATTTCCTTGAAAGTTTGTGCCTTAAAAGTGGAACTGACTGTAACTAATCAATCATTTACTTTCCAAAAAAATATCAAATAAAAGTGGGATCAGAAACTTCAATATCTATTAATAAAATTAATAATTCAATAAACAAATTAAATTATTATGAAATAAAGAATAAATGGTAGTTAATAATTTTGGATGTTAAAATACTTTTTAGAATATCAAGTTTAATGAAGATATTTTAAAATAAATTTTTTCTGCTTATATCTAGGAGTTTAGTTGTTTTCAAAATTTATTCCACAATTAATTTGCCAATTAAAACATCAAATTTACAAAGTGGAACAACTATTTAAAAAATACTTAATTTTTTTCCAGTTATCAATATTTTAACAAATCAATTTAATTTTTATTTTTTTTTTTATAAACAATCATTCTTTTTTATGTGGTCAATTCTAACTCTGACTTTGATTGTATCGATAAATAAAATTATATATGATCTGGAAAAAAAGGTAAAATATTTTGAATTAAAAGTTAGAAAATTTTAATAATTAGTCATAAATATAATGGAGTCATTTCGATATTGTTCTTAACAAGAATATTTATCGAAAAAAATCAAACAATCGTGAACTTTGACTTTAAAAAAAAAACTTTTAAGATGTATATAATAAAATATTTTGATCAAATATTTTAAATTCGTTTGAATGCACTCAAAGTGATTTGAATAGTTAAATTTTGTGGATTTTCAATTTTTTAACCAAAATTTTCTTAGGATATATAAAATCAAAAAAGATTAATTATAAATGAACTATTTTTTAAAAATAATATCTATTGAAAAAATGAAATCTGAATTGAAAAAAAAAATCAATTAATTAATAATTTGTACATACAAATCTTTTACTTCAGGAGTTAATGAAGAAAAAATGGTCCCCTAACTTTTCTAAAAGAAAAAAGAAAAAAAAAAAACATAGAAAATTCAAGAAAAGATCGGAAAAAGTAATTGAATTAAAAAGTTTGTTCAGGCATTTCAAGAATAGGAAATAAGCCCCTTAAGTAAAACAAATAATTTTATGTCTTTTACTCTATCGTTTATTGTATTTGATAGTTTTCTTTATGAAAGCTAGTATTTTATCAGCTAAATATCATAAATTATATCTTTTCCAATTGATATTATAATCTTGATCCGATTTAAAATACTCACAATTAAAAATTGTAGATATATCTTAAACAAGAATCTTTTATTTGATTAAAACCTTATTACCTCACGAGTGCCACCATGTGTGAATTCAAAGGCATTAGATTTTTTTCTTACAAGATCTAGAATTTACAACCAACTTATTCAAAATATTCTGTTACTACATGTGGGAAGTCAAAGAAACCGAATTTTTTCATTTATTCTTTTTATTACTAATTGTAATATTCTTGTCACCACCTTTTTGGGGGGTATGATCCAAGAAATTGAAAACACGTGAGGAAGTGTAATGAAACTTTAGATTTTAATAGTCTTATACAAGTGTGTTAGTTTGCTTAAATTGAAATTTTGTTAGGAACAAACTTTTGAATAACAGGTTTTTTTTTTGATCTTTTTTGATATTTGACATTGATCGAAAATTTTTGACTTATCTCGGCTTTAATCCTTTCAAATGTACTTCTACAAATAATTGACTCTAGCTTTGGAAAATGTGTTTAAACGAATATTGAAAAATTTTACTCTCAAGTGAACACATTTTTGAGGGGAAGTTAGTCAACTAAATTTCTTGATTTTTCACTCAACCACTTCATAAAATTGAACTTTTGAAAATTTTTGTTAGATCTTCGTAAAACTTGAAGAACTTTTCTTTAAATTATTTTTTTGTAATTTGTTTTTTTGTTTTTTATCTCTTCATTTTGGAACTTACAATGACCAACAAAGAGCAGTCAGCGATTTTTCTTCAAAAAATAATTCGGGGGCACCAGTCAAGAAAGGTTATTAGGGGCCGTATGTTCAAAAAACATTCAACTATTTTCTTTTTGTATTTAGTGCTTAATTTTTATTAAAATTTCTTTTTTTTTTTTTTCATTCTATTATTTTCCAACAACAAAACATTGGTTGTGCTTTAATTTTTCCATCTTTTTAGCTCTTTTCAAAAAACAATTTATGAAACAGAATTTTACTCATGAAATCCTTGAAACAGAACGAACGTACTTTAAACAGCTTGATGCAATGTTTAATGTAATTTTTTTTCTTTTTTATTTTTAATTTTTTCTTTTTTCTTTATTCTTGTCACTTTTCCTTTGTTTGATGCAATGACTTTTTAATTTTGATTTTATGCTACTTTTTTTGATTGAAAGTTTCTTCCATTCCGGATCTCTTATTAAAAAATTTTTTAGTCAAGGTTTTCACAAAATAAACAACATTGCAAAAAATTTTTCTTTTCTTGGAGAAAAAAATTTTTTTAACTTTCCAGTTTTTGTAATCTTTTCTTTTCAACAATAAAAGAAACTATTTCTTTTGCGAACCACACCAAGCATTCTCATGAATATTATTTTGAAAGGATTTTTTTTTTTTTTAAAATTTTTTTTTAATTTTGGTTTGTGTTAATTCCAACAACAACTATTTTTTGAACCTTCCGTTGCTTGTAGTAAATTTGATTACAACAAAGATCTTATTTTTTTTTGTTCTGAAGTACAAAAAAAAAGAAAAGCTTTGTAGTTAGATTTCCATTTTTTGCCATCTGTGAATGAGGATTCCAATTTAGTTCCTTGAAACAAACATTTCAAATTTCAACTCATCTCACAAAGTTTCTTTGCACTTAAGGGATTAGTTTCACCATAGATTTCAGATTAATAAAAAGTATATTGTAATTGTGTGTAAATGATATTAGTGCTGCCATGCCTCACATAGTTTCTAATAAATCTATTCCAAAGATTATTGCACAAGAAATTATTGGATTTTTTTCTAATGATCACTATTGAAAATTGTCGATTTTGGAAATTTTTTATTTAATTCCTTTTCCGAATCTTAAAATAGAAACCCAAAATAATAGTAGTTTTAGTATTTGGTAATTCTTATTTAGAACTTCCAAAAGTAACTATTTTTATAATTTTTTTTAATTTCAAAGGATAACTCAATAGTGATCAACATAAAAACCCGAAGACTGATTAGTTTTGTTTCCTTTTTATAAAGTTAATTGTAAAATCGATATATTTTCAATATTTTGAAATATTTGTCAAATTGGTCTCTTGGGTTAATTGTTGAATTTTTAAAAAAAAATTGAATTTTTTAGCTATTAATCTACATACAAGACATAATTATAGAAGAAAGATATTTTGCAACTTTGAAATCTGAATATATATGATTCAACCTTCAAATTTGTCTCGAAATGCAGATTTTATTCTAAAATTGTTGGAATTATTACTAATACATAGGATCTTTTTTAATTGATGGAATAAACAAATAGTACTACTTTACTCGATCGAATTTTTCGAGGCATTTGAGCTATGGCACACCAATGTGATTTACATTAAATAACAACATACTTTTATTTTAGGCTTCTCATTGGTAAACACTAATCCCTTGAACCAAAAACAGTCTTTCTATCTTTCTTCAAAGCTGAACTAATAAATTGAAAAACCTAAAAATTGAGTTAAAAAGTTTTTTATTTTTATTTTGAATGTATCATTCTATTTCACTTTGAACAGCACCCAACTTTTCTATTACTCGTTTTATATTATTTATTAACACTAACGACTTGATTAAATGAAAAAACTATTCCGCTAAACTATAAAAATTGTTTGTCTACAATTCAGATTTACCACTCTGGAAAAAAATAGTCAAATCTATTTTAATTGTAAAACGGTAGTGAATGTGAAATTTTTCAAATATTTTTTTACTTATTTTTTCACTGATTAAAAAAAATAATTGAAACTGAAATTATTCAAACTGGATTAATACTCACCCGAATATCTTAAAGCCAATTCCACATGAATGAAAAAATCAGAGCATCAAAAAATCCCAAAAAAATATACTTTTATTAAAGTTTGCATAAAAATCACAAATTTGGTAAAATTGAGAAGATATGCTTCAATTTTGGTTTTATGTGATGTTTTGTATTCTATTTGTAATTCTAATAATCAATCTAATTTTTGGATTTGATTATTGATTGAAATGAACAAAAAAATCAGTAAAAAAATATTTGAAAATGAAAACTTGTACTACTATTTTACAATTAAAATTGATTTGACAATTTTTTTCCATTTGGCTAATTTTTTTCCGAAACGGTGATTAGATTTTTCAGAAATTCAATTATACCTTAAGGATATACATTAGATGGTTGCGAAAACAGAATTAATAACAGAGACACAATATCTTTTTAAAGGAATCAATCATTTAATTATTAATGAAACTAAAATCAAGAATATTTAAAAATTTCAACAAAGAATATTTTTTATTTCATTTTCAAAGATTACAAATAAATTATACTTAATTTTGATTGAAAAAAAGTAAATTTTAAATAGAATTCATTTCTGGGACTAACTTTAAAAATTCAACACCTGTATCACATTAAATAATGTCTTAACACTCAATAAATAAAAAAAAAAATCTTTATAAAAAATGGTTCAAATGATCCTATTATATATATATATATATATATATATATATAACATTTTCTTTTTATTTTTATTTATTTACCCTTTAAATTATTTTCTAATTTAATAACAATAAAATAATAAAATTCTTATTTAAAAAGGATTATTTGGTGCCATTACTTCAAAAAAAATTGTCAAGCGAGCAAACATTATATGCAATTTTTTCAAACATTGAACTTTTAAGAAATCTTCATGCATCGCTTTTAGAAGCTCTAGAAGAAAGATTTGTTTCAAATTTTTTTACTTTTGGTGACTTATTTACAGAATTTGTACCATTTTTAATTTTATACACAGACTTTGTAAATAATTTTGATACCTCAAGAGAAGCAATAACAAAGGAAAAAAAACAAAATAAAGCCTTTGAAGATTTTATTTCTCAGCCAGAAAGGAAAAAAAATTGTAAATTAGATATACATTCACTTTTAATTACCCCCGTTCAAAGAATACCAAGATATATTATGTTATTTGAGGTAATTTTTATTTTATTTTTTTTTTTTTTTATTTTTTTTTGGATTATTTTTATTTTTATTCTTTCTTTCTGATCCTTTTCAACATACGAGCTATTTGAATTTTCAAAATTTTATATGAATTAAAATAATAAATTATAAAAAAATCATTCATTTAATTAATTCACATTTATTGTTTTGGTATTCATATTAAGGAAGTAGCAACACCACAACATCCACTGGAATTGAGACATTTGATAGTTTATTAAAAACTTTATTGATGAGTTTCTCTAATATATCATTTTTTAAAAGAAATTTTATTTCTGAGAATCAGCAATTTGCAACCCTTTATTAAAAATTGAAAATTAAAACACTTTTCTTATTGTATTTATTTATATAAAGTTGAATAAACAGAATTCTAATAATCCAAGACCAAGCATTATGTAATTTTAATTCTGAGCTCGTACACAATACTAACTTACAATAATTACAACTGATTTAAAATAAAACAACACCTAATTTTTCAAAAAAAAAAATATTTGAAAAATAATGTTGTGAAATGAAGAGAATATTTTGTCTTGATTAGATTTATCTCTTTTGATACGAGATTAATTTTTCTTTTAAACAAAAAAAAAAAAAAATTAAAAAATCATTTCTTTTTTAATTGCTGGCTAAAATTGTTGGAAATATAGTTTATTTTTATTATTATTATTATTGATGAAGAATTGTAAATTACACTCTAAATGCCCTTTTACTTGAATTTTCTCAAAGGGAATTTAAGTGGAAAACCACAGATTTCACGATTATTCAAGGGAAATAGCATCCAAAGTTTTTTTTTTGGTTAAAAAGAAAAAGCAAAAAATTGAAAAGGAAAAAAGAAAAAGAAAAAAGAAATTTAAAAAGGGTTTATAAGAAGCAATTGGTAAAAAATCAGAAAAAAAAAAAAAAAAACAATGCTATCTTTAATTAAGAACACCCAAAATCACAACCAACGAACAAATAAAATAATTCTTCAAAATATTAATCTTAACCAAACATTAAAAAAAAAATGGTCAAATTTTCTCTATTATATTTCTTGTAGGGTTTACTTAAATATCTGGATAAAACAAATTTAGATTATGAGGTCTTTAAAACTGTACTATCAAAACTAAAGATTTTAGCAGTGCAGGTAAATAAAAATAAATATAAAAAACAAACATTCCAAGCGCTTGTATTGGTTCAAAGTAAATTCCGATTACTTGAGGGTGCAACATTACTTAAGGCAGGAAGAAAACTACTTAAAGAGGGGCATTTGATTGAAAAAACACACCCAAATCCATCAAAATCATGGGTATTTTTATTTAACGATTGTGTTATTTTTGCAACAAATGATGGTGATACCTTTCGTTTTAGATTTGCTTTACCACTTTCAAAAATCACCCTTAGAAGAGACACAGGCCATCAAGTTGAAAGAACTAGTAAGCAGTTTTTAAATTTTCTTTTGGTAAAGCAAATTGGTGCAGTCACTTTAACACCTGACACACAAGAAGACCGTGACGATTGGACAACACAAATTGAAGAAGCCATTACAGAAGTTAAAAAGGCTCAAGAGGTCGTTCATGATTTGGTTAAATGGGAAAGAATTGGTATTAATCGAAAAAAAATAAAACCTCCTGAATTACATTCACATTCAAGCTGTGCAATTGAAGAAAATATGTTTATTTTTGGTGGTGAGGATTCAGAAGGAAATTTAACAAACGATATATTTTCTTTTGATTTGGGTAATTATTTTTTTTTTTTTTATTTCAATTTTTATTCCTATTTCGATTTCGATTTCGATTTCTATTTCAATTTCTATTTCAATTTCTGTTTCAATTTCTCTTTCGATTTCTGTTTCTTTATCAATTTCTGTTTTAATTTTGATTTCGATTTCTCTAATAAAATTTTTTCAATTAACAATAAAAAAAAAAAAATTACAAATGATTATTTATTCTCAAAAATACCACCTTAAACATATTTAAATATTAAGTTACGACTTTTAAATGGCTAATAAAAAATAAAAAAATAAAAGAAAAAAAAAAAATATTCTTTTTTTCGAACTTTACAACTAATATATTTTAAAACAAGCCACTTCTCACCTTTTTTTTTTTGTCTACTATTATTAAAAAGTGGTCTTAACTCCTCTTATTACTGATAACTTCAAAATTTATTTAATTATGGATTTATACATGAGATTATCATCTTTTTTTTATCTATCTTAAACCATTTTTTGAAAAAAAAAAACCAAGATTAGTTGATTTGTTTTGAATTGTTAACATTCAATACCTTTAAAATACTGTTTCTCTCAAATGTTATTAATCTTTTTTGTAATATTCCAATTACTATTATAACGAAACAAAAAACAATAAAAAATATTAAAATAAAAAAAACAATACAAAATCAAAATTAACAGGATCAAAAGAATGGCAAAAAATAAAAGTAAATAAAGGAAATATCCCAGAACCAAGGTCGGGAAGCACACTTACAGCAGTTTCAGCGTATTTATTTTTATTTGGAGGTGAAAACAAAACACAAAAATTTGGAGATTTTCATATCTTTATTACTGAAACAGGTGAATGGATGAATAATCCACAAACAACGGGGAATCGACCAACGCCGAGAACTGGGCATACTGCTGCGTTAGTTGGCACTCAATTGTGGATATTTGGGGGAAAAAATTCGGAAGGTGTAGAATTAAATGATCTCTATTGTTTAGATTGCAATACATACACATGGTATGATGTCAAACCAGAAAAAAATTTTCTGCCACCACCAAGGGTGTTCCAATCAATTCAAATTGTTGATTACCAAATATACATTTTTGGTGGCAAATGCAAAGAAACAGTTTATAATGATATATGGGCGTACGATATCGAAGCGAATGAATGGTATCAACCAGAAATCCAGGGAACTAAGCCCGAGGGGAGGTATGGGCATAGCTGCTGTTATGTTAGCCAATCTAAAAGGATTTATTATATTGGTGGTAATTCTAAAGAAGAAAAGCCAATAAACGATATAGTATCATTGCATTTAAACACTTCTTCTTGGGAGCAAATTAATGAGGAGGGGCACACCCCAGATACTAGAACATTCCATAATGCAGTTCATTATTTAGAAAAGGAGTCAAATGATATCGAGCAAGAGCAAGACGAATTGGGTGACTTGGGTATTGATAATAGTGATGAGAAGTTACCAGAACTAAGAAAAAACACAATTATACTCTTTGGGGGTCAAGGAGTAGATAAATTTTCAAATGATGCCTTTTCGGTGGACTTGGATTTTAAAAAAAGTGGTAAACGCAGAATGGAAGAAGAAGAAGAAGATCTATTATTTATTAAAAAAAAAAATGACAAGCAAAAGGACAAAAATGAAAAAGTTAACAAGGGTAGTAATTACCAAGAAGATTCAACATCAAAGTATGATCATTCTAATTATCAAAAAAACGGTTTGAATGGGAATCGGATAGATGAAAATTTACAAAAATCATCAAATCAGCTATTGGCTGATCCTCATCAAAGATTTAATGGATATGTGCAAGGTAAAAAGTCTTTGAATAAATTGGAATCAATGGCAAAAAAATTTAAAATTTTCGATGACAAAGTACGTTCAATTGAATTAGACTGGAGAAAAAAACACCGTGGTGAAAGTTTTAAAAGCTCATCTTCTCCAAAATCGCAAAATCAAAGAAAGAACACTCGTACTAATAGTAACAGTAGCGTTGGTAGCAGTGGTGGTGGTGGTGGTGGTGGTAGTGGTTATAGTGGCAATGGTAACACTGGTGGTAAGACAACACCAATTAAGCCAAAGACAAAGCCGACTCCAAACAATACTCCAAAGACGACACCAAAAAATAAACGCAATATTAACAAAATTGAACAAAAACAACAGAATAACTTCTTAAATGAGTTAAATAATAGATTGCCATTGAAAAAGGTAAATACGAATTCGCCAAATAGTAATAAGAATCTTAATAATCACAAGAATTTTAATTCTAATAAGACCACTAATAATAATAATATTAATAATAATAATGTTGGTAAATTTGGATTGAAATCAAATTCTAATTTTAAGCAATTAACAGGAGATATCCAAAAAACAAAACTGCAATTACAAAAATCTGAAAAGGAATCAACAGAACTGCAAAATAAACTGGAAAATTTAAAAACAACACTTTCAAATTTGCAAAAAAGAAGAAATTATTTGTCCTTATTTTGCGGCTTGGAAGAATTTATCCCAATTAAAATTTATCGTAAAACTTCAGTTGTAGGGGTGAAAATGATAAAGCCACCTTCTTTGATTGGCGATATTAAGGTGCCTTTTGAAAAAGAGTTTAAAAAAATGGTATCCTTTAGTTTTAAAAAAAGTCCGAAAAAAAAAATTAATCAAGAACAATATGAAAATTATTTGTCGACTTATAATAAACAAGAAAGAATTCCTCTGAAATTAATAATACATTTAGGTAAAAAATTAAAATAGATTACACAATCCGTTTTTATTTTTATTTTTATTATTAATATTCTTTTTATTTTATTTTTTTCATATTTTTATTTTTATTATTTATTTATTTTTTTATTATTTTTTTACAATACTTTTTTCTTTTTATTTCTAAAAACACAGATTTTTTTTAAAAAAAATTTCTTTCTAAAAACAAACCATAAAATCAATTAATTTTCAAATCTTATTTTTAAATTGATAATTGTACTCAAAAAATAAAAAAAGAAACATTTATTAAAAATTTCTTTTCTTCTTTTTCTTCATTTTTCATTGTTTTGTATTTTTGTGAATAACTTTTTAAAATTATTATTAGTGTATGAAGGATCATTATAGAAATATAAAAGTAAAATATTTCTTTTTTTTAATATCAATTGTGAGTACTTGCATTTTTTTTTTTTTTTTTGTATTAATGTTTGGTTTGTAAAGATGAACCAGCTTCGTTCAAGGATTGACAAAAAAATTTATTGCTATACTGTTTTTTTTGACTTTTGTAAACTTCTTTATAGTACTTAGTTTTTTAGATCTTATGGGTTTTTAACTTTAAGTGTTCTAAATTTCAGTTAATTTAGAGAATTGTTTTTGTTTGGATTTTTTTCTGAATTACAAATTAAATTTCCTTTTCAATTTCCTTTTGATCTGCAATGCTAAGATTTATATAAATTTGAGAATTGACCAAAACGGGATTCTATTCTTTTTCATATTTATTTGCCGTGATATTTTTAAAGCATTCAAAATTTTCTACTTTAAGTATCTCATCTTTTTTTTTTACTAAAACACTTTGGAAACATATGATCAATTTGGTATTTTTTGTTTTATATGGTCAGAATAAAGATAGAGAATATATTGAAATAGTTTATTGATGAGATTCAATTTAAATTGTAGCATTATAATAATCAGTTTCTAAAATGGAAAAGTTAGATAATAAAAAACTATTCCGAGCTAAATTAAAATCTAATGGTTATAGTTTTAATTGATATAATATTTAATTTTCAGAATTATGTATGAATATAAAACAATTTCTTTTCTGAAAATAAATCGTTAAAAAGTAGAAAATATTGATTTTGTAATTTTGTTATAAAAAGAAATGTAATAATAATGCCGAGATTTTCAATAAAAAGTAAATATATATATATATATATATATATAATATTAATTAAATAAAATATATTTAAAAAAGAATTTTGTTCAATTAAGAACTAAAATAATAGTATTTTGTGACTTATTAGATTCATTAACCTTATTTTAAGTAACTTATTATTTTTTTACATTTTTTTTTTGAAATGTAGATAATATAAAATATTTTATGATATTTTGAATTTTTTACTAAATTCACTTAATATTCCAATACATCATTTTTAATATTTTATTTTATCAATTAAAATTTGAATTTTAAACTGATTAACTATAATTAGCGATGTTGAATATTTATTTAATGTGATCTAACAGTGGGAATTCTTTCAAAAAAATGTAATTAAGTTTGTTTAATGAAAAGTCATTATGAATGGTATATGGTAATTTTTTTTCTAAAACTTATTAAAATTCATCAATTTGAATTGTTTATGGTAGTTATTATACCCATTTTTTTTTAGATAATTAAAAAAAAGTTAAAGATAATAAATAATAACAAAAAAGTAAAAAGAATTTCAATTACTGAAGATATATTAAAATACAAATTTTGTTGTTGGAAATTAGAAAATTGATTTTGTGTTCAAATATTGTTTCATAACATGTTTATATATTATTCCAACTATCAAAAAAAAAAAAAAAACAATCAAAAATAAAATACATGAAAATTATTTGACTGATTTATTCATTAATTGAATTATTTTAATTAAAAAGAATTTTAAATTAAATACAATTTTTTTCACACAATTGAAAGGAATAAAATAATCGTGTTAATACAATCTCATTCAAATTGGTAATAATTTTGATTATCTAAAATATAAAAATCATTTTTTGATCTTTTATTTTTTTATTTTCATTTCATTTTTTGAATTACATAACCTGTTTGGTTCAATTTAAATATTTTTCAAATCAATGGACATTGGGAAATATTCGAGTTGTTCAAAATAAAGAAGAACTCAAATAAAATTAGTTGATTGTAATTAACCTTTTGATTGATCAATAATTCCGATAAAAATTTACAAATTTACCAATAGATTTTTTTTGTTTTACTCTCTCCCAAAGTTTTAACAGATATTTCATTTATTAGTATTGATAATTATTTATTTTTTTGTGAGTATTGTAATTTATAAACAAATGTTAACATTTCAATTAATGAATGATTCTAATTTGATGTTTCTTCGAATATTGATTAAATAATTTTTTTTTATCCAATATTGAATTTTTAGTATCAGTTAAAATTTTTGAATTGGAATTTAAATAATATATATTTTTTATTGGAAGTTCATATTTTAAATAGTTTTGGTTTGATAATTATTGTATTTTTTTCTAGGATTTTACACAATAAAATGTGATAAAACATTAATTTCATTGACTTTAATGAAATTTTATTTACAATGAGTCAATTGTACATTTCAAAATATGAAACCATAACAGTCTCATTTAGATTTAAAAAAAAAACAAGAAATATTAAAGGCAAATAACTCTACCAGTTTAACGTTTTATGAATTATTATAAATTGATTTTTTTCTAATTATTTCTTATTCTTTAAATGTTTTTATCTGGTTAAAAAGGATTAAATAATAAAAAAGAAATATTTTTTAAAAAAATATCTAAAGAATATATTTTATACAAAGGATGATTCTGAAATTAATTTTGAAGATAAATTTAATAATCTCAAAATAATTGATAATGCTATTGGAAAAAGGGATTTTTAAAGAAAATCACGTAATATATATATATATATATATAAACTCCATTTCACTCAAAGGGGCACAGCCAAAAATGAAAAAGTCACTTTATTTTAAAGAATCAACCAAACTTAGATTGTTTAGAAATACGAGAAACAATAAACTTCTTATAAGAGTCCATAATTATAGTAGAAACCCCTGAAAAAACCATAAATTTCAAAAAAAAAAAAAAATGTTAAAAAATTTTTTGGGCCCCATTCATTGGAACGTCTTGTGCAAAATTCTCAATTTCTTTAGGAAATTAAAACCGTTGATTATAAGATTTTTTACTTGTAAATGTATGAATTTTATAAGAACATACAAAGCTTAACTTTTCTTAATGTTTATTTCGTTTTTCAAACATTTTTTTTTAAAGTAAATTTTTAAAAAAAAAAAAAAAAAAAAAAAAAAAGCAAAAAGCAAAAAACAAAAAAAAACAAAATTTTACAAAATGAGAAAAAATGATTATGATCTAAAAATTGAAAATTTTAGTTTGAAAAGAGTAATGAATTAAACTCATAGAATGTCTTCCATTTCTTCAATACAACTGGGCCCCTTTGACTGAAAAGGAGTTTATATATATATATATATATATATCTCACAAGTATTACGATTTTTCATTTTAAAATCACTTTCAACTTAAATTTTTATTTTTTCTTATTTTTTACATATTTTTTCTTTTCATCCCTTTTTTCGTTTTTTTTTTTGAAAAAGTCCTCGAATAATTAGAAATCATACTTTTCATTTATGGGATGTAAAAAAATGCCAACGAAAAAACTAACAAACAACCTTAAAAAAAACAATTATATACAGCTAGTATATCATTTCCTAAAAATAGTAAAAAACGATACATATTAGCAATTTCCTATTTATATGGGTGGTTTTGGATTTAAAATCGTGAAAATAATTTGATTTTCTATTTTGAAAACGCCAAAACAATATTAATAGAGTTCCGTTTAAAACCCTTGAAAATAGTTAAATCTTAAAACACTGAGAATAAGAATTAATTATTTTTTTAAAATTACTATTTGGGGAAGAAAACTGGTCAAAAATTAAATTTTTACCAATTCCAAATTAGATCAGCTCACCTAAGTTTTTTGTGTTTTGATTATTTGTTATATCATACAAACAAATTTTACACGTCACCCACCTGTGCGGAACCTGTTTAACGAAATCAAAAAAAATCCACATACCTGTTATATATATATATAAAGAATGTAAGAAAACCACATTTCATAATAAAAAAAAAAATGAAATAATGTTATAATTATAGTAAAATTTTAAAAACAAATTGTGAAATAAACCAAACATTTTTAAATTCAAATATTTTAAAAAGATCAGGATTTATCTAAAATTTTTCCAGCTTTCTATTTTAAAGAAGTGAAAACTCTAATTCGAGTAAATCTTTTTTAAAAACATTATTTTATTTCAAAAAAGTAAGAACTAAACCTTTGAATGTTGGAAAAATTAGATCGAGAATAAAAGATCTTTTAAATTTTTTTAGTACTAGCTATTTTAAAATCCAAAACCTGAATAAAGATTTAATTCTTATAATCAAAAAAAAAAAAAGCACTCGGTTTTTTAAAATTGCTCCACTCTGTTTTGAAGGGATGAATCTAATCAAATTATTACAAAAAAAAATACAAATTAGTTACTTATTTTTTGAAAAAAACTCAAAAAAAAAAAAAATGATTGAGAAACAGAGTAATAAAGTGAGAAGAAAAAATCACAAAAAGTGGTGTTTTTTGATTAAATATTTCCTTTTTTATTTACCAAATAATCAAAATAATAATAAAAAAAAAATTATATTCAAAGAAATAATTAAATTTTCCCATTCAAATTGAAAAAATTAATATTTTTTTTAATATTCTGTTCTAAAGGAATACAACCAATTTAAATTCTGAACGCTTTTTTCCAATGGTTGAATTTTGAATTGATAAATTGAATTTTTTAAAAAATTTTCATTATTATTTAATTGTACAGTTTCGTCATTGATTAACCAGTTTGAATTGTATTTCACAAGACATTTCTTTGGGATTATTTGGCAACTCAGACTTTGGGAAATTGTTTCTGTATTTGATCCGTTCCATATTAAGCTAAATTCAATTTTAAAACCGATCTCAAAGAGTGACTCAATTAATAAATCTTCTTTGTTTCTCTTTTTCTTTGATTTGTTTTCATTTCGGAATTTGACAAATTTCATTTTTAATATCAAGTTTGTATCAATTTTTACACACTTCTTTGTCAAATTGCCAAGTCGGGAATTTTGATCGCTCCTATATTGGGCATGCCATATAAAAAAAAATCCAAACTCTGAATCAGCATTACCATTTGACTTGTCAAGATTTAAGCATGTTAATTTAGCAAGAAAACGGGCACCTTTAAAGCCGTATGTTTCCATTTTGCTTCCGTCTTCGAGTATTTGCCCTTTATTTATGATCGTTTGGTTTTCAATTGGAATATTTCTTTTCTCTTGAATCATCGTTTTGAGATCAAGAACTTTATTTGAACCATAACACTTTTCCCAGAGATCATCCCCAGAGCTAAAATTGACGTGTACTCCCCCATAACTGACACGATAAGAAAACATGTCTGTAAGAATCTGACCTTTTTGAAGATCATAATAAGAGATGGTTTTGTCGTCTTCAAGTTGTTTGCAAGAGGATGATAAGATGATAAAAAACCATGGAACACCAGAAGCTTTCTGAATGTTCTTTTTAAGTGTTTTGATTGTATCATTTTTGTTCACATCAATAGCGTAGTTGGTTCTGTTTTGTTGCAATTTAATTATTAATTGCATTTTATTTTGACTTGAAATAATAAGAAAAAAATGAAAAAATGGAATTGGAAAAAACCTGAAATATGATTTTCTCATTTTTTTGTAGAAGGAAATTTCAAAAATAAAAACTCAAAGGACAGAGCTGACAGTTTTAAAATTTGTTATTTTGATCAAATTTTTTATTTTGGTTATTATGGAAAATTAACTAATATTTAGTCTGAAAAGTGACGTTTTTATTCTAATTTTTATACGAAACAAAACAAATTAAAAATTTAGTTATTTATAACCAATAGGAAATTAATTTGTTAAATTATGGCTTTTATACATAACAATGATATTTTTAATGCCTACATTATGTTATTATAAAAATAATTGGGTGTTTAATCACAATTAGGAAAAAAGTTTTTCTTCCACTCGCATTTTCCTTTTTTAAATAGTTACAAAGACCCCAAAAAATATCAATGAATAGAATGGACAATGAAAAGGCAAATTGGATAAGAACCCAAATTCTAACAAATTTCTTGGAAGCTATATTTAAGAGAAATAAAGTGAATTTTTTTTTAATATTTCTATCGAAAAATAACTTGTTTTTTTGAAAGTGTTTAACTTTTTTTTTAAATATCAATAATTTTTTATAATTGACCTTTCAAGAACAAATAAGAACTAAATAGAATAATACACCTCAAGAATAGTTGATAACTGCCTGAAATAAAAGAAATAATCAATATATTTTTTTAAAAATTGAAAAAACTTAAATTCTTAGTATTCTATTGAGAAAATCATCAATGTTCGTTTTGATCTACAATTGAAAATCAAATAAAATTCCAATAAAAATAAATATAATTTCACTACAAGAGTTTCCATTACTATTTGTTGCAAAATAAATTGATAAAAATTTTCCTTCAACTTTCCATAAAAAGATTTTTAAATCAGGTAACATTTCAAATTTTTAATTCTGAAATCAGCTTAAATTATTAATTTTCTTGTTTTCTAGAATTGGGGACTTTTGAAAATTTATTATAATTCTTAGAGAGGTTGTTTTTTTTTGAAAGATGAATGAAAATTTTGATCTTATTATTTTAGAATTTCCATTTCAACTTTCTGAACTCACACTATTTTCTAGAGCTGTTCTACATATTTTTTAAATTTGCTTTTACCAGTTTGAAATGTTTTCAAATTTAAAATACACTTGAAAATCCCCAAAAGCCATTTTTTGCAATTATTTTTTTTGTGTTATTTGAAATTTTCCTTTTCATTGAATAACAAAGAAAAATATTCTTTGTGAAAAAGTAAAGATGACAAAATTTTTTTTTTTTTTTTTTGTCCAATTTCTTCAGTGTGAAATGTTTTTTTGAGAAGCGAAAGTGGAATAACACAATTACTCAGCCCCCTCAAGGATGGGTATGTAATTCTTAAAAAGGATTTTGTTTTTGAATTTTTACAAAAATAATTTTTCTGTACATCTATTTTTAATTTTTTTTTTCATATAAAAAAATTTAATACTAAAAACCTTTCAAACAGTGGTAATTCAATCAATGTAACTAGTCCCTTAGCTGGAAAAGGATTTAAAGTGTTAAATTTTTTTATATGAAAAACAACCTTAAAAATGGATACAGAAAAAAATTATTCCGTAATTTATATATCTTTTATACTCCAGAACCCGAAGTCATTTTTGATTTGAAATCTTTGAAACACAACTTTTAAATAACACTTGTATTTAAATTATATTCACTTAATTATTTTCTCTTTATTCTGTAACTAAATAACTCATAAATAGATTATATTTTGAATAAATCCAATTTAATTGTTAGGTTTTTTTTTATCTGAACATCAATATATTTGGGATCAACTTAGAAATAGAAAGAAAAGTTAGATTTAAGGATTGATAAAATAATAATCAGTTGAAATTTGATCAAATTTGGATTCTCAAAACAAGTAATACTTTAAAAAGCTTCATTGTTGAAGAAAAGATAAAAAATAATGATCTACAAACTTTTTTTCCCTATTTCGTGCATTTTAGTAAAATATAAAACCTTTAAATTTCAAAAAAGTGGCTAATTTCATCATTTAATTATCAATTGTAAATAATATTAAAAATTAATAAAATGTATTACCATTGTATAAATAAATATATAACTTATTGCCTATTCATTAACTATCCAAAAGGCGATATTGTTTAAATATTCCCAATCTACCAATTTTAAATGTCTAAATTAAAATAATCTGAAATATTCAAAATTAAGAGAAAAAATGACAGAAAATTAAAATAAAATTTTAATAACAAAATTTTAATTGGGAAACATTTTTATCATGTTTATTATATTTGTTTGTATTTTAATTTGAGAAAAGTATTTGTATTATTTTGACTTTTCATTTAATACTTGATAACTATTTGGTAAAAAAAAAAAAAAAAATTGTTTTAAGCAACTCAATTTAAGGATTATCTAAAATAAGGCCACTATTGCCTTTACAGGGATTAAAACACGAGTGAAATGTTGTCTTTATTTCTTAGTATCCAGAAGAACTATCAAATTTCAGATTTTTAGGAATTGGTAATTTTGACAGATCAGATTCTCATTAGCAAACCTATTACTGAAAACCATATCCCAACCATGTTTGTTCTAACTTTCAATTTTCAGAGGTAAAAATTGATTGTAAGACAATACTTCAATTAGAAAAAATATGGTTCGGATATGATCATTAAATTTATCGAAATGCAAATTTTTCTTTGTCATTTTAAAAATAATTTAAAATGAAAAGGGGAAAAGTTAGAAGTGATTTATTTTTTATTTGTCATTCATTTACAATGTTTGTATTTCTCAAAATGTGAAAAAGATTTTTTTTATTTTTTTATTTTTTCATCTTTTATTTTTAGAATTTTTTTGATCTTATTTGTAAAAAAAATTTTATGTGTTCTGATCTTTTTTTGTAAAAAATTTTTTATGTATGCTTTTCTACAAAAAAAAACACTTTTTTGTTGGAAATGATGGAATTGAATATCGTCAATTTGGCTTTAAAAGGAAAAAAAAATTTCTTTTTCATTTTTTTGAGGTTGCTAAAAATTAGCTGCGCTGAAAAAAATGACAAACGATTTTAAAAATCCAAAAAATGTTTTCGAGTTCTAAAAATTGTAAAAAAATTTCAAAAAATTCTCAATTTTGGGTTTCTGGTGAATTGAAAAAGATAAATTGTCTAAAACAGTAGTGTTTTAACCCCCCATACACCAGAAATGGCCTTTTTTTAGATAGTCCTTAATTGTTAAATTTGAAAAAATAATTTAAAAGGGAGGTCAAAAGAAAATTAAAATCTTATTTGAAAAATATAAAAATAAGTTAATTAACCAAGCAAATGTTTCTGAAATAATTTTTTTATTTATCTAAATAAGTAATATCACAATTTTATTAAAGTTTATAATCATTTTCTATTTTAATTATGAAGTATTAATAGTTTTTTTTTTTTTTTTTTGATTTCTAACTTATTCAAATTGTTAAATTTATAGATTTGGAATATTGAAAAAATATTCAAATTTGGAATAGTTAACGAACAAACATTATGTAAAATTTTTATCTGAAAAAAACATATAGAATTAGAAGATATCAAATTATTTATTCCACATAATAACTACAGCTAGAATTTCAACAAATTATTTTTTATTGGAAGATCAATAGTTACTTGGTAAACCAGTGTTATTCTATGTTGTTAACAAACAGCGAAAATGGTTGCAGAGAAATGATATTGGTTTCTATTGGAATTTTATTTAGATCTTGAATTGAAGATCAAATTTAACTTTGATGTTTTTCTCAATGGAGCCCGAAGAATTTTCTGTTTTTTCAATTTTTTAGAAAATCTATTGATTTGTTTAGTTTTACTTTATTGATAATATCAACTATTCTTTGATGTTTATTATTCTACTCATTTCTTTTTTGTTCTTTAAATGTTAATTATAAATGATAATTAACATTTGAAAAAAAATATTGGGACACTTTGACAAAAACAAAGATTAGTTTAGGTAGTATACTCTATAACATAAAAGAAAAATTTTCCAAAAAAAAAAAGAAAATATTCTTTGGGATAACAAAACCAAATGTGAAAAATAATTTATTGAAAAGTAAATGCATAAAGAACAAAATGAAAATTTATTAGGTTTTTTTATTATTAGACATAAAACGATGCAAATGTATGTGTATATGTATATGTGTATGTGTATTAGACAAACGAAAGGATTAGCTAAATATATGGACAAGCCTTGCCGTGCAATCCTTTGTAAGAGCATCTATTATCATTTGGCTTATTTTCCAGTTTGAAATAAATCAAATATTAGATACAATATTAATTAATTCATTACATCCCCAATGATAATTATTTCTTTTTAATCGTTTTCGTTTTAAATTTAAATTTTTTTAATCGATTTTTACGATAACAGATAAAAAAAAAATATTTTTGTTTTTTTTTTTGTTGATTTCAATGTGACCATACCAAGAATCTGTTTACCTTTTTATAAAAAAATACAAACAAAGGAATCAAGGTTTATTTCATCCAGTCTTTAAAAAGGAGTAACAGTGCAATAATAACGATAATAAAGAAAGCTATTAGATAAAATTGGATCCAAGATGACATTTTTTCTTTTTTATGAACAGAGCTTGCAAAAGACTGTGTGTAAGTAATTGTTTGTTTGTTAATGTTCTTGTTTGCATTTTTTAAAATTGGTTGAAAATTACTTAGAATTAATGTCTCGCTAGGGTCTGTATCGGACGATGTATTGGCATCGTGATCGGGGTATACGATTTCCTCCTCTTCTTCTTCTTCTTTTATGTTTTTTAACAGGATATCATTTTCAAAACTAAGATTATTTTTAATTTGATCGGCATTATTGTTTCGTCTAATTGGAGATAAATGCTGACTTTTTTTATTCTCAATGTCTCGATTATAATTGTCATAATTATAAGAAACTGACTGAATGTTAGGATTATTCATGCCCTTTCCACTGAAACAATCTGCTTGTTCTTTTACTTTTTCTTTATCTTTTTTGTTTACTTTATTTTTTTTTTCTTTTTCTTTTTTATTTTCTTTTTTATTTTCTTTTTCTTTTTTATTTTCTTTTTTATTTTCTTTTTCTTTTTCTTTTTCTTTTTCATACTTAGTGATGTTTTTGTTTGGGGTTTCTTGGTTTTGGGTTTTTTTGTTAATTTGTTGTGTGTTTGTCTCTTTTTTGATCGCGAAATTTACTCTTCTTTTTTTTTGGATTGGGAGAATAGTTTTTTTATTGTTATTCTCGATTTTCTCTTCTGTTTGTACATTGGTTTGGTGTGTTTTTAACGATCTCTTTCGATCTATGTTGTTAGGAATTGGAAACATTTGTTTTTTACTTTTTGTGTCTTGTTCGTTTTTCTTAAGAATTTGAAAATTCATTCCTATTTTGTCTTCTTGTTTCTGTTTTGACTTTCTTTTAAGCTTTGTTGCTCTTTGACGTCTCTTTGTTTTTCGTTTGTTATTGTTTTGTTTCTTGGTTTGGGGGGAATTCATTGTTAATAGCTTTTTTTTTTTGGAGTTAAAATCTTCAGTATTATTCAAAATTGTTCTTTCGTCATTTGTTTTACTCTGAATACCACTTTGGTGTGATTTTTTTTTGCTCATGTTATGAATATTTATTTGGAAAGTTTATTGGGATGTCGATAGAATCGTTGTGATTTTTCACAAAAAAATTACAAAATTAAAAAAAGTTTAATAAAATGATCAATAAAACAAATTTTATATTGTACCATAGACAGTTTTTTTGAAGAAAATAAGTGATCAACATAACATGCTGCCAAGTTTTTAATTTTTAAATCAAAAAACTCACTTTTTTGAAAAGAAAATTCTTGCAAATAATATACCTTCCTTCAAGATTAGATGTTTTAATTTTTATGTCGGAATGGTTCCTTAGTTTTTTTCAATTTGGAAAAACCTATTTAACCACTTTTTGTAAAAATAAATTTTGAGACAATTGTCCCAATCCCAAATTATTGATATTTTGAAGTAAAATAACATTAAAACACAATAAAACATTCTTTTGTTTTTCTAATAATTTTGAATAAAATTCAGTCGAGATTTTTTAAGTTCGTATTTAAGGTGGAATTACCAAATGAAGACCAAAACTAAATCGAAGGATTAACATTCGTTAAAGTTCTTTGGATCTATTGTTGACAGATGAAAAGATTTTTTTTGACCAAAATTTATGATTTACGGTTTTGGAAAAAATGTGAAACAGGAAAAAAAGTGAAATTACGGTTTTTAATTGGGAACCTTACTGGAAAAGAAAAGTAAGATCAATTAATAAAAGAATAAATAAATAAATAAAGACAAAATGAATGATTCAACACAATAACAGTTTTTTTTTTGAATATTATCTTTTGGTAGGGGTTTCATTTTGATTGAACAATTATTAAAAATTTGTTCAAAAAATTGACTATTTTTGCAATCTCCAAAACTATACCAACAATTTCAATATGAAAGAAAGTAGATTAAAATTGTGTTTGTTGGTTTGCTTGAAAATAAAATAATTGATTATTATTCAAAGTTTATTGGTTTCCACTTTTAAGGGACTAATCACCAATAAATTTTTTTACCTAAATTTAATCGAGATTGAGAATATTTTTTGCCAATTACTTAGATTTGAAACCGCCTGTTTATGTGCAATATTAAACATATTTCTCAATAATGTATCCTTATTTAGAAATATGTCAAAAAAAAAATAATAGAGACTAGTACTTTAATTGATTTTACTTTTGTTTTTATGGTTCTATTAATGTTCACAATGAAAAACACTGTTTTTCACTTTTTTTCTACAAAAGTAACATCTTTTTACATTTTTTTAAAAATTTTCTGAAAAAAAAATTATTTTTTTGTTTTGGAGCCATAATGTTTGGAAGAACTCAATCTGTTTTTGTTCAAGAATTTCTTTTATTCAATAATTTCGAACATGATTAGGGAATTTTTTCAACTACTTTTTTTACGATTTTACCTTTTAAGGACTCTCTAAAAAAAGGACGTTTTGGGGGTAATGTGGGTTAAAACATCACAGTTTTAGACACTTTATCTTTTTCAATTAACCAGAAACCTAAAATGCACTATTTTCCAGAATTTTTTTGCAAAATTTCAAACGCAAAAACATTTTTTGAATTTTTAAATTCTTTTGTCATTTTTTCAGCGCAGCTAATTTTTAGCAACCTCAAAAAAATGAAATTAAAATTGTTTTTTCTTTTTAAAGCAAAATTGACAATATTTAATTTCATCGTTTCCAACAAAAAAAGTGTTTTTTTTTTTGTAGAAAAGAACACATTAATCAATTTTTTTACAAATACGATACAAAAAAATTCTAAAAATAAAAATATGAAAAAAAAAAAAAAATAAAAAAAATCTTTTTCACACTTGAGAAAAACAAATAATGAAAATGAATGGCAAATAAAAAATAAATCACTTCTAACTTTAGCCCCTTTTCATTTTAAATTATTTTTAAAATGACAAAGAAAATTTTGCATTTCGATAAATTCAATGTACATATCCGAACCATGATCGTTCTAATTGAAGTATGGTCTTACAATCTATCACTACCTTTGAAAAAACTGAGTTAGGAAAAACATGGTTGGGTTGTGGTTTTCACTTAAAGGTTGACAATGAAGAAACTGATCATGTCAAATTTACCTATTCCTAAAAATTTGAAATTTGATCGTTCTTCTGGATATCATGAAATAAAGAATCCATTTCAGAGATGTTTTAACTGGTACACAGGCCATAGTAGCCTTTTTTTAGATAATCCTTAAAAATAATAATGATTTTTTTTTGATCTTTTACTTGGCTTTTAGGTTGTAATACCTCTAATTGTTTTACCTACTTTTTTTGAGCTTTTCAAAAAGAATTCCAATAAAAATTTTATTCTGAATTAAAAATATCGTTTTTCTTAACTTTTTATAAAATATATAGAGTTTTATTCTGGTAAAGCCAAAGATAAAGTACTGGACTTAGAAATAGATAAAAAAGGGAAATAGAGAATTGTTTTTTTTTTCTTAACTATTACTAATTAATGAAAAAATGGGATTTTCAAAAATTTAGAACATTTTTTGACCCTATTCAATCACAAACTAAAAAAAAATTATATATTGGAAATAAAAATGATTTGAATTCTTTGTTTGAATCATAGACTTTGGTATGTTGGAAAAAAAAGTTAATACATTACAATCTTTTCCACTTTTATCATAAAAATTTTGAACTAACATTTTTGAGATATAAAAAATCTCAAATTAAAGGCAGATTCTTTCGAATTTTTTTAAACAAATTATTTTCCTAGAATCCAAATTTTGTACCTTAATTTGATATTTTTTTTTTACCTTAAATTCCTTTGAAAGGTTGTTCCCAAACAGTGGTACTGACTGTAATTGTTAAACTTTGAAGAATAAATCAGATAGTAGTAGAATAAAAAGAATCAAACAATAGTTGATAGCCATATGAAGTAAACCAAATTAAACAATAGGTTGTCTTCTAAATAGAAAAACAGCAAATCCTTATTCCATATTAAGTAAAAAAATAAGGTTCATATTGATCTACATTGAAGATCAAATAAAAATTCAAATATAAATAATTATCATTTCCCTGTCATAATTCATACTGTTAAAATAACATTAAAATAAAATTAAAAAAACACATTTTTACCAATTGAATATCCATCTTGCATTAAAAAAAAATAGCAAATGAATGATGTTTTCAAAAAAATTAGAAAAAAAGAAAAAACAAAAATGTGAAAAAATGATTGGAATTTCATATAATTTTTAAAAATAATGTTTTTCTTCCAATATCCTTTTAAAGTCTTGAAACACATATAATACATCTATTATAAACAGGTCTATTTTGTATTATATTAATTTATTATTATTGTTATTATATATATATTTTTTTGGTGGTTATTATCTTCAAGTTTGTTTATTAATTAGAATATTTTTTTTTTATTCAAAGTTTATTTAGAGAAATCAAAAAAACGGTCATTAGGTCAAGATTTAAAATCCATTAAGAATACAAGAAAAAGAAATTTTTTTATGATGAATTTAACGAAAACAAAAAATGATCTTTTTTAAACTTTACCAGTTCACAAATATTTATTTTTAGAGAATAAAACACATTTCTCAAACAGATTTCTCTTGTTTTGTCTAATAAAAATGTAATTTTTATTTTCAATATTATTGAGTAATACAATATTTAATAATCTTTTAAATTCAATTCGTTTATCTTTTATAGTTATTATAAATTTTAAAATGTTTTGATGAAATTATTCATTTTAAAAAAAATTGATAAATCTGATAAAAATTGATCAGTAAAATTAAGATTTCCCCATTTCTAAATTCTTTTTCTCTTGTATTTTTTTTTGAAAATGAAATATTTCATATTTGATCTTAATTTTTTGGATTTTTTACTTTTAATAACAAACTTGAACAACTTAAACCTCGTTTTAAAAAGTATATCCGAGCTGGAATAACTTATTGATATATATATATATATATATAT
The DNA here is from genome assembly GCA_027625915.1 of Anaeramoeba flamelloides. Taxonomy (NCBI): domain Eukaryota; family Anaeramoebidae; genus Anaeramoeba; species Anaeramoeba flamelloides. The sequence goes on along the minus strand of JANTQA010000032.1, from coordinate 6,172,391 downwards.
ATATATACTATTATTATTTTTCAAGAATAAATAATAATTAAATCTTAATAATAACACCCATTTTAATTATTTGAAACATCTAATAGCCTATTATTAAAAAAAAATTCAAAAAAAAAAAAGAAACAATGTTTGAATCAGAGGAAAATTTCAAAAACTAAAAAAAAAAAAAAAGAAAATCAATATTCGAAATAACATTACAAATTTTTATGTCTCTTAACTTTCACTGAAAAAAAGTTAACAACGAGAATATTTACTGATAATTAAATTCATTTTTAAATACCCTAATTTATCTCAATTTTTTTAAAACTTATTTGTATTTTTCATTATTTTTTTTTTTCCAAATTGTCTTTTTTAAAAAAGAAAAAAGAAAAAAAAAAGAAAAATAAAAGGAAAAGAAAAAAAAAACACAAACAAAACTTTTATCAAAAAAAATGATTTTTATCTAAAAATTGAAAATTTCTTTTGATAAGGGTATGTTTAAAACCACACAAAGCCTCATCCAAAAACATTTTAAATTTGAGTGAACATTTTTGAAAAAAAATCTAATTCCATATTTAATGATTGTTTATTGTCGGTTTTTTTGATGATTTAATTCATAAATAGTCTTGAAAAAAAAAAAGCAATGTTTTTAATTGTAAATTAATTTTGTCCAAAAACACTAGAGATATTTTAACAACGGTGTTTTAGAACTTTTACTATATTTCAAAGAAAAAAATTAAAAAATAAATAAATTAAAAAATCACTTGCATAAAGAATCAATTTATTTGATTATGATTTGTTACTAAATATTTGAATGAAAAAAGAAATAGTATTTAATAAAAAAATCTGAATAATAAAAATAATAATGGATCTCATTATTTTGTTTTTTTTTTTTTTTTTTTTTTTTTTTTTGTCTCACATAGGAATTATAAAAAAAAAAAAGTTTCTTTAACAATAAAACCAAAATAAATGAATAATTATTTAGCCATGGTTTCAATAAGGTTTTTCAATAATTGATAAGAAGTCGCAACTGTTCTGATTTCCATACGTTCCTGAGTACTATGTGGCGATTCAATTTGAGGACCGATTGAAATTGGGATCATTCCTTCATATTTTGATTGGATTAATGAACATTCAAGACCTGCGTGTATGGCGTAGCAATCTGGCTTTTTTTTGAAGGTTTGGTAATAGACCTTTTTCACTGTGTCTAATAGATAATTATTTCTTACCATTGGCTGCCAAGGAGGGTATTCGCCAGCAAGCTTTTCAAATTCTGAGCCTGTGAGGGTTGCAATGCTTCGAAGTTGCTTTTCAAGTAAAACTATTTGTGATTTTGTGGAAGAGCGTGCAAACACAAGTGAGTCGAAGGTAGTTTCTCCAAGGGTACAGATAGATAAAGATTGTGATGATTCGACAAGACCTTCGACATCGGGGCTCATTCTGACGACTCCGTGATGAATGGCCTGGATCATATCCAAAATGCCAACTGTGGATTTTTTGTCAAGGCAGGATTCCACGGTGACTTGGTTATCAATTATTTGATCTAAGATCACACCATTTACTTCAACAACAAAGAATTCTTCAAGAATGTTTAAATGAGTTTTTTCAATGTTTTCTTTAAATTGTTCAATGTTTTCGTCAGGGACTAATAAAGTTACGCTTGCTGTGGAGGGGATGGCATTTTTAGCGTGTCCGGCTTTGAATTCCGAAATATAAAATCCTGTTTCAAGCGCAGAGCATAAAAGTCTACACATCCATTTACATGCATTAGCCCTACCTTCATGAATTTGGACACCAGTGTGGCCGCCCATTAAATCATGGAGTTTTAATTGGATTTGGGTGACGCCTTCTGGTAACGACTCCATTCTTGTAATTGGCTGATGGATTATACATTTGAATCCACCTGCAGATCCAATACAGATCCTTCCATCCTCTTCAGAATCGACATTAATCAAATATTTTGATTGAAGCAAATCATTTTTTAAATTAAATGCACCAACCTTTTCGAAGAAAGAGTATTTAAAATTAAATATAAAAATAATAATTAAAAAATGTTTTTTAAATTTTTATTTATTCATTATATATTTTATATACTTTTTACCAAGGAATTTTTTTGATTAATGATTTTTGCTTGTTAATTTTTGATAGTTTTTTATGAAAATATCCAATTTAGGTATGTAATCGGATTTAGGTTTGTTTTTGATTTATTTTTTAAAATAAAGCGATATATTTAAAGATAATTAGATGTATTTTATGTATTTTTTATTTTATTTTTTTCTCAATTTAATATTTAATTCAACAAAGAAAAAATGTTTAATAATCTTTTTTTTTTATTTAAAAATTTCCTTTATTATATTTAAAAGAAAAAAAATAAAAATAAACTAAATTTGAGGATTTTTGAACTAAACTATATTTTAAAAAATGTTACTCGCCCGAAATAATAAATTGAAAAAAAAAATTATTCTTTTGTATTCAAGAACAACAAATTAGTAAAAATCTAATTAATGATTTACTTTTTAATTATACAAACCCAGAAAAACTTGATTTTTTAAAATTAAAAAAAAATAAAACCAAAAACTAAAAAAAAAAAAGTAAATTAAAAATCTTTGAAATGAGCATTACGGGATTTTTTATTACTGAACTTTGAATGAAAAAAAGTTTACACGAAGATTTTTTGCTAATAATCCAGTTCATTTTAAAAGATATTACGTAGTCTCAATTTTCTCAACGTTTATTTGTCTTTTCGAAGATCTCTTTTTTTTTCGACATGATATTTTGCAAAAAAAAAAAAAAAAAAAAAAAAGAAAAAAAAATCCCAACAAAATACCCAGATGAATTGCAACTTTATCTGGAATATGAGACTTTAAAGATCAAAATTTTGATATGTAAAGAGATATTAATAAAATGTTGAGAACTTTTTACCCAATTCACCTTGTTCAACGGCTTTTATTGATTTTATAATTTTTTCTTTACAATTTACAAAACGAGATTTCTTATTTCAAATAAAAGGGCACATCAATATTTAAAATATTGAATTTCAATTTTTATTGTTTTGTTTTAATGAGTTTTAAATCTTCAGTTGAGTGTACTGTTTATGTTTTAAAGAGTTTCTTATATTTTAATATGATACTACAATTAAAATGATTCAATTATGAATAATTCTTGAAATTTTCTTTGGCCTTTTATTTGAAAAAGAGTGTAGTATTTCAATAGGTAACATACGGTGATTCGACTAAAATAAATATTTATTTTCAATACACGGATTATGGTATTTGGAAAATAACAAAAAAATTGTTTTTTTATATTATTTTCTGAAATTTCATTTTTAATTTTTTTTGTGAATTTTTTATAACAAGGTAACAAAATTTTGAAACTGTTGTATATTTGCAATATTAAGTTTTTTTTAAATTAATTTTCTTTTTACTTTAATTTTCCATATCTAAAGAGTGAAATTAAAATATGATTATATCAATATTTATCAAAAATGATACAAAAAATAATTTTTAAACATATTTCAAACAAGTATTTAATAAATCTGAGGAAAAATTAAAATTTATAAAAAAATAAATTCTTTTTGTGAATGAAATGGAAAAAACTCCCAAATTTATTGTGGATTTAGTGCTAACAGAATTATTTAGATCGAAAATACTAATTTATGAAAGAAAGTGTGTTCTTTCTTTTCATTGGATCTATCAATGCAGTTAAATTTGAATTTAAATTGTATCTCAATGATCAAGAAGGAAGAATCGAATTATTGAGAATTTTCTAGTTTTTAATTGATTTTGTGAAGTTCTTTTAATTTTTTTCAACGAAAAATTTGATAAATTCAAATAATTGTATTAAAATTTTTTGGTTCAATTTTTTTTTTTAAATTTTGTTAGTGTGATTTTATAATAAATTTATTTGTTTAAATCTAGGAGAAACTTTCGAAAATTAGTTGATTTTGAGATCGTTACTTTGAAAAGAACTCTTTTTGAAAGTAGAGTTATAGAATTTAGAAAAAGGGAAATTGATCTAAAAATTTTGTTAAATTTTTTTGAATTTATCAAAAATTAGCGGAATATTTTGTGAATTGAAAAGAAAAATTTTAATTTATTAATCGGAAAATTACAGGAATTATTATTCACTAATCTCACAATCATAAAAGTTTCCGTTTAAGTTACTTTTTTAATGTAACAGCTTGATTTTATATTTTTATTTGAAATTCAATGGGAACAAATTTTCAATTGATCTACTATTGTTTTTTACCACAATAAGCAACAAAGCCCGAAATAAAATTTTGTTTGACTAAGACACTTTGAATTTGTACATTTTTATTCAATGCTTATGTACTTTTGTTATTCAAAGTGTTCTAATTTTCGGGAATAATGGACAATTGAAAAAAAAAAAGAAAATGAGTTCAAATTTCATCTCTTTTTCTTTTTGTAATTCTTTAATCTCCTTTTCATTTTTTAAGGACCACCAAATGAAATAAAAACAAAATGTGAAATGGTTTGTGATTAATTAGGAAGCAAAAATGTGAAAAAAAAATCAAAAAAATTCCAATTCAAAAAAAAAAAAGAAGGTTGTGTCATGTCATCAAAAATTAAAAAAAAAAATCCAAAGTTGACACATCAAAGAATTTTTGACGAATTAAAATCGGAATTGGTAAAATATTTATAGTTGGCTGTGTGTGTGAGGAACTTTTGAGAGAAAAAGAAATAATTAAAAAAAAAATAAAAAAAAATAAAAAAAAAAATAAAAAGAGAAAAAAATGTTACCATTGAAGTCTCTTCATCAACAGTTAACAAAACCTCCAAAGGCCCGTGCTTGATATTTTCTGTTAAAAGAGCAAGTCCCATTGCAACACCAATTCCATTATCTGCACCAAGAGTTGTTCCTTGTGCTGTTAACCAACCTTTTTCAATTTTGGTGCTTATTGGATCAGTTTCAAAGTTAAATTCAAGACCTTCGTCTTTTGTTCCAACCCTAAAATAATTTTCAAGGTTTTTTTAACAAGTAGCCAACAAAAAGGAAAAAATAAAAAATAAAAAAAATAAAAAACAAAAAGAAGAAAAAAAAGTAAATAAAAGCAAAGAAAAATTCATTTTCAATGTCAAAAAAACTAAACTGAAAACTCATTACATGTCCATATGTCCTTGAATACAAATAGATGGTTTTTTTTCATAGCCCTTTGTTGCAGGCTTTCTGAAAAGTACATTTCCAATTTCATCAACAATAGTTTCAACTTTAATCTTTTTTCCATACTTTACTAATGCCTCGCGAATTGGATCAAGGTTTCCAGAGACATGTGGGATTTCGCAGACACCAAGAAATAATTCAAATACATTTTTTGGTTGACCAAGGCTTTTTAATACTTTTTGGTTATTTTTTGTTTTGATTTCCATTTGCAAAGAATTTGAGAATAAAAAAGAAAAAAATGAAATAAAATTGATCCATTTTTGTGAAAGACTTGCTTTGGTTTGGTAATGTTTGTGTATTTAGTTGGTGATTTCAACTTTGATGAAATCCTTATTACGGTGAAAGGATTTGGGTTTATGAATTAATAAAGGAAAAAAATTGAACTTTACAAATTTTGAGATTTTGAATGAATTTTCAAGTATTGTTGGAATAAGAGAATTTTTTTTTCTATGGGGCGTAAGTAAGATTGTTTTAGTTTTTACTATTTGGAAAAATTTATAATTCTTAAATCAAAAGGATGAAGGACTATTCGAATTTTATTCTCTGTGAGGGTTGAAATAAAATACTATAAAAAGAAAAAAAGCTTTAAAAGACAATGGATTAATGAAAAGTCAAAATATTGCAATTTCTGGGATTTTTAGGTTTTTTTAGAAATGGTAGGAAAATCATTTATTGATCCAAAAACTTATTAAATTTCCTGTACAAAATAAGGCAAAACTAGTAAGCTATTTTTTTTGATATTAAGAAAATGCCACTCCACTTTCTTTTCAAGTATATTTATACTCTCTCGCTACACTCTAACATACTTGAAAAAAAAGTGGAGTGACATTTTCCTAATGAAATTTTTTTTTCAAAATTTGTTGAGGATAATTTGGATTTGAGCATTCAAAAAAATAAATAAGTTAAAAAAAAAAAGTCAACAACCTGCTTTTTAATTCAAATAGAACTCAGAAGTGATTGGAAAAGAAAAGTTTTCGGGAATAATTAACAACCCATTAACTAAATCAATACACTTATCTTTTGAATACCCAACCAAACAAAATTAACCCAAAAAAAAATTCAGCATCTAATAAGTCAATTTAGATACACCAAAGAAGAAAGCAAGGAATTCTTTATTTTTTCAAGATTATTATCAAGATTTGTAAAGAGAAAATAACAAAGATGTTAAATTCAACCTAAAAATGGCTTTGCCAAACTCAAATTTTTCCAAAAATAACCTAAATTTGTCAAGTTTGCAAAATCCCTTCGATCAAGTTTCTTATAAGTCTATAAATATGTTACTCGCTGGAAAAATAGTATTCACTAACCATAAAATTCGGATAATCCTTAAAAAGAATTGAAAAAAGAAAATATTTGAAATTTTTTAAGCTTTTATTTACAAAGACTGGTAAAGGTAACGGCTATTTGAATTTTTTGAAACAAGAATTAACTTTATTCAATTATTCTTCACAATATCTTTTCTGTTTGATTCTTAAACAAAATTCTTTGGAAACTTATTATTGTTCAAAATTCATAAAAAAACTCATTTATCAACTTTAGAGAAATAAGTTATCATTTTTTGAAGAATACATTTTTCACTATAAATTTATTTGAAAAAAGATCCGATTCCTTTTTATTTGGATTTTTGGATCAAAAAAGAAAAAGAAAAATTTTCAAAACAAAAATTATATTGAAGAAATCCCACTTTTCTTAATTTCTGGGAGTCTATATGAACAATTGACCTTGAAAATATAACATTATTTTGTAACGAGAAAAATAAACCAAATATTGAAACCTTGAAGATCTAAAACCAATAGATCGTTTATTATAAACTATATTTCAAAATCCTTTTCCCAACAAAAATAAAATTTTGAAAATTAATATTTTTATAAATTGAATTTATCTATTATAATAAAAAAAAATAATATATTAATAAACAGATCTATACACTAATACTATTTATTTTTCATCTAAAAATAGAATAAAAAAAAAATAATAAAAATTGGGTCATTTATTATGAAATTTAGTTAATATACAGATATTTATTAAATTTCTTGATATTTAAAAGATTCGGTAATAATCTTTATAAAATATCAAGAGAACTGCCACTTTCAAAATAAAAAGATCAAAAATTTCATTCAACTTTTGAGAAAAAATCACTTTCCATGAATTACATTAAATCACCAAATTTCTGCAATTCTAAAAATGAAATTAATAGATGTTTAGCATCTTTTCAGAATATATAAAAATTTGAAAATTTTCCTAATTTAAAAATATTTTTTTTGAAAGATGGGTGAAAATACAGTTCAATTTATTTGGAAACAAATAGTATAAAAAACGAACTATTAATATTAAAATCAATTATTTAATAATACTTATTATTATTATTATTATTATTATTATTATTATTATTATTATTATTATTATTATTATTATTATTATTATTATTATTATTATTATTATTATTATTATATTATGATTATTGATTGGAATTGTTTTTATTATTTTTAAAATATTTTATTAATTGAGAAATAATATTTAATTCTATAGAGACATTTAATCTTTATGTTATTACTAACTCACTGAAACAATTAAGATTGAGAATATTAATTACGTATTAAAAATAATCTAATTAAAAAACATCTCTTTGGGTTATCAGTTTATTTAATAACTTTTAAAAACATATTTTTGGTTGAAATTTTTAATTTAATGTTTTATTTATTTTTCTCAGATTTTTTGATTCGATAAAAAGAAAAATTGATGAGAAATGTTCTTTCAATAAAAAATAAAAGATTATTTCATGTTTAAAATGATTATTGAATTTTTTGTTTGTAACTAAGAAGATTTTTTCACAGAGTAAACCCAATACTTAATTGTTTCATTTTTAAAGAATAAGTTTGTAAAATTCATCTTTAGAAGATAAAATTTCATTCTTCTTTCTAAAGAAAATTTATCTGAAAGAACTTGAAACAATTTTTTCCCAGAATTCATTTTGAGAGAAAAGAAATTGATCTCACATTAAAATAAAACCAATTTTACTTTAGATCCTAAAGTATAACAATAATGATCCAACATATATCAAAAAATGTAAAAATAATTGGTGGTTATTTTTTTTTTATTCTTTATATGATATTTAATAAATTCATTTTTGTAAAAAACTTTAATTAAAAAGTATAAAGTAGATGAGAATTCTATAAGATTCTATTGTTTGTCAAAGTGAGAGAAATTCCTGATAAAAATAAATATTTCAAAAAAAATGAGCAGAAAAATAAGAATTTTTTTTTTTACTAAATGTTGATTTCTTAGATTTTAAAATTCAAATATTTTCAAAAAGTATGTGTAACAAAAGAGTATTACAATTTTCAGAATTTTTCAGACTCATTTTTTTTTTTGGTTTTATTTTTAATTTATCAAAGAATTAGAAATCTTAATCAATTTTTTGCTAAAATCTCTGGAAATGAAACTTTTGATTCCAAACCAATCACAAAACAAAGATTTTGAATCTTGAATTAATATTGAAAAAAATATTTGGAAGGAAATGGAAGAGCAGATTTTCAAATACAAATACACATAATCGAATCAAGAGTGTTAAAGGGAAGATGACGAAATGTAATATCAGATCCTTTAAGTCAGGTTTTTTTCTATGAACTAAAACAACACACACAAGTCAACAAAAACACAGTAAGTTGTACCTTTGATCAACCCAATTCTTTAATTTAAAATGTGAGCCAGAATAATTTCAAAAGATAAAAATTATAATTAAGGTTCTTGATTTAAATACAATACCTAGAAATATTTTAATTTTAAGTATAGACTTTAACAGATTTTTTTTTTTTTTACAAACAAAGAAGCAGAAAAAGAAAGAATTTATTTTTTTAATAATAATTTTAAAAGATTTTTGAGAGTCATAGAAACCATGTAAAACATATTATTTACATCTAATTCCAACATAATTTAAATTACGATGATTCTAGAGCGTCTATACTCACTTAAAGATGAAATATATTGAATTATTAAAATAAAAAAATTACCACCAAAATTTCAACTCAAAGAAAAATTGAGAAAAAATTTCAAAAATGATTCATAATTATTTTGAGTTCATATTTTAATTGAAAATAATCAATTATTGAAATACAACAAATAATTTAATAAATCCAAAATTTCTGAAAAAGAAATTCAAAAAATATCCTATTTTCTTTACCCAATCCAGAATTAGAAGAATTAAAAGAAAATAGGAAATCAAAATTAATTTTGTAAATTATTTATAAAAAACAATTAATTTCTTTCATAAAAATTATCCATACTCAAGTTTTTCCATAAAGAATTAAAAATTAAAAAAAAGTAAAGAAGAAGCATTTTTGTATAAAATATTATAGAAAGATTTCCCAAAATGATTCCATTTTTGGAATTTTTATCATCTCAAAAATTAAAATTTGGAATCATAATATTAAAATGATTCCAATGGAATCAATTTTTATCAACCATTTTTCACTTGTTAAAGTACCTTTGAAGTATAATTTTTCAAAAAAAATAAAAATTATTTTATTCTGATACAGGGAATCAAAAAAAGAATCTTTATTTAGTAACAAAACTCTAAAAAAAAGAATCTTTTGATTCCATTTCAAAGAAAAATAATTTTCTAATCAGAAATAAACTTAAAAACATCAGGATTGACGAAAAGATGTTGAAAACTAAAATATCAAGAAAAAATCTCAAATATTTATTTTTTTGAGAAATATTAAAATTCTTTTGGAAAATAAAAAAAAAAAATATAAATTATTATTTTTTGAGAATGTTATAATTCCTTGTAAAAACAAATATAAAACAGAAATGGGTTGAGACTTATTATTGGAAGAAAAAAGAATCATTTGATTCCATAGAATCAAAAAAAGAATTATTTTGGGATTTTTTCAAAAAGGAATCAAAATGTCAACTCTGATTAGAGATAAGATCAAGAAATAAATGATTTTTTTTTATTTTTACTTGATCAATTTGTTAATTTTTTTGATTTTAATTTTTTTAATTGGCAGATAAACAAAGTATACGTGGATATATTCCAATCCTCTATTTATTGAGATACCAATGTATTTGGTTAAAGAAATGATTTGAAAAATTTAATTTCACATAAATGGTGTCACTCAAAATTTGAAAAGTGTACTTATCGCCTTAAAAAAAAAAATGAAATTATTATTTATATTTATTGATTTTTATTTTTTTAAGTTTTAATAAAAAAAAAGTTTAATTATTTTTAAAACAGATTTTTTTTCAGCAACTTATAAAAAATATATTTGTATTTATTTTCAAAAGAATCGATTAGTTAGATTCTTTATAAGAAAAAAAAATTAACTAATAAAAAAATAGTAAAAATAAAAAGCTAAAGAAAGAAAAGAATTAAATATAAAATATAAACATTTAGATTGATTAAAATACCATTTCTAAATTATTTTTTCACTTTTTGTTTATTTATTTGGATGTCTTTGTAATGGTCTTTGGATCTCTTTGTAATATTTATTTGAGCAGTGATCTTGTTGATTATCATCAAAGTTATGATCTTGATCTTGATTATTTAAATGCAGCGCATCAACTTTCGTTTCAATTTCTTCCACACCATCTGTTTCTTGTTCACTAATTTCTTCTATTGAAAATAATTCCGATCCAGCAAATTTGTCTCGGGATATTTGTTTATGGTGCTCGTTTCCTTTCAAGCTACGTGTAACATCTGCATCGTTTGAAAAGAATGGAATTGAAATACTTTTTGAACTTCCAAACATCATTTCGTTTCCAAAGACTAAGGTTATTGCCAATATCACCATCATCATAACAAATCCTGTTCGATTGTTTGTGTTTTTAACCAATGTGTTTTTTATATTTGTCCATTGCTCGTCAATAAAGCCAGTTTCTGGCAGACCCATCTCAATTGTAGGTTGATCCTTCTTTTCGGGAATCGTTCCCAGACTATGGATTGTGTTTTTGATAGAGCCAATAACTCTTTTTGTGACTTTTTGTTCGGGGTTTTGCTTTTTTTTTATTTTCATTAATTGCCTCTTTAACATCCTTTCTCGTTTCTATTGTTTAATTGAAAATTTTTTTAAATTTTTACATTAAAAAGAATCAATAAATTAAATCAATATATTTTGAAAAAGTTTATTTGTTTTATTTTTTTTTCAAATTTTCAGGATTAAGAACAGATTTTTAATTATTTTTTTGTTTTAGTTTTTTACAATTCATTGTTACTGTTGAGAGAAAAATGTTGGACAGAGAAAAATAGTTGGACAGCAATTTTAATTGGAAACATTACTGAAAATGATTTTTAATTTCATTCGTTTGTGAAATAACTAAAGAAAATAACAATAATCTATTTATTAGAATAAGGACTAATGTAATTCTACTTTTTCAAAACCTTATCTCTTATAATCTAAAGCGAGTTTAAAAATTACCATTTTCAGAATTAATAGCAAACTTTACTAAAACTTGGATTTTTGTTAAAATAGCATGATCTACTTTAGTTATCAACCATTCTAATGAGTATTCTACACACACCACAGATTAATGAACTTGTGACACACTTAAACCTGGATTTATATAAAATTCACCTAGTTATCAATAGGATTTGATTTTCATTTTCAGTAATGTTCCCAATTAAAAATGGTGTCCAACCATTTTTCTGTGTCAAACATTTTTCTCTCAACAGTTAAATGATTTTGATTAAAATTTTTTATTGTTTTTTTTTTTTTTTTTTGATTATGAATTATTGAAATTGTTATTTGGATTGTGGGAAAATACAAATTTCCAAAAAATCTGCAGAAAAAAATTCCATAAAGAATTAGAAGAAATAACTGTAATAAAGATCTATTATTTTTTCATTAATCATGTAATTTTTTCTGTTGTAACATGATCTCAATTTTCATTTTCAGGTTCTATTAGGTTTTTATTAAAAATCATGTTACACTTTTTTTCCCAAATTTAGCTTTTTTAAAATTCTTTAATCAAAACAAATTTTTGTTCAAGTCTCTATTAATTTTACTTCTTTTGAATCAATTCCAACCTTTAAATAACCACCCACTTTTAGGATAATCTTTGCCTTTGTTAGAGGGACACTTTATTAGTTTTATCAGTGTTAATGCCTTAAAAATCTGTAAAAATTTCTTGTTGGGAAAACAAAAGAAATTCTAAAAATTGTTTTTGGAAATTCCAAGATTTGATCACAAGAATAATTTAGAAAAATAAATAAAAAAAAAAAAATTTTTGTTTTGTTGTTGGGTTGTGTCGTTTTGGTTTGTTTTCAAAAAATTTAACTCTAGAAAAAAAAAATGATGAATTGTTTTTGGGGTTCTTCAAAAAAGAAAAAAAAAAAAAAAAAAGAGAATTGAAAAAATAAGAATTTATAAAAAAAAAAAGAAAATTGAAAAATAAAAAAAAAAAAAAAATTAACAAACCAATAAACGTTTTCTTTCTTTTTTTGATCGATCTAATTTACTTAAAATTGATTGTTTATTTGAAGAAAGGGTTTTGACTGTTTTGTTGAGATCTTTAATTTGGTTGTGGATCTTGTTGATGCTTGTTTGTGCAGAAAGCCGATTTTTTAGTCTTTTGCGGACTTCTTTTTGTTCCTCTGACAGTTTCCTAAGAACCTCAATTGACAATTCACCAGCGAGTTGTTCTTCAGTTAGATCTTCAATGACAATACTTTTATTCCCATTGGATTGGTTTGGCTTTTTTTTGGTATATTTTTTTGTTGTTTTTCTTTTTTTTTTAATAATGGTTTTTGTTCGAGGTTTTTTTGTTTGTGTGTTTTTTTCTGTTTTGATTTCCTTTTTATTCGAAACCAGATTCTTTGTTTCTCTTTGATCTTCTTGAAATGCAAGGTTTCTTTGTCTTTTTCTTTTTACACAAGAAATTTCTTTAGGAAGATCAATCAAATCATATTGATCCATTTTGGTAGGAGACGAGCCTGATTCAAAAGGAAGTGGTATTGGACTTAGGGTTGTTTCTATTTTTGGAGAAAAGGTGATTGGTTCTGTTTTTATTTCAAATTTTGGTGTAATTTGTTCTGTTTCTATTTCCGTTTCTTTTTTATTTTTTTTTTTTAATTTTTTATTAAAAAAGGTATGGAGTGTGTTTTTTTCAGAAAGTTAAAAACTTTAATTGTGTTTTTTGCTTTTCTTTGTGATCGGTTGAACAACTTACCTTGTTCAGTTAAATTCAAGTATTCACTCAAGTTAATTTGTGATCCAAAATCATAATCTAAAGTTGTTGTCTCTGTGGTAAATGGATTAAAATCTATTGTAAATTCATCTCCGATTTCTGAAAATAAACCTTCGTCAAGAAAATTGTTCATCTCAAAAAAGTGTTGACTCGAATTAAAAGATTAAAAGTGGGTTGGTAAAAGGATTTTACAAAAAATAGAACAAAGTTGAAAGAGTAAAAAAAAATGTTTAATTTAAAAAATTGCTCAATACAGATATCCCTGAGCTTTTTGGTAGGTTTTGGACTTTTTAAGTATCTGGAGGTCCTTTTAACCTTTTCCAAGTCTTTCCAACACTTCTTTTTGTTGAAAATATTTTTTACTCGTTTTTGATTGTATGAAAAGTGATAAAATTTGAACATCTTTTTCTTTTTTTCAAGTCTGAAATCTGAATATTCTTTTCGGATTAGGGGTTTACCCAATAGTAAGTATGAAAATTTTACTTTGTTAATTAAATAGAGAATACAAATTACCAACTTCTTCTTTGAAAACTCTCTTGGGAAAAGAAAAAAAAATTAGGAAAATGATGAGAAAATTAAAACCCTTTTATTATTCAAATTTTCTTAAAAGTCAACTTTTTTATTTTGTCAACGAAGAAATCTTAAAAAAACTGCTATTATCCATTTAAAAACTTTTACATTTCAACCGATTTTTTGAAAACAAAGAAGTGTGGTCAAAAAATTCTATTTTTATTGATCAAAATTTGAAAAAGTTTAAAAAACAGTTTTTTATTATTTAATAAGGAGAATCATTATTTTAGGACTACTGGGGATTACATTTATGAATTATAACATATTTATTGAGTTAAAAGAATGTTAAGTCAAGAGCTCTTGTAAAAATATATAATTTAGAGTTTTTTATTTGAAAATTTTTTTATTTGTTAAAAATATTTTCAAATTCCACATAAGATATTAATCCTAAAAAGTTCAAAAATCAAATATTGCCTCACTGATCTTATTTTCCACTTCTCGATAAAATACAATAAAGTTTAGTCTAAGGTGTCTAAATATATTTCAATATAAAGTATAAAGTTATCGAACCTAGATGTAAACTAAATTGATTAACAATATATTCAGTTTATTGTTTTGATATTTTTTCAAAATTTTGGGATACACTAAGTGAAAATAGGAAGAAATATATACATTTTTTTATATTTAGCAAAAAAAATTTTCAAATCACATATATTACCATAATATCACTTTTTCTATATGATATTTTTCTCCAAAACATTAAAAAAAAAAAAAAACACCAAAATAAACTATTAATTAATTTTTTAATTATACAAGATCAAAATTTCTGATTAAAAAAAAAAAAAATGGAATTGTTTTTTTTAAAAACCAAAAAGATACTATTTGATTTTAACCCTTTTATAATATTTTTAATAATAATTTATTTTTGTCTTTAATCGATAATAATATATATTATAAATACCCGTTATATTTTTATTTCCTCCCATTTCTCATCATCATCAATTTCTTCCCAAATTTGTTCATCTATTTGAAATCCTACCATAATATTATCTGTTTGAGTTTTTGTTGTTACAAAAAAGGTTTCTTCAATTTTTGTCGAATTAATATTATTTGTTTGAGTTTCTTCAATTTTTGTCGAATTAATATTATGTGTTTGAGTTTCTTCGATTTTTGTTGAATTAATAATATTTGTTTGGGTTTCATTATTTTTTGTTGTTATTTGATCAACATCTATTAGATTTTCTTTATCATCAAAAAAAATATTATCAAAATCTTCATCTGATTCATCGTCATCAATTTCAACAATAGTCAAGCTTGTATTCGATTCTTCGGTTCCTAAATTTGCTTGTTGCTTTTCAAGTTTTTTTTTAACTTCATTTTCCCATCTGGAATAATTAATGATTAATAAAACAAACTCAATAAATCTATTACGACTAACCATAGCATTTTCAATTTCATGCTCCGTGACAGTAATAGGTGATATTTTTGTTTGCGTTAAGGAATGTTTACCATAATTTGTCACCCAATCATGCTTTTGGATTTCATTAATCGACATTCTGTTTTCTGGTTTTTTTTCAAGAAGACCAGTGATTAAATCTTTTAATTTTGGTGCAGTATTTGGTGGAAATTTTAATCTATTCCAATTTTGTTTTGTTTTTATGATTTTTAAAAGTATAAATCAAAAAAAAAAAAAAATAAATTATTCAGTGAATAATCAATATTTTAAAAATGATTTCAAAATTAGAAATTTTTTTTTTGTGTCAAAGTAAAAAAATTAATTGTATTTTTTGATTGTGAGAACATTCTAATTTGAATTTTTATCCTTTTTTTTTTTTTTTTTTTGTTCTTTGGGGTTTAAGTAAGTAGTTTTTAATTCCTCTTATTAACCCGATTTCCTAAATTTGTATTTTAGATATTTTTTACAAAGATTTGGAAAATTAATTTTATTTATCTTCATAAAATTCTAATTTTTTTTTTCATTAAAATGAATTTTTGACAAATAAATTCACAAAAAATCATTTAATTAAAAATTGATAACATGGAAAAACGCTATATGCTTTTAAGTGTTATTTTATTTTGTGAATTTTATGTTCCAACTTACAAATTAGCAGTGAAAAATATTGACAAAATAACATGAAGAAATAATTTTTTATTTGTTTCAAACAAAACATTAAAACCCAAATAAGTGGTCAAGTTAATTTCGTTCACATTTACTTTTACAAATTAATTATTTTGCTATATATTGTTTTTAAAACTCAAACTTTTTATTTGTAAAAATTTAACTAAGCTATTTCCAATAAAGTGGGGCAAATTTATTTTAAAATATATCTTTTAAACACAATCTTAAAAAAAGCATTTAAACATCCAAAATCATTAACTACCATTTATCGATTCTTGATAATAATTCAATTCGTTTCTTAGTATTGTATTACATAAATAAAAGATATTAAATTTTCTGATCTCGATTTTGTCTGATATTTTTTAGTTGCTAAAATTGGTGTTTATTATTTTCTTTTTGTTTGAAAAAACCGTTTTAATAACTTGTTTAATCTCAAAAAAAATTCAAATAGAATTTAAAACATATAACTGTATTTTATTGTTTAAAAAATCATTTGTACCGTTTCCATATTTCCAGTTTTTTATTGAAATTTGTCCTACATTTTTTTAGCCAAAAAAGTGCTATTTTTTTTTTTCATTTTTTGGAAATATTTTGATGAATATTTTGAAATAAATAACTAAGTAATTTATTCAATTGGTATTAATATTAAACTTAATTTGATATCATCAATTAATGAATACTACCACTAACAAAGATTATTTTTTATGAAATGTAAAAAAAAATGCCCCACTTTTTTGGAAATACCTTACTTTTTTTAGAAAACTAAATTAAGATTCAAATACTTCTGATGACTGTATCTGTTTAGATATTCTTTGAATTGGAAGTTTCAAATTTAGTCACTTCAAAATTCTCTCTTTAACAGATCAGATGATTTCTCATCCAACCCTTAACAATAAAACGAGAAATGGCCCTTTCAAAGTGACTTTCCCAGTTGTTAATAACGACCAGCTTTCACATATATACATACAGCCATCTTAGTCTAATAAATATTTATTTATATAAATAAAGAATTTTAAAAATTAGATCTTACGGGGCGTCTTGAATTAAATCAAATAATTCAAAAACATCATTACTTGCAAAAGGTAATTTGCCAAACATCATATTATATAAAGTTACACCAACTGCCCAAATATCTTGTGCCTTACCTGAAAAGTTGTCATCACCAGCGCACACCTCAGGCGAAAAAAAGGCAGGTGTTCCAGCTGTCCCCCTCATATTATCTGTTTTATCAAATAATTCTGAAACTCCAAAATCACAAATTTTGACCATTCCTTTTTCGTCAAGTAACAAATTTTCAGGTTTTATATCACGATGAATAATACCATGAAAATGTAAATATTCCAAACCTAAGATCATATCTCTAAAATATTTTCTAACGAGTTCTGAACTTTCCTCAGATTCAACAGCCTTCGCCGAAGGTAATGTACCACCTTTTAAAAGCATAAATAAAAACATTTTGAAAAAATAAAAAATATATTTATTAATGAATTTTGATTCTTGTATTTTTTTAAAAATAGAAGAATTAGTAAATTTTGAAACATGTTTCTTAATTTTTATTTAGTCATTTAATCTCTTTTTTAAAATACATTTCACACAACAAAATTTAGAATCAAATTCAATGAAATAAATTTCAAGTTTTTTTATAGGATAATTTGGAATTTTTTTTTGTTTCCTTTGTGAAGAGACTATTTACAGATTTTATTTTTATTATCTTTTTTAAAAAATAAAATACTCATTATTTTCATTATCGGAATATATAGAAAGAATTATAATTTAAAATCGTTAATAAAGATCAAATCAAAGAATATCACTTGATTTACTATTTTGATTTAAAAGATAATTTATAAAAAATAATTTACATTCAGACTTTTGGATTAACATCAGTTCCCAAATAGCACAAAATATTAAATTTTCAAAATTTGTACAAAAAAAATTGTAATCAAGTATATTTTATCAATTTAAGTCTTCTTGAGAAAAGCACAATAAAAAAATTGATTTTTGGAAAATTTTTATTTGAATTTTAATTTTTTTTCAATCTCTTTTTTTTTTGACCACTTAAAATAAATAAAAAAAATAATGTGAATTACGAAAAAAAATAGATTTTAAAATAATTTTTATGTTTTGGTAAATTTTCAGGAAATATTACCACCTGAATTCATATAAATATAACCCATTTTTCAAAAATGTTGACTCACTTTTAAATGTTATTATCAGTTATTTTGTTGAGTTTTGCCCATATTCTTATCAAAAAAACAATTTCAAATTTTTGGATCAGAATCATTTTTTCAAATTTTGCCAATTTTAGATCAAAATCATTTTTGATTTTGCTTTTTTGTTTTTCTTTTTTTTTAATTTTTTTTTTCATTTTTTTTTTTTTTTTTGTTGGTTTCTTTTTCATTTGATTAATATTTCAATTCAAATCTTAACCAATAAAACTAATTGTGGTATAGGTGATTCAATAAATGAATATTTGGTAGAAGCCTAGCTACAGTTTATCAATTAAATTGAGATCGAATAAGCAAAAATTTTTTTATTCTTTAAGGTTTTGAAAAATGTTGTTTTTTTGATTTGTAAAAAATTTCAAAAATATTTACGCTTTGGAAAAATTTTTTTCACAAATTGTTTAGTCTTATTCAAAAGAACCCTTATAACGATTTAAATCATTTTTGTCAGAAAAAAATCAATTTTGGATTTTGGGGATAAAATTACAAAATTCCCAAATATCTTCAAGAAAATTATATTTTGAAAAATCGAATTTTATCTTATGCCAAAAACAAAATTTCTTGGTAAAATTTGTGAATGACTTTAAAAATTTAATTATTATAACTATCCTTCTTAAATCAATACAATTATTTTTCAATTGATTTAATAAATCAATTTTTTTGGTTAACCAAAAGAATTATCTCATAAATTGAAAAAAAATCTTTATTTTAATATTCCTGGCAACAAAGACTTGTTATTGTATAATAATGATGGAAATGGTAATAGAAATAAACAGGGTAAAAAACTTTTTATAATGTGAGAAATAAAATGAATTTAAAAATTTTCTTTTTTAGAAAAAATGGAAAAAAAAAAATTGATCCCTCACCCCACTTAAAAATTCTTTTCTGGGTTTCTTTGTCAATCAGAATTTTTTGACACTTGACATATACAAAATTTGTAAGTAGAGAATACCACAAATAACATATTTTAAAATTTTGCCTTGTTGTCGTGGAGGACTGATCCCTTAATTGATGATCTGCTGAAGGAAGTACAACAAAATTCAGAATTTTTGAAAATTTGAGATTTGAACGGAATCATTTTTTGATCAAATAACTGTTTTTGCATTTCCCGAATAAACCAAAGCCAAAAGTAATATCAATTTTGTTTACCTCTTACTACACCTTACTTTCTACACTTTATATTCAAGCATAATTGTGCACTTATCTTAAATTCTATAATACTTGGAAATGAAGTGGAAAGTGGAGGTGATACCCACAAGTAGAGAATTTTGGGTTTTGGTACCTTTTCAAGGTAATTTTGGGTTTAATAGGCCGAGAAAAGTCTTTGTCCAAATTAAAAAATATAGAAGCAAAATCATAAATTTTAAATTTTAACAATTGCTAGCGACTTATCATTCTTGAAAGAAAACATATACGAAGTTAAATATCAAAGTAGTCTGAACTGATAGTCAGTATTTGGATCGTAATGTAAAGTCAATAAAGATAATTGATTAATTTTTATTGTTTTTAAAATAATTCGATTTGATTATGAACAAAATGAAAGAATTGAAAATCGTCTTATTCTGTTTTTGTATAGTGTCGTATTATTTCTAATTGTAGATTTTACATTTTGAAAAAACACTCCTAAAAATCCGAAACAAATTCCCAAAACCAAAAAATAAAAACTGTATTAATAAAAATCTCACATAATACAAATAAATTTCCATAAAGGCATCAAAGTGTCCAAACACTATTCTTCCAATTTATGAAACACCTAAAACGTTGACATAAGTTTTTTCATTTCTTACAGTTTTGTTTAGCAAAAGTGCCGAATCTTCTTACTTTTGAGAAGATTCTGAAAAAGGTTTGTAAATTTTTTTTATGTAAATAAAAACAAGAAAATTAGATCTCTTTACCTGAAACAAACTCCATAACAAGATAAATCAAATCAGATTTTGGATCATTAATCACTTCATAAAGTTTGACAATATTGGCATGATTTAATTTTTTCATAATAGCTATTTCTCTTTTAACATTGTCAAAGGCTGTTTTTCTCCTTCCTTTTTTTTTTTTTTTTAATAATCTTTTGTTCATTATTTTGATTGCATAAAATTCGTTTCCTCTTTTAGCTTTTTTAACCTTTCCATAGGATCCTTTCCCAAGTGATCCAATAATTTGGTAATCGTTTATCATCTTTGCTGACTGGTCTCTTGTTACTGATACAATCTTGGATTCTTTGACCTTCAGTGGTGCATTTTTTCCTTCTCTTTCAATTTTGACTTTGAGATTAATATCAAGAAGTTAATTGTTTTGAAGTGGTTTTTAGAAAAAGGTTTGAATTTGGTACCTCATATTTGGTTGGTTTTTCTTTTTCATTTTTGAAAGTTTTGTTTATTTATTTTTTTTTTTTTTTTTTATTGGTTTTTTTGTGAATGAAAAGAAAGTTTTACGTTTTCCCCAACTTGAATTATGACTTGGAAGTTGATTTTTTATCTTTTTGATTACTTTTTTTCTCGACATTGTAAAACAACTTAAAAAAAATGAAATTTCTTCATCTATCCAAAAATTTGAAATGTTCAAATTGAAAAGAGGTTGTAATATATCAAATGGTAGATTTGTTTTTACTAAAATTGATGATAAAAATGATTGTTTGGGGGTGGTTATTATTTAATAAAAAGATTTTCATTAATTTGGATAAGTAAAATAGTATCTTTTTTCTAATTTGCAAAGATTTTCAAAAGACAAAGTATCATTAAGTCAAAATGAAAAAATAATTGGTTAGAAAAAATCATTTTTGGGGAAAAAGTATATCAGGAGGAAAATAATATAGTTTCTAAAATTGTTTTATCACTTTTAATTTAAATTTTTCATTTTTTTATATATGAGAGAAACTCTTCCCTTTTATTTCAGATTTAAACTTTTGAAAAATAATTTTATTTTGTAATTAATTTTGAGACAAATAAAAAGAAAATAGCAAAGATGGGATTTTTTTGTTTATTCAATTGTAAAAAAAAAATTATGTCATCTTTAATAATTCCAAATCTTAAGGGAAACTGATTAAATAAACTTATTTGTTGATTTTTTTTTATTTTTTCCTCAATTTTCCTTATATAAAAATAATTTTTAAAAATTGGATAAATTATGTTTGGTAAACCCATAACAAGTATACAATACTCTCAAAATGATTATTTTTAAAATATTACTTTTCAAAAGGTCAATTTTTTTTTTTTTTTTTTCTTTTCTTTTTTTCAAATGATTTTTATAGTTTTTTTAAATTTTTATATAAAAAATGTATCATACAAGGAAATATAAAGAATATATTTTTAGAGTTTTTTTCACAAAGTTATTTTAGTTGAAAGTGTTGATAATATCAGCAACTAATTTCAGATAAGACTATAAATTTCAATTTATTAATATTATAACACCTACAGGGATGCAGACCACTTTTTTTAATACTTGATTTTCCAAGACAATTACAATTTGGTCTTGTTATTGAAAAAGGATTTTTTTTTGTTTCAATATTGAATATCTGTTCATTTTCTGAAATTTTGAGCACTTGATACTGTTTCAATGAATTTTAACACTTTTTCCAAGAAGGTTTCCTACATTTTTTTTTTTTTTTCACAGTACTATGCGTAAAAAAAAAATAAAAGATTTGCTAATTTTTCTTTTTTAATAACTTTACTTGCTAATAAATACTATTAATAAAAGGAGATCTTGGATCAATAATTATTTTTAAATCTATTTTACAATTTAATTTGGAAAAAAAACCAATTTCCCAGGTCTCTAAAGATGTTTTTTCAAAGTCAATACAGTCAGTTCGACTTTTAGTACATAAACTTTGAAAGAAAATTAAGGTATAAAAAAAATTTGGAATTAGGTTACTAAAATTCGGATTATGGCAAAATAATTTGTGTAACAAAAAAATTAAAAAAAAGTCCAAAAAATGTATCTTAATTTGAGATTTTTTTATATACCTCAATTTTTTTTATAAGTTTACAACTTAAAATGGGTACTAACTTTAATTATTTTTTCGAAATTATTTGTTATTTTTTTTAATCACATATTTTCTAATAAATTACATTTTTTTTTTATGAAAATATTCAAATTTGGATGTTAGTTTTTGAAATTTCTTTTTTTTTAACAACAAAACTTTAAGATACGTACTTAATATTTACTTTTTTGTTTATCATCAGCTTCTTTGATAATTTAATGTCTTTGTCTTTCTAGAAAAAAAGCACCTCTTTTAAGGACTATCTAAAATAAAGCAACCATCGGGGGTCTTACGAATTAAAAAATTCGAAAAGTAGACTCTTTATCGCTTTAGATTCAGAAGAACTATAAAATTTCATACTTTTAGGAATATTTAATTATGCCAAATCAGACAATTCATTGGAAGGTGGTAGAAAAACCCTCAACCCAATCATGTTTCTTCTAACTCAATTTTTTTCAGAGGTTTTTATTGGAAACTAGACAATATTTGAATTAGAAGAAAGATGGTTTGGTTTTGGGTTTAACCATTTTCCAATAAAGTATCTGATCTGGTCAAAATTATCTATTCTTAAAAGTATGAAATTTTATCTTTCTTCTGAATCTAAAGCGATAAAGAGTCTAATTTACGAATTTTTTAATTAGTAAGACCCCCGATGGTTGCTTTATTTTAGATAGTCCTTAATTGAAATAAAACGAATTTTGTAAAGTCAATATGAATTACTTTAACACCAATAAAGAAACGTGTCTTGGAAATTAAAATATGATAAAATTTCAGATTTTGAATCTTTTTTCTATTTCGTAATCTGACATTTCTTAAGGATTCTTAGTTCACCCATATATACCATTCCAAAGATACCAAAATATAACTAAAATAAATCGTGAAATCACTCATTTTAGATCTCTTTCTTTGAAAGACTCTGTGTAAAATGAAAATATCTGAAGTATACTTTTTTCCCATTTATTATTCGCACATTTTATAAAAATTCTAATTTTTTTTTTACAACTTATATCTCATACTTTTTACTTTATTTCAAATCAATTTATACAATTTTGCTAAACTCTTGAATATTTCGAAAATAAAGTGGAGGGTAAGAAAATCAAGAGGATGTGATTTTCAAGCATTTTCAAGGCAAATTCCAAATTTGTATACTAAAATGGTTACGAAAATCCGATCTTTTTGAAAAATACACTTAAAATTCTAACAGATACTATTTCTGGACTCAACATTCTTTAAAACGAATAATTCTGTTATTTTTTGGGTTTTAAACAGTGAACCTACTGTTTACAAAATCAAGAAAGTTATTTTGAAAGGCTGACTCATCATTTTTTTTCAAATACCAGTAGAAAAAGAATATTTCATCTCCTTTTCTTTGAAATGATCTCAATAATAAGTGTTGAAAACATTGTTATTTCGAAAAAGGTTCTTTTGAAATTGAATAATTTCTTCAAGTCACAGTCAATAGTGTTCACAATTCCGTCTACTGTAGACTGTGTTGATGGATTAATTGAGTCACTTAATAACGAAGAAATTACTGGGGTTTGGTTCCATGGCGGCTTGTCCATCAAAACCCCTCTTGAAAGCACAAAGCGTATGAAACAGTTGATCTTCAAACTTGAATCAAAAAAGGATCAAATTAATGAAATGAGTTTCTCAAAGCCAGTGCTGGGATATTGTTGGTCTGTACCCTTTCTTTATTTTCTTAAAAGAATGAAATTTGAGAATATTTATCATGGCCCTTTAGCACAAAATTATCGCTTTTATGCGTTTTCACAAAGGCACTTAACTGATATTTCCAAGTCATTAACTGGGAAATTAAAAACTCAGCTCATACCCGCGAAGGCGATCAACGAATCTGCAAGAAATTGTCACGATTTAAGCGGCTTTCTTTTTGCAGGGGTTGTTCAAGTAATATACCCTCTTTTAGTTAAATATTTTTTGATCGGCCCAAAAAAACAAAAACAAAAAGAAGAAAAAAAAAAAAGAAAAAGAAGAAGAAAAGGAAAAGGAAAAGGAAAAGGAACTGGAAATGGAAACGGAAAACAAAGATTTAATTCTCATTTTTGAAGTCTATGGATCCTTAAAGCTTTCACAGTGCCTTCAAGGAATTATAAAATTAATCAAATCTAAAAAAATCTCTTTGAAAGCAATTATGATAGGACACCTGTTAACAAAAAACAGCAAAGCACTTGAAGCAATTGAAGATTTTAAGCAACAAATCAAAAATCTTTCCATCCCTTTATTTGTAAATTTGCCAGTCGGACACATCCCACCAAATTTTGTTTTCCAAATCACAAGATCCACAATTAATTATCAGGAGGATCACATTCGTTTTAAGTTTTAAGGAATAATGGCTAATGTTAACTTTGATTTTGATTCATTCTCTATCGAATAAAAGAATGAGACTAAATAAAACAGAACAAATATCATTAGTAATATCTCGAAAATCGCGTTTTTATGAAAATAAATCCTTCTTTTTAAAGATACCGATATTGACCCTTTTATAAACAGAAATTAGCAAATTGAAAATTTTGGGTTGGTAGCAACAAGATCTTTCATAAGGATTTATCATTATTAAAAATAGTTGTTTACCTAATAATTAAAATTAAAAAACGTTAAATTTTCAATACTGCAGTTTTATTTACTTTTGGTTATTTTTTGTTTGGCACCTTTTAAAAACTTTCTACTGAAAAACGTTAAAAGTGGGTTTTTTTTGTTCGAGTATCATACTATTGAAATAAATTCAGAAATGAATTTTCGTTATATAAATACCTGTGGTACTAACTTCATTAAACAAACAAAAATGCTTAATAATGTATTATACTCATATTTTTAAAAAGATAAGCCAGTCAAAACTAACACAGTTGTATTTCAAAATGATAACTAGTTAGGATTTAAAATGGAAATTGATACTACCCGTTTGCCCTTTTCTAAAACTTTCCAAGAGCATAATTGTTGTTTTTTCGAAATCGATTGTGCGTCTACCTGTTGAGTTGTTTTTAATTGATATTAGGTACTCATTAACATTGACAAAATTATTTTTTCCATTTCAATTTTTTTTTTATCATTGTAATGAATGTTCCCAGAAAAAGAGAAAATTAAAAATGATTATTTTAGTAAAAAAAAAAATCTTCAATCTTCTCGATAATGTTAAAAAGGATAAGAAACCATCTTGTTAATTATAATCAGAAAAATTCAAAAAAAATTTGATGGAAATTGTATTGTTTTCTGAAAAATTTATTCTTTATTTAATTAACTTGACAAAATCTTTCTAATTTTTATAATAAACTCTTTTTCAGTTAAATGGATCAGTTTTATTGAAGAAATAGAACATATTCTATGATTTTAATTCCTTTTTCTTCTCAATATAAATTTTCAATTTTTAAAACTGATCATTTTTACTCATCTTATTAAAATTTATTTTTTTTTTCTTTTCTTGTCTTTTTTTTTTTTTCACTTTAAGCAAGTCAATTCATTTTTTTCTTTTTTTTATTTAAAAAATTAATTTGAAAATAAAAAAAAATACTTTGAAACACCATATTAACCTTGCAGAAAAGGGTGGTTTGTCTTTTCTTTTAGAATGAATACATTTACAATTAAAAAATTTGATTCTAAACAATTTTAATTTTCTGAAGAAATTTTTCAAATTTTACAGGAGATGTTCAAATTAAAGGGGCCAAAAAAATTTTGAAAATTTTTTTTTTTTTTGAAATTTTTGTTTTGTTCAGGTATTCTTTTCATCAATTTTCAATCTAATTTGAATTTTATTCTTTCTCTTATTCCAAACAATTCTAGTTTATTTGATTCTTTGAAAAAAAAGAGAGAATTTTTCATTTTTTGCTGGACCTTTTTGAATGAAATTGGGTTTAGAATCAAATTCAAAACTTTTTAAAAATATTATGTTGAAAAAAAAATTTTCATTTGATTTACTTATTTTGTATTCAATGGATGAGTTCATAAGAAAAAAAAAAAAAATCAATAATTATTTATACCTATTATTTAAAATAAAAAACTTGATTATTTATTAAGAGAAAGGAATAATTATACATAATTTTCTTAAAATATTAAAAAAGGCTATGAAGAAAAATAATTTAAATACTATTATAAAAAAATAATAATATCATTTGTATGAACGCACAAAAATTTATATAATTCCTAATAAAAAATTTAGTGTTGTAAAAGTGTATCAATGTAATTAGTTATCATACTGATAAATTCAAATAAATCTCTGAAAATTTTCACTTCATTTTCCATTTTAAAAATTTTTTACACAAGCTTTAAAGAAAGCATTTTATTCTTTTAAATTTACAATAACTTTATAAAATTGGTTAAACTTTCAAAAGGTTCTTTATCTTTAATTATTTTAAAAGTTGAGATATGAAATTATAAAATGGGAAATTGAACTCAAAAATTTATTTAATATATTTGAGAATATCAGTATCTATATCTCAGTTCTTAGCTCATGAAATAAATTGTTATCAGGGGTAATACCAATAGATTATAAAAAAAATGTAATAATTGCTATGTACAGTATGATAGCTCGTTTATTTATCCCAGTTGGTACACTTTTGTTTTGTGATAGGACTATTTCTCATTAACATCGCACCCTGATAGGTAATTATTTATATAAAGTCTCTTGTTAGGTTTTACAAAATTTGAAAAAAATGTTTAAAACCAAAGTTTAAATAAAATATTGCTAAAAAATCAATGAAAAAAAAAAGAAGGATTCAAGTTTTCCTAAAAGACCCCATTAACACTTTTATTGTTTGGATTTATCAGTCATTTTTTTTTTTTTTTAAATTAGATATCCTATATAACATGTTTCAAATGTTGCAGATAATTTGTGTTTGATAACAGACGGAAGGATATCATCTCTTGACAAAAAAAATAATAATAATATATAAAATTATCCAAGAATTTGGACTGAATCCAAATATTGATAAAACTTTCAACCAAAAACTTTATACAAATAAAATATTTAGTAATTGAGTAAGAAAAAGAAAAACATTTACAAAAAAAACTTTAAAAAAAGAAAAAGATAGCTTCAAAAAAATCAAAATGATTTTTAACTATAAAAAAACGTAACCAATAGGAGTAAAAAACACCAAATATTCAAATCAACGTGCATTAGCCAAGTATTTTCTCGACTATTTATTTTTAATTTGTCTCAGAAGTATTTCAATTCAATCTATATTTGAGGATAAACAAATTCAAAATAAAAAAATAACAGAAAAAATAAAAAAAAAGAATGGAAATTAAATTAATAATATTATTTTTTATTTTTCAATATTTCATCGAGAGACTTTTTTAAAAAATAGAATTCTTCTTTAGATTTTAAAATAATTGGCACTGGCACGTTATCCCAATTTAAAATATTGATTTTATGGTAATTAATTTCCACATTGAAAAAATAGGTAATATCGAATTCTAAATTGAAATTTGAATTGGTATTGCTATTGTTTTTTTTACGATAATTCATTTTATAATTGTTAATAAAGTCGTCAAGTTTTTTGTACTGCTGTTCTGTAATTATTTGAGGGTCGAATTCGTCAATGGAAAGATTTACCAATAATTGTTGTACTTGTATTAGATTAAGATCTGGCGCAATATCAGAGCAGGCCTTATAATTTTCGTTTGAGTTTTCGACAAGAACTTTATTCATGGCAAGGCACTGTGAAGCTTGTTTGATTCTAAATAATTTCAAATCCACTTTTTTTTTATTGAAGCGAAATTTATTTAATAGCTCTTCGAATTGAGTAATTTTCAGTTTTATTTGGAACCCATTGCCACAAGTGCAATATTTCTTTTGGCGCAAAAGCTCATTTATTAAAGTAACATCTATCGCATAAACAATTTGTTTGAAAAAGATTTGAATAAATTCCTTCGGCAGATTGTTATTCCGGATTGATTGGATTAAATTCTCTAAAATCTTTTTAATTTGCAACGAAGGATCCTTTTTTTCCTTGCCTTTTTTTTTGTTCTTCCGTGTAGATTTTCGGGAAAATGATGACTTTTGATAAATTAAAAACGTTTTTATTAAATATGGTTTTATTGATTTAAAAACATTTGTAAAAATCAATTGAAATATATTCGTAATCTCGAGATTAACTTGTTTTTTGAATTTCAAGATCTTTAATTGCTTTTGCTCTTTTTTAATGATGATTTGTTTATGATATTCTTCAGTCAGCCCATTATTCTTCGCGGCACTTTTTTTAAATGCCTTTAATTCCCTTTTTAATTTGATCGCCTTGCCCAATTCCGTTGGAAATATCTCATTTATCAATTTTATCATAAAAACTAAATTGGATAATAACCAATATAAATTTTCTGTTTTATTTCTGTTGACCTGGATTAATAAATTAATTGAATTCAAATAAACTGACAGAAAATTTTCAGTTTGAATTTGACTCAATTGGAAATTGGAATTTAATATTAATGGATTTGGTTGGAACGCATCCCAATTTAAAAAACATTTCATTAATACACAACTTGGTAGTGGGTATCCATTTGAATAGATCGATTCCGAAAAAAATAGTATTCTTTCGATTAACCAATTTTCTAATTTAATTAATTTGGAATATTGCAAGGACTTTTTTAAATTTTCAATTTCTTCGTCTCGGTTTTTTAATACATTTTTTTGTTCACTAATAATCTGATCCTTCGAATTAGTTTTTGGATTAGTTTCGTTATCAAAGGATTCCGTTGGCGTTTTTGAACGATTACTATTATTAGTATTGTTTTTTTTTTTTTTAGATTCGAAATTACTTGGTCTTTGGTTTTTATGAGAAGTGTTTCTTTGGTTTTTATTTAGACTTTGTTTTTTTGGGGTAAATTTTTTATTTTTATGCTTTCTTAGATTTTTTTTCTTTTTTAAAGTACTTGGCGATGGCCTTGGAGAAATTAAGTCATCAGATTTTGATCTTTTATTATACTGATTATTGTTGTTTTGTTTATGTGGTTTTTTTTGTTGTGTTTTTGGATATTTTAAATTTTTTTTTTTTTGATTTGTTGATTTATTTTTCTTATCTTTCTCTTCTTCCTTTTCTTTTTCTTTTTTTTCTTTTTCTTTTTTTTCCTTTTCTCTTTTTTCTTTTTCTCTTTTTTCTTTTTCTTTTTTTTCTTTTTCTTTTTTTTCCTTTTCTTTTTTTTCTTTTTCTCTTTTTTCTTTTTCTCTTTTTTCTTTTTCTCTTTTTTCTTTTTCTTTTTTTTCTTTTTCTTTTTCTTCCTTTTCTTTTTCTTCCTTTTCTTTTTGTTCTTCCTGCTCTTGTTCATTAAGTTGATCCGTTTCTTCTTCTTCTTCTTCTTCTTCTTCTTCTTGTTTTTTCTTTTTATCTGGGGTATTATCAAGAAACATTCCTAAACCTAGCCCATGATTAGATTCATTTTCACTTGAAAATGAGCTATTTGATTCAGTATCACTACCACTAATATTTGAAGTTGTACGATCTTCACTCAGATCAGATGAGTCATTATTCTTATCCTTATCCTTATTTGTATTCTTTTCTTGATTACTTAAACTGGATTTTTTTCTTTTATTATCCTTTTGGTCAACTGAATGATCATGTGATATCCGAAGACTGGAAGATTTTTTTTCCTTCTTTTTTCCTTCTTCTTCTTCTCCTTCTTCTTCTTCTTCTTTTTCTCTTTCTTGTTCTTCTTTTTTTTTTTTTAATTGCTCTTTTCTTTTTTTACTAAAGGATTCAATTAATTCTTTTTCCTCTTCATCTAACTCAAACATTGAATTTTTTTTTCGAACTCTTGTTTTGTTCCATCCACTCACTGAATTTTTATATGGTTTATCATTCTTAAGATCTAAATGTCTATCGTTGCCATTGCCCTTATCATTATCATTCTCTTCCTTTTTTCTTTCATTTTCTTGATCATGATCAGTTTTCTTTAATGTTTGCTTAAATGTTAAATTTTCATTTTGGTTATTTGGTTTTTCATTGTAAATTGGGGAATCTTCCTTTTCCTCATTACTGTCATTACTAAGGCCATGAAACTCTTTTTCTTTTTCTTTTTCTTCATTCCCAGAATTTTCTTCAGTTGAGTTGTATGAAGAAAAGTCTTGAGAAGATTCTTTAAAATCTTCATCGTTGTTGTTTTGGTTATAAAAGTCTTTTCTTTGTCTCCTCTTTATTCTTTTTTCTTCCTCTTCTGAGTCTGTTCGAAACTCTGTTTTGGCTGTAATTTCTGTATAGTCCTCTGTTTCTGAAACAGGCTTTAATGTTTTTCTATTCAGCATTTCAAACTCTTCAAATTTACGTAAGACATGTGTAGACTTTAATAAGGGCAGTTTTTCTTTTTCTTTTTGCTCTTTTGATTGATTTTTTTTTTTTTTCTTATTTCTTTTTTTGTTCCCATTCAAATCAATGCGAGACGCAATCGTTAATGTGGGGACCCTCAAATGGCTAGTTCTGTTTTTTAAATTTAAAGGGTATTCCAAAACTAATGGCTTGTTTTTTGTTGATCCGTATTCGAACCTTTTTGTAACGTCAATTTCAATTTTGCCGATCTTAATTTCCTTTCGCGATCCGCCTTTCAATTTGCTTGAGAGCTTCTTGTTGTTTTCTTTTTCTAAAATGATCGAGAAACTGATTTTTTTTCTTTTGATTTTTTTTGTTTTTTTGTCAACAAATAATGTGCACGGAACGCTGAACTCCTGGTTAAATGTTGTGCAGCCATATTTGTCAAGTAATGAATTTTGGGTCTTGTCACTATGCTTGCCTCGGGTCCATTTGATAAAAACAGTTCGGTTTTTTTGTTTTATGCAAGACAATGTACCAATTACAATGTCGACTTTTGCTGAGATTTTGTTGTTTTTAAACATTTTCGTAAAGTTAATTTAGTTTGAATTTGGAGTGAGGTGTGAACTTTCTTTGTGTTTATTTTTGTATTTTTTTTTTTTCTTTTTTGATATGAAAAGTAAAAAAAATGAGAAGAGATATTTATTCCATAACAACAATTCTTGTTTGTGGTTTGGTCAGAAATAATTATTTGAATTAATTTTTGTTTTTGCTTTAAAATTCTTTGAATTTGCAAAAGTTTTTGAAATTTAAGGGCTAGTGTTAATTTAGATTCGTCGATAACTCAAGTCTTTTAAAATTGAGGTTATATGGTACTATTGTTCAAATGAATCTGAAAAGTCTCTGTTAAATCTTCACATATTCCTCAAAATTTGCACACAACATCAAAAATTGACAAAAAAAATATCTCAATTAAATATATTTTTCTAAACTTAAAATAAAATTAAGTTATTTAATATTAGTGTTTTAAGAGATAATCATTTTTATCTCAATATTAGAAAAAAATTTAAAATTCAGAATATTACTAAAAATTGTCAACAAATTGTATTTATAATTTCAAAATTACTGAATAAATTATGGTTTTTACCTTCAAAATTGATTTGAACTTATGTATACTAACTGATCTTGGGAGGTTGGATGTTGCATTGGAACAAAGAAGAAAATAAAGCACGGATTATATTTTGAAACAGAGGTTATAACCTTTGAGAAAACATTATTTTACAGATGAAATTTTTGTAAATGAAAAAAAAAAATTTCTTTCTTCAAAAAAATGAACTAAGTGGAACAAAAAATTATATTGGATTTATTTTAAGGGTTAAGTGTTAGAACAAACTTCATTTAATATGTTAAAGAGAGAATTGTGAAGTGACTAAATTTGTGATTCCTGATTCAAAGAGTATATAGATAGGTACTAAAAATTAGAAGTATTTGAATCTTAATTGAGTTTTCTAAAAAAAAAGAAAAAAGAAAAAGAAAATAAAAAAAAATTTGTATGCTTAATTTGTTGAAAGAACTCCTACAATTTGTGATTGATCGAAGGTTAAATAAAACTCATCAAATTTTATGTGATTTTTTTATTTAATAAACTCAAAATTGACCTTCTATTGACAATTGAAAAAAATTTTTTTTTCAAATATAACTAATCAGAGGAAGTAAATTGTAGAAAGATTGTAAAAAAGAAAAAGTTTAAAAATAAAAAAAAAGATTTAAAAGTTTTTAAAATTCAAAATTATTTCCAAATTGAAAGTAATGTGTAGAATTGTTTATTATTTTAACTTTTTTAAATAGGTCTAAATTTTTGGAATTTTGTTTATTATTCAATAATAAATTTATAACTTGAGTTAAAAAGTGGCCGGTCCCTAATAACCCGATTGGGTACTGACGAACAGCCTCAAACCATTTTTAGAAAGGTCTACATGAAATGATAATGTATCAATTTTTCGAAAAAAAGTCTGGGTGAAATCTTAAAAATCAAAAATAAAGACCAATTTTTTATTGATTCTGAAAAAAAACTCAATTTCACTTTATTCTTATTTGGGTGAGGTCAGATAAAAAAGTTGAAATTGTGCCAGAAAAGTCCAGATCTCCAATCACCTTTGAGGCTGATCACACTGAAAACTGGTTATGATTATTCATCTTGTTATAATATTCCATAGGAATAAACAAAAACTTGTTTGGTTATTTTGAAAATGAAACTAATAGATTGGTATTCAAGGAAAGAATTGTTTTTTTGAAGAAAAAGGGTGAAACTAAATACGGAAAGTTGTTTTTCTAGATTTAAATCACTAATAGTTTGTACAAATCTTTTATAAATCAGTATATTTAAAAGAAGGTTGGAAAAAAGATTGAAAGGGGGTTACAATATCAATTTTCTTTAAAATTGTTGACAAATATAAAAAGTACTAAAAGTTATTGTGTAGAGAAGGAAAGAGTTTTTAAAAAATAATAAAAAATGAAAAATCGTATTTTTTGTTTTTATTGCTATATCCCTTCTTGAATTTTAGAAAAATGATAAATTTGGAAAACAGAATAAACAGCTATTGGTCGATTTCAATTTATTCTTTAAAAAAACTACCCCTTATTATATTTTTGACCAGATGATTAAAGGTAAAAATTATCATTTTAGAATTGTTTTTATTAATTTATTTTTCCAAATATAAGTATAGAAAACTTAAAATAATAAAATTATAGTTTTTATAATAAATAATTTGAAAAAATCAAAAAGTGACTATTTTTTGATTTTTTTCAAACCAATATTTACACAATAATCATTAAATTTAAAAAACAAAAAGATTAATTATTTTTATTTTTCCAAATCTAGTTATGTTATCAATATATTATCGATACGTAAATATAATTTGTAGATCGAATGTTCAAGATTTATTTATTTTTTGTTAAAAAGATCAATTTTTTAGCTAACTAATTTATATCTAGAGGTAATTTTACAAAATAAATTTACAACTTTGAAGTCCAAATATTGATTAATTATTCTTGAAATTTGTGAAAAAGGTAACTTTTTTTCTGAAATTCTTATATTTTATACAAAAAAGAAAGTTTTTTCTTGTGATTGATCAGACAAAAAAAGAGTATCATTTTTCTAATAGATTTTTTCGAGACATTTGAACCATATTTTATTAATTCGGTTTGCAAACAATATTAGCGTACCTAAATTTTAAACTTCATATTTGTTGACTTTGATCGCTTTAATGAGATAATGTTTCAGTTAATTATCCTTATTAAATTCTCAAATTCCCCTCATTCAGTATTTTGGTTCAACCATTTTCTAGAAAAGTTAAAAAGATCGAACTAATAAATAGATAATGCAAATTTCAATCTATTTCTATAAAAAAATGTACAAATGTCAAAATAATCAACTCATACTAATTAAAATCTATATTTGAACTTAAAAAGTGTATTTATTTCTTATAGAAAGCCAATGCATTAAATGATCAACCCTACCAACAATGAACAATAAGTAAATACCATTTTTGTTTCTTAAAGTTCTACTATGAAAAAAGGCAATTATTAAAAATAAAGGATCAAATTGATAAAATTTTCTCCTAAAATTGAGTCAATTTTTAATTTTAATATCAATGAAGATCTATATCATTTTATATATTTGTTCAACCTATTAAAATAATCATAAAAATCCTGATATTGATTTAAAAAATTCAATATATCTAATATATTAAAAAATAATAATTTTTTTAATATTATTGGCAAAAAAGAATCAATAAAGTTTATTATCCCCAGTGGATAATAGAAACATATGGATATCTTTAAAAAAAAATCTAAATTAAAAAAAATTTGAAATTAGAGAAGTGCGGTCAAGTGCTTCCAAGTGCTGCGCAAACCCTAATTAAAGTGTCAGTCAAGTGACTAGGTTTTTCAGAATTCAAAATAATAGAGAAAAATCTTTGAGTTTACTCATTTCTTTAATATTATGGAAAACCTAACTGTGGTTTTTTTTTTTTGCTTTTTGTTTTTTTTTCAATCAAATGATTTTCTAATCAAAACAAAAATTTTAAAAAAACTTAAAGAAAGTGACCGTAGAGTGCTTTAGAGTGCCGTCAAGTACCTAGGTTTTCCCGAATTCAAAAGAATAGAGTACAATCGATGATTTAACTCAATTCTTTCAAATTATTGAAAATCTAACAGTGTTTTTTTTGAGGTTTTCTATTTTATTTTGAAAATCTATTGATTTTCTTTAGGTTTTTTTGAGTTTTCTATTTATTTGAAAAATCAATAGGTTTTCTTGAGTTTTCTATTTTATTTCTGAAGTGTTCTAGGTTTTTTTTACTTTTTGGAATAAATGGTAAATTTAAGAAATTTTCGGTTTATTTCAAAAATTAAAAAAAACCTAACTGGAAATCAATAGTAAAAAATATTTTTTCAATTTATATCAATAAATAATTCTTTAATAGTCAAAATAATTGATTCCCTATTTGTAAGATACTCATTAGATTTAAAATTCTTTTAAAATATAATTAATTTTCCTTATGAACTGTGCAAAAAAAATTACTAATTTGTTTTTACTATTAAATTTGAAAAAAAAATATTAATAGAACATGGAAAATTAGATTTTTCAAGTTAAATTGTTAAATATCTTTCAAAAATATTTTTGATCAAAGATCTTCTAATTAACCAATACTGTTTGCTGATAAATTCTAATAAATTACAAAAAAATTTTCGTTCAATTTCCATTTTTATAAATCTTCGAACTGTTTCTTATCAAACATTCCAGGACAAAGAATATTTTGAGAACAAATAATTTTACAGAGTTTCTTAACATTTAACTTCATAAAATTCTTTATTCAAAGCTTGATCAGAAAAATTTTAAAAAAGACAATCAAGTAAAAATTTCAATATTTAAATTACAATTTATCAGTATTAATAGTTCTGTTATCAAAAAGATAATAATTTGTTTCGGTTTAATTTTTTTTTGAAAAATAATTTCCATTATGGTGATGGGTTTTAGAAATTGAAAATATAAAGTTTTAATCACTAATTTTTACAAAGATAAAAACTGGAAAATAAAATTAAATTTTTTTTCCCTTTCTTCTTCACACACCATAGTGCCCTGAAATTTTAGTTCACACTTTTAATCGATCACTGTATTTTCTTTTTTTCTTTCAAAAATAGAATAACGTGTTTTTGCAAATTTTAGAAATTATTCACCAAAGCAAAGTGAAAAAGAAGTAAAAGTAACAAAATATGTTCAAATAATTTGATTAGAAACACATTATTCGACAACAAATGAGATAGAATAATCAATAAACCAACAAAAACGTTCACCTTTAATATAAACAGACTCAGTATCGAGTTTGAAATAATCCCTAAAGTAGACTAAACAAATTTGTAAAAACGATTTTTAATTTGTGACACACTTGAGAAATTATTAAGTAGACAAAAACACAAATAATTTAACAGCTTGACTTAATCTTTGATACAAAGTGGAATTTTATTTGCAAAAATAATTAATTTTTTTCCGATTCTAAAAAACACCTTTTTTATATGACCAAAAGTTGTCGGAAAAACCAAATTTTAATGCATGGCTTGTAGTGTTTGCATCTCATTTTTCTTTCAAGAAATAAATAACTGGTCAGAAAGAGTCAACATTTTTTTTACAATTTCCAGTTTCTTGCTTTGGAAAAAATGAGTAAAAAAACAAATAAGAAATCCTTTTTACCTTCTGTTTTCAACAAATCCAAAAAAAGAAAGACACAACAAAACATAATAAAACGACAACAGTTCCAAATTGAAGTTCTTGAGTCGCACTACCGTGAATTAGTAAATGAAAAAAGACGACATTCCAAACATAGCTTTAATGGCTATTTGCCAAAATATCGAAATTTGTTAGCAAGGATTGACAACAAAAATTTGGAAAACAGCGCTTTACAACTCCAATTAAAATTGATTCGAAAAGCTATTGTAGAGTTTACCAAGAACAATAACCAAAACGAGAATGAAAATGAAAATGAAAATGAAAATGAAAAGGAAAATAAAAACATAAAGGAAAAGGAAAATGAAAATGAAAAGGAAAATGAAAAGGAAAATGAAAATGAAAATGAAAAGAAAAAGGAAAAGGGACTGGAAAAGGAAATCAAAACAAAAAACAACAACAACAATAAAGAGAATGAAAAAGAGAATCAGGAAACTTTTGAAGAAATGTCTGTTGAACAACTTGAACAAGATATTGTAAATGAAATGAGTTCAATGTTTGAAAATCCTGATCTACTCGAATCATTTTTGCCGAACAAGCAAGAAAGCACCAACCCAGAAACTAATCCCAAAAATGGCCAAAAAGAAAGCAAACCCACAAGATCTTTACCACATTTCGAAAAAAGAATTGAGGAAAAACAACAGACGATTGAAAAATTGGAATTGCGTATTTCTGAACTCACTTCACAAGAAAAGTTACAAAAAATCGAAAACAAGCTTTTCTTGAAGCAAACAAAGATTCTTGAAAAAGTTGATCAAACTAACAAATTACTGAATGAATTAAAATTAACAAAGGAGACCCTACTCTCTGAACAGTCACAAACGCAGCAATATTTTTTGTCTCTGCAGGAGACTGTCGAGGGTAAGAGGTTATTAGAAAGCCAAGAGAGCGAGTTTAAAAGCACAACCGAGCAAGTCATGGCATTCGAGAGGAAAATTAAAAAGGTAATTTTTGATTTGGGCAATATTAAGGACATCAAAAAGGATTTTATTCAAATTAAAAATAGACTACGCGACTACCAGATCAAAATAAGGATCCAAGAAAAAGAAAACGAAGATTTGTTGAGACAAATTAATGGGTACAAAGAGCTGAAGGATTTTTCCAAAATTAATAATTCCGAAACGAATGATTTAAGTGAAATTGAAACCTCCCAATCAGAATCAGAGTCTTCTTCTTGTGGGCTGGTTGATCCCGAAACCCAGTCAAACACTCAACTGTCCTTGCAATCAAAAACCATTTTGAAAAAAAAAAGAATGTATGCCAAAAACCATTCCCCAAATTCAATTATCCGTATTCGACAGAACGATCGTTTATCGCATTCCTATGATCAAGTAGTTCCTAAATTTAGCAAACCTTTTGGAAATACCTCGCAGTCCTTATTAAAAATCCATCACAACACCAAAATCGACAACAACAATAATAAATTAAATTCCCACAAGCCAATCAACAAAATCGCAAAATCCAATAGTGATGGGATAAGAAATGACCACACCTTACCAGACAGAAAAGTTAAGTGCCACAGTAGAAACTGCGAGTATATTGGTAATACTAATGTACAATTAAAACGAAATGCTTCAAACGATGATATCTTTTCGGTTGTATTTAAGAATGAAAACAACAAAAAAAACAGGTTCAATCACAACAACAACAACCAGAACCAAGAAAATTATAATGATCTTAAAAAGATCCAATATATTCAGAAAAACAAACACAAACTTAAAACTACTTTTAGTACAATGGAAATACCAGTTTATGAAAAAATAGAAATTGAATCGTTAGAAATGCTATTGTCAATCCCAATCGCAGTTTCGTATTTTAAGGAATTTCTAACAGAGCAATTAAATCAAGAAAATATTTTATTTTTTGAAGCTGTGAAAAATTTAAAATGCAATTCCTATTCAAACAGGGTAACCTTTTTGATTTCTCTCTTTCTCTCCTTTTCTTTTTCTTTTTCTTTGAAATTTTTCTTTGAAATTTTTCTTTTATTATTTTGATTTTGATTTTTTCTCGATTGTTGTTAAAATAGTTAATATAAACACTAATAATTTCTGTTAAGGCTCATGTTATCAAAACTACCCTTTCGGGCTTTGGCCAACCCTGTGTTTCAAATTAAAATACTTGTTTCTTTTTGTTTCGAAAAATTACGGATTACTTGATCAAGAAGCCAACAATAAACATAAAGTAAATATTGTATTGGTTTTTTAAAGTTCTACTATTCAAAAAAAATATTTTAGAGCAGTGAAAAAAATACCGGACATGAAAAAAATCCCGGACAAGATTTTTAATTGTGAATATTAGTAAAATTATTCTGTAATTTCAGCTATTTACAATCAAATTCCCTTTTTTAAGAATCGAACTTTTTCAATTATAACCCCCCCACTTATTAGAATGATGATTGATGAAATCACACTTGTTCAAAACACCATTCAACCAATCAAAAAACAAGGAGAAAAATTATCATTTTCCAAACTCTAGTAAACCTCAATAAAACTGGATTGTTTTCCAAAAAATTTGATCAACATTAGGCTATCAAACAATTACTCAAGTATTCTAGAGACACCTTACTTTGATGAACTTTAGGTAGTTTTATTACTAATCTCATAAAAAAATTGGTTATTTATAATAAGGATTTCATTGAAATTAGACAAAAATTTTACTAATATTCACAATTAAAAATCTTGTCCGGGATTTTTTTCATGTCCGGTATTTTTTTCCCTACTATAAATTAAAGATCAAATTGGAAAATTTTTCTCTTTAAATATCTACGAAAAATAGAAAAAACAAAAAATTTCAGAAAAAATGAGAAAATTAGGTAAAAAAATTTTAGCTAAATTCAATTCATAATTTAAAATTTTCTTAAAATATCAAGGACTTTGCCTTTAAAATTGAGTTCTACCTTCGGTGTATCACTGGGTAGTGAATTAGATTTTATATTGTAACAGGAAGAAAAACAAGACTGGGCTTTATGTTATATTTGTAAAACCAGAAAAAAAAAAAAAGAACTGGTTTATTTTGAGAATACGAGTTTTATGCTCTGGACACAGTCATTTTTGTCCACTATTTTTGAAAATATTTTTTCAATCTTCATCATAATATAAAAAATGTTATTACGCCTTGAATATGATTGTTGAATATTTGATCTGAAAGCTGACGGTGGCTTAAAAAATAAAATTGAAAAAAAAAGTTAGACAAAACTACTACGTTCCGTAACCTTTCATCTTTGAATAATAGACTTTATTCGCAATAGAATCAAAATTACAGAACTTCAAATTCATGAGGATATCATATTTATTGTTATCAGTATAACAACGATTTTTAAAAGTCTCAAGTCAAGAAAAAAAGGTATATTTCAGGGTAATTTATTCCAAATAAACTGAAGAATGAATTTTTGTTAAATTCAACTTTAGGATATTTTTTTGAATAGATAATAACTAATAGTTTTGAAAACACTCTACTCATCAAATAAAACTGAAATAGAGAAAAAAAAAACCCTTATGATAATTATTAAAAGTGTCCGTAGAGTGCCTACAAGTGCCTACAAGTGCCTACAAGTGCCGTAGAATGCCTAGGTTTTATAAAATTTTGGAAATGTAATGAAAATTTATTAATTTTTCCTTAATATTTCTAAAAAAAAAAAAAAAACCTAACGACACACACGAAATTATTTTCCTATCTTCAAAAATAAATAAAACACATTCTATTTTTTTAAAATGCTAATATGGGAAAATTATATTTTTCACCGTTTTCAATTTTATTTTATTAATTTGTTTTAATTTCATGATTTAAATAGCAACTAAAAAACCAAGTTAAGAAGATTTATAAAACATTTATTAAGCCCGGCTCTGCATTTGAAATTAATATAATTTCGCAAACAAGGAAAAAGATCATTGTAAACAT
Organism: Anaeramoeba flamelloides; assembly: GCA_027625915.1. Classification (NCBI taxonomy): domain Eukaryota; family Anaeramoebidae; genus Anaeramoeba; species Anaeramoeba flamelloides. Next base: position 6,132,301 of record JANTQA010000032.1, on the reverse strand, counting down.
TGATTTGAAAAAATACGATGTTAATATGTTTGATATAGCACAACAAGCAGTTTTCAGACATATGAATTTAAATTCTTTTAAACAATTCACACTCTCCTTTTTATATAAGAAATTAATAAAAAGGCTAGATGACAAGCATTACTATTATTTAAATTCTAATAAAAAAAGCCAGTTAGTACATATCAAAAAAAAATCAAACAAGCAATATTTAAATCAGGCGAATCTGTTTAATACTATGAATAGTCATCCACTCCAAATTGCGGAAGAAATTCTCACTGGACTGTATGATTTATTATATGTATATTATTCATCATCAAAAAAAATCAATCTCAAAAGAATTGGCAACACGATCCCATTTCAAAGATTTGTTAACTTGACAAAGCAATTAAACAACACGATTTCTTTAGATCTATTGAACGAGAAGGAAAAATTATGTTTCTTTTTAAATATATATAATTCTTTATTTCTACATTCTTTAATAATTAATGGGATCCCAAACAATAAATCGAAAACAACAAAATTTATGAAAAATTCAATTTACTTAATTTCTGGATATGGATTTTCTTTAATGGATATTTATCATGGAATTTTACGCGCAAACACTTCATTGAAAAGTGCAACCCCTTACTTTAATAAAGAAGATCCCAGAAATAAATTTTCCTTGAAGAAAATTTATCCAAAGATGCATTTCTGTTTAATTAATTTTTCATTTGGAAATAATTTGGAGATTTTTACTCCAAATTCAATTGGTGATATATTTATGAACAAAATACCTCAAACAATCAATTCTTTAATTACAATTAAAAAAAATATATTAAGCATTCCTCAAATTTTTGCCAATTTTGAAAAAGATTTTGGTGGAAATGAAACAATACTTGAATGGATTTCTAACAATTCTTATTCGATTTTGGATTTTAAAAAATTTCAATTTTTTACAATCAAATTTTCTCAAACTTCGTATTTAAAACCTCATTTTTTTTTAGATTTTACAAAAACTCTATCTTTAAAAATGAAATAATGTTTTTTTCATCTTGTTAATAAATTAAATTCAAAACAATGTATTGTGACATTTTTTATTTAATTTTGTTTTTTAAATATTTTGTAATTTTTTTCGATCTTTATACAGATCAAGTTTTTGGGTAATTATCCATTTATTAAAAAAAAAAACTATTTCATTTTGCCGGATTGAAGTTCTTTATTAAAATACATTTGAATAACTTGAATTTGCAAAGAAATTTCATTTATCAAGAAATGGTATTAGGTTGGTTATTATTTAATGTTTGAAAAGATTGATGGTTTATTGTCGAATCTATAATTTACCATCTATTTTTGTTTGAACAATAAAAATATAATTCCTTTCCAATATAAACAAATTGAAAAATAAAGCTTTAAATACTCAAAATAAATGTTGTGGGTCTGATATACCAAAATAAATTTATAAACTATTTTACAAAAATTTTTACAAACTTTATAATGTTAATTGGTTGGGGATTTTTTATGTTTTATATGATATATTATTATCAAAATTAATTGAAAATATTTAAATCAAGATCATTTTTTCCAATTATTTAAAATTTTATATTTCAAATTTCTTTTTATTTCTTTTTCTTTTTCTTTTCTGTTTTTTTTTTTGATTTTGATTTTATTACTTTTTTTTTTTTTTTTGTAACTGTTTTTTTTTTTTTCCTTTTTTTTTTCTTTTTCCCTTTCGAAACCAAGTTTGATAATAAAAAAAGATCTTCGAAATTAAAAATAAAAGATTAAAAAAATCGAGACAGCCAAATTCCTGAAAAAAATCTCGATATTTATCATCAAAAAATCTCACTTTTATCCTTTTTTTCATTGAAAGTTCATTACTAAATCACCTGTAATGCTCATTTCAATAATTGTGACAGACTTTTTTTTTAGGTTTTTGGTTTTATTTTTATTTTTTTTTTTTCAAATAATCAGGATTTTAGTAAATTTGAATGATTTAAAAAGTGAATTCTTAATCAGATTTAATAATAAATTGTTTTTGAATACTAAAAAATAATTCTTTTTTAAATTTTATTATTTCAGATTAAGTCATAATTTTTGAAAGAGAGTTTATAATAAAATATCAAAATCTTTTCAGGGATTAGTGGTAATTAGTTTTTTATTTTAAAAATAGGAACAAGTGTACTTATTTTCACAAAGGCCAATTTAATATTGAAATAATCTCAATGAAATTGTGGTTTTTTTTTCATCTGTTTGGAAAAAGTTAACGTTTTTTATTCAAAGATGAATGTTTTAACAAGTTTCTTTTTTTGAAAAATGTTAAGTATAAGTAAAGTAGGTATAATTTTTATTAATTCAAACAAAGTTATGATCTCATTTTCAATTATTTAATGTTTCTTCATTAGGTAATAATTCCTATTAGCTTTAAAATATTCAAAACTAACTCAATATTTAAAGAGGTCTGTTATTATAGTTGTTGTCAAGTATGAATTTCTAAGAAATTTTGTATTGTCCCTCTTTTAAAATTTAGTTACTTTTTTATTTTTTTATTTTTAAGTATAACTTTTGATTTTTTAAAAAATTAATATGTTAAATACTTTTTAGAAATTAAATTTTAGTTAAATGAAAAATTTAAAATGATTTCTACACAGTTAAAATTATCTCAGTCTATTAAAAGAAATTATTTGTGATATTTGAGTATAAAATATATATTTAAATATTTTAGATTGGTTGATTTGATTATATAAAAAATAATACCAATAATTGCCTATTATTTACACAATCTGACATCTCCGATATATTTTTATATAAATTTGAAATTAAATTTATTTAATTTTATCAAAGTATAAAATTTTGACCAAATTGTTTTACAAATAAGAACTCTTCTAAAAAATCAAAATTTATCTATTACTAAACAAAAAATAAAATTGGAAATAATTTTGGAGATCATTTTTTTAAAAATAGTCTAGTTAAATAAACTTTAATGTGAAAAATAATCAGACAAGAAATAATTTTATGAGACCATAAATGTTATGAATTGATTTAAAAATTATTTCAAAAAAAAAATATTATTACTAAAAAAATAAAAACACAAAGATTTTTTCATATCATTCATTCTCTATTGTAAAAATTTAAAGTATTATTTATTACATTTATTTCATATTGGCACATATTTTTATAATGAATCTATGAAACACTGTTAAAAACATAAAATAGGAAAAATTCCAAAATATGAAAAATTGCAAATTTTTGTAAAAATTATTCTACTCCTTTTATGTAAAAAAAAAATTCGTATCTTGAATACATGATAAATTTCTATTACTAGCACTGGCTGAAAGTTTTAAAAAAAGCTGGAATTTTGTATTAAAAAGACAATTTTTAAGACACAAAAGTTTTAAAAATTATTACACACTCTCCAAGAATAATTTATAAAAATGCTGCAAAAATATACCAATAAGAATTTCAATATAAAAAAGAAGTTTTCAACTAGATAAAAAAGAAAATAGAAATTCGTAGCTTTGAATAAATATCAAAAAATTTAAATTTTTGAAATTAAGAAAAAAAAAATAGTAATTGGAAAGTAGAAAATTTAAACTATTTAATACGAATATTAATCAATTTAGAGAAAACGTAATAATAAAAAATACTTGGTGGAAAGGCCAGGAATATTTAAAAATTATTAGATAATATAACAATAGAACAAAATTCATGTCTTAGAGTTCCGTAGAGTATCTAGGTTTTTAAAAAAAAAATTTTTTTTATGTAAAGAAGATTAAATAAATTGCCTTTACATTTCAAAAAGTAAAAAAAAAACTAATGGCGATTTTCCAGAATTCAAAAGAAAGGAGAAAAATATGTGATTTTACTCTTTTTTCTTTAAATTCTAGAAAAGCCAAAAGAATTTTTTTTTTTTTAATTTTATTAAAAATTTATAAATTTTCTGTTTATTTTTTAATTTAAAAAAAAACTAAAGACAAAAAATATTTTAAAATGGAAGGTTCTCTACTTTCATCTTTAAACCTAGAAATTTCACAAATTATCTTAAAAGATATTCTTCTATTTATGATAAGAATAAAATAAACATATTATCTTACAAATTATACAAAAAATATTTCAACTTAGAAATCATAAAGATATTGATCATCTTTATTGGAACTGACCACTCTTTAAAGAAAATAGAATAATTTGGATTAAAGATCTAATTCAAAATAACAAAAATAATCAGAATAATATCATTGATATTATTCAAAATAAAGAATAATTATTAATTTTATAATTGGTTAACGATAAATAGAATTATGATTCTTTATTGAAATTTCTAAACAAATTTTTAGAAATTAGGGAGGTAGCTTGGTTTTCCAGAAATTAAAAGAATAGAGAAAAATTAAAATAAGATTTTACTGTATTTTTTTGAATTCTGAAAAATATAACGGTTGTAACAAGAAATTAATTAACTTCCTTCACAACTAAAAAAAAAATAAATAAAAAAACAATTTTTCATTGATTTTATTACATAAAATTTTGATATGAAATTTCAAAAAAAAAAAGATATATTCTAATACTCCCTATTATTTACATTCACACTTACATATTCAATTCAATCCAATTCAAATATTACAGTTTTTATCCCAAATATCCTAAAAGTAATCTAATTACTTAACATGACCCAGACTACTTACCTGCCAATCCTAACATGTTTTACAATTATAAAACAATCCTTAACTCACAATATCTAAATATAATAATAAATGCTTTGAAAAGAACGTCATTTACCATTAAAATACAACCCCATTAACTCTTGTTTTTACAAAAAAAAAAACCTTTGAAATCAGCATAAGTTATAAAATATCAACGAGATGAAAAAATTGACATTAATATTGATAAAATGTCATACAAAAATATCAAATAATGTTAAACTATTAAAAATTGTCAGTGCAAAAACATTTTCTCGCTTTTTCTTAATGTCTCTCATCAATGGTCATAGATGCTACAATCATCCAAGATATCAATTATTATGACAAAAAAACGAATTGAATAATTTTCATAAAAAATTGCAATTTTTCACACGTTATATCAACTCCCAAAAAAACTTTTTATTCTCCATAAAGAAATATTAATCAAAAAAAAAAAAATTTTATCTTTTTTTAAAAACTTGGATATTGCAAAGAAATCAAAATGGCAAACTTACTTTTTCATAAAGTTTAAAATGAAAATTGTTTTAACCTTGATAACAAAAACTTTATAAAGGCCTATAATTCGAAACAATTTCATAAACCAATAAAGTGCTAAACCATTATGCTTAATAAAACATTTTCAAAATAATAGACATAACAGAGAAAAAAATAATAATAAATTTAAAAAAAAAAAAAAAGATATATAATGATCTAGCTTTATTTAAAAAAAAATGAAGTAAGGAGTATTTTAATTCAAATATTCGTCTCATTTTAGATTTTTTTTTATCTGAGTAAGTGAATTGCCCCTCCTCAAATTCCTACGAAATAAAATTTTTGATTTTATTCAAATATAGATATAGTCTTTGGCTAAATATTCAAATATCATGAGATAATTTTTTTTTAATATTTTATTAATCTCTTGATTACGAAAATGATTTTTTTTTTTTTTTTTTGATTAATGAAGATTTCTTTGGAATATTATGTTAGTAATTATTTAAAATTATTCATAAATTTTTTAAAAAAATCAAATCGTTGAAACTTAAATTATTTCAGATTAAATTCATTTTAACAATTTTGTATTATAATTATTTTTTTTTTTTTTGTGGAAAATTTCTTTGTTGCTGAGATGTCTATTTGTGAATAATTTGTGATTGTGAGAATTGTTTCTGTATTCTTTGCCTTTGGCGATTAAAATTTATTTGGCTGCAGTTATTATTAAAGTTATTTGGCTGTGTTTGACGAAAGGATTGATATTTGCTTTGAAATAGTTTTTGATTGTTTTTTTGAAAAGGCTGGGATAATAATGGTAATTGTTGGTTTTGTTTCTGCTGCTGTTGTTGTTTTTGGTTGACCAAAATATTTGATTTTTGGGTAATAAAACTATTATTGGGTTTATAATCCGGATCTAATTTCATTAGATCACGAAAGGATGTGATTGATTTTTCAATATTATTTTGGTTTGAGGTTGGAAACAAAAAATTGTTTTGAAAATCTGTTGATTGTTGTTTTCGAGTAACAATGTATTTAGAAATATCATGTTTCTTCTTTTGTTGTAGATTATTCTTAATTTTTTTTTTTGGTTGTTTTTCTTTTTTTTGACTAAAAATAACTTCTGATTTCGTTTTTTGATTCAATAAATTATTATTTATTTCTGTATTTATTTTTTTAAGGGGTGAATTTATTTCTTCTTTGTTTTCCATTTTTTCAAAGTCCTCAAACACATCAAAAAATTCATCATCAAAATCACAAAATCCAAAATCATCTGTTAGATCTGTTTTTTGGTTTTTATTTTGAATTTTCATGAGATCATTTTTTGTTTGTGGTTTGAGAGAATTATTAGTGTTTTTTTGTGATGAATTTGGATTATTCATTTTTTTTTCCTTTTTGTTATTATTTAAATGATTTTTAATTTTTGTATTTTTAAACTTGTCTGAGAAAATATTATTACTATGATTTGTTTGTATTGGATCACTTGGATTTTTTATTTCAAATAAATTTTCTTCTGGATTGGTGGAATATAAAAAAGAATTTAAATCGATATGTTTATTTTTTTTTTTAATTTTTGTTCTCTCTTTCCTTTTCCCCTTTCTCTTCCCTTTTGTTTTCGTTTTCCTTTTCCTTTTTGTTTTCCTGCTCTTTTTCTTTTTCCTTTTCTTTTTCTTTTTAATATCTATCTTTTCTTCTTCTTCAATAATTGTGATAATACCATTTTCATTATTTGACTGATTCTTATCATTGGGACTATCATTTACAATTGAACACATAATTTTTGTTTTGGTTGAATTGCCAACTGAAAAAGTAGAACACATATCTTTTTGTTTTTTTATATATTTAGTTAATGAAAGTTGAGGCAATTGTTCGTTTTGATTAACTTTGAAATTGTTATTCAAATTTTCTTGGTTAATTTGTAATAAAAAATTCTCTTTTTTTTTTTTCCTTAATTGTTTCTTCCTTTTACTTGGAATGGTTATTGACTCGTTAATATCATCGTTATCTACTATAGTAATGATTTCATTATTATTATTATTATTGTTGTTATTGTTACTATAATTATTAATATTGGTAATATAATTATAATTATTATTAATTTTATTATTAATTATAATATTATTATTGCAATTAATATTATTTTTTTCAACATTATTCGAAATTGTATTATCATTATCAACATTATAAATAAAATTATTAAAATTTAAATAGTTTTTAGGAGTTTGGGCATGACTTTTTTCTTTTTTACTTTTTGAAATGTTTTCTTTTCTTAGTTGGGGATTAACATTAATTGGAATAATCCTGGGATTTTGATCATAAAAAATATAATTTGATTGATTAATAATAGTTTGGAAATTTGATTTCCTTGCTCGTTTCTTTTTAAAATATTTATTTCTTTCGAGCCCCTCTGTTAATAAAACTACAACTTTCCCATTCCTTTTCCTTCCTGTTCGTCCGTATCGTTGTATGCTTCTTCGAGGATCTGAGGGAACATCATAACAGATGATTAAATCAACTTCTCCGATATCTAAACCCTCTTCTCCGATACAGGTCGCAACTAATGTGTTATACCCGCCGTTTTTAAAGGCATTTAAAATCAATTTCTGGTGTTTTTGGCTATAGCCCTTTTGCGAACCCCTGGAAGATTGGCCAACAAAGGGCATTGCTTTCACATTTGGCACATTTAACAGAGCTTGTGTAATATCTGATACGCTGTCTCTAAAAATTGAAAAGATCATTACTCGGGTATCTTTATTCACATTATTGCTAAAATGATCGGCAACGATTGATTTTAATTTTGATAACTTTGGATGTATCTCGTTTTTATTTTTGATCAATTCTGCTAATTTTTTGGTTAACTTTTGAAAATTTGCAGAAGTCCGAAACTTTTCAATTGAAGAGTTGGTCGAAATTTTTGTTTCTGTCGAGCACTTGACAAACTTTTGATCCAAATATTTATAAAAAGGAATTATGCCATATTGCTTTAAACGTTCATACCCATAAAACAAGCTGATACCTAACAATAACTGATCTTTACACCTATTATACTCATCATTTGAATTACCTTGCCCACATAGGTTCCTTCTCTTTTTACTAAACTCGAGATTCGCCATAACTAATGCGCCACTTGAAACCCTTTCCGGATCACGAACTTTGAATAAATTTTTCGAGTATAAATCTAAGAGACACTCACGAAGAAACGGTTTGAATAATGATCTTATTTCTCGAATTGCCTTGCTCTTTCGTAAAGAGATTGTTAATTCGACTATTTCTCGGCTCTTGAGATATTGGGTGACATTGTCTGGGTTGAGGCTATTATTTTCATCAGATCTGAACTCCAGTTTTGCAATGAGCAAATTGCCAATTACATGTTGGATTTGTTGCCTTCTTTCGCCAGGTGTAGCCGTCAGGCCTAAAACTCGAAATTGATCTGTGTGGAGTAATAAGTGTCTAACTACCTTTGTATAATCATAGTTACCAGATGCCTTATGCGCTTCGTCGATCACAAGACAAACTATTTGAGATGCATGACAGCGATCATTTCGGAGGTCGTTGTAGATCGTTTGTGGTGTCCCGTAAAAGACTCGTTTATTGTCCCACAGGATCTGCCTTTTTTTGGATACAATTTTACCCGTAACCACACACGAGTCTTCTTTGGAGATGTTGACAGTCTCCGAAACTGCACTTAATTGCTGCTCAACAAGTGGCTTTGTGGGTGCCATGAAAATAATCTTCCCAGTTGGGAACCACCGATAAAAATTATACATGATAACAGCTGCAATAAATGTCTTCCCTAACCCAGTTGGCAGCACGACAAGTGTATTATTAAAAAGCGCAGTCTTGGAAATGTTGAGCTGGTATTCTCGCATTTCAAATTTTTCATTTGTTGGGTAAATCCAAGTTTGTGCCTTTTCTTGATCAATTTTGGGTAAATTCTTATCCTTATAGCTTCCCAATTTTGGTGGGAAGATATTTGTGACAGGATACTTTCTCTGTGATCTGTTTTGAAATCTTTGCTGCTGAAACGATTGGTATTGTGGTTGTTGGTTGTATCGGTTTTGTTGTTGAAACTGCTGTCTTGGTTGTTGGTAATTTATAAATTGTTTTGGTATGGTGTTAACGTGAGGGGAGCTATTAAATAAGTTTGAAAATAATTTTGGTTGTGTTTGTAATTGTTGTTGTGGTAGTTGTTGTTGTTGTTGTTGTTGTTGTTGAAAGTTTTTTGTTGAAAAGCGGTTTTGTTGGAAAGTCGATGATTTTGGTATTGTTCTTGGTGGTGTGAAGAATTGGGTTTTTTGAGCAAGACTAAAATTGTTCGGTGGGAATTGCTTTGGTTGTGGTGTCAAAAAAAGTTGGTGTTTAGGATTATAATTATTATTGTTAACTGGTGAAAGAAAATGGGTATTTGATAATTGATTTGAAGAATTTGTTTGGACTTTGTTTTGTTGTTGTTCTTGTTGTTTATGAAGTTGGTTAGTTTCTTTTTGGTTTGTGTTAAATTGGGTGATTTGTTGATCATTAAGGTTTTGGCTTTGTTGAAGATTATTCATATTTGGGTGTAACAATTGGCTACTTGGGTTTTGTTGTGGTTGCTTAATGCTACAATCTAGGTTGTGGTGTAAAGATTGTGTCTGCTGTTTTGAGCAATTTTGTGGAGTCATCGTTGTGGTTGTTAATTGTGAAATATTACAGTGGACTTTGTTGTTTGGTGGAGTGTGTGGTGATGTAAGATACGGTTTTGTGAAAGACTCTTTTTGTGAAATCTGATTACTACAATCTGCAATTGGGTGTTTTGAAGTTTTAGATCTCGGGGTTGCAATCGACGAATTTTTCATACTTAGTGCCGTTTGAAAACCATAATTTTTGACGGACAAGCAATTCTGAAAAGAGTTTTGTAAAGTCTGTGTTTGGTAACCAATAGGACTGTACATCTTTTAACTTTTGTAAATTTTTTTTTTTTTTGAAAAAAAAAGAAACAAAAAACAAAAAAAATTTTTACAGGTTAAAAAAAAAAAAATGAGTTTAATTTTATAACTATAAATACTATTTGGTATTTTTTTTGTAAAGTAAGATAGAGGAACTAGTTGGGAACTTTATTGTTTTATTTTTTTTCATTTTTTGTTTCGAAAAGTTTTTTTTTACAAAACAGTCAAAAGTTGTTCTTTGAAATCTTTCTATAGTAGGCAACAAACTAAAACATTCAATCTTTAGTTACCTATTTTTATTTTGTGGTATTTTTTTTTCAAATCTTTCGAAACTCACTTTCCAAGATGAAAAAATCAAACTTTTTGAATGTGTACACTTTGAATTAATATCCTTAACAAAAAAACTTTTACTTTATTCAAGAATCATACAGCAAAATAATTAAATGCGGAATTTTTCCACTTGTCCATAACGAAATGTCACTTAAATTTCCAATCTGTTAAGTTTACTCATCATATTTACTTTACCATCAAACCAGTTCTTCTTCTTAGCACTCCCAAATACCGTTCACAAAAGATTTTAAAATTATTTTTATGTTCTTGTTTTTTCAATTGTTTTGTTAAGATTAAGGACAATCTGATTTTTATTCTCAATTGGAGTTGGAATTCAATGTTTCAAGATAAACACCTTTTAATTGTTTGTTTGTAAAAGATAATTCAAAATAATACAATATTTTTTGTTTTTTTCGGATTTTAGCTAATTTACTTATTTTGATCCAAAATATTTTTAAAAATTATGAAAACAAAACTAGCTAACTTTGAAATCCATTTTGTTTACCTCTTCCTATACTTTCCATTTCGGCGATTTATATGTAACTTGGTTTCCTTGCCTTTAACTTGATAATATTTTATTATAAAGTGTTGGGGCAACTCAGCAGGGACTTTTGGGTTTTGGATCTTTTTAATAAGGTAAAAAAAAAATTTGTCGAGTATAAAAAGGTTTTACTCTATTTACAAATATTCAAAAACAAAATCCAATTTTAAATTCAAACAAGTACTCTTAACATATTTTTCTTTAGAGTCCATTATTTATGTTTTAGATTTAAAAGATTTTGTTAATGAGAATAATATATCGACAATCCTGTCAGCGTGTAAATAAATTTTACCATTTTTAAAAATTATACTTACAAGAACCTTACTAAAAAAAGATATTGTTGGGTATCGTAGAATATTGAAACGTTGAAAAGGAGATATCACTCAATTTTATCTTTATATATATATATATGTGTGTGTGTGTGTGTGTGTGTGTGTGTGTGTGTGTATTTGTGTAATGGGTACAAGTAAACCAGAGTTGTATCTTGACTTTTTCATTTTTTGAATATATTTTTCTTCAATTTTTGGTTTTATTAAATTGTGTTTTGAATCTGTAAAATTTTTTCTGTGAATTCTTGAAATTAGTCAAAGATCAAACGTAAAAAATATACCTCAGAACAGGTGTTTTTGAAACGATTCTTTTCTTTTTCAATTACAAACAAACAAGATAGATCACTCTTACCAAATAAACTTGTTTAAATCAAGATGGTAAAAAAAAAATTTCAAGCAAAATTAAAATTTTCAATTTGTTATTTATTTATCTTTTTACGTTTAAAATGTATACAAAAAATAATATATTCAAAATTTGAACATTTTCAAATTGTATTTGTATTATTATTTAGCAAAATCTTATTTTTTAAATTTATTTACAAATTTCTTTTTACAAATATTATTATAAAAATAAAAATAAATGATGTATCTTGTTTAAAGATTAAAAGTAAAAAAAGTGGGGTAATGAAAATCAACTAACAATTTTTATCTCTCAGAGAAAGAAAAAATAGTTGTAATACAGTTTTTTTGACTAGACTTAAAAGATTTCAAAATTAAAAATCAAACAAATACTTATTTAAAACCTGAAAAATTCAAATGAGAACCTAAAGAAATAGTTTTTAATTTAATTTTTAATAAATAATAGTCCAGAGTCCCTATATTATTTAATTTGTTTTTAACAATATAAAGATTAAATGTATCAATATAGACTATACAATTATTACTCAATTTTTTAAAGATTTTCAAACAAATAAAAACGATTTGAAATTAATAATTTTAATTATAAAAAAAAAAATAAATTTTTTCAAATAACGAATTTTAATAATAGCAGTTCATTACTTATAATCTTAATATCTGAAAAATATTATTATATAACCTTTTAAATTTGAAGAAAATTAATAAATATTTATACTAAAAATAAAACAAATGATATATTTTTGAATCTTTAGTGATTCTATATTTGGTTTATTTTTCTGGTATTTTTAAAAATAATATTTAAAGTTTCATATTTTTTTTTTCATACAAAATCCAGAAATTACTAAAATTAAGAGTTTTCATAAAAATAACTGTTTTTTGTAATTTTTTTTTTTGTTTCAACATTAAATTCAAACAAAATATTTAGTATCTACAATGATCAAAATAATTTGTGAACAACGACAGTAATCCCTGTTTTTTTTTCTTCTTGTTCTGATGTAACATACAAGTAATTATCAAATAGTATACCTAAGTTCAAATCAATTTTGAGAGTAAAGCCCTTGATTTTTAGAGTAAATTTTAAATTAGGAATGCAATTTGATGAAATTTTTTTATAATTTTCTAATTTTTTTTAGATTTTTTTTGATTTTTTTTTGATAATTAAAATTTTCTTAAAAATTTACTCTATTTTTTGAGATAAATTTTGCAATTTGATCCTTCATTTTAGAATTTCTTTTTAAATAATAGAACTTAGGAAAACCAATACCATATTTACTTGCGTTCTATTGTTGATTTTTTTGATCTTTTGATGTATAGTTCTTCTATAACAAAAAAACATGCTTTTTATTTGGAATCACAGATTAAACTTTTTTCGGCACGCTTTATAGAGAGAACAGTATTAAATGAAATTTTAATAGGAGGAAATCAACTCTTTAAAAAGAAAAAATCATTTCTCTAAAGTTGATAAATGAGATTGATGAATTAGTTCAGTTGTATTCTTTGTTAAGAATTACTTTATTTCTATTTGGGGTTAAAAGAAAGTCATAAGAGTTACTTGTCTCTTAATTTTTCGATTAAAAATGTTTATTTTAATTTCCCTTAAAAATCACAAGATTTTGCAAAATTTTCATATTTTAACTGTGTTAACCTCATCAAATCTATTAAACCATTTTAACTAATTTCAAAATTGTTTTTAAGTTTTAATGGATACAAACAATGAAGAGAACTTGAAAATAATTTGAATGATTCATTATTAATATTTATAAAAACACAAAAATATTACTTATTTTTCACTCTTCCTTTTCAAAATTTATCAATCTCTCAGTGTTGTTTCATCACAACCAAATTTATTATTCATTTTTTTTTCTTTCTAAATTATTTTTTTTATTTTTTAGATGCAAAAAAACAAAAAACTCGCTTGTGAAGATTGTGGGAGTACAGAAATTACTGTCTTTTGCCAAACCTGTAATTCTTTTTACTGTTCAGAATGTGATATTGAAAATCACCCAACAAAGAAACTCAAAACAAAACACAAACGAACCATTCTCCAAAAAGATGAAACCAATAAAGGTAACTTTTTAGTTTTTTTTCTTCTTTTTTGAAAAATTTTATTTTGGTTTTCAAATTGAATGTTTCTTTTCAAAAAAAAAAAAAAAAAACAAAAAAAAAAACAAAAAAAAAAAACAAAAGAGAAAAAGTCCGAAAAAATATGTAAAAAACATAACAAAGTTTTTGAGTACTATTGTACTTATGACAAAGAATTTATCTGTTCGCAATGTTTTTTTGAACGATGTAAGAACCACTCTGACAAAACGCATTCACTCAAGAAAAATTTTTTTCAGAAAACCTTTCAGGAAATACCTAATGAAATAAGACAAAAACAAAAAAATATATTAAGTTGTAAAGCAAAAGTAACTGAAAACAAACAGCCAAATGCCACGATTAGCGATATCTTACAAAAAAGAAAAGAATTAATTTCCAAATTCCAAAATTTGCAAACAAATGATTTGATCTTTTTGGATCAAAAGCAAGCGAAGGAGTATAAAGCCTACCAAAACAAAATAAAACAATTACAAGAGCAGGCTGAAATGATCAAGAGTGTTCAAAAATACCTTGTAGACTATGAAAAAGCGATCCAATCAAACGATCATTTCAAGATACTAGCTTATTTCCAAATAATTAAAAAACTCTTATCCAAAATTGAAAATGAAAAAAATGTTTCTGATGAATTGGTCAAAACACCAAAATTAAGCATTGACTACGAAACACAAATTGAGCCCATCATTGAAGAAATTCGCAAAATCCAAATAAATTCACCTAAACAATTTGGTCTAGCTGTAACTTATCAATTTCCGTCCACTAGTTGCCATTTAGATCAAAATTTCGCTTTCAAAGTGATCTGTCTGTTTGAAAAGCCTCCAAAAGTAGTGCCTGTTCCGAACGAGAGAATTTGTAAAACATTTGATCCCAAATACATCTCAAAAAAGAAAATGAATTTGAAAAAACAAAGAAATCTCAAAAGGTTTAAAAATCTTCCAAGATGGAATCAAGAAACTCGGCGTTTACACAATTTAGAAAAAAAACAAATGAAACCAATAATTCCACAATTATGGATTACTCTCCCCAATGGACAAAGCAAAATTTTCTCAAAATTCCAACAAATTAATCAATTAAACAATTATTATGAATTTAAAGGATCACTTACACCAAAGATGGAAGGAATTTATAAAATACATGCAATCACAATTTCGGATCGTTATCTTTCTTATCCAAATGGGATTGATTTCAAAATTTTGCCTCAAAGAAATCAAAATGAAAAAAAAATTAATAATAATAAGAAGAAGAAGAATAATAATGTTTTAAATCTTGAGAAGAATAAATCTAATTTGCATGAATTTCAAATATCAGAAGTAATGAAACAAACTAATTGTAAAACAGAAACAATCATCGAAAAATTGACTCTATATGATGGTGATTTAGCGAAAACTATACTTTCTTTAATTTAATTTTATTTCGGCAAATGCTAACAAGTTCTTTTGATAATAAGACATCAATTTTTAAATTCACAATCCTTTGAAATAAAATTAATAAATCTATTTTTATTTTTTGTTTAGAATCCAAATAAATGTTATTTTCTTTTAGATTTAAAATCCTACTTTTCAATAAATGATAAATCATCTTTTAATTATATCTCTTATATTAATAATATTTTAACAATTCAAATTTCTAATAAATTTCCTGGAACCTTTTTACGTGGTTTGTGGAATTTATTTTTTGCAGATTTAAATGACATTGTTAATGAATTAATTAATAATATTTAATGAAAATCTAATTATTTGAAAAACTTTATTAAGGGACTAATTTCAATTAAATTTTTTTAGGTAAATTTAATAGAGATTTAGAATTTTTTTTGCCAATTACTTAGATTTGAAATCACTGTTGAGAGAAAAATGTTGGACAGAGAAAAATAGTTGGAAACCAATTTTAATTGGGAACATTACTGAAAATGATTTTTAATTTCTTTTGTTTGTGAAATAACTAAAGAAAATAACAATAATCTACTTATTAGAATAAGGATTAATATAATTATACTTTTTCAAAACCTTATCTCTTATAATGTAAAACAAGTTTAAAAATTACCATTTTCAGAATTAATAGTAAACTTTGCTAAAACTTGGATTTTTGTTACAATAACATGATCTTCTTAGTTACTAACCATCCAAATGGGTATTATACACACACCACAGATTAATGAACTTGTAACACACTTAAACTTGTATTTTTCTAAAATTCACCTAGTTATCAATAACATTTGATTTTCAATTGTACTAAGGTTCCCAATTAAAACTGGTTTCCAACCATTTTTCTGTGTCCAACATTTTTCTGTCAACAGTCAAAGTGAAAAAATTCTTAGTATAGTAATGAAATCTCGATAAATGACATTCATTAAATTTAGTTATTGTTTTTATTGAAATAAAAAAAATTTCATTTTTTTCGCTTTCTTGAAAGTTGCTTTTTTTCAACTTTTCGCAAAAATACAAAAAAAAAAAAAAAAAATATGAGCAAGAAAGCAAAAATTTGTTGTATTTGTGGAAGAACTATAAAAATAATTTGAAAAATAAACCTGAAAAGCTTTTTTTGGATTTGCATGAAAAAACAGTTTGATTCGAAAAAAATATACAATATATGCTTTACTCAAAATAATAGATTTTTATTCTTTTCTTGTGCCATTCTTTTTTTAACTCGATGAAACTACTTTTTATGTTTAAACTCTTTTATTTTTGTTGAATTTAAAGTTTTAAAAAGTTGTCCAAAATCACCATTCGAAAAGTTTTTGTAAGAGTAAAAAAAAAATAAAAGAAAAGAATAAGAACTATTTTTTTAAAAAAGTAATTATTGATAAAAACAAAATGAGTTCTTTGTAGAGTCAAGTTGGATGAACAGAAGTGAAATCTATAATTTAACTAGTTTTAAATTATTTTTTCGTTTTTCCAAATGAGAATAAATATTATTTTTGAAACAATACGTAAATCCAAAATTAATCAAAAAATTCTCCCCCCTTAAAGATATTTTTTATTAACAATTATTTTTAAGGGAAGAATCTCTTTGACTAATTTTTTTTAAAAATAGCAAGAACTAAAAGTTCTAACATTGAAAAAACCTGTTTTTTATCAATTTCAAAGATATTTCTCGATAAGGATTCCTTATTTAGTTATTGGTCCTAAAAATAAATAGAGACTAGTCCCAGAATTTAATTTAGAGCTTTTTGAATAAATTTGAGTGATGGATTCAGATATATAGCGACAAAAATAAAAAAAAAAGATTATCATTCTTTTTAACAAGTAAATCTATATTTATAAATTGTTTTTCAAAAATTCTGACTCGCTTTATGAGGTTAATGGAAGTTTTTTTGAGTCTTTGTTTCAGTATTCTTATCAAAAACATATTTTCAATTTTTTTGATCAGAATCATTTATTCTAATTTTTTCAATTTTCTGTTTTGCTTTTTTAAATTTCTGTTTTTACTTTTTCATTATCTTTTGAAAAATTTCTTTCTAATTTTTCTTTTCTTTTCATTTTTTTTTCTACAAAAGATCAAGTGTAAAAAAAAAAAACAGATCTTAAAGTAAGACAAATAATCACTAAGAAAGTTAAGACTATATAAAGTATTTTAAAATTAATTTAATTATTAATAATAACTCTTCTTGTTAAACCCTTTTTTCATTGAAAGTTCAGTAAATAAAAATCCGGTAATGCTCATTTCAAAAATTGTTACACACTTTTTTTTTAGTTTTTGGTTTTATTTTTTTTTTTAATTTTTAAAATATAAGGTTTTTGAAGAAATCATAAATTTCATTAAAGAAAGAAATATTTTATTTATTCACAAAGCTGAGTATGAAGGAATTCCTTTAAATTACAGACTAATCCCAGTTAATAATACTTATAAGGTGATTTTTTCTAAAACACATTTATCAAGGAATTGAAGATTCTTGGAATTTAGTATTGATTCTCAATTTAGTTTCAAAAAAAAAAAAAAATTATTTATATAAATAGCAGTATTAAATTTATAATTTTTGAATTAGAAAAACTTATAAATAAATAAAAAAATAAAGAATTGTTTATAGTTAAAATTAATATTTAAAAAAAACTTGAAACAATTATTCACATTATCACCAAATATTTAGATTGTTTGTACATTTTTTTTCTTCTTGTTATTCTTCTTCTTCTCGTATCTTTGTATTGCACAGAAAAAACAACTGGATTTTAAAGGTTTTTTATTGATCAATCACCAATAAGAAAGAGAATTACTCTTTATTCTTTTTGGTTACTAGACCCGCTAAAGAAATAACTTCAATTTTAAAAGAAAACTTTTCTATTAAATATTTTAAAGTGCATTTTCTTAATGAATCATTTTTTTTTTTTGGATCATACATTTCACTGGAGATTTTACTTTTTAAAAACAAAAAAAATGAAAAGAAAAAAATTTTTTTTTCCACCACAAACAAAAAATCTCTTTCCTTTTATAAAGCTTTATACCTTTCATAACCTTCTAAAAAATTTATCGCAATTTTATATCCCTTTCAAAAACTTTGGAACATTTTTAAAGGGGAAAAGCGTTGGAAATTCTCAAGGCTTTGTAAAAGTCAAGTGATTGTTTTAAGGTGATTTTAAAAAATAATTTTTCATTATTTCAATAATTATTTTATTGAGATAATGTAGAATATCGCGATTTTATGATTTTTCGTGAAAAAGTAAGACTAATCGCGATTTTTTAAAATTATCGAGAATTTATTGCTAATACTGCGATAACCCGTATTCCTACCAAACCTTCTAATATTAAAATAAAAAAAAAAAAAGCTTTCAAAAAGTCAAAAAATTTATTTCAAAATATGATAAGCAAAGCACATTATAAAAAATAGATAATGATAATTTAATAAAAAACCTCTAATCAAAAATTTTGGATTAATTATAGAGTTTTAATTAAATACCCCCTTTGAGTTAATATTTTGTTAATTTCATTGTCTATATATTTTGATAACAAATAATAATAATAATACTAATAATAAATGATTTTTTCAAAAATACTTCAAATACCTTTAAAGTATGTATATATGTATGATATATCGTATTAAATGAATTGATTTAAATATTTTGATTTTTTTTTATTAATTCATTTGTTTTTTCAATGTATTCATTAATAACATCTGTGGTACCTGCAACGATTACTCTACCTAATTTCCTCAATTCTAAGAATTGTTGAAATAATTGCAATAAATCGAATTGGAATTTAATAAAATTTTGAATCAAATGGTCCATAGCATTTTTTTCAAAGCCATTTTTTTGTATATTTTGGATAATTTCTTCTAATTGATTTAATGATTGGATATATTGCAAATCAGAATTCATAATTTTTTGAATTAATTGTGTTCTATTGCCTAAAAAGTTCTGGAATCTATGCAATTTTTCATTTTTTATTTTTAATAATCTCGTGTTTAATTTGGTATAATACTTATCCCCATCAACTTTATATAGCATGTTATATCTGAACTGATTTAATAATTGATCAGAAAAAATGGTTTTATTTGAGTAATCCTGCTTTAAAATATTTTCAAATAAATTACATAAGCATTCATCAATGAAATAATATTGTTCAACTTTTGATTGAATTAATTTTGTCGTAATGTTGATAATTGTTAATAATTTTACTGGTTCATCAAATTTTTTATTTTTCGATTCTTCAACAAATTGATTGTTCCTTTCTTTAATATCCTCCTTGATATTTGTATTTTTCTCTTGATTTATTATTATTTCTTCAATAATTATTTCAGAGCTTTTTCTTTTTAATTGGGTTTCTTTAATTGTTAACATTCTTTCTAATTCCAAAATATCGTCTTCAAAATCAAGATCGTCAAGATCATCGTCATCATCATTAGCATTATCATCATCATTATTCTTATTCTTATTCTCATCATCATTATCATTATCCGAATTTTCTTTGCTTTTTTGCTTTTCCAACTCTTCTTCCAATTCATCCAATTCTCCTAATTCCACCAACCCCTGTGATTCCTCTTTTTGATTTTCTTTATCATCATTCTGATTTTCTAATTCTTTTTCTAATTCCTTTTCTAATTCATCCAATTCTCCCAATTCCACCAATCCCTGTGATTCCTCTTTTTGATTTTCTTTATCATCATTTTCTTTTTCCAATTCGCCATCCAATTCACCCAATTCTATTAATCCACTGTTGCTATCATCATTGCCTCCTTCACCTTGTTTTGCTATTTCCATATCATCTTCCGTTGCATCTTTTTCATTTGCATTATTTTCATCTTGAATGTTTTTTTTTAATTCATTTTTTAACTTCTTTTCAAAGATACTATTCATATTTTCAGAATTCTCTTCATCGCTATTTCCATTAGATGTAATATTAGTCGAGCTTTTATCTTGAATGTCTTCGTCTGACATTATTTTACCCAAAAAGGCTGCCAAGTTTTTCATTGGTGTTGTTGTAACACTTTTTTTAATTCTTAACGTGTCTCCAGCATAATTACCAATTAATTTGGAAATATCATTTTGAGATTCATCAAATTCAGGGAAAAAATCACTACCTTCATTGCTATCATTATCCTCCGACATACTTTCTTGGCCAGAATACTCGTTTTCATCATTTGAATATAATTCCGAATTTTGTGAATGATAATTATTTGAATTTTCTTCGTCATCAGTTGAAACTAAATTATAAATTTCTTCTAAGAACATTTGAGATTCATTCGTTGTCAGTCTCGGCTTGCTTTTGAGTTTTAAATTTTCTTTTTTTGTCTTTAACTCCAGTTCCTTTTCCTTTTCCTTTTCCCTTTCCTTTTCCTTTTCCTTTTCCTTTTCCTTTTCCTTTTCCTTTTCCTTTTCCTTTTCCTTTTCCTTTTCCTTTTCCTTTTCCTTTTCCCTTTCCATTTCCTTTAATTTCAACTCCTCTTTTTCTTTCATCAATTGCTCTTTATATTGTTCACGGATTTTTAAGATTTCATTTTCATTAATTAAAACCGGAAATCTATTCAACCCTTTATAAAAGGGTGTAATAGAGTTATCTTCGTATAATAAAATGTTAATGGATCTTTGCGAATAGGCCGTTTCGTATTCAATTTTTAAGTCCTTACTAAATTTAATTTTGGAATTATTTATGATTTTGTTAATTATTGTTGTCATTTTCCCAGTAAACTCATTTCCTATATTTTTAATTAGATTTGAAAAAATCTTTTTATTCATTTGAGAAATATTTTTTTTAGTTAAAGTAAAGTCTGAAAAAAAGATTTCAAAAAACAAAAAAAAGTTTATTCGATATTTTTTGGTACACAGCCCAATCATTTCCAAGAGGAATTCAAATAATTTAATTTTGAATTTTGGTGTTAATATAGCAAAAAATGGCTTTTTAATCGCTTTAATAAAATCAACAGGTGAACTTTGATATTGTCCGTTTTTAAAATTTTTGATTATATTGGCCAGATCATTGAATTCTTTTTTTTCTGAATTTAATATGATTGAATTCATAATAATTTCATTAATTTTGTTTAAATTATTTAATTCTTGTTCTCTTTTTTTTAATTTTTTCAATTTCATTTCTTCATCTTCATCATCATCATCTTCATCATCATCATCTTGTTGCTGCTGTTGTTGTTTCTCAAGATCATTTTTATTATTATTATTATCATTATCATTGCCAATGTTTAAAAAAGTATAATTTTTCTTTGGATAAATTTCAATTAAAAAGGGTAAAAGAGATGCAATGTTTTGAACAAATTTGATATTCCCCTTTTGGATTATTTGATTGGCGGGTAATGTTAATAATTTACTTAATAATATTATTGTAATTTCAAAGGTGCTTTCAAATTTGAACCCATTGAAAACTAAAGGTTGTAATCCTTGGAATTTGGTTTTTTTTTTAAAACTTTTTGGTTTGGAATCCATCAATAAATCATAAATCGACACAGAATCAGAATTAGAATTGTTTTCAGATTCATTTTTACCCTCAATAAAATCTTGATCAACTAGGATATTAAAGATTTCTAAAATCAGTTTTATGATATATTCGTTTTTAGTGCTTAATAACGAAATCAATGTCCAAAAGATTTTGGGAACAATTTTGAGTGGCGATTGCATTTTCGTAATTAATAGTTTCAATGTTTTTAAATTTTCATAAACGATCCAAGAATATTCTGTTTTTTTTTTATTAATAATATTTACCATAAACTGGAAATTATTAATTAATTCCTGAAGATGAATCTCAGTAGGAACATCGATGACACATCTAAAAATTTGATGGCTTCTTGAAATAATAAACAAATGTTTTTTATTTTCATAAATTTCTTTATTAGATTTGGAAACAATCCATGTTAAAGATTCCTTAAACCAATTTGCCTTGAGCTTTGGATCGAAAAGTGAAAATAGATTTAATAAATCAGTCAAAAAATGTTGTAATTTAATTTCGGACTCAATATTTATATTGTTTATAGATATTGTTTCGTTTTCCCAAAATTGATAATTTTTATCTGTGATCTTCTCTAGAATTGTTTTACTGAGTTCGTTTGCTAATTGATTTTCTATTTCCTTTTTGTTCATTACAATACGTAAAATTAAATTAGATAATAATAATCTGGCATGTCTTTTAATAAATTCCTGTTTATGGTCAAATCCCAAAATAATTATTTGTAAAAGTAATGGTAATTTTAAGAAAATTAATGACTCTGAGATTTGGGTGATTATTTCACTTAGCAATACAATTACAAAATCTAATCGAGCAATTTTGTCCATTGAATTATCTTTTTCAATTTTTTTCCCCCCCTTTTCCTTTTCCTTTTCCTTTTCCTTTTCTTGTCCTTTGTTTCCGTGTTTATTTTTGTTACTAGAATTGTCGTTATTATCTTGTTGTTTGTTTTTAAATTTAAAAAATTGCAACAAATTATTTTTTAAAACAATTTTTAGGATTTTTTCTTTTGACATTTTATTAAAATGATGAGCAATTTGCTTTGAAGTTAGTAGATATTCAATTTGGAACTTACCAATTGAACAAGAAAATAACGATTGCACAATTCCAGAAATGTTTTTACTTTTAATCGACAACGCTGTCCAAATGCCATCCAATAAACTTGAATTTAATGGACGATCCTTCATTGTTATTGTCAGCAATGTAGCAAAAATTTGATGGAATTGCTTTTTAGATTGGGGGTCGCCGTGTATATATTCAAATTCCTTAATCCAATGTATCAAATATTCTAAAATGCAATCCTTTCTATAATGTATATCAACATTACTTTTGAAATCGTTCGTGTTATTGATTTCATTTTGCAAATCGGTATATCTCTTAGTGGCCTCAAGAATCACTTCAAACGATAAGTCCTTTCTCCGGTGTGCTAGCAAATTACTTAAATGCCTTCTTTGCTCATAAATCCTTTCCGGTATTTCTGCCTGATCAGCGGTAATTACGGGCAAGGTTTTAATCTGTTCCTCTGTCAGGATTTCTGTTTTATACAGGTTCCATAATTTCACTATTTCAATTCGAATTGATTTACTGATCGATCCGATGTTGTAAATCAAAAAGTTTATTAATTCGTCATTTGGAAGTGTAATTTTTTTATCATGCAATGCCCTGCAAATGGATAATACAAATCCTTTTGCCCAGTTTCCATTCGCCGAGTATGATTTTTTTAAATAGTATGATAATAGTTCCTTTTCGTTGTTTTGGAAGAGATTTTGAATCGCAATTTTCGCGACTTTATGATGATTCTCTTCATCAGATAATAATAATTCATAAATCCAACTTAATATTATTGATTTATCATT
This sequence comes from Anaeramoeba flamelloides, assembly GCA_027625915.1. Taxonomy (NCBI): domain Eukaryota; family Anaeramoebidae; genus Anaeramoeba; species Anaeramoeba flamelloides. Next base: position 6,108,850 of record JANTQA010000032.1, on the reverse strand, counting down.
CTTCAAGATATCCGTTTCAAATATTTGTCCTTTCAATAATTCGCTCATTATTTGTAAGCATATAAATTGAATAGATTTGGATTCATTAATGAAAATTTCCAAGATGGATTTTTTTTGTTCTTCATTTTTAAATTTTGTATTAATATATTGTTCAAAAATGTTTTGTTCCAAATTAAATTTATCTTTTCCTTCTTTTTGAATTCCTGTCCAAATTCTTAATTTGACAAAATATTTTTTTCTGTCTTGAAAATTTAATATTTCCATTTTTTCTTTCTCGTTCTCTTTTTCTTTTTTCTTTTTTTGTTTTTTTTTATTACCAGTTTTATCATCATCTTTTTTTTTCTCTTTTCCTTTATCTTGATCTTTATCTTGATCTTTATCATTATCGTTATCATTATTATTATTATTATTATTATTATGATTATTATTGTTAATAAGTATCGAAAATCTTCTAAATAATAAAAATAAATTATATCTTAAAGTTAAATTAATTAATTTTTTATCAAAATTTGAGGTTAAAAAATAATTTATTGTATTCTGGATATATTGATAAATTTCATTTTGAATAAATTGGCTTTTTAAAAAATCCTTAATAGATAATTGATCTAAAAACAATCTATAAACAGTGGTTATTGAATTTAATCGATCATTTGCCTTTTTGAAAGCCTTTTTTTTATTACTTTTATTAAAAATTTTTTTACTGATATCATTTAAAAATATATTTAAATAATTAAAAGATTTGGAATTAATTTTAGATAAAGATAAAATTGCTGCATTTTTTTGAATTGGAATAGAACTTTTATAAAATCTTTGGATTTGTAATAATAAAAACTTGATCTCATTTTCTTCAATAATTTCTGGATTGCAGCACGATGAAGAAACCATCGAATAATTTTTCCATCTTTGCACTTCATCTTGTAAGTTATATGAGGTACTTTTTTTCAATAAAATGATTGTTCTTTTGTCTGGTGATTTTTTTAAAATAAAATCATTTAATTCCTTTAAATGGCTTTTTAAAATTGGGAAAATATTTTTAATAATATTTGGAATTTCGATTGATATTTCTTTAATAATTTCCGTAAATATATTAATAAATTTATATTCATTAACAGAATCTTCTAATTTTATTAATTCTTTATATTGTTTTAATAATTCTTCCTCCTCTTTTGCCCTTTCTTGTTCTTCTTGTTCTTCTTCTGTTTTTCCTTTTACTTCTTTTTCACCTTCGTCTTCTTGATTAGTATTCCCCTTATCTGTTAATATATTCTTATTTTCAATTTTCTTCAAATTTTTATATTGAAGAAATAAAGAGTCAATTGAGAAAACGACATTTCCTTGTACCCATTTATATTCGTTTGTCTTTGAGAATAATAATGGTGCTTTTTTAATAAAGATTTCAATTACTCTGGTTTGTTGAAATAATTTTTTTTTAATGTTTTCTTCTTCTTCTTCTTCTTTTTCATTGCCAAATTCATAATCAAACTCTTTTAGTTGTTTTATTAATAATTTATTTATTTTATTGATCAATTCTAAATTTTTAAAAGCAAGAATTTTGACATCTGATTCCAAATACACGAGCATTAATAAGCAAATACTTTCAACTTTTTCAATATCAAAATCGACAATTAACTCAAAATTGTCGTCGTTTCCACATAGATCCAATAATCTAATATCGTGGAAGCCATCTTCTGTAATTAAATCGTTATGCCATATTTGCAAGAGTTGATTTAATTGGTTTAAGGAGAATTCAATTAGTTTAAAAAAATGGAAAGGTATTTCGCTAATGAATTTGGAAAATTCATGAATAATAATGGCTCTTAAGGTTGGTTGGTTTTGAACGATTCTTTTTAATGCGTTAAACGAATGCAATGCAATATCCTGCTGTTGGTGTAACGTGTATTTGACAAAAATTGAAATGATTTGTTCTGGGTATGGCAAAATTATCGGGATGATCTTACTTAAATAATAAAAAAATCGTAAATATTCCGGCTTGTCCCGAGTTAGCATTTCTTGGTGAACTTTGTTTTGTGAATACCAATTAATATTACCAATTTGTTGATCAGTAATTTTTACCGATTTTTTTAATAAATTTTCAAAGTTTTTCAAGTATTTTTCGAGTTCGTTTTTCCTTTTGATATTTCTTAACATTTTGTTTTCTTTTTCATTTTCATTTTCATTTTTGGAATACTTTTCTTCATTTTTGTAACCTTTTTCGTCCTTATTATATTTGATCCAAAGTTTATGAAAGGCCCGAATTGATAAAGAAACCTTTGGGAATAAAGTTTTGCCAGATTTGGCCAATTTCAAAACAATTGACTCCATTACAAATATTAAATCATATTCAGATATAGATAAAATTATTGAAATTAAATATGGGAAGCATTCTTCGTCAGAAATAATATTTTTTGATTTTTTGGTATTAAAAAATAATTTGTCAACAATTTGATTTAATATTTTTTTAATTATTTTTTCATCCATTTGACGACTAAATCTAATAATAATGCATTCAACAAAATAAGACAAGATTTTGATAATTTCATTTTTGTATTTATTTGATAATAATTTATTATTCAATGAAATTTGCAAAAAAGAATTAACATTTTTTTCAAAATTACTTTGATCGAGACAACATAGGCAACTAACCATTAAATTTAATCCATAAAATATAGTTTTCGAGTTTTTTAAAAAGGACAATGATAATTTTAAATATTCTTTCATTAAATTAATCCATTCTTCATTTTCAAAAAAATTTAATTCCTCTGATTTTTTATCAGTATTTAATAAATCATTTGAAAAAAAATTTATTTTTTCATAATTATTCAATAAAACAATTGACAAAAATTTTAATTTTTCTATTCCTCCACTGTTATTTTTCTTTTTTAATGGGTAAATATTTTTTAAAAAAGTAATCGACTTTTTAAGATTGTCTTCGCTATTGACTTTTAAACTTATGCAAGAAAATATTTTATTTAAAGCTTCCACTCTAACTAGTTTATAATTAACTTTTTCTTGAATATATCGTTGTAAAATTAATTTTGAACACTTTTCAAAGTTTATTTCACATAACTTATTTAATAGCTGTTCATAATAGGATAATACCCTTTTAAGATTTAATATTTTTATGTCTTCGTTAGAAGATATTTTTAATAAATTCTCAAAATTGATAATTTGTTTAAAACATAGATCAATATAAGATTCAAAAAGGTGCTTGATTTTTTGCGTTTCTTCATCCTTGTCTTTCTTGTCAGTTTCTGTTAGTTCTTTTCCTTTATAATTCGAAAAGATTTCTAACGATGTATATAAAAATACTAGTTCAGTTGCAATGCTTTTTAAATTGGTCGAATAGTTTTTTGATTGAAAGGTGTATTTATCAAAACTATAGATTATTGAATTTTATTTTATATGAAGAAATGATTAGAAAATGAAATGAGTATTATCTGTTTTTTGTTTTTTTGTTTTTTGTTTTTTGTTTTTTGTTTTTTGTTTTTGTTTTTGTTTTTGTTTTTGTTTTTTGTTTTTTGTTTTTCGTTTTTGTTTTTGTTTTTGTTTTCGTTTTTGTTTTTGTTTTTATACAAGGATGTTGTCAATATAATTGATGAAGGTTTGTTTCCAAAAAGACAATAATAACAATTTTAAATAATAATAGTTGATTCACACAATTATAAATAAATTTCGATTGAATTGAGCAATAAAAAATTTTTTTTAGGGAAAATATAACAAAAATAAAAAAATTAAGTCATACAATTATCTTGTTCTTAAGAGGAACCTGAATTTATCTAATGAAAATAATCACTGATCACATTCTCTAAATACATTGGGATATTTGAAAAAACTTTTAATGTTTTATAAGGGAATAATTGCAAAAATTTTAAAATACCATTTTTTGTGATCAATAAATACTTGTATTGTGAGAAAAAGAATGTTGAAAGATTCCATAAAGAAACTTGAATAATGAAATGAATGCTCTTGGAATAAGCCGTAAAAAATATCAAAAACAGAAATTTTGTTGTATAATGATTTTTTTAAAATAGTAAACAAGTAATAAATTTTCTCCTTTTAACTATTTGTACTTCCAGAAATACCCAATAAGAATTCTAAATTCATAATATGTCTTTCAGAACACGTTTGATCTGAAATTTGAACTGTTAAATTTTACCTTTATGAATAGGAAGAATTATTATATTAAATGCCAATAGGAAATGTTTAATCATATTAATGGGGTTATCCAAATTCAAAAAAAATTTAGGGATCTGATCTTATTTAGAATAAGCAAAAAAAAGTGAAATTTTTGCTTTTATTTCTATCCCATTGGCAATTATTTGTTAGAAAAGGATTTAATTCTGTTTCTCTGTATTTAAAGTGTTTATAATTTCAGAAAATTTTAAACCAAATAATTAACTATTTGTAATTTTTTGTGGTTTAAAAAATACAAAAAATAAATGATTTTGATGGGTTTTAAATATGAAGCCCCCTCTATTAAAAATGTAAAAACGTGAATTTCCATCCCCCCCTACTTCCAGAAGTATTGCGTTTACCCTAATAAAAAAGTTTTTTATAACATGTTATAGACATGTTGTAAAGGTGTTATAAACATTTCAAATGTTATCAAATTTTATAATAAAAACTTTTATAACATAAATGTTTGATATAAAATGTGTTATAAAATTTGTAACATGTTATAAGCCTGTTACAAGAATATTTTTTAAAAAAATATTGAAAAAATCATTATTTAAAAGGAAATTTTGTTATAAAAATGTTATATAAAGTTATAAAAAATTTTTTTTATTAGGGTTAGTCTGTGTATCATTTTTATCGGAAGAGTACACCCACAAAAAAAACTAATTTTAATTTTGGGATAGTAATTTTTGAGCTAGATCCCTTCAAGAGTATAAATTTTGTTGATGCGATCTTGTAGGTTCATAAATTCACAGAATATTTCATAACGCTGTTTTAAGAAAGCGAGGTCTAAAAGTTTTATAAGGTGTTACCCAAACTGATTAAAATGAATGGGTTTGAAAATTTGAAGTGCCACTTTTAAAACCTTTGGTAATCACTTTTTTAAAACAGTAAAACAGATCATAATTATTATTTAGGTCTTGAATATTTTTTAAAAGCAAAAATGTTTACGTTTATCTGTAATCTTGGGTATAGGTTGTTGATTTTTTTTCAAAAAAGATTTAATATTAAAAGATTAAAAGAAACCTAAAATAAACCAAAAGTAAATTTAATTTTCTTTCGCTAAACTTTTTACAGCACATCACGATCATGAAAAAATTTTTTCAAAAAACAATTAAATATTTGATAATTTTACCCTTTTTTAATAACTTCAATTAGAATAAACACTATTGGTTAATAAAGGATCTTTGATCAAAAAATATTTTTGAGGATATTTTACAATTTAAGTTGGAAAATCCAATTTTCCTATTAATATTTTTTTTCAATTTGATAGTAAAAAATTTGAAAACTTTTTTGCTTCTAGATAAGAGGTCATTTGATTATATTTTAAAAGTATTTTAAATCTGATGAATATCTTTCAAATAGGGAACCAATTATTTTGACTATTAAAGAATTATTTGTTCTTTTAAATTGAAAAAATATTTTATTTTTTTTTTGATTTTTGTGTTAGGTTTTTTTTAATTTTTGAAATAAACAGAAAATTTCAGAAATTTTCGGTTTATTTCAAAAAGTAAAAAAAGACGCCGTTAATTTTTCCTGAATTTTCTGTTAATTTCGAAAATTAAAAAAAAGCGCTGTTAGGTTTTCTTGAGTTTTCTGTTTATTTGTAAAATCGATAGATTTTCGTTAGGTTTTTTTGAGTTTTCTATTTATCTGGAAAATAAATAGATTTTCGTTAGGTTTTTTTTACTTTTCGAAATAAACCAAAAATTTATTAAAATTTTCTGTTTATTTCAAAAAGTAAAAAAAACCTAGAACACTTCACAGATAAAACAGAAAACCTCAAGAAAACCGCCGTTAGGTTTTCCATAATTTAAAAGAATTGAGTTAAATCTTTGATTTTACTCCATTCTTTTGATTTGTAGAAAAGCTAGGCACTTGACGGCACTCTACGAACTCTACGACACTTGACGGACACTTTCAATATTTATCATCAGTTATTTTTTTTCCGTATTTGAGTTTTTTTAGATGAGTAGAGTGTTTTCAAAACTATTAGTTATTATCTCTCCAAAAAAATATCCTAAAGTTGAGTTTAAAGAAAATTCATTGTCACATCGATTTAAAAATTTGTACCCCAAAATAGACCTTTTTTCCTAGACAAGAGACTTTTTAAAATCGTGGTACTATGAACAACAATAAATACAACAGCCTCAAGATTGTTAAGAACTGTAATGTTGATTATATTATAAATAAGCTCAATTAACAAGGATGAAATGATAATGAAAGTTGTAGTTTTGTCTAACTTTTTTTTTTTCAATTTTATTTTTTCATACTGACGATGTGCAAAAATTGATGTCTTAATATTTTAAGTTTTTTTACTAAATTTGTAATTTTTCCAAAAAACTATCGAACTTTTCTTGTGTGCCGTGACGGGGGAGGTTACTTTTCAAAAACTTGATGTTTCTAAGAGAAAAAAATTCATTTTAATAAAAGAATAAAAATTTTTGCTGTTGAAACAGAAATTTCAAAATCAAAAATAATTTCCAGAAATCAGAAAACAAAAATCAACCCAAAAATTTTTATTTGTTTATTAAATTGAATTTTTTTCTATTAGAAATCTCAAGTTTTTGAAAAGTAAACTCTGTGTTTTCGGGGCGCATCTGGAAAAGTTTTATAGTTTTTTGGAAAAATTACAAATTTTGTAAAAAAACTTAAAATATTAAGACATCAGTTTTTGAACATCTAGATTTCATTTTTAGGGGAAATAGGAAAAACCTAATTTGCAAAATAACAAAAGTTAATTGGTTTTTCTATATTTTTTTGTAAAAAAAAGACATCCAAAAGAATTGATTGTATTCTTGCAATTTTTTCTTCTCTTACAAATAAAGTAAAAATGAACAATAATTGTTTCGATCTCATTTCAACCAATTTGTAGCTCTTAAAGTGAATTAATTTGAAATACACATTGGACCAAATGAAAAATCTTTTTTCTCCAAGGCGTTAAACTGTTCCAAGACACTAGACCGTGATTTTTTTTTGAAAGCATTTTTTTTTGTTTTTTTTTCTACAAAACAAAAACAAAGAAAAAAAAAATAAAAAAAAAAATTGAATTTTACTCTTTGGGCGAAATGGTATGATCAAATTGAGGTTTTATTCGGCTGTAAGATCTTTTTACTTGTATCCGGTTCTTTTGAGTTTTGATGCCACTGCTAACCACTTTATGGTTTCTCCACTTGAAAAGTGCATCACATACTGTAACAAAAGAATTTTCAGAGATACTTTTTAATGAATCGACAACAGACAAAAGAAGCTTTTCGTTGTTGAAATCCAATTTTTGTACAGTTTCAATCCCTGAAATTTTTTTTACATACAAATTAGCAAGGCCAGTGAAATGTGAAAAGATTTTTTGTAATAAAAGAAAAGAAGTTTCCATTTAAGAAAAAAAAAATAAAATATAATAATCAGCCTTTTTTGAATTTTTCTAAATAGATTAAGCAGTTTGACGATCCAATTTTGTTTGTTTAACTTCAAAAGATTGTGATTATCTGATCCTATTAACCATTGTTGTTCAAATTATTTAAAAATACTGATTACATTATTTTACAATTCATTTAATTCTTATCAAATAATACTTTGCAAAATGAATCAATCTCGTAAAGGGTACATGGATCTGAACAAAAAGCGATTTTTATCGAATATATTTTTGGTTGTTGTTTAAATTTTGTATTCAGAAAAGAAAAAATTTGACTCCTTTTTCTTCATTTCCAGATAAATTCCTTCAAAATAAAATGTAATTTCTTTTTCAATCAGTGATCTACCTGAAATAAGATTTTTATTAAAAAAGCTTTGCTAAGTGAAAATTTTCATTAATTTCAATCTCTTTTGTAAAAATAGGAAAGTTTCAAAATCATTTTTGCTTTTTTTAAAAGGCTCAATCAGAAGAATTAATTATTTTTGGTTTTAGATGTTTTTCGTTTCCAAAACCACTAAAAACTAAATTTGAAGAAAGGACTGAAATTAAATAATCTGTTATTGTCACCGAAACAAATCATTACAGACAACTTCATATTGGTTTTTGAAATCTAAAAGTGATAAAATTTCAGTTGATTCTCTTTTTTGTAATTTTGAAAAAGTTGGTTTTATTTTAGAGTTCTTACTTCACCAGTGTGTAAAATAGAAAAGGGGTAGACCAAATAAAAACCAATTTTCAATAACAGTCTGTTTCTAAATCACTCGATATTTCTTGGTAAAAAAAAAAGAAAAAAAAGATATAAATCTTGGTGAAGTGAAAAATTTTTCCAGTTTATTTTTCAAAAACTAACAATAAATTGAAAATTATTTTTATTCACCTTTCCTTGAATTGAATGTTAAATAACCTCTGTTTTTGTTTTTATTTGTGTCCGTAAAACATTTGCTGGACTTCCTAATCTAAACAGGATAAAATATTAGTTGAGCTTCTTTTTATTAATTCCAAAAATTGTTCATTTCATTTCGCAGTATTAGTTTCTCCAAATCCAATCATAAAAATAGAAACAGATAAAAAAATATGAGACAACAAATAAGTATAGACAAATCTTAAAAAAACTCTTTGTAAATGACAAAAAGGAATTGAAAATATATTTCGTTTTTTTTTTTCAAAAAAGTTAATTATTTTTTTGGTAATTTATGAGCATTTATAACAGTTTTTTAATTTTAAATTGTTGACAAGTTGTGAGATTGTGTATTTTTAAATGCACCAATAATAGACATTTTTATATAAAATTCCATAGGAGACTAAATCAAAAAAATTAAAATTTGTTGTTGTATTTTAATTAGAAATGTGGCAAATTTTTTTCACTACATTTTTATTTTTTTCAATTAAGAATTTGTCATTTCGGATTCGTAGTTCATTCACAGGCAAAATGATAAAAAAAGAACGAAACAAATAAACAATGAACACAAATCCCCATCTATTCCTGAGAAATTACTTCTTTTTTAAAAAAGAGAAAGTGAAAATTTTTTCCCTTTTATTATCCAGTTACAAGTAGTAGAAGTTTTTTTGACAAAAATAGGGAAATGGAGATAAAAAGACCTTTAAAAGAGTTCTATAATCTCAGTTAAATTTACACATCAATGATATCTTATACAGAAAAAAATGATAACTTTTCACAATTCCAACACTTTTCACAATTTTACTTTTCTTGATTCTACCAAAATATTATTTTAATATTTCATTATTTCTATTTTAGATCTATGAACACAAATTAATTTCAAAGATGTTCTATATATTTTTAATAGTTGCTTTTATTTTTGTGAAATTTATTATATATTTGTACTTGTCTTAGAAAATCACTTAAATTCATTTTTTTTTTGAAAGATATTCAACCAAAAATCTAAAGGGACTAATCACTATTAAATTATTTTTACGCAAATTTAATTGAGATTGATAAAAATTTTTGAAAATTACTTAGATTTGAAAACCCTGTTTATTTTCAATATTAAACATATTTCTAGATAAGAAATCCTTATTTAGAAATTGGTCAAAAAAAAAAAAAAATCCATTTGTTTTACAGTCAGTTTCAAATTTAAGGCACAAACTATCAACAAAATTTAAGGCACAATAAAAATCTAAAATTTAGGATCAACATTCAAATTCTAGTAAAACCATTTGTCAAAAAAAAAATTCTAAAAAATGTGATTTAATTAGAGATTTTTTTGTGCTTTAAAATTCGTTTAAATTTTACGCCTTAAAGTGAAATTGACTGTAATTTTATTAATCATGAATTGTAAAGTTATAAATATAAATATAGAATAGATTCTGAAGTATTTTTTAATAATTAATTTAATAAAAATCTTCAAAAATTGTTTTTCTAATAATAATAATAATCAAAAAAAAAAAAAAAAAATGATTATTTTGAGAAAAATATTATTTTAACTAAAAATCCCCCAATTTTTTCGATTTTAGAATTTAAATAATTGAATAAAATTATTAAATTACTCTTTTTATGATTTTTTTATTCATCAGAAATAGAAAAAAAAAATAAAATGATTTTTCCATCAATAATCAAAGATCTGGTTTAATATACTCTTGTTATAACCATATTATAGCTTGTAATAAAATATAACCTTTATAATATAAAATATATTCATATGTTACATTTTTTCTTAGTATTTAGCTGGTATACAAGTGAAAATATCGGTCATCTATTTTCCTTCCTTTAGTTCTTTTCTTCTTCTTCTTCGTCTTTTTTCTTTTTTTTTCTTTTTTTTTTTTGATTCAAGTTAGTTTTTATTAGAAACACAACTATTTTTCAAAAATTTTGAATCATGTTTTAATTTTAATCCAAGCTATTCATGTTTTTTTTTTTCATATTCCTTCTGAAAACTTTTTTTCAGTTATTAAATCACAATTATTTTTTCTAATTTCTTAAAATTACTTTTTCATTTTTTTATTGTTTTTTTCTTATCAAAAGCATTTTTTCATAATTTAGCAATTTTTATTTTGTTTTTTCTTTCATTGGAACTTTTGAGATCCCAGGATTTTTTTTTTTATGAATATTTTTTTTCTTTCTTTTTCTTTTATTTTCTTTTTCTTTTTTCTTCTTCTTTTTTTTTTCCAATTAAGTTTATTATTTTCTTTTTTTATTACTGTTTTTTTTCTTTTTTTTTTGTCCAAGATTAAGTTTAAAAAAGATAAAAAAAAAAAAAAAATTTCTAAATTTGAAATAATCATAAAGAAAATTGAGACTATGAAATGTCTTTTAAAATGAATTTAAAGATTGCCAATAATATCCCTATTGACTTTTCTTAAGTGAAAGTTATATAATAAAAAATTTATTACACTCAATTTCAAAAATTGTAAATTTTTTTTTTAATTTTTGATTTTCTTTTTTTGAAAACTTTTCAATATCAGATTTTTATATATTTAGGTTAATTTTAAAGTAAATTATAAATAAGATTTAATTTTTAATCGTTCTTGAATACTAAAGGATACATTTTTTTTTTATGATTTATTATTTTATGTGAGTTACATTTTAGAAATCGAGTTTACTTATATAAAAGATTTAAGGGTACAATTCAAACCCTAAAATTAATAATAATCCATTTGTGGTGAGTTAGGTTAGAATAAATATAAGAATAATTCCACCTGAAAGTTTTTCAAATTACAGTTAATTATTTTATTTTTAAATTTATTTTATACTCTAACAAAGTTAATCCATAACACAATTTAACAAACCCCAAACAAAATAACTCATTCTTAATTGTGGGTTTTTAATTAGACCCCATATAAACTAAATTCCAAAAATTTGGACACAGTTTAAACAGTTGAAAGAATAGTAATACTCAACTTTACATCCAATTTGGGTGTAATTTCATATATAGTACAAACTTTTTGATTTTTGATTTTTTTTTATTTTGTTTTCATTACATTTTTTCCCTGTAACGTAATCTGTTTTGTTAAATCCGAAAAAAATTTCGATGATCGTTCTAAAGTTAGTGTTGAGTTTGTTAAATAGAAAAATCAAATATAATTGGCCAATTGTATCTTATCATTTGATCGATCAATAATTGTTGGTGAAATTTCAACAAATTTTCCAATACAATTATTATTTATTGTTCAGCTCGTTTCATTATTTTGACACATCAATTTTTTTTTGTTCGTTTTATATTTTTTTCTTTTCTTTGTATGGAAATGATTACTTGTAAAAACATTAGTACTCGGTAACTTAAATATGATTTGATAATAGGTTTGGAAAAATATAATAAATTGGGTATTATTTAGCCTATTTTAGATTTTTGGTGTGTCCAAATTTTTGGAATGAGGTTTAGATATGATATAAGTGGTTTCTGATGTAAATGAATTTTAATCAAAATAAAAAAAAAAAGAAAGAAAGAAGAAAAGAAAAATAGAGACCTCATGCTTACTCTTGTAGAAAACCGTAATAAAAAAATAATAAAAATAAATTGAAACAGATAATCATCTTTCTTTTAACTATTATCTTAAAAAAAGTTAATTTTGAAAAATTGATCAAAAAAATAGAAAAATAAAAAAAAAAAAAGAAAAAAGAAAATGCATTAATGAGTTATTATTCAAAAAATTCTTTTTTAAAACAAAAATATTTCAAATAATAGACTTAATATTATAATTTGTAAAAAAAAAAAAAATGTTTTTTTGGGGTTTCATAATGTTAATATTTTTAAATTAACATTTTTTTTTTCATTTTATTGAAAAAAAAAACAATATATAAAAAAAAATTGATACATATTAAATTATTATAATTAAAAATCAATATACCATTGGAATAAAGATGACGATTTTTTAAAAAAAAGGAATTGAAGTAATAAAAATAAATAAATAAATAAAAATGTTAATTTAAACATAAAAAGTGGCAAATCAGATTACTTGATTGATTTTAGGGGCTGTATTACAAAAGGATTAACTCCGCTCCCACCAAAAAGTAAATTTTGAAGATTATCCAATTTTTCATTATTTTTTTTTGTTGTTTCAATATTATAAAATTGGTTGTTTATCTTATTGTTGTTTTGATAATTATTATTGGTATTACTACTTCCATTCTTCTTCTTCTTCTTCTTCTTCTTCTTCTTCTTCTTCTTCTTCTTCTTCTTCTTCTTAATATTACTCTTATCATTAATATCAAGAGTATTCTTATTCAAATTTTTCTTTGGGGTTTTATTATTGTTTTTTATTTTTTTTGAATGGACAATTGGTTTTGCAAATAATTTTTTTTCCTGATTTTTATTTTTAGTACTTTGGGCTGATTTTAAAGATTTTTTATTCTTTTGAAGCATTCCCCCCTTTTTATTATTTTCTTTTGAATTTGGTGATTTCTTATTTTTAGACAAGGTATACAATTTGGTAAATCTGTTGGTCAATTTAGGTTGCTTTTTTCTGATTTTTATAATTTTTTTCTGTTTGTTTTTGTGTTTTTGCATTTTTTCAATTTTGTTATTGTTTTCAAATTCTTCAGGGTTTAGAACAAACGGATTAACCCCACCGCCACCAAAAAGTAACATTTGGAGATTATCCAATTTTTCATTATTTTTTTTTGTTATTTCAGCATTATTCAATTCATTATTTTTTATATTCTTATTGCTATTTTTCTTATTATTAATATTAATAACATTAAAATTAAAATTAATAGTGTGTCCTCTTTTTTTTTGTTTAATTTTTGAAGATTTCTTGATCTTTTTTTTCTCACTTTTATTATTTTGAAGGAAAAAAAGTTTTTTTGGTCTGGGCGAATTATTTATTATTATAGAATTCGTGCTTTTGCTAACAAACTTATGGTGTGTTGATCTAAATTTATTATTACCGCTTCTTCCACGATAATCCTTTTGTATTTTAATAATATTTTTATTAACAATTGCCGTATTGTTTGCTTTCTTTGACACTTTTTGATCATTAATCACATTGTAATTTTGTTTAATTGGCAAATTTGAAGATGATTTAAACAGTCTTCCCTGTCGGATCTGGGTTTGTACTTTCCCAATTTCTTTTGAAGTCAATTGGTTTCTTCTTTTTCTAGGTGCTTGTTTTTTGACCTGAACAGAATTATTATTACCAACAGTCTTATTTTTGGAATTATTATTTGCTTTAGTATTGTTTAATTTTGTGGTCTTTGAGAGAGTATATAATTTGGTTGGTTTACGTTGTAGATAATGGTTGATTATTATTGAGTTTTGTTTTTTGATTTTTATACCATTCATTGGTGAATGCTTTTGTGTTGTGATTGGTTTTGATCTCTCGATTTGTTTTTTTTCCTTTTCCTTTTCAGTTTCCTTTTCCTTTTCCGTTTCCTTCGCTTTAGATACCGTTTCGTGGCTCTTATTTTTGGAAAATTGTTGGTTAGTGTTTTGAGGTTGGTCGTGAAATGAGATTTTCTTATTTAAAGTAATTTTTACTCCATTATGTAGGTGTATCGGTGAGATCTCATATAACCTGGTTTTCCTTTTCACAGAAGTTAAGTCAATTACCCGACTTTTCCTTTGATCTTCATGCTCTTTTTTTTTTGTTTGGGGGCTCGTTGGTTTTTTTGATTCTTTGGTGTTGGTCTTTTTTGGAATTTTTTTTTTATTTTGGCTTTTGGAAAATAATTTAATAAATTTTTTTTTTTTTTGTGTTGGTTTTGGTGTTGGTGTTTTGGAATGCGTTTTGGTTGCAAGTTGTTTTGGGTTTTTAGAAGGGGTGTTTTTTTTTTTTAAAAAAATGCTTCTTGTTCTGTGATGGTGAGGACTTGTAAAGATTTTTTTTTCTTTTTGGTCTTTTGAGCATTTTGGGGATTTTTGATTTTTTTTTTTTTTTTTTCTTTTTGCTGTTATTTTTTGGGGATGGAATTTTTGTTTTTTGATTACCTTTCTTATCACAAACGTCTAAACTTAATTGCGGATCATTTGTGACTTTATCAGAAAAATTTAATTTTGTTTTGCTTTTAGGGATTTGAGAAATTTTTGGGTGAATTGGTTTTGGTAATAATTCGCCTTGTGATTTTAAATTCAAAGTTGAGTTGTCTTTTTTTTTTGAATACAGAATTTTGTTTTCATTAACTCCTTGATCATTTAAATAATTATCAACTTTGGTGGTCATTAAAAAAAAATATTTTTTTAAACGACTTTTGGTGGTGAGAAAAAGGTTAAAAAAATAAAAAATTCACATTTTTTTTTTTTTTTTATTTTGAAGGGAGGGAATTAATTATCTCTTCGAGGAGTTATATTTTTTTGTATTAAAAGAATTGATTCAAATCATCAATTTTTCTCCATTCTTGTGAATATAAAAAAACCTCATGAAAACTGTATTTAGATTAGCAAGAATTTTAAAGAATTGAGGAGAATCAAAGATTTTTCACTTTACTTTTGTATTCAAGAAAACAGACACTGTTTTTTAAAGTTTTCTGTGTACTGTTATTATCCAATTAAAAAATGAAAATTTTTAGTTCATATTCCAAAATATTTTTCTAGTTTACTGATAAATTGCAATTTTAGTTTGGAAATTTTTACTTGATTTTCCTTATTGAAATTATTCTGATCAAGTTTTGAATCAAGTATTTTATGAAGTCAAGTGTTAACAAACTCTCTAAAATTGGCTGTTCTTTAAAATACTCTTTGTCCTGGACTGTTTGATAAGAAATAGTCGAAGATTTATAAAAAATCGAAATTGAACTAAAAATTTATTGAAATTTATTAGAATTTATCAGTAAAAGTTGTAGTAAAACCAAAGATCTTTTACAAAGTCGATTAGAAATGATATTTTGAGACAATAAATTAAACTTCCTTAGTTAACTCAAAGACAAAATTTTTACTTTGGTAATTTGATTGTAACAGAAATAATTAAATACTATTTTGGAAATTGAAATAAAAATTTTCATTTATTAATAGGAAAATAACGGTATTTCGAAAATCAATAGATTTTTCAAATTTTACAGAAAACCTCAAGAAAACGTCTAAATTCTACAGAACTTGATGACACTTCCATTAGGCTTGTTTGATTTTTAGAATTTTAACAGAAAATTTATTTAATTTTCAGTTTCGGTCTTATAATTAAGGCGGTAAGTACATTTTTCAAATTTTGAGTGCCACTATTTATGTCAAGCTGAATTATTCAAATCATTTCTTTAACTAAATATATTGATAATTTTTAATAAATACTGAAGTGGGGTATACTTACTCGTATAATATATTTTCATACCAACTAAAAAAAATATTTCAGAAAAATGTAAAAATTGATCAAAAAAAATTAAATAAAATTTATTTATTTCTTGATCTTATCTGTAACAATTGGTACAATTTCTAATTCTGAATTTGGTTTTATTATTAATTCTTCATGTAAATACTATTGTTTGTATAATTTTTGAGAAACAAATTACTTGTCATTTCTAAAGAATTTTAAAATGAATTTTAGAACCCTATTTTCATTTAATTTATCTAATTCTTGATTGAGTTCCGAAAATCAGATATTTTTATTTAATTCCATTTCAGAAATAAGGGTTAATTGGACAAATTCATTTGATATGATAATTATTTATTATCTATAAAAAAAGAGAACTAAAAATAATTTTGAATCTTTATGAAATTTTTCTTTTATTTTTTGGGTTGAATCTTTTGATACTGTTTTTTGATTTTGAGAATTCAACCATTTTATTTTAATTTGTGAAATACTATTCTTTATTTTAGTATTGCTTGATAAAAAAATATTTGAAAAAAGAATTTTAAAATTAAATTTGTAAAAAATATTTTATAAAATGATATTAAATAACAATAGATAGTATTTTAGAGGAGAAATCCAAGGGTAGGAATTGTTTGGGTTCATCCAAATCAAGAAAATAAAGGATAAAAAAATCTTTCGAAAATAGTCCTTTGTAAATTTTTTTTTCTCTCATTCTTTATTTAGACAAAATTATTTGGAATGGTGATATTTCTTGTTTCGTCTTCTAAAAGAATAGATTTGCTACAATTACACATCTTTCCGGGTCTATCTTTTTGGTTTACTGTTTAATTAATTTTAATCATTCGAAGAAACAAATTTATTGATCGAAAACCAAATTTAATAAAGCCAATAATTTAATCAAAAATAAATGTTCAAAAAATCTAAAAATGAAATATTCAGCTCTAAATTACTTTGGGTATGTTTTCTTTTCGCAAATAGAACAGCAAATGATGGTTTGGTTTCAAAGTTTCAATATAATGTGGCACTCAAAAAATATTTTTCAAGTAATGTTTCCACAATTAAAATTTAACAAAAAGGTACAATGTACTTACTATTTTTAAAAAAACTACCATTATATTTTCCAGAATTGAAGATAATTGAGTAAAACAAAAAAAAAATTACTCAATTCTTATGAATTCTGGAAAAGGGCCCTTAGGTTATTTTTTTTTTTTTGAAACGCCAAGAAATTTTATTTAATTTTCTTTACATATCAAAAATTAAAAAAAACTGCTGTTATGTTTTTTTGAATTTTTTCGGAAATATTTGGAAAATCGATAGATTTTCGTTAAGTTTTCTTGAGTTTTCTATTGATTTGTAAAATCAATATATTTTCGTTAGGTTTTTTTTTTTACTTTAGAAATAAACAGAAAATTTTAATAAATTTTCAGTTTATTTCTAAAGTAAAAAAAACCTAGAACACTTCACAAATAAAATAGAAAACTTGATGACACTCTACGTACACTTTCAAATAAAATAGAAAACTTTAAAAAAACCTAGGCACTTGATAGCACTTCACAAATTTCTTAATTGTTTTTAGAAATTTCAATAAAGAATTATAATTTTCTTTATCAGAAAATAAGGACAAAATAATAAATGAATCTTTATTTTAAATAATATCTGAGTTTATTGTTTTGATTTGAAAATCATTTCCTTGTTAGAAACTGAATTTAGACTGAAAGAACAAAAAATACGATTTTTTCCCAAGTGATCAAGATTATATTAATGAGTTCGAAGAATGACTATGGATATCTTCTTAGCACCCAAACGATGTTGTTATTTTGAATCCTGTACACAATAGTAAATATAAAATTGGGATCAAAATTTTTTTATTGCTCAACAAATTAAAAATTTTCTTAAATTTCAATTTTTGATGTTTAGAAGTCTCTAGGACGTCTATTTTTCGAGATATTGCCCAAAATCGATTTTTATATACAAATTTTTTTATAGTGATTTTTCACAACTATTTTGGGTAATAACTCGAAAAATATAAGAGCCCCAAAAAAATGAAAAATTGAGATTGTTTTTATATTTTTTATATAGTGAACCCCATAGATTAAAATGAATTTTAAAGTTTTTTTTTTTGAAAAAAAAAAAAAATTTTTTTTTAATTGTAGGTTTTAGTATATATAAATAATTTAAAATCTTCTACTCCTCACATTGAAAAAACTACTTAGTTACCAGTATTTATCCGAATTTTGGTACCTTAAGAGGATTTGAATTTTTGAAAAAAAAAATTTGAAAAGATTTAAAGGTAAATTCAGGTAGCAAACATATATACTTTAATTGATCAAATTATATATAAAAATTTAAAAAAAAAAAAAAAAAAAAACTATTAATTTAATTGATCTTATCAGAAATCGAACCCCGGCTACACACTTTTCAAATTTTAAGAACTCGATGCTCTACCGCTGAGATAATGAGTAATTATTGGATATTTTAAAATTATAAAATTCTGAAGATAATAAAATTGAATTTTTAATTGTGTAATTTTTCTAATATATTTTTTTTTTTGAAAAAAAAAACATACAGTTTTTTACGATTAAAAAAATTTTTTTTTAATTGTAAAAAAATTATAAAATTTAAAATTGAATTGAAAAAAACTTATAAAAAAAATTTTTTTTTGAAAAAAATCATTTTAATAGGAAACCCTAGTAAAAATTTGTTTTTAATTTTTTTTAGTATTTTTTTTATATTTTACTAGTGATATAACTATCAAAAATTTTAAAAAATGAATATTTAGATAAAATAAGATGAGGTCAAATAATTTTTTGTTCAAAATATTGATAATGTGAATTTTTTTATGATAAATTAGAAAAAAATGAAATTTTACTAGAGTTTTCCTATTAAAAAAATAAATTTTTTTTAAAAATTGTTTTTCAGTGAGAATAAAAATAAAAATCATTTTTTTGAAATGTTTAAAAAAAAATTTTTTTTTTCAAAGTTACCAATTTTTAGTACTTAGAAAAATATTTTGTAAAAAATTTTTTATATACATTTTTTAAAATTTTCAATTTTGAAAAAAATTAAAAATACCCATTTTAAATACTAAATATTTTCGAAACCACTAACCCTCATAAAGTTTAAATTTAAAAAATTCACAAAAAAAAATCAAAATAAAAAATTTTTTTAAAAAAATCTTTTGTCTATGACAAATAGATTTTTATATTTCATTTTATCAACTAATATTCACAGTAACTTATGTATTTTTGTAAATAACTTGGATAAACGTGAAATTAAAAATAAAAAAAAATTTTTTTTAATCTAAAAAAAAAATTCAAAATTAAAAAATTTATAACTATTGCAGTTAAAAATATATTATAAATATAATATTTTAGTAAATCAAAAAAGGGAAAATCAAAAGAGTAGTAAAAAAATTTTCAAAAAAAAATATTTTTTTAAACCTTAATTTTTTCAATTTTTTTCACCAAAATCATATTTTAGATCAAAAATTACCCTAGTAAGATGATCTTTAAAACACCAAAAAAAAAAATTTTTGTGTAAAAAGGTACCTTTTTTAAAAATGAAAAATTCTAAATTTCAAAAAAAAATTTTTTTTGACAAAAAATCGATAATTGAGAATAACTTCTAAAAAAGAGGAGATAAAGAGCTCTAAACTTAAAAAATCAATTTTTCAGATTATTTGGATTTAGGGGCAATGAGTAATTCGCCCAGAGATCCAATATTTTTAAATTCAATTTTTTTTCAATTTATACTTGTGAAGGGGATTCAAAACGAGGAATGATAAAAGGTGATTGTTCAACTAATGAAACAACTATCAGATGTTATTAATTTTTTGAATTCAGTATCTAACTCAATAAAAAACGCAGAAACAAAAAAAAAACCAAAACAACTAATTTGTTTTTTTTTAATGGTGCTTTCTATAACTTTTTCTTAATAGTATCTTAGTCTCCCAATGGAGTTAGTGAAAAAATTGAAATTAAATTTTGAATTTTCATCATGAAAGACAAAAAAATTTTCAAATTTTACAGTCAGTTTCACTTTTAAGGCACAAACTTTCAACGAAATTTAAGGGACAATAAAAATCTCAAATTAAGGCACAAAATTCAAATACTAGTAAAAATAAATTGTAAAAAATTACAATTCTAAATTTTGTGCCTTAATTTGAGATTTTTTTATGCCTTAAATTTCGTTGAAAGTTTGTGCCTTAAAAGTGAAACTGACTGTATAGAGATAAACTAAATCTTCTGTCCTTCCGATAAGATCCCAATTTCTTCTTTTATTCACTGTTTTTTAAATGATTCTTAAATGCAATTAAACATAAAAACCTGAATTCAACCTACTTTTCTTGACCATTAATCATTTTCAACATTCCTCAAAATTTTCTTGAGTTCCCTTGTAAAAAAAATGTTTTTTTTTTTTACTCAAGTATAATTTATCCCCCCCCCCTTTTTTTTAAAAAAAATATTTTAGAAATGGTCTCTTCTCTCCTTTTTTTCATTAAAGAAAAGGGAACAAACAAATTTTTTTAATTTTTTTTTAATATGGTATAGATTTATTTCGAAAAGAAAAAATAAAACAGGATTTGTGTATAGAGATTGTTTTCAATAAAGAAATTGATTTTATTCCTTTTCCAAACATACCCCAAATTATCAATTGCTTTTTTTTTTTTAATTTTTATCGAACCAGTATTTGGGTTACTTTAACCAAAATATGTGTTCAATTGGTATGAAATTGATACACTAGCTAGTCTCGCTGTTATCAAGTAAACAGCATCGTAAAAAAATGTTAAAGTTCTGTTAAATAACTTTAAATATCATATTTAAAGTCAAATTTATTAGTCAATCCATCTTTATTTTACTTTTTTAGAAAAGGAAATGACAAGAACAGACAAATTTTTTAAACTTTGTTTAATAATATAAGGTATTTTCACAATCTTTCCACACTGGCTATAATATTATCTTAAACTTTTTTAGTTCTAATCTCTTTCTTATCTGAAGTTATCAAAAATTATTTACTTAAATTTTTACAAAGTAAAAAATTTATGTTTTAAAAAAAATAAATTTCAATAATAAACCCCAATTCAAAATTTTTAACACACCAAAACTCTATTTAAAAAAAAATCATATTTAATTAATTCCCGGAAAATATCAAATTAAAACCATTCATCAATTGGAATGTTAACAATTGTTTATAAATTACAATAATTACAAATTACAAAATCAATAATTATCAATACTAATAAATCAAGAATGTATGATAAATTTTTTGGAGATTGAGCAAAATAAAAAAAATGATTGGTAAATTTTTTAAAATTCTATTAGTAATATTGATCGATCAAATGGTTAGATACTACCAATTAATTTTAGTTCGGGTCTTCTATTATGAACAACTCAACTTTAACCGAATATAGATAATTGAAAAAATACTTTGATTAAACGAAACAAGTTAGGTATATCTAAAAATGAATATAAAACAAAAAGCGAAAAGACGAAAAAATGATTTTCATATTTTACAAAAATCAAAATTCTTTGCAATTTGAATGAAAGATTGTTATTTTGATTTTTTTAAACGTTTTAGCTCTGGAGTTAATTTTTAAAGTACTATTATAGTAGGGAAAAAAACAGACACGAAAATAATCCTGAGCAAGATTTTTAAGGGTGAATATTAGGAAAATTATTGTGTAATTTCGAATATTTTCAATCAAATCCTTTTTCAAAATAACCAAATTTTTTATGAGATTAGTAATAAACCTACCTAAAGTTCATTAAAATAGGGTCTCTTTTTTTAGAATACCCAATTTAATAGTTTGATAGCCGAAGTAGATCTACTTTTTTTGAAAAAAGATGAAGTTTTATAGAGGTATATTCGAGTTTGGAAAATGATAATTTTTATTCTTATCATTTTTTGATTGATTGAATTATATTTTGATCAAGTGTAATTTGGTTAATAATCATTCTAATAAGTGGGCGAGTAATAATTTTAAAAGGTTGGTTCTTTAAAAAATTTTTCATTTTAAATACAGTTCTTTCAATAATTTGTGTTGAAGTCGGGTGTTTGAAATATTCCCGAAAATACCCGAAAATTTTTTAACCGCATAAAAACACGTTATGTACAACTTCTAAGATTCACTGGTGCCAATATACTCAGTTTAATGGTAAAATAACAATTTTACTTTCAGAAAAAATATTTTTTTTTGAATTTTCTACTTTAAACTACTCTAAAGAGTTTTTTGGTACCTTTTGAGAATATTTGAGTTGTTGGTACTTATCTGGATACATGTATGGTTATGTCATTGTATTGGTGTATGGGTATGTCAGGGAACCTTTGGTATGTGTTGTGTTTGTATGTTTTGGTAAAACAGTTCCTTTTATAGAATGGGAAGTTAAATAAAGTTTGGCTTGGGTAACCTTATGTAGGATATGGGTATGTGTTTTACGATTAGATATTACTCAGTTATTTTAGGAAAACATTTAATATTACAAAATTATGGGTAATGATACACAATTAGAAATTTTCTTAACAAGTACATTTTCTCTCATTTAGTTAATACCATTTCAAAATGATCAAAAAGGTTACAGTCATCGAGGATACTTATTCCTTTCACACAAAATGGGTTGAATACCATTCCCTAAAATTTAATTTTTTTGAATTTTGATATTCATCAGAAAAAAAAATAAATTTTCGAAAATAAATTCCAAATTTACCTTTAAACTGAGTATATTGGCACGAGTGAATCTTATAGAAGTTGTTCAATAAGTGTTTTTTCGTGGTTAAAAAATTTTAGGGTATTTTCGATTTTCGGGTATTTTCGGGAATACAGTCAGTTTCACTTTTAAGGCACAAACTTTCAACCAAATTTAAGGCACAAAAAAATCTCAAATTAGTGCACAAAATTTGGAATTTTAATTTTCACAAATTATTTTACTAGAATTTGAATTTTGTGCCTTAATTTGAGATTTTTTTTGTACCTTAAATTTCGTAGAAAGTTTGTGTATTAAAAGTGAAACTGACTGTAGTTGATAGATTCGTTGAAGTCTCTCTTTGTTTTTTTCAAAATTTTTGTGTTGTTTTTGTCAATAACTGTTGTTTTTTTTTTTGTTAAGGTACTATTTCCTCTATTAAATTTTTTTTAGCCAAATTTAATAGAGATTGAGTAAACTTTTTGTCAATTACTTAGATTTTAAATCAAAGTGAAAAAATTCTTTGTATAGTAATCGAATCTCGATAAATGTCATTCATTAAATTTAGTTATTGTTTTTATTGAAATAAAAAAATTTTCCATTTTTTCACTTTTTTGAAAGTTGCTTTTTTTCAACTTTCAGTAAAAATATAAAAAATAAAAAAAAAAATATGAGCAAGAAAGCAAAATCTTGTTGTGTTTTTGCAAGATATAAAAAAAAATAATTTGAAAAATAAACCTGAAAAGCTTTTTTTTTGGATTTAAATGAAAAACAGTTTGATTCGAAAAAAATATGTAATATATGCTTTACTCAAAATAAAAAATTTTTTCTCTTCCTTGTACCATTCTTTTTTTTTCATGAATCTACTTTTTGAGTTTACACTATTTTGTTTTTGTTCAATTTTAAGTTTTTTTAAGTCTTCCCAAATTACCATTCAAAAAGTTTTTGTAAGAGTCAAAAAAAAAAAAAAGAAAAGAATAAGAACTTTTTTTTTAAAAAATAATTATTGAAAAAACAAATTTTGTTCTTTATAGAGTCAAGTTGGATGAACAGAAGTCAATAAGAAAATATTAACCAGTTTTAAATTTTTTTTCCGTTTTTCCAAATGAGAATAAATATTAATTTTGAGAAAATAATTAAATCCAAAATTATACAAAAATTTCTCATTCATTAAAGAAATTTTTTAAACAAAAAAAATTTAAGGGAATAGTCAAGGTAAAGGAAAATTTTTCACTTTTTTATAATTCTGAAAAGGATCAGAAAATAAAAGTTTTTACTTTGGTTGTAACTTTTTGCTTTTTATTATTTAAGTACTGAGTTCATTAGATATTTTAAATTTTTTTTTTTAAAGTCTCAAAGAAATTGTCACAATAGAATGTTGAGTTGAATTGCTTAAAATAGTATTTCAAGGGTTGAATGACTTATATTTCCTCCTAATCTCAACATTCTTTTGTGGTATTTAATTTATTCATTTTTAATTTTTTCAACATTTTTGAATTTTTTTAATATTTACGATATAAACAATTAGAAATATTTTTTCTCAGTGATATTTTGGATTAATGGATTTTGTTTAAAAAGAAAAATAACATTAAAACCGAGATAAGTACAAAAGGAAACATGAATGGGGCTTAAATAGCTAGAAGGGTTCCAAAAAATAATAATTATCCAAAACATTACTTTTTAGGATTTTAAATAGTTGGATTTGGTGGAATTGGAGAAGTGAATATGATTATAATCTAACAAAATTTAAACGAAAAAATAGTTATAAGTTTTATTCTAAGAATCTAAAATTATCTTTTCCCAAAAAAAAACTAAACCTCCATTCCAAAATTTGGATACATCAGAAAATCTAAAATAGGAAAACAGAAACTCACTTTATTATATTTTTACAAACCTAATATAAAATAAAATTTAACTAAGATAGTATTAATGTTTTAACAAGTACTCATTCACATCCAAATAAAAGAAATCAATCTAAAACAAAAAAAATCAAAATCAGTGTGTATAAAATAATAAAACCAGCTGAACAAAAAATCTATTGGTAAATTTGTTAAAATTCCACCAACAATTGTTGATCGAATAAATGATAAGATACCATGCACCAATTTTCTGTGATTTTCCAATTTAACAAATTCAACACTGACATTCTATCAAACGATCGAAAAAAAATTCCAGATCCTACCAAACATATTAGGTAACTGGAAAAAACGAAATGAAAACAAAACAAAAAAGACAAAAAAATGAAATAGTTTATAAAATCAAATAATTTCCAAATTGAATGTAAAGTATGATATTGCTAATATTTCGACTGTTTAAATCAGGCCATTTTTTTTTCGAATTAAGTTGATTTAAATAAAAAAAATAAAAATCGAAAACTATTTTATCAATATATTCTCTTTTTTTTTTTATTGTTGAACATTATTAAAACAAAAATAACAAATAATTTTTTAAAATAACTTTTTAGAGAATCTACGATCACACGCCACTAAAATAAAATACTCTTATCTCATCTCTCTCAAATTTTTATAATATCTTAATGTGAAGCTACTCCCTTAAAATTCACTTTTTTTGACTAATTATAAAATTTTGAAAAAACAAGAACTAAAAGTTCTAACATTGAAAAAAACTGTCTATTTTCAATTTTAAACATATTTTAAGATAAGGATTCCTTATTTAGTTATTGTTCAAAAAAAAAAATTGTGAGAGACTCGTCCCTTAACAGTTGTTTTTGGTATTTATTTTGTGTTTAATCAAAAATACAGTTCAGTTTAACTCTACTTTCAAACCAAACAATATGTACAAGAAATCATATTATCCAAGTGTTTTTCTACAACCTTCAAGACCAATCTCCGCAGAAAAGAGATCTAATTGAACCTTATTTAAACAAAACAACACCAAAAATCCGCAATCAAAAAATCTATCAATTTGATTAAATACAAATAATTTCAATAAAAAGGATAAAAAGAGTTTTTGAAAAACTGTTTTTACTGACACCCCCACATACAAAAAAATGCGATATCAATTTTTCAAAGTTTTTTGAAAAATAAAATTTAAAACCAAAAATTTCCAATCATTTTCCTTTTTTCCTATAAGTCAATTGTCTTCAAATCAGATCTTGTAATTTGGTGACTTTATTTATTTGTTTGTTTTTATTCTTTTTTTTCCTTTATTGGATGAGATAAGAATCCAAAATGAAGAAATATTTCATATTGGATCGAAAGTTAATTAGCCAATATTTTATCTAATTAAAAGATGACAATAACAAGTCCAATGACCAAATTATTTAAAAATCAATAATTTTTCAATTATTTTAATAATGAGAGTAAATTAAATCTCTTTAAAAACTTTCAACACTCATCAGTTATATCAAGATCTTTCAATTTTTCAATCAATGTTAAGAAAAAATATATTGGAAAACTTTGAAAAATAATATCAATTATGACTCCGAGAATGAAAGTATTATTGTCAAGATCGACTTCCTTTTTAAAAATAAGCATACTCTTGAAAAGTTTTCATTTCTTAAACAACAATTAAAAACACTCAACACTGGTGAAAAATTTTTTAACAACAGTCAAAAACACAAAATATGAAAAACAACAGTTAAAGTCTGAAAAACAAAATTTATAAAAGTCAACACGTGTTATTGAAGGAACTAAAAAAGAAACTACACAACAATTTTCAAAATATTCCCAATAAAAAATCTTGTCAGGTATTAATTTCATAATAAGTATTTTTTTCATGACTTTAATTACAAAATATAAAGATCAAGATTTGCATTCAACATTCCAAAAAAAATCAGATCCAAATAACTAAAACAAATCATGAAAATCCCAATTTATAAAAAGACAATTGATAATTTAAGTAACTTATAAGAATTATAAAATTTGAACTGTTGCATGATTATTACAATTTTTTTTGGGAAAGTTAAATGAAAATTTTGTTCCATTTATTTTGCCACTAATATTAATTTACACTTTTTCAAAACACCAATTAATCAATCAAAAATCAACCAAAAAAATTATCATTTTCCAAACTCTAGTAAACCTCTTTAAAATTCCATCATTTTTCAAAAAAAAAAGATCTACTTCAGCTATCAAACAATTACTTGAGTATTATATAGAAACCCTATTTTAATGAACTTTAGGTAGGTTTATTACTAACTTGATAAAAAATTTGGTTATTTCAAAAAAGGATTTGATTTTAAATAAAAGAAATTACACAACAATTTTCCTCATATTTACCCTTTACAAATCTTGTCCGGTATTAATTTTTGTGTCTGGTATTTTAATCACTCCAATCTTTTAATTCTTGGGATATGATTTTTTATGGGTAAGCAAATGAAAATTTTGATCTGTTAATTTTACAATTCGCATTATTTTGCAATTAACAGGAAAAGGGAGAGAAATAAAATACATTTTATTTCTGGATAAACAAATGTGAAATGTTTCTTTACAGTTTGTTCAATAACCCGTGTTTGCTGATCTGTTTGTGTTTTCAAAGGAAATAATTGTTTTCTCAATCAATAATTGTAGTTTTAGTTTGCTTAGTATTGTTGGGTTGTTTATAAAATGTTGAATTGAAAATTTCATTTGTGTTTCGTACACAAAGTTTACGAGAGGTTTCATCAGCTTTCTTCCTATGACTCTCATAAGAACTTTTTTTTTTCATCAATCTTTTAAAAAAATCATTTTTCACCAAATTTCATGTACCCAATTAAAAACAATGTTCCACTTTTTTTCCAAAATGATAAATTACAACCTCAAGTCTCCAACATACACTTCAAAACGTTTCTTCAAAAATCACAATTATTTCCGACACACAACATATTAAGGACTACGTTTTTAGGTGAAAACAGTGAAATAATGTCTAAAATCACCCTTGGATAAGTTATGTAATCCAAGTAATATTTGTCCAACTAGAATTTCTTTTCGAAAAAATCTGAAATTTTCACAATTTTTAACAATTTTCACAATTTTTGCCTTGTTGGATCATGCTAAATTTTGATTTTAAAATTTTAGAATTTCCATTTCAACTTTCAGAACTCACACTATTTTCAAGAGCTGTTCTACATCTTTTTTAAATTTACTTTTACAAGTTTGAAATGTTCCAAAATTTGAAATGCACTTGAAAATCCCGAAAAGCCATTTTTTGCAATTATTTTTTTTGTTATTTTCAATTTTCCTTTCATTGAATAACAAAGAAAAATAGTCTTCATGAAAAGGTAAAGATGAGAAAAAATGTTTTTTTTTTTTTTTTTTTTGTCCAATTTCTTTGGTGTGAAAATTTTTTTTGAGAAGCGAAAGTGAAATAACACAATTAATCAAACCCCCCAAGGGTGGGAACGTAGTCCTTAAATATGAAAAGCAACAATGAATTCCACGTTTTTACAAAAATAACATTTATTTACTTTGAAAAATAATAAAATACCAAAACATGGGTTATTGAAATACCGTATTTAAAATCTTTTTTAAAGAAAGTTGAAAGAAAATTTTGTTCCATTTATTTTGCCAATAATTGTAATTAAATCATCATTCTAATAAGTAGGTGAGTAGTAAATTTTTAAAAATTTGATTCTTAAATAAAAACGGTTTGATTGAAAATAAATAAAATTATACATCAATTACCCTAAATTTCACACTTAAAAAATCTTATAAGGAATTTTTTCACATCATTAAATCAATAAAGACCAGAAATTCTTAAAGGTAAAGTTAATAATTTTAACAGATTTTCAAAATGCGAAAATTGAAAATGTTTCTGATTTTGAATAAAGTTGACAAAAATTTATTTTGCAACAACATGTAAAATTGAGGATTTGATAATTTAATAAAATTAATATGATGTTTGTATTTTTTTTTCTAAAGCCAAACGAAAATTTGAATCTTTTTATTTTCCGAGTAACAATATTTTGAAACTTGGAGAGTAGGTGTTGCAAACCGTGCGTTTTTTGAGAACTGCATTTTAAAGACACAATTTCACAAGATTCAAAAAATAAATAAAAAATGCAAATTGCGTTTTATTTGCATTTTTGCAATACAAGATCTCTTTTTTTTTTTTTAAATTTTTTTCACTCAATTTATTTTTCAATTTCAAAATGACAACAGAACTAAGATCCAACTGTGAACTTGATAAGGCAATCAGAAGCAATGACTTGGAAACAGTCAAAAAATTGTATCCAAAAGATATCAAGAATATTATTATCGTGGATAAGCCTTATGAATGGGCGAAAAACAATTTCAACGTCCTACAAAGAGCCTGCCAGTTAGGCAACCCATCAATTGAAATGATGCAGTATTTTCTAGACGAAGGTCTCGATGTTAATAACGAGGAATGTGCATCGGCTTTAGCTTTGCTGTGTGTGAGTGGCACTGCAAAATTGGAGGCTGTGAAGTTTCTTGTAGAAAATGGCGCTAATGTCAAAAAGCAAACACTCAAATTCCATACACATGCAGAGGGGTGGTATACAAGGTATGGAACTGAGACATATCAAGCAACCCCTTTACAACTTCTTTTGTACCGTCAAGAAAGTAAAGAAAATCTCTTTGAAATGTGTCAATTCTTGATTCAAAGTAATTGCCCCATCGGCCCAGAAGCTTCTTTTCGAGAGTATGTAAATAGAGACACTGACGACTATAATAGTGACGATCTAACCACTACAAATACTTTGGGTATGTATTGTTGCAATTACTATTCAAAAGCTGTTGATCCAAAAGTTTTCAAATTATTGTTGGTTAATAAACAGGATCCAAATCATATTATTAACGAAGAAAAAGAATATAAGGAGTAATTTACTTTTCTGATTTTTTATTCTTTTTGACCCTTTCTTTTTTTTCTTTTTCAAATCTTGGAGAAACTTTCTATTTT
This sequence comes from Anaeramoeba flamelloides, assembly GCA_027625915.1. NCBI lineage: Eukaryota > Anaeramoebidae > Anaeramoeba > Anaeramoeba flamelloides. The sequence continues at coordinate 6,079,531 of JANTQA010000032.1, read as the reverse complement.
ATTAAAACAATCTTTTCCCAAAAAACTGAAAAATCTTCAATAAATTTTCTCCTAAATTGTTGTATTGTGTATCTTGTTTTCTCCACAAACAAACAAAAATATTAATCTAAAAATCTCTATAAAAAAAAAAACAATAGCAAAACAATACACCACTGTTCGTGTTTACAGAAACTTCTCAAAACACACCCAAAAAAGGTAGATCTAACCAAAATTGTTATTGATTTCATGCTTAATGGTGCCGATCTAAAAATCAAGGACGAAAAAGAAAAGATTGCCTTAGATTACCTTACAACAGAAACAGTCAATTCTGAGGTCATGCAAACTTTATTAAAAGGCGACTATAGTGAGATCCTCTTTGAAAAGGAATTTCAAACGCTTTGGCAAAATAAACAATGTGCTGATTTTGAAATTCATGGAATCAAATGTCATAAGCAATTAATTGAAGTGCGAACCAAACAAGATCCTGAAGAAGTTAAGAAAACCCTCGAAAAAGAGTATTCCAAGATTGAAAGCGAAAACGTTTTAAAATGGGTCTATGGCGAAAAATATACCGACGAATTGTTTAACCTGACAGTGGTTAATCATTTACAAATCAAGGATGTACTACAGAACTCAATGGCAACAAGCTGGAACCAAGCCTATTTAGATGAATCAAAAAAGGATTTTACTCTTTCTGTAAGTTGGAAATATGATCCTGAGGAAGAAGAAGAACAAGAGGAAGAAGCTGAAATTGTTGAAATTAAAATTCATAAAACCCTTTTAATTGCACGTTTGGGGTTATTCCGTGAAATGTTTACCAAATTGGAAAAAGAAGAAGAAATAATTAGTCAAGTTACAGACCACTCTGGGAAAAGAGTTGACACGATGTCAATCTTTGTCGGCTTTTTATATAAAAATCGAATTGAGACAAGCGGAGATTATGAATTAATTCCAAAGGTATTGAAGGAACTTGTTGATCTTCCTCATTATTTTAAAATGGATAAAGTTACTTCAAAATGTCTTGAAAGTGCTATTCTTTTTTAAATTTATGTTTGTTAGGCTATGTTCGATCGGCAAATGTAGATGTTAACTTTCAATTAAAACAGAATACAAAATTTTAGCTGTGTTTCCTTAATTGTTTCTTAAATATCTTTCATATTTTATACTTATTACAAATAATTGTACGAACAATCTTTTTATTATTTGAAAAAATAAAATACACCAAGATACTGTTAATCGCAAAATAAAAAGATTAAAATTTTCATTTTGCTTTCCTAAAAAAAACACATCCCAGTACATAAATAAATTATCAAGTTATCCAATTCAAAAAGGGTATTTAATAATTTGTGTTGTCTTTACGAATTTAAAAATTGTAAATGTAACAAGACTTTGAAAATCTTTTTGGAAAGCTGAATGAAAATTTTGTTCCATTTATTTTTCAACAAATAGTAAACATCTTTCTAAAGAAATTTACTTTTTTTTTATTTTTTTTTTTTTTTTTTTTTTTGCATTTCTATTTTATTCCTTGAAAAATGTTAGTACTCAATCCGCCCCGTTTTGTCCATATTTATTTTTTTTAAGGGTGTAAGTAAATTTTTCATTTTTTGACTGCCACCATTTATGTGAAACTGAATTCTTCAAATCATTTCTTTATCCAAATACATTGATATTTTAATAAATACGAAAGTGTCAATATATCCTAGTATAAGGTATTTACATACCAACAAAAAAACAGAAATCAAAAAAATGAAAAAATTGATCAAAAAAAAATAAATAAAAATCATTTATTACTTGATCTTAACTATAAAATTTTACACAATTACTTATTCTTTATTTGGTTTTATTGTTAATTCTTTATGAAAATAAATTTGTTTTGAAAATGTTTGATAAACAAATTTTTTTTTTATTTCTAAAGAATTTCCAAAATGAATTTAAAAATCCTATTTTCATTTAATTCATCTAATTCAAGTTTTAATTCAGAAAATCAGAGATTTTTTTTTAATTCTCCTTGAAAATAAGGGTTAATTGAACAAATTTGTTTGATTTTATCATTATTTATTTTCTATTAAATCGAGAAACTCAAAATAATTCTGAATTTTTTTCTGATGAAATTTTTTATTGAATTTTTCAATTATTTTGGTTTGAATCTTTTGTAACTATTTTTGTTAATTCCAAGATTTCACCCCTTTATTGTAATTTTACCAATAGAATTCTTTCTTTTGGCTTTGTCATATAAAAATATTTCAAAAAAGAATTAAGAAAGCAAATTTCTCACAAAATGTTTTGTTAAAAAAATAATAAATAGTAATGGGGCGAAAAATTCAAGGAAAAAAATAGTTTATGTTGATATAAAATAAGAAGATAAAGAAAACTAATCTTCGAAAATAGGCTTTGATTGATTTTTTTTTTTTTTCATTGCAACAAATGTATTTGGCATGGTGATCTTTCTTGTTTGTTCTTCAAAGAAAATATTTGTTTCAAATGCACACCTTTTCCGGTATATTTTTTACAAGTTTACTGTTGGATTAATTTCAATGGTTGGTATAAACACATTTCTTGATCCAAAACAAATTAAATAAATCAAAATTTTAATCAAAAAAAATGTTCAAAAAATAAAAAAATGAACGATCCAACTCTGAATTACTGTGACCCTTTTCACAACTAGACTAGTGAATGGAGTTTTGGTTTCAAAGTTTCAATATCTGGTGACACTCAAAAAATATGATTCAGTAATGTTCACACAATTAAAATTTTTCAAAATGGTAAAATGTATTTACTTCGTTAAGTAAGGAAATAAATTCAAATAATAAAAAAAAATTCCTTTTCATTCAAAAATTTTAGTAAATTTTTGTATTTGTTTTCACTTGAAGAATGTGTTTAAAATTGAATAACAACAAACCCACTGTGAATTATTTATGAGGATATCTTTATGGATGTTTTCTTTCAAAAAGTATTTACAAATGAATTCTGTACTTAACTAACATGAAAAAATAAAATTGAAAAAAACAAAAGTTAGATAAATTTACTAATTTCATTAACCTTTTACCATCAATTATAAAGTTTATTCACACCATAATTAAAATTACAGAAATTCAAATGGATGAGTCCATTTTTTTTATTGTTGTTTGTATAACTACATTTTTAAAGGCATCTAGTCAAGAAAAAAAGGTATTTTTTTTGGGAGTAAAAAATTACAAATAAATGGAAGGATGAATTTTAATTTAATTCAACTTGGAGGTATTTACTTTCATTAGATAATAACTAAAAGTTTTAAAAACGATGTACTCATCTAAAAAAAACTCAAACACTAAAAAAAAAAAAAAAAAAAAAAAAAAGAAGATCTGAGATTAAATATTGAAAGTGTGGTGGAGTGCTGTCAAGTGTCTAGGTTTTCCAGAATTCAAAAGAATGGATAAAAAATATGATTTTTCTAAATTCTTTTAAATTTTGGAAAAGTTAATTGTAAATCAGAGGAATGAGAAACTCCTTGCTTCAGGACGATTTTCCCACAAATGATGTCAATGATTAATTCTGTTATCTTAGTTTTATTTCTCAAAAAGAGCATTCCCTCTAAAGCCTTGAATAAAAAAAATACAAAATCCTAGCTTAAAACCAAAAATAAACAAGAAAAATTAAAAAAAAAACTTTTAAATTAGATTTTTTGAGGGGAATTAATAAAATAATTACTTTATTGGATTTTTGAGTACCAGTTCTACTTTTAACATATTTCACTCTTTTCAATATAACTGTAAAAATTATTTAGAACAGCATGGTAAATTTTTTTGTGTTATTTGATTTGAACTGGTAATTATTTAACTAAAAAATCGAATTTTCGCTTGATCTAAAAGGTAAAAAATAATGAAAATTGTATGAATTAAGAAATTTTCATATTTTTTTTTAAAGAAATTACAGTGAATAAATTTAACTAAGAATATAGAACTCTTTCCAGAGGATTTTTATCAACAATTTCACAATTTTCAAGCAAACAGCTAAAAAATTAATTCGAAAAATAAATTCAGAGTACTAAATTGAATAAATTTTAACCTTCTGAAGATTTTAAAGAAGTAATAAAGTTTTTTTTTGTATAAAATTGATTTTTTGAAATTTGAATCTCTAATCAAAACTTTTTTTTATTCATTGAATTTTTTAACTGATGGGAATTTAAAGTTTGTTTTTTGATATTCGAATTTTGGCCATTAGGGTTTCAGTTAAACTTTTTTCTTGGTTTTTGAAATTTTTGAAATTGAGAATCCTAGTATAGATTTTAAGGGATTAGTAAACTTTGAAAAAATCTTTCTAATAAATCCAATAGCAAATTCAAAAAAAATTTAGCACATCTTGAAATTGAAAAATGATGTAAAAATCTGATTACTCTAATACCAGACTTACTTTTAATGCTATTTTCATCAATGATTTATTGTTTTAAAAAGTTTGATACATTTTTCTCATTTTTGAAAAGTTCAAAATTCAACATATTTCTGAATTATTACAAAAAAAATATTTTCTTTGAAAGAATATTGAAATATTATTATTTGGAAAGGAAGTGTAGAAAAATACACTTTTAAAATCTACCCACTAAGTTCTTAATTAACTCAGTTTAAAAAATCTACTTAATTTCTAAAAAAACTCAATAATTATTTTAAACTTGAAAAAAATATAATTTTTTGATTCAAAGAATAAATCAAATCAATTATTTCTTTTTATTGAATAAAAAAATCTAGGAAAAAGAACCAAACAAAGAAAATGAAAATTCTCCCAAAATACTTATTTAAGACCGGGAAAATTCAACTTATAACCCAGAGAAATATTTTTTAATTTGATTATTTATAATCAATAATTAATAACCCAATCTTAATTTTTTCAGTAAGTCATTAGCAACACAAAGATTAAATGTATAAATAAACTTGACAATTATTTTTCACATTTTTTTAAAGATTTTCCAACTAATAAATCAAATTCAAATACATATTTTTAATAAAAAAAAATAATAGATATTATCAAATAACTGATTTTAATACAAATCTTTCCTTGTTTATACTCTTGATATTTGAAAAAGAATATTGAGTAATCTTTTAAATTTCAAGAAATTTAATAAATATTTGTGAATAAAATAAAAGATCAATTTTTTTAGGTCTTCAAGGATTTAATATTTGATAAATTTATATTTATTTTTAAAAAAAGATTAAAGTTTTAAGGTTATTTGTTCATTCAAACTCTTGAAATTACTAAAAGTGAGATTACTTGAAAAATAAAATTATTTTCAATTTTTCTTTTTCTTTTTTAGATCCAATATACCAAGGATCAGATCTTTTGACTGAAAATTCCATTGGGAAAAAATGAATTCTTTTTTAAATGATTATACATTTCTCAAAAGTTGATAAGTGAAGTTACATATCGGGGTCTAATTGTATCCTTACGTAAATAATTACTCTATTACCTTTGGAAAAAAAATAAATAAGAGTTACCAAGTCCTTAAGAAAAATTTAAGAAAAATATTTTGCAACCGGGAGTCTTTAGATTGATAATTCAACATGGAGTTCTTTTTCTGAGACAACTCATTTATAAAAGAGGAAGATTTAACATTTTGCATGATTTTAGAAATAAAATTTTTTGAGACATTTGTGCATAGGAGTAGGAATATAATTTACCTCCAATAGTAACAGACTTATATATTCTAAACTTCTCTGTGGTATGCTGGAATTCGTATAAAGTATAGTCACTCTTTAATTTGTTTGCTCTCTATACAAACTTTCTGATCGATTGTTAAAAAAAAAAGAAAGAGTAATAAGTGAGGATGAATGATTTTTATTTCGTTTGTCTAAAAACAAAATAAATTTTGACTGAAACGATTTTTGATACTTTCTGGTAGAAGACGCAATTTTCACAAAGAATAAGTTTAAAAGCTTTTCATTCTTCTAAATCATAATAAAAGATTCAGATCTATTTTGATACTTTCATTTTTTTTTCCCTATAAATTAATTTATAATCATAAATTTCAAATGTACAACAACCAATATAACCAACAACAGCAGCAAATGATGAGGCAGCAACAAATGATGCAACAACAGCAACAATTGCAGAACCAATTAATGAAATGGTTTAATTATGTCGATAAAGATCGTTCAGGCTTCATTGATAGCAAAGAACTTTTGCTTGCATTTGGACAAGGTGGTATGAACTTTTCTCCTGAAACTTGCACACTTTTAATCAGGTAAAACATATTTATAATTTTTCTTTTGTATATTTGTATTATTTTTATTTTCTCAAAAAAAAAAAAAATATTTAATTTTTTTTCTCCTTATTTTTTTCATTTTTCGTTTCAAAAATCTGAATACTTTATAATTAAAAATTCAAAAAAAAAATAACTACTTTTAATAGACTCTTTGATACCGAACAAAAAGGATCTGTCAATTTCCAACAATTTTTCAAAATGTACAACTTTATTAACCAAATGAAGGTTTCCTTTTGTAATGTTGATCAAGACAACAGCGGTAATATTGACGCCAACGAATTAGCAACAGCTCTGAAATATTCTGGATACACCTTCCCTAACAATGTAATCATGACTCTCTGTAAAAAATTTGGTAAAAAAAATGTTATTTATTTTGATAACTGGATCGCACTTTGTGCTCACCTCCAAAGAACCAGAGCTGTATTCCAAAATTATGACACTAACAAATCTGGGAAAATCACAGTTGATTTTAATGGTCTTATTCTTATCAGTGCCTATCTTAAGTAATTTGAATCAAACAATCAGAAATTTGTATTATCAAATTTGATCTTTACAAGACAAAAAATTAAAAAAAAAACTTTTTTGATTCTCAAAAAAACATTTTTTACAAACAATTTTGATATGTATTTTATTTACATCCTCTTTTCCTCAAGAACATTTTTAAAATATGATAAATAAAAAACTTATTCATCTCATTTTTTGATTTTTTTTTTTTTTCAATACATACACCAGACTATACCATACCAGTAAACTTGTTTTTTTTGATCTCTAATTTTGTATTCCTTATTTTAACTAACCATTTTACTTCATTAATTTTTTCAATTCACTTCTTAATACTGTTATATTCAAAAAAATGTTTTTAACTTTTTTGTAAACTTTCCTATTTTTAAAAATGTTTTTGTAATCTTTAACGAATGATTTTTCACGCCACAAATCAAAAAAAGTTCGAAATTAGTTGACAAGAAGACTATTGTTTGAAAAAAATTATTTAGATTTTGTATATAGAAAATGTAGGTAGATTTTACCTTTTTGAAAAAATTTAATTCCCAAAACTTTACGAAAAATAAGATTTTTTGAGTGCCAGAGAATATAAAAACCTTGAAAACAAAATCAAAGTTGCAACTTTATCTGTGATTAAAATTTGGGGACATAGTAAATTAAAGTTGTATCTTTACTTTTTCAATTTTATAAACATTTTTTTTCTAATTAAATTTTACTTAAATATTGAATGGTGGAACCTTATGTATTCATATTCTCCAAAAAAAAATACCAACTATTTGTGTTTTTTTTTTGAAGTTTTCAAGATCTTTTATCTGCATCTTAAAATATTTTATTTTTTTTTTTTTTATTGAAGAAGTGTAAAATACACTCTAGTTGCTCTTTTTACTTCAATTCCCTTTCAGAAATTTAAGCGTAAAATCATAGATTTCACGATTATTAATTAATGACAATAATTTCAAACTATCACAGTTTAAAATCAATTCATTAAGATTTATTTCTTTTAATTTATTTTGAAAAATTTATCTATTTTTTTCATATAAAGTACATACCCATAAAAATGTTGATTAATATTTTCTATTATTTCTTTCTGTTCATATTTTAAGTAGAAAGTACAAAATTTATTTGAGTTTTTATCTATTACATAATAATATCTATTTAGGCAATTGGTATATGTCCTGAATTTTAAGATTGCTGAGCTTGATGGATAAATTAAATCTTTTTGTGTTAAAATAAAGAGTTTTGATAAATAAATTTTTTTTCTATAAAATATTGTTTCTTACATAATTTTTTTTTTTTTTATTTTTCTTGTCTTTTTAAAAATTTAAATCCAATAACCAAGTATGAAAGAAATAATCCATATGAGATCTTTCACTGATTAATTTTTCATTAATTGTTGTCAAAATAACCCATGTGGACTCTTTCCCCATGTTTTAAATTAAAAGGTATATTTCCTTTTCAAAAAGACCTATAAATCAACAGATGCTGAGAACTTGGCAATCAGCGCTTAAATAATTTCGGTTTTGGTTTCTAAAAACCCCTGTACTAATAAAAAAGCAAAAAATCTTTTTTTTATTTGTCATTGTTTTTCAATCTTCACTTTCAATAATTCAACGAAAAAAATGTCACCTAGAATATAAAAATGATTATTATTCAAACCTATCTAAATTATTTGTTCAAAACTATAATTTAAAGATACTACCAAAAAGTTAGGCCAATTAAAAATGACAAAGAATTAGCCATTTTTATGCTTTTATACTGGTGCGGGTGCTTTAAAGGAATTAAGTAAAATTTATGATTAAACTCAATTCTTTCAAATTAAGAAAAAAACATATACTTTACCTCTCAGGTTTCCTATTAGTAACCTGAATTTATATTTATTATATTTAGAATAATTATTTTTTTGATAAATCTTGATAATTTTTTTTAATTTTTTGTCATAATTTCTTCTTAAAAATGAAATTTAAATTTAGATTTGATCAAATTTTGTATAATGATTGACAAAGTTCCCAAAAGAATGCTATGTTAAGAAATTTTATAATCACAAAAAATTAAAACAAGAAATTAAAATATAAAAATTATTCCAATTATTGGACTTTAATCAACATTTTACACCTGCTGAATTACTTTATAAATAATTTTTCAAAAAAATTAAAAATTATTTTTTTCGTGTTAGATGGAATCAAAAAAAAAGAATTTTTCATTGTGTTACTAAAAAATATTTTAAAAAAATTCACTTTTTATTATGATTGGCAAATAAGATTAAATAACATTCTAGACAACCTTAAATTAAATACCCTATCTGAATTTTTAACAGAAAGTTAAAAAAAAAAAACACCATTATTAAAGGATGAATATAATTTTTAACCACCCCATTTTACAATTATATCATTAAAGTTTAATTTTATTTAATTTATTTAAAAATATTAATCTATATTTTTCATAGCAATGACTAAAATTAAGAATTTTTTGATTAAACACATAAGATAAAAAAACTTTTGACAATGTATAACCATAAAAATATCAAGATTGACTAATAAATGATGAAAACCAAAATCCCAAGAAAAAAAAACCCAAATCTTAATTTGATGAGGAAAATGAAATTCTTTCAAATAGTTTTTTTATAAAAATCTATAGATTAATGATTAAACATTGAGATTCTATTAAAAACAAAATTTAAATAAGAAATTAATTGAGATTAATCATTGTAAAAATAAAAGGAAATGACTTGGTTTCATGTAATCAAAAAAAGTATTAATTGAGGTTATTGTCAAAAATGAATCATAATGTGGGATCTGATTATTGATATTAAGTAAAAGGTCTGTTCTATAAAACAGAAAAACTTAAATAAAATTAGTTGATGGTATTAGACCATTTGGTGGATAAACTAAGGTTAATTCGTTTAAAAAAATTTACCAATTCATTTTTTGACTCAACATGACTGAACACGCAATTAGGAAAAAGGAGTTCATGACAAAATAAAATCTATTACCAAATTTACTTAAATTCATTTAAACCAGAAAATTCCTATCTCTCACAAAAATTATTTTAAACCTCATAGTTTTTTCCACTCTTCATTCTTTTCTTTCTGTCAGTTTTCACCATTTCTCCATTTTTTACTCTTTCTTTTTTTAGAAAAGTAAATCAAGATTCAAATACTTCCGATGAATGTATCTATTTTAGATACTCTTTGAATTAGGAGTCTCAAATTTAGTCACTTCAAAATTCTCTCTTTAACAGATTAGATGAGGTTTCATCTAACCCTTAACAATAAATTCGATATTCTCTTTTTTTATTTTGCCATCTCCAAAATTTTTGAACACACCGATAATTTTTTGGTATTGATTGATAATTATTTGTTTTTTTGTTTTGTGGGAATTGTTACTTTTCAATAATTGTTAACATTTCAATTGGTTCTTGGTTCTAATTTAATATTTACCATATAATTGATTTAATAAGTTTTTGTTTATCAAAAATTGATTTTTGGAATGCAGAAAAATTTTGGATTAGGGTTTAAAAGGATTGTTTACTTTCACGGCAAAGATTAAAGATTATAAATATCGGCATCATACGAAAATTATTGATGTTAAAAAAATAAATTTGTATATTAAAATACTATTATATATAAAAAAAAAACAGAATGAATCGAAAAAATAAAAAAAAAATTGAAGAACCATTTGTTTGATTATTCTTTTTAATCATTTAACTTTTTCAAAATAAAATTGTAGATTTTGAGGATAAAAATAACCCGATAAATTGATTTTTTTTTTTTCAAAAAAAACAAAATAAAAAAAAAAACCAATAAAAATAATTCGAGTTATTTCCACATTTTTAATATCGACATATCCTTTTCAAAATCTTTTTTCATAACAGAACCCACTGCTAACTCAAAATCTTCTTGAGTTACATGTATTCTGCGCTCTCTCAACGCAAACATTCCAGCTTCTGTACAAACTGCTTTGATTTCAGCACCCGATGCACCTTTTAATTTGTCTGCAATTTTTTTTAAATTCACTCCTCTCATAACATTCATTTTTCTTGAATGGATTTTTAAAATATCTAATCTAGCGGATTCATTTGGATTTGGGAATTCAATTTTTCTATCAATACGTCCCGGTCTAAGTAAGGCAGGATCTAAAATATCAATTCTATTGGTTGCCATAAGCACTTTAATATTTTGTGATGGTTCAAATCCATCCAACTTTTAGGGATTAAAAATAATGATAATATTGAATATTTTTTGAAAATAAATAAACAAAGAAATATTGATAGTTTTAAAATAATTTTGAGTGAGGATCAATAATTAAAATATTAATAGATATGTATGTATATATATATATATATATATATATATATATGCATTTATAATAAGAATAAGAATAAGAATATATATAAAGTATTTCCAAGAAAGTGGGGCAAATTTATTTTAAAATATATTTATTAAACTAAATCTTTGAAAAACTATTTAAACAAACAAAACAATTTACTATTATTTATTGATTCTTGATAACAATTCAATTTGTTTTCTTGGTATTGTGTTGCATAAATAAAAGATATTAAATTTTCTGAGATCGATTTTATATCGGTATATTTTAGGAGTAGAAATTAGTCTTTATTTTTTTTTATTATTATTGAAGAAGTGTAGATTACACTCTAGTTGTCCTTAGACTTAAATTCCCTTTCAGGAATTTAAGCGTAAAATCATAGATTTCACGATTATTAATTAATGAAAATAGTTTCAAACTGTCTTGATTTGAAATTATTTCATTAAGATTTTTTTTTTTTTAATTTGTTATAAAATATTAATCTATCTTTTTCATAGGAAGGACAGACCCATAAAAAATGATCAATATTTTCAATAATTTCCTTTTGTTCATATTTGGAACATAAAGGACAAAATTTATTTGAATTTTTATCGATTACATAGTAATATCTATTTAAGCAGTTAGTAAACGATCTGAATTTTAGAATTGTTGAACTTGATTGATAACTTAAATATTTTTGAGTTTTAAAGAAATAATTTTGATTTTTAATTATTGTAAAATAATTTTGTGGAGTTTCGTCAAGTGCCTAGGTTTTCTTGAGGTTTTCTGTTTTATTTGTGAAGTGTTCTAGGTTTTTTTTACTTTTTGAAATAAACAGAAAATTTTAATAAATTTTTGGTTTATTTCGAAAAATAAAAAAAACCTAACGAAAATCTATCGATTTTCCAAATAAACAGAAAACTCAAGAAAACCTAACGAAAAGTGTCTAGGTTTTTTTTTTTTTGAGAAATAAAAAGAAAATTTCTTTAATTTGATGTTTTATTTCTCAAATTAAAAAAAACCTAACGACACTTCCAACTTTTGGAATTCAGCAACTCACAAAATGTGTATTTATATATTTCATTTTTTAATTTTTTTAAATCTTTTGGATGCCAGTTAATTTTATTATTAATTCTTTGATTAAATTTGATTAATTTTACTTAATAGAAGAGATAAATTTCCTAATTTATTTTTTAATTTAGATTTCTTTTTATTTACTGAAATTGTCATATTTTCAATTTTAAATTCTGTTTTGTAAATAAGAATTGGTGTATTTCTGTTTATTTTGCATATTTCAGTAATACATGAATTAATCCAAGAATTTAAATAATTTAAAGTTTTTATTTGATAACTAAAAATTTCTAATCCGTATGTTAATTGACTTAATATAAAAGATTTAAATAGTCTAATTTTTAAACTATTATTTAGAGAATTGTTATTGAATAATTGTTTACAGTTATTATATGTTTCTTTAGATTTTTTTAAATTATAAACTATATGTGCAATTTTATCTAAATAAATACCCAAATATTTAATTTTTTTAAAATCTTTTGATATAACTGTTTGATCTTTATTTGGTTTTAATCCAAATTGAATAATAATTTCATATATTGAATTTAATTTTTGATTTATTTGACTTTTATTTCCTTTTATAATTAGGATTAAGTCATCTGAAAATTAGTGTTTATTATTTTCTTTGAGATCTAAAAAATCGTTTTCATAGCTTGTTTAATCTCAACAAATTTTCAAATGGAATTGAAAACATGTAACTGCATTTGATTGTTTAAAAAATCATTTGTACCATTTCCATATTTCCAGTTTTTTATTGAAATTGGTCTTACATTGTTTTCACCAAAAAAAGTGTTATTTTTTTTTTCCATTTTTTGGAAATATTTCAATCAAACATATTTTGAAATAAATACATTAGTCATTGATTTAATCGGTATTAATATTAAACTTAGTTTAGTATTACCAATTAACGAATAACTCCACTAACAAGGATGTTTTTTTATGAAATGTAAAAAAAAATGCCCCACTTTTTTGGAAATACCTTATATATATCTTGCAATAAATAAGTAAAAATAAAATGTTCTTTTAAAAAAAAATAAAAAATGCTTGATTTCTAGAATAGTACACACGAAGAATTTACAATTTAAAAATATAATTATTATGAATTTTATTTTAGGGCAATTTGAAAAAATTGTGACAAAAAATAAAAGTTATGTACAGTATGGAAAATAATTCTATACAAGTTTGAAGTGTCTTAGAGAGACCTTTAAAAACAGATTTTGAAAAGGACATGTCGATATTAAAAATGACTATAATAGCCAAATTATTTCGGGAATGATTTGGAAAAAAATTATTTTTTCATTTTAAATTTCTTCAAATTTTATCTAATGAACCAAATTAAAATATCCTAATAAAAAATTTTCCATTAAAAACCAATTCCAAAAAGATTTTTAACATAATTTGATAATAAAATACAAAACAAATTATAATAAATGCGACAATTAAATATTTTTTCACAGGCTGCCCTTTTGAATTTGGATAGAATACAAATTTCAGATCGTGTTCTGTTTTTCAATTCTCCATTATTCTTTTTATTTAGAATTGCCAGTTCCAACCAAAATATACTGACACATAATAAAAAGTTACACTTAAGAAAAAAGAGAACACCAATTTTTATTAATAATTTAGAAACTTAAATGGATAATAAATGAAGACGAAACTGAAGGTTTTTTGTCATTTAAAACTTTAAATACCAGTAATTTCTCTGATTCATACAAATATTACAAATTTAAATAAGTTTATTTTAAGAGTCAAGTCATTATGCCGATAGAAAATTTTTTGAAATTGAAAAAAAAAAATTAGCAATTTTTTAATCAGTACCTAATAACCAATTAAAAACTAATCAACATATGATGTAAGGTAGACTTCTAAAAATCAATAATTAAAAACGAGGACTTTTTTTCGAAAAAAAAAAAACTCCCAAGAACAACACTCAATTTCCAATTTAAATTGTTGTAAATTATAATTTTCAATACAACTATGTTGCTTTTGAAGTTTTGCTATTTAGCTTTTTTTTGGGATTTTGAAGATTTTTTTTCATTTTTTTCATATCTCAAATGAGTTGTTTTTATCTGATAGAATGTTACAAAATCATTTGTTTGTCAAAATATATCAGGTTACAAAATAACCACAAATTAGATTAAATCCGATTAGATTGATTTTGTACTAAAAAAAAAACAATTTGTTTGAAAAATTGAAGAAATTTAACCCTTTGGAAATTTAAAATCAGGAAACAAGTATTTTTTTTATAAAATTTTGATTTTTTGAAATTGAGAACTCTAAACCACTTTTTTTTTAATTGAATTTTTTACCAATGAGAGATCCTATGGAATTTTTTTCTGTTGTTTGAATTTTTATCATTGAGAAAACTTTTAGACTTTTTTTTGTTAATTTAATTTTTTGCTAATGGGAATTTGAAGTTTGTTTTTTGATATTTGAATTGTGGAAATTAGGGATTAAGTAAAACTTTTTTTTTGGTTTTTGAAATTTTTTTAATTGAGAATCTTTTGAATTTTTTTTGTTTGTTGATTTAATTTTTTATTATTGAGTTCCAATTAAGTTTTTTTGATCTAAATTTGGATTTTTTACCATTGAAATCCTATTGAGAATATTTTATTTATCTTATTTGAATTTTGTCAATCAAGAGAAGGGCAATTTCACAATACCATTTTTGGTGGCAAGCCACTCCTTAAGAATATGGTGTGAAATCCATGGTAAGTGACTAGACCCTTATATGAGGTTTTTTTTCAATTTTCTTGTGTCTTCTTAATTATTTATATCTGACTGAAGGTTGAGTTTAAGTTATACAAGAAACCAATCTCAAAAAAATCAGATAAAATAAAATGAAAAAAAAAAAAAAAAAGTTAAAATAGAAAAGAAAAACATTTAGGATAATATACCTGATTTAATAACTCTAACATGGTCCTTTGAACTTCTGAATCACCACCCCGTCCACCTTTAATTCTAGTACTACCGATTGAGTCAATTTCGTCCATAAAAATAATTGAAGGTGCATGTTGGCGTGCCATCACAAATAGTTCTCGAACCATTCTAGCTCCTTCTCCGATATATTTTTGAACAAGTTCAGTACCACTTACTCTAATAAAAGTACAATCGGTATGGTGAGCAACAGCGCGTGCCAATAATGTTTTACCGGTCCCTATTTGTTTTTTTTTTTTTTATTGAATAATTTAAGCGAAAATTGAAAATTTAGATGTGATGTGTTTGATTGAAAAAAGTAGAATAAAAAGAAATTAAAAAAAAATAAAGAATAATAAGAGAAAAAGAAGAAAAGAATTTAAATTGACAATAATATTACCTGGTGGTCCATAAAGAAGAACCCCCTTTGGTTGTGCAATACCTAAACTTTCAAATAATTCAGGATGTTTAATTGGCAATTCAATAACTTCTTTAATTTCTCGAATTTGCTTGTCGAGACCACCAATTTGATCATAAGTTGAGTTTGGTACAGCTTCGACTCTCATTAAACTAACCAAAGGATCAACTTTTGTTGGCATAATTCGGTGGATTGTATAATTTCCTGATTTCAATGCAACCCTTGTTCCTGATGTTAAGTCTTTTAATTTGATTCCTTTTCCTAATTTGACGACATACTTTCCATGTGGTTGCATCTTAATTAATGTTTAGTTGTTCATTATTAAATTTTTAATTGTTAAGAATTACATTTGGGTTTCATTTGAATATTTAGTTTTCATTTGAAGGAATTTGGGTTGTTTTTGAAAAGGCAAAAAAATGAAAAAAATTAATAAAAAAGAAAAAAGAAAAAAAACAAATAAAAAAAATACTTTAACAAGAATACGATCTTTTCCCATAGGCTTTACAACAGTTCCAATACTTGAACTCGATTCTTGAAGTAATGTTAATTCTTCTCTTATTAATTTAACTTGGGAATTCAATTCATTACGTTGCGCTTCGAGACGTCTAATTGTTTTTAATTTATCTTTTTTATTTACTTCAAGTTGCTCCAAGCGCCCCTTGTAATATTGTATTAATGTTTTGTTTGAAAGTTTCTTTGTCAGAAGGATGCTCATTTCGTTGTTGAATTATAAATTTTGAATGTTTAAATTGAAAAAAAAATAAATAAAAATGAAAGTTTCCAAAAAAAGTTTTGAATTTGATTTTGAAGAAATTAAGTCTCAAGTAATAAAATAATGTAAAATTTTGAATATTTAAACGATTTATATTCTGAATTACACAAAAAATCAAGATTATTAACCAAAGATAAAAAAAAAACAAAACTTTATATAATTATTCAAGCTAATATTTCAAATCATTTTTTTTGTTTTTTGTAAGGATCTGAAATATCTAGTTGAATAAACTTAAAACACATGAACATAAAGTATTGACCAATATCTAAATAAACAAATACGGGTTATCGAGTTTAAACAATAATTTAACTTTTTTCTCCCTATCAATAGTAAGTGAATTATTGTTGTCACAATAAAGCATCTAGAAAAGTTTAATCGGTGTTTCAAAAAATTAAGTATGTTTTTTTATTATAGAAGACCTAATCATTAGCTTACAAAAGACACCAATTATAAACCCTTTGCGAATATAGTACTGATTTCTTAAAGTTTTTTTATTGAAAAAAGAAATTCTAAAAAGGAAGGATTAAATTGGAAAATTTATCAAAAAAAATAGAATCAATTTTTATCATCATTTTTAATCAACCAAAAGAGCTCAATATTTCAAAAAATTAAATAATACACAAATAAATTATTTTTAGGACCTTAACCTTTAACACAAAAAGATCAACTTTATGTCATGAATTTATCAATAGACCTCTGTTTAAATAGTTCAAAAGTTATAAAAATCATGAATAAACTTTGAAAAATTTATGTAGAAATACCTTATATCATGTTAAATTTGGTTAAGATCGATTTTTGGGTTATAATAAGGTGAGAATATGATAATCAATAAACTACCAATTATACAAATTCTATAATAATAATTATAATTATAATTATAATTATAATACTATATTCTTTTTTTTTTTTTAATTTTATCCATCGATTTATTTTTGATTTGACATATTCCCAAAAAGCAGGAGAAATATTATTTCCAAATTTCTTTATTAATTATAATATAACTACTATAACAATCAGATTTGGTATTGATCATTTATTAATTAATTTATAATGATGATTCAATTTATTTACCAGTAAATTAATTTAATAAAAGTGATAAGGGATTTTAATTTCTCTTGTATATATTATTATTTATGACGAAAAAAAGTATGATTATTTGTTTATTTTTGAATCCAAAAAAAAGTTTTACCTAAGGGGCCTAATTTTAATAAATTTCACCTTGAGAAGGAAAAGTTATTAAATTATATTGTTGAAAAAATCATAAATAGTCTTATCAAATCACCCTTTTATTGAAATTGGTAATTATTTTATATTTTTTTCAGAAAAGGGTAATTTTCTTTTTCATTTTTTAGAAACAGTTCAACCAACATCCATTTTGAAATATTTTTGAATTGTATATTCAGATAACACTATAATATATGTTTTAATTCAATCAATATTGATAATTCTCTAAATTTCATATAACTAGATTTCAGATCGAACTACTAACATAGAGAATATTTAATTAAATATAAAAAAAAAAATGAACCACTTTTATAGAAATACCTTCTTTTTGAACTAAAAAATAAAAATTTATTGAAATTTAAAAGGATATATTTATATTTAGATTGTTTTGTTTGAAAAAACTAGATATAAAAAAATATTTAACGTTGTCAATAAGGAGATTTAAAAGTATTCATCCATAAAAATTTTTACAACTTTTCCTATTCAATTTTTTCAAATAATTATAAATAATGGTTTATTTTTATCTATTTAGAATCAAACTTAGAGGTTAAAAAATATAAATTTTTTGTTTAAAATTAATTTTTTTTTCAATTAAATTTTCAAATATTCTCTGAGAAGAATAAAAATTTTTTTTTGACAAGATAAAAAAAACGTTTTCAAAAGCAATATTAAAACCAAAAAATATCAAAAATAAGCCAAAAAGTAAAAAAAACACTGTCTATAATTGTAATAATTTATTAGTCTCATCTAAGCAATTGTTTTGCTTCAAATAATAATCTAAAATGGTTTTAATTTAAAAAACTCTAAAAAAAAAAAAAACAATAGCTGAAATTTTAAGGATTGTTGAGAAATAATTGAAACAATCTAAGAATTGTTTATTGCTACCTAAGGCACAAAAGATCCAGGCAAATAAAAAAAAAAAACAATAAAAATCAAAAAAAAAAACATAAAGATACAAATTAATTTGTATCCAATAACAATCAGAGTTTTATTGTTGTGTTAAATTTGGTTCTCAATTAAAATCATATAATTAGTCATTAACAAAATGTATCCGAACAATATTCTCAATTATTTGTTATTCAAGACACATGCAATACAAATGATTACAAATTACCAAAAGCAATTAAAAATTTTTAATGCCAAAAATTATTTCATCCCAATTTTTGATCATAAAGGCAACAATATCTCCAGGGATTCTTAAAGTCGGGGAAAACACAATTGACAAATTCCAAGCAGTCATTTTATTGATTTCTGACTTTTTTGAGACTCTTTTGAGATGAGGCATAAGCAAATATAATAAAGAAAAATTTGGAAGAGGGATTTGAGGAAGAAATTCAGAAAAATATTTTAATTGTTCATCGTTGTTGTCCAATTGGGAAAGTTTGTCGATGATTTGGGAATTCTTGGGTCCAAAAACGTGATCGGGAAGATCACGAAGGAACTGTTTAATTAAAGAGGCAACAGTGTCTAAACTGTTAATGCTCTCAAAAGAGACATCTATACCCAAATTATATTGCTTCTTTAATTCGTCTCTCTTCTCGATCGAGCCCGTGATCCGATACAGGCCTTCGCTCTCGATCCCTTTCCATTCCAAAAAGAGAATACACTCTTCGATCAGCTTTGGTGCTGAGTAATTTGATCGTGAATCGCGCTGAAGTACCTTTTCGAGAGGCACACCAAATATTTGGGTTTCATTGAGCTTTTTTCTCACAATTTTTTTTTTTTTTATCTTTTTCCCAAATAGGTTTTTTTTGTTTTTTGGTTTTTTCTTTTTTTCTTGTTTTTTTTTTTCGTTATTTGTTTGTTGATTGAAGTCTCCTTCATTTGAAAGTTCTCTTGAATTTCGTTTCGTTTCTGAATTGCTTGTTTGAAAATTCAAATTCTCAGCTTGCTCTAAGAGCTGTTTTAAAAGTAGCGTTTGTGGATCTTCAAAAAGTTCTGGTTGTGCCTCCAAACTATCCTTTTGGTAATGAATCGGATCCTCAATAATTAAGGGATACTTTGATGTTGAATTACTGTTTTGTTTTGTGTAAATAATCTGTGGGTTTGAAATTTCTAATTGCTTGGACATTTGGAATTAGACTTGTTTTTTTTTTTCGCTTCAAGCAATTTCCAAAAAATAAATTATCATGAGATAATTCTTGCTCAAATAAAAGACAAAATTCAACTTTATTTAATTAAGTTCTTTTGTGTGATGAATTTAAAAGTCCAATTTAAGGATTCCTTTCTTTTTGAGAGTTATCTTGTTTAGAACAAAAGAAGAAATTTTTGAAATCTATCCGGTATTTGTTAGAATTGTTTTTGTAATTCTTTTTTTCTTTTAAGGTTGAAGTGGTATTAAAGTAAAGATTGGACCCAAATAAGAGAGTTAAGATCAATCAGTGAATTGCTGGTATTTAAATTCTAAATGCGAAAAAATATACACTTGATCTTCATTTTTTCTTTTTCAAATGAGTTTTTAAATAACAACATACTTTTTTGAAAACAATATTTTGTTAAAAAAAAATATGGATAAGGAAGTGAGAATTTTTTCATATTTAGAATTTAAATTACAGTATAATTAATTCCAAAAAGACTTTGTATTCATATATTCGTTAATAGATCTTAACAATAAATAATTTTTTTGAAAATGATGAAAAATATATTATAATGGCTGATATAGCAAAATGTATTGATTAGGTAGGTTAGGTTAGGTTAGAAAAACAATAAAAAAATTTATTTTAAATAAAATTGTTCCATTTTGTTTTATTAAAATATTATCAAGGTAAAGGACTCGGTATATTCGGATGAGGTCTATTATCACTTATTTTATTTGTTCTATTTTCACATTTTCTTGTATTTAAAATCATATCATTAAAAGATCATTGTCAAATGTTTGCAGATGATTTAATCTTAATTATATTTATAAAAGGAAAGAAAAATTATTTAAATCAAAGATTAAATTCTATATATGAAATTTTTATTCAAATTGGATTAAAGTCTATTAACGATAAAACAGTAATATTAAAAGAATTAAAAAAAATTAAATATTTAGGTATTTTTTTAGATAAAATTTCACATATGGTTTATAATTGAAAAAAAATCCAAGAGAAACATATAACAACTGTATTCAATTATTCAATAACAATTTTCTGAATAATAGTTTAAAAATTAGATTATTTAGATCTTTTATATTAAGTCAATTAACATATGGGCTAGATATTTTTGATCATGAAATAAAAACTTTAAATTACTTAAATAATTGGATTAATTCATACATCACTGAAATATGTAAAATAAACAGAAAAGTGCCAATTCTCATTTTCAAAACATATTCTAAATTCAAAATTTTGGTAATATTGGTTAATAAAAAAGAATACAAATTTAAATAAAAATATTTAATATCTTATCTCTTCATTATCTTGAGAAAAATGAATAAAATTCAATCTTGAACAATTTATAAAATCAACTAGAATCTAAAGATTTAATGAATTGAAAAAGAAATATATAAATACATATATAATGAATTATTGTATTCCAAGAGCTTGGAATGTGTCGTTAGGTTTTTTTTTAATTTGGGAAATAAAATGAAAATTTAAGAAAATTTCGGTTTATTTCTTAAATTAAAAAAAACAACCTTGATATTTTCCAGAATTGAAAAGAATTGAGTAAAATATTTGATTTTTCTCTATTCTTTTAAATTATGGAAAATAGCTGTTAGGTTTTCCTGAGTTTTTTTTTATTTGGAAAATCGATAGATTTAACAAATAAAATAGAAAAACTCAAGAAGACCCAGGACACTCCACGACACTTGACGACACTTTTCGTTAGGTTTTCCATACTTTAAAAGTATAGAAATAAAATATTTTATTTTTCTATATTCTTTTGAATTAAGGAAAAGCTAGGCAGTTTACAGTACTTGAAGACAACCCCCAAAAATATTTCACAATAAAATCAAATATAAATATCAGTTTTTATTGATTTTTTGAAAAAAATATATCAAAATTATTTATTTAAAATCCAAAGATATTTAAGTTATCCATCAAGCTCAGAAATACAAAAATACAAAACATTTCCTAACTGCTTAAACTGATACTATTATGTAATAAATAAAAATTCAACGAAATATTGTCCTTTATGTTTAAAGTATGAACATAAGGAAATAATAGAAGATATTAATCATTTTTTATGGTTCTATCCTTCTAATGAGAAAAATAGATTAATTTTTCAATATAAATTAAAATAAATAAATCGTAATGACTTAATTTTAATCCACAATAGTTTGGAATTGTTATCATTAATTAATCACTGTGTAATCTATGATTTTTTTTTCTATTTCATCTTTTACTAATTAAGAAAAAAGGTATATGTAACTTAATATATATATATATATATATTAATTAAAAATTAAATTATGATTTTTTGTGATTTGTCGTTTTTAGTCTATCCAAATTTTTTGTATGAAGATTTGTTTACTTCAAATAAATTTCCTTATTTTAATAAATTGATATTTTTGAACTTTTTTCAAAAAAAATTGAATTTTATTGTAATTTCCAGAACTTTTCTTTCTGAAAATTAAAGTTCACAGCTAATTTTGAAAAATTCAATTTTAATTTTTTTGTGTAACTATTTTCATTGAGTGGGTGGTCATTTTAAAATCTTTTGTATTCTATTAGAAGTTTTCAACAATAATATGTTTCCTTAACCATTAAAATTACATCTTATAATAGAAAAATTATTATTATTTATAATCCTATTTTTAGCTTGAAATTTTTTTTTTTTGAGTATAAAAATGATCAATTCGATAAAACAAATGAAATATCTCAATTAGTATTGATTGTCTTGTTGTGGAATTTCAAATGCATTGATTGTAAAAATTGAACTCTAGAGAAACACCTTTAAGTTCATCAAGATTTTTTCAATTAAAAATATATTTACATCACATCTGATTTACTCCATTCAAAAAAGTTATCTATTTAATAATTTTTTTTATTTTGAGATTAAACACTTTTTAATCTACTACACACCCACTTTTCTTGTAAATTTTATAGTTACAAGTACAAAATTTTATTATTTTTAATTTGGATTTGAAATGTATCCGAAAAATTCCTAAAAATTTTCAAATATTCAAAATTAAAATATTGTACTTTTTCTTCAAATTTATTCCATGCTTTTGTCCTGTTTTTTTTTTACTTCCAAAATAAGAATTTGTTTTAATAATGGATTAATTGATTGTAAACTAGTATTCAAAATTTTTCACGCCGTTAAAATGTTCCAAATATTCAAAATCATACAATTTCATTCAAATTTGACATAATTTTGATTTTTTTAAAATAGGAAAATCATTTTTTCATCTTTTAGTTTTTGTTTTCATTTAATTTTTTGAATTACCTAACTTGTTTTGATCAAAAATTTTTTTTAACAATTGATATTACGCTAAAGTTGAGTTTTTCCAAATAGAAGAACTCAAATAAAATTAATTGGTAGTATCTAACCATTGATCGATCAATATTCCTAATAGAATTTCAACAAATTTAGAAATGAATT
Source organism: Anaeramoeba flamelloides (assembly GCA_027625915.1). NCBI lineage: Eukaryota > Anaeramoebidae > Anaeramoeba > Anaeramoeba flamelloides. Next base: position 6,056,591 of record JANTQA010000032.1, on the reverse strand, counting down.
TTTTTTTATTGCTTTCTCCAAAAAAATTATCATACCTTCTTGATTTATTTGAATTGATAATTATTTATTATTTGTTTTGTGAGTATTGTAATTCATAAACAAATATTAATATTTCATTTAGCAAATGGTTCTAATGTGGTATTTCTTCTTGGATTGATTCAATAATTTTTTTTTTGAATCTCGAATTTTGGTGCTTTAAAATTTTTGAATTGGGACATATATATAGGAATAGTTTAGATATAAAATCAACTTTTTCTTGGCTAGATAGTTTGCATGTGTTCTTATAAGTTGCTTAATTGAATTTCTTTTTTCTCAACTTAAATACAGTCAGTTTCACTTTTAAGGCACAAACTTTCAACGAAATTTAAGGCACAAAAAAAATCTCAAATTAAGGCACAAAATTTGGAATTTTAATTTTTACAATTTATTTTTACTAGAAGCTGAATTTTGTGCCTTAATTTGAGATTTTTTTTGTGCCTTAAATTTCGTTGAAATTTTGTGTCTTAAAAGTGAAACTGACTGTAGTATTTTTTCTTTTTTTTTTCCTTCTTTAAAAAAAAATAATCTTACACCAAAAATTTTTTGAATGATAAAGATGTAGAATTAAAAAATAAATACAAAAATATTAATATAAGAAAAAAATCAAAAAAATATAATTTTAAAGAGGTTACGAGCTACCTTTTTGAAATAAAGATTGTATTAAATTGTGAGTGGATTTTCATTCATATATTTGAATCATATCTTAGTCCGATTTGAATTAATGAATCCAGTTATATTCATTACAAAAAAAAACAATGATTCTTGGTTTGTTGGGTTTTTTTTTACAAAACATATCCATACCTTGATTTTTTCTCAAATAATAAAAAAAAAAAAAAAAAGATTAATCTTCATTTCTTCTGTATAAAACATTTACAATGAATATTTTCCTACTCGATCCCATACTATAATATCCAGGGAAAAATATTTAAAATAAATATATATATATATATATATATATATATATATATATATATATATATATATATATATATATAAATTTTCACACCCATTTCTAAGTTAATTTACCTTTAAATTGAATTTTGTTGATACATATTTTGAACACAAAATGTTCTTCATATTTAAAAGATTTATTAGTTTTTTTAAAAAAAAAATGAGGTATTTGGACCACAGAGAGCTAATAGAATTTTCAATTAAAAAAAACCTTGAAATATTAATGTATACCAAGCATTATTTTTATCAAAGCCACCCGATTTTCTTTTCAAATATTGATTCTTTACAAAATTTTAACTTTTAAAAACAAATAAGAAATAAGTAGAATAATTTAGATCAGAGAATAGCTGATCTAGGCCTAAAGTTAATCAAATCAATCAATTTATTGTCTGAAAAAATGAAAAAAAATTCTTAGGTACTATTGAAAAAAAAATGTTCATTTTGATATTCAATTGTAGATCCAAAGAAAATTCAAATAGAAATCAATATACTTTATCTACAACCTTTTTTAACTGTTTAAATAGCATTAAAATAATATGTTTTTATTAATTGACTATATGTCCTTAATAAAATTAAGCACTATTTTTTTCTTATTAATATTTTTCGAAATCTAAGTTTATAACTTAATTCAATTAACCACTGGGATAAATTTTTTTAGAATAAAAACACTCTCAACTTGTGAATATCAAAAATATTTTTTGAAATTACTTTGCACTTTTTTATTTTTTTGGAAAAATTGGGGTTGAGAAAAGTTTGAAAGCAAAGAATTAGTTAATATATTAAATTAGAATGCTTTTCCAGAGAGTTTATCATTTTAGTTTAACTTTTTTTTTAATTTTACCATTTAAAACTAAAAAAAACATTTGAAGACCAAATTAGTCCCTTTTGTGAAAAGAAAATTCCCATAATTTAGAATTTGTTTTTGTAAATGAGTTAAAACAAGATAGTGTATCTAAAAATATACATAATTTCAAGTTTGAATTCAATAATTTTGGCAAAAAATGATTTCAAGAAAAAGTTAAATTGAAATTTTATTTATTTTTATTTTCCCATTTAGTTTTTTTAATTGTATTAATGGAAAATATTTGATCAATTTTTCATTTTTAGTCTTTTTTGGGTCGTAGAGACATATATCTTGACAATAAAGAAAAAAATTATCAAAAAAAAATTGAAAAAATGATTTAAAAGTGAAAAAATGATTTCAATTTTGAAATTTTTCAAAATTAATTGTTTCTAAAATCCATTCAAATTCTTAAAACACTTATAATCCATATGTTTACAACTGGGTAGCGTTGACTGAAAAATAGTTTATGTTTGGTCTACGTTCTTTATAAAATAAAAAAAAAATGGAATAAAAAAAAATAACTTTATTTTTTAAAATAAAAAATGATTTATGATTTGATATAATTTATAAGATTGTTATTATTATGAATTATAGAAATAATCAGATGATAATTCAACAATAACAATAACAATAGCACAAATAAAAACAAGAAAAGCAATGATACAATCTTAAATTTCAAGTTCATTTGGAGAGTCTAGTGATGATGAATTATTATTCATTCCAAGTAAATTTATATCATCAAGTGCATTATTTTTCTTTTTCTTTTTCTGTTTCTGTTTCTGTTTCTGTTTCTGTTTCTGTTTCTGTTTCTGTTTCCTTTTGTTATTTCCCTTTTTCTTCTTCTTTCTTTCATTATCTAATTCATCGTTTGATTGTAAATTATAAAATTTTTTAAGGTTTTTATTCGATTCATCCATATATTTTGAATTTCCAAGTGCTTTAAGTATTTTCTTTTTATTGAAATGCTTTGAATTAATATCTCTTTGGGTATTGGTTAATTGCTTATAATCAATAGGATTCCGAACTTCTGTTTTATTAAAAGTGATTTTCTCTTTCTTTTTCTTTCCTCTTTTCTTTGTAACGTTTCTATCAAACAGTGGGTTGTTTTCTTGTTTATTCATAAACTTATCTGTTCTTTCAAAAAGTTTTTGAATTTTTTTTCTTCTCACTTTTTCATCGATTGTGTATACTTTTGAGATCTTCCCATCTCTTAGCCAAATCACTCTATTTGCATAGTCTCTGAGCGCCATTTCGTGAGTTACCATGACTTCAGTGATTCCATGATTTTGTTGAAGTTCGATTAACATTCGCATTACAATATCAGTATTTTCTGAATCCAAATCAGCTAAAAATATTAAGATAAATTATGATTTATATTCAAAGGAAATTTTTTCGAATCAAAATAATACATTTTTGTTTTTAGGTAAGAATTAATATATTTATTGATCTTGTTAATTATGTGTAATTTAATGTGAGGTTTTCGTTTTAAAATTAAGGGTATAAAAAGAAAAATGGTGAAGAGCTGGTAGTCATTTTCAAAAAGTGAAAACTAAAAAGTTTTAATAGCCCGTCATGGAAATAAACTAAAATTCAAAATTTTCCACGCTGCTCAAACGGTCCAAATAATCACAATAATACAATTTCATTCAAATTGGAAATAATTTTGAATTTTGTAAAATATGAAAATCATTTTTTCATCTTTTAGTTTTTGTTTTCATTTCATTTTTTGAATTACGTAACTTGTTTCGTTCGACCAAAATTTTAATCAAAGATTGATATTCTACTAAAGTTGAGTTGTTCCAAATAGAAGAGCCCAAATAAAATTAATTGGTAGTATCTAACCATTTGATCGAACAATATTCCTAATAGAATTTTTACAAATTTAGCAATCATTTTTTTTTTGTGTTGCTCTCTTCAAAATTTTTCAACACACCCTTGATTTATTTGTATTGATAATTATTTATTTTTTTGTTTTATGAGTATTGTAATTTATAAACAAGTGTTAACATTTCAATTAACGAATGGTTCTGATTTGATATTTCTTCGAGAATTGATTTAATAAGTTTTTTTCTTCACAAATTGAATTTTGGTGTGTTAAAAATTTTGAATTGGGGTTTACATTTGTTTTAATTCGTTAGATATAACATTTTCTTTTTATTCTATCAGTAAAAGTGAATTAGGTTAGATTTTTTGATGATATTATTATTCGAATTGTTCTAAAATTATCTTTAAGAGATTGGTGTTTGGTATTTCCAAAATTTTCTGCTTTTTTCCTGAATACTATTTGTTTCAAAATAAAAAGAAACAAAATTTTCATTTAGGTTTCTCAAAATAGATTTTAAAATCCACAAACATTTCAAATTTTTAATTCTGTAGAGAAACCTAAATAATTAATTCCCATTTGAGAATTAGTGCCTTTGACGATTTATTTCTTTGATAGATTTTTTTGGAAAGTCTAAATGAAAATTTTAATCCTTTTATTTTTCAATTAACAGTAATTTGTAGAACTTTTTAGTTTTCATTTTTTTAGAGTGACTAGAAAAGATTTGAAGTTGAAAAGCAATTATGAGTAAAGACGGGAAGTTACTCGTTAAAAAACACAAAATACTATATTTACTTTGAATATTTAATAACAAGATTTTTTTGTTTGATTGCATTTTACAAGAAGGTGTTTGGTTTTCAAGATTAAAAGAAAGAAAGTAAAGTAATTTTTCAATTTACCTGTTGGTTCATCAAGCAATAATAGTTCTGGATTATTTGAAATCGATCGAGCAATGGTCACTCTTTGTAATTGACCACCAGATAATTGAGAAGGGACATGCTTTTCTCTGTCGCCCATATACACCCTGCTCAGAAGATCCCTAGCTCTTTGTTTACGTTCTTTTCTGGATAATTTGCCTTGCAGGATCATTGGCATTTCAACATTTTCCAAAGCTGTAAGCGATGTAAGCAAATTAAAAGATTGGAACACAAAGCCTATATGATCTCTTCTTAGTTTTGCTAATTCAGAATCTGGTGTCCTTCCTGTGATTCTGGTACCACATATTTTTAATGAGCCCTTTGAACATGAGTCGATTGTGCCCATGATATTTAATAATGTGGTTTTACCGCCCCCACTTGTGCCATAAATTGCAACCATTTCGCCTTGGAAGATTTTTAAAGACACACCCCGAAGCGCAGCTACCCCATCAATCCCAAGAAGATAGGTCTTGTGCACATTTTCAACCTCAACTAAAACTTTTTCATCATCGACACCAAAAGTATCTAAAAGTTTCTTTTCTTCTTCGTCTATTTCTGTTCCCGTTCCCGTTCCCGTTCCTCTTACTTTTTCGTTTACTTTGTCTTTCTTTTTTCTTTTTTTTGATGATACAGATCCTGATGATGACGATGCTGTAATTAATTGTTGTTTTTGAATTTTTTTATGTTTTTTTGTTTCAAGCACAACTTTGTGGTTTTTTTTGTTTTTGTTTTTGTTATTGTTATTGTTAATGTTCTTTGCCTTGTTTGGTTTGTTCTTTTTTTTTGTTTTAATAACTTCGTCTCCTGATGAGGAAATTATTTTTTGTTCATGTAATGATGAAATAGACATTTTTAATTTGGAAAATATAAAATAAAAATGAAAATTGCTTTTTTTTCGAATAAATTTCAGTTTAAAAGATTCTTCGTCTTAAATTAGACTTATTTAATTTCTTTTCAAGTTAACGATTCACGTTTTGGACTTTATATTTGTTTAATTTTTTGGGGGAAAACAAATTGGATCTAATATTTTGTTAAATTTGCATGAATTTTTTTTATTTTTCGAAATTGATTGCGACCAATCAACAATAACACAATTTTATTTGTAGAAACCAAGACACAATAAAAAACAAGTTGTTACTTCGATCATACAATTACTGTAAGTTTCTTGAAAAGAAAGTAAGATAAACTCAAATAGAAACGAGAGTTCGTTTCGGTATTTAAAGAAAAGAGATATCTAGAAAAAGGATAATAGGAATTTAGAAAAAAGTCACTTTATTAAAAATCTTTAATTTTTAAGGGTCTAGTCACATAGCTTATAATTGATCCATACTAAAGGAGAGTCTTGAAACCAAAAAAGGGTAATGTGAAATTGCACTTCTATGGATTGAGAAGATTCAAATAACGAAAAAAAATTTCTTAGGATCCCAATTGATTAAAAAATTCAATTCAAAATAAAAATTTTTGAGATTATCTCCCTCTTTTGAAAAAATTCAAAATCAAAAAAAAAGTTTCATAGAATTCTCAGCTCTCATAAAATCCAATTTTAAAATAAAAAATAATTTTTACTTAATTTATATTTCAAAAGAATTAAGTTTCTCCAATTGGAAATAATATAAATTGTTTTTTTTCAGAACAGAATTGATTTAATTTGATTGAACCTAATCCGGGATAATTTCGCCACCCTCTTGTTTTGACAAAGAAAGGATTTTGAAACATTCTTATAAAGAAAAAATAACTTCATTTTAAAAAAGGAAAAAATGAAAAAAAAAAAATCTTGCAGATCTCAAAAAGAGCAAAATGGGACATTACGGAACAAATACAATTTTATTCAAAAGTTAGAATTCATTATGATTCAAATTGGAAATTAAGTGTTGCTTTTGACCCCCTTTTAGGAAGATTTCCTCTTATTTGATTGTTTATTTCTGGTGTAAGAACTAATATCATACGTTGATTAGTTTTTAATTCTTATTGGTTAACTTATCAAAAATACATTATTTTTTTTTAATAATTTCAGAAAATAAAATATCACCCTAATGACTTGAGGTTATGAGGTGGTTTGGATACACAGAATTTTAAAATAATTCAGAAAACAACAACAGCCTTTTTATCTAGCCACTTGGTTTTACTATTGGTATTTGCCTAATAAAGCGTGAAGATTTTTCACTTATTTTTTATTTTCACTTTTCAAATAAATATAATAACAAATTACAACCTACTTTTTTTGAAACTCTATTTATAAAAGAATAATACAGTCAGTTCCACTTTTAAAGAGACAAATTTTCAACGAAATTTAAGGCACAAAAAAATCTCAAATTAAGGTAAAAAATTTAGGAATTTTTTTTTTATATTTATTTTACAAGAATCTGAATTTTGTGCCTTAATTTGAGATTTTTTTTTTGACACAAATTATTTTACTAGAATTTAAATTTTGTGTCTTAATTTAAGATTTTAATTGTCCCTTAAATTTCATTGAAGTTTGTCCCTAAAAGTGGAATTGACTGAAATAAAAATTAAGTGAAAATTTTTTCTGATTTAGAATATCCAATAACAGTATAATGAAATTTTTTTCTTATAAATTTGGCAAATATTAGAATATAAAAAAATATTGTTTATCATAAAATTATAATCCTTAAGGACCATTGTAACTCATGGGTTTGAAATATTCAAAACGAATACCAAGTGTTTTTTATTGGTTTTACTTATTATAATCTCTGTTAAAGAATTAAATTTACCGTCAGTTCCACTTTTAAGGCACAAACTTTCAACGAAATTTAAGGAACAATAAAAATCTCAAATTAGAGCACATTATTTGTAATTTTTGTTTTTTATAATTTATTTTTACTAGAATTTGAATTTTGTGCTTTAATTTGAGATAATTTTTATTCCTTAAATTTCTTTGGAAGTTTGTGTCTTGAAAGTTGAACGGGTTGTATGAACAACCAATTTTTTATGAAGAGAATAATAAGCCTACTGAACGTTCTAAAAAGTGGGCTGTCTCTAGAATACTCGAGTTATTGTTTGAAAATATTAGAAGATCTACTTTTTTTTGAAAAACTTATAGAGTTTTTATCGAGGTTTGCTAAGGTTTTGAAAATGATAATTTTTTTTTATTTGTTTTTTGATTGGTTGGATGATTTTTTGAAGAAGTGTAATTTCAGCAACGATCATTCTAATCAGCGGGTGAGTTATAATTTTAAAAGTTTAATTCTTAAAAAAAGGGGTTTTGATTTTAAATAAATGAAATTACACAATAATTTTACTAATATTCACAATTCAAAACCTTTTCCTTGATTTTTTTCTTCTTCAGTATTTTTTTTCACTACTTTATGATTATCCATTCTTTTTCTCAGATTCTGAAACAGAAAAACAATAAAGAATAACATAGATCAATTAATTTGCTCTTTAATTTTCCTCTATAGAACAGAACTACACCAAATTTTATCTTAATTTCTTTTTATTTGATTGAAAATACCGAAAATGTAAAAGCGACAAGTTACCAAAAATTCAAAAAAACAAGAAAGTTCAAAAATATTTTATAAAATCAAAAAAGATATAAATGTTCATTCTTGGGTTAGTCCCCTTTATAATGACCCTAAAAAGAGTATAAAAGGTGATCTGGAATCAAGAAAGCAGCTAAAGGAGTATCTGAAGATCCTCAACCTTAACTTGTCTGTTGCGAATTTTACCAACTCGTGCAATATGAATTTATGGTGTAAACCACAGCACAGACTAAATGGAAGAAACACGTTCTTATTAAAACTCGCAAAATGATTTTTTTAATTATTCGAAAACAACAAAAAAATGATTATTGATTCTTTCAAATTTCTTTATAAACATAATCAGAAAGTTATTCAGAAAAATGTATTCAGACAGAGGTGTCTGGTTTTTTTAAGTTTTTGTTCACTTTCTTGTTCTTTTAGAATCAGATTACGTAATTAAAAACATTCTTTGTTAAAAACCTATTGTTATAATAGTCTCTCTTGCCATCATTGTAACTTGTTGTTGTTGATTGTCATGGTCAAATCGTATTATTTTCATAAATATTTTCATTTTTAAGCAAAACAAATTCCAATCCACAATACAAGAGGAAACTTAATAAAAAAATGAGTACAATCGAAATTACAATCTATTCGTTAAAAAATTTTATGTTTAATTGAAAATATTTCAAATATAAAAATCAATTGTTTTATTGAATCAAAAGTCTTTGTGTTTTTATTATTTCATCATTTGTTAAAGATCAAAGAATTCTTAAAGCTTGTTGTTTTTTGATTTCTATTTCAAATACTGATAAATCCAAATTATCTAATAAAATTTTTCGATCAATTTTCATTTTTGTAATTTCTAAGCTTAACTTTTAAAAACAACTCAACAGATAGAATCTGTTCAAGTTAAAGTAATTTCACAAAGTTTCCTAACATTTAAAGTGAAAGAATGATTTATTCAAAGTTCAGTATGTTAAATAATCGGTGTTGGGTTTTTTATTTGTGTTTTTGAAAATTATTTGTATTGTATCAGTAAATAATTGTTTTTTTTTTTAAAGTGTGTTTTTTTGTTTTTATTTTTTGTTTTTGAAATTTATTCTCTTATTCCTTAAAAATACAGTTAAATAAAACTGAATTTTCCAAATTAAACAGTATTTACAATAGTACTTCTAACCAAAATCATTGTTTCACAATCTTCAAACTTCAGTCACACTATTTAAGAACGAGTACAACCAAATTAAAACAAACTTGTCACCAAAATAAACACTCACCAAATCTTTCAGTTTGCGGAAAAAAAACATCAAATGAAAAAAAGACAAAGATTTACTCTTAAAAATTGTTCTGTATCCATCTAAATGTGTAAAATTGATTTCTTAAATTTTCAAGTTATTTTGAAGAGATCAATGAAAAATTTCGAAATTACAATTAAGGAAAAAAAGTGAAACAAGAAAAAAAAAGTTAAGGGACTCGTCTATATTAAATTTTTTAACCTAAATATAATAGAGACTGAGAACATTTTTTTGCTAATTACTTAGATTTGAAAACCCTGTTTATTTTCAATATTAATCATAATTCTAGATTAGGAATCATTATTTAGAAATTAGTCAAAAAAAAAATTATAGAGACTCGTTCCTTAAACACAATTTTTCATTGTGAACATTAATAGAACCTGAAAGTGAAAACCAAAAACAATACAAAGAATAAATCAATTAACTTCAATTAATAATCCATTTTTTATTTTCAATCAAACCAAGAAATACAATTTAAATCTCTTGATTTATCGAAATTCAAGGTGTGGTTTTGGAGATCCTCAAAAATTGTCACTTTTTTTACAATAAATTTTTAATAATTGATCAATCAAAGAAAAACCCATACCAAAAAATAGTATTAAAAAAATTGTTATTCTGTTGAATCCTTAATTTGGTCTTTATTTAATTATTTTTTCTATGATTAATTGACCTTAATTTGATTTTTCTATTAATATTCCCAATTAAAAACCCTGCTTAACTTTTAATCCACAACAGTTATTTTCAATTTTTACCTGAGCAATTAGCCTTAAAATCATCTCTTGTAATCGGTGAACTTTTATTTATTCAGCTCGTTCTTTTTCTGTGACATATATTGAGCGAACCAAGAATCCTAGATGTAAAAATATTCCAGAATAGAAAAAAAAAGTTGATAATCAGCTGAAACTTTTATACCACTAAAATTCGACAAGATAACAGTTCTAAACATTTGAAAATATATTTTACGTAATAATTAGAGCGAATTAGATCTCTAAAAATATCAATTCTCATTGACTAATTTAAATCTTTGGGGTTTTAATTCAATTAGAAGTTCAAAATATTTTGAACGATCTTATAAAAAAAAATTTGTGCTGAGATCTTAATAAATCTTCAAGTATTATTGAGCAAACTATGTTTCTTTTTGAAAAATAAACACACTCTGAAAATATTTGAATATCATTAACAATTAAAAACAAAAAACAATATTGATCAATTTTCAAAATAACAATTAAAGACCAAAAAATTCCAAAACAACAATAAAAAGTTGAAAAAAAATATTTATTAAAGTCAACACCGATTATTTAACAAACTGTATAAAATTTTTCCAAATTAAAACTTTTTCAAAGTTTTCAATAATAAAAAAGCCAGGAATCGGCTATTAAATAAGGAAATTTGACTTGGATATTAGGGTTGGAAGTAAGGCACTTTAAAAAAAAAGAAAGTTATCGCATTATTAAAAAAGAAAACTTTGAAAAAGTTTTAATTCTGACAAAAAAAAAAAAACATAAAGTATTCAATTTTTAAAAAATTAGTATCTTATAGTTTATTATCTTTTTTTTTTTTTTGAAATTTATAAAATTGTAATTTTCTCTGTTTATGTATAAATATTTTATAAAAGGACTGAAATTTGTGAAGAAATTACTACACTATCTGAAATACCAATACAATTTTATAAAGGGATATTCAAAATCATTTTATGTAAACCCGAAAAAAACTACATTTTTACCTAGATTTTTAAGAAGAATAAAATAGTCTTGTAAAAGTTTAGAAAAAAAAATAATATTTCAAATTTATGATATGATATTTAATTGTATTTTTATTTTGAAATAAATTGTTGATCAAAAAGAGAAAATTTAATAATAAAAATTAATAAGATTCATTTTTTTTTGTTTTTTTTTAAATAAAAAAAAAAAAAAGAAAAAGAAAACTTTATAAATTTTGAACCAAAAAATAAATAGATATATATATATATATATATATATATATCTATTTATATTCTTGTATATTGAAGACAAATTTTTAAAAATCAATTCTGATTATTATCATCAATTTCTCAAATTTCTTTTCATTCCATTATATATAATCTCTTTTTTTGGTTTAAAATGATTCAAAAAAAAAAAAAAACACAATGATAAAAAAAAACAAAAAACAAAGAACAAAAAACAAAAAATAAAAATAAAAAAAAAAAAATTTCAAATAAAAAAATTAATCATTTCTGCTCATTGAAAAAAGTTTGGAAAAGAAATTGTCGATTGTCAAATCTAATTCGTTGTCCTCTAAAATTGAATTGATAATGGTGTTTCTATTTTTCAAGGGATCTTCATATTCGTTATTTTTAATAGCAATTTCTCTGTCTGTCAAAATGGCAGTTTTTCGAACCATTTCGGCCAAGATGATTCTACTAACGAAGGATCCATTGATCAAGGGACCGTTTACGAGAGAAATATTGGAATAATTAAACAGCTGTATGTGGTACATTCCTGTGGAGTGAGGGCGAATGACGATAAATAATTTGTTTTTATCCGATTTGATACTCAGGGGGTTCCATGGGCGGATGTCATCGCACCAAACGATCACGATTCGATTTTTTTTAATGTATTGTATCCTTTTTTTTAATGTGTCTGTTTCAAAGTTGAGCATTGTTGCAACATGGAAAATGCATTCGTAATATTCATTTGAAAAGTATGGCAGCACTTTGATATTCTTATCCATTTCGTTCAAGCCATTAAATCCTTTGTGCTTTTCTAAATTGACAAACCATCCTAATTCTTGAACAAATTTGTTATAATCTTCGCTGCCTGAATTATTATGGTAAATTAGTTGCGGGTCTGATAAACGGTTTTGCCTTTTGGAGAGATAGATCACGGAAATTGTTTGATTTATTCTTTCAGGTGTTCGATCCAAAATCGATAAGGATCTCAATAGCCTTTGAGTATTATTTAAGAACGTTAATTTTTCTTTTCCATGAATTTGGAACAAACCAAAATTACTTAAAAACAATCTAGTATTGTTAAAATTATATTCTGGGATATCATTATTATTATTATTATTGTTGTTGTTGTTGTTGTTTTTGGAATCATTACCATCAGTATCATTTCCTAATTCAGATTCACTGTTTTGGAAACGTTTACAATTAATATCTGTCTTGTCCGTTTCGTCTTTGAAATATCTGTAAAGTTCTTGAATGCGATGTTGTACAGATAGGGCATTGTGTATACATTGGTGCTGAAGGTTTGTCATCACGCCAAAAATATCCAAGTTTGTGGATTTAAATTGCAAATTAATGTTTTGTTCATGTATCTCATTTTCATTGAGCAGTATTGGTTGCTCATATAATGGTGGTCTAGTTTCCCCAAACCATTTATATTCGTGGATATCCTTCGATTTCGTGACCTTGAGATTTAAAGGCAATGATCGATATTTGGCTCTCCACGCGTATCTGCCTGTTATTTCACGAATGATCAATAAAAGGGATTTTTCTTTTCTATTCTGGATTGAGCTATCCTTGGAATCCTTCAAATTTTTGTATTTATTTTGGTCTTCGATACTTATGTTTTCCTTCTCTCGATATTTTTCTTTGACTTGATTTAATTTGCTTGAAATGTCCTCGGATTCTTCCAAAATTGTGATGATTCTTGTTTTATTATAGACAAAGTTGGTAATTCTTTTATTAAATTCTTCCTCCTTTTCCACTGAATATCCCTCGTTGCCTTTATTAACTAAAAGTTCTTTAAGTTGCTTTTCGTCTACCAATGTTGAAATGTTTGATGGCCCGGTGATCAACGGGAAATGGTTTAATTTTTTGATTAAATAATAAAACAAATTCATTGCAGTATTCCTGACAATTTCCGATGCCTCGATGAGAATGGCCTGCGATTTTTTTTTGCTTTTTTGGCTTTTTTCTTCTCTTTTGATAAGCGCATATTCAATAGATCTAAAAATTTCTTCCAGCGTTGGTAACGATTGGAAAATCCATTCCACGGAGCTAATATAATATAGAATGAGATTATACAATTTACAAATAATGGAATCATTTTTGACATTGGATCTTGATTTTGGTGGATTTTCAATGATTTTTCTGATTTGAATGGAAACTTTGGTAATCAATCTAGGGATGATGACAAAATTGTTTTTAAAAATGGATGGCAATTTATTTCTGAATGATTCCAATGTATGAATTGCAGTGATGTAAACAAAGTCTGGCCACGAATTCTGTGTTTGGGTAGGTTGGCACAGAAATTGTTCAATAGTCCTTATAATTTTGTCAATTAATTGTGGATATATTTCAATATATTGATGTAAATACTTTGACATCATCCATAGTATTTGTGTTGCATTTCTTGGATCCTTCTCATTGTGGAAGCCCTTGACGATAATGTCCAAGAGTAATTCCTTTGTGTCTTTGAAGGTTTCGAGTTCAAAATTTTGGATTGTGCTATATTCTCTAAAATTCTTTTTGATTTCCAAATCATCCAAATATTCTGGTAAGCAAATTAACGAAGAAGTTATCGATAGGCATGATTCTCTTAAGGAATTTAATTGAATGGAAATGTTATTCGGTAACTTTTCTTCCACTAATATACTTTTAATTACCCTCAGGTATACTGGTAACAGAATATAGACACCCTCAAGTTCACTGGAAAAGATCTTTTGCGAGTGCGAAAAAATTGCACATACATATTGCCCATATTTTTCAGATTGTAATAATGCACTAATAATTGAGTGATAGAAATTTGTCTTGTAAATGTCTAAAAAGGGCTTGATCTGGGGAGTGGTGAAAATCGTACATAATATTTCATATGCGCATTCAGTTCCTTCTTCAAAGCCTTCTTTATTACGCTGCACAGATTGAAATAGCCATGATCCAAAGATATGTAAAATTGTGTTGCCATCCGGCGAATCAGGTAAGTATGGACAGTTTGGATCAACCTTAAATTCATTATGGTTTCCTACTTGAAGGAAAATGTTGACTAAATTCCTAATCCCATTCATGGATTCTAAAAAGATTTTTGGATTTGTAATATCATTTGGATTTTCAATTAAATCTGTTATATTTGGTTTGTTTTTTTTTTTTTTTTTTTTTTTTATATTTATGAATTTGAAAAAGAAATTGTTTTGATGAATAATTTGATTTTTTATTTATTTTTATTGATTTATTTATTGAAAAAAGGGAGTAATTAAAGAATTGGGTTATCCAAATAAATAAAGAAAAAGAAGATAAAATTGAATAATTTGATTTTTTTTTTTCAATTCTCTAATTTTTATTGTAAAAAAAAAAAAAAAAATTATTTAAAATTGAATAGTGCATATAGAGTAAAGGATAAAAAAAATTTATAATTAGATTGTACAAGTAATATATTTGTTGTTCCATTTCTTGTTAAAAATCAAAAAAACAGTCAGTTATTATTTAATTGTTTTCAAAATGCTGTTTTAAATTGTTTGAATTTTAAAATAAAAAAAAAACATGTTTGTAATACACATGTGTAAAAATGATTTCTGAATTTTTCATATTTTTTTGATAAAATTTTGATATTTTCATTAAACTGTGATACTTTTCTGGTATGTCACCAAGGGTCAAGAAACTTGTCGATATATTTAATGTATTAAGTAACATTCTATTGTATTTAAAAAAGAAAGGAAGATAATTTGGAGTAGAAACGTCAACAGAAAATCTAAAATACTTTTTTCTTATTCAAACAAACCCAAACATCCCCAATGGTTTATTAAATTGAATTTATTTTGTCTTTAAAAACATCAAATATACTGTCAAGTTTCTTGACCCTTGGTGACATACCAGAAAAGTATCACAGTTTAATGAAAATATCAAAATTTTATCAAAAAAATATGAAAAATTCAGAAATCATTTTTGCATGTGTGTAGCAACAAAATATTTTGTGTTTTTAATTTTACAAATAAATTTTAAAATCAATAAATAGAAATTTTATTTTCCATTGAGATCTTTTACGAGATAGTTGTGATTTTCAAATACGCCATATCATCCTAAAAATGATCATTTTTAACTGGTTATGATAACTATTGGCTTTATTTTGGGAAAAAATCTTAAGTACAAAATTCAAAAATTAAAATTGGAAATTGAAAAATTTTATAGAAAAATGAAAAACTTTGTTTTTTTTTTTCACAATTTTAAATTTAGTTCTTTCATAGAAAACTTAAGTGTCTACTTTATAAGTTTTATTGAATAAAATGGGTCCGATTAGACAATAATTATCATTCAAGTAGGGAAAATTCGATCATAAAAGTCATTGAGAAAATGTATTTTGTATTATTGTTTTTTTTTTAAAAAAAATCAAGATCGTTTCGCAAAAGTAAAATGAAGCAAACAAGAATACAGTTCCAAAACACAAGATTAATTATATGTTATTATTCGTTGTTCTGTTTTTTGTTTATTTGTTGTATTGTTATTGAAAGGATCGTTTCATAAATAAGAATTGTTTGAGTCACTAATGAAGTTGTAGATCAGGTTAACTCAAAAAAAATAATTTGCGATCACAATTATTCAATTTTTAATCGTTGGTTTTAGGTTTTAGTAATCATTTTATTCGTAGAGCACCATAACTCTTTTGAAAATCTAATCAATATTTAATTTGGTTATTATTGATTGTTTTCAAAGATTAAACAATAGCATTGAGTGAAAAGGGGTGGGGTGTAATAAACTGTATCTCTTTTGTTTTTGGTTTGTTTTCAGATCAATTAAGAATAAAAAAGGAATTTGGGAAATACAAGTATGAAATTTTAATGAAAAGTTGGCTTAAATGTGATGAGTAATCATTTAAAATTGAAATAAAAATGTCTTTTGTTCTCATGCTTTTTTGTATTTTTATTAAATTGTATTTGTCGCAAGGCTTTTTTTTTATAAATTGAAAAAAGTATTATAAAGTTGTAGACTTATACATTTAATTTGATTGCTTTACTCTTTGAAAGGAAATCTTAACAATCTAAATTTTTTTCTTGAACTTGCTTTTTTACAAAAAGTTCAATTTTTAAATTGAAAAGAAAATTCAAGCGAAAAAGATGTTTTTATTTAAGAGACCATTTTGTATTCATAACTATTTTGTTATTATATTATGGGGTGTATTATTTGTGTCGATTTATATGAAAATATGGCTGATTTATAAACTACCATCTTTTCATGAAAATGGTCATTATTTTATAG
This sequence comes from Anaeramoeba flamelloides, assembly GCA_027625915.1. Classification (NCBI taxonomy): domain Eukaryota; family Anaeramoebidae; genus Anaeramoeba; species Anaeramoeba flamelloides. Next base: position 6,040,076 of record JANTQA010000032.1, on the reverse strand, counting down.
ATATGAAATTATTTTGTATATTCCACTATTAATTTTCTCATCAAAAATATATATTAAAATTTTATTAATCTTTGAGTTCTTAAATAAGATTATAACCAACATTAATAATATAATATTTATTGATATTATATCTTTGATTTCTTTTTTTTCGAAAAAAATATACTAAGAAGAAACAAATATAAATATATATATATTTTTCTCAAAATTAAATATTTATTTTTTTATATCAAGGCTTTATTTAATCCAAAATCCAAGGGAATTGATTTTTATTTATTTTTTTTTTTTTTATCAATTGTTTTAAGTATTTCATATTTTTTATACATTCTCAAAAGATTCGTTTGTAAATTTTATCTGATTGAATTACTAAGGTTCAATTGATTTTTTTCATTTCATTTTATTGTATTTCCAAAATTCCCTTTTTGGTATTTAGTTATCAAATTATGAAACGATACAAAAAAAAATGAAAAATTGAATTTATTTCAAATAAGAAAGTAATTTTACTTTCAAAAAAGGATTTTGTTTCCAAACATAAAAATAAATGTTTTGACCCATTTTTTCAAAATCTTTAAGAGAAACTGAGAAATTGAAATTATTTTTGAATTCTTCCATGAGAAACAAAAGTTTCTAATTAATTTCAACTTTATAAAACTATAAGTCAAATTCTAAGAATTTAAAGTTTTAAAATAATTATTTAAGATCAATTTATGTCTGTTTAGAGTTAATAATTAAAAATTGAGAAAAAATTTTAAAATAATTTATATTTTTTAAAAATAATTAAATTATACCCTTTCCATTGATAATTATGAAATCTATGATTTTACGATTAAATTTTTGAAAGAAAATTTAAGCAAAAGAACATCAAGAGGTAATTTAAGGGTCGAGTCATTACGGTTAAAAATAATTTTCTGAAACACATTAAAAAAAAATTTTGTAATTTTAATGAGTTTTTAATACCAATCCAAAAACAAACAAACAGATGAGGTGTGATCAATCTTCAAAAATCAACAATCAAAAAAGTGGAAATTTTTAGAAAAAAGCGCCAAAAGAGCAAAACTCAATATCCTATTAGAATGGTTAGAATATTATCATTTTGAAAACAACTGTGTTGGATTTGAAGTTTCTATCTTTTGGTGCTTTTTTGAGATCTCGAAGATTTTTTTTTTCATTTTTTTACTATTCTCAAATAAGTTATGATTTTTTCTAAAAAATGTTACAAAATCCTTAGTCTGTCAAATATAGAGAGTTACAATCTAACTACAAATTAGATTAAATTGAATTAAATTGATTGTATACTGAAAGAAAACAATTTGTTTTAAAAAATGAAGAAATTTAACCATTTGGAAATTTAAAAAAAGAAACAAATAATTTTTTTTTTTAAATTTGATTTTTTGGAATTGAGAATTCTTTAAAAACTTTTTTTTTGTTGGTTAGATTGTTTGAAAATTGAGAATACTTTTAAACTTTTTTTTTTTAATTAAATTTTTTGCCAATTAGATTCTTTCAATTTATTTTTTGTTATTTGAATTTTGTCAATCAAAAGAAGGGCAATTTCACAATACTCTTTTTGGTTTAAAGTCACTCTTTGAATATGGGGCAAATCCATGGTAAATTACTAAACCCATAAACGTCTTCGATTATAATATTAATTCACATTTTTTAAATCTTACTCAATAAAGTCTTTTTTTTTTTTTTTGGATTTCAAAATCTTTCTTTTTTAATTAGAACAATTTAGATTATATTACAAACCCTTTTTTGTATTGTTTTTATTTCCGTTTCTTCTTCATTGTTCAACAAAAGAAAAATATTTTTTTCTTTTTATTTTTTTCAAGATCTTTCTACTTTTTTTTTATTTCTTCTAAACCTATTGCAAGAAAAATTAAGGGTGCTTTTCATTTATTATATAGACTTGTAGAAAATTGTTTTTCACCGATGATGTTTGTTATATCCTTTTTCGAAAATGAATTGTGGATATTTAAACTATTTCATACAAAAAAATAAAAAGAAATACTTTTTTTTACCTACATCAAAAATTGTTTTTCATTTTTTAACAATAGCATAATTATAAATACAATATCAATAAAATTTAAAGCAATATAAAGCAAACCAAAAATTTTATTTATATTCTTTAAATATGATAATATATATATATATATATATATATATATCTATTGTATTCGTTTTTTTGTCTTCATATTGAAAAGAAAGAATTTTCAATTTTATTTATAAAATTTTAATTTATCGAGTTCACTTTTAATAGAATTCATAATAGATATTATATTTGGGGTTTAGTCCAGAATTCTAATTGTAAAACGTTATTTTATTAAAAAGGTAAATGAAATGAAATTATTTTTCTCATTAAAAAGTCAAAGAAAAGTAATCACTAAAAAATGTTTGAGTTTTTGAGAAAAATTATTTTTTTATATTTTTGGAGCTCATTGGAAAAAAAATTATTTTTTTTTTCGTATGATTAGTGTTTAAACAACAATTTGAAATTGTAAATAAATATATTGTTAAATATTCATATATTTGTAATTTTTAAAAAATAAAATTAGAGTATTGTAAGAATTTGATATATATATATATAAAGATTTTTGGTAAATAAAATAAAATAAATTAAATGAATATTACCTAAAATTTTTTTCCAATAGAATATTAAAGTTTCTTTGTTAAATTGAAATGTAGTTGGGAGAAATTTGTTTTTTTCGCTTGGTGGCCTAATTATTTATCGAAACGGTTATTAAAAAATGTTTTGAAATTGATTTTTATTTATAAAAGAAATTATTAAAAAAAAAATATTATTATATAGAAAAAGGAATTAATTTTAAATAGTGCTAAAACGTTTTTGTATCAAGAATGTATGTTTACCCCCAAAAAATACATACCATTTTCCTTACTGTATTTTTATAGAAATTAAAGTAACTTAATACTAACTATTAATTTTCACTTTTTTGATGTAAAAATGTTTCAATGTTCATTTTCGGAAGCATAATTTAATCATTTTAATAAAAGAAACTAGAAAGTTTTACAATCGTTTCACAAGCACAACAAGGAAAAGTATTTGAAATTTTTTTTTATTAATTAATTAAGAGAGGGGTTGTTAATTCCTCTTATTTACTGTTAGCTTTTCCTGGATTTAAAAGAATAGAGTAAATCCGTATGATTTTTCTCTATTCTTTTGAATCCTGGAAAACCGCAGTTAGGTTTTTTTTTACTTTTAGAAATTAAAAGAAAATTTCAAAAATTTTCTTTGTATTTCTAAAATTAAAAAAAAACTAGGCACTCTACGACACTTTACAGCACTCTACAGCACTCTACAGCACTCTACAAAACTCTACAGCACTTGACGTAACTTCACTAATCCCTAAATTTTTTTTCTAAATTATTCTAAAGACTCAAAAATGTGTTTATGATCCACTAGGGATAAAAAATATATTGAATCCTTTTTTCTGATAATATCAATAATAATAATTTTTTATAATTCAGATTTCCAAATTTTAAGATTATTTTCATAGGCTGGGGAAATTTCATAGAAAATGAAAAAATTTGATAATTGTAGACTTTTTCGAATAACCAGTTTATAATTAACTTTTAAATTGAATCTAAATATTAATCCTTTTTAAAGCAAAAAGTTTTTCAAAAAGTAACACAAGTTCCAAAAAATGAAAAAGTAAAGAAAAAGAATTTGATAAAAGAATTTATCAGAATTTTTATCAAGTATTTCAAATAAATCGATACAATTCAACTGGTAGGTTCAATAGGCTACAGTATTTCAAAAAAAAAAATCAAAAATTGAATTTTTTCAAACCACAACACAACATTTCGAAATTTTGTGAACCTTTTACAAAAAAGTCACAAAACAATTGAAAAATGAAATTTTTTGAAAGAAAAAAAGCAATCATCAATTTTTTGTTATTTTAATGATATAATACATTCATACCTTGAAAGTGAATATTTATTTTTGTTTGTATCATATCACCAATGTCATATATTTTGAGATACTCTCTTTTTTAAAAATTAATATCAAAAACAGGAATAATTTTTCACATGGTTTCACAAAAAATAATTAATTTGTGAATTTCTGTTATACACATTTCCTCTGCCATCTGTATCGAGTTTAATAGAGTGTTTAAATTAATATAAAATTTTATTTTTTACTCTCGTTTTCACAAGATTTTCAATAATAATTGGTAATATTTTCTGAAACACTTTTCACAAATAATGAAACAACAGTTTAAAAAGGGTAAAATTATTGTATTGACAATTGTTAAAAAAATCAATTTTTATTTTTTTTTTTTTTATTTTTGTGAATTTTTGTGGTAAATTATTTGTTTTGTGAACAATCAAAATGAAAGTGCGGTTAAGAAAAATTCAAATGATATTTTTCATTTCAAAATTTTGTCACATCCTTTTTTGATCTGTATATTATTTTAATGAGAAAGATATTTTTCAAGTAACAAAGAATATTAATTCAAATAATAACTATCGATACAAAAAGTATTTTTAATCTTAGTCGCTATAAAAACAATTATTAAGAAACAAATTTTCTCATTTAAAAATCAATTTTCACAAAACGTTTGAAAAAAGAGTTAACTTTGTAAACAGGCTTTAAGGGAAAGAAGTGTAATTATTAAAGTGTTTTTTTTTTTTCAAATTTATTTATAAAATTGCAATCTTTGAGGAAAGACAAACAAATGGTAATCCATAGCTCTCTTTTAATTTTTATCAGGGGCTTGGGTTTATACATACATCTTTTGATCAATAAGAATAATAATGTTATAAATATTTGGATTAAAAAAAAATAAAATAAAATAAAATAAATTCTTACAATAAAAGAATAACATCATCAGAACCTTCATTTGGTCCATAAAGAAGATTCACGATACTGTTAGTCAAAGCAAATGTGGCTGTGGACCATTGAACAATGGTTTGGAAACGATGTCTCCAGCCTTTAAATAAGCGTTTAAATCTTTTCCAATGCTCAAGTGGCTTTGGTTTAGATTGAAACCATAAGTCAAAAAGTACCTATAAAAGCATAGTTTGTGAATTGGTTTTTTCATTATTTATGTTTTGGGAACAATTCAGTATCAGAGTTTTTTGAAAAAAAAAAAAATAATAAAAACATTAAAAGTTCACAAGTCAGCGAAAAAGAGGAAGAAATGAAAATAAACAGTTTTAAAGGAAAAAAAAAAAAAAAAAAAAAAAAAATGAAAATGAAAAGTACTTTGAGCAAATGTGGGGTGAGCTCTTCTGTTAAAAGATTTTCGCCTTGCGAACCTTCACCGAAAAGAATACGATCGCATATCCCTAAGACAATGTCAACCAAATATAACCATGTACCTTCTTCCATAAAGCCTAATTCCTTTGTGGAAAGCTCTTCAAAAATGTTGACCACTTCTAAGCAAAGATTCACATGCTTCTGTTGAAGACTCTTATTAATCCCTGGTCTTGGCTCGAATAAGAGCGAAAAATGTCCGAACATTTCCTAAGTTTATTTTGGGTACAAAAGGACAAAAAGTTGTGGGTGTTTGTTTTTTTTTGTTTTGTTTTTTTTTTGTTTTGTTTTTTTTTTGTTGGTTTTTTTGATTGTTGGTGTTTGTTTTTTTGTTTTGTTTGTTGAGAGGTTTCAAAATTGAGTTCGGTTGTAGGGTTTTTTTTTTATTTTAAAAATGAAAGAAGAAAAAAAAAAGACAAATTGTATTTTTTTTTTTTTTTTTTTTTTTTTTTTTTGTTTTGTAATTTTTCTTTCTTTTTATTCACTAAAAAAAGTGAAAAAGAGATATTTACTTTTAAAAATAATTCCCTATCCTGATCAAATTTAACAGGAAGAATCTTCCCATTAATCCAATTTTCATATAATCTAATTCCACAACTTATAATTTGGTGTGACTCAATTGGAAGTGTAAAGGCTTGGCCAGTGCACTCCATTGTCCATTTGATCCCAAACGTCGAGTTTACCAAATCACTTGGGCATTCTGGATCTAGCAAAACATTTAAGATAAAGTTCGAGATCTCTTTTTTAACATTTGCAGGGTATGGTGTTAAAACATTCGATTCTTTATTCAAATTTAAAGGTGTTACTTGTTCAATATGGGGCAAAAACATCAGGTTTTTGTTTTTTTATTAAAAGAAAGTTGGTCAAATACTTGATAAATAACAAAAAATGAATACCGTTTTTTGGGTTTGTATTTTTTCGTGTTTTTAGTTAAAACTTTTCGAGTTTTTTCAATTAAAAAAGCAAAATGTTGGATAGCTTGAATTTGAAACATTTGTCACAGGAAAAAACATCTAACAATGTAAAAAAAGTAACAAAATTTTATTTTACTTGTGTTTTCCTTTTTTAGAAATGTTCCAAAATCGAAACGATTACTTTTGGTAAGGAAAAATTCCCATTTTGAAATTTGCACCCGAAGATCAAATTACTTTAAAGAAAGGGCCTAATTTATCCAAATTTCTCCTAATGTAAATTGGAGATGAGTTTTTTGCTATTTTTTTAAATTTTAAAAATTAAAAAAATTGTGATTTTATTTGTCTTGTTGAGAAAATTGGAGTTTTTTTTACAAAAAATTCACCGATTTTTGAAAAGTGTACAATAAAATTTCAAGAGACAAGTTTATTCAAGATTATTTGGATTATCAAATCTCGATCGCAAAAGGATCGAAAAAAGGATAAAAAAAATCAAAAAATGAGTCTATTGCTGCTCTAATTCCTTTTGAGAAAAACACCACTAACAGTATGTTACTGTTAGTTGAACAATAAGTGGGAAAAAATTTTCTCTTCTTTTTTACTTTTTTAAATAGAGAGATCACAAATTACGACGTATTTTTTGGAAATTCCTCTTTGTAAAAGAATAATAAGGAAAATCAAGAGAAAACAACTAGTTTCGGTTGAATAATTTGAATTTTGAGGTGATTGGCTATTTGTGGTGTGATTAAAATTGTGCTTTTAGGTTGTCTATATAAAACAGGTTCGCACTCTAACAATATTTATGAAATTCTTTCAGGTATATTTTTAAATGATCAGAAAAGAAAAAAGATAAAATTAACGAGACCGAAAAGAACAAGAGTTATTTTAATAAATTAAACAAAGAATTATCAAGTAATTTCAATGTTGGTGTAAACAGTGGTGAAAAGATCATTTTTTTCGATGGTAGATTTTTTACTTCAAAAGGTGAAAACTTGAATAAGAAAAAAGTAAAAAATTGGAAATAACACCTAAATGCATTTTTCGATTATTTATCTGAATTCAAGATCTAACCTAAATTGTTCATGTCAGCAAACACAAAGAATAGAGTGATATCATCTTCTGTTTTCAAGCACTGAGAGAGAAAAGAATAGGGCTTACACAAATCTTATCAAAAACTAAGAAATAGAAAAGTTTGATCTACAGCTTAAAAGAGTGAACTTTTCAATTGGGAAAGCATCTTTTAGAAAATAGTTTGATATTGAATTCAAATACAATTATATAAAAATATAATAGGATAAAATTTCAACATATTACATTCTCAACTTTTTTATCTCACAATATAAGATCATTGTAGGTATTGTATAAAAGAATCAAAATAAGGTGCAAAAAAAAAAACATTACCTCTAAAAAAAAGGTTAATCATAGTTATTCACAACCAATTTTAATTTTTTGGATAAAAGAACAATCAAAAAAAAATTATGTGAATTTTATTCTTGAAAGCATCCTAAAAAAAATTTTTTTTTCTTTTTGTTCTTTTTTTAATTAATTAGAATGTGATGTAAAAATAAAAGAATTTATCTTTTTGTAAATTCTGAAATATTTTCATCATTTAGGATTTCTCTCTCACCCAATATATACCAGGGTAGTATATAAAAGGACTAACAAATAAACAGAGTTCAAAGATTTCAACCAATTACTTCCTCAAGTTTTTTATCTCACATTATAAGATTATAAATATTGTATAAAATAATCAAAATACAACACAAAAAAAGATTGAACCTCTAAAAAAAGGTTAACCATTGTTAAATAATATCAATTTTTTTTTCAACCCAAAGAACAATCTCAATAAAAAATCATGTGACTTATATCTAAGAATTGTGTCTTAAAAAGAATTTTTTTTTTTTTTTTTTGGGATTATTTGATAAATCGAGCTGTTAGATAAAAAGTACCAGCATTGTATTTTTCATCCCCCCCCCCCCTTACAAAATAGACACTTTAATGATAATCTATTTCCTGTGAATATTATTATTACAGCTGTTCCAAATCAAACATGAAATTTGACAGATAGAGTGTTGATTTTTTTTGTCTCTGTTAAACACGTAAAAAAAACACCTTTTGTAATTAGTTCAGTCAGAATTTAATCTTTTTTGATATTTTTTTTTAAAAATAACTAATTTAAAAGACAAAAAAAAAATCTTATTATTTATATAAGATATTCAAAAATACCAAAGAAAGTTTCCAAATTTGGGGGATATGATTTAATAATCCCTTTTTAAGGTTATTACCTTTTGATTTTAGATCCTTAGACATTAAGAACTAACTAAAAAATGGATATTTTATTAAATTATTGATCATTTCGAAGGTTTCGGGTCAAAAATTTATTTATTATCTATTGTAAAATTTTGTTCTATCAAAATATTTCACGGTTTGTAATAGACTATCACATCACCATACAATCCTATCATAAATAGGTAAGTGGGAGATAGTAACTGAATTTTCTGTTTATCATAGATTTAGTGGTAAGGTTTGAATGGCTGTAAAAGTCAAAAATAAGAAAAATAAACGAAAAACAACCCCTTTTTATTTTTCAAATACCAAATTTTTTTTTTTTTTATTATTATTTTTTATTAGAGATTTTGTTTTAAATTTAACAAAGAATTAAGGAAGTAGGCACATCCCCCCCCTTTCAAATTTTTTACCATGAAAAAATTACTATAAAAATTTTTTGAGTACCATTTGATATTATAACTTTGTAACCATAAATAGTATTTATTAATGGATTAATGAGAATAACTCAAGTACACCGGAGTTGAATCTTTGGTTTTTTTATCTTTTATGAACATTTTTTGTTAATTAAATTTTTGATTTTATTAAATTATTTTTTGGATCTCGAAATTATGTTTTTGGAAAAATTGAATTAATATGTTAGTTCCGTAATAAAAAATTATCTTGTAACTGTTTAATTTTTTATATTTTATAATTAGGTATTTTTTAAAAATTTTGTCTCACTTTATAATGTGAATGAAAATGTTTTTGGGGATTGTTTCCATATTCCAGATATTAAATTGTTTTAATACTTTGATCATAATGATTTTTTCTAAGTTTGCAAGTTTCTGGTTTTTTTTTTTTTTTTTTTTTTGTTAAAATTTTGTTATTGTTATTATTTTTTTTTTTTTTAAATTTTTCTGTTTCTTTTTTTTTTTCCTGTTTTTTTCTTGATCCCTTTCAAAACCAAGAGGAAAAAAATAGATCTTCTAAAAGATAAAGAATTATTAAAAAAATTAAGACAATATTATGTCTAATAAAAATAATTTAATTATTAATAAACAATCTTTTAGTTCAGTTACTTTTCTGTCAAAATTCATTAATAAAAAATCTGGTAATGCTCATTTCAAAAATTTTACTCACTTTATTTTTAGTTTTTGATTTTATTTTTTTTTAATTTCAAAAATAGCAGGTTTTTATATTTTTAGAATGATTAAATAGTGAATTTCGAATCGACCTAATTTTAAGTTGTTCCTGAATATCAAAGAATATATATTTTTTATCAATTTTTATAAATTCTGGACAAGCTACAATATTTAAAATGGAGTTTGATATATAAAATTGAAATCAGATTAAATTTCACTTGGCTTGATCTTTTTCAATTACTAAAATTCATACCAAAGTAGGGTTTTTCGTTACAAAATACATAGCACCAACAGACTACAATAAAATAAAACAAAAAAACATAGATTTATATTCTCTTTCAAAAAACGCTAGTTGTAAAAGGAATATGAAAATCAGTAAAAATTTTTTCCCATTTAAAATTTCATTTTTAGCCAACACCATTAATCTTTTACCCACTTCAATTTCAAATTGCAAGAAACCCTAAAAGTATAGAATAGCTACTCTGGTTTATTTACACTGTCATAATACTTATTTGTTCTAAATCTTCTCAATTCTACCCTATTATTAACAATTTTGGATTAAAAATAATTTGAGTAGAATACCAATCCAACACATCTTGCTATTTCAAAAATTCTTCTTTTACTTTCTCTTCAAAGTCTAACAAGTTAAATATCATTAAAAGATAAACTGAAAAAATCACGAATTTTTTTTTTACTTTTTGGAGAACAAAGTAACCAAGCGGTTCATATTTCTAAACTTAACAGCAGTGTACCACGGTGATACATTTTTATTGAGAAATAACTTTTCAAAAGTAGAAAGCTTAAAAAAAAAAATCTTTTGTTATCCTAACAATCCAAAAAACAAAAATTATATTTAATAGTTTACTTTGTTTTTGCTATACCGCTGACTTAAAAAATGTGTTTTGGTAGCAAGCCCTTTTGTTTTGATAGAAACATTTTTTCCAAAATTGCTCAATGAAGTCTGATTATTTATTCAAGTTCATCTTAATTGGTGATTCTGGTGTCGGAAAATCATGTATTTTAAATCGTTTTACAAACGATGGGTTTGAATCTATTTACGACGCTACAATCGGTGTTGAATTCAATGCACGTGCAATCGAAATCCTAGAAAAAACCATAAAATTGCAAATCTGGGTACTTTTTTTTCTTTACAAGTTTTTGTTTTTCTTTTTCCGTTTCTTCTGTGCAAAAACCCACACCAACCAAAACAATTCTTTTTAAAAATCGCCAACCAAAAACTGAATAACCAACAACTGCCTTGGACTAATTATTTATTTATTAGGATACAGCTGGACAAGAAACGTTCAGATCAATAACTCGAAGTTATTTTCGAGGATCAATGGGAGCACTTTTGATCTATGACATATCACAAAGAGAAACGTTTAACCATTTAAATTCTTGGTTAGAAGACGTACTTAAACATTCCTCCCCTGATATTGAAATTATGGTTATTGGGAACAAAAACGATTTAACAGAATTAAGACAAGTTGAATATGAAGAAGGAGAAAAGTTTGCAAAAGAAAAAGGCTTAACCTTCCTTGAAACCAGTGCAAAAGAGAATGTCAACATAGAAGAGGTAATTTTCTCTTTTTTTAAAAATTCTTTTTCACTTTCTTTTTTTTTTTCTCCAAATATGAGACTTAATAACCCGTGGTTCACAAAACAAAAAAACGAAGGTCATTTTAAAAGAATAAAAAAGGTGATTTTTCCAAATAATTAGAACGAAAAATTGCCTTTTTTTTTTAATTTTTTTTTATTTTCGATCAATACTTTTAAAATTTAAGGACTAACTAAAATAAATCCACCATGTGGGGGCTTATGAATTAAAAAATCGTAAATTAAACTCTTTATTTCTGAAGATCCAGTAGAACTAAAAAATTTCATAAATTTATGAATATTAATTTTGCCAGATCAGATACTTAATTTAAAGATTGTAAGAAAACCCACAACCCAACCATGTTTCTTCTAATTGAAGTATTGTCTAGTTTCCAATAAAAACCTGTGAATAAAGGGACTTAGAAGAAACTTATTTGCGTTATAGGTTTTTACGACTACCTTCCAATTAACTGTCTGATCTTGCAAAAATTTCTTTTTCCTAAATTTTTGAAATTTTATAGATCTTCTTGATTTAAAACTATAAAGAGTCTAATTAATTCACTGATATTTTAATCCGTAAGGTCCCCATGGTAGCTTCATTTTAGATAAACCTTAAATGATTTAAAATTTTGTATCTCGTTTTAATTTTTCAATTCTTGATTTTTTTTTCATTTAGAATCCCAATTTTGTCAGAACAAACAATAAAATTTCACACCTAAATGATAAAAAAAGGTGATTTAGTTTCTTTTTATTTCTTTGGGATTTGTTAGTAAAATAAAAACAAAAGAAGAATACGTTGAAATATTTCATTTTTCAACTACAAAGACCAGCATTACAGAGGAAATTCTTGTGATTTTTTTTTTTTTTTTTGGTTACCCAGAAATTCCAAAAACTGTAAAAAATAACTCAAAACCATAGAAACCGAAACACGAAATATTCTATTCCATTGAATTAAATTAATTAAATTTGTATTTTGTTTTTCACACAAATTTTAAAGATCTTTGATACTGGCATTTGTAATTTAGTATATTAAAATTTTGGCTTATTATCTTTTTTTCAATTCTGGAGTCTGGCTTTTATTTTGGATTCTTAGTTGGTCAAATACTGTTAAAATCAAAATATACTAATTAAAAATTTATCTCAAAAGTTCAATAAGGAAATCTAAATACATTTCCAAAAATATCATTTCTTTTTGGCTTTGTGAATTTCTTTGGGGTTTTCAACTAATAATAAGTAAAATATTTTGGGAATTGAATGAAAAAATTTCATTTATTAATTGAAAAATAACAGTATATCGAATATCAAAAGGCTAAGCCAATAAAAAAAAGAACCAAGCAAATAAATAGTGTTCACAAACTATAATATATTTCTTGTTCAGATTTATGTGAAAACAAAAAAAAAAAAAAAGAAAACAAAGTGAAAATTTATTCCCATTTATTATTCAAATGACAGTAGTAATCAAAAAAAAAAAATGTAGAATATGATAATCAATAATCCAGGCATAAGCACTTTGTGGAGTTAGAAACCGATTAGAATATCAGCATGTAAATACCACCTTTATTACTTAGGGATGTATTTCAAAAGCACCTTCAATTTTGAGATATTAATTTCTTGATCTTGTTAAATAATTTTTTATTCTTTATAAAATTGCTTTTAAATTATAAACTAGTAATTAAAGTTGTTTATTTTACTATTCGATTATATTTTCCAATATCTATTTTAGAAATAAACAATTTTTTTTCTGATCTCTTCTTTTTCTACCAATTTTCAAAAAAAAAATGAGTATTCATATTTTATACTTTGTATAGATCTCAACACAATACTTTATACAATAGAAAAAAAAAATATGAATTCCAATTAAAGAAAAGTCAACGTATGGTAATTTTTAGGATTTTTGAGGCTTTGAATGAAATCATTTAATGAACAAATTACTTTAAAAGAGTAGGCTAAACTGAACATACATCAAGAATCGAGTGTGTTGTTCTTACTTTAAAATTACAACGTTACTCTTAAGTTCGAATGCTTCATAAATTTTAAAAATTTAAAATTTTTAATTTTGCTAATATCTTCAATAAAATTACAGAGAAAAAAAAAAATAAAATAAAAAATACTTTTGAGAATTTATTTCTTTTTTATTCAAATAAACAATTGAAAAAGTAAAAAAAAAAAACAAAATTGGAATTTATCAAAATTTCATCCCCATGCTCCAAAATCATAAATTAAAAAAATGTTAAAAACTAGATCTTCAAAAAAATAATTTAGGTATATTAAAAACCGTGATTGTGGATTTGAGAAAAGAAAATTCATAAATTTTCTCTTTTTTTTTTTCTAAAAAAAAAAATCAGTGGTATCATGAAAAATTAAAAGTACCCACCAATACAATCAAACTATTTTTTTCTATGATTCTGAAAGTTGAATTTTTTTTTTCTAAAAAAAAAAATACCATAATTTCGCTGTTTTAATCAATTTTCGAACTAAACAATACAAATTTAAAATAAATTTTTTATTTTGACTAGTTATATTGAAATTATTTTAAAGTATACTGTCAAGTTTGAAGTAAACTAAACTCGATTTCACTCAAAAGGCCCCAGCCAAAAATGAAAAATTCATTGTTTTTTTTTTTTAAGAATCAACCAACATCTGATTGTTTAGAAATAATACAGTCAGTTTCACTTTTAAGGCACATACTTTCAACGAAATTTAAGGCACAATAAAAATCTCAAATTAAAGACACAAAATTCAAATTCTAGTAAAAATCAATTGTAAAAAATAAAATTCCAAATTTTGTACCTTAATTTGAGATTTTGTTTGTGCCCTAAATTTAGTTGAAAGTTTGTACCTTAAAATCGAAACTGACTGTTAACTTTGAATTCTAATTGTTCTTCATAAAAGATATTCCCGAACAAAATCTAAATTTCCTAAAAAAATAAAATGTTAAAAACAATTTTTGGACACTTTCAATGGAACGTCTGATGAAAAATTTCTCAATTTCTTTGGAAAATTAAAATCCTTGAAGATAAATTTTTGACTATAATAAATACCTTCATTTTAAAAGAAATTTGAAATTCTCAATTTTCTTCAAGTTAATTTGGAGTTTAAAAACAATTTTTTTTCAATTTGACTTTCAAAAAAAAAATAAAAAAGAAAAATGAAAAAAAAAAAAAAATCAATGTTTGATTATTTAGTTTTACTTTTTTTTTAATCATATTGATAAAAACATTCAAAATCTTGAAAAATAATTCTAATAACTTAAAAAATTGCAAACAAAACGAAAACTTCTGTGTTTCTTCTTGTAGAAAAGAAATTTATTTTTTTACACAAATAAATCAAAAGAATAATATTCTTTTTATTTATTTTTTACGAGAAAGGAGTAATTAAAGATAATTTATCACAAAAAAAAGAGAGAAGTAGAAAATATAAAAATTCAAAAATAATAATATCATTTGCCTTGCAAAATAAAAAACTATTATTTGTAGTTAGGTTTTTTTAAGTTAAGAAATAAAAAGAAAATTTCTACCATTTTGATTTATTTCTTAAATTAAAAAACATCTGTTATTTTTCTTATTTTTGCGGTTTCTTCTGAAAATAGATAGATATTCAGAATAAAACAGAAAATAATTATTAAATTTTCCAGAATTTAAAAGAATTTCTTAAAATCTTTGATTTTTCTCTATTTTTTTGATTTTGGGAAAAGATTTTTTAATGTTTTTTTTGATTTTATTTCTCAAATTAAAAAAACCCTAGGCACTTAACATTCGGATTTCCAAAATTCAAAAAAATAGAGAAAAATCAAAGATTTTACTAGATTTTTTTAAATTCTGGAAAAAATATGCACTCTATGGCACCCCCACTTCATTTTATAAGACGCTACGGCAACCAGTTTCAATTTTGAATAATAAAACATTCTTGAACGGTGTGTGAATATTTCTAATTTTCTTAAGAATTACATATGGATTGTGATGGGAGTTGTTTTGATTCACATTCAGTTTTTAATAATAATCAAAATATAATTAAAGTAGTTCAAATGAATCCCCAAAGAAATTAGTAGCTTTCAGAAATATAAAACTGATGTTTTAATAAAAATTATACCTTAGACATTTTTTTAACTTTTTGAGAAAATGATAAAAAAAACCAAAAATTGATACCTTTACGAGTTATTAGAACTTATACCTTCAGTTTAAACATTCTTATAATTCATTTTCATAAATTTAATCAAATATATTTCTTTTCTATTTTATCTTTTTTTTTTTTTTTAATTTTAATTTTATAGTCATTTACAAAAATTGCAGAAAATATTTTTAATCAAGTAGAATCAGGCGAAATTGTTTTAAATAGTTCAGTAAGTATTTGAATTCCGAAAACAAAATTAAAACACCTTATTATTTATTATTTTTTCATCATACTTTTTGGATTTTATTTTTCCCTCGAAATCAAAACTAAAATTATAGATTAAACAAATTCAACTCAAAAATCATCCAATTTATGATGAGAATGAAATTGAAAAAGAAGAAGTGAAGAAAAAAGGGTGTTGTTAAATATTTAAAATCATTACTCATTTATTATTATTATTTTTCTTTTCAATTTTTTTTTTATTTTAAAATTTTATTTTTGATAAAATTTCTGAGATTTTGTGTATTACCACCAAAAAAATAACATTAAATATATATTTTTTTAGTAGAATTGAATCACAAAAATTTAAAATAAAAATTATCAAAAACTTATCAAAATATGTTTTTCATTTTTAATTCTTAAAAATCTTTTATTGTTAATAAAAATATAATTAATTTTTTTATTTATTTATAAGTAAATTCCATTTCAAAA
This sequence comes from Anaeramoeba flamelloides, assembly GCA_027625915.1. Lineage (NCBI taxonomy): Eukaryota > Anaeramoebidae > Anaeramoeba > Anaeramoeba flamelloides. The sequence goes on along the minus strand of JANTQA010000032.1, from coordinate 6,024,066 downwards.
ATTGCGTCTCACTAAAAATAATAAATTATACAGATAAAAAATATATATTATTTAACTTTTAAACACAAATAATGATTAAATCTTATGTGTAATTCACTTTTAAATCATTCTAACCAAATTAAAAACTGAATATTTAAAAATTTAAAAAAAATTCAGAGATCACATTTTGATTCTTTTTTCAAACAAAATCTCAAATAATTGTTATTTTTGATTCCATGAAATCTTTTAATGATTTTTTCTTCTTCTTCCAATCGTTAAACTTCAAATTATTTCTGGTTTACATTCAGTTTTTCATAGAATCCAATCATTCTCAAATTTTTAAAATTTATAAATTTAATTTTTTCATTTTTATTTTCAAAAAGAATTTAATATTTCTTAAAAAAATAATATTTGAGGTTTTTCTTCTTGGGGTTTTATTTTTCATCAATTTTTCATCAATAATGATGTTATAAAGTTTTTTCCTTACAAGGGCATTATTTTGCTTTGAAATTCAATTAAAAGAATATTCATTTTTTTTTTTTTTTAATTGAGTTTTGATATCTAATAAAGAAATTTTATCTTTGATTCCATAGATTACTTATATATTAATTTTTTATTTTTTTGAAAAATTATACTTAAAAAGGACATTAAAAAGTTGAAAATGTTTGATAAAAACTGATTCCATTGAAATTGTTTTAATTTTATGATTCAAAATTTAAATAAATTTTAATAATTTTAAAAATTTCAAAAAATTAATCATTTTGGAAACTCTGAAAAAAAACAAAAACAAAAACCAATAAAAAAAAAATAATCGAAATACAATTTTTGAAATAAGCATTAGATATTTTCTATTCTTGAGATTCCACTTAACAATTATTTTCAGAAAGATTTTGCGCTAATTATTTTATTCGTTTTAAATGACATCGAATATTCCCAATTTTCTTAATTTTTATTTGTCTTTTCGAAGATCTTTTTTTTTTTCAGCTTGATCTTTTTCGATAAAATTTTTCAAAACAAATTTTAGTAAAAAAAAAAAAAAAAAAAGAAAAGATCTATGAAGAAATCTGCTAATTCTAAAAGGTAGTTTAACGATAATGAACATTATTTTGATAATAATGGTGAATTTTATGAAAATATAAAGTTTTTTTTTAGATCTCTCCCTATATAAACCTATTTTAAAATAATAAAATCTCAGATTTCCACCCTTAGTGTCTAAATACACTCTTTTTTCTTACTTACCTTTTTTAATATTCTTTTTTCTTTCCCTATTTATATATTCCACTTTTATTCTCTTTGTTTATTCCCTGTTATTATGTATATTTATATCATCCTTAGAACCAAAAAATAGCATAAAATACACTAATTTATAATTTATCCATAATAAAAGATATAACGAACTACATAGACAATTTGTTTAATCCATTGGTTACCATTCAATAACAATTAATAAATTTTGGATTGGAAATTTTAAAAAATATAAAACTATTAATTAAATTTTAAAAAAAATAATAATATTTTTTTAATTAGAAAAGTTTTGAGTTTTTTTAACAAATAATGTTATAAATTGAAATTATTTGGTTCACAGTTCAAGTCAGATTGATATTTGAATTCTTTTTGTATTTTAATTTTTTTTAAATTTTTTGATTTTTTAAAACCCAGATAGAAAATAAAAAATATTATTGAATAAGAGAGCAAAAATCATTTTTTTTACAATATTTGTATTAATTTTGATTACCAAATTCAATCATCACATGAATTTTTTTCAAAATTTCACCAACAATAAGGATTTTCTAAAAAAGTGGGACATTTTTGTTAACATTTTCATAAAAAAATCATCTTTGATAGTGAAACTATTTATTAATTGATATTACCAAATTAAGTTTAATTTTAATACCGATTAAATACATGACTAAGGTATTTATTTAAAAATATTTTGGATTAAATATTTCCAAAAAATGAAAAAAAAAAAGCACTTTTTTGGAGAAAACAATTTAAGACCAATTTCAATAAAAAACTGAAAATATGGAAAAGGTACAAATGATTTTACAAAAAAATAAAATTTAGTTATATGTTTTCAAATCTATTTGAAAATTTCTTGTGATTAAATAAGTTAAGAAAACAATTTTTTCAATCAATAAGAAAATAATAAACATCAATTTTCACCCTTTAAAAAATATCTGATAAAATTGAGATCAGAAAATTTAATATTTTTTATTTATGTAATACAAAACTAATAAACAAATTGAATTATTATCAAGAATATATAAATGGTGGTTAAGGATTTCGGATGTTTAAATACTTTTTTTGAAGATTGAGTTTAAAAGATATATTTTAAAATAAATTTGTCCTACATTATTGGAAATACCTTAGAATTAATATATATATATATATATATCTAATTCGTTGTTAAGAAGGTTATTTCATGATAAATGCATAATGTTTAAAATTTAATTAATATGCTTTTTTAATTTTCAAAGTTATTTAGAATTACTCAAAATGTTTTATTATTTGCACGAAGTGACTAATGACTCGAAAACTTTAATTTTTAGTCGAATAAAAAATTTATCTACCCTTTTATTTTTAAAAATACTTTTTTTTTTTTTTTCTTTTCAAGAAAAAGAGAGAGTTTACTTCTTTTTTTAAAAAATCAATCATTATATCCATTTTTATATTTTGTATCTTTAGAAAAAGAAAAATTCAAATGAAGTTTCTACCGTGATTAATTCTTTTTGAAAAAAAATCTAACCCACCCCCACAAAAAGGGTGTTTAAAATACCAATAAGCAATGAATTTCAATAGAATAGACAATTTTTGAAAAATAGAAAAAATGAACAATTTTGAAAATTGGAAATATTCCCTTAATTACCATTCCACTTCTCAGAAAGTAAGGCCGATGCAATGCTTTTAAAAAACTTTCTATATTAAATCTTAAATATTTTGAAGAATTTAAAAATTAATTCATTAATATATATTTTTTCTGAAAGATTCTAATCAGGGTTCAGAACTTAATTACAGTTTTAAACAAAATATAAAATAATTACATTTTGAATCTTGAAAATAAATGGTTTTCAGATGAAGTTATTATATTTAAAATATTTTTAATTTCATTATTTTCTTGGTATTTTTTAATTAACTCTGATTTTAAAGTTAATATTAAAAATTTTAAAAAAATTCATTACATATTCAAATTTGAATTATTATTTTTATTATTTTTATTATTATTATTATTATTTTAGATTTTTTGTTGCTTTAAGATATTTTTATATAAGGGTTATTATCTTAATACAAAATTAATTAGATGAACAGATTAATTCATTAATTATCACTTGAAGATGAAAGTGAAAGTTCGCTGTTGGAAGAATACTTTTCACTTTTCATTTCGTCATTTGCAGTCGATACAAATTTTAGTTTAATAATTGATTCTTCACCAGTAACGCCATATCTAATCGGACTTTATCACACGCATAGATAGATGGATAGATACAAACACAAAATAGATAAATAAATTAATAAAAAAATTAATTTGATTAGAAACATAAACAAAAAAAATTAAAGATAATTGTAAATTAGATTATTTTCAAAAAAAAAAAAAAAATAATTACGCATAAAATCCAGTTCCTTTATGAACATACAGCAAATTATTTCCCTTTGTAAACCACTTTTAAGATTAAAATAAAGAAAATATATAAAATAGAAAAATAAATAATATTATAATCATTTAATATTAAAAATGTAAATAAAATAATCATCATTTATTTTCTTAGTATTTTTTTGTAAAAACTCACAGCAGAATTTTTTTTTTTATTTATAATCGAAAAAATTATACTTTAAGATTATTCCTTATAGTGAAAAAAAAATTTTTTTTTCAACAATTTTTATGAGTATATAATACCAATTAAAAACAAGCCAAATAAGTATGTCATATATGTTCGATTCCTAAACATCAACAATGAAATATGAGCCAAATTTTATATATTTAACAATTTCTATTTACTTTACATTCTTTGTGTTAAATAAATATAACGCCGTTCAATAAATATGGGGTTAAACATAAAAGTAATATGAACTGTGCGTTAAATTTCCATAGTTCTTCAATACATCACAAATGGAAACATGATGACTCTATTTTGAGAGTTTTTTTTGATAAAAATTCATTTATGGAAGAAACTACTCATGTGATATTTCATTCAAATCAAGATATAAAAATTCCAATTAAGAGAGAGTTTTCGTTAGATTTAATTTTAGGATTAACCTTAGCCTGAGTATACGATATATTTCAGAAAAAATAATAAAAATGAAATTCAAAAAAATGTTCAGGTAGAGATATTCTTTAAGGGGCTAATCTCTATTAAATTTTTTTAGGTAAATTTAATAAAGATCATGAGAAAATTTTTTGCCAATTACTTAGATTTGAAATACCCTGTTTATTTTCAATCTTAAACATATTTCTTGATAAGGAATACTTATTTAGAAATTGGTCAAAAAAAAAAAAAATAATAGAGACTAGTCCCTTAATTCAATCTGATGAGACTCACTCAAAATATCCATTCTTAATTGTAATTGTAATATTGTACCATTCACCGAGAGGGTTTAACAGAAATGGACTGTTCTAAAAAGTCGATTTTTATCAAAAAAACTCTCAAAATGGAGACATCCTGATTACACTTGCCCTAACAATTTAAAAAATAAAAATAAAAAACAAATTGAAATCATACTCCTTGATCGGGCATTAAGAAAGCAACAACTGAGATCTTTAGTCCTAACCAATTTAACCCCACTAATCCTCCGTGTGTGTGTCCACTTAGGACTAAAAATTGTGTATCATTTGGCAAATATTGGAAATTATTTGGGTCGTGCAAAAGCAATATTCGGAGGTCGACATCGTTTCTTTTTGGGAATTTTTTGACAAGGTGCAACAAATATTCATAGCCAGCTAGGTGGAAATCGGAACCAACTATTTCGATAACCATTTCATCTATTTTAACAATTGAGTGTTCGTCTTTTAATAAAGTGATTTCTAAATTCTCAAACACCCTTTCGACACCCTCTCTGAATTCCAAATCATGGTTCCCAAGAACAGCAAAAATTCTGTCTTTCGAAATCTCTTTGAGTGGCGACAACCCCCTCTCTAAAATTTGACAGCCAGCTTGTGTGTTTGTTTCAATGGTTAAATAGTCGCCCGTGAGCAAGACCAAGTCTGGGTTTTGGCTGACGGCCCATTTGCAGATCCTTTTTAATCGTTGCTCGGTCATTATGGAGCCAACATGTATATCTGTTAGCTGCACGATTTTTAGACGCATTGTGGGATCGGAATCATTGTCTTTGTCTTTGTTGATTGAATTGCTCTTGCCAAGCAATGGTTTCGCGGTTTCGTTGGAGGTAGGTGACAGTTTCTTTGCAAAAATGGAACTAACCCTTTTAATTGCCCTTCCATGGTCAACGCTGGGGTTATAGGTGACATTAATGACATACCTTGGGTTATAAAAGCTTTGGATCAACCCCACGATATGGGTTGGTGCAAGAAAGACAAGTGTCCAATATTCAAAGTATTTCCAATGCGGCGTTTTAAAAAAGGTAGACCTCAAAACGAGCCCAACGATAACAAAACTGAGCAGAAAGCTTTGGAAAAGATAAGTGATCCTTTGGAAATAAACTGTGAACCAATTAAAGCTATTTGTAAAGTACCTTGCCTTAAGGCTAGATAGAACCCCTAGCAAAATTACAAAGAGAATAAAATATTTGAAAGCGTATTCAGAGATCGTGTCCTTTGTCGGCCTTGTAAATAAGGAATAATCCATTTTTGTATTGTCTTCTGGCTCCTCTAAAAAATTATAAGCCATTGAAAATAGAAATGTAAATCCTAGATTCATTCCAGCTATCCCAGTTTGTGGATTGCCTCGATACCGTTTGGCGCCGATTGACAAAATTATTAAAATAAGAAATAAGATCCCAAAAATTCCAATTGAAAAAAGAGAAATCATAAAGATCAAAATTAAGAAAAATGGTTTTCGAATTAAGCATTTGTGATATAATTTCATTTGAAGTTTTTTTTTTTTTTTGGGCAGAATGATTTAAATTTGGTTGTTTTGTTTTCTTATTCAACAAAGAAAAATTTTTAGGAAAAATATCCAAAAGGAAAGAAAAAGATCATTTCAGATTTTAATAATTTAACGGACTTGCACTTTTGAAAGAACAAGTTTAAGATTAAATTATGTTGTTATTGGGTGGTAACCACATTAGTGCCACATGGTACTAATATCTGGAAAAAAACATATCAGTTGAATAGTATTATTTGTAAAATAGTACAAAAAGTTGATCATACTCATCAATTAAAAATGATTTATATCTTTGTGAATAACCCAACAATTTCAGAAAAAATTCTACCTTACGTGATAAATTTAAGTGTTGGTCCATTATTCCAAAGGCTTCAAATTTTCAAAATAAATTTCTTAGATTTTTCACATAATGTATATTAGTTATTAAAAAATTCAATTATTAGAAAAATTTAAATAATTTACTCTTAGATTCTGTTGAAAAATTATATTCAAACAATGGAACAAAACCATTTCCTACTCAAAGAACCCAGTAACAATTGCTGTATTATATGTTTTAAAGAATTTGAATGGATATTCTGATGAAAATTTATTTCGGAAATTCCAAAATTGAAATCATTTTTGTAAATTTTTTCAATATTTTTTTCATTTTTCGATTTTTTTCAGAAACCTAATTCATTTGTAAATTTTTTTTTTATTACAAGATCTCAAACCACATTGTAAAAATATGGCATTTTAAGGTTAATGGAAAAGTAAAAGTGATTGTAGAGAAATCCTTTTTATTTTTTTTGGGTGTTTATTTGTTCTTTAATAGAATATCAAAATGAACCTTGTTGTTTTTCTCAATAATTCCCTTAGAATTTGGTTTTTTTTTATTTTTATCAAATTATATTGATTTATTAGTTTTATTTCATCGGAATATAAATTATTCTTGGATTTTTATTATTCTACTTAATTTTTATTGAATTTTCAAAGGTCATTTATAAAAAATATTTGAAATTTGAAAAAAATGTTGGGCCACTTTGACTGAAACAAATTTCATATTGATGCTATATATTTTTTTTTTATCTCAAACTTTTTATTTGGGAAAATTTAACTATATAATTCCTCATAACTACTGATAAGAAAGAGATTAGAACTCTCAAAAGTTTAGGATAGTATTGTAGTCACTTGTGGAAAGATTTTGGGAAATCCTTTCAGTAATTAGGCAAAGTTTGGAAATTTTTTGATCTTCTAATTTTGAATTCTATTTGGGTAAAATAAGAAGTATTTTACTATTTAAATTCCACTTTAAAAATCTTATTTAAAGTTATTTTGAAAGAGTTTAACCAAATTATTTTGCCAATTTTTAATCTCATAAATATATAAGGTTTGCCGCGCTCAAGGATTTACGACATTCGAAAATTAATTTGGTTCAAGTCACTCAATTATTTGATCAATAGACAACAAAGAAAAAAGACCATGAACTTTCCCATAAAGGTTGTAAATTTAATGGATTCTCTTTCTTTGTTTAAAAGCAGGGTCTAAAATCATACAAAGTTTTGGCTTTTTCTCCCAAAGAAATCAATCTTTTTTTTTTTAAAAATAAAAAACATTTGGTCTCTTTTTTCTTTGAAAAAAGGAGAAATAAAACCATTAATAAAAGATTTTCAAAAGGTGAAAAAAACATTTACAAATTTTCGAAATTAAAAAAAAAACATTTTATTTTACTATGTCAAGTAAAGAAATTTTGGAGAGGGATGTTCAAAATCAGTAACTGTTAAGAAACACAATGAACGCAGATTTTGTAGTTTGATTGTTTTCGAGAATTGACTTACAAATGGAAAACAAAAGCGGAGATAGAAACTCATTGAAAAGTGGACGATCTGGTTTGTTTCTGTATGAATTTAAACCAACTTTTATCCTCAATGTTAGAAAATGTAACCTTTAACTTCAGTGTTTACAGTAACTTCATTGGGAGAAAAAGATCCCTTGAAGAAAAAGTTCTTCAAAGTTCCATTAAAAAATAACCAATTAGTTGTATTTGGTTAATGTATTGGTTTTTTTTCGTTTGTTTTTTGTTGTGTAGAGTTAGATCCCAAGTTAAAAAATAAATAGCACCTCATATTGTTTTATTTGTTCAAAAATCACCTTTTATGTTTACTCGTTTTGGTTCTCCTTCCAGACTCAAAATATGATATTGTTCTAGTGCTAAGATTATATTAATCGTCGTTCTTTGAACTTCTCAACATAATCTTATATCACTTCGAACAATCTCATATTTGTCGTTCTTCCAGGCCAAACTCTTAACATAACAAGGAGATTTTTTCCAAATCGAATCAAAAAAGAACGTTATAATTAGATTTATAAAAAGATAACAAAATTAATCAAAATTTGGGTTTTTCTATCGATTTTTATTTATTAAATCTTTCGAATTATAAAAATATTTACTTTTGAATGTAATAAATATTAATTATTAAATACTTAACACTATTATTTTGAGTTTCCATCTTTAGATTGGGAAAAAGGAATTTTTAAAAAAAAATCAAAAAATCGAATAATTACTTTTGTACGTTCTAAAAGTGAATTATTAAATACCACCATTCTGGTATTTCAAGTTTCTATTTTTTTTTTGTAATCGGAATTAGAACAATGAATTCAAAAATGAAAATTTTTAATTGTGATCATTAGTAAAAAATGTTATAATTTATTATCAACACTATCTATAATAATTTATTTAGAGATATTTGTATAATGAAGTATTAATGAATATTTAAACCAATTTAAAACAGTCCTTTTTTTAAAAAAAAGTCTAGTATGGTAGAAATCACGTAAAATAAAATTATTTTTCCATGAGAAAATATTACATTCAAAGGAATATTTCACCAATATCCCATGTTTAAACCAGAAATATAGAAAAGATAACAAAAAAGAGAAGTTACAAAATGTTTCATCAGTGATCAAGTATTTTCCGATTTGTCCAATCTCCAGTCAATTAAAATAATTTTTTCATTTGGAAAGTTGTGCTTTGATTGTAAAATTTCGTAAAGTATCGAGTTAAACAAAATTTTGTTTTTTTATTCATATATATATTGTTTATTCACTTCAAATATTGTTTGTAAAAATTAAAAAAAAAAAAATCAAAAACTAAAAAAAAGTGAGTCACAATTTTTAAAATGAGCTGACCGGTTTTTTATTATTGAAATTATATTAAAAAAAAGTTTAACTACAAGATTTTTTGGAAACTAATTAAATTCGTTTTATAGAACATTATATCTCTCAATTTTCAGAGTGATTCATAGTCTTTTTGAAGATCTTTTTTATTTATTTATTTATTTATTTATTTATTTATTATTTATTTATTTATAGAATGGAGTAATTAAAGAAAAATCATCAAATAAAAAAAAAAGAGAAGAAGAAAAATAATTAATATATATATAAAAAATAAATTTATCATTTTCATAACCAATTAGAAACTATCCACGTCCTGAATACACAGGAGGAGCAAAAACCCGATAGAAAGTTTATCGATTAAAGATAAAAATTCCACATTCCGTGATTAAAAATTGGTATTCCACGACTCTCAGAGTGGGGCACTGGGTACCCGAATTTATATAAGATCTTTTTTTTTTTTACAAGATCTTTTTAAAAAAAAAAAAAAAAAAAAAAAAAAAAAGAAAAAAAAATTAATCAAAAAAATTAATCAAAAAAACGAAAAAAAAAAGTAAAACAAAGACAAAAACAAAAACAAAAATTTGAAAAAGCAAAACTAAAAACATAAAGAAAAAAAAATTTTCAAAAGTAAAACAAATGTTTGCAAAATTAGAAAAAATGATTCTGATCTTAAAAATTTGAAAATATTTTTTTGTAAAGAATACTGTAATCAACCCTCAAAACAACTTTCATTAACTTTATAAAGTGAGTCAAAATTTTTGAATCAAGTAGAGTTTCAAAAATTGTTAATAATTTATTTTAAATTTTTGACTTGAATTTGATTACAATTTTGAAAATATCTGGCTTTGATTCTTTAGAATAATTAAAAAGTGTATTATAAACCAGATCAAATTTTTAATTGTTATTGAATACAAAAAAATAGATATTTATATTTTACAATTTATTATTTCCAGTGAGTAACAGTTTTTGATTTCAGTTTATATTAAAAAATATATGTTTAATAACAATATCAAATTTTATTATTATTTTTTAGCTTCTGGAATATATAACACATTATAAACCATCTTTTAATTTTTATAAGTATTATTCATATTTCAGTTTTGATGACATCTTTTTTTTTAAAAAAAGGTAAAATTTTTGTTCTTTGTATTTGAAAGTGTAATAAGGTTTTCATTAATATTTTAATGGATTTTTATCAAATTTTATAATATTTTAATAATTTATAACAGGCCATTTACATGGAATCACGAGTTATAATAATAATTTTATTTTATTGAGAAACAAAAGGGCCATTAAAAAAAAATATAAATAATAACGAATTTTAATTTCATTCTTCAAAAAAAAAAAAAAAAAAAAAGAAAAAAAATTGATCCAAAATGGAATTTTATTATTTTGTAAAAAAAAAATTATTTTTTTAAAAATACGATTATAAAAATGATAATAGCTGCTAATACGGTTATTACTAGAGTTGCCATTGTGATTTTTTTTTCAATTTGCAATTGCCCAACAGGAAAGTCGATAACAATTTTTGTTTCACCATTGGAAGGGTTGATCTGGAAAAAATGATAAGAGTTTTTCATTTCCTTCTTGGTGTTGACATTACAAAGATTTGGCAATGTTTGAGAATATATCTTCATTACATGATTAGGGCATTTTAATAAGTATCTGGGATGAGTAATTGTCACTTCATTTGTTGTCTTATTTAATTCAGGCTTTTGGTATCTAAAATGTATTGGTAAGGAGGCATGGAATACATCATTTGTAATATTTTTGTTGTGTGCATTGACAACCACTGCAATTTGGTGCGCAGCCCAAGTTGGCTGTTCCAAGTCGATGTGTTCAAAATGTGTAACAACATTGCCACCAAATCCTCTGGCTAGATCGTCAAGTTGGTAAATATCAATATAAATTTTTTGATTAAACAATTCGACAAGAAATAGTTCACATTCAAATAGCCAAGATTTTGAATTTGGTTTCTTGTTGTTGTTGTGATGCTTGTTTTCCACATTTCCATTATTGGGATCAATTTGAGTTAATTGTGTTTCCAAAGTTGGGTGGAAACCATTTTCTCGGAGCCCACGGATCACATTGAAACTATTTGAAGTGATTTCACTTGGATCAAAGCATTTCTTATTCTCAAGTTGACTTTCAAGTTCGCAGTTATTGTTGACACTCTCAGCCACCTGTGAAGAAACTTGCTTACAAGTAAGATCCCTTCCAAATGCCTTTTGTTCAAATTGAACGAACAGCAAGGTTTGTGAATTGGTGCTCTCTTGTAAAAGAATGAAATCTTCGTCTTTGATATTTTGAGATAATCCTTGGGAAATGGATTCAAGTTTCTTACTTGTTTTAATAATTTCAATTTGAATACTCAATTCTTCATTGTTTAAGATCAAATTGTTTCCCTTGCCTTTTTTCTTTTCACAATGAACACAATTTTGTAACTTGTTTAACAAATTATCAAATAAAGATTCTTGTGATTCAATTTTTGGAAATTTGTTCTCAACAATTAAGCTATATGGGAGTGCATGCTCAAAGTCATTGAAAAATAAGTGCGTTGGCTGACTACTTTCCTTTGCAAATTCTAATTCATCCATTTGGATGTAACTCTCATGGATAGGATAGCTGTTTAAATTAATCAACCCTGTTTTGCCAGTTAGCTTGAAATCTAAATTAAAGATCTGTTTCATTAGCAATTGCAAGGTCTCTGTTGGTGTGGCAATTGGTGCAGCAAAAAAATCAATCCCAGAATGAAGCCCTTCATTCCTCCAAACAAGGTTAATTTTTGTAGATTCTGTTAGTTGCTCGTATCCATGGTTTGGTACACCTAAAAAGGCTTTCACAGATCTTTGAATGTGCTTTTCACTAACTTGATATTTTTGGTGAAGTGGGAAATTGGTAAAGTCCACAATTTGTTCTTTACCAATGTCTTGATTGCTTTGAGATTTACTTTTTATTTCTGTTAAATTAACAAGAAAAAATAAAGTAAAAATTAAAAGAAATGAAAACCGAAACATTCTAAAAGCAAAAAAAATTGAAAAAATGAATATTTGATTCCCAAATTTCAAAACCTTAAAGTCTTTTATTTAGATTTTAATACTCTGTCTCACCTTATCTCTGAATAACAGACTCCTGTCAGTTTTTTTATTCTTGTTTTTGATGAAATGATATCGAACAAAGAGTCAAATTGCTATTGTCATTATAAAACGTTCAGAAACGTTTAATCTCTGTTTCAAAATAGAAAGTGTGTTTTTTTGTTATAGAAGACCTATACATAAAAAGAACAAAGAAACCAATAATAAAGCCTAAAAAAAATCTGGTATTGGTTTCATAAAGTTCTATTATCTAAAAACAAATTGCAAAAATGAAGGAATCAAATTGGAAAATTTATCTCAAAAAATAGAGTTAAATTTTTGATAAAAAATTTTTTACAAAAAAACAAAAAATAGCATAAAAATTGAGAATATTAAGAAAAAATTTCAACAAATTGCATGAATAATTTAAAATTTACTTAAAATATCAACAAGTTTACTCTCAAAATTGATTTGAACTTAGGTATACTAATGGGTAGTAAATTGGATATATATTGTAACAAGAAGAAAAAAAAGTATGGATTATATTTCGTAACACCGATTATTGTTGTTTTACAACGCTTAATTTTGATCACCGTAGTTTGTCAACGAAAAAAATTACAAGAAACACAATAATAAAGAGATTTGTAGATAAACAGAAACATTTAATTGTTACATTTTATGAAATAATTGTTTTTGTTAAATAAATCTATCATTTTGTTGGATGTAAATTAATCAAAAACAAAAAAAATAAAACTGATAAAGACTTTGTTGTTCAAAGAAAATGCGAGACACAGTATTAAAATGTAATAAAAAACTTTAATATTCTATTGAAGTGATTCTTTTTCATCTATCAAATTTAAAATATTTATAATTTATTGGTTTTAATTATTAAAAACCATAATAATTTTTTAAAATTTTCTTTTCGAAGAAAGAATAAAAAAAACATTATTTAAAGCATTGAATAGTTAATTACCATAAAAAATTTTTAATGTTAATAATAATAGTTAATGAATACAAAATTTTACAGAATCATTGAAATGAAAAATTATGTAAAAATACGATTAGTACAAAAGCGGGTTTGCTTTAAATGATATTTTCTGGAAATGGATTATCATTAAAAAGTTTTTTTTTCAATTTTCTCATTTTTGAAATTTTCAAACCCCAAAATATATCCAAATTATTTAAAAAAATTTATTTTCTTTGAAAGGAGAATGAATTTTTTTACCCATGAATAAAATTTTCAAATATACAATTTAAAATAATACAACTAAGTAAAAAATAGCCTAGTGTAAAAAATCTACTTAATTTCAAAAAAATTAAAATAATTATTTTTAGGTTATAAAAAAATAAATTTTCTTTATTCTATCAGATTTCTAATCAATTTTTTCATTTTTTTTTTTTTTTTGAACAAAATAGTAAAAGATTATTATAAAAATTTTCAATAAAATAATTTCCATGAATACTATTTTAGAAGCTGGAAAATTCAACTTATATCCTAATAAAATGACTTGTTATTTGACTGGTATTAAATAATAATTGATAGCATAATGTAATTATTCCAGTGATTATGTAATAATTAAGATTTAAATTGCTATTTTTTAACGAATAAAACAAATTATTAAAATAGCTGACCAAATAAAGTTTCCCGTTATTTGTTAAAAATATAAATAAATTCAAAAAAATAAAAATATTTAAAATTAATAATTATAATAAACAATAAAAATTAAAATAGATATTAATAAACACCTCATTTAATTAATAATTAAATAAAATGATTATTTTTTTCCGGATTATTGATAAAAAAAAATTACTTGGTTATTTAAATTTAAAGAAATTTAATAAATTATTGAAAATACTAGAAAAGATCATTTTTTTTCCGAACTTCACCAATAATATATTTGATTTATTTTTCATATATTTTTAAATAAGATTATATTTTAAATGCTATTTTTTCTTACATCCTATCATAAAATGTAAATATGGGATATTTTCATTAAATTTTTTTATAAATGTTTCTTTTTTTTTTTTAAATCCTAAAAGTCATATACAAATGATTAGATCTGGATCTTTTTACTAAAAATTAATTGGAAAAACAATTCTTTTAAAAATGATAACTTATTTGCCCAAAGTTGATATATTGTATTTCTTTCTCAAGTTTCATTGAACTACTTGTCAAAAAAAATCTTCGATTACCTTTAGAAAAAAAAAATCATATGTTTGTACTATTAAACTAATATTTCTGTTTTTATACATTTACAGTTGATTTAAATATAAAATATGAGAATAAAATATCTCAGTTCGATAACCCAAAAATCAAAATTCATTTTTAATAATAACTACGAGTCTATTAGTCTAGGATTCTTCAAAAAAGATTTCGATAAAAAAAAAAAAAATTGCCTTTTTGTATCACAATTCTAATTCAGACTAAGTCAAAGATATATAATATAAGACCCACAATAACATGCTCCTAATAAGTTAATACAAGATAATTTGTCCAATTATAGTTATTATAAACTTTATATACATACCTCTAAGGATAAATTAATATAAAAATAAAATAGTCTTTTAGGTTTAAAATATACCAAAAGAAAATAATAGAAAATACTCCTCACTTTTTATGGGTTTGTCCTTCCTATACAAAAGATAGATTAATATTTATAATCAAATTCAAAAGTAATAAATCTTTATGAATCAATTTGATATCGACCAAGTTTGAAATTATTTCTATTAATTAAAATTGGGAAATAAATGATTTTACTCTTGCACTTCATAAAGGGAATTTAAGTTTAATTTAAAATTGTATAAAGTGTAATTTTACACTTCTTCATCAGAATAAACAATAAAAAAAAATATCTATTTTTTCCAATTTTTCAAATCTATAGTATCACTTGATTCTTACAAACCAATAAAAGAGTTTTATGGTGTATCGTAATTGTCCTTTTGTTTTTTTTTTTTTGTATCTAGATAGATGTAATTAAATTGTGAATTTTATTTATTCTGAAAAATATTGCGATAAGGCAAAGGACAATTTGTTGTTCGACAAATTTTGAACCTTTTAACAAACTTTTAATCCAATCTTCCTCATTTCTTTTGAAAGACAAACCTCGCAAAAAAATTTTTTTTACCTTTTAAAAGTTAAAGTAACAAAAAAAAATTTGTCTACCAATAACAAGCAAATAGACAATAAAAGAGTATGTAAAACTTCACCCACTCAAGATGTTCGTTAGGAATGTTCACAATAATTAATCAAAGCAACAATCTTCTTCATTTTTTTATAATTAGAGTTTCAAGCAAATGATTTTATTGGAGTCTTGTGTGAATGAAACGTTGCCTTGTTCGGAATCTTCACTTGGTAATTTTTTTTTATTGTGTGTCTATTCTTTGTTGCTTGGTTATGGTTCTAAAAATATCTCTGATGGATCTGAGTTGTTAATTGAAATTACTCCGCCTGGAATTATTGGTAACCGAAATCCTTTCATCCCAAAAAAAACAAACGCTTAGCTTCATCAAAACAACTCACTTTTTTGTTTTTTTTTTATCTTAATTTTTAATAAATGAATATAGGTGGTATAATACTTCCGTTGTTAGGAACTCTGCCCGATTCTTGTATTGTTTGTATTTTTAATTTCAAATTGGTTTCAATCAAAACAATCGAAATCTTTCTTAACTAATAAAATGTTTATCTTTTTCCAATTCTTGTCTTTTTGTTCTTGTACCTTTTAATCCAAAAGATTATTGCGAGTTGTGTTTTTGGAACGAAAGAAGAAATACAACATAAGCTAGCAGTTGCAGTCGGTACTTTGGCCGGTTCTGATGTCCTTCTACTAACGATACCACGTAAATTATTGAATTTCCCTTTTACATTTTACATTTTAGATTTTTTTTCCAAAATGAAATAACAAAAAGTATTTACAAACCAACCGTAATTTAAAAAAAGAACCAACTCATTAGAAAGTAAATTTGTCCTTCACAAATTTTATCTTTTAAAATCCAAAAATTTATTTTGTAAAATCTTATTTTCTGAAAGGGACTAATAAATTCAAAGAATTTTTAGATACAGATAAATTCAAATAGGTGCCTGAAGGTGTTTACTTTCTTTTCCCTTTTACAAATTTTTTTACACAAGCTTTGAAGAAAGAATTTTTTTAGTTTAATTGAAGAAACTTTGTAAAATTAGTTGATCTTCAAAATATTCTCTGTTGAGTTGTTTTCAAAGTTGAAGTTTAAAATTCCAAAAAATTGAAATTGAACTAAAAAATTTTTATCTATTTATTTGAATTTATCAGTCGTGAAATGTTTCAAAGACAATTTTGATAAAATAGAATGACGAGAATTAAAAATCTTTTGAAACAATAGAAATGTAATTTTCAGGACAACTTTATCGATCCTGAAAAAAAAATTAAACAGTTGCTAATTTTTCACTTTTTAATAACTTCAATGAAAAAAAACGTTATTGGTTAATATAAGAGATCTTTGATCAAAAAATAATTTTTAAAGATATTTTAGAATTTTAAGTTGAAAAATCTTCTTTTCCATCAAGATTTTTTGACAATTTAATCGAAAAATAGTTTTACCATTCGGAAAAAAGCTCACCATTTGGGAAAAAAAGTGAAACAGGAGATAAAAAAAGGTAAACAGATTATTTTTAATTGGGAACATTAATAGAAACTGAAAACGAAAAACAAGATCAATTAATAAAAGAAAAAAAATAAATGATTAAAAATAAAATAGAGGATTTAACACAACAACAGTTTTTCTTAATACTACCTTTTGTATCTGGGATTTTTCTTTGATTTATATATTATTAAAAAATTGCAGAAAAAATTGATTATTTTTGAGATCTCAAAAACTAACTTCATAGATTTTGAAAATAAACTCTGTTTCAGTCAAAGTGGTATCCAAAAAAAACATTTTTTTTCAAATATCAAATATTTTTTATAAATGACCTTTGAAGATTAAATAAGAAATAAGTAGAATAATAAACATCCAAGAATAGTTGATATTAAGATGAAATAAAAATAATAAATCCATATATTTTCTTAAAAATAGAAAAAACAAAAAATTCTTAATAGGGCTACCGATTGAGAAAAACAACAAGGTTCATTTTGATCTCTTATTGAAGATCAAATAAAATTTCAATAAAAATAAATATCATTTCTCTACAATCACTTTTACTTTTTCATTAACCTTAGAAATAACACATTTTTACCAAGTGACTATCGATCTTGTAATAAAAAAAGAATTTGCAAATCAATTAGGTTTATCAAAAAAATTGTAAAAATTAAAAAGAAAAAATGTGCAAAAATAAGAATTTGATCAATTTTGGAATTTCCCGAAATAAATTTTTTCTTCTAATATCCATTCAAACCCTTTAAAAACATGTAATTCACTCTCCACAACTGGGCCCCTTTGATTGGAAAATGGTTTATTAGAAAAACTGTTGTGTTAAATCCACTATTTTATTTTTAAGCATTTATTTTTTTTCTTTTATTGATTGATCTTGTTTTTCATTTTCAATAAGGTTTACAATTAAAAATCGTATTTAACTTTTTTTTTTTTTCCAGACGATTTAATTTTTTACTGATTTATGAACACTAAAGCTGCTCTTTTTTTCAACTTTTTTTTTTTTTTCACTCAATTTTATGGTAATCTCTATAATAAACTCTAATCCAAATTTTTTTTAACAAAACCAAAATTCAATGTTTGACAATAACATCTTATTAAATAAATTAATATAAAAATACTCAAGTAGAATCGTTAAATAATTGAAATGTTCAAAAATTATTTATAATTTACAATATATACAAAATAAAAAATAAACAATTATCAATCAAAATAAAAAAAAATGCGTTTTGTCAAAAATTTTCGGATTGAGGATTAATTGTTAAGGGTTAAATGTTAAAAAAACAATTAATCTGTTAATGAAGAGAAATTTGAAGTGATTAAATTTATGCCTTCCAATTCAAGAGTATCATTAATGCCAAGGCACAGTAATTCGAAGAATTTGAAACTTAATTTAGTTTTCTATGAATTTTGGAGAGAGCACAACAAAAAAACCCATTTAGTAAATTTGTTGAAATTTCTCAAATAATTATTGATCGATCAAAGTTACAGATACCATCAACTAATTTGTACCAGGTATTTTTCTATCTAACTGGGAACTAACTTTAACCTTAATATCAATCATTCTAAAATTTTTTTCGATCGAACCTAAACTGTTTCGTCATTGAAAAAAACGAAATGAAGAAAAAACAAAAAAAACAAAAAAATAGCCAAAATATTAGTTTGAAAAATTTAAAAATTATTTCCAATTCGAATCCAAGTGTGTTGTTGTGATTCCTTTAAGAGCTTTAACTTTGCTTAAAAATATGGATTTCAGTTTAAATCTCAAGATTGATTGGTTTTTTAATCCGGTTAATTTTAAAATACGTTCAATACGATGCAATCAAAGAAATCAATAGGATTAAAAAAATTAAATAAAATAATATTCAAATTCCTCTTCATAAATCAGATCAATTCTGAAATGACTTGAATAAATTTTTAAATGAAGTAGAAATAAAGTACCAAACTTTTTTGAATTTATCGCTTCACAAAAAAAAACAAATTAATTTTACATTATAAGTTTGAAAAGAAAATTGAAAAAAAAAGTTAGAAAAATGAATTAAGGAAACTGAACACACTAAAATTAAATTAAAGTTACACATGAATATTAGTTTTGATAGGGTTAGGCAGATCAAAAAATGATGAAAATTATTAAATTAAGCATGACAGCAAGGAAAAAAAAAAAGAAAAGGAAAAAAATTTAAAATACCACCATACAAACAAAAGTTATCTATTAATCGTTACCAATTTTTGTACAATGAATTACATTGAAAAAATTTAAATTGTAAATTTTAAGACAAAAGCAACCATCTCAGAAACAGAAGCTCGATGTCAAATTTGAGAATTGCAAATCTATTATTGTTGATAATTTTTTAAAATAATGATAAAACAATATTAAAAATTTCTCGTCTTTATTATATCCAAGAAGAAATTGCAGATAACATATCCCGACTTCCAATTATTCCAACATTTTGAAAAAAAGAAAAAATAATGAATTTTTGTGGTTATTTATTTGAATTTTCTTTAAATTGTAAGATTATATTGGAAAAACTTTAAGGAAATAAAAAAAAATATTTCAAAAAGGGGAGAAACATACCCAAATTCCAACACACCAAAATTAACTCGAAAAAAAAAAATCAAAATTCAAGTAAATTGCATTATAAACTAAAATTCAAATTTTTTAACTCAATCAAAATAATTAAAAGAATCTCAATATTAAACTCAATTCCAAAAATTGGGGCACACCTTCAAAATCAATTTAATTCCAAGAAAAGTGATATTTGACTCTTAAATCGAAACATTAGATATTAACAATCAATGTAAATAATTTTAAAGTTAATTATTTATCATTTTTTTTCATTATTTTTTGATTTTTGATTTTCAATAATTTTTTTGATTTTTTTTGGATTCTTTTTTTTCAAATGAAAAAAAAATTAAAATTTTTTACAAAACTTTTTGAAAATCTCAAAATCACTTTAAAATGAAATTTAAAAGTTTTCATTCTGATCACAAAAAAAAATTTTTTCTATCAAAAATGAAAAAAGATTCTTTTTTTATCAAGAAAAAAATTTTTTGAAAAAAATCATGATATGGTGTACTAGGGCACATGGCCTACAAACAGACCTTATTATCATTTATGGAAGTGTGAATACTGAATATATTATTTATGATATTATCAAAAAAATCAAATGTAATTCAACTCGCTAATTCAGAATATGGTGAGTTGAAATGGATTTTCCAAAAGGATGGAGCTTGTCCACATACTTCAAAAAAAAAACCCAAACTTACTTAAATCGGGGATGTAATGTTCTGGACCCATGACCCCCAATTCCACAAATTTAAACCCAATTGGGAATTTATGGATACTAAACTGAAAAATTGTAACCAAAAAACGAAGAAGAATTTTTAAAATTTTCACTAATGTATGGAATACTTTGAGTTGGGAAACCTTAGAAAATTAGTAAACTCTATATTTAAAAGGATAGATTTAGTTATCAAAAGACAAGCTGAATCTATTAATAGTTTTTATTAATTTTTTCTTTCAATAAAAATGGATTTTTTGGTAACCGTGTTCCAAAAATAGGGGCACACTTTTTTTTATTTTTTTTATTTTTCGAATTGAATTTTAAATTTACTATAAAATATATAAATAGTATTAATTAAATATTTTCGGGTCTTTTATTATTTTAATGTCCAAGTATCATGTATTTTGGAGTATATTTTTATTAATGTATTTTTTTTTGCGTCCCATTTTTTGGAATCGAGTTTATTATTTCATTCAAATATGAACTAATTTTGATTTTTGAAAAATATTTGAATCATTTTTGTCTATTTTTTTGTGTTTTCTTTTCTTTTTTTTTTTTACTCAATTGAGTAACAGTACAAGTTCGATCGAAAAATTATTTTAGAATGATTGATTTTAAGGTTAAAGTTAGAGCCGAGTTTTCCAAATAGATAAACTCAAATAAAATTAGTTGATGGTATCTTTAAACTTTGATCATTCAATCTTTGATACCCACATTTGAACAAATTTACAATAACATTTTTTTTTACTGTGCTCTCTCCAAAATTCATAGAAAACTAAATTAAGTGTCAACTTCTTTGAATTACTGTGTCTTGACATTAATAATACTCTTGGATTGGAAGACATAAATTTAATCACTTCAAATTTCTCTTCATTAACAGATTAATTGTTTTTTTAACATTTAACCCTTAACAATTAATCCTCAATCCGAAAAATTTTTGACAAAACGCATTTTTTTTATTTTGATTGATAATTGTTTATTTTTTATTTTGTGTATATTGTAAATTATAAATAATTTTTAATATTTCAACTATTTGGTAGGAATAGTTTAGTATTTATATATTAATTTCTTTATTTAATAAGATTTTTTTTTTATCAAAAATTAAATTTTAGTTTTGTTAAAAATTTTGAATTGGGATTTACTATCTTATAGTACGTTATAAATCCTTATAGCATATTACAATACCTTATAGTACATCATTACCCCATGCCGTGATTAGTTTTTCTAGAATTTAGGAAACAAGAAACAAATAATTAAAATAAAATTATTATTTCTCCGTTAAAAAAAATCAAAGGCTGTTTTCAAGAATTTAAAGAATTTTTATTTTTAATTTAAAAAATTCATTATTAATAAGAATCTCTAGTCATTGCTGAAATAAATAAAAAAAACAATATTAATATAATCTATAAAATCCATTTTTTGAACATATGCCAATTCGGGCAAGAGTGGTGTATTTTAAAAGATTTACTTTTTATTTGATTTTTATAATAATCAACATTACTAATCTATACTGTTCTATGTTAAACATATTAAAGAAGAAATTAAAAATTAGCAAATCTGATTTTAAAAAAATTTTACTAATTGTATTTTGTTATTGATTTGAATAAAAATTCTTTTTATTTCAATATTCATTTTGAATTTAAACTCTGTATTTGAAATAAATAAATAAAAAAAAAAAAAAAATTTATCAAAGTATACATCTCAATTGTTGATCTTTTTAAAAATAATAAAAAATCACCTTAAAACTCGCCAAAATAAAATTTGTTAATCAATCAAATTATCATTTTTTTTTATATTGCTAACAAGAAAACTTTGATTACCAATTTCCATTATTTTATTTTTTTTTCAAAGTTTAAAAATACTTTTTATTTATTTTTCTCTTGAAGAAAAAATAGGAAGTTTACTTCTCTTCGTATCACTCAAGCAATCAATTTTCATTGTTTTTAGAATTACTAAAATTAATTTTCTTTAATCGATTTTTTAAAAAAAATAAATATATTTCTATATTCGTTAATAAATTAATAATTGTTGAAATTGTTTAAAATCAAATCTTTAAAAAAATTCATAGTCGCTACGGGTATATATTTAGGAAGGTGCGATATTGAAAATGGAAAAGCTGTTGAACAAAAATATACAAAATTTTCATGGAAAAACACTGGGGTTACTGTATTTCCGCAAATAAAAGTCATAGCTGCAATTGTAATTGTTTCCTTATTTGGTTTCCTTCTTGTTCAGTTTGGATATAATTCATGCCCAGGATGTGAAGGGAAGAAATTAGAAGAACATGAAGAATTTTTTAATTTTGCAGGAATGGTTCTTAGCGGATTATTTTTTGTTGGGTATACAATTTATCAATTTGTTGAAACAACACTACAATCAAAAAGAAACAAATTAGCAAAGGAAAAATTATTAAAGCAAAAGTTAATGAACAAATTTGTTGATAAAGTACAAAACAAAATAAAATTTTCGATAATTACACCTTCAAATGAAAATTCATTACAATTTCAAGGATCACATTTTGATAAACATTTAGAACATAATCAAAATGTTAAAGAAAACGAAGAACTCGAAGACATTGAATTAAATCAAATGGCATCGGGTGAGGAAGAAGCTGGAGAAGTATTTAAGAGAGAAAAAAATATTAAGGATAAGGATGCAAGGAAAATAAATGGAACCTTTGATAATAAAAAAATCCAAATACAATTGAATAATGAAAAAGTGAAAATAACGAAGAAGAACAAGAATCAAAAGCACGGTGAAAGTTTATTCGTAGAAATGATGTTCCATGAAGACGGTAAAAAAAAATCAAGTTCAAAACAGAAAACAAAAAAAAAAGACAAATCAAATATTTTCCTTGGAATTGAAAGTAGTAATGAAAGTGAAATCGGATTACTTTCAAATAAAAATAACAAGAAGAAATTAAACTTAAATATCGAAGAAGACGATGTCGAATTGAATGAATTAAGCGAAATAGAAATGAATGACAATGGGAAAGAATCAATCAATCAAAACGGTCTTCTCTCGGATGGATCAGATCTTTCAGATGAATCTGAAACAAGTGACCTAAAAATGACTGTTAATAAAAAAAGAATGGCACTAAAAGCATCATACCATTTATTGATAGGAACTCTTTCAATCATACTCTTTTGTGACGCACTGGTAGTCACAATTACAAAATTCTCTTCACACCTCGGAATGTCGCCTTTTTACATTGCCTTTGTTGTTGCCCCAACAGCTTCCAATTCCGCTGAATTGTTTACAAGCGTCGTCTTTGCGAAAAAGAAAAAAATGAAAACAAATTCGCTTGTATTTGCTTCTTTATATGGCGCAGTTGTGATGAATAATACCTTTTCGTTGGCAGTTTTATGTGGACTTATTTACTATAAAAAATTAATATGGGATTTTACTGCAGAAGTTATATCAATGTCAGTCGTTAATTTATCGTTGAGTGTCTTGGCCATTTATTCAAATACTGTAAAATTATATCATATACTTTGGATAATACCTCTTTATCCTCTTTCAATTTTAATTGTTTGGATATTGAATACTACTCTCGGCTGGGATTAATATATTCTTAATATGCAAATATATATGTTTACAAGATTATATTCTTTTAAAGATATTAATCCCTTAATTTTTTTTCAAGTATTCAAAATTATGAAAACATTCGAAAAAATAATATACTTTAGATTTATTTGTTTTTTTTCTAAAAATCAATTAATTATTAAATATTTTTAGAAATTTGGTTATTAATTAGAGATATATTCTGTTTAATTATCACCATTAATATATTTTAATTCTTTTAAAAATCTAAACTTCGAAAATAAAAAATAATGTTTATAAAAATTTTTTTTCATCATTTATTTTTAAAAATTTTTATTTGAACTTTTTAAAAAAATTAAAAAATATTGGTATTCTTTTCAAACTGTATTTTAACTAATTATACAAAAACAATTCGAAAAATCCTTTTTTAAATCAACTTGAATTGAGAAAAAATCAATTTGAAAAGGTTTCAGAATTATAAAACTGTTCTTTGAAATGTGTCGAATGAAAAGAAAAAAATTATAAACCAAACCATTTTTTAAAAATTTTGATTCACTTTATAATTTTAATGTAAGTTATTTTGAGAGTTTTATTCCGTATTCTTATAAAAAAAATATTTTAAAATTTTTGGATCAGAATTTTTTTTTCTTTTGTTTTTCTTTTTCTTTTTCTTTATCCGTTTCTTTTTCTTTGACTTTTTCTTCAACTTTTTGTTTTTATTTTTCATTTTGTTTAAAATTTTTTTTTTTTTTGTCTTTTTTTTTCTTTTTTTTTTCTTTTGTCAAAAGATCTTGTTGAAAAAAAAAAAGAGATCTTGAAAAGACAAATAATCTTTTAGAAAATTGAGACTTTGTAATGTCTTTTAAAATGAATTTAATTATTCGTAAAAAATCTTGTTAACTTTTTTTCAGTGAAAGTTCAGTAATAAAAAATTGGTAATGCTCATTTCAAAAGTTGTGATTCAGTTTTTTGTAAGTTATTTCCTTTATTTTTTTTTTTAATTTTTGAATATCAGGCTTTTATTTTTTAGAATGATTTAAAAGTGAATTAGAAATCAGATTTAATTATATTTATATTTTTTTTCAATATTTAGTATTTTTGATCAGTCACCCTTTTTGAAAAAGAGTTGATATTTTAAACTTTTCAGTTTTGAAAAATCCAATTTTTCAGGTTCTATTTTTTTTTCAATTTAAAGTAAAAAAATTAGTATTTTTTTTCACAGTTAAGTTGTTATAATTTATATTTCAAAACCATTTTGAATTTTATAAATATCTTTCGAATTGGGATTCAATTATTTTGGACTAATAAAGAATTATTTATGGATGTAAATTGAAATAAATATTTTTTTTTGGTTTTCGGTTAGTTTTTTTTTAATTTTAATAATAAACAGAAAATTTAATGAATTTTCAGTTTATTACAAAAAGTAAAAAAAAAAAGTGCAGTTAAATTTTCTTGAGTTTTCTGTTTATTTGTAAAATCAATAGATTTTACCGAATAACTAGAAAACTCAAAAAAAAATAACGAAAATTAATAGATTTTAGAAATAAAACAGAAAACCTCAAAAAAAGTTAGGCACTTTATTGACACTTCCTGTAGTTTTTTTTTTTTTAATTTGAAATAAATGTGATTTTTATTTAATTTTCGGTTTATTTCTTGAATTAAAGAAAAATTAGGCACTCTACATACACCTTTATTAGTTTTTTTTCAATTTTTGAAATAATCAGAAAATTAAAAAAAAAACTGTTTATTTCGTAAAGTAAAAAAAAACTCCCGTTAGGTTTTCCAGAATAAAAAGAATCGAGTTAAATCTTTAATTTTTCTCTATTCTTTTGAATTTTGGTTAACCTAAGCACTTGGTGGACACTTTTCAGGAATTTTTCCAGAATTTAAAACAATAGAGTAAAATCTATATAATTTTACTATGCCCACTTTTTAATTCTTGAAAACCTAGGACTGTCCAATAATTATCGATATTTATCAGGAGTAATTTTTTTTTCTCTATTTCAGTTTTATTAGGTCCGTATACCATTTTCAAAACGATTAGTTATTATCTATTCAAAACAAATATCTCTTAGTTAAATTTAACCAAATTTTATCCAACAAATAATTTTAAATTTATTACACGAAAAAACCCTTTTTTCCGGACTAAAAACCTTTTTATATAGGTGGTACCACCTACTAACAATGTAACAATCGTCTCAAGTATTAAAAGTGTCTGTAATTTTGATTATATATAGAAATCACTTTATTAAACAATGATGAAAGATTAATTAAAGTTGTTATTTTGTCTAACTTTTTTTTTTCCATTTTATTTTTTCATATAAATGTTACCGTAAATTCTAATCGTTTCAAGTTATCATTTGGGAAAAATACAAATCTATTTTTTCCTTGTTTTTAACAAATTTGTCACAACACAATAACCCTAAATTCTTTATTTATTGCCATTATCAAATCTACTACAAAAAATCCAAGGACTTTTGAAATCCTTTTTGCTTGTACATCACATTTCCTCTTTAAAAGTAGTAGAAATTCTTTGAATGGTTTCTAATTTGTCTGTAAGTGTTTTTAAGAATGGAAAGCTTTATAAAAGTCATGAGATTTTTTATGTTTATCAATTTTACTTTGGATCATTTTTTATAATCTTTTGATTGTTAATAAAAGAGAATTTTTTAATTCACAAATTATGTCTGAATTAAGTCTTGAAAATAATTCCCAATCAACCACGTCTTCTGGTAATGATTTTTTGGACGACGACTTAAGTCTAAATAAAATGATTGATGATAATAACCAAGAAAACGAACAACAATTAAACAACAACGAAGACAAAGAAAAAAATGAAGGACTGGAATTCCAAAATTTTACTCCACAACTCGATCTCGGTCAAAAAACAACAGAAAATGAACCACAGCCTCTAGTCGAAGGTAAATTCTTCTTTTTCAAAAAAATAAAATAAAAAAAAATTTCACTTTAATTAAAGATCCTTCTTTTTTCTTTTTTCTTTTTTTTTTTTATTTATTTGTTACCTTCAACGAAAAATAACAATCCTCAAAAAACTTGAAATGTTTTTTAATTCTTACTACTTTCACAAAAACAAAAAATCAAACTTGCTCCAAAAACAAAAACAAAAACACAAACAAAAAACAAAAAATATAAAATATAAAAATAATATATTTCAAATCAAGAAAAACAAGACAAATCGCCAAACGATTATCCTGTGTGGTCTCTGAATTATTACTCTCAATATTTTGATATTGAAACAAGAGATGTGTTTTTAAATATTCTAAATTCGATCAACCCAATTAAAGGAATCGCATTAGAAAAAATCGATTTCTTTGGACCCTTTTGGATTGCAACAACTTTGATTGTTTTGATCGGATCTCTTGGCAATTTTACAAGCTATATTAAATCGCTAGAGAAAAATAAGGATAATGCTGGCGAACCACAGTTTGATTTTCATAAAATCACATATGCATCTAGCATTCTTTATAGTTATGTTTTTATTTACCCAATTATATTTTGGGTCTTTCGCCTCAAATCGTTTTTAGCTCATACAAAAGTAAAACAGTTGATTTGCTTATTTGGATATTCTTTATCGTGGCTTCTCCCGCTATGTTTATTTTTACCATTTTTAACGGAATCTGGCAAATGGGTGAGCATTTTAACAGTCTCAGCTTTAACAGGGTTTTCACTCGTTAGAACAATTTTGAAACAATGGAAACAAGCGGAAAATGAAAACAAAACTAAACTCACATTAATAATTTCCCTCATCATTTTTCTTATTCATTGTGGGTTAGGTATTGCAATCAAAATTATCTTTTTTTAAAAATTGAAATATGCTTTTGTGGTTAAAAAAAAATAAAAAAATATTTCGAATAAAAATTCAAAATAAGAAAATTTTATTCTCAAAATTGTTGTTAAATTATCATTTACTAATTGAGTTGTTTGCTTTTAAAATGCGAGGTTTACAATTTTAAGTCGATTGTTACAGTGATTTCCCAATTCAAGAAATGAAATTTTTATTTTTCAAGTTCCTAAATATTTTTACGAATTAATAGTGGAAAAAACACCAAGATCTTGACTAAATCAATTGGAAATTTAATTAGACTTTCTTATTCACCTTTGAGATAAATTTTTAAAAAGGTTAATTTGACTTTAATAGTATGTGGAAAACTGGTTGATTTCAGTACGCATTTTCTAATCCATTTTTCTCTGCACTGAATAATATTTTGATCTCTCTTAAGTGCCTTTCATTTTTTTTTGATTTTTTTAATACATAGAATTTTAAATGAAATAGTGCAGAATTAATAAATAGTATTTTATAAAATATTATCACTCTCAGAATTTTAACCGAGTTGAAGAAAATTTTCATCGAACTATAATGTTGAAAGTAAACAAATGATTTTTGTTGGTTTTCTGAAAACGAAATGGTAAAAAATATAAAATAAAAAATGACAAATTTCGTTAACTTCGTAACGAATCAGTTTTAGTTGAGTAATTTTGTTAAATACTTGATTAAAAAATGTCTACATAATTTCTTTAAAATTTCCAGGATCTTTTTCAAAAAGTTGATCTTAATTGAACAATTATTTAAATGAAAAATATTTAATTTTTATTTATTTATTTAGAGAAAGGAGTAATTTAAGAAAATTGTATCAAATAAAAAAAATAGAAGAAGAACATTAATATATATATATATATATATATTTATATATATATATATATATTATCATTTGTATGACTAAAGAGAAAGTATCCACGTTCTGGATACACAGGAGGGGTAAAAACATACTAGAAAGATTATTGATTATAGATAAAAATTTCACTATCAGTGATTAATAATTGGTATTCAGAGACTCTCAGAGTGGGGGACAATAGGTGCTCGAATTATATATATATTACTATTTTAAATATTGTTTGTTCTCACTTTAATTTTATTATTTTTTTCTTTATAACCTTAAGTTTTCTAATCATAAGAGCATTGATGAAAAAATATTTAATACTAGTTTTTAATTCATATCATTTTTTTATATCATTTCAAGTCTCAAATATTTGATATTTTTATTGGTTTCTCAAACTATTTTTTCATGTGAAAAAAAAATCTAATATTTTTTTGAAATTTTTTTTCAATAAAATGTGTTGACTACAACTTGTCCATTTGCTATTAGGCTTTCCAGAATTTAAAAAATAAAGTTACGCTTTATTCCGGTATTCAAAATACATCAGAAAAATAAGAGATTGTTATTTTATTCTTCTAAATCCTGAAAAAACTTGGAGCTATACATTACTTTTCTAACCACTAATATGTTTTTGAGATTTTGTTGAATATGGTGAGAGTTGAATTATTCTATCAAAAAGCTATTCGTCCCAACCAATTGAGAATGTACTTGTTTTAAGTTTTATTTGGATTCAATTGTTATAAAAGTCAAAAAGATTCTAAGGTGAAGGACACTTATCACAAAGAATTTGTGGTTTTATGAGGCATAAACCCTATTTTAAATAAATTATAACTGTGCCGTTTTTGTAATTTATTGGAAAAATGATAAATAATAAAAAAATAATGTAAGAACAAGGGAATCAAACAAAGAACATTCTATACCTCTGTTTTTTAGTTGGAAACATAACATCTTGCACTTTCTACTCAATTGAGTATTCTCTAAAAAAAAAAAATAATATATAAATTTATAATTCAAACAATTTCGATTTAGAAGGACAATTTTTAAGGCAAAACCAAAATATCAATATTAAGTAATTAAGAGATAGACATTTTCAAAACATATGGGACCCAAGTTGTAATAAGTATTACTTAAATTACTCAAAATAGCCCACTCAAACTATTTGAATAACTATTATTAGCATTCTTATTATATATATATATATATTATTTAACCCTAATACAAAATTTTGATTTTTAAAAATGTAATAATTTTTTTGAAATTAATTTTGCACATTTAAGGTTGAAATTAATTAATTTTTTAAATTTGATTTAGATTATAAAATTGGATTATTGTTATAAAGTTAGAAATTGGTTAATTCTTCCATTTAAAAATTATAAATCTAATATGAATAATAATCTTTATTTATATGCTTATAGTGTTATCTCCTTTTATATTCTTATATTTTTTAAAAAAATCAATCATTTATTCAAGAAATCGACAAACCTTTTTTTCATGTAATCTAAAGTAAATTTTGATAACATTTTATTTTATTTATAAACATATATTTCTTCAGATTAATATTTCAATTTCTAAATTTATTATTCCAATTGTTAATTTATAAAATTTTATTTAAAATGTAAAAATATTTGTTTTTATCATATACACCGCTTTTAATTGATATAAAAAAAAAACAAATTCTATGTATTTTAATCATATATATTTATTAAAATAAATTTTAAAATATCAGATTCGAATCATTTTTATAACTTTATCATAATCATTTTTATACTTTTTTTTCAAAATTAAAATTTTTTCTTCTTTTTCTTTTTTTTTGATATTCTTTTTTTTTTTTTTATAAATTTTATAAATTTTTTTTTTTTTTTTTTTTTTTAATCAACCAAATTTTTTTAAAAAAAAAACTCAATTCTTGTCGCAAGTTACATACAATTTTAAATAATCCAAGAAAAAAAAAAAATAAAATGAATAACTTTTTTAAAATTGTTTATTTCGAAATAATAAATAATTAAAATGGTTAAAAACATAAATATTTTCCGAAAAATATATATCAATACAGATTGAATATGTCAAATCTATATCTTTATATATTAGTTTTTATGACTCAAAATAACTAATAAATTGATTTTAACCATATCAATTCATTTTATTACAAATATTTGATTTTTTGTATAAAGACAAATTTAGTTGACAATTAAACCTTTTCTTCATTGCCAACACCATACATCCAATCAACATCCTTTTCATTTTCATCGGATAACAAACTTGACTCTTCGCTTAAAGGGTGATGCTGGGTTGATTCTATTGTAATTTTCTCCCTAAATACAAAATCTCTAAGATATTGATTAAAATATCCAACAACAAAACCACAAAGAAAGCCAGTAGGTAAAACATATAATTGATAAAGATGGAAATCATGATAACTTTCGTGTGAATCCTCAACATCAAATGTGCCAAATAGTACCCCATTAACAACACCCAAAACAACACTTCCTATTATACAGATACAAATCTATTAGTAAACCAAAAATAAAAATAAAAATAAGAAATTAAAAAGGAATGAAAAAATTCCATATTAATGATTGGTATAACAGACTTTTTCATCTAAATGTCTATTAAAGATGATAATGAAAATTTTCGGTTTGAGTGTAATTTCTTTTGCAAATTTGGCCACTTCAAAATTCCCTCATTAATTGTTTAAGTGTTTTTCTTTTTTTTAACATTTAGTCCTTATGGGATTAGCATCTAACTAAGGAGAAGTCTAAGATTAAAGTAAGTTGTTATTGGGTGTAAATCACAATAGTGGACCATGGTTCAAATGTCTCTAAAAAATAGATTAGTCAAATAGTACTATATGCCGATCCTCATCAATAGAAAAAGAACCTTTGTATTAGTAAAAAAATCAATGGGTTTCAGAAAAAAATCTACATTTCGCGACAAATTTAAAGATTGAATTATCAGTATTCAGACTACAAAGTTGCAAAATATCTTTCTTAAATCTGTCGCGAAATGTAGATTAGAAGTTAAAAAATTCAATTGTTTTAAAAAATTCAAATAATTAAATGAATAGAGATTCTTTTGACTAATTATTTTCACGTATTGGAAATTTATTGAGATTTACAATTAGGTTTATAAAAAGTAAAAAAACAATAATCATTCTTTGGGTTTTTTATGTTGATGATTATTGGGTTGATCTTTGAAATTAAAAAATTAATAAAAATAGTTACTTTTGGAAGTTCTAAATATGAATTTTTTTATACAAGAATAATCTTATTTTGGGATTCTATTTTTAGGTTTGGAAAAGAATTTCAAAAAAAATTTTACAAAATGAAAATTTTTTAATACTTGATCATTAGTAAAAAATGTAATAATTTATTGAGCCATGCAGAACTAACATTTGAAACTATTTGAGCCATGATGCACTAATATTATTTACACCCAATTCTGACATACTTTGATTATAGAGAAATCTAGGGTGCCGCTAATCCCTTAACAATAAATCCGAAAACTTCATTTTGTTAAGACATTCATATTTATACTTTTTCTTAAAATAAATTTCCAAAGAAATCACAGAAACCACAGAAACTTGAAAGTATTTTTCGATTGTTTCTTTTAAACTGTAAAAACCTGAGATTTTTTCAATTTTGTTAATTAAGATCTACACTCAGGAAAGTTTTTTTTTGAATAAGTTTGTGGATGAAAAAACTAAAAAGATCAAAAAATTTCGAGAAAAAGATATTTTTTCTTCTATTTATGAATTTTGCTTTTAATGTTTCGTGTCAGAAGCAAATTACAGTTTGTTAGACATAATAAAATTATTATAGCATACAACCAATTTCTATGAATCTTATAAATTTTAACGGTAAGGGTTGGAAATGATGTGTTTGTTGATAAAAACAAACAACAAAATAAGAATAAAAAATTAACGCACTTTAAAAGAAAAGAAACTTACTTGGTAACCAATTCGAACAAAAGGAACAGGAAAGGGCTGTTTGCAACATAGGCAGTTACAAATTTGTAAATTTAAAACCATAACCAAACAATAAACCAAGACACATGAAATTGAAATGGAAGATAAGGTATAAACAATAGTCATTTTGCCCGCTGACGCTTGGAAAAACCAGTTTGAATCAAGTACAAAACACAAAACACCTGTGAAGCAAACCTTTTTTAGTTCAGAAGTAAGGTTGACAAAAAAGGTTTTAGAGAGAAATTGAAATGTGAAAAAAAAGAAGTTGTAAATTTTTAAAACAAATATTTACATAAAGTGTCAATAAAACCATCCAAATTTTTGTTTGTAAACTGAAAACTGAAGACTTGACTGTTTGAATCAAACAAAGAAATCCGACGATGAAAATTAAACATCCAAAAATATATCCTGCCAAGTCATGGTATGTCAGTTCAATCAAAATATTGCTTGTAGTGAGACAAAAAACAACACCAAAACAAGATCCAACCAAACCAGACAGAAAATTACGTTTTGAAAACATAATAAGAAAGAAGATCTAAAAGTAAAAAAAAATGAAAACGAATCAGAAATTTTGGTAATTGTAAATTTCCCGAGAGCCATTCTGTGAATCTAATAACAAGTTGAGAACGAAATGTTCTATTTCACGCTAAAGAATTCATTTTGATTATTAATAAGCCGGAATATATTATTGAAAAAAATAGCTTACCGGCAAAAAATCCCAGACAAGATTTTTTAATTGTGGATATAAGGAAAATTGTAGTTGTAATTTCTTTTATTTTCAAAATTAAATCCTATTTATAGCTAACCAAATTTTGAATGAACAAAGTTATAAACCTACTTAAAGTTCATTAAAGTGGGGTTACTATGAGTACCTAATGTAATTGTTAGATAATCGAATGTAGATTTACTAATTATGTAAATAAACTGGCTTTTATAATGGTTTTGGTAGAATTTGTAAAATGATATTTTTTTACTCTTTTTTTTTGATTGATTGAATGATGTTTTGAACAAGTGTAATTTAATTTGACACCATTCTAATAAGTGGGTGAGTTATATTTTTAAAAGTTTGATTCCTAAATAAGTGAAAGTATTTAGCAATTTTATAACAATTTTCTATTACTATTATTTTCCAATTAATAAATGAAAATTTTTATTTCAAGTTCCAAAATAGAGATTAATTATTACTTCCTAAAATCAAATTACCAGAGGAAAAATTTTCTCTTAAAGTTTACATAGGAACTTTAATTTATTGTCTAAAAATATCATTTCTAAACGATGTTGTAAAGATCTTTTGGTTTTGCTTGCGCTTATAAACTAGAAAAATATTTTGGAATGTGAACTAAAAATTTTCATTTTTTCATTGTAAAATAATAGTATTATAAATCTTGTCAGGGATTATTTTAATGTCCGGTATTTTTTTCATTAATTTATATTTATTATATCACTAATATTAACAATTAAGGTTTTAATTCCTGAAGTCTGAAAAAAATATTATATTGTGTTGTTTGTGATCACTTGTTAATGTGGTCCTTAGATAATTGATCTTGGGCTTGGTATAGGTTTTAATTGTGGTTCAAAATGGCAATTTTTGAAAATTTATTTATTTTTTTTCCGAAATCCCAATTGAAGAGTTGAAGACTAATTGGCTATAACTTAAGTTTATAAAAAAATGATGATTTTTGGGTTGTTATTTGAATTTTTTAATTAAGTTTGGTTTTATTGAGCGCTTTTATGATTTTTTTTTATTCATTCGGTTAATTGACAAAAATCTAAATCAAGATTCTTTTCTACAACCCAAAATCCAAAATTTATTCTTGAACACCAATCGATATATTAATCTTAAACTCTTCAATTTGGATTTCGGAAAAAAAATAAATAAATTGTCAAAAATTGCCATTTTGAACCACAATTAAAACCTATACCAAGCCCAAGATCAATCATCTAAGAACGAAATTAAAAAGTCACTACACCCAAAACAAGATAATATTTTTTCAGACTTCAGGGATTGTAAACCTTAAGGGTTGATCTGGTATTAATGCCATTTCATGTATTTTTTCAATGTGGTAAAAACATTTTTGTTTTTCAAAATTTTCAAGAACGGAATGTAAAAGTTATTTTTCGTTGATAAATTAATTCCTAAAGACTTTTTTAATCGATTTTTCAAATTAAAAGCCTTGACCCCTTTTTATAGAAAGTTTAAACCTTAAAAAGTCGATTATCTGAGCTAAATACATTAAGTAAATATAGGTTTGGTTTCTTAAAGTTCAATTATTTTTTTTTTTTGAACTTTACTTCTAAAATCTTTAATAGAGTGAAGCACTTATATTTAAGACTCTTCAATATTCATTTTTTTTTTTTTTTCAAAAGTTATCATAACTAATATCATTTATATGGGCAAAAATGCCGATTTTTAGATAATCCAGGTCTTTTCTGTTTTGAATAATTTGAGACTCAACAGACCAAGTCAAAAAGTTCTCATAATTCAAAAAAAAAATTTTTTTTAAGTATGGCAGCAATGGGCAGATTACGGTTGACAAATAACTTATTCGACAGTTATATTCATTTAATTTTTATTTATATACATGCTATTTTTTATCATTACTTTGCCTAGATCAGAAAAAAAATGAGAATGGTAAAAAAGACGACAAACTTCTATAAACTATTTTTGATACATCCATTTTAAAAAGGTGAGGAACAATAAAAGTTTGAAAAACTGCTTGGTTCATCTTTTTTAAGAGGTTTTGGTTACGGTTACGGTTTTTAAAATTTTTAGTCATATTTTTTTTAATAATTTTAGCAATTGAAATTTTAAAAAAGTGAGGAATTTTTTTTTTTTAAGAGACTTTTGTTTTAAAAAAGCAAAGACTTTTTTTTTTTTAATGAGATTGTCAGAATTATGAATTTTTTTAAAGTTTTGTGTTTTAATATAGTGTTAAATATTTTTAAAAAAAGTACATTTCTTTCAGATTCCAACCTCTTCCTAACATTTAAACTCTGAGACCTCACTTTTTGAAAATAGAAAACTTTCAACAGTTTAATTTTGAAAAAGGCCTTACTTTATTAAAAAGAGAAAACTTGATAAAAAGTTTTAATTCTGAAAAAGTTTTCACTTTTTAAAAATAGAAAACTTTAAAAAAGTTTTAAAAAATACCTCACTTCTTTAAAGCTCTGTAAATATATAAAACAATTTTTTCGTCACACTTTTTTAAAACAGCGTGTTAACAAAATTAAATGTTAGTAATTGAATTGAGAGTGGCCATAAGGCTAGAGTTTGTGGTGTTATTCGAGAGAAAGTGTTGTTATTATTTGGAATACAAACTAATTTTTGACTTCTAACTAAGAAGGAGATTCATTTAAAATTAGTCCAGAGATCACAACGTAAAATACTAATTCTTAAACTATTAAATAACAATTCAAAACTAATTGTAGTATTATTGTTTTTTAGAAGGTGGAATAAATAAAAAAGAATTAGGTATAAAGAATAATTAAAAGAAAAATAAAAAAGAAAACAAAGGAAATCTCTTCATTGTCTTGTTTGATCTTTTTTTATTGTGTTTTTTTCTTTACTGATTGCTTTTTATTTTCAAAAGATTTGTTTTGAATCATATTCAATAGTTTTTGCAAACCTAATCAGAATCGGATTCGGATTCGGAGTCTGAGTTAGATTCTTTTTTTGAGTCAGAGCCAGAGTCTGATTCGGAACTAAGTTGGTTTTCTTTTTTTGCTTCATAGTATTCGTCAAGTTCTTTTTCATAACGCTCTTTATCTTTTTTGACCATTTCAAAATATTTCTATTTTTACAAAAATTTCAAAAGAAAAAGAAAAAGAAAAAGAAAAAGAAAAAGAAAAAGAAAAAGAAAAAGAAAAAGAATAAGAATAAGAATAAGAATAAGAAAAAGAAATAAAAAACTCCAGAAGTTACTGAATATAAAAAAAAAATTGGCTTAATTCAAAGGAATAAAAGTTATTCGAAACAGTACCTTTTTTTCTTCGATAGGAAGCCCGTTCCATTTGTCTCCGACAAGCTTCTCCAATTGTCTTTGTTTAAGATCAGGATCTTCTTCCAAAAGGTTCTCGGATTCTTTTTCAAAAAAGATTTCTCTCACAGACTTTGAAGGCTCTGGCTTCTCTTGGCTACTTTTTCTTTTACGAGAAAGATCTTCAACTTCCATTTAAAAAATTATTGAGATTGTATTCGTTAATATAAAAATAAAAAAAATAAATAATTCGAAAGAAGGATAGTACATCTCAAGTTAGAAAGAAACCATAAATTATTCATCCCATTCAAAAAGTTTCAGAAGTTAAAAGTTTTTTTGAGTACATTATATTTATCCTAACGGGTATAAAATCCTTAATTTTAGATATATTTATTTGAATTACTGCTAAATTTCGATAAATTTAAAAAAAGTTTTAGTTCAATTTCCGATTTTTTAATCTCATATCTCAACTTTTAAAACAACTCAAGAGAAAGAATATTTTTGAAAGAACAACCAATTTTACAAAGTTTTTTATCATTTAAAAGAATAAAATGCTTTCAATAAAGCTTGTGTAAAATAATCCGAAGAATGGAAAATGAAGTGAAATTTATCATTATTTATTTGAATTTATCACAAGAAATTACTAAAATTGTCCTTTCAACCAAAATTATTATTTCCCCAATACTGTTAATAGTAAAATAAAAAAATCAAAATTTTTATAAGGACTTTTGAAAAAATCTCCCAATAATTCAAATAAGTCAACAAAGATACATTTTCTAAAAAGAGAAAATGAAGAATTTAAGATTCTTTAAGGACGACGTTGGCAATTCAACAATTTGTCTCAACACCTTTTGGCCCAATCTCATTTAAAAAGTGAAGTTACGATCTTGGAAATATTTTCCAATTTGGTTCAAAAAATCATTTTATGTCATTTTTTTTATGAAAAATGAAAAAGAAGTTTTGAGATACGTAAACTCGAACGCCTTGTTAAGGATGGTAAAAATGAAAAAAAAAAATAATCACGATTTTTTAACATTAAAAAAACTCTCAATAATAAACTTTAAAGCTAAATAATCGTATTTTCAATGATTTTTGATCATTGTGTTACTTTGAATTGTTACATTGTCTCCACAAACAATTAATCCGTCCCAACCCTACTGAGAAATATTTATAAGACATACAAATTGGTTATCTATTATAAAATTGTGTGTTTAGAAATAGAAAATTCAATTTCGATCAGAAGATCAAAATTTCAACTTCTCTTACTTAATCCAGTTATTATTTTTTAAAAACCAAGACAAAAATTTAATTTTCTTAAGATAAGAAATCACAGAAATCACAGAAACCATGGAAACTTGAAAGCGTTTTTGGGACATTGCTTTTAAATTGTAAAAATCTGAGATTATAACAATTTTGGAAAATGAAGATCCACATTAATGTAAGTTTTTTTATTGATTTGTTTGTCAATTTCAAAAGGAAGCAAAAAATAGATAACTTATTTTAATCTTCTATTATAAATTTTACAGTTTAGGATGAGCTTTAATAACTCTTTTACGGTTTGTTGAACAAAATAAAATTTCAGAATAGAAAATCAATTTGAGGTCTTATAAATTTTTCAAGGTATTTCTGGAACGGCTGTATCGATTATTACAAAGGGGTTGTGATTTTTGCTTATTTTTTTTTGTTTCTTTTTGTTTTTCCTTGAATTAAATCTCCCCACCATGACTAAGAGGAGAGTGTCTCCCTGAATTGTTTTTGGAACAACACAATCCATGTCAAACACATAAAATATTAGGTTTCGGGTACTTCTTAGATAAAGTTTTTTTTGTTTGGATCGTTTCTTTTATAACCCAATTTGTTGTGTCAAGTATAATTGGGTTGAGATGCTGTGGGAAAGGTTTGGTGAGATTTTGTATGAAAGGATCTTTTGGAAATTAAATTTGGGAAAATTAGTTGGTTTTTGTTTTTAAAAAATAAATTTCTTTGTCAGTTGAAGAAAAAATGATCTTTATAATTTTGGTAATTGTGAATTTTGGAGGATTCAATACAATACTAAACCATTTACCCTTTCATCAAAAAAATGTCTTTTTTTTCAAAGAACAAATACCTCTCATCCAAAATTGCCAATTTTCTCCATTTTGACCTTTTGGGTGAAAATTGACAAACCTTCTCATCTTAACTCACACACCAGAAAATAACACTAATTAACCTCCAACAAGTCAAAATGGTTTTCAATTTTCACCTGTAAAGAAATTTTCTCTAAAAGCTGTTTTTTCCGATCATTCTTTTTCATTTTGAGATACGAGGAATCTAAAATTCTGACTTTTTCTGAAAAAAAATTCATTTTTTCATACTTGTATCTCACTAAATAAATATTTGTGAGATATATCAATCACCAAATACTCTTTAAAACACACCAAACAACAAATTTTCAATTGCCAACATAGTCGTTAATGATGATTAAAAATTTGAATGTCACTTGATTTTAAAATCTTTTTTTGGATAGCTGAATGAAAATTATGTTCAATTTATTTTAAAACAATGATTAGTTTTGTCTACACTTAAAAGTTCCTAAATTTAATAGTTTTAACAG
Organism: Anaeramoeba flamelloides; assembly: GCA_027625915.1. Classification (NCBI taxonomy): domain Eukaryota; family Anaeramoebidae; genus Anaeramoeba; species Anaeramoeba flamelloides. The sequence continues at coordinate 5,985,147 of JANTQA010000032.1, read as the reverse complement.
TCTTGTTTTGAGGATCTGTAATGTCCTTTTAAATCTAAATATTTATTTTTAAAAAATCTTCTTTTTTTTTTTTTTTGATTTCTAAGGGAGGATTTTAATAACATCTGACAGCCTTTTTTTTTTTTTTAATTTAAAAAAAAAAAGCAAAATCTTTGATTTTTCTCCATTCTTTTGGACTCTGAAAAATCACCTTTAGGTTTTTTTCATTTTTCTGTTTCTAAGTAAAATATATAGTTTTTACAAATAAAAAAGAAAACCACAAGAAAACCTATGCACTTGACGGCACTCTACAACACGAATATTTATTTTATATTGTTATTATATCCCAGAATTATTGTAATTTTTGACCTTTCCTTCGAGAGTTGTTGATTATTAGGTTTTCTCTACATTATCTAAGGTTTGCATTTAGAAATTTTAAATTTTCTGATTTCCAATTAATATTTTCGTTATCTTTTTTTGAAAATTTTAAATTTTTGGGTATGTCTTCAAAACCAAGATTTTCTAATTTCTTTTAGAGTTTAAATCTTTTTTTATATATAGAATTTCTGACTTGGTCTATTTTTGCTACAGTTTTACCAATTATTATTGGAGAATTTTTATTGATTTTTCAAAATTTTGTTACTTTTTTTATTTATCCAAACATATATCTAGTTGAAATCTTTTTGAATTAAACTCTTTTTCAAAAATTGTGACTCACTTGAAATAATAAATTGAAAAAAAAATTTATCCGTTAGTATTCAAGAACAATTAATAACTAAATATGATTTTTAATTCACTTTTAAGTCATTCTAAATATATAAAAGCCTGATATATTAAAAATTAAAAAAAATAAAACCAAAAACTAAAAAAAAGTGAGTCACAATTTTTGAAATGAGCATTACCCATTTTTTATTACTGAACTTTCACTTAAAAAAAGTTGAACAACAATATTTTTTTGCTAATAAATATATGCATTTTAAAAGACATTGCATTGTCTCATTTTTTAATTTTTATTTGTCTTTTCGAAGAAATTTTTTTTTTAACACACGATCTTTTTCTTTTGAAAAAAAGAAAAAGAAAAAAAAAAGAAAAAGAAAAAAAAAGAAAAAAAAAAATGAAAAAGCAAAACTAAAATGTGCAAAATTAGAAAAAATCATTCTGATCCAAAAATTTGAAAATATTTTTGGTTAAGAATACTGGAATAAACCATCAAAACAACTCCAATTAACATTAAAAAGTGAGTCAAAATTTATGAAAAATAGTTTAGAATAAAAAGATTACAACCCATAACAAAAATTGAATAAGGTATAATGATCTGAACGTTTGTAATTTTACTGCATTCGCTAATTTATTTTGTTTAAATATCATTTTGATTTTTTGAAAATTTTCTTTTACTTTTTATCGTTTTATTGGAAAATTTTCACTTTTTCAAGCCAAATGCCTAAATACTTTATTTCATATAATTGATTTGATTTTCGAGATGTTTTTCTTTTTTGAACCAAATTCCTAATAATTTTATTTTTGATAAATAGTTTGAATTTAAGGTTTTATCAATATTTAGATTTCATTGAAAATTCTTGGATAATTATTTTTTTTCATTTATTATTATTTTTTTTTATTGTGAGAAAGGAGTAATCAAAGAAAATTTACCAAAGAAAAAATAGAAGAAGAAATATAATTAAAATATTAAAGTAAAAAAAAATATTATATCATTTTCATGACAAAATTAAAAATTATACACTGTGGTTAGGTTTTCCAGGATTTGAAAGAATTGAGTAAAATCCTAGATTTTATTGAATTATTTCGAAATTTGTAAAACCACCGTTAGCTTTTTTTTAATTTGAGAAATAAAAAGAAAATTTCATAAATTTTCTTTTAATTTCTCAAATTAAAAAAAAGCTAGGAACTTGATGATACTTCTACTGAAACAGGAGTAGTAAAACTCGATAGAAAGATTATCAGTAATAAATAAATTTTCCACAAACTGTGATTAATAAATTGGTATTCCACTGTCGTTAATTATTTTTTAATTTAAAAGAATGGAGTAAAATCTTTGATTTTGTTCAATTCTTTTAAATTAAAAAAAAAAAAAAAAAAACCTAGATACGACTCCGAAGAGTGGGGTACTATGTACCCGAATTTGTATATTTTTTAACTAATTTAGGAATTTTTTATTTTTAATTTTTTATTTTCAATTTTTTCTTAATTACCTTAATTTTTTGAACTATAAGAATTTTGATGAAAAATTCTCGGCAAGAACAATAAATTTCGTAATTTTGATTCCTTATATTAAAGAGTTTTTGAGTATTTTTCCTAAGGATAATATTTTTATATAAATTGTTAAAATTCTTGGATATTGGTATAATTTATTATCAACTAAAAACTCTTCTTTTTCTACTTTTTTTTCAGTTAAAATTTCTGTAATCAAAAATCCATAATTCTTTTTTGAAAAATTGTGATTCACTTTTTCATAATTATTGGAATTATTATTTATAAATTTATAAATTATCAGACTTTTCTGTGTTATAAATAATTAAAAAGTGAATTAATAATCTGATTTAATTATTTGTTGATAATTAACACTAAAGAGGATATATTATTCTTTTCAATTTTTTTTTAAGGTTAATCAAAATTTTGAAATGTCTTTTCAAGGTATTGTACATTGAAAAATATCAAGAAATTATCCATAACAAAAAAATCAACAAATTTAAGGATGAAAAGAATAAAAAGTATTTTTTATCTCCAAGAATACAATAGCTAAATATACACACCAAAATCTATTGTTACAGGTTTTAGATAAAATAATTTCATACATCTTGACTGAATTCAAAATCAAAAGATCTAAACCCTCAAGTACTAATCATCTTTATGGTTATTGGGAATGAAAATGATGTATTTCCTCTATATCGTTTGGAAAAAATGTTTAATGGGCAAAAAAGTGAGATAGAATTTTTCCTTGGTAACATTAATCTGTCCGAAAACAAAAAGTAAAACCAAATAAAATAAGAAAAATATTAAATTCGAAGAATAAAAGATTATATTGTATATAATCTAATCAAATCAAAAATGTTTATTGAGATTTACTTGATTGTCAAAAACCCGGTCAAGTAGTTTTGGAGATGGCAAAAATTGTATTTTTTTTAAAAAATATATTTTTAATAATAGATCAGTCAAACAAAAATCTATACCATAATAGATATGAATTAAAAAAATCTGTTATTGGATTTAATCCTCCTTTTGTCTTTATTTATTTATTCTTTATTTAATACTGGATATTAGTTTGAATTTTCAGGTTTTATTAATTAAAAACCGTGTTTCACTTTTTTTCCACAATGGTGAATTATATTAAAGATTTAATGATCTAGTAATTTACCGTGGATTTGCTAAATACCCAAGAAGTGACTTAACTAAAATAGTTGATTGTGAAATTGCCCTTCTTTTGGTTGAAAAAATGCTAATAACAAAAAAAAAAAAATTGAGAGAATCTCATTTCCAAAAAATTCAATTTAAAAAAAAAGGTTTAAAAGCATTCTCAATTCTAATAAAATCAAATTTTTTTGCAAAAAATTACTTGTTTCAATTTTTGAAATTTTACAAAGGATTAAATTGATTCAATTTAAGGGCTATGTTACCACCCTTGAGAATTTTAATTTATAGTGTGATCTTACGTTCACTTCTCAAGTAGAATTTTCATTTTGAAGAAATTGGACAATTAAAAAAAAAAATATGATCTTTACCTTTTCACACATACTTTGTTTCTTTCTTTTTCAATAAAATCCAAAATCGAAAATTATAAAAAAAATAAATAAAAAAAATAGATTTTGTGGATTTTCAAGTGCAAGTTCAAATTTTAGAATACTTCAAACTTGTAAAAGAAAATGTAAAAAATATGTAGAACAACCATAGGAATTACTATAAGTTCAGAAAGTTGAATTGGAAATTCTAAAATATTAAAATCAAAATTTTGAATTGATCTTTCAAGGTGAAAATTGTTAAAATTGTGAAAATAACTCATTTTTTCTAGAAGATTCTCAGTGTGTAAATATTACCTTGTTTATAAACACCTTTCGTTGTGTTTTTATACATCATTTCACTGTTTTAGCCTCAAAACATATTCCTTAAAAAAATTGTTTTCATTTAGTAAACAATCAATTGAATTCTATTTGATCAAATCTGTGGTTAGATATGTAACTCTATATTTTACATCATAAGATTTTGTAATATCCTTGAGAAAATAATAACTTATCTGAAAATAGAAAAAAATGAAAAAAAAAAATCTTTGAGATCCCAAAAAGGGTCAAAGAATAACAACTTCAAAATAAACAAAATTGTTTTCAAAATGATAAATCACAATCATTCTTATTGGAAATTGAGATGTCGCTCTATGACTTTTTTCTAAAAATGTACTCTATTTTGATTGTTGATTTTTGAAGATTGATCTAACATTAGATGTTGGTTCGTTTTTGTTTGTTATTAGACACTCATTGAGATTATAAAATTTTTTTAATCAATTTCAGAAAATTTATTTTTAACAATAATGACTCACCCTTTCTCATTTATTTTTACTTTTGATGTAAATTTGTATAAAAAAATGACCATTTTTAAGATATCCAATACTACTTATCAGGATTTTGATAATCAAATAGTTATATACTGTTTTTGTTGGAACGATGGGTAATAATCCAATCTATTATTATTTGAAGTTAATTCATTTCTTCTTTTAATAGATTTTACTTTTCGTTTTGAGGTTCTCTTATTATTTACAATAAAATCGCGTATTTAAATTTTTTACCAAAATTTCAGCTATAAAAATAAAAGAGTGTTTAAATATATCCCAAACCCAATAATAATATATTCTTAACCTACAAATTAAAAATACTTTCTGGAGTTTTCGTGATGAGATTATCTGGACATTCAAAAGTTATGAGGAAGATAAACTTAATTATAAAAAATATAAAAATAATTTTATTTTATTCTTTTTGATTTTTTCTTATTTTTTATCTCCTTTTGAGAGGAGAAAGTCATTAAATGAAATATACACCTTGATACAAAAATAAAAAAAAATAATAGTACAGAACTGACTCTAAATCTGATAATATCTTCGATTAAGAAATGAAAATGTTTATTTCAAGTTTCCCAAATATTTGAGTAATTATTTTTTAAAACGATCCAAAGATCTTTCAACATCAATTAGAAAAAAAATTTTTAGACAATAAATAAAAATTTTTAGTTCACTTTCCAAAATAGTTTACAAGTTGATTTAAAAATCTAAACATATTTCTCAAGCCCAATAAGAAATAAAATTATTTTTTGAAATTTATTAAACTTCCTTATTGAACTTTGAGAAAAATTTGAAATTCTGATAATATCCTTCTAAAATTATGAACCTACTCATGACTTTTGAAGTAAAGGTTTTAAAAACATCTTTGTAATTCGTATTTAAAATACCTTTATGTAAAATTTTTTTCTCGAACGATGAGATTCTTATGAAGAGAATTTTTATTTTTTACTTTTTTCGCCATTAGATTTTTTTTTCAACAAATAATTGTTTTGATTTCAAATGAACGAAGAATACCTTAAGAGAGTTTTAGAAACATACTTGAATCTTCGAACAACTTTAGACTCAACTCGTAAACAATATTTAGGGATGAAAAAAATGAAAGGTACCTATCTAAAAACGGGGATTAACTACGATCTCGATCTAGAGTATGAAATTGCATATCTCAAAAAACAATTGGATCATTTGAAAAAAAGAAAAGAGCTTCTGAACTTACTTCAGAATAGACTAAGTGCAATTGCACAAGTTAAACAAGAACACAAAGCCAATAGCAAAAAGGAACTCAGTGTAGCCAATGGCGATCAGCTCTACGTTCTCTCCATGGTTGGGAGATCGAAAGAAGAGCCAGAGCGATATGCCTTTTGCAAAATGATCGGAGGGAGGATACCTCTGAAGGGAAACGTACCACATGAGTGTTTGGACATTACACAACAGGAGGAAATCGAGAAAGATGAATTTGAACAACAATGGCAGGTTGTTGAAAGCCATTGGGATGAGTATCTGAAAATCCAACAAATCTTTGAGTCAAGCGAGGAAAATAAAAAATCAAATCAAAGAATTGTCATTCCAGAACCTAATATGTTGGAATGCCCAAAACTTGTTGTTTGTTTTGATTTTGATTCCACAAACGCAAACGAATTATCAATTAAATCAAATGAAAAAGTTACTCTTTTGCAAATTGTGAAAGGTGGCTGGTCTTTAATTAGCAACGAAAAGAAGGAAATTGGCTTTGTTCCATCCTCATTTTTGACTCAATACATTCCTGAAGACGAAGACGAAGACGAAGACGAAGGTGAAGATGAAGATGAACAAATCAATGAAGAAGAAAATTTAGCTCAAAATGAAAATGAAAATGAAAATGTACATGTAAATGAAAATGAAAACGAAAATGTAAATGTAAATGAAGAAAAAGTTGAAAAAGAAGAAAAATTTACTGGGCATCAAGAAAATATAAAAAGCCAAAAGGAAACAGAAAAAGAAAGTGAAAACCAAACTGAAAAAGAAAAAGAAATAGAAATAGAAAAAGACAAAATACCTGAAAACGATCAAACGAAAGAAGAGAAAAAAGAAGTAAAAAATGAGAAAGATTTTGAATGGTACTTAAAAGCAAATACAAAATTGAGAAGGCATGTGGAAAGACTAAATAAAAATCTAATTGAAATCAAAGAAGAAAATGAAAAATTAAAAAAGATTGCCAAATCAAAAAAAAACAAAAAGTAAAAAATATAACTGTCAAATATACAAATAGTAATTTTTTTCTATTACATTCATTAAACACCTGCTTTTGGTTACCCAGGGGGGAAATTGTTGAAAATACATGAAATCACCTTGCTGTAACCAAATATTTTTTTCAAATAAATAGATGTGAAAAAAGTGCTGACTTAATATAATTCAGTTTGGTATATATATATATATATATATATATAATAAAGATTTCATTAATTCAATTATAATTTGAAATTGAATAATTTTCTTCTAAATTTAGTTTTCAATTTTTGTTTTCTTTATTCAACAAAAAAATCAATTTTCTCGTAAGAGATCCAAAAAAAAAAAATTATTAATTAAAGAAATATGTTGGAAACATTCAAAAAGATATTTTAAACGATTACCTTTATATAAAAATAATTTATCACAATTCAATCAATTTTAAATAATATTCCTTTTGAAATCCTATCTTTTTGCAACTGGATACAAAGATTTTAGTTTTTTTATCCATATATTATATGCTATAAAAAATTAATTAAAATCAATAATTCTTTTAAAAAAATTAATTTATTTTTTGAAATCATTAATTTGTGTGAAACATATATTTTATTTTTTCTGAAATCATTAGTTTAAAATAATCCTTTTAATATTAGAAAATTAGTCTAAATCAAAAATTTTTTTACATATTGGAAAAATAGAAAGAGAATTATTATTATTTTTAATTATCTATTGTTGAATTTTGACAATTTTTTTTTTTTTTCACCTTTTAAAAATACGAACGAAAAGTTCATAGGTTTGCAAATATGTTTTTTTTATCATATAAAAATCAAATAAAATCCATAGTTTTGCAAAATCCTTTTAAATGTTTTTAAAAAAACTAGGTATTCATAAGTCATTAATTTGAATTAAATTCGGCTTTATTACATATTCATAAAATTTCAACGAAAATTAATCCACAAAAAAATTCAAATTCTAGTAAAATAATTTGTGTTAAAAAAAAATTCGATAAAATGTTTAATAATTTGGGATTTTTATTGTGCCTTAAATTTTGTTGAAATTCTAAATTAAAAGTGGATCTGACTGTACATATTTACCTATGGAAATCGATTTAAAATTCATAAAATAACCTAATAATACCTTTTTTACAACCCTATCCATTATTTTTTTTCTTCATATTCCCTTCCTCTTAATCTTTTTTATAATTTTCAAAATATTTAACTAAATCACTAAGAACCCGAAGTAACATAATTACCTCTTAATACAATTTTAAATTTGAAATGATATCAAAGGATTCTAAGGAAAAAATATATAAAAAAATAATTTTAGAAAGAAAATTTTATAATTAATAATTTATATAGTTATCTATAATTAAAAAAAAACTGCTTGATAATGGTTTGGAAATTAAAAATTTTTTCTTAGATCTTGTTATTTAATTATTTTCAAATAGAAATTTTATCAAAAAAAATTATTTGCCTAAACATCAAAAAAATCGTATTTTTAATGATTAAGACAGATGAAACTTTACTGGAAATTTTTTTGGGTCCATTTGCCCTCCAACTTTATCTAAAATACTTGATTAAATAATTTATTTATTAAATAAGGAAATTATAACATCACATTGAAAAATTGTTTTTTTTCCTATTGATTATCATGAATGAACAATACCAAATATTTTCGATTATAAATAATTATTTTAAATAATAATAATAAATAATTTTTAAAAAATTAATACAATTTTTTTCATTATAAAATTTGGATGTTTTCTCAACGAATATATATCAAATTATGATATTTGATAAACAGTGATAGTTAGATTTATAATTGATATTAATTAGGTAATTTTAACGATTTTTTTGATTTTGTTTTTTTTTAAGGTATAGATATAAAATAAGCTGTATTTTTGAATGATAATTCAAAATCAAAAATTATATTTTTGATATCTAAATAATTTAGATTGAAAAAATTACAGTTTATGTAGATTTTATTTAAATTTTTACTTGAAATAAAATTGAAAAAAAAATTAATAAATTTATTTTTTGATTAAGATTATTTGTTATCTTTGAAAAATATTTAAAAGTTATTTTATATTTTTATATTATTTTAGAGTTGATTACTTTATTTCTTAGAGAATTTTTAGTGATTTAATACCAATGTAATAAACGAAATTATTTAACAAATTGTTTTTTTTTTTAAAAATTATTTTCTGGTGCTTGAATTGATGTTTTCAAAAAATATTCATATTTCAATTATAATGCTGCCATAAAGGAAGTTATTTTATTTATCTTTTGATTTAATATTTATTAAAAGTTTTTGAAAAAAAAAATTAAAATTTCTCAGTATTATCATTTTTATTATTATTTTATTTATCATAAAATTAACAATGCTATTTTGATTTTTATTATTAATAAAACAAATTATTCTTTTTTTAATCAACATTATTATTATAAATTTTCTATTTCAAAAAGTCAATAAAAAATACAATTGTTTAAAAAAAATGAGAAAAAATGAATAATTATTGTTTTTTTCAATTTCAAAAAAAAAAAAATACAATAGTAGAATTAATTTTTGTATTAGTTTGACTTTTCATTATAACGAAAATTCAGATTAAAGAAAAATAACAAAATAGATATTTTAGCATATAGATATCAGATTAAATATCGAATTTTAAAATTGATGAAATCTATTCCAATCTTGTTTTCTCAAGGTATATATAGTAATTCCGTTTTTAAGAAACAACTTTTCAACCATAAAAGGAACAAAAAAAAAAAAATAAGTCCAGTTTTTTGGAATTATTTTTAATGTAAATTATTTAACTAGAATCTCAATTCTATGCTTTAATTTGAAATTTCAACATGATTTAAATTTTGTTCAAAGTTTGTGTCATGAAAGAGAAATTAACTGTATATATAATTATTTCTTCCTCTGAGCTAATTTACCTACTATATGTTTTTATTTCATTTAAAAGTTATTTAGAAGTTTATAAAAAATTTTTATTAAGAAAATAGATTTTCGATTAAAAAAATTTATTTTTAATTTAATTTAAAGAATATTCTCAATATTTTTTCTCCTTTTAAATATTAAAATACATTTTAGATATTTTTTCAAGATGAAAAAAAAACATGGATTTTACTTTTCATCAAATAACAATAAATTAATTGAATAATAATTAAGCATACAGTCAATATCACTTTTAATACACAAAATTTCAACAAAATTTGTCGTAGAATACCAATTATTAATCACGAGATGTGGAATTTTTATCTAAAATTGATAATATTTCTCTCGAGTTTTTGCTCCTCATGTGTATTCAGAAAGTGGATAGTTTCTATTTGGTCATGAAAATGAAAATTTTATTCTATATATATATATATATATATATATATATATATATATATATATTAATTCTTTTTCTTCTCTTTTTTTTATTTGATGATTTTTCTTTAATTACTCCTTTCTATAAATAAATAAAAAATAAATAAACTTTCACAAAAATTTAATATACAATAAGTATCCTAAATTAAGGCACAAGATTTAAATTCTAGTGAAATAATTTATGACAAAAAAAAATTCCAAATAATTTACGTTAATTTGGTATTTTTTTATGCCTTAAATTTAGTTGAAATTTTGTGTCTTAAAAGTAGAACTGTCTGAATTTTATTGTTTTTGATTTTTTTTTTTTTTTTTTTTTTTTTTTTCCAATTTACAGCTTAACTTAAATTTTTTGGTAATAATATATATATATATATTAGAAAGTAACTTATTTCATAATAATACAACCTTTTGGGTACTCTTTAAACACACGTTAGGAAACGTTGAATTATTATTATTATTTTCAGAATTTCCAGCATTTTGGATAAAATTTTTTCAAAATTATGTCTTTTAGTTTCTTCAAAAATATCAAAAAAATGGGTAAAAATTAAGGTTTATTCGCATAATTTTTAAAATTGTACAACTATTTAAAAATCGAACTATTTACTTTAAATTTGGCTAATACTTAAGAAGTACGTTGCAATTAAAAATAAAATTATGAAAGAACAATTAATTTACTCAGAAAATTCTAATAACAAAAAAAAAATAGGATACCACTGAAAAAAAAAAAAACAATAAGAAAAAAAAGTTTAAAAGTATATCAATTTTATACAATTCAAAAAATACATAAAAATAAAATCAAAATTTCAAGTAATCATTCTGGAAAAAAATTGTCAAATGGAAAAAAAATTGTTTCAAATCTGTTCTAGCCCATAAAAGTTATGTTCTCATTTTCAAAATTTTTTTTGACGGGTCTTTTTATGTACATTTAAAAACAAAAACCAAATCCAAAAATATATTTCGATTATTTAGAGATCAAAATATTTTCATAATCATCACAAAAAAACCTAAATTTAAGCATGTCCAATTTCCCACCTTTGAAATTTAATTTTATACATTAGTTAAAAGTGAATTTTTTGATTTTTTTGATGCTTTGAATATCATTCATGTGAAATTGGCTTTTAGATTTTAACAATAGGTATTAAACAAGTTTAAGGAATTTCAATTGCATATATCCTTATTGATCAGTAAAAAATATGTAAAAAAATAATTGAAATTTTTCCTTTTAATACATTTTTACAATTAAAATGAATTTGACAAATATTTTCCAGAATCGAAATAATCAAGAACAAGAATTTAACAACATAAAAAAAAAGTTTCAAAGAATTCTCAATCAAATAAAATTAAATTTGGAAAAAAATAATTTTTACTAATCTCTTTTTCAATTCCAAAAGGGTACATTATCCCAATTTGACACAAATTGTTTTCTAAAAGTGAACATTCATTTTAATTCAATTTAATCTAATTTGTCATTCACTATATTTGGCAGAGTAGGGATTTTTGTAAGATTACTGAGAAAAAAATAATTAATTTGAGAAAAAAAAAAAATAAAAACAATCTTTGAGATCTCAAAAAGTGCCAAAAAGGGAAACTTCGAATTTTCACTTTTTGGCACTTTGTGTTATACTCAAAATTATCAGTAACCACTCTTTAAATTTGGAATTGGGTGTCATTCCTGGGCGTTTTTTTCTCCAAAGGTACTCATCTTTCGTTGTTGATTTTAGGAGATCGATCGCGCACCACAAAGGTAGGTTCGTTTTTGATTGGAATTAGGAACTTATAAAAATTACAAAATTCTTTTACAACATTTTTTTTTCCACAAGTCACTTTTCCCTTTTAATTCCTATTTTACCAAAATACAAAAAAAAATAAATTCAATCTTTGGGAATCCTAATTTCATAGAGGTACAAAACCTTTTATAAATTTCAGATAAGTTCAATTTCTGTTTCAGAAATAAAATAATATTTCTTTTCATTAAATCTATTATGAAAAAAATGGAGAAGTTGAAAATTTTGATAATTTTTTTAACTTTGAACATGATTGTTTTTCTGATTTAATAAAATAAGAAGAAATAGTCAAATTTTACAATTGGGAATCTTGAAGCCAAACAAAAGATCTTTTTTCGTGTTTGAAAAAGATTGTTACTTGAGGAATAGACTTAAATAACGAAAAAAATTCAAAAAACATTTTTTGATTTTTCTACAAATTCTGGAATATTCGTTTTCAATCAATTCTCAAAAAAATGCGAACAACTTCCAAACAAAAAAAAAAACCTCTCAAATCCAAAGTCTATGAATATGTTGTTGTTTCTGGCATTGGAAGATCACTTAAAGTCATTGACATGGACGATTCTGAATCGATTACTTATGCAATGGAATTATTATTTGTTCCAGAAATCCTATTCACTTTACCAAAAACTGCAAAGCCACCACCTGTTTTAGAGAATTTCTTGCAGCCAACTTATGGCGTTCGTCTTCACGCACAACCAAGAGAACCTGTTTATCATGAATTTTTATTAACCGATGTCACAGGTGACAAACTATATGGATATTCAGTAACCTTTTACCAAAAATTTAATTTTCAGACCTACAAAGCTCTTCGGAAGCTTTTTCGTTCGCAGGGTAAATGATTGATTTGTTTTTTTGATCTTTCTACTTTTTTATTTCTTTTTTATTATTCTTTTTTTTTTTTTTTTTTTTTTTTTTTGTAGAGAGATCTTCTCTTGTTTTAAGGTTGGAACAAAATAAAAAAAAAAGTAAAAATTTTTTTCTAAAAATTGATCACACTCTTCTTTAGAAAAGTGTTTAAAATCCAACAGAAAGTGGTTTGTCATTCACCAACTTCAAAACATGAAATTTTCCAATTTTTGCAATTTATTTTGAGATAATTTCTTCAATCAGTTTTTATCTCGAATGTTTTGTTTAGTCTGTGACAAAAACGGTTTTGTACTTACTTTTTGGAAAACCTAAAACTTTCAAGAAATCTATGAAGGAAAGTGTTTGTTTTTTTTTTTTTTTCTCAAAGGTAATAGAGCAATTCTTTACACAAGGATTGGATTAAATTTGAAAAAAAAATTCCCTTTAACAGGTTTTGAGAAATAAGTTCTCATTTTTAATCGAATTCATTTTTCCGAATTGAAATTTTAAGTCAAAAAGATAAAAAAATATCCTTCCTTTGTTTGGATTTTTTGAGATTGAAAAAGAAAAAGAAAAATTTACAAACGATTGTTATTAAATCTCACTTTTAATATAATTTTGAAGAATCTGTATCGAACAAATAGCCTTGAACCTTTAATCTTATTTTAAAAATACCAGAAAAATAAATCAAATATTGAATACCTTGAAGATCCAGAAAAAATTGATCATTCATTTTATTCATAAATATTTTTGAACATTTTTTGAAATATCAAAGAACAAGTCATCATTTTTTGAAACATTAAGAGTATAAATTAATATTATTAATATGGATCTATTTATATTTAAATCAGTTATTTGGTAATCTTTCTTATTTTTTTTTACTTTGAATTATTATTTTCACCGCACTGAAAAAAAAAGTGAAACGCGGTTTTTAATTGGGAACATTAATAGAACCTGAAAATTCAAACTAAGATCAATTAATAAAAGAATAAATAAATAAATAAAGACTAAAATGAAGTATTCAACACAATAACAGTTTTTTTAAGACTATCTTTTGGTATGGGTTTTTTCTTTGATTGATCAATTATTAAAAATATGTTCAAAAAATTGACTATTTTTGAGGATCTCCAAAACTACACATAAACAATTTTGATATGAAAGTAGATTTAAATTGTGTTTGTTGGTTTGATTGAAAATAATATAATGGATTATTCTTTGAAGTGAATTAGTAGATTCTTTTAATTGATTTTACTTTTTCGTTTTCAGGTTGCCAATGAAAAACCGTGTTTCACTTTTTTTACAGAACAGTCAATTGGTTTTATTTGTTTAAAAATATTTCAAAAGCTGAAAAATAATAATAAAATAGATTAATACATTTAATCTTTGAATCATTACGGGTGCAATGTAATGATTATTTTTTTTTTTTTATTCTTGAACTATAAATGAAAAAGGGTTAAAAAAGAAGATTTCTTTGATAATAAATATATACACCTTAAAAAAAAATTATCTGTACTCAATTTTCTTAATGTTTATTGGTATTTTCGAGGATATATTTTTTCTACTTGACTTTCAACCGAGTCTTCTAACAAAACAAAGATCAAGGAAAAAAAACAATGAAAAAAAAAAAAAAAAAGAAAAGAAAGAAAAGAGGATCGAAAAAAAAACAAAAAAAAATAAACAAAAAAAGAAAAACAAAAATTAGAAAAAATGATTTTAGACCGAAAAATTGATAATTTATTTTGATAAGAATAAAGGGTAATAACTATGTCAAAATAACTTCCAATAATAATTTAAAGTGAGCCAACATTTTTAAAAAATAGTTCACATTAACGATCAGATAAAAGAAAATGTGAATTTTGTTTTGAATTGATTGGCAAATTTGTCTATCCTTTGCAACAATTCAAGTAACAACTTAAAATAAATTATCATTTCTCAGTCTATCGTTGCATCATCTGTTTCTATGAAAATAAAATACTTTGGATACGATCAACTCACTATTGAGATTCTATATTTGGTTGATTTTCAGAGAAACAATTTTCAAAGTTATCTACAATACTAAAAGAGATATTTTAATTTTTAAAGCTTTTTTCAATCGTGGAACCATACAATTAAGAAATTCAGAATGATTGTTTGAAAGGCGTCTTATCTTCTTTTTGTTCTTCTTCTTTTCTAGACTTTTCATTTTCAAGAAAGTTCAACATTAAAGTTGAATGTTTTTTTTTAAAAAAAAGATGGCTTTGATCCACTGGAAATTCTACTTTTTCGTGACAATTCAACTTTTCAAATAAAAACATCTTTTTTAAAAAAACTCTTCTATTCTAGATTTCGACACTATTTTTCTCAATTTGTTGTTTATTTGTCTCCAAATTTGGAATTTTCCATTATTTTGTGAAAAATTAATTTTACTTTTCCTCTATTTTATTTTAATTTAACAGTATAACTAAAGATTCAAGTAATAGTTATAAATCTTTTATTTTGGTTTTATTTTGTAAGAAAAAACTTTTAAATTAAAGATTTGAAACACAAAAGATCTGAAAAATTGATTTAGTATTTTTCAACAAACCCTACTTTTAGATATGTTTTATTTGCGAATAAACAGTAACATTCCCTGAAACACCCGACATTCAGGTGTAAAAAAAAAACACATATTTACAAAAAAATGGGTATTTAGAGAAAAAGTATTTATTCACGAAAAAATAAGTATTTTACAGACAAATGTGTATTTTACGAACAAGTAGCAGATATCTACGAATTTGTCACATTTTGACGAAAAATCTTCATAATTCATTTTTGAAAATTGCACTTGAAAAAAGATTAGATATTATAGAAATCATATTTTTACTTTATGATTTAATTCCAAGATGAGGCAAAATATTTATTGGAATGTACTATTAAATTCATTTTCTGATTTTTTTTTTAAGGTTTTTAACCCCTTACGGTTTCCCATTATTTTACAGAAATAAAATATTATTTATTAAAGTGATTCAAAAAGTAAATTTTAGTTCTTTATAAATGAATAACTGTATTGTTAATCATAAAAATAAGTAGAAATATATATATATATAGCTGTTTTAAAAAGTGTAACTTCAACGATTTGATTCACTGTTAAGCAGTTTGAGTAATCCAAGATTAAATAGACATATTTAAAAGTACCATAACTCAATAAACATGTTTTTTAAAAACAATTTTTTTTATTTCTTTATTTTTCAAAGGGAGAGACAAAGGTATTCCTGATACTTTATATAGCACACGGACAATATCAGTTATTTCAAAGCACCCATACCACAAAACATTTAAACAGATTTTACAAACATTTATGTCCACTCAAGAAATAGGAAAAATATACACAAGGAAATTGGCACTTGATCTTACAGCGTTACTAAACAATATCCCTATTCCAAAACCAGAAATTATTCCACAACCAATTATTTGGAAAGATCAGAATTTTGGATGCTTTCCAACTATTCCTGAACCTAACAAATTACCCTTAGCTGACGTAAGTAATAAAAATTTATTATTCTTTAAAATGATATTTATCAACAAATAATTGGCGCCTTTTTTTAAAAAAAAAAAAATAGAACTAATAATATATTTTTGTAAAAGCCAATTTTATTTTTATTTTCTTTTCTTACTTTATTACTGTTGATGAAATCTTTGATTTTCTCTCTTAAAATAAAACTCTAGAAAAGAGTGGTTTCAATGATGACTTTACTTCCTTGTTTTTAATTGAAAAAAACTTGTAGTTTTTTTTTTTTTTTTTTTTTTTTTTCTGATAAAATGAAATGCTAATACTTCTCTTTTTTCTTTTTGGATATTTTATCTAATTAATTACCTTTTATATTTCTTTTTTTTAGAATGATTTTAAATTATTATTTAGCTGTTTATCACTTGAAAACATTCTCATAATTTGGAGTGCAATTTTAAAAGAAAGAAAATTACTTTTTATTTCAAGATCGTTGGAATATCTCACACCTTGCATTTATGGTTTTTTGAAATTAATTTATCCTTTTAAATGGTCTTACCCGTTGATTCCAATCCTCCCTCTAAGTTTTAATGAGGTTTTCCAATCACCAGTTCCTTATATTATAGGATGCTTATCAACTATACTTGAAATTTCTTTTCCAGATGAAGATGTAATGATTTATTTTTTTAATTTCTTTTCTTTATTAATTATTTATTTTATTTATTTGTCAATTCTTTTTGACGATCGATCTAAAATTTGTGAATTTTCAATTAAGTGAATTGCCTTGGTTAAAATGATAAATTTATATTTAATCTCAATAACATGTTCTTTTAATTGAGTTTAACTTTGGAGTTATCATCAAAAACCCAATAGAATAAACCAATTTTTACTTTTAAAAAGGATTTGGGAAGACTAAAATGAGAAAGATCAAATTAGTATTCCATTTTTTGGAACCTTAAAAAATAACAAATGTAAAAAGTCTGTAACCCTTTTCTCTCTCTCTCTCTCTCTTTTATAATTCCCAATATTCTTATTGGAATATACTAAAAGGGAAATTGTAGTGGAAATTTTAATTCACTTTATAGAAAGTTCAATTTAAATCCAATAAAATTAACTTGAATTCAGAATATTTATTTATAAACCGAACTAAGATCTACAAGTCCATCCTTTAAAAAAGTTGTACAAAGTTAAAGAAAAGAGAGAGAGAAAAAATAATTTATAAAACTAAATTATTTTGTTTTGCTTTTAGCAAGTTTACTTAAATTGACAAAATAAAACTCAAAACAAAAAAAATAAAAAATAAAAACAAAGAGCTTGGAAGGCATTCATTAGAAAAGAAGACCATATATTTACAAGTTTTTGGAAAAATCTGTGATTAATCTCGATTTTTTATAACATTTTTTATTATAAATTAATTTTTAAATGTATTTCTTTAAAATATTATAATATATATATTATTAGGAAATAATAATTGATTTAGATTCAAATTATATTGTTTCAAATGTACCAATTACTGCCTTGCCGCCAAGAATTTATAAGATTATAATGAATAAATTGAAAAAAAATTGTGATATATTCAAAAAACCAAGAAAATCTTTAAGAATTTCTCCTCTCAGCGGATTCGATCCAATAAAAATTAAAAAATATGAATATGAGAATTATAATACTTCATTTTCTTCTTCTGACGAAGAAAAAATTGTTTCAATACAAAATGAAAAAAAAACAATAAATAAAGAAAATATTAATAACTCAAATTCAACTGAGCATATATCTGACAAATTTAAGATAAATGATGAAAATAAAAACAACGGCAGCAACAACAACAATAATAATAATAGTAGTGTAAATGAAGATAACAGTTGTAGTAATAATAATATTGGTAAAAATAATGATAGTGATGTTGATAATAATATCAATACCGAAAGCAATAAAGATAATATTCAAATAAATATAAATAATAACAATAATAAAAATAATAACAGCAGTAGCAGTAGCAGTAGCAGCAGCATCAACAACAACAACAACAATAATAATAATAATAATAATAATAATAATAATAATAATAATAATAATAATAATAATAATAATAATAATAATAATAATAATAATAATAATAATAATAGTGATAATAATGATGATGAAAGTAGTTGTAATCGTAATGATAACGTTAACGATAATAATGATAATAATAATAATAATAATAATTTAAATAACCGGGAAGATAAAATTGAAAATGATAATAATATTGATAAAAACACAAAAAAGGAAAGAAATAAGACGACTGTAATGTCAACAACAACGACGACAAAGAAGAAGACGAAGAATAGTGGTAGAAGGAAAAGAAGGATTTTTCTAAGTGGTAAAGTTAGAAGCCTCCGAAAAAATAGATTAAATATTGCCAAAAATAAACAAATTAAATCATCTAATAGAAGCAATAGAAAAAATTATGCTTTATCTGTTTCATTGCCGTCTAATTTTTATAAGAAAATATTACATAATCAGAAGGGAAGAAATGATAATATAATTGCAGATGGGTTAGATATTAAAGTATTCTCAAATTCTAAAGAAAATATAAATGATCCAAATAATAATAATATTTTAAAAACACATCAAAGAAATACAATAAATATTAAAAACAATAATAATATTAATCTAAATAATGAAAAAAACACGGATCAAGAAAATAAACGCGAACAGGAAAACGAAGAGAGAAATGGGAAAGAAGGGGGGAATGGAAGGGAAGGAGAAGGGGAAGGGGAAGGAGAAGGGGAGAAACAAAATGAAAATGAAAATGAAAATCAAAACGAAAATGAAAATGAAAATGAAAAGGAAAATGAAAATGAAAAGGAAAAACAACAACAGCAACAGCAAGAAGAAGAAGAAGAAGAAGAAATAATTTTTAATATAAAAAATATCCGAAAGGCATTTTTATTAATTTTTGTCAAAATGTTTAAAAAATTCACAAGATATTTAATTATTCCAGAAAATGAGGATGATATGAATATGTTAGCCTTATTTGATGATAATAAATTTTTATCACAAGTACCAGAAGATTGTGTTCCATTATTAAAGCCATTTTTATCCTCGCAAATGTTTAATAATCTAATTGAAGAAAAAATATTTAAAAAGGATAAAGAATATGATTATTTTTTTAAAAAAATCAAATCTAAAATGGAAAAAAGAGGTAATTCAATAATTAAATCACAAAATTTGAATTTTTCAAATTGGGGTAAACTAAGATTTACCATTAAAAGTAAAAAAATGAAAAAGAACTACTTTTTATTTCAAGATAATGTTTTTTATTATTCAAATAAAGAAATTAAATTAAATAATATTTCAAAAAAAATTAAAAGAATACCATTAACAAAAGGTAGATCAAGAATCGAAGTACCAAAACTTAAAAATAAAAATAACGCGGATTATGATGATGATTGTGTTGATAGTGATGATTGTGTTGATAGTGGAAATGGAAATGATAAAGATACGACAAATAAAAATAATCAAAATAAAAAAATAAATAAAAAAAAATGGAAAGGGAAAATGATTCGGAAAAAGAAAAATATTAATGAGGCAAAAACATTTTATTTGTATACTTTTTTTCAACATAAAAAAAATGTCGGAATTAAAGTTGAACAAAAACTTGAATTTGGAGTCCAGAATTCTAAAATTAGGAAAAAAATGATCCAAATAATCAAGGCCAATTGTGTTGATGAAGAGGAAATGAAATTCTTAAACCAGTTTGTCACTATTAAACAAATAAGTGAAAAAAAGGGTTGGGCTAATTTGACAAAAACACAATCTTCCAACACGTTAAATCTTGATAAAATACATTTCGAAGCAAAGGAAAAACAAGTGCATATTGGAAACATTGACGGGTATTTAACCGAAATTTCAAGTGGGGAATTTTATTCAGATGAATCGGTTAAGAGTTATAATAGAAATAGATATGAAAAAAAACAATTCTAATTTAAATTTATTGATTTTTATTGTAATATGCTTTTTTATAATTTATGTTATCATTCATTTAATCTTGTTTTTTTTTTTAAAAAAAATACATTTTAAAGATTATTTTGTTGATATTAAAAAAATAAAAATTATGAATTTAAAGCGAATTTTTCTTAAAACTGTTTTTTTTTATTTTTTCTGAATTAAAATTTTCATTTGAAATTATTATTTTTTTAAATTCAGAAAAATTTATTTTGTTTATTTCGGTTGTGAAAATAAATTGGAGAAGGTCAAAAAAGTGCTACATAAAATTTGTCAAAAATTAAAAATTTGGTTGTGAAAACTCGTAAAACTGATCAAAATCATCAGAATTTTTTGAAGATAATAATAAACCAAAAGGGATTAAAACCTTTTAAGAAGTATAAAGTCTAACTTAGATTGTCTTCATTTCTATTTCATCTGGGTAGTTCAAGAAGATTGCTGTAAAACTCAAAACTTCTTATCAAATTAAATCTTTTGAATAGAAATGAAGAATTTCAGTATTTTTGATCTTTGCTATTTTGATATCTTAAAGTTAAAAATAAGGATTTTGGGGGTTTAGTTCAGGGAATTTTATATAGATACTTTTGAGTCTTTAAATCCTTAATCGTATAATTAAATGCTATTTTTACAAAAAAGAAAGTTTTTAGACTCTATTACTATTTTGATTTATAATTGATATCGAAAAATTCCAAAATTGTTCATTTTCACAATTAATTTTTCTTAATAAGAATATATTTTTTTTCTCAAGTACGGACAAAATAATCCAGATTAAATATTAAGGGTTATCTCTGAAAGTTGTCATTTATGAGGCATGAATTGTCTAAAAAAATGTACTGTTTATTCATTTTTGTAACTCTTGACAATTAAAACTTAGGAATTTGATTTTTAAGACATTTAATTTAAAGGATCTTGATGAAATTGAAATCACATAAAATCGAAGTTAGAATTGATTCTTCTTAAAAAGGTTATAATCTCCATTTGGGTTCTTATTATCTTCAAAAAATTCTAGTGATTTTGATCAGTTTTACGAGTTTTCACAACCAAATTTTTAATTTTTGTCAAAATACGTGACATACTTTCTTGACATTTAATAATTTTTTTCAATAACAATCAATATTTTTTTATGAATTTCAACCAATAAAAATATTTCTCAAAATATAAACTTGTTGTTTTTTTTAAAAAAAAGAGTACATTTTACAAATTTTTATCAAGTAGTCTATTATTAAAAAGACGTGAAAACTTTTTCAGAATTAAAAACTTTTGAAAGTTTACTATTTTAAAAAAGTGAGGAGTCAACATGTAAATGTGGTGTGGATGTTGGAGTCAAAAGATAAATAGATTTTTTTTAAAAAAAAACCAATTTATTATAACATAAAACTTTAAAAAAGCTTATATTCTTACAAAAAAAAAAAAAAATAGTATTCACTTTTTGAAAAAGATTGTATAAAATAAACCTAATATTTGTGTAACATTTTTCAATTAATAAAATAAATTTTCCATTTTAATTTCCCAGATATTATTATGATCAGAATTAATAGATGGGATGAAAAAATAATCAGGATTCCCACTAAACAAAACTAAAATAAGAGTTTAACGAATTCGAAGTGTGGTCTTCTTTTATTGAGCTTTGAAAAAAAAAATAACTTTTTCCAATTTAAATTCAACATATTATGCTAAATCAAACAAAACTAGTATATATATATATATATATATATATATATATCAAGGGTAATTATTCAATATTTACCTATTTGAAAGTAGTTATTTTATATTTTTTTTTATCTCTCGGTATTGAGAAGAATCAAATATTTTATGAAATTCCCTAAAATTAAAAAATTATTTCAATTTTTAACACAAGGTGGCTTTAATTTTATACATGAATTAAAGTTAAAAAACAAAGCATGATTAATTTATTTATAGTCAAAAGGGGTAAGAAAAGAAAATTTTATCAAAATAAAAAAAAGAAAAGATGAAAAATCATTAAAATATTAATTCAAATATAATAATATCTTTTAAATAACTTAATTAAAAACATTATCCCATTTTGGTATGTTTTTTTTTTATTAAATTTCAAATAATTGAGCTAAATTAAAAATTTACTCAATTCACAAAAATTAAAAAAAAAACTTGGACATTACCTATTGGGTCAGGGGAACTAGTTGCTCGAATTTATTTTTTTACTATTTTAAGTATTTTTTATTTTCAATTTTTTATTATTAGTTTTTCTTTATTACTATAAGTTTTCAAACAATAAATACTTTTATGAAAAATTCTTGACAAGAACGATTAATTTCAAAATTTTGATTAGTCATATTAAAGATTTTCTGTGTATTTTTTCAAAATATAACTTTTTCATATGGTATCTACTCTAATTTTTTTAATATTTTTTTTTTCCATTTGATCCTGAAAAAATTATATCTTTCACACTACCAAAAAAAGAAATGATTTATGTTTTTCTAATATTGAGTACAATAATCACATTTTTTACATTTTTCATTTTTTCAAAATGTGCTGTATTCGATTTCCATTTTAAGACATAGGAATATCTATTTAATGGATTTGTAAAAAATAAAAATTTATTATCATAAAACAAATTTAGTTATAAAAATATTTATTTTCGATAATTAAAATGTTAAAAGAGAATTTAACAACCCCTTTTTATTTATTAAAATAAAAAAACAATTGCAAAAAATCCTTGCTTTAAAGAATTCAATAAAAAAAACAAGGTTTAACCTTGCAACATTTATTTTTAAGAAAAGGAAATAAAACTTTTAAAATATGGGTGAAAAAAATTATTAATAAAACTAAAAATCATTATTTTTTAGATTTTTTTTTATTTTTACCATTTGATTCTTTAGAAGATGTTAATCTACCTTTACAGGCTTCCAAGTATTCCTGTTCGTCGTTTGTACAAATCACTCTTATTGATCCCTCTAGCATTCCGATTAATTTACCAAATTTTGTTATTTCGACTTGGAATTTTTTTTCTTTTTTAATGCCCAACCCAATCGGTATTGCGCACCATCCGTATGCATCTGTAGCGGAGGTGATTGAGCCTTTCCCCTTTATTGCTACAAAGATGTAAGAGCGCTTCATGTAATCCAAATTGGTTGTAATTGGTTCTAGCATGGGTATTTCTTCATTTTCCCAAACTAATTCGCCTTTAGTTTTGATCGGTGGGGTCGAATTTTCCTTTGCAAGTAAGGGTGAATTGAAGGAAAGGTAGCAGCTGTTTTTTGATCCCAATTTAGTTACCAAGTTAGTAATTTTTACATTTTGTAACAAGATGCCAGAATGCAAATTGACAACAGAGGAAAAGATCTGTGGTGGCGGGATGGGCAGCAGAGTGTTTAAAAGAAAGGTTGAGCAAACCGGGATGTGATCGGAGCTTTCAATTTGTGGGCAACAGTAGTACTTCACCCGCTTTATTTTGCTGAATGGCAGCGTTCTTACTAGGACACGATCACACCAAGACGGGATTCGGTTACCAGATTTTGTGTATCGCCTTGTTTGGAATTTGTCAACCAAAAATTTGTATGTTGGGGTGAAAGTGGGCTCTGGTTCTTCAAACCCATGAAATGCAATCCTTTCTGTGCGCACCCGATTTAATTGATCCGCCTGCCATAGGGAATGGAATTGTCTGCTTTCGATCATTTTGTATACTTTATCCCATGCGTTATCTCTTTTAATGTCGATTCGATAATTGAGATCCCCAATGAAAAAAATGTGGTGGAACTGATTAAAAATGTCAAATGTCGATACACCATTCTTCAGGTTTGCCAAGATGGAATAATAGTCGTCATTCCTTTGGTTTAACTTTTCCAAATGTGCCGCCAAATGAGAGCCAATAAAGCACAATGGTGTGTCGTCAATGCGGAAACTTATTCCGACCCCTCCTTTATTTCCTGCAAATCCCTCGACACCGGTCATCACATGGTGGCTTTCAATATTGGAGATCTCTGTTAACAATTCCTTTTTGGAATAAATCATTAACCGGATTTCCCACATACTGTGAATTGCTACAGGTTCATATTTTTCCCCCAAGTAATTTGAAATTAGCAAATTTATATGCTTTTCACATGACTTTGCCTTTTTCTGTCGTTTCTTGATCTCTTCGCTCTCAAGATTTATTGTGGAATTTGTTTTTTTTGTTTTGCTTTTGGTTATGTGTTTTGTTTCTTCCTCTTCCTCTTTCTCTTCTTCTTCTTCTTCTTCTTCCTCTTCGTCTTCCTCATCGTTTTCTTTTTTATTTTTCTTTTTATTTTTCTTGTTCTTTTTATTCTTATTTTTATTTTCCAACTTTTTCTTCTTATTCGATCGATCCTTTTTTTGATCTTTTTTGGAATTTTTTTTTTTTTTCTTTTTTTTTCGATTATAGGAGCTTTCTTGAAAAGCGAAAACATATAAATCAAAATTGTCTTTTGGAATCCAGTCTCCTAAATTCTTTGGTGGTGGCTTATTTCCCATATTAAAACTTGAAGTAAATATTTTTATTTTATCAAAAGTTGAGCTTAGTGTGTTTTCTCCTAATTTCCTCTTGTCTCTTAAAGTAGAAACATCGGATTTTTTTAATAAAAGTAACCGATCAATTGCATGACAAAACCGATCCCGATCAATTCCAGAATCAAATTCGAAAGTTGTAGAACCAGACGCGAATTGGATTTTCAATTTTGGTTCATAAGTGATTTTTTTATATGTTTTGATTGGCTTTGTGTGTTTCAGAATTTTTAAGGTTTGAATGGAAAGTAATGAGAGTGTTAAATTTTCGTTTAACTCAATCACAACTTCTTTTTTTTTGATCCCATGTTTGATCGCTTGAACTTGGTGAACAGATCGAAAACTGGTCATGATTATTTGATGCTAAAGAAAAATAAAAAGTAAAAAAGATGGAAAAATGAATAATTAAAAATTTTTTTGATTTCTTTGCAAATTCGTCTTTATGATTTTTTGATCAAGGTGTTCATTTTCGGGCACCAACCTTGATTTTAATTTTGAAATAAACCTAATAAATTTCTTACCTTTTAAAATTTTGATACTAGAATTAGTTCGTTTTTTTATTTCGAATTTTAATGGTAATCGGATTGTAATTCAAAGTTTTTTCCTTTTTTTACAAGAATGGAAATGTTATTTTATAAGTAAAAAGAATGATTTTAAAAGACTGAAGAAACTTTTAATAAGATATACTTTGTTAACAAGATTTCTATTAGCTGAAAGAATTTTAACTTTTTTTTTTTTGGAATATTTTACAAAAACTACTATGTATCAAATTGTAGACTAAATTCCAAAAGTTAAGATTAATTATTTGAATTGTATGGAATAACAATTAAATATCAGATTGTTGATTTGTTGAAAAAATTGAGTTTTCATTTTTGTTCTTATATTATAATTTATCAATGGATCATCCTGTAAAATTCTTTAAATGAAAATGAAATATTTTCAGCCATATGTAGTCAAAAATTGAACAATCTGTGGAGGTGTAATTAATAATTTGTCTGAGTTCTTGTTTTTTTTTCACTTTTGGGGAAAAACCATTTGAGATTGTTTTTAAGAATTTAGAATAAGATCAATGAGAAATAATAATCAAAGATATCACAATTAAAATAATAAAAATTAAATTATTTTCATCAAATTTCTTCCTGTATATTTTTACAATTAATTTGGTGAATTAGTTAAAACTAGAGTAACACTATAATTTTTGACTTTGTATATTTTTCCTGCCACCAATTATTCTAAAAATTTTTAATTACATTATTTGTTATTAATAAAATTAATAAATAAATGAAAAAATACAAGACTTTAATAAATGTTTCTTCGTCTGGTGATTACTTTGAAAATTTCTTTCAATGTTTTTTGGTCTTTAAAGATGTGTTTTTGATAAAGATTTTAAGATAGTAATTGTAACATTAAATTAAAAAATGAAAAACACAGATAAAATAATACAAAATGATATTTTAAAAAAAACTTTATTTTATAAAGAATAAAGAAAAAAAAAAAAGGTTATTAGGTATAATAAGAAATAAAAAAAATGATTTCTCCTTTGATATTTGGAAATTAATGTATTTCCTTGTAAAAATTATGTTTACTCTGTTGTTTTTATGAATTAATAAATTTTACTTTAATAATATTTTCCTTTAATAAGGAAAGAATAAAATAATAATAAAAATAAATTAATTAGTTTTTTTTTTATCTCTTTTAAAGATCAATTTTTCTAAATTCATGAAAGGACTTTCGATCATAACATTCATAATTAAAGAAGCGATATATGAGAAAACAAGAAAGGCACAATACAGCCAAATCATTTTTATTTTATAGGCAAAAAAGGAAGATCTGTTATTAAAAATCCACCAAATAATTATCGAAGGGTGAAGAACGTAGACGCCATAAGTCAATCTAGCTAAAGGGGCCCAAACTCTGTGTGTAAGAATTTGCTTAATTGGTCCGCCATAATTACATAATGCTAAGAAAACGATCATGCCGACTGCAATTGCCCAAAAGAATTTTGAAAATGAAACATAAATGGTATTTTGAGCTTGGTTCCAAGATTTTCCATCGCTTTTCATGAGGCCGTATGTGCTGAAGACTAAAGCAAAAGTTGTAGCAAAAATTGCACAATACATTGCATATCTAAACAAGGGTTTAATTTTAAAGGTGAATAAATTTTGAAATTTAGGATAAGTTAACAATAAGGCCAAGCAAAGCCCAACTAAATAAGCAGGAAGACGAGCATAGGGTTTTGAATAAATCAAATGATGGAAATCGAGATCTTGGGTAAGAGGATCTGCTGGGAAATTATGAATAATTGTCATTGAGATTAAATAGGCGAAAGATCCAGCGAAAAGAGCCCCAATCAAAATCCAACTGTATTTTTTTGATTTTATAAAGACATATACAAATAATGGAGTGAAAAAATGCATTTGGAAATCGTTGGCTAAATACCAGAGTTGTCCCAAGCATTGTGACTCATAATCAGTTGGATAATAGTTATTAATAAAAAGGACGTCGGTCCACCAATATTTTTTACATGTATTATCCATTCGGTTTTGAAATGTCGTAAATACTGGTCCTGATCCCATATAATAAAGGATTTTCCATGCAAATAAAATTCCAAAAATCATAGTAGGCCATAAACGGAGGCATCGATGGACGAGATATAAAAGAAAATTCATTTTGCCTTTTGCCTTTAATTCTTTATAGATGTAATACGTTACTAAAAATCCAGACATAAAAAAAAAGGAATCAACTGCAAATTCAGCACCACCAATTATTTGATATGGAAATTCCTTGACCCATTGGTTAAATACTTCTGGTCTTTTGGTAGTAAATCTTAAAAATTCATATTGGTGCCCTGTTATTAAAATAAAATTATTATTATTATAGATAGATAGATAGATATGTATGTATGTATGTATACACGTTTTTCAATTTTTAATTTTAGAAAATCATAACGATAAAGCAAAGGGTTTTAATTATTCAAAAAAAAAAAAAAATATTGATTTAATTTATTTAATCTTTTGTATTTCGTTTATCTAAACAATGAACTAACAGCACTGGGTATTTTTTAATTTGGTCATTTCAATTGTTTACTTTGAGATCTTCTTTTGATTTGAGGTGTTATTAACTGAATAAAAGATTAAAAAAAAAAAATCAAATTAATAGAAAATTTTAATTTATTAACTACAATTATTTTAATTTCACATTTAAGTGAAATTGGAATTTTTATCATATTAATCTATTTCTAAAATATTTTGTTGGAATTTTGATTTTTTTTTTTTTTTTATTTATTTAATGTTTCTGAATTTTTTATACTTTATTAACAAGCACAATGAATATGAAAACATTTAGCATATTTACTGTATTTTTCCGATCAAAAATATCAAACAAAATTAATTATTTTATGTTAAATTTTTTATTTGTCTTTTGAATTTCTTGATAAAGATTTAAAAAATAAAACCCATTAACAACTTAATATTCATGGTTCGTCCATTATTTGATATTTGTTTTTGAAAATTATTAAAAAAGAATATGAAAATACATTTTTTTTCTCAAATTAAAAATGTTATTGTTTTATATTTAATCTTTATTTAACCCAAGATCCCAGGAAAATGGTTGGTTAATATTAACACTTAATAATAATTTTCATTAAATTATATATAAAAAAAAAAAATAATAAAAAAACTCTTTTCAATTTTTTTAAATAGAACAATTTTTTTGAAAAGAACAATTTTTTATCACAATAGTTATTGATTAAAAAAAGCAAATTATAAAACAACTTTTTGAAATTATTTTTAAATCAAACAATTGCAGTTACACAAAAGAATACTAAATATGAAAAATTAAGCCTTAGACCCAAAATAAACAACGATGTTTCCATATAAATCAATATAAAGGATTAATTGGTTTTTTTTTTTTCATTTTTTACTGGTCTTTGAATAATAAATGGGAAAAAATTTTCATTTTCATTTTGCTTTTTTTTACTTCCGTTTTGTTTGATTAATTTGGTTCTTTTTCACTTTCCTTTTCCCTTTTCTTTTCATTTTCTTTTCATTTTCACTTTCGTTTGGTTTTTCTTTTTCGCTTTAGTCTTCCTTCTCAATATTTTTCTTTAAATTTCAGTTTTAAAAGTAACAGATGGAAATTTCTGATCTCTATTTATTTGCTTGTTCACTTTTTATGTTATACCTTGGGCGAACTAACTATCCCAAATGAAAGGGATCTTTCAGAATTGATTGGAAAGGGGTAAAAAGCCAAATTTTGATCAAATTTAACTCTCAAATACTAATAAAGAAAATGAAATTAAATATTTTCAAAGTTTTAAGATCCAAATCCTGGTTTCATCATTTTAAAAATGTGAAGACAAAATAGCTATTAAAAATGATCGAAATATTGTTTTTTTTCTTCCCAAAACTGTTGTGTCAATACTTTTAAAAAAATTGTTGTCTTGGATTTTTTGAAAATGATCTTTTTTGAATTTGCGCAATTTCAAGTGATAAAATTTCGTCTTGTTCATAATCTTTTTTTCGATTGTTACAGATTCCTTTCCTTTATAATTGCAAGATCCACAAAAATGTGTTTAGTCACACAGATAAAAAGGGATCAGTAATTTTTATTTATGACTTGAAATCTATTAAAGTCGTTTTAAAAAAGTGTGAACAAGTATTTTTTTTAATAAAATCCCTTTAATTATGACTATTAATAGCTTCTCACATTTTTTTTTTCTTTTCATTTTAAATCAGAATGTTGGTTTATCAACTTGTTTTTTAATTAAAAAAATTAAAAACTATTCCCTAGTTTCACAATTCTGAAATATAAAGTCTTTTTTTGAAATATTATCAATAATAGTTTGTTGTTTTTTTTCTCAAAAGTTTTTGAAATAAAATTTACTTTTAAATAGGTAATTAGAATGAAGAAAGAAAAATAGAATAAATTTTTGGTATGTGAGAGTTTATAATCTCTTTATTTTAACAATTTAATATACTTGTAAGTTCTTTTATTTTTTCAATTCAAAAAAATATTTTTTATTAGGAAAAATTATTTTCCAATAATTGAAAATTCCTTTCTTTTTTGTCGACAAAATAAGAAAAAATTTGGAAATGAAATTTCTTTATTTTCGAATAGCTCTTCAATTAAGCGAGTAGCGTTTACCAAGGAGAAATCTAAATTTTAAAGTATGTTACTATTGATGGTAAAAATCATATTAGTGGTTCATATGTCTCTATAAATTCGATTAGTAAAATAGTAAAAAAAAGATGATCTCATCAATTAAAAATGATGCTTGTATTAGCAAAAAACTCCAAGAATTTTTATAAAAAAAAATGCCTTTCAAGACAAATTTAAAGGTTGGATCATCAATATTCTGAAGGCTTCAAAGTTGAAAAATATCTTTCTTAAATTTGTGGTGAAATGTAGATTAATAGTACCTAAAAAATTCAATTTTTTTAAAAAATTAAAAAATTAACCAATAGATTTTTTTGACAAATCATTTCTGAAATATTGGAAATATATTGATGTAACAATTTGCTTTATAAAAAGGAAAACAAACTAACAGTCTTTGGGTTTTTCATACAAATGATTAATGTGTTAATATCTTGAAATTAAAAAATTGGAAAAAATAGTTAATTTTGGAGGTTCATAATATCAATTTTTAAATACCAGAATATTATTATTTTGAGTTTCTATTTTTAGATTTGGAAAAAGTAATTAAAAATAAAATTCACAAAAATGAAAATTTTTAATTAGTGATCCTGAGTAAAAAATATTATAATTTATTGTTCAATAATATTATTTTTAGATTTTTTGGAAACTATTTTAACCATTAGGCACTAATATTATTTACCTCCAATTAAAAAATACTTTAATTATAGAGAAATCTAGTGGTGAAGCTAATCCCTTAAGACCAACTTTATATAAAAAAAATCCATCTTAAGTGACTACAAGACAAGGAAAATTTTTTCAAAAATAAATCTCTAAATTTTGTATTTTTGAAATACACTCATATAATAAACATTATTATACAGAACAATTTTCAAAAAGGTTTACAACTTTAATAGATATTAATAGGAATTGAAAAAAAAATGAAATTTTTCAGTAATATTTTTTTCATTTTTAATTGTCAAATTTTTGAATTTTTTAATTGACTTAGTAGAGAGATATTTTTCAAGTATTTTTTTAATAGTCTAAAAAAAAACATATTTTTCAATTTTAAAATAACGCAAAATATTTCAATCAAAAGATATCGCTAAGTTAAATTGAAAATCTGATTTTTGGAATATTTTTTATCATTTTATTTTTTTCCATGTTTGAGTTTTTATATACATTCCCGATTGTTTTTTGTAAATTGCTTTAACATTTATTCTTTTTTCAATATTAATGTTCAATCAAAAATTAATTCATTTCAACTTTTTTCATTAAAAAAATACCCCAAAAATAGGTGTTTTTTTCAAAAGTAGGTATTTTTGAAAGGGGGGGTATTCGGATTTTCATGAGTTTAATAGCTATCTTTTTTTTATTACATAAAATTATGATAACTTTGAAAAAATAATTTATAAAAGAAGTATAACTGAAATCCAATGTATAGTTTTGGCTAACTTTAATTTTCGTTGTTTAAATTTTCCTTGTTGTGTAGTCTCTATTATTTTTTGTGACCAATTTCGAAATAAGGATTCCTTAACTAGAAATATGTTTAATATTGAAAATAAACAGGATTTTTCCAATCTAAAAAATTGGCAAAAGATTTTCTCTATCTCTATGAAATTTATATAAAAAAAATTAAATAGAGATTAGCCCCTTAAATTTATTTTGGTAAATTGGCAAAATTTTTAATCAAGTATTTGACAAAATTACTCAACTAAAACTGATTCGTTCAGAAGTTAGCAATACTAAACCATTTTTTTTGATATTTTTTATCTTGTCTTGTTTTTCTTGAAAGTCTAACAAATAAAAATTGACTTTCTGTATTATTTTTTCATAAAGAGTTTCTTCACCTCGATTTTAAGTCTGAGGGTGATACTATTTTATAAAAAACTATTTATTAATTTGCCTTTATCTCCTTTTAAGCCTTTGCAGTAAAAAAGTCAAAAAACTTGAAAAATGTTAATTGGGGTTTGTCAACTGTTTTATAAGGATACTTTTGAAAATTTTTTAAATTTGCTCAAACACAAACAAAGAAAAGGAAGTGAAAAATATTTCCATCTTTAGAACTCAAACACTGGTAGTAGTTCCATGTTTTTTTTTCAAAACAGAAAGAGTGGAAATTTCTTGAATTGTGAATTAACAGAGAAAAATTGGAAAAAAAACAGGTTAAAAAAAGATACTGTAAAAAAAAAACAAAGAAAATGAAAAAGAAAATGAAAAAAAAAAGAAAAAGAAAAAGAAAAAGTTCACAAACCTAACACAATCCAAAACATTGAAATTGTTCTTATGCTATCAAGAATATGAAAAGAGTTTGGGTTATAGAAATTAAGTCTTCTCAAATTTTTAATTAAAGAAAATTGAAGTAGGAAAATTGAGAAAGGGTTTGACTCAAATTTTGATTTTGTGTTTTCGTTTTTGAGGATCGGTTTGGATTCTGAAAGCGATGAAGAAGAAGTCACGAATCCACTTAAGGAAGAGGATTCTTCGTCGTTGTCATTGACTTGGATTTGCTTCTCCTTCTGGGGAGCATCATGTTTTTCACCAAAAAGCACCCAACGATTTTCAATAAAAAAGTATTGTATTGATGTCCCCAAGACGACAAACAAAGCAATTAAGCAAAGTACACACGCATAGGCAATGCCACCTCCATCAATTTTTTTTGGTTCTGAACAATCGGCAATGATCTTGCCTGGGACTTCAATATGTAACAAGGGTGCAAGCTTCTTGGCTGCTTTTGCGAGGCTTGTTTCATTACAAACGTATGGCGCACAGATACCAATTTGGGGGCTGTACATCATGTCTCCCTCCAAGAGGCAATACCTCGCCTTTTTTTCCGCTTGTAATTCTCTGCAGAGATCATAATCCCCATAATTGCCAAGTTTCCTTGCTGTCGCTTCGGAAAGTTGAAGATCAAGTGGATCTGTACTATTTGTAAAAACAGCTATTATCCCAGCAAGGCAGTCTTCGCTTGCAAAAGTGCTTTGAAAGAAAAAAAGTATTAAAAAAAACACGAAAAAAGAATTTATTGTCTTCATCTCGAGATTGTTTGGATCAAAAAACAAAAAAAAATAACAAATTCCTTTTAATTGTTTTTTGGAATTGTTTCTTTCCATCAGCCAAAAAAAAATTGTTCTCTGCTTCTTGTTCTCTTTTGCTTTATCGAGAAAATGCTGATAGAATTTCTAAATTTTTTCTGGTAAAATTTGGAAAATATCGACTTGGAAATTATTTTTGAGTTTTAATTTTTACTGTTTTTTTGGTTAATTAGAAAAAGTACCTACTTTTTTATTATTTCAACTATGTACCGTTTGTAAATTTTGAATTGTGGGTGAATAGAATATTTGAGTGATCAATTTAGTTTTTTTTGAAAAGGTAACATCAACACAATATTTTTTTTTTGTAATTTAAGGGACTAATAACTCTAATTAATTTTTTTACCCAAAGCTAATAGAGTACTTACTTACACAAGAATTGGGTTAAACCAGTTATATGCAACTTCATTTTCAACTTTAGAGAGGTGAGTTATCAATTTTTAAAAGAGTTCATTTTGCCTAATGAAATTTCAGTCATAAGATCAGATACTTTTTTGTTGGGAATTAATAGATCAAAAAACAAAAAATAAAAATTTACATGTAATTTCTATTTTGAAGAAATCTCACTTTTAGTAAAATATGAGAGTCTGTATGAATAAGTAATATTGAACCTTTAATCTTATTCTAAAAATAAAATCAAAATAAATCAAATATTGAATCCTTGAATATCTTATTAAAAAATAGATCATTTATTATATTCACTAATTATTATGAAATTTCTTGAAATTTAAAAGATTGGAAAATACTCTTTTACAGATATTAAGTGTTTAAATAAGGATCTTTTAGTATTTAATTCAATTATTTGATAATATCTATTAATTTTTTTTTTATTATTAGATTTATTTATTTAAATTAGGTTTATTTGATTGTTAATCTTTAAAAAATTGAGAAATAATTGTAAATTATATTGATATATTTAATCTTTGTAAGTTAATAACTCACTGAAAAAATTAAGATTTGAATATTTATTATTTATTATAAATATTCAAATTCAAAAGGATTTCTTGAGATTATATATTGAATTTTCCGTGTTTTAAAAAGGTGTTTTGGGAGATTTTTTAATTTGATGTTTGGTTTTTTTTCTGGTGTTTTTTTTTATTTAATAAATAGAAAAAATTTATTTGAACTGTTCTTTGGATAAACTAAAATTATATATATTTAAGTTTAAAATAGTTATTGTAATTTTTTTGAAATTAAGTAGTTTTTTTATACTGGGTTATCTGAGACCTGAGTGTTTTTCTTTTTAAAGTGTATCTTGTTAAATATCATTTACAGGTAATGAAATTTATTTCTTTTTTCAAAGAAAGATATTTTTTAAAAAAATAAATCAGAAATATGTTGAAAATTTCAAATTTTCAAAAATGAAAAAAATTGAGAAAAAATGTTAAAAAAAAATAATTAATTTCTGAAAATAGCTTGAAAGTAAGTTTGGTTTTTGTAGTAATCAGATTTTTATAATATTTTTTAATTTCAAGATGCGGTGAAGTTTTTTTGAATTTGTTATTAAATTTAATTGAAGACTTTTTTAGTTTATTATTCCATTAAATAAAATCCCTTTTTATTGGTTTATAGGGAATAAATAGGGTACAATATTTCATTTTTCTTTCATTAATCTCTTTCAAATAGAGTCTTTACAACATCCAAGGTATATATATATATATATATTGTGTGATGTGTGTGTGTGTGTGTGTGTGTGTGTGTGTGTGTGTGTGTGTGTGTGTGTGTGTCAAAGACAAAAAAAAAACAACCAAATAAATACAGATCCTATTTAAAATTTATTTCTTTGAAAAATCTATTTGGTGAACAAAAAAACAGAAAAGGGATTAAAAATTTTTATCTAAGCTATTTCCAATAAAACATGGTAAATTGTTTTTAAAATATATCTTTTCTACCCATTATTCATAAAAATAATTAAATATACAAAATCCTTAACTACCATTTATTTATTCTTGATAATAATTCAATTTGTTTCTTAGTATTGTATTACATAAATAAAAGATATTAAATTTTCTGATCTCAATTAATCTGATATTTTTTTAGAAGTGAAAAGTGGTGTTTATTATTTTCTTTTTGATCGTAAAAACTGTTTTCATAGCTTTTTTAATCTTAGAAAAATTTCAAATAAAATTGAAAACATATAACTGCAAATTATTGTTTAAAAAATCATTTGTACCCTTTCAATATTTCGAGTATTTTAGTGAAATTGATCGTACATTGTTTTCTCCAAAAAAAGTGCTATTTTTTTCATTTTTGGGAAATATTTCAATAAACATTTTTTGAAATAAATACCTTAGTATTTTATTGAATTTTTATTAATATTAAACTTAATTTTTTAATGTCAATTAACAAAAATCTTCACTAAAAAGATAATTTTTTATGAAATGAAAAAAAAATGCTCTGCATTTTTTGAAATACCTAATATTTTAGACAAATAGATGAAACTTTTACTTTTGAGAACATTTTATAAGACTTCTGAATTAATTTTAATATTATTTCGAGCTATTTTGATCCTTTTCAGAAAGATATACAACTTTGTTTTTAAGATATATACTTCAGATAGTTTTTACGTACAAATTGATATTAATTTGATAGACTTTCTTTTTTCACGGTTATATTATTGATAAATTTTGAATAAATATATGTGTATCATAAGTTACTAAATCAACACTAAATTCAAACCTGTGTGATTCCTCAAAAAATGTGTATCGGGATTTATTTTTTTTCTAAGTAAAGTTAGGATTATCTAAAAAAAAATAATTAAAGGGAAATTTATAGCATTAAAAATTATTGTTTTTTTCTTATCTTGTTTTTTTTTCATTTTTCAACTTTAAATATCCAAAGATAAAAAAACAAAAAAAATAATAATAATAGTATAAAAACATAATATAAAATACAATGCAAATATCATTCACCCGCAACCTCTTTCATTTTAATCTACAGCTGTTCCAAGGCTATCATAAAATGTTAAATAAAACACGATTGATTTTTCTATTCCTATTTTCCATTTTCAAAAAATTTGGAAATAAGAGTTATTATACCAAAAAAAATAATAATGATTGAACTATTGTTCAAAATTTTTTGAATATGGAAAATCAGAATAGAAAAATCAATCGTGTTTTTTTTAACATTTTATGGTAACCTTGGAAAGACTGTAACTTTCTGACAAGTCAATAAATTGAATAACGTTTGTTTGTTTTTTAAAATCAAATTTTTAATTATATTATAACTCTTTTTCTAATAATTTTCTTTATTTTTAACTCTCGTTGTAATCGATTTTTTCATTTTTATATTTTTTTTGGAAATATCTAACAAAAATTTTATTTAGAATATTTTACTTACTTCTTGTTAATTTATCAATGATTTTATGAAAAATTCTTATTTTATAAAAATGAATAATAAAAAAAAAAGTTCTTTTTCATTTTAAACAGATAAAAAAAATTGAAAAAAACTCTTTAATTTTTGATAGCAAAATCAATTATTGATAATTTTGACTTATATATTTCTTTTATTTTTTAAAAAATAATAATTTTTTTTACCTTTTAAAAAATCAGGCTTTATATAATATATATAGTGAGATTAATAATTATAAAATCAACAAATAATATTTCTTTCCTATTTCAAGTATCAATGATCTAAAATAAAAAATACTTTTCACCCAAAAATAAAAATAAAAATAAAAATCAAAAAAAAGGGGGGGGGATAAAAAAAACTAAATTAATAGGATTTATTTAAATAAAATGAATCAAATATTTTTCTTGAAAATTGTTATTTGATTGAAATTTTTAAAAAATGAAAAAAAAAAATTATATAAAATACCTATTTTCAAATTAAAGTAAAAAATAATTAAGATAAGCAAATATTATTTCAATAACAATAAAAAAACATCAAACAAACAAACAAAGAGTACATAAAGTAAGATAAACAAAAACGATTATTTTTTTTTTAAAATATTTAAAATTCTTTGATTTAATTTAGTTTCTATACTCGAGTTTTCGTTTAATTGGAAATAATCAATTCTATCCAACAATTCTTCAAGTACTGAAATTTGTATATCAATGGGCAAATTTTCTGTATAAAAAAAATGGACCAAAACTTCCATTGCGTTATAACTTAGCCCCGAAAAGTCTTGAATTTTATTGGTATTATCATCGATTGAAATAAACATATTTCTATATAGGTCCGATCTAATAATCAAAATCTCCCTATGTAGCTTAATTGGCTTGTTTTTCACTAATATGGTGAAGTTCATTGAGTCTGTATCATTTAGCATTTTTGAAAGATCGTTTATTAAGGCATTTTTACCAATTCTGTTTTTAAAATCAATAAATTTATTTTGAGTTAAATGCAATTGCGTTAGTAAATTAAAAATTTTCAATTCCTCATTATTTTTAATTTCTTCAAATTCTTTAAACAATTCAAAGGATTCCTCGTGTTTTCTTCTATACAGCACTTCATATTGTGTCAGTAAAAACTTTGAAACCTTATTTTGGGGGTTCTTGTCCTTGGGTTCGTCAAATAAAATGTTTCCTGTATAAATCCAAGTTAATAATTTGCTTAATAGATTTTGATCTTCAATTTCACAAATGTGATTAAAAATATCTTGGCAATCAATTTGGTCACTCTTGCCACCCCCAAATCTCATTTTTAAAATAAAGGAATGCATTTTAATGTTTTTTTCTGTGTTTATTAAATCAGTCAATTCCTGTCTATTTAAAAAGTGTTCAAAAATTTTTGATAAATTGATGAATTGAAACAGCAATTTTTTAAATTCGTTGTTTTTGCAGTTGTTTATGCATCTCAGTAATATATTAAAATCAATTTTGGGGTTTGAATTTAAAATCATATTAAGTATATGCTCGTCAGAATCTTTATTACTGCAAATGTATTCAAAGGGCGACTGGAATAATTCGTCATATAAATTCCAATTGGCGTTTTTCGTTAATATCAAATTTAAAACCCGTTTATTAAGATTCTTGGCAACGAAATGCAAAGGTGTTGACAGGCAATTTTTCTTTTGCAAATTAATATCCGCACCATTATCAATAAGGGCCTTGACGGTATTATAATCACAATCCGGGTATTTGACAATCAAGTGCAACGCGGACCAATTTCGGTCATTGACGGCATTGATGTTGACTCCAGATTTGACCAATAGCGGGATGATCTTTGGTTGGAAGCATCTTGCTGCAACATGAATTGTGGTGTTTTGGTGACTGTCTAAAAACTTGGTATAGGCACCCTGATCAATTAAATATTTGATAATGTTATAATTAAAATATGAAGATATTGCAACTTTTAAGGGTATCTTCGTGTTCTCTCGACTGACATTAATTTTGCATCCCTTCTGTATTAAAAATTTGACGTCGCCCAATGAGACATTGTTGAATAAGGCAACATATAGTGGCGTTTTGCCACTTTGTTTTTTTGAATTGATATCGGCTCCCTTCTTAATAAAATAATTAATGATCTTATAATTTAACGGTTTGCTATACATCGCAGAATGGATTGGTTGCAAACTAATATCCAAATATTTTGGGTTCTTTTGATCGAACTGGACCAAACTACCCTTTTCAACTAAAAATTTAATAATGCTCAATCCTAAATTATTCTCGCAGGCATAATGAAGTGGAGTTTTTCCTTCATCCGAGATCTTCATAATATCGATTTTGGGATTATATTTTAATATTAATTTAATGATCTCCAATTTATTCTTCTTTTCTTTTTTCCATTTTTTTTCAAATTCTTTTAATTGCCTTTTGTCTCTAATGAGATGTGTGTCTGGCTGTGAGCAAGCTAAGTGTAAGCAATTCTCTCCATAATCATTAACTTTAAATAAATTATATTTTTCTTCGTCATTCTCTTCCTCTTCCTTTTCCTTTTCCTTTTCCTCTTCATCATGGATAGTGATCGCTATATCGGTATTAATTATATTTTCTTTTTTATGCAAATTGGGGTTTTCTTTTCCAGTATGATCATTATTTTTTCTTTTATTATTTTTTTTTTTCGTTTTAAATTCTATTTGCTTTTTGATTAAAAATTCAATGATTTTAATATCTAAGCACTGCTTGAGAGCCAAATAAAAAAACGTGTTGTGTCGGTTTCTAACTAATTCAAATTTTTTAAAAATGTTAAAACCACTATTGATTATTAATTTAATTACATTGTATTCCCAAAATTGTGGGAATTTACTTAATATTAAATAAATTAGATCTTCAATTGATACATTTTCATTATTTTTTAAAGATAAATCTTTTAATAAATTGGTTTCAATTATCAACCTAAAATTATTTATAGTTGTTAATTTTCTACGATAAAAAATATGAAAGCTAGTCAGCCCATCATTATTTTGTAAAGAGGGATCTGCTCCATTTTTAATTAATTCTGCAATTATCACAAATGGCACTCTTAATTTAAAGGCATAATGTAAAGCTGTTTCTTTAAAGGAATCTTGTACATTAGGATCAACGCCATTTTGACAAAATAATTTGATTACATTAATGCTGTATAATATATCTTCCTTTTTTTTATATTTCGGAAGGCCTTTTAAAAAATGATAATGCAATGGTGTTCTGCCTAATTTATCTACCTGGTTGATATTTAATCTATTTTCATTCTTAATAATCAAATATTCTTTCTCTTTCTTTATTTCTTTCTCATTTTCCTTTTCTTTTTCCTTTTCTTTTTCGTTTTCCTTTTCCTTCTCGTTTTCCTTTTCTTTCTCATTTTCTTTCTCTTCCACATTCAAAATCCCTTTCTTATTCTCATTATTGCTTATATCCATATTACTTTTGTAATAATTTAATAATAATTTTATTGAATGTAAATCGGAATGATAATAACTTGCAAAATGAAATACTGTTTTACCTTGGAAATCATTTAAATCCACATCACAATTATTATTTATCAAAAATTGGATTATTTTGTAATTTAAATTGTTTTTTAAAGCAATCTGTATGGGGGTGGGTCCACTGCCATCATTTGAAATTTTTAATCTATTCACTCTTTCATCGTCCTCCTGGCGTTGTAGTTCTGTCCAGGTAGTTTCCGAATTTAACATAATTTCTTCATTAATGCGATCTAAATGTTTTCTTCTAATTTGAACTTTTTCTAATTCTTCTCGATCTAATTCATATGAAAAAATATTATCAGTATGATCGAAATCACTTCTTAAATTTAGTAGCCTTGGCTCCAATTTTAAAAACAATTTACAAATTTTTAATTGATATTTGGTAAAATTACAATGGGTATAATAATCATACCAATCATTGTGGTTGCCATATTTTGTTCTCAATATGATATGAAATGGAGTGTTATCGTGACGATCTCTAATGTTTAAATCAATGTGTCTTTTGAGTAATAATTTGATCATTTTGAGTGTGCTGCCTAATTTTAGTCCCAAATGCAAGATCGTTTCACCTTCATTATTTCTTAAATTGACATTAATGTTCTGTTTCTTGTTATTTAACAAGAGCAATGTGGCAGTTTCATTATTCCTTGCGATGGAATCAAAAATTGGGGTTTCCAAATACTGATCTAAGATTTCAAGATCAGAACCTTTGTCGATTAATAATTGAATCACTCTTTCATCAGCACAATTAAAGCAAGCCAAGTGCAATGGTGAGAAGCCTTTATTTAAATCTGGCTGGATTCTAGATAGCCCCGTGCTGCCACTTTCATCATATTTTAATCTATTAAAATGGTAATTCCTCTGGTCTGATCTTTTTTTACCATCATCAAATTTACTTAAGACATTAATATTGATTTTTGAAATCAAGAGGTCAATTACCTCTGCTGAGCTGTCACCTCGACATGCAAAGTGTAATGGTAAATCTGTTTTTGAATTTAAACAATTAATATCAGAACCACATTTAATTAAATATTTTACAATATTATAATGCTCAATTCTTCTTTTATTTTTTTGATAATCTAGCTTGGTTCCTTTATTTTTATTTGTATTGTTTGGCAAAAACTTTCTTTTTTTTTTGTTATAGCTTAATTTCTTAAAGACTTTATATTGTGATGCTAAATGTAATGGTATGGAATTGTCGTCATTTTTTGCTTTAATATCTGCCCCCTTTTTAATTAAGTATTTTATTATTTGAAAATCGCCAAGCGGGTAACTACAAAGCAAATGCAAGGGTGTTTCTGAATTCATGTCTCTTGTGTTGATTAATTTTGGATTTCGGTTTAAGATTTCAATAATTATTTTCAATTGTAAATCTGGCTTGAATTTAAAGTTTTTACATATTAAATGCAAAGGCAACTGCCCAATATTTGGTTGGTCGGGATTGTTTTTTTGATCTAAATGTGGATTGAACAAACTTTTTTCATAGTTTCGATTCACAAAACTAAAAGTTCGATAATGTAAATTAAATGATCTTTTTGTTTTGTAAATAATCTTTTCTCCATTGCCCTTTCTCCATTGGTTTTTTGTTGAAAACACTTTGAGATTTTGATCGCTTAATAATAGCATTGTTATTTGAAAGATTTCTTCATCATTATTCCACGTGTTTGTTAAATCATCATTACTGTTGCTCTTGGTCATATTCTGATTATTGCTGTTTAAATTGACCATGTTATTTAAATTATTGAGTTCATTGTCGTTTTTAGTATGAATTGTAAATAAAGATAGAAAGATATGAACAGGTGTTTCATTGTGGTTATTTTGTTGGTTAATATCAACTCCGTACTTTTTTAATAATTTGATAATTTTTAAATTACATTTTGACTGGATGGCCAAATGTAATAAATTATTTCCATTTTGATCAAAGCAATTAATTTCTGAATCAGAATTAATTAATAATTTTAAATTTTGGTATTTTTTGGTATTTTCATTGTTATTTCTGGCTTTATAATTTAATAAGATTTGGATCGGTAATTGATTTTTTGATAATAAATTAATATTAAATTCAGTAATTAATAATTTTATTATATTAATATCTAAAAATTTCTTACAGGCAATAAATAATGGTGTATTTCCATTGATATCTTGCTCATCTGGATCAACCCCTTTATTTATTAATAGTTTTATTAATTCGATATCTTGTTCTTTTGTTTTTTTTTTTCGTTCTTGTTCTTGTTTTTGTCTTTGTTCTTGTTCTTGTTCTTGTTCTTGTTTTTGTTCTAATTCTTGTTTTTGTTCTTGTTTTTGTTTTTGTTCTTGTTCCTGTTTTTTGATATTTTCCATATTATATTCTTCACTATTATGAGACAAACCATTTTCAATTAATAAATGTAAAGCATTTTTATCTTCATTATTTTTTAATTTAATATTAAAATTATTGGACAATAAAAAATTGATATTTTCAATTTTTTTAATGGAATCAGAGTTGTTTGAACATATCAGCAACAAAGCATTATTACCATTTTGGTTAATAATTTTTTGATAGTTTATTCTCTTCGATATTAAATATTTTAAAACTTCAATTGGAATCCCATTTTGGCAGCCAACGTGTAAACAATTTTCACCTTGACAATTAAGATCATTTATATCAAAATTTTCAGACTTTGACACCATATCGACTAATAATTTGACATGATCTATTTTTAATTCTGATCCGTTGGCTAATAAATAATGCAAGCAGGTTGAATTATCTAATTTGTCTTGCTTGTCTTTGGAATAGTTATAAAATTGGTTAATTTTATTAATATTTTCTTTTGTTTTGATATTGGGATCATGAGTGTTATCTAAGAGATATTTCAATGTCTCAAGAGAACAGTTTGAATAGCAGGCAAAGTGAAGTGGTAAAATATTTAGTTTATTAGCTTGATTAATATTACAACCATTGTCAATTAAAAATTTGACAGTTTGTAATTTAATTTTTTGAGAATTGCATGCGTAATGAAGCGCATTGTTGCCACCACTGTCTGTTAAAGTTATATCTAACCCTAATTCCTTTAACTGTTTTAAAATTTGTAGACTGCTCCCATTGCTTACAGCATAGTGTATTGGCTGAATTGAGTATAAGGAAATTAAATCTCGCCCCAAGCTTGAAAGCTGATTATTAATTTCCTTTTTGATTTCTTTTTTTGTTTTCTGGAGGCGCTTTTTTTCGAGTGAGTACAAGAATTTTATCATTTCACAACCTGGCTCTTTTGAAATCTGGCTCCTCATTAAACTGATTGAAACTAAGTCTGGGATCCAATATACTCTCCCTCTTACATTTCGTACGATTTGTGAGTAATGGAAGCTTTCAAATTCTTGCACAGTAAAGATTTCTTTTAGATAGCCTAATGGCACACCAAAGAGTACTGCCAAATGCAAGGCTGTTTGCCCATAAAGCGAATTTTCTTTTGTTTGCCGATTTAATCCATAGCCTTTCTCTTTAAGTAACTTGATAACAGTTCGCGATACCCTCGAGATTAGACACAGATCAAAGACATTGACTTCGATCCTCGACCTGATCCCATAGATTAACTGAAATTTGTGAAAGAAACTCTCTTTTTTTTGATTTTTCTGTGTTTGCGTTTGTTTTTGCCTTTGGTGGAAACTTGGGGACTTGATCAGAGTTGTATCGTTCCAACTTGGTACATACAATTTGCTTGTTAATAAATGGATTTGCAAATCTTCTTTTTTTGGATCAGTAAATGCCCTTAAAAATGCTGTGTAGCCTTCCTGATCACGCACAGTTAATTCTTCTAAAGTTGGTTTGTAGTTTTTTAATAATTCTAAATCGTTTTTTTCGATTATTTGAAAAAGATTCATTTCTTTTCTTTTTTATTTTATTTTATTTTGGGAAAAAAAGTTTTAATAAAAAAAAAATGAAATTCTTTTTCTCGATTTTGTTTTTCTAAAGTGTTTCTTTTTTTTAAATCACCCTCAACTGATTTTCGGTTGAGCTACCTTTTGTCTTTGAATTTCTTATTGATTTTTTGATTCTTTTACTTTTCAAATATTTATCTTAATTTTTTGAGTTATTTCATCTTATTTTTTTGAGTTTTTTAACTCCAACAATTTTTCAAATTCACAAAATCATTTAGACACAGCAGTTTTGTCGGTTTTTTTCTTAAAATTTTTGATTTTCAAAGTTAATTGTTTTTTTCTTGTCTTGAGATTTAGAGACAATTAAACGGTTTTTGGTATTAGTCTGAAAACTTTAAGCACACAAAAAAATAATTGAATTGATGTTTGGCAAAAGAATTGTATTTTTTTTTTATTTCCTTTTTCCTTTCTTTAACATGATTCTGAAGAAGACAAAACTTAAATGATCACAAAAGATGATAGAGAATATGTAAAATACTTTCTGAATCGCAAGTTTCTTTTTGACATACTGATAAATACAAAAAAATCACTTACAATTTTTAGTTCAATTTCCATTTTTTGTTTTAATCTTGTAAACTCTACTTTTGAAGAATTCCATTAAAAACAGTTCTCGAAAAAGAATTTTTTGAAGGAGTAACTAATTTAGAATGTTTCTTAACATTTAACCAATCAAATGCTTTAAAGCAACCTAAAAAATTCTACAAAATGAAAAATGAACCAAAAATTATCAAACATCTATTTAAATTTATCAGCAGTTATTGATTTTTTTTTTTCAAAATATCAATAATATTCAAAATAATGTATTTATGGTTGTAGCTATGTATGAACGAAACTTCAAAATTAACATTTTGTCTCAGAACTGTAATCTAGAAGTTTAATTAAATCTATAGAATTAACGTCTCTCATTGATTTTGGCAAGATCTTGTAATTTTTGTAAAACATGGATATAAAAAAAACTTTTTAAAACTTGAATGAAAAAATATCATTTTTGATTGAGAAAACAACACTTGAAAAAGAATGCTATTCAATTGTTGGTTTATAAAAATGAAATGAATTGGTTTATAATGTCATAGTTTTTTTTCAATTTTTAATGTTAAAAAAGTAAGTAAAATTGAAATCAAATTAAATGTATTAGGATTCTATTTAGTTGACAAAAACACCGAATTGTTGGATTAGAAAACTTCAAAACTAAAAAAAAAGAAAACAGAAAAACTTTTAATTATTCTATTTAATAAACTT
Source organism: Anaeramoeba flamelloides (assembly GCA_027625915.1). NCBI lineage: Eukaryota > Anaeramoebidae > Anaeramoeba > Anaeramoeba flamelloides. The sequence continues at coordinate 5,940,227 of JANTQA010000032.1, read as the reverse complement.
ATCTCATAAAATAATTCGAAAATATAATCGAATTGACAAAAATTTTTGAATTAACTTTTGGTCTTTTCTAAAAAGAATTTGGAATGGAATTGTATCTGATTAATTTTACAAAAACTGGCAAGACGATTATTTGTTTTCAAAATAACAATAGATTAGGAAATAAAGAATATTCAATTATACTTTGGAAAAATAAATATATCTAAAAACATACTAATCTCTCTCCTCAAATCATAAACTACGAGAGTTTTTACCAATAAAATCACATATTAACTTTTTTCAATCCCTTTTTTGGCAAATAAACAAAAGATTATCAATAATTTCATTTTTTACTTGTTTGGTATCTTTTGCTGTTTTGTTTTGTAAATTTCAAAATGTCAAGTGACGAAGATCTTATCGAACTCGATGAAATTAAAAAACCCAAACTCCAACAAAACCCATTAAAAGCTGAAAAAAAACAACGATCAGGAATAATAATCCAACCCAACACTTTTACTTTGCATGTGAGGTGTGTCACGATTAACCCAAAAAAGAAACAAAAAACAATTGAAATTAAAGGAAACATTCGGGTAATCTTAAGTTACCTTTCATTTTCTTTTTCTTTTTTTATTTAAGAAAAAAATTTTTTTACTTTTTTCTTTTTCTTACTAACAAACCGACCAAACAAACGAAAAACAAAAAGAAATGAAAAGTTAAAAACAAACATTCAAAATCTTTTTTTATTGATTTTTTTTTCTTTTTCCCAAATATTTATCAAACAAAAAAAGATTCAAGACACCGATGATATCACAAGGATTGAAGAAGAATTTTTAAAACTTCACCCTGAAATTTTAACTCGAGATTTTTTTGTATTGCACAAAAATTTATTGTTCAAAACGGGAACAATTAAGGAATGCGGGATTGAAGAAGGGGGTAATGTAGAGCTTTACAATGCTGTTGATCGGACTATTAGTAATGCAAATGAGGGTTACACTTGTATCTTTTGGTCAAGCATGTTCCTTATCCTTGGGCTAATTCTCTTTGTTAGTGCTTGGTCATACGACTTTGGTGAAGATGTTGTAGGGCGTGCCCTGCTATCCGTGTTTGGGTTTGTTATCAGTTTATCTTCTCTCATTGTTTTTACAATGGGTGTTTGCCAGGCGAAAATCTGTGGGCACAGCTCTTTTAGTGGCCACAAATGGAGATAGTTGTTATCAGTTTTTTCAAAAAAGAAATTTGTTAATCAAATAAAAAATAATACTTTTTTTGAAACATCTTTGGTGGTTGTTAATTGTATTAAAGTTAGTGTTTTTTTTTTTTTTTTTTTTGTTTTTGTTTGATTTTTCAAACAACAGGCAACATATCACGAATAATTAATTGTACTCTTTAATAACAAATTCCAAATAATTTTTCGATTTTTTTTTCACCGTAAATATGATCCAAAAATAGAAGATTATAAATTTCTATGTCTTTTGCTCCAATTTTGGTATTTTTTATTTTTTCTAATTTCCAGTAATTGACACCAAAAATAATATGAACTCTTATGTGAATATTAAAAATTGAAAGGAAATTGTTGATCAATAAACTAACAAAGAAAAAAAATACCAAGATTATAAACCGAAACAATTGTTACTTATTGTGGAAAAATTAATAAATAACCTATTAATTTGGAATTGAATGAAGAGTACTTGTTGAAATTTGAATTGAACAAGGTTAAAAAAGTTTAGGTACTGTGCTTTTTGAGCATTAGGGATTTATCCAAAATTGACTTGCACTGTAAAAGGGAATTTATTGAAAAACTACAATTTTAAGAAACAAAAGAATGTATTTATTGTTTTATAGAATAATTTTTTTAAAAAAAATCACCATCAATAATTTTAAATTCAAAAGTATAAAAAACAATATTTAGTTTATAGAGTAAGAGTGAAAAACAGAATTTAATTGCTGTTTTTGAAGCAAATTTTCTTCAAAAAATCAAATCTTCAATAGACATTGGGTATTGAGTACTCATTTTCATTAATGGGATTTACTTTTTGAGATTATTAATTTTAAAGTTAGTTTGAAAAATAACAAATTCAACCTGGAAAAAAAAACCATATATAGATTGAATATTTGGAAGTATTTGGGTTTTATCTTTTTTTGATTGAAGAAAATAACAAAAAAGTGAAATTTATTGTCTTGACTCATAGAAAGAATAGTTTAATACCAATTTTGGTTTTAAAATTGTTTTTATTTTTTGGTGGTGTGTGTTCTACTCAGCACAGAAAAAAAGGAGATTTATTTTTAAGGAAAATTTAAATGGAATTTCCTCTTTTAAAAAAAAAAATACAATTATTTTTTTTTATTGTTCCAATATCAATAAAAATAGAAAACTCAAACCCTTATTTACTGATCTTTAAAATTATTTTGATTTTGGAACCAAAAAATAATAAAAACCGGGAAATATTTTTACTTTTTTTAGTGTTTTTCAGCAAAATAGTCTATAATTTTGTTGAACAACAACAGTAAATCAAAAGTTGTGACCAACAATATTCTTATCAAATTTAGATATATATATATATATATATTCATTCAAAAAGAATTCTATTTTTTATAAAAGCCAGTATTCTTTGTAGTGAAGATATATGTATTTTTCTACAACACAAAAAAACACCACAAATTTAAAATTTGGAAGACTTTAGATTATAAAAATTTACTTTAATTTTGGAACAAGTATCAAATAGAGACTTTCTTAATAAATTGAAAAAACGGTTATGTCCACTTTTTAATCAAAAAACAAACTCTATTTGTTTAAAAGAAGAAAGTAAAACTTGTCTTAAAAGAGTAGTATTTTTAAAAATAAAATGCAATCTTTAAAAAATCTCATTTTTTTTTTGTAATTTATGTTTTTAGCTTCTGAAATAAATGAGTGAACCCCATCTAAACATTTTATTAATTTTCATCTATTTTTTGTTGATTGTATTTTCCTATTGATGTACAATTGTCTGTAAGATTTTATAAATTCCTATTAATATAGTTTGAGTTATTTCAATTTTCAATATCTTTATTGATTAGTTAAAAATAATTACACAATCATTTGAAATATTTTGTATTCAACCCCTGTCCAACAATTGAAAACAATTTGACAATTTTTTTCAATAATACCACTCGATTTTTTACACAACATTTCATTTTGTTTGAGTTTTTTTCGTGAAAAACTATTGAAAATAAAAAATTTTTTTCTAATCTAAAATAGAGTCTCCAAGTCTTTTAGTTGGCTCGCCAACCATATAAATACAAACTTGAGTCCTTAATTCTTTCTTTTATTACCCGTAGTAAAAAAAACTGATAATTTCATTTTTTTTATTTTATCTTCAAATGCAAATTTTTGTCAAAACCTTAACTGGAAAAACCATCACTTTAGAAGTTGACCCAAGTGATACAATCGAAAATGTCAAAGCTAAAATCCAAGACAAAGAAGGAATCCCACCTGACCAACAAAGACTCATCTTTGCCGGAAAGCAATTAGAAGACGGACGAACCTTAAGCGACTACAACATCCAAAAAGAATCTACTCTTCATTTAGTCTTAAGATTAAGAGGAGGTGGAAAAAAGCATAAAAAAAAAAGCTATGACAAGCCAAAAAAAGAAAAAAGAAAGCTTCGAAAGATTAAAATGTCCAAGCTCCGTTTCTATGAAGTTGTTGAAGGTAAAATCAAAAGAACCGGTGTCGAATGCCCAAACTGTGGTGCAGGTGTATTTATGGCCAAACACGAAAACAGATACTACTGTGGAAAATGTCATATGGCTCTTGTAAAATCTCAACAAGAAGAACAAAAAAAGAAAAAAAAAAGAAGAAAGAAAAGAGTTGCTAAAAATTAAATAAGTTTTTTCTGGTTATGCTTTAATTTTTGTTTTATTATTTTTCAAAAAGATTTAAAAGAAAAAATAATAAAAAAACAAATTTCTTTAAAAAATTACCTTAGAGATTTTGGTGGTGCTTCGTCAAGTTTTAATTTCTTTCTCAATATAAGCACAAGCCAATTTTAAAAAAAAAAAATGAAGATCAAATTATAAAATTTTTTTTCTTTTTTTTTGTTTTGCTTTCTTTTTTTTTTTTTTTTTTTTTTCTTTTACTTTTTAATTTTTTTGTTTTTTGAAAAAATCTTACTTTTGAAACTATGCTTGAGATTTTTTTAACAGTACTTGTATGTTTTTGTGAAAACTGAATTGTATTGTTTAAAATTTTTAGGACGGCTAATAGCTTCAAATAGGATTTAATCAATTTTCAAACACTCCTCTCAATCGATCGATACTCTTGTGTTCTGTCAATTACGAATTTCAACCAAATAGTTTTTTTTTCAAGAATTTTCTTTCGCACTCTGTTGTATAATTGTGATCTTTACAACATCAAATTCTACAGAAAAAGAATCAATTTTATGAAGAACATTTCACTAGATTTAAGAATTACAAAATCAATAATTCCAATGATCTTTGCAAACAGCAATTTTACCATTTAAAAAAATCACGAAATTTTTTTTTATTTCAATAAACAAAACAATTCTCTCCCAAAATAACAGAGAAACAAAAGCAAAACATATTGTTAATTGTAAAATAAAAGAAACAAAACTTTCCTTTAAACATTGAAAAAGAAATAAATAAACACAACCCTTTGTAGAAAACAAATCAACAAAGCCACAAATTCTACAAGGAAAAGCCTAAATATTACAGATTGGCTGGAATTTAAAAGGTTTGAGATTTGGTGATGATTTATGAAGCATTTTTTTTGAAAGCTGAATGAAAATTTTCTGCAATTTATTTTTCAACATACTGTATGATCAAGCTTATTTCAAATAGAAAATCTTTCTGTCAAAGATCCCATCTCTAAATAATTTATTTGGGTTTGGGATAAAATAAAAATAATTAATCAATTATAAAATAAAAACAGACAACTCGTTTAAAAAAGTGTGGAAAAAAAAGTTTTCATAGTGGCACTTCAAACTGTCTAAGTCACATGTTCTAAGCAATTTTGGGTAACACTTTAGAAAACTTTTAGTATGCACATTTTTAAATCATCTGTATTGACAAATTTACACTTTTTGTCATCATAAATTTTGACTTAGTTAGAATTATCTAAAAGTAGTTTTATAAAAAACCAATTCCTAAAAAAATATTAATTTAATTTTAATGAATGAGAAATAAATTTGTTCTTATCATTAATCATAAATCCTTTGATCTACTGATATTTTCAATTACCATTCTGGAAAAAAATTGTCAAATGGAAAAAAATATCAAATGGTTTTTAATTGTAAGGTGTGCAAAGGAAAATTTTGCAATTATTTTTTTACTTATTTTTCACAGATCAATCAAGATATATGGAACTGAAATTCCCCAAACTTGATTAATACCCATCGCTAAAATCTTAAAAAAGTAGCCACCATAAAGTCAAAATTTTCACTTTTTAATATTTTTAAAGAAGATTAGAAAACAACTTTTTGAACTATACTTGTGTCTATAGCTGATTTTTAGTATTCAAAGTTCTTGTTGAAAAAGAATTTATTAATTTTAATTTCAAAGGTAAAATTAAATACCAAATCAAATACTAAGTTGATTTGTTTTATCTACTTTGGTAAAGCTTAAATGATTTAACTTTTGTTCTTATCTCAACATTCTAATCTGGCACTTTATTTTATGTTTGAAAAAAAAAATCGAATAAATTGTTTTTAATCAGGAGGAATTTTAAAATACCCAAAATAAAAATATAACTATAAACTAGAAAGTTTTTAGATCCAATTGTAAATTAATAAAAAAAAGTGAAAGTGTTGAATTCTGGTATAAGGCTCTGATTTTAATTGAACTTACTCTAAAAATTTAAAATGAACAATAGATACATAGATCAAGAAAAAAAAAAACGAAATGGTAAACAATATTAAGATCTTTCATTATATATTGAACCTTTTTCGTGAAATATTTTATATTTAAACTGATGTTTTTTTAAAAAATGATAAGGTCAAGTGATTTTTTTAACTGGAGGGAATTAAAAATAGAGAATACACTCAATGATTTCTATTATCCAGAGAATTTCTTGTTCTTAAATATAATATGATAATACATTGGGGTTTAAGGATTATTCCTAAAAATAACAAGTATTGTTGATGTAAATGTCCAACCAGCCCATTAAGCAAGTAATAACCAAAAGTAAAAAATCTTTTGATCAGATCACTGATTTAATTACATTCTTTTCATTTATTTATCAAAATTGATTATTTCTTTGAAGATCTTCATACCAATCGAATTATTATTTTATGAATTTCTAAAATATCTTAAAATAACTTAAAAAGTTCTTAGGTAAGAAATTCTAATTAATTTTATACGCTGGTATGAATACCTATATCATGATTTGTATTTTAAATATTATAAAAAAGGATCTCACAATTCCCAATAATTACACATTTTACTAAAATTGATTGGGAATTGGAATAAAAACACTAAATTTATCTTGTAATTGTAATAGATAATTATTATGAACTCAAGTATTTTTTAAAATTCACAAATTAATAAATTTTAAAGATTGTAAAGGAAATAGTTAAAATTTTATTTTTATAAAATTTATTGTTCTAATATATTTTGTTAAATTGATTAGTTGAAGTTGAGTAAATATTGTTTCAAAAATATTTAAATAAATCCTAGTTTAATAATTCGAAAATAAGGATATATTATTTTAATAAAAAAATCCAAAGGTATTACCTTGAAAATATCAGTAAACTTTTTTTTTATAAAAACAAAACTTGGTTTATTAGTTTATTAATAATTAATAAATTACTACACTCAGTTCCACTTTTAAGACCCAAGCTTTCAACGAAATTTAAGGAACAAAAAAATCTCATATTAAGGCACAAAATTTGGAAAAATATAAATTTTAGTACAGTAATTTGTTTAACAAAAAAATCCAAATTTTGTGTTTTAATTTGAGATTTTTTATTCTGCCTCAAATTTCGTTGAAAGTTTGTGTCTTAAAAGTGGAACTGACTGTAAAACATTCCATGCTGGGTAAGAACAATAATTTAATCAATTAACATAAGATAATTGAATAAAATTTTTAAAAAATATTATCAAATAAAAGGAATTTCTATTCAAAAGATATAATACTATCAAATATAAAATTTTTTATAAGTAATACCAATAAAACCTAGAATTCTCTTTTCTAAAATACCATTTTTGAAAAACATAAAAAGTATGATAAGTATTTTTTGAGATCTCTAGAATATTTGATTTTGAGGAATATATTCTGAATCTGGTTATATTCATGGAATTATGAGTATTAGATAAATACAATCTAAAAATATATGTTGAATGCGTCAAATATTATATCTTAAAAAAATAATCCTCATAAAAAGATCCGATAAATTTCTCAAAATTTAATTTTTTTCATTAATATTTTCACTGAAATTTCCTTGTAGATAGTAGTGAAATTAATTTTTTACCTTTTTTTAAAAAATCAAAGAGAATATAGAAATTCAGAGCACGAATATAATTGTAATGAAATATCCCATATTTCGATTACATTAGTTTTTATGGTATTTATAACCATCTAAAGCCCATTTCACATAGATTTAATTATCATAAACTCAATTCCAAAAAATGTGACACAAAAAAAAAATTACACTCATAAAAATATACTCCAAAATACATGATACTTGTACATTAAAATAATAAAAGACCCGAAAATATTTAATTAATATTATTTATATATTTTATAGTAAATTTAAAATTCAATTCGAAAAATAAAAAAGAAAAAATAAAAAAAAGTGTGCCCTTATTTTTGGAACACGGTTTAGTATCAAAAAATTGAAAAAAAAAACACAACCACGAATGTTTACAATTGAATATCACATTTGTAAAATTGGAAAAAAAACTTTAATTTTGGATAAATTCTACTTTATGAATTATATATTTAATCGAATAAATTATTTCATTTATGATCTAGGTTTTTATATAAAATAAATAAAAAAAGATGTGAAAATTTTTTTAAAATGAGAATTTTATTACTTTTTAACAATTAAAACTGATTTGATAATTTCTTTCTGAATGATCAGATTATTTTTGAAAGAATATAATACCCAAAAAAAATTATAGGGTTAAATTATATGATCATGCTATTTTCAGTTTAGATTTCATTTATTTTACAATTAAATTACTTTTTCGTGAAAAGATATTTTCTCATGAAAAAGAATTTTCTTCAAAGTAAGTAAACTATCTTTCAAAATCATTGACCCATTAAAAATCAAATTTTAAAGAAAAATGTTTTTAATAAGTGAAGTTATCTATTATAATATAAAAAATTCTCTTTTAATATTCAGTTATATACTCAAGAGATATTTATTTTTCCTATTACAATAAAATAAAAAAAAGTAAAAAAAAAGCAATTAAAAAAAATTGGTTCATTTATTTTGAAATAATTATTACATAAAAAATAGAAATTTTAAAAAAATAATAAAACCCATTTATCGATTCTCACCCCATTTGAATAAATAATTCTAATCTCTTTTTCATATTTGAAACCAATTTTTTCATTAATTCATCTGTTACTTCTTTCCAAAATGTCATTTTTCTTTTCCATTTTAACAAAATACCGTGGAAAAAATAAAAAAGAGAAAAAATGATTTATTTGCAAACTTTTCATTGGGAGGGAAAAAACTTCAAAACCATACAAATGCAGTTCAAAATTCAAATGTAACATGGCCATTTATTATAAAATTTAGTATACTTTTAAGCACCCAGTTTAGGGAAAAAAAGATTATTTTTTAATATAAAAATTTAAAAAAAAGTTTCAATATGATTTGTAATTGAAAAAAATAACCACAATCGATAGTAAAATCAATCAAAGGTAAAAAACAAAATAACTTGAAAAAAAAAATATATTAATAAAATTCTCAATACAACAAAAAAAATTCAATTTAGATATTTTATAATAAAAATCCTAAAAAACTTTTTTGGATACCCTCAAAAATAAAGTATGCTTATTAACTGGTTTTTGATGATCTACTTGTTTTTTAAAAATTTAAATATTGTAAAAAGTAATAATTTTGGTAATCTCTAAGACAATAAAGATCTCGCTTTACTCAATGAGATGTAAAAACTTAAAAATAATTTTTAATAAATATTGAAAAAAATAAGTTGAAAAAACCTGAACAAACGACTTTTTATAAACTTACAAAACGAGTCAACATTTTAGAAAAAGGATATATTTCAAAAATAAAATTAAAAAAGTATATAAAATTGATAAAAATATCAGACATGAAACTAATCCCTCACAAGATTTTTAGTTGTTAAGATTAGGGAAATTGGTCGAGTATTGCAAATATTTTATTCAAAATCAAATCCTTTTTCTAAATTACCAAATTTTTTTATGACCTCTTGAATAAACCCAACCTAAAGTTTAACAAAGTGAGGTATATATAGAATACTCAAGTAATTATTTGATAACGAAAATAGATCTACTTTTATCAAAATTAATAGAGTTTTATTGAGGTTCGCTATGAATTTGGAAAATAATAATTTTTATTCTTGTTTTCTGCTTGATAGGATGTTGTGTTGAACAATTGTATTTTAATTTTCCAACAATCATTTTCAAAGTAATTTTTGAGTTAAAATTTTCAAAGGAATTTTTTCTTAATTAAAAGAAACTGTTCACCCCTAACCGAGCACAATTTCCCTAATATTAACATTAAAAATCTTTTTTGGGATTGTTTTCATACCAGATATTTTTTTCGAGACTTTAACTGTGAAAGGGTTTCTCGATAAAAATGTAGAATAATTTTTTTTTAATATCCCTTTTTTAACAATAGAAACTTCTACTTTCAAAATAGTTCGTTAGAAAGAATATTTTGAAGTCCAACTTATTTTACAAAGTTTCTAAACGTTTAAAGAATTAAAAGTAAATTCCAAATTTTGTAAAAAAATTGAAAAAAAAAGAATCAAAACTTTTTTTGAATTTGAAAGTTAAAATATAATTAGATCAGAATTCTTAATTGAAGAAATAGAGACAAATACCCTTAGAAATTAAGAAAAGAAACTCAACAAATAAACAGGTTAATTTGTCTGAATATAGAGGAGATAGAAATCAAAATCTTTCTGTCAAAAGAAAAACCATAATTTTTATTTTTTTTATTTCCTTTGAAACTTTTCTTTTTTAAAACCATTTGAGTTTTTAAAAGAGCAAGATAACTCGTTAATCGTAATGAGCGAAAAAAGTAAAACAAGTGAGAGTGAAACAACCAGCGCAAGTGGGATTGGGAGTGGAAGTGGAAGTGGAAGTGGAAGTGAAAGTGAAATGTCACTTCATCTTAACCAAAACCTCAACCAAAAATCGAAATCAGAATCTGAAAATCAAAGCGGTGGTTCCTCTTCAAATTCTGGTAGTGAGTCAAATTACAATGACGATCTTGAATCCATCAAAAAAGAAGACAAAGAAAAAAACAAACAAAAAAAAAAACCTGAACAAACATGGATCCAGAAATATATGACAAAAGGGGCAATAAGCAATAGTATAACCTTTTTTTTTTTAATACTTGGATTGATCTTAAAAGGAACCAACACCAAGAACAAAAGTAAACTAATTTTTTTTTTTTATTTTATCCCCTGACTTTTAATTTATATTCGAGTTTGGTGATTTGTTTCTTTTTCAAGAATCTTTACTTGAAACCTGTTTTATTCCTTTTTTTTTTTTGGAACAAACTAAACAACAATTTAAACTTTGGTTGTTTGAGGCAACACTAATAACGTTTGAATTTGACATAACCATTGTAGCACTATTTCTTGTTTTCAACAAACAGAAGCTAACTTTAAAAATATAATTTTTTGCAGACAAGCACCACAAATAATTCACTAACAAAAAAAATTCAAAACATTAAAAAACAAATCACCAAAATAGAACAAACCCCTCATTTTTTCGAATTTGGAAAAACAAAACAATTTATTATTATTCATAATCCTATATTTTTACATTTTTTAAACATTCTGAGATGAATTTAAAGCAAACACTTATAAAGGAAAAAGATCATAGGGTGTGGTATGGCAAGGAGGAAAATAATTCCTTTGTTTCAACTTTAATTTCGTTAGTTTTTTAAAGCAATTTGATAAACCTAATTTCTAATTGATTCTTAAAAATTTTTAATGTCTTTCAATCCAGATCAAATTTTCTGTTAAATAAAAAAACATAAAATACTATTTGTTGCAAAATAAATCAAACAAAATTATCATTCAGCTTTCTAAAAAAAGGTTTTTAAATCAAATACAACATTTCAAATTTTTAATTCCATAAAATCAGCTTAAATTCTTAATACCCCTTTTAGAATTGGGTGGAACTTTGGTGATTTGTTTTAATTCTTGGCATTGTGATTTTTTGGGAAAGCTGAATGAAAATTTGGATCTTTATATTTTGCAATTAACAGTATCAATCACATTATTTATTAGACCATGATCTCAATATCTGAATTGTATTCAAAACAAAAATAATGGTTAAATGTTCAATTGAAAAATTATTTTTCATAGTTATAAATTCAAAAATTCACAAAAATTGAAAATTACCCAAATGAAACCCTCTTTACTTTACCTTTCTATCTTATCTTGAAACTACGCTCCACATTTTAATCTGGATAACTAGAATTTATACTATAAATTAATTTGACATTGAAGTAACAGTTCTAAATACTTTAATCGACCTAAAATCAAAACCAAACAAAATTACCCCTAAATTTCCTACTCTACCTGACCTTATCCCAATATAAATCTAACATAACCTTCTTACTTGATTATACCCCCCCAAAAAAAAAAAAAAAAAAAAAAAAAAAGAAAAAAGACACTCTAGCAATATCTTATATAAAAATGAAGTTGAAAAAATAATTTATATGATTATATATTAACAAAATAAAAACACCTGAATAATCTACAAATTTTAACAAAAAAACCTTTTTTTTTGCATCAAAAATAGGTTGTTTATTGAAGGCTACTTTAATTTTATTTTATAATTTTTGTCAACATTAATAATTATAAATTTTACAAAATTATTTTCATTCCATTTTCCAAATCGGTATAGATGTTTAAAAATAACAATCTTTAGATCGGAAAGATCTTTTACATATTTGCCTTTTATAAACGGCGAGATGTTTTTCGAAAATTAACACCATTTTCTAAAAAGTCCAAGAATTAGGGATTATCAACAATTTTAGAATTTTCATTACAAATCGACAAATTAGTGATTAATTTATCTTTTCATGATGATGTAGAATAACATCAATTTGTGTTTGTTTTTTACCGATAATCTGAAATATTTATGATAATACTGAAAACTCGCCATAATGGCCAATTTCGCAATAATCAAAAAAAAACTTGAAATAAATTGAGAAATTTTTTATTATTTGATTAATGCTTAAAAAAATGACTTAAAAGCCAAATAAAAATAAAACAATATAAAAATAATGTAATTATTGATTCTTTATTAATTTGATTTTTTGTAACAAAACAAAATTTTTTCTTAAATTTTTGATTTGATAAAGATATTTTCTAGGAATAATCGTTAAATTTGTTACTACTATTTTTATTCTTAACAAAATCAGAAATTATTGAAATTACGTAAAACTCCCGATAACCTTATTTTTTCACAAAATAATTATGTATACTAATTTCCCTATTTTCAAAAAATGAATTAAAAAAAAAAAAAATGAAAAAAAAACATAATTGAAAAGAAAAAAAACAATGAAAAAAAAAAAAATAAAGAAAAGACTATCTAAATAAAAAGAAAAAAAAAAGAAAGAAAGAAAAGAATATCAAAATAAAAAGAAAAAGAAAAAGAAAGAAAAAAAAAAAAAAAGAAAAATAAGTAAAAAAATTTATCAAAATTTTTAAAAAATATTTGCAACAAATTAATAGAATACAACTATAAGCACTCCCAGATTACAATCTTTCAAAAAAAAAAATAATCAATTTTTTAATTTTTTTCTAGTTTTGAAAAATAAATACAAACAAAAACGTAAATAAGTTTTCTCATTTCAAATAACAGAACAAACTTTTTTTTTTTTTAATATACTTTTTTATTTTAAATTATTACCATTTTTTTCAAGTAACAAAAGAGATTAATTTAAATCATAATTCGAGAAACTAAATGTATTTTTAATCCCCCCCATAAGATGAAATATTAAAAAAGAAATTTTCTTAATTACAAAACTAATTGCTCCATTTTTTTTTTTTTGAAATGGGTTTATTATTTAATATTAATTATTTAATTGATTATATGTGATAAAGGAAATTCAAAATACAACCTATTTTTGATCTGAATGGAAATCATTTTTTGATTTAAAAATTATTTTTGTTATTGATCAAACCAAAATAAATTTAAAATCGATTTTATTTACCTCTTATGTCAATAGCCCTCACCAAATTATATTCAAGTATATTCATACCCATATCATAAACTCTGCAATACTTGAAAATGGGTCAGAGAGAATGTGACACAAGAGAATTTTGATTTTATAATATTTTCAAAGTAATTTTGGATTTGTAAAGTAGAAAATACTCGGCTCAAACCCTACAGGGAAGAATTTAGTTAAAAAAATCCAAAATTTAAATTATAAGAATTTCTATTACGATAGCAGTTATTATATTTAATACGTATGAACTTGAATATAAAAGTAATATGAACTAATCGTTAAATTCAGATAGTAATCAAGTAAAAAATTTTGGAAAAAAAACATAATTTTATTTTTTGACAATTTCTGTTGTCTTGAAATTGTTTAAATTAAATAAACATGAAGTCTAAAACAGAAAGTAATCTAGATTTATATTCGACTTTGGAGAGGCATTAAGGGAATCCAAATAAGGAATTTTTTTTATTTCAATTTCTAATGGCTTAAATTAAAAGGTTATTACCACTTAATGCTTTGTATGCGTGTACCTGTGTTTGTTTAATAGACACGCGTGAGCTATATTTTAATACTGTTGATCAAAAGTCAATTTTAATAAACATTTTCTTATTACTCAATTTTGTAAATCAACTTTTCCAAAGATTCAAATATTTTTAATATTTAATGAATTATGAGGGAAAATATACCAAAAATTTGGCATTTTTTCAAAAAAATCTATTAATCTATGATACTTTGAATTCAAAATTCAAATTTCAAAAACCATATTTTTTAAAAAAAACTAAACTCCATTTCACTCAAATGGGCCCAGCCAAAAATGAAAAAACCGATTCATTTTAAGAATCAAGCTAACACACAATTGTTTAGAAATAAGAGAAATAATCAACTTCAGGTAAAGATTGATGTTCATTAAAGAAATACCTGAAAAAAACGATAAATTTTAGGTAAAAATAAAATTAAAAAAATTTTTTGTTCCCTTTCATTGGAATGTCTTGTACAAATTTCTCAATTTCTTTAGGAAATTAAAATTGCAGACAATAAGATTTTTTAATCCAGTAAGTTTCAAATTTAAGTCACAAACTTTCAACGAAATTTAAGTCACAAAATAAATCTCAAATTAATACACAAAATTTGGATTTTTTTTTTTTACAAATTATTTTTACTAGAATTTGAATTTTGTTTCTTAATTTGAGATTTTTTGTGCCTTAAATTTTCGTTGATGTTTGTGACTTAAAAGTGGGACTGACTGTAGTAAATATATTGATTTTAAAATAAATTACAAAACCTCAATTTTCTTCAAGTTAATTTGGAATTTTCAAACATTTTTTTTTTCAAATTTAATTTTAAAAGAAAAAAAAAAGCATAAAGCAAAATATAAGAAAAAGAAAAAAAAAAGGCAAAAAGCAAAAAAAAAAAATGATTTTGATCTAAAAATTGAAAATTTATTAAAAGAAAAATATTGGATAAAACTCATAGAATTTGTTCTATTTCTTAAATAAAACTGAGCCCCTTTGACTGAAAAAGAATTTATTTTTCCAAGAACCGGTAAAACACTTGTTAATTTTTAGATCACAAATCTAAGTAGTAAAAACCCAGGCATTTGAACCATAGAAACAATAATATTTTTTTTTTTTTTTTCGTTTTTCAGAGGTTGTAAACATTAACGAAATCCAAATTAGAGAATCAGATGTTTGTTGAAATAAGAATAATAGTTTTCAACAAGGTTTGGAAATTAATGCTTCAAAAAATTTAAATATAATATTTATATAAGAATTATAATATTCTAAAATATATGAACACTTATCAAATAGTCTTAACAATTAAAACTCACTTTTTTAAGTTTTTTTTCAAATTGAAATTTTCTTTTTTTAAAAATTCTTGATTTGTTTTACAGCCATTTTAAAAAAGTAAAGGTCAAAAGTATTCCAACGTGTTACTCAAACTGTTTAAAAAGTGGTGAATCAAACAAAATGAGTACTACCTTTTAAAACTTTTGTTCCTCATTTTTTAAAAACAGCTGTATATTTTTTTAATTTTATTACCTTTATATTAACAAAATAAAAAGAATTTTTTTTTTATAGAAAATTTGAAAAATAAATCTTGGTTTTATTAATACTGATTTTTATTATATGTTATTATTTTTATTAATAAATAAACACCAAAATAAATAAATCAAAAATTACAAAAGGTCAACAATCCGTTGGAGAATATTTCTTAGCCTTTGGGTTATTTGGATTTGCAGGTGGGATAACCAATTGGCTTGCAGTAAAAATGTTATTTGATAAAATTGGATATGGGAAATATTATTTACCAGGATCTGCAATCATCCCACATAGATTTAAAGCAATTCGAGAAACCATAAAAAATACGATTATGAAAACTTTTTTTGATGAGGATTATTTAAATAAATACATCTCAAAAAAATTTAATGAATTAATGTCAAGTAATAATTTAAATATCGAAGACAAATTAAAAAACATTTTAGAATCTCCTAAAGTTGAAAAAATTATTGATCAAAAATTAGATGATTTGAAAAATAAACCAGAAGGCTTAGTTTTAGTCATGATGGGCATTGAGCCTTCAAAACTAAAGCCTTTAATATTGCCGTTTATTGTGAATGCAGCAAAGGATTTTGCTCCTTTATTATTAAGCGCCTTCGATCCTAAAAAGTTTATAAAAATTAGAAAAATCCGAAAGGAATTAGATAAATTAATGACAGAAAAGTTAAAAGAATTAACCCCTCCCATTGTTAAAAAATTAATGGAAGATGTTATACGTGTACATTTAGGTTGGCTGATTGTTTGGGGTTGCGTCTTTGGTGGATTCATTGGTATTATTTCGAAAGCCGCCGGATACGGATCATAAAATACATAATCTTGATATTTCTAATTTATATTTTTTTTTTCTTTTCTTTTCTTCGTTTTTTCTTTTTTCTTTATTTTTTTGTCTTTTTTCTTTATTCTTTTGTCTTTTGTTTTTTTTCTTTTTTTATTTTATTTTCGTTTAGAAATGAAATTTAAAAAGCAGAATTAATCAGATCAATTAATTTATAAATTATTTTCATTATAATTTAATAATTCTTTATTATTTTTATCGAATAATAAAATATTCATTAATTTTTAAAGCACCTTTTTTATTTTGTATACGAGAAATAATCATCGATATGGGAAATTTTCAAAACGCCGAAAATACTCGAAAATGGAAAAAATTCGAATTTTTTCAAAAAGTCATTGAAAATAGAATTTTTCATAGTGTTTGTTTTTGCTTTTATTCTTTAGTAGTGCTAATTATTTATATTTCAGGTAAATTTAAATTTTTTTTATAAAGAACTAAAAAAATCCAATTATTTTTCAAATAAATAAAATTAATACAATAATCCAATATTTTTGTAATATTTTAAGGATTTTTTTTCAGAACAAAAAACAACAAAAAAAAGATAAAGTCAAGTTTCCACAATACACTTCTTAAATTAAAAAATCAAAACCACCTTTGAATTCTGATAATCTAATCTAATCAACTGCTTCTTAGGATTTTTAATTCAAAAAAATATTTCAAAATATTTTTTTATTTATTTTTTTGGAAAATTTGTTAAAATTTTTTTGAAAACTCGCATTTAAACATTTCAAAACAAAAATAGTTAGATCAGGTAAGGGGGGCTATTTTTCATATTATTTTTTTGTTCAATTTGCTAAATATTAATCGTTTTAAAAATCAAATTTGATTTAAAAAATAATGAAAAAGAGTTTTTAAAGTTATAGAATATTTTTTATTTTATCATTCTGAAATGTTGGGGATGTCTTTTTTTCTTTCATGGTAATTATAAATTGAAAAGGTGGACATTTATACGGTTTAAACAAATATATTTTTGATTTCAGGTTTGTTTGATAAAAGTTGATTCGTTTCTATTTTTGAGTATTTTTGAAGTTTTTCTGTTCATCTGATTGTTATTAAAAAGTTAATGACAAATTTATAAATCAGTGATTCCAATATCTTTTTAAGATCGATTGATTATCATCATTTTTTTATTTTTTTTTACGGATACTATTGATTATTTCTGAAAATATTAAATAACCAATTTAACATAAAAATTCTAGATAAACAAAAAAAAAACAAAAAAAAAAAGATATTAAAAATTAAACAACATTTTGATCTTAATTTATTTTAGAAATATAGAATTACAAAATTCAGATTTCGGTAAATATTTTTTTTCAAAAAATAGTAAAATAAAACCCTACCTTTTTATTTAAATTTGATTACAAGATACTAATATGATATTCTTTTTTTGAGTTGGATAAGATATTTTAATAAAGAATTATTAAATTTGTAAAAATTTTTTAAGAGAAGGTAGGTATATTTTCACAATTTTATGTAGATTAGTTTATTCAAAATTGAATCAGAAATATTCTTTTTTTAATAATACACCTTTCACTCAAAGGTTTTCAGCCAAAAATGCAAAATTCTATTCATTTTAAGAATCAACCAACTAACATATGGTTTAGAAATAAGAGAACTAATTAACTTGAGATTAGAGTTGAGATTCATCAAAGTAATACCAAAAACAAACATAAATTTTCAAAAAAAAATCTAGTGCTAAAAAATTTTAGGCCCTTTCATTGAAACGATAAGGCAAAAATCACTCAATTTCTTTAGGAAATAAAAATTGTTGAAAATAATATTTTTTTTAATAGTAAATATAGTTCTTATAAAATAAATTACAAATGCTCTATTTTCTTAATGCTAATTTGAAGTTTCACATTTTTTTTTTACAAGTTGACTTTTCAAAAGAAACAAAAGAAACAAAAAAAGAGAAAACGAAAAAAAAATTGACTACAAAAGAAAAAATGAATGTTTATAAAAAATGAAAATTGGTTTTGAGAAAAATACTGGATTAAAAACATAGAATATGTTCAATAACTCTTAAAAAATGGACCTCTTTAACTGATAAAGAGTTTACTTGAATGAATTTTCTTTTTTCATTCTTGTTTTTAACAAGTTTAATTTGAGATGTAATATGTTTTATCTAGTATGAAAAAAGAAAAAAATTGTTTAAAAAAATATGTTGTTAAGTACTTTTTTTATTGGTTTCTTCTTTGATTAATTTCCATCATCCACTGAAACTCATTTTTCAATTGTAAACAAAATCTAAAAAAATAAAACCAAATATTTAATTTAAAAAAAAAATCTTTCCAAAAATTGAAAAATTCAAAATTTAACTCTTGATTAACTTTGGGTTCGTTTTCTTTTCAAAAATAGAGAAAAAAAATTATATTTTGATTTCAAAGTTTCAATATACGACAACACTTAAAAAAACTTTTTCAGTAATATTTTAACAATTAAAATTTACAAAAATGGGAAAATTTAACTCAATTCTTAATTCGTGAAAATAATTCATAATTGGTGATTGTGAGACCAAAATCCTGATAAAAAACACATTTTATCACTCAAAATTTCAAATATGAGATTCATTTAAACTTATCAGTCAAGGATCCTATTCATAATAATTCAAAAAAGACAAAAAACACAACAATATAACCAAATAGCATTATAATTGATTTTTTTTTTTGCGAAATATCTTCTTATTTGGTTCACTTTTAATTGTGCAAATGATCATTATTTAATCATTAAAATAAAGATAAATAAAAAATGTAATGTATATTTGCACAATTACTCGTATGAGCATATTTACTTTCCTTGAATGAGAATTATTAAACAACCTAATTCATTATATTTGATTAAAGTTTTTAAAGTTATCATTTACAGTGTCTATGAACGAATAGAATTTAAAAAGCACAAAAAAAAATTTATATTTTTGGTTTTCCTATAAAACATTATTTTTTAAACTTATTGATGAATTTTGTCCAAATAATCATTTGATTCAAACTTAGCACTAATTCTAATTCCACTCAAAGTTAAAATGTCAATTTCTGATATAATATGGGGGATTTTCATGCCCTGCCATTTTCTAGTAAAAAATGGTCAAATGATTGTGAAAAATTTTTCAACATTTCTGTAAATTTTAAACACAAACGAAAGCTATATTTAAGTGCTGTTTATTTGTAATGATTAGAGAAATTTATCTTTTTTTTGAAACGATGAGCCAATAATTAATTTTTGCCATACTTTTTCTTCAGATTAGATAAACTATGTTCAAAAGAAATTTTTGGTTCAATTAGGTAGTATTCTTGTGCGTCTTCCAATTCTTCTACAATTTCATCTATTTGCATGTCTGCAGTTATTTCAAGGATCCCTGTATAAAAAAATTGAATTAAAGTTTTGATTGTATCTAATGATCTCCCTGAGTAGTCTTGCACTTGGCTGATCTCTTCCTTAACACTATTAAACATGTTTCTATACAGGCCCGATCTTGCTTGCAATACAATTTTGTTTACGTTGATGATATCAACTTCTTCAGGATCTTCAGAATCCAAAACAATTATTTGAAAGTCCATTTCTCCTTGTTTTTGATTTGATTTGAATTTCTTGGTTAATTGTTGCTCAAAAGTTGAGACCTGTTCGGGATCTAGCCCTAATATTCGAAGGCACTCTTTGACAGATTCCTTATTTAGTCTCTTATAATCTCTGCCATAGACCCATTCAGCGAAGTCTTGATACCACTCCTGGTTCAACGAAGCCTTTTCAAGATGTGTTTTGATGTATTGCGGTTCCAAATTTGTTCGGAGCTTGAGCATGCTTGAATGCACACCAATGCCAGAGAGGGTGAAATCACAGTGCTCTTGCAATCTGAAAAGCTCCTGAAAGGGTTCAATGAACTGCGCTAAATGCACAGCCCGCCCATACTCCTCATTTGTAATTACCCAAATTGGGTGTACACATAAGCTGTTATTCATGTCGATCAAATTTGTTTTTTGTGGAATAATTTCTCCATTTTGAAAAAGGTAAAGCTTTTCTTCATTCTCGCAACCAAACTTTTTGCTAAGGTATAATTGTAATTTATTTTCCATTCCAATGTCTGTAAGAACAAGTTGAAATGGTTTTTGATTTATTCGGATAATCTCAACAATAGGCCGCGGTATTTGGATCGTCAACCCCAATATTCTCCTATTTGAGTAAATAATTTGAGAATTATTTTGCATCCCATAGCGTTCGATGGTTGAACTCTCATTCAACAATTGGTTATTGTATTGGTAGAGCATTCTATAAATTATTGGTTGATCGTTTCTTAATGTTTTGCGATATTTGAGGAAAAGTGTTTTAATTGTTTCTTTTTTTTGAATCAAGATCTTTTCACAAAGCATGCCGACCCTAAATTCAATACTAAGAACATCCAACCCTTTAGCTATCTCTTCAAGATTTTTTGTCTCAAATGTGTCATCTTTTGTAAAATGACAAGACAGAAAATGAGCTAGAGCATGGTGCTCATCGACTTGTTCTTCACAACAATAAATACAAAAAATTGTTTTGCATTGTAGACATTTATGAAACCCACAACCCAACGAGGGAATAAAACATAAATTTTTACACTCAGGGCACTGTTGGTAATTTCCATTTAAATACTGTTTTGAGATTTTTAGATCCATATCAAAAGTATTTCTGGTGAAAGTCGAAAAAATGGAGAAAAAAGTTAGACTTTTGCAATTTTAAACATGTTTAAACTCAAAAGTAACATCCCTCTTCTTAATTCAAACCCATGGGTCGGGATACTAGAGGATTGGAAATATGTCGTTTTCTTCAATTGAACATTACTTTTTTTTTTTTGATTGTAAAAAGTGGCAAAAATGAGTAAAAAGTGCAATTTTCTAACAATTCATATCAGGAAAATTTCAACTTTACGAAACAGCCTTAAATATTTGATTGTTGTGGAAATAAAGTGGGATGAGAAAAAAAAAATTGACGATTATTTTCTCAAAAATTAAAAATTTAATTGTCAATCTTAGCTAAACTGATCAAAACAGCCATAATTTTTTGAAGATAATAAGAATCCAAAATGGGGACTAAAGCTCATAAGAAGTATATAAATTTAACTTAGATTTTCTTCAGTTCAATTTCACCAAGATCCTACAAATAGAATGCTTAAAAATCAAAAACTTCATTTTTTGTTTTAGAAAAAGTGGCAAAAATGAGTAAAAAGTACATTTTTTCGGACAATTCATATCAGGCAAATTTCAACTTTACGAAATAGCCTTTAATATTTCATCTAAAATATTTATTGAGTATACTTGAAAATCATTGGATTTTTGTTAAGAAGCAATTGTGAAAATGACCAATTTCTTATTTTTTCAATTTTTCATTGAAAATCATAATTGTTACCTAAAACTTTATTTTTTGAAAAAAGACTATTGAATATTAAGATTAAGGATACCAAGTTCAAAGAAATTGATTTGAAATTCAAAGAACTATCCCATTAAAGGACTAGTAACCCTTATTTATTTTTTTTCCCAAAGGTAATAGAGTAATTATTTACATCAGGATACAATTAAACCCGTTATGCAACTTCATTTGTCAACTTTAGAGAAATGAATAATCATTTTTAAAAGATTTCAATTTGGCTTAATTATATTGCCAGTCAAAAGATCTGATCCTTTTTTGTTTAGGTTTTTTGATCAAATAAGAAAAATAAAAATTTGCAAAAAAATTTAATTTTGAAGAAATATCACTTTTAGTAATTTCTGAGAGTCTTTAAGAACAAGTAACGTTGTGGATTTAATCTTATTTTAATAATAAAATAAAAATAAATCAAATATTGTATCCTTGAAGATTTAAAAAATTTGAAAATTTATTTTATTCCCAAATATTTATTATATTTCTTGAAATTTAAAAAACTTGTCAATATACTTTTTCAAATAGCAAGAGTATAAATAAACAAGGTATAGTTTGTTTTACAATCAGTTATTTGATAATATCTAAACCCAATTTCACTTAAAGGGGCCCAGCCAAAAATGAAAAAACCACTTTATTTTTAAAAATCAACCAAACTTAGATTGTTTAGAAATACGAGAAATAATAAACTTGATATAAGAGTCGATAATCAAAAAAAGAAAACCCTCAACAAACAATAAATTTCAAAAAATAAAAAAATGTTAGAAAATTTTTTGATCCCCATTCATTGATACGTCTCGTGCAAAATTCTAAATTTCTTTAGGAAATTAAAATTGTTGATAATAAGATTTTTTACTTGTAAATGTATGAATTTTAAAAGAACATACTAAAACTCACTTTTCTTATCCTTAATTTGGAGTTTCAAACATTTTTTTTTCAAATTTAATTATTTAAAAAAAAAAATAAAAAAAAAAAAAAATAAAGCAAAAAGTAAAAAAAAAAAAAAAAAAATTTACAAAAGGATAAAAAATGATTTTGATCTAAAAATTGAAAATTTTAGTTTGATAAGAATAATTAATTAAACTCAGAGAATGTCTTCCATTTCTTCAATAAAACTGGTCCCTTTGACTGAAAAAGAGTTTATTATTTTTTATATATATTTAAAATTATGCATTTGAATTGTTTTATTTGTTGCACAATCTTTAAAAAATTGAGAAATAATTGTGTGGTCTATTTGATTCATTTAATCATTTAGTTGTTATTGACTTACTGAAATAATTAAGATTGGGTCATTAATTATTGATTATAAATAATCAAATTAAAAAGTATTAATCTTGATTATAAGTTGAATTTTCCAGGTTTTAAAAAAGGTATTTCAGGAGAATTTTTAATTCAATTGTTTGATTCTTTTTCTAAGATTTTTTCATTTAATCCCTAGAAAAAAAAGATTTAGTCTGTTCTTTGAATCAAAAAATTATATTTTTTACAAGTTTAAAATAATTATTGTATTTTTTTTTGAGATTAAGTAGATTTTTTAAACTTAGTTATTTTAGAACTTAGTTGTTTCATTTACAAAGTGTATTTTTGTACACTTCCTTTACAGTCAATAAGATTTCAATCTTCTTTCAAAGAAAATATTTTTTTTTAAATAATTCTAAATATGTTAGATTTTGAACTTTTCAAAATGTGAGATCAAACTTTTAAAAACAATAATTCATTTCTGAAAATAGCATTAAAAGTATTTTTTGTTTTGTAGTTATCAGATTTTTACTTTATTTTTCAATTTCAAGATACAGTAAAATATTTTTAATTTGTTAGTAAATTTACTTGAAGATTTTTTTTCCTTTACTAGTCCCTTAAATCCTTATTTTCAAAATAAAATTTTAAATGTTTAAGATCAAAAACAGTTATTTTTTCTCCATTTCAGTTTCCATAAAGATATAGTTTAAAATAAAAATTTGATTTTTAAGACGTTCTTCTTTGGATTATCTTGATGAAATTGAAATCACAGCAAACAATATATGATACTATACTTCTTAAAAGTCTTTGGGGCCCCCATTTGGATTCTTAGTATCTTCAAAAAATTATGGTGGTTTTGATCAGTTTTACTCAGGTTGACAATTAAATTTATAATTTTTGACAAAATAATTATCTAAGTTTTTTTCTAAAACTATGAGTCTGGTTAATAATTTGATATTTATGATCAATTAAATTTTTTTTCTGTAATTTATGTGATTTCTGGGAATTTATCTGATTTTCAAAATTATCCAAATTTGAAAGAAAACGGTAAAATCCTATTTATTAATTACAATAAAATTGAAAACATTTTCAATATTTCGAAGTTTGATAATGAATAGTAAATTGGTTTCTAGTGGAATAACCTTTTAAAGTTTTTCAAAATAAGAAAGCGTTATATTTAATTGTTATAAAGTCTAATGCATTTTTCACAAAATTGACATATATAACAATTGACACCATTTTTTCAAGTAAATTCTCTATTTTGATTAAAAAAAAATTTGAAGGGATTTTAAGAACTAAATTTTGAATTGAAATTGTAAAAAGTGTGCTCTTATCAGGAGATAGTAGTTATTAAATCTCACAAATTTTTATTCAGTGAGATCAAAATAGGAAAAGATGTCTTATTTTTTTCATAAAATATTTTAAATCTTGTATTAAAAAATGAAAAATAGTATTCGGATCAAAAGATATTTTTCTTTTGGTTTTAGACTGACTTGGTAGGCTGAGTAAGCAATTACAAAATATAATAATTTCGTATTAATGGATAACCCTTGAATCTCACCTTATTATCATATTAGATTTACGAATCAATAGTATTGCCAATGATAATCGATACTTCTAAGTGTATACGAAATTTTTAATTCTCTCAGTTAAAGAAACTAACTAAATTTAATTATTTTATCAAAACAATGATTTCAATTCAAAATATTTTACAAAAAGGTATAATATAAAATAATGATCTAAAAATTTTTTAGGATTACTTTTTTTTTTTTTGATTAAGTAGATATTGTGACTTTAAAAAGTTTCGAGTCAGTTCAATTACAATAAGAGTCTTATCCCAAAATTCTAAATTATCACTTTTTTCTTAATTTGCAATTTAATAATAAAAACGAGATTTTTTACAAATGTTGTGTTTTTTTTTTTGATTTTTAGGTATAAAATGCCTAATTAAATAACATTTATAAGATTTTTTTTTGTACATAAAATAAAAGTGCTAGATTAGTTTGTATGTATAAGAATAAAAGGCAAATAATTTAACATTTCCCAAAGTAGACTATAAAAAATAAACTTAAAATTTTATTGTGACATGTGGTTACATTTGTGAAAAAGATTATAAATTATTTAACAACAAATAATTTGAATAGAAAAAGGAACGACACACCTATGGGTTAACTGTGTGTTTTCGAATCTTCTTTGGATAATGATTTAAAAAATAGAATTTTGTGATTATAATTGCTACTTTGGCGAGGGGTTAACCTCTATCATTATTGAATCTAAATTAACTTATTTAGATATTAGGTAAAAATAGTATTAAGTGCTGAATAGTTTAATTGTCTAAAAAAATTTAATTAGTAAAGAATTCCTAAAAGTTTATCATATCAATTAAAAAGGAAACTTGTGTTTGTAAAAAAAACATCAACTGTTTAAGAAAAAAAAATACCTTTCAAGAAAAATTCAGAGGTTGAATTATCAATTTCAAGACTCCAAAGTTGCAAAATATATTTTCAAATTTTTATGGTGAAAAGTAGATTTGTGGTAAAAAATTTTTCGATTGATTAACCAAAAGATACTTTAGACAAATAATTTCTGAAATATTTGAAAGATTTTGATGTTACAATAAAATTTAGAAAAATGAAACGAAAATAATCGTTCATTGGGTTTTAGGTTGATGATAATTGAGTCAATCTATGATATTTAAAGAAATTGGAAAAATATTTTTTTGTGGGATTTTAAATATAAATTATTACAAACCAGAATAGTATTATTTTAAATTCTGTCTTTAAAATTTGAAAAAAGTAATTTATAAAAACAAAATTCAATATGAAATTTTTTATTTCAATGTCCTACGTAAAAAATATGAGAATTTTATGTTCAATTGTTGTTTATATAAGATTTTTAGAGCAATTTGAGTCTTTTACAACTAATACCAATCACTTTTAATTACAATGTACATTAATTCTAAATATAATTTAAAATTTTCCAAATAGTTAAAACGGTCCAAACAATCACAATAATATAATTACATTCAAATTGGAAATAAATTTGATTTCTGTAAAATATGAAAATCAGTTTTTATACCAATTATTAATCACAGATTGTGGGATTTTTAATCTATAATCAATCATCTTTCGATTAGGTTTTTGCTCCTCATGTGTATTCAGGACACGGATAGTTTTTACTTGGTCATGAAAAATCTAATATTATATATATATATACATATTAATTTTTCTTCTTCTCTTATTTTTTATTTCATAAATTTTCTTTAATTGCTCCTTTCTCTAAATAAATAAATAAATAAAAAACATTTTTTTATCTATTAGTTTTTTATTTGTATTTTATTTTTTGAATTACCTAACTTGTTTAAGACTATCAAAATTTTTTTCAACGATTGATATTATGCTAAAGTTGAGCTTGTTCCTAATAGATGAACTCAAATGAAATTAGTCTATAGTAACTTAACCATTTGATCGATCGATATTTTTTAATAGAATTTTTGAAAAATTTACCAAAAAATTTTTTTGTTTAACTCTCTACAAAATTTTTAACATACCCTTGATTTATTTGTATTGATATTTATTTATATTTGATTTTTACGGAGTATTGAATTTTATAAGTAGTTATTAACATTTCAATTACTGAATGGTTCTAATTTGGTGTTTTTTCTGGAAATGATTAAATAAGTTTTTTTTTTCATTAATCAAATTATGGTTTTTTAAAAATTTTAAATTGGAGTTTATAAGAATCTATGATGATTATTTCCCTTAAAAAAATAATTTCTCTCTCTATTTTATTTTTTCAAAACAAGTAAATCCATGATGTCTCTCATTGAGAGTTTTTGATAAAAATCAAATTTTAG
This sequence comes from Anaeramoeba flamelloides, assembly GCA_027625915.1. Classification (NCBI taxonomy): domain Eukaryota; family Anaeramoebidae; genus Anaeramoeba; species Anaeramoeba flamelloides. The sequence continues at coordinate 5,913,482 of JANTQA010000032.1, read as the reverse complement.
AAGAAATTAGTTTTATCATAATCAGTATGAGACAGAATATAAAACTTCAAGTAATAATGGTGTTTTTAGAGTCTTGTTTTGTTTATTTAAAGAATAATTTTGATTGAGAATAAAAATATTATAAAAAAATTATATAAATTAAATTTATTAAATTTAGGTAAAGGTATCCTATTAATAGATCAGATGTGAATCACTTTAATTGTTCCTTTTTAATAGATGCTTTATTAAGCGTCTCACTTCTTGAAAAAAAAAAACAAAAATGATTTTTTATCAAAATTTTTTTATCAAAAAACTCTAAATATTATATAAATATTGCTTATAATCAGATAATCGGGTAAAGGGTTAGATCAAGAGTTTTTTCATTGTTTTCTTTTTTGATTTGTTGGGCAGATTGGTTCATCCTTTAGATATGCTATAATAATTATTAACTCTAAATGAATAGTTATAAATCAATATTGAAATTATAAATTGTTCGAATAAACAGGTTTCAAAAAATGCAAGCCCTTCATACATTTTTTTAAAGAATATATATATTTAAGAATATTTTTATTTTTTTTTACCTTATTCTATAAAAGTTAAAAGAATCTATTCAACTTTTCAAAAGATACTCCAAGAACCAAATAATTTTGTCACGAATTAGAAAGATTATTTGTATATTTGTTTATTTTTTGTTCTTCTTATTATTATTATCGTCAGTCCCACTTAGAAGACACAAACTTTCAATGAAATTTAAGGTATAAAAAAACCTCAAAATAGGGCATAAAATTTGTAATTTCTTTTCCTACAATTTATTTTACTAGAATCTAAATCCTGTGTCTTAATTTGAGATTTTTTTTGTACCTTAAATTTCGTTGAAGTTTGTGCCTCAAAAGTGGAACTAACTGTATATCTTTGTATTTTACAGAAATACCAACTCAAGGCGAAGTGTTTTTTTAGATAGGTCTATAAAAAGGAGAATTGTACTTTCTTGTTTTTGTTTATTTAAATTGTAAATACAATATTATAATTTTTTTAAAAATGTGGCTATTTTATTTATATCTTATTTTCTGGTTTATTATTTATTTGATCATAAAATCTCAACGTAGATTTTACAATTGAAAAAAAAAATGAAATGAAAAAAAAATGCCCACTAAAAAAATCACAAACCTTTTATAAAGCTTTATTTCTTACATAATCTTTTAAACACTTAACGACACTTTAAAAGCCCTTCAAATTTTTCTTGCGTTTTTAATGGCAAAAAAAAATTTTAAAAATTTCAAAGATTTTGTCGAAGATCAAGAGATTTTTTATAAAGGGGATATCAAAAAAATAATCTTCATTATCGCGATTATTATTTTATCTTGTTTTTTAAGTTTTTTTCGTGATAAATCCAGATAAATCTAAATTTTTAAAAATTATTAATATTTTATTGCTAATATTGTGATAATCCTTGTTATTATCAAACCGACTAAAATCAAATGTTCAAAAACTATTTGAACCTTTTCAATAAAATATATACTTGTTGGATTAGAAAAAAAATGATTTTTATGGTATATATACCAAAAAAAAAAAAAAAATCTCAATTTTGAAATAAATATTAATAAAATTAATTTATTTAGCTAGAAAAAAATTTTTTTAAAACGTAATTATAAATTCAAATATCTTTTTCCAGGTTTCATTAAGTTGAAAGTGTCCATTCTTATATTTTTTTTTTGAGCTCGCTTTGAAGAAGGATGAACTAAGAATTTGATGGTTAATAATCCTCAGAAAATTTTTAATTTAATTGATTTTCAAAAGTTTGTTCGAAAAGAAATGTTTTGAAAGTAGAGCAAACGAATTGAGGAAAAGACATATTTAATAAAATGTTTTTTTATTTTGTTGAATTTTTTGGTTTTGGAAAAAAAACTTAAATTGGATGACTAAGCTTTATTAAATATTTTATTTTTCCAAAATTTTATTCGAATGTTCCAAGATAATTGAATATTTTCCTGATAGGATGACTAATATGATCTATTCCGTTTCGTAAAAAATAATTGTTTAAAGCATACTTTTAACACGAATTCTTGTATTTAATCAAAAAAAAAAAAAAACTGACTCAAATCTAGAATAAATATCAAACGGCAATAATACCAATTTAATAATTTTGGGAAGAAATAAATTTCATTTTTGAATGTGAATGACTTGGAATATTTCTGATAAAGTTAAACCAAAAAGAAATAAAATCAAATTAATAGATTCAGAGTTACAAAATTTTCACAAAAAGTGGATTTAAATATAAAAAAAAATCATTTAACCTTGAAACAAAAAAAAAATTTTTTTTATACATGCCTTTTTGTGTATGGGGTAAATTGCATTTATTAAATATATATTTTTTGAATTAAAAAGTTCTTTCAAAAGTTAAGATTGAAATGTTATATAATTTCTACAACTCTTGGATTGAAAGTTCCAGAAACAACAATCTAAATTGAGATCTTGGAATTTTTTTTTTTTTTAGTATTATTCGTTATTTACATTTAAAAAAATTGATGAAAAAAAAAAAGCTTTAAAAAGAAATAATTTTATTTTTATATGATACAATGCTATTAGAGTATGTGATGTGTATTTCTGATGAGTATTTTGATCATAATATGGCCAATTTGAAAATTGCCACTCTCTCACAAAAATGATCTTTGTACTTACATCTTTATACAATCAACTTTGAGTAGTTTTTCTAATAAAATAAATTAAAAAAAAAAACAAAGTCAATCCTATCAACAATAATATTTTAAATGATATATATTGTAATTTTTAAATTGGAAATTAGTGTTTTTGAAAAGATTCAAAAAATTTTAATCAATTTTTTTTTTACAAAAAAATAATTATTGAAATGATCAAGATAAACAAATCTTCATTATTTTATAAATGTAATCCATTTTTTTATACTCTTAAGGGTCGAGTCATTACGGTGAATTTTTTTTTTCTAAAATGGAAAAAAACTTTTCAGTAATTTTTATGAGGACTTAACACCAATCAGTAACCAAACAAACCTATGATGTACGATCGATCTCCATAAATCAACAACCAAAAATGAGGACATTTTTAGAAAAAAGGGCCAAAGAGAGACACTCAATTTCCAATTAGAATGTTTCCTAATTAATATTTTGAAAACAACTATTCAGTTTTGAAGTGTCACTCTTTGGCTCTTTTTGAGATCTTGAAGATTTTTTTTTTACTTTTTTTTCATTTTTCAAATGAGTTATTTTTATCTTAAGAATATCACAATATCCTTACTTGGTCAAATTTAGAAAGTTACAAAATAACCACAAATCAGATTAAGCCGAATTAAATTGATTGCGAACTTCAAGAAAGTAATTCGTTTTAAATTAAAGAAATTTAACCATTTGGAAATAGAAAATGAGAAAAGATGAATTTTTTCTTTAAAATTTTGATTTTTTGAAATTGAGAATTTCATTTAAACTTTTTTTTTCTTCTTTGAATTTTTTTGTCAAAGAGATCCAATGGAATTTTTTTTTTGTTATTTGAATTTTTTGTCAACCAAAAGAAGGGCTATTTCACAATACCCTTTTTGGTCTCAGGCCACCCCTTGAGTAAAATCATGCTAAATGGCTAGACCCTTAAAAAGAATAATTTTCTGGAAAAAAAAGTAATTTTAATTCGAAAATTTTTATTATTTAAATTTGAACCAAAAATTTTCATAACAAAAAAAGAAAGAAAACTTTTGAAAAAATAATAAAAAACAAAATATTGCAAATAATCTAGAGAATTTATAATACAATCAATTTCACTTTTGAATATTTTTTAAACCATTCCAATGGTGACATTTTTCCTTTCATTTTTTTTCTTAATATTTGGTACATTTCTTCTTCTTCCCATTTTTTCTTCATATCAAAGAGCATTTTTGATAGATATTCCTTCAATTTTGATTCAAAACCAAGTTTATATCGATTTTTTTGTATTATGGTGACAACAAAGCAAGGTGTATCAATTGGCATTTTAATTAATTGCTCGTCAAGGATAATATGTGTTTTCCCCTTTAAGATCCGATCTGGCCCAGATTGGCGATAGGCTGCTGCAATGTCAAACAGGCGCGCTTTGGATTCCACCAACGCGTGCACCTTTGTCTTGTCGTTGTTGACAATCACAAAATCGATTTCCCCATCAACGCCTTCCCACATTATATTTGAATAGATTTTATAATCACCTTCCTTGAGTCCCAACTTTTTTGAGATCAACGGGATTGCCAAATTCTTGGTCATTTCTTCAAAATGTTGGCCCCTTTGGACAGACGCACTGCCCATGCCAGAATCTACTTTAACCCATTCGTCGAGGAAGGGTTGAAGTTTGGTGGACATTTTTAACCATCGCTGGTATTGTTCGTCCTTTTCTAAATTTTTCTCAATTGTTTTTATTTCCTGTTTTTTTGTTTCAATTTGTTTTTCTCTTATCGAAACTATTTCCTTAATCTTGTTTTGAACCTCTTCTTTGTAGCATTTTAAAATTGTTTCTTCATTAATTTGTTCCAATTCTTGGATTTTCTTTTTTAATTCCTTGATTTTTTTTATTCTTTGTTTTTCTTCTTCTTGTGATTCTATTCCATTTTCATTGCTTTTTTCTTTATGTTTTTCCTTTTCCTTTTCTTCTTCTTTTTCTTCTTCTTTTCCTTTTTCTTCTTCTTTTCCTTTTTCTTCTTCTTTTCCTTTTTCTTCTTCTTTTCCTTTTTCTTCTTCTTTTCCTTTTTCTTCTTCTTTTTCTTTTTCTTCTTCTTTTTCTTTTTCTTCTTCTTTTTCTTCTTCTTCTTCTTCTTTTTCTTCTTCTTTTTCTTTTTCTTCTTCTTTTTTTTCTTTTTCTTCTTCTTTTTTTTCTTTTTCTTCTTCTTTTTTTTCTTTTTCTTCTTCTTTTTTTTCTTTTTCTTCTTCTTTTTTTTCTTTAGATTCCAATTTATTTTCATTTTTTTCTTTTTCGTTCTCCTTTTCATTTTCATTTCCATTGTTATTGTTTTCTTCATTTTCATTTCCGTTTTCATTTTCTTCAACAAGTTCTTTAAATTGGTCATGAATTGCTTCTGTTTTTTCATACTCTTGTAATTCTTTTTTGCATCTTTTAAGTGCTTTATTTCGAAGGCCAGAGGCTAATTGTTTTTGAAAAAAGGAATTTTCAGGAATTAAAGACTTGATAAAAAGCGTTGTTTTTTCCACAAATTTTTCATAAAGAACATACTTTTGAAAAAGCTTTCCTTTGCTAAAATTCTTAAATTGGTAATAAATAAAATCAATGTCGTCCTCAATTGTGCAACCACAGTAGGTAAGTGCTTCGCTAATATCCTTTTCGACACTCTTCATTTTTTTTGCAATTTCACGCTTCACATCTCCCCTTTCACCCTCGTCTCGATCAAAAACTTGGTTGATGTATTTGAGAAATTTTGTGAAATCCTCTCTTGTCCCGCCCTTATAAAGGCCTGTTTTGGGATACTCTAAAATGGTATCTAACACAATTTGTAATTTTTCTTTTTGTAAATTTTCAAGATCATTTTGTTCCATAATAAGAAAACGATAAAAAATAAATTTCTCGATTGCTTTGTTTTTTATTTACAAAATAAATAGTAAGAATTTTGTTTTAGTTAGCTTCGTTTTGGAGGTTTGTGTTGGTTTTATTATTTTCCTAATTTGAAAAAAAATTTCTGAATTCTAATTTTCGAAATATTATTTATGAACAATTCCCAAGTGAAAAAAATACTGAACATGTTAAAAAATCCCTTGAAAAGATTTTTAATTGTGAATAATAGAAAGAGAGTTCTATAATTGGAAAAATTTTCAATCCAATCCTTGAATTAAATCACTAAATTTTTAGTTTGCTTTGTTATAAACTCTACCTAAAATTCATTAAAAGTAGGCAGGTTATAGAATACTCAAATAATTGTTGGATAGTCCAAAGGAGATTTCAGCTGTTTTAGAAAAGTGTGTACCAAAACTTTTGTTATATGTTGACTGAACTGATTAAAACATATGAATTAGACAGTTTTAAGCCCTATTTACAAAACTTCGATTACACACTTTTTTAAAACAGCTATAACTTTTTTCCAAAAATAATTGTGTTTTATAGAGGTTTACAAGAGTTCGGAAAATGAATATTTGCAGTCTTGTTTTTTGGCAGGTTGAATGTTGTTTTGAATAAGTGTAATTTGGTTAATCATAGTACTAAAAAGTGAGATGTATAATATAAAAAATTTGTTACTTCAATAAAAGGTTTGGATATTGCAGAAAAGAAATTATACAATAGCTTAGCTATTACAATTGTTGAAATAAGGTGAAACAGGGTAAATGATTGAAACACTGTTTTTCATTGGGAACATTGTTAGAATCTGAAAACTCACAGCAAGATCAATTAATAAAAGAATTAATAAATAAATAAATAAATAAAGGCAAAATGAAGGATTCAACACAATAACAGTTTTTCTTATACTATCTTTTGGTATGGGTTTTTCTTTGATTGATCAATTATTAAAAAGTAGTTGAAAAAATTGACTATTATTGTGGATCTCAAAAACCACATCAACAATTTCGGTATATCAGAGAGTAGATTTAAATTATATAAGTTGGTTTTATTGAAAATAATATACTGGATTATTATTTGGGGTTAATTAGTAGATTCTTTTAATGGATTTTAGTTTTTCGTTTTCAGTAATGTTGAATGTTCCCAATTGTATACAGTCTTGAGCTTTTTTTCACTTTTTCACTTTTTATCCACAATTGTTATTCAAATTAAAATTCATTTCTGGTAATTATTTTCATGTAAAGTATATTTTTCTCTACATTTATTTGAAAAAAATTTCAATATCTTATGAAAAATAATTTTAAAACCGATATCTTTCAGGGCTTTAAGGATCTTTGCCCCTTGAACTTTAAATATTACTTTTTAAGTTGATAATTTGTTTTTTTAAGCTATCTTCATCATTTATTTCTGAAGATTTTTTCTTTTCCCGTTTTTTGTGTTACTCAACACTAACATCGAGATCAACAGTCATTTGTGTCATGTGAGAAAAAAATTGTTAAATCGCTTAGAAGACCAAGTTACATGTTTAGTTTAATTGCATATTTTGATCCAATCCTATTATTTTATTAATTGTAAAAAGAAATAAATATAGAATTATTTATTAAAGCGATATTTGCTGAAAAAATTTCAATATGATTGAAAATTAGGATGTACCGCCAAATTAATTTGAAATAAATAACATGTATGCAAAATTTTAAAGTTGTTTGTTTTAGTGGTTTTGATGATTTATTAAAGAAATAAAATAATTTTTTTAGATTTTTTTTTTTTTTTGTAATACATTTTTAATTTTTTTTTTTATTCCAAGATCTATAATCACAAAGTAAAAAAAAATATTATTATAATGTTATAGAAACAATTAAAATAACTATGGAAAAAACATATTAATATCTATTAAATTTTTTTTTGATCTTGGAGATCAAAATACAAAGTGGTCTTTTATATCCATCATATCACTGAAGAATTTGAGTTTTTCATTTTTTTATGAAAAAATATTGATTGGTTGGATTTTCTTCATAAAAATATTACCTTTTCTTTAATGGTTATTGCTATAATTATTACTTTTTTATTTGTTCTTTTAAGGGTCTATTCTAAAAACTAAAATATTTTTGACAAAAAAAAAAATCATTGAGTCCTTTTCATGAAACAAAACTTATTAAAAGGATAATTCATCTTTAATTTTATTTTATTTTATTTTTCATTATATGATCAGTTTTTCTTGTTATTTGATTTGGAAATCGTTTCTATTCATCTACTATTTAGGTTTTATTTAAAATTGTTTTAAATATATTTTACTGTTCGTGACGCTTTTTAGGCATGTGTTTTGGGGGGGATTTAAGGTATAAAAAAAATAAATTTAAAGCACAAAGATTTGTTTTCTAAGTAAAATAATTAGTGTACATAAACTTCAGAAAAAATATGCCATAATTTGAAATTTTATTGTATTTTACTTTTTGTTTAAAGTTAATATCTTAAAAGTTGAACTGGTTGTAGAATACCAAACAAGAAAAACCAATTTTCCAAATAAATTTGTTGTAATCAAATTAAAAAAAAAATCCATGAAAGTAATATTTTTGAAGATTTGAATTCTGTGTCTTGTTAATCTGGAAGAATACAAATAATTAATTCACTTGAATCTATCACCGCATTACTATTTTTTATTATTTGGTAAAAAAAATGTTTCAAATTTGTTTTTAGAATTGTATTTTCGGATATTTTAAGGATAATAAAATCTCAAGAAAAGATTACTATTTCAAAAATTAAAGTTATAGAAACAATTACCTAAATGGAAACCAAACAAACAGTTCCAAAAAGTTCAACCCAAAATAAAGGAAATCTTTTTTAATACAAATTTATAATTATCTGGGTTTTAAATTTAATTAAAAATAAAAAAGTATCGAATCAAACCAACACGTCCAATTATTTCTTATTTCTGTCAAATAATTGAAAAAATATCCTTTATTAGGTCCAAAACTAGAATTTGGTGAATTAAATTGACAAATAGCATTTTTAAATTAATAATAAATTTTGGTGATTCTCTTCAAAATATGAAGTAGAGCAGTGAAAAAAATACCGGACATGAAAAAAATCCCGGACAAGATTTTTAATTGTGAATATTAGTAAAATTATTGTGTAATTTCATTTATTTAAAATCAAATTCCTTTTTTTAAGAATCGAACTTTTTCAATTATAACTCCCCCACTTATTAGAATGATGATTGACGAAATCACACTTGTTCAAAACACCATTCAATCAATCAAAAAACAAGAAGAAAAATTATCATTTTCCAAACTCTAGTAAACCTCTATAAAACTCGATTGTTTTTCAAAAAAAGTTGATCAACATTAGGCTATCAAACAATTACTCGAGTATTCTAGAGACACCTTACTTTGATGGACTTTAGGTAGGTTTATTACTAATCTCATAAAAAAATTGGTTATTTATAATAAGGATTTAATTGAAATTATACAAAAATTTTACTAATAATCACAATTTAAAATCATGTCCGGGATTTTTTTCATGTCCGGTATTTTTTTCCCAACTATAATACATATCTCAAAATTTTTCCTTCGAAAAGTCTCTCTATTCAGAATTAAAAATAAAACCAAGTAGAAAAAAAGTAATTATATCAAAATTTATAACTAATATAAATAAATAAAATGATTTTTATTTATTTTTTTCTGATCAATCTATTCATTTTTTTGATTACCATTTTTTATTTGGTATATAAATTTATTATACTCGGATAGATTTTACACTCGAATTTATTAAAATATTAATTGATTTAGTTAAATAAATGATTTGAATTGTTCTGTTTTGTATAAACGTAGGTACTCAAAATTTGTAAAATGTACTTAATGCCTTAATAGTCTAACCATTGTGGCAAAAAAAATAATTATTTTAAAATAAAAAATTCAAAAATTTTTCAACACTCTTTTTAAGGCCTAGTGCCCAATTACAACTCAATCAGCGTGCGATGTACAATCGATCTATAAAATCCAGCAATAAAAAAAGAGGACATTTTTTGAAAAAAGTACCCAAAGATCCATATACTAAATTATAAATTTGAATATTCTGAATTAAAGTTTTATAGACATATTTTTCAGTTTCAAAGTTCCGATCTTCAGAAATTTTTGAGGCCTCAAAGATTTTTTTTTTCATTTTTTTCACAATTTCATTGGGTTTCTTTTATCTCAAGAATGTTACAATAATCCTTGCTCTTTCAGATTTTGAGGTGGGGAAAGATCCTCGGATTATATTTAATATGGTTAAATTGAATCTATACTGAAATACAAAAATTACTTTCAAATTGAAGAAATTTAACCCTTTGGAAATTCAAAAAATAAAAAATATTTGTTTTTTTTTTACAAATTTGATTTTTAAGACTTGAGAAGGTTTTTTTACATTTTTTGTATAAAATTTAAATTCTGTACAATTAAGAAAACTTTGAAAATTTATTTTCTTAAGGGATTAGCGTCTACCAAGGAGAAGCCTAGGATCAAAGTATGTTGTTATTGGACCAAATCACATTAGTGTTACATGGTTTACATGTCTCTAAAAAATCGATTGCAAAGTAGTAATATTTGTTGATCTCATCAATTAAAAATGATCTATGTATTAGTAAAAAACCCAGTAAATTCAATATAAAATCTGCATTTCGCCATAAATTTTATGATTGAATTATCAATATTCAGACTACAAAGTTGAAAAATATCTGTCTTAAATTTATGGCGAAATGTAGATTAGTTACTAAAAAATTCTTTTTTTTTTAAAAATTAAATAATTAACAAATAAAGTTTTTTGTCAAATTATTTCTCAAATCATGCAAATATATTGATGCTATAATTAGACTTATCAAAAGCAAACAAAACTAATCAGTCTTTGGGCTTTTAAGTTGATGATTATTGAGTTAATCTTTGAAATTCAAAAATTCTAAAAATAGTTGCTTTTGGAAGTTCTAAATCTAAATTATTAAATACTAGAATACTGTATTTTGGGTTTTTATTTTTAGATTTCGAAAAGGAATTAAAAAAAATTTTTTTCAAAATGAAATTTTTTAATTGTGATCATTAGTAAAAAATGTAATAATTTATTGTGCAATAAGATTTATAATAGATTTTTTAGAGCTATTCGAGTCATGGTGCACTAATACCATTTACACCCAATTACAACATACTTTGATTATAGAGAAATCTATGGTGAGGCTAATCCCTTAAACGGATTTTTTACAAATTATCTACTATTAAATTTCTTTTTAATGTTTTTTTGACATTTTTTCAATATAAGTGCAATTTCACAATTCACTTTTTAAGTTTCAAGCCACCCCTTGAGTTATCTATCAAATCCACAGTAAGTGGCTCAAATCTTAAAATGGTATTGATTAAAAAATTTGTTAATTGTTAAATAATTATTACAGGTGTTAAAAAAAAAAAACAAGAAGCAAATAAATTCAGATTTCAAATGATGATCTAAACTAAAATTCAAAATTTTCCACACAGCTAAAACGTTCCAAACAATCACTATAATACAATTGCATTGAAATTGGAGATAATTTTGATTTTTGAAAAATATGAAAATCATTTTTTCATCTTTTTTTTTTTTGTTTTCATTTCATTGTTTGAATTACGTAATTTACTTCGTTGGATCAAAATTTTTTTGAACTATTGATATTAGTTAAAGTTGAAAGTTGTTCCAAATAGAAGAACTCAAATAAAATTAGTTGGTAGTATCTAACCTTTGATCAAACAATATTCCTAATAGAATTTCAACAAATTTACTAATGTATTTTTTTGTTTTGCTCTCTCCAAAATTTTTAACACACCCACGATTTATTTGTATTGATAATTATTTATTTTTTGTTTTGTGAGTATTGTAATTTATAAAAAGGTGTTAACATTTCAATTAGTGAATGATTCTAATTTGGTAAATCTTCGAGAAGTGATTAAATAAGATTTTTTTTTCACAAATCGAATTTTGGTGTGTTAAAAATTTTGAATTGGGGTTTATATCTTTTAAAAGATATTTGTCAAAAGAAAATCTACGATTATCACGATAATTTAGGAATTTATTTTTTTAATCCCTTTTGCAAATCTAAAAATTGAAAGTCAAAATTTCTTTTTATTTTTTAGAATTAATTTAAAGTTGATTTGATTAATTTTTTTAATGATTATCCCAATGTTGAATATTATTCCTTAATAATATCAATTAATCAGGATTATAATTTACAAATTAAAGTTTTTTTAAAAATATGTAATTCTCGTCTTCATTAAGAAAGGCTTAAAAATTGCAACAATTACAAAAAAAACCTTTCAAAAAATATTGAATAATTGTTTGGTGAAAGGGTATGTATTAGAAACATTGCCAAAAGTGGAAATTATTTAAAGTTTTTTATCAAAAAAAAAAAAAAAATAATCAAGATTAAATTAGAAAAGATTTTATTATGTAAAATATCGAGAAATTAAATTATTTTATAAAAGAGAATTATTAAACAAAAAATATAATGGATTAAAAAAAAAAAAAAAAAAATAGATTATTGGAAGAGTTTTGTTTTAGTTTTTTTAAAAAAATTCTTGTGATTAAGGACAATATCCTCATTTTATTATTTTTTTTTATTCGAAAAAATATTTGAAGTAAATTTTCCAATTTTACCGAACAAAGAATTCTTTTTTCTTTCTTGAGCTTTTAATTTTTTTTTTTGTTTTTCGCCACCTTTTCCATCATTGTTTAGTTCTTGTATTTGTTTGGTCCCGTTTCTTTTATTGGTATCGTTGTTGCTATCGTATTCATTTGAATTTTGTTTTTCAAAATTGATAAAATGTTCATTTTTTTTTTGTTTTGGTAGCTGAAAGTTTTTCCTTCTCCTATTCCTGTCGTGTTGTATTGTAATTGGGTATTTAGAATTCTTGATGCCCTGTGATCTTTTTTGTGTTCCCTTGTTGGTTTTTTTTTCTGAATAAGAGTTGAATTTCTTTTTTCTTTTACGAGATCTTTTCCAACCAGACTTTTGTGCGCTTTTAAACCTTTCCTTCCCAAACTTTTGGATTAAGATCGAATTTATTAAAGAATCTTGATCGCTGTATTCATTAATTTGATCAGTATCTTTATTTTCCCCAACTTCTTCATATTGTGAATTTTCCTCAAATGGCTGGGGCTCTTTATTTCGTCCATTTTGTTTGGGTGTTTTGTTGATATCTTGAGAAATTGGGTAATTGTTTGTTTCTGGTTTCTTCTTTTTCTTCCTTCTTGTCTTTTTTTTTTTTTTTTTTTGGTTCTGAATTGTCTGATCTTTCGAATTGCTCTTTTCTGAAATCTTTTGGAGTTTTTTTGTTAAATTTTGGAAAGTGTCGCCCTTTCGTACAGTACTAGATCGCGAGTTGATATTTCCAAAATTTTCAAACAATTTTCTGGATCTTTTCCCTATTTTTTCAGATCTTATTTTCTTCTTCCGAAAACTGCGACTACGCCTTCTGTGCCTTCTAATTCTTGTTTCTGTCCTACTTGATTTTGAAAAGGTTTTAAACTCTGGTATTTTTGATTCAGGGGTAGTGTTGACTTTTTCTTCTTCAAAAAGAAGATCACCCTTCTGAGAATTCTGTTTTCTTGTTGGGGTGTGAACTATTTCATTTAGGTTCTTCTTTTTCTTTTTCTTTTTCTTTTTTTTTTTTTTATTTTGATAAGATACTGGAAAAAAGGAATTTTTATTTAATTCTTCCAGGAATTCTTCTTCTTTCTTTTCCATTTCTTTTTCTTTTTCTTTCTCTTTCACTTTTTCTTTCTCTTTCTCTTTCTCTTTCTCTTTTTCCATTTCTTCCTCTTTTTCTTGTTCTCGTTCAATTTTGTCAATATTTTGTTCATCAAAACTATTATTATACCTCCAAAAGAGTGGAGAGCTTGGCCTTTGTGTTGGTTTTTTATTCTCGTCCACATTCTCATTTTGAAACAGCCTATTACTTTTAGTTGCTTTGTTTTTATTCAAATTAACCAGAGTTTCATAAAAGTTTTTATTTATTGGACCAACATAAAAAATATATTTGAACTTTTGAATCAATTTTTGTTTGTTTTTATAAAATTCAAAATACTCCTCGAGTGAAGACTTCTGTCGCTCTAATGGGTAATTGGTTTTAGTACCAAGATTTAAATTTATACAATAAAAAAGAAAATTTAAAAAAAATTTAAATTAGAAGTAAATTTGAAAATTTTTCTTTTTTGTTATTTGTTCTTTGTTATTTATTCTTTGTGATTTATTTTTTTGTTTTGAGTTCAAGTTGGGAATTAATTTGTTACCATAGGTAAGATAAAAATATTCATTATAAATTGGTTGTTGCCCAATTTTCTCAAAATGGTATATAACTGAAGTGATAATTTGGTCAAGAAGATCTCGTGTTTTTGTGTTTTCAGCAAAGAGCCGTTTTAATTGTTTTTTTTGTTTTCTTTTGTTTGGTTTGTAAAAAATTCAAAAAAAAAAACATCAAAATAAAGAGAAGATTTTAATGAAATAAAAAACAATAATAAAAAAGAAAAAGGAAATTCACTTTTCTAATTCACCACCAAAACGAACCTCAACAAGAATGATTTGGCTGTTATATTCGATAAACCTTTTATCTGGAATTTGAAAATGTTCCATTTAAAAGAAAAAAATAAAAAAAACACGTTAAAAAAATGATTTGTTGAGAATGATCAACACCAAAAGAATAATACAAAATTTGTTGTTTCTTTTTTACTTGACAACACTTTTGGTTTTTGGAAATTATTTCAAATTTTGAAAGTAAAATTAAGATCAAACAACAATAATTTCCAATTTAAAAGTTATTAACATTTCAAACTTTTAAAATCGAAGCGAAAACCACCCGTTTGACTTTTAATGATTTCAAGTTTTTGAAAGTAAACAAATATTTTTATTTTTGGCTAACAGAAAAAAAATTCCCAACAAATTTTAAAATATTTTCTTCTGTTAAGGAAGATGTTTTTTCAACAATAAGACAACAAAGTTATCAAATAGGCGATTGACAATATCCTATACTTGCAAATTTTGTACTTGCAAAGTCTCAAAAAAAATTCTGATCGACTTAGAAACCCACAAATGAAAAAATAAATTTTTCGATCAACTCGAACTTATTGTTTCCATTTCTTCTGAAGTTGAAAACTATTAAAGTGATTTAATATAATAAGTTATAAAAAGTTTTTACCCCGTTAATTACTATTTCGATCACGATAGCTAGTTGTTAAATAAATGGAATAGCATTTTGATTCATCATTCCGAAAAATAAAACTAAGAGAAATATAAATAAATCATTTCAATTGCAATTTTTCGGGAAAATCTTAATACAGATTTTGGGTGGAATTAGAGAATTTAAATTGACTTTGAAGCACATTTTGGACACTGATTGAATATTTTATTAGATTAATTTTTCAACAAATAAAATTTCAATCATGAATAATTTTTCCTATAATTTAGTTTTTGATAATAACACATATGAACATGATGTTTAATAATTAAAACTCCCTAATATTTAAAAAAATGTGATTAATCCCACTTTATCATACATAAATCATAAAATCGCCTTATACAACATTATCACTACAAAAGTATTAACGATAAAAAATAAAAAATTATTATTTTGCAATCAAAGTAAAAAAAATCTCTTGAATTTTACAAAACCTTTAGTCTTATACTACCCCCCCCCCCCTTTAAAATGGTTTGGAAATGTTTGTAAGGATTGCAAATTGTCTTCAAGTAGTTGAACGTTTTGAAAGACCGAAAACTTTTATAATTGGAATGAGAATTTTTGAAGTCGAATAAAAATGTTTTAAAGTCCTGAAAAAAAATGTATGACTGGAAATAAACCTGGACAAGATTTTTTATTGTGAATAATATGAAAATTGTTGTGTAATTTTTCTTATTTTAAAATCAAATCCTTTTTTTTTTACAAATCAAAATTTTAAAAATATAACCCACCCACTTATTATACTGGGGATTAATGAAACTACACTTGTTCAAAACACTATTCAATCAATTAAAAAAAAAGAATACAAATTATCATTTTTCAAACTCTAATATACCCCAATAAAATTTTACAGTCAGTCCCACTTTTAAGACACAAACTTTCAACAAAATTACAGTACCATAAAAATCTCAAAATAAGGTACAAAATTCAGATTCTAGTAAAATAAATTGTAAAAAAAAAAAATTAAAAATGTTATGCCTTAATTTGGGATTTTTTTTGTGCCTTAAATTTTGTTGAAAATTTGTACCTAAAAAGTGGAACTGACTGTATAATCCCAATAACATTGAATATCACGAATTTCCAAAAAATTGCTAGTTGACAAAATTTCAGGAATTTTGTAATAATCTCAATTTTTGTAACTTTATTGTAACTTGGAAATATATACCATTCAAACCTACAATATACATTAATATCAGTATTTTTTTCAATTTTTAAGAAAATTCTATTGGTTAAACAATTTTTTATATCCATTTAATTTGAAAAATATTAGTTTTATTTAATAAGGAGAGTTTTGAATATTATAAATTACAAAGGATTTTTGAATTTTACTAATAAATCTTGTTAATATTTAATTTAAAAACTTGGTTATTTTCTGATAAATTTTACGAGAAGATATTTGGGAATTTAGTATTTTCCCCTTCAAACTTCAAAAACAATATTGTTCTTACAAATATGATTTAAATTATTACTATAATTCTTGGTACTGAGATCAAACAACTCTGTAATTTTTCAAAATATAAAATTATTTTCTCTTTATTTTTTCTTTTTTTCATTACAAAAAAAGACATTTTTTAGAACTTTAAGGATTAAAAAACCCTGTTATTAAATATATCTAAATTTTATTAATAAACCTTTTTTTGAACCTTATATCAAATATAAAGTTTATTTAACCACCCAAAAATCTATTATTTTGATTTGTTAAGATTTCAATTGACAGGTTAATCATTAAAAATAAATAAAAATACTATCTAAATAAATATTTTTGTTTTAAATTGATTTTTTAAATATATAACTAAAAATACGCTAAAAAATTTACAAGAATTAAATTATTTTTTCATAAAAATAATATGTTATTGTCCTTTTTTTTTATATTTAAGAAATATTTGATATTTCTAATTTCAAAAAATAGTGTCAATTAATAAATTATTTAGATAATGTAATATCATCCATTAGAAAATCCAAAACCCAACTTGTAAAAAAAAAAAAAAACTAGCCAAAAGATCTTAAAAAAATTCTATTTTATTTTTAAAATATATGGAATCTTACATTATTTTTATTTGCGTTTTTATACTTCTAAAACATTAAAAATATTTAAAATGTGAAAAATATGAAAGAAACATTATTTCACGTAAAGTACCGAGCCGTAAATATAAAATTTAATTTTTCGTAAGAATATAATAACATATGATAGTTCAGAAATAATTGAAATGATAACTTCATATTAGGGCTGAGTAGGCATAAAAAATATCTAAAAAAAATAATATTTTAAAATAAAATTTGGAT
The DNA here is from genome assembly GCA_027625915.1 of Anaeramoeba flamelloides. Classification (NCBI taxonomy): domain Eukaryota; family Anaeramoebidae; genus Anaeramoeba; species Anaeramoeba flamelloides. The sequence continues at coordinate 5,896,449 of JANTQA010000032.1, read as the reverse complement.
AGATTCATTGAAACTACCTATACAAAATTTTCGAATTTATTTTGACAATCAGAATACTTGACAATTAGATTTTTTAATACTAAATAACCGAATTTTAAAATAAATTCCAAAATATCAATTATCTTGTGGTTAATTTGGATTTTCAAATATTTGTTTTGTAATTGACCTTTATAAAAAAACAAGAGAAAAGAAAAAAAAAGTATAAGAAAAGAAAAAAAAAAAAACCTGAAAAAATACGATTCAATTGTTTTTAATTCCAAAATAATTTTTTTCAACTATTTTCCATTAAAAATCTTGTCACAACACCCACCACGACTTACAACTGACCACATATGACTGAAAAAGACTATATATACAATAACATACACATACACACACATATACATTAAAACCCAGTAAAAAGAAAAAATAAATAATAACAATCCTTTCCTGTTTTTTAGTTACTAATGTTGATTTCTTAGTAAATAGACATTTCTTCTTATAAAAAATAATATTTTTTGAGTCACCTAATAATTACCCATTAAGAAAGAAAGGTGATTAAATTTTCTTTCAGATAGTAAAATCCAAAAGAATTGCAAATTCAATTTTACTCAATGAAAATCTTTTTTTACACATACCCCCACCCCCCCTGAAAAATAATTTTACAAACTCCTTTTTTGTGATGAACCCCCTTCTCTGAAAAAACCCCCTTTAAAATAGATTTTACATTTTTCAAAAGGAAGGAATATTTTTTAGCTAAAATCATTTCAAAGTAATATTTTGTATTACAAACATAGTTCTTAAGGGAATAATAAAATAAAAAAAATTTTCAAGTAAATTTAAAAGCAAATTGAGACAAAATTTATCGAATCTCGAAATTGTAAAATGGTCAAAAAATCTGATTACTACAATATCAAACTAACTTTTAAAGCTTTCAGAAATGAGTTATTGTTTTTAAAAGTTTGATCTCATTTTTTGATTTTTCAAAAGTTTAAAATTCAACATATTTCTAAATTATTTCAAAAAAAATTATTTTTCCTGAAAAAAAGAATGAAAAAAATCTGAATATTTGTAAAGGGAGTGTATAAGAATACACTTTAAAAATAAAACCAAGTAGTTTGAAAATAACCCAGTTTATAAAAAATCTACTTAATTTCTAAAAAATTACAATAATTATTGTAAACTTTTAAAAATATAATTTTTTTGATTCTAAGAACAGTTAAAATCAATTTTTTCTCTTTATTGAATAAAAAAAACATCAGAAGAAGAACCAAACAATCACATTAACCCCCCCCCAAAAAAAAAAAAAAAAAAAAAAAAAAATTTTTTTTTTAAAACCTAGAAAATCAACTTTCAATCTAAAGAAATATTTTTGAATTTGATTATTTATCATTAATACTTAATAACCCAATTTTAATTCTTAAGGTGAGTTATTAACAACTTAAAATGTGCAATGTATAAATAGAATTTCCCATTATTTCTCAATTATTTAAAGATTTTCAAACAAATAAAACAATTCAAATAAATTTAAATAAATAAATCTAATAATAATAAATAATAATAAATATTATCAAATAACTGGTTTTAATAAAGATAGTTCCTTTTTTATACTCTTAATATTTGAAAAAGAATATTTCCTAATCTCTTATATTTCAAGAAATTTAATAATATTTGTAAATAAAATAAATGATCATTTTTTTTAGTTCTTCAAAAATTCAATATTTGGGTTTATTTTTATTGGAGTTTTAAAATAGATTAAATTTTCAAGGTTATTTGTATATACAGACTCTCAGAAATTACTCAAAGTGAGATTTCTTCAAAATAAATTATTTTTTTTTTAATTTGCTTTTTGATCAAAAATCCAACAAACAAGGATCTGATTTTTTTATTGACTAAAAATATAATTGGGAAAAATGAACTCTTTAAAAATGATAACTCATTTGGATAAAGTTGATAAATGGAGTTGCATATCGGGCTTAATTGTACCCTATGTAATAATTACTTTATTACTTGGGAAAAAAAAATAAATAAGAGTTACTACTGTTGCTTAAAAAAGCTGAAAAAAAAATAAAACTAATATTTGAAAAATAAAACTAGTTAATTTGTAATAAAAGTCGTATCAGAAAAATAAAACAGGTGTTTTATTTTCGAAAACCTCTTTTATTAATTGCATGACTTTTATTTTTTTACAATGCTTTTATGTCTTATTCAGAAGTGTAAATATAGAATGATGTAAAAAATAGAGTTTTTCCAATTTTTGGGATAAATAAAGAACTCCATGCATTTATCCAAATTATAGTAATACTAAACAAAACACTTGTTTTGATTTTTAAGCCTACATGGGGGTTAAATATAAAATCATGTGAAATACCAAATACTTTGCTTGAAAGATGATATTTTTTCACTATATCTCAAAAAAAGGTATTTACCAAACGATTTTTTGATTAAAATTCTTATTAGTCTATTAAGATAACCAGATATTAGATTTTACTATTACCAAAATTTGGATAAATGTATGGAACTCTTTATTTATCCCAAAAATTGGATAAAACTCTATTTTTTACAACATTCATCTTTACTCTAGATTACGTGTTTTTTTTTTGTTCAGAATTCCCCTAAGGGACTAGTCTCTATGAATTTTTTTTGACCAATAAATAAACAAGGAACCCTTATCTTGAAATATGTTTAAAATTGAAAACTTACAGGTTTTTTTAATGTCAGAACTTTTAGTTCTTGTTTTGTTAAAATTTTATAATTCTGTCAAAAAAAGTGACTTTTAAAAATTTTTTTTTGAAAAAATTTCTTGAAAAGATGTGAATTTTTTGATTAATTTTGGATTTAATTATTTTCTCAAAAATAATATTTATTCTCATTTTTAAAAACGAAAAAATAATTTAAAACTGGTGAATATTTTCTCTTTCACTTCTATTCATCCAACTTGACTCTGTAAAGAACTCAATTTGTTTTATCAATAATTACTTTTTTAAAAAATAGTTCATATTCTTTTCTTTGATTTTTTTTTGAATCTGACAAAAATTTTTTTAATGGTAATTTGGGAACACTTAAAAAAACTTCAAATTCATCAAAAATAAAAGAGTGTAAACTGAAAAAGTAGATTCATGAAAAAAAAAAGAATGGTACAAGAAAAAAAGAAAATCTTTTATTAAGAGTTAAACATACATTATATATTTTTTCGAATCATACTGTTTTTTTCATGTAAATCCAAAAAAACCTTTTCAGGTTTATTTTTCAAACTATTTTCTGTACGTATTCCACAAACATAAGAAGGTTTTGCTTTTTTGATCATTTTTTTTTTATTTTTTGTATTTTTGCTAAAAGTTGAAAAAAAGCAACTTTCAAAAAAGTGAAAAAAAAGGAAAAAATTTTTATTTCGATAAACACAATAACTAAATTTAATGAATGTCATTTAGCAAGATTTCATTAACATACTAAGAAGTTTTTCAATTTGATTACAAATCCAAGTAATTAGCAAAATAAATTCTAAATCTCTATTAAATTTACCTAAAAAAAATAATATATACTAGTCCCTTAAGTGGGTAAGTACATTTTTCATTTTTTGAGTGTCACCATTTATGTGAAACTGAATTCTTCAAATCATTTCTTTAGCCAAATAGATTGCTATTTTCATAAATACTAGAGTGTCATATATCCTAGTATAAGATATTTTCATACCAACGTAAAAAAGCAAATCTAAAAAAATGAAAAAATTGATCAAAAAAAAATAAAAAAAAATCATTTATTACTTGATCTTATCTATAAAATTTTACACAATTACTTATTTTTTATTTGGTTTTATTTTTAATTCTTTATGAAAATAAAAATGTTTGGAAAATTTTTGATAAACAAATTACTGTTTATTTCGAAAGAATTTCCAAAATGAATTTAAAAATCCTATTTTCATTTATGTCATCTGATTCTAGTTTTGGTTCAAAATATGATAGATTTTTTTAATTCTTCTTGAGAATGAGTGTTTATTGAACAAATTCGTTTGATTTGATAATTATTTATTTTCCATTAAAATGAGAACTCAAAAAAATTCTGAATCTGATTAAATTTTGTTATTGAATTTCTCAATTATTTTGATTTGAATCTTTTGTAACGGTTTTTTTATTCCAAGAATTCGACTCCTTTATTTTAATTTTTGAAATATTATTCCTTGTTTTGGCTTTGATTGATAAAAATATTTTAAAAAAGAATTTTGAAAGCAAATTTATCACCAAAAGTCTTTTAAAATAATAATAAATAGTAATGGGACGAGAAATTCAGGGAAAAAAATAGTTTGTATTCATACCAACTAAGAAGATAAATAAAGCCAATCTTCGAAAATAGGCTTTTATCGATTTTTTTTTTTTTTTTCATTCTTGATTTCAACAAATTTATTTGGAAAATTGATCTTTGGTGTTTGGTCTTCTAAAAGAAAATATTTGTTTCAAATGTCACCCTTTTGGGTATATTTTTTTGGTTTACTGTTTGATTAATTTCAATCGTTTGTATAAAGACATTTCTAGATCCAAAACAAAATTTAATAAAACCAAAAATTGAAATTCAAAAAAAATGTTCAAAAAATTGAAAAATGAAAGATTCAACTCTGAATTACTTCGATTCTTTTTCTTTTCACAAATAGAACAGTGTGTTGATTTTTTTTCAAAGTTTCAATATCGGGTTGGACTCAAAAAATATTTTACACTAATGTTAACACAATTAAAATTTTTCAAAATGGTAAAATGTAAACTCAGTTTCAGTCAAAGATCCCAACGTTTTTTTCAAATATCAATTAAGTTATATAATTGACCTTTGAAGAACAAATAAGAAATAAACAGAATAATATACTTCAAAGAATCGTTGATACATGTCTGAAAGAAAACTAATTAACATTATATTTTCTTAAAAATCGAAAAACTCAAATTCTTAGTGCCCTATTGAGAAAAACAACAATGTTCGTTTTGAACTTCTACTGGTATTTGAATAAATATGAAACATTTTTCACTTCATTTTCCATACTTTTCTTTGAGAAATCAAGTCACCAAACGAAGTTTGTTGGTATTTGTGGTCTCTATTTGAAAAAGGAAATGAAAATGAAGTGAAAATTTTTCCCATTTATTAAACAAATATCAAAATCAAAGATCAAATTGAATTCCAATAGAAATCAATAGATTTCTCAACAATCTTTACATGGTTTCAATGGCATTATAATAACACTTTTTTACCAAGTGACTATTGATCTTGCAATAAGAAAATTTTTTGCAACTGAATGACGTTTTAAAAAAAAAATCGAAAAAAAAAAATGTGTAAAAATGTGAAAAAATGATTTCAATTTTGAAAATATCCAAATTAAAATTTTTCTTCTAATATCTATGCAAACCCTTTAAACACATGTATTCTACCTATTACAGTTGGGCCACTTTGACTGAAAAATAGTTTACTTGCTTCCTTAAAGAGAAAAAAAAATTTAAAAAAAATGATCTTATCAAAAAAGAAAAGTGATTAATTGAGTTAATAATCAATAAAAAGGACTTTTCTCTTTAAATTATAATTTTTTCGAAAAATTTGCTAAATAAAGAAATATTTCGATCTTTCTATTTTTTCCATTTTTACTTGAAAAAAAAAAAGAGCCAAATTGTGTTCATGACAAACAAAACAGTTGGTTGGACAAGTTGGTTAAAAACAGTCAAAAAAAAGGCCCCCCAAAAACGACGCTTCAAACAGAAAGTCTTAACGAAGAAGCAGGAACAAATTTTAATGAATGGGGATGTGAATGAAATCAAACAAACATTTACCAAACAAACGATTCAGTTTAAAACAAACAAGGGTGTTCCTGTGCTTAATTTAGTTTGCTTGTCCCAAGGCGTACAATTAGAAAAGGTCAAATGTATTGTCGACATGGGAGCACAGATTCAACACAAAGACAAATTGTCTCGGAATGCGTTACATGTGCTGTGTTCTTTACCAACCCCACCAAACGATGTGGTTTCCTTTTTGATTGGGAAAGGGATTAACATTAATGGGCGAGAATATAAAATGTCTACAGCACTTTTACTTCTGTGTTCTCAATTGGATCCATGTGAGTCTACGATTAGGCTACTTCTTTCTCTAGGTGCTGATCCTAATTTGTGTGACTTGAGGGGAATTTCTCCTTTATTTTTGCTTCTACATTGCCAAAAGCCCAATTATGAACTCGTTTCTTTTTTGTTATCCAAAGGCGCAATTGTTGACAAAGAAGTCAATTTCCATCAACAAATTTCAAGCGTAAATCTCTTTTTAGATTCAGCAACAACAACCACAACCACAACAACCAACATCTACAAAAACAGCAATAGAAACAAAAACAGCAATAAAAACAAAAAGATTTCCACGGATCAAAAAAATACACAAGGCAAGAAAGAAGAAACCTTTTATGATATAAACGAGAACAATTATTTTCCAAGCGCAATGTGCGCAGCCATTTTAAGAAAAGACTTACCGATCAAATTTGCAGACTTATTATTTCAAAATGGATCTGATGCTAATTACCTGTATTCTTCGTATGAAGAACTAGACAAATTCACGATTTTACACCTCTGCTGTAAAATGGCCTCACAAGCCATTTTGGAAAGAATAAAATTAATTGTGTCTTATGGCGGCGATTTGAGTATTGTTGATTATTATGGGCATAGTACTTTACATTGTGCATGCTTATCCAAAAATCTAAATAACACCTCAACAATTCAATACCTTCTTCAGGAAAATGTAGACTACAGACTGCAAACAAATTACTCCGAATATTATGGATGCACTATATTACATTTGGTGTGTTTAACAAAAAGGATTAATCTTGACAATTTAAAAATATTGTTAAAATTTGAAGATCTCATAGACATTCGAGACAACAAACAACGCACAGCTTTGCATTACATTTGCCAGCACCCCAATGTAAATAATGAGATTCTTGATTTGTTTATTTCATCAAAGGCAAATATATCTGCCTTCGATGAATTACACCTGACACCACTTTCTTATCTGTGTAAAAAACCAATCTTACAACCTGATTTGATTCTGAAATTTCTGAAATTAAATCCTAATTTATTACCCCAATGCGATTATTTAGGATTCAATCCCTTTTTTTATACCTTTCTTAATAAAGGTAATCGTTCAATACCCATTTCTTTAATTCAAGACTATTTGACCGTTATCAAAGATGTGAATCAAAAAGTTATCATCCAAGCAGAAAATAAGGAATTGTTTGAGAATTTAAATAATTATTTTTCGCTCTATACGAAATTTTCCAAGGTCAAATTGAAGAAAGAAAGAATTCACAACCAACAAAATGATAATTACAGTGATTCAAATTTAATGAAATACCAAGGATGTACCATTTTACATCTTTTACTTGGATCAGCATCGTTTAATCTCAAATTAATTGGCTATTTGTTAAATAGCGGGTGCTCACTTGAAATTGTTAGGAGTGGGAATATAACACCATTACATGATCTTTGTTCAAATCCACAAATTAATGAACAAATACTAAACTTAATAATCAAAAAAGGCGGAACAAAACTTGTAGATATCCCCGACAGCAAAGAACACACCCCGCTGCATAACCTTTGTGCAAATAAATCAATAAGCATCGAATTATTAAAAATATTATTATCCATAAATTTCGATCATAAGGTTAATATTGCAAATAGAAATCAATTAGAATTTGAAAATAAGAATAAGAAGGGGAATGAGAATGGGAACGGGAATGGGAAGGGAAATGAGAATGAGAATGGGAACGGGAATGAGAAGGGAAATGGGAAAGTGGGTATAGATAAGAAAATGGACAATATCAAAAGTTATAACAATAATAACGAGAAGGAAACGAATATTGAAAATACAAAAAATTTAGGGAATGAAGATCAAAAACAAATTTATAATATCTCAAATGTGAAATCTCCAAATGACATCCAAAAAAGCGATATCTTGTCAAGAAATGCACTTCATATAATGTGTATAAAACAACCAAAAATCAATTTGCAATGTGTAAATCTGTTATTAAATTTAGGTATTGATATTAATCTTGAAGACAAAAATTCAAAAAGTGGATTAAATCATCTTTGTTCATCAAAAAACCCCGATATTAAATCAATCAAAGCATTCATTAAAATGGGTGCAGATGTTAATTCAAGTGATATAAAAAATCATACACCAATAATGAATTTATGCTATTCAAATAAAATTTCAGAGGAATTGGTAAAATTATTTGTCAATGATTATTCGGTAAAATTAAACAAAAAATCCAAAAAGGCATTATTTTTTAATATGACTTTATTGTTTTTTATCTTAAAAAAGGGAAACGCTAGTGATGAACTATTAGATTTTTTAATAGAATCTGGGTTAACCGTAAAAACACAAAATCAACTCCGTTCAAAAACTGAAAACCCAATACTTTATTTATGCAAACAGGAAACTTTTAAAGTTTCTTATTTACAAGTTTTAATGAAACACAAGTGTGACATTGCCCCACAGGATATTTATAAAAACACCCCATTGCATTATATCTGCTCAAACCCGAAAATGCTAAAGGCTTCGATAATTGAATTATTCCTTAATCATGGTATCAACCCCGATCAAAAAAATTCTGATTCAGAAACACCCTTTTCTCTTGCAACAATGCAGCCAAATGTTACGGCAAATATTATTTCTTTATTTTTAAAATCAGGGGTTTATATTACTCTTTATAATCATCTCAAATCACCCCTGTTTCATAACATTTGTAAAAATAGTCTGAATAAAGAATCCTTACAAATACTCAAACTATTAAAAAAAAATGGTGCGCCAATTGAACCGTTGGATCATGTAGGTAACACACCTTTAATTGTTTTATGTAACCAAAAAAAGATCGCATTTGATTTGATTTTTTATTTAATCAAAAAAAGGGCTAAAATTAATTTTAAGGATTATTTTGGGAAAACACCTTTATCATATATGGTTATAAAATTAACTAAAATAATACCTTTTGGGCCACAGCGTTATTATGGTTTCCATTTTTAAAATACCTTTCAAATATATTCTTCCATATTATTTTATCTGCTTGTAATCATATTTCTTTGATTTTTTAAAATTAATTCAAGTAATAATAATTTCATGAATTAATTTTTAATTTCTTTTTTTATTTCATTTTCTAATTTTTTTGAATTTCACCCATTTTAGACAAAATACAATTGAATAGCATTATTTTTATCAAATTACAAGTTTATTTGATTGTCTAAAATTTCTAAATTACATCATAAAATTTGTTTCTGACAAAGGAAATTTAATATTCAGTTTTATTTTTTTGTTAGAAAATTCATATATTTTCTTATCCAAACTTTGTTTTAGTCAAACTGAGAGCCCTAACATTTTTTTCAACTATTTTTTATTATTTATAATTACCAATGACCTTTAAGATCAAATAAGAAATAAATCGAATAATAAAAAATAGGAGAATAGTTGATATCTGTATGAAATTAAACTTAAAAAATAAATATATGGTAATCAAGAATGAAAAACTCAAATTCTTATGAACCATATTGAGAAAAGTATCAATGTTCATTTTGATCTTCAATTGAAGATCAAAATAAAATTCCAATATATTTCAATATCATTCCTATACAATGATTTTAAATGCTTCATTCACAATAAAATAACATGTTTTTACCAATCGGCTATTGATCTTGCAATAAAATCACAATTTATAAATGAATTAAGTTTTAAAATAAAAATTGAAAAAAAAAAAAAAGCAAAACCAGAAAAAAAGATTTAAATTTTGAAATTTCCAATAGAATATTTTTAACTTCAGATATCAATTCAAAAACTTTAAACACATTCTATTCAAACATAAAAATGGACCACATTTACTAGAAAATAATTTAGATAAATGACTTTCCAAGTTTTATAAATATAGAACAAAATAAGAAAATTCTCAAAAAGTATTGGGAATATCAATAATTTTTTACCATTGGTTGTATATTACTGAAAAAGTACGAAGTAAAATAATATATACATAAATAGAGTTGCTGTTTATAAATATTATCTTTGACCTAAATAACCATTTTTTAAAAAAATAAACTAATATGAATTTTTTTTATTATGAATAACAAATTGTAAATTCCATCTGATATTTGTTTTATATATAAATATGCTTTTAGAAATTTAATCATACTATCATATATTAAAGATTTATTATTAGATGAAAATAATTACAAACTGACTTGGTTTAAAAATAATTCATTAATATTTATTTCTATTAATTTATTTTTTTAATTGTTTTATTATTTTAACAGGGAGGAAGGATATTCCAATTAAAAATGATCAGTTTTTTTTATTTTTCTAAATTCACTGATTTTACAACTGAATGATAAAATAAAATATATTATTTCTAATATATATTAATATTTTATTAAAAAATCAATATATAACAAGAATTTACAAAGTTTGGATTTGGAAGAGAACTTAAATCTTTTTGGGTTAAAAATAAACAATTGTGATTTTTAATTATTGTAAAATATACTGGGTGGGTCATAGAATACCTACAAAATCCTAGGTTTTGTTATTTAATTTTATAAATCTTTAAAAAATTAATTATTTTTCTTGACTTTTGTAAAATCAAAAAACACCTAACATGTGCTTTTCCCTGATTAAAAACTATAATTAAAAATCAAATATATTTCTAAATCCTTTTAAAATATATTAAAGGTTAACAAATGTTTTCTTGAGATTTACGAATTATTCTGAAAATCAATTGATTTTCATTATAAACAAAAAACCCAAGTAAGATTGTTGAGATTTTTTTTTTTTTTTGAAAAAAATCAAAAAATTTTGGTAAAAATAAAATATTGTACTCAATTAATTCAAATTAAAGTAAAAAACGAATGATTTTATAGGAAATTTATTTTATCCCTTCGAAATAAAGAATAAATTAAAAGTCTTTTTGGTTTGATTTTTTTAGTAGTTTTGTAAATACCCCCACTTAGTATCAAGTTCTTTTTACAAGTAATATTTGTTTCAGGGAAATTTAATCATTTTTAATGAGATCTTAGTACTTTTATGTTGAATAACTAGATAGAAAAGAAACTCCAATTGAAAGAAATATGTTCATGTGTGTGTTTCTAAGGAATTAATGAGTGAGGATTTTAAAGGAGATCTATAAATATAAACCAAAAAAACTACATTTCTGCATAGAAAAATTTTTTTAATTTTTCAATATTACACCGTTGAGCCTTAACCAAAATAAAAACAATTACACTACTAATGCATCTGAAGAATTCATTTAGAAAATCGCCCTTAACTTAAAGGTGACTGAACAATATAACCAGCATAAATAGTTGGCATTTGTGCTGTGGATTCCAAATTCATTGGATAACACAACCTTTAAAAAGATCAAGTTTGAAAAGAATGTAAAATGTTTGAATTTTCTTTTCAGAAATTTTATTGAGTTTGTTCGAAAATTTTCTTTTTTTTGGATTTTTCATAAAGCTAATTAAAGGTATAAGGAAATAAACCACAAATTGGACATATTTTCTGTTTACCTTTAAATTTTTTGTCCTCTTATTTTGGCCTTAAATTTAGTTTTTTTCTATTAAATTGTTGCTTCGAAAAGTAAATCAAGGTTAAGTTCTAGGGAGTTTATTTTAGTGATCCGAACACATGGATCTTACTTATGAGTAAGACATTCATTTCATGGGTGAATGTCACTTGGTTTTAAAAACTTAATTTATTTTCATTTTTTTCTTCTTTTTCTGTTTTATCAAAATGAATGTTAAGGTGACTCTCAATAAAAAAAAAGAATTTGATTCTCAAATTAGACTTGGTGAAACTTTTCTTCAAATTACCAAACAATCAGGAAAAAAATTTTCCTGCATATTTTCAGAGATAAGGAAAGTAAGAGTTAACTTTAAAACCAGCCCCTTTAATCCCTCATCCAATACTTTTTTTTTTTTTTTTTTTTTTAAATGATTTTACTCTCAAACAAATAATTTCTTGTTGCAATGCTTTCCAGTTCAAACAACCAACAACCACTACTCTAACTTTTAAATTTAATACAGACACCATAATTCTTCGATTTGATTCCGAAGAAAACACCAAATCATTTGTCGAAGAGTATCTCGAAAAGAATAATTTGGTTACAATTGGCAAATCATTTGAAGATTTTTTTACAAATGATTTTGATAAGAGCTTTACAAAAGAATTAAAACCAACAATGTTTCGATTAGTTTATCAATTAAAATCAGAAAACAAAACACCAAAACCACAACCGGCAATTCTAACCTTATTGGAGGGCTTTATTGAAATCAATGGGCTTACCGTGGAGCCTTTTGTTATTATTTTTGATTCAAATACACAAGTAACCCATTTTCTCTTTTTGGTGATTCCAGTTTTTTCCTTTCATTTTAAATCTCTTACATTTTCATTTGAACCATCTTAGTGGTCTACCTTGTAGCTGTAATTTATATGATCAAAAAAAAAAATGTAAAAAGTTTTGATTTGTTTTGTTTTGTTTTGTTTTTGCGCCACACCATTTAAATTTTAGGTGAATTTAAAACAGCTTATTTAAAAAAGTGCCTTCTAAAAGTTTTGTAAGTGGAACTTCAATTGTTTGAATGACTCTTTTTAAGCAGTTTGAGTAACACTTTAGTAAACTTTTAGTACTAACTTTTTTAAATAGGCTGTAATCGTTTCATTTTTCTTTTTTATTCAAATATGCTTTAACTTTTAAAGTATCACTTAAAGACCAGCAGAAGTTGAATTAATCAGAACCTTAACTTTGTTTCAAAGAGATTTATTTCATTAAAATGGTGCAACTAAATTTAGATTTCAATCTTTGAGAATTTTTACAAGAAGTACTGATAAATTCAAAAAAATCTTTGAAAATTTTCACTTCATTTTCGATTTTGTAAATCTTTTTTCTTCGCTCAGTAAGAAGTATTTTATTGATTGAAATAACTAAACTTTCTAAAATGAGTTCAACTTCAAAATATTCTTTACCAAGAACTGTTTTAAAAGTTGAGTTTTAAAGGATTGAAATTCAAGGAAAAATGTTTATAAATTTTTTTGACTTTTTCAGTAAGATATTTTTTTTATTCTATTATTAAGACAATAAGTAGGTTGTTTCCAAACAAATTCTTCAGACACACTATCTGTTAAAAATAAATGGGACAAAATTATCATTTAACTTTCCGTAAAAAGTTACATAAAGTTAAGGAAAATTTAAATTTCTTTAATTCTGACAAGAGACTTATATTATTATTTTCCTTTTTAGAGGCGTAGAATTTGGTGATTTATTTTAATTCTTGACATTACTGGTATTTGAACAATAAATAGGAAAAATTTTCACTTCATTTTCAGTATCCTTCTTTAAATAGAAGCCACAAATTACAACCTACTTATTTGAAAACTCTATATAAAAAAAAAGAAAAATATGGAAAAAGAAGTGAAATTTTTTTCCCATTTAGAATTCAAAAACCAGTATTATTCAGGAAAGCTGAATGAAAATTTTGTTCCATTTATTTTGAATTTAACAGTGTTACAAAAAGCATCCTTTTATACTGGTTAAGGTGAATTTATGATCTTTTATTCCAAAATGCAAATAATTTTTTTGTCAAAAAATGGAAGTTCTTTTGGATTTTATTTTTTGTTCTCTTGGAAATACCTACCTACAATGAGTTGTAATCAAGAGTAGTATTGATTTATGGCAAAATTATTGAATTTTACTGAGTAATTAGTACTTTTGTACTTATAACTGACCTAAATGAAAAAATAAAGGGATAAATATCTTCTTAGGTATATTTATAAGGGCTTGATAAGTGAGGGTTTTAAAGTAGAACAAAAAATAAAAACATAAAAAACACCAAATAAACTTCATTTTTTCTAAAAAAAATAATTATTTTAATCTGTGAACAAGTGTAAATATTAACTGTTGTAAAAAATAGAGTTTTTATAATTTTCGGGATAAATAAAGAGTTCCATGTAATTAGTCCACAATTCCTTAATAGTAAACGATACTCCCATTTTTGATTTTTTGGGATCAAAGGGGTTTTCAATCTTAAATCGTTTGGTGAAATACCTATGATTTGTTTGAAAAATGATTTTTTTTTTAAAAATTGAAAGATTGGTTTTTACCAAGCGATTTTTTGATGAAAATTATTGTTAGTCAATTAAGGCACTCAGATATTATATTCACTATTACCCAATTGTGGGTTAATTACATGGAACTCTTTATTTATCTCTAAAATTATAAAAACTCATTTTTTACAACATTCATATTTACACTAGTGTGGATAAAAGATCAAATTCACTTTAACCAAGATAAAAGAATGGTTTTTGTAATGTATCTGAAAAATTCATTTATAACGTACATCCATAAACAAGAAAAATATTTCTTGAATTACTGCTAAAAAATAAAAGATGATTGCTCTGTAACAACTTTGTAAAAAGAATTCTGAAATAAAAATGAGAAACTTCATCAACACTCTTCTTGAAAAATTATTATTAAAGAAAAGAAGAGAATGAAATCGATTTTTTTCTTGACTACAGATATTTCCCAGTTAAGGAATTAGCGTTACTATGGATTCGTCTATAATAAAAGTTCGGTATTTCCAAAAAAGTGGAGCATTTTTTTTACATTTCATAAAAAATAATCTTTGTTAGTGGTAGTATTTGTTAATTTACAATACCAAATTAACTTTAATATTAATACCAATTGAATCAATTACTAGGGTATTTATTTGAAAATATATTTGTTGAAATATTTCCAAAAAATGAAAAAAAAAATAGCACTTTTTTCGGAAGAAAACGATGTACGACCAATTTCAATAAAAAAACTGGAAATATGGAAACGTTAAATTTGATTTTTTAAACAATAAAATGCATTTATAAGCTTTCAATTCTATTTAAAAATCCTTTAGGGTTAAAAAAGTTATGATAACTATTTTTTCAATTAAAAAGAAAAATAATAAACACCAATTTTCACCCCTAAAAAATATCAGATAAAATCTAGATCAGAAAATTTAATATCTTTTATTTATGCAACATCATACGAAGAAACAAATTGAATCATTATCAAGAATCAATAAATGGTAGTTAAAGATTTTGGATATTTAAACACTTTTTTGAAAATTGGGCTTAATAGAGATATTTTAAAATAAATTTGCCCCACTTTCTTGGAAATAGCTTATTTTTGAATTGAAGAGAAATCAATTAGTTCTCTATGGTTCAAATGACTCTAAAAAATCAATTATAAATATTATTAAACAATAAATTATTGATTTTTTTACTAAGTATCACAATTAAAAATTGTCAATTTGGTAATATTTTTTTAAAATTTCCTTTTCCAAATCTAAAAATAGTAAACCCAAAAAGAAGAGTATTTCAGTATTTGATAATTCATCTTTAGAACATCCAAAAGTAACTATTTTTATAATTTTTTTAATTTTAAAGATCAGCTCAATAATTATTAGCATAAAAAACCAAAGACTGAATAGTTTTGTTTCCTTTTTATAAGGCTTGTTGTAACATCAATATATTTCCAATATATTGAAAATATAATTTTTAAAAATAATCTATTCGTTGATTATTTAATTGTTTAATGATGAATTTTTTAGGCAACTGATCTACCTTACTAAACAAATTTAAGAAAGATATTTTGCAACTTTGGAGTACGAATATTGGTCGTTCAATCTTTAAATTTATCGGGAAATGTAGATTTTTTTTCCTAAAATTGTTGGAATTTTTTGACTCCTCCAAGGATTATATATAATTTATGAGATCATCTTACAATATTATTACTTGACTAATCGAATTTTTAGAGATATTTGAAATACAGGTGCACTAATCTGATTCACATTTAATAACAACATAGTTTAATTTTATCCTTCTCCTTGATAGGTGCTAATCCCTCCAGTTTAATCTAAAACTTTTTTTTTGAGTTCCTAGCTGTTCAGAAGTGAAATAGATGAAAATCTCTATTTTTATTTCAATGGCTCTTTAGAAAAAAAATATAAAAGTTGTTAAATATGTTTATTTATGAGGGGAAAGGGGGGGATATATATATATGAATATATATCCTTGAAGTTTCATATAAAGATATATTATAAGCTTAATTTCAAAAATAGGAGAAGATTTTTCATCAAAAAAAAATTTTTTTAATTGTTTTTTTTTTTTTTTTGAATAATAATGTATTTAACTATATTTTATAGAGATAATAACCAGTATATGTTAATAAAAAAAAATATAGTGTAATCATTTTATGATTTGAAATATAAATGAAAACAGAAAAAAATAATAATAAAAAAATTTGCCACTAATTTTGAAATTTGGCTTATATATATATATATATATATATAGTATGAAAAATATACAAGAGAGAGAGAGAGAGAAGAATAAAATGAATTAAGAGATAAAAAATCTTCAAGTGAGAGAAATAGAAATAAAAGTTGTTAAATACAGTTACCATTTCCCAAAACCAGTATTTTGAATCCAACACAGCTGATCATGTTTAGAATTGAACTCAAGTTAAACTTGACTTTTAAACTTAAATTAAAAAATTCATTGTTTTTTAAAAATTTTCCTAGCAAAAGTGAAATGGGTGTAAATAAATCAACTTTCAAAAATTTAAATGATAATCAACCAGAGTCAACCCCTTTCTAAATTAATTAACTTTTAATTAAAAACTAAAAAAAAAAAATAAATAAATAAAGCACTTTAAGTGAACAAAATGGCATATTTCACATAGTAAATAGCTTATATAACAATTAGATACTAAAATTTTAAATTCTTTTGATTACTTTTTAATTACAAACAAAAAATAAAAAACAAAAAAAATCAATTAGTTATTAATTCCTCAAGCTAAAAAAATTTTATTACCATTACAGAAAATGGGAAATCTTATATTGTGGTTTGGGAATATGGAAGATGTTCAAAAATTTGTTGAAAAATATTCCATGATGATCTTAAAATTACAACAAAAGGTACAGGTAAAAAAAAAAACTGTTGTAAATCCTCAAAATAAAAAAATGACTGAAAAAAAAAAAGATCGAGGAGATTTCGATTTTTATAAAAATCTTTTTGAAAAAAAATTGGTGGATTTAGGTTTTCAACAAGTAAAATATAAAAACGAGAAAATTGACAATTTTAGTAAACTTGCTTACGTGAGGGTTCTTCCTCATCAACTTCAAATTCAATCTTATTCTCAGGTTTTAAATTATGCTTTTGGAGAAAATACAAAAGTAAGTATAATATAATTTTTATTTAAAACGATTTTTTTTTTATTTATTCTTTTATTTCTTTTTTCTTTTTTTAAATTACTCTTTTACCCATTTACTCTTTTATTCCGTTCTGCATATATTTATTTTACATTCACCCATTTAACAAATAAGAAGAAAATAAAAATAAAACTAAAAAAACCAATATAAACTTTTTTTATAAGATATTTCCGTAAAAAATATATATTTATAAAAATATTTATTAAAAAGTTTTCTAATGTAAAAAAAACAAAACTAGTGTTTTATATGTTACAAAGTTGATAAAAAAACACATGATATAATTATAAAACAAAATATAAAACATGTAGTAATGTTATCAAACAAAAAACTATAACAATTGATTATAATTCAACAAAAATAGATTTATTTCACATATGATATCAAAGTTTTATCGGATATAACAATGTGATATAAGCTATATCACAAACATTTTTCTTCCATAAAAACAATGTTTAGACATATTATAAAAATAAAACACAGTTTATCTCATATTATACATTAAAAACATAATTTCTCTTTTAAAAAATAATAAAAGTTTAACAATAAAACCAAAAAAAAAAAAAAAAATAAAAAATCATAAATTTACTTTGATTTTAATATTATTTTTTCAAATAAATCCCAAAATTGGATGGGATCTTTTTTTTATGATATTGCTATTGTGGTATTTTACAAAATTTAAAAAAGAAAAAAAGGGTAAGAAAAGAAAATATAAAAGAAAAAGAAATAACAACTATAAGCAAACATCTACTTCTTTAATATTATCAAATCCTTTTTTTCATTGTTTTCTTGCTGAAAGTTTTTTATTTTTAATAAACATTAGAAATCTACTTTTGATCTTTGAGATTTTTAATTTTAAAACAATTTTATTTACTTTCTTTTCCCCTTCAATTTAACTGTGTATTTTTTTTATAATCATAAATGGATTCTTATACAATTATTTTTCAAAAAGATCACTCTTCTTGCCAATACTCTCTCCGTTCATTATTGAAGCAGGAAACAAAATAATAACCACAGTGTCTAATTTAGATTATTCATTTTTTAGACTTTTTATTTGCATTCGTAATATTCAAAATAAAAATCCCCTTAAAAAAAATTCAAAACAGTTTAGATCATGAAGTAAAAAAGAATAATACAAATCTTGATTTTCGTGGTATTTTAACTATTTAATTTTAAAATAAAAAAAAAGAAAAGAAAAATTTAAAAAGAAAACCAAAGAATAAAAAAGAAAGCATTTAAAACAAAAAAAAAAAAAAAGAAAAAGAAAAATGAAAAGATAAAAAAAAAAAATGAAAGAAAAAAAAAAGAAAACTTTAAAAAAAAAGTTAATTTAAAGATGAAAAAAAAAAAAAAAAATAACTCTAATCATTACATTCTTATACTTTGACATTTTTTCTTGATTATAAATAATGAACTAAAAATTTTTTAATTTAGAAACCAGAAATTCTTAATTTTTTTTAATTATTAGTGACATTTTTACTATTTCTCCCACTTTTAACGCCGAAGAAGAATTTTCAAACAAATGAAGATTAAAAAAAGTTTACAAGTAACTTATATTGTGGTTTATTTTACTAAATCTAATTTATTTTCAATTTATTTTTAATACTAATGATCAAAAAACATTTCTAAAAAGTATAAATAATAATAATTTATTTTTTTAAAAGAAGAATTTGAGGTTTTTGAATTAAATTGTAAAAAGTTTAATATTATAGAAGCATTTAAATATAAATAACAAACTCATTTTATTCAATCACTATTAGGTCAAACAAAACAATAAAAATTAATTAATTTTGCCAAAATTACTCAACCTTTTTCAAATTTCTGAGAAATATGTGTTTAGTTTTGTTGTAGAAATACATTTTGAAGTTTTAAAACATAATAGAAAATTCACTTTTTTATTATTTATTTTCTTCTTCAAAAATTTGTTTGAACTTTTTAAAAACAAATTCAAATAAAATTTGTTGTCAACATGATTTCATTGAGTTAAAGTAAGTTGCTATAAATATACGACTTTAAATGAATAAACGAGGAAATGAAAATATTTTTTTTTTTTTTTTCATTTTAAAACACAAAAAATTTGAAAGATCAAAAAATATCTTTATTAATATTGTAATTTTTTTAAAAATTGAACTTATAATTTTAAGTACAAATTTGAAGCAAACAATGTTCATCTAAATTCTTTAAGAAAATTATCAAATATGCTTTTAAGTAAAATAAATTCCAAAAATTTTCACACAGTTAAAACGCTCAAACAATCACAATAATATAATTTTATTCAAATTGGAAATTATTTTTAATTTTGAAAAATAGGAAAATCATTTTTTCATCTTTTTGGTTTTTTGGTTTCATTTCATTTTTTGAATTACGTTACCTATTTTGGTAGATAAATTTTTTTTTCAAACAGTTGATAATATGTTAAAATTGAGTTATTCAGAAATAGAAGAACTCAAATAAAATTAGTTGATGGTATTTAACCATTTGATCCATTAATATTTCTTATTGAACTTTTTACAAATTTACGAATGTATTTTTTTTTTCTTTTGCTCTCTCCAAAATTTTTAACATACTCTTGATAAATTAGTATTAATAATTATTTATTTTTTGGTTTGTGAGTATTGTAATTTATAAACAATTGTTAACATTCCAATTAGTGACTGGTTCTAATTTGATATTTCTTCTAGAATTGATTAAATAAGATTTTTTTTTCAAAAATTGAATTTTGGTGTGTTAAAAATTTTGAATTGGAGTTCATGTATAAAACATATTTTAACATTAAAACCGTATATTATAAATAATTGTCACATAAAAAAAGTTTTCTCTTTTAAAACAAAAATATTTTTTTATTCGGGTTTTTGGTAATTAATAATTAAAAAAACAAAACAAAAAAATACATATCATTTTTTGTTAAAATATTATCTTTATATTTTAATTTTTATAATTTTCTTTTCTATCTACATAAAGATTATTGATCTCCAAAATAATAAATTTAAAATTTATTTTAATGAAAATTTACAAATAATTTTCCCGTTTGAATTTAGTTCTGACTGCAAAGAATTCCGAAAAAAGGTAAGCAACTCTATAGAAAAACATTCCAAATTACTTTCTCAGCAAAGATTGATCAGGAGACAAAGAAAGGAGAGGAAAAGGAGAGTTTATACGCGGAAAATGAGAAGGCAACAGGGGCTAACGGAATTAACGGAACAAGAGTTGATCGAGCAATTAGGACATTTGCCATTGTCGTCAAGAAGGTCTGGCATACACCTTAATAAAAGTTTCAATGTCTTTATCAAAAAAAGGGATATCTATGTACCAATGATTCTGGAAATATCTACAAATGAAATTGAATTACATCAAACTGATAAATCATTTTCCAAAAAAATTAAATCTTGGTTAATTGTTAAATTTGATCCACAATTTGACCAAAATGATTTCTTTTTAAAGCCAACAATTTTCACAAGTCTTACACCTTCAGAGCATCTGTTATTAAGAACTGAGCAGAATAAAATAATTTTAATCAAATTTGATGATAATCCTGAGAGGCTATTGTTTGGAAGAATCTTTAAATTGATAACAATGCCCTTTGAATCATACAGGGTAAGAATTGAAAG
Source organism: Anaeramoeba flamelloides (assembly GCA_027625915.1). Classification (NCBI taxonomy): domain Eukaryota; family Anaeramoebidae; genus Anaeramoeba; species Anaeramoeba flamelloides. Next base: position 5,875,589 of record JANTQA010000032.1, on the reverse strand, counting down.
GGAGAAATTATTGCGATTATTTGTAAAAAAATCACCAAAAAAATTAATAAAAAAATTTACATCAAAATGGAAAATTGAGAAAAATGAAACAGACTATCAGTCAATTGATATTGAAATTTATACAACTGGAGTAACATTAATTTCTCATCAATATACTGAAAAGGATCAAAATCTGTTAGTAAAAGTAAATCAAAATATGAAACAAATAAAATCTTATTATTTTGACGAGGATGATGAAAAAGATTATAAAGATGAATTTAGTAAAATGGGGGGTTTAAATTATGATGAAATGTCTTCAAGTAATGAATCTGGATCTGGATCAGAGTCTGAATCAATGTCCCAGTCGGATTCTGAGTCTGAATCTGAGTCTAACAAAAAACCAAATGTTAAAAAGGATAATGAAAAAGAATTCGATGGTTTTGATGAAGCAATAGTTATTGAAAAATCAATTGTAACAGAAGAATATTTGTATAATAAAAATTTAAAATTTGATATTTCTGTATTAAACGAACATGACTGTACCATTTTTTTAACCACACAAACTCCAATTTATTTACGTTTTGAAAATAATGAAACCAGAAAAGAATTTATTGATTCGATCAACTTAATGAAGTCTAAAATGAAAGAATCCTTTAAAAATGGATTAATAAATATTCTAAAAGAAAACGAAAAGAAAAAAGAAGTGAGGTGGGGAGAAGATAAAGACAAACAGAAAGATGATATTAAACACTTTGAAATAAATAATAATAAAAATAATGATGATAAAATACTTTTAATTCAGAAAAAATCTCTATTCAAGAAAAAAGAGAAAAATGAAAACAAAAATGAAGATCCAGATGGAGACGAAATTGAAGATGAAAAAAAAATGGAAAAAAAAATGGAAAAGGAAAAGGAAAAGGAAAAGGAAGAGGAAGAGGAAGAGGAAGAGGAAAAGGAAAAGGAAAATGAAAAGGAAATTGAAATCGAAATTGAAAAGAAAGAAAACGGAAAGTTTAATAATTTTATGTTATTAGGAGATAGTTTTGATTTTAATCAAAATGAATTTAATGTACTAATTGAACAAATAAATCAAGAATCTGTTAAGGGTGTCTTTTCTATCGACATGAATGGTTTTAATGTAAATTATGAAGATGAAAATTCAAATTCAATTTTTACAAACGAAAGCTTTGCTTTAGTCCCACAAAATTTTTATGATCGATTTGATTCAAAAAAAAAATTTGCAATATTTACTGATTCAAAATGGATTTTTTTTATTGCCAAAGATCGATTAAGTTCCAAAAAAGTCTTAGAGAGATTTCTTTATTTCAAAACCAATTTTATTAAACAAAAAAGAAAAATCCAAAACAAAAATTTTTTTCAAGTAACCATATCAACAAAGGCAATTTTATTACCAAAAGAAATCAATGGATCATGCAAATTTGTTGAAAACTATTTATTAATCAACATCCAGGATGAAAAAAATCAAAAAAAAATGCAAGAGTCGAAAATTGCAATAAAGGGGAAAATTCTTTTAATAGATAATGAAACTAAACTGATGTGTAAATTAATAATAAATAAATTTATGAGAAAAAGTTACTTCCAAATTAAATTTAGTAAAACAAAGCATTTTAAAAGATTTTTACAAAAATGGAAAAAAGAAGGTGGTACCGAAAAAGAAATGTAATTCATTTATTTTTCATTGCCAATATTATTTGATAAACTTTTTCATGATTATCTTTTATATTTATTTTTATTTTGATTAATTTTTTTATTATTATTTATTTTTTTTTTTTTTTCACGACACAAATAAATATTAATATAAAAGTTGTTTTTATGCCATTTAAATATTTCTATTCGAGTTTATTGAAAGTTTTATCGATACCTTTGAAATTTTTGTTTGTTTTTTTTTTTTTAAATGAATTCTAAATTTTAACCGAAAACTTGAAATAAATCCTTAGAAGGATCCGAAAATATTCCAACACACAAATTAGAAAAAATGAACTTTTATTTTATTTTATTTTGTTATTTCTTGATGTTATCATGACAAGGAATAAATAAATTCTGAAAATTTAAGTTTGAAAAAACTACATCTTGTATTTCAGTTACACATCATTTATAAATTATTTTTTCAAAGTCATTATAATTTTATATAATTAAGAAAAGATAGCTATGAAACTAATTAAGATTCGAAGAACCCCTTTTGTAAAATTACCAACTTTTGAAAAAAAACTATTTTTTGGGTATTATTTTTATTGGAATTAGATACAACAAATAAACTTTATATTAAATATTAAGAAAGAAAAAATAATAAATGTTAAAATAATTTTCATAAAAAACAGGGGATATATATTAAAACCCAAATGATTAAAAAATAAAATGAAAAAAAATATCCCAAAATAGATTAAAAAAATCATTTTTTCAATTTACTTTAGTGATACCTTTTGAAAGAAATAATTTATTCTTTTTTAAAATTGAAAAAATATGATTCTTTTTAGATAATTAAAAAATATATAAAAATAATCTCACTACTAAGTCAAACAAAAAATTCATGAATTTTACAATAAAAAAGAAAAAAATATTATTGATAACTTTCATTTTTTTTCAATTCCGATTAATATCCTATTAAAGTTGAAAACCTTTTTCAAAAGTGTTCTGTATAATAATGTTTATTATGTGAGTTGTGTTTCAAAAATACAATCTTTAGAGATTTTTTTTTGAAAAAATTTTCAGAGATAAGTTGTTAGATAATTGTCTTCAAAAGTGATAAAAATATACACTTTTTATAATTAATCTGAAAAAAAATAACTCAAAAAGAGTTTTTTTTTCAAATTACTTATTCTTTTTTATTATATTTTACTTTTGAAATAGCAACCGAAAGAACTTAACAAATTTGATATTTTTTTTTGATTAATTGTGAACTTAGTTTCAGATATAACAACCTCAATTATTGTCCATGTTTCTATCGATACTTCGGTAATGTAGTAAAATTATTCTAGTTACTTATTTGATTTAAATTGAAAATTTTTTAATATAAGTATTTGACCAAATAATCATATCTTGATCTCACTTTCTATAAATGGAATTTTAGATTTTTGTTCGAATTAAAAATAATAAAATGAATATTGTAATCTAAAAAATAAGTAAATGATCATTTTGATACTTCCAAGTATTATTAAGTGGGTTCTACTTTATTTTTCATCTATTTTCAAGATAAGTGTTATTATAAGACATTTATAAAAAAATAAAATAATTTATTAAATGTTAAGACCTATTTTTAATTTTTGATAATTAAAAAATATAAAAAAGTATTTTTATTATTTTTGGAATTCTAATTTACAACTTAAGTTGATATCTAAATTTAATTTCAAAAATTTAAGTTTAAATCCTAAATTTCAAGATGATTGATTGTTCGAAATGTTTTTAAACTATTTATGATCTAAGTTTACTACTTTAATATTCATTTTTTGTTAATTTATTTGGAAATATTGATTTATCCTTTTATATTTATAAGTTGGAAAGACTCATAAAATGGATTAATATTTTCGATTATTTTCTTATCTTTAAATTTTGAACACAAATGGAAATTTTTTTTTGACTTTTTATTTATTACATAATAATATCTATTTAATAGATTAGTGGAAGTTCAGAATTTTTGAAATTTTGAGATTTTCTCATAAATTAATATATTTTTGGATTTTAAAATTATAAATTTTGTTTTGGTATTAGAATGTTATGTTGTTGTTGGTTGCATTGGGTGGTTTAGAGAGCCACTAAGTGCCTATTTTTCGTTTAATTTCTAAAATTAAAAAAAAAAAAAAACAGAAAAGTGTTTCCCGATTTTAAAAAGACAGAGTAAAAATTGAATATTTCACTTAATTCTTTAAAATTATGGAAAATCTAACAGTAATTTTCCTTTTTTCTCTGTTCTATACCAAAAATTAATATATTTTCTAAATAAACAGAAAACCCAAAAAAACCTAATAATTTTTTTTTAAATTTGAGAAATTTACAAGACAATTTCTTACATTTTCTTTTTATTTATTAAAGTAAAAAAAAAAAGTTAAATGTACTTTTAAGAAATTTTAAGAATATAAAAAGAACTCTAATTTTACTCTATTGTTTAAAATCTAGGAAAAGCTCATGACACTTATAACTTCCAATATTCAACAACTCATTATATATATATTTCTTTTTATGTTTGAATTAAATCTTTTGAATACCAATTGATTTTATGGTTGATTATTTGATCTGATTTTATTAATTTTTTTAAATAACAAAAGTTATAAATTTTTCATTTTTTTTTTGAATTTAAATTTCTTTAAATTAACTCGAATTAATATATTTTCAAATTTAAATTTTGTTATATAAATATAAAATGTTAGGTTTTTAGTTTATTTTCCAGATTTCAGTAATACAGGTTTTAATATAAGAATTAGATAAATTTATTTTTTTTATTTTAAATTCTTTATTTCAAACGTATATGTTGATTGGGTTTATTATAAAAGTTAAAATAATCTAACTTTTAAATTATTATTTAGAATTTTTTTTATTTAGAATAATTGTATAATTTTCTATTGGATTTTTTTAAATGATAAACTAAATGTGAAGTTATATCTAAATGAATACCTCAATATCAATTTTTTTTTCAAAAACTTTTGATATCAACTGTTTTATCTTTATTAGGTTTTAGTCCAAATTGAATAATAATTATATAAATTGAATTTTATTTTTGGAATCAAAACTTTTTATTTCATTTTATAATTAATATTAAATCATCTGCAAGCATTTGACAATAGTTTGTTAATGAAATGATTTATAATAAAAGAAAATACCGAAAAAGAGAAAATAAAATAGGAGATAAATGATCTACTTGTAACATAAGAAATACTTCTCCTTTATAATATTTTAATCATAAAATTATAATAATTTCATTTAAAATAATTTGTTTTTTTTGTTTTTCTAATTATTTGAAAAATTAATTGAATCAAAAAATTTTGCTAATCAATCTTGTTAATATATGTTTTATCATTTCCCTTTTCTGATTTTTTTTTTATCTTATTATGGGTATTTAAGAAGTTTAAGACTACAATTCGAGTATCATATTTTTTTCGAAATCCAAATTGTAATTTGTGAATAAATTCCCAACTTGGCTCAATTTGTTTATATAACATTTTTAAAAATTAACATTGGTAAAATTCGATTAATAGAAATAAGTTACTATCAAAAAATATTGATAGTTAAATATTCTACAAAAAGATTGGAAATTTCAAATTCCAGTTAATTAAAATTTCTTTTAAATTACGTCATTTGTTGAAAATGGGAAATATGTAACTTTGAAAGAGTATAAAAAAAAACAATAAACATTAATATAAAAATAAATAAAAATTTTTTGTATTTTAAAAAAGGCGAATATAATTTGATATATAACCTTCATTATTGAAGTGTTTTGAATTGTATATAAATATCACTCAAAAAAAAATAAATATATAAAAAGAATAATATATTAAAATGCTAGAAATTTGACAAAAAATAAACAATAAAATATTACAAAGAAAATAATAAATATTAGAATGAGAAAAAGAATAAATTAGCAACACTTTTTCTTTTTCTTTTTGGTGCACTTTTTGTTCAAATCAATTTTTTGAGAATTGATTTTCTGTTGGTTGTCATGATTTTCAATAATTTCAGTTTTTATGGATTTGGGAATAAAGTTTTTTGGTAACATTTTTGCCAAGGCAATAAACACATCTTTTACACCCATACCAGTTTTTGCTGAAGTTTCAAAAAATAAAAGACCAGATTTATTTGCGTAATTCTGTGCTAATTCGTCATCAACTCTTTTTGTTGCGTTGAGATCACTTTTATTTCCAACTAATGCAATTTTTGCAAGAGGATCACCTTGGTTTCGAAGTTCGTTAACCCAATCCTTTGCTCTTTCAAAGCTTTCAATGCTTGTAATATCATAAACAATAACTGCACCTTTTGCTCCTCGATAATACCTTTGGAAGGGATTTAAAATGAAAAGATCACAATACCAAATAAAAATAAAAAAGGCATAAGAATAAATATTAGAAAATCAATTTTAAAAGTTGAATAAGAAAATCAAACTACAATACAATTTTTGAGAAATTTTAGACATCAAAAATCATTTGTTATACAACTTAAAATTATCATTTCAGATTAATCGTTTGGAAGTGGTTATCTTTGTTTGTTACCCTTTGTAAAATGGTTAAAATTATTTTCAAGTATACATATTATTCATTTTTTTTAGTGTTTATTTATTTTTTTTTTTTTTCTTTTTTTTTGGGATCCTGTTTTATTTCCCTTTAGATTTTCAAAAACATCTCATTGGAATTTTGAAATGATTACAAATGTTAATCAGCTTTAAAAAACTATTATTGGAAATTTAATCGAAATATCTTTATCTTTCTCTTTATTATGGTATAGCAGTAATTTAAGAAAAATTTAGCAAAAATAAAAAAAAGGAGAAGACAAAAAATAATTAAAATTTTTTAATAAAAAAATAATAATATCATTCATATGACCAAATTAAAAACTGCCTCCTGTAATTAGGTTTTCAGGGGTTTTAAAAGAAAGAGTAAAATCTTTAGTTTTACTTGATTCTTTTTAATTCTGAAAAAACATCATCATCGTTAGTTTTTTTTTATTTTTCGAAATTAAACCAAAAATTTATTAAATTTTCTTTTTATTTCAAAAATTATCAAAAACATAGGCATTTCACCGAACTTGACGACACTCTATAGTACTTGACGGCACTCTATAGTACTTGACAACACTTGGTGTTAGTTTTTTTTTTTTTCTTTTTCAGAATTTAAAAGAATTAAGTAAAATCTTTGTTTTTACTCAATTCTTTTAAATTCAGGAAAAGTTAACTGTGATTTTCTTTTTGTTTTCTGTTTTATTCCAAAAATCTAATAGATTTTCGAAATAAACAGAAAAATCTGAAAAAAATTATCAACATTTCCAACTAGCAGAATCCAACAACTCATTATAATAATAATTATAAATTTCTTTTTTAAAAAGCTTTAAATTTTCTGAATTCTAATTAATTTTATTGTTAATTTTTTTATTATTCGTTTTCCTTTATTACTTAAAGTTTTCTAACCCTAAGAGCTTTGATGAAAAATTCTCGACAAGAATAATAAATTTCATATTTTTAATTAATCAAGATTAAATAGTCTATGTGTATTTTTTCACAGAATAACTTTTTTATATGAGTTTCTTATATAAAATTTTTGATAATTTTTCTTTCATTTTATTCTGATAAATTTATATCTTTCACAATACCAAAATTTAATCAAAATAAAACGATACAAGAGTATTATATTTGATTTTGGTTTTTGAATTTAGTAACACGGAATATTACCCCCTTAAAAAATGCTTTTTTTTTTTTTTTTTTTTTTTTTTGAAGGGAGGAAATTAATTTCCTCTTACAGTTACCGTTAGGTTTTTTTTAATTTAAGAAATAAACTGAAAATTTATTTAATTTTCTTTGTATTTCTTAAATTAAAAAAAAACGCCGTTAGCTTTTCCAGAATTTAAAAGAATGGAGAAAAATCAAAGATTTTACTCAATTCTTTTGAATTCTGGAAAAGCTAGGCACTCTACGGCACTGCCCTAATTTCTAAATTTTTGTTTAGAAATTTCAATAAAGAATCATAATTCCCTAAAAAATGCTTTTTTCGACATCTACTTTTTCTGTGATGTTCTAAATTAACTTGTGTAATTTCCATTCCTTATTCAACAATTTCACTGTTGTCATTATTAATATTAGATTTTCAAAATGTTGCCATAAAGTGTTTTGTTTGAATGGATTTGAAATTTCAAGCAATTAGTTGTTAATTTATTCAAAAAGTACATTATATGTCCATTTGGTTGTTGAGATTTGATATTTGATGGATAAATACTATAAGTTGATCTTGTTATTCTGGTATTAATTAAAAGTTTTCTGTTTATTTATTGATTAAGTGATCGGGAAATATTGTATAAATTTCCCTTGTGGATCATTAGTATTTTTTTTCATCTAAGAAAGAATAAAATTTATCAATTTTATTTTTTATTTCACAAATTAAAAAAAAACCTAGCGAGATTTTCTTGAGTTTAAGTTTTAATTTTAATTAGAAAATTTTGAGAAAAAGCTCCTTAAATTTTTTTCATTATTGTTTTCACATTAGAAAATCTAATAATTTTATAAACAAAAATAATTTCATTTTCTCTAAAGATTTAATCAGATAGAGCGCAATTGCATATTAAAAAAAATTACATTTTAATTGGTTTGAAAAGCCATGGTTTGATTTTCTCTTTCTGTTGTGAAAAAAAAGTGATACAGGAAAAATCATTTTTAATATTGACTAAAAATAGTTCTATTGCAGTTTGTTTTCTGTATTATAGATCCTTTTGAAAAATTTTTGGTTTCCTCAAATGGATCTAAAATTGTGATTTATCTCTAAAGTCGGTTGTTTATGAAAAAAACTCTATTTTGAGGAATCCAGTCAATTTTTTCTTGTGGTAAAATATGTTTTTTGCTTATAGAAATGTAATTTGCAGTTGAGTTGAGTGCTTTATATTCTAAGGCGCAGTACTAAAAAACACCAAATCCACACCATTTATTAAAGAGTGTTTTAAGAAAGCAATCCAATGTAGGCTTTTTTCGAAAAGTGCTTACTAAAATTTTTGTTAAATGTTACTCAAACCAATGCGAATTAGGCAGATCGAAGTGCCACTTTCAAATCTTTTAGTAAGCACTTTTTGAGAACAGCTGATATTCAAAAAGTTTTACTAATATTTAAATTATAAAAGGGAAAATATTTTCACTAACTTGCCATACTTTTCCTTTTTCAAATGGAGTTTCCCAAAGAAGTAGGTTGTAATTTGTGAACTTTATTTGAAAAAGGAAAATTGAAAATGAAATGAAAATTTTTCCCATTTAAAATTCAAATACCAGTTGTGTTTTTTTAAAATATTCTTCTAGAATAACCATTTCTCTCGTTTTTAACCATATGGTAAAAAGTGTGTGATATTGAGTAATAAAGAATAATTAAACATTTTCGTTTTTTCTTTTTATAAATAGCGTTTTCAAAAAAGGAGGACGTAAATTGGTGGCTTTTTACAAAAAGGGAATTGAAAATCAAGCGAAAAAATTTCCCATTTGTAATTCAAATAGCAGTAGTAATTTTTTTCTTTTTTTTTAGTTGTAAAAAAGATTGATCCAGTTCAAGAGCAAATTTTAAATTGAAAGGGCACCTTTTTAAATTTTGGAGTCAATTGAAAGCTTCTTCAATCCAAGAAAGGAAAATAAATTAAAAAAAAAAAAAAAAAAATAAAGTTGAAAATAATTACATTGGAGCAAGAGAGTAAAATTGTTCTTGACCTGCGGTGTCCTATTAATAAATTAATTGAAATTAACATGACACAAAAAGATAAAAGACATTAAATTTAATGTAAGTGAGGATGGAGAAAAGGTTTATTTTGAGAAAAAAAATTTAATGCTTTCAGATAAAAAAAAAAGTTTTTTAAAGATTTCAGCACTCAAATTTTGCTCGAAATATTCCAAATTTGGATCTTTCTTTTTGTCCAAGAGTCTAATTACAAAAAAAAGAAAAAAAAAACAATCAAACCCAAATCTGTAACTTCACTTCACAATCTCCAACATCCACGTTGTGGTTCATAAAACTACAACCAATTGTTGGTTCAAGATATTCTGAATAACGATCATTACAAAAACGTAAAACAAGAGAAGATTTGCCAACTGAGGAGTCTCCTAAAAGAACAAGTTTGTATTTGAAAGTGGACATTTTGGATTCAAGTAGAGTAGTGCCTAATGGTTTCTTTAAACAAGAAAAGAAAAAAAAAGTTAAGATTTAAAAAAATGAAATTATTTTTTTTTCGATTTTTTGCAATTTTAGAAAAGGAGATAGATCTCACCAAAACCATGTGTTTTGGGTTTAATTTCACAGAACAATTGAAGATCATTTTTTGGCAACAATTTTTTTATTAACTTATTTAACGACTACTTTTGCAATTGAAATTTGATGTATCAATAACTTTAAAGAGTATCCGATGGTTTGTAAATCTCACAATTTTTTATTCAGTTTGATCTCAGAAGCAAAAAATGAAAAAATTTTCCTTTATTTAGAATTCCTCTTCTCAAAAAAATGAAAAAGAAGGTTAGCAAAAATCGGCTTTATGAGAAAATTTCTCTTGAGATAATTTTTAAAAACACTGTCACCTTACTGAGAATTTTCTATTCTTTTTTTTTGGTGTATCATTAAGTTGATCGGGTTGTAAAAAATATTTTTTTATATCAAAATAGCGGAAAATGTAAAAATTTGGGAATTATTGTTTTTTATTTTCTGGTTCAATTTGAATTTTACAAAGGTTTTTAACCGAATAGAATTCACCAAATTGGAAATTTTCTCAAAAAAACATAAAATCATTTTTTATCAACTCAACTTATGCAATTCTTTTTTCAAATAACAAAACTTTTGACTATTCTTTGCATTTTTATTTTCTTTTTGATCCTTAAAAAACAAAATTCCACAAAACCCTTTCCTAAAACACCCCAACCTAATACTTCTTGGTACTAACCATTGTGTTTTTTTGCTGGAAACAATACAAACAAAAAAAAATTGTTACACAACAATAGACCAAATGTTCTGAGTGTTTGGTATAGAGATTCAATTCAAAATACCAAAATAGGGGAAATAATATTCTTGGAAAGCGTTTTTGGGAACTTTAATTGAGGAAAAAAATAAAAAGAACCAAAGGAACCAAATAAGTCAAGACCAAAAAAATAAGAAGAAAAAAAAAATTACAATTCCTCAAAAAGAATTTTTCTTCTTTGTTAAGGTAATATGGACCATTCAAGTAACCTCAAATGCCCAAAACTCATAGATATATGTTCTTTTAAAACTAGAGTCATTTATTGAGAGTGTTTGTAAATGATCATCTTTTTTCAAGCTAAAAAATTGGGATTATTTTTCTTTTTCTCACCTTTCTTAATTAGGGTGTTTGGGTTGGGCTATCTAACAATTTCTTGTTCATTTTCTGCCAAAAATAATGACCTAAAATGATTTTTTGATCCAAATTGGTGAATATTTTGATGTACACCCCTTCACTATTTAAATTAGATTAGATCAAAATATTATTTGAACAATTGATAAATTGTAAAAATCGATCTTCTAATAATTAAGGCACCATCAGAACTTATTTATTTTTTTTTCCCAAATAAATTGAGAAATGAATTTTAAAAATATCGGAATTAAACCTGAAAAACAAATTTTGTTTATCAACTATAGAGAAAACATTTCCCATTCCAAAAAGAGTTTCTTTTTTCCATTTAATCTTTAATGAAAAGATCCTGATCTCACCTTTTATTTTTTTTGAATGTAAAAATAGAAAAAGAAAAATTTGCAAAAAAAATTTATTTTGAAGGAAATTTTACTTTTACTAATTTCTGATAGTTTGTGTGAACTAATAAAATTTCAAATTTAATTTTTTTTAATAATAGAAGAAAAAATCAATCAAATATTTATCATTGAAAATCAGAAACAATTGATTATTTATTTTATTTAACTTAATTTTTTGAAAAGTATTGAAATTCAAAAGATCAAAGTAATTTTTTTTTTCAAATATACGGAGTGCACATAACGAAAGGTTATTATTCAAAAAAGTTATTACATATTATTTTTTATTTTTATTTTTATTCTAATTATTAATTCGAATTAATTTTATTTCTTTGAAAATATTCAAAAAAATGAAAAATACTAATAAAATTTATTGTTTCTTTTGATTTTATGTCGTTAATAATACATTTAAATTATTAAAAAAGTTTTATTAATAATTTTTTTAAAAAAAAAATCAAAATATAAAGTATTTTTTGAAATTATGAGTTGATTTTTTTTTTAGGCTTTAAAAAAGTATTTTGGCCAGTTTTTAAATTTAATAATTGTGTTGTGTGTTTCATGATTTTTTGTTATATTTTAATTTAAAAAAAAAAAATGATGAGAAATATGAGTTTAATAAAGAAATAGAATTTTTAGAAAAGTTTATTATAATTCTTGTAATTTTTTTGAAATTTGGTTGAATGTTTATAAGGAGTTCTGATAAAATTTAATTTTTTTTTTTTCAAAATTATATTTGGATACTTCTTTTATATTCAATTATATTGTTTATTTTTACTATTTTGATTTATTTAACTCATTTTATGATAAATCTAAAAGTCCAAAATTCAAATTATTTTCACATTATTTCATAAATAAACATCTTATTTAAATAAAAAATAACCCGTTTGGAAAAATTGTTTGACTAGGAAGCCTGAAATTGTACAAATAAAATTTTATTCTTATTTTGTAATTTCAAAAATAGTAATTTTTGTTTTTAATTTGCTTTGGAATAAATAAAAGTTTTTTTTTAGTTTGTAAATTACTTTAGGTATTAATGTAAACATTTATTTGTATAAGAACTAAAAATATTATAATCATATGTAAAGTGTAATCTATTCTACTTACCCTCCCCCCTCCTTCACACACACGCGCGCGCGCGCGCGCGCGCATTTTCATTATTTAAATTGACTGTTTGAACTGAAAGAATATTATAGAATTATCATCTTTTAAATATTGGGTATCATAGAAGTTCCAAAAATTTGATTTTATAAACTAGTTTGATTTTCTATGGAAAAAAAATCAGTTTGAATTATGTCAAGAAATTTCCATATATAATGGTGACAACAATATCTTACATGAAAAAAATCCCAAAAAAGATTTTTAATTGTGAATATTAAAATTGTTGGGAAATTACTTTTATTTAAAATCAAATCCCTGTTTTTTAATAATCAAATTTTTATAATTATAACTTGCCACTTTATAGAATGATAGTTAATGTTATTACCCTTGGACAAAACATTATACACTCAATTAAAAAATCAAGAATACTAATTATGTTTTTCCAAACCAGTGTAATTCTCTAAAAATCCCAATTGTTTTACAGTCAGTTCCATTGGTAAGTATCATGCTTTCAACTAAATTTAAGGCACAAAAAATCTCAAATTAAGACACAAAATTTGTAATTATTTTTTTTACAATTTATTTTACTAGAATCTGAATTTTGTGCTTTAATTTGAGATTTTTATTAAGCCTCAAATTTCGTTGAAGTTTGTTCCTCAAAAGTGGAACTGACTAAAAAAAATTTTTTTAGCTACTTATGCCCTCAAACAATTACTTGGGAAATCTATAACCAGCTCACTTTAATGAACTTTATGAAGGTTTATTACTTGGCTCATAAAAAAATTGATTATTTATAAAAAGTATTTGATAGAAAATTTTAGCAATTAATCATCAATTTTCCTAATATTCACAATACAAAACCTTTTCCAATGTTTTTTTCCAGTCCTGAATTTTTTTCATTACTATATAATGAATAAAAACCAAAAAAAGATATTTACTAAGTTTTTCATTTGATTTTTTTTAGCAATTGAAGGTTCTTTGAACTTTTTAATTTCTTATTAGTCTTGATCCTCAAAATATTTTTTTTTTTTTTGTTATTAGAAATGTTGACGTCGAATATCCTTCATATGTTTTTTTATTAAATATATTTTTTATTAACGGTATCCCGTGGTTTTTTACCTAGGAATTGAATGGTACTTTGACAAAACCTTTTGTTTTGAATATTTTCACTAAAAGAAGTTCATTTTCAACAAAAGAATTTTAAAGACAAGCTTTTCCCTTGTAATACTGTTATTTTCAAATTAAATAATGAAAATTTTTAGTACACTTTCCAAAATATTTTTCTAGTTTATAAGTTGAAGAAAACCCAAAGATCTGTACAAGATCGTTTAGACATGATTTTTTAAGACAACAAATTTAACTTCATTAGTTAACTCTTGGACAAAATTTTTACTTGACGAATTTGGTTATATCATTAATAATTAATATTCATTTTGTAAATTGAATTAACAATTTTCATTTATTAATTGAAAAATAACAGTAAATTAAATCCAAGACAGCAAATGGATACTAAAAAAGATGGGCATATAACCAAATCAATTTTTTATAACAATCAAAACAATCCCATGACGATTACACTTACCCCCAATAACAAAATCCTTAATTTCAGAAAGTTCTCATCGTCAAGACATCCACCTTAAACAAAAAAAAAAAAAGATAAAAGGTGTGCAACTAAAAAGCATGTAAAAAGAACAATACACAAAATAGTTGGATTTTGTGTCCTTCCTGTTATTCTTTATAAAAGAAATTTTCTCTCCAAATTCCTCTCGAAGAATTAAACCAAGAAAGTTTTCTCAAATAACACCCTTCCCTTCCCATCTAAAAAAATTCAACTTTTTTTAAAGCGATCAGAGGAGTTGAAAAAAACACTTTGCAATTGACCCTTACCCATGTGTTCCCCAACACTTTTTAGTCTAGGACAAGTAACTTGTTTACTTTCAAGTTCCAAGTTTAAAAAGCCACCTGCAGCAAGAAGCAATTTTCTCGGTTATAAAAAAACGGTAAAAAATTTTCCAAAAAACAAAAAAGTAAAAAAATTTTTATTTTCAAAAAAAAAAAAAAAAAAAAAAAAAAAAAAAGAAAAAAGAGTTGTTTAAAGGAAAATCAAGAGATTTTCGTCTAAGAAAGAAATTTATAGCTTTTGTTTTTTTTTTGTATTTTTGTAAAAAAAAAAAAAAAAAATACAATAAAAAAACAAAATGCAACTAAAAAAAAAGAATAAAAAAATTTTTGTAAGAATTCTTTGGACACACAAAAAGAAAAAAACTAAAACCAAGTTCACCCACTCTAGATATTTCTAACAATCACCTTTTGGATTTTTTTTTTATTTTCGAGAAAGTTTGGTTTTTGTTGTTTTTTGAACAAATGAAAAGGGTAACTTGAAGGGCAAGCATAACAAGAAGAATTCCGGAGTGTGTGTGTTTTTTTGATTTTTAATTCCCCTTGATCACCAATTGGTTGCTCTAATTGGACAACAATTTTTTTTTTTTTGATGAATTTCTTTTTTTTAATTTTTTTTTTGTGTTGTTTATTTTTTTTTTTGAAATCTTGATAAAAGCGTTTCCTATTGGCCTTTTTTTGCATCTTGTCCAAGAAAACATAATTTTGTAATTCAGCGATTCTTGTTCCAAGTAAACAAAGCCCTTGAATTGCAGTTTTTTCGACAAATGTTTTGTTTTGAATTCTTTGTTTTGTAAGCTCGATTCTTTTGATTAATTTTAGTTTTGAAAAAGTAGAAAAAAAAGTAAGAGTAAAAGTAAGAGAGAAAATTTTAAGGAAAAAGGGTGAAATGATCAGTGAATTTTTTCATAAAAACCAGAGTCCTTTTTTAAAAGGAATTTGCAAAACAAAAAGAATGCTTACTTATCTAAGTAAGGCTGTAATTTGAGTTCACTCATTGGGGTCTTGGGGGTTTATCGAGTCAAAATTTGAAAAAAAAAGGAAAAAAAATGATAAGAATAAGATCAACAAAAATATTCAATTTTACAGTGAGTTGTTTCTATTTGCGCCCACTACTCCGATTTTTATGTAAAAAAGGTTGTTTTTTTTCACTATTTTTTTTTTTCTGTTTTCTCTGATCACTCTCTATTGACAGGGGTACTAAATTTTCCTTTTTAATAATGGATTAATTCTGGGAATTTATTTTTTTAAATAAGAAGAGAATAAATTTTTGGGTGATTGGATAAAATATTAGAGAGTAAAAGGTGATGAATGTTTTAAAGTGTATCCGTTATTAAATTTAAGAGAAAATAGTTTTATATCTTGAAAAAAAAATTGAAGTAAATTTTTGTTTTATAAAAGGGAAAAAAATTTTAATTTTGTTTTCCTATTTTTTTTTGGATAATAGAGTTTCCCCACAGGAAATTGATGATAATTTGTGCTCCCTGTTGATTTGCTTGTTACTTTTTAAAACATTATAATAAGTGAACTACCAAAGAATGCTAAATGAAGGATATTTCAGAAATGAAAAAAAGGATAATTATCTAAAATTTTAAACCCTATAAATTTCAAACATCAGAATTTCAGGTCTGGTTGAATTGTTCTGGAACATAAATACTGTCAAAAAGCTGGTAGAATTTAAAAGATCTCACTTTTGATAACAAAGGTACCCCGATAATGATTAAGGTTATTGTTAAGGTTTAAAAGTAAAAACTGTAGACATATAAAGCATGCAAAAAAATTTTAATACATGTTTCAAAGTAAAATGTGTGCTTTTTTGTTATAGGAGAGCTATACATTAACCAATCATAGAAACTAATAATAACCCTAAAAATATATGGTATTCTTTTCTTAAAGTTCTATTATTTAAAAAGAAATTCTAAAAATGAAGGATCAAATTGAAAAAGTTATCTCAAAAAATAAAGCAAATTTTTCTAAAGTTAATTTTAATTATGAAAAAAACACAAAAAAAGTCAAAATAACTGAGAATATTGTGAAAAATTTGCAACAAATTGCATGAATAATTTAAATTTTACTGAAAATAACAAAGGGATTTACTTTCAAAAATGATTTGAACTTAGGTATACTATTTGGTAGTAAATTGGATATTGCCATGGTACAAGAAGAAAAAAAAGCACGGATAATATTTTGAAACACGGATTATATTCTTTGTGCACGCATTATTTTGATCACTATAATATATTAAAAACTGAAAAAAATTTTCTTTTTTGAAGATAGAGAAAAAAAAGAAAAACTTGGGAAAAAAGTTCAATATAATTTTTAATTGAGAGTTTGTTGAAAGCAAATTGAAAAATCTAACGAAAAAAAAAAAAAAATAAAATTAACCTTAAATAATAATCCATAATATTATTTTAAATCAATCCAATAAATACAATTTAAATCTACTTTTTTATGGAAATCTTGATTTATTTTTGGAGATCTCAATAAAAATCAAATGTTTCAACAAATTTTTATTAATAGATGAAACAAAGTAAAATCAATTTCTCTAAGATATTATAATAAAAATATCATTGTTTTAAATTTTTTATTTTGTCTTTAATCATAGATTTTTTTCTTTTACAGTCAGTTTCACTTTTAATGCACAAACTTTCAACGAAATTTAAGACACAATTAAAATCTCAAATTAAGGCACAAAATTCAGATTCTAGTAAAATAAATTGTAAAAAAAATAATTACAAATTTTGTTCCATAATTTGAGAGTTTTTTGTACCTTAAATTACGTTGAAAGTTTGTAGCTTAAAAGTTGAACTGACGTAATTAATTGATCTTTAATTTTAATATTCAAGTTAAATTCCTAATTCAAAACAGTGTTTAACTTTTTGTCCTGTTTTACTTTTTTCACTAAAACCATGTTATTTGAAGTAGGTGGGCTCCAAATGAATTCTTCATATATATTACAAAATTCCTATTATTCTTTTGGTTCTGGTGTTTCCGATCTTTCATCTAATATCAAAATAAATTA
This sequence comes from Anaeramoeba flamelloides, assembly GCA_027625915.1. Lineage (NCBI taxonomy): Eukaryota > Anaeramoebidae > Anaeramoeba > Anaeramoeba flamelloides. The sequence goes on along the minus strand of JANTQA010000032.1, from coordinate 5,858,165 downwards.
TTTTTACAAAATAAAGTTTTTTTTCCAATATATTTTTTGTTCTATTTTAAATATTCACTTACCACAAAGAATATATATATATATATATATAGTGCAGTATTGATTTAACTAAAATTATAGAATTTTACTAAGTTATTAATATGAAAAAATTTATAATCATCCTCAAAAACGAATTGAATAAATCTCTACTTATATTCCCATAAAAAGATAAAAAAAAAATTCCAAGTACAACAAAAATAATAATATAATTAACATTCTATTAATTTAACAATAAAATTAATTTAGAATATAATTAGCATTACAGAAATTTAAATTACTGATTATTCCGTATTTATTGTTATTAACATATTATTTTCATTTTTTAAGATTCTTACTGAGAAAAAAGAGTTAATTTCTCAATAAAAATTATTTTATTTTTTTTTTTATTGTAATTTAAGGGGGGAGTTTAGAATTCCTCTTGTTTGTCCGAACTCCTAAACTTGAATTTAGAAATGTTATAAAAGATCTAAACATAATTTTGTTATCTACTAGAGCTAATAAAGATATTGAATCTTGTTTATTAATAATATTAAAAATATTATTATTATTTTAAAATAAGTGAAAAATTATTTTTTTCTAATTCAGAAATCCAGATTTTACAATTATTTTCATAGGCTGGGTAGTTCTTAGGTTTTCCAGAATTCAAAAGAATTGCGTAAAATCTTTGATTTTACTCTATTCTTTTAAATTCTGGAAAACTGTCGTTAGCTTTTTTTTTAATTTTAGAAATAGAAAGAAAATTTCAAAAATTTTCTTATTATTTCAAAAATTAAAAAAAACCTAGGCACTTGAAGACATGATCACAGAGAAAATGATCTAAATCTTCAATGATATTCAAATTTTTATTTATTTACATAATTGACAAAATTGTGATTTATTTTTGTTGATAAAATAAGAATATCTATTGATATAATTTGTGTTATTTCTTAACTTTAGAATAGAAGTTGAACATTTCCTAAAAATTATTTAATTAACAGATGAGTGAATTTTTGTTTCATCCAACTTTGATATTTTTACTTTGAATAGACAATAATAATTAGTTTTAAAAATGTGGTATTTATTCAATACATAGAAAATATAGAAAATAAAAAAATTTGATATTATCAAATAGATTCCGAGGCTTACTGCATTCAAAAGAAAAAAATAAAATTTGAATTCAACTTTTTTCTATTGAAATTTTATAAAAACTTACGATAAGAGGCTTATATCACCCAGGATTCAAACGAAGTGAGTAAAATCTTTTATTTTTCTCTATTCTTCTAAATGTTGGAAAACATATACATTCCACTGCACGTAACGATACAGTACTATAAAACACCACTTTTTGTTTATATTGTTATTTTTACAAATGTTTTTTAAATATTCTTGACCTTTCCACCAAGAATTATTTATTGTTAAGGTTTCTCTAAATTTATTAAGATTTAAATTTATTAATTTTAAGTTTTCTACTTTCCAATTAATATTTTCATTGTCTTTTTTTGAAAATTTTAAATTTTCTAATATGTGTTCAAAACAGTGAATTACTAATTTAGTTTTGAGTTTAAATCTTCTTTTATATATTGAAATTCTTACTTGATCTATTTTTGCCTCGGTTTTCGAAATTATTCTTAGGGAATACTGTATTAATTTTTAAAAAATGTGTGATTTTTTTTTTTTTTATTTATCCAAACATCTATCATGTTGAAATATTGTAGGGTTAGATTGAAAATTACAAATCCATATAATAGTTGTCTAATTTATACCGATTTATACATTTGTAATTTTACTCTATTAGCTATTTTTTTTTGTTTTTGAAAAATCATTTTGATTTTTTTAAAATTATTTTTTACTTGTATAAAGTTTTATTGTAAATGTTACTCTTTTTCAAGCCAAATTCTTAAATACTTGATTTCGGATAATTGGTTTGATTTTAAGTTTTTATCAATATTAGGATTAAAAAAGTGAATTACTATTAGAATTCAATAATTAATTGCTCTTTAATACAAATGAATATATATATAAACCCCCTTTCAGTCAAAGAGACCCAGTTTTATTGAAGAATAGAACATATTCTATGAGTTTAATTCATTATTCTTCTCAAACTATAATTTCAATTTTTAGATCAAATATATTTTTTCTCATTTCGTAAATATTTTTGCTTTTTGTTTTTTCTTTCTTTTTTAAAAAATACTTTCTTCTTTTTTTTTTATTTTTTAAAAAGTAAATTCAAAAAAAAAAAATGTTTGAAACTCTAAATTAACATTAAGAAAAGTGAGGTTTTCTATGTTCTTTTAAAAATTTATACATTTACAAGTAAAAAATCTTATTGTCAACAATTGTAATTTCCTAAAGAAATTGAGAAATTTTGTACTAGACGTTCCAATGAAAAGGATCCGAAAATTTTTTAACATTTTTTTTTTTTTTTTGAAATTTATGGTTTGTTCAGGCTTTTCTTTTATGATTATTGACTCCAATACGAAGTTTATTATTTCTCGTATTTCTAAACAATCTAAGTTTAGTTGATTCTTAAAAATAAAGTAACTTTTGATTTTTGGCTGGTCATGTTTGAGCGAAATAGTGTTTATATTCAATTTATTTTTTAGTTAAGTAATATTTTTTGAAATATAAAGTTTTATTTACCGAATTAATAACATTTAATATATATCACAATTACACAAATTTTCAAGATTAACTAAAAATAAACCCAGCTGTTTTAATAAAGTGGGTACTGTAGGTTTTATGAAGGGTTTCCCAAACCCCCTAAAATAAATGAATTAGACAGTTTAAAATAACACTTTTAAAACTTTTATTCCAAAAATTCTTAAATAACAGTTTTCTCGGTTTCAATAATTTTAAGATTATTTAAAGAGGTCAAAGGGAATAAAAGAATAATCTCCAATCTAGGACAATTTTTAATTTTTGAAAATCATCTTTTTTTAATATTAATTTCCAATATAAACGTTTAAAATAATTTCATCTTTATGCAGTTTTTTTCATGATTTTTATAGCTGTGTTGGTTAGTTTTGCATATCGACTGATTTGATGAGCTTTAATTGCTCAATTTTTGCTATTTTGATTCATTTTCTTTGAATTTTCCAAATTACTTTCAGGTTCTAGAAAATTTTACAAAAAAGAAATTAAATTTTAACATTTAAAAAATTGATAGTTACATATATTTTTTCAAAAGAGTTGATGTAAAAACAGAAAAAATAAAAAATACTTTTAAAAAAAAAAACATAAAAATTATTGGAAATAACTAAATATTATTATTAATTAAAATATTTTCAATAAAACTTAAAATTTAATTTCACTTTGGAGAGCATTTCTGGGTTCTCTTAACATTGAAGTAGAATACAATTCATTTTTATCATAGATTTCGAAATCTGTTAATAATATTGAAATTTGGTGCACTGGGTGGAGGTGATATTTTTTGTATTGGAATCGCTGGATAGTTTCAATTGAATCATAGACCATTACCCTTTTTAAAAAATTAATTAATTTGCCGTTAACCCAATCGGGGTTACCGTCTTCGATGAATGTCAAATCTGTAAGATAAATGCCCATAAATGGTATACATGGGGGATTAATTGCCTTTAGGGACTCGCGATAATTTTTATAACTGGAATCGCCCTTCATAAATTCTTTTAAATTGTTTAAAACTTCCAAATGCTTATTTGGCAATTCATTAAAAGTGAAGGATAGTCTATGTATAGCTGATGACGCCAGTGCAGATAGCACGGAATTCAAAGAATTGAAATTATTTAGATTATATAATGCTTCTGCAATGTTGATTATCTTTTGGATCGCCTTAACTCTTTGCTTCACACGCTCCTTTTCCAAAATTAAATGAATCAGATAGTTAGATAAATTATTGAATCGTTCGATCAATCCTAATATATTTTTTGCTCGGTGTTTTAATCTAGGCTTTGACCAAGCGCAATTTAACAATTCTGCTGGCTTAATTTGTGAAAATATTTCGAAATCGATTAGAGTAATTTGTCGTGCAACTTCTATTTCATCTATATCAAAAATTGAAAGTGTTGGGGAGAAAATGTTTTTTGGTACTTTAGGTTCTGGGATTTCCTGCAAACTAGTCTCAATTCGATGCTTTTCCCCTTTATATTTGATTGTACTTCTAATTTGGTTTAATAATGTTTTATTCTTTTGATTTTTCAACTCTTCGTTTGAAATCCATTGCTTCAATTCCTCTAATAACCCTTCACTAAAATCTGAAAAATGACGATCTAACCATGTTTTGATTACATTGATTGTTTTCACCTGAACAATTTTTTTATAGTTTTCAAATTCCTTTTGGGTATTAAATCGTTCGTTTACTTTATTTGGCACATCAAACCTTTGGAATAATTTGTATAGTAGCTTCCATGGGGTGGTAAACGATTGATAAGTCATTAAAAAGACATACAAAAAGCGTGGACTAACCTTTGTTGATGTTAATTTTTCAATTAATTTATTTAAAGTGCCCGCTTTCACAGGACATTGATTTTCGTCATTTGTTGGGGGTAAAAAGTTTTCCTCGCAATCTGGTAATTCATCCCAAACATTGATATCGACCTTATCAAAATTATCTTCTTTTCCCAATCTTTTTTAAATTTTTATTTGTTAATTAGTATTATTATTATTATTGTTATTCAAAAAAAATTGTTTTTATTATTTTTCCATTTACTTTTTTTTTTATTTGCATTTTTTTTTATCAAAAAAAGAATCATGTTTTTTTTTTTTTATTAAAAAGTGGAGAAGAAAAATATTCAGCGGTGTGATTCTAATTTTATTGCCAAACAATTGAAAAAGAGAGAAATGGTGGCGACAATTTAACTTTTTCTTATACCCAATTTCCTTTTTATTGGTATGAACGTCTGGTGAGTAAGGTAGCAATTACCTTGCACTGGTATTCAATTTCTGTCAATTATGGTATTACAAAAAACTAAGTGCCTAGCCAGTGATAATATGACGGTGATTTAGAAAATTTTTGATATAATTAACATAAAAGGAAACAACCAATAACCCATTTAACATTTGGATTACAAAACAAAAAATTTTAAAGAATCTATCCGTAACTCTTTTTCTCCAAAAAAATTGTTATTTTTTTTTTTTTATTTAACGGAGGAGTTTTTAATTCCTCTTATTTGCCGTTAGGTTTTCTTGAGTTTTATGTTTATTTGTGAAGTGTTCTAGGTTTTTTTGAGGTTTTCTATTTATTTGTGAAGTGTTCTAGGTTTTTTTTACTTTAGAAATAAACCGAAAATTTTAATAAATTTTCTGTTTATTTTTAAAGTAAAAAAAACCTAGAACACTTCACAAATAAATAGAAAACTCAAAAAAACCTAACGAGAATCAATAGACTTAACAAATGAAACAAAAAACCTCAAGAAAACCTAGACACTCTACGGCACTAACCGAATTCCTAAATTGTGATTTAGGAATTTTGTTAAAGACTCAAAAATAAATTTATTCCCCACTAAGGCGAATAAATATGATTTACCCACTAAGGCTAATAAATATGATAAATTGTTATTTTTTTTTTCATTTTTTCGAAATATTTTGATGAACCTATTTTGGAAAAAATCCAATAATAGATGTTGACTCAACCACTATTAATATTTCACTTAATTTTATATTAACAATTTTATGAATAGAAATATTCCCTATTATAATATTATTTGAAATATATAAAAAAATACCCAGTTTTCTGGAAAAAAAATTATTAAACATTAATTCTTATGTTACTATTTAAATATACAAAATTGCCATTCATCATTTATTGATTCTTTATGAATAATCCCATTTATTTGCAAGAAATTACTTAAAAAAGATATTGAAAGTTTCTGATCACAATTTTATATGATATTTTTTTAAAGGTGAAAATTGGTATTTATTTTTTTTTCTTTTTGATCATTTAAATTTTTTTCATTAAAATAGGCTTAATCTTGATAGTTTTTCGAATAGAATTAAAAACTTACTAACAGGATTTTATTGTTTTAAAAAATCGTTTGTATCCTTATCGTATTACCCATTTTTAATTGAAATTGGTCATAACATCGTTTTCTACCAAAAAAAATTGTGTATAATTTTTTTCACTTTTTGGAAATATTTTTATGAATCTATTTTGGAATAAATCCAATAATATGTATTTTTACTCAACCAGTATTAATATTTCACTTTATTTGATATAATCAAATTTATGAATAGATCCACTAACAAAAAGAATATTATTTTTTTGCAAGACATTTTATTTTGTTGTTTACTTTTTAGGTATTTCCAAAAAAGTTGGTAACTTTTTTTTTTTACTTTCAGTGTTTTAATTTGGGATAGAAAATCAGATTTTACTGTTTTAAGCACAAAATTGTAACAAAAAAATTTATTATATAAATATCATAAACAAATAAATTCATATATATATATATATATATATATATGTATGTATCATAATATAATTTTAGTTTACAAAATATTAACTTTTTTAATATTAAATTAAAAAATACATGAAGTAACTCCAGATTTTTCTTTATAAATAAAAGAAGAAGAATGAAAATTACTTACAAAAAAGATTGTTTATTGGTCACTTCTACTTGATCTTGATTAACGATTGGTGGTATTGTTGCACATTTTTCTAAATTTAAATCCCAAATATTATGAACATCTTTTATTACCATTTTTAAAAGCGTTGTAAGTCTATCTTGGCTGGAATAATGATTTTTCACTATTTAAACGATCGAAATAAAAAAAAGAATCAATAAAATTAAAAAATTTGTGTTAAAATTAATAATTTATTAAAAAATTGTTCTGTAAATATTTTGTTTTGAGATAAAAGATAATTTCTTTAAAGTGGAATTATATCATAAACTATAAAAATTAAATTGATGAAAAGATCTGTTTTTTAAATTGAATTGTTTATTGAAACTAATCAATGAGGAAAAAGAAGAAAAAACAATATTTTTATTTTAAATTAATTTTTCTATATTAAACTAATTATCTTTTTCCATGCGATTGAATAAATTTGCTCATTTTGTCTGTTACAGTGTCTTTTGTTAAAACAAAAGTAAATATTAAAAATATTATAATTATTATTCGATTAGATAACTTTCATTTCTTTTCAATTTTTTAAATTAACAATTTAATAATATAACGATCATAAACATTAATTTTCTTTATTATTGTTTTTTTTTTATGAGGAATCAGCATACTCGTACAAATACAGAAAACATAAACTCCTTATCATTTTGTGAAAATTTTTTCTAAAAAATAAAATTCGAGAAATTTCATTCTCAAAAAGTAACCCATGAAAGTTGTATTCTACTTTTCTTTTAAACATATCACTTAAAAAAAAAATAAAAATCTAAAATGTAAAAATATATTTTTGTATTTTTATATTTTTATAATAAATCAAATTCCTTTATAATTTTTTTTCAAGTTTATTTTTTGAAAATTATTATATAAAGATGTGTGTGTGCGGCAGTGGGGGTAACCAGTAAAGAATATTATATAAGTTATTTATTAATATTTTTGTGTATTCACTGGATACTGATATGAGTAACTTGAAAACAGGAAAAAAAAACCATCCAAACCAAATTTCAAAAATAAAAATAAAAAATAACAAGACCTGGATAAATTAATTTATTGAACAAATAGTATCCACTAGAAGTTTATTATTATAATAATAATATACGTAATTTTGAGTGTTCTTAATTAAATTAATAGAATTGTTTTTTTTTTTAATTGGTTTCTCATTGTTTATGACTGGGAATAATTTACATTTTTTTATTGATTTTTGAATTTTTTTGCAAGAATTTTTTTATTGATCTTGGTTTGGAAAAATTTAAAAAAAAAATTATTCTTGATTATCTTTTAGTTTTCTCTATTTTTTTTCAATATCTTTTTTAGGAAAGGATTATTCTCTGATTTGTAATACTTTGAAAGTTATAAATAGTATAAAAATTACTTAAAATTAAGTTTTAATGATTCTTACAAACATGGGGTTTTATCTTTTGATATTTTTTCTCTTCTCTTTAAATAAATAAAAACACTTTTCTTTGTTTTTTAATTCGATCTGTTTTTTTTTTTTTTTTCCTTTTTGAAGATTCATTTTTTTCAAAGTCTTTTTGAAACCCATAATTTACTTCACGGCATTTTCATTTTGATTGATATTAAGGAACTAATCTCTATTAAATTTTTTTACCTAAATTTAATAGAGATTGAGAAAATGTTTTGCCAATTACTTAGATTTGAAAAACCCTGTTTATTTTTCAATATTAAACCTATTTCTAGATTAGGAATCCTTATTTAGAAATTGGTCAAAAAAAAATAATAGAGACTAGTCCCTTAAAAAAATATTTTTTTTTATGTGGTCATTTTCTATGGAATTGCCCAGCTTATGTAAATAATCATAGAAACTGGATTTCTAAATGAAAAAAAAATAATTTTTCTTTCATTTTGTAAAATAATAATAAACTCCATTTCATTCAAAGATGATCCAGGTCAAAATTGAAAAATATAATTTTTTTTTTAAGAATTAACCAATATACGATTGTTTGGAAACAAGAGAAATAATAAACTTCAGATTAGAGTCGACAATCATTAAAGAAATACCTGAACAAAATAATAATTTCCCCGAAAAAATAAAGTTAAAAAAAAATTTTGGGATCATATCAATGAAGAATGTTGATTCAAAAATTGTCAAGTTCTTTCGGAAATCAAAATTGTTAACAATATGATTTTTTAATAGTAAGTGTATCTGAATTTTAAAAGAAGTTACAAATCCTCAATTTTTTTAATGTTAATTTGGATTTTCAAACCTTTTTTTGGATCAAATTTACTTTTAGTAAAAAAAGAGAAAAACAACAAAGAAAGAATTTAGAAAAAATAATTTTTTGGACTAGTATAAGAATAAATGATCTTGATCTAAAAATTTAAAATTTATTTTGAGAAGAATATTGGATAAACCTCATAGAATTTGTTCTGTTCCTTTCATTAAACTGGGTACTTATGACTGAAAAGGAGTTAATTATTATTATTATTATTAAACCAAATTCAATATCTGTGGTTATTTGTGTGATGTTGAGAAAATAAGCTATATATTTTTCTTGATAGGGCGATATTTATAGCACCCAGAAAGATATATTTTTTTGCTTGTTGTTGAAACAATGAGTCAAATTGAGTGAGTTATTATTTGTTGAAATGTGAGTGATCTTTCAGGAAAAAAAAATAAAAAACATAAAAAAAAAATAGAAACAATTCTTTTTAAGTTTTTTTAGTTATTTTTTTTTTTGATCATTAAAACTAGACGAATTTTTAAATTCTAATAAAAGTATTAAATGAAATTACTCTTAACTAAAAAATTAACTTTTTCTAAATTACAACATTTTTAAAAAGTTATTTTCTTCACCTTCTTTAAACTCTCAAAATAAATAACACTATCTAATAACAACCATGACTTTTAATTCTATTTTTTTGAATAAAAAACATAACTGGTTAATTAAGATCTAAAGAAAATTCACATTTTTTCAACCTATCATTCTCTTCTATTTTTTATATTTAGAGACTTTAACAAACAACTAAACAATTATTTCTCAAAAAAACAAAAAAAAAGAGAAAAAGCCAATAATACTTATAATCAGTAGAGTATTATTTAACAAAGATCTTTTTTGATTTTTTTATACTTTTTACCTTTTCCAAATTTCCCTTTTTAAGTTGTTTGGGTTCCTCCTCTTTTTGTTTTTTTAGGTGCTTGGAGAGGTTCAAGGAATAAAAAATCATTATAAGAATTGGTGGACTTGGTCATGACTAACCTAACCAAACTTGTTAATGATCAGATCTAAAATGAATTGAGCTGGACTTATGCAACTGTGGAGAACTGAATCCAACGAATGCGATCTGAAGCCAACCAAAGTGAACCGAATTGGACTTTACGTACAATCTGTCGAGTCGTTACCTGGACTGGGTTTTTGCTGTCGAGTCGGTATCTTGTACTGGGATTTTGCGAAAACAAGATTTGGGAAACTTGCAAAAAAAAAAAAAAAAAAAAGCAACTCAAAAAAAAAAAAAAAAAAAAAAAAAAAAGCAACTCAATTTTGTAAAACCAAATCTTATTCTTAAAACCTTAGCACTTTATAGAATCAAACCATCTATAAAGTTTCTAAAAAACTTAATAAAGTAACCTATTTCATTTGATCTATAGTTGTTCAAATATTTAGATCTCTTTATTAAAACAAGAAATTATTGAAAATTTTGATCATTTTTTATGGGTCTATCCTTCCTATGAAAAAGATAGATTAATATTTCATAACAAATTAAAAAAAAAAAAAAAAATCTTAATGAATTAATTTAAAACAAACAGTTTGAAACTATTTTCATTAAATAATAATCGTGAAATCTATGATTTTACGCTTAAATTTCTGAAAGGGGATTTAAGTAAAAGGGTATCCAGAGTCTAATTTACACTTCTTCAACAATAAAAAAAAAAAAAACAAAGATCTTTTTTCTGGAAATATCTGGCGTTATTTTTGTGAATTCGAAAAAATATGCTGATTATAATTCCCGATAGGTTATATTTTTAATATCGCCAAAAGAGAATTATAATCAGCATATTTTGGAGAAATGAACATAATTGCAAGAGTTATTATTTGAAACGGTATTAGTTAATATCAATAATTAAAATAAAATTCAAAACAAACAAAAAACAAAAAATATATTTCCAATTTTATTCTGGAAAATAAATAACAAAAAATGTAAAAAATTCTACCCATTTTTTTTAATAATTTCGAAAAATTTTCACTCATCCAGAATTTCCTAAAATGATCTTTAAATTACCAAACTCAAACAAATTGATCAATTTGATCTCTAAATTTTATACTGATATTTTTTATTATTATTATTTGTTAAAAACATTCAAATTGGATGAGTCAGATGATTAAAAGACTCTTTTGATTTTCACCTTTTTTGATAATTATTATAAGCTGTTATACTTGATCTACATAAAATTTAATAATTTGATTTATCCCACAACTCTTCTAATTTTAATAATTAGAAACTCTCACCATTAGCCTAAAAAGTTATTTTGAATAACAAAAAATAATAATTCACAATTTGAAAATAGCAAAAATTGAAATAGTAAGCAAGTGGCAAGAAGTTGATCCAAATTATAAGCTAATTAAATCATCTTTGTAGATATGTTATTTTTTTTCATTTTTTTAGCCTAGCCCAGAAGAAAATGATAAATTTATTAGCCTCATGGATAATAAAAGTATATTTTGAATGCTTTAAAAAATTTCGAAATAAAAGCTTAGGAATTAAGAGAAGTGCCATAAAGCGCCGTAGAGTGCTGTTGAGTTTCATCTAGGTTTTTTTTAATTTAAGAACTAAAAAGAAAATTTTTGAAATTTTCTTTTCATTTCTTAAAATAAAAAAAACCTAACGGCGCTTTTCTAGGATTTAAAAGAATCGAGTAAAATCTCTTTGATTTTACTCTATTATTTTGAATTCTAGAAAACCTAATGGAAGTGTCCGTAGAGTGTCATCAAGTGCCTAGGTTTTTTTGAGTTTTCTATTTTATTTGTGAAGTGTTCTAGGTTTTTTTGAGATTTTCTATTTTATTCGTGAAGTGTCCTAGGTTTTTTTTACTTTTTCAAATAAACCGAAAATTTATAAAAATTTTCGTTTATTCCAAAAAGTAAAAAAAACCTAACGGGAAAATCAAAAAAAACGTATTATTTTCAATTTAAAACAACAAATATTTTTTAATAAGTCAAAAATAATTGTTTCCCTATTTGAAAGATATTTATTAAATTTAAAATACTTTTGAATGATAATAAAATGACCTCTTAACTGTGAAAAAAACAATATTCAAATTTTTTACTATTAAATTTCAATAAAATTTTAATAGAAACTGGAAAAGTGGATTTTTTCCAACTTAAATTAGAAAATATCTTTCAAAATAATTATTGATCAAAAGATCTCTTATTAACCAATAGTGTTTATTAGTAAGTGGAGCTATTAAAAAGTGTAAAATTAGCAAATGTTTCATTTTTTATTGAAAAAATTTTTTCATCATAGTAAAGTATATATAAAACAGATGACAAACTTCAATAGACCCATTTTTAGTGCTCTATTAAAAACTTTTTTGGCCATACTTTTTTTGAAACTACTTTGATAATTTTTTTATTTATTGATTGTAAAAGTACAGCATTTAGAGAAATAGGATTTTCTCTAATTTTCCCACTATTTATACAAGTCCTATAACCGTCTTTTTCTCGAAAACCATTTAAAAAGAATTTTATATCAAAAGAAAATTCAAAAGATTACCTTTAATTTTGCTTTCGCGAACTAAAGAATTGACAGTTTTTTTAAGTCCTTTATTTTCAAGATAATTTAAGATCAGAAGAGTAATAGGATCTCCTGATATCTGCTCTTTTGACTCTGTTAGACCTCTTTTATATAGTTTTCCAAATGGGGTTCTCTTGGAAAAGGGAGTGATCCTTTCATGAAACTCAACTAACTCTGGAGAAGTTTTCATCATGTATGGTAGCCATAGTTTTTTGCTTAGTAATATCTCTCCTTGATTTTGCTGTTCTTTAGCGGAAAAGTTTTTGGTTGTTGTGGCTGTGTTCTTTCTTTGAGTGGTTTTTTTTTTGTCGTATTTTTCCTTTTCCTTCTCTTTTTGCTTTTGTTTTTCCTTTTCGACACTATTTTTCTTGTTTTGTGCTCTTTGTTTTTTTTCCATCATTTTCTTTTGCAAGATACGTGGTGGCAGTTCTGGCTTTTTTTCTTGGTCACTATTTTCTTCTTTCTTTTTGGATTGAGAAGTAAATTTATTCTTCTTTTTTTGATTATCTTTTTTGGTGCTCAGTTTGGAACTTTTACCTTTGGTACTGTTTCTGTCTGTTGTTTTTATGTTTTTTTTGTTATTTGTCGTTTTATTTTTAGTTATTTTTGGATTTGTTTTATTTTTGTTTGTTTTTGTGTTTGTGATTGGGCTTGTATTCTTGAGAGCTTTTGTGTTGGATCCAGTATAGTGTCGGTTGCTAAGGGACTGTATCTTTTTTTTTTCGTTTGTTTTGTTAACAGAACCTGTTCTTTTTTTTAAACCTAATGTGAAACGTTTTGCAGCAATGTTTTGATTTTGGTTTTTCTTATTTTTTTCGTTTCCTTCAGTTTTTTTTTCTTTTTGATTAGGATCTTTTTTTTCATTAGTGGAATTCTTTTTTGACCATGGTTTGAAATGAAGGTTTCTTGTTTGTTTTGATTTGTTTTTATCATTATGAGTGGGTTTTTTATTTGAAGAAGACATCCTTTTGTCTTGTTAAAGTATTCAATTTTCAAAGAAAACAGATGGATTGAAAATTAATTGTTTTGTAATTCTCGTGAGATAAAAATTTAACTATTTTGCTAAAAATCAAAAAAAAGATTTAAATAAAAAATGATAGATTGTTTCTTTTTTTATTTAAAAATTAATGATTTAAGGAGGTAAAGTATAATTGAGTCATTCAATTATGTTCTAATTGTTCTTGTTTTGTGGTGGTTAAAGTGTTTCAGATCTTTTCTAACCAAAGATTAAATTAATTTTTTCTTTTTTACAAAAATATTGTGTTTTTGGTATTAAGTTTTGGATTATAAATATCTACTAACAAAAAAATAGTAATAAAGATTAGAAATGATTTAGGGGAAAATTATTGAATTTAAGTCGGTATATATTTTAACAATTACTAATAGAGTTTTCAATTGGAATAACTAGAATAAACAAGGCTAGAATTAAAGGCTTTTTATTTTTTGAATAACTTCCTCTTTCGTGAAAAGATATCTCTTTGTAAACAAAAAAATACTAAAAATTGAAATATCAAGTACACGATTTTTGAAAAAAAAGATTCCTTTTTCAATATATAATTGTTTGTTTCTAAATCTTTTGAATTAAGAATTCATTTTTTTAATTGATTTTTTTTTACGATACTGTTTATAAACCGAAAAATTTTTGATGAACAATAAAATGATCTTCAAAATATAACTTTTTTTTTTTTTAAAGAATAGAAAACAAAGAAAATTACAATAATGATCTCATCAAAAAATAATTTTTTTTTTTTTTTAAATTTATTTGGCAACTGCATCTTTCCATTTTTTTAACCCTGTAAGAACAACTAGTAGTAAATTATCATATCTTAATCTAGGGTATCATCATATATTAATATGAAAATGAAATAATTCTATTAATATCAATTATATTTAATTTCTATATATCCTTGACATCATCTAAATATTTTATTAGTTATCGGACTGTCCAAAGAAGATCTATACCTTTTTATTATTAGAATCATACAATAAAACAGTGATAATTAATGTTCTAAATGTTTTTTTTTTCTTCTTTTTGTTCTCATTATTTTCATATCTTTACATTTTAGGTAAAAATCAATACTAAGTTGGATCCATTTTTTTAATCGATCATTTATATCTAATCGACATTTCTATTTCTTTGAGAATTTAAATATTGAAATTACAATACATTTTTTTTTTGAAAACTATTTGATTATAAGTTTGAGTGAATTTTTTTCACTATTGGTGATTGATATTTTTTATTATTTTTCTAAATTACAAAAATAAATTATTTTATCAAAAACAGGTTTTTTACTTTTTCTCTACTTTATTTTATAAATTATAAAATTAAAATACAATTTAAGTTTTAAAATCTTTTATTTTGGTTTTATTTTGTAAGAAAAAATATGTTTTTTTATTTGAAGCCCAGTTAAAAAGATCCTAAAATTGATTTGAGTATTTACCAGTATTAAATATTAATAGGTGTACCTAATCTGTCAAAAAAAACTCTAATTTCTATGAAATCCCAAACGTATACAGGGAATTTATTTATAAAAAATAAATAACTTGTTACTCTTTAAATAATTTTCCGCTTACAGGTGAATTATAATAACAATAAATTTGCAACTTTTAGATTAAAACTCTAATAAACTAATTAAAATAGAAAAAAATTGAATAAATTTACTCGGTACTATATTTTTTGTAATATATCAATAGTGTTTTAATGTAAATTAAAAATACGAAAAAATCTAAATTAACATTATTTTTTCAAAAAAAAACTATTGTACATATGAGTAATAGGTTTTTTTATTTAGAATACAAAAAATCAAAGTAATTGGATATCATTGAAGATTTGGATCATTTTCTCAGGAGCTTTCCAGCCGAAAAAAAACAATCGAAAAATCTGGATATCTGAATTAAAAAAAAAATCATACATTAAAAAATAATGATTTTATGTAAGTTAACATCAAAAAAGACTCAATATATGTATTACCAATAGTGGGTAATAGGTGAATTATCTCTACTTTAATAAAATTTCTAAATAAAAAATTTAGGAATTCGATGAAGGGTCATAGAATGCCCAAGTTTTTTAATTTCCGAAATAAAAAGAAAACTAAATAAATTTTATTGTAGTTATTAAAATTAAAAAAAAACCTAACAAAAATCTATACATTTACTAAATAAAATAGAAAACCTCAAAAAACCTAGAACACTGAATTAATAAAATAGAAAACCTCAAAAAAACCTCAAAAACTTCACAAAACAACAGAAAACTCGAGAAAATATTTTCGTTAAGTTTTCCAAAATTTAAAAGAATGGTGTTAAATACAAGATTGTACTCAATTCTTTTGAATTCTGGAAAAGTTCCGTTCGTTTTTTTGAGTTTTCTGTTGATTAGTAAAATCTTTAGTTTTTTCGTTAGGTTTTTTTGAGTTTTATATTTTATTTGTGAAGTGTTCTAGGTTTTTTTGAGGTTTTCTATTTAGTACATCAAGTTCCTATGTTTTTTTTTTACTTTTTGGAATAATCAAAAATTACTTTAATTTTCGGTTTATCCAAAAATTAAGAAATACCTAACGAAAAGTGACCATATAGTGCCCTGGAGTACCTAGGTTTTCTTGGGGTTTTCTGTTTTATTTCTAAAATCAATAGATTTTCCAAATAAACAGAAAACTCAAGAAAACCTAACTGTAGTTTTTTTTACCTTTTGGAATAAACTGAAAATTTCTTTATTTTTCTGTTTATTTCAAAAATTAAAATCAAAATTAACGTAAAATCAAAAAAAAAAAATTCCAATTTAAAACAATAAATAATTTTTTAATGTCAAAAAAATTGACACTATGTAAAAGATATTTATCAGATTCAGAATACTGTTGAAAGATCATAAAATAACCTCTTAACGATGAAGAAGAAAAAATTTTATAAAATTTTTTATTTTAAATTTGAATAAAATTTTATAGTGCTTGAAAAAAATTGATTTTTCAACTTAAATTGTAAAATATCTTGTAAAATAAATTTTTTACATATATTGCTTAGTAACAAATAATGTTTTTTTCTAATTCAAGTTATTAAAAAATTAAAAAATAAGAAATATTTAATTTTTTTTGAAAAATTATTTTTTTATCAACATAAAGGATCATTTTGCAATTGATGGGGTCATCTTTAAAAAACTCTTTTATCTATAAAATTTTTATAAACATCTGAATCATTGATAACAAATTCGATTTACATTAATAGAAATATGTTTTAATTTTATACTTTTAATTGGTTTACACAAATTCTTAAAAAAGGTTAATTAATTTTTTTTGAATTGAGCTGTTTTGAAAAAATTTTTTTGTTTTCTCTTGAACAATCGAAACACAGTTCTTCAACTGGTTTTCCAAGACCCTTAATTCAACAAGAAATTTTAAAAACGTTTTCCAAATTAAAAGCAGAAAATTCCAAAAAAAAACAAAATTTTTCAATTGATTTTAGGTCCTGTTTTTGATCAAAGGAAATTTTTGTATGTAGAATAACTGCAAAAATTCTGAATAAATTTTTTATTCATTTTTGTATAAAAATTTAAAAACATCCTATATCATCACTGAAAATATCAATTGATTCTTTTAACAAAACACAGATAGTGAAATAACCCTGTTTTTTGTATTTTATTTTTTTTTAAAAAAATTGAAAAAGTTGTTATTGAAATATTGTTAAAAAATTTGTTGTTTTTCGGATTTTCTTTGCTTTGGGAATTTCAAATAATTGTGGTTTTTTTTTATTTAAGTTTTGAGTTCCTTCTGTGTTTGGCAAGTAGTGTTTGAATTTTAAATTATTGATTAGTTTTATCAGATTAAAAGTTAAGTTTTCGAAAAAAAGAGTTTTTCTATTGGCAAAAAGGGAAATTCTCTGAAAACAAATTTTTTTCTATTTTTAACTATGAAGTTATTTCAGATTTTTTAAAAGAGTTCTAATTTCAAAGTAAAGGTTCTGTAGTGTGTGTACTCAATTAAAAGTTTGTGTTTTTAAATAAAACACAAAATATATAATTATTACAAGACTTTCAGACAAAATAAACACGACTTAATCAAAAAAAAACAACAATTCTTTAATCAATATTTCAATAACAACTTTTTAAATTTTTTTAAAATACAAACAGATCCGAAAAACCCCGGTTATTGAACACAATGCACTTTTAAAACATATTTCTTGCTTTTGGAGAGGTGTGTCCAAAAATAGCAAATTAATTTTTGATTGACAAAATCATAGGTTTAACAAGAAACCTATTTTATTTTTGATCATGGAAAATTTTAAAAAAGAGAACAAATTTATTTGCAAATATTACTGTAGTGATCATTAGAGATTTTTGGGTTGGAATGGTAACAAATTTGTTTAATTTTCAAAAAGAAAAAACGGAATTCAAATGCAAAATCTAAATTAAATGTAAAAATTAGTATTTTTTGTCAAAATAAGAAGATTTTTCATGAATTCAAAAACCCATAAAAGTAAAATCTTTTCAACAAATTTTTGTTTGTTTCCAAAGCTTATTTCGATAAAAACATAAACAAAAAATTTGTGAGGTTTTTAAGAAAAGAGAAAAGATAAAAGAAAAAGATTAAAACAAAAACAAAACAGTTTTTAAACATAAAACACTTGCAAAATTCTTTAAGGGATGAATTACAAGATTGCACAATTTGATTTATTTTTTTTGGGTTGCTTGGTCCATGGGTTTTTGTCTTGATCAAAGTTTGGTGACAAAGGATCTTCAACACTGTTGGTGAATTCAATGATTCTGTTTTGGGATATCAAGATTAGTTTTTAATTAGAGGATTATCACAGGATGAAATTTTAATGAAAAAGGGATGAAAGAGGGTGGTCGATATAAAAATAAAATATTTACGATTGTGCTGATTTTTCAGCAGCGTTTTCGTTGTCTTTATTGAGACGTTCTTTAGTTTGTTCAATTTTTTTTTCAGAGAGTTTAAGTTCTTTTTCGGTCATGTTCGAAGAAATCGATATTTAGTTGAAAAAAAAGGATGAATTTTAAAAAAGTTAATTAATAAAAAATGAACTATTTGTTTATCATTTTTATCATTTAACAATTAATTTTAAGTGACTTTAACCTGCCTTTGATCTTTTTAACTTCTTTTTATGTTGAGAGTAATTCCAAAAATTTTTAAAAAGTCAAAAAACTTTTCAAAATCTGGTAATATGCACTTTGTCTTTTGATCTCTTTTTAATTTTTTTTATTGAAGTTTTGGAAATTTCAATTTGAGAAATTTTCCTTTTTACAAAAAAAATAGATTTCTTGGGATCATTTTTCGTTGGAATGATAAAAAATCATGCTGTTCTTCATAAATAAACTCAACAATTGGAATTTTTAACTCAATATTTGAGATTTTGGAAAAAATTTGAAGATCTGACAAGTTTTTTATATTTAGAATTTAGATCAAACAAATTAAAAAGCTTTTTTTTAAACTAGTTTCGATAATTTCTACCCATTGTTAAATAAAAGGAATAAAATTTTCATTTGATCTTTTCAAAAACCTGAAATTATAAATAAATCATCAAAATCTGCCATTCTGAAAGGGAAACTGAATAAAATTGATTGGGGAAAGTAAAAGAATTTAATAATTTAATTGTCAATTGAAAAAGAAAAGCGAAAATAAAGTGAAAAATTTTTTCGTCTTAGTTTTTGATTAAATGTAATAACAACTAGCGTTTAAGGAACAAATTTTATTCATTTAAGGATTATGTTCCAACCCTTGAGATTGTTGAGTTATTTTACTATTTCACTTTCACTACTCATAAAAATTCTTCATTATGTAGTAATTGGACAAACACAACAGGAATATCACAATCCATACAAACACTTTCAAGGCTTTTTCAAACTTTCAGACTGACAGTCTGCAAGATTTCAGTCTCTGATATTCTTTGATTTTTTTCCAAATTTTGAATACTTGATACAAACTTTTGTAAGCCAAAAAAGGGCAAAAAAATAATAATTAACAAAAGATAACATTTTGAATTTAATTGAATTTTTGAAAGTTATACAAAAGAAAAATATTTGTAGGCTTTCAATAACCTGGAACTCTTTTTATGAAAACCTAAAAGTTGATGGTTGTTTGAATTATATGTTTTTAAAAGTTTGACTTGTAAAAACTTTTAAATTGAGAGTTATAGAAATTGCGATCTTATAATTCCTTTCAAAATTTTTAACAATTTCAAAATAACAAAGTGTTGCCAAGTAAAAAAAGTTACTACAATTTTTGTGCTATTCTTTTCGTGAAAAAAAATAAAAAAAAACATTTTTTGTTGTCTTTATCTTTTCACGAATATTTTTGTTCAATCTTTTTTCGGAGAAAAGAAAATTGGAAATAACAAAAAAAATAATTGCAAAAAAATGACTTTTTGGGATTTTTAAGTGTAAGATCAAATTTGAGAGCATTCCAAACTTGTAAAATAAAATATAAAAAATATGAAGAACAGCCAGAGTAATTACTGTAAGTTCAGAAAGTTGAAATGTTTATTCTAAAATATTATAATCAAATTTTGGCTTGATCTTTCAAGGTAAAAATTGTAAAAATTGTGAAAAATATTCATTTTTAATTGTGGAAATTCTCAGTGTTAAATATTATTGAGATTACGAAACTCTTCCAAGGGTGTTTTTATACATTATTTCACAGTTTTAACCCGGAAAAGTAACCCTAAATTTCGAATAACAAAATTTTAATTCAATTTGTAAAAAAATGGTTAGAAAGCCAATTGAGTTTTGTAGAGAAGTGGGCTGCAATTAAAAAACTCTCTATAAGAGGAAAATACAGAAATATCAAGTGATAATTCTTTTTTTTTAATTTTTACTAACAGTTGTTTTAAAATATACACGAAAAAGGTAAATTGTTAAGTACAATCATATAAAAGGGGGGGGGTCATCTCATAAAATAGTGGTGTTATTGAGTTTAGTTATCTAACTTTAATATAAAATATGGCACAAAACATTGAAACAAATTTTTTAATACAATCCTACCGAAATCATTTAAATCCCCGTATTATCAAGATGTTAAAAGGTTGACAATCCCTTCAGTATGAAAAAAAAATTATCTTGTATTAAGTGGGATGAAATGTTATTTTGGTTTTTAGCTTTTAGATTTTCAATTTTATATTAATTTTAATAGCTGTGAAATAATATATAGATATATATTTTATTTCCAAAAACCAATATGAAGAATCTAAGACTACCCGAATGTTAGGTTAATAATATTGAATAAAAAATGTAATTTTGTTTTGTCAATTGAAAAGTTTATCCAAGGTTGCATTTTCATCAGTGTGTTTGTAATATTTATTTTTTTTTTTTGGAAATCGAGTCAAAGTAAAATTAAAATTAAAATGCCAATTCCATAACCCAAAAATCACAAAATTATGAATTCAATATTTATCAATCAGACTGTCTTGGACCCATAGATTCGGATTTTGGAAAGAAAAATTATATTTTTTTACAAAAATGAAAATTAAAAACAAGTTGAAGATCTATCAGCTAAACATCAAAATAACATGTCATCCCACTTAATACAAGATAATTTTTTTCTATTCTTCATTGATTGTAAATCTTAAAAAATGAAAAAATGAATCTAATTCATATTAAATTCACCAACTCTAAAAAAGACCTTTAAATATTGAAACTGCAAGTCTGAAAACCGGAGGGCAATAGAATTCTACAATTTGGAATGTTGAAGTTGTTTTATTTTACATCTATAAAACAATTCAGAATTCCGAAAAGTTGATATATCAAATAATTTCAAATAACCAATTTCTTCATATATTTTCTTAATATGATATTAAACCAGCCCAATTCCCAATATGAAAAGGAAAAAAATGAATTCCGGGGTTTATTAAAGTATTAACATTGTTTAATAAACATATTCCAATTTCAAAAATTAAAAAAAAGTTATCTGGAAAAGGTTATATACACTCATTTTTCAAATAAAAGTGAACTTAAAAATTTCAAGAATTATTTATAATTGAATCAAATTAATTGTAGAATCATTCGAAAATCCAATAAGCACTTTAAAACCTAAAAAAAAAAAAAAACACTCAACTGAATCTTTAAAACCCATTAAAACAAAACAATAAAAATTAAAATTCAATATTTTAAAAATTGATGTGCCCTTTTATTTGAAATGAGAAATGATGTTTTGTAAATTGTAAAGAAAAAAATTATAAAATCAATAAAAACCTTTGAACGGTTTTGAATTGGGAAAAAGCTCACTACATTTTATTGATATCTCTTTAAATGTCAAACTTTTGTTCTTTAAAACCTCATTTCCAATATAAAACCTCAATTCGTCTGGTATTTTGCTGGAATGTTTTTTTTTCTTTCTTTTTTTTCTTTGTTCCATGCATCAATTCAATAATGGCCTTTCTTAATTTCCTTATCTGATTTCATTCGAAATCAAACTTGTCTGTTTTCATTTATACACTGACAGATTATTTCCAAATTGGTTTCTTCTTATCTTATTTTTCATTTTTCAAGAGTTCAATATCCATAAATCAAAAAAAAAAATGAAAAAATGAATAATTAAAATGTAAAATCACTAATAAGTAATTATCTTATTAACAATCAAATTCGATAGTATTGGTGATTTGAAAGGTGTCCCCTTTTGTTTGAAAAAGAGTTTAGTTCTTTTTCTTTTTCTTTTTCTTTTTCTTAATTTAATTGAATTAATCTTGAAATAAAGATGTCCTATTTTATTCCAAAAAAATACAGGAACAAGTCAGTAAAGACATAAAAAAAAATAAGTTGTTTATTATTTTAAAATCTCATTTTAAATTGAAGACGATTGATCCTTTCTCAGAAAAAAAAACAAAGAAAACGAAAAACAAAAACAAAAAAATGACAATTTAAAAAAAAAAGGGGGGGGTGGGTGTAAAAAGATAATTAAATAATAATCTAAAAGATAATAAATTAATAATAGGGTTTTAATAATATTTTCGAATAAAAGCGTACAATTGTTGATTTATTTTTTTGAATTAACAAAATCGTCATGGGCTTTGGAGGTTTTCTGTAACATTTTGACTCTAACCTTCAATTCCCCCGATCGTCTAAGCCCAGACTCGATACCCTTTTGTAAAACCCTCACATTTGATTTTAAGCTTCTAATTTGTCTTCTATGCAATTGATTCAATTCTTTGAGAACTTGGTTTTCTTCTTTAAGCTTGCGGATTGACTTGCCGAGAGTGGACCAATCTGATCTTTCCTTTTTTTTCAATTCGTCGATGACGATATGTGCGAAATCGGAAGTTTCGTTGTTTAAATAATGGCCAAGAATGACTTTGTATTGGATGATTTGCTTTTGGTAAAATTCAAGCATGGTCAAATTACTTTTTGGTTGTGGTTCGTTCTTCTCGTTCTCGTTCTGGTTCTCGTTCTCTTGATCATTCTTTTCTTGATTCTGTTTCTTAATTTTGCTCGTGATTTTTAACGAATTGTCAAGCTCACTTAATGGATCTAAATTCTCGATTCCAGAAAAGCCCGCGGTCGTCCAGCCTGTGCCCGTCCAGCTAGTTTCTTCGCCAAGTTCGTTTTCGGACAGCCCGCTATAATAGTCTGAAGTTTCTGAAATGAGATCCTCAAAGAGGCTTTCCGATCTCATCCCACTTTCGCTATTCTCTAATGTCTTTGACGTGTTTGTGAAGACACTCATCCCACTTATTTCGTCTTGAGAAACGATACCACTTTGTCCCGAGAGCATTTTTTCTTTCCCCAATTTTTGAAGAAGGCTTGTAAACCGTGGCCTCGAGCCAGATCTGACATTGGGCACGCCCATGCCGCCGGTTTCACTCATCGACTCAAGCTCAGAGCCAAGCTCGCTGAAGACTGGGACGTTCACCTCAGACTCGGACTCGCTCTGGTTGCCCGTGCCTAGCCCGAGCCTTTCACGTAGTTTGTTGCTTGAATTGCTCTCGCGAAGCTTCTGGTTGATCCGCATGTTTTGCTTCATTATCACATTTCTTCTGTTCCGGAGATTGTTGTTCCTTCTCCTAATCCGTGAGCTCTTGACCAACTCTCGTGAACGCTTTTTCCTTCTGATCCCCAACACAAAATCGAGCCGATCAAGCAATTTGGTGCCTATTTGATTCAGAAATAAATCAATTTCATACACCGATCGGCATTGCCTTAGCCCACTTAAGAGCCTTTTGCCTCCCTCGTCAGTGATCTGGTTCCTTGACAAATCAATCGAATGGATCGTCTTGTTTGTTTTCAGTAACGAGAGCAAATGCTTAATTCCCTTGTCCGTGATCGAGTTGAAACTTAAACACAGATGCGCGACGGCCCTATTCTTGAGCAAGGCACGGCACAACAAAAGAAAGTCCTCATCATTAAACCCATTGTTGCCCAAGTCAATGCTTTTAATAACATGGTTTGTAGAGAGGTGGTCAAATAGCATCGACAGAAACCTATTCGATTGCCCACACGACCACAAATTTAAATTTACAAGTTTTGGATCGTTTGTCTCCACCTGAAGAAGTAATTTTGTAAAATCTGAACTATTCATTTCGTTTTAATCTTGTGGTGTTTTCTATTTTGGTTTTTGAGATTTTATTGGAGATGTTCAATAAAGTAGTTACAATCAAAAAGAGTTTGCAAAAAAAAAAGATAAAAAAACAAAAAGGATTGTTTAAAAAATAAAAAAACTCCTGTCCAATTTGAACTAATGTAAGAATTTTTGCAAATTTTTAGACCAATTTGAATCACAGTAAAAAGTTTTTCGAAACTTCTATTTTATTTTTAAGAGAAATTTGTAATTTTTCTAACTTTCTGTTTTTTTTACTTCCAAATTTCATGAAATTTGAAACCAAATACTCATTAAGTAACAAACCGAAAAGGACACAATTGGTTCTCTGTCTGTAAATTTTTATTTTTGATTTTCCGTTTATTCTTCTCTGTTTTTTATTTCTTTTGATTTGATTGGAAGAAATTATTTAGTTAAGAACCAACACACAGAAATAACAAACATGATTAGAACAATGGACGATTGTGTAGAATCAATAATTAATAAGGCAGAATAAATATAGTGATCAAAATTAGGCGTGTACAACAACTATAAGCTGTGTTTAGAAATATAATCCGTCCTTTTTTTTCTTCTTATTTCAATTCAACACACAATTAACTACCCGATCGTATACCTAAATTCAAACCAATTTTGAAAGTAAATGCCTTGATATTTTTAGTATATTTTAATTTAGGAATGCAATTTGTTGAAAATTTTCCATAATATTCTCAATTTTTTTTGAAATTTTTTGTTTGTTTTAAAGGAAAAAATTTTAATAAAAAATTTACTCAATGTTTTGAGATAAATTTTTCCAATTTGATCTTTCATTTTTAGAATTTCTTTTTTAAATCATAGAATTTTATTAAACGAATACCATAATAAGTTCGCTGTAGGGTTTTTTTGAGAGAATAATTCTTAGTTCTTCCTACAAAAGCAACAATCTTTTTATTTTGAAACAAGAATTAATTTATTCTGCTTACTTTATTCTGACAATGGAATCTTTTCCACTGATAACCTCAAATTCACCAATTGCATCCTTAAATATCCTTTTAGAAATTTCGGACAAAGTACATTTAGAGAGTTATTTACATTTCTTCAATTACAATAGGAACAAATTCAGATTTTAAAACATAAAATAGTAATCAACTTTCATAAGAAGTTTATTTTGTTTTAATTAGAGTGAATAATAATGGATTCTTTTCTTGTAAAGTACACATTATGAATCAGTGTAAATTTTGGAGCTAATGTATTTTTTTTAATTACCAACATCCAAAGATAACAGAGAAGATAACAATCAGATTTAATTGTTAAACTCAGACTTTTTTCTAAAGAGATATTCTTATGTTTATGATAAGAATAAAATAAAAACAAAATAATGCAATTTATGTAAAAAACATTTATCATTTAGAAATAATTGATGATATCAATCATTTTTATGGGACTGCCTATTTTTTGAAAATAATCAAATAATTTGGATTAAAGAACTAATTCAAATTAACATAAACAATAAGAATAATATCTTTGATATTATTAGTAATAAAGATTCATTATTTACCCAATAATTGTTTAATGATAAAGTAAATTATGATACTTTATTAAAATATTTAAACAAAAATTTAAAAATTAGGAATGTAAGAAAAAAATTAATTTCATCCCTTAAAAATAAAAAAAAAAAAAAAACTTGGACTTTTTAGCTCATATAATAAAATCACCATAAAGATACAAAATAATTCAAAGTAATTATTAAAAAAAAAAAAACCAAGAACAAATATATAAAGAAAGAATAAAATAAAACAATTTTTTTTTGTATTGACTCAAACAATTATAGAAAAAAAATTTATGTACTTATATTCAGGAATTATGTTTTAAATATTTTTTTTCTCTTAATTTGATAAATTTGAGCACCCCTTAAAAGTACACGGAAAGTAAGGTGGTAAATATTTAACAATAAAGGACAATTTGATCTTATTAAATCACTAAAATAACTTTTCCCTGGAATTGATTTCATATATTTGTTATGTATTTTCTCTCAAAAATACTTTTAATTTCTTGTTTTTATTTTTTTGATAAAAGGATATTTTATTTGTTTCCAATTTCCACCTTGGCTAAATCTTATTTATAGTGGGAAAAAGAGTCTAAAGGAAAAATATTAAGTGTTTACTTGCTAATATTGTGAAACTGAAACAAAAATTTACAAGTAAATTGAAAATAAAATCTAAAAAAGCAAAGGCGAAAAATGACCAAAGTTTTGAAATAAATCATATCAAAAAAAAAGAAATTACAACATTTAAAAAGCAGATCCCCAAGTGAACATTCATGATCAATTATCAAATTATTAAATCAACAAAAAGTATCGGTACTGTGATTTTGGGAGTCCTTAATTAAAGAGAACAATAATTTTTTTTTTTTTTTTTTGATTTTTACAGATTGCTTCTTATGAATCCTTTTTAAATTATTTTTTTTTCTTTTTCTTTTTTCTTTTTCCTTTTTCTTTTTTTACTTATATATATATATATAGATATATATATATATATATATATAAATAAATTTAGGTCTGCCTTTCCCTTGAACAATTGTGGAATCTATGATTGTATTCTTTTATTACCATTGAGGAAATTTAAATAAAATGGCATTTGGAGTGTAATTTACACTTCTTTCCCCAATTAAAGATAAAATGATATTTTTTAAAAATATATTTTTTAAGTGTTTTAATACTTTTGTCATAATTGTTTATCAATTTTTCCCTAATTGGAACTAACATATTATCAAAAATGAGAAAATAAAAGAATCTGTAGATTATATATTTTCTCTAATTTCTTTTCAAGATTTGTTATTTTCATCTTTGGCTGTCTCATATCAGATTTTTGAAAAAATAATCAATTGTTTTCAATCTAAACTGAAGCTAGTTAAAACCATTCACATAAATTAATTGTTTTTTAACATTTATAATAAGATCTCAATCAATACTGTTTATTTTGAGTTATCAACTATGAGAATACCCCCCCCCCTTACACCCACTAACGTGGAAAAAATTCACCTCCTTTCATTTTTCACTAAAAATATAAAAATAATTCCGGATAATCAGCACTATTTCAAAAATAAATATTTTTGTAAAAATTTCTTTTTGTAATAATAATTTTATAAAAAAATAATTTCCTCCCCATATAAAAAAAAACCTCTTCATCTTGCACCTGCTAACTTTTATAAAAAATTAATTTACAGTTACAACTTCTCATCATTTTATAAATTGAACAATTTCGCAAAAAAAAGTAATTCTTCAATGAAATCATGAATCTTTTTGCCACTAAGTAACAATATTCTCTTTTTCCAATTAATAAATTAAATTTTTCTTTCAAGTTCTCAAAAATATTTTTTACTTAATTTGCTGTACAAACCGAAGATCTTATCAAAAATTAAGAGGAGATTACTATCACAACTACTAATACGCTTTTTCTTACTGATATTTTTTAATTAAAAAAGATATATTTTATCTCAAAGTTTCAAAATTAAAGAGATCCAAATTAATAAAACTCTAGATTATCATTATCAAATGATCTTTTGAAGATCTTGATTTTTTTTTCTACGATTTATCCTATCATTGAAATTATATTTATTACATAAAATAGAAGGGGCTGGTATTTTGTAAAATGTTAAACCATTATTCATTCTTATTATTTCTGAAAAAATGAAAAATCAAAAACAATAACAAATTTCTCCAAAAAATAATCTGCTATTCGGTTTAAGATAGTAAAACTTTTCAAGTCAAGATTTAATGTTTTCTGATGGTATTTAAAAAAAAAAAAGCCCCAGAAATAAAAAATGTTCTTTCTTAATTGGAAAATGACAGCATCCACAAATTTGTCACATTTAGTGATAAAATTCTTTTTTCTTCCCCCTTCTTTGGACTTCTTCAAAGTTTTTGAAAAGACAAAGTTTTGGAGATCTTGTGGCTTTTTCAAATTTAGGGTTATGAATTCAGATTTATTTATGAAAGTATTTTGTTTAATTTTCTCTTCGAATTTAATTAATATTTTCAATACAATTCGCCTTTGATTATGAACATTGAAAGTAAGATAATTTAAGAAAAGATCAAAAAATGGTTCTAGATATTTCAAATTTACTATTTTGTGATTGAAAACAAAAGAAATGAAAATTATTTTACTGCTTTGGAGTTTCAATTCGTTTTTTCAACTATAAACCCTTTGGAACATTAATTGGGATTTAATCTTTTATTCTATATGATAATTCCAAAGAGAAAACCAATTGGAAAAGTTTTCAATTGGGATTCAATTTCAACTTTAATATTGAAAAAACAGTTTATAAAATGGAAAAGTAACATATTTTAAATTTATTCTTCTCAAAAATTAATATCTATTTAGCTCAATCATATTTTCCTTAATATGATTTTCAGAATTCTTTTTATTTATGGTGAAACTTTTCTTTGAATAACAATCCCCAAATAGGATAAAATATTTGATTTTTCAAAAATTTTTTTCAAAAAATTGTAATGTTATATTAATTGAAAAAAATGTTTCAAAAAAATAAAATAACTTTTAATAATTTATTGAATTTTTGTTTTTTTTTTGTTCTTTTTAAGTTGTTTTTTTTTTTCTTATTGAAATTAAATTTGAATCTATTTGTTACCCTCCTCCAATTTATGTTCTTTTTCTAACCACTATAAAATAAAAATAATTAATTAAATAATTAGAATATTATAAATAAAGTTAATGATTAATAAAAATTAAAAGAAAAAAAAGCAAGTTTTAATAATTATTTTGTTTTCTTTGATAATCTAAATACCACTCACACATTTACATCATTATATATGCCATTCAGGAGAGGATTGACGCATTTTGGAAAAAACTATTTTTCCCACAATTTAAAAAATATAACTAGCTCATCTATCAACTATTTAATCACTGGTAAACATTTTGGTGAATCAGAACAATGATAAAAAGTTAACAAAAAAAATGAAAATGAAAAATAAAAAAATTTTTACAAGTTAAATTTTTTAAATAAAGTGATTTTTCTCCCTTCAAAATAAAAAAAAAAAAAAAAAACAAAGTGATTTTTCAAAGAATGAACAGGATCAAAATATTTTGTGAGAAGGGAATCATATTTATCGAATAATCAACGAAGTGTAGAATTTCTTTTTAAACATTACCAACAATAATAACAATGTTATCTTGTATTGTTAAGATTAATATCTGCTGATCCTCTTAAAATCATTCCATTAACAGAACTTAAATCTTTTGTCAATTCAAACAAAAAACCATCTTTGCCAATTGGCTTCTGAATCATTGATCCAAAAATAATTTTGTTGTTTAGAATGAACATTTTATGCAAAAAAAAACAACAAAAACACAAATCACTTGCAAGTAAAATGCTTTAATTCAAAAATGCAAGCATTTACACATTGGTCTTACTTATCAACAAAGTCATTAATTGAGGTTGTATTAATCAACAGTTTTACATTTTTTTTAAGATTTTGGATCTTTATCGTTTTCCAATTTGTGTTTATTTTTTTCAGTTTGGTTTGTTTCAACATTCATAATTTGTAATTTGGACTGTTGCTTAATTAATGAATTTGAGAAAAGTGTTTGAAAAAAATAATTTCTGCCCATATGTTCACAAATGTAATTAGTTACATTTTTATGCAATT
The DNA here is from genome assembly GCA_027625915.1 of Anaeramoeba flamelloides. Taxonomy (NCBI): domain Eukaryota; family Anaeramoebidae; genus Anaeramoeba; species Anaeramoeba flamelloides. The sequence goes on along the minus strand of JANTQA010000032.1, from coordinate 5,828,642 downwards.
GTTCGAGAATTATCTCTTTGAATTTCAGATCAAAGAGTCAATTTTTCAAACATTAGACAAACATTTTTTCAGGTTTTGGAAAAACAGTTAAATCTGAAAAAGTAAATTTTAATTTTCTTGATCAATTTCCAAATGATTGAGAAAGTAAAAAACTAAAAATTCAAAATAAACTCTTTAAAATTCCTTCAGATTTGTTTTTAAAAATCGAAATAGAGAAAAGAATTGAAAAGGTGAGTCAATTGTCCTGAATGTCAATTTTGAAAAAAAAAACACATTGAACTTTTTGAAAAATTAAATTTAATCATGAGTTATTTTCAAAAATATTAAAAGTCAATTAGACAAGTAAACAATTTAAAATCCTTTCTGATAATAAAAAAAATATTGTAAGGTTTATCAATTTTTTTTAAAATTATAAAATAGGATTCTACCTTTTTCTTTCGAATTTAGACATTTCGGTAATCAATTTTGAATGATCAGAAATTTCATACTAAACTCTTTTTCAGTCAAAGCGTACCAGTTTTATTGAAGAAATAGAATATATCCTATGAGTTTAATCCATTATTCTTTCTAAAATAAATTTTCAATTTTTAGATTTGATTATTTTTTTCGAATTTAGTTGATTTTCATTTTCTTTTTTCTTTTTTTGATTTTTGCTTTTTTTTTTTCTTTTCTTTTCTTTTCTTTTTTTTTTTTTTTTTTTTTTTAAAACAAAATTTGAAAAAAAAAAAATGTTTTGAAAATTCCAAATTAACATTAAGAAAAGTGAGGATTTGTAATTTCTTTTAAAATCAATACATTTACAAGTAAAAAATCCTTTTGTCAACAATTTCGAATTTCCTAATGAAATTGAGAAATTCTACATCAAGACGTTTCAATGAAAGGATCTCATAACTTATTTAACATTTTTTTTTTTTTTCGAAAATTTATGAGTTTATTCAGGTATTTCTTTTATGAATATCAACTTTCATCCGAAGTTTAGCAATTCAAGTATTTCTAAACAATCGTAATTTGGTTGAATCTTGTAAAAAAAAAACAATTTTTCATTTTGGGCTTGAAGTCATGAGTGAACTGGAGTTTATTAATCATTCCCAATAAAAGTCTAACTGATCATAAATTAATTAAATTTTAATTTTAAGATAAATCTTGAAAAATAATTTCCTCAAAAAAAAAGTACGTCAATTGTCTAAAAGGAAATATAACATTAATCACTATTTTTTAAAAAATAATTTATATTTTGGTTTTAATAAATGTGATAAGTTCCTTCTTCGGATTTAAGAACCGAATATAAAAGCGTCATCAGAAATAGAGAAAATTTAATTAATTATCTTTTTAAAAATAAATCTCGTTTCAAAAAGATTTGAAAAAACATTTTTTAATCTAATAATTATTTAAGTTAATATCTAATATAAAATGAAGTCACTTCTTCTTCGTCATTTATAAAAAAATCAGTATTTGAAAAAAATGAATTAATAAATATAATTATGGGAAAATGTGGTATGATATTGAGACAAGATCGGAAAAATTAAAAACAATAAAAATAAAATTAAAGAAAATTAAATTTACCGCTCCAAAATTTTTAGTCCTTTTTTCCTCTTCTTTTATATCTTCTTGGGAATCATATTTGGTACCATCCCAAAGAGAAGCTGTAACCAACCTTTGATCAAAATACTTTCCATTAATATCTTTTTGAAATTTTTTTGAAGATTCCAATTCTGAAAACCTGACTAAAATTACACCGTCAATATGTTTCTATTTTAAAATTAAAAATAAATAAAGTAATAAATAAATTAATAAATATATATTTACATATAATTATTTAAAGGTTAATAATTAGGAATATCTTTTAAATATCTTCACCAACTTGTGTCAATGTATTTTGAAAAAATAAGTTATAATCAAGATATATAAACAACTTTATCTTCCAATTTAATTTTATAATCAATGATTTTTATAATTTAAATATATATATCTATATATATTGGGATTTATTTTGCATTTTTTGTTTAATTTTAATAAGATTTTTGGAATAAAATTTTTATTTTTTTCTAAAAATTTAATAAATAGTTAGTTTCAAGAATACCATTTCAATAAATAATAATAACTTGGTAATTATGGATAGTTGATTCATCACTAAAAGATAATATAAAAACAATCAGATAACAGAATTTTTTATGTTTTTTTTCTTAATCAAAATTATAATTTTAAAACTATATAATTCTTTAGTCTTAGGAAGTAATAAATAGGGTAATTTTTTTTTTTTTTTGATTAAATGATTCATTTTTCAACTATTTGAATTCTTTTTGTTTAATATTTGAGAAAAAATCTGGGAAAATTATTAATTGTCAAAATTGATCAAATTCCCTATTTTTCAAAAATAGTCAACCCTATTGAAATTTATTGGCTGTTGGGATTTAAACCCCCATTTTCGAGTAGGTTAAGAAGCGTTCAAAGTGGGTTAGAGTGATTTGGATAGAATTGAAAAAATAATTAAGAGAGGAATCGAATGTGTTCCACTTGTTTTAAAGGGTAAAAAAATTCCCACTGAAAATTGGTGGTTAAAATTGGGTTTTGAACAAAATTTTAAAAATATTTAGAATTGATGTTTTCAACAATTTTGGATTTTTAACATTTTAAGATATTAAGAACTAAGTTTGCAATTGAAATTTGATGCCCCCCTGTGATAAAAGATGATTCTGACGGTTCGTAACTCTCACAAATATTTATTCAGTGAGATATAAGTAGAAAAAAATGACATTTTTTAACTGAAGTTGTCTCTATTTTTCTGTGATATCTGTCATATCTCGAAATGACAAAGAAGGTTGGCAAAAATTAACTTTTCGAGAAAATTTCTTTTTAGGTGAAAGTGACAAACTTTTAGACGATGTTGGGGGTTTTCTTTGATTTATTTTTGATATGTGAGAGAAGATGAGAAGGTTTGCCACTTAAACCTAAAAGGTCAAAAATAAGAAAAGTGAAAATTTTGTTGACCAGGTTATTGTTGAAAGGTTCTTTGTTTTAAAACAAAGAAAAAATTAGTTAATAGGTAGGATAATCTGTTTAGTATTGTATTAAATCCACTAAAATCCTCATTTCCAAAAATAGAAAGATCATTTTTTCTTCAACCAACACAATATTTTTTTTTTTAAATATAAAAAAAACTGACGAATTTTGGCAAATTTAATTTTCAATAGATCCTTGAATGCAAAGAACCACCAAAATTTCCCCACAACACCTCACTCCAATTTTCCTCGATACCACCAATTGGGTTTTGAGAGAAACGATCCAAACGAAGAAAACTTTGTCAAAAAAGAACAAAAAATAATATTTTATGTGTTTAATATGGATCATGTTATTACAAAAACAATTCGAGGAGACACTCTCCTCCGAGCCATGGTGGGAAGATTTATTCAAGGAAAAACAAAAAGAACCAACAAAAAAATAAGCCAAAATCACAGCCCCTTTGTAATAATCGATACATTCGTAACAGAAATACCGTGAAATTTTATATAAGACCCTGAAATTGATTTTCTATTCTGAAATTTTATCCATGTACAACAAACTGTAAAAGGGTTATTAAAGCTCATCCATAAACCCGAAAATTTATAATAGAAGATTAAAAAATAAGTTGTCCATTTTTTGCTTCCTTTGAAATTGACAAACAAACTCATTAAAAGAACTTACCCTTAATGTGGATCTTCAATTTCCTAAATTGTTATAATCCCAGATTTTTACAATTTAGAAGCAATAATCGAAAAATAATTTGAAAGTTTCCATGGTTTCTATGATTTCTGTGATTTCTTATCATGAGAAAATTTAATTTTTATCTTGGCTTTTACAAAAAAATAACTCGAATGAAGTAAGAGAAGTTGAAATTTTGATCTTATGATCGAAATTAAATTTTCTATTTCTAAAAACACAATTTTATAATAGACAACCAATTTCCATGTCTTATAATATTTATCAGTAGGGTTGGGACGGATTAATTGTTTGTGGAGATAATGTAACAATTCAAAGTAACCCAATGGTAAAAAATCATTGAAAATACCATCATTTAGCTTTAAAGTTTATTATTGAGAGTTTTTTTAATGTTAAAAAATCGTGATTATTTTTCAATTTCACTTTCACCGTCCTTAACAAGGTGTTCGAGTTTACGCATCTCAAAACTTCTTTTTCATTTTTCATAAAAAAAAATGGCATAAAATGATTTTTTGATCCAAATAGGAAAATATTTCCAAGATCATGACTTTGTGTTTAAAATGAGATTGGGTCAAAAGGTGTTGGGATAAATTGATAAATTGCCAACGTAGTACTAAAATGCTACCAATCAAAAAATAATATTTTTGATTTTTCCTCCCAAAACCCTTAAAACCTTTCATACCGATCATAATAGTAATCGGGACACTCTTAAAAAACACGAAAAAAATTCAATTTGACCAATTTTGACAATTAAACATATATCCAAAAATATATATACTGGAAGTTTTATTTTTTTTTTTGATCATTTTTTTTTCAAAGATCCAAGATTTTATTTCAGTCATTTAAATCAAATCTTCTTAATCTTATTTAATAAAAAAATTGGAATTATTTTATTTATTTTTAAAGAGAGAAAATTGCTTTTCTCCTGTGTGCCGTTAGGTTTTTTTGAGTTTTTTTTTTATTTGGAAAATCAATCGATTTTCGTTAGGTTTTTTTTTTGGTTTTATATTGATTTTCCAAATAAATAGATTTTCGTTAGGTTTTTTTGAGTTTTCTATTTATTTGGAAAATCAATAGATTTTCGTTAGGTTTTTTTTAATTTTTGAAATAAACAGAAAATTTTAATAAATTTTCGGTTTATTTCAAAAAGTAAAAAAAACCTAGAACACTTCACAAATAAAATAGAAAACCTCAAAAAAACCTAGAACACTTCACAAATAAAATAAGAAACCCCAAGAAAACCTAGAACACTTAAAAAATAAGACAGAAAACCTCAAAAAAACCTAGGCACTCTACGACACTTGACGACACGATCCCATAAAAAATGATCCAAGTCTTCAATGATATCAATATTTAACTTTTCTTTACATAAATCACAATTTTTATTTTTATTTTTGCTTGTTACATAAGAGTACCTATTTAAACAATTAGTAAAATTTCGAAATTTTAGAATTGTTTTTGAAGCTTTCCAGTTTAAATATTTTTGTTGTTTGAAATTGCAATTTTGTTGTTTTATAATTTTTAGATATTGTTGAACTTTTCAACTAGTTGAATTTTCCAATTTGGCTTATCGAAAAACTTTTAATTCTAAATCTAATAATTTTAAATCCTCAGTATACCAATTAATATTTTCATTTTCCAATGTTCGGAAATTTAGTAACTGTTTTTAATTTTTTTAAATTTTTGAAATCTAATTTTTCAATCAATTTATATTTTCTTCAGTATACTTTTGATCTAGCGAGATCAATTTTTGCTTCAGTTTTATAAATTAATTGTGGTGAATGGATATTAATGTATAAGAAATTTGTGATTGATTTATTGATAAATCTATCAATTCTTTCAAAATCACTTTGTTTCAAGTCAAATATTTTCGATACCATAATAAAGTTTACTTAAAATGAGAGCTTTGAAAGAAGTTATTTTTCATCCATTATTGAGTTTATTTTGTTGAAACAATCGATTAAGTGTTTCCAAGTACTTTTCTACTTTTTTTGATATTATATTCAAGATGTTTGTTTTTTTTCAAACCAAATTCCAAAATAAAAAATATCTTTTAATTCTTTTTTATATTTCATTTTTTTATTATGTGGATTCATCCCAAATCTTTTTATTATTTCAAAAATCAAAAAACTGTTGTTGTGTTGAATACTTCATTTTGTCTTTCTTTAAGCATTTATTTTTTCTTTTATTAATTGATCTTGTTTTTCATTTTCAGGTTCTATTAAGGTTCCCCATTAAGGGCCTAGTCATTTATCGTGGATTTGCTCCATACTCAAGGGGTGACCCTAGACCAAAAAGGGTATTGTGAAATAGCCCTTCTTTTGATTGACAAAATTCAAACAACAAAAAAAAAAATTTAATTGGATCATCTTTGACAAAAAATTCAACAAAGAAAAATAAATCCAAAGAATTCTCAATTCAAAAAATCAAAACTCATAAAAAAAAAATTCATCTTTTCTCATTTTATATTTCCAAATAGGTTAAATTTCTTTAATTTAAAATAACTGTTGAGAGAAAAATGTTGGACACAGAAAAATGGTTGGACAGCATTTTTAATTGGCAACATTACTGAAAATGATTTTTAAATTCGGTCGTTTGTGAAATAACCAAAGAAAATAACAATAATCTACTTATTAGAATAACGATCAATGTAATTCTACTTTTTCAAAATCTTATCTATTATAATCTAAAGCAAGTTTAAAAATTACAATTTTAAGAATTAATAGTAAACTTTACTAGAACTTGGATTTTTGTTAAAATGGCATGATCTACTTTAGTTATCAACCATTCAAATGATTATTCTACACAAACCACAGATTAACGAACTTGTAACACCTTTAAACCTGGATTTATATAAAAGTCACCAAGTTATAAATAGGATTTGATTTTCAATTTTACTAATGTTCCCAATTAAAAATGGTGTCCAACCATTTTTCTGTGTCCAACATTTTTCTCTCAACAGTAAATTGTTTTCTTGAATTCGCAATCAATTTAATTCGATTTAATCTGATTTTTGGTTATTTTGTAACCCTCTAAATTTGACCAAGTAAGGATTATGTAATATTCTTGAGATAAAAATAACTCATTTGAAAAATGAAAAAAAAAGAAAAAAAAAATATCGAGATCTCAAAAAGCACCAAAGAGCGACACTTCAAAACTGATATAGTTATTTTCAAAATTGTATATCACTAGCCATTCTAATTGAAAATTGAGTGTCGCTCTTTGGTGCTTTTTTCTAAAAATGCACTAACTTTTGGTTGTTGATTTTTGGAGATCGATTGTACATCATAGGTTGGTTGGTTTTAGATTGGTGTTAGGTCTATCCATAAAAATAAAAATTACTAAAAAGTTTTTTTCCATTTCAGAAAAAAAAATTTCTCCTTAATGACTCGACCCTTAAAAACCATGTTTCACTTTTTTTCCCAAATTTTTAACCGAATTTTTGAGGACTTTGTGAAAAAAAAAAAAAAAAAAAAAAAAGTGTTGTTTCAATTTCCATTAATCAGGAATCTAAAAGAGTAAAAAATTAAGTAAAACTTACACTAGCAATAATAACTTTATTCACTTTTCCATAAGTTTCTGCTTTTTTTCTTATTTCAGTCTGTAAATCATGAACTTGATCATAATTGTGTATTTCGTTTGGAATATACATATTTTTTAATACAACAGTTTTTTTGAACCTTAATTGAACTTTCTGTTTCTTGGTAATTTTTTTTTTCTGTTCGCCAAGTAGATAATTCCAACTTAGCTCTTTGGATTGATCATAATAGCTTTTAACTTTTTTTTTTTCCATTTTAGTTTCTTTATTGATTTGTGTTAACTTCTCTTTGGAGATCGCAATTTTCTTAATTGTGATTCGATACCCGGCCCGAATTTCCGTTTCGTTTAAACAAGTGATTGCCAGATTTACAGATTGTGGGACAAAGTATTCTAAAACTGCACTTTTTGTTTTTTTTGGTTTTATTGGTTTTTTCTGTTTAATTCTTTGAGGTTTACTGAACGGGTTTTTAAACAATAGTTTTGGCGTATTGTTTTTTTCTTTTTCTTCTTCTTCTTCTTTTTCATTTTTTTTTTCTTCTTTTTTTTCTTTCTTTTCCTTTTCATTTTCCTTTTCGTTTTCCTTTTCGTTTCCCTTTTCATTTTGATTTTCATTTTCTTCTTCAAAAATTTCGATCATTTCTTCTTCTGTTATAGGATCCTTACGGATTATTCCATAAGTTGAGAAATGTTCAGACAAGTCTTGTTGGGATATGTCTTCTGGTAAACCAGAAATTAAAATAGCTACACTATTATTATGGACTTTTTTATTTATTTCAGGGATCGTAAAATGATCTTTTTTAATTTTTCTTTTTTTAAGTTCTTCCAATTTGTATTTATTCATTTGTGGTCCTAAATATTGCTGTTTAGGTTTATGTTTGGAAACGTTATTGTTCAAATTTGATCTTTTGTCAGATGATCTTTTTTTTTTTATTCTTGTTTTTTCATCTAATTTTGCTTTATTGATTGGTGGGTCAATTGCTTTTGTGATAATTGGGGGAACAATCGGCTTTGAATAACTTTTAATTCGATGTTTCTTTTTTGTGTTTTTAAATTGGAAACCAGAAAACTTCTTAGACATTTGTTATTAGATTTAAAAGAATTCGACCAATTGAATTTCTGAAAGAAATTATAAAACTAAAAGATAAGTTGAAAAAATAAATTATTTTTTTTTTCATAAGATGGTGATTAAAAGATCTTAACCAAGAAAGAAGAGCTAAATTCTATTTGTTTGAAATTATTGATATCTTTTATATCATGTTTTTTTTATGAAGATAAATAAATTCAAAGTAATAAACAAACAATTCTATTGCATTTTTCATTGTTTATATTTTTTATCTCTACTTTGAAAAAAGATTTTTATTGGTTTAAAAGTCAAGGTGTCTTTGTAAAGTATGTTGATTTTTAAAAAATTCTTTGCAAGAAATTTTTTGAAAAGTTGAGGATTGCGGTTTACTAAAATATTGACGTGAATGAAAATTTTATTTGTATTGTTTGAATTTATTAGTACTTTCTTGGATTTAAATTATTATGACGTTATTTCCATATATATAATAAAACATAAATATCTATTTTGTTTCAACAAAAGAAAAGATTCAAATAAATTTATGATATTGTAAATCAATTAGAGGTTTTTAAGTATAAAATAATTTGTATATTTTTTTTATGATTTTTATTTTAAAGCTTTTAAATAATGTTCAAAATAAAAAAACGTTTTTTTAATATTTAAAAAATCTCTTGAGAGAATACTAATATTTTTTAAAGAATATTTTTTCCATTTATTTTAAAAATAAAAAAATTTTAGATCTTTGAAATTATAATTTAATTTGTATATTTGGTTTTATTTTAAAGAAGAATTTTGAAATTAAGATTTCTGAATTATTTTTTCTCAAAATTTAATACATATAGTAGTTACAATAATCAATTTTAAATAAAGACCAAGTTCTTTATTATTACGATTCGTAATTCATCAGAAAAAAGTATAGAAAATATATTTTTAGATTATTATTTTATCGATGTTTTTTCAGCTAAAATTGAAATTATAATTTTAATATTTTTATTATCTACATCATAATAGATTTATGTTTTATTTTTATCCAAGAGTTTATTTTTAGGTCTATAGGAATATTTTTTGTTCAATATTGGAATATATATATATATATATATATATATATATATATATAGAAAATTATACTTCTAAATTTTACTTTTTTTGAGTGGTTTTGATTGTTATAAAGATTCAAGAGAAATTTCAATTGACTTTATTTAAATATACTAAATATTTCCAGAAATAATTGGTAAAAAATTATTTGTTTGGGGATAAAACAGTATTTTATGGATGAAAAAATATATATTAAAGTCTGTAAAAGTGATTTGTTTTACTATTGACACACTTATAGGAAAATAAATATAATTGTAAATAAAAAAACTTCTAATTTACAATTCTGGCAAAGTAAATCATTTTGGCCTTACACACTATCAATTACAAAGTTAGGAATATAGTCAGTTTCAAATTTAAGGCACAAAATTTCAAATAAATTAAAAGCACAAGAAAATCTCAAATCTAGGTATGAAATTTGTATTTTATTTTTTTACAATGATTTTACTTGAATTTTAATTTTGTTCCTTAATTTGGGATTTTTATTATAATTAAATTTCGTTGAATGTTTGTGCCTTAAAAATGGAAATGACTGTAACAAAATAACAAAGTTACTAAATTGATTTGTTAGAAGTAAAAATTATAAAGTTACCATTTGTGATTAAAGTTTTACATTTTTGAGGCAAAACAATATATCAGTTACATTTAATTCAACGTGAAAAGCTAATAATCAATTCTTCTCATTTTTTTTTTTTTTTGATTCAACCAACATAAGATTGTTTAGAAAGAAGTTAAATTAAAAAATAGAGATAGTACTTGAATTTCATAAAATAAATACATAAACAAACTATAACTTATATAAACAAAAAAAAAAATGTCAAAAAAATATATGGGATAATTTCATTGAAACCTCTTGGTGTAAAATTTCTTAATTTATTTAGGAAATTAAAAATGTTAAAAGTGATTTATTTTAGTAGCAAATCTTTTTATTTTGAAATAAATTAAAAAACCTTAATTTTATTTAAGTTAATTTGGAATTTTCAAAACACTTTTTTTTTGTTTTTTCAAATTGAATTTTTCTAAAAAAAAGCAAATAGAAAAATTGAATTTTGAATTAATGATTTGGTAAAATAATTGAGCTATCTAGAAAAAATGATCCAATTTGAAAATTGAAAATTTCTTTTGAGGAGAATACTAGATTAAATCATTATATATATTCTATTTCTTCATTAAAACTGGTACCATTTGATTAGAACAGAGTTTACAATAATCTTTCAAAGGGGTTAATTTTGATATTCAAAAAGAATTCAAAATAGTTTGATTTTTTTTTAATTATAATTTGTGAATGCAAGAAACTTATTTAGGATTTAGGTGCCAAATAAATTTTTAAGATATTATTCTATTATGTAATTTTTGTGTTGTTTTAAGTGGTTATGGTATTTTATCCAAAGATTAAACCAATTTTTTTTTTTTTTTCAATTTTCATTTTTTGTTCTGCTTTTTAAAAGCATTAGTCCAAAGACCTAAAAACCACTTAAGAAGATCTTTCATATTTTTGTGAATCGTTTAACTATATAATTAGTAGATATTTACTAATCTTTAATTGAACTTGAATTATTTTACAATAAATAATTACTACCCTCAATGAGATTTTAATAATTAATTGGTATTTTAAATTCCAAAAACAAAAATACCTCATTTTTTTTTATTTTTTTAAAAAATTCTTTAACACCAGACTCTAATTACTCCAAAAATAAAAAAAATGAAATTTGAGTTTTATATTATTATTATATTTTGGAACTCAATCTTTAATTGATACAAGATAAAAATTTTGTTTTTAAATTTTTTTTTATCTATTATATCTTTTAATTTCTTCAAAATTTATATATGAATAAGTTTTGTCGATTCTATTTGATTTCCTAACACAGTTCTTTCAATTCAAGTTATTTTTTAAATTATGATTTTTGAATTTTTTCTGAAAAAAAAAAAAAATAAGATATATATATATATATATATATATATATATATATTTCATTTTTCTTTGGGTTTGTAAATTGAGAGTTATACAATTTCAGAATACATGAAAAAAAAAAAAGTATCTTGAACTTTTAATTTTAGTATTTTATATATGGAGAATGGGGAAATAAATATAAAGAGTTTTTCCGAGTTTAGGATTTGATGAAATGACACAAAAGTAGAATAATGAAAATTTCTTTCTATTTTTAATTAATTTATGAAGAATTTATTTATTGTTTTTCCCTTTTTTCCTTTTATTTTATGTTAGTTAACTTAAAGATTATACAACCAACAGAAAAGGAAAATAGGAAATTAATATTTATCTTAAAAAATATAATCAAAATATTTTTTTAATTCCCATGTTTCAAGAAGTATAATTTAATTGAAAGTTAGTTTTTTTATTCACAAACTCCCTTAAATCTTCCAAACATAGATCACGTCAAAAGAAATATATTTTTAAGGATAATGTCATTATGGTGAAAATTCATGTTATGAAACAGAAAAAATATTTTTAGGAATTCTTATTTGTTCCTAATGACAATCAAAAACTAATCAACATGTTGTATGATTAATCTCCAAAAAGCAAGAATCAAGAATCAGTACATTTTATGAAATATTCTCCAAAGAGTATCACTCAATTTCTAATATCAAGGGTTCTGAATTATAATTTCGAAAACAACTATAAGTTAGTTTTGAATTGTAACTCTGACAAGCTTTTTGAGATCTCAAAGATATTTTTTTTTTCATTTTTTTCTTGTTATCAATATAGTTGTTTTTTCTCAAGAATGATACAAAATCCTTACTTTATCAAATTTTGATGTTTATAAAATAACCACAAAGTGGGATTAATTATGATTAAATTGATTTTCTACTTTTATGAAAACATTTTTTTTCAAATGGGGGAAATTTAACCATTTGGGAAATATTAAAAAAACAAAAAAAGTAATTTTTTTTTTTAAATATTTGATTTTTAAGAATTGAAAATATTTCAACTTTTTTTTTTGAATTGAATTTTTTGTTTTTGAAATTCTTTATGATTTTTTTTTTTTGTTCATAAAGAATATTTTTTTTATTATTTAGTTTTTTTAGTATTAAAATGAGTGCAATTTAAAGATGCCATTTAGCGTGGCCAGTCATTCTTTGAATATGAAGAAAATTTAAGAAAGTAGTTGTTCTTTATCCGACTAGTTCAGCTTATTTATTTTTTTTCCCAAAGGTAATAAAGTAATTATTTAAACAATGATACAATTAAACCCGATATAGAAATTGATTTATCAACTTTAAGGAGATATTTATCATTTTTAAAACAGTTCATTTTTCCATATTAATTTTCAGTCAAAAGCATCCTGATCCTTTTTTATTTGGATTTTTGGATCAAACTATGGAATTAGAAAAATTTGCAATAATTGTATTTTGAAGTAATCTAGCTTTTAGTGATTTCTGAGAGTTTCTAAAACAAATAACCATGAAATTTTATTTCTTTTTTTAAAATATAATAAAATTAAATCAAATATTGAATCCTTGAAGATCTAAAAAAATAGATAATCTATTGTATTCACAAATATTTATTATATTTCTTGATTTTTAAAAGATCAGACAATATTCCTATTCGAATATCAAGGGTATAAACAAGGAAGTATTAGTATTACAATCAGTTATTTGATAATATCTATTATTATTTTATTATTAGAATTAGTAATTTAAATTAGTTCTATTTGTTGGAAAATCTTTAAAAAATTGAGAAATAATTATAAATCCTATTGATACCTTTAATCCTTGGGTTATTAACAATCCACTGGATGAATTAAAATTGAGTTATTAATTATTGATTATAAATAATCAAATTAAAAATTATTTCTTTAGATTAAACGTTGAATTTTACAGGTTTTAAAAAAAGTATTCTGGAAGATTTTTTAATTTCATTGTTTGGTATATTTTTTTTGATATATATTGTGTTCAATAAAAAGGAAAAATTGATTTGAATTCTTCTTTAAATCAAAAAAAAATATATTTTTTTAAGTTTAAAATTAACTATATTTTTTATACTCGGCTATTCCAAACCTTAGTGGTTTTATTTAAAAAGTATATTTTGGCACAATTCCATTATAGATAATCCGAATTCATTCTTTCTTTCAAAGAAAATAATTTTTTTACAAATAATTCATAAATTTGTTGAATTTTGAACTTTTCATTAATGAGAAAAATAGATCAGAATTTTAAAAACAATAATTAGTTTCTGAAAATCAAATTAAAAGTCAGTTTGGTTTTTTATTACTCAGATTTTAACTTCACCTTGGTTTTACAATTTAGTAAATTTTTTTGAATTTTTCTATTAAATTTACGTTAAGATTTTTTCGTTTACTCGTTCCGAAAGTCGAAATATTTCCACAAAATTAAAAACGTATTTGACTCTACACGACAAGAATAGCCCCAAAATTGTAGTCACTTTCTTCTCTTTGAAACTCTTTTATTTTTTGAAATTCTTCCAAATTTTGAAAGGAATTATAAGATCAAAATTCAATAACTTTCAATTTAAATGTTTGTACAAGTCAAACTTTTAAAAACATGTAATTTAAGAACCTGTTCCACTTTATCCTTTTTAAAAAAACGTTACAGGTTTTTGTAAGCTAACAAATAATTTTTTTTAAGAGAACTTTTAAAAATTTCAATTAAATTCAATATGTTATCTTTTGTTAATTATTATTTTTTACCTTTTTTTGGCTTCGAAAAGTTTGTTATCAAGTATTTGAAATTTGAAAAAATATCAAAGAATATCAGAGACTGAAATCTTACAAACTGTCAGTCTGAAAGTTTGAAAAAGCCTTGAAAGTGTTTGTATTGATTGTGCTATTTTTGTCATTGATTGTAAAAATTTTCACACATCAAACTGGAACTTTCACTGATAACATAGTGTTTTATATAATACTGTAATGGTTCCTTCATTATATTTGAAAATTATTTAGGTCTGAGTTTGTTTATAACTTTAAGGATGAAGTAAAAATTTGCCTTAAAAATATAGTTCTTTGAAATTGATCTTTTTCTGTATTATTTCTCAAAGTCTACGAACAAAGGTTATCTTGTACGAGTATTAAACCATCAAAAAATTCAGAATTGGAAAAGAATGATTATCCTTATTTTTTTTTTGAAAAAAAATCAAAAAGATTTAATTATCATTTATTGAAAGAAAAAAAAAGCTTCAAAATGTGATAGTTGGACTTTTTTTAGCATTAACTTTTTCAAATCAAAACAGAAATGAATAACTAAAAATAAAAAAATAAAAAAAATTTTTTTTCATTGTGTTAACTCAAACTGTTCATTTCCACTCAAAGAAAGGAACCGTTAAAATATAAAGAAAGCCTTCTTTTTCCCTTTTTTTTTTTATCAAAAAACATTTCACTTGATAAAAGGATTATTCAGAAATAATTGACTTTCAAAGTAAAATGAGTTTCTGGGGTTGACTTTAGGATATCTTTGATTTGAAATTTAATTGTTCATAATTTTATTTTTAATTCAGATGTACCAGAGACAAATATCTTTTGATCCAACAAGAGATTTTATATTGTCACAAAACCGACATTTTTACTGCAACCAACAGTTTCCTCACAATTATCATCAACAATATTATACATGTCAAATACCCTTACAATTCCATATACACCAACTTTATTACCAGCAAATTTCTGTTAGACACCAACAACAACAAGAACAACACCAACTACTGCGCCAACAACAACAACAAAAACAATTTTCAAGAAATGCTACTAGAACGAATATTAACATATATCCACAAAGGCAATATTTTACGCCACAATTCCAAAAACAAGGGAATTCGCCTAATCGTATCGTTAAACAATTTAATACCAAAACACAACAACAATACAATTTCAACTATAAGAATAGACTACCAAATTATGGGATCCAAAATGAAAAACGATCAGGACAAAGTTCAAAGAATTTTCAAAATTTTTTTCCCAATAACAATGTCTATTTCCACAATCCGAACTCCAATTCAGTCAATTATTTTGATCAAATATGTTCAAAATGTAAACAAAGGGGACACCTATCAAACCACTGCCCATTAAAGCTTTTTGAGAAAAGCTATACTAATATAAGACAACCCGAAAATGAACAAGATTTCAATTTTCACAACATCCAAAAGACAAGACATCAAATCAAAATCTTTTGTGCTAATTGCGGCATGATTGGCCATTATTTTGAAGACTGTCGAGAACCAAGATTTGAAGATTTGCTTCAACTATTTCATCCACTTTTGATAAAGAATGATCAAAAAACCACACTTTATCCTAATAAAGAACAGAAGAAATTTGATCCTGTTAATACCCCCCAAAGCGGCTCCTGTGGTCGACAGGGTAATCTTTTAAAAAGTGATCACCTTAATAACTTGGCAAAACAAGAATTTTTTTCTAATCAAAATTCAATTGGTAACAATTTTAACAATCTCAAAGAGAAAGTTGATCAAACAATGGTTTCGAATGGTTTGCATTCTCGAAATAACGAAAACCAAAAGGAAAACCAGAAAATATATAATAAAGGGAATCACCAAGAGTTTATTGAAAAAGGATTTGCAAAAAAAAAATCGCATTGTAATTTTTCTGATCAGAAATTGAATATTCAGAGGAGTAATAACATGAAGGAAAGGAAGATGAAAAATATGTATACTCAAAACAGTAAACACTGTAATCAGAAAACTAATGATAATTTTAATTACTATGTTAACATGGAGAATCAATCAAACCATAATCATCGTTTGCAAAAAAAAGAACAAAATAGAAATAGCCCAACCAACCCTACTTTTAATCAAAACATTAAAAAAATATGCAACGATAAAAACAATCAGCAAATATCCTCACAAAACACATTTAATCGGGCCAGTTCGAAAAAAAATTCTATAAATGCCATCTCCAAAAAAATTAACAATACAGGCCACAATCTAAAGTATTCCAAAAAAAAAATTAAGACCCCAAAGACATTAGTTTTATTCGACGTTGAAAGTGATATTAATAATTTAAATTTTAAAATCAATAAAAAGAATGAAAAAATATGCCCACGAAAAAAAATTAATCAAAAAATCAAAAAAAAACAAGGAATTAATAATAATAAACTCAAAAAAAAAAAGGTAAGGAAAGGGTTAAAGAAAAAAAGAACCAGAATCGATACCAAAGAGAAACACACAGAAAAAAATATAAATAACGATCGAAAAAAAAAAGTTATTGAAAATGATAATACAATTAATTTAAATGGAAAAAATCAAAAAATCAAAACAATGAAAAAAAAAAAAACGATCATGAGAAAAAAAACTTTAAAAAAAAATGCAACGAAATCGAAAAAAAGAAATAAAATTATGGGAAAAAAAAAAAAAGTACATACTATTCAAAAAAAAGACAAAAAAAATTCAACCATAAAATAAAATCAAAATTGTTTAGGCACCATTTGTAATATGTTATTCGAGGAAGGAAATATTTTAAACAGTATAGGTTTCTAATTAAAATTTGTTTGTATCAAAAAAAATTTGAAAAAAGTTAAAATATTGCCATAATGAAAAAGATATAAATTATTCGATTTCAAGACACATGTTATTATATTATCTACAAAAACAAAGTTACATCAAACTGATCAATCAAAATAAACGAAATATTTCGATAAATATTAACACATTACCCAACAGTTGTTTCATAGAAATATTATTGTTTAAATGAAAGGGAATAGGAATAGGAAAATGAAAAAGTTAAAATTGATTTAATTATTCTAAGATTTGTCAAATTTAAATGCATATTAATTTCAAACCATCGATCTATGATATATACATACCAAAATACCAATAAAGTTATTTGAAAATAAGAGAAAAGTGCAATTTCTAGAAAAGTAGAAATAAAGTCTTCAAAAATAAGAAATAATCTATTTCCAAAAAAGTGGGACAAATTTATTATAAAACATCTTTATTAAACCCAATCACCATAAAACTATTCAAATATACAAAATCATTAACATATATTTATTCATTCGTGATAATAATTCAATTTGTTTGTTGGTGTGTTATTAAATTAAATAAAATATATTAAATTTTGATCTCTATTTTATCTGATATTTATTATAGTGTCAAAATTGGTGGGTATTTTTTTCTTTTTGATCAGATCAAAATTGTTTAGATAACCTGTTTAATCTGAACAAAATTTTATCAATAGAATGAAAAACCTATAACTGAATTTAATTATTTAAAAAATCATTGTTACCCTTACCATATTTCCAGTTTTTTATTGAAAATGGTAGTTCATTGTTTTCTCCTAAAAAACCTGTTTATTATTATTATTATTATTATTATTATTATTATTTAAGGGAAGAGTTATTAACCCCTCTTGTTAACGTTTAGTTTTTTTTTAATTTGAAAAATAAAAAGAAAATTTTTGAAATTTTCTGATAATTTGTTAAATTAAAAAAACCACCTTTAGCTTTACCAGAATTTAAAAGAATTGAGTAAAATCTTTGATTTTCCTCTATTCTTTTGAATTATGGAAAAACTTAGTTAGGTTTTATTTCCTTTTTGAAATGTAAAGAAAATTTATTTAATTTTCTTTACATTACAAAAATTAAAAAAAAAAAAACTAGGCACTCTACGACACTCTACGACACTTGTCTGAATTCCTAAATTTTTATATTAGGAATTTTATACAAGACTCAAAAATAATTTTCTTACCCAATAAAGCTAATAAGCATGTTGAATCTTTTTTTTTATAATATTAAAAATATTATTATTATTTAATATATTAGTTATGTAAATTTTTTTTCATCCAGGTACCCAGATTTTGCGATTATTTTCCTATACTATGCAATTCCATAGAAAATGGTATAAAACTTTAATGATTTCAAAATTGTTTATTTTTTTACATAATTCACAATATTTTGGTTTATTTTTATTTATAACATAAAAATACCTATTAATGTAATTTGTAAAATTTCTGAGTTTAACAATTGGATTTGAACCCTTCTATTTTAAATATCTTTTTGCCAGTTTATTCAATTCTCATAAATAAAAAAAAAACAATAACACTCCCAACTTGAAATAATACCTAAATTTTTAATTCTGAAATTTTCTAGTTCATATTCTAGTTGTTTTAAATTTTTGGAATACCAATTAATATTTTCTGATTCTTTTTTTCTAAAAGGGAATTAATTCAATAATTCAATAATTTATCAAAATGGGGGATTTTCTAATTTTTGAAAAAACTTAAATCTTCATTTATATATCATTATTCGGACAGGATCAATTTTTGCTTCAGTCTTATAAAAAAACCTCTGGGGGTGTGGCTTGATTTAAAGGTGTGTTATTTTTTTCATTTTTTTTTTGGAAACATTACAATGAAGATATTTTGAAATACTTAAAATAGTCATTGATTCAATTATTAGTATTATTATTTATCTTTGTTTTTTTTTTTGATGAAAATTAACGAATAAATAAACTGACAAATATGGATTTTTTGTGAAATTGTAAAAAAAAAAATACGGTACTTTTTCCAAAATAGTTCAAAATGAAATTCAAAAATTTCCGAGTATAAGTTAACACAAATTATATCACATAACATCAGTTTTAAAATATCCTGATTCAGAGTCAATTAAGGAGAAAGAAAAATATTTAAATTTGAATAAAAAAAAATATTTAAAAATATTATGTTTACAGAACAGTTTTTTCCCTAATTAAAAATCTAATATAAAATTTTCTTGTATTTTACACTAATTAAAATAATTACCAATACTAATTAACTTTTATATTTAATTTTTAAACATTCTGAATATGGTTTAGATCAATTGAAATTCGCCCATAAACATTAAATCAGTATCAAATATCTTGTTACCCCCCTCTATAGAATAAATGACTTTAATTTATATGGCTTTGAAAATTTAAAAGTTTACGAATTTACTACTTTTTATTGACAAAAAAAACTATTTTATTATTTAAAAACTATCTTTTATCATTTTAAAATCTTTATGTACATATATAACCAGATTCAGATATATTTAGTTTGGATATTTTTTTTTGATTAAAATTTTTTTTTTATTATTTGTATTACTCTTATTTTCTTGAATATTTTTATATATTTTTATTACTTTTTTATCTTTTTGATGTATTTTCGATTCTATTATCAAAATCAAATCATCTACAAATATTTTTATATGTTTTAATAAGATTTTTAATTGTTTCAATTAAGAAATTTCCCAATAAATCCAAATAGTAAAGGTGAAATATGGTTTTATTAGTAAAATTCTATCCCTTCATTTTTTTAACATTTTTACAATCCAATTGTGAATTATTTATTTTAAATGTATTTATCTAGTTCACAATTTACTGAAAAGTGGTAAATCAAATTATAAGATTTTTTAAGATCAATCTTAACAAAAAAATATTTATTTTTTTTTTATTTGTATCAAGTTATTCTAGTCGACAATTTCTGTAACATAACTTACTATGGTAATAATGCCAAATTCTCATAAAAGATCTTCGTTTAATTCAAATTTTATCACTAGTGATTTTATATAAGGCAAAATAAAAAAGTTACAACTAAATTAAATAATAAATTTAAATGAAAAAAACAATTAAAAATGGGAATTTCAATAAATCAGTTAGAGTATGTATTAAAATAATTATTTTATAAAATTTAAAAAAAAAAGAAAAAAATTAACAATGAATGAAAAGTACTACCAAAATTTCTCAAAATGTTGGTTTAAATATGATGAAAAGAACATTTAGCATTGAAAAAAAATAAATATTATTTTGTACATAAACATTTGGTGGATGTAACATAACATATTTACTGAAAAATAATTTTATATTGAATAAATCTTCAATATACTTTTAAAGTTTATTAGATTTTTTTAATTTTTTTATAAATGACTTTTTTTTCTTTGCATATCAATATTCAATATTCTTGAAACATATATATTATCTATTCCAACTTTGAAGTTCTACTCCCCTTTATTGTGGACAATTTTAAGAATTATATCTGTAATTTAAAGATCAATAAATAATTTGTAATCTATTTTTTCTGTTTGTTGGATTTTTTTTGGATCTGTTTAACCATAAGACCAATTTCATGATATAGAGCGATCTAAATAATGCATACACAAGACTATAACCCATGTTTCAAAATATCATGTGTGCTTTTTTTCTTCTAATTCCAATGTAACATCCAATTTATTACCTAATAGTATACCTAGTTTCAAATCAATTTTGAAACTAATTACTTGATATTTTCTGTAAGATTTAAATTATGAATACAAATCAGTTGAAATTTCGATTTAATATATTCATTTTTCTTATTGTTTTTTATTCAATTGTAAAAACTTTCTTAAAAAATAACTCTATTTTTTGAGATAAATTTTATAATTTGATCCTTTATTTGTAAATTTTTTTTTAAATAATAGAACTTTAAGAAACCAAATATCATATTTAATTAGAATTTATTATTGTTTTCTTTGACTGGTTGGTATATAGGCCATCTATAAAAAAAATAAACATGCTTTTTATTTTGAAACACGATTACACTTTTCTATACTCATTATTTTTAACAACAGTAGATTATATATATATTTCATTCAAAACTACAAAGGTTAAAGATAAAAATATTTATATTGAAGTTGATATTATTGTCTATTTCTCTCTGTTTTAGGGTTTGGTAATTTTATTCATATTTAATAAGAACACCTTGAAATGTTGAAAAAGTTTTCTAAAATTATCTTTTTTTATATTGATATTCTTGTTTTAATCCACATCTTCTAATTCCTTTTTTTTTTTCTTTCTTTTTCCCCATTAAAGAAATCAACTCAAGATTATTCAGGTAATAAGTAACCACTAACTTGAAATTCGAAAAATTGTTGAGAAAGTGAATGTTTTAAAGTTTTCCAATGATCGTCTAACGAGGGTTATTTCTACCGATCCAGCAAAATAAGGTGGTTTTTTATTTGAATTTGTATTTATGCTAGATTTTTTATAAAAGCTAATACAATTATTTAAATTTTCTTCAACTCAAAAACAAGGATAGTAACAAGAAATTCCTTTAACGGTGGCTATATGTGATAAATAATCAAAAAAAAAAAAAAAAAAAAAAAAAAGGATGTGTCTAAATTGCCTAAACCCTCGAACCTGTCAATTAATATTGTATATTTCGTAACTTTGGGTTACCTCTATTCTAAATAATATATTGATTCTTTAATTGGTAATTCTTCTTATTTTCCCTTTTTATCGACCTTTATTTATTTTGAACCAAATTTTGTATTTTGTTAACAAAAAAAGAAGAATAAATACAAAATAAAGTCTGTAGCATTTCGATTTTTTTTTTATAATATTTGGATAATAGCAAAATAAACATTTCTTATGAATAAGTTAAAAATAAACCAAATTATAATAAAAGACAATTTTAATTTTTCTATCAAATATCTATTTTTAAATGGTTGCTTAAATGAAGCACCATAATATAATTACAATTATAAGCACAAAAAAAAAAAAAAAAAAAATAGGTATTATTTATTTTTTACAAACAAAGGTCATTTTTTTGTAATGGAATCGATTTTAAATCTTTTAAATTTTGTTTATTATTTAATAAATTTAATAAATCGAAATTCAAAGGGTTATTTTGAAAGGAAAAAATTGAACATTTACTAAAAAATAATAAATGGAATTTGGAAATAAAAGTTAATAAATTGTTTGAAATATCAAATTCAAACAGATTATGATTGTGCTTTAAAATTCTTGGAAGATCGTTAATTAAATTATTCTTTAGCAAAATAATCTTTAAAGAGTCCAGGTAAAATAACTGAGGTGGTATTTTGGAAATATAGTTATCATTTAAATCAATCAATTCGATCTTTTTTGGGATGGAATTTTTCGTAATCGGGGGTATTGCTTGTATATTGTTATTATTGGCAATTATCCAGCGTAATGATTTCAATTTCCAAATATACCTTGGTATTTTCGTAATATAATTATGAGATATATCCAGTTCCTGAAGATGGATTAATTTCCGAATTTTGAAATTATTTATTGAGGATAAATAATTATTCTTCAAATTCAAAGATTTTAAATTCTCAAGTTGATTAAAACCTTTTGTCACTTTGGACAACTGGCAATTTTCAAGTGTCAGTATTATTAAATTAGGGAAATTGATCCAAAATTGTTTTGGGATAACTTTAATCTTGCAACGTATAATCTTGAATTCTTCAAAATTCCTTGGAATATCAATTGACTGCTGAAAGATTTTTTTTGGAAATTGATTCAGATGATTCAAATCAATTAAGGAGAGTTTTTTTAAATTTTTTAAATCCATTCTGATAGATTTACTTGCAATGAATGGCAGTTCTTTTAGTATTATACTTGTAAAATTGAAATTTGTATTTTCTATTTGTAATTTTGAAAGATTTGGAAATTGTTTGTTTGTAATTACCAATTTCAATTTTTTTTGTTCGTTTTGGATATTGATCCAATTATTAAACTTTTTTTTTTCAATTAATTCCTTTTCTTTCTTTTTCTTTTTTTTTATTTGATAATCATTTTCAATTTTTTGAATTTTTTCAGATATCCAATCATCTATTGATTCATCACTTTGTTTTTTTTTTAATTTTTGTAATATATTTTTTTTTACTTTTGTATTTACATTTGTGTTTTTAGATTTATTTAGTGTTTGCTTTAAAATGGAATACATATCTATTTTTAAACATGGGTTTGGATTTGGATCACTATTTATTTTTATATTTGTGTTGGCTTTTGTTTTGGTATTGGTATTGGTATTGGTATTGGTATTGGTATTGGTATTTATTGAATTTGAATTTGGATTTGAATTTGATGAAGAACTATTCTTCTTATTTTTTTTTTGGTTTTTAACTTTTTTCAATTTTTTATATTTTAAATGGTTTTTTAAAATCTTTAAGTCATTTCTATTTTTGATGAAATAATTTTTTAAATAATCCTTAATTTTTAAATCATTATTAAATATTTTTTTTTCAATTTTTACAAAAATTGGGTTTCCATATAGTTTTATCTCATCAACCTTTTTTAATAATAAATTAAAATTAGTTGGTAAATTATGAATATTATTATTTGACAACTTGAACTTTTTTATCGAATTTAAATTTGAAATAAAGAAAGGAATCTCCTTAATTAAATTTATAGATAAATTTAAATTTGTTAAATTGCTTAGTTTGAGAATTTTTTTGGGGATTTTAAAGATTAAATTGTTGGATAAAGATAATGATTTTAAGGTTTTAATTTTAAAAATACTTTTTGGGATGTGATTTAAATAATTATTATCAATTAATAAATATCTTAATTTTGGAAAAATAGGTAGAAATTGCATTTGATTCTTTTTATTATTATTGTTTTTGTTGTTGTTGTTGTTGTTATTGTTGCTGTTGTTATTATTATTATTGTTCTTGTTGTTGTTCTTGTTACTATTACAACCACTACTCTCATTATTATTAGTTTTATTTGAATAATTGTTAATATTTTCTTTCAAATTTTTTAAATTATTATTGGAAATTATTAATATTTTTAATGATTTTAAATTCGCCAGCCATAAAAATGGGATTTTTGACAAATAATTATTTTTTAAATTTAATTTGATTAACGATTGTGGTAATTTGAACTTTATAATGTTCTTTGTATTTAGAGAACAATTATTTAATTTTAATATCCTTAAATGTTTGAAATTAAGATCAATTTTTTCAAGTTTATTGTATGACAAATCCAATTCATTTAAATTTGTTAGATTGTTGATTTCATTTGGGAAACTTTTGATTGAACAGTTCCTTAATTTCAGTATTTTTAGATTTGTAATTAGGGATTTGTTTTCCAAAAAGTCAAAGGTATCAATTTCTTTTCCAGAATAGTCAAGTGTTCCTGAAGTCTTTATAGTTTTTTTATTCTTAGCTATTGAGTTCAGAGGCAAATTTCTTGTTTGTTTTTTTCTGAATTCTTGGTTGTTTTTGATTTGATACTTTCTTTTTTTTTTTACCAAGTCCCTTATTGTGGAATTGCCTTCAAGCATTTGGTTTTTTTTTTTTTCAAATCTCAGTTTTTGTTGTTCTATTTTCATTTTGTTTTCTATTTCTTTTTCTTTTTCTTTTTTCTTTTTTTTTTCTTCTCCGTTTTCTTTTGGAAGGCATTGAAAAAATTCAAAAATTAAATTATTATTCATTTTTGTTGCTAATTTTATTGCTTCACACCAAACATTACACAAACTTTTTGTACGGGCTTGCAAAGTAATTACACGATTTGTCTTGAAGGACAAAGTAAAAGTTTGCTTTGTTTCTTTCGTTATCTTGTTGATCTCTTGTATTGCATAGCATTTTTTTAATTGCTTTGTTTCATAATAACTTAATGTTTTTTGATCCAAGAGAAAATAACAGTCGTCCCATGTTTCTTTTCTTTCGTCATATTTTTTTAAATACCCTTCGTTATGGACTAGATCCATAAAAAAAGGATAAAAAGATTAAATTGTTACTTTAATTGTTTAGAATTGAAATTTGGAAAAAATGTTTTTTCGAGTTTTGTAATCGTTCAAGATAATTGAAACAAGAATACTTTGAGAAGATTTCAGTTAAACACAAACTAAATATAAAGAAGAACTTCTGAGCAGTATTGTCTTCAATAAGATTTCATGACTGTGAGTAAAAAATGCGATACTTACATTTGCATAATAAACGGAAAAAATTTTTCACTATGTTTTCACTTTGTTTTCCTGATTGTTCTTTAATAGACACAGTTTTCAAAGAAGTGGGTTGTAGTTTGTGATCTGGATTTGAATAATTAAAACGAAAAGTGAGTGAATTTTTATCATTTTATTTGATAAAGACCCATATTTTGTGTTTTCTTTTTTGGAATTTTTCTTTCAATTTTTGTCAAAAAGATCAATTGATTTAAGGTTTACAATCCCTAAAATTTGAAAAAAGATTATCTCACCTTGTTTGTTACCACTTGTTAATTTGGTTGCTTAGCAGATCGATGTTGTCATTGGTATGGATTTTAATAGTGGTTCAAAATGACAATTTTTGACAATTTATTTTTTTATTTCCGAAATCCGAATTGAAGAGTTTAAGATTAATTAGCAGGAACTTAAGTGATTAAAAAATGTGGTTTGTAGGTTATTGATTGAAATTTTTAATTAAGTTTGGTTTTATTTGGAGCTTTTAAAAAATTTTCTTTTTCATTCGGTTAATTGACAAAAAAGTAAATCAAAATTCTTTTCTACAACCCAAAATGCAAAAGTTATTCTTGAACACCTACCAACCTATTAATCATACACTCTTCAATTCGGATTTCGGAAAAAAAAAAATAAATTATCAAAAATTGTCATTTTGAACAACTATTAGAATCCATACTAAGTACAAGATCGATCATATAAGCAACCAAATCGACAAGTGGTAACACCCTACACAAGATAATCTTTTTTCAAATTTCAGGGATTTTAATCCTTAAGGGATGAACAACTACCAACAATAAACTCGAAAATTAAAAGTATGTTATTATCGAAGAATAATACTTTTTAGTTCTTCATACTTTCAAATGTACAATAAAAAATTGATTACTCAAGTAATAATAAACCGTTTATCTCATCAATTAAAAAGGATTATTGTATCAGTAAAAAACACAAAGAATTTCTAAAAAAAATATCTTTATTGAGACAACTTTAAGGGTTGGATCATCAATATTCAAACTTCAAAGTTGAAAAATATCTGTTTTAAATTAAAGTTTGTATATGGTGGTTTAAAAAATTTAAATGGTTTCTAAAATCTTGGTATTTCGTTGAATTAAGTTTTGATTATTACACATTAGTTGAAAACAACCTCTTTTGAAAAAATATCTTTGTTGATTATTTGATTCAATTTCAATTAAAAGGATATTTAAGATTGACCTTGATTAATTCATATTATCTAACAATAACAAATATCTGATTGAATTAATGATTTGAATATTTCCCCATAAAAAGTAATCTTTTTTTTTAGTAAAGTTTACAATACAAGTCAATTGTGGTTCTTTAAGTGTTCCCAAGCAATTCGAAAAGCTCAAAATGCAACGAAATAATACTTTGAAAATTATAATTGAAACTGACTTTGGTTTTTCTTAAATGTCAAATTTTATTCATCAAATTATGACTTTGATCAAAAATCATTTTGGTAATATTTACTATCTAAAAAACCGAAAAAAATTTTTGACTGACACAATTTTTTTCAAATTTTTTAAATTACCCAAATTTTTTTCATAATGGTAACAAGATCTATAAACTTTACATTCTTTTAAGCCAAAAAAACAATATTGTACTAAAAAATTATATTCTCTTGCCAAAAATATCAAACCTTCCTTTATTCTCAACCAAAAAGAATTACAAGTTAAATCCAAATCACCTCAGAAAAAATTCATTTTTTACTATTTTTTTCTTTTCAGTGTTAATTTTTCCGCTGTGTGAAAGACTTTGATATTACTCCTTTTTTTGTTGATTTTTAAAAAACAAATTTATCAGCACGTTCAAAGTTTGAAAATCTGAAAATGTTAGAAGAAGAAAAACCATTTTTAGAATCGAGCGAGGAAATTATTGAATTAAATGCTCATGATATCGAAAAGGAATTAATGTGGAATAAATATATTTTTACCAATGATTTATACACGGTTATTCCTTTTGATTATTTGCATCATTACTCTTGTGGAGAAATCACCCAACCACCAGCAAATACTACAGTACCACCAACAGATGGAAGAACAAATCTTTTAGATCTACCAGTCGAAAGTCTGAATTTTCTCTTTTTCTCTTTTTCTCTTTTTCTCTGTTTCATCTTTAAAAATTGCCAAGTAGAGAATATTGGTAATAACCCAAAAAGCTGTCTCATCAAAATTTGATTTGGAACACTTTGTAGGAAAAAAAAATCATGTAAGCACCAAGATCAAAGTGCCTTTGTTTATATCCAATCCAAAAAAAAAACAATGAACAACCAATTGTTTCAATTTATTGAAAATATTTTTTTTTGATCATTCCATAAAAACAAAAAAAACCGATTAATTCATCTAAACACTGAAACCGAAGAAACAGAATAAAACTACAATTTTTTTGAACACTTGCTTGAAAAAAAGAAAAAGGTGTTTAAATTTGCTACAGATCAATTTTTTTTTTTTGTTTTTTGTTGTTTCTTTATCATAAAATTAGAGCAGTAATTTTCAAGTGAAAGTATTTTTTTTCTCTTCGCTCTAAGATCAATTTAGTTGATAACACCAAAAGAAAGGATAGCTTTTTTTTTTTTTAATATCCACTTAACTTTTGGATAAGCCTCTAGTTGTTCTTTTAAACTCATTGAGAACTATATTGGCTTTAAGGGGTTTGTTAGAAGCGAGATTTTTAGCTAACTATTCCTGAAAAAAATTGTAAATATCGGTTTTAATTGTAAAAAACAGTAGTAAAAGTTCTCTTTTTCAAACATATTTTTGCTAATTTTCCAGTGATCAATAAAGTTATATGAAATTGAAATTCCTCAAATTTGATTAATACCTATTGTTATAATCTTAAAGCCAATTTCAAATGACTCTAAAAAAATTATAGCATCAAAAAATAGAAAAACTTCAATCTTTTACGAATGTCTACAATTAAATCTCAAATTGTCAAAAATTGAAAATGTTTAGATTTTGAGTTTAATTTGATGTTTTGGATTCTATTTTGATTCTGAATAACAAATAATTTTTTTTGTACTTGATATTTATTTTTAAAATGAAAGATTAAAATACATTAAAAAATAACTGAAAAAGAGAACTTTTACTACTGTTTTATAATTAAAATGGTTTTGACAATTTTTTTCGGGAATAATATATTTGAAAACAAGCATACCGATTCAGTACAGTTTTGAATTTAGCCGGTTTCATAATCCCGAATTTGAGAATTTTAATAACTATTAAATAAATTAATTCAGAAATTGTCTTTTTATCATAAAATAGTTTATCGCAAATTCTTTCTTTTTTTACTGATAGTAATTAAATACAGTTACCGATATATTCATAAAAAAGGATGTTAAATTTTAGGTTTAATTTCCATCTTTTTCAAAATCTGATAAATCCTGGTTTGAAAAAATTTCATTTGAAAAATTATATCGAAAACTAACTCAATTACCAGGTTTCTTTTTAATTAAAAGTGATAAAATTCTTAATTCAAAGCCAGAGAAAAAAATTTAAAAATTGGAATTGAAAAAAAATGTTTCTAAGATTTTATTTCAATTTCCATTTCTTTAAATATATCCAAGGGACTAATAACTCTTTATTATTTTTTTTCTCAAAAGTGATAGGGTTCTTATTTTCACAAAGATAGTTTAAATTTTGATAAACAAATTCTATGACCAATTTTAAAGAACTAAATTATCATTTTTAAAAAAATTCATTTTTCCCAATTTATTTTCAGTCAAAAGATCGGATTCTTTTTATTTAGATTTTTGGATCAAATTAGAAAAAAAAATATGCAAAAAAACTTTTTATTTTGAAAGAATCTCACTTTTAGTAATTTCTAGAGAGTTTCTATGAGCAAACAAAAAACCTTGAAATTTTAATCTTATTTTAAAAATACAATAAAATAAATCAAATATTGAATCATTGAAGATCTAAAAAAATTGAACATTTACTTTTTTCACAAATATTCATTAAATTTCTTGAAATTTAAAAGAAAAGGTAATATTACTTTTTCAAATATTAAGAATATAAAAAACGAACTGGCTATTATTAAAATAAGTTATTTGAGAATATTTTTTTTTTTTTTTTTTTATTGAAATTTATTAATTTGAATAAAAATTATTTGTTTGAAAATAGTTAAAAAAAGAGAAAATAATAGCATCTACCAATATTTTCCATCTTTGGGTTATTAAGGAATTCACAAAAATAATTCAGATTGTTATAGTAATTATTAAAAAAAAAAAACTCCAATCAAAAAGTATTTCTTTAGATTATAGGTTGAATTATCCAGGTTTTAATAAAAGTATTATTGGAGAATTTTTAATTTCTTTGTTTGGTTTTTTTTCTCATATTTTTTTATTCAATAAAAAGAATAAATTGATTTGTACTGTTCAATAATCAAAATATAAGTTCTTTTTTAAAGTTAAAAAAAATTATTGTATTTTTTTTTTGAAATCAAGTAGATTTCTTTTCTATAGAGATTTTTTTAAAATTTAGTGGTTTCATTTATAAAGTGTATTTTTTTGGTTGATTGGGGATTTATTAAGTTCAATTTCTAATCCTTTTGAGTTGTTTGATTTCCCTTAATATTTTTTAATTTATGTTCTCTGAATTTAAGATTATTAACTATTCCTTGAAAACCTAAAAATTTTAATTTTTGGATTAGTTTTAATCTTTCTATGTATATTGTTATTATAAATGTTTCAATTCCAGCTTCTGTTTTATAAATAAGTCAAGGGGAATATGGATTGATTTATTTTTTTTTTTTATTTTTTTATTTATCCACGCATAACAAACTTTTTTTTTAGCCATTTCCTTTAAAATACAAATTGAACTAAAATTTTAGATATTTTTTTTAAAAATTTAACAATATTTCTAAAAATGGTAAAAAAAAAAAAAAAAAAATGATAATCTACATTTTCCCAATAAACAAAAAAACAATGATAAATAAATTGAGTCAAATTTTGTTCTAGTTTCTCTTTGAAAACCAACTAAAAAATTTAATAATTACCCACCCCTTCATTCTCCCCAACTCAAAACAATCATATTTATTTTTACATGCAAAAAGCTCTAATGAATCAATCGTTTCTATATATATATATATATATATATATACATATATATAAAAACCCCATTCCAAAAATTTGGACACATTCAAAAACCAAAAATAGGCAAAAAAAAAAAAAAACCAATTTAATGTATTTTTCCAAACCTAATATAAAACAACATTTAAGTAACACAGTATTTATGTTTTAATAAGTCAACATTTTAATTCAAATAAAAGAAAAAAATATAAAACTCAAAAATAAAAACAGGTGTGTCCAAAATAATGAAACGAGCTGAACAAAAAATGTATTGGTAAATTTGTTGAAATTTCACCAACAATTTTTGATCGATCAAATGATAAGATAACCATCTACCAATTGTATGTGATTTTTCAATTTAACAAACTCAACATTAACCTCATATCAACCATCTAAAAAAATTTTTTCCAGATCTAACGAAACAGATTACTTAACTACAAAAAAGGAAATGAAAACAAAACAAAAAAGACAAAAAATGAAATAGTTTGTAAAATCAAAATTATTTCCAAATTGAATTTAAAGTGCTGTAATGATATTCTTTCCACTGTTTAAACTGTTTCCAAAATTTTGGAATATAGTTTCTATATATATATATATTCTATATTTATTTAATTCATAAGTTAATTTGTAAAGAAAAATTAAAACTCAAATTTGGCTCAATTCTAAAGAAAAAAAATTTTTTTTTTAGAAAATTGGGGATTATCAAGATTTTTTAATACTTTTAAATTCAACGTAATAAAATTTAAATTTTATTTCAAAATTAAATCGGAAAATTCGAAATTAAGGATACAAAAAAATTGTTTTTAATTGCTTTATCAAGATCTTTTCTTTTTTTTTTTTTTTTTAACGAATAATTTGAGGGGGTTTGAAATAAAATATTTACATTTCTTATAGTGGACATGGTAGTATTTTTGCAAATATTTATTGAAAGCAGTAAAAAAAAAAAAAAAAATGGTGATAATTCATGTTATAATGAAATGATAATTTATTCTCAAAAATTCTTTAATCTGGCTAATCAAAATTATTGAAATTTATTGTTCTTGTCGGGAATTTTTCATCAAAGCTCTTATGGTTAGAAAACTTAAGGTAATAAAGAAAAAATGAAAATAAAAAATTGAAAATAAAAAATTCCTAAAATCGTAAAAAAATATACAAATCCGGGTACATAGTGCACCACTTTTCGGAGTTGTGTCTAGGTTTTTTTTTTTTTTTTTTTTTGATTCAAAAGAATTGAGTAAAATAGGAGATTTTGCTCAATTCTTTTAAATTAAAAAAAAAACCTAACGATAGTGGAATACCAATTTATTAATCACAGTTTGTGGAATCTTATTTATCACTGATAATTTTTCTATCGGTTTTTTACTCCTCCTTCCAGGAGAAGTGTCGTCAAGTGCCGTAGAGTGCCTACTTTTTTTTTATTTAAATTAATGTAAAGAAAATTAAATAAATTTACTTTACATTTCAAAAAGTAAAAAAAAAACTAAAGACAGTAGATAGTTTTTAATTTGGTCATGTAAATGATATAATATTTTTTTACTTTAATATTTTAATTATTTTTCTTCTTCTCTTTTTTTTATTTGTTGATTTTTCTTTAATTACTCCTTTATATAAATAAATAAATAAAATAGATTAATTTTTTAAACAGTCAAATAAATCATAATTAAATAAAAAAAACAATACTAAAAAAACTTAAAATCTCTATAAATCTATTAAATATCTTTTCAAATAATAGTTATTCTTATTATTTTTGAATATTTACCACCAATTAAATTGGGGATTTGTAATCTTGTTTGTCGGACTTTTAATGAAATTATATCAGAACCCGAATTATGGAGGGTTATTTGTTATAATTATGATGAATTATTTATTTGGGATAAAGTGTCTGTTGGTCCCCGAATACAAGGTTCCCGAATTATTATTGGAAATATCATGAACATTGGAAACAGAAATATTAAAAGTGCAAGAATTCAAATAAACTCTCCGTTGTTATGCCCGTCACCATATGGCGGGTTGCGTAATTTTGGAATGATCAATGGACCTACTACAAATCACACTATACGTAAAAG
Source organism: Anaeramoeba flamelloides (assembly GCA_027625915.1). Classification (NCBI taxonomy): domain Eukaryota; family Anaeramoebidae; genus Anaeramoeba; species Anaeramoeba flamelloides. The sequence goes on along the minus strand of JANTQA010000032.1, from coordinate 5,796,446 downwards.
CCTTATTGAAGAAATAAATGATCCATGTTTTGAGATCAAAGTCAAATTTGAAGCTCTAAAAAATGTATCAACAAAGAAACAAAAGAAGGAACATGAAGATGATTTGATTCAGTATAAAACTTTGTCAGAATCCAAATACTTCCAATCAATTGAAAGTTATCTAAAGCCGCCATTACAAATCATTCCAATTGCCTTAGTAATGACGACAATATTATTCAATTTATTATTTCTTAAAAATTATGATTTTTTCATTTTGACTGCATTTGGAAGGTTTTTAATCTTCTTTCCCTTAGTTATTTGTTATGCCTTATTTTTAATTTTATTGTTGATACATAATATTAAATTTTGTAAATTCTCTATTATGAAAAATGTTATGTGGATTTTGCTAATGTGGATGACATTATTATTATATACGCTTTGTTTGATATTACGATTTTTTAATCTAATGAAAATTCATTACTTATCAATAGTGATGCCCTATGTTGTTGGATTGATTTCTTTGGCGGTTATTGGATTTTTTACTCTAATATTTTTTATAATAAAAGAATTCAACTGGATTTATATAAAATTTGGTATTCCTTCCTTGCTGTTTTTGGTTTCCTTATCAATTTTTATAATAGAATTTTGTGAAATAATCGATAATCATTTCAGAAATGTAAATAACTGGTTTTTTGTTTTTATCCCGTTATATATTTCTTTAATAAATTTATTTTTCTCGCTATTAGTATTGGATAATGTTCTCAATCGCCAGTTCGTAAATAAATATTGGAATACAAAATGGAAAAGATTTCTGAATTATTTATGGCTAATTGGTACATTTCTGATCTTTACTGTTTTGTTAGCTTTATGGTTAGAGAAAAATCATTTTTTCTCTTTTAGTTTCATAATGCTACCTTTGTATCTATTTGAATTTCCTTTATTGATATATTCAATTAATGTGATCAAAAATTATTTTAAGTAAATTGTTTAAATATTTAGGTATATTAAAATTATTTTTGAATTAAATTTAATGTTCTTTTTTACAAAAAAAAATAATAATAAAAAATCTGTTAATTCACATGATTTGTAATTTTATATATTTATTCACTTTTTATTAAAATTTTTGGTTTTTTTTTTACTAATAGACGATACTTGACAAGTGGGAAAATGATTTCACTAATTTTAAGAATTTTTTTGAGATAAATCAATTTTTAGAAGAAATTATTTCTGTCTCTATCATTGAGTAAAGAAAAAAAAACTATAATAAAAAATAGGGATTTTGATAAGGTCTTGTTAAATTTAATTATAGTACAACTTTGTAAGAGTATAAAATTGACTTTGGAAAAAAATAACTAAAAATGAAATATTAAAAATGTTCAGACAGAGTTATTAATTGAATCAAATCTCATGAAATTTAATCAAAAAGCCCGTTCTTATTTGAAGTGTTTTTATCACACTCCATTCACTAGTATAAAAAATTAAAATTGAAAAAAAAAAAAAAAATTTAGACAAAACTACAATTTAAATTATCATTTCCTCCTTGTTAATTGGGCTTATTTACAATAGAAACAACCTTCCTGTTCTTAAAAATCTTGAAGCAGTTGTATTTATTGTAGTTAATAATACCACGATTTTTAAAAGTCTCTAGTCTAGAAAAAAAGGTCTATTTTGGGAAAAATTTTTGATGGATGTGACAATGAATTTTCTTTAAGGGATTAGCCTCACCATAGATTTCTCTATAATCAAAGTATGTTGTAATTGGGTGTAAATGGTATTAGTGTACCATGGCTCAAATAGCTCTAAAAAAACTATTATAAATCTTATTGCACAAAAAAATTATTACATTTTTTCCTAATCATCAAGTTAAAAAAGTTTAATTTATAAATTTTTTTTAATTTCCTTTCCAAATCTAAAAATAGAAACCCAAAATAATAGTATTCCAGTGTTTAATAATTTCGATTTAGAACTTCCAAAAGCAATTATTTTTATAATTTTTGAATTTCAAAGATTAACTCAATAATCATTAACATAAAAACACAAATGATGATTAGTTTTGTTTGCTTTTTATAAATCTACTTCGAGCATCAATAAATTTCCATGATTTGAGAAATAATTTGTCAAAAAGTATCTATTCGTTAAGAATATAATTTTAAAAAAAAAACTAATTTTTTAGTAATTAATCTACATTTCGCCACAAATTTAAGAAAGATATTTTGTGACTTTGTCGTCTGAATAATGATAACCATCATTTAAATTTATTTAGAAATTCGATTTTTTTAAAAGTTTGAATCTTCTTTTGTTATTTGAAATTCAGAATTGAACAAAATTTTTGAGTTTTAAAATTAAATAATTAATAACGAACAAAGAGTCTCACCTTGTTAAAATAAAATTTCAATTTTTGGATCCAATCATGAAATAAAAAATTCTATAAAAATGCCAATGTTCATTAACATTTTTAATAATAATATTCAAAAATAGATTTTTAAATATTAATACTAAGTCATTCTATTATTTATTATACACTCATTTTCAAAAATTCAAAATATTTTTTTGAGATAGCTTGTTTTCTATTGTAAAATCAAAAATATCTTATTCTCTTTTACTTTGATCCAAAAATAAGTTATTTTTTTAGTTTTAGAAAAAAAAAAATGTAACCAAAAAATAAGAAAAGAACTTTTTTATTTTTTTTATTTAATCGTTTGTATTCAAAAAATAAGTATCAATAAAATTAATTAACTTTTATGTTTTTTCTTTCTTTTTTATTCCCTTTTTTTATTGTTGGATATGTATTTCTGGTTTTTTTTCCAAATTTTAATCTATAAACAATTTTTTTTTTTTACTAATATTAAATTGATTTGTAATTACTCAATTAAAATAACCACTTAAATGTAATAAAATTATTTTTACGTCTATTTTTTTGAAATTAAAAATTTTGAATGGTTTAAAAATTGATGATTCATAAAAAATTGTAAAATATGAATTTTCGAAATGAATATAATTTGTCTTTCTAAAACGAAGAATTAAAACTTGTATTTATTTTTAATAATATCTTCTTCTCTCTTTTTTTTTTATTTTGATAAAAATTTCTATAATTCCTCCTTTTTCTCAATATATAAATAATAAATATTTTTAATAATTCCAGCTGTTCCCAGAATTTTGAAAAATATTTTATAGGTAATTTGCTTTTGGTTTCGATTAAAATTTGAATTCAATTCGTTTTATGTTAAGATATCAAAATTATGCTGAAGTAATTTTATAAAAGTAAATAAAAGTTGTTATTTTAAAAATGTGATAAAATTTATATTTATGACAAACAAAAAAAGTAAATAATAGAAGTGAATAAGCTGTTAGAAAATAAAGTCTATTTAATAATACAATTCATTTGTGATAAACTTCTGTGTAATATCAATTGAATAAATTTTACATTTAAATTCAAATTTTTACACAAAATTATACAAACCACAAAAATTATAGTAATAATAGTAATCATAGAAGCAATCAACATATACTTTTCTTTTGCATTATACATGTGTAAAAATGATGTCTTATTTTTTTAAGTTTTTGAAAACATATGGGAATCTTTGGAAAAAAATATAAATAAAAAAATTAGGAATTCGGAAAATGTCTGCACATTCTCGTAGAATTCCTAGGTTTTCTTGATGTTTTTTTTGTTTGTTTGTTAAGTGTTCTAGGTTTTTTTTGAGGTTTTCTATTTTATTCTGGAAAATCTATCGATTTTCCAAATAAATAGAAAATTCAAAAAAACCTAACGAAAATCTATTGATTTTACAAATAAACAGAAAACTCAAGAAAATCTAACGGCATTTTTTTTTAATTCAAGAAATAATAATAAAAGTTTTGAAATTTTCTTTTAATTACTAAAATTAAAAAAAAAATCTAACCGCAAACAAGAGGAATTAAAAAAAAAAACCTTAAATTACAATTAAAAAAATTGTTTTTAAGTTTGTTTGATAATTTTGTAGTTTTTTCATTAACAGAAATTCTTTTCCTCTATACTAAGAGTGAGAAAACTTGTCATTGTATATGATGTATTTAGAATCATTCTATTGTTTTAAACAAGAAAGGAAGTGATTTGGGGTAGAAATAGAAATTAGAAAAGAAAAATAATTTTTCAAAATCAAACAAACCCAAACATTTATATTCTTTTTTACAATTAACAATAGTTGTTACTTACTACATCATATACAATGACAAGTTTCCCCACTCTTAGTATAGAGGAAAAGAATTTCTGTTCATGAAAAAAAATGACAAATTTATCAAGAACATCTAAAAAATTAAAACATCATTTTTTACGACTGTGTACCACCATTTCTTCCGTTTACAATATTTTTGTATTTTTTTTTTTTCCTTTTTATCATGCATTAATCATAATCTATATATGTGTGTGCGTGCGTGCGCGCGCGCGCGTGTGTGTGTGTGTGTGTGTGTGTGTGTGTGAATATATATATATATATATATATATAGATGTATATATATATGAATACGCATTGGATTCAATTAATTCTTTCCTAATGTGCAAATAGCAAATCCTGTTTTACATGTATCTATAATTTGTTTAAGATTTTGAATATTATTTTCATTTGTCGGATCTAAGGCAAGAATTGTTCTAGCGTGAATTACTTTGGTTAATGATCCATGTCCAGTTACAAAAAATAACAATTGATTGTATCGTAACAATTGTAATATTTTTTGTATTAAAGTGTCTATCTGTGCTATTTTTTCCTTTATTAAATTATGGTTTTGCATTTTTTGTTCAATTTCAAAATTGTTAAAATTCTTTCTTAATTGCTCTAAGCCCCTGATTTGGCACCAAACAAAGGGTGACTTATTTGAGATTTCATTTTTAATCAAAGAAAAGATTTGTTGATCGTTTTTTAGAATGACCTTTTTACAGTCGGTGTCCTGTAAAAATAGGTTATGAAAAGAAGGGTGATCAATAATTGTAATTTGTTTATTTTTTTTAACACATCTTTGGATTTGAGCAAATATGCTGTCATTCATGATGAACTTGTTTCTGTTATGGTAACGACCAAAATTTTTACCTTTTTTTGATTTTAATTTCACTAATTGAAGTGCAGAATAAGCGTCTTCGTATGAGCAATGCCCAGATGGATTATTTTGGATCTCGGTTTTTAAATATTTTTTTGCGAGATATTTGAGGGAGGGCTTATATGGCAAACCTTTTGGGTGTTCGTAAATTATTGCTGTGTCAATAATACGTGAGTGTATAATATTTATTTGTTTTAAATCATTTTCAAGTCCATGGCCAACCAAATAACTTTCACAAGGAACCATATTTATTATTTGTTGTTGTATTTCTTCCTTCCTTATTGTAACTCCTTTCATCATTTCCTTAGTAATCCCCGAATATTGTGTGTTGTAATCAATTATTTTGTTGTGGGGCTTTACTAAGGAATCTAATAAGACTTTTGCTTCTTTATCAAGAATTGTAACCCTTGTCAATTCAAGCCCATTTTTGGTGTAGCACATTTCACAATCCAAAGAAAGCATTTCATATTTTGACAAATAGAAATTTCTCTTTTGAGAATGGATTTCATTCTTTATAGAAATAGTATTTTTCCATTTAACCAATTTTGAATCTTTTTCTGTTTCCTTCTCTTTTTCTTTTACTTTTTCTTTTTCTTTTTCTGTTTCTTTTTCTTTTTCTTTTTCTTTTTCTTTTTCTTTTTCTTTTTCTTTTTCTTTTTCTTTTTCTTTTTCTTTTTCTTTTTCTTTTTCTCTTTCTTTTTCTTTTTTTTTTACTTTCTCTTTCTCTTTCTTTTTCTTTTTCTTTTTCTTTTGGTTTTTAACAAGTAGATCAAATGTTGGGTAACCTAGATAATACATTTCATCAATTGACAAGGACAAATCTTTTAAGGAAACAAGATTTGGATCTTTATTCTTTGATTTTTCTTTTTTTTCATGATTCCGAATAGTATTTGATCTTGGTGGTTCATAATTTGTTCGTTGTTTTTTCAAATTGTTTCTCTCTTGATTTGGATTTTCTGACACATACTTTCTTTTACCCTCTTTAATTGTATTCCAATTTTCTAATTTTATGATTTTTTCGAGGGATGAAAGACATGTGTTTTGTGTACTTGGACTGAAAGTGTTTATTGACAAGTTGTTTAAATATAAAGAAGATAAAGTTGGGCACGAAGGTGAATGTTTTTCAAAAAGATCGATATCAAAACCAGGACAATACAAGAAAATGCATTTCTTTATAAACGAAAGGTTTTTTGCTACAACCCAAGGTGGCTGTCTGATATTTGGAACAAAGAATGAACAGACAAATTGGGTAACTTCATTTATTTCTTTTGCATAGCAAGTTTTTCTTTGAATTGATTCATTGAGACTCATTTTCTGATCCATAAAAATCGGTTGTTTTATGTGTTTTGGTATTTAAAGCTACAATACTTTCTTTTGGAAGTCCAAAAAAATAATAGATTTTTGGGATTGATAAAAAAATGATTAATTTTTAAGGGATTAACAACATAAAATTTCAGGACTTTTATCAAGATTTAAGTCTTCACAAACTTTCAAATACTTAAAGTCGATTTACAGAACTTTTAAACAATTTCCAACACTTTTAATGGGGAAATGTATTGTAATGCACTAATATGAAAAAATACAATTGAAAAAAAAAAAGTTCGACAAACCTATAACTACAATTATCATTTCATCCCTGTTAATCGAGTTTATTTATAATATAATCAACATTCTAGTTCTTAACAATCATGAGAGCGTTGTATTTTTTTTTGGTAAGAGTATTAAGATTTTTAAAAAGTCTTTAAACGAGAAAAAAAGGTCTCATTTGGGTTCAAAAATTTTAAATGGAAGTGTGACAATGAATATTTCTGAAAATTCAACTTTAGGATATTTTTTTGAAGAGATAATAACTAATAATTTTGAAAACACTCTACTCATCTAAAAAAACTCAATCAAAGAAAAAAAAATAACATATGAGAAATATTGAAAGTGTTTGTAGAGTGTGATCAAGTACCGTAGAGTGCCTAGGATTTTTTTAATTTTTGAAATGAATTGAAAATTTAAAAAATTTTATTTTTATTTCTTAAATTAAAAAAAACCTAAAGGCGCTTTACTTGAGGTTTTCTGTTTTATATGTAAAATCTAGTTTTTTTTTAAGGTTTTCTAATTTATTTGTAAAATCGATTGATTTTCGTTAGGTTTTTTTTACTTTTTAAAATAAACCGAAAATTTGTTAAACTTTTTGGTTTATTTCAAAAAGTAAAAAAAACCTAGAACACTTCACAAATAAATAGAAAACTCAAAAAAAAAAACACAACTACAATTGTCTGAATCCAAAAGAATAGAGAAAAATCAAAGATTTTATTTAATTCTTTCAAATTCTGGAAATCCTAATTACCATTTTTTTTTGCTTTTTAAAGCAAATCAAAAATTTATTTTAATTTTAAGTTTATTTCAAAAAGCATAAAAAACCTAAAATGAAAATTAAAAAAAAATATTTTTTCCAATTTAAAAGAACTAATAATTATTTGATAGTCCAAAAAATTGATTCCCAATTTGAAAGATATTCCTCAGATTTAAAACACTTTTGAAATAAAAACCACTTAAATGTGTAGATAAAATTTTTCAAATTTTTTATTATTAAATTGAAAAAAAATCTTAATAGAACCTGGAAAATTGGGTTTTCCAACTTAAATTTATAAATAACTTTCAAAATAATTTTTGATCCAAGATCTCTTATTAACCAATCATATTTATTATAATTGAAGTTATCTAAATGTGAAAAATTAGCAAATATTTAATTTTTTTTTGAAAACATTTTTTCCTGATCTTGTGTTATCAACTTTGTAAAAAAGTTATGATATTTGTTGAAGAGTTTTTATTTAAAAATAATTTATAGAAAATAAAAGTATAATGACTCTAGGGATGATCAATTGATTTATAGGAGTTCAAGCAACTTGAAAAAAATGATTAGTAATGTATTGATTAATAAATTATCAAAATTGAGTCTTTTTTGTCTAAAAAAAACCAAAAATTGTTATTTATTTTACAAATATCGAGGATTGTGGGGTAAAATAAATTTGGAATCTAAAATATAAAATCCATTATTTAAACTGTGTTTAAGTGATTACCATCTTATGTTACAGAATAAAAATGTTTTCTTGAGAAAAAAAGATATTTTTTGGTTTTTATTTTTTGTTTCTACTTTCAAAAACTTCGGTAGTGATTTAAAAATCCACATAAATTATGTTTCTTTCATCAGATCTTCAAATATATTTACTAATTACTTCGTAAAATTAAATATTTTCCCAATAAATAAAAACTTATCTTGATTATAACTTCGTTGTTAGTGAACTTTTACAAAATAACATAAAAAAAACAAGATTTTTTTGAAATTTTTTTTATCAAAAATTGAAATTAATAATCTGAAACAAGATCATAATCACTTTAGCTAAGTTAAAATTTATTATTTGTATTTATTTTCAGAATTCATTGGGTATATCAGTTATTAAAAGAATCTTAGAACAGATATTAAATACTGAGAATCATATTAATCATTGAAAAGGAAAATGAAAAGTTGAACAATTAATAAAAGATAGAAACCAACAGAAAAAAAATGTAGAGTATTTGATCACAAATTAAGACAATTAAAAAAAATTTTTTTTTCTTTTTAGTTATAGAAATTCGATATGTGCCTTTTATTTTATCTCAAAATGGTTTAAGGTTTACAAACCCTGAAAATTTTTCCTTTGTATTGTCAATTGAAATATTTATTTCCTTTTTACTTAATTAAATAAATAATTGATTTTTTTATATAAACTCAAATAAAATCAAAAATAATGTAAAATTTCAATTGATAATGGATAAAACTTGAATTTTATAACTTATCTACAAAATTATTAATCATAAACTGATAAATTTGGATCTTAAGATTCAATAAATTGCCAAAAATTACCTTTGGATGACTATTAAAAACTATATAAAGTACTAGATCAATAATCTAAAAACAAAAATAAAAATTTAACACGTCATACCACCCTCAAATAATATAATCTTATTTCGAAAAAAATCACAGAAATTATAATTGTAACAGATATAAGTCTAATATTTGTTTGATATTTATCTTATAATTAGTATGGAAAAGAATGAGAAATTATTCTGGAAAAAATGTCAAATCTGTTTTAATTGTAAAACAGAAGTAAAGTTTATTGATTAGCAAATATTTTTTGACTTTTTTTTACTTAATTTTACAACAAATACAAAAATATAAAAAAAAATATACAGTCAGTTCCACTTTTAAGGTGCAAACTTCAACGAAAATTAAGGCACAATAAAAAATCCAAATTAATGCACAAAATTAAGATTCTAGTAAAAAAATTTGTAAAAAAAAAATTCCAAATTTTGGGATATAATTAGAGATTGTTTTGTGTCTTAAATTTCGTAGAAAGTTTGTGCCTTAAATTTTAAACTGACTGTGCATATTATTCTGGAATTAAAAAAGGATCCAAAAGATCGGATAAAACCAAAAATTAAAGAATTCATCAATTTTACCAATTTGGGATTTAACGAGCAAACAATAATAAAATTGAATTTTTTTAATTTTTTGTTTCAGGACTTTTTCATTCTTTTGAAATTGGTTTTAAGATTTTAACAATAGGTATTAATCCAGTTTATGGAATTTCAGTTACAGACTCATACATTGATCAGTGAAAAACTAGCAAAAAAAATTGAAAAATTAAATCAAAAATTTTCTTTTCACTACCATTTTTCAATTAAAACCAGTTTTTACAATTTATTTTCAGAATGCTAATTAGTTTTGTTTATTTAAAAAAAAATTAGTTTTAATAAATTATGTTTGATTTCAAAAAAAAAAAAAAAACTAGACAAATATTCTTTGATTAGATTCAATAACAAAGAGTTCAGTTACAGTTTTTACTAAATCACTGTTAAATATTTAAAGTATCAAATTTGAGATTTTGATTCTTTTATTTTAATTTAGCTTCAATAAGTCACGATTAAAAAAAAAATCAAATAAGATTAATAAAAAAAAATCATAATATTCTTTAAATGGGTATAGAATGAGAGAGAAAAAAGAAACCAGTTCAAGAATATTATCAAAATAGCTTAATTATCTAAAAATTCAAAAAATATCATCAAATTTTTACTTTAAATCCTTTATTTTAAAACAATACCCTTCAACAAAACTTGGTATTGTAATGATTTCAAATAAGTTCCAATCTAGTAAAAATAAAAATTTAGAAAGACAGGATGAGAATTGATAAAAATACCAGACACCAAAAAACACCCTGTAAATGATTTTGTACTTGTGAATATTAGGAAAATTGATATGTAATTGAAAAGTAATTTCTTGTATACAAGATCAAATCCTTTTCATAAATAACCAAATTTTTGATGAGCTTTGTAATAAACCTACCTAAAGTTAATTAAAGCGGGGTTTCTATAGAATAATCATGTAATTGTTTGATATCCTAAGTAGATCAACTTTTTTTGAAAAACAATCGAGTTTTAATGAGATTTACTTTGAATTTGGAAAATGATATTTTTAATTCTTGTTTTTTGGTTGGTTGAATGGCGTTTTGAACAACTGTATTTTAATTAAACAACATTCTAATAAGTGGATGAGTTATAATTTGTCAAATTTGATTCTTGTTTAAAAGTAATTGATTTTAAATAAAAGAAATTACACAACAATTTTCTTCTTATTCACAATGAAAAATCTTGTCAGGGATTATTTTTACGTCCATTATTATTTTTAATCCTTTAATTGAACGATTCTCTCTTGAAAATACCTTCTGGGTAATTTTTCATGATGACAATTATACAAGAAGAACAAGTTTTTTAATTTCTATTGTTTTTGATCCACTAATGTTCATTTTTTAAGCCATTCTCTCTTTGACTTAATCAACAAAATTCCTCCAAAACAAAATCATTTTTTTTTATTCTTTTCAAATTCCAAACTCTCCATGAGCCGGTACAATAATTATAATAAAAAGCATAGCCAAAACCCGCGAAGTAACCGAAATAGATTTGGGAAAAGATCGCGTTATTTTCAGAATCAGCAATATGTGGATAATATGAACACTGGGAACCAAACGGAAAGGTCCATGGAAATAGAAAAAGAAACAGAAAAAGAAGAAAATTATGTTGAAGGTCTGTGGCGTAATTCAGAGAAACAAACAAAAAGCAGCAATTTCAAACGATTACAAGACTATTTTGGGAATCAACAAACAATAATTTCACCGAATTTTCCAAAATGGAATCCACAAAGAGGATCCTCCTTTGTCAAAGGCGTCTATAGCCCAGATGAATTCTTATATAATTTCGGGATCTTATTGGAATTAACTGAGCGCGAAGCGGAAGACCTGAAAAGAAGTGAAAAGCAAAATAATTTTGATCGAGGTTCCAAGCGAGAGCAGCTATCTGAATTTATCAAGAGGTCGCAATTACTCGAGGAAGATAACAAAAGCTTAAACGAAGTCACAGATTTAATAGGTAGCTGTGAGAAAACACTTGGCAATGTTGAGCTTGATTTACAACAATTGGCAAAGGTATTTGAACAATTGCAAGAAGAATACTATTCAATTTATATCACACACCAACTTGTCGAAATCTTTGTTCCCTTGGGCTTACCACTTTTTAAAAGATATTTTAAAGATTGGGATCCTTTAAAAGGCAACAATAACGTAACGCAAGAAAATAAGTACAATAATAATCTGAAACATTTTCAGATAATTTCAACTTGGAAAGATATCCTGCTAGCGAACAAATTAACAATTGAAAATTGTATCATCAAAGAAAATGAAAAACTAAAGAAAATTGGTTATCAGGGGAAAATCCAATCGCTCCAAAAAAATGAAATTAAAAAATTTCAAAAGGTCAAAAATAAAGGAAAATTACTCTTCGAAAGATTAATAAATGATATTATTTTACCAAAAATGGAATCCGTCTTTACTTTTACTTCCAATTCAAATTCAAATATCAATACAAATTATTTTAATTTCAAAAATGAAAAAAATTTGTGGGATTTAAAATCTATTCAAATTCGAGAAGAGTTACTGAATTTTTGGTTTCAGCATTTCCCGGAATCAATAAAACAATTATTTTGTAAAGAAATATTATTTCCAAATCTGAAAATAATAATTAACGAATGGTCAATGGATAATAATCATGATCATGATCAAGATCATGATCATAACAAACAAAGGAAGAAGACGAAGGAGAAGAATGCAAGAAATGATGGTGATTCTAAGGATAATAAATTAAATGGAAATTTGTTATTGCATGAATATATTGGGCCATTTCTTCAATACTTGTCTCCTTTAGAAATTTCAACCTTAGTTATCCCCATTCGTCGAAAATTGGGTAAGCAAATTGCTTCTGTGAGGTCGTTGACAATAAATGAATGGAAAATGATTTCGCCATGGAAAACAATTTTCCCACCAAAGGAATGGAACAAATTAATATTTGCTTATGTTGTCCCAAAGTTAAAACGAAAGCTGTTGGAACAAAACTTTACAATTACTAATTTCAATAATCTTAATAATTTTTTCCAGCCACTGCAGTCCGTTTTAAATTGGTTCCACAGGGGTGTTAATAAAAAATTTTTGACTCAAATATTAATCGATATTTTTTTTCCGAAATGGCACGAATCTTTATTTAAATTAATCACTTCTAACAATGCGAATAAATCAACCCAAAATCAAAACTCAAGATCAAAATCAAAATCTGGATCTGGGTTGCCATCAGAATCTGGACAGGAGTTATCAAAAGTTGATTTTAATCATATTTTAAATTGGTATTTAATTTGGAAACCTTATTTTGTTGATTTTATTCAATTGCCAGAAATAAATATCCAATTTAATTTTGGTCTTGAAATGATCAATAGAAAAATTGAAAACAAGGATGTTTTTGTATTTTATCATCAAAAGGGTAAAAGACTTTTAATACACCAAGAAGAGAAACTATTAAGACAAGAATTAGAGCAGCAGCAAAGAAAAAGAAATAGACAAATGAAACGATCCCTTACTTTTAAGGAAGTCGTTCAAATTTTTGCCGAAGATAACGAAATCTTATTAATGCCATTAAATTTTACTCAGAATGGCAAACAAGTTTTTTCTTTTGGACGTTGTCAAATTTATTTAGAAAATGAAATCGCTTTTGTAAGAAAAAATTCAAATTCAAATGCATGGGATCCAATAAGTCTTGACGAATTATTACAATTAAATAATGTATATAAATAATTAGAATTTTTTTACTTGTTTTTGTTTTTGTCTTTTTTTTTTTTTTTACTTTTTCTTTTTCTTTTTCTTTTATTTTTTTTTGTATTAATTTGGTTTAATTATTTATAAATACACCTCAAATTTATCTCGATTAAATTATTTTCTTTTACTTTTTCCTTTTATGTGTTTATTATTTTTTGAAATGTAATTTTTAATCAACTTTCATTTTTACCTCTCAGGAAATCATTTTTTTTTATTATTGTTTAAGAAAATTAGGTATAAATTTTTCTTTTTGGGAATGTTTATTTTGTTGAAAATAATAAAAGCCATTTTCATTAATTTTTAATTTGTTTAACTAATAAAAATATAAATAGATTCCTAATTTTCATTACCTATTAAATTTAAATTACATATTATGAAAATTCTTTCATAGAATTAGATGTTTGAATATTATTTATAAGAATAAAAGTTTATTGTTACTTAAAGAGCTAATATAAAATTCATTCCAAAAATTTGTACTCACCCAAAATCAAAAAGATAAATAGGAAAAAAAAAATAAAATTTTTTGTATTTTTTCAATATTCAATATTAAATCATGTAGAAGTAACCAAGTATGAATGTTTTTAAAGTAATCATTTTCATCCAAAAAAAAAAGAAAAAAATATAATTGATGAGTCTAAAATTATGAAACGATAGGAACAAAAAAATATATTGGTTATATCGTTAAGGGTTAGATTAAAGAATCATTTAATATGGTAATGAGAGAATTTTGAAGTGAATAAATTTGAGACTTCTAATTCAGCACATATCCAAATAGATACAGTATTCAGAAGTATTTAAATCTTAATTTTGTTTTCTAAATAAAAAAAAAATGTATTTGTACAATGTTTGAAATTTCACCAACAATTATTGATCGATCAAATGATACAACAACAACTACAAATTGTAGGTGATTTTTTCTATTTAAATAAACTTAAGATATAAGGTTTTCAAACATTGAAAAAAAATCCATGATCAAATGATAAAGATTACATAATTGGAAAAAAGAAGAAATAAAAAAGAAAAAAAAGACAAAATATGATAAAAGTTTTTTGTAAAATCAAAATTATTTTCAAATTGAATGTAAATTGTAGTAGTGTTATTCTTTCAACCATTTAAACTGTATACAAATTTTTGGAATTTAGTTTATATAGATATTGGGTTAAATCATGAAAACAATAAACAAACAAAATGATTTAATATTCATTACCACTAAATCTTTTTTAATAATTTTGACTCTTGAAATAGTTATAATTGATTTTTGCAAATAAAGAGGTTTAAAATATTTTGGTCTCATATTTATGTAATTATTTTCACAAAAATCTTGAATTCTTTTGAAGAAAACAAATTATTAATTTTCACTAAAATAAATACTTTTTCTTGTTTAATTTCTTTGAATATCCTTCCTAATTATTTTTTTCTAATAATCTGGATTTTTTCTAATCCATTTTTTTATCCATGTATCAAATAAAAAATATAGAATAATAAAAATTGATCTGAAAATACGAAATAAAAAAAAAAAGATTAAAAATTTACTTTTTTATTATTTATTGATAAGAAAAAAATATAAATATTTGTACATTAATGTATTTTAAAAAAGTAGGATTTATCTTCTTCGATATTAGTATTTTAATAATTATTTAATTATTAAAATAAATTATCTTATTTTTATAAGAATTAAACGCATATATACGCATGATTTTAAATATATGTTGTTGTTATTTCTTATTTCATTATTTAATTATTTTAGAAATTTTTTATAGATGATTATAAAATAAGGAAATTCTCAAATATTTTAATTATTCCTAAATTATTTGCCAAATAAATAATATTCAGCTTGATTATTTATGAAAAAAAAAAAAAAATCATGATTTTCCTCAAGATATAAAATATACTATTGTGACAAAGCAATATATAATAAATTATATATTGATTTTAATTCTGAATGAATTATTTTTTTTTAAATAAAGTCAAAGATTTAAAATAAAAATATGATAAATTTCTCAAATTATTTAAAAATTAATAAAAAAAAAATTAATTAATTAATTAATTGAGAAATTGACCAAGAGCTAATTCTCCGTAACAGAAATCTTATCTGAAATGTGATTGAAGGTTGTTGAAACTGAATTAAGGTCTAGAGCATTTACTAAATAAATTTGAATCCTTTTTCTATCATACGTTCCAACAATACTTTCATCTAAAAATTTTGATTTAATAAATTCAAAAGCGTCATGATAAGAATTGTCGCCATTGTATTCTGGGAATGAAGTGTTTAAATCCACTTTTTTTATTTTTTTTTTGAAAATATCGATTTTATTAAATAAAAGTATAATTTGTGTATTTGTAAACCATGGAGACGAGCATATATTACTAAATTCATTTAAAGAGTCCCTTAATCTATTTTCACCAGTGGATTCACGAAGAGACATATCAAATTCACTTAAAGCGACAACGAAACAAACTAAATTCACAGCATTATAAACACTTGGCCTATGCAGTTAAAATGGCAATAATAAAAAAATTATAAAAATAGATAAGATAAATAAAAAATTTGAAATTATTAATACAATCAATATTTTCCAGAAAAAAAAAATTAGATTAAAAAGAATGTTGAATTTTTTTTAAAAATAATTTTTTATTGTAGGTATTTCAAAAATTGGAATAAAAAGGTTTTAAATTTTTTCATTATTTAAACTTTTTAAAAATTAAAAGTTTGAAAAAAGTGAGAAAGATTTTTTAATTAAAAATTTTTTTTATTTTCTATGGAATTGCTCAGCCTAATTTTCTATGAAAATGCTCAGCCTATGAAAATAATCGCAAAATCTGGATATCTGAATTAAAAAAAATTAATATATCTAATATATTAAAAAAATAATAATATTGAAAATATTATAACAAAAAAAGATTCAAACTGCTTATTAGCCTTAGTGGGTAATAAACTTATCTTGAGTCTTTAATAAGATTCCTAAATAAAAATTTAGGAATTCGGGCCAACAAGATGAACTAATAACTCCTCCCTTAAAATAATAAAAAAAAAAAAAAATTAAAATTTTTTTTTAGTTTCATTTTGAAAAAAACAAGAAACCAAATAGAAAGGTAGAATTAAAAAATATTTCTTGTTTTTTTAAAAATTTTAATTTTTTAAAAAGTTTTGTTTAAAAAAAATTTCATAATATTTGAAAACTACAAAATCGAAAAAAGTTTTAAAAAGTGGCTAACTTTTTTATATTGGTTGTGCTGTTTTGTTTTTTTTTAATCTTGCAACAATCATAAATTAAAAAGATCTCAAAAAATTTGATAAACAGAACTAGAACTAGAATTGGATCTATTTTCATGAATATGGTAAAAACAATTATTGTAACAATTTTTTAAAACAATCAAAAAAAAAAAATTACCAAGTTGAAACAAATTATTCAAAATTTTATACTGTGAAATTCCAATCTAAAAAAAATAATAATTGTATCACAAAGTTGAATAGTAAAAAATCAAATTCAAATACCACCAATTTTCTTTTTGAGTTAACTTCATAAGATCTTTTTATGTTTTCAACCTTTTGTTAAGATGTACCAAATGGGAAAATGAAATTTTTTTTTTTTTTTATTATTTGTAAAATGACAGCATTCTATCAAGTTGTTTTTACAAATAATTAATTTTCTGAGATTAAATCACAGCAACTGCAAAAAATTTGTTGGCATTCTCAAAAAAAAAAAAAAAAAAAATGAAATTTCGTCAAGTGGTGTGTAAAAAAATAATTTTGTTATTTCTACTTAACAAAAAATATTTTATGGAAATATTTACCATTTTTGTAAAAAAAAGTGAAAGTAGGATAAAAAGCCAAACATGATTTTTAATTGGAAATCTTAATAGAACCTCAAAAATTATAAGCAAGATCAATTAATAAAAGAATAAATAAATAAATAGACACATAAATGAAGAATTAAATACAATGTCAAGTTTTTATAATACTATCTTTTGGTATGATGTTTTTCTTTGATTGATCAATTATTAAAAATTTTTTGAAAAAATTGGCTATTTTGGTGAATCTCCAAAACAACTAAAATTGAGATTTAGATAAAAAAGTAGATTGAAATTTTGTTTGTTTATTTGGTTGGTAATAATGTTAATCGATTAGTCTTTCAAGTTAATTTGGTTTCTTCTTTTAATTGGTTTTACTTTTCATTTCTAGTAATGTTCCCAATGAAAATCCTTTTGAACTTTTTTTCTAGTTTCACTTTTTTTCCCCAAAGATGATTATCTTTTTTCAATTCTTAAAAGCTGAATTATCATTTGGGATTCTGAATTCGCCAATTTATACACCAAAAAAGCGATAATCCAATAATTCAAGAGAGTCACAAATTATAATAAATTACTGGACATATCTATTTGGTAAAGAAAAAAAAAAAAAAAAGATGTGCAAATTGTTTTTACATTTATTATTCAAATTCATGTAGTTCTTGTTTATGAATAATAAAAAATTTGAACCTAACGAATCTCAATAATAAGAGCTGGTGTATAAACTATTTTCATTGGTTTGGTTGATAACAGCATAATAAAAGATTATTCTTTGAAATTAATTCATTTCTTCTTTTCAGGATTAAGTCATTAAAGCTAAAAATAATTTTCTGAAATGGATTAAAAAAATTATAATTTTTATGGAAACCTAATACCAATCAAAAAATAATCAACCTAGAATATACTATCGATCTCCAAAATCAACAATCAGAAAAATGATAAGATTTTTAGAAAAAAATGGCAAAGATCGACACTTAATTTCAGATTTGAATGGTTGGGAAATATAATTTTGAAAACAACTTGAGTAGTTTTGAAGTGTCTCTCTTTGGCAATTTTCGAGATCTCGAAGATTTTTTTTTTTCTTTTTTTTCTTTCTCAGATGAGTTATTTTTACAGAAAGAATGTTACAAAATCCTTACTCTACCAAATTTAGAGAGTAACAAAATAACCACATTTTAGATTAAATCAGATTAAATTGGTTTTGTTCTTAATGAAAACAATTTGTTTGAAATTGAGGAAATTTAAAATTCGAAACAAAGGGATTTTTTTTTAAAATTATGATTTTTTGGAAATATGAATTCTTTTCTCGATTTTTTTGAATTGTAATTCTTTAAACTTTTGTTTGTCGTTAATTGCAAAATACAAAGATCAAAATTTTCAGTCTGATTTGGCAAAAAAAACAAACAAATCCCAAGAATAATAATAAGTCATCAAATACTCAATTCTAAAAGGCAAATGAAAAATTTAAGCTTCTTTTCAGAATTAAAAATTTGAAATGACAAAAGTATTAACAAAATCTTTTTTTGGAAAATCTGAAAGAAAATTTTGTTCCATTAATTTTGCAACAAAAAGTATTATTTGAATTTTTTTTAATAGAGTTCCTTTCAGAAATTTTTTATTTGTTATTTGAATTTTGCCAATCAAAAGGAGGACAATTTCACAATACTCTTTTTAGGTTCCAAGCCACTCCTTGAGTATGGAGAAAATCCACGGTAAATAACTCGGGGTTTTTATGAAACAATTTTCATTTTTAGTAGTGACTGTGTGATTTCTTTTAAAGTTTCCAATTAAAAGCCAAGTGATTTTTTAAACAAAAAAAAAAAGCATCTAAAAATTCAAGGTGTTAAACGGTGCTGTGTGGTGTTAAAATATCCTCTACACCAAAGAAAAAAAAATTAATACCAAAACTTATTATCTTTGAAAAGAAGAAATTACAGTAATGAAAAAGAATTGATAATTAAAGGAAATATAAAGATACAAACCATTGTTTTCTACCTTCTCGCATTCCTGGTACATCATAACTTCTATTAATTGTCAAAATTGTTCAAGGATTTAAAATGAAAAAAAGAAGGAAAAACAATTTTTTGAAAAGTGTTATGATTTGGGCAAACATCTAAAAGGTCAGAATAAAAAAAAAAAAAAAAGAAGAAAAAAATCAAAGGTATTACTTCCAAATCTGTTCATTGAGGATTATTTCTTCCATAACTATATGGGTTGTGGGTAAGTAACATTTCAAAATTTCTTCAGTATTTGGAATGAATTCAGGTTGTTTGGCGGTTCGGACTTTATTTAAAAAGCTATTTTCAATTAAGGTAAAGTCGAAAAAACAAGATCAAATTCACATTTTTGTTGATGAGTTAAAAAGAAGAAGAAAACAAAATTAGAGTTAATCCGAAAAAAGTGTCACAAAAAAAAACTTTTTCAAAAGTATCTGTAAATACGTTAAGAAACAGAAAGAGAATTTCGAATATCTCTTAAATTCTTGTGTGTCACACAATTTTGAAACAACATTTGGAAAAAAAATTTTTTTTTCTTTTTTTTTGAATTGAGAAATTAAAATTAAGAAAACACATACACCTCTGCTGATTCTGTCAAGTGGTATTTTGATTTTGAAAATTTGTGTTTTTGGTAATAAATTAATTGAATTTCTTGGTATTCCCAGATCTTTTGTACCAAGGTCCAAATGCGGTTTGTTGGCTTTTGGGATTGTGTGGTTTGGTTAAATTCCTCAATCAATTCATGAAGATCGTTCTCAAAATTAATCTTTATCTCGAATTTTGCGAGAGACAAAAGAGTGCCCATATTTGACAAAATGTTGTGACGAATAGCGTCCCTGAATTCAATTTTTTCTTCATTCGAGAACCGTGTTGACGTATGGCATTTGATATTTTTGATTATTGTTGACTTGCCAGATTCCGCACACCCTAAAAACAGGACCTTGATCTGTTGCCTTTTGGGAGTGTTTTGTGGCTGCTCTTGAGACAACAGTGACTGTAAAAAGCGATCGCTTTCATAGGTTATGTCATTTGTTTCCTTGCTTGAGTAAGAGTGGCTCAAGCCAATATTATTAAACGAAATTGTTCTCCGTTTGTCTTTTTTTTTTTTGCCTTTTGTTCTCGATATTTTGAGCGTTTTGGAGAAATTGGATCCCTTTTTTGAAACCAAAGTTCTTCTTCTTTGTTTTGGTTTCTTGTTTTTTGTCTTCTTTTTTCTTTTTTTTTGTTCTTGTACAACCATTTCCTTCTTTTTTTTTTTGCTTGGTTTTGGTCCCATAGATTTTTCAAAATTAGATCAAGAATAAAAAATTATATTTAAAAAAGAAAAATAAATTATTTTTCAAATTATACGTCACATTGAAACATCCAATTCAGTGTACTTAAAGTATAATTGTGAAATTTTATCTTTTTTAGTTGCCCTTCTAGTTTCAAAAAGTTCGATTTTTTTTCAATCCTTTTGCTTTTTTCACATTATTGGAAATTGCAAAATAAATGGAACAAAATCTTCATTCAGTTTTCTATAGAAAAGAATAATTAAGAGAATTAAAATAAGTCCTTAATTCATTAAAAAACTACAACTCTCAAAGGAAAATGATAATATAACTGATTTAGAGAATTAGTCTGTCGAATTGTATTAGACTTTTAAGGTTTACAATGTTTCGAAATTTATAATGAATTTTCTTGTACTAGGAGTACCCTGCTTTTTATTTAGGTTCTTAGCTGATCGATCTTGAACTTTGTATGAATTGTAATATTGGTTCATAATAACAATTCTTTTTTTTGTTTTTTAATTCTAAATTTATGAGTGTATGACTACGAGGTTGTTAGAAATTTTATCAAAAAATATAATTTGTGTGTTTTTGAGTGGCATTTTTATCGAGGTTTGGTTTTATTTTGGGTTTTTAAAAAAATTATGTTTTTGAGTTAATCGAGTAAGATGGAAATAAATATACCAATTCAATATCCAAAAATCAAAATTTCTTTATGAAACACCAGTCTTTTTAATTGTGTTACACTCATAAATTTGGATTTTAAATGAAAATTAATTTCAAAAATTGCTATTTTGAACAAATATTACAATTGCGACAAAGTCCACTACACATGTTCAAAAAGTGATGTCTTATTATTTTAAGTTTTTTTACTAAATTCGTCATTTTTCCAAATAATATAAAACTTTTCCAATGTACCCCGGCCGGAGAGGTTTTTTTTTATGTGGCTTGGAGATTGTAAGAGCAAAAAATTCAATTTATTAATGGAATAAAAATATTTTGGGAAGAAATAGAAATTCAAAAATAAAAAATAAATAACAGAAATCAGAACACAAAAACAACCCCAAATATTTTTTTCTTTCATTAAATTGTTTTTTTTTTTTGCTTTTAGAAACCTCGTGTTTGTTGACAAGAAATATTTCCCAATGGGACGAATAGGAAAAGTTTTATAGTTTTTAGAAAAATGACAAATTTATTCAAAAAAATTAAAATATTATGAAATCAGTTTTTGCACATGTGTCTCAATCATCAAAGAACCAAAAAAATTAAAAAAAAAATAGAAACTGGAACAAGATAATTCATTTTGAATTTTCAGTATGTGTAAACCTTCTGGGTTGGGTTCTTAAAGCTAAAAATAATTTTTTGAAATCAAAAAATTTTTTTTAGTAATTCTTTTCTGGATATCAAACCAAGAATCAACCATAGAACCACCGATGTACCATTGATCTCCTAAAAAAGATATAGAAAAACTAGAGTTTTTTTTTTGAAAAAAGCACCAAAGAAAGATAACCAATTTCCAAATTGGATCGTTGTGTATACTATTTTTGAGCAGAACTATACTAGAATGGGAGCATTTTGATTTGAAGCTATTTGTGATCATTTATATGATTTTTTTTTCCTTTTTTTCATATCTTAAAGAAGTTACTTTTATCTCAAGATGACAAAAAAAATCTTTTTTTCTCAAACATATCGGGAAATTATAAAAAAAGCCATATACCAAACGATTGCATTAAATCAATTTTATAATTATAGAAAATAATATATTGCAAATTGGAGAAATTTATAAGAATTCAGAAATATTTACTAAAACAACCTTGAAGTTTATTTTTGGGAAATTTTTTTTTTATTTTTCTTTTTCTTTTAAATGTCTAAAATCTACAAAAAATTGTATAAATTTATGAAAACAAAACAAAACAGCTTATGAAAATAGTTTTTTAAAAAAATTCCTTATAAATATAATATTTTTTTGAAAAAAAAAAATAAAAACAGTTTCAATCCTATCTGGTTTTTCTCGACAATAATTGGAGAAAAATTATATCACATATAAATCTTTTTGATCCTATTATATTATTTTTATTTATTTTTATTTCGTTTTGATTGTTATTAGAAATAATAAACTAAACTCTTTTTCAGTCAAATGGGGTCAATTTTATTGAAGAAATAGAACACATTCTATGAGTTTAATTTATTATTCTTATCAAACTAAAATTTCAATTTTTAGATTAGAATCATTTTTTCTCATTTTTTAAATATTTTTTTTTATATTTTGCTTTTTCCTTTTTTTTTTCTTTTGTTTTTAAAAAATTTTTTAAAAATTATTTTTGAAAAAAAAAAAATATTTGAAACTCCAAATTAACCTTAAGAAAAGATAGGCCTTCTATGTTCTTTTAAAAATTTATACATTTACAAGTAAAAAATATTATTCTCAATAATTTTAATTTCCTAAAGAAATTGAGAATTTTGCACGAGATGCTCCAATGAAAAGAGAGCAAATATTTTTTAACGTTTTTTTTTTTTTTTTTTTGAAATTTTTGGTTTATTCAGGCTTTTCTTTTATGATTATCGACTCTAATATGAAGTTTATTATTTTTAGTATTTCTAAAAAATCTAATTTAGACTGATTTTTTAAAATAAAGTGAATTTTTCATTTTTGGCTGGGTCACAATTGAGTGAAATGTGGTTTATATATTATAGTTATTGTCTTATTATATCTTATAAATTTTTAACTAAATATTTGAAATTTAAAGCAAAATGAAAAAAATTTCAACTATAATAACCTATAAAAGTAAATAGAAAAAATATTTTTTCAAAGTTTTCTTCTGAACTGCTTTCGCAATACAAAGATAAACACCCAATATTTAGATGATTAAAACATTCGAAAATTTTTCAAAATATAAAAATTTTTTCCTCCAAAATAAGTTTAAATAAAATTTGAAAATAATTATTGTATTTATTTTTTTTATAAAAAAGGAATAATAAATGCTTTTATCTTTAATATTTAATATTTGGGACATAAAAAATTGCACCCATTATTTTTTAAAGATATGATTACTATTTTTTATTTTTGAAAAAAAATTTCTTATTATGCCTTTTTTTTGATTAAAGTTATAATTTTTGTATTTTTTTGGTTTGTGATTATGCTTAGACTTTAGTAAAATATTCTAACGGTTTCTTTAAAAATCCATCTCAAGATATATAAAGACAAAAAATATAAATTGAAATAATCTTGATTTTTTAATTTTTGCCCAAAAAAAAAATACATACATGTAAAAAGTGTTGTCTTAATTAATTAATTTTTTTGAAAAATGATAAATGTATATAAAAAAAACAAAAATATGAAGAATCCACCTTTTGAGGATATTCACTGTTGTTATAATAAAGTCTTAAAAAAGTGTAATTGTGTTTCAAAATAAAAAAAAAATGTTTTTTTTTGTTCTAGAAGACCTATACATCAACCAATCAAATGACTAACAACAAACATTTATTAAACATGGTATTTGTTTCTTCAAGTTCTAATATTTTAATCAAAATTATAAAAAAGGAAGGATCAAATTGGAAAATTTTTCTCAAAAAATAGAGTGAATTTTTGATAAAATTTTTATCATCAAAAAAACAAAAATTGAGGAAATTACGAAAAATTTCGACAAATTACAATCCTAATTGAAATTTTACTAAAAAATATCAAGGGGTTACTTTTATAATCGATTTTGACTTAGGTATATTATTGGTTTATAAATTGGGTTTTGTATTGTAACAAGAAGTAAAAAAGTACTGATTATATTTTGAAACACGGATTATAGTCGTTGTGCTATTATTATTTTGATCACTGTATTTGGTACAAATTGAATAACTTTACAACCTTTTGTGATTTCTACCTAAAAACAAAATTACATTTTTTAATTGTTCAAATTTTCCATTTAGAGTGGTGTACATAACTCATGTTGATAACCTTTAATCCATTACTAAAATTTAACTCATGTTTTTTTTTCAGACTTGGGTATTTGAAGACCAGAAGGCACTTATATATTCTTGGTTCCGATTTAAATTGGCTTTAGAGGTTAGATACTTGATTAACCTTAGCAGCTCAATAATATTAAATGATTTTGTTTCAAAAAATTCAACCACTTTACAACTTTTCTGAGATAAAAAGATTGTTTTATAAAAATTCTGAAAATGAAATTTTGCTAATTATTTTATCAAAAAATTACATTTTAATCTTTCGATATCTTCATAATTCTTTTTGAAAATTTATTTAAAGAACCCAATTTCTTGTTTATATACTGTTTTCATACCATTGGGTTTCTTATAATTCTACATTCAGCCAATATTTTTTTCAGGAGTTAAATTTTAGTAAAGGACTAAAATAAAAAACATGGGTTTATTTACACCACTGTACATTTATTGAGCTTCTTTTGGAACTTACCTGGATTTTATAAAACTTTTCCTTCATAAGAAGTTAAATTTCAATCCTACTTCTAGAGAGAAAGGAATAAAATGGTCTCAGTAAATTAATCTTTTGAAACTAAACCTTAAATAATTAAAATCATTAAATAAAAAACCAAAATTGATACTAACGGTTAAATAATAAAAGAAAAATTTGATTATGAAAATGATTTTAATTCCTTCTGAGAAAATACCACCTGGAAAACAATAACATCTATAGGGTTTCTTTTAGTTGATAATAAAAACATTTTTTTCATTTTCTGAATATCCCACTTTATTTCTTTTTCTTTCTTGTAATAAAAAATGGAAGAAACTGAAAGTGTAACATATTATTTTGATCAAGCCCAAAAACACAGATCTAGACACCCTAAATATATTAACAATTTACAAAAGCTCCAACAAAAACAAAATGAAGAAACTTTCCAAATGTCTTTTGCAACTGAAGTCAATCGAGTTTTAGTTATTCCACAAACATCAAAATATATTAACAATGTGATTAAATTTATTGTCTCGTTTGCACTTGCACAACCTCAAATGGGCAAGAATAAGAAAAAAGAGGAAGAGAATAAAAATCAAAAAAACGAACAAGAAGAAAAATCAGAAGATGAAGAAGAATCAGAAGAAGAAGGAACAAGTTCGGAATCAGAAGAAGAAGGGGCAAATTCAGAATCAGAGTCTGGCTCCGAATCTGAGGATGAAGAAAATTTACCAAAATTTGCGCTTTGGTTAACTGGCTATTTATTTTATTTATCCAAGTCAAGTAATAAAACAGTCAGGAAAAAAGTATGTGATCTTTTGTCCGTCTTTTTTGATAGCCTCGACACCAGCTATAACCTAAGTTATTCTCTGTATTCAAGGGCCTGTGAAAGGCTTTTGGCAAGGACGCGTGACAAAATTGCGAATGTTCGGTGCAGCGCCATTTCTGCCATTGGGCGACTGCAAAGGCCCGATCAAGAAGACGATCCCATAAGTATGAGGATTCGTGATCTTTCAACAGACAAAAGCGTGGAAGTCCGAAAGGCTGTATTGACGCATATCGGGCTCATCCCAAACGCACCTGATCACCCCAATTTAAAAGTCGTTCTCGAGCGCACAAGGGATTTGAAACCAGACGTTCGCAAATTGGCCCTACAAGTCATCGCTCGAGATGTCCCCTTGCGGGAATTGCCAAAGGAAATGGTGCCCGTTTTAATTCGAAACTCTGTAAACGATCAGGACAAACGAATTCAGCGAATTGCATTTCAAATGATCGCGGGAACTTGGTTCCAGCAATGCCAAAGGGATCCTCTTAATTTTATTCATTTGTTTGATTTAGAAAGTCAACCAAAGGAAATTGAATTAGCTTTAATGTGTATTTTCCAAAATATTAACTCGAATGAATTACATCAACTAATTTCAAAACATTTATTTTTTTTGCTCAATTCCTTTTCCAATTCGGCGATTAATTATAAATTATTTGAAATAATGTTTCTATTAAGAACTTTTCTTTATTATTTATTTTATAACAACGACATTGCAATAATCGATCAGTTTATACCAGATGTCCCCAACTATATTGAAATTGTTGAAATCATTTCTTCAAAGCAATTGGTTTTAAAAAATAACCAAAACAAGAACAAAGAGAAACATGGGAACAACAAAGAAAATAAGAAGGAAAGTGTTGTAAAAAAAAAGAAAAATAAGGAAGAGGATCAAAATGGATCAGAATCTGGAATTGAGAGTGGAAAGGAGAATGAAAATGAAAAGGAAAATGAAAAGGAAAAGTATTATAAAAATAATAATAATCTTTCAATGAAATTATTATGTGAATGGATCAAAATAGCCAAATTTTTGGATTTCCAAGACGAGTCTGGCAGAAGAAACCTTTTGTCATTAATCTCAAAAATTATTGAATCACCATTTTCGGATGAAAATTTAATTAAGGAGTCCTTAACATGTCTTGTAATTATTCACAAAAACGAAAAAACAGAATTCATGAATGAAATAACAAATTTGTGCAAAAGGATATTTCAAACAATAGAAGAAAATGAAAATTCCGAAAAAATGATTCCTCGTGAGATTAAAAAGAAAAAAAAGAAAACAACAAAGAAATTGAAATCAAAAAAAACAAGAAAAAAAAAAAAGAAAAAGACGAATCAGAGTGAAAGCGAAAGCGGGAGTGATAACGAAAAAGAAAAAGAAAAAGAAACCAACACCGAACATTATTTATTAAATCAAATAATTGATTTAAATGAATTAGAAAATAAAATGAAAGGTTTAAAAATTTATACTAAGGATTATAAAAATTTAAATAATTCGAAAAATAGATTAATTCAAGAAATCGCATGGACAAAATGTCTGGACTTATTTATAAATTTAATCCAAAATCTTGAGTTTTCCCCATTTAACAACGAATTAACGCTATCTGAAAATATTAATTGGTTTGAAACCAATGTTTTAATCCCATTAAAAGAAACCTTTGATCAATTACCTCTCCAATTAAAAATGAAAACTATCAAAGTTTCAGGATTGCTAGCAATGGTTAACCAATTAAAAGCAGAAAAGGCCTTTGAGTGGCTCAGTCAACTATTATTAAGTAATAAAAAAAAGGAATTACCACCCTTAATTTCTCAAACAATAATTGAGTCTTTATTTGATCTTTTAATAATTTTCCTTCCAAATTTATTTGAAGAAAAACCAAAAAATGAAAATGAAAATGAAGATAAGAAAAAATTGGAACAAAATCAATCGAATTCTAATTCAAACGAGAAACCGGATTTAGAAGATAAAGATAATATCACAACTGCAAACGAACCGAAATCAAAATCTGAAAATGAATCAGAACCAGAACCAGAACCAGAATCTGAATCTGAATCAGAATCAGAATCAGAATCAGAACCAGAATCAGAATCAGAACTTGAAGATAGCTTTGATCCCAAAATTCAACAAATTGTTGAATTCTTCGAAGAATTCTTAGATGACGCAAATCTAAATGAAAAATTAAAAAGAATAACCATTGAAGGATTAACAAAATTATTTTTTAATACAAAATTAAAGAATTCAACAATCTTGTCAAAATTAATTTATATAATGTTTACAATTGAACAAAAAACTAAAGAACAAAATTTAATCAAGGAGTGCCTCAATATTTTTTTGAAATCTTACTCCTACACCTCGTTGGAAAATCCACCTATCTTACTTAAAGCAGTTTTTAAAAGTTTGGCAGATATTTCAGCTTTGAAAAAAACAAAAACCAAAAAAATACCAACCCTAAGTAATATCGGAATCAATTTAATAGATTTATTTGATTTGAGAAAAAATTTAGAAGCTAATAATACCCAAATTAAAGAACAATTGTTTTTAGCAGAATTTACTCTGGGTATTTCAGATTTGGCAATTGAATGTAAAAAGTCACCAATTTTTAATCAATATATTAGAATTTTAAAATATATCGATTTTGATCAATTAATGAATTGTTATATCGATCAACCAAACGAAGACTCAGAAGAGGATTCAGAAGATGATGAAGAAAATTCTGATAACAAAGACTCTGATGATGATGATGGTACTGATGAAAACTCTGAAAAGGAAGATCAAGATGAAAGTGGTGATGAAAAAGAAAAGGAAAAGGAAAAGGAAAAATTGAAAAATTCTGAAAAAAATGATGAGGGTGAAAACGGCGATAACGACAATGATGAAGTTGAAGATGAAAACATCATAAAAATATCATTCTTTGATTTATTTTTAGAAAAATTGGAAGAATTCTCAAAATTGAAATTCGTCCGAGCAAAAACAGCTAAAACTACCATACAAGTTCTTAAAAAACAAATCCAAAAATTACAGAAAATTCAAAAGAAAGAAACAAAGCAATTGTCATTGAATTCAAAACAAAAAGAAGAAATTAAACAGAGAATAGAAAATGGAAAAAATATTGAAAATAATTTTATTTCTCAATTGGATCTGGAAAAAACTCCCAAAATTCAAAAAACTAAAAAAAGATTCGAGAAATCTGAAAAATCAAAAGTTGCTAAAAAAGTTGACTTTAAGAAAGGGAAAAAAAAGAAAAATGAAAATTTCGAAATTTATAAAGATGAAAAAAATTAAACAAATAATGTTATTTGTTCCTTAATTTTATTTATTTATTTATTTATTCTTATTTTTTTTTTTTTTCGATTAAAATTTGATTTTAATCAAATAACTTTTCATTTATTATTACCAAAAAGGATTATAATGAAATTTAAATAAAATATTTTTTTTTTTAAAAAAATAATCTTTTAATTTTAATTTTTTTATTATTGGAGAAGTGTAAATTACACTCTAGCTACCCATTAAACTTAATTCCCCTTTCAAGAATTTAACTTTGAAATTACAGATTTCACGATTACTCAGCACAAAAAATTTCAAACTATCTTTTTTTAATATTATTTCATTAAGATTTATTCCTTTTTATTTATTTAGAAATATTAATTTATTTTTATCATAGGAAGGACAAACCCATAAATAATGATCAATCTTTTCTATTATTTGCTTTTGTTTATATTTTAAAAATAAAAGGAGACAATTAAATTCTATTTTCTTTTAGTACATCTTATAATCTATTTAAGAATTGGTAATTAATTTGAATTCTTGAATTGCTGAACTTTATGATAATAAAAATATACATGTGTTCTTTATAAATTGATTTTATTTTTTATAATTGCGAAATAATTGTACCGAATAAATTCAAGTTTGACAATGTACATTCCAGAGTAATGGAATTACTAGATTTTTGAAAATTCAAAATAAGTGAGAAAAATCTTCAATTTTATTGTATTTTTTTCTATTCTAGAAAAATTAATCAATGTTTTTTCTAATTAAAGAAAAAGAAAATTTATTAAATTTTCTTTTTATTTCTTAAATTAAAAATAAAGTTTATATATTTTTCCCAAAATTTAAACAAATAGAACCCAATCTTTTATTTTTACCCAACTCTTTTAAATTCGGGAAAAAAAACAACCCAATTCCCAACTTATAAAATTCAACAATTCATTTTTGGATACAATTCAATATTTATTTTTTTTTATATTCAATCAAATATTTTGATAACAAGTTAATTTTATTGTTACTTCTTCAGTTAAATGTTTTTTAAATTTCGAATATCAGGAAAGAAATATTTTTTTTTTTTTTTTTTTTTTTTTTATATTTAAATTTTATATTATTTATTGAAATCACTCTATTTTTGGGGTTAAATTCCATTTTATAAATAAGAATTTGCGTGTATCTATTTAATATGTCGATTCCAGTAATAAAAGAATTAATTCAAAAATTTTAATAATTTAAAGTTTTTATTTAATAAGTTTAGATTTCTAAAACATATGTTAATTGACTTTAATCTATTGATTGAAAAGATTTAATAAACCCAAACCACTGTTCAAGAAAATTTTCTTATATAATTGTTTATAATTGTTATATATTTCTTTATTTTTATTTAAATTATTAACTATTTGTGGTATTTCATTTTAAAAAAAACATTTTTTTTTATTATTTTTAAATCTTTTAATAAACCGGTTTCATCTTTATTATATTTGAATACATTTTTTTAATTTTTTTATAGAGAGAGTGTATTAATATTATTAAAAAACAAATAATAAAAAGTAATACATCTCTATACAGCCAGTTCCACTTTTAAGGCACAATATTTCAACGAAATTTAAGGCACAAAAAAAATCTCAAATTAGGTAAAAAATTTTGGAATTTTTTTTTTTTACAATTAATTTTCCTAGAATCTGAAATTTTGTGCATTAATTTGAGATTTTTATGTGTTCCTTAAATTTAATTCGAAGTTTGTGACTTAAAAGTGGAACAGACTTTAGTATTTTTTTTTATGTTATTTTCTTTTTCCTTTTCTAATTAAAAAGAAAGGAAAAAAGTATGCATGATAAGGTAAAGATAACATAATTGTTTTTTTTTTTTTTGTCCAATTTCTTCAGAATGAAAATTCTTCTTGAGAAGTGAAAGTGAAATAACACAATAACCCAATACTCTTAAGGGAGGAAATGTGGTCCTTAGATTTAAATCCCCTTCAACAGAAAAAGAGATTATCTTGTATTGGGTACAAGGATATGTTATTTTGGTTTTTTGATTCTTGATCTTTTTCTTGATATTAATTTTAGAATTGGTTTAAAAAAATGATTTCTTTTTTTTTTCAAAATTTGAAATGTAAAGTATAGGAATAAGACAAAAAGGTTGGGGGGTAATTTATTGTAATTTTTATTTTTGGGTTTTAAATTGAAATTTTAATTTAAAGTAGTTAAAAAATACCCTGGCAAGATTATTAATTGTGAATATTAGGAAAATGGATTTTTATAATTTCTTTTATTTAAAATCCAATCCTTTTTTAAAGAAACAAACTTTTAAAATTATAACCCACCCACTGATTAGAATGATGATTAATGAAAATACACTTGTTCAAAACAGTATCCAATCAATCAAAAAACAAGAATAAAAAATAATTATCATTTTCCAAACTCTAGTAAACCTCTATAAAACTCAATAATTTTGTCGAAAAAAGTTGATCTACTTAGGCTATCAAACTAATACTCGAGTATTCTAGAGATACCCTACTTGAATGAACTTTAGGTAGGTTTATTACTTCGTTCATTAAAAATTTGGTTATTTATAATAGGATTTGATTGAAAATATTAGTAAATAGACAACAATTTTCTAATATTCACTATTAAAAAATAGTGTCCTGCTAATTTAATTCATGCTGGATATTTTTTTACCCTAGTATAATTTTGTTTTCTTGGGAGATATTAAAATTTTTTATTTTAGCAAAAAAGAGTAAAAGGGAAATAATTATTTCAATTTTTTCAAAACCAAAAATTTCCAAACTTTCTTGATAATTAACCAATCTATTATTCTAAAACCCTTCAATTCACACTTGGAAAAAACAAATCATTTTTTTAAACCACTTTCAAAATTAATATCAAGAAAAAGATCGAGAATCCAAAAACCAAAATAACATTTCCTTGTACCCAATAAATATTAATCTTTTTTCCTGTTTCAGAGATTTAAAACCTTACAGATTAAAGAGAAAAAATAATTAATGTCAAAATGTTGAATTAAAAATGAAAAATACTAAAATTTTTTTTTATTTTTTCTTCTTTTTATCAAAGCATCAAGATTTTCTTTTAATAAGCCTTAAACAATAATTGGATGACTGACTCTCCAAGTATAAAAATCTCAATTACGTTTCTTTCTCTTGGGATTATCGGGTATATTATTATTATTTTCACGTATTTGAAATTCAAACAATTACAAAACAACTATTTGAAATACCTTTTCCCACTTGCTTGTTATGATCTTCCATCTTGTTTAATCTCAATTATTCCAACACGAAAAAACGGCTCACTTTGCACAGCGCAGGCCCTACTAAATATGCTCTTTTCACCAATGGCGCCGTTTTGGTGTGTAACCATCTCCTTTTGTACGTACTTGTATTTGGTTTGGCAAAGCTCTGAATCCTTACGACAGAAGCTAATGAAATGGGCGCACTTATTTGTTTGGATCGTCTCCTTGCCGTTTTTAATTGCAACAACCTTTAGCAATAGCTCACCGGAAACCTTTGAGGAGTATTGCTTTTACACAAACAATACTTTGAAGGTGCTATACGCCTACTATTGGCTTGCGATCGCCCTGTGTGTCTTTTTTTATATTAGCTCCATTTATTCCTATTCCAAACTGTACAAAGTGATCTTCCAGGGCACCAAGAAATTGGGTTCCGAGACCAACAAGAATGAGAATCAGAAAGGCAAAAGCAAGAGCACCCAAGCGAAAAACCATTATTTGTATTACCAATTGAAAACCTTAAGTATCCCTCTCGTTTTTATCTGGTGCTATTTCTGGCCTTCTCTTGACAGAGTGATGCAGTGGTCCCGAAAAAAAAAATCGCCCCTCTGGATCCAATATATGCACACAATTTTTTTTGCTCAGACAGGGCTCATCCTTTGTCTAATTTTTGTAATATTTTCTTCGAGTGCCAGGAAACAATACAAAAGAATGTTCGGATTAAAGTACTCAAACCTCAACCAAGACACACCTGACAACGAAGATAACTTTTTTGATTCCAGCAATGGTGAGGTTGATGAAATCCTTGACGAACAAGACAATGAAGATATATGGAATGAAAATAATACTCAAAACAAAAATAACATTTCTTTATCAGATTCGCCCAATGAAAAAACTTCCTTATTTTGAATATTTCTCATTTTTTTAATAAATTTTTAATATTTCTAATTTAAGCCTGCTGCTGCTGTTGTGTTGTTGTTGTTGTTGTTGTTGTTGTTGTTGTTCTTTTTTTTAGTACATGGATCTTTTCATTTATTAAACATATATTACAAGCCTAGGACTTTTTAGCACACATTATAAGATCAGTAAGTTAAGGTATAAAATAATCAAAATAATGCACAAAAAAAAAATAATCAAGCCATTTTCATTTTAATTGTTCACATTTAAAAAATAATTATTCCACAAGAGTTCACAAAAAAAAATAAAAAAAAAAGTTCAATTCTTTTTTTTTAATAATTGATGATACAATAAATTTTTTCCTCTATCGGCCCTGATTTCATTTTTTGTGAATTTTTGTTACCAATTCACAAATTATTTGTGAAAAAATTGTGAAAACTAGAGTCAAAAACAAAATATTATATTACTTCAAACACTATATTAAACCAGTACAAGCTGTCAATCAATTATGTTCACAAAAACTTTACAACTTAATTTCTTTTTGGGCAATTATGTGAACAAATGTTCCCCTTTTTGTGATTCTTTTTTGAAAAAGAGATCTCAAAATAAATAAATTGGTGATTCATCCAAAATAAATATTTATTTTAGAGATATAAATTATATCATCAAAGAAATAACAAAAAATGATTTTATATCTTCTAAATGAAATTTTATGTTTTTCAATTGTTTTGTGAATATTTGTGATAAGTTAAACTAAATTTAACAATTCTGTAGTAACAAACAATAAGATTGTCCATAAGACTGTACAACCTACTTTTTTTTTTCCAACTTAAATTTAACAATTGAAAGAAAAAATATTTTCCAGATATTCAAGAATATCTGTAGAAATTGTTTTTTTTTTATCTTTTTGGCCTCATTGGATTTAATTGGGTTTGTATTATTATATACACAGAGTAAAAACTCTTCAAAAAGAAATAAAATTTTCTAATAACTAATAAGAATAAATATTTAATTTTATATAATCCAATCATTATATTTATTTAGATTTTAACTTTTCCAGGGAGAAATTAACAAATATTCATTTTTTTTAAAAAATAAATACAATTAAAAAAAACCACAATTATAAACTATATTTTAAAATCTTTGACCTATTAAAAATCAAATTTTGGAAAAAATATATTTATAAATTGAATTTATCTTTAATAATAAAAAAAATTATAATTTTAATATTCAGTTCTAAAAACTAGAAATATTTTTTTTCACCTAAAAAAAACAATAAAGTAAAAAAAAAGTAAAAAAAAAAATCGGACATTTATTATGAAATTTAGTTGACAAACTATTTCTTAATTCATATTGAGAAAAAATTATTTTTTAGATATTTTTATTATTTTATCATTTTTATATTTTTTTATTTTTAATTCATTTTCTTCAATTACCTAATAAATTTTGTTCAATCAAAAAAAAATTTTCTTTCAACAACCAATGAAGTTCCTTTTTTTTATCCTCTTCAAAAAAAAAAAAACTAATTCCAAAAACAAAATGTATATTTTTCAATTATTTCTATTTATTTTGCTGAGAAAACAATATTTTTTTGTTAAAATCTGTTTGAAACAAAAAAAAAATGATATTTGAAAAAAATATCCTTCTTGGAAGGGTGAAAATTACCTTGATATTTATTTTTCTTTTATTATTACGTAAATTATTACACAATTACAATTATTTTTGGCTTTACTCTTAGTATACTGCTTATTTAAATGGGATGAATCCTTTTTATTTTAATAACAAATTGTAAAATTTTCTCAGTTAAATGATTTAAATTTATTTTTTTGAAAAAAAGTTTAAAAAAAATTAATTTCACAATTTTTGATAAAATATCAATATATAGTACATTTAGTTTAATAATGACTTAATTAAAATAATTTTTTGCATTTATTTTTTAATTAAAGAAAGTAAAGTAAAATTAATTGACAATTCATAGTGTCCCAAATAAATGACTAATACTAAAAAATCAAAATTAAACAGATCATAGATGCCGATCACACCACCACAAACAAAATGACAGTTTTGAAAGTAAAAAGTGATCCCATCCAAAACTTTTAAGCAATTCAATTTTTATTCAAAAAAAAAAGAGGAGGGGGGGGGGGGGACTTTCCATGGCAATTAGAGAGAAACCTCAATTTAAAAAATTAAAGTGTGTTTATCGTAAATTATGAATAATAATAATAATAATAGAAAAGTCAATGTAATGGACCCTAATTCACTCAAATGTATCGTGGTAAAAAATGAAAAATTCAACTTTTTTAATAATTAACAAAGTTATAATTGTTTGGAAATAATAGAAATAATAAACTTCTATATTATTGTTGATTTTCATAAAAGAGATTCAAGAAAAATCTATTAACTCATTGAAAAAAAAATTATTTTAAAAAAAATTTGTTTGTCTTTTATTTGTAC
The DNA here is from genome assembly GCA_027625915.1 of Anaeramoeba flamelloides. Taxonomy (NCBI): domain Eukaryota; family Anaeramoebidae; genus Anaeramoeba; species Anaeramoeba flamelloides. The sequence continues at coordinate 5,761,019 of JANTQA010000032.1, read as the reverse complement.
TTCGAATACAAAATATCTCATTTTCTATGAGGAATGAAATTTTTTTACAATAAGTTTTCTTTACCAAAAAATTGAAAAATTTGAAGGAAATTACAAATCCCCAAGTTTCACAAAGTTAATTTGAATTTTACAAGCATATTAGAGTCAAATTGATTTTTAAAAAAAATGAAAAAAAAAAAAAATTAAATAAATTAGAAAAAAAAATAATAAATTGACAAAATTAGAAAAAATGATTAGATCCTAAAAATTAAATTATATTTTTTGAAGAATACTGGATGGTAAAATCAGATATTTTTTAAAATTTCATGAATAAAACTGGAAAAATTTGACTGGAAATAAGTTTGCAAAAAAAACCAATAATTAAAACTTTTGAAAATAATCTCAAATAAATATCAGATGAAAGAGGATTTAATAATATTTTATTCATAAGAAAAAAATTTTTCTTATAACAATTTGAATATATGTGATTATTTATTTCAATTTCCAATTCAAAAAATAATGGTGTGAAAAATACTGAAATGGAAAAAGGATCTTATTCATCAAGATAAATAGCATGGGTGAAATAAATATAAAAAAGTATCTATTCGGCACCACTTTTGATATTATTACATAATTTTAAAATAACTTTTGATGAAACTTATATTTGTTTTTATTGTTGAATGAGATGTTAGAACAACTGACTTTAAATATTCAAAAAAATTTTTAAACAAATGATTTTTTGTTGAATATTGCAAATTATAAAAAAAATCACATTCTAATGTAAAATTCTATTTCAAATGTAAATCATTTATGCTTTTTTGATTTTCCTTCGCTATATTACAATTTCCTTTTGATCTTTTAACAAGAAATATATTTTTAAAAATAACATTTTTTTTTATTTAAAAAAAATAAATAAATAAATTTTCAGTTTGTATATTTATATAATTTAATATTTAAAAAATTACAAACAACTGAAATTAGAGTAAATAAAATATTTTTTTTAAAAAAAATGTTGTATATATAATATTAAAATTTCTCTCTATAATTAACTTGGATTATAAGTATTTTTTAAATTTCCTTTTTTTAGATTTAAAAGGGGGTGATTCCATCTAATAAAAGTATGATATCATTTAGGCTAGCTATCATTATTATTTAGAAGATGCTGATGATTTTATAATCTTGGTTTGTATAAATATATATATTTTTCTCAAATGTGGATGTATTGAAAGATATTAATATTTAGTTTTGAAGGAGAAATAAAGTGTAAGTAGAAATCCGAAATAAAACAAAAATTAGGATTCTTTCAATTCAAAAAGAGTTTCTCGTTAGTTTTGTGAATCAAGATGAATTATTAGAGTTAGTTTTAATGTAAGATTGATTTTTATAATGTGGAAAATTGAAAAAAAAATGAAAATGGGGTTGTTATAGTTAAGTTATCTGAGAACGTATAATTTAATGTGGTGGTGTAAAAAATCTAAGATTGAAAAGCTGTTATTATGGATTTAATATCACCATAGATTCATGTTTTATCAAAGTGTGTTCTAATTGGGCATTAATGGTATTCTTGATACTTGTTTCAAATAGTTCACAGGATAAAAGATCACAACTATTTATCAAGATTTTAGACTCACTTTATAATGTTAATGGGGGATGTTTTGGGTGTTTAACCTATATTCTTATCAAATAAATATTTTCAAAATTTTGGATCAGATTCATTTTTTATAATTTTGTCAAATTTTTGTTTTGTTTTTTCAAATTTTTGTTTTTCTTTTTTTTTTTTTTTTTTTTTTTTTTTTTTTTTCTTTGTTTTTGAGATTCTTGTGGAAAAAATATCTTCGAAAATGTCAAAAGATATATAATCACTAAGAAAATTGGGATTATTTAATATCTTTTAAAATGAATATAATTATTATCCAAAAATCTTGTTGTTAACTTTTTTTAAGTCAAAGTTTAGTAATTAAAAAATCGGTAAGGCACATTTCAAAAATTTTGACTCACTTTTTTTTGGGTTTTTGGTTTTATTTTTTTTTTTAATTTACAAAATACAAGGTTTTTATATATTTGTATTGATTTAAAAATGAATTACAAATCTTATTTAATTATTTATAGTTTCTGAATACCAAAAGGATATATATATATATATATATATATATATTTCAATTTATTATTTAAGGTGAGAAACAATTATTGAAAAGGTGTTTATTATTATTATTGTACAATAAATAATTGGATTGTTTTTTGGTAATGATCATAATTTAAAAACTTTTATTTTTTGAGAATTGTTGTTTTTAATTCCTGATCCAAATCTAAAAATAGAAACTCAAAATAATAGTTCTGAAATAATTAAGATTTAGAACTTCCAAAAGTAATTATCTTTATAATTTTTCTAATTTCAAAGATTAACTCAGGAATCAATAACCAAAAAACTCTAAAGAATGATTATTTTTGTAAACTTTTTATTAAGCTATTTGTAAAATCTATAGATATCCAATATTTTAGTTAAATAATTGGTTAAATTAATCTATAAGTTAATAATTTAATTTTTAAAAACTTGAATTTTTCTGTAGATATTCTACATTTTTGCAACCAATTCATAACAGATATTTTACAACGTTGAATATTGAAATTTGATATTTAAACTTTAAATTTGTTGAATAATGTAGACTATTTTCATGAATTGTAGATTTTTTGTTTTGATATTTGGATCTGTTTTTATTCTCGATATTTATTAATAATATAGTACTTAATTAATATCGAATTCTTGAATATATTTTATCAATGCTTATATTGAGATATAGTAAACGTTTAATATTAATGTTAAACTTGATTTTGAGTCTTCGTATTGTTGAACAAGTTTCCCTTTTTGATTTCAAATTATTTTTTGAAATGAGAAATAATTGTTGAAACTAATAAATTTTAATTAAAAAGTTAAAAATGTAGTAAAAAATGTATCATCGGATATTGTCTAGTGGTAGTACGTTCGGTTCTCATCCGATTGGCCCGGGTTCGATTCCCGGTATCCGAATTTTTTTATTAAGCATTTTTTTTTATTTGACTAGTCTTGTTCTATCCAAAATGGTTTTTAATATTATCTCAAACATTCTATTTTTTTCTGTTAAACTCGATCTACAAAATAATAAAATATGTAAATTTTTTTTTCCCGTTACTTTTTGTTTCAATTAAATAGCCAATTTTTTTTTTTTTTTTATGTTTTCAAAAACAACAAATTCAAACAAATCTTGAAAGAAAAACCAATAGAGTACAAACTGTTCTCATTCAAAAATGTTCAAAATTATGGTTAAAAAAATGAAATGTTCAAAAAAGAAAAAATCAAATGTGCAACAAAAAAACGTCTCCAAAAAGAATACTTTAAAAAATTTAAACATTTTACCTTTTTCACATATTAGAATCAAATAAACTAAATCCCAAAATTGAGAGAATGTGAACAAACTATTTCGAAACCTTACCCTTAGAGATCCTTATTTCCAAATTTAGTTCTCTGATTCTTACACAAAAACAAATTTTTAATCCTTGAATTTACAAAACTCAAAAAGAAAGAAGGGAAATTAACTTTCATTAACAAGAATTCTCTCACCCTTCTCTGATATTATTTTGAACCTCGAAAAACATTTTTTAACATTTTTTTCTTTTTTTGAGGCACAACAAAGATCCCAAAACAAAAGAAAAGCATCAAACAAAAAAACAAAACACAAAATACAAAACACAAAACAACAAAACAAAAAATAAAGAAAAAGAAAAAAAAAAAGAAAAAGAAAAAGAACAAATTTTAAAAAGAAATGAATGATTCAAAACTGGATGAATACCAAAACTTTATTGAACAAATGAGGAACACAATCAACTCAGATGAGGATCTAAGTTCTGGCCTTGACAATTCACAAGAAGGATCTGGTACAGAAAACAATTCTGGATCTGATTCTTCGAATTTAGATATTTCACGTTACGATTTCATTGACGGAGGATCGGAAAATGAAAATGAAAATGAAAACCAAGAAGAAGAAACAGGAGAGGAAGACGAAGAAGAATATAGAAACGATGAGGCGAATAATGAGAACCAATCAGGGCATTATCAAAATTATTTAGAAAAAATGAACAACTTAATTGCGCAGGAGAATTCGAATTCTGAATCAAACAACAGCGAGGATTTTAACGGAAAAGGATCTCAAGAAAAAAGTGAAGAAGAAGAAGAAGATAATTATAATTATGAATATGAAAATAGTGAAGACAATAATGAAGACGATGACAATAATTTTGAAACAGAAAAATATTCACAAATGATTGAATCTTTAAAAAAAAAGGTCACGGATCAAAGCAGTAGTGATCAAGAAAACAAAAACGAAAACGAAAACGATAATGAAAGTGAAAATGGAGACCAAGACGAAGAAGAAGACAAAGACGAAGGTGATGACGATGATCGGATCAACAAATTGATGAACCAACTTGAGGAAATTTCTGGAGACGACGATGATGATGATGATGAAACTGAATTATTCCAAGCAAAATTAAGAGACATTTTGGAAGAAAAAAAAGTTTTGGAATCGGAAGTTGATCAATATAATGAGGAAGATGATAACAACTATGAGATCAATGATGAAGACGACAATGACGATCTAGACGAAGATAGTAATAATAGTGATATTGAAGGCATGAGTGATTTAGACGACAATGTCGATTTTGGAGAAGATTCCAATGACGAAAGCAACTCTGGGGATAATGATGACTTGGAGCAAAATAAAGAGGATTTAGAAAAATATTTAAAATATTTAAATAATAGCAAAAAAGAAGATGATGATTTTAATGAAGAATTAGATCAAAACAAATTTGAAGAAATGAACATTAATGGCCAAAACTCTAATGAGGGGTCCGATTCTGATTCCCAGGACTTTAGTAAGTTAATGAAAAAGTTTAAAAACGATTTAAAAAATAGATCTGATTCTGAAAATAATGAGAATTTAAATTATTCCGATGATGATGAGAAGCAAGATCTTAAAAAGTTAACAAACACTAACGACTATAGCAAATATGTGAATTTAAAAGATGATGAAGAAGATGAATTAAATAAGGAATTGGGAACTGATCGGTTAGAAGATTTGTTAATAAGTGAAAACAATAATACGGATTTAGAAATTGAAAAAAAAAACCAATCATATTCCAAAATTTTAGAAAATTTAAGAAAAGAATTAGCAAAGAATATGTCTGGGGATGAAGATAATAGTGATAATATAAATGAATATGGCAGTGATGATTCTGATAATAAAAAATCCAGGAGCAACGGCAACAGCAAAAGCAACAACAACAACAACAATGATGATGATGATGAAGATGATGATCTTTTAAAAATTGCAAGTAAAGAAAATGAATATAAGGATGATGAAATTAATGGCTATGATGATGACGATGACGACATTAACTATGAAGACGATGATGAGGATGATGAAGAAGATGATGAATTTCAAAAAAAAATTGATAATTTAAAAAAGCAAATTACTTTAGAAACTATTACTAATTCTGAAAATAGTGAACAAGAAAATGAAAATGAAAATTTAAATGATAGTATAAACCAGAATTCTGAAAATTTAGTTTCCACAACCGAAATGGAATCTTTACAGGACGATGAAATTATGAAATATCAACAATATTATCAAAATCTAAAAAGTGTTCGAGAAGAAAATTCACAAAGCGATATATCGGAAGATGATGATGAGGATTTTGAAGAATTTAGTTATTTAATTGAGCATTTAAAAACCGATCAAAAAGGACAAAATAATTCCGATTCCGATTCTGATTCTGAAATTGAAACAATCATTGAGGAAACTAGTTCTAATTCTAAAACTAGTTCCAATTCTAAAACTAGTTCTAGCCAATCAACAGATAACAAAAAACTTGGGAAAAAAAAACCCAGAAACGTTAATAATAAAAAGGAAAATAATAAAAATAAAAAAGTTAATAATATTAAAAAAAATCAAAACAAGAAAAAATCAACAAAAAATCCTGTCAAGATTAAAAAAAAGCCTACCAGTGACACTTCAAAAAGCAACAACGAGAAAAATAATAAAAAAAAGAATCAAAAAAATACTCTCATAAAAAAAGATCATCAAAAAAAAATGCCAGTTGATGATGAAATGAAAAAATATTCAAAAATGTATGAAAGTATAAATCAAGAATTACAAACTGTCCGAGAAGGGGGCTTTAGTAGCGAAGATTCTGACGCTGATAAGGATTATGAAGAATTTTCTAATTTGTTAGTCCAATTGAAAACAGATAAAATCGGTTCAGACACAGAAAGTGAAGACAGCGACTTTGATAATGATATATTAAACTTTAAAAATGACGACTCAAATAATGATAAAAAAAATAATTCACAAATTGAAAAAGAAAAAGAATGGTTAAATAATTTTAAAAATGATTTAAATGAAATCAAAAAAACCACCAAAGCATCAACAGTGAAACAATCTTCTTCTTTAAAAATGTCAAATAATTTAATTAATGAAAATGATCAAGATAAGAAAAATACCACAATTAATGATAACGATAACGATAATGATAAATCAATTGAATCTGATGAAGATGAAGTAAATTATTATTCACAGGTCGTGCAAGATTTAAAAAGCGTGCGAGAGGGACCCGAATCAGAATCAGATTCGGATGATTCCATTTATAATGATACTGTGAATATATTTGAACAATTAATCAGTGAAAGGGATGGTATCGAATCTAGTTCTGATTCTGAAGATAACTTTGAAGAATTTCTTCCTAATAATGATAAGAATCAAACGAAAAGGAAAAGCACAAGCCAAAAAGCCAATAAAAAAAAAGCAACCAAAAAAAGCAATAAAAAGGGCGATAATGGCGGTGACAATTATCGCGATTTTCTGGAAGACCTCGGGGAAGACTATTTATTAAATTCCAATGAAGAGAATGGCGATGATATGAATGAAATGTCTGATGATGAATATCAAAAATATTTAATGCAAATAGATCAGCAAGAAAAGGAATTAAAACAGAACGAAACAAATAAAAAAAAAAATGCTTCAACAAAACAGAAAAAGGCAAAAGGCAAGGAAACAGCGGGAACAGAAATTTTGGAAGAACCGGATCCATTAGAAAAGGAACAAGCGCAAAAAAACCCAAATCCAAATGATCAGGAAACAGTGAAAAAAAATGTAATAAGATCTGCACCAAAGCGTATTTCTGAATTGACTAAAGAAATAGCAGATCTCCAAAGACAATACCGAAACTCGGTACTTGAACGTAAAAGCTATCAAAAGAAAATCGATCATTATGAAGATATTATTAAAAAGGAAACCGGCTATATTGAAGAAGAAAAGAAAAACAAAGCCAAAACACAACTTGAAAAGACGAATGCCAAATTAAACCAACAAACAGAAAAAATGGAAACCTTTTATTCCCAGCTAAGAAATCAATACGATTTGCTACAGCAGGAGAATAAGCAAATCGTCGAAAAAAGTAAAAATCTGAAACAATGGCAAATCAAATTGAAAAAGCAATTAGAAAATACACAGCAACGATACATAGATTTGAAAAAGCATGTCGAAAAAATGCTGAACGATGCCTACGGGAAAATGGATTCCATTAAAAAGACAATGGAAAAAGAAAATAATAATGCCTTTGGTGGATTGCAATTAAGAAAAGCAAAGTGCATTAAAGCTGAAAATACATCCTTTGCTTTACAAAATCATCTTTTACAAAAAGAAAAAGAAAATAAAGATTTGATGAAAATAGTTGAAAAAATTATTTCTCAATTAGAAAGCAATCAAATTTAAAAAAGAAGAAGAAGAAGAAAATATTTCTTTTATTTTATTCTTTTTTATTAATAAATTTCTTTAATTTTGTTGATTTATTATTTATTTATTGTTTTTCTATCAATTTGCGTTTTCCTTTTCCTTTGCGTTTTCAATTTGCTTTTGCTTTTGCTTTTACCTTTACTTTTACTTTTGCTTTTGCTTTTACTTTTACTTTTGCTTTTGCTTTTGCTTTTGCTTTTGCTTTTGCTTTTGCAATTGATGAAAATTCTTTATTTCAAAATATTTTATTAAAAATCGAATTATTTTGGAGTTTTAAATATTCAATGGTTTCAGATTTTGAATTGTTGTGTATTGTGATTAAACATTATATAATTCAATTTTATGAAATTTTCATTAATTTTTTGTTTTTTATTCAGTAATTTTTTTTTTCAAATGAATTTGATTTTAATTAAAAAACTATTAAGAAAAATATAAAGTTATTAATAGATCCCTTGAAAAAAAGTGTAAAATAATGTTAAATATATAAATGAAAAATGAAACACTGATAAAGAATACTCAATTTCCTTCAGGATGTAATAGACTATGTTTATGTGTTTAGGTTTTTTATGTATTGAGAAAACAAAAAAATAAAGAGATTGATCAATTGAACCGGAAGAAACTGATTTTGATGAAGTCAGATTCTCTTTAAAAAAAATCATTTAAGGGGGGTTTTAATCCAAATTGTTTTACTTCAAGCGAAAAAAATATAAGAAATAATCAACAAATAAATACCTACGAAAACAACAATTACACAATATTATCAAAATGAATATTTCATTTTTTTATAAGAATTACTTTTAGTCAGTTTTCAGATCAAAGTAAAACCATAATTAAAAGAAAAAATTCAATAGGTACTGACGAAAATTTTCTAAATAGTTGGTTTAAATATGATATAAAATCATTTCAAATTGGAACAAAAAATATATTATTTTGAACATATACCTTTAGTGAATGGGGTAAATTGCATTTTCGAAATTTTCTTTTGAATTCAAAAATACTTCATGAAGTTGAAGATACACCTCGTGTTTTTTGTGGTTTCAAACTCTTTTGGGCCAAATATCCATAACAACAATAATAATATAAATTGAATTTTTTTTATAAATTTTTTAGATTCATTTGTTTTAAATTAAAAAAAAAATTGAAAAGTTAAAAAAAGGTTTTTAGAAGATATTATTGTATCTTTCTGAGTTAAAATGTTTTCTATTGTGTGTTTTTGTTGTTGATGGACATTTTTTCAGAAATATAATCAATTTTAAATTGGCCACCTTCTCATGTAAAATGTTATTGGGTTATTTTAGATTCTCTTTTTTGATTCTGGAAAAATTTTATTTGTTCAAAAAAAAATAAAACTCAAGAAAATTTCAGAACCTTTTTTAATTCTTTTTGATTTTATAGTAAAAAGAGGAAATATCTTTAGTTTAATGATCACAGTTTGGAAAATCTTAATTGTTATTTTTATTTTCCATTATATTTTTTTTTGTCCATTATTTCAATCGTTTAATATATTTTTTTCGTGTAAAAATGAAATTATTAGGAATTTTTTCGTTCCTCAATTATTTTGATACCTTTTACTTATTAAAAGCTATGTTAAAAATTATAAACTCTGTTTCAGTTAAAGGGGCCCAACGTTTTTTTCAAATATCAATTATTTTATATAATTGACCTTTGAAGAATAAATAAGAAATAAAGAGAATAATAAACCTCAAAGAAATGTTGATATATGTCTGAAAGAAAACTAATTAATCAATGGCTTTTCTTAAAAATTGAAAAACTCAAATTCTTAGGGCCCTATTGAGAAAAACAAGGATGTTCGTTTTGAACTTCTACTGGTATTTGAATAATAAATATGAAACATTTTTCAATTCATTTTTCCATACTTTTCTTTTAGAAATTAAGCCCCCAAACGAAGTTTGTTGGTATTTGTGGTCTCTATTTGAAAAATGAAATGAAAATAAAGTGAAAAATTTTCACATTTATTAAACAAATATCAAAATCAAAGATCGAATAGAATTGCAATAGAAATCAATAGATTTCTCAACAATCTTTACGTGGTTTCAATGACCTGAGAATAACATTTTTTTACCAAGTGACTATTGATCTTGTAATAAAAAAATTTTTTACAACTGAATGACGTTTTTAAAAAAAAAAATCGAAAAAAAAAAAAAAAATGTGAAGAAATGTGAAAAAATGATTTCAATTTTGAAAATTTCCAAAAAATTTTTTTCTTCTAATATCTATGCTAATCCTTTAAACACATATATTTTACCATTACAACTGGGCCCCTTTGACTGAAAAATAGTTTACATTTTTTTCTGTAAATATCTTTAGTCACTCAAAAATGTTAATTATATTTACAAAGAAGTAAATAATAAATAATTAAGTACTTATTTTTATTTATTTTTTTTTTTTAGTGTATATCAATTTTCTTGATCATTTTTTCAAAAAATAATTAAAATGAAAATTTAACCCAATTTTTTTTTTTTTTTTTTTATAGGTAATTTATATATAAATTGATTTTTATATATTTTTCTATATAATTTAATAATAATTGTAAAAAAAAAAAAATAAATAAAAAGTAATAATAATATTCTTTATTTTAGTGGGATTATTATTTTAGATTGTAAAACCTTTTTTCCATAAAATTTTAATATTGATTATTACATATATTAACTTTAGTGTTGAGGTACTTTATCTTATTTTGTTCGACATATGAAATTTTTTATTATGAAATAAATAAACTAAAAATTCTTTTTCTGTATTAATCTTTTGATTTAGAAATGACTAATTGATATGAATTTATTTGCTCGGGATAATGAAAAATAACTGATATTTTCTGAAGTTAAATAAGATGATATTGTGAAGTTGGGAAGAAGGAAAATTGTTATCCTCTTAACCCAAGAACATTTTTTTTCTCTGGTATGTGACCTAAAAAAAGAGTTATATCTCAAGAGTTTAAACAAATGAAATTATAAGAGTTTTTATTGATTTCACAACTTAGGTTCAAACAATAAACAACAAAAATAGATAAAAAATAAAACCAGAAAAAAATTTATTAAAATTTTAAAAGATTCTTTGAAGAACTTGCTCTTCTAAGGTTATTGTTTCCCCATCCGGATTTTTTGAAAATTTGAAGAAGAACACTAGATTAGTTCCATATGATCAAAACTTGGTTTAAATTCACAGATTTTAGGTATTGTAATCATATTTATAGTAAACAAACTAGAACATTTATATTTTCAATATTCTCTATTTCTTCTTTAATTTTCTGGTCTTTAATAAATACTTTTTATATAATCTAATATAAAATAGAATATATAACGAATTTCATTGACAATGATTGATTTTGAACATTCTTCAAAAATTTCTTGACTTAATGTAGCAAAAAAAATGTTTGTTCTATTTTATAATAAATTTTTAATTTCATTGTTTTTTCTATATTCACAAAAAGAACTCAACATTTTTTTTTGTTAAATGAAATATATTTTCAATAAATCAAATAAAAAAATGAATTTTTGTAATTCTTCATTATCATATTCAAACTTGAAAAACCAATTTACACAAATTTCAAAAATTGGGACAATAATGAAATATTTTTTTTAAAAAAAAGTAAATTCAAAAAAAAATGTTTGAAACCCCGTATTTACTTTCAAAAAATTGTTTCTTTGTAATTTCTTTTAAAATGAATAATTTTACTATTTAAAAATATTATTATTAAAAGTTTAATTTCCTTAAAATTTTGTGAAATTTTGCTAAATATTTACAATGAAAGTGTAAAAAATTTTTTTAAAAAAATTTATAGTTTTTTAGGTATTTCTATTATAAATATCAATTTGGATAAGAATTTTCAAATTTTATAATTTCTAAACAATATTAAGTTATTTTATTCTTAAAAAATGAATTATCGATTTTAAGTTTGGTATCTTTTAGTAAAAGTGGGTTTAAATTATTGTATCGTTTTGAAAGTCCAATTATTCATAAACTATATACAAATAATAAAAGGATAAAATAAACAGAATAATTTTGGGATGAAAATAATCACTCACATCACTGTTCAAACAACCCAGTGAAACTTTTTTCAGTTTTAGATCATGATTACCTATATGAAAAATTTATATCAGAAATTGAAAATTCAATTTTTATAAAATTATCAAAGAAAAATTTTCAAATATTACATGTTTTAAAAGTAATTTTATGATATTAAGTAACAAAAAACCCAAAAATGAATTTTATAATTAAAGAAATCACAAAATTCAGCAATAAAAATGCCAAATTATAATTTTTAAATAGTTTACCCCTTTTGATTTTTCAATTTTGAAAACATAAGATCAACACAACATTAAATGATTTTTTATAAATTAATTGTTTTTAATAAAAACCAAATAATTTAATGGTATAAATTTATTTCCTTTTAATATAATATTTAATGTTTACCCTTCGAATAATACAAAAGTACTGATTTGCCATACAAGAACAATTTTTTCAATCTATAATTGAATTTCTACTTTTTAGAAAATTTTAGAGTAGATCTCGAAATTATGTTTTATAATTCTGAATTTGAAATGAAATAAATTTAAAAGTAATTACTACTATTCCATAATTTAGAATCTTGAAATTTAGCTTGACATTCTTAGAAAAAAAAGAATCATATTATTTCATATTGCGAAATATATAAATTTATTAGAATCAAATAAAAAAAAATATCAAAAATTTAAAACAAAATTCATGATAATAAAGTTATTCTAAATAAAAAAATGCCTAGGATATTTAATGGATTTCATCTAAATTGTGGAAATGACTTTTCTTGTCAATAAATTTTCTTCGAATCTTCTATTGATAAAAAATTAAAGGAAATAATAAAACAAAAAAAAACTTTGTAAAAATTATATATATTCAGGTACATAATACCCTATTTTTTGAGGAGTTCTGTAGACTTTTTACTCCAAAATTAAAAAGATTCGAGTACATTAATTTTGCATTTTTATTTTTAAATTAAAAAATAAATAAAAAATAATGAGAGCACAGTCAGTTCCACTTTCAAGGCACAAACTTTCAACGAAAATTACAGCCCAAAAAAATCTCAAATTAAGGCGAAAATTTGGAATTTTTTTTTTTACAATTTATATTTACTAGAACCTGAATTTTGTATCTTAATTTGAGGTTTTTGTTGTGCCTTAAATTTTGTTAAAAGTTTCTGCCTTAAAAGTGGAACTGACTTTAAAATATCCTATTATTTATTATATAATGTAGAATTTATATATATAATATCGATCTCTTATAATTGTGTTTTTATTCATCCTAAAAATTCTGGGAAAGTAAACTCTATTTCAGTTAAAGATACCTAGTAAAAAATTGATAAATTCACTATCTTTCAATAGAATCAACCAACACACTATTATTTAGAAATAAGAAAAATAATAATATTCCAATAAGAATGGATAATCATTAAAGAAATACCTTAAAAAAACACTAAAATCTAAGAAAAAAAGAATATAGTAAAAAAAGTTTCGGGCCCATTTCGTTGGGATTTATCGTGCAAAATTTCACATTTTATTTGAAAAATTAAATTTGTTGGACAATAAGATTTTTTAATATTAAATATATTTATTTTAAACGAAATTAAAAAGCCACAATGTTATCAAGTAAATTATCTCCATTTTCGAATAAATTGTTAACAATTAAATAATATGTTATTAAAGATTAAAACTTGAATAAAAAAAAACAAAAACAAGAAAACTAAAAGAAATTATCATTTTAAAAATGATTTGAGAATTTATTATTAATTAGTATTGTTGATATTTTATATGAATGATTGTATTCCAATAGACTTTTATTTTAATATAATAATTAAACTGATATAATAATCAAAATTAAGATTGGTTAGATGGACTATTACAAAAAAGAAAATTTCTATTGTTATTGTAGTCTTAGTTGTTTTCTCTTTCTTCTTTAAGTTCAAATTCAATGTCTATATCTATTTTCACAACTAGCCCACGTTCTATGATTTTTTCGTTTTCGATAATAATAGGAAAAATTTGCACGAATTCTTCGTCGTCTTCTGGAATATCATTCTCGAATTCATTTAAAAATTCTTCATCATATTGTTCATTTTCAAACCATTTTAATTCTAATTCTTGATCCGTTATTAAAATCTTTAAAAACAATGAGTAAGTGTATTCAAAAAATGCCTTTAGTTTTAATTTTAAAGATTCTTCAATCCAATCTGAATATGTCATCATTTTATTCAATAATTTTTCACTTTCTTCAATGATCTCCTTTTTTGCTAATATCTTTTCGAATTGTGTCAGTGATAATAAATAAATGAATTTTTGGACAAAAATCTCGCTATTTTAATAACAATAATTAAAAGGAAAAAAGCACATATTAATAAATTTTTAATAAAGAATTATTTCGTATATTTGGAATCAAAAAATCGAGGAAAAAGGGTCAATTTTGTTGGGAAGATTTTATATTAATAAACCTAAATTATTTTAGGTTAGGACATATAATAAACATATTTTCATTGGATTAATATTTATTCAAATAATTTTTATAAAATTTATATTTCAAAATTTAAATTCCATTTTTTTTACATTTTATCGTTTTTTTCAAGTTTTGTTATTTAAAATAACAAATTAAGAATTAAAGGAATTCAACTTGAACAAAAAAATTGATGTGAATTTGATTTTTTGATTTTCAAAAAATAAAAATGTAAGCTCCGATTAAAAATTTTGTATATACCAAAATTCAATTTTTGAAAAAAAAATCTTATTAAATAAATTATATTAAGAAATACTAAATTAGAACTACTAACCGATTGGAATGTTCATAATTATTTATAAATCATAATATATACAAAACAAAAAACAAATAATTATCAATCCTAATAAATCAAGATTTTGTTTGAAAAACTTTTTAAAAAAATGATAAAAAATGCATTGGTAAATTTGTTTAAATTCTAATTAATAATTATTGATCCACCAAATTTTTAGTTAACTTATCAACTGATTTTATTTAGGATTTTCTATTTAAAAGAACTCAATTTAGCCTAATCTCAATCTGTTCAAAAAAAATTTCAGATCTCAAAAATAAGGTTACGTAATACAATAAAATAAAATGAAAACAAAAAACTTTAAAGATGAAAAAATGATTTTGATATTTTTAATAAAATCAAAATTATTTCAAAATTGCTGCACTGTGATTCGTTTAACTGTTTTAACTTTGTTAAAAAATTTTCTTTTATTAGTTGATCTTGCTTTTCATTTCCAGGTTTCTGTGATTTCTGTGATTTCTGTGATTTCTGTGATTTCTGTTATTTTTGTGGTTTGCTCTTTCAAAAAGAAATGAAAATATTCTATATTCTTTTTAACTTTTAGAATGAAGATCTTCAGAAACCTTTGATCTTTTACTTTTTTAAAGGTTTTATTTGACAACATAAGTAAGGTAATTGATTAATAAAATAACAAAAAATTTTAGTTTTTAAAAATTATTTTTTTTTTCTTTTTATACTTCTGAAAACTTTTTTTCAAAAGATTAAATTTTATCGAACCTTAATGAATTCTCAAATTTAATGTTCTTTATTCGTTTTAATTTATGAATGTGTTTTGTTGAATTCCCTCTGGAAAAACGAATTCAATTTTCTAATGCGGTTTCTCCTTGTTTTGTTAACATGAAGAGTCAGATAATCGGAGATAAGTTCAAAAAAGGATTCTAGATATTTTCACATTTACCATTTTATGCTTAAAGAAATGAAAATTTCTGCTAAATTTGGTGTTTTATCATCTTTTTTTCAACTAAAGTCCTTTTGGAAAATTAAACTTAGATTTATTGTCTTATATATATATATATATATATATATATATATATATATAGTAACCCAAAAGATAGCAACTGATTGAAAGAATTTCTTCTTAGTGGTATTCAATTTACACTTTAATATTAAAAAATAGTTTCTAAAATGGCAAAGTAACATATTTTAAATTTATTCTGAGCAAAATTAAAATCAAGTTAGATCACTGATATTTATCTTAAGTTGATCTTTATGAATTCTTTTTGGTTGTACTGTGACGTTTCTTTTAAGTTCAAATCCACAAATAGTTCAAAATATTTTATTTTGAAAATTTGTAAAAAAAAAATTCAAATTACAAAAAAAACAATAAAAATAAAAACAAGTAAGCTATCAACAGATAATTAACCAAAAAAAATAGTTCAAAAATGAGAAATTAGGAATGTAATTATTATTTACTTTTACACCGAATTTGGTTTTAGATTTAACTAAGGACTTTAATTTGAAGATATTTTTTTATTTTACTTTTTGAAAAAAAAAAATGAGAAATTTTTTTCCTAACTCGATGATAAATAAGCCAATATAAAAAAAATATCTTTCATGAGGTTGAGTAAGCATGTAGGCATTGTTTAATGTCGAAAATTAAAAAAAAATTCGGTAAATTACACAAATGCTTTCAATTTTTTCAAATAATTGCTTATTCAAAATCAAATCAAAAGAAATGTATTTTAAAAAATACACCTTAACAACAACTTAAACTAATTTTACTGATAAACATCTCAAACATTACATTTTAAAAAAAGTTTTAATGTTTGCTTTAATAACGTTTGACTTTTTCAGAATTTCTCTTTTTCCTTTTAAGAGAAGGGTGGTAATGGGTTTTCATTGATATTTTTAAAAGAGAAATTATCATCTTCTCTCTTGATCTCATCCAAAACCCCTGAAAGAAAATTCTTCTCTGTTCGTTTACAGCTATTTTAAAAAAGTTATTACTTTTTTAAATCTTTTTTAAGTTTTTAATTCTAAAAAGGTTTTGAAAAGTACCTAACTTTTATTTTTTTTATACTTTTTACTTTTTCCAAATTTACCTTTTTAAATTGTTTGAGTTCCTCCTCTTATTTTTTTTTGGGTGTTTGGGGGAGGAGGCAAAAGGAATAAAAAATCATTATAAGAATTGGTAGACTTGTCCATGACTAACCTAACCAAACTTTTTCATGATCAGATCTAAAATGAATCCAACTGGACTTATGTAAATTTAGAGAACTGAATCCAACAAATGCGATCTGAAACCAACCAAAGTGAACCCAATTGAACTTTCCATACAATCTGTCAAGTAGTTACTTTGACTGGGTTTTTGCTGTCGAGTCGGTATCTTGTACTGAGATTTTTTGAAAACAAGATTTGGCAAACTTGCAATAAAAAATAAAAAAAAAAAGCAAAAAAAGTAACTAAAAAGAAAATTTCGAAAACCAAATCTTATTCTTAAAAACTCGGAACTTTATTGATTCAACCCATCTATAAAGTTCAAAATTAAAACTTAATAAAGTAGCCTATTTCATTTGATCTATAGTTGTTCAAATGTTTAGAACTCTTTATTAAAATGAATTATAGTACCGATCCAAACAAATTCGAAATAAAAGGAAAAAATCACAAACCCATTCAACACTTGGGATGCAAAAATTAAACTTTACAATGAAGTTTTTACTTTTTTTATTTTTTTTTATACTCTCTTTCATTAATTTATTGCTTTTCTTTCTCTTTTTCTTGTCTTTGTTTAGAAATAATTTTTTTTCTTTTAATTTTTTAAAGAAAAGATATCCTTGAGTTATAATCTTGGCTAAATTATAGCTAAGTTGAAAAAATTAAGTACAATTTTAGAGTTTCAGGAAGTGCCTCCAAGTGTAGTAGAGTGCCGTAGAGTGTCGTAGAGTGCCACAGAGTGTCGTAGAGTGCCACAGAGTGTCGTAGTGTGCCTAGGTTTTCTTGAGGTTTTTTGTTTCATTTATTAAATCTATCGATTTTCGTTAGGTTTTTTTTACTTTTCGAAATAAACCGAAAATTTGTTAAAATTTTCGGTTTATTTCAAAAAGTAAAAAAAACCTAGAACACTTCACAAATAAACATAAAACTCAAGAAAACCTAACGGCGATTTTCCAGGATTCAAAAGAATGGTGAAAAATCAAATATTTTGCTCTATTCTTTTAAATTCTGGAAAAGATAACGGCGGTTTTTTTAATTTGAGAAATAAACCGAAAATTTATTTAATTTTCGGTTTATTTCTAAAATTAAAAAAAACCTAACGTGAAGTTGCTCGGTTTTTTTTACTTTTTGTTTTTGTTTCGAAAATCAATAGATTTTCAAATCTAAACAAAAATTAAAAAAAACCTAACGGCAAACAGGAGGTGATTTTGTTGAATCACCTCTTTTCAATAATAAAAAAAAAAATAAATAAAAAGTACCAAAGTTTTTTAAAATCAAAAACTTTTAAAAAAAGATTTAAAAAAGTTATTACTTTTTTAAAATGGCTGTATCTTTTATCTTTTATTTTAATTTAAACAAATGATTTAAAATAAATATTTTAAAGTGTTTTCCTCGAAACAACGCTGACTTGTTATAATTTCAACAGTCTGATGTTTTTATTACAAATAAATTCAAAAATATTTTAATATTTTTTTGTTCTTGAAAAAAAATTAAAAATCCACATGAATTTAGATAATTAGGAATAGTTAATTAAAAATAAATATAAACACAGCGGTTAGAAAAATGTGAGGACTTTTTTTTTTTTTGATTTTGTCAGAATTAAAACTTTTATCAAGTTTTCTATTTTTAAAAAAGAGGGTTTTCAACCTTTAAATGAGGCTTAGGGGCTGGGGTCTGAAGGAAAGCACATTTTGAAAAAAAAGTAAAGACTTTATTAAGGGTCGATTCATTACGGTGAAAAATAATTTTCTGAAATGGAAAAAACAATTTTGTAATTTTTATCAGTGTCTAATAACAATCAAAAACCAACCAACCTATGATGTACGATCGATCTCCAAAAATCAACAATCAAAAACTAGGACATTTTTAGAAAAAAGCGCCAAAGGTCGACACTCGATTTCCAATTTGAATGATTAGAAAAAAAATTCGAAAACAACTGTGTTGGTTTTGAAAGAGTCGCTCTTTCTCTCTTTTTGAGATCTTGAAGATTTTTTTTTTCTTTTTTTTCATTTCTCAAATGAATTATTTTTTTTCTCTAGAATATTACAAAATCCTTACTTTGTCAAATATAGAGGGTTACAAAATAATAACAAATTAGATTAAATCAAATTAAATTGATTTTGTAAATTTAGATAACAATCTGTTTTAAATTAAAGAAATTTAACCTCTTTTGAAAAAGAAAATGAGAAAAGATGAATTTTTTTTTTTAAATTTTGATTTTTTGAATTTGAGAATTCCTTTTAAACTTTTTTTTTGATAATTGAATTTTTTGCTAATGAGATACGTTCTAAGAGATTGTTTTTTTGGTTATTTGAATTTTGTCAATCATAAGAAAGGCAATTTCACAATACCCTTTTTAGTTTCAGGTCACCCCTTGAGTATGGTGCATTTTCACGGTAAATGACTCGATCCTTAAAACACAAAACTTTAAAAAAGTTTTAATTCTATCAAAATCAAAAAAAAAAAAAAAAGTTTTCACTTTTTGAAAATGACTGGACCATTAAAGCTTTATTTTCAATAATTTTAGGCTCGTTGAAAAAATTTGAATATTTTTCATTTTCGAGTATTTTTATTGTTTTGACAGTTTCCCTTTTCAATTTAAAGGATCTTTTTTGAAAAGATTTGTTCAAGTTTTTGAAATAAAAGTGATCTTTCCAAAGTGTTAACTAAACATAAACAAAAGGGAAGTCGGAAATTAACGAATACACTTAGCTAACTTGAGTTCAAAAAAGAGTGTTGATTAATTGAGTTGTATTAAAATTAAATTAATTTGTTTTTTCTAATTGCAAAGAAAAAGAGAAAAAAATCTAGAAAGCTGTAAAACAAAACAAAACAAAACAAAAAAAAAAAAAAAAAAAGTTAAAAAAAAAAAGAAACAAACTTTTGAGCGAAAGATAATTTATATTCTTCTTTTAAGTTCTTTTGAAATGTTTCAACTTTTGAACGTGTAAATGACAAGGAATTTTTAATTAATTCAACAAGATACTCAAACTCCCTTTTGAGAAACTGTTCTTCTATTGTATACAATAAAGGTTTGAGGTAAGTTAGGAAAAAATAAGGAACGGCTTTGTTGATGGCATTTTCATTTTTAACCCTATATGCGTCGTTTTCCAAAATAAAAGCGCTTTCACCTTCTTCAATAATATCTGAACATTTTTCATAAAACTTGATAAGATCTTCTTCAGATTTTTCTTTCAATTCGACAAGGAATTGTTTTTTAATTTTTTTTGGAAATTCTTTTTTTGTTTGATCATTGCTTTGGTTTTCTTCTTTTTCATTTTCTCTTTCATTTTCGCTTTCACTCGATGTGTCGTGATCGTAATTTTGATCTTCGTCTTGTTCGCTGTTACTTGAAATTGAGTCGCTGTTATGCTCTCTTTGCTGGAAAATTCTTTCATTGCTTTCTTCACTAATTTCTTCGATTTGCTCAAACTGTTGGATTTGTTTCTTCATATTGGTTTTTAAAGGGGTAACTGTTTGAAAGGATGTCGTTTCAACGGTTTGCATGTGGAACGGTTTTTCTTGGAGATTATATAATTTGTTTATATCAATTTCTTGATTTTGCTTCAATTTTTTTTCTTGTTCTTTTTCTTTATCCATTTCGATTTCGTTTTCTTTTTCCATTTCGATTTCGATTTCTATTTCTTTTTCTTGGACTTGGTTTTTATTTTCTTCTTGATCAAAATCAGATACTTTCTTTTTGTTAACACTCTTATCTTTTTCTGTTTCTTTTTCTGTTTCTGTTTCTTTTTCGGTTTCTTTTTCTTTTTCCCCAACCCGAACTTTGTTTATTGCTTCATAAAATTCAGATATTTCTTTCTGATAAATATTCTCTTTATCAAATAATAAATTTATATAATTCTTGTTTGAGACTGAAAAATGTTGTCCCATCCCTTTAATAAAAACAA
Source organism: Anaeramoeba flamelloides (assembly GCA_027625915.1). NCBI lineage: Eukaryota > Anaeramoebidae > Anaeramoeba > Anaeramoeba flamelloides. Next base: position 5,740,326 of record JANTQA010000032.1, on the reverse strand, counting down.
AAACAAAAACAAAAAATAAAAAAAATGATTAATCATTTCTGTCAAAAAAACAAAAATAACACAAAAATTTTAGTCACTTTTGTTACTTAATAACACTTTTGTTTTTTAGAAATTATTCCAAATTTCAAAAGGAATGACAAGATCAAATTCCAACAACTTTCAATTTAAAAGTTTTTACAAGTCAAATTTTTAAAAACATTTAATTTAAACAAGTTTCTCCTTTTTGGGTTTTATAAAAAAAGAGTTTTAGGTGATTGAAGATTAACAAATATTTTTCTTTTTGATAGCCTCAAAAATTTCAATTAAATTCAAAATTTTATATTTTTATAATAATTTTTTTTACCCTTTTTTTGGGTTTTAAAAGTTTGTAACAAGATTTGGAATTTGGAAAAATATATAAGAATATTAGAAAGTGAAATATTGCAGACTGTCAGTCTGAAAGTTTGATAAAGTCTTGAAAGTATTTGTATGGATTGTGCGATTCTTGTCATGATAATCTCATTTTAATTTCTGTTATTAATTGTTTGAAACTTCCACAGAACTCTGGTTAAAAAAAAAATGTAACTATTTTTATTGTCTTTCAACACATTAAATATATTGGAATAAAGCTGCTGAATACTAAATGATAAAAGGGAATTTATTTTTGGGCTAATTTTCATATTCATAGAGTTTTAAGTTATTGTGGTATTTTACATTCACCTCTCAAAAAGAATTTTCGTGAGAAAGAAAATGGAGAAAAAAATTATCAATTTTCAAGTTAATAAAATCAACAAAAAAAAAAATTTACAAAATAGATTTTTTAAATAAAGTAAAAAAATTAAGGTAGAGTGGGATTTCCAAAACAAACTTCAAATTTAAAAAAATTTCGAAAGGGTAGAAGTAACTGAAAAATAATATTCGGGAAAGCCATATGATTTTATTTGTGTTTCTAGATTTGAAAGGGAAATTATGAAATATTAAAAATCAAATTTTGGTTTGATCCAGGGGCATAAAAATGTGAGAATTATGAAAATTTCAATTTTTTTTGGATAAGATATTCTCAGAATGGATAAATTGAACAAAAATACTAGAACTCATTCAAATATGTTTTTAAACACCATTCCCCAATTTTAACATGGAAACTCTTCATAAAAAACTAGTAATAAACTTGAAAACTTGAAAGTCAAAAAAAAAGTGAACCGTTTTGTAAGAATATCCATATTTTAAACTTGAGATTAATTTTCTTGCAAAAAAAAATTATTTATTGACTTCAGAGAATGATAAGTTGAGGAGTCTTGTTAAAATTTAAAAAAAACTTTTTTTTCAGATATTTTTCAGTTTCTTGAAAGTTTTTTTTCAATCAAATTCACAATTTCAATTGTTAAAGTTTGACAATCAAAATATCCCTACTGAGTATTCTTTTCACTTTCTAAGCACAGTATTAAAATGTTTGAATTAATAGCATAAAATTACTTGAATATCATGGGGGGTAAATAAGATATACTGGTCCTTTAAAATGGAAGAGAAATGGAAAATTTTTCTTAGAATATATGTTGAAAATTGAAATTTCTATTTTATAAAAGACAACCAACCTCTGTGTATTGTTAGTGTCAAAATTAAAAGATTAATATTCAAAATCAACTTTAAAAAAAATCACATCCCAAGAATTTAAATACAATACGAAAGTCTGCAATTCAAAAAGAGAAAATTTGCATAGTTAAACTGATTTATAGGATTAAAAATTTTTAATATTAACTTTGAACGTTATAATCTATTTTTCAATACTGTATGAAAATTTTGTTTCCTTTATTTTGCCATAAATAGTATTGTAGGGGAAAAAATACTTGACATGAAAATAAACCCTTTACAAGAATTTTAATTGTTAGTATTAGTAAAATTTTTGTCTAATTTCAATCAAATCGTTTTTATAAATAAACAATTTTATTACTTGCCTAGTAATATACCTATATAAAGTTTACTAAAGTATGGTGTCTCTAGAATACTCAATTAATTGTTTGTTAGCCTAAGTAGATCTACTCTTTTTTAAAAAACAATTGAGTATTTAGATGTTTACATAGAGTTTGGAAAATGATAATTTTTATTCGGGTTTTTTGATTGATTGGATAATGTTTTGAGCAAGTTTAATTTAATTAATCATCATTCTATTAAGTGGGTGAGCAATAATTTATAAACCCCGATTCTTAAAATAAGGATACGATTTTAAATAAATGAAATTACACAACAATTTTACTAATACTTTTGATTAAAAATCTGTCCTGGTATTTTTTTCATTTACAGTATTTTTTTTAATACTTTACTTTAACTTTTTACAAGTTGTCTTGAGTTTCCTGAGATAAATTGATTATAATTTTGAATATCCATTTATCACTTGATATCTTTTCATATCGTTATATAGGTTGAACAAAGAATCCTGAATGAAACTCAAACTGGAGAATTGTAAAAAATACATACTTGTATTTGAATAATAAAGGGGAAAAAATTTTCATCTGATTTTTCTGATGAAACCATAAAGAAATTGATTTTAATTAGCGATCATCGATATGTTTTTTTGTTCATTTTTTATTCTTTGTATTGGTATATTCTGGGTATACTCAGATTCCCAAATCAATCCACTCATTCAGAATTGTTAAAAAATATGATACCGGAAATAGTATTCTCTTTGAATTTCAAATGTCAGTCTTTATAAGGTCATTTGTGGTGTTTGAAGTTGGTGTAAAATGGAAAATTTAGGATCCTGATTGAAAGGACAATTTCAGAATCTAAATACAGGTATTTGAATTTTAAATGGGAAAAAATTTCACTTAATATTCAATTTCCTTTTTCAAACAAAGCCACAAATTACAACCTAAATATGTGAGTACTCTATTTGTGAAAGAGGGTTCTTGAAAAGGAAGTGAAAATTTGTTCCCATTTATAATTCAAAGACCAGTAAATACAAATTCATGAAATTTTACCTCATTTAAATATCTAATACCACTATTCTTTTTTTGGTGAGGATTGGTAGGGATTTCACAGGTTCAAATTGATTAGCTTGTCAAAAAAACCTCCTAGTTGAATTTTTTCGTGCTTGAGAATTGGATTTCAGAAAGAATAAAATTGATGAAATATTGGGTAGTTTCTTATTTTGGAGCCAATTACTTGCTCCAAATTCACAATAGTTTGTGATTAATAAAATTTGTCAGAAAAAAGTTCTCTAAGGTCTTATTTGTGAAACGATGGGTAAAAAAAAAGATTACGTAATTTTTCAAAAAAGAAACACAATACAAACAAAAAAAAAAAATAAAAAAACAGGAACAATCAAATTAATAAAAATAAAGGAAATTAATCCACCAAAAAATGAAATTGTTTGTATATGTTGTTAAATAATAATTTATCAGAACTTTATTAAATCTTAATGTATAAGAAATTCATTTTTTTGGTTTTATTTCTAATAGATAATGATCACGTCACTTCATTGGGTACCTAAAGGAGCTGCAAGCGAGCTACCAAAACAAATAGAGTTGAGTGAAAAGGAAATTGAGGAATTGAATATTAAAATGAGCAAAACTGTTAAACAAGTCAACGAAATTAAAAAACAAAATTTTGGTAATACCTCTCAAGAAGAGTCCAACGAGATGAACACAGAAAACAATAATAATAATAACAATAATAAAAAGCAAAATAAGAAAAAAAAAAAAGAAAAAGAAATCCCACAAGAGCTACTCGACATTGATGAAGAAATTTTAAAAAAATTCAATTTAGAAAATTATGACGAAGAAGATCCAAAAGGAAACCTCTTCACTTATTTCCAAAATTTCGAAGATCTTGATTATTTAAAAAACTCCCAGCAAGAAACGGAAACGGGGAAGGGTAACAGCAACCAATTTGATGAATTAATTGAAGAAGAAATGGAAGAAAACAAAATCAAGCCAAGCGATATGATCTTGTTATCTGCCAAGAGCGATCAGACCCTCAGCACTCTTGAGGAAATAGTTATTGAAGACGAGTCCTTAAATATGTATGTCCACCACGACATCATTTTACAAAATTCGCCGCTGTGCCTTGCGTGGTGTGATCTTTCCTTGGAAAGAGCCAAGAGCGGCGAATTGCTTTACGACGAAAACAAAACGGGCAATTTGGTTGCTGTTGGTACCTTTGATCCGATCATCGAAATCTGGGATCTTGATCTTGCAGACACCTCAAAGCCAGTGTGCACACTGGGGCTGGGAGTAAACGAGAAGGAATTTGATCCCCAATTGCAAAACTTGTCTCCATATGCTCACGACGGTGCCGTTCTTACCTTAGCCTGGAACTCGGAGTATAGGAATCTGATGGCAAGCGGCAGCGATGACAATACTGTCAAAATTTGGGACCTGTCCACAACAGAATGCCTCGCGACAATTGGGAACCATACCGACGCCGTTGGCGCATTAGCCTGGAAGCCCGACGAGGGATCACTATTATTGTCCGGCGGGCATGATTCCGTTTGCTGGCTTTGGGACATCCGCAGCATGGCAGAGCAAAATAAGGAAAAGCAAAGGCAAAAGAAAATCCAACTCGATGGCGTCAAATTTAAATTAAGCTCTCCAACGGAATGCTTAAAATGGGATATCACAAGCCCCAACAGATTCTTCGTTTCTGTTGAAAATGGAGACTCCTTTTATTATGATATTCGAAATCCTAAAAAGCCTCTTTTCACCGTTTCCTGCCACAGAAAGGAGACAACACAAGTTGCCTTCTCAGAAATCCCAGGGCTCTTTGTCACAGGCGGCTCTGATAAATTTGTCAAGGTTTGGGAAATTTCAGAAAAGAAAATCTCACAAGTCATCAAACGCAATTTAGATGTAGGAAGCGTGTTCGCTTTATCATTCTCGCCAGACAACCCCCTGTTATTAGCAGTCGCTGGGAAAAAGGGCGAAATTGCTACTTGGGATTTAACTCAAGATAATAAAGTTTTTAAATGGTTTGAAAAAAAAATTAAACTTTATCTTGAATCAAAAATTCAAGAAAATACTAATCAAAATATTAACAAAAATTAATCTTTAAGGTTGTGTTTTTTTATTTATTTATTATTTTTTCTAAATTTGCTTTTGAAAAACCAACTACAAAATATAATTTTTTTTTTTTTTTTTGTTTATTTATTTATCACCGCTGTTCTTTTTGTGTTATTTTAGCTTCTTTCATGATTATAAATGTAAAATCTTGAAATAACCATCTGAGAATTCACACAACTCTAAAAGTCCCAAAAATAGAGTCTTTGCCGATCTCAACTGTTTTTCAAAAATTTTGACTCACTTTACTCGTGTGAGAAAATAATCGATTAGTCACAATACCTTCAAATTACACTTACCGGGGAAATCTTGATTTACACTTATGGTGTGAGTTTTTAGAAATCGGGTTTCTATTGAAAAAAAGAGAATAATCCTAGTAGAGGTGTATTGGGAATTATATTTGCTAAAAAATGACAAATTTATGATTTGTCCAACTCTTGTTTATAATTGTTTTTGAAAATTTGTGTCTATATTTGAATTGAGCCGTTTCCATTTTTAAAGTCCATACTCTTGATGGACAAAAAGTAATCCCCCAAAAAAAATCTTAAATTAAGCACATTTTGTGGAATTTTTTTTTTCAGACATTATTTTACAAAAATCCGAATTTTGGGGATTAATTTAAGATTTTTTTGTGCTTTAAATTTAGTCCAAAGTGTGTGCCTTAAAGGTTGAAATGATTAAAGATATTATGTTTTTTTCTTTAAATCATAATCAAAATAATAACCAAAGACTGAGTAAATTACAGAAAAATGAAGTTCTTGGGCTTTATTTTGCTCAAAATTTTTGGGTTTTCAAAAAAAAAAAAAACAATAACCTTTAATTTGTTTTTGGGAGTAAACTAAATTTGATTTTTGATAATTAACTAAAACTTTGAAAATGTCCAATTTTACGGATTCTTATATTCTACCAGCATTCGTTACAGTCAATACATATAAATTTAATAACAATAAAATTCAACAACTATAAACTATTGATATTACTTAATTTAGGAAATTTGAGATTATTTTTTAAAAAATGTTTTTTTAGGTTCTATTAGGATTTGCAATTAAAAACTGAAAAATCAAAAATTATAAATTTCCGCGGTTACGTTGTCTCTTAAGGGTTGAAGTTTTCTCAATTAAATTTTAATAATACACATTAAATTTTAAGAGTTTTATCATAAAGTCATAATTTGTCAGATAAAATTTGTACTAAAAATGCATTTTGAAATATTTTTATTATAAAGGACAATCTAAAATAATGAATTTGATTATCAAGATAATCTATTTCAAATATTGAGAGGGTGGGGGTTGAAATATTGGAACGTGGTAGTAGATAGTTTGGTGGTTAAAAACTGATTTTAATTCATATCAACCCCCAAAATGAGCTGTGGTTTGATTGAAGAAAGGCTGGATTATTTTTTATACTTTAAATTTTTTTTTTTCTTTTTTTGTATATTTTTTTTCTTTAAACAATAGTTAAATTGATGAATAAATAATGTATAACGGTCTATTTTTTCATGGTTTTTTTGTATTCTTTATCTACCAGTTGGTAGTACCGTAAGATGTTAATCTTTACATTGTACATTTCCTTCCATAAAGAATCAACATGAAATAATCCACACTGAGATATATCTATATGTTTATATCTTAAAATATTCCATGGTAGTGTATTTACCTTAATAAATAAATCAACAGGATGATAACTAGGTGTTTGGCGGGGTAGGACCGACAGTGTATAGTTTATATTCCCATTCTTGTTTTTTATCTAAATAGATTCTATATTTCAAAAAAAAAAATAAATTTGAGTGAAAAAATGATATAAAGTTCTGTTTTTCTTTTTTTAAGCGATAAAACGAATATTATTATTCTTCATTTTATAAAAAAAATTATTTTTTTTAACCAAAAAGAGAGAGAATGGAGCAAATATTGAATCAAATTAAATATAAAGGGGACTTAAAAGTGTTTTAATAAATATTGAGTCATTTTTATATTATAAGAATTTTTTTTATTTGACAAATATTTCTATAAAATTTTTTCAGAATTTAATATTTTTTTGTTTGAATCAAGCGATAAAAAAAAATAATTTTATGGAATAACTAAATTGAGAAAATAGGATTGCTCAGTATTATACTGATTTAAAATTAATATTGAGAACTTCATAATTTAATCTAATTTTTTCATAAGAAGATTTACTAAACACTAATAAACACAAAAAAAATTATTAATAAATTGTTTTCGGATTTACATTTTGATATTCTAGAAACTCAGCTTTTAAAACAACTCTTTGGAAAAAAATATTTTAAAGATCAACTAATTTTATAAAGTTTCTTATCATTTAAACCTTTAAAAATGCCTTTTCAAAGCTAAAATAAAACAAATTCCATATTGGGGAATCAAAACCAAGTTTTCAAATAGTCATTTGAATTTATTATTCTTAAACTATTTTTTTTTTTCCTTTTTTCACTTGAAAAATAGTTTTGGGTATACACTTCTCATGAATAATATTAATTTTTATGATTTTATTTTAATTTCCTATTGATAAATTGAAATAAAAGGTTACATGTGGTTTGATTCACACCTGTCGATAATAGTAATACCCTATTTTCTAAACTAAATCTGAGTTAGGATAACCAAATGGAAATTGTGGTTAACATACATTTTGTACAAAGTCTTTTAATTAACCAGTAATTTATTTCTTGGATATTTTTACCGAATAACAGTTTTACATACAGAATTAAAAATAAAACATGGTTAGTAAGAAGTCATTTATTCTAATATTCGATTTAAGATCAATAATTAATTGATATTTTTTTAATATTTATTTGTATTTTTTTATAAATCCACCTTGGCCCGAGTGTGAATTTTTTATAAGGGATCGAAATTGATTTTCTCTTAAAAAAACAGTATCATATATGTTAAAAAGTAAAACAGGAATTCAATTTCATAAAAAACTGTATAATGTGTATTAGAAGGAAAATATTAAGTAATCCATTTTTGGGTTTTGAAATTAACAAGCAAATCGATAAAAAACCAACAATAATTTTGATCTTCGATTTCCAAAAATTCGAATAACCTTGGTTTTGCACATTTTTTTAAGTAATAATATTTGTTGTAGAATATACCAAACAAAATTTTAATTCAAATCTCCAAAAAAGAGTTGTAAATTATGTATCATTTCAAATTTTTAATTCAAAAAATCCGCTTAATTGATTAATTTCCCTTTTATAATTATGGTATTTTGATGATTTAATATAATTATTGGGATTTTTTTTTGAAAATTTGAAAGAAAATTTTGAGCATATTGTTTTACAATTAACATTAAGATAAAAATAACACTCAGATACGGTCAATTCCCCCTGATTTCTTCCATTATGAAGTTTAATTGTTGTGGAAAAAAAGTTTAATACTCTTTATCATTGGTAACCTTAATAGAACCTAAAGTAAAATCAATTAAAAGTTGAAACAAATTATATTAGGCAAAATTCATCATTCTACTATTTTCAGTTGGTACAACAATACACAATATAAGTCTACTTGATTATCGAAATATTTCATGTGGTTTTGGAGATCTCAAAAAAAGTCAATTTTTTGAACAAATTTTTATAATTGATTAATCAAAGAAAAACCCATACCACAAGGATAGTATTTAACAAACTGTTATTGTGATGAATACTTCATTTGGTCTTTATTTATTTAATATTTTTTTAATTGATATTAGTTTGAGTTATCAGGTTCTATTAATGTTTTCAATTAAAAACCACCTTTGGGTTTTTTTCCCTGTTGAACTTTTTTTTCTCTGAATACCAAAATTTTTATTTTTGGTTTTTACAAAAAAAAATAACTCTAATACATTAAGATAAATTGAGAATTTTGTCTTATGGTTGATAGAAATAGAATTTATTATTTCATTAAAGAAACTTTTAAACATCGACAACAAATTTATATTTCTACTTAATTGTCGCAGTAAGGTTGGAGTGGTTGTATTCGGATATCTCACCTCATCGGTTTTAATCAAAGTTTCATTGATTTATTTAAAGAAATGATTTTAAGTATTCAGTTTAGCAAAAATCAATACACACAAAATTAATAAAAAGTATCTTATCAGATAAATATGAAAATATATCAAAAAAAATACAAAATAAAACATTAATGATTTTAACAAGATAAATCAAATTTGGAAAACAAAAAAATTAACCTTAAAAACAGTAAACTTTAACAATTTTTACTAAAATTTTTCAAAAAATAGCCCCTACACAAAATAAATTCACTAACCAACCAAGACTAACAACATGGTTTCAAATTCAAAAATAAAAAAAACCCAAAAAAAAAAAAATCAAAATATAAATTTTATTTTAATTAATCCAAGTGAAAAAAGAGATCTTATTTTTCCAATTTTTAAAAAACATAACGATCAAAGAGAAAAGTTTCTCTGAGATTTTCAAAAAGTTTAAAATTAAAATATCAATATGAAAGAAAAAAAGAAAATCAGTAGATCTTTAAATGAAAAAAAAGAAAATACTGAATGCAAAGAAAATCAAAGAGAAACGGGTAATGTATGAACCACTGAATTCAAAGGATTTTGTGTCACCCCAACTATCTTCATCATCTGCAAAGAGCATATATTTGGTTTCTTCGTCAAGATCATCAATTGGTTTGCATTCTCCAAGTTCAAATGTTGTAACTTCTTCACAATCGTCTGTTTCATTGTGGCACCTTCGGAATTGGAATTTGTCTCCGCTTCCAATTTCAATTTCATACAATTTGTTATTTCTTGCTCTTTTCCTTTCTCGACGTTGAAATTGATAACTTCCATTTCTGGATCCTTCACAATTACTCTTGCTGTATAACCACATGGTATATTTGTTTTCATTACCAGAAGTAGTGTCATCGTCGTCATCATTTTTCCCACAAAAAACAAATGATCCTAAAACAAGAAGTGCCATTAAAAATAAAAAGCTTTTCATTTTGAAGAAGAAGTTGGTCGGTTAATAAATTTTTTTGTAATAAACAATTAAAAAAAAGAAAAATCGAAAATTAATGATTTCTTTACAGAACAAAAAAGTTTTAAAAGTGATTTTTCAATGAAAGAAATTTGTCAAATTGTTAATCAAATGAATAAGAGTTCAAGACTAATCAAAAGAAGGGAAAATCACAGAAATTTAATTCACAATTTTAAAATTTGTATTTTGTAGAAAAATTAAAGTATCTGTAATTTAATACACCTGTTATGGTTTTATTTTATTTTTAAACAATGAAAAGTTCAACATTTGAAACAGATATTCATTCTTAATTTTTCCATTTGAAGAGTAAAAAATTTTTTTTGGCAACAATTTGGAATTAAATTTCAAATTTCTTCTTGTTTCAGATAAAAGGAACAGGTGATCTAAGTTTGATTTTATTTTTTTGGTAAAAAAAAAAAATAATGTATGTATCAAAAATAGAAGAATTTCAAAAACAAAATAAGAAAAAGAAAAGAAAGATACAGAAAAAACAATTGTCACAAACTAATTTTCTATTACAACACTTTTCTTTTTTTTAATTTTTTCAAACCTGATTTTTTAAAAATAGATAAAATCTGAATTAACCAAAAATATCTCAAACCCCTACTCCTTTAAGTGGCTTTAAATGGTTTAATTTGTTTTTTCCAATTTTCAGATCAGTGAAATGCCTAATAAATGTAAAAAAAATTTGAACTTGTGATTTATTTTGTCATTTTCATGAAACAGATCAAACAAACTTGTACTTTTTCTGGTAAAAATCTTTCTTTCAAAAACAACAAATTATTGAAATGAATAAAAATTTTTTCTTATTTATAATAAAAGAGAACATAAAAACATTCTCGTTGTTGGTCGATCAGGTAATATATAAACAAACATTGAATTAGTATTCAAACATTCATTTTAGAATACTCGTAATTATTTCATAAACTAATATTTTTGAGTTAGAAAATATTTTCAATAAAGAAATTGTTTATTTGTCACAAATAATAATTCCATAATATTTTTGGTAAAGTATTAAATTTACTGTTCAAAAAGATTGTAGTTTTCATGAAATTAATTTCCATTCCCTTTTGTACCAAGAACTGTTCTGAAAAATTGTTTGAAAAATGAAGAAAATTATATTCAAAAATGGAGTTTTCTTATGTTTTTGAGAAAACTCGAAGGGACAGAAACCTTTTGACTACAGTTTTTAAAAATTCTTTTTGTAGTTTGAAAATTACATTTACTTTCTCATATTTGCCTAAAAATGTCCCTGAAAATCTTAAAGTCGAAAATATATTACCTTTTGAAATAAACAGACACAAATAAAATATGCCTTTCGAAATCTGTTCTCGATATTTTAGATATAGTAGGGAAAAAAATCCCGGACAAGATTTTTAATTGTGAATATTAGTAAAATTTTTGTCTAATTTCAATGAAATCCTTATTATAAATAACCAATTTTTTTATGAGATTAGTAATAAACCTACCTAAAGTTCACCAAAGTAAGGTGTCTCTAGAATACTTGAGTAATTGTTTGATAGCCTAATGTTGATCAACTTTTTTCAAAAAACAATCCAGTTTTATTGAGGTTTACTAGAGTTTGGAAAATGATAATTTTTCTCCTTGTTTTTTGATTGGTTGAATGGTGTTTTGAACAAGTGTGATTTCATCAATCATCATTCTAATAAGTGGGGGAGTTATAATTGAAAAAGTTCGATTCTTAAAAAAAGGAATTTGATTGTAAATAGCTGAAATTACAAAATAATTTTACTAATATTCACAATTAAAAATCTTGTCCGGGATTTTTTTCATGTACGGTATTTTTTTCACTGCTCTACTTTGAAAAGGTAATATTTTTGATCTTTGGATTTTTTTTTGTATTCCTGACTATTCTTGTTGGTTTTGAGTCTTTAAATCAATTTCCTTTTGCTGAGTTGTCTTAAATAGGTTTATTTTGATCAATTTAAGTATTTGTTACTGGTATTTGATATATAAATGGAAAAAATTTTCACTTCCTTTTCGAGCTTATTCTTCAATAAATTGAGTTTTCAAAGTTTCGTTGTAATTAGTGAACTTTATTTAAAAAAGGAAATGGAAAATTTTAAAAGTGAAATTTTTTCCCTTTTAACATAAAAATACCTGTAGAGAAAAAAAGACTGAAATATTCTTTTAAGAAAGGTTCTGAAAGATTTTGAAATTGTTTAAATATAAGGGAATAAATGACGATTTTTTTGTTGTGAGTAAAAATTTTGTTTCTTTTTAAAAGTCGAGTATTCGAAGAAAAAAGTCTTACTTTGTGTTTATTAGATGAAAAAAGAAAGGTGTCGAAAATTTTTGTCATATATTATTCAAACTCCTGTAGGTTTTCTGTTTTAAGCACTAAACAAAAAAAAATAATGTGTTTTTTTTCTGGGAATACTTTTAACAATAATTGAACAAAGAAACAAATAATAAACAGCAATTAAATATGGTTTGGGGTTCATAAAGTTCTTTTATTAAAGAAATAATTTTTAAAAATTAAGGATCATTATTAAAAGTAGTTAAATAATTATTTTTTATTCATTTTTATACCTTACAATATCACTCTTTCCTAAAACAGGATACAATTTAAAATATTTATATCAGAAATTGTAAAAAATGGAGTTTTAATTAATGATCCATGATTTAATTCTTGATATTAGTCTAAAAATGAGAAAAAGTTTTTCTCTTTAATTTTTTTTTTTTTTTAGAAATAAAGGTTTTAAACAAGTAGATTCCAAATTATGTTCTCTATTTATAAAAGTACAATAAAAATATTGTGAAAATTTTTTCCATTTATTAAGATATAATACAATATGTTGTATTTAGAAATTTTAAATTTAAGAATCTTATAGAAAAGTGATTTTTACAGTGTCTCAAAATATTGAAACTTTTGAATCAAAATATCATTCTAGGCTGATCTTATTCTGAAAACAACAAAATTAAATCAGAAGATCTAAAAAAGTTTTTAATTTTTTGAAAAATTTTTTTATTCAAATTTTAGGTTTTATTCAATTCAGTTTAGGATCTACAAAAAAATGAATCAATTGAATATCTTACTTTAGTCATCGAGTAAACCAAAAAAAAAATCGACTTGAGACTGTATATTTCAAACAATTGTTTTCTTTTTGAAATAGCAAACAAGAAAGATCGCTTTATCAAGGATATTTTTTTGAGGAATAGTTGGTTATAAAATTTTTCTACCAAAGTAAAATGTTAGTTGATTTTTTTCTTTTTTGACTGGTTGATTTGTATGAAAATAAATCAGCTATTGGTTTGGTTTCCTATCTATTCCTATTTTTATATTTATAAGAATAAACAATTTTTGACTTTTTTTTTTCAAAATTCTTTTTATCAAATATTTTTATGAAACTAAGTGTAAAACAAAAAATATGTCTGAAAAGATTCATTTAAAAGGATTAAATTCTGAATATCAAAAATATAACTGTGAAAATTTCGACTCAAATAAAAAAGAAAATTATATTAAAAATTGATATCAACATCTACCTAATTATTTTGATTTTCCAATTTGTGAGACAATAAATAATTATCAAATCAAACATTTACACCCAATAAAACCATTTTTCCTAAGCGAATTTTTAAAAATATCTATTTTCTTGCCCCAAGTTTAAATTCCAACAATTTAAATGAAAATTGGAATTTAAATTCATTTTTAAAAATTAGTTAGCAATAACAAATAATTGGTTAATCAAAAAAATTTCAAAAACAAAAAAAGTTTTAATATTAAGAATTAAATAGACTATTGAGCAAATTAGAAATAATTGATTAAAATATTGATTTTCGTTGAATACATTCTTTTTTATTTAATTTTTGTTTTATTTATTCTTGATGAATTTTTTCCTTATGTTGATTTCAATTTTTTAATTGGTAAACAAATATATAATATTAAGATATCCAATGTTTCTCTATTTTTTAAAATATTTAATTATTTAGTTAAAGAAACAATTTAAAAAATTTAATTAGAAACAAAATACGAGACCTTCAAAATTGGTAAAGTGTACCTACCCCTCTTCAAGTTCTAGTATTTTTAAAAAATAAAATGAGATATTGGTTAAGATCTGAAAAACATTATTTTTTGTTTTATAATTTGTGTTATGAATTATGGATGTGTCAACCTCATCCAAACAATTTATTAATTTGATTCTCTTTTTTGTAATCTAAAATTTGTATTTTTCCAATATAAAATGAAAAAAAGTAGTCTGTATTATTTTTATTAACAATTGAGTCAATTTATCAAAATTGAAAAATATATTTTTCGTTTTCTGTTGGAAAGTATTGATTTTGTAAAAATATTTTACAAATATTTTTAATTATTAAAAATTATAAAATTAATAGAGATATAGAAGATTAATTAACTCTAAATTTAATATTATTTTAATAACAATTAATTAATAAAATTGATATTTATTTAGGAAAACTTTTTTTATTCTATTAAGTTTTTTAAAACAAATTGTTTTCTGATCTTCAAAAGATAAAAATAAAAACATAATAAAAAATTTTGAATTTGAAAAAATAGTTCTTATGAGAATTTTGCCAATTTTAACAATCATATAACAAAAAATTAAAAAGTTTTTTGATCAAAAAAAAAAATGATTTGGAATTTTGTGGATAAAATTAATTCATTTTAAAAATATCTTCAAGAAAATTTTATTTTGAAAAATTTTTTTTTCTTTACACAAAAAAACTATTAATGAGTAATTTTTTAAAATAATTTGATAATTTTAATAATTATAAATATAATTCTTAAATCAAGATAAATATTTTTCAATATAAATAATAAATTATTTTTTTTTGGTTAACCAAAAAATTAACTCAAAATAGAAAAAAGAAAAAACCTTAATTATTTTTTATGAAAACACATATATCTTTTTGTATAATAATTCTAAAATATTCCTAGATAAAAATTGTTTCTAATGTAAGAAATAAAATGAATTTATTAGTTTTCTTTTTTAGAAAAAATGGAAAAAACATTCCCCACTGGAGAATATCCTTTTCTTAACTTCTTTTTTCACCAGAATTTTTGAAATGCGTCATAAATAACTTTTATAAGTACAACACATAACAAATCCCATTTTTTTAATATTTTACCTCACTTTTTACATTTGGATAACCCTTTAAGGTATAAAAATAAATAAATAATTAAACAAAAATGATTAAAATCCTTTTATTTGGATTACCTTTTATAGCATTTTCTTTAACAATCATTTTTTTTTTTTTTAAATTTACTTATACCCATTATTTCAGGAGATTATATATATATATATATATATATCCCCATATTCCAAATTGGCCCAAACAACCCCAATTTTTAAACAAAAGAATAAGAAATAAATTTGGAATATTAAGCAATTTATTTTGTTATTTATATTTAACACCCCTTTTTTATTTAATTAAAATTTTAGATGTACGAAAACAAATAGTTTTTCTGTTTCTATTTTTATTGCGATCACGAAATCATAATAATAATTTTTTTTTTAATATTTTTATTTTTTTAATTTTTACAAATTAGTAATTTTATTATTAAAACAATTTTAAAAATTTCGTTTTAGAATCGAATTAATGAAAAAAGAAATAATAACTGGGAAGTTTTTTATTTTTTTTTGAAAATTGACAAATGGAATTCAATATTTTTCATTCGAATTTGGATATTTTGAAATTTAATTTTACTATATCAGAAAATTTCAAGCTTTTAAACTTCCATGATAATAATACAACACTTGATAAATTAATTTAATTTTCAAATTGAATATAAATCCTTCTCAATAATTTTCAAAAAAAAAAAGTATATCAATTGACTAAAACAACATATTTTTTTTTTTTAATTTAACACTAATTTCTACTTAAATATATAGCTTTATTTACTCCAAAGTGACCAAAATTTTTTTCAAATGTCAATTTATTTTTGATTATCAAACTTCAAGTAAAAATAATAAATAAACAGAACTATCGCATTAAAGAATAGTTAAAATATGGATAAAGTAATTCGAATCAATCATAAAGTTTCTTAAAAATTGAAAAACTTTAAATTCTTAGAAGCCATTGAAAAAAACAACAATATTCATTCCGATCTTTCTATTTAAGTTTCAAATAAAATTTCGATAGAAATCAAAATGATTTCTTTACAATCATTTTTGCTATTTCAATAACCCTATAATAACACACTTTCCACGAATCGACCATCAATCTTGCAATAAAAAAAATCACAAATGAATTACAGTCAGTTTCACTTTTAAGGCACAAACTTTCAACGAAATTTAAGGCACAATGAAAATCTCAAATTAAAGCACAAAGTTCATATTCTAGTAAAAATAAATTGTAAAAAAAAAAATTCCAAATTTTGTGCCTTAATTTGAGATTTTATTTGTGCCTTTGTTTTTCGTTGAAAGTTTGTGCCTTAAAAGTGAAACTGACTGTAAAGAAAAAAGGTTGGGTTTGGAGACCAAAAAAAGAACGTAATAATAACAAATATTATACTTTTCACTCAGGGAGATATGGAATTAGATGTAAATTCTGGGGAGCTATTGGATATAATTAAAAAAGTGATTTAATCCATATAGATAAGTCTTTAAATAGCCAAGAATATCAAAATATTTTAGAAAATCAAATTTTGGATAAATTTAATAATCCTTATAATAATGATTTTTTCTTTTTTCAACAAGATAATGCACCCTGTCATGTTTCAAAATCAACAAGAAATTATTGTCGAAATAATAATATACCACTTCTTGATTAGCCTGCTAAATCCCCTGACCTTAATCCAATAGAAAATGTTTCGAAGATTTTAAAAGATAATATTTCTATTGACTGTAAAAATAAAAGAGAATTGTTGATTTCTACGTTTCAAGAATGGGAAAATCTGGATAACCAAAAAATCAATAATTTAATTGATACTATAGAAGAAAGATTATACAAAGTTAAAAGACTAAAAGGCAGACAAACTCATTATTAAAATTTATCATTTTTTTCAATTATTGAAATTTTTAATATTTTTATATTTTTTTTTATACTTTTGTGAGTAATTCTTAATATATATATCTTAATTAGTTGATTACAGTCAGTTTCACTTTTAAGTCACAAACTTTCAACGAAATTTAAGGCACAATAAAAATCTCAAATTAAGGCACAAAATTCAGATTCTAGTAAAATAAATTGTAAAAAAAATAATTAAAAATTTTGTGCCTTAATTTGAGATTTTTATTGTGCCTTAAATTTCGTTGAAAGTTTGTGCCTTAAAAGTCAAACTGACTGTACATTACTGATAAATTCAAATAAATTTATAAAAAATTTATAGTTCAGTTTCCCTTTTTAGTAATCTCAGAACTTTAACTTTGAAAAAAGTACAGTTAAAAGAATATATTTAAAGATCATATAATGTTACAAAGTTTTTTTACACTTAAGCCAATAAAATGCTTTATTCAAAAATTGTGTAAAAAAATTTCAAAAAGGAACAACAAACCAAAACTTTTCCAACATTTATTTGAATTTATCAGTATCAAAAAAAAATCGAAAAAAAAATGTGAAAAAATTAATCCAATTTTGAAATACAAAATAAATTTTTTCTTCTAATATCAATTTAAATCCTTTAAACACATGTATTATACATATTATAACCGAGCCCCATCAATTTGTAAATGGTTTATTGTGATATTGAATGGCAATCAATAGACAAAATAAATTTTCTATGTGATATTTAAAATATTGTGATAAACAAAAAATCAATTAATCAATAATTTTAGGGCATGTTGGGGTGAAAAATACCCCAATATTTTTTTGAGGTAAAAAATGTAGTGTTTGAAATCATTAAAACTAAGGGTTTTTTAAGCTTTAACAAACTTTTCAAAAAAAAAATTAATTTTTTTGGGATAAATTTTCTATCTAAAAAACCTAAATCAAAAAAATAAGAAAAATTTTAAAAATGTTGAAAAATATTTTTTACAAGCTATTTGTTATTATAAACTATACAATTTTTAGTGATAAAAATTTTCGTTCTAAGATAATTATTTATAAATTCCATATCTTTGAATCCTTTCATAACAATTCAAATTACAAATTTTCTTTAAAAGATGATTTGGGTTATTTGGGATTCTAAGGAAATAACATTTATATCCCTTTGCAATCTGGATTTGCCTAAATTTCATCAAGTTTTTTAAATTGGATTTAAAATGATATTGATCTACTAATATATTAATTTTCTTATTTGTCTTTAATCCAGATTTTAATTATAATAAAAAGTCAAAATAGTTCAAAGATAAAGTTGTTAAGTTATTGATTTTTTTTTTGAAATTGAAAAAAAAAATAATAATTATTCATTTTTACATTTTTTTTAAAGTTTTTTATTTTTATTTTATTTTTTTAAATGAGAAATTTTATTACATTTATAGTAATTCAAAACTCAACACATTAATTTATTAATATAAATCACCAAACAATTTTGCTAATTTTACGATAAAAAAAATAAATAAAAAAATAAATTACTTTGAATTTTAATTTTTTTTTTAGAAAAAATTTCAATAAATATCGAATTGAGAGAAAAATGAAATTTATTTCTTGAGGCCAAGATTAAATTTTTAATATGATTAATTTTCTAAAACTTTTATTTAAGCAATAGATAATAATTGAAAAACAAAAAAAAAAAAAAAAATTGTAAAATAATTTCAATTTATTAAATTGGAATAAAACAAATATAAATTACTTTTTAATGGATAAAATAATTATACCTAAATTTAAAATAAAATAAAAAATAACTCTTAAATATTATACCAATCATCTAAAATAATCTCCGAAACCAAATTTTTTTATTGCATTTTGTTATTTGTAAAAATTTGAATAATATATTTGTGATATTTGGATTTTTCCTTAATAAATTAATCCAGATCTTGTTAAATAAGTTCTGATATATGGTCTCTAATTCACCATATTGTTTATTTTATGACTAGATTTTAAAAATTCAAAAATTAAAAAATTGTAAAAAATAAAAAAAAAAAATCAATTATTAATCTGACTCGAACTATTGGCCAAATCATTTAAAATTGAAAAAAAAATCTTGTTGAAAAAATTATGAAATTTTGCAATGAAAAAAAATTTGATTTTTTTTTCTAATTTAATTTATATTTTTTTTTATTTTTAAATTATTTAGAATCTAAAAAAGATATTGATATTGAATAGTAATTAGTAGATAAAACAAATTTTCTATGTGATGTTATAATAACTTTTATAATGAATAAATTATTTAATCATGCATTTTAGGCAATTTTGGGGTGCAAAGGGCCCCAAAAAAATTTCCAGTAAAGTATGATGTGTTTTATTCATTAAAAATAAGAGGTTTTTGAAGACTAGACAAACTTTTCAAAAAAAAAAAAAAAAATTATTTTGACAAAATTTGGAAAAATAATAAAATCACAATAACTAAAAAAAAATTCCCAATATTGAAAATTTTTTTTCAAGTTATTTTTTTATTTTAAGTAACTATACAATTTTTAATTATAAAATTTTCTTTCTAAGATAATTGTTTATTAATTAGATACCTTATTATCCTTTGATAACATTTCAAATTAAAATTTCTGTTTGAAATGTTTTTAGGTTATTTGGGGTGCTAAGGGATATATAGATAAATAAAGCATAAAAAATCTTGTTTAATTTCGATCAAAAAAAAAAAAAAGAATCTAAAAATAAAAACATCAAGTTTACACTAGTGAAGTTCCTAAAAAATCTTCGTGCTTACCAGTGACAATTAAAAAAGTTGTACTTAATTTGATTTTTTTTTTAAAGATCTCCCTAAACCCCATAAAGTTGATGTTTTGGTTAAAATATAAAGAATTATATTTTCACCACAGACCAACTGAAAACCCCGGACAAGCCCCCACAAAGGACTTGAATCGATCACCGTAAATTTGCCTATGGATTGTAACATTAGGTTGATTATTTGTTTTGGTGTTTGAGAAAAGGAATATAACAGCCTTACAAAAGGATCCTTGTCGAAATTATCAATTCCTGTTGCTTTGAGGAAATTGGTCTTCGAGATTGGTCCTGGTTGAACGACACACACGTCAATATTATATTTTTTTGTTTCAATCGCCAAGGATTGCGCAAAGGCTGAAATATAAGACTTGGTGCTTGAATATAAGGTGCTGTATGGTGTTGGAATGAAAGACATGATCGAGCTTGTAAACACGATCGCGCCAATGCGCTTTCTTTTGTACAGGGAATTCACCACGGCGTGTGTAAGTTGGATCGTGTTTGTCACTGTGCAATTGATATGAGACTCGACTTGGTTCCACTCTGAGCTCGCAAAATCGAAGACGGGCATGTACCCAACATTATTAAACAGCAAGGAGATAGGCTTTTTTTGAAGCTCACCTTCAATGCGCTGAATAAAGGCCTCAACCGGTTGCGACATGTCGATGCACAATGATTCGACTTTGATCGCAGGATAATTCTTTCTTAAAGTTTCACACTGGGTCCTCAGGGATTCCAGATCATCAGAAAGCAGAAGCAAATTGATTTTTTGTTTCGCGAGCCGTTCTGCTAAGATCAACCCAAGGCCTGAACTTGAGCCTGTAATTAACGCCCAAGTTGCGTCGTATTTTTCTTGCAGATTTTGTGAGCGAACAAAAAACTTTAAATAAATAAATGGATAAACAAGCCGAATTAGAAAAAACAAGAGCAAAAATAAGAGAATATAGGAAATAATTTGGAAAAGTTCCATATTAAATTTGATTTTGGTTTGTTTAAAATGGATTTCTCTGCTTTGTGAATTAATTAAAAAAATAAAATTGATACATTCCAATCTTTACTTTTAATTCATATCTGAAGTGATCAGGGAATTTGGTTCTTTATTTGTCTATTAATGACTCAAGAAAAAAGAGAGTTCTAATACTCAGTCAAGAAAGATTTGAGAAATTGAAAGTTATTTTTGAAAATCGAGTTTTTTCGTTTTCAATACATCAGCATTTCTTTCTCTTTAAAAAATTTTTCCCAAAAAAATTAGAAATTTGCTAATATTTCACTTTTTAACAACTTTACTTATAATAAATACTATTGTTTAATAAGAGATCTTGGATCAAAAATTATTTTTGAAAGATATTTAAAAATTTAAGTTGGAAAATCCAAATTTTACAGTTCCTATTAAGACTTTTTTTAAATTTACAATTAAAAAATTTGAATAATTTTTTTCCACAGTTCTGATGGTTATAATAATATATTTCAAAAAAAATTTAAATTTAAGAAATATCATTCAAATGGGTAATCAATTATTTGGACTATTAAAGAATTCTGAATTAAATTGAAAAAATTAATTTTTTCTTTTCAATAGTGAGGTTTTTATAACCAGAAAATAAAAGAATTGAACAAAATCCCCTATTATATTCTATTCTCTTGGAATATAGAATACCTTGGGCACTTTTCTTTCAATTTTCTAGTATTTAAAAGAATAGTGCAAAATCCATAGTTTTTCCAATTCTTTTGAAAGGTATAAATATAAAACATTATATAATTTTTTTTTTTTTTTTATTATAAAGGGATTTAATTCATTTCCTCTTACAGCAGTTAGGTTTTCCAGAATTTAAAAGAATAGAGTAAAATCTCTTTGATTTTACTCTATTCTTTTAAATTCTGACAAACTTAGGCACCCTTCGTTAGGTTTTTTTTGAGCTTTCTGTTTCTTTGTGAAGTGTTCTTAGTTTTTTTGAGGTTTTCTATTTTATTTCTGAAGTGTGCTAGATTTTTCTGAGGTTTTCTATTTTATTTCGTGAAGTGTTCTAGGTTTTTTTTACTTTTTGAAATAAATTGAAAACCTCAAAAAAACCTAAGGAAAATCATTAGATTTAACAAATAAAACAGAAAATCTCAAGAAAAACTAGGTACTTGACGACACTCTAAGGCACTTCTCTAATTTCTAAATTTTGGTTTAGCAATTTTAATAAAGAAATGTAATTTTCTTTTCAACTAACCAATGATAAGTTTCATAATGGGTCTTTGTTACGGATAATATGAAAATATATTATTCTTATTGTTTTTGTTTCTTTGAATTTGTCTTTTAATCCAAATTGTTTGATTTTTTTCATAGAATGGACAGTCCCATAAAAAAGTGATCGATATTTTCAATGATTTTTAAGATCAAATGTTGTTTGCATAAATTGTATGATTTTGTTTTTATTTTATTCTTATCATAAACATAAGAATCTCTATACAGATAATTGGTTAAATTTCTTAGTTTTAAGATGGGGGTACAGCCCATTCCAATTTAAATTTTTTTGTTATTTGTTTATATTATTATTATACCTAATAATAAAACATTAACTAATTATTATGATACCCTCCCCCAAAAAAAAAAAAAAAAAGTACACTTTTTATCTTCTTGGGATCTAGATCTTTATCTATTTATCTATTTATCTATTTATTATTATATATGGACTAAAATTCAAAATATTTCACAGAATTAAAACCGCCAAAACAACTACAATAATATAATTTCATTCAAATTGGAAATAATTTTGATTTTTGTAAAAAATGAAAAATATTTTTTCATCATTTAGTTTTTTTGTTTTCGTTTCATTTTTTGAATTATCTAATTTGTTTATGCCGATCATTTTTTTTTTCCAACAATAGATATTATATTAAGGTCAAGTTGTTTAAAACAGAAGAACTCAAATAAAATAGCAAATATTATCTAATCATATGTTCGGTCAATATTCCTAATGGAATTTAAAACTCAATTATTGATCTATATTTTTGTTTTACTCTCTCCAAAATTTTCAACCCATCGATAATTTATTAGCAATGATTATTATTTATTTATTATTTTGTGAGTTTTTTGATTTATAAACAGTTGTTAAAATCTCAATTGGTAAAAGGATCTAATTTGATATTTTTTCAAGAATTGATTAAATAAGATTTTTTTTTCAAAAATTGATTTTTTTTCTTTTAGAAATCTTGAATTGGGGTTTATATATGCAAACTATTTCCAAGTAATTGGTTAAATTTTATTTTAAAATATATTTATTAAATTAGATCTTCAAAAAGGTATTTATTTATCCAAAATCTTTAACTGCCATTTAGTGATTCTTGAAAATAATCCAAATTGTTACTTAGTATAGGATTACATATATAAAATAAAATAAAATTATCTGATCTCAATTGTATTTGATATTTTTTAACGGTGAAAATTGATATTTATTAATTATTTTTGATCAAAAAATTGATTTCATAAGTTCTTTAATTTTAACAAAGTTTCAAATAGAATTAAAAACATATATAAAAGCATTTTATTATTTAAAAAATAATTTGGACCTTTTCCATATTTAATTTTTTATATTGAAGTTGGTCTTGCATTTTTTTCTCTAACAACGGTGCAATTTTTTCTCATTTTTTTTTTTTTTTTGGAAATATCCCAATTTACATATTTTGAAATAAATACCATATGTCATTGATGTGACAAGTATTAATATTAAACTTAATTTTATATTGTCAATTAAATAATACTTCTATTGACAAAGATTATTTTTCATGAAAAGTAAAAAAAATCCCTTTTTATTGGAAATATCTTCTATAATTTTATTCACAAGTAATTTAAACACCCAGGGGTTATAATTTTGTTTCATAAGTTATTTCTTGTTGTTAAAACCTGTTTTTATTTCAATGAACGAAATCCTTTTAAACTTCATTTTTGATCAAATTGGGGATACATTCTTTTTTTCTATGAATGTTTTAAATACTGTCTAATTATTTTTTCTTGGAGAGAAAAAAAATGAACTTTAAAAGACTTTTCTGAAAATAAAAGGAATTGAAACATATTTTAACATTTTTTGGGAGGTTTAAAAAATTCAAATACAGTCAGTTCCACTTTTAAGGCACAAACTTTCAACGAAATTTTAGGCACAAAAAACTCTAAAATTAAGACACAAAATTTGTAATTATTTTTTTTTTACAATTTATTTTACTAGAACCTCAAATTTTGTGTCGTAATTCGAGATTTTTTTTGTTCCTTAAATGTTGTTGAAAGTTTCTGTCTTAAAAGTGAAACTGGCCATAAACCTAAGGATGAATTACAGTTTAATTTGACTTGGGGGGGGGGGGGGGGGGGTTACTTTGATAAATCAAAACGAATGGTTTTGAAAATACTGTAATCATTTAATAAAACTGATATAATGAAAAAAATCCATTTTGATAATTATTATGTGTATTAAGTCTACTTAGATTCAAAATAATAGAGTTAAAGCTAAGATTGTATTATATTCTTTTAAATTCCGGAATACAAAATAGAAGTATTCAAAGAGAGACGTGGGGTGCCTAGGTTTTTTTTTGAAGTTATCTATTTTATCTGTAAAATCTACTGTTATCACAATAAAGCGTGAAGAAAAATTAAATTCATCTTTCAAAATAAAAAGTGTGTATTTTTTTTTTTTGTTTTAGAAGACCTATACATCAACCGGTCAAAGAAACCAACAATAAACCATAATTAAATATGATATTGATTTCTTAAGATCTAATATTCAAAAAGGGATTTGAAAAGGGAAGGATCAAATTGGAAAATTTATCTCAAAAAAGAGAGTCAATTGTTCTGGAAAAAAAGTTCAACATGGAAAAAAGCGAAACAAGGTTATTAAATAGGAATCTTAATAGAATATGAAAACAAAAAGTAAAATCAATTAAAACAAGAAACCAATTAACTTCAAAGCGATAATTCATTAGATTATTTCAATCAAACCAAAAAATACAATTAAAGTAAGGTTTCCGATCAAAATTATTTCAAGTGCTTTTGGAGATCTGAAAAAATGGTCAATTTTTTGAACAAATTTTTAATAATTGATAAATCAAAGAAAACCCCGACCAAAAGATATTATTTAACAAACTGTTATTCGGTTGAAGTCTCCTTTTTGTATATATTTATTTATTTTAAATACTTTTTTTAATTGATCTTACTTTGAGTTTTCAGGTTCTATTAGTGTACCCCATTAATACACCTGTTTGGCTTTTTTTCACTGTTGAACTTTTTTTCCAGAACAATTGACTCTATTTTTTGAGATAAATTTTCCAATTTGATCCTTCCTTTTTCGAATTCCTTTTTGAACTCAGAGAACTCTCGAAATCAGTAACAGAATTTGTTATTGGGTTTTAGTTTTCTTTGATCGGTTTAAAGGATAGGTCTTCTAAAACAAAAAAAAAAAATACACACTTTTTATTTTGAAAGATGAATTTAATTTTTCTTCACAAGTTTTTTTGACATTACCAATTAAAAACTGAAAAAATAGTTTAAACTCAAAATAATCCAAGATATTTGCCGTACTCTTTCCACAATCGTTTTTATACTTTGACAGTTCATTCTTTTTACTGGTTAAAAAATAATTTATCAAGTATAAAATCGTTTTTTTTTGAAACAAGAATTGTATCATTTTGATACTCAATTATTATTCAAAAATAAGTGTGTAGATGAGTACTAAATTGTTAGTGTTATTTAAGTCTTCCATTATTCTGTAAAAATTATGACTCAAACTCTCCTTTTCAAATTAATACAAAAAGTTTTTTTATAACCAATTCCCGTTTAAATTTTTTACTTAATACTTGAGAAAAAATAATAAGATCTTTACAATGTCAATCTGGTATTGTGTTTAGGAAGCTTAAATTAAACTCCCACCTTTATCTTAGTGAGACAGTTTTTTTTTGATTTTGGATCTGACAGAATCAAAATTTTTGGATTCTTACTAGAGTTATTACTTGTAAATGTTTGAGTTAGAATTTCTCCAAAATCTTTCAAGAACAGCTTGGATTTGGAAGAACCTTCACAAACGTTTCTCAAACATCGCAATTCAAGAATTCTTTTTTTTTTTGAAAATCTGCCTTCTAAAATTTTCAAAGGTTTTGTTAAACGAGATTCAAAAATTTGTGGCTTCAACTCACCAATGGAACACCACTCATTCATTCCTCACATTCAAAAAGATTTTAAATTCTGCATTAAATGAGTTCTAAAAACCAAAAAATTGTTTTTCTAAATGAACGCATAAAAAATGATATTAGGTTCTAAGGCCATTAAATCTATTTGAATTGTAAATTAAGAATAAATTTTAAGAGTTTTGTGATAAAAAATTTGAAAAATTTAGAATAATAATTTACATTTAACAAATCGATGGAAACGTTGTGTGAAGTACCTCTTTTTTTTCACTATATTATACCCACAGAGTATTTCACAATTTTTTTGCAAACTAAGATTGGAGCTTTTACTTATTGGTTTTTTTCTTTTTGCTTCACAAATTGTGTCTCTCAAAAAAATTTACCTTTTTTTTTTGCAAAATACAGAGAATTTTTGTCGAATCTCTAGAAAACATTTTACGTTCCTCAATTTTAACAAACAACATCTCTTGAACAATGGTTTGTGTTTGGGGATCCTGTTATTCTTTCAAAAACTGATCAGATAATAAATATGATCAGATAGTCTCGCAAAAAGTGAAGGGAAAAAAGTTTGGGAGTTTATAATTTCATTGAACCAGTAATTGTTCTTGTGAAATCTTCATCAACTCTAATCTTAAAACCAAATTAAGAAATTTTCTGTAAATTTTTGCTTTTTGTGAAAGATTATTTGATGTTTATCCAACACCAAATTGTCATTGAATTTTTTTCATTTAGTTGTCTATTTGACGAACCTTCCTATTATTTCCCTTTTGAGAAATTTTTTAACATATACTAATCATTTTTTTTATTTAATCCAAAAAAACTTTTATTAAATTTATAATGAGCATCGTACACCCATCAGGACTTGAAGAATTTAAAAAAATTATTAAAGAAAAACCAAAAGTTGTTGTTGATTTTTTTGCAACTTGGTAAAGAATTCTTTTTTTTTCTTTTTATTTTTTTTTTTTGTTGAATTCTTTTTGTTTCTTTTGTCAGACTGATTAGTAATTTTTTTTTTTTTTTCTTGTCAAAATTTTTTTTTTTCTCCTTTCTTTTCTTTTCTTTTGTTTTAATTCAAAAAACTTTTGACGAATTTTAAAAGGTGTGGTCCATGTATAAGGTAATCTATTTCTTCAAATTTATTTTTTATTTTTCTTTTTGTTCATTAAAATTTCATTTTTTCATATTATTGCTTTCTTTTCTTTGAACCTTCTTATAGAATTGCACCAGTTTACAAAAAATTTGCTGAAACTTACCCTGAAGTAACCTTTGTTAAAGTTGATGTTGATGAAGAAAACGAAATTGCACAAGACTGCAAAATCAGAGCTATGCCTACTTTCAAATTTTATAAAGACGGTGAACTCCATAAATCTTTTGAAGGTGCCAGTCAAGAAAAACTTGAAGAAACCATTAAAGAACTCTAATTTGTTGATCTGAAAAAAGCATTTTTCAACAAAAAAAAACCACAGACTGACAGTTTTCTCAAAATTATTTTTTCCCCTTTAATTTTTTTTCTGTCCCAATCTCTCATTTCTTTACAAAAAGAAAAGTATTACTATTAATTTTTCTCAACAAATTTTTTTGAATCAATAAAATCGTGCCTTTCCATTTTTTTCTGTGGTTATTTTTTTTTCTTCTTTGTGTATGGTTAATTCTTGAAATTTTTAAAAAGAGTCAGAGAATAGTTTGTAAAAACTTTCTTAAAATTATTAACAGACTACAATAGAACTATTTTTGTTCCTCAATTAAAAAACTTTTTTGTCTCTCTTTATTAAAATGACTGTGAAAGAACTTTTAAAAAAGAATACCAAAATAATTTTTGAGGGGTTAAAATACAAAGAACAAAAGAAAAATTTTAATTAGAGTTTTTTAACAGCATTTTGGAAAATGATTTTTCCTTTTACACTTCTAATTGTGAATTGAAGGGATCTTTATGATCTTATTTTTTAGATTGAAGTCAAATCTAATTAAAGTTGGAGAATTTAATACATATAAATAATAATAAATTTCAAAAAATTTTTCGTTCAATTTCCATTTTTATAAATCTTCGATCTATTTCTTATCAAACATTTCTTTGGTAGAGAATATTTTGAAGAACAACTAATTTTAGAGAGTTTCTTATCACTTGACTTCATAAAATGCTTTATTCAAAGCTTGAGAACTTAATATATTCAAAAAGGAAAATCAAGTAAAAAAATTTCCAAACAAAAAATGTATTTTATCAGGACATAAGAGGAAATATAGAATCTTGTAAAAAATAGAGATTTTACAATTTTGGAGATAAATAAAGAGTTCCGTATCATTACTCACAATTTTGGTAATAGTAAAAGAAATCTATGTTTTGATTTTTTGAGATCAAATGGTTTTTAAAAATAAAATCGTTTGTAAATACCCACCACATTGTTCGAAAATTGATTTTTTTACTAAAATTGAAAGATTGGTATTTAGCAAATGATTTTTTGATTAAAATTATTATTAGTCTATTAATATAATCAGGTATATTATATTTACTATTACCAAATTGTGGGTAATTGCATGGAACTCTTTATTTATTTCTAAAATTGCAAAAACTCTATTTTTTACAACATTCATATTTACTCTTTTCTAATAGGATAAAAACTTTTAACTTTATTTTCCTTTTTGAACTCAAGAATCTTTTAATTCCGAAGTAACCACTTCTAAATTGTGATTTCTATTTACCGAAAGGCACTTTTTTGTTTTTTCAGTTTAACTTTTTTTCTTGATAGGCCATTTTCCAACTTTTCAATTTTTAAACCAGACACTTACTGTTCATTTAAGATCCCCAGTTTAACCAATTTCTTGAAATAACTTCCCCATAAAATACGATTTTTAATTAAGATGAATTCTGAAAATGAAAAGAAAGATCAATTTTTTTTTTTATTCAAGGGAGGGGTTATTAACAACTCTTGTTTGCGGTTAGTATTTTTTTATAATTTGAGAAATAAACAGAAAATGTATTTCATTTTCTTTTTTTACCTCAAATTAAAATAAACCAAGATACTTCTGTTAGATTTTCCAAAAATGAAAAATAATTGAGTTAAATCTTTGATTTTACTCAATTATTCTGAACAATATAAAAACCTAGACACTCTACGGCACTACCCAAATTCCCAAATTTTTATTTTGAAATTTTAAAAAATACCCAAAAATAAGTATATTACTCATCAAGGTTAATAAGTATGATTGGATCCTTTTTCATTATAATTTTAGAAATATTATTATGTTTTAATATATTAGATATTTTATTTTTTTAAATTCAGATATCCAGATATCCAGATTTTGCGATTATTTTCGAAGGCTAGCTAACCCCAGAGAAAATAGTCCAAATACTCAATGCTTTCTAAATTGTTTATTTTGTTTACATAATTAACACTATTTTTATTTATTTTTCTTCATAACATAAGAATACCTATCAAGATAATTTGTAAAATTTTTGAGTTTTAAAATTGAAGTTCAACCCTTCAATTTTAAATATATTTTGTCGTTAGTTTTTTTTTTAATTTGAGAAATAAAAATAAAATTTAATAAATTTTCTGTTAATTTTACAAATCAAAAAATACAACCATTAGTTTTTCCAGAATTTAAAAGAAAGAAGAAATAACAAATATTTTACTCTTTTCTTTTGAATTCTGGAAAAGCTAGACACCTAACGACAATACTGTTTATTTCTAGTACAGTCAGTTCCGCTTTTAACGCACAAACTTTCAACAAAATTTAAAGTACAATAAAAACTCTCAAATTAAGGCACAAAAAATTCAAATTCTAATAAAATAATTGGTGTAAAAAAAAATTTCAAATTTTGTGCCTTAATTTGAGATTTGTTTGTGCCTTAAAATACGTTGAACGTTTGTATCTTAAATTTGAAACCGACTGTATTATTCGTTTGTCTAATAATTAAATATTTTTGATGAGTCTCGTTAAGTGCCTATCTTTCTTTGAAGTTTTCTGTTTTATCTGTTAGGAATACTAGGTTTTTTTGAGGTTTTTCTATTTTATTTGTGAAGTGTTCTAGGTTTTTTTTATTTGACAAATAAATATAAAACCCAAAAAAAACCTAGAAAACTTTACAAATAAATAACCAAACCTAAAGAAAAACCTAACGAAAATCTGTTGTTTTTTCAAATAAACAGAAAACTCAAGAAAACCTAACGGTGGTTTTTTTTAATTTTTAAAAATAGAAAACCCAAGAAAAGCTTAATGCCCGTTTTTTTTTTATTTTATGAAATAAACCAAAAATACTTTAAATTTTATTTTTATTTCTTGATTTAAAAAAACCTAACAACATTTCCAACTTGGAATGTTTTCTAAATTTTTCATTCTGGAATTTTTCAGTTAATATTCTAGTTGTTTTAAATTTTTGGAATACCACTTAATATTTTCTGATTCTGTTTTTCTAAAAGGGGGATAATTGATTAATTCATCAAAAAAGATGATTTTTAATTTATGAATTAACTCAAATCTACTTCCATATACGGTTATTCTGATAGGATCAATTTTTGCTTCAGTTTTATAAATAAGCCTAAAAAGAAAGATATATTTAAGAAAAGTAATAATTATTGATAAAAGACAAAATAAATGATCAACAGAGATCCCAAAATGATTTTCATTTTTGGAATTTTTACATTCTCAATGATTAAAATTTGGAATCATAATATTCAACTTATTCTAATAGAATCAGTTTTTGTCAACCTTTTATGATTGTTAAAACCCCTTTGAAATATATTTTTTCAAAAACAACAAAAATTGATTTTATTCTGATTCCCCTCGTAATCAAAAAAAAGATTGTTTATTTGTACCAAAACTCTATTAAAAAAAAAAAAAAGATTCGTTTGGTTCTGTTTCAAAGTAAAATAATTTTCTGATCAAGAATAATCTTAAAAACCCCAGTATTGACAAAAAGACGATGAAAATTAAAATCACCCAAAGAAAAACCAATAAAAACTTTATTTTTTGAGAAAAATGAAATTCTTTTTCATAATTTTAAAAAAATATTATTTATTAAATTTTGAGAATGTTTAGATTCAATGAAAAACCGAATAATACAAGAAATAAGTTAAGACTAATCATTGGAAAAAAAAAAAAAAAAAGAATCATTTGAATCCATATAATTGTAAAAAAGAATTCTTTGGTTTTTTATTTTTCAAAAAAGAATCAAAACGTGAACCCTGGTAATAATCGTTCAGAATCGAAATCTAATTCAAAATAAAGAAAATATATTATTCTCATCAATATATTAAAACATTTCAGGTTAATTTCCTTTATTTTCGTTCTTCGTATTTTCATCTTTCACATCACTACCAATTGCACCACAATCAACATTTTTTCCATTATTAGCAGCATCAAAAATATTTCCTACTCAACTCTTGGAATTATTTTTATTTTGATATTTTTTTTTCAACTGAAAACTGTTTGTGTGAAAATCTCTTGCTTCATTTGTATCATGTGATCACTTCGGCTTCAATGCCCCCAACGTGTAGATGAAATGGGATTAAAGAAAAATAAAGCTTTTATTTTCAAATTATTATCATACTTTAAAAAATGTTTTATTTCTCTCAAATGTTTTTTTTTTTTTCTTTCAAGAATTAAAAAGGAACGAAATAATTAACTAAAGAAAATATTCTATTTCGTTTCCTCTATTAGATTCCAATTTAAAAAAAAGTTAAATTTCAAGAAGGAAGAGCCAAATGAACGAAACAATCTCCCTTTTAAATTGACATTCTGGTTGTTATTATTTTTTTTTTCTTTGAAACAATTGTGACGAAATACAATTTTTAGGAGTTTGTACTAAGAATTACTAATTTTTTAGTTGGAAAATAAAAGCATTTTCTCACATTTTTAAGTTTTTGTGCAATTTTTCTGATAAGGAAACAAATTTAGTAACCAAAATAAAACCTTGCTAACTTTCCAAATGCGTGTTCCTATTTTTATTTACTGATCGAATTTATCCGATCTGTTCAATTATCCGATCAATATTTTGAATTTTATAATCTGTAAAAATTACAAGCTTTATTTGAATTTCAATTCATGATTTTGTTTTATTGTATCTTGTCATTTTCCGTTATCTTTTCTTATTTGGTAAACGATCTTGTTGCTTAATTTTTCGTTTAGATTTTTTTTCTTATTCTTGTATTATTATTATTTTTAGTTTGGGAAGAGGAATAATTGGACTTTATTATTTTTTTTGGAATAAAAACTGTTTTTTTTTTTTTTCTGATTTCCAATTGTTACAGAAGCATCTTTATTAATTCCATTTGCTCATTACTACTCCCAGAGGAAATAGTTGTAATAACTTTTAATTCAATTAAAATTATTTTGTGCTAGATAGTTTAATAAATTTATGTGAAACAAAATTTGTGAATTTATCATTAATGTTTTTTTCAAACCACGATGTTTTTATTTTGTCACAAACCCAAACAAATAATTAAGAGATTGGATCTTTGACATAATAATTTTCTTTTTGAAATAAGTTTGTTCATGCTGTCTGTTGAAAAATAAATAGCAGAAAATTTGCATTCAGCTTTCAAAAAAAATGCTTCATAAATCATCACCAAATCTCAAACTTTTTAATTCCAGCCAATCTGAATATTTAAGCTTTTTCTTTTAGAATTGGGGACTTTGTTGATTTGTTTTCTACAAAGGATTGTGTTTATTTATTTCTTTTTCAATAGTTGAAGGAAAGTTTTTTTTCTTTTATTTTACAATTAACAATATGTTTTGCTTTTGTTTCTCTTTTATTTTGGGAGAGATTTTGTGATTTTTTTAATGAAATAAAAAAAAATTTCGTGATTTTTTTAAATAGTAAAATTGTTGTTTGAAAAGATCATTGGAAATCTTGACTTTGTAATTGGTAAACCTTGTGAAATATTCTTCATAAAATTGATTCTTTTTCTGTAAAATTTGATGTTGTAAAGATCACAATTATGCAACAGAGTGTTAAAGAAAATTCTTGAAAAAAAAACTATTTGGTTGAAATTCGTAATTGGCAGAACACAAGAGTACCGATCGATTGAGAGGAGTGTTTGAAAATTGATTAAATCCTATTTGAAGCTATTAGCCGTCCTAAAAATTTTAAACAATACAAATTGGTATTCACAAAAACATACAAGTACTGTTAAAAAAATCTCAAGCATAGTTTCAAAAGTAAGATTTTTTCAAAAAACAAAAAAATTAAAAAGTAAAAGAAAAAAAAAAAAAAGCAAAACAAAAAAAAAGAAAAAAAATTTTATAATTTGATCTTCATTTTTTTTTTTTAAAATTGGCTTGTGCTTATATTGAGAAAGATATTAAAACTTGACGAAGCACCACCAAAATCTCTAAGGTAATTTTTTAAAGAAATTTGTTTTTTTATTATTTTTTCTTTTTAATCTTTTTGAAAAATAATAAAACAAAAATTAAAGCATAACCAGAAAAAACTTATTTAATTTTTAGCAACTCTTTTCTTTCTTCTTTTTTTTTTCTTTTTTTGTTCTTCTTGTTGAGATTTTACAAGAGCCATATGACATTTTCCACAGTAGTATCTGTTTTCGTGTTTGGCCATAAATACACCTGCACCACAGTTTGGGCATTCGACACCGGTTCTTTTGATTTTACCTTCAACAACTTCATAGAAACGGAGCTTGGACATTTTAATCTTTCGAAGCTTTCTTTTTTCTTTTTTTGGCTTGTCATAGCTTTTTTTTTTATGCTTTTTTCCACCTCCTCTTAATCTTAAGACTAAATGAAGAGTAGATTCTTTTTGGATGTTGTAGTCGCTTAAGGTTCGTCCGTCTTCTAATTGTTTTCCGGCGAAGATAAGTCTTTGTTGGTCAGGTGGGATTCCTTCTTTGTCTTGGATCTTAGCTTTGACGTTTTCAATTGTGTCACTTGGGTCGACTTCTAAAGTGATGGTTTTTCCAGTTAAGGTTTTGACAAAAATTTGCATTTAAAGAGAAAATAATAAAAAAATGAAAATCGCTAACGAATTATTTGTACTCAAGAAGTAAATTTTAAAAAGAAGACTTTTATTGCTAAGTTTCAGACTTTTAAATCAAATTATCTCTATTTTGGATGTAAAAAAGTTTTCGGAAATTGGGGAATTGTTATTTGAATACTATTATTTTCCAATTAAAAAATGAAAATTTTTAATTCGAATTCTAAAATATTTTTCTACTTTTTAAGTTGAAAATTCAAAGATCTTTACCAATCGTTTAGAAATGATATTTACTTACATTTAATTAAACCCCCTTCCTGGACTCTAAGTTAAAATTTTTACTGTGTTCATTTGATTGTAGCAGTAATAAATAAAATTCTATTTTGGAAATTCAAATAAAAATTTTGATATATTAATTGGAAAATAACAGTATGACGAATTTAAGGGCTACTTTTTCAGATAAAAATATTGAAATTGTTGATAAAAACTCACTTGAAAGAGTATGGTTATCTGAGTGAAACAAATCCACTTTAGAATTTCTTGTACAAAAAAAAAGGAATTTTTACAATTTCAAGAAATTTTGACAATTTGTCACTACTTGGGTCATGCCAAAAGTTGAGATTAAGATTTCAAAATTCCCATTCCAAATCTCTAAATACAAAAAAAATTCTCGAGTAGTTCCCAATATATATATTCTACAGTTTCTTTTACAAGTTTGAACTATTTTTAAATTTGAACTAATACTTTAAAATCACTTAAGGGTTAGTCATTAGGGTGAAAAATAATTTTTTGAAATGGAAAAAAAAATTTTGTAATTTTAATGAGTGCCTAATCCCAATCAAAAACTACCCAACTTGTGAAGTGTGATTGATCTATAAAAATCAACAATCAAAAACGAGGAAACATTTTTTAAAAAAACACGCCCATTGGGAGACACTCAATTTCCAATAGTAATGGTTGTGAATTACAATTTTGAAAACAACTATGTCAGTTTTGAAGTGTCGCTCTTTGGCGCTTTTTGAAATCATATTGATTTTTTTTTTCTTTTTTTTCATTTTTCAAATGAGCTATTTTTATCGTAAGAATATTATATAATCCATACTTGGTCAAAAGAAGAGAGTTACAAAATAATCACAGATCAGATTAAATCGAACTAAATTGATTGGGTACTTAAAGAAAATAATTAGTTTTTAAATCGAAGAAATTTAACCATTTCGAAATAGAAAATGAGAAAAGATGAAAATTTTCTAAATTTTTCTTTTTTGAATTGAGAACTCTTTCAAACTTATTTTTCTTGGTTGAATTTTTTTTCGAAGATGATCTAATGGAATTTTTTTTTTTTTGTTATTTGAATTTTTTCAACTAAAAGAAGGGCTATTTCACAATACCCTTTTTGGTCTCAGGTCACACCTTGAGTATGGTGCATATTCATGGTAAATGACTAGATACTTGTGTCATTTTTTTAAAAAATTTTCATTCAAAAATCGATCTATTTGTTAATTTTTTTTTTGTTTGTTGTTATTAACTTTAACATTAACCGAGTAATTTTTTTGTCCAATTGCTCCAGAAGGAAAATTCCTTTTGAGAAGTGGATGTAAAATATCACAATAACTAAACACCTGAAAAGTGAGAACGCAGTCCTTAATTGAAAGTATACTGTTAAAGACAAAATTGATTATTTCAAATGGACCGAATTAATTAAATTTTGGAAAATGTCCATGTTATTGTTTTTTTCAACGATAAAGTTTGGGAACTTTTATAATTATTTAAGGATCTAGCCATTCGTGGATGTATTAGTACCATACCACAGTCTACCCCTCTAAAAAGGGTATTGCGAAATTAAAATTCTTCATATTAACAAAATAAAAAAAAATAAAAGCAAAATTGAAAAATCTAAATTACAATTGAAAAACTGATTTATTAATTTTTCAAGTTTTTTTTTTTCATGAAAATTTGTAAGATCTGTGAAAGTATTACCATTAATATAAAAATCACACACTTCTGAAAAAAAAAAAAAAACCTTGAAATATTTGGAAATCATTTAAACACTGGTGAAATTAAAAAAATACAATTAACCAAAAAACAGTTTACAGATTCCCAATTAAAAAAATCTACTTATTTACAAAAAAAAAAATATCTTTTCTTATTTTGTTGATTTGAAAATTTTAAATTTCTACATTTTTAAAAAAAATGTTTTCTTTCAGTACAAAATCCACTAAAATCAATTTTATAAAAAGTGTTGTTATGCTATAACGATCCAGATTTTAAAAATTAAGGATTTTTTAAAATTCTAAAGATAAAAAAGATTATTTTGAAAATAAAAAAAAATGAAAAAAAAATAACCCAATTCCTATAAAATTACAAAGGAGTTGACACTTCAAAATGAAAATTAGGTATTCAAAAAAATAATTTAAATTATTGTACATTATAAATTGATTATAAACTGTTGACTCTTTTTTCTAATAATTTAATCATTTTTCATTAATAATTATGGAGATCACTCATATATCACATTTTGATTTGTTTTATATCAATTTTATTGTCTTTGAAAAATTACTCAAAAAAAATCACGAAAATAATATATATATATATATATTTACTTTATCGTTTCTACTCTTCACAAGAAAAATTTATTCTCAATAATTTTAAAACTAAATTCAAAAGGGTATAAAATGTTTTCTGATTGAATCAATCCACTTTTCAAGTGCCCAATTAAATAATAGGTATATTCCGAAAGAATTTCTCAACAGAGATAAATAATAATAATTTACTTATTATTAGTCTTAAACAAACAAAATATTATAATATTAAAATATTTTATATTTTATAAATAATTAGAAGTTTGAAATTTAGATATATATTTTTATATTAGAATAATTTTAAAAAACAATTTTCGACATTTTTATTTTTTTTCTTTATTAAAAAAAAAATGATATTTGACAACACAGTTTATTAAAAATCGAAATTATGATAATATAAAACTAGAATATTTACCAGTTAAAGTGCACCGGTTGTTAAGGGTGGTTTATGTTCAGTCTTATACATTTTTAAATGGATATTGAAATGAAAAAATTAATATTGAAAATTTCAATATTGAAATCATTTTTTTCTTTTTACCATTTTTGTTTTTGTTTTGTTTTTTTGTTATATATTATTCATTTGCAAATTATTTGAATTGCAAAAATCTAAAGACATATGATAAAAATGTGTTATTAAGTTGCTATTGTACCAATGTAAATGGTTATATAGAAACCGTATTGATTTCTATTGGGATTTTATTTGAGCTCTAATTGGAAGATCAAAATAAGCATTATTATTTTTCTCAATAGGGAAACAAGGAATTTGATGTTTTTCAATTTTTAAGAAAATCTATTAATTTATTAGTTTAACTTCATAATGAATATAAACCATGCTTTAGTACGTATCATTCTATTTATTACTTATATGTTCTTCAGAAGGTAATTATACATGCCCTTTACGGCCCAAAAAACACTAAAAATTGGAAACTGATCAAATACTTTCCATTAATACAATTAAAAAAACAAAATGATAAAATAAAAATAAATAAAGTTTCAATTTAACTTTTTCTTGAAAACTTTTTTTGCCAAAATCATTGAATTCACACCTGAAATTATGTATATTTTTAGATAAAATTTCTTGTTTTAACTCATTTACTAAAACAAATTCTAAATTATGGGACTTTTCTTTTCACAAAAGGGACTAATTGGTCCTCAAATGTTTTTTTTTAGTTTTAAATGGTAAAATTAAAAAAAAGTTGAACGAAAAAGATAAACTCTCTGGAAAACCATTCTAATTTAATATATTAACTTATTCTTTTATTTCAAGCTTTTTTTAACCCCAATTTTTCTAAAAAAAATAAAAAAGTGAAAACTAATTTCAAAAAATATTTTCGATATTCAAAAGTTGAGAGTGTTTTTATTCTAAAAAATTTATCCCAGTGGTTAATTGAATTAAGTTATAAAGTTAATTTCGAAAAATATTAATCAGAAAAAAATAGTGCTTAATTTTATTAAGGACATATAATAATTGATATTTGAAAAAAAATGTTTTTTTTTGGATTCACCTTTGACTGAAAAAAAAAAATTAAAAAATTTGAGATATTGAGTAAATTTAAAAATAAATAATTATCTATTTAATAATTTATTGACTTGAATTTGATATTTTTATTTAATTTAATTTAATTTTTTTAGCTTAAATTAACCACCACCAACCCGGTTATCAATTATTGAGATATTTTCACCGTTCACAACTAAAAATTATTTCAAATCAAAAAGTTGAAAAAAATTACTGGTATTAACTTTTATTCACATTTATTTTCTTATGAGAGTACCTTATGGATTATTTTTTTGAAAATATTTTATTTTGATTTCCTTGAATAAAAATAAAAGATTTTTTATGTGATACAAAATCATTATATAAAAAAAAAAACTCTATTTTTGATTCTATATCTGTTTAAAAATTGTTTATTGGAAAACAACAAACAACAAAAAGGTGAATTTTTAAACCAGGAGCATCAAACTAAAATCCCATAAATAAAAACCACAAATTATTATTTATTGTTAGGTCCCAGAAAATACTATCCAAATTTTTTTAAAAATCAATTTGTTAATTATTAAAATATGAGAATGTGGATTCTATTTGATATCAAAAAATTTAAACAAAAAAATAAGTTGAGGTTTGTCATTGAAATATAAAAAAGAATGACTTTGATTCTATGGAATACAAAAAGAATTCTTAGAATTTTTTTTAATATAAAAAAGAATCAAAATTAGAAATATGGATATTTTAAATTAAAAATTCCATAATAAGTTTCAATTAGTAATTTTATTTAACATTTACTGTTATACAATTTTATTATAATTTCTATAACCGATTATCATTTAAGAAGGTGATGTTTTTATTTATTGAAAGAGAGAATGTGTCCAATTTTTTTTTTCTCTTTTGTAAAAAAAAAGAAAAAAATTCTAATAAATTTTCATAACAATTTATTTTGATCAAATGATTTTCAAAACAAAAAAATGTTATTGTCATTTTTAAGAAATACATTACCACCTGTAAGAGTATTGAGTTATTGTACTATTTCACTTTCACTTGTCAAAAAGAATTTTCAATCTGAAATTGGACAAAAAAAAAAAAACATTTTTTGTCATCTTTACCTTTTCATGTATACTTTTTTTCAATCTTTTTCAATGAAAAGGAAATTTGAAAATAAAAAACAAAAATAATGGCAAAAAAATTGCTTTTTGGGGATTTTCAAGTGCATTTCAAATTTTAGAACATTTCAAACTTGTAAAAAGAAAATGTAAAAAATATGTAGAACAACCCAAGAAAATAAACTAAATTCCAAAAATTTGGACACAGTTTAAACAGTGGAAAGAACATCATTACTGCACTTTAAATTCAAATTGGAAAGAATTTTGATTTTACAAACAATTTCATTTTTTGTCTTTTTTGTTTTGTTTTCATTTCCTTTTTTGCAGTTACGTAATCTGTTTCGTTAGATCTCATTATTTTTTTTCAATGGTTGATAGAAGGTTAGTGTTGAGTTTGTTAAATTGGAAAATCACATACAATTGGTAGATGGTATCTTAACATTTGATCAATCAACAATTGTTGGTAAAATTTCAACATATTTACCAATACATTTTTTGTTCAGCTCGTTTCATTATTTTGGACACACTATTTTTTATTTTTGAGTTTTATATTTTTTTCTTTTCTTTGGGTTCAATTGATTACTTATTAAAACATTAATACTGAGTAACTTAAATGTGGTTTTATATTAGGTTTGGAAAAATACAATAAATTGGGTTTTTTTTTACATATTTTTGATTTTGGGTGTGTCCAAATTTTTGGAACGGGGTTTAGTATGAGTTCAGAAAGTTGAAGTGGAAATTCTAAAATATTAAAATCAAAATTTAGCATGATCTTTAAAGGTAAAAATTGTGAAAATTGGGAAAATTGTGAAAATCTCAATTTTTTCTCAAAGAAATTCTCTGTGTTTAAATATTACTTGGATTACATAACTCTTTCAAGGGTGGTTTTTTACATTATTTCACTGTTTTCACCTAAAAACGTAGTCATTAAAAAGTGAAAAAAAATTTTTTTTATGATTTATCAGAATTAAAACTTTTTTAAAGTTTTTATGTTTGAATAAAGTGAAAACTTTTTTTTCAAAAAGTGCTTCCCTTCCGACTCCAACCTCTAACTCAAATTTAAAGCTTGATTCTTCACTTTATTAAAACAGAAAACTTACCTTAAGTTTTTTATTCTGAAAAAGTTTTCCCATTTTTAAATAGAAAACTTGATCAAAGTTTCAAAAGAGTCCTCCACTTTTTTAAAACGACTGTAATAACAAAGAGACAATAAAATTCAAAAATATTTAAATGATGAATCTTTTATTTATTTCTTTATTCATATATTTTTAAAATTTATAATAAATAAAAAGGAAGGTTATTTGTGAAATTTTTTCTCTTTATAATTATAATTATTATAACTGATTTCGAAATCATGGCCAAAATGCATTTCTTGGTTGATCTTGCTATAAAGATTTCTGGTTTCTGAAATTTTTGGTTGAATTTTATTTGAAATTACAGTCTTATTTGCGCGTTCAATTGTTTTTCTATAATAAATCTTTGTATAATGGTTATCATCTGTGTTACAAAACAAATTTGGGTATTGGTCTATACTACTAAAATGTAAGCAGGTATCATGACTGGAAATATGTAAATACTTTTTTTGGGCGATTTTGAAACGGAAATACAATTCTAGCCGATGAATTAATTTATTATATTTGGGCGCAGGCTCTCTGCATTGAGGATTATGGCTGACATTATCTTTCATCACCTTAAATCCTTTTACTAGCAAGGCGATTGTTAAAGGAATCGAAGCAAATAAACACCACAATATATTATCGTTGAAGGTTTTCCCAAAATATATGGTTAGGATAAGAGGCCACCCTGCCCAGGCAAAATAGAATGGGAGAAGCAACAGTGTACCGCAGCATTCATTACAGGACCATAAGATCCAGGTGATATAGCCTAAAATTCTATTATAATAGAGTCCAAGTTTGCCTCTTCCGTTTAACGAGCCGTGTATTTTTTCGTATACTAACGATAATATTGTGTTCAAGGCTAAATATGGTCTATACATTGGGTTTTTGTTGATATTAATGTAATAAGTGTGCGACCAAGAGGCAATTAAAACAATTATTGTAAGAATCGATAAGATGGAAATGAGTCCTTTATTGTCGAATAATGCGATTATTAGATAGATATAGAGCCCCTGAAGTGCGATGATTCCGAAAAAGGAAATGGCTTCAACGAGAAATAGGAGTTGTATCACTGAATGATACATTTTTCGTCCTGGAATTGAATTTAAGTAATTTTTATACCATGTAGGCGCGAAGAAGGAAAAGACCAAACCGTAAAGGTAGTTAACAAAGGCAGGTATTAAGGCGAGATCATTGAACAACAGAACAGTTCCCACAAGTATATTTATTGCTAAAAATTTATGAAGGCCCAAGAAATTAAGATTATTTTTATTTTTTTTGACGAGTGTATAAAAATAAACATTGCGGTTTTGGGAATAGGAAAAATAATTGGATGCAAGCAAGAAACTAAACGTTATTTTCCCTTTGCCATAGAGTTTCTTTTGAGCAAATCTAGCTGTCAAATATTTCCAGAGTGGATGGGATAATAATCCGAATATTTTTATTGGTATTAATAGGACATGCCAGAATAAGAATAGGGACCACATTAATTCTTGTAAAATAATTGGATAAAAGAAGGTAAAGGAAAGAGGAGCCAGTGGTGTGTCTATCTCATTTAATGCATCATATCCTGCGTTCGTGTCTCTTCTTATTAATTTTTCCTTTATAATTTCCTTTATTTCTTTAACCCCCTCTTTAACACGCTGGTCTTCTTCCTTGGTGGGTGAATGCTTGTAAACGGTTTTTAGAGTACTTATCGTTTTTAAGTTTTCGTCCATATTTTTTAGGCATATCGCCTTATTAAAAAGAATAAACTTGGCAATTTCCTTGTTCGGTAAGCCAATTCTTTCTAAAAACTCCATATCTACTAGCGCGTCCTTATAATACTCGCCAGAAATTAGATATTGGATTCTTAATTTTACTAATTCAATGAGGTCTTCAGTTTCTTCAACATTCATCGTACACATGAAAATGGCCTTACTGATGTGATAAAGCGCCAATTGTATTTGTTCCCCTTCCCTTGCGCCCTGCGCTTCTTGTGAGTATTGATTCACTATTTCCTTACGATCATCCCAGGGTATTATCTCATAATTTTCGCTTGAGTAGCCAAAGTATGTGATTAGTTTGTCAAGATCGTGCTTATTTGTTATTTTTCTTTGAAAGGTTTTGAGATCAAAATTGTGATGCCTAAAAATCCATACAAATGAGCAAACAAATTTCTTGATCTCAATTTCCCCATCAATTTCATATCTTGAATAAATTTCTTCAATAATGCGCTTTTGTTCTTTAGATAGCCTCCAAAATTCTTCAAGTTCTAAATTCTCATTAAACGCCTCCTTATATTCCGCTTTACGCAAGTAAGTACCCCCTAAATTTTTGATCATTGTTGTAAAATCGTCTTCAGGGAAAATATCATCCCTTGTATTATTATTATTATTATTGTTATTGCGATTGTGATTGTTATTTTCATTGTCGTTGGGATCGTTTAGAGCCTGATATCCATCAGATTCTAAGCTGTCTCCAGATGTAATATCAGCCTTTAGTGATAAATTGCCTTTATTAAAAAGATAAAAAACAAAATGTGAATTGATTTGGGCAAAATGAGTCAATATGACCTCTAAGGGCGTCAAAAGTAAATTTCTTCTC
Organism: Anaeramoeba flamelloides; assembly: GCA_027625915.1. Classification (NCBI taxonomy): domain Eukaryota; family Anaeramoebidae; genus Anaeramoeba; species Anaeramoeba flamelloides. Next base: position 5,697,607 of record JANTQA010000032.1, on the reverse strand, counting down.
TGAATTTCATTCAAAACATTTAATTGGAAATTTTTGAATAATTTTTTACTCTCAAATATTAAACCAAATTTGTTTTTCAACAAGACAGCATTTTTTTTTTTAAATTTTTTAAAATTGTCGCAGTGGAGATGCTTCTTCCAATTTTCAATATATTGCTCTTTAGGCTGATTATGATGAATATTATCCTGCGATAATATTTGTTCATTAGATGGTATACCCTTAAATTCATTAAAATAATAAAAGCCAAATGTTCTTAACAATTCAAAAAAGATCCTGGTTTTGCCTAGAAATAGTAATCTTAAAAACGAATGTAAATTTTCTTTTGTGATCTCTTGCTGTTGAAGATCCAGGGCCTCCTCTGGATAGATATCCGCTAGATACAAATTAGATTGCCAAAATGTTGGTAAATTTAAAAGCAATGGGATTGATGCTTTAAAAATGGGGTTAATGCTTGTTTCATTCATTGGATGCTGGAAAAGTAGTTCTTTAATTTTTTCGATGTCTTCTGAAACATTAGATTTCATTCTTCCCGATTCTAGCATATCAATAACTCTTTCGTCTGGGACTAAATTTTCATTATATCCCAAGGTATAGGCAATTTGAATGAACAATTCAACATTTTGATTATATCTCATTAATAAATCTTGGTTTAATTGCTCAATTGTCATTGTTGCTGGTAACCCATCTTTAAATAGTGGATTGTCATTTGGGATTAATTGATCAATTCTTTTTAATAGGAAATAAAATTGAATGATTTCCATTTGGTTTAATGACTCTTGACCGTTTTTATAAAGTCTTGATAAAATATTTTGAATGAAAAAATCAATTTTTTCTTCAATAGTAACGGATTTGTAAGTCTCGTTAATTAAATTGATTTTAGTTTGATGATCCTTTTCTAATTCAATAAAAAAATTTGAGAGAACCGAATTCTTTTCTCTTTTTGCATGAATTTGAAAATCTAATATATTTTCTTCTTCTTCTTCTGCTTCTGATGATGATGATGATGACGAATCTGATGATGATTCTGAATCTACTTTTTCTTTTTCTAGTTCATCATTAGATTCTTCATTAAGAAGAATTTCATTTAAAGGAATATCCATTCCTTTTTTTATTTCTTGTCCTTGTCCTTGTCCTTGTCCTGTTTGTTGTACTTGTTGTACTTGTTTTACTTGTTGTACTTGGTGATCTTGTTGTTTTTCCATAGTTTCTTCATTTGGGCATTTACGGCCAGTGAGTCGATAATAATATTTTTTTATGACATTATTTAGCAATTCAGGGTTTTCAAAATTAAGCTTTCTTTGTTGAGTAAATCTCTTTTTGGCATAACTCATTCTTTTAAATATCTCAATATTTCGTTTTATTAACACTAATTTTAAAATTAAAAGAATAAAAAACGATATATCTAAAATTATGATGAAGTGAAATCTTAAAATTAATGCTCTTAATCCCCATTCGAAGTCATTGTAAAGATCTAAATTTATTTGAGCTTTCCAATTATCATTTTTAAAACTGTTTTCTGAATAATTCTTTTTTAATAAAAATTTCAAAGTGGGGAATCTCCAAAGGCATATAAAGCAAATGATGAATAGAAATGTTAAAAGGAGATCTGGTATTATTTTACAGAATTCAAAAAATAAAATCTTTCTTCTTTCCCAATTGCCCTCTGATTGCCGTAAATGTTGTACCAGACTATAAACCCTTATAATGGTGGCAATAGTTATTGGCAAAAATATGAGGATGACTGGTAAATCCAACAATAGTTCGACAAATTGATCAAAAATGAAATATTGAATTTTTTTTTCCTTGTCTCTTTTTTTGTAATCAATATATGTACAAAATGCTCTCCAGACTGAGACTAAGATCAATAGCAAGATGATTGCACAGGGGATATCTATGAGAGTGTATAATATTGTTGTGCTGACGATTCGTCTTCGTTGATTAGCCCCCTTTGCATCACCATAAAAGCATTGCCTAAACATAAAGGGGAATCTCCACAGGCATAACGGAGAGATGGCAATAAATATTACATCGAGAATGTATTCATAAAATTGGTCAATAATGATTCTATGCCATGGATCAGTTGGCTGCCTTTCCTTCAGCAGCGTGTATACTATTTGAACTCTCCAGCTGACAGTTAAAATAATTAAAAAAACCAGACACGGTAGATCAAGTGCTAATAATAACCCCTCTGCGGCAATTTTCTTTCTTCTTTGTCCTTTTGTTTCAGGATCCTTCAAAACCTTTTTTAATGCACAACTCCTCCAAAATCCAAGGATTAAAAACAGGGAAATTATCAAAAAGGGTATATCTAGCATGAAATGGTAAAATTCTCGAAAGATTATCAAATGATAAACAGCAATATTACGATCGTAAAACGGATCCCAGTTTTCCATCTTATCTCGATAAGTGTTATCTTCTTTATATTTTTTGCATTCCCTCAGGGGTAACAATAAGTCCTTAAATCTATAAATTGTCAAAAATAGCCAAACAACACAAAGTAAAGCCGGGATATCTAACAGGCAATATACCATATGCAATAATACAGTTTTCCTTCTTTCCATATTTGTTTCACATTTTGAGAGTGCTCTTTTGAAAAATATTGTTCTTGTTGGGAAAAGTAAACAAAAAAAGGAACACATTATAAATGGCGTATCGAAGAAAAGGGCAAAGAATTGTTTAAATATAATCGGATGATAAATACCAAACATAACCTCAGGTACCCTTCTTGCTTCCTTAAATTTTTCAATATATTCCTTTAGCTCTGTGAGGGTTTGATTTGCTCTCCAAAGAGTTATGATGCAAATTACAAAGCATATGGCTGCCAATATATCTAATGGGCTCAAGATAAAATGCATTATGGCAATTGCTCTTCTTTGCCCTGTTTCTTTAAACGTTCTAAAATCCTTTATAATGATTGGTATCCTCCAAATAAACATTAAAGATAGTAAGCCGACAGCTATACAGGGTAAATCAATTAGGAAGTTTAATTCATGTTTTAAAACAACAAATCTAACTTCGTTCCAATTTTCAATAAAAATTGAATTAAAATATGATAAATTTCCATTATTTCCATATTTCCTTTTGCATTCCTTATGACATAATATCGCTCTATATATTAAGGCAAATAGCAATGGTGTTAAAAGAATTGGTATCAAGTCGACGATGGAATTACACAAATTTAGAAATATTATTGCTCTTCGTTCTAATTGCCTCTCTGCTTTTCTATCCGCATGGTCAGGTGTATCGTACCCAAGTTCATTTAATTCATGTATGAATTTTGGTAACCTCCAAATGGCAAGAAATGAGATTGGTAAGGTGACAATTAAAAATAGATCAATTATACCAGAAAAGGCGTGATAAGTAAACGTAATAGAAAAGCGTTCACAAAAAATCCTGTTATCGGTGAAAATATCAGTGAGTGTTTTTGGAATCCTAACAACAGTGCAGACAATCACTCCAAGCATAAGTAAATTCCAAAGATCCATAAAGCAATAAAATCCGGCTACAAATCCCTCACCATCGTCACTGCTCCACTCCCAAAAGTATTTATCATGCCAAAACATCCCATAGATTTGTGCTAAAAATCCAAAAATAAATAATAAAATATATCCCTTAGATCGATACTCCCCGCTCCATAAGACAGTTAATAAAATATTAAAAGCAAAAAACAATCCTATTGATATGACAAAAATTAATAACCTCACCGGCCAGAGTAAGGTATGCAGAAAATTATTTTTGTCTTTTTTGAAGATATCACTAAAGATTTTTGTTTTTTGTTTTTTGTTTTTTTTTTTTTTGTTTTTTTTTTTTGTTTTTGTTTTTTTTTTTTTTTTTGTTTTTTAATTTTTGTTTTTTTTTAAATCGAGGATTGTTAAGTTTTTTTTTTTTAAGAAGTCGACCATTGTTTTTTTTTTTAATTATTTTTAGGGTATTTAAAATTGCGATTTGTCTTTGTTCATAATTTTTTTTTTATAAAGGAAAACACAAGCTAATGAATTGGATATATTTTTTTATTTTATTTTTTTATTTTTTTTTTTTTCTTGAATTTAAAAATGTTTGAAGTGATTAAAGTAATAATAGTACAGATGTTTTAAAATGTTTATGTTTTAATAAAGTAAGGATTCAACCTCCAATTGGGTGTAGAGGCTGGAGTGTGAAGAAAAGCACTTTTTTATAAAAAAAGTTGACATTTTATTAAAATATAAAACTTTAAAAAAGTTTTACTTCTGACACAATCATAAAAAAAAAAAAAAAGTATTCACTTTTTTAAAATGGCTGTACTAATTTCGTTTTATAATTTTTTTTGATTTTAAAAAGGTACCACAAAAAAAAAATTAAATTAAATTAAAGAAATAAATAAATGTAAGAGATTCTCTGAATTCAAATGAAAAAATTGATTCCGAAGAATTTTTTTTTTTTGTTTACATTAGTATTAAATCCCAAGATTGATAATAAAAATTAAAATTATTTAAATTGTATAAAATATTATATTAGTATTTTGAATATTTCAATTTGTCTGCAGGTTGGGTGTGAAAAGTATTTGAATTTTGAGTGCTAATTTCATTAATTTCGGAATATTTTTATATAAAATGGTGAATATTATGAAAACAAAAGTTAAAAGCAAAGAATATTTTTATTAAAAAAAAAAAAAATTCAACTTTCAAAAAATCATTTACAATGCTCCAAATATTACTCTTGTGAAAAAAAAAAATGGAACACGCCAAAAAAGTGTGACATTTTTATTTTCACAACACGATCATGAAAAAATTTTTTCAAAAAAAAATTAAATTTTTGCTAATTTTACCCTTTTTAATGACTTTAATTCGAATAAACATTATTGGTTAATAAAGGATCTTTGATCAAAAAATATTTTTTAAAGATATTTTACAATTTAAGTTGGAAAATCCAATTTTCCAGGTTCTATGAATATTTTTTTTCAATTTAATAGTAAAAAATTTGAAAACTTTTTTGCTTCTAGATAAGTGGTCATTTTATTAAATTTTAAAAGTATTTTAAATCTGATGAATATATTTCAAATAGGAAATCAATTATTTTGAATATTAAAGAATTATTTGTTCTTTTAAATTCTGAAAAAAATTTTTTTTTTTTGATTTTCCGTTAGGTTTATTTCAAAAAGTAAAAAAAACCGCCGTTAGGTTTTCCAAAATTTAAAAGAATAAAGTAAAATCCATTTGATTTTACTTTATTCTTTTTAATTCTGGAAAACCTAGGCACTTGACGGACACTTTTCGTTAGGTTTTCCAGAATTTAAAAGAATTGAGTAAAATCAAATGGATTTTACTTTATTCTTTTAAATTCTGGAAAACCGCCGTTAGCTTTTTTTTAATTTGAGAAATAAAAAGAAAATTTTCTAATTTTATTTATAAATCAAAAAAAAAAAAAAAGCGTCGTTAGGTTTTCTTGAGTTTTCTATTTATTTGGAAGTGTTCTAGGTTTTTTTTTACTTTTTGAAATAAACAGAAAATTTTAATAAATTTTCGGTTTATTTCAAAAAGTTAAAAAAACCTAACGAAAATCAATAGATTTTACAAATAAAATAGAAAACCTCAAGAAAACCTAGGCACTCTACGGCACTTGACGGACACTTTCAATATTTATCATCAGTTATTTTTTTTCCGTATTTGAGTTTTTTTAGATGATAAGAGTGTTTTCAAAACTATTAGTTATTATCTCTTCAAAAAAATATCCTAAAGTTGAGTTTAAGGAAAATTCATTGTCACATCCATTTAAAAATTTTTACCCCAAAATAGACCTTTTTTTCTAGACTACAGACTTTTCAAAATCATGGTACTATTAACAACAATAAATACAACAGCCTCAAGATTTTTAAGAACTGGAATGTTGATTATATTGTGAATAAACCCAATTAAAAAGGGTGAAATGATACTTGAAATTGTCTTTTTGTCGAACTTTTTTTTTTTTCAATTTTATTTTTTCATACTAGTGAAGTGCCTAACTTTTCTTGAGGTTTTCTATTTTATTTGTAAAGTGTTCTTGGTTTTTTTTTACTTTAGAAATAAACCGAAAATTTATTAAAATTTTCTGTTTATTTCTAAAGTAAAAAAAACCTAACGAAAATCTATCGATTTTCCAAATAAACAGAAAACTCAAGAAAGACTAACAACGATTTTCCAGAGTCCAAAAGAATTGAGTAAAATAATAGAGATTTTACTCAATTCTTTTGAATTCTGGAAAACCTATCGAAAAGTGTCCTAGGTTTTTTTTTTACTTTTTGAAATAAACCGAAAATTTATTTAAATTTTCTGTTCATTTCAAAAATTAAAAAAAAACCAACAGAAAAATCTAAAAAAAAAAAAAAAATTTTTCTAATTTATATCAATAAATAATTCTTTAATAGCCCAAATAATTGGTTGTCAGTTTGAAAGGTATTTATTAAATTTAAAATCCTTTTAAAATATATTAAATAATCATTGAAATATAGAAGAAAAAGATTTTTTTTTAAATATTAAATTTGAAAAAAAAAATCGTAAAGTTTGAAAAATAAATTTTCCAACTTTAATTACTAAAATACCTTGAAAAATAATGTTTGATCCAATGATCTTTAATTAATTGATAGTGTTTAATATAAGTGAAGTTATCAAAAAGTAAAAAATGAGCAAATGTTTGATGTTTTTTTTCAAAAATTTTTCATGATCGTGATGAGTATCACAAAGTGTGATCTAAAAAAAGGTTTTTGAACATTCTTGGGGATTGTTCTCTTGAAGCTTATCATCTCTTTTCTCGCTTATTTCTGACAACTTTTGAACCTCACTTTTTTAAAATAATGGCTGTGTTCAAAAATTTTTTTCTTTTTTGTGGAGACTGATCACTAAACTTGAAAAGAAAAAGTTCTAGCAATAAAAGAAAAGATTTCTTTTTATTTATTATTTAAATGTTTTTTTTTGTTTTGTTTATTTTTTTGCTTAAAAAGGTTCGATTGAAAAAAGTTAAAACACTTTCCTTCTTGCTTTAACAACAAATTATGAGATCACTTCAAACTTTTTGCTCTTGTTTGGTCAAGCGAAAATTCAATCAGTTTTTTTGAAATTGAAAGCAAGAAAAAAATTTCATATTTTTATAAAAAAAAAACAAAAAAGAACGGTTAAAAACCCTTAAGGCAACCAAAACAAAGAAATTCAAAAAGATTAAAAAATTACCAGCTATTGAATGGTGTAACCAATGTAACAAATCCATGGAACGGCAATGTAAGCAAGGCGCATAGTACATTTATACAGTCTAGAAATAAAAATAAAAAAAAAAAATAAAAAAAAAAGAACGATCAAAATATTGAACAAAGAATCGAAAACAAAAAAAATTTATTCTTACGACCAAAGAATAGAAGTAAGCTAAAAATAATAATCATTTTTTGGCTCTTAAGATCAAAGATTGAAAAAAATGATTTTCAAAAAAATGAAAAAAGTTTTTTATCGATCTAATAATTTTCCTGTTAAATCACATTTTGAAAGTCAAAATTTAGACAAGGATCTCGTTTGTTGGAACCAAACACTGACTTTCATCATTGGGGTTTTATATTTTGGTTTAATTTGAGAAAGTATTTCAAAGACTTTTGACTGGGACTTCTAAACAAGAAAGAATTAATTATTTTCAACATTTTCTTTAAAATTCCTGTAAAACAGTACAATGGTGAAAGGGGCTAAAATGATGAATGCTAGACAAGTGGATCCACTTGGATAAAAAATTTCAAAATCATAACGAATTTTTTTTCTCAATTGTTTTTTGATTTTAGGTTCTTGAGTTTTGATTTGAACCAAAAACAACCGTGTTTTCTTAATAGCACCACTCAAACCATTGAACTTTTTTCTAAAAACTTTGAAACGAAAAGAGTAATTCTCACTATTTTACCTCAAAAATCAATCATCTCATATTTGGAGTTTTTTTTTTAAAAAACAAAATGTTATGAAAAGATTATTGCTAATTGGAAAAAATAAACATTATCAAAACAAGTAATTTGTTTTGTTACAGATAAGAAACAAATTATACTAACTGTTGAGAGAAAAATGTTGGACACAGAAAAATGGTTGGACACCATTTTTAATTGGGAACATTAGTAAAATTGAAAATCAAATCCTATTTATAACTTGGTGACTTTTATATAAATCCAGGTTTAAAGGTGTTACAAGTTCGTTAATCTGTGGTTTGTGTAGAATAATCATTTGAATGGTTGATAACTAAAGTAGATCATGCCATTTTAACAAAAATCCAAGTTCTAGTAAAGTTTACTATTAATTCTGGAAATGGTAATTTTTAAACTTGCTTTAGATTATAATAGATAAGATTTTGAAAAAGTAGAATTACATTGATCGTTATTCTAGTAAGTAGATTATTGTTGTTTTCTTTAGTTATTTCACAAACGACCGAATTTAAAAATCATTTTCAGTAATGTTGCCAATTAAAAAAGCTGTCCAACTATTTTTCTGTTTCCAACATTTTTCTCTCAACAGTAAATAAAATTTAGAATAAAATGGTACTTTTTTTTTTAAATTCAAAATTAGCTATTTCATTCACTTTGAAAAAAAAAATACTTCTGTGTTAGAGAATAGCGACCTATACATTTTTTGTTCAAAGCCTTCAGGTCGATGTAAATTTTATTCTTTGTCAGGATTATAATTTAACACCTTCACCAATAAAAATGATTACTGAGAAAGGAAATTTAAGAAAATGTTGAAAATAATTAATTCTTTCTTGTTTAGAAGTCTCAGTCAAAAAGTTGGGATCTTGAAATTTTTTGGATTTGGAAGAAAAACTTTTGTTTGATCCAAAAACCTAAATCAAAATTTTTGAACAAAACAAGATAAATTTAGAAACGATTTTGTTTTTGGTAGTGTTGGTCGTTCTATTGAAATGTATTTCAAGTGAATTGATCTACTTATGGTTACTTACTGATCTTTGAATAAAGATTGAGAAACTATTGTCGTTTTACTTATTTTCAAAAACAGTCAGTCTTAAGGACCCCTTTTTGGACTTGCCAAATAGCCTTGGCACCTTCTGTTCCAATCTCATTTTGAGTGTGAAAGGAAAGATCTTTAAAATATACTCCAATTTCGATTAAAAAATCTGTTTCTGTTATTTTTTTAAGAGAAAAATCAAAAGAAACAATTTTGAGATATAGAAACCCGAGTATCCTTTGCTAAGAAAGGTAAAAATGAAAAATAAAAATAACCGAGATTTTGGAACCAAAAAAATTACAATCATTTTCAATAAATAACCGGTACTTGAAAATATTATATTTTCAATTATTTTTCATCATTAAGTTGCTTTTATTGCTCTGGTATGTCCAGAAATAAGATTAATTTCACATTAGAATTGTCGTTGTCTCTTTTGTATTTTTTTTTGGTTTTTTTGTTCTTTTTGTTTTTTCAAAAATTGAGATTCCCAATAACCCTTTTGGGGGTGTAGTATTTATTCGATTTGATTTTTGAATATCTCGATTATCAACATATAAAACATCTTTTTTTTATTTCAATATGTCAATTTTGAATTGTTTGATTTGTAACTCTCAGAACATTATTGTTCAAATATTGAAAAATACCTGGGGCTGTCAGGGGAAGGTTTTTCGTAATTTTACATTCAGCCATCTAATGAAAATAAATTTGAGTAATTCGCGAGTTTTTCTTTTTAGTAAAAAATTTGTCAGTTCAAATAAAAAAAAAAAATGATCTTTAGAGGAAATGGGAATTACAATGAATTCAATACAATACCAAACAAATTTTTTTGTCTTTCTCCAAATTTATCTTTGTTTGAAAATAAAAATAGATTATTCATTAAAAATTTCCAATATACTAATAAATTGCAATTTATGTTTGGAAATTTTTACTTGATTTTCGATTTTTGAAATTTTTATGCTCGAGCTTTGAAAAAAACATTTTAAAAAGTCAAGTGTTAAGAAACTCTATAAAATTAGTTGTTCTTCATAATATTCTGTGTTTTGTATGGTTTGATAAGAAACGGTTCAAAGATTTATCAAAAAGGATATTGAACTAAAATCTTTTTGAAATTTATTAGAATTTATCAGTACTACATATTATCCTTTTAAGAAAAAATTTCAAAACCCTTATTGTTGACTTCCTATAACGATAAAAATATCTAAAAAATTCAATATAAGGAATCAGGGATATAAAAATTATTCTTAAAGTGAAATTTTCTCTAAAATAAGATTTTTTCGGATCCTCTTTCTCATTCTTAGTTCAGTAACTAAAATTATTTTGGAAAAATATTTCATTTTTTCCTTAATAGATCGAACTGGACAAATTTTTTTGAGATTTTTCAACCTCTCCAAATTCTTATTTGTACATACAGAAAACCAATTTTCATATTGAGGTAAGTTCTTAAATTACAACAAACTTTTTTAAACAATCTTTTTATAAAAGAAAAATAAGACAAATTAAGCGAATTTAAGTTGTGTAAAAATGTAGAAATTTTTTCCAATTTCAAGTACATACATCACTGTGTGGATATTTGGAATACATGCATTTTGTTACCTATGTATCCAGGAAAATTAGTCATTTTTAAGAGGGATCACCAATTTTGAATTGTCTGTATTGTGTAAAAAATAATCATTTAATCCCCATTTTAACATGTATTTTAGTAGTTAAATTTGAAAAAAAAAAAGCTGGTCAAAATCAAATAAATAATTTTGGACATAAAAAAACAATTTATTAATTTTAAAAATGGAAATTCAATTTTTTTTTTATTTTAAAGGAATACCCTACACAAATTTTAAAGTTCAAAGAAAAAAATAAATAAAATTATTTATAAAGGAACACTGGAATTTCACCAAAAGTTAGTTTTAAAAACTATAAAAACATTTAATATTGAAACAAAAAAAGGTATTTTGAGAAAAAAATGACCTTTTTGAATAACTAATGATATTTCTTGCAAAGTTTTTTTAAAATGAACAAATCTCCATGGGGTTCAAGATGAATCATTCTATTCTGGGTTATTGAAATATATTTTTGATTTTTTTGAACAACTCCAAAAATACAAAGAAGGCCTTTAATTGTATTTTTGTTTTTAAATATTTCTTTAAATTAAAAAAAAATTACAGTTTAAAAAATACATTTAAAGTGGATAATTCCACGCTATTTGGTTATAATCTTATTAAATTGTGTGGTGATATACCGGTGGGTATTTTTTGGGGGTCGTGAATAGTTTACTGTTGATAACTTTAAGTGGAAAAAACAATGGAATTTTCTTTTTAAATCAATATAAAGGTATATTACGATTTTGGATTTTAGAAATTTTTAACAAGAATTACAATTTTTTGTAAAAAAAAAAAAAAAAACAAATATTTAATATTTAACAAGTAATCTAGACTTTATATCATTTTAACCCAATAAATTTTGTATTTAACCTACGACAAATCTGAAATATCATGCAATTCCAATTGGGGTGGTGCACTATCTTTATTTTAATTTAGGTGTGAATAGAAATCTAATGTAGTAAATTGAAAAATAGCTTAAAAAATTTTCATTCAGGGAAAGATCAAAAAAAGAAAAATTCCAATTGTTTTGTGCTATTTATAGAAAAATTAAAAAAACGTTTGTTGATCGAAAAGTTCTTGAAATTCTGGAACAAAATAGAATAAAATAAAAATCCATTTTTTTTTACCTCTTCTATCTCACATTTAATACTTTGCAATCAAGTTTTTTTATACAATACCCAGTTTCAACTTTTTATAAAAATGAAGTGGGAAGTAAGAGAAGAAATACTTTGATTTTTAATTTTTACAACTTTTCTGTTTAAAATTTTGAATTTTTAACTGTCAAATCTAAAACCCATAAATTTTCTAAAACCCGGTAATTCCATTTTTCTGATCAATTGTAAAGATTAATAAAGAGTTAAAATTAGCAGATTCAGAATATTTAACTAATATCCCAATTGGAACGGTTATAAGTTGCTGAGTAATTGGGTTATTTGTCATTAAAATGAGAGTGGATTGTTGACTTTTTACTAATCTTTCCAATTGATCCGAAAAATGGAATTACCGGGTTTTAGAAAATTTACCGGTTTTAGGTTTGACAGTAATATCAGAAAATATTTTTCCAAATTAAAAATTGCAAAAAAAAAAAAGACATTTTAACAAAATCCCAGTATTCAACATTCTTTTATGTTAATACATATGTTATTACACAGAAAAGTGAAATCCACGGATAACAAAATCCATATGTTCCTTAAGGACTATCTAAAATAAAACGACCATGGGGTGCTTACAAATTATAACATAAACAAATTAGACTCTTTATTTCTTTAAAATCCAGAAGAACTATTAAATCTCAAACTTTTAGGAATCGATAATTTGACATAGATCAGATACTGATAAAAAGCAATTTATATTTGGAAATTTTTTGTTGATTTTCCTTTTTGAAATTATTATGCTCAAACTTTCAATAAAGCATTTTAAGAAGTCAAGTGTTAAGAAACTCTCTAAAATTAGTTTTTCTTCAAAATATTCTTTATCCTGGATTGTTTGATAAGAAACAGTTCAAAGATTTATAATAATGGAAATTTAACTAAAAATTTTTTGAGATTTATTTGAATTTATCAGTACTTTATTGGAGGATCATTGCTAAAACTCGCAACCCTGCCATGTTTCTTCTAAGTTGATTTATTCAGACGTTTTTATTCGAAACTAGACAAGACTTCAATTTATCGAAACACAGTTGAGTTGTGGTGTTTTACTACTATCTTCGAATATACTATCTGATACTGATAAATTGTAATTTATGTTTGGAAATTTTTACTTGTTTTTCCTTTTTGAAATTATTATGTTCAAGCTTTGAATAACGCATTTTATGAACTCAAATGTTAAGAAACTCTGTAAAATTAGTTGTTCTTCACAATATTCTTTGTCCTGAGCTGTTTGATACAGCCGTTTCAACTCAGGTGTGAATCGCACTCATTCGTTGAATGGTCGGGAAACATTTTAAATTGACTTGGAAGGTTTCCCAACCATTCAACGAATGAGTGCGATTCACACCTGAGTTGAAACAGCTGTAAGAAACAGTTCAAAAGATTTACGAAAATGGAAAATGAACGAAAAATTTTAGGAAATTTATGAGAATTTATCAGTATCCAATATATTTAAATTATCTTTTCCTAAAATTTTGAGATTTAATAGTTCTTCTGGATCTTAAAGAAATAAAGAGTCTAATTTGTTGGCGTTTTAATTTGTACGACCCCCATGGTCGTTTTATTTTAGATAGTCCTTAACCTTTGAAATGAAATTCATTATAATTAAGCATATTGCTGTCATTTGATTACCTTTTTTCAAAACCATAGTGGACTTTTCATTTTGAATTCTTCTTTTACCCAATATTAATAATTTGTAGAGTATAAAAAAGAACCAAATAGAGTTCAAAAAATCCGATTTTATTTCTTAAAAAAGAAAAAAAGGAAAATCACCTTTTAAAAAAAAAGTGATCTTAATTGTTTAAGTTTTGTTAAGAAGACGACTAATTTCACTTTTATTCCCCAATGACTCTGAAAACATTAACCCATAAAATATGAGACTTATTTTCATTTTTTTTTCTATTTAAACCCAAAGATTGGATTTGACAATTTTGAATATTAAATTATTTTTAATATTGATCTTAAATTGGTTGATTTGTCTTTTTAGTTTGTAGGGAAATGATTTGACAAGCTGATAGATTGTAAAGGCTGTTTGATAAAAAAAACTTTCGTTTTTTGGGTGGTGAGTTTTTTCAGTCACAAAAGAATTGGAATGGAAAACAACTAAAAAACCAAAACTTTTCTAAAAATAAAATCAACATTTATTCGTTCCCAAAACAAACCAAATTTTTGAAGAAGATAAACAACAAAGCAAACAGGCACCAGAGAATATTCGAAATTCAAAATAATTTTAAAATTGGAGATTATTTATAAAATCGTAAAGTAAAAATAGTATCAAAGTGTGAATTAGTTTCTCAAACAACCTCATTCCTGGATTTCAATAAAAGTACTAGAACTGGATTTAAAGTAAAAGTCTTTTTTGTGACTTTATTTGATCTGAATAAATTTGAGATCAATCTTTGAAATATCTTTTAGTGGAGATCCATAAATAAACGGAAGAGTTTGGTGTTCAAATTATCCAAATCTTGGAATAAAAGAAATAATAAAATTGCAAAAAGCAAATTTAATTTTGTAAACTGAGAACAACTGAAAAATTACGAATTTTGCTACACTTCTCTTACGCTGCGTTTCTGCAAATTTAATTTCAAGAAGGGAGATTCCAAATATTAGAATTTCATTTTCTTTACTTGTTTCTTAATTTTTTTTTTTTTTTTTTTTTTTTTTTGTGTTTAACTTCATTTTTTTTGTTTCTCTTTGTGCTATCTTTACATAAACTACTCTTATACTTTTTTTTTTTTTTCTTCACAAAAAGCCAATACCTTTTTTTCAAGCAATTTCTAAACATAACCACACTTTTTGGATGAAGAAGATCAAAAAACGATCATATCCAAATGAGTTCAAACAACAAACGCAAAACAATCCAAACAAAAAACGCTCTTTAAGTGCACCACCAAAGCATTCTTCAAATTTTATTTCTGAAACTAGAGAAAATGACGAATTAAATTTCGATTCATTATTAGTCAATTTAGAAGAAATAAACGAATCTTTTCAATTCACTGAATCAAGCGATCTCTTTTTAGATTTCAATGATGAAGAATTAAATGAACTGAATAGTTTAAGTAATTTTGATTATCTTGGTTGCCAAGAAGAAATCGAAATGAAAAAGAAATTTGAAGAGGTTTGTTTTGTTTTCAAACACCTTTCTTTTTTTTTTTTTTTTTGTTTTTTTTTATTTGAGCAATTTATTTAAATTTTTTGGATTTTTGTAAAATTATTGATCTGTCTTTAAAAAAGGTATTCTCAATTGATTTACAAATCCCAATTTTTTGTAGAAAATTCCAAGTGTTTTTATTTTATTTTTTTTTGAAAGAATGTCGTTTGGTTAAAACCTAACACTATTCTTTCACCTTGAACAAAAATCAAATAAGTTTTGAAGAGTTATTTTTTTTATAAAAATAATAAAAGCAAAAAACAAAAATGCAAAAATTATTTTGACTTTAATATTTTTTTTCATAAATTAAAAAATTCCGAGTTTTTTTATAAAAACCAAAAACCCACAATTTAAATTCTTCCAATTTATTTAATCACTAATTTTCTTCAAATATTCTTAAATTTATTTTTTTTTCAAAAAAAAAAATAAAAATAAAAATTAAATTATATGTGTACATAATAAATATCATTACAACAGAACCTTTTTGATCTCTTCTTAATACCACCACTATTATCAAAACAATCAAAAAAACACAAAGACAAGATGACTTTGGTTCTTGATCTTGATCAAACATTAGTGTATAGTTGTTATGATCAACCAAATTCTTATGATTTTAAATTTCTTTTTCCTTTTCAAAAAAATACAAAAGTGCAATATCAATCAGACAACACAAAAACGAATAAAAAAGAAAACGAAAGTGAAAGTGAAAGAGAAAGAGAAAGAGAAAGAGAAGAAGAAGAAGAAGAAGAAGAAGAAGAAGAAGAAGAAGAAGAAGAAGAAGAAAAAGAACTAGAAGAAGAAAAAGAACTAGAAGAAGAAAAAGAAGAAGAAAAAGAAGAAGGAGAAAATCATAATTCTGAACAGCATACGATATATGTTCAAAAAAGGCCACATTTGAAAACCTTTCTAGAATCATGTTCAAAATTGTTCGAAGTTGTAGTATTTACAGCCGGAACAAAGGAATATGCAGATATAATTCTTGATGAATTAGATCCTAATAACGATTTAATTAGTCATCGGCTATATCGAGATTCCTGTAAAGAAGTCGAACAAGATATGTACGTTAAAGACTTAAGTCTCCTTGGCCGAGATCTAGATCGTGTCTTAATTATCGATGACCTTCCTTCTTCTTACTCTTTACAACCTCAAAATGCAATCCCCATCGAAAAATTTTGTGGTAATTACTTCAATTCTTCCTTTTATTATGATGATGATGAAATTTTTGATAACGAGTTGCCCAGGATTTTGGAAATCTTGGAAAAATTCAAAAATGCCAAAACCGTTTTTTCTATTCTTCAAAAACACCTTGAATTCTAAAACAATTCTTGAATAACTTTTTTTTTTTTCTTTTTTTGTTTGATTTTTTTTTAAAAACATTAAAAAAAAAAAGAAAAAAAATATTCGTTTCTGTATTTTTATTGATCTTTACATTTAAAATAGACAATATCCAAAATGAATTTATCTTTTTTTGGATTTTTTTTTCATTACATTTTCTTCTTTAGAAACTATTCTTTTCAATGCCTGGAATTTTTTCTCTCAACCTAATGAATATATTTTTCTCTTTTTATTTATTTGATTTCTATAGACTTTTTTATTTCATTTAAAAATATTTTTAAATACCTTAGACACTTTTTTTTTACTTTTTTGATTTTTTTTTTTAATATAAAAATAAATTTTTTGATTTTCTCAAAAATAATTTTGATTTTTTCTGTAATTATTTTGATTTTTTCTTTAATAATTTTTTTTTATTCATTGCAAATAAAAAAGTTTTACAGAGAAAGCGAACTTGCTTTATTTTAGTTGGTGTGCTTAGAAAATCCATTTTATATTTGAATTCAATAACCAAGACGAATTTTAATAAAAAGTTTTTTTAGTCAGGAAGATTTTGTAACCTTATTAAATGTCAAAAGTTTTTGTATTTTTTCATTTTTTTTATTTTTTTCTAAATAGGACTAATAACCACTTTACTAAAAGTCTAGATAACATAAGACACTTTTTAAACATAAACTATCGCCAGGATAACAAGTATATAGATAACCTGTTTCTAAACGTAGATAATCAAGATAGACAATAATTTTCAAAAAAAAAAAAAACACTAAGCATACAATAGCTTCGTCCATTGTATTACAATAAACTAAAAATTACTTTGATCCTGTAAGATTAAATTCTTTTGAAAAATAAAAATCATCTTTTCCCCTCCCCTATAGAACTGAAAAATGAAAACCATTT
Source organism: Anaeramoeba flamelloides (assembly GCA_027625915.1). Taxonomy (NCBI): domain Eukaryota; family Anaeramoebidae; genus Anaeramoeba; species Anaeramoeba flamelloides. Next base: position 5,680,557 of record JANTQA010000032.1, on the reverse strand, counting down.
TCAATTTGATAACATTTGGATTATAAATACAACAATTGTTTCAAAAACTATTATAAATCTTTGAACACCAGCTTTTATTTTACAAGTCTTACATCTATTTCTTACCTTTCAATTAAAAAACCTAAACATCAAATTATCAAATAAATAGAAAATATACAAATATCTAAAAATATATTGATCTTTGATTTATATTATTAAAAAGAAAATCGAATAATTAAAGATCAAATTTCAAATTTTTTCAACAAAAAATAGAGATATTTTTGTTACAATTTTTGGCTTTAAAGGGGTATCAAGAAAATAGGGCACATTCTAATTGGAATATATGATGTTTTAGTAAAAATTATATTGCTATTCTTAAGTTCTAGAACCCCAAAAATTCTGAAAAAGAAAGAATATATTTAGTTTTACTTTTTTCTAAAATTACATTTTTCAAGAAAATATTTCTGAAAAAATTATTACAATTAGATATAACTATAAGAATTTTTTTTTTTTTATAAGAAATTATTTTTACGAGATCTAATACTAAAAAATTTTGGATTTAAGACATTTCAGAAAAAGTGGGATATTTTTTTTTTTTTTTTAATATTTCATAAAAAAAATTTTTTGTCTATAGAGCTATTTGTCAATTGAAACCACAGATCAAGTTAAATATTAATACTTATAGAATATTAACAATGTTTTATATTTCAAAATATTTTCATTGGAATATTTCGAAAAAACTAAAAAAAAATAACACTTTTTATTGAGGTACAAAATACAGGACTTATTTCAATTAAAAAATGCAAATATGGCACAACAAATAATGATTTTTTAAACGAAAAAAAGAAACCTAGATGTTTTTCGCCAAAGTGGAAAAAATTTTAAGATTAAAAAAGTTTTGAAACGGATTTTTTTCAATCAAAAAGAATATAATAAATAGCCAATTTAGCATAAAAAATATCAGATTAAACCAAGATCAGAAAATTTTAAAAAATTTATTCATTGAATAACATAATAACTAACCAATTATATTATTATCAAGAATTAATAAAAGATTGTCAATGGTTTTGCATATTTAAAGAGTTTTATGAGGATTAAGTTTAATATAGATATTTTCAAATAACCCCCCCCCCCCCCCCCCCACCACCACCACTCAGACTTTGTTGTAAATAGCTTATATTTTAATATTTTTAGATTCTTTTTATTAAATATTTAAATATAATTTTCTCTTCAAATGCATTCCGAAACCAACAAAATAAAAATTCTTAATTTTACACACAATAAGAACAGTCAAATAAATTACAATAGTACAATTCCATTCAAATTGTAAATATTATTATTTTTTGTGTAAAATAAGAAAATGAGTTATTACATCTTTATTTTTTTGTTTTCTATTCTTTTTTTGAATTACGTATCGAGTTCCGTTTCGATCAATTTTTTTTTTTTTTGAATAATTGATATTAGGTTAAAGTAGAGTTGACCAAAATAGAAGAAATCAAATAAATTTATTTTTTGGTATATGCCCTTTAATTGATCAATAACCCGAAAAGACTTTTAATCAAATTACCAATACATTTGTTTTTTTGGAAAATTAAATTAAGATTATAATACTTCTGATGACTGTATCTATTTAATACATTTTGAATTAGAAATATCAAATTGATCCACTTCATAATTCTCTCTTTAATAGATTGGATGAGGTTTCGTCTAACCCTTGACAATAAATCTAATCTATTTTTTTTTTTTTTGTTTTGCTTTCTCCAAAATATTTAACACACCGATGATTTATTAATAGTTATAATTATTTATTTTTTTGTTTTGCAAGTATTGTAATTTATAAACAATTACTAAAATCACAATTAGAGAATTGTAGTTATTTGATATTTCTTCAAGAATTTGATTAAATAAGATTATTTTCAAGAATTGAATTTTAGTATGTTAAAAAGTTTAAATTGGAGTAAATTTAAAAGATCTCCAAATAAAAAAATTAAGGTAAAAATTTTTTTTTTTTCAAAATTTGACTTGTGAAAAGAGGATTTCATGTTTCATTAGTATTTATTATGATCTTTATATTTAATCATATCATATATTTTAAAACAATAATACCTTTTATTCATATAATTGCAATATTCATGAAGTTTTTTTTTTGAAAATTATTTAAATACTGTTTCATCTTTTCAACCCACTTAATTAATTTTAAGAAACTTTTGATCATTAATATAACTATTAACTGACATTTGTTTTTGTTTTTATCCAGTAAAAAGTGTTTTAGTGTTTTACATAACATTTACAATATTCTCTTTATCTACTTTAATCCATTTTAGCAACTCGTTAAGTATGAATAAAATACTAAATTTCTGTTTAGTTGTTTTTTTATAATAGTATTCTTCAATTTTTTATAAACAATTCTTTTAAAATTTAATACATAAAGGCTTCTCATTTTTTATAACATTTAAACTATTTTTCGATATATCTTCCTTACCCCCAGAAAATTTTAAAGTATATTCTTGCCATTAGAATTTACTAAAAAATGCTTAAATATAAAGTGAAATGACAGTTTTGTAAACGATTTTAATATCTACAAGGCAAATTTCGATTTTTGCTAATAAAAATAATTTGTGTAAAAGTAAAATATTTGAAAAGAAACCATTAAATAATAAATTCTGACAAAGACTACAACTTATCACCCTTTAAAGTTAATAATTAACCTATTAGATATTAAAACAATGACCACGAAAAATGAATGACTAATTTGATTTAACAATAATTCTGTAAAATTAAATATGGAAATGAAATTTTGGATCTTTTTTATCAGAATTATTCCTTTAGTTTGTAAATTCTTTTGAAAGTCTGGCTTTACAAACAAAATTAAGATTGAAGATTTTTTTTTTCAAAAAGGAAATATAATTTTTAAAAAAGTATATATAATTTGTTTAAGCAAATTTCAAATCTTATAATTTACAACCCAATTATTTCAATCAATTAAGGTTTACAATTCCTATAAGAAGAAATAAAGTTTATCTTGTTTTTTTGTGTTATATCTTGATCTTTTAGGTACTTGACTGATGGATCTTTAACTTTGTATGAATTTTTATCTTTGTTAAAAAATGAGCAATTTATTTTTTATTTCCGAAATCAGAATTGAAGAGTGTTAGAAAAATTGATTGGAAGATAATTGGTAATATATTTTGAGTTCCAGATTGTGGATTGAAAATTTTATTTAGGTTTTACTCAAATAAAAAAAAAAATAAATAAATTGTTTTCAAAACACCAAAAAAAAAAGACTAAATAAAAATTGCCAAATCAAAATATAAATTTTTTTCTTATATAAATTACATATCAGTATAATAGTCTTATACTATTCAATCCTGATTCCAGAAAAAAAAAAAAAAAATTGCTCATTTTTTAACAAAGATAAAAATTCATACAAAGTTAAGGATCCATCATTCAAGAACCTAAAAGAACAAGATGTAACACCTAAAACAAGATAAACTTTATTTCTTCTTCCAGGAATTGTAAACCTTAAACAATTTTAAAAAATTATTTGTGATTTTAATTTGAATTTAACAACCTCGAATTGTAAATTTGAGAAAGTTTCATTCTCACTTTTAAAAAACAATTTATAACACTATTGTTAAAACAATGCACAAAGAAAGGTTTAGTCTGTGTTTCTAAATTCATAACATGTTACTTGTGTTATATAAAACCCAAAGATTAAACCTATCAATGATACCAACAATAAACTATCGTAAAGTCTGGTCGTGTTTCTTAGGGTTCTTTAATTTAAAAAGGAAATTCTTAAAATAAAGTATCAAATAGGAAAATTTATCTCAAAAAACAAAAGTAAAATTTTTATTGAAAATTTTGTTTCATCAAAAAAACAAATAACTTTTAAAAAACAGAGAAAATTATGAAAAATTTTGGACTAATTGCATTCATAATTTAATAATTTACTTAAAAAATCAAGTAATTTACCTTCATAATTGATTTGATATTAGGTATACTACCAGGTAATTACTTGGATGTTCCATTAGAATCACCAAAAAAAAAAAAAAAAGCACGGATTATATTTGGAAACATAGAATAAAGTCGTTGGATAGACATTATTTTGATCACTTTCCAAATTAATGATTCATTTTTTTTTTAAATCTCAAATATTATGTTAACCACATCATTATTTTCCAAAAAGTCAGGAAATTTACCATTTGTTGGAGTCGCGGGTAGGTTGTTTTCAAGTTACAAACTGAATGTTGTCTTAAGAGACGGCGAAAAAAAAGAAATCAAATATGAAAAGGGGGAAACCTTATACGAGGCTGCTTCCAACAACAAGGTTATGTCTGTTTTAGGGCAGTGTGGGGGTAACATGAGTTGCACAATGTGCCAAATTTACACAAAGCCCGAGGACTTTAAAAAACTTTCGCCAATGCAAGACCAAGAAAAGGATGCACTCGGCCATGCCAATAAAAGAATTGAAGAAAGATCAAGGCTAAGCTGTGGGCTAATCCTTGACGAAAACGCAGACGGAATTGAGGTTGAAATGGCACCTCTCCGAGAAAGAAAAAAAAGGAAAAAACGAAAAAAAAAAAAAAAAATAAATAAACAAAAAAAAGTAAAAGAAGAAAAAACAATAAAAGCAATTGAAAAAGATCCAAGGATTAAAAAAATTGCTGACAACATTTACTGGAATGGTTATGTTGATTTCCAAGTTCGCGATTTTCATGGGTAAGTTTTGGTTTTTCTTTGAATACCTTTCAACCGTTTTTACCTTTACATTTTTTATTTTTTTTTTGATTTTATTTTGTTTTCTTGATCTGTTTATTGAGATACTACAGGTTGAAAACTAAGGAACAAATTAGTTTTCTACATGTAAACTACTGTTAATTGTAAAATTAAAAGATCATACAGCTAATTTATTCAACCTGTGAATTTTTTGTTTCCTTTTGTAATATAACCTGAAACAAAAAAAATGTTTTTAGAATTTTTTGTTTCATCATATTGTTTAAAGAAATTTGTTTCATTTCAACTGCTAAGGTTTCATTTTGAAACTTTACAAAGTTCGATCCTTTAAAATCCTTTAAACTCCTATTAGAGACAGTTTATTCAACTTGAGAATATTTCAATCATTACTAAGTCTACCTTGAATGAAAAAAATTTCTTGTCACAATATGATGAAACAAAAAATTCTAAAAACATTTTTTTTGTTTCAGGTTATATTACAAAAGGAAACAAAAAATTCACAGGTTGAATAAATTGGCTGTAATTTTCATTCAGCTTTCCAAATAATCACTTCACAAGAAATCGAATAAACCATCAACTCCCCCAATTCTAGAGGAGAAAATTAATGATAAAAAGTGATTTCAGGAATTAAAAATTTTGAAATATTACATGATTTATAAGATATTTGTTGGAAAGCTGAATGAAAATTTCGTTCCATTTATTTTGCAACAAATAGTTTTTATAACTTGAAACTTGATCTTTTACTTCACATCAATCCTCTCTTAAATTGAGAATTTTAATAGTTACATTACTTTAACGTTCTACGAACATTCTGAACATTTTCTTTTGTGTCTATAATCGAGATCTGCCTTAATACATGGGATAGTGTCTTTTCCAAATTACAAAAATATCAAAATTTTTCAAAAAAGATTGATTGTTTTTTGTTTTTCAGAGGTCAAAGATAAACTAAGTGAAGTGTTTGGGTAAATACTCGTAATAAAAATGATCGATAAAAATATTTAAAAATCTTGCTGAAAAAATTCATTCATGCTTTTTAATGGCTTAGGTTTAACAGTATTTTGATTCAATTTTTTTTAAAAAGTTTAAAAGATTTAATAAAATTATAACCAATTTTTGATCAAACAATTTCATGAAATATTGTAGAACACTATTTTCATTTTCAAAATTTACACAATACCCGTATTATACTTTTTAATTGAAAAAATCCACAAGAAACAAAAAAAAAAAAAAAAATAATTATTTTAGATTTAAATTTATATGAATTATTAAAACCGTAAAAAATTTTTAAATTATATTGATTATCAAAATAGATATCTAACACCTAATGGAAGTACTTACAATTCTTATTTTATCAATGATAAAAAGACTGCAGTAATAGATTCTGTAAAATACCCATTTGCCAATAGATGGCTAGATAAAATTGAATATTTGGCGGGAGGGTTAGAAAATTTGGATTATGTTATTTGTAATCACGCAGAACCTGATCATAGTTCAAGTATCCAATATTTAACACAAAAAGCACCAGAGGTTGAAATTGTTTGTAATGAAAAATGCCAAACTGCTTTAAGCCAACATTTCAACACAACTAATTGGAACTTTAAAATTGTAGGACATGGAGAAAGCTTAAATTTAGGAAATAAAACAATACAATTTTATAATACTCCTTTATGTATGTATTTTTTTATTTTTTTATATGTAACATAATTTTTTTTTTTTAATTGCTTTTCAAAAAAGTTTTCAATTAAATTGAATTTTACATTTACAGCAAAAATCATCATATATGTATACCTAATATATTAAATAATTAAGATCATAATATAACAATTAAAAATATTATTCTTGAAAATTCAATATAACAAATATGAAATTATGTTGTCAGAAATTAATTTTTATTTATTTGTTATTCATGATTGAGTTAAAAATCAAAAATGAATTTAACCATCTTCAATTCATTTTAATTTTTCTCTTCTAATTTAATTTTAGACAAATTATATCATTGTAAATATAGAATTATTAAAAACCCAAACCCAATAATTCTTAAAAATCAAAGTATTACAAAAACAAATATTTGAAAAAAAAAAAAAAAAATTCTATTTTTATCAGATTTTCAAAAACACAATTTTAAACCTTATTTAGTTTATTTCCCTAAAATTAACACTAAAATATCTCATCCTAATCTAAAATAAAATTTAGTTTATTTTCCTAAAATTAACACTGAAATATCTCATCTTAATTCAAAATAAAAAAAGCAAAAAGAAAATCTTGTTTTTCTTTTTGTGCTGTATTAAAAAATTATGAAGTGAGAAAATAACAAAATTTTTTATTCACAAATAATTAATAAAAAAAAATACCATTTGAAAAAAATAATCTTGTCTGAAATAAATAAATTGAAACCTTCTTTCAGATTAACAAAATCAAAATTTAATTATATAACCATTAAAAATAAATTTCTTGTTGAACGAAAGTGATTACAAAAAGTATAAAAAAAAAAAAAAAATGGAACAACAAACAAAACCAATGTTAAAAAAACAAACATTAAAAATCTTTAAAACAATTTTAACACCCTCTAATAATTTCGAAAAAACAAAAACAAAGATTTGATTTGAAATGTATTGAAGACAATTCGAATTGGAAAATTAGTCAATTTAGAATAAAACAAAAAAAAAAAAAAAAAAAAAAAAAAGAAATAAAAACAACACAAAATTATACCAATTATCTTAAATTTGGAACACTGAATTTTGTTGTGATAGATAGATCATTTTTTTTTTAATTTCAATTTTGTGATAAAACTTGATTCGTTATAAAAGAAAATTATTGGAAAATTTTCTTTAATACACCAATTTTGAAAATGTGATTTATCACTTTTAAAAAAATATTTTTTTGACAATTTTTTAAATAAATTTATCTAGTGAAAATTTTTATTTTCAATATTTAAAACACAAATTATAACTTCTGTTACTCCAGTTACTTATATCACTATTTTTTTTTTCTTTATCACAAAGATATATTTGATCATGTTTTGATTTTTTTTATTAGGTAGATGATTAAAATACATTTCTTTTATTTTAAAAACACCTCAAAGATCTATTTTCCAAAAAGTTTGAATCATTTTGAGAATTTAATTATGTTAAAAGTATATTTTTATTTTTTATCGAAAAACAACATAAATTTTTTAAATTAAAATTAATAAACAACAATAATTTTAAATTTTGCTCTTCAATTTTTAATAATAGCGCATTGGCCAGAATCAATGGTTACATATGATCCATCCGAGCAAATGCTATTTTCAATGGATATCTTTGGACAGGTATGCAATTAATTAAAATTAAAATTATTATTATTATTATTTGTTTTTTTATTATTTAAGGGAGGAGTTTTTTAATTCCTCTTATTTGTCGTTAGCTTTTTAGGAGTTTTCTATTTATTTGTGAAGTGTTCTAGATTTTTTTTTACTTTTTGAAATAAACAGAAAATTTATTAAATTATCGGTTTATTTCAAAAATTAAAAAAAACCTAACGAAAATCAATAGATTTTCCAAATAAATAGAAAACTCAAAAAAACCTAGAACACTTCACAAATAAAATAGAAAACTTCAAAAAAACCTAGAACACTTCACAGATAAAACAGAAAACCCCAAGAAAAGCAACGTCATGTGTTTTTTAATTGTAAAAAGCACAAAAAAAACGCCGTTATCTTTTCCATAAATAAAAAGAATTGAAAAAACAATGCCTTTAGGTTTTTCAGAATTTAAAAGAATAGAGTTAAATCTTTGATTTTACTCTATTCTTCTGAATTCTGGAAAACCTAGGCAATCTACGGTACTTTACGGCACTCACTAAAATTTTAAATTTATTTAGAGTTTTTTGTATTAGATATAATTAAGGGTAAGGTTATAACTCATATAATAGATTTTCTACAAAAAACGAAGAGAAATAAAAAATTATTATTAAACAAATACAAGAAAAAGAGAAAGAAAATCGAGAAATAAACGGGATTAGGCTTTATTGATAAGGGTTAAGTGCTCAAGAGCTCTTAATCAGTTAAAGAGAGAGTATTGAAGTGACTAAATTTGTGACTCCTAATTCAAAGAGTAGTCAAAAGAACCTTTTAATTACAGTCATTAGAAGTATTTTAAACTCAATTTAGTTTTCTGAAAATAAACGAGATCAAAAAAAAAAAAAAAAAAAAAAACTTAATTGAAAATTTTTTTTTTTCACTGAATGATGAATGGGCTGTTGGTTATTTCTATTTATGTTGAAAATTTCTAGATCACCACCATGTTATCACCTGGTTTATATAATACCTTAATTGACAGAAGTTGATCCCGGTACAAGGCAATTGTATACTTTGAAGAAGTTAAATTATCAATACAGGGCAATCACATTTAAGAAAAAGTTAGATTGTCACCACCATTTCTCTTCTTCAGTACTTCGTCAACCAAATCAGAGCCAAATCGTTGATTGTTTTTCTTCTTCACTTCTTTTTTTATAAAAAAAAAAAGAAAAATGAAAAAATAAAAAAAAAATCTTTTTTAGAGAGTAAAAAAAAAACGAAAACTAAAAAAAAGTAAAGGCAAAAATAATAAAACCTTAATTTTTTTCGGATCTAAATGCAAACCGAAAAACCAAAATTAATACTAATTAACATTTTCTCGTTATTTTTATTGTATCTAAACTAAAATTCAAAATTTTCCACACAGCTAAAACGTTCCAAACAATCACAATAATACAATTTCATTGAAATTGGAGATAATTTTGATTTTTGTAAAATATGAAAATCATTTTTTCATCTTTTCGTTTTTGTTTTCATTTCATTGTTTGAATTACGTAATTTGTTTCGTTGGATCAAAATTTTTATTGAACAATTGATATTATGTTAAAGTCGAGTTGTTCCAAATAGAATAATTCAAATAAAATTAGTTGGTAGTATCTAACCATTTGATCGATCATTAATTCCTAATAAAATTTAAGCAAATTTACTAATGTATTTTTTTTGTTTTGCCTCTCTCCAAAATTTTTAACACACCCATGATTTATTTGTATTGATAATTATTTATTTATTGTTTTGTGGGTATTGTAATTTATAAAAAAGTGTTAACATTTCAATTAGTGAATGGCTCTAATTTGGTAAATCTTCTTGAATTGATTAAATAAGTTTTTTTTTTCACAAATCGAATTTTGGTGTGTTAAAAATTTTGAATTGGGGTTTATTTAAATAAGAAAAATCGAATGAAATATACTGTTAAAATAAAGGATGAAAATCCACTAAATAAAACTTTCAAAGTAAAAACAATTATCATATATTTTTTTTGTAAAAAGGATAAAAAAAGAAATGAATTCGATTTGAATTAATCATAATGTCATTTGATATTTTATAATCATAAAAAAATCTCACCAAAAAATTCAAAAAAAATTGATTCAAAATAAATCCTGTGAATATTTTTTTTTTTTTTTTTTTTCATTTTTTCTTTAATTTTTTCAAAATCTGAAAATTATATAGCATTATGCATCCTCTAAAAGATTTGATGACGAAGTCAAATGGGATGATATTGAACATGAAGCTAAAGTATATTATGCCAATATTTTAATGAGATTATCACTTCCGGTCCAAAAAAGTTTAAAACTTTTAGGAGGTGTGCCTGTTAAAGTTATTTGCCCATCCCATGGCCAAATTTTTAGAAATCCAGAAAATATCAATAAAATGATCCAAAATTATGTTGATTGGTCAAACTGTAAACCAATCAAAAAAATTGTAATTATTTATGACACAATGTGGCAATCAACAGAAAAGATGGCTTATCATATTCTTGATGGAATTCAAAAAGTCGGAGGCGTAAAAGTTAAATTAATGAATGTTAGAAGAAACCACATCACAGACATAGCCACAGAAGTACTCGATTGTGCTGCCATGGTTGTTGGATCACCCGTTTTAAATGAACACATGATGCCAGAAGTTGCATCGGCATTAACATACTTGGAAGGACTAAGACCTAAAGACAAACTTGCAATGATGTTTGGAAGCTATGGATGGTCATCAGGTGGTGCAATTAAAGATATAAAAAGATATCTAGATTCAATCAGAGCTACAATCGTACACCCAGAAGTTTTAAGTCAATTTAAACCAGATCAAGAAGTAATTGAAGAATGTCACAAGGCAGGAGAAACTTTAGCAAGAGAAGTTTTAAAAAAACTTCAAAATTAACTTGTTATTTTTTTTATCATTTTTAGTTTTTTTTTTTTTTTATCTTTTTATGGTCTTCTTTTTTTTTTTCTTATTATTACGTTCCTTATTGAAAATTTCAATATTTCCCATGATATTCTCGGGAATAAATAGTTTTTAGGTTATAGATTTCCATTTTTATTAAATATATCTTATCATAAATCACACTCGTGAAAATTTCAAAATAAATAAAATTTTTATTGCTCGAAATAATTCATTTTTTTAGGTTTTTATACGAAAAATATTTCAAATATCAAAGCAATCAATTTTAAAATATGAAGGTTTTAATTTTTTACATTTTTTCCCACAGCTGAATTTTCTTTATATTTTGAAGAAGAGTTACAAAGGAAAAAGACCAAGTAATTATATGTTAACACTGGAATACTGAAACACAATGGTAAGAGTAACTTGAAAATAAAAATGAAAAAGTAAATACCAAAAATATCAAGGATTACAAAAAAAAGGAGAGATTGATAAAAAAAGAAAGTACAACAATTAAACAACAACTTTCAGAAATGAACATTCATGATCAATTAACAAAATTAAATTAATTGATGAAAAGTGATGTGGCTGTGATTTTTGAAGTTCTTGATTAAATGATAGTATTATATTATTAATATTTTTTTCAGTTGATTAATGTGTGTACTTGTGTTAAATTTCTTTTTTTCTTTTTTCCTTTTTTCTCTCAATTTTTTACTTTTTGGTTTTTTCATCATATAAATGATTTATCAATTTTCTTTATGTTCTTCAATATTTATCCATTCTGTTTGTTGTTTTTTTTTAAGAAAAGTTATCCTTTCTGAATATTTTCTCATAGTTATCATAGGGAGAAAAATCATTAAAGTAAGTTTCGTGTTTCCGAGTAAATAGGGATGTTCGATTTTTTTGAGATTGATCTTTTACTTTAATAAAAACATAATTGTTTTTACATTTTTAAAATAATTTTAAAAAAATGTATTAATAATGGATTTGAAAACACAATTGATGAAAATTCGATAATTGGTATAAAGCAAGATAATTTTTGTACAGTTGATTCTTTATTTTTATTATGGTATAAAAAAATAACGTTATGTTTATACATTCGAAGATTTTAGGCAAAAGGTAAAAAAATACTTGTAATATTATTAAACATTCTAAATATAAAATAAACGTAGAGTATTATACTTTTATATTACTTTTTTTTGAGAGGAAAAAAATATTATCCGATTTCTTTTTTTTTTCAAATTCAGTTTTTTTATTCTTAAATAACTTAAAAATTTCTCTAATTTTAATTTAGAAAAAAATCAATTTTTTATCTTATGATATGATAGAAATTATATTTACTATTTAATAAAACAGATAATTAAAAATATACAATCTATTTTTTTGGTCTTATAAATCTTGACGGTAATGTTAGAACGACTGTAAAAATAATCTTGATTAACTTGTAAATTTTGATCCATAAAATAATTCTAAACAGCACTGGGTGAACCATGTGTTTGAGTAAATCTTTCATTTATCGCAAAGTAAAAGTTTATTGGGAATTTTTATATCCGGTTATATTCTACATACGGTTAAATTCTAATATCAAATAATCAAAGGTTATCTCAAAGGTTCAATATTAAATAATTAATTAATGTGAAGCAATTTTTATATCTAAGGTATCAGTACTCTATGAAAACAAGAACATTTTTTTAAAATATATTATTAATAATATTTTCTACTTTTATTTTTTATTTGCTTATCTCAAAAAAAATTGATCCACTATGAAACTCAAAAAAAGAATATTTTTTTTGAAAGATCCATTTTTTTTATTTTCCATTTTTTCCAAAACTAAAAAAAATTGAAATTTATTTTATTTCTCACATTTTAAGAATTTTTTACCCATATTTATTCCCATTTTAATAATTATGATAAATAACAAGTCTTTGTTGTCAGACATATTAATAAAAAGATTTTTTTTCCATTTCGAGATAATTCTTTTGTTTAGCCAAAATAATTGGTTATATTCAGCCGGATTAAAAAATAATTGTATTGTTTAAAGAATCATAATTCTAACCATTAAAATTTTGAAAGACATTTAAAAACTTATATAAAGAATTTGTTTTTTTATACTAAGATGAAATCCCATTTTTTAAAATAAAATTTTTTTGAAGATATTTGGGAATTTTATAATTTTTTCTCAAAAGCCAAAATCATATTTTTTTCTGACAAAAAAAAATATTTTTCATATACAATTCTTGAATAATAGACACATAATTATTTCTTTATTTATTTTTTAAAAAAACAGAAAACAACTTTCTGCAATTGTTTATTGATTTTTTGAAAACTAGAAAATAACTTTTTTAAAGAGATTTTAAGGGAGTAATAACCATTATTTATTTTTTTTCCCCAATCGTAATTTAATAATTGTTTTCAAAAGGGTCCAATTAAAACTGATATTCAGCTTTATTTATCAACTTTAGAGAAATTAGTTATTATTTTTAAAAGAATTCATTTTTTCCAATTAAATTCAAGTGAAAAGATCTGATCCTTTTTTTGAAGGGATTTTATGATCCAATTAAAAAAAGGAAAATTGTTCTAACCCTAATAAAAAAAATTTTTTATAACATCTATAAAACATTTTTATAACAAAATTTCCCTTTAAATGATGATTTTTCAGTATTTTTTTAAAAAATATCCTTATTACAGACTTATAGCATGTTACAAAATTTATAACACTTTTTATAACAAATATTTATGTTATATAAGTTTTTATTATAAAATTTTATAACATTTTAAACGTTTTATACCACCTTTACAACAAGTTTATAACATGTTATAAAAAACTTTTTTTATTAGGATAAGAGTGTTAACAAAAAATTATCTAACTTTTAGTAATTTTTGAACGATTCTATATGAAAAAAATAATATTAAACTTTTAAGATTATTTTTAAAATACAAAACGATAAATCAGATATTGAATCCATTGGAGATCTAAAAAAAAATTATCGTTTATTTTATTCAAAGATATTAATTAAATGTATGATATTTTATTACACTATTAGACAATATTATTTTTTAAATATCCAGAGTATCAAAAACATACTATTACTATTACAACAAGTTATTTGGTATATATTACTTTTTTTTATTAAAATTATTATTTTAAATAAGTTTTATTTGTTTGAAAATATTTAAAAAATTGAGAAATAATTGTAAAATTCTATTGATACATTTTATTTTTGGGTTATTTATAACTCACTGAAACAATTATAATGGGATATTAATTATTGATAAAAATAATCCAATGAAAAAGTATTTTTTTATGGTTATAAATTTAGTTTTCCAAATTTTTAAAAAAGGATTTTCTGGGAATTTATAATTTAATTTTTTTTTCTCAGATTTTTTTTATCAATAAAAAGAAAAAAACGATTTGAACTATTATAAGAATCAAAAAATAATATTTTTCAAGTATACTATTGTTATTTAATTTCCTTTTGATCAAATAGATTTTAAATAATGTTTTGTTTTAGAACTTTGTGGTTTTATTTTTAAAGTTTATTTCGGTACACTTTTTCGAAAATACTAAGATTTTCTTTCTTATTTCAAGAAAATATTTTTTTTTAAATAATTCAGAAAAATATTGAATTTTCAACTTTTAAAAAAATGAGAAAAATCGATCATCCTTTTAAAAACAATAATTCAGATTAGAAAATAGTTATAAAGTTAAATTTGTTTTTTACAGATAAGATTTTTACCTTTTTTTAATATAGAGATTCTGTAATTGTTTAATTATTTTGTATATGCTATTAGATTGACTAGAAGATTTTTTTAGTTTACTAGTCACTTCAATCTATAAAATTTTTGCAAAATAGATCTAAATTCAATAATTAAACTTGTGTTAAACTCCAATCAAATACCCATATATTTAATCACCTATACTTCAATTTGTTTATTGGCTGATATTTGTATTTAAATATGAATTGCAGTCTATAAAAAGCTACCGTGAAATTTTTTAAATATCAATTTTTGAGGTTGATATAGATTTTTAAAAAGTAGACTATGAAGAATAAGAAAGCTCATATTGAAAAAAAAATTTTTCAATTAGCCAATATTCAACAATATTTTCTGATTTTCAAAAAATAAATTTTCGGAACCTTAAATGACTTTAAACATCGAAAATTCATTGAGAAACGAGATAAAATTTACTCTAAAAAAAATGAATTTTTTTTCAATCACATCAATAGATATTTTTTTTTTCATATTCAACTCATTTCTAAAAAAATATTTTCAATAGGAACTTTATTATTCTTCAAATTCAACTTTTTAAAAATCTTTATCAACCTCAAAATTTGTTATTGAAAAAATTTCATTGTAACCTTGGAACATTTTAATGTAAAAAATAATCCCAAAATAAAAATTTTCTTTCAAAATCAAGACTTTCAAACATAAACAAAAAATATGTTAAAACCATTTTTTCAAGAATTTACTTAATTGTTAAAAAAAAAAAAATAGGTAACTTTTTTTCGTTTTATAATGAAAACATGAGAATTTTCAAATTCAAAAAGTAATTCAAATTAATAATTTTTTTAGATAGGGTTAAATCATCTATTTTATAATTTGAAAAACACCATTTACAAAAAAAAAAAAATTAAAGATCTTTATAGATTTCATTTTACTATTATTTTTCAATTAAAAAAATTTTTTTTTTGTTTCATATTCAAAAATATTTTTCTAGTTTACAAGTTGAAGAAAATCCAAAGATCTTTACAATATCGTTTAGAAATAATATTTTTAGGTCATAAATTAAACTTCCTTCTTGAATCATATGTTAATTTTTTTTTTACTCTTCTAATTTGATTTTAGCGAAAATAATTAAAATTCATTTTGGAAATCGAAATAAAATTTTCATAATTAATTGGAAAATAACAGTATTTTTAAAAATATAATACTCTCTTAATTGATTTGTTAAGATCAATTTTTTTTCTTAGAACTAGACAAAATTGAACACTACAATATTTTAAGAAACCTGAACCAAAAATTTTT
Organism: Anaeramoeba flamelloides; assembly: GCA_027625915.1. NCBI lineage: Eukaryota > Anaeramoebidae > Anaeramoeba > Anaeramoeba flamelloides. The sequence continues at coordinate 5,664,614 of JANTQA010000032.1, read as the reverse complement.
TCATTATTAATTCAGATTTCTTATAATATTGGAAGTGACTGTTGAGAGAAAAATGTTTGACAAAGAAAAATGGTTGACAGCATTTTTAATTGGAAACATTAGTAAAATTGAAAAGCAAATCCTAATGATAACTCGGTGAATTTTATATAAATCCAGGTTTAAAGGTGTTACAAGTTGATTAATCTATGGTGTGTTTAGAATACTCATTTGAATGGTTGATAACTAAAGTAGATCATGCTATTTTCACAAAAATCCAAGTTTTAGTAAAGTTTACTCTTAATTCTGAAAATGGTAATTTTTAAACTTGCTTTAGATTATAAGAGATAATGTTATGAAAAGGTAGAATTACATTAATTGTTGTTCTAATAAGTAGATTATTGTTATTTACTTTAGTTATTTCACAAACGTAGAAATTAAAAATCATTTTCTGAAATGTTCCCAAATAAAATTGCTTTCCAACTATTTTTCTCTGTCCAACATTTTTCTATCAACAGTGATTTGAGATTTTATAAATGAAAATACTATCTTATAACCCTATTTATTCAAGAACTTTTCCTCAAACTAATAATACTTTAAATTATAATAACAATAGTATTGAAAAATGTTTAAAAAACAATTAGAGCAAACATTTTTGGATGTTTTTTTTTATTTATTTCTTTATGTGTTTGTTTTGATACAAAGAAAAAATTTTTGATGAGTTAAGATCATAAATATCAGCTTATAATCAAATTTACACTAAATTTATTCCAGAAAATTAATTGAATCAAGATTATTTTTCAATTTTTTACAAATCAAAATATTTTTTAATTTAATTTCAAATAAAAAGGGAAGAGAAAAAGAAGTCTTTAATATTTTTTGTTGTAACCTTAATTACTATCACAAAGAAGGATTTTATATTTGGCCAAAATTTTAGTCTAATCACTATTAGACTTGAAAAGAATTGCTTATTAAACGAATGAAGCAAAATCTTAATTCTCGTTTTGTTGTTTTTGCTTTTGTTTATATTGGTATTCTTTCACTAAATCAATCAAAATATCTCCGTGGCATGTATCAGGTTTACACCAACACCCAAGTTCCTTTCCAATTAATTCGGGTAAGGAGTTATATAACTCTTCGCTATTACGAACATATTCTTCATATTTTTTCAAGCAATTCACCCTTCCATATTTCTTAACAGTAAAAGGGTTTGCCCATTTTGATTTTGTTGCACCTTCAACATAAAAACTCATGTTACGGCCAATGTAGACAGTGTTTGGTAATTTCTTCCATTCCAAAAAGCTATTAATCCTTCTTTGAACAAGATATTTTTTTTTTACACTCACAATGGTTGTTCTTTTTTTCCTCCTTGATCTTTGCTGTTGGACTTGTTTTGGTTTTTGTTTTTTTTTTTCAATTGTTTGTTGATTGGTCTTTTGGGTTTTGGTTTTAGTTTTGGTTTTTGTTTGACGACTTGACATTTGAATAGGTTAATTGTTAAAAAAAATGAAAATAAAAATAGTTGATTTTACTGAAAAACTCTTTTATTTTTTGAAACCTGTTCCATGTGTGTTGTAATTACAATCACTGCAATTGTTAAAAGACCTAACCAAAGTCATACGTCAGAAATAAAATTAAATTTGGAAAGAATTATGACCTTTTCTTTTTGTTCAAATCCAACAGAAACAATTAGGTTCCTGATTTACCTTTCTTATGGGAAATTAAATTGAGTATTCAGGTTTACATTTTTTGTTTTTGAAAAGTTTTTTCGAAATAACAGAAAAAACCAGAAGAAATAGATCTTGAAACTTTATCTTTTTTTGACATTGACAAATAAAAAAGGTTTTGTTTTCATTTCTGAGAAAACTCCTAAAAAAGTAACCTAATTTCATTTGTGCTATTTTTAATCCAACAACTTCAATCTATTTCCATTGACCGATTTTTTTCCACATTGTTTAAACTGGTTAAATAGGTATATATGATTCTTTTTTTCTATTCGTCAAAATTTTTCCAATTTGATTCTAGATCAATCAAAATAACCAGTTTTTACAAAATACAAAAAACAAAATCAAATAAAACTGGTTTCTCTTACTCTAATTTACAATCTTTTTGTTTTTTAAGAAAAAAAAAGGAAAATGAAGTAAAAATATTTTGCGATTCTTTTTTTACTTACAAAAATACCCTTACATTACGGATTCTTTGATCAACAAAAAATAACAATACTTATATAATAAAAAAGAATAAGTAAATTCATTGAGACCACTCATTCCAATATATTTTTTGGAAAAAAACAATTTCGAAAAGAACAATCTGAAAAAGAAGTGAAACTTTTTTCTCCATTTATTCTTCAAATTTTAGTAGAGAAAAACGAGAAACTAATTATTAACTACTAGTACTACAAAACGAAATCTAATATTTATCTATTTTAGAAAGAATACAGAGGTTGGAAAAACTAACCATTTTTTGATTATCTAAAATTATACCATGCCTATACAAAAGTTTTATACCAACCAAACATTTCAAACACTTGTTGAGACTTTACAACCCTTTAAAGACATATTATCAAGTATAAAGGCAAAAAATGTCCCTTTATTTTGTCATTTTTTTCAATCTTCTTCTACATAAACCCCACCAATAAAATGTTGGGTGAAATGTAAAAATGATTACTATTCAAACCTAGCCAAATAATTGGTTCGAAACTTTAACTTTTAGATATTCCAAAAAAGTTAATTTAAGAAAAAAACAACAAAAGAAAAAGGGCGTTCTTTTGCTTTTATACTGGGACTAATGTTTGAAAACATTTTCTAACATTCTCAAATGGATAAAGCATTTGAAAAGTCTCATGGCATGTTAAAAGCCAATGAGATTTTTTAAAGTGATTTTTACAAAATAATTTTCTATATCAAGATTTTTTTTTTCAACTGGATAATGTGGATTATCGTGATTATATGATTTTTCGCAATAAATTAATATGAATAGTGATTTTTTTTAATATTATCTTGAATTAATTTTTAATATCGTGATACTTTTGAGTTAACATCAAAACCTCTATTATTATTGACAAAACAGTATTCACACATTGGTTTTTGAAAATTCTTTTTCCATGCATTTTATTGAGAATAAGCTAAAACAAGTAATACTATTTCAAAAATTAAAAGTTAGGGGAAAGAACCATTGAAATCAAAAAATAGATAGAAAAAGTTTAAACCAAAGAAAAAGAATAATTAATAAAAAAATTTCAATAAGATTCAAAATTATTTTGAGTTCTCAATTAATTGGAAAATAAATAATTATCAAATCAAACAAATTTGTCCAATAAACCCTTATTTCTGAAGAAGAATTCAAAAAATATCTGATTTTCTGAACCAAAACGAGAATTAGATGAATTAAATGAAAATCGGATTTTAAAATTCATTTTGGGAATTCTATAGAAATAAAAAGTAATTTACATCCCAAAAATTTTCCAAAAAAAATTTTTTTACTGAAGAATTAAAAATAAAACCAGTGAATAATAAGTATTTGTATCAAATTTTACAGATAAGATCAAGAAATAAATTTTTATTTTTTTTTCTGGATCAATTTTTTCATTTTTGATTGTCATTTTTTTGTGGGTATGAAACTATATTAGACTATGAATATTCCACTCTCACCTATTTATAAAAATAGTAGTTTATTTGATTAGAAAAATGAATTTAATTATTCAGTTTCGCATAAACCTTGATACTCAAAATTTGAAAAAGGTACTTACCCTCCCTTAAAGAGAAAAAGATTAAAATAAAAACACAGAAATCTTAATAATTTCTAAAGACTTGAAATTCTTAAAGGCCAACAAACAAGAAGCGAAAACATAAAAGTAGTATTCTCAGAAAAAAAAAGGAAGACAAGGGTGTGACAAATCCTGAAGTTGTTAAATGTTAAGTTGCATAATTCCTTCTACACTTACACTGGATACTCACTTTTTTTTTATAACGTGGATTTTAAAAAATACACACTTTAGAAGTAAACCAAGATATTTTCAGTCAGTGGGATTCAAAGATATTGTGACCAGCTCGTGATTTTGTCTCACAGGTGAAAGATATCTACTTTTTCTCAATTGAAAAAAAAATATCCAAATCAAAAAAATGATAAAAATAAGTGAGGTAAGTAACCAAAAAGTTCTTAATAGTTTCTGAATATTTATTTCTCAAAATTACCAAGAGAAAAGGCTTTTAGGGAAGCACCAAGATCAGTTTATTTCAAAAAGAATTTTTCGAAATCTCAAAAAGAAGAAATTTTTTCTCCTTTTTTTTTTTTTTTTTTTTTTTTAAATTTTTAAAAAAAAGGTTGTTTGAAAAAGAAAAAAAGAAAAAGATTTCAAAAATTAAAAATTTGAAGAGAGACGGCTAACACAGAATTAGGTTTACTTTTCTTCTTCTTTTTCTTTTTCTTTTTGTTCTGATTCTAAAGTTCTTTCGAATCCTCTTAATGTGTTTACCATGAGCATTGCAACAGTCATTGGTCCCACACCACCTGGGACAGGTGTAATTAAAGATGCCTTCTCTTTAACGTTTTCGAAATCGACATCACCAACTAACCTTCTACCAGATTTTCTTGTTTTGTCTTCGACTGAGTTGATACCAACATCGATGATGACTGCACCTTCTTTGACCCACTCTGCCTTAACAAATTTAGGGATACCGACGGCTGCGATGATAATGTCTGCGCGTTTGACTGTGGAAGCGATGTCCTTTGTTCGGGAATGGCAGATGGTGATTGTGGCGTTTTCTTTAAGCAAAAGGAAAGAAACAGGCAACCCGACAATGTTTGAACGACCAATAATGACAGCCTCCTTGCCAGAAATTTCAACGTTTGATCGCTTGAGCAATTGGATACACCCATAAGGGGTGCAAGGGAAAAAGAGTGGATCGCGACCCTTCATTGCACATTTGCCAATATTGTAAGGAGAAAACCCATCAACGTCCTTTGTTAACGAAATTTGGCTTAAGACTTCTTCTTCGTCAATGTGCTTTGGGAGTGGCAATTGAACCAAGATACCATTAATTTCAGGGTTTTCGTTGTATTCACGAACAACTTTCAGAAGCTCTTCTTGGGTGACATCAACCTCTAATTTCCTTTCAAATGATTCGATCCCAACAAAGGCACATGCTTTCTTTTTCATGTTCACATAGGTTCTTGAATCAGGTCGATCGCCGACAATAATAACTGCAAGACCTGGTGATTTGCCATGAAGCTTTTTAAGTTCTTCAATTTTTTCTTTGACCTCTTCTTTCACTTGTCTAGAGATCTTTCTTCCGTCAATTAGATTTTTTGGTTTTTCTTTTTTGCTCATTTTGAAATTATAATTTTTGTAGATAGGATTTTGAAAAAAAATGACATTTTGGTTTGTTTGAAAAAGGTTTCTATCTTTTTATTGTTCAAGTAAAGAATTTCAATTCGGTTTGTAGTGTTAGGTTGTGGACGATTTATTAAGGAAAAAAGTGTTTGAATTGTGAACACAAACAGATGAAAATTAAAGCAAATAGGTGTTTTTTGCTGATGTTTTCAAACTTAAAAATAGTGTGTAAAAAATTTAAATATTTTTGAGAGTTTCTCTTTTTTTTTGAATAATTCTATGTTGTTTTAATACAAAGAGAAAAATACTAATGTTTAATTTCCAAAAGTGGAAATACTATCCTTTTTGTCATTGGAAGGATTAGTGGACAAAAATTTTCACTTCATTTAGTTACTTTTACAAATAGTATTCAAAGTATCAATCATAATTAATAAAATTTTATTCTTTGTTTTGTTTTTTATTTTGAGTGTATTTACTATTTTTTGCAAAATAAAAGGATCAAGTATTTCGTTCAGCTTTCCTGAAAAAGATTTTGGGAAATCATGTAAAATTTCAAATTTAAAATTCTCAAAAGAAAATTAAATTAAGGTTTACAATCCCTGAAATTTGAAAAAAGATTCTCTTGTGTAGGGTGTGGAGAGTTGTAAATTTTGTTTTTAGTTGATCGATCTTGTACTTGTTATAGGTTTTAATAGTTATTAAAAAAGGTATTTTTTGATAATTTAATTTTTTTTTTTTTCCTGAAATCTGAATTGAAGAGTTAAAGAATAATACATCAGTAGGTAAGTTATAAAAAATGTGATTTGTGGGTTGTTGATTGAAATTTTTAATTAAGTTTGTTTTATTTGGAGCTTTTAATATATAATTGTTTTTTATTTCGTAAATTGACTAAAAAGTAAATCATAATTTTCTTCTACAACACAAAAATTACATTTTTTTTTTTTTTTTTTTTATTTTTGAAGAGAGAAAATTGCTTTTCTCCTATGTGCCCTAATTTCTAAACCTTTTTTTAGAAATTTTGATAAAGAATCACAAATTTTATTATCAAAAATTACATTTTTTATAACTTACCTACTGATGTATTATTCTTTAACTCTTCAATTCAGATTTCAGGAAAAAAAAAAAAATTAAATTATCAAAAAATACCTTTTTGAACAACTCTTAAAGCCAATACCAAGCATAAGAGCAATCGGATAAGAACAAAATTAACAAGTTCGACTATATTCTACACAAGATAATCTGTTTTCAAATTTCAGGAATTTTAAACCTTATGAGAGTATTATTTTTTAAAAAATAAAATGATATCTTTCCAATATCTTGTAATAAATTTATTTTATAATTTGTTTTTTGGCTTATGAAATGAATAAGTTAACCTCATATAAACTCTTTATTAATTTGATTCTATTATTTTTGAAGTTCAAAATTTTAACATGTTTCCAATATCATGATAAAAAAAGTAACCTATTTTTTTGATTAACAATTAAGTTAATCCTTTAAAATTGTTAAAACATATTTTTCGTTTTATGTTGGAAAATATTGTTTTGGAAACAAAATTTTTTATTTTATTATTATTTTTAATTAATGAATATTTCATATATCCACCAATAAAAATAATTGAAGTATAGGAGGAGAAATAAAAGTAGATTTGATATAAGTTTAACCAGAGTTTACCAATTAAATTGAGATCAATTAATCAATTTTGCTATTTGTAAAAGTTTTAACAAAGTTGTTTTCTTTTTTTTTAAAAATGAAAAAAAATTGCAAAATAATTTTCATTTCTGAAAAATTTATTTGAAGAAAATATTTGGCCCTTTTAAAAGAAACCCACTTACAATTTAAATCATTTTTCTGAGAAAAAAATTAAATTTGAGTGTTGAGATAAAAATACTCTATTTCTCAAATATCTTCAAGAAAATTTTATTTTAAAAAATCGGTTTTTATCTTGGTCCAAAAACAAAATTTCTTGGTAAACTTTTTTAAATAACTTTAAAATTTTAATGATTATAACTATAAGTCTTAAAGGAATACAATTATTTTTCAATTGGTTAAATAAATCATTTTTTTTTTTTGGATAAACAAAAGAATTATTTCGAAAAAGAAAAATAATCTTTATATTAATATTACTGGTAAAAAATACTTTTTATGGAGTACAATAATGATCTAAAAGGGAATAAAAAAGGTAAAAAATTGTGGTAATGTGAGAAATAAACTGAATTTAAAATTTTTTTTTAACAGAAAAAATGGAAAAAAAAAATTGATCTCACTAAAAAAAAATATTCTTGTTTGGGTTTCTTAATCAATCCTGATTTTTTGACACTTGTCATATAAAAAATTTTTATGTAGATAATATGATCAATAACATATTTTACAATATTGCCTTGTTATCGTAGAGTATTGATCCCTTAATAATTCACCGTCTAGAATTGAGAACTTACATAGATTATTTTAATTCTTTGAGGTGTTTTTTTTGAAATCTGAATGAAAATTTTGATTTTTTTTTTTTCGAATAACAGTTATGGGTGAAGATACAATCATAAATGATAGAAATAATTTCGAGCAGAAAAAAAAAATATAATTAGCAAAAATTTTAACCAATTTGTAATTCAAAAACAAGTATTTTGACTTTTCTTTCACTAAAATTTATTTTTCAACGAAATCGATTTAAATGTGTAACTTTATTTATTTATAGGACCATTTTTGGTATTATCTATGTTAGAATATATTCAGTGTACTGAGAACCCCAGATGAAAGTCCCGTTTTTGAATTTAAAATATATAATGGGATTGATTTTTCATTGTATTTGATTTTAGCTTAATATTTGTCGTTCAATACAAAGTGTTAATTTTCTTTTGGTTTCTTAGTTTAGTTATGTAAACAGTGACCAAAAGGGTAAATAGAGAGATAATCATTGTATCACATTAAACCCATGACTTTTTTTAATTTTTTTTAATATTGCATCTAATTCCACAACAAATGATATAACTCAATGGAACCCAATTTTGAAAGTAAGCCTCTTAAAATTTAAATTAAGTCCTAAATTGGAAATCTAATTTATTTATCTTTTTTGGAATATTCACGAAATTTTTAATTTCTTTTGAATTCTAAAAATTGTCTTTAAATTAAATTTATTTTTTGAGAATAATTTTATATTTTTTGATTTAATTTTGGAATTTTTTTTTAACAATTGAACTTTGAGAAATAAATATCATTTGTAATTATACTATTTCCAAAAAAAGCAGGGGATTTTTATTTTTCATTTTTAGGTTTTAAATTGAATACTCATAAAATTATATATATATATAATTATTTATTGTTTCCCATAATAATTTAATTTGTTTATTAGTATATTATTAGTTGAATAAAATATAATAAAATCTCTGAAACAGATTTTATCTGATATTTTGAGGTTGAATAAATAACTATTTATTATTTTCTTTTTGATTAAAAAAAATTTTTTCATAACTTCGTTAACCTCAACAAATTTTATAATAGAATAGGAAGTTTATTAGTGTGTTTTGTTGTTTAAAAAAAATTTTGTGATTATTCATAGTGAATAATTTTAATTGAGTTTGATCTTGCCTTATTTACCCGGAAAAAAGATACTTTTTTGATTTATTTGATTAAAAATATCTTAAATCAAATAAAATCTTCAACTCTTTCAATACGTATTAATAGTTCACCGAATTTGGAAGTTTGTACAAACTATTTCAATTTGATTATGTTACGTGAAAAAAAAGTCCATTTTTACAGAATACTTTATTGTACAATGTTATTATCTTTAAATGATATATTTATAGGTTTTCAATAATAAAATAATAAACTTTTTATTTATTTTTAAACATGGATGAAACTGTTCTCTATATTAATTTTGGGAATGATGGTATAAAAAAGAATTAAAAACGAAAAAAATTAACTATCAATTACAAAGGATTTTTTTTTTAATTTCTATATATAAATAGAAAATTACATTTTTAAAAGAATTTTTCCCCCATGTTGATATTTAAAGATTTCTGTGATTGAAATAATCACATTAGGTACTAAAATATATTTTTCAAATTGAAAATTGTGTTTCTTTTTTTATATATGACATTTACCGGAACCAATCAAAGAAACCAACAATAAATCAAAATTAAATAAGATAGTGATATTTTCAAATTCAATTTTTAAAAAAGAAATTCTAAAAGAGAAGGATCAAAGGTAAATTTTTTTCTCAAAAATATATTTGTTCGTTTTTTTTTTATCTATTTTTTTTTATTATTAATTTAAGGAAGAGGTTTTTAATTCCAAACTATCACATTTGGTATTTTTTGTTAATTTAAGAAATAAACCAAAAATTATTCAATTTTCCTTTTATTTCTCCAATAAAAAAAAACTAGGTACTTTTTGCTTGGTTTATTGATTTCAGAAATTAAAATAAAATTTTCTGAAATTTTCTTTTGAATTAAAAAAAATCCTAACGAAAATCTATGATTTTCTAATTATACAGAAAACTCAAAAAAACCTAACGAAAATCTATTTATTTTCTTTAGTTTTTACACAATTTAAAAGAACTCAATTAAATTTTGATTTTTCTCTATAATTTATTAAATTAAAAAAACTTCCATTCGTTTATTTCAAAATTGAAAATATTTGAGTAAAATATATAATTTTATTCAATTCTTTTGAGTTGTTGAATAGGTAGTACTTTACCAACACTTATCAACATCAACCTAATCCCTAGATACATATTTATAAATTATTTATAAAAATTCAAAAATATTTTTATTTTCGATTAGGGCTGATAAAGATACTGAGTCTTGTTTTTTTAATCATTACAAATCTTATTATTTTTGTAAATAATTACAAAAAATTATAATTTTTTAATTTAGAAATTTAAGTTTTCTGATTATTTTCATAAGTTGGGCAATTCCAGAGAAAATTCACCAAAGGTTTATTTTTTTTACACAATTAACCAGTTATATTTCTAAGAAAAGATTTCCCTTGAATAAAAAAAAAAACAAATTTGCGAAAAATACAAAAAAAATTAAACAAATATGAATCCATATTTAACCCTCCCTTTAAATACCATTGAGCTGCCTTCAAAATTGATTTGAACTATGGGTAGAAATTTGGGTTTGGAATTGGTTATTGTATTAGATTGAGAAAAAAATCAAGAATGGGTTATATTTTGAAACACTAATTGCCAAATCTCTAAAAGGTGTTATTTTGATCATGATGTAAACTTTACCAGAAAAAAGTATGAAAATTCTTTCAAAAAAAAATTTTTGAAAATTAGGTATAAAATGAGTTAGAATTTTTGGATATTTTGGGAAAGAGCAGTTTTATCAATAATTTAAGTTATGGTATAAATTTTAAATATTTTGTTTTTAAAAATTATTTGATAATTTTTCTGAGGTTAAATAAATTCCTACAAGCATGGCAAGTCTCTGGAATTAAAATTCATTCCAAAATCCAACCAATCAGATTATTAATTTCAAACAATCGTGTGGTGGTTCAACACGATTTTTGGTTGAAACTTATATTTGTTATTTAAAAGGGATAAAATTTTATATGATTTACTTTTTTTCTATTCTGAAATGTTTTTTCTTTTTTGTGTTCTTAGATCTCCCAATCTAGTCAAATTTTAAAACCAAAAAGAATCAAACCGATAATTCGAGAAAGAGAAATTATAATCTTTTTTTTTGTAATCATTCTTTGTAAAAGAAAAATACTCTGATTGTCGAATTACTGAAAGAAAATTTGAATTCCAAATTCTAACAATATTATCCCTATTATTATTTACAAAAACTCAAATACTTTTCAGAACACTTATTCAAAACGAGGTACCTAAATATTGAATTCGGATAGGCATTTCTTTTATTATCTTTTATCAAAGATTTTAATTCTGACAATTTACTTTTTACCACTATTAAGAAATTTCCTATTTAATATTCAAATATCAGTAAAAGTACCTGAAAATGAAAAATAAGATCAACTAATTAAAGACAAATGAAATAAATAAAGGTAAAAGGTGGATTCATCAGAATAAAAATTTTTTGCAAATATCTTTTGGGTATGAGGTTTTGCCATTGTGAAAAAAATTTGGTTCATTAAAAAAAATTGTGTCAGTCAAAAATTTGTTTTCGTTTTTTAAATAGTAAATATTAGCAAAATGATTTTTGATCAAAGTAAAATTTTATGAACAAATCTTACATTTAAGAAAAACCAAAGTCAATATCAATAATAATTTTCAAAAGTAAAATTAAATTGTTGCATTTTAACCTTTTAGAATTACTGTGGAACTCTAAAAAACAAAAATTTATTTTTAATTGTAAACTTTACTAAAAATGTTGTTTTTTTTTATTAGATTACATTCCAAGTTCAAGTTAATCATTGTTTGGGAAGACCAAAAATTAATAACCGTTTTAAATTAAGATTTGTTCTATGAGGATTTTTAGAATTTAGATGGTTTCTAAAATCCTAATATTTCGGTATTTTGAAGTTTTGATTGTAAACATTAGTGGAAAACAATCTCCCTTCTGAAAAAACATCTTTTTTGGAAGATTTTATTATTCAATTTGGTTTAAAAGGTTATTTAAGATTAACCGTGATAAATTTGCGTTCATTAACAATGATAAATATCTTATTGAATTAATAAATTTTAATATTTCCTATTAAATATTTCTCTTATTTTTAGTAAAGTTGACAATTAAAAGTAAATTTTAGTTTTTTAGAGTTCCACAGTAATTCCAAAAGGTTAAAATGCAACAATTTAATTTTACTTTTGAAAATTATTATTGATATTGACTTTGGTTTTTCTTAAATGTAAGATTTGTTCATAAAATTTTACTTTGATCAAAAATCATTTTGCTAATATTTACTATTTAAAAAACGAAAACAAATTTTTGACTGACCCAATTTTTTTTAATGACCCAAATTTTTTTCACAATGGTTAATTTGATTGATTTTTTCAATACAAGTATGTTGAAAAAATTCACTATTTTTCCGATCTCCAAAAACACATATTACGTTTTGATAAAAAAGACAAACTATAAATTGTTTTTGTTGGTTTGGTGTTAAGATTACTAATAATTGCAAAATAAAAAATTCATCAACGATTTTGAAATAAATCAAAGCAAAATCTAAAAATTCATCTGAACACGCCAAGTCAAAGGGAGTGGAATCAAAGGGGTGACAATACTACTAATGTTTGAAATTATCAAATACAAATTTGGTTCAGAACTTGGAAATAAATTATTTTCTAAAGCGAAACAAAAATTTTGTTCTATTTAGTTTTTTACAAATAGATTTTTTTAGCAATTCTTTTTGATCATTAAACTGTTTCTCTTTTAATCAAATTGATAAATTAATTTTTACTCAAAAGTTCATTAGATCGGAATTAAGAGAAATTCAAGATTTTTATTTCCCTTACATTGTGAAGATGCTGGGGTATTTCACTCAGCTCGAAAAAAAGATATTTACTTCGCTTGATATAGAATTGAATATATTAATTTGACAAGTATAGTTTTAAAAATTGCTGATTAAATTTGACTCTGTTTACTGATCTCCAAAACCACCTATATCATTTTGATTATAGAAAAAGTGAGAAATTGTTTTTGTTTGTTTGATTGAAAATTATTTACGGAATTATTCTTTCAAGATAATTTGTTTCTTCTTTTTATTGATCTTACTTTCCGTTTTCAGTTTCAGTAACGTTCTGTTAATGATCCTAATCAAAAATATGAATTTTTTTCCTGTAACAGAAAACGATTTTGGTGTTCAATTATTCCCAAAATCTGTTCTCAGCTTATAAACAATAAAATTTAACTTATACTTTTTAAGAAAGTTTGGCAAACAAATTTGACTAAAGAATAAAGCGAAAAAAAGTACAATTTAGTTTTCAAAAAGTTGGAAATGTACCTTATTTTTTTAAACTCGATTTATTCTAATAAGTGGTGTGTTGAATTCTGAAAAAAAGAATCCAATGTACCACCAAGTATTCTAAGTTTATAAAAAATGCAAACCAGTAAATCCAAAACATTTTTTCACGTTTGATGTACTAAAAGTTGCTTTCTTATTTTGATATCAAAATATTTTTTTAATTCTGAAGTGCTTTGAAAATTTCGGTCTCGAGACTACAACACTTCAATCTCAAAATAAATTCGAAGGAAGTTTTCCAACTTCAAGCCAATAAAAAACAGTTTTTTTTTGTTTAAAAAAAAATTATTCTTACTTTAACAAGAATAACAATAAAATGAATGAAATTGGCAAAAGGATGAAAATCATCCACACAGCGCTTTCTCACCACGAAAACCCACAAGGACTATTAAGGAACATCATCGAAGAGTTGGGATCGAATGTTTCGAAGGAGGGAATCATTAATGGCATAATTGAAAGGCTAGATCTCTCAAGAGTTTTACAAAATCCAAATAACGTTGAGCAAAAGTACGTCCTCTACCCAGACAAGTACTGCTGTCAAGAGTCGATGTTTTCGCCAAACATGAGATGGGAAGAGCTCGAAGTACGAAATCGACTTACCGAGCAAAGTTTGGTGCCCAAGGGCCAAAGAACAGAAACCGCACTCTACAGGCACAAGATCTGGCTTTTCGGAGGAGGCATCTCTCGAACAGTTGTCTATGATCATTTTTACTGCTTTGATTTAATTACTCAAAGATGGTCAAAAGTCCACGTCAATTCTTCAAAGAAACCAGAAGCACGGTGGGGACACAAATTGTGTGTTTACAAAAATAAGATGTATTTATTTGGTGGGCATGGCCTAAACGAGTATTTAAACGATTTTTGGGTATTTGATTTTGAAACATTAAAATGGGAATTACTTTCAAAAAATAAGCATTTACATTCTGATAATAATTTTACGAATTGGTCATCAGAAATGAAGAATTCAAATGAGAAATTGTTAACGAAGAAAAGAAAGAGGAAAAGGAAAAGGAAAAGGAAAAGGAAAAAAAATGTCTTAGCAAAGAAAACAAAAAGAAAACAAAAAGAAAAAGAAAAGAAAAAGGAAAAGGAAAGGGAAAAGGAAATAGAAAAAAAAATAGAATTTGAATTTGAAAAAGAAAAGGAAATTAAAAAAGAAAAAGAACAAGAAATTGATAAAGAAAGAAAAAAAAAAACAAAAAATGAAATCCCCGGCCCACGAACTGATCACTCCTTATTGGCACATAAAGGGTTTTTATATTTATATGGGGGCTGGGATGGCAAAAAAGTATATCGGAATTCCTTTTATCGTTATAATATCAAAAAGCGAATTTGGACAAAAATTGAATCCAAGGGGTTTGATGAAGAGAGAATGCCGTTGACTTTGCATGTAGCGTGTATATACAAAAAGGAAATGTATATATGTACGGGCAAAGGAGACATTTCCCCATTAAGGAGTGCGAACATTTACTGCTATTCTATTAAGAATAACAAATGGAGGGAGATTATCCCAAAAAAGGGAGTCTTACCTGCAAGGAGAAGTGTTTCTTCGTCCTGCGTCTTTGACAACAAATGGTTTATCTTTGGGGGATATGGCGCATTGGGGGATTTAAACGACTTACATTATTTTGATTTTTTAAAACTTCAATGGGTAACTCTCAATAAGCACAACGAAACAAAGCCGGGAAGATTTGGCCATGATCTCTTTGCATTAGATAACATGCTAATCACCGGGTTTGGCATACGGGCGAAGATTAATGAGCAAAATGAAAATAGTATTTACATAAAGCGTTTTGAGTATCCAATAGTGACAGAAATTATCGATTTTTTCATGGACGCCAGATATTATATTTACGATCTTGAGATCATTTGCAAAGATAAAATTAAAGTACCGGCTAATTCCACAGTTATACAATTAAGATGTAAGGCTGGTTTAAACACCTTCTTAAAGTATGCAAAATTGGTAAATCATTCGATTGTCGAGGATATATTATTTTATTTATATTCCGGTAGAATTAGAATTTCGAAACCAGCTAACCTCAAATTTTTACAACAGGCAGCTGGGGTACTTTTATTACCTAGATTAATGCAATTATCTAAAAACGAATTGCCGCCCGTGGAAAATTCAAATACTATTTTATTCGATTTAAGAACATTGTTAACAATGAACCATACAATGGATTTTAAATTAGTAATTAATAATAATCAGCAAATAAAGAATACCAATACCAATAACACGACCAATACCAATACCAATAGCAAGACCAATATCAATAACAATACCAAGACCAAGAACAAGAACAATGCTAATATCAATACGAATATCAATAACAAGACCAAGACCAATATAAACAAGAGCACGAACAACACACACGGCAGCTGCAACTACAAGGCCATGGGCAATATCAATGCCAATGATAATAAAAATATTGAAATATTAGTACACAAAATGATATTAGCAGCCCGATCTAGTTTATTTAGAGCAATGCTAATGTATTCTCATGAAAAAAATTGTAACTCCATGGTTGAAAAATCTAACCGATCAGCTGAAGCAATAAAAGCTTTTATTTATTTTCTCTATACAGATACACTTCCTTCACAACTAAACAGTTTAATTTGCCTGGAATTATTTGGAATCTCAGAATTTTATGGTTTAAAAAATAATAAAATCGAAAAATTGGCAAGAAATATTATCATAAAAAATGGTTTTAATAATAAAAACATTTTCCAAATATTACAAGGAGCATATTCCTTTAATCAAAAAAAGCTTTATAGACTTTCTTCTGTTTATATTAAAGAAAATTTAAACCAATTGAAAAATTATTCTTTTTTTATAAATAATCAAAATTCAGAAATTTTAGAATTTTTAAATAATCTAAATTATGAAAACTTTCAAAAAAGAAATTCTAAAAAAAGAAAAGTTGTTTATTAAATTTCATCGATTATTGGTTGAGATTTTTTATTTATTATTATTATTATTATTATTTTTTTTTTTTTTTTTTTTTGAACTTTTATTAGATTAAATGTTTAATTATTTCTTAACAGTAGAATGATTCAACTTAATAATAATATTATATTGTAATTATAATCAATTTATTATTAATCCAATGCTTATTCATTTTTTAATATATGAAAAAAATTTTTATAAAAACATTCTTTTAAAATAAATGAGTTATTTTTATTTTTGTTTTTTATTTTTATATTTTATCTATTTATTGATAACTAGATTTTTTTTTATATCATTTTTCAATAACATTTTGTTCTGTTTCAAATTTATCATTAAAAGAGTGGAAACCCCATTTTTGATTATCACTTATATAGTGAAGGCAGGTTTTTTTAAGTTTTCAAAAAAATTTGAATTTTCAATTCAGATAGATTATCAGGGTTCACATTTTGATTCTTTTTTGAAAAAAACTCAAAATAATTCTCTTTTTTTAATTCCCTGGAATCTAATGATTCTTTTTTCTTCCAATGATAAGTCTCAACTCATTTCTTGTTTACAATCGTTTTTACAAGGAATCACATCTTTCTCAAAATTAAATAATTAATAATTTTTTTTTTTATTTTCTAAAAAAATTTATTATTTCTAAAAAAAAATTAATATTTAAGGTTTTTCTTCTTTGGGTTTTAGTTTTCATCATCTTTTCATCAATACTGAACTTTTTAAGTTTCTTACTGATAAAAAATTATTTTTCTTTGAAATGGAATCTAAGATTCTTTTTTTTTTTTTTTACATTGAGTTATGGGTACCAAATAAAAAAATTTTTTTTGATTCCATAGAATCAGAATAAAATAATTTTTAATGTTTTTGATAAATTATACTTCAAAGGTACTTAACCAAGTGAAAAATGTTTGATAAAAATTGATTAAATTGGAATCATTTTAATATTATGATTCCAGATTTTAATTTTTGAGATTCTAAAAATTCCAAAAATTGAATCATTTTGGGAACTCTGTAGATTATAAGAAAAAAAAAATCCAAATTTAGTTACTGAATAGCCCAGTTTTTGTTATATCATTGTAGAGTAACTAACTTTTCTTTACGTTTTCTGTTTATTTGAAAATTAATTATATTTTTAGAATAAAATCGAAATCCTAAAATTCAATTAGTTACAATCAGTTCCACTATTGGGATATAACCTATCAGTGTAATTCAAGGCACAAAAAATCTCAAATTAAGGTACAAAATTAATTGAATAATTTGTGTAAAAAAAAAATTTTAAATTTTGTGTCATAATTTGACAATTTTTTGTGTCTTAATTTTGGTTGAAAGTTTGTGTCTTAAAAATAGAGACGGCCACTGATTTTTTTAATATACTGAAAATTTTCGATCAAAAAAAAAATTACAGTTCATAATTGGATTTTTCTTGTTTTGTATCAATAATTTATAATTTTTTGCTTCTTTTCAATATCATAGAGTTTATTTCTGAAAATTATCAAATGGTAATTTAAAAAAATAAAAATTACACTTTTCTTTATATCATTTATCAATTTATTGCAATAAAAAAAATAAAGTTAATTTTATATCCAGCTATTACTATTTTTTTAGATCTTGATAACCATATATGATTTATCATTCATTTCTTGAGTAAATTAAAAGATTTCTTATTATCTTTGTGTAAAGTTATTCAGTTGAAAAGTTATTTGATCTTTCAATTCTTTTATACTAAAATTATCTTTCTTTTCAAGTAATTTGCTATTTTTACCGTTATACCAATTATAATTAATTGGTATTTAAAAAAAATTAGATTTCTTTTATTTTTTTATTATAGATTTTGAAAAAAATGAAAAAATATTTATTGAAAAATTAATAAAAAAAAATTTTTTTTCTATAAAGAATTAAAATTCTTAAATATTATTACTATTATCATCTATTAAAAAAAATTAAAGTATATTTGTTAAAATTTATATTAATTTTGGTATTATTTTTTGCTTCTTTGATCATAATTTTTTTTTGATAATTTATTTCGATTTAAAAAATGCCAGTTCCTAGTGAAATAATGCCACACAAATAGGGTAAAGTCTAATAATGGTTTTCAGATTTTTTAAAAAGATCATTAATTACACATTAAAAAAACCATTTACTTGCTAAATATACTAATACCCATTGCATTATTTCACGTTTTTTTTTTTATTACCAAATTTGAAAATTTGAAAGTTCTGTATTATAATCAAAAGTTGTTTTTTTAAAAAAATATGAACAAAAACTTTTTCGAAAACTTATTTACATTCATTACAACAAAATATCAACAAACAAACATAAATTAGTTTTATGAGTTATATTGTCAAAAATTAATTTTTTAATATCTTTTTTAGTATTTTTTAGTTCAATAATTAAAAGTTCAATTATTTTCAATTTCCAGAATACAAAATATATATATTACCCTGAATGATTAAATTCAACTGATTATATTATCAGGACTGAAAAACATTGTACTTTCGAAGATAATTTAAATATTTATTATTCGGATACCAAAATACAATTTTTTTTTGACTTTCCAGGTTTTCTCTATTAAAAAACTTTTTGGTTTGCTCTAATCAACAAAAACCCAAATTTTAAAAAAAATATTTTCTTATCTAACAATAGAGATCTTGAAAATTTAATGATTACTAATCCACTTTTTCCAAAAAAAAATATAATAATTAGTTTTACAAACATCCTCTTTTCAAAATAATTCCAATAAAATGTCTAACAACTATTAAATCATTACAATAATTATAGCAAAAAGTGCACAAAATTGTTGATAACCTTATTTATAATAAAAATTATCATTTAATAAAAATCATAAAATTCAAAAAAATCTTCAAAGGCAAAAAAAAAAAACTTAAAAAATAGTGTCCAATTATTAAAAAAAAAAATAAAATTTTGGAAATTTTAGTGTGAAAAATCAATAAATTTGAAATAAGGTTTGATACCTTTCACATTTAGGAAGTACATTGATCAAACACATTAGGTTTGTTCTGATTATGATTCTTGTGTTTGTATTTACCCATTTTCTGTTTCAAACTAAAATTGACTGTTCTAGTAATATTCGAAAATTTTTACGAAAGAGAATAGTGGTAGTTTTTTGAAAGTAAGTTTTTTTCTCTTCCTATTCACTTTGCGATCTCAGTAATGGATTTTTATTCAATAACATTTCTTTTCTTTTTGTTTTGTGAATCAAATTAAAATATTGGTATTTGAATTCTAAATGGGAATAAATTTCACTTCATATTCAATTTCCTTTTTCAAATTGATCCACAAATACAACCTACTTCTTTGAGAACTCTATTTTTAAAAAAAATATAGAGAAAAGGAAGTGAAAAGTTTTTCCTATTTATAATTCAAATAATAGTAATTAAAAATTTAAATCAAAGTTCAAACCTAAAGTTTAATTAAATCTTACAAATTATCATCTCTAATTATTTTTGACAAGATTTTTGTGTTTTTTTGAACCAAAATTCCTCAAACAAGTTCGGTTTTAGAACTTGAAATAAAAATCTGTATTTATATTTAAATAATATCATAAATCCTAAAAATAAATTCTATTCTAAATAGAAGTATTCAAAACCACTTAGAAAAACGTTCTTTTATTATGGGTACTTGGCCATAAAGTCAGATTAGAAAAAGAATTCCAGTCTGAAAAAGATGAAAGAAAAATTTATTTTTTTAACTTTGCTCAAAATAATTTGTTCTGCTATTGTGAAAAAATTTACGAAACCACAACAGAAAGAAATTGGGTTCCAATAAACTTATTGAGTTTTTGTTTCTTTTTAACATTAGAAAAAACTTTGGTTTTAATTCCACATATTTGTGACTCTTTTTCTGTAAAATTATTTTGGTTTCATTTTTTCCTTTTCCTTTTTGTTTGAATTCCTCTAAAAAAAAATTTTTTTTTTTTATTGAATCGAAATAAATTTAAGACATTTCATGAATCAGCAATTCAAACAATCAACTCAAACAAAACCACTTGAAACAATAAAACAGTTATCAACAAGAAGAGTTGTTGTTCAAATTATCCCAAAAACAGTTGAATTGGCAAAACTTATGAAAGAAAGTGGTCATTCTGCTTTTATAGAGTAATATTTTTTTTTTTTATTTTTTTTTTGATGCTGTTGGATTCTTGTTCTTTTTATTTTGATAAAAAACTGTTTTTTTTCTAAAAAAAAGCCTTACCAAAAGAATAAAAAATTCCAGATCTTCACTTAACAAAACTGTAACGTCAAAATTTAACTCTGGATTGACAAATTTTTTTTTTTTCTTTTTCACAACCCAAAATAACAGTTTTTTGTTTCTCTTTTGCTAAAATTAAAATTTTCGAAAATATTAACCCTTTGTTTTCAAAATACCAAATTTGGCTATTTTGCGTTTACCTCTACTTCTTGTTAATGTTACCGAATTCTAATAAATGCACCCACATATATATCTGAATGGATGTGTTCACAAAAAAACAAAATAGGTTATCTTTAAGATCAAACAAATCGCTAACAAGCATTATTCGTCATTTAAACAAAAAATGGAATTGTGACACAAACGAAAAAGGATCGTTCCCGAATAAAATTTATCGGTTAAAACTGTTTCCTGTGAATTTGTATTACCCGCAAGGGTTTGGGATTACAAACTCACAAAAAATTACGATTGGGTTACTGTATCAGCAATTAAAAGTTGAGGTTTTACAGATTGAATACGCGTTTGACATTTATATCGAAAGACCCAATAACCGTAAAAAGGAAATCAGTTCCACAAAAAGGGGGATTTCAAATCAAAAAGCATTCTTACAGCCAAAACAGAATAAAATTTTCACTCGGAGTTGTAACTTCAAAAGAGAAAACTTTCTTTTGGATAAAAAGAAAAAAAAAACAAAACAAAAAATTAAAACTTCAAATCAAACACAAAATTCTCAAACTGATTTTTTATCACAAAAACCAAATCAAAAATCAAAGAATATAAATAATTTTCCAAACCCACCTCTTGTTGGCATTACAACACGCTCTGGGCGTATTTTGAGATCAGCAAAAGGTAATTCAAAAGTAATTTTAAATATTAATCAAAATTTAAATATTAAAAAAGTGGCTGAACAAAAAAGGATGCAAAATAATAAAAACAAAAATAAAATTATAAACGATAATACAAATAATAATAACAATGGGAATGGGAATGGGAATAGGAATGGGAATGAGAATGAGGATGAGAATGAGAATGAAAATGCAAATGAAAACGAAAATGAAAACGAAAATGAAAATGGAAATGAAAATGAAAATCAACCACAAATATTAAAAATGACAATTTCTGAAATTACCAATAAAAAAATTGATCAAAATATGAATTTACAAGAGAATTTAGGACACACAATTAAGAATTTAAATCAATTGAAAAAAAATGAAGAAAAAGAAACAGAAAAAGAATTAGAAAAAAAAGAGTACTACAAAAAAAATGGGGAAGAGAAAGAAAAAGAAAAGGTAAAAGTAAAAGAAAGAAAGAAAGTAAAAGAAAAGGTAAAAGCAAAAGAAAAAAAGAAAGAAAAAGAAAAAGAAGAAGAAAAAGAAAAAGAAGAAGAAAAAGTAAAAGTAAAAGAAAAAGAGAAAGCAAATGAAAATGGAAATGAAAAAGAAACTGAAAAAAAAAAAGAAAAAATAAGGGAAGAACCAACAGAAGAAATTGAAATTAATATTAAAATTCAATGCGGATCAAAAACTCAAAAAAATCAAAGGGGAAATGAAATAATAGAAAATTTACCAACAATCATAAAAAACCCTTTAGTGGCAATAAATTTACCAGAAATAAACAACAATATTCTAAATCAGAATAAAATACAAAACAATTTTGAAATAATTAAAGATCAAAATTCAAAAGAATTAATACAACAAGAACACCCCCAAATGCACAACAATAATAAAATTTTTCAAGAAAAAACTGTTCAAAGAAGAAAAAGAAACAAATTACAATCAACGCAACCCACTCGCCGAAGTAGCAGAATTCGAGATTTAAAACAAAAAAACAATCAATCGAACGATCCTTTTAAAAAAAATAATTTTAATCAAAACAAGCCCAAATTAAAAAGATATTTGATTATTGGCAAAAAAAAAAGATACAAAATTCAAAATAAACAAAATCATAATCAGAATATCAATCAAAATTTTAATTTTAATAAAAATATCGATCGAAAAAGAAAATTAAATAATAAACATTTCATCAATACAAAAATAAAAACTTTTCAAAGGGATAAAAGATTTAGTTTTATAAATAATGAGGATAATAATAATAATGAAAATGAAAATTTAACTAATTTAAATGATTTCAATTCAGAAATAAAAATTGATAAAGAGCATCCACTTGCAAATTTCTTTGGAAGATTACAAAACCCAGAAATATTTTTAACCAAGCAAGACAATGATAATAATCTCGAAAATAATTATAATCAATCCCACATTGAAGAATACCAGTGGAAATCTGATATCTCGAATACCAACAAACCGCAAATCACAGAATCGATGAGAGCTAAAACTTTCATTATACCAAGTGAGGAAATAAGCCAAGATGGATTTAAAATTAGGAAAAATGAAAAATTAAATTCATTGAATTCAAATGATAATTTCATTAAAATTGAACAAGAAAATTCAATTGATTCTTTTAGTAGACTTCGTTTTGAAGATTCTTTTCAATTTATTCCAAACCAAAATTTAGAATCATCAACAACTACAACGACCACAGCCACAACCACAAGGATATTGCCACCATCAATATCAAAAAAAAAAAAATCAACAAAACCAAATATAACAACAAAATTAAAAAAAACAACAACAAAATCAAAAAAATCAAACCAACCACCAAAAGTAACAACACTGACCGAAACTGCGACATCCATGCCGCAACCAACGACGTCATTATCGCCGCTACAACCACCACCACCATCATCTTCATCATCATCAACTCCAACACCGATGACAAAATCACCGCCACAAACGCAAAAATTAATTGCCAACAATTCTTCGTCCTTCTTGGAAAAGCATCCCGTTTTTCGAGAAATATCCGATTTTCCATTTAATTTGTCATCCTCTCGCCAATTCCCATCAAATCACCAATCTTCTGAAAACATTTCTGTTGAAAATACCAATACCCAAATCTTTTTTGATCAATTAGACGAACTTGAAATGAATGCCGGATTTGAAGACGAAATCGACTATAATGATGTTCTATACAGCGGCGTGTATATTGGCAGAATCGATCCAAATGAAAATTTAAACGACAATTCATTGTTAAATACCCCAAAATTTAAGACGAACCATTTTGAACATAAAAATTCAAATGATGATAAATCTTTAAGTAATATCAAAAAATTCTTAGAGACCTTCGATAAAGATATTTTACCGTCAAGCCCACCTTCCTCACCTTCAATATTTGGGGACTATAATTAATATATTATATAGATGTTTGAAAGAAAAATGTGTATGTAAAAAATAATTACTTCATTATATTTATATATGTATATATATCTAATTCTCTGAAATTATTTTTTTATTTTTGATTTTTTATTTTTGTTTTTTCTTCGAATCATTTTTTAATAAAATTTACCTTGTAATTTTTTTTTTATTAGAATATTAAATAATAAATTATAATAAATGTTATTCTTTTTGTTTGTATTTATTAAATTACAATGATTCTCTATTTCAAAATTAAGTTTAATCATTTTGTAACTGTCGAAATTTCGTCAAAAGGTACAAATAAAGAAGAAAAAATTAAAAAGAACTTTGCCATCTCTTGTTAATATTGAAATTCATATCTATTGACTCTAGAAAAATGTTAGATCATTTATCACACCAAATAACACAAAGTCTCAATGAAATTCATTTTAAAACCCACCGAATCAATTTTTCATTCAATACCTTCAAATATATTCGTATTACAGTCATCAATTAGGATTTTTGAAAAAAAAAAAAACAATAATTTCATTTTTTAAAAATCATTAAAAGAGTTTTTGAAATATTCTCGAAATTACCGGAAAATTTTTTAACTACATAAAAACACGTTTTGGACAATTTCTAAGATCCCCTAGTGCCAATATTGTCAGTTTAACGATAAAATAACAATTTTAATTTCAGATAAAATATTTTTTTTTGAATTTTCTACTTTAACCCCCCCTAAAGAGTTTTTTGGTACCTTTTGAGTATATTTGAGTATTTGTTGGTACTTATTAGGGTAAGTGTATCTATATGTCAGGATAAGTGTATAGGTATGCCAGTGTATTGGTATGTGTTATAAATGTATGTTTTGGTTAAACAAGTTCCTTTTATGGAATGGGAAGTTGAATATAGTTTGACTTGGATCGCCTTATGTAGGATATGGGTTTGTGTTGTACATTTAAATATTACTGGGTTATTTTTTGATTTAATTTAATCAAACAAAATTATGGGTAATGATACACAATTAGATATTTTCTTTTCAAGTACATTTTCTCTCACATATTAATACCATTTCGAAATGATCAGGAATATTACAATCATCTAAGATACCAATTCCTTTCACACATAATGTAGTTGGATACTATTCCCCCAAATTTAATTTTTTTGAATTTTGATATTTTCATCAAAAAAAATTTTTTCAAAAATAAAATTCCAAATTTAACTATAAACTGAGTCTATCGGCACTAGTGAATTTTATAAGTTTTTCAAAAAGTTTTTAATCGTGGTTACAAAATTTATGGGCATTTTCGGGAATATTTAATAGATTCAAGTAAAATTAATACTACTGTGATCAAAAAAATGTGTGAACAAGGACTATAATGCGTGTTTCGAAATATAATCAGTATTCCCCCCCTTCTTATCAAAACGGAACATCCTAGTCAATATCGAGTACACATAAGTTAAAATCAATACGAATGCCTATTCTTTCCCATTTGGAGTAAAATTAAAATTAGGAATGTAATTTGTTCAAAATTTTTTGTAAAATTCTCAATTTTTTAGAGATTTTATGTATTTTTAAGATATAAATTTTCTTAAATTTACTCTATTTTTAATTTATATATTCTAATTGGATCATTTTTTTTTAAAATTTTTTACAAATAATAGAACTTTAAGAAATCAATAACATATTTACTTATATGGTTTATTATCAGTTTCTTTGATCGTTTAATGGATAGGTCTTCTATAAAAAAAAAAAAAAAAAACATCCTTTTTATTTTGAAATATATATTCAACTTTTTTGCATAAATTATTTTGAAAAAGTAAGTGCAAGATCACTCAGCTAAGAACAAAAATAATTCGTAGTTATACCAAACGTAAGATAATCTTTTTTCATTCTTCAAGGATTGTCAGACTTAAGGCATATAATCCCTGGAATTGTAAAACAGATTATCTGGTGTGGGATCTAGTGACTTGTTAATTTGCTTCTTAGCTGATCGATCTTGGTCTTTATATGGCTTTTAATAGTTGTTGAAAAAGATAATTTTTGCCAATTTTTTTTTTTTCTTTCCGAAATCCAAATTGAAGGGTGTAAGAAGAAGAGATTGGTGGGTGCTTAAGAATAAATTTGACTTTTTGGGTATAGAAGAAAATATTGATTTTAATTAACTCAATTAACTAAAAAAAAAAATTGATAATTGTTTTTAAAAGCTCCCAATAAAACCAAACCTAATTAAAAATTTCCATCAAAAACCAAAAAATCACATTTTTTAATAACTTACCTACCAATCTCTTCTTCTTACACCCTTCAATTTGGATTTCGGAAAGAAAAAAAATAAATTGGCAAAAATTACCTTTTTGAACCACTATTAAAACCCATCAAAAGACCAAGATCGATCAGATAAGAACCAAATTAACAACTCACTACACCCTAAACAAGATAATCTTTTTTCAAATTTCAGGGATTGTAAACATTAAAAAGGACAAAAAAAATAATCTTCAAAAATTTTATTTCTTTTGATTTTTTTATTTGTCAAAAATTGCTTTTCATTGTTAAAAAAGTTTTTAATATGAGAGATAAATTTTAAAAATCGAATTTTAGTTAAATAAATAATCAGGAATCCGATACTTTTAAAAATATCAGAGTGTTTCCTTGGTTGTCAAAAGGAAATAAGTCAAAACCATTATATTCCCTTCAATTTTCGTCTATTCTCAAAAATGAAGGATGATAACAAGTTAAGGAATTAAAGTCGACCAAGGAGAAGGCTTAGATCAAAGTATATTGTGTTGGCTCTGAACTAAATCAGATAAGTACGTCATGGTTCAAATGTCTCTATTAACTCGATTAGTCAGAAGTAAGATTTGTTGCTCCTCATCAATTAAAAAGGATCCTTATAGAAGTAAAAAACTCAAGAATTTCAGAAAAAAAACGTTTCTGCTACATATTTAAAGAATGAAATATCAATATTCAGACTCCAAAGTCTTAAAATTTTCAAAATATATTTCTTAAATTTGTGGCAAAATGTAGATTAGTTACTAAAAAATCCTTTATTTTTTTAAAATTGATCAATTAACCAATAAAAGATTCTTTTGGCCGATAATTTCTTAAATATTAAAAATATATTGATGCTACAGGTAACTTTATCAAAAGTAAACAAAACTAATCAGTCTTTGTACTTTTATGTTGTTGATTATTGAGTTAATCTTTGAAATTAAATAATTATAAAAATATTTACTTTTGGAAGTTCTAAATATGAATTATTAAATACTAAAATACTATTATTTGAGTTTCTGTTTTTTAGATTTCGAAAAGGAATCAATAAAAAAAAAATTCCCAAAATAAAGATTTTTAATTGGTATCCTTAGTAAAAAATGTAATCTTTTATTATGCAATAATAATTTTTAGATCAATGTAACTACTAGATATCATTGACACCCAAACACAACATACTCTGATTATAGACAAACTGTAGTAATGACAATCCCTTAAACTTCGAAGTTTGAGGACAAAAAGGAAAACAATTTTTTTTATAGTCAAAATAGAAGGTGATTTATCAAAAATTTACTTCTTTTTTTTTTTTGGCTTTTGACACTTTTGGAATCTTTTGAATTTCCATAAACTGTTCTTTTCTTCCAAACCATTGGAGAATAGGTACTTGGATATTAATTTAAAGTTGAGTGAATAATTTGATTTTAAATTGAAGAGAATTTGGAAATTATTTTGGTTCTAAAAATGCTTTCATGTTTTCTTTTTAACAGTTTTCAAAATTTTTTATTTTCTAGATTTGTTTACCAATTAAACCACAACTCATAATTTTTCTTCTAATCGTAAAGTTGTTTTTTACCATATCGTTATAAATATTTTTAGAAAGTTTATGAAGTTTTTTTCTATTTATGCCAAATCTTTTCAAACAAATAATTTCAATAAAACAGATTAGTTTGTCTGACTGTAGATTCTATAAGAGTGATCAAAATCTTTTTTCAGTTGAGAATATAATTTTCATCAATTTTTTATTATATGGCAAATAATTAATTTGTATTCTGTTCAATCCCTTGATTCTTGACATTCACAGTATATTTTCCTAAATATAGAACCGTGAAATTAATTTTACTTTTCGAAAAAACGAATATTTGATAAACTTATTTGCAAAAAGGGAATTCACAAACCCATTGTTTTAATAGTGTTTGTAATTTTGTAGTCTTTAAAATCTCCAACTTTTTTCAAAAACATTCCAAAAAAATACTTAAATTTTTCGACCTTTTGTCCAAAAAATGAAAATTAGAACAAATCTATTGTTTAACTTATTTTGGTTCCTAAGAATCATTGTTTTGAAACTCAGAACTCAGTTTCAAGACTGAAGGAAAAATAAACAAAAAATATTTGATCAATCATCAAAGTGTTGGATTATAATAACTCAGTTTCTTCATTAAGAAATTATTTGTTCATTTTAAGAATTTAAAACACTTTTTTAACTTGATATTTCATTAGATTTTACGACAAATATTTTATTTATCTAAAATTTAATGGAAAAAATAGTGAAGAAAACTACTCTGTTCTTCTCTACGAACGAGTCAAATTTGATCTTACAAAAGTTTTTTAACTTTTTTCTGTTATTAACTCAAAAGTTTCTCATCTTTCTCAAAGGAATGATGACAAAACATATTTCAAGCTTTTTAATACTTTTGATAATGTCAAAAGATTCTTTTTTAAGGAAATGTTTGTAAATATTTTCCATTAATTTCTCCAACTCTTATATTTTTTCTTTTTAACAATTTACCACTTCTAATCTTAAAATGAGCAAACCACAACTTTACTCACAATCTGTTGCACTTAGCGAAAAAAAAGCACTTGAGGCTATCTCTCGTGTTCTGTTTGTCCACCGAAGATCTGCAAATGGAAAATTCATCTTACCAAAGAATCTAAAGAAGAATCATCCAAACCAAACCAAGCTATACCGCTGCAAATCGAATTTGGTTATCGAAAAAAAGGAATGGGTTGATCTTTTTCCTAAACTGGTAAAAATAAGATCTGCAAGCTCATATAAGATCAGGACTTTCAAATGCTAATCAAAAAAAATTAGTAATCTTTGTTGAATCAAAGATAGGACAAGATCATTTTTCAATTCTTACTATTTGGAAACATTTTTGTAAGTAAATTAAAAAATCCTCTTGGTTAAACCACTTCAAAATTTTCATTATGTATTACAAAGAATGTATTCATATGTTAATAAAATGTGCAATTAATTATTTTTTTTTTGCTTTGTTTGTTACTCTTTTCATTTTCTCTTTAATCGACTTATTTAATTCCATCTTTCGAGTTACTTGAACATTTTATTTTTGTAAGTGTTATTTAAAATTCAAAAAGTCTAGAGATTTATATAGATATGATTGGAAAAATCCTTTATTTTTATTTTTTTTTTTATTATTTAAGGGAGGAGTTATTAGCTCCTCTTGTATTCCCGAATTCCTAAATTTTTATTTAGGAATCTTATTAAAGACTCAAAGATAAGTTTATTATCCACTAAGACTCATAAACTTGATGAATCTTTTTTTGTAATAATATTGAAAATATTATTATTTTATTATATGTCCCTACGAACCAAAAAACACTAAAAATGAAAAACTGATCAAATACTTTCCATTAATACAATTAAAAAAACAAAATGATAAAATAAAAATAAATAAAGTTTCAATTTAACTTTTTCTTAAAAACTTTTTTTGCCAAAATCATTGAATTCACACTTGAAATTATGTATATTTTTAGATTCAGTCTCTTGTTTTAACTCATTTACTAAAATAAATTCTAAATTCTGGGAATTTTCTTTTCACAAAAGGCACTAATTTGGTCCTCAAATGTTTTTTTTAGTTTTAAATGGTAAAATTAAAAAAAAGTTAAACTAAAAGGATAAACTCTCTGGAAAAACATTCTAATTTAATATATTAACTTATTCTTTTATTTCAAACTTTTCTAAACCCCAATTTTTCAAAAAAAAAATAAAAAAGTGCACAGTAATTTCAAAAAATAATTTTGATATTCAAAAGTTGAGAGTGTTTTTATTCTAAAAAAAATTATCCCAGTGGTTAATTGAATTAAGTATGAAACTTAGATTTCGAAAAATATTAATCAGAAAAATAATAGTGCTTAATTTTATTAAGGACATATATGTCCATACGACCCAAAAAACACTAAAAATGGAAAAATGATCAAATACTTTCCATTAAAAAAATTAAAACAACTAAATGAAAAACTAAAAATAAATAAAGTTTCCATTTCAACTTATTCTTGAAAACATTTTTTGCCAAAATCATCGAATTCAAACTTGAAATTATGTGTTTTTTGATACAGTCTCTTGTTTTAGCTATTTACTAAAACAAATTCTAAATTATCGGAATTTTATTTTTACAAAAGGCACTAATTTGGTCCTCAAATGTTTTTTTTTATTTTTAAATAGTAAAATTGAAAAAAAAGTCAAACTAAAAGGATAAACTCTTGGGAAAATAACCTAATTCAATATTTTAACTTATTCTTTGGTTTCTAAATTTTCTCAACCCCAATTTTTCAAAAAAAAAATAAAAAAGTGTACACTAATTCCAAAAAATATTTTCGATATTCAAAAGTTGAGAGTGTTTTTATTCTAAAAAAATTTATACCGGTGGCTAATTGAATTAAGTTAAAAGCTAGATTTCGAAAAATATTAATCAGAAAAAAATAGTACTTAATTTTATTAAGGACATATATAGATAAAGTAGTGAAAAAAATAACGGACATGAAAAAAATCCCATACAAGATTTTTAATTGTGAATATTAGAAAAATTATTATGAAATTTCTATTATTTACAATCAAATTCCTTTTTTAAGAATCAAACTTTTAATATTATAACTCACCCACTTATTAGAATGATGATTAATGAAATCTTTTTGTTTAAAACGCCCTTCAATCAATCAAAAAACAAGAATAAAAATTATCATTTTCCAATTTCTAGTAAATCTCTATAAAACTTGATTGTTTTTCAAAAAAAATTGATCTAATTAGGTTATCAAACAATTACTTAGGTATTCTAGAGAAACTCTACTTTAATGAAATTTAGGTAGATTTATTACTAATCTCATAAAAAAAATTGGTTATTTATAATAAGTATTTGAATGAAAATAACCGAAATTATACAAAAATTTTCAAAATATTAACAATTAAAAATCTTGCCCGGGATTTTTTTCATGTCCGCTATTTTTTTCCCTGCTATATATTATTTTTTTTTAATTCAGTTATGTGTTGATTGATCTTCAACATATTACAGATTTTTAGTGGTTACAAAGGATTTTTTTGAAAATATCTTTACCAAAATTGAAATTTGAGAATGCAATACCATAGGTCAGGAATATTTAATAATCTGTGAAATTGTATTGTATAAAGGTTTTGGTTTTTATTTAAAAATTATTTCTTTCAAAAGTTTCCCTAATTTTTTTTTCGGAATTCAATTATTTTAATAATTAACCGTTGAAGAACAAATAAAGAAATAAGTAGAAATAATCCATATCAAAGAATATTTGATACCCATGTGAAATAACTCTAATAAATCAATATATTTTTTAAAAAATGGATAAAAATAAATTCGGAGTTACTCACTTTAAAAAAATTAAGGTAATAGTACATTTTCATTTCATATTGAATGAACAAACAAAATAGAATAGAAATAAATATGATTTCTATCAATCAATTTCACTGTTTCTGAAACATTAGAATTATATATATATATATATAAACCAAGCGACTCTAGTATCTTGTAATAAAAAAAGAAGTGCCAATGAATTCACGTATCAGAAAAAAACAAAAAAGGAAAAACAAAAATTGTACTTACTTTTGTCCAAACAATTAAAAAATTTCCATGATAAAAATATAGGGGATAAAACCACACAGAACCAACTTTTAATAAAATTATCAATTGAGTAAAAATTTTTGAAAGATAGTTTATTTGTTTTCAAAAACTGATTAATAAAGAAATAAAAAAACAAAATTTTTTTTTTTTTTTTTATTTTTTAATGAAAAAAAAAAATAAATAAATAAAAGATAAAAATAATATAATTCCAATTCATGTGAGTAAATCATTATAATTAAACAAAACTTTTAATAATTGAATTAATCAAATCATTCAATTCTTTATTTTCCAAATTCAATTGTAATAGTGCTTTAATTTTTACAAGCAATTCACCACAAAAGATGATAAAAATCATTTTCCAAGTTCCGTCTTTTTGGCCAAAAAGCAAGAGAGTTTTCAAATTGAGGATTAAAACGTTGAGATCATTTTTGTATACCTCATCGACATTCTTTGTATTTTGATAATTAATAGAAAAATCATTAATGGTATTCAGCATCTTTTTACTAAAAATTTTTAAAAAAATTTCACTATATTCTTGGTCAATATTAGGCTTGGTTAATTGAAGTATTAATTGGAAAAGATTCCAAGCATGAGAATTCTCAAGTATTGTAATATTATTAAAGATGGTCAATAGATATTGATTAAAGAGTTGGCCATTATTAATTTCTGCAATGGGGTCTTGTAAATCATTTATATTCTTCGTTGGGAAAATCTTGACAAAATTCAAATGCTCTTTCAAATTATTTGAGGATTGTATTAATGAAAACATCAATAGCTGCAAACTGTAATTAACGCCCTTGGATGAAAATCCCGATTTGTTATTCGTAAAGGCGTGGTTAATCAATTCCAAAGTCAATTGATGATAAATGGTATCAGACATATATTTTGGAAGCCTATGATTTTGGTGCCAAAGGTTAATTAAATTGACTTGATTTGTTTGTGAATGAATTAAAATATCCCGATGGGTGCTCAAAACTTTTTTCAATATTGATTCCAATGTATTATTGTTCTCCTCGTCTGGAAATAAGAAGGTAGTCAATAAATTACAAACTAATAAAAATAATTTCTTAGATTTGATAAAAAAGTTTTCAAAACTATTGATTAT
Organism: Anaeramoeba flamelloides; assembly: GCA_027625915.1. NCBI lineage: Eukaryota > Anaeramoebidae > Anaeramoeba > Anaeramoeba flamelloides. The sequence goes on along the minus strand of JANTQA010000032.1, from coordinate 5,632,032 downwards.
GAAATGAATCAAAATTTCCTTTTGATCCCAATGGTAAAAAATGGTACTTTTATCATTTTTAGATTTATTCTCTTTGATCCAATTAATTATTTTGATGAACGTATTCAACAACGATTCTAAAAACACCATCTCGTTCTCAGATAAATTATTTAAATTAATGATGAGATGGTTTCTGATATTTGAAGTCAATGTGTCATATCCCCTTGCTAAGCATAAATTATTATAATCTTGGTCCTCAATTAACACCATATCAATTAATTTTAAATGATTGTAAGGTGATGATTGGAAATTTACTTTCCTAGTGTTGAATACTAAATTGATGAGCAGCTTTCGAAACTTTGGATATTTTAATAGATCTGTTTTGATCATTTCAAAGATTATATTGCATGAAACGGGATAATATTGGGAATTTAAGATCACGTTTTTTAATGTGAATTCAATATCTTTATTTGTGATAAATAGCTTTTGGAAAATTTCTGATTTGCTTGAGCATAATTGGATGATTCGATAATATATTGGGAAAATAAAATTATTAAAAGTTATCAAATTTGAATTGTTTTCATTCATGGGCTGATTTAAACTTAATAATTCATTTGTTTGAGATTCGAATTCGGACAATAATAAAATATTCTCTGGATCAATTTCAAAACTTTTTTCTAAAAATTTTAAATAATATTGTTTATTTTGATCATATACTATATTCTTTTTATCAATTTTAATAAAGAAATCCCAAATGTTCGCAAAATGGTTCCTAAATATTTGAGATGTGTTTGGTCCCTGAACACATGCTTTTAATAAATTTAAATAATTAACTAATTCGAAAAATGTTTTTTTTTGATTTTTGGTCCTTTTCAAGACATTATAATCCAACGATTTATTTCTTTTATTCTTTATATTATTATAAATAATATATTGCACCTTTGGTATCCTTTGTAAAAACAAATCAAAAATTTCACATAATTTTTTTGATTCATCATTTAATTTATAGATTAATCTTTCTACGAATGAGCACGTTTGTTCAATGATTAAATTGTCTTCATTTTCAATAATTAAAATTTTCAGCCATGTATCTAAATTCTTTAAAAGCCAATCAATGATGGCTTCATTGTCATCACTAATTAATATCTTTAGGCATTTCATTAATATACACACTTTTTGGTTATCATAATCTATTTTTTTTTTGATGAGATCAATAACACTAACAAGTATATCTTCGAATTGATTGTTTAATTTTAATAACTTTTCCAAGACAATAAAGTATTTGGTATAATCTTCTTCTTTTTGATTGCTATTATCATTTAATATTTTTTGTTCTATTTTATTCATAAATTTTTTTAATATTAAATCGTTATTTTGGCATATTTTTACTAAAATGTTCCCACTCATTAAGGGATTGGAATTATTAATAATCGAATTAAAAATAAATTCTGTTTCGATCAATAAATATTGATCCAAATTAGATAATTTCTTTGGATTTTGCTTTTTAATTTTTTCAATGGGGTATTTTATTGTTTCGTTTTCTTCTTTAAATGAATATTTAATTTCATTTTCTTTATTATTCATAATCTGACCATTCTGTGCTTTTATTTGTTTTGAGTTATTATTATTAGTGCTATTAGTACCATTTAAATTAATATCTTTGATTAATAAATAAATAATTTCAATTAATATTTTATAAGGATTTTCTTGATTTTGAGAAAGATTAGTAATATTATTAATATTCTTATTCTTATTCTTATTATTATTATTATTATTATTATTATTATTTAATGGGGAAGAGTTTCCTAAATAAATATGAATTAATCTAGAAACAATATTTATTGATAGCAAATATTCGGAAAAAATGGGATCAATTAAAATCAATTCTTTGAAAAATGTTAAATAATCATTAATATTTTGAAAAATTAATTTATAATTATCTAGATAGTTTAATAAATTTTGTAAAATATTAAGGATTAATGAACCATTAATCGCCCTTTCTTTATTTTGTAATAATAATTTATTTGATACCGTATTCAAATTTTGAATTAAATCTTCATTAATTTGATAATTTTCATTTAATTTATTTTTATAAATGCTCTTAGTAATTTTTTTTTTTTCGTTACTATCCTTTATAGCCCCCTTCATTGTATTTATAATCAAGTTCAAATATGATTTTTTAAATTCAACAACAGTACAATCTAATAAAATTTCAGCAAACCAGGATTTTAGATTTTTTTTTAAAAACCATTTACTCACTGTTTCATTATTTTTTAATTTGCCATATAGAAAAGTAAAAATTCGTTCTTGCTTTTCTTTAAATTTGGAATGACTTTGAACTTTTAATATAAACAATAAAAATAATTTTAAATAATTATTTTCAAATACATTGTTTCCCTTTCCCTTTCCCTTTCCATTTCCAATATCATCAAGTTTATTATCGTCATCATGTTTCTGATTTTCCAAAATGTCTATCAATGAATAAAAAAAATTAAGGTATTTTTTTTCATAAGCATTTTTTTTAATAAAAAAATCTTTTTTTTCTTGATCTATTTGTTTTAATAAATTATTATTTATTTTAAATTTATGAAATTTATTAATAATATCCTTTCTTTGATAAATCAACATGTAAGCAGAATAATTTTTTTCTTCAATTATTGGTCTTTGATTGATCATTGCCTCTTCAGTCCAGATTTCTTCTTTCCCGCCAAAGCATTCTTCTTCAATTAAATTGATATTAAATTTGGTAACAACTCGATCATCAAATTTATACCATTGATCGCTCTTGTTATCTTTGATTAAAGAATAATAATGGCCTCCTTCAGCAGATCCACGATGGACAATTATTCCAGTTAATTTATAATCATAATTTGTGTTTGGGCATATTTCTTCTTTTATAGTTTCTTTTTTTTTCTTTTCTTTTTTTCCTTCACCTTCATCATCTTCTTTTTCTTCTTCTTTATCGTTTTCTTTTTCTTCTTTTTCTTCTTTTTCTTCTTTTTCTTCTTTTTTTTCTTTTTTTTCTTTTTCTTCCTTTTCGATAGTATTTGTTTGATTGTTTTTCTTTTTGTTTTTTTTATTTTCTTTTTCTTCAATTCCTTCTTTAGTATAATTATATAGATTTAATTCAAAAGGAAATTCATATTTGTCATTCACTTTATATCTTCTCATCGTTTGTAAATTGTATTCAAACCTTTTTAAATTTAATATTAAAACCTTTGGTAAAGTGTGGATACAGCTTCTTTTGATAGCATCAACCTTTTTACCTAACTTTTCCGAATAATATTGGTTAATACCTGTTAATCTGTCACCTTCGATATATTGTTCTAAGCTATGATAAACATCTTTTTTTTCTTTAACGTCCAAACTTAATGTATAAAAATCTTCTAATCTTTCAGATTTATCATTTGAATTTTCCTTATCCAAAATAATTATTTGATTTGCATTTTTACCACCATATATGTTTTTTAATAAATTTGGCTCTTTTATTTTTTTTAAATTCTGTTCCAGTTGATTAAATAACATGTTAAAAAATTCATCAACATCCATTTGTATTCGAACATTTGTTGGCTGACCAGTATAATCTTTAAATGATTTTGCAAAATATGTTGTATCAATAAATGATTTTTCACTTTTGGTTAATTTACCAAAAATTAATTGTAATTGGTATAATAAATTGTCATTAAAGTTTTTATTTTGAATACTCTTCTCATTTTCTTTTTCATTATCAGTGTTTTTGTTATTGTTATTGTTATTGTTGTTGCTGCTGCTGCTGCTGTTATTATTATTATTATTATTATTATTATTATTATTATTATTATTATTATTATTATTATTATTATTATCATTATCATCATCATTATTATTATTAATATTATTGTTGTTGTTATTTCTAATAGGAATATCCAATTTTAATAACGATTGCTGAAATTCTGGTGTCATGTATAATTGTTGTACTAAACTATTCATATAACAAGTGTTACCTAAATTAGTCAACCCTGAATTTAAATTTTTATTTAATTTTATTTCATTATAAGGGTCATAGTACCAAAATTTTGGTGGTTTGATGATTTTTAATTGATTAAAAAATAAATTTGTAGTCATTAAATAATTATTTTTTGAAAATTTGGAAATTTCTATTAACAATTTTAAAGCTATTTCTTTGGTTTCATTTGTTTTGTATTTTGGTGGAACAACAATTACATCATCATCCTCTTCATCATTTATATTATCCTCGTCATCGTTATTATCATAGTTAATAGTTTCTAAATCATATAAAGAATTAAAAATTTCATTTATTAAATCATTGCTATTCTTGATTAATATTTTATTTGAATGATATTTAATTATTAATTTTAATAGATTCATATAACCAATTAATATTTCATCTGAATTTATTAAATCTTTTTCAATAATTGGTCTATTTTTAAAAAAATATATTAATTGATTAATAAAATCATCTAAGGAAATATTTAAATTATTTAATTTAAAATTTAATTCCAAAATTTGAATCAAGATATTGAAATATTCATTAGAATAAATTTCATTTTCATTTCCAGTGTTAATGTCATTTTTATTTTCAGTATTGTTATTTAAATTACAATCTTTTAGTATTGGAAATATTTCAATTAAATTAAATAAAAAAAAATTATTTAAAATCATTTTTTTTTTATTCTCATTTTTTTTTTCTTCTTTTTCTTCTACTATTTTGATTTCGATTTCCTTCCTTTTTTCTTTTTCCACTACTTTTTCTTTTTCTACTACTTTTTCTTTTTCGATCATCTCACTTTCCTGACTTTTTTCTTTTTCTTTTTGAATTTCTTTTGTCTTTTCCTTGTTATTGGTTTTCCCATTACCAAGTACTTTTTTTTCTTTATCAATTTTATTGATTTTTTCAAGATCTTGTTCAGTTAATTCATTCAGACATAACTCTTTTATTAATTTTAAACATAATAATCTAAAAGATGTTTGATTTGAAAATAATAGAAATTCTTTAATCCAATCAATAATTTTTGGATGTTTAATAAAGGCACTTTTCCATTGTAATTGATGATTATATTTTTTATTACATCCAGAAATTATTATTAAAATTATATTATTTAAAGTGTTTTTAATTTTTTCTAAATCATTATTATTATTTTTTGATTGATTATAAATATTTTTAATAGTTTTTAATAATATGTTTACAAAGTCATTGATATTGACATTATTTAATTCAATATCATTATCAATGATATATCCATTTGAATCGTCATTATTATTAACTAATAATTGAGAAAGTATTTTTATTAATAGTACCATTGAATCATTTTTTGTAATTATTAACGATTTATTATTAATTTTATTAATGTTTATTAATAAATTTATAATTTTATTGACAGACCCTTTTTTTTTAAAGATATTTATTAATTTGAGAATCTTTTCTTTCTCATTTTCATTTTCATTTTCATTATTATTATTATTATTATTATTATTATTATTATTATTCGGTAAATAAGTTAATTTATCAATAATTTGTAAAGAATAATTTAATTTGAATAAAGATTGTTTGATATTGAAAATGTTATCCCAATTTAATTCATTAATTTCATTTTCATTTAAATTGCTTAGATTTAAAAATTTATTTAAAATGATTTCATTTGTAGGCATTAATTTCAAAATATTTAAAACCTTTTCTTTAATTAGATTATTATTTATTGATTCCTTTTCCAAAATAAGAAATAATTCATTAAAATATTTTTTCAAAATAAAAGTAGGTATTGAAAATTTGTTGATGATTTTTTTATTTTTATTTATTTTTAACTTTATCTTTAAATCATTATCATTGTTATTATGACTAAATTTTCTATATAAATATAATTCATCATTATTTTGGATTTGTAATTCATTGATTGTTTTAAAATAATTTAGATTGTCCAAGTTATTATTATTGAAAGTTATTTGAAAATTCGTAAAATTTGTTTTTAATTGTTTACAAATTTTTTTTTTTAATTTGTAAATGGAACTATTCGCATTTATTTGTAAATTAAAAGTAGATTTCTTCTGGGAATTTATTGAATTGTTAATTATTAAATGTATTGGTAAATTAAAGATTCCAAATTTATGCCTTTTAAAGCCCAAATATTCTGGCAAAATATTTTTTTCTCCAAATTGAATATATTTTGTTAGAATTATTAAAATTCGATTTAAAACATTTTCATTTGTATTATTATTATTATTATCATTATCAATCACTTCTTCATTTTTTAAATAATCAATACATTTTTTAATAAAAGTTTCATTCCATTTAACACAATTGCTATTATATGTATTTGTTTCTAATTTCTGGTATTGAATCAATAAATCAATAGCCAATAAACTAACGTCATCATTATTTGCAAATAGTGCAATTTCCCATATTTTATCGATCCCCTTTAATTCATTTTCTTGAACAAATTTGGTCATGATTATTTTTTTATTGTTATTGATCATAATTAAATTTTGATTTTTATTGTAAATATTAAAAATGTGTATAAAAAATTTAAATTCATTTTCATTTATAATCTTGGTATCAAATTCTAATGCCTTTTCAAATAAATACTCATTGACTATTTTTTTTGACTCAAAACTAGTGATCCAATTATAAAATAAATTTGTTTCCAATTTTCCTAAAATTGGATTCTTGATAAAGCTTTCCCATAGCGTAATCATTTCTTGTTTTTTAAATTTTATTTTTTTTGCTATTGATTTTAAAAATATTAAAAAATCTAATCTCATTTCCAATTGTTTTAAATATGGAGAATATTCAATAATAACAATTGATTTTAAATTATTTTGTTCATTTTTTTTTGCAAATTCGGTTTTATTTTCATTATTATTATTATTATTATTATTGATGCTATTGTTAAAATTGAGATTATTTTTTTTTAAATGTATATTGACTCTTTGCTTAAAATGTAATAAATCTTTTAAAATTAATTCTTTTAAATTTTCCTTGTTTTGATATTCATTAATGATCATTTTTCTGTTTACAGAAACATTGGAATAATTTATCATTTGCTGCTGTATATTATAAGATAAAATTAAGTTTTTTAATAAGGGTAGTATCAGAATACTATTATTACCATCATCATCATAATCATCCTCCTCCTCGTCATCATTTTGTTCTTCAAATTTAGTCTTTCCATTTTTTTCAAATTCCATTTGTTGATTTCTTAATTCTTTTATAATTGAATTAAATAGCATTTTCCTTTTTGAATCAGAAAAAGCTTGTTTATTAAAAATTTTTTTAAAATTATCACTAATTTTTAATCTAATTTCAACATCAATATCATGACATAATATTAAATTCCAAAATTTTTGAAAAAATAATTCAAATGTATGTTTATAGCCATTAAATTGATTTGTTAAATTTAAAGTTGTGTCTGTTAATTCTCTTAAAAATTCAATATGCCATATTTCCCATTCTTCAATACCATCAAATTTTTCTGAACAAATATAATTTAATAACTCCTTTGAAAAATTACTACAAATTCTTGATAAAATCTTAAAAATTATTTTTGCATAAGTTTGGTGATCCTTTTGTTGGATTTTAAATTTGTTTTTTTATTTATTTTTTTTTTGTAGAAATATAATTATATTATTTTTTGTTTTTTTTTAATGAGAAAAAAGTGAAAAGAAAAGAATATTAATGAATTAATTGAATACAATTCTTGTGTTTTCGTAAGTGATAAAATGAAAATAAAAGAAATCTAAGAAATGATTGATATGCTATATTTAAAATCAATTACAGGTTACAGTTAATTTATAAATTATTTGTGGTTTTCCAGGGGGAAGTTTACAAAATAATATAAATAGATATGTTTTTGGTATTTCCAAAAAAGTGTGTAATTTTTTTTTTTATATTTCATAAAAAATTCTCTTTTTTAATTGTTCTATTCTTAAATTGGCAATATAAAATTCAGTTAAATATTGATAATGATTGAATTAGTACCTATTATGAATATATTTTAAAATAAATTTTATTAAAATATTTCTAAAAAAAAAAAAAATACTTTTTTTGGTGAACAAAAAAAGGTGTAGTTAAATACAAATAAAAATTATAAATATAATATGGATCAAAAGGGTTTTTTTAAACAATAAAATATAGTTATTAATTTTTGTTTCTATTGAAAAATTTTATCAAGATTAAAGAAGTTATGAAAAGGATTGTTAATAGAATGGAAAGCATATAAATGTATTTTATTGTTTAAAAAATCATTTTTTACCCTTGACATATTTCCAGTTTTTTATTGAAAATGGACGTGTATTGTTTTGTACGAAAAATTGTGTTGTTTTTTTTTTCATTTTTTGGAGATATTTCAATGAGCATATTTTTCAAAAAAGACCAAGAGGTATTGATTCAATCAGTATTAATATTTAACTTAATTTGGTATTTTCAATTAACGAATAGCTCCACTAACAAAGTGTATTTTTTATGAAATGTAAAAAAAAATGCTATACTTTTTCGGAAATACCTTATTAATATTTTTTTAAAAATAATATTAATATTGCTAAGAACATGTATGTAATCAAAGGAACTGGACCCTGTTTTTATTTATTAAATAAATTTTCTCAAATTATCCATTAATTTAATGAGGTAAAAAATAAATTAATTAATAACAATATTTGTATTTATTTGAAGGTTTCACTTTAAATTAATTTTCATTTGGTATAGATAATCATTTCTGGATATATTTTAAAAAATTATACTAAATATTGTTGAATCAATTCTCGTCAAAACAGCAACAGTCAATTATTCGATCTTGTATTTATAATTTTGTACATCTGTTTTTAGAGTGTTTGGAGTTCATTAATTTTAATAAATTAATTTTTTTTTTCTGAAATTTGTTTACATAATATTTTTGTTTTTTATAGGATTAGATAAATTTTGGTTATTTAAAAGCTAATATTTTTGGAGAATGTTAAAAAAAAAAAAAGAACTTTTAGGTAATGCATAAAGAAGCAAAATTCCCGCAGTAAATTTGAATTGTTAGAATTTTATTTCTAATTCTTTGGTATTTTTGAATGTATTTTACAGATAGAATTAGCACTTAGTAATAGAATTGAATATTTATTAATTTGATAAAAATCGTTTCTCCAATTAAAATGAGATGAATTGAATTTATTTATTTTAAAATTGTGATAATAAAACGAGTTGAAAATATTTTACTCTTTAAAATACAAATATCATAATTTTGATATATGGGTTTTGATAATAGTGAAGTTAACAAGAAGTATTTTTTTTGTTTTATTGGGGTGGTTTTTTTATTTTTTTGTTTTCTATTTCAACGTTATAAATTCTAAAAAGAAACAATTTTATTTTTTTGTTTTTTAATTGCTTTAATTGAAAATCTAAAAAAATATCTCAAAAAAAAAAAAACAGAAAGACAATAATTTCAAAAAACTAATCATAAAAACAAAATTTATTTGAATAAAGTTTCCAAAAGTCAAAAAAAAAAAAAAAATTAGATAATATTGTAAGATAAATCATGTAGAAGTATTATTGTATTTTACAAAATTGTCAAGGCGTTTTATGTAAAAAGGATTTCCAATTCACATTTTTTAACCTATCAAAGCAATTCTTCTCATCAAAATTTTAGAACTTCTCCTACTTTAGCAACAGAAGATAAAATCAGTAATTTTTGAGCAAAAAAATTACTAATTTTTTTTCTTTTTAGTTATTTTCTATTGGTTTATAAACTTATTGGATCTTGTTTTTGGAAGAGTCGTTTTAAAAAAAGTGTGACAAAAAATTCTTTTGGAAGGATCTTTAAAACATTAGATAAACTTCGATTTATCCATTTTCAATTGCTTTTTTAAAAGATTATTTTGGCCGCATTTTTTTAAAACAACTTTATCAAACAAAATGATGCAATACCTCAAATAAAAAATTTATAATCCAATTAATATAATTTATAATTTTACAAATTATTTAAACAGGTACTCATATGCTATGAACAAAAAAAAAAATAAAAATTTTGAACTAAACTCTATTTCACTCAAAGGTGCCCATTCAAATATGAAAAAGTCACTTTATTTTTAAGAATCAACCAACATAAGATTGTTTCGAAATAAGAGAAAACAATAAACCCCATATTAGGGTTGATTTTTATAAAGGAAATGCATGAACAAACTATAAATTTTCGAAAAAAATAAAATGTCAAAAAAATTTTTAGTCCCCTTTCATTGGAACGTCTCGTGCAAATTTTCTCAATTTCTTTGTAAAATTAAAATTGTCGACAATAATATTTTTTAAATTGTAAGTGTATTGATTTAAAAAGAAATCACAAAGCCTCAATTTTCTTAAAGTTAATTTGGAGTTTTTAAGGATTTTTTATTTTTGCAGATTGACTTTTTAAAAAAGAAAAAAGAAAAAAGAAAAAGAAAAACAAAATATTTGAAGGCAAAATACAAAAAAAAAATATTTTACTAAATGAGAAAAAATGATTCAGATTTAAAAATTGAAAGTTTAGTTTGAGAAGAATAATGGAATTAAACTCATAGAATATGTTCTATTTCTTCAATAAAACTGGTCCCCTTTGATCTAAAAAGAGTTTATGCAGAAAAATAAATAATTTAGATATCATTTAAGATTTAGATCATTTTCTATGGAATTGCCCAGCCTATGAAAATAATTGCAAAATCTGGATATCTGAATTAAAAAAAATTAATATAGCTAATATATTAAAAAATAATAATATTATTGATATTATTACAAAAAAAATAAAGATACATCATGTTTATTATCTCATAGTGAGTAATAAACTTATTTTTGAGTCTTTAATAAAATTTCTAAATAAAAATTTAGGAATTAGGAAATTGTCTTCAGGTGCCGTCAAGTGTCATAGAGTGCCAAACTTTTTCTTGAGATTTTCTGTTTTATTTGTTAAGTGTTCTAGGTTTTTTTGAGGTTTTCTATTTCTAAAGTAAAAAAAACCTAACAAAAAATCTATTGATTTTACAGATAAATAGAAAACTCAAAAAAACCAAACGAAAATCCATTGATTTTTCAAATAAACAGAAAATTCTAGAAAACCTAAGGACTCTTTTCCAGAATTCAATAGAATTTAGTAAAATCTTTGATTTTACTCGATTCTTTTAAACTTGTAAAAACCTAACGAAAAGTGCCGTAGAGTGCCTAGATTTTCCAAAATTTAAAAGAATTGAGAAAAATCAAAGATTTTACACAATTCTTTTAAATTCTGGAAAAGCTAACGGCAGTTTTATTTGGTTTAAGAAATAAAAAGAAAATTTCAAAAAATTTCTTTTTATTTCTCAAATTAAAAAAAACCTAACGACAAACAAGAGGAGTTCATAACTCCTCCCTTAAATATTAAGGACTACGTTCCCACACTTAAGAGTGTTGATTTATTGTCTTATTTCACTTTCACTTCTCAAAAAGGATTTTCACACTGAAGAAATTGGACAAAAAAAAAAAAAAAACATTTTTTGTCATCTTTACCTTTTCACACATACTTTTTTTCTTTCTTTTTCAATGAAAAGGAAATTGAAAATAACAAAAAAACTAATTGCAAAAAAATTGCTTTTGGGGATTTTCAAGTACAAGTTCAAATTTGAGAACATTTTAAACTTGTAAAAGAAAATGTAAAAAATATGTAGAACAGCCAGAGGACATTAATGTGAGTTAGGTTCAGAAAGTTGAAATGGAAATTCTAAAATATTAAAATCAAATTTTGGCATGATCTTTCAAGGTAAAAATTGTTAAAATTGTGAAAATTTCTCATTTTTCCTAAAAGAATTTCGCAGTGTGTAAATATTACTAAGATTACAAAACTCTTCTAAGGGTGTTTGTATACATTATTTCACTGTTTTAACCTGAAAGCGTAGTTCTTAAAATTAAAAAATTGAGATAATTTTTCAGTTTTTTTTTAATTCAAAATAATGAGTAATTGATTTTTTCATGATAATTTCTAAATAATCATTGATTGAAGAGTACATTCAAATAATATATAACTTGCTTAATATATTTGTAAATATGTGTAAAGATATTTTTTTTTGAATATCTCATATTCCCATTTCTTGGATTCATTATGTTATCGGTGATGTAAGCAATAAAAAAATAAAAAAAAAAACTATAAAAAATAAAGAGGAAAAAAAAAAAAAAAGAAAATTATACATACTTCTGTGGCTTTCCAAATCAAATCAAAATCATCAAAACTCAATGATTCTTTTTTAAGCATTGTTTCAAGAATTGATTCGCAGTGTTTTATTATTTCAGGATGTTTTCTTTCGCCAAATAAAATCTTAATTAAGCCATTTTCTTTTGACCAAGTACATAATTTTTGAATGTTCATCGAATAATTCCGAAAGCTTCGAAATCTAATTTTTCTAAATCTTTTCTGAAGTTCCAAAATACCAACAGCTCTCATTTCCAAATAAGCAGAGTTTAACCATTTAATAGGAAAAAATATTTTAAAATCTTGCCGGGTTTGTTTGCCTATGGATTTATCATAATCTTCTATTGCGTTCGTAACCTTTGCAACAATACTTATGTATTGTGCATATTTAAATTTTCGAAGTTCATCACATTCTTTTTTGACCAAATTGTCAACAAATGTTTTTAAATTGGGAATGATCTTTTCTAAAAACTCGGTTTTAAATAAATTTGATATTTTTTGGATCGACTCGATATATTTTAGTGTTGTTTTTGGTTCTAATTTGTATTCTTTTGATGTTAAAAATTGTGAAATCAAGAAAAATCCATCTTTTGATGCAAAGTAGTCAATATTTTTACACAAATAATATGATCTTGGGTTTCGAAACTATTTTTATTTTTTAATTTTTTTTTTATTTTTTGTTATTATAAAGAAATTATTAAGTTAAAATTTTTGTAATTTGTAATAATATAGAAGTAATTTTAAGATTTTTGTTTAATCCATAATATATGCAATTTTTACACAATTGGTTAGGTACTTGTTTTTATTAAAAAAATTTCAAAATATTTCGCTTCAATTCAAAAATTAAATTACATTACCAAGAGGTAGAGTTTTGTGATTATTATTTAAAGTTTTGAAATTTTGTTTTATAAATAATGTCATTTTCAAAGTAATAAATGAAAAATTTTTTGTTCAATTTCAAAAAATAGTGTTTTATTACAATGGTTTAATAAAATAAAAACTTGAGAACACTGTTTTTTTTATATTTTTTTTCAATGTTTCTTATACAATCTCTTTTTAAATTTTTTTGTTTTTTTTTTTTTGGCAATTGTTGTTTTTGCTTTTCAAGCCATAAAGATAATTAGGGTGTGTACTTTCGATCAATAACCGTGAAATCTATGATTTTGGGCTTTAATTTCCCTTTAGAATTTTCAGTGAAAGTGCACCTAAAGTGTAATTTACACTTTTTCAATAACACGATAATTTTTCAATTAATAAATATAAATTTTTATTTCAATTTCCCAAAATATTTGACTAATTATAAGTTGTATTCAATGAAAAAGATCTTCATAAAATCAACCAATTCCAAAAATGACATTTTGAGAAATTTAAAGAAACTTGTTTATTGAACTTTTGTAGAAAATTTTAATTGTGACAATTGAATTGTAGCAGTAATAATAAGAAAAAAATAGCAAATTTAGTCATTAATATGGTGTTTCGTTTGTGGACAAAATTGCCTTTTTGAGCCTCCAAAAAAAATTGACCAATTGTTATAATTTTTTTTTGGAGACTTTTATTAAATTGAAAAAAATCTAAAATAAAATCTCAAATTTTTTATAACAACAGTTCGTTCATTTTCAAAAAAGAGAGTACAAAAAGTTTTACTCAAACTACTTAAAAGAGTGAAACAACCAGTTTGAGTCCAATTTTTAAAACTTTACTTCAACACTTTTTGAAAACTGCCTTTAGCAAAATTCCAAAAAAAAAAACGTTTTTTTTAAAAAAGAGAATGTTTTTGATCTTTTTTTTTTTTTTTTTTTTTTTAGTGGATCTTGTCAATTAAAAATGAAAGTAATGTTCAAAAACGTTTTTTTTTTGTTTGTTGTTCGCACGATTTGAGAAAAAAATTATTTATTTTAAAAAAAGAAGAAATTATTGTTGCGAAGGTTTGTTTAAAAGAAAAAAAAAAAAATAAGAAAAAAAATAAGAAAAAAAGATAAAAGCTACTCTTTTTATGAGCGAAATCCAGTTGTGAGTTTCCATAAAACTATTTGGATCCTTTTTCATAAAAGTTGTATAAAAGACATCTGATTCTGGATTACCAAAGATTCTACATAATGATCGGATAAGCTCATAGCTTCCTGTTTCAATTCTACTAATGACAAGATCGATTGAGTAGGTCAAGAAATCATTTATTAAGGGAACAGATTCTATTGGGAAATTTGATCTTATCCAAATTCCATTAACTATGTTATACAAAATATTTTCAACAAAATAATTTGTTCTTTCCTCTGAAAAATCTCCGTTAATCATAGATTGAATTCCCTCTTTATACTCAATTATTCGGATCGACGGATCTTCTCCTTTTAACAAAATAAATAAAAGGAAAAAAGATAAAAAAAAGTTTTTTTTTAGTTTTTTTGAAAAGTATTTGTTTATAATCCAAAATAGAGGTACCATTTTTAATATTGTCTAGTAGTTCTTCGTAGTATTTGATATAATATTCTGGTTTGTTTTTATCAGTCATTTTTCCAAAAAAGAAAGAAAAGATTAATAAAGAACCAAAAAATGAGAAATGTTCTTAAAGCATTTTTACAAAAATAGAAAAATAATGTTCACTTTTTTTTAATTTTTTAGACTTTTTTTTTTGCTCAAATTTCAATTTCAAAAGTTATTACTGGTTATTGGATAATAAAAGTGACAAAATTTCCTCTTCACTCTTCTTATTTTACTTGAGAAATAACTTTCAACGAAATCAATTTTAATTAGGGATCTCTCTATTTATGTATTTTTATGTTTTAATTTTTTGGTAACCTTTGTGGAAATCAAAATCCAAAATGCGAGTGAAGATTTTTAAGAGTATGAAGGAAATGAAAATGTCTAATATTTGAATTTCAAATACTCATTAAAGATCAAATCCTAACAACTTTGAATTTAAAAGTTTTTATAATTCAAACTTTGAAAACTTTCACTTTTAACAACTTTGTGTTTTGAAATTTTCATCTTAGCAGTTTTAGGTTTTTGAAAATTAAGGACTACCTTCCCACCCTCAAGAGTGTTTAGTTATAATATTATTTTACTTTCACTTCTCAAAAAGAAGTTTCATTTTGAAGAATTGGATTAAAAGAATTAATTGTTACCAAAGTTAAAAACAAACAAAATCATAACAAAAAAAATCATAATATACTTTTAAAGGAAAAAATCTAAAAAAAAAAAAAAAGGCTTTAAGTGATTTTTAAGTACAACTTCAATTTTATAAAAAACATTGCAACCTTGTAAAAGTAATTGTAAAAAAATTTTTGATTTTTTTCTGCAATTCTTGAATTTTTTACTAATATAAGGACGATTTTTAATTGGTCGAGATCAACAAATAGTACTACTTTACAAATCAATATTGTAGAATTGTTTGTGTCATAGAACCATGAATATCATAGGCACCCAATTACAACATACGACAATCTTAATATTCTCCTGGATATATGTTAATCCCTTATAACCCAAATATCTTCGCGAAAATTTAATTTTAAAAAAAGTAAATTTCATCATTAAACAAAAACCCAATTTCTTTGTAAAAGTTTGCATGTGTCGCTAAAACTTAAATAATTATAACAATTTTTATTAAAACAATACAATTATTTTTCAAAAGGGACAAATAAATCAATTTTTTATGTTGAGCCAAAAGAATTATCTCAAAAAAGAAAAGAAAATTCTTTTATTTTTATTTATTTATTTATTGTGAGAAAGGAGTAATCAAAGAAAATTTACTAAATAAAAAAGAAAAGAAGAAAAATAATTAAAATATTAAAGTAAAAAAAAATATTATATCATTTATATGACCAACTTAAAAATTATCCACTGTCGTTAGGTTTTCCTGGATTTGAAAGAATTGAGTAAAATCCTTGATTTTACTAAATTCTTTCTAATTCTGGAAAACCTAGACACACCCCCTGAAACAGGAGGGGTAAAAAACTGATAGAAAGATAATTAGCAATAATTAGTATTCCACAAACTGTGAACAATACATTGGTATTCCACTGTCGGTAGGTTTTTTTTAATTTAAAAGAATGGAGTAAAATCTTTGATTTTGCTCAATTCTTTTGAATTAAAAAAAAAAAAAAACTAGACACTACCTCCGAGTTATGGGGCACTAGGTTCCCGAATTTGTATATTTTTTTACTATTTTAGGAATTTTTATTTTCATTTTTTTTATTTTATTTTTGTTATTTTTTCTTTATTACCTTAAGTTTTCTAACCATAAGAGCTTTAATAAAAAATTCTCGACAAGAATAATAAATTTCATAATTTTGATTAGCCAGATTAAAGAGTTTTTGAGTAATTTTCCGAAGGATAATATTTTTATTGACCACTTTGTGAAATTAAAAAACCTTGTCAAGGGGAATTGTCTGAGAATATTTTATAAATGGTTGAAACTGTGAGTGAGGAGGGTATATTTTTCAAAAAAATATTCCCAACCAAGATTATCTACTATTAGATTCAGATTAACTGTTGACTAATTATTTTTTGGTAATTGGTGGAGTACAAAGACCATTATGTAATCTAGACTAGAAGTAGAGAGATTATTGATTCTCTTCAAGTAAAAACAAAAATTTGGATTTATGGAAAACGAAAAAAATAATAAAATTCTTTTATTTTATTCCTGTCAACAAAGACTTGATATTGTACAAGAATGATGAAAACGATAATAAATAAGGGAAAAACAATACCATTCCAAAAATTTGTACACCCAAAATCAAAAATAGGTAAAAAAAAAAATCAATTTATTATATTTTTCCAAAATTAATATAAAACACATTTAAGTAACTGAGCCTTCATGTTTTTATAAGTAATCATTTTCATACAAATAAAAGACAAAAATATAAAACTAATAAATAACAATAAATGTGCCCAAAAGAATGAAACAAACTGAACTAAAAAATAGTTTGAGTAAATTTGTTGAACATTTCATCAACTATTATTGATTGTTCAAATAGATAAGATACCATCTACCAATTGTATGGTTTTTCTATTTAACAAACTCAACACTGACCTTCTATTAACCATTGAAAAATAAATTCTCAGATCTAATGAAACAGATTACATAGAGTCAATCCAAAGTTACCATGAAATTTTATCAATATCAAATTTTGATTTTGATATAATTTTCAAAAAAGTTCAATATGAGAATAATAAAGCTCATATTGAGAAAAAAAATTCCTAAATGATCCAATATTCAAGAATTTTTTCTGATTTTCAAAAAATAAATTTTCAGAAACTCAAAATGACTCTAAACATCAAAAATTCCTTTAGAAACGTAATAAAATTTCCTCTAAAAAATGAATTTATTTTTCACTCACCTTAGAAAAATATTTTACATAATCAACTCCTTTATGAAAGAATATTTTCAATATAAGCTTTCTTATTCTTATATTCTTCGATTTAAAAATCTATATCAAAATCAAAATTTGATATTGATAAAATTTCACGGTAGCCTTGGAACAACTGTAAATACAAAAAACGAAATGAAAGCACAAATAAAAAAGACAAAAAATGAATAGTTTTTAAAATCAAAATTCTTTCCAAATTGAATGTAAAGTGAGGTATTGTTATTCTTTCAACTGTTTAAACTGTGTCCAAATTTTTGGAACTTAGTTTATAAAATTTGTAATTAATTATAATATCATGAATAAAATATTTAAAAATTTAGACCTGTTGTCGTGGAATACTGATCCCATAAGTAAATATTTAATTTATTAAAAGAAAAAAAAATAATAAATAAAAAATTCAAATTTTAGAAACAGAGACCTTGAAGCAAGTAATCCCCTTTATAATAAACAAAAATACACAGATAAAATAATTATTTCTTTCTTTTTTCTGTAAATGCTTTAAATTTCAAAGTTTCTTTATCAATGATGATACCATAATCTCTTTCTGCTGATTTCAATGTAATATATCCATCTTTGATATCTTCAAGGATATCTTCTACTGGTCTTTCTAAGGGATTACCATAACCACCGCCTGTACCTGTATACAGTTCAATTATATCGCCCTTTTTGAGATGCAGTCTGGCACATTTTCCGAAGGAGCTTTGAGGCAAGCGGTCATTTAAATATTTGACCACGATGTAATTGGGGCTGCCTTGGATTCCGCCTGATGCACCCCATGGCAAGAACTTGTTTCTGCCAAAGGTTGCTGTTACCCAGCAATCCTCTGATGTTATTTCGTAGCTTCTTTTCAGTCCTCTACCGCCACGCTTCTTACCAGCACCATAGTTTTCCTCGCAAATGTCCAAACAGAATTCCTTGACTCTGCATCCGTATCTCATTTCACACACTTCAATTGGTATGATGTATGTTTCTCCGTCGCCAATGCAGACGACACCGTTTTCGCCATCTTTATTTTTATTTGAACCCCAGCCGCCTGCCTGTGGCTCGACCAAGATGTATGGTAGCTTTGTGTCTGGATGCACACCGGCTAAAATTGTACCGCAAACGGATAAGAAGTGTCCACAGGTAAGTCTTTCGGGCACCACGGGTGCGAGGGCCTTCCATACAAGATCCGAGGCAAAGATCATTGTTTCCCAATAGGTTGACACGGGCGCAGGCTTTTGCGCGCTAAAGATCGTCTTTTCTGGGCAAATAATCTTTAGGGCAGCGAAGCAGCCATCGTTGGCAGATATTGTGGAGTTGGTGACGGCCTTAAATATGCATCTCACTGCTGCAGTTAGCGCGGAATAGGAGCAATTGATTGGCCCCTCGGCTTGGCCACAGGACCCTGTAAAATCACAGATGAATTCACTTTCGGTGATTGTCACCTTGACACAAACCTTGAAGGGCCCATTGCCAAGCCCGTCGTCATCGATGTTGCCTTCTGCGAAGAAGGTGTCCTTGGGTAATTTGCTCAATTCGATCTGGGTCATTTTTTCGCCGTACTCCATTGTCTTGTCAATGGCGTCGAGGACGAGGTCTAGCCCGTATTTGTCACAGAGCTCACAGAGCCTCTTGCCGCCCAATTTGATGGAGCCGATCTGTGCATTCATGTCGCCGATCGTTTCCTTGGGGAACCTGACGTTAGCCTCGATTAGCTCGATCAATGCCTCATTGGCTTGCCCCTTGTTGTACAGTTTAATGCAGGGGAATTGCAGGCCCTCGGCATAGATCTCGCGGGTGTCTGTGGACCACGATCCTGCATTGGCGCCGCCGACCTCGGTCCAATGCGCCTTATTGATCGAGAATCCGATTAATTTCTTTTCATTGTTGATCGTGTAGAAGATCGGGTACACGAGGCACACATCTGAGAGATGCGAGCCGCCGCCAGAGTAGGGATCGTTGATGATGATGATGTCCTCCTCGTGTAATTGCTCGAGGGAGTACTTTTCCAGTACCGCGTCAATGGCGCTACTGAGCATCCCAATGAACCCTGAAACGCCGTTGCCCTGCGAGATTAATCTGCCCTTGCAATCGGCGAGCCCCACTGCGTAATCGAGCACCTCGTATATAATTGTGGACATCGAGGTTCGTTGCATTGTGTAAAACATTTCCTCTGAGATGGCCTCGATCGAGTCCTTAATGATTTCCAGGGTGAAGTGGTTTTTCAAGATCTTCTCCTTCACGATTAGTTGGTTTTCCTTTTTAATTTCTTCAATGTGCAAAAAGCCATACTCGTCGACGGTCACCTGCTGGCCAGGGTAAACAATGGTGGTCGAAGTGTTTTCTTCCAAGACTAATGGCCCCTCGAGCGTGACGCCGCTTGGCAACAGTTGGCGGTCGTATATTTTGGATTCCGCGCAGGTCTTTTCGTCCCAGTAGACATTTCTTTGGCCCTTGAAGGCCTTTTTGACGCTTAAATTGGTGTTGTCCAGCTTTGGGAGATCGATGCTTTTGGGGATTAGTGCTGTAATTTTGAAATTGACGATCTCGATCGGCGACTTTGTGTTGCTAAAGGTGTAAGCCTTTTCGTGTGCCCGATGGAACCTGAGATCGATCTCCTTTCGGCACTCGTCGTCGATGACGCCGTTGGGGACGTTGATCGTGACGGTGTGCTCCTGTCCAAAGTACCGCATGTCGGCAGTCCTCTTGAGTATCAAATTGCTCTCGTCGAATTCCTCCGTGTTCTTGAGCTCCGTGAGGCACTCCTCTTCCATTTTCTGATAGATGCCATGGATCTTTTTGCTTGACACGAGATCTGTGCGCACGATGTTTGTTTTGATGTAGTCCCTTCGTAGGTCTGCCAAGAGCATACCAAACGCGGAAAAGACACCGGGGTTGGTTGGGACAATGATCTTTTTCACCTTCAGAGACCTCAGCAGTGAGGCTGCGTGTGTGGGCCCGCCGCCGCCAAAGGCAAGAACCGTGAATTCGCTGGGATCGTAGCCCCTTCGGACGGAGACGATTTTGATGGCAGTAACCATATTCGCGTCCGCTAATCGCAAAATACCCAGGGCCATCTGTTCGGTGTCCATGGCTTCCTGTTCTTTTTCCTCTTCCTTTTGGTTTGACAAATTGAATTGCTCTGTTAATTTGTCGATGGCCTCTTTGGATTTTTCAGGATAGCATGTCGAGCTGCCGCCAAAGAAGTAGTCGGGGTTAATTCTCCGCGTGAGCACATTGGCATCCGTGGTTGTGGCGTTTTTGCCGCCTAATCCGTAGCAGGCCGGTCCTGGATACGCGCCCATGCTTCTGGGGCCGATATGTAGGCTGTTACACTCATCCAGCCAGGCGATGGAGCCGCCGCCGGAGCCGATCTCGATGATGTCGATTGTGGGCACCTTCACGGGGAACTTGGCGATCTTGGGGTCGTGCCCTAATTTGTAGTCCGTCGTGATCTTGGCCTGGTTGGACTCGATCAGGGAACACTTGACGGTGGTGCCGCCAATGTCAAGCGAAATGATATTGGGCTCGCCAATGATTTTGCCGATCAGGGCAGAGGCAATGACGCCTGCCACGGGGCCGCTTTCAATGCAGTTGATGGGCTTTTGTCTCCCGAGCTCGAAGGTGAATGTGCCGCCGTTGGACTGCATGATCTTGCCAATGTTCTTGGGCATCCCAACGTTTTTGAGCTCCTCCTCAAGGGTCGTCAGGTACTTCTTGGCAATGGGCTGGACATAGCAATTGAGGACACAGGTGTTCGAGCGCTCGTACTCGCGAAACTCCTGCGTAAGGTCCTTCGAGAGCGTGTAGGAAACCTTTGGCGCGATCTCCTTGATCAGCTCGCCAATTTTCTCCTCGTGCTCGGGGTAGATGTAGCTATGCAAGAGGCAGACACCGATCGACTCAACCTTCGCCTCGGCTAGCTCCTTGATCGCGACTTTGACGCTTTCAAGATCAAGCTCTTCCAAAACTTCACCGCGGTATGTCACCCTTTCCTTCACCTCCTTGACGTCCCTCCTCGCAACAAAGGCAGTGGGCTTTGTGTAGCACATGTTGTAAAGATCGGGTCTGTTGGCTCGGCCTATTTCGAGAACATCGCGAAAGCCAGCAGTCGTAATGAGCCCAGTTTTCACACCCTTCCTCTCAGTCAGAGTGTTGATAATAATCGTGCTACCATGCACAAACATTTTGAACTCCTCGGGGCTAATGCCTGCCTTCTTGATCGAGTCGAGAACACCCTTCGCATGGTTTTGTGGTGTAGTATTAGACTTACTAATAACTAGCTCACCTGTTTTTTCATTCAAACTGACAAGATCAGTAAATGTACCCCCAACATCACTTGCAACAGATAACATTATTCGAAAGTAATTAGTGTTTTGAAAAAGATTTCGAAAAAAAAAAAAAATAAAAACTTTTTTTTTCCCTTTTTTTTTATTCTTTATTGTCTAGATGTTGGGAAGAACAAAGAATTTTTTTGGAAACGCTTTTTTACATATTGTAAAGACTCTTCTCAATTTTAAAATACATTTCTTATTTCGGATTTTCGGTTGGGATCATTTCCAAAATTTGTAAAAAAGATTTCATGTTAACTAACTTTTCCTTGAAAATATTTCATCTGTTATTCATATGTGAGTTTTTCTGAATTTTAATAACTTTTGCATTTTTTCAATCAATTTTTTTTGTATTTTTGCTTTTCTTGAAATTCACAAGGTGTGTTCCAAAGACACTAGATTATTCTTAGAATAAGGTGTGTCTCAGAAAGAATCGAGTCAATTTTCAGAAAAATAAAACAATATTTTTTTCGAATAACTTGAAAAATTCGAGGATTGTCTAATATTTTTCGTTGCTGACAAATCAAAAAGTTTTGAAAAGAATCTCCTTTTAATAAAGATCATAAAAACAACTTAAAATGTGTTTCCAAAAACGTAATTTATTCCAAATTTGGACACTCAAATTATGGTTGCACATTCATTGACAAATAGAGATGACAATGATTTAACTCTAAACATGGGTTAGGCATTTCAATTAATCGAATTTCTGTTTTAGAATTCCTTATTGGGAAATCCACCCTCAAAAAACTCAAATCTTTGGGGTTGACAATGAAAAAAATTTGTAACTGTTGGAATTTTGAAAACATTGGTTGAATGGAAATCTCTAAAGTGGGTATTTGTTCTAGAATTAGATTGACCATCATAGAAATTTTTAGTTTAATTCTGAAGAATGGAGGATTCAAAACTATTGCAGTAACAACAAAAAATTATTTGTGGATTTGTTTTTGATAAGAAAGGGAAGTAAAATTTTCAATCCAGGTTCCTTTTCCTTTTCTTTTACCTTCACTCTTTCCACAAATGTAGTTCTCAAAGAAGTAGATTGTAATTTTTTTGAATTCAGTTGGATAAAAAAAAGTAAAAAGAAGTGAAAATTTTTTACATTTGATTTTCAATATCGACAATTATTTTTGAAAGATAAAAGATAAACAATTTCCAAATTCATATTCTGAATGCAACCAAAGTTATAAATTTCAGACTTGTTTTTTTGAGGATTATATTTGTAAAAAAGGAAAAGGAAATGGAACTGAAAATTTTTTCACAGTTTACTTTTACCAAATAATATTTTAGGAAAAGTTGAATAAATGTTACGAAATAAAAAGCCATTTTCCGGTTTTCTTGAAGAATTAAAGACTAACCGATCAAAGAAATCAACAATAAACAATAAGTGAATATGATAGTGTTTTCTCAAAGTTCTATTATAAGAAAAGAAATTCTAAAAATGAAGGGATAAAATTTGATAATTTTTCTCTCAAAACAAAAATACAATTTTTTAAGTGAAAAATTTTATTCTCGACTAAAAAATTTATAATAATTGGTAAAATTACGAAAAGTTTTGAACAATCCAATTCATAATTTATAAATTTATTGAAAAATATCAAAGAGTTTAACATTAAATTGGATTTTTTGAGGGTTATACTATTCAGCTAAGAATTAGATGTGACAATGAAACCAGAAGAAAAAAAGATCTTGCTTCATTTTGTAACTCAAATGAATAGGTTTTGAGATTGAATTCTATTGATCAGTTTATTGAACAAATATCTGAAAGAAAAGGAAGTTTAATTATCACTCACAAATTATGGTAATTATGATGGTTTTTCAAGAATTTTTTTCTCAAATAGATTTACTTAATTTCGATTATTGTGCCTTAAGGATTATTCGAATTTTATTCCCAGTGGCTATTGCTTTTATACCCACAACACGAATTATGAACTCAAAAGAATGTTGAGTTAATAGATCTTGTTAAAATGTAAAATTTTGGTTTTTTTTGAGGAATTCAAAAAAATTTTACTTGTTAAAATCCAAAATTTTTGACTCAAAATTTTCAACTTCCAAAAGGATATTGGGAAAATGTCACTCCACTTTATATTAAAGTATGTTAGAGTTGGTGGTGAATGTAGCCACCCATTTGAAAAGAAAGTGGAGTGATATTTTCCCAATATCAAAAAAAATAGCTTTTTATTTTTGCCTTACTTTGTTGGGATATTTCGAAAAGTTTTTGGATCAATAAATGATTTTAGTCACAATCTTAAATTGCTAAAAATTGGCAATATTTTGACTTTCACTCAATTCACTATATTTTAAATGACTTAATCTATTTACTGCTTTGTATTTCAATACCCACAGAGCATAAAATTCAGATAGTCCTTAAATAAGTTTTTTTTTTCACAAATTGAATTTTGGTGTGTTAAAAATTTTGAATTTGGGTTTACAATACACCAATTATTTTTAAAAGTTTGAATTAGATGGTTTGGTTTTTTAATTTTTTTTTAAAATCTATGATTTAATGTTTAAATTTCTGATAGGAAAGTAAAAGTAAAAGTAAAAGTAAAAGTAAACCCCCTTTCAGTAAAAGGTGCTAGTTTTTTTCGAAGAAATAGAACATATTCTATGAGTTTAATTCATTATTGTTCTCAAATAATTTTTTCAAATTTTTGATCAAAAATATTTTTTCTAATTAAGTCAATTTTTTTTTTTTGATTTTTTTTTTTTTCTTTTCTTTTTTATATTTATTTTTAACAAATTCAATTGAAAAAAAAATACGTTTGAAACTCAAAATTAACATTAAGAAAAATGAGGCTTTGTATTTTTTTTTAAAATAGATATATTTACAATTAAAAAATCCTTGTTGTCAATAATTTTAAGTTTCAAAAGAAATTGAGAAAATTTAAAACAAGGTGTTCCAAGGAAAGGGACCCAAAAATTTTTTTAAACATTAGTTTTTTTTTCAGAAATTCACGGTTTGTTCAGGCATTTCTTTTCTGATTATGGACTCTAATCCTAAGTTTCTTATTTCTCTTATTTCGAAGCAATCCTAGTTTGTTCGATTCTTGAAAAAAAGTGAATTTTTAATTTTTGTCTGTACGTCTTTGAGTGGAATTGTGTTTATGTCTAGAGCATAATTTACACTTTTTAAATAATAAAGATATTTTAAAATTTTCTAAAAGTTTTTTTACTTTATTTAAAATTAAATTATGGTTTTTATTTTAAAAATATTTAATCTTTTTTTGTTGCTTAAAATTTACTTTTATGAATTATTTTGAATTATTTACAAAAAAGAAATATAATAAAAAATCAGAAGAAGACAAAATCCGTTTTGAAAAAGAAATGGAAGAATATAAAAAAGAAAACCCTGAAAAATTAAATAGTGATGACGAATGGAAAGAAAAATCCAAAATACATAAAAAATCAAGAAGACTTTCAAATAAACATAAAAGAGATTCAAAAAGACATCATAAAAGGAATAAGAGAGGAAAAAGAAGAAGAAGAAGAAGAAGAAGAAGAAGAAGAGATTCGTATACATCATCTTCTTATTCATCGACATATTCAAATAACTTTACTTCTGATTCATACACTTCATCTCGTTCACGTTTTTCTGATTCTCAAAGTTCAACTTCAAGTAGCTACACGAGTCAAAGTTATTCTTCAGATTAGAAATTATGAATATTTTTGTGAAGATTACATTTATATCAATATTTTGAGATTGATAATCATATTATTTATTCAATTTTTTAAAATTTTGATTTATTAGATAATTTTTTTTTTCTTACCCTTTCCTTTATTTAATTATCTTTTTTTCAATTTTCATTCTTCAACATTCTATTTTCTATTTTCCCTTCTTTTAAATAATAAATTAAGATTTTAACAAACCACATTTAACTTTTTTTCATTTTTTGGATTTTATTTTTTCCAAAATTAAAATTCAAAATTACTTTTCTTAATTTTTTATTTTATTTTTTTGTTTATTCAAATGACAATTATAATTATAATAACCCTATTTCAAAATAAAGTGTCCATTAAAAATCAAAATTTGAATATAAATATTATTATAAATTGAAGTTATCTATTATAATAAAAAAATTACTATTTTAATATTTAGTACTACCCATTAGAAATATTTGTTTTTGATCTAAAAATAAACTAAAAAAAAATTGGTTAATTTAAAAAAAAATTGGGACATTTATTATGAAATTTTGTTTATATCCTTGATACAAAGATGAAGAAATACAAAGCATTTAGTGTTAATACACACTTGATAGACTTTTTTGAAATAATAAACTACATTCCAAAAAATCACACCCAAAACCAAAAATAGGCAAAAAACATCTTAATGTTCGGTATTTTTAAAACTTCAGTATAAGCCGCCTTTAATTTACGTATATATATATATATATATATATATATATAAACTAAATTTCAAAAATTTGGACACTGTTAAAACTGTTGAAAGAATAACAATACTACACTTTAAATTCAATTTGGAAATAATTTTGATTTTACAAAATATTTTATTTTTTGTCTTTTTTGTTTTTTTTTCATTTCCTTTTATGCAGTTATGTAATCTATTTCCTTAGATCTGTAATTTTTTTTTTCGATATTTGATAGAAGGCTATTGTTGAATTTGTTAAATTGAAAAATAACATATAATTGTTACATGTGGCATTATCATATGATCTATGAACAATTGTTGTGAAATTTTAACAAATTAACCAATACATTTTTTTTTCAGCTTGTTTCATTATTTTGAACACATTTGGTTTTTATTTTTGGGTTTTATATTTTTTTCCTTTACTTGGATTAAAATGATTACTTATCAAAACATTAATACTGTGTTACTTAAATGTTTTTTACTGTCAGTTCCACTTTTAAAACACAACCTTTGAACCAAAATTTAAAGAACTAAAAAAATCTCAAATTAAGTTACAAAATTCAAATTCTAGTAAAATAATTTGTGAAAAAAAAAATTCAAAAAATGTGCTTTAATTTGAGATTTTTTTGTGCCTTTTATTTGTTTGAAAGTTTGTGCCTTAAACGTGAAACTGACTGTATATTAAGTTTGGAAAAATACAATAAATTGGGTTTTTCTTTAACTAATTTTGATTTTGGGTGTGTCCAAATTTTTGGAATGGGGTTTATATTTATGTAATTCCTATTTACCAAAATAAAAGAAGAAAAAAAAATAAAAAAAAAAGTTAAGTAACCAAAAATTTTGGAATGAGTAGAAAAAAAAATTGTTTTGCTAAATTTGTTGAAATTTCACTAACCTTATTTAATTACCAATTATTAGAAACAATCAACAATTACTAAATGTGATTTTTATATGAGCTTGAACTAAATTTTTACTGTAATTATTTATTGAAAAAAATATTAATCATATAATAAAACAGATTATATAATTAGAAAAAAGAAACGAAAACAAAACAAACATTTTTTCAGTTATAGATACCTAACCTTTTTTTTCAAATTTCAATTATTTTTTATAATTGATATTTCAAGGACAAATAAAAAATAATTAAAAAAATAAATAACAAAGAATAGTTAATATATGTGTGGAATAAAACTAAAAAATCAATAAATTTTCTTAAAAATTGATAACACCGGATTCTTAGGTCAACTTCAAAAAGAACCAACAAATCTTCATTTTGATCTTCAATTCAAGATCAAAATAAAATTTCAATGGAAATAAATATTATTTTCTCTATAACCATTTTAACTGTTTAAGTAACATCAAAATAACATGTTTTTACCAAGTGACTATCAGTCTAGCAATAAAAAAAAAATTTAAATATTAATTGACCTCAACAAATAAAAAATTATTATAAGATCTAGAAAAAATATCTAAAGAAAAATTTAGTAGTAGGGAAATGTTGTTGAGTGTTATTGGATGTCTAGGTTAAATCAAAAGTTTTTCTCAATTCTTTTCAATTCGGAAAAACTTAATTATGGTTTTCTTAATTTGAAGTAAAAATAAAATTTTAGAAATTATCTTATAATCCCTAAAACCAGTATATATCTATATATATATATCTATATATATATATATATATATATATAAATATAAGCTATTTCCAATAAAGTGGGGCAAATTTATTTTTAAAATATATTTATGTAACCCATTCTTCAAAATAGGATTTAAATATCCAAAATCATTAACCACCATTTATAGATTCTTGATAATAATTCAATTTGTTTCTTAGTATTGTTTTGCAGAAATAAAATAGATTAAAATTTATGATCTCGATTTTATCTGATATTTTTTTATGGTGAAAATTGGTGTTTATTATTTTCTTTTTGATCGAAAAAAAATATTTTCATAACTTGTATAATCTCAACAAAATTTACAATATAATTAAAAACATATAACTGCGTTTTCGTGTTTAAAAAATCATTTGTTCCCATTCCATATTTCCGGTTTTTTATTGAAATTGGTCGTACATTGCTTTTAGCCAAAAAAAAGATCTATTTTTTTTTCATTTTTTGGGAATATTTCAACTAACATGCTTTGAATTAAATATATAAGTGGTTGATTCAATCGGTATAAATATTAAAATTAATTTGGTATTATTGATTAATGATTACCATCACTAAAAAAGATTATTTTTTATGAAATGTAAAAAAAAATGCCCCACTTTTTTGGAAATACCTTATATAAGCCTGTTTTCTTGATTGTTTTTTTTTTTTTTTTTTTTTTTTTTTGTTAAAGAAAATATATTGGTTTCAAAATAAGCAAAAAAATCTAGAAAATCTTGAATTTTTTTTATTTTTTTTTATTTAAGAAATTGTAAAATACTTATATTAAAAAACAAAACAAAACAAAAAAAAAAAAAAAACGAATTTAAGATGAGTTAAAAACACAGCGGACGAATACTATAATTGATATTTAAACATTATATACAAATGATTTTTGTTTTAGTGTAGTTAAGATTCATTAAATCTATTTTCAAAAGATTATAAGAAAATGATTCTTTTGTAAAAATTGAAGGCTTTTTTTTGTTTTTTATTTATCATTTTACTATCAAACCTCACCAACAAAGTCCTTAAAAATTCATCTAAGAAGGGATTATTTCAATTAGTTTGTTATTTAATATATTTATTAGTATAAGGTGCTAATAGCTTGATAAATGTTAATAATTATCCCAAATAACAATATTACTCTTAATTTGTAATTCTGTTTTTTCGTGGGCATTTACTATATATATAAAAAATAAAAACCAATAAACTTCAATTTTTTCAAAAATAATATTTTTATATCTATTAATAAAAAATTGTATTCGCTATAACCACTTCAAAAAGATGGTATTTGTATTTTAAAAAATAATTCATAAGGGGTATTGTTATTTTCACAATATAAATATTAAAATATAAAAAAAAACAAATTGTATTAAAGTAGGAGTACAGTCCTACTGCTATGACAAAGCATTTTGATATACCACCCCATAAATTTTAAATTTTTAATTTGGGAAAATTGTAATTGATTTGAAATTTTTACTTGAGACAAAATTTAAAAAAACATGTAAAAAATCCAAATTTTGTGGTTTTAATATGGGCTTGATCTGGGTTATTATAATTACCCATATTATAGATTAGTTTTTATTTAAGCCACCCAAACAATATTTGTTTTCAGACGAATTATTTTTATAAAAATCTTGTAAGAAATCCAAAAAATAAAAGCCTAATGACAATTTTTGTACTTTTGATATTGCATTACAGGTATTGAAATCATTCAATGATTATTAAACTTAAAATTATGTTTCAAAATGACACAAATTCTTTTATGAGAACCCCCAACTCTCTTAATAATTTTGTATTTCTTCTAACTTTTAAGGAGTTGATTTTCAATTTGTTCAAAAAAAGGATCAACTTTATGAAAAAGCAAGTAAAAAATAATTAGTTCTTTTTTCAAAGTGCTTATAAAGTTGATGTGGTAAACAGACGAAAAAAAAAGAAAACTGATGGGTGAGTGCTTAAAATCCGTGAAACAAAGAAAAAAGAATTTGTTTTTGTTTTAGTTGTTTATTATTAGCTATTTATTTCTTTGGTTGTTAGATTTAATTAAATGGCACCTATTAAAGAATGCACCAAAGGAGTGACAAACTTATAACGTAAACTAAATCAACGAAAGAATGTTTATTTGTTTTCAGGGAAAATTGGTGGAAAACCAGTACCATTTGTTGAATCGAAAGGTAATTTGACACCAAGACGTTGGGCTTCTTGTTGATCTCTTTCTTTTAAATTCATTTCTGTGAATAAAGTGACTCCATAAGGAAGAACAACAGCAGCAGCACCTGTGACGCCGATCCACAAAACTTTACCAGCAACGCCCACAGCTCCTTTCCCGACATTGGAAAGTGAAGAAAAGAGATCAGATGTAAGTGAAAATACTTTTGGAATTAAACCTTCAGAATCGTCACCAAGGTTGTTTACAGATTCGTTTTGGATATCAAGCTTTGACATATTGCTTATTTGTTTGCTTTTCAAAAGTTGGGATTGTTTTTGAATAAAAGGATAAATGAAAAAAATAAATAATTATTATTTAAGGGATTAACAATCCTTTCTACTTTTTTTCAAAAAAAGGTAATAGAATAATTCATCGCGAGGGTACAATTAAACTCGATATGAAACAACTCATTTATCAACTTTAAAGAAATTAGGAATCATTTTTCAAAGAGTTCATTTTTTCCAATTAAATTTTTAGTCAAAAGATCGGATCTTTATGTTGGTATTTTTGGATCATAAAACAGTTAAACTGAAAAATAGAAAAATTTCAATATTTTGATGAAATCCCACCACAAGTAATTAGTGATAATTTATATGGACAAAACAATTGCAATTTTAATCCTTTTTTTAAGATACAAGAAAAATAAATCAAAATATTTAATCTTTAGAAAATCAGAAAAAAATTGGTCATTTATTTTTAATCAAAAATATTTATTAAATTTCTTGAAATTTACAAGATTAGACAATATTTTTTTCTAAGATTAAGGGTATAAATAGCGATATGTGATTATTACAATCAGTTATTTGATAATATCTAATTTTTTTTTTTTTATAATAATTATTAATTTGAATTTGTTTTATTTGTTTGTAAATATTTAGAAAATTTAGAAATAATAATAATAACTTTTGATATTTTTAATCCCTGGTTAATTACTATCCCAACAAAGTAATTAATATCATTTTATTATTTATTAATTAAAAATAATCAAATAAAAAGGTATTTCTTTGCATTATAAGTTGAATTTCACAAGAATTAAAAAACTATTTTAGTATAAATTTTTAATTTGTTTGATTTGGTGATTTTTTTACTCATTATTTTTATTGCTCAATAAAAAGAAAAAATTGTTTCTAAATCTTTGTCTAATAAAGAAATAATATTTTTTTAACAAGTTTAAAATAATTATTTTCATTTTTTTTTTTTAAATTAAATAGATAATTTTAAATTGGATTATTTTTAAACTTAGTGGTTTTATTTTTTAAGTGTATTTCTGTGCACTTATTTACAGACCATAATATTTCTTTCTTCTTTCCAAGAAAATATTTTTTTTTAAGTAATTTAGAAATAAACTATATTCCAAAAATTTCGAAACAGTTTAAACTATTGAAAGAATAACAATACTACACTTTAAATTTAATTTGGGAATAATTTTGATTTTACAAACTATTTCATTGTTTGTCTTTTTTTTTTTTGTTTTCATTTCCTTTTTATAGTTACGTAATCTGTTTGGTTAGATCTGAAAAATTTTTTAGATAGCTTAATAGAAGGTTATTGTTGAGTTTTTTAAATTGAAAAATTACATACAATTGGTAGATTGTATCTTATCATTTCATTGATCAACAATTGTTGGTGAAATTTCAACACATTTACCAATACATTTTTTGTTCCGCTAGTTTCCTTATTTTGGACACACTCATTATGATTTTTGAGTTTTATATTTTTTTCTTTTATTTGAATTAAACTGATTACTTATAAAAACATTAATATGTTACTTAAATCTTGATTTTATATTAGGTTTGGAAAAATACAATAAATTGCTTTTTTGTTTTCCTATTTTTGATTTTGGGTGTGTCCAAATTTTTGGAATGGGGTTTATAGTATGATTTGAAGTATTCAAGAATTAAGAAAAAATGTATCAAACTTTTAAAAACAATAATTTCATAACTGAAAATATCTTTAAAAGTAAGTTTGCTTTTATAACAAATCAGTGAAAAAAAAAATACCGAACTTGAAAAAAATCCCGAAAAATAATTTTTAATTTTGAATATTAGGAAATTAATATGTAATTTCTTTTATTTAAAATCAAATTACTTTTTTTTTAAACTCAAACTTTTAAAATTAAAAACTCATCCACTGATTAGAATAATGATTAATTAAATCACACTTGTTCAAAACACTATTCAACCAATCAAAAACAAGTATAAAAATCATCCTTTCCCAAATTCATAGCACAACTCAATAAAACCCTATTCTTTTTTAGAAATAAGTTTCTCTACTCATGTTATCCAACAATTACTTGGGTATTCTATAGACACTCCCAAATTTAAAGAACTTTAGGTATGTTAATTACCCCGAACCACAAAAAAAAATTGTTATTTATAAAAAGAATTACATTTGATATTATAAAGAAATTAAACAACAATTTTCCAGATATTAACAATGAAAAATCTAGTAAGGTATTTTTTAATGCGATATTATTCATTTTGAACTTTTCAAAAATGAGAAAAAAGGATCAAAATATATAAAAAAATAATTCATTTCTTAAAATAATTTTGTTAGTGAATAATTTTTTGTAGAAATTATATTTTTTCTTTCTTTTGTAATTTCAAGATTAGGTAAAATTATTTAAAATTAGCAATTAATATTACTTGGAGATTTTTTATAGTTCACTAGACGATTAAACATAAATTTTATTGCCATAAGGGTCTACGTTCTAAATAAATTATGAACTTACAATCTAAATACTTCCATTTCATATTAGATAAAGCATCATAAGATCTTATATTCAAAGATTAAAATCAATTATTTCTCCAAAAAATGGTGTTTTTGTTTTGATTTTGGGTTTTGTTCTACTTTAAAGCTTCACTTAAAATGTACTTAGAAATACACCTAAGACGTATATTTATCTAATAAGTATTTGATTGAGATTATTATTGGTCCATAAGTACTAATAAATCTGAATAAATTTTAATAATTTATCACTAAATTTATATGAATCTATATTATAAATTTGTTGAGGGTGGGTATTAAAATAGAGCAAAAATAAATTCCCAAAAAAAAAAAAAAAAAAACTTAAAATAGACTAAGCCTTTTTTCAGTTAAAGGGACCCAGTTTTATTGAAGAAATAGAACATATTCTATGAGTTTAATTCATTATTCTTGTCAAATTCAAATTTTCAATTTTTAGATCAAAATGATTTTTTCTCATTTTATAAAATTTTTTTTTTTTTTTGTATTTTGTTTTTTACTTTTTGCATTTTTTTTTTTTTTTTTTATTTAGTCAAATTTAAATTTGAAAAAAAAAATGTTTGAAACTTAAAATCAACATTAAGAAAAGTGAAGTTTTGAAATTTTTTTAAAATTCATACATTTAAAAGTAAAAAATCTTATTTTCAACAATTGTAATTTCCTAAAGAAATTGAGCAATATTGCACAAGAATTCCAATGAAAGGGGAACACAAAAAATTTTTGAACATTTTTTTTTTTGAAATTTATCGTTTATTCTGGTATTTCTTTTTTGATTATCGACTCTGATATGAAGTTGTTATTTATCGTATTTCTAAACCATCTAAGTTGGGTTGGTTCTTAAAAATAAAGTGACTTTTTAATTTTTGGCTGGGCCTCTTTGAGTGAAATGGAGTTGATTTTTTGCCAAAATATTTTATTTTAATGATTAATAAAAATATCATAACTACCTAAACCAATAAAATATGGTAATATTAGTAATATATATGAATAATTCATTTACAAGCCCCCCAACCAAAAAAAAAAAAATAAAAAAAAATAAACAACAAGTTACTTATCAAAGGTTAGATTCGTTTTGTTGTGAGGTATTGAAAAAAAAAAAAAAGAAAATATTTGTTTAATATTCACATCTTCTGTAGTCTCTTTTATTAATTTTTTTTTTTTTTTTTGATTAATTTCAGGCATACACTTAAACAATTTTTTTAATCAAAAATCATTTAAAGATGTAATAAAACAAAAAAAAATGATTTAAAAAATCAAAATTTTGTTGAGTGATCATAAAAATACTTCCCAGATTATCAATTTATGTTTCAAAATTTAAACCATACTTTTTTATAATATTGTCCCGATACAGCATCTAATTAGTTATTTAATATTAACTATGGGTTTAATATTCCTTTTGAGTGTTAACTTCTTGATCTATTAAGTAATTTTTAAATTATAACTTGGATTTATCTAAAATTTTTCAGACTTTACTCAATTTTTATTACTTTTTTTTGTTTTTTACATCTTTAAATGATTTTTGATTAAATTTACTCTATTTTTTTTGAAAAATTATCACATTTTATTGTGAATTTCGAGATTTTCTTTTTTAAATATTTGCATTTAAGAAATTTAATATCATATTCAGTTATTTTTTATCTCAGTTTTTTTTTGATCATTTGATTATAAGTCATTCAATAAGAAAAAAAAAACACAACTTTTTATTTTGAAATATATATATTAAAAAAGTCAGCACGGTTTATTTAATCACCAGAAGATTTAGCATTAATTTACTATGCTTTTTATCAATAACAGTGTTCTGAGTAGTATTTTAATTTTGAATTTTTCGATATCAGCTGGTATTAAAAATATCTTTGTATTCTCACAATTAAAATTTTTCAAAACGGTAAAAAGTGACAACTTGCTTAAAAACAGCAAAATGACAAAAAGAGCCTACACAACAAAAAAAAAAACACATTATTGTTGGTGTTTGAAATGAATAGAATTTCAAAGATCATTTATCAGATATTCTCAAAAATTTCCAAGATCTCATTTTTTATAAATTCATCTCTTTTCAATAATTTTTTAATTATTAAATAAGTTCCTTCAAATGGGTCGTATGTTTGGATCAGGAAAAGGTATCTCTCGCTCTGCGAGACCTTATAAAAAAACACCACCTTCATGGTTAAAAATCACACCAAAGCAAGTCATTGAAGAAATCTGTAAAATGGCCAAAAAGGGGCTTACACCATCTCAAATTGGTATTCACTTGAGAGATCTTTTCGGTGTTGGACAAGTTAAATCAGTTACCTCAAATAGGATTCTCAGGATCCTTAAAGCTAATGGTACTCATTCCTACTTTTCTTTTTTTGTTATTTGTTCAAATATCTTTTTATTTGCTTTTTCTTTTTTTGTGTCTTTCCACTTTTGCGAATAACAAATTAAAAAAATAAATATTTTTTTTGATTTCTGAATTATTAGGTCTTGCACCAAAAATCCCAGAAGATTTGTACCATTTAATTAAAAAAGCTGTCTCAATCCGTAAACATTTAGAAAAGAATAGAAAAGACAAAGATGCTAAATTCCATTTAATCCTTGTTGAATCCAAAATTTATAGAATCTCAAGATACTATAAAAAAACTAGACAACTTCCACCAAATTGGAAATACTCCTCATCAACGGCCAGTGCTTTGGTTCAATAAATCATGATTATTTTTACAAAGAGCAGCAATCTTATCATTTTTTGTTTAATATCAAAAAAAAAAAAATAATCCAAATATCTCTTTAGTGAAACATACTTTTCAAATTTTTTTAGAATAACAAAAAGAAACAAATAAAAACAGACGCTTAAATGGTTTACGTTTTATTAAATATTATTAAATTTAAATAAAACAAACTTTATTTTTCATGTTTTACTCGTCTTCTGTTTACTTTATTTTTTTGTTTACAGTCCTAGGACCTTTTAGTGATCACTTAAAATAATCAAATAACACACCCAAAAAATTTATTTTTAATATACAATTAAGCTATTTCCAAAAAATCGGGGAAAATTTATTTTAAAATATATTTATTAAACTCAATCTTGGAAAAAGTATTTAAATATACAAAATTATTAACTACCATTTATTGATTCTTGATAAGAATTCAATTTGTTTCTTAGTATTGTATTACATAAATAAAAGATATTAAGGAAGTAAGTACATTTTACCATTTTGAAAAATTTTAATTGTGATAACCTTATTAAAAAATATTTTTTGAGTGCTACCAGATATTGAAACTTTGGAACCAAAAAACCATTCATTAGTTTATTCGTGAAAAGAACCAAAAGTAATTCAGAGTTAAATCTTAAATTTTTTCAATTTTTTGAACATTTTTTTTTAATTCAATTTTTAGTTTTATTAAATTTTCTTTTGGATCTAGAGATGTGTTTATACGTACGATTGAAATTAACCAAACAGTAAACCAAAAAAATAGACCCGAAAAGAGGTGCATTTGAAACAAAACTTTTCTTTTAGAAGACCAAACACGAAAGATCACCTTTCCAAATAAATTTGTTGAAATCAATGAATGAAAAAAAAAAAAAATCGATAAAAGCCTATTTTCGAAGATTGGTTTTCTTTATCTTCTTAATTTGTTGAATACAAACTATTTTTTTCCTTGAATTTCTAGCCCCATTACTATTTATTATTATTTTAAAAAACCTTTTTTTACAAATTTGTTTTCAAAATTCTTTTAGAAAATATTTTTATCAAAAAAAGCCAAAACAAGGAATACTATTTCAAAAATTAATATAAAGGGGTTGAATTCTTGAAATCAAAAAAACAGTTACAAAAGATTCGTATCAAAATAATTGCAAAATTCAAGAAAAAATTTCAATCAGATTCAGAATTATTTTGAGTTCTCATTTGTATGAAAAATATATAATTATAAAATCAAACGAATTTGTCCAATAAACTCTTATTCTCAAGAAGAATTAAAAAAATCTCTAATTTTCTGAATTAAAACTTGAATTAAATAAATTAAATGAAAATAGGAATTCAAAATTCATTTTGGAAATTCTATAGAAATAAAAAGTAATTTGTTTCTCAAAAATTTTCCAAACAAAAATTTTTTTAAGAGAATTAAAAATAAAACCAAATAAAGAATAAGTAATAGTGTAAAATTTTATAGATAAGATCAAGTAATAACTGATTTTTATTTATTTTTCTTTGATCAATTTTTTCATTTTTTTGATTTCGGTTTTTTTGTTGGTATGAAAATATCTTATACTAGGATATATTCCACTCTAGTATTTATGAAAATATCAATGTGTTTGGCTAAAGAAATGATCTGAATCATTCAGTTTCACATAAATGGTGGCACTCAAAAAATGAAAAATGTACTTACCCCCTTAACATTTCTGATCTTGATTTTATCGCATATTTTTTAGGGGTGAAAATTGGTGTTTATGATTTTCTTTTTGATCGAAAAAATGGTTTTCCTAACTTTTTTAATCTCAAAAAATTTTGAAATAGAATTGAAAACATATAACTGTCTTGATTGTTTAAAAAATCATTTATATCCTTTCCATATTTCCAGTTTTTTTATTGAAATTGGTTGTAAATTGTTTTCTCAAAAAAAAGTGTTATTTATTTTTTTCATTTTTTGCCAATATTTTCATCCAACATATTTTGAAATAAATACCTTAGCAGTTGATTCAATTGGTATTAATATTAAATATAATTTTGTAATGTCAATTAATGAATACCTTCACTAACAAAAATGATTTTTTATAAATTGTAAAACAAAATGCTCTACTTTTCTGGATATGCCTTAGGTATTATCAAATAACTTATTTTAAACAATAAAAGTTCTTTGTTTATACTCTTAATATTTGAAATTATATTTTATTGTTAATCTTTTAAATTTTCAGAAATTTATATATATTTGTGAATAAAATAAAAAACAGCATTTTTTTGTAAATCTTAAAGGTTTCAATATTCGATTTATTTTTATTTTATTTTAAAAATAAGATTAATGTTTCAAGGTTATTTGTTCATACATAGTCTCTGAAATAACTAAAAGTGAGATTTCAAAATAAAATTAAATTTTTTTGCAAATTTTTTTTTTTCTAATTTGATCCTAAAACCCAAACAAAAAAGGATCTAATCTTTTTTATTGAAAATATATTTAGGAACAATGAAATTCTTTTAAAAATTATAACTCATTTCTCGAGAGTTCATAAATAGGTTTGAATATTGGCTATTAATTGTTTCTGGTGAATAATAATTACTCTATTACCTTTGGGGACAACAATAAATAAATTTTCATAGTAAGTTAAGTTGATCATATGACGAA
This sequence comes from Anaeramoeba flamelloides, assembly GCA_027625915.1. Taxonomy (NCBI): domain Eukaryota; family Anaeramoebidae; genus Anaeramoeba; species Anaeramoeba flamelloides. Next base: position 5,593,943 of record JANTQA010000032.1, on the reverse strand, counting down.
ATTAATTTCTTCTATTGTTAAACAAAATGGTTAGTATTTCAATTCTTTTCTTTTTTTGATAAGTCTATAATGGACTTAAAATAATTTTTTTATTCTAGAATGCCCATTTCCAATCCAATTTGGTATTGTTAATTGAATTCCATTTTAAATTAATTTTTTTGTTATATTAGAAACAAAGATACAAATGCTTTTTTTTGATTATTTGATATTTTTTTTATTCTTTTTTTGTTTAGAATTTTTCAGTTTTAAACCTTATTTTTCTAGACAATCTAATTTTTAATCTTTTTTGGGTTATCTTTTGATTCAAATAAAAAAAATTTAAAAGTTGTAAAATGTTTTTGTAAAAATTTTTATTGTTGAGAGAAGAATTGTTGATATTTAAAAATTATTCTAAATTTTCAAACCAATTAGGGATTCATTTTAGGTTCAATTCTTGAGTTTTCAAATTTCATTTTTTCTTTGTTTGGGAAATAAATTTTTTACTTTTTTTTTTTCAAAAAAGTGAAAAAAATGATTCTTTTTGTATCAATAAAATTGAAAAAAAAACAACTTTTTCGGATTATTTTAAACAAAAAACAATGGTTTAGGAGTTGAAGAATATATTGAGATAAAAAAACCAAGAGGGTGCATAAAAAACTCTCCCGGTTGGGCTCAAACCACCGACCCCCAGATTAACAGTCTGTTGCGCTGCCAACTGTGCCACGGAAGAATTCAAAAAAGTCATGAAAAATACGCCTTTATATAATATTAATTGTGATTATAAGAATTCGTAAAACAAAATGAATAATTTTAATCATGAAAAATTACTTTAATTACCAAAGAAATAATTATATTATATAAAATTAAAAACTACATTTTTATAAATACAAATCTATAAATTCATACACAATATCAAATTTATAACACAAAAATATATTAATCTTTTCTAATTTAAAAAAGTACAATAAAACAACTGTATTATATAAATAAAAATCATCAAATAACCCATTGAAAAATCAAAATTGGTGATTTATACTTTGAGTAATTGAAAAAAGAAATATGATTAAATCTTGAAATATTCAATAAATTTGAATAACTATAAGAAAAAAACTAAAAGAACATTTTTACTAGATCTTCTCAGGATTAAATATTTGGATTTTTTTTCAGACATTTTTAAAATAAGATTTGCTTGGCAAAGTACTTTGTTCATACAAGCTCTCAGAATTTGCTCAAAGTGAGATTCAATAAAAAAAAAAATATTATCAAAATATTCTTTTTCTACTAGTTTTGATCCCAAGAAATCCCAACAAAAAAGGATCGATTTTTTTACTGAAAATTTATTGGGAAAAAATATATTTTTTAAAAAATTAGAATTTATTTCTCCTAAATTTTGATGAGTGTGTTTATATATCGGCCTTAATTGGATCCTGATGAAAATTATTTATCTATTATCTTTTTTTTTTGGGGGGGGGATTAATAATATTTACTATCTCCCATAAGTAATCACCAAAAGAGAGAATCAATATGAACGAAGATGAAGCTAAATATTATACGAATGTGTTCTTGGGTTTAGAATTCTTGAATGAAGAACAAATGATCAGAATAGGTCAATAGATGTAAAAAAATAGAATCTCAGAATTTAATAATTTTATGAAACTAAATTCAATAATATTGCTACACTATTTTTAAAAGTAATTCAAAACACATAAACAAAAAGTTGATCAAATTTTTTATGGGACTTTCTGTTTGTTATTCTGGAATTTTTTATGAAATTTCAAATAAAAAATAATTCTCTGTTAATTAAAAGTTTAGCATATTGTGATTCTATTCTTACTATCGATTCCATCTGAAGACACAAAACTTTCAATGGAATTTAAGGCACAATAAAAAATCTCAAATTAAGTCACAAAATTCAAATTCTAATAAAATAAATTGTAAAAAAATTACAAATTTTGTGCTTTAATTTGAGATTTTTTTGTACCTTAAATTTTGTTGAAAGTTTGTACCTTAAATTTGGAACCGACTGTAATTAAATCAGTTATTTATATCAAAAGAATCAAAGGAAATCCCTACTTTGTAAAATATAAATGGTTACAAATTTACCACAAATTAGAACAAATTGGACTAAATTAATCTTTTAATCATAAGAAAATTCTATCATATTTACACAATTGATACACTTGGAAAATAAACAAAAGAAAAATTTTTTTTTTTTGGAATTAGGAAAACTATTTAAAATTTTCTTAAATAAAAAAAGTTTTTGAAATTTGAGATTTATATGATTTTTTTTTTATTACAGTCAGTTTCAAATTTAAGGAAAAAAATTTCAACAAAATTTAAGGTACAAAAAAATCTCAAATTAAAGCACAAAATTTGTAATTTTTTTTACACAATTTATTTTGCTAGAATTTGAATTTTGTACCTTAATTTGAGATTTTAATTGTGCCTTAAATTTCGCTACAGTATGTGCCCCAAAAGTGAAACTGACTGTATTTAATTTTTTTTATTAAGAAAAATTTCTGTTTTTTTTATGAATTGAATATTTCCAAGTAAAATAAAACGTAAACATGTGAAAATTTGTAATTTTTTTTATTTTTAAATTAAAAATTTTGAAATGAGTATCATTTTTTTTTTTTTTTGTTATTGGACTTTTTTAAATCAAAAGAAGTGTAATTTTGCAATACCCTTCCTTGTATCTGGCTATTTCTTGAATACTGTCAATTACAAAATAAAAAGATCAAAATTACCATTCAATTTTCCAAAAAAAAAAAAACACACATCTCACAAATGAACAGAAAATATCAAAGTTCTCAATTCTTTAAAGTTAATTAATAATTTAAGCTGATTTTTTGAATTAAAAAATTGAATATTTAACTGATTTATAAAACTCTTTTTTTGGAATGTTGGATGAAAATTTTGTTTGATTTATTTTATAATAAATATTATATGGCACATTCATTGTAACATACTCGAGTCTTAAGAGATCGATTTTTATGATAAATATTCTTATTTTGCGAAGAAAGGAGTAAACTTTACAAAGTATCTAAAGTAAAAATTTAGAATAAATATGAAATAAATAAATATTCTGAACATTTATCCTAAATTTGTATCTCCTAAGGATCTTAACATAAAAAAAATAATATATAAAAAAAAATTAAAAAAATTATTATTTTAAATTTTCTTTAATTCTTAAACTTTTAAATCATTTTCTTTAAAAACAAAAACAAACATTTTCCAATTCTAAAAATAACCTAATTTTTTTAACAAAACCAGTTGAAATTAAAAACTATTTGGTTTTCTTCTTAATTCACTTAAAATGATCAAAAAATATAGGTTCAAATTCTTCTATTCATCTATTAATATAAAATCTGTTCTTTTTTCTTCTAATGAAATATCGAATTCACTCATGAATAGTTTTTACAAGTTGAAATAAATTTTGTTTTAAATCCCTTGATTTTTTAACTATATTTTAAATTAGTAATGCTATTTGTTTAAAATTTTTCCTCAATATTCCAGGTTTTTTGAATTTTTTTTATTTTTTTCATTAGCTTAAAATGTTCCTCAAATTTTATCTGAATTTTTTTGAATTTATTTGTTTTTTTTATGATAGAAAATTTATATCAAAAATTTACTCGATTTTTTGAGATAAATTTTTCAAATTAGATCCTTTATTTGGAGACTTTTATTTTTAATAATAGAACTTTAAGAACTCAGTACAATACTTTCTCATTGGTTTTATTCTAGGTTTCTTGGATCAGCTAAGGTATAAGTCAACAATAAAAAAGAAACAACACTTTTTATTTTGAGACATAGTTTAAACTTTTCAATACTCTTATTTTCCAATTAATAAATGAAAATTTTTATTTGAATTTCCAAAATGAATATTGTAATTATTACTATTACAACCAAATTAGCAGGTAAAAATTTTAACATAAGGTTCAAGAAGGAAGATTAATTTGTCACTTAAAAATATCATTTCTCAACGATGTTGTAAAGATCTTTGGATTTTCTTCAACTTAAAAACAAGAAAAATATTTTGGGCTGTGAATTAAAAATTTTTATTTTTTAATTGGAAAATAATAGTATATATTATTTTGGTAACAACTTTCTCCAATTTTCCTAAAAAATATTTATACCATTCCAGTAAACTCAATTATTAAATGTGAAGGACTAAACTAATTTAAGAGGATTTTGATTTTATAACCTTTTCGAAGCAAAACTTAGAATTTGGAAAAAACGAGATGCTTTTTACCCAAAATGCAAATTTTACAAAAAAAATCAGAATGTTATTTTCTAAAGATCTTTGACTCAACATTCTCTGGAGTCGCTAAGTATGCTTTTGGTCTTAAAAATAATAGTCTCTAGTGATTTAAATAGGATATTACTAAAGATTAAGGGGATAATTACAAAAACAAAAACCTAATACTTTTACTTTTCTTTGTAAAAAAGCTAATTTTGTGGTTAATATAATTAGTATCTTCTAATTTCCAGATTGTCTCAATACTATTGTCTTGAAACAATCATTAGAAGAATTTTAAACTCAATTTACTTTACCTAAATCTCGAAGAAATCATCAAAATAAAATAATTTTTCATTTTTTTTTATCGTATTTCACCTTATCAATTATGTCACTATTAAGACACTCAAGTTCAGAATTTCGTAGAATGACAGATCATTTTGGGAATCCTTTTGAAACCAATTTCCATAGCCCACTAATTTTGTCAACCTCTTCAAATTCATCACAAAAAACTTCAAAATCACTTGATAATGTAAGAACAATACCTCTTATTCTTTTTTTTGTTTTAATTGTTGACTGTTTCTGGCAAACTCCAAATAGTCACCAATTTTGTTGGATCTTCTTTATCTTATTTGCCTTTTTGTTTATTTTCAAAAAAAAAAAAAAAAAAAAAAAAAAAAAAGGAATCTCTTCTTGGAGAACATACAAAAAAAATTAAAAACATTGCACAAGTATTAAACCTTCCAAGCCAAGTTGTTGGAATACTTTTAAGACATTTTAATTGGAACTCGGATCGAGTTTTAGAAGGAATGCTTGTTGATCGTGAAAAAACACTTGAAAAGGCCAATATTAATCTCGACGAAAGTAAGAAAGATTGAATTACTTCCCTCCCTTTTTTTTTTTAAATTTTTTGAAAACACTCGTTTTCGAAATATCCCCTAATTGTGAATAAATTTTTTCTTGTATTAATTCTGAAGAACTCTGCTTTTTTTTTTTAATTTTATTTGTTTTTTATTTTCCTTTTTTCAACCAAAAACAATAATGTAATTCCTTATTCAGTGTTCGAAGAATCAAAAATTTATAAACCAGAAGGAGAAATGTGCCAAACCTGCTTTAAAAAATTAGAAAAACAAGACAATATTGCCTTGAAATGTAAGCACCCTTTTTGTAAATCTTGTTGGGAAAACTATCTCATGTTTCGGATCAAAGAGCAAAATTTAAATGAGATCTTTTGCCAATACAATAAGTGTAAACGTAGAGTGACAGAAGAATTTGTGAAACAAGTTGTTGATAAAGATTCATTTAAAAAATATCAGTAAGCTTTTTGTTTTAATTTCTTTTTGTTATTTTCTTTTTAATTACAAGAGAAGACTTTTGGTTTCAACACTTAAAGGAGTGGGTACGGTATCAAAACAAAAATAACTTTAGTTTTGAACATTACTAATAATTAAAAAGCTCGGTTCTCAAAAAATTTGGGGACATAAGCTCGGTTACTCCTTAATCTTGGAATTTATTTTTGAATTTGTATTAGAAGGAGAATTAGAACCCACCTAAAATCACTAGACATATGTTTTTCATGTATTTCACGATTCTATTATTTAATTAAATCAAAAAAACAAAATTAATAATCGAGAAATTAAAAAATTGTAAAATTTGCAAAAAGTTCATTTTCCGAAAACAAAGACAAACCAAATCAAGTATTTGTTTTGAAAACAATAAATTCAAAGAACAAGAGCTTTTTTGTACTGATAAATTCCAATAAATATCTGAAAATTTTCACTTCACTTTCCATTTTACAAATTTTTTTACACAAAAGCTTTCAAGAAAGTATTTCATTGCTTTAAAATGTTAAAAAACTTTGACAAATTGGTTTGCTTCAAAAGGTTCTTTCTCTTGAGTTTTTTTAAAAGTTGAGATACGAGATTACAAAATGGGAAATTGAACTAAAAATTTAATTAAATATATTTGAATTTATCAGTACTGCTGATTAAAAACAATAAATTTACAAAAATGTCATGAAGTCCTATTAAAAAATATTTTTCATACTGTTGTGAGAAAAAAATTAAACACACCAAAAAAGTTTTTCTTTTAGAAAACTAAATTAAGTTTAAATTACTTCTGATGACTGTATCTAAACTAGATTCCAAAAATTTGGACACAGTTTAAACAGTGGAAAGAACATCATTACTGCACTTTAAATTCAATTTGGAAAGAATTTTGATTTTACAAACTATTTCATTTTTTGTTTTTTTTATTTTGTTTTCATTTCTTTTTTCCAATTATATAATCTGTTTCGTTAGATTGGGAAATTTTTTTCCATGGTTGATAGAAGGTTAGTGTTGAGTTTGTTAAATTGGAAAATAACATACAATTGGTAGATGGTATCTTAACATTTGATCGATCAACAATTGTTGGTGAAATTTCAACAAATTTACCAATACATTTTTTGTTCCGCTCGTTTCATCATTTTGGACACACTGATTTTTATTTTTGAGTTTTATATTTTTTTCTTTTATTTGGATTAAAATGATTACTTATAAAAACATTAATACTGGGTTACTTAAATATTGTTTGATATTAGGTTTGGAAAAATACAATAAATTGGGTTTTTTTTTGCCTATTTTTGATTTTGGGTGTGTCGAAATTTTTGGAATGGGGTTTATTTTAGATACTCTTTGAATTAAAAGTTATGAATTTAAACACTTCCAAAATCTCTCTTTAATAGATTAGATGAGTCTTTCAAACAACCCTTAACAATAAAACACATCAAAAAAGTGTTAGATTTTTTCTGTAAAAATTTAAATTTTAATTGTGAACATTAGTAAACCCGAACAATATTCACCAGAATCTTTTTGAAGATAATACGGATTCAAATTGGAATTAAGAAAATCTAAGTTTAGATATCTTAATTCTTAAAAGGTTTTAGTCCCCATTTGAATTCGTATTATCTTCAAAAAGATTCTGGTGACTATGTTCGGTTTTACTAATGTTCACAATTAAACTAAATTCCAAAAATTTGGACACAGTTTAAACAGTGAAAGAATAGCAATACTACACTTTAAATTCAATTTGGAAATAATTTTGATTTTACAAACTATTTTTTCATTTTTTGTCTTTTTTATTTTGTTTTCATTTCTTTTTTCCAATTATATAATCTGTTTCGTTAGATTGGGAAATTTTTTTCCATGATTGATAGAAGGTTAGTGTTGAGTTTTGTTAAATAGAAAAATCCGCATACAATTGGTTAATGGTATCTTATCATTTCATCGATCAACAATTGTTGGTGAAATTTCAACAAATTTACCAATACATTTTTTTTCAGCTCCGTTTGATCCTTATTTTGTACACGTTTATTGTTATTTATTGATTTTATATTTTAATCTTTTATTTTGAATTAAACTGATTACTTATAAAAACATTAATACTATGTAACTTAAATCTTGATTTATATTAGGTTTGGAAAAATACAATAGATTGAGTTTTTTTACCTATTTTTGGTTTTGGGTGTGTCCAAATTTTTTGAATGGGGTTTATAATTAAACTTTATTGCAAAGAATATTAATTTAAAGATTTTTTTTCTATTTTAAGATAATTCTTTTAGATAAATAAAAAATTGTTTTATTGGACAGATTGTAAAATATTCATATTATTTTAATAAGTATAATTTTGATAAACTTTATGTTTTAAAGTTACAAAACAATTTACAAATTTAACCAAGAAAATTGTGTTTTTAATTTCAAAGGAAATTTGATATTTTAAAATAAAATTTCATCAGAAAAGATATTTGAAAATTATGTAATTTTATCCGAAAAATTCAAAATCAATTTTTTGATTCCTAAAAAATGTTTTTAAATTGTTAGAACGATTCTTTTAACGACGACGTTGGCAATTGAAAATAAAAGTAGCAGTGTATTCTAAAGAGTGTTTCGAGGTTCGTATATCTCAAAAATATTTATACAGTTCGATCTAGGAAGGAAAAAATGAATTTTTTTTACGAAAAATGTCAGAATTTTGTCAACCTCGTTTCTGTGATTTCTGTGATTTCTGTGATTTCTGTGATTTCTGTGATTTCTGTGATTTCTGTGATTTCTGTGATATTAAAAAATGACAAAGAAGGTTGGGAAAAATCAACTTTTTGAGAAAATTTCAATTTAAGTGAAAATGGAAAACTATTTAGACTTGTTGAGAAGTTTCTACGATTATTTTTTTTATTTCTTAAACAAGTTTAAATGGTTTTCTCTTTTCACTTACAAGGTCAAAATGGAAAAAATTGTAAATTTTTGAGGAATTATTCTTTGTTATTTTAAAACAAAGAAATATTTGATAAAAAACAAGGTAATGTGTTTGGTATTGTATCAAATTCACCAAAATTCTCAATTCCGAAAAAATAAAGATCATTTTTTTCTCATCTTGAAAGAAAGGAATAAAATTTACAAAAATAAAAAAAAACTTGACTAGTTTTTGCAAAATTTTTATATATTAATCAATGAATCTAAAATTCCACAAAACCTTTACCATATCTACCCCAACCCGATTTGTATTGGAATGAACAATTCAGTTTTTCAAGAGAAACAAAACAAACAAAAAAAAATTTCACATAAAAATGAACAAAGTGTTTCGACGATTAGGGAATGTAGATTCTTTCGAAATTAAAAATAGAGTAAACAATATCCCCAAGATCCTAAAGGGAACTTCAATTCAAGAAAAACCAAAAGGAACCAAGACCAAAAAAACTAAGAGAAAATCACAATTCTTTTATAGGAATTGTTCTGATTTGTGAAGACAATTGAAACAATCCAAGCAATTCAATTATCAAAACTCATAGACACACGATCTTCAAAAGTTAGAGTCGTCTATCAAGAATGTTTGAAATGATCTTCATTTTTCAAGCTCAAAAATTGTGATTATTTTTCAATTTCATTTTTAAGTTTCTTAATAAGGGTGTTTGGGTTTACAGATCTCAAAATATGTATTTTTTTTTTTTTCATTTTCCTGTAAAAAAAATGACTAAAAATACAATTTTAATCCAAATTGTTTCATATTTTAATGAACGTCCCTTCATAATTTTAATGGGATTCTACCAAAATCCTTTTAGACAATTTTGTTAGTTGTCAGTGTAGTCCTTAAGTAAGGTCAAACCATTTGTTAAAATAAAATTTTCAAATTCCAAAAATTTTATGAACATTTTTTAATATTTTGAAAATGAGAAAATGACTTTTTTCAAAACTTTAAAGAATAAAAAATAATTGCTGAATAGATCTAAATTTTATTGATCAAATTTTTATCAAGTTTTATATCAAAATTTCAGATTTATTTAATTACCTATGCTCAAATTAGTTTTATTTGTTGCGATTTAGAATTGAAATATTAAATAATGATAAATATTAACTCCAAAAGATAAACATTTTTTTTTCAAAAGTAATAATTTCAAACATAAAACTAAAAATACCGTTACACCATTTTCAAGAATTAACTTAATTATTATTAACAAACATATTAAGTTACTTTTTTTAGTTTTAAATTGGAAACATGTGAAAATTTTGAATTTCAAAAAAGAGACTCAAATTAATAAATTGTTTAAATGGTGTTAACTCATCCATTTCCACAACCCAAAACACAAATTACAAAAAAACAATTATTTAAGATCTCACCAAGATTTAATTTTATTTTTAAAAAATACTAGTTCCTTAAAGAACCTATTTTATTGCCTTATGACTAGAGAATTGGGATTTGGAATATTTTTAAAGGTTCAAATTTAGAATTAAAATAAAGGATGATCTTTTAACTAATGATTATTTTTTTTGTTTTTATAAATTAAGGAAATCATGAATCTAATCTAAAAAAAAAAAAAAAAAATTGACAAGCTGGTACCTACTCTCTTTTAAAACGATAATCACAGCCTTGGAATAAAAAAAATACTTTTGTGCAATAGATAAAAAATTCGAAAATTACAACCCTGTTAAAGATCCGTGCTTCTTTTTTGTTAAATCCTTTATTAAAAAAATTAAGGAACTACCCCCATTATAAATTAATTTATCATTTTTTTTCAAAGAAATTTCAAAAAGATTTTTGAAACAATATATTGTTTAATATATATATTTTTTTGTAGTTGAAAGAGTTTTAATAATTCAATTTCGAATATACTGTACTACCCAAAATTTTAAAAATGTAACTACACACATAAAAAAAAATATCTTTCTAAAAACAAAAAAAAAAAATTTTTTTGATAAAACAATAACAAGAAGGATGCTTTTAAAATATTAAAAGAATTTTTTAATGAATTTTTTTTAATTTGGATCAAAATATGATCGCTATTATTTGTTCTGCTATTTGAAGTGTTTTAAATTTATTCAAAATATCTTATCCTAAGGAAATAAAAGAATACTAACTAAAAAAAAAAAATATTTTTCAAAGATCTTAATTATAAAATCAGAATGGTATTTAAAACACAGACATTTTAAAAATGTGAATTTTTTTTTTTTTTTTTTGAGATTGCCAGAATTAAAAGCTTCAAAAAGTTTTCTTTTTTAATAAAGCGAGGACTTTTATTTAAAAAAAGTACTTTTTTTCCCACTCCAGCCTATCTCACATATAAAGGATGATTCATTAGATTAAAAGAGAAAGTTATACAAACGTTTTAATTCTGAAAAAGTTTTCACTTTTTTTACAATAGAAAACTTGAAAAAAGGTTTAATTCTGAAAAAGTCTCACTTTTTGAAAATAGATTTATTGTTCAGGGTTAGACAAAAGATTTGTCTAATCTGTTAAAGAGAGAATTTTGAAGTGACTAAATTTTCGACTTCCAATTCAAAGAGTGTCTAAAGACACAGTCATCAGAAGTATTTTAATCCTAATTTAGTTTTCATAAAAGAAAAAAGACTTTTTGAAAATAGAGAACTTGAAAAAAGTTTTCAACAAGTTCTGACTTTTTTAAAACAGCTGTATTTTTTTTATTTTTATTTTTTTTTATAAAGTACAAATACATTCAAAAAATTTAATTTTGATTAACAAATTTGTTCAAAAAAAAATTTCAAAAAAAACAAAACAAATAAATAATCATTCCCAACTTTCAATAGGAATATTCTTGTAAAATCCTTTGTTAATACAAACCCAGAAAATGCATGGTGCCCTAAAGCAGACTGTGGAAGGGTTTGTAATGAGAGTATGATCACTGTGGGATCAAATGTGAAATGTTCATGTGGGCATTATTTCTGTTTTGATTGTAAAGAAGAAGCGCATTCCCCAGCAACTTGCAAGCACCATAAGGAATGGAAGAAGAAAATTGAAGGAGACTCTGAAACGCAAAATTGGTTAACTGCAAACACAAGAGAATGCCCAAAGTGCAGTAAGCATATTGAAAAAAATGGGGGATGCAATCATATGACATGTAAAAAGGAAACACAGGGGTGTGGGTATGAATTTTGTTGGGTGTGTTTAGGGCCCTGGTCAATCCATGGCTCAGATTATTACAAATGTAATCATTATGATCCCAAAAAGCATGATAACAAAAATGTTGAAAAATCCAAAAGGGCATTAGAACGCTATCTTCATTATTCCACAAGATACGAAAACCATAACCAATCACTTAAATTTGAAAAAAAATTAATTGACAAAACTCAAAAGGCACTTCAAACCATTTCTGAAACAGAAGACGTAAGTTGGCTTGATTTAACATTTTTAGAATCTGCAGTTAATCAACTTTGTGATTGCCGACATGTCTTGAAATGGACTTATGTGTTTGCATTTTATTTAAGAGATTATTCAAAGGCAAAGGAATTTTTTGAATTTGTTCAAGAAAGATTAGAGCATACAACAGAACAGCTAAGCCACGTTTTGGAAGGTGACATCAGAAAAATTGATCCAAGCGAAGCTTTGAATTTTACAAGCATCGCCCATAGACAATTATATAATCTATTTGATACAGTACACACAGGACTGCCCGAAGGAATGACAAAAGGGCATGAAAATGATCTAATTGAAGAAGAAAAAAAAAAAAATGAAAAAGAAAAAGAAAAAGAAAATGAAAATGAAAATGAAAATGAAAATGAAAACGAAAATGAAAATGAAGAAAATACCGAAGAACAACAAAATACTAATAATGATGATAATAATACGAACACCAATACTAATATTAATATTACCAACAATAATCAAGAGCTAGAACAAGAAACTTTACTTAATGAAATTGAAGTTGTAGAACAAGATTTTAATATTTCAATAAACCCATTCGTAGAAAATTAAAAAATATATTAGTAATTACATCACCTATTTGATCATATATCTAATATTTTTTTAAACACATTTTTTTATATAAATGAAATAATTTTACACATAATTAACAATCGAAATTTGAATTATCTTTGCTATCTTGTTTAGAAAATATCTAATTCTAAAAAAAAATAAAACATTTTTGTTATAATTAGAAAAAACACTTCTTTCTAATTATTTTTATTTTTTATATTTAGATCTTTTTTTTTTTTTCAAAGTTAGACAACAAACGTGATTAAATTTTTTTTTTTTTGAAAAATTCTTTTGATAAGAATCAACAATTGTTGAAATTTTTGGAAAGAAGCAAAATTATAAAAAATTATAATTTCTTGCGTTACCCTATGGGTGGATTTAAGGAGATTTCGAATATTTTAAGAATATGGATCCCTAGGTTATACAAATTTTTTACTTAATAATTACAAGAAAAGTATTTTAAATAACTTTTAATTAAAAGCCACAATTAAAAAAAAAGTTTACAAAAAACATAAAACAAGTAGGGAAGGTATTGCATAGAAAATTTGTTTATTCAATTAAATTTATTTTACATTATTTGTTTAATTTTATTAAGAATTTTCGAATTCAATTTTAATTTTTTTCCTAAAATTTAATAATTATTTTGATTATTGTATAGAAATTAGTAAAACACCTGAATTAAAAAGAATAAAATGAATTAAAGAATATTATTTTAAGAAATTTGAAGAAATAAATCTCATCGAAATTAAAGATATTTTTTATTTAGAATTTATTTCCGAGTTTATAAAATATCAAAAAAAATAATCAGCTAAAGGGGTTTGATCAAATACATTTTTAAAAATTGGACACTAAAAAAATTGAAAAATGAAAGAGAATATCTACTTTTTTAAAAAACTAGATAAAGAATATTTTTATATTGAATTAATCACACAAGCAAAGATATAATTAATATTATTTGAGATTGAAATATTTTATTTATACATAAAGTTGGAGATAAAGAAATTCCAGTAAATTATAGACCATTATCAATTAATTATCTTTTAGCAAGATTGTTATTAAAACTTATTAAAAAAGGGATAGAAGACTTTAAGAATATAGTTTCAGATTCTTAATTTGGTTTTTTTAAAAAAATACAAGAATTGATATTCTAAAATTAAAATTTAAACTTAAAAAACTAAAAAATCATGAATTTTTTATTGTCCAATTGATAGTAAAAAATGTTTTGACACAATTAGCCATATAATAGTTCAATATACACTCAATAAATCTATTAAAAACAAAAAACTAAAATTTGGTATAAAGAATATTATAAAAAAGAAGGGATATGATTTTATCAAGGGTTTCCACTTTCTCTATTTAATGTTTGGATTTATCAGACACTTTTTAATTGAAAAAATAAAAGATTTAATTAATGATTTTCAAATGTTTGTACATGACTTAATTTTACTAATGGTTGACCCATTCCAGAAATTGACAAAAAGTTAATATTAATTAAGAAAATTATTCATGAGTTTGTAATGAACCCAATATTGAAAATACTTTAAAATCAAATCAATTATATGAAATCAAATATTTAGATATTTGGGATGAAAAAGATAAACATCTATAAAAAAAACTTCAAAAAGGTCAAAGAAAATTTTTAAAAAATAAAAATAATTTTTAACCAAAAAAAAATAGAAAATGGAGTAAAATTACAAATATTTAAATCGATATGTATTAGCCGACTATTTTAAGGCCTAGTTAGGTTCAATCTAACCCAAAAAAGATTTTAACTCAATAGATGTTTGGAAAATAAAAAAGTCACAAAAGTTTTAAAAATTTATACACACTCGACTAGAATGATTTATAAAACTGAAGCAAAAATAGACCAGGTAAGAATTTCAATATATAAAAGAAGATTTAAACTCAGAAATAAATTAGAAATTCTTAATTTTGAAAATATATCAAAAAATTTAAAATTTATAAAAAAAAAAAATTTATTATTAATTGGAATGTAGAAAATTTAAAATTACTAAATTTAAATCTTAACCAATTTAGGGAAAATATAATAATAAATAGTTCTGGGTGAAAATGAAAAGCGTATTTAAAATTTATCAGGTATAATAACTAGATAAATAAACAGTCGTATCGTCAGATACCATAGAGTGCAATTTTTTCCAACATTTACGAGAAAAACAAAAAATCAAAGATTTTACTCAATTCTTTTAAATTATGTAAACAATAACTGTAGTTTTCTTATTTTGTCTTTCTATTATGAAAATCCATCGATTTTTGCATGAAACAGAAAACTCAAAAAAAGCTAATAGTGTTTTTTTTTTTTTTTTTCATTTAAGAATGAATATAATTTTTTTGAAATTGTCTGTTTATTTCTTTAATTAAAAAAAAAAAAAAAACCATAACAAAAATATTAAAATAGAAGGATTTCACTTCCATCTTAAAAATAAGTAATTTCACAAATTACATCAATATATATTCAACTATTTATGATAGAAATAAAATAAAAACTAAATTTAGTGAATTATGTAAAAAAATATTTAAACATCAAAATCAGATGATGATATCGATCATTTTTTATCAATTTGACCATTTTATGAAAAAACTTCGAAAATTTTGGATTAAAGAATAAATTAAAATTAACAAAAATATACAAAATAATATCTTTGACATTATTCAAAATAAAGAATCATTATTTATTTTGTCATTAGTTAATAACCATTAAAATTATCGTTCTTCATTTAAATCTCTAAACAAAAATTTGGAAATTAGGGGTGCCTTGATTTTCCAGAATTTAAAAGAATCGAGAAAAATCAAAGATTTTAGAAATATATAGAAAATTCTAGAAAAACTACCGGTGTTTTTTTTTTTAAATTTTAAAATAAATAGAAAATTTATATAAATATTCAGTTTATTACAAAACGTAAAAAAACCCAACGAATGTTTCCGTCAGGTACCGCTGAGTGCCTAGGTTTATTTCTTAAATTAAAAAAAAACCCAATGGCACTTTTCTTGGGATTTTCTGTTTTATTAGTAAAATCTATCGATTTTCCAAATACAGGAAACAGAAAACTCAAATAAAACTAACAGTGGTTTATCAGAATTTGAAAGAATTGAGTAAAATCTTAGATTTTTCTATCTTCTTTTAAATTGTGGAAAACCTAATGGAAGTGTCCTAGGTTTTTTTTACTTTTTGGAATAAACCGAAAATTTCTTAATTTTTCTATTAATTTCAAAAATTAAAAAAAAACCTAACGGAAAATCAAAATCAAAATATTTTCTTTCAATTAAAAATCTAAAAATAATACCATAATAGTCAATATAATGTATTGCATATTTGAAACATATTTATTAAATTTAAAATACCTTTGAAAGATAATAATTATGACCCCTTAACTCGAAGAAAAAAATTTTTCGAATTATTTCACAATTAAATATTTAAAAAAAACTTCAATCGAACATGGAAAATTGGGATTTTTCAACATTTATTGTAAAATATCTTTTTAAAAATACTTTTTGATAAAAGATCTTTTATTAACCAATAATATTTGTTATAAATAAAGTTATTAAAAAGTGAAAAATTAGCAAAGGTCTAATTTTTTTCATGATCGTGTACTGTATTAATATGAACAAGAAGATTCTTTCAATTTTGAATTAATTTTATCTGTGAAAAAACTCTGATAACAGAGATTACAGAAATTAAAAAGATCAAATAAACAATTATATGAAATATTAAATCCGTTTTTATATTATAATCAAAAACAAGACGAATAAAGTCCTTTGTTGTAATATTTTTTCATAAAATAATCGATTAAAAATTTTTAAAATTAAGCATTTATTTTTTTTTTCAAAAAAAACATTCGTGGAAATAGCGAATCTATATTTTAAAAATATTGATAATAGAACATCTAGCAAAATAGGTACATTAAATTTGAAAAAGTATTTGGTTTTTAACAGATATTTGACAAAATGATAAAATTATAATATTAATATTATTAATTGGTTTTCTTTTTAATCAAATAAATTTGATCTCTCTTAGCAAATATTCAAATAGGAATAGAACGAATTGAAAAAATAAGTCATAATTTACAATTCTAATTCTTCGAGTAGTAATGTTAGCCATTTTAAGATTCTTGTGTCGTTACCAATTAAATCTTTGAAAGTGCCATCCTTCAATGGTTGGGGGAGTGTTTGCTTTAATGCCTCTCTTGCACGAGAGTTGTCAGCCAATCGGAAATAACATCGGACAATGTGCTTTAAAAGCTCTAGTGAGGGCTCTTCAAGTAAATAATTGACCATATTGCCAATTACTGAAGAAACTGCCAAAAATCTTTCATATGTCGCACAAATATAAGTGAGCCCATTTTCATTTAGGATGATTTTTAAGATAATAAAGGTCGAGATCTAAAAAGAAACCATCAAAAGAAAAGGTGTTTAATAATGAACAGTAAAAATTGTAAGGTCAAAAAGAAAAAAAAGAGAAATGAAAAAAGATAAATTAATCTCAATTTGAGTTTATTAAATATTTGTGTGTAAAAAAAAAAAAAGAATAAAAGGAACAAAACAAACAAAATGGACAAAAGGAAGAAAGTGAATCAAAAAAAGAGAAAATAAAAATAACAAAACACTTACAATTTTCTCTTGTTCACCACCAATTTCCATAATGTGTAAGCACAGTGAGATGATTTCCGTTGACAAAAGAAAATTCACAAAGTTGTCTTCTTCTGTTTTGACAAGGGAAGCTATGACACCAAGGCTCGTTACACGTAATATTTCAAAGGTAGGTGATTTGTGTGTTGAAGAAAGAAATGGGTAAAGGTACAAGGGTATGTTTGATCTTAGAAACAAGGCTCTTGTTTCCTGATTTGAGGCAATTGCTTGGAAAAGTGAAAGCACGAGGCAAGCTTTTTCGGATTGCTTTGTTGTCAATGTAGGTGGTGACAAAAAGGGATAGATCGAGATGATCTCGCGTAAAAGGACAGCGAGGCACCCAGTCGAATACCAAAGAATAGGCGCAACAATGTCAACATCATTGCGAATGGAGCTTAATTGGATAAGTGCACGATCAGAATCGTTTTTGATAAGATCCAAAACTAATGACGAAACTAAAATTAGCTCTTTTTCATTTGGAGATTGGATCTTATTCTGTTCTTCAACAGTTTCTTTTTGTAAATTAATTCCAGAATTTTCAAAATATGTCATAATAGGAATCCTTTTATTGTTATTGTTTGGAATACACAAAGATTGTTAACAAGAAAAAACTAAAAAATGATTTTGTTTCAGAGTTTCTTTATTATAGCTTGCACAACTATTCTTCTAAAATTACGAAACAAGAGTGTGTTATTATTAAAACGAAATAGCTATTATTTTTAGGGTTCTTTACCTTTCTTCGAATACAAAAACTTTCCTTTGGTCTATTTAAAGTTTGAATTACTATCGTTATTTTTTTTCATACCCTAACAGAGTTTTTACCCACTAAAAATAGTATCATGAAAACCAACTTTTGTTTGGTACAAAAATTCACATACGAAATTTGGAAAAAGATTCAGAGGATTAAATATTGATAAATTGTAATAAATGGTTGAAAATTTTTACTTGATTTTCCTTTTCGATTTTTTTATGTTCGAGCATTGAATAAAACATTTTATTAAGTCAAGTGCTAAGAAACTCTGTAAAATTAGTGGTTCTTCAAAATATTCTTTGTCACTGGACTGTTTGATAAGAAATAGTTTGAAGATTTATAAAAATGGAAAATGAACTATAAATTTTTTGAAATTTATTAGAATTTATCAGTAAAGTGATAATTACTTTGTAAAAAATACAAGATTGAATTTTTGAGATTTTTTGATTTATAATCTATTATAATTGCTCAATCATAGACAAAATATTTTTGTTTTTTAGTTCAAAATTGATTTAATTCAACTTGTACTCTTAATATAAATCTTTCTATTTTTCAATTAATATTATCATTTAATTCTTATTCTTCAATACACGATCATGAAAAATTTTTTTTAAAAAAAAATTTACCATTTAGTCTAATTTTACTCTTTGTAGATAACTTCAATTAGAATAAACACTCTAGGATATCAAAAGATCTTTGATCAAAAAATATTTTTAAAGATATATTACAATTCAAGTTAAAAAATCCAATTTTTTAGGTTCTATTATTATTTTTTTCTAATTTTAATAGTTAAAAATTTGATAACTTTTTTGCTTCTAGTTAAAAGGTTATTTTATTATCTTTTGAAAGTATTTTATATTGGATGAATATCTTTTAAAAAGGGTATTTATTATTCATAACTATTAAATTATTATTTATTGATTTAAATATTGAAAAAATCAGATTTTTTTTGATTTTGCGTAAGGTTTTTTTTAATTTGAGAAATAAAAAGAAATTTAAGAAATTTTCGGTTTATTCCAAAAAGTAAATAAAAACCGCTGTTTTATTTTCCAGAATTTAAAAGAATTGAGTAAAATCTTGGATGTTTCTAAATTCTTTTGAATTCGGGAAAAGCGCCGTTAGGTTTTTTTTTTAATTTCAGAAGTAAAAAGATATTTTAATTGAAATTTATATTTTTATTTCTCAAATTAAAAAAAAACAAGGCACTTGACGTACATTTCCCTGAGTTTTTTTTTTTACTTTTTGTAATAAATAGAAAATTTAAGAATTTTTCGGTTTAATTCAAAAAGTAAAAAAAAAACACCTTTAGGTTTTCTTTAGTTTTCTGCTTATCTGTAAAATCAATAGATTTTCGTTAGTTTTTTTTTACTTTTTGAAATAAACAGAAAATTTTAATAAATTTTCTGTTTATTTCAAAAAGTAAAAAAAACCTAGAACACTTCAGAGATAAAACAGAAAAGCTCAAGAAAAGCTAAGCACTTGAGGTAACTTTCAATATTTATCATTAGGTATTTTTTTAGTATCTATGTTGTTTTTGAGATGATAAGAATGTTTTCAAAACTATTAGTTATTGTATCTTCAAAAAAATATCTCAAAGTTGAATTTAAAGAAAATTCATTTTCCACATCCATTTAAAAATTATTACATCAAAATAGCTTTTTTTCTGAACAAGAGACTTTTAAAAAGTGTAGTACTATTAACAAACATCAATAAATACAACAGCGTCAAGATTTTTAAGAACTGTAAAGTCGATTATTTGGTGAAAAAACTCGATTAGCAATGATGAAATGCTAATTGAAATAGTATTTATGATTAAATTTTTTTTTTCAATATTATTTTTTCATCTAGTGTATTTAAATTAAAAAAATAACAAAAAAAGATTAAAATAATTAAAATGTTCTATTAAAGTACAAACTCAAAAATTTTGAAAGGACTTAATGTAATTTATTATTTAAAATTCTAGATAATGATTTATTAAATTGGATGTGATCAGTATTATTGTTTTTAAAAATGATACCTTTTGATCTTGTTGTTTTTTTCAAAGACAAGAGGCTGTGTTCTTTTAATATGAACATTGATACCTAGAAATAAAGCAATAAAATCATTTTTTTAAAAAAACAAAACATACTACATTTTCTTTAAAGTGTTTAATACTTTGTCTTGTGATACTGAAAAATTTTTTTACTTCAAGTTCACAAAAAATACAAGATTCCATAAAAAGTTCAAAATAGGGAAATTTGAAAAATAATTTGAAAAAATTTCACAAAAAAAAAAAAAAGGAAATCCATTTATATAGTTTTCGAAAACATTTTTGAATAATAGATTATTTATTGTTTTTTTTTATTTATTTTATTAACAGACAGCTTTATTATCGATTTAAAATAAAAAACTGGTATATTAATATAAAGCATAATTCTTAACAAAATTTAATAAACTACTTTTAAAATCTATCAATCCCCAATATGAATAGAAAGTAAACTCCATTTCAAAATCATTGTACCAAGAAAAATCAAATTTTGAAAATAAATATTTTTATAAATTGGATTAATCTATTATAATAAAAAAATTTCTATTTTTATATTCGATTCTATACACTAGAAATATTTGTGTTTCCTCTAAAAATAAAATAAAAAAAAAATAATTAGGAATTATATTCTGAAATATTATTTATTAACAAACTCTCAAATATAAACAAGATCTAAATTGTTTTTTGAAATTTCATTATGATCAAATTGTTGAAATATTTAATATTATCCTGTCAAGTTTTTATTTGATATATTGATTATTTTCTCAACTGCACACATTTAACGACAGATATTTCGCAACTTTGAAGTCTGAAAATTGATTATTCATCCTTTACATTTGTGGTGAAACAAATCTTTTTTTCAAAAATTCTTGGGTTTTTTACTAAACAAGGATGATTTAATAATTGATGGGGATCAACAAATAGTACTACTTTACTAATCTATTTTTGAGAGACATTTAAATCATGGTACACTTATGTGATTTACCCAAAAACAACAAAGTTTACTATTAGACTTCATTTTGATTTATGTTAATAGCTTAAATGTTTCAAAAAATTTTTATCATTTGTTAATCTTTTCAATCTTCTATCCCAAAAACTGTTTTAAAATTCGAAGTATGTAGAATTTACTGTAAACGGAAGTTGAACGAAAAATTTTTTCTATTTTTGGAATTGTATTGTGGAACCCATGCTTCAAAATAAATCGTGGACTTTTTTCTTTGTGTTACAATACAACATCAAATTTAGTATCCAATAGTATACCCAAGGTTAAAACAATTTTGATTGTTAACTCATTGATTTTTATCGGAAATTCTTAATTAGAAATGCAATTTGTTTTCAAATTTTCTCAATTTTCTTGAATTTTTTCTGTTTTTGATTGTTAAAAAATTTATTAAAATTTT
Organism: Anaeramoeba flamelloides; assembly: GCA_027625915.1. Classification (NCBI taxonomy): domain Eukaryota; family Anaeramoebidae; genus Anaeramoeba; species Anaeramoeba flamelloides. Next base: position 5,572,665 of record JANTQA010000032.1, on the reverse strand, counting down.
ACTCTATTTTTTGAGAAAAATTTTCCATTTTGATCCTTCATTGTTATGATTGCTTTTTTAAATTTAGAATCTTGAGAATACAGTCTCAGATTAACATATTGTTATTTGTTAGTTTCTTTGATCCTTTTGTTTGTAGGTTATCAAGAAAAAAAGAACACAGTTGTTCTTTTGAAAACTTGAATACAAAAGGTCTAAATATTTCTTTTAAAAATCATAACTTGTCACAAAAAGGGAAAAAATAGAAATTTCATTATTCATTGTACAAGGTACTATTATAAAGATAATTCTTGTCAACAATAAAAGATTTTTGGGTCAATAGTCGAGAAATCATAAACAATTATTAAAAAATCTCAAACACAATTACTGTTTAAAAAAATCTGAAAACTTTTTAAAAGATCCCTATAACTTTATTTCCAGAAGAAATCAAACATCAAATATTCAAATTTACAATTCACATTTCATTTTTTTGCCAAAATTCTTCTTCGAGTTCAAAGAAATGTTTTTGCCTCATATTGAAAAAGTAACTCCACTCCGGAATAACGAAGGTAAGGGAAATAGTTTCAGGAATTTCAACTTTTTTTTTATTTTACGGTCTTAGAATTCTTGGGCTCAGACAACAAAACAAACTCAAAAACAAAAAAAAATAATAAACAACATACCCAATAAAAATAACAAAAAGAGTCATGTGTGATGAAGAAATTTCCACCTGCAATAAAACAAACAATAATCCAAAGCGTACTTGAGATTCTTTTAGATCCAGATTCTCCACGTGACATTGTCGGCTCGACTTTTGCAATTAGGTGGGTGATGGAGTGTACAGGGCAATCCTTTAGCTTGCCTTTAGAAAACCACGAAATCATTTCAAAGGGCATTCAGTTGTATGATCAATGGTTTAATGGAAAGCTCTTGCCACCCAAATTTAAACAACAAAAACAAAAATATTATAGAGTAAAAGAACAGGGTTTCTCTCTTCTTATTCCAGCCAATAATAGGTCTTAAAAAATTTAAAATTTCTCTTTTTCTTCTCAAATTGATTAAACAATCCACTTTTCCGACATTCTCTTTTTGTTTAACAAATATAAATTAAAAAGGAAATGATCGGCCACCTTAGCCTGTTATTCGATCCAAGAAAAGGTATGAATACAAATTTAGCTCAAGTGCACGTAAAGTTATGTTTACAGGTAATTGAAATACTCACAAAGTTTGGTTCAAAAGATAATGGCAATTTTTTAGATGAGGAAAGTTGGGAACATTTATTATTTATCATCATTGGGGTTTGTGATCATCTACTATCAAAGGACGAATTGAAAATTGAACCAATACTCACTCAAGAATTAACTCCCCATCTATTAAAAGTTTGCTCTCTTTTTTCAGTTTTTTTTCGATTTGAAAAGATTTAGATCTCTTTTGGGATCACAACAACCGCAGAAACGGGAACCAGTGATATTCCCACAGATCAAGTTGAAAAAAAATCATTTTTTTCCGCAATTTAAGATTAAAATACAGTCCTGTGTCCTCTTTTAAGGCACAGGAAAAATCAACATATAAGGCACAAAATTTTGTTCACTTTAAGGCACAAATTTGTGATTTGAGGCACTTTCCCAATTTCAAGATATAATTTCACCGAATAATTACAGAGTTAGTTTGAGTGTTTTCTTCAATACATATATAGAATATTACATTATGGGTAATCTTGGAAATTTACACAGAATAATTGTGCCTTATTTTGACCTCTTTGATTTTGTGCCTTAATGGGATTTTTTGTGCCTTATTTCTTGATTTTTCCTGTGCCTTAAAAGAGGACACAGGACTGTATCATTACCATCTTCAAAATAATAATGACGACTGAAATTAATAATATAATACTTTGGACAAATTCAACTTTTTCAAAAGGCCGAAAAATGTACAAAAAATCTTTAATAAAATGAAAAATTTTATTTTTGACAAATACCACTTTTCTACAAACATTTTTCCCCATTTCAGGGATTGTAAACCGAAAGGGGATGGAAAATATAGAAAAAATCTTCTTATAAATCCAATAGCAAATTAAAAAAAAAATTTACCGCATCTTGAAATTGAAAAATGAAGTAAAAATTTGATTATATTAATACCCATCTTTCCTTTCAAAGCTATTTCCAAAAAAATGAATTATTGTTTTCAAAAGTTTGATCCATTTTTTTAATTTTCGACAAGTTCAAAATTCAACAAATTATTCAATAAATTTCAAAAAAATTCTATTTTCTCAAAAATAAGAAAGAAATCTTGTTATCCTGTAAAGGAAGTGCACAAAATACACTTTAAAAATTAAACAACTAATTTTTAAATAATTTCAAAGTTTAAAAAAAATACTTAATTTCAAAACAAATTACAATAAAAAATTTTAAACCTGAAAAAATTATATTTTCTTAATTTAAACCCATTTTTCGAATCAATTTTTCATTTTGTTGAACAAAAAATATACTAAAAATAACCAAACCATTTAAATTAATAAATTCTCCACAAAATACTTTTTTAAAACGTGTAAATTTCAACTTAACACAGAAAGAAATATTTTTTTTTTTCCCCACAAAAATAAAAATCAAAATGATTTTTTAAAAATTATTCTTTTACTAATTGTAAAAACCCTTTTCAAAGTCCTATTATTCTTAATTTCAAAATTCCCAACAAAACAAAAGAATTCCAAACAAACTATATAATTTTATAAAAATTAATATTAATAATATTTAATTAATTTATAAATTGTAAAGTATCAACTATTAATTTTACACAATTTATTTATTAATTTAAAAAATTAATTAATTACACTTATCAAAACTCAATTAATGATTATCATGATATTAACAAAAACAAAATAATTATTTTACAATTTTTTTTTTTCAAATTTTGTAGAAACAAACAAAAATATGTTGAAATGAATGATAAAATATACAATTATTATCCACATAAAAATAATAGTAAACTTGATAAAAAATTACAAAAAGTGGGATTTTTAAATCAAATAATTTTTAAACAAGAATTTATCTAAATATTGAAAGTTTTTAGATTAATAAATAAATATCCTATATTACAATTAATGAGAAAAGGGGTGTTAATAAAATTATAATATGGGATAAATATGAAAATATTTTAAAAATTATTAAAACAATAAGAAATCAGTTCAAAATTATTCCAAAAGGTATGACTATTTATATCAAATAATAAAAATAAAAAATTAATTGCAAAATTTAATGGCAATCAAGAAAAATAAAAAAAATAATAAAATTATTTTTTTCCTCTTTTAATATTGGAATATTATACGTCCTTAATAAAATTAAGCACTATTTTTTTCTGGTTAATATTTTTTGAAATTAAGTTAATAACTTAATTCCATTAATCACTGTGATAATTTTTTTAGAATAAAAACACTCTCAACTTTTGAATATCGAAAATATTTTTTGAAATTACTGTGCACTTTTTTATTTTTTTTTGAAAAATTGGGGTTGAGAAAAGCTTGAAATCAAAGAATAAGTTAATATATTAAATTAGAATGCTTTTTCAGAGAGTTTATCTTTTTTAGTTGAACTTTTTTTTAATTTAACCATTTAAAACTAAAAAAAACATTTGAAGACCAAATTAGTGCCTTTTGTGAAAAGAAAATTCCCATAATTTAGAATTTGTTTTTGTAAATGAGTTAAAACAAGAGAGTGTATCTAAAAATATACATAATTTCAAGTTTGAATTCAATGATTTTGGCAAAACATGTTTTCAAGAAAAAGTTAAATTGAAACTTTATTTATTTTTATTTTATCATTTAGTTTTTTTAATTGTTGTTAATGGAAGGTATTTGATCAGTTTTCCATTTTTAGTGTTTTTTGGGTCATAGGGACATATAATTTTGAGAGAAAAAATTTTTAAATTTAAAATTAATTTTTCCCTCCTTTAATATTAGAGGATTGAATAATTTTGATAAAAAAATTTTTTTTGGAATAATTTTTAGTAAATAATGATATAGATATTTGTTTTCTTCAAGAAACAAAAACAAAAATAAACCAAATCTTATTTTTTTTTTTTTACAATAATTAAAAATAGTTATGGTGAAAAAAAAAAAAGCCAAAGGTGGTTTACAAATATTATTTGATAAAATTTATTTGAATTTTATTTCAGAAATTCAATTATCCAGAGCAAGATGTCCAAAGAATTCGTTTTGTGGATATAATTTTTATTAATTTATATTTTAAGAGTGAATAGAAAAAAAGAATTAAACGAAATTATCCAAAAAATAATTGATCAATATCATAATTTCAAAACTATTATTTTGGGTGATTTTAATTTAATTGATATTGAGATTTTAAAATAATTTCAACGAAAAAATTTAAAAATTTTCCCAAATTCTTCAAATAGTAGAACTAATAATATTGACCATATCTTAATTAATTTTAAAAATAAAAAAATTTAAAAATTTCACAATCAATAAAAAACAATCTATCAGACCACAAAATTATAATTAATAATATTAATGTTTAAACATACAGATTGGAATATTAAAAAAAAAAATATAAGATTACTAATTATAATATTTATCAAAAAGAATTCATTAAATATTTTCGTGAAAAAAATTTTATGTTGAATACTAACTCAATAAAAAATTTTAAAAATAAATTTATCAAATATACAGATATAATTTATAAAGAAAATAATAATGACCATAAAATTGCACCATTGATTAAAAATATTTTAAGTAATCCCAACTTAATTTATCGTATCAAATAAATAAATAAATAAATAAAGAAGCTTGTAATAAATTCATTGATGAAATAAACTTAGAATTTACTAAAAACGTAATTTTTAGAAAAAAATTAATTTCTAAGGTTAAAAAAAAATGAAAATGATTTTTTTTTTTTCCATTAAAGAGTGGGTACTAAAAGTCCACCTGTTTGCCCGAATCCCTAATTTGAATTAGAGATATTGTTGAACCAAGTGAGAGCTGATCATTTCTCCCAAAAATCGGATCCGCTCCATAAATTGAGAGGGATTTTGTTCCAATTCGGTTCAGTTTTATAATAGTCAAAAAGATTCAATTTGGTCAAACGATTTCCTCAAAGAATTAGTGGTTCTAAGAAGCATAAGCCCGATTTTTAATTAAAATTACACCGTGGTGGCTATTTGAGAAACTGGTAAACAATAAGAAATAATGGTTAAGGGAATAGAACCCCGGCCTTCAGATTGTACACTGGGTTGTGTTTCCACTTGCCCATACCGGTTCTCTCGAAAAATGAAAATGATTTTAAATCTAAAAGCATGATTGATGAATATTTTAGTTATATTAAAAAAAAATCAATTGAACCAAGTCAAAATAATTTAGATTTTATCAAAAATTTAAAAAACAATCTCAGAATAAAAATATTAAAAGAGTTTAAATTTGAGATATTTTTTCCAATTGAAAATATTAATAACACTACTAAAAATTTAAAAAATAAATCTGTGAAAGGATTTCAAAAAATTGAAAATTTAAAATATATTATTAATGATGAAAATACTATAGATTTAAACCCTATTTAAAATAAGAATTTTAAAAAAATATCTTATTACAATTCAGAAAATATATAAGAATTAGTTAATTGAACCTAATAATAATAATACCGAATACATTAAAAAAAGATCAAATTTATTTATTCATAAAAAAGGAAACGAAGGGGTAGCTTTAAATTATAGACCAATTTCTATTAACCAAAGTTTTCAAAGATTATTTCTCACAATTTTATTTAAACTAATTGAACCTTGTTGGGAATTTATTCATAATTTTCAATTTGGATTTTAGAAAAAAAAATGATACTCGCATTGAAATATTAAGCTTCTTAAATACTTATAATAATAGGATAAAATCAAATAATGAAATGGAAAATGATAAAACATATATTATAATGATTGATATAGCAAAATTTTTTGATTCAATTAATTTTAAAATAATAAGAAAATAAAATAAAAAAAAATTATTTTAAATGAAATTATCAAAAATTTTTTATTAAAATATTATAAAGGAGAAGGATTTGGTATATGTTACAAGTAGATTCCTTATCACCTATTTTATTTACTCTAATTTCACATTTTCTTTTATTAAAAATCATCCCATTAACAGATCATTGTCAAATGTTTGCAGATGATTTAATTTTAATTATTAAAGGAAATAAAAATCCAATTAAATCATAAATTAAATTCAATATATAAAATTATTATTCAATTTGGACTAAAACCCAATAAAGATAAAACAGTTGTATCAAAAGATTTAAAGAAAAATTAAATATTTGGGTATTTATTTGGATAAAATTTCACATTTAATATATAATCTGAAAAAAGCAAAAGAAACATTTAATAGCTCTAAATAATTATTTAATAACAATTCTCTGAGCAATAACTTGAAAATAAGATTATTTAAATCTTTTTATATTAAGTCAATTAACATATGGGTTAGAAATATATAATTATGAAATAAAAAAGATAAATTATTTAAATTCGTGGATTAATTAATGTATTACTTGAATATGCAAAATAAACAGAAATACACCAATTTCTTATTTACAAAACAGAATTTAAAATTGAAAATATGATAATTTCAGTAAATAAAAAGAAATTTAAATTCAAAAATAAATTAGGAAATTTATCTCTTCCAAATTATGGAAAAATTAATAAAATTTAATAAACGAATAAATAATAAAATCAATTGGAACCAAAAAGATTTAATCGAACTAAAAATTGAAATATATAAATATACATATAATGAGTTGCAGAATTCAACACATTGGAAGTTTCGTTAGGTTTTCTTTAATTTTCTGTTTATTTGGAAAATCGATAGATTTTCGTAAGGTTTTTTTCAATTTTCTATTTATTTAGGAAGTGTTCTAGGTTTTTTTGAGCTTTTCTAATAAACAGAAAATTTTAATAAATTTTCGGTTTATTTTGAAAAATGAAAAAAAAACCTAACGAAAATCTATTGATTTTCCAAATAAATAGAAAACTCAAAAAAACCTAGAACACTTAACAAATAAAACAGAAAACCGCAGTTAGGTTTTCCATAATTTAAAAAAATTGAGTATAATCAAAGATTTTTCTCGATTCTTTTGAATTCGAAAAAACCGCAGTTAGGAACTTGAAGACACTTTTCTTTAGGTTTTCCTTAATTTAATAGAATTGAGTTAAATCAAAGATTTTACTCACTTCTTTTGAATTCAGGAAAAGCTCCGTTTAGATTTTTTTAATTTTAGAAATAAAAAGAAAAAAAATCTAGACACTCTACAGCACTCTACGACACTTGAAGGTTCATCCCTAATTTCTAAATTTTCGTTTAGAAATTTCAATAATCAGAAATGTGTTACTTTCTTCAATTTTTACCTGATACCATATATGTAGGAACATTTTATAAAGTCTTTTTTTATGTTTTTCAGAGGAAATTTAATTTGATTGAGATCTACGAATATAAATTATATCTTGATCTCTTTAAAAATAAAATAAAAAAAACGAATAAATATTTTGAATTTTTTATGTAATCTCTAATTTTTAATATTTTCTTATACTACAATTCATTAATTTTTTTTTTTAAAAAAATAAAACAATAGGTTGTGTTTGATTTATGGTTATTATCTGGAACCCAAAAAAATGAAATGTGGCAGAGATTTGAAAATGCGTTTATCAAATGGAGGCATAATCTTCAAACAATTGTTCAATGGTCTGTAACAACCTATGGTTTAATTAATAGAGTCATTAATTTACTTTATGGTAAACATGAAGGAACCGAAGAAATTATGATCATTGTGTAAATAATATTTTTCTTTTTTTAATTTTTTCTTTTTTCTTTTTCTATTTGTATTTGAGACATTGATAATAATAATATATATGTATATATATTCTTTTTAATAATCTTTTTTTTTAATTTAATAACTGGAGATAGTCCACCAACTACAAAAGCAAAATTTAAACCATCAAGAATTCAATTAAACGATGAAAAACTTATCTTTTTTTGGCAAAAAACTTTAGGTAAGTTTTTTCTTCATTTATATCCAACATATTTCTTATTAAACTATCTGTTTGAACTGTATCTTTCCCAATTAATTTAAAATACATGATCAAGCTTTAGTCTATTTTATAATTTAATTCTTTATCTGATTCACGTAAACCCAAAATTTGAAAAAAAGATTATCTTGTGTTTGTGTGGTGGCTTGTTATTTTATTTATTAGCTAATCAAACTTCAGCTAAATATGTATTGATAATAATGGTTCAAAAAGGCAATTTTTGACAATTTATTTTTTTTTTTCCTAAATCCGAATTGAAGAGTGTAAGACTAAGAGATTGGATGGTATTTATAAAATATATTTAATTTTTTTCGGTTGTTAATTGAAATTTTAAATTAATTTTGGATTTTTTTTTGTACTTTTAAAAAAAGGTATTTTTTAGGTAATTGACCAAAAAGGAAAATAAATATTTCAATCTGGATACCCCAAAAATCTAATTTTTTTCTAACTTAAGTTCTACCCAATTAATTAGTCTTACACTCTTCAAATCGGATTTCGGAAAAAAAAAAAAAAAAATTGTCAAAAATTGCTATTTTTGAACCACTATTAAAACCAATACCAAGTCCAAGATCGATCAACTAAGAACCAAAATAACAAGTCATCACACCAAATACAAGATAATCTTTCTTCAAATTTTGGGGATTGTAAAGCTTAATGAAATTTGAATTTTATTCAGAAAAGAATTTTAAATTTTTTTTAGCTCTTTTGGCTACATTTATCATAAAAAAAGTTTGGTAGCATTTTATTCATTTTTTCGAAACATGGCATATTTTCTCTTTTTCAACTGTATAGATTTCAATTTTTAAAAAAAAAAAAACTGATTTAGATATATATTTTTTCAGAGTTTTCCCAAGTAATTTAAATTATTAAAAAAAAATACTAAAAAATAAATATTTTTTTTTTGTTCGAAAAAAAGCCTTGGATAAACATTGTTTTTGTAAATGAAAAACATAAAAATCTTTTAATTTAATAAATTATTGTGAAAAATTATGATCATCTTTTTTTTGTTTTTTCGATAAATTAATTTTCTTTTCATAAATCTTCATTATTTTAAAAATAAATTTTAATTTTGATATCCTCTTTCAAAGAAAATTGATTTGAAAAAAAAAAAAAAAAAAAATGAATAAATTAAAAATTTATTTGTTTTAATTCTCAAACAGATCGCTTAACTTGAAAAATTAAAAAAATTGACCCAATAATCAAATTCAAAATAAAAAAAATAAAAAAAAATTATATTTCAAAATTAATAATATTATTCATCTCATTATGAAAATTAATATTCAAAAAATCAAAATTAATTCATAAAAGATCTACTTGGAGATCCAAATCAGATCCAAAACCCAGAAATCTTTTTCCAAGCAATGAGCGGGGTCAGAGATTTGGTCACACTATTATTACGAATTGGTACAAGAAGAGATTATGAAATCAAATATGAACGGGAATACTTACCGGAGCATCCAGACGGGAATTCGATATTAAACATTTTCGGGAAATCTATATTCACTGCTGTCAAACTAGCCAGGCCAGGATTTGAAGAAGGGACTGAATGCTGTTATAGTATACTGTGTACCATTTTTATGACCCACCAAAACGAGCCATTTTTAGATACTTATGTCACAAGGTTTTATGAAAGCCTAATCAGGGCATTTGAAAACGAAAAAACTGCAGGGAGGTCTATTTGTGCCATTCTATGTAACACAACAAACATTTTTTCAACAGAGTTACCCGGTGTATATATTTTGGTACCGTTTTATCTGGACATCATTAACAAAATTTTAGTGCTTAAAAAGTATCCACAAAACATTTCTGTCAGGATTGATTTATTAAGGAAATCATGTTACCAAATTTTAATAAGTTTAATTTGTTTACCGAGATATTTAAACAAGTTAAATATACAGCAGATCCGAAGCAATTTAAAATCAGAATTATTAAAAATTAAAAAATTTGAGGACTATCAGCCGTTGCTAATGCAAATTTTTTTAAAGACCTTTACCAATGAAAATGATCAAAGAAATGCTTCTCTTTTGTTATGGTCGATGGGGGTGTATTTATATGAAATAATCGATATCTTGCCAGAATATAGCTCGTTGGTCATTTTGACTTGTCAAAATTTCCTATGCAACCCACAGAATTCCCAATTGAAATGGAATGTAAGTGTCTCCTTAACGGCCTTAGAATTATTAGAAATCATTTCTGAAAAGACAAAGGATATTTTTAATCACTCCGAGATAACAATACCAAATTTGATTTCTTCCCTTTCGCAATTAATCAGAAAGTATATCAACGAACCTTCACGGTTTAATCAAGAGGAGCAAGAGCTGTTCATTTGTTCCATATTTTCAGTCATTGGTTGCTATATAATGCACCACCAATGGATTTACTCTCACCCAAAGGCCTTAATTGAAATCATGAAGTCGGTTGAATTGTCAATTCAGGCCCCCGTAATTGGAAAGACTAAAAAAAAGCAAACAAAGACTTTCCAATCAGAGAAAATCAAAGACGCGGCAATGTATTTATTCCATAGATTATTTAAGGAAGTGGGCAATTACCCTTCATTGTCGGGACCCTCAACAAAGTCTACATTAATCACAGAATCTATAATCAAAGACGCATTCAAATTGGATGAAGACCACTTCAATAAATTAACAAATTATTTTATGATCAAAAGGAGCCGAATATTAACCATCTTTGAAGAACCAAATTTGGCAAAAAGCACGAACAAGGGAACCGAAAATATTGTCAAAAGGGACGAAAAGAGTTTGATATTATTAATCAGAGAAATTAATGGCAAATATGCATGGAGAGTCAAATTTCGATCTTTGCCTTTGTCCAGTAAATTAGTCCCGCAATCCCAATGGGAAAAGCACATTTGGAACGGCGAGCCCAGAGCACCAATTTATAAACAGGAAATTATTTTATCAGAGGAGCAATCGCATGAACAGGAAATTGACTTTGGCTTAGATAATACCATCTTAGATTATTTTTCAATCGAACGCGGGTTGCAGCATAACTGCTTAACACATGTGATGGGTATACAGCACAGATTGGAAGAAGTATATAGATTTTTAGAAGACGAGGTTTCTGAAATCGACATCAATTGTAAAAGAAATAAGCCCATTAAAAGAAATTTCACAAATAATTTGATTAATAAAAATAAATACCAGGATCAAAAAGGCAATAAGGATAGCAATTTCAAAATAAAACAACAAGAAAATTATGAAATCAAAAAAGAAAATTATGAAATCAAAAAAGAAAAAATTAATCCAAATGAAAAAAAACATTCCAAGTTTTCATTATTGGGATCAGGCAAGCGCAATAATAATGACGATGATGCTAACAATTATTTTTTTAATAATTCCCGATTATTTTTAGCCAATTTAGGTTTAATTAAATTAGATGGTGAAGACTATTTGGATATTATCGATTCAAATGTCAATTTCAAAAAATCTTTGGGATTATTAGATAAATTCCCCGAGCGGATTAATCATATTTGCAACATATTCTATGTCGGTCCAGGACAAAACCGTTTAACAAGCCCAGATCAAATTTTCCTAAATAAGGAAGGATCAAAGGATTTCCAAATCTTTTTAACAGAACTTGGGTGGGTTGTGGACTTGGAAAAACACCAAGGGTTTAAAGGCGCATTAGATACAGAAACCACTGGACAGTATGCACCTTATTATTCCGATTTTAATATGGAAATCATTTTCTATGTTTCAACAATGATCACATTTAATGATAATAACCTGATCAATAAAAAAAACCTCTTCTCGAAAAATAGAGTGATTATTGTTTGGGTTGACGATAAACGCATCTTTGACCCGAAACTGATTAAATCGGGGAAAAATACTATTTTTGTTATCATTAAGCCCCATTATACAGGGCTATATTCGATACGAATCGAAAATTATTTAACTTCGTCTCTAACTTATGGCCCCTTATTAACTAATTCTTTATTGTCGAGACATTTGCTCGCAGAATTGGTTAGAAAAACTGTCATCGTAAATGATAGACATTTGGCCATTTCGGAACACTCTTTAATAGAACCCTTAAGATATAGAATGGGCAATATCAAAGCTATTAATAATAGATTCAAAATACATCTAAACACCAATTCGTTCTATTCTAAATTATTTTCAAAAAAGTAATTTTTATTATGATTTTTTTTTCTTTTTCCTTTATAAGAATATCTTTACAATTTTTAACTTTATTTTATTTTTTTTCATTTTCGTTTTTTTTAATAAAAATATCTTTAATATTTAAAAAATCATATATAAGATTATATAAGATTAGATTCAAATAAAGTTAGAATTCTTTACATCAAAATTAACTATCAAATTATTTTTTTTTATTTATATTTTTTTTTTATTTTTTTATTCGATATTTCTTTCAGAAACAATTTGTTTATTTTGAATTTTTTATTATTTGAATATAGTAATTGACAGATAAAATACGAATACATAATTTTAAATATTATTAAATCAATGGGATTTATTGATAAATAAGAAAAAAGAAAGTTAAATACGAACAATAATTAGATAGGATTTTCATTTATTGTGAAATATAAATAAAAGTATAGTTATTTGGAATAGAATCCTTAGTACAAATAAAAATTTGTAATTTAACTTGGTTATAAAAGTTTAGGTAATCTGTTTTTTTGAACATTAATTAACGATTTCCAAAAAAATAGGTACAAATTTCCTTTGAAAACTCTTAATTAAACTCAATTCTAATTATTATTATTTAAATATCCAAAATTGTTAATTATTATTAATTGATTCTTCATAATCATTTGATTTGTTTATTTAAACAGATTATTACTTTAATTACAGATGTAAAACTTTCGGATCTTAATCTAAATACAATTTGTTGGTTTGGGAGATATTTCTTAAATCATAAATATCAACAGTTATAATCTCAATTTTATATCGAATTATTTAGGTGCTGGAAAATTGGTTGTGTCTTTTTTTTTTTTCTTTTTGATTTTAAAAAAATTCTTTCTTTGATTTTTCATGAAATATTGATTATAGGCTCGAAAATTCAATTTTATTTTAAAAAATATAATAAGTGACGAGAGATTACTTTTAACAAATTATTTTACATGTATTTGAAATATATTGAGATTAAAACTAACTTTTGAAAAGGAAACTAATGTAACTACAATTAATTGAGAAATAAAAAGATCAAAATTTTCACTCAGCTTTCCAAAAAAATCCCTTCACACAAATTTAAATAAAAACATCAAAATCACTCATTTGAAAAGGGTAAATTGATAATTTAAGCTTCTTTACAGATTAGGTTACAAGATTTTGAAAATTTTTTTATGGAAAGCCGAATCACAATTTTATTCCATTTATTTTGCAATAAACAGTAATCTTTGGATTTTTTGATCAATGACTAAATCTGGTATTTGAATTATAAATGGAAAAAAATTTTCACTTCCTTTTCAATATTTTTTTGACTAATTTTAGTTTCCAAGAAGTAGTTTATAAGATTGTAAGAAGGAACTCTATTTGAAAAGAAAATTGAAAAATGAGGTGAACATTTTTCCGATTTACCATTCACATACTATGAAATAAAACTTGATATAAAACAATTGAAAAAATTGTTACTACAAGATGGTTCTATTGATTAATTATTACTTATTGTAATCTTACCATTTTGGTTTTTATCTTTAGATTTTGAAAAATACAAATTTTGCCAAAATGAAAATTTTTACTTGTTATCAACCGGAAAATCAACGAAAAATTTGAAAAAATTCAAATGGTAAAATTATTGGTTTATATCGGTCCCTTTTACTCCAAAAAGGATAATATTGGCCGTATTGTCCTTTTTCCCTCATTTTTTAAAAAAAAATTAATAAATTATGTAAAGTGTCTTTAAAATGACACTCTATGGTTGATAAGTAAGTTATCTCCTTCACATTTTTCAATATTTTCCCTTTGACAAAAAAAAATGAAAATATGTGTTGTATTGTTTCGATGGCTAAAAGCCAAGGAACAATACAACACATATTTTCACAGAGTCGAAGACGAGGGAAAATATGGCTAATATTTATAATTTTTTTTTTTGTGAAAGGGAAAATATTGAAAAATAAAAAGGAGATAACCCACACTAATTATTTTAAAAAAAAAAAAGAATTTATTTTTCAATAATAAGAAAAGAGTTTTTTAGGAGTCATTTCAACTCTCGAGAACTGTTAGTCTAACTTTTCATTCTAACAAACCATAATTATAGACAAACAACTTGTCAAATAATTCCCTTAAATTGGTTCCTTATTTCTGAATTTATAGAATTATTTGTTTTTTTCAATCTGTAAAAGAATAAAAGCTGTACAACTTTTAATGACAATAGTTTGTTAAATTGTACCATGTATAATTGCTTTTTGATTTCTGAGGAGTTGATTCAGCCTATTATAACTAAATCAAATTTTTAAAAGATTTTTTAATCGATCGTCTATTCAATTTGTAAATTCTTTTCAAAGAAAAAAAAAAAAAAAATTGTTTTTGGTTTACAAAAAAATTCCATTTTAGAATTTCTCATATTTAAAATGGTTTGCCTAAATAAGTGACATTTTCAAAAGTTTGAATTAATTATTCAATTTTTCAAATAATTTACAAATTTGTTGAAAATTCTATCCCCTTCAAAAAATAGGATAAAGGAGGAAAGTTTTTGTTAAGAAGGTGTCTATATTTCAGAGCTGTTCTTTTATTGAAAATATTATCAGAAATAATGTCTTGCATCAGAAACAAACACAAATTCTTTTTGGTTGGGATAACTGTTGACCCCTTATGATCACAAACAAACTCTTCAAGAATCCTTGTTGTGAAAAGTTTTTTTTTGTAAAAAATTTGAATTTGGAGAGAGGTAACCAAAGTATTATTAGATCACGAAAGTGGTAACCCTATTCATTAAAAAGTCATACCGTATCTTAATCAAAAAAATTGCAAAAAATAATAAATACGGATTTTTTAATTTTGAAAAATAATTTCCTAAAAGGAACTTTGACATTTAATTTATTTTTTTTACTTTTGCATACTTTGTCAAATGTCAAAAACAAATTTCGATAAAAAACAATCTCACAAGCTTTTTAAAAAACTTGAAAAAATATCTTCATCGGTTCTAATCTTAAAATCAGATTTTTCAATCCTTTTTGCAAATAAAATAAGTGTCCAGCTCTTTGGTGCACACAAAATAAACCTTAAGAATTTCAAAGTTTACGATTTGTCACCAGGTAAAATTTGATCCTTTCTTTATTCAAAAAAAAAAAAAGAAAAAATGATTATTTTTGGTAATGTGTCAATACAATCGAAAGATCTTGTAATTTTATCCAAGAATTGAAACTAACCCTTATTCTTCAAACCAAGATCCAGATCAATAAAATTGTTTAAAAATAATTAGAAATATTTTTTTTCGTATTTTTAGTCCATTTCTTTTTTTTTTTTATGTAAAGAAGCTAAAAAAAGCAAACTAAAAAAAAAAAAATTTCATCTTTCTTTTTTGATGATTTCTTTCCAATTTACTCTTTTTAATGAATAGGCTTTCAAAAACACTTTAATCTAAAAACAAAAGATTACATCACCAATGCTTTTGAACCAATAAAAAGGTATTTCTTTTGTTTTTTTATCTTTATTTTTTTAATTCCAATTAACCAACAAAAATTGAAATTAAACTTCCCAACAATACTAACAACAAATTAAAGAACATCTTTTTCAATCAACTTTCCAAAAAAAGATTTTGTAATAATCTCTTATACTGGCATTTGAATTCTAAAGGGGAAAAATTTTCACTTGTTTTTCAAACATCTATTTCCAAAATAGAGCCCCAACTACAACCCACAGCTTTGGTAACTCAAAGTAGTAAAGAAAAATCTGGTCAAGGAGGTGAAAATTTATTCCCATTTAGAATTCAAATACCAGTATTTCAAATTTTTATTTCTTAAAAATCAGCGTACTTTATTAATATCCCTTTTCGAATTGGGGTCTTTTATGATTTATTTTAATTCAAAGGATGGGAATTTTTTGGAAAGCTGAGTGAAAATTTTGAACATATTGTTTTACAATTAACAGTACAAACAACAATTTTAAGAATAAAAAAACACAAGCCTTGTCAAAGAGATAAAAATGTAAAATATTTATTATTTTTGAGCTTTTTGAACATGAAGAACAAAATTTTCCCTATTTGTTTAAAAATAAATTGAACACAATTTTCATTAAACTTTCCAAAAACAGATTTAATAATCGTCTAACATTTCAAATTTTTATTTCTGTAAAAGAATCTTAAGGGAGTAGCCACGGTAAAGAAAAATTTTTCACTTTTTTGCAATTTTGATTGGGATCAGAAAATAACATTTTTTACTCTGGCTGTACCTCATTGATTTTTATTATTTAAAGTACTTCATTCATAAGATTTTTAAATTTTTTTTTCAAAGTCTCAAAGATATTGCCACAATAGAATGTTGAGTTGAATTGCTTAAAATAGTGTTTTGAATGTTGAATAACTTATCTTTTATCCTTATCTCAACATTCTATTGTGGCATTTAATTTTAACATTTTTTCAATTTTCATCATTTTTGAGATTTTTTTAATCCTGACAACATAAAGCAATTAGAAATATTTTTTTATTAGTGGCATTTAGGATTAATGGATTTTGTTTAAAAAGAACAACAACATTACAATTGAGAGAATCATAAAAGGAAACATAAATGGGACTTAAATAGCTAGAAGGATTCCAAAATTAGAATAATTAAGTCAAATTATAACTTGTTAGGATTTTAAATAGTTGGGTTTAGTGGAATTGGAGAAGTGAATATTATTATATGTTATCAAAGTTTAAACCAAAAAAATAGCCATAAGTTTTATTCAAAGAATCTGAAATTATCTTCTCCCAAAAAAAAAAAACTAAACCCCATTCCAAAAATTTGGACATACCTAAAATCAAAAATAGGGAAACAAAAACTCAATTTATGATATTTTTCCAAACCTAATATAAAACCACATTTAAGTTATATGTTCTTAATAAAATTAAGCACTATTTTTTTCTGATTAATATTTTTCGAAATCTAAGTTCGATACTTAATTCAATTAAACACTGGGATAATTTTTTTTTAGAATAAAAAACACTCTCAACTTTTGAATATCAAAATTATTTTTTTGAAATTACAATGCACTTTTTTATATTTTTTTTGAAAAATTGGGTTGAGAAAAGTTTGAAATAAAAGAATAAGATAATATATTAAATTAGAATGCTTTTTCAGAGAGTTTATCCTTTTAGTTTAACTTTTTTTTAATTTTACCATTTAAAAATAAAAAAAACATTTGAGTACCAAATTAGTCCCTTTTGTAAAAAGAAAATTCCCCATAATTTAGAATTTGTTTTTGTAAATGAGTTAAAACAAGATACTGAATCTAAAAATATACATAATTTAAAGTGTGAATTCAATGATTTTGGCAAAAAATGTTTTCAAGAATAAGTTAAATTGAAACCTTATTTATTTTTATTTTTTCATTTAGTTTTTTTAATTGTATTAATGGAAAGTATTTGATCGGTTTTCCATTTTTAGTGTTTTTTGGTTCGTAGGAACATATAGTATTAATGGTTTTTTAAGTAATCATTTTCATCCAAATATAAGAAAACAATATAAAATAAAAAATCAAAACAAGTGTGTCCAAAATAAGGAAACGAGCTGAAATGAAAGAGTTTGAACAAAAAATATATTAGTTGATTTGTTGAAATTACACCAACAATGGTTGATCGATCAAATGATAAGATACCATGCACCGGTTGTATGTGGGTTTTTCAATTTAAGAAACTCAACTGTAACCTTCTATCAACCATCTATAAAAAATTTTCAGATCTAAGTAAACAGATTAAGTAACTTCAGAAATAGAAAATGAAAACAAAAACAAAAAAGACAAAAAATGAAATAGTTTGTTAAATTAAAATTAATTTCCAATTGGATGTAAATCATGTTATTGTTATATTTCCAACTGTTTAAACTGTACCCAAATTAATGGAATTAAGTTTATTTTAATAAAAAAATAAAAAAAAAAAAAAAAACTATTTTATCTATATAATCTCTTTTTTTTTATTGTTGAACATTACTAAAAAAAAAATATCAAATAATTTTTTTAAAAAAATTTTTAGAGAATCTACGATCACACGCCACTAAAATAAAATGTTCTTATCTCATCTCTCTCAAATTTTTATCATGCCTTATGGTGTAGCTACTCCCTTAAATTATTAATTTCTACCTTTTATTGTTATTTGAATATTAAATGGGAAAAATTTTATCTTCAATATCAATTTCCTTTTTCAAATATAAATGACCACAAAAGGAATCCACTTCTTCGAGAACTGTATTTATAATAGAAAAATCTGGAAATGGGAGTGTAAATTTTTTCCCATTTAGAATTCAAATACCAGTAGAATTGTGTACTCTGATGGTTTGTTTTAGGAGATATTGATCTTTCTCACTTTTTTGGAAAGCTGAATGAAAATATTGATCTTTTTAGATATATCCTATTCCAATGAAAATGATAGCTTGATTTTTCTAAACAAGTTAAAAGAAATAAATCTTAATGAAATAATTTTAAACTGTGAATGTTTGAAATTATTTTCATTAATTAATAATCGTGAAATCTATGATTTTACGCTTAAATTTCTGAAAGGGAATTTAAGCCCAACGAGCAACTAGAAGTGTAATTTACACTTCTTCAATAATCAAAAAAATATTAATCTTTTTATTATACAATGAACAGTAATTAATAGTGTTTATTAAAAGTGAAGTTATTAAAAAGTTGAAAAAGTAGCAAATGTTTTTTTTTTTTTTTTTTTTGATAAATTATTTTAATTATGGGTCCGGTTATCAATCCCATTGAATAATTGAAAATAATAATTTCAAAAAAGTCCTAAACATCGTTATTAATAATATTAATTATGGATCTGTGAAATTCAAAAAACCGAAAATAATTGTTTGATAATTATTAAAAAGTATTGATAGGAAATTTAATTAAATTTTTTCATTTTTTAATCGGTGTTAGCAATACAGCAATTGGCCAAAGTATTTCTTATTTTTATACAATAAAAAAATAATTTTTAACTTTATAGTGGGAAAAAATCGAGCATACATTATTCGTGTCTCCAAAAAACATTTGATAAATTGGAGTTTTGGTCTGTGGTTTATGTAACACTCATTCGAATTAATTTTGAACCATGCTTTCAAGTAATTTTCAAAAAGGCAGATGGACCATCTGAAGAGAATGAATCAGAGACATCATTAAAAATTGATTTGGGCACAATAACAACAGAAACCGAAACAGATAATTTGGAAGGTTTGAATTTTTATTTATTTTATTTTAAAATTTATATTTGAATTTTATACACATTTGTTTCGATTTGTTACAACCATCTATGTTCTTTTCGAACTGATATAGCACATTTAAAAATGAAAAAAGAAAAAAACTATTTCAAAAATCATGTTTTTTAAAATTATAAAATATTTTATCTTGAGTTTACTTATCTCTTTTAATGCTATGTAATTTATTTTTTTTTTCCAAAAAAAAAAAAAAAATGTAAAGTAAAATAATAAAAAGAGGGTTCAATATTTTGTATTAAAATTTCTCAAATTATTACAAGGTTAAAAATTAACAGAAAATAGCTGTTTTTTCAAAAAAATTGAAATAAAAAAATAATTTGTGAATTCTAATAATATTCAAATTTTCAAAATTACATATAATGTTAAATTTTGACACATGTTATAATTCAAAGATCTTGAAAATTCTTCCAAGAACACGTTATACAACGTAATAACAATTGCCAGACTGATCCTCTAAACTTTTGAAATTCCTATTAGTATTTAATGATTTATGAACTATAGTGGTAAAATCTTTTAAAAATATTTTTCAAGCCGAGCACAAGTGAAAATATCATATCTCTATTTGAAGAGTTTTAGTTTTTATTGTTAAGGATTGAATGTTATAAAAAAGGGGGGTATTTAATATGGTTAAGAGAGGATTTTGAAGTGACTAAATTTGTGTATTTTTAGAGTTTTGTATTGATTGCTAAGGATTAAATGTTTATAAAAAAGGCGGGCATTTAATATGATAAACAGGGGATTTTGAAGTGAATTGAATTTGTATCTTCTAATTTAAAGATTTTTGGGATATAGAAAGTCTAGACCTCGTCATTAAAAGTATTTGAAAAACAATTTAGTTTTCTATAGGCTTTGAGTTTTTTTTTTTTTTTTTTGATAAAAAATGATTTTTAGAAGCAAGTAGTTATGTAATATCCCCGTGTCAGACTCGAGATAAAACTTCAATTAA
The DNA here is from genome assembly GCA_027625915.1 of Anaeramoeba flamelloides. Taxonomy (NCBI): domain Eukaryota; family Anaeramoebidae; genus Anaeramoeba; species Anaeramoeba flamelloides. The sequence goes on along the minus strand of JANTQA010000032.1, from coordinate 5,552,299 downwards.
AAAAAAGGTATTTTGGGTGTGTTACACTTATTATATTTAATTTAAGAATAACTTTGGCTGGGTAGAAAATAGATTTCAAAAAAATGAAAAAAAAATGAAAAAAAACTGAAATTAAAAATGCCGGGGAAAAGTTATTCTTTAGGAAATCTTACGAAACTTGCTCAAAAAAAAAAACACTCTTAATTGAAGTTTTATCTTGAGTCTCCGATGAGGATATTACATAACCACCTTCTTCTAAAAAATCATTTTTTCTCCCAAAAATAAACTCCAAACCTATAGAAAACTAAATTGAGTTTAAAATACTTTTAATGACGAGGTCTAGACTTTCTATATCCCAAAAATCTTTAAATTAGAAGATACAAATTCAATTCACTTCAAAATTCCCTGTTTATCAGATCAAATAATCGCCTTTTTTAAAAATAGTATATCCTTAATAATCAATCCAAAACTCTAAAAATACACAAATTTAGTCACTTCAATAATCTCTTTTTACCATATTAAATATCCCCCTTTTTTGAATTAATCCAAATAAATAAAAATAATAAGAATAATATCTTTGATATTATTCAAAATAAAGATTCATTATTCATCTTATCATTGGTTAATGATAAAGAAAATTATGATTCTCTGTTAAAATTTCTAAACAAAAATTTAGAAATTAGGGCTATAAGAGGAAATTAATTTCCTCCCTTCAAAATAAAAAAAAAATCCCCCTTTTTTATAAACATTTAATCCTTAGCAATCAATTCAAAACTTTAAAAATATACAAATTTCGTCACTTCAATAATCTCTCTTTACCATATTAAATATCCCCCTTTTTTATAAACATTTAATCCTTAGCAATCAATACAAAACTCTAAAAATACACAAATTTAGTCACTTCAAATCCTCTCTTTACCATATTAAATACCCCCCTTTTTTATAAGCATTTAATCCTTAGCAATAAAACATAAAACTCTAAAAATAGAGACACCATGTTTACACTTGTGTGTGAATACTAAAAATAAATTTTTGTTATTTATTTTTTTTTAAAATTATTACATTAGAAGAGAGTATAATTCTGGAAATATAAACAGAAAAAACAATTATTCTCAGAAAATTTATTTTTTAAAGTTAAAATGATCCTGATCGATCCCTTAACACAACACACCCTGCTGAAAAAAAGCTAATTGAAACTTTTGAGCCTTCAAAATTAAAATAAATGATTGTAAAATTTGAAATATTCTTCTTTTATCATGTCATTACTTATGCTATACCACAAAAGAAATAAAAAATTGAAAAAGAAATAATCTATTTTTTTAAACACAATAAGGCATTTCCAAAAAAGTGTGACATTTTTTTATACATTTCATAAAAAAATCATCTTTGTTAGTAAAGGTATTTGTTGATTGAATATACCAAAATAAGTTTAATATTAATAACGATTGAATACATAACGATGGTTTTTATTTCTAAATATGTTTGATGAAATATTTGAAAAAAAAAAATAGCACTTTTTTTTGGAGAAAACGATGCACAACCAATTTCAATAAAAAACTGGAAATATGGAAATGGATCAAATGATTTTTTAAACAATCAAATGTAGTCATATGTTTTCAATTCTATTTGAAATTTTTTTGAGATTAGAAAAGTTATAAAAACGATTTTTTCTTACAAAAAGAAAATAATAACACAGCAATTTATACCCCAAAAAAAATATCAGATAAAAACGAGATCATAAAATTTAATATCTTTTATTTATGTAATACAATAATAAGAAACAAATTGAATTCTAATCAAGAATCAATAAATGGTAGTTAATGATTTTGTATATTTAAATGCTTTTTTTTAGGATTGAGTTTAATAAATATATTTTAAAATAAATTTACCCGATTTTTTGGAAATAGCTTATGTGTATACACATACTAGTTAATAACTTAAAAATAACCAATTTCAATTTCTTTGATCAAATATAATAATAATAACCATTGTGGAAAAAAAGTGAAGCAGGGGAAAAAAGTGAAACGGGAATTTTAAATGAAAATCTTAATAGAACCAGAAAATTCAAAGATCAATCAATTAAAAAAAAAGAATAAATAAATAAATAAAGACCAAATGAAGTATTCAGCACAATAACAGTTTTTTTAATACTATCTTTTGGTATGGACTTTTTTTTTGATTGATCAATTATTAAAAATTTGTTCTAAAAATTGACTATTTTTGAGGATCTCCAAAACCACATCAACAATTTGGATAAATCAAGTAGATTTATATTGTATTTGTTGGATTGATTGAAAATAATAAAATGGGTTATTATTTGAAGTTAATGGGTTTCTTCTTTTTATTGATTTTAATTTTCATTTTCATTAACATTCCCATTGAAAAACAGTTTTTCACTTTTTTTCCTGTTTTACTTTTTTTCCAAAACGGTAATAATAATTAATAGTTTTTTTTTTTTAATGAAAAAAAAAATAAAAAATTTTATACATTATATTGATGGGTGAAACTGACCAGATAAAAAGATATTTTTCTTTCTCTCTTTTATGTTATCAATTTTCTTTAAAAATGAAAATTTAAAATTTTATTAGAGTTATGAATACTTTTGTAAATTCAAAATTTTTTTTCTAATCCGACTTTTATAACTATAGTAATAATTGTTATTATTTACAAAGTAAAATTGATTATAATTTGATATCTTTGAAATAATTTATAAACAAACTTGAAATAATTAATATAATACATTTTGTTTTGTTTCTGATTTTTTAATGGTAAATAATAGATGAGTGCTATGAAGACAAATTCCAATTCGAAGTGAATGCAATCAAAAAACTGGTCACACAAGTTGATCAGAACGAATTTTCGCAAATTTTTTTACAGCACCTAGAAAAAGTTATCAAAATCTACACTGAATTAGTTGAAAAAAAGAATGCTAAAATTGAAAAATTTGACAATAAATTGAAAATAGAGAAAAAAAAATATAAATCCAAATACGATGGCTTACAGTCACATTTACAAAGAAGAATGGACGGACTTGAAAACAACAAAAATGATAAAACCAAATTGATGAAAAAAAGTCTGGGTTTAAAAAGTAGAGTGAACAAATACACCCAGCTAATGAGAAAACATCAAATATACATTGACAAGCTCAATAAATTAGTAGAAGACAGTGATGAGGACAGTGGAAGTGATAGCAACAGTGATTACAATTAAATGATTTTATTTTTATTTATTTTTTTTTTTTTAAAATTTAATGAATCCTGTTTACAAGATAATTTTTGAATTTACTTCAAATCATACATTTATCTATTTTTACAAATTAATAACTAACAAAATAATTATTTAAATCCAAAAATTCCTTTTTATTTAAAGCAAGTTTTTATATAAAAATTGATAATTAGTATTTTCATTGATTGGGTATGTTTATGGATCATGATGCTTGAAGTTGTAAAAAAGATTATTTGTTTCTTGTGTAAGTATCAATTAATTGGTGTATTATAAAACCAACACATTTAAATTGATAAAAAAATATTCTAATAAAAAAAAAAAAAAATTAATAAATTGATGATAGATGATAAACTTTTCTTTTATGAAACAGAAAATTTAATTTTACTTTTTAAATGAAAAGAAATACTTTTAATTCAATTACTGTTAAATAAATTTTGGAATATTTTTTGATCATAAATAAATATTGAAAAATTGAAATTCAAAATACAATAAATCAAATAAAATACCAAGTAAACTTCAGATCACTCAAAGGGGTCCAGCCAAAAATGGAAAAATTCACTTTATTTTTAATAATCAACAAAACTTAGATTGTTTATAAACACAAGAAATAATAAACTTCTTATTAGAGTTGAATATCATAAAAGAAAAGCAAGAAGAAACCATCGATTTCAAAAAAAGGAAAATATTTAAAAATTTTTTGGGCCACTTTCATCCGAATATCTCTTGCAAAAATTTCTCAATTTCTTTAGATAATTAAAATTTTTAACAATAAGATTTTTTACTTGCAAATGGATGAATTTTTATAGAACAGTCAAATCCTCTATTTTCTTAATGTTAATTTGGAGTTTCAACCATTTTTTTTTCAAATTTAATTATAAAATAAAAAGATAAGAAGAAAAAATTATTTACAAAATGAGAAAAAATAAAATTTTTACAAAATGAGAAAAAATGATTTTTCATCTAAAAATTGAAATTTTATTTTGAGAAGAATAATGAATTAAATTCAAGGAATGTATTCTATTTCTTCAATAAAACTGGGCAACTTGGACTGATAATGATTTTCTATTTCAAAAAAGTAATAATCCTAAATTAAACTATTTTTCAGTCAAAAGGGCCCAGTTGTTATCGGTAAAATACACGTGTTTAAAGGGTTTGCATAGATATTAGAAGAAAAAATTTATTTTGGAAATTTTCAAAACTGAAATCATTTTTATAAATTTCTACACTTTCTTATTTTTTGTTTTTTTTTAAAAGGTAATTCCTTTGTAAAATTTTTTTTTATTACAAGATCAATAGTCACTTGGTAAAAACGTGTAATTCTAAGGTTATTGGAACCATGGAAATGATTGTTGAGAAATCATATTGATTTCTATTGCAATTCTATTCGATCTTTGATCTTGATATTTGTTTAATAAATGTGAAAAATTTTCACTTTATTTTCATTTCCATTTTCAAATAGAAACCACAAATACCAACACACTTCGTTTGGGGGCTTGATTTCTAAAAGAAAAGTATGAAAAATGAAGTGAAAAATGTTTCCTATTTATTATTCAAATACCTGTAGAAGTTCAAAACGAACATTGTTGTTTTTCTCAATAGTGTCCTAAGAATTTGAGTTTTTCAATTTTTCAGAAAATCTATTGATTAATTAGTTTTCTATTAGACATATATCAACAATTCTTTGGTGTGTATTATTCTGTTTATTTCTTATATGTTTTTCAAAGGTCAATTAAAGCTGTTCCAAGGCTACCGTGATTTTTTCTATGAATCAAATCTTGATGCTGATATAGATTTTTAAAAAGTTGGATATGAGGATAAGAAAGCTCATATTGAAAAAAAATTTTCACAAATGACCTCATTTGAAAAATTTTCTTTTGATACAAGAAAAATTAATTTTCAGATCCCTCAATTGCTTCAAACCTAGAAAATCTTTTGAGATGCCACTTAAAAGTTTCTCTTGAAATACCGAAAAAATTTTTGATCTTACCACAAGAAAATCTTTGAAATAAGTTCATTTGTGAAAATTATTTTTCAATATGAGCTTTCTTATCCTCATATCCAACTTTTTAAAAATCTATATCAGCATCAAGATTTGATTCAGACAAAAATTCATGGTAGCCTTGGAAAGACTGTATATAAAATAATTGATATTTGAAAAAAAAGTTGGGCCCCTTTGACTGAAACAGAGTTTATGTAAAAATAGATTTTTTACAATTTTTTGAAAAAATTTTGATTGTTTGAAGGTAATTTTTTAAGAAATTTGTATTCAATGAGAAAATTTTAAAAAAGAATAAAAGATTTTTTCCCCTCTTTTTAATAAATTTAATGATTATTATTATTTCCAATAACTATTTACGACACCTAATAACAAAAAATTATTTTTATTATCAAATTAAATGTCAAATATTCTAAATTTTCGCTGGGTAGATTTGGAAAAGCTATATTACCCGAAAAATAATAGGCTAGATATATATATATATATATATATATATATATATAACAAAAGAATTATTAATTGACAAGTAAAAATATCCCCAGAGTAATATATTATCTTAGTTTACAAAACACTCACAAATATTTAAATCCTGATCCAGCTAGTACAAAGAATTAATTTCACATTTTCAATAAATAATTTGATTAAACAATATGATTGAGAACTAATTCTTCTTTATCAAAGATAACAACATTAATTTTTCATAAATAAGAGTATTTGTGAATAATCCTAGTAAGAATCTTAACCAACCTACTTTAAAAGTAGATTAATGATAACTGATCTTGGTTAACATTAGTTTGAAAATTTGATATAATTTTTTTTTTTTCTTTTTAAAAAGAAATTTTACTTTTCTTTTGATCTGATATATTAACAAATCTTTATCATCTTAATATTTAAGGACAATTATTAGTAAAAATAATATATATTGTTCAAAATATTTTTATATGGAATGATCTTATGATTTCTCAAATATGATGTATTTCAGTCATCATTTAAAAACACATTTTTCGAAAAAAATTTAATTTAAAAATATTACATTGATAATGGACATGATCCCTTCTTTGCAATAAAACTCTCTATCTATTAATCAAAGTCTTATAGAATTGTAAAAGTGAATCCTTTTTTTATTACTGGTTTTTAAAAAAATATTGATTGGTTTTTGATTCATTACTTATCATATTGTCGATGGTGGCTATATTAACAAACTGTTAAATAAAAGATTTTATTGGTATTTGAAAAAAAGAGACAAGAAATTTATCATAATTTTTTAACACTTTAATTACAAAATTCCTTTTTCAATAATTAAAAGATTTTCGATTGCATAATTTATGGCTGAAAAGGGGGAAAAAATAAAAGCAAAACGATTATTAGCAGATGGGTAAATATCAATCTTTTATTGCCTTTTTTTAATTTTATTTATATCTTCAGATGGTTTTTTTTTCATCTACAATCGACTTTTGATCTCTTTCAAAAATAAATATCCTTCAGGATCTTGAAAATTAATTTTATGAAACCCCCCATAAGATCTCTCTATTTTTTACACACACATAAATCTATCATTTGAAAAATAATACTTGTTCATCTTTTTATTGATTCTTAATTGTATTTCAACTTTTAGTCTCTTGACAAATTATATAATTGTCAAAGTGAAGAAATCTAAATTGACAACCAAAAAAAAAATTTGTTCCTCAATTGTTATTACTGCTATTTGTATTCTAAATGGAAAAAATAATCACTTACTTTTCAATTTCCTTTTACAACTAGAAACTGAGTAATCAAAGAAAAAGGTTGTAATTAAGATCTATATATAGAAAAGGAAATTGAAAATGAACTGATAATTTTTTCCCATTTAGAATTCCCAACCAAGAGATTTTATAAGAGTTGTAATACTGAGGTTTTCTCTTTTCAACAAAATGTAAGTTTACTCAATTGATGTATTATTGTGATCATCAAAGAATATTCATTAATTAAAGATCGTACTACAAAATGCCCCCGATTAAGGTATTAACTATGTTAGTCATTAAATATTATAAAAAGAGAAAGACAATATGGATAGTTTGTGTTCACATTTTCAAAAATTCATTTCCATTTTTTGTTGAAGAACTATGAAAAGGCTTTGGGTGATAATATTAAATAATTCATTCAATATTTCAAAAATTCTTTTTAAAAATTTGAAAGCTTTTACAAGCTATTTATGAAAAATAAAAAAACAAAATTTTCACTTAGCTTTTCCTATATTATTTTTATACTTAATAAAGAGTTTACAAAGAAATAGATTGACTATTGCCCAAAAAAAAAAAGATTTTTAAAACAGGTAACATTTTAAATCTTTAATATTGGGTAAAATAAGCTTAATTTATTAATTTCTCTTTTATAATTGGGGAAATTGATGACTTGTTTTAATTCTTGGAAGTTGATTATTTTTTGGTAAAGCTGAATGAAAATTTCGATCTTTTTATTTGATTATTCAGAATATCAAAATATTTAGAATTATTTTAAAGATCCAAAAATAGTTATTTTTTTTAATAAATTATGTAAAATTAGAAAAACTCTAAGATAAAGTTCAAAAGAAACCAGGGTATTATTTAAAATAATGTTGTGTTTAATACTCTCATCCATCTTTAATTATTTATTTTTTCATTTATTAATTTACTTTTCTTATGGTTTTCAGGTTCTATTTATTGTTTCGAATTCAAAAATATATGTGACTTTTTTATTATTTCACTTTATTTTTTCTAAAAGATAAAACACTTTTTCTAAAACTATTATTTGATATTTAAAAGAGAAAAAAACTTTATATCTATTTTAAATTCTTCAAAATGTCTTATTTAGGATTCTTTGTTTTCCCTATATATAATCAACAAAAAACGGATAAACCAAATAATTGTAGATTGTACACCCTAATAAAAAACATTTTTTATAACATCTCTATAACAGTTTTAAAACAATATTTCCTTTTATATGGTGATTTTTTCAATATTTTTTTGAAAAATATTCTTATAACAGGATTATAACATGTTAAAAATATTAATAACAAATTTTTATGTTAAATAAGTTGTTATTAAAAATTTTATAAAAATTTCAACCTTTCTAACATCTTTACAACATGTTTATAACACCAATTAAAAACTTTTTTTATCGGGGCAATAGTCAATCTATTTCTTTGTAAACTCTTTATTAAGTATAATAATAATATAGGAAAAGTAAAGTGAAACTTTTTTTCTGATTTATTCTTCAAATACTCGTAAATCTTTTAATGTCTTCAAGACGGTTCTACACATTTTTAAAAAGGATTTCTAAAATTTTCCCTTTTTTTGATATAATTGTGATTTTTCATTATGGGGATACTTTTTCGTGTATGCGCACAAGGGTCAGGAAACTTGAAAATATATTGGTTGTAGTTAGTAACATTTGATTGTATTTAGAAAAGAAAGGAAGTGGTTTGTAGCAGAAAAAGTAATTGAAAATTAAAAATAATTCTTCCAAAATAAAAAACAAAAAAAAACAAACATCTTCTATGGTTTATTAAATGGATTTTATTGTCATTTATGACATTAAATATATGATAAAGTTTTCGTTTCAAGGGTATGAATATAGTAGTTTATCACAGTTAATGAAAAAAATACTCTTTTATCAAAAAAACGGGAAAAATTACGAAATCATTTTTGCAGATCTGTATTCAATCTGAATAAAAATCATTTTTACTTTCGAGTCCAATAAAGAAGGTAAATTTAATCTCAAATTTTATATTTTCTACTAACTTATGAAAATCACTTGATTTTTTTTTACAACTAATAACTAGAGAAAGATTTTAGGAACTTGAAATAAAAAAAATATCATTTTATTGTGAAAACGAAAATATAAGAAATTCTTTTTAGTTATAAAAAGAATAAAAAACCCTATATAATTAAAAAAAAATCTCTTAAACGAAGGTAGAGAAAATTATTAAATTATTTACAATTAAGTTATTTTTTTTATGTTTCAAATTATTTTATTTACAAAATTTGATATAGTACTCGAACTGTTTTACTCACACTTCAAGATCCAAAATAAGGCACAAAATAATCAAAATAAGAAAAGAAAAAAAACTTCATAATAAGTACAAAAAAAGTTTATGTATGATAATAACAAACATTCTTTTTTTTTTTAAATAAGAAATAATCAAAAAAAATTATGTACGATTTACAAAGATGTGTGCCTTTAAAAAAACTTTTTTTTTATTTTTTTTTTATTATCAAAGAAGTGAAAAATTACATTCTAATTGTACTTAGACTCAAATCCCCTTTCCTAAATTTTAGCGTGAAATCATAGAATTCATGGTTATTAATTCATAAAAAAGATTTCAAACTATTCTGGATTAAAATTTATTCATTAAATCTAGTACTTTGAATTTATTTTGAAAAATTAATTAATTGTTTTTATTACGAGGAAATACCCATATATATATATATATATATATATATATATATCACAGGTATGACGATTTTTTTGATGTCATGAAACGCGTTGGCGCACGCGTGAGCGACGTGTAAAATTCGTTTCTCCGATATACATAGATACACACAAACACACACACACACACACACATATATATATATATATCGGAAATTTCCGTTTACGGTAACAATTGAAAAGGGTGAATCCCCTAATATCGACATCGTGTACTAAAGAGTTTTTTTTTGAATATTTATGTTTACTGAATATTTATATCTTTCTTTTAGTATATCTCAACAATCCCAAAAAATTGAAACGAAAAAACAAACGCAAATATAAAATATATAAATAATTAAAAGAATGGGAAAAATAATTTATTAAGTATATTTAATTCAGTACTGTTACTTGAAAAGAAATTATCGAAAATTTTTCAATTAAAATTTAAATATATGGAATTAAATACTTTTTAAAAATAATATTTTATGATCGATCACAAAAAAAGAAGAAAAGTACAAAAAAAAAAAATTATCACATAAATTACGAATGATTTTAAATTGAATTTATAGATACTTCAATTTATCCTTATTTGTACAAGTATTGAGTGTTTTAATTTAATCTTTTTTTGTTCATAAATTTCCCCTTGTTATATTGTATTAGAGAAAAAAAATAATTGAATATGGAAATTGAATAGAGAATTAATAGTATAATTCTTAAAAGTATTTAAAAGGTGGAAGAGTAATTACTTAACTAAAAAAGACCAAGAGATTTTTTCAACAATTTAAACAAATTAATATTTTTTAAATTTGGAAAGTCCTAATTGTTATAGAAATGCAACAAAAAATTATTTAAAAACAATATTATAAAAATTAAATAATAAAAAATGAAAATATTTTTTGAACAAAATATAATAAATGATTTCCAAAGGAAATAACTTCTAAGTAAGAAGAAATGCAATAATAAATTATGTAAAAAAATATTGGTAAAACTTGTATTATATTTAAAAAAAAAAATATCGAAATTTAATTGAATTGCTCACAAGTTGAAGGTGAATTAATATGAAAAAAAATTACTGATCACATTTTACAAATTTAGTAATTTTAGAAAAAAAATTTTTTATGATAATAATTTTTGATTTTTTTCTTGTGATCAATAAAAAAATATTATAGGGGTGTAACCCCAATGTAAAAAAAATTGGGGGGCTGATCTAATTTGGAATGGTAAAAAAGTGAAAATTTGAACTGCCTTTCTTCCTCAATAGCAATTTTTTTTTTAAACAAAAATAATTCTTTTTCTCAGTGTCTAAAGAGTTGAAAATTTCCCAGAGTTTAAAACAGAAAATCCACTTTATATTATTTTGGTGTTTTCAAAATTCAAAATAGAAAATCAAACTATTTTCGCTGGTTTTAAAACCGAAGTCTCCCACCTAAATAGGAAATCACGAATTAACGCATTTTTTTCTAATGTGTTTAAAGCAATTACACCCTACTTGTGTTTTAATTGTTTTTTTTTTTGTTACATTCATTATTTTTAAGTTTTTTCATATGCGTTTTTTCACATCCCAGAAACGAAAAGTATGATTTCAAAAGAATTTGAGGACTTTTTAAAAAAACAAAAAACGAAAACAATGAAAGAAACGAAAAAACATATAAAAAAATCGAAAAAACGCGATTTTATAAGTCTTTCGTCGTTTTAAAACGAAAAAACGTAAGACCCGTGATATATATATATATATATATATAAACTAAAATTCAAAATTTTCCACACAGCTAAAATCGTTCCAAATAATAACAATAATACAATTTCATTGAAATTGGAAATTATTTTGATTTTTGTAAAATATGAAAATCATTTTTTCATCTTTTAGTTTTTGTTTTAATTTCATTTTTTGAATTATGTAACTTGTTTCGTTGGATCAAATTTTTTTTGAAGGATTGATATTATGTTAAAGTTGAGTTGTTCAAAATAGAAGAACTCAAATAAAATTATTTGGTAGTATATAATTGTTGATCAATTAATAATTCCATATAGAATTTAAACAAATTTACTATTCATTTTTTTTTTTTGCTCTCTCCAATATTTTTAACAGACCGATAATTTATTTGTATTGATAATTATTTATTTATTGTTATGTGGGTATTGTAATTTGTAAACAATTGTTAAGATTCCAATTAGCAAATGATTCTAATTTGGTAAATCTTCTTGAATTGATTAAATAAGTTTTTTTTTTTTTCATAGATCGAATTTTGTTGTGTTAAAAATTTTAAATTGGGGTTTATATAATTGAGCCTTATTTGATTAATTAGAGCTTGCCAATATTTTTGGAAATAGCTTTTTAAAAAATACACATAATAAAAAAAAAAAATAAAACTTGTAATTTCTTTTTTTTTTTTTATTTTTGAAGAGAGAAAATTGCTTTTCTCCTGTGTGCCCTAATTTCTAAACTTTTTTTTAGAAATTTTGTTAAAGAATCACAAATTTTATTATCACTTACTAATGATAATATATATGATGAATTTTTTTTATGAATAATATCTCTGATATTATTAATTTTTTTATTTTTTCAAAAAATTCAGATATCCAGATTTTTCGATTTATTTTATAGGCCGGACAGTCCCATAAAAAATGATCGAAATCTTCAATGATATCAATATTTAACTTTTCTTTACATAAATCACAATTTTTATTTTTATTTTTACTTGTTACATAAGAGTACCTATTTAAACAATTAGTAAAATTTCGAAATTTTAGAATTGTTTTTGAAGCTTTCCAGTTTAAATATTTTTGTTGTTTGAAATTGCAATTTTGTTGTTTTTATATTTTTTAGATATTGTTGAACTTTCCAACTAGGTGAATTTTCCAATTCGGTTAATCGAAAAACTTTTAATTCTAAATCTAATAATTTTAATCCCTTAGTGTGCCAATTAATATTTTCATTTTCCAATTTTCGAAAATTTAGTATTGTTTTTAATTTTTTTAAATTTAAGAAATCTAATTTTTCTATCAATTTATATTTTCTTCGGTATACTTTTAATCTAGCGAGATCAATTTTTGCTTCAGTTTTATAAATTAATCGAGGTGAATGGATATTAATTTGTAAGAAATTTGTGACTGATTTATTGATAAATCTATCAATTCTTTCAAAATCATTTTGTTTCAAGTCAAATATTTCAAGACCATAATAAAGTTGACTTAAAATGAGAGCTTTGAAAGAAGTTATTTTGACTCCATTGTTGAGTTTATTTTGTTGAAACAATCGATTAAGTGTTTCCAAGGACTTTTCCACTTTTTTGAAATTATATTCAAGATGCGTGTTTTTTTCTAACCAAATCCCAAGATAAAAAATATCTTTTAATTCTTTTTTATATTTGGTTTTTTTATTATGTGGGTTCATCCCGAATCTTTTTATTATTTCAAAAATCCTTTCTAAATTAATTTTTAGAGAGATTAATGGCCCTTTCATAATAAGAATAAGATCATCTGCATACATTCGAACATGAACAGCTAAAGTTTTTAACTTTTCTAGTAGGAAATGAGATATAAATGCGAAGAGAATTGGTGATAAGGGATCTCCTTGATAAACTCCAATTCCTTCTTTTTTGTAATATCTCAAGAGCCAATTTTTAATTGTTTCATTTTTGATAAATTTTTTAATAGATTTATATATTAACGAGTGTTGTATAGAGTCAAAACATTTTTGTATGTCAAAACTTGTAATTTCTATTATACTATTGGAAATTATACCTGGAAATCAATATTTATCGTTAATATTAGGTATGTTGTTTTGTAATTAATGAAGTCTTTCTTTTTTTTAAGAATCAAACTCTAATATATAACTCTCCCACTTATTACCACTTGATGATCAATTAAATTACATTTATACAAAATAATAGAGAATCAATCAAAAACAAAAATATAAATATATCATTTTCCAAATTCATAGTAAAAATCTATAAAACTCTATTTTATTTCAAAATACGTAAACTTTTGAAAAATACTTGAAGAGGACTTTTTTTAAAAACAGAGTTACTGTAGAGAGAAAAATGTTGGACACAGAAAAATGGTTGGACAGCATTTTTAATTGGGAACATTACTAAAAATGATTTTTAATTTCAATCATTTGTGAAATAACTAAAGAAAATATCAATAATCTACTTATTAGAATAACGATTAATGTAATTCTACTTTTTCAAAACCTTATCTCTTATAATCTAAATCAAGTTTAAAAATTACCATTTTCAGAATTAATAGTAAACTTTACTACAACTTGGATTTTTGTTAAAATAGCATGATCTACTTGAGTTATCAACCATTCAAATGAGTATTCTACACACACCCCAGATTAATGAACTTGTAACAGCTTTAAACCTGGATTTATATAAAATTCACCTAGTTATCAATAGGATTTGATTTTCAATTTCAGTAATATTCCCAATTAAAAATGGTGTCCAACCATTTTTCTGTGTCCAACATTTTTCTCTCAACAGTTAGCAAATTTTTTAAAATGGAAATTGGTGTAAAAATATTGTGAATTTTTTAAAAATTCAGTGGTAAACAATGGTTTTTCAAAAAATAATCTTAACACTCATATTTTTTGATTTAACATTATCTAAAATTTTTCATAGGTGTTTTGATATGGCCCATTTTGGACATTTTAATTTTTTAAGGTATGAAATCGACATTTTTGAATTTCTTCATCTCTTTCAGAGCTTTTTTTTACATTTCTTGTGGCTTTGGTCTATTCTATAAATAATAAATATTATCTTATGAACTCTTGAAATGGATATATAAAATAATTTAAAGAAAATCAAAGAAAAAATCTGATATTCTGGTAGCTGGTATTCATCCTAAAGATGAGATGATCAAACAAAAAGGGCCTCCGATTTTTAGTAACGAAGAAAGAAAAATCCTGTTGTTAGGGTGTAGATGGGTTGATGAAGTAATCATGATGCCCTATGGAAACAAATTGGAAACTATGGAAAGACACAATTGTGATTATATCATACATGGAAAAGAACCAACTATTCTATTAGATGGGCGAGATTCATATGCAGAGACAAAAAAAGCTAACAAATATATCTCGACGGAAAGAACTTATGGGGTTTCAACAACTTCTATTTTAGATCGAATAATTCAACTTATTAATATATATAAAATTGGTAGAAATACGAACATTAACAATAGCAATCTTAATAATAACAACCAAATAAGCTTCTCTCTTCAAAGGAATTCGAGATCCGTAAATGCTTTACGGATTGCAGAGTTTTGTAATAAGAAAAGACCCACAAAAAATGATACAATACTTTATGTACCCGGGAAATGGGATCTTTTCCATTGTGGGCATGTGCTTTTCCTTAAAATGGCTCGTAAAATTGCAGATTATATTATTGTTGGTGTTTATAGTGATCAAACTATTCAACAAATGAAAGGAAAGGGATTTCCCCTGATGAATGTATATGAAAGATCCTTGTCTGTTTTGGCCTGTAGGTATGTAGATGACGTTATAATAGATGCGCCATATATAATTACAAATGATTTTTTGAAAGATCTGAGAATTAACAAAGTTGCATATGGATTACGGAAAGTTGATAAAAAAACTTTTCATTCCTGTCCCTATACAATTCCAAAGCAATTAGGAATCCTAACAAAGTTGAATTCACCCTTGCCACATTTTTGTGTCAATACTATAATCCTTAGAATCGTAAAAAATTGGGAAATATATACTAAAAGACAACAAAAAAAGAATAATAACCTACGAAACAAATAATCAATTAAAATGTTTCAATTGATTTTAAAATATTTTTTTTTCCTTTTTTCTTTGTATTCTAAGATTTTTTAACATTTTTTGGTTCACATTGTTTTATCGCTACTGTTATCAATAAAGAATTTCAAAAGTTTTTATTTTAAATTTTAAAAAAAAAATTTTTTTTCACTGATTTTATCATTATTAACTTATATAAGAGACATGACAGGAATAAAGAAATAAATGAAAAAATCCTTGGTTTATTACAAAAATATCAAAACCATAATACAATTATCGGGGGGAGATTTTAATTTGAATGAAAATCAAATAAATTATTTTTCAAAATTCAACTTTAAAATTATTTTAAATACTAAGCCAAGTAGAAAAAATAATAACATTGATTATTTTATAACTAACTTTAATAACTTAAAATTTATCAAATCAAAAACCATAAAAAATAAAATTAGTGATCATAATGCAATATTAAATAAATTTAATATTAATAAAAACTGGGAAATTAAAAATGTCTACAAAATTAAAGATATTGCAAAGTTTCATGTTGACTTTATAAATTTTTATAAAAATAAAAATTATCAATTAAATGGAAAGAATTTTAAAATCTTTAAAAAACAATTTAAAGTAAAAGAGAGAATTATCTTAAATATACCAAAAAAAGATTTAAAATTATATAATTTAATTAATAAATTATTTGAAAATAATGAATTAATTAAAGAAATTAAAGATAGGAATAGTAAACAATATTTTAAATTAATAAACCAGATTAATATTGAATTTGAAGAAAATCAAAACTTTTGGAAAAAGCTAAATAGATTAAGAGAAACTTCGAGTAAAATGATTCTTAATAATGAAAATATGGAAACTTCATATTTCGGGTTTGTTAAATCTATTAGTAAAAAACCAAAAAAATATATTCTTAATTTTATTAAAAATTTCACATTAGATAAAAATAATTTATTAAATATTAAAATAGAAGAAATATTCTCAATTACTAAAATCAAAGAAATTATCAAATATCAAAAAAATAAATCAGTCAAAGAATTTGATAAAATTAAACAATATAAAACAATAAAAAATCAAAGTAGTGAATTTTATATAAATTATGAAAACTTTATAAAAACAATCCAAAAAATATTTTTTAATTGGATTAATGATATTTCTCAAAAAAATATTAAATTTATTAAAAAAAGAAATTTATTATTCATTCATAAATCTGGCGATGAAGGTATTCCACTTAATTATAGACCAATTTCAATTAATCAAACTCTCCCAAGATTTTTTCTTAAATTGTTATATGCCGGAATTCAAGATTCTTGGGACTTAGTTTCAAAAAAACCAATTTGGATTTAAAAAAAAATTAGATACTAGAATTGCAGTTTTAAACTTATGGAATGAATATCAAAAAATAAAAAATAAATTTAAAAAAGAAAATATTTATATTGTTACAATAGATATACAAAAATGTTTTGACTCTATTCATCATTCACTTATTTATTATTCAATTAAAAAATTTATAAAAAATGAAATTATTGTAGAATATCTACTTGCTTATTACTCAAAAGAAGGAATTGGTGTTTACCAAGGAGATCCATTATCCCCTTTATTATTTGGATTTATTACTCATTTTCTCTTAGAAAAAATTAAATCACTAGCTTTACATATTCAAATGTTTGCAGATGATCTGATTTTACTGATGAAAGGATCATTAATAGAAATAAATTTTCAATTACAAAAAATCTTTAAAATAATAAAAGATTTTGGAATGAATCCTAATGATGATAAAACTAAAAAAACTTTAATTCCAAAAGAAATTTTATATCTTGGTATTAGGCTAGATAAAAAAACTCATTTGAAATTTAACCTTGATAAAGTTAAGGCCAATTTTAAAAAGTTAATCAATATCTTACAACAAAAAAATTTTTCTAATGGATTAAAAATTCAATTTTTTAAAGCTGTATTACATAGCCAATTATTATATGGTTTAGAAATATTTGATTTAACAAAAAACAGATTTTAAAGATATTGATACTTGGATTAATAAAAAAATTACAAAATTTTTATTAATCAACCCACACTCACCAAGGCTTATTTATAAAACTGAAGCAAAAATTGATACCGTAAGGATAACGATATATAAAAGAAGATTTAAGTTAATTCAAAAATTAAAAATCTTCCATTATGATGAATTAATTAATTATCTTCCTTTTAGAAAAAAAGAATCAGAAAATATAAATTGGTACTCCAAAAATTTAAAACAATTGGAAAATGAACTAGAAAATTTTAGAATTAAAAAACTTAGAAAATAGTCCAAGTTGGAAAGTTCAAGAATATCTAAAAATAGTACAAATCAATAATACTATAAATAAGCAGCAAAGATATTTAAAATGGAAGGGCTCAACTTCAATTTTAAAACTCAGAAATTTTACAAATTACCTTAACAGGTACTCTTATGTTATGAATAAAAACAAATCAAAACTATGTGAATTATGTAAAAAAATAAACAATTTAGATATTATTGAAGATTTAGACCATTTTCTATGGAATTACTCAGCCTATGAAAATAATCGCAAAATCTGGATATCTGAATTAAAAAAAATTAATATATCTAATATATTAAATAATAATAATATTTCTAATATTATTATAAAAAAGGATTCAAACTCTTTATTAGCCTTAGTGGGTAATAAACTTATTTTTGAGTCTTTAATTAAATTCCTAAATAAAAATTTAGGAATTCGGGCAAATAAGAGGGGTCAATAACTCCTCCCTTAAATAATAAAAAATAAAAAAAAAAAAAAAAATTTTTTTAACAGGAATAAAAGGAAAAAATGAATTCTGAAAATTAAAGTTCTCCAAAACTACATATTGGATATTAGTTCAACATCTTTTATATTTGATTTTTTCAACGACATGATAATGTTCTGCTATTAAGAATAGATAGATATTAAACTCATTATGATTTGAATATCCCCCTTTTTCAAAATTCTGGACTTTTAGATAAAAAACATCTATTTATGAGGTATTTTTTTATATAAATAAGTTATAATAAATTAACTTTAGATTGAACATTAATAAAGAAAAAATAATTCATGTTAAAAAAAATTGTCGAAAAAAAAGTAAATGTATATTCAACTCAAACCTGAAAAAAAAAAAATAATGATAAAAATTATTTCAAAACGGGAAAAAAAATCCGTTTTTCAATTCAATTTAATGATATCTTTTGAAAGAAATATTTTGGTTTTATTTTAAAATTGAAAAAAAAGATTCTTTTTAGACTATTAAAAAAAAAATAGAATAAAACACTCTCTCAATAAATAAATTAATAATAAAAAAATCATAAAAAAAAAAAAAAGGAATAAGATTATATCTACCAGATCAACTTTCTCCTTTAATACTGGATTTATCATACATTGTCTAATTGAAAAAATAAATGAACCCCAATTCATAATTTTTAACACACCAAAATTCAATTTGTGAAGAAAAAAAACTTATTTAATCAATTCAAGAAGAAATATCAAATAAGAACCATTCGCTAATTGAAATGCTAACACTTTATTATAAATTACAATACTCTCAAAACCATAAATAAATAATTATCAATACAAATAAATCAAGGGTGTGTTAAAAATTTTGGAGAGAGCAAAACAAAAAAAATACATTGGGAAATTTGTAAAAATTCTATTAGGAATATTGATCGATCAAATGGTTAGATACTACCAACTAATTTTATTTGACTTCTTCTATTTGTAACAACCTGACTTTAACATAAATATCAATCCTTCAAAAAAAATTTGATCCAACGAAACAAGTTATGTAATTCAAAAAATCTAATGAATACAAAAACTAAAAAGATGAAAAAATGATTTTCATATTTCCAAAATTCAAAATTATTCCAATTTGAATGAAATTGTATTATTGTGATTATTTGGACATTTTTAGCTGTGTGGAAAATTTTGAATTTTAGTTTAATATTTATCATAATTCCCAAATGTTGGAAATAACTTAACCTTGAAATAATTGATATATATATATATATATTCATATATATTGATTTAAAAATTTATCATTTTACTTTATCAGCTAATTTTTGTCGGTTGAAATTAATTGTTATTTTTTTAATAATTATCTTTTACTATTGTAAAGTTTTTTTATAAACTTTTTTCTTTTAAAAGCTAAATTCTTAAATATTTTTATTTCTGAAATTATTTTTAATTAATTATCAAGTTTTATTAATATTTGGATTCATTCTGAATTCTTGTATAATTTTATTTATTAGTATAACTTTCCTTCAATTTCTGGAGTAGAGTAGTTATATAATTAAATTTTAGTCTTTTTTAAAGTGACGAAAAAAATATTTTAACTCTATTAGATGTCTAGATAAATAAAAAAGTAACATATTTTTTTACCAATTCATCCACATTCTCCCAGAATAATTTATATAAATGAAGCCAAAAATGACCAATTCAGAAATTCATTTTATAAAAGAAGATATAATATTAAAAAGAAATTAAATATTATTGACTTCAAAAATATCAAAAAAATTTAAGCTTACAAAAAAAAGAGAATAACAATATAAATTGATAAATAGAATCTTTTAATTATTAGAACTCGATCTAAATAAATTTAGAGAAAATTTATCCACCAATATCTCTAGATGGAAAGGTTGTGAATTTTTGAAAACTAATGGATATAGTAATAATATCAATAAATAATCTTTTTGTAAAGTCAAGTGAAGTATGATCAAAAACTAAGTTTTTGGGTTTTTTGGTTTTTTTTTTTTTTTCCATTTTTTCTGAATATAATTTTTTTTATATTTGTGAAGAGGAATTAGAAATAGAAGAAGATCAAGTAGTCATTTATTAATACTTAGGAGATGAAATACAGAAAGTTTAGATAACTTTACGATGAAAATGAAAAAGCAAAGTTTAAAAAAAAACATAAATTGTTTTTAGCTATAATATCAAGAAGTAATCAACAATTACATCAATTAAACAATAAATCCCAAATAAACATTCAGAATTAAATTTTAAATTAAATTAACCAAAATGTATTTGTCAGTGATTTTGGGTTGTTCTTAATTTGAGATCGAATTGGATTTTTATTTTTGCTTTTTTTTACCAATTACTTATTATAAACCATTTTTGAATATTTTTTTTCTTTTCCATTTTTTGTTTTCAATTTTTTGATTTTGCTTTTTACACTAACAAAAAATTTTTACTAATTTAAAAAAAAAAAAAAAACTTTGGAAAAAAATCTCAAAATGTTTGTTCATTGGGGGTCTTACTGAAAACTAAAAGTAAAATACATAAAAAGAAGAAATAAATTAACTTTAAAGAATTATCCTTAAAATTATTTTCAATCAAATCAATAAAAAAATCTAAATCTCTTTGATTATCGAAATGGTTTGTTTGATTTTGTAGATCTTAAAAATATTCAATTTTTTTAACAAATATTTAATGATCAAACAATCAAAGAAAAGCCTATAAGCTAAATTTCAAAAATAGATTTAGATTTTTCATCAGAAAATAATTTGTTTAATTGTTTTTTTTATGGAATAATTATGTATTTTACAAAAGTATTTAAAGATAATAACTAATATAGAGTAAGAAATAAAAACATATTGTAATCATTTTATTTTTTGAAAGACAAATGAAAAAAGGAAAAATAATAAAAATAAAGTTTACCCCTAATTTTTAAATTTCGCTTACAAAAGATAGTATTTAAAAAACCTGTATTGTATAGAATACTTTATTTTATCTTTAATAATTTATTTTTTCTATTAATTAATTGATTAATCTAACTTTGTATTTTCAGGTTCTATTAAGGTCTATAATTGAAAATTTTGACAAACTTTAGTTCATTGGTTATTTTTTTCTCAAAGATTTAGTTCATTCTTCCTCTTGAATAATAATGGAATCAATTGTACGACCCATAATTTTTCTTTAAGGAAAAAACAAGTTTGGACTATTTAGAGTACCATCCACTCTTCTTCCATAATAATAAAATTCGGGGATTTTTTTGAAATTTAGAAATTTTAAAAATGTTTCTACTTGCTTATTACTCAAAAGAAGGAATAGGTGTTTACCAAGGAGATCCATTATCTCCTCTATTATTTGGATTTATTTCTCATTTTCTTTTAGAAAAAATCAATTCACTATCAATACACGTACAGATGTTTGCTGATCATTTGATATTAATAATGAAAGGATCAATGATTGAAATAAATTATCAATTACAAAAAATATATAAAATAATAAAAGATTTTGGAATGAATCCAAATGATGATAAAACAAAAAAAACCCTAATACCAAAAGAAAATTTATATCTTGGTATTTGGTTAGACAAAAAAAACTCATCTAAAATTTAACTTTGAAAAGGTCAATAATAATTTTGAAAAAATCCTACATATTTTTTAAAGAAAGGAATTTTTCTAATGGGTTAAAAATTCAATTCTTTAAAGCCGTTTTACATAGTCGACTATTATATGGGTTGGAGATATTTGACTTTACAGAATCCGATTTCAAAAAAATTGATATTTGGATTAATAAGAAAATCACAGAATCGCTTTTAATAAACCCACATTCCCCAAGACTTATCTATAAAACTGAAGCAAAAATTGATTTGAAGTTTACAGAATTAATCAATTAAAAAATAGTCCAAGTTGGAAAGTACAAAATTATTTGAAAATAATTTTGATACAGGAAAATATTAACAAACAGTCGTGTCTAGGTTTTTTTTAATTTAAGAAATAAACCGAAAATTTATTAAAATTTTCTGTTTATTTCTTAAATTAAAAAAAACCTAACGACAAAAAAATATTTAAAATGGAAGGGTTCAACTTCTATTCTAAAGTTAAGAAATTATACAAATTATCTTAATAGATATTCTTATTTTATGAACAAAAATAAATCACAATTTTGTCAATTGTGTAAAATAAATAAAGATTTGGATATCATTGAAGATTTGGATCATTTTTTCTGGAACTGCCCAGCCTATCGAAAATAATCGGAAAATCTGGATTTCTGAATTAGAAAAAAATAATTTTTCACTAATTTTAAATAATAATAATATTTATAATATTATTAATAAACAAGATTCAATATCTTTATTAGCTTTAGTAGATAATAAGACTATGTTTGAATCTATTATACAATTTCTAAATTCAAGTTTAGGAATTGGGGCAAACAAGAGGAATTCTAAACTCCTCCCTTAAATTACAATAAAAAAAAAAAAAAATTCGGATTTTTTTTTATATTCTTGTATGTTTCTTTCAAAAATTTATTGATTTTAAAATCAAAATAAAAATTAAAAAACAACAAAACCCTAAAAATTGAGAATTAAAACGAAGAATGAAATTTAACAATTATTACAAATATATTTATTGAAATTATTTTTCCTTGAGTATTTCAAAAAAAATCAAAATTCTTATAAACTTATTTTTACAATAAGAAAGTTTTAAATAATTATTTTTCTTGGGATATCAAATAAATAAATTCAAAAAAAAAGTAATCAAAATTATTATCAGATCTTTTTGGAAGGTTAAGAGGTACAATTTTGAAGGGACTAACTTCAAAATTATTAAATTAAAAATAATTAAATTCATTAATTTGAAAAATTACATTAAAAAAATCAAAATAAAAAAAAAATAACAATCCTTCAGTTAAAATACTTCTTCCTTAAGTGCAGAAAAATGAATTGCATTAGCGATTATTTTTCGCCCATCATATTTGTTTTGCCAATAATTGTATTTGCCTTTGTACCCATAAACCTCACCTGAGATTGGCCAAAAATTGAGATAGACAATTTTGCCCTTCATATTTGGGGAATAATTATAAAAAATGAGTGGGTTTCCGTCTGACCATTTGGCGACAATAATTGAATAGCATTTTTTCTGGTTTTTCAAATTGTTCAACTCTCTGTTTGAAACTAAGTTGCTATTACTTTTTAAATGGCTTTTATTGAATTTGATCCTGTATGAGAGCATCCCGCCGTCAAATTTCTTAATACCATCCATTGTTGGGTGGTTCTTGATCAGGATCTCACCAAGAGATGATCTTTTGTCTTTTAAAACTCCCTTTTTAATTGGCAAATACCCCTTTGAAACAATTCTGCCCTTCAATTCTGCCCCCTTATACTTTTTGGGTCTCTTGAATAAACAGCGGTACGTGGACATAACTAGACCGCCACCATTATCTACAAACTTGGCAAGAGAATCGCCAAGCTTTTTGGAATTCTGGAATGCATTAATTGAGGAGAACAAAAAGACAGAATCATATTTCTTGAGATGTTCATAACTGGGTGTTGAGTCACACGCATGAAAGGTATGGATACAGCGTATATTGCCTTTAACAAGAAGAGATTTTTTCACGTCTTCCAAATGGCTTTCCAGCTGATCTGTGGAGACTAATAAAACTTTTAACATTTGAGCATTTACAGAGAGATTTGGGAAAATGGGATGCCGTAGTGGTGTGTTTTGCTTCAAAGACGACATCAAACTTTGATCTGAAAAGTGATCTTTGATCAGATCGGCACCTTGCTTTTGTTGTTGTTGCTGTTGTTTTTGTTGCTGCTGCTGCTGTTGTGTGTGTTGTTGGTTCTTATTTTTCGAGCTTTTGTTTTCCAGAATTGTGCAAGCTAATCGGATTCTGTTATTATTTGTGTATTTATTATTATGTCTCTTTTTTTTTCTGATTTTAACAACCTTAATTTTCTTTGGTGTACCAAACCGTTTTTGTAAATTGATGACTGAAATTAAAGACAAACTCTTTTTTTCTTCATTGGATTTTAAGGAATTCTGGATTTGAATTTTTTTTTCCCCACTTTCAAATTTGCGAATATTGATTTCATTACCAGTCGTTTCATTTTTGCACTGCTTTTCATTCTCATTCTTACACTCGTTCCCCTTCTCATTTACTTTCAGATCATCATGCGAAAACCTTGGGCAATTCACAAGCTCTACAAAATTATGACTAATCAAACGTTCCAATTCAGTATCTACCAACTGCAAATTTTTATTCACAACAAATTTTGGTGTAACTAGCAAATCTTCAATTGCTCTCACAATTTCTTTTGAAGTGCATTGTCGGGATTTATTAAAATAGCATATGATAAATTCAATAAACCTGATCCAAATGATTTCTTTCATTTCGGAGGAACTATTTATTTGATTAATTTTTTGGACAAACACTTTAAACATCTCTAAATCCAATTGGTTAAAAAATTTCTTACTTTGGATCAAATAAGGAAAATTTTTTTCAAAATAAATAAACATAATATCCAAGACATCTTTGTTTTTTATTTGATATGCTTTCAGAAAATGACAAATAAAATTTGTTTCATTTACTCGATTTTGAAACCATCTCAAGCACAATTGATAGAGCTTTGGCAACTCGAACTTTTGTGAACCTAATAAGACATCCCAGAATGAATCAAAGTTTAGTGCAATCTCGTTTGTGTACAAGTAATTCAAAATGACTTCAAAGGATTCAAAAGCGATATCAGAAAGCGTTATCTGAACTATTTGAACACTGGACTGTTCCCACCCACAAGGGTACAAGATCTGTTTGAAAAATTTGGATCTCATTGACAAGATCAATTTGTGTGCATACAGTTTCTTGCACCGATTTCCAACCAGAAATTCAACATTTGCTAATTCTTTGCAATTAATTAAATTTCCAAAGAGCTTATATTCAAACATAGATATAAATAGAAATTTTTCGGAAAGGATATTTTGTTTTTTGTAATAGAAAAGTCTTGAAACAAAAATAAATCTTTTATTTTGAATAATTTTTTTTCACTTTTGATAAATGGTTTTTGAAGGCAACATTTTTGGGTTCACTTGTTGCAGGAATTTCATTTTGCCAAAAGATATCAGATAGAAAATTTTTTTTTATGATTTTTTCTTCTCTTTACAGGTTTGGTTTTGGAACCCTGCCAATTGAACCTATTTCTCTTTTCGTCAGCTTACTCAATATTTTCTCAAGAAGAAATAAAATTCTTGATCTCATCTAGAAAAAAAGTATCTCTAGAATTCAAAACCAAACGGGATAAATAGAAGACAATTGTATTCTTTTTTTTTTAGAAAGATATTTTTCTTTTTTGTAATTAAAACAAATTAAATGTGAGTTCAATGTTCATAGGGAGTTCTAATGGAATTTCGCAAAATGTTTTTATTAATTGACTTTGTGAGGATCTTTTGATTTTTTCAATACTTGATTCATTTAAAAAATTTGTAAAAGTAAAATATGAGTATTTCAATAAATAATGGGAAAAAAATTTCACTTTCTCTTTTTTTTTAAAAAAACAATTTGCAAAGGAAAAGATTGTAATTTGTGATCTCAGTTTATATGTTTGGTACTTTGGTATTCAATTTATTGGGAACTTTTCGAGAACTAAGAATCCTTAAAAACCA
Organism: Anaeramoeba flamelloides; assembly: GCA_027625915.1. Taxonomy (NCBI): domain Eukaryota; family Anaeramoebidae; genus Anaeramoeba; species Anaeramoeba flamelloides. The sequence continues at coordinate 5,526,499 of JANTQA010000032.1, read as the reverse complement.
AAATTTCAGTTTTGAGGAAATGGTAATAGTTTGAAATTTTATCCCTTTTCGATTTCCAATACCAGTACAAATTTTCAATATTTTATTAAAAAGTTGAGAAAATCTTTTCACTCAATTCGCGATTAGTTCTGTAGTTGTGTTTTCATTTCCAATTTTGAATTATTCAGTTGAAAGGTTTATTATTTTTAAAAATATACTTTGAAGTTCTGATTTTTAGGTGCCCCTTAAGTGTTTTTCTCTTTTGAAATAGTTGCTCATTTTTACTTTTTTATTTAACCTTTTTTGAATGTTTCAAATTGATCAAAAAAAATAAATTCACTTATACTTTTAAGAAATGTAAAAACAATTTTGTTTCCAAACGTTGAATTGATCCAATAGTTCTTTTTTTTGTTGTTTTTGGTCCTTTTAAAAAAAAGTGGAAAAATAGTAGTCACAATTTTCTGATTTTTATAAAAAAAATATCCAAAGAAGGAATTAGTGGTTGTTAAACAATTGTTTTACAAACTCACTAAAATAAAAAGTTTATCGATCTTTCGTTTCTTTAAAAGTCCTTTCAGAAAAAGTGTCTACATAACAATTTTTTCATAGATCAACAAAATAAGTAATTTGATTTCTGTGCTTTGTTTCGGGTTGATATCGAAATTATTTTGTATATATTTCGAAAAGGAATATTTTTTTTTTCTCTTAATTATTGCTATTTTACAATTCAGAAGTAACAATTTTTATTTTGAGTTTAAAAATTTTTTTTGATTATTAATAAAAGAAAAAATAACAAGACCTTCACAAAATGAATTAAAAAAATCGCATTTTTATAATTTTAATTCTGCTTCCGTATGAACTTTGAGATATAGGAACTAGTAAGATTCGATTTCAAGACTAATTTTAATATTCAAAAGGTAAACATGTTTTCGTCTATGAAGAAAAAATCAAAAAAAAATATTTAAAGGGTAAAATGTATGAGTTTAGTCCCGTGTGTCTCTCCTTTTAAAATTTTGTGAAACCACTTTTTGTATTCTAATTTGAATCTCATACATAATTTTGTACTCTAATTGATAATCTAAGTGATTAACAAATGGGATTTAAGAATCTAAACTCCTTGCAAAAATTTTCAATTTTATGATCAATCAAGATAAATGTGAAAAAAGAGTTTTTTGTACTTTTTACCAAAAATTGAAATTGTTTTAGTTTTCAGATCTTTAACTTTCAAAATGTTTCAGTATTAACCAGTAAAATTTTCCATGGTTTTGTTAATATAAAAGTATTTAATTGTTTTTTCAAAATCATTTTGAAAACATTTTTTTTCAACTTTCTTTTAAAGAAATAAAACGAAATATCGCATATATTCAGTGATGTTGATCTGAAAAATATAGCAACATTTTTCATATTTTTTTCCAAAACACCAGTATTAAAAATTTGCTGATCAATTTAACTATTTTTGAGATCTCCAAAAACAACTTTAAATATTTTGATAATAAAAGTAGATCCAAATTGTTTGTGCTTTGTGAAAGAACCTAAATACTGTCAAAATCAAATTTTCTTAATGAAAAGCTTCCTCTCAAAGTTCCATAAGGAAGTTTAAATTCAATCTCTAAAAATATTTTCGATTGATTTTGAAAAGATCTTTGGGTTTTCTCAATCACTAATTCATTGAAAAAATTTATTTGTAACTTGGAATAAAAAATATTCATTTATTTCGTCTTCGAGGGTGTTTGAATATTTTTCGACTATTACATTGTACAATATTTGTTCTCTTGAAATAAAAAAAAATTCATTTATTAATTGGAAAATAACTGTTAACAGTTGTTTTAAAAAAGTGAGTACTAAAAAGTTTTAAAGTCTACAAAACCAATTAAAACGTTGGAAAAGTCACTTTAAGTACCACCTAGAAAACTTTTGGTCTGCACATTTTTAAAAACAGCTTGCGCCAATTTACTTTTTTTTTTTTGATCTTGTTCTAAATGTCAACGAAAAAATTTTTTATTATAATAATGTGTGTCCACTTTTTGGGAATATACACAAACACAAAAAAAAAATAAAAATGATTTTAAATATTGAACCTTCATCTTTTTTGAATTAATTTTCATTTTTTATTTCTATTTTTGAAGAAAATAACAATAATAATAATTCCCAAATACTATTTATTGAAATTAAAGGATATATACAATTTAGTTTCTTAAAGCGTAGAACTTTTCATTCTCAACACTTCAATTGAAAAAAGTGTTTTCAATTTTCTAATTCAATAGATCTTTTTTGAAATAGAAATTTTTATTGAGTCAAAAGATTTTTGTTGTTTAAGGGATTAGTGTAAGGATAGAATCGTCTATAATCAAAGTTTGGTGTAATTGTAAGTAAATTGTGTTTTAGTACACTACATAGCTTTACATGGCACTTAAAGATTGATTCATAATAGTTTTTCACAATAAATTGTTTGATTTTTTACTAAATGATCACAATTACAAATTATCATTTTTGAATTTGTTTTTTTTTAATTACTTTTCCCAATCTAAAAATTGAAACTCAAAATAATAGTATCCAGTATTTAATAATTCATCTTTAGAACTTTTAAAAGTAACTATTTTTATAATTTTTTAATTTTTGGGGTTAACTCGATAATAATCTATATAAAAGCCAAAGACTGATTAGTTTTGTATCATATTTATATTGCTAATTGTAAAATATATATATTTTCAATAAAATTTACGAAATCACTAGGTCAAAGAATCCTATAAGTTAATTATTTCAATTTTTTCAAAAAAAATAAAGTTTTTAAAAACTAACCTACATTTTACTACAAATTTAAGAAAGATCTTTTGCAACTTTGAGGTATTAAAATTGATAATTCGTTTTTAAATTTGTGGCCAAATGCACAATTTAACCCAAAAGGAACATTTTTACAACTACAGTCAGTTTCACTTTTAAGGTACAAACTTTAAATGAAATTTAAAGTACAAAAAAATCTCAAATTAAGGAACAAAATTTGTAATTTTTTTTTTTTTACAAATTATTTTACTAGAATCTGAATTCTGTGCCTTAATTTGAGGTTTTTATTGTGCTTTAAATTTCGTTGAAAGTTTGTGCCTTAAAAGTGAAACTGACTGTAATATAAAGAATCCTTTTTAATTGATGATATCAAAAAATAGTACTACTTTATGAATCATTTTTTTAGAAACATTTGAACCATGGGGTACTAATCCAATTTACACACAATTATAATATATTTTAATTATGGGCCATTCTATTCTGATATTAATCCCTTAAACACAATGAAACTTTGTAAATTAATTGATTCTAAATATGTACCTTCATATGAAATTTTTGGGATTCAGAATTGTCTCTTTATGAAAATTAAATACAAATGAAATGTATTTGTATATTTTTGGATTTCTTATTATTGTAAAAAATTGTTATCAACTTTTTCGAAGGTTTAATTAGACTTAGTTTTCAAAATAAATGTCATTTATAAATTAATTTTCATTCTTATTTGAACAATTTCGATAATACTCTTTTAAGATTTATTTTAAAAATGGCATTGGTGAAAAAAGTTAAATCCTAATATTTTTTCGAAACTTTTCTATAAATGAAATTAAATCAATTAAAAAGGGAAAAGAATTAAATTCAAATAGGAATTAATTATATTATTAACAATTCGATAAATAAACATATTTCCCCGTTCCTTTTATATCAAAATTCAGTAAGTTGTTTTGGAGATCTCAAAAATTGTCAAATTTTTTATCAAATTTTTTAATGATGAATTTATTTTAAATAAAAACATTTTACCAAAAGATAGTATCGAAAAAAACTGTTATTGTATTGAATCCCCTGATTTTGGTTTGAATTCTTATTTTTCTCTTTTATTGGTTGATCTTACTTTATTTTGTCAGGTTCTATTACTCTTCCCAATTAAAAATTATTTTTTTTTTTTAGATCTCTTTTAACTTTTTTGACCAAATGGATATTATTTTTACGTAGCGGATAATGGAATTGATTTTTAAAATGATATATTCGCCATAGAAACACAATTTTTGAAACTTAAGATTTCTTTTTTACAATAGAAAAACGGCACCTTTAAAAAAATTATCAACAAATTCCTGTTTTGCTTTTCACCTTATGGTTTACAACCCCTAAAAAAAGAAAAAATAATTTCATTGTGTTAAATGCAATGGCTTGTTATTTTGGTTCTCGGATGATCAGTCTTTAACTTCCTATGAAATTTCAAGTTTTTAAAAAAATTAATTTTTTTTTTTCAATTTTCTATAATTTGTATTGCTGATTGTTCGATTAATAGATTGCAATATATTAATGATTGTCGGGCATCTCTATTAAATACAAAATAAATATTTTTTAATAAAGACTCTTATTTTTTTTTTGATAAATCAATGACAAATATAAAATGATATTTAAAAAATCAAAAAATATCGACAATTTTTTTAGGGTATATTTTATTTTTCTTAAAATTGCTTAGGTATAATTTTTGTTACATATTTTATTTTACTGAATATATTTTACAGAATTAATTGTATATAACAGATATTATAAAACTCTTTTTCAGTCAAAGAGGTCCACTTTTATTCAAGAAATAGAAAAATTTAAACCAGTTGAATTCATTAAACTTGTCAAAATAACTTTTAAATTTTTAGATCATTATCACTTTTTCTCTTTTAGTTAAATTTTTTTAATTTTTGATTTTTTATTTTTTTTCTTTTCTTCTTTATTTTTTTTTTAACAAAGACAGTTTGAAAAAAAAAAACCCTTTGAAACTCCAAATTAACGTTAATAAAAGTGATATTTTGTGTTTTCCTTTTAAAATTCATATATTTATATTTAAAAAATCTTATTTTATGTCATTTTAATTTCCCAAAGAAAAATGAGAAATTATCCACGAGATTTTTCAATAAAAGGGCACAAATATTTTTTTTTATTTTGTTTGTTTTTGAAATTTGTGGATTTTTCAGGTATTTCGTTTATTATTATCGAATTTAATCTGAAGTTTATCATTTCTCGTATTTTTAAGCAATGATAGTTTGGTTGATTCTTTCAAAAACTAAAAAGTGAATTTTTCATTTTTAGCTGGGATACTATGAGTGGAATGGAGTTTAATTTTGGTTCCGAAAAATACCTTTTTTTTATTATTATAAACTAAAATTCAAAATTTTCCACACAGCTAAAACGTTCCAAACAATCACAATAATACAATTTCATTGAAATTGGTGATAATTTTGATTTTTGTAAAATATGAAAATCATTTTTTCATCTTTTTAGTTTTTTGTTTTGATTTCATTGTTTGAATTACGTAATTTGTTTCGTTGGATCAAAAATTTTTTGAGCAATTGATATTATGGTTAAAGTCAAGATGTTCAAAATAGAAGAACTCAAATAAAATTAGTTGGTAGTATCTAACCTTTGATCGATCAATATTCCTAATAGAACTGCAACATATTTACTAATGTATTTTTTTGTTTTGCTCTCTCCAAAATTTTTGACACACTCTTGATTTATTTGTATTGATAATTATTTATTTATTGTTTTAGGAGTATTGTAATTTATGAAGAAGTGTTAACATTTCAATTAGTGAATGGTTCTAATTTGGTAAATCTTCTTGAATTGATTAAATAAGTTTTTTTCTTCACAAATTGAATTTTGGTGTGTTAAAAATTTTGAATTGGGGTTTAGTTAGATCAGCCTCAACAAAACAAACTTTCAACCAAAATTAAGCAACAAAAAAATCTCTAATTAAGGCACATTTTTTAGAGCGATTTTTTTTTACAAACCATTTTACTATTATTTGAATTTTGTGTATTAATTTGAGATTTTTTTATTGTGCCTTAAATTTTGGTTCAGAGTTTGTGTCTTTAAAGTATAATTGACTGTAATTCAAGAATTATTAAACTTTTATCGAGCTTAATTCCTCTAAAAATTTACTTTTGATAACTCTCTATTCATAAAAATTATGACTATTGATAAATTCAAATTTATTCCATGAAATTTTTAGTTCAATTTCATATTTTGTAATCTCATCGCTCAACTTTTAAAACAACTCAAGAGTAAGTATATTTTGAAGGAACAACTAATTTTACCAAGTTTCTCAACAATTAAGCCTATAGAATGCTTTATTCAAAATGTTAAAAAAGATTTAAAAAGGAAAATGATGCAAAAAATTTTTCAGATATTTATTTGAATTTATCAGTATAATCAAACCATTTTCTAGACACGATTAACTTTTAACATTCCAAAAAGAGATTTTTTCAAAAGTTAGCCAAAACAAAAAAAAATATTTCTATCATAACATTTGGATTAAGTGCATTTCCCAAGTTTTAAAAAGTTCTTTTTAAAAAGGATTAAATGTTATGCATAAAACAGATCAAAACCCCCTATCTAAATACTTTTAGTTTTCATTGTTTTCAGACAGCTATTACAAGACAATAATAGCACAATCCATAGAAGTACTTTCAAAATTGTTTAGAACTTTCAGACTGACATTCTTGTGATTTCAGTCTTTGATATTCTTTCATATTTTTTCAAATTTCAAATAATTGATACAAACTTTTATCAAAAAAAAGGGTAAAAAATAATAATTAACAAAAGTTAAACATTTTGAATTTAATTGAATTTTTGAAAGTTATCTAAAAGAAAAATATTTGTGAACTTTCAAAAACCTGAAACTCTTTTTATGAAAACCAAAAAGCCAAAAATTGATTAAATTACATGTTTTTTTAGGTTTAATTTGTAAATAACTTTTAAATTTTGAAAGTTATTGGATTTTGATCTTTTAATTCCTTTTAAAATTTGAATAATTTCAAGAAAATAAAGTGTTGCTAAGTTTAAAAAGTGACTACAATTTTTGTGATATTATTGTCATTCAAGAAATGTTCGAAATTTCATTTTTTGATCTTTTCAATAACCTTCGTTTCCTGATGTCTAATTTCATTGAAAATTTAAAAAGGAATAAAATCGAAGTTATAATCCATTTCATTAACCTAGTCTTTTGGTTTTTTTCTGTTGGTGGGATCGGAAAGTTTCCTTATTCAGAAGCAAAATATCTTTCTTTATTTATATTTATTCTTGTCTGTACCTTTTTGTTATCAGTTGCAATTCTTGTACTAATTGGGAAAAACAGATATACAACAACACACCGTGAGGTAGCAAACCATTTCATTACAATGATAATTATTATTCTGTTAATTGGCACACAAAAAGCATATGGTGTTGGTTGCTTATCAGCTGAAAAGTGTCAGACAAGAGCAAAAGTTTTAGCTTTTGGTGTTTCTTTGCAGTTCATCTCTTTGGTAAATTTTGGTTTACTTTTAAAATAAACACCAAATAATAATTAACAATAAACAATCCGTGAATCACAAAAAACAAAAAACAAAAAACAAAAAACAAAAAACATAAAACATAAAACAAAAAACATAAAACAAAAAACAAAAAAAATCAAAAAACAAAACTTTTCCATGCTTTTACTTTTTTGCTAAAAAGTTTTCTTTAATCATTTATAACACACGATACTCAAAACCAACTTCTGGTTATGTTGATCAAATTGACGATCAACCAGATCCAAAAGAAGAATCCGATCATCATAGTGTCGGCGTATTTGTTGATGAAAAATCTCAACCAGAAACAAAATCTGAAAGCGAGTCAGAATCTGAAACGGGTCCAGACCATTTTTAAAATTTATAAGATCTCCCTTTTCATTCTTTTTATTCTTTATTATTTCTTTTACAAATAGTCTAATAAATATGGCACTACTTTTTAAGTAAGGCCAAAAATCCTTTTATTTATAACTTTATTCGATTTTTTTCACAAAAACCTAAAACACAAACACCAACACGTGGAAATTAAATCTGCACTTTTATTGATGAATTAGTCTGATGATGATAACGTGAACTCGTGCCGTAAATTGAAATGGCTTGTGTGTTTTTAATTCAATTATTTATTAAAATTATTCAATACAAACCAGCATTTGAACTTGAAATGGGAGAAAATTTTCCTGAATATCGATTTTTTTAATTCTGAAATATTCTCTTTATTTAGGGTTGTTAGTTCTCATAAAATTTGTAATACAGACCTAAAAAAAGGGACAAACAAATAAATAGAGAAAACAATTTACAATCTATTTCTTTGAAAAAAAGAAAAAAAAAAAAAACAAAAAGTGAAATTTTTTTCCTATTTTTTATTCAATGATCGGAATTTGTGTCTATAATTTAAAAAGGGAGAAAATTTCATCTGATGATCTTTTTTCAATTTTAAAATCCGACATTCGTTTAGGGTTCTTTGTAAACTAATCAAAATAGAACAATATATTGTAATACAAACCATAAAAAAAGTGTACCGCTCAACTAAATTGAGAAAACAAATTACAATCTATTTCTTTGAAAAAACTTGATTTGAAAAAGAAAAATGGAAAATGAATACCAAGCAAAAAGTTTTTCCAATTTCTTTTACAAATACCAGGATTGTATTTTCAGTAATTTTTAATATTTTTGAGAGTTCAATATTGTTAAAATTTAGAACATTTACTAACTGCTTAAATAGATATTAGGACGTAATAAAAAAAAATTCAAATAAATTTTGCACTTTATGTTTGAAATATAATCAAAAGGAAATTATAGAAAATATTGATCATTTTTTATGGGTCTGTACTTCCTATGAAACAGATAGATTAATATTTTTTATAACAAACTAAAAGAAATAAATCTTAATGGAATAATTGTAAACTGTGATAGTTTGAAACTATTTTCATTAATTAATAATAGTGAAATCTATGATTTTGCCGCTTATAAATTTCTGAAAGTAAATAAAAGTATACGGGTATTTAGTGTGTAAATTACACTATTTACTCAAAAAAAAAAATTATTAAATTTTTTCAAATTTTAAAGAATATGTAATATTTTTTTTTACAATTACTCCAAGTATAAATAACAGCTATCGAATAAAAAGCTTATTATTTTTTTTTTTTTTCCATTAAAGAGTGGGTACTAAAAGTCCACCTGTTTGCCCGAATCCCTAATTTGAATTAGAGATATTGTTGAACCAAGTGAGAGCTGGTCATTTCTCCCAAAAATCGGATCCGCTCCATAAATTGAGAGGGATTTTGTTCCAATTCCGTTCAGTTTTATAATAGTCAAAAAGATTCAATTCGGTCAAACGATTTCCTCAAAGAATTAGTGGTTCTAAGAAGCATAAGCCCGATTTTCAATTAAAATTACACCGTGGTGGCTATTTGAGAAAATGGTAAACAATAAGAAATAATGGTTAAGGGAATAGAACCCCGGCCTTCAGATTGTACACTGGGTTGTGTTTCCACTTACCCATACCGGTTCTCAAAAAGCTTATTATTTTTTTGAAAGGTCTGCTAAAAAAAATGGCAAAAAAAATCAATTTTCAAGGGATATTATATGGATTATATATTGTAATTTTTTTTCCTGAAGATACAGACAACTTGAACGAATAATAACTCTGACAATTTGACTCATTGTTTCAAAAATTGGTTATATTTTTCAATACGGGTGCTCTAAATATCACACTATCAAGAAAAAGTTATTACTTGATTTCTCAAATTCATTCAAATAACAACAGATAATAAGAAATATTCAAAGAAAAAGAGACTAACAATTTACAACCAATATCCTTGAACTTAAGGTTTACGAGTAAAAAAGGAAACTTCTGAGAGCAATTTTTTTTTCACATTTTATGTTAAAATTCCACCTTAATTGGTTAGCGTCATCAGATATTTCTCTATAATCAAATTATGTTGTAATTGGGTGTAAAAGATATTAGTGTGACAGGGTTCAAATAGCTCTAAAAAATTGATTCTTAGAGTAGTGATATTTATTGATTCCATCAATTAAAAATGATCTTGTATTAGTAAAAATCCCAACAATTTCAGAAAAAAATCTGCATTTTGTCATAAATATAAAGGACGAAAAATCAATATGCAGGCTCCAAAGTTTCAAATCATCTTTCTAAAATTTGTCCCGAAATGTAGATTAATTATTAAAAAATTCAATTTTTTTAAACAAAATTCCTAAATCACAATTTAGGAATTCGGGTAAATAAGAAGAATTAAAAAACCCCCCGTTAAATAATAATAAAAAAAAAAAATTAAAGAAATAACCAATAGATTTTTTTGACTAATTATTTCTGAAAACTTGGAAACATTTTGATGTTGCAATTATCTTTATAAAAAAGAAACCATAGTAATCAGTCGTTGGGTTGCTCAAGTTAATGATTATTGATTAAATCTTTGAATTTAAAAAAATTGAAAAAAAAATTACTTTTGGTAGTTCTGAATATGAATTATTAAATACTGGAAAACTATTATTTGGGTTTTTATTTTTAAATTTGGAAAAGGAATTAAAAAAAAACATTTCCTAAAATCAAAAATTTTTAATTGTGGTCAAAAGTAAAAAATGTAATTATTTATAGTGCAATAAGATTTAAAATAGATTTTTTAGAGTTATTTGAACCCAAGTCACACTAATATCTTTTACACCAATTATAACATACTTTGATTATAGTGAAATCTAAGTTGAGAAGAATCCCTTAAAAATATTTTTATTTTTAATTTAAGAAACGAGTTAATAGTTTAATATACCCCCCCCCCTTCTAGATATTTCAACTTGGATATTTTCAACACTTATTATCAACACATTTAATCTTTTAAACATTTGAAAAAGAAATCACTTTTCAAAAAATATGGAAATGTATTTTGAAATTAATGATCGGCAATGGTAAAAATTTTAATATTCATTTATCTCTTTTATTCTACTTTAAGATGTTCAGAATTATAATCAATGTTTTTACTGAACTATTGGTTTCAAATTTCTTTTAAAGAATAATATAGAATACTGATATGAAAAAATGATGTTGAAAATTTAAAGTTTGAAAAAATTAATATTTTTTTAGGAATCAGGGAGTACTGTAAGTGTCATAAAATGTCATAGAGTGTAAGAAAGGGCCTAGGTTTTCCAAAATTTAAAATAATTGAGTTAAATCTATGCTTTTACTCAATTCTTTTGAATTCTGGAAAACATAACAAGGTTTTTTTTAATTTGAGAAATAAAAAGAAAAAATTTGAAATTTTCTTTTAAATTCCAAAATTAAAAAAAAAAATAACTGTAATTTTCCATAATTCAAAAGAACATAGTTAAACCTTTGTTTTTAACTCAATTATTTTAAATTCTTGAAAACCTAACCTCAAATAATAGAAATTAAAAACTCCTCCCTTAAACAATAAAAAAAAAAAAAAATGTAAAATTTTAATTCACATTTCATAACCAAAAATCTAATTTATTCAAAAAATAATGAATATTACGGTTGTTAAAAATCTTAATACTGATTAATTTATTGTTGTTAGTTGTACTACGATTTTTAACAAACTCTATCAAAAAAAAAATTATTCTAGGTTAAAAAATTTTAACGTAATTATTAAAATGAATTTTAGTACAAGTCAATTTCAGTATATTTTCCTGAAAATATAATAAATAATACTTATAAATATGATGTGAATGTAATAACTCAAATACGTAAAAAAAAAAAAAATAACTGATGATAAATATTTTGTGTCCCAAGGTTTTCCAGAATTCAAAAGAATCGAGCAAAATCAAAGATTTAACGCAATTCTTTTGAATTCTGGAAAACTTAATAAAAAGTGTCCTTTAAGTGTCATATAGTGTTGGGAAGATCCTCGATTTTCCTATTTAAAATAATCGAGTAGAATCTATAGTTATTCTCTTTTCTTTTAAATTCTCGAAAACCTAACGAAAGTCCTTCAGGTGTTTAAGTTTTCCAGAACTCAAAGGAATAGAGAAAAATCAAAGAGTTCTCTCGATTCTTTTAAATTTTGGAAAACCTAACAGTATTTTTTTTTTTTTACTTTTTGGAATAACAAAAAATGAAATTGAATTTTCTGTTTATTTCAAAAATTAAAAAAAAACTAATGCAAAATCAAAAAAAATATATTTTTTATAAACTTTAAATTTATTTCAGTTGATATTTCTTTAACACTCCAAATAATTGATTCCCATTTGAATTATTTTTATTAAATTTAAAAATCTTTTAAAATAATCTCAAAACCTATTCGTTGTGAAAAAAAAAAAAAATCATCGTAGTTTATTTTTAAATTTGAAAAAAATCAGAATAGAACCTGGAAATGTGAATTTTTCAATTTAAATGGTAAAATATCTATAAAAATAATTTTTGAACAAAGACTTCTTATTAATTAATAATATTTATTCTAAGTGATGTTATTAAAAAGTGAAAATTTAGCAAATACTTTATTGTTGTTTTGAAAAAAATTATTAAATGATCTGTTTTTTAAATAGAAAAAATCATAAATAATAGTTTTTGCGGGTCGAACCGTCTTGGTTAATATTTTATTTTTTAGAAAATTATGTTTTTTTCATCATCAAAAAAAATAAAATATGCATTTTTTCAAAATAAATAGCAAATAATTATCAATAGATCCTTTCTCAAAATTATTCTAATGAAAGAAAATTGTAAAAAATCCTCTATTTGTATACACCTTTCTCAAAAACTTTATACCATAGATTCACCAATATTAAAAAAAAAACCTATTTTCAAAGCATAGAAATTCATAACCTTAATTTTGTTTTTGAAAAAAAAAAATAAATTTATTTTTTGCTCAAACAAATGAATTTTTTTTAGATTTTGGAAATCTGAATTCAAAAAAGCTTTAGAAACTAATGACTCAAAAGAAAAAACTTCAAATAAGTCTTACTCGGAAAGTTTTTCTTAAGAAATTCTAAAAAGGAAATATTAGAAACATTATTCACCAAATATTTTACAGAAAATCAACAAGAAAGTGATCAATCCCATTTCATCCAAAATTTTATCGTTTGGATTCAAATTGTTTGTGTGTTCTTTAATAAGAATCTTCAAAAAATGAAGTTTGTAAGTGACGTCAGTGTTTAGAATTTATACGATTAAAAAAAAATATTTTAAGAACTAATCATTTTTTTTAAAATTTATTTAAATTTAGCATTCCACAAATGATACAGTCTATTTAAATTTTATTTCCAAAACAAAAAGGATTTTTCTTTTTTAATTTCATATCCTAAACAACAGAATATAATTAACGCTATTTCCAAAAAGATTTTTTAAAAACACACAATGGACAATTTATTCGAGCAATCTCTGGAGTCGGATCTAATTTGTTATCTAGAGGATTTTGAACTCTTTTGTACCGAAAATGAAGAGGAAATTAATTCACTTTCTGATGATCAAACTCGGCATACACGCTATGAAAAAGAACTGATAAATCTTGAAATTAGCCCAAGCTCACAAGAACTAATTTCAAACGAAAATGAAAAATTGCTCAGCAATGAGAATTCTTTATCCTTCTGCCCTGATAAAACTGAAAAAGAAAACGAAAACGAAAACAAAAACAAAAAAGAAAACGAAAAAGAAAAAGAAGAAAGTGATCAAAATTTTCTTGAAAAGGCAATACGCTCAAGAAAAAAAATCGTAAATGATAGAAAAAGAATTTTGGAATCAAGTTTGATCAAAAAACATGAGCCAAAAAAAAAATCTAGATCGATTCGAAACAAACCATTGGGTTGTGAGCAAAACTCAAATAAAAAAAAAGTAAAAGGCCGGTCGAAACTGAAAAACTCAAAAAAGGCTGCTAATAAAAGAAGGCAGAAAATGCTTGAAAGAAATCGGATCAATGCGAGAAAAAGTAGAGAAAGAAAAAAGCAATATATACAAGGTTTAGAGCAAGAAACAAAAGAGCTTCGATCAAAAAATGTTCAATTAGTTGATGAAGTGTCAAACCTAATCAACGAAAACCAAAGCTTAAGAGATGAAATAAATCAATTAAAATCCATTCTCCAAGGGAACTGCCAAAATGTATTCGATTCCGATTGGCTAAAAAACATTAAACTTTCAAACAGTTCTCAAAATCGTACTAGTCTAGAATTAGGACAGACATTGTTATATGGGCTTGCGGCTTGCTTACCCTTGGGCAAACCCATGAAAAAATAGAATTTATTTCCGATTTTCTCGGCTTTTACTTATTCTTTATTTTGGCAATTCTTTTTGATTATCTTTTTCACTTTTCTTTTTATTTATTGCCACCCTCCAACTGAGTTTAATTTACTTTTTAATTTTTTTACGAAAATTTGAATACTACATATAAAAACAATTTCACTTTAACTTTTTTTCTTTTTTTTGTTTTAACTATTAAAACCAATGAATTAAATCGAAATTTGTGATTTCTTTTTTATTGTTTGTCGAATATATTGTTGGAGAATTGTTGAGTACTATCTTTATTTTATGGTTTATGGGGACTGGGATTCAATGTTATAAAAAAGAAAAAATGGTTTACCGTTGTGGAAAAAAATTTCAACACGGTTTTTAATTGGGAATATTACTGAAAATTCAAAGTAAGATCAATAAAAAAAAGAATAAATAAATAAATAAAGACAAAATGAAGTATTCGCGACAATAACAGTTTTTTTAATAATATCTTTTAGTAGGGGTTTTTCTTTGATTGATCAATTATTAAAAATCTGTTCAAAAAATTGACTATTTTTGAGATCGCCAAAATCACACTAACAATTTCAGTAAATCAAGTAGATTTAAATTGTATTTGTTGGGTTGATTGAAAATAATATAATGGGTTCTTCTTTGAAGTTAATTGGTTTCTTCTTTTTATTGATTTTACTTTTCATTTTCATTTATGTTCCCAATTAAAAACCGTGTTTCACTTTTTTACCAGTTGCACTTTTTTTCCAAAACGGTTAAAGAAAACACTCGGTTAAAGGAATGACAAAATATTAAAAAATTTTTTTTTTTTTTTTTTTTATTGTTTAAGGGGGGAGTTTTTAGTTCCTCTTGTTTGCTGTTAGGTTTTTCAGAATTTAAAAGAATTGAGTTAAATCAGAGGTTTTACTCCAGACTTTCAAATCCTGGAAAACCTAGAAAAACCGCCGTTAGTTATTTTTTTTACATTTTGAAATAAAAAGAAGTTTTATAGAAATTTTCTTTTCATTTCAAAAATTGAAAAAAACTGCCGTTAGTTTTTCTTGGGTTTTCTGTTAATTTGTGAAATCTATAGAATTTCATTAGGTTTTTTTTACTTTTCGAAATAAACGGTTTATTTATTTAAATTTTCTGTTTATTTCAAAAACAAAAAAAAACACGAACACTTAACAGATAAAACAGAAAACTTCAAGAAAACCTAGGCACTCTACGGCACTCTATGTCACTTCCCTAATTCCTAAATTTTTATTTAGAAATTTTTTTAAAGATTTCCATATACTTTTATTTTCCACTTGGGCTAATAAAGTTATGGAGTTTTTTCTGTTAATAATATTAAAAATATTATTGTTTTTTAATATATGAGATATATTGATTTTTTTTTAATTCAGATTTCCAGACTTTATGATTATTTTCATCGGCTGGGCAGTTCCAGAAAAAAAATTGTTTTTTTGGATTTTTGTCGAAAATTATAAAAGATTTTTGATCCAAAATATTTTCGAAATTCTCTAACACCAAAAGATTAAATTATCATCAATTTTGGAGACTTTTTATGTTATTTTAAACTATTTTACAGTAAAAGAGGCCCAGTTGTAATGGGGTGAAATACACGTGTTTAAAGGGTTTGCATAGATATTAGAAGAAAAATTTTATTTTGGAAATTTTCAAAATTGAAATCATTTTTTACCATTTTTTCGCATTTTTGCTATTTTTTTCGATTTTTTTTTTTAAAAACATCATTCAATTGCAAAAATTTTTTTTATTGCAAGATCAATAGTCACTTGGTAAAAATGCATTATTCTAAGGTTATTGAAACCGTGGAAATGATTGTTGAGAAATCATATTGATTTCTATTGGAATTCTATTCGATCTTTGATTTTGTTATTTGTTTAATAAATGTGAAAAATTTTCACTTCATTTTCGTTTCCTTTTTCAAATAGAGACGACAAATACCAACACACTTCGTTTGAGTACTTGATTTCTAAAAGAAAAGTATGGAAAATGGAGTGAAAATTGTTTCCATTTTATTATTCAAAAGCCAGTAGAATTTCATTTCAAACATTGTTGTTTTTCACAATGGGTACAATATGAATTTGAGTTTTTCAATTTTTAAGAAAATATATTCATTAATTAGTTTTCTTTCAGACATATATCAACAATTTTTGGGTGTAAATTATTCTGTATATTTCTTATTTGATCTTCAAAGGTCAATTATTTAAAATAATTGATTTTTGAAAATAATGTTGGGCCACTTTGACTGAAACAGAGTTTACTTTCTCCTTTATATTGACTTATATTGAAAATATTCTAACTTTGAAGAGAATGATTTAAATAATATTATATTTAAAGTAGAAAGTAGAGTCTTTCGAAAGCTACTGTAAATTTTTTTATAAACTCCATTTTCAAAATCAATCATGACAAACTAAAAAAAAGATGTATTCAATTTTTCTTTAATCTTAGTTTTTCTTTGTTAAAATTTCAAGAAAAATATTTATGAAAAACCTTGATTTGTAATTGTAAATAAAGAAATTTCATATCTATAGCTTGTCAAAAAATATTAACAAACAAAAATAATACCAGAAGAATTAACTTTAAAAATTTGATTACAAAAAGTAGAAA
Organism: Anaeramoeba flamelloides; assembly: GCA_027625915.1. Taxonomy (NCBI): domain Eukaryota; family Anaeramoebidae; genus Anaeramoeba; species Anaeramoeba flamelloides. The sequence continues at coordinate 5,509,882 of JANTQA010000032.1, read as the reverse complement.
TGTAGTTTTGTTCTGGAAAAAAAATAAACATCGTTTTTAATTGGGTACATTAATAGAAGCTGGAAATACAAAATAAGGTCAATTAAAGAATAAAAAAGATAAATAAAGACAAAAAGAGGGATTCGGTACAATAACAGTTTTTTTTAAAACTATCTTTTTGTAAAAGTGTTATTCTTTGATTAATCTATTATTAAAATTTATTCAAAAAATTGATAATTTTGGTGATCTCCAAAATCACATCTACAATTTCTGATATAAAAGTAGATTCAAATTTTATTTTTTGGTTTCATTGAAAGTAATATAATGTATTATTATTTGAAGTTAGTTCGTTTCTTAATTTAATTGTGATTGCTTTTCATTTTTATTAATATTAACAATGAAAAACTGTGTTTCACTTTTTTTCTTCAATGGTAAGTTTTCTTGTTTTATCTTAAAATACACTCTTCTTCAGATAAAAAATTCTTCAGTGAGATCATTTTAATAGAAAAAATTATGATTTTTTGATTTTTCAAAATTCAGATTAATAATTGAATAGAATGGGGTTACTAAAAATAAATTTTGGTTTTAAACAAAAAACTTTAAAATTTTAGGAAATAGATCTCATAATATATATATATATATATATATAACCACTCAAAATAATCATAAAAAATCAACTAGAAAAGTATATCACCTTTTTCAAATAGAAATCTCATTAAATGTATTTTTCATTCTTAAAATTACATTAAAATATAAAAAAATTCCATCAACTTTTTTCTTATCTATCAAAATTGAAAAATATTTGATTTTTCCTATTTATATTAATTTAGAATCCAAATCAGTCAGTTAAAATTAAGTAAAAATATCTAAATTCTATGTAAAAAAAGGAAAAAAATCATAAACTACTATCAAACCAAAAACCTGGAAATTTTCAAAAACTTCAAAATTCAATATTTTTGATAGATTAAAAATATTAATAACAATTCAAATTCTTGTAAAATATATTGTCTACAAAAAAATGGTATTTCAGATTTTTTATAAATCTTCAGTTTTTGGTTTGATGATTAATGGAAAATTTTTTTTTGAGAATTTTTTAGATAATTTTTCTCTTTCCTTGAATTATTTATTTTCCAACAAAAGTTCTGAGTAAATATTGTAGTTAATTATCATTAAAACGGAGTTATTCCTAAACGTTATTAATTTGATAAATACGTTATAATTTTCACTTCATTTTCATTTTATGTTTTTGATAATAGTTTTAAAAATACTACATTCTTATTTCTGTGAATATCTATTACAATATCTGTCTCTTTTTATTAATTTTTTAAGTCAATATAAGAATCCTAGATTTTTGGAATTAAAAAAAAAAAGATAAAAAACGGCACAGAGATTAAAATAATAGGTTCCCAACAACTATAATCGGTGTTTCAAAAGATTTTGAGTGCTTTTTTTCTTTCTAGTTCCAATTTAATATCCAATTTACTACCCAATTGTATACTTAAGTTCAAATAAATTTTGAAAGTAAACTCCTTGATATTACAATTAAATTTTAAATTATGAAGGCAATTTGTTCAAAGTTTTCATTGTTTTTCTCAAAGTTTTTTTTATAATTCTTTGATATTTTGGATAATAAAAATTTTATGATTAGGTACTCTATTTTTTGAGATCAATTTTATAATTTGATCCTTCATTTTTAGAATTTCTTTTTCAATAAAACAACTTTAAGAAACCATACCAGATTTAATTAGAGTTAATTGTGTGTTTCTTTGATTGGTTGATATATAGGTATTCTATAGCAAAAAAAAAAGGTTTTTTATTTTGAAACATGGATTAAACTTTTCCAAACACAACAGTAATTATAACCCATTTATTATTCAAATAACCATAAAGAAAAGAAATAAAATGAATCTTTCTTACAGGTTATATTTAGTTGAAACACCAAAATATACTCTTAGAATAAATATTTCTTCAACACAATTTAAAGTTTTGTTTGAAAAGAACTCTAGCTTAAAATTTCTTAAAATCTATTTTATTTTTTTAACTTTTTCGAATGTTTGATCCAAAATTGAACAAAATTCTTGACACCCACAATGAGCTCAATTTATTATTTCCAAGTAGCAAATTAACCTCTTCACATCCAGCGTTTCGTCAAAGTTATCCAGCTTTACACCGTTCACTTACAAGTCGAACATATATTAAGTATCATCAGCTTCATTTGAAGTTATTACGTAAGTGCGTAATGAATTCTTTAAAAAAAAATGAACAAAGCAAAAAAACAAAAAAAAGTAAAACCAAGATCAACAGAAAAAAACAAAAACAGAGATCCAGCCTCTTGTTTGGGTGGAGAAAATTAGAAATTGCCTCGAATACTGTTAAAAAATTAATTTACAAGCATAAAAATGCACACCGCCACACCAAGCATTTCCAAGAATTGTCGAATGTCAACAAGCACTTAAAGCGACTGTGTTCGCTTGAAATTTTAAAGTGTGTCCAGTTGTTTTCAAATTTGCTGAATTCTGATCGCAAGAAAAAAAAAACATCACAAGAATTGTTCGCTCCTTCAAGGGGCACAGCATTTCTTGTTGCGGCAAAACTTGGATCTTCTGCATTACAAATCGAGGAACTCTTTTCCAAAATTTTTAAATGCACTACTCGATGGGAACAATTGATCTCCCAAGGTACATACGTTCGGCTTTCTCTCTTCGTTATTTCAGTCATGTCAGAGTTATTTTCAGTTCTTCAAGATTTACAATATAGTATCGCTCATTTAAGAAGAACAATTTTACATTGCACCAATTCGTTAACTAACGAACACAATGGGAAGAAAATTCAAATTTATCAAAAAGAAAAAAGAAAAAGAAACAAATGGAACAATGAAAAAAAAAAAAAAGAACAAGAACAAGAGCAAATCAAAATTTCTCAAAATATTGCCAATATTCTTGTAATATGTAATGAAAATTCTTTTGAAAAATGGCTACAATATATCAAAGAAGAAAAAAAGCAATGGATTTTGGAATGCTTTATTGATAACAATTTACAGCTACCACCAAAATTGTCAATTGAAAGTTCTGAATTGGTTTCAAACCAAGAAACAGTTAAAACTCAGAAGAAAAAGACGAAAAGTCTTTCTGTTAACGAAAATAAGAAGAAGAATGAAAACCAAAATAAGAATTTAAATCATGGATCCAATCGAAAGAATAATAATAATAAAAATGATCCTAATAAAAATGTTCCAAATAATAATATTAATAATAAGAATAATAAAAATAAAATTGCCTCTTGGAATAAATTAGATTCGGAAAAGGGTGGATCAAAAAAATCTAAGGAAACAACGGTTTCATTATCCTTTTCAAATTTTGATCTCAACAACTTCTTACCAAAGAATACTAACCCTCTTGATCAAATGACAAAAAAAAGAAGAAATAATCAAACAAATAAATTGACAGAGTTAAAAAAAAATACCTTGTTTCAGTTTGATGATGATAATGATAATGATGATGATAATAAGAATGAAAAAGAGAAAAAGATCAAAAAAAAGAAAAAGAAAAAGAAAAATCAAAAAAGGAAAAAAAACAAATCAAAAAAAGCCAAAGATGAAATTGATGAAATATTTAGTATGTTTTGATATATTATTTTATTTCTTAATAAATGTAAATAAGTATTTACAAATATTAAAATGCCTTTTTAAGAAATAGAAAATTATTGTAAAAAAATAAAATATTTAAATAATTTTAATTTATCAGTTTCTAAATTAATATATATATATATATTTGTTTATTTAAAATAATTTTTTTTTTTTTATAATTTTACAAGTTTTTTTTCTATATTATTACTTGATATAATGATTATATTTCATATTTTTTTTTTTTGTCTTAATAATTACATGACAAATAACAAAATATTATTATTTACCTGATTGATGTATATTAAATGACTAATTTTTAAGAACCATTTTCGCGAGAAGATGGCCAATTTTGAAATGATAATATTCTCCCAAAAATATTCATCAACAATACAAGTCACATAATCTAATAGAATTGTATCTCATAAGGACAAAATTATCTGTTTTTAACAGAATTTTTTTAAACAGTCGATTTTTTTTTTTTAGATTAAAAGTTGACCAATTGAAAAAAAAAAATAAATGATCTCAATTAACATTGTTGTTGTTATGGGGAAGAGAATTCCAAACAAAAAGTTTAAGAAATCAAACTAAAGAGACACATCTTCAACTTAATGAAGACTTTACAATTTAAAAAAAAATTTTTTTGCAACCAATAGAATTAACCCAATAAATGAAATATTATAATGTTCAATATAATACATTTTTTATTTTAATGTTAAATGATTTTTTATCAAATTTAAAAAAACAGTCTGTGAAAATTCTGTGGTCCAATAGGTATTCAATTTTATTTTTTTCTTTGTTTTTTAAATTTATCTGAAAAATACATTAATCAACTTGTATAAAAAAATGAAATTTCTATTATTAAAATTACAAAATTATGATTCAAGTTCAGATTTATTTGATACTTTTGTACAAACTTTTTTTTTACTTTAAATATATCAGTACGTGTTAGAATGTGGATTAAAGGATATTTTTTGTGAGGATATGACCATTTCAAAATCAACATCTTTTCATGTGAATTGCAAGTCTATTTTAAATTCTGATACAAGACTATAGCTGAATTTTTTCTTCATAGCTATTATATAACCTCATATTGATTTACAATCCCATAATCAATAGTTTCTTTATTATTCATAATATTTTTTACGTTAGTTCTTATTTGTTCAGTTTTATTTCATCCATATAAATTTTATTGTCAATTTATTTTGATATATAATACTTCTCTTTCTGACGATAATATATTCGTGTGATAATTCGATTAAAAAAAGAAGAAATTTCAAAAACTTTTAATTATTGTTTTTTTTTCTGGTTTAAACCTTAGTTTCAAAATTTTTATTCAAAAAAATGATTTATTAAAGAAGTTTTAATATTTACCTCAGATTGTAGATAATTGGGTCCATGTAAAATTCTAATTATATTTAGAATATAAAACTTGTTTTCTGTCAAAGTAGCACAAAAAATATTCACATATAAAATTATTTTTTAAATTGCTCTTTGAAGAACAAATAAGAAGTAAGAAGTATAATAAACATCCGAAAATGTTGATATACTCATGAAGTCAATCTAATAAATTAAAATTATCTTAAAAATTGAAAAAGTGAAATTCTTAGGTTACATTAAACATATATATTAATTTTGATCGTTAATTGATGATACGAATAAAATAATTAGAAAAAATATTTTTAAAGTAGTGAAAAAAATACCGGGTATGAAAATAATCTGTTTCAAGATTTTTAATTGTAACATTTAAGAAAATTGATGTATAATTCCTTTTATATTCAATCAAATCCTTTTTATAAATAACCAAATTTTTTATGTACCTAATTATAAACCTACAAAAAGTTTATTAAAGTCAGGTTTTTATAAAATATAATGTAATTTTTTGATAGCATAAGTAGATTTACTTATTTGAAAAGCAATAGCGTTCTGTAGAGGTTTGCTATAGTTTGTAAAATGATAATTGTTTATTCTTGTTTTTTGTTTGATTGAAGAGTGTTTTGAACAGGGGTAATTCTATTAATCATCATTCAATAAGTGGATGAGTTATAATTTTAGGTTTTTTTCTTAAAAAAAAAAGGATTTGATTTTAAATAAATAAATTACACATCAAGTTTCCTAATTTTCACAATTAAAAATCTTGTCAGGTGATTATTTTCATGTCGGGTATTTTTTTCTCTGCTTTATATTTAAATTTATTTTCCCTTATTTATTAACATAAAAATAGTATGTTTTTACATTGTGGGTTTCGATTTTGCAATAAAAAAAATTGTAAAAGAATTTAATATTAATTAAAAAAAGAACGAAAAAAAAACCAAAAAATTTAAAAAAAATAAGTTAATTTGAAAAAATCCAAAAATATTTGTTTTTAATAAGATTGATCGAAACTATTTAAAACTGATAATAAACCTGATACAGCTGGATTCCTTTAACTGGATAATAATTTACATTCAAAAATCTTAAATTCATTTAAAAAGTAAAAAAAATCAAAATTATCAGAATACGTTATTTATCCCTAATTTAATAACCAAAATTTTTATTTTTTTACTTTATCAAACTTATCTTTTGTAAGTTATTTCAGTTCCACATCTATTTTTATTACCTTTTTTAATGCTCTCTAAATGTTAACGGGTAAAAAAAAAAACAAAATACAAATTGGTTAACGTTTTCATGACTAATATAACCAAAATTATTTATGATTTGATAATTCAAGAACAAACTGGGCTGAAGTGAACTCGAAACCTACAAAATAATTTTGATGAAACCAACTAAAGTAAACTTGATTGACTTTGAGCTCAATTTTTCTGGTCAATATAGTGGCCTAAGTTAATATAGAAGAGTTCATATCCTGTACTTGTATTTTACAAAGATATAATTTGTGAAACTTCTAAAAAAATGAATCGAATAAACAAACAAATATAAAAAAAAAAAATCAAATTAAAATAAAGATAAAAAATTTTATAAAGTATTCCCTTATTCTTATAAAAAAAAACATCACAACGGAGATACAAATTATCTATTATGTTCAAATTAAAAGTTAAAGAATATACATATTTCTTTTAATGTTTTATTTGTCAAATAATCAGAAAAATCTTTTTAAAGCAATTTTAATGACCCCAGAAATCTTCAACGTGGAAGAAAAATAACTACCAACCAATTCAACACTTGGAATTTTAAAAAAAATAATAAGTTTTCACTTATTTTACCATTTTAATTGTTTCTCTTTTCTGTTTTATTTTCATTTCTCTTTTTTCATGTTATATATTTTATTTAGTTAGATCGGGATCTTTTTTACACAATGATCGATTAAGGTTAAAACTGGGTTCTATAATATCTAAAAAAAAAAAAAAAAAAACAGAAATTATTTGCTTGTATATAAATTTTGTTTTATTAATAATTGTAAATAGAATTTCGATAAATTTTTCAATATGTGTTTTCTGTTTGACTTGTTTCAACATTTTGAAGAAAGTGATTTGTATTTTTTTATTTTATTTTATTTTTGAAAAATCTTAATTAAACCACCTGTAAGTGTTACTGAATTAATGTTTTTATATGTAACTATTTTTATTAAATCAATAATAAATTTAGATTAATTTTTACCCTTTTTGATTTTGAGTATTCCAAATTTTTGGAATGGGGGATTCTAACAATAAAGTTTATAACTTTATTGATTTTAATGTTTTTTTTTTTTTTTTTTCAATGTAACAAAAAGGATTTAAAAAATAAATTAATATTGTATAATTTTAAAAAAAAAATCAAAATAATAATAATAACAACAAAAATAAAAGACTTTTACATATTTTAGATTTTATTTATTTTTCTTTTATTATAGATTTAATTTTAAAACGTTGTGATATTCTTTAATTATAAATAAATAAAAAGAAATAAAAAGAAAAAGAAAATAACCGAATATTAAAATCTTTCAATCAATACATCCATATATTAATGCATAAATATAATCGTTAAATCTGAAATTCAATTAATTTCAAAATAAAAATAATTATATTATTATTATTTTGATTATAATAAAAAATTGAAAAGATATAAATTCAAATTAATCATTTTTTAAAAAATATATCCCTAATCCAAATTTAGCGTTTTTAATAATATCATAAACATCGTTATATGATTTTGTAATCTTATCATGTATTGTAATTTGTTTTTCTAAAAAAGTTAATATAGAGTTTTTTAAATTCAAAAGCATTTCTTTTCTAAAAAATTCCGATTCTGTTAAAATGGAAAAAAGAAATTTATTCGAGTCGCGTTGTTTGTAATTTAAAATCTCTAATTCTTCTTCAATTTTGGGGAATTCTGATTTCATTTTATGTTTAAAATAATTATTTTGTTGAAGCAATTCGATTTTTTTGACATTTGAATATCTTTCGAATAAATAAGTGAAGTGGGAAAGATCATATAATATTTTTTGTATTTTATGGTTTATTATCTTTATTGAATCTTTAATTTCGATTTGGTAGTTTATGGAAATTTGTTTAAAGACGTTTGATAAATTAATTAAGCCAGATTCAATTTTTCTTGAATCGTTCTCATCTTGGTTGTTTTCTTGTTGTTGAATAATTGAATCTTCATCTTTCCAATCTATCCCAAGATTAGTTAACATGTTGAAAGAATTTGAAAGCTTTTTATAAGATTTGCCAATTAGTAGCAATTTGCCATGAACAACCTCCCACAAATTTAAAATATCACTTAAATAGACTTCCAAATTTGTATAATAGTTTTGGAAATTTAATAGCGATTTTTGATAAACAATATCTATATTCATATTTTTATTCTTATTTTGAATTTTTTTCGTTTTGATTTTTTCCAAAAAAATTATATTCTTTACATCCTTTTTTTTTTGTTTCAAGTATTTTTTTTGTTCTTTTTTGTTTTTTTCGTCATAAAGAAATGTTTCAAAATATTCCGAATGTCTTAATATTGGGTGATTAGAAATTGAATTTAAAAAATATTCACAAATTTGACTTTTCGTTAAATTTTTGTTTTTTTTTGAACATTTTAAAGTTGGGACTAACAATGGCTTATAAACCGAAAGTAATTGTGATAAATTTTTAAAATCTTTATAACTTCTTCTAATGGAGAAATTATCATTTTCTAAATTTTCATTTTTTTCAAAAATATGTTTGTTTTTTCGTTTATTCTTTTTTGTTTCCAATCCCCTTTCGACGTTTAGCCCTTCAGATTCTTTTAATTTTGTTTCAATATAACGTTTAATAATAAATTGGTTTTTAACTATTTTATTTTTTGAGTTGTTTAATGGTGCCACTTTATATATATATGTAAATTTTCGATTATTTAATTGGTTAGCCCAAGTAAAATTGTTTTTAATTATGTACCTTAGTTCGTTTTGATTCGGGGTGTTGTTTTCTGAACTATTATTAAATGTTGAGCTATCGTCCAGATAATTTCCAATTTGCTCTCTCTGTTTTTTCTTTTTTCGGGGTGTGTTATTCTTATTCTTGTGAGATGTTTTTAAATTGTCATTATTTTCGTTTAAGAATGTTATTTTTTGATTTTCTGAGCTTGTCGAAGATGTTGTTGTTGATGGAGAGGTTAAATTTGTTTTTGAATTTATTGGAATATTCGGAAAAGTTTTGGTTTGTAATTTATTAACTTTATTATCATATTGGAATTCAAATTTGTTTTCAAAGAAATTTTGTTTTGTTTTTTTATTTTTATTTTGATTATTACTGTTGATTATGCCGCTACTGCTGCTGCTGCTGCTACTGCTGCTGATGTTATCACTACTGTCAATATTTAGTTTTTGACTGTTGCTAAGGTTATTAATATTGCTATATTTTTTATTATTCTCTATGAAATCTTTTTCGATTTTTTGTGATACATTTGATGAGTATGTTGAACTTTGAGATAATGTTTTTTTATTGACGCTGGATAAAGATATTGTTGATGAATTATTTATTGAAAATTTGTTATTGTATTTTTCTGAAAATAGATGCTTACTGCGATTTTTAATATCAGGGGTACTCAAATGATTATTTAAATAAGCATTGGATGTATGTTTTTCACTTATATTAAAATTATTTAAATTATAAGATTGATCGCTGACAATATTTTCAAATAATCCATCATTTTCATACATTGATTTCTTTTCTTTGTTCGATTTCGAATTATTTTTAAACAATTCCCCATCAGAAGATGTTGAGATGGATAATGTAAAATCATCATCAGATGGCTCTTCAATTTGATAATTTAAAAATCGAGAATTTTGACTATTTTTCATTTCTTGATTTTGAAAAAATTCATCATCATTATTAAAAAGGTTTTCACTTGAATTATTCATTAAATAAGTTTTATTGTTTTCTTTTGTATTTTCTTTTCCATTGTTATCTTTGTTATAAACTATATCGTCACCGTCATCATCGTCGTCATCATCGTCATCATCATCGTCGTCATCGTTATCGTTATCATCATCTGTATAATTATAAATGTTATTATTTTCATTATAATTTTTTTTTTGAATTATTTCGTCATCATCAAAATCTGATATGGACAATGATGAAATTTCAGAATTTTCTTTATTTGGTTGATCAAAAGTATTTTCTTTTTTTGATAGATTAAAATTATTTTCTTTGTCAGTTTCAATAATGTTTTCAACACAACTATTTTTTTAAAAAAATCAATTTAAAAGCAAAAAACAAAATGAGTTATGATTTTTAAAGAGAAAAATTTTATATTTCCTAATATTTTTTAATGTAAATATATTAAAGTAAAGTCCAATTCAAAATTTTTAACACACACAAAATTCAATTTTCAAAAAACACAAATCTTATTTAATCAATTCAAGAAGAAATATCAAATTAGAACCATTCACTAATTGAAATGTTAACAATTGTTTATAAATTACAATATTCATCCAAAATAAAAATAAATAATTATCAATACAAATAAATTATTTTGTGTGTTAAAAATTTTGGAGAGAGTAAAACAAAAAAAATGCATTGGTAAATTTGTATAAAAATCTATTAGGAATTTTGATCGATCAAATGGCCAGATACTACCAACTAATTTTATTTGAGTTATTCTGTTTTGGAAGAACTCAGCTTTAGCCTAATATTAACTATTCAAAAAAATTATATGGATAGAATGTAAACTGGTTACGTAATTCAAAAAATAAAATTAAAACAAAAACTAAAAGATGAAAAAATGATTTTCATATTTTACAAAAATCAAAATTATTTCCAATTTGAATGAAACTATATTATTTTGATTCTTTGGAACTGTTTTAACTGTGTTAAAAATTTTTGATTTTTAGTTTATTTTATTAAAGAAAAAAATCAATTCCAATCACAAATTTATTTTTAGTTTTAATTACAATTAAATTATGACTATAGTTTTAAAAAGGTATATCAAAAAAGGTTTGTCACTTTTTGAGTCGCGGAATACCAATTTTTAATCACATATTATGTAATTTTTATTTATTATTGATAATCCTTTTTATTTGGGTTTTTATGGCCTACTGCCTCTTGTGAATTCAGGAAGTGTCTTCGAGTGCTGCAGAGTGTCGTTGAGTTCAGTGCCTAGGTTTTTTTTAAAAAATTTCTTTTAATTTCTCAAATCAAAAAAACCTAACTGCAATTTTCTTGAAGTTTTCAGTTTTGTATGTAAAGTGTTCTAGATTTTTTTGAGGTTTTCTATTTTATTTATGAAGTGTTCTAGGGTTTTTTTTACTTTTTGAAATAAACAGTAAAATTTTAATAAATTTTCGGTTTATTTCGGAAAGTAAAAAAAACCTAACGAAAATCTATTGGTTTTACAAATAAACATAAAACTCTAAAAAACCTAACGGTGTTTTTTTTTTTAATTTGAGAAATAAAAAATCAAAAATTTTACTCAATTCTTTTAAATTTTGGAAAAGTTAACGGTTCTGTTGAGGTTTTTTGTTTTATTCTGAAAATATATTGATTTTTTTTTATTTCTAAAATCAAAAAAAAAAGCCTAACAACAGTGGATAAATTTTTAATTTGGTCATAAAAATGTTATTATTATTTTTTTATTATTATATTTTATTTTATTTTTCTTCTTCCCTTTTGTTTTTTTTTTTTGAGAAATTTTCTTTAATTGCTCCTTTCTCTCAATAAATATATAAATATCAAAAAAATGTTTTTAGAAATGTTCAAAAAAAGTAATTTTTGGGTTTGTTATAAAGACACTTTTTAAAGATTTTTTGTAAATGTTTTGTAAAATGAAAAAAGTAGTGATGAGTGGGAATAATATTATCATAATTCTATTTTTTTTTTTCAAAAATTCCAAGGTATTATTTTGCTTTGTTTTAGAATAAGTTAATAAAATTATAACTCAAAATCATTTAAATTTTTTCTATAGATTTTTTATTTTATTTTAATAGTAAAAGTTTTGGAAAATTTTTTTTTCTTCCAAGAGTTGCTTAATTATATTATTATTAAGGTATATTTAAAATAATTTTTATTTAAATACCAAATAATAATTTCTTGAGATATTTAAAATAAAAATAAAAGTATCAAATTGAATTATTTTTATTTTCAGTTTGATTTTTGGATGTGCAGTAGTATACCTGGTTCGTTTTTTATTAATCCATTTATACAAATTATATGTTGTATGTATTTCATTCTTTTTTTTTTTTTGATTTTGAATAATTTTTCTTTCCTAATCCCTTCTTTTTATAAAAAAAAAAAAATATTTTCTGGAGTTACTAATTTCCTTTTATCCATGTGGAATTTAGTTTGCAGAGGGTGTACAATTTTTCATAAGAATTTTTAATTTAATTTTAATTTTTTCTCAAAAGTTAATAAATAATGTGGTTTCAATTATATCTTTTTGAATAGATAATAATAATTTAATAAATATTAATAGTCGATTCGTTACAAAAACAGAATTCAAAAATTATTTGATCATTTAAAATTTTCTTGTTTTTTTTTTTTTTTTTTTTTTTTATTATTATTGAAGAAGTGTAAATTACACTCTAATTAGCCTTAATACTTCAAGCCCCTTTCAGAAATTTAAGCGTGGAATCATAGATTTCACGATTATTAATTAATGAAAATAATTTCAAACTATCTTGGATTAAAATTAATTCATTAAGATTTATTTCTTTTAATTTATTGCAAAAAGTTAATCTATTTTTTTTAATAGGAAGGGCATACCCATAAAAAATGATCAATATTTTCTATTATTTTAAATTTTCTTGTTTTTTTTTATAATATGAAATTTTTTTGATTTTAATATTTAATTATTTTATAATCCACCAAATAAATAAATAAATAAATAAATAAAAGAAGGACTAAAACTTTGTATTCAAGAATTTATTGTTAAATATTTTGAATTCTTTCTGTTCAATATCGAAAAAAAAAATTATATGTACTGAAAGGTTTTATTTTAAATTTAAATTTTTTTTCAAAGATCATTTTTATCCAGATATTTATTTAAATCAAATCTTCTTTATCTTCCCAAAAAAAATTTGTGATAATTAATTTTCTTTGTAACAATAAATAAAGGGGTTTTTGACTTAAAAAATGTCTTTTGAAATGTATGAAAAAGATATGTTTTATCCCTATTAAATCTTTTACTAGAAGAGGATCTATTTAATTTTCAAACATAAATCTAAAAATGTTCTAGTTTACGATAATCTCAAATTTTGGTATTTGCAATATATATTGTAAATCACTCATTCAAAATTAATAAAACATCAAATTGTCTAAATTGGCTGGTTAAAAATAAAAAGCAAAAAGTTATCAAAATTTGATATTCGGGTTTCTGTGATTTCTGGGATTTCTGTAACTTCTGGGATTTCTGTGGTTTTTGTGATTTGACTTTTTGTAAATTTTTATTTTATTTTGAAAAAGTTGACTTACATTAATAAACCAAACTTTAAAATAAAAATAATAATAAAGAACTTGAAAACTCATTAATTCGAATAGTTAAAAAGAAAACAGAATATTTTCATAACTTTATCAAAAAGTTAATTTTGTTTTTCAAAATTATTTTTTTTTACTTTTTTTGACTCCTTCCAACTTTTTTTAATACTGAATTTTTGGAATCTTAATTTCCTTTCAAATTTGATATTCTATATTTCAAGTTAATTGTTGATGGAATTATATGGAATTTTTTAAAAAAGTATTTTTAATTTTTCTTTAAAATTTGCTTGTCTTATTAATAATAAAAAAATAAGGTAGATTTAAAAGTAAGAAAAAAAGGTTATAAAACTTTCTGTATTTATTATTATTATATTGTTACAAGAAATTGGAAATTCTAATTTGGCTTTCTCATCTTATTGTAACAACTCTTTTTGGAATATTAACTTTAGATTTATTTTCTTTTATTTTAGATGGTAACTCCATATATAGAATCTATTGAAAAAATAAGTTATTTGGATTAATTTTAAACGCTACTATTAAAAAGACAATTTGAAAATAAAAAATTAACACAATTTAATTTTATTCTTTAAAACGTATAGTCATGGCAACACTTATAAATATAGCTTAAGTATTTTTTTAGAATTCTTTTTGGTTTTATAGAAACATTTAATTTTAGAGATCAATCTCTAAATTATGTTAAAATATTTAATTTTCAAATTTTGTACAAAAAAAATTGTTATGAATTCTTAATTTTTTTTTCCTTTACTTATTTTGAGTTGAAATTAAATTAGAAATATTGAAAATTTGTTGTGGATCTATACGTGTTAAATAACAAAAAGTACACAATAGATTTAATCCAAAATTAGTAGTTTCTAATCTTACTCTGTACGTGCCAAAAGATGTGATATTTGTGAGGTGTTGAGGACATATAATTACTGGGATTTTATTTTAACTTTTCTCGAAATTCAATTTTGTTAAAAATAAAATAAAAGAAAATCAGTAAGCACATTCTCTTGGCATATCTGAAGTATCACATCGTTTGACACCCCCAGAGTACGATTAGAAATACTCAGTTTTGGCTAAATTGGTTTTAGTGTAACTTCCTCCTATTAAGGCTCTAGAATCATTGAATTCGATTGATTTGTTTAGATTTAAGAATTAATTCAATTGTGTTGGTTGGGAATGGTGGCTGGTATATTTTTTTTAAATTTACCATTAGTTTTTTTTTTTTTTTTTTTTATTATTATTATTTTTTAATCAATTAGAACACCCTATTATATTAATGAATGTTATTTTATAGGCATTATTTATATGGAAATAAGTGTTTTTATCATTTGAATTGTATCAGTATTTCACGTTGTAAAAATTTGAAAATAGTGGTTTTTGAAAATTAAATGATTATTTTTATTTCATTTCATATATCTATAAAGTCAAAATAATTCGTTGCTTTTCCCACATCCCATTTGTTAAATTAAATTGATTTATTTAAAAGTATTATAATTAAAAAATTGAAAGACATGAGACTTAATGGTTAAAAATTATTGATGGGTGAAGTGTTGTTATAATACAAATTTTACAATATAATTATTTGTCGTTGTATTATTGAAAAATTGAAAATAGCTGAAAATTTCATTCATTTAATTTCCAAATGACAATTTGTTTTTAAATTGCGTGGTGTTGAAAACAATGTGTGTACATGCTTTTATTTCAAGTTTGTAGATGAATTCAGAATTTGACTTTAAAACTGTCATTTCCCAATTAATCAGCTAAAAATTTTTTGTGAAATTTCCCAAAAAAGTCTGGTTTTCTTGCAATTCGAAGAAAAAACACAGTCTCCCTCACAAACTAAAGTGAAAATTGCATTCACCTCATTAGATTGGATCTTCCTTCTTGAGCTTTTTGAGAGAAAATTTAATTTTTTTAAATAAGAATTTAATAGTAACAGAAAGCCAAACACAGACAATTGTTTTGTTTTTTAATGCTTGTAAAAAATTCATTCAAGTTCTTTTAAAATGTGTTACAAAAAAGTTTTTAAAAGAAAATTTTAAACCATTGACAAACTTCAATAGACCCAATTTTAGTATTTAGTTTAAAAATTTCAGTCACACTTGTTTAAAATTGCTTTATTAATTCAAAATGCTTTGAGATAGAGTTTAAATTTTGAGATATTTGGATTGTTTCTATGTTTTTTTTTTTTTTTTTTTTTTAATCACACCAAAAAGAAAACAAGAACAGAATTTTTACATTTCACCATTTGAAAACAGAAAAAACGAAAAATTTTGTTTTTTGATCGGAAAATAGAAGGTAAGGTGACTGTTTATTTGATCAAAGCCAAACATTAACTTTTGTTTCGGTTTATTTCCGTAAACTTTTTAGGGGTTATTTTGATTTATTTCATTTTCTTTTAAAAAAAGAATTTCTTCCAGAAAATAGTTTTTTTCTTTGAAACGATCGTTTGTTGAAATAAAATTGGGTCTGTTTATTTTTCCATTTCAAAAAGGTATTTTTCTTGTTTTAATATTTGGCTTGAATTGGTGAAAAGAGTTAAAAAGCAAATAAAAAACATACTATCCTGGAAAAAAGCCCAGGGGGTTGTGTTCAGTTTTTGAATTTCCGTTTATTACTCTTCCATACCACCACTGCTCAGTGTCATTAACTACTGCTATTTTTGATCCTTTTTTGAATGAAATTTCTTCTTCGTCGTTTCTTGTATAATCTTCTTTTGCAATAGTATAATAGAGAACGAGTGCTGAAAAGTCATCTGATTGCATTTCTAAGGACATTAATAATCACAAATTGAACAGTCTTTTGTTTTTTTATTGTATAAATTATGACAAAGCAATGGTTTGTGAAAAAAAAAAAAAAAATGAATTTTTTTTTAAAGGTATAAAAATAATATCTTCGAAATAGGACTAATATTGAAATTACAAAGCAAAGAACACTGTTAAATAAACCTGATTTTAATCGACACATCCTTTTTCTTGGTAATTATTAGTCATAGTTTGTCATTAAAAGAAGATTTAAAATTTAAATTGCTGTGTAATATACCTACATTTAATTATTTGTCTTAGGGGAATGGTTTGTTTAAATTGTGCTTGTCTTTCTTTTTTTTTTAAAATTAAGTATCTTGCGGGAAGATTTATTGTAATTTCTAAAAAAATTGGGTTAAAAAAAAATTACTAATTGAAAAGCCAAACCCCTTCAAGTTTTTTCCAGTTTTAATTTTGGTTTAAGGTTTACAATCCCTGGAACTTGAAAAAGGGTTATCTTGTATTTCGTGTTCTGACATGTTATTTTGGATCTTAACTGACTGATCTTATACTTTGTATTATTTTTAATGTGGATTAGATTTTGGTTAAAAATGTATTTAATTATTTTTTTTCCCAAAATTCAAAATGAAGAGTGTAAGCCAATGTATCCGAACGCATGTTCTAAAAAATCTAAATTTATTTTCTTAAATATCTTCCAGTAAATTAGTCTTACACTTTTCATTTTGGATTTTGGGAAAATAAATAATTAAAGTCGTGTAAATAACTATGTTTTTTTTAGTTGAATCCATTATGAAAAATTAACTCACGCAAAAAATATTGGTTGACTCTAGAAATAAAAGAAACAAATCAATGTGGTGAAACAACATATAAACCAGAAATATCTTTCTTTAAATAAATTTTAAAAAAGAATTGTAAAGATATTGAAAGATTAAAATGTAAATTTTTGACAAAAAAATGAGAAAAAGATCATTTTTTTATTTTTTTATAAAAAAAATCATTTAATCTCAGAACTTTTGTAAATATTATGAAATTTTTAAAATAAAAGCATTTAATATTATTGGACCATTTCCATTAATCAAAGATCTAACCTCTAAAGTCAATTTAAATCCGAACCAAGGATATATGTGTGTGTTCTGGTATTCAAATATCCAAGTTTGAAAAAAAAAACTCGAGTTAAATTTTTGTTATGGGTTAAAGGTTGTCAACAAGGTTATTTACACCAGTGTTAATACAATTTTGAACCAAAATTTGATCAAATATTAGAATTAATAAAAAGTATAAGATCGGTCAGTTAAGTACCAAAATAATATGGAATTATCCAAAAATACGAGATAATCCTATTTTCAGTTTGGATATTGTAAAATCAAAGAGGATCCTTAAATTTTACCCTATTGAAAAGTTTAATTGTGAGGATATTATTTAAACAAGATTTTTTGATTACCACAAGATATTGAAACTTTGAAACCAAAACACCTTTCACTGCTCTATTTGTAAAAAGAGTAAAAGTAAATTAGACTTAGATTTAAAATTTTCAACTTTATCAACATCTTTTTGGATTAATTTTGAGTTGTGAATCCTGATTTAAATATGAAGTATCTAAGAGTAAATACTGAAATTAATTCAAGAACAAATAAAAAACATTCGAAATGAGGGGTGTATATTTGAAACAAATCTTGTTTTCTTTTTTTATAAGAAACAAGAAAAATCGCCTCACCAAAGTAACTAAATTTAAATTAAGAATAGAGAGATTCAATGTATTTATAATAGGTTTTTTCTTCTTTTTGCTCTAATTTATATTTGAATAAACAAGGGGGTACCATGAATTTCTCCATTTAATTTTGTTATTATTTAGCAAAGAATATTTTTTCTAAAAAGACTTCTAAAAATATTTTATTCTAATAATGTTACCAAAATGTAAAAAAAAATTAAGAATATTATTTCGAATATTAAGGGGAAAGTGATTGAGAATTAAAATAATTTAAAAATGACAAAAAGTTTAACTTCAAAGATAAAGAAAAGATTCTTAATGATATTATAAGTTTGAATTCAGAATTATTTTTGAGTTTTCAAATAAAATAGATATAAACAATTATAAAACCAAACAAAAACATCCAGTAAATCTTTATTTCTGAAGGGGGATTCAAAAAATATCCTATTTTCGGTAATAAAATTAATATTGGATGATTAAATGAAAATCTGATTTTTAAATTCATTTTAGAAATTCTCGAGAAATAAAAAGATATTTATTTCTCAAAAAAAAAATTTAATTCGGAATTTAGAGTAAAATGAAGGAAAAAATAATTAATTGTTGAAGTTTTTACACCTAAGGCCAACACAATTTTTCATTTTTTTTCTTTTTTTCTCTTTCATTTTTTTAATAATTTGGATTTTTTTTTTTTTTAATTGTTTCATAAATACATTAATACTGATATATCTCATAGACTCCAATTTATTAAAATCTTAATGTATTTAATTAAAGAAACGTTTGTTAAATTCCTTTTTGTACAAACTATTGAACTCAAAATTTGTAAAATATATTTAATCCCCATTTTATTTATAAATTCATATATTTGGGTAACCATTTTATTTTGGTTATTCACTTTCTAATAGTCGGGGTAACTTGTATTTGTTAAAATTTATACTCAGAAATTTTTCTAATTTGTTAAGGAAAAAAAAAATTATCTTCATTATTGTTACTTCTTTTGAAAATATTTTTTCTTGAGAAAAATCAAATATAACATAGAAAAATTTTATATTTATATTTTATTAAGAATTGCCAGTTTAATATAAGAATATTTTGGAGGTAAACCAACCTGAAAAAAAATATTTTTTTTAATACAAAATGGCTCTTTTCAATTTAATATGGGTTGTGATTATTGGGTGGGGGGGGCTTATATTTAACTATTCATTCAAGTTGATATTAATTTTTAGATAAAATAAATTTTTTTGTAAGTTATAATAAAAATTTATTTCTAGTTAAAAAAAATTCTAAAAATATTTTAATAATTAGGAGAGTGGTGAGTGTCATTGAGTGGTGTTAGGTGTTGTTGGGTACCGAATATTGCTTGAGTTTTCTTGTTATTTTCTGTTTTATTTAGAAAATTAATAGGTTTTCCTAATAAACAGAAAACCCGATAAGAATTAAGGGTTTTTTTTTAGGGTACAAAAGAATTGAATAAAAATCTTGGATTTTACTCCATACTTTTATATTCTGTAAAAAATAATGGTGATTTTTTTTAAATTTGGAAGAAATAAAAAGAATATTTTTGAAATTTTTAAATTTCTCAGATTTCATTAGTCTTAAAAAATAAAATTGATATTTCCATGTTAGACCTACCGACTATAATTATCATTTCATCCTTGTTAATTGAGTTTATTAACAATATAATCAACATTCCAGTTCTTTTTAATCTTGGTGGTGTTGTGTTTATTTTTTTTTTAATAATGCCAGACTTTTTAAAAGTCTCTAGTCAAGAAAAAAGGTATATTTTGTGGTAAAATTTTTCTAAAGGAGCATGAATAAAATTTTAGTTAAATTAAACTTTAGGGTATTTTTTGATAGATAATAATTAATAGTTTTGAAAACGCTCTTACTCGTTGAAAGAAATTCAAATATGAAAAAAAAAAAAAAATAACTGAAGATAAATATTCCTTGCCTAAATTTTTATGGCGTTAATTTAAAAAAATAAAAGAGATTTTACTCTATTCTGATAAATTCTGGATAACTTTTAGAAAAAGTGTATTAGGTTTTTTTCACTTTTTAAAATAAACAGAAAATTTTTCAAATTTTTCTATTAATTTCAAAAATTAAAAAAAAACCTAACGGAAAATCAAAGAAAAAATATTTTTTCCAATACAAAACAACAAATAATTCAGGAATAGTCAAAATAATTGATTCCCTATTTAAAAGATATTCATCGTGTTAAAAATATTCTTTAAATGAGAATAAAATGATCTCTTATCTAGAAGAAAAAAATTATCAAATTTTTTATAATTAAATTTCAAAAAAATCTTAATAGAAAATTGGATTTTCCAAGTTAAATTTAAAAATATCTTTAAAAATGTTTTTTGGTCAAAGAAATTTTATTAACCAATAGTATTTATTAGAATTGAAGTGATCTAAAAGTTCAAAATTATGAAATATTTGATTTTTTTTTCAAAAAATTTATTAATGATTGTATACAAAAAACTAACAACGCTTTTCCAGAATTTAAAAGAATAGTGTAAAATAAAAGATTTTCCTAATTCTTTTAAATCCTCGAAACTCCTATTGCTATAATAGTAAAAAGTAATTTTTTACTTAATCAAAAATAAATCAAAATAAAATGAAGTTTTTTTCTTGTGAGAAAACATTTTTTTTTTTTTGGAACTCAGGAATTGAAATTAGTGCAAAAAAAAGTTTTGAGCTCTTTTTCAAATTGTATATAGAATCTAATAGCCAAACTTTCAAACCATTTCATTTTGACCAAAAATATTTCCAAAACGGGATAATTATACAAGGTTTCTTTACGTTTAAATCAATAAAATGATTTCTTCAAAGCTTATTGAAAAAAATTTGTTCAAATGTTGAATGAAGTAAAAATTTTAAAAAACTTTTATTTGAAATTATCAGTAATTTAAAAATAACTATAAATAATATTTGACATCAAGGCATGAAAGCCAAACTGTTGAATTACTGTCATAATAGTTACTTTGAAAAGGCAATTGGGCACTATTCTACAATATAAATATATTTTAAAGAGGAAAATGATAAATAAAAAACAAATAAAAATCATTTCTAAATTAATTCTTCTTAAATTAATTAATGAAAAAAAAGAGAAAAAAAGAAAAAAAAAAATTAATCCTATAATAATATATATTTGACTCTAAACTTTTCAATTTGGTTTATATCCAATTTGGCTTAGGTGCCTCGCCTTTTAGCCAACGTAAACGTTGAGATCTCCTTCTTTGGCCAAACCATCGTTGTACCTGCAGTTCAGGAATTGATGTTGTCTGTGACAAGCGTGTCCTAGTTTTCTTATCCATGTACGGTCCTTGTGGGTCGTTTAAGTGCTCTAAAAACCATTTTTCAAAAATTGATTTGGCATGTTTTGGGGTATTTAGTCTTTTATTTCTTTTTTTTCTTTTCTTTTTTAGGATTTTGATTCCTTTTTTCCTTCCAAAAACAAACTGCCATGTTTTTCTTTGCCAATCAACATCTTTGGTTTGGAATTTGTTTGTTTTGATTTTAGATTTGGACTTTAATTTTGTTTTCTGTCTTAACAGGTTTTGTCTCCTTTTAGTTTTTTGGTTTGTCGTTGTACTTGGACTAGAATGTTTTTTTAGCTCTTTATTTGAAAATCTATTCATTTGCGATTTTGCCAAATTTATATTATTATTGTTGCTGCTCTTGTTGCTCTTGTTGGTAGTGGCGGTGTTGTTTGTGTGAAGGGCGGTAGTGAATTTTGATTCAGAGTCAGAATGAGAAGACGAATTAGATCTACTGCTTTTCCAATTCCTTTTCCTTTTTGTTTTAGTTTTATTTTTTTTCTTTTTTTTTTTTTTTGTTGCCGTAATTGTTTTGCTTTGGCCCCCACGACGTGTATGTGTTATTGGTTGTCTGTTATTTGTTGTTTGAAATTGAGAAGAATTTTGGTTCGAATTTTCTGGTTTATTTTCTTGCTTTAATGACGAATTATAATTAATTTTTTTTTTCTTGATAAAGATCTCCAAGATCTCTGATGGTTTAACATCGTGCTCGAATTGAGAATTAATCGAGTTTTCCCTTTTGGTTTTAATGCTGCCTTGATTATTAGTGTCGACATTGCTTTTTATGTTTGTTTTTAATTCCTTGCTAGTTCTTTTTAGTTGGGGGTATTTTGTAATTTGTTGTTTTTTTTGATCATTTTTATCAAAGTTGAGATTTGGGATTTTTTGCTTTGGATTTTGGACTTTTTTTTGTAATAAATTTAAATCAAACCCAACAAAGGAATTTTGGAGTTGAAGAACGCTAATTCCATTTTTTTCATTCTTGTTTTGATTTTTTTTGTAATAATTTTTATTCTCATTTTGATTTTTATTATTGTTTATTTGGGTTTCTGTGTCGGTGTTATGCTCTGTGTTTGTATTTCTGTTTGTGCTTGTATTTGTATTTGTATTTCCATTGGTGTTTGTGTCTGTGTTTGTGTTTGTGTTTGTGTTTGTGTTTGTGTTTGTGTATTTTTTTTTTTGAAAAACTGTTGTATGATTCAATAGCCGAATTCGAATTAAAATCGCTTATGTCCATCGAAAAAGTCGAATCAGTTGGTAGATTGTTTTCAATCTGTATCGAATTACGATCTGATGCTTGCTTTTGGAGAGGCAGTGTACCCATAGATTTCACAGAGCTGAGAAGAGAAGACGTGCGTTTGCTGAGCCAAGGAGGCTCCTCCGAATTGGATTCAGAATTGTCATTGGCAAGCGAATCAGTGAAATAGTGATCGAGTTGCTCAATTGAGTCTTCCAATTCTGCAGGAAGGTCGACACGAGTCAGAGAAGGGAACTCATCTTCCAAGCCAATTGAATAGGTCTTGTTGCCATCTTCACATTCATCATCAGAAAAGATTGAATAAAAATCAAAGATAGCCGATCCTTCACTTACAAAAGACGTCAGTTTTTGCTTATAAAATTCCTCTGATGAAAAGTGATTGAAATTATTACTCATGTGCTTCAATTCAATAGACTATTTTCTTTTTGTTCAAAATAGAATTCAAAAAAATTAATTGTTGAAAAAACCACTTTCAAGAAAATATTTTGGAAAAATGGTTTCTTGAGCTACATTCCAACAAACAAAAAACTCCGGAAGAATTAAAATTTTCGGTTCTAACAGACACTTCACTCATTGTTTTTGTCTTACTGGTATTTGATTTATAAATGGGAAAAAGTTTTCACTTCTTTTTCAAATTTCCTTATTCGAAATAGACACACAACCTATCTTTTATGAGAACTCTATTTATCATTAAAAAAAGTTTTAAATAAAAGTGAAAATTTTGTACCATTTATAATCTAATTACCAGTAAAACTTTTCTTGCCTTCTAAAGAAAACTTCAAATTCTTTCACTTGTTACCGTTTTTTCACCAATTCATAAAGCCTTAAAAAAATCTTTTAGGGTAATTTGATTTTCGTTTTTTAGATTTTTTAAATGTTGAAATTTGATCTTTTTCAAAGAAGAAAATAACTTTCCGAAATATACATTAAAGGGTGTGAACATTGAACTGTTTTAGTGGTCTTTTTGATAAAATCTAGAGACTGTTATTTAAATCTGAATTACGAAATAATATTTGCTTTTTTTCTTTTTTATGAAAGGTATGAGTATTCAAGCGATTTAAGGAGACACAGACAAATAATGATAGAAATTGATTTGTGAAGAACAATAAGACTTATTTTTTTCATATCTTCAATTATGATATATCTGTTGTTTGATCGGAAAAATGGAAAGACTTTTTGTTTTCTAAATACTTTTGGAATTTTTCGAAATAAGTAATTAATTTTTAGAAACAAAATCAACACCATTATTGTACACAAAATAAACATTTCGAATTTCTTTTTTTCTTCTTATCTTTTTAATTTGGGTAACTTTTAAAAAAAATCAAGTAGTCATCAATTAGGAAAAAAATATTAATTACTGTGATCAATTCTACCCCCTCTTATATATGTATTGAATCAAAAAGAAGTTTACTTCGGAAAAATATTTTGAAAAACGATGATCTTAATGCTCAAGATTAGAGTATTTATTTGAGTTTTCAAAAGCGAAAAACTTTTTTAAGGAACTTGTACCATATTTAGAAAAGGTAAAAATTAATGTTTCTTACAACATAATATAAACACCATTATTTGTTCACTCTGATTTAAGAGTCTCTCAAAATTTGTTAAGTAAAATAATAGTACCTGTATTTGAATATTTCAAAGGATTTAAATTTCACTTCTATTTATTTTCATTTTTAATTTCAAAAACCGTGGTGTAAATAACTCATGTTGACAATCTTTAACACTATTACAAAAATTTAACTCAGGTTTTTTTTTTCGGAATTAGGTATCTGAAGATAGAAAGACACACCTATATATTCTTGGTTCAGATTTAAATTGACTTAGAGGTTTAATCTTTGATTACTTGAAATTGCTCTTTTATATTAAATGCTTTTATTTTAAAAATTTCTTCGAAGAAATGATTTTTTGTTAATAATTCAAAATATGAAATTTTTCTCATTTTTTTGTCAAAAATTTACATTTTAATCTATCAATATCTTCATAATTCTTTTTTAAAATTTATTTTAAAAATCACTATTTCATATCTATATGCTGAGATCACATTGATTTGTTTCTTTTATTTCGAAAGTCAAACAATATTTATTGGATAAGTTAAAGTTTGGTAATGGGTTAAAACAAAAAACACTGGTTATTTACACCACTGTGGTGTTCTCAAAAAAATAGATTATAATTGTGTTTCTCTCTAAAAAAAAAAGAGAATAATATTTTTTCCCATTTATAATTCAAATATCCATATTTCCTTTCTCAAATAGTTAATTTCATTTCTGTTGAGCTTTTTGAAAATTTGCAATAATTTGATTGGTAAGAATAAAATTTTTCCTAGTTGAATTTACGATTGAATTTCAAAATCATATCAAAAATCCGAATATAATTAATAAATGATTAAAAATTTTAAGATTATTTCAAATATGTTTATAGATATAAAATTCAGATGGCTTTGATCTTTTAAGGGGTTTGCCTCTATCAATACGAAGTCAAAAATCAAAGTATCTTGTTATTGAATATAGATTGTATCTGTGTTTCATAGTTCAATTATCTCAAAAAATTCTATAGGTTAAAATATGGTTAAATTATTATTTCTCAAATTTTGTAATTTTTCCAAAAAAATCAAATTCTCAATTTTTTGAAAATAGCCAATTCAATTGAAATAAACAATTTTCCAGTCAAAGGGTGGTATGTGTGGCATGTGTGGTTACATGGATTTAAAGGGTTTGAATCAATATTAGAAGAAAATTTTATTCTGGAAATTTAATAATCGAAATCATTTTTGTACTTTTTTCACATTTTTTTTTTTTTTAAATTTTTTTTTTTTTTTATTTTACAACTTAATACATTGTAATTTTTTTTTATATTCAAAGAACGAGGTGTACACTATAAAAGGCCTGCTAATGTAATATTATTGAATGTAGTGATCCTGATTGTAGAGAAATAATAATTATTTCTATAGGGATTATATTTGGATCTACGATTGAAGATCAAAATGAACATTGAAGTTTTTGGGAATATACCAAAATTGCGATTATTTACGAGAAAAATAATAATATTTTAATTTGTAGTTGGAATCGGGTCTAAACTTACAAAACCTTGGCCTGTGTGTTGATGGTTTGTTGTGTATATCAAAAAAATTTTTTTTTGTTCAATAGAATAAAAAATATGAATTGGTTAAAAACCACAATATTTACCCAAATATACAAATTTTGAAATTTTCAAAATTTGCGAATATTTTCGATTTATTTAACATTTTATTTAACATTTTCATTTTTATTTAACATTTTATTTAACATTTACATTTAATATTTGATTTAATATTTTATTTAATATTTTTTATTTAACATTTTATTTAAAATTTTATATGGGTAGGTATGGTAGAGTATGTAGGGTACGTTAGAGAGTGGCTTGATTATGTATGGTAGGTATGCTAGTTTAGATAGGGTTAGTAGGATATATTGAGTAAGTTGGGAACAAGTGTTGTGGGGTAGGTCACTCGAGTAAAATATACTATTCATACCTAACTCATCCCTATAAAATGTTAAATAAAATGTTAAATAAATCTTAAATATTCGTAAATTTTGAAAATTTCAAAATTGGTATATTTGGGTAAAAATTGTCTTTTATGACCAATTCATATTTTTTATTCTATTGAACAATTTTTTTTTTTTGATATAAATAACAAACTATCAACACATATCAACATTTTTTAAGTTTAAAAATCAAATAAGATACAAAATAAAAAAAAAAATGTTTTTCTCGCAAATAATCGCATTTTTAGAAATTTGCCAAGTTTTTCTCAATAGTTACATAAGAATTTTGACTTTTCTATTTTTAATACAATATATTGATTTTTTAATTGTATTTCATAACGGTGCAAACTATTCTTTGATATAAACCAAAATTTAGAATAAATTTCTCTATTTTTATTTATTTTTTTTGAACTTTTTTTTTTTTTTTTTTTTAGAGAAAAAACAAATATTTATCGTAAAATAGAACGGAATATTAAAATAAAATTTTTTTATGATAATAGATCACTTCAATTTATATATATATATATATATATATATATTCAAAATTTGGTTTTTAATGGGCCCATGATTTTGAAACGGGGTTTACTTTTTTAAAACCTGGAAAATTCAACTCCAAATTTCAAAAAATACCTTGTAAATTGATTATCTACCATCAGCAATTAATAACCCAATCTTAATTAATTTGGTGGATTGGTGATAACCAATAGATTAAAAGTATCAAATGAATTTATGATTATTACTAGGTTTTTCTAAGATTTTCAAACTGGTAACACTTATTTAAATCAATAATTCCAAGAATAAAACTGTTATCAATATTATCAAATAACTGATTTTCATAAAAAATATTTGTTGTTTATACTCTGAAGATTTAACGAAAAACAAAAATATTAAAGGTTGGTTTAAATATCTAGATATTTAAAAATAATAAAAACAAAAAGAAAAGATCAATTTTTTCTTATCTTCAAGAGATTCAATATTTGATTTATTTTTCTTGTATTTTCAAAAATGGGGGAATTTTTAATGTTATGTGTTTATCAATTTATCAGAAATCACTATTAGTGGGATTTCATTAAAATAAAAAGCTTTTGCAAATTGTTCTTGTTATTTTTTAATTAGATCCAAAATTTCAAACTGAAAAGTGTTAGATCTTTTTAAACTGGAATTATAATTAAATCAAATGAACTCTTTTTTAAAAATATTATTCATTTCTCTAAAGCTGATAAATGTTTTTAATTATATACTTTTCCAATAAGGACCCTATTATCTTTGGTATTACAATTATTTAGAGTTACTATTGCCTAAAAAGGATAATATAGATATTTCTAGTTCCTAAAAAGAAGCATCAAATTTAAAATTATATCTACACTGATCAAAATAATACATACACAATAACTATAATCTGTGTTGCAAAATATAATTCCGTGGCTTTTTTTTCTTCTTGTTACAGGGGAACATCCAATTTAATACCAAATACTATAGCAAAGTTCAAATCAATTTTGAAAGCAAACATCTGGATATTTCAAGTAAAATTATAAATTAGAAATACAATTTGTTGAATATTTTTATTATCAAATTCTCAATTTTTTTGAAATTTTTTGTTTTTTGATTATAAAAATTTTATTTTCAAAAATTTACTCGACTTTTTAAGATAAATTTTGCAATTTGATCCAGCCTTTTTAGAATTTCTTAATAAATAATAGAAACTTTAAGAAACCGCTACCATATTTATTTAGAGTTTGTTATCAGATTCTTTGATTGTTTAATGTAAAGGTCCTCTCTAAAAAAAAAACATGCTTTTAATTTAGAAACAAGGATTAAATTTTTTACACGCTTTATTTTGACTACAGCAATATTTTTAATAAAACAACTTTTTTGAAACTAAAAAATTGTACTAATCTCAATTTAGATTAAAAAAAATGCACCCAACTCTCAAATAACAATAAACAAAAATTAATTCTTTTTATTAGTGTTGTTCCTTAATATTTTTAAGCAAAAAATTAATTTGTCAAATTCTCAAATAAAAATTTAAATTGTTTCAAAAAGAATACAAGGTAAATAAATAACAAGTACAAAACAAACAATCTCCTGATTTTAATCAAATTAGTTTAAAATTTTATTTTTATACGTTAATTCAATCTTTTTTTTTAAGGAAAAATTCTTCAAAAATTTTGGTTGTAAAAAATAAGTATTAGTATCTCCAGCTTACTTTAAAAAAATCAAAAGACCTTTTACATTTTCAAAATACAAAAAATTATTTATCCATCAAATTGGTTGTATTATTTCAACAAATAAGTTATTAGATTTAAAACTAAAACAAACAGACAACCACAAATAAATTAAAATTGGCTTTAAAGGGAAATCTGTACAAATTTAAAAATCTATCAAAGAAATCTGAATTTTTTTTTAACACAAAAAACAAAAATTCATTTTTTAAATTTATTGTAATTTCTTTTTTCTTGATTATCCAAAAAAAAAATTATACCAGATGTTTTGGTAATTCTTCAGATCTTTTTTTCAATTATTTTCACGAATTTAGCTTTTTTGAACTCAAAAACAAACCTAAAAAAAAAACAATTTACTCACACTTTCTTAAACTCAACAACTCTCTAAACAACTAAACTCTCTTTAATTTTTTTCAAAATCTTTTCTCTATCAAACAACAATCAATAGGAGATTCAATTTTTCATTAAAATCAAAAATAGATGAGATCTTTGAGAAAGAAAATTTTACCTTCCAAGATCTTTTAGAAGAAGAGGATCTTCTTCAAGAGTGTAGATATGGAAACAAACTACTGATTGAATAGTAAAATACTTTTTATAATTTAACAATTTTGTTTGTTTGCTGTGTATTTAACAATATTTTCCTTTCCTTTTCTTTTCTTTTTGTCTTTCAAAACAAAAAAAAAAAATTATCATTGATTTGTAGCCTAACAAAACCGGAAATTGTCAAACAAATACTTGAATACCTTTTAGTTGAACCCACCGGAGAAAATGTAGACGACAAAATCAAATTCAAGTAAGATTGTTCCCTTTTTTGATAAACCCACCCAAATTCAACAAAATTAAATTACGAATTTCTTTTTTTTTTTTTTTTTTTTTTTTTTTTTTTTTTTTTTCTTTTTTTATTTACTTTTTTCAAAATCAAACAAACAAATAAACAATTCTTTTTCTTTTTTGAAACAACAAAGGTACCCTTACCTTTCAAATGAAATAATTGGTTTAGAATTGTTTGGTATTGTTGAAGCAATTTCAATAGACACAGAATTAATGGACTTTATTTTTAGTTTTTTAGATAACGAAAAACCTTTAAACTCTGTTTATACTGGATTCTTTTCACGTTGTGTGATTACACAACTCAAAAAACGATGGGAAGATGTAAAATATTTTCTTTTCTCAACTTAATTTTTTTTTTTATTTTATTTTTGTTTTTATTTCTGAATTTCCTTTTCTTTTTTACAACAAAGAACGAACTTTGAATCATAAAAAAAAGAATAAAAAAAGAACCAAAATCTACAGATACTTTACACAACAAGAACTTTATGAGACACCAAACTTTTTTTATGAGATTCCTAATAAATTCCAAATACTTTGAAAATTTTTTATCAATTACTCTTGAGAAAATCACTTTGAATAATTTAAAATGTAAACAACAGAAACTGTGAAAAACCTTGAAGCACATGAGACTAGCTGATAATAACCTCTGACAAATCAGGTGTAAAAAAAAAAATACTAATTTTCATAAATCTGTCGTTTGAAGGCGGTACCTTTCATGTGGATTCTTCAGATACATTACAAATCACAGCTCATCCATTTTGGTCAATGCTCATACAATCTTTTATCCACATATTCAAATAAAGTATTTTGTTTGGCCTAAAATAGATTGTTGATTTTGGCTCTATTTTAAATACCCACCAACCACAAAGTAATAATGGAGTGTAGAATCTATTTATGGTGAAAAATTTTAAAATTTAACAAGTTATTGCCACTTTGATACTATAACTGACTTGAATCAAAAATTAATTGGGTAGATCTCTTCTTGGGCTTATTTTTAATCCCTTAAGTGGGGTTTTAAAGAAGAACAAAAAAATAAAAACTAAAAAAAGTTGTTTTTTGGTAAAAAAAAACTATTCTAATCAGTTGATAAAAGATCGTATGAACATTGACCAAAATAGATGGGCTGTCATTTGTAATGTATCTGAAGAATTCGTTTGGAACTTCCATCCTTAATGATTATAATTTGATTTTTAGCAATTACATTCTTTTCCAAAATGTTGATACTTCTTTAAATATCAATAACCCCAAGGATCAAAATTCAAGAAAAGTAATATAAGATCCAAAATTTCCAACTAAATTAAAATTCAAAATTTTCCACACAGTTAAAACAGTTAAAAGAATCATAATAATACAATTTCATTCAAATTGCAAATAATTTTGATTTTTGAAAAATATGAAAATCATTTTTTCATCTTTTAGTTTTTTGTTTTCATTTCATTTTTTGAATTTACCTAACTTGTTTCGTTTGATCGAAATATTTTTTTTAAACGATTGATATTTATGTTAAAGTTGAGTTGTTCAAAATAGAAGAACTCAAATAAAATTAGTTGATGGGTATCTAACCATTTGATGGATCAATAATCCTTAAAAAGAATTTCAACAAATTTACCAATTCATTTTTTTTATTATACCATCTCCAAAATTTATAACACACCGATAATTTATTATTATTGATAATTATTTATTTTTTGTATTGTAATTTATAAACAATTGTTAACATTCCAATTAATGAATGATTCTAATTTAGTATTTCTTCTAGAATTGATTAAATAAGATTTTTTTTCAATAATTGAATTTTAAATGTTAAAAATTTTGAATTCGAGTTTATCTCGAATATCCTAACAATAGAAAATATTCGAAAATTTCAACTTGTTAACTCAAAATTTTTAGAATAACAAGAGAATTCGATCATTTTTCCACTTTTTTTTTTACAAAACTTTTGAGAAAAAAACCTTATACATCTGAATTGAAAAAAGTGGTGTAATTAATTTTAAAAATTGTTCACCAAACTGTTTGATTAACTCTTTTTTAGCAGAATGAGTAATACTCTTAAAAACGTTTCTTCCTTACTTTTTAAAAACTTTTAGTGCTTACTTTTTTAAAGCTGATATACAATATCGTTAATTTCAAAAAAAAATATTCAAAATGAAATAAAAAAAAATTCAAATAAAAATTTAAAATTAATACTTCAAAAACTCATGAATAATTGAAAAAAAAGAAAATAATTAAAATTGCTTTCTAAAAAATATAGAAATTAAAAAGTTTATAAAAACCGACATCTAATATTTTTATTTTATTTTTGTTACAAACACTGTTTAATGAAATAAAAAAGAAGGCCACGTTATTAAAAAAATGAGTTTATTACTCTTTTTTTTTTTTTTTTTGTAATTTTTTAATATGATTTTGTTCTTTTCTTTCATTTTTTCCTAAAAATAATTATTTGTCTTTTTATTTATTTTTCTTTCTTACCATCATTTAATTACAAATGTTTCTTTTTTTTTTTTTATTTTTTTATTAGACCTTAAATTTTCTCAAATCCAAACCAGAAATCATTGATAAATTATTTTTACACCTTGAAGAAGCTGCAATTAAGGATATCATTTTAAAACTTTTAATTGGAAGTGAAAATATGGAGTTGATAGAAGAAACAAATAACGTAAATTAACAACTTTTTTTTTTTTTTTTTTTCCTTCTTTTTATCCAACAATTTCCAACAAAAAATAAATCTAATAATTTACCAAATTTAAACCTTTTAATTCACAATCTAATCACAAAAAAAAAAAAAAAACAAACAAAAACCAAAACAAATAAAAAAAATAGTTTATTATTTCAACAAAATTACTCCCAAAATTAATTAATTTATTATCCTCTGAACAACCAAGAGCAGTATGTATTTTTTATTTAAATATTGAATTTTATTTATTTCTAAAATATTTTTTAAATTAAAATTTTAATAACAAACCAAACCAAAACAAAACAAAACTAAACAAAACAAAACAAAACAAACCAAAACTAAACAAAAAAAAAAAAAAAACAAAACAAAACTAAACAAAACAAAACAAAAAAAAATAAACAACACATTTAGTTAAACGATAATGTGACAAGATGCTTTTTAGACCTTTTTTATAATGAATCAAATAAAAGAACATTAATCATGCAACTTGAAACTCAAGAAATATGTGAAAAATTACTTTCCGGAATATTTGAGACTACGAATAATAATTCTTTAATTGAAAATTCACTTTCGATTGTAATTGAATTTTTAATTTTTATTCAACAAGAGAAAAGAATAAATATTGATGAGAAATTGCACCCATTATTGGAATTAATTTTTGAAAACTTTCCCAAAATTACAAAACTTTTAGAAGCATCAACCAATACAAAACCAATCGATCTATCTTTTGGAAATCTTATTGAGCCGGTTGGGCATTTAAGATTAAAGGCGATTCAATTATTTCATATTTTATATTATTTTTCAAAAGAAAAAATTGAGGAATTGTTTTGTGAACATAAAATACTTGAAAAGATTCTTGATCTCTTTTTTCAATATAAATGGAATAATTTTTTACATAATTATATTAGAGACATGATCACACTAATTCTTGAGGGGACCTCTATTAAATTAATTGATAGTATTATTGTAAATTATAAATTAGTACAAAAAATGATTTCAATTTGCGAACAATACGAAGAATCAAAAACTAAGAAAGAATACAGAAGAGGAAACTTTACACACATTTTCCAAATTTGTAATAAATTAGTTAGCTTTGCTGATAAGAATCCAAACCTTAATGAAAAATTAATTCAAATTGAAGGCTGGAATAAATTCGTAGACGGGTTTTTATCCGATATTAACAAGGTACAATCACAAAAAATTGGAGAAATTAAAAAAAGTTTCCAAATGTTATCCGAAGAAAGTTCTTTTAATCAAAATAACCTAGATGATAACGATGATGATTTTTTTGATGATAGTGATGAAAATAGCGATGAAGATGATGACTTTGATATATTTAATAATTTTGATGATGAAATAATTGTTAAAGATGTAAGTAATTTTAATTTTAGGTTTTTTTTTTTTTTTTTATTTATTTTTCGTTTTATTATTGGAATTTTTTTAAATATTCAAGCTTTAAAAAAGTGTTATTGTAATTAAAAGTAAAAAATCAAAACTTTTGTTAATTAAAATATTAAAGTTATCTGTCAAGTTCACCATTAGAAATTCAGATCATTTGCTAATTGCTTAAATAGATATTAAACTGTCATCAAAAAAAATTCAAAAAAAAGTTATTCCTTTGTGTTTAATATATAAACATAAGGAAAAAAATCAAAAACAACCTTAATAAAAAAAAAATTTTTAACCCTAACCGAATTTTTTCAAAAAAAAAAAAACCATTTTTTTTTATTATTTAATGTAATTGAAGGGAGGAGTTGTTAATTCCACTTATTTATTGTTAGTCTTTTTTGAATTTTAGACATAAATTGAAAATTTTTGAAATTTTCTTTTTATTTCTCAAAATTAAAAAAAAATGGCTGTTAGGTTTTCTTGAATTTAAAAGAATTGAGTTAAATCAAAGATTTTACTCTATCCTTTTGAATCCGGGAAAACATAGTCACTCTACGGCACTCTACTACACTTTACGACACTCTACGGCACTTCTACGTAGCTTCCCGAATTCTATAATTTTTATTTAGAAAGTGCTGTAAAGACTCAAAAATACTTCTATTATCCACCCGCAAGAAAAAAATCAACATTTTTATTGGATTTGTAATAATTTCTGTGAATATCTGTGATTTCTGTAATTTATCGATTCTATTAATTTCCATTACATATTCGATTTCTGTGCTTTCTGCGATTTCTTTTATTTCTGAGAAATTTGTGATTATTGCAATTTATTCAATTAATGATATTTTTGAGAAAAAATTTGAATTGAAATGACCATTTCTTCCAAGAAAATTTTAATAAATAAAGACTCCCGACAACCAAATAAAAATTTCTATCATTCATAGTATAAAAGTTTCTATTATTTAAATCATTTTTTATATTTATTAATTGTCTTTTGGATTTCAAATCTTACCTTTTTGAAAAAACAATCAAAAGATCAAAAATTAACTCGTTGAAGTTATTGTATAAGATTTCTGGAAAAAGGCTTCAGAAATTGTTCTAAAGAGATAAATCTTTAACTTGATGACGGGTTTTCAATTCATAAAAAAAAGTGCAACAAATGCAATTTATTAAAAACATTCAAATAAGAGAACACAATAATACATTTTTTGTTATAATTGTTAAATGATTTTTCATCACATTAACACAAACTTTTAATTAAAATTACACAAACTCATTCACTCAATTTTTATTTATTGATTAATTTGTCCTCAAATATATAAAAAATTTTCAAAAATTGAATTTTTGTCAAAGAAAAACAAATTGGGTTTTCCTTTTTGATAAGAAATTATTTTTCAAACTTTATTTTTTGCTTTTTTCACAATTTTTTTTTTTTTTTATGTTTTATTATTGAAAACAACAATTCTTGTTGAAACCATTGTTAAATGACCATTTTTGAGGGAAGGTGATGCATTTTCAACCGCCCACCTTCTCATAGAAATTGCCGATCGAAAACAACGTTAATTAATATTATTAAGGAGATAACCAGTAACAACATTTTTTAAAAATATACTTTTAATTACAGAAATCCTTTCTTTGTTCGATTTTTACCTTTTCTAATCTGTAGTGAAAAATTTTTAAAGTATTATAAAACAAAAACTTTAAATAATATGAAACTATAAAAATATTTGTCTTGGATATTTTTGATATTAAACATCTTTTAAATACCCAAATCTTTGAAATACAAGTTCTGTGAAAACTAAAAAAAAAAAAAAATCAAATTAACTTTTAAAAATAACAAAATTATCCTTTATAAATAATGTTAATATCTGGATATTAAAATTAATTCTTTAAAAATAAAAATAGGATGATTCTGATGATTCCGATGAAACACCCTCTTGGCTAGCAGAAACCAAAACCTTAGCATTTGATAACAATTATATAATTAGAAATAGTGTTAATGGAAAAGGTTCTAGAATAAAAAAGGAGGATTCTGATGAATTTTCAAGTTCATCAACATCATCATCAGACGATGAAGATGATGAAGATGATGAAGATGATGAAGACGACGAAGACGATGAAGACGATGAAGACGATGAAGACGATGAAGATGATGAAGATGATGAAGATGGTGAAGACGACGATGAGGATGAAGACGATGAAAATGTTGATGAAAATGAAGAACAAAATGAAAATGAAAAAGAAAACGAAAACGAAAACGAAAACGAAAAAAAAATTGAAAATGAAGAAAAAAATGAAAATGAAGAAAAAATTGAAAATGAAGAACAAAATGAAAATGAAAATGAAAATGAAAACGAAAACGAAAACGAAAATGAAAAAAAAATTGAAAATGAAGAACAAAATGAAAATGAAAAAGAAAAAATAAAAGAAGAATCTTCAAAAAAATCCGAAGAAAATCTCTCAAAAGAAGATACTACTAATAGAAATGTAAATGTAGTTTCAGAAAACTAATTAATTCTTAATTTTAAAAAAATCTAAATGGGAGTATTGTAATTTAAACTAAATTTACTCTCAATTAGAATAAATCTATATTATATCAATATATATATTATACAAACATACACTTTAAAAAGAATTATAAAATATACCTTTTGTATTTTTCATTTTTAATATAAACAAAATGATAAATATTTTATACTCTATTATAATTAAAAAAGAATTTTTGCACTGTTCGATATTTTTCAATTTCTTTATTTTTTTCCTTATTTGAAATGAGTTTTTATATTACTTTAATAATAAAAAAACGACAAAATATTAAAAATTTTTTTCGTGAAAAATATTTTATAATTATCATTTTGAAAAAATAAGATCTAACCATTATTAACATAACGAGTCTATTATTAGATTTCAAATTCGATTAAATTTCAAAATTGGTCAAATTTAAGTTTTTTGTATTTTTGAAGAGTTTCTTGATTATTATCATTGGTATGAGAGTTTTTAATGATTTTTTTTTTTTTGGGAGAAGGAAAAATCAAAAAGATTATATTATGATTAGTAATATTTTAAAACATAAATTGTAGAAAAGCCAAAGTCTTGAAATCGCCAATACTAAATATTTTGAAAAATTTGATCTAAACCAAATTTTAACCACTAAAGTTAAGAGGAACATTTTTTTCCACTTAAAACAAGTTGAACATGAGTATAATTGGTCTCTTAATTATTTTTTTTTTCAAAATCTGAGTCAAAATTCTCAAAAACATACTTTTAACATATCTTAACCAACCTGGAAAGGAGCTACAAAATACCTACGGCCAATATATTTCAATGGAATTGACTATTTTGAAAAAAATGAGAATTTGACCAATTTTGAAATTTGACTAAATTTTCAAAGTATAAATTTTCCCAATATAAAATTTTGATTTTAAAATTCATCTGATAAACTTGTTTAAAAACATTTAACCCCCCCTATTTTTTTGAAAATAATCATTATTTTCTTTTTAATTGTCTGGAATAATTTCTTCTTCTAAGGGGTCTGATCAAAGTGGAATAAGGAAAAAAAT
Organism: Anaeramoeba flamelloides; assembly: GCA_027625915.1. Classification (NCBI taxonomy): domain Eukaryota; family Anaeramoebidae; genus Anaeramoeba; species Anaeramoeba flamelloides. The sequence continues at coordinate 5,473,164 of JANTQA010000032.1, read as the reverse complement.
AAAAAAAGAACGAATTAATTGTATTATTTAAATAGGTATTAAGATCATCTCAAGTTTAAATTTGATCTCCTACCTGTATAATATGTTTTATTTTCCGTTGTTTTTAAGCTTTTTCATTTACATTTTTTCACATCCAAGAAACGGAAAATATCTAAAAAAAATTGAAAAAACGCGATTTTATACGTCTTTCGTGATTTTAAAACGAAAAATTGTAATAACTGTGATATATATATATATACACATATATATATATGAGTTAAAAATAGAAACGAACTCTTTATCCAAAAATAGCTTGACAGACTTTCTAACTTTCAAAAAAATATATTTTATAAAATTTTAACAAGAAAAAAAAATGTCTATCTTTCTTATATTAAATAATAAAAATGATCAAATCAATAGAATAAACTAAAATAATAAGAATAAGAATAATAGACTAAATGAGAGTATGCTATTAAATACTTATAAAGAACAAATTGATCTTTGTTTTCTTTTTTTAAAAATAATAATTCAATTTTTTATTATTTAACTTGACCCCCCCCCCCCCCCACTTGCTTATTTCTTTTTAATTAGTAATAAATATACTTTAATGGGCTTAAATTAATGATTATTAATATTTTAACATTAGAGAGCAAACTTTTTCAAAAACGTCTTGATTTAATTTTAACTGCTGTAAAGCGTCTTTAATTTCTTCTACTATATCAATATTTAAATCTTCTGTTTTGTTTGTATATAAATAGGTCAGTAAGCAGTTTGCACCCTGTTCTGTTAACCCATCAATTTTTATACTTGAATAATTTTTTTTTTTTTTTTCCTTGTCTTTATTTTCTAAAATATTTTTAAAGTCGTCCGATCTAGCAGCTAATATCCAGCTGTGGAACAGTGTGGAACCTTCATCATGTATTAATTCATAGTCTTTACTTTCGTTTTCTTGTAACAATTGCTCATAATCTTGGAGAATTGTATTATCTGATTCTGGTACCTTTTCCACACCCTCAGCCAATAATTTCAAATTTAGAATACCCAATTCCTCGCTTAAAAAGAATACAACTTCAAGTTCTGATCTCGAAGATGGATTATATCTGCCCGTGTAAAGATAAAAAACAACATTTTCAATAATTTCTCTGCCGATATTCTTTGCAGCCTCAACAAGCAAATCAAATTTACAACGCAATTTTAGAATACTTGAGTTTACCCTGACAGTTTCATTATCCGAACATACAATTTCATAATCATAAAATTTCGATAAATTTCCGCCTTCAATATACCGTATGATTTCTCTAATTAATGGGTATTCAAGTGTTAAAGAATTCAAATCACCAAAGTTACCAATGTTTTTTACACCAAAACCATACAAAAGTTTGTTTTGATAGACCATGAAATTGTGTGCAAATCTTCCCTTATTAGTATTTGAGTCTTGCAAGGAAATCATTTCTTTGCTTTCAAAATCAAAACAAATTAAATCAGATAGCATATTCTGACGATCCGATCCACCAAATATGAACCAATATCCATTAAAAACGTCACCGGCAGGGACCCCCCTACTGGTTACAGAACCTTGGTATTCAGTTTCCTTCCAAGATCTTTCCTGTAAATCAAATTCAAACATTTTATCCGAGTAAGTGTATGAGCCATCTTCACCCGAATAGACATACAATTTGTCATTCCAAATCGCTGATACGGTTAACGTTCGGAGACTTGTATTCTCTTTTAATAACTCGTCAGATATCTTAGTAAAGGTTTTTGTTTCCATTTCATAAATATAAAATGAATCAACAAGCCTAGAAGAACCATTCCACCCACCGTATATAAATAGAAACCCATCACTTGTTGCAACTAAACTATGATCGCTTACAATTGAAGGCTTGTCTCCGGAATATTCAATTTTCTCCCATTCATTTTCAGAAAAGTGATATTCCCATAAATCATTCAAATACGCGTTTTTCCCATGGCCTATTGATTTAATATTAAATGTTTTAATTTTTATCATAGTTTCCAATGATATTTCAGATTTTGTTACGAGTTTGTTTTGTAAATAAATTTTGAAAAATTAATTAAAAATTTAGTCATATCGAGTTGTGTGGGGAATAATTCTTTTACCACATTTGTAGGTAAATGACTATTCTATACAAATTAGTTATTAATTACAATTAAAATACTTTTGTTTTCTATTTTTATGAAATAAAATTGTAATCTAGAATATTTATTTGAATTTGATATTTTTTTTTTTTTTTTTTTTTGAAGTTAATGAATAGTTTTTTCTTTACTTTTTTTGTTTTATTAAATATCAAAAAAAAAATATAATCTATCCCCAAAAAAACGTTCCAGTTCTAAATATAATTAGTTACTACTCTGAGTTCCAAATTAAAAAAAAAAAATGAATTTTACCTTACATTCCAATAAAAAAAAAAGAAACAAATTAATTTACAATAGTGGGAAAAACTTTGTGAATTCAATCTCCAGTGGAAAAATAAAATAAAAAATAAAGATTTTTTTCCCCAAATTGCATCATATCACAATTTTGGAAATAAAAAAATTCTAAAATTTTCAAATTGATAACTTTTTTGTTTCAAAATTCCCATCTTTCATTTTCCCATTTTGAAATTTTCCAAAATCCTAGATTAGTAAAAGGGATTTGTCTAAAATGTCTTAAATTCTACAAAATGAATCTAAAACAATCCAATTTCTTGATTTATTTGTTGATCTCTTTTTTCTTTTTCTCTAATTTGTTCTAAAATTTGAAAAAAAAAAAAAAATGAAACATTTCCAATTGAAATTTAAAAACAAAAAAACTTCAAATGTACCTAGATCAAATATTTATGTATATTAAAAAACAAAAGAATACAGATTTCTTGACCTAAGAATATTGGAAAAAAAATTTATTTGGTATTTTGTTGCATTGAATTCTCAAACTTTTGTCATGACTACTTTATAAAAATTTTCATTTTAAATTGGTCTGTCAAGATCTTTTGTTTTTTTTTCCCAATATTTGATAATGAAACAATATTTGTTTATCGAAATAAATTTTTTCATTGATTAATTGTAAAGTAATGGTACTGTTGTGTAAATAAAATGTATTTTTAACTTTTAACTTGGAACTTAAATTTAACATTTGATTCAAATTTATGAATACGTTAGAATCATTGAAGCTATAAAATAAAAATGTCAAATAGGTTTATAGGAACACATAAACAAACAATAGGGTTCTTGAAATAAAAGCCAAAAAAGAACCATGAATACATTGAAAGATCAAATTTCAATTTTTGAAACATGAATTATGGAAATTTCCATTTTTTGAATTTAATACAAAAAAAATTTTTTTTAATTTGAAACAATTTGTGTGATTTATTAAGGAATATTTGAAACTAAATAATTCAATATTTTTTAACCATTTACAATAATGCAAGTACGAACCAAAAAATACAGTTTAAATACGAACTAGTATGAATAGTTAAATTCATAAGCTAAATTTCAAAAATAGGGGCAGATTTTTCATCCTAAAAAAATTTGTTTAATTGTTTTTTCTTTTTAATAATAATGTATTTTACTAAAGTGTTTAGAGATAATAACCAAAATAGGTAGATAAATAAAAATATAGTGTAATCACTTTATTTTTTGAAAAGCAAATGAAAAAAGAAAAAAATATTAAAAAAAAAGTTTGCCCCTAATTTTGAAATTTGGTTTATATCTAAAAAATATGGACAAAAAAAAAAAAAAAAAAACATATGGGACAAATTTTTCGAACAGATTAAAGACTGTCAAGATGAATTATTTAAACTACCCTAGGTTGAAAAAAGGAGAGAACTTATTACGGTGGTAAAGGTTATCCATTTATTACAAGTGTTGAGTGACTTTAGGCCCAGATAGTTATAATTAATGAAAATGTTAAAAATAAGATTGGAGAAAATGAAAAAAAAAAATTGAGAAATGTTGATGGAGAATCATTTAAGGTTAACAATTACGAAAATGAGAAAAAAGATTATCGTGTATATGCGGTTATCTTTTCGTTAATTTGAGTTTCAGTTGTTTGATCTGAAACTTACATTGTCTTTTATAGATTTATAGTAAGAAATTTATCAAAAATCTGTTTTCCACTTTCGAATTTAAAAATGAAAACACCATAGATAGATAGATAGAGTTTTAATCAAAAATAAGGAGTTAATGATTTTTTGTTGAATTTTTGAATAATTATAATATAAAAAAAAAAAAATTTCAAAATATTTTTATTTTTATGAAATCTCACTTTTAGTAATTTCCGATAGTTAACATGAACAAATAACAAATATATCAAGTGATGTAGATCTGAAAAATATAGCATCATTTTTAATATTTTTTCTAATATTTTTACGAGTTAAAAATAACATTTAAATTTTTTTCTTATTTTAAAAATACAAGAAAAATAAACCTAAATAGTAAATCCTTAAAGATTCAGAAAAAATAAATCAATTCATTTATTTTCAATAATTTATTAAATTTCTTGATATTTAAAAAATTTTAGGTAATATTCTTTTTCAAATATTCAGAGTATAAAGAAGGAAGTATTAGTATTAAAATCAGTTATTTATTAATATCTATTATTTATTATTATTAGATTTATTTATTTGAAATTCATTTTATTAGTTTAAAAATCTTTAAAAAATTAAAAAATCTATTGATACTTTTAATCTTTGTGTTGTTAATAAATCACTGAAAGAATTAAGATTTGGCTATTAATTATTGATTAGAAATAATCAAAATAAAAAGTATTTCTTAGGTTATAAGTTGAATATCCCTTGTTTTAAAAAAGTATTTTGGGAAAAGTTTTTAAATCTTAATAGTTACGCTATTTTTCTCTGATTTTTTTGTTCTATAAAGAGAAAAAATTGATTTCAAAACTGTTCTTTGAATCAAAAAATTATATTTTTTTCAAGTTTGTAATAAATACTGATAAATTCAAATAAATATCATAAAATTTTTAATTCGTTTTCTATTTTACAAATTTTTTTACACAAGCTTTGATTAAAGCACTCTATCCATTTAAATGCGAAGAAACTTTGTAAAATTGATTTTATTTTCAAAAGATTCGTTCTCTTGAGTTTTTTTATTAGTTGAGTTAATAGATGACAAAAAGGGAAATTGAATTAAAAATTTTATGATATTTATTTGAATTTATCATTATTTAAATTTTTTAGAAATTAAGTAGATTTTTTATTCTGGGTTATTATAGAACTTGGTGATTTCATTTTTAAAGTGTACTTTTGTACATTTCCGATAGATCCATAATAAGATTTCTTTCTTCTTCAACGAAAATAATTTTTTTTTTAAATAATTCAGAAATATGTTGAATTTGGAACTTTTCAAAAATTAGAAAATGGATCAGACTTTTAAAAATAATGATTTATTTCAGAAAATAGCGTTAAAAGTAAGTTTGGTCTTGGAGTATTCAGATTTTTACTTGGTTTTTGAATTTCAAGAACATAAAACAGCTGTTGAATTTGCTATTAAATTTACAAAAAGATATTTTTTTGAATTTACTCTTCCCTGAACAGCACCACCAAAGTTCATTATTATTTTGACTTGGTATTTTATTTTACTGAAAAAAATCATGTGTAAAACTCATTCAATCTAAATTTTACAGAAAACAAAAAGTGTTTGTGAAGTATTTTTTCTCACTTGAGAAATAAACAGAAAAAATAAAGAATCTAATAAAAAAAAGTTTGTTACCTCCAAACAAAATCATTTTATCTTGAACAATTGCACATTTATGCCCCCAACGTGGCTCTGGAATTTGGTTGTTCTTAGGTTCAATTTTTTCCCATTTCTGGCTGATTAAATCAAAAGAATAGAAGTGGTTTTGGACAGTTGTTGTTGAGGTACCACCACCAAACAAATAAAGCTTGTGCTTATAAGGGCCTACTATCGACGTTCTTTGTGCATATGGAGTTTCGCCATTGGTGTCATAATTGCATGACACCCAAGAACTCCCTTTGAACATATTCAATCTATGGAAAGGATCTTGTAAAATATTTTTTTTTGACATTTCGAAAAGCTTGTTTATAAAAAATGAATTTACTTGCTTTAAATCAATAGATTTTGCCAATTCAATCTCAATTTTCAATGGCACATTTACGTCTATCTTTAATAAATCTTTCTTAAAAGTTTATGTAAGTATTGTAGTCATTGTGATAAGAATCTGAGAAACCGTTGTATTGATGATATTTGAATTTTATATGGGGAAAAATTTTCACTTACTTTTCGATATTGTTCTTTAACGAAAGAGTTGTCAACGGTGGAGGTTTTAATTTGTGAACCGATTTTGAAAATGGAATTGAAATTGAAGTTGAATCAACAATTATTCCCAATTCTACAAAATATTAGTAATTGTCAAAGTTAGAAAATTTTCTTTTTTTCTTATTTCCCATACGATCCAAGTAAAATAAGAAGTATTTTGCTAAGAAAATAAAATGTCTTTACTGTTGTTAAAATAATGTGTCTAGAAAAGTTTAATCCATGTTTCAAAATAACAAGCAGATTTTTTTGCTAAATATTTTTTGTTAAACTAAAACATTTTATTTGAGAAAATTTAAATAAATAATTTTTGATAACTGTGGTGAGAAAAATGTTGGAAAGAGAAAAAATAGTTGGACAGCAATTTTAATTGGGAACATTACTGAAAATGTTTTTTAATTTCTATCGTTTGTGAAATAACTAAAGAAAATAACCATATTCTACTTACTAGAATAACGATTAATATAATTTTACTTTTTCAAAATCTTATCTCTTATAATCTAAAGAAAGTTTAAAAATTACCAAAATTCAGAATTAATAGTAAACTTTACTAAAACTTGGATTTTTGTTAAAATCGCAAGATCTAATTTATTTGTCAACCTTTCAAATGAGTATTCTACACACACCACAGCTTAATGAACTTGTATCACATTTAAACCTGGATTTATATAAAAATTCACCTAGTTATCAATAGGATTTGATTTTCAATTTTACTAATATTCCCAATTAAAAATGGTGTCTAACCATTTTTCTATGTCCAACATTTTTCTCTCAACAGTAACAACAGATAAGATTGAGATTGTCTCTCTAAAAAGTTTAGTATTGTAATGTAGTCAATGTGGAATGATTTTGTGAAATCCTTTAGTAATTATGGAAAAGTTTGAAAATTTTCTGATCTTCTTTTTTGGAATTCTAAAAAAGTGAATTAAGATGTATTTTACCAATAAATTCTACTCTAGAAATGAAATTAAAAGTTATTTTAGAAGAGTTTGAAAATAAAATTTAAGGCGTTGTGAATCTCATAAATCCCAAAAGATGGCGTGTCTCAAATAAAAACTCTTTGAACTAATAATTTGGTTCAAAGAACCATATTATTTGTTCTAACAAAGTTCAAAAAAAAAGTCCATCAAATTATACGTATTGTTTGGAAAAGGAATAAATTCCATTTCTTTTTTAAAAACATTGTCCATATACAAACATAGTTTGTTTCTCTTTTCGAAAAAAAAACCAATCTCATTTTACCAAAAAAATAAAATTGTTTGGTCTCTTTTTTCTTTAAAAAAAGGAGAGAAAAACCCATTAATAAGAGGTTTTTGGTAAGGTGAAAAAAATAAGTGATCATTTAAGGAAAAAAATTAGTAACAAAAACATTTTTTTTTTATGTCAAGTCAAGAAATTTTAGAGGAATGTTCAAAATCAGTAACTGTTAAGTACGTCAATAGATGCATGCAGATTTTTAAGTTTGATCATTTTCGAGAATTGGCTGACAAACGGAAAATAAAAGGATAGATAGATCTCATTGAAGGGTGAACGATCTAGTTTATCTCTATAAAATTTAAACCAAGTTTTGTCACTGATGATGAAAATCTAAAAAATAACTTTAATGTTTTTATAAACTTAATTTGGAGATTAAGATCCTTAGGTAACAAGTGTATTCAAAGTATTAGTAAAAAATAACCATTTTTGTTTCTTTGTTTTTTGTTCTGTCGAGTTAGATCCTGAGTTGAAAAAATACATAGCAACCCATATTGTTTCATTTGTTCAACAGTCACCTTTTATGTTTCCTCGTTTTGGTTCTCCTTTCAGACTCAAAATATGAAATTGTTCTAATGCTAAGATGATATTAATCGTCGTTCTTCGAACTCCTTAATATCATCTTATATCACTTCGAACAATCTCATATTTCTCGTTCTTCCAGGCCAAACTCGTCACATAACAAGGAGATTGTTTCCAAATCAAAACAATAAAGACCGTTATAGAAGACCTATACATCAACTGATCAAAGAAACCAACAATAAACTATAATTAAATCTGCTGATCCTTTCTTAAAGTTAAATATTATTTAAATAGAAATTCTAAAAATAAAGGATCAATTGGAATATTAAATCTCAAAAAATAGAGTCAATTTTATTTTTGAAAATTTGTATCATCAAAAACAACAAAAAATTCCAAAAAAACTGTAAAAAATTAGATAAATTTTTTTAATAATTTTGAAAAATTTTCACAAATACAAAATTTCCAAAACCCATCTGTAAATTACCAAACTGAAACAAATTGTTCAATTTGATTTGAAATTTTCAAATTATATTTTTTATTATTTATGTTAGTTGTAAAAGGCATTGGAATTGGATCAGTAAGATGATTAAAAGACTCTTATAATTTTCACTTTTCTTGAGAATTACTATAAGCTACCATACTTTTATAATAAAAATTTATTATTTTTATTTATCCCAAAACTCATCAAATTTTAATAATTAGAAACTCTCACTATCATCCGAAAAAATTGTCTTGAATAAAAAAGAATAAAAATTCACAATTTGAAAATAACTAAAATTGAAAGAGTGGCCAAGAGGCAAGAAGTTGATCTAGGATATAAGCTAAACAAATTATCATGTAAACATCTTATTTTTTTGTCATTTTTGAGAGTGTTGTCAATAAAAATCTAACTTACTGTTATATATAGATATATTACTGTTTTTTCCGTATATTCATCGAAACACAAATACATTCATTTTTTTTTTCTTTTATTATTAAATTTATTTGCTCAAATAAATAAAATTTATTCGTTAACCTCCAAAATAAAATTTACAAGTTTATTTCTAAACAATATTTTATTAAATATATTAAAAAATAGAATTATTTTGTCAAGAAATTATCTTATAAAAACAATATAATAATATCTTTCAGAGTATGCATGTTTTTATTTTTTTTTTTTTTTTATTTGTTATTTATGCTTTGGGTTTGAAATGGATATATTATCATTGGTAAAACATTTCATTAATCATCAGTGTATTTTTTTGAATTTAATATTTCACATATTTACCAAAAAAAAACCGAAAAGGATAACATAACATTTTTATTAATATTAAGTTATTTCTCTGAAAATGGTGGAATATATTTTAAATTTTATTTTGGGGAATCTTGATTATTTCAGTAAAAGTTTTTATTTTTTTATTAGTTTTAATTATTGAACTTTCAATTCAAATCCCAGTCACTAAAATTTACTAGGGGGTTCTGGTGATTTAATAAATGTAACTAAATTACATTTAAGTAAAATTATCATTTTGCCATGGAATTCAAATGGAATTAATTAAAAAAAAAAAAAAATTCTTCTTTTAAGTTTCGAAACGTTCCTTCTCTTGCTTTCGAAAATATGAAAAAGAAAAATTTATTAAGGAAGGTTTTAAAAATTGTTTTTTTTTTTAACAAATCCTTCAAAATTATTCACATGAATTGTTTACAACAATTTAAATCATTTTTGGAATTCAAAAAAACTTAATTTTGAATTTTAAAATAAAAATAATTTAGTTCCCAAAATATATTCAAGAGATTTTTATTTGAAACATTAAAATTTAATATTATAAAAAAAACCCAATTGTGAAAAAAAAATATTAAATGACTTCAAAACTTTAACGATTAAAATTATCCTTATTAAAATAAACCTAATATTTTTCAATCAGTTGAATAAATCAGATTTTTTTTTTATACAAATGAATTGTCTCTAAAAGACAACAAGTCTTTATATTAATATTCCCTGCAATAAGGCTGTTGTTATATAATTATGATTGGGATGGCAATAAATTTGTTAATAAATTTTTATAATACGAGAAATAAAGTGAATTTAATAAGTTTTTTTTTTCAAAGAAAAAATCAAAAAAAATTTTTGATCTCATAAAAATAATTCTTCTTTTATGGGTTTCTTAGTAGATTAGAAATTTTTTCACACTTAACATCTACAAAATTTACAAGTAGAGAATATCACCAATAACATATTTTAATATTTGGTCATGTTAAGGGTCAAATATGATCCCTTGTTTAATTTTTTGTTCAAAAGAAATCTCTTAGAGGATAAAAACGTTTCACCATTGTGGAAAAAAAGTGAAACAGGAAAAAAAAGTGAAACGCGGTTTTTAATTGGGAACATTACTGAAAATTCAAAGTAAGATCAATGAAAAAAAGAATAAATAAATAAATAAAGACAAAATGAAGTATTCGCCACAATAACATTTTTTTTAATAATATCTTTTAGTATGTATTTTTCATTGATTGATCAATTATTAAAAATTTGTTCAAAAAATTGACTATTTTTGCGATCTCCAAAACCACATCAACAATTTGGATAAATCAAGAAGATTTAAATTGTATTTGTTCATTTGATTGAAAATAATATAATGGGTTATTAATTGAAGTTAATTGGTTTCTTCTTTTATTGATTTTACTTTTCATTTTCATTAATGTTCCCAATTAAAAACCGTGTTTCACTTTTTTTCCAAAACGGTCATTTATAAAAACAATCAACATAAATATTAGATAGAAAAAAAAGTGTAACAATCTATATTAATTGGCTTTATATATTTTGTTGTTGAGAACCAAATTAAAGTTTAGCTGAAAAATTGTTTTTTAGATTATCAAATAAAGTTATTCAAGAACCTTAAAAAAAGATCTCAGTGCAAATTAGTTTTTCCAAATGACTTTTTGCGTGGAGAAGGAGAGTTTTCAAAACAAAAAGAAAATAAAAAAAATATTAAAAATAGATTGTGTATATGAAGAGTGCGAATTCTATTCCTCTTTCTTTTCATTATTTATTTTGTTTGGATCTGTAAAAAAAAAAAAAAAAAATTTTGTTAAAAATGTTTTTTCAATATTAAGAGAAAAAGAAAAAAAAGAATCTTGAACTTGAAATCAAGCCCTAAATTATTTTTTTTTGGAAGCACCTGATCTTCTACCAGTCCTTCTAGCAGAAATTAAACCAACTTTTTGACCAATTGATGCAAATCTACTGATTGTTGATGGGTGACCGATATGTTGATGGTTACCACCACCATGGGGATGTTCAACAGGCTATTGTGAGGTTTATATCAAATAAATAAATGAAATTTCGATTGGAGATTAAAATTAATTTGAAAAATACAACTCATCAAAAGATAACAAAAAGAAAGAAAAAAAAAAATAAAAGCAAAACAAAATGAGAAAAAGAAAAAAGAAAAAAGAAAAAAGACTTACATTTTTAGCAACACCTCTGACTACTGGCCATCTATTTTTTTTAGCTTTATTTTTGAAATAGGCTCTTCCTGCTTTAAGTAAAGGCTTGTCAACTCTTCCACCACCAGCAACGATTCCAATTGTGGATCTAGCCTTTGAAGAAACGAATTTTTTGGTTCCAGATGGGAGTCTGATTCTTGTTTTGCCTTCTTCAGGTTTGTGTCCAATGACTGTGGCATAGTTTCCTGAGCATCTTGCGATTTTTCCTCTGTCTCCCATTCTTCCTTCTACATTACAGATAATTGTACCTTCTGGTAAAACACCGATTGGTAAGGTGTTGCCTGGTTCAAGACGAGCTAATTTGAATTTTCAAAAAGTGTTTGTTTATTTATCGTTTTTGATTTGAGATTTATTGTTTTTTGTTTGTTTTTTTTTTTTTTTTTTTAAAAAAATGAAGGTTTAAATTTTCACAATAAAGGAATTTAATGGAAGGGTAAATGTTTTTTTATCAAATTGTTTCATATAATTTGATCGACAATCACGAAACAAAAAAAATTTAGAAAAGCAAATTATTTTTTTTTGTTTTTTCAAAAAAAAAAGAAAGAAAACAAAAAAAAAACAAAAAAGCAAAAAAAAGTAAAAAAAATTCATTGAATTTGAAAAAGAAGCAAAGAAAAAGTAGCATACCAGTTTTTCCACAGAAAATAAATTGACCAGAGTACATTCCCTCAGTGGCAATAAAAAGTTCTTTTTGTTTTTTGTTTCCAAGAACACTTTTGAAGTGAACAACAGCAAGTGGTGCTGATCTACCTGGATCGTGGATAATGTTGTGAACTACACCTCTAATATAACCTCTTTTTTCGACTCGATCTAATGATCTAAGTTTGGCTGCTCCTTTTCTATGATGTGTGTGTGCTCTAAAAACAGTTCCACTTCCTTTACGTTGAGTTCTTACTCTTTTACCCATATTAAAAAAAACTTATTGAAGAGAATTAAACTAAAAAAAATAACTTATTCATTCCAAGAGAAATTTAATAATAAATGCCCTTTTAATTATCACAAATTTTTTGTATAATTGAACAGGCGGTATGTCACAAATAATTGTTCACAATTTGTTTTCAAATAAGTTTAGAAACATACTTTTAAAAAGAAAAATCTTTAAAGTGATAAAGGCTGTAAGAGAATCTTTTTCAATCAAAGTATGTTGTAATTAGGTGTAAATGATATTAGTGTGCCAAGGTTCAAATAGTTTAAAGGGTTTTTAAATAATCGATTTATAATACACTACAACACTAGAAGGAAAATTTAAATACATAAAATTAAAGTTCTCCAAAACTATACATTGGATTTAAGTTATACTTCTTTTATAAATTATTTTTATAAAGTTATCATAATTTTATGTAATAAACAAAGGATAGCTTTTAAACTCATGAAAATCTGAATACCCCTCTTTTCAAAAATACCGACTTTTGAAAAAAACACCTATTTTCAGGTTATTTTTTTATTGGAAAAAGTTGAAATGAATTAATTTTTGATTGAAGATTAAGATTGAAAAAAGAATATATGTTAAATCAATTTGCAGAAAAAAACCGGGAACGTATATAAAAACTCAAACATGGAAAAAAATAAAATGATAAAAAATATTCCAAAAACAGATAAAAAATCAGATTTTCAATTTAATTGAGCAATATCTTTTGATTGAAATATTTTGTGCTATTTTCAAATTGAAAAATATGTTTCCTTTTAGACTATTAGAAAAATACTTGAAAATTATCTCTCTACTAAGTCAATTAAAAAATTCAAAAATTTTACAATTAAAAATGAAAAAAATATTACTGAAAAATTTCATTTTTTTTTCAATTGCTATTAATATCTATTAAAGTTGTAAACCTCATTGAAAATTGTTATGTATAAAAATATTTATTATATGAGTGTATTTCAAAAATACAAAATTTAGAGATTTTTTTTTGAAAAAATTTTCCTTGTAGTGTAGTGTAGTCACACAAGAAATTTTTTCGTTTTTTAAAGGGATTATAATGATACAAATGAAAAATGTTCATTTTGGAATTTTGTTTTCTACACTTCTTTACCAAATCGAAAAATAAAAATCAAAATAATACAAGTATTCCAATATTTAAATTTTTGAACTTCCTCAAGTAACGATTTTTTTATTTTTTTAATTTCTGAGATTTTCTCAATAATTATGCATATATAAACCATAAAAGACTGATAAGTGATGTTTTCTTTTTGATTGAAATAACTTAAATTTACAATAAATTTTCAATATGTGAAAATAATTTGTAAGAATAATCTATTGGCCATTTCAAGTAAGAATAAAATACCATACTCTGGGAATAAAGTAGATATATCAAATAAAAGATTAGCTGTTTTTCACATTATCCCAAGGGAACATCTAATTAACTACACAATAGGATACCTTCCAATAAAATCAAATTGAAGGTAAGATCTTGTGTTTTTGAGAAAGTGTTAAATTATAAATTGATTTTATCTAAATTTTTTTCCAATTTTACAACAATCAGGAATTTTATTATATTTTTTGTTTTTTTGAGAAAAGTAAAAATTTACTTTATTTTTTAATTTTTAGAATTCAAAGTAAACTTTTGAGATTGGATCTTTCGTTTTAAGAATTTTTTTATATTTTGAAATTTAAGAAATCAACAATGATTTAAATATCATTAATTATCGGATTCGTTGACTCGTTTCGCTGACATAATTTTAAAAAGTTTATATAATGAAATAAAATATCTTTTAATTGAATTTCCCAAAATTACAAGTTTTTGGAATCTAATAATCAGAATCTATTCAAAATAACAGAAAAAAAAACTTATTTTAATATTAACTTTGTTTCTGTCAAAGTACCGAATACTTTTTTAAAATATCAAATAGTTTTTATAAATGGCCTTTGAAGAACAAAGAAGAAATAAGCGACATAATCCAAATAGGAGAATAGAGTGTATATATATGAAGTAAAACTACCACATCAGTTCTAACAATACCATGGATTCTATGATAAACATGAAATTCATTTTCTATCCCAAACTTTTCTTTTTATGACAGTATTAATTGATTATGTGATAACCTATTACAACCAGTTCCACTTTTAAGGCACAAACTTCAACGAAATTTAAGGCACAAAAAAAAATCTCAAATTAAGGTACAAAATTCACATACTTGTAAAATAGATTTTAAAGTAAAAAAAAATTCTAAAAAAGGTGCATTACTTTGAGACTTTTTAGTACCTTAAATTTCGTTGAATGTTTGTGCCTTAAATTTGAAACTGACTGTTACACATATTTTTTTTCTATTTTTCAGTGACAAAAAAACCAATATATAAGTCTTTTAAATTTCGCTGCAGATTTGGGAAAGTTACATTAGTATTTATATTAGTAGTAATTGTAACTTGCATTTTCTCCAACAAATCTTGTAAATTCAATATTTTTTCGTAATTGATAATTTATTTCCGAAGAAAAGTCCCATGACATCTAATAAGTATTCATAAAATTACCTCTGGGCAAATCTAATTGAACTAGTATTTTTTTAATTTTAATAAGGATAAATTTTAAATAAACTCTTTTTCAAAAATTGTGACTCACCTGAAATAATAAATTGAAAAAAAAAAAAAAAACAATTATTCTTTAGTATTCAAGAACAATTGATAACTAAATCTGATTGGTAATTCACTTTTAAATCATTCTAAATATATAAAAGCCTCATATATTACAAATTCAAAAAAATAAAACCATAAACTAAAAAAAAGTGATTCACAATTTATGAAATGAGATTTAACAATTATTTATTACTGAACTTTCACTGAAAAAAAGTTGAACAACAAGATTTTTTATGAATAATTAAATCCATTTTCAAAGACACTACATACTCTCAATTTTCATAATGATTATTTGTCTTTTTGAAGATCTTTTTTTTTTCACATGATCTTTTTTTAAAAAAAAAAAAAAAAAAAAAAAAAAAAAAAAAAAAAGAAAAAGAAAAAGAAAAAAAAAATTTTAAAAAGAAAAACAAAAATCAAAAAAAAGAAAAATTTGAAAAATTCAAAACTAAAATTTTAAAAATTAGAAAAAATGATTCTAATCCAAAAATTTGAAAATATATATTTTTTTAAGAATACTGGAATGAACCCTCAAAACAACTTCCATTAACATTATAAAGTGTGTCAAAATTTTTGAAAAATAATTTAAATTACTTTTACATAAAATAATTTTTTTTAAAAAGTGAAGTTTAAATTTTAAGTCAATAACAAACCCTTTCAATAGATCCCAATCTTTGGAGTTACTACAAATAATAATAAAAAATAATAATAAAACTTGGGTTGATGCTATAAAAAGGGTTCAGCAGTAAAAAAAATCAGCTGGGCATTTTTCAAGTATTCTAGCATAATATCACAAAATTGAAAAATAAATAACTTCTTTTTGTTATTCTGTTCTCAAATTATCTATTTTTTTTTAATTAGGCTTGGAATTTATCTTCTAAACAATAATTATGTAATTCAGTTATCATTCATAAAAATAAATTCCTAAATAAACTTGAATCCTGAACATTAACTTCAAAAAGGTATTAAAAATCTTCAAGCAACCACCTTTAAAAAAGTTTTTAGAGGTCTTCAAAATGAAATACAAAAAAAATAATTTTTTTCGAATTCATTTAATAAGCTTAATTACCTTCTTAAACCAAAAATTTAAAAAAAGTAAAAAAAAAAATCTTTGAAAATCTTTTGTTCTTCAAGTCAAAGAATTCAGAATATAATTATTTCTTTTTAAAATGGAAAAAATCAAAGAACCCAAAATATCAAAATTTTGATAATTTTTTGTTATTTATTTAATAAATTAATCCTGCCACTTTGATGTTTTTTTATTTTAAAGTTTTTAAAGTGTAATCGTTCTCATAAATTGTAAATTTATCAAAAAATAGATTATTTTTGAAATTGAAAATTTATGATATTCATGTTAAGATGTTAATAGGGAGTAAAATATCACCTTTTCACACCCGAAAAAAACACTATTTTGGACCAAAAATACACAAGAGTAAATATGAATGTTGTAAAAAATAGAGTTTTTACAATTTTAGAAATAAATACAGTATTTCATTCATTTATCCAAATTTTGGTAATAGTAAAAGCAAATATAATATCTGATTATCTTAATAGACTAATAACAATTTTAATTAACAAAATCGTTTGGCAAACAACAATCTTTCAAATTTAAAAAAAAAAAATGAAACAAAGTATTGGTATTTACCAAAAGATTTTATATTAAAAACACCTTTGAGATCAAAAATCAAAACGGGTATTATGTTTACTATTACCAAAATTTGGATAAATACATGAAACTCTTTATTTATCTCTAAAAATGAAAAAACTTTATTTCTTACAACATTCCTTATTTACACTTGTACGATTGTTTATTGTAAAAAAAGAAGATATAAAAGTAATTTTTTAGTCTGAATATTTGTAAGATTTAATTTAAGTGGATTGAAATCTATTTCCAAAAAATTCGGATCATTAAAATCAAGAATAAGTAAAAAAAAACAAAAAAACTCAATTTATTTTATTTTTATCAAGTATAATATTTAACCAGATTTACGTTACCCAATATTAATGTTGTTATAATTAATCATTTTTATCCAAAAAAGAAAAAAAAATATAAAACTGAAAAAACAAAATCTGGGTGTCGAGAATGACAAAATGATCTCAAAAGAAAATATTATTGATAAATTTATAGAAATTTCACCAACAATTATTGATCAATGAAATTATAAGATACCATTAACTAATTGTATGTGTATTTTCTAATTAAACAAACTTTAACCTTTAATCAGACATAGAAAACAATCCCCATCTAAAGAAAACAGATTACATAACTGTTAAAAAGGAAATGAAAACAAAACAAAAAATGAAAGAAAAACAAATAGTTTGTAAAATCAAAATCATTTCCAAATTAAAAATGTAAAGTGTAGTATTTTTCTTCTTTCAACTGTTTAAACTATGAACATTTTTTTAGTATTTAGTATATACAAATTTTGGATTTTTGGAAAAAAAAATGATATACTTGATTAATTGGTTTATTTTTTATGAGAAGTGATATTCCTATTTTTTATTGCAGAAAAAAAAGTAATATAAGTTATTTTTAAACTCAAAAGAAAAGAAAAGAAAAGAATAATAATAATATACGAAAAAAACAATTAAATTGAAAATTAAAACTCTAAGTACATAGACATTTTTTTATCAAGTGCTGAATCCTAAAAATTTAAATAGTTTAAAAACTAATCCTTGAATTATCAAAAAAGTTTTTTTTTTTTTTTTCTTTAAAATGAAGATTACGGAATTATCAAAAATTAAAATAAAATTTTAACTTTGAAAAAAATTCACTGAATTTATTTTTAGTATGGTTTTTATCGTGAATTAGCTATTGATGATTATCATGTCATTATTTTTTATTCAAATTGTCTTATTGAAACTGGTATCTTTATTAAATTTTGAGAAAAAAAAAATAAAATTTAATTTCAAATTTACACTTTAAAATTAAACAAAAATGTAATATAAATTTTAAGAAAAAAAAAATGTAATTGTGGTTAAAAAAAAAAATAAGTGGAATTATTTAAATCCTTAGTTGATTCACAACGTTCATTTTAAAAATATCAAATAATTAAAAAAATGAAAAAATAAAAATATAAAAAGTATATAAAAAGCAAGAGAATAGTTTTTATCAAATTTGGCGAGAAACAAATTAAATAATAGAAAAAAAATGAAAAAAAATAAAATAAAATAAAATAAAATAAAAATAAAAAATGCAAGATGGGAGGTATCAATTGCAGTTAATTCTTTTTAATGTCATCCAATTGTTGTAATATATCATTACATGACAAATCTTGTTGGTTATTGTTTGTATTTCTATTATGTGTGTAATTTTGAGTATTATTTTGAGAATAATTTTGAGTATTGTTTTGAGAATAATTTTGAGAATAATTTTGAGTATTATTTCTTTGTTTATTTGGATTAATTCGTTTTTGATTTGTAGTTCTTTTGTCGGGAACATTTTTTGTTTTCCTTAAATTAAATATTTTATATTTGGGTTTTTCATTATGAAGTTTAACATGGTCACAATTTTCAAATACTTTGCCTTGGATTTCTCTTGGGAATTTGAAAAAACCATTTTTTTTACAAGTTCTCATATAAGGCATTCCATGCGAATCGGTTAATCTAAATATACCAAACTGTTGTGTTCTATTGGGGCTTAGAACTATGGCTATTGCTTCATCTAGCATGAGTTGGTATGGGTAATGGGTTTTGCAATCAACTGAAGATAAAAATGATTCATATTGTGGATGCGTATGAACTGTTATTTTTTTGAAAACAATAATTTAAAAAAAAAAAAAAAAAAAAAAAAAGTGAGAAAGGTACAAGAATTAGAAAAAGGAAAGGAAAAGAAGGGTTAAATTGATTACTCCACCCAAGAGTCAATAATTCGTTTGAAGTTTGAATTTCGAAAATATCTTCTTCGTTCAATGCTATAACACTATCATGAGTTCCCTTTTGTTCAGGTATTCTTTGAATATTTATTAATTTTTTATTTATTTTTTAGTTTTTATTTATTTTTGAATTTTTTTTTTATTTATAAATATGTATTAGTATTTAAAAGAGAAAGGAATTAATTTTGTTTGGTTTTTCGGGATTAAAAAAAATTTTTTTTTTTTTTTCCAAGTAATCCAAGAAATGAATGCTTTTTTGAAATTTTCCTATTTTTGATATAAATCAGATTACAAGAAGTTTGGGCCTACTTTTAAATGGATAAGTCTATTCGTTTCTATTATATTCATATAAATCGATGAAATATTGTTTTTTAAAAAAAAAGGTATTTTCATTTGTTTTCAATTCTTTTTGGCGTGTATTATCATTTTTTTATTTTTATTTGAAAATTTAAATATTTTCCATTACTTTTATTCAAACAAGGAATTTGTTTTTGATGAAGAAAAATTGTGTTTAAAATTGATTTTGTAAATGGATCGGGAAATTGCAATTAATAGAACAGTTTAAACACCGTTTTTATAGTTTTTTGTTTATTTATTTATTCAAAAGGAAAATATATGTACGGGCAGTTTTAACAATTTTAAACCAATTTTTATTTGGGTTAAAGTTTTTTTTTTAATTTTTAATTTGATAGTTTAATATTTCAGTGTGATTAATTTTTTTGTTGGATATACATAATTTAGTCTTTGCTTTTATACTTTAATAAAAAAATGATTTTTCATTTTTAGAATCAAAATTAGTAGTGGAAAAAATTGAAATTTGTTGAATTTTGAGTTGAATGAAAGTATCGATCAAAAAAATACATTAAATAGTTTCAGTTATAATAATGAATTTTCAAACTTTAGATAAAGGTAAAGTTCATTTTTTACAGTTCCTGTTATTATTGCAGGTAGTTAAACGATTGATAAAAAAAAAAATACAAATTATTAATACAAAATTGGTTCCAATATATAATATAAATTGAGAAAATTGAAAAGAAATATTAACTTTCTCCAATATTTTTAAAACTGTTAAAAAAGTTGTTATTTGATCATTGAAATAATTTTTTTTTTCATTTTTTGGGAATTGTTAATTTTTTTCTCATTGTTTTTTTAAAGTTTTAAAAATATTATTTTAATAAATAGTTATAATATATATATTATTAACAATGTTTCTGTTTGAGTAATTAGATAATTAATAAAAAGAAAATATATTATTATTATTATTAGTGTGTATTATCTACTTTTTGTTTTTCAATATTTTTACATGGTAAAAATTAAAATTTTAAATATTTTTATATTGTTTTGTAGGCTGAAGACCAAGGAATAATATAATACATATTCTCACAGAGTCAAAGACGAGGGAAAATATAGCTAATATTTAACATTTTCATTTTTCCTTTTAAAAAACATTGTAAAACGGGAGTGATAACTTACTTATCGATAAAAGAACACCATTTTTAACCGAGAAAACCATACAAAAAAAACCCTCTCAATTTGTGCAATTTTAGTTCTTAAAAGATCATTTCTACATACAAAAAAAGTCACTTTTTCCTAAATAAAAATTTTCGAATTCGGGCAAATAAGAGGGGTAATAACCCCTGCTTAAATAATAATAAAATAAAAAAAAAAAAGTCACTTTTTTTGGTTTCACTACACTACAAGGAAAATTTTTTCAAAAAAAAATCTCTAAATTTTGTATTTTTGAAATATACTCATATAATAAACATTATTATACATAACAATTTTCAATGAGGTTTACAACTTTAATAGATATTAATAGGAATTGAAAAAAAAAAATGAAATTTTTCAGTAATATTTTTTTCATTTTTAATTGTAAAATTTTTGAATTTTTTTAATTGACTTAGTAGAGAGATAATTTTCAAGTATTTTTTTTAATAGTATAAAATAAAACATATTTTTCAATTTGAAAATAGTACAAAATATTTCAATCAAAAGATATTGCTCAATTAAATTGAAAATCTGATTTTTTATCTGTTTTTGGAATATTTTTTTATCATTTTATTTTTTTTCCATGTTTGAGTTTTTTATATACGTTCCCGGTTTTTTTCTGCAAATTACTTTAACATTTATTCGTTTTTCAATCTTAATGCTCAATCAAAAATTAATTCATTTCAACTTTTTCCAATAAAAAAAATACCCTGAAAATAGGTGTTTTTTTCAAAAGTCGGTATTTTTGAAAAGGGGGGTATTCAGATTTTCAAGAGTTTAAAAGCTATCCTATTTTTATTATATAAAATTATGATAACTTTGAAAAAATAATTTATAAAAGAAGTATAACTTAAATCCAATGTATAGTTTAGGCTAACTTTAATTTTCGGTATTTAAATTTTCCTTGTAATGTACAAGGAAATTTTTTTCAAAAAAAAATCTCTAAATTTTGTATTTTTGAAATACACTCATATAATAAACATTATTATACATAACAATTTTCAATGAGGTTTACAACTTTGATAGATATTAATAGGAATTGAAAAAAAAAATGAAATTTTTCAGTAATATTTTTTCATTTTTAATTGTAAAATTTTTGAATTTTTTAATTGACTTAGTAGAGAGATATTTTTCAAGTATTTTTTTTAATAGTCTAAAAAGAAACATATTTTTCAATTTTAAAATAGCACGAAATATTCCAATCAAAAGATATTGCTCAATTAAATTGAAAATCTGATTTTTTATCTGTTTTTGGAATATTTTTTATCATTTTATTTTTTTCCATGTTTGAGTTTTTATATACGTTCCCGGTTGTTTTCTGCAAATTGATTTAACATATATTCTTTTTTCAATCTTAATGTTCAATCAAAAATTAATTCATTTCAACTTTTTCCAATATAAAAATACCCTGAAAATAGGTGTTTTTTTCAAAAGTCGGTATTTTTGAAAAGGGGGGTATTCAGATTTTCAAGAGTTTAATAGCTATCCCTTTTTTATTACATAAAATTATGATAACTTTGAAAAAATAATTTATAAAAGAAGTATAACTGAAATCCAAAGTATAGTTTTGGCTAACTTTAATTTTAGGTAACTAAATTTTCCTTGTAGTGTTGTTTAGCCAATAAATCCACACTTTTTGTTTGTAAGTGTCAATTCAATTTAGATCTTTGCCGAATGATGTTTTACAAAATCGAAAATCATTTTTTCTCGTTTTTCTTTTTTGCCTTTTTTTTTTAATCTTTTTTTTTTTCTCTTTTGTCTATTTCTTTCGAAACTTTTACTTTTGTTTTGAAAAGTTGAATTGGAAACAGGAGAAAAGTAAAAAAAAAATATCAAATTTGGAGATCTCGAAAACAAAACATGTTTGAATCGAACAAAAAAAAAAAAAAAAAAAGGGAGAGAAAAAATAGATGAAATTTGGTTTAATTATTAACAGTTTTAATCAATAAAATCTTTTTTTTGACACTTTTATTAATTTTTTTAATCATTTTTTTTAAAGTGAACAAAAGTGAAAAATATGACATTTTTTTTTTTTCCTTTTTAAAGAAAAAGGAAAGATTAAATCCAAACATTTGACAATTTTTTTTATTTTAAAAAATTAATTTGGTTTGCTGGGAGATAATTGATATAATATGAATCATTCCCATGCCTACTTCATATAATTTTTATATATTTCATTGTTTATACCTGGTATTTGAATAATAAATGGGAAAAAAATTTTCAATTCATTTTTTATTTTTCTTTTTTTTCTTCACAACTTCAATGAAATAGATTGAAATTGGGGTAATCTCTTTTTTTTTTTTTTTTTTTTTTTGGGTTAACTAAGAATCCTAAATGAAAGAAAATTATAGAATTAAAAAAAGAAAAATAGTAAAAAATTTTATCCCATTTTAATTTCAAATACTAGTATTTGCTTTGGAAAATTTTCTTTTTATTATTGATCTTTTGGAATTGATTATTGGTATTTTCAAAAATAAATGAGAAATAATTTTCACTTCATTTTCATTTTCCTTTTTTATCTTTTTCAAATAGATTGAAACTGGGGTAATCTCTATTTTTTTTTGTATATTTTGAGTGGGATAAGAATCCTAAATGAAAGAAGTATTCCAGAATCGAAAATAAACTAAATTCCAAAATTTTGGATACAGTTTAAACAGTTGGAAGAATAGCAATACCACACTTTAAATTCAATTTGGAAATAATTTTCATTTTACAAACTATTTCATTTTTTGTCTTTTCTCTTTTGTTTTCATTTCCTTTTTTCTAGTTATGTAATCTGTTTTCCTTAGATCTGGGAATTTTTTTCGATAGCTTGATATAAGGTTATTGTTGAGTTTGTTAAATTGGAAAAGCACATACAATTGGTCGATGTTATCTTATCATTTGATTGATCGATAATTGTTGGTGAAATTTCAACAAATTTAACAATGCATTTTCTGTTTGACTAGTTTCATTATTTTGGACACACTGATTTTTATTTTTTCTTTTATTTGAATGAAAGCTATTACTTATAAAAACATTAATACTCTGGGTTAATTAAATGTGGTTTTATATTAAGTTTGAAAAAATATAATAAATTGAGTTTTTTATTTTGCCTATTTTTGATTTTGGGTGAGTCCAAATTTTTGGAATGGGGTTTAGATTACAACATCTGGAATTTTGCCCCGTTTAAGTTCTAAATACTAGTATCGAATTAAATAGCTTATTTCAATATTTTTAAATCAACGAAATAATTTATTGGCAAAAGCTGCTGGAATATTATTTTATGTTATGATTCTGATATATATTTGAAATAGTTGAAATAAAATGAAGTAAATGCGTGGTTTTCGTTGTACTGGTGTTTTTTGTGAATTAATTTTTTTTATTTACATAATAAAAGTTTGATTTTAGACTTTTAATTTGGGAAAAAAAAAGTAAAACAGGGAAAAAAAAGTGATACGCGATTTTTAAGTGAAAACCTTAATAGAAACTGAAAATGAAAAATAAGATCAATTAATAAAACAATAAATAAATTATTTAAGACAAAATGGAGGATTTAACACAATAACAGTTTTTTTTTAATACTATCTTTTTGTCTGGGTTGGTTTTCTTTGATTGATCAAAACTAAAATTCAAAATTTTACACATAACTAAAACAGTAAAAAGAATCACAATAATAAAATTTCATTCAAATTGAAAATAATTTTGGTTTTTGTAAAATATGAAAATCATTTTTTCATCTTTTGGTTTTTTGTTTTCATTTCGTTTTTTGAATTTACGTAACTTGTTTCATTTGATCGAAATATTTTTTTTAAACGATTGATATTAGGTTAAAGTTGAGTTGTTCAAAATAGAAGAACTCAAATAAAATTAGTTGATGGGTATCTAACCATTTGACGGATCAATAATCCTTAAAAAGAATTTAAACAAATTTACCAATTCATTTTTTTTGTTATACCATCTCCAAAATTTATAAAACACCAATACATTATTAGTATTGATAATTATTTATTTATTGTTTTGTGAGTATTGTTATTTATAAACAATTGTTAAAATTTTAAATTAGTGGGTGGTTCTAATTTGGTATTTCTTCGGGAATTGATTAAATAAGATTTTTTTTTCAAAAATTGAATTTTTGTGTTTTCAAAATTTTGAATTCGAGTTTATTTATCTTAAAAATTTGACTATTTTTGAGGATCTCCAAAACCGCTCTAACGATTTCGATCGTCAAGGAGATTTAAATTGTTTTTGTTGGATTGATTGAAAATAATATAAAGGTAAATTATTCTTTGTAGTTAATTGGTTTCTTCTATTAATTGGTTTGACTTTTTAGTTTGTAAAAATGTTTCCAAATTAAAAACCGTGTTAGGCTTTTTTTCCTGAACGGTTATCGTAAAACTATTAAATGTAATTGAAAATTGATGTTTTTGGATTTCGTCTGAGAAGGTTTCCATTATTGTTGATCAAAGCACAAAGAGAGAAAAAACAAAAATGGAAAAAAATTATAAACAAAAAAAAAAAAATTTTACATAACAGCAGTCAGATGAAATTCTCCTCCTACAAGCTTTCCTGTTAAAATACCACACGTCTCAACAAGGAGTTTCATGTCTTCTTGTGCATAGGCAAGAAAGTGTGTTAAAAGTTGACGGTTGATATGAATTGTTGTTCGTTTATTACTAGGGACTAAGGTTTTGGGTATTGGTGTTTTTGGGATCTTTTGTTTTTGCTGTTCTTGTTGTTGTTTTTGGCTCGTTTGTTTTTTCTCTGTTTTTTCTTGATCGGTTTTTTCGATTTTTTCAACCTTTTCTTGGTTCTTGTCAAGCTCCTTTTCCTTCTTTTTTTCGTTTTCTTTTTGTTTGATTTTTTTTTGTTCTTCTCTGAGGTTTTGAAGTTCTAATTCTTCTTGTTTAACCTTTTGTTCAAATCGTTCAATTAGTATCAATTTATAGCGTTTAGTTGCATTTTCAATGGGTCCCACTCTTTTAAGTTGGCGTTGATACTGTTTTTTGGCTTTTGGTAATTTGAATTCTGGGTGTTTGGGTAGCTCAAGAATAATCAAACTATTATTTTTGAAGAAAGAAAAAAGTGAAAGGAAAAGTTGGTGGTGTTCTAAATTTCAATTTTGTTTATTTGTTTTGGTTTTACTCACTTTAGAAATCTAAACATCAAAATATAAGCTTTTTCGTAATTTTGTTTCTCTTTTTCAGAAAGTATTTTTTGAATCAGGGTATCACAGCCAGAAAAATAACGTAGGATACCCATACGCGGATCAATTGGGTAATTTCCTTTTTCAATTAACCCTCTTAAATACTCTTTTGTTTTGGAATCAAGGTTGGACATTTTTTTTTTAAAAGAACAATTGTTTTCTTCGTTAAGATTAAACTTTTGAAAGATAAGAAAAAATAAATATTTTTTCATATTTTCACTTACTTTGTTGTAGTCATTTTGAAGCGTGAGAACGACAAACGATAAGTCGTTTATTTCAAAACAAGTCTTGGTATTACTTTTTGCTGTTCAACTTTTAATAAATCTTAAATTTTTGTTCTACATCTAAATATGGTCCTAAAAGACATCTTTTTACTTTGAAGAACCCATAGTTTATGTTTTGATTCCAAAATTTATATTTCCTTTTAAACACTTTTAATGATTTAGTTAAAAAGTTTGAACGGTTTCCCATAAACCTATTTCTTTTGAAATCTTTAAAATTTGAGAGTACACGAGGAATGAAAATATTTCTAATCGGTGGTCAAATTGGGTTTGTCTAAGATCATTTTTGTTTCTAAAGGTTTGTAAAATATATTATGTTTTCAACAAAAAGGAATAAACTTTACTGTTTAGGCTGATCAATCTTGAACAAATTTTTACAATAAAGTACTTTTTATGAGATTTTTACTTTTTAATTAATAGTTGTAAAATCTTGATCGTTTTTCACTCTCTCTTAAAAATTAAAATGAATTTATGGGATCTGTACCCCTCAAGTTAAAGAATAGATCCAAAGAATAGAATGAAAGCATAGACATGAGCTACATGAAGGTTTATTTCACAATGACTTTCGTTTTGGTAATATTGATAAATTCAAAGAAATGTTTGAACATTTTTGCTTCACTTTCCATTTTTTTAAATTTATTTACCTTTGCTTTGTTGATTGAATTTTATTGGTTTAAATATTAGGAGATTTGATAAAATTATTTGTACTAAAAAATATTCTTTGAAGATAATTTATGTGTGTTGTGGGTAGTTTAGACTACTTTATGTTTTCAAATTTTTTTTCATATTATTTTATTGGAAAAAAATGATCTTTACAATTTTGGTGTCAGATCAGGGATCTTTAAAAATCTAATATATGTAAGATTAAAGACTATTCTTGAAGTTGTCAATAATCTAAATAAAAGGATATTTTTGTTTGCTGATAAATACAAATAAAAGTTTAAAAGTTTTTTGGTTCAATGTCTATTTTTTTATATCTTGTTATCTGACTTTTCAAACAAAATTGTATCGAACAAAAGTCTTGTTGAAAAACTAATTTACAAGTTTTCTTTATATTTAGACCAATAAAAGTCAATCAACAAAGCAAAGGTAAATAAATTTAAAAAAATGGAAAGTGAAGCAAAAATGTTCAAACATTTCATTGAATTTATCAGTATTTTTGGAATCGCAAACCATAATATGTCCTTAATAAAATTAAGCACTATTTTTTTCTGATTAATATTTTTCGAAATCTAAGTTTATAGCTTAATTCAATTAAACACTGTGATAATTTTTTTTATAATAAAAACACTCTCAACTTTTGAATATCAAAATATTTTTTCGAATTACTGTGCACTTTTTTATTTTTTTTTGAAAAAATTGGGGTTGAGAAAAGTTTGAAATCAAAGAATAAGTTAATATATTAAATTAGAATGCTTTTCCAGAAAGTTTATGCTTTTAGTTTGACTTTTTTTTTTATTTTACCATTTAAAACTAAAAAAAACATTTGAGGACCAAATTAGTGCCTTTTGTGAAAAGAAAATTCCCATAATTTAGAATTTGTTTTTGTAAATGAGTTAAAACAAGATAGTGTATCTAAAAATATACATATTTTCAAGTTTGAATTCAATCATTTTGGCAAAAAATGTTTTCAAGAAAAAGCTAAATTTAAACTTTATTTATTTTTATTTTATCATTTTGTTTTTTTAATTGTATTAATGGAAAGTATTTGATCAGTTTTTCATTTTTAGAGTTTTTTGGGTCGTAGGGACATATTGAATAAGTTTTAAATCGCTTATTGTAGTAACAATAGAATAGAATTAGAATTGTTTTTTAAGAGCAAGGTAACTTGGAATGAGTTTATCGCACCCCAAGTTGTTATTTACAACTAAAAAAACTGTTTCTTTTGTTTTTTTAAATAATTTTCATAAAATAGACATGATCAAAGTAATATTTATGAAAAGATACATCACATTTGTTGTTTATTTAATTAAAAGTTTCATTTCCTTTACAGATATTTTTAACAATAAGGAATTTCTTTTGTTGTAGGTTAAGCTCTTTTTATTATTAATATAATTTCTGTACACAGAACTTAAATATGTTGTTATCTAATAAAGATAAAAAAACAATCATTATTAAAATTTTTTCTTAGCGTTTATCTCATATAAAATTTTACCAAAAGGTGATTAATATTTCACTAAATGGGGGTAAAAAAAAAAATGACACCGCTTCCAAGTAAAATGTGTGTGTTTAAAAAGATAAACATTCACAATGGAGGCCAACAATATCAACAATTTCCTATATTTGTTTTTTAATTAAAAGTATTCAAATATTTATTAATATTTTTTTTTAGGATTCCCTACCTTTATTAATCTTTTTAGTTTTGTTAGTAAAACATTTATATATTTTTTTTTAGACTTTGATTTTTTTAATAGATCTGATAAATAATTTTGAGATCAAATAAAAAATAATTTCCTCTGTAATTGTTCAAAAATTTTTTTTCTTGTTATTTTCTACAATTACTTATGTCAACCTTCCTCTGTTTTAGACAAAAGTATCAATTTTTTATAAATCATATAATCATTTTTCATACTTATTCAAAGTGTTAATTCTTGAAAAGTGAAAATTTATTTTTCTTGATAATTTGTAAAATTATTCAGAAATTAAAAAAAAAAAATCCTGATACAAACTCTCAATCTTTGAAAAATTGTTTTTAAAATTGGGAATTACTTAAAATATTTAAACTGTGTGACAATTGATTTTGTTAAAGTTTTCTGGTAAAAAACACACTATGAAACAATAAAAGTTTAATTTTTGAATTATTTTCAAGGATATTAATAACATATTATTGAATAAAACTGCTCTAGATTTATTCTAATGTTTAAAAATATTTTTAAGTTACTCAAATTTTTTTTAAAATTATCATATAAGATTTTAATTTTTTCTTTCAAATTTTGATTATCACAGAAATCACAAAATCCAATTCAATATTTAAAAAAATATCAAACTTTAAATCATATTCAAGACCAAGTCTAATACCTTGTTAAATGAATTTCATTATTAATCTGAACTTAAACGTTTAAAGTATTTTTCTCAATAAATACACTTTAATTTTTGAAAAACACATATCAATTTTTTTAAAAATCAAGAAAATACGATAAAACATCATTATTTATTTATTATTACTTTTAAAAAAATATTTTTTTTGAAAAGTAATATGTGGTGATTGTCTTAAAATGCCCAATGTTGCCTTTTTTAAGTATATTCAATATCTGGATTTTTATATAAATAAAGAGCCAACAATTTAAAGGGTACTTTTGTAAAATGTAGACATTTGTATATTATCGACATTTCTAACCAATTTTTTTTTTCGCAATCTTTATCAAAATGATAAATATTTTTTGAATCTGGCGAGAAACTTAATTTATTAATACTGTTTTTTTTAGTCTTGGTTTGAAATTGTTGATATTTGCGAAGTAAATGTATATTGGTTCTGATTTTTGATTTCTTTTTTCAAAAAATAAATACACTTTGTGAGAATCGGGCCAGGTGTTTTATAATACAATTACCCCCCCTAAAAACCCTAACAAATATATACAAAAATTATCATCAGTTTATTGAAAATTTTTTTAAATACATATAAAAAATTAGTTTAAATTTCTCGGTTTTAATACAAATTGAATAATATTCCATTTCTCGAATTATATTTTAGATTTAAATAAATTTTATTTCATTTTCTAATCAAAATGAAATCAGTGACAAATCACTAGACGGTATTGAATAATAATTGTTTTTACATAAAATTAATTAATAAGTTTGGATAAATAAAATAACCAATACATGATTTTCATGATTTAAACCAGGTTATTCTTTTTGATAATATATGAAAAAAATACAATTAATAAAAACTTTAATCTCCAATTTTTTTCTTTTTTTTTATATTTATTTTGAATTGAATTTAATCAAAGCATTTACAAGATTAACTATTATAATATATGCTATTTTCCAGTTAGTTGGACTCAATTAAACTTGAAGAATTACACCTATTAAATTTGTTTAGATGGATAACTAGAATAATTAATATGGAAATTTTCAAAATTTAAATTGTTTTTTCTCATTTTTGTTTTCATTTTTCTTTTTCTTTTTTCAATTTTAATGATTTATGATAAGTAATTAATTATAAACATTTTTTTATTTTTATTTTAAAGCCTTTAATCACAAAAAAGGGTGTTCTTGGAAATTTATTATATATTTAGACCATAATTTTCGAAAAATATACTGATTTCTAATTGAATTTTATTAAATCTTCAACTAATTAAAAGTATCATTTTTTTTTTCAATTGAACAAAAGAATTCTAGTTTTTAAATTTTCCAGAATAGATATATATATATATATATATAACAGTTAAATTTATTAGATTCGCTCCATAATAATATAATTAATACTTTGGTGTTTATCATTCTGGTTATTTTTTATTTATTCCTCAAATTCCAATTATTTTTTAGAATTGGAATTTAGAATGTTTCTTGGGTAGCTTTTTTATAAATTCGGTTTGTATTTTATCCTTTTCTTTTCCATTATTGGATATGATATTATTGTGTGTTTTTAAGAAAATTTTGTAATATTTTTATTTTTTAATGGTATCGAGAGGGAATTTATGAAATTATTTTTATTTATTCAGAGAAAGGAGCAATTAATGAAAATTTATCAAATAAAAAAAAAAACGAGAAGAAGAAAAAATTAAAAAATAATAAAAAAATAATATTAAAATTTTCGTGACCAAATGGAAACTATCCACGTCCTTAATACATATGACGAACAAAGCCCTGGGTGAAAGATTATCAATTATCGATAAAAATTTCACAACATGTGATTAATAATTGGTATTCCAAGACTCTTAGAGTGGGGCACTTGGGGCCCGGGTTTATATATATATAAATATTATTTTACTATTTTAAGGATTTTTTGTTTTCGCTCTATTATTTATTCAATTATTTCTCCTTTTAAGTGATTATCGGTACTTTTGTATATACACCATGTATAATATATTCTATTTTACTGGAAATTCAATTCTTCTTTTGATTTGGAAATAGAGGAAATATTATATTTTTCAAAAAAAATCTGTAATTTAGTGATTACCCAAAGTTTTCACAATAATGTAGATTATCATCAATTTATATTTTTTTTTTATAATTTGAAATATTTTTGATAATGTTAAAAACTTGCAATATTTGACAAATTTTCAAAAATCAAAAAAAAAAAAAATAGTTGTAATAAAATATGAAAAATATTTACTTTTAATTTATACTTATGGAAATGACTTAAATAATCAAGAAACATTACACTCAGTTCCACTTTTAATACACAAACTTTCAAGGAAATTTAAGGAAAAAAAATATCAAATTAAGGCAAAAAATCCATATTCTAGTTAAATAAAATGTAAAAAAAAAAAATACAAATTTTGTGCCTTAATTTGAGATTTTTTTGTGCCTTAAATTTCGTTGAAAGTTTGTGCCTTAAAAGTGGAACTGACTGTAAAAAATATATTAAAATAATACAAGTGGTTTTTATTATTTTTATTTCTTTAAACAGAATAAAATCATTTCTTAATTTTTGTGTTATCCAGGATATTTCAATAATTCATTCTTAATTTGGTGATAACTATTTTTATTCGTGATAAAATCTGAAATTAGTGATATTTAGATAAACTCCCTAATATTGTATTTTCTTACCAAAAAAAAAAAAAAAAAATCTTAGCAAAGAATTTTCTTATTATTTATCTGCTGTAAAAGTGTATTTAAATAAGAACAATTTTTATTTTTGTAAATATTTGCAAAAAGTTAAGACCGGATTTATTTAATAAAAATAAAATCATGGGTTTTGAAATGTACTGGTGGGTTTGATTATAAGATATGTTCTTTATCATTA
Source organism: Anaeramoeba flamelloides (assembly GCA_027625915.1). Taxonomy (NCBI): domain Eukaryota; family Anaeramoebidae; genus Anaeramoeba; species Anaeramoeba flamelloides. Next base: position 5,441,333 of record JANTQA010000032.1, on the reverse strand, counting down.
TAAAAAAATTCAAAAAGAAAAAAAAAAAAAAAACAATCAAGTTAGGTTTGTATATGTTTAAGGGGTAGTGTCAACGATGAATAGATCCAAAATTCATACATATTGCTATTAAATATAAATGGTGTTATTCAAATGGTTCTAATGTTACTAAAACCCAATTAATAAAATAGTGTTTTCTGTTGATCTGATCAATTAAAAAATGATCCTTGAATTAAGAAAAAAATCAAAGGAATAATCGAAAAAAATCTATATTCCAAGACAATTTTCTAAAATGTATCACCAATCTATAGATTACAAATATGTAAAATGTGTTTATAAAAATTATCAAGGATAAGTTAGTTACTAAAAAAAAATTGCTTTTTAAGAAAAATTACATAATTAAACAATAGATAATTTTGATAAATTTTTTCTAAAATATTAGAAACATATTTAAATGGAATTAGTTTTATAAAAATGAAACAAAACTAATTAGTCTTTGGGCATGTATTTTGTTGATCAATGAATAAGTCCTGAAATGTAATAAATAATTACTATTGAAAGTTCTAAATATTTGAATTTATAAACTCTAAAATATTATTGTTTTGAGTTTCGATTTTGGATAGTAATTAAAAAAAATTACTAAAAATTAATCCACAAATTTTTAATCGATATATAATGAAAAAAAATTTATTAATTTATTGGTTCAAATTATTTGTAAAAGCTTTTTCAAAACCATTTGAACTATATAGGAATTATATTATTGATGGTCCTTTACTATGTGCCCAAGTTAAAGATAGCTTTATATACTCTTTAATCCCTTAAAGATTTTTACGAATCATTTCTACCTTACTGATTTTTGAATTAGAAATGGGAAAATTGTAACTTTGTTATTCATTTTCTTTTTCAAATATTTAAGTTAGATCACAAATTACAACCTCTTTCCTTGAAAAAACTCATTTAGAAAAGAGAAAAATATAGAAAAAGTAGTGAAAATTTTTTTGGTGTTGAATTCATATCCCAATAATGATATATTCCCAATTTTTCACAAGACTTGAAATAAAATACACAAACTTTTGCCATTTAAGTATTGAGAAAAAGAATGGAAGATGGTTGGAAATTTGAAAGTATACTTAACTGTCACCAAAACAAAAAAATTTTTAATTTTAATCAAAAATATGAAAATATTTGCAACAAGTAAATAAGTTTGGGGTTCAACTATGAAAAGTGGTGTTAAGTGTGAGTTTCACTTTGATTTTTACAAACTTTTCTTTTTGTAAAGTAAAGGTATTTTTGTTTAAATTAAAAAATTTTGGAAGACAAAGAGAATTAAACAAAAACTGGTTTACTCTTTTAGTTGTGATTCTAAATATTTTTCGAAACCGATCAGAGAAAAAGAAAAAGTAAGGGGTTTAAAAAATAATTTAAATATTTTACCTTAAAAAGAACTTTTTTAAGATCCCTGAGATTTAATCATATGATCCTAAATTTAAAGCAAAACTTTCTTTTTTTTACAAAAACAAAATCTTTTTTAAAAAAATTAATGAAGACATTTTAACTTTTTGAATCGAAAAACTAATAACTAACTTTGTGCGTTTATTTTTTTGGTCGATGCTCTTTTCTGAAATTTGTTAAAATTATTTGTCACAAACTTTTCTAATTTACGAAAAAAAAAAAAAAGGGAATTTGCAAATTCAAAAACTCAAACTGACCGAACTTTTTTTAATTATTTGATCTTGAGTAAAAATTAGGAAAATCCTTATGAAGAATTTTCTATCGAATTATTTTATTTTTTTTTACAATCATTGAAAATTCGTAAAATGCTCACGATCAAACAAAACAATCCTAAACCCACATTTTATTCAACTCTTTGGAAATTTGGGGAATTTCTGGCGAGTACATTAACAACTGATCAAAGCTTTGTTCCAAATGAAATGATAAACAGTTTTCTGGAAACAATTCAACAACAAAGCGATGCTACTGAAGCAAAAAAGTGTTTGGAAGTAATTTGGAGGATCTTTAACCAGAACTGTGTTGTTTTGCTTCATGAAAAACAGATCAACAAAAGAAAAAGGAAAAGCAAAAAAATAAAAAAGCATAGATGTGTTTCTGTGGAGGAGCCGGAGGCACTCTACACACTTAATTCGATTTGGAGGCCTTTGATGAGAGATCAAAAAAATATAACAAAAATAACCCCTTTCAAACCTAACCCTTCTCAAAATACCAAATTACTCAAAAATTCTTCAAGAAAGCAAAAGACAATTGGACTTTTGTCACTGAAAATGTGTAAAATGCTCCAAAAGGGTAACTTTTTGTTTTTCTTTTTAATTTGTTTTTTTTTCTCTTAATTTTTTTTTTCTCTATATTTTTTCTTATTTTTCCAAATTCGATTTGTTGAGAATTTGATTTTTTGTGTTTTACCCATTAGAAGAATTTCTCATTTTGTTGGAGATCAGTCTTTTTTAAACTAATTTAATCTTTGCTTTTTTTGTTTTTTTTTTTATTTTTTTCTCTTTTTTTAAATAATTTAAAATCGGATCTTGACGATTTAGAACCTTTGACAAGAGAAAAAATGGAAACAAAAACAGGGTTTATTAAACAAAGAATTTGTACAGTATTATCTGTCTACAAAATGGTAAATTTAATTGAAGACGACAAAGTTACCTCTCACCTCTTTTGGAATAGCAGTCAAGCACAAATACTTTTCGATTTAAAAAAATATCTTTTATTTATAATTAAATTAAGAAATTTCAAAAGGAAACTGTGTCAAAGAGTGTCGCGTCTTGTTGATCAATATCAAACAAAAATTGAAGAGGGTCAAAATTATCAAACAAAACTCGAAGGATCATCAAAAAAAAAAAATATTAACAGTGAAAAATTATTTCGACAATTAACACCTTTTCTTTCATCAGTTCTTACAAAAAAAGTAAATGGCATCCAATTTAAAGAGGAACTTGGGATTCAGAATCTGGATTTTGAATTGGGCTTATTTCAGAAAGCAATAATAGTCCAAGATTTAATTAAGAAAACCAAAGTGATCTTACGAAATCAAAAATTACAAAGTGACTCCATCATTGAAAATTCCAAAAGATTCATTTCCAAGGTACCCCAGAGGAAAAATCGAAGAAGAGCTCGATTGAAAAGAAAAAGAATTGTGACCAAACTCATGAGAGACAAAAAAAAACAACAACAACAGCAGCAACAACAACAACAGGTGCAAATCCACTCCAAAAACCAGCCTCTTGAAAATTGTGCAGAAAAAAATGAAAATGAAAAAGAAAAAGAGAAAGAAATTAATAATGAAAAAACCATTGTTCGGGATTTAAAAAAATCCAACAAAGAAAAAAATGAAAGTTTGGACTTCCCTTCTGGTTCTAATTTAGATTTCAATCAACCAACAAATAGTCTCTGCTCCCAAGATCAATATCGCCCAAACAAGCCAACTATAAAAGAAACTGAAGCAATAGAGGCAATATTAAGCCTTACCTTTTCTACCAAGTCGCAGGAAAATAAATTGGATAACCAAACTTACAGCCTAATTCAAAAAAAAAATAATCACACACACTCACAAATGCCCCCCTTACTTTTAATTTTACAGCAGTACGGGAATACTTTGAGTTTCAATTAATTTATTTAAGTGTTTTTTTTTATTTAATTTTATTTTGTTTTGTCTATCTTTGTCTTTTAGTAATTTATTTGTTCTATTTATTTTTTATTCATTTTATTTTATTTTGTATTGAATAATTTATTATTTTCCATTGTTTTTTTTTTTTTTTTTTTTTTTTGTATATTTTAAAAATAAAACATTTATTTTAACCTCTTGTGTTAAAAAGACTTTTGATAAAATATTTATTGAAATACCGTTTTAAAAACTACAACCGATTTAATTTAAATTCACCCTTTTTAATTTAATTACATATACTTTTATTTTCAATTGCGAATTTGATCTTTTTGGATTTTATTAATATATTATTATTTATTTTATAAATAATAGAAAGCAAGGGTCAATAATCAATTATTAATTTTTAGTTGTTTTTTATTTTTTTTTTATTTCCGGAGAAAATAATGAATATTTTTTATTATGAGATTATTCCTGTCATTGAATTTTGTAAATATACTTCAAAATTTAATTCATGATAATTAAGGATTATTTAAATTTTATTCCTAGTGGCTATTACTTTTATACCCACAATACAAATTGTGAACTCAAAAGAATTTTGAGATAATAGATCTTGTTAAAATGCAAAATTTATGTTTTTTTTTGTGGAAGGCAAAATAAATTTACATTCAAAATCAAAAATTTTTGACTCAAAATTTTTGACTTCCAAAATGATATTGAGAAAATGTCACTCGACTTTATATTGAAGTATGTTAGAGTTGGTGGTGAGTGTAGCCACCCGTTTGAAAAGAAAGTGGAGCGACATTTTCCCAATATCAAAAAAAATAGCTTTTTATTTTTGCCTTGCTTTGTTGGGATTTTTCGAAAAGTTTTTGGATCATCAAATGAATTTATGCCAAAATCTTAAATTGATAAAAATTGGCAATATTTGACTTTCCCCCAATTCACTATATTTTAAAGGTCTTAATCTATTTATTGTTTTGTATTTCAATGCTCACAGAACCTAAAATTCAGATATTCCTTAATATATCATCCTAAATTCCGATAATTAGGCTTAATTAATTTTCAAAAAAAATAATTTCAGATTGGTTTTTTAGATCTTTTGGTTTTTTCAACTAATTAATAAGTAACATATTTTTGAATTTAAAAAAAAAACATTGTTTGTGCAACTTGGAAAAATATATTAATTTTTATTCAAAAACCCTTCACTTTGAGTTTTAAAAAATGGCATTTCTGATCAATATGGCTGAATTTAAATATTTTAAAAAAATAAATTACATACAACAAAGCTATGAATATCTTAAATTAAAAAATACAAAAAAAAATAAATAAAAAAAATACCATCTTAAGATTAAAAAGGATATTAAACTTTCTTAATTAATTCTTAAATTTCGAATAAAGTAAATATGAAAATTTTGAAAAATTCACACCATCTTTTTTAATTACATTTCAAACACCCTGAACTGAATTGATGTATAAAAAAGTTGTAAATTATCATAACTATAAATTTTTTTTATAAAACAAAAAAATCTATATATATATATATATATATATATATATATATATTATACCCATTAATATATATATATATATATATAGTTGGAAGTAAATTAGATTAAAAATATATTCTGAAAATATTCTTACAGCGACGAATTTATTTATTTTAAGAGAATCAAACTTCATATTTTTCTTTTTATAAAAAAAAACAATCAAAATGTATTTTTAAACATGAAAAGAGAAATTTTAGGAATATATAAAGCAATTCCATTACCTCATTAACTTTCTCATTTTTTTTTTGTTTAAAATAATATTTTCTTCTTTGATAACCAATAGACATACTGGTGTAAATATGAAATGTTTTAAAATAATATATTTTTCATAATTTTAGAGATAAATTAAGAGTTCCATCTATTTATCCAATTTTTGGTTTAGATAAAGGAAACACCCATTTTAATTTTTGAGCTTGAATTGATTTTAGATATATATTGCTACGTGACATCAATAATTTATTTGAAAAATTTTTTTTTTTTAAATTTGAAAGATTGGTGTTTACCCAACAATTTTTTGATATATGTTTATTATCTTTTAAGGTAACTCGATATTGTATTTACTATTACCAAAAAGTGCATAAATGTATGGAACACTTTATTTATATCTAAAATTATGGAAAATCTATTATTTTATAATATTCCATATTTATACTAGTGCACATTTAAAACAAATTTAAAATAACAAAAAAATAAAACTTTAAACAATCAAAACTCAACCCCCAGTATTCTAAAATTACACTTTACATGCGTACTGTTCCACTTTAAGACACTAACCATGAATGAAATTTAAGGTATTAAAAAATCACAAATTATGGTTCACACTTCCAATTTTAGTAAAATGATTTGTTATATAAAAAATTCTTAAAAATATGATCATTTTACTTTTTTCTATGAATTAACTTTCATTGAAAGTTTGTGTCTTTAAATTAGAAATTTGTAAAGGATTATAATTATTTTACCAAATTAGTTTATTGGTACCTTTTTTACTAAAATTAATTATCTTATTATCCATTTACAATAAAAAAAAAACATTTATATCTTACTTTAATTTGCAATAAGCTCTAAAAAAATTAAGAATAATTTAAAGAATTAAAATAAAAAAAATTACAATAGTTCATAAAAGTTTTAATTATAGAGTTATTTGCATATAATTCTTTTTTGTTTTTTTATCGATCCAAACTTTTGATTTTTCTCATAACTGGTTGTGGAATTATTAATATATTTATAAAAATATTGGGTAATTACATTAAACCCGATAAATTTTATTGTCCAAGATATTGTTAAAAAAAATATTAAGCCCTTATTAGATCAAACAATCATCTTTAAAAATGAAAAAGATCAAGTAAAAAAAAAAGTATTTTTTCGAATATTTTGATAAAACCATAAATTTTATTAATAAATTTTTTTAGAAAATATTTTATTTTCAATTTATTTTTTGTAAGTTTTTCTTTTAAAGTTCAAGTTAATTCATCAATACTGTATGAAACAAAATACAACTTTTAAATCAATTCTCTTATTTTAATGTCTTAAACCGTATAATATCTTATATTTTTAACTTAAAGTATGTCTCACCCATATGCTACTATATTTGAACAAAATTTTAGTAACTATAAAATAAATAAAATTCAAAAATTCAAATTCTAGTAAAATAATATGCGATAAAAAAATTTTTCAAATTTTTTCGTTAATTTTGTATTATTTTTTTAATGTGTTAATTATTGTTCAAAGTTTGTGCCTTAGAAGTGGATATGGCCGTAAAATAGAAAATTTTAATAAAGTATTAGTTCTGACAAAATCAAAAAAATAAATCTAATCCCATTTTTAAAATGGACCCATTAAATGAGATTTTCATTTTACAAAAGTTTTGTTGATTATTCAATACAAACCAATAGAATATTTTGTGAATTTTATTAAAAACTTTTCTATTATTAAGGGACGAATCTCTATTATTTTTATTTTTAACCAATTTCTAAATAAGGATCCATTCTCTAGAAATATGATTAATATTAAAAATAAAACGAGGTTTTTCAAATCTAAGTAATTGGTAAAAAATTTTTTCAATCTCTACAGTCAGTTTCACTTTTAAGGCACAAACTTTCAACGAAATTTAAGGCACAAAAAAATCTCAAATTAAGGCACAATTTTTTGGAATTTTAATTTTCACAAATTATTTTACTAGAATTTGAATTTTGTGCCTTAATTTGAGATTTTTTTGTGCCTTAAATTTCGTAGAAAGTTTGTGTCTTAAAAGTGAAACTGACTGTATTAAATTTAGGAAAAAAAAGTTAAACGACAACACTACAAGGAAAATTTTTTCAAAAAAAAAATCTCTAAATTTTGTATTTTTGAAATACACTCATATAATAAACATTATTATATATAACAATTTTCAATGAGGTTTACAACTTTAATAGATATTAATAGGAATTGAAAAAAAAAATGAAATTTTTCAGTAATATTTTTTTTATTTTTAATTGTAAAATTTTTGAATTTTTTAATTGACTTAGTAGAGAGATATTTTTCAAGTATTTTTTTAATAGTCTAAAAAGAAACATATTTTTCAATTTGAAAATAGCACAAAATATTTCAAGCAAGAGATATCGCTCAATTAAATTGAAAATCTGATTTTTTATTTGTTTTTGGAATATTTTTTATCATTTTATTTTTTTTCATGTTTGAGTTTTAATATATATTCCCGATTGTTTTCTGTAAATTGCTTCAACACTTATTCTTTTTTCAATCTTAATGTTCAATCAAAAATTAATTCATTTCAACTTTTTTCATTAAAAAATACCCCAAAAATAGGTGTTTTTTTTTAAAAGCCGGTATTTTTGAAAAGTGGGGTATTCAGATTTTCAAGAGTTTAATAGTTATCCTTTTTTTATTACATAAAATTATGATAACTTTAGAAAAATAATTTATAAAAGAAGTATAGCTGAAATCCAATGTATAGTTTTGGCTAACTTTAATTTTTGGTGTTTAAATTTTCCTTGTAGTGGAAATTCGTCCCTTAAAACTAAAAAAGAGAGTACTAGATAAGAAACGTGTTTGCTCAACAAAATATGTTAGTTTTCATCCACACCTCTTTTATCAGAAAATTGGAAATATTCATCTCTCCTCAAAAGCCTTGATATCTTTCCCACTTCTTTTTCAAGCATTCTCTGACTCTGGGATTGCTCCGTTTTCCAATAACAAGCCGACTTCAATCATACAAACATTGAAAAGTGTTCTACTAACACTAGATTTTTCATAAATTTCCCCATATTTCTCAACAGAGATAAACCAAAAAAGAGATCAAAAGATTTTATTTTTTAAACTTTTTGAACGAATGAACGAATATGATATAAACCTAAATTTTGAAGATCAAAACCAAGATTCTTTCAACTACCAAGAAGACATTTTTTCAGAGTTCAATTCTGTTGTTGAAACAAACCCATATTACCCAAATTTCAAAATAAAAGATAATTCAGTCTTTGAAACAAAGAATATTCTTTTATTTGTAAAGGAATTTCTCAAAAAAGCACAAAAGCCTGAACACAAATCCAAATTTTGGAAGGTTGCTGTTATTCTTTGTTTTTCACTCCTCTTTTTTGGAATTGCAATATGGGCTTTAACCGATGGAAGAATGCTAGAAGCTATTTTTGCTTTTATTGTTAATTGCCTCTTATTAGTTATTGGTGGATCAAAGATCATCTTGTTGTATAGGGAAATTTCGGACAATAACTCTAATTTTGAACAAACCTCATCATACCACCAAATTTAGCCTAAATAAACCAACCATTATTTTCTTTTTATTTTTATTTTTTTGAATTCTCCTTTCCTCACTTTCCACAAAGAAAAGGTGAAACAAACTAATTCCAAAAAAAGTTATTGTGTCTTTTTGTGAATAAACAACATTTTTTTTAATTTCCTATGTTTCTGATTCTTGAGCAAACAACAAATCAGGTTTATTTTAATGGGAAAGTTAACCAAATGAGAATTGTTTTTCCACTCATTTCAGAAATATATTCGATTAATTACAAAGGAACAAAGTTGAAGATCAAAGCAAACACGAAGATCTCAGAACTCTTATTATTCTAAATAACCAAATTAATAAAAGGAGTAATTTAATTCCTTTCTTTTTGAATTAAAAAAAGTTATTTCTTTCCACTCATTAAGGCTTACAATCCCCAAAATTTGAAAAAAGTCTATTTTATGCCGGGTGTGGTAACTTGTTAATTTGGTTCTTGTCTGGTCGATCTTTGGCTTTGTATGGGCTTTAATAGTGGTTCAAAAAGTTAATTTTGGACAATTTATTTTTAATTTTTCCACAAATCCAAATTCGAAGAGTTTTTGATTAATTGGTTGGTAGGTGTTCAACGAAGAATGAATTTTAGATTTTTGGTTATTAGAAAAGACTATTTTTTTCTGTTTTACTCGATTAACTAAATGATAAAATAACATTTTTTTTAATGATCTCTAAATAAAACCAAATCAAATTAAAAATTTCAATTTACAACACACAAACCACATTTTTTTATAACTTAAGTTCCAGCCAATTAGTCATACACACTTCAACTCGGATTTGGGAAAAATTTACAATAAAAGTGCTAAAAAATTAACTATTTGAACCACTATTAAAGCACATTCAATTACAAGATCGATAAGCCAAGAACAAAATTAACAATTTACCAAATCTGATATAAAATAGCCTCTTTTCAAATTTTGGGGATTATAAACCTTAAGAAAGAGCAGAAAAGAAAAGAAAAAATTTCAGATTTGCTTTATTTGTGAAGATCTTGTGTTTGATACCCCACTTGAACGAAGGATACTTTCGGAGTAACCTGAAATCAAAATATTCTTCTATTGCTGGTTTTTGAAATTCACGTGGGAAAGAATTTCATCTTGTTTATACAGTCACCTCCACTTTTAAGACACAATTTTCGACCAAAATTTAACGAATAAAAAAATATCAAATTAAAGCACATTTTTTGGATTTTTTTTTTGATATAAATTATTTTAATTTAATTTGAATTTTGTGTTTAAATATGGGTTTTTTGTGCCTTAAATTGCGTTCAAAGTTTGCTCCTTGAAAGTGGAACTGGCTGTATTAAGTAATGGAAATAATCTTGAAAGATCACAGGATAAATTTATTACTATAGTCAAAATAAAGCCTGCAAAAAAATATAATGCGAGTCTCAAAATAAAAAGCGTGTTTTTTTTTTTTTTGTTATAGAAGACCTATACATTAACTAATCAAAGAAACTGATAATAAACCCTAAATAATCATGGTATTGGTTTCTTAAAGTTCTATTATTTAAAAAGAAATTCTAAAAATGAAGGATCAAATTGCAAAATTTATCTCAAAAAATAGAGTTAATTTTTACAAAAATTTTTATCAAAAAAATTTAGGATATTATGGAAATTTTTCAACTATTTGCATGAATAATTTAAATTTTGCTGAAAATATCCTCGGATTTACTTTCAAAATTGATTTGAACTTAGGTATACTATTTGGTAGTAGATTGGATGTTGCCTTTGTACAAGAAGAAAAAAAAACATGGATAATAATTTGAAACGTGGATTATAGTGGTTGTGCACGCATTATTTTGATCACTGTATATTGGATTTTATTTTCTTTTAATTTGTTCAGAAAAGTTCATTTTGCTATTATTAGCCTAGTAATGGCATACCCTTAAAAATGATAAGATTTTTCTATTATTTACTTTTGTTTATATTTTAAACATAAAGGTCAAAATTTATATAATTTTTATTCTTATTACGTAATATCTATTTAAGAAATTAATAAATTGCCTTAAAATTTAAATTGTTGAACTTGAAGGGTAGATTAAATATTATCGGTTTCAAAAAGTTCTATTATTTAAAAATATAATCAAAAAATAAAGGATCAAATTAGAACATTTATCCTTAAAAAAAAAGGAAATTTTTGAGAACAATTTTTTTCATCAAAAAAACAAAAAATTTTATAAATGATTAGGAATATTATGAAAAATTTTGAATTAAATTCATCCCAAAAATAAATTTTACTTTAAATATCAAGGGTTTTACCTTAAAATTAATTTAAGCGTAGACATACCAATGAAACAGCCTCTGTTAATAATTTGTGGTTTATTTTTCCTCTATTTGGAATTAATTTGTTATTTTTAAAGCAGTGAAAAAAATCCCGGACAAGATTTTTAATTGTTAATATTAGTAAAATTATTGTGTAATTTCATTTATTTACAATCAAATTCCTTTTTTTAAGAATTGAAATTTTTCAATTATACCACCCCTTATTAGAATGATGATTAATGAAACCACACTTGTTCAAAACCGCATTCAATCAATCAAAAATCAATAAGAAAAAAATTATCATTTTCCAAACTCTAGTAAACCTCGAATAAACTGGATTGTTTTTCAAAAAAATTGATCAACATTAGGCTATCATACAATTACTCGAGTATTCTAGAGACACCTTACTTTGATGGACTTTAGGTAGGTTTATTACTAATCTCATAAAAAAATTGGTTATTTATAATAAGGAATTCATTGAAATTAGAAAAAAATTTTACTAATACTCAGAATAAAAAATCTTGTCTGGGATTTTTTTCATGTCCGGTATTTTTTTCCCTACTATAATTGAAGTAAGTGATAAATTAAAGGGATTTTAAATTTTGACTCTTTTTGTTAGACATTTCCCAAAAGATTGTGATCAATTACTGATGTTGATTTTAATAAGAAATCTCAAAAAAATCCAAAAGTGATTCAAAAATCAGCAATCTTTTGGTTTTACTTGAAATTGACAAACTTTGGTATCATTTTTATGACAACTAAATATTGTATTTTGGTCACCCGAGAAGATCAATTTTAGTTTGTCCTTATTTGATTCGAAACAGAAAAAAGATTAGTTGAAAAATGTGCACGAAATAAAGTAAAAAATATCATACTTTGATTGATTTGTTTGCAATGAGAAAACGATGCAAAAATAAACGGAAAAAAAAGCAAACAACTAAAAAAATGCGTAAAAAATCGGAAAGTGAAAAAAAGCTTACAAAATTAAATTAAAAATACTAAAATTTGCAAACACAATTTGGATCTCATAAAGTAAGTGGGTTTAAAAATAAATCTCAAAGTGTTAGGCAAAAAGAAAAAGAGAAAAATAAGAGAAAAGAAAGTTGACAAAACTTTTTTTAAAACTAATTTTTATTGTGAGGAGTTCTAGAATTAAAACAAATGTGACTTTAAAAAACTAAGAAACAAATGTTTTTTTTTCAACGTGAAGGATTAGTGGTGATGCTTTATTTATAAAAAAAAAGGATAACTCTGAAAATTAAATGTTTTTTGTTTTTTGTTTTTTAAAAAGTTTTTGATAGAACTTTAAAGACAAACTATTAATTGAGGTAAAGAAAAAAAATAAAAGTTAAAACTTCTCATCCAAAACAAAAATGGTAAAGGATGAAAAAAAAGGGAAAAAGAAAAAGAAAATTAGTGTTCTTCTTGTTCACAGAATTTTTTGTATTGTTGTTCGTTCATAAGTTCTTTAACTTCTTCTGTATTAGCAATTTGAATTTCAACAACCCACCCTTTACCTTCTGCGTCTTCGTTAATTAAACCAGCAGTGTCGACTAATTCTTCATTAACTGAAACAATTTCTCCTTCTACAGGCATGAAAATGTCGCTTGCTGCTTTGACAGATTCAATAGCACCATAGGATTCTTCTTTTGGGAAACTTTCACCAACTTTTTAGGTTTTGGAAAAGGAGAAAATAATTGTTCACAATTTTGTTTTTTTTTTTTTTTTTTTTTTTTGTATCAAACAAAAGCATAAAAAATTAAAAATCAATAAAAACGAAATAAAAATTGTGAAAAAAAAAAAAAAAGAATTGGTTGTGGCGTTAGGTGTGATCGAAAACAAAATTTGATCCACGAACCACCAAAGAGAAATATTTACTGTTTGGAAGCTCGACAAAAACAATATCACCAAGATCATGTGCAGCCTTTACAGAAATTCCAGATTTACCTTTGTTTCCTTTGACATCGATCCATTCATGGGATTTGGTGTAGTATTTTGTAAAGTTGTATTTAAGTACGGTGCTTAAAGTTTTTGGTGAAATAGTTTTATTTTTGAGTGAGAGCATGTTAGAAAAATTGAAAATTTTTTGAAAAAAATGATTTCTATTTTGAAATAATAAATTAATAACCTGTTATTTTTGAAACAATTCAATCTTTATTAAAACACAAGGGTATATATGCATGTACTAACTCTTGTTTTTTCAAATGGTTTCTTACATAAATATATTTTGAGAATGCTTTATTTTCTTCAAAAAACTATTTAGTTACAAATTTTTTCCAGACCAAGTGATAAATCTGACAATTGATCATAAAAAAAAGACTTTTCATTCAAAAACAAGATCTAAAAATTTTTAAATTATTATTAATCACTTAGAGACGACCACCAAGGGACAAAAGCCACTTTGCTAACCCAATTATTTCAACCAATAGAGAAATGAAAACCGTTCATAAATATTTTTGGAAAGTTTTATTCTCCAAAATAGAAGAGAACAAACATTCCTTCATATGCCTATTCCTTTTGCTGATTCATATTTTTTCATTCCTTAGATGTGTGTATTAAAAATTAGGAAACATTAAATCTAAAGAGTTTAAGGATAAAAAGTGGTAGGTTATGATTCAAAACTTATGTATTGTTTAGTCAGTCAAACTATTTTTCAAAACTCTTCTAATTACCGAAATATTTCAAGAAAACTATTTTTTTTTCATTTGATCTTGTTTAGGTTTTATTCTGTTTTTTTTTGAACAAATCGTAGATTAAAACAATTTCCAAATTGGTAATAAGTCATGTTATTTCAGATTTACTTTTTGAGTTTTGTGACAATTTGGAGAAATTCCCTAAAAAAAAATGTTGATTTTGCTTTTTACAAGTTAAAAGTTGATGAGTAAAAAAAAAGAATAAAAGTAAATTCTAAAACTAGAAAAGTAGAAATGTACAACACATGAAATATAAACGACTGTTTCTAATTTCCAATTATTTTTCAAGGTATTACTGGTATTTACTAAATAAATGGATAAAAATTTTCTACTTCATTTTCCATATTTTTTTTTGACACACAGAACTTGTGAAGAAGTCGGTTGTCATTTGTTATCTCTCTTTATTTGGTGGTATATTTTTATTGGACATACGAGAAAATAATGATCTTCATGGATTCGCTTCACACGTATGATTTGTTGATAATCAAATTATGTTGTAATTGGGTATAAATGGTATTAGGGATAAATGGATCGAATAACTCAAAAAAATCTATTATATATCTTATTTCACAATAAATTATTCCATTTATAACTAATGGATCACATTTTAAAAATTTTCATTTTGAAAAATTTTGTTTTAATTCCTTTTACAAAATCGAAAAATAGAAACCCTAAATAATAGTATTCTGGTATTTTATAATTCTTCGTTAGAACTACCAAATGTAACTATTTTTTTAATTTTTTAATTTCAAAGATTAACTCAATATTCATCAACCTAAAAAGCATAAAGACTGATTATTTTGGTTTCCTATTTATAAGTACTTTTGTAAAATCAATATATTGATAATATTTCTTAAATTATATGTAAAAAGAAGAACAAAGTTAATGTTTTAATTTTTTATAAAATTGAATTTTTAATCAACTAATCTTCATTTCGTAACAAATTTAAGAAAGACTTTTTGATACTTTGGATTCTGAAAATTGATAATTTGGCCTTTAAATTTGTAACTAAATACAGATTATTTTCTCAAATTTTTGGTTGATTTTACTAATAGAATCATCATTTTTAAAGGATGGGATTAACAAATAGTATGACTTGACAAATTGAATTTTTAGAGACATTTGATCAATAGATCACTATTGTGATTTAGACCCAATAACAACATACCTTAATCTTAGGCTACCCATTGGTAAACTATTATCCCTTAAATGAAAAGAATATATAAATTGAAAAAAAAAAAATATTTTGAACCAATTGAGAACAAAAAATAAAAAAAATTATTAATTACAATACAAAATATATTTAATAATTGGTTATTGAACCCTAATGATAAAACTATTGAATATATCAAAAAAAGATCAATTTTGTTTATTCATAAAAAAGGAAATGAAGGAGTCGCTTTAAACTATAGACCTATTTCTATTAATCAAATTATACCAAGATTATTTCTTAAAATGCTATATAAACTTATTGAGCCATGTTGGGAATTTATTCAAAAAGCGCAGTTTGGCTTTCGAAAAAAATTTGATACTCGTGTTGCGGTATTAAACTTTTTAAATATTTACAATCAAATAAAATCAAAAAAGGAAAATAAAAATGATAAAACTTATATTATAATGATTGATATAGCAAAATGCTTTGACTCAATCAGTTTTTAAAATAATTAGGAAAACAATAAAAAAGTTTATTTTGAATAAAATTATCAAAAATTTTTAGTAAAATATTATCAAGGTGAAGGACTCGGTATATTCCAAGGGGATCCCTTATGACCGATTATATTTGCTCTTATTTCACATTTTCTATTACAGTCAGTTTCACTTTTAAGGCACAAACTTTCAACGAAATTTAAGGCACAAAAAAATCTCAAATTAAGGCACAAAATTTGTAATATTTTTTTTTACAATTTATTTTACTAGAATTTGAATTTTGTGCCTTAATTTGAGATTTTTATTGTGCCTTAAATTTCGTTGCAAGTTTGTGCCTTAAAAGTGAAACTGACTGTATTAAAAATAATACCATTAACAAATCATTATCAAATGTTTGCAGATGATTTAATTTTAATCATAAAATGGAATATCAATCAGATAAATGAAAAATTAAAAGCTATATCTCAAGTAATTGTCCAATTTGTATTAAAAAATAATGAAGACAAAACAGTAATTACTCAATATTTATCAAAAATTAAATATTTGGGAATTTATTTGGAAAAAATTTCACATTTAGTCTATAATCTAAAAAAGGAAAAAGAAACTTATAATAGTTCTAAACAATTATTCAATAATAATTTATTAACAAATAATTTAAAAATAAGATTATTTAAATCTTTTATATTAAGTCAATTAACATATGTATTAGAAATATATAATTATAAAATAGCAACCCTAAACTTTTTAAACTCCTGGATTAATAAATGTATTAGTGAAATCTGCAAAATAAACAGAAACACACCAGTTCTTATTTAAAAAACAGAATTTAAATTCGAAAATTTGGTAATATCAATCAATAAAAAGAAATTCAAATTCAAAAATAAATTAAAAGAATTATCTCTACCCTATCTGGAAAAATTAATAAAATTTAATCTAAGAATAAACAATAAAATTAACTGGAAGTCGGGGAGTTTAAACCTTCTTAAAAAGGAAATTTATAATTATAATTATAATGAGTTGTTGAATTCTACCAGTTGGAAGGTACAAAAATATTTCACAATAATTAAAAACCAAAAAAATTTATTTATTAATCAAAGATATTTAAGTTATCCATCAAGTTCAACAATTCTAAAATTCAGAACATTTACCAACTGCTTAAAAAGATATTATTATGTAATAAATAAAAATTCAAATAAATTTTGTCCTTTATGTTTAAAATATGAACATAAGGAAAAAATAGAAAATATTGATCATTTTTTATTGGTATGCCTTCCTATAAAAAAGATAGATTAATTTTTCTGAAAAAGTTAAAAGAATTAAATTTTAATGAAATAATTTTAAATACTGATAGCTTAAAATTATTTTCGTTAATTAATAATCGTGAAATTTATGATTTTACGCTTCAATTTCTGAAAGGAAATTTAAGTAAAAGGGCACTTAGAGTGTAATCTACACTTCCTCCTCAATAAAAAATAAAAAAAAAAAAAAAAATATTTTTTTCTCTCATAATTTTAAATGCAGTTTTACAAATAATTAGTGTTATTTGATATCTGCATTTAATGAAAGTAACTCAGATTAATCTTATATCAATTCTTTAACACCCCTTAACTTTTGGAATTCCCAACTAAACCAAAATAAACCCAACTCTGAAAATTTGACACACCCAAAATCGAAAATTGGCAAAAAAAAAAACTTGATTTATTATATTTTTCCAAAATGTAATATTAAACCACATTTAAGTAAACCAGTACAGCCGTTTTAGAAAATTGTGTACCAAAACTTTTGTTAGATGTTGACTGAACCGATACAAACATATGAATTAGACTGTTTTAAGCCCTACTTACAAAAATTCGAGTCCACACTTTTTTTAAACAGCTATATTAGTGATTTTATAAGTTATCATTTCCATCCAAATAAAAGAAAAAAAATATGAAACTCAAGAAATAAAAACCCCTGTGTCCAAAATGAACCAAACGAGCTGAACAAAAAATGTATTGGTAAATTTGTTATAATTTCACCAACATTTGTTGATCGATCAATTGATAAGATACCGTCGACAAATTGTATGTATTTTTTCTATGAAACTAAACTCAACACTGATCTTCTATCAACCATCAAAAAAAAATCCCAGAACTCACGAAATAGATTACATAACTGGAAAAAAGAAAATGAAAACAAAACAAAAAAGACAAAAAATGAAATGGTTTGTAAAATCAAAATTATTTCCAAATTGAATATAAAATGTATTATTTTGTTATTCTTTCAAATATTTAAACTGAATCTAAAATTTTTGAATTTAGTTTATATCATGGCGAAAAGAAAATAAAAGCAGCAAAATCGAAAAAAAGAGGAAATTTTAAATGTTATACTGAAGATTTTTAAGACCAGATCACTGTATAAAATCCATCCATATTCTCACAGAACAAATTACCACCAACAACACAGCGCATAATATTTTTACAATTAACTTCCTAAGGCCACATTATCTATCGTTATTTGTACGAAGTTGAGATAATAATAAATATATTTTTCTTGAGAGGGTGATATTTATATCACCCAGAAAGAACAATATTTTACAGGCTGCAGAAACATGAGTTAAATTGTGTGAGTTATTATTTGTTGAAATATGTGGATCTTCTGGAAAAAAATTAAAAATACAAAAAATTAAAAAAAAAATCTTTGTAATTTTTCATTCTTTTTGGATCTTTAAAGCTAGACGATTTTTTAGATTCTTTAAAACTGTTAAAATGAGAGAATCTCAACCAAAAAAGTAATTGTTTCTAAATTTCAACCATTTTATAAAGTTATTTTATTCATCCCGTTTAAACTCTCAAAATAGCTGACACTACACAAGAACAACACCTTGGGTATACAATGCTTTTGAATACAAAAACATAACTGGTTAATTACGATCTTGAGAAAATTCACATTTCTTCCATTTCACCACATCTTCTGTTTTTTGATATTAAGAAACATTTTCAAAAACTCAACCATTTATTTCACAAATAAAACAAAAATGGAGAAAAATTTAATAATACTCATAATCAGTAGAGTATTATTAAAGAAATAACTTTTTTCTAGAAATATAAAATATAAATTAGTCTAGAAAAAAGGTTATTTTTTATCATTTTTTTTTTCACTCAGGTTTCAAAATAATAATAACTAACATAAATCGAATATTGTTATTTCAATACAAAAAAAGTGAAACAACAAATAAAATTAGTTAAAAATACAAAAACTTTGAGTAACACAAATATAGATATAATACTTTAATTTTAAAATGTTTTTTCATCACATTTAAACCAAACCCCAATAGAATTGTATACTTTTCTTTATGTAATATTTTTTTACATTTATTATTAATTTATCCAAAAATAAACATAACCCAAAAGAGATAATGGTTATTATTTTTTACCTTTTCATTAAATATTATTTTGTAAGATTTTAAAACCTCAATAATTTTGTGATTTTATTTTAAAATATTTTAAATTTATTTTTTCTTTGAAGGATAAAAAAAAAAGTTTAAATATATGAAAACTAAATATTCAGAAAAAAATATAAAAGAGAAATAAAAATTCTATTTCATATGTTAGGAAGAATTTTCACTTCATTATCTTATGAATATATATATATATATATATATATATATATATATATATATATATATATATATATATATATTTATATACACATATTATCCACCCGAAAAAACTTTTTAAATCAAAAATTAAACATTTTAATTGTCCAAATTACTTTAAAATAAAGGCATATATATATAACTTACCCCCAAAAAAAAAAAAAAAAAAAAAAAAAAAAAAAATAAAATTACGCCTGAAACCCCAGAAATAATGTATTTCATTAATGAAAATAATTTTAAATCAAAATGGTTTAAAATTAATTCATTTAGATCCACTTTCTTTTAATTTATTTTGTAAAATTCATTTATATTTTCAAAAAAGAAATACCCATAAAAAATGATTTCGGTATAATATTAATTTCCTATCTGCTTGTATTTTAGAAAAAATAGCACACTTATTTTGGGTTTTTAATTTATTCTAACATAATATCTATTTAAGCAGCTAGTAAATATAACGAGTTCGTCAAACATTAAGATTGAAATACAAATAAAAGATCCTTGGGTATTAAATAAATAATTTTTATATTTAATTTTTGTGAAATATGTTGTGGGGTACTGTCAAGTTAAGTAGAGTACCACAAAATACCGAGGTTTTTTTATATTTTTGAAATGAAAAGAAAATTCTAGAATTTTCTTCTAATTTTAAAAATTAAAAAAAACCTAATGGCATTTATCCAGAATTCAAAAAATTGAATAAAATCAACAAGTTTTCCCAATTATATTAAAATTTGGAAAATTTAATTGCTGTTTTCTTGGTGTTTTCTATTTTCTCTGTAAAATTTTCGAGGTTTTTTTGAGGTTTTCTTATTTATTTTGAAAATCTATTGATTTTTGTTAGATTTTTTTGAGTTTGCTAATAATTTGTGAATTGTTTTAGGTTTTTTAGAGTTTTCTGAAATAAACAGAAAATTTTAATAAATTTTCGGTTTATTTTAAAAAAGTAAAAAAAAACCTAACGAAAAGCAGTAGATTTTCAAAATAAAATAGAAACCCTCAATAAAACCAATAGATTATCCAAATAAAATGTAAAAACCAAAAAAACCTAGAACACTTCACAAATAAATAGCAAACTCAAGAAAAGCTAAACGAAAATCTATTTATTTCGAAAATCAATAGAAAACTCAAAAAAACCTAGAACACTTAACAAAAAAAATAGAAAAATCAAGAAAACCTAACCACAAGTTTTTCAAGTCTTCAAAAAATAGAACAATCTTTAGGCTACAATTTTTTTTCAAATGTTGGAAAAGTGTTTCAAGTGCCCAACTTTTCCAGAATTCAGAAGAATAGAGTAAAATCTCAGATTTTTCCCAAATCTTTTGAATTCTGGGAAAGCTGACGGTGTGTTTTTTTGTTAATTAAAGAAATAAACAGTAAATTTCAAAAATTTTCTTTATATTTCTTAAATTAAAAAAAACCTAACCACACTCCCAATTCTTAGAATTCAATAATTCAATCTATATAACTTGTATATTTCTTTTTAAAAATTGAAATTTTTTCTGAAATAAAATATTAAAATTTATTATATTCAAATATGCTTTTGTTAGCATCTCAAAATTTACATTTTAATTTCTTTTCCTATAAAACAAGAAGAAAATAAAAAATTTTAAAAACTTAATACTTATAGCCCAATTATTTGTGATGAAAACAATTATCTTTTTTCGAAAAATTTGACTTTTTAAAAAATCTAATCCTTATACCTTTTTACCTATTACCAATATCCTACTTGGAAATATTTGCTCTCATTTTACAATTACTCTCTCTATAATTGTTTTTCTATAACTCTAATAATGAATCTTCAAATGTAAAATACAGAAAGAAATCCAAGATCTTCAGAATCGCTTGTAAATGATATTGTTTTTTCATTTTTTTTACTTTTTTTTTTTTTTTTTTCAAAAATATTAATGTCTCAAAATTCAAATATCAATAACAACGAAACCAATCTGAATATTATCCAAGAGAACAACAACGAATCTTACTCTATTAATAGTATTCATCAAAATAAACAATTGCCAACGACAAACAATTTCTTGGTTGCAAAATCCCATCAAACTAATTCAAAAACACAAAGCCTAATGAATGAAAAAACAACAAACCCTAACCGAGGTTTAGATAATATTTCAGCATTCAACAAAAAACCAGTTGCCAACAAAAATATCACTGCAGACACAAATACAAAAGAAAACTATTCAAAACATACCACTGAAGATGAAATTGATAACAAACTAAAACGATCAAAAAGAAAAAGAAAAAGAAAAGACCAGGGAAAAGAAAAAGAAAAAGAAAAAGACAGGTATAAAAGAAAAAGAAAGGACAAAGATAAAAGAAAGAAAAAGAAAAAGGAAAAAGGATCAAAAAGTAAAGAACGTGGAAGAAGCAAAATAAAAGGTAGGAGGAAAGGAAAAGAGAGAGGCAGGGTTGGGGTAGGTGGAAAGCCAAGGCACAGATCAAACACAGGTCATAAGGGAACTACTTTCAAGAACGATCACCCAACAAAAGCGTACCATACACAAAAAAATATTCGATATCCGAAATGCACCCATCATTTCAGATGCCGCAAATGTAATTCCCCTGGTGTCCTACCTGTGATCCGAACAATTTCTCCTATCGGCACAAGAATTTTATTTCATAATTCTGATTCTGATGATGACTCTGGGGTTGATGGGTATAGTTATGATCCTAATTCGACAAGGGTTGTATCGGTCCCGTTTTCACATGAATATTTATGTATTGGTTGCCTTGGGAAAATAGGATATTCTTTTCTTGAAACAATGATTTATAAATTGCATCTAAAACTGCAAATTAGTTATGCACCAGAGGTCGAACATCCCAATTATGAAAAATTGTTGACATTTGCACAAAAATATCATGATGTGAAATTACTCAAAGAGGAAACAAATAATTCATTTAAGCAAACAAAGGAAAAAAGCAATTTAATCGTTGATGAGCCAAGCCAGAAACAAAATAAAAAACAAAATGAAATGAAAATTGAAGACTTGAGAACAATAACTCCAACTGAGGGAAGAGAAAATGCAAACGAAAAAGGAAAAGTAAATGCAATCGAAAATTATAATATACAAGAAATTAATCAAAATAAAAATAACATTCCTGTTGAAAATCGAATTAATCAAAATCTATCAAATTATCAAGAAGAAAAAGAAAGCCAAATCCAATCAAATAACTATTATTTGCCAACTGATCAGAAAAAAAATTCATTAATAAATGATCAATTACCAAATAATGCGTTTGAACACACCAATAACCAATACCAAAATCAAAGCCAAAACCAAGATCAATACCATTATAATTACCACAATAAATTTCAAAACAAATCTCAAATCCAAAATCAAAATCAAAGCCAAAACCAAAACCAAAACCAAGATCAATACCAATACAGAAATCAAAATCAAAATCAAAATCAATATCAAAACGAAAATAAAAATTATCATGAAAATTTCCAAAAAAAATCAAATAGCCAACAAGTACTCCGAAACTATTCTTCCTTAATAGAAAAATTTTATTCTGCTTCAAAGCAACCAATTTTAGATTCGATTTTAATAAAACATCATGGTAATAATACTCAAAATAATCAATACCAAAATCAAAATTATTACCATCAACCATATAATCGTGTGAGATTAAGTGAATATAAGCATCAACGTGAATTATTTAAAAATGAATCCAACAACGAACCATATAATAATAATTATAATAACAACAATATTAATAATTATTCCAATCCACAAAAACAATTTCTACAACAACAACAACAGCAGCAGCAGCAGCAACAACAACAACAACAAGATCAATTAATAGATTCAAATTTCTCACCTTCTCAAAATTTAATAACAAATGAACCTCAAAATATATATTTAACCGAAGAAAAACAAGAAATAAACAAGAAAAATCAAAAAAGAGAAAAGATTTTGGAATTATTGAAAAAAATTAAATCCCAATCACAAAATAATTATATTATAAGTCAAAAATTACAAAAGATTAAACATAACCAAAAATCAAATATTGTTTCAGATAGTATTGATACAGAAGAATATTTTCAACAGCCAACCCCCCAGAAAAAATCACAAACTTCGATTGAAGATATAGTTTTAAATAGACAATATTTATGCAATGCTTTAAAGAATATTGGGAAGGAGAAAATGAACACAATGCAAAATGCACAAAGTCAAATGAAAAACTTAATTGATTCCACAAGCCAAGAACTTGCCACAGTTATTAATCAATGGAATATCAAACGCTATGAAATTGAAGAAAAAATGATTAATTATCTATTTCTTGATATACCTCCAGAAAATAGAGATTCTAAAAAATGAATTAATTAAATACTTTTTTTTTTTTTTTTTCGAATAAATTTATTAAATTATTATTAATATTTTTCAATTATTGATATTTATCATTATAAACTTTTCTTATTTTTTCTTAATTTAATCTAAAAATATCATAACATTTATTATTAGTTTTATTAATTTATTTTTTTAAATATATTTGAAAATAATTTCAAGAACAAATCTAAAGTATGATTTTATCATCCTGAAAGAAAGTTTATTCTTGTAAAAAAGTGTTTCAATATAAACTTAATTTGAAATTTATTATTCAAGGTATTTGCTAAAAAGTTGAGTATTTTTTCTTTTTACTTTTTTAAAAATAAAATATTCTTTGGAAATATTCCTATTTGCTAGGGTAGGTAATATATAATTAAGAGGAATTTTAATACAATTGGATCAGAACCCAGTGGTATTTATTTAAGAATATGCCCATTAAAAAATATTAACCCAAAAATGAAAAAAAAATAATAACTTTTTTGTTTTTGGTGAATGAAGGATGATAAATTTCAATTAAAATCGGGATCACTATGATAAAGATATAAATAATTTTTTTAACAATCAAACTGTGTTTGATTGTTTTCCTTCAATTGTGAATTTGTTGTGAGTAAACAACTATGTTAAAAAAAAATTTTCGATCAAAAAGAAGAAAATAACTACCAATTTTCCTATTTATAAATAATTTTTTGAAATTGAAATTAGAAATTTCCAAAGATTTTATTCAAGTAATTACATGCTTTGCGATTTCAATAAAGTTGAATGATTTAATTTTAAGTGAAGTACCATTATTATTTTTTTCTTCAAAAAAAAAAAAAAATCAACAAATATATTAATCTTGTTTAAAAAAAAATAGAGATGTTATTTCAATTTGAATAATGTTTTAGAAAAGTAATACTTTCTAAATTCGAATTTTAAATTACACCCAGTTTCACTTTAAAAGCATAAATTTCCAATGGCACTTAAGTTGCCAAAAAATTCCAAACGAAAGGATAGAATTTGGATTCAAGTAAATAAAATTGTGTAAAAAAAAACTCCAAAAAATGTACAACAATTTTAGAATTTTTTTGCTTGGAATTTGTTTGAAAGTTTGTTCCTTAAAGGTGGAACTAATTATATATATATCTCAACTAGTTTTCAAATTTTGATACTTAGGAATATTAATGAAATCAACTTTGAATTTTAATACCTGTTTCTTATCAAAAAAAGTATTCAATTATTTTAGATCAGAATCTTTTTTTCAAATTTTGCAAATTTTTTTTTTTATGTTTTCTTTTTTTTTTTGATCCTTTTTTATTAGTTTTTTCAAAAGATCAAGTTGAAATAAAAAAAGGTCTTGAATAAGAGAAGAAAAATTTAGATAATTGATACTATGTAAGGCCTTTTAACATTCATTTAATTCTTCATAGCAATATAATCTTTCTGTTTGTACTTTTTCAGTGAAAGTTCAGTAATAAAAAATTATAATGTTCATTTCAAAAATTTTGACTGACTTTTTGTTATTTATTTGTTTAAATTTTTTTAATTTCTTAAAAAAACAATTTATATATAATTAGAATAATTAAAAGTAAATTATTAGTAAAATTTAATTATTTGTTGTTATTGGAGACTAAATAAATATATATCCAATTTATTGTTACTGGGCACTATTTTTGAATAGGTGTTTTTATTGATTGTATTAAGTGTATTGGTATTTCTCTAATATAGATAATACCACTTAACCAATAAGAATACTTTCAAAGAGAATATAGTTTAATATAAACTCCACTTCACTCAAAGACCCAAGTTAAAAAAGAAAAATTGATTTTATTATAAAGAATCAACAAAACTAAGATTGTTTAGAAACAATAAACTCCGGATATGAGTGATATTAATAAACCTAAAAGCCATAAAAAACCAAAAAATTTCAAAAAAAAAAAATGTTGAAAAAATTTTTGAATCACTTTCATCGGAATTGTCTCGAGCATAATTTCTCTATTGTTTTAGTAAATTAAAATTGTTCACAATAAATTTTTTTACTTGTAAATGTCTGAATTTTAAAAGAAAATAAATAATCTCACTTTTATCATTTGAATTGGGGTTTCAAACATTTTTTTTTTCTTTCAAATTTACTTTTTAAAAATATAAAAAAAAAAAAAACAGAAAAAAAAAAAAAGCAACAATCAAAAAACAAACAAAACAACAATTTTACAAAATGAGAAAAAATGATTTTGATCTAAAAATTGAAATTTTCGTTTGAGAAGTATAATGAATTAAATTCAAAGAATATGTTCTATTTCTACAATAAAACTGTAACTATTTAACTGTAAAAGAGTTGATTTTAAATTAATATTTTTATAAATTAGTTACTGAAAACCCCTTTTTACAAAATCAATTTTTCTGATAATGTTGGAAATCGAAAATATTTATATTAATTTTAAATTATTTATGATTATAAAAAAAATAAAGAATAAGCAATAATTTGAAAAAAATTAATATCAAATAGTTTAAAAACTTTAAATTGGAGAGTTATTTAGGTAGAAACTGTATTGTTTTTTTTCAAATATAAATGAGAGTTTTCTACCTTGGAAATTACCATTACAACCAGTTACACTTTTAAAACACAAATTTCGAACCGAAAGTAATGTAAAAAATACCCAAATTAATCACAATAGTTGGAATTAAGTAAAATATTTTGAGAAATAATTCCATAAAGTTATGTTTAATTAAATTTTTGTGTAACTCAATTTTATTACTAAATTTGATTTTTAAAAATGGAACTGATGGTAGGTTTAATTTTTTTTTTTCATATAGATAAATAAACGGGATTTTTACAGAATGAATCACTGAATAAAATTTTTATAAAATTCAATGTAAAAAAATGATAAGCGTTAAAGATCAATTTTTTGAAGAATAAAACAGGTTTATATTGTATTTTTATGATAATATACAAATATTTATTAAAAAATTATATAATGAATTTTTTTAAATTTATTTTTTGATTCCTTTAATATTATATTTGGATTCAATATATAATCATTTGATAAGAGAAGTTTCAAGAATCCAAATTAAAAAATTGATATACCAAACTTCGTAAATTACAATGTTGTATATTATTTCTTAATTGAATTTATTTATTATTTTTCTTTTTTCATTTCCTGTTTTGCAATTGAAAAAAATGATGATAATTTAATCAACAAATTCATCAAAAAAAAATCTAAGCATATTTCACATAAAAAAACATATAATAACTGATGAACTTGTTATACGTCACTATTTATTTCATTTTTTTTTTTGATTAAATATTCCACTTTTAAACACGGAAAAGGCAATCTTGATCTTCATTAATTATTTTAGATCATTTGAAAAATCATATTTAAATATATAAATTCGAAAATTTTGATCCATTTTTTGAAATATCAAACCAATTGTAATCAAAAAATAAAAAGAGCACAATAATTTTATTGATAACATATCCAAAAAATAAAGTTTTTAAAGGCATGTATATGGAATACACATGTTAATAAAGGGATTATTATTTTACAAAAAAAGGGCAAAATTTTAAATATTTTATTGCTTATATTATCAACTTAGAAAATTTATGAATGTGAAGTTTTAATATTTCTTATCTACTTCGAAACGCTGAAAATAAAATTTTTTCAAGGAGATTAAATGTTATTTTCCATTTTTTCCAAAAAGAAAACCATTAAACTCATTTTCTTTCTCTACACTATAAAAATATTTTAACTCTTTTTATTACCATTTGAACAATTATTACAATAACTTTTCTTTGTTACCAGGAATATTAAAATAAAGATTTTTTTTTCTTTTTTTGGGAAAATTCTTTTGGTTATCGAAAAAATTGATTTCTTCAATCTATTGAAAAATATTTGTATTTTTTTCAAAAAGAATAGTTTTGAGTATTAAAATTTTAAATTCATTTACCAATTGAGTTCAAGAAATTTGTTTTTGTTCAAAGATAAAATTCTATTTTTCAAAATAATAATTTCTGAAGAAATTGGATTTTTGCAAATAGATAAAATTTTTTATTTTCTAACAAAAATAATCTAAATTAGTATAAAGATTCTTGTGAATAAGGCCAAACAATTTGTTAAAAAAACTTTTTCAAAATTGAAAATTAAAGAGCAATTTTTTTTTGTATTTTTTGAAAACCAGATAACAACTTTTTACAAACTTTGCGGAATAAAAATTTTTTGCTTAATAAATCGAAATTTCTTTATTTAATTTTTATTAAACTTCTATCAAATTTTCATTTATTTAATCACAAATAAATCATTTAGTTTTCTTGATTGGGGTTTAAATTGACTGAATCAAGAATTAAAAATAATAACAAAATCAAAAATTTTCTTTCAAAATCAAGAGTTTCCAAAAAAAAAAATAAAAATAGGTTTTCCCATTTTCCAGATTGAACTTAATTATTAACAAGAATAAGTTGTTTTTTTTTTACTTTTATATTGGAAACATGTGAATTTTGGATTTCAAAAAATAAACTCAAATTAATAAATTGTTGAGATGATGTTAACTCATCCATTTCTTAAACCGTCAGATAAATTACCAAAAAAAAATTTTAAGGATCTTCACAAGATTTCATTTTATTTTTCTAAAACAATACCCCCTTGAATCCTAGAATAACAGTTCTGAATTAGCTAAAATTCATTTATAAATTAATTTTATATTTGAATAAGTAATATTTTTTTTTCTACAAGTATGAGATTATCCTCATTATACTTGAAAAAGAGTTATAAAGGAAAATTATTAGGTGGCTACTTGTGACACTGAAACATGTAAGTATGAGAAACTTGAAAATAAAAATCAAAAAGCAAAGTTTGAAAATATCAAAGAGTTAAAAATAATCAGATCAAATATAATAAAGGAAAGGAAACGAATTAAATAACAAACACCCAAAAGCACAATCACGATCAACTATTAAACTAAACAACAATAAAACAAAACTATTGATGCAGTGATTCATGGATGTTCTTAATTAACCCAATAGCATTGGAGTTTTATTATTATTTACCAAATTTTGCTTATGCTTACTTTTTATTTTTTTCTTTATTTTTTTTTTAATTTCTTATTTTTGCGATTTCAACCTGTGAAAAAATAATTTCAAATTGGAAATTTCCAAAATAATTTTTTTCTTCGAATACTTTCAAACCCTGTAAAACACATGTAATTCATCCATTACAACTGGACCCCTTTAACTGGAAAATACTTTATTAATGATTGTATTTATTTAGCAACAAAAGAAAATTAAAATAATTTAAAACAATACACAAAAAAAAAGATTTTTCCCAAAAAAATAATTTCTTGTGAAATCTGAAGAATTAATATTGATAAATTTATAGAATGATCAGTTTTTCAAGTTATTTTTTTGTAACAATTTTTCATCATAAAATAACCATAGATTTAATAAACTTATATTCACAGGATAAATAAATTCTAAAAAAGAGTAAATATTAGATCAATTTTGATAAAATATAAAAAAGAATTAAAAAATAAAAGAAATTTA
This sequence comes from Anaeramoeba flamelloides, assembly GCA_027625915.1. Taxonomy (NCBI): domain Eukaryota; family Anaeramoebidae; genus Anaeramoeba; species Anaeramoeba flamelloides. The sequence goes on along the minus strand of JANTQA010000032.1, from coordinate 5,412,314 downwards.
ATCTTGCCTAAATTAAATGAATATAATAACAAAAAGAATTTCTTTTTCTTTTCTGTAAAAGAAAGTAACGATTAATTAATAATTAAATAAATAAAATAAAAAAAAAAAAAAAAAAAAAAAAAAAAAAAAGATAGAAAGAAATCAAAACAAAAAATAATAAGAATAATATTTAATTGCTTAATAATAATTAAAATTCATTTAAAATTGATCAAATAATGAGATATTTGTTGAAGTATTTGTTGTTTGAGATTGATTGAATTGTACCTGAGAAAATGGGTCTGTATTATCGTTTTGTTGGTTTTGAATATTACTAGTTTGATTTAAATTTTGATCTTTTTCAAATTTATTATTTTGTTGATCTTGTTGCTGTTTATTTGAATTATTCATTCCAAAATCATCAAATTTATCAAAATTAGATAAATTTTGTTGATTAGATGAAGTTTGTTGGCTATTATTAAAGTCAAAATTATCAAAGTCATTTTTGACCGTTGTATTTAATTGTTGATTTTGGTTATTTGAATTTTGTTGACTATTATTAAAATCAAAATTATCAAAGTCATTTTTGACCGTTGTATTTGTTTGTTTATTTTCATTATTTGAAGTTTGTTTACTGTTATTAAAATCAAAATTATCAAAGTCATTTTTGACCGTTGTGTTTGTTTGTTTATTTTCATTATTTGGTGTTTGTTGGCTATTATTAAAATCAAAATTATCAAAGTCATTTTTGGTATTTGTATTTGTATTTAATTGCTTATTTTCATTATTTGGTGTTTGTTGGCTATTATTAAAATCAAAATTATCAAAATCAGTTTTGACATTTGTATTTAATTGTTTATTTTCGTTATCTGAAGTTTGTTGGCTATTATTAAAATCAATATTATCAAAACCATTTTTGATATTTGTATTTGTATTTAATTGTTTATTTAAATTATTTGAGGTTTGTTGGCTATTATTAAAATCAAAATTATCAAAACCATTTTTTACCTTTGTATTTAATTGTTGATTTTGATTATTTGACGAATTATTATTAAATTGATTTTGATTATTAAAATTATTATTAATATTTGTATTTAATCCTTGATTAAAATTATTGAAACCATTATTATTATTATTATTATTATTGTTATTGTTATTATTGTTATTGTTATTATTGTTATTATTATTATTAAAAATATTTTGTGTGAATTGATTATTTGTATTTGTATTGAAATTTTGATTTTGATTTTGATTGATAATTCCACCGTAATTATTTTGTTGTTGTATTCCAGAATTATTTTTTGATAATTGTATTAATTGATTCCTTTGTTGTTCTTCAATTTTAACAAGATTTTCAAAATCGGAAATTAATTTTTGCATATAAATTTTTTCGATTTGTTGTCCTTGTCTTGATAATTCAAGCATTTCTTTTTGTGATCGTATATCTTCCTGAATGTTTGAAATTTTATTCTCAAGTCTAATGTTTTTTTTTTTTTCCTTTTCTTTTAATAATTCTTTTTCATTTAAAATATGTTCATATTCTATTTTTTGCTGATGATACATTTCATTTTTTTCTTTTATAAAATTTGCCTTTTCGTATAATAATTCTCCTTTCCCTTTTAACCTTTCAATTTGAATTTTTAATGAAGAAATCATTGTTAATAATTCTTCTTTTTGTGATTTTGAACTGGAATAATTTTTTTGTTCATTAGGATAATATGTATCTTGTAAACTAACTTTAATATCATCTACTGTTTTATTTAATGTACCACTAAACGAATAAGGTTCTTTATTAATTTGCCTTTGGTTATTCATTTGCTGTGGCTGTGGCTGTGGCTGTTGCTGCTGTTGTTGGTTATTTAAACCAATAACATTATTACCTGATTGATTTAATGTATTCGATGATTCTAAAAGATTATTTTGTAAACTAGTTTCGTTTTGTTGTTTTTTATTTTGGTTTCCAATTAAATTTTGATCATTATTTTGTTTTAAAGGTTCATTATTTGTGTTTTCTAATTCTTTAAATAATGAATAATTTGTTTTATTACTATCTGTTAAATTTTCTGTTTTATTATTTGAAAAAGAATTGTCTGTATTGTTATTTTCAATCTGAAAATCTTTATTAATGTTTGCTTCATTCATCTTTTCCGTTTTATTATTTAAATCCTGGTTTTCATTGTTTAGATTCGAAAAGCTCATTTGATCATTATTCACTAAATTATTAAATTCTTTTTTTGGCTCACTTTGGATTTGTTGTTGCTGTTGCTGTGGTTGTTGCTGTTGTTGTGGTTGTTGCTGTTGTTGCTGTTGCTGTTGGTTCTGGTTCTGGTTCTGGTTCTGAGTTTGGGGTTGTGATGAGAATTGATTATTTTGAATATTTAATTGGTTTTGTTTATTTTCAAAATCCATTGTTTCTGAATTTGGTGATTGGGAATAAGGTGATTGTAAATTATTGGTTTGCATTACTTTAGGTTCATGATATAAAATTGATTCAATATTAAAATTTTGTGGGATTTGATAACCATTTTGGCAAGCTTTTAGTAAATGGAATGTACCTGGGAAATAATAGGCAAATATTTTACCGCTTTGTTTTGGATCTGAAAGAGACCAAATGTATCCTAAAATGTTATTATTCAGACCAAAACTCTGAAAAAATTGCATCATTTTACTATTATCACCTAATTTTGGTTTTAATTTTAATTTATTTTTTTTGATATTTTTTAATTGATTTTTAAAAATTATAAATTTATAAAGTAATAAATGTTTAAAAAAATAATTCTAATTGACAAATATAATTAGTTCATTTAATTACCTGCTAAAAAACCCATATTTGTTGTATCAAAAGACTGGAAAAGACCCATAGCCTGGTAATATTCTTGTTTAGTAATTTTTGGAAGTGAAGAATTATTATTAACTTGTTGGTTCATATTTTGTTGTTGTTGTTGTTGTTGTTGTTGTTGTTGTTGTTGTTGTTGTTGTTGTTGTTGTTGTTGTTGTTGTTGTTGTTGTTGCTGCTGTTGCTTTTGTTGTAATTTTATCGTTTCAATAATATCAGTTAAAGAAAAAGGTAAATTTCCACCATTTTTTAACGTTTTTTCAATATTTTCTTGTGCCTTCTTTAAAGCATTCTGATCAATTTTGCCAATATTTCTAGGATCAGCAATAGTCCAAATTCCAGTTAAAATTTTTGTATTTAAATTTGTGGATTTAAATTGTCTAAAAAAATCCATTTCTTATTTTATTAATAATTATTTGTTATATAAAAAAAAAAAGTTGAAAATAATATTTTTTTTTTTCAGTCAAAAAATGAAAAAAATTAAATGTAAATTTTTATTTTTGAGATACTTACTTGTAACAAATCCCTGCTTATTTATCGCCTCTTCATTTGGTGGTGTTTCAGTTGTCGAAGATGGTTGTGATTGTTTTTTTGATTCCGAAAGATTGGAAAATCTTGGTAAAAGTGATCTTTCTATTAATTTTAAAAAAATAAAAATGAGAATAAAAAAAACAAATTTGTTAAATAGATTTTTAAAAAATTCCAATTCAAATAAAAAAAAAATCAATCATTATTTAATTTTATTGTTATTTTATTTCCTTTTCTATTTCCTTTACCTTTTCCTTTTCTATCACTTTTTTAATTTACCTTTACCTTTTCCTTTTCCTTTTCCTTTTCTTTTTCTTTTTGTATTTTTTTTTTTATAAAACAAATTAATTGAAAATTGTTATATTTCTTTGATTATTATTTATTTGAATACTTTTTTATGTTATTCTGAATTAGAACTTTTATATTAATACTTTTAAAAAAATCAATAAAACACTTTGTCAATGATAATGAGTCTTGTTTTTGAATTCTATATGATTTTTCTTCAATTTTTGAAATTAATTAATTAAAAATGTAAACGAATCGTTAATATTACTGTAAATAATTAATTAAAGATAAAAAACGAAATTAATTTGATTAAGTGAAATTATTATTTTTGGTTCTTTTGTAAATTCCGACTTGCAATAAACTTTTAATCAAACGGAGTAATGAATTATGGTGAAATTATTGAATTTCATAGAGTAATTCATAGCAAAATATTAATTACTCAATAAAATTAAAAAGTAATGAAAGAAACCTGTTCTTGGATGTCTTTTAAAGGATTAATTTTTTAAATTTAATTTGTTGCTAGCCAACTATTCCAATAATTATTTTTGAAAAAGAAATTATTTAAAAAAACCACTAATTCATCTTTTTTTTTCTTCTCGGTTCTTTAAATGCGTTACATGATCCAAACATACAAATTTCAAGTGGATTTTATTTTCGTGTACTGTTTTTTAGAGAACTGACAATGGCTCAGTTGATAAAGTGCCAAATACGATCTGAAGGCTCTGGGTTTGATTCCTCTTAACTACATTATTTTTAATTATTTATCATTTTCTCAAAAAGTTACAAAAATTAAATTTAAGTTAAAATCAGGCTTATGCTTTATAGAACCACGGATTCTTTGAAGAAACCGTCTTACCAATTTAAATCTTTTTGATTTGTATAAAAAAAGAATGAAATTGGAACAAAATTCTCTCAATTTATGGTGCGGATCCAATTCTTGGAAGAATTCAAAAGATTCGCTCTCTCACTAGGTTTAACAATATCTCTAATTCAAATTAGGGATTCGGGAAGTGCCTTAGAGTGCCTTCAAGTTCCTATTTTTTTCCTTTAAATTCTTTTTTTTGTTCGAAAGTGTTCTAGATTTTTTTTAATTTTTGTAATAAACCGAAAATTTATTAAAATTTTCTGTTTATTTCAAAAAATAAAAAAAACCTAACGAAAATTTATTGATTTTCTTATCAAAACAAAAATTAAAAAAAAATCCGAGTTAACAGGTGAACTTTTAGTACTCACTCTTTGATGATAAAAAAAAAAGGTGTATTGCTTTTTTTTTTTTGAATGATGATAGAATAGAGTAGAAAGAGTAACAAAATTTTTCAGAAAATATCATCTGTAAAATAATTTAGTAAATTTTGAGAAAAAAATCCTCAATTCTCTTTTTCTTTTCCTATTTCAAAGATTAATTATTTTCACATTGGTTTTACATTAGTAAACAAAGAAAGCTCCAATTATTTAGAAAATGACTAATCAGAGTAAATTTTCAATTGAAAATAAGCGATTTATTTTAAATAGTTTTGAAAAGATTGTAAAAATTATTCAAGATCAATCGATAATATGGCTTGCTAAAGTCTAATGAATAGTTTTTTAAAATTATTTTTTTATTATTTTTCCATTTTAATTTTTTGAGTTTCCTTTTATTTTTTTCTCAAAAAAGGAAATTTTTCGAATTTTTTTTTTTTAAAAAGTAGAGAAGAAGAAAAATAATCAACTATGTGATTCTACTAATTTGGTCGGAAAAGTATAGAAAAAGACAAATTGATTGGTTACATGTTAGCTTCTTCTTATATGTGATTGCCTTGTAATGGGATTAACTTTTGGTGAGTATGGTAATTACGTAAATCAGGTGATCAACTTCTGTGAAGTACGGTATTACATAAACTAGGTGAAAATTATGATGATGGTGATTTTGAAATTTTCAGCTTAAAAGGAAACAACTAACAACCCATTCAACACTCGGGGTTCAAAATAAAACTTTTAATAAAGATTTTACGTTTTTTGTAATTTTTTTAATCTCTTTTTTATTTCTTTCAGAAAACTAAATTGAGTTTAAAACACTTCTAATGACTGTAATTAAAAGATTCTTTTGACTACTCTTTGAATTAGGAGTTACAAATTTAGTCACTTCAAAACTCTCTCTTTAACAGATTAAGAGCCCTTGAGCCCTTAACCCTTACCAATAAAGCCTGATCTCTTTTATTTCTTGTTTTTGCTTTCTCCTTTTCTTGTTATTTGTTTAAAAATATTTTTTCTTTTCATTATTGTTAAGAAAAGCTATAATATATGAGTTATAATCTTGGCTGCATTATAGCTAGGATAAAAAAACTCTGAATAAATTTAATATTTCTGAAAGTTCTGTCAAGTGATGTAGAGCGCCTAGGTTTTTTGAAATTTTAGAAATAAAAACCTAATGGCGGTTTTCCATAGTTTAAAAGAATAGAGAAAGATCAAAGATTTTACTCAATTCTTTTTAATTCAAGAAAACAAAATAGTAGTTTTTTTTAATTTTTGAAATTAAAAGAAAATTTTTGAAATTTTCTTTTTATTTCTAAAAGTAAAAAAAAACCTAACGGCAAATAGTACGATAACAGTTGTTGAAGTACTCAATGTGGTGTTGTGCAAGAATTACCGTTCTTTAAAAAGTAGGAATCATCGTGGTGTTGTGTACAAAATTCAATGGTTAGATTTGCACTTTTTGAAGAGAGGCAATTCTTGCACAACACCACAGTGAGTACTTCAAAAACTGTTGTCCTTCCAAAAAAAATTTTTCTCGAGAAAGGTTGGATAAAAAATATTCTGAAAAAATGAAAAGTTTAAATTAATTTATTTTCTTCAAAAAAATATTTATTTTATTTCTTCAATAAAAGATCCAAAGAACCTTAACTAATCTTGAGAGTTGGTAGTTATATTGTGGTACACGAATTAGTTTTGGGGTCCCCCCCCCCTTAAATACACCCTTTTCGAATTCCAATTTAAAAAAATTTTTCACTTCATCTTTTTTTTTTTTTTTTTGCGATAGTTCTTGAGGAAAAACATTTAAATTTGGGTGCTCTTTGTTTTTTTAGGTTAATATTATTTTAATAAAGTTAAGGAAGCTCATTGCATTGGGTTAAAAGTGATAATTCTAAATGCAAAAAATACTGGTATTTGAATTCTAAATGGGACAAAATTTTCACTCAATTTTCAATTTCCCTTTTCAAATAGATCCACAAATTACAACAAGTTACTTCTGAGAAAACTCTTTTTATTAAAGACAAATATGGAAAAGGAAGTGAAAATTTTGTCCCATTTAGAATTCAAATACCAGTATTTAAAACTAAAAAAAAGAGATGATATTTTTGTCCAATTTAAGATGCAAATTGCTGGTGAATGCTATTAAAAGCTTTTTTTCTCACGTTTTGATCAATTATTTTTCGTTTAAATCATTTGAAGCTTTCTCATTTCCAGACAAGTAAAATTAAATTTTGATTAATTGTTTCTTTATAAATTTTAGAGGGAAAAAATTTGCACACAGAATCCGTTTTTTTATTTTTATTGCTTTACATTTTGGAATTATTCTTAAAACCCGTCTGGCTAATATATTGGAGTCTTTTGAATTTCTTTCATTTAAAAATAATTTTGTTTACTTTTTTGTTATCAGCATTCTAAGAATAAATGGGAAACAATTTTCGCTTCCCTTTCTTTTTTTTCTATTCTAAATAGAGTTATCATTGTCAGAGATCGGAATATGTGATCTCTATTTATTCGTTTGACACTTTTTTGTGATCTAAATTGGTTTGTTTTGGTTGGTGTACGAAGAACACTTCATGAAAGGAATTTTTCAGAAATGAAAAAAATAACGAAAGATAAAATTTAATCCCATTTCAATTCCAAAGTCCATATTCTTGGAAACTGAAATTGCTTTGTAAAAAAATTGAAAAGTTAGACACGTCTTCTCAATATTAATTTTAAAACTAGAATAAAAAAGTTGTCGTTTTTACTCTTCTTACCAAGAAAATTCGGAGAAAATTATCAAAATCTTTTTACAACCAAAAAAAAGAAAAGAAAAAATAAAAAATAAAAAAATAAAAAAATAAAAAAAGGAATTACCATTTTGTTTTGCTTGTCGATAAAGTGCTGGTGGGGTTAGCTTGACTTTGTTTTGAATCATAGCAATTGCTCTCATTGCAAGGAAAAATTCTTCTCTTTGCAAATAGCCTTTTTTTCGAATATCTGAAACACGCCAAACCTAAATTTTGGATGAAAATTAAAATTTTACAAGAATTATTATTTGTTTTTAGTTTTTTTGTTTTTGTTTTTTTTTTTGTTTTTGTTGTTTGTTTTGAATTGAATTTGGTCGGGTGGATCATTAAAAAGGCAGATAAAAAATTTTTTTGGAATCTCAACTTACAACGTTAAGTCCATTCCTTGGAATTCCCGAAAGCTTAAAGAACTCGAACGCTTGCTCAGGTTCAATTGTTCCATTCCCTTTAACATCAACAGTTCGAAAGTGGTCCATAAACGCTCGTTCTTCCATTTGAGAAAACTCTGGTTTCTTTCTTTGTTGAGGTACCTGGTTTGTGTTTTGATAATTTGTCATTATTACAAGCCAAAAGAATTTTTAAAAAAGTTTTACTGTTTTTGAAAAAAATTAAAAAATGAAATACTTATTTACATTTGAATGCAATAACTCCACATACACCGATAAACGAAACGTAAAGTTTTTGTACAATGATTTTTGTTTATAATTGGAAGCATTTCTGCTCTTGGTTGAAATTTAAAGTGCTAACATTTCGGTGTTCAGATATTTAGATAACTAAATAGTATTAAATTGACAAATTATTATTCTAATCGTAATTCTGAAATCTGGTGTTCACTTAGGGTTCTTCGGTAGCTCGATGTATCTAAGAAAAAAAAAATAAACAAATTAATTGAGTTGACTTAAACAATCACATTCCAAACAAATTCTAATTTAACTGTAAAAGAAAAATTGGAATATCACCTGAAAATGTTTTCAGATTTAAGGAATTAGATTCAGCAACTATTTGTTGGTAATAAAAGTATATTGTAATTGAAAGTAAATGAGATCAGTAATAGATTGTTGATTGGTTTTAAAAAATTTACTAAAAATAGATTGATTAAAAAATTATGTACATTTTCAAATTAAAATATGTAAATTTCTATTTCAAATTACTAAAAATATTTTTGATTATTAGACAAAAAACGCGCGAGATATTTTACAAACTCAATTAATAACAAAACTTTCAAAAAATTAAGTTTTTTTTTTTTGTTTTTGTAATTTTTTTGATCTCTTTTCCTTAATTTATTCAAAATAATTTTTTCTTTACAATATTGAAAGAAAAGTATACAATAAGTTATAATTTAGTTTATAAGGTACAACCAATGACACTTTTATCACACAAACTTTGAATAACATTTGTCGAACTAAACTAATCGAAAAATTAAGGCTATTGTTTTGAGATTTTTGGAACATTATTTGAATAAAAAAAATTCCTGATAAACATTTCTTTATTTGGATTTTTTTAGTACATTAAATATTATTCAAAGTTTGTAGCTTGAAATTGTAACTGGTTGTAGTTAGGATGTAAAATCAAAACTAAATTAGGTTTTCATATCGTTATGAAGTAATTTTGTGGAATAACCTCTTCTAATTAATGATAGAAAAATTAATAAATATTTATTTTAAAGATTTTTAAAATATATTGTGAATTTGAAAACAAATTCCTAATATATTTCAAATTCAATTCAAATTGGAAATAAAGTATCTATACCAATCTTAATATTTTCAAAATTTATGAAATTTTATTTTCAATAACCAATTAACCAATAAAAACTATAATGTTTCGATTACAATAGAATTCCTCTTGATATTTTTTCTTTCAAGTGTGGTAAAATCTAATTAAATTTAATATATAAATTTTATGATAATTCAATTTTTTTAAATAAATTATAGAATTGTATTTTAGTAAAAATTCAACTTATTTCTCAATAAGTGTTAAATATTATTTTGAAAAAATTAAACAAAATTAGATTTTTTGAATTGCCAAAAACAGTACGTGTTAATTTTAATGAATAAACTTAAAATCCAATTTACTGAAACCAAAAATTTTCGAATTAAGATACACCTTTGCGAAACTACCTTGATAATTTTAGTAAAAAAAAAATAAAAATTTTTGAAATTTTATTTGAAATTTTTTTAGTATAAAACTTTTTTGTTCTGAGAATGTTTGAAAATAGCAACGTAAATATTTGAAAATTACTTCTATTCAAAAAGTAGCCTGTAACAAATGTTGATAATAATAATAAGAAGAATAACAATAAGAATAACAACAACAATAATAATAAAGAGAGTTGAGTCAAAACTTGTAATTAAAGTTGGTAGTATATTATACAAAAATGAATTTTCTTCGGGAGAGTATGATATACAATTTTAGAAAAACAAAACAAAACCAATGTTGTAATAAAAAAAATTATCTTTTACTATATATTGATAATAAAAGATTAATTATTTCAAAAACTTATATTTAGATTTTTTTAAATTTTTATATTTTTTTATTGATAAACTTCATCAAATCTAAAGATTAAGTCATTTAAATATATAATTTTACAACAGTGGTAACACGAATTTATTTTTAGATATTTTCAAAAAAAAAATAAATATCAGAACTGAAAAACTCAATAAAATTTTCTAAAATAGATTTTCTTTTCGTTTTTACATATTTTATCTAAAGGTTTACTGTGAACAAACTCAAAATTTTTAATTTACTTTGTTTGGAAAGTAATAAGAAAAGAATAGTACTTAAGATAACCAATATATATTTTCAAAAAACTATTATTTATTTTAATTATAATGGGCCTTATGATAAGTAAAATACTCAAAATCGAAAATTATTTCTAGATAAAATTATTTCAAAAAAAATGAAAATAATTTTTATTTCCTTGAAAAATTTTTTATTACAAAAAAATTAATCTTGGGAATACAAATATGTATTGAATGGGTACCTTTAAAATGGTAACTTAGTTATCGGTAAATACCATGTGTGTTAAATTTAAATTTTGAACATTATGATTTAAATAGTTACAGAATTGGAGCAAAAATTCTGGCTTGAAAGAAATTCCAAAGTACTAAAAAAAATTTTTTTGAAAATATTTTTACAATTTTGTGAAGAAAAATTTAATTATTTCAAGTGAAAATTAACACACATAAAAGGTAAATAATAAATTATTCAATGTACATCATATTTTTTTATTAATTTCTTTGGATTTAATTTTCAATATGTATTCTTTTAATATATTATAAAAGTTAACTTTTTATCTTAGTTAAGGTAATGATGATCTTTTATTAGCAGATTAATATATAAATTCTTTAGAGGCTAACTTATTCGAGTTTTATTTCAAAAATAGAACAACTTCTATCAGTTTTCTCTAATATTTTTCTCAAAAAATTTTTTTCAATTTGTAATCAGATCATTTTTTCTTTTAATTTTTTTTTTTTCTACTTTTTCGCTTTTTTTTTTTTTTTATTTTCTTTGTTGTATCAATTTTCTTTTTATTTTTAAAAATTAAATTTGAAAAAAAAAATTGTTTAAAAATCTAAATTAGTATGAAGAAAATCGGGGTGATGTAATTACATCTAAAGCAAGAGTATTTAAAAATAAAAAATCTTTTTATTATAATTTCTATTGTCTAAAGAAATTAAGAAATTAGACTCAGAACTAATAATATTATAAGAAACAAAATTTTTTTCAACATTTTATTATTTTGGACAATTTATAGTTTGTTAAGATATTTCTTTAATTTATCTGAGATCTTATATTCGGTTTATTATTTCTCTGATTCCTTAACAATCTAATTTTGTTTGATTGTGAAAAACAAAAACAAAATAAATTGTTTATTTTTAGCTTATGTTTTTGGTGAAAGAGAGTTTAATTTTTTGGTTTTTTAGTTTTTATTCTCTTGTAGATATCGACTTATCATAAAGTAGCAATTATAAATAGTCTTGGCTTATTACGAAAAGTATTGAATTTATTTGATCTAAGCCAGCCATTGGTACACAAATAATAATAAACAGCTGAAATCAAAAAACTAATTAGCTAAATGTCTTCTGAGTTGTAAACATAATTTCATAATAAATTACCCTATTTTTTTTTTTTTATTATTTTAAGTTGAAAAAAGAATATTTCTAGTTTCTATAGAACAGAAAATCAAAATTAGTAATTTTTTTATTATAATAGATAATTTCAATTTACAAAAATATTTATTTTCAAAATTTGATTTTTAATGGGCCAATGATTTTGAAATGGAGTTTATTTTTAAGGAATAAATAAGTGAAGTTTGTAAATAAACTATTTTTCATAAATTTTGACTCACTTTATAATGTTAATGGGAGTTGTTTTGAGGGTTTATTCCAGTATTCTTTACAAAAAATATTTTCAAATTTTTGGATCAGAATCATTTTTTCTAATTTTGCAAATTTTAGTTTTGCTTTTTCAAATTTTTGTTTTTCTTTTGTTTTTCTTTTTCTTTTTTTCTCTTTTTTTTTTTTTCTTTTTCTTTTCTTTTTTTTTTTTTTTTTTTTTTTTTTTTTTTTTTTTTTTTTTTTTTTTTTTTTTTTTTTTTTTTTTTTTTTTTTTTTTTTTTTTTTTTCTTTTTAAAAGATCATGTGGAAAAAAAAAAAGAGATCTTCGAAAAGACAAATAATCACTAAGAAAATTTCGACTATGTAATGTCTTTGAAAATGGATTTAATTATTCATAAAAAATCTTGTTGTTCAACTTTTTTTCTGTGAAAGTTCAGTAATAAAAAATCTGTAATGCTCATTTCAAAAATTGTGACTCACTTTTTTTTAGTTTTTGATTATTTTTTTTTTTTAATTTTTAATATATCAGGCTTTTATAGATTTGGAATGACTTAAAAGTGAATTACAAATCATATTTAGTTATTAATTGTTCTTGAATACTAAAGGATAATTTTTTTTTTTTCAATTTATTATTTCAGGTGAGTCACAATTTTTGAAAAAGAGTTTAAAAACTGAAAAAAAAGATCATTTTTCATAAAAATAAAGTATGAATATTTTAATCTGTGTATAAAAGATCTTATTCACCTGAACCATAATGAAAAAGAAGTAATTTGTTAAATATCCCAGGAACAGATTTGGGATGTATAACCTTAAAAGAATTGTTTACCAATTTAAAAAAAAAAAATATAACAAATAAAAATCAAAAAAAAAAAAAAATGCAAAAAACGGTTACTGAATGTTATTGGAAACTTTAAACAAACAAATAGTGATAAACTACAATTTATTTTTGGAAATTTTTTCTTGATTTTACTTTTTGAAATTTTTTTACTCAAGCTTTTGAATAAAGCATTATATGAAGTCAAGTGTTCAGAAACTCTGCAAAATTAGTGTTCTTAAATATATTCTTTTTCAGGGAATGTTGAGAAGAAACAGTTGGAAGATTTATAAAAATGGAAATTGAATTAAAAATTTTTAAAATTTTTTAGAATTTGTAATATAAAAAAAGGAAAACGATATCAAAAATGTAAAAGATCTGGGTTATCATTTATTATTCTTGGGAAAAACAATTATTAAATGAAACAGAAAAAATCCATGAGTCAAATATTCTTCGGTATAAAAAATTCTTTCTGAGTTCCAAATTTGCATCCAATTGGCCAGTGAAAGTAAATCAGAAGATCCCAAGATCAAAAGTACTTTGCTTAGTTTTTCCAAGTAGAAATGTGATCACCAGTAATTTCTGTTTTACTGAGTATTTCTGATGATCCAGTTACAATTAGTCTATATGAGCTTGTGAGCATTTGCCCGCTATAAGTGCACTGCACTTTTGCAACCAAAGATGTCTGTGCAGGGATCTCTATTTGTACCCAATTGATGTATGTGTCTAAATCAGAAACAGCGATCACGTTTCCGTTGGTATCGGAGATTGTTAATGTAAAGGCGTCAAGCTGTTTTTCAGGAACCAATAGTATGGTAACGATTTGGGTTGACAGAGAAGTAAATGGGTAGGAGTCAACGTCATCGAAACTTGAGCTTTCTCCGATGACCATAAAAGACGCATCGTTGTTAGGCATTTTTTTGGCATATTCTTCAGGATAATTTTCAAACAAGCGATAATTCCTTTTGTTCCCATCACCATCAAAATCCACAGTGACACTTCTCACAACTTCCCCATTAGCGAGATACTCTCCGTTGGTGTTTGTTTGATAAAGTTGCCCAAGTGGACCAAGTGGGCCCAAGATTGATAAAGCGCCAAGTGGCCCAATTGGACCTAAGCTAGTGAAGATCCCCATTCCCCTGGAATGCCTAGCAAAGTCATTTGTGGAAAAAAGTTTCTTTCCTGGATTCTTTTCGCCGTAGTACTGATTCTCTGAAACGGGTCCATTAATCTTAAAATTTTTTCAAGTGGCACAAACAAATAGCAAAAACTTTATGATTTTGGTTTTTTCAAAAGGTTCAAAAAAAAAAAAAAAAAAAAAAAAATTTCTTACACCTAAAGGCCCATTAGGACCTAAAGTTCCATAACTCGAAGTGTTCCAATTTGTCCAACTTCCAAACCCAGAGATCCAATAAGAGGGATTCCATGAATTGTCGCCAATAGGACCTAAAGTCTAATGTACAACAAAGAGTAAATTTCAGATCAAATCCAAAATAAAATCTCAGTAATCATTTTGAAAAGTGTCGAAAAAAAAAATAAAAAGAAAAAATGAAAAAACAAACACCAAGTGGGCCATATGGTCCTAAGGGTCCATAGTACCCTAAACAAGAGTCTTCTTCGAGGTATTGTTCAGCACTAAACAGAGGTATTTTTGTATTATCAATAGTAGGACGTATAGAGGACAAGTCAGATTTTAAATTGACTACATTTTTCATTGAAGTGAAAGTAAGGTGATCAGGTTTAATTTCATTCCAAGAACCCAATTTTTCTGCTTGACAAAAAAATGAAAAAAAAATTAAACAAAGAAAAAACAGATAAAATTTCATTTGAAAAAAAATAAAAAAATGTTTATTCCAAAAATATTTCTAGGGTCTGTTTTCATTTTTCTTCCTACTCTCTTATTTTTTTATTCGTTCATTCATTCTTTTTGCCAAATACGAAGGAGAATAATTTTTAATAAATTTACTAGTCAGTCAAATTGGAGGATTTGAATTACCGTTTTGTGATTCGAAAAAGTTCAAATCAAGTCAACAAGCTTTTATAAGAAAAAAATTTCCATCACCGACACAGATCCCAACATTTTCCAAACCCAATTTGTTTGTTCAATAATGCAACTGAGAATTTCTCGTGGACTGTAGGAAGGGAAATATTAAGAAAGTTCCAGAAATTTGTTGCTTTTCGATCTATTAAAAAAATGATCATATACATATACCTTACAAAAAGTGATGAATAAAAAGTTTAATAAAAGTGATTCTCAAACTATTTAAAAGCTGTGGAATAAGATCATTAAAAGTGAATTATTAAAAATAACTTTTAATATAACAAATTTACTTAATAGCTCTTGAGATTTTTCGAATAAACCCAAAAAAAAAATGACTCTGTTGATCTTTTTCCAAGAGAGTATCAAATTACAACCCTCTTCTTTGAAAACAAACATTCTAAAAGAAAAATTTGGAAAATTAAGACAAAAGTATTTTACTCTTTTTTTTATGCATTTTTAGCAATTTTATGATTTTTTTTGTGCTGAATAGGCTTTATGAATTTTGAAACAACATTGAATGAGAGTTAAAAAGTTGTCTGTTTTGACTAATTAGAAACATTTTGTTATGAACCAAAATCTCTACAACCAATTATAATCACTTAATGAACGATTTCCCTTTTTTACAAAATAACCGTTCGATAAGTAAAAAAATTTGGAAAATTCGAGTCTTCAAAATTTTATCAAATTTTTTTAATTACTTTCTTCGAATGTTGTTTGAATTTAGATTCGGTTTTTTAATTTTTCGTGAAATAAAGCTTTTGATATTGTAAAGTTTTTTTTTTTCCATTTGACTTTGAAAAGCAAATTTTATTTATTAAATTTCTAACCCAAAGATCGAAAAAAAAAGCGAAATCAAATAGAATTCAAGGTATTTGGTCCATTGAGGATTTATTTTATGATTTACAAAGATAGAAGTTAAATCCTTTTAATGATCAGAGATTTTCTAAAAGAGAAAAAGCAAAATTTGGAATAAGTAAGATCAAAAAGTATTTTTTCTTCAGACAAAACTCGTGTTACACATAAAACTTGTGTTTTTTTTTTCTTTTTGTTCGAAAAGGCTATCAAATGAAATTTTTATTAGTGTACCGAGTATTAAATCAATTTAGGGGGGTAAAGACCTAAATCTTTAGAGAAATTTTCAAATTATGAAATAAATTTGTTGACAATTTTTGGAAATTTTTCCAATTTTTGTTAAAAATTACAATTTTGTTTTTTAAAAGAACTTTTTTAAAAAATAATGAAGAAAGAACTGAAATATCTACAAACAATTATGTTTATCCAGATAAAAGATACATGTTTTTAACTAGTACACATGTGCAAAAAATTTAGTACAAAAAGTTAAAATATTGAGACATCAGTTTTATCATTAGTGTCGTATTATCAGACTGATAAAAAAATAGTATTTTAACAATTTTTAATAGGTTGTAATTTTTGGGAAAGAGTTATTAAACACATTAACAATACAATTTGTTTCCAAACAAAACAAACAAATTTATCATAAAGCTTGCCAAAAAAATTTATTAAAGTTTTAGAAACATTTCAAATATTTAATGATGTTAAAAGAACCTCAAATTATTAATTTCACTCTTTTCGAATTGGGGACTTTGGTGATTTATTTGAATTCTTGATCTGTGATTTTTTTGGAAAGTAGAATGAAAATTTTGATCTTTTGGTTTTTAAATTGACAGTATAGAACAAACCTAAATATTTTACTTATCAATTAAAAAGTATGATTTTTTAAAAAAAAATTATTGTTTTTTTTTAAATTTTATTTAAGGGAGTAAATACATTTTACCAATATTGACTGCAATAATTTACATACAAGAGAATCCTTTAGAACATTTTTTTTTAGCCAAAAAAATTGGTATTTTAATTAATAGGGGAGTGAGATATATCCTAGTCTAAGATATTTTCATACCAATAAAAAAACGGAAATCAAAAAAATGAAAAAATTGATTAAGAAAAAATAAATACAAATCATTTATTTCGTGATCTTATCTGAAAAAGTTTACACAAATATTTATTCGTTATTTGGTTTTTTTTTTTAATTATTCTTGAAAATGTGCGTTTATTGGATAAATTTGTTTGATTTTATAATGATTTATTTTCCATTAAAAGTAGAACAACAAATAATTCTTAATCTGATTGAAATTTTTTCGAAAATTTTCAATTATTTTGGGTTGAATCTTTTGTAACTGTTTTTTGATTCTTAGAATTGAACTCCTTTAGTTTAATTTTTGAAATAGTATTCTCTATTTTGGTTTTGTTTGATCTAAAATAATTGAAAATTGAATTTTGAAAACAACTTTGTCAAAAAATGGTTTATATAATAATAATAAATAGTAATGGGGCAAGAAATCCAAGGTTATAAATTGATTGGAATCACACAAACCAAGAAGATAAAGAAAACAAATCTTCGAAAATAGATTTTTATCAATTTTTTTTTAATTCCATTCTTGATTTCAACAAATTTATTGAAATAGTGATCTTTCGTGTTTAGTCTTCTAAAAGAAAATATTTTATCAAATACACACCTTTTCGAGTCTATTTTTTTGGTTTACTGTTTGATTAATTTCAATCATTCGTATAAACACATCTCTAGATCCAAAACCAAATTGAATTAAACCGAAAATTTAACCAAAGAAAATGTTTCCCAAAAACCGAAAAATTTAAGATTGTACTCTGAATTACTTTGGGTTCGTTTTCTTTTTACAAATAGATCAACAAATGATATTTTGGTTTCCAATTTTTCAATATCTAGTGGCAAACCAAAAATATTTTTCAGTAAGGTTCACACAATTAAAATTTTTCAAAATGGAAAAATGTACTTACTTCCTTAAAGAAAATCCATCCTGTTAATTATAATCTTAATGACATTATATCTAAACTAAATTCCAAAAATTTGGACACAGTTTAAACGGTCGAAAAAATAACAATATTCAGCTTTACATTCAATTTGGAACTGATTTTGATTTTACCAACTATTTCATTTTTTGTCTTTTTTATTTTGTTTTTATTCCCTTTTTTTTCCAGTTACATAGTCTGTTTCGTTAGATCTGGGAAATTTTTTTCGATGGTTGATCGAAGGTTAATGTTGAGTTTGGATAATTGGAAAAGATACATATAATTGGTTGATGGTATCTTATCACATGATCGATCAACAATTGTTGATGAAATTTCAACAAATTTACCAATACATTTTTTGTTCAGCTCGTTTCATCATTTTAAACATAGGGGTTTTTTGTTTTTGAGTTTTATATTTTTTTTCTCTTATTTGGATAAAAATGATTACTTATTAAAAATTAAGACTGGGTTAATTAAATGTAGTTTTATATTCGGTTTGGAAAAATATACTAAATTGAGTTTTATTTTGCTTATTTTTGATTGTGGGTGTGTCCAAATATTTGGAATGGGGTTTATGATAAAAACCACTAAAAACAAATTTGGGTTTCAGAAAGTATCGTAGGTTGCCCTCAAGTGCCTATCTTTTTTTTAATTTAAGAAATTAAAAGAAAATTTCAAAAATTTTCTTTTTATTTCTCAAATTAAAAAAAAACGAAGGGCAATTTTCTATAACTTGGAAGAATAGAGTAAAATCAAAAATTTAACTCAATTCTTTTACCTCTAGAAAAAAAAAACACGGAGCTTTTCTTGGGGTTGTCTGTTTTATCTGTTAAGTGTTCTAGGTTTTTTTGAGGTTTTCTTTTTTATTTCGAAAAGTAAAAAAAAACTAACGAAAATCTATTGATTCTCTCACAAATCAATAGAAAACTCAAAAAAAAACTAACATAAAAATATATATTTTCCAAATAAATAGAAAACCTCAAAAAAACCTAGAACATTTAATCAAATAAACAGAAAACTCATCAAAACCTAACGGATCTTTTCCATAAATCAAAAGAATAGAGTAAAATCTTTGATTTTCCTCTATTCTTTTGAATTCTGGAAAAGCTAACGACTATTTTTTTTTTTTTTTAGATCCTCACAGAAAATTTAAAAAATTTTCTTTTAATTTTCTCAAATTAAAAAAAAAAACCTAACTGCAATTATGAGGTGATTATATTGAATCACGTCGCCTAATTAACACTTTAAAAATTAAAAAATTAAGAATTTTTATTTTATTTTTTGTGAACAAAAATTGAGTTAAAAGGTAATAAATCATCAGTTGATCTTAAAATGAATAGAATTTGGAATAAAAAGAATTATTCCAAATCTTTTTCAAATTATTACAGAATGCATTAAAAATTAGAAAAATTTCAGGTAGGTAATCTATTACTTTTCAATAAATTTTGTTAAAAAAAAAAAATTGAAATTTCTGATCTTCAAAAAAAAAAAAAAGAAAAGTATCTAAAAAAGATAAAAAGTAAAAAAAAAAAAAAAATGAAAAAAAAGTAATTAGAAAAAAGAAGCAATTAATTTTAATCCTCAGAAAGGTTAATTTCTATTAATTCAATACCTTTTCCATTTACTGGGTCGATATTTTTAGTATATTTTCTTTCATAGGGATTGTTCCAATGTTCGTGTACACCTAAACTGCTCAATTGTCCCTGCCCAGATGGGTTATATACGGTACCCGAGGGTGGATCATTGGCTAATGCGCCTTCATGTAGGTAATTATCTGTGCAGCCTATTCTAGCAAAGGGGATATGAGGCTCTGTTCTTAAGATATCAAGACCGACTGAATCAAGGGCAATTGGATCTTGGGAAATTAAAATGGAGGAGCTCCAATGGTCATTGAAAGGTTCCATTTCAAAGGTAACTGGTGGGGATGGAACATTCTTTCCGCTGGTGTGGTCGAATTCTGTGGGTCCGGCATACAGGGCATCAGAAATAATAAACAGTGCATTGTTGGTCAGCTTTGGGTGGCCCATCAAATCAACGAGAGCGTTGTAAGATCCCATGGGTCTGATCGTTACGTTTACAAATTTATGTAAACTCATTGGGCACCAATGGCCACTTGATGTAGTTCCAAAGTCACAGGAGACGTCTGGTCGATAGATACTTCCAAACCAATTTTTGCCACTGAGGGTAATTCCGGCGGTATCGTGGCCTCTAAAATCATCGATTTCAATCATATAGTCCGCTTGATTTACAAAGGTTGGTAACTTTGTTTGCGTTCGGGCTGGCACCTCTGGATTCGAAAATTGAAGGTATGATGTAGGATCTGGTTGGACTCTTTGGACTGAGCCCATACCCCCCTTATTGTCAACTACATTAATATCGGGGAAATATTGCTCAAACATCTTTTGGAAATGTGGCATGATCAATCGTGATGCATCAAAAACATAAAGATCCTTTTCTGCTACTCCGGCATATTTGGTCAAATGCGTCATCAGGCTTTTTAAAAATTGTGGCGAGACTTCGTTTCCATTGTTATCTTCATAATATCCAAAATCACCATTTAAATTGATCTTCATTGCAATTGTTTGACCTGAGACATATCCCTTCTCCTTTCCATGTTTCCTTTTGTTGAAATCTCGGAATAACATGTCCCACGATTCGACAAGATCTTCATTACCTGTTAAACTTCTAATAGCCTTGTCAAGCATATTGTCAACTTTTGATTGATCTAAGTTATCCGAATCAAACCAGTATCCATTGACTCTATTTTAATTTTATTGTTTTTTTTTTGATTTTTAAAATATTTTTCAGAGTTTTGTGTTATTTTTTTTATTTTTTGGTATGTTTGGCTATTTTCATTTTAATAATCCGAATAAAAAATAAAATTAGATAACTATAAACAAAAAAAATCTATATATCTATAATAACATATTTCTACCTAGGCGACATTATATTTTAAGAGATTAAAAATATAAGAAATATAAGGCACACATTTTTCTTTTTGAGATATATAATAAAATTTTTTGCTCATTTGAATTTGTTTATTTCAGAATCTTTCATACAAATTCAATTTTGCTAATATTACTAGACTTCTGTATTAATATACTTTATGTCTATATATTGGAAAGATTTTTGATTTTTTAATAAGACGATCAAATATATTGGAATGGGAGCAATGCGAGTTTTCTAATCAAAAAGCAAAAACTTTCAATAACTTGTTGGCGTTTTTTTAATTACTATTTTTAGAAACACTAAATATATTTTGAAAAACTTTCAAATTTTTCTTTTGAATTCTATAAAATGTGGAGAAGAATGATAAAAAGTATCGCATAAATCACAGAAATCACAGAAATCACAGAAATCACAGAAATCACAGAAACCCAAAATACTTGTTTGTTTATTGCTATTAGTTGAAAAATAAATAGGGCAAAATTTTCAATTCTCTTTCCAAAAAATATATTAAAAGATTCTTTAAAGAGTAAATAATCTTTTGAATCTCGGGAATTTATTGTACTGTGTTTTTTTTGAAGAATTGAAATTAAAAAAAAGTTATTCATGATTATTTAAAATCCGTTAGATTTGTTTTTTTATTAGAAAAGACAAATCAAAATTTTATAATCTATTTTTCAATTAATATAGTCGTTTTAAAAAAGTGAGGGCTTTTTATAACTGTTTTGAAGTTTTCTATTTTAAAAAAATCAAGACTTTTTTCAGAATTAAAACTTTTTTAAAAGTTTTCTTTTTTTAAAAAATGGAGACTCAAAACTTAAAATGTGAGGTAGAGGTTGCCGTGGTGAAAAAAAAAGTTCTTTTTTTAAAAAAAGAGCTCACATTATTAAAACAGAAAACTTTTTGAAGCTTTTAATTCTGGCATTCTCAAAAAAAAAAAAAAAAAAAAAAAAGTGCACAATTTTTTAAAATAGCTTTAGTATGGTTTTTTGAAGATTTTTGTAAAATAGAATTTTTATTTCTAATGGATTTTAAAAACTGGCTAATGAAGAAAAAAAATGAAAAATATTTGAAGAGATCAAATGAAAATGGATCTTGAAATTTGATTTTTTTGTTTTTTTTTCAATTGGCTGTAAAATAGTTTGAAATTTCATTTGATCTTATTTAATAACATAATTTTATTGTCGTTGATTATAGTATCTGTGTTAATCAATAAAACATTTAATAATTGGATAAGCACATTAACTCTCATCCATCATTTTTTATTGGTTCATACTGGAATTTAAAATTTGAATGGGATGGAATTTTCATCTCATTTTCTTCTTTTGAATTTTGAAATCTGATTTTCCTTTATAAGTGTTAATTAAATCGACATGTACTGATTCAGAGAATGAAAAGGTTTAGAAAAGTATATTAGAAAACTCAACTTCAATTTCTTTTTTGGAACTTATTCGTTACTAAAATAAGGAAAAGGAAAATGAAGTGAAAATTTATTCCCCATTAAAATTCCTATTTTAATCAATTATTGTTTAAAATTAACCCCAGATCGAAATGTAAACCAAATATATTTTGGCTTAGTTGAAGAGTTAATTGTCATTTATTGACTTTATTCAGAAACGTGATGAAACAAAGAAAAAGAACATTCGAGATATTTTGGAATAAGATTTGGTTTTTTTGCTTTTGGTTTTTTTTCAAATCAAATTTCAAGAAGAAAGTAGAAAAGGCAAAGAAAAAGAAAAAGAAAAAAGTAAAGACATTTTTGTGTATTTGTTGGTGAACTCAAAGAATTTTGAGAGTTGAACAAAACAAAGACAAACAAAACTAATATAATAAAAAATTACAAAAAAAAAATTAATTGTCATACCCATCCCATGTTGTTGCATCTCGATCCACCACCCAAACAACTCTTCCTGGATTAATACCAAAACTTTCACCAAATGGTTCGTTAACTGGTGTTCCAACTGGAGGATCACACGTAATCGAATTGATCTGGAAGCCTAAACAACAAAAAATTAAAAAAATAGAGATTAACAAAAATTTCATTTGAAACAAAAAATTTAAAAAATGAAAGCATTTTGTACTTGTCACATTTACAACATATTTTACCTTTGAAAATATTGGAAACGTTTTAAATGGACTGTGAATTACCGGGAAGTGTTAAAAAGCTTGAAAAAGCAGAATGGTTGATAAAAGTAGGATATTTTTGTTTGTGTTATCTTGACAAAGCATGATTTTAATTATTTTTATCTTTTTAGAAAATTGATTCAGACAACAGAAAGTATTTATTAATATTGTAGGTTTCTTAGAAATTTCTTCAACGATTAATTTACAACAAGAAAAGTCAAAATATTAATAATTCGATAATTAAAAATGAAATGGATGTAATGAGGTTGTGTTTAAGCAAAAAGTATACTTATTATTTGCAAAATAAGGATTGAAAGATTTAGTTTTATTTAAGGAGGTTTTGTAAAAAAGTTTTTGTGTATTGTGGATAATTAAAAAAATAGATTTTTTCTCGAGAGATTTTATATGTTTTGAAATTCTCTTACGGTTGAGAGAAAAATGTTGGACAAAGAAAAATAGTTGGAATACCATTTTTAATTGGGAACATTAGTAAAATTCTAAATCAAATCCTATTGATAACTAGGTGAATTTTAAATAAATCCAGGTTTAAATGTGTTACAAGTTCATTAATCTGTGATGTGTTTAGAATTCTCATTTGAATGGTTGACAAATAAAGTAGATCTTGCTATTTTAACAAAAATCCAAGTTTTAGTAAAGTTTACTACAAATTCTGAAAATGGTAATTTTTAAACTTGTTTTAGATTATAAGAGATAAGATTTTGAAAAAGTCGAATTACATCAATTCTTATTCTAACAAGTAGATTATTGTTATTTTCTTTAGTTATTTAACAAACGAAAGAAATTAAAAATAATTTTCAGTAATGTTCACAATTAAAATTGCTGTCCAACTATTTTTCTCTTTCCAACATTTTTCTCTCATCAGTCATTTAATATGTTTGGTTTCCTTGTGTTCCTTGTGTTTCACCTGTCTTTTTTTTTTTTTTTTGTTTGGGGGGGGGAAAGGAATCAAAATTGATTTAAACTTAGGCATACTATTGGGCAGTGAATTGGACGTTGTATTGAACCAGAAGAAAAAAAAAGCACAGATAATATTTTGAAACATTTATTAATGTAGTTGTACACACATTATTTTGATCGCTTTATCACTCAAATACCAATAATGATTTTTTAAAGTAAAACTTCTTCATATTTTCAGTAAAATTTCAAATTAGGAATGCAAGTTGTACAAAATTTTTGTAGGAATTTTCTCAGTTTTTTTTAATTTGATATTTTTTTGATAATATTTATAACAAAAATTATCTCTATTTTTGAGATAAATTTTATATATCAAAAATCAACAAATTTGAAACATCAAAAAATGAAGAAAAATAAGAAAAATGTTGCACAAATGGCATTCCTAATTTAAATTTTATGGAAAATATCAAGGATTTTATCTTCAAAATTGATTTGAAACTAGGTATACTATTGGTCAATGAATTGGAATGTAGCCTTGGAACAAGAAGAATAAAAGTACAGAATATATTTTGAAACACTAATTGTAGTAGTTTGCACCCTATTATTTTGTTCAATGTAATATTAATACAAAGTTGATGATATATCAGCTCAATGCCAAATTAACCTGATCTTGCACCTAACACAAGATAACCTTGTTTCCTCTTTATTTGGATTGTAAAGCTAAAGTACATCGAAGAGAAACACCAAAAAAAGGTTTGGTTTATTTTTTTTTTTTCCAAACTTTCCAATTTTCTCAGATTCTTACTGTTATATCATTTATTTATTTGAAATAAAGAAAAACAAAAATTTTCAATAAGTAATTTTATAGAGCAATTCATTCTTTGAATATTAAGAAAATTTAATTGAGTGATGAGTGTTATAAATTAAAAAACATATCAAATAAAAAATCCAATTTTTACTATTTAAACCTATTTAAACGATAAATTAATCTTTTTTTAATACTATTATTTTCCAATTAAAAAATAAAAATTTCAGGTCAAATTCTTCGAAATTTAATTATATGAATAATAAGTTGAAAGTCCCTCAATATTTAACTGATGGTTTAGAAATGATATTTTTCGTCATTTAATTAAACTACCATAATAGACTCTAAGATAAAATTTTTACTATGTTAATTTGGTTGTAATAGTAACAATTAATATACATTTTGGAAATGTAAATAAAAATTTTCATTAATTAATTGGAAAATCACAAAATACATCATCCCAGTTAACCATAGTATGCAAATAACAAATTGTTTTGGAATATACAAATAGATACCAAAATAGAGATTTCCCCTTAATCCAAAATCGATTATAAACCCATTTTTTGGTCTTGAGTATCACAAAAATATTAAAAAAAAAAGAAAATCTTCGAAAATATAAAGATTAGGACTCTGATAATTAGACGACAAAACCCCCCTGACATTCTGTCTTTTCAAAGTCAAAGAAACTTTGCAGAGAATTTACTAAAATTTCAAATACTTTTAAATGTGACATGTGTTGTAAAAGTGAAAAGATTTGTAAAAGTCACTGAGATTTTTTGTAGTGTGTTCAACCGTTGGTTGATCATTTTCTTAACGTAATATCTTTTTTTTTTCAAATGCTTTCACAAACATTTCTCTCAAAGAATCACAATTTATTTTCGTCCTTCAGATTTTTGCCCTTGCTAGCCAAGATCAACGATGGAAAAATCCTCAACAAGAATATTCTTTCTAGGCACCTGATCTCAACAGTTTCTTATCAACAAAAAAAACTTTTCCCAACACCACTAAATAATGTCATACGTACATCTTCAATGTGGAATGGTATTGACGAAAAAATAACACGCAATTTACAAGAGGTAACTTTCGGTTTTTGTAATATCTGATGATTTCCTTTTCTGTTTTGAACAAGTTGTAACAAACAAAAATAAATTAAAAAAAAAAAGCAAATCACAACTAACCTAATTTTTAACTCAAAATTTTGAGATAACCATACAATATCCAAATAAAAATTCAAATTCAAAAACGAAACTACTGTTGTTTTTAAAGACAACAATTTTAATTTCAATCCAATTCAACAAAAATGGAAGAAATTAGAGACTCTCAAATAATTTTTTGACAGAGGGGATGTTTAGATCTGATCTTATTTTCAAATTTTTGTTTTCAAAGACCCAGAGTAAAATGAACAAAAAGTTTCATTTTTTTGTTGCAAAAAAAAATAAATTTTGTTCGGTTTTCGGTTTTAGGTTGTGACTTCTGTTAATTACAAAACAAACTGAACAATAGTTTCGTTTAATTTACCGAAAACGGAGTAATTGATTCGATCTGTTAGAAAGAATATTTATTTGAAAGTTTTGCTTGCTTTCTGTAATTAGTTATCCATAAATAATTCTCTCAAATGTTTTTTTGGAATATGTATCCTAATTATTGTAC
This sequence comes from Anaeramoeba flamelloides, assembly GCA_027625915.1. Taxonomy (NCBI): domain Eukaryota; family Anaeramoebidae; genus Anaeramoeba; species Anaeramoeba flamelloides. The sequence goes on along the minus strand of JANTQA010000032.1, from coordinate 5,386,194 downwards.
AATTCATTCTTACCTTTCAGTTCAAATCTTTTAAAAAAGTGAGGAGACTCTTTTTTTGGATTAATACTGTTGTTAAAATAAAGAATGCAGAAAAGTTTAATCTTGTGCTTCAAAATAAAAAGCTCGTTTTTTTTTTATTATAGAAGAACTATACATCAACCGATCAAAGAAACCAACAATAAACCTTAATTAATTATGGCTATGGGTTCTTAAAGTTCTAATTATATCAAAAGAAATCCTTAAAATGAAGGATCAAATTAGATAATTTATCTCAAAAAATAGAGTCAATTTTTGTTAGAAAATTTTTATAGCATAAAAACAAAAAAATATCAAATTAAAAAAAACTGAGAAAATTACAAACAATATTTGACTAATTGCACCCCTAATTTAAATTTTACTGAAAATATCAAGGGGTTTACTTTCAAAATTGATTTGAACTTAGGTATACTACTGTGTAGTGAATTGGATGTTCCATTGAAATGATAAGAAAAAAAAAACATGGATTATATTTTGAAACATGGATTATAGTCGTTGTTCACGCCTTATATTGATCATTGTAAAATATGTCCTTAATATAAAAGCACTATTTTTTTCTGATTAATATTTTTCGAAATCTAACTTATAACTTAATTCAATTAACCACTGTGATAAAATTTTTTAGAATACTGTCAGTTCCATTTTTAAGGCACAAACTTTCAACGAAAATTAAGGCACAAAAAAAAATCTCAAATTAAGGCACAAAATTCAGTTTCTAGTAAAATAAAATTGTAAAAAAAAAAATTCTAAATTTTGTGCCTTAATTTGAGATTTTTTTTTGCCTTAAATTTCGTTGAATGTTTGTTCCTTAAATTTGAAACTGACTGTAAAAACACTCTCAACTTTTGAATATCTAAAATATTTTTTGAAATTACTATGCACTTTTTTATTTTTTTTTGAAAAATTGCATTTCAGAAAATTTTGAAATCAAAGAATAAGATAATATATTAAATTAGAATATTTTTCCAGAGAGTTTATCTTTTTAAATAACTTTTTTTTTTAATATAACCATTTATAAATAAAAAAAACATTTGAGGACCAAATTAGTCCCTTTTGGGAAAATAAAATTCCCATTATTTAGAATTTGTTTTAGTAAATGAGTTAAAATAAGATATTGTTGTTAAAAATATACATAATTTCAAGTGTTAATTCAATGATTTTGGCAAAAAATGTTTTCAAGAAAAAGTTAAATGGATACTTTATTTATTTTAATTTTTTGATTGAGTTTTTTTAATTTTTTTAATGGAAGGTATTTGTTCAGTTTTCCATTTTTAGTGTTTTTTGGGTCGTAGGGACATTTAAACTTTTCAAAAAAATAAAGTCTTAAAGAGACGAGTAATCAAAATCTTTCGTATTATCTAATAAATGGTTAACAAACTTCGGATAGAACAATTTCTAAAACTTAATTTCAAAATATTTTTGCACACTTTTTTCATAAGACTTTAAAAAATGCCCATTCGTGAAAAAAAGAGAAGCAGGGGAAAGCCCAACACGATTTTTAATTGTTTCTCTTTTTTTCCCAAATGATAATTCGTATTTACTCCAATAAAAATATAACGAAAACACTACAACTGGAAATATTCAAAAATGTTTAAAAAAAAATACAGATTCCAGAAATAATAACATATCCCTTAGGACACCAAATAGCCCAATAGCCTTTGGAATGAAAATTTTATTTTGAATTGTTAAGAAAAGATTCTAAGGTAAAAAATTCATGAACTATTCTCTTTAAAAGAAAATTTTATAATTAAAAAATGTATAGTTACCTATAATAACCAAATAACTTGAAAAAAAATATCCAATATTGACAAATTTTTCATCGTTTATTTTGATTTTATTATTTTCCATCCAAATTTTGACTTAAAAAAATTCGTTTTTTTTTTGAAAAGTTTGTCTACAAATCAAAAACTTCCTAGTTTTAAAGATTAAAACACATTATGCTTTACTGGAATATTTATTGTAAACCTTTAAATTGCAACATGGCCTAAATTATTAATAAAGAAATAATTTATTCATTACAAAAGATATTTTAATATCACATAGGAAATTTGTTTTATCTATTGATTACCATTAAATGATAATTTATATATTTGATTCTAAATAATTTAACAAAAAATATAAATTATAATGAAAAAAAAAGAATTTTTTTTTAAATTTTAATTTTATTTTTTTTTTATCTTTGAATAATATTTAAAAAAAAATATAAATTTATTTTTTTTAATTTTTGAGTTGATATCTTTATCTAGTAAATACATCTTTATTGTTTTACTTCAGATATATTAAGGGTTGCAACCCCTAAATTTGAAAAAAAAATATAATCTTGTGTCGGGTGTGGCGACTTGTTATTTTGGTTTTTAGCTGATCGATCTTGGACTTAGTATGGGCTTTAATAGTGACGCAAAAAATCAATTTAATTGTTTTTCAAATTTCAGGGAATGAAATCCTTCAGTGAAGTTATATAACAATTTTTTTTTTTTTTTTTAGGATTTTCAATTACTTCTATTGCTGAATTGACATTTTAGAAAACTATTCATATTAAAACTTTTTAAGTTTGGGTTTTAATGTTAAATATCACTAAAACAAAATATAATCACAAATAAAATTTTATCGTTGATTCAAACAATTTGATTCATTTTACTCTTAAATCGTACTCTATTAAGCATTCTTTACTTTTAATATCCCAATTCAAATACTACAAAAAAAAAAAAAAAATAAATAAAATAAAATAAAATAAAAATTGTAACTAAAAGGATCAAGACATTAAAAAAGCATGGGAACAATTAAATAGAAGAACGTCAACAAAAATTGCAAAAAAGGCAACAGATTCAATCTTAGATCTCACTTCAGATCTAATTTCTGCGGGTTTATGGCCAATAAAATTTTTTGCCAAAACAACATATAAAGTTGGGAATTTTGGATACAACACTGTCTCGAAAATCGGAAGCAAAATAAATGATTCTAAATTATTTTTTATTCGCTATCCAAGGAATGTAATTTATACTATTGGAAAGACAATTGTGTCAAATCCAATCACACAATTTCTTTCTGGATCGGTAAGGGATGTATACCAAACATTTACACAAAGCGATTTAGGAAAGGATACTAAAAAAATCAAATTAGGTATCAAAAGCGTCGATGAGGAAAATAAAAAATCTGCGTCCTTTTCAACAGCATTGGCATTAATCCCCGAAACAAGGTATTCCAAATTAAAAAATTTTTGGTTTCTCATTGAAAAATCAAAAAACCCAATCATATCCTTCTTTCGATACCTTTCCCTAATCCCAGGCAAGGTTGTGGAAAAGATCAGTAATTTTGGTGAGTGGTATCTTCCTTCAAATAATTTGGCCTATTGCCAGGAAGAAATCCGAAAGGCTGATCCAAATTTTAGAATTGGTAAATTCTCGAAAATTCTTGAAAACGGGCTCATTGGAAAATTCATGGACCCCTATTTAAAAGCTGATTTAGAGAAGGTTGAAAAATACTTTGCAGAAAGGCCCTACAGAGAATTATTGGCAAATATCTCTGAAGACGAAAAATCTGGCAAAATCGTGAAAAGGGAATTATTAGATGTTCGCGACGTCGAATTCTTTGACGGATCTACAAACCAATCTGAAACTATTCTGACCTTTTCTTTTACAAGCGATCAGGTTCATTCCGAAATACATTCTAAAACCGGAGAAGAAATTTCACCGCAACAAATTAAAAATGTTTCCTATATTTTAATGATGAAGTTTGAACCTTACCTCGATAAGCCAGTCTGGGAGGTGGCTGAAATAATTCCAAGCAAAACAATGAATTGGATTTAAATTTTGTTAATTTTTCCTTTTTATTTTATTTATTTTTTTCTTTATGTTTTTTTTTTTATTATATAAACCTTATTTTCTTTTGTTATATTAATTTTCTTTTTTGAGATTTTATATCATTACCATTCTTTTCGTTTTTGTTTTCTTTTCAATTTTTTTTTTAGTTTTCCTTTATTTTATTAACAAACCAAGTTATTTTTAGAATTCATAAACAACCATTATTTTGTTAGTTTATGAAAAAAATATATACATACATATAATTATAAAAATATACATATCTAGATATGTGTGTAAAATCTGAATTAAAATTGGTAAAAATAGAATTTAATAGCAATAAACAATAAAAAAATAAATATTAAAAATAAAAATATATTTTACAATTTCTTTTTTTGAATTGGTTTTTCTTGATTTTTTTTTTTTATTTAAAATATCCCATATCAAGCCGAAACTTTTTGATAAACATACTAAATTCTTCATTAAAAAGTGTGAAAGTTTTGTATATAATATGATATTATACAAAGGTGAAGTTTGTATAAATCTAAAAAAGTAATTGTTATTTATGATGAAAAATACTATAATAAAATCAACAATTTTTAAAAAATGTATATTCGCATCCTAAGTCTGAGAGTTAATTTTTTAATATTAATTTGTAATTTTTTTTTGTTTGCTATAAAACTGTCTAAAGTTTTGATTGTAGTAACTGGGGTTCTTATTCTTGGAATCACTGATCTTTTTTCCTTTTTTGACAAAAATAATTTTTTCAGTACTAAAAATAAAAAAAAAAAACATTTTTAATTAAAAAATTTTCAAATCAGAACAATTATAAAACTATTTTTAATTTTTTTTTTTTTTTGGAGAATAAGTAAAATAAAAAAAAAGTTTTTTTAGGTTTGTGACATGAAACAGGAAAAGAGTTCAATAATTATTGTGTCTTGGAATTGATATTAAAAGATGGTGAATTAAATTAATGTGGTTTATGATATAAAAGGTAGAAAATTAGACACTATTTAATATATATATTCTATAAGATATATGTGTAAAAGTCAATGTATTTTAAAAGATTTTTTTAAAGATATTACGAATTGAATTTTTGAACTCTTATTTTTTTATATAAAACTCAACAAATCAAAATTAAACTATTTTTCATAAATATTGACCCACTTTATAGGGTTTGGAAGTTTTTTTGAGTGGTTTTATGTCTATTTATTTATCAAAAAAATAGTTTAAACTTTTTATATCAGAATCATTTTTTCTAATTTTAGAGATTTATGTTTTTCTTTTTCTTTTTTGCTTTTTCAAATTTTTATTTTCATTTCGTTTTCATTTTATTATGATTTTTTTTTGATCTCTTTTTTCACAAGAAAGACAAAAAAGGATCTTCCGAAAGAAAAATAAACAATAAGAAACATAATACTCTGCAATATCTTTTAAAATGAATTTATTTAATATCAAAAAATCTTCTTATTAATTTTTTTTTTTTTTTTTTTCAGTAAAATTTTCATTCTTAAAAAACCCATCATGCTTATTTAAAAAATATTGTTCATTTATTTTTTGTTTTATTTTGTTTAATTTTGAAATATTGGGTTTTTATATATTTAGAATGATTTAAAAGCAAATTATTAGTAAAATTTTTTTATTAGTTGTTTTTTAATACAAATTAATATATAATATATAAAAAAAATTATTTTCAAATAAAATGTAACAGAAAATTTCAAGAATTATCCATAATTGAATTAAATTAATTGTACTTTATTCTAAAATATAAGAAACTTTCCAACGTCTAAAAAAAATCTGAATATTTTAAAATTCATTAAAACAAAACAATTAGAATTAAAATTAACTATTTTAAAAATTAATATGCACTTAGATTTGAAATGAGAAATCTCGTTTTGTAAAATGTATTCAAAAAAATATAGAAATTCTGAATTGATAAAAATTATTGAATAAGGTGAATGGGGAAAAAATTCTCTAAATTTTATTGATAATTCTTTACACATCAAACTTTAGTACTTTTCAGTCTAACTTTCATTATAAAGCCGCAAATCAATATGGGTATTTTGTTTGAATTGTTTTTTTCTTTATTTTCTTTTTTCTTTGTTCCATGCATCAATTCAATAATAGTCTTTCTTAATTCCAATATATTGTTCATTCAAAACCAAACTTAAACAGTTTCCATTTTTATAGTGACAGATTATTTCCAAATTGATTTCTTCTTATCTTGTTTTTTTTTTTCATTTTCCAACTATTCAATACCCATAAATAAAAAAAACAAAAAATAAAAAAATGAATAATTAAAAGGAAAATCAGCAATAAATAATTCTCTAATTAAGAATAAAATTTAATAGTATTGGTGATTTGAGAGGTATGTACTTTTATGTGATAATATTTTATATATATTTCAATTTATTGTTTCAGGTGAGTCACATTTTATGAAATTGGGTTTATATTTTTGTTTTTACAAATGTCGAAATTTCATTTATAAGATATTAATCAAGCGATAAATTTTCAATAGAGGATTAATATTGCTGAAATTGGAAAAATATTATATTGGTTGTGTATGATTGTTGTTCTGGTGGTTTTTATCTGAACATTCTTAAGTTTAGTATTAATATTAAAAGTTGTTCAAAAACAGTTAAAATTAATTGATTTTTTTTTACTTCAAGATCCGAATTTATTAGTTTCAGGCGAATAAAATCGAAGCTATTTCATAAATAAGTTCGATTTTTATGTTCTTAATTTAAATAATTATTCCCCTTTTGCTCAATTACCTAAAAAAATCTATTTTATTTTATATAAGTCCCAATTAAAACCAAACCTAAATTAATATTTTAATTGCAAATACAAAAATTAAATATTTTTCTTTACTTTCCTTCTAACAGATAAACCGTAAACTCATCAATTTAGGTTTTATAAATATAAAATAAATTGTTTAAAAATAACTGTCTAAATAAGTATAAAATTTTATAGGGGGTCTATAACCAATCAACTAAGAACTAGAATGACAACGCCAAATCCAGTTCAAAATAATCTGTTTTCCATTTTCATGTTTTGTAAACTGAATAGATAGTGTACATACAACATAAAAAAATTGAAAAAATGAATTTTTTTTATTCAATTTTTTTTTTGGGTTGTGGATAAATAATATCCATTTGATACAAACAAAATGATAAAATTATTTCTATTTTTTTTTTTTTACTTGTTTTAAACTTTGTTGTTTTTTATTTTTAAGTTTCTTGTTTTTTAGTTTTTAATTTTTGATAATATATTTCGTTAAATGGAAAAGTAATTATATAAACAGTAGATTTGAGAAGATATAAAGTATACAGGCACTTATGTTTTTGATTTAAATTTGAGTAAATTCTAAGGAAAATAGTATCTTTAAATAACGGATATTATAATCAATGTTTTCTTAGACTGAGATTTAATTTTTTTAATATTGGGTGAATAATTTTTGATTAAAAAAAAAAAACATTTATATTCTATAAAATAATAATGATTAACAATCATACAAAAAATAATTATTTTTCAATCAATGACAAGTTTTTATAGAAGTTTTCTTTACTTTTATTAACTTACAATTTCAAAATTTTACTTCATTTTTTATTCAAATTTTAATTCTTAATTATAATTTTTTTTTTTTTTTTTTATTTATCCAGATGAGATAAATCGGAAGTTATTCTTCCTTTTTAAAGAAATGAACCGCTATATATTATACAACTTGAAATATTAAAAAAGTATTGATATTTTTCTAAGATTTTGATTTTTCTTCGAAATAATTAAGTTTAATTGATAATATAAAAAAGAAATAGAAAATAGCAAAAAAAAATAAAAAAATCTGAGAAAAAATAATTTTGATTTGAATAAAAGTTAATATTGTTATTGGGGAATTCTTTGAAACTGATATAATTAAATTATTAATTCATTTAGAATAGATACAGTGCTTTTGCGTGTCTAGTGTTACTAATTGTTTTGTAAGCCGATATATTTTCAGAATAAAAATAAAAAACCTTAAGAAAACCAGCATTAACTTTTCCAGAATTTATAAGAAAATTTCTTAAATTGTAAGAAAACTTGTCACTCTACAAAAACCTAAAAGCTTTTATTGAAAAAAGTTTTTTATATATCTTTAGATTAATATATTAATTATTATTTATATACGGGTAACTTTTTTTCTTGAAAGTACATAAAAATACTGAAAATATAAAATTATTGAAAACAAACATTAAATTTTTAAGATTTATTTTTTAAAAAAAAAATATATTTATGAAGGGTTAATTAGAAGGCGATAGATATTAAAATTTATAAAGATGAAAATTTTAATTTTATTTCATAAATTGTTTAGGCTTTCCAATTGAGATAATTTCTTTATTTTGAGGATCGTATTTAAATTCATAAATTTTTCCATTTAAAGAATAAATGGTGATTTTTTGGGAAAGAAATAATAATTTCATTTTTGGTATTGTTGGTATTTGGCATGAAGTAATAGGTTTTCTTTTTTGAAAAGCGATTTTACAAAATGTTACACCCATTTTTTCTTTTGTTTTTGTTTTTAATTGTTTTAAATCTCTTGGGAGATCAAAAATATGCAAGAAGGATCTACTAGTTACCACCGCAATATAATTCCCTAAATCTTGGAAAACCATCGAAGAAATTGTTGTTCGCTTTTTCCCGGCCTGTAACTGTGAAATACAAATGCCAGAACTGCATTCAAATACTCTAACCAGGTTACTTTCAGATGTGCAAACGGAAACCAGTTTGTTGTTTTGTGATAATTGAAGTAAATTGATTGGTTTTTGATTAAACGTTCTTTGGTTTGAAAATATATATAAATAATTCCATCAATTTAAATTTTTATGGGTAGAATAATAATAATAATAAATAAAAGGGTTTGTTTAAATTTTGAATTTAATTTTTTTTTAATTCTCTAAGAAGTGTTGAAATTAAGTAATTTTAATATTTTAATAAAAAAATTACTTTTTAGCTCTCTTTCAAACTATTATTCTTCTTTTTTTTTTCGGTTATTTTTTTAATTATAGAATCAAATAAACCAAAGTAAATTAGTTTTTAAATTGAATTTTATACATTATGATATAATGTATCATTTCAAATATTTTGGTGTATTTTTTTATAATAATTTAAAAATTGGCGAGTAGTAAAGTTTGTTACAAAAAAATACCTTTCAAAAGCATTGTTTGGTAAATAATATAAATTTATTATTATTTACATTACCAATTGAGTAATTAGTTGGTATTTTATTCAATTTAAATCAACATATTATATACCTGGATTTTTAAGTAAAGGGGGCAAAAGAAATAAAATTTGAATTGAAACAAAAAAATTAATATTATTATTATTATTATTTTTTAATTAGAAAGTGATTCTACGAATATATATTTAAAGTTTGTTAAATAAAAATAATTATTTAATTTTTTAATAAGCATTAATTAATCAGCTCAAAACAATAAAAAATAACTATTAAATTTCTTTTTAGTAAAATTTATAAAACCCAAAATAGATCAAAATTTTAAAGTGATTAAAATAATCTAAATAACACCCCTTTGACAAAAAAAAATCTTTTGAAAGAAATTTCTAGTTGTTACTGTTTTTTAACTTTGTTTTTTAAAATGGTCAATATAAGAAATGGTTTTTTTTAGGTTAGTTGTTTTATAGGATACTGTGAGTGTATTTATGAAGATTAGAGTAGGGAAAGATGAGAAAGATGTTTTCAGTTTATGGTAGAGTGGGATATTCTTCTGTAATTTTCAATTTTGGTTGATTTTGGAATTGATAAATAGACCCTTCTTTTGAGATTAAAATTGAATAAAATACTTTAAAGGTGCATAAATAAAAGTCAAAAGTTTTAAAAAATAATATAATATAAATTATTTATTTAAATAGAACTTTTACTGTCGTTTTTTCCTTCTTAGCAGAATGGATCAATCATTCATACATTTTTTTTAAAAAAAATTAGAAAAAATACTAAATTTTTGAGTTTTTAATGGGTTAGTAGCACTTTAGATTAATCAAAAATTAAAGTAAATTAAATTCTAGAAAAAGACACGAGTCTTAGCTATTTGAAAACAAAAGAAAATGTAAATAAATAATCTAAACTAAAATTCAAAAAGATTGGCACAGTTAAAGCAGTTCAAAGAATCACAATACCACAATTTCATTCAAAATTGGAAATAATTTTGGTTTTATCAAATCTAATTTTCAAATATTTTTTGTTTTTTGTTTTCATTTCCTTTTTTCCAAATTATATAACCTTGTTTCATTAGATCTGGAAATTTTGTTTAGAATAACTGATATTTGATTAAGGTTGTATTCTTTGATAAGAAAAATTCAAATAAAATTAGTTGGTATATCTAACCATTTGATCGATCAAGAACCATTCGTGTGAAATCCACAAATTATCAATACATTTTTTTTTGTTTTGCTGACTCCAAAATTTTGGAAAATTAAATTGAGTTTAACATTCTTACAATGACAGTTTCTAGACGCTAATGCCTAGACGCTGTTTAAATTAGAAGGTGCAATTTTCATCACTTTAAAATTCTCCCTTTGACAGATTAATTGATTTTTAGCATTTAACCCTTAACAATAAATCATCACTTCAAAATTTTTGATACAGCATTTTTTTTATTTTGATTTTTCATTATTTATTTTTTGTATTGATAATTATTTATTATTAGTTTTGTGAGTATTGTAAGCGATAAACAATTGTTAACATTTCGATTAGTGAATGGTTCGAATTTAGTAATTTCCTCTAGAATTGATTAAGTTTTTTTTTTTTTTTTCAAAAATTGAATTTTGGTGTTTTGTAAAATTTGAATTGGAATTTAGAATAATTTTGATAAATCAGAATTTCAAGAAATTGCCCAATACATTTTTTTGTTATTCTCACTCAAAAATGTGAGAAGATTTTTTTTATTTTGATATTTAATTTTGATCATTTTTTTTTTTCTAAAATTAAATGAAGAAAAAAAAATTCAATAATCTATGAATTTTTCCAAATTTAAAGAACTAAATAATATATTATTTTTTTTGAATTTATCACTATGATGGGTTATTCTCAAAAGCAAATTTGTTTCTTCTTTTAATTGAAATGACTTTTTGTTTTCATTTTAATGTGATTCCTATGATTCTATGTACTAAAAACCAAAAAGTATTATTTTTTTTTAATAAATAATTTTTGATTTCTTCATTTAAACTTATTTTGAATGATTGTTTAACAAAAGGTCTTTTGAGTTTAAACATTCAAAACTTTAATAAAGGAAAACCCCATTAAAAAAACTTTCAATTTACAATACAAACTCATTTATCAATTTTGAATTTTGTATGATCAAAATACAAAAAAAATAAAAATTTCAAACAATCAAAATTTTTTTATTTTAAAATGTTTTTTTCTTTTTTTTTTTTTTGTTTTTTCAAAATTGAAAATAAAAAATTATTTGAGTACCAAATTAGCACTTTTGTTTTCCTATTTTTTTTTTTAATTTTCAAATTTTGTTTAAAAAATGATTTTCGAAACAAAATTAGTGTCTTTTTCAAAAAAAAAATTTCTCATATTTTTAACTGAAAAATAAGAATTGTGTTAAAATGTGGTATTAATTAATATACATACCAAGAATTAAAAGTTTGTTTTTTTTTTAAGAATTTTGAAAAATAATCTTGTTCAAAAACAAAAAAAAATAAATAGCAAATTTAAATTGTAAACTCTTTTTTTTCAAAGTACACACTTTTAAAGACCTTACCATTATTTTTCTTAGACTTTAAATTGGTTTAAGCCGTTTTTTGATTTTCTTTTTTAATATTTGTTTGGGTCAAGTTTGTTTCCTCAAATGATAAACAAATTTAACTCAACTTTAACAAAAATTAATTTATAAACTATTTTTTTTTTTTTTTTCAAAAGTAAAGATCTAAGCTCCTAATAGTTTTTCACAATAAACATGAGTATGGTTTTACAAAGTTGGAAATACCTTTGTTTCAGGAATGTAGAGCATCATCTTAAAAACAAAAAAAACTTTTAAAAACTAACTAAATCCGGAAAACTTTTAAAGTTTTTTGAAGAATAAGAAAGTAGTTAAAGATGATTATTTACGGAATTAAAAAAAAAAAACTATAAAAATTGGTAACAAATCCAATTTTCACTTACAAATAATCGCCCATTTAGAAAGAAACTTAACTTCCATTGCCTTTCTACCAAGCAACCAGATCTAATTCTAATGGGGATCAAAAAGAGCAATAATAAAAAAATTTTTACTTTGAAAAACGATCATTGGTAACAAATTGGAAAGGCGTTGTGTCTCACGATTAGCACTGGTTTTAATAAACTCTAAAAAAAATAAAAGAAATATTTAGTCTAAGAGATGTTTCATAGATGACTGTTGAGAGAAAAATGTTGGGCACAGAAAAATGGTTGGAATACCATTTTTAATTGGGAACATTAGTAAAAGTGAAAATCAAATCCTATTGATAACTAGGTGAATTGTATATAAATCCAGGTTTAAGTGTGTTACAGGTTCATTAATTTGTGGTGTGTGTAGAATACTCATTTGAATGGTTGATAACTTAAGTAGATCATGCTATTTTAACAAAAATCCAAGTTTTAGTAAAGTTTACTATTAATTCTGAAAATGGTAATTTTTAAACTTGCTTTAGATTATAAGAGATAAGGTTTTGAAAAAGTAGAATTACATTAATGGTTATTCTAATAAGTAGATTATTGTTATTTTCTTTTGTTATTTCACAAACGAAAGAAATTAAAAATAATTTTCAGTAATGTTCAAAATTAAAATTGCTGTCAAACTATTTTTCCCTGTCAAACATTTTTCTCTCAACAGTGATATCTTTTTTCAAGACTTTAGATTGAATGGGATTTTTCGTTTTTTTTGTAATGGTAAATTATTCTAGTGATCTTGTATTTTTTTTTAAAGTATGTATAATTGTTTTTAATTTGATTTTATTTTCTTTTATTTAATTTTTTGGAAAGAATTACTGTGAAAAATAACTGTTACATTAAGTGGTAAAACTAATTTTTGATGTGTCTTGTGAAATCGAAAAATGTTGTCTGAAAATAAAAAGATTAATGCAAATTTTTGAAAATGCTCTCAAAAAATTGTGTTTATTTACAATTAGTAAGTTTAACCATTTTTTCCTTTTACTGAAGAAAGTCTCTAATTGATTGGTGGTTCAAAATTGAAGTAAATTCTTATGATTTAAATTCAAGCACGTAATGGGCTTATAGTGTTTTTTCGATGGTAGCTGCCTTTAAGTGTTTAAATTAAAAAAAAATGTGTTCAAGTTTTTTTCCAAAACCGCAATTGTCATTGTTATTTTTTTTTTTTGTTGATTTGGTTTTGGATCATTTATATCCAATTAAAAAATGAAAAATTTTATTCCAAGTTCTCATTATATTTTACTATTTATTAGTTGAAAAAGCCCAAAGATCTTTATAAAGTCAATGGGGTGGAAACGGTATCTTTGTAATGATTTAATTCAGACACCATATTGAACTTTGAGAGAAAATTTTAATTTGATTTTAACAGTCAATCAAAAAAAATAGGAAAATTGACTTAAATACCCTTTCTTCTTTTGAATTTGGCATTTCTATTTTACACAAGACCAAAAGAAAATAGAGGAAATATTTTTAAGTTTTTTCGATTTTTTGACTTTAAATGAAACAAATCCAGTAATTATAATTTTGATAATGTACTGGTATTTGAAATTTAAATGGGAGAAAATTTTCAACTGATTATCTTTTTTCAAGACTGAAATATTGGTTTAGATTTGGGGTTCTTAGTTCACCCAATATACCTCATCTCAAAATACTATTTGTTGCAAAATAAATGGAACAAAATTTTCATTTCAGCTTTCCAAATTTGTAATTTATAAATCAAGTAACCATTTCAAATTTTTTAATTCCTTAATACAAACATAAAATATTAATTTCACCTTTGAGAAATGGAACTTTTGATAATTTTTTTTAATGTTTGGAATGTGATTTTAAGTTGGAAAGTTGAATGAAAATTTTGATCTTTGTATTTTACAATTAACAGTAGTTCAGAAAAAAAGTGGGAAAAACAAATTAATAGAGAACCACAAATTTCAATCTAATTTCTTCGAAAACTCTATTATTTTCAAAAAAAATATAGAAAATGAAGTTAAAAATGTTTCCCAACAATTTACATTTCGATAATAGTGTTACAGGTCAATAACAAAAATTAAAACCATTACAGTTTTTAGGATAAAAGTGAATGTCTGTTCGCAAACAAAAAAACTAAATTATTGGAAGAAAAGTTCAAAAGTAGTAAAAAAAAAAAAAAGAAAAAGAAAAAGAAAACAAAAGTTTTGTTTTTTTTTTTCTGATTTGTTTTTCGCTTTGGTGTTATGTGTTTAAATTTAACTAAGAAGGCTTTTTCAAAAAGGAAGCATGGAGCCAAATTTGATAAAAAAAAAAAAAGAAAAAAAAAAAAAACATTTACTTGAAATGGTTGCTTGAAGGATTTTTTGAAAAAACAAAACGTAGCAAATAGCCAGGTTCTGTGTGTGGTACTACAAGCGTGTGAAGATTATTTCTGGCACTCGTTGTTGCAAAAAGGTTTGGATTGTTTCTTCCTGTTTTGATTACTTTTTCTCTTTCTAAATCACTAAACCGATAAAACACAATCTCGGTAATACAGCAAACAACTAATTTGTCAATAAACATACGAACGACCCTAATTGGTTGTCGGAAAGTGATTTCGGCTAAATTCTTTGACTGGTAGTCGTCCCATATATATAGTTTCTTTGGGTTAGTCATTCGGACAATAGCAAATAGATTGCTTTCTCCGAGTTGATCGATCATTTTGATGCCATATTCTGTGAACTTTCTGTTGAAACGCTTTTGAAAGGGTGAAAGATCAAACACTTTAAACCCCTGTTTTCTTGAACACAAAAGACAATTTTTTTTGGAATTAAAAGAAATTGCAACGAGATCAGTCATTATACTTTGAAAGTTGCCACTTAAGAAAAAATGAAAAAATGATTAATTATTCCTAAAACAAAGGAAAGCTACCTTAAGAAAAAAAACAACTTTCCAAGATCTGTTTAACAAAAGTTGGCATTCAAAATTTTCTAAAATGGTTCCTATAACGATCCAAATTTTCCATTTCTGGCAGTTTGCAAACACTTGCTCAAAAATTTTTAACTCACTTTTTTAAAAGGGCATTATTGGAAAACAAATTAAACAAATCTATCAGAACTAAATTCAAAAAGGAAACACATTTATTTGAATTATTTCAAACTTATTGTTTTTGGATGAAAATTTATTTTATTTATCAAGAAAAGCCATAAAATGTCTTGAATCAATTTTTTTATCAAACCATTGTATTCAATTTCTCAGAAAGACAAATACAAAGAACTTTTGAAAAAAAATAAAGATATTTCACTAATTTTTACAAAAGAGTTTTCTGAAAAACTATTCTTTTGAACAACAATTTCTTTGAGCAAGTTTAACAATGATTGGAAATATTATTTTTTGAGATTGAAAATTTTCATTTTTTTTTCATTATTTCCTCTTCATAAAATTTAATTTTTGATTAAAATTTTATTCATAAACTAAGAAATCATCAAATTTAAAATGAGTAACTTTCTCTTTTTGATTAGATTGTTTTTTTTTTTTTATTTTTATTTTTTTTTTTGAAGATTTAACACAAAAGCAACTTGCATTAAATTTTTTTTTTTTCTTTTTTTTTTTTACATTAAAAAAGGCGGATTGACTTATTCTCGTGTATATTCTGATATAAATAAACATAAACCAAGAGAGTATTGGGATTATGAAAAATATCAATTAACATATGGCAACCAAAAGAATTATCAAGTCATCAAAAGGATCGGAAGAGGTAAATACTCTGAGGTGTTTGATGGCAAAATAGCAAAAACCCAAAAGGACTGTGTTGTAAAAGTTCTCAAGCCTGTCCGTAAAGCAAAAATCCGAAGAGAGATCTCAATTTTGGAGAATTTAAGAAATGGGCCAAATATTGTTCAGCTGTATGACGTTGTTAAAAACAACACAACAGGAATGCCATCTTTAGTTTTTGAACACGTAGACAACCGTGATTTCAGACAGCTTTATCCTTCGTTTACAGACCATGACGTGAAATACTATATGTACGAATTATTGCTTGCCTTAGATTATTCGCATGCCAATGGAATCATGCATAGAGATATAAAGCCACACAACGTGATGATTGATCACAAACAACGTAAACTTAGGGTTATTGATTGGGGTTTAGCAGGTTTGACTTTCAATTCCAGATTGTTTTTTTGTTTTGTTTTTTGTTTTTATAATTGTTTTTTTTTTTTTAATTTTTTTTTTTTGTTGCTTTAATTTTTCGCTGGGTTAAAATTTTTTTTTGTTTCTAAGAAAAGTTTTAAAATTTTAAAATTCAATAAAGAACTGTGTCGAATTCTTGTTTTGGAAAAAAAAAAAAAAAAATTTTCCAAAACAAAAGAAACTCAAATTTTAAATTTAATGAAAAACACTTTTTCCAATAAACAAAGTAAAAATTTTTATTCCAAGTTTCCAAACCGTTTTACTTTATTATTAGTCGAAAAGAAACAAAGATCAGCACATAACTAATTTAAAAATTGATATTTTTGGATAATTAATTGAACTTCCTAAAAGAACTTTGCGAGAAAATTTTAATTCTGATAATTTGATTTTAATCAGTATTTTTTAGTAAACCAAGTGAACAAAAAATTAAAAGTGTTTTCAATCTTATTCTATTTGTGTTTAAAACTTTTTATTCGCACAAAAATTAAAACTTTACATCACTCTTTGTAAAAAGAACCATTAAAAAGCTTTTTGTAAATACCAACCCATTTCCGTTTAATGGCTTCGTTTTGAACTTGGTGAGTGTTGAGTTATTGTGTTATTTTGTCATTCACTTCTCAACAAGAATTTTCATTTGTAAAAAATTACTAATTCCAAGTTAAAAATCCCAAGCTAAAAAAAAAAAATTATTAAAATAGATTTTTGAATGAAAGTTTTTTAAAAAAATGAGTGTTCAGGGACTTTCAAGTCCAAGTCCAAAAATTTAAAACATTTCAAACCTGTAAAAGCAACTAAAAACAATATTTAGAACAGCTACTAGGAATTGTTTAGTGTTTATAGATTTGAAATAGGAATTTTGAAATATTAAAATCAATTTTTTGAATGATTGAATAAGGGTAAAATGGTAAAAATTGTGAAAAATGTCACCTTTTATTTTGTAAAAGAAATTCTCAGTGGGTAAATTTAACTGTGATTACAGAACTCTATTGAGAGCATTTTTATGCACAACTTTCACCTTTTCACCTGAAAATGTAGCCCTTAAAATGATTTATTCCTAGGCATCTCAAAAAACTATTATTTTGATAGTGATTTGTTTATCGCAATTATTTTATGATTTAAAATTATTTAGCTTTACCAAAAGGGAAAGAAAGAAATTGATACACTACTTAAATTTACAGGCTACTAAAATTTTTTAAAATTCAGAGATCTACTCTTTTTTTATTTCTATCGAAATAAATGTCATTTATCGCCAATCAAGAATAATTTTAATTTAAGGAAATGTGAATTTATGAAAAAACTAAAACATTCTTATATAAAAAATTTCATACTATTTGTTGTAAAATAAATGTAATAAAATTTTCATTCAGGTTTTCAAAAATTGTTTTGAGAGATCAAGTCCAAAACCCAACCTATTTAATCCCGCAAATTTGTTGTGTTATAATTTCTATTTTTAGAATTGGGGACTTTTAAGAATCCTTTAATTCTGAGGATTTACTAGTATTCAAACAATAAATGGTAAACATTTTCAGTTCATTTTGTTTTCCAATTTTTTTTTTTCCAAAAGAATTTACAAAGAAATAAATTGTAATTTATGATTTTATATTTATTTGTTTGATACTTTTTTATTGTAATACATGGTTTGCATTACAATATATTGGGTATATTTTGGATGAACTAACAACCCTAAATCAAAGGAATTTTGAAGAACTAGAAAAAGATAAACAGTTGAAATTTTAATTCCATTTAAATTTCAAATACCAGTATTTTTTTTTTTTTTAGAAAGCTGAAGGAAAATTTTGTTCCTTTTATTTTGTAATTATAAGTAGATTTTATTCTGGCTATTTTAAGAAAGTGTGTATTGTCAAAATATTTTTTCAAGTTTTTTATTTTAAAAAAGTGAGAACTTTTTTTAAAAAACTTGCTCAAATTAAAAATTTTTCAAAAAATAAAGTTTTAAAAAAAGTGAGGACTCAACCTTTGAATGTGGGATAGAGGTTGGGGGGAGAAGAAAAGCACTTTTAAAATTATTGATTACTCACTTTTTTTAAAACTTTATTCTTTGAAAAATTTTTAATTTTTGCAATTTGAAAAAAATAGAACTTACTTTTTTGAAATAGCTGTAATATCCACAAAAAGAATTTAAAATACTAAAACATTCAATTTTAA
The DNA here is from genome assembly GCA_027625915.1 of Anaeramoeba flamelloides. Lineage (NCBI taxonomy): Eukaryota > Anaeramoebidae > Anaeramoeba > Anaeramoeba flamelloides. Next base: position 5,367,873 of record JANTQA010000032.1, on the reverse strand, counting down.
ATTAATTCAAAATAAATAAAAAAATGATTATTTTAATATTTTAAAAAATCAAACATCACAAAAACTGCCATCAGTGTTGAAAGTAACATACTTTTCTTTAATTCTTATTTTTTTTTTAGGAAATTAGTGAATTTTCTGTTAGCTTTTCCAAAATTAAAAAGAATTTAGGGAAAAAAACCATGATTTTTCAATTTACATTAAAAACCCGAGTATATTTGTTGTGTGTTTTTTTTTTTTTGCGTTTTTTTGAATTTAATATCATTTATTTAAATCTTTGGTTTTACTCAATTTTTGGAATAAACAGAAAATTCAAAAAAAACAAATGGAATTTTCCAGAATTCAAAAGAATTGAGAAAAATTTTTGATTTTACTCAATTCTTTTGAATTAAAAAAAAATAATAATAATAATTTACACACTAGATTGCACTTAGACAAATCTAATTGTATTTTTATTTCTTTTTTTATTTATTTAAAAGAAATGTTGAAAATTTATTAAATTTTAAATTTTCCGACAAAAAAACTAATCAAAAGGGGATAATTTCTTATTTGTTAATGCTAAAAGATATTATGTTATTTTTTTTTTATACCATTTAATTTCCATTCCAGCTCTGAAAATCACTTGTCTTATTATCAATATTTAGTATTTAAAAAACTCAACATTTCATTTTTTCATTTCCTAAAAATCTAAATCAAAATTTTTATTTAATTTTATTTATTCAAAATAGAATATTATCATGCAAATAAAGAATATAATGTTAGGGTCGCATCGAGATATTATAAAGGACCAGAATTAATGGTTGATTATAGACTTTATGACTATTCCCTTGATATGTGGAGCACAGGGTGCATGTTTGGTGAAATTCTTTTCATGATCCATCCATTATTTAAAGGAAAAGATAATGATGATCAACTCCCAAAAGTTGCCAGAATTCTCGGAACAAATGGAGTATATGAATATTGTAATAAATATAGAGTCACTCTTAGTTCTAACAATAAAAAATTACTTGGAAAGCATCGAAAAAAAACTTGGGAAAAATTTATAAATTCAGAAAATAAACACCTTTGCCATGAAGTCGCTCTTGACTTTTTAAATAAATTATTAGTTTATGACCACGCAGAGAGATTAACAGCACAAGAAGCTATGGATCATCCATATTTTGATGATATCAGATTAGAAAGAGAAAAAAAAAAAAAATTAGAACAAGAAAAAAAAGAAGATATGCAAGAAGAATATTAAATAATAATATTAAAAAAAAAAAACAAAAAAAAAAAAAGCAATTTAAAATTTATTCGTTATGAATAATCTGGTTATTTTTATATTCTTTTAATTTTAATATTCTTAAAAGTTTCAAAATGAATAATGTCATTATATTTATTTATATATATATATATAATATTATTAACTTTGGGTATATTCCCCAAACCTTCAAAAGCTATGATAATTTATAAATTATTATTTTAAATTGATATCTTAAATCATTCTAAAATTTTATATTGAAGGAATTTCGTTATACTCTTTTTAGTAGTAAAATAATAAAAAAAAATAATGATAAATTTTCTCTTTTTTATTTTTTTCGTTTTTTTTTTTTACTGGCTGAATTTTCTTTTGGTTGAGAAGAAGAGTTGGAATGGAAAAAGATCAAGTGGTTACTTGATAATATTGAGTATCTGGAACACGAAAGTATGCGTAACTGGAAAAAGTAAAAAGATAAAGCAAAGTGAAAAAATGACCAATGATTTATAGGAAATTTTAGATCAAAAAGAAAATAGAAATTACAACCGATTAAACAACCACCCCCCCATACGAATATTAATGAGGTTTATTAGTTTAAATTAAATTAATCAAAAGTATTGTGGATGGAATTTGGATTTTCTTAATTAAATATCGTTTTTTTGTTTTTTTTTTTTTGATTTTTTTACCAATTCAATGTTATTAACTCTATTTAAATTTCTTTCTTTTTTTTTTTTCACTTTTTTTCCTTTCAATTTTATTTTTTTTTTTACCTTTTTTCTTTTTAAACTTAATTATAATTTGGGTATGTTAATTTGATATATAATCATGGAACCGATTATTTTACGCAGCTTTTTTTTTTTTTTTTTGGAAATCGAAGTAAGAGTACATACAGAGTGTAATTTAAATTTCTTCATATATAATAATAATAATAATAAAGTTTCTCTCTTTCCTTTTTTATTGATAATATGGAATTATGATAATAACAATTGTTAACTATAATCTAGTTTTGGAAAGTCGTATTGATAAAGATTAAAATTTCCTCTTTTTTGATTGTTGATTGTTCGAGATAGAACTCGCTTCACATTTTGGTTTTTTTTGAATAGAATTTTGTACCCATAAAAATTATATATATACAGCCAGTTCCACTTTTAAGAGACAAATTTAAAAGAAAATTTAAGGACACAGAAAAATCTCAAATTAAAGCAACTTTTTTGGATTTTTTTTAACACAAATTATTGCACTAGGATTTGAATTTTTACCTAAATTTGAGATTTGTTTTGTGTCTTATTTTTCGACCAAAGTTTGTGTCTTAAAAGTGGAACTGACTATATGTCTATATATAACAGAACAGAAAATTATTTTAGACTGTAATGACCCAACTCAATAGATATTATTATTTTTTAATAAAACTTAAACTATTAAGGTTTAAAATCCAAGAAATTTGAGAACCAAAATAACAATTCTTAAAGCTAAAAATGATATTCTTTTTTAAGCAGATCAATATATAACTTATGTTGGGTTTAAATAGTGTTTAGAAAAAATATTTTTTTTCAATTTATTTTATTTTTTCTAAATCCCAATGTTATGAGGGTAAGACAAAAAAATCTGAAGGTAAATTAATTACGAAATTGAATTTTCTGTTACAGTCAGCTCCACTTTTAAGGCAAAAACTTTCAACTAAATTTATGTCACAATAAAATCTCAAATTAAAGTACAAAATTTGAAATTTTTTATTTTACAATTTATTTTGACTAGAATTTGAATTTTGTGCATTAATTTGAGATTTTTTTTTTATACCTTAAATTTCGTTGAAAGTTTGTGCCTTAAAAGTGGAACTGACTGTATCAATTGGAATTATTATTATTTTGGTTTGATTTTATTGATACTTTTAAAAATTGATTTTTTTATGGAAATCCGAATCGAGAAAATCTTAGCTAATACAATTATCTCAACTTTTAAGGCCCAAACTGCAAAAAAATTTAAGGTGTAAAAAAATGGACAATTTCATGCTCAAAATATTGGATTATGGTAAAATATTCTTTTTAAAAAAATTCGAAAATATGAGTTTTAATTTGAGATATTTTTGTTCCTTATTTTAGTTTGAAATTTGTGTCTTAAAAGTGGAAATGATGATAAATTGGAAGATATTTAATAAAAAGAATTGATTTTTATTTTATAGATTGAAAATTCTATTTATGTTTGTTATTTGTTGTAAATTTCAAAAATTATATATACAGCCAGTTCCACTTTTAATACACAAACTTTCCACCAAATTTAAGGTATAAAAAATAATATTAAATTAAGGCACAAAATTCAAATTCTAGTAAAATAATTTGTGTAAATAAAATTTCCAAAAAAATGTGCTTTAATTTGGGATTTTTTTGTACCTCAAATTTCGTTGAAAGTTTGTGTCTTAAAAGTGGAATTGACTATATATATATATATATATATAGGTAATTCTGTAAGAGGGGAACAAATATTTTAATTACTGACTTAAAAAATTCATTCATTATTATATTTTTACTAATTTATTGTCCTTTCCACTTTTAAGATATAAATTTCAAACTAAAATAAGGAACAAGAAAATTTCAAATTAAAACTCATATTTTCGAATTTTTTACACCAATTATTTTACTATAATCCAATATTTTGAGCCTTAATTTGTACATTTTTTTACACCTTAAATGTTTTTGCAGGTTTGAGCCTTTAAAAGCCGAGCTAATTGTATTAACTTTTGTTTTTCTCTATTTAGATTTGGGGAGGGTGATCATTTTTTTTAAAGAACCAAATAAAAGCCTACCAAAATAAGTATAATTCCAGCAGAAAACACAAAATTCAATTTCATAATTAATTTATCTTCCAGTTTATTTATCGTACCCTCAAAAATTTGAGATTTAGAAAAAATAAAATAAATTTTCAAATATTTTATTTTCGAAATACTATTAAAACCCTTATTAAGTTAAAGTCCGATCATCTTCGAACCAAAATAACAATTCGTAAACCACGTTGCAAGATATTCTTTATTTCAAATTTCGGGGATTTTACAACTTAAACTAATTAAAAGATGTTTGGTTATGAGAAATAATAGAAGTTCAAATAAATCTAAATTAATAATTAATTAAAGTACTCTTTTTCTTTGATGTGAATATAAATCAAATATATCATTTTCCAAAAATTGATCGCTTAGTTAATATCTAAAAACAAAAACTATAATTTTTATAAAAATTTAGCAGAGTTATTTATCAGCCTTTATTATTATTTTTAGTTAAAGTCCATAAATCACTTCTTTTCACACTGATTTAATTAAAATTAATAAACCCAATACTTTATCAGATTTGGAGAACGAATTATCATTTTTAAAAGAGTTCATTTTTTCCTAAATAAATTTTTAGTAAAAAGATCTGATACTTTTTTTTTGTTGGGATTAATTGGGATTAATTCAACGAGAATATTTTGAAAATATTTTTATTTTGATTGAAATCCCACTTTTAGTATTTTCTGAGTATATTGGTCAAAGAATATTTAAAAGTTAATCTGATCTTGAAAATATATGAAAAATAAACCAAATAATTAATCCTGAGATAATCACCAAAATTAATCTTTTATTTTATTATGAATTATTTATTCAATTTATTAAATTTATCGGAAAAAATCAGGTAAATTTTTTTTTATCAACTATTCAGAGTATAAATAAAGATCATTTTTTTTTTTTATAAGATATTTGATAAGATTTATTATTTTTTTTAGTTATATTATTTTGTCTTTTTTGTTAAGTATTTTACATTTGATTATTTAATATAGAGCAGTGAAAAAAATACCGGACATGAAAAAAATCCCGGACAAGATTTTTAATTGTGAATATTAGTAAAATTATTATGTAATTTCAGCTATTTACAATCAAATTCCCTTTTTTAAGAATCGAACTTTTTCAATTATATCCCCCCCACTTATTAGAATGATTATTGATGAAATCACACTTGTTCAAAACACCATTCAACCAATCAAAAAACAAGAAGAAAAATTATCATTTTCCAAACTCTAGTAAACCTCAATAAAACTGGATTGTTTTCCAAAAAATTTGATCAACATTAGGCTATCAAACAATTACTCAAGTATTCTAGAGACACCTTACTTTGATGAACTTTAGGTAGGTTTATTACTAATCTCATAAAAAAATTGGTTATTTATAATAAGGATTTCATTGAAATTAGACAAAAATTTTACTAATATTCACAATTAAAAATCTTGTCAGGGATTTTTTTCATGTCCGGTATTTTTTTCCCTACTATACATGTTATATTATCGTTATTGTATGTGACTTTTTATATTTTATTTTTTGTTTATTTTAGTGTTTTGTGTTATATGATTTATATTAAATTTTGAGTGTGTATCATCATCAAATGAAGTGGTTTGTAAAAAAATTGAAAATTTGATTTTTAATATTTTCATCTTTTTTTGATGAATTCGTAAAATCGCAATTAATATTATATAAAGTCGTATTTTTCATGACTTTTTTAGATTCTTCCGTGGCGCAGTTGGCAGCGCAACAGACTGTTAATCTGGAGGTCGGTGGTTCGAGCCCACCCGGGAGAGTTTTTTTATGCCCCCTCTTGTTTTTTTTTAACTCAATATATTCTTCAACTCCTAAACCATTGTTTTTTGTTTAAAATAATCCGAAAAAGTTGTTTTTTTTCAATTTTATTGATACAAAAAGAATCATTTTTTTCACTTTTTTGAAAAAAAAAAAGTAAAAAATTTATTTCCCAAACAAAGAAAAAATGAAATCAGAAATCTCAAGAATTGAACCTAAAATGAATCCCTAATTGGTTTGAAAATTTAGAATAATTTTTAACTATCAACAAAATAATCTCTCAACAATAAAAATTTTTACAAAAACATTTTACAACTTTTAAATTTTTTTTATTTGAATCAAAAGATAACCCAAAAAAGATTAGAAATTAAATTGTCTAGAAAAATAAGGTTGAAAGCTGAAAAATCCAAAAACTAATTAAGAACAAAATATTATCAAATATTCCAAAAAAAGCATTTTTATCTTTGTTTCTGATCTAAAAAAAAAACATTAATTAAAAGGATTTGTGTCTGCCAATAAGAATCCAAAGATCAAAGTAGGTTGTTATTGGGTCTAAACCACATTAGTAATACACACGGTTCAAAAATATCTCTCAAAAATTTGAATAATCAAGTAGTAAAATAGTACTATTTGATCATCTTATTAATTAAAAATAATCCTGTATCAGCAAAAAAACCCAACAATTTCAGAAAAAAATCTCATATTTTAAGACAAATTTAAAGGTTGGGTTATCAATATTCAGACTCCAAAGTTGCAAAATATCCATCTTAAATTGGTCGCAATATGAAGATTAATTACTAACAAATTCAAATTTTTTTAAAAAAATCAAATAATCAACGAATAGATCTTGTAAACAAATTATTTCCAAATATTGAAAAAATATTGATTCTATAATAATCTTTATAAAAAGGAAACAAAACTAATCAGTCTTTGGATTTTTATGTTAATGGTTATTGAGTTAATCTTTGAAATTAAAAAATTATAAAAATATTTACTTTTTGAAGTTCTTAATATGAATTATCAAATACCCAGAATACTATTATTTTGAGTTTCTATTTTTAGATTTGGAATAGAGAATTAAAAAAAAAATTTTCTCAAAATGAAATTTTTAAAATGTGTTATTCGTAAAAAAGTAATAAATTATCGTGCAATAGGATTTTTAAAATAGATTTTTTTGAGCTATTTGAGCCATGGCGCACTAATATCATTTACACCCAATTACAACATGCTTTGATTATAGAGAAATCTATAGTGACGCCAATCGCTTAAAATTGATTTAAATTAACAAAATGAAATAGGATTGGAAATGGAAATTCTAGAATAAAAAAATTATTATTTTACGATGATATAAGTTTTACTCTTAATTGCAAAATAAATGTATCAAAATTTTCATTCAGCTTTACAAAAAAATCAAAAAATTTTAATAATTAAAATAAATCTATAAAGTCCCAATTCTAAAACCAAAATTAATAACAATTATTTGTTTACTGTTAGAAAATTTGAAATGTTATATGATTAATAAAATCTTTTTTTGGAAAGCTGAAGGAAAATTTTTTTCAATTTATTTTTCAACAAATAGTATATAAAAAAGAAAAATATTGAAATATTTACCATTTTGATTAACAATAGAAGAAATTAATTTTGTCACATGAACAACTTAAAGGGCTAGTAAAATTTAATTTTTGTTTTTTCCAATGGTATTAGAGTAATTATTTATACAATGGTATGATTAAACCTAATTGGAACGCCATTTATCAACTTTAGGGAAATGGATTATCATTTTGAGAAGGGTTCATTTTTTCCCATATTTATTTTCAGCAAAGAAGATCTGAACCTTTTGGTTTAGATTTTTTGGAACGAAAAAGAAAATAAAAAATTTACCAATAATTTTTATTTTGAAGGAAACTCTCTTTTAATAATTTCATAGAGTTTGTATGAACAAATAAAATTTCAATTTTAATCTTATTTCCTAAATATATTAAATTTAAATCATATATTTAATCATTGAAGATCTAAAAAATACATCATTTTTTTCTATTATTGAATTGGGTGATATACCAAAATTAATTTCTGTTTATAGTTAGGTTTTCCAGAATTTAAAAGAATAGAGTTAAATCTTTGATTTTACTCTATTATTTTGAATTTTGGAATACCTAGACACTTACGTTCAATTTTTTTGATTCTAATTTGAGAAATAAACGGAAGATTTTCGTTATGTTTTTTTTTAGTTTTCGAAATTAACCGAAAATTTATTAAATTTTCGTTTAATTTCAAAAATTCAAGAAAAAATCCGTTTTTAGCTTTCAACAAAATTTAAGAATAGAGAAAAATCTAAGATTTTACATATTTCTTTTGAATTCAGGAAAAGTGCCATTAACTTTTCTTGATTTTTCTGTTTATCTGGAAAAACAATATAGTCAGTTCCACTTTTAAATAATAAACTTTTAACTATATTTAAGACACAATAAAGTCTCAAATTAAGGCACGAAATTCAAATTCTAGTAAAATAATTTGAATAAAAAAAATTCCAAAAATTGTACTTTCATTTGAGGTTTTTTTATCATAAATTTTGTTGAAAGTTTGTTTCTTAAAAGTGGAACTAGCTACATATATCGAATTTATTAGGATCGCCACATTGAAAAACGTTAATATTTATTTTATTCACAAATATTTATTAAATATCTTGGATTTTAACAGATTTTATAATTTTTTTTTTTAAATACCAATGGTATAAATAATGAACATTTCATATTAAACCAGTTATTTCATAATATATATATATATATATATATATATAGATAGATAGAATTATTAATTTGAATTGATTTTATTTGTTTCAAAACATTCAAAAACATCAATAATAATAATAAAATCTATTGATTATTTTGATACTTGGACCAATAAAGCCCCTTTGAAATAATAAAGATTGGTTGATTAATAATTGAATTCCAATAATCAAATTTAAAAGTATCCCTATCGGATATAAAGTTGAATTTTCCAGGTCTTTTAAAAAAATATTTTGAGAGAATTTTTATTTGATCATTTTTTTGTTTTTTTTTCTCAGATTTCTTCTTTTTTTCTTGACTATAATCTTCATCCAAATGAAAATTAATTTGATTTGTTCTTTGAATCAAATAATTACCATTTTTTAACTAATACAGAACACCAATTTACAATATAAGATTGTAACTTAACAATAAATTAAAAATCCTAGAATTTGAACTCATTTCAGACCCTTTAAAATTTTCCAAAAAAAAAAAAAAAGATAACAATATCTGTTGGAAATAGAAATTTCTAAATTATTAAATGCCAATCTAAATAAATTTAGAGAAAAATTAATTATAAAAAATTCTGGATAGAAAGGTTCAAGAATATTTAGAAAATACCAGATATAATAATAATATCAACAAAAAGTCATATCGCTAGGTGCCGTAGTGTACAGTCAAGTGCCTAGGTTTTCCAGAATTCAAAAGAATAGATTAAAATCAAAGATTTAACTCAATTATTTTAAATTTTGGAAAACCTAACAGCGATTTTCTTGAGGTTTTCTGTCTTATATGTAAAGTGTTCTAGGTTTTTTTTTTACTTTTTGAAATAAACAGAAAATTTTAATAAATTTTGGGTTTATTTTGAAAACTCAAAAAACCAAACGATATTCTATTGATTTTCCAATTAAATAGAAAACCCAAGAAAACCAAATGAAAATCTATTGATTTTTCAAATAAACAGAAAACTCAAGAAAATCTTAAGGCACTTTTCCAGAATTCACAAGTATAGAGAATAATCTTTGATTTTACTCAATTCTATTGAATTCTTGCAAAGTTAACTACGGTTTTTTTTTAATCCCAGAAATTAAAAATAAATTTCAGAATTTTTATTTTTATTTCCCAAATTACAAAAACCCAAAGACAAAAAATATTTAACATGGGTACACTCAACTTTCATATTAAAATTAAGAAATTTCACAAATTATCCAAACTTATATATATCTTTTTATGATAAAATTAAATTAAAAAAAATTCTGGAACTTATATAAAAATCATTTTATTGCGAAATTAAAGAAGATGTTGACGTTTTTCACCGTGACTGTCCATTCTATGGAAAAAATCAAAAATTTTGGATTAAAAGATTTCAATCAAATAAACAAAAAAAATAAAAAATTAAAGAATAATATTCCTCACTGATATTATTCAAAATAAAGACTCCTTATTTATTTTATGATTAGCAAATGAGAAAGAAATTTATGATTCTTTATTGAAATTCCTAAACAAAAATTTTTAAAATTATGGAAGTACCTTCAAGCACTGTAGAGTACCTTCATGTGGCTTCGAAGTGTTGTAGAGTTCCTTAGAGTACCATCAAGAACCTATCCTTTCCAGAATATAAAATAATGGAGAAAAATCTACCATTTCTTATCAAATTAATGCAACAAAATTTTCATTCAGCTTTCCAAAAATAATGTTTTAAAATAGGTTAATTTTTTATTTTTTAAATTTCATAAAACCATTTTAAATGACAAATTTTGTATTTACCTTACGAAATGAAAATTTGGATGATTTTTTTAATTCTTGGTATGATATTTTTGGAAAGCTGAATGAAAATTTTGATCCTTTTTATTTTATAATTAATATTATACATTTTCTATATATTTTTGAATTATGGTCAAGTTAACGCCGGTTTTTTTTAATTTGAGAAATAAAAAAACAAATTATAAAAAATTTTTTCAAGTTTATAAGAATTAGAGTAATTTTTTTAAAATTAAGTAGTTTTTTTAAACTTGGTTATTCCAAAACTTTATAGTTTCTTTTTTAAAATGTATTTTTGTAAACTTCCTTCATAGATTAGAAGATTTTTTTTATCTTCAAGGTAACTATTTTTTTTTGAGAATAGTAGAAATAACTTGAATTGGGACATTTTCAAAAATGAAGAAAAAAGGATCAAACCATTTAAAAATAATAATCCCATTTTGTAAAATAGTAGTAAAAGTTAGTTAGATTCTTATAATAATCAGATTTTTACTTTGTTTTTAAATTTCAAGATCTGATATACTTTATTGATTTGTTATTCAATTTTACTGAAAGTTTTTTTTGATTTTTATCTTTCCCTTAAACAATATCAAACAATTTATAAATGTTATATTTTTTTGAAATAAATTATGTGATTTTGGCACTTTATTTTACTGATAAATTCAAATAAATTTAATAAAATTTTCTAGTTCAATTTCCATTGTTGTAATCTCAATTAATTTAACTTTTAAAACAGCTCAAGAGATATAATCTTTTGAATGGAAACCAAAATTTCAAAGTTTTATAAACATTTAAACCTATAAAATACTTTATTCAAAGCTTGTGTAAAAATTTGAAAAATGGTAAATTAAGTAAAAATTTATAGATTTATTTATTTAAATTATCAGTAGTAAAAAAAACTTTTAACAATAATTTCGACCCGAAAAATGTTTGAATAGGACCTATCTTTGGAAATAATCAGCAAATGTCAGCAGAAATTCTCGATAGGTCTTGAAATTCTTTAATTGGATTATGATATTCTTTTTAAGAAGAAAAATCAAATTTAGTAACAAAAAACAAACCTCAAAAAAGGTAGATTAGTCTGATTTTAATCAAATTTCATCAAATACAAACTCTTCACAAAAATAGATCAATCAACAAACCAAGACCCTCAAACAACAAGATTTCAAATTCAAAAAGAAAAAACTCAAAAAAAAAAAAAAATCAAAATATAAATTTTATTTTAATTAATCCAAGTGAAAAAATAGATCTTATTTTTTCAATTGTTTAAAACAAAGAACAATTAAAGAGAAATTTTCATGTGAGGATTTCTAAAAGTCAAAAAATAAAATGTCAAGATAAAATCTAAAAAGAATAATCAGTAATTCTTTAAATGAAAAAAAAGATAATACTGAATGCAAAGAAAATCAAAGAGAAACCGGTAATGTATGAACCACTGAATTCAAAGGATTGTGTATCACCCCAACCATCGATTTCATCAGCAAAGAGCATATTTAAGGTTTCTCCTTCCAGATCTGTAATTGGTTTGCATTCTCCAAGTTCAAATGTTGTGACATCTTCACAATCCTCGGTTTCTTCATCTTCACATCTTCGGAATTGGAATTTGTTTCCACTCTCAACTTCAATTTCATACAATTTATCATCTTTTGCTCTTTTTCTTACTCTGTGTTGAAATTGATAACTTCCATTTTTACCTCCTTCACAGTTACCCTTGTTGTATAACCACATCGTATATTTGTTTTCATAGCCAGAAGTTTCATCATCGCCGCTTCCACAAAATACAAAAGATCCTAAAACAAGAATTGCAATCACAAATAAATAAGTTTTCATTTTGAGTTTTGTCAGTGAAAAAATTTTTTTTGAATAAATAATAATAATTAAAAAAGAGAAATCAAAAATTAATGATTAATTTAATAACAAAAAAGTTTTAAAAGTGATTTTTCAATGAAAGAAATTTGTCAAATTATAAATCAAACAAACAACAGTTCAGGGTTAATCAAAAGAAGGAAAAATCAATAAATTTAATTCTCAATTAAAAGATTTGGATTATGAAGAAAAATCAAAGTATCAGAAATTTGAGGGCTTCTTATGGTTTTCTTTTATTTTTAAACAGTTTATAAAAAGATCAATTTTTGAAACCAAATTTTCAATCCTAAATTTTCTCTTTAATTCCAAAAAAAACATTTTTTAACAATTTGGAATTAAATTTCAAATTTCTTCTTGTTTCAGATGAAAGGATATCAGGGGTATGAGTTTGATTTTATTTTTTAGGTAAAAAAAAAATATAATAATTTTTTATTTTAAAGAGACGAATTGAAGAACTCAATAAGAAAAAGAAAAGAAACAGAAAAAAAAAAAAGTTTTTAACAGACTAATTTGCTATTCAAACACTTTTCTTTTTTTTATTTATTTTTAAACCTGATTTTACAAAATATACCAGAAATCTGAATAAACCTCAAATATTTCACACTTCTCTACTCCACATTAAGTGGCTTTAAATGAATTAATTTAATGAAGTAAAAAAATAAAAATGAACAAATGCCTATTAAAAATAAAAAAAATTTGAACTTGAGATTTGTTTTGTCTTTTTAATGAAACATACCAAACAAAGTTCAACTTTGTTCAGATAAAACTCATTTCAGTAAAATAAAAAATTTAAAAAGCAATAAAGTTTTCCTATTTATCACAAATGACAACATCAAAACATTCTCGTTGTTGGTCGATCAGGTAATATAAAAACAAACATTGAATTAGTCTTCAAACATTCATTTTTGAATACTCTCAATTCTTTTTTTACACAAAAATTTTCGATTATTTAAAAAATTTTTCAAAAAAGATAAATTTTGACATTTACTTATTAAAGTCCAAGAATAACTTTCGGTTTGTAAACAAATTTTGCTGTCAGGAAAAAAAAAAAAACCCAAAAAGTGATTTTTAATTGGAAAACTTGATAAAATTAAGAGTAAGATCTATTAATAAAAAAAAATCAAAGATATTGTCAGAACAGCCAACACAACACAATCAAAAATTTGTTGAAACTATCTTTTGGTAAAAGCTTTTATTTCGTTTGTATCTCATTTTCAATTTGTGAAAAAATTTGATTATTTTAGAGATCTTTCAATTTACTTTTCTGGATAATCAAGAATATTGAAAATTTTTTATATTTTTGTTTCAAATAAATATATGAAATCTTCTTTAAAATTTATTTATTTCTTCTTTTAATTAATTTTACTTTTTGTTTTCACTTTGGTAACCAATTAAAAATCTTGCTGTTTTTTTTTTTGTCAAATAGTTATTTATTTTGCTCGATTCTTTTGTGTTCTGAATAAACTGGGTACCTTCTTTTTTGATTCTCTTTGATGTTAAAAACCAAAAAGATAATTTCTTCAGTTTTCTCTTGATTATTTAAATTAAAAAAATACGCACATTTCGGTATTCTTGCGTTTTCTTTTTATTTACAAAATCAATAGATTTTCGTTAGTTTGTTTTTACTATTTGAAATAAACCAAATTTTTTTAATATATTTTCGGTTTATTTCAAAAAGTAAAAAAAACCCCGAACACTTCACAAATAAAATAAAAAACCTAAAAAAAAACCTAGAACCCTTCACAGACAAAACAGATAACCCCAAGAAAATCCCCATTAGGTTTTTTTAATTTCAAAAAAAAAAAAAAAAAGGTAATTATTCTATATTACTCGGTAAACATTTGTCGACTCTCCCAAAACTATTTCACAATAATTAAATATAAAAATTATGTAACTAAACCCCAAAAATATATACATTGTCCATCAACCTAACAATTATAAAATTCAGGAAATTTATTAATTGCTTAAATAGATATTATTATGTAATCAATAAAAACTCAAACAAATTTGTAATATACGTTTAAAGTATAAAAAGAAGGAAATTATAGAAAAAATTGATCATTTTTTATGGATATATCATTTTGATGAAAATTATAGATTAATTTTTCATAATAAATTAAAAGAAATAAATCTTCATGAATTAATTTTAAATTAAACCAGTTTGAAATTATTTTCATTAATTAATAATCATGAAATCTAGGATTTTATGCTAAAATTCCTCAAACAAAATAAAAGTACAAGGGTAAATAGAGTGTAATTTATACCCCCACCCCCGGAATAGAATAAAAAAAAACATTTTCTCATTTTAAAAATATAAAAAAAAAATGTAAAATTTTCAAGTAGATATATACCTTTTTAATAATTGTTTTGACATATTCACAAGAATCGTTAGAACAATTCAGATCATTTTGTTTAAAAAAAAAAAAAATTAGAAATTTGAATATAAAAATACCGAATTTCGAAAAATCTTCATGAAAATATTATATTGAAAAAATTAAATTTTAGAAAAAAAAACAATTTATTAATTAAACTTTAATTGATTTTTAAAAAATAATGTTTAAAATATACATATTGAAACAATACTACCATTTTTCAATATGGTTAATAAATCTAATTTTTCTAAAACCAAAAGAATTATCACAAAAAAAAAAAAAAAACCCTTCACATTTATAACCTAGCAATAAACACCAATTATAGTGTAGTAATGATGTAAAAGATAAACGATGTAAATATATCCTATTTCAAAAATTTGGACACACCCAAAATCAAAAATAGACCAAAAAAAAAAACTCAATTTATTATAATTTTTCCAAAAGTAATATAAAACTCCATTTAAGTTAACCCTGTATTAATTGTTTTTTAAGTAATCACTTTCATCCAAATAAAAGAAAAAAAAATATAAACTGAAAAAATTTAAAACCAGTGTGTCTAAAATAATGAAACGAGCGGAAAAAAAAAAATGTATTGGTAAATTTGTTGAAATTTCACCAACAATTGTTGATCGATCAAATTTTAAGATAACATCAAATAATTGTCTATTATTTTTCTATTGAATTAACTCGACACTAAAATTCTATCAAACATTGAAAAAAAATTCACAGATCTAAATTGTACACAAATTACTTAAATGGAAATGGAGAAATGAAATCAAACCAAAAAAGAAAGGAGAAAAACTGAAAAAATAGTTGGTAAAATTAAATTATTTCCAAATTGAATTTAAAGTAAGCATTGTTATTTTTTCAACTGCTTAAACCATGTTCAACTTTTTAGCATTTAGTTTATTTTAAATTTAATTTGAAATGTATCAATTGATAATAGTTTTTTTTCTTAAAAAAATGAAAAAATAAATTTATTCTGCAAAAACAATTTACCTTTTCTAGGTTTCTTAGTTGATCAAAATTTTTTGTTACTTGACAAAAACAAAATTCAAAATAGAAAATATCTGAAATCACATAATATTAATACTTTATCATGTTACCCTTAAAGGCGAACCATACTATTGAATAGTAACACAATAAAATCAGATATTGATATATTACAAATTTATACTAATCAAAATTCAAATCAAGTTAGCTCAATTTTAATTAACTTGTGGATATTTTCTGAATGTTTCTTGATAAAAATAGGAATTTTAATTGTATATATAAATCTCCTAATAGGAATAAATATTTAATTTCCAAAAAAAGAAAAAAAAAAAAGAAATAAAAGAAATAATAAAATTCGGATTATAATTGAGATCCAATTGAAGAAATATTGAAAAAACTTTAAATATTCCAAAAAAATAAATTTTTAAAAAAATTCCAAAATTATTAATTATAATTCCAAAATTTGACATTTCATTTTGGGAAAATAAAATTGCTATAAAAAAGATTTTTTGAGAATATAACTTCATTTTGAAACAAATTGTGTATTATCACCTTTTTTTAAGGTTAATTTGGAGTTTCAAACATTTTTTATTTTAAATTTAATTATTTTAATAAAAAAATAAGAGATAAAAAAAAAAAAAAATCAAAACCACCTAATAAAAAATTAGAATTTTCAAGTCATTAACTCATTAAAATAATAACATGTTTTGACATCTACAAAATGACCTTTAAATATTACTTTATACCTTTAAGTCTGTAAATCACTTTAAATAAAGATAAATCAAAGAAAGTAAAGTTCAAAAAAGTAATAAAAAAAAAACTAAATAATAACCAAAACCATAAAAAATTACTGTTTGCAATATCGGAATATTTAAGATAAAATATAAAAAAAAGGTGTTTTAATATCATTGTTAAAGAATATTTGAAGAAATTGATTTCTTTATCAAATATAAAAGTTTGAATAAAAATTTTGTTGTTTTTTGGTATTGAAACTTACCATTTTCAAAATAATTAGATAACCAGTTTTGGTAAAAAAATTTATCAAAAAAATTACTTCAGAAAAAGTGTTTTTAATCTGTTTCAAAATATTACTACATTTTTTTTGATTACTATAATAAATTATTGTGAAATGATTAAAATAAACATCAAACGAAACTTTTTTTCAAATAAAAGGGCACAAAAGATTTCAAGAATTATCATAATTGAATCAAATTAATTGTAGTATCATTCCAAAATCGAATAAAATCTTTAAAAACTAAAAAAAACTCAACTAAATCTTTAAAACTCATTAAAACAAAGCAATAAAAATTAAAATTAATTATTTTAAAAATTGATGTGTACTTTTATTTGAAATGAGAAATCTCATTTTGTAAACTGTAGGGGGGAAGAATATTATAAAATCAATATCAACAGTTGAAAAAGGTAAATTGGGAAAAAAGTTCTCGACATTTTATTGATAATTCTTTAGACATCAAACTTTTGTTCTTTAAAGTCTAATTTTCAAGAAAAGATTCAATTAATCTGGGTATTTTGTTTGAATGTATTTTCTTTATTTCTCTTTTTTCTTTGTTCCATATATCAATCCAATAATAGTCTTTCTTAATCCCTAAATCTAGCTCATTCGAAATCAAACTTAAACTGTTTCAATTTATACACTGGTAGATTATTTCCAAATTGGTTTCTTCTTCTCTTGTTTTTTCATTTTTAACTATTCAATATCTATAAATAAAAAAAACATAATGAAAAAATGAATAATTAAAATGAAAATCACTAATAAGTAATTCTCTTATTCAACAATCAAATGTAATGGTATTGATGATTTGAGACGTGTACATTTTTTTTTGAAAAAGAGTTTATATAAAAATTGTAAAAAAAAAAAATTCAGAATTTAACCACAAGTTTAAATCGTTGAAAGAATAAAAATACTATACTTGAAATTGAATTTGGAAATAATATTGATTTTACAAACTATTTCATTATTGTTATGAAAAAATAATTAAACCTATAAAATATGTAGACACATTTTTTTTAACTTTTTAAATTTTATTTATGAACCTTTGTTTAAATGATCAAATTCACCAGAACATTTGGGATTATATAAGAAATCAAATCGGAAGTTGTAGCCCTATATTAAGTCTTGGATAGTATATTATCTTGCTTAGATATCATGATTCCAATTTCATAAAAATACTTTCGATTGAAAGTCCAAAAATCAAAACACTTTATTATTAATCGTTAACTACATTTTTAAATCTTAACCAAAATTAATTTTTAAAACAATTCAAATCTTCAAAATAACAAATTTTAGAAATAAACCTTAATATAAAATCATGAATTATTTTATGAACACTTGGGAAAAACTCAATTCTGATTAAGATAAACCAATAGTGAAAATGATCTATTTATTATTTTAACAATTTTTCATTCTAAATCTTATATCAAAAATCAATTTTTTTCAAAATACTATAAATATCAAGATTAATTTTCCAAATGAATTTTCTATAAAATCCAAATTAGGAACCGATAAAATTACTTTATTTGAAAATATTGAATAAAATAACCAATATAAAAATAGTGATAATTCTACATTTCCAGGTTCTACTAAGATTAAGTTTTAGCATAAATTATTGAGTTTTCCAGCACTTTTCTTAGTTCTCTCAAGATAAAATTGAAATAATGAAAATCTACTTTTTATACCCATACTTCTTCAAAGGTTTTAATCCCCCACTTAACTTCTTATTAAAATTCTTTTGAGTTACATTATTTTTGCTTGTGTTTGTAATTACTTTTTGAATATTGTACCAAAAAATTTATCACTTTTTTTCAAAACATAATATATTTCAAATTTTACTAATTCAATGGAATTATATTGACTGTTTGATGAAATAAAATTCTTGTTGTATTATCAAAAAATATGATTGGTTGTGGATTTGAATTTCAAATAGTTGAAAAAAAACAATTTATTTAAAACTACATTTTTTTTCATTTTTCCATTGTTCTATTTTCAATTTTTTGGAGATTTTAAATAAATGACTTTTCATAAGCCAAGTTTTGTTTCTGATTGGATGAGTACTTCAAAAACAAAGAAAAAAACACAAAAAAAAGCAATTAATGAGAAAAAAAAAAGAAGATCAAACCGTCCTATACAAGCCCAATCACTTTTACAAAAGAAAGATCAAAATTTAAATGGAAACAAAAAAGGAAATGTAAACCAATTTTCGAGATCAGAAACACACCTCAAAAAGAATCAGAAAAGAGTTATCCAGAAGCAATCCAAACATATTTTAAACCAAAAAAAAACAAACACAAAAAAAACGAGTAAAAACATTCGAACCAATATTCCAACATTCAAACAGCCAACCAGCAGCCACCCTTCCTTTCAGCCATCACAACAAACAAAACTCAAATCAAAAACCAACACTAAAACAAAAACAAAAGCAAAAGCCAAAACCAAAACTCAAACAAAAAAAAAAATAAATATTGAAAAAAAAACAAACAAACAAGATCAAAAAAAGAGCCAACAAAAAATAAAACAAACAAGAAAAAAACAAAAGCTAGTTAAACAGAGGGGCAAGGAAAAGTCTCACCAACAAAAGCCAATTTCTCTTCGTTTTACGTCAAGATCAAAGAGCCACATGAAAAAACCAAAAATAAATTTAAATAACCAATTAACAAAGCAAAGGAGT
The DNA here is from genome assembly GCA_027625915.1 of Anaeramoeba flamelloides. Taxonomy (NCBI): domain Eukaryota; family Anaeramoebidae; genus Anaeramoeba; species Anaeramoeba flamelloides. Next base: position 5,348,605 of record JANTQA010000032.1, on the reverse strand, counting down.
GGCGAAAATAATAAATTATTTCTTGACAAATATGCGCCGATTTGTGAAGGCGACTTATCGATCCATTCGGGGAAAAGAAAAGCAGTGAAAAATTGGTTAAATTATTGCTTTTCTTTAACGAATAATAGATATAGCAGAAATACTAAAGGGCAAATCTTGATTCTAAGTGGCCCCGTGGGCTGCGGCAAAACTGCCCTGGTGCGGGCGCTGTGCTCTGATCTCAATTGCGAAATCGCAGAATGGAGGGAACCTATTGATTCGTCGTCTCGTGATGAAAACTACAATTACCATATTAACCCCGACTCAAAATTGAAATCGCTTGGGCAGTTTCTTTCGCGCGCACAAATGTACCAACCATTAGAATTTATTGTTACGACAAATAAGGAAAAGCTAAAGCAAAGCAAATTAAAGACTCAAGAGCGGCCATTGTTAGAAATAGCCAACCAAAAAAAACGAAGAAGAACACACTCAACTTACAAACCCCAAAGAGAAAGCAAAAACCAAAACCAAAACCAAAAGCAAACATATGGCACGCGAGCTCTGCCTCGCGCCCAACAAACTCATTTTCCAAGAAAAATTATTTTGCTTGAGGAACTTCCGATCCTTGTAGGGTATGAACAAAAAGCGCAGTTTAATGATCTTTTGTTTGACCATTTGTATCGAGGGATTTTTCCTTTAGTTTTGATAGTTTCTGATTCTGTTGGATTTTGGTTTCCGTCATTTTCAAATTCAAGGGCACACAATCAAAGGAACCAATTTGCAATGAGGAATGGAAATGGAAATAGGAATAGTAATAATAACATAAGAAAATCGCTTTACCAAAATAAAAATAACCACGGCGTTTGGGGGTTAGTTGATAAAAAGCTGCTGCAATCGCAAGGGGTCACGGAAATTAAAATGAACCCAATTGCGCCATCTTTATTAAAGAAAACAATGAAAAAAATAAACCAAGCTGAGAACCTAAGACTTTCTGAAACTTCAATGAAACTGATAATCGAGCAAAGTAATGGTGATATTAGACAAGCAATAAACATACTTCAAATAATTTCTTTAGATCTAAAGGCTCAAAAATATGGGATTGTTTCCAAATACAATGAAAAATTAAAAAAAATGAATCACGAGATCAAAATGAAAAAAAAATTAAAAAACAAGACAAGCCATGATTTTGAAAAAACTAATAACGATAATAATCAATTTAGTCGTGATGCCGGGCTCACTATTTTCCATTCCCTTGGGAAAATTATTTACCAAAAGCGTTTAAGAAGGCGCACACCTTTATTAAAATCAAAAGCAACACCGACTACGGCCGCGTCGACTTCTTTTGAAGAAATCACGATCTCAAACAATTTTCTTATTGATAGCAAGGAATGGAGCCCATTGGAATTTGACCCAGAAAACGTAATAGAAAGAACTAATTTAGCACCTTCCTCATTTTTAATTCATTTACACGGCAACTTTTTAACATATTTTGAACAAATTGAACACGCAGCATTTGCGTTTAGATATTTGACAACAGCTGATACGATGATCACCCGCTTATGGAACGAAAGAAACACGTTAATAAGAACCATCCTCTCTGGAATTTCCGCCCGTTCCATAATAATCGCAAATTATGAAACAATGCACTTAAAAAATAAACAACAAAAATATTCTGTATCATTGTTCCACCGTGTCAAATTTTTTGAAAAAACTAAAGAAAAAAATAAAAATAAACACCAAATTTCTTCTTTGTTTGAAAAAACAAGAGACAAAGACGACAATGAAATGCTAAATCATAATTCATTAGATTTACGAAATATCAATAAAAGATCTTTTGTTCTCGACCTCATGCCATATCTCGGCAGAGAACTTAATTATTCCGTGAATATGTCAAATTATCAAAGAAATATCATTAATTCAATTGGAAGATTCCCCCATCGATTTTCCCAAAAAAGAACAAATGTTGCCCAGATAAATATGAATAAAATTAAAGAAGAAATCCAAAAAATTAATTATTTAGATATTGACGATATTGAAGAAATATCAGATTAATATAATAATTTCTATTTTTATTAATTTTATTAATATTCTTATTAACTTAAATACATTAATTCTAATTTAATAATCAAATAAATTAAAACATAATTTTATTACTATTTTTTTTTTTGTGTGTTCTAAATCTTTTTTTTTTTTTTTTTTTTTTTTTTTGGAAAAAATTATCTTCATTGTAATGTTTTAAATATTCCTTTTATATAATACTAGATAATGGGGTTTCCCCACTTTTCAATAAAAAGGAAAAAATACTTGTTAAAATAATAATAAAAATTAACAAACGAAAGAAAAGAATGATTTTTGAAAATTCTGAAAGTGATTAATATTTTCTTTGTTGATTGGGGACGGGGGTAAGTGCTGAGCAACAGACCCCAAAAGAAATAAAAAATCAAATAGATAAAATTTTACAATTACAACCAAACTCAAAATCCACAAATGGTGAACTTTCAGAGATATTATGTAAATGTTTAATTTTTTTTATTTTTGATAATATTAATATTACTTGAGATAATGTGTTTCTTCATTTATGAACTTGGGAAAGGGAAGAAGTAATAATCATTCTTAAGGAAATTTAATATTCATATCCTATTACCTATTTCAAAATATTTTCAATTAGAACTTTGAGATAAAAACACCAATGAATATAAGAATGTTTAAATCTATCAAGAAAAAAAAATATCAAAAAAAGCAAAATCATAGATTATTACTCGCCTGAAATAATTTTTTATCGTTAAATAAAGAACTGTTCTTCAATATCCAATAAAAAATTATTAAATATTATTGATAATTCACTATTTAATAATTCCAAACTCATAAAAACATGAAATAAAAAATTATAAAAAAATACAATCAACAAGTTTAAAAAAAAAGTGAATCAAGGTTTTTGAGATGTACATTTTATCTTTATTATTTCTGAAGATTTGCTTAAAAAAAGGCTAACAAGAAGTTTTTTGATGATTTATATATTTAATTAAAAATTAAATTACAGGGTATCATTGTTTACGGGGTTTCTGGGTGTTTTTACGATCTTTTTTATGAACCCAACTTGACTTTCTTAAAAAAAACTAAAATGTGAAAAAAAAAAATAAATAAACCAAATTAAAAAAAATAGTTAAAATATTTGAAGAAATTATAAAAAAAGGATTTTGATATAAAATAGAGATTAATTTTCATAATAATATCTTATAAAATTCAAAAAAATCTTCCACTATAACATTTAAAGTATTCCAAATTTTTTTTAAAATCATAGTTTTTTTTAAATTTCAAAAACAAGATTGAATTATTTTTTTGAGAACCACTTATCTCCCAAAAGTTATAAAAAGTTATATCTAAATTTAATGATATTCATACTATTTATTTATCTCAAAAAATATTGTTGAAATTATTCTATTTTTTTTAATTTATTTATTATCTCTGAAAATAAATATAATCAAAAATAATAATAATTATCAAATTATTTATTAGATTTTTACTTATAAATATGTCAAATTCCAGAATATAGTGACTCATTCTCAGAATGTTTTTGTTTTTTTTTTTACTAACAAATACTTTTTCAGGTATACTCATTTTTTTAGTGAATACTTGTTTTTTTTAATATATTTGAGGAAAAGTTCAGATTGTTAGAGAAAGGTTATAGTTTTTCACGAATATACCACATCTAATAAAAAGGGTCGATGTAAAAAATATTAGGGTATTTATAAAAAAGCGGTGTCATTTTTTTTTTGAAATTAGATAAAAAATCATCTTTGTTAGTGAAGGTATTCATTAATTGGCAATACCAAAAAAGTTTAATATTAATAGAGATTGAATCAATGACTATTGTATTTATTTCAAAATATATTTGTTGAAATCTTTCCAAAAAATGAAAAAAAAAATAACACTTCTTTTGGTGAAAACAATGTACAACCAATTTCAATAAAAAAACTAAAAATATGGAAAAGGTAAAAATCATTTTTTAAACTATAAAATGCAGTTATGTGTTTTCAATTCTATTTATTTTTTTTAAGATTCAACAAGTTATTAAAATGATTTTTTTATTATCATAAAGTATTAATAAACATCAATTTTCACATCAAAAAAAATATCAGATAAAATTGAGATCAGAAATTTTAAAAAATTATATTTAACTAATACAATACTATGAAACAAATTGAATTTCTATCAAGAACCAATATATGTTAATTAATTATTTTATATAGTTAATTACTTTTTTGAAGATTGGGTTTAATGGAGATATTTTAAAATAAATTTGCTCCACTTTCTTGGAAATAGTTTAAATCAATTTGAAAATCTTTTTTTTACAGTTCTTTAATTAAAAAAATAAATATTCTAGTAAAAATAATAAAATAATAATTTTTGGATCATTAATTATATATCAATTTATTTTATCCAATTACAATAAAAGAAATGAACAGAAAAATCCTTATTAGACACTATAATTCAAATTACAAATTTAGAGATAAACAAACAATTAATGACTAATTGAGAAAATATTGTTGAAATCCAAATAGAAAGTTTTTTGAAAGAAACTTTTTAAGGTTACAAAGTTAAATTTTCAAGAAGAAAGATAAATTTCCATTAGATCTTGTGCTTGATTAAAAAAATCATTCACATTTAATGTTAGAATTTATACAAAGTGTAAAATTATGAAATCGGATGAACAATAAAATGATAACAAATTTCAAATTAATAAATATTAATTAAAGGTTGACTGGTTATTTTATTAAAAAATCCTTAAAAATTGAAATATCCCATAACTATTCCAGATACTTTCGAAAATTTTTTCTAAGAGATTCTCCAAATATAAAATTTCAATGGAGTAGATAATATCCAAAGTATTTTATTTTTATAACAACATATGATACAACGAAAAATTGAGAAAGGAGAATTTACCTCAAGGTTGTTATTGGATTAGATGAAAAGTATACTTAAATTTCACCATCAAATCAGAACAAAATTTAGTAATTGTTTTGATCTGATCTTTATCTATTTTTTTATTTTTTTTTATTCATTTTTAAAAAATAAATTATTTTGAAGATAGGTTTGTTTTTAGACAAAATAACATATTATAAATGCCATCAGAAATAAAAAACTCGATTAATATAATGACTTGGTAATTCTGAACAATTCATAAGATTTCAAAACATATTCTATTAAAAAATGATAATTTTTTTTAACAAAAATTGGATAATTCAAATTACTCCTTAGGGATAAAATTGACTTTTCCACTTGGAAAAAAAAATTCTTTGAGCAAAAAACAAAGTTTTTTTGCAAAATTAATCAATATTTAAACGAAATAATTACATTTACATGAAAGAATTAGCTTTTCGTGTATTCAAGACTTTTAGATGAAAAAGTCTATGAATACTCTATATGAGAGGTTATCATGATGATAAAACTTCAAAATCTAAAGTAGGTTAGGTTAGGTTCAGTTTTTTTGAAGATCTAATAAGACCAAGTTCACCAATTCTTATAATGATTTTTTATCCCTGACGTGAAACACCAAAAAAAAAAAAAAAAAAAAAAAAACAATAAGCATATCTTATATTTCATATCAAAAAAGATAAACCCTCTGATCAAGTAACAAAAAATTATTTCTTGTTAAAAAAAGAAATTCCATGTAATGTAATTAATAAAACTTGTATGAGAAATAAAATATGATCAAATTAAAAAAAAAATAGATAAAAATATCATTACTTTTTAGAGACAAATTCCCTATCAATTTTATTTCTTTTTTATCCTATTTATTTCAATAAAAGGCTAAAAAAAAAAAAATCAATTTTGAATTGAATAAATTGATAATTATTTTTTTGAAACATTTTTTATTCCTGAGGACATTTTTTTCAAATCCCCAACTATTTTTGAATAGGTTTTTGATTTTTTAAATTCTTTTAACATTTTTGAACAAACGTTATTAGTATTCATTAAATGATAAATCTTAGCAATGGAAACGAATGGCCAGCCTTGATAACCTTTCATGAATTTCTTTGATCCCATATCTAATTTGATGTGCATGTTTTTTTTAATAAAATAGTCAACGATAATTTCGATATCCTTTTTCATACTTTTCACGGGATCCTTAGCGTATGGCCTGGCAGAGGGTTTATTTTGTTCTACTTTTTTAGCTTCAACATTTGACATTTGCAAAATTTTTGCAAAATAATGATAACGATTTGAGCTTGAAAAAAACAGGCGCTTATCTTTATCCTTGGTTGAAATTGCAAAGAAGTCATCTAATAGATTTCCTAATTTCTCATTCTGTACCAAAAAGTTACAAAAACCTGCTTGGTATTTAATTAATTGGAAGATTGTCCTCCAAACATTTTTGTTGTATTCAATATCTGAATCTTGATGGCTGCATTCGAGTATTCTTTCAAAAAAGCTTTTAGAATTGGTAAATAACGGATATAAGTCCCGAATTTTAATAAAATTTCTTAAGCAATCAAACATCAATTTTTTAAATTCGTAAGATTCATTTCTGGCAGATTGGATTATATCCAAAATTCTGGTAATATCGGTAACCATGAATGAAATTTTTGGAATATCTTCTGGTAATATTAACGAAATTTCGTTTTCAGAATTTTGAATGGTCCGAACCAAATCCATTCCTTTTTTAGTTTTTAAAGATTTTTTTTTTTTTTTCTTTTTACTTATGTTGGGTAATTGTGAAGTTATGATTCCTAATTTTCTTAGTCCGTTGGTATATTCTGCTAAGAATCTTGCTAATTGGATCAACATTGGATCATATAAGTTTTTGGCCTGTTTGGAATAGATTTTGTTTGTAATTTCAATGAATAAAGTTTTTGAAAATAAGACAGTTTGGTTATAATTAAAGGGAACATTGGGATGTTTGGGCAATTTTTGATATAAATAAGAACAAAATTCTGTAGTTAGAAAGGTAATATGCGACCGAATTGGTATTAGATTTTCTTTCACAACTAATATTTTTCTTTTTTCTTTATTTGCTTTAATATTCTTTTTCTTTTTCTTTTTCTTTTTCTTTTTCTTTTTCTTTGTATTTGCTTTTGTATTTATATTAATATTATTTTCATTTTCAATTTTAATATCATTTTCAATTTTTTCTGTGTTTTCATTTTCATTTTCATTTTCATTTTCGTATTCTTGTAATTTTTCTTCTTCATTATTATTAAAATCATTATCACTGCCATTATCATAAATATCATCTTCTTGATCCTCATCCTCATCCTCATCCTCATCCTCATCCTCATCCTCATCCTCGTCCTCGTCCTCGTCCTCGTCCTCATCCTCATCGTTTTCTTTTTTATTTGTATAAATATCTTTATTTTTATTGATATCAAAAAATAAATCGTCAATTATATTTTGAGTGGCTCCAGCATAACTTTTGGAAAAATAATGCAAAAATTCTTTGCTTAACATTTTATTCCAAATTATTTTTGATGCATTTTGTACATGTGTAAATTTTGAATTTGAAAGTAATCTCATTCGGAATACCAAATCTACTTCTTTTGAAAATAAAATATTTAATAATGCTGATCCTTTAATATTTAATAATTGAATGAATACAAATAAAAAAAAGGATGATACGGAAGATGATCTATTGGCAATTCCTTTGAAAATATCATTTTCAATAATGTTTTGATTCTCACTTAAAAAATTTACCGTTTTTACATAGATTTTTTGGATTTCTTTGTTAATTAATTGTTTTAATGATTTGCATTTTTGAAATTTTTGTGTCGTTAAAATGGTAGTAGATAGAATATTTAAATAATAGGATAAATAAACCGTCTTAATAAATTCTAAAACGATATGCTCTTTTCCATATTTCTATTCATCATTTAAAAATGAAAAAAAAAAAAAAAAAAATATTTATTTATTTAATATAATATCATTAAAAGAGAAAGAAAAAAAAAGAAGAAATGCGAAAGAAAAAAAATGAAAGTAAAAAAAAAATTATAATTTTGAGTTGAGTCTTTAGTTTTGAGTTTTTAATTTATTTCTTTATTTGTTTATTGTGATAAAAATTATTCAAGAATCGTTCAAAAATATTTTGTTTTATTTATTCATACAGACGTTCCAAGGTTACCTTGATTTTTTTGATGAATCAAATTTTGATGCTGATATAAAATTTAAAAATTTGAATATGAAGGAAAAAAAGCTCATATTCAAAAAAAAAATTCATAAATGAACTCTACTGAAAGAAAATTTTCTTCTGGAATGATCAAAAAATAAATTTTTTTGTCTTATTAAGAGTAAATCTTATATGGATTCTCAAAGAATTTTCAATTTTTAAAGTTATTTTGTGAACGGATTTTTTTTTTTTAAGATTCTATTCATTTCCTTCTTTAAATTCTTTTAAAAATTACAAAAATATCTTTTGGATTTAGAGAACAAATTATAAAAATTTGTAAAAAAATAAAAAGTCAAATTGAATTTTGTTTCTACAATATAGAAATATTTTTTTGAAAAATGGTCTTATTGAATACAAAAAAATGAATTTTTTTTTTCAATATATATATCTTTCAAAGAAAAAATATATTTTATTTGAATAAGACATAATGTTTATAGTTTGTAAAATATTCTCTGATTTGGGCATAATAATTAAGTCAACTTCTTGTAATTTAAATTTAGGAAACTAGTATTCACATTCAGGTTTTTATTTTTAGACTTTTTAATTAAAAAGTTTCAAGAAATCCTTTCTAAAAGAACTAACTTTTTTATTATTTTCTCATTTACTTTTTTTTCTAATTTCTTTTCTTTTTTTTTTCTTTCTCTAAAAAGGAATTTTTTTAAAAGTTTTTTAATTAAAAAGTAGAAAAGAAGAAAAAAAATCAACGGTGTGGTTCTAAGTTGGTCGGTAACTATTGAAGAAGAGAATTGGTGGTGGCCATTTAGCTTCTTCTTGCAGAGAGTTACCTTGTACTAGGATTAATTTATAGCGAGTGCGGTAACAATGTCTTGTACTGTTATCAACTTCTGTGAAGTATGGTATTACATAAACTAGGTGAAGATGATGGTGGTGATTTTAATTTTTTTGAAAATAATTAATATAACTGGAAACAGCTAACACTCCATTCAACACTCGGTTAACAAAACAGAACTTTTAATTAAGTTTATACTTTTTTGCATTATATTTTTTACTCTCTTTTATTTCAGAAAACTAAATTGAGTTTAAAATACTTCTAATGACAGTAATTAAAAGGTTATTCTGATTACTCTTTGAATTAGGAGTCACAAATTTAGTCACCTCAAAACTCTCTCTTTAACATATTAACAGCTCTTGGGTCCTTAACACTTGCCAATAAAGCCTTATCTCTTTTATTTCTGGCTTTTCTTTCTCTTCTTCTTGTTCTTTATCCAAAAATTAAATTTTTATTTTTATTTTTTTTAAGAAAAGCTATCCTATGAGTTATAATCTTGCCTACATTATAGCTAGGATAAAAAAAATCTAAAAGCAATTTAGAGTTTCTGGAAGTGCTGCCAAGTGTCGTGGAGTGTCGTGGAGTGCCGTGGAGTGCCGTGGAGTGCTTATGTTTTCCAGAACTCAAAAGAATGGAGTAAAATCAAGGATTTAACTCAATTCTTTTAAATTTTGGAAAACCTAATGGCAGTTTTCTGAAGATTTTCTCTCCTTTCTTGAAGTTTTCTGTTTTATTTGTTAAGTGTTCTAGGTTTTTTTGAGGTTTTCTATTTTATTTGTGAAGTGTTCTAGGTTTTTTTTGCTTTTTGAAATAAACAGAAAACTCAAGAAAAGCTAACGGTAAATAGGAGGTAATTTTGTTGAATCACTTCTCTTCATTATAAATAAAAAAAAAAAAAAAAAAAAAAAAGAACTAACGTTTGTTAAAACTTAATACTTTAGAATAAATTTTTAATTTATTTTTTTTTCATTCGAACTCTGTAGACTTTGTTACAAACCTTTTTGGTTTATTTGTTTTTCAATTGTTATTTGTGAAACAAAAAAAAAAGTTTTTTTTAAGATTTTAATTTTTATATTTGAAAATTCAAAATTTCTCAATTTTGATTAACTTTCTAATAAACAAATTCTGCAAAATCCAATTCTGAATAAATCATGTCAAATAACAAAAAGACTGTTGATTTTTACTCTGTCAGTTTGGAAGAAATTAAAAAAACAATAGATCTTGAAAAATTTAAAAAAAAGTTGAGATATTGGATATTTTCAAATCTAGAAATACAGCAAAGTGAATATTTTTCAAATAAGAATTAATTGTTTCGTTCTAAAAAAATATGAGAATTGAACCTCAAGAAAGATAAAGTAATATGAATCGAATCAATTAATAAGTCGGTAAATATATCAAATGTTTGGGTGCTGGTAAAAATCTAATTTTATTATATAATGTGTAGAATTTTAAACGAAATAATGTATTTTTGAGGTTTGAAACTAAAAAAAAATCAGATCAATAACCAGATCATGAAATAAAATTCAATAATTAATTTACAATTTGAGTTAATTATTGAAAAAACAAGAGCAATTTGTTTATTAAAAATAGATTGAAAGATCAAGGGAAATTTTTATGGATTTAAACAATTTCAAGATTTAAAACCATGAATATATTTTGATTTTTAGTAAAGTACTATTATTTTTTTTTATTTTTTGAAAATTACAATAATTATGGAAATGAAATTAAAATTCAAAATTTTTGAAAAACGTTAAAACATTCCAAAGAATCACAATACTACAATTTCATTAAAATTGGAAATTATTTTCATTTTTGTAAAATATGAAAATTAATTTTTTTGTTTTCATATCATTATTTTTCAAATTACGTTATATGTATAGTTAGATCAAAATTTTTTCAACGATTGATATTATGTTAAAGTCAGGTTGTTCTAAATAGAAGAACTCAAATAAATTTAGTTGTTGGTATCTAACCATTTGATCGATCAATAATCCTAATAGAATTTCAACAAATTGATCAATGCATTTTTTTGTTTTGCCCATCTCCAAAATTTTTAACACACCGATAATTTATTGGTATTAATAATTATTTATTTTTTGTTTTGCGGAAATTGTAAATTATAAATTATTTTTTAGCATTTCAATTAGTTTGTGGTTCTAATTTGGTGCTTCTTCAAGAATTTATTAAATAAGATTTTTTTTCAAAAATTGAATTTTGGTGTGTTAAAAATTTTGAATTCAAGTTTATTTAAAATCATATCAATAAATTTGTTTTAAATAACTATGACAAAAAGGGTTATAAAAGTTTCATTTAAACAGTTGATTTTTTTGAATGGAAAAATTTTCTGAGCCTGATTAAAAAAAAATTAAAAACAACTCTATAATCAACAAACCAATTTTAATTTGTCTAATTTTGGTTCCTTTTTTACTATGAATGGGTAATAAGTAATTATATAAATATCTTTGTTTTTAATCATGTGAATTTAGTTATCAGGATAATACCCACACGCCCACACACACACACAAAAAAAAAAACAATAGTATGATAAATTTTAAAAAATAATTTAAAAAATAAACAAATACCAAAATAAATAAAATAATAATAAACTTACATCATTTAATAAAGAGATGGTTTCATTTTTTAAGGTATAAATATTATATTTTTTTTTGTTAAAAAAACAAATACCATAAGTTAAAAAATATATTTGTTTTAAATCATTTTCTTGAACAACATTTTTGAAAATTCTTAATCCTTTTTTTGTTTTAATATAATTTTGAATAAAGTATGAAAGTTTTCCATGAATAACTTGAGAATCATAATTTTGATAAATTAATAATAATTTCTGCAAATGATTTTTATTAATGATTGAAGAAAAAAGATCAAAATAAATTTTTTGTTTTTGCTTATGTTTTTGTTTCTTCTTTTTCTTTTCCTTTTTCTTTGTTCTCTTTTTTTCTTTTTCTTTTTTGTTTATTTTTTGTTCTTCTTGTATTTCGCTTTGATCTTCATTTTCGTTTTTTTCATTTAAAAAATTTTCAAATTCATCTAAAAATTGAAATTTCGTTAAAAATGTTATTAAATATTTTAAATTTAAGTTTTTTGTTTGCTTTAATTCATCTTTAGCTTTTGTGATTAGTTGTTCATTGTTCTATAAAATAAAAGATTATTTGGGTAAAAAAATATTACATGTTTTTTTAAAAGTGAATTGTATAAATATTTTCCATATAAAAAAAAAAAAATAAATAAATTACAATAAGAATAAATATCATGATAATGATAATAATAATGCTTAAGAATGGGAAAAAAAAAAAAAAAAAAATACTTTTATTGTAATTTCTCTTGGATGATACCAAGCGTTTAAATAATCAAGTCTGGAAGAGAATTGCAAAGAAATAACATCGTTTTGAATTTGTTTTAAATATCCTTCATCAGTTTGTATTTGATTCCAATTCACTTTTTCTCTGAGTTCGTATTCCGCAACAGAAAATTCCACATGGTTATTACCAATTGATTGTGGGCAATCAAAACGCTGGGATTCAAATGATCGTTCTAAATCATGTCTCATTAAGGTTTTACATGATAATGTATTGGCACCTTTTGAAATTGGGCCAAATCCAGTTAAAACACCATGAAATTTTCCCAATATAATTCTTGAATATGATTTAAATGATTTTAAATTTTTTTGAATTTGTAATGTGAAATTGTCAATAAAATCAATAATTTGTGCCTATTTTTTTTTTTTTTTTTTTAATAAATAATAATTAAATGAATGTTAACGTGTAATAATAAAAAAAAATCAAATAAATTTTGGAATTTATGTATAAAATATAAGCAAAAGGAAATAATAGAAAATATTTCTCATTTTTTTATGGGTATGTCCTTATCTGAAAAAGATGAGATTAATATTTCATATTATAAATCATTTTCCAGCCAGAGTGGTGCAGTTAGTAGTGAATTACATGTATTTAAAGGGTTTGCAAGGATATTATAAAAAAAAATTAATTTTGGAAATTACAAAATTGAAATAATTTTTTCATATTTTTGCACATTGTACTTTCATTTTTGCTTTTTTTTTTTTCAATTTTTTTAATTGTTTTCCATATTTTTTTTTATTGCAAGATTTATAGTCACTTGGTAAAAAAGTGTTATTCTAATGTTATTTAAACTGTGAAAATAATTGTAGTAAAATCATATTGATTTCAATTGGAATTTTTTTTGCTATTCAATTTAGGTTATCAAAATTAACTTTTGTTGTTTTTCTCAATGGTTGACTAAGAATTTTAGTTTTTCAATTTTTAAGAAAATATATTGATTGATTAGATTTATTTCATATGGATATCTACTATTCTCTGATGTATATCATTCTACTTGTTTCTTATTTATTTTTTAAAGGTCATTTATCAAAAATAATTTATATTTGAAAATTTTTTTGGGAATCCTTGGCAGAAACAAGGCTTATTAAACAAAATAAAACTTAATGAACAAATTTGAAACCATTACAGTTTCAAAATTCTTTTCATTAATTAAAAATTGTGAAATCTTTGATTTTACGCTTAATATATTTGGAAATGGAATTTAAGTAAAAGTACATCTAGGGTGTGATTTACGCATCTTCAATATTAATAGTAATAAAAAAAATAATAATAATATTTTTTGTATTTTAAGACTTTTTAAAATTTTCAAATTTCATTTATTTAAGTTCCTTTGTTTCCTTTGGTTCCTTTGTTTCCTTTGGTTCCTTTGGTTCCTTTGGTTTATACTTTTTTTTTTTTTTTTAGTGTTTGGAGAAGGTAAAAGGGATAAAAAATGATGATAAGAATTGGTAAACTTGTTCATGATTATATCTTCAACAAAATGAACTGGTTCTGTTGAGATCTTAAACAAATTGAACTCGGCTTATGTAACTGAATCGATTTGAAACCAACTGAATTAAACTGAACCAGATCGGCCTTTTCGTACAATTTGTCTAGTTGGAACTTGACTAATGAATGCTGCCGAGTCGATTTCTGTTACTGAAATGTTACAAAAACAAGATTTAGGAAGCATGCAAAAAACAAAAATAAAAAGCATGAAAAAAGCAAACGAACAAAAAGAAAATTTTGGCAAACGAATTCTTATTCTTTAAAAATCAGCACTTTATAGATGTATCTTATCTATGAAAGTTATAATTTAAATCTTAAAGTAACAAATTTCATTTGATCTATAGTTGGTCAAATATTTATACCTCTTGATTTAAATGAATTATGGTGGCGATCCATAAATTTTTGATATCTAAAATAAAAAACCACCACCCATCTACAATCTGGATGTGCAAAATAAACTTTTCAATCAAGTTTTTACTTTTTTTCAAAAAAAATCTCTTTTATTTCTTGCTTTTCTTTTTCTTTTACTTTCTTTTGTTTAAAAATAAATTTTTTTTTCTTTTTATTTTTTTTAGAAAAGCTATCCTATTAGTTATAATCTTGCCTAAATTAAAGCTAATATAAAAAAATTTAAATAAATTTTAGAGTTTCTGGAAGTACCATCAAGTGCCTAGTTTTTTTTAATTCCAGAATTCAAAAGAATAAAATCTCAGATTTTTCACAGACTTTTAAATTCTGGAAAACCCTTCAGTGTAAGAGGAAAATAATTTCCTCCCTTCAAAATAATAAAAAAAAAAAGAAAAGGTTTTTTTATTTCGTTTTAGTTTTTTCAAGATCTCTCTTTATAAATTCCTTTAAAACCTTGCAAACACAAATTAACAATCATATTATTACTGATGGTGTGATTTCACCAATGATTTTGTGACCTTCTTTTTTAGCAAATAAATTTGGATTATTTGAAATTAAATTAAAAAGGGGGGGTTCGTTTCATTAATAGTTATTGGTTTGTTGTTTTTTTAATCATTTATAAAAGCATAAATTAAATCTCAAGAAATATAAATCACGCCAAAACTCCTCTTTATATTATTTTTTGCTAACAAAAAATCAACTCATTTTTTCCATTTATTTATTTCCATCCAAAAGGATAGAAATTTCTTTTTAATTTGATCTATGTTTAATTTTTCTCAACAACATTAAGTGGAATTTATAATCGACATTATCTTGGAGGTTAAGTGGAGATCCTAAATATAAAAATTCTTTATCTAATAAAAATAATATAAAAAAAGGAAATAGTATTATTTTTTTCATTTAAAGTCAAAGACTATCACACACCAAAAAATATCTATGTTAAAGTTAAATATTCCCTAAATGACTGAATTTTTTTGTTTTCTGGTCAAATTTGATCCAAAATAATTTATTTTTCAAATTTTATATAAAAAATTTTTATATGTACTAAAAAGCGTTATATATAAATGATCAAAATTTAAAGTAAAGAATAAAAATAAAAAAAAAATCATACCTGATCTTGTTCATTCATTTTTTCCCAATAATCTAAATTTCGAATTTTTCCAGTTAATTTAGAATCAATTAATGATGTGATTGATGCTTTTACTGGGACACCTAATCTTTCATTAAGTTTTATAATTTTTTTATGCCATGAGCAATAATGAATAAATAAATTTTGTTTTGATCGGATAATTGCACTTTTTTTGTCAGTTACCTAAAGAAAATCAAAAAGAAAAATAAATAATAAGAAATAACCAAAAAAAAAATAATGAAAAGGAAATAGAATTAAATATTTTAAAACTATGAAAAAAAATTATTCTACTTTTGTTGATTTCAATCCAACTTGATCTTCTAATTGGGAGGCGTGGGGTGGTATGATTTTTAAAGTTTTTAAACATATTTGTATCCATCGTTCATACGCTCTTAAAAATTCTCCAAATGTTGGGTAATATTCAGGTACGGGCTCTGTTGGAATTGCTAATGAATGCCATGGTTTTTCTTTTAAAAGCGCTTTATCTATATCAAATGTTAAAGGTTTTTCTGAATTTGATTTTCTATAATAATTGTAAAAGATTATATTTTAATTTTTTTTAAAAAAAAAAAAAAAGTTAAATTAATCAAAAAATTTTTTAATTTATAAAGATTTCTGGAATGTTTTTTAAAAAAAAAAAGGGTAAATAAAAGTTTTTTGACAAATCATGATGGGTCAAAATATATAATTTTTATTTAATTTTTCGATTTTTTCTTTGAATTAATGGTCAGTGAAATTCATTGATTCGGTTTTAAATCTTTTGGAAGAACAATTATACCCAGTTAATTTATCGTTTGTGTGGTTTATGTGTTATTTTTTGTTGTTTTTAATTTTTGGATATTAATTAGATTAATTTTGAAAAAAATACAAATTATATCTTTTTTTTAGAGTCTGGGGATATTATGAAGGTTTTTCTTTTATATTCTTATAAATTACAATTGTTACGTTAATATGTAAATAAATAAATTTTGGATTTTAATATGAATAGTAATTTTATAAAAACAAAGCAAAATTCCAAAATAGCAAATTTGGATATAAGTAGGTGAATTTTATGTTTATATTATCTCAATTTTAATAAATAAAAACAAGATCTTATTGGAAAAGAATAAACTTACAACAGTTCAGGATTTTCAAAAATTTTATATAATTGATATTCTTGTTGGGGATCCAAAGAAAATTGATCTTCAACATCAACATCAATTTCTTTAATTAGTGTCTTATCTGAGTCCATTTCTTTGTCAATTTTCTCAGATCTTTTATTTTTTTCATCAATTTCACCTGTTGAATTTTTTTTTTTTGGGTTTAAGTCTTTAGAAAGATCAGTGCTTTCTGATTTTTCAGAATTGTCATTTGGGTTTATTTCATTAGTATGATGATTTTCTTTAATACTATTGACCACTTTTTTTATATGATCTTTTTCTTCTTCTTCTTCTTCTCCTTCTTCTTTTTTATTTTCCTTTCCAGTTTCAATTTCTTTTTCTTCTTTTTTTTCTTCTTTTTCCTCTTTTTCCTCTTTTTCCTCTTTTTCTTCTTTTTCTTCTTCTTTTTTTTCCTCTTCTTTTTTTTCTTCTTCTTTTTCTTCTTTTGTTTTTTCGTCTTTACTTACTTTGTTCTCGTATTTTTTATTTTCATTTTCAATTTCAATTTCAATTTCTGTTTCTATTTGTTTTTCTTTCTCTGTTTCGTTTCCATTTTTTTCTTTTTCAGAATCTTCATCTATACTTGTTAAATCTTCTTCATCAGAACCAAATCCAGTAACTTCACTCTGTGTGTCTTGTTCGGTAACAATATCCAGTTCAGTTACATCTATTTCAGTTGTGTCTTCTGTAGTTCCAACCACCCCTGATTTCGTACCTGTAGATATATCCACTGGTCTTTGATATGAAGATCCAATAATGTGTGGAAGTTGTAAATACCCCATCCATTTCTCAACTTCATCATACCATTTTAAAGAAGCTTCTTCAAACTGAAATAAAAAATTAAAAAATATTCAATTCAAGAATGGAAAATGTGATCCAATTTATTGTTATTAAAATAAAAAATGGAATTTATGAAATAAATTTGAATTTTTTTATTAATAAGACAAAAATGTGAGAAAGTCTGGTAAACCAATGGAATCAAAATTTTAAATGATTATTTTTTAAATATCTATGGGTTGTATAATTTCGGATAATTTTGGTTTTTTTTTTTTTTTTCTTTAAATTTTGGCAAATACAATGAGTTACGATTTGAATTTTTTTGTTTTTCAATTGCAATTTGAAAATCTCAGTGTTTTTTCAAATAAAATTTGTTTCTTTCAAAGGTAGAAAAAAAATTTTTCAAATATCAATTATTATTTTGAATAATTATCCTTTTAAAGGGTAAATAAGAAATAAGTAGAATAATACACATCAGAGAATAGTTGATATATGTATGAAGCAAATCTACTTAATCTAATATATTTTCTTAATCATTAAAAACCCCAAAATTCTAAATTAACCATCGAGAAAAAAAAAGCAAGGTTCATTAAGATTTTCAATTGAAGATCCAAATAAAATTCCAATAGAAAAGAATTTGATTTCTCTACAATCATTTTCACTTTTTAAACAGCTATCGAAAAACACGTTTTTACTTAGTAGCTATAGATCTTGCAATAAAAAAAAATTTTACAAATGAATTATGTATCAAATGAAAAATAGAAAAAAAGCAAAAATGTGAAAAAATGATTTCAATTTTTAAATTTCTAAAATTAAATTTTTTCTTCCAATATCCATTCAAACCCCTTTAAACATATGTAATTTGCCTACATTCTAGCTGGGTCACTTTTGGCTGGAAAATAGTTTATGTTAACATTTTTGAAAAAAAAAAATTTGTCAAGTGGTGTGCTGGTGGTTAAAAAATAAGTAGACATCGGCTTTTTAAATCATTGTTTTAAAAATGTTTTTTCATTTTAATTAAAGTAAAAAATTCAATATTTGATAAGAATATAACAACAATTAACTGAATTTTAACTTTACAAAATTTGAATAAAGTTTAATTAAAAGTAATTTATTTTTTTTTTTTCAAAATTGAGTTATTTTTGTTCTTATACTCTTGATGCCACTTTAAAAAAATGGTCAAAAAACAAAAATAAAACCCCGAAATTGAAATTTATAAAAAATTAAGTCAAAATTTTTTATTCATAAAATTAAGTCAATTTTCATTAAGCGATAAATTACAAAATTGTAAAAAGTAAACTATAAAAGTATTTAACAATTTAAATAGAGAAGTTTAAATGACTAATTATGTAAAAATTTTGTGCTCAGACCCTTTTTTCATTTAATTATTAGTATTTGTTTAAAAAATGGAAATAATTTTTTCACCTCATTTACTTCTTTTTGTTTTTACTCAATAAATTTTAAGAAATTAAATTGAAATTGGTAATCCCTTTTTCTTTAAATAAGGTATTTTTAAGTTTGTATTGTCATATTTTTGTTGAGCTAAGAATTCTAAGTGAAAATCAGATTTAAGAATTTAAAAAAGAAAATAATCAGCTGATATTCTATCCCATTTAAATTTCAAATCCCAGTTCAATTTACAAAATTTGAATTTACAATAATAAAAATTTCTTCAACTCATTTAATTAGATTGATAAACTCCAATTAATTTGACAATTTTTTTGAAAGGTAATTTGATGAATAACTCGACAGATTATAAGAATGTTAGATTTAAAATTATAATTGGTTAAAAATTCAAGGGGGTGCTAATTTACTTTTCATGAATCATCGCAATGGTACTTTAAGTTCTTTAAAAAATACCTTTGGTTAAAGAGATGAAAAATAAGTGTATATCTGTTAATTTCTTAGTGTTTCTGCAAATACATTTGGAATCAAAAGATCATGGATTTGATCAAGTATTTTTTCATTGCTTTGATAAAAAAAATGTAGCTTTTTCGGGATGTACATTCCAAATTAATTCTTCAGAAACATTATAAATGCATTTTTTTCTTTTTGGTTCGGGTGAATACAATCTTTTGTCCACAGATTAAAATAAATTATTTTTACAATAAATGTCGCTTTTTATTTTAGTGTTTTTTTTTTGGGTTTTCTATTTTTTGTTTTACTTTTAAACTTCATTTACCAAGTACTTAAAAATACACCTAAGAAAACATTTATCCAATTAGTTTTTCATAAAAGTCAGTAATTTGTACTTTTTGTGAAAATAAATATAGTCAGTTCCACTTTTAAGACACAATCTTTCAAGGAAATTTAAGGCACAGAAAAATCTCAAATTAAAGCACAATTTTTTGGAATTTTTTTTACACAAATTAAACCCCTTTCCAAAAATTTGTACATCACAAAATCAAAAATTGGCAAAAAATAAAAACTCAATTTGTTTGGTTTTTCCAAACTTTTGAAAAAATCACAATTAAATAACTTAGTATTAATGATTTTATAAGTAAAATTGTTTTCATCCAAATAAAATAAAAAAGTTTAAAACTAAAAAAATCAAAATGAGTGTGTCCAAAATAATGAAACGAGCAGAACAAAAAATGTATTGATAAAATTGTTGGAATTTACTAAACATTTGTTGATTGATCAAATGATTAGATACCATCTGCTAATTGTATGTGCTTTTCCAATTTAACAAACCCAACACTTGCCTTCTATCAACCATCGAAAAAATTCTCAGATCTAAGGAAACAGATTAGGTAACTGGAAAAAAGGAAATGAAAACAAAACAATATAGACAAAAAATGAAATAGTTTGTAAAATCAAAATTATTGATCAAATTCAATTTAAAGTGCATTATCGTTATTTTTTCAACTGTTTAAACTGTGCCCAAATCTTTGGAATTTAGTTTATTTTACTAGATTCTTTTTCAAACAAAAGGGTACACCTCCCAAATCATCAATACTATTGAATTTGATTGTTGATAAGAGAATTACTTATTGGTGATTTTCATTTTAATTATTCATTTTTTCATTATTTTTTTTTTATTTATGGATATTGAAAAGTTGGAAAAATTAAAAAACAAGACAAGAAGAAATCAATTTGGAAATAATCTGATAGTATAAAAATGGAAACAGTTAAAGTTTGATTTTGAATGAGCTAGATATAGAAATTAAGAAAACCCATTATTGGATTGATGTATGGAACAAAGAAAAGAGAAAATATTTAAAAAAAAACAATTCCAACAAAATACCCAGATTAATTACGGCTTTACATTGAAAATGAGACTTTAAAGTACAAAAAATTGACGTGTTAAGAGTTATCAATAAAATGTCGAGAACATTTTCCCAATTCACCTTGTTCTGCGGTTTTTATTGATTTTATAATTTTTCCCCCTCAATTTACAAAACGAGATTTCTCATTTCAAATAAAAGAGAATATCAATTTTTAAAATAATTAATTTTAATTCTTATTGTTTTGTTTTAATGAGTATGAAAGATTCAGTTGATTTTTTTTAGGTTTTAAAGAGTTTCTAAGATTTGAGAATGATACTCCAATTAATTTGATTCAATTATGAATAATTCTTGAAATTTTCTGTGCCCTTTTATTTGAAAAAGGGTTTTTAATTTGAATTTTGTTCATAAATTTGAGATTTTTTTTGTGCCTTAAATTTCGTGAAAAGTTTGTGTCTTAAAAGTGGAACTGACTGGAAATAAAAATTCTATAATTTCCCCAGAAATCAAATACTACTCTTAATTGCTTCTTTGTGGTTAGTGGGTATTTACAAAAGAAAATAAAAAAAAAAACACCATTTTTTAGGAAAAAATAATATATTGCAGCCTGTTGTCATAAAGAACATATTCGCCCTAACTAAAACGAAAAAAAATGCATTTATAATGAATATGAAGAATTTGTGTGGAACGTACATCCTTAAGAAGGTTGTTTTATAGAAGAGTGACAAAAAAATTTTAATAATGTACCGAAAATGGGTTGATGAAAGTTTGTCGACTGTATTAAAGATAGTTCGTAAAACTTTTTTGTCACACTTTTTTAAAAAATGGCTTTACCAAGATCTCTTGGGTTTTTAATACAATTGTCTTTTGGCCACCTAAATTAGAAGAAAAAAGTGTTCTTTTATTCACAATTTTCATTGTTTTTTTTTGATCCACCAAAAAATTTATTCAAGACTCTTTCAAAATTTTTGAAACATAATTATTTGAAAGTTAACAAAAGGAAGGAAAAAAAAAGAAAGAAAGAAAAAGAAAAGAAAAGAAAAGTGGTTTCTTACTTCTTTGTAACTTTCAAAATCCTCATCATTTGGGAATTCTGGTAAAAACTTTGGGTTTTTTGGTGAGTGCGATTTTAAAAGAAAATTTTGCATCTCCCAAACATCTTTCTTTGTCTTGAAATATTTTAAATCGACTTGGTGTTTGTTAAGGCAGATGCAACGTATAAAAAAAGAAAAAAGGAAAAAGGGAAAAGACAAAAGAAAAAAGGTTGTTTGTCAATCCAAGGGATCTTTGAAAAAAAAAAAAAAAAAAACAAACACTCGTCTGCCTCTTCATCTAAGTCTTCAATTTCCTTTTCTTCTTGTTCGTCTTTCCGAAAATAAATGTAGTCCTTTTCAATTGGCAAATAATGGATATCATAGAAATTCCCTTCGCTATCAAGAAATACAGGGAATCTTGACGTTTGTCTTTTTTCACTTCTTGTTGCAGGTATTTCCTTTTCTTTAATATTTGGCCCTTGGTATTCTCCACCTATATTGTTATTGGAAAATTTTCATTTGTTGGTTGAAATTTTGTTTTTAGTTTGACAAAGCCCAATAACGTTCTAAATGATTTGGAAAAACAAACCTATCCCCAAAAAATTTTTTACTCCAGTTTTTTTTTTGACAATCCTATTAGTTGTTGCCTTTTGATTTTTACGTTCACTAAAGCCTTCGTTTTTTTTTTGAATGTTTGTTTGATTGTTTGTTGTTGAGACTTCTTGTTTTAGTGAACTCATAAAATGTTAAATAGAAAGTTCAATTAAAAAAAAAAAAAAGAAAAAATATTTCTTAAAAGATTTGAGAATCTTGTGATTCAAATGAGTGTGACCAATCAAGTTGATAATATTATTTAAATTTTCTTAAAACATCCTACACATAGATAGTTGAGACCTTTAAATACTTTAATTATTATCTTTTAAAAATCTCAATATTTTCGATCTTCTTTTTAGGAAAATAGACACCACTACAATTTAAAGATCTTTTTTTAAATATACTGTTTCGGGTCTTTTCTTTTTGTTCTTTAGATTATTTATTTAAGGTGGTTGCTTTTTTGATAAAATTAATACTTGTACAGCTATTTTGACTTAAGTGTACACTATTTTTTGGAACTGTGTTTTTTTTTTTTTACTAAAGTCAAGCACTTTTTAAAATTAAAACTTTTCAAAAAAATAAAAGTATTTTTTTTTATTTTTAAAGAGAGTGAATTAATTTCCACTTACAGTTTTTTAATTTTTATTAGTTTAAGAAATAAAAGCCACAGTTTTTTAATATTCTTTTAAATTCTTGTAAAGTTGAAACTTAGGCATTTGATGGTACTCCACAGTACTTAACTACACTTGTCGAAATTTTTGTTCAGAAAGTTCAATAAAGAATCATAATTTTCCTGATAATTGAAAAATGAAGGAATAAAATTGTCTTTATTTTGAATAATATCAAAGAGTCCATTCTTTAAGATATTATTCTTTGAGTTATTTATTTATTAATTCTTAAATTCAAATTATTCAATTTTTTTCAACGAATCGACAGTCCCATCGAAAATGATCATTATCTTCAATAATTTTAATGTTGGAATATTTTTGTATAATTTGTAAAATTTTGTTTTTAATTTATTCTTATCATAAATGTTGGTATATATGTTTATATAATTTGTGGGGTTTTATTGGTTTTAAAATGGAAGTTGGGTCAACATATTTTTAATTATCTTTTTTGTTTGATATTTTTTTTTTGAATTTGATATATAAAATGATAATTTCTTTAATTTTCCTTTAATTTCTCAAATCAAAAAAAAAATAACTGAATTTTTCCAAAATATAAAAGAATTGAGAAAAATCAAAGATTTTACTCTATTATTTTAAATTCTAAAAAATCTAATGGTAATATTTTTGTTTTACCTTTTGGAATAAACCTGAAATTTAATTAAAGTCTCAGTTTATTTCAAAAATTAAAAAAAGCCTAACGAAAAATGTCCTAAGTTTTACAGAATTTGAAAGAATTGGGTAAAATCAAGGATTTTACTCTATTCTTTTAAATTCTGGAAAACCGAACGGAAAATCAAAAAAAAAATCTTTTTTTCAATTTTATATCTATAAATAATTCCATAATAGTTAAAATAATTGGCTACCCATTAGAAAGATATTTTTAATTTAAAATACTTTAAAAACATATGATTATAACGTCTTGGTGGTGAAAATAAAAATATTCAAATTTTTTACTATTAAATTTGTAAAAAATCTAACTAGAAAATTTATTTTTCCAACTTTAATTGTTAAATATCTTTAAAAGTATTTTTTGATCCAAGATCTTTCATTAACCAATAGTGTTTATTATAAGTGAAGTTATCAAAAAGTGAAAAATTAGTAAATGTTTGATTTTTGTTGAAAAAAATTTTTCAGGATCGTGTAGTGTAAAAATAAAATGTGGTCAAAAATTGAATTTTTTCAATTTGGGGATAAATAAAGAGTTCTGTTACATTTATCCAAATTTTTGTTATATTAAACTAGATTTCATTTTTGATTTTTGAGCTTGGATGAATTTTCAATATAAAATCTTTTAAAGAACGGTAATACTTGGTTTGAAAAAATTCATTATTTTTATAAAATTGAAAAATTGGTGTTAACAAAAGGGTTTTTTGATTAAAATAATTGGTATTAGATTAAGATATTCAGATATAATTTTTTCTATTACCAAAATTCAGATAAATACATGGAACTTTTATTGGTCTTAAAAATAGTAATATGCTCTTTTTTTTATAGCATTCATATTTACACAAATGTAATTATTATATTTTGAAATATATATATATATATATATATATATATATATATATATATATAAGTAGATTTAAGATTGATTTTTTATAATTTGGGGGGGGGTAAAATTTGTTGAGTTTCCTTTAAATTTGAATCGGCCTAGTGAAAGTTTAATAAATGATTTAAATTTATTGTTATTATTTAGTTCTTTTTTTAATTAAACAGATCAATTTCTAATGGTATTTGAATAATTGTATTTTTGTAGATATTTGAGTTGTGGGTCATCAGTATGATTTATATTAAATTATAGTAGAGTTTAATTTTAGAATTTTCGATTATGTCCTAATTTTTTCGATAATAATTCACTCTTTTTACAACTATTTAGAATTCCATTGTTGTTAATTTCAAAAGTGTACAATTCTTTCAATTGGTCTTTCTTATTTGGTTCCAAAAATATTTCTTAATGTTTCTAAGCTTGGTCATTTATATATAGATATACCCCCAATCAAATTTTTAACACACTAAAATTCAATTTTTGTAAAACAATAATTTTATTTAAGAGATTCTCAAAGAAAGGCCAAATTAGAACCATTCGATAATTAAAATTTTAATAATTATTTTAAATTGAAATATACACAAAACAAAAAAATAAAAATTATCAATACGAATAAATAAAGAATGTGTTAAAATTTTTGGAAATGGCAAAACCAAAAAATGTATTGCTAAATATGTTGAGATTTCACCAACAATTGTTGATCGATCAAATGTCAGAGACTCCTAACTAATATCATTTGAGTTCTCTCTATTTTGGGTGACTCAATTTTGCTATCATACCAATCATTGAAAAAAAAAAAAAATGGATTGAACAAAAAAGTTTACATAATATAAAAAATGAATTGAAAATAAAATAGTATAGGAGGAAAAGATGATTTTCATATTTTCCAAAAATAAAAATTATTTCAAATTTTATTATTGTGATTCTTTGAACAATTTTAACTGTGTTAAAATTTTAAAAATTTTAGTTTATATATTACTAATAAAAAGGTACTATAAATATCTTTAATAATCTATTAACATTTTTTCTAATAATGAAAAAATGGTCTCTTTTTAAACGCCATTTTTGAATAGTGGTTTTTTTATTTTTTTATTGAACAATTAAAAAATGAAGATATGATCACATTTTATATTGTTTTTATTGTATTTTCATAAATTAAATTAAGAATAAATGGCAAAATAACTGAATTTTACAGACAAGTTTATATATGTTATTCCTTGGTCAAAGATCTTTGTTAGTCGATATTCTAATAATTTAGAGTAAAATTAGAATTTTAAATTTTCTTATTTTTGATAACTATTCTAGTTGCTTGGAAAAGTATCTAATTAGCAACAATGGATTGTTCAAATGGGTGTTTGAAAATGTGGGATTCTTCTTGATTTTTAATAATTTTTTATTGATTTTTAAAGGAAATTGGAATACTAAAGATGTTTTTATTAATGTAAATCAACTGTTTTGGATGAAAAGAGGGTAAAAAAATTTTTTTTTGAAAATATATTTTCATCTTGAAAGTTTCAATTTTTGAATTTGGGTTTGCGAATTTCAAAATTATTCTTTTAATATTGGAAATTCTTGTTGCTCACACAGATTAAAAAACTAAAAGCGATTTTTTTAATATTTTTTTTATTTGATTTTTTAAAATTTTGTTATTGTAAATCTTGTTTGTATCTTTTACCAACCTCCAAGAAAATTCAAGAAACGTTATGTGTTAGAATTGTTTTTTTCATTAAGTTTTGGTTAAAAAAAGAAAATTAAGCTCCTGTTAACAGTTTTAATTTCAACATTAATGTAAAAGATATTTTTGAAGCGATCTTCCCGAATTATGATTTTGATGAAACGGTGGATTACCTTTAATTTTTACAACAGCGACACATTGTACCAAATTTTATTACACAAACTTGTCTTTAAATTTATATTCTCGATACATGTTCCTTCACAAAAGAAATTGGGCATTAAAAAAAAAAAAAAAAAGGGGGGGTGAAAAGGGAAAAATAAAGAAAGAAAGAGAAAATAAAAAGAAAGAAAAGGACGAAAAGAAGAAGAAAATATTAAAAAGGAAAGGAAAAAACAACATAAAAATTCAAAAGTGCACTAATTGTATTTTTGTATTAATGTTTAAATGTTTTTTCAAATTTGGAATATCACATTTTACCTTTGAATGTTTTTTTTTTTGTTCGAATTCATTTGTAAAAAAAAACAGATCAAAAAATAATTTTTTTGTTTTTTTTTCATTTTTAATTTTTTTTTTGTTGACTGTAGTAACTTAATTCCAAACCTGAAATAACTTGAGCCTTTTGATTTGGTATTTAAAATTTACCAATATATTATTCTTTATTTATAATATTAAAAGATTTCCATTCAAGAAAAAATATTGTGTATTTTATTTAAAATCATATTAATAACAATCGTTATTGTCGGAAAAAATAAAAAAACAATTCTAAATTAAAAATTCTGTCATAACACTTTTTTTCAAATCTAGAAAAGTAGATTTTATAATCTAAAGAAATTACTTTTAATTTGATTGTTTTTGATTAATTATTAATTATTATTAATTATAATCATAATCTATTTTTTTTCGGGGGGGGGGTTATTATATCCCAACGATAAAATTTACGATTATACTGTACAATTATTTCTCGATTTATTAAATATTTTCAAACAGATAAAAATATTTAGAAATTTTAATTATAATAAAAAAAACATTTGATATTCTCATGTAAGTGGTTAAAATAATAATTGTTCTTTTTTTAATATCCATGGTGATTCAAAAGAGGATATTGCATAATATTAAAATTTTCAAGAAATTTAATAAATATTTCTTAATAAAATAAATGATCGATATTTTTAGTTTTCAATGTATCCAATATTTGGATTATTTTTTAGAAATTTTTAAAATAAAGTTTAAGTTTCAACGTTATTTGTTCATACATACTCTCAGAAATTACTAAAAGTGATATTTCTTCAATTTAAAATGTTTTGCTAATTATTCTATTTCTGTTTTGATCTAAAAATCCAAACCAAAAAGCATATGGATCTTTCATGCTGAAAATTTATTGGGGAAAATAAACTCAACTAAATTCCATAATAAGCATCCCAATTTTTTTTTTTTTTACTCTTTTTTTTATTTTATTTTTAGATGAAAAACAAATATTTCTAGTTTCTATAAAACTGAATATCAAAATAGTAAATTGTTTATTATAATCGATAATTTCAATATAAACTAAATTTCATAATAAATGGCAAATCTTACATTTGAATAATGAATAGCTTTTGTATTTTTTTGAATTTTTTCCTCTCACAATGAAAAGTTTGCAAATAAATCATTTTTTCTCTTTTTTTTTTTTTTTTTCAACAGTGTTTTGTTAAAATGAAAAATGAAAATGAAAAATTGGAAAGGGGCAACAGATGAATTAATGAAAAAATTGGTTTCAAATATGAAAAATAGATTATATTTAGTTATTCAAATGGAAGGAGAATCTATAATTGGGTTTTTTTACTTTTTTAAATTTTCTATTTTTTATGTAATGCTTCTTTCAAAATAAATTGCCCAATTTTTTTTAACTGTTTTTTTTATTTCTTTTTCTTTTATTTTTAGACAAAAAATAAATATCTCTTGAGTATAGCATTGGATATTCAAATCTAAATTTTTATATTATAATTGATAACTTCAATTATTAAAAATATTTTTCTTTAAAATTTGATTTTTAATGAACAATTATTATGAATGATAGTTTATAAAAATATTTATTTTCAAAATTTGATTTTTAATGGGACAATGATTTTGTAATTTGATTTTTTTTAAGAATGATAACTCGTCTCTAAAGTTGATAAACGGGGTTACCTACCAAGGTTTAATTGTATCATTGTGAATTTATCAGTAGTTACTAAATTGCCTTTGGGGAAAAAAAAATAATAAGGGTTACTATCCCTTAAGTTCCTTTTTTTTCAAAGTTCAAAACAGTACAAACTCTTTTGTGGGGAAAGTAAGGAACCACTTCTTGAAGGGGAGTTTTTATTTTTCTAAACTATTGAACTGTTGTTAAAATAAAATGTTCAGTCTTGTTTAATCCATGTTGAAAAATATAATCCTTACTTTTTTTTTTCTTCTTATCCCAAGGAGGCATCCAATTGACTACCAAAGAGTATACCTAAGTTCAAATTAATTTTGAAGGGAAAAATCTAGTTATTTTCAGTAAAAATATAAATTAGGGGTGCAAAGAGTCAAATATTGTTTGTAATTTTCTCAGTTTTTTTTAATTTTTTGGTTTTTTCAAATGATTAAAAATTAAATGAAAAATATTTCTCTATTTTTTGATACATTTTTCATTTAAGATCCTTCATTTTTAGAATTTCTTTTTAAATAATCGTACTTTAAGAAACCAATATCATATTTAATTCGGGTTTATTATCAGTTTCTTTGATCGGTTGATGTATAGTTCTTCTATAATAAAAAAACATGCTTTTTATTTTGAAACACAGATTAAAAATTTTTACACGCTATATTATGACTGTAACAATTCAAAATTTTTGCAAAAAATCAAAGAATCTACTATTTAATTTGACTCTTTGAATTTTGGTCTACTATTTGGTGAGAATTACATGTGATCATGAAACAAGAAGAAAAAAACCAAAGGTTTTTCATGACGAATACAGATTGTAGACCCTTTTGATATGAACTTTGTTACTGTTGTATTAAAATAAATACTGTTTCTTTAGTGAGGAAACCAGGTATACAATTCAAAGAGAAATGGTTTCTTTTATTGATTAATTGGAGACTAATTCTAAATAGGGAAGATTAAACACCTTTTTGATATTTGGTTGAGCGAAA
Source organism: Anaeramoeba flamelloides (assembly GCA_027625915.1). Lineage (NCBI taxonomy): Eukaryota > Anaeramoebidae > Anaeramoeba > Anaeramoeba flamelloides. The sequence goes on along the minus strand of JANTQA010000032.1, from coordinate 5,319,463 downwards.
ATTGTGGTTGTTTGTCATTATACAATTCCTTAAGCTGAATTTCCTTACTAGTTTTCTAAATTCACCCAATAAACAACAAAAATTACCAAACAGATACACCAATACCAGAAATTACAAATAAGCCCTAAACAACTACAATGGTAAAAGGAAAAATCGAAATGAAGTGAATAGTTTTTCCCAAGTTTTCCATTATTGGAACAAAAAAAATTGTGAGATTTTTCCTTTTAAAAAGACACAAACAGTCTCTAATTTTAAAATTGAAAATAAGATTTCTTGATTTTCCTTTTCTTTTTTTTCAAAAAAAAAAATTAAAAAATTAAGTCTCTAAATTGAGAATAAATCTATATATTGGGTCTAAATATATGAGACAAGGGTCGTTTGTGTAATTCTATTCCTCTTTAGTAATCAGAAAAAAATAGTCATATAAATAAATTCAAATAAGAAATATCAAGGACCTATTGAATTGTTTTGGAGTTAATAAAACACATATTAGGATTTGATTTTTTGGGAGTATTTGTGAATGAAAAAAAAAGTAAAAAAAGAAGGTCAAGACTAAAAGTTTTTTCAACCAGCAACTATTACATCAAATTAAAAAACAATAACTTTACAAGGACAACTAAAGAGTATTTATTCTCTCTCATCACAATTTAACTTGATTGTTGAAAATTATTAGATTTAATTGTTTATTGGAACAAAAGTTCTACGAAAGAAGTTGATCACCACTAAAATGTTAATTCACATCTTCTTTTGTCTTTTCACTATAAATTGGTTGCAAAAATCTTTTCTTTACTTTTTTTTTAAACATTTTTTTCTTAATCTATTTATCTTTATTTCTCTTTTTAGAAAATTCTTCATCTTTCATTAACATCATAATTTTAAACCTACACACGAAAAATATCATCCAAAAAATAAAAACTTAGGAAAGCCAACCAAAATGTAAGAAATTCTTTGTTCCAAATTTCCAAATATTCTTTAATCTTTTACTCACTAATGTCTGATTTCATCCAATTTCTTGAATTTCAAACAAACTAGGACTGCAAAAACACAACCACCATCTACCGAAGTCTTACAGCTGTATTCTGAGATTCAAAAACAACACGAGGAAATGAACAATATCTGGGACAAGGATCAAGACAAGAAATTAATTTCTTTAGTCGAGTTGCATAAGGAAAAGCAATGGGAAAAGGTTGCAAATGAATTTGATCAAAAAATTGATCAAATTGGTTGTCTGCTAAGGTATCGAAAAATTACGAACGTGACCACGAAAAAAGGCGCATGGAACAGCGCAGAAGATCAATTATTGCTTCGGTGCGTTGAAAAGCTCGGAAACACTGTTTGGCCACAGGTTTCTGGTTTGCTCCCAGGAAGAAACCCCAAGCAATGCCGCGAGCGATGGAGGAACCAACTTAATCCAAACATTAACCGAGGGCCGTTTACAAAAGAGGAAGAAGAGCTGTTGATCAAAAAGCAAGCGGAATTGGGGACACGCTGGAGCGTTTTGTCGACATTTTTTAAAGGAAGACCCGACAATATGCTCAAGAATTATTGGTATTCGCTACAGGCACAAAGAAAAAAAAGAAAAAATACAACCAAGAAGAAAAGAAAACCCCAAACAGCCCCAAGAAAAAGAAAATCATCAACACCAAAGCCAAAACTCCAACAAAAACCAACAGCAAAGCCAAAGCAAAACAATAAACAAAACCAAAAAACAACAACACAGCCTCAGGAAGCTACAAGAACAAGAACAAGAACAAGAACAAGAACAACAACAGCAACAACAACAAAAACAATAACCCACAATCTAAAAACCAATAACCGGTTTATGTTTTCAAGGGATCGTACCAAAAGAAATTATGGCCAAACTGAAAATTCCAAAAGCTTACCAAGCAAAGTATTTTTCGCATCACAACCACAGTCACAGTCACAGTCACAGTCTCAGCTCTTGAATTCTTTTGAAAAACTTTTTATGGAACAAAACACGCAAAATCTTCCAAATAACTCCAATAACACAAAATTTAACCAATTCCAAGAAAAACAATTTCAATGGACAAATTTAAATAAACAAGACTTTGATAACATTTCTTTAGAAAACATCCACAACGAGGTTTCCCCAAAAAATACTCAAAATGAGATTGCCTTAGAAACAACAAATCTCTACTCACCCGATTCAGAGATACTGATCGATTTTTCGGAATTTGAAATCCCCAGATCACCCACGCAAGAAATCATTTCTAATCACAACCACAATCTGTTACAACTTGATCTTCCTGATCTTGAAAAAGATTCCTTATGCGAAGACGATCTTGATCTTTCATTTATGATCCAAGCTTCTTCGTCTCCATCTTCACCTTCGCCTTCTTCAAATACAACCCCAAACACACCACTGCTCCAAACAGAATCCTTCCCTTCCTCTTTCTCACGTAATTTACCATTCCAAAACACCGAATCCCCCCCATTGATTGATGAGCCAGATGAATCAAATCTTGTTTGGAAAAACACAATTGAATTTGATACAGAAAATAGTTACACAGATAATAGTTATACAGAAATTTGGTCTGATTTTGAAAATTTACAAACAGAGTCAGATTACTCAATGTGGGAGCTTGAGGAATCAAATGAGATCCTTAATTACAATTCTTCAGAATTCGATTAAAAAAATTACTTTTTCGTTTTTCGACAGATTTCCATTTGATCAGTTCAACACATGTTGAATTCACCCCGATATTTAACTTTTTTTTTTTTTTTTTTTCCTTTTTTACAAACCAATATAAAAAAAAGGAAAAAAAAAAAACAAGAAGGCCTTTCATTTACTTATTCCAAAAAATAGAAAAATCGCGGATTAAAAAAAAATGAAAAGTTTTCAAATTTATTTCAAACCAACAAAAAAAAACAAGAAGGAAGAAGTAACAAAATTTGTATAGGAGGCATTTGATTATTTTTTTAAACAAAGAAAAATTTGAGTAAAATTTTTGTTATATATATATATATATATTATTACATTTATTTAATACTCATTTTCTCAAATCAAATACCCTTTTTTTGTTAGTTATGATTCTTATTTCTAATTTTCTTTCTTTCTTTCTTTTCCCTTTACTTTTTATTTAAATTTTTTTATATTATAATTTTTGTTAATCATTATTTTGAGTTTTTTATTTTTATTTAATTATTTTTTATTTATTAAATTTGTTTTTTTTTTGCCAATAACCTTATAAAACATTATTTTTTGTTGATATAATATTACCCTTAAATAAATAAACTGTTAAATTTATTTCATTTTTATTTCTATTTATTTTTAATTGATACAAGATGTTTTTGTATTTTTTTTTTTTTATAATATTTTTTCTAAAATCAGTTTAAAACAGTGAAAAAAATACGGGACATGAAAAAAATCCCCGACAAGATTTTTAATTGTGAATATTAGTAAAATTATTGTGTAATTTCATTTATTTACAATCAAATTCCTTTTTTTAAGAATCGAACTTTTTCAAATTATAAATCATTCACTTATTAGAATGATGATTAATGAATCACACTTGTTCAAAACACCATTCAATCAATTAAAAAACAAAGAATAAAAAATACCGTTTTCCAAACCCGAGTTAATCACTATAAAACTCTATTTTTTTTTTTTTTCAAAAAAAGTAGATTTCCTTACACTAACCTTAAAATTATATTAGCACAATATATACACCCTGATTTGATGAACTTTGAGTGGTTTTATTACCGAGTTCATAAAAAATGTGGTTGGTTATAAAAAAAATTTGATTTTAAAATATTTGTTACTATATACCAATTTTACTAATATTAACAATTAAAATACTTGTTAAGGATTTTTTTACAATTTTTTTATTTCAATACTCTACTGAATAAGAATACCAATTATTCTTTGAACCATATTATTCTACCCAGTATTTATTGTTTTTTTAAAAATAATTAGAAACAAATAGGTATTATTTGGAAAATTAATTGTACTCCTTTAACAGAAATAAAGTTTATCTTAGAAAAACAAATAAATGATATTTTTTTGTTAATTTTATAATAATTGTAACGTTATTTCAACATTTCCCCAAAATTTAACAGAAATAGAAATTGGTTTCTATTAAAAAATTTATAATCATTTTTTATAAATAAAAAAATAGTTAAAAAAGTTTATATTAAAAATTCGATTCTAAAGAGAATAGTGGACAAATTCTCCCCTTTTTTTGTATTAAATTTGTAATAAATGTAGAATATAAGACCCCCCACCGCCCAATATTACTCTTCAATTTCAATTTTTACTAGAGGAAAATTTTTATACAATTTCGAATTAATAATTATATAATATGTTATGAGTTTCTTTGATTTCTGCTCTTTTAAATCCAACTACAGTTTTTTTGAATATAATTATTCTAATAAATATTTCTCTCATGATATTATAGAAAAGGAAAAAATTCCCTTATTATCTGATAGAAATTGAATTTTTTTATTACTAAAAGAAAATTTTAAAATTGATAATTAATAAGAAAATTCATGATCTTTTTATATCATAACCGGGGGGTGGGGACTCTGTTTATATTATACCTTTAAATAAATCTTTTCAAATATACACATAATATATATTACACTTACATTCTTTTTAAACCAGCTATGTATTTTTTTCTAATTAAAATTTTATACTAAAGCCAGTTCCACTTTTAAGGCACAAATTTCAACGAAAATTAAGGTACAATACAAATTCCAAATCAAAGTATAAAATTCAGATTGTAGTAAAATAATTTGTAGAAAAAAAAATATAAAATGTTGTGCCTTAATTTGAGATTTTTTTGTGTCGTAAATTTTGTTGAAAGTTTGTTCCTTAAATTTTAAATTGATCTTTATATAGATTTTTGAAAAGTTGAACATGTTAATAAGAAATCTAACATCGGTAATTTATTATTTTCAAATATTAGTAGGTTTAATATTTAAAAAATCGTTTTATGATATATTAAAAAAATAAATTCTTAGTCCCCAAAAAAAATTAAAATCAAAAGTTCATACGATGCCACTTAAATTTACTCTTTAAATAAAAAACAATTTCTCTGATAATAAAAAAATATTTCAGATTCTTTCATATTACTTTTTTTTTTTTTTTTTTAATATCAGTTTTCCTATATTCATATTCAATATATGAAACCCCTTTTAAGTATCAAAATTTGTTAAAAAAAAAAAAAAAAAACAACTCCTATATCTTATATACTTTGACATTAAGGTTTAAATGACTAGATATCCATTTAAACTAATATATAATTAACATCTACCATTTACACAAACGATTATGAAATCTACGATTTAACCTCTCACATAACCTTAAAGAAAATTTAAAACAGATATAAGAATACCTTAAATATAATTTATATTTCCACAATAAAAAATAAATAATCCCATTTTTATGATATTGTCCTCTATAAAAGATTCAATAACCAAATATTAAAATTTAAATTCGAACCCAAATCACGGCAAATTTTGTTTGAATAAAATATTTTTCGAAACAAAAGATTACACTAAATAAATATTTAGAACTAGAGAGTTATTATAGTTATTTTTAAAGATTATCCAACATATAAGACTATTAATATCCCTTTATTCAAAAATAATTTCATAAATATTTTGAATTAGAAAATAATAGTTAAATATAAACCAATTTCAGGTGACTCTTGATTATTTTTGAATATTTCAATAAAATAATATGTTTTAATTTAATATTTCTCTAATATTTAGGTACACAAGTTTATTTTTTCTTTCAAAAACGAAATTTGGTTATAAATATTTTGATTTGAAATGTAAAATTTACACATGGATAAAAATATAACTATTTTTAAATAGTATTTACGAACGGACTATAAAAAAAAGTCTAAAGTGGTTCTTAAAATTATCCACTTAATTTTTTTTTCTGTCTCAAAAAATAACATTAATAGTGTAGTATTTTTTAATAATAAATGAAATATTATCATAATCTTAAAATAATTTATTTTGTAATTTATTATTATGTTTATAAAATGGATAAATGAATCTCATAAAAACACTTTATTAATTTGATTCTATTTTTCCGAATTGTAAAAATCACATTTTTCCAATATAAAATGGTAAAAAGTCACAGATTTGTTTTTATTAGTAAATATACACAGTCTTGAAATTTGTGTAATATATTTATTGTTTTATGTTTGAACGTCTTGATTTTGGAAGAAATTTTTTATTTTGTTGTTATTTTTAATTCTTGAATATTTAAATTTAAATACCAGTTTAATAAATTAATTACAGTTAGTTTCACTTTTAAGGCACAAACTTTCAACAAAATTTAAGGCACAAAAAAATCTCAAATTAAGGCACAAAATTTGCAATTTTTTTTTTTACAATTTATTTTTACTAGAATTTGAATTTTGTGCTTTAATTTGAGATTTTTTGTGTGCCTTAAATTCCGTTGAAAGTTTGTGCCTTAAAAGTGAAACTGACTGTATGAGTATAGGTGATTGTAGAAACCGAAAATTTGATATAATTCTAAAGAAAGTTTCAATAAAATTTAGATCTATTAAAAAAAAATATTTTTATTCTTTAAAGTTTGTAAAAAGTTGTTTTCTGGTTTTCAAAAAATGAAAAAATTTTTCAAAAGAATTTTCAATTATGAAAAATTTTGTAATAATTATTTTGATCTTCTTCATAAGAATCATTATAACAATCTCAATCATTTTTGTTATTAAAAAATTGATTTTGATTGTCTAGAATAGAATGAAGGATTCCTAAATATCTCAAAGATAATTTTATTTTGTAAAAAAATGAATTTTATCTTAGAACAAAAAAAGAATTTTTGAGTAAAAGTTTGCAAATGAATAAAAACTTTAATAAAATATCCACATATCTTAAAAAAATAAAAATATTTTTCAATATGTAGATGAAATCATTCTTTTGGTTAATGAGGTAAGTGCATTTGTTAATTCCGAGTACCAAGTTGATATGGAATTTAATTATTCTAATCATTTCTTTAATCAAATATATTATTATTTTAATAAATATGGGAGTTTCAAATATCAGGGTATAATATATTCAAAAACCAACTAAAAAATTAAGATCAAAAAAAGTAAAAAAAATTATCAAAATTAAATAAAAAAAAATCATTTATTTATTGATTTTATCTGTAACATTTGATACTGTTACTTTGTTAGTTGGTTTTATTTTTAATCCGAAATTAAAAAACTTTTTGTTTGGTAAAATTTTTGATTAAAAATTAAATTCATATGATAAAACATTTCTTAAAATAACTTTTAAAAACCATATTTTCATTTAATTCTCAGAATTCTAATTTTTATTTTAGAAAATTGGATCTTTTTAAAACTCTTCTCTTCAGAAATAATTTTTTTTTGATATATATATTTCTTGATTTTATGATTATTTATTTAAGCTTGAATGGAAAACCCCGAAATAATTCTGAATCTGATTTCAATTTTATTCTTGGTTTTTTCTTTTATATTTGGTTGAATCTTTTTAGTTGTTTTTTGATTGTAAAAATTCAAACCACTTTCCTTTAAACTTTGAAAGAGTATTGTTTATTTTGGATTTGTTGGATAAAAATATTTGAAAAAGGATTTTTGAAAGAAACATTGGTAAAAAAAATATGTTGCTAAATAATTGTAGATAGTAGCCGGACAAGAAATCCAAAGTAATAGCTTGTTTGAATTCATCCAAATTAAAAAGATAAATAAAAAAAAAAAAATTCCGAAATATTGATTTTGATTAGAATTTTTTTTTTCATTCTTGATAATAACCAGTTTTTGTGAAAAGTTCATATTTTTTGTTGGGTCTTCTAAAAGAAAAGATAGGCATTAAATATACACCTTCCCATGTCGGTTTTTTAGTTTATTCTCTGGTTAATTTCAAGCATCATCATAAACACATATCTAGATCAAAAACATATTTTAATAAATCCAAAATTATAATCAAAAAGAATGTTCATAAACATTGAAAAATTAAAGATTAAACTCTAATCCACATTGGGTTTACTTCCTTTTCAAAAAATAGAACAACAAATGGTATTTTGATTTCAAAGTTTCAATATCACAAGACACTCAAAAAATCTTTTTTCAGTAAGGTTATGGAAATTAAAAATTTTCAAATTGATAAAATGTACTTACTACCCTAATCCAAAGAATTATGTCAAAATTGAAAATAAAATTCTTTTATTAATATTTCTTGCAACAAAGACTTGATATTGTAAAATAATGATGAATATGGAAATAAACTAGGTAAATACTTTTTATAATGTAAGAAATCAAATGAATTTAATAATTTTCTTTTTCAAAAAAAATAAAAAAAAAAATTGATCTCACTAAACTAATTTTCTATTCTGGGTTTCTTTGTCGATCAGAATTTTTTGACACTTTGCATCTCAAAAATTTTTAAGTAGAGATTACCACCTATAGAATATTTTTAAAATTATGTCCTGTTGTCGTAGAGTACTGATCCCTTAAACAAATTCACTTTTAAAAAATAAAAAAAAAAAAACAAAAAATTCTAGGAAATCTTTGGATTAATTATTGTAATTTCATTTGAATATCATTTTAAATTAAAAAATTTAAAAGATTTATTACAAACGAAATTAAAAAATAATTAAATTTACAAAATTTAAAGATCAATAAATTTTTAAGGTTATTTAAATTATTTTAATCAAATTAAAATTAAAAAATTGGATTAATAATTATAAAAATAAATAAAATAACAAATTATTATAAAATGAAAGATGTGAAAAATATTTAGTTATTTAATTATCTTTGATATGACAAGATAAAATGGTTTCTTTTACAGCTTTGAAGACATTATCGACACTTTTTGTATCTGTGGCGCATGTTGTATAAGTGTAAATAGTTTTATTTTCGGGATTTTGATTAAGAGCTAAAAAGGTTCCTTTTATATATTCAAGCGCATTATCATAATCACGCCCACCTTCATAATCTTTAAAGCAACAGGTCAAATCTTTTTTTTTAATTTTTTTTCTAAAGAGATCGTCCTTATTTAAAAATAAAACCATATTAGTTTCCCTAAACCATCTCGAATTGCAAATTTCGTCAAAAAGCAATAAAGATTCTTGCATTCTTCTAACCTTGCTATCTTCAAATAAATTCTGATCATATTCACTTAAGGAAACCACAAATAAAAGTACCGTTACACTTTGAAAGCAATGGATCCATTTTCTTCTTTCATTTCTTTGTCCACCAACATCCCAGATACGAAAGTTAAGGGATCCATAAGAAAATGGAATATCGGTAATCCCTGTTGTTCTGGATCTACTTTTGACGATATCTTCAACTGTTGGAATATAGTCAGGATCTAAGATTCGTTCGACATCATCAAGAAAGCTATTTGGTTGAGAAAAGAAGAGAAAAGAAAAACAAAATAAATTAATGGTTTTGTTGGATCAACAATTCAAATGAAAAGATATGCAATGAGAACTATTTTTTTGTGCGAACACGAGAATCATCCTCATTACAAAAAGATTTTGAATGTTTAACTTCTTGAAATATTTCCCAACATTGGGATAAGAATATATTTTCAAAAATTCATTTTATTTTAAAAGGAACACAATTAATGTTTATAAAATGAAGCGAACGTTCAATGATCTACTTCCAGCTGTTAGATTTTTTTTTTTAAATTAAGAAATATATTGAAAATTTATCAAATTTTGGGTTTATTTCTTCATTCTGGAAAATTTCTTTAATTTTCTTTTTATTTCTCAAAGTAAAAAAAAAAATGGTGCCTGGCTTTTTGTGGTTTTTAATAGAGTGGAGAAATATCTTTGATTTTTTTTCATTTCTTTTGAATTCTGGAAAATTACTATTAGGTTTTCTTAAGTTTTCGGTAGATTCGAAAATAAATACATTTTCAGAATAAAACAGAAAAACTCAAGAAAACCACAGTTCGTTTTTTTTAATTTTTCTTTTGATTAGAAAATAAATAGCTTTTCGAAACAAAAACAAGATTTTTAAAAAAATGCCATCAGCTTTGCCAAGATTTAAAAGAACTGAAGAAAATCTAAAGATTTTACTCTATTCTTTTAAATTTTGGAAAGGCGTTGTTAGTTTTTTTTTAATTTTAGAAATTAAAACACAAAATTCAAGAAATTTTCTTTTTCAAAAATTAAAGAAAACTTAGGCACTTGACGACACTCTACGGCACTCTAAGACACTTTTCGTATTGTTTTCTTGTGTTTTAGTTTTGATTAGAAAATTGTCAGACTTTCGAAACAAAAAATAAAAGTTTGGAAAACAAACTTTAGATTTTTCTCTCTTCATTAAAAAACGAGAAACTCTACACCACTTGGCGCTATTTTCTAAATTTTTGTTTCAATATTTTAAGAAAGAGAACTAAATATTTGGCCAACGAGAAATCAAATAAAAGATGCTACCTTATTAAATATTAAATTGAAACTTTAGAGATAGGTTACATCTTTAAAGTGTTGGTTTTGTTGAATAAGAATTTGTTTTCGTCATTTTTTTTTTTTTTTATTAAGAATAATATTTTATTTTTTCATTTTTTTATTATTTTTCATTTTATTTTTTTTTATTTTGATTTTTGCCATCATCCCAGTACAATGTATTGATTAGTCAGACTTAACTCAGTTCAAGTACCAGCTTGGTTGATTGTACAGAAAGATAGATTTGATTTGGTACGTTTAGTTCGATTTTTTAGATTGGATCAGTTTGTTTCAAGTTATTCCAGTTAAACGCGTCCAGTTCGGTTCAGATCTTATCAGAACGAGTTCAGTTTGTTTTACATTTAATTGGAACAAGTTCAATTCGTTTAAGATCTGATCATGAACAAGTTTATTAATTTTTATAATGATTTTTTTATCCTTTTTCCTTCCCCAAAGCACTTCAAAAAAAAAAGTGTAAGAGCCTAAGGGGTCTAAGGAGCCTAAGGAACCTAAGGGACCCAAACAACTTAAAAAAGGAAAATTTGGAAAAAGGAAAAAAGTATAAAAAATCAAAAGATGCTCAATTAACCATAAATAAATAATAATGATAATGATTATCTAAATTAGTATGAGTGTAATTATAATTAGTTGTATTTTTTGAATTAATATCTTTAATGTTTTCACTTTTTTAAGTTTTATCTAATCGTTAATTTTCACAAAAATGATTTATTAGGTTATGTGATTTTTGTTAATTTTGTGTTTTTGCATTTTTTATGTTATCATCGATACTTCTAATATTCGTCAATTCTGTAATTTTAAAAATCTTAAATGTAGAAATTGAAATTAATACATTTGTGGATATAATTTATGAAAATTAAACATTCATTAAGTTCTAACTAAGTTGATCTAATTTTACAAATAGTTATTAAATATTCATTTTATAGAAAAGCATCATAAAATTGAAATTAATAATCAAATTTTTTCAACAAAATATTAAAATCAGATGAAATTACAATAAGAAACCCAAATATTTCCTGAGAATGTTTTGTTTTTTATTTTTTAAATCAAAAGTAAGATTGTTTTTTTTCAATTTTGAATGCAAGCTTGATCCAAAATATTTTTAATAAGACTATAATTGAGTTTGTGTGATTTATTAACATTCAATTTTGCTTTGATGAGTTTTTGTGCTTTATTGTTAATAGTGTTAACTATACCAAAACTAAGTTATATATAATTATATATAAACTAAAATTCGTAATTTTCCACACAGTTAGAACAGTTCAAAGAATCACAATAATACAATTTCATTCAAATTGAAAATAATTTTCATTTTTGTAAAATATGAAAATTATTTCTTCATCATTATTAAGTTTTTTATTTTCATTTAATTTTTTGAATTACGCAATTTGTTTCGTTCGATCAGAATTTTTTTCGAACAGTTGATATTGGGTTAGAAATAGGCTCTTCGGAATAGAAGAACTCAAATTAAATTAGCTGATAGGTATCTAACCATTTGATCTATCAATGTTCCTAATAGAATTTCAACAAATTTACCAATAAATTTTTTAGAATATCTTCTGGTCAACATGACTCAACATGCAATTAGGAAAAAGGAGCTCAAGACAAAACAAAACCTATCAGTAAATTCATTTAAACCAGAAAATTCCAGGACTCTCACAACAATTATTTTAAACCTCTTTATTTTTTCCACTCTTGATTCTTTTCTATCCAATTTTTTTTCTCCACTCTTCATTTTCTTTTCTTTCTAGTTTTAGAAAACTATTAAGATTCAAATACTTCTGATGACTGTATCTGTTAGATACTCTTTGAATTAGAAGTCTCAAATTTAGTCACTTCAAAATTCTCTCTTTAACAGATTAGATGAGGTTTCGTCTAACCCTTAACAATAAATTCAATACATTTTTTTGTTTTACTCTCTCCAAAATTTTTAACACACCGATAATTTATTTGTATTGATAATTATTTATTTTTTTGTTTTGTGAGTTTGTGGTTTATAAACAATTGTTAACATTCCAATTAGTGAATGGCTCTAATTTAGTATTTCTTCAAGAATTGATTAAATAAGATTTTTTTTAAAAAATAGAATTTTGGTGTGTTAAAAATTTTGAATTGGAGTTTATATTTATATATATATATAGAGAGAGAGAAATATGGGTAGATAAATGAGTAGATAAACAAACAGTCAAACAGACCGATAGATAACTTCATGAGTAATGTTAATTAAATAATTTGAGGAATTTGACAAAATTGAAATTAGCAAAAAAAAGATCGTTTATTCAATTTATTAAGATCAATTGGATAGATAAACAATTTATAAAACTAGAGCTATTTTCAAAAAGTGAGAAACTTTTTTTTTTTAGATTGCCAGAATTAAAACTTTTCCAAAAAATAAAGTTTCAAAAAAGTGAAGAAACCAAAATTTTAAAGGCGCTTTTATTCCCATTCCAACGGCTAACCATTATTCAAAGGATGAGCACTCACTTTTTTAAAACTTGATTTTTTAAAAAAGTTTTAATTCTAAAAAAGTCCTCACTTTTTTAAAATGACGTACCAAAAAAAAAAATAATTAATTATCTAGATCTTTTTCAAAATAAAAAATCTTTTTACAGTTTTATTTTAAATTAAGAAGACAACCTTTACAATTATTTAAATTAAGTAAATTAAAACAAGTCTTGATCTTATTTTTTGAAACTCCAAGAAGTGTGTTTTTTTTTGTTGGCAAAGCTTTTAAATTGTCTGTGTTATTATTTAATGGGTTTTATAATTATGAAATTAATCCACAATAATGTAATGAGCTTTTTGAGGCTGCTCATTTTTTTTTTTTTGACAAATTCTTGGGTTTCAAAAATAATTAAATCCTTGTTGTGGACAATACACAATTCAATTCAATTCAATTCAATTCAATTCAATTCAATTCAATTCAATTCAAATACTTTGAATCATTAACAGTTAATTCAAAAAAAAAATTAAAAAAAAATGATTAAAAAACAAGATTTCACTACAAAAAATCTCATGACCTTTACAAAGCTTTTCCCCTTTATAAATGTTGGAAAGTGTTTGAAAGGTTCGAAAGACTCAAATCGTTTGAAAGGTCTAAAAAAGACTTTAAGCTTTATAAAAGTCATGAGATTTTTTGTAGTGATGTTCATAAATTTTGAAAATAAAAATTAAAAAGTAAATCTTTGGAGTATTCCAAAAAGATTAATTATTAAAACAGTTCTTTTTTTACATATTAGGTTGGTTATTAAATATTTTTTTGTGAAGAAACTTATCAAAACAAAGAACTTGACAAAAAAAAAAAAAAAAGTTGCAGCCTCAAAAAGCACTTTCCACTATTACGTATTAATTTCATGTCTATCGTTTGCTTGGGAAATGGACACAAACCAGTTAATTATTTTATTATTATTTGGAATAGTTTTGTTGTAAATTAGTTTGTGTAAAATTTGCTATTTTAAGTCGTTAAATTTGATTTTCATTAATATTTTTTTTTTTTGTTATTGATTTGTTTTAAATTCGAAGGACATAAACCAAATGTGTGCTTTCTTTTATACTCACTAAGTTCATATTTGACAAGATAAAAAAAAATCTCATTTTTGAAAAAAAAAAAGAAAATTTTTGCAACACAAAAAAAAAACAAATAAAAAAATTAAAATTAAAATTAAAAATATTACGCTTTTGCACAATCAAACAAGTGGAATTTGTGTCTAATTTTGTATGTTTGTTGAATACCTTTGTCTTTCCAAAGTTGTTTAATCATTTGACAATGCTCATTTGTAATTTTGGTAAAATCTGTTGGTAAATTGAGGATTTCTTCGACAAGGTATTGGTTTTCAGATTCCAGTTCAACATTAAAATGAACAGACGCTTTAATTAAAGAGTGTATAGAGTGAAGCAAATTCTGGAGAATGGTGTCTCGTAATTTTGATCTTTCTTTCTTTGATTTGAAACCATCTTGGTGGATGATCTGAATTTGTTGGAGGATCGTTGATTTGCCACTCTCCCCAGGTCCTGTTGTGAAGTTTTGAAAAATGAAAGGGATTTGAATAAAAAAAAAAAGGTGATCTTGTATTGAGTTTTTTTGTTATTGAGTTTTTTTTTATTTTTTTGATTTTTTTGATTTTTTGATTTTGTTTTTGTTTTTGTTTTTATTTTGTTTTAATTCAAATTTATTTCAAAAAAAAAAATAAAAAAAACAAAAACTTTCAAAGAAGAAAAAAAAAAATAATTGAACCTAATAAAAGAAGTTTGTATTCATTCTCTTCTTTTGTGTTGTCTTCCATCAGCATTTGATCGATAAATTGTTCACGTTTTACAATATCATTTTTATTATTTTTGTTGTTTTTTTTTAAACGGTTTCCCATTTGAAAGGATCTTGATTAACTTTGAAAACAAAAAAGTAAGATTTTGGGGTTGGTCAAAAAGAAAATGTGAGTTAAAAAATATCAAGAAAACTTGTGAAAAAAATGATATGCTAAAGTTTTTATTGAAATTTTACAGTTTTTTTTCAAAAATCAATTTGGAAACTTTGTTCAAGAACATAATTGGAGTGAGAGTTTCGAAATAATAACTATTCAGAACACCTTTAAGAAATCAGAATTAGAAATTTTCTTTTTTAAATTGCATAATCAAATGAAATTGGATTATTATAGCCCACTTCCGAAATAAATGATGTTTAAAATCTTAGCCCTGGATTTTTTAACAGCGAACCCATTTTGTTCGTTACAACTAAACAAATTAGTTCGTTAATAGATAATATCTATTTTTTGAAGTGAAACATTAAAAAAGTTTTTTTGTTTGTGATGATTTAAAAAGACATTAAAATGTAAAGTTTGGAGTTATTAGATTGAAAAAATGCGAAAATAACCTTATTTTGTATTATAAGTTCCACTTTTTAGACATAAACTTTCAACGAAAATTAAGGTACATTTTTATCTTCAAATATTAGTACATTTTTTGATATTTTTTTTAAAACACAAATTATTTTGCTAAAATTTGTATTTTGTACCTTAATTTGTAATTTTTGATGTACCTTAATTTCTGTTGAAAGTTTGTAATTTAAAAGTGGAACCGACTGTATAGATTTTTGAAATTATTTAAGGAATATCGAAAATAATTACATTATTAGGCTATCTTGTGTTCAAACACTCTAAATTAGGTACTTTATCATGTGATCCAGAATAAGTCTCAAATTTCAAATTTTTAGGAATTGGAAATTTTACATGATCAGATTCCAGATTGTAAGGTTGGTTTGGTACTCAAACCTAAACCCAACCCTTTTGATTCTAAATTAAGTATTATCTTGTTTCAAATAACAACCTTTGAAAAAATAAAGTCTTATCAATAATGGTTGGGCTTTTAGTTTTCATAACTAACTTACATTGAAGATTGTGATTTAGGAAAATTTCCAATTCCTAGAAATTTCAAAATTTAATAGTTCTTCTGTATCCCAAGAGATATAGAGCACATCTAGGTAATGTTTATAAACCATGTTTCCTTAATAATGTCAGCTTTTTAGATATTCCTGAAGTTATAAAGACATAATCTTAAAATGTGTAGAATTAGAATAAATTTCAATTTTTTTCCAATCATATTTATTAAATACTATAATATAGTTTGAGGTCAACTGTTGTTAACATGGAAAAAAAATATTTTACTTTAACCATAATTAATATTTTTTGTTTTGTTTCCCTGTTGTTTGATCCGAAACATATTTTGTCTGTTACCAAGTGACAATATTAAATGTGATAAAAATTTCACTCGATTTTCCTGATTTTACTTTGGGTAAATAGAGTTCTGGAAGAGGCGAGTTAAAAAGTGTGATCCCTACTCATAAATTCAAATTAATGTTTTTAAAATTATTTTTTCATTTTCTTATTTTGAAAATTGTTATTCTATTCTGAATAAAGTATTTTTGTGTTTTTTTTCAAATTAACTTTCTAAAATTCGTTGTTCTTCAATATACCCATTGTAAAGAATTGTTTTGAAATAATTATTATTTGCTTTTCAAAAAGAAAATTGAATTATATATTGTCAGACTTTTTTTTTGAATTTTTAAATTAAGATAATTTACTATTTAATTTATATAAAAAAACGAAGAAAAAAATGGAAAACTATTTTTTCTTTTAAATTTTAAAGAAATAATCCAAATTTTAAACCAAATTGAAAGTATTGTGATTAAAATGAAAAGGAAATCAACCAAATTTGCCATTATGTAGATTACAAAGAAAACAATTTATACTTCAAACTGTACAGAAGATCGACAACGAAATAAAATTAAAAATTTTTTTAACTATTTATTCTCGAAAAACTTAGAGTAGAAAATATATATTTTAAAACAAATTAAAGATCTTAAAATGAAAAAAAAAAAAAATAAAAAAAATTTATATTAAATACTACTAAACTATGTATTATCGCAAATTACAAATACGAAATTGTAATTTAGATAGTTTATATATTTTTAAATCTGTCTTTATTTGTTATATTAGAATGAATAAATTTTTTTTTTCTATTTTACTTAGTTTCATTGTTTGAATTTGGTTATAAACAAATTTTTTTTTAGTTATTGGGTTGATTGTTGGAAAAATTTTCAGAATATTATCAGTAATTTTTATCCACAATTTTTAAAAATAAAATCACTTTTCTAGTTCAACAAAATTAAAAATGAAAAAGAAATCATATTTTTTGATAAAAGAATTTTTTATAATTTAGTATATTTTTTGTTTTGTTTATCAATTACAATATTTTACCTAAATTTAAAAAATTTTAAAATGAAAAATTTAAAATAATATTGATATACTAATATATTTATTCTTATTGTCTTTAATACAGATTTGAATTATAATAAAACGTTAAAATAATTTAAAGATAAAGTATTTATGTTTTTCTATTGTTTTTTTTTTTGAAAAAAAAATAATTATTCATTTTGACATTTTTTTAAATATTTTTATTTTTTTTTTTAATATTTTAAATTCGTAATTTTACTAAAACAATTGTAATTGAAAATCGAATATGTTGATTTTATTAATCATAAAAATCATTTAAATTTGTTATTTTGATAATACAATAATAAATTAAAGAATATATCAAAGAGAAATTGTAATTTTTTTAGATAATTGTGTAATAAATATTAATAAAAGAGAAAAATAAAATTGATTTCTTTAGGTCAAAATTTTAATTTTAATATGAATAATTTTCTACAGCTTTTATTAAAGCGATAAAAAATACTTGAAAACCACACAAAAAAAATTGTAAAATAATTTCATTTATTACATTAAAATTAAACAAATAATATGTTTTCTAATAAATAAAATAACCAGCCCCAAATTTAGTAAGAATATAAAAAATAACTATTAAATGTTATTCAAAGACAATAAAAAAAATCTTTGAAAACATAATTTTTTATTTTGAATTTTGTTATTGGTAGAAAATGTGTAATATATTTGTAAAATTTGTATTTTTTGATCTAAATTAATCCATATCTTGTTAAATATTTTTTTATTTATGCTATATTATCCAATAATTTATTTATTTTATGCCTATATTTTAAAAATCCAAAGATTAAAAAATAGCACAAATTCCAAAAAAAAATCAATTATTAAACTGACTTGAACTATTGGACAAATAATTTAAATTTTAAATAAATTCTTGATGAAAAAATTTCCAAAATTAACAATGAAAAACAATATTATTTTATTTAATTTTAAATTATTTTGAATCAATTTTAGTTATATCACCATTGAATGACAATCAACAGATAATACAAATTTTCTATTGAGGTTAAAATGTCTTTTTTAATGAATAAATTATTTAATCAAGTATATTAGACAATATTGGGGCTCAATGGAGGAAAAAAAATTCCAGTAAAGTATGATATGTTTTAATCATTAAAAATAAGAGAATTTTAATATTATAGACTAACTTTTCAAATAAAATAAAAAAAAAAAAATTTTTTTTTGACAATATCGAAAAATATTAAAATCACAATAATCAAAAAAAAATTTTTTTTCAAGTTATTTTTTTATATATGTGACTATAGAATTTCTGATTATAATTTTTTTTTTTTAAGATAATTGTTTATAAATTCTATATCTTATAATCCTTTGATAAAACTTCAAATATCAAAATTTATTTCGAATGTATTAGTTTCTTTGGGGTTCTAAGGGATACGTTTTATTGTTAATTTGGAAATAGACTTTTGTTTGAATTCGATTCATAAATTGATATTTTTTAATTCTTTCATACTGCTTAAAAAGGTGGTTAATAAAGCTGAATTATTTCAAATAGCTGTTTTAATCTGATTTTTTTAGTAATTGCGATTATCATTACAAAAAAATATATAGTAAAAAAACTTTTTTAAAAAAATGTAATTCATATTTATATTAATTTGTTTGCAAATCTGAGGAAATTATTCAGTTACAAGAAGATAAAAGAGAATTTTAACCCAATAAACAGGATATTCATGTATATTGGAAAATTTAGAGAAGAAAATAAATACAAATAATTGTACTTTTTCTAGGTTTTAGAAAGAAAAAAATAGTAATTCTGATTAATAAGCTGATCATCAAACTTATAAAAATGGTTTTTTATAATAACATGTATTAACATAATATTAGTAATAAATTCATGAGATATTAAAAAATTAAGATACATCAGGCCTTATTGCGAAAAACCATAGAATGGTGTAAATAACATAATGGCAATAAAACAATAATCATAATAAGAAAAAAAAGTTTTGATATAAATTTTGAAAAATATAATGAATTCTAAAAAATATTTTATAACTTTTACAAATCTTTTCATCGTTAAAAATATTGAATATTGTTTGAAGGTGTTTAAAAGTGTTGTAAAGTGTTTTTATGTATTTAAAAGGTTTGGAAGACATAATACTTTAATTAAAAGACATGGGATTTTTTAAAGTATAAAAAATGTATTTTTTCTTTTTATTTTTTTTTAAAACTATTGTAAAAATTTTTGTGAATTTTGTGATCAAACAATTAATAATCCATTTCAACAATATAATTGAATATAAAATTGATCTATTTTTTAAAAATGGGATGATTTCCTTCACAGGTTAAATAATCAAAAAGGGGAAATAATAATTGTACTTATTATTGGTGAACAATCAAAAAAAAAAAACACTTACAGCCAGTTTCACTTTTAAGGCACAAACTTTCAACGAAATTTAAGGCACAAAAAAAATCTCAAATTAAGGCACAAAATTCAAATTCTAGTAAAAATAAATTGTAAAAAAAATAATTCCAAATTTTGTGCCTTAATTTGAGAATTTTTTGTGCCTTAAATTTCGTTGAAAGTTTGTGTGTTAAAAGTGGAACTGACTGTAAACAATAGTTTTTTTTTATGTACAATAAAAAGATATGAGAAGAAGAATAACCCAAAGATAAAAATTGTGGAAAAAATATTAATAATTTGTGATAAGTTCTTTATATTGTTATAGAGACTTTTCAAAAGTTATCCAACCCCTTTTAGCTTTCTTAGAAAATTGATAAAGGTTTTAGCCCAAGAAAATACCTTCCCGAAATAACATGTGAAAGGTTGGTTTTTTTAGTATCTTTTTTTGTTCAACATAATTTATAATTCTACAATTGAAGCGGCAACAATTTATTTGCCTTTTTTATTACGTGTGTTAATCTCAAAGGATCGAACAATATGACAACCAAATCAAAAGAAAATATAACGAAAAACTCTTTGGTCTGATCCTTGATTGAATCAAGTATCTTTTTTATTGTTTTTTTAAGAATACTTTTTTTCATGAAGCTACTTTTTTATTAAAAAAAAAAAATTAAAGTTTATAAAAAAATCTTTGGATTAGCCCTGAAAACCATCAACTATTATATCACGTGTAATTTTTTATCATGATAAACTCAATTCCAAAAAATGGGACACAAAAAAAAATTACATTAATAAAAATATACTTAAAAATACATGATACTTATACATTAAAATAATAAAAGATCTGAAAATATTTAATTAATACTATTTATATATTTTATAGTAAATTTAAAATACAATTCGAAAAATAAAAAAGAAAAAATAAAAAAAGTGTGCCCCTATTTTTGGAACACGGTTACCAAAAAATCCATTTTTATTGAAAGAAAAATTAATAAAAACTATTAATAGATTCAGCTTGTCTTTTGATAACTAAATCTATCCTTTTAAATATCTGGAGTTTACTAATTTTCTAAGGTTTCCCAACTCAATTATTCCATACATTAGTGAAAATTTTAATAAATTCTTCTTTGTTTTTTGGATTACATTTTTTCAGTTTAGTATCCATAATTGTCCATAAATTCTCAATTGGGTTTGAATCTGGGGAATTGGGGGTCAAGGGTCCAGAACATTACATCCACAGTTTAAGTAAGTTTGGGTTTTTTTTGAAGTATGTGGACAAGCTCCATCCTATTGGAAAATCCATTTTAACTCACCATATTCTGAATTGGCGAGTTGAATTTCATTTGATTTTTTGAAAATATCATTAATAATACATTCAGTATTACATTTTCATTAATGGTAATAAGGTCTGTTTGTAGGCCATGTACTCTAGCACCCCATATCATGATTTTTTTTCAAAAAAAAATTTTTCTTGGTAAAAAAAGAATCTTTTTTCATTTTATAGAAACAAAATTTTTTTTTTTTGTGATCAGAATCAAAACTTTTAAATTTCATTTTAAAGTGATTTTGAGATTTTTGAAATGTTTTGAAAAAAAAAGAAAATTTTTTTTTTATTTGAAAAAAAAGAATTCAAAAAAAATCAAAAATTAATGAAAAAAAATGATAAATAATTAACTTTAAAATTATTTCTATTCATTGTTAATATCTAATGTTTCTATTTAAGAGTCAAATATCACTTTTCTTAGAATTAAACTGATTTTGAAGGTGTGCCCCAATTTTTAGAATTGAGTTTATTTTAAAAATTATCACCATTGTTTGAGAAGTGTTGTGATTTTATCAATTTACATGATTTATGATATTATTACTTTAATATAGATTATCTGCGGTTTTCTACATTATCATTATTTGTAAAAATAATATCTATTTTTAAAAATTTTTAAGTGACAAAACAAAACTATCTTTAATACTTCTAATATTCTTTTAAAAATAAAATAAATAAAAAAATATAATAAATCGAGATACATATAACGATAGATATTATTGTCATGATATTTTAATATTATCATAAATCAGATTAAAATAAATAGTTTCAAAGGACAGAATTATCTAATCAACTAATTATAATAAAATATTAAGAATATTTTTTACAAAATTTATATATTTCTTGCACATTAGAAAATTGTTCTCAAAAAATAGATTTAATTTTTGATCACAACAAAAAAAAAAAAATTGAAAAATCAGAAAAAATTCAGAAAAATATTGAAATTTTATCAACTAAAGTCCATTCATAACTAAAATTTTTTGAATATATCAAGGATTTTACCTTCAAAATTGATTTGAACGTAGATAGACTATTAGGTATTTAATTGGGAGTTGCATTGGAACAAGAAGAAAAAAAGTACGGATTATATTTTGTAACAGGGATTATAGTATTTGTTACACACATCATTTTGACCACTATAAAAAATATAATAATTTATTGTACAATATTATTTTGAGTTGATTTTTTAGAGAAATGTGAACTATGTTGAACTCATATTCTTGAAATCCAATTATTACACAATATTAATGTAGACCGATTGATGTTGAGGCTAATCCATTTATCATATCAAAAAAAAAACAATTTCAAATTTTTAATTGTAATGAATTACTTTGAAAGTTTATTCCTTAAATATGGTACTGACTGCAAAACCATTTTTTGTCTCCATCAAGGTGTTGTGAAAAAAGAATATAAGAAGAGGTAAGGTTTTGTTTTCAGAAAATTCAACAATTTGAAAACAATTGGGTTAATTTGGTTTTTGACCAATAGTTGATAAACACCGATCCCATTTTTTCAAACTTAAATAATCTTAGGTACTCTTTTGGGTAAAGGTCATGAATAGTTGTTTTTTCAATTATTTTCCACAAGTCTGTGATTTGGTTTTTTTTTTTTTTTTTTTTTTTTATCATTTTCTTTCTCTAATTTCAACGACTCTTCGAAAGCGAGCAAAAAAAACAACAAATTTCATCCAGTAAAAAAAAAAATTTCAGAACAATAAAATACTCAAATAGATGAATTACAAGATCAACAACTCAAAATTATAGACTCAAACCACTTTAAAATGTTATTTAAGTTTGTAATTTCGAAGATTAAATCTTATATATTTAAGGAAAATGATATTTTTTCTTAATTTGCTTTTTGAAATTACCTGAACCTTTTTTTTTTTTTTTTTTTTTTTTTTTTAATTTTTTTTCACACAACTTCAACTAACAAATTTCGAAGCAAATCAATTTAATGACGATACGCACAATCGAACAATTAATTTCGCCACTTGTTAATGAATCTGAATTCGCTGATGTAATTTTTAAAATCGGAGAAGAAGGTGTACCGATGTTTGCACATAAACTAGTTTTATCCATCTCGAATCTTTTTTGGAAAAAGCTTTTTTATGATCAAAAATTAAACCAAACAAGCAGTGACAAAATAAAGGTGATAAGAATTCCCGATATCGAACCTGAAGCCTTTAAACCTGTTTTAGATTTTATATACACAAGAAAAGCAGAGCTGAATTTAGATATCATTTGGTCGATCTTTGATGTGTGTGATCGATTTAGTATGGATGAATTCAGGGAATTTTCTCTAAACTTTTTAGAAAATAATCTCAAGACAAGACATCTTCTTGGTTTGTATGAAAAGGCCTTAAACAACCAGCACCCTGAAATTGGGAAAAGGCTATTGTCGTTAATTGAACAGAATTCATTAAACATTTTTTATAAAAAAAATTGTTTGAATACTTTAAAGGAAGAAACTATCCTCAAAATTTTGAAATCAAAGAAACTGCAAACGAAAGAATATGAGCTTGTTAAAAGAATAAAAGAAAGAGCAAAATTTTTATTATTACAAAAAATTGATTTATTATTAAAAAAGAATAATGAGATAACAAGTAATCACAAAAGTCAAGAAAAAGAAGACGAGGGAGAAGAAAAAGAAGAAGAAGAAGAAATCCAAATAGAAATCGGAAGAGAAAAAAGACAGAACGGCTCTCTCAAAAAGAAAAGAAAGTTACATTTAACTTCGAATGTGGGGAACCAAGATCAAGATAAAGAAAGTTATGATGAAAACTACGAAGAAGACGACTCTGAAAGCGACAGCGAACAAGATGACGATTACGAATCTGTTGGTGATGATTCTGATTATTATGATCTTAAAAAGAAAAAAAAAAATATCTCAAAGAAAAATTCAATTCTAAAGCATAAAAAGCAACAAAACAAGTCTAAAAAAAAAAAAACCAAATATTTGATCACAAACAGCTCAAAAAAAAAATCAAAGCCAAATTACAGGAATGCTAGGGGCTCAGGTAAACTCGAAAAGGAAAAGGAAAGCGAAAGCGAAAGTGAAAGTGAAAGTGAAAGTGAAAGCGAAAGCGAAAAGGAAATAAGAAAAGGAAAAGAAAAACGAAAGGAAAAAGAAAAAAGAAAGGCAAAAGAAAAAAGAAAAAGAAAAGACAAAAGAAGGGGCAAAGGGAAAGGGAAAGGAAAAGGAAAAGGAAAAGGGAAAGAAAAAAAGCACGAAGTGTTTAATTATAATGAAATCCGCTCTTGTGTTGGTAATCTTCTTGATCAAATAGATTTAAAATTATTATCAAATGTTGAATTAGATCAGTTGGTAAAAAGAAATTTCTTTTCAAAGGAAATTTTTCGATCTACCCACAACCACAAGAAAAACAAAAAAGAAAACAAAAGGGACCAACGATGCAAAACAAAGGAGAACTTAAAAATATTGTTTATCACGAATGAAACGAAACAAGAAAGAATCGAAAACATTCTTGAATCGCTGAGGTCGAGTGGGATCGAGAAAATTTCTGTGTTCCATGCCGATTCTGAAACCCCATTTTTAAATACCCTTAAAAAATATGATGCGCTGTTCCTCTTTTCCGCACCCCGGGGCAACTTTAAAGACCCCATTTGGCTCGGTGACGAAATTTCCAAATATGTGGATGATGGCGGCGGGATCGTTATCTGTGCTTACGCGTGCCTTGCAGAAAGGAAAATAAAGTCCAAATTTGCATACGCCCTTAATGGCGATATCAGCAACCCCAAGTTTCTTCCCGTGAAAAAGGGCACCTTTTTCTCTGGAAAGAACGGCAAAACCAGGTGTGATCTCGGAAAAATTTTCTTACCAAACCATCCAACGATCAGCGAAGTGAAATGCTTCGATGGCGGCATACATTCACATAGGATCAACACATGCTTCACACCCGGTGGCGTCGATTCGAAGCTGATCGCGCAGTGGAGCGATGGCAATCCTCTGATTTGCTATAAGAGAAAACGCGAGCAAAACGGGATTGTCCTTGTTCTCAACTTTAACCCCGTTTCAGAAAGAAAATTTTTAGGCGATAAAGGCGGCATTTCAGGAAGTTGGTCGATTTTAAGCAATGGCAATAAAATACTTTCAAACGCCATTCAATTCGTCGCAATGAATTAATTATTATCATTATTAATTTTTTATTTTTATCAAAAAATAATTTTTTTTTTTTTTTTTTGTTATTACCTTTTAACACTCTCTAATTTTTTAATGACTTTAACCAAAAAATAATAAATAAAAAAATAAATTTTCATTCAACAATTTATATTTTATTTCCTTTACATAGCCGACACCAATAATTACTCTTATCGATTAAGTCGATTTGATCAAATCACTATTTATGTGATCTAACATTTTATCTTAATTAAGAGTAATAAAACATATTGTGGGCGAGAAAATATCTAATCCCTTCACGTACTAGGCTTTAAAATTTCCAAGTTAATAAATTAATAATTATAATAAAATGTTCTTTAAATTTCGGTAAACCCCCCTAGATTGTAAAAATTCTGAAAAATATGAACTTTTAGTCTTTTGATCTAAATTCAACAAGTGCTCAAAGAGTTAACACTTAATAAATTTCAACAGAACTCTGCCATTTCTCAGTGAAAGGGGCTGAGTTGTCGATGGAGAATTATATGTGTTTCCAGGGGTTTGAATGGATATTTGAAAAATAAAATTTAATTTTGAAAACCTCTAAATTTCATCCTTTTTTTCCCATTTTTTCTTTTTTATTTTTTTTACTTTTTTTTCTTGATAGGTAATAATTGTCCATTTTTTTTTTTATTCTATTCCATCTATAGTCACTTTTTAAAGAAGTGTTATTCTTTTAGTTTTATTATTGTAATTTGAGTGAGGAGTTTAAAATTCCTCTTATTTGCAGTTTATTTTTTTTTTAATTTGAGAAACTAAAAGAAAATTTAAATAAATTTGTTTTTCATTATTTGAATTATTAAAACTGCAATTAGCTTTTAGAAATTAAAAGAAAATTTTAAGAATTTTTTTTTTTAATTTTTGAATTAAAAAAAAAAAAACCTAGGCACTCTTCGACACTCTACGGCACTCCCCGAATTCCTAAACTTGAATTTAGAAACTTTTTAAAAAATCCAAACATAATTTTATTATCGGTTAGAGTTAATAAAGATATTGAATCTTGCTTATTAATAATATTAATAATATTAATATATTTTAATATAAGTGAAAAATTATTTTTTTTTGAATTCAGAAATTCAGAATTTTCGATTATTTTCAGAGACTTGGTTGTTCCATCAAAAATAGTGTAAATCATTAATGATAACTAAAACTTTTTATATATTTTACAATTTACATAATTTTGATTTGTATTTATGAAATAAACTAAGAGTATCTTTTAAGATACTTTGTATAATTTATTAACTTTAGAATAGAAGTTTAACCTTTCCATTTTAAATATTTTTTGTCTTTGGGGCTTCAAAAATTAAAAAGAATAGAGAAAAATCAAATATTTTGCTCAATTCATTTAAATTCCCGTAAATACAGGCACTCAGCGGAAATTGACGACACAACTGCTTGTTGATTTTTTTTTGTCTCAAAATTGTTTTTAAATGATTTTTTGGAGTGTCTTTAAGTACTGTTGAGTGCCTATCTTTTCTGATCTTATCTGTTTTATTTCTAAAATCTATTGATATTCTCAATAAACGCAAAACTCAAGAAAATCTAGAGGCATTTCCGAATTTAACTATTTTTTAATTGATTGATTCAGTAATTTTCCCTTTCATATTCTAATTATTTTAAATTTTTAAATTTCCAACTTCATTCAGTTCTACTTTTAAGACACAAATATGCAACGAAAATCAAGGTACAAAACAATCTCAAATTAAAGTACCTTTTTGAAATTTTACTTTTTAAACTAATTATTTTATTGAATTTGAATTTTATACTCTAATTTGAGATTTTTTTTGTGCTTTAAATTTAGTTGAATATTTATATCTTAAAAGTGGAATTGATTGTAATATTTTCTGCTTCTTTTCTCTAAAGGAAAGAATTTTATTCATTAATCTAATCCGAGATTTTTTTATGTTTTGAATTAATTTAGATTTTTAATAGGCAAATATTAATTCTTACAAAGTAATTTTTTGCTTAAGTTTTGTAGATAAATCTTGGGTAATGTAGGTTGATTATAATGATTCTGTAATTTACTTATTAATCCATATATCAATGTTTTCAAAATAATATTCTGTGAAGTCAAATATTTTCAACCCATATGATAGTTGACTATGGAAAACCACTTTAAAGAATTTAACTTTTAATATATTAGAAAAATTCCTTTCTTGGAAAAGTTGAAGAACTTTGTTAAAATTATTATTGACATTTTCAAAACTGAAGATTAGATATTTTTTTGTTAAATCAAATCCCAGGATATAAAATTTCTTTTGGTATTAAAGTTTTTTTTAAAATAAATTGTCAATCAATTTATTGTTGTTGGTGAGGTCTTTCATAGTTTTTTTTCAAATAACAACTCTAAAATCATAAGAAAAATAAAAATATAATTTCAAAAAAGTAAAAGAAAAAAAAATGTTCTTTAACTAAAATAATAAACACAATGAAATATAATATATGATTTTTGTTTCAATCACAAATAAAATATATCTCAAGGTCTCCTGATGAAATATTGTTTTGAACAAAAAAGGAAATTTTAGAACTAGTATACAAAGATTTGAAAAAAATCATCGATATAAAAATTTTTATAATTGTTTCATTTTCTTTTTTCATTAGAAAGAATTTTTTTTTTGAAAATTTTTTCTTAAAAAGTAGAGAAGAAGAAAAACTATAAACAATGTGGTTCTATTATGACAGGTAAATTATTGGAGATGAGAATTATCAGACGTAACTTGGCTTCTTCTTTTATAGTAAATTATCTTGTATTATTATCAACCTATGTTTAGTATTGTAGTAAGATCTTATAGGCATATCAATTTTTGCCAAATTATGTATCACATAAACATTGACGATCATGAAACTTTTAAAATTTCAAACATAATTAGCATAAAGGGTAATAATCAATAACCCAGTCAACAATCCACAACAAAATGAATATATTTATGTTTTGAGTTTTCTTATCTAATGTTTTGAATCTCTTTTATTTCAGAAAACAAAATTGAGTTTAAAATACTTCTTATGACTGTAATTAATAAGGTTCTTGTGGTCACTCTTTTTATTAGGAAAAACAAATTTAGTCGATTCAAAACTCTCTCTTTAACATATTAACAGCTCTTGAGCTCTCAGCCCTTGTCAATAAATCCTATCCTCTTTCATTTATTAATTTTCTTTCTCTTTCTCTTATTCTGGTATTTTCTGAAAAATCATTTTCCTTTCTTTTTATTTTTCTAAGAAACAATAACTTTTAAAAATTTTTTGAATGATTTGATCTTAATACTTTTTATCTATTAAATTTCACTTTTTTCATTTTTTTTCTTATATCGATATTTGTTATTGAATTTTTCTTTTTTCAAATGAAATCAAAAAATAGTTTAAATTTTCAATAAATTTTTATTTTTATTTTTTATATATTTTTCATTGAAATTTTAATATTTTTCATAACTAATTACTTCAATTTTCAATAAAAATATAAATACAATTTAACTGTAACTTATATTGCCAATTTCAATTATTTCATTAAAAAAAATCAATTAACTTTTTATAACATTATATTTTTTTTCATTACACATTTCATTTAATTTCCATTAAACTTTTTTGAAAAAATAGTCTGGAATTTCTCTCTTTTCAGCCCATATAAACCCATGCAATATAAAAATTATAAAAAAAAACAAAGGGAAGGATATACAGTTGTTTTAATCACCGAGGTTAGCTTTTATTAATTTTTTTTTCAGTTTTTAACTGTTGTTTTCCAAATTTTATGTTTTAGTGTTGTTTTGGCAATTTATGTAAGAGAGTCCTTGGTTTTTAATTGTTGTAGAAAAGGAAAATCTTTCAAGAATGTATTAGGTTTGAATACAAAGTTTATCTTGAGAATAATACTTTTATTCTCGTATAAATAGATGAAGATTTATTTATTAAAAGATCTAGAAAAATTATTATTCATCTAATTGAATGAAAAATCAAAGCATCTTTTGGTAACCAATTAGTATTTATATTTTTAAATATATAATTCTCTCTCATAGCAGATTTAAAAAAGCGATATCTTGTTGTGTTAAGTTTTTTTGAAATATAATTTACTTCCAAATGATTTAAGGACTAAGTTTCAGATTTATTAAATAGTCTTGGAACCTTTTGGTCCACTATCAATACAAATGTGAGAGAAAAATCTTCAAAATATTCTCCAATTAGGATTAAAAATTCATTTTTTATAATTTTTCTAATGAACACTGAATAAAAAATTCCGAGATACCAAAAATCCACCACTTTGCTAAGAAATGTAAAAATTAAAAAGAAAAAAAATCACGATTTTCTAACCTATGAAAAAATGAAAATCATTTCAAATATTTTCAAAAAACAACTCTAACTTTAAAAGATCACATTTTCTATGATTATTTTATATTAAATCACATGTATTGTTCTATTGTATCCTTAAATCAGATTTATTAGGACATAAGGTTTGTGTTTTTTTCTTAATTTTTTAAGTTTTGATTCTTCGTGTTATTTAGAAAATTGAAGTTCACGATAACTATTTTGGACCATAATATTTCACGAATTTGATTTTTGAACAGAAGTAATCCTAAGAAACATACAAAATATTATTTTTATTTTCATGTGATATTTTTTTTTTTTCTTGTTTCTCTCAAAACCTATTTGTAAGTCTCAAGATCAATTGTTCTGGTGTTGTTTGGGAAATATTGTTTGGAATTTTTCCTTTAAATGATCTTTTGAAAATTACATTTGTATAAAATTAGTAAATTTTTTTAATTTTAAAAAAAACTTTGTTAGTTAAAAAAAAATGATTTTTTGGGAAATGGGAAATTTGATTGATTAAATACAATAAAAAACCCAATTTCTGCGTATTTTTTTGAAATTTATCTTTTTGTTTGTAAATTACAAAGGATTGGTTCTCAAAAATTTCAAATTTCCTACATTTTAACTTTTTATAACAATTTTTAAGCCACTCTTAATTTACTCCCCACATGTCTAAAAACAGAAAAATTCTATACAAGGTGTTAGTGTTTGAAAAATTGTTCTAAAGGGAAATTTTCTAAAAAGGTAGTTTTTTTCTGATCCTCTTTTTCTTTTTTTGAAATCAAAGAACTCACAGAATCGAGGACTGACTATTTTAGCAATTTTTTTTTTCATTTTTTACTTCTTAGATCTAACTGGACAAAAATTTGTGAGTTTTGCCAACCCATAAATACTAATTGTAGTACACATAAAAACAGTTTTCAATTTGATAAGTCGTTATTAACCAATACTCTTACCAAATTTAAAAAGGATAAAATTTCAGCAAATGAACTTTTTTTTCAATTCTGAAATATTGCTTCAATTAGGATTCTTATCTTACCATATATAACGAAAAGAAAAAAAGAACTAAATATATAAAAAAATAAATAAACCCTTCCAATCACAAGAAAAGATTTGAATACTATTTTCCAAAGGTAAAAAAAGGGAAAATAAAGAAAATTTTTACGATTGTTTCTTTATTTCAAAAAAACTTGAAAATTTAAAGAAATCATTTTGAACATTTAGATTTTAACAAAAAATTTTTGAAGAAAATTTTCGTCTCTTTTTTGTTGTTGTTTTTTTATTTTCAAACTAAAAGATTTTGGTTTTAAATATGTTACAATTTAGTTGGGGTTTGTTCTAAAATAGGGTGTTTGAAGCTAGAAAGTTGTATAAAAATGATCTTATGGTAAAAATCACTATTGTAAATACTATTTGATATGTATATTGCAATTTTACTAAACTGTATTTTTCAAGAACCACAAATTAAAAGTTTTAAGGGGCTAGTTAACTAAAACAAATCTTCAAGTAAATTTAAAATCAATTCAAATAAATTTTACCACATCTTAAAATTGAAAAACGAAGTCAAAATCTAAATATCACAAAACCAAAATTACTTTTAATGCTATTTCCAGAAGTGAATTATCAATTTTTAAAAGTTTGATCCATTTTTCTCATCTTTGAAAAGTTCTAAATACAGAATATATTTGAATTATTTATAAACAAATTATTTTAGTTGAAAGAAGATTGAAATCTTATTTATAAAGGAAATGTACCAAAATAAACTTTGAAAATAAAACCACTCAGTTCTCAAATAACAAAGTTCTAAAAAAATATAACTTATTTTCAAAAAAAATTACAATAATTATTTTAAACTTGAAAAAAATATAATTTTTTGATCCAAAGAACAGATCAAATCAATTTTTTCTCTTTACAGAACATAAAAAAATCTGAGAAAAAAAACCAAACCAATCAAATTTAAAATTCACCCAAAATAAACCCCTATTCAAAATTTTTAAAACACCAAAATTCGATTTGTGAAAAAAAAAAACTTATTTAATCAATTCTAGAAGATTTACCAAATTAGAACCATTCAATAATTGAAATGTTAACACTTCTTTATAAATTACAATACCCACAAAACAATAAATAAATAATTATCCATACAAATAAATCATGGGTGTGTTAAAAATTTTGGAGATGGGCAAAACAAAAAAATACATTGGGAAATTTGTTGATATTCTATTAGGAATATTGATCAATCAAATGGTTAGATACTACCAACTAATTTTATTTGAGTTCTTCTATTTGGAACAACTCAACTTTAACATAATATCAATTGTTCAAAAAAATTTTGATCCAACGAAACAAGTTACGTCAGTAAATTCAAACAATGAAATGAAAAGAAAAACTAAAAGATGAAAAAATGATTTTCATATTTTTCAAAAAATCAAAATTATCTCCAATTTCAATGGAATTGTATTATTGTGATTATTTGAATCGTTTTAACTGTGTGGAAAATTTTGAATTTTAGTTTACTTTTTTAAAAACTGGAAAATTAAACTTATAATCTAAAGAAATACTTTTTCAATTGATTATTTATAATCAATAATTAATAACCCAATCTTAATTCTTTCAGTGAGTAAATAACCATACAAATGATTAAATATTTTAATAAACTTTTCTTTTATTTCTTCATTTTTAAAAGATTTTCTAACAAATAGAATGAATTAAAATAAAAAAATCTAATAAATAAAAAAATAATAGGTATTATCAAAAAACTTTTTTTAATATAAACAATTCGTTGTTTATATTCTAAATATTTGAAAAAAGTACATTTTCTAATCTATTAAATTTCAAGAAATTTCATAAATATTTGTGAATAAAAGAAATGATCAATTGTTTTAGATATACAATGATTCAATACTTTGGTTTATTTTTATTGTATTTTGAAAATAAAATTAATGTTTCAAGGTTATTTGTTCATACAGAGTCTCTGAAATTACGAAAAGTGAGGTTTCAAAATAAAATTTTTTGGTAATTTTTTTTTTCTAATTTGATCCAAAAACCCAAACAAAAAAGGATCTAATCTTTTTTACTGAAAATATATTTAGGAAAAAGAAAACACTTTTAAAATAATAAGTCATCTTTCTAAAGTTGATAAATGAAGTTGCATATCGGGTTTAATTGTATCCTAGTGTAAATAATTACTCTATTACCTTTGGAAAAAAAAATAAATAAGAGTTACTCGTCCCTTAACCAACAGTTAAAAAAAAATGATCAACAGTTATTTACAAAAATAACATAAAAAATTTTGAAAAACACAAACAAAAAAGTCAACATGTGTTATTGAAACAACATGTGTTATTGAAACAACTGTATTTGTTTATTAAAGAAATATTTTGTTTGGATCACCGCTCCAGATGTCACCCAAAGTTGACCAATGGATATCATTGTCGATAGTTAGTTGATTATTTTCTGGTTGGTTTGAATGGAAGGTAATTTCATAAAAGCGTTTTTGGAATTCATCCATTTCTTGGTTTGCTGAGTTCTCTTTTAAATACAGGTATGGGTCAGGTTTTAGGGTTTGTTGGGTTTCATTTTTTTCAGATTTTTGCTGTTCTTTCTCTTCTTTTTCAATCTTGATCTTTTTGTTTTTTTCAAGTGTTAAGTGTTTTTGTTTTTCTTTTTCTTTTTCGAACCCTACTTGCATTTTTTTTGTTGTTTGGCGAGAGTTTTGGTTGTTGTTTTTATTGTTTGTCTTTTCTGACAAATTGTTCTGGTTCTTTTGCTTATTGAAATGAAATATTTGAGATTTTAGCTTTTTATCAATTTTGGGCTTGTTTGATTTGAAAAAAGTGGCAGTGATACTTTTGTTAGGAGTCTTTTTTTCCTTTGAGTGGTTTTGAAAATCCATGCTGATGTTGGTGTTGGTGTTGGTGCTGGTGCTGGTGCTGGTGATGGCTTGAGAATTGAAATTTCTTTTTTTTGATTTGAAATTTAAGGATTCTCTCTTTTTTTTGAAATTTAAATTTGTTTGAGGGTTTGTGTTTGATTTTTGAGAATTTTCTTTGGGCAAAGCAAAAGGTTCGCTGTGGATATGGCGAACAGAATTTAGTGTTGCTCTTTTTTTTTGTTGAGGACGAGTAGATTTTGAAAGAGGAAGCGACTTGTGCCGAATTATGGAAACCTTCTCAGGCTTTTTCCTCTTCTGTGGCCTGTCCGTCCTAAAGATCATCCACTCTCTTGAGTACTCCCTTGTGTTGTAAAGGTTAAACTTTTTTTCAAAAAAAATGGACAAACCCCTTTCAACTGATTTTTTTTTCAATTGTGTTAATTCAGAGAGATATTGGATACCGCTCCTTTTCACTAAGATTTCCTTTGGTAGTGATCGCTTCTTCCATTTGGATCGTTTTTTTTCATTCAGCGAATTACTTTGCAGCTGCTTGATTGTAACCCCTTGAACACTGTCTGGACGAAGCTCCATCAATTTTTGCAGACGATCTTTGAATCTTCTGATCTTCTGAAATTCTATTTGAAGCTTGGTTAAAGTGGTTGAAGTGTTTGGGTTTGTCATTAAAATAGGAATCAGTTCAACTATCTTGTGAAATTTTTGTTGTTGAAATTTTTATTTCCTTGGATTTTAAAAAAATGTAATGATGGTAAAGTGATTCACATCAAAAAATCTGAGGACTTCTGAGAAAAATTGGTCCTTTTCAAATCTTTCATTGACTTTACAACACTCTAGAAGAGTTCTAAGATTTGTCAAAGTGAGTTTTTTTGTAGGGTTGTAAAAAGTTGTGCAAGAAATTTTTTGAAAAAACTATCTTTAAAACTTCCCACAAACTCCGTCCTAATTCTATTTTGTTCTCTATTAAAACTTTTTTGTCAGACTTTTTTAGAAAGGTAACAACAAAGAATTTTTTTTTTTTTGGGTTTGCAACTTAGAAAATAAACCACCAAAACCAGCAATGTAAAAAAAAAAATCGTGTATTTAATTTTTACAAACCTACCTATTTCTATTTTCCATTTTGTTTCAGAATTAAAAATTATTTTTTATCAAATTAAATAAAATTCTCAAAAAAAAAATTTCTAGAAAGAGTGAGTAAAATTGAATAATCTGTGTGTTTCCTGTTGACTTCAAATTATTTCTCACAAAATATTTTTAATTTTGGCTTCTAAATATCAAAGAACATGATGTGTAATTCAAAAAAAACGATACCATTAATCTTATGTTGAGAAAATTGATCTTTTTCTCAAAAATTCAATCTCGTTTTAGTTTTTCTATTTTTCAAAATAAAAAATTCCTTTTTGTTTCAGTTCGATTACTAGAAGTTAATTTCAGCTTAGAGTATCTTTTTTAATAAACCGGGGTTTTAAGGAATTGTACTTTTGACCCTTTTTATCTCCAAACTAATAAGAGGATTGTTTAAGAATTTTTTTAGTTTTTAGGAAAAAAACCATTTTTATAATGATTTTTTGTATTTGTGAAAACAAAAATCAAGACTCTTCTATTAGCTCATCCATACAAATTGGCTGTTCAAAAATTATCACCTTACTAAATTTATAAAATGAAAAAAATAAGTTGGTTGAAATAATATTTATTTGATGAAATTTAGAAATTAATTATGTTTTGAAAAAGTTAATTCCTAGTTACTTATTTTTTTGTGATAAGACAATCGATTTGTTTCAAAAGTATTAAACAAAATGTCAATTTTTTAAGATCTTCAGAAACTTTCTTTGAAATGTTAAGACAAATACTGGTATTGAAATTATTAAAGGGAAAAAATTATTGCTTAATTATCTATATTTTACTTTTATAAGTAGATTTCTCAAAGAAGGTAGGTTGCAGTTTGTGTCTCTATTGAAAATTAAATGAAAAGGTAGTGAACGTTATTCCCATTTATAATTCTAAGACACATTTCCAAAAATTGATTTCTTAATATTTTGAGTTTGTTAATAAAATTTGTCATTTTTCCAAAAACTAAAAAACTTTTCCAATTAGCCCTGATGGGAGAGGTTTTTTGGTTAAAAAAACGCGTGTCTCGTCAACGAACATAAGCTTTCTAAAATAGTAAAAAAATCCAATTTGATAAAACAAATAAAAGTGTTTGGGGTTAAAGCAGAAATTCAAAAATAGATAATAATTTTGAGAAATCAGAAAATAAAAACATCCCCAAATATTTTTATTCGTTATTAAA
Source organism: Anaeramoeba flamelloides (assembly GCA_027625915.1). Taxonomy (NCBI): domain Eukaryota; family Anaeramoebidae; genus Anaeramoeba; species Anaeramoeba flamelloides. Next base: position 5,283,927 of record JANTQA010000032.1, on the reverse strand, counting down.
AACAATTATTTGCTCTTAGAATCCCCAAACCTACTGATAAAAAACCTCTCCCGTGGGGGCACATTGGAAAAGTTTTTTACTTTTTAGAAAAATTACTAATTTAATTAAAAAACTCAAAATAGTAAGACATTGATTTTGGAAATCAGTATTAGTAGATATAATTATTTATGTATTTACCTAAAGATAATAGAGTACATATATACACAAGGATTTCATAAAAACCATACAAACCAATTTCTTTATGGGCTTTAGAGGATATATTTGTCATTTATAAAAAGAATACATTTTCGGTAATGAAATTTTCAGTAAAGAGCTTTGATTTGTTATTTGATTTGGATTTTTGGATTGAAAAAAAAAAAAGAAAAATTTGAAAAACTTTTTATTTTTTATGAATTTTCACTTTCAGTGATTCTATGTCGTCTGTTTGAACAAACAACATTGTAAATAAAATCTTGCTTTAAAATACAAGAAAAAGAAATGAAAATATTGAATATGTAGAATATTCAAAAAAATTGATTAGTTTTATTTATTTATTTAGAGAAAGGAGTATTTAAAAAAAAATTAACAAATAAAAAAAAAAAAAAAAAAATATATATATATATATATATATATATATAATATCATTTACATGAACAAATTAAAAACTATCTGCTGTCATTAGGTTTTCCATGATTTGAAAGAATTGAGTAAAATCCTTAGTTTTACTAAATTCTTTTGAATTTTAGAAAGTCGCCGTTAGCATTTCTTTGTTTTTATGTTTATTTGTGAAGTGTTCTAGGTTTTTTTGAGTTTTCTATTTATTTAGAAAATCAATTGATTTTCTTTAGTTTTTTTTTTACTTTTCGAAATAAACTGAAAATTTATTAAAATTTTCGGTTTATTTCAAAAAGTAAAAAATACCTAAAAAACTTGACAAAAAAAATAGAAAACCTAAAAAAAACTTCGAAAACTTCACAAATAAATAGAAAACTCATAAAAACCTAATGAAAATGGATAGATTTTCCAAATAAAAAAAAAACTCAAAAAAACCTAGAACACTTAACAAATAAAACAGAAAACCTCAAGAAAACTTAGGCACTCAAAAGTATTTGACGACAAGTCCACTGAAAATACAGGAGAAGCAAAAAGCCCGATGAAAGATTATTGATTCAAATAAAAATCCCACAATCTGTGATTAATAATTTGTAATTTACTGTTGCTAGGTTTTTTTTAATTTAAAATAATAGGGTAAAATCTTTTGAATTAAAAAAAAACATAGATACTACCTCTCAGAGTGGGAGCACTAGGTGCCCAAATTAATATATTTTGGGCTATTTTAAGTATTTTTTATTTTCACATTATTTTTAGTATTTTTTTCGTTATCACCTTCAGTATTCTAACCATTCGAGCTTTGCTGATCAATTCTTGATAGGAGCAAAAAATTTCATAATTTTGATTGGTCAGAGTAAAGATTTTTAAAATATTTTTTTCAGTATAACTTTTTCAAATGGTTTCTTTTCTTGAATTTTTGACTATTTTTTTTTCCATTTGATTCTGATAAATCTATATCTTTTCACGATACCAAATTAAGTGATTTATTCTTTCATAATATCAAGTTCAATAATCACATTTTTTACATTTTTCTTTTTTTTTTTTTTTAATATGTTATATTCATATTTATTTTTATTTAATACATTTGAATATATGTTTCGTGTATTTGTAATGGATCTAAATTTGATGAATATAAACTAAATTCCAAAAATTTATACACCTTTTAAAACAGTTGAAAGAATAAAAATACGACACTACGTTCAATTTAGTTTAATTTTGATTTTATAAACGATTTCATTTTTTTTCTCTTTTGTTTTGTTTTCATTTCCTTTTTAACGATTATCTAATCTTTTTATTTAGCTCTGGACTTTTTTTTTCAATGGTAGATAGAAGATTAGTGTTGAGTTTGTTAAATTGGAAAATCACATACAATTTGTTGATGTTATCTTATCAATATGATTGATCAATAATCATTGGTGAAATTTCAAAAAATTTACCTATACATTTTTTTTTACAGCTTATTCATGTTTTTGGTCATACCAATTTTGATTTTTTGATTCTATTTTTTTAATTTTATTTGGATATTAGTGATTACATATAAAAAAATTAATGATTGTCAAATTAAATGTGGTTTTATATTACTTTTTGGAAAAATATAATAAAATGAGTTTTTTTTACCTATTTTTGATTTTGGGTGTATTCAAATTTTTGGAATGGAAGTTAGTACTTAATTTCAATTTTTTATAATTTTTTATTTTAAAATAAAAATTTTCCTTCTTGATAATTTTATAGTATTCTTGTAAACTTTTTTTTAGTCAAAGGGGAATCAAAAAATAACCATTATTTTATATAATTGACCTTTGAAGAAAAAAATAAGAAATAAACAGAATAATATACATTCAAGAATTAATGATATATGTCTGAAAGATAAACTAATTAATTAATAAATTTTCTTAAAAATTGAAAAACTCAAATTCTTATCGACCTATTGAGAAAAACAAGAATGTTCGTTTTGACCTTCTATTGGTATTTGAATAATAAATAGGAAACAATTTTCACTTCATTTTCCACACTTTTCTTCTAGAAATCAAGTCCCCAAATGAAGTGTGTTGGAATCCTTGGTCTCTATTTGAAAAAGGGAAACGAAAATGAAATGAAAATTTTTCACATTTATTGATTAAATATCAGGATCTAAAATTCAATAAAATTCCAATAGAAATTAATATGATAACTCAAAAATTAATTACATGGTTTCAATAACCTTAGAATAACACATTTTACCAAACGAATATTGTTCTTGTAATAAAAAATTTTTTTGCAATGATTTAAAGAATCAAAAAAAAAAACGATAAAAAAAACAAATGTGTGCAAAAATATTAAAAAATGAATTCAATTTTGAAAATTTCCAAAATAATTTTTTTCTTCTAATATCTATATGTGAACCTCTTAAACACATGTATTTCACCCATTATAACTGGGCTCCTTTGACTAGTAAATATTTTATTTTCCAACTTTGATTGTTTTTCAAATTAATTAAATATTCATTTTTGATCTTTAATTTTAAATCATTAAAATACTCCGTTTTCCAATTATTTATTCTAATATTCGGTTTATAGTCAAATAAAAATTCTCCTTTTTTCGGGAAAGAAATATCTTTCCAGATAAAATATATATTTAAAATAAAAAATATTTTTTTTTTTTGATCTAGGGCAAAGAATCACTATTTAATACTTTAAAAAGAATATTGAATCGAAACTTTTGCTTTTACTTTGATAAAAATCAATAGAATTACAATTTTCATGTAAAAAAAAATTAAAAAAAAAGGATAAAAATATTAAAATTTTATTTTGGATATATTTTTTAGGAAATAAATATGTCGTTATATTAAATTAAACTCATAATTAGTAGAAATTATTTCAAAAATATAATACCAATTTAATTGTATAATTATATGTAATAAAATGTTGAAATATATCAAAACTATTTTAAGATAAATAAAAATTAAAAAAAAAAAAGTAAAATGGAAATTATTAATTATTTAGAGCGATCATTTCTTTTTTTCTGCAATGTATCATAATTTCTCTACTCTCGTGTATACGAAACCCGACTAAAAAATTTGCCATTTGTTTGGCAAAAATGACACTCCAATTGGCAATTACGCCTGTATATATATAACGAATCATGATATTGAGAGCCTTTTCGGAAAGCCCTGTTTTGTCATCAATTATATCTGTTTTGAGTTTCAAAAAGTCCCCGCCCAATCTAAGGCACAGCATTGCCCGATGTACCTTCATTTGTATTCTTTTATTATCCTTATTGTTTACAATTATTGTGACATCTTTCCCCTCTTGCACTTCAATTAATTTTTCCATATCTTCAATAAACTTTTTTTCATTTTTCCTTTTTTCTTCTTTGCTATTCTTACTTTCCATCCTCTCGATTAATTGCTGCCATTCAAGCTCTTTGGCAAATTTCAAGATTTGCTTTTTTTCAGATTTGTTTTTAATTAACAAAATGTCTGTGTACAGATAATATAATATGGTTTGCAACACAGATTCTGTTACCTCGCGCGAGTTTATTATAAAGGAATTAATTTTTTCACTCCCGACTCTCGCATTCACCATAAAGGAATGCGCTTTTAAAGTGTTTAAGCCTAAGGGCTCTAATTCCAAATCAGCGACGATCCCCTTTTTTAATAATTTCTGCATATCACGTATCAATTCCTCTTCAAAGCGGAAGACATGTATATCATCAAAGTATTTAAATTTATTATTTTTTGTTGTCTGCATGCCCCCAATAACAATCATATATGATTCCGTGAGGACAGACGAATGGTAGACCCTCGGCTGTGGTACCGAATCAATTTTTTGGCTTTGTGTAATTGGATCGAATTGAAACTTATCAATAATTCCGAATTGCTTACCAATTTGGAAACCTTTGAGGCTTTTGCTGTCTTTCTCATTCTTGTTTGTTTTTGTTTGGATTTTTGGTTTTTTGCTTTGGTTTGTTTTTTTATTGCCAAGTTTCTCCTTATTAACAGTCTGAATTTCTTTTTCAGAATTTGACTCAGAATTGGAATTGGGATCGAATTGGGAAAGAACGTCTGTTGTTTCGGTTGCGTCGTCAAGCCGAGTCCACTGTGAAAGTGCCAAATTAAAGCTGTATGTTTTATTATTGACTTCCCCAAAGACATTTTCCCCACCAAAGATCACCATGGAGTCCTTGAAGACGACAGAGGAATGGCCCTTCACACGATCAGGGATTTCTCCATACATTTCCCCGCCGTCGTCCCAAGTCATGTTGATTAAATCAAGCATCCTGAGTTCGTTGGAGAGCTCAATTTCAGAATCTTCTCCGCCATAAATTACCATAAAATATTTGTACAGACAAGCAGAGTGTCCAGATCGATCTGAAATCGGCGTCCCGGCTGTTTTGGGCTCGGTGATCCATTCCCCCTTGAGAAAATCAAAGACCAGTAACCCCATTTTCGTGAAATCCTTATCGACACCACCAAAAATGTACATTTTGTCTTCATAAACGATCGATGTGTGCCCATATCTGCCCTTCAGATTTTTGGAATTTGTTTTGACTAATTTGAACTTGTGGGTTGTTAAGTCAAAGCGCCACAGCTCATTTGGGAATGTGTTGCTCTCGCTCCTCCCCCCAAAGACATAGATCCCGTTTTCGTAATAGCTGATTGAACAATTCACCCTTCGCAAGACATTGAAGGAACGGACATCGCAAAGTGATCTCCATTCAAGATCCTTCACACTCAATTGCAGAAAGCGAAGCGCATACCCCTCTGGGCCATACCCAAAGCCTACTATTAAATCGTCATTAGGAAGTTTGCACATTGACATCTGAGAAACAGCTAAAAATTGTCCATGTGTGGGAACAGAGTACCACCCGATATTTGGAAGATACATGAACAGGAAAAAAAAACTCTTGAAGAGAGAAGATTAAATCACCAACAAAATTAAAGTAAAAAATCCAAAAAATAAAATGTTTAAAAGAGGATTAATATTTGGAAATATGTAAGTTCTCATTTCGGAGTTTGTTTTTTTAACACCAGTAAAACTTTAGTGGCTTTATGTGAGATATCACTCGGGGCTGGTATTTGACAATTAAATGGGAAAAAATTTGTGTTGATTAGCATTTTTTTAGCTCAATACAGAAATCTCAATTTCAATTTCAATTTGAGTTTGAGTAAATCCAATGTTTAAGAATAAAAAAGTACCTAACAAACAAATATAAAAAACACAAATTATAATCAGTGAAGTTAAAAATTCTTTTTAAAAAAAACAAAAAAGCAGAAATTCTTTTTTGAATTTTTTCCGATTTTTTTTCAAAGTTAAAATCGGCAAAAAAAAATTTCTTCAGTTAAAAGTTTTAAGTAAATGAAAGTATTTTCATAAAATGTGATATTTTTCCTAATTGTCCACTTTTTTAATTGCAACACTTATAATAAACACGATTGGTTAACAAAATTTATTGATCGAAAATTATTTTCGAAAGATATTTTATAATTTAAGTTAAAAAATCCAATTTTTAAGGTTTTCTTGAGATTTTTTCAAATTTAATAGGCTCTGTTTCACTTTTAAGAAAAAAACTTTGAAATAAATTTAAGGGGCCAAAAAAATTCCAAATTAAGGCACAAAATTCGATTCTTGTAAAATAATTTGTAAAAAAAAAATTCCAAAAAAAATGCTTTAATCAGAGATTTTTTTGTACCTTGTATTTTGTTTAAAGTTTGTGTCTTAAAAGTGGAACTGAATGTAAGAGCAAAATTCAGAAATTTTGATTCAAGAGTCACATTTCCTGTTTTGAATCTCTGAAATAAAAATCATTTACTAAAAAATAAAAAATAAAAAATCAAAAATATAAACCTAAAAGTGTGATCGAAATTTTATTTTTTAAACTAAATATCAAATAAAAAGAATACAGTGTGCTGATATAATGAATCATCAAATAAAAATGGAATTAATTTATTTGTTATTTTGTAGATTATATAAATCTTTACTATTAGAAAAACAATTTCAAATAGAAAAAAATATAAAAAAATTTACGAAAGTAATTTATTTATAATTTAGTTTGTAGTAAATAATAATAATTGATAATTTACATAGTTATCCACTTTTTGGAGTCTCTGGTATGCCACTTTATTAATCACAGTTTGTAGAATATTTATTTATTACTGATAATCTTTCTATTGGGTTTTTATCCCTCCTGTTTAAGGAGAGTGTCGTCAAATGACTAGCTTTTTTTTAATTTAAGAAATTAAAAGAAAATTTATGAAATTTTCTTTTTATTTCTCAAATTAAAAAAAAAAACTAATGGCGGTTTTCCAGAAAGAAATAATTTAGTAAAATCAAGGATTTTACTCAATTCTTTCAAATCCTGGAAAACTTAACGACAGTGGATAATTTTTCATTAGGTCATGTAAATTTAATAATATTTTGGTACTTTAATATTTTAATTATTTTTCTTCTTCTATTTTTTCTTTGGTAAATTTTCTTTGATTAGTTCTTTTCCACAATAAATGAATAAATAAATAATAAATAAGTGATGATTTTATTTGGTTTTTTCTTCATGTAAAGTTTATTATTTAAACTGATAAAATTATTAAAATTTGAGAAAAAAATAAATATTTAATATGATTGGAATTTTTATGTTTTAATATTAAACAAAAACGAGCAAAAGAAATTATATATAAGGAAATTTTATTCTCAAATCCTAGCTTCGTAAAATTAATTTTTAAAAAAAAAATTTTTTAAATAACCTTTAAAGACAGTTCAACTGTTAAAGTAAAACCTTTCAACGGAATTTAATATACAAAATAATCTCAAAATATTATCCTTTTTTTAAAAAAACATTTTTCGTAAATTATTTGTAATGGATCCGAATTTATGTACTTAAATAGACAATGGCGTATGTGTTTAAAAACTAAGATAAAATTCAAAAATTACCATACAGTTAAAAAGGCATAAACTTTCACAATAATACAATTTCCTTCAAATTGGAGATAATTTTGATTTTTTGTTAAATCTCAAAATCAATTTTTCATCATTTACTTAATTATTTTTGTTTCATTTTTTGAATTCAGTAACTTTTTTCGTTAGATCAAAATTTTTTCAACAAATTATCTTTATTTAAAGTTGGGGTTCTTCAAAATAGAGGAACTCAAATAAAATTAGTTGAATATTATCTAACTATTTGATCGATCAATAATCCTAATAGAATTTAAACAAATTTACTAATCAATTTATTATTTTTTTTTGCTCTCTCCAAAAATTTTAACATTTTGATGGTTTATTGGTGTTGATAATTATTTATTTTTTTTTGTGAGTATTGTAATTTATAAAGAATTGTTAACATTTCAATTAATGAATGGTTCTAATTTGGTATTTCTTCTAGAATTGATTAAATAATTTTCTTTTTTCAAAAATTGAATTTTGGAGAGTTAAAAGGTATATTAAACTCTTTTTCAAACAAAAGGGCACAGATCTCAAATCATCAATACCATCGAATTTAATTGTTAATAAGATAATTACTTATTGATGGTTTGCATTTTAATTATTCATTTTTTCATTTTTTTTTTATTTATGTATTTGAACAGTTGAAAAATGAGAAAGCAAGATAAGAAGAAACCAATTTGGAAATAATCTACCAGTGTATAAATGGAAACAGTTTAAGTATGATTTCGAATGAGCTAGATACAGGAATTAAAAAAAGACTATTATTGGATTGGTGTATGGAACAAAGAAAAGAGAAATAAAGAAAATACATACCAACATAATACCCAAATTACAGTCAGTTTCACTTTTAAGGCACAAACTTTCAACGAAATTTAAGACATAAAAAAATCTCAAATTAAGGCACAAAATTTGGAATTTTTTTTTTTTACAATTTATTTTTACTAGAATTTGAATTTTGTGCCTTAATTTGAGATTTTTTTTGCTCCTTAAATTTCGTTGAAGGTTTGTGCCTTAAAAGTGAAACAGACTGTAATTGCAGCTTTATCTTGAAAATGAGACTTTAAAAAACAAAAGTTTGACGTCTAAAGAATCATCAAAAAAATTTCGGGAACTTTTTCTCAATTCACCATGTTCAAAGGTTTTTATTGATTTGTTAATATCCTTTCCCTACAATTTAAAAAACGAGATTTCTCATTTTAAATAAAAGGGTACACCAATTTTTAAAAATTTTTAATTTTAATTTTTATTGTTTTGTTTTAATGAGTTTTAAATATTCCGTTGGGTGTTTTTTATACTTTAATGAGTTTTTTTTTGGAATTTTACTTTAATTAATTTGATTCAATTATGAATAATTCTTGAAAATTTCTGTACCCTTTTATTTGAAAAAGAGTTTTTGGTACCTTTTATTAGGCATTGAAATAAAAATGAGAATAATTGATGTGCTTTTCTTTTCAGGTGTTCAATTGTTTAAACAGAAAAAAGTTTATTAAATTTTCAAAAATATTTAAAGAATCATTGTTCAAAAAATATTTAAAATATTAAAACCAGTGAAAGTTAAATATTTGTTTATTCATTTGTTAATTACAATATAAAGTACACGATATACAAAATAATAATTTTATATACTAAACATATATATCTTGATTATTTTCAACCCAACCCAATTCAAAATAAAATACTAATCTGATAAAGCGAATACAATTTTACAAAAAATAAAAAGTAATTTTGTCAAGATCTAATTGAAACTTCAAATTTTTTTTTCTTTAATTTATCTTTTCGTTTCTGAAAGAGACAAATTTGTATTATTTATACAATTTTTTAATTTAAATCCATTATTTGAAATCAAAATTCCTGATTTTTTCAATACCAGCAAAAAAAACGCACATTATTTTTTTATTAACAATAGAGTTAATTCCTGAAAATTCTTTAACATAATTTCTCTTGTATATTGGAAAGTATTATTTTTAAAAAAAGAAATATGTATTTTGTGTTGTTTTTCATTTTTAATATTTTAATTCTAATCACAAAAAAAAAAAAATGAATAGCAGTACAAAATGAGTTGATTAAATTAATCTGATTTTGGCTAGTGTTTAAAAAAAGTTTAAAAATATAAATTATATTAATAAATCCATTTTTTTTATTCCAGAAAGTTTTTAAAAGGTTATTTTCCCTTTTTGAAAATAGAAAAAAAAATTGAAAAATACTTTTCAATTTTGAATTATTTTTTTTAACAAATAGATTTAACATATTTACAAGAATCATTCTTAAAATTGAACCTGTATTTCTAATGAAAAATTATTTATAAATTTTGTGGAAATAATGGCATAATTCCAAAATGAATCTCTTATAAGAAGAGTTTCTTTGAAAAAAATGAATTTCCATTTTATATTCAATCACATTTTCTTAGTACAATTTTATAAATTAACTTGAAAATTTTTATTGGTATAAACTATTCTACTTACAATGATACTAATATTTTCCAATTTTACCAATAAAACGATTGTTTTTACTCATTCAAAAGAATTATCTCAAAAAAAAAAAAAAAAATCATTTTCTTCCAAATTCAGGAAGAAAAGTTAAACACATTTTTTTCTTATCGACATTACTGAAAACAGAAAGTAAGATTAATTAAAAATATTGTTTCACTTTTTTCCCCAAGTGTATAATTAACTCTAATAAAGAAAGTCTGTACTGTTGTAATAATGAAAATATCCATCACTGAACAAAAAATTTTGATAATAAACAAATAAAATCAATATAATTGCTGTTCTTTTCCAGAACAAATGGAGAAAAAAAATTTGATCGAACATAAAAAATCTCTTCTCTGAGTTTCTTAGTAGATCATAATTTTTTGGTACCTAACATATCCAAAATTGGTAATTAAAGAAAATAACCAATAAAATATTTCAGAGTTTACATTGTTGTCGTGGTCGACTAATCCCTTAAACCTATTTTTTTTTATTTTTCATTTTTTAAACATTTTCTTTTTTCATTTGGTTCTTATTTTCAAATGAGCCAAAACAAATTCCATTTCAAACGTTGTAAAATGTGTAAATCAAAAAAAGCGAATCTTTTTTTCGTTTTTGTGGATGTGAAATGTGATCTCAACCAGAAAACAAATCTTTTGAGACAAAAAGCACCAATTTTTCAAATTCATCTTTGTAAGCAATGTTCTTTGTTTTTTGGAAACGAAACAATAAAGAAAAGAATAAATAAAAGAAAAGTAGAATTTTGCCTTTCTCTTGTGAAACATGAGTTGCTGTCCAAAACCAAATTTACAAATCTAAAAGATCAAACAGCCAAGACAACAAAAAGAAATGAAAAAGGCAAAAAGAATGAAAATTTGATAATAAAAAAGAGTGATCCTACAAATTATAATTTGATCATTAACAATAACCCTGAAAGAGAAAAAAGAAAGAAAGAAATGGAAACAAAACTCAGAAAACAAATAAACTTGGAACGGAAAAAGCAAAGGGAAAGGGAAAGGAAACTGGAAAGGGAAAGGGAAAGGGAAATGGAAATTGAAATGGAAAGGGAAAGGGAAAGGGAAAGAAAAAGGAAAAAGTTAAGAGAAAAAGAAAAAGAAAAAGAAAAAGAAAGAGAAAGAGAAAGAAAAAGAGAAAGAGAAAAAAAAAAAAAAAAAAAAAACAAAGGGAACAAGAAAAACAAGAAGAAAAAAAGAAAAGGCAGATTCAAAAAAAAAGAAAGAGTATACTAAATAATTCACTCAGATCAAGCATTATTGATAACCCAAATCTAAACCATTTTAAAAATAAACATATTGGTGGTCCTAAATATCGAACAGCAAAAAAAAAAAAAGTACAAGAAAAACAAAAAAAGCCAAAATTTACTTTAATTATCGATCAAAACGGAAAAAGCCAAATCAAAGATCCTCGTGTTGCCACAGATCAACAAATTCTAACATTAAAAACAAGTGTAGTGTCAGCAAAGGAATCGCAATTTATTATAAAAAAGATTATTACACTTTTGGGTGGTAACAAAGTTAACAAACAAACGGTGAGGTATCTAAAAAGTTCTTCTCCAAATAAAACAGAAAGAATAAGAAGATGGGAAACTACACCCCATTTTTCTCAAAAAAAACTGCCTGCCACCAATAATTATAATGCTGATCTTAAAAAGAAAAACTCACATATTAATACTGGACCAAAAAATCGTCAAACGCAACAAGAAGGCAAAGAAGAACAAAGCCAAGAATCACTATTTCGCATCAAAAATTTGGATACCCAAAACCAACAATTTTTAGAAAAATATTATTTTAGCTCGCGTATAATCGATAAAAAATCACATGAAAATAATTTGCAATCCTTATTAAAAGACGTACTACAATCCAACACATTAAATCCGAATAATAACAGAAAACCAACAAAGGGGGGGATGAAAATCCAACCAATTAAACATCAAAATTCCCAAATTGAGAGTTTTTATAAAAAGCAAATCAATTTGTCGTTTAAAATTGAAGATTTATTTAGGTACCGCCAAAGGCTGTTGCAATTAATAGAGAAACTGCCTTTCAATAAAATAATCATTCTTGAACAGTCATTAAAAAATATCACAAATTTAATTCAAGAAAGTGTGCAACTATTAGAAAATCTATTGCGGAATTATCAAAAAAACACAAAAGAAAAAATTAAACAATTAAAGCTTACTTTAAGAAGACCAAAAAATGAAATTGAAAGTGATCAAGATGAGAAACCAGTTGCGCTATTTGATTTAGAAGATTACAAAAAAATATTTGGTTCGCCTACTTCAAGCAAATTAAAGCAAAAACAAAAAAAACCTTCAAAGATAGCAAGGAATTTAATAGATGGGCAAAGTAATATTAATGTCCAGCAATACAAAAATGATGGCTATTTGAAAAAAAATGGAAACGATAATGGGAATTGGCATGATAATAATGATGATTTTGGTTTTGATAATCAAATTGATATTGATAGTGATGGTGAAAACAATGGTTATTATAATAATCAAAATATTGATGATGATATCAAAATTGATGACGATGAAGACGACGACGACGACGACAAAGATGATGATAATGATGGAATTGAAAACATTAATATCGAAAAGAAGCAAGAACATCAAACATGGGAAGGAATGGATCTTGAAAATGAAAATTTTCATGATAAATACTTATCACTTCACAGCAAATCAAATAATTTTACAAATATTGACGAATCTTTGAATTTTTCGAAACAAGACGAAAGTTCAAATTGGAATTCTACAACTAATAAAAATTATTTTCTTGATTCTTGGATACCAAATAATTTGAAGAAAAAAAATTAATATAATAAATTTGAAATATTTTTTTTAAAAAAAAAAATTATAATTATTATTTAAATATCAAAAACTTGTTTTTTTTTGGAATTTTTCGATAATTTAATATTTGTAGAAAATGAAAAAATGGAGTAAATTATTACTTTTCAAATTTCAAAATTGGTCAAATTCTCAATTTTTTCAAAATAGACAGTCCATTGAAATATATTGACTGTAATATTTAAAAACCATTTTTTTGGGAAGAACAAGTTATGTTAGATTATGTTAGGAGTGGGTTTGGGTAGTTTGGATGGTATTTTAGGAAATTTCGGCTAGGGTTTTGAAAAAAAAAATAATTAAGAGACGAGTTAAACCTTTGTAGCTTGTTTGAAAGTGTAAAAAAATAAAATAAAATAACTTTGGGAGATAAAATTGATTTTCGAGTACAAATTTATAAAAATATTTAGTAAAGATGATTTCAACATTTTGGATTTTCACAATTTAAGTTTTAAAATACTACTAATCACAAAATAATCTGTTTGATTTTTTTTCGCACAATCATTAAGCATCATTAAAACCTTTCCTAACCTTGAAAAAAATGAAGAAACTCTTGAAAAATAGAAAAAAATTCAATTTAACCAAATTTGAAATTTTACGAAATATGAAATTTAATAATATACTCAAAAAAACATTAAAAATTATTTAAAAAAATTATTCTTCTTATATAGGAGGTAAAATTTAAAATATGTTATTCGTGGTATTCTCTACTTACAAATTTTGTATATTCCAAGTGTCAAAAAATTCTGATCCACAACGAAACCTTGAAAAAAGATTATTTTTTTTATGAGTTCATTTTTTTTTCCTTTTTTTCTGAAACAGAAAACTATTAAATTAATTTTATTTCTCACATTATAACAAGTTTTTACTCTGTTTATTATCATTTCAATCATTATTATTCAATAGCAAGTCTTTGTTGTCAGAATATTAATATAAAGATTATTTTTCTTTTTCCAGATAATTCTTTAGTTTAAACAAAAAATTGATAAATTCAACAGATAAAAAAATAATTGTATTTTTTTAAGAAAGATAGTTTATAAAATTAAAATTTTCAAACAATTTTCAAATTTTTACAAAGAATTTTTTTAAAAGAATATGAAAGTTTTATTTTTAAAAATAAAATTTTCTTGAAGATATTTGGGAACTCTATTATTATATCTTCAAAAGTCAATATTATTATTTTTTTATTTGAAATTTAATTTCAATTATCATAAAGATTCGTATCTGTAAGAACAAAAAGTTTGGTAAAAAAAATTATACAGATTTGAAATTTTTTTTTGGTATTTTTGATTTCATTTTTTAATAAATAAGAAAAAGGGCTTTTGTCAAACATGAAAGACTTAAAAGAATGGTTTTTAAGATTAAAATTTAATTTATATTTTTTTTAAAAAAATCTCAAAAAATTTTTCAATTTATTTGATTACCTATATCTTAATTAGTTTATTTTTTTGAGAGTTGAATTGAATTATTAATTAAATAGAAATAACATATATAAATAAATTTTTCTTTCAAAATCAATAATTTATAATCCAAAAGTAAAAATATGACATACTATTTTTAAGATTTAACTTAATTGTTTAATTAAAATAACAGTTCACTTTTTTTATATTTTCTATTAGAAACATTTTAATTTTGGATTTTAAAAAAGAAACCCACTTTAATAAATTGTTTACGTGAGGCTTACTGAATCATTCCATTTCATAAGTCGAAACACAAATTCCAAAAAGAAAAGAAAAATAGCACCCTGATGGATTTCATTTTATTTATAAAAAAAAATACTAGTCACTAAAAAAATAGAACAAAATGGGAATGAATAGCTGAAATGACCGAGTTGGGATATTTGCAGGTTAAATTTTGATTAAAGTTTAATTTTTTAAAAAAATATTTATTAATCTAAAATATTTGTTCAAGCAGTAGATTTTTTGAAAATAAACCAAACTATTTAGTATTAAAGTGATTAATTTGAAGATTTATTTATTAATATAAATACAATAAACAATTAATAAAAGTTTTATAAATAATCTAAAATTTTAAATATTTTTAAAATGGTATATAGTATTTTAATGTTTAATTTAACTCTGTAAAAGAAGAAATAATTAATGAATTTTTTTCATTTTAAATTTTTTTTTTATTGTTATTTTTTTATTATTTAGAATAGCAAATTCAATAACTATGATAGTCCGGTGATATCCTCTCCATATTTTCTAAAGATTCAATCTAGTTAACAAAATAGATATTTTTGAAATTGTATAAATATGGAAACAGCAAGGGTATTTTATTTGAAACCCTTACAAATATAGTTCAACACAAAGAAGAAAAAAAATTATTTAATAATTGAAAATTCCATAAAAAAATCTAAAATTTGGAGATTTACTTCTTTTCATGAAATTTTGTTACTAAACTAAATTCCTAAATTTCTGGGATAATTAATACTGTTTAAAGAATACGTGTACTAAATATTTATCGATTTAGAAAAATATTTATTTTTCAAACTTTGTTCATTTATTGTCTGATATGACTTGTTTTCATTTCTTTTCCCTGTTTTAGAAACATCTTCTCCTCGATAGTGCGTTTTTTTCCTATGAAAGATATAAAAGATAAAGTTTTCTGAATTCAAAAAATCACATACGGTTACTTGAAAATATATAACTTATTTGATCGATCATTGATTTATCATGAACTTTTAACAAATTAATGTAATTTAATTTTATTTGTCCACGCCCTTTTCATAATTTTGTACACATAAATTTTTATTTTTTTGTTTTATTTGTGATTCTCTTTTTTCGATAAATAAGACAATAAATTCATAAAACCAGGATTAAAGGGTAACTTAAATGTTATTTAATATTAAATTTTGAAAAATAAAAATAATAGATATTATTTCCCATATTAGATTTCGAGTGTCTCCATTTTTTTGGAATTAATTGAAAAATCAAAACTCAAAAATATAGTAACTAAAAAAAACAAAAAAAATTTTTTTATTAATTATTGATACCTCTAATTTTACCCACTTTCAGGTGTTGTTCTATTTAGAGTGGATTTCTGATAAAGAGAATTTTACGAGTTATTTGTGAAAAAATTATGAAAATTAGAGTAAAAAATAAAAATTTAAATTGCTTCAAACATATTATTAAATTGGTAAAGGTGGTTGCTGAAAAATCTTTTTAAAACAAAAATTTCACAAATTATTATTTTAGTGTTTCTTATAAATCGAATTTTCTTTTTTTTTTTTTGTATTTTAATTTATGTAAAGTAGGTCTATAAATATAATATATTGATGATTCCAATAAAATTAAATCTTTTTTTATCATGATTGTAAATAATATCAATAAAAAAAAATTATTTTTTATTTTATTTTTTTTTTGAGAAAGTTCTTTTTCATTATTTAATGTTTTTTCTCTGTCCCAAAACCTCTTTTTTTCAGAAATTTGGGGTATCACTTTTCTTCTTTTTTTAAGTATTTTTGAAGAGTTAAAAGAAATAAATAATAAAAAAATAATGATTAATGAAAATATGGAAGGTTAATCACACTAATATTTTTTACAATTATTTTAACTTAGAATTATTTTTTCTTTGATTGATCAATTATTTAAAAATTGGAAAACAATTAATAATTTTTGAGATCTCTAAAACAACTCAATTGATTTCTGAAAATAAAAGAGTAACTCTAAATTTTATTTGTTATGTATATTTATATTAATGCTTAAATTATTCTTTAAAGTTAATAAATTTCTTCTTTCTATTGATTTATATTCTTTTTTGGTTTCAATTAGGTTCTCAAAAAAAAACCTTATTGATCTTTGTTTTTTTTTCCTCTTTCACTTTTTTTTACGAAAATTTGAAGTTATTAATATCCCATTTTATGTTTACTCATTCATATTCTCCCTTTTTCTTGATTTTAATTTTCATTATTAATAAGTTTTTCAATTCAAATGCTTTTTTTTTGGTATTTTTATTTTATATTTAGCTTTTTTACTTTAGACTAAGAGTTATTCAAACTTTTTTCTCAAAAAATCCAACATTTGTATATTTTTGGCTTATGAATTACTTCACTTATAATCAAAATAATTGATTAAACGAAATCTTTGATCAAGAATATATATTTAAAAGATATTTTACAATTTAAGTTTAAAAATCAAATTTTCCTTTTCAATTAAGAATTTTAAATATTTTAAAGTTAAAAATAAGAAATTTTTTTCTTTAAAGTTCAGAAGTTATTTTATTATATTTCAAAAGTATTATAAAATTAAAAAATATCTTTTATATTGAAGAACCCGTTTTTTGACTATCTAAGATTTTTTATTGGTTTTAAAGTGAAAATAAATTTTTTTTTTTTTTAGTTTTTTCGGTTAGATTTTTTTTAATTTTTGAAATAAACAGAAGATTGAAGAAATTCTTGGTTTATTCCAAAAATTAAAAAAAAAAATGCCTTAGGTTTTCTTGAGTTTTCTATTTATTTGGTATATCTATAGATTTTTGTTAGGTTTTTTTTACTTTTTAAAATAAAATAGAAAACATCAAAAAAACCTAAAACACTTCACAAATAAATCGAAAACCTCAAGAAAACTTCGGCACTCTGCCGACAATTTCCTTTAACTATTCCAGAATTTTAAAAAAATAAGTAAAATCTTTAGATTTTTCACAAGTCTTTTGAATTCTGAAAAAGTGCTTATAGATTTTCTTGAGTTTTCTGTTATAAGGAAAATTTAAGAAAACCCAAGAAAACCTCAGTTAATTTTTTTTTTAATTTTTGAAATACACTCAGACTCTATATATATTCAGTTTATTACAAAAAGTAAAAAAAAAATCTCGGTTAAGTTTTTCAGAATTCAAAAGAATTGAGTATAAAATCTATTTGATTTTTCTCAATTCTTTTGAATCTGAAAAAATCTTAGACACAGAATATTATAATCATCAGTTAATTTTTGACCATTATTTCAGTTTTATTCGAAAAATAAACTATTTTTAAATCTCTTAGGCATTTTATAATAAAGTTTTTAACTTGAATTATATAAAAATTCCTCCATTTAATAAATTATTTTCCCCAAAAAAACACACTTTTTTCTTGATTAGTGGATTTTTAAAAAGTTCAGTACTATTAACAACAATAACAATAAGAATAAGAATAAGAAGTTTTTAAATGTTAGATCAATTATAAATAAATTTTCAAAATTTTAATACAATGGCTAAATTTGAAATTGTAGTTATTTGTTTTGTTTAACTGTAAATTTTCGATTTTTTTTTCAAAATGTGAAGCTCAGCTTGTAGATTCAGATAATAATTTATTACACTGCTCTATTTACAATTGGCTTTCAAGTTCGTTTATGAGAATGATCTTGTGCCTGTAAATAGGGCTTGAGGTTTTTTGTTCTCTCTCAAAAAGTTAAATATTGTTCGTTCATGAATTTTTCATTTTTTTCTTTTTAATTCAATAATAATTCATTTGTGATTAAAAATGGGACAAATTATTGGGAAAAATCATGTAGAAATTGTTGAAAAACAAAAAAAACAAAAAATTGGTAACTATTAAATAAAAAAAGATCCCTCAAGATCGATCTTAACTCTCAAAAAAAAAAAATCTTTTTTTCTATTCTTTTAAATATTCCAAAAACAAAAAAAAAACTAACTCAAAAGAAACAAAGTCAAAAGTAATTCAAAATATGAAGGTTGCAATCGAATTAGAAGAGTTTTCTGATTTTATGTGTATTGTTGGTGAAGATGAAGAAGAATTTCCTGTTCACAAAGTTATTTTATCTCTTCGTTCGGCATACTTTGATGATTATTTTAAAGAAAACAAGGTTTCCAAACAAAAAAGCTTTCCAGATGTCACACCAGAGATTTTTGAAAAGGTCTTGGAATGGATCTATTCTGGCAAGGTGTCTTTTGCCTTTGATGAGGTTGATGAAATTACTCAAGCTTGTCATGATTTCCAGCTTAACTCTTTAACCGAATTAATTCAATACAGAATCCCACAAGAAGGAAGTAAGCTTTTCAAGAAATTTTTTTTTTTTTTTCCCTATTCTTTTCATTTTTTTTTGTTTTTGTTTTTATTTGGTTTTTTTGAGAAAAAATTATGAGGTAGTCCTCCACTTATCCTTTCACTTTATTACTTTTGTCTTGAGTTCATCCTTGCTTGAAAATTTTTTCTTTTTATTTTAAAAAAATAAAGTTTTCAGAAAACCCAAACACTCTCAAAAATTTTCTTCACATCCTGGTATTTGAATTATAAATGGGAAAAAATGTTCACTTCCTTTTCCATATTTTACTTTTATTTAATAGATTTCTCAAAGAAGTAGGTTGCAGTTTGTGTTTCTGTTTGAAAAAAAAAATCGATAAGGAAGTGAAAATTATTAACCATTTCGAACTCAAATACCAGTCAACAAAAAAACAAAGAGAGAGAAAAAAAAGTGATCTAAAAGACTGAAAAACTTTCTTGTAGCAAATTTCAAAACCAATTTGCTTACAAAAGTTTCTCCAAAAAAATAAAAAAAGAAATTTCATTTTGAACATAATTTGAACTTTTTGAATTTGACTTAAATTTAAATTCTGTGGTATTTTCAATTATTTGTTTGAAAAATAAAGGATCCTTACATTAAAAAAAGAAAACAGATAAAGAAAAAAGAAAAAAGAAAAAGAATTCCAAATTTTTGATTTATTTTTTCCCCAAACCGAATTGAATAAATTAATTTTAAAAAAAGTGTGGTATAAAAGGTTTTAGTGTCTACCAAAAAGTGTACCCTAAAAATAGCCTTTTTAAAGCAGTCTAACTGTTTTCAAGTTCCTTTTAAAAACCTTTTTGGTTACACTTTTTTAAAACAGAATTACCTACAAAATGTATTTAAAAAAATAATATAGTCACTACAAACCATTTAATGATTTTTTGGCCTTTGAAGTCAATTACAAAATTAAAATGAGAAACACCAAGCATACAAAATTCAAAGAACACGTCTACAATACTTGATAACCAACTTTCCTCACTAATTTTGGATATATGAGAAAACCTCATTTTTTTTTCATTTTTTGATTAATTTTCTCAAAAGTACCTGATTAGAATTCTCGGACTAACACTATTTTTAAATTTGATAATCTTATTTTTGTTATTTGTTATAAAAAAAGGAAGAAATAACGATGAAAAAGACGAAGACATTGAAGATGAAGAGGACTCAGATTTAGATGCACAGATTTTTGATTTCAATGAAAGAAATTCAATGAGATTTGGTTCAGCAATTAATAACCCACAATATTCGGATATTAAATTTATTGTTGAAGGCCAAGAAGTATTTGCCCATCGTGTTTTCCTTGCTGCAAGATCAAAATATTATCAAGCAGTATTTATGTCTGGGTAAATTTTTATTTTTTTAAATTTTTTTATTATTTACAATTTATTTTTCTTTAGATGTCAATCTAAATCCAATGATATTTAAATCATGGCAAAATATATTATTAAAAAAAATTATTGTATCTCTCGTCAAAAAAGTTTTAATATGCTATTAGCTCTTTAAATGTATTTTATAAGAACTTTACCTTTTTTCTCACTAACCCCAATAATTTGAATCTGCAAAATCAATCAAATTATTACATTTTAATACTTTATAAATTAATGTATTTTTGCGAGAAGATGTAAACTCTTTTCCAAAAATTACATCCCATTTAGAGATGATAAAACATTATTTTTTTTAAAAAAAATATCTCCTCAATCGTGTTTCGAAAAAAAGAAAATATTCTATCTTTAGATTAACTTTTCTCTTCTGAGAATATAGCTATATGTTTTGTTAATCAGTCGATTTAATTTTTTTATAACAAAATATTATAAAAAAAACACAGTTAAAATTTTGGAAGAACATTTTTCAAATTTAGCTCTGTACTAAAATTATTGAAAATTAGTTTCCATTTTTGATAATTTTTGTAAAAATATTTATATTATTTAAATTAGAGTTTGTTTTTTTATTAGTTCAAGTCTATCCAGAACAAATGTAAAAAAAATCACCAATAATTATAAAAATTGATTCATTTTTGACTTTTCTTTTTCTTATTATCTATTAATTTTTTTTCTTTTCAAAATTCAATGTTTTTTAACTAGCAAAAAAATAAAAAAGAGAAAAAAATTGTTTTTTTGTTATTATTATTGAACAAGTATAAATTACACTCTAAATGTCTCTTTTACTTAAATTTTCTAAAAGGGAATTAAAGTATAAAATCATAGATTTCAAAAATATTCATTAACAAAAATAATTTCAAACTGTCTCAGTTGGAAATTCGTTCATTGGGATTGATTTCTTTTAATTTATTTTGAAATATTAATCTATCATTTCCAGATGAAAGGGCACACCTAAATCATTTTTCTGATTAAAAAAAACCAACAAAAAACAAGAAATTAACAAGAAAAAAAATAAATAAATAACGGTTTATAGAGGTTTATAAGAAGCAATTCGTAAAAAAAAAATAAAAAAAAGAATTAAAAACAATGCTATCTTTAATTAAGAATATCCCCAAAATAACATCTACAGTACTTTTGGTTATATTAATTTAATTTTCTAATTTATCTTGAATGTTCATTTGGGGATCGTTATGTAATTTTTGTAATTTCTTCTTTTTTATTTTTGATCTGATTTGCTTTAAACCTTTGGTCATTTTTTTCCTTTTACTTTTTCGTTTTTATTTTCAAGTTACTCATACTTTTGTGTTCCAGTATCTCGGTATTTGCAATTAAACAACTTGTCTCTTTTCCTTTGTAACTCTTCTTCCCAATATAAAGAAAATCCAGCCAGTAAAAAAATGAATAAAAATAAAAAATGTTTTTTTTGAAGTCAAATTTGGAGTTGTTGTTACTGGATTACTTAAATGAACAAATTAAATTTCAGTAATATTTGTGACAAGAAAAAAACAAGTTGTATGTTCTTAAACAAAAATATTTTTATTTGAATAGTTAGCTACAAAGTAAAAAATTCAAAATATTGACACTGGTGTTTTAAAAAAGTGAGGTCTTGGCCTTTTATAATTCAGTCCTCAAACTGTTTGATTCACTATTTTAAGTACTTTAGGAACCAATTTTTTCAAAATTATAGATCTCACTTTTTTAAAATAGCCGTATTTAATCTAAAAGTATATTTTTTAAAGACAATTCACCCTTTACATAGATAAGATCCCCTTTTTTAATATTACTATCGTTTGTTTGTTTTTTTTTTGTGCTTTTTCTTTTTTAATTAAAAAATAAATTAAAATTATTGGCGAAAGCACCAATGAAAATCTTTAATAATAACTTTGACATTTTTCAAAATTTAAAGTAAAATCAAAATAATCTTGAATTGTAAGTATCAAAAAATAAATAATTTTTTTAATAATTATCTTTTAGAAAAAAATAATATAATAGTAGATGAAAAATAAACTTCAATTAAAAATTTTAAATACACCAAAATTCAATTTTTTGAAAAAAAAAATCTTATTTAATAAATTCTAAAAGAAATGCCAAATTAGAACCACTCACTAATTAAAATGTTAACAATTGTTTATAAATTACAATACTCACAAAAAAAAATAAATAATTATCAAATCAAAATAAAAAAAATGATAGGTCTAAAAATTTTGGAGTGAGTATTTATTGTTAAGTGTTAAATGGGAAAAAAAAAAAAAAAATTAATCTGTTAAAGAGGGAATTTTGAAGTGGCCAAATGTGTTGCCTTCTAATTCGATTAGTGCCTGTCAAGAAACAGTCATTAGAAGAATCTTAAACTCAATTGAGTTTTCTTAGATAAAATTTTGGAGTGAGCCTATAACAAAGGTACATTGATAAATTTGGGAGATGGGCTAACAAAAAATTGCATTGTTAAATTTGTTGAAATTTCACCAAAAAATGATTGATTGATCGAAAGGTTATATACCATCAAATAATATTATTTGAGTTTATATATTTAGAAGAACTTTGCTTTAACTAAATATCACTAAACCAAAAAACTTTTTCAAATGAAACAGGTTAGGTAATTGGAAAAATGAAATGAAAAGAAAAAACTAAAAGAAAATGAAAAAAATGATTCTCCTATTTTTCAAAAAATTAAAATTATTTCCAATTTGAATGAAATTGTAGTTTTATGATTCTTATTACTGTTTTAAATGTTTGGAAAATTTTGAATTTTTTTTTTTATGATTTTAAAATTAAAAATATAACTAAATTTTCTTGGAGTGTATTTTTATTTAAAGAGAATCATACAATAAAATTGTTTTTTTTTCTTAAACAGCTCTAATTAATTCTCAAAATTGAAATAAAAAGAAATAACAAAAAATAACAAGATATTTTTTTAGAAAAAATAAAAAAAGATAAAAAAGTTTGATATCAACTTTTTTGTATGTTATGGCAAAAACTTTAATATAATTTTTATTTTTGATGATATTTTATTGGGGCACTAAATAAAAATAAAAAAAAGTAAGAAACTAAGTTTAAAAATTAGCTAAATTCTAAAGGAAAGGATCACACTAATTTTATTATTGATTATTTTTCATCTACATTAAAAATAACTTGTATTTGTAAAGCAAATGTATTAAAATTACAATTATATCATTTAATTTTAAAGTGTAATAAAAATACCATGGGGATGGTGTGGAAACAAAAGAAATCAAGATATAAAATAACAGTATAATTAATGATCGAAATACTTTTAAGGGTTTTTAATTTTCGAGTATTTTCTTCACTTTGCCAGGATTTGTTTTTTACAAAATAGTAATTTTTTTTTATCCAAATAAAAAATCATTAATCATCATAACAGAAATTACAGAAACAAATACCAATCATGAATATTAATTCTAGTTCCTAATACAATGTATTTGTTTTGAAGATTTCAAAATTCAAATTATTAGAATCATTATTTTTTTTCCTAAAAAAATTTTCAACAATGTATTATTCATGTACACCCTAATCACTAACTTGAAATCAGAGATATTGTTGGATCTGATCAAGTAAGATTGGGGTATTCTCTCAAGAATTTTATCCACTTATATATTGAGACAGAATTTTGTTTCCAATTCTTCTTCAGGTTACATTTTTAAAAATT
This sequence comes from Anaeramoeba flamelloides, assembly GCA_027625915.1. Lineage (NCBI taxonomy): Eukaryota > Anaeramoebidae > Anaeramoeba > Anaeramoeba flamelloides. Next base: position 5,260,049 of record JANTQA010000032.1, on the reverse strand, counting down.
CAAAAATTTTATATACATCTCTTTCAGATTGTTGGCGCTGGAAATTAGTGGTTTCTCAGAAACATAAATCTGGTTTTAAGTTAAATTATTATTGGGTGGATTTTATAACTTTTGGAATAAAAATAAAAAATTCAGAAATATTGATTGTTAAGGTGTTCGAAAATGTACCTTTCGAATTGATATTGTGAATACTACAATTCCCATTTGCCTTCTCCCCCCAAAAAAAAAAATTCAAATTATGGAAAAAATTGAGAAATAATTACAAATATTTATCAATTACATCAAGTGATGTAGATCTGAAAAATATAGAATCATTTTTTATATTTTTTCTTGAGAAAAATAACAATTATATTGAAAACTTATTATTATTTCTACTTTTTCTTTCTTAAAATGATTTTATTTGATTGAATTTAATATTTTCTTTCTTAAATTTATTTTAACATTTAATTTATATTTCACTTTCCATAGAATGAGAGAATGTCGTGAAGATGAAATTGTTGCACCTTTGGTTACACATAATTCCTTTTTAGCAATGCTGGCATTTTTATATACTGGGGAAGTTGATTATTCAAGAGTTGACAATGTTTGTGATTTATTAACTTTAAGTGATAAATTAATTATGAACGGTTTGAAATTACATACAGAACTCGTTATCGCACAAAATTTTACACAAGAAAATTTCTTCATGTTATTTCCTTTTGCTGATCAATATAACGCAGATTGGTTAAAAAACTTTATTGTAAAAATTGCAATACAAAATAAACATTTAAAAACTAGAAATCAAATTAGAAAAAGTTATGAAGAGATGCCACAAAATTATCGAAGACAATTAGACAGATTAACCAGATTTTAATTTAAAATATATGTTTTCTTTATATCTATCACTATTCCTATCTATCTATCTATTTATTAATATAAAGAAATCTTCCAAAAAGTGATAAATGAAAAATAAAAACCAAATATTTTAAATTTTTGTTTTTTTTAATTGAACATACTTATCTTTTGAGTTTAATTACAGATAATCGTTAAATTCCAGGATAAAAAACATGTTATTTACTTCTTAAATTTTATAAATTATTTTAATCAATCCCCTCATCTACAGAAAAGCTATCAGACTTTATTTAGATTATATATATTAAAAGATAAAAAAAAAAATTATGAGCTTCTGTTGGATGCTGAGGAAGATCGTGATAAGTGATCTACTACTTGGAGTGATTAAGTTTGCTGAGTTCTATTTTTTCTTCAACAATTTTTTTGATTTTGTAACTATACTGAAAACTTTAGTAAAATTGTGTTCCTTATTCTTGTAATTTAAAAGTAGTTTGTAAAATCTTTTATTTTATAAAATTTTATTAAATTCTCGTTTGCCTGTTTACTCTTTGTAGGATTTTTATTTTTTTTTTCAAATTTTGATTTAGTTTTCTAATCAAAACTGATTTACTTGAAGAGTTAACTAGGTTTATTTATTTAATTATTTACAAAAGGGGTGGTATAAGAGATATTTGTATCAAAATCAATAAATGGGGGAATAAAAATAATTAAATTATTAATATAAAGTATAATTATATCATTTACATGCCCTATTAATAACTCTACATCGAAATTAGATTTTCCAAGATTTTGAATAATTGAGTAGAATTTTTCTTTTTCCTAAATTCTTTTGAAATTTGGAGAATCGCCATTAGTTTTTTTTGGATTTGAGAAATTTAAAAAGAAAATTTTTGAATTGTTATTTGTATTTCTTATGTTTAAAAAAAACCTAGATAAATGACAATAGTTGATCAAACTTCTGAAGAATGCACAAGATGGGAGTAATAACATGAAAATTTGATTTTTTTTTTATTCAAATAAATTACAAAAAGTTAGTGAATGTTCATCTTGTTTCTTAAAATTACCTTTATTTTAAGAATAAAATCTTGTTTAAAATTCAAAATATTTATTTTTCCTTTTTTTTGAGATTGTCAATTTTCAATTGACAATTAATTAATCTGTTTTCGAGGATAGTTTCTTTAGCAATAAACAATGAGAAAAACTACGAAAATTCTAAATAAAGTGGTAGTTTTGAAAACCAATTTCAAATTGTAAAATGATTTGGATTAACATTTTGAATAGAATTATACAAGTTTTGAAACAAGGAAATAATGAACTTTTAATAATTTTTTGATTTGATTTTTTTTTTTTTTAATTTTTTTAAATAACTTATTTTTACAGATAAAATTTTCCTAAATTATTAATTTGTTAAAGAAAATTCTTAAAGTTTATAAATTTGAAAAGAAATTAATTTCTTTTAATTCTGAACTGGAAGAAAATAACAATTATAAAGAGAATAAATTTGAGCAATATACCAATATTAAAGAAAGAAATAAATATAACTTATTATGGTGATTAGGATTTTTTTGCTTGAAATTCTATTGAATTCTTGTTTTTATTTTTTTTTATTTTTTCAACCGAACAAAAATACTTTTTTATGCGAATAAAAAACTAGTTTAATATATATAAAAGTTATGGTTACAATTATATCCTTTAGTTAAAATGAGATAGAATCATAAATAAAGAAGATAATTTTATTTTGGTTTCAAAATAATGATCGTAGTGATTTTCCAGAGAGAATAATAACTCTTATTTTCAAATTTTTTGAAAATAGAAAATCAGAATAGAAAAATCAAATCTGTTTTATTTAAAATTTTATGATAGACTTGGAAAGAATGTAAATAAAAAATTATTTGAATTTTTCCAAAAAATATGAAATTTATTGTTTTTAAACTCTTTTAAATATTTTATATTTATAATATTTTATTATGATTATTTCATAAATTAGATGATTATTTTTGAATCCCATTTTGTTCAGGATCAGAGAAAAATTAAATTAATGTTTTCTTTTTTCCAATTACATATTTTAATTTTTTGTGATTTTTTTCATAATTATACTTTTATTAAATCCTCACATAACTCAAGATTTTATTTTTTTTCTAGTCATGGTGTAATTTCCTTTATAAATAGAGTAACATTGATATAAATTAAAAATATTGAACTACGATTTATACTATTGGAAAATACACAAAAATCGAGAAATTCTGTTCACATTATGATTCAACTAATAAACCCGAAAGCCCTAAAATTAATTTAGAATTATTTTAAATAAAAGTAAAAACTGGAATTCTTCATATAAGGTTATTGAAATTATAAAAATAAATCATTCAATTTTCTTATTAGATATTCTATTCAATCATACTGGTATATAGTATTTACAAAAAAAAAAAAAAATTTGAAAATCTAATTTTTATGTAGAGTTACAAAAATACAAAGGTCAATAGATATAAGCATTTCTTTCAAATTTAAAACCCGTTTTAATCCAATAATCAGTGTTTCAAAATCAATTCATACTTTATTATTATTCTGGTTCCAATGTAGCATTTAATAGAGTTGCCAATAATCTAAATAAGTTTAAATCAGTTTCGAAGGTAAACTCTTAATAATTATTTAATAGAATTAAATTAGGAAGAGAATTTGCCTATAAGTTTAAAAATTTTACAATTTTTATGTTTTTGTTAGTCGCAATTGTCTCAACAAATTTTCTCTCTCGTATTTAAGGAAAAAATTTTACTTGTGATCATTTATTCTTAACAATTTTTAGATAATGTTTTTTAACTAGCATAACTTTAATAAGCTAATATCCTATTTTCAATAAAATTGATTATTGTTCATTTCTTTTTATCTTTTTCTCGTTAAGTCTTTCATAAAAACGAAACACGGCTAATAAATTTGAAACAAGTTACACTATTCCTGACCAAGTTATTTTAACTAATGTATTTCTTTTTTTATCTTACAATTAAAACCAAGAATTTAATGACACTTCAGTGCAGAAAACTAATTTTTTTCTTTGATTTAAGGTTCTTCTAAAACTTATACGAGATCTTTTCAATCCACAATACAGTAGAAACTAAAAACAAATTAACTTTTTCCTTTGTTTTATTCCTGATTGATATTTTACAAACCAAATTAAAATTTCTTTTTTATTATTGTAAAATTAAACTCAATTGATTCCAAAAATTTATTCGACTTCTTCTCTTCAAATGAAAACAACCAATTTGAAATTTGTTCAATTTAATTGAAAAGAACCAACTGACAATTCTGAGATTAAAATTTCAGAGAATTAAACAAATAATTATCATTTTTTACTCCCTCCTTTCTCTTTTTTATCTTTTTTTTTATTGTTTAAAATTCTCCAAAAAAATAAACAAAAAAAAAATAAAAAATAAAAAAATAAATACCATTTCAATCCACAATGCAAATAGATCCTTTTTTTATTGGACTAACTGAAAAAAAGCAGCACAACCTTTGTGTTCATCCAACAAAGCCATGGGTTGTGACTACGGATCAAAAAGAAGAAATCCTAATTTGGAATTATGAGACACAGCAATTAGAGCATAGCTTTTCTTTAACAAATTTATCAATTTTCAAAAAACAAAAAAAAGTTTATGACAAATTATCTCATAATTTAGGGTTAACAAACCCACAGATCAACAACAATTCCTCGGTTGGATCGAGTACTGAACTAAATACGAATTTAAAAGAAACAAATTTGAATGAACAAAGCAATCATAATGCCTCACTCACAGAAAGAGGTACTAGTCAATTGCAACAAGAAAACAAGGAACAGACAAATTCACAAAGTAACAGTTTCCAACAGAACAATGGCACGGTGACCAAAAGCACATCTAGCCCTACTTTAAATCAGCTTTCACGAACGAAAACAGACCCCAACAATACACCTACGGATAATACCAAAGTCAGCACATCAACGGACACCACAATGGGGAAGATTAATTCAGACTCTACTGCCACTTACCCAACAAACGTAGGTCTTAATACTGGCTCGCAAACTCTGAATAGCGAACAAGGTTTTGATCAAAACTATGATTTGGATTCAAATAACAAAATAAATAGTTCTGACATTGTCAATGTATTTTTCCATGACAACGACTCAATTTTTTGGTGGGCGAAAAAGAATTGCGTTACAAACCAATTTCTTACTTTCCAAAATTTGCTCTATGAGCAGACTTTGTCTTTATTAATTATTGTTACCAAGCGTTTCATTATCTTTTGGGACTATGTCACCCAGACGTGGTCTGAATGCGAGATCAAAAAATACCTTGACAAAGGCGATATTACAACCGCCACCATTATTCCTATTAAGACATGGATAATTTTTGGGTTTAGTGATGGCACAATTCGAATTTTTAATTATTTGAACAGAAAAAAAATCAAAACCATCCCTTGTGTCGGCAAAGAGATCACTCATTTCGAAATCTTTTATTTGAACCACAAACAACAGAACCGGCAAAAGAGTAGTTTCAAAACGGCTGAAAACAGCATTGACAACAGCAATGGCAATAGCAATCAATTATGGTATAATTTTTTTTCGGAATCACCCATCCATTTTTTAATTGGATCAGAAGATGGGACTTTAAATTATTGGTCGTACACCAATGGGGCTGTTGTTTTGACGCTTTTGCACCAGAGCAAGGGGATTAACTTTGTTTGTAAATCGTCTTTAAAGTCTTCAAAATTATTGTTAATCTATACAAAGGATAAATCCTTTTCTTTGATTGATTATTCCAAAAAGCCCCAACCAAAAATCACTGCAACGTTTAAATCCAAAAGAAATTACCACTCGGTGATTCCGTTTATTTCCTTTGATTTGCATTTTTTAGGAATCGATAACAAAGGGGAATTAATTCTATTGACTCTCTTGAATAATACATTTTATGAGCAGCCTTTATTAAACATCAGTGAATTTCTGGGTAAAGAAAAGGAGGAATATAATGTCAATAAGAAAAAAAAAAAAAAAAAAAAATATCCTGTTGTCAATATTACAAAATTTTTAACTCACCCGCTAAAAAAAGAAACGTGTTTCCTTGCCACTTCAAGTGGGATCATTGGTATAAATTTCAATAGCTTCCAAAAGCTAAACAGATCATTTGCTGTGACCAAGGGCTGGTCACGCACAACCTCCTCGTTCCATAATTCACAAAAGTCGAAGGGCAAGCAATCAATCCAAACCACCCATGGGAAGAGTTATTTAATATTTAGTCTCCGAAAAAAATTAAAAATAATTACCATTAGGGGTTCTCCAAAGGAATTTTCAAGTAAGAAAAATATTTTTTTCAATCAAGACAACGATTTTATTGATTTGCCTTATAACACGTTAATCAATGCTGGTGCTGAATTCCAAGTTAGTGGCTGTGATAAATATTTTTCAGTTTTTTATAAAAAGAAAAAAGAATATTATGTTTATCGAATATCAGATAAAAATTTAATTGAAAAGGGAAGAACAATTGGCTTTGCTTGGAATCAAAACATTACTGCAAGCACTTTTGCGATCATAATACCTCCAAATAAAAATAGTAATAACCGGAAGAATAATAATAAGAATAATAATAAGAATAAGGCGGGGAACACTGATCGAGACAAGCCAAGGTCTAAAAGTGGTATTTTTAAAAGAAAAACAGTTTTAAAAAAAAATGTGAATCACAATTTGAATAAAAAGATCAACAATGACAATACTAATAAAAATAGTAATAATAGTAAAAATGGTAATAATAATAGTAAAAATAATAAAAAAAAAAAAAGCACGCAAAGCAATAATAGTGATGAGAATAAAATGAAGTTAGTAATCAAAAAAATAGAGCCAAATGGGGAAATATTGCCCGAAAAGGTACACGAAATCGGATTTAAAAAAAACATTAAAAAAATTTGGTCTGGACTATTTCTGGGTATTGAATTTGAGTCTAAAGAAGAAAATCAATTTGCTAAGGACTTTTTATTTTCAAGCAAAAATCAGAAATTAAAAAAAAAAAAATTAAAAAAAAAGAAAAAAATGAGCCAAAGGGAATTGGAAAGGGAAAAAGAAATCAAAAACTTAATTTTAAATTATGAAATTCTGACACCATTGAAAAAAAAGGCAACACTGCCCATGAGTTTTCAATTTTATAATTGGGATTTAATCCAGCCAATTTCGTCAAAATTCCCGCTCTTTGAGGATATTTCATTTGATCCCGCGGGTGGCTTTTGTTTGATTAATTATGGTATCAACGGCGGTATGGTCTTTGATTTGCAAGGCCAATTTAATTTATTATACACGATCCCCTTTCCTATTGAATCGAGTTTATGGTACAATGGAACGTTATTTATCGTGACCGGCGACAGCATTTTGTCCTACTTTTTGCACCAACGGGAAATTGGGCAAATTGAAATTGCCTCGTTCCAACCAAGCCGTGTGATCAAAAATGATCTCCCACAGCAGAACTTGAAAAAGTTTTCGTCCGTGGAAAAATACAAGCAGGGTATCGGCAACTTTGAGAATTATCGGCCAAGAAATACAATTTCATTGGTCACAATAATTGAGGACCAATTATGCTTTTTTGATCAGCAGTACAACATGCATTTGCTTTCGCTCGATTACCCCTTAATGAAATTTAGATTGACCCTGCAGGCCGGTTTGGTTGGGCAGGCCGTTAAATGGGCTTCGTGGGTTAGCCATGCTTTGCATTCTGAAATTGCCTTCACTTTGGAAAAAAGAGGCTTTGCGCTCGAATCTTTACAATTGAAGGGCTTGTCGATCAGAACCAAAATTTTAATTTGCTGCAGAAACCATTTGTTAAAGCAAGGCGAGCAGTTTTTAACTCAAGTGGAATTAGAGCTCCAAAGCAAGGACTTTGATTTAATCGAAAAAAATTTATTAGAAAAGGCCATAATTAGGTTTGCTAAAATTGCTTGGAAAAAAAAGAAATTCCTCAATGTCGCAGAAAAGGCTTTCAAATTGGCTTCAAAATTCAATACCTTGAATCACGAATATTTGGCAATGCTATATAAAAAATCTGGACAAAGAGACAAATTGATAGAGCTATATAACCAAATTAAAAATTCAAATAAAAATTCCTTATTTGTCACGGGGGCCTTATTAGGTGGTCAGCCTTTGCTAAGAGCGCTCATGCTTCATAAAAATTACCCCTTTGCTGGATCTTTGGTTACTCATCAGAATGTCCCCAAGCAAAATCAACAGACAGTTTTACAGATTTGGAACCAAAATTTAACTAAAATTAAACAAGGTGAAAAGGCACAAATACAGTTGGATTAAACAAATTCTTATTTTTTTTTGTTATTCGTTTCTTTACTTTTGATTGTTTTTTTCTTTTTCTTTTTTTTTGTTGACTTTTGTTGACTTTTGTTTACTTTTGTTTTTTTTTATATTTTTTAATTTTTTCTCGTTTTCTATTTGATCTTTATAATAAAAAAAAAACAATAAAATAAATAAAATCTATAATTATGAGAATTTATTAATATCCGATTAAATTATATATATTTCTTTTTTATAAAGTTGCCATTTGTGTTTAAAGATGTATCCTTTCAATATTAAAAGAGGAATTGGCTTCTATCTTCTTTTTAACATTAAAGCAATCCAATTACTTTAAATTTTTTTTATAACAGTCAAGATTCAGGGTGTAGTTACATTTTTACCCTTTTGGAACTTTTTAATTGGTAGAACATTACTGAAAAAGTTATTTTTGAGTATCCACAGGATATCCAAAAGGGAACTCCATTTCACCCAAAGTTGCCCAGCGAAAAATGAAAAAATTCATTTTTTTTAAGAATCAACCAAAATTAGATTGTTTAGAAATAAGAGAAATAATAAACTTCGTATTATGGTCGATAATCATAAAAGAAATACCTGAACAAACCTTAAATTACAAAATTAAAAAAATGTTGAAAAAATTTTTGGTAACTTTCATTGGAACATTTCGTACTAAATTCTCAATTTCTTGAGGAAATACAAATTGTTGACAATAAGATTTTTTACTTGTAAATCTATGAATTTTAAAAGAACATTTAAAACCTCACTTATCTTAAGGTTAATTTTGAGTTGTAAACTTTTTTTTTTTAAATATAATTGTTAAAAAAAAAAGTAAAGAAAACAAATTTTTACAAAATGAGAAAAAATGATTTTGATCTAAAAATTGAAATTGTAGTTTGAGAAGAATTTTGAATTAAACTCATAGAATATGCTCTATTTCTTCAATAAAACTGGGTCAATTTGATTGCAAAACAGTTGATATTTCTAAAGTAAAATAGATTTCAAAATTTCTAACACATTTTATAATGTTAATGGAATTTGTTTTCTAGGTTTTATCCAAATTCTTATCAAAAAAATATTTTCAATTTTTGGATCAAGAATCATTTTTTCTAATTTTGCAAATTTTTGTTTTGCTTTTTCAATTTTTTTTTTTCTTTTTCTTTTTTTTTTTTTTTGATACTTTTTTTTTTTTTTTGATACTTTTTTTTTGAAGATATGCAAAAGATCATATCGAAAAATAAAAAGATCTTGGAAAAGACCAATAATCACTATAAAAATTTATACTATGCATATCTTCTAAAATAAATTTAATTATTAGTAAAAACTCTTGTTGTTAACTTTTTTTTAGTAAAAAGTTCAGTAATAAAAAATCGGTAATGTTAATTACAAGAAATTGTGACTAATTTTTTTTTTTTTTTTGGTTTTCTTTTTTTTAATTTTTTAAAATATCAGGTTTTTATATATTTATCAATGATTTAAAAGTGGATTACGAATCAAATTCAATGATTTGTTGTTCTTTTATACTAAAGGATATATATATATATATATATATATATATATATTTACCAATTTATTATTTAAGTGGGTCACAATTTTTGAAATGGTGTTTATTATTGGTTACTCTCTTTATCAAAAATATTAAGATAAAAAAGTGGGGAAAGTGTAGATTTGTTCTTTTTTTTTTTTTGAAGGGATCAAATTTAAAAACAAAATGGATACTGTTCCAGTTTTTTCTTGTGTTTTCTGTTTATTCAGAAAGTTAATATATTTTCAAAATAAACAGAAAACTTTAAAAAAACAGTGATTATGTTTTTTTTATGTTTAAATTTGAAATAACTGGTAATATCGAAGATTTTATTCTTTTATTTTTGGAATCTTGCAAATTCTTGAATATTACCATTAGTTTTTTTAAAATTGTGGAAATTGAAATGATGATTTGAGAAATTTTCTCTTTATTTCTCGAATTAAAAAAAAAATGAGGTACCCCATGACACTCTGAGTTGATTTAATACCTACCAAAAAAGTTCTCTAATTTCTAAATTTTGTTTTTAGAATTTCAAACAAAAAATAAATTTTTTATTGTTTATCAATAATAAGATACATAATGATTCTTTATTTTGAATAATATCAATAAAATTATTTTGATTATATCTATTCTTTTTGGTTTTGATGTTCTGGATTAATGGTGGTTGGTGGATGAAATCTATATTTTATAGTGTTATCTATTGTTAAAACAACCAAGATCTAAAATCTGTAAATGTTGACAGCGTTACGATAGATATATAGAAATGTTTGAACTTTTGTTATTTATAGGATTTTTAATAGATATACAAAAATGTTTTAACACTATACAACACTCGTTAATATATCAATCTATTACAATATTTATCAAAAATGATATAATTAAAAATTTACTCGGAAGATATTATAAAAGGGAAGGAATTGGGGTTTATCGGGGATGTCCCTTATCACCAATTCTCTTTGTATTTATATCCCATTTTCTACTATAAAAATTAAAAACTTTAGCTGTTCATGTTCAAATGTATGCAGATGATCTTATTCTTATTAGAAAAGGTCCTTTAATCTCTTAAAAAAAATCTAGAAAGGTTTTTTGAAATAATAAAATGATTCGGGATGAATCCGCATAATAAAAACAAATTATAAGTAAAAATTAAAAGATATTTTTTATCTTGGAATTAGGTTAGAAAAAAACACGCATCTTGAATATAATTTCAAAAAGGTCGAAAAGTCCTTTGAAATACTTAATGTGTTGTCCCAACACAATAAAATCAACATTGGGGTCAAAATGGTTTCTTCCAAAGCTCTCATTTTAAGTGGGCTTAAGTATTTCTTGAAATATTTAACTTGGCATAAAGTGATTTTGAAAGAATTCATAGGTTTATCAATAAATCGGTCACAAATTTCTTACAAATTAATATCCATTCACCACGAAAAAATTATAAAACTGAAGCAAATATTGATCTAGCTGGATTAAAAGTATAACGAATAAAATAAAAATTGTTCGAAAAATTAAATTTCTTAAATTTAAAAAAATTAAATACAATACTAAATTTTCCAACACGGAAAATGAAAATATTAAACGGTATACTGGGGAATTAAAATTATTAGGTTTTGACTTAAAAGTTTTTGGATAAGCCGAATTGGAAAATTCAAATAGTTGGAAAGTTCAAAAATATCTAAAAATGATAAAACAACAAAATTGTAATTTCGAACTACAAAAATATTTAAACTAGTAAGCTTCAAAAAAAAAATTCGAAATTTCGAAATTTTACTATTTTTTAAATAGGTACTCTTATGTAACAAGAAAAAATAAAAATAACAATTGTGATTTATGTAAAGAAAAGTTAATATTGATATCATTGAAGATTTCGATCATTTTTTGGGGGGGGAGTACGACCTATAAAATATATGCAAAAATCTGGATATCTGAATTTTATAAATAAAAATAAAAAAATTAATAATATCAGAGATATTATTCATGAAAAGATTTCATCATATACATGATCATTAGTAAGTGATAATAAAATTTGTGATTCTTTATCAAAATTTCTATATAAAAGTTTAGAGATTGGGTGGGTGCCGTAGAGTGCCTAGGTTTTCTCGGGGTTTTCTGTTTTATATGTAAAGTGTTCTAGGTTTTTTTTACTTTAGATATAAATATAAAATTTTAATAAATTTTCGGTTTATTTCTAAAGTAAAAAAAACCTAACGAAAATCAAAGATTTTACCCAAAATTTCGAAAAGTGAAAAAAAACCCAACAATGCTTTAAAAATAAAATAGAATTTAGTAAAATCTTTGATTTTACTCGATTCTTTTAAACTTGTAAAAACCTAACGAAAAGTGCCGTAGAGTGCCTAGCTTTTCCAAAATTACAAAGAATTGAATAAAATCTTTGATTTTTACTCGATTCTTTTGAATTCTGGAAAAGTTGACGGTGGTTTTTTTTTAATTTAAGAAATTTAAAGAAAATTTTAATCAATTTTCTGTTAATTTCTCAAATTAAACAAAAAAACCTAACATATACACAGGAGAAAAGCAATTTTTTCTCTTCAAAAATAAACAAAATAAAAATATAATTTATAGGTTTTTTTTATTTGTGGTTTTGAATTTCATTGTATATATATTCTTTTCACCTAAACATTCAAAAAATTGTAAATTTTTTCCATTTACTTGGTTAAAAAACTAATTAAAGTAGCTAAACGTGTTGTAATTGAAATTTCAAAATATTTTCCAGATTTCAATTTTAATTTTTGACTAGATCAGTGAAAAAAATTGTTCATACAATTAGTACAGCCTTCCAAACTCTGCTTGTAAATTTATAAGAGCTAGGAATTGGTTTTCTATTAACAAAAATATTATGTATCATAAGCAGTAAAATGTTTCTGTAACATCACCCTAAACATTAAAGTTTAGAATAGAAGTATAAAAATTCATTTTTTGGTTTTTGAAACTGGTAAACAAATTTATAAAAATACTAACATTAATGTGGATCTTCAAATTCCAAAATTGTTAAAAGTACATTTTTTTACAATTTAAAAACAAAAATCGAAAAATACTTTCAAATTTCTTGTGATTTCTTTTCTTGAGAAAATTTAATTTTTGTCTATATTTAAAAATAAAATAATTTCTTTAAGAAGTAAAAGAAATTAATTTTTTTCTCTTTGATTGAAATTGAATTTTCTATTTCTTAAAACGCAATTTGTTAATACACAACTAATTTCTATGTCTTCTAAATTTCCATGATAGGGCTGGGCCGGCTGTATCAATCTGGTAAGAACTTTATTAGAATAAACATATATTCATAATCATAGAGAAAGTGGGGGGGGGGGGCTTATCTGGGGTAAACTGGATGAAGAAAGAATCTAAATGAACAAATATAAAAATAATAAAAAGAATTAAACAATTTATTATTTATATTTTTTTAATACAAAGAATCAACCTATAAATACTATTCATCATTTCAATTTGAAAAAAAATGGTTTAATACTACATTTGATCTTGATATTTGATTTCAGAAAATTATTAATTTTTGAAAAATTTCGGAGACTATTAATTATGAAAAAAAAAAATTTCAAAAATAGCAAAATATTAATTCAAAAAAAGGATCAATTTTTATTTCTATGTGATGTTTATTCAAACAATGATTTTATTAATTCTTTTTAATAAAAGACAATTTAGAGTAGTACAAATTTCTATAAAAATGAAGAAATGAAAGAAGGCAAATTGTTTAAAATATTTCCAAAGGCATTTTTTGTTCTTTTAATATTTAATTAGTAATAATTTCAATTTGAAAATAAAGTTAAAACAGTTTGCAACTTTTCGTAATCTAATTAGACTTTGCAAAAAAATCCAATAATTTGACTAAAAGTGGGTGCTCTTTTTTAAAATATTTAAAAAAAATCACATAGCCTAAAGAAATTGCAGACAAGGCATAGGAAACAAATAAAAAGATTGAGCTCCAGATTTGCTTCTCGTTGAGTTTTTGAATTTGTAATGAAATGGGTTGTGTTGAGATGTGGATTGGGCCTCTTAAAGAGGTGATTTTGTTATTGGTTATGGTTGGTTGCGAAATTAAAAAGCATTTTGTTCCGTCGAGAATGACATTTTCTTGAAACCAAGACGAATTACAATTTGTGAAACTGTTCGCGGACTGGCAAAGGGTTTTGAAAAAGCTTGAAGGTTCGATCTCCTTTTTCCCATTTTTGCCTTTTGACTTGTCGACTTTGATGTAACGCGTCTGAATAACAGACTTTTTTTTTTGTAAAATTGGGTTTGCAAATGTTCGTTTTGCAAGAAGATCGCTTTTGCCGATCTTGACATTGCCCCACCCTGTATTTAAAAAAACGTCGGTGGTCTTTGTTTGTGATCTATACTTGGGCTTGTTCGCATTATTAAAAGGCCACAATGGTTCGGTGGAAAATTTGTTTGAAAACAATTTACTTTCCGAAAAGAGACAATCGTCAAAAAACCCAAAACTTGATTTAAATGTTGCCCCATTGCCATTTAATTCACCTGAGAGCTGGACATATTCGTCGTTGACATGCTTTTGTTCTCCAAAATTCTTGCTAAACACAGGAATGACTTTTCTCAAAAAGGAGAGTTGAGACTTTATTTTTAAATGGTTGATCGTTAGCAGGGTGCTACCAAGTCCACAGATAATTGGGAGTTTTATCATTTTGGTTTTTTGTTGAAAAAATTTTTTTTTTATTTTATGAAAAGAAAGTAAAGTTGAAAAAATGATTTTGCAAAAGTTCGTGTTTACCCTTAAAAGTCAAATTTAATTCCTAGACAGTTTGGTTTTTTATCAATCCAACATCTTATTCGGACTGCTTTATTGCTATTTCATTAAATTTATTTATGAAAAACAAGCAAAATTGGAACCAGATTCACCATTTTGAGGAACAGAAGACTGACTACAGTCTACAAATATTTTACCAAAAAAGATATCCAACCGAACACAGAAAGTATTCATCATTCTCAATTTTGGGAAAAAACAAAAGTAAATAAGTTGCTTATTATTCAAATAGTAAGGGTGAAATTAAATCAGTGTAGTAATTTTTTTTTTGTAAAGGATCTTTTTGGTTTTTCTAAAAAAAAAAAAAATATTTTGTGTTTTTACATTTTTTTCACAAAATTTGCTTATTTTTCCATTTTATAAATCTCTAAAATTGGTATCCTTCCCAAAACATGATTTAATTAGATTGCAAACTCCACAATAATGCTTAATTGTTGAAAAGGACTCAAACTGGCAATTTTTTTGTAGTATTTTTTTTTTAATTCTGATGTTATTGACGAGAAAAGACAGAATTGATCAAAATACCGAACAAACCAAAAATCTAATCAACTCAGAGTGTTTTCATCTTTTTTTTTCTCTTGTAAACATAATTTATTTTTGATTTTTTAAAGGAGTAAATTCATTTTGTTTTTTACAATAAGTTCCCTTTCAATCACTACGAGAAAAACTATAACTTTCGAGAATTTGAAAATTATCAAGTCTTTTCAAGTTTAAAAAAAAAGTTGTTTGCAACTATTCCAAGAGAAATTAAGAAGAAAAAGTACAAATAAACTTTGTTCTTTTTTAAAACTAAAATTTCCTCAAAACGAAAATAAATTTTTTGAAGTTAGATGAAAAAGAAATTGATGAAAAGTTTTGGTTCTCTTGTCTCATAGAAAAATTAAAATATCGTCAATAAACTGATTCCATTTAAGTTGTTAATTTTTTTTCAACAAGTTTCTTGAAGTATTGTTCCGAACTGTCTCAAACTGTTTTTTTTTTGAAGAAGCAAAAAGGCATTTGGCTAACTATTTTTTCAATTTGAAAACAAGTTTTTAGAAAGGTTTTTTCAAAACAAGGGTCGAATAAATATATCTCTGTACTCTTAAACCATAAAATTTGGTTGAAAAATTGGACTGTTCTAAGTTATTTGAAAAAGAAAATCATTGAGAATTTCCAACTTTGAATAAAATCTTTGGGTGTGAACACAAGAAATTGGAAAAAAATCTACTAAATTTTGTCTTTTAAATTTTGAGTTCTCTAATTTTGATCTCTGGTAGTGTTGCTTTATTGTTCGAGAATTTTTCTTGTAATCAAAGTATTATTATGGAACTTTTTTGTAAACATGATAAAATCAAGAATTTTTTTTTTTGAATTAACACCAATATTTTTAAATTCAAATGATTGTAATCCACCAATGGTCTTTTTAACCACCAAGGAAAATTGTACAAATCAATATGGCACTCAATGATAAAGTTAGATGTGTAATTCTTTTGATTTTAATTTCAGAATCATTTTGAGATTGTGTTGAGGATAAGAAACTTCTAAAAAGTTTCGGAGAGTTTTGTTAGTATGATTTATAAGAACTACTTTTTAAATGATAATAGCTAATTTGCCTTGAGTCATTTATTTTGAATTTATCTACAAACTATTTATTGTGAATATTTCTGCTTTCTTTTATAAATTTCTCCTTAGACACTGTTAGTAAAAAGACAAAAAGAAATTCAGTTGTTTTTAAGAAAGAGTGTATCCATGAAACTAGTCTCTGATTTTAAATGTTATTTGTTTGTAATTCAAAATAAATTGGTAAGAAAATTGAAATTCGTGAGGTGTTTTTTAAACTGGATTCCTTTTTTAAAAGAAAAGTCCAACAAGGGAAACAACATAAACTCAAGACACCACTTCTAATTTGAGGGATATTTCTGTTTCAGAAAACCCACATCTTTAACAAAAATATTAACAACGAATTTTTTTACAATCACTAAAATGATCAAATTATCACAATTAAAAATGATATTTCAAGAAACCAGAAATTCTGGTTGCCGATATTTCGATGAGAAACGTGTTGAAATTTACTAATTTGTCTTAATTTGATTTTTATTTCATTTTCAATAAAAAAATATGATAATTTTTACATTTGATGAAAAAAAAATATTTTCTATTGCTTTTTTTTTTAAAAAAAAATTTCGATTTTTTATTTATTTTTTGTAAGTTTAAGGTAACCACTAGAACAATATGGTAATACCCTACCCCGGTACAATGTACACTTAGTTGTGTGTTTTCAATTTACTGATTTAAACCTCAAAAAAAAGTTACAAAAATTATTTATTTCGTTATTAATTAGTTTGTACTCATAAAAAATGGTAAAATAATATTATATTATACTGTAAATAGCAAAATAAGAAGAACAAAATTTTCATTTTCTTTCGAAAAAAAGCAAAACTACCCTCAAGATTTAATATGAATCATAAAAATTCCCAATTCTTAAAGGAAAAATTAATAATTTAAGCTGGTTTTAGGAAATATAACATTAGAAAAGTTTTATATGATTTTTATAATCTTTTTTGGACAGTCGAATGAAAATTTTCTTCACTTTATTTTACAAGAATTAGTAGAATAACTTTCAGTAATTATTTGTTTACTAATCCATTTTAGCATATTAAATCAAATAAAAAAAGTACTTCATTTTCATTTTCCCTTTACAAATCTAAAATTAAAAATATTCGTGTACTTCTTGGAAAAAGTCTATTTGCAAAAGTAAAATAAGGATTATTAAGATAAAAATTGTTTTGTGATATATTATACTAACTGGTATGGAAAAAAAGTGAAACAAGGTTTTTTAATTGGGAACATTAATAGAACCTGAAAATGAAAAGTAAAATCAATAAAAAGAAAAAACCAATTAACTTCAAATAATAACCCATTATATTATTTTCAATCAACCCAACAAATACAAACAAAATCTACTTTCTTTATCCAAATTATTGGTGTGGTTTTGGAGATCTCAAAAATAGTCAATTTTTTGAACAAATTTTTAATAATTGATCAATCAAAGAAAAACTCCATACTAAAAGATAGTATTTAAAAAACTGTTATTGTGGCGAATACTTCATTTTATCTTTATTTATTTATTCTTTTTTTCATTGATCTTACTTTTCAGTGTCAGTAATGTTCCCAATTAAAAACCTTGTTGATCTTTTTTTCGAGTTTCAGTTTTTTTCAACAACAGAAATACTAAAAAACGAAATACGTACTTTTTTCTTATGTAACAATACATTGAAGAAAATTTATTTCAATTTTTTAAATATTTTTATTTATTTTCCAGAATTAAAAAAAAAAAAAATTCGCAAAATATTTTTTCATTGATTTTACCTTTAAAAATAAAAATTTCGAAAACATTAATAAATAAAATAATTTATTTACCCAAAAAGTCCCAATTTAAATTTATATAAAAACAAGGGTTATGGATAAAGATTTTTTTAAGTTGTTAAAAATACTAATGACAGAAATTATAAAGATTACAATTAATTGTTTCTATCCTTGCTGTTTTTAATTTTTAAAACAACCAATGAAAAATAATACTGCTATTTTTCTAGAAATAAATGTATAATTTTGTGTTTACATCTCCACTCATTTGACTAGTTGACCAGGGAAGAAAAACAAAGATCTTTACAGAACTAATAAGAAATGAATTTTTTAGAGATATAATAAAACCACCATATTGGTCACTGAGATAACTTTTTAATAAGTTTAAATCATTTTGATCGCCAATAAAATTTTACCCAATTTAGAAGATAATTTGATTATTACACAATAGTTAGCTTATAGTTTTTTTTTTTTGCTAATTGTCAAATATTGTTCAACACAATAACACTATATTTCAATTAATTAGTATATGGTCACTTTTACGCACCCCAGACACACTCTGCAAATAAAATCAGTTACAAATATCAAAAAAATTGATTGATCATTATTAATTAACAGAATTCACCAATTTGATAATATTTTTTACACTTATTTGTTATATTTTCTATAATAAATATTATTGTTATTTTTTGTGAAATATTATAATGAATATTAAACATTATAATCTTCATTATTAAGTTATTATAATAAATTATTCCCGGTTTAATTTAAACATTTCCCCAGTCATTATTTTCCAGTTTAATTAACAAAATAGAGTAAATTCTCAAATTTTTATCAAACAATCTTCCAGAAATAAAATTTCAATTTGTAGATCAGATTCCTTTTTGTTAATTTTATCAATTTTTTTCTTTTCCTTTTTCATTTTTTATTTTCCTATCCTTTTCGTTTTTTTTTCTTCTGTTGTATTGTTTATTTGTATGAAATACAATTCAAAAAAATAAATTGTTCGAAAACCCAAATAAAACACAAAATAATCAGAGGTTTTGTAATTTATTTTTGAGTGGATTATAAACACCATGAAATATAATTTTTTCCACTATTTTAATATTCCTAAAGAACTTGAGAAATTTGGCAAGTTATGTTACATCGATATTTAATAAAATATTTTTGTTAATTTTTTATTTTTGGAATTTCCCCCCTTTCTTAAGGTATAGATTTATTTTTATCAACCCTAATACAAGGTAATTTTTATTCTACCCATTTATAAACAATCTTAAATTCTCGGATTCTTGAAAAAAAATATTTTTTCATTTTTGGCTGTATATATCTCAGTGAAAAGGGACCTATTTAAAAAATAAATTTAGGAGTAACAACAATTATGAATACAAGTTAACAATTATAATAAAAACCTATATTGAATGTAAAAATGCATTTGTTGATAATCTAATGGGTTATGTTCCACCCCCAAGACTCAATATTTCAACCAAATTTAAGACACAAAAAAATGTAATTTAATGCACAAAATTTAAATTCTTGCAAAATAATTTGTAAAAAAAAAAAAATTGCAAATTTTCTGCCTTCATTTGAGATTATTTTGTACCATAAATTTCGTTGAAAGTTTGTGCATTATAAGTGAAACTGACTCTTAAAAATAGTAAACTCAAGAAAACTCATACACTTACAGGCACACTACTGTACCTACCTGAAACTCTTAAATGGCATTTAATTTTTTTACCCTTGATATAATTTATTTAAGATTACAACTCAGATGATATATAGTCTTTAAAAAATGACAAGTTCGAAAAAAATTTTTTTCTAAACAAAGACAGAAAAAGAGAAAGAAGAGATAGAAATAAAAGAGAGTTAAAAATAGCAAAAAAAAAATAATTGATTAACAAGTTTTTTTTTTGTATATCAATTGTTGAATAGATATTAATTGTTTCCTTTTATGTCTATTTTTTGAGGATCGCCATCATATTTTATTTTAATAAAGAGATATAAATATATGAATAACTATAGAAAAAAATGAAATAGGCTACTATATTAAGTTTTAATTTAGAACTTTATAGGTCATTTGAACAATATAAAGTTGCAAATTTAGAAAGAATAAGATTTTTTTTTGAAATTTTTTTTTTTCCAGATTTTTTACGATTTTTTTTTGATTTTTTTTGATTTTTTTTTATTACAAGTTTACCAAATCTTGTTTTTGCAAAATTCCATACAAGATACCGACCCGGAAGCAAAAAACCAGTCAAAGAAAAGACTTGACATACGGTAGGAAAAAATTAATTCGGTTCATTTTGGTTGGAATCAGATCCGATTTGTTGGATTCTCTACAGTTGTATAAACCCAGTTCAATTTCTTCAAGATCTTATCAGAAACAAACTGTTTGTTTAGGATAGTAATGACCAAGTCTAAGAATTCTTATAATTATTTTATATACATTGAACCACCCCCAAATGCCTAAAAAAAAGAGGAGCAACCCAAATACTTAAAAAGATAAATTTGGAAAAGGTAAAAAGTATAAAAAACAAATACTCTGATATTAATAACACCCTATATTTTATCTCTAACTTTTGACTTTTCTTTCATTAATTGATATTACTTTAATTTTTCAGGCTTTTACTTTTATTTGAAATATAGGATCATTTTTCGTTTTTTCTGTTTGATTCACTTTATGGCTGTTTCATTGAAAAGCACACCTTAAACAAAATAAAATTATTATATTACTAATATACCCAGAACAAAACCATCTAATTATTAATATTTTAGATACTGAGAGATATTTTCCCGCGATATATCAATTTCAAAGCCCATTTTATTATTTATAATTAATTATACACCTTTATTTTATTTTATTTTATTTTTTATTATAATTTTTTTATATTAAATAAATTTTAATTATAATTAATATTTTGGTAAAGACTCACAAATATTTTCATAAAAAATCCCCCCCCAGGAATCCTAATTATCTTCAAATTATTTGACTATACATGAAACATTTTAAGTAAACTAACTTAATCCATCTATAAAATAGAAAACTATATTTCTATTATTATATATCTTACCCCCTTTTTCCAGACAAAACAGCATTTTAACGGATCAAAGAATTAACAATAAACAATAAAGTAAATATGAAATTTATTTCTTAATATTTTACCATTATAATAGAATTTCTAAAAATAAAATATCAAAGATGTAAAGAATTTTTCTAAAGATATTGTTAAAAAATAGAGATCATATTTGAACATAATATGTCAATACAAAAAAACAAAATCCAAAAAAAAAATTTGGACAAATTGAATTCCTAATTTAGAATTTACTTCAAACACCAATGGATCACCTCTAAATATTTATTTGTTACTCTGGTTATATGGTTAGATTCTAAATTAGGCATATTATTGTAATAAGAAGGAAAAAAAAAAATAAAAAAAAAAAAACATCATCATAATTTGGGACAAGGTTAATATTCTCATAACACTATTATTTTTCATCATCCTAAATAGAATATAGACACTTTCAACATAAATCCTATTAAATCAAATAAGATTCAAAAAAAATTTTTTTAAGGAACAATTCCTGAATATACTCTTGCCAAAATAATACTGGAAGAAAAGTTAAATTTATATTTAAAAAGAAAAATCTTAAAATTTTTTATAGAAAACCTATAGAGCAGTTAAAAAAATACCGGACATGAAAAAAATCCCGGACAAGATTTTTAATTGTGAATATTAGTAAAATTATTGTGTAATTTCATTTATGTACAATCAAATTCCTTTTTTTAAGAATCAAACTTTTTCAATTATAACCCCCCCCCCACTTATTAGAATGATGATTGATGAAATCACACTTGTTCAAAACACCATTCAATCAATCAAAAAACAAGAAGAAAAATTATCATTTTCCAAACTCTAGTAAACCTCAATAAAACTCGATTGTTTTTCAAAAAAAGTTGATCGACATATGGATATCAAGCAATTACTCGAGTATTCTAGAGACACCTTACTTTGATGGACTTTAGGAAGGTTTATTACTAATCTCATAAAAAAATTGGTTATTTAAAATAAGGATTTCATTGAAATTAGACAAAAATTTTACTAATACTCACAATTAAAAATCTTGTCCGGGATTTTTTTCATGTCCGGTATTTTTTTCCCTACTATACATTAAATGATCAAAAAAATTGAAAATAATACTACAAAAAATATGGTACTTGTTTCTTAAAGTTCTATTTAGAAAAAATAAATTCTGAAAAGGAAAGATCAAATTGGAAAATGTATCTCAAAAAATAGTAATTAACTAATAAAATTATTTTGACAAAATATTGACACAATAAAGTAATAAATTTATATTACAACTAGCTTCAAAAAACGGAAAAAATAAATAATAGTTCAATGGGTTTTTGTGTTAATAATTATAGGGTTAATCCTTGAAATTAAAAAAAAGAAAAAAAAGTTAATTTTGGAGAGTATTAAATATTAATTTTTAAATAACCTCATACCAAGATACTTTGATTTTATATTGGGAAAATTAATTATAAAAAAAATTATTCCAATCATAATTGTTAATTGTGATCATTAGTAAAAAATCCAAAAATTTATTGGGTAATAATGTTTATAATTGATTTTTTAACGCCATCTGAAACCATAGAAAACATATATTATTAACATTCAATTACAACACACTTTAATAATAGCTTTGTCAATGATGATTATAATCCCTTATAACAAGAATTTTACAAAAAGATTGTTAAAGTGAAATAATAATTCGCAACTCTCAAGTTGATGCTTTTAAAAGCTTATTACCTGATTCCTCTCAAAAATATCAAATAATTTGAACAAAATAATTTTTTCAATGATTTCCATTTTTTTAATAATTTACAAATCCTACCAATTTGTTGATAAAATGATTACCTCTGAAAATTCAATCACACACTCAGAGACAACCAAAAAGCCGACTTCAGATAACTCAAACACCGAAGATTTGGATGATAATAATTCAAATACCGAAACAGATTTTGAAATGAAGGCTATGCCGAATAAAAACACAGAAATGAATTTTCATAATTTAATTCGAAGAAGAGACATTACGAGGGGGTGTTTTACTCGGTTTGCTGAGAGAATGGATCAAGTCATGAAAAAACGATCTTGGTGGATTTTCTATTTCCTCATTATCATGTTGAATATTTTTTTGATTGTTTGGGTATGTTGTTTTTGTTTTGAAAGGGGGTATCTACAGAACCGAAAAAGCTATTTCTAGATTTCCTTATTTTCAATTTAACCTTCTAAAAATTTTGTTCCTTTTTTTTTTTATTCTTGATTTTTAATCTGTTAAACTTAGCTTTTCATGAAACCAAAAGAGTAAGATTTTCACTTGTTTGTCTTTATTTTTGATGGTAGCACCACAAGATTGTTCTTTAACTTTTTTTTTGTTTATATCTTTTGAACATTTCATTAATTTCTGGCACAATACCTAGAACTGCAACTGTCCTCTTTATTTCTTGTGATCTTTTTGTTAATTGCTTTTTATTATTTGAGGTAGCAATTCGTTGGAAAGTTCAAAAAAAAGCATATCTGAAAAAATGTAGCAATCTTGTTGATCTTTGTGTCTTAATTTTATGCTTAACCGCACTCTGCCTTTTTACTTTAAAAGAAACAGTATTTCGTGAACTCGAAGAGGTAACATCAATTGTCCTTCGGATTGTTCGTGATTGTTCTCAAATTCTCAGGATAATTTTACTCATCAAAAAGTAAGGTTTTTTTTTTTTCCAATCTCTTTCCAATATTTCTGAGTTAGTTTCAATGTTTTTCA
The DNA here is from genome assembly GCA_027625915.1 of Anaeramoeba flamelloides. Taxonomy (NCBI): domain Eukaryota; family Anaeramoebidae; genus Anaeramoeba; species Anaeramoeba flamelloides. The sequence goes on along the minus strand of JANTQA010000032.1, from coordinate 5,236,442 downwards.
CACTTTTCGTTTTGAGATCATGAACAAAATTGTTTTCATTAACAATTTGAAAAATTGGCACACTACTCTATTTTTGTTTCTTTTTTCGACAATAACAAGGATTCAAAACAAACCAAATAATTGAAAAAACAAATTTTTTTGTTTTCTTTCCGAAATTAAATTATAATCATTTCATTCCGGGCACAATCGACGCCTTTTGGAAAAAATTACTTTTGAAAACATTTTTTTAAAAATATTACCCCCAATCAACTATAAAACTACTAACAAAACCTGTTGGCGAATCAGAATAATCATAAAAAGTCCAAAGAATAAAAAATGAAAATAAAAAAATATATTCCCAAGTTACTACCTATATTTTAAAACAAAATTGGGTTTTGAGAAAATGAACATGAAGGATCAAAACAGTTTATAAGAATGAAAACCATATTTTTCGCATCATTGATGAAGGTGTAGAATTTCTTTTTAAATATTACCAACAACACTGTTAGGTACTACGTTTCCACCTCGGAAAGTGTTGAGTTCTAGTGTTATTTTACTTTCTCTTCTTAAGGGGGTAATTACATTTTTCATTTTTTGAGTGCCACCATTTATTCAAAACTGAATCCTTCAAATCATTTCTTTAGCCAAATAAACTCCATTTCAAAATAATTTGCCCAGTAAAAATCAAATTTTGAAAATAAAAATTTTTATAAATTGAAGTTATCGATTATAATAAAAAAATTACTATTTTAATATTCAGTTCTATACACTAGAAATATTTGTTTTTCGTCTAAAAATAAAATAAAAAAAAGTAAAAAAAAATAAAAAAAAATTGGGACATTTATTATGAAAATTAGTTTATATTAATCTTTTAATAAATATTAGAGTGGAATTTAATACAGTATAAGATATTTTTATACCAATTAAAAAACGGAAATCAAAAAAATGAAAAAATTGAGCTTGAAAAAATAAATAAAAATTATTTATTTCTTGATCTGTAACATTTGATATAATTACTTATTCTTAATATTGATTTTATTTTTAATTCTTAATGGAAATAATTCTGTTTATAAAACTTTTGATTAACAAATTACTTTCTATTTCTTAAGAATTTTTAAAATAAGTTTAAACCTATTTTCATTACATTCATCTAATTCTAGTTTTGGTATCAAGAATAGGATACCTTTTGAAATTTCTCTTCAGAAATAAAGATTTATTGGGTAAATTTTTTTGATTTTATTATTATTTATTTTGTATTAAAATTGATAACCCAAAAAAATTCTGAATCTGATGGAAATTATTTCAAAAATTTTCTTTTATTTTAGGTTGAATATTTTGTAACTGTTTTTTGATTCAGAGAATTCAACCTCTTTATTTTAATTTTTGAAATAGTATTCTTTGTTTTGGGTTTGTTTGATAAAAATATTTGAAAAAAGAATTTTGAAAACAAATTTGTCAAAAAATGGTTTATATAATAATAATAAATAGTAATGAGGCAAGAAATCCAAGGTAATAAATTGATTGGATTCATACAAATTAAGATTAAAAAGAAAACAAATCTTCGAAAATAGGAGTCTATTTAATGATTTTTTTTTTTTCATTCTTGATTTCAACAAATTTATTTGGAAAGGTGATCTTTCGTGTTTAGTATTCTAAAAGAAAATATTTTGATCAAATACACACCTTATTTGGGTCTATTTTTTGGTTTACTCTTTGATTAATTTCACTCATTCGTATAAATATATTTCTAGATCCAAAATCATATTTAATAAAACCAAAAATTTAATCAAAAAAATGTTTTCAAAAAAATGAAAAATGAAAGATTCAACTCTGAATTACTTTGTGTTAGTTTTCTTTTCACAAAAAGATCAACAAATGGTATTTGGGTTTCAAATCTTTAATATCATGTGGCACTCAAAAAATATTTTTCAATAATGCTCACAAAAATTAAAATTTTTCAAAATGGTAAAAAATACTTACTTTCTTAAAAAGAATTTTCATTCTGAACAAATCGTACAAAAAATATGTTAATTTCAAAAGTTAAAAACAACAAACAAAACCAAAAATTATTCAATAGATCTCAATGAAAATTTTAAAAAATAAATTGTGTTCAGGGGTTTTCAAGCACAAGTTCAAATTTTCAAACATTTCAAACTTGAAAAAGCAACTAAAAATAATATTTAGAACAGCTTGAGAAATTGTTTTGTGTTTATAGATTTGAAATGGAAATTATGAAATATTAAAAACAAATATTGACTGGATCAATCAAAGGAAAAATGGTTAAAATTGTTGGAATTGTGAAAATTTGCCATTTTTTTGCACACAGAAATTTCCAGTATATCTATTTAACAAAGATTATCGAAAGCTTCCAAGAGCATTTTTCATCACAATTTTTCCATTTCATCTGAAAAAGTAGTCCTTAAATTCAAAATTATTAAATTTAAATTTCACCTCGAAGCCAAATAAGTAAGATCCTAATTAAATCTCGAAAATTTTTTTGTTCAATTGATTTAGTAAAGACCTTTGGGCTTTTTCAACAATGTATATTAAAAAATATTTGCAAATTAGAAATAAAAATTTTTATTTCTTTATAATAAAATGACAGTAATAACAATTTCATCTTGGATTGTTGTGAGTTAATATCTGTCTATCATTGTAATTATTTCAGTTTACAGAACTTAAATCTTTTGCAAATCAAACTAAAAACCAACATTGTCAATTGTTTTCTGAACCACCAACCCATAAATTCTATTTCTGTTTCTGTAAGGAATTAACATTTTAATGAGAAATAATGCAAAGAAAATCACTAGCAAGAAAAATGCTTATTTTTAAAAAGGCAAGCATTTTTACCTTTTTCTGCCTTATCAACAAACACTATATTTGGGGTTGTAACATTAAGGAGACGGTAGTTCTAAACGGATTCTTCAGACAAACCACAAATACTATCCTTTCATTTTGGCTAATGTTCAGATGATCCTTGATTCAAAGATTAAAATAAATTATTTTTTTGCAAAAACCGTAATTTTTTGGTTTTTATTTTTTGATCTATTCTAAAATCCCATTTACCAATTCCCTTAAAAACACACATAAGAAGATATTTATTCAATTTCTCTGTTTTTAGTTCAAAAGCACTAATTGGCCGACTGAAACGAAAAACTAATTGGATAAATATCTTCTTATGTGTGTTTTTAAGGGAATTGGTAAATGGGGTTTTAGAATAGATCAAAAAATAAATGACAAAACACCATTTTTTGCAAAAAATAATTTATTTTAATCTTTGAGTAAAAGATCGTAAGAACCTTTACCAATATCAAAAGAATGATATTTGTAATGTATCTCAAGATTTTATTTCGAACGTACCTCCTTAATTCATCTTTAAAATAATTTCAAAAAAAAAGAAAAGTACTTTTACAATTTTTTTTGTACAAATTTTTAAAATTAAATATTTTATACTATTTTGGGATTGATCATTAAAAGAAAAATCACCATCACTAAAAAAAAGAATTAAGACAAGAATTTTAAGTTAATTGTATTTGTGCTAACATGATTTTAATTTTGCTATGATCAATATAAAATCTGTTTTTTTTTCCTTTGAAGAAATTGATTTTTTCAAAAGCAAATCTCAAATTGAATCGAATTAACAATCTCTTTCAATATATTATGGATTTGGAGTTACCATATCAAAACCCAAGATAATAAATCCCAGGTTAATTTCCAAAACGATTGAGTGAAAAAAAGATGAAAATGAGAAAATCAAAAGTAGTAGAATAATTTTCATCTTTCTTCAAAAATAAAATAGAAAATGTGAAATATATTGAATAACATTTTTTTGATTTCTTCTCAAATTATCTGACTCATCATGTTCAAAATACAAAGAAAAATTTATATGAAAATTAAATGTACTTTTCAGAGAAACAAAAAATTATTTTGAATGGTATTTTTAAATTATATTGTAATAACCTTTGGAAGATTCAACATGCATTTATTATATCTTTTTAATAAAACAGGACTTGAGATAAAAAAATAATTTCATATGAAAACGTGATTACCAAATCGATTGTTTATTTTTAAGGAAAATAGCAAAAAAGAAACATATAGAATTACTTAAATACCCCTCCCCATTTTTTATTTTTGAATTAATTATTTTGTACAAACTTTTATATTAATTCTCTCTTTTTCGTGATAATTGCTTTTTTTTTTTATTTTTATAATTAAAAAAAATCATAGCCAAAAAGATCTATATCAACAATCCAAAATGAGAATTCAATTCGATACAAAGGAAGGTGATGAAAATATAGATGCAAAAAATTTGATTTCTTCAGATGATTCTCAAAATTCTGAATTGGATAATCTTGATATAGAAAAGAGTGGATCGGATAATATTATAGTGAATTGAATACCTTTTCTTAATCATGTATCTATATTTTAAATTTATTTTAAAATAATAGAAAAAAATATTTGATAAATATGTCTTAAAATAATTCTAATTACTTTATCTTCTATTTTTATTTTGCTTTTTTTTTCTATCATGTATTTAAAAAAATAATTATTATTTTGTTTATTAATTATTTTTATTTATTTATTATCATTTATTTCTACTGATTTATTTGAATACAAGTCTAAAAAATCTCAAAAAAAAAAATGTTTGTTTTTTTATTTTTTTGTAAATAAGAGGGCTATTAATTACACTCTTTAAAAAATAAAACAAATTATTTTTTTTTTTTTTTCTTGTTAAGTGTTTATCTTAAAATCATTCATTATTTATAATTTTTTTAAAAAATTTTTATCAAAAAATTATTTTCAAAAAACTTTGAGAGATACTAAAAATAAAAAAAAAAAACTCAATTTTTAAAGAACCAGTCATCGACAAGTTGTAACACCCCCAAACAAACAATTTGAAGTTCTGATGCTCATTTCTCCTTAACTTGATCATTTCTGATTGTTTGTCATTTTCTCAAAAGACTACCACTCTGAATTTTTAATTTAAAAAAAATGGGCTTATTCTTTGTATAACTACTACTGATTATTTGAAGAAATTGTATGACCAATTGAATCATTTTGAGTCTTTTAAAAATAAAAACTGAATGAAATTGAAACAAAATCTCCCCCAATTTCAAAACTGGTTCATTTCTTGGGATAATTGATTAACCACCACTAACTTGGTTCAACAATACGTCGAATTAAATTTAAGTATTTGAGAAGTGCCATCAAATACTGGGAGTTTTATTAACTGTTAATGTTTACTTTGGGATTTTCGATTTTATCTATAAGATACATTGATTTTCGAAACAAATAGAAAAGTTTAAAAAATTGAGTTGCAATTTTTTAAAGTATTTTGTTCCATCCTGAAAATCTATTGTTTTTTGGAGGAAATAGAAAAAAAAAAAAATCTAATGTCACTTTGTATTGTAGTAACAAGTAAAATTTATTTGAATTTTCATTTATTTTTTGAAATTAAAAAAAAGTTAACCTCAGTTTTCCAGGCTATAAAAAGAATTGAGCTATATCTTTTATTCTACTCTATTCTTTTGAATCCTGTAAAATCTACAGTGAGTTCCACTTCTAAGAAACATACTTTGTAGAAAATTTAAGACTCAGAAAAATCTCAAATTAAAACACATTTTTTGAAATTTTTTTTTTTTACAATTTATTTTACTAGAATTTGAATTTTGTACCTTAATTTGGGTTTTTTTTTGTTTCTTAAATTTTCTTGAAAGTTTATGTCTTTAAAAAAGCACTTACTGTAATATAAAAAAGGTGAACTTTTAGAATGTGGTTTTTAATCAAAAAGAAAAAGAAGGAAAAAAAAAAAAAAGATTCAATCCTCAAACATAATTATTTTCGACTTATTTCTCCATTTTTGGAATTTGGTAATATCTATATATTGTTTACTGATAACAAACTGTTCATATATGATATTTTTTTTTTTTTTTAAAATTATAATATTTCTTTTTTGTTAATCATAATATTGAGATTTTTTTAAAGGAAAACAATAAAATTCAAATCAATTTAAAGCCTCAAAAGATATTATAAATCAAGATGTATCATTTTTACCAAATACTCTTATATCAATAACAAAAATAGTTTATTTATCACTATTTAATATTAAAATCATATTTTTCGTAATATAGAATCTCCAAACAAATATTAAGGTCTTTCCCAATTAGTCAAAGCATGTTTTTTATATTTCAAAGAATATTTTCTTTTCAAGTATTACTATTTATAAATTGGTAATATAAAATTATGACAAATATAAATACCAATTAAATTATTCTTTATTGTGAGTATTTCAAAATAAACTATGTTTCTGTCCGAGTAACCAAAAATTTTTTAATAATTGACCAACTATTTTTTATAAATGAAACTTTGAAAAACAAATAAGAAATAAGTTTTTTAATCAATATTTGAGAATAGTTGATAACCGTACCAAGTAATTCTAATAAATTTCTAACTTTATCTTTAAAATTTCGATATTTCAATAACCAATTTTTTACGATCAGAAATTTCAAGCTATTAGCCATACCCAAGAAGATTCTAACTCTTGATAAATTAATTTAATTTTCAAATTTGAATCCAAACACTGAAAAATAATTATGAAAAAAAAAGTACGTCAAGTATCTAAAACGAAATAAAATTAAAGGAAAAAAAAAAAAGAAAAATCAAACAATATTTAATTTGTTTCTTTTATTCTAAAATTGAAAGAGAGAGAAACAAAATAAAATCAATAAAAAATTGATTTTGTAAGTGTTTCAAAGTTAGATTTCGAAATCTATTATTTGGAATATATATATATATATATATATATATCTATAATTTTTAATTAATTTGTTTAGTTTTCTTTTTCTTCTTCTTCTGGTTCTTCATCTGGAATAATGATTTCACCATTTTTAATTTTTTTCTTGGATTTCTTTTGGTGATTTTTTTTCAACTGTACAGCCAACTGAAACACATGTACCAAGCATTTCTTTGACAACACCTTCAAATTCATTGGCAAGTGATTTGTGTCTCATTTGTCTTGCGATTTCTTTGACTTGTTCAAGACTTAAATTTCCTGTGTGTTTGAAATCAGCACTTTTTTCGTGTGGTGGTTCATTAAGTGCTTTGATGATTAAGGTTGACGCAGTTGGCATAACATCAACAGTAAATTCTCTTCCAATGATCGTTACTCTGATTGTTACTTTTAATCCTGAAAAATCCTTACATACTTTTTGGATTTGTTCAGCTGCTTTTCTTGGTGGCTAAAGTTTGGTTTGGAATGAAAAAGAAATTGAAAGAAAATTGAAAAAAAAAGTAAAGATCTCGGTAATTTGTTGATTTTTTCACAAAAAGTTTCAGAAGTTGGATTGTAAAATGGTTGTTATTGGTTATATGTTTTTCATTAACATTTTTCAAAAAAGAAAAAAAAAAAAGAACAAAAGCAAATTTTGTAAAAACAAAAAAAAAAAAAAAGTCTTGAAAAAAGAAAAAGGTTTGTGAATGGGAAAAGCATTAAAAGTAAAGAATTGTATTATTTTGGGAAAAAGCTTACAATCCCTTTTGGTCCGAGTTTTGGTGCAAGTGCATTTGTGTTGATCGAGTCACCAGCTCTTACACGAAGGTAAAGATATTCAGGTTCTAAGTTTTGTTGTCCTCCTTTTTTTGACATATTAAAAAGATCTCTAAATCAAGCCAAGAAAAAATTAAAAAAAAATATAAATAAATAAAGAAATTACGATGATGTTTGATAAGTTTTGAGTTGCACTGAAATTGGTGTTTGTAATCAGTGGGGTTTTTCTGAAATAAAGATAAGAAAAATAATAATAAAAAAAAAAATAATTTACATTGGAAAAGCAAATAAAAAAAAATGAATCTTTTGAGATTTATTTCAAAATAAGGTTGATTTTATTTTTTGTTTGGTTATCCTTTAAAAAGCCTTTTGAATTGAGCCAAGGGTTTTTGATTGTCAAAATGTTATTTCAGGTCAATCAAGAACTCAATATTTCTTCAAAGTGCTTCATACAAAAATTCAATTCCTTACATTGTTCTTTTTTAAGGTTTAAAATCCCTGAAACTGAAAGAAATATTATCCTTTATTCGGTGTATTGAGATGTTATTTTGTTACTTGTATGATTGATCTTTAACTTACTGTGGTGTAACTAACCCGTGTTTTTTATTTTAACCCATTACGAAAATTTAACTCATGAAAAAAATATTGGCTGACTCTAGAAATAAAAGAAACAAATCACTGGGATGACAACAGTATATAAACAAGAAATTGGGTTCTTTAAATATATTTTAAAAAAGAATTATGAAGATACTGGAAGATTAAAATGTAATTTTTTGTCAAAATAATGAGAATAATTTCATTTTTTGAATTTTTATAAAAAAATCATTTATTCTCTCAAATTTTGTAAATATTATGAAATTTTTGAAACAAAATCATTAAATATAATTGTGCCATTTCGATTAATCAAAGATCTAACCTCTAAAGTCAATTTTGATCTGAACCAAGAATCTATAAGTGATTTCTGGTCTTCCAATACCCAAGTCTGAAAAAAAAACATGAGTTAAATTTTAGTAATGGGTTAAAGGTTGTCAACATGGGTTATTTACACCATTGTAGTATTAATTTTAATTGAGTTTCAAGGTTGGTTAAAAAATGAATTTTTTTTTTTTTAAAATCTAAATTTGAAGAGTATAAGACTAATCGATTGGAAACTTAAATAAAAAAGGAATTTTTAATACTGAACTTTCTCTTGAAAATTTTAATGTGGTATTTTTGATTTTGTAATATTTGCAACTTTTAGAAGATTTTATTGTAATTATTAGAGTAAAATAAGTATAAACTAAATTAAAAATTTACAATTACAACCCAAAAAACACTTTTTTTATTAAATATCTATCAACATTTTAGTCTTGTACTCTTCAAATTTGGATTTCTGATAAAAAAATAAAATTATTTTTTCAACCATTCTTAGGCCACTTTTAAAATTAAAACTAAGTTGAAGATCGATCAGCTAAGAAACATTTTAACATCTTAGTACACCAATTACAGAATTACTTTTGATTGTTTAAGAGGGTGTAAACTCGAATTAAATTTAATATTTTTGGATTATAATTCAAGAAAGTAGGGACATTTTACCATTTTTGAAAATATTATTTGTTTGAACCCTACTGTAAAAAGATTTTTTGAGAGAGGATATTAAAACTTTAAATCAAAATGATACTCATTACTCTATTTGTTAAAAGAACCAAGCTAAATGAGAGTTGTCTTTATTCATTCAATTTATTGAATATTTTTTCTAATTTTGCAAATTTTTCTTTTGCTTTTTCAAATTTTTATTTTACTTTTGTTTTTCTCTTCTTTTTTTTTGATTTCTTTTTCTTTTTTTTTTATTTTAATTTTCCTTTTTCTTTTCTTTTTTTTTTGATACTTTTTTTTTGCAAAAGATCACATGGAAAAAAAAAAAAGATCTTTGAAAAGATAATTAAACAATAGGATAATTTAGACTATATAATGTCATTTAAAATCAATTTAATTATTAGTAAAAAATATCGTAGTCAAATTTTTTTCTGTAAAATTTCAGTAATTAATAATTAGTAATGCTAATTTCAAAAATTGTGACTTACCCTTTTTTTTTATTCTTTGGTTTTTATTTTTTTTGACTTTACAATACCAGGGTTTTTAAATATTTAGAATGACTTAAAAGCAAATTAGAAATCATATTTAATTATTTGCTGTTTTTGAATACTAAAAGTTTAATTTTTTTATTTCAATAGATTATTTCAGGTGAGTCACACTTTTTGAAATGGTGTTTAGTTAAAGATAAATTAAAAATATATGAAATTTTTTTAACTAATTTAAAGAATTTTCTATAAATTCCAAGAATTTAAGTTTCAATATACTCAATGTAAGGTTTATAACAATTTTCCCACAAGAAAATATTCTTTTATATACTAGGAAAAACATAATAATTATTCATTTTTGAGATTTTTTTAAAAGGTGGACATTTTAAGATTTATATATATTAAAGATCTATTATAATTTGAGGTATAATGGATAGGTTTATAAATACCATAATCAATAATTATGTTTATTTTATGATAAAAAAAATAAATAAAAAGAGAAAATTCAAGAAATTTTAATCATTTGTTGATCAGATATACTTATAATAAATATCTAATATTCAGAAAAATGAAATTCATTTATTTGTTCATAATTCAAAGTTAAATTTGAATTATTTTCTAAAACATCAATTTGAGCAATACCAAATAATTGAAAACCCAAACAAAAAAAAAATTAAAATAATTTCATAAAATACATCTGAATTAAAATAATAAAATTCCTTTTTAATGGATAAAGTTATAGGCTCTAAAATTATATACAAATAATAAGTTTCACAATTTTTCGTTTAAAAATCACGAAAGGCTTATAAAATCACTTTTTTCGATTTTTTACATTTTTTTTTGTTTCATTCATTGTTTTCTTTTGTATTTTTTAGAAAAAGTCCTCGAATTCTTTTGAAATCATACTTTATATTTCTGGGATGTGGAAAAATACAAACAAAATAACTTACAAACAACAACAATAAAAATTATATATAACTAGGACGTAATTGCCTAAAATCATTGTAAAATAATGGATATAGTTAATTTCATATTTAAGTGAGATGTTTTGTATTTTAAACAATCAAAATAGTTTGATTTTCTTTTTTGAAAACATCATACAATACAAAGTAAGGGTTATGTTTAAAACTCTTGAAAATTATAAACTCCAGAAACACTGAGAAAAAGAATATTTTTTTTTTTTTTTAAAATACTAGTTGGGGAAGAAAAGTGGTCAAAATTTAACTCTTTAACCAATAAAATTTTAGATCAGCTTACATATTTTTTTTTTTGTATTTTGATTATATATATATATATATATATATGTATGTATCAGACAAACGAAATTTATGAATCCCATGCGTTTAAAACACGTTTAATAAAATCAAAAAAAATGTCATATCTGTGATATATGTTTAAATATTATTTAAAGATAAAAGGATAATCTTTACAATCTAGAAATTTTTTTTTTTTTCTTGGTATTTTATTGTAGGGAAATATCTGAAAAAAATCTTTATGAAAATTGAATTTTCCATTCTAAATTAATTCAGATATTAGAAAATATTTTTAATTAATTGCCTTCATTTTCTTTAATATTGTTTATTTTATATCTAAATTTAAAAAAGTAAAAAATTTACAAATTAATTAGAATAAAAAAATCAAATATATATCTGACTTGAAATGCTGGTCAATAATTTTTATTTTAGTTATTAAAAGATCAAATTGAAAATTTTACAATAATCACAAATGTTAAATTTTTTAAGTATAAAGTTAAAATCATGAATTTTTTAATTATTTATAATCGTATGTCTTTATATTTCTATTGAACAATAAACATTATCTTAAAAAATTTTCTATACTAGATGTCAAAATTTCTTTTGTAAAAAATAAATTATTTTTTCAAGTGTTTGAGGTAAGTTGGGACCCTTTGTACCCCCAAAAAAATTCCAGTAAAATATGATTTTATTAATCATTAAAACTAAGAGGTTTTTGGTGTCTAGAGAAACTTTTCAATTTTTTTTTTTTTTTAATTTCCAATGACAAAATTCGATGAAAAATAATAAAATAACAATAACCAATAACAATTTTTAATGTTCAAATTTTTTTTCCAAGTATTAATTTTATTGTGTGTAACTATAAAATTTTTAATTATAAAATTATTCTTTTCCTCAGATAATTGTATTTAAATTATATATCTAGGAACACTTTGATCACAATTCAAATTAAATATTTTATTTCAACAAGATTATGTTATTTGTGTTTCCAATTTGTATATATATCTAAACATGTTAAATTATAAATAAGAGATATAAGATGATATTTATTTATTCTATTAAAAATAAATTTTATTTAATTTTGTTGTAACAAAAAAATTAAGAGTTGTTAAAAGAAAACCATATAAAAACAGTTGTGTTTTTTTTTTTTTGTAAAAATATAATGTTATTTTTTATTATTATAAAACTTATTAATAGTGAGATTACTAGAATTATTGTCAAATAGTTCCTACTTTATAAATATTAATAATAAATAAAAAAAATAGATTAATAAATACATGAATTTATATTTTTGCTTAAAATGATAGGATTAAATCCATCAAAAACAAAATCATATTTTTTAATTTTGTTTATTCTTATTTTATTTTTTTTTTTTTGAAAAGTTTTTATTAGTTGGGGTTTCCAATACTTATATATTATGTTTTTGTACTGAATAAAAGAATATCTATATTTGTTGTTTTATAGCACATGTCTAATTGGTGCAAAATATTTTCAAAATATTGTAAATAATTGATGAGGATATTTTAATATTTTTTAAAATGTCAACAAAAAGCTATTAGGTTAAAAAAACCACCTCAACAAAAAGACTTAATATTAAACACAATATCAACAAAAGTAAACATTTGTAAGTGATAATAATTTTTTCATATGGAAGTTCACTTTTTTGTTGATTAATTTTCTGAAATTTTTTTTGTGTTTTTTGTACTTATTAGGTTCTTCAAAATGAAAAAAATCCAAGTTCTTCTTTAATTTGGAGTGTTTGAAAATAACAAAAAAAAATCATTATGATTAATTTTTGAATTTTGAAAGTCTACTGAAACGAATATTATTTTCTCAAACTTCTAAATAAACTTGTTGATTAAAATTTTTAAAAATAATAGTTCAAGCACGGAAATAATTTTTTTAAAATAATTTTAAATTTGGGATCTCAATTTGTTATTTAAATAAAGAAAAAAATCAAAAAAAGAAAAATCAAACAATATTTAATTTGTTTCTTTTATTCTAAAATTGAAAGAGAGAGAAACAAAATAAAATCAATAAAAAATTGATTTTGTAAGTGTTTCAAAGTTAGATTTCGAAATCTATTATTTGGAATATATATATATATATATATATATATCTATAATTTTTAATTAATTTGTTTAGTTTTCTTTTTCTTCTTCTTCTGGTTCTTCATCTGGAATAATGATTTCACCATTTTTAATTTTTTCTTGGATTTCTTTTGGTGATTTTTTTTCAACTGTACAGCCAACTGAAACACATGTACCAAGCATTTCTTTGACAACACCTTCAAATTCATTGGCAAGTGATTTGTGTCTCATTTGTCTTGCGATTTCTTTGACTTGTTCAAGACTTAAATTTCCTGTGTGTTTGAAATCAGCACTTTTTTCGTGTGGTGGTTCATTAAGTGCTTTGATGATTAAGGTTGACGCAGTTGGCATAACATCAACAGTAAATTCTCTTCCAATGATCGTTACTCTGATTGTTACTTTTAATCCTGAAAAATCCTTACATACTTTTTGGATTTGTTCAGCTGCTTTTCTTGGTGGCTAAAGTTTGGTTTGGAATGAAAAAGAAATTGAAAGAAAATTGAAAAAAAAAAGTAAAGATCTCGGTAATTTGTTGATTTTTTTCACAAAAAGTTTCAGAAGTTGGATTGTAAAATGGTTGTTATTGGTTATATGTTTTTCATTAACATTTTTCAAAAAAGAAAAAAAAAAAAGAACAAAAGCAAATTTTGTAAAAACAAAAAAAAAAAAAAAGTCTTGAAAAAAGAAAAAGGTTTGTGAATGGGAAAAGCATTAAAAGTAAAGAATTGTATTATTTTTGGAAAAAGCTTACAATCCCTTTTGGTCCGAGTTTTGGTGCAAGTGCATTTGTGTTGATCGAGTCACCAGCTCTTACACGAAGGTAAAGATATTCAGGTTCTAAGTTTTGTTGTCCTCCTTTTTTTGACATATTAAAAAGATCTCTAAATCAAGCCAAGAAAAAACCAAAAAAAAAAGAAAATAAATAAAAAAAAAAGACATTTGGTGAATGTTTTGTTTAGTTTTGAGTTGCATTAAAATTGGTGTTTGTAATCTAAGAAACTTCTGAAGTAAGGATAATGAATCATCATAATTAAAAATAAAAAAAAAAGTAATTTACATTGGAAAAGCAAATAAAAAAAAATGAATCTTTTGAGATTTATTTCAAAATAAGGTTGATTAATATTGTTGTTTGGTTATCCTTTAAAAAGGCTTTTAAATTGAGCCAAGGGTTTTTGATTGACAAAATGTTATTCTTAATGGTAAAATAAAGGGATTAAAATTTTCATTTAGCTTTCGCAAAAAAAATAACATAAAAAGAATTCGAATAACTCATCAAATATTAATTCCCAAAAGGGAGATTAATAGTTTAAGCTGGTTTTGAGAAACACAAATTCGAAATGTACTGTAGTCAAAATAATGTGTAGAAAAATTAATTAGTGTTTCAAAATAAAAAGTGTGTTTTTTGATATAGAAGACCTGTTCATTAACACGGATCAAAGAAAACAACAATAAACCCTAATAAAATCTAGTATGGTTTCTTAAACTTCTATTATTTAGAAATAAATTCTAAAAATGAAGGATCAAAATTGGAAAATTTATCTCAAAAAATAGAATTAATTTTTGTTGAAAATTTATCAAAAAAACAAAAAATTTTAAAAAAAAATTAAGAAAAATTATAAAAAATTTGAACTAATTGTATTCCTTATTTAAACCATAATGAAAATATCTCTGACTTTACTTTCAAAATTGATTTGAACTTAGATATACCATAGAATAGTAAATTGGGTGTTGAATTGGAAAAAGAAGGATAAAAAAAGCAGGGATTATATTTTGAAACACTGAGTTTTAGCTATTATAAGCTAAATTTCAAAAATAGGGTCATCATTAGTATTTTCTAAATTATTGGTATGTGTGCTGTGTTAACCAAATATTCTGAATCCAATATCTTTTAAAAGTTATTATTGAATATTTAATATCAAGAAACAATCTTCTTTTAATGAAAATTTCCCAAAGTTGAATTCATTTTTTTCAATTTTTCTTTCAAAATGATTCCATATTTTTATTTTTATGTTGAATGAACAAGAACATTTTTGAAAACTGTTAATATTCAAGAGATGAGATTAATTAGCATTGGTGAAAGGGATTGTAAAATTCAAAGAAAGTAAAACACCCAAGAAGTTTTTACTTCAAAAACAAGTATCAACCAAATTTGCTTTAATGAGTTACAATGGTTCCTTGAAAAGTGAAGAAATAGCAAGATCAAATAAGATCTTCTTTTCTCTTTCATTTGGAGACAATGCGATGAATGTGATAGTATTCATTTTATCTTTGTGTTCTTTCTTGTACATTCAAAAAATTGGTTTTTTTTTGCTTTCCTTTTAACTTTTCTTTTTCTTTTTCTTTCTTTTGTTGAGATTCTTTT
This sequence comes from Anaeramoeba flamelloides, assembly GCA_027625915.1. Classification (NCBI taxonomy): domain Eukaryota; family Anaeramoebidae; genus Anaeramoeba; species Anaeramoeba flamelloides. The sequence goes on along the minus strand of JANTQA010000032.1, from coordinate 5,221,152 downwards.
TATCTTGAAAAAGGTATCAAGGAAAGTTTGGGCCGATACCAAATGGGTAAATAGTAAAAATCTGATAACTCTGATGGAAAGTTGTTTCAAAAGGTTCTTGGAAGCAATGGTGAATCTTAAATGGATAATTTTAAGATGAAAAATCATTTCAAAAATAGGGTCAGATTGATTTTTTTCTTTATGGGTTTCTTTTCTCTATTCTTTTATTAGAAATAATAATTAAAACAGAAAAGTGTGTTTTAGACAGTTATTTTTAAGTTTTAAGTTCTGATTTTTCTGGGTTGAGTTTTGGTATTCACTAGATGAGAAACTACAATTTTTTTTCAATCAAAAATTTGCCCCTATTTTTGAAATTAAGCTTACACACATTATTTGGATCAGTTTAATATAATTTAAAAATCGTTTTTTTGGAAGTTTATTTAAAATTTTGTATCATTTATTATACAAAAAATATGATAAATGGTCAATTAAGTTCTTTAATTCTCCTAAATTTTAATATTTAACCATATTGGGTCAAGGGTTAGTAACTCTTATTTATTGTTCCCCCAAAGGTAATAGAATAATTATTTAAACACTGATACTATTAGACTTGGAATTTTACATCATTTATCAACTTTACAGAGATGAATTATCATTTTTAAACCAATTTCAGTTATTTCCAATAAGTAATCGGTCAAAAGATTTTCTTTTTTTGAGTTTGTATTTTACTTTAACACCAAAAAATAAAAGAAAGAAAAAATGTTAAAAATTTTTATTTTGAAGCAATCTCACTTTTGAGTAATTACTGTAAGTATATATGAAAAAATAAAGTTGAAAATTTTAATCTGGTTTTAATAATACTTTTAAAATAAATCAAATATTGAATAATTGAAGTTAAAAAAAAAAAAAAAAAAAAAAAAACGATCATTAATTTTATGCACAATTATTTATTAAATTTCTTGAGATGAAAACAATTGTTTAATATCCTTTTACAAATATTGAGAGAATTAAAAATGGATTTTTATTAGTATTAAAATCAGTTTTTTGATAATTTCTATTTTTTATTATAAGAAAAATTATTCATTTGTATTGATTCAATCACTAATAATATCAAAATTAATTTGGTATTGTCAATTAACAAATAGTTCCACTGATAAATCTGGATTTTTGATATGGAATATATAAAAAAAAATATCCCACTTTTTTTTAAATATTTTAATTTTGTAAATCGACACTTTTTTTTGTTTTTTTTACAAAAAAAGTGTTAAATTGTATTAATTAATCTTCTAAAAAATGATATTTTATATAATCATTATCATTTGTGGGATTAATATTGCGTTGAAGAAAATTTTTCAAAAACAATATTTTGAAGTTTATAGGGTTTTTTTTTTGGTCTTGAAGAATATGAACTGGTGAAAAATATTTAAAAAATCGTCAATTTTTGAAAATTGGTTCATAAAATTATTTGAATTATTTTTCGTTATCTTTTTAAATATTGAAAAATAAATTATCAATTTAAAAGGAATTTTAGGGTATAAATTCTGGATTTTTTTCAACATTTTGTCTTATTTGGAGATTTATTCCCGAAATAAAAGAACTATTTAATTTTAAATGTTCCTATTTTTTCACATTTTAGAAGAAAAAAAAGTATCTTTAATTTAAAAAAATATTTTTTTTACAAAAAAATCCTTTTTGGACTGAAAAATAATATAATAAAGAATTTACATAAACATTCTTAGTTGTTATTTATGAGTATTTTATTCTTTTATCGGTGTAAATTCGTAATTGTTCGTTGATTTTTTTATATATTAATTTAATAATAATTTTTGATTCATATACTATACAATAGTTCAATTTTAACTTTTGATAAAATTATTACTTTGAATTATTAGGGAAAAGTTAAATATATATGTTATTAATTGTAAAAAAAATATAATGTGTTAATTTTATTGAAAGAGAAAAATTATTAAATTCGATTAGATTTTTAAGACCTAAATTTTAAAGAAAATTTAAGGCAAAACATAATTTACTAATTTAAATATAAATTTTGGATTATAGTAAAACAATTTATGTAAAAAAAATTCAAATAATCTACCTTAATTTAATATTTTCGCAACTTGTATTTCTTTGAAGTTTGTGTCTTAAAAGTCAAACTTGCTATATTAAATATAAAATGAATTATTTGAAGAATATCATTTTTTGCAATAATTTCATATATTTATGGGTTTTTTAAACATTTAGGTACCGTTTTTTTTTTTTTTTTTTGGGAATATCCTTTTTTTTTAGAATTCGTAAACTTGATTTAGTGGGTTTTATACTCGTTATAACTTGTACAATATAACAAATTTAAGTCTTTTTTTTATTTTAATAATCGGGAAAGACAAATATCGAAAACAAAAAAGAAAAGTCAGAAATAATTTTTATGGTTGAAAAAGATAATAAAAATAGTCATAAATAAAGAAAAAATGAAAAATAAAGACAAATAAAAAGAAAATTCAGTTAAAAAATAACAACATAGAAAATATATATTCTTGGGTTTTAAGAGCTTAATAAAAAGCAATTTTTAAAAATATAAAAACTATTAAGGTTTTTAGTTGATTATAAACCTATTTATTCATATCAATGATAAGTTTATGTATTTTTTTAGTTAGATTATAGATCTTGGACTTTTATCCAGTATGATTGTTTAATCACTTTTCTTTCTTTTTTTACTCTTTTTTTGATCTGGTTTTATTTTAAAACTCTTGATATTTTTCTGTAATTACGTTAAAATTTTTATATTTTGATTAATTGCATGTAATTGTTTTAGTATACCCAGTATTAGACAGTAATAATTGATATATTTTGTTTGTGGCTCTTCTTCTCAAGTAAAGAAATTAAGAATGTAGGGGGGTTCTAATTAAAATAAATGAAAATAATAAAAAAATAACTTTTTTTTTCTATTTAAAAATAATTCCAATTTTTTAAAAATCGATTAAATTTCATAATAGCCCTTTATTATAAAGATTAAATACTTTTGTTTCTATTTGAAACAAAAAATAAATAAAATTAAAAAAATTTCGAAAATAAAAAAACAGTAAAAGTCGAAACTTCAGGAAAATTCTCCCAACAGTTTTTTTTTTTTTTTTTTTCGAATAGTAATAGGATATATAAGACAAAATCATAATATTTTGAGTAATTGTATTTTATAAAATTTGGGAAAAAATGTTGAGAAAAAAACTTCAATACTCTTTTTCTTTTGCAATTTCAAAAATCAATTTATAATTTACTTTAATATATTTAGATCCACTTTTAAAGGTAAAAACTTGTAACAAAAATGAAAGTACAATAAAATTTCAAATTAAGGAGCAAAATAGGATTATAGTTAAATATTTTGTGTAATAAATAAAATTCTCAAAAATGTATCTTAATTTTAGAGATTTTTTTGTACCTTAACTTTGGTTTAAAGTTTGTGGGTAAGATTTGAACTAAGTGAAAATTCGAATAAAGACAATTCCAATTATTTGAGAAATCTTTTAAAAGGGTGAAATTTTTAATTGAGAATAAAATATTTATTTTAATTATTTCTGAAAAGTTAAAAAAAAAATAATTAATTCCAATTGGTAATTTCTAAAGATCAATAGAAGGATTTAACATATATTATATTTTTTTGGATAGTCTCGTAAAAAAGTAAGCTATTTTTCAAAATTTTTGACTCGCTTTGTAATGTTTATGGAAACTATTTTGAGGTTTATCCCATATTCTTCTCATAAATATATTCTCAATTTTTGGATCAAAATCATTTTTTATAATTTTTCAATTTTTTGTTTTGATTTTTCATATTTTTATATTTTTGTTTTTCTGTTATCTTTTTGCTTCTTCAAATTGTTGTTTTATTTTTTTTTATTTGTTTATGCAAATTTTTTTTTTTTTTGTTATATCTTTATTTGTCATTTTGTTTAAGATCATGTTTCAAAAAAAAACAGTATCTTTGAAAAGACGAATAATCTTATAGAAACTTGAGACTATGTAATACTTTTTAAAATGAATCTAATGATAAGCAAAAAATCTTCTTGTTAAACTTTTTTCAGTGAATTTTTATTCTTAAAAAATCCATATTACTCATTTCAAAAAATGCGACTGACTTATTTTTAGTTTTTGGTTTTATTTTTTTTAATTTTTGGTATATCAGGGTTTTCACATATTTGGAATGATTTAAAAGTTAATTATGAATCAGATTTAATTATGAATTATTGTTGAATACTAAAGGATAATTTTTTTTTTGCAATTAATTATTTGAAATAATTCACAATTTTTGAAATGGGGTTTATCTGTACAAAAAAATTCCCTGATCATGTTCATAATTTTTCAAGAACATTAATCCTTGCAAAAAACAAACAAAGGTCCTCTTCACAATCATTAATTCATTAAAAATTAAAATAAAAAAAAAAAGTTTCTTGAGAGCGATTTGTTAAAAAAATGTTTTTAAAAAAATTAAAAGTAAAAATTATTTTTTTTTGCAAAAAAAAATTATTTTGATCTTTTAATAAAAGATCCGAATAACTTTAATTAACATTAAAAGGTTGCCATTTGTATTTTAGGGAACGGATTAATTTTGAGCGGCTGTCCTTAAAACTATTAAAAAGTTTATATATGTTATGAGACGATTATAAAATGTGAATTAAACAAAATCTATTCAAGTAACATTATATAAAATGAGTCAACATTTTTGAAAAAAAGTTTAATCAAGAATATAATCAATCTTTATCATTTTTAAAGTATTAAAAAGTTATTTTATAATTTTAATGAATAAGAATAAAAACCAATTAAGCAATTATTTTTTTTTTTTAGTTAAACCAAACAAAGTTTTAGCTTGCTTATCTGATCTTCTAGTGTTGTTATTGTTATTATTAGTGGATTGTGTTTCTTCGTTTAAAAGACCATCAAGTTCGTCCAAATCTTGCATAAAATTGTTCATTTGACTGTTTTCGCTTTGTAAGGATAAGCCACCACTCATTTGCCCACCGCCGAAAGACGTTCTTTGGGAGCCAGAGTTTCTACGACAACTTTGAAGTGGTTACATTGGTTGGTATGATAATGAAAATGAATTTGAAGTTGAAGTTGTATTTGAAAATGAATTATTGGTTGGCTGTAAAGTGTTGAAAATTTGTCTTTGCTGTTGTAAGATTTGTTTTGATTTTTTCACATTTCCTTTGAGTGCCCATTTACTCGCTCTTGGGATCACATTTTGGTTCATAACTGAATAATCCAAATCTGCGATTACCTTCTCGACATCCTTTGTTGTGTTTAAATATTGCGTGATTATACGAAGCCATTTTGAACCGTCAAGCTTGGTATATTTGATTTGTGCTTGGAAGGGTACCTTCTCCTTGTTCGAAAAAAGATCCTCGTCGGCATCCTTTTTAACTCCATAATTAAAGGATAACTCGATTCCCTCGGTAATGTTACCAACTTCCTTTTCCATGCGGGCGCCAATCTTCCGATCATCCTCATCGTATAAGTATAAGGATTTGTGTAAAATCATTTCAAGGACCGAATTGGTTGCAATTACGGGCTTGGCCATGATGTTTTTAAATCTCGTGGAGAGATCCTCGGGCTTGACAATGTCGATTTCCCCACCAGAGCGGTTGGGGAGTTTCCCGATTTCGTTGATATTACAATCAGTGTTCTCTAAAGTGATCAAATCTAAAATGACGCCCTTTTCAGAGCAATAGTCCGCGAGCTGATCATAAAAATCTGTAACTTGCTCTTCAGAGTTTTGGTTTTTCTCGTCCTTCTCGAGGGCGCGTATCCCGATATTTGATAGCCCATCGGTACATAAAAAGACCTTAGAGCCCTGCTTTTGGGATGCAATTGAAGTCGCAATAACGGCGGCGGCGCCAAGTGCAGTCTGCCCGTTTTCAGTTAGCCCGTGGAGCTTTTTAATCACGGATTCCCCTGAAGCTTTTACGTTTTGTGTACACGAATAATTGGATCCTATGTTTTTTAATTTGTCCAGGTCCATAAAATCGCCCCCTGAAATGATCCTCGTGTTATCCACATTGTTTCCATGAATTGTTACTTCGTTATTGAAGGTAACCAAGATAACCTTTGATTCCGGGGATTCTCTTGTTAATTCCTCGATTTGATTGCCAACAGCTATTTGTAAACACTCGAGTCTACTTACCCAGGTTTCTTGTTGTTGTTGCTGTTCTTGTTGTCGTTGTCGCCAAAAGCCACCTCCAAGGTTTCCAAGGTCTTCTCCAAAGCCTCCCCCAGAGCCACCTCCAAAGCCACCATCGAAAATTATAGAATTAGTAGTTTGGTTTTGGGTTGTTTTCTTTCTTAATTTGGATAAGTCGATCTTGTTTCCTTCAATTTTGGTTGTGATCGACATCGAACCAGAGGTGTCCAAACAAAAGATAATGGTTCTTCCATCTTTGTTTTTCTCATTTTTTTCACTTGCTTCTTCAAGTAAGAAATCTGTTTGCTCTTCGTTTGGTTTGACCATTTTGTTCCAGTCTTTTAAAATATTCAAGTGGTCACAAAATTCACAGCACCACACACCTGCTCCCTTTTTTTATTTAATGCAATTTTGTTGTTTTTTATTTTTGTTATGTTTATTTTGATCATCAAGATTGAAAGAAAGAAAAGAAGAAAATTATTGAAAAAAGTCAAGAAAGAAGAACAGTTTGCAAAAAAATTAGATGTATAATTCATTGAAAATTTTAAAAAGTATTATTAAAATAAGAGACAAGATCTTTTTTTGTTTTTATTGTTGTTGTTGCTTGGAGAAAAGAATAAAAATTAAAGAGAAAAAAAAAAATGAATTACTTGAGGGATATCTTCTTCACCAAGAACTTCGTCTTCGTCAGACTCCTCTTTCAGACAAATCAGAATCAATTTCTTTTTTTTTTTCTTCGTTTTTCTTTATTATTTCTTTATTTTTGTTTTCTTTAAGGTAGGTTTCTTTTGTTAATACTGTTGAGCCTGAATTTAGCATTGCCCCACACTCACCACAGTTTCTTCTTAAGTCTTCTCCTCTGATATCTGATGCTGATTCTTAACAACACCAAGATCTAAACTAATTACTTGCGAGTTTTGAATAATTTCAGACTTGATCATGGTTTCTTCTTGTTTTTTTTCTGTTTCTTCATTGTTCACTTGTCTTGTTGTTGAGTTTGTTAGAGTTGTGGTATTACTATTGTATTTTCGATTTCTTTGGCCCATACCACAATAAAGTGTATTAGATGCTATTAAAAATAGATGAAATTGTTATGTTGATATAGATTTATTGAAAAGATAATTCATAAGTATTTTCCTTTCTTTGAAAATGAAGGGTAACAATTTGTTTGAAGGAAAAATAACAAACCAAAATTCATTATTTTGTAGAGTTTTAAAAAATATTAAAATGTTATTTTATTTAAAAAATGAAAGCATTTTATTGATTTTTCCTTTTGTTCAGAATTTTTGTTTTTCAAATTTTTGGAATTAATTTATGCGAGAAATCAAGGTTTTCCGTTATTTGTCTTGTTTTTCAACACTTATAGTTCAAAATAATTCAAAATTATATTTTTTTAATTTTGTGAATTTGGAAGAAATATTAATTTTTCATAATTAAACCAATATACACTATCTTATCAACAAAACCGTTCTCTAAAGATATACAATTTCTAAACTGGTTGTTATATAGAATTTCATTTCTTTTTCTGTTTTTCGGATATGTTTAAAAGTTTGTTTTTTCTGAATCCCTTCCAAAGAAAATAAAATGAACTAAAATTAAACCTGAACTCAAAAAATCAGTTTTAGTTGAAACTCTTTTCCTTTTTTCGTTTATTTTTTCTGTTATACAACTGATGTATATGCAAGTGTAAAACTATTTTTTCCCTTTTTGACAAAAACATATTCGTAAAGTACTGAGGACATACTGGTATTTGAGTTTTAAATCGGAAAAATTTTCACTTCATTTTCAATTTCCTTTTTCAAAACAAAGCGACAAATTACAACCCACTTCTTTGAGAACTCTATTTATAAAAAAAAAATTTGGAAAAGGAAGTGAATATTCTTTCCCATTTGTAATTCAAATACCAGTAATAACTCATTCTGAAAAGTTTTATTGTGTTTTGAAAATAAAAACTGTAATTCTATCTTCAACAAGCTCTCTACGTTCACTGAGCAAAGGTAATTGACTTTAAACAATAAGTAAAAAAAAAAGGTATTGTTTTCTAGTAAATCGAATTTTGTCCAAAAAATTTTTTTGTGAAAAGATCTATTTTTCAAACTTTTTCTCAAAACATAATATACATTTTTACAGACAATTCCAAGTTTTATCTATTAGTCAAATAATATAAAGGTATGACTAAAGAAAAAAGGGAGGATTAATCACAGTAACACTTTTTTTAAATATTTCCTTTATGTAAGGTTTTTTTTAGGTTAATCAATTTTTAAAAATATGTTGAAAAAATTTGTATATTTTTGATCTCTCCCAAACTTCTTTTTCAGATTTTTATAATAAAAAAATGAGACTAAAAATGTTTTTGTTGGTTTGGTTGAAAATAATATAATGGATTATTATTTGAAGTTGATTGGTTTCTTCTTATCTTTGATTTTGATTTTGATTTTGATTTTGATTTTGCTTTTTGTTTTTTGTTTTCAATAATCTTTATAATTGAATATCCTATTGATATTTTTTGTTTTCCCATTCAGTTTTTTTCATAAAGGGTAATAAAAAAAAGCAATTAATTTGAAAAAATGGGAAAAAATTGAAAAAATTCTGAAAGAAATTCATTTCCTAAACCTAGATTTTATTTCAAAGATCAAGGAGTTTACTTCAAAATTATTTTGACCTAGGTTTACTATTAGATATATTATTGAATACTAAATTAGATATTATATACGGAGAAGTAGTGAAGAAAGCACTTGCTTTATTTCAAATATCAATTGTATGTGTAACAACACAGATTTTTTTAGGCCATGTATGTTTATTGTTGTTGTGATTATTATTATTATTGAAGAAGGATACTCTACACCCTGGTTTTCCGTATACTTGAATTTCCTTAGAGAAAATTAAGCCAAAAAAAGGGATTCACCTTTATTTATTTAATTAATTAAGGAATTTTAAAATATTTTGATTTGAAGTCTGTACATTTTTTAGCACATGCCCCAATCATACAAATAAAATATAACAAAAAATAGTAGTTTTTTTTTGGTATACTGGAGAATTAATTGGTATAATGAGGAATTAAAATTATTAGATTTAGAATTAAAAGTTTTTCGATTAATTAAATTCGAAAATTCAACTAGTTGGAAAGTTCAACAATATCTAAAAATATAAAAACTACAAAATTGCAATTTCAAACAGTAAAAATATTTAAACTGGAAAGCTTCAAAAATAATTCTAAAATTTCGAAATTTTATTACAGTCAGTTCCACTTTTAAGGCATAAACTTTCAACGGAATTTAAGGAACAAAAAAATCTCAAATAAAGGTACAAAATTTGTAATTTTTTTTTTTTACAATTTATTTTACTAGAAACTGAATTTTGTGCCTTAATTTGAGATTTTTATTGTGCCTTAAATTTCGTTGAAAGTTTGTACCTTAAAAGTGGGATTGACTGTAATGGTTTAAATTGGTAAACTTATGTTCAAATAAAAATTATGATTTATGTATAGAAAAGTTAAATATTGATATCATTGAAGATTTAGATCATTTTTTTATGGGATCGTATCGTCAAGTGCATAGGTTTTTTTTAATTTAAAAGAATGGGGTAAAATCAAAGATTTTACGCAATTCTTTTGAATATTGGAAAACCTAACGACATCAGGTCTATGAAAAAAATCGAAAAATCTGGATATCTGAATTTTATTAAATAAAAATAAAAATAAAAAAATTAATAATATCTTAGATAATATTAATAAAAAGAATCCCTCATGTATATTATCAATAGTAAGTAATAATTAAATTTGTGATTCATTAATAAAATTTCTAAAAAGGGTTTATAAATTATGTGAGTGTCGTAGAGTGCCTAGGTTTTTTTTTAATTTTAGGAATATAAAGAAAATTAAAATAAATTTTCTTTACATTTCGAAAAGTAAAAAAAACCTAACTGTGCTTTTCCAAAATTTCAAAGAATAGAGACAATTTTTTGATTTTACTCAATTCTTTTAAATTAAAAAAACTTAAAAGCACACAGGAGAAAAGGGGTTTTCTCTCATCAAAAATAAATAAAAATAAAAAAGGGTAGTTTTAAAGCACGTTTATTAAATATAAATACATTATTTTATAGTTTATTAACTGGGTTCAAAAAAAGATCGCTTGTAAACTCAATTCCAAAAATTGGGGCACACCTTCAAAATCAATTTAATTCCAAGAAAAGTGATATTTAACTCTTAAATAGAAACATTAGATATTAACAACCAATGTAAATAATTTTAAAGTTAATTATTTATCATTTTTTTTCATTATTTTTTGATTTTTGATTTTCAATCATTTTTTTGATTTTTTTTGGATTCTTTTTTTTTCAAATGAAAAAAAAATTAAAATTTTTTACAAAACTTTTTGAAAATCTCAAAATCACTTTAAAGTGAAATTTAAAAGTTTTCTATCAAAAATGAAAAAAGATTCTTTTTTTATCAAGAAAAAAATTTTTTGAAAAAAAATCATGATATGGTGTACTAGGGCACATGGCCTACAAACAGACCTTATTATCATTTATGGAAGTGTGAATACTGAATATATTATTAATGATATTATCAAAAAAATCAAATGTAATTCAACTCGCTAATTCAGAATATGGTGAGTTGAAATGGATTTTCCAAAAGGGTGGAGCTTGTCCACATACTTCAAAAAAAAACCCAAACTTACTTAAATCGGGGATGTAATGTTCTGGATCCATGACCCCAAATTCCACAAATTTAAACCCAATTGGGAATTTATGGATACTAAACTGAAAAATTGTAACCAAAAAACAAAGAAGAATTTTTAAAATTTTCACTAATGTATGGAATACTTTGAGTTGGGAAACCTTAGAAAATTAGTAAACTCTATATTTAAAAGGATAGATTTAGTTATCAAAAGACAAGCTGAATCTATTAATAGTTTTTATTAATTTTTCTTTCAATAAAAATGGATTTTTGGGTAACCGTGTTCCAAAAAATAGGGGCACACTTTTTTTTATTTTTTCTTTTTTATTTTTCGAATTGAATTTTAAATTTACTATAAAATATATAAATAGTATTAATTAAATATTTTCTGGTCTTTTATTATTTTAATGTTTAAGTAGTATGTATTTGGGAGTATATTTTTATTAATGTATTTTTTCTGTGTGTCCCATTTTTTGGAATCGAGTTTACCTTATTAAGTCACAAGTTTTAAAATAACAAATAGTAACTCATATTGTCATATTTTTTTAAAAATAACCTTAATAATTCGTCATTTTGGATCCCCTTTAAGACTCAAAATATGATATTTTTTAGTGCTATGAGGAAATAAGCATAATTTCAAAAATGGGGGCAGATTTTTCATCAGAAAAAAATTTGTTTAATTATTTTTTTTTGAATAAAAAGGTATTTTACTAAATTTTTAGGAGACAATAGCCAATATAAATCCCTTTTCAAAAATTGTGTCTCACCTGAAATTATAAATTGAAATAAAAAAATTATCCTTTAGTTTTCAAGAACAATTAATAACTAAATCTGATTGGTAATTCAATTTTAAGTCATTCTAAATCTATAAGAGCCTGATATATTAAAAATTAATTTAAAAAAAAAAAAAAAAGACCAAAAATTAAAAAAAGTGAGTCACAATTTTTGAAAAGAACATTTCGGATTTTTTTATTACTGAACTTTTACTGAAAAAAAGTTGAACAACAAGATTTTTTATGAATAATTAAATTGATTTTCAAAAACATTACATAGTCGAAATTTTCTTAGTTATTATTTGTCTTTTCGAAGATCTCTTTTTTTTCCACATGATCTTTTTTTAAAAAAAAGAAAAACAAAAATTTGATAAAGGAAAACTAAAATTTGCAAAATTAGAAAAAATGATTTTGGACCAAAAATTTGAAAATATTTTTTGTAAAGAATACTAGAATAAACCCTCAAAACAACCCCCATAAACATTGTAAAGTGAGTAAAAATTTTTGGAAAATGGTTTAGATTAATAAATATAAATATTGTATAATCATTGTATTTTTTGAAAGACAAATGAAAAAAGAAAAAAATAATAACAAAGTTTGCCCCTAATTTTGTTATTTGGCTTGCACCATTCCTTGAACTCTACAAATATTATTATATATCATTTCAAACAATACATTTTTTTTTCCATTTTTCAAAACTCAATATAAACCAAAACAGGGTGATTGGTTCCAAATTACCATCATAGAGTGCAATTGTAAATCTATTTTATTCGAAATCTAATAATAATTAGTTTTTTATCCAGAAAACCTGATTTCACAAATATTTTCAAAGATTTTAGTTATTAGGGTGGGAAACGATCAAAATATTCAATTAATACAAATTATTACAAAGTTATTCTTCACAATTTGCAAAAGTGTGATTATTTTTTCATTTACGATTATAGAGTACCTTTCAAAAGAATTTTTAATATTTCTTAGATTGAAATTAAAAGTTAACCCTTTTCCCTTTTTAATAATTCTTGTAAGGATTTCAATATTGTATTAAAATAATTGTATTTATTTTTCACAAATAAATAAAAGCCAAAGGAGGTTTGTAAAAATTCAAAATAATTGTATAAAATCAAAGATTTTTTAATTTATATATATATATATATATATATATATATATATATATATATATATATATATATATATTGGTTAAATTTTTATTCCTAAAAATGTATAACCAAAAATTAAAAAAAAATTACCCTCTGTTTACTTTTCCATACCAAACAATAATATCTCATAATAATTAACAACCCATAACCAAATCTAAATAATTTATCGATATTTAATTTGTGTACCTATTTCAAAAATTTTAAATTTTCTAGCATTCGTTAATTACTCACTGCTTTGTTGGCTATTTAAAGTTAATAAATAAAAATCTTAATAATTTTTTTCTTTTATGAGAACAATATGAACAAATAGGAAAAATATAAATCAACAATCTTTTTTTTTTTGAAAGTATTTCGACCCAATGAAATGGTATAGATAAATATTCCAGAGAAATCAGATTGAATTGCTTTTAATACTCTGTCACCTTATATCAAACAATAATATCTTATATAAGAAGCAAATTAATCAAAATAAGGCATAAAACCCAATTTAACAAATAAACTCGATTCCAAATAATGGGACACAAAAAAAAAATACATTAATAAAAATATACTCCCAAATACATGCTACTTAAACATTAAAATAATAAAAGACCCGAAAATATTTAATTAATACTACAGTCAGTTTCAAATTTAAGGCACAAACTTTCAACGAAATTTAAGGCACAATAAAAAATCTCAAATTAAGGCTCAAAATTCATATTCTAGTAAAATAATTTGTAAAAAATTTCATTCCAAATTTTGTGCCTTAATTTGAGATTTTTATTGTGCCTTAAATTTCGTTGAAAGTTTGTGCCTTAAAAGTGAAACTGACTGTATTTATATATTTTATAGTAAATTTAAAATTCAATTCGAAAAATAAAAAAGAAAAAATAAAAAAAAGTGTGCCCCTATTTTTGGAACACGGTTACCAAAAAATCCATTTTTATTGAAAGAAAAATTAATAAAAACTATTAATAGATTCAGCTTGTCTTTTGATAACTAAATCTATCCTTTTAAATATAGAGTTTACTAATTTTCTAAGGTTTCCCAACTCAAAGTATTCCATACATTAGTGAAAATTTTAAAAATTCTTCTTTGTTTTTTGGTTACAATTTTTCAGTTTAGTATCCATAAATTCCCAATTGGGTTTAAATTTGTGGAATTGGGGGTCATGGGTCCAGAACATTACATCCCCGATTTAAGTAAGTTTGAGTTTTTTTTTGAAGTATGTGGACAAGCTCCACCCTTTTGGAAAATCCATTTCAACTCACCATATTCTGAATTAGCGAGTTGAATTACATTTGATTTTTTTGATAATATCATTAATAATATATTCAGTATTCACACTTCCATAAATGATAATAAGGTCTGTTTGTAGGCCATGTGCCCTAGTACACCATATCATGATTTTTTTTCAAAAAATTTTTTCTTGATAAAAAAAGAATCTTTTTTCATTTTTGATAGAAAACTTTTAAATTTCACTTTAAAGTGATTTTGAGATTTTCAAAAAGTTTTGTAAAAAATTTTAATTTTTTTTTCATTTGAAAAAAAAAAAGAATCCAAAAAAAATCAAAAAAATTATTGAAAATCAAAAATCAAAAAATAATGTAAAAAAAATGATAAATAATTAACTTTAAAATTATTTACATTGATTGTTAATATCTAATGTTTCGATTTAAGAGTCAAATATCACTTTTCTTGGAATTAAATTGATTTTGAAGGTGTGCCCCAATTTTTGGAATTGTGTTTTATAACAAAAAAATACAATAAAAAAAAACATTTTTATTATTATTTTTAATGATGATTTGAAAAACTTGTTCTTCAAAGCATCTTTTTCTTCCAACTGTATCATTATAAACATTGAAGTCAAAATTGGTATTTGTATTATCTGAAACACACTTTTTTGAAAATTTACAGGGGTAAAATAGTTTCCAACCCTTTCAATTAGATTTATTTCCCCGTTTAGTCCACTTTTGTTAAGAAATATCCAAAACAATCAAAAAAAAAAAAAAAAAAACATTACACTCGTCATATGTTGTTAACTGTAACAAATTTTTCTCATTCTTCAAAAATGTGCTTTATAGGACAATTTTTAGATATGAATTTTTTTTTTTTTTCATGGAATTTATAATTCCTTTTTTACACCTTTAAAAGTTCTGTAAAAAAGGTTTTTTTTTTTTCTTTGAAATAATAGATCCTATTTTTTTTGTTTTTTGGGAGATTAATTTTCTAAGTCATGAAAAAAAAAAAAAAAAACATTTCTGGAGTTTAGCAATATTATAAAACAAAGAAATGGTATTCAATCAATTTTCAATTCTTCTCCGAAAAATGAAGTGCTTGTTTTTTTTGCCTTTTAATGGTTAAAGTATTTAGCTTCCTTGAACCAAAACTAATTTTTACAATGTTGTAAATCCTCGAGTTGGGGAATTAATTGGGGTTTTTGTTATAAAAATACCTCAAAGAAATGAGTTGAAGTCTTCTAAAATGGATTTAAATAGCGTTGTTAAAGTCATATTTATAAGTATAATACTTATTATTTTCACTAGTTTAGTATCTAAAATAAAAAGATCAGAAAATTTATAAACTTTGAATAATAATAATGATTATTCAAATTCTTACCTTAGTCACGACAGTGTTTTCTTAAACTTTTTTGAGATCTAGTCTCTTATCTGTAATTTTCTAAAAGTGCTAACTAAATTATTCGGCAAGAAAAAGATTGTGTTTCAAAAAAATACAAAACTTTTTTAGATGAACAGTCAGTTCCACTTTTATGAGACAAACTTTCAACCAATTTACGGCACAAAAAAATCCTAAATTAAAGCACAAAATTTGTAATTTTTTTTAAACGCAAATTACTTTACTAGAATTTGAATTTTGTGCCTTAAATTTCGCGGAAAGTTTGTGTCTTAAAAGAGGAACTGGTTGTATTATGATAAAAATCAGTTCTTGAATCTCATTACAAATTTTTATCTAAGCCCTTTTACAGATTCGAGAAATAAGGGGAAACAACTACTCAGCCCTTAAATTGATATAAAAAAAAAATCTTTTCTTTTTCGAGATTAAAAGGAAAACTGATTTATAGTCCCTTAAATTCAGTGGAACTGTTAAATTTCAACTCAGCTGGAACAGAAAATTACCATTGAAATTGTCTAATTATTGCACGATTTTTTACAATACAGAGAGAGCGAAATTGCCTTAAGAAATCAAACAAAAAAAAAAAAATAAAAAAAGTTGTAAAATATGAAGTTTTATTGATAATAAATTTTTTGAATTAACAAAAAATTGAATTATGAATTATTAAAAGGAGATAATTATCCCATAAACAGTTGTCTTGGGTGATTTACATTGTTTCTATGGTTTGTTGTATTGTAACTAGAATACTGGTAATTTGTAAAATTGGTGTTGTTAAGATTGTTATTCCTCATGTTGTTATTCCTCAGGTTGTTATTCCAATTATAGTTATTCCTCATGTTGTTACTCCAATTGTTATTGTTCCAATTGTTATTGTTCGTATTGAAATTATTATTGTTAAAGGAAGAAAAGTTGTTGTTGGTATTCAGAGTATTATTTGTTGTCATAAAATTACTGTTTAAATTCAAGTTGTTATTGTTGGTATTACAATTGTTGACGTTGTTAGTACAATTGTTGTTATCTGATTGATCTGCTTGACTCATATTGTTTGAAAAGATATTTCGTTCAAGTTGTTTGATAATGAAAAGGTTGGTTTTGAAAAAAAATGATTAAAGAAAGGTAAATTTAATATTTTTAAATTGGTTTCAAAACAAAATTTCAAAAGAATAAATGAATTAGAAAAGAAGAAAACCTCTTATTTTGGTGATTCATTTGGAAATTAAATAACCAAAAAATAATTTTTGTGACAAAAAATTATTTATATTTGTTTTTCTTTTTTTTCTGGGTTTTGGATTTTGAATTTTCTTCAAATTTGAAAGAAAAGAAATGGTTTTTTACTTTTTTAGAACAATAGACGAAGTTTTTTTCAGCAAACAAAATATTATCGAATCAACAAAAGTTCAATAAAATTTAGTTTAATTAGAATTTAGGAAAAATAGTAATGAAATGTTCCACATTTTCTTTTATATTTTATGACTTTTTTTGGTACTGACAAAAACCAAGTCCAATAATTAGATTGATTATTGGAATCAAAATAAAAATTAAAACATCTTTTATAAAACCAAAATTTAAGAATGTTCAATTTAACAAATTTTTCGAACAAATAATTAGCTAGAGTAAAATTGAATTTTTTCTTTTTTAGAAATGATATAAATTTTTTTTTAAATGTGAGATTGCCTTTAAGCTTTTAACAAGGGGTATTAATCAAGTTTGAGGATTTTCAGTTTCATACATCTTAATTGATGAGTAAAAAAAAAGTAAAAAAAATAATTAAAAAATTTTACTTTTCACTTCCATCGTTACATTTTACAATCGTCTTACAATTAAAATCGATTTTATAATTTTTTTATTGGATGGTAAAATTACTTTGTAACTTGAATATATCTACTTTTTAAGTAATTAAACGTTCTTTTTTCTTTTACCAGAAAGATAAAATCGTATATTCGTCTTTTTTCATCATAATTTTTAAAAATTTCTAAGATCAATACCAAAGTAATAATGTTCCAACAATCTATTTGAATTTAAGGACTATCTAAAATAAAGTCACCAAAGGGCTCTTACATATTTAAACATTAGCGAATTTGACTCTTTACTTCTTTTGATCCAGAAGAACAATACAATTTTGAAAATTTAGGAATATATAATTTAGCAAGAACAGATACTAATTTCTGAAATTTGGAAGTAACAATGGAAACTCAACCATGTTTCTTCATTGTCAAATATTGTATAGCTTCCAAGAAAAAGCTCTAAAAATGGAATTCTCAATAATGGTTGTATTTTTTTTTATATATTTCCAATTAAGAATTTGATCTGACAAAATTACCTTTTCCTAAATTTTTGACATTTATAGTTCTTCTGGATCTAAAGAAATAAAGAGTCAAATTTGTTAATGTTTAAATACGTAACAGACCTTTGGTGATTTTACTATTTGTTGCAAAATAAATGGAAAAAAATTTTCATACAACTTTCGAAAAAAAGATTTTTATAAATCATTAGCAAATTTCAATTTTTTCCCATTCTTAAAAGATGCTTAAAGTATTAACTCCCCTTTTAGAATTGAAAATTTTGATGATTTATTTTAATTCTTGGGTAGTAATTTTTTTTTACAAAGTTGTGTGAAAATTTTTATTATTTGATTTTGCAATTAACAATATTTTATATAATCCAGAAATTTGAGATTTTAAACAAAAACCTGACATGAAAATAATCCCAGGTACATTTTTTAATTATAAAATATCTTATAAACAAAAAAAAAATCTTCTTTTAAATTCTAGAGCAAAAAAAAAAAATTGCCACCCCTCGAAATTGAAAAACCAAGTAAAAATATGATTACTACAAATCAAAACCATACTCACTTTTAAGGCTATTTACCGAAATGAATTATTATTTTTCCAAGAATCAACTTTTTTTACTCATTTTTGAAACGTTTCAAAATCTCATATATTTTTTCAAATCATTAAAAAAAAAAAAAAATTGATTGCTTTGTGGAAGAAAGAAATCATATCCTATGTTTACAAAGTATACTTCAATAAATTATAAAATGAAATCACTCGGTTTTGGAATAACCCAGTATAAAAAAATCCACTTAATTTCAAAAAAAAAATACAATAATTATTTTTAACTTTTAAAAAGATATTTTATTAATTCAAAGAACTCTTCAAAATAATCATTTATTTTTATTTTCAATAAAAATACAAAAAAAAAAAAAAAAAAAAAAAATTAAACAACCCATTAAAAATAAAAAGTAACCCTAAATACTCTTTTACAATCTGCAAAACATAACTTCTATTAACCATAAAGAAATATGTTTTAATTTAATTGTTTCGATTCATTTTAATCAATAACAATCTTCTATTTATTTTAAAGTGTGTGTAGTAATTGAAAGATTAAATATATCATTAGGTTTTACAATTAATTCTCCATTTTTTAAATATATTCAAACAAATAAAATTAATTCAAATATATGATTCAAATATTAAAATAAATAATAGATAATAGCCAATATATTATTAAAAGAATTACAGATAGTTGTTTTTACTTTTGATATTAGAATATGAAAATTGTGTAATGTTTTATTTTTCAAGTAATCGAAGAATTATTTGTGAATTAAATAAAGGATCATTTTTTTTAAGATCTTGAAAGGGTTCAATATTTGATTTATTTTTATTGTATTTTTTAAAAATATTTTTTAAATTTAACAAGGTTATTTATCCTTTTAAACAGCCATGAAATACTCAAACTGGGATTTTTCCTTACAAAATAAAAATATTTTTGTAAAGTTTTCTTTGATTGTTTCTATTCAGAAATCCAAGCCAAATCGGGATCAGATCTTTGGAATGGAAATTTAATAAGAAAAAGAAAAAATCTTAAAAACGGCAACACATTTCTCTACAATTGATAAAGGGGGTTATATATTTGTGTTTAATCGTATTCTAGTCTGAATAATTACCTTATTACCAATAGGAAATAATAAATCAGACTTACTAACCCTATAATATTCGGAAAATATTTATGTGGTTGCAAAATATTTTCTATTATTTATGAATCAAATTTTTACAATCATAACTCGCATACTTATTAAAAAGATGATTAATTAAATTACACCTGTTCAAAACAATCACAAAACTTGATAAAAATACCCTTTTTAAAACATAAATTGATATTTTTCGGTTATTATACTATTTAAAAGGGATTCTTTCGATAATTCACTTTTCTGAATTTTTTTTTTTTTTTTCTTATTTCATAAAAAAGTTGGTCTTCTATAAAAAGGATTTGATTTTTTTTTTATATATCCCTTTCTTTTTAAAGGCTATACTCGTACCCTGGAAGGTGTTTAGTAATTATATTATTTTGAATTTACTTCTAAAAAAGGGTTTTCATTCTGAAGAAATGACATAAAAAAATAAATAATTTGTTAAGTTAAAATCAACACAAACAAAAACAATATTTTTTTGAAATATATTTTTGAAGGATAATATAGTTAAAAAAACAACTTTAAGGGGTTTTACAGTACCAATTCAAATTTAAAAAGATTCCAAACTTGCAAAATTAACCATAAAAATATTTAGAACGGTTTTATCGAATATTTTTGTATTTATAAACCCCATTTAAACAATTGGAACTTATTTTACTATGAATACCAAATTGAAAACAAAACAAAATACATTAGTATTCAAGAACAATTAATAACTTAATCTGATTTGTAATTCACTTCTAAATCATTCTAAATATATAAAAGCCTGATATATTAAAAATTAAAAAACACAAAAACAAAAACTAAATACACCCGAGTCATAATTTTTGAAAAGAGTATTTGGGATTTTTTATTAATGAACTTTCATTGAAAATTTTTTAACAAGAAGTTTTTTTACTAATAATTAAATTTATTTTCAAAGACACTATTTAGTAACAAGTTTCATATTGATTATTTGCTTTTTTAAAGATGATTTTTTTTTTTTACATAATTCTTTGCAAATAAAAATGTATCAAAAAAAAAAAAAAAAAATCAAATAAAGAAAAAATTTAAGAAAGAAAAAGAAAATTTTTAAAAGATAAAGATAAATAAAAACAAAAATTTGAAAGAAGAAAGGAAATCGAAAGAAAATTTTTTCAAAAAGAAAGAAAAAAAAAAGAAAAAAAAAACAAAATTGAAAAGACAAAACAAAAATTGAAAAAATTAGAAAAAATGAAGACGATCCAAAAATTTGAAAATATTCTTTCGAAAAAAAATATGGTACAAATCCACAAACCGGGTTCTAATAAAATCATAAATCGAGTCAATTTTTTTTTAATCAAAGTTAATATTTGAAATAGTAATAATGGGATATGTAAAATTAAATTTAAATCAATCTCAGAAAGTGTCAATGAAGTGGAAATTGTGAAAATTCCCCTTTTTTTTTTTTTTTTTTCAAATAAATCACAAGTTTTTAAATTATAACGGTGGTTATGGATACCTTTCAGTGGTTTTTTCACAGAAATTACAATGTTATGAATTGAAAACATAACTCTCTTGGGGTATGCTTTGGATTCCCCATATTTGTGTTAATTTGAAAATTTTTGTTCAGAAATTTAGTCAGGTTTAATTTTTAAATACAAGAAATTATTCATCAATTACACAACAATTTTCCTAATATTAATGATTAAAAATCTAATAAGATATTATTTACATTTAATGTATTTTTTCAATACTATATTTTTTACTTTTCTATCAGTAGAAAAATAATAAAATTCCAAATTAAAATTTTTTCCCTACAAATTTTTGTTAAGGTGGGTAAAATTGTCTTTTTTAAATTCCCTAAAGTTTTCGATTGTTTCAAAAGAGAATTAAAATTAATATTTCTTATATTTTTATCGCCCCAAGAAAGATTTTCGTTTCACGGTTATTCCTTTCAGATGATATTCGACATAATAGGTAAAAAAATAAGCTTCTCAAATTTTACCTTAAAATAATCAAAAATTTGAAAGTTTTTTTATCCAGTTGGTATAAAAGGGTTATTATATTTTTAAATCTATTATCAAGTTTTCAATTTAAAATGGGTGAAAACTTGTTCTTAAGGATTTTTTATAAAATCAAAACTTTTGTAGAGAGATTTCTATTATAAACAATTCGAGACTTTTTCAGAATTAATACTTTTTGAAATTTTACTATCTCAATAAAGTGGATACTTCCACCTTAAAATCTGATGTAGAGGGTGCCGTTGGAAAAAAACTATGAATTAACTTTTTGAAAATTTTCTATTTTATAAAGGTGGGGGATCAACCTATACGTGTGGTCTAGAGGTTGGAGTGTGAAGATAAGTACTTTATTTAAAAAAAAAATCATCACTTTATAAAAACACAAAACTTTAAAAAGGTTTTATTTCTAACAAAATCATTAAAAAAAGGTCATCACCTTTATGAAAAGGACTATCCAAAATAAAAATTTTTTGAATTATTGAAAAAAAAAAACAAAAAATACCGAAAATTTGTAATTAATTTGATTTTTCTTACAATAGACAATCTTCATAATCATTTTTTTGATGTACAACATTGGATTTTAGTTCTTACAAAACATATAATAAAAAAAGTCCATAAAAAAGCTGAAATACTGCTTTCGAAATGTAACAAGACTGCATCATCAGCTGTTGCTTTATTTTTCAACTGTATTCTCATAAATAATTGTAACTACATTTAAATAAAAACATGATCATAATATTCTGATTAAAAATATTAATAATAAAAAAAAAAAAAAAAATTACCAAAACAAGATTAAAAATAAAAAAAAGAAAAATTATGTGTTGTGTTGATTTATAAAAGTATCAAATTTTTAAAAAAGATCAAAAATATTTTTTTTTAAAAAGACAAATCGATTAAAAAATATTTAAAAAAGAAATGTTAGGTTTTCTCTAAAAAGACACGAATAGTTAATAATAAAAAAAAAAAAAAATTCAAAAAATAAAAAAAATTATTTTTCTTCTTCGCCAACTCTTTCCAAAGCCTCTTTAACTAAAAGACTTTCTGGTCTAAATTTCATTGACTCTTTAAAATCTTTTCTGGCCAATTTGATGTTTTCAGTTTTTTCATAAGACAAGGCTCTAAATAAATAAGCTAAACCCATATAGCGAGTTGATCCGATGGAAATTTGCTTGGTAAGGAATTGAGAATATTCCCAGATGGCCTTTTTATATAACCCCTTAGCATAGGACATTTGACCATTTACGAGGAAATAGATAGGAGATTGGTAACTATTTTCAAGTGGTGTAAATTCCATGGCCTTTTCGAAATCTTGGATGGCCTTTTTGTTTTGTTCCATAAGCGTCAAGCAGGTACCCTTCAGCATCCAATTAACCCAAATCTTGGGGCCAATTTCGACTGCCTTTTCCAAAAGTTCGAGAGCCTTTTCGGGTTTTTTGTTCCACATTAATGGTCGGAGTCTCATAAGGTAGAGTTTGGAATTAGTTGATTCGAGGGAGAGTGCCTTTTCGTAATTTGTTTTGGATCCGTCTTCGTCACCTTTCAGGGCAAGAATTAGGCCCCTGTGGTTGTAGTATTCTGCAACACTGTCGTTCAATTCGATCGCCTTCTCGAAGTTTTCCATTGCCTTATCTAAGTCATTCTTATGGAGATGAGAAAGCCCCAAGAGGTTGCAAATGTCTGAGTCCTGTGGCAATAAGGATTTGGCCTTTTCTAGGGAGTCCCTTGCAGAGTCAAAGTTGGAGAATTCAAGTTGCTTGACACCCAGGAATCTCCACAATTGCCCATTGACAGTTGGCTTGACTTTTTCAAATAGTTTCATCACGCCCTCTTCGACAATATGCTTTTCAGGGATCATTGGGACGAGGAATTCTTCCAATTTGTTTGGCACCTGTTCTTCCTCGATAATTTGCATTATTTTGCCAAAGTCTTCGAAGAGCTTTTCCAAATCACTTTTGTCGATGGGGAACAGTTTGGTGAGCTTTTCCATGATTGGTTCAAATTGTTGCCTTTGGAAGTTCTGTTCAATGCTTTGGAGGTTTTCAAATTTTTCCAGCCATGGCGCAAATTGGAAAACAGCGACTAACATCTCCATAGCTTGCCCAATCTGTTGGTTTTCGAAGGCCAGCAAGCATTCGTATAATGCGTCATAATCGATCTTTAATGATCCCAAGAGGTGCTTGATTGGATCGATGTATCGTTTCGAATTGACAAGCCTAATCATTTCGTTACCATTGAGCAAGACATAATTCAAGTGCTTTGTGAGCTCTTGCAAAATTATTAGGATGATTCGATCAATAATGGCCATGTCTTCCTCCAAGATTTGAATCACGTCTTCGGCTCGATCAGCATTGAAGCCCACGGCAGTCGAGAAGCTACGGATGGCGCCGAAAAGATCTAATTTTTGGATGTGCATGATTGTTTCCTCAACAGAGCCACCGTTACGTGGTGCCTTTTGGGCATCGATCTTGATGTCGGTAACAAAATCCTTAAATGTTTCCATTAGAAAGTTGTTTTCTTTAATCCATGTATAAACTGAGGCTAACATTTTTGTTTTAAATAAATTCTGAAGAGATTTGTTTTAAAAGTTTTGTTAATGTGAGAAAATTTGTTTTTTTAAAAAATTGTTGAAAAGAAAAGTAAAAGGAAGAAAAAGAAGAAAAAAATGATAAAATAATTATTTTTTGTTTCTTTACTTTAATGAGAGAACAGTAAAGGAAACAAGGTTTTCCAAAAGATAATATTTTTTTTATTCATCTTTTTTTTTTTTCTTTGTTTTTTTTATTTTTTTTTTTTCATTTTTTGTTGTGGAGATTTTTTACTGTTTTCTTTTTCAAAAAAACAACACCTGTTAAACTTTGGTTTTGTCTTTGATTTAGTTTCAATAAAACGAGAAGAAAAAAGTAAAAATTTTAAGCATTCCAACTCTCTTACTTTCTCTTTGACACAATTAAAGAAAAAAACAGTGAGTCAGGCAAGTAATTTCGGTGTGTCTTGATACAATTGTCGAGTTGAAAAATTAACTTTGGCGGTTACTGTGAACCACAATACCAGTTTTGAGCTAATAAAAATCTGTGTTTAAAATGAAAACAGGTTCAATTTTTCTTCTTCTTGTTCAAATCCAACAACAAACTAACGACTCAACCTTTGTTCTAAGTTTATAACAGTTTTGTATGCCAACTCATTGATGTTTTACAGAAATGATTAAATAAAGAATTTATGAAAAATTTTTTGTAATTTATCATTTTTACCAGAAATATTTGGTTTTTTTGAGTTTTTCAGGACTTTCCTTGAAATTCATTTTAACAAAAATGATTTAAGGGACTTGTAAAAGAGAAAAAAATCTTTGAATAAATTTAATAGCAAATTCAAAACAAATTTTACCACATCTTTAAATGGAAAATGAAGTAAAAATTTAAGTTCTACAAAAGAGGAAACCTTCTTTCAAATACTATTTTCACTCAATGAATTAATACTTATTATTAGAAGTTTGATCCATTTTTTCTATTTTTTGAAATGTTCAAAATCCAACATATTTTCAAATTGTTCTATAAAAACTTATTTTTTTTGAAAGAAGATGTCAGAAATCTTATTACCTGTAAATGAAGTTTTCAAAAATACACTTTAAGAAATGAAACGACTAAATTTTCAAGCCAGCGCAGTATAAAAAATAGATTTAATTTCAAAAAAATTACAATAATTATTTTGAAACTAGCAAAAAATCTAATTAATTTTTTGATTCAGAGAAGAGTTCAAATCAATTTTTTCATTTTTTTGAACCAAAAAATCAGAGAAAAACAACCAAATCATTAAATTTTAAGTAGTCTTCCAAAATATTTTTTTAAAACCTGGAAATTTCAACTTTTAATCTAGAGAAATACTTTTTAATTTGATTATTTATAATAAATAATTAATAACCGAATCTTAAAATTTTTATTTCAATTATTTACAACCCAAAGTTTAAATGTATGAATAGAATTACAATTATTTCTCAATTTTTTAAAGATTTTCAAACAAATAAAATGAATTTAAATTAATAATTCTAAAAAAAAAATAATAATAGATATTATCAAATAACTTTTTTTAATACTAATAGTTCCTTTTTTATATTCTAAATATTTGAAAAAAGAATATTACCTAATTCTTGAAATTTCAAGAAATTTCATACTTATTTGCAAATAAAAAAAAAAAGTACAACTGTTTCTCGATCTTCAATGGATTTATTATTTAAGATATTTCATTTATTTTTATTGTATTTTTAAAATAAGATTAAAATTTGAAATGTTATTTGTCTAGAAACTCTCTGAAATTCGTAAAAATGAGATTTCCTAAAATTAAAAATGGTTTGTAAATTTTTCTATTAAAGTTTATTGAAATAAAAATACAAACTCAAAAAGATCAAGATCTTTTTACTGAAAAATTATTTGGAAAAATGAACTCTTTTTAAAAATGATAACTTCTTTCTTTAAATTGATAAATGGGTTTGTTTATCAAGTTTAATCCCCTCATTGTGAAAATAATTACCCTATTATCTTTGGGGAAACAATTAAACAAGGTTTAATAGCCCCGTAAAAGAAGGTTATTTTGGAAGGAAGTCAAATTATTATCATTTTGGGGATTTTGTATTAAAAAAAATTTTAGATCAAAAACTGGAATGAATTTCCAAACAGCTCAAGATAAATTCAAAAATTGATTATTTTTTTTTAATATTATCAATTCCATTACTCAAAAATTTCCAAAACAATAGTTATTTTATTGTTAACTTCAAAATTGGATATATTTCCATAATTACTAGGAAAAAATATTCTATATCAAAAGCATTGAATAATTTTTTTTTTATTTTATTGTTTCTCTTTAAATTCTTGAATAATTTTGAATGCTTGTCAAATTATTGAATGGATTTTATACACTATGATCCACAAACAACTCCTTTTATTAAAATATTAATTTGTTGTTAAAAGAAACAATTGTGATAATTCAATTTTAAATTTACGTACACACCCAAACATTGAAGGATATACTCACCCACCACACCATATAAAAATATAAATCAAAATAATATACTCGAATTACAAAATGCTAACCGACCTGATAACTTTTATAGGGCAACAGACAATGATTACCACAAATTAACTATTGTATCATTTGTAAATTATCTTTATATATTTTATGATTTGTCATGTATAGCTCCTATAGGAGGAACAGTAATAAAATCAATCCAATCCAAACCATGTATTGCTAATTGGACTCTCATAGGGCAAACAGATGTGAACTCTCTTAGATGTAGACAAACTGTAGTTACCAACATTTGATTTTATTTTTAATAAAAATGAATGTTGAGAAAAGTTAAAAGACAATCTTAGTAACTACATACCCCCTACATCTCATATACACCACATCTTTTTTGCACTCTCAGAGTACGATTAAAACCCACCAATTTGGGTTAAATTGCTTGTATTATTTTTCATCATTAAACACATATAAATAGAAAAAAAAAAAAAAAAAAAAAAAAAAAAAAACAAAAATCACAAAACGAGTGAAATGGAATTATGTATATATATATTTATTGCTGGAATAAAATCTATCAAAGAACAGTAAAATGAAATTTAATTGAAAATCATATATTAAGGTATAAAAATTAAATATAACACTAATATTGTTAAATGATTAATTTTTTTTTTTCTTTTTTTTCTTTTTACTTTCCGTTTTTGAATTTTTTAAGAGTTTTTCATTCAAAACTTTCAAAGGTTCCAAATCAGACTTTTTTAATAATTTGAAATGCAAAACAAAAAGTAAAAAATGTTTATAACAGCTATTAAAATGTGGCTCTGTTCCCATGTCTTGTATGTCTCTAAAATGACAAGTGAATATATGTGCATAAACACGAAACAAGCGTTTAAAGATGACAGATACATATTTTTTAAAATGCTTTGGAAAGGGATCATTTTCCATTGGTGGAAATATTTCTTTTTGATAATTATAATAATAGTAAATATAATACATAATAAAATTCATTAATAATGATAAAATTATAAAATAAGAAAAAAAAATACGGTTGATAGAAAAATAAATAAAAAAAATATCATGTTTGAAAAATTTTTAAAGCACTTCAAACAGTATTTGAGATTTTGAAAAAAAAAATTGATTTTTTGAATTGACTAACAAAATATTATCATTAAACTATCAAAGGTCTCTCACATTACATACCATTTAATTATTAATCACGGATTGAGGAATTTTTATCTATAATTGATAATCTTTCTATCGGGTTTTTGCTCCTCCTGTGTATCCAGGAGAAGTGTCGTCAAGTGCCTAGCTTTTTTTAATTTAAGAAATTTTCTTTTTATTTCTCAAATTAAAAAAAAGCTAACGGCGGTTTTCCAGAATTAGTAATAATTTAGTAAAATCAAGAATTTTACTCAATTCTTTCAAATCCTGGAAAACCTAACGAGGGCGGTTAGTTTCTAATTGGTCATGAAAATGATAAATTTATTTTTTATATATATTTTAATTATTCTTCTTCTTCTCTTTTTTTTATTTGATGATTTTTCTTTAATTACTCCTTTCTATAAATAAATAAATAAAACATTACATACCATTTCATTTATTTGGAGTACATTTAAAAAAAAAAAAATCCAGGATTTTTTGCTTTCAACTAAACTATTTTCAAGTCAAAGGGTCCGAATTGCAATGGACTAAATACATGTGTTTAAGTGGTTTGTATGGATATTAGAAGAAAAAATTTATTTTGGAAATTTGAAAATTATAATTCATTTTTTAATATTATTGCACATTTTTATTTTTTGTACTTTCTTTTTTTAAAACTTTATTGTTTTCCAAATTTTTATTGCAAGATCATATAGTCACCCGGTAAAAATGTGTTATTCTAATGTTATTGAAACTGTGAAAATGATTGTTAAGAAATCATATTGATTTCTATTGGAATTTTATTGAATTTTAGATCCTGATATTTGATTAATAAATGTGAAAAATTTTCACTTCATTTTCGTTTCCTTTTTTCAAATAAAGACCACAAATCTCAACATGCTTTGTTTGAGAACTTGATTTCTAAAAGAAAAGTATGAAAATGAAGTGAAAATTGTTTCCTATTTATTATTCAAATACCAGTAGAAGGTCAAAACGAACATTGTTATTTTTTCTCAATAAGTAGATAAGAATTTGAGTTTTTCAATTTTTAAGAAAATTTATTGATTAATTATTTTTCTTTCAGATGGTTATCAACAATTCTTTAATGTGTATTATTCTACTTATTTCTTATTTGTTCTTCAAAGGTCAATTATATAAAATAATTGATATTTGAAAAAAATGTTTTTTTTTGGATACCCCTTTGACTGAAACAAAGTTTAGACAAACAAATAGATTACTTTCTTCTTTTAAAGGAAATAATTTTTTTTTGAGAAAAATTATAAAATATGCTAAATTTTTAACTTTTTGAAAATGGGAAAAATGGATCAAACTTGCAAAACAATAATTCATTTTTTGCAAATTGCTTTTATAGAAAGGTTAGTCTTATAAAAATTATCTTTTAATTTTATTTTTCAATTTCAAGTTGTGGCAAAATTAATTAGATTTAATATTAAATTTACTTGGAATATTTTTTTTTAAGTTTACTATTCCCTTAAAGTTTTATTTAATAAAATTGTGATTTTAATCATGAATGATTAAAATTTTCCTATTTTTTGAATTCTTTTTTTCATAAAATATACCAAAACTTGGAATAAAAACCAATTTTATAACAACTCATGTGCCTCTGATCACCAGTAAACTGTTTTAAAGATGGTCTAACTTTAGATCTCTCTTTATAATATTTTATTAAAATACTTGTTTTCCTTCTTTTTGTGTAATGGATTATTTTCAATTTTCTTAGTTTTTATATTTCAGAAACAAAAAAATTAATTTTTATATTTCGAGATTTAATATGGTGTATATATATATATATATATATATATATTCGAGAATCTCAGAAAAAATAAGACAGTTGTTTATTATTTATGCTACTCAACTGTAATTTTTTTTTCTAAAAAATTATAATTAAAAATAATATGCTTTAAAAATATAAATAGCAAAAATAAGCTTTATAAAGTATTTTTTAGAAAAATAATTTTACTTGGATCTTCTGTTAGTTCGTCAACCCATGATAGAAGTCTATTCATGTATTCATTTGCTATTAAATTAAATTACAATTGTAAATAGAAAAGATTTTGTTATTTTTTTAAGATGTTCAAAATTATAAAAAATGATTAAAATAATTGGAAAAATAGTTACCACTATAATAATTTCATAATTTAATATATAAGGAAAAAATAAATGAATTCAACAATTTTTTATAAAATTATTAATAAACATATAAGAGAAATAAAAAAATAAAAATAAAGTAAAGAAATTTAATGGAATTAGTTTGAATAAAAATGAATAATCAAAAAAATTGAAAATATATTTTTTCATTGTAAATAAAAATCCAATCTTTTAAAAATTATACAAATGGGAAATAATAAAGAAAATTTAGATATTCTAAACACCTTTCAAAATAAATATTATTTATTTATATATATATATATATAAATGTGTGTCTTTGTGATCTAAATTGGTATTTTTTTAATTTTAAAACATTCTAGTTATTTAGATGGTATTCTCTGAAATAAATTATTATTTTGTATCAGAATAATTTAAATATTATTTAATAAGATGAATAATATCACCTATTTGTAAGATCTAA
The DNA here is from genome assembly GCA_027625915.1 of Anaeramoeba flamelloides. Lineage (NCBI taxonomy): Eukaryota > Anaeramoebidae > Anaeramoeba > Anaeramoeba flamelloides. The sequence goes on along the minus strand of JANTQA010000032.1, from coordinate 5,191,103 downwards.
ATATATTTTTATTTAATTGAGAAATTTACTGTTTTTTGAAGAAAATAAAAATTTCTTATAATTTTTAATTTCTGATTTATGAATTTTAATTTTAAAAAGATAATTAAATCAGCGGGAACATACTATGTCGAATTTAAAAGTTTGTTTTTTTTTTTAAATTTATTGTACTATCTTTAAAAAAAGAAAAAATATTAAATATTGATCGAAAAAAGATGCAGATTAGACACAACCCAATTCAGAAATACAATTAAAAGTGAAAATCTTGAAAGAATAGATATAAAAAAAAAAAAAAAAAAAAAAGCTTTTGATTGAATCTCCTTAGTAATTTTTTTGAAAAAAATGAAAATTTATTAAAATATTCTTTACAAACAATAACCTTAATTATTTCTTGTTTAAAAGATAATTTGATACTTTATTTGAAAATTTTTTTAATAAAGCCCTGAAAATTTATCTATTGTGATTTGTTGACTATTTTATAGATACTTTTTGAAAAATATTTTGTTCACACTTTTTCCAAATGACTTTATTTTCAAGTATAGCCATCTTAAAAAAGCCAAAACATAATTTTCAAAAAGTATCAATAAAATAGTCAACAAATCACAATAGATCTATTTTCAGGGCTTTATTAAAAAGTTTTTTTTTTGCCACACTTTTTTAAAACTGATTTCGAGCTAATACTTGACTCCATGTTTTCATTTTTGACAAAATAACTTTATTGAAAGCACTGTTTTTTAATAAGGTTATTTACTTAACAAATGAATGTGGACAATGCTTAATTTAAGTCTTAATTTTGTTTTGGAAAAGCTTTAATTCCAATATTTTTGAACAAAAAATTGATCAACGTTATTTATGATTTTTTATAAAATTTAATTTCTCTTGAAGCATGTGACACGATCTTATGTTGAATAAAAAAATTAAAAATATAAATCAAATGCTTAATAAAAGCCTTATTGTAAATTTATACATTTACGAGAATAGTGTTACCAAAGATTTACCTCTAATTACAACATGCTTTTAATTTTAGACTTCTCGGTGGTAGACGATAACTCCTTAAATATAAAATATATACAATCAATACCAAGCCTTAAATTACTGTTTTATGAATTAAAATTTAAAGATTATTTTCTTTCATTTCCTATTAGGAAATTGAATATAAAAAATATAATTGAAATCCATTAGTGTGTGTTTACTGGAATTAAAAAAGCACTTATATTTGATTTCAACACTCCTGTTAAATTCCAATTTAAAAAGATTTAATTTTAACTCAAAATTACAATACTGGTATTTGAATACTGGCATTTGAATACTGGTATTTGGATACTGGTATTTGAATTAGAAAAAAGAAAAATATAGAAAATAAATTGAAAATCTTTTTCCCATTTATTATTCAAATACCAGTATGGAAAAGTTAAATTAATATGAGACAATTTTCGTTTTTAAATCAATTTATGAAGGTCTTGTTGTCTTTTTCTTCTGTACCGTAATGAAAGACATTACTAATAAATTCAAAAAATGGAAAAAAAAATAAAAATCATAATTAAGAACTTAAGAGTGCGATTTTATGGTGTCCAAATTCCAAATATATGATATTATCTTGTTTTTTGATCTCGGTGGATCCTATTTAAAAATTGATACACTTGTTAAAAATGAGAAGAAATGATCTCTTATTAATGTACTGCTTTTCGAAACAGCGGATTCGTAAAACCTAAAACAAGATAAGAAAACTTCCTTTTACATTTTGGAATTACAGTAAGACAAAAATCAAGTTACTTAGATCGTGCTTTTTTCAATTATTGTGTTGGTATTTTTCTTGGATTCAAAATATAAAAAAAAAAAAAAAAAAACAAAAAATGTTTATTCGAATTTATGGGGGTGTTTCAGTTTTTAAGAAACAAATCGAAAGATTTGAAAAACAAAAAAACATACGTTGTTTGGACTGATTTTTTCCCTTCTTGCCAATAATATTCATATCTTGGACCAGCTGTCATTTTTGGGCCTTTTTTTTTTTTTGTATCGTAAAAACATTTCAAATGAAAAAAAAAGAAAAATAATAAATTTGGAAGGAATTGAAAAAAATATCAAAAAAAAAAAAAAAAAATAATTAATTTCTTTTACAAGATTCTGATGTGCAACGTTCTTGGATCAGTTGGAACAACAGTTTTGCTGTGTTTTGGAATTCTATAGTATTCATAGCTAACCAATCATTAATGTTCTCACCTTCAGGAAGTTTTACTGATTGTTCAATATTACCTACACCAAGAGTTCCTTCAGCATACTCATGAAGGTTATATCGGTTTGTTGTTATGTTCACACGTTTAACCTTTTTAAATGTACGTGGTTGGCTTTGGAAAAATAGTATAAAAAAAAAGCATTTTATTAAGTTCAATAAGTTTTGAACAATTTTTTTCTTGAGCAATTAATTTTGGTGGAAAAGCGTCCTTAGTGTTTGTAATAGAAATAATAAAGTGACAAAAACAAGAACTAAACAACTTACAAAAAACGTCTTTTTTTTAAACCTGAATGACTCATTTTTTAAAAAAAGAAGGTAAATTTGTTCACTTAAATTTGAAAAAAAAATGATTTTGGCTGTTACAAATCTAAGAATTGTAATTTTGAGATCTTTTAACCCCAGATTTATCTTGAATTAAATATATTATGATTGAATTGAAATGATAAATAGTATTGATATTCTCGAGTTTAAATGGCTCTAACAAATCAATTATAAATATTATTTAAGAAAAAATTATTGGTTTCTTTCTCTAGTATTCACAATTAAAAATTGTGATTTTAAGATTTCTGGTTTAAAAATCTAAATTTCAAGAATAGTAACCAAAATTATATTATTCCTTGTTTTTGGTAATTAATATTTAGTACTCTTCAATGGTAACAATGTTTTTAATTGTTTTTAATTTCAAAAATTTAACTAACTCAAAAATCATCAGTCTAAAAAACCCAAAGATGGATTAATTTTTTTTCCTTTTTTTAAAGTTAATTGTAACATAAATAAATTTCGAAGGTATGGAACGAATTTGTCAAAATAAAGTCTTGTTTAATTATTTTGAAAAAAATTCAATTTTTTGAGCAATAATCTACCTTGCCAAGACTAATTCCCAAAGTCAATTTTTTAAAATAAAACTCGCACGTGTTGATAATTCACACTATATTAACATAAATAAATAATGGCTATTTTCTGAAATATTTAATTTCAATTAATGATATATCTGTTTTTTACCTAAAGGGTAATCTCTATATAAACTAGCATGAATGATTTTTTTTTACTCTTGAAAATAATATAAATTAAGAAATCTTTCAACATTAAAGAAAAATTAATTGATGTGACTTCTCGAACAATTTATCTTAATTTTAGTGGTTTTTATGGTTGGTAATAACAAATACTCAAAAATATTTTCTTGATTTTTCATTTTTTTTTGATAAAATTATGACTTTTTCATTAAAAGTGGCAATTTTTTTCGGGTATTCATGAAAAGGTTCAAGAAACCAATCAATATATCTAATTTTTTAAGTCACTTTCTACCCTGATTTAAAAACCAATGGAAAATTTTAAGAGTAGAAACATCAAGAGAAAATGGAAAATACCTTTTCCAAAATCAAACAAAACGAAACTTCTTTCTTTCTTTTTTAAATCAATATAATGCTAACTAAATACATTAAATATAACGATTGGTTTCTTGAACTTTGTAGTGAGGGACTGAAAAAAATTGCCACTAATGAAAAAATCATAATTTTATCAAAAAAAAATTAAAAATTTTGAAATCATTTTTGCAAATGTAAATTCCTGAATTGAGAGATGTTTTTTTTTAATTAAAAATTAAAATTAATAAATGTTCAACATATGATTTCTTATTTCCAAGAACCTTTATATTTATTCAAATAGAGGAAACTCACTTTCAGTTAAATTGTAACAGTTTTAATCAAGAAATATCAAAAAATACACGAGTTTAATCCACTATTTTTCACAATATAAATTATGAATTTTTCGATCAAAATCATTTTTTCTAATTTAGTCAATTTTTTTTACTTGTGTTATATGCTTTTCTTTTTGATACTAAACAACATTTCAAAAATTGTGACCAACCTGAAATAATAAATTGAAAAAAAATAATATCCCTTAGTATTCAATAACAACTTTTAATTAAATATGATTTCTCATTCACTTTTATTTCATTTTACATTGATTTAAAACTGATTTTTAAAAATTAAAAAAAAATAAAACCAAAAATTTCAAAAAAATGTGTAATCATTTATTCCCCCCATTTTTTATTACTGAACTTTCACTGAAAAAAAAGTTTAACAACGAGATGATTTACTGATAATTAAATTCATTTTAAAGGACATTACATTGTCTCATTTTTCTTTGTGATTATTGGTCTTTTCAAAGATCTTTTTTTTTTCTTTCAATTATATCTTTCTTAAAAAAAAAGAAATGAAAAAAAAAGTTCAAAAAAAAAAAAGAAAGAAAAACAATTAAAAAAGAATAAGAAAAATAAAAAAAAACAAAAATTTGAAAAACCAAAACAAAAATTTTACAAAATTACAATAAAATGATTTGTATATAATAATTTGAAAATTATTTTTTTATAAGATACCGAATAAACTCTTAAAATAACGTCCATTAACATTATAAAATGAATCAAAATTTGTGAAATATCGTTTATTTCTTATTTTTTTGCTTTTTTTCTTTTCTTTTTTTTTTTTTCAAAAAGTCAATTTGAAAAAAAAATATTTAAAACTCCAAATTAACTGTAAGAAATTGATTTTTTGTAATTTATTTTAAAATTCATATATTTTAAATGATAAAATCTTATTGCCAACAATTTTAATTTTCCAAAGAAATTGAGAAATTTTGCAAGGGCGTTCCAATAAAAGGTGCCCAAACTTTTTTTTAACATTTTTTTTTTTTCAAAATTTATGGTTTGTTTAGGCATTTCTTGTATGAATCTCAACTCTAATTGGAAGTTTATTATTTCTCTTATTTCTAAACAATGGAAAGTTGGCTGATTCTTAAGAAAAAAGTGAAAATTTCATTTTTGGCTGGGTTTTGAGTGAAAAGGAGCTTATAATCGACATATTTTATAATTAATAATTTCGATCACAAGAGGCACAATTTCTATTTTATTATTTTAAATATCTAAAACTGGTGGAATTATTAATGTAATTAGGAAGTATTAGAAGATTATTTTTAAAAAATCGATAATTTGATAATTGAAAAAGTTAAAAAAGGATTTGATTTTATTTATGATATTTTTTATTTTATTTCATGTCTTAAAATATATAAATAAAAATAGATCAAAAATTTGAAAATTTTTTATAATCTAATTCATTGTTTTGATATAATAATAATAATAATAATAATATAAATCCAAAAACATAGATTTGAATAGTTGTTTAATATAGAGTAACATATTGATTTAAACTTTCACGTCTGTCAAGAGAAATACACTCAGAAATTCTTACAATATTTCTAATTTCTTGTTCTTTGAGCTTTACAAATGAATAGAAAACACCATAATGGAATTGCCTTTCAAAAGAAGCTTTATTTAATTCAACTTCCATTTCAAAAAAGAAATCTTCAAGTGATTTTTCTCCGTCTAATTCAGTTTCTTCAAATAATTTATTATATTGCTATAAAATTGAAAAGAGGATATTAAATTTTTAGAAATGAAATTAATTTTAATCGGATTGTCCAGATAAAAAAAAATAAAAATAAAAGATAAAAAAAAAAAAACATACAAACAAAAAAAAAAAAGTGGAAAAAAATAATAAATAAAGAAACAGAAAATAATAAAGAAAAAAATCAAAAACACACATTATAATTTTCCAAAGCAGCTCTAACACCATCTTCGTCTTCTGCCTTGGCTAAAGCATTGTTTCCTAAATAATTTTTATGTAAAGGTAAAAAGATGAAATATTTGATTGATAAAATTAAGAGATTGTTGAAAAAATTTCATTGATAAATGTTTTTAAAAGAAATATGAACAAATGAAACAAAAAAAAAAAAAAAAAAAAAAAAAAAAAGAAACAAAAAAAAAAAAGAAGAAAAACATGAAGAAAAACTGAAATACAAAGAAAAAAAAAAATAGAATAGAATGAAGAAGAAAAAGAAAAAAACAGAAAAAAATAGCAAAAACAAACCATCTGGGTAAAGGTATCCAATTGTTGGGAAAAGCTTTAGTTTGTCATCCTTTCTTAATTCAGTTCCAAAACTGTTTACAGTAATTGTAATAGTTCTTCGATCAGCTTCAAACTTTAAAAAATTAAAGTCATAGCGAGAGGTATGTATAGAAATTTATTATCAACAATAATATAATTTAAAAATAAAAACGGAATTAAGAATTTTTTTTATTTTACCCAATTTAATCAGAATAAGTACTTACCCTCAATAGTTCACTCATAACTTCAAAAGTTGTGCCTCCTATTTTTTCACAAAATTTATAAAAATCTTCAAGGTATGCCTTATAAAGGGTATTTAAAATAATTTCAATATTTAATTCATTCAAATCTTCTTTACTTAAACAATCAACAAAATAGGGCGCAAGCTAAAAATAAGAAATATATGTACGTATGTATGATTATATATAATATTATATATTATGGAAAATTTAATAATCGATTATTGAAAAAAAGAAAGTAAACAATAAGGAAAAAAATAATTAATTATTAATTATCATTAAACCAATAATTAATTATTAAATTATCATTAAAAAAATAAATAAATAAAATTTTGAGCATTGTAATTAGTGGAAAAAATATCCATTTTGAATTTACTTCACAACAAGGAATTCTTATTATTAAATCAGTACCGAGAGTATAAAAACTAAAATAATTCAATATTTGAAATATTTTTTTTTTTATAATTGCTTTGAAAATAAACTTTATTCAAATTGCGAAAAGTTATATATTGATTTGATTGGTGTTATATTCGTTGCAGATCTGAATTTTTTACTAGCAATTAAAAAGAAAAAAAAAAAAGAGTTAAAGAAACAATTTTTTTTTGAAAAGCTGATACTGACTTTCTTTTAAACCCTCAGCACTGTTTTAAAATGAAAGATTATTTTATTTTTTTATTTGTTAGATTCTTTATGTGTCCAAGATCAGCCATCGGTGGTTTTTAAAAAATTTACATGCTTAGATTCTAATCTGAGAGTGTGACAGAAATTTTGAAAATCATCTATGGTTGGCATATAAAGAATATATTTTCAAAGTAAAAATATTTATCTATCTCAACAATTTTTATTTTGTAATTTTAATAGAGATGATAATAATCATATAAACAGTTTAACCTCAGTTTTTCGAAATGTATTCAATAGAATTAATAATAATAATAATAATAATATTATTATTATTTTTGTTGTTATTATAAACGGAGTAAAATGTTAAACACTTAAAATTAATGAATAATAATGAACAAAAGTTTTTAATTTAAATGAAAAATAAATTATTTTTAAGATTATTTTCAAATCTAAACAAATTAATTGTTTGATTTTGAAACCTATTTTGTCATAAAAAAAAATAAAAAAAAGAGGTGATTAAATAAACCTAATTAAAAGTTCAGTTTTTTATAGTAATTTAGGGAAAAAGAAAAGAATTTTTAATTTAAAACATATGATCATTCCAAAATATTTAGAACAAGGCTCATGGGATTTTGAGATAAATATTTTTTGAATTTGAATTTAGCAATATTGAGAGTAGAAAAATCACAAAGTTCAATATAGAAGAGCGGAATTTAAACAAAACCTTTCGTATTTAATTGAAATTTGAAGATCATAAATTTTTTTGGTCGTTTAATTGTAACGAAAGACTATTTTAATAAATTGAACCAAACATTTTTCATTTTTTTAATCAGAAAATGAAAGTATCTCAAAAGTTCAAGAAGTACGTGCCAAATTAAATTTCGAAAAATTTTCATTTTTAATTGTTGTTTGAAAAGATCTTTGGTATTATTTCAATTCATTCTAAAAATATTTCAGAATTTGTAAAAACAATTTTCATTTCTTAATGAGAAAAGGTAAATATAGTTTCTCTGAGTATTCTTGTCTTTAATAATATTTTTTTAATACAAATTCTATTTATATTTTAACATTATTATAAAAAAATTCAAATCGAATCCCATTCCAAAAATTTGGACACATCTCAAATCAAAAATAGGAAAACAAAAACTCAATTTATTATATTTTTACAAACTTAATATAAAACCACATGTAAGCGACATAGTATTAATGTTTTTATAAGTACTCCTTTTCATCCAAAAAAAAAGAAAAAAAAATATAAAACAAAAAAATAAAAATAGGTGTGTCCAAAATAATGAAACGAGCAGAACAAAAAATTTGTATTGTTAAATTTGTTGAAATTTTACCAACAATTGTTGATCGATCAAATGATTAGATACCATCAACTAATTGCATGTGATTTTTCTATTTAACAAACTCAACATTAACCTTCTATCTATTATTCAGAAAAAATTTCAGATCAAACAAAACACATTATGTAACTGGAAAAAAGGTGATGAAAACAAAACATAAAAAGGCAAAAAATGAAAAAAAATAGTTTGTAAAATCAAAATGATTTCCAAATTGAATACAAAGCGTAGTATTGCTGTTCTTTCAACTGTTTAAACTGAGCACAATTTTTTGGAATTTAGTTTATTACCGAATTGTAAAAATGAAATGAAGGAAAAAACAAAAAAATGATAAAAATCTTTCAAAATCAAAATTATTTCAAAATATTATCATTTCGGGTTTGATATATATTTTGTCTAAATAATAAATCAATTAATTCGAAATTTTGAAATTTTGATTGTTTTAACTTTTTTAAGTGTGTCAAAAATTTTAGATTTTAGTTTATAAAAAATATTGTAGTACATTAAAAATTAAAATAAATACAAAGAAAATTTAGTGCCTCTGGAAATTGAAAAACCAAGGAAAAGTAAAAATCTGATTATTAAAATACCAGACTTACTTAAAATGTTATTTTCAGTAATGAATTATTGTTTTTAAATGTTTGATCCTCATTTTTCCACATTTTTGAAAAGTTCAAAATTCAACCTATTTTCTAATTTTTCAAAAAAATTTATTTTATTTAAAAGATGATTGAAATCTTATTGGCTGTAAAGGAATTGTACAATAGTATACTTTTAAAATAAAAAAAAAAAAAAAGTTTTAAAATGACTCTGTATAAAAAAATTAACTAAAGGTTGTAAACTCCAAATGAATTCTTAACAAACATTACAAATACCATTCTTTTAGATTGGTTAAGGTGAATAAGATCTTTTATTCAAAGAATAAAATAAATTTTATTTTTTCAAAAAAAGGTGCTTTTTTGGCGTTTTTTTGTTTTTTTATTTTTTGTTCTACTCTTTAAATATCATTTACTGGTCCTTTAAAAAAAAGTGAAAAGGATTTTGGAAATGAAAATTTTAGTAACAAACCAGAGGTGTTTAAATAAAAAAAAAAAGAAAAAAATGTTTTTAAAAGATTTTTTTTTTAAAAGCCAAGGTAACTTTACACTTTTAATATTAATTAAAACATTAACAAATATTTTTTAAACCTTTTGAAATATTGTAAAAGTGAGTTGGGTGAGCGCTTTTTTAAAAAGAGCAATTCAAATATCGCAATCAAAAAATAAAAAAAAAATTTACCAAAACACCCATATCTTTTGATGAACATTGAACAAACACAACCAAATTTTTGATCATATAAAAAAAATATTCGGTTATTTTTTACTGTGTGAAAATACCCTTAACAGACATTGGTAATGAGAGTTTCAAAGAATTGTCTTTCTTATGGGATAGTTTTGTGGTTTATGCAAATAATGCTCTCAAATATTTTCAGGCTTTTAAATTGATTCATAAAAAAATTGGGATTTTCTTAGTGTCCACCTTTCTGTTCAAATGGTAAATTGTCTGAGAACCATAACATTTGGTTCGTGATTTGAACTGAAACAAATTTGAGAAATTGAATTTTTTCAAAACGAAAAAAAAATACAAAGGGAAAAACAAAGAAAAGGTAAATTAAAAAAAAAAAAAAAAAAATTAAAAAATTTTCTAATTTGTTGGAATTGTCTGTTCTTTGACTGTGATTGATTTTTTTTTTTTTTGAAACTGAAACAAAACTTGAGTATATTTTCAAATAAACCAAATTTGAAATTATGTTGACTTCAAAAAGACAAAAAAAAAGAAGAAAAAAAAAAAAAATTGAAAAAAAAACAAAAAAAAAAAGAAAAACATTTAAAAAGAACTTACTGGAAGATCAACTATAACTGAATCATATAAATCCGAAGGGTTTGTAGAAACAGAAAGTGCTTCGATTTCTTCAAACATTCCAAGAGGATGACAATTTTTCAATAGTTCCTTGAGATCGCTGTTATGTATTGTACCACTAATTAAATAAACAATGTTATCGATCATATAACCATAGGTGATATAATCTAAAAATGTGCTTAATGGATCAACAACTTGCTTATGAATATAGTTAAACTCATCGACAAGCTTTTCTGTACATTTTTCAGCAATCACGGTAGTGTCAAGTGGTGTTGGTTCGTTTGCTAAAAATTGCCCATAGGTTGTCCCTGTCAGATGAAGCTTGACGTCATCAAGAGTTTCACACTGAATTAAATTTCCGTAATCAGTGGAAGTTAATAGACTTTTTCTATAGCCACGTACAACAGCTAAGAAGTTATGAAAATATTAATTTATAACATATATTTTTTTGTTTTTTGTTTTTTGTTTATTGTTTATTCATTAATATATTTTTGGTTAGGCAACGATTAAAGTTTCGATCAAGAGGAAAAGAAATTGAAAACTAAAAGAATGAGAAAAGTATAATAATAACCTTCGTAATAACCATTTTCAATATTGAAAGATAACATTTTAATGTATAATATAATAATCAAAAAATGAAAATCGTCTGAAATATTTCACAACAAAAAAAATCATGACTTCAATCATGCTTTTCAAGACTTTAAAACTTTCAGACAATTTACAAACCTTTCAAATACTTTACATCACTTTTAAAAAGGAGAAGTGTGTCAAAGTGAAATGTCAGGAGATTTTTTGTTGTTTAGAGAATTTTTCGAACTTTTTTGTAAGGTTTTATTAAGCAAAAAATAAGGTTGTAGGTATTAGTGTTGGACACCCCCCTTTGTCAACGCTTAGTAGAACCAATTTAGTAAAACAACAAATCCATTTGATTTCTTGCAAGTATTTTTTAACATTCAAATAATTTTTTCTCTACAATTCCCAAAGAAACAAGGATTGATTTTTTCTGAAAAATATTTTTTTTTTAATGATTGAAGAGAGTTGATCCAACAAAATAACCTTCTGTTTGTAAAAAAATTTAATTTTTTTTTGAGTTTTTAATCCTGAGTTATAATGTAACTAAGATTAAAAATCAAAGGATGGTTTTTGATGTATATAATGAAAAAAAAAAAATTATTTTTGAACAAAGATATGAAAAAGGAGAAAGAAAATAGCAAGAAATAAAATAGAGATTAGGATTTGTTGGTAAGGGTTAAGTGCTCAAGAGCTCTTAATCTGTTAGAAAGAGAGTTTTGAAGTGACTAAATTTGTGACTCCCAAATCAAAGAGTTGTAAAAAGAATTTTTTAATTACATTCATTAGAAATATTTTAAACTCAATTTAGTTTTCTGAGCTAATACAGAGTAAAAAAATAATGAAAAAAAAGTAAAAACTTCTTTGAAAAAAAAATTTTTTATACAGTTGTGAAATTAACCCGTGTTTTTTATTTTAACCCATTACTAAAATTTAACTCACCCAAAAAAGATTGGCTGACTGTGGAAATAAAAGAAACAAATCAATGGGAAGACAATAGTATATATAACAAGAAATAGGGTTCATAAAATAAAATTTAAAAAAGAATTATGAAGATACTGGAAGATTAAAATGTAATTTTTTTACAAAAAAATGAGTATAATTTCATTTTTTGAATTTTTATAAAAAAATCATTTAATCTCACAAATTTTGATAATATGTTGAAATTTCGGAAACAAATACATTTAATATAATTTAGCCATTTCGATTAATCAAAGATTAAACCTCTAAAGTAAATTTGTATCTGAACCAAGAATCTATAAGTGATTTCTGGTCTTCCAATACCCAAGTATGAAAAAAAAAAAAAAAAACACGAGTTAAATTTTAGTAATGGGTTAAAGGTTTTCTGAACGGATTATTTACACCGCTGTATGAATCACATGTCTGGGTTGGTGGTTCGTTTCCCGATATATTAAAATTTCAGGATTACCCTACTTTTTTTTCATAAATAGTTCTAAATATTTTAACAACATTTGACACAATCGAATTGTTCACTTGATTAATTTATAAATAAGAACTTTCAAGATAAGGTGAATCTTAAAAGTACTCTTTTTTCAAGTATAAAAATTGTATTCATAAATTTTCTTTCTGTTGTTTAGATTTTTTTATTTTTTATATATTTTTCCATTTTTCAAAAATCTTGTTTTCTGAAATTTTATTACAAGATATCAACTTAGTAGTATGCTCAAAACCAAAGTACCCAAGAGACATATTTTACTGAACTATTGATTTCATTTACTTCCTTCAACTTCAAATCGTATTTGTTGTTTTCAGTTCATTCAGTTAAGTATTATTTGTTAAGGGGTAAAATTTGAACAAGTTCAATTTACTTAAGATCGATTCCTGAAAAACTTTATTTTTTTCCTCTGATGTTTTTTTATTATTCTTCCAACCCATTCCAAACACGATAAAAAAAAAAAAAAAAAGCTAAGAGTCGGTTCCATTCCAACTCAGAAAAGGAAATTTTGAAAGATAAATCATAATATAAAAAAAATCAATTTTAAAAATTTCGTTTTAATTTTTTTTTTAATTAATTACGAAGCCAAAAAATGAAAAATGAGATTTCTCCTTTCAAAATTTAGGTGTTACTCTTTTTCAAATATTCAGAGCATAAATGATGAATTGTTTGTATTAAAACCATTTATTTCAAAATATCTATTCTTTTTTTTTATTAGATTTATTTATTTGAATTTGTTTTATTTGTTTTTATTTTTTTATAGAAATGAGTAATTAAAGTAAAACCATCAAATAAAAAAAAAGAGAAGAAGAAAAATAATATATATATATATATATATATAATAATAAATTTATCATTTTCATAACCAAATAGAAACTATCCACATCCTGAATACACAGGAGGGGCAAAAACCCAATAGAAAGTTTATCGATTATAGATAAAAATTCCACATTCTGTGATTAATAATTGGTATTCCACGACTCTCAGAGTGGGGGCACTAGGTGCCCAAATTTATATATTTTTTATTATTTAAAAGATTTTTTGTTTTCACTTAATTTTTATTATTTTTTCTTTATTTTCTTAAGTTTTCAAACGATAAGAGCTTTGATAAAAAATTCCCGACAAGCGCAGTAAATTTCATAATTTTGATTAGTCACGTTGAAGAGTTTCTGTGTATTTTTTCGAGGATAACTTTTTCGAATAATTTCTTATCTAGAATTTTTGATAATTTTTTTTTCTACTTTATTCTGATAAATTTATACCTTTCACGATACCAAATAAAATGGTTTATATTTTCATAATAATGAGTACAATAATCACATTTTTTACAATTTTCTTTTTTTATAATTTGTTTAATTTGTGTGAAAATCTTTAAATAATTTAGAAATATTTATAAAGTCTAGTTATACATTTAATCTTTGTGTCATTAATAACTCACCAGAAGAGATTAAGATTGAGTTATTAATTATTGATTATCAATAATTAAATTTAAAAAATGTTACTTTCGATTAAAAGTTGAATTTTACATGTTTTAGAAAAATATTTTGTGAGAATTTTTAATTTGATTGTTTGGTTTTTTTCTCTGATTTTTTTATTCAGTAAAAGAAAAAATTGATTTGAACTATTCTTTGAATCAAAAAATTTTATTTTTTTTGAAAGTTTAAAATAATTATTGTAATTTTTTTTTGAGATTAAGTAGATTTTTTAAACTGAGTTATTTAAGAACTGAGTGATTTTATTTTTAAATTTTATTTTTGTACACTTCCTTCACAGATATAAAGATTTCATATTTCTTCCAAATACAATATTTTTTTTAAATAATTCAGAAATATGTTGAATTTTTTTTTTTTTTACATTAAAGAGTGGGTACTAAAAGTCCACCTGTTTACCCGAATCCCTAATTTGAATTAGAGATATTTTTGAACCAAGTGAGAGCTGGTCATTTCTCCCAAAAACCGGATCCGCTCCATAAATTGAGAGGGATTTTGTTCCAATTTCGTTCAGTTTTATAATAGTCAAAAAGATTCAATTCGGTCAAACGATTTCCTCTAAGAATTAGTGGTTCTAAGAAGCATAAGCCCGATTTTTAATTAAAATTACACCTTGGTGGCTATTTGAGAAAATGGTAAACAATATGAAATAAAGGTTAAGGGAAAAGAACCCCGACCTTCAGATTGTACACTGGGCTGTGTTGCCACTATCCCCAACCAGTTCTCTTTTTTTTTTTTTTTTTCCATTAAAGAGAGGGTAATATGTTGAATTTTGAACTTTTCAAAAATCAGAAAAATTGATCAAACTTTTAAAAACAATAATTCATTTCTGAAAATAGCATTTTAAGTAAGTTTACTCTTTTTTAGTAATCAGATTTTTACTTTGTTTTTCAATTTCAAGATGTAAATTTTTGTCAATTTGCTATTAAATTTACGAAAAGATTTTTTTTAGTTTACTGGTCCCCTAAGAGAAAATTCTGGCCTTAGGATCGAGGTTGTTAATCCATTATGGGGTGTATTTTTGGTGAACGTTTATACTGTGAGTTAATATGGCTGGACTTTCAAACCGCCATCTTCTCGTATAAATGGTCATTATTTTTTTTTCTTCCAGGATCTTGGGTAGTGTTAATTTTGTTGAAAAGACGAGCGTTACAATTAAAGAAAACAGGATTGTTTTTGGTTATTCAGGAAAAAAAATGTTATTGGTCTTTTAAGTTGCCTTTGCTCATTTCTATCTACTTTCCCAAGAAGAAAAGCTTTCTTTTTAATTCTTCCCAAAAAAAAAAAAAAAAAAAAAAAAAAAAAAAAAAATGCTTCGTCATTAATAAATTATTATCTTTTTTAAACATTCTTTAATTCAATAAAGAACTTTTTGTGTTTATTTACATTAGTCTTTTAATGAAGAGTTTACGTTAACATAGCCCATTTTGGTATTGAGGATATTTTCTCTAATATTTTGCCAATCGTCGATCATTGAATGTACAGATCTTCGAGACCAGGTATGTGCGGCTTTTTGGGTTTGCCTTCTGATTGTTAGGGAGGTTACTTCTTTGTATTTTTCTAAGATTCGATCTTCCAATGACAGTTGCTCTTCGACTTCGTATGTGCTATTCGAAAGTTCGTTAAGATTTTTTAAAGAATTTTCAAATCTTCGAACGTCAATACCTTGTTGCTCAAAATATTGTAAATTTGTTTTTTCTTTTGTTTGAGTACCTTGGAAATTATTTTCTTATGAAAATGGTTTTTGGTGGTTCAAATAAGAGATTGATTTTTAACAAATTAAGGAATCAATATAAAAAAAATTGAAAGAAAAAGAAAAAGATCAAAATTACTTTTTGGTTTTGAGGGTGTATATTTATTCGAAAGGTTATTGCTTAATTTGGTAAGTGTTGACAACCTGTCTAAATAATCCATTTGTTTTTGAGAAGAATTAAAATAAGTAAACCAAAATTAAAAAAAATGAAAAAAAAAAGCATTTTGAATTTATTAAAATCAAAGCCGATGATCTTTTAAGTTGTAAAATACCATTCAATATACCTTCAACTAGTTAATTTCGGTATAATTTTATGTGTTGATCTTGTTGAAATCCAGTTTACTCTTGGAAACAAAGGAAATTGAATTAAAATTTGATAATCAAATAGAGTGTAACAACTATAACACCACCTCTTTGAGTACTCTATTAATAAAAAGAAAAAATGGTAAGGAAGTAAATATTTTTTCCCCTTTATAATTCAAATACCAGTATGGAAGTCAATTAAGTCTTGAAAATACAGGAGAATCATTTGTAAAACTTATTTTGGTAATCGTAAAAAAATTAAAAAATACACTTATTTAAGAACAATAGATCTACAGTGCATTCTAGATCTATAACGATTGTTGCTTCATTAGGATCTATTAATACTGATGAATTAGAATTCCTTTCTTTTTATATTGAAAGGTTATAAAAGATATCTCCTTCTTCTTATTATTCTATTATATCTTTCTCTTTTCGAACAGTAGTGAACCTTGAATATAAAGTTGAAGCAATAAAAAAGAGATATCTTAAGAAAATAAGTTTAATTCAATACCAAGTAATCTTGTTTTGAAACCTTCAAGTCAAAAAAAGAAACTTAAAGTTTTCAATTTTTATGTACCAATATAGATTACACTTCTTACCTTTTTTGGTTTCTTGTCTATTTTTAATCTTTAGGATTTTCATTAGAAGTCAAAGTGTAAGAGTACAAATGACAAACTAATATACACATAAAAATATTGAACTTTTAGTGTATGAGTAATCCAATTTCTTTCGAATTTATTTAAAGCTTTAAGGTACTAGTAGACTAAAAAAAATCTTCAAGTAAATTTACTAACAAATTAAAAAAAATTTTACCATATCTTGAAATTGAAAAACAGAGTAAAAATCTGATAACTACAAAACAAAAATTACTTTTAATGCTATTTTCAGAAATGAATTATTGTTTTTAAAAGTTCGATTGATCTCTCATTTTAGAAAAGTTCCAAATCGAACATATTTCTGAATTATTTAAAAATAAATATTTTCTTTGAAAGAAGATTGAAATCTTATTACCTATAAAGGAAGTGAACAAAAATACACTTTAAAAATGAAACGACTAAGTTCTATAATAAACCAAGTTTAAAAAATCTACTTAATCTCAAAAAAAATACAATAATTATTTTAAACTTGTAAAAAATCTAATTTTTTGAACAAAAAACAGACCAAATCTATTTTTTCTAGGGATTGAATTAAAAAATCGGAGAAAAAGAACCAAAGAATCGAATTAAAAATTCTCACGAAATACTTTTTTAAAACCAGCAAAATTCAACTTATAATCTAAAGAAATACTTTTTTAATTTGATTATTTTTAATAAATAATTAATAACCCAAACTTAATTATTTAAGTGGTTCATTAACAACCCAATGATTAAATTTATCAAATAGACTTTACAATTATTTCTCAATTTTTTAAAGATTTTTCAACAAATAAAACGAATTCAAATGCATATTTCTAATAAAAAAAACAATTATTAGATATTATCAAATAACTGATTTTAATAGAAACAGTTTCTTGTTTATACTCTTGATATTTGAAAAAGTATATTGACAAGTCTTATAAAATTCCAAGAAATTGAATAAATAATTGTGTAGGAAAATAAATGTTCAAATTTTTTAGATCTTTAAGGATACAATATTTCATTTATTTTTATTGTATTTTTAAAATAAGATTAAATTTTCAACGTTACTTGTTCATAAAGAGTCTCAGAAATTACTAAAAGTGAGATTTCTTCAAAATTAAATTTTTAGTAATTTTTTTTTTTCTTTTTGATCCAAAAACTCAACAAAAAAGGATCTCGATCTTTTTGACTGAAAATTTCATTGGAAAAATGAAATCTTTGAAAAATGATTATTCATTTCTCAAAAGTGTCCAAGTAAAGTTGCGTATCGGGTTTAATTGTATCCTTATGTAAATAATTACTCTATTACCTTTGGGAAAAAAAATAAATTAGAGTTACTAGTCCCTTAATACAATAAAAAATAGAAGATATCTTTGTAACATTATTTTACCTTTAAAGATTTAACTAAAAAACCCTCACATTTTCGTATTTATAAACAAAGTCCTCTATTGATATCAAACAATAGTACTTTACTCATTTTTTTGAATGTCTTAGAATCAGGAAAAGTTAAAAATCAGTTCTCTATTTTATTAATTATTCTCAAAACTTTATATTCCTCTAAATAATTCCAAAAAGCCAAATTAAAATGAATTTTTATTAATTAATCATTTACCCAGCTCAAAACATTCTAAAACTATAAAGTCATATCCAATGATTCTAAATCTGATTTCTTTAGTGTTATTTCATTTTAAGTAATAAAAATTTTGTTTCTTTTAAAATTATTTTTTCTCTTAATTATTTTTTATTTCCAAATTATTTTAATAATGTTTACTCTTGGTTCAGTTCTTGACAATGAATTAAAATCAACTGTTGAAGATTTTTCATTTGAAACAAACTTTTCAACAAACCAGTTAATGCTACCTAATATTGAAAAAGTAAAAAAAATAAACCACTTTACAAGAAGAACAAATTTTTTTTTTTTTTCTCAAAACAAATAAACAAAATAATCAAAAAAAATAAAAAACAATACCCTAAACAAACCCAAAATATATTCTTTTAATATAATATTGTCTCTAAAAATTAGCCTTTTGAATTTGCACAATCAATTATAGGTCTTGAAAAAGATCTCTATGAAAATGACAACCAACCAATGTTCCATCAACAAAAAAAAGAAGAAAGAAAAGAACGTGCACTAATTAAGGGTTTCAAAGGAACAACAACTTTAGCTTTTATTTACGAGAAAGGAACAGTTGTTGCAGTCGATTCAAGAGCAACTTCTGGCCAATATATTGGTTTGTTTTCTTTTTTATTTTTATTTTTTCTTTTCTTTTCTTTTCTTCTGAAAACAATCCTTTAATTTTTTTCACTTTATTCTTTTTTTTTTTTATAAAAATTCAAAAAAAAAGCCTCTCAATCTGTTCAAAAAGTTGTACCAATTAATAGTTATATGTTAGGTACATTGGCTGGAGGAGCAGCTGATTGTCAATTCTTTTTAGCTCATTTAGGACGTATTTGTAATCTTTATGAATTAAGAAACAACGAAACAATTTCTGTTGCTGCAGCATCAAAGTTGTTAAACAACATTTTGTATTCCTATCGTAATTATGGGTTAAGTGTTGTAAGTTTTCAATTTTCTTTCATCTTTTATTTAATCAGTTATATTCTATATATTTCTTTTGATCCAATATTGTTTTATTATGAATTTTGTTGAAAGTTTCAAACATTTCACTCTTGACAAAGAATGCAAGAATTCAGAAGTTCCATTTTACTTTTTTAAAAATAAGCACACAATAATGTCTTATCCTTAATAATTGTTTTTCAATGAATACTTCAAATTTTTTTTTTAAAATTCCTCCTTTTTTTTTTTTTTTTTATTTTTGGATCTTTTGTCTGTATTATAATTCACTATTTGTTGAACAATAAATTAAAGAAAATTTTGGCACATCTTTCCAAAAAAAGTTTAAAAAATCAAAGAAAACAATAAATTCTTTAATATTATTAAACAAAGGTTTTATTTTAGGATTTTCCTTTTTAGAGTTGTCGAATTTATGCTTTCTTTGAATTTTTACGAAATTTTTTTTTTTTTTCATTATTTTGAAGCAATTAAACAATGTAAAAAATTGAAAATCGCATATTGAATTAATAATTTTAAAACAGCCTTGTTCTTTAATCTTAAATTTGAAAACAATTAGAATCAATTGAATGTTTCTTTCTGATCCTCTCTTTAATAGGGAAATCCATACATTTATTTTTTTTTGGTTAAAAAATGAGATTATAATATAGTTCTGTCGATGTTCGGTAATTTGAATTTTAATCACTTAATTAAAAGAGTTTTAATAAATTTAAAAAATATTTCTGAAATTATCTTTGCCAACCGCAAAAAAATGAGATAACTGCTTGACAAAAAAACAAAATTTAAATAATGAATCCGATTACTACTACTTTTTTTTTTTATTTAAGGATTATCTAAAATAAAGCCACTATGAGGGGTGTATAGTTCTTCTGTATCTAAAAGGATAAAGGTCATATTTCCACAATGTTTTGAACTATAAACCCCTCACGATGGCTTTATTTTAGATAATCCTTAATGTTTATCGGATTTTAAAATCTATTTTTAAATAATAAATTAAAAAAAATAATTTGAATCAATTTTTTTTTTGGGATTATTTGAAACTTGTAGATTATCGGTATTTTTTCATATTTTCAGAAATATTTTTGTAATTTCAGTACAAAATAAAAAAATAAAAAAAAAAAACAGGTGTTAATCCCAGCATAAATAGTGGCGAAAAAATAATTTATTCACTAATTTATTGGTTTGTTATTATTATTCTCATATCGGTGATTTTCTCTAACCGATTATTCTAAAAAAAAATTCTTACAAAAGGGATCAATGATTTGTGGATATGATACAAGAGGCCCACAATTATATTATATTGATAGTGATGGTTCAAGATTAAAAAATTCATTATTTAGTGTTGGAAGTGGATCTCCATTTGCTTATGGTGTTCTGGATGCAGGGTATCGATGGGATTTGTCAAAGGAAGAAGCCCTTGATCTTGGAAGAAGAGCTATTTGTGCAGCCACATTTAAAGATTCATATTCAGGTGGTACTGTTAAGGTTTATCACATTGATGAAAATGGTTGGGTTAAAATTTCTGATGATGATGCTAGTGAGCTTTGGTATAGTTATGAAAAAAAAGAAAAAAAAGAAAAAAAAATAAAAAAATAAATTTTTTTTTCTTATTTTAAAATTTAGAATTTTTAATAAACAAAACTATTTATTGATTACCTCCAATTTAAAAGGGAAAAAAGAATAATAAAATTAAAATAATAATAAAAATCATAATTCTTTAGGTGATTCAATATCATCCAATTTTTATAATATAATTATCATTTATCTTTTTTATGAATAAATTTTTTTGTTTAAGGGACTAGTAAACCTTATTTAGCTTTTTTTTTTTTCTTCAAAGGCAAGAATGTAATTCTTTACTCAAGAACACGATTAAAACTTGATAAGCAACCCTTGTTTATCAACTTTAGAGAAATGAGTAATCGTTTTTTAAAAGAAGTTCATTTTGTTCAAATGTTAGCAGATGACTTAATTTTAATAATGGAAGGATCGTTTCGAGAAATTGAAAAAAAGTTAATATTAATTTATGAAATTAATCAAGAATTTGGAATGAACCCAAATATTTATACAACCTTAAAATCAAATACTTTATTGAAAATCAAGGATTTGGGCATTTGGTTTGAAAAAAAGAAAAATATTTATAAAAAAACTTTAAAAAAGTAAAAGAGAATTTTAAAAAAATCAAAATGATTTTTAAACAAAAAAAAATAACCAATAGAGTAAAATTGCAAATGTTTAAATTGATAAGTATTAGCCAACTATTATATGGCCTAGTGATTTTGTAATATTTAATCTCACTCAAAATTATTTCAACTCAATAGATGTTTGGAAAATAAAAAAAGTAACAATTTTTTTAAAAATTAATCCTCTCTCTCCAAGAATAATTTAGAAAACCGAATCAAAAATAGAACAAGTAAGAATTTCGAGATTTTAAAGGAGATTTAAACTCAAAAAGAAATTAGAAAATCTGGCGTTTGAACATATATCAAAAAAGTTAAAATTATCAAATAAAGACAACGAAAATAATAATCGGCAAGTCAGAAATTTAAAATTAGTAAATGTGAATCTTAATGGTTTTGTAGAAAAATTGATAATAATCAGTTCTGGGTTTAAAATTTCAAGAATATTGTAAAAATTATTAGGTAAAATAATGTTAATATGCAAACAATTATGTCGTCAAGTGTCATAGGGTACGATCGTGTGTCTGGGTTTTTTTAATTTAAGAAATAAACCGAAAATTTCATTAAATTGTCTCTTTATTTCAAAAAGTAAAAAAAACCCAACGAAAATCAATAGATTTTCTTCAATAAATAGAATACTCAAAAAAAACTTACGAAAATCTCAAAAAAACCTAGAACAATTCTCAAATAAAATAGAAAACCTATTTATTTTTGAAATATGTAGTTAAACCAAAGAAAGGCTAAGGGTGTTTTGTTTTAATTTGAGAAATGAAAAGAAAATTTATGAAATTTGGTGTTTATTTCTCAAATGAAAACAAACCTAACTACAAAAACTATTTAAAATGGTAGTGTTCTACTTCTATCCTTAAACAAAGAAAATATATACAATTATCAAAATAGATATTCTGAAGTTTATGAGAAAAATAAAATATAATCAAAATTCTGTAATTTATGTAAAAAATACCATAAATCAGAAATAGATTTAAGATTGATTATTTTTATAGGGTTGTCCATTATATAAAGAAAATTAGATAATTTGTATTAAAGATTTGTTTCAAATTAACAAAAATTATTATAATAAAATCTTTGATATTATTCAGAATAAATAAATATTTTTTATCCTATAGTTGGTTAATGATAAAGAGTATTATGATTTTCTCTTGAAATTATTTTAAAAAAATTAGAAATTAGTGGGTTTAGTGAAGTGCCTGTTTTTTTTTTAAATTTTAGAAATAAAATTAAAATTTAATAAATTTTCTATTAATTCCACAAAAAAAAAAAAAAAAAAAAGATATTTGCCTAGGTTCTTTTCCACTTTTAGAAATAAACCGAAATTTTAGTAAATTTTATTAAATTTTCAGTTTATTTCTGAAATTAAAAAAAAACCTAACAGATGAAAGAGGAAATTAATTTCCTCCCTTCAAAATAAAACAAAAAAAGGATTCTTTTTAACCAATTTAACTTTTCTTAAAAAAAGCCTGATCCTTTTTGTTTGGATTTTTCGGATCAAATTCAAAAAAGTAAAAATTTTCCAAAAATTTATCTTTGAAGAAAATATAACTTTTGGTAATTTCTGAGAGTTTAAATAAACAAATAACCTTGAATCTTTTAATTGTATTTTGACAATTTCTGTAAAATAAATCAGGTATTGAATCTTTGAAGATCTGAAAAAAAAATGTATATTTATTTTATTTACAAATATTTATTAAATTTTTTTGAAAATTAATAATGAGGTAATATTTTACAAATATCAAGAGAATAAATAACAAACTATTCGTATTTTAATGGTTTTTTTTTTGAGAATATGTATTTTTTTTTTTTTAATTAAAATTAATAATTTGATTTTTTTTTTATTTGTTTGAAAATCTTTAAAAATTTGAGAAATAATAATGTATATTAATTAATTTAATCTTTAGTTGTTAATAATTCAACGAAAATAATAGGATTGGGATATTAATTATTGACTAAAAAATAATTAAATTATAAAGTATTTCTTTTGGTTATTAAAGTTGAATTTCCCAAGTTTTTATAAAACAATTTTGGGAGAATTTTAAAATTTGATGGGCAGTGTCATTTTTCTCCATGTATTTTTTATTAAACAAAAAGAAAAAATTGTTTTCAACTGTTCTATGAATCAAAAAAATATATTGTTTTCAAGTTTAAATAATAATTATTGTAATTTTTTTTTGAAATTAGGTTGATTTTTTATTCTGATGTAATTTTAGAACATTATTTTTTTCATTTTTAAAATCTTATGTCTATTTACTTCATTGTCAATAACAGTTTTTTTTTCAAAGATAATTATTTTTTTTTGAAATAATTTGATACTTTGTTGAATTTTGAACGAATAAAAAATGTGAAAAATAGAGATCAAACTTTTCAAAAAAATAAATCATTTTGGATAACTGAGTTAAAAATTGCTTTGATTTTGTAGTGATCAGATTGTTACTTGGTTTTGAAATTTCAAGATATCGGTGTAAAATTTTTTTGAATTTGCTATTAAATATATTTGAAGATTTTATATATGGTTACCACTCCCACAAGCTTTATAAACCCTGGAATAAGTTGAGTGGGAATGGTTTTGCTGTAAGGAAAACGGGTTTCAATTTATTCTTTTATCCTTCAAACTAAATAGATAAATTAATTAATAAATAATTCAGTATTTGGGAAAAAAAGTCCACACATTTTTAATTGGTAACCTTTGGCAACCTAATTCAACCTGAAAATGAAAAGTAAAATCAATTAATAAAAGAAAAAATATATGATGAAAAGCATAATGGGGGATCAACGCAATCAAAAAATTTTTTTAATACTATCTTTTTGAAAGGTTTCTTTGAATGATCTAATTATTAAAAATTTGTTTGAAAAAATTGATGATTTTTAAGATCTCCAAAACAACTTTAGCTATTTTGATAATCAAGGAAATCGAAATTGTTTTTGTTGTTTAACAGAAATTAAAATAATTGAGGATTCTTTGAAGTTAATTATGTTTCTTCTCTAAATTAATTTTACTTTTCTATTTCATGTTCTATTTAGGTTGCCAAAGGTTGCCCAAAAAAAAATACTTGTAGAACTTTATTTCACTAAACACCAAAACGTTTTGAAAAGCAATACTTTTGCCTCAATTAAGCATTTCTGAACAAATACATTTTTTAAAACGGTTAAAAATTTTGCCCAATTCCTAAGAATTCAAGATATTTAATTCACACTTGGTTTGTCTTCAAATTAAAGAATTTGAAATAGTTATTGTTTTTTGGAATTTTCTAAAATTCTCAAAAATAAAACGTTTAAAGTTAATTGATCAAAAGAAAAAAATATTATTCCAATTTTCAAAATTTAGAGAATTAATCACGATTAGATCTTAAAAATTTTTCAAGCATTGAGTTTCTTTTTTGTCAAGTAAATTAATTGTGATTTAAAAAAAAGACTTTAGTAAAAGAGAAAGTGTACAGCTGTTTGAAAAAACTAAAGCTATTTAATTTTGATCGATAAAAAATTTTGATCAACATTAATTTTCGTTTGGAATTGGTATTGATCCTCTTTATTGAAAAAAACAAATAAGTTTCATCACGCATTTTCAATGACTTGGTTTTAAATAATATCCACTTTAAAATGAAGGAAAACAATTTTTTTTTCATTTTTAAAAAAAAAACAAATAAAGAAAATCAATTTGAAGTTTCTTCAAATTCATTTATAAAAATCTTCAGATTACTATTGACATACCTTAAGTGGAAAAAAAAATGAAAAAAAATGAAATTTAAATAGCAAATATCTTGGATTTGATCTTTTGATAATTTTGAACAGAGATTTAAAAACGTGAAGTTGTACAAAGAAAAAAACCAAAATAAAGTGTTTATATGCATGAATCTTCATTTTTCATACTTTTACAAATAAAACAATAATCTTTTTTTTTTTAACACTTCTTCCTTTCAAAAAATTTTTCCTTTAATACAACATAACTGAAATGAACAAACTCCTTGACGCAGCATCTAAAGGAAACCTTAAGGATGTACGTAAAAAACTCAAAGATCCTTTTTTAGCATGTGGGATGCAAAAAGTCAATATAAATGGGCGTAATGAAATGGTAAACAACCAAACCTTCTTGTAATTTCTTTAAGATTCTCTTACCAAAAGATCAAAACGATCTTAAACAAATAAGAACCCAAGAGAAATTTGGCAAGCTATTAATCCTTTTGCCAACACTAACTGAATTTTTATAAATTACTAAAAATTAATTCAACATAAAATAAATCATTAATCCTTTTCTCTACATTCCATAAAAAGGGGGAAACTGCCTTAATGAAGGCGTCCGAGTCTGGGCACCTTGAAATTGTCAAGCTTCTTCTTAAAAAAAGTGCAAATCTCGCAATTGAAGATCGAAATGGTGAAACTGCATTTCTTAAGGCTTGTAGAAATGGACACCTCGAAGTTGTGCAAGAACTTCTTCGCAACGGGGCTGATGCAAACGACAAAAACTATGTAATTATTTCTTTTTAATATCTTTTTCGTTTGTTGTTCTTTCTTTGACATTTTACATTTAACACAAAAAAAAATCTTCCAATTTCAAAATAAACAATTCTTTTTTCTAAAAATTGCAGTTTGGTTCGATCTTATCACATCCTTTTTCCCAGAAACAGTCAAATTTATCAATCAAAATAAACAATCTCAATAAAAATCGTTCATCAGACATTTAAAAAAGTCTTTCAAACAATATCTAATAAACAGTTTTACAAAGGAAAAAAGATCTGTTTTCAGAAATTTTTTTCAAACTTTTTTGTCATATTTTTTGAACAGTACTAAACTTACAAGAAAAAAAAAATCATTTTTATTTTTTAAAAAGCAATTTCTTTCAGTCAGTTTTTCAGTCAAATCTAAAAACAAACACACTTGATCTAAAGGTTTTTAGTTTTGTTATTATAAACTTTTAATTCTGTTTTTTTTTTCGTTTTTGAAATGCTAGATCTTTTGTCAATTTATTAATAATTTACTCTTATCTTTTTCTTTTCATTTTTTTACAAAATTATAGAATGTATGGATTTTTATACTTTTTCTTATCAATTGACGAATTTTTTTTATGTTATTTTATTCTGACAAATGAAGAAACCAAATATTTATATAACCTTGAATTCTCTTTTTGTATGATCAAACCCTTTCTTTTTTTTTCTTTTTTATATGTTACACTGTTTATCAAAATAAACATTTTTTAAGGGAGACAATACGGTTCTCCTTGCAAGTGAAAATGGGTTTTATGAAATTGTTGAAGAACTTGTTGAAAATGGTGTTGAATTAGATTGCGAAAACGAAGTATGATATTTTTTTGAATTTTTTTTTATTAATGATTCTTAATAATCTTCAATATTTTTAATTCAATTTTTTTTTATTAATTTCTTTAAAACTAAATGTATTATATATGTGTGTGTATATTAACAACTATAGGAAGTTTGACTTTTTTCATTATTTTTATTTTATTTTATTTTTTTAACTTTATTAAACCAGGAAGAAACAAGAACTTTAAAGTAACACTTTTAAAGAATCCTTTATTTCGATAAATTGGGAAATCTACTGATTATTATAAGCAAGATTCAATATCTTTATTTGATCAAGTGGAAAATAAAGATATGTTTGAATCTTTTAAAAAAACTAAATAAAAATTTTCATAATTTGGGGAGTGCCGTCAAGTGCTACAGAGTGCCTAGGTTTTTTTTATTTCTCAAATTAAAGAAAAGAATTGAGTAAAATCAAATATTTTTCTCAATTCTTTTGAATTCTGGAAAACCTAACGGCAAATAAGAGAAATTAAAACCCCCTTCCTTAAATTACAATAATAATAATAAAAAAAATTCTACGTATTTTTTTAGATCAACCACCCAACTTTAATTGATCAATTTTTTGTTTCTAGTGAACAAAATAGAATATTATTAATGATTATTTTATCACTTTATCACAAGTTCAATTGATTTCCCATTTCGTGACGCTATTTTCAAAATTGAAAATTTTATGAAATAAAAATAAAAAAAGTGTAAATTTAAAGACTAATTTACCAGTGCAGAAAGCCTAATTTCTACTTTTTTCCACATCAAAAATTTTTTACAAATTCATTATTTTCCAAAAGGGTGAAACACCAATTCTTAAGGCAATTGATGGCGGGCATGAAAAAATTCTTAGATTATTACTTGAAAAATCAACTTTTGATGTAGGCTTGATCGATTCAATCAAAAACGGTCATTTTCAAATGGCCACTTTATTGATTTCTAATGGGGCCAATCCAAATTTTTGTAACGAAGATGTATGACATTTATTTTTAATTTTTTTTTTTTTACTTAAATTTCGAAAACAAATAAATATATTTGTGATTATCTTTGATCTTGTGAACTAACTTGTTTTATTATTAATAATTTTTTTATTTTTATTTGATGATTTATCAAAAATAAATTAGAGAGAAACACCATTATATGTTGCAAGCGAAAGAGGGTATATAGACGTTGTGAGACAACTTTTAAAGCAAAAAGCTGATACAAATATCCGTTTTAAAGTAATGTTTTTTATTCTCTTTCTTAAACGATTTTTTACAAATTTAAATATAAAAAATTACACATTTGAAAAAAGAAATTTTGAATAATAGATTAATAAAAGTTTCAATAATTCATTCAAAATTGAAATTCATGATGATAATATATAAAAAAAAATAGATAATCACATTTATTTTGGTTGAATATCATTCAAATATACCCTAACCTGAAATTGTGATCAGAAACTTTCATTTCATTCATTAAGGTTATGTCTTACAAATAAACAAATTGTATTATTATTGTGAAGAATCAATTTATGATAAATAACAATTTGGGATTTTAAATAATTTTGTAGGATTAAGTTGAAGAAAGATATTTTAAAATAAAGTTGGCATATTTTTATGGAAATAGCTTAGATGTATATATTGGGTTTTTAATCTCTATTATAATTGATTTATTTGTTGGTTAACACCCCTTTACTTTTTTACTCAAATAATCCAGACTAATGAAAAGATAAAAAATAAAAGAAAAATTCTTACTTGAGATAAACAAAAAAAATTTCTAAAAATGATTTACTTTTTAAGGGATTAGCGTCACCATATATTCGTCTATAATTAAAGTAAGTTTTAATTGTGTGTAAATGATATTAGTGCTGTCTTGGTTAGCATGGCTATAAAAAATCAATAAGTAAAGTAGTACTATTTATTGATCCCATAAATTATTACATTTTTTACGAATGATTACAAATTAAAAATTTTAATTTAGGAATTTTTTTTTTTAATTCCTTTTACAAATATAAAAATAGAACCCCAACTAATATATAGTATTTCTCAATTTAATAATTCATATTTAGAACTTCCAAATGTAACTACTTTTAAATTTTTTTTAACTTCAAAGATTAACTCATTAATCATCAACATGGAAAACCAAAGAATGATTAATTTTGTTTCCTTTTTCTGGCATAAATCTAGTTTTAACATCAATATATTTACAATATTACAGAAATAATTTGTCAAAATAATTGATTCTTTAATTATTTAATTTTTTAAAAAAATTGAATTTTTTAAGTGACTAATCTACATTTCCGCACAAATTTACGAAAGATATTGTTCAACGTTGGAGTTCTGAATATTGATAATTCAACCTTTAAATTTGTGGCAAAATCTAGATATTTTTCAGAAATTATGAAGTTTTTACAAATACAAGGGATCATTTTTTAATTGATTTAATCAACAAATAGTACTACTTTAACTATCGATTTTTTAGAGACATTTTGAACCATGACGCATTAATGCGACTTAGACCCAATAACAACATACTTGAATCTTAGACTTCTCCTTGGTAGATGCTAATCCCTTAAACATTTTTTTTTCAAACCAATCAATTCGAACAAAATAAAAAAGTTATAACACAATAAAAAAAAATAATTATTACGTAACAAACCTTTCTTTTAAACAATCTCGATACTTCATTAAATAACTATTCTACTCGTTTTTATATATTCCACAATTGAATTTCTTCAAAGAAAAAATATTTATAACTATTTTAACTCCATTTCTACAAATATATTATTTTAACAATTTTCTTTCTTTTGGAGAAGAAAGATCAAATTTCGTTTATTATTCTTTTTTGAAAAAATAAACTATATTTCAAAAATTGTGACTCACTCGAAATCATAAATTGAAAAAAAAAACAAAAAATTATTTATATTGAAGAACAACTAATCATAAAAATGTATATTATTTTTTTTTAAACATAAACTTTTTATTTGGGAAAATTTAAGTAAATAAATTTTGATAACTACAGATAAGAAAGAGATTGTCTATCTAAAAAGGTTATTATTACACTGTAGTCGATGTGGAATGATTTAGGGAAATCCTTTAGTAATTAGGCAAAGTTTGAAAATTTTCTGATCTTCTTTTTTGGAATTCTAACAAAGTAAAATAATTTGTATTTTACCAATAATTTAGATTCTAGAAATGTAATTAAAAGTTATTTTAGAAGAGTTTGAAAATAAAATTTACGACGTTGTTAATCTCATAAATCCCAAAAGGCGGCACGTCTCAATTAAAAACTCTTTGAACTAATAATTTGGTTTAAAGAACCAAATAATTAGTTCCAACAAAGTTCAAAAAAAAAGTCCATTAAATTATGCGTACTGTTTGGAAATCGAATAAATTCCATTTCGTTATTGAAAACAATGTCCATATACAAACATGGTTTTTTTCTCTTTTCAAAAAAAAACTAATCTCATTTACCAAAAAAAAATTTGTTTGTTCTCTTTTTTCTTTGAAAAAAGAGAGAAAAGAGACCATTTATAAGAGGTTTTAGAAAGGGGAAAAAATAAATGATCTTTTAAGAAAAAAAAAGAAAAAAAAAACATTTTTTTTACTACATCAAGTCAAGAAATTTTAGAGGAATGTTCAAAATCAGTAATTGTTAAGAACGCTAAATAGATGCATACAGATTTTTAAGTTTGATCGTTTTCAAGAATTGGCTGACAAACGGAAAATAAAAGGATAGATAGATCTCATTGAATGGATGAACGATCTAGTTTATCTCTGATAAATTTAAACCAAGTTTTGTCACCGATGATGATAATGTAAATTTTAACTTCAATTTTTTTATAAACTCAATTGTGAGAATAAGATCCTTTGGAGAACAAGTACTTCAAAGTATTAATAAAAAATAGTAAACTATTTTTTGTAATTGTTTTTGTTTGTTTGGTTTTATTTTTCCTTTTTTTTGTTTCAACAAGTTAGATCTCGAGTTGAAAAAACACATAGCAACTCATATTGTTTCATTTGTTCAACAGTCACCTTTTATGTTTCCTCGTTTTGGTTCTCCTTCCAGACTCAAAATATGAGATTGTTCTAGTGCTAAGATGATATTAATCGTCGTTCTTCGAACTCCTCAACATCATCTTATATCACTTCGAACAATCTCATATTTCTCGTTCTTCGAGGCCAAACTCGTCACATAACAAGGAGATTGTTTCCAAATCAAAACAATAAAAAACGTTATAAATAATTTTCTTTGTAATTATTATAAACACAATAAAATTCTGATATGTTAAAAATTTATAAAACATAAAATCAAAATCCTAAAAAAAGTGAATCAAAATTTTTGTTATTTTACTCAAGAAAAAATATAAAAAAAAATATAAAAAATGATGCTATATTTTTCAGATCTACATCACGTGATATATTTGCTATTGCCTGTTTTTAAAAAAAAAAAAGATCTGAATATATTTTATTTCGATGCCTAAAGCATCTCAAAAAAAATCAATAATCAATAATATATGCATTACAAAATTTTTATTACTGAACTTTCACTGAAAAAATGCTTACAAGAAGATTTGTTGATAATAAATATATAAATTTTAAAAGACATTACATAGTCTCAATTTTCTTAATGTTTATTTGTATTTTTCAAGATCTTTTTTTTTTCAACATAAAAAAAAAATAAGGATCAAAAAAAAAAAAGAAAAACAAAAAAAGATCAAAAAAGAAAAAAAAAAGAAAAACAAAAGCAAAAAAAAGAAAAACAAAAAATATTACAAAACTAAAAACGATTCTGATCTAAAAAACTTGAAAAATAATTTTGGTAAGAATCTGAGATAAAACTCCTCAAAAAAACATCCACTAACATTATAAAGTGGGCTAATATTTCTGAAAAATAGTTTATTAATTCGGATTTATTTTCAGTGGAAAAACAAATTTTAATTATTACAGTCATTTTAAAAAATTGAAGACAAATAGTTTTAAAAAGTATTAATCAAACTGAGTACCCAGAACAAATCAGTTAGTTTGGTCAATACTTTTGAAAACTTTGAGAGACTCACTTTTTTAAAATATACTTTATCCTTTTTTTTTTTTTTTTTAGAATATTATTTACTTAATTAAATTTTCTTTTAAATTATTTATTCTTATATCTTTGTTCTTATATTAATTTATTAACTATTTCTTTTATTAACTATTTAGAATGTTTGTGCTATTTCATTTATTATTTTTTTGTATTCTCATATACGAAGTGATTTTAAAAAAAAACAAGGAATTTTTTTTTTTTTTATTTTGACTGATAAAACATAGGGATCAACCCCATTAATTATTTCTTCAAAAAATGGACACCTAGAAGTTGTTAGGGAATTAATTAATACAGAAGCTAATTTAAATATTAGAAAATATAATGGAAAAACAGCACTTATGTTATCAATTAAAAATGGGCATTTAGAAGTTTTTCAAGAATTAATCCAAGCGGGAGCAAATGTTAATAGAGAAAATAATTTTACAAATGAAACATGTCTATTTTATGCCGTTAGATGCAAAAACGCTAAAATGGTAAAGGAATTACTACAGGTACAAGCAAAGGTTAATCATCAAAATACTGTATGCTTTTTATTTTTATTTTTTTTTTATGATTATGTATATTGTTAATACCAAAAAGGCAAAAGATTTAATTTAATTTTTTTTAAAAAAAAATCCTAAAGGATTAGTACTATCCGTTTAATGTTTGTTTAACAATTAATAACATAACCATCATCTATCAACGATTTAATTTTGATATAAGAGTAACATTTTTTTTGGTATTGTATAGAATTCATCAAAATCTAATTTTAAAAATAATTATTTTTTTCAATCCATTTGTTTTGACCCGAGATCTTTAAATTGTTCATATAAACTTCTTTTTTTTAATACATTTTATTATTTTATATCTCATCAGATTCGAGCGATTATAAAGACAAATATCAAAATAAAAACTCAAAAAAAAAAAAAATCAGCTATAATACTGATAAATTCAAATTTATTTAGTGAAATTTTTAGTTCAATTTCTCTTTTTGTAATCAGGAGCTCAACTTTTAAAACAACTCGAGAGAGTAAGAATATTTTGAAGGGGCAACTAATTTTATAAAGTTTCTCAACATTTAAGCCAATAAAATGCTATATTCAAAATGATTAAAAAAAAGATTTAAAAAGGAAAATGAAGCAAAAAATTTTAGAGATATTTATTTGAATTTATCAGTGTCTGCATTTTAAGAAGGAATAAACATTATTATTATTTTTTATTTAAAGTTGTATTTTTTTTCTGTTTAGTCCTTGTTATAATGTTTGAGTTTGCTCTTCTTTATTGCTATTTCTAAAAGATCTTGAAAAAACTTTATTATATTCATTGAAAAAATGTATTTTTCCAGTTTCCAACAAATTCATAGATAACCAAATTCAACTCATCCAAATTATTAGATTTTTAACTTTATCGATCTTCTGGATGGATAAATTCAAAAACGATTAAAATATTTCTAATATTAAATAAATTATTTATAAAGTAGTCTTTACTAAAAAAAAAAAACCATTAATTACAGCCATTTTAAAAAAATTTTCACTTTTTTAGAATTAAAGGTTGTTGAAAGTTTTCGGTTATAATAAAGTGAAAAATTTTTCATATTAAAAGCTTTTTAAATTTTTTTGTTTTAATAAAGTGAAGTATTGTCCTTCAAATGCAATGTAGAGGTTGGAGTGTGAAGGAAAGCACTTTTTTAATAAAAGAGTTCACTCTTTACTAAACAGAAAACTTTAAAAAAGTTTTTATTCGAACAAAATCATAAAAAAAAAAAAGTTTTCACTTTTTGAAAATGGCTATATTATTATTATTTCTTGATGTAATTTATTAAAACTTTTTTTTTTTTTTTTTAATATTTATATTTTATTTAATATCGATATAATAATTAATTCAAATCTTGCAAATACAGGAAGTAAGTAAATTTATTTTTTTTATTAATTTCAAAAAAAAAAAACTTCAAGTTCTAAAAAAAAAAATAATAACATCTAATTAAATCTTTTCTAAACATTATTATTAAATATTAGGGAGAAACCTCATTATTTTACGCAGCAAAAAATGGCAGTTTAGTCATTATTAAATTATTATTAAAAGCGGGGGCAAATGTCAAAATAAGATCACAATCTCATGAGACGGCAGCAATTTGGGCTTATAAAAAAAACCAACAAAAAGTTCTTGAATTATTGAAGCAAGCTGGATCAAATTTAAATAAAGATATCAGCGAAAAGGTAATTTAATTTTTTTTTTGTTTTTAAATTTTTACTGATTTTTATAAAGTTTTTAAATTGTTAATTAAAATTTTTAATTCTTTTCTGAATTTATCCTAAAATCTAATTTTCTCATTTGAAAAAAAAAAAAATTATAGCAAGAATATGATCAAGGTCAAGACTCATTAAAAGAATATTATGAACAAGAATGGTTCGAAAATATTGAAAGATTTAAAGAAGCAATTGGGAAATTGGTTGAAATGCCAGAATTTGATTCGATTGATATTAATTTCCTAGATAGGGATTTAAGTTATAGAATAATGTATTCTGGAAAAGATAAAGAAAGAAAAATATTCGATGTTTATCGTGAAGTTAATGGTAGCATGAAAAGAATTGCAATAGTTATTTATGGTTCAGAAGATGAGCCAACCTTTTTTTAAAGAAATAATTAAAAATAGTTATTTGAGTTGGTTTTATTTGATTGAACCAAACTTTAAAGTAAACATTTTTTTTCTGAAAAAAAAATTGTTTTTTTTATTTTTTTTTGTATTATCTAATTTTTTTGTTAAAAAATAGAAAATTCAAAAAATATATATTTTATAATTAAAAATTGAAGAACAAAATAAAAAAGAACTCAATTTTTAAATAAAAGATTTTGAAATTTATTTTTTTGAAATTTTTGATTAAAGTTGAATTTTTCATCATTTAATCTTGAAGTATTTATAATTGTTTCTGTTCATTTTAATTCATTGAATGTCTAATGTGTCTGGAAAAAAACAAAAATCCTATAATTTTTCTTATGTGTTTTCAGAGTCTGCTTGTACTTTTTAATAATGTTTACTCCATTTTACCCAAAGTGAACCAACCAAAAATGAAAAATTCAATTATTTTTTTTATGAATCAACCAACATACAAATACTTAAAGATAATGGAAATTTTAAACTTCAAATGAGAGTTGGTATTCATAAAAGAAATACCTAAATAAAATAAATTTTTCAAAAAAATAAAATCTTAAAAAAAAACTGTACCACTTTCATTGAAGCGTCTAGTGAAAAATTACTAAATTTCTTTGCAAAATTAAAGTTGTTGACAATAATGTTTTTTAATAATAAACATCTCAATTTTATAGGAAATTACAGAGTATTACTTTTCTTTATTTTAATTAGGGGTTTCAAACATTTTTCTTTCTCAAATTGACAATTTTGGATAAAATGGGGAAACTGAATGAAAAAGTTAAAAAAAAAGTTGAAAAAAAATGGTAAAAAAAAAACACAAAATAAAAAAAAATTACTATTTTATAAAAAAATTATCAGATCTAAAAATTGAAAATTATTTCAAGAAGAATACTCTATTAAAATCATATAATATATCCGATTTCTTCAATAAAACTGGGCTTCTTTAACTGAAAAACGGTTTATATTAAAATCGAAAACAAAATTTATTTTGATTTTTTTTCCATTTTTTCCCTGGATGGATCTTCTCTTTATTGAGAGGAAGATTTACAATGTAAAAAGAACAAGTGGATACTTGCTAATAACGTGACACTGAAACATGAAAGTATGAGTAACTAGAAAATAAAATCTAAAGCCAAAGACAAAAAATGTACAAAGATTTAAAAGCAAATCAGATCAAAAAAAAATGCTAGAAATTACAACAATTAAGCAACGGCCCCCCAAATGAACATTCATGATCAAATATCAAATTAAATTAAATTAACCAAAAGTGTTGTGTTTATGATTTTGGAAGTCCTTAATTGAAAGATCGCATTTTTTTTTTTTTTTAACAATTGCTTCTAATAAGCCCTTTTTATTTTTTTTTTTTTTTTTTTTTTTGTCCTTTTTCCTTTTCATTTTTTTGCTTTTGCTTTTTAAATAAAAAAAAATTGGGTATGTTTTTCACTTGAAAATCATGATATCTATGATTTTATGCTTAAATTACCTTTGTGTAAGTTTAAGTAAAAGGATATTTAGAGTGTAATTTACACTTCTTCCATCATTAAATAAACAAAATAAAAGCTATTAAGATTCAATTTAATAGTGAAATAATAAAAGTGTTTTTTGTAAATTTTTATTAAATAATTGAAAGATTTCATCAAGTTTTCTTCTAAAAAATATGATAAATGTGATGTAAATATTTTTTTATTAATGTATGTTAATTACTTTATTTTTAGATAGAAAAAAGTTTTATTTTATTTTTTTTTTTTTTGGATCTTATTTTTCATCTTTTTTTTACAATATTTTTAATTAAAAATGTTTAAATTTGAGGAAATTTTTTTTTTTTTGGTAGATTTTTTTTTAAATTAATATAAAATACATAATAACCAAAGAAACTTCTCAAATTTAAATGTACTTAAATATTTTACGTTCATACAAATGATTATTACTTTTTTTATTTAATATCAAAATTGTATTTTCAATTTTAAATCACTTTATGAATTAATTTTTCAGATTTCAGATTTTTATGATTTATTCATTGAAGAAAGGATTAAAATACAAAATTTTGAAACTATTTAAGGGGGTAAGTACAATTTTCAAATTTTTCGTGCAACCATTTATGTGAAACGGATTATTCAAATCATTTCTTTGACCAAATATATTGAAATTTTAATAAATATTGAAGTGGAATTTATCCTAATATAATTTATTTTCTTACCAACTAAAAAATGGAATTCGCCAAAAAAAAAAAATGAACAAATTGATCCAAAAAAAAAAATTTAAAAAACATTTATTTATGTTATCATCTGTAACATTTGATACTATTAATTATTCTTAATTTTAAGTTTTTTTTTAATTCTTCACCGAAATACTTTTGTTTGTAAAATTTTAGAGAAAACAAATTATTTTTTATTTCTAAAGAATTTTTCAAAATGAATTTAAAAATCCTATTTTCGTTTAAATTCAAATAATTCTTGTTTTTGCTCTGAAAAATAAAAATATTTATTAAATTACTATTCAGAAATAAAGATTTTTTGACAATTTTTTTTTATTTTATAATTATTTAGTTTCCATACAATTGAGAACTCAAAATAATTCTGAATCAGATTGAATTTTTTTCTAAATTTTTCTTTTTATTTTAGGTTGAATATTTTGTAACTATTTTTTTATTCCAAGAATTCATATTTTTTTATTTTAATTTTTGAAATTCTATTCTTTATTTTCGATTTTGTTTGACAAAAATATTTAAAAAGAGAATTTTGAAAAGCAGTTTTGTAAAAAAAATTGTTGATAAAATAATAATAAAAAGTAATGTGGTAAGAAAGATAAGGTTATAAATTGTTTGGATTTTCATACAAATTAAGAAGATAAAGAAAACATATCTTCGAAAAGAGACCTTGGTTGATTTTTTCTTTTCATTTTTGATTTCAACAAATTTATAAAGAAAGGTGATCTTTCTTCTTTGGTCTTTGAAAATATAATATTTTTTTCAAATACACACATTTTCGATGTCTATTTTTTGGTTTACTCTTTGATTAATTTCACTCATTCTTCTAAACACATTTCTAGATCCAAAATAAAATTTAAAAAAGACAAAATTTTAATCAAAAAATGTTCAGAAAATTGATAAATGAAAGATTAAACTCTGAATTAATTTGGGTTTGCTTTCTTTTCACAAATGGAACATCGAATGGAATTTTGGTTTTCAAAGTTTCAATATCTGGTGGCACTCAAAGAATATTTTTCAACAAGGTTTATGTTATTAAAATTTTTCAAAATGATAAAATGTACTTACTTCCTTTAAAAATCTCAAAATTAAAAAATAATTATAGGTTGCTGATTAATTTATTTGTTTATGGTTAAAATGGGAATATATTCCAAAATTTTTAAAAATATTTTTATTTATCATTGTGGAAACAAAGTGAAACATGGTTTTTAATTGTGAATATTACTGAAAAACTAAAAGTAAAATCCATAAAAATTAGAAACCAATTAAAATTCAAATAATAATCCATTATATTATTTTCAATCAAACCAACAAACACAATTTAAATCTACTTTTATATCGAATTTGTTCAAATGGTTTTGGAGATCTCAAAAATAATCAATTTTTCAACAAATTTTTAATAATTGATCAATCAAAGAAAAACCCATTACCAAAAGATAGTATTAAAAAAACTGTTATTGTGTTTTTTCCTTCCTTTTGTCTGTATTTATTTATTTATTCTTTGATTATTTGATCTTACTTTGCATTTTTAGGTTCTATTAATGTTCCCAATCAAAAACTGTGTTTCACTTTTTTTCCACAGCCGTTATAAACAAATCTTTTTTAAGGTATTTTTGGAATTTTCATAAACAAGATCTGAAAGCAACAAGCACAACCATAATTTATCTTGATAAATAATCGGATATTATGACAAGACACAATTTCACCATCACAAGTTTTCCTAGAGTTTATGTTTCTGGTTTCTGGGTTCATTAGCTGTTTATGGTGGTTAATTAAAATGGAGAGAAAAAGGAAAAGTTGGGCAATAATTAAAATGGTTTGGTATTTTTTTTATTTATTTTTCTTTTTAAAAAAGGATAAAAAAAAAAAAAAATATTTCTTATTGAAATCCTTTTTTGAAAAGAGTTCAAAAATAACAGAAAAAAAACTTTTTCTTATATTGTTCAAATATTTAAAAAAAATTTTTTTTAAATTTAGGGTTTAAAAAAGATTGTAGAATATTATAAAATCCCTGTTATTTTATATTAAATGATCAAAATTTATCTTTGATTAAATTTAAAGGAAATTTCGAATTTCAAAATTCATCTCATTATATATTTAAAATTTTCAAATTAAATCTTCTCTAAAGGTAATTTCATTATTTTTTTGTTTTTCTTCTTCTTCTTCTTTTTTAAACTTTTGTTTTTTGGGATTTTTGAATCTAAGAATTCAATGTTAAATTGTTGTAATTTTGATTTTTGGGCTTTCTTTTTGGTTTTTCTTTGTGGTTGACGGCCATTTTCTTCGTCAGCATTTCGAAATACTTTTTTTTCTTGATTGCTGACTTTTTCTTTTTCACTCTTATTTGTAATACTGAGCAACTGTTGCAGTTGTTCTATTTGTTCTTGTTCTTGTTCGTGTTCGTTTTTGTTTCTAGTTTCAATTTGAAATGTTCGTTTTTTTTTCTTTTTTTGTTCTTCAATCAGCTCGTCGCTTTCGTCCTCATCATCAGTACTTTTTTCATTATTAATAATGTCAATAAGAAACTTGTCTGAGTCTGACCCTGACTCAGACCCACTTTCACTAGAATATGATGTTTCTTCTACCTTTTCTTTTTCATCCAATTTTCTTTTTCTTCTGCCTTCAAACAAACCCTTCACTAAGCCATACCCCTTTTCAATAATTTTTTGAATTTCTGATGGTTTTGATAATTCATCGTAAGGGTTAAGAGTATTAAATAAAAGTTTACTATTTAGGGTATCAATAAGATAACGATAGTTACTAAGATCCAAAGTTAGACCTTTTAAATTTTTTGTGTTTCCAATTTTAAATTTATAATACATCCTGTGTGCCCTGAGTTCTTTTCCATTTTTTAGAAAGCTGTTTTTTTCAATAAGGATAGAGGGGCGGGATTCTTTTGTAATTGTGTGTTTAAAAAGGTATTGTGAAATTAAAATAAAAAATAATAGAGAAAAAAAGAAATTGTTTTCAATCAGTGAGATTTCTCCAAAGAAAGTGTTTTTGGTTTGTTTTGTATGTTATTTGGTTGTGTGTTATTTGGTTGACTTACCAACAAAAATATAAATCTCTGGTGTCACAATTGAAATTGTTGCTAAAGAATAAAAATTCACAAGTGAATGAATTGTGATATTTTTAAGATCCCTTTGAACGTTTGTGTCTTGGAGTATTTCCTGAAGTTCTTCAGTTTCTTGGCTATTGAGTTTTTGAGTCGTTTGCGAAAATAAAAAAAAAAATAAAAAAGAAATAAGATCAAAGAAGAAGAAATCTCGAAAGGAATCTCTATGAAACCTACCTAAAAATTGGTTCGTAACAAACGTGAAAAACCTCTTTTGTGTTTTCAATTAATTGCTTTGATGGAATTCTTATATCTATTATTCTTGACATGAAAAATTAAAAAATGAATTTCAATATGACAATTCTAAATTTAAAAAAATTCAAGTTATTGGACTGATATTGAAAATTTCGAATTGTTTTAATCTTAAAACCAATTTTAAATTCTATTAAAAATAAAACTAACATTGTGAAAAAAATTAAATCAAGATTCTTCTTACCTAGAAATAATTTGAGTAGTTATGAAAACGAATAATTAAGAAAAAAACTTCTGATCAAATTATAGATCGTTAACATTCCTAATAAAGTTCTTTTTATTTTTAAATATTAAATATATTTTTGAGTAACAATGATTTAGGAAAAGTAAAACTATAGAACAGAGAAATGGAATTTGTTTTTTTGTAATTTGTTTTTATTTTCAAAAATTCGGTAAAAAAAAAAAAATTATTCGAATTTTTCAAAAATAATTTAGGACTTCTTAACGACGACGTTTGCAATTCAAATTCGAAGATTTATGTGTTTTTTATCCTGGTTTGGTTGTTGATAAATCTCTCAAAGTTTTTTCCAGAGAGATCTAAGAAGTAAAAAATGACAAATTTTTCCAAAAAAAGTCTGAATTTTTCAACTCGAGTTGTCTCTCAGCGTATCTCAAAATGACAAAGAAGGTTGGCAAAAATCAGATTTTTGAGAAAATAAGTTTTTATGTCATTTTTTAAAACCCTTACAAATTAGTGTGGGCTTTCTATGATTTTTTTTTGATTTGTGAGTTAAGATGAGAAGGTTTTAAAAAATGACCTAGAGGGTTAAAAATTAGAAAAGAGAACAATTTTGGATGAAAAAGTTTGTTGTTTCACAATTATGACATTTTTTGACTAATGTCTTAGATAATTGTATTGGTATTGGATCAAATCCACTAAAATCCACATTTACAAAAATCGCAAGATCATTTTTTCTCAACTGGCGCAATATTTTTTTTTGAAATAAAAAAACTTGACTAATTTTCCCAAACTTAATTATTTCAAAAGATCCTTGAATGCAAAAATCTTCAAAACCTTTCTCACACAACCTCAACTGAATTTATATTGACACAACAAATTGGGTTTTGAGAGAAAGGATCCAAACAAAAAAAATTTTATCAAAAAAGCACCAAAAAAATGTGAAGTGCATTTGGCATGGATCATATTGTTCCACAACCAATTCTGGGGGATACTCTCCTCTTAGTCATGGTGGGGAGATTTATTCAAGGAAAAACAACATGAACCAAACAAAAAACAAGAGAAACCCTCAACTCCTTTGTCGTGAATTAACCTGGTTTACCAATTACTAGAACAATTCAAGGAACCCAACATTCAAAAATCCTATACAATGTAATCTTCGAAAGTTAGAGTTGTTTATTGAGAAGTGTTTTTTGAAGATCTTCAATTTTTTGTGCAAGAAACTCGTGGTGATTTTTCTTTTTCATTTTCACGTTCCTTAACAAGGGTGTTCGAGTTCACGTATCTCAAAATTTCTTTTTGATTTTTCATTAAAAAAATGACTTAAAATGATTTTTTGAACCAAATTGGAGAATATTTTAAAGATCATGCTTTCATAATGTAAAAGAGATTGGAGTTTATTGGTTTGAGACAAATTGTTGAATTGCAAACGTAGTCGTTAAAGAAATCTAAAGTGAGGAGCCTATGAATCAAAACATTATGGAATTAAATCCTTTTTATGGTTAGATAGAGAAGAAGTTTTCAAATTTCGAAATATTAGGAATTTGATAGATCGAAATATTCATAGAAAGACAGTTCTGAAAACAGCATAACAAATCTTAATAAAACATGATTTTTTAAAATATTTTTATTGAAAAGTAAATAACATTAGACTTCGAAGAATAATTACTCTTTGTATGTGGAAAACAGTACCATCTTACAATTCAGTAATTTGATCATGAAAAATATCAAATTCTGACCATTTCCAAATTTAATACTTCTTCTTTGGTTAAAGTAAAAAATATTTAATTTTAACAATTCTTTTAAATAAATAAAAAAAAACTGATATAAACCTCTGGAGTGATACACTAAGTACCTGAATATATATATATATAAACACGATTTCAAAAATTGTGACTCACTTGAAATAATAAATCGTTAAAAATGATATATCCTTTAGTATTCAACAACAACAAATAATACAATCTGATTTGTAATTAACTTTTAAGTCTTCTAAATTATTAAAAACCTGATATTTTGTAAATTAAAAAAAAATAAAACCAAAAACTAAAAAAAACTGAGTTACAATTTTTGAAATTAAGATTACAGATTTTTTATTACTGAACTTTCACAGAAAAAAAGTTGAACAACAAGATTTTCGGCTCAATTAAATTCATTTTAAAAGACACTTTATAGTCTCAATTTTTTCATCGTGATTATTTGTCTTTTCGAAGATCTTTTTTTTTTTTAAATGATCTTTTGAAAAAAACGTTAAATTTCCAAAAAAAAAAAAAAAAAAATCAAAAAGAAATAAAAAAAAAGGGAATAACAAGAAAAAAATACTTATTTATTTTTTTTAACAAATCTGTTTAAGATCATAATAGGAAATGTTTTGTTAAATAAACGTTTTGAGTTTGATAAGAGACCCGACCATGCAGCTTTAAAATGTGAGTCATTGGCTGAAGAAGCAGTGAAGAAATAAATGGTGAAAACAGAAGAAAAAATAAAATGATCGATTGTCATGTAAACAGGAGACCAAAGGATGAACATTGGACCAAAAAAAAGAGGAGAGCTATCTTGTTTGAGAAGTTCTTTAATAGGGTTTTGTGCGTTATTCCTTTGATGTTGGTGATTTTGTTGATTTTTGAAAAAAACAATAAGGAAGGTATAGCTTATCAATTGAAACACAACCAAGATCCATCCAAAGTAATAAATTTTTGTTAAGATTGACACACGGTTTGGTAAGGACCATAAGACAGTTGTTTCAACAGGGCACCAAGTAAAGATCACAAAATACATGAGAAGAATGCTAAATGCTTTTGATACTGATAGCGTAAGAAAGTTGTTTTGTGGTAAATTGAACATTGAAATCACCAAATAGCCAACCAAGAAAAGAACGAGAACAGCTGCGTCCCAAAAGTATTTCATTTTTTCGGTTGTGTCTTCTTTATGAAAAGGTAAATAATCGAGAAAATTTTGGATGCCAATGTTTACGTTAGTCAAACCTTTTGAGGTTGGTTCAAGAAATTTCAGAAGGAAATAAATCATGCCAAGAACCTGATAAATTAAAAAGATCAAGCCAACTAAATTCGATATTTTGATCGCAGTTGCATTTTTACGACAATAAAAGAAACAGATCAAGAGAACCAAGACGTGGAGAAAGGTAACAGAAAAATAGGTTGTCAAAAGTATTTGTTTGTGTTGTGATAAGAATTCAATTATCAAACTTATCATTTTTGGAAGAAGAAAAAAATTTTGAAAAAAAAAATTCAAAAAATGAAAACATAAAAATTTTTAATTTAGTCTTGGAAAAATAAGGTGAGATGGATTATATTATTATTCTTTTCAAACAAAATCTATTCAGGGTAATCCTCAACTTTAATTTAGTTTTAAAGTATGACTGATCGAAAACCAAAATATAGATTTTTGAATTATAAAGGGAAGAAAATATTCACACCCCTTTCCCTTTATTTCTTTAATAAATTGAGTTTTCAAAAAAGTGAGATTGTAATTTGTGTCTATATTTGAAAAAGGAAATAGAAAATAAAGTAAAAAATTTTCGCTTTTTTAATCTAAATACTAATATCTCGATTTTTAAGTGAACAGTTATATGAAAGTCAAAATTTTCACATTTTTCAATATTTTGAAAGAAGAATAGAAAACAATATATTTTACTTTGGATGTGTCTAGTTTCTTTTTCATATTCAAAGTACTTGATTAAAAACAATTACTTTTAATTTCTTTTTGAAAGTAAAAATAAATGCCACAATAGAATTTTAAGTTGATTCATATAAATCTACTTTGGGGAAAGTCTAAATGGTTTAACAATTATTCTGATCTCAGCTTTCTATTCTGCCATTTTATTTTTAAAGGAAAAAAAACTAATAAATTGTTTTTAAACCAAGCACTTTAAAGAATCAAAATTTAACAAAACATCAACTAAATAAACAAGACATTTATCAAATCCAATTGTAAATTAAAAAAAAACGCGATATTGTTGACTTCTCGTATAAGACACTTATTTTTATTGACATTACTCTAAAATTTAAAAGGAACAATTTGTATTTAGATCAGTAAAAAAAAAAAAGTGAAATGGTTACCAATCTTGAGATCCATCATTTTATATTAAGGGCTATCTGAACTTTATGTTCTGTGAGCATTGAAATACAAAGCAGTAAATAGATTA
This sequence comes from Anaeramoeba flamelloides, assembly GCA_027625915.1. Classification (NCBI taxonomy): domain Eukaryota; family Anaeramoebidae; genus Anaeramoeba; species Anaeramoeba flamelloides. The sequence goes on along the minus strand of JANTQA010000032.1, from coordinate 5,146,968 downwards.
AGAACTTTAAAATATAATGAATTGAGGGAAAGTCAAATATTGCCAATTTTTAGCAATTTTAAGATTTTGACTAAAATCATTTATTGATCCAAAAACTTTTCGAAAAATCCCAACAAAGCAAGGCAAAAATAAAAAGCTATTTTTTTTGATATTGGGAAAATGTCACTCCACTTTCTTTTCAAATGGGTGGCTACACTCACCACCAACTCTAACAAACTTCAATATAAAGTGGAGTGACATTTTCCCAATATCATTTTGGAAGCCGAAAATTTTGAGTGAAAAATTTTGGATTTGGAAAGTAAATTTTTTTTGCCTTCCTCAAAAGAAAATAAATTTTACATTTTAACAAGATCTATTAACTCAACATTCTATTTAGTTCATAATTCATGTTGTGGGTATAAAAGTAATAGCCACTATGAATAAAATTCGAATAATCCTTAAACTTCTTTGTGAAATATTTTAAATTTAAAATGCTGTTTTTTAAAAATGGATTCTACCAATGGATTTTTTTAACTAAAGAGAATTAAAAATATCGAACACCCTTAATAATTTTTATTACACTGACTATTTTTATTGTAAGCAATTCTAATCTGATAATATGTTGGGAAACAAGGATTATATATAAAAAAAAATAAAGTATTGTCAATGTAAATGTTCAATCAACCCATCAACCAGGTATAAAACGACAAGGAAAATATCTTTTTATCTAATCCTTGGTTTAATTTGTTTCTTTTGTTGTATTTTTCAAAATTGATTGTTTCTTTGAAGATATTGGTATGATCAAATTATTTTTTTTCTAATTCTAAAATCTTTCAAAATGGCTTGAAAAGTTCCAAAGTAATAAAATCCAATTAATTTTTAACACTAGTATGAAAAACAATATCACGATTTACAATTTACTCTTATAAAATATAATCTCACAATTCCAAATAATTACACATTTTACCCAAACTGATTAGGGATTGATATAAAAAGCTAAATTAATCCTTTGGAAACCTAAAAATGAATAATTATTATAAATCTATAGTATTTTTTAAAATGTACAATATACTGAATTTTAAAGATTTAAAGGTAAAAGAAAAAATAGTTTTTTTTTTGTTTTTATTATTATGATATATTTTGTTAAATTGACTGGTTAAAGTTGAGTGAATATAGCCAAAAAAATATTAAAATAAATCATTAGTTTATAGTATAGATCTAAAATAAGGATATATTTATATTTATTAAAATCTTAAAGACTTATCTAGTAAATATTATGGCACTTTTCTAAGATAAAAAAAAAGTAGGTTATTATTTTCTTAATAATAAATAAGTTACTAAAAGCTTTCAAAAAAGGGTAAAAAGAATGAATTTAATGAAAGATCATAATACTTTAATAATATTAACGAATATTATCAAATAAAATAAATTGATTTTTAAAAGATTTGGTACTAATACAGTCAGTTTCACTTTTAAGGCACAAACTTTCAACGAAATTTAAGGCACAAACAAAATCTCAAATTAAGGTACAAGATTCAAATTTTAGTAAAAATAAATTGTAAAATAAAAAATTCCAAATTTTGTGCCTTAATTTGAGTTTTTTTTTGTCCCTTAAATTTCGTTGAAAGTTTGTGCCTTAAAAGTGAAACTGACTGTAAATTAAAAATTTATATAAAAAATACCCATTATACCAAAAAAATCTTTTCTAAAATAGAATTTATAAAAAATATAATTATCATTATAATTATTTTTTGAGATCTCTATGAATATTCAATATCAGGAATATTTACTAATCTTGCTATAATTAATTAATTATTACGTATTATATAAATATAATCTAAAATACAAAATGAAAGGGTTTATGTCTTATATCTTAAAAAATAATCCCCATCAAAAAATTAATTTCTCTAAATTTAATTTTTTTTTTTAGAGAATATTTTTTTCGGAAATTTTAATTATAGATATTAACAAAATTAAAATTTAGATTTTTTTTTTTTATAAATGTTTAGGAATCTAGAACTTAGAAGCACTAATATAATTTTTAATAAAATCTTACATATTCCAATTTCGGTTGTTGTTATGCTGTTGCTACACCCTTTATCCCCTTTCCCCAAAAAAAGAAATATACCAAGAGTACAATAATCATAAAAGCTAGGGTTCTGTTATACAAATAAAATTGCAATATAAGCGATTAATGTAACTAAATAGTTTGACTTTTTTCAAAATATTCGAAATTTTTTTTTGATAAGCTGAAAAGAAAATTATTTTATGTTTATAATTTAACGAATTGTATATATAAAAATTTTAAATACCGTTTTTCAAAAGGTAATATACAAAAAATATATATATATAAATAGTTACAGCCAGTTTCACTTTTAAGACACAAACTTTCAACGACATTTAAGGTACAATCAAAATCTCAAATTAAGGCAAAAAATCCAGATTCTAAAAAATCAATTGTAAAAAAAAAAATACAAATTTTGTACCTTAATTTGAGATTTTCTTGTGCCTTAAATTCCGTTGAAAGGCTGTGTCTTAAAAGTGAAAATGACTGAACTTATTTTGGAATTTATTTATTGTTATGGGTTAAATGTTTGTAAATGATTAATACATTGAAGAGAGAATTTTGAAGTGATTAAAATTGTTACTTCAAATTCAGAAGTGTCCAGAATTTAATTTCGTAATCATAAAATAAAAGAAAAAAAATGAGAAAAACATAACGAGTGAATAAAAAAAGTCAGAGAGGAAAAAAAAGAGGTCGAATAAAAACAGAATAAATTTAAAACCGTTTGGAGACTTTTAATTTGTTTAATCTAAATGAATATTGATGTTGCTTGGAATCAATTTTTTTAATTTTTGATAATTTTTTTTTATTTTTTTTTATTAACTGCAATCCTTTTACTCTATTCCATAGAGAAAAGAAATTAACTTATAGGTTTTACATTTCTATTTATATTTTAATTGTATTCAAATAAATAAAGGTAGTCTTTTCGTGAAGAAACAGAAATTGGAAAAAGGGATATAATTATTTTTACAATCAAATAAAAACTAACATAAATAACATCTTTTATTTTTTAAATATAATTACTTTTTTTTTTTAAAAAAAAACATAGCACAATAATATAAAATCGTTTTTTAAAAATGACTTCTTTTTATTATGTTTTTTTCATGAAATTAGAATAATAACCTGTTTGTAATATGTACTAACACAAATTTGAAGATGGAATCTTATAAAAAATTGAGTTTTTATATGTTTAGAGATAAATACAGAGTTCAATGGAATTGCGTAAAATTCGTAAACAATAAACTAAACCCGTGTTTTTTTTTTGAGCTCAAAGGAATTTTAAAAATAAATTCGTTTGGTAAATACCAATACTTTGTATTAAAAATGTCTTTTTTTCAAAAAATGAAAGATTAGTATTTACCAAACGATTTTTTGATTCAAATTATTATTATTCTATTTAGATACTCGTAAATTAAATTTACTCTTTAAAATTTTATTATTAAATGAATGGATCTCTTTATTTATCTCCAAAATTTAATCAACTCTATTTTTTAAACATTTCCATATTTACTTTTTTGAATGTGGATTATTTTAAAATATTTCGCTTTTTTTTTTTTTATTGAGGTGAGGTGATTCAACAAAATTAACATATGATTATAAATAATACTAAATTTATTTAGAATTAAAATATTTCAAATTTTTATATAAATTCTATTTTTTCTTTTATTTTTTAATATATAGAGAGTCGAATTTCTATTAAAACAGATTATTATAAATATTCCTTATTATCTTGGATTTTTTTTTTTAAATTTATTGAATGATTAATCTTTTTTTTTAAAAATTTAACTTTATTTGATTTATTTTTTAAATTTAATCTGTTAATCTATCTTTAAAAACATATATAATTATAAAAATTTATTCTTGTAAATAAAACACGGTTTTCTAATAATTTAAGATTTTTACAATTAATTAAAAATTTTATTATTAAAAATTGTGATATATATATATATATATTTAAAGAATGAATAAATCTTTATAAAATTCTACATTATCACAAATATATTAAATAACAAAAATTATTATAATTTTTTTTACCACAAGGAGAATATAATTGAAAGATAAAAAAAACAATTATGAACTTCAATTAATAAAAGTTTTCTTAGAAATTAATATTTTTCTATAGAGATAAACTTATTATATAATTCTTAAATAAATAGTTCAAAGAATTGCTATCAAAATAGTTTATTATAAATTTTCATAATTGTCTCAGATAATTCATATATGTATTGAATGATTAATCTTTTAAAAAAAAACCTAGCTGGAAATTTGTACTTCGATCTCAAAAATATAATTAATAGACAAAAAAAAAAAACGTTATTCTTTATTGGTTGTGTTTTAAACCTTAAAATAAAGAACAATAGAGGTGAACACAATAGAAATTTCAAAATTTACTTATTACATACATACAAAAAAAAAAAAATAATATCAATTGTTTTTTAATCTTAAAACTTTTCATAATAATTAAAATTTTGTAAAGAAATATTAAATTCAATTTATTCTAAAAAAATTATTATTTTTTTTGAAATATAAAAAGTAATTAAAAAAATCCGAATGAATATAGTAAAAAACAAGAAACAAAGAAAAAAAAAATGAAAAAATAAATAAATAATTAATTTAAAAAACCTCTACAATTCGACGAACCGCACCCACAAACTATTTTTTCGCTATCGCCTTCTTCTGTAAATTGATAATCGAAGCAAATTTCGTCTCCAATTTGTATATCCTTTATTGCATAAAAGGCGATTTTTTTTTTATCTTGAAGAAAGATCACTTTAGCTTCGCAATTGGGATCGCAGGAATGGTTAATGTACCTTGCGTCGTTGCCACTCATGGTCGAATCGATCACTGTTTCTTCATCTATTGAAAACATGTATGAATCGCCGATACCGATGTCTTTATATAAGAGCTCTCTAGATTCGCAAAGTTGATGCCTAATTAAATCGCCAATATATTCAATAACCATTTCGCCCTTGTTGATTTCTTCTTGTGCGAACAGCCCCCAATTATGAATTTTTGATTTGAAAAAAGACAAATTTTTTTCTCTGGATTGGAATTGATTAAACTCAAGTAGCTGAGAATCTGGAATTGAAAATGTGTTTCTTTTGGTTCGAAATTGTGCTCGAATCGATCGACCAGAGTTTGTGTTTTGGGAAAGCATATTGTTATTATTTAGAGATGTTGAGCTTCCGCTTCCAACACCACCGCCGCCGCCGCTATGGTGGCCAATGATGTTATTCCCCATATCGATATTTGAGTTTTCCATGTTTATTGTTTCTGTTTTTTTTATTGTCTTTCTCCAATTGTTACGATCTTGGAAAACCATTGATTCTGAAAGGCGTATATTTCCGCAATTATTGATATAAAATTGATCTTGATCGGGTAATGAGCTTTCAAGCTTTTCAAATTCATTTTCCAGTTCGATTTCTTCTGGGAATTTTGGAATTTCAAAATCTTTAATATTAAAGGTTTCCTCTTCGGTTTCCTCTTCAAATTCATCCTCAAATTCATCCAATTCATAGTCGTAACCATAGCCATATCCGTACTTGTTTTCATAATACAATTCATTATCTTCTCCAAGTTGACTGTTAATATTAATATTATTATTATTAATCTTATTTGGATTTTGTTTAAATAATTCCTTTTGCACATTATTTTTGTGATTCTTTGTTTTTTTAATTTTTTTTAAATTTTGTTTAGATTTGTTATGATGTCGATTGTGGCGATTGTGGCGATTGTGACGAGTTTTGTGATCATTTTCTTTTTTCAATTTTTCTGATTTTTTCGATTTTATATCTTTGAAATTTTTTGTTTTTTTGAATGATTCCAAGGCTGAATATTTTGTTTTTTTCGGATGCTTTGAGTTCTTAATATGTTCTGAATTTTCCAAAGAATTTGATGATTTCTTTGATCCATTCAGATAATTATCACTATTCGAATATGAAGAATATGTTGAATATGACGAATATGACGAATATGATGAATTCTTTTGGTGATGTTTGCCAGAATGAGTTAAATTTCTTCTTGTTTTTTTCCTTGAATGGTTTTTTTTATTATAATATTCTCTGTCTCTAATTTTCTTTTTATTTCGATTTCTATGTTTATGCCGGTATTTGTAGCTATGTTTATTTCGATCTTTCTCTCTATTTCTATTTCTGTCTTTTTCTCTATATTTGTGTTTATGAATCTCTCGATGCCTTTCTCTTCCTTTTCCTCTATCCCACCCCTTTTCATTTCCCTTTCCATCCCCTCTATCTTTATGGTGTCGCTTTTCTCTTTTCTTTTGATGCTTTTCTGTTTTTCCAAAACTAGATTTATTTGAATGATTATTTTTTCTGTTGTGATCCAAATTTTTTCTTGATTTTTTTTTCTGTTTTTTACTTGATACATCTTTTGTATTTGAATTATTATTTTCATAACGTTTTCTTTTTCTTTTTGATTTTTCTTTCTCATTTACTTTTTTATTATATTTGTATTGTTTTTTATCCAAAATAGAATGATTTAATAAATTATTATCCTTTTTTTGTGAATCAACTCCTGATTCTTCTTCTTCTGATTTTTTCTCTTCCCCTTCATCCTCTTCTGATTCTACTTCTGATTCTTTCTCTGATTCTAGTTTGGGTTCTGTTTTATTTTTAATATCAGAGGTGGGTTTGGTGCTTGGTTTTATTTCAATTTCTTTCTGTTTTATTTTTATTAAAGTTTCATTATTATTTTCCATTTTCTCATTAATTTTCTTTTTTTTCGCTTTATTTTTATCTTTATTTTTCTTGGTAATTTCTTTTTCTTTTTTTTTTTCTGTTTTCTTTTCATCTTTCCGTTTTTGTCTTTCTTTTTCCTTTAAAAGTTGTAATTCTTTTTGTTTTTCCATTTCTCTTTCCTTTTTCATTTCTCTTTCCTTTTCCATTTCTTTTTCCTTTAAAAGTTGTAATTCTTTTTCCCTTTTCATTTCTCTTTCCTTTTTCATTTCTCTTTCCTTTAAAATTTCTTTTTCCTTTAAAAGTTGTAATTCTTTTTGTTTTTGTTTTTGTTTTTCGATTTGTTCTTGCACATTTTGAAATTGAACCCAGTTTTTTTGTGATTGTAATTGCAGTTTTTCAAGTATTAATTTTTCAATATTAGATTTTAATTTTAATTCTTCCGATATCTCAAATCCATCAACTGAAATTGGTTGTGCTTTTATTTGATGATTTAAAATCCAAGTATTATTCATTAATTTGATTGAAAGATCTCTTGTTGCGTTATCTTGATAACATACAATCCAATAGGAACCATTTGTCCGATAATAAATCCGTATTGGTGTAAGTTTTAAATATGAAAGAAGAAATTCCTTTTTAATACTTTCTGGAAGTCCAATTATTTTCAATCTACACGGAGCATATTGTTTTCTGTGTGATTTTTCTTTGGAGTTACTACTACTACTACTATTACTATTATAGTTTAGATCACTATTTTGTTTGTGTTTTAATTTGTTTTCTTCCTTTACCTGTTGCTTCTGGAAATTTGTATTTATGTTGTTATTTAAAGAAAAATTAAATTTGGGTTGACGAATTTCAAATGGAAGTTGGAACAAATTCTTTGAATTGTTAAAAGGCTGCTCGTTTATTGTTGGATTAATTGGTGATTTTTTTATGGAATTAAATGGTAAATTTTTTTGTGAATATACTTTTTCATTTGGAAAATTGTTATATTTAAAATCATAACTATTTTCAATCGCCATTTCTTTCCCAATACTTCTAGTAGATTCAACATTACTATTAGTGTTATTAATAATTCCATTTCCAATTGTTTTTATTTTTTGATTTTGATTTTGATTTCTTTTGTGTAAACTATTTATTTGTTGATGAAAATTTTGATTAGTTTCGTTATTTGATATATTTCTTTTATTTAGATTTGGATTTGAATTTATTGGTTTTTTTTCAAATCGATTATATTTATTATTATAAAAATCTACATTTGATTGATGATTTTGATTGTTATTAATTTTTTCATAATTAGAATTTCGATAAATGTTTTTGGGTTTTAAATTCATTAATCCATTTTGATGCGTTTCTGTGTAATTGTGAGGGGCATTTGATTTGAAATTATCTCTTTTATTGTAAAACTGTGGATTTGAATTTCCATTTTTTAAAGTATTATATTTTAAATTGTTTGTTGGAAATTTTATATCATTTCTTAATTTTTGATCTTGATAATTTTGATTTTGATTTTGATTTTGATAAATTCTTTGATTTTGATAAATTCTTTGATTTTGAGGATTGATTTGAGGATATTTTCTATTAAAATATCTTTCTTTTTGTGTTGAACTTTTTATTGGATAATTGTTTTTCTGTGAGTTGTAGTTTGGAAGATTATTATTGTTATTTTTAATCATTAAATTTGAATTATAATTTTTGTTTAAATATTGACTTCTGTGATTCGTAATTTGTGGGTATTTATTATTCCCCCCTGCCCCTGCTTGTTTTTTATAATTTTCATTTTTTTCAATATTATTAATATTTTTATCATTTTTAGAATATGGATATGAATTATTAAGAATTTTTGAATTGAAATTTGTGGTATTATCTTTCCAAGATTTATTTTTCTCTCTATCTCTTTTTCTATGTCTGTATCTATCCCTTTCCCTTTCCCTTCCTCTCCCTCTTCCCCTGTAATTTTCATTTTCCCTTCCTCTATCTCTGTCTCTTTCTCTGCCTCTATCTCTATCTCTTTCTCCTTCTCTCGATCTGTTTTTTTCATTTTCTCTTCCTCTTCCTCTTGATCTTGTTCTTGACCTTGACCTTGACCTTGATCTATCTTTTTGTTTCTTTCTCTCTCTTTCTCTATTCCCTTTCTCTCTTTTTTTTCCTCTTGTTTGGTTTGTATTTATATTTCGATCCTTTTGTTTTTCTCTTTCCCTATAAATTTCATTTTCATTTTCATTTTCTCTTGATCTTTCTCTTTCGTTATTTCTTTCTTTTACTTTGTTTATTTCTTCATTATAATGATAATCCCTTTCACTAGACCTTCTCTTTGTTCTGTCTCTTTTCTGTAATATTTTAATGCGATCCATTTTCCTGGCATTTCTTTTTAGGTTTGAATCTGAATTATTTTTGAGTTTTGTTACATTTGGGATTGGTTTTTGGATTTGTTGTGAACGAAACTTCTTTTCAGAATTGATGAATTTTTTAGTCTTGTTGTTGAAATTCGTTATTTCAATTTCAATGGGAACTTCTTCTCTTGACTCTGATAGAAAAATGTTTTGATTAAAATTTGGTGAAAAATGTGGTATGCCTGTGGTATTTTTTAAAAAGGATAATTCGTGTTGGGACGAAGTTGGTGTTTGAAGATTTGTTTTCATTAAAAGTTTTATTTGACAAAAAATTCGAGGTTTGAATGCTTTAAAAAATAAAAATGAGAATTGAAATTACCTTTGTTTGGGTTTAGGTTTTGTTTTTTCAAAAGTTGGGTGTACCCATTATTGCGAGAAAGATCTTTTGTAGGTAAGGAGTGTCGGTTATATCTGTTTTGATCAGAAACACCAGCGTTCTTTCGAAAAATATGTTTGTGGTGATGAAGATTCTGTGTGTTGGTTTGTCTGGAACTATTCACAAAAGAACTTTTTGGTCGATAACTCATGACAACCAGTAAATTTTTTTGAAAAAGTATACTTCCAAAGAAGATTGGGTGACGGTTTAAAAAAAAACAAGTGAACAAAAATTCTTCTCAGAGTTTTGTTTCTGCGTATTTCTTTTTTGTATTCTCGTTTTGTAAAAATTGATTGTTTTGTGGTTCCTTTTTTTGAGAAAGCTAATTTTTGTCTCAGAAAATAAGCAAAAGGAAACACAAAAAAAAAATCTAAATAACAAAAAATGATAAATTAATTTCAAAATTGAGATTAGTAATAATTGGTGTGGTTTGTAAAATCGAATTCTAGTCGAGTCTTGACAACAATTACAAAAATTTGTTTTTTACTTTTGGGAATTTTCTTTTTGAATCAACAGCAATTAAAGTTCTTCCTTCAAATAAAAATAATTGAGTTTTTCAGATTCTCAAAATGTAATATAAGTTTTAAGGGATTAGCGACTACCAATGAGATGTCTCAAATGAAAATATGTTGTTATTGGGCGAAAATCACATTAGTTTGGCTTGTTTCAAATGTCTCTAAAAAATCGATCAAAAAGTAGTAATATTTGTTAGACTCATCAATTAAAAAGATCCTTGTATTCGTAAACAAATAACAAAGAAATTCCGAAAAAAATCTACCTTTCACCATAAATTTGGAAGATGAACCACCAATATCCAAACTTTAAAGTCACAAAAATTCATTCAATTTATTGAACATTAAATAATTAACCAATAAATTTTTTCAACAAATTATTTCTCAAATCATGGAAATATATTGGTGCTATAAGTAGACTTATCAAAAGCAAACAAAACTAATCAGTCTTTGTACTTTTATGTTGATGATAATTGAGTTATTTATTGAAATTAATAAAATAGAAAAAATGGTTACTTTTGGAATTTCTAAATATTAATTTATTCAATACCAGAATACTTTATTTTGTGTTTCTTTTTTTAGATTTGAAAAAGGAATTAAAAAAAATTTTTTCCAAACAAAACTTTTTTAATTGTGATCCTGAGTTAAAATGTAATAATTTATGGTCTAATAATATTTATATTAGTTTTTTGAGACATCTGGGCCATGTACCTCTAATAAGATTTATGCCCAATTATAACATAATTTAATTTTAGACGAATCTATGGTAGTTGGTATCCAGTAAATCATAAAAATAATAATAAATTCTTTATTTTTTGAATGTTATTATTAATTCTTGAATAATTAAAAAAATATTTGATTTTGCTAATTACTAATTATTTTATAAATATTAAAAATTTAATATTGAATTCAGAAGGATATATGATTAACAAAAAGGAAAATAGATTATTTTTCAAAATTATATTGAAATCTACTGGTAGATAACACCAGATTTTTTGATTTTATTTAAATTTTCAAGTTACAAAATATAAAAATAGAATTATTGAAAAAAAAAAAAATACATTTTGTAAATGATTTAGTAATAAATGAATTTGATACTCTCAACCACATAAAAATTATTAGACTATATTTAGTGATGTCGCTAAGATCTTATACCCACAGATTAAAGTACTGTTAATTGCAAAATAAATGGATTAAAATTTTCATTCAGATATCCCAAAAAGATTTTTTAAATCATTGAAAATTTCAATTTTTTAATTCTTAAAAGAAGCCTAAATTATTAATTTCCCTTTTAGAATCAGGAACTGAATTATTTATTTTAATTATTGGGTTGGGATTTTTTTGGAAAGCTGAATGAAAATTTTGTATCATTTATTTTGAAATTAATAGTAAATTGTTTTTGTACAAAAAGTAGTTGTATGTCACTATAATGATTAAATAAAATTGCAATTTTGAGTTAAATAGAAAATATCCAAAAATTTAAATAAAATAAAAATAAGAAAATTAGAATTTTAAAAAAAATCGTAGAAAATTACTTTTGAGTAAACAAAGTTACTTTTTTACAAAATTGCAAGAGAATATACAAATAGTTTCAATTTAAGAATTTTGTTTTTCTTAATGCGTGAAAAAAATCTTCAAATTCTTTGATTTGTCTTTATAAATCAGGATAAAATATTTCGGAATAAAAAATCATTTTGAATTGTTTATAATTTTTGTTGTTTGTGAATTTCATTCAAAAAAAAATTATCTTTATATAACCATTTTAAATATTTATGAACTTTTTAACAATTTTATTCCCCTGTTTAAGAAATTAAGTTCTCACTTTAAACAAAAACTTTCCAAATAATAATAATAATAATAATAAAGTCATTACTTTAATAATTAACTATATCCAATATAACCAATTATAATTATTTAAACTAAAAAACAAAAAAAAAAAAAACTTAAAATTCGGCAATTAAGCCACTAAAGAATAAATATTTTGAATAATACTTAAAGTAAAAAGATATTCACAAATAATAATAATAAAAATAAATCCATTTTTACAAAGAATTTTTGTTTTTATTCCAAGGTAGATTTAAAATAGAGTATTAGATTATCTGTAAATATAATTGTATATAAAACTATTAGATTCGGTAGAATAACATATAATAATATGAAAACAACTTGTTAAACCTATTTTCTCGTTAAATATACCCGGTTGGTAGTAGTGTGAATCATTTGTGTTTAAAGGATTTGTATTGATATTATAAGAAAAAATATATATATTAAAAGTCCAAAATAACAATCATTTTTTAATATTTTTCGTTTTTCTTTTTTACTTTTTTTTTTTGATTAGTAAGTATTTTGTAATTTATATATATATATATCAAGCAGTATAGCAATTAAGTAAAAATAAATTACATACAGGAACTCTTTTAAGGTATAAATTCTGAATGAAATTTAAGATGTATAAAAAATCCATAATTATAACTTTTTTTTTTTTTTTCAGAAATTTATTTATAATAATTAATCCTTATACAGTTCTAATTTTGTGTTCAAATTGTATTTTTTTTTTTTTTTTTCAGTTACATTTGGTTCAAATTTTGTGTTGTAAACGATTAAAGGTTGTATTCTGATATAAATTAAACAGGGGAAATGATTTTAGAAAATAATTTTGATTTTCTATTGGACTTTATTTTGATCGTGAATTGAAGATCAAAATAAACCTTATTGTATTTCTTAATACCCCAAAAAATTTGAGTTTTTCAATTTTGTATAAATAAATTTGTTATTTTTTAGTTTGACACAATACGGATATCAACTCTTCTTTCAATTTGTATTATTCTATTTCTTTATTCTTCTTTATTCAAATGCTAATAATAAAAAATAATTGATGTGTTAAAAAAAAACATATACTGTTATTCAAGAGAAAAAAGTTTAAAAAAATGTGATTCTCAGTGAATAAAACCAACAAAACCAAAAAAGATAGAAAAATTTAATTAATTTTTTTCATTTTTTTGAACAATAATTATTAAAAATAATTATATGTGCTCATCTAGATTAAAAAAAAACCCAAAAAAATCCAGAACTCAAAAATTAAAAAACAAAAAGTTGAAAAAAGTAAAATAAAAAATAAAAACAATAATAAAAATTTTATTTGTATTCAGTTATAAAAAGTTTTTCTATTGAGAATGAATGGTAATTGATTAATATTAAAGTTTTTTCTGCCAAAGGTGACCAAAGTTTTTTTTCAAATATCAAATATTTTTTTATAAATAACCTTTGAAGGATAAATAAGAAATAAATTGAATAATACTAAATCTCAAAGGATAGTTAATTTCTGCTTGAAATAAAACTAACAAATCAATAAATTTTCTTGAAAAATAGAAAAACTCCAAATTATTAGGACCATATTGGGAAAAGCAACAATGTTCGTTTTGAACTTCTATTGGATATCCAATTAAAATTACGTTAAAAATCAAAATAAATTCTCGACAATTATTTTCAATTTATCAATAACAAAAAGAACAGGTTTTTACAGAGTTCCTATCGATCTTGATAATAAAAAAAATAAATTCACAAATGAACCAAGTGTCGAAAAAAAAAATATGATGAAATGATTTTAATTTCGAAAATTTCTCAAATAATTTGTTTCTACTAATAAACTTTCAGGCACTTTAAGCATACGCAATTTATATTTAAAAACTGAGACCCTTTGACTTGAAAAAAGTTTCCTTGGATATACATACCCATATATATTGTATTGGTAGAAAATAAATTTTGAAAAAAAAATTCCAATTTTTCTTTTTATTATTTAAGGGAGGAGTTATTGACCCCTCTTATTTGCCCGAATAAAAAAATCCAAATTTATTAACAAATAATATATAAACAATTTGAGTTGATTCAGAACTAGAAAGATAAAATTATAATTTAGAAGAAAGATTATTTCAAAAATGATGAGAATTATTTTCTCCCTTTGATGTAGAAAATCGAATTTATCATTTTGAAAGTGAAAATTTGAGATAGGTTTAATACCCTTTCAGAAAAATAATAATCCTGTTATTCCCGGGTGAATAAACAATTTATTTTTTTTAAATTCCTAAATAAACTCTATTTCCAAATCATTGGCCAATATAAAATCAAATTTTAAAGAAAACTATTTTTAATAATTGAAGTTATCTATTTTAAATATTAAAATTATTGATTTTAATATTTAATCTATACTCAGGAAATATTTATTTTTTGTCTAAAAATAAAATAAAGTAAAAAAAAAAAGCAATTAAAAACAATTAGGCTATTTATTTTGAAATAAGTATTCCATAAAAAAAATAAAATTAAAAAAATTAATAAAACCTATTTATCGACTCTTCTTCCATTTGAATAACTAAATATAATCTCTTTTTCATATTTGAAATCAATTTTTTCATTAATTCATCTGTTACTTCTTTCCAAATTTTCATTTTCATTTTCCATTTTAACAAAACATTGTGGAAAAAATAAAAAAGAGAAAAAATGATTTATTTGCAAACTTTTCATTGTAAAGGTTTAAAATTCAAAACAATACAAATACAAATAACATTCAAAATTCAAATGTAACATGTGCCATTTATTTTGAAATTTAGTTTATTTTGTAAAATTTGTCTGTTGAAAAAATAACCAAAGATCTTCATAAATTTAATTTAAAAATATATTTATTCGAGATTTAATTAAGCTTTTTCAAATGAAATTTGAGATATAATTTTCAATATGTTAATTTGTTTTTACAGTTTTTAAAATTTTACACAAAGAAAATCAAAAAAAAACTTATTGTCAAAAGAAGAAGTTGAGGAGGGAAAATAACTGTTTGAACCCAAAAATATTTTACTTTGGTTTCAGAAAATTTTTTAGAACTCTCGGATATATTTTTAATCTTTGAATTAATTGATAAATTAAAACCAGAATTTTTTGCAAACATCTGTCAAAAATTTGATATTATTTAAACATAAAAAAAAAAACAATAATAAATTTATTCCCAAATGGCGAATAGTCACTATTCACCATTTGAGTAGAAATAAATAAAATGCAACAAAAATTAAAGAAAATAAATAAACAAAATAATAAAAAATTATTGTCGGGTTATCCTATTAAATCTTGAATTAAAAAATAAAAATAAAAATCATTGGCAAAGATTCAAAATTGGAATCAAATTAATATTTTTTTTAATTTTAAGAATCAAGAGTCTCTCTTTATAAATAATGGTAAAGATTAAATCCTGTAATTTGTCTTGGTCATGAAATTATTTTTCAAAAATGACGTTTCCTGCTTTAATTACCTTCCAGATTGGGTGCTCGCCAAGTTGATAAATAATGTGCTCCCATACTTCGGAGTCTACTATGACAAGATCGGCGAATTTACCAACTTCTAATGATCCATACTTTTCATGTTTCCTGAGAGAATAAGCTGCGTTTATGGTGCTTGCTACAAGGGCCTCGTTCATGGTCATTCTACATGAGACGCATGCCATGTGCATTGTCAGGGGCATTGAGGTGCATGGTGCATTTGGATTATAATCGGTGGCGATTGCCACGGGGACATTTTCCTGGATCATTTTCCGGACTGGCGCCTGCTCAAGTCTTAAAATGTAGGCGGTTGTTGGTAGAACAACAGCCGCAGTTTTCGTTTCAGCCAAGATTTGGATCCCTTCTTCATTGACCTTTTCTAAATGCGAGATTGCAATGGCGCCAACCTCCCGTGCAAGATTTGGTGATTTCATATTTGTTAATTCGTCTCCATGGAAGTTTGGAATCAAACCGTTTGAAGCGCCCAACTCCATGATTTTTTTGCTCTGCTCATAATCAAAGACGCCTGTCTCACAAAAGATGTCAATGTATTCTGGGGAAATTTCGCCATTCTTTTTGCTTTTAATAACCTCAACCATTTGCTCTTCAAGTACCTCCTTTGTGTACTCATCAGAGGTTTTGTTTTTTGGTACAGAATGAACCAGGTATGTCGATAAAATGCCAATTGGATGTTTTTTTTTGGCTTGTTCAATCACTTTTAACATTCTGATTTCTGTTTCAGTTTCAAGACCGTACCCTTAAGTGTGTAATAAAGAAAGGAATTTATATAAAAGAAGTAAAAAGTTTGTTTCCGTTTTTTTTTAATACTTTGATTTTTCTTTTTCTTTTTCTTTTTGTTTTTGTTTTTATGTTTGTTTTTCCCTTCTTTTTCAACAACCTAAAAAAATGAAAATAAGCATACCACTTTTAGCTTCAACAAGAGTTGTTCCAGTTTTAACCATACGATCAAGACGTGGAATTAAGAGATCTACAAGTTCTTCTTCAGTGCTTTGTTGGGTGTTTTTTACAGAAAAGCCAATTCCTCCTCCTTGCTTATGGATTTGCATATAAGTTGCTCCTTTAAGTTTAAGTGCAAATTCAAACGTTCTGTCTCCACTCCAAACGGGGTGAGTATGGGAATCAATAAAACCTAATCATTTTAGAGAAGAAAATAATTATTTTTTATTAATTTTTTTTCTCTTTTTCTTTTTTTTTTTTTGTTTTGTTTTTTTTTTATTGTTATTTTTTTGGGGCTGTGGCATTACCTGGAATAATTGATCTTCCTTTTGCATCAATTTCATTTTCAAAGGTTACCTTTGGGTACTTTTCATTTATTTCAGAGTCTTTTCCAATAAATTCAATCAAGCCTTTCTTATTTATTATGAGTGATGAATTTTTTTGAATAGTAATGGCATCCATTTTATTCCCTGTTAAAAACTTTTCATTGTTTTCACAGACAGTTACAATTTGAGTGGCATTTCGAATTATGGTTTTAAAAGTGAATTCAGTCATGTGTTTAAGAAAATAATAATAATCAAGAAAGTTAATAAATTAAAAAAAATGATCAAGAATATCAAATTAGGGAAGAAAAATAATCCAGTTTAAGGGGAGTGGCAACGTTATAATGATCACTGAAATAGAAGAATATGATAGTTTATCGTAAATTGTATTGGTGTCTTAAGGTGGTTACCATTGTGAAAAAAATTTGGGTAATTCAAAAAAATGGGTTCAGTCAAAAATTTGTTTTGGTTTTTTTAATAATAAATATTGGTAAAATGATTTTTAATCAAGCTATCGTTTTATCAACAAATCTTACATTTAAGAAAAACCAAATTCAATATTAATTAAGATTTTCAAAAACAATATTATTTTGTTGCATTTCGACCCTTTGGAATTGCTTTGGAACCCTAAAAATATAAAAATTGACTTTTAATTGGACATGGTTTATCAAAAAAGTAAATTTTTTTTTATGATTACATTTCAAGATCAAGATAGTGATTGATTGGGAAGACCAAAAATGAATAATTGTTTTAAATTAAGGTTTGTTCTACGGGGATTTTTAGAATTTAAATGGTTTTAAAAATCTTGATATTTCGGTATTTTGAAGTTTTGATTGTAAAACATTAGTGAAATTAAATCTCTTTGAAAAAATATCTTTTTTGGAAGATTATTTGATTCAATATGGTTTAAAAGGATATTTAAGATTAACCTTAATAAATTCACATTATCTAACAATGATAAATATCTTATTGAACTAATAGATTTGAATATTTCCCCATAAATAGTTATCTTATTTTTAGTAGAGTTTACAATTACAATTCGATTTTTGTACTTTTAGCCTATCAAAATAATTCCAAAGGGTCGAAATGCAACAAAATAATATTGTTTTTGAAAATCTTAATTAATATTGAATTTGGTTTTTCTTAAATGTAAGATTTGTTGATAAAACGATAGCTTGATTAAAAATCATTTTACCAATATTTATTATTAAAAAAACCAAAACAAATTTTTGACTGAACCCATTTTTTTGAATTACCCAAATTTTTTTCACAATGATAAGTACATTTGTAAATTTAGAGTGCAATCATTTATGCGAAACTGAATTCTTCAAATCATTTCTTTAACCAAATAAATTGATATTTTGATAAATACAATAGTGGTATATATCCTAGTATACTATATTTATTCATACCAACTAAAAAATGGTATTCAAAAAAATGAAAAGATTGATCAAAAAAAAATAAATCAAAAAACATATATTTCTTGATCTTATCTGTAATATTTGACATAATTGCATATTCTTAATTTGTTTTTGTTTTTAATTCTATATTGAAATACTTTTGTTTGTAAAATTTTAGAGAAACAATTTACTTTTTATTTCAAAAAAATTTCTCAAAATGAATTTAAAAATACTATTTTCATTTAAATTCAAATAATTCTTGTTTTAGTTCTGAAAATTGGAAATTTATTGAATTACTCTTTAGAAATAAAGATTAATTGGACAAATTCCTTTACTTTAATAATTATTTATTTTCTATTAAAATGAGAACTAAAAATTCTGAATCTGATTTAAATTTTTTTCATAATTTTTCTTTTATTCAAGTTAAATATTTTGTAACTTTTTATTTGATTCCAAGTAAACAACCCCTTTATTCTAATTTTTGAAATAATATCCTTTTTTTTTGGTATTTGTTTGATAACAATATTTGAAAAAAGAATTTTGAAAACAAATTTGTAAAAAAATGTTCTGTAACATAATAATAAATAGCAATGGTGCGAGAAATCCAAGGTTATGATTTATTTTTCTTCATCTAAATTAAGAAGATAAAGAAAACAAATCTTCGAAAATAGTCTTTTATCGATTTTTTTTTTATTTTCCTTCTTGATTTCAGCAAATGTATATGGAAAGGTAATCTTTCATGTTTGGTCTTCGAAAAGAAAATATTTGTTTCAAAGACACACTTTTCGGGGGATATTTTTTTGGTTTACTCTTCGATTAATTTCGATCGTTCGTATAAAGACATTTCTCGATCCAAAATCAAATTTAATCAAACCAAAAATTTAATCAAAAAAAAAATCTTCCAAAAAACTGAAAAATAGAAGAATCAATTCTGAATTACATTGAGTTCACTTTCTTTTCACAAATGTGAGTTTAATGTGATGTTTTGGTTTCAAAGTTTCGATATCTGGTGGCAATCAAAAAATATTATTCAGTAAAGTTCACACAATTAAAAATTTTCAAAATGGTAAAATGTACTTACTTCCTTAATCTTTAGATTCTCCAAAAACAATTTAAAAAAAAAAAAATGAAAAAATTCCGTTTTATTAATATCTACAATTAAAATAACATTTAGAAAAAAAAAAAACTTAAAAGTAATTTTGAGGAATTTATTTAATATTTTCAGGTGATTTTTTTTATCTCTAACACTTAATTATTTACTTTATACTCTCAAATTTTATTTATATTCTATTTGGTTATTCTTTAAATAGAATATATTTTACAACTTTTGTCCAAATTTAATTATTTCTCGAGCCTAGAAAAAGATAAGTAAAAAATAATTATTTTTTTTTTACAAAACACACTTTTCGAAATGTGACTGATAGATTGAATAGGAATACATCATATATTCTTATTTTTAAATATTTAAGGTATTTTAAAAAATACTTCATTTTATTATGGAATATAATTCCAGCAGTTATTGATTTTTTTAAAAAAAAATATCGAATATATTTCTTTTTGAGATGCGAATGCATCGAGAGAAAAATATATTCAGATGTTTTTTTTTTTTCAAAAAAAAAATCAATAGCGGGTGTTATATTTTGAGGGCAAACAATATGAAAAAAATAAAAAAGACTAAAAACAAAAAAAAAAAAAAAATTTTTATTTTTTTTTCATCCTTTGCGATCTTTATCGAAAATAGTTAGAAATGTTAAAAACAACAAATATAAAAGATCTTCATTTGTATTTTAATTTCTTTTAATATTTGTTCCAAACTCTCATCTGATATTGGAACTTCGTCTGGTGAATTTTTGTTATCTGATTGGCCACTAAAAGAGTAAAATTTTGGACCATTAAACATCCCAAGACAACAAAATTATAAATAAAAAAAAATGTTTTGTTATTTTCTCTTTTTGAAATTCTGTCATTTCAATTATTTAAAAAAAAAGTAAAAATGAAACCGAATTTTTCCAACTCCTTTTAAATGGTTGATTGCTTCGATTGCTACTCTTTTTTTAATCCTTAGCAAAAAATTTTTATCAAAAAATTGATATTTTTTTTTGATTTCAAAAAGTAAATTGATTAGATTCAAAAGCCAAAATAAACCTTTTTATTTGCAATATTTTTTTTTTGATAAAGTGATCTGATATTTTTAGTAACTTGGATTTTTCACTTTATGAATTTGAATTTTCTTTCCCAAAAAAAAAACCCAAAGGCCAATTTAAACAATTTCCTCCTATATTTTTAATTTGAAAAAGTTTTGATATTTTTTCACTAATTTTTAGCTTATTTTTTTCTTTCCAGAAAAGAAAAGCTTAACCCAATACAAGAACATTTGGTAAACAATATCGAATATGTTACGTGATGTTGATCAGAAAAATATAGCAACATTTTTTATATTTTTTCCAATATTTTTGCATGAGAAAAATAACAATATTATTAAAAAAATTTTTTTGTTAATCAATTAAATACTTTTTTTTTTATCTAACTCAAAATTTTTGAGTAGTTTTATTTACTATTAATCAATTAATCTACTTCTTTTTGTTTTTCTTTTATAAAAATATCAAATATATATTCTAGATAATTCTTTTAAATTCTCAGATATAAAAATATCACATTTTTTCAAGTGAAAGTATTAAATTATTATTGTATTTATTGAAAGCTTTTTAAAAAATATTTATTTAAATTTAACTTTATAATGTAACAAAAATATATATCTGGATAATAAAATCAAAATTCTTTTTTTTAATAAACTATTTTCCTGTCAAAGTGGTTTAACTGTGGTGAGTGGATTACACAATTTTAAAGGGTTTGAATGGATATTAGAACAATAATATTGATTGTTGAAATTTCATAATTGAAATAATTTTTTCACATTTTACTTATTTTGGATTTTTTTTTTTGATAAGTAATTCACTATCATTTTTTCTTTTGATTTACAGATCTATAGTCAATTGTAAACAAGATTATTATGTAAATGTTTATTGAAAAAGCGAAAATGATTATTGTTAAATAATATTTATTATTATTGGAATTTTATTTGATCTTAAAGTGATGAATCAAAAGTAACATTTATCTTTTTTCTCTATTTGTTATTTCAAAATTTTAATTTTTTCAATTTTTTAAGAAAATCTATTTATTTATTAGATTAACTTTAGACTGTCATTAACTGTTCTTTGATGTATTTTATACGACTTATATCGTATTTGTTCTTCAAATATCAATTCTAAAAACTAATTGATATTTGAAATTGATTTTAGAACCTTTTTATCAGAAAAAAAGTTTAAATTTCAAAAATTGGAACTCACCTTAATTTTGAAATTGACAGAAAAATAATATACTCCAGTATTCATGAACAACTAATAAGTAAATCGTTATAATAATTCATTTTCACAATTCTGATAAACATATAAAAACCTTTTATTTTTAAAAAAAAAAATCTAAAAAAAATTGAATCAAAATTTTTGAAAAGTAGTATTACGAACTTTTTCTTATTGAACTTTCAATGAAAAAACGGTTAACAAGAAAAAAGTTTTGCTAATCTATACATGCATTTGAAAAGAAATTACCTAGACTCAATTTTCATAATGTTTATTGGTATTTTGGAAAGATCTTTTTTTTTTTTTTTCTCAACTTGTCATTTTGAAAAATTTTATATCAAGAATTAGTCTAAAAAAAAAAAAAAAAATAAATAACAAAAAATTATAATTTAAAAAAATTTATTATTCGAATCAAATGATAATGGCTTGAAAAAATTTGAATTAACATTCAAATCTACGTTTTCTTTATTACTTAACCCCATTGAATTAAAAGTCTTTTTCTTGTTACTCAAAGAAATCCTATTTTTCTGAGAATTATTATTATTGTTTGACATTTTTTGATTTTGTATTTGTAAATGTTTAATTTTTTTCAAATTCTGGGCGATTTCCAATTGGTTGATTTGGCTTTGTTGTTTGAGTTTTTGGATTTCCTTTTTAAAGTTGCTGATTTTGTGTTCGTAATCCTGTATAATCCCGTTTTGGTTTTCTCTTCTATTGTTATCGAATTGTAATTGGAATCTTAAATTTTGGATTTCGTTCAATAAATCGTATTCAGAATTCTTGCTAGAGTTAAAACTGGAATGATTTTTATCGAGCCGCTTTTTAATTTCCTTCAATTTGAAATTTAAAAGATGATTTTCCTTTTCAAATTTTTCAATTTTCTTTTCAATGTTTAGACTGTTGCTTCTTTGATTTTCTAAGTGGAACTTATTTAATTTGCGTGTGACTCTTTGTAGTTGTTCTTTATACCTTTCTGTATCTTGTTCCAAAGTTGATATTTGGCTCAAATAATCATTTTTTTGCTGGGTTTCAATTAACAATTTCTGCTTTAATTTTTTCAATTTCTTTTCGTTAACTGCATGTTGGCTATTAAAATTCTGAGCGTTTTCCAAATTAAATATTAATTCCTTATTTTCCTTTTTCAATTGAATCAAAAGTCTTTCCTTTTTTTCCAAATTGAGATTTATATTATTTAAATTGCCTTGTAAATCCCCATTGCTTTCCTTCAACCTCTGTAACTGCGACTCATATTTTTGCAACGCCTTTGAATTGGAAATTTTATTTTTCTTGATTTGGATATCCTTTTTAGTTTGCAATTCATTGAACTCCTTTTCCTTTAAATGGATTTGCTTTTTCAATTTTGTATTTTTTTGCTTTTCTTCGATCAGTTGCAAGTTCAATTCATCGACGCTATCATTTTTATTATTTAGCAATGCATTCAATTCCTTGCATTCCTTTAAGTAATTTTGATTTTCATTAAAGATCTTATGGAATTCCATTGTGTTTTCGTTTTGTAAATCATTTAATTTTTCATCGTTTTGCGATAATCTCATTTTTAATAATTTTATTTGTTGGTTCTTCTCAGAGAGAATTGTTTTTTTTTCTTCCACCAAATAATTTTGCTTTTGGATTTCAATTTCAATTTCCTTTTTCAAGTTTTGGAATTCCTCCTTCATTTCCTTATCCTTTTTTTTCAAATTGTAATCATGTCTTATTTCAAGTTCTTTAATATTTTGTTTCAACATTTTTATTTCAGAATTCAATTGGTCAATTGTTATCCGTTTGTCTTCAATTTGATCATTTAGATTTTGTTCATTTTCGTTTTTATTATATTTCAATGACTTTAAAATCTGATTTAAATTTTCCATCTCTTGATCATTTTTTGTCATTAAATTATTTATTTCCCTTTCATTATCATTTTTGAGTTGTTCAATTTTTTTATTGTATTCATTAATTTGCTTTTCATTTTTTTCTATCAAATTGTTCTTTTCGGCAATTAAATTATTCTTTTCCGAAATCAAAATATCTTTATCTTTGAGCAAATTATTATTTTCATTTTTTAAATTTAAATTTATTTCATGAAGGACATTTTTTTTATTATCCAATTCAATTAATTTTTCTTTTTGAATTTTTTCAATTTCCTTATTATAATTCTCAATTTTTGACTCATATTCTTCAATTAATTTCTTATTATTTTCCTTGTATTGATCTTTTAATTCTTCTTTTATCTTTTCGCTGTTTTTAATTACATCTTGCTTTTCCTTTTCGAGATTGGTTATTTGGGTTTTTATTTTTTTAATTTCGTTTAATAATTGTTCATTTTCTTGAATGAATTTTTTATTATTATCCCTTTCAATTCCAATTAATTCGATTTGTTCCTTTAACTTCATGTTTACTGATTTTAATTCCTCTTGCTTTGTGGTATTATTATTTTTTAATTTTTCAATCTGTGATTGGCTTTCCTTTTTAGTGGATTCAATTTTTATTGTATGTTCTTTTTGAATTTTTTTAAAATTGTTATTTAAAGTTTCAAACTCCCTTTCTAGCGTTTTATTGCTCTTTAATAATTTTTCATATTCATTTTTGAGTTTATTTTGCATTTCCCTTTGCTTTTTTTCATTTAGACTTGCCTTTTTTTCCTTTTCAATTAATTGCTTTTTGTTATTTTCATCTAATTTTTTAATTTCCTTTTCTTGTTTCTTCTTAGTCTCGTTTATTAATTGATCTTTATCATTCAAATTTTTATTTAATGATTTTAATTTGTTATTTTTGCTTTTTAGTTCGTTTTCCATCTTGAGATTATTTTGTTCAACCTTTTTTAATTTTTGTTCCAATTTTTTTGTTTCTTCGTTTAGCTTTTTATTTTCGTTCAGTAATTGGTTTCTTTTTCTATTATTTAATTCCCTTTCTTTATTGAATTTATCCAATTGCTTATTTAAATTTATTAATTTATAAGAACTATCTCTATTTTTTTCATTTTGGGATTTTAATTTTTTATTTTCCTTTTCACAGTTTTCTAATTTCTTATTTATTATCTTTAATTCTCGATCTAAATTACTTTTTTCACTTTGGATTTTATTTTTTTCAGTTAAAGTTTGTCTTAATTTGTTTTCTACTTGCTTTAATTTGTTCACATTTTTTTCAAAATTTTTGTTTTTATTTTCAAAATCACGATTTGAGATTCTTAATTCTCGATTTAATTTTCTTTTTTCGTCTTGCAATTGTGAGACAATATTTTCAGAATTATGTAATTGTCGATTGATTTTTTTTTCTGCTTCTTTGTTTTGATTTATTATTTTTTCCAAATCAGCTATTTTTTTTTTCAATTTATTCATTTCAATTTTATTTGGATTGTTAATAGTGCTATTTTTGGTTTTTGTATAACTAGTACTGGTTTTAATATTTTTATTCTTATTATTGATCGATTTATTTTTTTTAATTACTTTGGTTTTTTTTCTGTTAATTGGCTTTGTGACAGTTCGTGTTCTAATTTCAGAATCTGATACCCCAGAAATTATATTGTTATCAGAATTTATTAGTTTTTTATTATTTTTAGTCATATTATTGATAATTTTATTTTTGTTTTCAATTATTTTTGAATTTTTCGTTTTTTCTTTTTCGAGATCATTAGTTATTGTTTTTATTTGCAATTTTAATTCCTCCACATTTTCTTTTTTTAATTCGTTATATTCCTTTTCTAAATCTTGATATTCTTCATCTTTCCTATTAATTTTTTCTTCATATTCTTGTTGGCAATTATTTAATTGGTGTTCCAATTCTTCTATTTTTTCTTGACGTGATTCAATATTGATCTGGGCAATTTCTAATGCCAATTCCTTATTATTTAATTCATCTTCCAATTCTTGAGAATCTTTATTCACATTTGAAATGGTACCAAGATCTTGGATAAAGGCTTGCTTTACTTTTTCTGCTTGGGAATCTTTTAATTCTTGATCGGACTTTGTTAATTTCAATTTTAATTCATTAATTAATTTTTCTTGATCATATAATTTCTTTTTTAGTTGTCTATTTTCCTCATTGACTAAATTGTTCTCTTGTTCAAGCTGATCGATCTTTTTTTTTAAAAATTCATTCTCCTGAGTTATTATTAAAGATTGTCGCTTGTCCCGGTTATTTTTGATCATACTACTACCGCGGTTGTTGTTGTTGTTGTTGTTGTTGTTTTGTGGGATTTGCTCTAATTGAATGCTAGGAGAGGAGTTTTTATTCATTGATTTTTTTTTGTTTGATGAAATTCGAGTTTTTTTTAAATTTTGATAATTTTCTGTGTTGTATTCATTATCATTATCCCCATCATTATTATTCTTTTCCTTGTCCTTGTCATTTTCATTTTCTTTTTCTTTTTTTGAATTTGCAAAACGTTCAGTGGATTTTCTCTTTCGAGACAAATCCATGTTTTGTTTTTTCATCTTTGGTGTTCTTGGTTTTTTTTCATTATTGTCAATTAACTTATTTAATTCATTATTAGAATATTTGGGACTGTTGTTTAATAATTTTTTAGAATTTTCTTCTTTTAAATTATCTTTTTTTAATTGACTATTGGGTTGTTGTTTTTTTAATTTTGGATTTATTTTCATTTTTTTAATTTTTTTTTTATTTTCTGGTTGATTCTTTTTTTCTTTATTGTTATTTGGGTTTTTATTTTTAAGATGGGTTTTTTTTTTCTTTTTCTTTTTCTTTTTGATCCCAAACGGTTTAAATCCTCCTAAATTATGGCCCGGACACCAAGTTTCTCTCCTTAGCGAACGGATCTTCTTTTTATTTTTATTCAAAATTTTCTGATTCAAATTGCTATTTGATGAAATAATTAATGTTTTTAATTTTTCAACCTGCTTATCAGTTTCATTTTTTAACCGTTTCTGTTCAGCTAACCTCAGAGACATTTCTTCATTTAATTTCTGTTTTTCTTGGTTTTCTTCTATTAGGCTTTTTATTTGATCCTGGTTCTGCGCGACTTTTAATTTCGTTTTCAGACCCTTGATCATTCTTCGGTATTTCCGAAGCAGTGCCCCTTCGTCCAAGATTTCGTTGACCTGTGGCTTATTTTTGACACGGCTCGCGCTTTGTGCAAACTGTAAGGTTGACTTTGAGATTTCCTTATATGAAAACGCCGGGCTGAGCGTACAAATGATTGCAGTCATCGCGTTGCCACCAATTGAGGGCTTCAAGATCTTTGTCAAGTTGGAATCCCGGTATGGGATATGAGACGATTTTCGATCACTGAGCCTGGAAATTACATTGCTCAAGGCTAAAAGCGACTTGTTAATATGAATACCTTCAACGAGCCTCTGCCCAGATGTCTGTGAATGCATAATCCTTTCAGAGCCTGCCAAATCAACTAAATTTAAGCAACTGACACGCACAGCTTCGTCGAGATCTTGTTTTTTTCCCTTTTTGCTTGTGCTTTGTTCGTTGCCTTGATCCGTTGGCTGGTTTTCTTGCTTCTGGCGCTTTCTCCTTGATTCAACAACCATCCGGAAGAGACAATGAGATCTTGAGGAATGCTCGTTCACATTTGTCGCGCCGACATGTCTGTTTTGGTTCCCAAACGAAATAAGCTCCATAACTTGCTCAACAGAGACAATGATCTCTTCCCTTAAGTTTTGGACAAAAAATCCCTTGTTCGGATCTTCTTTAACCTTCAATGCTTGGGAATTTGGATTTAAAAGATCTTGAATTTTTTCATTATAAATTTCTAAATATGAAACACGAAGCAAAAATTCTCTTGTTGTTGTCTAGATTGATTAAAGATTTTGTTTGTTTTTGGGTTTTTTTTTGGGTTTTGTGTTATTTGTTGAAGGGGATTTCAAAATTAATTTTTTTTTAGAAAAAGGAAGAGAATTATAAAAGTTTCAAAAAATGATAAATTAGAATTTGAAAGAATGAAAAATTCAAGTGACTATTACAAAGCTTCTCACTTTTGAAAAGCATTTCCCCTTTAAAAATGTTAGAAAGAGTTTAAAGTGTTTGAAAGTTTTGATAATTGTTTGAAAGTTTGAAAAGGCTGAAAGCTCGATTGAAGTCATGAGATTTTTTGTAATGAAGATAAATAAAATCACAAACTATTAGAGACCCATTTAAGTGGTGAATTTTAATTACAATTCTTTTGTATTCGTAGGGGTTAATTAGATGTTTGTGGTTTTTTATCTTTTATATGTTAAAGGTATTTGAATTTTGAAAGTGAAAAAAATTTCATATTTTATTTCCACTTTTTTTTTTTTATTAGTTAATTTTTTAAAAAGACAGATTGGAGTTGATGATAAGTATGAATTTAAGTGGATCTTTTTATTGTTTATTTTTGTATTTTTTGTGAGGTTGAGTTGGTAATTTTTGAAAAGCGTTGTACTCGTAATGATTTTGTTTTCCAAAATTTTGAATGATTTTTGGAACTATATACTAAAAAGATGGTAAAATAAAGAATTATAAAATCAATTTCAATTGTGTCACACCTAAGTATAGGTATTTAAAATTCCAGGGATTACAATTAAATAGAAATTTGATTTTCTTTTCTTTAATCGTGTTTGGGGAATAAATCGGAAAGAATTTTCATCCAAACTTTTTATTCTTGTTCATCAAAGAGTTAATTTCAAGTAGATTGATTGAAATTTGTGATCTCTATTTATTTGATTGGTTCTTTTTTTATTGGTATACATTTGATATATTATGAGCGAGCAAATAATTTACAACGAACTCTCTCTTTAAGAACTCTATTTGTAGAATGAAAAAAAATGGAAAAAAAATCTGAAAATTTATCACATTTGTATTTCAAACAACCAGTGAAATTAATTTTGAAGCAATTATTTAGTCTTTGTAACAAAGTGAAGACAAAGTCTTTAAAATGGGTTTATAAATTTGATCTGTTTCATCTTTTGAAATGCTTTATGGTCTGTTTTTTATTGATTTGTTTTTAAAAGATTTAACAAACCATCAATATTTCGTTTCTTTTTAGGAAGATCAATTAATTTTGAAATAGGTTCATTTTAAATTTTTAAAGTTGGGGGGCAAATGGTTTTTGGAAAATATTAATGAATAATTTGATTGAATTATCAATTTTTTTTTTTTTTAAATTTTGTGAAAAATTGTTTAACGCATATATTGCGCCTATAAAAATTGTTTTTTAAGGTAATTCTGTGAACAAAAAGAAGAGATAATTTACATTCTTAATTGAATTGAAAACATCTTTCACAGCAAGGGGGATGATTCCTGGTATTTCTGAATTGCCTGTCAAAGTAAAGGTTTTACCAGATCCTGTTTGTCCATAACAAAAAATTGTTCCATTAAATCCTTTCATTAAAGATGTAATAATTGGCTGACCAACTTTGGTATGCACATGCTTGGTTGAAGACTTTTCGTTGAAGATGAAATCAAATCGTAGACTTTTGTTTAACATTTTTCTTCCTTTTACAGAGCTTGAGGAATTTGGATCACAAATACTCTTGATTGTATTCCCTTTGACTTTCCATGCCTTTTTTTCTTTTGCAAGTTCTTCACTTTTACTAAACGGTCGTATTCGAATTGAGACTTTGATATCCATTTGTTCTGTTCTCAATTGTGTTTAAAATTTTTATTTGGAAATTGTGTTTTGTTGTTGAAAAGAGTAAAATCGATAAAAGTTTGGAACGAAAAAAAATAAATTTACACAATTTATGTTCATACAATAAAATTTATTTCAAAGGGAATAATCAGTGTCAATCTTTTATCCAAATAAGAGATATTTATAATTCTAAAATTAATGAACATTATTTTTATTTTTTGATTTAAATATTAACGGTTATTTACTTTTTACTAGATTTTTAATCGTTCTCTGTTTATTTTATTTAAAAGTAATATTAGTAAAGTTATCAATTATTTCTGCGGATCAGAATCACTATCTATGGAGAAGAGTAAATTAAAATTTACATAATTGTCATTTATCTTTTTTGGATAATATAATCTCGATAAATAAGTGAATTCGAAAAATCTTGAAATTAATCTTTTTCTCATGTATGAATAATAAAAGACAATCCATAGTTTTTAAGATATTATCAAAGTTTCAATTCTAAATCTTAGAAGTTTTTATATAATTGGTTTGTTGACTTCAAAAGTTTGGCTTATTCTAATGATCTTTTGTTCTTATTAAAAAAACTTGTGATAAAAGAATAAAAATTAGTGTTACTAAAGAAATCCAGTGCTTTTTTTTTTCTGGTTCACAAGGAACAACAAATTCATTACACAATAGTATACAATAGTCCAAATTATTTTGTTACTCAAGTACTTGGATTTTTGAGTTAACTTTATATTAAGAATTGAATATGTTTAATTTTTCCAATTTATTTAATTTTTTTGATAAGATTTTTTGTATTTTTTTAGATCAAAACAATTTTTCGAACAAATCTAACTCAATTTTTTGAGATAAAAGATTTTATATTTGATCCGTAATTTTAAGAATATCTTTTTTAAAATAATAGAACTTTAAGAAACCAATATAATATTTACTTATAGTTTATTGTAAGTTTCTTTGATCTTTCATTTAATATGCCGATTTGAGATAAAAAAGAAGTATGGATTTTTATTTTGATATAAGCATATTAACAAGTATGAAGGAGATTATTTTTGTAACAGTATATTCTTGATGGATTCAGGGAAATACTTTTTCTTAAAGTTTAAAATCTCAGAAATTTGAAAAATGATTATCTTGTGTTAAGTGTGGTGGCGATTTTTTTTTTGGTTCTTGACTGATCGATCCTTGAAGTTAATATGGATTATAATAGTGGTTAAAAAAGACAATTTTTAGCAATTGATTTTTTTGTTTTGTCCCTAGGTTAGCAGTATACTTCTTTGTACAGGGACTAAACCAAACTTGATAAATAAGCTGCTTGACCAATATTAGAAAAGTATATTATTATTTTTCCAAGAAGTTATTTTTGAGATTTTGTTTTTTAATTCAAAAGATCTGATACTGACGGTTAGTTTGGATTTTTATATTGAAAAACAAAAATCAAAATTTATAAAATGTAATTATTTTGAAAACCTACATTCAGTAAGTTCTGATATTACATAAGAATAAAAAAAAAAATTGAAATTTAATCTTGTTTTAAAAATAATCGAACAATAAATGAAATATCGAACACTTCAAGATCAGAAAAAATGATAATTTAGGGAAAATTATTAAATTTCTAATTTGGTCAAATTTCAAAATTGGTAAAATTCTCATTTTTTTCAAAATAGTTAATTCCATTGAAATATATTGACTGTGGGTATTTAAAACCCTTTACAGGTAGGTTAAAGTGCGTTATGGTATGTTAGAGTATGCTAGAGTAGGTTTTTGGTGTTTGAATGGTATACTAGAAAATTTTGGGAAGGATTTTGAAAAAAAATTATTAACTGACCAATTAGACTTTTGAAACTTGTTTAAAGGGGGAAAAAATTTACACTTAATTTTGGAGGTTAAAATTGGATTTCGAACAAATTTATAAAAATATTTATTATTGATGATTTCAAAATTTTGTATTTTCTACAATTTAGTAATAAAATACTCCCAATCGCAAAATAATCGTTTTTCTTTTTCCTTCCACAACCATAAAAAAACATTAAAAACTTTCATACCAATGATAATAATCAAGAAACTCTTCAAAAATATGAAAAATTTCAATTCGACCAATTTTGAAATTTAATAATATACCCATAATTTATTTTAATTTTCATCATTTCTAATAAATTTAAATAAATACCCAAATAGTTTTGATTCATTTTCCATTTTTAATTATTATTTTTATCCACTTATTGACAAATATTGTTATTAATTTATATGTTAAAAAAATAAATTAAAATTGATTATGAGTTAAAAGATTATTGTCCAATAACTTTTTTGATATTAGGATAATCATAATTATTAAAAAATCCAAAATGAACAAAAAAAATTTGTACATTTTTTTTTAATATCTCTGTGCTGAAATTTAAAAGATTACAATCATTTCCACTTTTAAGGTATAAAATTTAAATTAAAAATAAGGTACATAAAAATTAAAAAAAGATAATATTTTTTTCAAATTAAGGCACATAATTTAGATTCTATTAAAATAAATTTTAAAAAAAAAAATTCAAAATATGTGACTTAATTTGAGATTTTTATTGTACTTTCAATTTTGTTGAAAGTTTGTGTCTTAAAAGTGGAACTGACTGTATGTCAGCTTAGAAACATAATAACATGAATTATACCAAATACAAGGTAATCGTTTTTCGAGTTTCAAGGATTACAAAACTTCATATCCTATCACTTCAATAATAATGCCAAAAATAAAAAAATTTTTTTTCTCCCTTGAATTAACAATGGGTGTCCTTTAATCCTTTCTTTTATCTGATCCATTATTTAAGAACAAAATTTGCTCTGTATTACCCACAAACCACATTTCTAAATACCTTTTAATAGGCCATATCTTTTGAATCACTCATCTAATAAAGTATCATGAACAAATGTAATAATTTCATTTTTTCTAGTTTTTCACAGAAGCAAATTCTTTAATTTTGAAAAAATGACTCAACAAACAAAAACAAAAACAAAACCCAAAGAAGGATATTTGTTTCGTAAAAAAGTGATTGGTTGGAAAAAGAATTATTTTTGTTTAAATGGTGCCGAACTAACTTTTTATGAATCAAGAGAAGTATTTTATCTTTTTTAATTTTCAACTGATTCCTTGACTCTTGATCTTTTCTTTTTTGTTAATTCTTTTTTTTTCTGTTAACTCTCTATGAACCTTTTCCTTCTCTCCAAAATGTATTTCATAAAAACTACAAATTTTTTTCAAAAATAAATGAAAAAATCAACACCAATCCATTGACAACCCACAATTTAATTAACAAACCAACAAAAAAAAACAAATTCGATTGACTTTGTCCAAGAATAAAAAATTATTAGGAACCCTAGACATCAGTGAAGCACACATGCTCCAAGAAACAGATGAAAAAAATTCCAAACATTCCTTTATTCTCACACTCCATCTTCCTGGTGGGAAAAGATTCAAACTTTCAACAGACACCCAATTTAATCGAGACTTGTGGATGAAAAATATTGAAGTTTGATTTTTCTTGTTCCCATTTTCCTTTTTGTTTTTTCTTTAATTTGTCTGTTAATCTTTTGGTTTTAATTCTTCAAAAAAAAAAAAAAAAAAAAAAAAACCTTCCTATTTTTTTTTTCAATGACAAAAGAACAACCAAGAGCAAGAAAACGAAAATGAAAATGAAAATTAAAAAAAAAAGAATTTTAGTCAGATCTCAAATCGCTGATGAATTGTAATTTGTTTTACGAAGGGTTGATGAAATTCAACATTTCATGTTTTTTTTTTTTTTTTTCTGATTCTTTTTCTTTCGTTTTCTTTTTTATTTTCTTTTTGTGAATAACCAAACACACACCAAATAATAAAGGAATTAAAATTTAAAAATTCTTAATTCTTGGAACAATCCACTTTTGTTCTGTTTTTTTTTTTTTACTTTTAATTCGAAAAATAATTGATATTTTCTCTTTTCGTTGTGTTTCCTCAAAGGTGGTGGTAAGTGCCAATAAAAGGTTTCTGGGAATCGTTTTGATCCATCAACAAAACTGTTTTATTCACTATAAGGTTAGTCTATCAAAATTAGCTTGAAAACAGCACAAGAAACATAAAAATAACACATTTTTTTCCGTTTGTACACCAAACCCAAATTATTTGGTATCACCAATCTTAAGAACAAACAGATTTTCAAGCGAATTTCCTTTTACTATTTGTTTCAAAATAAATGGAACAAAATTTTCCTTCAACTTTCCAAAAAAAAAGATTTATAAATCGTGTAACATTTCAAATATCATCTATTTGTTGTAAAATAAATGAAACAAAATTTTCATTCAGCTTTCCAAAAAAAGGATTTTTGAATCATGTAAAATTTGTTAATTGTTTTAATTCCTAAAATCAGCATTAAATAATTAATTTGCCTTTTGGAGAATGGGGACTTTTGGTGATTTGTTGGAATTCTTTAGGATTGGATTTTTTTGGAAAACTGAATGAAAATTTTGATCTTTTTATTTTGCAATTAATAGTATTAAAGTCAAATTGGATTTTCAAAATGGAACGAGGAAAAATAAACTGACTATTTATTTTAAATTTATCAATTTCAACAAACGTTTCACACAGGATTAAGATGAACAAAATTTTTTCTCAAAAAAAAAAAGAAAAAAGTGCCAAAGATCAGCACCCAATTTCGAATTCAAATTGTTGAGGTTTATAATTTTGTATACAAACGCGTCAGTTTCAAAATGTTTCTCTTTGGCGCTTTTTGAGATCTCAAATATTTTCTTTTTGATTTTTTTCATTTTTCAAATAACTTCTTTTTAAGAAAGAATATTACACAATTATTGATTCTACCAAATGCAGATGGTTATAAAACTCCACATAACTCGTATTAAATTGGTTTAAATTGATTTTGCTCATAAAGAAAACAATTTTTTTTCAATTGAAGAAATTTAGCCATTTGGAAATAGAAAAGATAAAAAGATTAATTTTTTTTTTGTTGCTAAATTTGAATTTTCGAAATTTAGTATACTTTTAAATTTTTTTTCTACTTCAAGATACCACAAATGTTTTTGTTTTAATGAAAATCCTTTGAAATTTTTTTTTATTTATTAAATTTTTTGTAACTAGGAATTCTGAATATTTTTTTCCGTTATTTAAATTTTATAAAGCAATTTCATTGAATTTTGTTTTTTTTTTTTTTTATTTATTATAGTTTTTTTATTGAGATATAGTTAATTTTGTTTATTTTTTGTATTTTGAATATTGAATCTTTTTTTTTTTGTTAATTACATTTTTTTCATTCAAAACATGTGAATTAAAGATCTTAAATACTACAAAAAAGGGATTTAAAAAGAAATCTTAATTTTTTATTTGTAAACTCAAATTCACTCAAAGTATCCCAGTCAAAAATGAAAAAGTCACTGCTGTTTTTAAGAATCAACCAACATACGACTGTTTATAAATAAAAGAAAATAATAAACTTCAAATGAAAGTCAATAATCATAAAAAAATACTTGAACAGACTATAAAATATGGACAAAATTAAATATTCAAAAAAAATTTTGGTACCTTTCATTGGAATGTCTTCAGCAAAATGTCTCAATTTTTTTGGAAAAATTAATTTTTTAGAATAAAATTTTTTAATAATAAGTGTATTGATTTAACAAGAAATAACAATCGTCAATTTTCTTAAATTTATTTTAGTGTATCAAACATTTTTTTTTTTTCAATTTAATTTTTTGAAAATAAAGAAAAAATAGAAAGACAAAACAACTGAAAAAAAAAGCATAAAGAAAAAAAAAAAAATGATTAAATTAGAAATAATTATAAAAACAACAAAAAACAAAAAAAAATGACTAAATTATAAAAAAATGATCTACAAATTGAAATATATTGTGATAATAATAATGTATTAAAATTATAGAATGTGTTCTATTGGTTCAATAAAACTTTCCCCTTTGACTAAAAAAGAGTTGATTTTTTTGATGCTTTTCTTTTAAATCCTATATATTTTTTTTTATTTTTGAAATTTTTTCAACCAAAAGAAAATCAATTTGACAAAGCTCCTTTTTGTGGCTAGCCATTCATTGGATATTGTATAAATATATGATGGGTTGTTAGATCCTTAATCCATTAATTTATTATATCAGAAAAGTATTTTAAAATAAATCTCCATTTTTCTAATTTAGAAGCAATAATTTCTAGTAATCAAGAATTATTATAAAATTTTCTTTTAAAAAATATTTTGTATATTAGATTATATTGTTGGGTTTTCCTTTTTTTCTCAGGATTTGAAAGAATCGAGCAAAATCAAAGATTTTACTGGTTTCTTTTGAATTCTTGAAAACATATGGTCCTTTCATTGGTTTTTCTTTAATTTAAAAAAATTGATTTAAGTCTATTATATTGTTAATTCTTTCAAATTTTGGAAAATTTAGGGCACCTGAAGGCAAGATAAGTAAGTTGACCGGCATTTTTCTTAGGTTTACAGAATTTAAAAGAATAGAGTATAATCATAGATTATAATTTATTTTTTTTTTTCATTTCTGAAAAGCCTTGGACAATAGAATATTTATCATCAGTTAAAATTTTTTTTCAATATTTCAGTTTTTTTAGAAAAGTAAAGAATTTTCAAAATTGTTAGTTAGTATCCATCAACTAAATATCTCAAAGTTGAAATAAACTAAAATTCATTACAAGATACATTAGAAATTTTTTACCCCCAAAAAACTTTTTTTTTCATAGCTAGAGACTTTTAAAAAAAGTAGTACTATCATCAACAATAAAAACAATAACCTCAAGAATTTGAAGCTGAGGGGAGTTGCTTATATTGTAAATAAACTTTATTAATTTATGATGATGAATTATTGAAAGTATTCGTTTTGCTAAACTTTGAATTTTTCAATTTTATTTTTTCATACTCAAGAAATCATAAATCTTTTTATTGAAATTTTAAAAATGATTAGAGGGAAGAAATATTGATTTTTATTGGGATTTTAAAATGGATCTTCAATTGAAGATCAAAATTTACAATGTTGGTTTTATCAAAGGGTACAGAAGAATTTTAGTTTTTCAACTGTCAAGAAAAATAATTAATTGGTTGGGTTTACTCCATTCCGGAATCAATTATTCTTTGATTTATATTATTCTTCTTATTTCTTATTTGTTCTTCGAAGTTCAATGATAAAAATTATTGGTATTTGAGAATTTTTTGAGATTCCTTGAAAGAAAAAAAGTTTAGATATAAGAAAATGATGAAATTAAAGTTAGATAAAGTCAATATTTTTTTTTAAACAAGGGTTATACAAAACAATAAAATCGAAATGAAATTATTAAGGTTTTGTTTTTAGATGGGCCTTTTTAATATCATATTATTTAAAAAATAATAATTGTTTAAAATATTTTAAACGTAGGTGAGAAAAAAAAGAGAGGAATTTTACATTCAGTTAAAAATTAAAGTTTTCATTTTATTAATCCCAATAAATCATAAAATGTTTTTAGCAAAACTAAATATATTTTCAAGGGGCAATTATCCCTTTTATTTTAAAATTTTGCAAGAATTCTCTCTAGATAAGATATGTTTAAAAATATTGTGGGTTTTTAAGTAAATGAAGTTGTTTTAAATTTTCTTTTTTGTTTTTTTTGTGTATTTTTTTTTCTAAGTTTCTCAAAACTTATTTTCGCGTAATTTAGTTACATAATCGACTTAACAGTATTAAATCAGTACAATTATCCACAATATGTATCATATCCAAAGATTGATATATTTCTTCACTTTACTTCATTAAAATCTACATTAAAGTAATAATTTGTTCCAACTGAAATTTTCCTATTTTTTTTTGTATTCTAGTGTCAGGAACATCAAATTTCATGATTAAAAATCAATACATTTATGGTGGTTGAATATCTGTTGGGTATGGTATCAATATATATATATATACAAGAAATCATGTTTACCTCGTTTTAAAGCATATGTTTTGTTCGAAAGATCACCAATTGAAAATATTACGATAATCCGTTATATTAATGCATGTGTCATCTTATCACAATTTGTTTTTTTTTTTTTCATTAATCATAATTTGTTATTTTCTTTATGAATTTATTATGGATTGGTTGTTTGGTTAGTTTATTTGAAAAACGGTGTTATTAAAGAATTTTTAGTAGCAACAAAATTGATAATAACAATAATAATATAAATATATTGTGAAAATAATTGAAAAAATCCGTGAATTTATTATATAAATTTAATTTTTCAAAAAACATCTAAAAGGGTTTTATTGGAAAAAATTAAAGATTAAAAATTTAAAAAGAATAAAAAAACGAAATCTTTTTATAAATATCTTGTATTGTTGGTAATATTTTTGTTTTATTTTAGAAAGTATAAAAGAAATAAAACAAATGAAATAATAACAGAAAATTAAATATTAAAAATAGAATAATTTGCGAAAAAATACAATAAAAAATAATAATAATTAAACTGTTGTCTCAGTATCTTTTAATCTACCCGAAATGATAATTTGCATTGGCACTAGTTGTGTTATTAAGAATCTAAAAGTGCCAAAATGAGAAATAACATCTTCACCTAAAAATGAGATTATCCATTGATAATAATTATTTAAATTAACTCTTCTTGTTCCCCCAACTTCTGATCCTCTGCTTATAAAATCGTTAACTCTTATCTTTTGTTCAGATGACAATGATGGTGATGCATGTTCAATTTCACCTAATAAAGCACCATATGCAGAATAAATTGTAGTGTTAGCTGTAAATTCCCAATCTTCTGAATTTAGAATATACACTATCTGACTTGACTTTGATTCAGAAAATATTCTACAGTTTAGAAATGTATATTTAACATCAAAGCCCGTTAAATAGGATGCCGATCTCCAGAGCCCAAGACCACCAGCTGTGATTGGGAAATAAAGCAATGCTTTGGGGAATTCACCCTCGAATTGAAATCTTTTCTTAATGTTTTGTATTAGTTCTGTGTCAAATCTGTTTCCATTAAATAATCTTTTCTCAATTTCAATTGTTATCTTTCCAATATTTTGTAAATGGTCTCTGCTAATTCTAACCATTGGAGCCATTAAAGAGATATAATATTTAATAAAGATGTTGAACAAATTGACCTTAGTGATGATCGGGATATTGCTTTTGTTGATTCTTTCTTTTAACCAATCTACAGATTGGAATAATTTCTGGTTATTGATTATAAATTTTCCTTTTTCTTCTGAAAGGATTAAATAGCCCCATGTTACAGAGTTTTCTGGTAAAGGATAATTTAATAACTGTTTCAAATTATTGACAACTTCTAATTTGAGTTTTTCCGTTTTTGGGGTAAATATGTTAAATCCCAACTTGTCCAAATTTAAATCCATACCTAACGTTTCACAAAAGAATTGGATCGCGTTATATGCCTTAGATATTTTAATTTGGTTGTTAGAGCATATATACATATCATCGACACATCGGATTATCCGAATTTCAGATTCATTGTAAACATAGACTTCTAACAATGTCATTATTAATTCAGATAGTGTATTTGATAATGTATAATTCATTGGCAGCCCATTTAAACTTTTTTTAATAATAAATTCTTCTTCCGTCTCCTTTTCCTTTTCTTTTTCTTTTTCATTTTCTTTTTCCTTTTTAACTTCTTTTTCTTTGTCTTCTTCTTTGTCTTCTTCTTTTTCTTCTTTCTTTTTCTTATCTTGTTCAACTTCGACTTCAATTTCAATTTCTTTTTCATTTAAACCATTGAGCTTATTCACAGGGATTTTAAAAGGGATTTTTAAAAATTTATTGATGAGACTGATGACATCGGAAGGGAAACCAACTAAATGTAAAATTTTTTCAACCACTCGATGATCAAATTGATCAAAATAGTTTTTAAAATCAATTCCAAAGACATAATAATTCAAATCAGGGTTAACTTCTTTATTTGTAGTTATTTTGGCACTCAAAAGCTGGATGATCCTGTGGAAATGGGTCATTTTTGTACTTGAACTTTGCATATTATAATCAGTTTGGCTAGAACTACCAAGTGAACTTTTCAAAAGGCCCATAAACAACTCTGTATAAACAGGGTGATCTTTGATGGTAGTGCAGTTAGTAGAATAAATATTGTATGAATATTTGTTGTCACTATTTTTTCTGATGCAAATACTTGTTTCTTTATTTTTGAGTGGATGATCAAGGTTTGTTTGTAAAAATGATTTTAAACTGTACCCAATCCTTTCGCCAATAATGTTCCAGAGCAATGTTTGGTACAACCCATAATCAATATAACTTCTGAATTTGGTTTTGATCCAAATTGTTCGTGTTTGAAGGTATGATGTTTCCAAATTCCAGTCAACAGATTCCAAGTTCTCTAAAGAAATGGTCAGTGCGCCGGCGTATTCGTTTAGTAGGACTGTGTCCTTTAGGGTCTTGATGGCTAGCTTCCTATTCCTGAGACAATGCTTGTAACTTGAAGAGATTCCGTTCAAATGCTCCTTCACTTCTTCTTGCATGACCTTCTGTGTAATTGTGCTTGTAAGTTCGAGCAGCGAATATTTAATGGTCTTGAATTGCTTTTCGAGGTCTTTTTTCTTTGTGAGCTCCTCTAAAAAGCCCAAATCGGGCTCCTTGAATTCTTTGATGTTCAGCCACTTTTTGATCGCACTTTGTTCACAATTAAACCTTTCTTCTTCATTATGGATTTTTAAATCTTCAGTGCTTGCCCACTCTTCCAAGAGATCACTGAAAAACGACGCATAAACTGCTCTTCTTTTGCCTTGTTCTAATTTCTTGAGTAGATCCTTCTCCATTTTCTTTTAACTTCTTTTCAATTTTGGATCCAATCGAAACCTCAAATTGAATTGGTTTCAAATTTGGTAAATCCTTATGAAGTGGCACCTGTGCAAATGTTGCACTTTCCAAACCTCCAACTAAAAGTCTGATCCTTTCCATGGTGCTTTTTTCATTTTTGATCCTTTTTAAGATTTTGTCATAATGGTCCAATAATTTGATACGTTGTAAAGATGACTCTTTTTTTTTAATGTTTGCAATAAATTGATTTTCACTCATTAAACAAAGAATTGTTATTTTTAATTTGGGTTTTGGTAAAAGAATACAGAAATTGATCTTTAAAAAAATGTTTTTCGTTTCTTTTTGTTTTGTTTTTCTACTTTTATTTTCTTTATTATTCCTTTTTTATCTTCTGATTAAACCCTATTGGTTTTTACTTTAAACAGCTATTTTGTCAATAAAAAAATTCTCGTTCTTCAATTATTCATTTACATTTTTTTTTTACCGTAGAAGCTTGGACTTCATAACAAATTTCGAAATTTGAAATCCAAACAAATCATACATCGAAATTAAGGAGTAT
Organism: Anaeramoeba flamelloides; assembly: GCA_027625915.1. Taxonomy (NCBI): domain Eukaryota; family Anaeramoebidae; genus Anaeramoeba; species Anaeramoeba flamelloides. The sequence continues at coordinate 5,106,698 of JANTQA010000032.1, read as the reverse complement.
GCTTGGTATTGAAATTTGATGCCCCGTGTGATAAAAGATGATTTTGTCGGTTAGTAACTCTGACAATTATTTATTCAATGAGATGTAAGTAGAAAAAAAAGAAATTTTTTAACTCGAGTTGTCTCTCAGCGTATCTCAAAATGACAAAGATAATTGCGAAAAAACAGCTTTTGGAGAAAATAACTTTTTAGGTTGAGGTGGCAAACCTGGAGATGATGATTGGCTGCTTCTTTGATTTATTTGTGATCTGTGAGAGAAGATGAGAAGGTTTGCCACTTAAACCTAAAAGTTCAAAATGGAGAAAATTGAAAAATTTTGATGAATTATTGTTGAAAGGTTCTTTTTTATTTCCAAACAAAGAACAAATTGGTTAATATGTACGATAGTGTATTTGGTATTGTATCAAATCCACTAAAATCCACATTTACAAAAATCGAAAGATCATTTTTTCTCAACTGACACAATATTTTTTTTTTAAAAATAAAAAAAACTGACTAATTTTTGCAAATTTAATTTTCAAAAGATCCTTGAATGCAAAGAACCACCAAATCTTTCCCACAACACACCACTCCAATTTTCCTCGATACACCAATTGGGTTTTGAGAGAAAAGATCGAAACGAAGAAAACTTTGACAAAGAAATATAAAAAAAAACAATATTTTTTGTGTTTAACATGGATCATGTTGTTCCAAAAACAATTCGAGGAGACAATCTCCTCTTAGTCATGGTGGGGAGATTTATTCAAGGAAAAACAACAAGAACCAAACAAAAAACAAGAGAAACACTCAACGTCTTTGTTGTCAATTAATCTGGTTTACGAATTACTAGAACAAAACAAGGAACCCAACATTCAAAAATCTTAGAGAATTGTGATCTTCGAAAGTTAGAGTTGTTTTTTTGGTTTGTTTGGACTGATCTTCGTTTTTTATAATGTTAAAAAATCGTGATTATTTTTCTTTTTCATTTTCACGTTCCTTAACAAGGTGTTCGAGTTCACGTATCTCAAAATTTCTTTTTGATTTTTCATTAAAAAAATTACATAAAATGATTTTTTGATCCAAATTGGAAAATATTTCCAAGATCATTACTCTGTGTTTTAAATGAGATTGGGTCAAAAGGTGTTGAGACAAATTGATCAATTGCCAACGTAGTTCTTAATGGGAATACTAAAAGTGAAATTTAAGAATTACACTAATTTATTGTTCTTCAAAATGAGATCTTTTGGAAGGGTTTATTTGGCAAAAGGAGGGGAAAAAATTACCCCTTCCTTTTGCTTTTCTACTTTTTCAAAGATTTTTAAAAACATCAATTCGAATACATCAACTTTTTTTATTTGTATGAATCTTTTTGGTGAGTATATGTTGGGTGAGAGAAGAATTCCGAGGTTAAGTAATCTTGAAGAATTGCGAAAAAACAAAAACAGTTGAAATTTAATCCCATTTAAGGAATTAGCGTCTCCCAAACAGAAGTCTAAGATCAAACTATGTTGTTATTGGGTGTGTAATCACATTAGTGCTACACTTGTGCAAATGTCTCTAAAAAATCGATTAGTCAAGTCGGAATAGTTGTTAATATCATCAATTAATAATGATACAATGTATTAGTAAAAACTCCTTACAATTTGTTAAAAAAATCGGCATTTTTCACAAATTTAAAGATTGAATTATCAATCTTAAGACTCCAAAGTTGCAAAATATATTTCTTAAATTTGTGGAGAAATGTAGATTAGGTGCTCAAAAAATCAATTTTTTTACAAGATTAAATAATTAAACTAATAGATTTTTTTGAACATTTATTATTCTATATTGAAAATATATTGATGTTAAAATTAGATTTATAAAAAGGAAACAAAATGGATCAGTTTTTGGGTTTTTTATGTTGATGATTATTGAGTTAATCTTTGAAATTAAAAAATTAAAAAAATTGTTACTTTTGGAAGTTCTGAATATGAATTATGAAATACTGTAATACTATTATTTGAGTTTCTATTTTTAGATTTGGAAAAGGAATTATAAAAAAAAATTTCAAAATTATACTTTTTATTTTTGATAATTGGGATCATTAGTAAAAAATGTAATAATTTATTGTACAATAAGATTTATAATAGATTTTTTAGAGATATTCGAGCCATGGTTCACTAATATCATTTACACCCAATTACAAGATACTTTGATTATAGAGAAATCTATGGTGATACCAATCCCTTAAATAGAAAAATCAGATACCATTAGTTGACGATATCTTATCATTTGATCGATCAAAAATTGTTGCTGAAATTTCAACAAATTTGGTTTTACAATTTTTTCTTCAGCTCATTTCATTATTTTGGATACGCCAGTTTTTTTTTTTTTTAGTTTTATATTTTTTTCTTTTATTTGGAGAAAAATGATTACTGATAAAAACATTAATTTAGGGCAACTTAAATGTGGTTTAATGTTTTTTTTTGAAAAATATAATAAATTAGATTTGATTTTTACCTATGATTTATTTTTGGTCGGTTCAACTTTTCAAAATGGATTTTTTTTTTTCAGCTTGGTGTTTATTTCAAAATAAGTTGATACCCCTGTATTCTTGAAATTGACAATAATTCACCCCCTTTTTAAAAAAGAAGTGCAATTTTTTTTTCTTTTTTGTACAATATTTTTGATATGGTTGAGATAACATCAAGTTTTTAAAGCAATAACATGTAGTTGTATGTTGTCCATTATATTGAGGAATATTTTGGGGCGAAACCTCTTCGAAAAAGATTTTTTTTTACTTAAAAAGAAGATAATAAATACCAGTTTTCATCACTCAAATATATCATATAAAATTGTGAAAAGGGTTTTTGGTACCTTTTTTTAAAATCGTAATCTTTCAGATAAACATTTAAATCGACTTATATTAAGCAATTGTCTTATCATCAAAATCAATTTGGATTTGTTAAAATAATATTTGAAAAAAGTTTAATATGGTATTTTATAATAAAATTTCATCTCTTTTTTGGAAATAGTTTATAAAAATTTAAATATTTATGATCAACTCGAACTAATCTATGAGTTTGCCTATAATATTAATATTTTCGATTAGAAAATCTATTTTGAAACCTTTTGAATTTTCACTTAGATTTGGAACAACTTTTGTTCACAGAGAAATTCAAAAAAAAATTATAAATAGTTTTTGTACAATTGCCCATTTTTGAAATCTTTAACTCCACTCTGATAATGGCTCTTGACAAAGAACATTTTGAAGATCAACTCAATTTACAAAGTTTCTTAAAACACATTTAAAACCTATAAAATGCTTTTTTCAAAGCTGAGGTCTAAATATTTGCAAAATGAAAAATGAAGAAAAAATTTTCAAATTTTTATAGAATATTATCAGTTTTGATTAAAAATTAAAAACCATTACTCACATCCTTTATTGTTTCTAATTATATACAAATTATCAGATCCAAATATATCCCTTCTTTTTGTTCCTATTGCTTATTTTTTTGTTTCTCTTATGATATTTTTGACGAATAGAGAATTTTCCAAAAATTCGAAAAGAAAAGTCGAAGAAAATTTAGATCCTTGAATTATTATTTCTCAAAATTAATGGATGGGTTTTATTGATGATTTTTGAGACAACACAGTTTAAGGATTTGGCTGGCTATGTAGGATTCGTTTCTATTTTCTTGATTTTTATAAATTTGACAAGAGTATAATAATCAAATTTTTTTTTTTAAAAAAATTTGAATTTCAATCACCTTCAACGTCTTAGGGCGTTAAGTTTATTTTAAAAAAAAGATACTCAACATAGAGTTTGTCTCTTGAACATCTGATCCTTGTTGATTAAAAAATAATAAAAAAATGGGATAGGCAAGAATCGAACTTACGTCATACGGACCACAACCGTGCATTCTACCATTAAACTACTATCCCGTTATTTACATAATTTCACCATATATGAAATGTTGATGTAATACACACAAAGTTGCCCCTCAATTACAAAATAAGAAAAAACTTTTTATAAAAATTTACAACACTTTTCTCGATCATTTTTTCTACTTCAACAAAAACGAGTCAATCGTAAAAGACGTTGATTCAATGTTTAGCTACGTACGTGGTATGTTTCTTCAAAACAAGGTCTCGTTAAACAAGTAAACAAAGTATCACAATTATAATTTCTTCAAGAATTTTTTATGAAATTTTGAATGGAAAAAAGAAAAAAGACAAAAGAAAAACAAACACACATACTACTTTCGAGTATCCAAAATTTCGATATACTATTATACTTTGTAGACTTCATTCGCTCCAAATAGTTTGATCGTTCCACTTTAATTGATTTATTCAAGAAAAAGCTTTTAAATGGGAGAAAGTCGATTAATTAATTGCACCATTGAATCGTTTGTCGTCCGTGGGAACTGTGCTGGGTTGGAGGGTTTATTTCTAAAACAACGACTTCAAAAAATCAATAAAAGAAAAAAAATAAAAAACAAATTTAAAACATTTAACGAATTTCTAAACGAAACAATCAATTTTGATAACTCTAAACCTGTTTTATGTTATACTAAATTAAAATTTTTTAACGTAAAGTTCTCAAAAAATATTTTCAATTGTCGTATCTTTTTTAAAGATCAACAAAAACAAATTATTTTTCATATTTTCTTTTTTCCTATTTTGTGACTCAAAACTGATTTTAATTTTTGAAAATTATATTTTTGAGAAACGAAAAAAACATTTCTTTGAATTGAAAAAAAAATCATAATCAAGAAAATACAACATTATTAAACAGTACTGTTAATTGTAAGATAAAAAGATCAAACTATTCATTTGTCTTTTCAAAAGAATTACATTCCTCAAAAATTAAAAACAGATAACCAAAATCCCCAATTCTAAAAAAGATAGATTACTATTTATTGCAAAATAAATGGAACAAAATTTTCATTCAGCTTTCCAAAAAAGACTTGTTACATCATGAAACATTTTCAAATTTTTAATTCGAATAATTAACTGAAATTATTAATTTTCCTTTTAGGATTGGGGTCTTTGACTATTTATTTTTAAATTCTTGGATAGACGGTTTTCTTGGTAAGCTAAATGAAAATTTTGATCTTTTTATTTTGCAATTAATAGTAATTATTTAAACTTCTTTTCTTAATGAATAATTTGAAATGTTGTCTGATTTCTAAATCCATTTTTCGAAAAACTGATTGAAAATATTGTTGATTTTATTTTTCAACAAATAGTACACTTAATTTCCAAATACTATTTGTTGCAAAATAAATGGAACAAATTTTTGAATCAACTTTCAAAATTATAATTTCTAAATCGAAGTAAAACGATTTCAAATTTTTAATTCTGAAAAGTAGTTTAAATTCTTAATTTGCCTTTGAGAATTGTAAACTTTTGATAATTTATTTTATTACTTGGAAATGTGATTTTATGGAACGACGAATGAAAATTTTGTTCTTCTTATTTAACATTAAGAGTAAAAAGATCCAAATTTACATTTAGATTTTGAAAATAAGATTTTTGAAATAAGGGAATTTTTTTATAATCTAAAAAAATGCTTATATTTATTAATTTATCTTTTTAGAATAGGGGTCTTTGAAGATTTATTTTAATTCATGGGAGTTTTTTTTTTTTGGAAAATTGAATAAAAATTCTATTCAATTTATTTTGAAACAAAAAGTAAAAACAATATATTAGAAACATTTAAATAATAAACATTCAAGATAAAGTGATTAAAAAGTACAAAGAATAAAAATAAATTTTTCAAAATACGTGTATTTGAAAAAGAAGAGCTTTGGATTGAAAATGAATTCCCATTTATTACAGTTATTTGAATTCCCAATCGGATAAAATTCCACTTAATTTTTATATTTTACAATTCAAAATTCTTCTTTGAAGGATTTTGTGTCCACCCAAAGTCTACAAGGTATACCCAATAAAAAAAGACAATACAAATTAGTATTACCAAAACAGTGTGTGTTGAAAAATTTAATCCGTATTACAAACCAAAAATCATGTTTTTTTTTTTTTTTTTTTGTTATATAAGACTTATACACTAACTGTTCAAAGAAACTGACAATTAAACACAGCATAATTATCGTTTTAGCTTTCTTAAAGTTCTATTATTCTAAAAAGAAATCCTAAAAATATGGGATCGAATCAGAAAATTTATCTCAAAAAATTAATCAAAATTTTTTGATATTTTAGCAAAACACAAAAATCACAAAAAAAAGAAAAAATTAGGAAAAATTTTCAACAAACTGCATCCCGAATTTAAAATTTACTACTAATTTCAAGGAGTTTACCTTCAAAATTGATTTGAAATTTGGTATACCACTGTCTAGTTAATTATATTTTACCATACGACAAGAAGAAAACTAAGTGCGGAGTTTATTTTGAAACACGGGTAATAGCTGTTGCGAGGGCATTATTTTGATCACCGAATGCTATCCCTTGAAAATATCTTATTTTAAAAAGAAAAATGAAAAGGAAAATGAAATGAAAATATTTACACTTTATTTATTTAACTACCATTATTTTGGTTGATAATATTCAAAAAAAAAAAAAAAAAAATTCACAAGATCTCAATTGAGAAATTTTAACATAAAAAAAAAGTTAAAAAAATTGACAAAATTAAAAAATATTTTCAAAAATTTCATTCCTACAGTGATTAAAATAATGGATGCACAGCTATAATAATCCATTTTTTAATGTAAAACTCATGTACTTTTTTTCTTATTGATCCAATTCAACAACTAATTCATTAACCAAAATTATACCAAATTTCAAGTCATTTTTGAAGCTTTACTCTTAGATCTTTTGGGCACTTAAAAAAATTTGGAATAAATGATGTTTAAAAGTTTTCCTATTTTTCTCAGGGTTTTTTGCAATGTTTTATTTAAAAATAATTAGAAAAATATAATTCATGAAAAAAAAAAATTTTTTTGTTTTTATTTTTGAACGAAGTTGTTTTTGATTCCACTAATTTGGCCGAATTCCTAAATGTTTATTTAGAAATGTTAATAAAGACCCAAAAATTAGTCTATGATCAAATAGTGGCAATAAATATGTTGAATCTTTTTTATAATAATATAAAAAATATTATTATTTTTTAATATATTTGATATATATATATTTTTTAATTCAGATATCAAGATTTTAAGATTATTTTCATAGGCTGGGAAGTTCCAGAGTAAAAAAAAAAAAAACAAAAAAAAAAAAACTCGATTTTTTCTAAGATTTTTCAAATTTGATATTTCGTTTTTAGAATATATTTTTTAATGGTGGAACTTTTAGAAAATAATATCTGATTTAATTATTGTTTATCATCAGTTCCTATATCATTTAAGGAATAGGTCTTTTTGAAAAAAAGAAACTAGCCTTTTATTTTGAAATGCTGAATTTCATCAGCACGTATGGATTATTAAAGGGGCAATTATAAAATTTCAAATATTATCAATTCAAAATGGGTTGAAATTATTTTTTTCCAATTTTTTTGTATTTTTTTTTCCATAAAAAGATAAAATTAATTTGAACTGTTATTTGAATCAAAAAATTATATTTTTTCAAGTTTAAAATTGGTCAAATTGAATTTTTTATATTATTGAAGAGTGTCTCGATTATTTTCCAGGACACGAAAGTTTCTAATGGTTTTTAATAATTGTGAGAGGAAAAATCAAAAAGATTATTTTATGATTCGTAGTATTGTATAAACTAAAATCGTGCGATTATTAAAAGGTTGAAATCATCCTTTCGAAATACAAACAAAATTTTGTTTGATGTCCAGTTTAAACTACTCAAATGAAGTGTAATAAATTTTCCCACCTTAAAACAAGATAACCAAGTCCAATGCCTCATTTTAATTATTTTTTTTTTCAAATCTTGGGCATTATTCCCAACAATAACAACTAAAACCCACCCTATCATTACCTAACCCGGCCTTATCCTGATCTTATTTGTAAAAGACAATAAAATCCAATTAAATAATATGATTAATCATTTTTTTTAGATATTTCTTCAACAATTTTACTAATTTTATTTTAGATGGGTATTTCAAGAGCAAAAGACAAAAAAAGAAAATTAACTGGCGGAAAAAGAAAGAAGTGGAGATCAAAAAGACAAGCCAGAATCGGAAGACCACCCGCAAATACCAAACTTGGACCAAAATTGATCAGACCAGTAAGAACTCATGGTGGAAATACCAAATATAGAGCACTTCGTCTTGACTCTGGTAATTGGTCTTGGGGATCTGAAGGTTTGTTACAAGATCATTCTTTTTTTTTGAAAAATAAATTTTTTTTTACTTTTTTGTTATGTTTTGCTTTTTATTTTGTTTTTTATATTTTTCTTTCTCTTACAAAAAAACTTTCTTAAATTGTCTCTTAAATTTTGAATTGAATAAAAATTTTAATTCTGAATTTTTTTTTCTGATTATGAATTTTCAAAAAAAAAAAAAAAAAAAAAAAAAAAAAAACAAACAACCAAAATAAAAAAAAAAATTTTTAAAAACAAAAAGCAATCTCAAGAAAAACAAGAATCTTAGATGTTGTTTATAATGCATCAAACAATGAATTGGTTAGAACCAAAACTCTTGTTAAAGGAGCTATTGTTGTAATTGACGCCACACCATTTAAGCAATGGTACAAACAATTTTATGGTGAAAACATTGGTGATAAAAAAATCAAAAAAGGTGAAGAAAAAAAAAAAAAAGAAAAGGAAACTGAAGAAAAAAAAGAAGAACTTAACCCAAAACAAATTGTAATATTTGTCTTTCTTTATTTCCTATTTTTAATTTTTTCAACCTATTGTTTTAAATTTTTCTTTTTCTTTTTTCCTATTGCACAACAAACAAAACAAAACAAAACAAAATAAAACAAAACAAAAATTAAACACTTGTTCATTTTGAAAATTCAATATTTGGATTCAAAAAAGAGACAACAATGGAAAAACAAAAACGAAAGAAAAAAGAAAATGAAGAAATACATCCAAAAGAAAGTTAAAAGAAGAGAAGGGCACGTAATCAGCAAACAACTTGTCGATCAATTTAAAAAGGGAAAACTATTTGCATCGATCAGTTCAAGACCAGGTCAATGTGGTCGCTGTGATGGTTATATTCTTGAAGGTGCCGAACTTGATTTTTATGTTCATAAATTAAAAACACGTAAAAAAAAATAAATGCATTTTTTGATCCTAATCCTCCAAAACTTGAATTTTATGAAAAAAACATAAACAGTTACTCTATAAAATTCCCGAGAGTTCCATTATTCTCACCGGATAATTAAGAAGGTTTTTCCTTTTTATTCGGCTTATTCTTCATTTTTCTTTTCTTCATTTTTTTCTTTTCTTTTCTTTTCTTTTCTTTTTCTGAATAGGACTTTCTTATTCTGAGAAAAGAAACTTCTTAATATCTTATTCATGTCTTCTATGTTTTCGTTTTATTGGTAAAATTTTCAAAGATTTTTTTATTTTTTTAAACTTTTCAATAAAAGCACTAATTATTTACATTTAAACCAAAAAGTAACTTTAAAAACATATTTCAAATAAAGATGTTTTTTCTAGATATTTAACCCTTTCAATTTTTCATTATTTTTTTTCTTTTCTTTTCCTTTAAAAAAAAATTCAACTTGAATTTTATTATGTTTGAAAAATTCTTCCATTAGTAATTCTCGCAATGATGAATTGTTTTCCCCTTTTAACCCCCCCTTTTAATTCTCTGAATTTTTGACCCATTTGCTTCGTAACACAGATAATTGTTTTTTTCATGCTTGAAAAAAGATTTAAGGGATCAGTCTTCTACAACAACAAGGCAAAATTTTAAAATATGTTATTGGTGGTATTCTCTACTTACAAATTTTGTATATGCCAAGTGTCAAAAAATTCTGATCGAATAAGAAACCCAGAAAAGAAATTTTTTTCATTGAGATCAATTTTTTTTTTCATTTTTTCTGAAAAAGAAAACTATTAAATTCATTTTATTTCTCACAATTTAACAAAATTTTACCCTATTTATTGTCATTTTCATCATTATTATACTATAACAAGTCTTTGTTACCAGTAATATTAATATAAAGATTTTTGTTCTTTTTTGAGATAAAACTTTTGGTTAACCAAAAAATTGATATATTTAACATGATTAAAAAATAATTGTATTTTTTAAGAAGGATAGTTATAATAATCAAAGTTTTAAAGCCATTTATAAAATATTACAAAGAAAATTGGTTTTTGGTTTAAGATGAAATTCGATTTTTCAAAATAAAATTTTATTGAAGATCTTTTGGGATTAGTTAATTTTATCCTCGAAATTCAAAACCAATTTTGTTCTGCCAAAAATGAATTGAATTGTTATAATGATTATTGTGAATAGAACAAAACAATTCGTTTAAAAAAATTTTTCAAAATTGAAAATTATTTTTCAAAATTTTATTTTCCTTTTTTTGAAAATCAGAAAAAAACTTTCCAAAACCTTGAAGAAAAAAAAAAATTGCTTAATAGATCTCAATTTAATTGATAAGGTGTAAGTTGGGTTCTACCAAATATTCATTTATTGAATCACCCATACCACAATTAGTTAAATTGGCTAATATATAAATTGATATACAGTCATTTTCACTTTTAAGGCACAAACTTTCAATGAAATTTAAGGCACAAGAAAAATCTCAAATTAAGGCAAAAAATTTGGAATTTTTTTTTACAATTTATTTTTACTAGAATTTGAATTTTGTGCTTTTATTTGAGATTTTTTTTTGTGCCTTAAATTTCGTTGAAAGTTTGTGCCTTAAAAGTGAAACTGACTGTATTAATCAAAGAAAAAGAAACCAAAAAAAAAATTTATTTTCAAAATCCATACTTTCCAACATAAAATGAAACATATGTTTTCCCATTTTCAAGAATTAACTTAATTCTCAAATAAAATAATATTTTTACTTTTTTTTTTATTTATTATTGGAAATATGCAAATTTTAATTTCAAAAAAGTGACTCAAATTAATAAATTGTTTAAATGAGGTTATCTTATCCATTAAATAAGTTGAAAAATAAATCACAAAATAATGATTTTTGAAGATCTTGACAAGATTTCATTTTATTTTTAAAAATAACTACCCCCCTTAAAATGATTTAACTTATTTGTTAATAGAAAATAAAGGTTATTTTTTCTTATTTATGATGTAAACATGTAGATTTTAGAATTCGAAAAAATAAAATCAAATTCACAAATTATTTAAATGAGAACAACTCCCCAATACCCGGAACCAAAACACAAAATACAAATAAAAATAATAAAGTATATCAACAAATTTTTTATTTTATTTTTAGAAAGAAAAAAATCCCTAAGAAAATATTTTTATTTTTTTTTTGATAAATAGATTTAATAAACCTATAAAAAGGTTTACATATTTTCATTATTATGACTTTATTTTTCTCAACACCCCCAAACATCAATCTTAGTAAATATATACAAATTATTTTCAAACTCACATTTATTTTGTTAATTAACGTTAAAAATATTGTTTATCATTTTTTATTTTATCTTTTGAATTAATTAATTATTATTTGAAACCAAGTATTAATTTATTTATATATTTTTAAATCTATTTTTTTTTTTTTTTTTTTTTGATACATATAAGCTAGTTTCACTTTTAATATATAAAATTTCAAACTAATTTAACGTACAAAAACATTTTCAAATTAAGCCAGAAAATTTTAATATGAGTTAAAATTTTTTTTTATTTTTTTTTTTTAAAAACTAGATGCTTTAATTTAAGTTTTTTTGTACCTTAAATTTCGTTTAAATCGATCGTCATAAAAATGGAACTGATTATAAAAAAATTCTTTGTTTTCCTTTCATCATTTTTTCAAGTTTTTTTAAAAAATTCCATTTAGCTGAATATTCTTAGCAACATGATTTTTTTTTTAAATCAAGATTAAACCTTGTTTACCATTTCACTAAGTATCACATGTAGTGGATTTTTTTTTAAATCAGGACCGACTTAAAAAATCAGATTTTTTCAAAAATTTCAAATGTTTTTTCGTTTCATTTGTTGTTATATTTTTTTATTTTTTAAAAAAGTTCTCAAATTGTTTTAAAGACTAACTTTTTTTACATGGATTGTGTAAAAATTCAATTGAAAAAACTTAAAAACAATGAAAAAATAAAAAAAAAACACTTATATACAGATAGGACATAATTACCTTAAAAAGCCTTAAAAAACAATAGGAAATTCGTGGATTCACTTTTAAGCGAAAGTGTAGGTATTTTACAAACATATAAATAGTTTGATTTTCTCTTTTGAAAACACAAAAACAATAAAAAGTTGGTTTTGAGTTTAAAAATCTTCAAAATTGTAAACTCTTTAAACACAGTGAATCATATTAATTTATTTTTTTTTTAAATTTTACTAGTTTTATTTATTTTTTTTTTCAGAAAGGAGTAATCAAAGCCAATTTACTAAACAAAAAAGAGAAGAAGAAAAATAATAAAAATATTCAATTACAAATATATTAGAGGTTTTGATGATAACATGCTATAATTCACGACAAAGTTACAAAAATCGCGATAATTTCAACCAAATCGCGATATATCAGAAAATCGCGATATTCAATATTATCGCGATAATAAAACAAATCGCGATATTCCATAAAATCGCGATAATTATTAAAAAATCGTAATATATGCCAAAATATTGCGATTAAAAAGTAATCACGATATAATAGTTGATGGGTTTTTGGGTTAATTGAGAAATATTTTTCAAAAAAAATTTTTTTGATCAAAAAATAGATTATGTGAAAAAAAGTCATTCTTTGAAAAAACAACAAAAAAGATACTTGATCCAATCAAGGATCAGATCAAAGAGTTTTGTTGTGTTTTCATTTTATTTGGTTGACAAACCTATCGATCCTTTAAGATCAACAACAATAAGAACTAAAGAGAAATAAATATTTTTTCAGTTAATCGTGGTGTTGTAAATTGAGTTGAATAAAAGACCTTCTAAAATAACCAACACTTTATCTGTTCTTTAAAGAATGTGATCTTGGGTTACAATATTTTCATTTTTTCTCAGCAAGCTAAAAGGAGTTGGATAACTCTTCAAAAGATTTCACAACATCCTTACCAGATGATCACCAATTAGAAAGATTTTTTATACAATACTTGTCTTCTTCTTTTTCTTCTTTGAGAATCTTTGTTTTGGACAGAAAATACAATTAGAGCTTAGTGGTTTTTGTTTGATCGATCACCAAAAAGAATGAAAATTATTCTTTATTCTTTTTGGTTATTCTTAAATGGTGAAGGTAACAACTCTATTTTAAGAAAACACATCTATCTTATATTCAAGTGTATTGTTGAAATGGGTAATTATTAGTTGATCATAAAATTTGTTTGAGATTTTATATTTTGTTAAAAAAAATGAAAAGAAAAAAAAATTTTTTTCTACAACAAACCAAACTCATTCCCTTTATAAAAGTTTTCTGTCTTTCAAAACTTTCAAACACTTGAAGACAGTTCAGAACCCTTACAAACACTTTATGGCATTATTAAAGGGAAAGTGTTGTAAAAGTATCAAGGCTTTGTAAAAGTCAAGAGATTTTTTTTCAGATTTCAAAAAAATAATTTTTCATTTTTTCGCGATAATATGAATATCGCGATAATGTTATTTCTCGCGATTTTATGATTTTTGGCCATAAAGTTGGACTAATCGCGATTTTTTTAATACTATTGCGATTTTATTGTTAATATCAGGATAATATATGTTATCATCAAAACCTCTATTATATCATTTGTATGACCAATTTTGAAATTATCTTTCGCCCTGAAACAGGAGGAGTAAAAACCAGATAGAAAGGTTCCCAGTAATACATAAGGATTACACAAACCATAATTAATAAATTAGAATTCCATAGCTCAGAAGAGTGGGGCACCATGTACCCGAATTTATATATTTATAGATACTATTTTAGGAATTATTTATTTTTAATTTTTTATTTTCAATTTTTTCTTTATTACCCTAAGTTTTCTAACCATAATAACTTTGATGAAAAATTCACAACAAGAAAAAGAAATTTCCATAACAGTCAGTTCCACTTTTAAGGCACAAACATTCAACGAAATTTAAGGCACAATTAAAATCTCAAATTAAAGCACAAAATTCCGATTCTAGTAAAATCAATTGTAAAAAATAAAATTACAAATTTTGTACCTTAATTTGAGATTTTTTTGTGCCTTAAATTTCGTTGAAAGTTTGTACCTTAAAAGTGGAATCGAATGTAATATGATTAGTCAGATTAAATAATTTTGAGTATTTTTCAAAAGAATAACATTTTTATCTAATTTTTTTATTTAAAATTTTTGCTAATTTTTTTTTCGATATGATTCTGATAAATTTATATCTTTCACAATACCAAATAAAGTGATACACATTTTGATAATATTGAGTCCAAAAATTTTACTAGTTTGGAAAGAAAAGTGGTCAAAAATTAACTGCTTAACCAAACCCAAATAAGATTAATTCACTTAATTTTTTTATGTTTTGATTACACAAAAACATTCCCTACAAAGGAATTTTAGGTGTCGCCCAAGTGTGTAAACTACACTTAATTAAATTAAAAAAAACTTCATACTGTGATATTTAAATATTTATATCTATTTATCTATCTATCTATCTATCTATCTATCTATCTATCTATCTATCTATATATATATATATATACCCACACTCTCTATATAAATATATAATTACACAATTTTCATTAAAATTAGCTTTATTCTAAATACTGTTATGGTTACTTATATTATTTTTTATTTTTTTAGATTTAGTATAAACGAAATTTCAGAATAAATGGTCCATGTTTAATATGAATTTTGAATTGCTTTTGTATTTGCATAATATATGGATCTGGGATGAAAAAAATTACAATTAATTTTAGATTAATAAAATTTTTTTAAAATGGAAGAAAAAAGAATTTATTTATTTTTTTATTTTCATTTTGATCTAAAATTTGGATTTAGTTAGATCAGAATAAAGAAAAAACGTGAAAATCTTCGATTAAAATTTTATCAAGGGCAATTGTTTCTATCTTAGAGTATATTATTCAAGGTAATTCAAGATTTTGTTTGTAGAAATAAAAATTAATTAAAAAAAAAAAATATTCATTCCATAAAAAATTAAAAGAAAGAAAATAAGGTTAAAGCGAATTGAAGATTCGAACTTTAAAAAAAAAAAAAATTAATAGATTAAAAAAATTTTTGGGAGATAACCTGACTCCTTTTTGATTCAAAATCATTTTTTTCTAACCAGTAATCTTCTTTCAAAATACTTTTAGCCAAATAACTAGCAGCTTTCCATTCATTATTTTTTTGTACTGAAGAATGGTTTATCTCTGGATCAATCGAATAATCTCGAAATTCTTTTTTCAATTCCAAGATGATTCTTTCCTTTAATCCTTTCACAGAGCAAAATTCACCCGAAAGACATATTTCAGCGATTAATTCTGCACGGCAAAGTATAGGCGATTTTAAAAGAGACTTTTTTAACATTTCAATAATGCCAAGATACTTTTTTTTGTTTGTTTGATATCTTTTTGGATCAAATAGGAATTCCATACAAGAAAAGAACTCGTTTGTTGCAGAGACTGCTACAAGATCATTATTGCTGCCCTTAGTTCCCGTTTGCTTTTTTTTAATTTTGATAACCTTTTTTTTCGAGACCTCTGATTGGGGGTCAAGCGAGACAAAGGAGAGCTTTTTTTGGAGGTTGGCAATGATGTCAACAGGATCTCCGCCAAGTTGCGTCAAGTCATTCCCAGACTTTGTCAGTAGATCAACAAGGCACTGGGTAACTTCGTATGCGCCATAATTCTGCTTGACGATGGCATGGCTGATTACTCGATCTTGGTAAATGGGAACAACGCTTGTCGTGTTTGAAATGTGAAGAACAAGTGCGCTCTCAATTTGGAAAAGAAACTTTGTAATTAATTGTTGCCTTGCAAAGTAGACTTTCTCCACGCCAAAGTTCGTAAAAAGAAGCTCGCAGATCCTTTCTCGATCCTCCAATCTTGTAAACAAACAATCAACAACCATCACTTTTTTCTTGGTTTCTTCTTTCTCTGTGTTGGTTACGCTTAATGAATAGTTTATTATTGTCTTCATTTTTTCAAAGTCCACATGCTTCCCCTTTTGGATTGCTGGTGTGTTTGGTGTGCTGCTTTTCACATGCAAATTTGGACTATTTGTTTTAAAAGTTTTTGATGCATTGTCACTCCCAGAAATGCCCACACGAACAAACGAACTTCCTAAATCTAAAACAATACATTTTGGGTTATCTAATAGCTTATTTTCTTCAGTCATGTCTAATAATTTAATTATTTATTGCAAAATTTTTAGTAAAAAATGAAGAAAAAATGTTTTTCACAAACAGTCTTAATTTGTGAAAAGGAAATTCTGATTTTTGTAAAGTTATTTCGAATTTTTTTTCAATTGAACAATGTTAACCTGTTTTATTAAACATTTTGTTGGATTGGATTGTAAACTTGTATTAACTTTATAGATTAAGTTTTTGATCAAGAAAGTTTGGAAGGTAAAATTGTTCTTCAATTATTTATTAAAATAAGAAACTCCTAACTGTGGTAAAAATCAACGAATAATCTTAACTCACCACTTTAGTTTGAGAATATATGATGAAGGAGGCAAAAATGACCAAAAATATCTCAAAAAACAATATTTTTCTGATTTTTAATTGATTTTTCAGGTTTCAGTTTTGTGATTTTTCTCAAGAAAAAATATTAGAAAAAATAGAAAAAATGATGCTATATTTTTCAGATCTATATCATTTAATATATTTTATATTTTTCTTAAAATTAATTTTTTTTAATTCAACTTCCAGAACTTGGGGTGAGTTTATAAATACAAAAATAAAAAATATTTTTCAATTTTTAAAACAATAGGAAAGTAAAGTGTAAAATTTATTAAAATGAATATGGCAATTGACAATATCTTTGTCAACTAACTACGAAATTTTTAAAAAATATTGTTGGTCTTATAAAATTGTGATATTAAATAAAATCCAGTTTAATGTATAAAATTGCAATATTGGACACAAATAGTGATGTTCTATAATATCTCGATAATTGCCAAAATATCCTTATAAATGTGAAAATATAGTGATAAAAATTAAAGCATTGTATTACAGCCAATTAAATTTTGGCCAATTCCACATAATATTTTTAAAAAGAATACAATTTCTTTTAATCAAAATAACAGATCCTTGAAAAAAGATATTTTTTTAAAAAAAAAATCAAAAAATAAATGAATTAAAATGATTATCAGATCAAGATTTTGATTCTAAACTATTTTTTTCAAAAAGGCTGACCAATTATATTATATCCTTCAAAGAAGTTTTATAAGAATTTACTCAGACACTTATGAAAATAACTATTGCTTTTTGAAATGAAAAATCTTTTTTTTGATTTCTTCAAATTTTCAATTATTTTTTTCAATTTTTTCATTTTTTTTTTGATCTTTCTTTTTAGTTTTTTTTTTTAAAAAAAGATCCCTGTGGAAAAAAAATATTTTAGAAAAGAAAATACACCTTAAAAAAATTGGTACTATAAAATGTTTTTCAGTTATGTTTGGACTAATGAACAAAAAAACTTTCTGCAAAGCTTTTTTAAATGAACGTTCAGTAATAATATAAACATTTAATTCTCATTTCTAAAAATTTTACATATTTTTTTTTTAGTTTTTGTAGTTATTTATTTTCAATTCAGAAAAAATATTAGAGTTTTAGATGTTTAGAATAATAAAAAAGAGAATAACACAAAATATTTAAAAAATTGTTGTTTTTGAATACTAAAGATTATTTTCTTTTTCTTTTTATTATTTTTTGTTATTAACAATTTTTGGAATATAATTTATTCCAATTTGATTTGGTTGGTATATTAACCACCACTTTCAATCAATAAGAACTATGATAAAATGTTAACTCCAAGGTTACCAATCTCTTTTATTAGTATAAATTATTGTATTTAAAAATAATTCAAAAACTACAAATACTTATGTATTCTTTAATGAATGTGCTCTTCATCAACTTATTTTCTTTATCTATTAAAGTTTAATTGATATCAATAACCTGGAAAAAAAATTTCAATATTTATTTATTTATTTAAAGTATGGAGCAATTAAAGAAAATTTATCAAATAAAAAAAAAGAAAAGAAGAAAAATAATTAAAATACAGCCAGTTTCACTTTTAAGGCACAAACATAGCAACGAAATTTAAGGCACAACAAAATCTCAAATTAAAGCACAAAATTTGAAATTTTTTTTTTTACAATTTTTTTTACTAGAATCTGAATTTTGTGCCTTAATTTGAGATTCTTTTTGTGCCTTAAATTTCGTTGAAATTTTGTGCCTTAAAAGTGGAACTGACTGTATATAGATAAAACAATATTATCATTTTCATGACCAAGTAGAAACTATCTGTTGTCGTTAGGTTTTCCAGGATTTGAAAGATTTGAGTAAAATCCTTGATTTTGCTAAATTATTAATAATTCAGGATAATCGCCATTAGTTTTTTTTTGATTTGAGAAATCAAAATTAAATTTCTTAAATTTTCTTTTATTTTTTTCAAATTAAAAAAAAACCACCGTTAGGTTTTCTTGAAGACACTTGACAACACTTCTCCTGAATACACATGAGGAGTAAAAACCCAATAGAAAGATTATCGATTACATATAAAAATTCCACAATCCATAATTAATAATCGGTATTTCGCGACTCTCAGAGTGGGAGTACTCGGTGTCCGAATTTCTATATTTTTTACAAGTTGTAGTCTTTTTTTGTTTTCACATTAAAAACAATTTTCAATATACTATTCACTTTATCAAAATTTATAAGTATTGATTGCAAAGTTAGTTTCTTTTTGTTTGCCTTCTTTACTTCTTATCTTTGTATTGTACAGAAAACAAAACGAGACTTTAAGAATTGTTTTTTTAATCGATCATGAATAATATAGATAATTAACCTTACTCTTTTTGGTTCTATAACTTGTGAAGGTAATTTACTTCCTTTTCAAAGGCATATCTATAACATTCCCAGTAATTTATCTAAATGGACTCTGATTTATTGGATCCTAACATTCATGGGGGATTTTAAAAATTGAAAAAATTTAAAATCAAAAAAAACAAGAATTTTAATTCAGAAGAATAATTTTCATATTTTCTCGAATACATGAATTCTCATAGTTTTATAAAAATATCATGATTTACTGGATTAATCACGATTTATATTATTTACAATGATTTTTTGAAAAAAAAACAACAATTGGACCTATTATCATCAAAATATCTAACAATTTTTCTACTCAAAATGTAGCAAACTAAATAAAAAATAATTTTTAACCTCTCTAAATCATCAGAAAAACTAACAAAAATATTTTCTTTACATTATTTTCATTTATAAAATTATTTCAAATTATTTTATTATCATAAAATTTTTTTTTCACAAACCCCAGACTATTAAATTAATATCTAGAATGTTCAAAAATCAAAAAAAAAAAAAAAAAAAATATTATTTGTTATTTAGAAACGATGTATATTTAATTTAAACCTTTTAATTCATTCTTGCTTATCTAATTATTTTTTTTTGGAAAAATTGAACTTTAAATAAACTCAAAAGGGAAAAAATGCACTTTATTAAAATTGAAAACTTGAAAAAAGTTTCGAAAAAACTCAAAAATTTTTTAAAAATACTTTTGAGTAAATAGCTTATGTTTTTTTTTTACCTTTTAATCTTGACAAAAAAAAAAAACTAAATTTAATTTTTTAAAAATGATATTTTTTTATAGATTTCATAAAAAAACCTCTTTGCTAACAGATTTATTAGTAATTATAATATAAAAGTAAACCTACTATTAATACTGATTGAACCAACACATATTGTGTTCTTGACAAAATATATATTTTAAAATATTTCTAAAAAATGAAGAACAAAACCAATCTTTTTTGGTAAAAAATATACATAGTCATTTTCACTTTAAAACTGGTAATATTATAAGAACACAAAAGAATTTTTAAATTAAAAAATACAGTATAATTTATACATTCTAAGGTAAATTTGTTCTGAATAAATCTCTAATTTTTTTTTTTTTTTCAATTGAAAAAAAAAATAATAATAAACCAATTTTAACCTAAAAAATCAATCAAAATAATGAACAGAAACTTAAAAAGATTTGTTAAAAGGTAATACAATACTAACCAAAAAATTTAATTATTATTAAGAACCCATCAACTTATATAAACAATTTTGTATATTTAAATAATTTTTAGGAGAAATTGAATCCCTTCAAGAGATTTTAAAATAACCCCTGCTTTTTTGGGAAATAAGAAAGAGGAAGGGAATTTTTTTAATAAATAATATTTGAAATATAATTATTGATGAATAATTAAAAACCTTATATAATGTTATTTTGGTCAAAAAAGATTTCTTAATTATTAATAAATATCTAAGATAGCAATAAATTCGAGATAAATATCATGGATTTCTCACATAACCACCCAAACCCACTGAATTGGTTGAAAAATCAGATTAATTAAGAGATTTTTTGATTTCAAAAAGTAATATTCACAGATAAAAGAATGGATGTATTTAATGTTAATATTGATCTCAGTAGATTTTATTACTTTAGCTCTTATTATTGTATTTTTGTTAACCATTCAAACATTTTGGAGTCAAAAAAATATTAAAAGAGAAATTCAAATTTAACAAAAAAAAAAAAAATCCAATATAGAGAGATATTATTAAAAGTTTTTTAACAATTATATATTTAATAAAAATACAGTCAGTTTCACTTTTAAGGCACAAACTTTCAACGAAATTTAAGGCAAAAAAAATCTCAAATTAAGGCACAAAATTTGTATTTTTTTTTTTACAATTGATTTTACTAGAATCTGAATTTTGTACCTTAATATGAGATTTTTTTTGTGCCTTAAATTTGGTTGAAAGTTTGTGCCTTAAAAGTGAAACTGACTGTAAAAAAATAACCAATTAACAAGTACAAAAATGGAGTCTTAAGAGAAGATTATAAACATAAATTATACTCTAAAAATAGTATCTTGTGATTGAGTGTAAATCAAATTAATTGTCTATAATTTAAATTCCACTAAAAAATCTTTCAAAAATATTATCGAAAATAAATTAATAAGGTTTTACCGAAGATCACAATTAAAAATAAACTACCAATACTAATAAAATAAATACATTATTATTTATTCTTAATTCTAAAAAATTAAAAAAAGAAAAAAAAAATTCAAAAAATTTTTACTAATTATTTCAAAATAAATGGTCACAAAATTTACATTAGCTTTCCAAAAAAAGATTTTAAAATCATGTAACAGTACAAATTGTTAATTCTTAAAAGAAGCTTAAATTATGTTTTTCCTTTTAGAATTTATTATTTTGATGATTTATTTTCATTCCTCGAATGTGATTTTATTTGCAAAGATGAATGAACACTTTGATCTTTTTATTTTACAATTAAAAGTAGTTATTTTAAAATTTTTTAAATTAATTCTTACAAATCTAAAAATAGAAACCCAAATAAGATTATTCCAGCATTTTGAAATCCAGATTTAGAAACCCCCGAAAGTAACAATTTTTAGATTATTTTAATTTCAAGATTTACTTGATAACTATTAATATAGACCCCTAAAGTATGATTATCTTTATTTTTTTTTTACAAAAATTTGATTATTTTTTCCCTTAATTTTAAATATCTGAAAATAATTGTCTTTGATACTCTCCACATAATTCTATATTTGACAAAAGAAAACGAAAATTCCATCAACTAATTTACCTCGAGAGATAAATTTATGAAAGATAAACACCTTTTCAATAATTGTGACTCACCTGAAATAATAAATTGAAAAAAAAAAAAAAAATATAATATCCTTTCGTATTCAATGACAATTAATAATTATATCTAATTTATAATTTAATTTTAAATCATTCTAAATATATAAAAACCTGATATTTTAACAATTAAAAAACAATCAAACCAAAAACAAAAAAAAGTGAGTCACAATTTTTGAAATGAGCATAATCAATTTTTTATTACTGAACTTTAACTGAAAAAAAGTTTAATAACAAGATTTTTTGAAAATAATTATATCCATTTTCAAAGACATTACATCATATCAATTTTCTTTGTGATTATTTGTCTTTTCGAAGATATTTTTTTTTTTTCCACATGATCTTATGAAAAAAAAAGTTTTCAAAAAAAAAAAAAAAAAAAAATTAAATTCGATTAAAAAAAAAAAGAAAAAGAAAAACAAAAGAAAAACAAAAATTTGAAAAAGCAAAACCAAAATCGTAAAATTAGAAAAAATAATTCTGATCCAAAAATTTGAAAATATTTTTTTAAGAATACTGAAATAAACACTCAAAACAATTTCCAATAACATTATTATGTTAGTCAAAAATTTTGAAATCTAGTTTATTTAGCAGGTTTGAATTCTTTGATTGATGTTCTAACCCTGAGAACTTTATCGAAAAATATTATATACCCGAAATACTTGTTTTTTTTTGTTAATATACAGATTATTTTTAATTGATGAGATTTAAACTCAATTTCCTAATAAATGACCGAATTTTTTTTTATTTTTTTTTACTTTTTTTTATTGTATTTTTAGACAAAAAAAAATTATTTCTAGTGTTTCGAACTGAATATTAAAATATTAATTTTTTTATTAAAAAAGATAACTTCAATTTATTAAAATATTTATTATCAAAATTTGATTTTTAATGGGCCAATGATTTTGAAATAGAGTTTACTATTGGAATTATTCATATACAAGATTTTAAAAATATAAATCATAAAGTACTAGAATAATTTTACATTTTATTTTCACACACTTTTAAAATAGACTTCTTCATTGTAAAAGTTAATCCCTTAATTGTCAAAGTTTTTTTCAATATGTTGTGTTTTTTCATTATTAGTGATTCTTTTCCAGGACTTTGACAATGAGGGGGAAACTTACTAATCCATTTAATCAATCTTGTATCATTTTTTATCATTATAATAAACTGAAAGTGATTTGGAGAAGAAAAAAAAATTTGAAAAATCAAAAATATTTTTTCAAAAAATCATCAATTGAACAAAGGACTTGAAAGATCTTCAATGCTTTATTTTAGAGAATTTGTTATTCTTTAAATATCAAACATAATAATGAGTTTACTACTTCTTTTGTACCTTTGATAAAGTTCACGATTATTGAAAAAACATTAACATATGGAAAAAAACTTTGTAAATCATTATTATTTTTTGAAAATATATCTCTTCGAAACTTTTTAACAAGTAAATTATTTTTTTACCAACTAAATAATTGTGATTTTCGAAATTTATGATTCAAGAAGGGTTTTTTATAACTTCCAAAGGATTATAAAACTCACTATATTGATTTTCAAAGATCAAGTTGCTTTTTACAAAAGTGATCATTTATCAAGCTTCTCACAGTTGCTCAAACTGTTAGAAAAGCGAATTTTGATTTTTTTGAGCGCCTCATCTTTATAAATACATTTTTTAACCAACGACAAGGGATTCTTTTAAATACATAACAAGTTAGTAAAAAAGCCCCTATAAATCAGAAAAAAAAAAAAAGAACTTTTTATGAAAAAATACCATTTTTCGAACATTAATTGATTAGAAGATTTATTCTTGATAGTTTTTAATAATAAACCGAACACACTTAATAAAATTCTCGAATTTTGACCTTTTCTTGATATTCAATCTTATTTTTTCTTCTATTGTGAAAAACAAAATAAATTACTTTTTTTGAAATTATTTCTATTTTTCATTTTTTGTAAATGTCTTCTCTTGGAAAAGCTAAAAAAATTACAATTAATAGATCAAATATATTACACTCAAGATCACTTTACAAACTCTTTCTTCAAGAGTTGTTCAAAAACAAAGAGTTAATTATTCCTTTATCCATTGTTGCTGAAACACGCGATTATGAGGAAATTGGTAATGCTTTGTTTCATTTTGGTATTTCCTCTGGATGTTCCCAAGAGCTCATTCACATTCTTTTTGAAAACGAATTCTACAGAAGCCACTCCACAGGAACACTTCTTCGAATTAACTCACTAAATACCTTTTTGTGCTCAAATTATACACGTAACATTTTTTTCTTTCTTTTTTCTTTTCAATCCTTGAAATTTTCTTATGAGAAAAACAACAAACAGAGCCGAACCCCCACCATTCAAACAAAATGTCTTTGTTTTAAATTTCTATACAACACCAATCTCAAAAATTAGGGCTCCTTTTGTTTTATTTTTGTTTTGTCTTGTCCTGTGAAACTAGCATCTTCAATTTTTCTTAACGGATTTTTTTAAATTAATTTGTTTTTTCTTTTGCTAATGTTTTTTTAAAAACTTTTCTTTAAATGAAGATTTGATCTTTTTCGTTGTTTTTTTTTTCTTTTCTTTTGAAATTTATGATCTGTTTTCTTATTCAGATTAGAGTCTTCAGAACAAAAAACATTCCCTGAAGATTTCTTTTATTCGGAGAACCATTTCTGAAAAAAAAATCTTCGAATTTTTACAAAATTAATTTACAAGAAAAATTTCCTTTTTCTCTTTCTCGCTTGGAATGATAACCTCAATTCGGTTTTATTTTTCATTTTGAAATGACGCAAAGCTCTGCTAAATTCGTTAAAATGGTTTAGAGTTAATCAGGCTATTGCAAAATTCTATCCCACTTTCACAAGAAATTGTGTCAAATTTTGAACCCTCATAATCCGATCAGGTTTACCCATTTGTTTTGTTTTTTTATCGTTTTTTTTCTTGTGGGCTCTCTTGAAAAACAAATTTTCTAAGCAATAAAGATAAGTTATCCAAATAATAATTATCTTGTTATTTGTGCTTTTGATGTATTTTAGTGTATATGAGTTGATGGTATTTGGGGTGTAGGTGTGTGTGTGTGTGTAATATTTTTCAGAAAAGGGAAAAGTTATATCCAATTTATTCGACTTCGCGAGTTGGAAAAAATAAAATTGAAAAAAAAAAAGTGAGACAAAACTATTACTTCAATTATCATTTCCTCCTTAGTCAAGTGTATTCACAATATAATCAACATTCCACTTCTTAAAAATCTTGAGGCTATTGTCTTAATTATTGTTAATAGTACTACGATTTTTAAAAGTCTCTATTCGAGAAAAAAGATCTATTTTGGGGTAAAAATTTTTAAATGGATGTGACAATGAATTTTAGTTTAAATTCAATTTTAGGGTATTTAGTTTAATAGATAATAACTAACCGTTTTGAAAGAGTTCTACTCATCTCAAAAAAAATCAAATACGGAAAAAAATAATTGATGATAAATATTCCCAGTCCGTCAAGTGCCGTAGAGTGTTGTACAGTGTCTCAAGTGCCTAGGTTTTTTTTTTTAATTTAAGAAATAAACCGAAAATTAAATAAATTTTCTTTTTATTTCTCAAAGTAAAAAAAACCTAACGGTGCTTTTCTTGACGTTTTCTGTTTTAAATGTTAAGTGTTCTAGGTTTTTTTTTTACTTTTTGAAATAAACAGAAAATTTTAATAAATTATCGGTTTATTACAAAAAGTAAAAAAAACCTAACGAAAATCTATTGATTTTACAAATAAACAGAAAACTCAAGAAAAGCTAACGGCACTTTTCCAGGATTCAAAAGAATCGAGAAAAATCCAAGATTTTACTTGATTCTTTTAACTTCTGGAAAACCTAAACGAAACTGTCCATAGAGTGACTAGGTTTTCTTGGAATAAACACAAAATTTTATTTAATTTTCGATTTATTTCAAAAAATAAAAAAAAAATAACGAAAGTATCCGTAGAGTGCCTAGCTTTTTTTTAATTAAATTAAAAGAAAATTTTTGAAATTTTCTTTTTATTTCAAAAATTAAAAAAAACCTAACGGAAAATCAAAGAAAAAATATTTTTTCCAATTTAAAAGAACAAATAATTCTTTAATTCTCAAAATAATTGATTCTCTATTTGAAAGATATTCATTAAATTTAAAATACTTTTAAAATATAATAAAATGACCTCTTAACTACAAAGAAACAAAAAAATTTTCAAATTATCTACGATTAAATTGATAAAAAAATATTAATATAACCTGGAAAATTGGATTATCCAACTTAGATTATAAAATACCACTAAAAATATTTTTTGATCCAATATCTTTTATTAAATAATAGTGTTTATTATAATTGAAGTTATTAAAAAGTGGAAATTTAACCAATGTTTAATGTTTTTATTGAAAAATTTTTTTCATCATCGTGTTGTGAAATTTTTCATTCCTTTCGTAATATAACATTAACTATTCGGGAAAAAAAGTGAAATAGAGAAAAAAAGTTCAACAAGATTTTTAATTGGGAACCTTAAATAGAACCTGAAAATTCAAAGTAAAATCAATTCATCGAAGAAATAAATTAACTTTTAAGAATAATCCATTATATTATTTTCTCTCAAATCAACAAAAAAAATTTCTATCTCCTTTATTATCGAAATTCCGATGAGTGATTTTTGGAGATCTCAAAAAAGTCAATTTTCTCAACAAATTTTTAATAATAGATCAATCAAAGAAACCCATACCAAAAGATAGTATTAAAAAAAATGTTATTGTGCTGAATCCTTCATTTTGCCTTTGATCATTTATTTTTTCTTTTTTTAATTGATTTTACTTTGAATTTTCAGGTTCTATTTAAGGTTCCCAATTAAAAATCTTGTTGAACTTTTTTTCCCAAATGGTAAAGAAAAAAAATGATTAAAGCATTGTTTTTGTTTCATCATGTTGTAACAAAAATTGTTTCGTTTTAACTTGTAATGTTTCATTTAGAAACTTTAGAAAAAATCAATCCTTTTAATTCCCTTAACTTCCATTTGAGTCAATTTCTGAAACTTGTGAATTTTGTTTCAAACATTACGAACTAAAATATGAAAGAAAAAATTGTTTTTTTCTATTTTTGTCCCAACATGATGAAACAAAAATAATGCTTTAAACATTTTTTTCTTTAATGCACCATTACAAAAGGAAAGAAAATTGTCACAAGTTGAATAAATTGTCTGTAACGACTTATGTGATAACATTTGGAAATGAATTTAAATAAGTAGGTACATTTTCCTCAATTTTGAAAATTTTAATTGTGATGAACATAACTGAAAAAAGATTTTTTGATTGTCATGGAATATTGAAACTTTAAAACAAAATATTATTAATTACTCTATTTGTGAACAGAGTAAGAGTAATTTAGAGTTGGAATCTTCAAATTTTCAATTTTTTGAAACATTTATTTTTATTAAAACTTTGATTTTATACAAATCTTTTTTTACAATTGAAAAATGTGCTTAGATGGATTGAGTGAAATTAATCATACAAAAAATCAACCAATAACACAAACTCGAGAAGGTGTGTATTTTAAACAATTTTTTTCTTCTTGTATATCAAACATGAAAGTTCACCTTTCCAAATAAACTTATTGGAACCTAGACAACTGTAAATATGAAAATCTTGAAAAAATAGAGTTTTCAGATTTATTGCTAAGGATTAAGTGTCACAGAAAAAACACTTAATCTGTTAGAGAGAGACCTTTGAATTGATTAAATTCATAACTTCTAATTTAAAGAGTTGATAAACACAGTGCTTAGACACATTTTAAACTTAATTTAGTTTTCTAAAATAAAATTGAAATAAAGGGTATTTGAAATTGAAAAAAAATGATCAAAAAAAAAAAATGAATAAAAATTTAAGAATAAATAAAAAAGAATTTAAAAACGATAAGACAAGAAAAAATAGTAAAGTTATTGTAATTTCGATGAATTTGTGTGACTAAATGATCCAAAATCATTTGGATTTGAGATCATTTTTCCTTCATTATAGCATGTTGGGTCAGGAAATATTCTATTGTAATGTCATCATTTTTTTTTTATGTTCATTTTTCTCGGCAGTTTATTTGTATCTTAATGAGTGGCAATCTTAAAATCTTTGATTTTTTTTCAGGATTTTTTTTTTCCGATTGTTATTGTTTTCATTTTTTAATTAATTTTTACAGTCACCATCTAAAGCGTTAAGCATCATCAATTTTTTTTCTACAACATGTGCATATTTTGGAATTTACTTCTTTTCCCCCTTCATTCGTGCAAGTATACACATTTAAACCATTTGAAAAAGATTTTAGTTTGAATAGAGTTGTTGATAATTCCCAGTTTAAGTATGGCTATATTCCCCATAAGTTCTCTGGAAATATGTCTAAATTTAAGATATATTTTCAATTTCCAGTTTTCTTCTCTATTTGATGATTTTACTTTGTTTTATACTGGATTAATGAGAGTATCACGAAGTTTTTCCTTGATTTCTTCTTTTCCCCAGGTTTTGAATTTTAGTTTAATTAAATTGAAAAAAAAAAAAAAAAAGAAAATCATTCTACAATTTCAAAATATTATTTCAAATAATAAAAACATCAAAATCGAGAATAATAATTAATATTTTTCAATATTATATATTAAAAACTTTCATTCATGTTTTTAAAAGTATTATCAAATGCCTTCTTACATTTTTAAATTTATTTTTTTCAATACTAAAACAAAAACAAAAACCATAACAAAAACATTATAACACTAATGATAATGATAATAATTTTAAAAACAAAACAAAAACAAAAAATAAAAAACAAAAATAAAAAACAAAAAATAAAAAACAAAAAATAAAAAATCAAAAACAAAAAACAAAAAATAAAAAACAAAAAAAAGGATATATATGCTTGGGATATGTTCGAAAAAATCTTGGTAAAATGATTTATGGATTGATTTGTGACAAAACTTTAGATTTTGAAGTTGATAAAATTAATATTGAAGAAAGAGAAAACAACCAAAATTTAGAAAAGAAAACTCTAAACCAAATAATTGGATATAATCATGATAATTTACTTTCTGCAAGTCAAATAATCTTTGAAAAAATTATTAGATCCAATAAAGAACTCCCAGATGAAATTAAAATAATTTGTTCCTTTATTTATATGTATTCTAAACATTATAATGTAAAAAATATTCCATCTCTTATTGGAAGCTATCTCTTTTTGAGATTTTTTAATTCAATTCTGATCAATCCAAAATATTATGGATTTTTGCCAGAAAATTCAATACCTTCAAAATTTTCTCATAGAAATATGGTTTTATTAACTAAATTGCTGCAAAATCTTTCCAATGGTAACAATTTTTCTAATTCTACATATTTGGTTGGTTTTAATAATTGGATTGGTGATAATATTGAAAGAATGAGGGAATATCTTATTACAATTTCTAAAAATGGAAAAAAATTATGGAATAAAAAAATTGGAAAACAAAAAGATATTAAAAATGCTAATAAATTAATTATCAAAACAAAAGCTAAAGATAATGAAAATAAAAACAAAAATAATAACAATAATGATAATGAATTGGCAAAAAGCAAAGTGTTCATGAATGTAGATGATAAAGAGAAGAAGAAAAAACAACAAATAGAAAAAGAAGAAAATATAGAGGAAAAAAGGGAAAAGAAAAAAGAAAAAGAAAAAGAAAAAGAAAAAGAAAAAGAAAAAGAAAAAGAAAAAGAAAAAGAAAATGAAAATGAGAAGGAAAATGAAAATGAAAACGAAAAGGAAAATGAAAAGGAACCAAAAAAAGAATCAAAAGAAGAACCAAAAATAGAAATTAAACAAGAAAAGAAAAAACAATCAGGTGAAGAAGATGAAAAGGAAAGGATAATAGAGCGCAAACCCATAGAAATTGTAATGTTTGATTCCAATGAAAAAAAAGAAGAAGAAAATGAGATCGTTATTGAAAAAGAAAAACAAACATCAAATAAAATCAGATTAATTGAAAACGTTAATGAAAACACAATTACAAAAAAAAAGAAGGGAATTAAAAATATATTACTTACAAATAAGCAGAACAACACAGATAATGGCAATCATTATAAATTTAAAAAATTATTACCAATGAGGGATTTAATTGTTTTACACGGAATGCTTTTAAAATATGAAAAAAAAATCATGAAATTATTAGAAAAAAACAACAATTACAAAAAAAGCACTAAAAAAATACTTTCAGAAAATTTCCCACAAAAAGATTATTCAAAAATAATAAAAATTATTCATCAAATAGGACCACGCATTGATCATTTCTATGATAAAAAACAGAAATTCTTTGCAATTACGGAAAACTTAGAACAAATCAACCCAAATAATAATCAACAAGTGAAACAGAAACAGGGAAAACAAAAGCAAAAGAAAAAAAACGGATTTATGTTTTTAGGGTCAAAAACAAATAACAAAAGCCAAATTATTTTTATTGAACTTTGGAAAATTACTAATCATGAAATAAACAATTTAGATAAAACGGTTGATTTAATATACGAATTCATGAGAACATTAATCGAAAAAAAATATATTTTATTAATCGATTTGTCTCATTTAAGTATGGCCTTTTTAGTTGAAAGAAAAATTGAGGAAATTTTGAATAAAATAGAAAAAAAATTTCCACAAAAAGGTTTGATGAATTTGGAAAAATTAATCTTTTGGTACCCAACACCATTTTGCAAATTAATTGAAAACAAAATGTTACCAAAACTAAATAAACAATTAAGATATAAATCACAATTTTTATACGGAAGATTGCATATAGTAAATTTTTTTGAAAAGCACCAGATTGATAATGAAATTTCGATTTCAAGTTATAAAATCTGCCCAAAAATTTATTTAACTCGAAACTTGAAAAAAAAAAAACAATTAATTAAATTTACAAAATTTCAATTATTGTTTATTGATCCAAAAAATAATTTTATAATAAATTGTTCAAATATTTCCCAAATCGAAAAAATACATATCTTTACAAACAAACCATTGATTAGAATCTCATTTAGAAAAGAAGAAAGAAACGAAGAAATCAACGAGTTAAATAACACTACGACAACGACTACCACGAATAACGATCATGAAAATGATAATGGAAATGTGAATGAGAATGTGAATGTGAATGGGAATGGGAATGTGAATGGAAATGGAAATAAAAATGAAAATGAAAATAGGGGTGATCATGATAATAACCGGTTTGAAAAAGAAAAAGAAAAAGAACAAGACAAGGATTTAATTTATGAAACATTTTTATTCAATAATTTTAATGACTGCTATTTTTTTATTGAAGATCTATATGAACACGGATTGAAATTCCAACAATTCGTCAATACAAGCAAAAAAAATATGGATAGCAATCAAAATAATAGGAAGGGGAAAAATAACGGAAATAGGACCAATTTTAATAATAATAATTTAAAAATACAGAAAAATTCAATCCCTTCCACTATTCAGCAAAGGGAAAGAAACCATGAGGAGTTTGTGGGGAGGATAATCAAAACGAAAAGAATCAACTCGGTTAAAAATCAAAAAAAATTAAAAAATGGTAATAGAATAAACAAAAGAAAGTTAATTCTTGGCTTAGAATCCTTTTTAATTTGTAGATTGAACGGGAAAATTCAATCCGAGATTTCTTATGGCCTAATTAAAGAAATCATCATTTTATTAAATAATGAAGGCGAGAATCTTGGATTTTTAATTAAACGGAAGAAAGATACACGATATTTAAAATTCCAAACCAAAAAAATACACCAATTCCAAAACGTATTTTTAGATTCAATCAACCATTTTTTAGAAATGCAATTCCCTCAAAAACCCCTTTTAAAATGGCAAACAATTAATAATTCACCAAACGAAAATAATTAATAATAAAAATTAGCATTGTTTTAATAACAAAATGTGTTAATTTTATCATAAATTATATTTTAAAATTCTGAGTCATATAACATTATGTTATTATTATTATTATTATTTTATTTTTAAGATAAAAAGGTTTAATTCTTTTTTATTGTTAAAAAAAAATTTAAATTTTTTTGTTTGTTTTTTTAATTCTTTATATTTTAAACTTTTTTTTTGTTTTTTTTTTATTTTTCTTAATTTTTTGAAAGCATTTATAATATATATTAATATATATATAATGTTAAAATATGAACTTAAATTTTAACAATTAAATTATAATATCAATTGAAATTATTTTTTTTAAATTCTTACATTTTTTATTTTTTTAGAATTACTTTTTTGTTGAGATTTTTTGAAAGAAAAATTCGCTCCAAAGTCATTTTATTTTGAACTTTTTGTTGAATTTTACAAAAGAATTTTGAAAATAAATATTATTTTTTTTTCAAAATTTAATAAATATATTAGTTTTAATAATATAATTTTACAGAAATTATAATAACAAATAAAAAATTAATCTCTGATTCTGTTCATGAAAACTCGAATTAACAATAATTTCGACCATTAAAAACTGTCCTAATTTTTTTTTTTAAAAGATAAATTTTTATTTTAATACCTTTGTGATCTTTAAAAATAGCAAAAATACCAATTCTTTTATATTATTTAAGGATTCATTATTAAAGTGTACAAGTTCTTTTTGTTAAATAGTTGTGAACAAAAATATATGTAATGAAAAGTTTTAATTTTAAATATAACTTTTTTTCAGTTAAATCACTTTTTTTCAAAGATCTTTAGACTTTTCGGTTTGAATTTAAATCAAATTTTCTTTCCATATTTTCCAAAAAAAAAATTGAAATTAATTATCTTTCAATGGATCAATAAATAAGTATTATCATTTTTTTCCATTTTTCTTCTGGTTGAATCTTCTTTATACTGGTAAGAAGAATTAAAAAGGAAAAAGATCAATTGGTTACTTGCTAATACTGAGTTACTGAAACATGAAAGTATGAGTAACTTGGAAATAAAAAAGAAATACTAAAAAACAAAAGGATAAAAATGACCAAAGGTCTAAAACAAATCAGAACAAAAAAAAACGCTAGAAATTACAACAATTAAATAATGACCCACCATTTGAAGATTTATGATTAATTATCAAATTAAACTAAACGAATTAAAAATATTGTGATTGTAGTTTTTATAAACTTAATCAAAGATATCATTCAGTTTTTTTTATTATGATTTTTTACCAATTGCTTCTCCTAAACCATTTTCAAAATTTTAACTTTTTTTTATTCCTTTTTCCTTTTTTATTTTTTATTTTTTTATTTTTTGACCATAGAAAATTTTAGGTCTGTCTGTACCTTGAAAAATTATGAAATCTATAATTTCACCCTTAAATTCCCTTCAGGGAATTTTAATAAATGAGCACCTAAATTACAATTTACACTTTTTTAATTGATAACAATTATAATGATCAGTCTAATTGTAATCGACAAAATAAAAAAAAAAAAAAAAAATATTTTTCTTCAATGGTTTATGTGAAAATTATTTTCATTATTGAATATAATATTTGTTAATATATTTTCCTTAGCACCCTGGATTTGCCCAAATTTAATCAAGTTTATAAGAAAGATTAAAATGATCCCGATGGATTAAGATATTAATTTTCTTTTTTGGCTTTCATCCAGATCTGAATTATAATAAAAAGTGAAAATAGTTCAAAGATAAAGAGCTTATGTTTTTATATTTTTTTTTGTTTTTGGAAAAAAAAAAAATAAATATTTATTTTTACATTTTTTCAAAAGATTTTTATTTTTATTTAATTTTTTTTAAATAATAAAATTTATTACAATAACAGTAAATCAAAACTCAACACATTGTTTTATTAATAATAATCAAATAACTTTGTTAATTTTATTAAAAAAAAAAAAAAAAAAAATATATTACTTTAAAAAATTTTTATTTTTTTTAAAAATAAAATTTTAATAAATATTAAATCAATAGAAACTTAAAATTCATTTTTTAAGCCAAAATTATTAGTTTAATATGAATAATTTTCTAAAACTTTTATTTAAACAATAAAAAATGCATGAAAAAACAAACAAAAAAAAAAAATTATATAATACTTTCGTTATTATATTGGAATTAAACAAATAATAAATTATTTAAGGGAGTAGTCATTTTTGAAAATAAAATGAAATCTTGTCAAGATCTTGAAAATTTTTTTTTTTGTAATTTGTGTTTAGACTTATGAAATGGATGAGTTAGCCTCATTTAAACAATTTATTGATTTGAGTCTCTTTT
This sequence comes from Anaeramoeba flamelloides, assembly GCA_027625915.1. NCBI lineage: Eukaryota > Anaeramoebidae > Anaeramoeba > Anaeramoeba flamelloides. The sequence goes on along the minus strand of JANTQA010000032.1, from coordinate 5,072,613 downwards.
TTGAAATTCAAAATTTGCATCTTGCCAATATAAAACGAAAAAAAGTAACCTATTATTTTGTTAAAGAATAAAGTTAATTCTTGAAAATGGGAAAACATATTTTTCGTTTTATGTTGGAAAGTATTGATTTCGAAAGCAAATTTTTTATTTGGTTTCTTTTTCTTTGATTAATATTTCAATTCAAATCTTAGCCATTAAAACTATTCGTGGTTTAGGTGATTTAATAAATGAATATTCGGTAGAAGCTTAACTACAGTTTGTCAATTAAATTGAGATCTATTATGCAAAAAAAAATTTTTTCTTTAAGATTTTGAAAAAGTTGTTTTCTGATTTTCAAAAAATGAAAAAAAATTGGTAAAAAATTTTCAATTTTGCAAAATTTTTTTAACAAATTGTTTGATCTTATTCACAAAAATCCTTATAACAATTCAAATCATTTTTGGCAGAAAAAAAATGATTTTGAATTTTGAGGATAAAATTAACTAATTCCCAAATATCTTCAAGAAAATTTTATTTTGAAAAATCGAATTTTATCTTAAAACAAAAACAAAATTTCTGAGTAAAATTTTTAAGTGACCATAAAACTTTGATTATTATAACTACTATACTTAAAAAATACAATTATTTTTTAATCCGTTAAATATATCAATTTTTTTGGTTAACAAAAAGTTTTATCTTAAAAAGGAACAAAAATCTTTATATTAATATTACTAGTAACAAAGAAATGTTATAGTAGAATAATGATCAAAATGACAATAAACGGGGTAAAAACTTGTTATATTGTGATAAATATAATAAATTTAATATTTTTCTTTTTCGGAAAAAATGGAAAAAAAAATTGATCTCAATCAACTAATTTTCTTTTATGGCTTTCTTAGTCGATCAGAATTTTTTGACACATGGGATCTACAAAATACGAAAGTAGAGAATACCACCAATAACATATTTTAAAATTTTGCCTTGTTTTCGTAGAAGACTAGTCCCTTAATAAATAAAGTAATCCATCTAAATTTGTAAAAAAAAAATATAAATAAGCTTTAAATATTAGAAGATAATAAAATAAAAACTGGAAACTAATTTTTTTTTTTTGAATTTTGTAATTGGTAAAAAATTTGAATAATATCTATAAAATTTGAATTTTTCAATCAAAATTAATCCAGATCTTTTAAAATAATTTCTGATATATGGTCCTTATTCAATAATATTGTTTATTTTATATCTAGATTTTAAAAAGTCAAAAATTAAAAAAGAATAAAAATTAAAAAAAAAATCGATTATTAATCTGACTCAAACTATTGGCCAAATCGTTTAAATTTGAAAAAAATCTTGTTAAAAAAATTTCACAAATTTTGCAATGAAAAAAAATATTAGTTTTTTTTTTTAATTTAATTTATATTTTTTTTTATTTTTAAAATATTTTAGAATCAAATATATATATATTGATATTGAATGGTTTTCAATAGATGAAACAAATTTTCTATGTGATGTCAAAATAATTTTTCTAATGAATAAATTATTTAATCAAGTATCTTCGGTAATTTTGGGTGCAAAGGGGATAAAAAAAATTCCAGTAAAGTATGATGTGGTTTAAATCATTAAAACTAGAAAGTTTTTGATATCTAGACAAAATTTAAATTGAAAAATAATAAAAATTAAATCATAATAACCAAGAAAAATTTTCAAATGTTGAAAATATTTTTTCTAAAGTTATTTTTTTATTGTAGGTAACTATCCAATTTTTAATTATAAAATTTTCTTTCTAAGATAATTGTTTATAAATTCTATATCTTATAATCCTTTGATAACAATTCAAATTAAATTTTTTTTTTTGAAGGCAATTAGTATATTTGGTGTTCTAAGGGATATAAGAAAGAACTAAATATACACCACCAGTTCTCTTCTTCAATACTTTTCCCAAGAAATTAGAACCACACCATTGATTATTTTTCTTCTTCTTTTCTACTTTTTAATCCCAAAAACTTTTAAAAAATTTCCTTTTTAGAGAAAGAAAAAAAAAAGAAACTTAAAAAAAGTAAAGGGAACAATAATAATTGTAATTTTTTTTTATTTTTTTTTATTTTTTCTTTTTTTTTTCTATTTTTTCGTATTGTTTTTCTTTTTTCAATCTTAATTTTTCTTGTTTTAATTTGTTTTTTTTTCTTAATTTTAATTTTTGTAATTTTTTTTTATTTTCTAATTTTTCAAATTGTTTTGCTTTTTTCAATCTTAATTTTTTTTCTTTTAATATGTATTTTTTCCTTTTTTTTTTTAATTTGAATCTTTCTTTTTCTTTTTTTTTTTTTAACTTTTCAATTTTTTTTCTTTCCTTGATCGGCAAGTTTTGATCGTTAATTTCATTATTAATAATTGTTGTTGGTTGTGTTGACTTTCCATTGCCCCCCTTCTTTTCATCTGTGATGGTCTCTTCTAACCGTTTCTTTCCGATCATTCGAAAGGCATCTTTTGATTTGTTTTTTAGTTTTTCTAATTTTTTAGATTGCTTTTGTAATTTGATTTTTTCTTTTTCTTTTTCCTTTTCCTTTTTTTTTTTCTTTTTCTTTTTATTTTTATTTATTTTCTTCCGAATTTTTAAACTAATATTTATTAATTCCTGAATTGGTGGGTTTTTTTCGCTTTGTAAAATTTCCATTGCTTCAATAAAATTTGAATTTAATAATTGTTTTTCAAGTGCAATTATCATTGCACAACAAAAATATAACAAAAACTCAAATCGATTTTTGTCCGAAAATAATAAATCCCAAATTGGAAGTAAATCTTTTTTTTCAAAGGCTTGAGAAAGCAATAAAGAAAACCACGGCATAACAAAAAATGAAAGATTAATTTGAATTTTTGTTAAATGATTTGAAACCTCTGGATTTATAACCAACAAAATTTTCGAGATCTTTTTAATTGGAGCATTTACACCCTTCGATGTCTCATCGAGATCTTGACAAAAAAAGTCTTGAATTTCGGACATTAATGAGGTAAAACAAAAAAATGCGTCATGCTCAGCAAATTTTCGATCTTTTTCGGGGCCTTCCGTTAGAAATACAAAAAATAATGGTGTAAGGATATCATTCATCCCCTGAACATAACCAGGAAAATTCAATTTACTATAAATTAGTAACAAATTAAATATAGATCTTTTTATTTCTTCGATATTATATTCTTTATTTTGCCTTTCCTTTAAAAATTCATGAAGATATTTAGTACGGCATAAATCTTTCATTATTATTGTTTCCATTTCCCCCAATTCCAATGCTTTTTGATTTACTTCTTTTTTTTGCTCTTGCTCTTGCTCTTTTCCCTTTTCGTTTTCCTTTTGCCCTTGTTCCTCTTCCCTTTGCTCTTGTTCCTTTTCCCTTTGCTCTTGCTCTTTTTCGTTTTGCACTTGTTCTTTTCCCTTTTCAGATTTAGATACTATTCCTGTTTTTTTTTCTTTTTGGAATTCATTTTGAAAAAATTCCTGATTTTGAATGTACGAATTTAATTTTTTAAATTTGATATAAGGTGGAATGTGGGAAATTAATTTTTTTTTGAAAGAATTATATAAGTCTCTTTTCGTTGAAAGAATGCCTGCCCATTTTGTTCTTTCAACTGGTAGATATCCAAGAAGTATTTTCCAAATAATTGGTCGAAGATTTGAATCATTTGGAATTCCTAAATATTCATAATTAAATAATAATTTTAAATCAAAAAAATTAAAAATTTTATATTGCCTTTTAAAAAAAAGTTTTTTATTTTATTAAAGTTCGATCGTTCATTTTTCAGGGAATTGAATATATTTATCGTCTATTCAAGAAAAAAAAAATCTTTTTTTTTTTAATAAGAATAATTAGATATTAGAAATGTAATCATACCAAATCAAGTTTTAATTAGAACAAAACAATTACAGTTACTTTAGCTTTGTAATTTTCATTTAAAATTTTCATGATATTATTTTTTTTTTAGAGGTGATTTCGATAAATAAAATATAAAATACCTACAACTGTTTTAAAAAAGTGATGACTTAGTGTTTTATCACGTGTAACCCAAACAATGCTAAATGGTTGAATTAACCAGTTCGAAGTACCAATGATAAAACTTCCAGTCAGTATTTTTTTAAAACAACTTGATCCAAATTTAAAATTTTGAATTAATTAAGGAATTAAATCCCACCATAGATTTGTTTGTAATTAAAGTATGTTGTAATTTGGTATATTGTATATAAAAAAGATTATTCAAATACCGCTAAAAAATCTCTGATAAATATTATTACACAATAAATTATTAAATTTTCAGCTAATGATCACAATTAAAATTGTCAATTTTTTACTTTTAAGTACCTTTTCAAAACTAAAGTTATAAACTCAAAATAATAATCATTCCAATATTTAAAAATTAACATTTAGAAATGTTCAAAAGTAACTATTTTTTGATTATTATATTTTTCAAGATTTACTGAATAATTATCAACAGAAAAACCGAAAGAATGATAATTTTAATTTCCTTTTTCATAAAGCAAATGTTGAAATAATATCAACTAAACTAAATTCCAAAATTTTGGACACAGTTTAAACAATTGAAAGAATAACAATACTCAAAATTTACATTCAATTTGGAAATCATTTTGATTTTACAAACTATTTTTTTGTCTTTTTGTTTTTTTTTGTTTTGTTTTCATTTTCCTTTTTTGCAGTTATTTGATCTGTTTTGTTAGATCTGAAATTTTTTTTTCAATATTTGATAGAAGGTTAATGTTGGGTTTGTTAAATAGAAAAATCACAGACAATTAGTTGATGATATCTAATCATTTGATCGATCAATAATTGTTGATTAAATTTTAACAAATTTAACAAGACAATTTTTTGTTCAGATCGTTATGTCATTTTGTACAAAAAGATTTTCAGAGTTCACATTTTGATTCTTTTTCGAAAATAACCTCAAATAATTCTTTTTTTGACTTCAGTGTATCAAATAATTCTTTTTTATTCCAATGATTAGTCTCAATTTATTTCTTGTTTACATTCGATTTTTCATCGAATCCCATCATTCCCAAAATTTAATAATTAATATATATTTTTTTTATTTTCAAAATTATTAAAAAGAATTTAATATTTCTCAAAAAAATAATATTTGAGGTTTTTCTTCTTGTGACACTTTAGTTTTCATCACCTTTTCTTCAACCCTGTTGTTTTTAAGTTTATTTTTGAGAAGAAAATTATTTTACTTTGAAATGGAATCAAAATAATCTTTTTTTTTTTAATCGAGTTTTGGTACCAAATAAAAAATTCTTTTTTTGATTCCGTGGTATCAGAATAAAAAAATTTTGATTTTTTTGAAAAATTATTCTTAAAGCCCAAGTCCCAGTATAAAAGCAAAAAATGTCCATTTTTTTTTGTTATTTTTTTTCAAAAACCCAATGAACAAAAGGTTTCCTGAAATTTAAAAACGATTACTATTCAAACCTAGCCAAATACTTGGTTCAAAAGTATCACTTAAAGATATTCCAAAAAAAGTTAATTTAAAAAAAAAATGAGAAAAAAAATAGCCATTTTTTGCTTTTATACTGGAACTAATGCTTTAAAAAGGACTTTAATTAGTTGAAAATGTTGATGTAAACTGATTCCATTGAAATTATTTTTAATATTATGATTCCAAATTGTAATTTTTGAGATTCTAAAAATTCCAAAAATGGAATCATTTTGGTAACTCTGAAGATTTTTATTTTTTTGTTTTATATTTTTTTCTAATATTTGGATTTAAATGATTACACAGAAAAATAACCATACTGGGTAACTTAAATGTGATTTAATATTATGGTTTGGAAAAATACAATAAATTTGGGGATTTTTTTTTGCCTATTTTTGATTTTGGGTATTTTTCAATTTTTTGGAATGCATTTTTGAAATATTTCCCAATCTAAAATAATTTGTCAACATAATCTCTACAGTTAATTTGTTTAATTTTTTTAAAAAAAAATTGAATTTTTTAGTAACTAATCTACATTTCAATGAAAATTTACGAGGGATTTTTTTCAACTTTGAAGAAGTCTGAATATTGATGATTCAAACTTAAAACTGCATTGGATTTGGGGTTTATTTTCTAAAATACTTTGAATTTTTAAATCAACTTTGTTTCAGTCAAAGTTGCCCAACATTTTTTTCAAATATCTATTATTTTTTATAATTGAACTTTGAAGACTAAAACAAGAAATAATTAGAATAATACACATTGAAGAATAGGTGATATCCGTCTGGAGTAAAACTAATAAATGAATAGATTTTCTTAAAAAATTCAAAACCCCAAATTCTTATGTCCTATTGAGAAAAACATCAAGGTTTATTTTGATCTTAAAATAAAGATCCCAAATAAAATTCCAATAGAAATAAATAGGATTTCTCAACAATCATTTTTACTGTTTCAGTATCATTAGAATAACACGTTTTTTACCAAGTGAGTATTGATCTTTCAATAAAAAAAAAATTTACAAATGAATAACGTGTTAAAAAAAAATGTGAAAAAATATTAAAAAATGATTAAAAATGAGAAAAAATGATTTCAATTTTGAAATTTTCAAAATAAAATTTTCTTCAAATATCCATTCACAAACCCTTTAAACACATGTAATTCACTCTCCACAACTAATTCCCTTTGGCTGGGAAATGGTTTATTACATGAATTTTTTTAAATTGATATTGTTGACTTTTTTTTACAATTTTATATATATTAAAGTAAACCCCGTTCCAAAAATTTGGACACACCCAAAATCAAAAATAGGCAAAAAAAAACCCAATTTATTGTATTTTCCCAAACCTAATATATAACTACATTTAAGTTACAAGGTATTAATGTTTTTATAAGTAATCATTTTCATTCAAATAAAAGAAAAAAATTTAAAACTCAAAAATAAAAACAGGTGTGTCCAAAATAATGAAACGAGCGGAACAAAAAATGTATTGGTAAATTTGTTGAAATTTCACCAACAATTGTTGATCGATCAAATGATAAGATACCATCTACCAATTGTATTTGATTTTCCAATTTAACAAACTCAACACTAACCTTCTATCAATCATTGAAAAAAAAATTCGAGATCTAACGAAACAGATTACGTAACTGCAAAAAAAGAAATGAAAGCAAAACAAAAAAGACAAAAAATGAAATTGTTTGTAAAATCAAAATTCTTTCCAATTTGAATTTAAAGTACAGGAATGATGTTCTTTCAACTGTTTAAACTGTGTCCAAATTTTTGGAATCTAGTTTATATTTCATTTTTCCTCTAATTTTTTAATGTAAAATCTAAATTAAAATTAATTTTTTCTCTCTTACTTAAGGAGGCATGTTCTAAATAAATTCTCGGGACATTCATTACAAAAAACATCCTTTTATATTTGATTACGATGAATAAGATTTTTTATCCACAAATCAAAATAAATTATTTTTACAAAAAAAATGGTTGTTTTTTTTTGGTTTTTATGTTCTGTTCTACTTTAAAACCTCACTAACACATTCAGTAAAAATACATCTGAGATGGAATTTATCCAATTAGTTTTTCTTTTAAATTAGTTATTTGTATCTTTTGATAAATAACTCAGTCAAATTGAATAATTTCTCAATATCTCATACTATTTTATATTACTACTTTGTGGTTTGTGGGTATTTACAATAGAACAAAGGGTAGAAATAGAATAAACACTACATTTTTTGTAAAAATAATTTATTTTGATCTTTTTTTTTTAAAGATCGTAAACACCTGAGCCAGAAAGAAAGATAGGATTTGCAATGTGTTTGAAGAATTCTTTTAGAGCACACCTTATCAAGGGTACTGTTCTTTGTGGTTAAAAAGAAATTTTGGAAAAAAAAATTTTTTTAGTAATTTTGAGCAGCCCCTTATACAATTAAAAACAAAAATAGATGTGTTTTGTAGGGCATGTTTCTCCAAAAATCAAAAATAAAAAATCGATAACATTTTGAGAAAAAAAGCGCCAAAGAATGGCATTCAATTTCAAATTTAAATCGCTGTTAATGATCATTTTGAATAAAATCGTTTAGGTTTCGAAGTGTTTATCTTGTGGAAATTTTTACATCTCAAAGATTTTTTTTATTTTTCAAATTACAGAGGGTCAAACTAACACGTTCAAATCATAAAATCGGTGTCTCAAATAAAAGCAGTGCTTTTTTTTTTTTCTTCTTGTTCTAATACAACATCAAATTAAGTACCCAATAGTATATCTACAGTAAAATATATTTTGAAGGTAAACTCCATGACATTTTGAGAAATTTTTAAATTAAGAATTGAATTTGTTTAAAATTTTTTGTAATTTTTTCTTTAATTTTTCCAAATTTTTTGGTTTTTTTTATTTTAAATTTTCAATCTCAAACATTAACTCAATTTTTTAGAGAAAATATTTTATATTTGATTCTTTATTATTCAGAATATCTTTTTTTAGGGATTAGCGTCTACCAAGGAGAAGTCTAAGATTAAAGTAAGTTGTTATTGGGTTTAAATCACATTAGTGTAACATGTTGCAAATGTCTCTAAAAATTTGATTACTAAAGTATTACTATTTGTTGATAGCATCAATATTAAAATGATCGCTTGTATTTGTAAAAAAATCCAATAATTTTACAAAAATCTGTATTTCGAGACAAATTTAAAGGTAGAACAATCAATTTTCAGACTACAAAGTCACAAAAAATCTTTATTAAATTTGTCTTTAAATGTTGATAAGGTGCTAAAAAATTCAATTTTTTTAAAAAATTAAATTATTAGCAAATAGATTATTTTGGCCAATTATTTCTGAAATCTTGAAAATATATTGATGTTACAATTGGCTTTGTATCAGAAAAAGTAAGGAAAATTAATCAGTCTTTGGTTTTTCATGTTGATGATTAATGAATTAATCTTTGAAATTCAAAAAATAATAAAAATAGTTACTTTTGGAAGTTCTAAATCTAAATTATTAAATAACAGAATACTATATTTGAGTTTCTATTTTTAGATTTGGAAAAAGAATTATAAAAATTTCCAAAAAGACTAATTTTTTATTTGTAATCCACTAATAAAAAATGTAATAATTTATTGTTCAATAATATTTATAAAGAAATTTTTTTGAGCTATTTGAACCATTCAGAACTAATATCATTTAAACCCAATTACATCATACTTTGATTATAGACGAATCTAGGGTGAGACTAATTCCTTAAAGATGAAAATGATCAAAAATTGAATTCTTTGAGAAATTTATTCTAATTTGATCCTTCCTTTATTTCTCTTTCCAAAGGTAGAACTTTCAGAAACCAATACCATATTTACTTATTGTTTATTGTGAATATCTTTGATCATTTAATATGTATAGGTAAGCTTTTAAAGAAAAAAGAAGCATGGATTTTATTTTGAAACACAAGTTTTACTGAGTCTATACGCGTTATTTTAGCAACAGTATTGTTCTTTTTATCTCAATGAATAATTCAAAATCCTTATTTTTTATCAATTAATAACACATTAGAGCAAGATTTTTTCTTAAACTTATTTATAAAGGAATCGAAGAATCTTGGAGTCTAGTATCAGATTCTCAATTCGGATTTAAAAAAAAAATTATATACTAGAATTGCTGTATTAAATTTAGTTTTTGAATTAGAGAAACTCAAAAATGAATACAAAAATAAAGAATTCTTTGTGTTTACAATTGATATCAAAAAATGTTTTGATACGATTAGTCATATATTAGTTCACTATGCTCTTGATAAATATATTCGAAATGAAAAAATCAAAATATGGCTAAAAAATTATTATAAAAAGGTTGGATTAGGTGTTTATCAAGGAGACCCTCTTTTTCCTTTATTATTTGGATTTATCAATCATTTTTTAATTGAAAAAATTAAACACCTTGCAAAACATATTCAGATGTTTGCAGATGATTTGATTTTAATAATGGAAGGACCAATTTCAGAAATTGACAAAAAATTAATTATAATCTTTAAAATTATTCAGGAATTTGGAATGAATCCAAATACTGAGAAAACACTAAAGTCAAAAACTTTATCTAAAATAAAATATTTAGGAATTTGGCTTGAAAAAGAAAAACATTTGCAAAAAAACTTTGAAAAAGTAAAAGATAGTTTCAAAAAAATTAAAAAAATTTTTAGCCAACAAAAACTCGGCAATGGAGTAAATAGAAATGTTTAAATCAATATGTATTAGCCAATTATTTTATGGACTTGTAATTTTTAATTTAAATCAAAAAGATTTTGACTCAATTGATGTTTGGATAAATAAAAAAGTAACAAAATTTTTAAAAATAAATCCACACTCTCCAAGAATAATTTATAAAACTGAAGCTAAACTTGACCAAGTCAGAATACCAATCTACAAAAGAAGATATAAACTCAAAAAAAAATTAGAAATACTTGGGTTTGATCACATTTCACAAAAATTAAAATTTTCTAAGAAAAAAGATGAAAATATCAATTGGGAAATAGGAAATTTAAAATTATTAAATGTAGACCTAAATGATTTTAGACAAAAGTTAATTATAAATAGTTCTGGGTGGAAAGGTCAAGAATATTTAAAAATTATTAATTACAATAACAATATCAACAAATAGTTGTGTCGTCAAGTGCCGTCAAGTGCCTAGGTTTTCCAGAATTCAAAAGAATAGAGTAAAATCAAAGATTTAACTCAATTCTTTTAAATTTTGGAAAACCTAACGGCGATTTTCTTGAGGTTTTCTGTTTTATTTGTAAAATCAATAGATTTTCGTTAGGTTTTTTTGAGTTTTCTAAATAAACCGAAAATTTATTAAAATTTTCTGTTTATTTCGAAAAGTAAAAAAAACCTAGAACACTTCACAAATAAACAGAAAACTCAAGAAAAGCTAACAGCGGTTTTTTTTTAATTTAAGAAATAAACAGAAAATTTATTAAATTTTCTGTTTATTTCTTAAATTAAAAAAAACCTAACGACAAAAAATATTTAAAATGGGTAGGCTCAACTTCCATTTTAAAATTAAGAAATTTCACAAATTATCTAAACAGATATTCTTATGTTTATGATAAAAATAAATTAAAAACAAAATTCTGCAACTTATGTAAAAATCATTCTAATCAGGAAATAATAGAAGATATCGATCATTTTCTATGGGACTGCCCATTCTATGGAAAAAATCGAAAAATTTGGATTAAGGAATTAATTCAAATAAATAAAAATAATAAGTAATTAAAGAATAATATTCTTGATATTATTCGAAATAAAGACTAATTATTTATTTTATCATTGGTTAATGATAAAGAAAATTATGACTCTTTATTAAAATTTCTAAACAAAAATTTAGAAATTATGGCTGTAAGAAGAAATTGATTTCCTCCCTTCAAAATAAAAAAAAAAAAATCCTTATTTTTTCAAACACAGAGAGTTACATAACAACTACAAATTAGATTAAAATGACTGAAACCGGTTATGGGCTCAAAAAAAACAATTTGTTTCAAATTGAAGGAATATAAGCATTTGTAAATAAGAAACAAGAAACGGTTAATTGATTTTTTTTGTTACAGCCGTTCCAACCCTACCGTGAAATCTATGATAAACACAAAATTCGTTTACTATGTCATACTTTCGTTTCTATGACAGGATTTTATGGTCGTGTGATAGCCTATTACAAACCGTGAAATTTTATAAGAGAGCAAAAATTTCTCATTGAGAAAAAATTTAAATTTGAATTTTTCTCTTCAAACCTTTTTCTATGATCAACAATTTCCAAAAATTTTTAGGTTTTTTTCAGGATCTTCAATTTCTAAACACCCAAAAATCAAAAGGCAGGACCATTTTAAAGAAATTACTAAATTGGATCTCCATTCTTGGGAATCTTTGTCTTGGATTTTTGAATTTGTTTAATAAACAACAAGATTTTTTTCTCTAGTTTGATTCACATAAGAATTTTTAAAAAAAAACTATGTCAAACCATAAAATCTGTAATAGCGTATAACAGAAGATTTTTTTTTTTGTGTTTAACAGAGACAAAAAAGTCAATTTCTAAGTCTGTCAAATTTCACGGTAGGGTTGGAACGGCTGTATTTGATTTTTTTGAATTAGGAACACTGGGATTTTTCAAATTTTTGTTTTGTTAATTTCATTTTAGCCGAAGAGATCCTGAGGATTTGTTTTTTTGTATTTGAATTTTTTTAATTGAGTCTTTTGAGACTTTTATTGGCATTTTTTGTGATTGATAATCGGGTGAATTTTTTTATTGATATTTGAATATTTTCAATCAAAGGAAGTACTCTTTCATATGATCCCTTTTTAGTGTAATCCAATTTTTGGGTATGAAAAAAAATCAAGGAGTTGACAGAATGGCCTGTTTCTTTGTTGAGCATCACAAAACAGCTTTAGGTAGTTCTGATTGGAAAATCTTTTTTACAAAATTTTGAGATCCTTTTTCTTTTTGTCAGATCTGTTTTGAAAAGAATACCACAAAGCATAACTCAAAGAAGTCAAAATCTTTAAGAGGAATAGAATTTATTCACTTGTGAAAGAATTAAAGGGATCGTAAAAGTGAAGATTACCAAGGTTTTGAATGTTGTTAAAAAGAAATTGTTTAGACTATCATTCAAAATCTATTCGTGTTTGTAAATCAATTTTGTTTGAAAGTTTTATGAAGACAATTAATGTTCTTAATAATTCTCAGCAGATATTAATTTTTGTTCAAACAAAAAAAAAAAAAAAAATAGGAAAGGAAGTATCAATAATGTTAAAGAAAAAATTTTTACGTACCGTTTTTAAAACATAAACTTTGCAGCAATTTAAAATCTATTTGAGTTGTTGATAACGTTTGGGTCAGTGTTTGAATTTGAACATTTCTTTTTTTTTGCTTGTTCATTCAAATAAGTCAGAATAAAAAAATAAATCCTCTGTTTTTTCAATTCAAAATATTTATTTCACAATTAATTTGAAATCAATTCACAAACTGTTTCCCTTTATCCTCACTCATTAAATCTCATTGATAATTTGAAAGATAATTCAATTTAGAAACATCAGTAGATACTAAGATTGGTAATTGAAATTAATGAAAAAAACCCCTGTGTTGAAAAAGGAATAAAAAAAATACTTGTCAAGATTTTAAATTGTGAATATTAGGAAAATTTCTGTGTAATTGGCAAATATTTAAAATCAAATCCTTTTTAATAAGAATCAAACTTTTTAAATTATAACTCACTCACTTATTAGAATCATGAATAATTAAATTACACTTGTTCAAAACATCATTCAATTAATCAAAAAACAAGAAAAAAAATTAGCATTTTCCTAACTCATCTAAAAAACTAAAAAACTTTATTGTTTTTCAAAAAAAGTAGATCAACTTTAGGATATAAAAAAATTAAAAGAGTAATCTAGATGTACCCTAGTTTAATGAACCTTGGGCAGATTTATTACTTGAGTTCAGAAAAAAATTTGGCTATTTATAAAAAGGAATTGATTTTAAATATATTCATAATGACTAACAATTTTCCGAATATTACTAATTAAAAATCTTTTTGGGATTTTTTTTTTTCAAGTATTTTTTTCACTACTATAATAAAAATATCTAGTTATTCACATTTACCAATAACCATACATTTAACTCATACAAAAAATATCGAAATAACTATAGAAATTAAAAAAAAATACAAATGGATTGATAACAACATTCAAAAAAGAAATGGGATTCTTTAAATAACTTTTAAATTAGAATTACGAAGATTAAAATTAAAATAAAATTTTCCTAAAAAAAAATATGAAAAATTGCATTTTTTTCAATTTACAAAAAAAAAAATCAGTTTTTATCTCACAAAATTTGTGATTATCAAAGTAAATTTTAGAAACAAAACCACTTAATATTTTTCATAATTTACCTTAATTCAAGATCTAACCTCAAAAGATAATTTAAATATGAATCTAAACCAATTGTGAACTTTTGAATTCTGTAATTCAAATAAATATAGTGATCAAAAAAAAAAAAGTTTGTAATAAAGTTTAATCTGTCTTTCAAAACATAATATTCCCTTTTTTCTTTTTTTTTCCATTTCCAATACAACTTCGAATTCACCACCAAATAATATAAATAATTTCAAATCATTTTTGAAGGTAAACCTTGATATTTCAAGGAAATTTTAAAATTGTAATTGATATTTTATTCAAAATTTTTTTTAATTTTTTCTAATTTTTATGAATGATCAATCAAGATATCTGAACCTAAAATTCCTTAAATTGGATTAATAACTATTGTTAATTTCCTAAAGCCAATCCCACATGAACAGAAAAAATAAATCAGCATTTAAGAATCCCAAAAATACTACTTTTATAAATACTTACAATTAAAATACAAAATTTAAAAAATTTAACCTGCTTAAATTTCGGTTTAATGTGTATTTTCTGAATTCTATTTTAATTCTAACAATCAATATAAATTTTTGGACTTGTTTTTTGTTTTAAAATGAAGAAAAAAAAAAGAAAAAAAAATATTTAAAAAAATGAGAATTGATACTAACATTTTAAGAATTAAACTCGATTTGATATATTTTTTTGGGAATGGTCAGATTCTTTTTTTTAACTATTTGGGATCATTTGATCTTTACAATTTTTTTCTTTAAAATAAAGAAAATAATTTCGAATAAATTTCCAAAAACATAATTTGTAATGCGTATTTCAAAATTACTTTTTTACAATTGACATCGATTTGATATTTTTTTATACAGAATAGTAATTTTACGTTTTTAAAAAATGTATCTTCTATGTTATATTAACTAATGTGATCAGATATTTCCAAAAAATGGGAATTTTTTTAACATTTCATAAAAAATTTCTCTTTGTTAAGCAGTTCTATTTATAAACTGGTAATATCAAATAAAGTGAATTGTTGATTTTGATTGAATAAATAGCTAAGGTATCCATTTCAAAATATGTTCGATGAAATATATTTTCAAAAATAAAAAGAAAAATCACTTTTTTATTTTTTTCCATTTTTCCCCTAGCTGAATCTTCTTTATATTGGGAAGAAGAGTTACAAAGGAAAAAGATCAAGTGGTTACTTTATAATACTGTGACACTGAAACACAAAAGTATGAGTAACTTGAAAATAAAAACTAAAAAGCAAAGGCTAAAATGACCAAAGGTTGAAAGCAAATAAGATCAAAAAAAAAAAGAAAAGAAATTACAAC
Source organism: Anaeramoeba flamelloides (assembly GCA_027625915.1). Taxonomy (NCBI): domain Eukaryota; family Anaeramoebidae; genus Anaeramoeba; species Anaeramoeba flamelloides. The sequence goes on along the minus strand of JANTQA010000032.1, from coordinate 5,057,439 downwards.
AATTAAACAACGATCCCCAAGTGAACATTCATGATCAATTATCAAATTATTAAATCAACCAAAAGTATCATGGCTGTGATTTTGGGAGTTCTTAATTAAAGATAGCATTGGTTTTTTTTTTTTTTTTGATTTTTTACCAATTGCTTCTTATAAACCCTTTTTAAATTTCTTTTTTTTTTTTCCTTTTTTTCTTTTCAATTTTTGGCTTTTGCTTTTTAAACATAAAAAAAAATGGGTATGTCTTTCCCTTGAACAATCGTGAAATCTATGATTTTACGCTTAAATTTCCTTTGAGGAAATTTAAGTAAAAGGACATCTAGAGTGTAATTTACACTTCTTCCATCAATAAAAAAAAAGAAAAATCACTTTTTTTGGCGAAAACAATGTACGACCAATTTTAATAAAAAACTGGAAATATGGAAAGGGTATAAATAATTTTTTAAAACATAAAATCTAACTATTTGTTTTCAATTCTATTTGCAAATTTGTTGAGATTAAACAAGTTATGAAACGTTTTTTTTTAAATCAAAAAGAAAAAAAATAATCTTCAATTTTCAACATCTAAAAAATATCAGATAAAACCAAGATCCGAAATTTTGATATTTTTTATTCATGTTAATGTGATAAAATACTAACAAAAAAATTGAATTATTATTAAGAATCGATAAATCATGTATTAAAATTTTTATTATTTAAATAGTTTTAAGATGATTGAATTTAGTTGAATCAAGATATTTTAGAATAAATTTGCCGCTCTTTTTTTGGGTATAGCTTACTAAGTGTTTACAGCATTCATAAAATGCTATAATACCCAACAAATAAATTGGATCTCGAGAATTATTATTTGTTGTTGTTTTTTTTTTTTTGATTTTTTTTTTTTCGTTTTTTTTTTCTGTTTCTTCTTCGAGAAGATTTTTTACTTGAACCAGATCCTTGGTTTTGTGAATAAGTAACTTTACTATCATGTGATAATTTGTATTTTTGCCTTTGATTAAACAATTTATGGGTGAATCCAATATTCTCATTTAATTGATAAAAATTAACAACATCTAATAAATTGTCATAAATTTGCAAGACATTATCACTTTCCAAAAAAGTAATTTCTCCAGTGTATAGGAAATGGATTATAATTTGCATTTCTCTGAAGGTTTTACCCGTGGACTCGTTCATTTCTGTCATGTCCTGTTCGACTTCTGAAAACATAAATCTAAATAGATTCGATCTTACAGCTAAAAACCATTTATGGACCTTAATTTTATGCTCATCCCCCAAAATAATCGTAAAATCTTTTTCATCTTCACATTCTGTATATATCCGTTGGATATCTGTTTTTATTGGCACTGGGGTAGGATTTAGTGATAATTCTTTGCAAATATAATAATAATTATTCATATCATAGACAATTCCTGTATAAAGAGTTTTTAAAAATGATAAAATATGACCTTTCTCTGTTTTCTTTTCAAGGATTTCTTTAATTTTTTCTGGCTCTAAATTGGTTCGCAATTTTAGAATATTAGAATGGCATTTAATACCATGTATATCCATATCTGCCAAAACTTCACTTTCAAAAAAATCTAAAAAATCCATTTCCAATGGAGTATGCGATTTATAAAAATAAATGTTTCGATTTACAGAATGAAAATGATGAACTAAAAAATTGATTTTATATTTTTGCTTAAATTGATCTGTGGATTTTATAAGGTGGGATGGTAAAGTATAAAATGTTCCATTGTAAAGTAAAATGTGGATTGAATGAATGTGCGACTCAATTTGCTTAATTTGATGATTTTGCGAGAATGGAACTAAAAAAAAATTAATACCATTGACTTTTTGATTTTTTTTGCTCAAAACAGAAATGTACATATCAAGATCGTGCTGTAAAACAAAAATGAATCTGGAATTTGTTACTATTTGTTTGACGTTATCTGCCTGAAATTGTTCAAATAATTGTGGTGTTAATTGAAAAAATTGTATTTTTCCATAAGGTATAATTTCGTCATCAGTATTAATTGTTATAACGGGACCGTAAAATGATTTAAATACTTTTTTTATTTTTGATGCCATGAATGTTGGCTTTTTTATCAATGTTTGCTGAGTCTTGTCGGGGTCAAATTGAAAGTGATAATTTCTATTACATTATATAAATTAATTATAATTGGAGAAATAAACAAATTGTTTACTAAAATGGTAAGAAGGTATTTTGTGAAAAAAAATCTATCAAAGTATTATAAATTTTTTTTTTCAAGATTTTACAATAAATAACTTTTAATATATTTCAAGTTTTATTGTTTTTTTAATATTTGAAATTATATAAACAAGTGAGCAAAATCATTATTTAAACAATAAAATTTTGTTTTACACTTTTACTTTATTTTTTTTTTACTTTTTTTTATTTTATTTTTAGACGAAAAAACAAATATTTCTGGTGTATAAAACCGAATATTAAAATATTAATTTTTTTATTATAATAGATATCTTCAATTTATAAAATTATTTATTTTCAAAATTTGATTTTTAATGAGCCAATGATTTTGAAATGGAGTTTATTTTTATACACAGTAATATAATTATTAACTTTTTAGAAACTTGATCCAAGGGATCTTGTAAATATTTAATTTTTAGCATTAATTTCGGAAAATTTTGAGCTGGTCAAATCCATTTTTGTGACAAATTTAACATCCTTGTTATTTTCTCATCGCGACTCAAATCTTGGTAGTATTCTTGGAAAAATAAAGTATTTCTTGATTTCTTCTCTGGTGTGTCTAATTTGGATTATTTTTTACTGAAAAAAATTTTTTGGGTTAATTTTGTTTCGTTGGGTATTCAAAAGCTAAGTGTATTGATTTAGTTAATGGTGTTGTTATTTATTCCCCAAAACTTTCCTTTTTCAATCTCTTATGAGGTGTATTTGAGTTAAAAAGTCAATTGTTAACATCTGTTATTTGCTTACTTATTCTTTTGAAAGAATAATTTAAAGATCTTTGAAACCGAAGAAAGGTCAACCAGGTATTTATTTTTGATTTGACTTTCTTTTTTCTTTGAAATCAATAAACCAATTCTGTTTTCTTTTGTTTTCTTGAGAGGTTTGTTGGGGTTAGTAGAGTAATTCTCTCAATAACAGTAACAATAACTCGAAATCAACTGATCAGGTTGTTTAACATTAAGTGGTGGTTTGAGATACTTTGCAGGAATTCCTTTCAGAAGGTGCTTTTGGAATATTTGGTTACTTTTGTAATGCCATTCCAACCACAAGCTTTTGAATACTTTCCAGAAAGCAAATATTAAGTCTGAGATTTTTGAATTGGGAAAATAGAGAAGTTTTGAATGGTACTTGATTGGATCTTTTTGTGTTGCGAAATGGAATTTTTAATTGTTGTTTCTATTATCCTTTCAACACAAAAAAATCAAGGATGTTTGAAATATTCCCGAAAATACCCGAAAATCGAAAATACTCGAAAATTTTTTAACCACATAAAAACACGTTATGTACAACTTCTAAGCTTCCCTAGTGCCAATATACTCAGTTTAATGGTAAAATAACAATTTTACTTTCAGACAAAATATTTTTTTTTTGAATTTTCTACTTTAAACTACTCTAAAGAGGTTTTGGTACCTTTTGAGTATATTTGAGTAATTGTTGGTACTTATTAGTGCTATGTGTATGGGTATGTCATTTGTATGGGTATGTCAGTGTACCTTTGGTATGTGTGTTTGTATGTTTTGGTAAAAGAGTTCCTTTTATAGAAACGGAAGTTAAATAAAGTTTGGCTTGGGTCACCTTATGTAGGAAATGGGTATGTATTGTATGATTAGATATTACTCGGTTATTTTAGGAATGTATTTAAGATTACAAAATTATATATAATGATACACAATTAGAAATTTTCTTTACAAGTACATCTTCTCTCATTTAGTTAATACCATTTCGAAATGATTAGAAATGTTACATTCATCCAAGATACTTATTCCTTTCACCCGAATGGGTTGAATACCATTCCCTAAAATTTAATTTTTTTGAATTTTGAGATTTTCAGAAAAAAAATTTTTTTCGAAAATAAAATTCCAAATTTACCTTTAAACTGAGTATAGTGGCATGAGTGAAGCTTAGAAGTTGTTCAAAAAGTGTTTTTTCGTGGTTAAAAAATTTTCGGGTATTTTCGATTTTCGGGTATTTTCGGGAATATTTGATAGATTCCAAAATCAAAATCTAAAATCCAAATTGACTGTTTTGTGTTAATTTGAAAAAAGGCTTGGAGTTTTGTTACCTTCATAAATTTGAAAAAAAAAATTATTTTTTTACGATTTTTAACACAAAATTTAAAAGTTTAACAAAAAATTAGAAAAAATTAAAAATTTTTTTATATTTGATAATCAAAACCAAAATTTAAGAGGTGAAAATAACATTTAAAAAATTTCTGATCCTTTTCAAAAAAATTTTAAATTTTCCCTTTATCAAATCCAAAATTATTCTCTCCAAATTTTGAAAATCAAAATAAAGTTGGTTCTGGGACTTTCCACTTGATATTAAAATATAATATAATGTAGATAAATTGTAAAAATATACTTCCAAATAAAGTAAGAGAAATAAGAGGTAAAAAAATAAGTATTTAAAATTTACATTATTTTGTTTGTAAAATTAATGAAAGTTTTTGGATCAATCAATGATTTTTTTTATTTTTCAAGAAAACAAAAAAAATCCTTAAAAATTGTAATATTTTGAATTTACTTTAATAGACATTCTTTTAAATTATTTAATCAATTTAGTGTACTATATCCCAACCCCCAACAAAGCATAAAATTCTGATAGAGCATTAAAACAACATCAAACAATAACAAATTTCGTTATTTACATCAATAAAAACAACTTCATAAATGGCAGCAAGAATAAAGAATAATATTTGTTGTTGTAATTGTCCTCATTGTTTTTAAAAAGTTTTTACTTTTTTTCTTTATTAACTTTGCTTTTTTTTTGCATACTGTTATAATCCAATTAATAAATGAAAATTTTTATTTCAATTTCCAAAATGAATATTAATAGAGGTTTTGATGTTATTTTCTTCAAGTGAATTTTTGGGAAAAAATATGAAAAATGTTGCTATATTTTTCAGATCAACATCACTGAATATATGCGATAATTATTCCTAAAGTGTCTTACATTGGAACAAGCATTGGTTTTTGAGGAAGAAAAAAAAATAGCAACATTTATCAAAAATTTTAAGAGATAAATTTGAAATGAAAATATAGCAACGATCATTTAGAAATGGTTAATTGGAACCATTTTGAGGAACTTAATTTGGAATGAAAAAAACTTGAAAATTCTTCTATCCCAAAATATCAGATCGAATAATAAATAAAAATATTGATAGCATTTTTTAAACCCTTTATTTTGACATGTAGAAACAACCATGTCATTTTTAAAACTTGAAATTATTATACTTTTTTTGGTTAAAAAATTTTGGATAACGATCACAAACACTAAAAAATAAAAAAAAGAAATGAAAAGTTTTTTTTAAATTTCTTTTTCTTTTTTCTAATTTCTATCAAAAAATAACAATAGTTATTGATATTTTTTTTTTCAAAAGATCAGCATACATTTTTTTTCGAAGCGATAAACTGCCTCTCAAAAAAATATATGTGATATTTTGAAAAAAAAAAATCAATAACTGCTGATATATGCTTAATTCACGATATTTTGGCAAAATTCGCGATAATTTCTATCAAATCGTGATATTTTAGAAAATCGAGATATTCTATAAAATCGCGATAATTATTAAAAAATCGTGATAAATGCCAAAATATCGCGATTAAAAAGTAATCGCGATATAATAGTCGATGGGTTTTTGGGCTAATTCAGCAATATTTTGACAAAGGAATTTTTTTTTGATCAAAAAAATAGATTATGTGATTAAAAGTTATTCTTTGAAAAAACAACAAAAAATATACTTGATTCAATCAAGGATAAGATCAAAGAGTTTAATTTTATTTTCGTTTTGGTTTGGTTGACAAACCTATCGGTTGATTGATCCTTTTAGATCAGCAACAATAAGAACTAAATAGAAATAAATAATTTCTCAGTCAATCGTGGTGTTGGAAATTGAGTTGAATAAAAGACCTTCTAAAACAACCAACCCTTCGCCTATTCTTTAAAGAATGTGTTCTTGGGTTAAAACATTTTCAATATTCTATGAAAGCTTTAATAGTTTGATAACTTTTCAAAAGCATTCACAACAACCTATTCATATTGATCACCAATTATTAAGATTTTTTATAGATTTGTTTTCTTTTTGTTGTGTTCCTATTGTCTTTGTATTGGACAGAAAACACAATTAGAGCTGAGAGGTTTTTGTTTGATCGATCACCAATAAGAAGGAAAATTACTCTTTATTCTTTTTGGATATTTAAAATTGTGAAGGTAACAACTCCATTTTAAAAAAACAAATCTATTTTACATTCAAGTATATTGTTCAAATGGATTCTTATTAGTATGATCATAAAATTTGTTTGACATTTGATATTTTGTTAAAAAAAAAAATGAAAAGAAAAATCAATTTTTTTTTCCACTACAAACAAACTTATTGTGCCTTACTAAAAAAGTTTTCTATCTTTCAAAACTTTCAAACACTTCAAGACAATTCACAACCCTTTCAAACACTTTCTAACATTTTTAAAGGCGAAAAGTGTTGTAAAAGTCTCAAGACTTTGTAAAAGTCAAGAGATTGTTTTTAGGATTTCAAAAAAATAATTTTTCATTTTTTCGCGATAATATTTTTATCGTGATAATGTGGAATATTGCAATTTTATGATTTTTCGCGATAAAGCCGGACTAATCGCGATTTTATTGTTATTATTGCGATTTTATTGTTAATATCATGATAATATATGTTATCATCAAAACTTCTAATGATTACTGCTACAATCAAATTAGCAGAGGAAAAATTTTGTCTTAGAGTTAAGGGACTAGTCTTCTACGACAACAAGGCAAAATTTTAAAATATGTTATTGGTGGTATTCTCTACTTACAAATTTTGTGGATCCCAAGTGTCAAAAAATTCTGATCGACTAAGAAAGCCATAAAAGAAAATTAGTTTTGGTGAGATCTAATTTTTTTTTTCATTTTTTCTACAAAAAAAAACTAATTAAATTCATTTTATTTCTTGTATTATTAAGTTTTTACCCCGTTTATTGCAAATTTTATCATTATTAGACTATAACATTTCTTTGTTACCAGTAATATTAATATAAAGATTTTTTATTTTTTATACTTTTTACTTTTTCCAAATTTTCTTTTTTAAGTTGTTTGGGTTCCTCCTCTTTTTGCTTTTTTAGGTGCTTGGGGAGGTAAAAGGAATAAAAAATCATTATAAGAATTGGTGGACCTGGTCATGACTAACCTAACCAAACTTGTTAATGATTAGATCTAAAATGAATTGAGCTGGACTTATGCAACTGTAGAGAACTGAATCAAACGAATGCGATCTGAAGCCAACCAAAGTGAACCGAATTGGACTTTCCGTACAATCTGTCGAGTCGTTACCTGGACTGGGTTTTTGCTGTCGAGTCGGTATCTTGTACTGGGATTTTGCGAAAACAAGATTTGGGAAACTTGTAAAAAAAAAAAAAAAAAAAAAAGCAACTCAAAAAAAAAAAAAAGAAAAAAAAAAAGCAAAGCAACTGAAAAGAAAATTTCGAAAACCAAATCTTATTCTTAAAACCTTAGCACTTTATAGATTCAAACCATCCATATAAAGTTCTAAAAAACTCAATAAAGTAACCTATTTCATTTGATCTATAGTTGTTCAAATATTTAGATCTCTTTATTAAAACAAATTGAAAATATTGATCATTTTTTATGGGTCTATCCTTCCTATGAAAAAGATAGATTAATATTTCATAACAAATTAAAAAAAAAAAAAATCTTAATGAATTAATTTAAAACAAACAGTTTGAAACTATTTTCATTAAATAATAATTGTGAAATCTATAATTTTACACTTAAATTTCTGAAAGGGAATTTAAGTAAAAGGATATCCAGAGTGTAATTTACACTTCTTCAACAATAAAAAAAAAAATATAAAGATTTTTTTTCTTAAATGAGATAAAACTTTTGGTCAACCAAAAAATTGATATATTTAACGGATTAAAAAATAATTGTATTTTTTTAGGGTAGGTAGTTATAATAATCAAATTTTTAAAGTCATGTCAAAATTTTACTCTGAAATTTTGTTTTTGTTTTAAGACAAAATTCGATTTTTCAAAAAAAAAATTTCTTGAAGATATTTGGGAATTAGTTAATTTTATCCTCAAAATTCAAAATCATTTTTTTTCTGCCAAAAATGAATTGAATTATTATAAGGATTTTTGTGAATAAGACCAAGCAATTTGTTAAAAAAATTTTGCAAAATTGAAAATTTTTTTGCAATTTTTTTTTCATTTTTTGAAAACCAGAAAATAACTTTTTCAAAATCTTAAAGAAAAAATTTTTTTTGCATAATAGATCTCAATTTAATTGACAAACTGTAGTTAAGCTTCTACCGAATATTCATTTATTGAATCACCTCTACTTCATTTAGTTTTATTGGCTGAGATTTGAATTGAAATATTAATCAAAGAAAAAGAAACCAAATAAAAAATTTGTTTTCGAAATCAATACTTTCCAACATAAAACGAAAAATATGTTTTCCCATTTTCAAGAATTAACTTAATTCTTAAACAAAATAATAGGTTACTTTTTTTCGTTTTATATTGGAAACATGTAAATTTTGGATTTCAAAAAAGAGACTTAAATCAATAAATTGTTTATATGACGTTAGCTCATCCATTTCATAAGTCTAAACACAAATTACAGAAAAAAAAATTTTCAAGATCTTGACAAGATTTCATTTTATTTTAAAAAATGACTACTCCCTTAATCAAGGAAGTTTAATTTATTGTCTAAAAATACCATTTCTAAACGTGTTGTAAAGATCTTTGGATTTTCTTCAACTTTTAAACTCGAAAAATATTTTGGAATGTGAACTAAAAATTTTCATTTTTTAATTGGAAAATAATAGTATTGTCATAAAATAAAGTTTTTTCTCACTTTCTTTTATTCATTTTTTTTCTTTCTTTTGTTCATTGTTTTTCTTTTTTTTTATTCATTTTTTTGCTTTTTTTTTTATTTTTTCGCTTCAAGGTTTTGCTGTTTCAAAAATATAGTTTGGAATAATAAGTTTAAATTTAAAATTTTGAAACCGTTATAAAATATAAATTTGTTTTAATGAGAGCAAAGTCAATCCTAAAACTCAAAATTACTCAACTGATTTTTACAAAAAGGGATCCTCAAAATTAAAGCTTTGCAAAAATTAAAAAAGAAAAAGAGTAAAAAATCAAATTAGAACGTACTGGCCACAAAAATATAGATCTCCATTTTCCATAAGAAAATGGCAATGAGAAAAACCTGTGTGAACTGACTTGACATCTTTAAGGGAATTGATTAATTTTGGAGTCGAAAAGTAAGCGTCATAATTTTGATCCTCAAGAAAACCTTTATTTTTGCCAACAAACCAACACTGATGTTTTTTAGTCAAAATAACAAAAAAATCTTCTCCACATTTTACCTCTAAAACCAATTCTTCAAAACCAACAGTAACCTCTTTGTATTTTAGTTGCTGCCGTTTGTAAAAGTTTTGTACATCTTCAATTTGTTTAGTAAACAATTTGTTATTTGGTGAAACCAAAGCAAGTTTTGTCTGGGTTTGACCAACCGAAATGAAATGTTCATTACTCCAACAAAATATTGGTTGAACAGAAGTAGTACAATCCTTTGGTGTTCCTTGGAGAGGAGAATTACGAGATAATGCGCCAACGTGTACTTCCATAATTTGAAATATTTATTAAGATCAATAAAAGCTTTTTTAGAAAGAAAAGTAAAAAATAAAAAAATGATACGAGCAAAATAACGACACCCTCTCGATTAAAAATTTTCAGTTTATTTTTCCTCTATTTGGAATTAATTTGTTATTTTTAGAAAGAAAGGAATGTTGTGTGAGCTTAGTTTGTTTAAAGTTCTGATCATTAAAGTAGAGAAAGTTTTTTTTAATCTCAAACTTTTTTTCTGCAATTTATAATTTTGAGTGTTTCTTCATTAGGTAATAATTCCTCTTATCTTGGAAATATTCCAAAACTAATTCAATATTTAAAGTGGTGTGTTGTTCTATTTGTTGTTGGGTGGGTGAGAGTTTTAGAGATTATTTTTATTGTCTCTCTTTGAAAATTTTGAGTCTTTTATTTAACTCTAAAAATGATTTTTGAAAGTTTTTTATTTAAGGGACTAGTCTCTATTAAATTTTTTTAGGTAAATTTAATAGAGATTTAGAATTTTTTTTGCCAATTACTTAGATTTCAAATCAAAGTGAAAAACTTCTTAGTATAGTAATGAAATCTTGCTGAATGACATTCATTAAATTTAGTTATTGTTTTTATAGAAATAAAAAATTTTTGCATTTTTTCACTTTTTTGAAAGTTGCTTTTTTTCAACTTTTCGCAAAAATACAAAAAATACAAAAAAATATGAACAAGAAAGCAAAACCTTGTTATGTTTGTGGAAGACCTACAAAAAATAGTTTGAAAAATAAACCTGAAAGGGTTGTTTTGGATTTGCATGAAAACATAGTTTGATTTGAAAAAAATATACAATATATGCTTTACTCTTATTAAAAGATTTTCTTTCTTTTCTTGTACCATTCTTTTTTTTCATGAATCTACTTTTTGAGTTTACACTCTTTTGTTTTTGTTGAATTTGAAGTTTTTTTAAGTGTTCCCAAATTACCATCCCAAAAGTTTTTGTCAGAGTCAAAAAAAATCAAAGAAAAGAATAAGAACGATTTTTTAAAAAAGTAATGATTGATAAAACAAATTGAGTTCTTTATAGAGTCAAGTTGGATGAATAGAAGTGAAGGAGAAAATATTCACCAGTTTTAAATTATTTTTCCGTTTTTAAAAATGAGAATAAATATTATTTTTGAGAAAATAATTAAATCCAAAATTAATCAAAAAATTCTCATCCGTTTAAGATCTTTTTTCAAAAAAAAATTTTTCAAAGTCACTTTTTTTGACAGAATTGTAAAATTTTAAAAAAACAAGAACTAAAAGTTCAAACATTGAAAAAACCTGTCTATTTTCAATTTTAAACATATTTCAAGATAAGGATTCCTTATTTAGTTCTTGGACAAAAAAAAATTAATATAGACTAGTCCCTTAACAAATAAATTTCAAAATTCAAATTTTCGAGTTAAATAAAAGACTCAAAATGAATGATACCCAGATGAAATTGAATTAGTATTTAAAAAAGAATTATTTCAGATATCTAAGAATACTTATTATTGGATGTTTTTTGAGATTGTAGAATGGGATTATTTTCAAAATAAAACCCCTTTTATTTATTATTTTGAAGAGCTGATAGATCTTGAATTTTTCTTCTTATAATTCTCGTAGTATTTGGGATAAATAAAACCAATTAAAGAATTTTATTGAAATTGTATCATTATTAAAGAATTGACAAAAAAATCGAGGTATACCCAATATTTTGAAGTAATTGAAATAAAATATGTACATTGAGAAAATTGCTTTTTTTGTTTTTAGTCAATTCTTTTTCTTGGAGGTTTGGGTATATTATTTGTTGTAAAATAAATGGAACAAAATTTTTATTTAGCATTCCAAAAAATTATAATTTATACATTAAATAATCATTTCAATTTTTTTTATACATAAAACAAGCTTATATTATTAATTAACCTTTTTAGAATTCGGGACTTTGATAATTTATAATAATTTTTGAAATATTTTGTTTTTGGAAAGCTGAATGAAAATTTTGATTTTTTTATTTTACGATAAACAGTATTGTAAATTTGAAATTAGAATGGATTGGATTTTCTGATTTGGAAATAATTGTTACGGTAAGTTCCACTTTCAAAGTACAAACTATCAAAGAAAATTAAAGTGGAAGAAAATCTCAAATTAAGGCACAAATTTTGTAGAATTATTTTTTTGCATACAAATTATTTTTACTAGAATTTGAATTTTGTGCTTTAATTTGAGATTTTTTTGTGCCTTAAATTTTGTTGAAAGTTTGTGTCTTAAAGGTGGAACTGAATATATAAAGAAATCTATATTGATGTTTACCCCTTAAGAATCAACGTTCAAAAGATAAGAATGGATAAGAAAAGAGCACTATGTAATAAAATATTTTTAAAAAAGACAAGCTTTCCATTCCTCCTAAAAATGAGTTTTCCTTTCATAAAATTTTGGAAAAAACCTAAATTTTCACGAGATCTCTTAATTTAACCTTCTTTTTCATCCATAAATATAAAAAGGATAACCACAAACCATGAAATTCTTGGAAACCTTAAAGTATAAATTTTTTGTACATAATTCAATAACTACTTGTATATGAAAAAATAAAATTAAAAAGTCCATGTTAGATTATAGTATTACTTCAATTATCATTTCATCTTATTACTAAAGTTTATTCATAATATAATCAACATTCAAGTTATACAGTCAGTTTCATTTTTAAGGCACAAACTTTCAACGAATTTTAAGGCACAAAAAAAATCTCAAATTAAAGCACAAAATTCGAATTCTAATAAAATAAATTGTATAAAAAAAAATTCGAAATTTTGTAACTTAATTTGAGATTTTTTTGTGCCTTAAAATTCTTTGAAAGTTTGTGTCTTAAAAATGAAACTGACTGTAAAAAAATCTTGAGACTATTATATTTATTATTTTTTTTAAAATAATAAACTCTGTTTCAGTCAAAGGGGCCAAATGTTTTTTTTCAAATATCAATTATTTTATATAATTGAACTTTAAAGAACAAATAAGAAATAATCAGAATAATATACATCAATGAATTGTTGATAGATGTTTGATCAGAAAAAGAATTAAGGGACTAGTCTTCTACGACAACAAGACAAAATTTTAAAATATGTTATTGGTGGTATTCTCTACTTACAAATTTTGTAGATCCCAAGTGTCAAAAAATTCTGATCGACTAAGAAATCTATAAAAGAAAATTAGTTTATTGAGATCAATTTTTTTTTTCCATTTTTTCTGAAAAAGAAAACTATTAAATTCTTTTTTTTTCTCACAATTTATCTAGTTTTTACCCCTTTTATTGCTATTTTGATCATTACTATACTATAACATTTCTTTGTTATCAGTAATATTAATATAAAAAATTTTTTTTTCTTTTTTAAGATAAAACTTTTGGTTAACCAAAAAAAAATGATATATTCAACGGATTAAAAAATAATTGTATTTTTTTAATTAGAATAGTTATAATAATCAAAGTTTTAAAGTTATGTCAAAAATTTACTCTGAAATTTTGTTTTTGTTTTAAGATAAAATTCGATTTTTCAAAATAAAATTTTCTTGAAGATATTTGTGAATTTTGGGGATAAAATTAACTAATTCCAAATCACTTTTTTTCTGCCAAAAATGAATTGAATTATTATAAGGATTTTTGTGAATAAGACCAAACAATTTGTTAAAAAAATTTTGCAAAATTGAAAATTTTTTTGCAATTTTTTTTCTTTTTTTGTAAATCAGAAAAAAACTTTTTCAAAACCTTATTGAAAAATTTTTTTTGCATAATAGATCTTAATTTAATTGATAAATTGGAGTTAAGCTTCTACCAAATATTCATTTATTGAATCACCTCTACTTCATTTAGTTTTATTGGCTGAGATTTGAATTGAAATATTAATCAAAGAAAAAATTACCAAATAAAAAATTTGTTTTCTAAATCAATACTTGTCAAACATAAAAAGAAAAATTTGTTTTCCCAGTTTCAAGAATTAACTTAATTGTTAAACAAAATAATAGGTTACTTTTTTTTCGTTTTATATTGGAAAGATGCAAATTTTGAATTTCAAAAAGGAGACTCAAACCAATAAATTGTTTAAATGAGGCTAACTCATCCATTTCATAAGTCTAAACACAAATTACAAAAAAAAATATTTTCAAGATCTTGACAAGATTTCATTTTATTTTCAAAAATGACTACTCCCTTAATCAATAAATTTTCTTAAAAATTTAAAAAACTCAAATTCTTAGGTATACATGAGAAAAATAACAATATATGTTTTGAACTTCTACTGATATTTGAATAATAAATAGGAAACATTTTTCAGTTCATTTTCCATGCTTTTCTTTTAGAAATTAAGTACCCAAACAAAGTGTGTTGGTATTTGTGGTATCTATTTGAAAAAGGAAATGAAAATGAAGTGAAAATTTTTCACATTTATTAAGCAAATATCAAGATCAAAAATCGAATAAAATTACAATAGAAATCAATATGATTTCTCAAAAATCTTTACATCGTTTCAATGACCTTAGAATAACACGTTTTTATAAAGTCACTATTGATTTTTCAATAAAAAAATTTTTTGGAACTGAATTACGTTTTAAAAAAAAAATCGAAAAAAAAAAACAAAAATGTGTAAAAATATGAAAAAATGATTTCAATTTTGAAAATTTCCAAAATAAAATTTTTCTTCTAATATCTATGCAAACCCTTTAAACACATGTATTATATCCTTACAACTGGGCCCCTTTAACTGAAAAATAGTTTATTACAATTTTTAAAAGTCTCTGTGGAGTAAAAAAAAGTTTATTTTGGTGTTAAAAATTTTTAAGGGGTATGAGAATGAATTTTAGTTACAGCCAGTTCCACTTTTAAGGCACAAACTTTCAACGAAATTTAAATAACAAAAAAAATCTGAAATTAAGGCACAAAATTCAGATTCTAGTAAAATTATTAGTAAAAAAAAATTACAAATTTTGTGCTTTAATTAGAGATTTTTTTGTGCCTTAAATTTTGTTGAAACTTTGTGCCTTAAAAGTGGAATTGACTGTAAATTCAACTTTAGGATCTTTTTTTGGATATATAATCACTAAAATTTCTCAAAACACTCTTATCATCTAAAAAACTCAAAACCGGAAAAAAAATTATTATGGATGAATATTTTGAGTCATGATTTTTTTTGTATTTTAAGACATTATTAGATAATTGAAGAAATTTTCATTTTATTTCTCAAATTAAAACAAAATAAGCACTTTAAGGTACTTTACTACAGTTAACAGACACTTTCGTTAGCTTTTCCAGAATTTAAAAGAATAGAGTAATATATAATAAAATATACTCTATTCTTTTAAATCCTGGAAAACCGAGGGCGGAATTGTTACAAATAATAATTTTTCTGGTTTTGAGTTTTTTAGATGAGAAGATTGTTTTCAAAACTATTCATTATTATCTATCAAAAAAATATCCTAACTTTGAATTTACTAAACTTCATTGTCATTTCCATTTAAAAAAATTTTACACGCAAAATAAATATTTTTCTCTCGATTGAGACTTTGAAAAATCGCGGTACTATTAACAGCAATAAATACAACAGTCTCAAGTTTTTTAAGATCTCGAATGTTGATTATATTGTGAATAAATTTTAGTTACAAGATGAAATGATAATTGAAATAATAGTTTTTTCAAAGTTGGAATTTTCAATTTTATTTTTTCAAACAAGTGATGTGTAATTCCAATTATTGAGAAATTTAATGGGGAATCACAATTTTGATGTAATGATATCTTTGAATAAAAATAAAAGTAATAGTCACCTTTGAATTATTCAGTAATTTTCTCCTTTGTTTTATTTCGGTTGGGTGGTATTTGTAAAATTTCCTCTTTTTAACATAAAAGCGAAATAGGTAAGTATCAAATATCCTTAAATACCCAAAAATAAATTGACAAACAGAATAAACTTCATCTTCTCAATTAACTTTATTCATTGGTAGCGAGGATCTATATTTATTAACACTTTCTAAAAGATTGATAATGTCCATCTACTCCCTTAAAGCAAAAAAACAAGATTTTCATTTTTTAGTCTTTTCATTCTTCTTCTTCTTTTTCTTTCTATTAAACCAATGATAAAAACAAAGCACATCCTCTGTATTTTGTGTTTAATTCTTCTAAAGACAATTGACTGTGATACCTTAAGTAAAAAACAAGTTTCTTTTGTTGGTGAGAAACACATAATTTTTACAGACACAATTATCACTCAGAGCAACACCAACTATTCTTCATACGATCCAAACACTGCGCTGGTTAAATGTGAAAATGTGTAAACTTTTCTTTTCTTCTTTTTTCATACTCTTTTTTTTTCTTTTTTTTTTGATAAAAGCGGAATTTCAAAAGAAAGAAATCTTAGTGAGTGTTTCAAAAATCCCCACAACACAATTTTGTTAACTCAAGAAATTTAACTGTAGCTAATAAAAAAAAATCATTCCCTGAAAATTCTTTTTATTTTAGAAAAAAAACAAACAGGCATTCATGCTCCCAAAACGATCTCAATAAAAAAAATCCAAAATTGCTTATTTCTTGGATATTTTTGATCACCATTTTTGTGAATAAATCTTTCAACTAATTGCATTACTGAATGAATTATTTCCTATCTTGTTCAAAAAAAAAATTTCATTCAATTGGGAACATTTTAACTTTGAACAATTTATAATAAAGAATAAATAGCAAATAAATTATATGGTATCAAGAAAATGAAGTACAAATGTTTTAAAATTTAAAACAACAGTACTTTAATGATCAAAATGCGTCTAATGCTAATATTACATTTTTAAATGGGAAAAAATTTTTGACTTGAATTTTTTGTTTTTTTCATTTACTCAGAATCTTTATTAAGAGAAGATCAATTTAACTTTAGGAGCCCACTTTCATCTTAGAAGCTTCTTATGTATAATGTTATTAAAAAAAGAAATTTTCTCTTTTGTTTTTTTAAAGTCAAAATTATAACTGTGTAACAATAACAGAGAGAATAAAATAAATCAAAAAAAAAATGTTGTTGAAAGGTTTTGCCCCTCTATCAAAAAATCTCATGACTTTTACCAATGTTTTCACTTTTACAACACATTTTCTACCGATTAAAAGTGTTGAAAAGTGTTTGAAAGGTCTGTAAATTGTCTTCAGGTGTTTGAAAGGTTTCAAAGACTGAAAGTCATGAGATTTTTGTAGTGCATTTAATATTAAAATAATAGTAGTCAAAGAAGTTTCTTAATTTTTAAGAATCATAATCCAATCTTTTTTAAATTATTAATGAAGAATTCTCAAACAGTTATTTTTAAAATATGAAAGCTTCCAAGTTTTAAAAAATATGAAACATACATTTTAACAACTCAAATGGCAAGGCTTTATGATTTGAAATAATAAAACTTTTTCTTTTTATTTTTTGACTTTTTCAAGAATAAATTTTTATTTTTTTATCCACCTTTTTAAATTTTAAGTGAATTAGATGTATAATAAACAGTCAAATTTCCGAGAAATAAATCACATTGATTCATTAATTCGTAAAAAATTAATAATAATATATAAAATTATTCAAGAGTTTTGAATGAATCTAAAGCCTAAGAAAATACTAAAATCAAAAACTTTATCAGAAAATAAATTATTTAGGAATTTGGATAAAAAAAAAAACATTTACAAAAAAACTTCAAAAAAGTAAAAGACAGTTTTAAAAAAATCAAAATGATTTTTAACAAACAAAAACTAGCCAATGGAGTAAAATTACAAATGTACAAATCGATATGTATTAGCAAATTATTTTATGGGTTAATTATTTTCTAATTTAACCCAAAAATATTTCTACTCAATTGTTTTTTGGATATATAAAAAAGTCACAAAATTTTTAAAAATTAAACCCACATTCTCCAAGAATAATTTATAAAACTGAAGCAAAACTTGATCAAGTCAGAATTTCAATTAACAAAAGAAGATATAAACCCCAAAAAAAAAAAAAATTAGACCTCTTAGTTTTAAAATTATATCAAAAAAATTTAAATTTTCAAAAAAAAAGGAAAAAAGGCAATGAAAATATTAATTGGTGAAATAGAAAACTTAAAATTATTAAATGCAGATCTAAATAATTTTAAGAAAATCTAATAATCAATAGCTCGTGATGGAAAGGTGAAGAATTTTTGAAAATTATTATGTATAATAATATCAATAAATAGTCGTGCCGTAGAGTGCTGTAGAGTGCCGTCAAGTGCCTAGCTTTTCAAGAATTCAAAATAATGTTGATAAATCAAAGATTTAACTCTATTCTTTTAAATTCTGGAAAACCTAAATGCAGTTTTTTTTAATTTAAGAAATAAAAAGAAAATTTAGGAAATTTTCGGTTTATTTCTCAAATTAAAAAAAACATAATGGCAAACAGGAAGTAATTTTATTGAATAACCTTACTTCAATAATTAAAAAAAAATAAAAAAACAAAATGTTAAAAAATTTTTTGGGTCACTATCATTGGAATATCATACAAAATTTCTCAATTACTTCAATAATTAAAAAAAAAAAAAAACTCCTATTTTTCAAGAGTCAATGCGTTCATTTAAAAAAAAATTACAGAGTCACAATTTTCTTAAGGTTTATTTGGAGTTTCAAAGATCTTTTTTTTTTTCCAACTTGAATTTTATACAAAAAATAAAAAAGAAAAGAAACAGATTTTAAAAAATCAAAAAATAAAAAAGAAAAGAAGCAAATTTAAAAAAAACAAAACAAAAAAAGCAAAAAAAAAATAACAAAAAAAGAAAAATTTTTACTAATGAGAAAAAAAGATTTTGATCTAAAAAATTAAAAATTGATTTTGATAAGAATATAGAATTAAAACTCTTAGAATTTGTTCTATGTCTTCATTAAAACTGGCCCCTTAAACCGAAAAAGAGTTTGGTTTTATTAATGTAATCTCGAAATTGTGATATCACTAAAGAATTTTTTTTTTTTTTTTCAAATACAATATTTGTAAAAGACATAATTGTAAATTATTTATTATTTAATTTTCATATTTTTTATATAATTATTTAAAAACCAATAAATTAAAAAGACCACCAGAATTTTATAAATGCTATTTAGAAGGCGGGAAAGTTTCCAAATCATTATTTGATGTTGAATATGAAAGCTGTGATGAATATGGCAGTAAGTGGGACGAAGAACCATCGGCAATAACTGCGCTATGTGAAGTTGTCGATGATATTGAATGCTATGGGGAAAGAAATTTTCTTTTGAAAAATGTTAAATGCGAAAGATACAATGGAAAAGAATTCTCTACAAGTTTTCTTTTATCTTCATTTTTAGGTATTTTTGGAGCTGATCGATTCTATCTTGGTCACACCGGTTTAGGTTGTGGTAAATTATTCACCATTGGGGGTATTGGTATTTGGTGGTTAGTTGATCTAATTTTATTAGCAACTGGCAGGACAAAAATTAATGATAATTATACTTATGAACCAATTTATTAAATAAAGTTCAAGTCGATAATTAAATGTTGAAATCTTTTTTTTATTTTATTTTCATAAAATTATCATAAAGAAAAATAAAAATTATTTTAATCAAATTTTATTTAAAATGGTCTTTTTTTTATATTTAAAAGAAATGTTTAATAATTGTTTTGTTTTTTATTACCAAATGTAAACTCAATTTCAAAATTTTAAATACCATTTCTCTGGGAAATTATATCCATTTATGTTCTTTCAATAGAAAGAGATCAAAGTTTTTATTTTATTGAATTTTCATTTTTCATATTTTTTAAAGAAAAATCAAGTACCAACACACTTCTTATGGGTACTTGATTTCTAAAAGAAATGTATGGAAAATGAAAATAAAATTGTTTCCTATTTATTAATCAAATATCTGGATCAAAGATTGAATAAAATACCAATAGAAATCAATACAAATCTCAACAATCATTTCCACAGTTTCAATAACATTAGAATGACACGTTTTTACTAAGTGACTATTGATCTTGCAAAAAAAAAAAAAATTTGGAACTGAATGTCGGTGTTAAAAAAAAAAACGAAAAAAAAAAACAAAAATGTGAAAAAAAAAATGGATTTCAATTTTGAAAATTTCCAAAGAAATTTTTTCTTTTACAATATACATGCAAACCCTTTAAACACATGTATTTCACCCTTACAGCTGTACTCCTTTGACTGAAACAAAGTTTAGGTTTGATTTGAGTTAAAAATTGTTTTCTTTGTATATTTTTTAATATTTCTTTTACAATAAAAAAAAAAAATTAAAATTAAAATAGACTGAAAATTTATTATAGTTTCAAGGAAAAGGATCCAAAGTTATTTAAATAATATTTGATCATAAAAAATTGATAGTAATCATTGTTTGGTTTTTTTTCTTGTTTTTTTTTCGTCAAAATCCTATATTTAATATTATTGGTATTATAATTATTTTATAAATTATTTATTTTTTTTAGGATTATGATTTAAAATCCAAGGGTGATTAAGTGCTTGGTCTACAGACATTCTAGAGCTACTATCAACAATAAAAATTTTGCTAATAAATTGTTTGGCTATTCAAACAAAAAATAAATTTTTAACAAAAGAAAAAAGAAAATTTTAATAAAAAATAGTTAATAAATGAGAGAAATTAATGATAGATTATAAATAAAAAATTAAAATTGAAAACTTTAAGGAAAGTAAGACAAACATAAAAGTCTTTTAAAAAAATTTCCTATACTTTTTGAACATTAAAATTAAAAATAAGCATTAATTATATGCAATATTTTTCACTGTTGAAATTATTCAATTTTCACTTAATTAGAGTGTTTTAAATTTGAAATTATTTCCAAATTTTTTTACTTTAGTTATAATTACAAAATAATTTCAATTACTAAGTTTCTTTTTATTTCTCTGAAAGATTTTAATAGAGGGATCCAAAATTCAATTTTTAGATTTTTAAAAAAAATATTTTATAGGAAAAGAGCATCTTCAATGAAGAAACAAATTAAATTGGAATTTTTGTTTTTTTGTTTATTTGTATAATTTATTCACTAAATAAAGAAAGATACTTTTTTAAATTTTGGAAAGAGTTGAAAAAAATAAGGAAATGTATTATTAATAATTTCATCTCCTTAAGATTTTTCAATCAATCTGAAAAAATGAAAAACAAAACCCACTAATTGGTTTAGGTTCTTTGATTCAATAAAGATTAAATATTGACAACAAATAAGTTGTTTAATTTGAAAAAATATAAATTTTCTAGTTCTTATCCAAATATTTTTCAAAAACAAATATCAAAGGATAAATCATCAATAAGCATTGGGTTATTAATGTTAGTTTTTATCTTATTCAAGAAAGATCAAGAATAATAAAACTTTAAAAGAAATTTTATTTTTAATTTAGATTTCAGGGGAGAAAATTTTAGTAAAAATTACAATTTATTTTGCATTTTTTGTTCAACTTTAAAGAGAAATTTTGAAATTTAATTTTAATTTTTTTCTCAAAATTTAATAAATATGGTAGTTTCAATAATACCTGTTGAATAAATAATAATAATCTAGATAATTTTTAATTGTTGATTCTGTTCATGAATACATAGAATTAAAAATAATTTAGGCCATTAAATGTAGTCAGTTCTTTTATCAAAGTTTAAATGTGTTTTTAATATTTTAGATTCTGAAATCTACAAAATAACTAAAAAACCATTTTTTTTTTTCGATAATTCATTTTTAAACCGAACTAAATTCCCAAAATTTTGAGCACAGTTAAAACAATTCAAAGAATAAAAATACCAGACTTTTATACAATTTGGAAAATAATTTTGATTTTACAAACTATTTTTATCATTTTTTGGTTTTTTGGTTTTTGTTTTTTCTTTTCCAAGTTATGCAATTTGTTTCCTTAGATCAGGAATTGTTTTTTCCAATGATTGATATAAAGTTAGTGTTGAATTTAGTTAAATAGAAAAATTCACATAAGGTTAGTTGATGGAATCAAACCATTTAATCGATCAACAATTGTTGGTGAAATTTCAACTAATTTACGAATACATTTTTTGTTCTACTCTTTTTATTATTTTGGACACAAAGATTTTTATTTTTTCATTTTTAGATTTTTTTGACTTTTATTTGGGTTAATAGGATTACAATTAAAATTTTAATATTGGATAACTTAAACATTATTTAATATTATGTTTGTAAAAATAAAAAAAATTGAGTATTTTTTTTCATATTTTTGTTTTTGAGGTGTGTACAAATTTTTGGAATGGAGTTTATTTTGGATTCTTTTTGTTCAATATTTGGGAAAAAATATATATGTACTGAAAAGTTTAATTTAACTTTTTTTTTATGACTTTATTTTTATTAATGATCAAAAGACTTTTATCTATTCGCCTAAATCAAATCTGTTTAATCTTCACAAAAAAAAAAAAATGAAGTAATTTTCTTTTTTAATAATAAAAAACAATTTTAATTTTTTGCTAAAAAATGTATTTTATGAAATGTGAAAACACATTATTTTACCTCTATTAAAACTCTAACAAATCAAAAATCAATTAATTCTCAATTTCAATCCTAAAATCTTCTAGTTTATGATAATTTCAAAGTTTATCATTTTCCATACACCTTGTTTCACTAATTTAGAATTAGTAAAACATCATTGTGGCTGAATTACCTCAATTAGAAAAAGAAAAATCAAAAAGTTTGTCAAAATTTGAGATTCAGGTTTCCGTGATTTCTGTGATTTGATTTTTCAAAAAGTAATTGAAATATAATGTCGTTCTTTTTAATGAAGTACGTACATTTTACCATTTTGAAAAATTTTAATTGTGAGAACCTTACTGAAAAATATTTTTTGAGTGCCAACATGCTATTGAAACTTTGAAACCAAAATACCATTAACTGTTCTATTTGTGAAAAAAACTCAAAGTAAATTCAGAGTTGAATCTTTCATTTTTCAATTTTTAGAAATTTTTTTTTTGATTCAATTTTTGGTTTTATTAAATTTGGTTTTGGATATAGAAATGTGTTTATATATGAATGAGTGAAATTAATCAAACAGTAAACCAAAAAAATATACCCAAAAAGGTTTGTATTTGAAACAAATATTTTCTTTTAGAAGACCAAACACGAAAGATCACGATTCCAAATAAATTTGTTGAAATCAAGAATGAAAAAAAAAATTCGAACAAAAGCATATTTTCGAAGATTTGCTTTCTTCTTTATCTTCTTAATTTGGATGAAGCCAAACAAGTCATTAACTTTTGATTTCTCATACCCATTACTATTTATTATTATTTTACAAAACATTTTTTTTACAAATTTGCTTTCATAATTACCTTTTCAAATATTTTTATCAAACAAATCCAAAACAATGAATACTGTTTCAAAAATTAAAATAAAGAAATTGAAATTCTCGAAATCTAAAAACAGTTACAAAAGATTCAACCCAAAATCAACGAAATATTTAGAAAAAATTTAAATCAGATTTCAGAATTATTTTGAGTTTTCAATTTAATGGAAAATAAATAATTATCAAATCAAACGAATTTGTCCAATAAATCTTTATTTATGAAGAGGAATTCAAAAAAAAATCCTATTTTCTGAACCTAAACTAGAATTAGATGAATTAAATGAAAATAGGAATTTTTAAATTCATTTTGAGAAATTCTTTAGAAAAAAAAAGTAATTTGTTTATCAAAAATTTTCCAAACAAAAATATTTCTATTAAGAATTAAAAATAAAATCAAATAAAGAAGAAGATAAGTTTCAAATGTTTTAGATAAGATCAAGAAATAAATGATTTTTATTTATTTTTTCTTGATCAACGATTTCCTTTTTTTGATTTCCATTTTTTAATTGTAATATAATCTATTATACCAGTATATATTCCACTCTCGTATTTATTAAAATATCGATGTATTTGGTTACATAAATGATTTGAATGATTCAGTTTCACATAAATAGTGGCACTCAAAATCTGAAAAATGTACTGACCCTCTTAACTGTTTTATAATGAAAGATTTTCAAAGATCTTTTCTGTTTTTTTTTTTTTTTTATTTTAAAGTTTTGTTTGCCAAGTTAATTCAACTTGTCAAAAGCGGAAAAAAAAAAAATTTTTGTGTTTTAAAATTATTTTTTTTTCTTTTTGACTTCTGAAAACTTTTTAAAGATTAGGTTTTGTATAATTAGTTTAATAGATCTGAGCTATTTTTAATTTTGGTGTTCTGTAATCAAGTTAATTTATTTGGGATTTTGTTGATTTTTCAAAAAAGCAAATTAAAATTTCTAATACAAAATCCCTATTATTTTGAACAAGAAAAGAATCAGATATTTGAACGAGATCAAAAAAAAGGATTCTATACTTTTCTAAATTGTCATTTTATATGTATAAATACCCTGAAAATTTGATGATATTTTTCAAATATTAAACAATAATTATTATGTGAAAAGGAAAAAATATTAAACTTTATCTCTTTTTTTTTTGTTTTTAATTTTTTTTAGATAAATTAAGAACAGAAATAAAAAATATCATTAGTAAATACAAGAAAGATGAAATTTTCATTAAAAATTGGTTTAAATGTAATGAGTAATCATTAAAAATTAAAACAATACATTAATTATTATTTTCTCATAATTTTTGTGTTTTTTAATCAATTGTAATTTTGCAATGTTTTTTATGAATTGGAAAAATCATCATGAAGTTGTAGATTTATCTCTTTAGTCCAATCCCTAAAATCATTTCGAAAGGAAATATTCCAACTTAACAACCAGATAAATTTTTAACATTTAATTTTCAAAAGTTCGTAGATTTCAAATTAAAAATAAAATTAAAAGTGAAAAAAAAAAAAATGATTTTATTAAGAGATAATTTTATACTTCAGACTATATTGTTATTATATTACATGGAGTATTATTAAAGAATAATTTTCGTTTCAAATTCCAAAATATTTTACTAATTATCTTTCTCAAAATATTACATGATCTTGAAAAAAATCAATTGGAAATGAAATTTTTAGAATAATAATTGGTATCTTCCTTATTGAATCAGGAGTTGAAATTTAAATTTTTTTAATTTGAATTTAACATTGTTAAGAAAGAAATATATTCAGTTAAAACATTAGTTTTCCTCTAATTTTTGAAAAATAGTTTAGATTTTAAAAGTATTGATAAAAAATCACAATCAATAGTATTTTTAATAAAATAAATTAATTTTTTAAAAGTAATTCAATAATAAAAAAATCATTTAAAAAAAAATCATATAATATTTTTATAACAAAACCTCTTGTTTATTATGGCTTTTTAAAAATAAAAATAATAATAATCATGTTTTTAGGGCATACTATAATTTTTATTATTTTTGAATATTTTGTATTATTAAATAATTTTGATATTTTGAAAAAACTTTTGAAAAAAAAATGAAAATATTTAATTCTAATTTGTGAGTTTTAAAAAAAATGTTTTTTGATGTCAATTTCACAATTTAAAACAGTTTTTTACCATATTTTTTAATGGTAAAACAAATTTAACAAGATCTATTATCTAATTTTTTTATTGTATTGTGTTTTTTTTGAATATCCAAAATTCATAACACATTATATCACATGTTTTATATTTTTTCTAACAGGTACATAACACGTTAGAGATTTTATTATGAATTTTATAATAAAAAAAATGTTATAAATTGTTTCATTTTTTTATAACTGGTTAGATATGAAGTTATTTTTTATATTTTAATGAATTTCAATCAAATTTTATTACATTTTTAAAATTTATTTCAAAATTTGTATCACATACTTTTCGAATGTTATAAAAATAATTTTTTTATTAGGCTTGTGTTGTTAAAATTTCTATGGAATTGTAAAAAAAATTCTTGAAAGATCAAAATATGTTAACTATATATCCAATTAAAAACTTATAAATTTTTTGAATTGATACATTCTGTATGATTTTTAAAAGTGCAACATCTAGCCTTAAAAGAATAATTATTTTGGGTAATTAATAACTTTTAAAAAATTGTTGAATTTTGTTGATAGTATATATTTCTAATTTATTTTGCTTGACTTAATATTTCAATTTTTAATGAAACAATATTTATTAAAAAATAGTTTGTCTTGATTAAAAGATTGAGAAAAAATAGTTTAAAGAAATTTTTACAGATCTGTTGCAATGTAAAAAAAATCAAAACAAAGATCGAAAGAAAGGAGCACACAAAAAAAAAAAAAAAAAAAAAAAAAAAATTATTGAAAAGATTATTAATTACCTTCTTCAGAGATTTTTGACCAATCCTCTTCAGGAAATTCAAATTCGCCAGAAAGTATTTGTTTAAATAAATTATTTGTATTTTCATTATAAAATGGTGGGTAGCCACACAACCTAATCATTTATTAAAAATTTCATTAAAAATTTTAAAGGTTAATTTTAAGTAAAACAAAAAAAAAAAAAAAAAAAAAGCTTACATGATATAAGTAATGACGCCAACACTCCACACATCAACTTTTGGTCCTGTTATTGAATAATAATTAAAAAAAAAAAAAAAAGTATATATATAATATAAATATATTTTTAAATTTAAAATAAATAAACACTTTTTTTCCACTTGATTGAAAAAAATTTTTTTTAGATTACAGCAATTTATGAATTGGTAAAAAATGAAATGTGATGCAATATAGATTAATTTTTTATTCTAAAGAAAAGTGGAGAACCATTATTGACTTTTCTCTCATTTTTTTCAATTTAATTCCCTCGTTTGTTTTTTATTTTTAATCATACCCAAATAAAAAAAATTTTTTAAAACATATATATATCATTTTTATAACAAAATTTCCTTTTACATGATGATTTTTTCAATATTTTTGTAACAGGCTTATAACATGTTACAAATTTTATAGCACATTTTATAACAAACATTTATGTTATAAAAGTTGTTATTATAAAATTTTAAAACATTACACACTATTATAACACCTTTACAACACGTTTATAACATGTTATAAAAAACATTTTTTATTAGGGTAGAATAATTTCTTTATCGGGGTAATAAGAATAAAACCCTTGAAAAAAAAATGAGAGGTTAGGTTTCAATTACCTGATTTATTCAAAAAAAAAAAAAGAAGAAGAATAAAAGAATAGAAGCATCTAAATATTAACAAACTCATTTAACTTGTGTATTTTATTAGATTCATTATTTCATAAATTTTAAGAATTGAGAAAAAAATAATAATAAATGCAAGACTATTTGTTTGATTAAATAATTTTTCTTTTGTTTTCCAGAATCAAAAAAAAAATGAAAAAAGTATATAAAAAAAGGGAGAAAATTTTTATTTTGATAATTCTCGATTAATAATGATAAGATATCGTTATTTTTTTTCCATTAAGAATTAATATGTCTTAAATTGATTAAGAATATACTTGGTTTGTATTTATACTCATATTTAAGGATTTGTTTGGCTCGGCTTTAAATAAAACTCAGACTATTTTTTTTTTACATCTCAAAATAAACTCAAGATTTCAAATATAAAAAATATAAAATATTACCCGCAGTAAAATTTAAGAAAGCTAGTAATTGATTTATTTTATTATTGAAATCTTTGAATTTTTTAAATGGAAAGCAATAAATAGTATTTGATCGAACAAAACAAATCAACTATTTCTTTGGTTCTTGTTTATAAAATTGTATTTTAGAACGATGAATAAAAAAAAAAAATAAAGAAATTATGAACTTAATTTTGTGATTGTTGATATTGTTTTGAGGAAAATTTTATTGGTTAGATTTTTTTTGCTAATATTTATTCTATCTCTTTCCCATACCCTTTTTTTTTTGTCAATTTTTGGATCTATCTAATAAAAATAATACTCTCTTTATTTCTTTAATAATGGTGAGAATTGTGAATTAAGGTAATAGTAAAAGAAAAAATGTTATGGTTAAAAAAAAAGCATTCTAATACCAAATGTTTTTGAACAATTCCACATCTTATTGAGGGTGTTTTTGGAATTTAAATTTTATTATTTTAGTTTTTGAAGTTTGCATAATTAGTATAATAATTGGGAAAAAAAAGTTAAACACGATTTTTAATTGGGAACCTAATAGAACCTGAAAATTAAAAGTGAGATGAATTTATAAAAGAAAAAATTAATGATTAAAGAAGAAATGGAGGATTAAACACAATAAAAGTTTTTTCTATGATATTATCTTTTAGTCCCGATTTTTAATTGATTGATCAATTATTAAAAAATTTGTTGAAAAAATTTGACTACCTTTGAAGATCTCCAAAACCACTCCTGATCATATTTTGATAATAAAGGAGATATGAATTGTTTTTGTTGATTTGATTGAAAATAATCTAATGAATTATTATTAAAAGTTTATTTATTTCTTCTTTTATTAATTGATTTTACTTTTCGTTTTCAGGTTTCTGTGATTCTATTATCGTTACCAATTAAAAAACATGTAGGTCCTTTTTTTCCAAATGACAAATGATAATAAACTGGATAATTTGATTTTTAAGGATTATCCAAAATAAAGTCACTATAAAAAATGTGTGGGCCATCACAAGGTGTTACAATTATCGCTTGAGATAATTGTAATAAACTCACAATATTTTGAACCATAAACACCTCACGGTGACTTTAGTTTAGATAGTACTTAAAGAATTACAGACTATTGAATTCCTTTGAAAAGTTAAAATGAATTTTAATATTTTTGATAATGGGGATAGATTATTTTCTGTTTTCCTTATCTCAGAGAGTAATAAATAACAAATTATTTAATGTATATTCTAAATCAAAATCAAACGGTGTTGCAAAGGGTATAAGAATATACATCGGTATAATAACTACAAGTTAAAAACAGTATTTCAAATAAATTTCAATTTTAAATTGGAAAAAATTTTGTCATCATTTTCTTTATTTTTTTTCAAGATAGTTTGACAATTAGAAGTTTTTTAGGTGAGTGTCTCATTTTAATTGAAAAAACATTAAGTGGGTACCTTCTAAATGAATTGGTTCTATATTACAAATGTAGTCCTTTCATTTTTGTCAAAATTTTTAAGATCTTTTATCCAAAGATTAAAAAAAATTTTTTGTTTTACAATAAAAACCTGTTGTTTTTTGGTTTTTATTTTTTGTTCTATTGTAAATACCAGCTTACCACAAAGTATCAATGAAAAACAGTATTGTTCTTGAATTTTACTGGTTTATTGGTACAAAGGTACTAATAACTGGCTTGAATAATAAATTAATTGGATAAATATCTTTCTTGAAATAGTCTCATAATGTAGATTATTAGCTAAAAAATTCAATTTTTTTTAAAAATTTTAATAAATTTTGGAATAGATTATTTTGAAAAATTATTTTCATATATTGGAAATCTATTGATAATTTAACTAACCTTGTATTGAAAGGAGAACAAAACCAATCATTCTTTTAGGTTTTTATGTTAATGTTTATTGAGTAAAATCCTTGGAATTAAAAAATTAAAAAAATAGTTTCTTTTGGAGAGTTCTAAATATTAATTATTGGATTCTGGAAGAATACTATTTTGAGTTTCGATTTTTAGATTTGTGAAACAGTATTTCAAAAAATTTCGAAAATGAAAATTTTTAGATTGTGATCATTGGTAAAAAATGTAATAATTTATTCTGTAATAATATTTATAAGAGATTTTTTAGAGTCACAGAAATCACAGAAACCATGTGATCCATTCAGAACTAATATCATTTACACCCAATAACAACATATTTTGATTTTAGACGAATATATGGCTCGGTGAATCCCTTAAGAAAATCAAACAAAAGTACAAAGATAAAAAAAAAAAAAAAAAAAAAAACAATTTTTACCATATGAATTCAAGTCTTCGTCTAAAATTTCTGGTGCCACGTATCCTGGTGTTCCTTTTTAAAGAAAAACAAAATGAAAAAAAAAAAATATGTTGTTTTATGAATACACCCAAACAAGAAAGAGAAAAAGAATAACAAAAGGAAAAAAGAATAACAAAAGGGAGAAAAAAAAAAAAAATAAAATAAAATAAAAGAAAAGAAAAATAAAAAGTTTACCACAAGCAGTTTGTAGCATAATTTTCTCCGAATAAATTTTTGACAAACCAAAATCTGCGATTTTAATTTCTTTGTTTTGACCCGAAAGTAATAAATTTTCTGGTTTGAGATCGCGGTGAGCAATTCCTTGCTCGTGAAGATATTTTAATGCCATCAAAATTTTGTAAATAAGTTTGGATGCTTTTTCTTCATTATAAAATCCCTCTTCTACAATGTCTTCAAAGATTTCGCCCTTGTCACAATATTCCATTACTAAGTAGACCTTTTCTTTGGTTTCGTAAATTTCCTTCAATCGAATGATATTAGGATGATCGATACGCGACAAGATATCGATTTCGTTTTCTAACATCCTCAGATTGTTTCCCATACCTTTTTTTCTAATGACCTTGATCGCCCATTTTTCTCCTGTTTTTCGATCTTTTCCAAGTTTTACAACAGAAAAGTTCCCACTGGAAATGTTTTTGATTCAAAAAAAAAAAAAAAGTCAAAAAAAAATTAAAATTAGTTGGTTGGAAAAAAATTTTGTTGTTGGGAAGGTGGTTTACCTTCCAATAGATTCCCCAATATTATACACACGAAGAATTTCTTCCTTTGTTACACGTGTAAAAAATTTGGTTTTTCTTTTCTTTTGTGTCATTTGAAAGAAAGATGAGTAATTTTGAAAGAACAAAAAATGATAAAAATTTGTCTGATTTCTTTTCGAAAATGCTTTGAATCCGAATTCTTTCGGTGGAATGAGAATTTGGTTTGTTTAAAACTATTTCTTTTTTCAGATTTAAACACACTTTTTGTGCTTATTACCCCTTTAAAAATCAAAATCTAGATTGAAATTTCTTATTTTGAGTTACTTTTTAATCTCGAAAACACCTTTTCCTATGAATTGGTTAATCGTTGCCTTTGAGTTTTAACCTTTTATTTTAAAAGTGTACAGAAAAACTGAATTGATAGATTTTTTCCAGAATTGATATTTGAATTGTAAATGGGAAAAATTTTAACTTCCTTTTCAAAAATCCATTTTTTAATTGATCCACAAACTACATCCACTTCCTTTGAGAACACTATTTGGAAAAGAAAAAGGTAAAACAAAATGAAAATTTTTTCCATTTAGAATTCAAAAAAAAGAAAGTACTTGTTAAAATATCTCACGAAAGATTGGCCAACTACTGAAGCAAATTCAAAGTAATGTAACTTTTTTCAAAAGATGACTTTTGAATAAAAAGGTCAAAGAAGCTGGCAATAAGGTATAAATCGTCAAGGTATTAATTTCTTAAAGTTCTAATATTTAAAAAAGCAATTCTTAAAATAAAGGATCGTATTTGAAAAATTTATTTTATAAAAATAAAGTAATTGTTGTTTTTTTTACATTCCTTTATATAAAAAAAAACATAATTTCATTAAAAATTGAATAATTAAGAATAATTTTAAACAAATTCGATTCTTAAATTAAATATTACTTTTAATATAAAGAAATTTACTTTCAAAAATGTTGTGGTCTTTGATATTCAATTAAATACTAAATTAGAAATTTTATTGGAAATAAGAAAAAAAAATACAATGGATTTAATTTGTAATATAGATTTTAATCCCTTGGAACTTTTTTTTTGACTGGTTTAATATCTATTATTCAATAATTATACTTAATGTTAAAAATTAACCCCCACCCAAATTAAAATTGTATCAAAAATGATTAATATTAAAAATTAATTAAATCTTTCAATTAATCACATTTCTATTTTGATTTTGTCAAGATCTTTGTGTCTATTAAACTAATAATTAGGAGTGATAATTGAACCTTGAAAGAAAAATTTTCATTTATTAATTGAAAAACTGTGTTAGTTTGAAAATTATTTTCAAAAATATATATCCCAGAGCAATATCGATTGAAATAAATCCCATCAATTTTCAAATAAAGATTGAAAAAAGCCATTGGTGTTTCAATATATTTATTTTTTTATTTGCCTTTAATCGGGATTTTAATTGGGTATTAAAAGTCAATATACTTCAAAGATAAAGTAATTATGTTATTGTATTTTTTTTTTGATTTTGGAATAATTAAAATAATTATTCTTTTTCGCAATTTTTTTTTAGAATTTTGTCGTTTTATTGTATTTTATAAATTAGAAATTTTATCATTATCATTATTTATTAGGAGAGGTGTAAATTAATTTCCTCATATAACTAGTAGTTTTTTTTTTAATCTGAGTAAGAAAAAAAACAAAGGATTTTGAGATATTTGTTTTTAATTTCTGAAATTGAAAAAATCTAATGGCACACTTGACGCATTTAACTTTAAATTTATTTTTTTAATTCAAAATAAATGAGTTAAATCTTTGATTTTGATCCATTCGTAGGCTCTGGAATAGTATTGTTTCGTTGTATTGATTTTTTCTATTTATTTGTGAAGTGTTCTAGGTTTTTTTGAGGTTTTCTATTTTATTTCTAAAGTAAAAAAAAACCTAACGAAAATCTACAGTCAGTTCAACTTTTAAGGTACAAACTTTCAACGAAATTTAAGGCACAAAAAAATCTCAAATTAAGTTACAAAATAGGGATTTTTTTTTTTACAATTTATTTTACTAGAATCTGAATTCTGTGCTTTAATTTGAGATTTTTATTGTGCCTTAAATTTCGTTGAAAGTTTGTACCTTAAAAGTGGAAATGACTGTATTGAATATCTAAATAAATAGAAAACTCAAAAAACCCTAACGAAAAACAATAGATATTCTAGATAAAAGATAAAGCCTCAAGAAAACCTAACGAAAATCTATTGATTTCCGAAATAAACAAAAACTCTAAAAAAAAAGAACTACTGTTTTTCATGATTCAAAAGAATAGAGTAAAATTTCTAGTAACCAACGTTAGGTTGTTTTTTACTTTATGAAATAAAAAAATATATATTAAATTTAATTTTAATTTCAGAAAATTTCAAGAAAACCTAGGCACTTGGTGGCACTTGATGGTACTACCATAATTTCTAAATTTTTTATTTAGAAATTTCAATTAAGAATCACAATAATCTTTGTTATTCGCTGATTATATAAAATGAATAACTAGATTTTATTTTAAATAATATCTTTGATATTATTCTGATTATTTTTTTGTCAATTGGAATTAAATTCTATAAACAACAATTTTTTATTTTTTTTTTTCATAGAATGGTCAGTTCCTTAATTAAATAATCGATATCTTGATCTATTTCTGAATTATAGTATTTTTTACATAAATTGCAAGATTTTGTTTTTATTTTCTTTTTATAATCCAACATAAGAATGCCTATTTAGATAATTTGTGAAATTTCTTATTAATTTCCAGTATGGTAGTTTAACCACTCCATTTTAAATATTGTTTTTTTTTTTAATTTGAGATATGAAAAGAAAATTTAGGAAATTTTTTGTTTATTTCAAAAAGTAAAAAAAAAACTCCGTTATCTTTTTGAGAATTTAAAAGAATTGAGTAAAATTATTTAATTTTATCATATTCTATTGATTACTGGAAAATCTAGGCGCTCAAGGCAATTTAAGTAACTCTACAACATAATTTGTATATATATTCTTATTTTATACAATACTTTTTTAAAAATGTGACCTTTCCATTCAAAACAATTAATTATCATGTTTTTTTTTCTAAATTGATTTAAATTTAGTTCGATTAATTTCAAGGTTTCTATTTCCCAATAATTATTTTGATTAGATATTTTTGAAAACGTGAAATTTTTGTATAGATGTCCAAAACCAAGAATTTCTTATTCATTTTTTACAGTCAGTTTCACTTTTAAGGTACAAACTTTCAACGAAATTTAAGGCACAATTAAAATCTCAAATTAAAGCACAAAATTCAGATTCTAGTAAAATAAATTGTAATAAAAGATAATTACAAATTTTGTGCCTTAATTTGAGAGTTTTTTGTGTCTTAAATTTGGTTGAAAGTTTGTGCCTTAAAAGTGGAACTGAGTGTAGTTTATCTATTCTTTTATAAATTGAAATTCTGACTTGATAAATTATAACTTATTTTTTTTAGATTATCCTCGAGGAATATGGGTTATTTTTTAAAAAAGTGTCCTTTTTTATTTATCCAAACATCAATTAAGTCAAAATCTTTATGGATTTAATTATAAACGCATAAAATGGATAAAATAATTATCAAATGATCTTTTGATATGAACATATATAATTTTAAACCATTTGATATTTTTGATTGTTTTAAAATCATTCTGTTTTTTTTAAAGCTATGATTTACTTTTTTAAATTTTTTTTTATTAATACTTCTCTTTTTCTAACTATTATTTTTTATTATTATTATTAGAGTAATTTAAAAACCATAAACCAAGTTACTACTAAAAAAATAAAATAATATTTTTAATTTAGGATGAATAAAATAAATAAAAAAATATATTACTAATAATTTTTTTATTTTTTCAAATAAAATTTGTATTAATATCAAATTATGTTAGAAATAAAATTTATTTATTAAATCCAAAAATTAAATTTTAATTGTAATAATTTTTTTAAAACATCAGTTCAAGTAATAAAAGATTTAAAAAACATAAAAAAAAATTATTAAATAAATACCTTATAATTTATTAGAATTAAATCAATAAAACCGCCTAATTCAAGAAATCTATTAACGTTAAAATATAAAAAAAATTATAAATTCGCTATTAAATAGTACATTCAGTTCCACTTTTAAGGCACAAACTTTCAACAAAATTTAAGGCACAATTAAAATCTCAAATTAAAGCACAAAATTCAGATTCTAGTAAAATAAATTGTAAAAAAAATAATTACAAATTTTGTGTCTTAATTTGAGATTTTTTTGTGCCTTAAAATTTCGTTGAAAGTTTTTGTCTTAAAAGTGGAACTGACTGTATTAAAAGATAATAAAATAAGTTACGAAACTAAAAAATTATTTTTTTTGACATTTTTTGTCAGTGAAAATTTGAAAAAATTGTTTTTGAAAATTGGATTTGTTTATATTAATTAATTTGGATACTTCATAATAAATTTTAAAATGGTATATGATTTAAAAATTTTATTTATTTTATGTCTTGATTTTTTAAAGTAAAAAATTAAAAAAAAAGTTATAAATAAAAGAAAAAATCAAATATAAATCTGACTCGAACTAAAGGCCAAATTATTTAAATTCAAAAATTATTGATTGACTAAACTTCCAAATTTTATACTGAAAAAAATATTATTTTATTTTTTCAATTTAATTTTTTTTCTTTTTTTTTATTTTTTTTTAAGTATTTTTTTTTGTAAACATGAAGTTTTTATCAAAGGGTGATAGGTTATTCAAATAGATTTCTTATTCTATATAATTAAAAAACGAGTATTTTTTTTTCCATTTTTACGTTGGCTGATTCTTCTTTATATTGAGGAAGAAGAGTTACAAAGGAAAAAAAATATGATGTGATTACTTACTAATACTGAGACGCTGAAACATGAAAATATGATTAACTTGTTAATAAATACCATAAAAAAGACAAAAATGGCCAAAGGTTTAAAGCAAGTCAGATCAAAAAAAAAGTTAAGAAAATACAACAACTTGATAACGATCTCCAAAATAACATTCATCATCAATTATCAAATTATTAAATCAAACAAAAGTATCGTTGCTATGATTTTTGGTGTCCTTTATTAAAGATATCACTTGTTTTTTTTTTTTTTTTATTTGATTTTTTACCAATTGCTTCCTTCAAAACCCTTTTTAATTTTTTTTACTTTTTCTTTTTTCCTTTTTTCCTTTTCAATTTTTTGCTTTTGATTTCCAAACAAAAACAATTTGGCTGTCTCTTTCCCTTGAAAATCGTGAAATCTAGGGTTTTAAGCTTTATTTGATTTTGAGGATATTAAAGTAAAAGTACATCTAGAGTGTAATTTAAACTTCTTCTATCAATAAAATCAATAAAATTGTTTTTCTATTAATTAAAAATGAAACATTTGTATTCCAAAAGAATAGAATGTTCTTTTTTAGAATTCTTGAATTCTACAATTATCAAATTATCCTAATAAACAATTATATCTACACACGAAACTGTTGTCTTTGTAGGTTGCTATGGGTATACAATGTTGTTTTTTTTTTCGGTTGGGAATTGTTTGTCTTCTTAATAAAAATTTTAAAATTGATCTTTAATTTTTGGACAGGATGATATTTTAGATGGAATATTGAGATAAATTATGAAATTTAATTCTTATGATATTAACAAAATTTTTTACCATCATTTACTTAAAAATTAAAATAATTTATTTTAGCAAAAAATTGTGTTTTAGCTATTTTATTTTTTTTTTGTTCTATTCTAAAATCTTTTTGACCAAGGTACTAGAATGCACTTAAATATATAAATTTCAAATGGTTATCAAAAAAGTAATTTCTTTATTCTTTGTACCTGTAGCTCTATAAATTGTAAGACTTTTCTGGTTGATCAATACTTTCATTAATTACTTCTTAGCGATTATTGTGTATTTGTAATAAAATAAAATATCAAAATGGAAATTCAAAAAATATATTTTTTATAAAAATAATGTATTAAAAACTGCTACTTAAAATATGGTATTCACCTTTACCTTAATGTCAAAGGATAGCATTTGTAATGTTTATTTAGAATTCATTGGGTACAAAACGCTGTAATTTTTTTTTTTTTTAAGGGTAGAAACTTAAAACAGTTATATCATATTTATTCCTAGTTTATTCAGGATTTCTTGAATCCTATCGAACCATCACCAACCTTTATTCGTCTATAATTAAAATGTGTTGTAATTGAAAATTAATTATATTAGATCCTATAGTGGAAATTATTATAAAAAATATATCGTTTATGATATAGTATAAGAATGTAAAGGATTTTTTTACGAATGATCATATTTAACAATTTTTATTTTTCGAAATTTTAATAATTACTTTTCCTATTCAAAAGTAGAAAACTCAAAATAATTGAATTCTAGTGTTTATAAACTAATCATGCGGACATGACATGAGTAAATATTTTTTTATTTTTTATTCTCAAGATTTACTTGATAATGATTAACATAAAAACCTAAAATTTGATTATTTTTGATTTCTTTTTTTAAAACACAGTTGTTTTTCCAATATTTCTTGAAGGTTTGGGAAATAATTTACCAAAAAAATATATTGGTTAATATTTTAATTTTTTATTAAAAATAAAATTTGTTTGTCTCCTAATCTAAATTTTAAGACATATTTAATTTATATATTTCACAACTTTGGAGTCTTTAAATTGATTATCCCAACCTTTAAATGTGTATCAAAATGCAGATTTTTATCATAAATTCTTGGGTTTTTTTTTTTATAAAACATCCATCATTTTTGCTGTTGTGATCCACAAAAAGGCACTACTGTACTAATAGAAATTTTTCGAGGAATTTGAGCCCTGTAGAGCCAAATAGATTTACCTTCAATAACAACATACTTAATTGTAGACTCCTCAACTGATAAAGAAAATACAATATATACGTACGTGTAATTGTATAAGGTAGTTCCAGCCAGTTCCACCTTTAAGACACAAAGTATTAACAAAAATTAAGACACTTAAAAAAATCCCAAATTAAGGCACCAAATTCAAATTCTAGTCAAATAATTTGTCAAATAACAATTCCAAAAAATGTACCTTAATTTGAGAATTTTTGTGTACCTCAACTTTTGTTGAAAGTTTGTTTCTTAAAAGAGGAACTGACTGTATCCAAAAAACCGGTGGCAAATCTAAAAAACCGTCTCAAACAATAAACCCTCTGCAATTTTTTTGATTCTTGTTACAAGGCAACATCCATATTACTCACTTATATTTAGTACATCTAAGTTCAAATCAATTTTGAAGGTGAACCCCTTGATATTTTCAGTGAATTTTAAAATTAGGAATACATTTAGTTGTTGATTTTTTCGTAATTTTTTCATTTTTTTTGAAATTTTGGTTTTTTTTTGAACAGAAAAAACAAATTTTATCAAAAAATTTTGAGATCTAATTTTCTATTTGATTTCACATTTGATTTTTGTTTTTAAATAATAGAACCTAACTCACATAACACCATATTTAATTATTGTTTGTTGTCAGTTTCTTGGAACGAAGAATATTTCCTTTATAGGAAAAAGAAACAAAGCTTTTAATTTGAGAAACCTGTGCTTACAAATTCTTACGTATGATTTATCAAAAATAAATATATTTCGAATTTTTAACCATTTTACAATCAAATTTCTTTGAACACCAAAAAATCAAATTTCTAAGGGTATATTCAAATAAACTTAAGAATTGATTTTAAATTAAATAATTAACAACTAAAGGGGTTTCATTTTAAATTTCCTAATTTTTATTTCTACAATACTAAAATTCTTACAATTGTTGACACAATAGAGGAATATGGAAAAAACATGAAATTTTATTGACGTACCCGTTGTTGTGTTCAAAACAGATGAATGATGAAATAATAATATGATAACTCAAAATATTGACTCGAAAAAGATGACAGTTTATATCAAAATATGAGCGAAAACCTCGCACAATTGAGAAACTGTTGATCAGAAGATAGAAGTATGATGGTGTCAAGTTTGAATTCACAGAATAGGGGCAAAATTGTTGTTAAAACTTTTTTTGTAATGAGAGGTTTGTTTACCAAATATTAGATTTAAATTGGTTGGGGTTGAGATAACCAAACAATATACAAACCACTGACTTGAAATTGGCTAATTGTTAGACTAATTTTCAAAACATAATTTTTTTATTACTTTCTTTTTACACTACCCAAAAAAACTAAACAAAAAGAAATTAGAATATTTCTCCTTCAAAATGTCTTTAGTCAAAACTGTAATCACAAGGAAAAGAATTACAAAAAATACAAACAAAAGCAAAGATGTTTGTGATCATCAAAAAAAAAGAAGACTTTTACAAAACAAAACCAACCCAATAGGCAATAATCAGCACTCTAACACAAAGCCTTGTCCTGATCTTAATAAATCTACTCACCCAGTTAAAGATCTAGGCAAAGTGTACAAACTTGAAGAAAAGCTGGGTTCACTTAGCTCTGAATTTGCACAATTAAAATCAAAATTTGATCTTCGGCTTGAAGAAAATTTAAAATTAAACCAAGAGGTGATTCAATTACAAAAGATAATTCAACAAAACTTTCTCAAGCACCAACAAAGTTTGGAAAACATCAAAACGCCAATTAGAGAGACTTTGGTGTTTGGCAGAGAATCACAAAAAACAACAATTGAAAGAAAAACCTATTCAACTCGAAAATTTTCTGAAAATGAGATATGTTTCCAAAAACAAACAAATGTCGAACAAATCGATTCAACAGATCACCTTTTTAATTCAAAAGAGGAAGAGTTACTTGTTAAATTCTCAGAAATACCAAGAGACGGATTCTAATCTGAGAAACACAAATCAATTTGGGTTATCTCTCACATTACAAAACACACTTTTTATATTTGTTTAATTTGAAAATTAAGAATTCTTTAATATTTATTTATTATTTTTGGGGATGGATATACACAGACATATATGTGTGTGTATAAATTCATCCTATTTGGAGAATTTTTTTTCTTTAAGAGTTTAATTGGACAAAACTAGGAAAAAACAATGCAAAATAATTTACCTAAATATTTTTGAAAAGATTGACTATTTTTTTATATTTTAGCTTCAAGTTATTTGATTTGTTTTTGTCCAATATCAATTTAATTTATTTTTTCTTATTTTTATCTTAAAAATAATAAATAAAAACTTGTCATTAATAAAATCTAATTTTATAATTTTTTATTTTATTTTTGTTTTTGCTTTCCTGTTACAAAGTGTGGTGTCAAATCAAGAATATTAGTCTCAAAAAGTTTATAATTGAATAGATATGAAAATAACTTTTCAATTATCTTTGGATAAAAACAATTCACAAATTTCAGTTAGTTGCCGAAATAACACATTGACTTGATAATATTCATGTTTTTTTTTTAAAAAACTTGTTTCTTTTTTCTTCGAAGAAAGCCAAAAAGAAAGTTTAAATGAGACAGATTACCTACAATAAATAACAAGAAAAGATGATGTTTATTTCTTAAAGGCCAAGGAACAAAAAAGAAATAATTTCTAAAGTAGTGAAAAAAATACCCGGACATGAAAAAAAATCCCAGAAAAGAACTTTAATTGTGAATATTAGTAAAATTATTGTGTAATTTCGTTATTTAAAATCAATTTCTTTTTGTTAAGAATTAAACTTTTAAAATTATAACTTACCCACTTATTAGAATGATGATTAATGAAATTACACTTGTTCAAAACACCATTTTAATTAATCAAAAAACAAGAATAAAAATTATCATTTTCCAAACTCTAGTAAACTCAATAAAACTGGATTGTTTTTCAAAAAAAGTTGGATCTACTTATACTATCAAATAATTACAAG
Organism: Anaeramoeba flamelloides; assembly: GCA_027625915.1. Classification (NCBI taxonomy): domain Eukaryota; family Anaeramoebidae; genus Anaeramoeba; species Anaeramoeba flamelloides. The sequence continues at coordinate 5,017,161 of JANTQA010000032.1, read as the reverse complement.
AGTATTCTAGAGACACATTACTTTTATGAACTTTGGGTAGGTTTACTACTCGGCTCATAAAAAAAATTGGTTATTTATAAAAAGGATTTGATTGAAAATACTATTATTTTCTAATTAATAAATAAAAATTTTTATTTCAAGTTCCAAAAAGTATATTAATTATTACTGCTATAATCAAATTAACAGAGTAAAAATTTTGTCTTGTGTTTCTTAGGAAGTTTAATTTATTTCTAAAAAATATCATTTCTAAACAAGGTTGTAAAGATCTTTGGATTTTCTTCAGCTTATAAACTAGAAAAAAAATTTGGAATATGAACTAAAAATTTTCATTTTTTAATTGGAAAATAATAGTAAAAGAAATTACATAACAATTTTACTAATATTTACAATTAAAAATCTTTTCTGGGATTATTTTCATGTCCAGTATTTTTTTCTATACGATTTAATTATGTTTTCACAATAAGCAAAAAATTGTTTTGGTTTATTATCTTTGGAATTTTTTTTCTTTATTAGTTTATTGATGAAAATTTCCCTTTCAATTTTTAAGATCCACATAAGAGTCAATATTATTTTTGGTGTTGATTACTGGGAATTCGAAAAAATAAAACATACCGAAATGGTAGCGAAAGACATATAGCTGAAAATGACAATTTAAAATTATTTCATTGTAATGCGAAAATGTTTATTCATCGATTTTAAATGTAAAATAATGAATTGTAGGTTTCTTCCAATTTTATTACCAAACTTACAAATTCATTTCTAAGCCTAAACAAAAATGTTCAACATTGTAATCAATTATTCCTCCACCTTTTTTAAATTCATTTATTGTCTCTCGCAAATTTTCTGGTTTAATAAGCCTAGCTTGAATAAATTCATCACCTTCAAGTTCTTGTATGGGGTTTTTATTTTTCTCAAGGTTTGGATCACATTTAACAAAGGCATAGGCTGTTACCCCTCCTGTACGCTTTGAAGCGTAGCTCACCATTCCTGTGACCCTTGTGACGACGCCTGTATATCCTGTTTCTTCTTTTAGTTCATGTAATGCGCATGTTTCAGGATCGAGGTCATCAACCAGACCAGCAGGGAACTCTAAAACCCGATTTTTCACAGCGTGGCGTTTCTGTTCAATAAGAATAAGTTTGTCCCCAACAGTTGCAATTACAACAACAGCTCGCACTTTTGTACAGAATTCTTCGTTTGGCCTCGCTACAAACTCAAAGGTTTCTTTGCTGTTTTCATCAGTTTTGGTTGTCTGTGAGCAAACTTGTAGAAAATTTCCTTGTCCTAAAATATTACGCTTGTTCATTCTTATTAGGATTGGTGAATAAAAGAAACTAAAATAGAAAAAAATCGAAAAAATGATTTGTTATGAAATTTGTTTTTGATTCTATTTAAGGTCTAAGGCAGCATGAGTCAGTGAAGCTAACACTCTTAGCAAAGGTTTTGTATAGAAATCAACTTATCAAATAAGTGAAAGTTGACAAAATAGTATCCATAATTTTTTAAATGTGAAAAAAATGGTTTTTTTGAAAACTACTGAATGTTGAAAATGTGGTGTAACGATGATCTTTTTAGAACTCAAACCCAATACTAAGATTTAACTCCTGTACAAAATATTGGTTTACTGTAGAAATTAAAGAAGTATACCAATATGTTGACAACAACATATAAACAATAATTAGGATTCTTACAATTATTTTTAACAAAGATTTATGAAGATACTGAGAGATATAATTGTAATTTTTTGAGAAACAAATGAGAAAAAGATCAACTTTTGAATTTTTAATGAGAAAATCATTTTATTTCAGAAATTTTGTATATTAAGAAGGAATTTTTGGGACCAAAATATTTAATATGTTTTGAATCATTAATATTCATCAAAGATCTCAAATTTCAATTTAAATATGAATTAATTTTATTGGTATATCTTACTATATTGTTAGACTTAAGTTACAAAAAAAAACAAATGTTAAATTTTTGTAATCGGTTAAAAATGCTGTCAAAAGGTGTTTTTATACCCCTGAGCTTTTACTAAATAAGCAATTTGATTTATTATTGAATAATGTCCACAGTATTAAATTGGTGAAATAAATTTTTTTCTGAAAATAAATATTATGAATCTTTTCCCCAAATAATTGAATTATTTACATTTTAAAAAAATAATTTAATTATTTTAATGAAAATTCCTGGTAAAAAGTTAATTAAGATTAGAAAATTGTATTTTAGAAATCTAAACAAAATTAAAAAAATAATAAAAAAAGATTAGTTATGTTTTACTTGTTAAGAATTTATTTTGTTTGTATTTTTTTTTTTTTTCTATTTATATAATTTGATAATGGTAAAGTCGTTATAGGAAAAAATAATTTTTTGAAATGGAACAGATTTTTATTTTCTTTTTTATCAGTACCAAATTCCATTTAAAAACCAAACAGTATGTTATCTACAATCAATCTAAATAAATTAATAATGAAAAAAGTACATATTTTGAGAAAAAAGTACATATTTTGAGAAAAAAGTGCCAAAAAGTGAACTTCATTATCGAAATTGAATGGCTGTAAATTATAATTTTGAAAAAAACTGTTTAAGATTGAAGTGTTGATCTTTTGCACTTTTTGAGATTCAGAAAATTTTTTTTTTTTTTTTTTCATTTTTTTTATTTCTACAATGAGATATTTTTAAACTAAGTAATATTACAAAATCTATAATTTATTAAATTTAGATTTACAAAAAAAAAAACCAAAATTAGAATAAATCAAATTAAATTCATAGTGAACTGATATAAAACAATTTCTTTTAAATTGATGATATTTAAATCTTTGAAAATATAAAATCAAGAAACAAACAGTTTTTTGTTTACAATTTGATTTTTTGAATTTGAGAATTAATGAAACTTTTTTTTTAATAATTGATTTTTTCTGTTAATGAGATCCTTTGGGATTCATTTTATATTAATTGAAATTTGTCAATCAACTGAATGATAATTCAACAATGCTATATTTAGTTGTTTCAAGTCACTCATAGATGTTGAAGTAAATCCACGATAGTTGACAAGATTCTTAAAGAAAATAGTCTCATAGACCCTCATATTTTTTGGTAGAATAGGTGTACCAAGATTAAATGAAATTAATATTTATTATTACAAAGATCAAAAAAAATCTAAAAAAAGAACCCAATACTCTAAGAAAAAAAATTTATTTTTAACATTAATAAAGATTAATCATAAGAAAATAAATGAAAAATATTATAAGATAACTATTTTTATTATTGTGTGTTAGGAGTAATGATATATATAAGATAACCCCCAAACGAAATCAAATTAACAATTATTTATTAAATGTTGATAAAAATATTTGCTAAAAGTAACATTAGATTAAAAAAAGTAAAAATACAATTTATATAACTTAAAATAATTAATTGGATATTTCTCGAGAGTTATTTTTATTTTCTTTTATTTATTTATTTAATTTAAATGGAATGTGTCACATGGAAAATTGGGTTCTACTTTTTTAATAATAAAAAAAATTAAATTGGAATTGAAAAAAGTTTAATATAACAAATAATTTTACCTTTTTTTTGTTGTACTTTTTTTTATATTCTGAAAAAGTATAGTTCAGTTTTAATGAGTTTCTTTTTTGATTGAAAAAAATCATTTAGTTTTCCAAATAAAGCGATAAATTTTTATACAACAATCTTTGACATTTCATTGTTTTAATTTACAATCAGTTACACTATGAGACAGTAAATTACAATAAAATTTGAGAAACAAAAAAACTCCTTTTAAGTCACATTTTTTAGAATTTTTTTTTACACAAAAATTATGTTACTAGAAATATGAATTTTTTATCATGATTTGAGGTTTTTCAAATTTAAATTACATTAAAAGTTTCCACCTTAAAAGTGGAATTGACATAAACAATCTCGAAATAATAATAACTAATAATACTTTTTTTGATGAAATATATAAAAAAATACCTTCTTTTTGGAAAATAAACTAGATTTCAAAATTTTTGACTCCCGTAATAATCTTAAACAAGTTGTTTTGAGGGTTTGTCCTGAATTCTTATCAAAAAAATATTTTCAAATTTTTGGCTCAGAATCATTTCTTTCCAATATTGCAAATTATTATTTTTCTTTTTTTTTTTTTTTTTTTTTTTTTTTTTTTTTCCTTCTTTTTTTTTTTTTCCTTCGTTTTTTTTTTGAAAAGATTATTCAGAAAGTTGAAAGAAAAAAATCTTCTAAAAGACAAATAATCACTAAGAAAATTCAGAATTTGTAATATCTTTTGTAATGTATTTAATTATTCGTAAAAAATCTTCTTTTTAACCCTCTTGTAGTGAAAGTTTAATAATAAAAAATCCATAATATTCATTTCAAAAATTGTTTACTCACTTTTTTTAGTTTTTGGTTTTATTTTTTTTTAATTTTTAAAATATAAGGTTTTTATATATTTAGAATGATTTAAAAGTTAATTCCAAATCAGATTTAATTATTAGTTATTTTTGAATACTAAAGGATATATATATATATATATATATAAGCTTAATTTCAAAAATAGGGGCAAATTTTTGATTGAAAAAAAATGTAGTTTCTCATTTAGTTAATACCAAAACTCAACCCAGAAAAATCAGAACTTAAAACTTAAAAATAACTGTCTAAAACACCCTTTTCTGTTTTAATTATTATTTCTAATAAAAGAATAGAGAAAAGAAACCCATTAAGAAAAAAATAAATCTGACCCTATTTTTGAAATGATTTTTCATCTTAAAATCATCCATTTAAGATTCACCATTGCTTCCAAGAACCTTTTGAAACAACTTTCCATCAGAGTTATCAGATTTTTACTATTCACCCATTTGGTATCAACCCAAACTTTCCTTGATACCTTTTTCAAGATAAAAAGAATCTCAACAAAAGAAAGAAAAAGAAAAAGAAAAAGAAAAGAAAACGAAAACAAAATCAATTTTTTGAATGTACAACAAAGAACTCAAAGATAAAATGAATACGATCACATTCATCACATTGTCTCCAAATGAAAGAGAAAAGAAGATCTTATTTGATCTTGCTATTTCTTCACTTTTCAAGGAACCATTGTAACTCATTAAAGCAAATTTAGTTGATACTTGTTTTCGAAGCAAACACTTCTTGGGTGTATTACTTTCTTTGAATTTTACAATCCCTTTCCCCAATGCTAATTAATCTCATCTCTTGAATATTAACGGTTTTCAAAAATGTTCTTGTTCATTCAACATAAAAATAACAATATGGAATCATTTTGAAAGAAAAATTGCAAAAAAATGAATTCAACTTTGGGAAATTTTCATTAAAAGAAGATTGTTTCTTGATATTAAATATTCAATAATGACTTTTAAAAGATATTGGGTTCAGAATATTTGGTTAACACAACACACATACCAATAATTTAGAAAATACTAATGATGACCCTATTTTTGAAATTTAGCTTATATATTTTTTTTTCAATTTATTATTTCAGGTTAGTCACAATTTTTGAAATTATGTTTACCTTAATTGTTAATTTCCAAATAGAAATTAAACATTATTTTATTATTGTAATATTTTAAAACTTGATCTTTTTTCCTATTTTTATTATTATGATAAATTGTCTTTAATTACTCATTTCTCTTCATAAATAAATAAATACTAAATATTAAAGAAAATATTAAAGCACAGCCACTAAACAAAACTTTGAGAAATAAAAAATGTATTAAAAAAAGTTATTTTTTGTGTGAACAATAATTTCATTCTAAAATAATGAAACAAAAACAAAAACAAAAACAAAAAATAAAATAAAAACGAAAATTATTATTTTACAATTGAAAAGTAAAAAAAAAATAAACCTTAAAAAAAAAGATTGAGGTTATTATAATGAAATAAGAGTAAAAAAAAAAAAAAAGAGCGAAATAAATTGAATTTCAAATAATAAAAAAGCAACATTATTGAATTTTTATGAAATAAATTATTTGAAACATTTTTTAAAATATTAAACAATAATCATCTCTAAAAATATACATTCATTCAATTAAAATTCATGAAAAAAATATAAAATTTTGGGTAAAAAAAAAAAAGACAAAAAAAAAAAAAAAATACTTGTAAATGTGATTTTCCGATCCCAAAAAGCTGTTTATCGAGAAAAGAAATCTATTTAAAAAAAAACACGAGCATCGAATATTAATTATTTTTTTTCAAAAAGATCCATAAGGTCAAGTAAACTTGAAGATTTTAAAGATTTTTTTTTGTTCTCTATACTTTTAATACCATTATTTTGAGTGTAGGGGCTAAAATCAATTAAAACAACTTCATTATTTTGTTCGTTATTATTAATGCTATTTAAGTTCTGTTTATTATTATCATCATTATCATTATTATTATTATTATGATTATTATTATTGTTGTTGTTGGTATTATTTTGATTTTCATTGCCATGTATATTTAAAATCTGGGTTTGGTTTTGAATGTTATTTTGGTTATTCTGAATTTGTTGATTTTTGGAATTATTCCTCAGAAATTTTGAATTATCTTTTTCAGTTTCAGAATTTTCATCTTGAAATACATTACCATTCCCACCGAGATCAATAAATGGCAAGTCTTCATTTGGACTATTCGAATTCTCTTCATTTTCATTTTCATTTTCTGAATTTGATAAGTCAATTAATTTGATGATTCTTTTATTTTTTTTTGTATTTAATTTGATTGCTTTCTTCTTTTTTTTTCCATTTTTATATCCAATGTCAGTATCATTCTTGTCTGTTGTGAGTTCGTTCAAATCTTTCTTTGTATTTTCAATTTCGTTGTTATTTGTGCTTTCTTTTTCGTCATCTGAATCTTCAAAAACATTTTCATTTTCTTCCAAATATATATATGTTATTTCTTTTGATTCAATATTCGTTATGGCTTCATCATCATCTTCTTCACTTGATTTAAAAACTTCTTCATCTGATTTAAGTTGTATAAAATCACCCATATCTCCTTCAGACGATAATTCTTGAAAATTATTACTGATACTCAAACTATTATTGTTTGGTGTTGAATTTTTAACTAATAATTTTTGATCAATAATTTCATCATCGTCGTTTTTATTATTATTATTATTATTATTATTATTATTATTCTCCCTTTTCATCAACCTTTCCTCTTTTCTTTTCCTTCTCTTTTCCCTTTCCTCTTTCCTCTTCTTCTTCTCTTCTTTTTTTCTTCTTCTCTTCTCTTCTTCTCCCTTCTTCTTTTTTGAACTATTTTTTTGTATTTTTATTTGGAGATTATTTTTCATTTTTTCTGACTTTGTTTCCCCTTCGCCCCTTTCCTTTTCTTTCTTTTTGCCTTTCTCTTTCTCCTCCTCCTTCCCCTTCCCTTTCTTTTCCCCTTCCCCTTCCCCTTTCCCCTTCCCAGTTCTCTTTTTAATTACTTCCTCTCCCCTCTTAGCAATTTCTTTATTTTTTCTATTTTCTATTTGATCATTTTTTTCATTCTGATTATTGTTTAAATTTTGTGTATTATTATCCCTACTCTTACTATTATTATCATTAATTTTATTTTGATCATTAATCATTTTAATTTCTTTTGATATTGGATCCTCTTTTATTTTAATATTTCCAAATTCAGTTAAATCTATTTCCTTTTTGGTGGCTTCAAAATTATTAAAAATATTTATTTCTTTTTCTTTGTTTTTTTGATCATTAACACTATGATCATGGTCATTATTATTATTGGTTTTTTTTTCTAAAAATTCTAAATCTAATTTTGGTTCATTAAATTTTTTTGTTTGATTATCAATATTTGTTTGATTGTCAATGTCTGTTTGGTTAACGATGCTTGTTTGATTAATGACGTTTGTTTGGTTATCAATGTTGATTTGATTCATTATGTTTGTTTGATTATCGATATTGGTTTGATTTATTATGTTTGTATTTGTTTGGTTGATTAATGTTTTTTCATTTAAGCCAAGACCAAGATTGATTAAAATTTCTTTTTTATTTTTATTTATTTTTGAAATTGTTTGTTGATTTGTTTGTAAATTATTTTTTTCTTTGTTAAAATTTTCATTATTTACAGTTTGATTTTCATTTATTGAATTATTATTTTTTGTGTTTGAGACCTTTGTAGGAATTAAAATTTGATTATTATCAAAAAAATTATTATTTGGGGTTGTTTGGTTAGATAAGAAATTAAGTGGTTTCTTTTCATTTTTCAATAAATTATTTTGTTGTGCCATCTTTGGTGATGACGATGATGCTGATGATGATTCTGTTGTTGTTTCTGTTGTTGTTGTTGTTGTTGTTGTTGTTGTTGTTCCTTCCTTTAATTCTAGTATTTTATTATTTGTTATTTGTTCAAAATCATTTTCAATGTTATTTTCCTTTTCCCCATTTTCCAATTCATTTTTCATTTGTGCCTGCTTAGTTTTTTTTCCATTATTAATAATATCATCTTGTTTATAGACAAAATTCTTTTGGTTATTATGGGAATTTAAATCTTTATTATTATCTTTGGACTTGTGCTTTTCTTCGATACCAAAAATAAAATTATTATTTATAGTATTTAATTTTTCATGTGATGATTTGATTTTTTTTATTTCAACTATTGTTTTTTTTCTTTTGTTTTGCGTATTGTCAGAAGAAACAGTTTTTAATTTATTTTTTTTCTTAACATTATTTTTATTATTTTCGGTGCTGCCTTTATTACTACCTCGATTCTTATTTTTACCACTACTGTCACCATTATTTTTCTTATTTTTATTAATACCATTCTTCTTTTTATTATTTTTATTTTTGTAGAAATTTGGATTTGAATTAGCTTGAAGCTTTTTTTTATTTTTTAAATTAACAGATGTCGTTATTAACGAATTTGTTTGTTGTCTTTTTTTTTTTGAAAAAAACGATCTTTTTCGAAATTTTCCTTTTTTATTTTTATTATTTTTATTTCCCTGTTGAGATTTGCCATTTAATTCTTCATCCAAATTTATTAAAAGCTTTCCTGTATTACAATAATTTTCAAATATCCCAATTGGGAAATTTTTTTCTTTTAAATTATTTAATCTGTCTCTAATAAAATTTTTAAATATGGTTGTTGTTTGGAAGTTTTCTAAAAATATCTGTGATTGCTCTTTTAAAGAGCCTGTCCAAGATTGGAAATATGTTTCTAAAATTACTGACGAATCTATTTTTTCGATATTATCCTTGTCATTATTATTTAGTTCAAGATTTTCCTTATTTTGGTTATCAATTTCTTGATTGTTTTTATTTTTAAAAAATTTATAATAGGTACCGATAATATTAACAAAAAATTCTAGAAATATTTTACTAATTAATTTGGAATTTTCTGAATTTTTTGAATTATTTTTGCGCTTCTTATTTTCCTTTTTCTTTTTGGAAATTATCTCGATTAATTTATTGACATGCTGGTTTGGTAAATTCTTAATCAGCGATTTCATACCTTTGCAATATTCACGCTTACCCTTTTCAATATCAATAATTAGATGCGGTGGCATTTTTGATCCTTGGAGTGAATGTCTTTCATTTTCATTGATCCCCACCAAGTAAGGTATATTTTTTATTTGTGTTATTTGGAAATTCTCGGAAGACAAAAACGGAATAAAGATATGACACCAACTAAAAGGATACAATAAAGATACAAAGCCATTCGCTATTTCAAAATGTGCCATATTGCGCGATACTAATATTACATTTTGTTCAAACAATAGTGCAGCTAAAATGTGTATAATATTGCTCGGTGATAACATATTAATAACATTACAAACATCAAACCCTCCAAAGTTTTCAATTTCTTGTTCGTACTTGATGTTAATGATGGTTTCTTTCCTTTTTTCATTTTTGTTATCTTTTTCTTTTTCTTGATCTTTTTCTTTTTCTTTTTCGTTTTTGTTTTCATTTTCATTTTCATTTGCTTGTTCTTTTTCTTTTCCTTTTTCTTTTTCTTTTTCTTTTTCCTTTTCTTTCTCTTTTTCATTTTCTTTTTGGTTTTCGTTTGTTTGTTCTTTTTCATTTTCATTTTTTTGTTCTTTTTCTTTTTCTTGTTCTTTTATTTTTTCCGTTTCTTTACTACCACTATTCTCTTTTTCTTTATTTTTTTCATTTTCATTTTTTTGTTCTTTTTCTTTATTTTTTCTTTTCGGTGATTTTGATTTTTCTTCTTGTGATTTTAATTTGATCAACAAATACGGGAAATATGGTAATTTTTGTTGTTTTGTTAATTGTAATTGTTGCTCATTCGCCTGAATTAAAAAGGATTTTAAAAATTTAAAAGATTTTCTTATTTGTACTTGATCAATTATCTGGTGAAGGACTTGTTGGAAAACTTTTGGAAAATTCCTGTTAATTTGGTTTTGATTTTGGTTTTTGTTGTTTGTTGTTTGTTGTTTGGAGGGATTATTTTAAAAAATTGTTTTTTTTTTTTTGTTTTTAATTTTTTTTGTTTTTTTTTGACAATGTTAGCACAAGGAGAAAATGTTGACAAAAGATATTTTCGTTTCAAGAAATTAAAGAATTTCATTTGTATTAGTTTGGTTTGTTTCAAAAATTAAAGGAAAAGAAAAACAAATAATTTCTGTTTTCCGAAAAAGTAAAAAAGTTTAAAAAATTACCATAAAGTAACAACAACAAACAAAATTTCAGAATTGTCTTTTGGATCCTTCCCTAATTTACAAAAGAAATGAGAAAACCGATTTCTTTTTCTATGGTGACATTCAAAAAGATATCTATTTCATTGAATAAAAAAAACAAAAAAAAAAAAAAAAATAATTAAAAAGAAAATCAAAAAAAATTAATAGAACCATCGTCCGAATTACAAATTAGTGTCGAAATCAAAAGAGAAAAGTAATTACTTTTCATAATTTTTTTTGTTGTTTTTCATATTTTTTTGTTTTCTTTGTAAAATTGGGTTGACTAATGTTAATAAATTTGGTGTTCGGATAACAGTGAAACCATTTTTACTAGCGGGTGAGCAATACGAATAACGGATTTGTGTAAGTGTGCCTCGTTTAACTAGAACAATAAGCTTATCAACAAGATTTGATGAATGAATATTCTTCAAGTCTGTCATTTAGGAAAAAAGATGGTTGATCGATTTTATTCAAAAATTTTCAAAAAAATGAAAATATTTGTTTCAATTTACAACTTCAAGTGGAATTTTGAGAACTATACAGAAAAAAATTGGGGTTTTCTTGTCTTAGACACCTCTCTCATTTCTTTTGAAACTACTAAAGATTGATTTGTTTTGAATATGATTTTTTTTTTAATTCTGATTTTCCGTCTTGAATAATAATTTCCGATTTTGAAAAAAAGAGTTCCTGAGTGTACAAAGTTCATAATTTTCGAAAAACGGTGAGCAAGGTTTGTGGAGATTGTAATTAACAATTTAATTTGTTGATATTTTGTTGCTTAGGTAAATCAAAAATACTTGTTTTTGGGATGAAATGCTTCTTTCCTAAAAAACCCTACTGTTTTTTCTTCTTATTATAATATAACTCCAATTCACTGCCCACTAGTACGACTAAGTTCAAATCAATTTTGAGAGTGAACTCTTTAATATTTGGGGTATAGTATAAATTTGAAATGCAATTTGTTCAAAATTTCTAGTAATTTTTTCAATTTTTGTGTGAATTTCTTCTTTTTTTGATTGTAAAATTTTCATCAAAAATAATCTCTATTTTTTGAAGAAAATTTCAAATTTGATCTTTTATTTTTAGAGTTTTTTTTTAAAAAGAATAGAACTGTTAAGGAACCAAATGTCTTATTTAATTATTATTAATCAGGGTTTCTTTGATCAAATAATTTTCAAGATTTCTTGAGAAAAAGAAACACAAACTTTGAATTTGAAACACTGGTTTACTATGTATATACATGTAATTACACCTCATATGCCCTTAATAAAATTAAGCACTATTTTTTTCTGATTAATATTTTTCGAAATTAAGTTCATAACTTAATTCAATTAAACACTGTGATAATTTTATTTAGAATAAAAATACTCTCAACTTTTGAATATCGAAAATATTTTTTTGAAATTACTATGCACTTTTTTTATTTTTTTTTGAAAAATTGGGGTTGAGAAAAGCTTGAAATCAAAGAATAAGTTAATATATTAAATTAGTTTGGTTTTCCAGAGAGTTTATCTTTTTAGTTGAACTTTTTTTTAATTTTACCATTTAAAAATAAAAAAAAAAATTTGAGTGCCAAATTAGTGCCTTTTGTGAAAAGAAAATTCCCCATAATTTAGAATTTGTTTTTGTAAGTGAGTTAAAACAAGATATTGTATCGAGAAATATATATAATTTCAAGTGTGAATTCAATGATTTTGGCAAAACATGTTTTCAAGAAAAAGTTAAATTGAAACATTATTTATTTTTATTTTTTCATTTAGTTTTTTTAATTGTATTAATAGAAAGTATTTGATCAGTTTTTCTTTTTTAGTGTTTTTTTGGACCTTAGGTACATATAAAAAAAAATTATAAAAAAAATATTGCTTGAATAATTTATTAAATAATTATTTTAAAACCACTTCTGTTTTAATGTTCAGAAATAAAATTTCAAAAAAAGTTGTTTTAAAATTTAACTAAAAAACTACGAAAAAAAAAAGTGAATGATTTATATTTTTCAAATACTTTAAATGAATATTTATATTTAGGATAATAAATTTATTTATTAGAAATAATTTCAATAATTGTTATTCAATTGAAATAATAAAATGAAATATATATATTATTTTGTATTAAAAAAACAATATTATTATTAAAATTCTAATATAAAGCCATTTCCATTTTTAAAGTGCAAACTTTGAAGGAAATTTATGGTAAAAAAAAAATCAGATTCGGACACAAAATTCAAATTCTAGTAAAATAATTTGTCTACAAAAAAATTTCAAAACCTTTTCTTTTTTTTTGAGATTTTTTTGCACCTTAAATTTCCTTCAAAGTTTGTATCTTAAAAGTGGAACTGGCAATGTGTATAGATTTTAAAAATTCAAAAATTAAAAAATATGTATGAATAAAAAAAAATAAAATAAAAAAGATAAAATCTTTATATTACTCAAACTAAATTTTGTTCTAATCAAAGAGACCAACATTTTTTTCATATATTAATTATTTTTTATAATTGCTCTTTGAAGAACAAACAAGAAAATAATTAGAATAATAAAAATCAAATAATAGTTGATATCAATATGAAGTAAAAATAAAAAATCAATAGATTGTCTTAAAAATGGAAAAAATCAAATTCTTAGATAGAACTATTTAGAAAAAAGAAAACAAGGACAATTTACTATTGTTTTAAAGATCAAATAAAGCACAAATAGAAATAAATTTAATTTCTCAACAACCATTTATACTGTTTCAGTAACAGTATAATAATATTTTTTTATCTATGTTAATAGATCTTTTAATAAAAAAAAATTGCAAAATGAATCAGATTATTAAAAAAAAAAAATGGTAAAAAAAAAAAGTAAAATGTGAAAATATGTTTTAACTTTTCCAACATAAAAATTTTCTTCTAATATTAATTCAAACACTTTGAAATGTGTAATTCGCTCTTTATAAATGTGCTCCATTATCTGGAAAATTGTTTATTTCCCAAATAATCTTAATTGTAAAAAAAATATTTATTGCAATAACTACCAATTTTTTTACTGGAAATAAATATTTTTTTTTCCAATATTTGAGGTTAATTTAATATAATAATTATTTATAATCAAAAATATAAATTACTATTGAATCCTAATCAACATATAGAATAAAATTTCTATCTAATATAAAACTATCTTATATAATAAATAAATAAATTGGTATGTATTTTATGTCATGTTGATGTACAAAGTACCCAAAATTTACAGTAAAGAAAGATATACCAAAATCATAAAAACTAGGAATTTTTTGATTTTTCGACAAATTATTTAAAAAAAACCAAATTATTTATTTTTGACAAAATGTTTATTGAAAAATCAAAAAATTATAAAAAATAAGTAAGAAAAATTTTTCAGATCGAAAACATTTTTTCTCAAACATTTTTAATTGTAGGTAACTATACAATTTTTAAATATAAAATTATCTTTCAAAGTTAATTGTTTATAAATTTAAAATCTTATTATCTTTTCAAAAGAATTCAAGTTACAACTGTCTTTTAAACACAATTATCTATTTGGGATTCTAAGAGAAGATAGATATATTTTTTAAATTGAGAATTTATTTTATTTATTGACTCTTTCTTTTATAATCTAATCATTGGCAATCATATGAAGGTGTTGTACTAATGATTTGATTAATCAAAAAAATCAATAATTTTTATTAAAAAAACCTGAATAACGTTTTTATAAGTCTTCTCTTTTTTTCAAAATACTATTGTGTTATTGTTTATTCTTGAAAAACAAAAAAATTGACATACTTTTTTTGAGATGAATTCGACTTTTTATTGTTTAAATTAAGATTATTTGATTGGTTTAGCAATTCAAAATTTAATAAATATAGTTAAATCAGAAAAAAAAACATTTGAGAATATTTTATCCCCTTTTATTTTTCAATAAGAATCCGATCGAAAAATCCAATTTCATCTCTAACCTTTTGAGAAAAATTGGTTACAAAAATAAAATAATAGAGAAAAGATTTTGACTCATGAATTAGTTTTGTTTTTTTTTTAAATTGTTTTCCTCAACTTTGAAATTCATTCAAGAATAATCCTGAAGATAAAAATGTCATTAAATAATGTGTATTTGCTTAACGGCATATTAAAATGTGTGATCATTCTCTAACAATTCTACATTGTTTAATTTTCTTTTGATTTTAAATTCGTTTCGTTTTGGTTGAAATCAAATGAGTTTTAAACACTTCCTTTGGGCTAAAATTTCATGGGAGTTCTTTTATTGTTCCGAAAAGTAAATTGAAACAAATTTGATAGTATTCATTTTTTACTCAAAATATTCTATTTTTAAAAATGTCTTTAAATCCATCTTTAGATTCAAACCATAAACCTTCAGTACTCCAAGGAGAAAAGTTTAATTTTACAATTAAAAAGGTACAATTTGCGGCTGAAAGGTAGTCTATTTTCGTTAATTACACTTTTTTTTTTTTTTTTTTCTCTTCTTTTCATTCCAAACTTTGATTTTATCTGGATCTTTTTTTTTTTTTTGATGATCAAAAAACACAATCAAACAAACAAAGACAACGCTTTTTTTCTCAAAACAACATGCTAAACAACTCATTGCTTGTTTATTCAAAAAAAAAAAAAAAAAAAATGTTTTCCAATTTTTTCCAACGAAACCAACTTAACAAAAAATCTCTTTTTTATTTTTTGTTTTTTAATTTCTATTGAACCTATTTTAAGTTTTGGTGGTTATCCAGGCTTGGGTGGCAATTGGTATGCAAAGAGCGGGACGTTATACCTGAGTGAGTATCGACTCGTTTATGTTCTGGATAAACGAAATAGGCCCTTAAAGTCTTTTGAATTTCCACTTACCCTTGTTACTCAAGAGGAATACAAAAAACCACGGTTTGGAAAGACGTACCTCACGGGTGTTGTCAAAAACGTCCCAAATGGGGGGGTTAAGAAGCCAACAAAGTTTAAACTTACTTTTTTGGATAAAAAAAAACAAGATCCCGAAGACTTTTCTTTTGAATTTCTTGATCGCGTTGAAAACATCCGAGAATTGAGAAAAAAGTTGCCAAAAGAAAAACAAAAGAAATTAGTGTTAATGCCAGTAACTAAAAAGAAAAAGAAACACAAAATTACCCAAGAAGAACAAGAACAAATTACTTACCAAAATGAAGTTAGGCAATTCCAAAATAATCAACAAAGGATCCAATCCCAAACAAACGAACAAAATCAACAAAGCTTTTATCCAAGTTTAGAAATTACAAAAGAAGAAACTGCCTTCGTTATACCAAATACTGAAAATGTAATAATTGTTAAGAATCAAAACCAACAAACTAATCTATCAAATAATCAAAATTCAATAATGAACCAAAATCAAAATCGAAATCAAATTCAAAACCAAAATCAAAACCAAAATCAAAACCTAATGCAAAACCAAAACCAGATTCAAATGCAAAGTCAAATACAAAATATCAACCGAAACCAAAATATAAATAAAACCCAAAACCAAAATCAAAATCAAAATCAAAAAAACGTTGTCCTTATTGAATCAGATACTGAATCTGATGTTGAACTTGAATTGTTACCACAGAAACAAAAAAAAGAAAAGAAAAAGAAAAAGAAAAAGAAAACGAGAAATAGAAAAATGGTTGGGCTAAATTAAAAAAATTGGTTTATTCTACCGACAATAATTTTTTATATTTGATTGAAATTTTTTTAAAATAATTTGTTTTTACATAAAACACAAGAAGCATTTTGATTTTGAATGAAATTATTTGATTTAAATACTTTTTTTTTTTTTATATTAAAAGAAAAAAATAAAAAGATTTGATGAGAAATAATTTATCAGAATGAATAATTTGATAAAAAAAAAAATAAAAAAAAAAAAAAATCATTTGCACATTTTCAATTCCTTTTTTGTATTAATTTGTGTAATTTATGTACTGCTGTTCGATCTGTGAAACATCAAATTATTTCTTAAAAGTTAGAGTTTATTTTCTTTCTATTTTTTTTTCATTTTTGATCTGAAATTTAAATCTCAAACTTTTCTGCAGTCCTTTAGCTTTTTCATACCAAATTCATAGTTTGTAATATAACATAAATTTTTAAAGAGAAAATTAATTTCTAATTTAGATAAATTGTTATCCAAGAATTAGAAAGACTGCGAAAACAAAAAAGAAAGAAAATTAAAGATTTAATATAACTCTTTTGGATTATAAAAAAAAGCATAGTTGATTTTTTTTTTTTTAGTATTTTCTATTTATTATCAGAATACCAAGACAAGTGTGATTGTTTTTTTTTTTTTTATAATTAATGATATGATTTATAAAAATGAAATGGTATCTAAAAAAAAATCAAAAAAAAAAGTTTCGACCAAAAAGGAGAAATCAAAAGCCCACTAAAATTTTATAAAGAAAAAACTAACCGCTGTGGAAAAAAAAGAGAAATAGGGAAAAAAAGTTCGACATGGGTTTTAATTATGGACATTACTGAAAACGAAAAGTAAAAAAAAATTAAAAAAAGAAACCAATTAACATCAAATAATGATGAATTTTATTATTTACAATCAAAGTAACAAACACACTTTAAATCTACTTTCATATCAAAATTGTAGATGTGGTTTTGGAGATAGCAAAAAATAGCCAATTTTTTCAACAAATTTTTAATAATTGGTCAATCAAATAAAAATACATACCAAAAGATAGGATTAAAATAAACTGTTATTGTGCTGAACACTACATTTTGTGTTTATTTATTGATTTATTCCTCTTTTGATTGATCTTATTTTTCATTTCAGGTTTCGGTGATTTCTGATTTTTTATTAATGTTACAAATGAAAAACGGTTTTAAAGTTTTTTCCCCCCTTTACTTTTTTTCCCCCCTTGGTAAAATAAACAATAAAGATTATTTTTTTTCAAAACATATACATTAATATAGTTACTGTGTTAAAAAAAATGTATTTTTTAAAGTAATGCCTTTTTATTTCATTTTACATTTTAGATATTTTACGATATTCTTTTGATTTAAATCGTCTTATTAATTTATTATAAAAACTTGTAATTGATTATCATCCATTTCAATTATTTTAATTCATTTTTAATATACCTTTTTCCATTATAGATGATTTTTTAAAAGCTCAAGCACAAACTTAAAAAGAAAAAACTTCATTATTAAGAAAATAAATACAATTATCCAATTTTAACTGCCATTTTATAGATGAAACTAAATTATTCAACTAATTTCTTAAACCAAATAAATTCATTTATATTTTAATAAATAGGAATATGGAGTATATACATTTTATCATATATTTTACATACAAATTAAAAAAAGGATATCAAGATTAGAAAAAAAATCAAGAAAAATTTATAAAAATCATAAGTTAGCATATTAACTGTAACATTTGCTACAATTACTTCTCCCGTCTAAAGTTTTAATTTTCATTCTGAATTGAAAAAAAAAATTTTAGAATATTTATGATAAACAAACCACTTACTATTTCTAAAAAAATTTTGATAATAAATTTAATAATCCTATTTTCAAAAAATTTATCTAATTGAAGTTATGGCTCAAGTAATTGGGCATTTTTTGTTTTTGATTTCTTTATCATTAATAAAGATTTATTGGATATGTTTTGGTTGATATTAAAATTATTTCTTTTCAATTAAAATGAAAAAAAAAATTATTCTGTATTTCAGGGTCTAATTTTTATTCATCTTTTCATTATCTTTGCGTTGATTATTTTGACATTGTTTTGGGATTTCGATAATTCATCCCCTTTACTATTAATCTTTGAAATAGTATTCTTTTTTTTGGCCTGTTTTGATTAGAAGAATTGAAATTAGAATTTTTAAAAACATAATTGTCTAAAATGGTTTGTTAAATAATAATAAACAATGGTGGTGTGAGAAATTCAAGGTGATTACTAATGTGGATTCATCCAAATTTAGAAAATAAAGAAAATAAATTTTCAAAAATAGGCTTTGGTCAATTTTTATTATTGTTATTCTTGATTTCAATAAATTACTTTGGAAAGATGTTTTTTTATTCTTTGATATTCTAAAAGAAAAGATTTGTTATAAAATACACTCATTATTATGTTTATTGTTTTGGTTTATTCTAGGATTAATTTCAAGATTTCCCATAAGCCCATTACTATATCCAAAAATTATACAATAAAACTAAAAATTTAAATCAAAAAATGTTTCAAAAAATTAAATAATAAATATATAATTCTCGTTCGCTTTGGCTCTTTTCACAAATAGTGTAGCGAAGTGCATTTTAGTTTCAAAGTTTTAGTATCCGACGATATAAAAAAAAATCCTTTTTCTTCAGTATAACTCTTCACCATTAAAATTTTTTAAAATGGTAAAATATGTACCTAATTTCATTAAAGTGTTAAACGTACTCAACTATTGGCTCAAAAAATTGCGAAAAATATATTTTAAGATGTTTTTATTAAACTCAAAACATTTAAAACAATTTAAATATACAGAATCATAAAAAAACAATTAATGATTTATTAAAAGAAATTAAATTGTTTTTATTTTGGTATTTGATCAATAAAATCAATTAAAATTCTGATCTTGATTTTTTATGATATTTTTTAAGGGTGAAAATTACTATTTATTATATTTTTTTTGAACTAAAAAAAACTATTAATAACTTATTTAATCTCAACAAATTTTCACATTGAATGGAAAGTAGATAAATGTATTTTATTGTTTAAAAGTTGTTATCCTTTCCATATTTCCAATTGTTTATTGAAATTGGACAACCATTGTATTCTGCAAAAAATGTGATATTTTTTTTTCATTTTATCGAAATATTTCAAAGATTATTAAATAAATTTAATCCCAAATGACTGAATTTTATTTTATTTTAATTTTTTTTGATTTTATTTTTAGACAAAAAAAGAAAAATTTCTAGCGTAGAGAACTGAATATTAAAATAATAATTTTTTTATATAGATAGATATATTCAATTTATCCAATTATTTATTTTTAAAATTTGATTTTTAATGGGTCAATCTTTTTTATATGGTGTTTATTTTGATGGATATACTAATGTCGTGGATATAATCAATATTAATATTCAACTTAATTTGGTATTGTCATTTTACGAATAGCCCCACAAACTTAGTGGATATTTTTTTATTAAATGTAAAAAAAAATGCCCCTTTTTTTGGAAACAACTTAATTCAACAGTATAATGTCCTTTAACTTAAATAACCTTTTATATGATACATTGTTAAATATACAAATTTCACTTTATTTAAGGGAAGTCAATACCTCAATTGTGTTAAAAGTTTAAAACACAATCACAGAAAGAGAAAAAGTGAAAAATAGTTGAATGTGTTCATAATATAAAAAGAAAGAAAAAAAAAATCGATAATAATGAAATAGTTTAAGGATTTTTTTATAAATGCATCAGTAAAAAATTATAAATAAAAATAAAAAAAATAAGCTATTATTGATTTAACAACATCAAAAAGAATGAGTACAATAATTTTAGTTATTTAAAACGACTAATTTCTACTAATTTTACAACTAAATCTAATCGAGATACTGAAAATTTTTTACTAATTACTTAGATTTGAAAAATCCTGTTTATTTTCAATATTAAACATATTTTTAGATACAGGATACTTATTTAAACATTGATCAAAAAAAAAATAATAATAGAGACTAGCCCCCCCAAGAAAAAAATGAGGGGATGAAAAGGGAATTACAGTTAGTTTCGCTATTACGGAACAAACTTTCAAGGAAATTTAATGCGCAAAAAATCCAAATTTCGGAACATATTTTTTATTTTTTTTTACACAAATAATTTTACTAGAATTTGAATTTTGTGCCTTAATTTGAGGTTATTTTTGTGATTTAAATTTTATTAAATGTTTGTGCCTTAAATATGAAACTGACTGTAATAAATCCTTAATTATAAATTGGTCAAAGAAAAATAATTTAAAATAGTCCCTAAATTTAATTTTAAACAAGAACATGAAAGGTCATTTATGGATTTGTTTAATTATTATCATTTCTTTTTTCTTTTTGATCTTTTTTTATTCTAAACACCATAGTATTTTATAGCATTGGATATTCTTTTTTGTGCCAAATTACTCATAATTTCAATATTTAAAAATTACTAGTCGCAACTTGATCTTTTATTCATTAGAACTCTTCTCTTGTATTATAAAGAGATTCAACTTATGAAAAAATGGAAAACAATCAAATATCAAAATTTTTTACAAAAAAAAAAATTGTAAAAAAAGAATTCTTTTTAAAATGATAATTACTTCTTCTATTCTTAGTAATGCCTTTTTTTAAAAAAGTGTAATGTGAATCATATATAAATAAGTGATCCCTTGAATTGAGGGAAAAAAAAAAAAAAAATAGTCAGGAGTTAATAGTTACTTAATAACTTTAAGAATACTAATGTTTGGAGAAGATTATGTTTATTCCTAAAAATACCCTACTTTACCTGAAAAGAATGTTTAAAGAAGAGATCATTATCATATTGAAATTTAGGTTATTTTTTCAAAATTTATCCAAAACTCCTCCTTAAAAATTCAAATTAAAAATTTTCTTTCAAAAGTTTTGATAATCAAAATCCTCTTATTTAAATTTACTTTTCACTTTATGTTAATATATTCTTGATTTGATGACAATAGTACAAATATATTTTCAGGTAAAGTTGATATTAAGAGTAAAAAGGGGTAAAAAAATGAACTTGAAATTTTACCTTCTTTTTTTAAGAAATTCTGAAAAGTTTTTTTGATCAAAAAACAATTTTACTTGAAAATCCCGAAAAAACCTAAAAATGTGTACTATTAGGTCTAACATTTTATAGACATTTTTTAAACCATTTTTTCATTTTACAATATTGTATTTCAGTTTTCAAAGAACGTAAAATTGGGATAAACCTAAAATACAAATATTTTAATTCAAAATTTTTACCAATTTTCTTCGGATTCTATTTTTTCTCAATTTTGTATAATTTCTTTCATTTCTAATTGAGTCAGTTCTTTAATCTTTAGGAATGTAAAGAATAAAAAAAGTACTCTAAAAAAAAAAATTGTGATCACATATTTCAATTGTTATTATGGGTAATTCGCTAGGAAATGAAAAAAAAAAAAATTGTAGTGTATATTTTTTTCCATTTTATTGTTCAAATAACAGAAACTATTTTGAAAATGTGAAAACAAAACTATTTATAGGTGTGGGCTTATCTTCAAATTTGCTCTTTTTCTACGATTTGGGTGATACCTTTTAAAACTTTGGATTACAACTTATTATAAATCAAAATTATTAGTTGTTGGATTATAAATTCATCAATTATATTTCAGTGTCTAAGTAATTATGAAAAGTCTTAGAACTTTTCAGGATCTATAATTTGTATCAAGAAATTGAATTGATATATGACTTTTATCACTTTCAAAAAGACTCCATATAAAAGTGTAAAGAGAATTTTCAAATTATTCCTTTTTAGAACTTTAAATGACAGTAAATCCGAATCCATTAAAGTACCAAACTCAAAGAAGTGTTTTATTGTCGATTTCTGATATCAAAAAATTATTTTTTCCTTGTCAAAAAAACCAAAAAAAAACTCCAATCCGAGAAAATATTAAAAACTAAAAACAGAGAGGTATAATGCAAAACACGACTCTATTAATTATTTTGCCAAAAAAAAAAAAAAAAAAATTCAACAAAAAGTAATTAATGAAAAGGAAAGTGGACTTTTAAAAATTTGGATCAAATAAAAACAACTAATATTGAAGAAAAAACTTTTTAAGAACGAATAAATGAGATTTAGTAATCCAAAATATTTTATTTTTATTTGTTTTACTTCTATTTATCAAGCCAGTTTAATAAAATCTGTTTCAAAGAAGAACTAAAAACCCAAAGAGAAAGAGTATTATACCTTAATTGTTTTTCGTTTTCGAAAGAACCATGAACAAACAAAAACCAAAAAAAGATTGTATTTACCAATCACCAAGGAATTTGTATGAATTATTTGTGAATGGCTTTTACCAGAAGAATAAAAATATTGGATCAAAAGAGTCTGTGTTTTCAACAGCGCAATCTATTTGGAAAACAATTCGGTTTGATCCAATCAAAATTGAACAATACCTTACAGACTTTGGGGTGAAATCACAATTAAACGATCTTAAATTGGTCATTACAAAAAAAGTAAAAACACCAAGCCTAACCAACCCAGACGTTGGCGTTTCGAAACCCCACATGGCGAGTCTCGAAAGTAATGGCAACAATTCTCGTGATAATAATAATAGCCAACAAAATACAAATAACATGAATCTCGGATTAAACACTAAAGCAACTTACCTTCGTAATGGGCTCGATCCAATTTCCCAAGAAGAGTCAAATTTAGTTTTAAATTCAAAACTAACAAAAATTTTTCAAAAGAATAATCTAAATTTTCAGACAAAAAAAATTAAATACAAAAACCAAGCGAATGTATTTCTTCAAGTCTTAATTGGGGCCAAATCTGAAGCATTTGTAAAGATACTAACTCAAATGAAACCATCCTTTCGCGATGCTCTCAAGTTGACTGCAAAGTATTGGCTAGAAATTGTAGCATTACACCAACAATACCAAGAAGGATTAAAAAGAAAAAGACAAACAAACTCAATCTTGTATCAAACAATTGAAAAAGTTGAATTTAAATTGAAACTATTGACTTCTTTATTTGAAAAACTAATCCTATTCTTCCAAAATGAAAAACTGAGCAACACCAATCGCCAAGCGATCGAAAATAAAAACAAAATCGTTGAACAATGTGATCAAGAATTTGTTTTGATTCAAAAACTTTTTTCCATTGCCAAAACAAGACTAAGAAAAAGAATTTATCGACAAAGGGCGTTGGCTAAAGAAAGAAAGAAAAAAAAATTAAATGAAAATGAAAAAAAAAACAGAAAACGCACGATCATTAAAATTAATGGAAGGGTGGTTAATACTAAAAGCAATAGCGAACACTTAAAGAAGAATAAGAATTTAAAAAAAAATATGAATATTCTTAATAATAATAGCACAACCATGAAAAATGAAAATAAAAAGATAAAATTCAATCAAAAAGAAATACCAAAAGAAATTAAAAAAGAAATGCAAATAGAAAAAAACATTACGAATATGAAACAAAGCCAAAACGGCAACCACAATTTTGTTTTGGAACCCAAAATTGTCTTAGAAATGGGAAATAATTTCATTAAGAATCAAAATAACAAGAAGAATCAAAATCAGAATAATACAGACAACCAAAATTATTTAAATAATAATTATAATAATAATCAAAATAACATTTATATTATCAATAATATAAACATTCATAATATTACACATACCCCAAATAACAATAATAATAGTCTAAACAACAACAACAACAACAACAACAACAACAAAAACAACAACAAAGAAAACAACAACAACAACAACAACAACAACAACACCACCACCACCAACAACAACAGCGACAGAAACACCACCACCACCAACAACAATGATATTAATAAAAATAACCAAGAAGAATTAGAAATTGATAAAATTAAAAAATCACAAAATCAATTTCAAAAGTTTAAAAATAATTTTTTAGATTTAGAATCATTTTTTCCAAATAATATTACTAATAATAACATTTTTAAGAAAAACAACAGCTGCGGAAATAGTGACAATAACAACATGCAATTCGAAATCAACATGTCAAATTTATTAGAATTAGATTTATCTTTACCGTATGACCCAAATGCGTATTTATTGTGTTTCCGGTTAGATAACTGGGATATTATAGAACAAGAATTGCAAAACAAAAGAAATCTAGGAATTGAAACATATCCATTAAATTTAGAATATTTGAATCAAATAAAATCAGAATTACGAAAAATGAATATATTAAATATTTCTTCCATAATTGAAAGATTCCATTTATCAAAATTTCTTCTTCGACAGATCGAAACGCAACTATTATTTACCTTCCCAGCAATCCTGGTTCGGAAAGGAAATTTATCTTTGTTATTAAATCTGGATTGTATCAAGAAAAAAGAAATGTTTATTAGTTTATTTAATCTTGATTTTGAAACAATTCAGAATTTAAACAATACCCTTAGTGGCCAAGATGAAAATTATAAAAAGAAATCCAGATTAAAAAATAATGATTTTTTAAACCGTTTCCAATTTTTTAATGAAACCGAGAAGGAAAAAATTAATCAAAAACATAAGCATATGTTTTTTGATTGGTGTAATTGGTATTCCATTTTAAACAACATTGATGAAAATAATGACAATAATCAAAAAAATAACAACACCAACGTCACTGGTAATAGTGGCACCACTGATAATGATATTAACAACAGTAATACTGAGAGAAATAAATATTTAAATAAAAAGATATATTTTTCAGAAATTGTAAAATATTTTATTCAATATATTTATTCAAACAGTGAAAAATATAAGAATGGGCCACAATCAATTTTTATAAATTCAAAATTTAATGAATATCTTTATAACGATATTTTTAATGATAATCTATTAAATTATAATAATATTGACTCTTTTAATTATATTTTAATTAATGATAAGCAAAAAGAGCAAAATAATTTAATTTTTATTGAAGAATTTAATTTTATGAAAAATTACCAAAATAATAATAGAACAAACATTAGTAACAACAATCTGAGAAATAATAGCAATGTGCTGAATAACAAGAGCATGATAAAGAACAAGAATAATAAATATCACGGTAGCAATAGCACAAACAAGAACAATAACCATGATGATGACAATAACGATGGAGAAGATTCCGACGATGATACCGATTCTGATTTTGGGTATGAGTATGAGTATGGGTATGGGTATGAGCATGATAATGGCTATGGGTTCAATAATGAAACAAACCTTGAATATCAAGAAATGATATCAAACGATAAAAATAGCTTGAATGAATTCGTTAAATTGTATACTGATCCATATTTATGCTATTTTCATACCCAAATTTCCTATATGTGCGAGTTGTCGGTATTGTATAATAAACACACCTCGTTAATGTCCTTTTCCAATTTGGATTATTTTTCATTGGATTCAAATCTAATTGGGCCATATAAATCTTTAGATAATTTTTTGGAATTAACCGATTTTGGAAGAAAGATTAATAAAAATTTGAATTTAAAAAACTTTTTAGAAAAAATATATATCTGCCCGACCGCCTTTATGTTTTTAAATAATGACTCTTCAAAAAATTATTTTTTTGATCAGTTTAAAAGAAAACATTATTTAATTCCTGATAATGGGCATATTACAATTTCCCCGAGGTTTTCTTATTATAATTTCCCCAACATCCAAACCATTATCAACGATTTAATAAAAGTGTTAAGAAATTCAGACCAACAGAAGCCAATACTAACTTTGCTTACCAATGGTTATGAAAATGATGTTCATCCAAGATCATTGCTGTCTTTAATATATTTTGGCAGATTATGGAAACTTTTAAATCTTGATATGCTAAATGTAATGTGTTATTCCCCCGAACAAGACTTTTTAAACCCCATAAATGAATTATCAACCTTTTTAAAATCAAAATTAAATCATAATCATAATAATAATAAGAATAAGAATAATGATATTGGTGACATCTTTAAATTAGATAACAAAATTAATTCAAATATTTCTGAATTTGAGTTAGAAAACTTGATAAAAAACAAATATTTAGAATTTATTAAGAATAGTATTTCGGATTTGACTTTTAAAAACAATAAAATAAATTTTGAAATACCTTCAATAAAGCAAAACAAAACCCCCTTCAACGATTTTGAAAATATTTGTATCTTCTTAGATAACCCGAAGAATTTTTCAAAAAATCATTATGACTTTTCACAATTCCAAAATGAATTGTTTTTTTTAATCAATCATGCCGAGAGAAGACCGAATTTATTATCTTTTTTTAAATGTTCAAATGTTAATTGCAATCACTGCTCAATGAACCCCCCGAAGAAATCAGATTTTTTACAATTATTGAAATTAAATGATTATAAAATACCCGCTCCTATCGTTTCAAAGCAGTTCCCGGACCACTACATGTCGATTTCAAACCTAATAAAATATAGAAAATTTTCCAATAAAATCCCTCAGGAGATTTTAAATAAAGAAAAGGAAATCCTGATTCAGGAAAACAATAAAATTAATCAAATTTTTAAAAATTTTTCTCCGAATAGTTTTAACAATAAGGAGAATATATCAATTGATGACCAAGAAATTGATAGAAAAAGAAAATGGAATTGGGCGGAACAGAATGATTTCTATTTGAATTTTGGATCATTATATAAAAATACTATCAATAACTAGTTATATATTGCATTTATTATTTTAAATTATACATACATTAGAATTAATATAAATATTTTTAAACTAAAAATGAAAAAAAAAAAAAAAAATAAATTCTTTTTAATTTTTAATTTTTTTTTTTTTTAAATTATTGTCTTCAATAGATTCATAAAAAGAATGGCCAAAATCAAATTATTGATTTAAAAAGGACAAATTGAAAAGATGTTAAAGCTATGATAAAAAAAAGAGATTTTTTTTTTTTTTATAGAATAGGGGTTTATCAAGGAGATTCTCTTTCTCCTTTGATGTTTGGATTTATCTACTATTTTTTTCTTGAAGAAAATAAAAGATTTAGTTCAATATGTTTAAATGTTTGCTAGGGTGTTAATTTTAACAATGGAAGGTCCAATATTCCATAAATTGAAAAAAAGTAAATATTAATTTATAAAATTATCCAATAATTTGGAATGAATCCAAATAATGATCAAACTTTATAATCAAAAATATGATCCAAAATAAAATATTTTTTGGAATTTGTAGACGATAAGGGGGCATCTAAACTCCTATTCAAAATTTTTAAAACACACCAAAATTCATTTTTTGAAAAAAAACAATCTTATTTAATCAATTTGAAGAAATACCAAATTACAACCATTCTTTAATTGAAATGCTAACAATTATTTATAAATTACAATTGTTACAAAACAAAAAAATAAATAATTATCAATATTAATAGATTATCGGTTGTTAAAAATTTTGGAGATAGTATAAAAAAAAAATGCATTGAAAAATTTGTTTAAATTCATTTAGGAATATTGATCGATCAAATGATTAGATACTACCAACTAATTTTATTTGAGTTCTTCTATTTTGACGAACTCAACTTTAACCTTATTTCAATTGTTGAAAAAAATTTTTGATCGAATGAAACAAGTTACGTAATTCAAAAAATTAACGCAAAATAAAAAACTAAAAGATGAAAAAATGGTTTTCATATTTATCAAAAATCAAAATTATTTCCAATTTGAATGAAATTGTATTATTATGGTTGTTTGGACAGTATTAATTGTATGTAAAATTTTGAATTTTAGTTGATTAAAAAAAATATTCAAAAAATCAAAAGATAATTATTAAAAAAAGAAAATGATTTTTTAGTTAAAAAAAAAAATTAGCTAATGAGATAAAAATTATAAATGTTCAAATCAATATTTATTGGCCAGTTATTTTTCAGATTGTTATAATTAATCCAACACAAAAATATTTTGACTCGATTGATATGTGGATAAATTAAAAGGTCTCAAAATTTTTAAATATTAAACCACATTCTAATAGAATAAATTATAAAACTGAAGCAAGAATGGATCAAGTTAGAACACCAATCAAAAAAAGAAGATATAAACTCAAAAATAAATTAGAAAATTTATAATTTCTTGATTTTGAAAATATATCACAAAAGATTATTTTTTAAAAAAAAAAAGAAATTAGAAATCCTCCACTTTAAAAATATATAAAAAAAATTAAAACTTTTATAAAAAGTTAATTGGAATATTAAATGTGAAATAGAGATCTTAAAAATATTTAATACAAATATAAATCAATTTAGAGAAGTTTTAACGATAAATAAATCTTGATGGAAAGATCAAGAATTTTTTTAAAAAATGAAATCCTATATTAGTTTGTTCATTTTTGTTAAAATTATTATTTTTTTTAAATACTGATCATTTTTTTTTTGAGATTAGTTTCATTTTTTTTCAAAAAACAGACTTCTGGACTGTTCTATTTAAAAAATCAATTATCTCTTTTTTTTTTTTTAAAAAAATAATTTTATTATTATTTAACCTATTTTCATAAAACAATGAACCGATAATATTCACAATTACTTTTTACCATGTCATATTATTTTTCATTTTTGTTGTTTTTTTGGAGAGTTATTGTAATCCAACACAAAATAATCAACTTCATTGAACGTTTTAGATCAGTTGAATATTCAACTTTAAATTAATAAAAGAAAAAAATTTAAGAATTTTTTTGAATTAGTAACCCTACTAAAAAAAAATTCGAAAGTCGACTAAAAATTTTTTTCAATTACCTTTTGAATCAAAAAAAAGTTGAAAAATGAACATAATAAGTTACTTAGCTCCTATTATTAGAATTTTGAAAATAGACAAATTACTTGTTGGAAGTGGTTTTATCTTTTAACAAAAAAATTTTTTTTTTTACATTTTGCCAGAAATCTTGTCAGAAATATAAATGAACATCCATGTAGGGATATTTTTTTTTTTGAATTTTAGAAATATACAGAAAATTTACTCGCTTTTCCAATTATGATTCTCAAATTAAAAAAAACTTAACAAACAAAAATAATAAAACAATGTAGGTCTCTGGTACTCCTATATTAAAACTAAGAAAATTCACAAATTACCTAAATATTTATTCATAAATTTATGATAATAATAAATTAAAAACAAAATATTGAATTTATGTAAAAAATATCCAAAGCTAGAAATCATTGAAGATATCGATCATTTTTTGGGACTACCCATTCTATAAAGAAAATCAAATAATTTGAATTAAAGAATTAATTCAAATTTATAAAAATACCCAGAATAAAATCAAGATATTAAAAATAAAAAAAAAGAATCCTTAGATATTTATTGTCATTGGTTAATGATAAAGAGAATTATGACTCTTTATTGGAATTTCTAAATAAAAATTTTGAAATTAAAGAAGTGTTTTCAGGTTTTAACCTTTCCAGATATGAAAAGAATAAAAAAAATCAAAAATTTTAAACTTTTCTTTTAAATCCTTGAATATATAACAGATTTACATTAATTTAAGGTTTACTGAAATAACCTATTGATTTTTTCAAATAAACTTAAAAGAAAAAAAAACCCAAAAAACGTCCGTAGAGTGCCTTAGAGTACCTATCCTTTCTAGAATTTAAAAGAATGGAGAAAAATCAAGGTTTTTACTTGATTCTTTTGAATTCTGGAAAATCTAACACTAGTTTTCTTCTAGTTTTCTGTTTTATTTATAAAATCTATCCATTTTCGTTAGGTTTTTTTGAGTTTTCTATTTATTTGTGTAGTGTTCTAGGTTTTTTTTACTTTTTGAAATAAACAGAAAACTGAAGACAACCTAAAGACGACATTTGTTTAATTTTCGAAATTAAAAGAAAATTTCAAAAATTGACTTTTAATTTCCAAAATTAAAAAAAAACTAAAGGCGCTTTTCCAATTTGTAGAATTCAGCAACTCATTATATGTGTATTTTTATATTTTTTTTTTAGTTCAATAATATCTTTTGAATTCCAATTGATTTTATTATTTATTCAAAAAAATCGTATGTTTATTACATTCAGTTAGTTTTACTGATAAATTCTCTTAAAAAAAGAAAAAATTTTGAAAAAGTTCAAAAAAGAAAAACCAATCTTAATGATGTACTTTTCATTTTTAATTGGTTTTGTAAAGTTGTTATGGTTTTTTAAGTAATAATTATTGAAATTTTTGGGGAATTTGAAATTTCAATTCTAATGTATTAAATCGAAAAAGTTTCCTTCAAAAAATAGAATCAAATTCAGATCTTTTTTGTTCTCATATGTTGTTCGATGTTATTTTGTTAGATGTAATAATTGAAATTCATAATTATTGTGGATTTCTTGAAAAGCTAATAAAGAAATACTTTTTCTCTTTTTGGCATTTTGGGATTATTGTTTGGTAAAAGAATTTGCCAAAAATTCATTCATTAAATTTTTTGAATGGTAAACTTTGGTGTTGACTTAATTGTACCACAAACTTGTTTGGGAATTTCGTTTTGGTTTTGGCTGTGATCCTTGGTGATGAATTTAGCTTTGCAAAAAAATAAAATTCACAAAAATAAGTAGATGAAAACAAAAGTTAAAGAGAAAAATCATTAAAAAATTTATTTTTTGTTATTTATTTGAAAGAATTGGTGGAGTTGTTTGTTTTTTCTTTTTTTTTTGGACACAAAGTGTTTCTTTTTTCATATTTTGAAAAACATAAAAGGATTAAACATAAAAAAAAAAAATTTAATCTGTTTGATTATTTCTTCAAAAAGAGCCTGACTAATATTTGAAAAAATTCAAAGAATGACAAATATTAAGCGTTGCGAAAAGAAGAATAAAATTCTTACTAACAACAAGCTTTCTTTTCTGGTTGATCAGCTTTAATTTTCCTGGATCTTACTTTCTTTTTTTGTTGTTCGCCCTTTTCAGACTTGATTTTTAAGATGGAGCGTGTTAAGGTTGTAAAGGCTTCAGAGATATTGTTTCCCGTTTTGGCAGAAGTTTCGATGAAAGGGCAATTAAGGAATTCGGCCAAATTCTTGCCATTCTCTTGTGTAACTTTACGAGATCCATTCAAATCCGACTTGTTACCAACCAAGAGCATACAAATGTCGATTGGCGCGTGCTTTCTGATCTCCTTAACCCAGTCATTTACTTGCTCAAAACTGTTTTGATCAGTTATGTCGTAAACCACGAGCACACCGTCCATATTACGATAATATGTCGAAGTGATTGTTCGAAATCTTTCTTGCCCTGCTGTGTCCCAGACTTGAAGTCTATGCACTTTTTGATCCACTTTATGTTCAACAAATTTGAAATCAACACCCTAGAATTGTGTTGTGTTGTGTTGTGTTTGTTTAGTTTTTGTTTGTGTGAAAATTGATAAATAATTAATTTTCATTTATTTGGTTACTCTTGTTTGAAAATACAAATTTGAAAAACACAATAAAAAAAGCTATTCATTTACAATTGTGGTTCCAAAATTGATTTTGAAAGTGCCTTCACAAAATCTAAGGATGATACAGGATTTTCCAACTTTTGATTGTCCAATTAAAAGAATTTTTAAAGCATCAGTCATTGAAAGAATCAAAAAAAGGTATAGTTAAAGGAAATTAATAGTAGTGCTGGTTTTGTTTGAAAAAAGAGAAATGTTTGATTCAAATATGATTGGTTTGTGTAAAGAAAGAATTTGAAATTTGAAAAAGAATGGAGAATAATATTTGAAAAAAATGATTTTTTTATTTGAAATTTTTTTCAATTTCTTGGATTCTTTATTCGTTTAAGAAAGAAAAAAAGTAAACATTGAAATAGATTTTGTCTTCATGTTGGTTTGTGGTTAAACTAACAACTCAATTTTATATCTTCAAGTTTTCAAAAATTGTTTTGAAATACTGATAAATTCGAAGAAATATCTGAAAAGTTTTTACTTCATCTTCCATTTTCTAACATTTTTTATACGAGCTTTCAATAAAGCATTCTCTTTGATTAAATATGAAAAAAACTTTGTAAAATTGGTTTGACTTAGTAAGAATCTTTCTCTTGAGTTGTTTTATTAGATTACAAACTGGAAATAGAACTAAACATTTTAAATAATAAATTCGAATTTATCAGTATTTCAATTTTTATAGTAAACGTCTATCCATATTTTATGATCAGAGGGTTATAATACAATACCAATGGTACACAAAATCATTTAATTGATTACTTATTGAAAGAAATACATAATAATGCAAATTTTTGTGTTTTTTTGAAATTCTAACCAAAATTAAAAAAATACTTTGAAGAAATTTCATAAACATTTTAAGGCAAAATAGAAGTTGATTTATTCTTTACAACATGTTTAATTCCCCCTCCTAATAATTTGAAAAGTTTTTGTACATTTACTATTAACTTTAGTATACTTGAATTTAAAGTGAAGTGACCAATATTGAAGAACTTTTGAATTTTCAAACCTTTTCAAGGTTAAATTTTGAATTTAGTTTGTAGAATATATTTTTCCCCAAAGTTAGAAAAAGAAAACGAAAATTTAAATTTTAATCAAGATCGATTGACTAATACCCTTACTTCAAAGTCAATTATAGAATTTATATCTATAAAAATAATAGTAACTAAATACAAAATTACAAAAATATATTTACTTTTCATTAGATTTTCTTTTCCGAAAGGAAGTAAACTCCATTTTAAAAGCATTGTCCCATTAAAAATCAAATTTTGAAATTAAATAATTATATAAATTGAAGTTATCTATTATAATAAAAAAATTACTGTTTTAATATTCAGTTCTAGACTCAAGGGATATTTATTTTCATCTGAAAATCAAATAAAAAAAATAAATCAAAATTTGGGACATGTATTATAAAAATTTGTTAATATTTTATAAATGTTGAGTGCCCCAGTTTATTTAAAACTAAACCCTTCAAATAATTTCCTTAAACCAAATAAATTAAAATTTTAATAAATAATAGAGTTGAATATATCCTAGTATAATATTTTTCAGATAATAAATTTTAAAATGGAAATCAAAATAATTAAAAAATTGATCTAGAAAAAATAAAAAAAAAAATCTTTTATATCAAGATCTTATCTATAACATTTGATACATTCACTTCTAATTTACTAAGTTTTATTTTTATTTTTTTTTTTTTGGAAAAACTTTTATTTGGAAAATTTTTGGTTAACCAATTACTTACTATATTTCTAAAGAATTTCCAAAATCAATTTAAAAATCCTATTTATATTTGATTCATCAAATTCTAGATTTGATTAAAAAAATATAGATAATTTTTTAAATTCTTTTTCATAAAGATAAATTTATTTTGTGTATTTGTTTGATTTCCAATAATATTATTATAATCATTATGAAAAATCCACTATAAAGACAAATTTTGGAAGGTATTTTTTCTAAATTTTCCCTTTTCATTGTAGTTGAAATTTTTGTAACTGCTTTTTTTTCAGCAATTCAATATTGTTATTTTAATCTTTGAAATAAACCCCGTTCCAAAAATTTGGACACACCCAAAATCAAAAATCGGTAAAAAAAAACACAATTTATTGTATTTTTCCAAACGGAATATCAAACCACATTTAAGTTACCCAGTATTAATCTTTTAATAAGTAAACATTTTAACCCAAATCGAAAAAAAAAAATATAAAACTCGAAAATAAAAACAGGTGTGTCGAAAATAATGAAACGAGCGGAACAAAAAATTTATTGGTAAATTTGTTGAAATTTCACCAACAATTGTTGATCGATCAAATGTTAAGATACCATCTACCAATTTTATTTGATTTTCCAATTTGACAAACTCGACACTAACCTTCTATCAACCATTCAGAAAAAAATTCCAGATCTAACGAAACAGATTACGTAACTGCAAAAAAGGATATGAAAACAAAACAAAAAAGACAAAAAATGAAATTATTTGTGAAATCAAAATTCTTTCCAATTTGAATTTAAAGTGTATTAATGATGTTATTTCCACTGATTAAACTGTGTCCAAATTTTTGGAATCTAGTTTAGTATTCTTTGTCATATATTAGTTTGATAAAATTATCTGAAAAAAGAATTTTGAAAGCAAATAGATAAAAAAATGATATTGTTTCAAAAAAAAATAATTATAATAAGGCTATAGAAATTCAAGATACTCACTTTGTATTCTTATTCAAATTAATGAGATAAAGTTCCAATAAATTCTAAAATATACTTAATAAAATTGTAATTTTTTATTTATTTTCATTTTATAAATTGGTAAGTATATTTGGAAAGGGAATCTATATTATTTGGCATCCAAAAAAGTAAAGGTTAGGTATAACATAAATATCCATCTACTTTTATTTTTATTATTATTAAATTGCTCTTGGGTTCATTTAATTCTTCCCCTTAATTACATTTCTTGATACAAATAATAATTTGAAAAAACAAAAAAAATTAATTAAAAAAAAAAAATTAATCAAAAAAAAAATTTGAAAAAATTGAAAATGTAAAGATTCCACTCTATTTTACTTCGTCTATTGGTTCTTTCATCTAAATATATTTCAATTATTAATATTTTAGTTTAAAAGTTACAATACCCTCATACACAAAAAAATCTCTTTTTAGTAAGTTTCTCATAAATAAAATTTTCAAAAATTGTACATTTTACCTACTTCTCAAAATTTGATTTTTAGGTTGATATAATGACTGAAAACATAATAAAAAAATTGCTAATCATCTAAAATATGTTCTTCGATAGAAGTGATATGGAATAATTTTTTTTTTCAATAAAAAATCCAAATATTTTCTTGTATTTTATTTTCTTTACACTTTGATAAACAGGGTGTTTTTAAAATTTTACTTTAACTTGTTTATTCTTCTTGAAGATTAAAAAATTTATATATAACTCATAAAATACAGCTAATTCAGAATTAAAGAATCTTGATGGTTTTTTTTTAAGAAATAAGCCAAATTTCAAAATAAAGGACATTTTTTTTATTATTTTTTGCTAGTTTCATTTGTATTCAAAAAATAAAATGATTAAACTGTATTTTTATTTATTAATCTAGTTTGGTTATTGTATCTAAATAATTTAGTAGAATACATTATTTTTCAAAAAAAAATACAAAAACAATTTTAAAAAATTTTTATATGTTGAAAAATCTGCACCTATTTTTGAAATTCAGCTTATTTGATCTGGATTATCGATTATATGAGAGGTTTTGAAGATAATATCTATTATCATGAAATTAACAATTAATTCACAATAAAATTAAAAAAATCATGATTAGTCTAAATTTATCACCAAAAAATAATAAAATTGTGATAAACAACATTATCACGATATTCACGTTATTGCGAAAAAATGAAAAATTATTTTTTTGAGAAATCACTTTAAAAAAAATCTCTTGACTTTGACAAAAACTTGATACTTTGACTACACTTTCCCCTTTAATAATGTCAGAAAGTGTTTGAAAGGCTTCTGAATTGTCTTGAAGTGTTTGAAAGTTTTGAAAGATAGAAAACTTTTTTAGTAAGGCACAATAAGTTTGTAGTGGAAAAAAAAATTGAAAATTCTTTTCATATTTTTTTATTTTACAAAAGTGAAAGTTATCTGAATTATGATCTAACAAATAATTATCCATTTTAAAAATGAACTTTTATAAAATAGATGTGTTTAAAAAAAATTGTTATTACTTTCGCAGGTTAAATAACAAAAAAGAATAAAGAGTAATTTTCCTTCTTATTTGTGATCAATCAATCAAAAAAATTAAAACCCATATTATCTTTTCTGTCCATTAAATTGATGAGAAGTAGAAAAAAAAGAAGAAGAAGAAAACAAATGTACAAACAATCTTAATAATTGGTGATCATATGATTAGGTTGTTTTTAAAGTTTTTGAAAAGTTAACTAACCCCCTCGAACTTTCTTAGAATATTGAAAATATTTTCACCCCAGAGCATATTCTTTAAAGAACTTGTAAAGGGTTGGTTATTTTAAGTACTCTTTTTTTTTCAGCACAATTTACAATACCAGGATTGACTGATAAAATTTTTATTTAGTTATTATTGTTGATCTACAGGATTGATTGCCAACTAAATCAAACGAAAATACAATGAAACTCTTTGATCTGATCCTTAATTGAATCAACTATCTTTTTTGTTGTTTTTTAAAAGAATAACATTTATTTACATAATCTGTCTTTTATCAGAAAATTTTTTTTAATAAAAATATTGTTGGATTATCCCAAAACACAACATCTATTATATCACATCGACTATTATATCACGATATTTATGCTTTTATCACATTTTTAAATAATTAGTGCGTTTTTATATAATATATCTACAGTCAGTTTCACTTTTAAGGCACAAACTTTCAACGAAATTTAAGGCACAATAAAAATCTCAAATTAAAGCACTAAGATCAAATTCTAGTAAAAATAAATTGTAAAAAAAAAATTCCAAATTTTGTGCTTTAATTTGAGATTTTTATGTGCCTTAAATTTCGTTGAAAGTTTGTGCCTTAAAAGTGAAACTGACTGTATTTGCTAGATTATCGTGATAATATTGAATATTGCTTTTTTCTAAAATATCTTGAGTTGATAAAAATATTTGCGATTTTTGTAAATTCATCGTGACTTAAGCATAGATATCATCAAATTCTCTATTATATCTATTAATCGGCATCTATTTAGAAAAATCTAAATCTTTATTTTTTTTTTTTTTTTGATTATATCTTTCAAGATGACTATAATTTATTAAATAAGGGCTCTGTTTTTTTCCAAGATGTACTTTATTAAAAAAGGGTTATATGTAAGTAAATTATATTACAATTTTGAACAAAAAAAAAAATGATCTTTAAATGAGCCTGGAGGAATAATGATTTGTTTAAATTAGTTAATTAATAAAATCAATCTAAATTTTTGAGAGTTTTTATCTAAATCTTATAAACCAAATTTGCTAAAATATAAAGACAGGTTAATTGTTCTCAAAATTGTTATTGCATGTGTATATAAGTTGTCTTACAACCATTCCCACTTTGAAGACACAAACTTTCAATAAAATTTCATAGATGAAAAAATTTCAAATAAAGACACATATTTTGAAATTTAATAACATACAATAAGTTTTAATAAAATACAAAGTTTGTGATTTTGTTTGGTATTTATTTTTGTAATTTTCACTCAAATTTTGTGCATATAAAGTCAAACCTACTTCATTTTTCAATCTATACTTTTTGTTAATAAAATATCTGATTAAACTTTTTAATCAACCATATTTTAGAAACATGAATGAAATAAAATTATAATAAAAAACTTTTTTCTTTAGTTTTTTGAACCCCAATTTTGATTTATCAAGTTTTTTTTTATATATTTTTTATTTTTTTTTGACTTTAAATAATTTTTAGTAATATTTTATTTGCTATATTGAAAACAATCACAAGATTCTTATGGGTATAGGTCTTCAAGAAAAATAAAAAAATAAAACGAAAATTCTTTTTCCAATTTCAATCAAAAAATGAAAAAGACTAATAAATATTGGATTAAAAAATCAATTCCTAATATTTGATTACAATTTTTTTTAATTTTTTAATTTTTTAATTCTAATATTCATTTTTTATCTTTAAGTAATATTTAACTTTGAAAATATATGTGATTAGAACTGTTGCACAAACAAGTTGACTATTGTTTCTGATTTTATTAAAGGTTTTTCTTAAATTACCAAATAAAGATTTGATTTTATATCAATGGGGTTTAATATTTGATGAAAATTAGTCTTTAACAAACTTAGTTATAACATCCCAACAAAAACCTATTTAAAATAATTACACTTTCTCAAAAATATTCCAAAATTCAATAGAAATCATTTTTTTAAATTTTTTATCCTCTTTTGTAATTTTTTTGTTTTTCGATCTTCTTTTAGGATTTAATAACTCAATAGAGAACAATTCAGATTAATGGTATTTCTCCTTTCTCCCAAAAACAAGAAAAAAAAACAAAAATAAAACAAAAAACAAAAAAACAAGAAACAAAAATAAATAAAAATGATTCCCAAACAAAATGCACTAAAAAAAAAACTAATAAACCTTGAAACATTTTAGAAATCACTTCAACTAGATATAAAAAAAAAATTTTCAGTCTATTGCACCCGAGTCAAATGCGTAGACATGCACAGTAAAGAGCCATGGTTATTAGCGTCGTTATACTCTGGAAAGGTCATTATTTTAAATTTAAATAACCAAGAAGTTTTAAAAACATTTAATGTTTCGACCAAGCCTGTAAGATCTTCCAAATGGATCGAAAGGAAAAAGTGGATTATATGTGGATCTGATGAGGGAGCAATTCGGGTCTATAATTATAACACGCAAGAGAAATTGAAGCAATTTGAGGCACACCCCGATTTCATTCGCGGGCTCAGTGTCAACCCTACGCTTCCCTATGTGCTCTCTTGCTCTGACGATTTAACAATCAAACTGTGGGATTGGGAAAAAGGTTGGAAATTGGCAGGTGTCTTTGAAGGGCACAACAGCTTTGTGATGCAAGTCGCTTGGAATCCAAAGGACCAAAGCCAATTTGCATCCGCGTCGCTAGATGGCGAAGTCAAAATTTGGTCGATTGGATCGAAGGAAGCGAGGATCACCCTTAATGGTCACACACAGGGAGTAAACTGTGTAGAATGGTACAAAGGTAAAGAAAAGCCTTTTTTAATTTCTGGATCCGATGATTTTAGTGTTCGTTTGTGGGACTACCAAAACAAAAGCACTGTTCATACCCTGACAGGCCACGAGAGCAATGTAAATGTGGTTTTTTTCCACCCTACTTTGCCCTTAATCGTTTCAGGTTCTGAAGACGGAACAGTCAAAATTTGGCATGCAATTAATTTTAAATTAGAAAAAAGTTTAGATTATGGTATGGGTAGATGTTGGTCTTGTTCTTCAACGAAGGGTTTGTTTTTATTTTTTTATTTTTATTTATTTTTTTTTTTTGGAATCTTTTTCTTCTTTTTCTTTACTTCCTTTTCTTTTTCTTTTTGTTTTCATTTTCCTTTTGTTTTCCTTTTCTTCTTTTTCCGTGTACTCTTCTTTTTCCACTTTTTTTTGTATCATTTTCTGTATCAGATCCAAATAACAAAGAACAAAAACAGATTTCCATATGAATGGAATCACTTCACGAGTCTGTGTTGCTTCACACAATTGATAAATAATTAAAAGTCTATGGTCTTACCAGAGTTAACAATTATCAGAAAGAAAACATCAATTTTCGATTTTAAAAACATTTTTTCTCAATTTTTTCACTTTGGTATAATACAGCCTCGTTAATTTGACTCATTATTATTTTTTATTGACCCAAAACAAAATAATTAAAAAAAACGAAATAAACAACATAAAACAAGCAAATTTTATGAGTGTTTGATATATTTTGTTGCTTTTTTTTTGTTTTTTTTTGATGAAAAAATGCTATTGTTGTCAAATAAAAATTCAATCTTTACAAATTTTTCCACATGATTTAAAAAACAACAAATTGTTATTAAACCCATTCAAGAAGTTAAAAGAATAATTAATTAGAAATTTTTTTTTCTAAAAAGGGAAAGAAAATATTTTTTATTAATATGATATGACTTAGAATCCGGGGATAATGTACTCTTTGCCCATTTCTTAAAATTGATTCATAATCAAAAAATAGCAATATTTAGTAGAGCTAAGTTGTTTGTTTAAATGATTGGGAAGATCAAGTTAATAGAACCCAGAAAGAAGGTAAAGATAAAAAATGTTTTCATTGATCAAGTTTACCACCCACTACAAAAATAAAATTTTATTCACCATTTCTCATTTTATTTTTTTTTTTTTTTAGACTAATATTTCGCTTTAGTACAGAGAGGGTTTCACACACCCAATAATAAACAAAAACGTTAGTGCTCTCACCTTTCAAGAACTGTAAATATAACCTAAAATTTCATAATCCATTTTTTGAAAAATAAAAGTCCTCTAATCAACCCGAAATACCAAAAGTATTCTAACTTCTATACTCATTATTTATTCATTGTCATTTAAAAAGAACCAATAGATACCCTTTACTTCTTGAAATGGTTTATTTATTGCTAAAACAATTGCTAATTTGAGTACATTATCATCGGACTCAAATCACATTTTTAAAAATTTTTTTGAAATTTATTTCTTTAATTTTCAAAAACAAGTCCCATTCCATTCATTCCTCATCAAATGATAAAACTTTGGTTTTGAAACTGATCAGCTTAAAATTTTTTTTACGAGAAAAAAAATTACACAATGCAAAGTTGGTATTTTGGAAAAAAATATGTTTGAAAAATGTAAAGCACTTCATTTAAAAATTGAAGGAATGCTTTATTGAACAAAATACCCAAAAGAAAAATAAAATAAAATAGTACTGACATTGTAACGTAAGACATATGTTTTTGTAAGCTATTATTTTCTAATTAATGAAATAAAATAAAAATTTCTTTCGATTTATTTTTCAAATAACAGTAACTTAAATAAACCTATTTAAAGGATTATCGTCTCCCACAGAAAAGTCTAAAATTAAAGTATGTTGTTATTGAATGTTAATCACATTAGTGCTCAATGTTTCATATGTCTCTAACAAATTTGATAAGTAAAATAGTAATACTATTTGTTGATCTTATCAAAAATGATACTTGTATTCATAAAAAAATTCCAACAATTTTAGAAAAAATATCTGAATTTCGAGACAAATTTAAAGGTTGAATAATCAGTCTAAAGACTCCAAACTTGAAAAATATCTTTCTTAAATTTGTCTTGAAATGTAGATTTGGAGCTAAAAAATTCAATTTTTTTAAAAAATTCAATAATTATCCAATAGATTCTTTTGATCAATTATTTTCTGAAAATTCGAAATTATTTGATAATACAATTGGCTTTGTATAAAAAGGGAAGAAAACTAACCAATCCTTGGGTTTTTTATTTTGATAATTATTGAGTTAAATCTTTGAAATTAAAAAATTAGAAAAATTAGTTACTTTTGTAAGTTACTAAATATGAATTATTAAAAACTCTTGGATACTATTTTTTTGGTTTTAATTTTTTTAGATTTGGAAAAATAAATAAAGAAAATTTTCCAAAATGACGATTTTTAAATGTAATCATTTGTGTAAATATGGAATAATTTATTGTTCAATAATATTTATAATTGATTTTTAAGAGTCACAGAAACAATTTGAACATTACTCACTAATGTCATTTGCTTTTAATTATAACATACTTTAATTAAAGACGAATCTATTGTGACGCTAACGCCTTAAAGCACCAAAATATTTTTCTAATTATTAATTGAAAAAATGCCAAGATTTTCACCAACTAATTCAAAAAGTGAATAAATTTTGAATTGAAGTTTATATTTGAATAAAAGTTTAATAAAATTCGTTTCTGAAATTGATTTCGCTTAATACTAGGAAAAATACAATTTCCTAAATCAAAATACAAACGTATTCAAAAGAACAATTAATTTTTTTTTATTGCTTAATAAGATTCA
This sequence comes from Anaeramoeba flamelloides, assembly GCA_027625915.1. NCBI lineage: Eukaryota > Anaeramoebidae > Anaeramoeba > Anaeramoeba flamelloides. The sequence goes on along the minus strand of JANTQA010000032.1, from coordinate 4,975,421 downwards.
CATTTACATTAAATTTTAAAAGAAAATAGCAAATAAAAAACTTACAAAACAACAACCAAAATTGTTTCAAAAAAAAAAAAATAAACTTTATTCATTAATTAAAAAAAAAAAAAATGTAAATAAAAAAAAAAAAAAATTTAAATAAAAAAAAAAAAAATTAAATAAAAAAAAAACTGCATTAGGAAGCACAAAGATAGCAATTGGATTCGATAAGGGAATTGTTTATTTAAAATTAGGAAATGAAGTCCCTTCAATTTCTATGGATCAAAATGGGAAAGTAATTTGGGCGAAGCATAACGAAGTTCAAACTACAAATCTTAAGCAAATCCCGAAAGAAGAATTGGTTGATGGAGAAAAATTATCATTAAATATTCGTGATTTAGGGCAAACAGAAATATTCCCAAAAAAGTTGACACATAGCCCCAACGGAAGGTTCGTAAGTGTCATTGGAGATGGAGATTATACGATTTATACAGCTTTAGCGTGGCGTAACAAGAATTTTGGATCTGCCACTCAGTTTGTATGGTCATCGGAAGGAAATACATACGCCATCTTCGATGCGCGTAACGACACTGTTAAAATATTTGAAAATTGGAAAGAGCACACCACTTTTGAACCCCCGTTTCGAATTAAGGGGATCTTTGGAGGGGCACTCTTGGGAATAAAATCCGACTCATTTATTTGCTTCTATGATTGGGACAAATGCAAAATTATTCGAAGGATCGATGTCAACGCAAAAAATGTAATGTGGTCAGATAATGAGAAATATGTGACGATTGCCACCGATGAAAACGTCTTTTATGTTCTTTCTTATGATCAAGAATTAATCCATGCAGTTCTTGAAGTTGGAAACTTAGGAAAAATTGAAGGAGTTGATGAAGATGGAATTGAATCAGCATTTGAGCCATTATATGAATTCAATATCCCAACCCGTGGAGGTAAATGGGTTGGCGATTGCTTTATTTTTATTAACAATCGAACAAATAGTTTGTGCTATTCTGTTGGTGAACGCATTGAAACAGTTGCGCATTTGCCAAGGCCAATGTATATTTTGGGATACCTACCAAAAAAAAATCGAATCTTCTTGGCAGATAAAGCCTTGTCCATTTCTTCATATTTGATCCCATTAAATGTAATTGAATACCAAACAGCCATTTTAAGAAAGGACTATGAGATCGCAGAAAAGATTCTTCCATTGATACCCCATGACCGATTGGCATCCATTTCAAGATTTTTGGAGTCACTCGGGTTAATAGAAATGTCCTTGCAAATTACTACCGATCCGACACACAAATTTGAACTTGCCTTGAAATTAGGTAAAGTACAATTAGCCGAAAAGGTTGCTGATGAAACAGATAATGACTTGATGTGGAAACGCCTTTCAGATATGGCAACTAATAATGGCGATTGGAGATTAGCCATAAAATCGATGTGGAAAATTTATGATTTAAATGGTTTATTATTGGTTTTAACATGCCTTTCAGATCGAGACGGTTTGGAAAAGCTTGCAAAGGTTGCCCAGGAAAGAGAAGAAATGAGTATAGCCTTTAATTGCTATTATTGCTTGGGCGAAATGGCAGAATGTCTAAAGCTCCTTTGCTTTGAAAAACGTTTTGCAGAAGCTACCTTACTTGCTAGAACCTATGTACCTAGCAAGGTCGAAGAAACTTTACAACTTTGGCAAAACGATTTAAAAAAGGATACCAAAAATGAAGTTAAAAAAAAAATTTCTGAATCTTTAGCCTCTCCTAAAGAATATCCTAACCTGTTCCCCAATTTTGAAACATCTTTGCAGATCGAAAATTTATTAAAAAAAAATAATAAGAATAAATCTAAAGTTAAAAAATCTACCTATTATCCAAAAATCCAAAATTCTTTATCCAGGAATTTAATTGAAGAATATAAAGAAAATCCTGAACAATTTGTAATTGAAGAAGAAGAGGAAGAAGAAGAGGAAAAGATTTTGTTAATGGATTTTAATAATTCAGAAAAGGAAAATATAAATGAAAAGGAAAAGGAAAAGGAAATGAAAAAGGTAAACGAAAGTGAAAAGGAAAATGAAAAGGAAAATGAAAATGAAAAGGAAAAAGAAAAAACTTTAACAATTCAACAATTGGATCTTGCGGAATTAGAAAAGCAATCTGAAAAAACAATTAAAAATGAACAAGAAGAAGAAGAAGAAGAAAAGAAAGATCAAGAAGAAGATATGATCGATTTTAGTAATGATCCTAAAGTAAATGAAAATAAAAACTCTCAAAAAAATGATTAATAATATTCTTATCAATTTTTTTTTTTTTTTTATTTTTATTCTAATAAAATTAATCTCATTAGGGGATTTTTTTTCATTAAAATTCTTTATTCCTACTTCTTTTCAATATATTATTTTAAAAAAAAAAAAACAATTTAATAATTTAAAGTCAACAATTTATTTTTTTAACTTTTTAATTTTAATGCTCATCGAAAAATCTAAAACTCATAAAATTTAAAAAAGTACAAAGACTGATTTTCCAAATTTATTTAAACTAAACCCCATTCCCAAAATTTTACACACCCAAAATCAAAAATAGGCAAAAAAAAACTCTCAATTTATTATATTTTTCCAAACCTAATATAAAAAAACATAAAAGTTAAATAGTATTAATGTTTTTATAAGTAATCATTTTCATCCAAATAAAAGAAAAAAATTTAAAACCCAAAAATAAAAATCGGTGTGTCCAAAATAATGAAATGAGATTAACAAAAAATGTATTGGTAAATTTGTTGAAATTTCACAAACAATCTTTGATCCATCAAATTATATGATCAGATTGACCAATTGTATGTGGATTTTTCTATTTAACAAACTCAACACTAACCTTCTATCAATTATTCAGAGAAAAATCCAGATCTAACAAAACAGATTACGTAACTGGAAAAAAGGAAATGAAAACAAAACAAAAAAGACTAAAAATTTCATATTTTTGCAAAATCAAAATTATTTTCAAATTGAATGTAAAGTGTTGTATTGTTATTCTTTCAACTGTTTAAACTGTTTACAAATTTTGGAATTTAGTTTATATTGAGGGGGGGGGTAGAGAGATACATACTTGGTTAAATAAAATAAAATATTGTTAAAAACTATGTTTTAAATTAAAATTCAAGCTATCATGTGTTCTAATTAGTATTCGGTGGTTGATAAATAATCTGATTTTTTTGTAATCAAGATCTAAGAAGTATAAAATTTTTCTGCTCTGCTATCACAAAATGAAAAATACAGGTGGAAAAATTCTTCTTGTTAGAATATTCTCAACTATTGCCAATTTTTAAAACCATAATGCCTTGTTAAGAAGTTTCGATTTTATATATATATGAGAATTTAGATTGGATGGAATTCAGTAAAATGATATCAAAGGTTAAAATGGAAACGATAGAAGATTTATGGAGAATATTCCTTGACTATTCTCAAAAAAAGAAACATTTGATAAAAGATATAGTAATACGTTTGATATTGTATCAAAGTCCATCAAAACTCCCATTTCCTAAAGTTGAAAGATCAATTTTTCTCACCAAATTAATACCATTTTTTTTTTTTTTGTTAAATAAACTGTCAAATTTAATTCTCATATGATCATTTTTTGCAAAATTCTTCAAAATATTGCCTAAAAAATCTCCACTCAATTTCTCTTGATACAAACAATCATATTTTAAGAGAAAGGATTCATATATATATATATATATATATATAAGTAAATATATCAAAATAACACCAAAAAATCTGAAGTGTGATGAGTATTTAGGAATGTGGATTATACTAGATAAGTAAAGAAATAATTACCCATTCTTAAATAATGGGATTAAATTTAAATCTAGAAAAAAAAAAAAGGTATCAAGACAAAAAAATTCAAAGAGAAAGAAAATAACAACTCTTTTATAAGAAATTTTCGTGATTTTTGAGACAATAGAACAATCTATTTAACCCAGTGGCCAAAAATAATATATCATACGATCTTCAAAACGTGTAATTATTTATTGAGAATTTTTGAATGGATTATCATTTTTTCTACAAATAAATGATGATTATTTTTCAAATTCATTTTCAAGTTTCTGAATAAGGAGATTTCGATTTATAGGTATCTGAAAAATTTTGTGTATTTTCCATTTAAAAATGACCACAAAATCATTTTTTGATTCAAATTGAAGAATATTTTAAATTTCATTCAATTATTTTTTCGATAAAATAAAACAACTTTTACTAAGGCAATTTGATGTATTGCAAACTTGGATGCTAACATCTACAAATTTTTTTTGTAAAATGTGTGTGGGTTACTGAAATGGAAAAGTTAACCCCATCTTAACCATTTATTAATTTGAGTATTTTTTTTGAAATACAAAATTCATTGATTTCCTTTATAAAACTCAAAAAAGCAAACCAATTATTTTTAGAAAAAATTAGTTAATTATTGAAAAATGATGTAACTTATTTATAGTTTTATATGGAAAAAGATTGATTTTGTTAGAAAAGTTTTTATTTTTTTATTATCTTGTTTTAAAAATATTTCAATTAAATATCAACAAAGAGAAAGAATTACAGTATCTTGGACTAAATAAATGAAAATTTTACCGAATAGTAACAAAAGTTTATCAATTAAATTGAGATCTATTAAGCAAAAAACTTTTATTCTTTAAGGTTTAAAAAAAGTTGTTTTCAAGTTTCTCAAAAAATGTAAAAAAATTGCCAAAAATTTTCAATTATGAAAAATTTTATTAACAAATTTTTTGGTCTTATACATAAGGCTCCTTTTAAAATTGAAATAATTCTTTTTAATTTTTGGCAGAAAAAAATTGAATTTTAGTTTTGAGAATAAAATTCACTTTATTCCCAAATATCTTCAAGAAAATTTTATTTTGAAAAATAGTATTTCATGTTTTAAACAAAAACCCAATTTCTCTGTTAAATTTGGTAAGTGGTTTAAAAATTTAATAGTTATAACTATCCTTCTTAAAGAAATACAAATATTTTTCGATCTGTTGAATAAATCATTTTTTTTTTGGTCAAACAAAATAATAATCTCATTTAAGAAAATAAAATCTCTATATTAATATTCCTTGTAATAAATCCTTTATATTTTGTAATAATTATGTAAATTGTGATGAAAAGGGTTAACAATTCTTATAATTTAAGTAATAAAATGAATTTCTCGCTTTTCTTTTTAACAAAAAATGAAGAAAAAAAAATTTCTCCTGTGAAAAATTTTTAATATAAGTTTTCCAAGTTGATCACAATTTTTTGAATTTCTTGAAATATACAAAAATTGTTTAGAGAATACCACCAATATAATATTTGAAAATTTTTCATGTTGTTGGAGAGCGCTCATCCCTTAAAATAATGAACATCAGTCAAAAAAATGCTTTTTTAAAAAGATGTACAGTGATCAAAATAATCTGTACACAACGACCAAAATCCATGTTTCAAAATATTCATACTTTTTTTTCTTCTAGTTATATGTAACATCCAATCAACCACCAAATGGTATACCTAAGTTCAAATAAATTTTGAAATTAAAGAGGATATTTTTTGTAAAATTTTTCTTCTTAAAATTTTTCAAAATTTTCAATTTTCTCAATTGTTTACATTTTTTTTGTTTTTTTGGTGAAGAAAATTTTGAAAAAAAATAACTCTATTTTTTGAGATAAATTTTGCAATTTGATCCTTCATTTTTATAATTTCTATTTGAATATTAGAACTTCTAGAACTCAATACTAAATTTAATTAGCGTTCATTTGTTGGTTTCTTTGATTGGTTGGCATATAGGTCTTCTATAAAAAAAAAGCATACTTTTTATTTTGAAACACGCACTAAACTTTTATGCACTCTTTATTTTGACAACAAAAATTATATTCTCCTGATAAAAAATGTTATTAGATTAGAGAGAGGTGTTTTTCTGTCGATTTTTGTGAGAATACAACCAATTTATAATTTGCAACCATTTGTAAAAAAGGTTATTTGATTTTTTAAAATGATAAAGAATAAAAAGTTAGCGCGAAAAATAATTTGAAATTCAATTAATTTCTTTCTCGAAACCAAATTAATTATTTTAAATACACCTCCTTGTGTCTATTAATCAAAATTTTTTTATTCAATTCTCAGAATCCACCTTATTATTTAGGCAGCTTAAAATTTTTCATTTTTTTATTGTTTTATTCAAACTTTTAATAATAATGGGAAAATTAGCAAGAGTAAAAAATTCACTTCACAAACAGTATTTAAAAATTAGAGTGACTTGTTCTTATCAACCAACTCATTAATGAATAATTTCTTTTTAATTTTTTTTTGTTTTTTCAACTTAACATAACGAATTGCAATTAGAAAGCACAAAAAAGAAGAGAAACTGCCAACAAGATCAGAAAGAGAAGATTAAAACATAAACAGAAAAAACTTGAATCCAAAAAACAAACAGGAAAAGTTACTTTCACGATTGATTGTACCAAACCAGTTGAAGATGGAATTATGGATGCTGCTCAATTCGTAAATATTTTTTTTTATTAAAGATCTTCAAAAAGATATTATTTTGTGATTGTTTTTTTTTTCAAGTTCCCTACCTACAACCCAAAACAAAACAATTCTTAAAAATACCTTTCTTTTTTTATTTGATTTTTTTTGCTTTTTAATTTTTTTTTCTTTCTCTTTACTTTTTTTTTGAAAAACCTACGATTGTATGAATAACTATTAACTGTCCAATCTTATTACTGAAAACCCATTTACAAAACAAACCGATTTTTCTTTTTTCGTTTTCCCCAAAAACAATCGCAATGAATCCCAAATTACATTGCATTAACCATTCTTTTTGTTATCAAAAAAAAAAACAAAAAAGGAAAACTTTTTGAATGACAAAATCAAAGTTGGAGGAAGAGCAGGTATGTTAGGAGACAAAGTCAAAATTACTCGTGAAAATGCCAAGATCCATATCACTGTTGTTCAACCATTTTCCAAAAGATATTTGAAATATCTCACCAAGAAATATTTAAAAGCAAACCAAATCAGAGATTATTTAAGACCAGTTGCAGACTCTAAAGAATCCTACGAACTCAGATACTTTAATATTCATGGCGACGACGATAATGAAGAGTCTGGATCTGAATCTGAATCTGAAGATGACGAAAGTGAATCTGATGAAGATGAAAATTAAATTAGATTCAATTCTATCCAATTCTTTCAAATTCACAAGAAATAAATTCAAAAACAAAACAAAATATTAATAAATATTTACAGATAGAAATATTTATTGAACTTGACAACAAATTCTTTTTCTATGTTATTTTCTTTTTTTTTTTTTTTTGAATTTCGATTTTTTTTGGAAATTTAGGAAAATAAGCACATTATTTTCACAACACAATATTTGTGATGGACAGTCCCAAAAAAATACTCCATTTTGTCTTTAATCATTTATTTTAGCTTTTTTTAATTAATCTAACTGTAAATTTTCATGTTTCTGTGATTTCTTAAGGGTGCAGGCTACTAAAAAAAAAAAAAAATAGTTATATTTTATCTGTTTCATTACAAACATCTACTTAATTAGAAAAGTGAGAGAATTAGGAAATTTTATTTCTAAATAATATTTTCGGTTATCAAGTATTAATTTCATACTTTAATACAAAAACTTTAAATATAAGAAAATTTACGAAATGTACTTTTCTTAAAATAAAAAAATAGTAGATAATTTTTTTTTATTTTTTTTTAGATTTATTTTGGTTTGGATCAAAAATAGAAAAAAAAAATAAATAAAAAGAAATAAAAATAAATAAAAAAACTTTAAAATTGTAAGGTTCTAATTTTTTTTGGAAAAAAATTAAAAACAAATAAAAAAAAAAAGAATTAATAAAAATAAAAAAAAAGTATTTTCTAATTTCTGCCTTCTCTTTTCAAAGATTCTTTATAAAGTTCTTTATCATTTTTTGAATGAAGAACTTTTCTTAATAAAATTTGAATTTGGTGAATTGAATGGAATTTAAATCTAACTCTTTGATATTCTTGAATTTTATTTACAACATTGTATAACAATTTTCTTTTCGAAAAGTTGATCAATCCATCAATTGTACTTGGGCTGCCACTGGAAATGAAAGTGATATCTGTTAAAAAGACGCCTAAATAAGGAACCAGTGGTGGTTCAGTTTTGTCTAGTCGTTCTCTGTATTCTTTATAGCCTTGATTATGTTTTAAAATGGATTTAAATTCAATTAAATATTTGGTAACATTTTTAGGAACCTCCGCTATGGTCAATTTCAATCTTTTGACTGCAGAATTCGTATAGCCGGCGATTGTTGACATTAAGGAATCGAAGTTATTCATATCGATGAAGGCCTTGCCGATTTTTAAAAACCGGGCATACATTTTTGCTCGATCTTTGGCCTTTTCGGGGTGAACAATTTGTGTGGCGATATAGTTACTGTATTCATTGAATTTGTTAATCAATGTTAAAACATTTGTTGCCTTGGATCTTAATCCCTTTTTTTGCCAGGCTTCTGTTACCAATTCTGAAGGTTTGATGTTTCTAAATAGTTCTGAAATCATTAAGGTGAATTGACGGGCAAATTCCAATTCATCGACTTCCAATAAGCTAAAATCGTCTCTAAATAAATTCTTTGGGATAATAACTTCAGGCGGTTGTTCTTTGAGATTCAATAATTGGGATATTGCCTTTTGTGCCTTCATATCGTCAATTAATTTAATTAATTTTAATCCAGATGCCTTTCGATCCGGTACAATTGTTGTCTTGATGAAATCAATTAATCTATATAATAGCTTGTCATCAATATCTGCCCATCCAGATTTGATCCAGCTATTTAAGGCAGAAACTACCCTCACTTGAGTCATATCTCTCATAACGAGCCAATCTTTCTCGTTTTCATTCGCCTTCTTTGGTGGTACATTATACCTTTGCTTTAATTTATTTAACAGTTGCTCTGGCTTCATAAATGACTGATATGTCATAATAAAGGCATCTCGAAACCTGACTTCTGTTTGGTCGTTTGTAAGCTTCTCAACTAATTTGTTGATATTGGCACAATGCAAAATATCTAATAATCTTGCAGATTTATCAATTTTTTTTGGATCTATCCCACTTTCATAAATTACATTTTTTGGATTATCTTCGGGTTCTTTCCAAATGTTGATATCATTTTCATCAGCAACCATGTCTAATCCTAATTCGTCAATTTTGCCTTCAAGTATATTTTTTTTATCTTCCTTCGTTGGGCCAAATCTGTTTGTATCAGACATTAGCAAATCCCAAATCTTTTCAATTTCTTGAAGTGCTGTTCTTAATAAGTATCTTAATCTGCTGTCACTTAATTGGATATCATGATCTGTGATATTTTATTAAAAAAAAAATTAGATATTTATATTTTTTTTTGAAAAAATTAATATTTATGTCGAATATCGATTTAAAAGATTCGTTCTCCTGTTTTATGAAATAAAATTGGAGCAAAAAAAAAAAAAAATTTGAAAAAATAATGGTATTGTGTATCACTGATTGTTCTGTTGAGTTGTATAGTGTAATGAGATGTTATAAAATGTTGTAAAGAGTTTTGTATTTTTATTTTATTTCTTTTATTTTAGAAATAAAAAGAAATCTTCTGTTTACTTTGAAAATAAGACAAAATCTAATTGAAGTTTTACAAAGATTTGGGTTTTTTTTCTTCAAAAACTCTAATGTTCTCCTTATCAAAAATGGGATTCATCTTTCGGTTTTTTTTTTAATTGAAATTTCACTGTTTTGTTTAAAATGAAAATAAAAATATTAAGCGTTAAACATTAAAATAGCTTCATAAAATTGAAGGTATTTTTGTTTTTTTTTGGGTATCAATTCAGAGAATCGTAGTCAAGTTTTCAAGAATTAAAATATATGAAATAAAATTCAATATAATGCTAATTAAACCCCAATTATAGAAAATATAGTTATTCTACAACATTCACAGGTCCAAAATCAGAGATATGTCGTTTTAGATAATTTACGTGCTTTTTTTTAATTGTATTATTTTTCAAGATTTAGCATCAATGTGAAAATTAAATTAATTTATCGAGATTTATACTCTTATTGAACATGAATAAAAGTTTGAAATTTCTGATATTGAAATATTTGTTTCTGTGATTTCTGTGATTTCTGTGATTTTCAAAAATATAAGATTATGAAATTTCTCGAAAAAAGTAAAATACTATTTTATAATTTTTAAAAGATTTGAGAAAACTTTGGAATATTTTTAAATATCAGAATGTGTTGTGAATATTTTTTTAATCAAATGATTATTTCATGTTTTTGAAAATAACTAACAAATAAATTTAATCTTTAAAAAGTAAGTGATTCTTTATAGTAAAATTGACATTCATGAAAATTTAATGCACTTTTTTCAAAAGTTTCTCTTTTTCGAGTTTTAGAAAGCACCTTTTGAAATATTTTTTCTTTTTCAAGTTTTTTGAATAAATTTAAATGAACTAAAAAGTTTTTATCAAGATTTTGTTTTTTATTTTCTTGATCCTTTACCAATTGGCAAAGAAAATTCCAATTTACTTTTTCAGAATTAACGTTTTTTCCGAAAACTCGTCAAATGTTTATGATCATTTTTGAAATTTTTGACTATTTTATATAAAAGTCAAAGTGATCTTCTTGATAAACAGTTAAATAAAACCTTAAAATGAAAAATTTTTACATTTTTTGTAAATTTTTTATAAAATTATTTTTATTTGATTTTAAAATTTTCTCAAATCCAAAAATTATCAATCCCAAAAAAAAAAAAAAAAAAAAAAAACTATGAGTGGGAAAAAAAACAAACTGAAAAGATAAAGAAACATAGGAAATCCTAAAAAACAAAATTAACCGATTTAATACTGTTAATTATACAGCTTCAAATATGGTATTTGTTGATGTGACCAACGAAGATGTAAATACTCGATCTTTTTAAAAATAAGCATTTTTTTGGGAAGTGATATTATGTACTTTGTAGTATTCCTTTAAAATGTTAATTTCTAACTCAAAGATGATTTATGGGTTGGTGGTTAAAAAAAAAATTGATAATATTAATTTTTTGTTTGAATTGGCGAAATATTTTAGTTCTATGAACATAAATGGTGTTAATAATAAACAGATCTTAACTCACAATAATACAAGAAGATATTGTTATTATTGTTGAAAATATTTTAAAAAGAAATTCTGGCACTGATTGGTTGTTTGACTAATGTGATGAGTATTATCCCAAAGAATGTTTTAATCGTGGTCATAGTCATTTTCTGAAGACCCCAATTTATTTCATAAAAGAATCTATGGAAACAATTTTTATTTTCATTTTCTATTTGTACTTTTTATCATTGTTATAATTCCCTAACTGGATTTATTAAAGTTTATATAGTTGGTAGGTGTGGGTGATATTTAAAAATTGTGGGAAAAGTTATTTTTTCTAAAATACGTAAATTGTATCAAGGATGATATATATGACTATTCCAGATAAAATAATAATCAAATTTCCAAATTTGTTCGAATGGTTGAATTGATTTATCAATTATTTCTTAAATTCTTCCTGTCTTTAATTTTTAAATTGCCTGAAAAAATAAAAATGAAATTGTTTAAAAATAAATAAATTTTTGATTAACGTTTTATCATTTGTTATATGGTATTTTTGCTACATAACCAACACTAAATATCTTCAAATTCTCAGGATTATTGTATTTTTATTTGTTGTTAATACTATAATTTTTTAAAACTAACTAGCCGAGAAAAAAATGGTAATGTTTTGGGGTAAAAAATTTTAAATCAATCAAGAACATAATTTATAGTTAAATTAAATTTTGAAATACAAGCATTAATTGACAATAAATAATATTTTTCAAAATGAAGTATTCGTTCCTAATAAAACTGAAATATTAAAAAATAAATGATTAAAATATCGAGGATGTTTAGAGTTCCAGTCGAGTGACTAATTTTTTAAGGGTTAAAAAGAATTGAGTAAAACTATAATTTTTACTACATTCTTAAAAATTAAAAAAAACCTAACGAAAATCTACTGATTTTCCAAATAAACAGAAAACTCAAGAAAACCTAATGAAAAGTGTCCTAGGTTTTTTTTACTTTTTGGAATAAACCGAAAATTTCTCAAATTTTCTGTTTATTTCAAAAATTAAAAAAAACCTAACGGAAAAATCAAAAAAAATTTTTTTTTCCAATTTAAAATAATTAATTGATTCCCTATTTGAAAGATGTTTATTAAATTTAAAATACTTTTAAAATATAATATAATAACATCTTAGATCTGAAAAAAAATTTTCAAATTTTTTTACTATTTAAATTAAAAAAAATATTTCTGTGAAATTGAATTTGTCATTATAAATTATATAAAATCTTTCAAAAATAAATTTTGATCAAAGATATCTTATTCACTAATGATGTTTATTATTAGTGTTGATCTAAAAAAGTGACCAATAAAAAATTTTTAATTGTTTTTGAAAAAAAATTTTCAATAATTCGACATAATCATTTTTGATAATTTTGTAAATATTAAAAATCAAATATAATCTTAAAAATTTCTTTTATGAGTTTTGACATTACAATTTTTTTTTTCCAAATTGTAAAAATTACATATTTTACTCAATTTTGGAAATCGATATTAATTGAAAAGTACCACCACAAAAAAGAAGAATCCATAAAATTAGCTTAAGTTGGTTATAAATGAGCTAACTTTATTTTTATTTTTCTCAGAATAAATTTAAAATATGTAACTGTTTCCATTAGAATGTAATTATTTTTTCAAAAGGAAAGTTTATAGTGAATCTCATGAACAAATTCTTTCAATAGATTCTTTATTTGGAGTTACGATATAAAAACCCAAAGATACCAAAAAATAACTTAAGTTAATGTTCCAAAATGACTTGTGTGAAAAAAAAAAAAGATGAGAAAATTTAAAGCAGCAATTTTCATGTCTCTGAACATAAAATGGTGAATGTGAAAAATCTAATATAATCCTTTTTTGATCTCTTCCCGAATTCTAATACTCCTCTTAATGTTCAAAATCAAAGGGATTTTGTATTAGGAATTTTAATACTTCTTTCAGAGAAAATTCAACAAAACACCTTCATAAATTTTCCTGATTAGAGAATAGCAAATTTGAAAAGGTATTAAGATCTACAAAACTCATTAGTCTTTAAAAATGTTTTTAGAAGTTATAATAGAAAAAATATTTTTTAAAAATAAAAAAATTTTTGTCATTCTTTTAACAAGCTGGGTTACCTTGAAAAACAAAACTTTGTAACTTTAAAAAAAAAAGATCTTTTTTTGGAAGATCCTTTATTCTAAAATAGCAAATGAAGTCATAATATTATTCATTTCTTTTTGAAAAAGCAAAAATTCATCTCAAATTTTGACTAACTTTTTTATTTTTATTTCTCACGAGCATATTCTTTCAGCCACTTTGATATTTTACTAATTCTAAATTAGTTATACAAGATGTACTGAAAAATGCTATAATTTGAAATTTTCTTAAACTAGAAGATTTTCGGTTTCAAATTGAAAATAAACCGATTTTTTAGTAATAGTTTTAATAGGGGAAAAATATCTGTTTTTCATATTTAATGAAATACATTTTTCTAACAAAAAATACTCGTTTGTTATTATTGATGGAAGAAGTGTAAATTACACTCTAAATGTCCTTTTAATTAAATTTCCTCAAAGGTAATTTAAGCGTAAAATCATATATTTAACCATTTTTCAAGGAAAAAACACACCCAAATTTTTTTATGTTTAAAAAGCAAAAGCAAAAAATTGAAAAGGAAAAAGGAATAAAAAAAAAAAGAAATTTAAAAAGGGTTTATAAGTAGCAATTGGGAAAAAATCAAAAAAAAAAAAAAAATACAATGCTATCATTTAATTAAGTACTCCCAAAATCACAATCATGATACTTTTGGTTGATATTTTAATTTGATAATTGATCATGAATGTTCACTTGGGGATCGTTGTTTAATTGTTGTAATTTCTTTTCTTTTTTTTTTTGATCTTATTTGCTTTCAACCTTTGGTCATTTTTAGCCTTTGCTTTTTCGTTTTTCTTTTTTATTTCCAAGTTACTCATACTTTTGTGTTTCAGTGTCACAGTATTAGCAAGTAACCACTTGATCTTTTTCCTTTGTAACTCTTCTTGCCAGTATAAAGAAGATTCAGCCAGGGAAAAAATCGAAAAAAAATCAAAATACTCATTTATTGATCCATAGAAAGATAATTAATTTCAATTTTTTTTTGGAAAAGATGGAAAGAAGATTTGATTTAAATTCAAACCTAAAAGTCTGAAGATCTTTGAAAAAAAGTGATTTAACTGAAAAAAAGTTAAATTTAAAATTAAAACTTTTCATTACATATATTTTTTTTTCACCAAGGATTGAACAGAAAAAATTTAAACACTTTAATAATGAATCCTTAAATATTATAAAAAAATTGGTATTTTTGTTATTTTGTAGATCACAAAGGTATTAAAATAAAATTTTTCACTTTGATAAAAAATTAGACAGTTTTTAATGGTCGAAATTATTTTTAATTCGAGTTTTTATGTCAGATCAACTATTAATAATTATCAGGTTATTATTATCTATTACAAACTTTATTATTGAAACTCATATATTTATTAAATTTTGAGAAAAAAATTAAAATTTATTTTCAAAATTCCTCTTTAAAGTTCATCAAAAAATGCAAAATAAATTGTAATGATAATAATAAAGTGGAGTATTATTGAAATATATGGAGATTAAATCATCCTTATAAATATATATATATATATATATATAAAATAAAAAATATGATAAATTTGCTTACAAGGGGTAGAAAAAACTTCTTCAATCTTTTCTCTGATTGCTTGTTTTCTTTCATATTCAAAATGTTGCATAATTAATTGGTTCACAATTTTTTTTGTTAACAATTCATTAACTTGCACCTTTGCTCCGCTATAATATTTTGCAAATGAAATTGCTCTTTGGAGTGGATTAACTCTTTCTCTAAGATCAACAATTTCTGGATTTTTGTTCATTACACGATGTTTCCAGTTTCTTCGATCAATATTATCGTTGTATTCCATAACTATTATTGTTGTTTTTATTATTAATAATATTATTATTTTCATTTGGATAAATTTTATTAATTTAAATTTTTTCAAAGTGTTAACATAAAAATATGTTTTTTTTTTGTATAAATAAAATTTTAATTTTAGAAGTAAAATTGAATTAAAAAGAAAAAATAAAAATAAAAAATAAAAAATAAAAAATAAGGAGAGAATAATCATTACTGGATTTCATTCTAATCTGGAGATCATTCCGCCCTAATTCAAGATCAAAAATGTGCTGTTTTGTAAATTTTAAATGCTTTTCCAAGTGAACTATTTTTTTTTCAAGTAATTCTTTTCCTTTTTTCGTCATAATTTCATTTCCAAAATTCTTTTTTCTTTCTTCTACTTTTAAAATTTCTTCATCCATTTTTTCAATTCTTTTTTTATAACCATCTATAATTGAATAAATTAAAAATTTGTTTTGTTAAAAAAGAGTTTTGTTAATTTCAAAAAATAGTACATGTTTTTTTTAAAAAGAAAGTTTGTTTCCGAAATAAAAATTATATTTTTTTTTTTTTTTTGGAGATTTTTTATTTTTTCCAAATTTCTTTTTAAGTTGTTTCTTACAGTTAGTGCCTCCTCTTTTTGTTTTTTTAGGTGTTTGGTGCAGGTAAAAGGGATAAAAAATCTTTATAAGAATTGGAAACATGTTCATGATTTAGATCTTGTACTAACTTGATCTTATTAGATCTTAAACAAACTGAACTTGTTTGAAGCAACAAACCAAACGAAAGTGAACTGAAACCAACTGAAGATAATTAAATTGGACTTTTCATACACTATACCTCGAGTTCGGTACTTGAAAGTAGTGAATGGTGTCGAGTCGGTCTCTCATATTGAGATTTTGTGAAAACAAGATTTATAAAAGGAACAAAAAAATAAAAAATACAAAAAAAAAACCAAAATAACTGAAAAGAAAATTTCGGAAAACAAATTCTTATTCTTAAAAATCAGCACTTTATAGATTCAACCCTATCTATAAATTTCTAATTTAAAATTTAATAAAGCAGCCTATTTCATTTGATCTATAGTTGTTCAAATATTTTTGAACTCTGTATTAAAACAAATTATGAGGCGATATTGACATTTTGGGAATTAAAACAAAACAACCACCGATTCATTTAGCACCTGGAGTGAAAAAAAAAACTTTTTAGATTAAATTTAGACTTTTTTATCGTTTTTTACTCTCTTTCCTTTTTCGTTTATTTCAATATTTTCTTTCTCTTTTTCTTGTCTTTGTTTAGAAATAAAAAATTTTTCTTTTTTTTTTTTTAAAGAAAGATATCATATGAGATATAACATTACCTACGTTGTAGCTAGGATAAAAAAACTCTAAATAAATTTAGAGTTTGAGAAAGTACCATAGAGTGCCATCAAGTGTCTTGGTTTTCCAGAATTCAAAAGAATTAATGGAAAAAAAAAAAGATTTTACGTAATTCTTTTAAATTATGGAAAAGTTAATGACAGTTTTTTTGAATTTTAAGAAATTTTCTTTTTATTCCTGAAATTAAAAAAAAAAATAACAAAAAATGCCTAGGTTTTTTTTACTTTAAGAAATAAAACGAAAATTAAATAAATTTTCTTTTTATTTCTCAAATTAAAAAAAACCTAACGGCAAAAAGAAGACGATTTTGTTGAATCACTTCTCTTCAATTAAAAAATTTAAAAAGTTTTTGTTGAAATTTATGTTCTTAATAATTTGTCATTTTTATTAGAAATTTTTCTTTGGTAGTATATTCAATTTTCAATCAACTGTTATTGATTTCAATTCCTTTGAATTTTATTGATCTAAACTATTTTCCAATAATTTTAACCCAGTAATAATTTGAGAAATGTTATTTCAAAATTTTTAAACATTTTTTTTGAAACATTGTTTTTGTAATTTTTTTTTTACAATAAAAATTAAATTATTATTTTATCACAAGAGATAAGTTATTCTAAAGATAAAATATTTTATTATTTTGTAAGCCTGATTAAAGAAATATTTTTTTGTTTTTATGTGGGTTGTAATTATTGGAAAAGATTTTTATAAAACTCTAAAAAAATTTGTTTTAGTAATTATCTATAAAAAAAATCTTATAAAAATACTTTTTTATACTAAATCACATAAGCGCTATATTTTTTTTTAAACTCAAACTTTTTCTTTGTAAAAATTTAACAGTCAATAATTCTTGATAAATAATGATAAGAAAGAGATGTGAACACGGAAAAGTTTAGTATAGTACTGTAGTCACTGTGGAAATATTTTGAGAAATCATTAGTTTATTAGGCAAAGTTTGAAAACTTTCTGATTTTCTTATTTTCAATTCAATTTGAGCCAAATAACCAAAAGTATTTTACGAAAACAAATTTGACTTTAAAAATGTTAAAGTTATTTTAGAAGAGTTTAACTAATTTTTTTTGCGACGTTTTTAATCTCATAAATCCCAAATGATCGCTTGTCTCAAGGATTTACTACATTTGAAAAAATAATTTGGTTCAAGTAAACCCAATTATTTGATCAATAGACGACAAAGAAAAAAATCCTTCATTTATTCCTTAAAAAGTTTGGAAATTGAATGAATTCTCTTTCTACGTTTAAAAATAAATCCGAAAACCAAACAGCGTTTTTGTTTTTGGCTTCGAAAGAAATCAATATCATTTTTCAAAAAATAAAAAACGTTTGATCTCTTTTTTCTTTGGAAAAAGAAGAGAAGAGAAGAAACCATTTATAAATGGATTTCCAAAATGAGAAAAAAACATAATTACAAATTTAAGAAAAAAATTAAAAAAAAATTTTTTTTTCTATATCAATTTAAGAATTTTTTGAGAGGAATGGTTCAAAATTAGTCACTGTTAAGAATACATAATAGATGCAATGTTTTATGTTTGATGGGCTTCGGATGTTTCTTAAAATACATGAAATAAAAGGGGAGATAGAGACTCATTGAAAAGTTGAACGATTTAGTTTGTCTCTGTGGGATTTTAAATAAAGTTTTGTATCCAATGATGAAAATGTAAAATTTAACTTTGATATTTTCAATTACTTCAGTTGGGGGATGAAAAGATCCTTTGAAGAACAAGTTGTTCAAAATACCAATTAAAAAATTGCAAATTGGTTTTTACTTGTTTTTGTTTATTTTGCTAATTGTGTTTTTTGTTATTTTTAGTTCCAAAAAATAAATAGCATCTCATATTGTTTCATTTGTTCAAAAGTCAACTTTTATAATTCCTCGTTTAGGATCCCTTTCCAGACTCAAAATAATGAGATTGTTCTAGTGTTAAGAGAATATTAATCGTCGTTCTTAGAACTCCTCAATATCATCTTATATCACTTCGAACAATCTTATATTGCCCGTTCTTCCCTGTCAAACTCGTAGTATAACACGGTGATTGTTTCCATTTCAAAACAATAAAGACAGTTATATGTTCAATTTTATAGTTAAAAGATGATCATAATTAGGAATCACTTTAAATTGATATCTCTCTAGAATCAATTTCAATTTTAGGCAAAAGTTCTTTAACAATTAGAAATATTATTGTTTGATGAAGTTCAAAAAAAAAAATTTTTTATTTTTTTTCCTAGATCTGTTATGTAGTAAAAAAAAAAACCATCAAAGTTGTCAATCTGAAAAAAATTGAAAAGTACATCCACTAAGAAATGTATTGTTCAATTTTATTTGAGATAATGCCAGTTTTTCATCAACAAAAATAATAAATAAAAAATAATTTGTTTTTTCACAAAAGAAAAGATAAGTAAAGAAAAGAAAAGAAAATAAAATAAACAAACTAATTTTAATTTGATGGGTAGATCTCATCGATTCTATTAATTTTTTTAAATCATGCGTCTCTTGTTGGCATTGTTCGTTTTCTTCTTTTAGTTCTTCAAATTGGTTTGAGGTTTTAATTAATAAATCTTTTTTTTCTTCCACTTTCTTGGATTGCTCATTGTTCCCCATTTTTTCAATTTCTGTTTTTAATTCAATGACTTTTTCTTGATTTTTTTCCTCTTTTTCGTCTTCATCTTTTAAAGATTTTAACAGGGATTCTATATCTTTTTCTAAATGTTGGATTTCTAAATCTTGGTTTTGTTCATCTTCCTCGGTGATTTCTAAATTATCCACACCTTCTAAAGAATCATCATAAATAGTTATTTGTTCTTCAATTGGTATTCGTTTAATTGATATTTGTTTTATTTGTTCATTAATTTTTTTTATTTCTTCTAGAATTGAAGAGTCATCTATTCGTTATTTTAAATTTTGAAATTTTTGGTTATTTTTTTTTTTTTTTTTGTTTTTTTGAAAGAATGGAAAGAATGAAAAAATTACAAGATTAAAGTCAGAAAATTTATGTTGATTTAATTATTATTATTTTTTTTGATTTTGAGATCTAAAATTCGGGGGTTTGTAATTCCCATAGATATTGTATTGTGTTTCATATTTGTGAAATATTGGAAAAGGGGGTAATTATTAAATTATTGTCAAAATCAAAATTAAAATGTTTGTAATTTAAGAATAATTTAATTTTTTTTTTTTTTTTTCTGAAAACTAAAAAAAAAAGTCAATTCCTTTGAACAGAACACCATATTTGTAATAATTACAATTAATTAGTTATCATTGTGTATTGTTACAAGGCACTTTCAAACACGCATATAGGAAGTTAAGAAAAGATATTTTTGAGGAATAAGAATTCTTTTTATTGATTTGTTTATTGAAATTTTGGAAATCTTTTCAATAATTACCAAACTCAAATTTACAGATTAATTAAATTTCAGATGAAGTTCAGTAAATTAAGCAGGATAGGTTTATTTGGTAAATTTGAATCATTTTAAATTTTATTTTGGATAAGTTGTATTTTGGTGTTTTTACCAGTTTTCTTTTTCTTTTTCTTTTTATCTTTTACTTCCTTTCTACAATTTTTCAAGTTAATTCAGATTATCTATATTTGAAAAAATTTCTAAGCAAAAATTTAGAAATTATGGAATTGCCGTAGGATTCGTTGGGTGTCGTAGAGTTCGAAAGAATAGAGTAAAATATCAGATTTCATTTTATACTTTTAAATTCTGAAAAATATAACGTCAGTTTTTTTTAATTTTTGAAATAAACCGAAATTTTAATAAATTTTCTTTTTATTTCAAAAATAAATAAAAAGCTAATGGCAGTTTTCTCGTGGTTTTTTGTTTTTGGTAAAATCTATTTGATTTTCATTAGGTTTTTTTGGGGTTTTCTATTTTATTTGGAAAATCAATTGATTTTCGTTAGGTTTTTTTTGAGTTTTCTATTTATTTGGAAAATCGATAGATTTTCGTTAGGTTTTTTTTTACTTTAGAAATAAACCTAAATTTTATTAAAATTTTATGTTCATTTCAAAAAGTAAAAAAAACCTAGAACACTTCACAAATAAACAGAAATCTCAAGAGAAATAAGAACAATAAACCAGAAAAATTAAAAACTCCCTCCTTCAACAATAAAAAAAAAAATTCATATTTTTTAAAGGAAAATACAATTATCTTTTATTTAATAAATGGTTGATTACTTCGAGATATTTGGCAGATAAAAGTGTTGCTAATTATTAATTTGAATACTTAGAAGTGTAATAAATAAAAAATCCAGTTGTATCTGAATTCGTTTTCTCTGATAAAGTCATTTTAAAAAAGTGTGACTAAAAAATGTTTTTAAAAAAATCCTAAAAATAGGTCTATTAAATTTTATCAACTGATTTATAGATACTTTTGAAAACTTTTTTACCACACTTTTTGTAAAACAATTATAAAACAAATAAACAAAAGAAACTAAAATAAAAATAAATAATTTATTCGGCAGTTTCAAATAGGCTTGATAAATTTTTAAAATTAATTTTTTTATTATAATTCAATAGTAGAGTTTTTAATTTCTCTCATTCGTCGTTTTGTTTTATCAAGTTTTCATATTCTCCGAAAAATCAATGGATTATTTGAATAAAGTAAAAAACCTCAGGAAACGATAATCCCTCTCTACGTACTTTTCAATCCATGAATTGTTGTTTAGAGATGTTAGGGGTATATTTATTATTGTGATAGATAAATTTAAAAATCAAAAAAAATTTATATCTTTTATTCGATGAATGCACAAGTGTAAATATGATGTTTCTATTTTTAGAGTTTTTTTGGTAAAAATAGAGACAGTATGTTTTCACGATGTGCTAATTCCGGGTAAAAACAAATTTGTATGTGATGACTGATAATTTTCTAAACATCAATGAAAAAAGACGATTTATTTTTTGAAAAAAGTGACAAAGAGAGACACTTAATTTCAATTTAAATTGATTTAAATTGCAATTGCGGACACAAGTTTCCTGTCTCAAAGTGTTGTTCTTCGGCTCTTTTTAACATCTTTATTTTTGTTTTTTATTTTGAATTTTTGGAGATGAGTCTACTTTGATATAACAAATCTAACAAAATCATTACCTGGCAAATATAAACTGTTGTAGAATAGCAACAAATTAAACTAAATTGGATTAAATTGATTTTATACTGAGAGAAAAGTTTTTGTTCCAAATTGAAGAAATTTAAAGAGATGCCTTCCAAAAGAGTTCTTCATATAAATTACAAATGTAATTCTTTCGTTTTGGTTCAGGTGCTTACGATCTTTTATCAACAGATTACAATAAATTTTTTTTGAAAGGGATGTTAGGAATTTATTGGAGCCGACCTCATTAAGGGGTAAGCGTCACCATAGATTCAACCATAATTAAAATATGTTCTGGTATTGTGGGTGTAAATCGTATTAGTTAACTATGATCCAAATGACCCCAAATAAATCTATTATAAAGATAGTTGAACAATAAATTATTCGATTTTTTACTAATGTATGGATCACACTAAAAATTATTATTTTGTAAATTTTGTGTTAATTCCTTTTCCAAATCTAAAAATAGAAAACCAAACTAATTAGCATTCCAATATTTAAAAATTAATATTTTGAACCTCTAAAAGTAACTATTTTTTTAATTTTTTAATTTCAAAGATAAACTCAAAAATATTTACAATAAAAACAAGCCGAAATATTGATTATTTTAGTTTGCTTTTTTTCAAGTTAGTTGTAATATCAATATATTTCTAATATGTGAAAATAATCTGTAAAAATAAAGAATTATTTAATTTTGTAAAAAAATCGAATTTTTTAGCAACTAATTTTGCATTTTGAGACAAATTTAAGAAAGATGTTTTTCAATTATGAAGTCTTTAGATTGACGGTTCGGCCTAAAAATTTGTAGTGAAATGTGGATTTTTTTCTAAAATTCTTCAATTTCTATTTAATACAAGGATGGTTTTTAAATGATAAGATTAACTTTAAGAACTAAACTAAAATTCAAACTTTTTAACATGAGTAAAAAAGTTAAAAGAATAACAATAATATAATTTGATTCTATTTTGAAATAATGTTGATTTTTGAAAAATAGGAAAATAATAATTTCATTTTTTTGTTTTTTTGTTATCACTTTCTGTTTTTGAATTACTTAACCAATTTCGTTCGATCAAAAATTTTTCAGAATGATTGATATTTGGTTAAAGTTAGTTCTTTTAAAATAGAAGAGCTCAAATAAAATTAGCTGGTGGTGATATTATCGGACCTTTGATCGATCAATAATGGTTGATAGAATTTCAATGAATTTACCAATGTATTTTTTGGGTGTGCTCACTCCAAAATTTTTACACAGCTTGATTTTTTTTGATTGATAATTATTCATTTTTTGTTTTGTGGGTATTGTTAATTTATAAATAATTATTAAAATTTCAATTGGTTAATGGTTTTAATTTGGTATTCCTTATCGAGAATTTATTTGATAAGATTTTTTTTTACAAAAAATTAAATTTTGGTGTGTGTCAAAAAATTTTGAATTGAGTTTTATTTTACTAATAGAGTTTTGAGAGAAATTTAAAGTATGGGTTACTAATATGATTTACCTTCAATAACAACATACTTTGATTTTTTTTCTTCTTCGTGTCGGGTGCTAATCCTTTTACAGGTGAAAATATTCAAAACTAGCAAAAGAATGATTTTTTGTTTTTTTGAGAAAAAAAAAATTATCAATCTTTAAGATCTTGTGAATTTTTTTTTTTTTTGAAACTTTAAATTTTGAAGGATTAAAACCCTTTTAAATGTTTTTTTGTTTGTTAAATTTTAAAATATACTCTCTATTTATTTATTTGGTATTTTTTTTATTGTTCATATTGGAATATATATTGGGTGATCTTAGAAATCAAAATGATATAAAATATTTAATGGTCTAGTGATTCTTTGAAATTTTTTTTTTTTTGTTATGTGGATTTTTTAGTACTATCTTTTTCTAATTAATAAATGATAATTTTTATTTCAAGTTCCAGAATATTTGTCTCTGTAAATTGGTTGAAAAAATGTAAAGATCTTCATAAGATCATTTGATAATAAAATTCTTGAAGATTTAATTTATGTTTCCTGATTGAACTTTGAGATAAAATTTATTTTTCAAAATTTGAAGAGAACAGCAAAAGTCTTGAATTAATTTTGGAAATTGAACTAAAAATTTTCGTTTTTGAATTGCAAAATAACAGTATTTGAAATTCTGTTTGATCTTTACCAGAATCTCTTGTTAATTTTCTCAGCAAAAAGAAGTCTACTTCCACATTATCATTTTTGGTGAGTAAACCGCTCCTGAGGTATGAAGGAAATCCACAGTGATTGACTAAACCCTTAACAAAGATAACTCAATATTTGATCAACATATCGATCAAACAAAATTATTGCTTTATTAAATTTGTGATTATGAGTGTTTTAAGAGAACAAGCCCATAAACCAATTAAATTTTGTTCAGTTTTAAAACACTTTTAATTCATACAATTCTCTTGTTTGGAATTTTTTAAAAAAATTTGTGGGTTACACAAACTCTTCTCCAAAAATTTATTTGTGTTTTTTTTTTTTTTTTTGAAAAAAAAGAATAGTCAAAAATGAAAAAGAAAGTTGAAAAAAAAAAGAGAGAAAAATAACAAACCCTTTTCATTCCAAATTTGTTCTATTTCTAAATCAATTTTTTCTTCTACTTCTTTTTCTTTTTCTTTAGCATCTTGGCTTTGTTTTTTTGTTTCAGTTTCAGATTCACTGGATTCATTTTCATTGGAAGACTCGGACTCTTCCAATGAGTTAGAGCCCTGTGACGAACTGCTTGGAGTAGTGTTTTCGCTTTCCGAACTTACTTTTTTCTTTTTCTTTTTCTTTTTGTCTTTGTTTTTCTTGTTCTTTTTCGTTTTTATTTTTTCAATTCGATTTCGAGATACAAATTTGCAATGCTTTCGTTTACCTTTAAAGTATGTTGTTTCTTCGATCGTACCATTATTTTTACCAACTAAAAGTGGAAGATTCAAAGAAAAAATTTGTTTTTTCAAGTTTTTTGTAATTAAAAATAAATTTAAAAGAAAAAGAAATTTTTTTTCTTTTCAATTTTGTTTTCTATTTACCTTTTTCATCAAATTCGATCCCATAAACAATTTTTTCCTTTGAATTTATTGTTTTTCCAATATACTTTATTGTTCCAATATTTTTCCTTTCCTTTACTCGGTCACCAATTTTTAATTTTGGTGTTGTGCTCATTCAAGAAAAAATTTTAAAATTTAAAACAAAAATGAGAAAAATGTAAATAATACAAAATTAAAAATAGAATATAAAGGTCTTCATTAAAAATTTTTGTTGGGGTATAAGTTTGTCAATAATTCTTATTTATGAGTTTGATTTTTGAGGAGCTGGTAATTTAAAAAAAATATTCTCTTAAATTTAATAACAAATTCAAAAAAAAATTCCCACAGCTTGAAATTGATAAAAGAAGGAAAGGTCTGATTATTATTTGACTAAACTTATTTTTAAAATCCCGTTTCAGAAATGAATTTGTTTTTAGAAAAGATTTGATTCTTTTTTTGATTATGCGTAACTATTAAATTCCAATATATATATTTCCAATTTTTCAAAAAAAAAGATATTCTTCAAAGCAATAAATCTTATTATCTGTAAAGGCAGTTTATAATATATCTATATATATATACTTTAAAAGTGTGACACTATTTTTTTCAATAGCTCATTATGTAAAATTTACTTGACTTCGATCTAAAATAATTACAATAATTATTTTAAAAGATAAAAAATAAAATTTCTTTTTTAAAAGAAGATTTCAAATCAATTTTTTCTCTTTGTTGAACAAAAAAATATGAGATAAACAACAAAAAATGATTAAATTTAAAATGTTAACATAACACTTTTCCTAAAGATAGAACAATTCAACTTGTAAAGAACAAGAATTACTATTTAATTATTTATAATATTTTTGATTTAAACTTATGTTTTTGAAATTCCTCAAGTGGGTAAACTGTTTTAAGAAATTAACTCATTAAATTGAAAGTATACTTTGTAATTGATACAAATATTATTGATCCATTGAAATATTTAAAAAAAAATAAAAAAAAAAAAATTAATAAAAGGTTTTTATAAGGGTATTGTTGTCTCTTTCAGCTTGTAATTAAATATGAGGGTTGTTTATGTGTTTTTTTTTATTATTATTTGTAATCTAATAATTTAACAACAATATACGTTCAAATATTTTCCAATTATGGGGTTGATATTTACCAAGGGGAAGTTTAAGATCAAAATAAGTTGTTATTCGGGGTTAATAACATTAGTACATAATCATTCAAATGCCTTTTAAAAATCATTTAGCCAAAATAATACTATTTGTTGATACTAATCAATTAAAAATGATTCATTATATTAGTAAAAACCTTAACACTTTCAGAAAATAATATCTATTTCGCCACAAATTTAAAGGGTGGGTTATCAATTTTCAGCTCTAAAGTTGTCTAATTTCTTTCTTAAATTTGTGGAAATGTAAATTAGTTGCTAAAACAATCAATAGTTTAGAAAAAATTATTAATTTAACTAATAGATTCTTTGACTATTTATTTCTGAAAAGTCGGAAAATATTGAAGTTACAATTATTCATATAAAAAGGAAACAAAACTAACCCGTTTTTATTTTTTAGGTCAGTAGTTATTGAGGAAATCTTTGAAATTAAAAAAAAAAGTTTCTTTTTGGGAGCACTGGGTATGATTTGTTAAAAGTATGAATATCATAATTTCGGGTTTTTATTTTTAGATTTGGAAAAGGAGTGAGAAAAAAAATTCTAAAATGACAATTTTTAAATATGATCATTAGTAAATAATATATTAATTTATTTTGAAAAAAATATTTATAATTAATTTTTCCCAAGCTATTTAATCCTGTTAACACTAATAACATATAGACCCAAATAGAACAGGTTTTGGTTATAGAGTAATTTAGGATGAAAATAATTCCTTAAGAAACCAAGGTTTGTTTTATTTTTCCTGTAAAGGTTTTAACAATTATTTAACAGACCCAGTACATTTATAAATTTTGTGTTTCACATTTTATACCAAACTAAAGGATTAAAATTGTTTATTTAACGAAATAAATTAATATTTTAATATATATGGAGATGTGATATGTTCCAGTATATTAATTTTAAATACAAATTAAAAAAAGGAAATCAAAAAAAATGAATAAATTGATCAAGAATAAAATAAAAAAAAAATCTTTTATTTATTGATTTTATCTATAAAATTTGATACAATTACTTCTTGATTACTTGTTTTTGGCTTTAATTCTATAGGAAAATACTTTTGTTTGAAAAATTTTTGATTAACCAATTACTTTTTATTTGGAAAGAATTTTTAAAAAATCAATTTAAAAATCCTATTTTTATTTAATTCATATAATTCTTGATTTTTTTCAATAAATAGGATATATATTCCTTTTTAAAAATAAAGATTTATTGGACAAATTTCTTTGATTTTATAATTATTTATTTTCCATTCTAAATGAGAACTAAAAATAATACTGGATTTTGATTGAAATTATTTCCAAAATTTTTCTTTTATTTTGGGTTGAATCTTTTGTAACTTTATTTTGATTCCAAGAATTCGATTTCTTTTATTTTAATTTTTGATCTAGTATTTGTTGTTTTGGCTTGGTTTGATAAAAATATTTGAAAATTAAATTTTGAAAGCAAATTTGTTCAAAAAAACATATCAGTCAAAAAATAATAAATGTTAATGGGGTGAGAAATTCAAGGTCCCCAATTGTTTGGATTCATATCAAATTAAGATGATAAGTAAGAAGACAAATCTTTGAAAATAGGCTTTGATCGAATTTTTTTTTTTTCATTTTTGATTTCAACAATTTTTTTCGAAAGTTGATCTTTTTTGTTTTACCTTCAAAAAGAAAAAATTTATTTCAAAATGTACCCCTTTTTGTGGTATGTTTATTTAGTTTACTCTTTGACGAATTTCAAGTATTCCCATAAAAACAAATTTCAAGATCCCAAAAATTTAATTTTATAAAACGAAAAATCTAAATCAAAAAAAAATGTTCAAAAAATCAAAAAATTTAAGATTCATCTCTGGTTAACTTTAGCCTTCTTTTCACAAATGGGGTAATTGGTGTTATTTTGGTTTTAAAGTTTCAATATACGATGACACTTAGAAAATTGTTTTTCAGTAAGGTTGTCACAGAATTAAAATTTTTCAAAAATTGGTCAAATGTACTTGCTTCCTTAATTGAAAAAAGGAAAGTTCTTTAACTAAATCACTTAGATATGATAATTAGTGAGATTGTATGAAACCATTCCTAATTGGAGATTGAGATCCAATTGTTATTCGGACCATTTTTGGTTGGGTTCAAGATTTTATCTTGGATTTTAAAAGATAAAAAATTTCAAAAATTAAATAGTTAAGAACTTTTCCTAATGTGAACAAATGAATTAATGGAAATAAGTCAAAAAAGTGATTTTGTTTTGATTATGAACACAATTATTGAGGGTTTTTTCTCCAACGGGTTGACCAAAGGGTGGATATTTGGGATCATCGGTTTCTATGTTTGTAATTGGGATTTCTTCAAAAAGGGTTTTCCATATTTTATTGGAAAGTTTTGATATTTAAAAATTTAAAGACAGATGATCGATCTAATTGACAAAAATTTGTAGTCGTGATGATGCTCTATTAATATCAGTGTTTCGGATCTTGAAGATATGAATTTTAACGGATTTTGGTTATCATAAAAAAATTTTTTTAAATCGAAAAATACCTTTCTTCTTTAAAATATGGAAGTTTTGAATTCATTGATTATTATCAATTTCGTTTTGATTTTTTATTAACTCAAGTTCTTTTACAAAATAAATTTTGATTTTAAGGAAAATTTACTCGACGAATTTCTCGTTAAACAAACTTCTCAAACCATACCAGGTTTTGTTTTTAAAATGAAATTTTATCAAGTTACTTCCTTTTGGAAAAAAGTATTAATTTTAATTTATTTTTTTTTTGATTGTTCAAACTTATTTTTTGTTTATTCTTTATCAAATTTTTCGAATATGAATGAGTTTCGAATTTGTTGTACATACTGTGAACAAGACATAAGCCAAGGTGTGATTATAAAATGCGAAGAATGTGAGAATGTAACACTCTGTCCAAAATGCTTCTCAACAGGAAAACAAGTAAGTAATTTTTTTCATTTCTTTCTAAATTGATCCTTTGTAACAAAAAAACACACATTTTTCGATTCAAAAAAAACGGTTACTTTTGAAAAAATTTTTAGTATTTTTTTTTAATCCTTATTTTTTAAGTGTCAAAACGAAAGCAAAATCAAAAAAAAAGAGTTGGTAATAAAAAAAACATTCCAAAACCAGCATCAAAATCGAAAACTATTTTTTTTGATCAAAATTTTGGGATTTTATTTTTCAAAAATAATTTTGAAAAGTGGGTGTAAAGTCGCACCAAAAGACACCCGTTGTGAATAAGTGGTGTTCAATTTAACAAACGATTTCATTGTAAATTTTTGCAAATAAAATTTTTGTGGTTATGTAAAAAACAATAAATCTTAACATCACTTAAACACGACCCAAACAAATTAACCTGAACTTGTAAAAAACCACCTTTCCAGCTCTGAGTAATTCTAAAGTGAATTATTTTTTCTATTTTTGACGATCTTTATTCTTCTTCAAATTTAAAAAGAACATCATGTTTAACCGATAATCTTTTTTTTTTATTTTTGAAAAATTTTTTTATTTCTGATTCTTAGCCCATCTTTATATCGACTCAATACCTATCATTACATGTTAATAAAAAAAGAACCCAAGAAATAAACAAATTTCACTCATTAAAATCTTTTTCTTCAAAAAACAATCCGAAAGAAAAAAAAGAAAGTGAAAATTTTTTCCCATTCCTTATGCAAAAACCAGCACACTATTAATCGTAAAATAAATATCAAAATTTTCATTCAGCTTTTCCAAAAAACACATATTACCCAAGAATTCAAATAAACCAACAAAGAACTAATTTTGAAAGGGGAAATTAAGACCTAAACTTGTTTAGAGAATTAAAATTTTGAAAAGTTTAATCATTTATTATCATCATTTTTTGGAAAGTTGAAATGAAAATTTTGATCCATTTATTTTTCAACAAATAGTAATCCCAAGACCAAAGATTTCTACTGGTTTCTCGAGTTTACTTGTAAATGTAACAACAAAACAATTCTCTCCGGACTGTTTTACAACTTTTTTACAGTCAGTTCCACTATGAAGGCACAAACTTTCAATGAAATTTAAGGCATATAAAAATCTCAAATTAAGACACAAAATTCAAATTCTAGTAAAATTAATTGTGTAACAAAAAATTCCAAAAAATGTGCTTTACATTGGGATTTTTACATGCCTTAAATTCCCTTGAAAGTTTGTTCCGTAATAGTGAAACTGACTGTAATTCCCTTTTCATCCCCTCCTTTTTTTTTTTTTAAGGGACTAGTCTCTATTAATTTTTTTTTTTTGACCTATTTCTAAATAAGAACTCCTTATCAAGAAACCAGTTTAACCGTTGTGGAAAAAAAGTGGAACACAGTTTTTAATTGGGAACATTACTGAAAATTCAAAGTAAGATCAATGAAAAAAAGAATAAATAAATAAACAAAGACAAAATGAAGTATTCGCCACAATAACAGTTTTTTAAATACTATCTTTTAGTATGGGTTTTTCTTTGATTGATCAATTATTAAAAAATTTGTTCAAAAAATTGACTATTTTTGAGATCTCCAAAACCCACTACCAATTTCTATAAATCAAGTAGATTTAAATTGTATTTGTTGGGTTGATTGAAAATAATATAATGGGTTATTCTTTGAAGTTAATTGGTTTCTTCCTTTTATTGATTTTACTTTTCATTTTCAGTAATGTTCCCACTTAAAAACCGTGTTTCACTTTTTTTCCACAACAGTAATATTGAAAATAAAACATGATTTTTCAAATCTAAGTAATTGGCAAATTTTTTTCACAATCTCTATTAAATTTAGGTAAAAAAAATTTACCGGAGATTAGTCCCTTAAATAACTTTGATCTTTGCGTCTTAATTAAATCATCAATAATCTACATCCAGAAAAAATAAACCCCTACAAAACTTTATAATTTCGATATAAAAACTCTCGTGGATCTAATATTCTAACCTCTCAACTAATTATAATTGTTCCAATTGTTATTCTTTCTCTCTTCTAATAAATAGACAAATTCACATAAAAGAACACATGATTATCAAGTATTTGTGAGTGCAAAGGAACCAATATACCAAAAGAAATGGACATACGAAGAGGAATTAACTCTTCTTGAAGGATTTGATCGAGTTGGGTTTGGCAATTGGGAAGGGATTGCAAAAATAATCAAGACAAAGACAAAAGACGAATGCAAACAACACTTTGAGCAGGTATATCTAGCATCTAGAACATATCCATTTCCAAGCAAGACGGATATTCTACCATCAACACAAAAACTTGCAAAAAAAAATTCAAGGAAAAGAAACAGACTCCAAAACAATACACATAAAGAAGAAATGAAAAAAAAATTTGATCGGAGAAATAAAAAAAGCAAAAATAATACAGGCAAAAAAAACAAACAGAAAAAGAAAAAAAAAACAAAAAAAAAAAAACAAAAAGAAAGAAAATCAAATAACAACAAATCCAAAAAAACCTTTTCAGAACTAGCTGGATTTATGCCCAAAAGAGAAGATTTCGAAATCTATGAAGATGATGATTATGAAACCATTGTTGAATCATTTGGATTTGATGATAATAAAATTTCATGGAATATTAAATATCCAGTTTTGCAAGCTCTAAATTTGCGGGTTGAAGATCGTGAAAAGAAGAGAAAATTAGTTTTAAAAATGGGATTAGAGAATAGTGTCTTAAAAAAAAAAAGAAAAAGCAAAAATTCCGGATCTGATTTTTATTTAGAAAGCCCCCAAATTTCAAAATTGAAAAAGAAACATAAAATATTCCGGCTACAGAATAACAATAAATTAGAAAATGGAATGGAACTAGATCTGGGGACAAAATCACAATCAAATTCAGGCTCTTCCGAAAATGAATTTGAAAAACAATTAAATAACATTGATCATCATAAGGAAAACAACAGCGAAAGCGAAAACGGAAAAGAAAATGAAAATTTCAATAACATTTTGGGTAACAAGAATCTTCTGTCAAGAGACAAAAACAAAATGCTAGAACAAATGGATGGATTCGCTCGCTGCTTTAAATCAAAAAAAAAATTTAATAAATTCCAAAAAGACTTTTTAAAAGAATTTAAAATAAAATCCGAAATCAATACTCTATTTGCCATCAAGCAGCTTGAGAATCAACAAAGAAAAGAAAATGAACTCCCACAGATCTCAACACCAAGATCAAAAAGATTTGGAGCAAAAAGAAAGAAAAAACTTGATGTGATAACAACACCCCGCACACGATTCACATATAAAAGACACCACAACAAACCAACAACACCAATGCCAACAACTAGATCCACATCAAAGAAAAAACAAAGAATACTTACACACAATTGAGCACCAAATTATATACTTATATTTTTAACAAATTAATATTTTATAGATTAATAAAATTTTTCTTTTAGATTTTCTTTAGATTCTTCGTCATTAGATAAAAAATGAAAAATTTTATTTCTATTTTATTGGGGGTCTATTTCTTTTTGAATTATTTTTTTTTCTTTATATTTTTATAATTTTTCTCATTTTCTATTTTGAAAAAAAAAAAAAAAAATATTATTTTTTTTTTTTTTTCCCCTTATTCTTCTTTACTAAGATTTGAAAAATAAAATTTTTATTATTAACAAAAAAAAAAACATTTTTTAAATATTAATAAAATCCAAATATATTTGAATTTAGTGGTTTTATCAAAAAATAAAAAAAAATATTATATATATATATATATTCAGTGCTTTTTTATATACTTATTTTTTCTTAATTTTAATTAAAAAATAAATTATCAAAGAAATTCAAAAACCAAATAATAAAATAAAATTAGTTACACTATCAATAGATTCACCAATTTAAAGTAATAATTTTAGTTCTTGAAGGATCTTATCTTAAATGAGAAAATATTTTTTTTTTTTTGAAATGGAAAAAAAATAATTTGTAATTTTCATTAAAAACTAATTTTAATTAAAAACAAAGTAACCTACGATTTCTGTTGGAGCGGAGAATCAACGATGATAAAAATTATATTATTTTATAAAAAAGTACAACGTAAACTATTTTTCATAATTTTTGACTCACTTTATAATGTTAATTGGAGTTGTTTTGAGGGTTTATTCCAGTATTCTTAACAAAAAATATTTTCAAATTTTTCGATCAGAATCATTTTTTCTAATTTTTCAAATTTTAGTTTTGCTTTTTCAAATTTTTTTTTTCTTTTGTTTTTCTTTTGTTTTTCTTTTTCTTTGTTTTTGAAAATTTTTTTTTTTTTTTTTTTTTTTTTTCTTTTTTTTTTTTTTTTTTTCAAAAGATCATGTGGAAAAAAAAAAGAGATCTTCGAAAAGACAAATAATCACTAAGAAAATTTCGACTATGTAATGTCTTTGAAAATGGATTAAATTATTCATAAAAAATATTGTTGTTCAACTTTTTTTCAGTGAAAGTTCAGTAATAAAAAAATGGGTAATGCTCATTTCAAAAATTGTGACTCACTTTTTTTTAGTTTTTGGTTTTATTTTTTTTAATTTTTAATATATCAGGCTTTTATAGATTTAGAATGACTTAAAAGTGAATTACAAATCATGTTTAGTTATTAATTGTTCTTGAATACTAAAGGATAAATTTTTTTTTTCAATTTATTATTTCAGGTGAGTCACAATTTTTGAAAAAGAGTTTAGATTGACACTCAACTTTCATTCTGAATCATTATAAAATAGAATCATGTAAACCAATGTATCAGTTTCGTACCTTTACATACAATATTGTGAACTTTTTGAGATCCAAATGTTTTTTCATCCTTCTTTCATTTTTTTTTTTTGATGAGATATTTTATTTTTGAAAACTAAGCTAAAAAAATGATAACAAATACAATTTTTTATCAGAATATTTATATTTTCTATTTCCAGAAAACAAAACATTTTTGATAATTTAATACTGATTATGAATATTACTTGAGTTTTCTCTATTTTTTGTTTTTTTTTAAGAAATAAATTGCCAGGGTTTTGATTAAAGTTTATAAATCTAAAAAATAAGAGACAGATGAATAATTGAAATGTGAATTTTTTCAAGATCTTAATTAATCAGTTATGTTATTTATTAAAAAAAAAAATAGAATTCAAAATTTGTTTTTATTTGATAGTTTCAA
This sequence comes from Anaeramoeba flamelloides, assembly GCA_027625915.1. Taxonomy (NCBI): domain Eukaryota; family Anaeramoebidae; genus Anaeramoeba; species Anaeramoeba flamelloides. The sequence goes on along the minus strand of JANTQA010000032.1, from coordinate 4,941,595 downwards.
TATATTTTGAGGGTTTAAAGAGGGTAAAGATAATAAACTTTTTAAAAAATGTTGTGATTTAGAAAAAATTATTTTTTAGTTGAGTAAATTACTTTTAATACTTTTATTTGAATTTAATCATTCTTCGAACTTTAAAGATCGAAAAAAATCAATAAAAAAATGTGTTAGAGTTTTTCTATTTTTTTTTTATTTTTTTTATATTAATTTTTCTTACATTGGAGATCTCACATTTCAACAAATTATAACACACACACTATGAATCATTGTTTTGGCAACGTACAGAACCTTTTTCTCTCTGGGTTCAATAAATATCGACCAACCACGAACTATAAATTGATAATTTTCACAACTTTACAGAAATAACTAATTTTTTTATCTAAAGAATGTTATAATATTCAAATTTTGTAATATATATATATCCCTTAGCACTCCAAATAACCTAAAAACATTCCAAACAAAAATTTGAATTTGAAATGTTATCAAAGGATTATAAGATCTAGAATTAATAAAAAATTATCTTAGAAAGAAAATTTTATAATTAAAAATTGTATAGTTAAATAAAATAAAAAAATAACTTGAAAAAAAATTTTCAACATTGGAAGGACTTTTTTTTTTGGTTATTGTGATTTTATTATTTTTCCAAATTTTGTCAAAATAAATTTTTTTTTTTTTTTTGAAAAGTTTGTCTAGACATCAAAAACCTCTTAGTTTTAACATTTAAAACACATCATACTTTACTGGAACTTTTTTGGGGGCCCTTTGCACCCCAAAATTGCCTAAAATGCTTGATTAAATAATTTATTCATTATAAAAGTTATTATAACATCATATAGAAAATTTGTTTTATCTATTTATTACGATTCAATATCAATATCTATATTAGATTCTAAATAATTTAAAAAAAAAAAAAAAATAAATTAAATTTGAAAAAAAAATAATATTTTTTTTCATTGCAAAATTTTACAATTTTTTCAACAAGATTTTTTTTCAATTTTAAATGATTTGGTCAATAATTCGAGTCAGATTAATAATTGATTTTTTTTTTTATTTTTTTACAATTTTTTAATTTTTGACTTTTTAAAATCTAGACATAAAATAAACAATATTGTTAAATTAGAGACCATATATCAGAACTTATTTAACAAGATCTGGATTAATTTATAAAGGAAAAATCCAAATATCGCAAATATATTATTCAAATTTTTACCAATATCAAAATGCAATAAAAAAAATTTTGTTTCGTAGATTATTTTGTTATATTGGAATAATATTTAAGAGTTATTTTTTATTTGATTTTAAATTTAGGTATAAATATTTTATCGATTAAAAAGTAATTTATATTTGTTTTATTCCAATTTAATAAATTGAAATTATTTTACAATTTTTTTTTTATTGATTTTCAATTATTATCTATTGTTTAAATAAAAGTTTTAGAAAATTAATCATATTAAAAATTTAATTTTGGCCTAAAGAAATAAATTTCATTTGTCTCTTAATTGGATATTTATTGTAATTTTTTCTAAAAAAAAAAATTAAATTTCAAAGTAATTTATTTTTTTATTTATTTTTTTTATCATAAAATTATCAAAATTGTTTGGTGGTTATTATTAATAAATCAATGTGTTGAGTTTTTGAATTACTTTTAATGTAATAAAATTTCTGATTTAAAAAAATTAAAATAAAAATAAAAATCTTTAAAAAAAATGTAAAAATGAATAATTATTATTTTTTTTTTCAATTTCAAAAAAAAAAATCAATAACTTAACTACTTTATCTTTGAACTATTTTGACTTTTTATTATACAGTCAGTTTCACTTTTAAGGCACAAACTTTCAACGAAATTTAAGGCACAAAAAAATTCCAAATTAAGGCACAATTTTTTGGAATTTTTTTTTTACAATTTATTTTTACTAGAATTTGAATTTTGTGCCTTAATTTGAGATTTTTTTTGTGCCTTAAATTTCGTTGAAAGTTTGTGCCTTAAAAGTGAAACTGACTGTAATTCAAATATGGATTAAAGACAAATTAGATAATAAATATATTAGTAGCTCAATATCATTTTAAATCTAATTTAAAAAACTTGATGAAATTTAGGCAAATCCGGGGTGCTAAGGGATATATTTATTTATTAGTGACAAATTGCCACAATTTATATTAAATTACACCTAATATATTATCTAACAAATTTCAAGTATTTGTTCTAAATTGAAGAAATAAAATATGTGAGACAATATAAAACAAAACATGATTGATTTTTTTTTCTCAATTTTGAATTTTTAGAATTTAAATTCCTTTGAATTTTATTTGTTACAGTCAGTTTCACTTTTAAGGCACAAACTTTCAACGAAATTTAAGGTACAAAAAAATCTCAAATTTAGGTACAAAATTTGGAATTTTTTTTTTTTACAATTTATTTTACTAGAATTTGAATTTTGTGCTTTAATTTGAGATTTTTTTTGTGCCTTAAATTATGTTGAAAGTTTGTGCCTTAAAAGTGAAACTGACTGTATTATATTTGTTGGATCCTAAAGATACTTTGAATATGAAACGACCACCATGAAAAATCAATGAAATACACTATTTTACATAGAAATATGAGTTTGGAAATTCAAGAAAGAAGGCATCTAAAATGTAATTTATACTTCTTCCATATGAACAATCATCAATTGTTTTTTAACCACAGATCAAATTCCTAATGATATGAAACAGAAAACACTTCAAATGATAAAGTCGAATTAATTTGTAAATATTGACCCATTAATTTTTAAGTTGATGTTATAAACCATACTTGATTACTCAACTTTGCTCAAACAGCTTATTCATACTAAAAAAAAAGAAGAAAGACAAAATACAATAATTAGAAAAATAATATGATTTAGCAATTGTGTTTTGCTTTACTCTTTTTTTTATTATTTTTTTTTTTTTTTGTGTATTAAAGTTGGCGATAAAACCATCAAATGCTATGGATTCTAAACTATTTTTGAGAAAGTGTGGACCCAATTAATAATGCTAATGTAACTTGTTTTATTTGGTTTATACAAATATTCTTTTCAAAAAAAATTTTTCAAATTTTAGGATCAGATTATATTTTTTCTAATTTTTCAATTTTTTTCCTTTTTCTTTCCTTTCCTTATTTCTTTCTCTATTTTTTCTTCTTTATCAAATTTATATTTTATTTTCTTCTTCTTTTTCTTTACTTTTTTTACCAATTTTATTCTTTCTTGATTCTTTTTTTTTTGCAATATATTTAGTTAGAGAAAAAAAGATCTTCAGAAATACCGATAAACATTACTAAAATTGAGACAATGTTATTTTTTTGAAATTCAAATAATTCTTCAAAAAAATATTTTCTTGTTAACTTCTTTTCCGAGAAAAGTTCAGTTATAAAAAATCATATAATGCTCATTTCAAATAATGCGGTTCAATTTTTTTAAAGTTTTTGTTTTTTTTTTAGTTTTATTTTTGAAATATATCATTTAAACTCCATCCAAAATTGTGGGGCAAAAAAATATCCATCAATATAAGAATAAATTCTTTATTCAGTTATTAAACTCAAAACTTTAGACAAAAAAAACGAAGCCATTAATAATAATAAAACTCTTGATTAAAATTTGTGTTTATTGATCAAATTTCGAAGAATAAAAAAAAAAAAAAAAAAATTACCCCTAATTTTTGGAAAAATATCCAAAATTAGTAATGTCTATTTAACAATCTTTAGTTCGATCTTTTTTTCAATTTTTTTTTTTGATAATGTGTAAAATCATACTTCAATATATTTTTGATTTGATCTTTAGATTTTTTGTTTTTCATTTGATCATTAACTTTTTGTTTTTCCCATTAACTTTTTTGTGTTTTTTTTTTTTTTTTTTTTTTTAAAACATCAAACTGAATGAAAAAAAAAAAAAAAAAACCTTTTTTATTTTTTCTTTTTTTTTTTGTTTATCTCACCTCTTTAATTGAAGTGTACAACTGTTCTGAGGAATTTTTCCACCAAAGTCCATCGAAGTCAACTCAATTGTTTAGAATCAAAAGAATTTTTGGTTGATTTCTTATCACATCTCTTCTGAACTTTGTTAAATTTTGGACAATAATAATAACAAAGTAAAAATGAAAAAAATGAAGAATTCAAAAAATAATGAAATGAGAAATTTGACTCTATTATTTTTTCAAAATTAAAAATTTTGCAAAATAATTTTAATTCAAAAAAAAATATTTAATATCCATTAATAAAACTTCGAAATACAAGAAATTAAGTATGATATGTTAAAAAACATATTATTGTTGTACATTTTGTATAATTGAATTAATATTAAGAAATAATTATTGAAATAAAAAATGCCCTATATTATTGGAAATAGCTTATATATATTTAGATACCATAAAAGCGAATTATCAATAAGATTGAATAATTATTTGTTCTTGTAGACTAAACTATCTTTTTTTTTTTTTTTTTCAAAATATTCTTTCTGGTAAGCAACAATTTTTGAAATGGATTTTATCTTTTTGATTATTGTTAAAACACACCCCATTATCAAATGACGGTCAATTACAAATCTTAATTTAGTAATTATGGATATCCTTCATTCCACCAGAATCTTAATAACACTTACCCACATCAATATAGACCACAACGATAACAAATATCCACCATTATAACAATAAAAACTTTTCTTTAATTAATGTTTACATATTTTCAATAATCACTTAACTCAGAAGAATATGAATCAAACTTTTACAAAAATACAAATTTAAATTTTCCATTAATTTGTAAAATTCACAATTAACTGCTTACTTAAAAATAAAATAAATATACAACTCAAAAAATGAAATGAAAAGTTATTCAAAAAAATGTTAGTTTAGATTTGAAACAAAAATACTATTTATATAAACAACCCAATGGAATAAAACTTCAATTTTAGGTTTCATCACCTTCAAATATTACCTTTTAAATCCAAAAAGATTTCAAGTGATTATACAAAAATTATTATCCTTTTAATTTGCTTGTAAACCATCTTCATATTCTATAGCAAAAATATCAGACAACAGTTTCTTTCATTTAAAAAGCACATAAATGTTTTTGGAATCAATTCAAAATTATCCTTATATTTATACAAAAACTCAAGACTTTAAGAAAAAAAATACAAAGTTGATGATTATTGAGTCTTCAGAGTTGAAAAATAATTTTATTCAAATAGTCTAAAAATATAGAGATTAGTTAATAAAATAAATCAAATTTTTTTACAAAATTAAATAATTGACACATTGATTTATTTTACAAATTATCATCACATATTGGAAATATACTGAAAATATAACTATTTTCAAAAAAAGAAACAAAAATAATCAATCATTAGGTTTTTGGGTTTCATTATTATTGAGTTAATCTTTGAAATTAAACAATTAAAAAAAGAGTTGCTTTTTGAGGGTTTTAAATATGAATTATAAAATACTGGAAAACTATTATTTTGGGTTTCTATTTTTGTATTTGTAAAAGGAACTTATAAAAATTTTCAAAATGATACAATTCCACGTTATGGTCATTCTTAAAAACATCTAATAAGTCATTGTTAGATTATATTTATACAGTGATCAAAAAAATGAATGTCACAACAACTAAAATCTGTTGCTTCAAAATATATTCTGTACTTTTTTTTCTTCTTTTTCCAAGGCTACATACAATTTACTACTCTGATGTATACTCAAGTTAAAATCAAATTTTGGTGTTTAGTCCTTGATATTTTAAATAAATTTTAAATTATGAATGCAATGTATTGAAAATATTTCTCAATTTTTTTTAAATTTATGATTTTTTTGATATTAATAAATTGTGTAAAAAATTTACTTCGATTTTTGAGATAAATGTTCCAATTTTGATCCTTTATTTTTAGAATTTCTCTTTAAATAATAGAACTTTAAGAAATCAGTACTATATTTACTTTGGATTTATCATCAGTTTTTTTGATCCGTTGATGTATAGGTCTTCTATAACAAAAAAATGTCCTTTAAATTTTGAAACGTAGATTAAGCTTTTTTGAACACATTATTTTGAAAACAGTAATAGATGTTTCAGTGATATTTGAACAATAGATCACAGAAAATATTTATCCTTGATTACAGCACACTTTAATTATAGCAAGACAAAAGTCAATATAATCCTGTAAGTTTTGAAAATTATTAATTCAACACAAAAAACTTTGAAGAAGGAATTCCAAGTAAGGTTAAAAAGCATTATTTTGTAATTTCTCTATGGTTTCGAATTTTATAGAACAAAACTGAAAATGTGAGTCTTTTTGGCTTGTTAACTCAAAATTTATTTGCTTGATTCCAAATAGTAATAATTTATCATTTTTTTTATATATTTTCTAAATAAAAAATTAAATATGAAGATCAAAAGAAGTAAATCAATTTCAAATTTTATCCTAAGTGACTCTAATCTCTTGGTTCCCTGTCACTAACTTTTTTACATTTACCTTTCTTTCTCAACAATTTTTTTTAATTCTTTCTTTTTTATTTCAAAACAAAAAAAAAATAAAAAAAAATAATTTTGTTCAAATCAGACGTTTCATCCTCTCGTAGAAAAAACAGAAAGAAACACTTTACTGCAAGTTCATCTGAAAGAAGAATTAGAATGACTTGTCCACTCTCGACTGAACTTCGTGAAAAATATAATGTACGATCGAAATTCTTATTTTGTTTTTATTATTTCTTTGCTTTTTTTTTTTTTTTTTTTTTTTCCTTTTCTTTTTTTCCATCTTCAACACCTCCTTAAACCAAAATAATTTCTTCAATATTTATCTTTTTGTTGTAATTTGGAACATTAAACAAAATCGTAAACAGGTAAGAAGACTTCCTGTTATTGCTGAAGACGAAGTAAAAGTGCTTAGAGGAAAATTCAAAAAATCTGAAGGAAAAGTCCTTTCTGTTTATCGAAAGAAATATTCAATTACAATCGAAAATGTTCAAAAAACCAAAAAAAATGGTGAACAAGTCCAAATCCCAGTACACCCAAACAAGGTTTGTTGTTTTTTTTTTTTTTTTGAGCTTTGTTTTCTTTTCTTTTTTTTTGTTTTCTTTTTGCTTGTGACTTACTTTGCTCCATTTCAAATAAAAAAAATAAAAAACAAATCAATAACAAATCAATAACAAACCAAAAATAAAACAATAAAAAGTGTTTAATCACCAAACTTAAACTGACAAAAAGTAGAGAAAGAATCCTTGCCAGAAAAAACAGATTAAGAGGAAAAAAAGTAAAGTCAACCAAAGAACAAAAAATTGATTCCAAAATGACTGAAGTTGATTAAAGCTTTCAATATTTCGAAACTATCCTTGTGACTAATTATTCTTCTATTTTCATTTTTTGTTTTTGTGATAAATATTTAACAACCCGAACCACCTATTCGGTTTGTTTGGAAGTTACGGATCTTAATATTTAAAGAAATATCAAATTCTTTCAGATAAATAAATTTTAGATGATCAACTAATTAACCCATTTTTAATTTTTTGGAATGTTTCACTTTTTTTTTTAGAATTGTTTTGCTTTCTTTTGATTGAACAAACCCCCCATTAAATGAAATTGATATACTAAGATACTTTTTCGAAAGTCAACTTGAAGAATTTGCCTAAAAAAAGAAATATCGAAAGGTGACGAAGCACAATTACTGAATAAGCAGCAGGATCATTTGGAAAAGCTTTTTGAATTAATGAATGAAAAATGACAATCCTTTTCGGATGTCATTGGAAATAATTGGCCATTAAAATCCACCAAACACCCAATCAAAAAGGAATCAGACTTGATACTTTGACAAATAATGAGATTAAGATCAGAGGAGCATACAATAACTAAACAAATTAAAGTTTTCTCAAAAAGTTACAAAGAGTGAAACACGTTAAATGAAATATAGTATTCTAAATATTAATTCAAAAAGATTGGAAATTGAAATTGACTGTCTCTCACTTTTGGCTTTTTTCTCAGAAACTCATAATGGTTTTTTATTGAATATTATCAGAAATCTATCTTTCAATAACCTGCTTGCTTTTAATCAGAATCAATAACTAAAATAAAGAGAAAAAAAATTTTTATCAAAAAATATCTTTAATATAAATATCACAACTTGTACAATTTTGAATTCATGCCAACAGGGACTCAATTAGAGAGCGAATTTTGATTAATAGAATGAGTTTCAATTAACTTTTACTATCAAATTAGGTAGTTCTTATTAAAGAAAAATTATGATTTTGAATCATAATAGAAATAATATCTGGTTAATTTCAGAATTTGTACAAATAACTTTTCTTTATTTTAAGAAAGAAGCATGAAACACAATTGGAAAACCCGAAAACCTAAATTTCTTATTAAAAGGTTATACATATAACTAGAGATTATAATATTTTAATAAAGAGGCCTAAATATTTGACCAAATGAAATATATTACTTTATTAATTTTTTAATTTGAACTTTCTAAATATGTTCATCTAATAAAGTGCAGATTTTTTAAGAATAAGAATTGGTTTTTGAGATTTTCTTTTGATTGGCTTTTTATTTTTATTTCTTTTTTTTTTTTTTTGAGTTTAATTTAGTCTGAAAGAAAGAGACCGTATTATTTGGTTTGATTATACATAACCAAACTCACATGACCACATAAACCATCTTCCAGTTAAACTGACCCGATTACAACAGTGTTTTATCTGTGATTAAAGGGTGTGAGTGGATATTAGAAGAAAAAAAATTTATATTTTGGAAATTTGATTCTTTTTTTCCAATTTTACTTTTTTCTTTCACCTTTTATTTTATTTTTATTTTATAATTATTTTGTAAATTTTTTTTTATTGCGCGGTTGATAGTCAATTGGTAAAAATATGTTATTTTAATGTTATTGAAAAAGTGGGAAAATGACTGTAGAAACACCATATTGATTTAAATTGGAACTTTATTTGGAACTTCAATTTGTATCAAAATTAATATTGTTATTTTTCTCTTCTATAGTTTCCTTAATTATTTTGAGTTTTTAAATTTTTGAGAGATTATATGGATTTATTAGTTTGGCTTTATAGGGTATATTGACTTTTTGTATATATTATTCTACTTATTTCTTATTGTCCATTCAAATTCCAATTATAAAAAAAAATTCATATTCGTAAATTTTTTTTTGATCGATTTTACAGAAACTAAGTTTATATACAGTCAATTTCACTTTTAAGGCACAAATTCTCAACGAAATTTAAGGCACAAAAAACAATCTCAAATTAAAGCACAAAATTCAAATTCTAGTAAAAATAAATTGTAAAAAAAAAATTCCAAATTTTGTGCTTTAATTTGAGATTTTTATTGTGCATTAAATTTAGTTGAAAGTTTGTACCTTAAAAGTGAAACTGATTGTATTTTCTTTAGTTATTTCACAAACGAAAGAAATTAAAAATCATTTTTAGTAATGTTCCCAATTAAAATTGCTGTCCAACTATTTTTCTCTGTCCAACATTTTTCTCTCAACAGCAATAATAATTTTCCAAAAAAATTTTTTAATTGGATGAAAAATTATTTTTTTCACAAATCTCCTAAGGTATATTTATTTTGTAAAGAATGGTGTCTTTTAATAATTAAAACTGTAATTTTTTTTTTTTGATATTTGGCAAACAATTCAAAATCAAAAAATTCAAAAACCCTTTTTTTTTTTTGTTCATTGTCTTTGAAAAAAAATTAAACAACAGAAACTCTGAACAATTTTTTAAAATTTTGAAAACAATGTTTTCAACTATTGTTTTATATTGTATATAACTGTTTTAAAAAATTCATCACTTTTTAAAAACTTTAATCAAGTTTTCGATTTTAAAAAAATTTTCACCTTTGTAATGTTTTGCACTACAATAAAACGAAACTTCATTTTTAAAAAAGTATTTTCCTTTACAATTTCATCTCTACCCCACCTTTAAAAATTGGCCCTTCGCTTTATTAACAAAAAAAAAAAAAACTTGATAAAAGTTTTAATTCTAAAAAACTTTTCACTTCTTTAATAGAAAACTTCATAAAAGTTTTTAAAAAGTCCTCACTTTTTTAAAACGGCCGTATTATACAACCTCAATTATTTACTATTGAAAAAGAAACACAAAAAAAAAACACAATAACAATAAAAAAATAATTGATTTATTAAATGAATGTCCATTTTATTTATGTCCGTTTATTTAGACACATAATATTGGAACAAAATATAAAATATTTTGAAATATTTCTTTATACATACAGATACACGTATAGAAACAAATATATATTGTTAAATTATCTTGATAATCAAACAAGATATTGAAAAAATACTTTGACTTTTTTTATTTTTTTTTTTGATAATTAATTATAATGGAAAGCAGATGGTGATGTTGCTTTTTAAATGCTGTTTCTTTTTATTAATTTTTGTATATTAATTATTTGTTTGATTTTTCTTTCCCTTCTTCGATTTCTCCCCAGATATTTTCTCCGCTCCCTTTTCTTTCCCGGTTTTTGTTTTTGTTTTCGTTTCCTTTCCCTCTTTTTCTTTGTTCTTTTCTTCTTCTAAAATTAAATCCATTGTTTCTTTTTTTAGCCTTAATGGCATTCCGGTTTCTTCATCAACAGGTACACCCAATTCATTTTTCTTTTGATTAAATATATTTTCTTCTTCTCTTACGCGTTTTAAATCAACATAAATTTGATTAATATATATATTAATTTCTTTATCAATAATTTTGGCATTATTGAAAGAGAGAATTATTATTTTACCAGATATTTTTAAAAATAAATTGTTTTTTTTCGATCCCCATTCCTAATAAGTTTAATTTAAGTGTGAAAGAACAAAAAAAGAAATTAATTTAATGATATGATTATTTTTTAAATCTTCAAAAACTTATTTTATAGACAATCATGTTTTGTGTTGGTGTATTTTTTTAAAAAGCATCGTATAAATTCTGTTTTGTCTCGAATTTTGATACAAAATATGTAAATATATTTTAAAAAATATTCATTTTTTATTATTTTGTCAAAGTATCGATCTTTGAAATTGAGAGTACTGGAATTTTGATAATGTGGGGGTCAAACTATAAGACTTCAAATATTGGCTTTTTTATTCTCAGATTCAACTTTATAAAAATCTGTATCATCAGTAAACAATACCTGAAAAGACGCCAAAGTAAATTTATAAAAGAGTTAAGGAAGTAAGTACATTTTACCATTTTGAAAATTTTTAATTGTGTTAACATTACTGAAAAAATATTTTTTGAGTGCCACCAGATATTGAAACTTTGAAACCAAAACACCAACCACTAGTCTATTCGTGAATGGAACCAAAGTAATTCAGAGTTGAATCTTAATTTTTTCAATTTTTTGAACATTTTTTTTGGTTTTATTTTTGGTTTTATTAAATAAAGTTTTGGATCTAGAAATGTGTTTATACCAATGATCGAAATTAACCCTACAGTAAATCAACAAAATATACCCGAAAGGGTGTACATTTGAAACAAATATTTTCTTTTAGAAGACCAAACACGAAAGATCACCATTCCAAATAAATTTGTTGAAATCAAAAATGAAAAAAAAAAAAATCGATAAAAGCCTATTTTTGAAGATTGGTTTTCTTTATCTTCTTACTTTGCATGAATACAAACTATTTTTTTCCTTGAATTTCTCACCCCATTACTATTTATTATTATTTTAAAAAACCTTTTGTGACAAATTTGCTTTCAAAATTCAATTTTAAAATATTTTTCTCAAACCAAGCCAAAACGAGGAATACTATTTCAAAAATTAAAATAAAGGAGTTGAACTCTTGGAATCAAAAAACAGTTACAAAAGATTCAAATCAAAATAATTCAGAAATTCAATAACAAATTTCAATCAGATTCAGAATTTTTTCGAGTTCTCATTTTAATGGAAAATAAATAATTATAAATTCAAACGAATTTACCCAATAAACCCTCATTCTCAAGAAGAATTAAAAAAAATCTCTGATTTTCTGAACCCAAACCAGAATTAGATGACATAAATGAAAATAGGATTTTTAAATTCATTTTGGAAATTCTTTCAAAATAAACAGTAATTTGTTTATCAAAAATTTTCAAATTAAAATTTTTTCATAAAGAATTAAAAATAAAACCAAATAAAGAATAAGTAATTGTGTAAAATTTTAGATAAGATCAAGTAATAAATGATTTTTATTTATTTTTTTTTGATCACTTTTTTCATTTTTTTGATTTGGGTTTTTTTGTTGGTATGAAAATATCTTAGACTAGAATATATTCCACTCTAGTATTTATGAAAATATCAATGTATTTGGCAAAAGAAATGATTTGAATAATTCAGTTTTACATAAATGGTGGCACTCAAAAAATGAAAAATGTACTTACCCCCTTAAAGAGTCTTGAACGAAGAAAAACGAACAAATACTTTTCTTATTATTTCATTGATCACGATTTTTTTTGGTCATTATTTTGAATCCCAACAAATAAAGTACCTTATTGTACAATGTTTTCCCAATAGTATCACACTATACGAATTCGTGACAAAACAACTACAAAATCTCAATTGATATGAGGTTTCACAATTTTTTTCAATTCTTTATCCCAAAATAACAAATGTTTTGAAGATATTGGGTAAATACAATAGAAATTGTTTTGAAAAACGTGCAGAGGAACAATGCTTGTTTCTCTTGAATAACAATAAGAATAAAATCATGATTATTTAATCCTTTAAACTTACTTTTGGTCTACCTCAGATTAGTAAAGTCACTGAAAGGATCCAAAGTGAGTTTAAAAATTACACTATTTAAAAAATTTAATGTTTCAAGTCAAATGACAGAGTTTAAAACCTTCTTTATTTTTTCAGCTGGTTTTATCCACTTTTTTACTTGGATTTTTTTACCCCAAAACTAGCCTGTAATTGTTTAGCTTGTTCGTTCCGAGATTACATACAATAATCACTAATGTCAGAACCAAATTGTAATACTGGTATTTGAATAATAAATCGGAAACATTTTTAACTTCCTTTTCCATATTTTTCTTTTAGAAATTAAGTCTCCAAACGAAGTGTGTTGGTATTTGAAGCTCTCTATTGGAAAAAGGAAATGAAAATGAAGTGGAAATTTTTTCCGTTTATAATTCAAAAACCAGCAATTAAAAATTTAAATCAAAGATCGTTAAAGAAGCTGAACATTAACAAAGTCCCTAAAAATATCACTTCTAATTGATTTTGTGAAGATCTTTGGAGTTTTTTAATAAACATAAACAAACAATTAGGAAAATAACTTGGAAAGTGATGGGAATAAAAATTTTCCTTTCTTAATTGGACAATAACATAAAAGAGAAAGTAATAAGGTTAATTGTTGCAAAGTAGAAATTCTTTAAAAAGAAAAGGGTGTTGAATTTACTTCCAAATCGTAATAAGAATATGATCTAATCAATTTGCCAAAGGGTGTATAAAACGCAAAATTGTTTGGTTCGAGCTTCAATTTTAGTTGAAAGGGTAGAATTTTAAATGGATCTCGATGTGTAAATAAATCCCATGTTTTAGATCCTTTTCTTCGGATAGTTGGTGTGTCTGGAAGGCCACTTGAATAACCTTTTATTTTATGGTGGTGCTTGTTTCCCATTGTAATTTCTTTAAAAAGTAAAAACGAATGAATTAAAAAATAATAAAAATTATAAAGACGCTAGTAAATTAAACGTGTAACATTTTCAATTTTTTTTTAAAAAGTGAGTCCAAAGGATCACGAAAAAAGGAATAATTTCTTTGTGTGTTTGATTTTATAGAAAATATTGAGAGTTTCAATTTTTGAGTATTAATTGATCAAATAAAAATTTGACAAAATTTTAACATGATCATTTTTCAAATTAAACCTCAAAATTATTTTACTTTTTGGTTGTTGAAGATTCGTTTGATTGACTTTACATGTTGATCATACCCTTTTGAAAAGAATATTTTTCTTCTTTCCATTTTGAAGAATCATTATGAAAAATATTTCAATATCAGTTAAAAAATCAGAGAATGTAATTATTATTGTACTCTTTGCAAGAAACTAAAATTGTTACTGTTACTCCAAATTATGAAATAATTTTATGAGGAATAATTGTTTGGATTCTTCGTACAAGGTGGTTGTGTACAGTTAGATTCTAGATTATCTTTTCCGAGTTTTTAAAATAATTATTCATAATATTTTAGATAAAAGTTTTAAATTGTCCAAAAATCAGAATCAATTTTCTTTTCAAAGCACAACGCATGGTAATTAAATTATTTCTTGTTTTAGTATTTTTTCAGTCTTATTAATAATTCTAAATTAATATCCAAATTTCTTTTTAAACAATTTTCTGCCTGAAATCGGTATTGGGATGCTAGTTTACACTTTGTCTTCAAAAATAACTTTTACTGTTTTATAACTGGTATTTGAATTATAAATGGGAAAGAATATTCACCTCCTTTCGATATTAATTTTATAAATTGAGTTCATAAAGAATTAGGACATTGTTTGTGGCTTTTTTTGAATATCTATTTGTAAAAAAAAAAATCGAAAATGAGGTGAAAATTTTTCCCAATTAAAATTCAAATATCAGTATACTTAATGTCAAAAAAAAACTGAATAAAAATCAGCTTTCTTTTCAAAAAATCAAGAAATTTTAGGTTTCTTTTGTAAAATATTAACTTTTGGTGATGAAAAACTTTTTAAAAAAAATATCATTTCCCTATTAAGCAAGTGAATTTCCTAAGAATTATTTAATGTTTTAATAAATACTCTCTTTAGTAAGTTTCTACAATTCAAATTAATCAATTTTCATTATTTCTAACCCATGACAATCAGAAAACATCATTCAAAAATCAGGAATATTTCTTTTTTTCTGATCAATTAAAAATCTTTATTCATAAAAATCAAAAATTCCTTCCAATTTTCCAGATAAAAAGAGAAATTATCAAGTAACCAACAACTGCTCTAATTGTGAACTACATTAATTTTTATTATAAATCTATGATGATTTAACCCTTTAGTAAATTAAGAAATCAAAAACTCTCAAAATCTAAAAAAATAATTGAGAAAATAACCGAAAATATAAAATCTACTTTATTTTGATTATCCCTTAGATTAATAATAAATTTATTTGAAAATATGTATTGTGATAAATATTTTGTTTTTAGATTCATAAAATAATAGTTTTGTTTTCATAGGTTGTTTCATTAAAAAAACTTTTTCAAAATTTACATTTCTTTTCGGTAATTAAGGGGAAATATTTTATTACATAATAATTTTCTAAAATTTAAAGTAAAATTCAATATAAACAAACACCTTTTTCATAAGAAAAAAACATTCAAATATTTTTTTTTATTAAAAATAATTCAGATTTTAAAACGTAAAGTCATAATTTGATTTACTTTTTTGAGATTTTGTTAGTTTTTGATTTCTTAATTTACAAAAGGGTTAAATCATCATAGATTTACAATAAAAATTAATGTAGTTCACAATTAGAGCAGTTGTTGGTTACTTGATAATTTCTCTATTTATCTGGAAAATTAGGAAGAAATTTTTGAGTTTTTATAAATATTTTCAATTTCTCTAAAAAATGGAATTTGGGGTTTTTAACACATTTTAGGAGTTTTAGGTTTGGCTGATTTTGAATAAGACCGGAACTGACTGATTTCAAATGCTATTTTCCAAAACGAATTTTTGTTGTAATACGTTTGATCCATTTTTTCCATATTTTTACAAGTTAAAAACCAAAATATTTTAGTATTTATTTCAAAAAAAAATAATTTTCTTTGAAAAAAAAATAATAATTATTTTATGAAGGAAAAATACAAAAATATACTTTTAAAATAACACCAAAAGTTTATATTCAACTAAATATAAAAAATCTACTTCATTAACAAAAAAATTCAGGAATATTTAATTTAAACTTGAAAAAAATATCTACTTTTTTGATTCAAAAAACAGTTCTAATCAAATAATTTTTTTCTTTTTGTTTAACAAAAAAAATAAAAGATAAAATATCAAACCATTAAATTAAAAAATTACCCAAAGTCTACCAAAACCTGTAAAATTCAGCTTTATTAAGGAAAAGAAATACTTTTTAATTTGATAAGTTATGATCAATAATTAATAGATCAATCTTAATTCTTTTAGGGGGGGGGTTATCAATAACCCAAATTTTCAATATATCAATTGATTTCATAATTATTTCTCATATTTTTCTGCAAATTCTAAAAAAATAAAACGAATTAAAATTACTAATTCTAATAAAAAAAAATTATCAATATTATCAAAAGATTAATTGTAATAATAAATATTTGTTTGTTAGAATAGCAACACGTGAAAATGTTGTTAATTAATCTTTTAAATTTCAAGAACTTTGATTAATATTGAAAATAATATATAGTATTCAAAAGAATTGTACCCAAATCCTATAATCAGTGTTTCCAAATAAACTCTATTTCTCTCAAAGGTATAATCCAAAAATGAAAAATTCCCTTTATTTTTTTTTTTTTTTTTTTTTTTTTATTTTTGAAGAGAGAAAATTGCTTTTCTCCTGTGTGCCCTAATTTCTAAACTTTTTTTTAGAAATTTTGTTAAAGAATCACAAATTTTATTATCACTTACTAATGATAATATATATGATGAATTTTTTTTTATTAATAATATCTCCGATATTATTAATTTTTTTATTTTTTCAAAAAATTCAGATATCCAGATTTTTTCGATTTATTTTATAGGCCGGACAGTCCCATAAAAAATGATCGAAATCTTCAATGATATCAATATTTAACTTTTCTTTACATAAATCACAATTTTTATTTTTATTTTTACTTGTTACAAAATTCCCTTTATTATTAAGAATCAACCAAACGTCAATTGTTCAGAAATAAGGGAAATAATAAACTTTGGATTATAGTTGATAATCAGGGAAAGATATGCCAGGACAAAAATTAAATCTCAAAAAAAAAAAAAAATTAAAAAATTTTTAATCTCTTTTATTGGAAAGTCTGGAGCAAAATTCTCAATTTCTTTGGAAATTTAAAATTGTTGACAATAAGATTTTTTACTTGTAAATGTATGAATTTTAAAAGAACATACAGAGACTCACTTTCCTTAATGTTAATTTGGAGTTTCCAAATTGTTTTTTTTCAAATTTAATTTGTAAAAAAAAATCATAAAGAAAAGAAAAAAAAAAAAAAAACAAAATACAAAAAAAAATAGATATTTGAAATGAGAAAAAAAAATATTTTGTTCTAAAAATTTAAATTGAACTTTTACACCAAGAAGAATAATGAATTAAAGTCGTATGATATATTCTATTTCTTCAATAAAACTGGGCCCCTTTCAGTGGAAAAGGGTTAATAATCCATGCTTTTTTTGACTTCTTGTCACAAAGGAACACATAAATTGCTACCTGGTAGTATACCTAAGTTCGAATCAATTTTGAAGATAAAAATCTTTAATTTTTAAAGTAAATTTCAAATTATAAATACAATTTATTCCAAATTTTTCGTAAAATTTACATTAATATTATGAAATTTTTTTCTTTTTCAATATTGAATTAAAAATAGCTTCAAAAAATTTACTCTATTTTTAGAGATAAATTTTCGAATTTGATCCTTTATTTTTACAAATTATTTTTAAATAATAGAACTTTAAGAATCCCATATCATATTTACTCATTGTGTTTTGTTGATTTCCACGGTCATTGTACACATGATCTTTCTTGAAAAACGAAATATAGTTTTTAATTTGAAACGTGGACTTATTAAGTATAAATGGGGGATTTAAAAATTCAGCTATTTAGTTAAATTTTGTAAGTAAAAAAAGTAAAATTTTGAATTGATATATTGTATTTACAATGTATTATTTTTATCATAAAATTAACCTAATTATTCCATTATTATTAATAATAAATCCATTATTCAGATTCCAATTTACTTATTAATGATAAAATTCAATATTTTTTTAAATTGTTCTCTCGTTAAATTTTCACTTTATTATAATGATGAACTATTAAGAGATAGAACAAGTATTTACTGACGACTATTAAGACGCTAAAACATAAAAGTATGAGTAACTTGAAAATAAATACAAAAAAGTAAAGGCTAAAAATTACAAGAATTAAAGAAAATCAGATCAAAAAGAAAAATGGAATAACAACAATTAAAACAACAAACCCCCAAGTGAACATTCATGTTCTATTATCAAATTAAATTATTTACAGAAAAGTATCTTGGTTTTAGTTTTAGGTGTTCTTAATTAAAAATAACATTGTGTTTTTTTAATTTTTTACCAATTGCTTCTTATAAACCCATTTTAAATTGCTTTTTTTTTTTTTTTTCTTTTCTTTCTTTTCAATTTTTTGGTTTTGCTTTTCAAACTATAAAAATAATTTGGGTATGTCTTTTCCATGGATAATCGTGAAATCTATTATTTTACAATTAAATTTCCTTTTAGAAATATAAGTAAAAAGGCATCTAGAGTGTAATTTACACTTCTTCAAACATAATAACAATAAAAGAGTTTTTTTTTTTTTTTTTTTTTTTTTTTTTGATAGTATAAGTGTGCGAATTATTTGATAACAATCAAAATTATTTTGTTTCATTTTATTAATAAAAACTTTAAATAAAAAAAAGGAATTTTATTTAATTTTATTATTATTCTATGGAGATAATCATTATATCAAATATTAATAGATAATTTATATATAATAATGATCAAAGGTTTGGCATTGATGTTTAATTTTTCCAAATTTTCAAGAGTCGATCTTTTGAACCAGAAGCAACAGATTGTCCATCGGGACTAAAGTCTACAGCAAAAACTTCATCCAAGTGACCCGGGAGGTCATTTTTTAGTTTTTTTGTTTTGATATCCCAAACCTTTACGGTAGAATCTTTTGATGAACTAACCAATAATCTACTATCAGAAGAAAAGCTTACTTGATAAACTGGTCCTACATGACCAAAAAGTGTACATAGAAAATTTCCTGTTTTCCCATCCCATAATTTTATTGATTTATCAAAAGAAGCACTTGCAATTATTCGACCATTTGGAGAAAAACAAACCTGATTAATTAATTGTCTATGCCCGATCATTCTTTTGATCGAAGTTCTTTTTTTTTTTGGTTGCCAAAGGAACATTGTAAAATCATCGCTACCCGTAACCAAATATTCAGATTCTTTACCTTTTACTTCATCGTACCTTTTCAGAGCACATTTTTGTGCTGTTCCGTTTATAATTAGTTTTTAAAAAATAAACACATGAAAAGGGAGATTGGGAGAGAAAAAAAGTGAAACGATAAATTCATCGATCATTAATAATAAAATAGAACAAAGAAAGAAAAGTAAAGTAAAATATGCTATTAGTAAAAAAAAAATATAACCACTAAAGTGTAAAAATATGAAGATTACCATCTTTATCTGATTTAAAATTTGGCATCGTATGGTCATATGGACCTGTCCTTAAAACAAAATCGGTATTTAATGCCATTGTATTTACCCAATGGCCATGTTCTTCTAGACTTTTTAAAAATTTTCCCTATTTTTTGTTAACAAAGATATTAATAAAATCCAAAAAGGGTTTATAAAAAATAAAGATTTAGATAAATTAAAAGAATGAATGAGAAAATTAAATCAATTTTTTTTTTTTGTTTTTAAATAATAATTCAGATCCATTCTTAAATTTCCCCATAAGGGAAAATAAGAAGCTTGTTCTCTTAAAATAAAGTCAATCAGAAATTAATATTCAGCAAAATTTCTATATTATTTCTATATTAATTTAATTCACCTAAACAAAATTTTATTATTTTTTTTTTTTTCAAAATAGATAATTTTTAATCTTTAGAAGAAAAATTATGAAATTTAGTATTCTTGTCTGGAATTTTTCATCAAAGTTTTTATATTTCAAAAATTTCAGGTAATAAAGGATAGAATCATAATAATGATTGAAAAACAAAAATATTTCACATTTTTCTTCTATTTATTTATGAAGAGTGGAAATCAAAAACTTTTCTCCTATGTAACGTTAGGAAATCCAGAATTTAAAAGAATAGAGTAAAATCTATGGTTTTACCACGTTCTTTTGAATTCTAGAAAAGATATATAAAAAATGTCCATAGAGTGCCTAGGTTTTCCAGAATTCAAAAGAATGGAGTAAAATCTTTGATTTAACTCTATTCTTTTAAATTCTGGAAAACCTAACGACGGATATTTTTAATTTATGAAATAAAATGAAAAATCAAATATTTTACGGTTCATCTCAAAAATTATAAAAAAAACTATAGTTATTTTTTCCAGAATTCAAAAGAATTGAGTAAAATCTTTGATTTTTCACCATTCTTTTAAATTCTTAATATCCTTACAACATTTTTCTAGATTTTTAGTTTCTGTTTCGAAAATATATTGATTTTTTTAATCAAAATTAAAAGATTCGATATTCTACTGTTCTTAATTTTATTTTATTTTATTTTTTAATTTGAAAGAATTAAGCAAAATTTATGATTATAATCATTTCTTTTGTATTTTAAAAAAATATTGTAGTTAGTTTTTCAAATTATTAATCGCACTTTGAGAAAATTTTAATTCATTTTTTGAGTAATTTTTTATCTGGTTCTTACACACCCTATTAATACTGTTGAGTGTCATAGGAGGCAATCAGGTGTCAAGATTGTTTTTTTTTTTTTTTTTTAATTCTTGTTTTGTTGAGAAAATCTATCGGCTTTCGAATCAAAACAACAACAACAACAAAAAAAAAAAAAACTAACGGTATTTTTCTGTGGTTTTATGTTTTACAAAGAAAATCAATAAACTTTCGTAAACAACAGAAAACTTTGAAAAAGCTAATTGGTGGATAATTTTTAATTAAAAAAAATTGACTATAATAATAAATTATGCTCAATTGTTTTAAACTCAGGATAAATTAATGACAGTACCTAGGTTTTTTTTTTAATTTAAGAAATAAAAAAAAAAATTTTGAAATTTTCTTTTAATTTATCTAATTAAAAAAAAAATAATGACAGTGTATGAATTTTAATTCGGAAATATAATGTTATTATTATTTTTTGTTGTTTTTATATTTTATCTATTTGTCTTGTTCTATTTTTTTTTAGCTATTTTGATAGATTTTTTTTTAATTACTCAAATATATCGCTAAATAAATAAATTGATGAATTTAAAATCTATTTTTAATTTTTTTGGTGTAAATAAGTATTTAACCAATTGTTTTAAAAAGGTATTAAAATTATATTGTAATTTAAAACAAAATGTATAAATGCTTAGGAAATAATGTTTTACATTTTTTGCTGACCAAACTTTTATTGTTCGATCTTGAGAAGCGGTATAAATTAAGCCCTCTCCACCCCATTTCACGCATGTGATCGAGCTTTTATGTCCTGCTAGAATAAATTTACAGTCGCCAGTATCAACATTCCACACCCTAACTGTGCAATCTTTTGATGCTGTTGCAAGATGGTTACATTTAGGATTTTGATGGAATGGTTCCCATGCAATGTAAGTAATCCATTTGCGGTGACTACTTAAAGTATCAATCAATTGCTCTCCTGTAAATGGATCCCAAATATTCACTTTTCCATCCATACATCCTGTTGCCAATCTTTTCCCATCAGGGCTAAAACAGACAAACAATACCCAATTTGAATGTGCTTTTTTTATTTTAAAAATAGTAAAAGAGATATAATTATCAAAATAAATAAATTAATTAATAATTAAAAACAGATTTTATTGTTAGTTAATTTTATTATTATACAACACTTTTTGAAGAAAAAAAAAAAAGAATTGGATTCAAAAGAAACTCATCAAAATATTGTTTATAATTTAATTTGAAATCGATCATAAAAACGTATCGCATTAATATTTTTTTACAAAGAATTATTTGTAACTAAAAACTAGCTATTATTACCCCGCCCTTTTTTTATTATTTAAGGATTTTGTTTGACAAGGAAAAAAATGAAAATTTCAAATTAAGAATATCACAGAATTTTTTTTTTTTTTTTTTTCAACAAAGCAATACTGAAAGGAATTAAATTAGGCTCTTTTAATAAAATTACGAAGATTTTACAATGTTAATTGAGCGAATCTGGGATTTTTCAGAAAAAGTATACAATACATACCTATAATTTTTTGAGTGTTTTTAATTTTTTTCCATACGGTGGCTTGATTTTATTTTCTTGAAAAAATTATGGATACACTTTATAATTTTTTCTGAAAAATTCATTTTTCATTTTAATTGTTTTTGTAACAATACCTTTTAAGGTTTCAAAGAACATAAATAATCAAATGATTTTAAATAAAGGATTTGTAAGAATTAGTGATTAAATGAAAAGGATCCAATTTTCACAGCCTAATTTTATTGAGAGATGAGATTAAGCACACAATTTTTTTTATTTAAATAAATCAGATATTTGGTTTGATCAAAAAATACTTTGTTCATAAATTGAGAATCAATTCAGTTTTCGGATAAAAGTAAAATTAAAAACAAAATCAACTTTTCCAAAATGGGAAATCAAATGATCATAAAACAATCGTTTGAATATTATCTTGTTTAAAAACTAATACTTTTATCAAAAAATAACAAATAATTTTCGGATATAAAGAAAATAAGAAAATACAATTAACTATTCGAAAATTGGAAATCAAACTATTACAAAATCAGCAGAAGAATATTAATTAATGAAAATGTAATAAGGTAAAATTTAATAAAAAAATTGTTTGTTGGTCGATCAATAATAAATGAATAAGTATCTTTTCAGCCTCCTAAATCATGATTAAGGGCTATCCAATTTTTATGTTTGATGGGAGTTGAAATACAATATAATCTTCAATAAAAATGATTTAAAAGTTTTTCAATTAAAGGAAATTCAAAATATTCCAAATTTTAGGTCTTTTTGGTCTTTTTGGAAAATTAAAGACATCCTTTATTATTCCAAACTTTTTGAACTTTTGATCAAAAAAACAACCCAAATTTTAAATCGATTTTATTTACCCTTGTTGGGCTTTCCCTCCACTTTCTTTTCGAGGATCGTTATACCCTTACCCAAAATTCGATAATACTTGAATACAAAGTGGAGTGCACTTTACAGCTGGAAAATTTTGATTTTCGAACCTTTTCAAGATAAATTTTGAATTTGGATGGCTAAGAAAATGAATTTTCGCCAAATGACAAAATTTGAAAAAAAAACATAATTTTTTTTTTATTGTAATTTAAGTGAGGGGTTATTAATCCTTCTTATTTGCCGTTAGGTTTTTTTTAATTTCAGAAATTTAAAGAAAATTTCAAAAATTTACTTTTTGTTTCTTGAATTAAAAAAAAACCGCCGTTAGGTTTTCCAGAATTTAAAAAAATAGAGCAAAATCAAAGATTTTACTATATTCTTTTGAATTATGGAAAACCTAGGCACTTGACGGCACTCTACAACACTTGGCAACACGACTGTTTATTAATGTTTCCCTGTAAAAAAAACTCTAAATTTTAACAAGATCTATTGTCTCAACGATCCTTGAAGTCAACAAATCTATTATTGGCCAGAAAAGTAATATCAACTGGCTATAAAATTCGGATAGTCCTTAATGCTGACAACTAAAAAGTGTGTTTCTGTTTTGACCTGTTTCACTTTTTTTCTACACAACAAAAAAAACTCATGACTTTTATCAGGCTTTGAGACGTTTCAAACTTTCAAACACTTTCATATAATTTCCAAACCTTTCAAAAACTTTCAAGCACTTTACAAGCTAGGTTTTTGTGTTGTCCAACAGTTATCGAAATTTGAAGAGTTTAAGTATTAACATTCCATAGTAGGAAATTTACTTTTAAAAACAGATCTAGTGTCGCTCTTGTAAGGAAAGCAAAAAGAAAAAAATTTCAAAGTATAACAAACCAAATCAGTTAAAAATCTCAAACGAGAATACCAATAAATCTTTTGTAAAAGAAAAAAATGTTATCGGCTCTCAATGGTTTTGTGTAAATTTTTTCTGTTTCTCTTTATTCTTTTTTTTTTTTTTGTTTGAAAAAACAAATTTTTAATAATTTATATTTTTTTTATTACGTAATAATTTTAATTTGGATTATAATTGAGACAAAGTGTTGTGCTGGTTTATTTATTTGGTTCACGTATTGAGTGTTTAAAGTTAAGTTTTTATGTGATGATCCTGTAAAAAAAAGACAAAAAAAAAGAATAAAAAGTAAAAAAAGAGAGCAAAAAGAAATAATTACCTTTTAAAACCTTGAGAGGAGTTTGGGTATTTAAGTCCCAAAGACGAACTGTTGTGTCACCGGAACCTGAAGCAAGAGATCTTCCTTTTGGTCCAAAGTTCACATTTAAAATTGCTTCTGTATGTCCTGGTAATGTACTAGTACAGCGTGTGACAGAACGTACTTTAAAAATGGATTGGGGTTGGTAAACAATTTGGACAACCTGTTCAGTGGATATTTCGTTTTTCGATAAGGTCTGATCTAGTGTTTTTTCGATTTCAAAATCATTCACATAAAATGAATAAGGTAATTCTTCTTCTTGTCTTAAAATATCATTTATTAAAACTTGGAGTTGTTGAGGGTTAATGTCTAAAGGTAAATCAAGTTCTGGTCCACTTTTTTCATCCTCTGATGTTTTAAATTGACAAATTGCTGTTTTCATTTGAAAAAGATGGTTTTTTGAAAAAAAATGTTTTGGGATTTAGACCATTTTTTATTTTTTATGAAGATTATATTATCTCAAATTAATTCCCTTGACTAAGTTGACTCGGTAATCATATTAAGTAACATATTTAAGATATTTTTCTTATTAAATGTTCAAATAAGGTGGATCGAACTATCTATTGCTTTTTTATTATATCTAACTTTTAATATTTTAAGGTTAAAATTTCAGTTCATATTTTTCTTTTATTTCTTCAAGGTTCCTTTAGAATGTTAACATACATGAAACATTCAAGATATATATTTAAAAGTGTTAATCATGGAAAGTGACATAGACCGGTTTCGATAGGCAACTTTAATTTTATTTTGTTCATCAAAATTATTATATTATGTAATTTTTTTCCAATTTAACTATGAAAAATCTTTTTGGGGTTCGGATCACCCTAGATTTGTATAAAATCAAATTTTGTCCATATTTGGGGGTAAATATATTCGTACTCTAGATAGTTCAAATAGCACTCAAAAATCTATTATAAACATTATTGAACATTAAATTATTTGATTTTTCACTTAGGATCATATTTGAATTCTGAAAAAAATAGGTTACCTTCATTAGTTTTTCTACAATCCAAAAAAATTGATTACAATCTCTGAATTTTAATTTATTCTTTTAAATGAAGTAAAAACTGGGAAAATTCCGTTATATTTTCCAGAAATCAATAGAATAGAGTAGAAATTGTGATTTTACTCCTCTCTTTTGAACAATGTAAAACATACACTAGGAAATTTATCATCAATAATTTTTTTCCCTTATTATATTTTTTTAAGATGAATTCAGCGTTTTCAAAACTCTTATTTATTATCTATTTAAGTTTTATTCTCTAAATTGAATTCAACTAGAGTACCTTTTCACATTCTTTTAAAACTTTTTCATCCCAAAAAAGTACTATTGTTTCACAACAAGATACTTTTACAAGTACTATACCCCATTCCAAAAATTTGGAAAAAACCAAAATCAAAAATAGGCGAAGAAAAATTAATTTATTGTTATGTTTCGAAATTTATTATAAAAACTCATTTAAAATACCCTGTATTAATATTTTAATCAGGAATCATTTTTATCCCAATAAAAGAAAAAAAAATAAAAAGAAAAAATAAAAAACAGGGTTTCAAAATAGCGAAATGAGATGAAATAAAAAAGGTATTGGATTTATTATTAAGTGTTTGATGAAACACCATCTAATCTGCGAAAGAGAGAATTTCAAAGTGACTAAATTTGAGACTCTGAGTTCAAATAGTATCTAAATGGATACAATCATTAGAAGTATTTAAATCTTAATTTAGTTTTCTAAAAAAAAAAAAAAGAAAAGAAAGAATAAAAAATGAAGAACTCGGGAAAAAAATGGTAAAAATTAAAGAGTAAAGAGTTAAAAAAATAAAGAGAGGTATAAAATGAGTAGTAAGGGTTTATAGTTTAAAAAATTGTATTGATAAATTTATTGAAATTCAACCAACAATTGTTGATCGATCAAATGTTAAGATATCATCAACCAATCGTATATGATTTTTCTATAGAACGAACTCAACACTATCCTTCAATCAAACCATCAAAAAAAATTTCCAGATCTAACGAAACAGATTACGTAACTTCAAAAAGGGAAATGAAAACAAGATAAAAAAGACAAAAAATGAAATAGTTTGTAAAATCAAAATTATTTCCAAATTGAGTGTAAAGTGTGGTATTGTTATTCTTTCAACTGTTTAGGCTGTGTACAGAATTTTTGGAATTTAGTTTAGTACTAGAGAGAAAAATAAATACAATAGCTGCTAGCTTGATAGTTCTGGGATCTTGGTTATATTGTAATACAACTTCATTACAAGTTTGTGGAATAGTAATTAAAGTAATAGTTTTCAATTCTATTTTTTAATACAAGCGTAGTGAAAGGCTACAGATTTTGTAAAATTTTTTAAATTGTAAATTGTAAACTTCTTGTAAAAAACCTTATTGCAAAATGAAAAAAAAAAAATATTTTTTTCAAAATTTTCATTCTTTAAACAATTAATTAAAAATCAATAAAAAATAATTCAAAAAAGTATAAATTTTGGAATTTAATATATTAATTATTTCATGAAGAAAATTTAATGAAAGTCCTTTCAAAGAAATTACATCCATCAAAAAAATTCTTTTTTTTTTTTAAAAAAATTTCAACATTATAATATATAAAAATATATAGGCATAGATCAATATATAGTATGTAGATGAAATAAAGTTTGAGATTATAGAATAATTAAAATATTGTTTAAAGTATTTCATCGACAATTGTATTTCTAAGTTCATTTACAATATTTAATGGATTTTGACCTTCATCAATTTTGAAAATGTTTTCGACGGTTGATAATTCGGTGGCTGTTGTATCTAAACCACAAAAGCAAGACCAATCATTCACACAAATTCCACTCCCGAGGACACTGGAACCTTTATTTAATGTTGTTGAAACTAATGGTACTTGTAATAGTGATGATAATTCATCTGTTTCTTCAATTGAACATTTTGGGTGTACAATTCCGCCTTGATTGGTAAATACACAATAAGTGCCTACAAGCGATTCCCCACTTATGGTTTGTCGAAATACTTCAACTCCTAATACATCAGCAATGATTTCTTCTGTTTCTTTTTCTAATTCTGGGTGAATTAATGCAACATAGTCATTACAGGTGATACAATTTCCTATGTTGTTTACAAAAAAAAAAATTTTTTATTTTGAATTTAGAAGAAAATAATTAAAAAAAAATTTTAGTTGGTTGATTTTTGTGTTTTGTTTGTTTGTTTGTTTGTTCCTTTGTTTCTTTGAGTTATTTGTTTGTTTGTGTTTGTTTGTTTGTTTCTTTGTTTTTTTGTTTTTTAAGTAATTCAATTTTCAAACAACCAAAGGAATATTAAAATAAAACAATGAAAATTATCATAGAAAGAGAAGTAATTAAATATAATCTTTTAAAAGGAATTTAAGAAATGATTCTTTGATTTGCAAGATCGTTATTCAAATTAATGTGGTTAGTTTATTAAATTATTGTGAGGTATTTGTTCAGGTTTGCTTTGGTGATTTAATTTTTCATTGATGGTATTAAAGAATAAAATACTTTTTTCTTTTCAAAATTATTTCACTTTCAAGCAAAAAGAAAAGAAATATTCATTTTAAAAAAAATCAGACAAAACAATTTTTTTTAAGAATCTTTAAAACTGTTGAAAAGCTTCACTAGACTTATTTTCTAGAATCAAATTCAAAACTATTTTGTCGAACAGCTTTTTGTAATTTTATTAGTCTTTTTTTTTATTTTCTTTCTTACTTCATTCAAAACAAAATCATGTTAAGGCTATTATTCGATGAATTGATTTAATAAGTGATCTCTTTTTGTTAAATTGAGTGTTAAAAAGTATTATTTTCCTTATGAAGGAGAAAGAGAGAAAAAAATTAGTTTCTTTTTGAAATAAAAAAAAAAAAAAGTATGACGTATTTTTGAACAACAATTTTAAAAAATGAAGGTATGGTTGTTGTTTTGTTGTGGATTAGAAAAATTTTTTTGAGACACTTTGTAAAAAAATAAGACTAATTTTTAATTTAGGAAATAAAAAAAAAGAATATTCATACAAACACAAGATTTTGAATTCTCTTCAAATGAAAAATTAGAAGAAAAAAGGAAAAGCAAATTTAAAAACAAAACAAAAACATTGGAAGAAAAAAAAGAAAAAGAAAAAGAAAAAGAAAAAGAAAAAATTGAATAAATGTTTACCTAAAGCGGTAAGCTTTTCTTCGATTCTAATTACTTTTACTGATTCTGGTAAGGAATTTCTAATGTGCATTAATTCTTGATCTGATGTAGTTGTAGGTAATAAGACACCATTTTTATTTCCTGCAATCATTGAACCGATTACTTTGGTTCCAGAAATACTAACATGAACAACAGGGATGTGTTCAGAAAGCTCTGATTCAAACACGGAATAAAAATTTTCAGATCCTCCTTGCGCGACGAGACAATAAGAATTTGTGAGTTTTGCAAATACTCCGATTTCAGAACTACTTTGGAATTGTGCTCTAATGGCCATTATGATAGAGTGTTAAGATTTTGGTAAATAAAAGTAAGAAAGTTTGAAAAAAATGACTGAAATGAATTCCTTTTTCGACAAATTCTAAGGAAATGTTGAACATCACATTGTGTTATTCAAACACAATTAGTTTTGATCAAAATCTCTACCATTAATTGGCTTTTGATGAAGAAAATTAACTGTTTTTGAAAATACATTATGTGAAATTTATATCAAATTTTGGTGTATATTTGTTCTACCTTTGTTTATTTATTGGATAAAAATTGGCTTTTGGGTTTAGTTGAATTGAAAATACAATTTTTGTTCTTAAAAAATGACGTAATATCGAAAAAATAATATTTAATCTTCATCGAACCTTTAATTTTTTTTGAGACAAGTTGATTGTGTTACAGGATCTCAACAATTTTGGGATTTGTTTCTTTTCTTAGATTTTTGAAGCGGATCTTTGGAACTTGCTTTTCTTGAAGAATTTAAAGACTCTTCTTTTAATTTGCAACAGTCTCATTTTTTCATAAAAAGAGTAAATTAATTGGATTTAAATGAGTGGGAATCAAACTATTTTTAAAATACGGTTAATTGTAAAATAAAAAGATCATAATTTTCATTCAACTTTCCAAACAATTACATCCCAAGAATAAAAATAAATTACCTACAAGTCTCCAATTCGTAAAAGGTGAAATAACTATTTAAACTTGTAAACAGAATTAAAAAATTGAAATGTTACAAGACTTTTATAACCAGCTTTTTGAAAGTATAAATGAAAATTTTGTTCCATTTATTTTGTAACAAATAGTATATAATACAAATTCCAAATCTTAGTGTTGATTTAGGTTATTAAAATATTGTATTGAAGAATTAATATAAATTTTGAATTTCTATAAAAAATCATTTTTTTTTTTATTAAAAAATAATTTACAGTAAAAGGGGATCAGTTATGGAGAGTGAATTAAGGGTGCCTA
The DNA here is from genome assembly GCA_027625915.1 of Anaeramoeba flamelloides. Classification (NCBI taxonomy): domain Eukaryota; family Anaeramoebidae; genus Anaeramoeba; species Anaeramoeba flamelloides. Next base: position 4,911,914 of record JANTQA010000032.1, on the reverse strand, counting down.
AAGACTTTGAATCGAATTTGAAGAAAAAATTTATTTAGGTAATTCCCCAAAGTGAAAACATTTTTTTCTAATTTCACATTTTTTTTTTTTGATTTTTTTTTTCGGGTTTTTTGAAAAATGTAACTTTTGTACTAAAATTGTGAATTGATTTCAAAGTTTCACAATTTTCTAACACGAAATATCAATTCACAGTTCCTTTGATTCAATAATCATTTAAGTCCATAAAAAAAAAATAATTTTTTTCCGAATTTTGAGTTAAAAAAAGTGAGATAAAAATTCCAAGTTAAAAAACCAATGAGGTATAATTATAAATAAACAGTAAATGGGATTCAAACTGTTGGATTTTTATGCTTTCATAATATTTTTACTTTTTTTTTTTAAATTTTATTTGCATTTTTTTTAAAGAAAGACTTAATGTCACTTGGTAAAAATATATTATTCTAATGTAATTGATAAAGTAAAAATGATTGTAGAGAAATAATTTTTATTTCTATTTGAAATTTTATTTGGTTCTTCGATAGAAAATCAAAATGGATATTTATGTTTTTCTCAATAGGAGACCTAAAATTTTGGGGTTTCAATTTTTTTGAAAATTTGTTGTTTTTTACTAGTTTTATTCCAGAGAGTATATCAACTATTCTTTGATTGTTGTTATTCTAATTATTTCTTATTTAATCTTCACATTTCTTTATAAATAAAATTTGATAACTGAAAAAAATTTTGGGCTCCTTTGACTGAAAAAAAGTTTATTTTCTTTTTTTTTTTTTTCAAAATTCAATAATAACAAAACCTGAATTAAGAGTTTGATTTTTTAATGATAGAATTATCCAATTTGATTTTTGTCTGGATTCTGGTAAATAGTGTTTTGAAAAGTTGAAAGAAAAGTTTTTTCGTTTAATTTTTTAACAAACAATGTCTTCGAAACCAACCAATTCCCCAATTTGATAAAAGTAATAAATATTTTTACAAAGTACTGATTTCAATAAAAACAATAAATTGGATAAATAACTTGTTATATATTTTTTTAAGGGTTTATAATCACAGTTTTGAAAACTAGAATAATAAAAATAGTTTAATTCTTTGATACCTAATCATAATTACTTATAAAAACAATAAAATTTTGTCTTTTATATAAGATATTTTGAATTCGTTTGTGACCCCCCTTAAAAAAGAATAAAATTCAAATTTTTGTTCTGGTTAAGATAAATAGTTTTTTTAGTATCTATAATTGGAATTTCAATCTTTTCTTGCCATACCAAATAGAAAATATTTAATTAATTTCACTTATTTTATATTAAATCTATTTTAAAGAAATTAATAATAAAAAATTTAAACAAATATTTTATAAAGATCAAAAAAAAAAAAAAACGAAAAAATATTTGTTTTGGTATAGTAGATAGAATGCCACCCTTAAATAACTAAGTCAATATATATATATATATATATATATATATATATATTGGAGTAACTTTGGTAAAAAAAATTTTTTACACAATTATTTTTTTGGTATTATTTTTATTTAGTTTAAAAAAACTAATTTCTGAACATACCCCTTTTTACTAAACCAATTATTTCGAGATTCTGTCACAATATATCATATCTTATTCACTCAAGATTAATAAAAAAATATTTTTAAAGATAATAAAATAATTTGAAAAATAAAAAATAAATTTCAAATATACCTAAAACTTATTAATTTTAGGGCTATTTGTTGATAATTCTTCTTAGATTTTTAAAAACAAAATAAAATTTTATTCATTTCCAATTATAAAAATTGTTCATAATTTCATCCAAATAATGCTTCATTAACTGTATGTAATTCTATTTTATGATGAAAAATTATATATAAAAAAATAAAATATTCTTCAAGCGGTCTACTATTAAATATGGAAATTCAAATAAAATAACAATTTTTTTCTTTCTTTTTAATGAAATCAGTTTAATTATTGACTTAATGAGAAGAGTAATTTCAATACCAATTGATTCTTGAGAGATTTCTTTGAATGTTTGGGGTCAATGTATTAACATTTGATGAAACAAAATTTGAATCCAAAATAAAATTTTCCGATTTCGAACTTCTCAATCATAATTTATGATATTTTTAATTAAAAAAAAATTATTTTCCATTTTTTTTTTTTTTTTCAATTTTTTATCTTTTGCCTTCCTTTTATTAAAAATAAATGGATTGAATTGAATGAATAATTTCTCAAATAAAAATAATTTACACAATTTTTATATAAAAAAGAAGCCAACCCTTTCACAGGTACTTTTAGGAAACAAGTTATTTTCATTTTTTAGAATCAGCCGACACAAGATTGTTTAGAAATAACTAAATGTATAATATTGAGATTAAAATTGAGATTTCAAAAAGAATTACCTTATAAAACTATAAAATCAAAAAAAAAATAAAATTGTTAGAAAATTTTTTTGGTCATTTTTATAGGAAAGTTTTGTACCATTTTTTTTTTAAAATTCTTTGGAAAAAGAAAAAAGGTTGACAATGAAGATTTTTCAAAAAGTTTATTAGTTTTAAAAGAAATTACCAAGGCTTAAATTTCTTAAAGTTATTTTGTATTATCAATCATTTTTTTTTTTTGGAATTAAAGTGTACAAAAAAAAAAACAAAAAAAGAAAAAGAAAAAGAAAAGAAACAAATAGCAAAAAAAAAAAAATAACTTTATTAAAAAAAAAACGAAAAAAAAAAAACAAAGAATTTTTTTTATTATAAATGAGAAAAAATGATATTTATCCAAAAATAGAAAATTTATTTTGAGAAAAGTATGTGATAAAACTTTATAGAATTTGATTTATTTATGCAATAAAAACTGTCCCGCCTTGACTGAAAAAGAATTTTTATTACCGATTCCTGACAACACAGTTTTTTATATTTTAAAACTTTGAAATTTTGGAATTCAATTAATAAAATAAAAAAATAAAAAAAAAAGAAAAAAGTAAAAAACAAAATTAAGAATAGCATCTTATTCTAAATCTATAAAAAGAACACAAAAATTTTAAATAATAATTTAAAGTAAACATTATTTTTTATTTATTTTCTATTATAATAACCAGCTTATTTCAATATCACATATTTCCACATATATCCAAGAATATAAATAATTAGGAATAAATATGATAACAAATTAATATTTTATAATTTAATAAATTTTAGAAAATATGACAGATAAGGAAATTAATTCTCTCGCTTCAAAATAAAAAAAAATATTGATTTTTTTCCAATTTTTTTTTGTATTGAAAATTTAATAAATTTATTTTGTTGATAAATAGCTAATATATTTTTATTTATAAAATTCGTCAACACAAAAATTTACAATCATTAAATTCATTGCGTTGTTGTAAAAAATAAATATTTATGTTATTTCTAAATTATAAAAAAACAATTTGAAAATACAAACAAAATTAATTTTCCATTTTTAAAAAAATAGAATAAATATTAATTAAAATCAATTTTTTTTGAAGAAGAAAATTTTAAAGTTAATTTTTTCATTTCTGACACAAGCAGATTTTTTAATAATGCAAGTTTTTTCGAATGGATTAAATTCAATTCTTCATTTATTTCTCTTTTTGTGGCATTGTAATGTATTTTTTTCCCAAAGTAAAGAAGAAACTCAGATTGGACTAACCTTTTGGTTTCCAATTTTGAATTGTTTTTAATTAAACGCTTCCCACCTTTTAATATACGGAATTTGATTATTTTGTTTCCGACTTGAGTAAATTCAATATTTCGAACATCCCATTTATATTTAATGACTGCAGTTTTCCCGTGATCCAATTGGTTTGGTTTTAAAAGCAAAAAATGTGAATTTTCAACCATTAAATATTTCTGGCTAACTTTTTGCAACCTTTGGGTTTGGTTTACGTAGCATGGAATGATATTTTTCTGTGTAGATTCTATTTTTTGTGAAATTTTAAACGTGGCTTTATTTTCGGGCTCTTTTAAGGGCAAATTGGTTTCTTTTTTACCCAAAAGATTATTCCTTAGCCTACGCAGCATAAAAAATACTTGAAAATTTTTTAAAGTTTGCTCAACATCCCCAGAAGCCCTTCTTTTTGATAAATCTATTTTTTTAAACAAAACAAAAAAAAATCAAAATTAAAATAAATAAATAACAAATAGGAAAAGGAAAATTTGAATATTAAAAAAAGAGTATTAGTAACTTAAGAAATGTGTTAAAAAAAAAAAAATAGAAATCCAAAAAAAAAAAATCAAATTTTTGCAAGTCTTTGTCGATTATTAGCAAAGAGAGAAGAGTTTTTGTTTTTTTAATAAGGAATAATTTAACTTTTAATTACCCGCATCCAAACAATAAAATCAGCTAAACTTTCATTTGTTTAATATTTTATGAAAAGAAAAAATTTATAATTTGAAAAAAATTTTATGGATCTTTGAAATTTAACTTTAATCTTATTTCTACCGAAATATTGAAATCATGCTTTATTTGAAATATCTTTGCACTCTTTGGAAATATCAATATATCTTTAAGTCAAATAAATCATCAAATTATTTCAAAATTATTCCCTATAAAACAGTTTGTTTAAATCAACTCTTGTATGACTGATAATTATTTAGCTTCACTGAAAAAGAATATGAACGAAAATGACATTCTAATTAATCTTCATATTATTAAAATGTTTAAAATCCAAAATTTGACTGTAGTTTTAGTATGTAGAAATGAAATCAACTTATTGCAAATTAAAACCATTGCCAACCGTAGAAAATGGATATTTATTAAAAACCCAATAAAAAAGAATTTAAAAATTAAACAAATTTACTAAATTTGACTTTAACCCCAATAAAGAAAGAAATATTTAAGAAACAAATGATATTAATAAATTAAAAATCAAGATAAAAAAACAAAATTTGAACATTTTTTAAAAAAATTTAAGTTGGGAATGCCTTTAGGTTTTCTAGAATTTAAAAGAATAGAGTAAAAATCAAACATTTTCCTCAATTCTTCTGAATTTCGAAAAAACCATCATTAGTTTTTTTAAAATTTTTGTTTCATTTCAAAAAGTAAAAAAAACCTAGAACACCTAACTAATAAAACAGAAAACGATGAGAAAAGCACCGTTAGGTTTTTTTTATATTTTTTGTTTTGATTAGAAAATCAATAAGTTTTGAAAACAAAAACAAGAATAAAAAAAAAAACCGACGTTATCTTTTCCAGAATTTAAAAGAATTGAGTAAAATCCAATATTTTACTCTATTATTTTGAATTCTGGAAAAGCTAGGCACTTGACAGCATTTGACTACGCTCTACGACATTCCAAAAAGAATATTCCAAAATTAGTAAAAATGGAAAATTTGAAGAGAAAATAAAAAATTATCTAAAATTTAAATCCAGTACTTCATTTCTAAAATTTTGAACTTTTACAAATGAATTAAATAGATATTCGTATGTTATAAAAAATAAATTTGAATAAGACAGATATCCAAAAAAAAAAAAAGGGGGGAATGTAAAAAGGCTGATTTCTGCTCTGAATATAACGAAAACATAAATCATTTCTATATGGTATTTTTAACAATATAAAATTATTCGAATAAAATAAAAAAAATTGTCAAAAATTTTAGACAGAAAATTTATCGAAAAAGTTATCCTCGAAAAAATACTCAGAAACTATTTAACATGACTAATCAAAATTATGAAATTTACTGCGCTTGTCGGGAATTTTTCATCAAATCTCTTATGGTTAGAATACTTAAGTTAATAAAGAAAAAATATATAAATTCAGTGAAAACAAAATATATTTAAAATAGTAAAAAATATATAAATACAGGTAAATAGTAGCCCCACTCTGAGAGGCAGTGTCTATGTTTTTTTTTTTTTTTTTTCATTTAATATAATAGAGTAGAATTTTTGATTTGACTCGATTCTTTTTTTTTTTTTTAAAAAAAAAAAACCTAACTAAAGTGGAATACCAATTATTAATCAAAGATTGTGGAATTTTTATTTATTATTGATAATCTTTTTATCAAGTTTTTACGCCTACTGTAAATTCTGGGTACGTATCTTTGAGTTCCTAGATTTTTCAGAATTTAGTAAAATCACGGATTTTACTCATTTTTTTCAAATCCTGAATTTAGTACTTGTATCATTTTTAACTTGTCGATGGAAATGATATTATTATTGTTTTATTATTATTATATTTTAATTATTTTTCTTTTTTTTTGTATTTTGATAATTTTTCTTTAAGTACTCCTTTCTCTAAATAAATCAATAAAATTATGTTTTATTTAAATTTATTTATAATTTATCTTCTTCTCTTTTTTTTTATTTTGACAAATTTTCTTTACTTTGTAATTTATTTTAGAACTTTTTGTTGAATTTTTATTGAAATAACAAGCTTGAAATTAAATTTTAATTTTTTTCTCAAAATTTGGTAAATATGGTACTTTCAATGATTAAGCTTGAATAAATAGAACCAAATTTCAAAAATTTTGATTGAATATTCTGAAAATCAAAATTAAATTTTCAATACAATTTTCCTTTTGTTTTAAACAATAAGTATTACAATTTGAGAAGAGATCAAAAAAGTATTCTATATTTTTATTTGCCTTTTTATGTTTGAAGACATACAAATTCTAAGTTTAAGTTTTCTCACCTTTTTACTTTTTTACTCAACAAATACTTTTTGAAATTTAAACTTAGATTTATTATCTTGAGTTTGAGACTATAAATCAAAAGGGTAGAATCTATTAAAAAAATTTATTATTTTGATGAAATCCAAAACCTTGCTATTGAAATTATAATTTCCAAGATTTTAAAATTAACAGGTTTTAAATAGATTCTCAATAAAATTAAAACCATGGTAGCTTAATAAAATTACCTTAGAGTTAGTTTATGGATTCTTTTTAATTGTTATACTAGTGTTTTTTTTTTTTTTTTTTTATTAATATCAATCTTTAAAAAATAGTAAAATATTTAATTTTCAAATTTTTGTACTAAAAAAATTATAATGATTAGAAATAATGAGTTAGAATATTGAAAACTTTTTTACACAAATTATATGAAAAAAAAAGTATTAAGCAAAAGCATTTTTTACTGATCTAATTAAAGAAATGAAAAAAATATAAAATACAAAAAAAAAAATAAAAAAAAAAAAAAAAAAAAACTTACCAACACCAGAAAATGGAGATTTTGGAATATCAATTAATAAATCTGGATCACTAATGATTTTTTCAAAATTAATAAAATATCGTAAAGATTTTTCGTATTCATCTTGAAACAAATCCATAAATAAATTACCAATTGGATTTTTTTCGATATAATGTTGAACTTTTTTTATTGATAATAAATAAGCTTGATCAAGTAATTTAGAATGTTTTTTTGTGAGGTATGGAGGGGATTTATGGTAATCATAAACTAATTCTAATAATAATTTGATACAAACTTGCAACGTGACAAAGCAATAATATTGTTTTTTTAAAAAGATGTTTAAAATTTTTTCAACGATCCAAAAAGAATATTCTGGATTTGCTTCATTGTTGTTATTTTCTTGATTATTATTTTTTCTGCATTTTTTTTTTGGAGAATTAAAAGTGAACAATGAAAATTGATGTTTGGGTGGATTTATTAATTTTGTTTTAATTTCAAATTCTTCATCAAAAACACTTAATTCTTCAAGTAATTTTTGAGACCCTCTGTATTTTGCTGGAAAAACATCAATGCATTCAAGTAATGGTTTACTATTTTCTTTTAATAATAAATAATTGATTAAAAAATAAATAAATAAAAACAAGATATTTATTTGTTGTGACAATTTTTATTAAGTTGATTTGTAATCTTGTGATTAAACAAATAAAATATACGGAATAATAATAAAATAAAATTTATAAACTTACTTTTTTGTTTACAGATTGAATAAAAAAAGCATAAAGTAAAAAATACAATCCTTTCATTTGGATCATCAAAAAAAGAAATAATTTTTGAACGAATAATATTAATGTTTTCTTCTTCATTTTCATTTTCATTTTCCGTTTCCTTTTCTTTTTCCTTTTCATTTACACTTTCAATTTCTTGAATAAATAAATCCATTTCAGATTTATTTTCAACGTTTTCATTCTTGAAAATTAATCTTTCATATTTTTTATTCTTCTTTGGTTTTTTATTGTTATTTTTATTGCTATTACTATTGTTCTTCTTCTTACTATTGACCTTATCTTTATTATTCTTATTCTTATTATTTTTCTTATTCTTATTAATATTCTTCCCCCCCTTGTCAATTACATTTGATAATATATTGTTTATCAATTCATGAGAAAAATCAATGATTAATATAGAAGTTTTCAAATCTTTATCGTTTTTTTGTTCATCAAAAATATCGTTTCCTGAAAGTGTAATTTGAAATAATGGATCCTTTTTATTAATAATTTTATTTACTTTTGTTCTTTTATTTGTTTCCTCTGTTTCCATATCATTTTGTTCTAAAACCTTTTCCAAATCGCTTTCTGGGTTTAATAATATTGTTAATAATGGTACAATTATTTCTGAACAATTAATCACATGGAATATTTGTGACAATAAACACAAAGATAATATTTGGGAACAATAGTTCTATTTTTTTTTTTTTTTTTAAAATTGTTTTATGTTATAGAAAAAAAAAAGAATTAACAATTACTTTTTAAATTTACATAAAAAGTTTTCATTTAATTGTGAAATCCACAATAAAGAAAAACACAAATATAATTGATTATTTATTTATTTTGATTGGAATATTTATAATTTAACTATTATTTGTTTTTGATTGTTAATTGATATCAAATGTCTAATCAAATTTTTATTAGATGAGACAAAAATATTTTAATAATATAAAATTCAAAATTTTCATTTCTTAATTTTTTTTTTATAGTCTTTTTAAAAAGTGCGACCAAAAAAGCTCTAAAAAAGGATCTCTAAAATACTTATTTATTTTTAGAAACTAAATTAAGTTTCAAATACTTCTATTAACTGGGACTTTTTTAAACGCTCTTTGAATTGGAAGTTACAATTTTAGCCACTTCAAAATTCTATTTTGACAAGATTAAATGATTCTTTTATTTAACCCTTAACAGTAACAATAAAATTCAAAATTTTTAACATCGCTTAAACAAGTTTAAAATTTAACAAAATTACAGTTTTACTGAAATTTGTATATAAGGTATTTATAAAAAAAGTGGGGCATGTTTTTTTAAATTTCATCAAAAATCATCTTTGTTAGTGGTGCTATTCGTTAATTTACAATACCAAATTAAGTTTAATATTAATACTGATTGAATCAATGACTATGGTATTTATTTAAAAATATGTTCATTGAAATATTTCCCAAAAATCAAAAAAAAAATAAAAACACTTTTTTTGGACAAAACAATGAATCGCCAATTTGAATAAAAAACTGGAAATATGACAAAGGTACAAATGATTTTTCAAATAATAAAAATAGAGTTATATGTTTTTTCATTTGATTGGAAATTTTACAGGAATTAAAGATAGGAAAATGATTTTTTGGATCAAAAAGAAAATAATAAATAGTAATTTTCACCCCTAAAAAATATCAGATAAAATCAAGATCAGAAATTTTAATATATTTTATTTCTGTAATAACAATACTAACAAACAAATTGAATTATTATCAAGAACCAATAAATTCTAGTTAATGATTTTGTATATTTAAATAGTTATATGAAAATTGGGTTGAATCAAGATATTTTAAAATAAATTTATCCCAGTTTTTTGTAAATAGCTTAATTTTAATTTTTGCAAAAATATTTGTTGAAATTGTTTTTTGTTTTTTGTTTTCATTTTTTCAATTATATAATAGAGGTTTTGATGATAACATATTTTCATGATATTAACAATTAATTCACGATAATATAAAAAAAATGGCGATTAGTCCTACTTTCTCACAAAAAATCATAAAATCTCGATATTCCACATTATCGCAAAAAAATAAAAAATTATTTTTTTGAGATCACTTTATAAAATCTCTTGACTTTTAGAACGCTTCCATCCTTTAAAAATGTTAAAAAGGGTTTGTAAGGGTTGTGAATTGTCTTCAAGTGCTTGAAAGTTTTGAAAGACAGAAAACTTTTATAAAGGGAATGAGACTGTTTGTATTATGAAAAATAAATTGTTTTCTTATCATCTATTTTTTCATTTAACCAAAGTAAAATCTAATACAAATTTTATGATCAAACTAATAATACCCATTTCAACAAGGCACTTGTATATAAAATAGGAGTGCTTTTTTAAAATGGATTATTACCTTCACAAATTTAAATAATCAAAAAGAAGAAAAAAGAATTTTCCTTCTTATTGAGGATCGATTCAAAAAAAAACCTTCTACTCTCTAGTTAAGTTTTCTGTACAATACAAAGATCCTCAAAGAAGAAGAATCAGAAGAAAATAAGCTTTCCAAACAATCTTAATAATTTATGATAATGTGACTCGGTTATTGAGAAAGCTTTTGAAAAGTTAACTAACACCTTTCAACTTGAATAGAATAAAGAAAATATTTTTCACCCAAGAACTGCATTCTTTTAAAGAATGTCATGAGGGGTTGACTGTTTTATAAGTATTTTTATTCGGTAGCAATTTATAATATAATAATTGACTGAGAAAATATTTCTTTATCTTTTTTTCTTACGTTTGTTGATCAAAAAGGATCGATGGATTTGCCAACCAAACCAAATTAAAATACAATAAAACTCTTGGATCTGATCCTTGATTGAATTCATTTATTTTTTCAAAGATTACTTTTTTTCACATAATCAGTTTTTTGATCAAAAAAAATTCCTTTGTAAAAATATTGTTGAATTATCCCAAAACCCATTAACTGTTATATCGCGATTTAATTTTTTATCACGATATTTTGACATTTATCAACGAATTTTATACAATTTCCACGATATTATTGAATATCGCGATTTGTTATATTATTGCGATTTTATTGATTATCACGATTTTTAAACAATTATCGCGATTTGATTTTATAGAATATCGAGATTTTTTAGAAACTTTATCCTGAATTGAAAAAGATATCGTCAAATCCACTAATATTAAGTTTTGAAAAATATAGAAAATTATTTAGACACTCTTTGAATTAGGAGTCACAAATTTAGTCATTTCAAAATTTTCTCTTTACCAGACTAGGTGTTTCCAACTCTTTGTTCTTAACAATAAATCCGAAAATATAAAAAATTGAGATTTTTTTTTCATATTTTTGTTTTTGAGTGTGTAAACATTTTTGGTATTGAGTTTATTTATACATTAGGTTGGGTTATATTGAAGAGTATTTTCATTAAGTTTAATTGTTAATTACAAAAAAACTATTATATATAAAAAAAAATAAAAAATCAATAAAAAGAAATAAAAGAATGAAAAACGAAAAAAAAAATATATATATACCGGTCTTTTTACAGAAATTTTTTTTTTTTCAGGTTCAGTAATGCCATTATCAGTGAAATCAAAGTAATTACTGTCATTCCAATCAAATTCTTTATTTAAAGTTGAATCATATTCTGGCTTGTTTTTGGGTTTTATTTGTGAAAGTTTGTTTTGTTGATTATTATCTAAAGCTGTAGAAATAATTTTTTTTTTGTTTTTTAATTTTTTTGGTATTTCGATTTCTTCACTTAATTTATGTTTAGTGGTCGTTTTGTTTTCATGACTGACAATTATTTTTTTATCTAAAACTGGTTTTTTACTAGTTTTTTTCTTTTTTAGATATTCAAATTCACTAATCATTAAAGGTTGATTTTTTTCAATTGGATCGTCAATAAAGCTTTTTATAAAAAGTGGAACAAAAAGATTTTTTCTTAAGTTGTTTGATAATGTAGAGTTGAGTTCAGATATTTGTAAATTAAAAATATCTTCCAAGTAATAAAAATCGTCTAATTGTGCAAATAGTTTATCATCTAAACATCTAAAAGTTATTTATTATAATGTATTGGTTCATAAAAAAAAAAAATTACAAATATAGATATAAAGAGAAAATGAAAAAAAATGAAAGGAATAGAATAAAAAATATTAATTAAAATGAATTTGATTTTATTGGTTATTATTTTCAGATCTTGTTGAAATATGATTGTTTTTTTTTCATTTTTTTTAATATTTCTATTATATTATAAATTCAACAAATATTCTATGATTTTTTTTTTAATTTATGAAGGCTTTAAAGTGTGCTTTTTTAAGAATTATTTTTGTGCTGAAAATGTGAAGAGGATTTTATTATCAAAATAAAATCAAAAAAAAAAAAAAAACTCAAGAAAACATAGCTACTCTATGAGAATTCCAAGTCAAAGAAAAAGCATAAACAATAAAATGGATGATTTCTCTGATTTTTTTTTTTTTTTTTTTTGAATGAATGTATTAATATGAAAGATTTAAAAAAGCTACACATCAGATGTTTTGAGTGGGAGATAACAAATTATTATTTAACTAATTTGGAAGATTGTAGAATATGTTTACATCAGTGTCTGGCTTGTGTGGTTTTGGATTTTAACTTTTTTATAAAATTTAAACAAAATAATGTAACAGTCAGTTTAAAATGTTAATAATCGATGGGCTTTACTCTTTGGTAAAATTCTAATTTTTTATTGCTTTTGGATTTGGAAAACAGATTTTTTTTGTCGCTGGTTCCTTCCTTAGGATTAATTTAAGAAGTATCCAATCCTGTGGGATAGTTTTTTGGAAATATCCATAAGATAAAAAAAAATTAAAAATTGATGATATCAAAAAATATAAGGTATTTCCAAAAAAGTGTGGCATTTTGTTTTTATATTTCATAAAAAATCATCTTTGTTAGTGGTGCTATTCGTTAATTGGTGATATCAAATTCAGTTAAATATTAATACTGGTTGAATCAATAACTAAGGTATTTATTTCAAAATATGTTCATAAAATTTTACTTTGATCAAAAATCATTTTGCTAATATTTACTATTTAAAAAACGAAAACAAATTTTTGACTGACCCAATTTTTTTTAATGAACCAAATTTTTTTCACAATGGTAATTTGATTTTTCGAACTTTTTCATTTATTCGATTTTATTGGTACCTATTGTTCAAAACCACAAATAAAACTTTGTTTTGATAACTTTTATTTGAAACCAAAATTCCAATTTCCTTACGGCTTTGTTTTATTGAACAGAATAATTTGTTAGCCAAAGGTCTTTTGAGTTGAAAAAAACAAAGTACAGATAAGAATAAAAAAGTTGTTACTTTGGGTTAATTATTTTTGCTTGGAGTTCTTCTTCAATTAATAAGCAATTTGTTCTTATAAACCAAACAAGGTTGATAAAGTATGGAATCTTTTTTGCATTCAATATTAGTTCTCTTGATGGTTTAAAATCCACTTTTGTTGTGTTGAATTTTATGTTTGTTGTTATTCGATAAGTCGTTTGTGGATTGGTTTGGATTGGATTGGTTATTGTGTTATTTGTTAAATGGTTAATAAGGGATTGTGTATTTCGTTGGTTTGGATTTAACCAAAGGACGTTAGAAGCAAGTTGTTTGTTTATTATAAATAAAAATCAAAAAGAAAGAAGTTGCTTGGTGTGAAAAAAACAAAGAAAAAAAAAAAGAATAGATGGGGAGAGAATAAAAAAGAAATTGTGAATAAAATACCTCTAAAAACATTCAAGGTAATGGTCCTAACTGCAATTCGAATCATTCCTTCTGGATGATTAAAGAAATTGATCGATTCCGAATAGAGAGGCATTTCGTTTGTGTTTAAATTATAGAATAATTTGATTGTTTTGTTGTTGACTTTCAACGATAAAGCTTTTAAAAAAGAAATATAATATGCAAGTACTTCATCATTGGAAAAATCAAACTGGTGGGTGATAATTGAATTGATGTGGTTGTTGGAAAGTAAGAAATAAATCGACTTTTCACTCTTAATATTTTCGATCATGATAGACAAAGTTTGTAATAATTGGATTTTTATCGAAGTTGGAGAATTCTGCGCTAAAAATTTTAAAAACCACCCAATTATGTTTTTTTCCAAAAACCAACTATTAAAGATTTCAGTGTTGAGAAAATTTAAGGAGTTTTAGAGATAATTTTTAAGAAAAGAAAGATCCTAAAAAAAATTTTTTTTTCTTTGTTTTTTTGCAACAAGGACATACTCAAAAAATCGTTCGTTATGCTGATCACCCCATATCATTAATTCAGAGATTTCTCGAAGCGTTTCCACAAGTAATTTGCTATTTAGTTCTGTTATAGTTTCGTTATCTATTATAATGCCATTAAGATAGCTTTAAGAAAAGTTGGTTTATTTTTAATTTGTACCATTGGTCGGGGTTTTGTTTTTATTTTGTTTTTTTTTTAGAATTTTGGTTGAGGATGATGTTTTGAAGGCAATTGAATTTTACTTACTCAAGTTGCTCAAAAGAAAATCTATTTTTTGGTTTTCTTGAAAAAAGGTTTTTTAGAAAAGACATCAACAATCCTTAGTTAAGTTGGGTCAAGAAAAATAAAAAATAATATCTCATTTTTTGAAAAATATTTTCATCGAAATTAAACTCTTGAAAACTTTGTTCACCAAGAGTCTATCTAATTACTGAGTATTTTGTTATGGTATTTCTTTTTTCTTTTCATGGGTAATGTAACTTTAACAAGTACTATTTTTTATTGAAATTCATTACCAAGAATTGAAAGTGAATTTGATAAAAGATGTGCAAATGTTCTTTTTTCTATTTCTGAATTAAGGCTTTCGTTAGAAATTCTCTGTCACACCAGTGTATCAAAGAAAATCATAGAATCAAAAACAAAAGTATCTAACAAATACAGTAAAGATCCAAATTTGAATATATTTCTTTGAAAAATCGATTGGTAAAAACATAGGAAAAGAAAAATGAAGTTTAAATTTATTCCTATTATTTATTAGACCTTTTGAAGAAGATCTAAATTTTCACAAAATGATATAAGGTGGCATAATTGAATTAATATCTGTCTTTATTCTTTTGATTTAGAAACAATCACTTTGTTATGTTACAAGTTTTGCCTGGAAGAACGAGAAATATGATATTGTTAGAAGTGATATATTATTATATTGAAGTGTTCGAAGAACGATGATTAATATAATGTAGCACCAGAACAATACCATATTTGGTGTCTGGAAGGGGATCCAAAAACAAGAAATTCTAAAAGGTGATTTTTGAACAAACGAAACAATATGAGATACAATTTATTTTTTGGAACTAAGGATCTAACTCTACACAACAAGACAATAAAAAAAAAACATATATAAACCTAAAAAACTAATTGGTGATTTTTTAATTGGTAATTTGAATAATTTATTCTTAAAAGTATCTCATTCTCTCCAATGGAGTTATTGTTAAACATAAAATTTAAATTTTACATTTTCATGCTCTGATGTACAAAACTTGATTTAAAATCCCACAGAGACAAATTTGATCACCCAACTTTTCAATTAGTCTCTATCCCCCCTTTTTATTCCCTACTTATTTAGAAACACCCAAGGTGATCAAACTTAAACTCTACATCTATTATATGTTCTTAACAGTGAATAATTATGAGCCATTGGTCTAATAATTTCTTGACTTAGTGTAGAAAAAAAAGTGTTTTTGCTTAATTTTTTTCTAAATTTATAACTTTGTTTTTTTCTCATTTTGAAATTCTTCTATAAATGGTTTCTTCTCCTTTTTCAACAAAAAAAGAAGAAGAAACTTTTTTTATTTGTTTAAAAATGATTTTAGTTTCTTTCGGTCTTAAACCAAAAACAACTTTGGTTTTCGGCGAAGTTTTTAAACAAAGAAAGAGAATCCCTTAAATTTCCAGCCTGTAAGGGGAAATTGATGTGCTTTTTTCTTTTTCGTCTATTGAATACAAATAATTGGGTTCTTTGAAAAAAATTAATTTTCAAATGTTGTAAATATTTGAGCGAGACAAGTTTTTGGGTTTTACAAGATCAACAAAATCGAAAAAAAAATTGTTTAAACTCTTCAAAAATAATGTTAAATAACATTTTTAAAATCTAATTTATTATTAAAATGTTTTTAATTTTAGTCAAATTGAATTCAAAATTAGAAGATTAGATAATTTTCAAACTTTGCTTAATTACTAAAATATTTCCCAAAAATATTTACAGAGTCACTAAAATACTATCGAAAACTTTAAAAAATAGGATTATTGTACTCATTAGTAGTAAAATTTAAACCACTTCATTTGGTATAGTGAAAGGTATAAATTTATCAGAATCAAATGGAAAAAAAAATTATCAAAAATTCTAGATAAGAAATTATATGAAAAAGTTATTCTTAGAAAAAATACACAGAAAATCTTCAATAAGACTAATAAAAATTATGAAATTTACTGCGCTTGATGGGGAATTTTTTATCAAAGCTCTTATGGTTAGAAAACTTAAGGTAATAAAGAAAATATAATAAAGATTTAGTGAAAACAAAACAATTTTTAAATAATAAAAAATATATAAATTCGGGCACCCAGTGCCCCACTCTGAGAGTCGTGGAATACCAATTATCAATCACGGAATGTGGAATTTTTATCCATAATCAATAATCTTTCTATTGGGTTTTTTCTCCTCCTGTCCTTAGGACGTGAATAGTTTCTAATTGGTCTTGAAAATGATAAATTTATTTTATATATATATTTTAATTATTTTTCTTCTTCTCTTTTTTTTATTTGATGATTTTTCTTTAATTAATCCTTTCTATAAATAAATAAAAATAAAAAAAAACTATCGTAAACTTTTCAGTGTTCTAATCTCTTTCTTATTGGTATTTATTGTAAATTATATATTAAAATTTTTACTAATAAAACGTCTGAGTTTAATATATATATATATATATATATATATAGTTAAATCATTTCTTTTTTACATGTAGATCGTTAAGAAACAACCTCAAATATGAATAAATCAAATTAAAATATTTTTTTTTTTTAAGAAAATAATTTGTTTTAAGTTGGTGAAATTTAAGTGATTGGAAATATAAAACAATACAAGATTTATTTTTATTTTCTGAATTTTTGAAATGATTCCTTTTCATTTTCCCTATATCTTGTCATTTTATCATTGTGGACCATATGAAATCCTTTAAAACTTTATTTTTTTTTGTTTTTAATTGGATTTTTTATTCAAAGGTATATTTTTTTTGAAATTGGGAAGACTGCAATTTTTTTGGGTTAATTGAATTTTTTTTCAAATAAAGTAATTATATATTCAAGTTGTGTCTTTTATTTTTATAAGCCACTTCTCTGTGTTGGGCAAATTCAGGGTGGTAATTTAGCTATTAAATTGTAAAATAAATTTAAAAATATTTTTTGATTAAAGATCTCTTTTTAACCAATACTGTTTATTATAATTAAAGATATTAAAAAGAGAAAAATTAACAATTGTTTAATTTCTTTTTGTCAAAATTTTGTCTTATTTCAGTAAGAAGATAAAGTCCATTTTATTGTAAATTATCACATTTTTGAAGATTTGAAGGTAAATTATTTATTGGTACAACAAATTTAATGAATTCCTAAACACAACAAGTGAAATTTGAAATTTATTTTGTTTAGAATAGTGCACTTTGGGAAGTTTAATTTTTTTTTGACGTATATTGGTACACTCGAAATAAACTAAAATCTTATACTTGAAAATAATTGGCAAGACAAATAGTAGCATGAATTTTTTCAATTTTCAAACCTTTTCAATTTATATTTTTTAATTCGGATAACACAAAAGTTTATTTCCAAATTACCAAAATCCTTAATAAAAGCTAACTATTGAGAGAAAAATGTGGACAGAGAAAAATAGTTGGACAGCAATTTTAATTTTGAACATTACTAAAAATGATTTTTAATTTCTTTCGTTTGTGAAATAACTAAAGAAAATAACAATAATATACTTATTAGAATAACGATTAGTGTAATTCTACTTTTTTCAAAACCTTATCTCTTATGGTCTAAAGCAAGTTTACAAATTACCATTTTCAGAATTAATCGTAAACTTTACTAGAACTTGGATTTTTGTTAAAATAGCATGATCTACTTTAGTTATCAACCATTCAAATGAGTATTCTACACAAACCATGGATTAATGAACTTTTAACACATTTAAACTTGGATTTATATAAAATTCACATAGTTATCAATAGGATTTGATTTTCAATTTTCAATAATGTTTACAATTATAAATTGGGTCCAACCATTTTTCTGTGTCCAACATTTTTCTCTCGATAATAAAATGTAAAATTTTAACAAATCTCTTGATTCAGCATTGATTTTATTTATTCAATATAATGTTGGTTAAAAATATGATCTGAATTGAACATAAAATACAAATAGTACTTTCACCTTAATCTTTCATTTTTTACAAAATATCCAAAAATTAGATTTTATTTGTGTTTCAATAATGGAAGAGCCACTTGAAGAATTTTTGACTTCATTGTAAATAACCTTCCACTTCTTTTTCACAGTTTTGTTGTTTTCTTAATTCTCTTAATAATAACCTCTTTGTTATTTGAACAACCTTTCATTAATGATTTAAGAATGCAAGACGGATCCTTAAAAGGAATGATTGTTTCTGATAAGCAAGGTTTAAATTTGGGATCAAGGGGGAAATGTTCACCATATTTGGCTTGTCATTTGACTGAAATCAATAAATTGGCTTCTAAATTATCAAACAATGAAAAAGATGTTCCAACCATTGCAATAGATACATCCCAAAGGTAAATAATTCTTTTTTTTTTTTTGCTACTTTTGAAAAAGTGGGTGTAGATTAGATTTCGAAAGTTTTTCTTCGACTGATTAAAACTGTGAGTCGATCAGTTTAAGTAACACTTTTTATAACTTTTATTCCCCACTTTTTTAAAACAGCTGCAATTCAGATCTTGTTAACTTTCTTCTTTTTCTTTTTTTTTTTATCCTTTCTTTCTTTTTTTTTTCTTTCTTTCTTTTTTAATTTTTTTCTTTTTTAATCTCTTCTTTTCTTTTCTTTTCTTTTCCCCACAAAAAATAATATAGTAAAATCTTAATTTCTTCAAAAGAAGACGTCAATTTTGCTCTTGTATTTAAAATAAATTGATTTAATGGCTAATTAATAAATTATTTAATCAATAAAAACATAATTTCATTTTTGTTCTTGTATTTATTTTTTAAGATAATGAAAACAAAATTAAGAACAGTAAAGCAGTGTTTTCGTATTCTCAAATCCATAGAGACAGTTGGCATATTCTTGAATTTTTTAGATTTCTCAACTTTTAACGATACCCATTAATAATTTACAATTAAGAATTGTGAATTGGCAATTTCAAAATCACCAAAAATTTTAAATCGATCTCCTACAATTCGAGAGCTAATTTTAGTAAACAGAAGATTTGGATAATCTACAAATTTTGTTAGCATTTTAACCTTTATCTTTTTCAATTCTTTGGACATTTGGATCTTGTACAAAAAAAAAAAAAAATACATAAAAAATACCCTAACCTACATCCTACTATTCATAAGGCAATTACTTTTTGAATTGAGAGAATTAGTTGCCTCAAACCTAGGCATTTAATGTATTTTTAACCCTTTGAACAAATAAGAAAAATCTTATTGTTTTTCTTTTGGTATTTGAAATTAAAGTAGGAAAAAAAATCATTTCTTTTTTTTTTTTTCTTATTGAAGAAGTGGAAATTACACTCTGGATATCCTTTTACTTAAATTCCCTTTCAGAAATTTAAGTGTAAAATTATAGATTTCACGATTATTATTTAATGAAAATAGTTTCAAACTGTTGATTTGAAATTAAATCATTGAGATTTTTCTTCTTTTAATTTATTTTGAAAGATTAATCTATCTTTTTCATAAGACGGGAATACCCATAAAATATTATCAATGTTTCTATCATTTCCTTCAATTCGTATTATAAACATACGGAACAATTTATTTGTGTTGTTATTGATTACATAGTCATATATATTTAAGTGGTTGGTAAATATCCTGAATTTTTGAATTGTTCAACTTGATGAATAACTTAAATGCTTTTGTGTTGAAATAAGTAATTTTGGTTTGTAATTATTGTGAAATATTTTTGTGGTGTATGGTGGAGTGCAGTAGAGTGCCCATCTTTTCCAGAATTCAAATTAAGGAACAAAATTCAAATTTTACTAAAATAATTTGTGTTTAAAAAATTTACAAAAAATGTGTTTTAATTTGGGATTTTTTTATTCCTTAAATTTAGTTGAAAGTTTGTGTCTTAAAAGTGGAACTGACTGTAAAAAAAAGGGATAATTAAGGATAATTGAAAAATAAATAGTTTAGAATTTCCAATTATTTTTGGAAAAAAATAAATTCAATGAATTGAAATAAAGCCAAAGGGTACACAATTATCAATGTGGTACTCATTAATAAACGAATTAAATATATTAAAAAGTTTTATTTTCCCCAAGATATTTTGTATATTTTTCAAAAACTCACCGAAAATCTTATTGAATTATTTTTAAGCAAATGGTGGACTTGAAATTTGTTTTAGAATAATTAATACCAAATAACAAAAGTTAAAAAAAGAAGAAGAGGGATTGAGATTTGTTAAGATCAAATGTGCCAAAAAAATGTTTTTAAATATAAATTATTTTTTATAATTAAACTTTGAAAACAAATAAGAAATATGTTGAAAAATATAAACATGGTATTAATTGGTATTTATATGAAGTATAAAATGTAAAAATCAATATATTTTCTGAAAATTTTCAAAACTAAAATTCTTGATAATCGTTGAGAAAAACAAAAATATTCATTTTGATCTCGTATTGAAGATTTAACAAAATTTTCAATAGAAATCAATTGTTTTTTCTACACCCATATTCATTGTTTTGATAATATCGGAATAATAGCTAATTACTTTTTGACTATTTAACTTGCAATAAAAAAAATTTGGAAAAAAGTTTGGTATAAATTAAAAAATTTAAAAAAAATCTGAAAATGTTCTTGAGATTTCAAATCCATATTCCATTCAATATAAAAAATACATAGCAGAAAAAAACTATTATAAGAAAAGTAACCAAGTAAAGAAATAAAAGTTACATTTCCAATCTATTTTTTGGGATTTAATATTTGAAAAATAAAAAAAAAGGAAAAATGTGATCTGGAAGTGAAATATAATTCACAATTATTATTTAAATGTTAGTACGGGTAAACAAGTGTGGGGTACGAAAAATGGGAAAGGAAATTTCTGGGTTAATATACACAAGGCCTACAAATAAAAGAGGTCAAAAAAAAAAACAATAATCCCTTGATCTTCTCTTCCTAAAAACTATATTCCAATATCTCAAAACTTTTTTTGACTCTATTTTTTTAAAGAATTAAATGTTTATTTATTGTTCATTTTTTTAGATACTCTTTATATTTTATTCTTGTTTTTTTATTTTTATTTTAGAATAATTAATTCTCTTTTAAAACCCCCATAGTGTCTTTTTCAAAACATAATTTGGGACGGAATTTGCCAATTCCATGACTTCAAAATTCTTTCATTTAAAATCAAAGGTGTTTTTAACTTTAAATTTGCCAAAAAAAATTAAAAAAAAAAAAGCATTCCAAGGTATCTAAGTTGTGTATCAAAATAAAATTGTTGTTTTTTTTTTGTTTTTTAAATTTCTTGTTTTAATGTAACATGTAATCCGCCACTCAAATATACATCTAATTTACAATCAAAATTAAAAGCAAACTCATTCCTTTTTTAAGTAAATTTTAAATAATGAATTGAATTTATTCAAAATTTTTAGTAATTTTCTTCTTTGTTTGAAAATTTTTTGTTATTTTTGGTGATAAAAAGTTACTCAATTCTTTAAGAGAAATTTTAAAGTTTAAACAATTATTTTTAAAATATTTGTTTTTTAAATGTTAGAATCTAAAGAAATCAATGATATATTTAATTTGGGTTTTTTGTTAGTTTCTTTGGCCAGTTGATATATATATATTTCGTCTATAAAATGAAAAGTGATTTTTATTCCCAAATGTATCTTAAAATTTTATCTAATATTATTTTAACAACTTTCATATGAGAAATATTAAATCTTTCTCAGAAAGGAATTACTAATTTATGATTTTTAATGATTAAGGTTTTTGATTTGAAAAGTGCCAGGTTCAACAAAAAAAAAAAAAAAAAAAAAATGAGTTGGTTGACGAAATATCTTAAATTTTATAAATGAAAATCAACTAAAAAACTTTTCATATGTTTTTTCTGACTTTTAGAGTAAGTTAAAGATATTTTTCATTGTACTAAATTGAATACACTAAATTTTGAAAAGAAAAATTATCCATTTTCAATGGATTTTGCTTTTGTTTTCTATCAAAATGAAAAAAAAAATATCCTTTTCATTTATTAATTTTATTTTAAAAACACACAGACACATCCAACAAGTTAATTCGGAAAGTAAAAATTCCAGGGAAAAATAATAACAAATAAGAAAAAATGCTAAATAAATTTTTTTTTAAGAATTTTTTGAACATTTTTTCTCCATGGGTGACTAATAACTCTTATTTCTTATTTCTCAATGGTAATAGAGAACTTGTTTTCCGAAGGGTATGATTAAACATGATAAAAAAGTTACTTTATTAACTTTAGAGAAATTAATTATCATGTTTAAAGCAGTTCATTTTTTCCTATTAAATTTTCAGTCAAAAGATTTTTTTTTTGGTCTGCTTTTTGTTTGGTTTTTTGAACAAAGAAGAAAAATTTTGTAAAAGATCTTTATTTTGATGAAAAATTGCTTTTGGTTGTCTCTTAAAGTTTGTATTTATTAGTAACATAGAAATTTCAGTCTTATTTTAGACATACAAGTGAAAAATCAATAAAATATTGAATTCTTGAAGATCTAAAAAAAGTTATCATTTTTTTTAATTCTCAAATAAATATGAGAATTTCTTGAAATTGAAAAGATTAGGTTATATTATTTTATTTAAATATCAAGAGTAAAACAACAAACTGTTATTATTAAAATCATTTATTAAATAATATCTATTATTTGTTTAAGATTATTTGAATTATTAATTTGAATTCGTTTAATTTGTTTGAAAATACTTTAAAAAATTGAGTAATAATAATAAAGTCTATTGATATACTTAATCCTTGTGTTACTAAGAATCCACTAGAATTAATTAAGATAAGGTTATTAATTATTGATTAGAAATAATCAAATTAAAAGATATTTATTTAGATTATAAGTTGAATTTTTTAGCTTTTAAAAAAGTATTTCGGGAGAATTTTTAATTTCTCCGTTTGGTTGTTTTTTCTCTATTTTTTTAATTCAAAAAAAAGAATAAAATGTATTGATCTGAATCTTGAATAACTGTTGAGAGAAAAATGTTGGACACAGAAAAATGGTTGGACACCTTTTTTAATTGGGAACATTTCGTAAAATTGAAAATCAAATCCTATTGATAACTAGGTGAATTTTATATAAATTCAGGTTTAAAGGTGTTACAAGTTCATTTATCTGTGGTTTGTGTAGAATACTCATTTGAATGGTTGATAACTAAAGTAGATCATGCTATTTTAATCAAAATCCAAGTTCTAGTAAAGTTTACTATTAATTCTGAAAATGGTAATTTTTAAACTTGCTTTAGGGTATAAGAGATAAGGTTTTGAAAAAGTAGAATTACATTAATCGTTATTCTAATAAGTAGATTATTGTTATTTTCTTTAGTTATTTCACAAACGATTGAAATTAAAAATCATTTTCAGTAATGTTCCAAATTAAAATTGCTATACAACTATTTTTCTCTCAACAACATTTTTCTCTCAATAGAAAACCAATATTTTTTTCAAGTAAAAATAATTATTGTATTTTTTTTGAGATAAAGTTGATTTTTTAAACTGAGGTATTCTCAAAACGATGTGGTTTCACTTTTAGTATGTATTTTTTGTAGAAACCCTTCAGAGGTAATCAAATTTCTTTCTTCTTTCATGAAAATAATTTTTTTTGCAATAATTCACAAATATGTTGAATTTTAAACTTTTCAAACAATTTGAGAAAAAATAGGATCAAATTCAAGCAAAACCAAATAAATCATTTCCGAAAATGTCATTAAAAGTGAGTTTGATCTTGTAGTAAACAGATTTTTACAGGGTTTTTCAATTTCAAGACGAAGGTAAAATTATTTTGGGTTTGCTATTAATTTTACTTGAAAAGATTTTTTGTATTTTGTGAGTCCACTAACCAATTGAATGATTCTCAATTGAAATTTTGTGTGTAAAATTATTTGTCAATAAACTTATAGAGTATGTGTTGCTTCAATATGAATTTTAAAACTTTTATTAGAATACTGAAAGGGAAATAATGTTCACTTATAACTCCTTTTTTTCTGTTACAAAAGGTTTTTCCATGAATTATGTACTAATTTCTTTCTCTTTTTATTTACTTTATCCTTTTTTGTGGTATATTACACTTGAACCAACAACCCAATGTTAGATTTCAAGAATTGAAAAAAAGATAATCAGTCAAAACTTGAATCCTCTTACCATTTTCAAATAACAGTAAAGTTTTTTGTCTCGTTTTGTTTAAAAAATAAATGAAAAATCATAATTAAGATGAGTTAAGTGTAGTGTTGATACTGTATTTCGATCTGAACGGGTAAGAGATACTTTGGAAAAAAAGAAATCGAAAAATAATAAAAGGAAGGAAAAAAAGAATTCCTAAAAAATTTGATTTTAATGAAACGAGTGTTCTAAAGATTTAAAGCCTTTGGTTATTGATATGGGTTAGATTTTTCTTTTTTTTTAGTTCTAAATAAAAGTTTGAAAAAATTAGAATTCCTAACTCTGAGATTGTTTTTAGTTGGAGCCATTGCTTTGGTTTTTAAATAAACCTCGAAATACTTGTTAAAAAAAATCCCTGAGTAAATTCATTTTTTTTAACTAATTTATTTCAAAAGAAAAATTTTTATATTGTTTTTGAAATGTCTCGAAAAGTTGGTAAATATGAAATTGGTGACACATTGGGAGAAGGTGCTTTTGGAAAAGTTAAGCAAGCAAAAAATTCAGAAACTGGAGAGTTTGTCGCTATTAAAATTATGAACAAAGAAAAAATCTTAAGGGAAAATATGTCAGATCAAATTAAAAAAGAAGTTTGTGTTTTTGGTTTTATGATTTTGTGTTTCTGTTTTTTTCTTTTTTTTTTTACGCATACTTTTTCAAACAACAAAAAAATCAAAAAAACAGAAAATTTACACACATTCCTTCTTTTAACATGACTGATAAATTCACACTTTTAATTCTTTTTTTGATAAAAACCAACAAACAATAAATTACAACAAAAATACAAAAGATATCTATTATGAAAAGTTTAAAGCACAAACACGTTGTCAAATTAATGGACGTTCTTGTTTCCAAACAAAGAATTTATCTTGTTTTTGAACTTTTAACAGGAGGTGAATTGTTTTACAAGATTGCAAACAATGGTAAATTTAGTGAGAAAGTTGCTCGTTTCTATTTCCAACAACTTATTTCAGGTAATACTCTTGAGTTACAGTTTATTTATTAAAAAAAAATTTTTTTTTTTCGCTCTTTCCTTCTAAATTTGAACCAAAAACACAAAACCACTGTTCTTATTTGTTTCAAAAAAAACAAAATTCCAAACAAAACAAAACAAACAAACAAACAAAAAACAAAACGAACAAAAAACAAACAAACAAAACAAATTTCGAATTAATCAACTCAAAAAATTTAAATATTCTGCAGGATTGGAATTTGTACACTCACAAGGTATTTGCCATCGAGATTTAAAACCGGAAAATATTCTTCTTGATGGGGACGACAATTTAAAAATTTCTGATTTTGGATTGAGTGCTTTAAAAACAGACAAAGAAGATGTTCTTCAAACAGCATGTGGTACACCAAATTACGTCGCCCCAGAAGTTATTACAGGCGAAGGATATGACGGGCAAGCTGCCGATGTCTGGAGTTGTGGTATTGTTTTATTCGTATTTCTAGCAGGCTATTTGCCAATGGACGATCCAAGCCTTGAAGTTCTTTTTGAAATGATCAAAAATGTGGATATTAAATACCCTAATCACTTTAGTAAAAAAGTGAAAAACTTGTTAAAAAAAATTCTTGTTGCAGACCCTCTTAAAAGAGCTTCTCTCCAGCAAATTAAAGAAGACCCTTGGTTTAAAGTGTAAATATTTGATTTAGTTTTTTTTTTTTTTTTTTTCCATTTAATTGAAATATTAAATGAAAGGTATTTTTGATCTCTTTGCAGTACTTATTTCAGAATTTTTTTCGATAAATCACACGTACAGTTACCGTTTCTCCTTATTTATAAAACTAAATTTCGCATTAAATTAGCAATAATTAAAGACCCATCGAAAAAAACTAGGAGAAAATTTGATCCCATTCCAATAATCAAATATTGAATTTACTTTCAATACCAATTATTGCTGTGGATCTTATATATTAAAGGGGAAAAAAATAATTTCACTCGGGACTTTTTTAAAAAGTATGACTAAAAAAAGGATTTCAAAAATATCTAAAAAACCAACAACAAACCCCAATAAACCTATTTTACGACCAGGTAAAAAAAAATTTTTGGTAACACTTTTTTAAAATAACTTTAAAAAAAAAAATATCTTTTTCGAATAAAAAAATATTCGATGAATGGTTTGCAAGTGGAAATATGATGTCTCTATTTTTTGAGCTTTTGATTTATTCTTAAGGGTTAAATGTTCGAAAAATGTATTTAATCTGGCAAAGAGTGAATTTTTAAGTGACTAAATTTGAGACTTCTAATTCAAAGAGCATCCAGATACTAACCACTAGACACATTCATTAGAAATATTTGGAAGTTAATTTAGTTTTCTGCAAAATGAAGACCCATTGCTAAAAAAATTGATTTTTTTAAAACAAAAACTTTTAAAAAATTCAACAAATAAGTTTTTTAATTATCATTAATTGATATACACTATTCCTATGTTATCATGAAATAATTAAACTCGATTTCAAAATCATTGACCCATTAAAAATCAAATTTTAAAGAAAAATATTTTTAATAATTGAAGTTATCTATTATAATATAAAAATTTCTATTTTAATATTCAGTTCTATACCCAAGAGATATTTATTTTTCCTGTAAAAATAAAATAAAAAAAAGTAAAAAAAACCATTAAAAAAAATTGGGTCATTTATTTTGAAATAAGCATTACATAAAAAATAGAAATTTTAAAAAATTAATAAAAACCCATTTATCGATTCTCCTTCCATTTGAATAGCTAAATCTAATCTCTTTTTCATATTTGAAACCAATTTTTTCATTAATTCATCTGTTACTTGTTTCCAAATTTTCATTTTCATTTTCATTTTCCATTTTAACAAAATACTGTGGAAAAAATAAAAAAGAGAAAAAATGATTTATTTTCAAACTTTTCATTTTGAGGGGAAAAACTTCAAAACAATACAAATACAATTCAAAATTCAAATTTAACACGGGCCATTTATTCTGAAATTTAGTTTATTTTGATTTATAGTTTAACCCAATCTATTACAATAATTAAGATTTCATGGCGAAAAAGTTGTATATTAATAGCACACCAAAGGCATTTTTCATACAGAGAAACAATTTTCAACAAAAAAACACATTTTTCCTTCCAATAAAAATGATCGATTATTACTTGGAAATAAATTAAAAGAAATAAATCTCAATAAATTAATTTTAAAACAAGATAATTTTAAATTATTTTCATTACTTAATAATCGTGAAATACATGATTTTACGCTTAAATTTCTGAAAGGAAATAAAAGTATAAGTAAATCTAGAGTTTTAATTTACACTTCTTCAGTTATAAAAAAAAAAAAATCAACAAATACATTTTGAAATTCAAATACCCATCATTATAAAATTTTGAAAAAAGAGATCACAAAATTAAGCAATTATTTTTTTGAAAAAAAATAGTTTTTTAAAATACAAGGTTTATCAGAAAAAACATAGAAAATATATATATTCCTAAATTTTTGAAAATGAAACAAAAAAAAATTTTCATTTGACTAATACAATTTATTTTTTTATTTTTTTTTTAATTCTCTATTTATTTCACAACTCTTAAAATTTGAATATTTAATCTTTTTTTAATTCAAATTTTCTAATTGTAAAATTAAAAATAATCAACTATAAAATAACAATAGTGGCTTAAAATCAACGAACACCACATCGAGAAAATATAGTGTAGAAAATGTTTTTGGCGGAGGATTAGTTGAAGAAAGTGGCGGAAAACAACAAGATCAGGGGAAAAAAAAGATGTAAATTAAATTTTTTTTTTTTCTTTTAATAATAATGTTCGTTTTCCTCTTGTTTATTATTATTGCTATCCTTATGATTTTTTATTTTATTAAAATTATATTTCTTTGTATTTTTTTTCAAAGATTGAATGCATTTGATTTAATTGGAATGAGTGGTGCATTTGATATGGGAAGAATGCTAAAACCAAACCCAAGAGAACAACTAAAAAGTTATACACGCTTTACAACTTCAACAGAGCCAGAAGATGCACTCACACAAATTCAAAAATACTTAGAAACCATACCAAATACTACTGTCACACAAAGCAAAAACTCTTACAAGGTAAAATACTTTCTCATTTATTATTGTTATCTCGCTTTAAAAAACAATTTATGAATAAAATATTAAAACTTTATATATATACAGAAATACGAGAAATTTTTTTTACCTCAAAATATTAATACAAAAAAAAAAAAAAATCTGATTGTACAAAAATTAAAAAACATACAAGAAAACTAAAATTTAGTTATTTTCAATCTAACCCAAAATGATTTCAACTCGATAGATGTTTGGATAAATAAAAAAGTAACAAAATTTTTAAAAATTAATCCACACTCTCCAAGAATAATTTATAAAACTGAGGCAAAAATAGACCAAGTAAGAATTTCGATATATAAAAGAAGATTTAAACTCAAAAGTAAATTAGAAACACTTTGTTTCGAACACATATCAAAAAATTTAAAATTTTCCAAAAAAGACAACGAAAATATCAATTGGAAAGCGGAAAATCTAAAATTGCTAAATGCGAATCTTAATCAATTTAGAGAACATTTAATAATAAATAGCACTGGGTGGAAAGGCCAGGAATATTTAAAAATTATTAAATACAATAACAATATAAACAAACAACAAAAATATTTAAAATGGAAGGGCTCAACTTCCATCTTAAAACTAAGAAATTTCACAAATTATCTAAATAGATATTCTTATGTTTATGATAAGAATAAAACAAAAACAAAATTTTGCAACTTATGCAAAAAATATTTAAACCTAGATACAGATGAAGATATCGATCATTTTTTATGGGAATGCCCATTCTATAAAGAAAATCGAATAATTTGGATTAAAGATTTAATTCAAATTAACAAAAATAATAAGAATAATATCTTTGATATTATTCGAAATAAAGACTCATTGTTTATTTTATCATTAGTTAATGATAAAGAAAATTATGATTCTTTATTGAGATTTCTAAACAAAAATTTAGAAATTAGGGCTGTAAGAGGAAATTGATTTCCTCCCTTCAAAATAAAAAAAAAAAAAGAAAACTAAAATTTTCTTTTTTAATATATTTCAACAGATCTTTGAGAAGTGAAAAAGGACAGACTATGAATCTTTATTAACCAATGAAAAATACTTGAGAATTAGATCCATTATTAATTTAATCATAACAAAAAATATCTTTAAAACAATAATTAACAATATTGGAAATTTGACAATTGAATTTAAATTATAAAAAATAAAATCTCTAGTCTGATTATTTAAAATATTAAATACATATATTAAAACTAAACATTAAATGTATTTAAATCCGGAACAATCCCTGGATTATGGAATTTAAATTCCAAATATTAAACAAGAATCTATCAACACACAAACAAAAAATATATTTAAAAAATACGATTTTTAATAAAATGCAAATTAATTCTTTCAAAAATAAAAGAAAATCATATTTGTGTTAATTTTTTATTAATAATTTGATAAAAAATGTTTACTCAATATAAATTATCACATATTTAGTTTGATCTTGTTTTTTTTTTTAATAAGCACTTGCTTGAGACTAAATCTATTTTCAAATTTTTCAAAAAACGAATTGATAAATTAATTAGTTATTGAAAATTACAGATAGAACTTAATTTTTTTTGATTTAAAATTTTAAGATTTCTTTTTATCATTTTCCAATTTTTTATGAAGGGAATCTCAAATTTATTTAATTTCAAATTTTAAAAAATATAGATTTTAATTTAAGACAAGTATTTTTAACTTGCTAAATTACTTGCGTGCAAAATATTTGGAAAGTGATATTAAAATTTATTTAAAATATTATAAAATAACCAAAGCTTCTAAATTTTTTATACGACTGCTTTACAAAATTGAGAACTCAAAAGTTTTAAAAAATGTTACTCAAAGTATTTGATTCACTCTTTGAATCATTTTTTAAAATTTTTTAGTTCTCATTCTTTTAAGATGGCTGTAGATTACTTTAAATCAAATATACAAATATACACGAATAACAAATAGAACAAAGATCCAATTTTATTATACAATTCTTAATAGT
This sequence comes from Anaeramoeba flamelloides, assembly GCA_027625915.1. NCBI lineage: Eukaryota > Anaeramoebidae > Anaeramoeba > Anaeramoeba flamelloides. Next base: position 4,881,358 of record JANTQA010000032.1, on the reverse strand, counting down.
ATAAAAAAATAAAAAAAAAATTTTTTTTTATAATAAATAATTATCTAATGTAAAAGTAATTTACTTTTTTAATATTCTAAAATGGATTTTATATTGATCATATAATAAAATATTATATTTGTATAAAAACAAAAATGAAATGTGTATATTGTTTGATGAATACTTTAATAAATTTGAATATATCTTTCAGAAATAATGCCTTCGAAATGAAAATGGTATCGGTATTACTTGTTTTAATTTGCAAGTAATATCCCCATTTTATTAGTAATTTTCGCCTGGAAGAACATAAAAAATGATATAATTTGATGTGATATAACGTGATATGTAAGAAGTTCGAAGAACGACTATTTATATTATCTCGTGCATAAAAAATATATCATTTTGAGAGTCTGAAAGGTAAAGAATACTCTTAATATAAATTGGATAGAACTGAACAAAGGAAACAATTGAATTTTCTCCAATTAGAGTTTGAAAAAAGAAGATCAAGATTTTATTCAAACTTTAGCTGATAATTAAAAAAATTCAAATTAAATTCTCAAAAAATACTGGTTCGAGTAATAATAAAAATTTTAACGATTTAATATCACCAATTAAGTATATAGAGTTATAAATAATTTAACAGTAAAATAAAAAAGTATTAAAACGTTTGTGTTTTGTGAAAAAATATAACACATTTTTATATTTTTTAAATTAACATTAATATATATATAAAATTCCTACTTTCTTTTTCAATTTCTTTTCTATTTTTTTTTTTTTTTATCATTAATCACCTAAATTCTAATATGTACCTTAATTTGTTTATTTAATTTTTTGAAATTTATTCTTTTAATACTTTTTTTTTTTTTTTTCAAACAAATTATAGATAAAAGCCGAAGTGAGATCACGTGAAAAATATGTGTTGCGTTTTAATGTACAAATCTTTTCAATGTCACCTAAAGTGCATTTAGTTGATTTTAGAAAACAACGCGGTAATGTATTTGAATTTACTGAAATTTATAAAACAGCACAAAAAAAATTAAAAAAATTAATGAAAGTTCATACTTTCAGAAAATAAGATCTCTTTTTTAAGATTTCAACATTTATTTATTTATGCTCACTTGATAATCAAAAACTAATTGAAAGTTCTTTAAATCGAAAATTTTTATATTTACTATTTTGAGAACAAAGAAATTAATTAATATTAAAACTGATTTATTTTATATTTTTTTTTATGCTTTTTAAATTTTATTTATTTTTTTTTTTTTGGTCAAAATACCTTAAAAAAGAGATAAATTTCTATTGGTATTGAGAAAGTTACAAATATTAAAAGCAATACTATTTTTTTTTTTAAGGGTATTTTCCATTTTGTTTTCAATTTACTCAATCTTTGGCAAAGTCTTTACCGGAAGAATATTTATCGTACAAAAATAAAAAAAATTATAAGTACAAAGGGAATATTATTTGTGATTAAGAACATTAGACTATTAGATTGTTGATATAGGAAATAAAGTATAACCATGATAATTAATTTAGTGATAAAAAAATCTTTTTTAGGGTGCAGTACCATCACAACAGGCTTGATGATTCCATTATTTTGTTCTTTTTTGGAAATTATATTATTGTTCTTAAGTTCAGATTCATCAAAAAATTAAAAAAAAAAAATTGAATTTTAATTATACTAATTAAATTTTGTAATGGCTAATTTCAAAATTGGTTAACACAGTAATTATTTAATTAGAATATCAATAATTTATAAAAGAAGTTTCTCTAAAAGCAAAAATATGACATTTTATTTATAAAAAAAATTTTTCAAAAATACTTTTTACGATCTTATATTAGGAGAATTTTTTTTTTAATTTTGAAAATTGAATTTTTTGCAGTAAAATTTTTCATAACCTGATTGAATTTTGAAATAAATTTGTAGAATTTTTCATTATCAGATTGGAAATTAATGTTAAAAGAATAAAGATTATTTTCAAGAAAGAAAAATGGGCCAAATTGGAAATCATTCTTCTATTTCATTTTTACAAGTTTTACGAAGTGTAATTATTGAAAAGTGTTATATTTTTTTATTACCATTTATAAATTAGAGTGATTGGTATATTTATTATCAAGTATTCATGGTATGGTAACTGGATCATAATAAAACTGATTTGAAATATCAATATTTATTAATTATTTTAGAAGTTGAATTATATTAAAAATAAAATTAAAAAACAAATGTTTCTTTTTTTAAAACCACAAAAATGAAAAAAATAATCAACTATTAAATTTGACTATTCTCCGGTATTTCAGGATTGAATTTATAAACATTGAAGGAATTTTTGAGAAATAGTTGATGTGGCAAATGAATTTGAAAAGATCCAATAGAAATAATGAAATTAAAAAAAAAATTATGAAATACAAAAAGTGTAATTTATCCTCAATAAAAATAGGTTTCGAAAAAAAATAAATGCAATAGAAGATAAATTATTAGATAGTATTCACCTAGATTAATTATTATTAATTGTGCTTTTGATTGCTTTAAATTAAAGAATTATCTCTAATAATTTCTCAAAAACTGAATTAAGGTTCAAACCTTTAAAAAAAAAAATGAATTACTTTAAAAAAAAAATTAATGAAAGTACTTAAAAATAACTAAATATGAAGGTGGGGGTTTGAGTAAAAAAAAAAGCCACACGTAAACACTTTTTTTCACGATTGTTCTGATTTAACATAAAAATTCAATCTTACCTACAAATTATTAGAATATAGTTTTACTTTGATTTTCTTTCCAAAAAAGTTCAAATCCAAAATCAAACCATAAAAACACTTCCTTCAATTATTAACTTGACCTGTTATTTGACTATAATTAAGGTCCGTTGATATTAGATATAAATAATATTAGTGTTAATTTGTTAACATGGCCATAAAGAATCTATTATAAATATTATTGAACAATAAATTATTAGATTTTTTACTAAGGATCACAATTAAAAAAGTTTCATTTTGGAAAATTTTTTTAATAACCTTGCAATTTAATAATTGAAACTCAAAATAATGGTATTCTTAGATTTAATAAATCAGATTTTGAACTTAGAAAAATAACTATTTTTTTTAATTTTTTAATTTCAAAGGTTAACTCAATAATCATTAACCGAAAAGCGCAAAGATTAATTAATGATTTTTTCATTTTCGAAATCTAATTGTAACATCAATATATTTCTAATATTTGCGAAATAATTTTTCAAAAGAATCTATAAAGTTCCATTATTTTATAATTTAAAAAAATTAAATTTTTTTGCAATTAATCTACATTTCTCAACAAATTTACAAACGATATTTTTCATCTTTAAAGTCTTTAGATTGATAATTCAGCCATTTAAATTTACCATTTAAATGTAGATATGTTTCTGAAAAATTCTTGAGTTTTTTACCTTCTGCAGAGATCCTTTTTAATTTAATCAGATCAAAAAATCTTACTACTTTACTAATCGAATTTTTAGAGACATTTGAACTATGGGTTACTAATGTGATTTGTATCCAGTAACACCATATTTAATCTTAGACTTCTCCTTGCTATATGCTAACCCCTTTAACAATATAAAATCATTTATCTTAAATTTTTACATTATCACATTTCTACAAATTCTAAATTATAGTTATTGAAAAAAAAAAAACAATTTTTTTTTGGTTTAAATACATTAAAAGAAAAACTCTTTCCAATTTTACCTTTTAAAAATTAAAAATTGTGACAATATTTCATTGTTATTATTTCAAAAACAAAATCAATCAATATCTAATGACATTTTCTATTAATTAACAAATATACTTTAAATTCATTTATAATCAAAAAAAAAAAAAAAAAAAATAATAAAATTGTTATTAAGATTATTATTTCAAAACTTGTGAAATAAGAAGATTTCCAAAAATTAAAGATTAATTGTTATAATAAATACTAAATAACAATTTAAAATTCAAAAATTAATAAATAAAAATAAGATTTCTTTTAAAATATAGATGTGTGTTAGATATAATATTATATATAAATATATAATTTCCATAAAGCCAAAAAGCATTTTGATCAAAAATAAAATAATAAATTATTTTAATTTCAATTGTTAATATTTAAAATATTTGAAAAATAATCTTTAAAATTTTTTGTTTCTTTATATCTTTCGATAGTTTCGACCAAGAGATCCCATCTCGTTGGAAGAGGGTGTTGATAAGCCTTTTGTTTAGATCTGGTAAATTTGTTGGCAAACATTGCTGTTGTTCTCACAAGATTGGGCAAAGATTTTTTATTGATGATCATGCCGTCTATTAAAGGACCAAATAGTTTAACTCCATCTTTTAAAAAAATTTGGATTCTAAACAGACCATTTGGCAAGGGATAGATTACGATATGAGCAAAATTAAATTGTGAGGTTATTGTCGTTGGGTCGTATTCTTGATCTTCGTTTTCGGACCAAACCACATGTACCCAATCGTTACCTACATGTCTTTTTTTATTTATTTGCTTTGGATTTTTTTTGGAAGTGGGCATTCTTGTGATCACATGCCAAATAATTTCAAATTGGAAATTTGCAAAATATGGACAAGAAGTACCATCCGTGATACCGTATTTATCCAGCCCACCAAGATACCCCAAATGGTTCGAAGTTTCAATTTCCCATCCGAGTCCATTAACGAATTCTTCATATAAAGGTGATCCATACTCATTTGACAAAATCTCGATCTGCTCATTTTGATTTGGCGAAACATAAATGACACCAATTTTTTGCACCTCTCGTGCATTTCTTTTGTCTAATTCCTTTAAGGATCGATCTAACCGATCTGATCGAGATAAAAATATTAATTCTTCTTTTGAAGTATGGTGGAAAAAGCCCAATTGCGATAGAAGCAATCTGGGTAATAGCCAATAATTATTTATTTCCTTTTTCCCAGTTGGTATTATATCTAGAGCTTCCTTTGTCGTGATTTGATTTGAATTCGTTTTTAAATACGAAATCATTTTTTCTTTTTGATTTTTGTATCCTTGAGAAATTTGCTGATATTTTTCTTCATTTTTTAAATTAATATGTGGCTTGTTTAATTCAATATTTTTTTCTGACTCGATTGTTTCAGAGATATAATTTAACATTTCCCCTAGCATGTCTGTATTTTCATTTTCATTTTCATTCTCATTTTCTTTTCCAATTTCATTTTCATAAATCGGCAATTCCTTGTATTTTCTTTTTCCCTTTTCATTTTCATTTTCTTTTTCCTTTTCAATTTCAAGTTCAATTTTATTTTTTTTGGTTTTGATTTTTTCTTCATATGAGTCCTTGTTATTATTTTCCGAGATGAAATTTTTAATTTCATTTTCGTCCTGTAATCGATTAATAATACTTAGTGAGTTTGGTAATTGTTCACAGTCCCAAATGTATTTACCTGTAATGTCTCTTAAAATTAATCTTATTAAAACTTTTCGCTCATTGGTTTTTTTATTTATAATTGGCAACTGGTGAAGGGATATTATTGTTCCTTCTTTATAAGAAAAAACTTTGGAATAGTTATACCAAGTTTTAACATCAATTTTAGCACTATTAGTGTTACCATTTGATTGATTTTCCTTTTCCTTTTCCTTTTCCTTTTCCTCAACTGAATTCTCTTTTAATTTAGAATCAACTTCCACAATATAGCCATGTGGTATATCTACCATATCGTCCATAAAATGGGAACTGGTCCATTCAATACCTTCGCATAATGGGTTATTACCCCAGGATACCAATAAACGCAATAGAACAATTTCAACAGCAATTACTAATTGATGGCTGAAATGGAGAACCTTTGAATTATTTTTTTGTTGATTTTTCTCCAATTCTGGTCTTTTCAATTTATTTTCGTTATATAGCTTTTCCTTTTTAGTTGCTAAAATTAATTCAAATAAAGTAGTTGTGAGAGCTTCTTTTGACGATTGTGCCCCTTTATTTATTGATAAATTAGAATTGTTGTTTATGTTTAAACTAGAAATTGAACCAAACCCAATTTTAATTTTTGATTTTCGACGGCTTAACAGTGTAACTGTTTCTTTTTTTTTTTTAATATTTTTTTTCTCTTTATTTACTTGATTTTCGTTTTTATTATTTTCATTTTGGTTAAAACTATTTTTAAGATTCTCACTCTCATTAATATTAATATTAAGAATATTATTATTATTATTATTATTATTATTATTATTATTATTATTATTATTATTATTATTATTATTATTATTATTATTATTATTATTATTGTTACTATTATTATTATTATTGGGATCATTATTGTTTTCTTGAGTCTTTTTATTATTATTATTCATGTTTTTTTCAATGTCATTAATTCCTAAGCAATTTGTCAATGTAGCAAAAAAAATGGAACTAATGTCTTGGTTTAGTAATAAATCTGGTAAAGATATTAACCATTCTAATAAATTGTTTAAAATAAAAATAATATATTTTGGAATTTCAACAATTGGAAGTTTTTCCTTTTTTTGTCTTTCCGATGAATAAATTAAGGAATCAATTTTCTTTAAAAGTTCTAAAATGATTTTACATTGGTCTTTAACTAATTGCGGAATGATTTGTGGGTTCAATTGATTAATTTCCGTTGAATAGGTAGATATACTAGATAATGCAGAATTAGCTGCCTCGGATACCTCATCATTTGCACTATTGCAATAAGTAACAAAGGTCTTTATTGAATTAGAAATGATTGAAACATCCTTTGGATATTCAGATTCAAGTTCAACCAAACTACAAGTGCAAAGAGTCCAAATACCAATTAATTGATTTTCATTGTTTATTATAATTTCTGACTGATTTCTTAAAAGGAAGTTTGATAAATATTTCACTATTTGAGATCTTAATTTAATTTTCTTGTTATTAAAAAATTTATTAAAATTTTCGTTTTTATTTTTATCATTAATTAATTCTCGAAATAATTGGTTTGTCTTAAGGGATTCCTCTTTTAAAAGATTTATTTTGTTTGTTATATTTTTATTGTTTTGTTCCTTGATAAGAAGATCTTTCAAATTCATCATTTCAACTGCAACCATTTCCCTTTTTTCTAATTCGTAATTTAATAATTCTTGAATTTCAATAAATTCATTTAAATTATCGCTTTCAATAAGATTCATGCTTGAGTAATTATACATTTCCAAATTTTGAAATTGTTCTTGGAAGCATATCATTGACGATAGTAAGGTAATTGCATGATATAAAATCGTCTGAGGTATCTCCCCTTTATTATTAGAACTTAAAAAGTATTCCAACGCGTCAACAAATGTGTTTAATAAACCGTTTTGCCCCGGGAAGCAATATCCAAATAAATGAGAGCCATATCTAATAATACTGCCCATTATTAGAGGGTTTTTTAAGGCTAGCCCTTTCATTAATACAAAATAAAAATAAGACAAATATTTCTGATCGATTTGATCTGGATAGTTGTGACAAAATAATTGACAAATACCACCATAACCTAAAATACGCCCCAGTAAATGCTTTTTTTGATCACCTAAACATGTATTAAATAAAATTGGAGAAAATAATTTTAAATAGGGCATAGTTTTATAATTTGAATAATTAATTGCTGTTTCATCATATTTGTTTTTTTCATTCATTAATTGATTTAATTGCACTTCACCCATTCCCTGTTGTTGCTGTTGGTGCTCAATTATTTTTTTAAGTTTAATTCCCTTTTGTAATTCTTCATGTTCATGTTTTTCCTTTGCAATTTCAATCATGCTTTGAATTTTTAAGAGTAAATTAAAAACTTGAATATACGTAGCTATGACAATTTGATGAATTCTTTCATCTTCGATCATGGAGACATTTCCTAATAAATTAAAAATCTTGTTCCAAAAAAAAACTGCCTTTGAAGCCCTCCACTCTTGATTGTCTTCAAATTTTAAACAATGTGGTAAATCCTTTTCCCTTTTGCTGATCGGTGGAATGAAAATATAGTCATTTTCAAAATTTATACTTGGCTGGTTCCTCCGTAGGGAATCAACATATAATCGCGTTTCATTGGTAATCTGGGATAAATCAGACATTGTTTTATCGTCGATAACTTGCTTTGTTACTTTGAATAAATGATGATGGAACATTACACATAATTTGGTCAACGCACGTCTCCATTGGATTACTGAATCAAAATGATTCCTAATTGTTAAAAATAAATTCTCAAATAGATTCCAATGATACCGGGACATTGTTCTGGTTGAAATAAAGATATTAAATAAGGCACCAACTATGTTGCTAGATAAGATTTCAAAAATTTTATTGTCTTTATCTTCAATTAATTTTAATACCACTTTGATAAATGACTCGATTAAATAATAAATTGTCTGTTGTGATAAATAATATGTTTTTTGTTTGCAAAAGATTTCAATCATTTCGATAAATTTTTTTAATCGAATGACTAAAAATTCTTCGTCCTTTGATTCGTATTTGATATGAAATCCATTAAGAACATGGGTAATGAAAATTTGAAAATAATTCTGAACATTCAATTTGATTTGATCTGGAATGTTTTGTTTAAATTTAATCCATTTTTCATATTGCTCAATTACTTGGTTGGTTACGTGATCATATGAAATCGGTAATAATAATGATTGCTGAAAAATTTCAAATAATATTTTTTTATTGTTTTCGTTCGTAAATAAGAGATTTTGTAATTCTTCATTCTTAATCCAAATTAATATGTATTCAATTAATAATTCTTGAAGTTCAAATGGACAATGAAGACGGAATCCAACATCTAATTATTATTATTATTATTATATTGTTATTGTTATTATTATTTTAATTATAAAAATATTAAAATTATGGTTTAATTTTTTTAAATTTTGAAAAAAATTTACTTTGGAACAAATAAATTATTTTTGTAGATTATTAAATAATTTTGAAAATTAATTATTGCCCAAATCATCAATTTTTTAAAATTTTATTTTGAATTTTTGAGTAAATTATATTTTTCGTTTGAATAATTTCAAAAAAATGAAAAATTCTGTATAAATACATTTTTTTGTAAAGCTTTGATAAATTCTTTTTTTTTTTTTTTTTTTTTTTATTTGGATAACCCTAAATAATTATATTGGAATGTAAACTCTTTTTCAGTTACAATTACCAAGTTTAATCAATGAAATAAAACAAATGGTATGTGTTTTGTATTATATTATTTTCAAAATAAATTTTCATTTTGTAGAACAAAATAATTTTTTCTAATTTAGTCAATTTTTTTCTAATTTAATCAATTTTTTTCAAAATTCATCTTTTTTTTTACAACTTCTTAGTAATCTGATAACAATAAGTTCCTAAAAATTTAAAAAAAATTATTTGTTCATTTTTCATAAATCTGATAACTTAGGTTTAAAAAAGTTCTTTACAAAGAATATTTTGAAGATCTAACTAATTTTAACAAAGTTTCTTAACATTTAAACCAAAGAAAATACTTTTTTCAAAACTGAGTAAAAAAAATTTCTCAAATAAAAAATGAAGCAAAAATTTGAAAGTCTTTATTTGAATTTATTAGTACTTTTTTTAAGACAGTCAATTTAAAAACAAAAAAAAAACGACATTGAATAAAAAAAAATAAACATTAAGAAAATTGAGACAATATAATATCTTTAAATAATATTTTTATTAGTAAAAATTTTTCTTGTTAACCCCCTTTTCAGTGAAAATTCATGTATAATAGATAATTCTCATTTCAAAAATTATGACTCACATTTTTATTCAGTTTTAATTTTATTTTTTACAGTTTTTAAAATATCAGCCTTTTTATATGTTTGGAATGATTTAAAAGTGAATTGTTAAGAAAGATTTAATAATTTGTTCTTGAATACAAAAGATATATATATATATATATATTCAATCTATTATTTCATGTGAGTCACAATTTTTAAAATAGGTTTTTTTATATTGGCAAAAAATATCTCATTAAATCTTTAAGTTTAAACAAAAATCAGACTTTATGGTTTTAAGATCAAATTTGAAACAAAATCATTTATTTTTACAAAAAAATTTTATCTGGTGTATGAATATAAAAACAAAAATTCAGTTAATAATTGTAAAAAAAAATTTTTTACAATGAATGAAAATAAAGGAAAGTAGTAAAGTACTCAGTACCAATTTGTTAGGTTTTGTATTCAAAACCCCTAAATATCAATTTTTGAAACTCTTTATCCTATTTATAACATCCTAAAATCAACTAGCCGCAATTTTAACCAAAACTAAGTTTGAAACTCCTGAAAACTTTAATTAATATAGGAATCACACGATTGAAAATATTTTTGGAAAGTTAAAGTCTAAATAAAAATTCGAACAAAATATCTCTCAATTTATTAAGTGGATCTGATTCATGAAACAAATTCCATACATGCACAATTCAACATTATCTCTAATACACAGTTCGAGAGTAGGACACATAGAAATAATACTAGTGTTGTTATCTTGAATGAAAAAAAATAAATAAATTTTTTTTAAAAATAATATTTGATCTTTATATTGGTTACTGAGTTTGATAATTCTTTAATAATAATTATTTTATAAATGTTTAATCAAATAAATTTCATGTTTTCTTTTGTGTTCATTTTTAAATATTTTATTATTCCACAAATATCTTGAATTTTTTTAAACTAAAATGATAATAATGTGAAGGATGATCCGATAATTTTATATAAAAATACAAATAATTAATTTATTTAAGCTTGAATAATATGAAAATTTTAATCTAGAAAATAATTATTTTGTGATCTGGTAAAAAAAAAAAAACAGAAAGAAAGAGAAAAGAAAGAAGGAAAAGAAAAGAAAAATATCTTACGAATATCATCATTAATCAAATTTGTTTCTCTAGCTACAATTGGATAAAGTGTTGGAATAAAACATTTAAAAAAAATTGTAATCCAAAAGGTTTTTTTTTCTGTTTTTTCAGTGATAAATTTTAGAAGACTAAGAAAAAGATTAAGCCGCTCTTCTTTTGTATTTTTTGTAGCTTCCTTTTTGTTAGTGCCTTTTATTGGGACTATTTTATTATTAGATGTGTAATTTTTTTTTTTTTTTGTTTTAAGTTTTTTATTAGTTAGTTTTAAGCAATTATTTTAATTAAAAAAGTTATTTAGATGTCTTATTTTTTTTTTTATTATTATTAATATTCCAAAGATTCAGTAATAAACTTAAAATTAATAACTTCAGATACTATTAAATTATTTTTCAAATAAGGTTTCTACTTGAAAATTAATAATTTGAATATATAAAATCGATATGTCTTTTACTACATTTTTTGTATTTTTTATTTTTTCTAATTTTCTACTTTGGGAACACCATAAATAATATTGATTCTTATTTGAATATTAAAAAATGAATGAGAATTGCAGATCAATAAAAAATAATAATAATAAAAATGTTCAAAGAGAATATTAGACTGAAACAATTTATAATTTATTTTGGATATATAAATAAAAACATATTAATTTGGATTTGAATGAATGTTGCTCTTTGAAATGTGAATTTAACAAGGTTAAAAAAGTTTAGGTAATTGGTTTTTTTGATCAAAGGCGATTGATCCAAAATAGGATCTGGAATGAAAAAAGAAAAGTTTTGAAACAATACAATTTTAATAAACATCAGAAGGTATTTGATTTTTTTTGGAATAATTTTTTGAAAACTATCTTAGTAATTTCCAATTCTAAAAGATAAAAAAGTTATTTAATTTAGAGACTAGGACTGGAAAACTGGATTTAATTGCTTTTTTTTTTGAAGTTAAATTTTCTTTAAAAAATTAAATCTTTGACAGAAATCGAGGATTTGGGAATCATTTTTATTAATGGGGTTGATTTTTTAAGATTATTTTTTTTCTAGTTAGTTTGAAATTTTATATCTACTCTTAAAAATAAAACCCTTTAGTACTTGAATGTTTGGTAGTAGTTAGATTTTGTATTTTCTTGAATGAAGAAAGTGAAAAAATAGAGAAATTTATTTTATCAGCTCATAGAAAGGACAGTTTAATTTCAATTTAGGTTTTAGAATTGTTTTGTTTTGGTGGAGTGTATTCTTGTTGGTATAGAAAAAAAAAAATGAGTTGAATTTTTGAAAATGCAGATATTTATTTAGTAAAAAAATTCTTTTGTTGTTAACCTTATTTGATTGAAAGTTTAGTAATCAAAAATCTGTAATAATAACTCAAAAAAAATTTTGATTCACTTTTTTTACTTTTTGATTTTCAATTTTTTGATTTTGTTAAAATTTTCAAGCTTTTATTTGTTATAATGATTACTAAAAGTGAATTACAAATACGATTTAATAATTAATCATGCTTGAATACTAACAGATATATATATATTTTTTTTCAATTTATTATTTTGGGTTTGTCACAATTTTTGAAATGGATTTGGTGTTTACTATACCAAGACCCACCATTTAACCAAATTCAAAATTCAAAATTCAAAATATATTATGATACATTTTCATTTTGATAATTCATAAAAATTAAACAATATTTTCAGTAAAAAATTAAAAAAATAAGAATTGTTTGTTTTGAAACAAAAATTTTTCCAAATTTCAACAGTTGTTCCATTTTTTGTGATTTTTTGTTAAAGAAAATGTACCAGTTCTTTGTAAAAACCTTTTGAAAACAAGAGTAAAAAATAAAATTTTAGATTGCTTCGGGTCCACTATTTTCATCGCTCAGGTGGTTTAGGCTTTTTTTTTTACAGAATTCTGCAAATTAATTATTTATGTGTAAAATTTTTCTTTTTTTGTCACTTGTTTTTGAAAAAGAGATCTCAAAATATTTCCATTTGTGATCCAAACAAAAATAAATCATTATTTTCAAGGTATGTTTTGTATTATTGAAACTGAAATAGCAAAAAATTGATTTTTCATTTCCTTTACAAAAATTTTGTTTTTCAAATTTTTTGTGAATTTTTATGACGTTCTCTCAATTGATTTAGATTCGTATCTAATAATTTTAAGTTTTCTACTTTCCTATTAATATTTCCATTGTCTTTTTTTGAAAATTATAAATTTTAAAATGCTGTGTAAAGATAAAGTATTTTTTTCAATTTATTATTTTGTGTTTGTCACAATTTTTGAAAAAACGTTTTTGTTGAAACAAAAAGGAACAAATTTGATCAATGATAATTTCATTCTCAGAGTTGAATTTAATTGTGACAATTAAGCATTGAATCGAAGAACTTAATTTTCTAGAATGAATTTTTCAGATTAAAGGAGAAAAACTTTTCATCTTGGTTTTTTTTTTTAATCAAGTTATTGTTGCACAGTTATCCTTCTGGCTTTAAAAAAAACAGAAGAGAACTATTATTGAATAACACTATTTAAGAAACTCGAATTTGTCATCGATCGAACTAGATTTAAATTGATCTTGTTGAATAAAGATTAGAAGTAAACGAAAAAACAAAAAAAAAAAAAAAAACTTGATCAATTTTTTCCCATTTAATAATGAAACACAAGTCAAAATTTTAGTTTGGTTTCATAAGTTCAGTTCCCTTCTAATGGTAAAAATATTTGACTCAGGTTCTTTTTTTTTGGAAACAAATCGTTAAAATACATTTGCAAAAGGAGGTCTGTATTTTTTTTGAAAATAATTATCCAATCTCTTTTGATTTTTATCTTTTTGATGCTAATGTGTTACTTAACACATTTTGAGTTTTGGAGAAACTTCACTCTCAAAATAAGTCAAAAATCGAAAATCGAAAATCAAAAAAAGAAAATGAGATAAAATTTTGATCCCTCAATTAAAGTTCAATACCTGTTTGAAAAAATTCAATTATTTTTCTCCTTTCTCTGATTACACAAGAACTGGACACTGGAAAAAAAAAACTCGTAATTTGGAAACATTTACAAAATATCGAAGCGAAAAGAAGAAAGTTTGTTTGGTGTCAATTACAAAATTGTGTACTAAAAAGTTAAAAAGACTGTATAAAAGAAGAAACTTACTATTCAGAGGTTTTGTAGCTAACCTGACCGAGTTCAATTGATAGTCTGCGAGAAAAGGCTCAAAGCTAATGATATTTTTTAATAGCTCCAATTGTGCTTCCTCAACATTTTCGGCAATAATGTCGAGAAAGATTAGGAATTGGTTAAACCCTCGTTTTCGAACACTTGGTTTATTTTCTAAGCTACAAAGAAATTCAATTAATTCAGCTTGAAGACAAATAAAAAAGATCAAATCAAAAGAAAAAAGGAAAAAGGAAAAAAGATAAATAAAGAAAAAGAAGAAGGTTTGTAAAAAAATTCACAAAAACCAGAAGAAAAGTGGCATTTGGAAATATTATTAAATACTTACTAAACCCTTTATTTTCCCATTTTAAAGTGATGGCTTGTTTTGAAAACAATTGTAACTTTTCAAATATTGCAAATAAAACATTATAGTCGCTTGTTTTTGGAAGTTTGACTTCTATTTTTATTTGTCAATTAAAAATTCGAAAAAAAAAATTCAAAAGTCAAAGGTTAAAATTTTTGAAAAAAAAAAAAAAAAAAGACAGGAAATATTTTTTGTTTTCAATTACTCTTTTTTCTTCTGGATCCTTCTTGTCCATGAAATGCACTCGATAGCACTGGGTAGATTTCCTGATAGTTTTCATGAAAAAAACTAATTTCTTGTTCTTCTCTAATGAGGGCTTTTAATATAAGAAAAAAAATTTTTTTTTTAAAAAATTGTTTTGTTATTAATTTTTGTCAGTTTTGCTAATGATCTGAAGAAAGAATAAGAGAAGCAATACCCAAGTATTCAGAAAGAAATCGAATTCTTTTTAAGGCTGGTTTTGTTTTTTCATTCCAACCTGTTAACTTTTTTGTTTGTTGTTTGGACATCTCAATGGTGTAACAGTAACAATCAAAAAAACGAAAAAATAATTCCAAAAATCTGTGATTTATCCAATTTTATTTAAGTTCACAAGACACTAACTAATCATTTTAGACCAATTGTAGTTCAATTTCCTCCTCAAGTCATTTTCGCTTTTTGAATTGACAATCAGTTTTTGGAAGTTTTGAAACTTTTGTAAGATAGGTTTTATAAGGGATGTTACTTGACTCAAATATTCTTTAATTTTCTTTTTTTAAATAGAGTATCGTGATTTGGTTTTAATTGTAAAATTCACTAAATTTTTTTTTCTTGTTCTTTTGTTTTGTGTAGTTCTATCAAAGAGAATTTTCACTTTTAAAAATATTTGGTTTTTAGAAGTTACTTTTTCCAAAAGGATCCAAAAGATTTTCAATTAAGAGATGAACAATTAAGGTTCCATGTTATTTTTTATTTTAAAAAATCTAAATTTTAAAGAAATCAGGTTAGTTGTCGAATAAAAGGGAAAAAATATTCACTTCATTTTCGTTTTTTTTCTTTTACAAATACGCTAACAGAAGACATCAATTAAAAATTGTGAAACCTAAGTTTATTTATTCTACCTTTTTTTTATTGTTATTTATGATACTGTTAAACAATAAAATCAAAAAGAGAGTATTTTTTCTCAATCTTTAAAAAGGAAGCTTAATTAGACTGATCAAAAGATCACTTCTACTTGTTTTTGTGCTTTTTTCAACTACCATTTGCCCCAAAATATGTGCACCAAAATTTTCATTCAGCTTTATTTAAAATAAGATTTTAAAATCATGTAACAATTTGAATTTTTAATTCTTTAAGGGATTAGCTTCACAATAGATTTCTCTATAATCAAAGTATGTTGTAATTGGGTGTAAATGATATTAGTGTACCATGGCTCGAATAGCTCTAAAAAATCTATTATAAATCTTATTGCAAAATAAATTATTACATTTTTTACTAATGATCACAATTAAACATTTTCATTTTGAAGAAATTTTTTTTAATTCCTTTTCCAAATCTAAATATAGAAACTCAAAATACAGTATTCTAAGTATTTAATAATTTAGATTTAGAGCTTCCAAAAATAACTATTTTAATAATTTTTTAAATTTCAAAGATTAACTCAATAATAATCAAAATAAAAGCACAAAGACTGATTAGTTTTGCTTGCTTTTGATAAAGTTACTTGTGGTATCAATATATTTCCCCGATTTGAGAAATAATTTGACAAAAAAATCTCAAAGTGAATTATTTAAATATTTTTTAAAAAAATTAAATTTTTTAATGACCAATCTACATTTCATCATAAGTTTAAAAAAGATATTTTTCAGTTTATAGTCTGAATATTGATAATTCAACCTTTAAATTTATGGCGAAATGCAGATTTTATTCTGAAATTGCAGGGTTTTTTACTTATACATAGATCATTTTTAATTGATGAGATATACAAATATTACTACTTGACTAATCGATTTTTTAGAGACATTTGAACCATGTAACACGAATGTGATTTGGTCCAATAACAACATAATTTGATCCTAGGCTTCTCCTTGGTAGATGCTAGTCCCTTAAAATCAGTTTAAATTATGATTTCCCCCCTTTTTAAATTTGGGACTTTGATCGTTTAATACTGTAGTCAAAATAAAGTGTGTAAAAAAATTTAATATCTGATTCAAAATAAAAATGCGTGTTTTTTTGTTATTGAAGACCTATACAGTACCCAATCAAGGAAACCAATAATAAACCCTACAAAAATATAGCACTGGTTTCTTAAAGTTCTATTATTCAAAAATAAATTGGAATAATGAAGTATCAAAGTGGAAAATTTATCTCAAAAAATATAGTAAATTTTTTTGAAAAAATTTTTTAATCATCAAAAAAAACAAAAAAATTAAAAAAAAAATTGAGAATATTTTTGGAAAATTTTCAACTATTTAGATTAATAATTTAAATTTTAATAAAAATAACCAGACCTTTACTTTCAAAATTGATTTGAACTTAGGTATACTATTGTACAGTTGATCGGATGTTACCTTGGTACAATAAGAAAAAAAGCACGGGAAGTATTTTGAAACACGGATTATAGTCTTTTTGCACGCATTATTTTGATCACTGTAAATTATTTTCTTTTCCTTTTGGGAATTGAGACTTTGTTGGGTTTTTTTAACTGTATAATTCTTCGAATGTGTGTCTTTTGGAAAGCTAAGTGAAAATTTTGATTGATTTATTTTACACTGAAGAGTAATAAGAAGTAAATTGTTTTGGGTTTTCAAATAAAACTATTACCTATTAATTAAAAAATATCAGTGCTCTTGTTCTTTGGATTAAATGAATTTCAAAAAAGTGGAAAGAAATTTCGATCCAATTTTTTTTATTATTGTGTGCAGTATTTTGGTGATCTTATTTGAAAAATAATTGAAGATCTCAAAATTGAAAAACAATAATTATTCAATTATTTTAAAAACAAATAACGATTTGAGACAAAATGTCCAACACGATTTTAAATTGAGAAAATAACTTAAAATCCAAAACAAGATCAACTAAAAAAAGAATAAATAAATAAAGACAAAATGAAGTACAAAACACAATAATAGTTTGTATAATATGATCTATTGGTAAGGCTTTTTCTTTGATCAATTATTCAAAAATTTCCTATAACTTCCACTGAAAAGACCAAAAATTTCAACCTCCTTTAATGTAAACTCTTTTTCAAATAAAAGGGCACAAAAAATTTTAAGAATTATTCATAAATGAATCAAATTAATTGTAGTATCATTCAAAAATCTAAGAAACGCTTTAAAACCTAAAAAAACACTCAAAAGAATCTTTAAAACCCATTAAAACAAAACAATAAAAATTAAAATTCAATATTTTAAAAATTCGTGTGCCTTTTTATATGAAATGAGAAATCTCATTTTGTAAATTGTAATGAAAAAAATTATAAACCCAATAAAAACCTTTGAACAAGGCGAATTGGGAAAAAGTTCTCAACATTTTATTGATAATTCTTTACACGTCAAACTTTTGTTCTTTAAAGTCTAATATTCAATATAAAGCCGCAATTCATCTTGTTATTTTGTTGGAATTCTTTTTTCTTTATTTCTCTTTTCTTTGTTCCATGCATCAATCCAATAATGGTCTTTCTTAATTCCTATTTCTAGCTCATTCGAAATCAAACTTAAACTGTTTCCATTTATAGACTGGTAGATTATTTCCAAATTGATTTCTTCTTATCTTGCTTTTTCATTTTCCAACTGTTCAATATCCAAAAATAAAAAAAGCAAAAAATGAAAAAAAGAATAATTAAAATTAAAATCACCAATAAGTAATTATCTTATAAACAATTAAATTTGATGGTATTGACGATTTGAGAGGTGTACCCTTTTGTTTGAAAAATATTTTATAAAAAAATCTCAAATTAAAGAACATTTATTAATTTTTTTTTTAAAAAATTATTTTACTCGAATTTGAATTTTGTACCTTAATTTAAGATATTTTTTTTATGTCTTAACTTTCGTTCAAAGTTTGTTTTAAAAGTGGAACTAACTGTAATAATTATTACGAATACCAAAAACACTTGAACAATTTCAATAAGAAAGTAGATCTAAAACAGAGTATGTTTGTTCGGTTGAAAATAATATAATGTATCATTATTTGATGACAATTTGTTTCTTCTTTTAATTTATTTTACTTTTTACTTCCAGGTTCTATTAATGGTTCCCTATTTAAAACCGTGTTACCCCCCCCCCCCCGGTTTTATCTATCTTCTCAAATTACAATAATATTTTTAAGATTATTATTAAGGATCCGGTTATTATAGTGAAAAATAATTTTTTTCAAAATAAAAAAAAATTTAGTAATTTTTATAAGCATATATCACCAATTAAAAACTAACCAACATCTTTTGAACATTATCTCTGAAAACTAAACAAAGAAAAAAATGGATAGTAGAAGAAAAAATCATTAAAGAGTGACACATGATTTTCAATTTGAAAAGCTGAGAAATTTAATTTTGAAAAAAGCTGTATATTAATTGATATATCGATCTTTGATACTTGTTGAAGTTTGAAAGCTTTTATTATTATTTTTTTTTTCTATTTAGTTTTTTTATCATAAAATATAACCAAATCCCTACTCTGTTAAATTTAGAGAGTTACAAAATATCCACAACTTTGATTAAATTGTATTAAATTGATTGTTCACTCAAAGAAAAGAAACTGTTTCAAATTGTAGAAATTTAACCCTTTGTAAATAATAACAGATAAAAAAAATTATTTTTTTTTATTCAATTTCTCCCTTTTAAAAAGAAATATATGATCCCTTTTTTAATTGTATTTTTTACCCATAGAGATTGAAAACTTTTTTTTTAAATTTGATTTTTTGGAATTGAGATTCTTTGTAGACTTTTTTTTATTGAATTTTTTGCCAATGAGATCTTTTGAGATTTTTTTATGTTAGTGGAATTTTTTGACATTTGGAAGACAGCTAAACTATTTCTTTTATTTTTATATTTTTTGAAATTGGAGATTCTTTAAACTTTTTTTTTGTTTTAAGAATTATTGTTAGATTGAGATAAATTGTTTTTTTTTTGTAATTAATTTTAAATTTTTCTTTGTGAGTCATTAAATTTTTTATTTTATTTATATTTTGAAATTAGAGACCCCATGTATGAATATTTTTTTTTTGATTTAACTTTTCAGCTTTTTTTTTTGTATAGAATTTTTATAGTAGTCATTTTGTGGATTTTTTGTTTTGTTAATTGGATTTTGTATGATTAAGATTCTCTGTATTTATTTTTTATTGTCTAAATTTTTCTAATTGGTAATCTGTGAAACAGTTTTTTTGAGAATTGTATTTTTTGGCACAGAGATACTGTAGAATTATTTTTTTCGTTATTTGAATTTTTTCAATCAAGAGAAGTACACTTGCATAATATCCTTTTCCCTCCCAAGTTATTCCGTCGATATGGAGATAATTTGTTGTAAGTGACTATACCCATATTTACGAAATAACAGTTAAAATTGGATCAGCTAAGAATCTAAAACGAAAGTAAACTTTCAAAATGGAAAAAAGAAAACCAGTTGAAAATTTGTTTCTTTTAAATTTCAAACACAGTAAGGAAAAGAAGGGCAAATTAAACTCAAAAATTTTCATTCTTTATTTCTTATATATATTATTTTTATTATGTTTTTTTTTTTGATTTTATTGCAATCATTGCTTCCAGATCTGAAATATTTTTTTTTGTCTTGTATTTTATTGAACCTAAACTTTTTAAATTTAAATTTCATCATTATTGTAAACTTAGTTTCAGTCAAAGTAAACCAACATTTTTTCTAAATATCAAACATTTTTTAAAAATTACCTTTGAAGATTAATTATGAAATAAGTAGAATAATAAGCATTGAAGAAAAGTTGATACCCACCTGAAATAAAACTAATAAAAAATTAGATATTTTTACAAAATTGAAAAAACTAAAATTCTTAGATACTATTGAGAAAAAAAAATAATGCTCATTTTGATCTTCCTATTCAAGATCCAAATAAAATTCCAATAGAAATCAAATTGATTTCTCTAAAATAATTTTTACTTTATCAATAACTTTAGAATAACACCTTTATACCAAATGAATTGAATTATTGGTGAAAAAGTTATTTTTAAATGAATTAAGTTTTAAAAAAAAAAATCAAAAAAAAAAAAGTATAAAAAATGTGAAAAAATGATAAAAATCAAAAAATAATATTTTTCTTCTAATATCTATTCAAACTCTTTAAACATGTGTAATTGACCCACCGCAATGACTTCCCCCCTTAACTGAAAAATGGTTTATTATATGTAAAAATAATATATTAATATTCAATCTTGCATACATCCACCCCATATACCCTAGTCAATCCATACTTGTAAATATTCTCACATTGTATAAACATCTATTGAATTAAACCTGTGATACTAACTCAACACACCATGTCCAACTCAACATATTTTATCATTCAAAAATTACCCTTACTGAGTATGTACTTACTCTAAAAAATATTATAGAAAAAAAAGTTTTTAATCAAATTATAAATTATTCCCATTTTAAATCCAGCAACTTGGGAAATAATTAAATTCACAGCTATGTTTAATCATCTTTTCAAAGAATCAGAAAAACCAACCATATTTAAAATGATCAGGTAAGTAAAAATTTTTTCTATATAGTCAAAAACATTTATTTTTTTGATATGTTATTTGAAAGATGGATTCAAGTCCAAAGAAATTATACCGGAGTCAATTAATGATCTTTTTAAATAAATTATTTCGAAACTATATTAATTCAACAGGTTGGGAGGCTAGTAATAAAGTGTATCAACTATAGTATTTACAGCGTTTGAATTGATATTAAAAAAAAAAAAAATATTTTGGATATTTCAAAATTGAAATCATTTTTTACTTTTTTTTTCTTTTTTTTTGATTTTATTTTTTTTTATGTACCAGTAATTCTTTTGCAAATTTTTATTTTATTTCCAGACCCATATGCTCCCAAGACCAAAAAAAACACCAAAATTGTAAAATTGAAAAATATTTTAGTTAAAAAATTTAAAAAAGACTATATGAAAAAATAAAAATATATAAAGTTTCCATTTAACTTTTTCTTGAAAACATTTTCTACCAAAATGATCTAATTCAAACTTGAAATTATCAATATTTTTATATACAATATCTTATTTTAACTCCTTTACTAAAACAAATTCAAAATTATGGAAATTTTATTTTCACAAAAGGTACTAATTTGGTCTTCAAATGTTTTTTTTAGTTCTAAATGGTAAAAATTAACAAAAAGCTATTTAAAAAAGATAAATTCCATAGAAAAAATATTCTAATTTAATATATTAACTTATTCTTTGATTCCAAACTTTTCTCAACACCAATTTTTCAAAAAAATAAAAAAGTGCATAGTAATTTCAAAAAAATATTTTTGATATTCAAAAGTCGAGAGTGTTTTTATTCTAAAAAAATTTTATTCCAGTGGTTAATCGAATTAAGTTATAATCAAAATTTTGAAAAATATTAAACAGAAAAAAATATTACTTTTTAATATTAAGGACATATTTACTTGGTAAAACCCATGATATTTTATGTTATTGAAACAGTAAAAATTATTGTAGAGAAATCATTTTGAATTCTATTGGAATTTTATTTGATCTTCAATAGGAAGATCAAAATAAACCTTGTTTTTTTTCTCAAAAGATTACCTAAGAATTTTAGTTTTTTCTATTTTTAAGAAAATATCTATTTATTTATTAGTTTTATTTCAGGTGGATATCAACTATTCTTTGATGTTTATTATTCTACTTATTTCTTATTTATTCTTCAAAGGTCATTATAAAAAATAATTGTTCTTTGAAAATTTTTTTGGTTCCCTTTGCCAAAAAAAACTTTTTTTCGAAAACATTAATTATTTTTTTAATAATTAATGATAAAAAAAAGAAATTGAAAAATTTTGAATATTTTTTAATATTAACCCTTAGATACTATCAAAAGTAATTTAACTTATATTTGTTTAATATCCTTTCCCAATAGGAATCTATATCAAAATAATCTTATTTTCATAGGTTTTTCTATCAATGGTTGATTTTATGTCTTTGTAAATATCTCGTTTTTTTAATTATTTAAGAAAAAAGCTTTCAAACAGATATCTATTGTTCCATATTTTTTCCGTTTTTTTTTTTTTTTTTCGATCTTTTATGTAAAATAATTTTTTTAATAAATGTATTATTTTTTAAATTCATCTATCGCTCTATTGACAAATATCTCTATCTTATAATGGAATTTTGCTAATATTTTAAATTAAAAATATAAAAACTTTATTTTAATTAAAATTGCATGTGTTATTAATATATAAATATTTATTGATTATATATTTTTAAAAAGTAAATATTATATAATTATTGAAAATTTGTATTTGCTATTCGAAATTATTTGATGTTGTATTTCTTCTTGAATCTTAAATTTATGAATTAATTATTTCATAAATAATATATTTAGTGTATTTTTTTCCGAATTAATTCTTCGTTGAAAAAATAAAGAATTGATTTACTTTTTTTTTTCATTATTTTCTTTGCTTTGTTTCAATTTTTTTTCTTCCTTTTTTTGGGTTTTTTTTAATGATTCCATTCTCAATCTTTTTTCAATTTCTCTATTTTGAATTTTATTTTCGATAAGATCATGAAGAGCTATAACAGATCTAACCATTGACGAAAGATAAATTGTTAATGTCATGTCGTTATTTGTTATTGAAATTTGTGAATTTAAATTATTTGTATCCAAATTTAATCCAATGTTAAAAATGTCTTGGATATTGGAAATAATTAAATGGTTGGGATGCAATTTGCCTGCTAAAACATCTTGTAAATATTTTGACATTTCATTTAATCTTTCTTTAAACCCTTTAAGTGCTGAGATTTTGGATCCAATGCTCGTTGTTAAATTGTTGACAGTCGTGTCTTTAATGTCACGTAATAAATGTTCAACACCAACCTCTTCCGCTTCAAATGCACCAACTTCACTTGGGCAATGTTTAAAAGTTCTTTTCGATTCTTGCCCATCTTTCTTAACTTCTTCAATCGATCTAAACGATTTGACTGGAATTCCAAGGGCACCATCACCTTGATGGACATTAATAATGACAAAGGCTGGATCCTGAGTATATTTCCTAAATATTTCATGAATATCAAGATCAGATTTTCGAATTGAAGGGCCTGTACTATACCATCCAACAATTCGTTCTTTGGCTATTGTTTGTTTTTTTTTTTGAATTTATAATCGAGAAAAAGATTCGTTTTTTTTTTTTTATTAAATTTTGGTTTTATTTGATCGTTTGGATTTTTATTTTATTTACAATTAAGGCTCTATCCATTTAACGTGGATTTCCTCCATACTCAGAGGGGTGGATAGACACTAAAAATGATATTGTGAAATCGCACTTCTTTTGATTGACAAAATTCAAATAAAAAAAAAAAAAATTCATAGGATCTCTTTGGCAAAAAAATTCAATTAATAAAAAAAAGTTTAAAAGCATTCTCAATTCCAAAAAATCAAATTTCATAAATAAAAAAAAAGATTAAAAGGATTTCTCAATTTCAATTTTCAAATGTTAAAAAAAAAAAATTACTCCTTTCTTATTTTCTATTTCCAAAGGGTTAAATTTCTTAAATTTGAAACAAATTGTTTTCTTTCAGTGCACAATCAATTTAATTCAGTTTAATCTGATTTGTGGTTATTTTGTAACTGTCTATATTCGACAAAGTAAGGATTTTGTAATATTCTTTGGATAAAAATAACTTCTTTGAAAAGGAAAAAATGAAAAAAAAAAATCTTCAAGATCTCAAAAAGCGTCAAAGAGAGACACTTCTAAACCAACACAGTTGTATTCACAATTATATTTCACATACATTCAAATTGGAAATTGAGTGTCGCTCTTCAGCGTCTTTTTCTAAAAATGTCCTGATTGAGGGATTTTTGGAAGATTTATGTACATCCCATGTTGATTTATTATTTATTCGTATTAGGTAATCATAGAAAATTACAATTTTTTTTTTTCCATTTCAAAAAATTAAACTTTGTTTTAGTCAAAGCAAACCAACATTTTTTTCAAATATCAAATATTTTTTATTAATTAACCTTTGTATAACAAATAAGAAATAAGTAGAATAATAAACATCAAAGAATAGTTGATATCCACCGAAATAAAACTAATGAATCAATAGATATTTTCTTAAAAATAGAAAAATCCAAATTCTTAGGTAATCTATTGAGAAAAACAATAATGCTCATTTTGATTTACTAGTTGAAGATCAAATAAAATTCCAATAGAAATCAAATATGGTTTCTCTACAATTATTTTTACCTTATCAATGACCTCAGAATAACACATTTTTACCAAGTGGCTATGGATCTTGCAATAAAAAAAAAAAATTGCAAATTAATTACGTTATCAAAAAAAAAAAAGAAAAAAAAGTCAAAATGTAAAAAAATGATTTCAATTTTGAAATTTCCCAAATAAATTTTTTCTTCTAATATCCATTCAAACCCTTTAAACAAGTGTAATCCACTCCTCACAACAGGACCCCTTTGACTGGAAAACGGTTTATTTTTTACAGTAAGAACTCGAATCTTAATTGAAAAATTTATTTAACAAAATTTTCCTTTAGCTTTTCGAAAAAATACAAAACGCAGAAATTCAATAACCGTTACAAACTAATAATGTGAAAAAAAAATACAGTAGAAAAATTAAGGTTTTAAAAAGAATAACCCTTCTGGAAAAAAAGTGAAACAGGAAAAAAAGTTCAACCCGATTTTAATTTTGGAAACTTTAATAGAACCTGGAAATGAAAAGTAAGATCTATTAATAAAAGAATAAATAAATTATTAAAGATAAAATGGAGGATTTAGCCCAATGACAGTTTTTTTAATACTATCTTTTGAAGGGATTTTTCTTTGATTGATATATCAATTGAAAATTTGTTGGAAAAATTGAACTATTTTTGAGATCTCCAAAACAACTCCTTGTGTTTTGAGAATAAAGGAGATTTAAGTGAGTTGTATTTTTTAAAAATAAAACGAAATCTTTTCAAGATCTTTAAAAATTTTTTTTTTGTAATTTGTGTTTTGGCTTATGAAATGGATGAGTTAACCTCATTTAAACAATTTATTAATTTGAGTCTATTTTTTGAAATCCAAAATTTGCATTTTTCCAATATAAAACGAAAAAAAGTAACCTATTATTTTCTTTAAGAATTAAGATAATTCTTGAAAATGGGAAAACTTATTTTTCGTTTTATGTTGGAAAGTATTAATTTCGAAAGCAAATTTTTTATTTGGTTTCTTTTACTTTGATTAATATTTCAATTCAAATATCAACCAATAAAATAAATTGAGGTATAGGCGATTTAATAAATGAAATTTTGATAGAAGCATAATAAAAGTTTATCAATTAAATTTGAATCTATTCAGCAAAAAATTTTTTATTCTTTAATATTTTGAAAAAGTCATTTTCTTGTTTTCAAAAAATGATAAAAAATTGCAATAGTTTTCAATTTTGAAAAATTTTTTTAACAAATTGTTTGATCTTATTCATAAGAATCATTATAGCTATTTAAATCATTTTAGGTAGAAAAAAATTGATTTTGAATTTTATAGATAAAATTGCTCAATTCCCAAATATCTTCATGAAAATTTTATTTTGAAAAATCGAATTTTATCTTTGAACAAAAACAAAATTTCTTAGTAAAATTTTTTTATGACTTTAAAAATTTATATGACTATAACTATGCTTCTTAAAATAATAAAAATATTTTTCAATAAGTTGAATAAATCAATTTTTTTGTTAACCAAAAGAATTATCTCAAAATTGAAAATAAAATTCTTTTATTAATATTCCTGGCAACAAAGACTTTGTATTGGGTAATAATTATGGAAAAGGTTAATAAACAGGGTAAAAAATTATTTATAATGTTTGAAATAAAACGAATTTTAACAGTTTTTCTTCTTTAGAAAAAATGGATAAAAAAAATTTAATCTCACTGAAAAAATTTCTTTTCTGAGTTTCTTTGTGGATCAGAATTTTTTGACACTTGGTCTCTACAAAATTTGTAAGTAGAAAATATCACCAATAAAATATTTGAAATTTTTGCCCTATTTTCACAGAGTATTGATCCCTTAAAGTGTTTTGGTTGATTCGATTGAAAATAATACTGGAATTTGAGTTTTAAATAAAAAATTTTTTTACTTCATTTTCAATTTCCTTTTTCAAACAAAGAGCCCAAATTACAACTTACTTCTTTGAAAATTCTATTTATAAATCAAAAAAAAATCTGGAAAAGGAAGTGAAAATTTTTTCCCATTTATCATCCCAATAACAGTACAACGAATTATTCTTTGAAGTTAATTTGCTTCTTCTTTTACTAATTGAACTTACTTTTTTATTTTCGGTTTCTATTAATGTTCCTCATTAAAAACCGTGTTTAACTTTTTTTCCCAAATTTCACTTTTTTTCCACAAGTGTTATTCTTTTTAAAACCTTAATTTTTCTACTGTAGGTTTTTTTCACATTATTAGTTTTTAAATGGTTATTGAATTCCTGTATTTTAAAATAGTTTTTTGAAAAGTTGAATGAAAATTTTGTTCAATTTCTCTTTCAATGAAGAGTAGAGCGGTTTGAGAATAATTGAGGGGTTGTATATCAGAGTAAATTAAATTAAAATATTGGATCCCAACGTACAAAAAAACTGAGTAAAGTAGTGAAAAAAATCCGTGACAAGATTTTTAATTATAAATATTAGGAAAATTGATGTGTAATTTCTTTTATTTATCAATCAAATCTTTTTTTTAAGAATCAAACTTTTCAAATTACAACCCACCCACTTATTAGAATGGTTTTTAATGAAATTACACTTGTTCAAAACACCATTCAATCAATCAAAAAACAAGAATAAAAATAATCATTTTCCAAACTCTAGTAAACTCGATAAAACCTGATTGTTTTTCAAAAAGTTGATCTACTTTCGGCTATCATACAATTACTTGAGTATCCTAGAGAAACCCTACTTTAATGCACTTTTAGGTAGGTTTATTACTTGTTTCATAAAATATTTGGTTATTTAAAAAAAGGATTTGATTTTAAATAAAAGAAATTACACATCAATTTTCCTAATATTCACAATTAAAAATCTTGTCAGGGATTATTTTCAGATCCGTTTTTTTTTTCACCACTATAACAAAAGTTGATGAGTGCCACTTTACTGTTTAATATATAAATTATACAAACAATTTGAGCAACACTTTAATAAACTGTGATTTTTTTTTTACTTTTTTAAAGCACTTGTATCTCAAATGGTGTTTTTGGGGTTTTTTTTTTGGAGAAAAATCTTTTAAGGAAAAAAGAGTAAAACAATGAAAGAAAAAAAAAAACCATTAAAAACATGACAAGATTTTCAGAAAATAAAAAAAATTCCTTTGTTAAATTGATTGATTTTTTTTTCAGAACAATTGTTTAAAAATGATCTGAGTAAGATAATTTTTTAAAAAAAGAGTTTCTTTTTCAGCTTTTTTATAAACAAAGCACATTTGTTGTGCTTTAAGTATTTTTTCTTTTTCTTTTTTTAAAAATGATTCAAAATTCTTTTTGGTTTTCTTTTCATTATAATCTTTTTCTTTTCCTATTTCTTTTTTACTCTTTTTCTTTTTTAAAATTTATGTCTGAACGAAGTTTTTTTTTCATTTTTGTTTTGAACAAAGTTGAAATTGCTGTTAATTAGTCTTTTTTTTTTTTTTTGAGCAAGGAAATTGTTGAAGAAGGAGAAAAGAAAAGGAAAAATAATAACAAAAAGTAACCAAGGATCTGTTTCTTACCATTAACTTTTTTGTGCATTTCAAACATGGTTTCTAAGAAGTTGTGATCGATAAACCACACGTCAGGCTTTTCCAATTTTTCATCAAAAGGAACTTTATTGTTATTAATCAAGAACAAATAGTAAAAAAAAGGAGAATCAAAAAAAAAAGAAAAACAAAGAAGCAGTTTAATAAGGGCGGCTCTTGTTGTTGTGTAATTTTGAAAGAAAATTGTTTCAAGATTTTACCAGCAAAACTGTTTGTAATATGAAGAGTTTTTTCTGGTGGGCCTTCAGTTAATAAGCATCCAACTACACGTTTTTGAGGTGCTTGTTTTGATCTTTTGAAATGATCAACAACTGACAACAATACTAAAGGATGAACAACTACTTTGTCAAATGTATTTTCACTCATAATTATAAAAGAGAAATAAAACTATTTGAAAAAAATGTTTGCTTGATTGTTTTTGATTTATTCTTGTTAATGATTTTTTGAACAGAGTTCTGTACTATTGAGCTTCCAAAATTGGATCTTAGAACTTCCCTTAGTGTTTAGATCGTTTCTACCTTTCGAACTTTAATTGTCAAAACGATAAAAGTTTTATTAGGAAATTATAGAATTAAAATAGTCACACAATAGATGGTCGTGTTTTCAAAATGAAATTTAAAAACTGTCCAAAAGAGAGCAACAGAATTTAACAAAATGATTGTGTGAATTATTTTCAATTTTGATAATACTTTTACAAACCTCATTTTTAAATGAGTGAATTAGAAATATTCTTTAAAACTAAAAAACTCACCCTTGAAAAGTTAATTAAAAAGAATGAAATAAAAAATACCAAACGTTTATTTACTCACTTTGGTATATTTGAATCAAACACAGTACTATTTTGAGTTTTCTTCTTAAGGGAGCAAGTACATTTGAGAAATTTTGAGTGCCACATTCTATAACAAACAGAAGTATTTAAATCGTTTTTTTTATATAAATACATTAATATTTTAATTTATATAAGAGTGGGATATATACACAAGTATAATATATTTTAATCCAAAGCAAAAAATTTAAATCAAAAAAATTGAAAAAGTGATCAAAAAAAAAATAAATAAAAATCATTTATTTCAAGCTCTTATATGTAAAATTTGATACAATTACTTTCTTCTTTACTCAGATTTATTTTTAATTCTGAATTGATAAAACTTTTGTTTGTAAAATTTTTGATAAATGTATTATTTCCTATTTCAAAGGAATTTTCAAAACAACTTAAAAATCCTATCACTCTTTAATTCATCTAATTCTAGTTTTGTTTCAGAAAATATTATATTTTTTGAATTATTCTTCAGAAAATAAAGATTTGCAGCCAGTTCCACTTTTAAGACACAAATTATCGACTAAAATTGAGACATAATAAAAATCTCAAATTAAGGCACCTAAATTCAGATTCTAGTAAAAATATTTTGTAAAAAAAAAATTCGAAAAAATTTGTGCATTAATTTGAGATTTTTTTGTGCTTTGAATTTCTTTGAAAGTTTGTGTTCTTAAAAGTGGAACTTGCTTTATTGAATATATATGTTTTATTTTGATAATTATTTATTTTGATAAAATTGAGAAAACTCAAAATATTTCTCGATCTGATTGAAATTTTTTCTAATTATTACTTTTATTTTCGGTTGGATATTTTTTGTAACTGTTTTTTTGATTCGGAGAATTCAACTCTTTTAGTTTAATTTTCGAAATAATATTCTTTATTTTACTGAGTTTGATAAAAATATTTGAAAAAAGAATTTTGAATACAAATTTGTCAAAAAAATTCTTTTGAAAAATAATAATAAATAGTAATGGGGTAAGAAATCCAAGGTGTTAATTTTTTTGGTTTCATCCAAATTAAGAAGATAAAGACAAATAATCTGGTAAATTACCGTTTTTTTGAATTTTTTTTTTCTCATTCTTGTTTTTATCGAATTTATTTGGAAAGGTGATATTTGAAGTTTGGTCTTTTAAATAAAATTTTTTAATTCAAAT
Organism: Anaeramoeba flamelloides; assembly: GCA_027625915.1. Classification (NCBI taxonomy): domain Eukaryota; family Anaeramoebidae; genus Anaeramoeba; species Anaeramoeba flamelloides. Next base: position 4,851,150 of record JANTQA010000032.1, on the reverse strand, counting down.
AAACACCTTTCTGAGTCTTTTTTTCGTTTATTACTTTTTTGATTTATTACAATAATCACCAGTTTAAATTTCTATATTTAAAACACAATTTCAAATCAACCAAAAATTTCATAGAAAAAATGCTTAAAAAATTGAAAAATTAAAGATTCAACTCTTTTTTACTTTTGTTCTTTTCACAGATAAAACGCCAAATGATATTTTGTTTCCAATGTTTCAAATATCAATGAGAAATCAAAAAATATTTTTTCAGTATATTTTACACAATCAAAAATTATCAAAATGGCGATAATCGGAATAAAAAATGATTAGTATTTGTTTGCTGTGAAAATCATAAAATCACATTCTAGCGATAAAGAAAATCAGAGTATTATAGTCCACTTAATAAAAATCCCTTAAATTTTAAAAACAAAAAACACTTTTAAAACTTTTTTCAGTTCAAAAAGATTAGAAATTTTTTTTAAAGCTTGTAAAGTATGTTAAAGCGTATAAAAGGTTTGAAACACATTCATCTTTATAAATGCAGGGAATTATTTGTAGTTGAAAAAAAAATGTTTTCTTTTCGTTTTTTTTTACAAAAGTAAAAGCTCATATTAATTTTATGATCAAAGAAATAATCCCCCATTTAAACAATATATTTGGGTAGAAAATAGATATGTTTTCTGAAAATAGAGTTATTAATTTCACAAGTTAAATAATCAAAAACAAGAAAGCGGAATTTTCTTTCTTAGTAATGTTAGATCAAAAAAAAAAAATGATTCAAATTCTAGTTGGGTTTTCTGTCAGATATCAAGATATGAATAGAAGAATAATAAAAAGAAAACCAAGTTTCAAAGTATTTTAATCATTGATAATATTGTTGTTTGGTTGTTGTGTAATTTTACTAAAGTTACCGAACACCTTTCAGCTTCCCTAGGATAAAGAAAGTGTTTAAACTCAAGAATAATATTCTTTAAAGAATGGGTGATGGGTTGGTTGTTTTAGAAGCTCTTTTTCGCTCAACTCAATTTTCAATACTGTAATAGAATATGAGAAAATAATATTCGTATTTAGATATTCCAGATGTTAATAATACTATTTGATCAATTTTCAACTAAATATGAACAAAATACAATATTAATCTTTGATCTGATTATGGAGTAAGTCAATTATCTTTTTTGTTATTTTTTAAAAGAATAACTTTTTTTTTTTTTTTTTATTGTTGAGCAGAGGTGATTCAACAAAATTACCTCCTATTTGCCTGAAACTCTAAAATTGTATTTAGGGTTTTTTTATCCTAACTGTAACGTAAGCAGGATTACAGCTCAAAGGATATCTTTTCTTTAAAAAATGAAAAGAATAAATTATTTCTGAAAAAAGACAAGAAAAAGAGAAAGAAAAGCAAGAAATGAAAGAGTCAAAAAATAATAGAAAAAAGAAAAAACTTCAGTGAAAAGTTTTTTTTGTGCCCCAAGTGTTGAATGGGTTGGTGGTTGTTTCCTTTTATGTCGTTTTTTTTTTGGATCGCCACCATAGGTTGTTTTAATAAAGAGTTCTAAATATTTGAACAACTATAGATCAAATGAAAAAGGCTGTTTATTAAATTTTGATTTAGAACTTTATAGATGGGTTGAATCTAAAAAGATCTGGTTTTTTAAGAATAAGATTTGGTTTTCGAAATTTTCTTTTCAGCTGCTTTGCTTTTTTTTTTGTGTTATTTTTTTTTTGTGTTATTTTTTTTTTTTTTTTTTTTTTTTTTTTTTTTTTTTGTAAGTTTCCCAAATCTTGTTTTCGCAAAATCCCAGTACAAGATACCGACTCGACAGCAAAAACCCAGTCCAAGTAACGACTCGACAGATAGTACGGAAAGTTCAATTCGGTTCACTTTGGTTGGTTTCAGATCGCATTCGTTGGCTTCAGTTCAGTTGCATAAGTCCTCGTCGAAGATCTGATCATGAACAAGTTTGGTTGGGTTAGTCACGATCAGATCAACCAATTCTTATAATGATTTTTTATACTTTTTACCTTTCCCAAACACCTAAAAAAACAAAAAGAGAAGGAACATAGAGCCCAAGCAACTTAAGAAGGGAAATTTGGAAAAAGTAAAAAATAAAAAAATGAAAAGAATAACTTTTTTTCACATTAACTATTTTTTGATAAAACAAAATTTTTCATTTCAAAATATTGTTGTATTAACCTGGAAATACATGAACTTGTATATTGTGGATTAACTTGTTATTACAATATTTTGGCATTTAACGTGATTTTTAGACGATTATCATTATTTTATAAAATATAATGATTTTCAACAATTATGACAATTTGAATCAATTTTCACTATTTTTTGTAAATAATTCGAATTTTTTAAACTTTATTATCGCGATTTTTGAAGCTTTATCGAGATTTTTAGAATATCGTGTTTTTATGTAATATAATGAACATATAAAAAATAATCACATTTTTTGCTACTTTAAGTTGACTTGACAAAGATATCGTCTAAACAATCTATTATTAAATTACATTTTTTGTTTGAATTTATTAAGGATATTTTTTAAAATTCTTTTTTTTTTACTTTAAATATAACAATTTGTTACCGAATGTGGATCAATTGAATATTTTTACAAGCATGTTTGGCTTTGAAAGTCTCCAAATTTTCTGTAAAATGGTATAAAAATTTATTTGAAGTTTTTTTAAAAGTTAACTCATCCATTAGTGGTGCACAGGTTTAATATTTCCAAATTTTGTAAAAAAAAATAAAATATTAAAATATCAGTTTTAGTTACGTGTATTTGAAGTTCAAATTGGATAAATTCTCCCGCTGCACTAATGTAAATATAGAATGTTCTAAGAAATAGAGTTTTTATAATTTTTGGGATAAATAAAGATTTTCATGTATTTATCCAAATTTTGGTACATATTAAATATAATATCTGATTATCTTAATAAAATAATAATAATTTTAATCAAAAAATCTTTTAGTAAGAACACCAATCTTTCAATTTTTTTAATAAAATTATTTTCCAAACAAAGTATTGGTCTTCGCCAAACGATTTTATATTGAAAATCCCTTTGAGCTCAAAAATCAAAACGGATGTTTAGTTCAGTATTACTAAAATTTGGAAAAATGCATGGAACTTGTTATTTATCTCTAAAATTGTATAATATTTATTTTTTTACAATATTCCTTATTTTACACTTGTGTGATCTCATTTTTTCGAATACTGGAATCAGAGTTTAATTTGGGATTTCATCGTTCACCCAATATATCGAATAAAAAAGAAACCAACAAATAAAGTGAGATCAGAAATTACAATCAATTTCTTTGAAACTTATTTTGTTAAAAAACAAAAAAAAGTGAAAATTTTTTCAATTTTATATTTCAAATACCATTGCAATTTATTTTTTATTTATCTTTTAAGGACTATTCGAATTTTATACTCTGTAAGGGTTGAAATAAAATACTATAAACAGAAGAAAAGTTTTAAAATACAATAGATTCTGGAAAAGTCAATATATTGCAATTTTCGAATCTTTGGGATTTTTTAGATTTTTCTTAAAAATCATTTATTGATCTTAAAACTTATTGAATTTCCCGAACAAAACAAGCCAAAACTAAAAAGCTATTTTTTTTTGATATTAAGAAAATGCCACCCCACTTTCTTTTCAAGTATATTTATGCTCTCTCACTACACTCTAACATACTTGAAAAGAAAGTGGAGTGGTATTTTCCTCATGGAATTTTAATCTTCAAAATTTGCTGAGAATAATTTGGTTTTGAGAAGGAAAATTTTTTTTTGCCAAACTCAAAATTTTCCAAAAAAAACCTAAATTTTTCAAGTTAGCAAGATCCCTTTGATCAAGTTTCTTTTAAGTTGATAAAAATGTTACTATTTGGAAAAATTGTATTCACTAGCCATAAAATTCGTCTTATCCTATACACTTTGAGAATTTATTGATATCACCTTCAGTTAAAAAACATTTTTAGTCAAAGGAATTTAGGATATATACGTTTGACATTTTTCACTTAGTGAAATTAAGGAGTAAGAAAAATAACGGAAGAGTGTGATTAAAATGGTGAATATATACATTTTATTGAATTTTAGATTCAAAAATTTTCCAAAAGGGAGGATCAAATAAAGAAAATTTTTTGAAAAAAGAAAAAAACAAATCAAAAAACATATTGCCCAGATCAATTTTTTTCTCATACACGAAGTAAAGGATTGTGAAAACTTTTGTAGATTTCTTTTTCTTCTTCTTTGTATGATTTTTTCTTCTTAATTATATTTTTTTACTTTTTGTTTTTCTTTTTTAGTGTACAATCATTTTTTCCATTATTATCAAATAATCTGGCCAACTCTAAATTACTTGAAAATTCATGAATGTTTTCACACACCACAAAAACTACTGAACAATCCCATCCTTTCAATTTATTCTTTTTGTTTAGAGGACTGAATTGTTATTATTCTTAGCTTCAATATAAAAGGACGAACTACTCACAATTCGAAGACAAAAGAGAAAAAAATGACCAAAAAAAAATAATTTAATTATAACCCTTTCTATTTGTATACCTAAAATATTCTTTATTGAAAATTAAACCAATATTTATTATAATTGGAATATTTCAAAAATCCCAATGATCTTTTGAAATAATTTGATTTTTACTTCTTATTCACAGATAATATTTGTTTGTAAGATTTTAAGCTGTTTTTAATTTTAAAATTAATTTTCCATTCACTATTTACGATCTTTTCTTTCTTTGAAAGTAAACTAATCTTTTTGCAAAAATTTTAGTTTTAGTGATTTTTCTCAAATTAATAAATTTTGGAAAGACGCAAAGAGTTCAAAAATACACTTAGTCTTTTCCTTGTTTGATAACCTTCCTTTCCAAAAAGTGAAATAAAAAATCATTTTTAATTTATTTACAACAAATTACACAACTCCCTTTCCGTGTTTCAAAAAAAAAAAAAAAAAAAAAGAAAAAGTAAAAGAAAAGAATTGAAAACAGACTCATGAGTAAAAACAAAACAAAATCATCTCACTCAAAGTTAGCACTTAATTTTGTTTCTTCAATAATTGGAAGAGAGAAATGTAAAGATCTGACCATTCAGTCGTTGTGCACAAGTGACACTCTCTTTCTTGTAATTCTAATGGATCTACTTGCACCAACAGCACAAAACTGTATTAAGGAAATTGACCGTACACAACCACAACAAAGATCTAATTTAAAAGAGTTCGTTCTGACTTTAACAGGGGTCTTTGATTTCCCAACTGAAAAAATAGTTTCTATTAAAAGGAAAGTGAATAAAACAAAGGACTTTCAAAAATGGATGGCCAATGTGCTGTGTTATTTGGGCAAGTATCTGAAAAAAAAAAGCAAAGAAAAAAGATTTTCAATAATTGATCGATCAAAAAAAACAAGAAATTTTTGTGTCACCTCCCAAGAGGAAATCCAATTTCTCCGGTGCTTTTCGAATTTCAAATCAAAAAAATACTTTTTTAAAAACAAAAGGTTTCAAAAGAATCTTGAAAAACAAAGAAACCAACAAGTCTTAAAACAAAAAAAACAATTTTCGAATAATTTTGTTTCAAAAACCAAAGACAAAGACAAAGACAAAAAAATTAAACACTTAAGGAAGGAATCAAAAATAAATTCAGAAACAAAACACCAACAACCAAGCAAAAAAAGGATGAAAAAGAAAAACGAAAAAGGATCAGAAGAATTTGAAGAAGAATCTTCCAAAAATGAACATAAGAAAAGGGAAAAAGGAAAAAAAAATTTGAAATCCAAAAATCCAAACAACAAACAAAACAATTTAAATAACCAAAGAGAAAGAGTCAAGGAAAAAAGAAAATCAAACAAAAAGGAAAAATTAGTTCCAGACCATCCAAAAAAGATCACTGAGAACTCAAAAAAAAAAAAAAAACAGAAACAAAAAAGAATTCATCAACAAAAAGCACAACCCACGTCACTTCAAGACTGTAATAATCAAGAGAGTGATCACACCATTGAAAAAATGAAACAAAAAAAACAAAAAATAAAAAGACTACATAAAGAAAAAATTACTTTTATCGATGAAACAGAAGGATTAGAACAAATTTCCACAAACGTTCGAAGAATCGAAGAAAAAAAGAAAAAGAATAAAATTGATCGAAAATTGATGAAAGAAACGGAAAAGCAATTAAAGCAAGTAGAAAAGCAATTAAAATTAAAAGAACAAATTCTTGAATCAAAATATAAAATCAAAAAAAAGGAAATAGAAGAAAAAGCCAAGTCTGAAAAACCCAATTTAAAAAAAATTAATCATGATGATCTCAAAAGGAAAAAGAAAAAGAAAAAAACTATTAACAAAGGAATAGAAACAAAACCACACAAAAAGAATACAAAGCATACGACAATTCCAAAAGCAGGGGAAGAAAAAAAGAATGATCAAAAAAAAAAGCCCAATTTAGAGAATGATCAGAAGAAAAATTACGCTGATGGTAATAGAAATAAAAAAAAAATCAATAATCCTGAAAACGATTCCAATAACACAGAGGAAATATCTGTCGACCAATTTATTACAGCAATAGTTAACCTTAATATTTCCTTCAAAAAGAAAATAGCAAACGAAAATAAAAGCCACAAACCAAACAAATCCCAAACAAAATCCCATCAAAATAATAAAGAGAAAGAAAACAAGACTACAAAGAAACAAGAAAAGGGAAAGAGAAAGAAAAGGGAAAGAGAAAGAGAAAGGGAAAGGGAAAGGGACAGAGAAAGGGAAAGGGAAAGAGAAAGAAAAGGGGGAAAGGGGAATGGTATGGAAAAAGAAAAAGGAAAGAGTAGGAAAATGGTGAAAAATGAAAGAAAAGCAGAAAAGGAAAAGGAAAAGGAAAAGGAAAGGGAAAAGGGAAAGGAAAAGGAAAAGGAAAAGGAAAAGGGAAAAGAAAAGGAAAAGGAAAGGGAAAAGGAAAAGGAAAAGGAAAGGGAAAAGGAAAGGAAAAGGGAAAGGGTGAAGAAAATGGATATGGGTGTGGATGGCATTGATGATAATGATTTTTTGGATGATTTATTAAAAAATATTGATTTCAATTCACCACAAACGCAAAAGAATAAAAAAGAATTTGATAAAAAAAGTAAATTGATATCTTACCAAAATAATACTGATGATAAACAAGAAAATGTTGGTGAAAAAATGAAAAATTTAGTATCAAACGAAGAGCAGCCAGAAATCGATTTTGATTTTGGTCTCGATTTAAAAAGAATACTCTCAAAAAAACAAATAAATTTTGGGACAACCACAAGAATGAAATCAAAAATATTTTCACGCAAAGACCTTGATAATATTTTAACGGAAAAAGACAGTACAGATGAGATTATATCTACTTCTATCGAAATGAACAAGGAAAATAAAACATCTAGGAACAAAAAATAAAGGAAGAAGAAGGTGAAGCTCAAACCGATAATGAAGATGATAATGTGGATGATTATACAAATGAAAATAATGTATTTCCAAATACAAACACAAACACAAAACAGATCAACTTACCATCTCCATTAAAATCAAGCCCAAAAAAAATTTATTGACAACAACCTTAACACCTTTAATAATTTACAAACTGATTATAATGATTAAGAAAAAAAAAAAAATAATCTAAAATGTATATGAAAGGATTTATTAAATCTTCATAAAAAATATCTTGAAAAAAAAAAAAAAAAAAAAATGCATTCCTTGATTCTAAACAATTTAACACATTAAATACAATTTATAGGAATACAATAGACAATTAAAATATGTAAAAAATAAAAAATAAATAAATTCTCATTTAATCAATATTCCAGAAATATACTAATATCTATTTCCGAATTCATTAAAAAAACATTTTTTTTTTTTTTTTTTTTTTATACTCTTACTTATAGTGGATGAATAAAAATTTTTAAGGTTTAAATTTGTGATCGAAAGAAAAACGTTCTGAAATCAATAACAAAAAAATAAATATTCCAAAATATAAAAAAATTTAAAAATATAAACTAAATTCCAAAATTTTGGACACAGTCTAAAACGTTGAAAGAATAGTGATACTGAGCTTTACATTCAATTTGGAAATAATTTTGATTTTACAAATTATTTCATTTTTTGTCTTTTTTGTTTTGTTTTCATTTTCTTTTTTCCAGTTACGTAATCTGTTTCGTTAGATCTGGAAATTTTTCCCAATGGTTTATAGAAGGTTAGTGTTGAGTTTGTTAAATTTAAAAATCTCATGTAATTGGTTGATGGTATCTGATTATTTGATCGATCAACAATTGTTGGTGAAATTTCAACAAATTTATATATATATTATATTTAGTTCTCCTCGTTTCATTATTTTGGATGTATAGATTTTTAATTTTTCAGTTTTATATTTTTTTCTTTTATTTGAATAAAAATGGATACTTATAAAAACATTAATACTATTCTACTTAATTGTGGTTGTATATTCTGTTTGGAAAAAAATAATAAATTCGTTTTTTTTTTTGCCTATTTTTGATTTTGGGTCTGTACAAATTTTTTGAATATGTTTATAAATGTGTTATAACAATAAATACATCAATTTCAATTTCATACATTTTTTATATTTTCTGATTTTATTTCGAACAATTATTTTTTATTGATATTTTGGGAAAATATTAATGAGGTGGTGTAGGATGTGCTTACAAATATTATTTTATTATTAAAACAAAAGAGAATCATGGTTCGATTTTTTCTCAAGTTAGTATTGTTTAAACTAATACTATGTACACTATGTAAATATTTAAAATATTAAATAAACCAACTTGCAAAACTTAAAAGTTTACAATACAGGAAAATGATTTGAAATTATAAATGAAAAATTTATTATTGGGTCTCGTTTTCTTTGTTCACAACCATCTTTTTTTTTTCTGGAAAAAATTTGAAAACAAATTATTTTATACTCTGTAATGATTTAGAGCAATTACCATTTTTTTTTTAATTTTTGTAAAATATTTTCTTTTTTTAGAATCTCATAAACATCTAAATAAAATCATAATATTACCCTCTTTTACCCCAATAATTCTTTGAATAACTAAAAACAACTATAAAAACAAATTTGTACTTCAAAATTAGAAAATAACAAGAAGAAAATAAAAATTCCTTGATTTTTTTTTGAACACAGTCTTAAAAAGTTAAAATAAATATTTGGTTTAGAACACAGCACCCTGTGAAATTTTACTTGATAATATTGGTTTGTTATTTTTTCTTTCTCAATTTTTCCTTTTTTATTTTTATTTTAATTTCATCACTCAAAAAATCGTCTATTAAACCAAACAAATATCATTTTTTATGAACGATTTTTAATTATCTTAAAATAAAAAATAGGAATTCTTATTTTAATTATTTGAGATTTGTGAACATATTGAAAGTTGATTTCTCGATTTTAATTCTTGAAAATTTCTTTTCTTGTATAATTTTTTAATTGTATTGTAGGTAATAAAAAAAAAATATTTTGCTTTTCACTTTCTTTCTTTTTTTTTTGAAATACTAGTTGATTTTAAAGTTATAAATTTATTCTGGGGGTAAGTAATATGTTACTTGATTGTAATCATCCTTTTTTGTTTATTCATATATATATATATTATATTAAAACTCGGTTTTACCCAAAAGTGCCGAGCAAAAAATAAAAAAATCGCTTTTTTTTTTTTTTTTATTGTTGAGCAGAGGTGATTCAACAAAAATACCTCCTATTTGCCTGAAACTCTAAAATTGTATTTAGGTTTTTTTTATCCTAACTGTAACGTAAGCAGGATTACAGCTCAAAGGATATCTTTTCTTTAAAAAATGAAAAGAATAAATTATTTCTAAAAAAAGACAAGAAAAAGAGAAAGAAAAGCAAGAAATGAAAGAGTCAAAAAATAATAGAAAAAAGAAAAAACTTCAGTGAAAAGTTTTTTTTGTGCCCCAAGTGTTGAATGGGTTGGTGGTTGTTTCCTTTTATGTCGTTTTTTTTTTTTGGATCGCCACCATAGGTTGTTTTAATAAAGAGTTCTAAATATTTGAACAACTATAGATCAAATGAAAAAGGCTGTTTATTAAATTTTGATTTAGAACTTTATAGATGGGTTGAATCTAAAAAGATCTGGTTTTTAAGAATAAGATTTGGTTTTCGAAATTTTCTTTTCAGCTGCTTTGCTTTTTTTTGTGTTATTTTTTTTTTTGTGTTATTTTTTTTTTTATTATTTTATTTTTTTTTTTTTTTTTTGTAAGTTTCCCAAATCTTGTTTTCGCAAAATCCCAGTACAAGATACCGACTCGACAGCAAAAACCCAGTCCAAGTAACGACTCGACAGATAGTACGGAAAGTTCAATTCGGTTCACTTTGGTTGGTTTCAGATCGCATTCGTTGGATTCAGTTCAGTCGCATAAGTCCTCGTCTAAGATCTGATCATGAATAACACTACAAGGAAAATTTTTTCAAAAAAAAATCTCTAAATTTTGTATTTTTCCAATAAACTCATATAATAAACATTATTATACATAACAATTTTCAATGAGGTTTACAACTTTAATAGATATTAATAGGAATTGAAAAAAAAATGAAATTTTTCAGTAATATTTTTTTTCATTTTTAATTGTAAAATTTTTGAATTTTTTAATTGACTTAGTAGAGAGATAATTTTCAAGTATTTTTTTTAATAGTATAAAAGGAAATATATTTTTCAATTTGAAAATAGTACAAAATATTTCAATCAAAAGATATTGCTCAATTAAATTGAAAATCTGATTTTTTATCTGTTTTTGGGATATTTTTTATCATTTTATTTTTTTCCATGTTTGAGTTTTTATATACATTCCCGGTTTTTTTCTGCAAATTGTTTTAACATATATTCTTTTTTCAATCTTAATGTTCAATCAAAAATTAATTCATTTCAACTTTTTCCAATATAAAAATACCCTGAAAATAGGTGTTTTTTTCAAAAGTCGGTATTTTTGAAAAGGGGGGTATTCAGATTTTCATGAGTTTAATAGCTATCCTTTTTTTATTACATAAAATTATGATAACTTTGAAAAAATAATTTATAAAAGAAGTATAACTGAAATCCAATGTATAATTTTGGCTAACTTTAATTTTAGGTATTTAAATTTTCCTTGTAGTGAAGTTTGGTTGGGTTAGTCACGATCAGATCAACCAATTCTTATAATGATTTTTTATACTTTTTACCTTTCCCTAACACCTAAAAAACAAAAAGAGAAGGAACATAGAGCCCAAGCAACTTAAGAAGGGAAATTTGGAAAAGGTAAAAAGTATAAAAAATAAAAAATCGCTTTTTTTTGAGAACCAAACAAGGTAAAAATACTTAAAGATAAGAGAAACATAAAAATTCCGATTAGAGTTGATATTAATAAAAGAAATGTCTTGAAAAATTGATATTTTTTGAAAAAAATATAATATTTAAACAATTTTTGTGCTACCTTCATCGAATGTATAATTTGAAATTTCTCAATTTCTTTGTAAAATTACATTTGTTGAAAATAAGATTTTTTAATGATTAGAAATATATTTATGTTAGCATAAATTATAATCCCTCAATTTTCTTAATATTAATTTGTGGTTTCTGAATTTTTTTTTTTTTTTTAAATAAAAAGAAAAAAAAACACAATTCTATTAAAAAAAAATAATAAAAATTTTACTAAAAAATGTTCTGATCTAAAAAATTTACATTTTTTTTTGAGAAGAATAGTAAATTTTAATCATAGAAGATTATTGATTTCTTCATTAAAACTGGACCCATTTGACTGGAAAAGATTTTGAAAAGTTACCATCCAAAATGAATTAATGTAAAAAAAAAAACAAAAACCAATTGAATCTTCACCTTGAGCATTTCAATGGATTCTCAGAGACTTTCACTCATTTCTATTAAGTGATTGGTTCTTTTAACTTTTTTTTTATCTGTAAAAATAAGTAAATTTTTCTGTTAAAGGTTTTTTTCGTGTATGTTGTGTGATAAGAATAAAAAAAATCATGATTGAATTAAAAGTATCTCGGGGTGGTGATGTAGGTATGATCTTAGTTATTTTTTTTTTTTAAAATTTCACCAGCAAGAAAATTCCATGTAAAATATCAGGAAAACAAATATAAATGTCTAAAAATTTGATACATTGTTTAAAAACTCATTTAAATATTTTTTCAAATATAATACATGTTTCATTGAACTTGTTGAAAAACTGAAAAAAGATCTGTTTATTCTATTTTTTATCACTTTTAAAACTACTCAATATATTCAATTTGAAGTATGAAAGAAAGAAAATATATACCATAGCAAAAAAAGATTCTAAAATTTACTGTACGATAGATTTATTTGAGTTGAAATGATTTTTTTTGCTATTAATCAATTTAAAGCATCTTTCATTTACAAATTTTAAACCTTTTACTTTTCTAATGAAGTTTAAATTTAATTCCAATAACGAAATCATTTAAATTGAGTCGTAATTTCAGGGTTAATCATATTCAATAATAGCTAATAATAATGTAATATTTTTTTGAAGTGTTATTATTTAATGAAAATAAGATAAGAAAACCAAGTCGTATTTTCGATTGCTTTCAAGTTAAATAACAATGGAAATTTCTAAAAATTTTTTTTGATCTCTTCTAAAATTATCATCTTCATCTTATTCACAATAAAAGAAATTTTCATTTTGGATTGTAATTTAGTATTCTTTAGTTTCTCTCTTATATTTTTATAAGTATATAAATTTTCAGAACATTGTTTTTGAAAAAGCTTGGGGATTTCCAAAACTCATTCTCTTGAAAAAAGTTTGAAAAAGTTCAAGATCTAAAAAAAAACATAATTCAGAAACAATTTTTTTCTTTTCAACGAAACTTAACTTTAACCTTATATCAACCATAGTAAAAAAAAATTCCAGATCTAACAAGCTAGATTGCATAACTTGAAATAAAAATAAATGAAAACAAAACAGAAAAGACAAAAAATGAAAAAAATAGTTTTTCAAATCAAAATTATTTCCAAATTGAGAAAGTGCATTCTTGTTATTGTTAAAAACTGTTTTGAATGTTTCCAAATTGTTATATAAATTTTAAAAATTAACCTTGGATTCAAAAAAAAAAAAATGATTTTTTTATGATTTTGTAGATTTTTGGAGTTCTAGATATTAAAATCAAATTTTAAACTATTATCAAAACAAACAAAGTTCGATGATCTGTATTATTTTTAAGAGATCTTTTATGTCGAATTGATGAGTATTAATTCTTAGGTTATTATTAGTTCTTCAAATTATATTCTTGATACTACCATATTTAAAAAATTTTGAGAATTACAAAATAAATTACATTGAAATGAACAGATTTGTGTGAAGCGAGAAGAAAAAAAAAATTCAAAAAAATTATTTTCATTTCTTGTTATCTTTGTTTATTTTCAACAAAAAGAACCCACTTCCTAAGGAAATCCATGCATACCTTCTAAAGGGGCGCGTATATAAAGAGATTCTTCTATTTACAATATATTCTCAATTTCTTTTTAAAATCTATCTCTGTAATTTTTGAAATTATTATGAAATATAAAGTTGTGTAACAAATAAAAAAACAATTCAAACAAAAAGTTCAAATAAAATGGTAGAAATTTATTTCAATAATCCTTAAGCACTAACCAAACACGTTTTAATTAATTATTTAAAAATTAATTAATAAATTACTTTGAATAGATTAATCAAGAATAAATTTACCCAAATCTAATCTAATGACTTCTGGCTTTATAATTTCATTTTCCTTTGTAGAGGCCTCTTCATTAATCGAATCGCTATTTAATTGTGGATTTTTTAATTCTTTTGTTAGTTTATAAACTATTGGCCAATTTTCTTTGACTAAAACATTATTAATGTCATTGATGTTAATGTTTAAATTGGCTTCTAATTCATGGACTATTTCCTTTGCCTCTTTATACTTTTTTATTTTAATCATTAAATCAATTAGAAGTAAACAGAAGCCAAATTTCTGTTTATCAGATTTAAATGTTTTCCAAAAATATTTCTTATCGATCAATTGATTCATAACTTTAAGTGTTCCAACATTTTCAAGCTGCTTTTCGAGATCGCCTTTCTCTTTTTTAACATCGGTGCCTTTTTGGTTTGTATTATTTTTTATATTTTCTGGATTTGTATTTGTATTTGTATTTGTATTTGTATTTTCCATATCAATTTTTTCTTGATTTAATTTTATGACCTTCGGTTCACTAATTAACATTTGACCTTCATTTGTTGCACTATTATCCAGTTGGTCGCCTTTGGTCTTATTATTGACTCGAATTTCTGGTTCAATTTCAATTTCCATCTTTTCCATTTCTATTTCTTCAGCTTTATCTTGATCTTGTTTTTCTTTTTCTTTTTCTTTTTCTTTTTCTTTTTCTTTTTCTTTTTCTTTTTCTTTTTCTTTTTCTTTTTCTTTTTCTTTTTCTTTTTTTTGGTTTGTATTTATTTGAATTGGAATTGGGGGGTTTAATTCTTTTTCTTCTTCTTTTTCATTTTCTATTTTATTTTTATTTTCAATTTCCATTTCTTTTTCAATTTCAATTTCATTTTTTTTTTCTTGTTTGTTTACTATTTCTTTTTCCAACTTGGTTTTGTTTGGGTGTGTTTGTTCTTGGATCGCTTTTTTTAATTCTAATTCTTCCTCTTTTTTTTCTTCTTTTTCATTTTCTTTTACTTTTTCTATTTTATTCTCAATTTCCATTTTATTTTCTATTTCCATTTCTTTTCCTTTTTCCTTTTCTTTTTCTTTTTCTGTTTCTGTTTTTGTTTCTGTTTCTGTTTCTTTTTTTTTTTCTATTTTATTTTTGTTTTTTTGAATTGTTTCTCCTTCATTTTGGTTTTTCTTTTCTTCACCAATTATTTTTGTGGGAATCACCTTCTCAAATTCTTTTTTTTTTTCTTCAAAAGTCTCTTTTTCATTTTCTTCTTCCTTTTGATTTTCTTTGATTGTTTCTGTTTCACTTTCTATTTTATTTCCAGTCTCTTCAATTGTTTCATTTTCGTTTTCCTTTCCCTTTTCATTTTTATCGTTGGTCTTTTCATTTTCGATTTCTATTTTATTTTCATTTTCAATTTCTTTTTCGATTCTATTTTCTGTTTCTTTCATTGTTTCCCTTATTATTTCTTTTTTTTTTTCGTTTTCTCTTTCCAACTCATTTTTAAACAAGTTTTCTTTTTCTTTTTCTTTTTCTTTTTCTATTTTCTTTTGATTTTCTTTAATTCTTTCTGTTTCACTTTCGACTTTATTTTTGGTCTCTTTCATGTTTTGAAGATTGTTATTAATTGGAAAAATGTTAACATTTTGCTGGTTTATTAATTTATTTTCTTTTTCTTTTTTTTTTAATAAGAATGTCTGTTCTTCGCTTTCTTTTGTTCCTTTTGTTTTTAGTATTTGCACCATATTTTTTTGGCTTTGATCACTTTGGAACATTTCTGGGTTTTCATCAAATTTTCTTTTTCTTGAATTATCAACATTTTGATCGTTCAATTGTTCTGTTATTTGCTCTTTGTGAATTGCTTTTTGAGATCCAATTCGGCTTTGGAAAATTTTAATATTTTTGTTACTTTTTTCATTCTCTTGGGTGTTTGTCATCAATCTAATTTTAAAAGTTATAAAGAAAAGAAAACAAAAAAAAAAAAAGTACAAGATAAAAAAATAAAATCTAATCATTCGATTTTTAGTAACTTTAATCTTAATTCCAAGATTTCAATTATTAAGAGGATTAATTAAATGTTGATTTTTCTTCGAAAATGAGATAAAATATTAATGGGTGAGTGTCAAGAAAAAATGTAGTTACTCAATGAAGTTCTTTTGTTTACTTAAATTATTAACTAAGTTTTTGAAATCGATATTTAAACCAAAACTATCGTTAAAGGAAAATTAAAAGTTTTTATAGATTTCCCAAAAAATATACATAAACTCCATTTCAAAATCCTTAGTCCATTAAAAATCAAATTTTGAAAACAAATAATTTTTGTAAATTGAAGTTCTCTATTATAATAAAAAAATTACTTTTTTAATATTCAGTCCTATATACTAGAAATATTTGTTTATTGTCTAAAAATAAATAAAAAAAAATTAATAAAAATTGTAGAAATTGGGCCATTTATTATGAAATTTAGTTTAGTTTTAGAATTCTAACTTATTATACAATTTAAAAATAATTGATGAGGACAGTTTCAAAAATTTTCTTTTTAAGGAATATGATGAACCATTTTGGAAAATCAGTGAAACAGCTTTTAATTGGGAACATTAATAGAACACCAAAATTCAAAGTAAGATCAATTAATCAAAGAAACAATAAATAATTAAAGACAAAATGGAGGATTTAACACTCTAAGAGTTTTTTAATAGTATCTTTTCGAATGGGTTTTTCTAAGATTGATCAATTATTAAACTTTTGTTCAAAAAATTGATAATTTTTGAGATCACCAAAACTACTCTTACTAGTTTCGATTAGAGAGTAGATTTAAATTGTATTTGTTGTTTCGATTAATAATAATATAATAGATTAATATTTGAAGTTAATTGGTTTCTTCTTTTAATTGGTTTTACTTGACGTTTCCAGTAAAGTTCCCAATTAAAAAGAGTGTTTCATTATTTTCACTGTTTCACTTTTTTCCTCAACTGTTATTCTGAAAAATATTTAAAAATAATTTATTAGGAATTGATTTTGTAATAATTTAATGTGCTCAGAAACTAATTTTTTTGAAAATTAAGAAGAATCTTCAAAAAATTAAAAAAAAAAAAAAAAAAAAAAAAAAATTATTAAATTAGAAAAAATTATCAGATCTAAAAATTGAAAATTTCATTTTGAGAAGAATATTGAACATAACTCAAGAATATGTTCTATTTATTAATTAAAAATATACCCACCTTATCTAAAAAAGAGTTTAAGATTTATAATTATATAAATTATCCCAATTTTAAGCTTTTAGTAAAAAGTAAAAATGATCAAAGAAACAAAAAACATTATTTAACTCTGGGCTTTAAATTTAAATGAAAAAATACATATCTCAAATTCTGAAAAAGTAAATTTTTTAATCAAAACTACAAACTCTCTCAAATCATTTATATCAAAAATCACAAAAAAAAGTGCCAGAATCCAGACATCAAAGAAAAATATCTTGGAATTTTACGAATAATTACTTTTCCAACTCTCCGTTGAATAGAAACACCAAACTAAAACATAATTTACTTGGTTTGGAAAATTTTTTTTTATTTTTTCCTTCCTTTAAATAAAAAAAAATATTTTCTATATTTTTATTATTTTTTTTGGTACAAATTATTCAAAATAATATTTTCTCAACATTTGAGAAAATCATTTGTCAATCTATCATTGGTCATCAGAAAAATTCTTTTTTTGATATAATTATCAAATAAAAAAAAAAATAATTTAGATTTTGAACTACATAAATTAATTAAAAGAACTCTAAATTTTTTTGATAATTTTGTCTGAATTCTTCATTTTTTTATGAAAATATTTTTTTGACTTTTTGTACATGATATATTTCCCTTAACATCCCCGAGATTTGCCTTCATTTCATATAGTTTAAAATATTATATGTAAAAGAATATTGATTTAATAATATTTTTTTTTCTTATTTATCTTGAAAATAGATTTTAATTATGTTAAAACCCAAAATAGTTCATAGATAAAGTAGTTATGTTATTGTATTTTTAGTTGATATTTAAAAAAAAAATTAATAATTATTCATTTTTTCATTTTACTTTAAAGATTTTTATTTTATTTTTATTTTATAAATTAAAAATTTTTATAATAATAATAATAATTCAAAATTCAATACATTCCTATATTAATAATCATCATCATATAAAACAATGTTGTTAATTTAATGATAAATAAATCATAAATAAAACAATATATTACGGAGAAATTTTTATTTTTTTTTCGATAAAATTTCAATAAATATTGAATCAAGTAAAAAAAAGAAATTCATTTCTGTAGGAAAAAATTAAAAATTTAATAAAAATAATTTTCTAAAACTTTAATTTAACCTATAGAAAATAATTGGAAAAAAAAAAAAAAATTTGAAAATAATTTTATAATTACATTGGAATTAAACAAGTATTTTTTTTTTGTATATCTAAAGTAATCAACCCTAAATTTAAAAAATAAATAAAAAATAACTTTTTACTTTTATCCAAATATAATAAAAGAATCTTCAAAACCAGAGAATTTTTTTTTTGAATTTTGTTATTTGTTTAAATTTGAAAAATATATTTATAAAATTTGAACTTTTTAATCAAAATTAATTCAGATCTTGGAAAATAAATTTCTGATATATAATGTCTCTTATTCAATAATATTGTTTATTTTATATCTATATTTTAAAAAGTCAACAATTAAAAAATAGTAAAAAAATTAAAAAAAAATCTATTATTAATCTGACTAGAACAATTAGCCAAATCGTTTAATTTTTGAAAAAATTTTCCAAATTTTACCAAATAACAAAATATTATTTTTTTTGAAGTTTAATTTTTATTTTTTTTTTATTATTAAATCAATAAAAATTAAATATATAGTATATATATATTTATTCCTATTGGATGGTAATCAATAGATAAAACAAATTTTTGACATGATGTCAAAATATCTTTTGTATTGAATAAATTCTTTAATAAATCATATTTGGCAATATTGGTGTGCAATGGGCCACCAAAAAAATTTCCAGTAAAGTATGATGTGTTTTAGTCATTAAAAATAAGACTTTTTTTATGTAGAGACAAACTTTTCAAAAAAAAAAAATAATTTTTTTTTGACAAATTTTTAATGGAAAAATAATAAAATCACAATTAACATTAAAATTTTCAAAAGTTGAAGTTTTTTTATCAAGTTAATTTTTTAATGTATGCTCCTATATAATTTTTAATTATAAATTTTTCTTTCAAAGATATTTTTTCATAAATTATATATCTTATAATCCTTTGATAACCAAATAAATTAAAATTAAATTTTGAAGGCAATTAGTATACTTATGGTTCTAAGAGATATTATATATATATATATATATATATATATATATATATATAATAATTCTAACAAAAGGAGAATGCAATAATAAAGGATTTTTTATTAAAAGGACCTGGTTGAAAGGTATCAATTACATATATTTTAAGGATTTGAATAGATATTAAAATAAAAAAGTTAATTTTGGAAATTTGTAGATTGAAAAAATTTTTTTGTATTTTGCTTTTTTTTTTTTTTTTTGATAAGAGAATTGATATGTAAAATTTATTTTATTTCAAGATCTATAGTCCAAAAGTAAAAATGTATTTTTACAATGTTATTGAAAGAGTGTAAAAATGACAAAGTAAAATAATCTTGATTATTATTGGAATTTTATTTGATCTTTAATTTGAGATCAAAATGAATAATATTGTTTTTCTCAATAGATTCCTAATAATTTGAGTTTTTCAATTTTTAAGAAAATATATTAATCAATTATAAGATTAACTTCCTATGGATATCAACTATATATATAAATATTTCCCATTCTAAATTATTCTTAATTATTTTCACTTTGTTCAAAGACCCCTGTAAACAATAAAAAATAATGACTATTTGGAAAAAGACTTTGATCCCCAATAACAGAAACAAAGTTTGAACATAAAAAATCGATAAGAAACCAATATCGTATATATATATATATATATATATATATATATATTATTTCTTATAGATTTTTTATGTTCAAATGATGTATAGGACTTTCGGGGAGAAAACTAAACTAAAATTCAAAATTTTCCACACACCTAAAACGTTCCAAACAATCACAACAATACAATTTCATTGAAATTGAAGATAATTTTGATTTTTGTAAAATATGAAAATCATTTTTTCATCTTTTAGTTTTTGTTTTCATTTCATTGTTTGAATTACGTAATTTGCTTCGTTGGATCAAAATTTTTCTACAAGGTTTGATATTATATTAAAGTTGAGTTGTTCCAAATAGAAGAACTCAAATAAAATTAGTTGGTAGTATCTAACCTTTTGATAGATCAATATTCCTAATAGAATTTAAACAAATTTATCAAGTTATTTTTTTGTTTTGCTCTCTCCAAAATTTTTAACACACCCATGATTTATTTGTATTGATAATTATTTATTTTTTGTTTTGTGAGTATTTTAATTTATAAAAAGGTGTTAACATTTCAATTAGTGAATGGTTCTAATTTAGTAAATCTTCGAGAAGTGATTAAATAAGTTTTTTTTTTCACAAATCGAATTTTGGTGTGTTAAAAATTTCGAATTGGGGTTTAATAGTCTACAAATATCTATGAAGAATTTCGAAAGTTTACAGGAGTCTTTGAACACATTCAAGCTTTCCCATGAATGAAATTCTACACTGAACGGTAATTTTCTTTTCTCTGATCAACACTTGTTTGTTGATATGTGGTATTAAATTAACACTTTGCAATAATAAAAATATTGTAGAGTATAAAAAATGAAATTGTTCAAAAATAAAAAATTTTTTATATGTTTTTAGTTTTTTTTCTAAAATCCAGACTTATTAACAGTTGAAAGAAATTACAATCAAAAAATCATGAAAAAAAAGTTGTTTTAATTATTAAACACAAATTAAGATTAACTCAATGGAATACTTATTTATTAAATAGCCAAAGCTGTGGATATTTTGATTTTTCATTCTCAAGAATATTCATCTAATTTGTTTGAATTAAAGAACCATACAAAGGTTCTGATTAAGAGAAGTTAAAATAAAATATAAGTACTTTTAAGGAGTGCATTAAACTATTATTTTGAAATAATCACTTTTTTGTTTTATTTATTGAAAAAATTGTTTTGAGTTTAAATTCTGAATTTTAGATTGATAAAAACAAGAATAAATTATCAGATTTATTTTTCTATTGCCTTGAGCAAAAATTTTTTTAAAAGCCCGAAAAATAACACTATTGAAGATTTTTGGTTGTTTTGAAGATGAAATTCATTAAAAAAATTGAGCAAAGACCTTTTTAAACTGTCTTGAAAATGAAAACCAATAACACTTGAATAGTTTTATTGAAAAAAAATTCTTCAATAACTGATCGAGGTAAAAAATTAAAAAAAATTTTGAATTATTTGAAATTTAGAGTTTCTGATAAACACTGGGTAATTCTTTTGAGCCACCTCTCTTCAACAATAATAAAAAAATAAAAATCTTAAATTATTTATTCTCACAAACAGAACCATATCCCGAAATAAAACAAGTAATTACCCCAAGAAGTATTCCTGAACTTTCTTTTAAAATTAATCTTTCTATTTTGAAATTTATGGCCTGAAAATAAATCTCGACATCAATTTTCATCTCTAAAAGTAATAATTTTAAATTAGAATTTGAAAATTTGGTTTAAATTTCCAGAAAAAAAATCATTTTTTGCATTTATTTTTTTTTACTTTTTAGCTTTTTAAAAATTTTTTATTAACAAATTTTCTGCAAGATTTTTTTTTTTAGTTTGCTCTTCCCAAGACTTTACAAAAAAAAAATCACTTTTTATTTTTCCAAACCATTTTAAAAAAACTTTAATGTAACTTTTTCCTTTCTTCATTTAAAAAAAAAATTCTTAACTTTCTTTTTTGGCTTAAATTCCCTTTATTTCTTTGTTTAATTCCGTATTTTTTAATTTATTTTTTTTTAAATTATCCTTTCTTTTCGATTCTGGTGCTAATTAATTTTGTTCTTCTGTGTTAACCCAAATGAACATTTTTTTTCTTTTTTTCAAATGTTACAATGGATATTCACTCAAACAAATTATATACCATGACACATTTCGTTTCTCTGAATTTCAAAACCTTTTATTTTATTGAAAATCTTTTTAATTCAATTAACTGAAAAATCAATTTTTTTTTTATGAGACCAATTTATTAATATTTTTTATTTCAAACTCTCAAAATATTTCTCTCATTATAATAAATAATATCAAAGCACAATCAAAAAGTGATACTTGAACAAAACTAGTCTGACATGTCTACAATTAAAAAACGTGTTTCATACTTTTATGACTCTGGTATTGGGCGATTTAATTACGGAGGAGAGCACCCCATGAAGCCAAAAAGAATTCGACTGACTCATAATTTAATTACTGGGTACGGGCTCCATTCCAAAATGGATATCTGCCCCATTAATAAGTCAACAAGAAAAGAGCTTTGCCAATTCCATTCAGAGGAATACCTCAAATTTCTTGAACACATCACACCAGACAACAAGGATGAATTCTTTGATATGTTAGATCAATTCAATATTGGCGAAGATACACCCATTTTCGATGGATTCTTTGAATTTAGTCAGATTTCTGCTGGTGGATCGATAGACGGAGCAAGAAAATTGAATTATGGTGAAACAGACATTGCAATTAATTGGACTGGTATATATTTCCTCCTTTTTTTTGTCTTTTTATTGTATTTTTTTTGTTTTCTTTTTTGTTTTCTTTTTCATCTTCTTTTTAGTTTTCTTTTTTATTTTCTTTTTCAATTTTGAAGGACTTTACTTTCCATTTTCCATTTTTTTGGAAACTTCTCAGTATTTAAGAGACTTTTATTTGACTGTTTGGGATTATTGAAATGATTAAGATCCAAAAAATAAGGGCCAATTCTAAAATCTTCTCGTTTTACAATTCATCAAGTAAATAAAAAAATAAATTATTTCAAAAGACCTTTTATTAAACTATTTGGGATGTAAACCATGTGAGGGGAAGAACTTTCGAACTATTTTTTAAACAAAGATTTTTAAATTTACAAAAAGAAAAGTGTTTGTTCTTTTGTTACTATTGAATTAGAGAGAACTATTAAAATTTTGATCTTTTGGATTTTTTTTTTGTTTTTGTTTTTTTTTCTATTTTTTCGAAAAGAAAAACACCAAAACATACTAATTTTTCTTTTAAGAGTCAACAGTTATTATTTTGAGTGAGTTGTGTTTTACTTTTTTGTTTTGAATTTCTTTTTGTGTTCAAAATATTTTCAAAAATATATCAACAATGAGACAATTGGTCTTAATTTTCGACAACAAAATTAAAAACAAAATGAGAGGCAGATAATCATTACTCCTGAACATTCATTGAAATTACATTATTTACATTGCTCATAAATTGTTGAATAAACCTCAAGAATTTTATTGATACCACAGTCTTGTAGTAAAAAATTAAAATAATTAATCTCGTGGTAACTTTGAAACTCTACAAAAAAAAGTGCCAACTCTCAAAAAAAAGATTTTTTTTAAGGTATACCGATAACTTCAAATAAAGGCAAAAAACTTTTTAGTTCGATTTCCTTTTTTGAAATCACATTAACTCAACTTTCAAAACAGTTCTTTACAAAGAGTATTTCGAAGGTTAACCCATTTTACAATGTTTCTAAACATTTAAACCAATAAAATACTGTATCCATTTTTATTCTAACCTGAATAAAAAATATAACAAAATGGAAATTGAACCAAAAAACTTGAAAATATTTTTTTGAATTTATCAGTAGTAGGAAAAAAATCCCTGGACATAAAAATAAGGCCGTACAAGATTTTTAATTGATAATATTAGGAATATTGTTTTTTCATTGCTTTTATTTAAAATCAAATCCTATTTTATAACTAAACAAATTATTTAAATTATAACTATGTCGTTTTTCGAATGATGATTAATGACATTACACTCGTTCTAAATAATACAGACAATTTCACTTTTAAGGGACAAACTTTGAACAAAAATTAAGGGACAACAAAAATTCCATATTAATGAACAAAATTCGCGATTCTAGATAAATAAATCATGTATAAAAAAAATTACAAATTTTGTGCCTTAACCTACATAAAAAAAACTTTTTTTTTTTTTTTTTTTTTTTTTTTTATTTTTGAAGAGAGAAAATTGCTTTTCTCCTGTGTGCCCTAATTTCTAAACTTTTTTTTAGAAATTTTGTTAAAGAATCACAAATTTTATTATCACTTACTAATGATAATATATATGATGAATTCTTTTTATTAATAATATCGGAGATATTATTAATTTTTATTTTTTCAAAAAATTCAGATATCCAGGTTTTTCGATTTATTTTATAGGCCGGACAGTCCCATAAAAAATGATCGAAATCTTCAATGATATCAATATTTAACTTTTCTTTACATAAATCACAATTTTTTATTTTTATTTTTTACTTGTTACATAAGAGTACCTATTTAAACAATTAGTAAAATTTCGAAATTTTAGAATTGTTTTTTGAAGCTTTCCAGTTTAAATATTTTTGTTGTTTGAAATTGCAATTTTGTTGTTTTATAATTTTTAGATATTGTTGAACTTTCCAACTAGGTGAATTTTCCAATTCGGTTAATCGAAAAACTTTTAATTCTAAATCTAATAATTTTAATCCCTTAGTGTGCCAATTAATATTTTCATTTTCCAATTTTCGAAAATTTAGTATTGTTTTTAATTTTTTTAAATTTAAGAAATCTAATTTTTCAATCAATTTATATTTTCTTCGGTATACTTTTTAATCTAGCGAGATCAATTTTTGCTTCAGTTTTATAAATTAATCGAGGTGAATGGATATTAATTTGTAAGAAATTTGTGACTGATTTATTGATAAATCTATCAATTCTTTCAAAATCATTTTGTTTCAAGTCAAATATTTCAAGACCATAATAAAGTTGACTTAAAATGAGAGCTTTGAAAGAAGTTATTTTGACTCCATTGTTGAGTTTATTTTGTTGAAACAATCGATTAAGTGTTTCCAAGGACTTTTCTACTTTTTTGAAATTATATTCAAGATGTGTGTTTTTTTCTAACCAAATCCCAAGATAAAAAATATCTTTTAATTCTTTTTTATATTTGGTTTTTTTATTATGTGGGTTCAAAAAACTTTTTTTATAACATCTATATAACATTTTGATAACAAAATTTCCTTTTATATGATGATTTTTTCATTATTTTTTGAAAAAATATTCTTATAACAGGCTTATAACATGTTACAAATTTTATAACACATTTTATAACAAACATTTATGTTATCAAAGTTGTTATTATAAAATTTTATAATATTTTAAACGTTTATAACACCATTACAACACGTGTATAACATGTTATAAAAAAACTTTTTTTATTAGCGTAATTTGAGATTTTTTTGTTAATTAAATTTGGTTGAAAAGTTTGTGTCTTAAAAATGGAACTGACTGTATTCAATCAACCAAAAATAAGAATAAAAATCATGATTGTCCAAATCCATAGTAAACCTCAATAAAACTCAATTTTTTTTTCAAAATTGGTAGATCTACTTGTTTGATCAAACAGTTAAATGAGTATCCTAGATGATACCTCACTTTAATGAACTTTATTTGGGTGGGTTTATTACTGAGTCCATAAGAATTTTTTTTGGTTATTTATAAAAAGGATTTGATTTCAAATAAAAGAAATTACACAACAATTTCCCTAATATTAACAATTAAAAATCTTGTAAAGATTATTTTCATGTCCAGGATTTTTCCCAATACTATACCTGTAATTTAAGTGAGATGAAGATCGTTGAGTAAAATTAATTAAATTTTCCTCTCTTGTTGAAATGTATACCATCATACCAGGCACGATAAATGTTTGACATAGGGGATGGCAGGTTTTTTTATTTGACTAATTTTATGAACGGAGAATTAAAAATGAAGTTTATCAGTAACAGTCAGAACCATTTTTAAGGTAAAAACTTTTCAACCAAATTTAAGTCACAACAAAATTCCAAATTTATGAATAAAAAATTTGGATTATAAGGACATAGGCCGTATAAAAAAAAATTCCCAAAAAATGTTTCTTAATTTATAATTTCAATTTTTTAATTTTTTTTAACTCGCTCTGAATAAAGATTTTTATTGGTTTAAATACAAAGACACATTTGGAAATTAGTTGATTTTTGATAAGTTCAAAATATTCTTTATTAAAATGTTTTGAAAGCAGAGTTATCGGATTAATAAAAAAACCAAATTGAAAAAAAAAAAAATTGTTTTATCTTTTTTTTAATTTATTAGCATCTATGTACTTAATGATTGATATCAAACATTTCATTTTTTTTTTTTTTTTCTTGTTGTTTTCGTCTGATGAAAATGATAGATTATTATTTCAAAACAAATTAAAAGAAAAAAAAACGAATGAATTAATTTTCAACAACGATAGTTCAAAATTACCTTCGCTAATTAATAATTGGGGAATCTATGTTTTTGCACTTAAATAACTTCAAGGAAATTTAAGTATAAGAAAAGTGCTACCGAGTGTAGTAAATCACCCCACTTTTCCAGAATTCAAAAGAATTGAGTAAAATCAAAATTTTTTCTCTATTCTTTTAAATTCTGGAAAAAAGAATTACGTTTTTTTTTAATTTGAGAGATAAAAAGAAAATTTAAGAAATTTTCATTATATTTCTTGAATTAAAAAAAGTCTAACATCAACTAGATTTTAATTTACATTTCCCCAATAAAATAAAAAAAACAAAAACTTTTCATATTTTTTTTTCAAAAAATAAACAAATTTAAATAATATTGAAAGTTAAAAAAAGAGGATTTTTTATCATTCAAGAAATTAATTAAAAATAAAAATTGTGATGTGGTAAATAAACTATTTTCTAGTCAAAGGAGCCCAGTTGTAATGTATCAATTGCAAGTGTTCCAAGTGGTTTGAATAGATATTAGAAGAAAAAATTTATTTTGAAAATTTAAAAATTTCAATCATTTTTTCAAATTTATTACACATTTTTTCTATTTTTTTGGATTTTTTTTTTAAAAGTAAATTGTTGCAAATTTTTTTTTTTAATACAAGATTTTTTGTCTCTAGGTAAAAATATGTTATTCTAATGTTACTAAAACAATAAAAATGATTCTTGAGAAAAATAATATTGATTTTTATTGGAATTTTATTTGATATTCAAAAATAAGATCAAAACATACATTGTTTTGGTTTTTCTCATTAATTTTCTCCAATAATTTTGGGTTTTCAATTTTTAAGAAAATATATCAATTAACGAGATTTAATTCCATACAGATATCAACTATTATCTAATGTGTATTATTCTACTTATTGTTTTATTGGTTCTTCAAAGGTCAATTATAAAAAATAATTGATATTTGAAAAAAAAATTTGGGCACCTTTGATAGAAACAAATTTTATTTAAACTCAGAAAATCAATTATTCCCAACAAAACCCCATAACTAAATAAAAATATTATTTCTCTTTTTTTTTTCTAATACTTTTTATGAATTTTTACTATGCTTAAATAGGTGGTTTACATCATGCAAAAAGTAAAGAAGCATCAGGCTTTTGCTATATTAACGATATTGTGTTAGGAATTTTGGAATTATTAAAATATCATCAAAGGGTATTGTATATTGATATAGATATCCATCATGGAGATGGTGTTGAGGAAGCTTTTTATCAAACAAATAGAGTAATGACTTGCAGTTTTCATAAATATGGTGATGGCTATTTCCCTGGAACAGGTTTGCTTTCTAAATAAAAATTTTTTTTTTTTTTTTTTTGTAACATTTCTCATTTTTTGAATAACTTTTTTATATGAAAGAAAATGACAAGATTTTTATATTCATTTTTTGGAAAAAATAATCAGATTTAAAATTATAAAAATAATTTAATTTTGCAATTTGTTCGAAGATATTTTTTTATATCAAAATTTCAAATATTTTTTTTTTGATAATAGATTATTGATAATATAAAAGTAATTTATTATCTTAGGGATAGCAAAATGACTTTGACTTTTGTGATATAATACAGTATTAGTTCCACACAACAAAACTTGAATATTGATATAGGAAATATTCTCACAAAATATTTAATAATCAAGCTATTTCCAAAAAAGTGGGGCAAATTTATTTTAAAATATCTTTATTCAACTCAATTTTCATGAAACTATTTAAATATCCAAAATCATTAACTGCCGTTTATCGGTTCTTGGTAATAATTAATTTTTTTTGTTAGTAAGACATTGCACAAATAAAATATATTAAAATTTCTAATCTCGATTATATCTGATATTTTTTAAAAGGGGTGAAAATTGCTATTTATTTTTTTCTTTTTGATCGAAAAAATCATTTTCATAACTTCTTTAATCTCGGTAAAATTTCCAATCAAATGTAAAAACATATAAATATATTTTATTGTTTAAAAAAATCATTTTCTACCCTTTGCCATTTTTCCATTTTT
This sequence comes from Anaeramoeba flamelloides, assembly GCA_027625915.1. Taxonomy (NCBI): domain Eukaryota; family Anaeramoebidae; genus Anaeramoeba; species Anaeramoeba flamelloides. The sequence continues at coordinate 4,822,968 of JANTQA010000032.1, read as the reverse complement.
TTATTGAAAATGGTCGTGCATTGTTTTCTTCAAAAAAAGTGTTATTTATATTTTTCATTTTTGGGAAATATTTCAACGAAGATATTTTGAAATAAATACCATAATAATTGATTCAATCAGTATTAATATTTAAATTAAATTTGTTATTGTCAATTAACAAACAAATCCACTAACAAAGATGATTTTTTTATGAAATGTAAAAAAAAATTCAACAATTTTTTGGAAATACCTTATATATATATCTATATATATTATACATTTTAATGTGAAGAGAGGGATTAAAATGGTATTATTGTATAAATGTTTTTTTTTTTTCAAATTATTATTTCGATTAAAAAAACATTTAATTTACTAAACAATAATACTAATAAAATACCAACCATCGGGTTTTATAGTATTTTAATAATTGATTATAAAAAATCAGATATTTTCGAAACAAAAACGATAATTAAAAAACACCTCAGTTAGGGTTTCTCAACTTTGTTGTTTTATTTTTAAAAATATAATAATTTTCCTAATGAAACAAAACAAAACGAGGAAACCTCTGTTTGTTTTTCGAGACTTTATGTTTTGATTAGAAAATCTACTGATTTTATAAATAGAGGCATAGCGCCTAACCAGAAAACTTCTAAACAATCTAGGCACTTAGCGTTACTCTACTTCACTTCTTCCATTATTAAGGGATTAATGTCACCCTAGATTCGTTGATAACCAAAGTATGTTGTAATTGAGTGTTAATGATATTAGTACAACAGGGCTATCAAATAGCTCTAAAAAATCTCTTATAAATATTATCGATTAATAAATTATTAGATTTTTTACTAAGGATCACAATTAAAAATTTTCATTTTGAAAATTTTTTTTTTGATTCCTTTCTCAAATCTAAAGAAAGAAACTCAAAATAAAAGTATTCCAGTATTTAATAATTAATATTTAGAACTCTCAAAAGTAACCATTTTTTTCATTTCAAGATTAACACAATAATCATCAACCGAAAACCAAAGAATGATTAATGTTGTTTCCTTTTTATAAATCTAATTGTAACATCAATATATTTCCAATATATTTCTAATAATTTGTAAAAAGAATCTATAAAAGTTCAATAATAATTTTTTTAAAAAAATCCAATTTTTTTAGCAACTAATCCATATTTCGAGACAAATTTAAGATATATATTTTGCAACTTTGAAGTCTGAATATTGATGATTAAACCTTCAATTTTGACTCAAAAAGGTAAATTTTTTTCTAAAACTGTTGGGTTTTTTACTCATATCAGGATCATTTTTTTATTGATGAAATCATCAAATAGTACTAATTGACTAATTAATTTTTTAGAGAAAGAGAACTATGGGTTACTAATGTGATTAATACCTTCAATATCAACTTACTATAATTTTAGACTTATCAGCGGTAGACGCTAAACAGTTAATGATAGTTAACATTCTATTCAAGAGTAAAAAAAAAAAAATTCAAGAGTGAGAGTGAGAGAGAGTAAGATTGTATTGTAACGAAAAAGTCAACATTATTAAAAAAATGAAAAAAAAAAACATTAAAAATTATTATTAATCTTATTATTTTTGTAATTTATTTAACAAATAATTTTTATTATTATCATTTGATAATATTTTTAAAAAAAATTTAAAGGGAAATTAAGTGACATTGGCCAAAATAAAGGAGAAAATTATTCAGTTAATGTTCCATTAAAAGATGGTATGGATGACGAATCATATTTTTATATATTTCAAAAGGTAATCGATGCAATAATGTTATATTATCAGCCATCAGCCATTGTTCTCCAATGTGGAGCGGATACTCTCACACAGGATGAATTAGGGTGTTTTAACCTTTCAATTGAAGGTCATGGGAGATGTGTTAAATATATTCGAAATTTAAATAAACCTTTATTAGTTTTGGGTGGTGGTGGCTACACTCCAAAGAATGTTGCAAAATGTTGGGCATATGACACAAATTTATTAATTGGTGAAACTGAACTTGATAATGAATTGCCCTTAAGTGCGTATTCATTAGACTTTCCAGACGAAAGTTATTTGCATATCGAGCCATCAAGCATGGCAAACGAAAATGATAAAAAAACTTTGGATAAAATATTTGCAATTATTTTTCATTATTTAAAACAAATCGAACCTGTTCCTTCTGTTGAAAATATTGAAATTCCACAAGAAATCTTTAGATCAAAATTTGAATTATCGGATGAAGAAGATGATGAGGATTATTATTCTTTGAAAGAAGATCGGGATGAACAAAAAATATTTGCAGAATGCTTTCTTTTTGATAATAATGAATTTGAATGCCAATTTTTTGAAAAAAATTATAGTGAAAAAGAAAATTTTATTGTTGTAACGAATTGTAAATTAAATAAAAATGATTTAGAAAATGATTTGAAAAGGGAAATTGAATTTGAAAATTATTTTGAAGATGTTAATAAAAATGTTATTAAAAATGATGAAAAGAAAGCAGCGATTATTCATAATAATGATCCTAAAATTCAAATAGATAAAAAAAAACAAATCATCCCAAACAATAATTTGAAATTAATTTTAAATAAACATAATTATATAAATAATAATCATAATAATAATAGCATGAATACAAATAATGAAACAATACCAAAAATAAATCTATTTGATAATTATTCAACATTTTTTGTGAAAAGAAAACAAATAACTTTAAAAAAAAATATATTGATCCCAATAAATAAAATAATCTCAAGACTTGAAACAAACGACAAAAAAAGGCTCCAATCTTATTCATTAACAACTATTCAAAATATGAATAATAATTTTAAACAGATACAAAACACCACTATAAGAGCGGTACAAATCCCAATTAAAAATTGTTCTATTTTAAGTCCAAAGAAAAAAAATCATAAGAAACAAGTCAATCAAAAGAAATGTGTACATCAAAAGAAACAAGTAAGTCAAAATAAGCAAATAAATAGCAAGAAACAAAGAGACGACAAGAAACAAATAAATAAAAAGAGGCGCTTGCATAAAAGAAAACAAAAGAAAAATAAATTTAAATCTAAAAAACATAAAGTTTCACTAATTTCTCGTTCATCATTAACAAGAAAAAATAAAAATAATTATAAAAAATTAAAAAAGCTTAATAATAAAGATTTAGATATTCTCTATCAAAAAAAAAAAAGAATGAGAACAAATAAAATGCATAAAACAAAGGGTAAAATTAAAAATTAAAATTTTAATTACAGATAATATATCTCGCAAGATATCAATATATGAATGACTGGGTTTTATTTTTTCTATTTTCTTTTTTATTTTTTCTTTTTATTCTCAGTTCATTTTTTTTTTTATTTCTTTATTATTATTATAATATAAAATAGATTTAAAACAGTATTTTATTTTTTTATTGTTCAAATTTTTTCTTTACAAAAAATAAATACTTTGATTAAAAAATAATAAACTATATTTCAAAAATTGTGACTCGCCTTGAATAATAAATTGAAAAAAATATTTTTTTCCTTTCGTATCCAAGAACAATTAATGACTAAATCTGATTTATAATTCACTTTTAAGTCATTCTAAATATATAAAAACCTGATTTTTAAAAATTAAAAAAAAATAAAACCAAAAACTTAAAAGTAAATTATAATTTTGGAAATGATCATTAGCGATTTTTTATTTCTAAACTTTTGCTGAAAAATTATTAAAAAGAAGATTTTTTGCTAATAATTCTCTGAACTTTGTAAAGAAATTATATCGTCTCATTTTTTTTAATGTTTATTTGTATTTTCTAAGATATTTTTGTTTTTACATTCTCTTTTGCAAAAAAAAACATATATTAAAAAAAAAGAGGTAGCAAAAAAAAACAAACAAAAAAGAAAAAGAAAAGAAAAAAAGATTCTGATCTAAAAATTTGAAAATATTTTTTTGAGTAGAATACTGGGATAAAACCCTTTAAAAGAACTTCCATTATCATTATAAACAAGTCAACATTTTTGAAAGAAAGTTTTATTGTTATTTTTATTCTTTTAAACTATTTTTGAGCAACTTGAAGAAAAAAATTCAATTGATTTTTTTACAATTGACTTTATCACATTCAGCATTAAATATATTAAAGATTTTTTTTAGTTTGAATTTAAATAAAAAAAAAAAAAATATAAAGAAAATCAATCATAATTATCTTTTCTAAGGAAATATTTAAACAAAATAAAAAAATTTCAACAAGGTTTTTAATTTGGAACCTTAATAGCTTCACATAAACTCGAAAACGAAAAGTAAAATCAATTAATAAAATAAAAAATAAATTATTAAAGGTAAAATGGAGGATTTAACGCAATAATTTTTTTTTAATACTATCTTTTGGTATAGATTTTTCCTGGATTGATCAATTATTAAAAATTCGTTAAAAAAATCGACTGTTTTTGAGATCTCCAAAACCACCTCTAATGATTTAGATATGAAAGTAGATTTAGTGTTTTATGTTTGTTGGTTTTAAAGAAAATAATATAATGAATGATTATTTGAAGTTAATTGGTTTCTTCTTTTAATTGATATTACTGTTCCTTTTCATGTTGGTTTAATGTTCCCAATTAATAACCGTGATAAACTTTTTTTAAGATCGATTATCAATAATAATCTACATTTGAATTTATTTACAGTATTCAAAAAAAAACTCATAGTAATATTTCAAAAAGTTTAAAAGTAATATAACAATTGATTCGTTTACCTTTTAATTTTTATTTTTTTGCCTTTCTTTATTCTTCTCTTGACTTTGTTTATAAAATTAATTGTTTTAATTTTCATTTTTTAAAGAAAAGATATTCAGCGCTCCTTAAGTAATAATCTTACCTAAATTATAGTTAGGTGAAAAAAAAACGAAAAAGTATCAATTTACAGTTTCTGGAAAGTGCTTGAGTAGTGCTATCAAGTGGCTAAGAGTACTTATGTTTTCCAGAATCGAAAAGAATAGAGTAATATCTATTGATTTACCAAATAAACTGAGAATTCAAGAAAAGCTAATTACTTTTTTTTATTAATTTTTGAAATAAAAAGCTAATCTATTGATTTTCCAAATAAACCGAAAACTAAAAAAAAACTAAGATGAAGTGCCTTCAAGTGCCGTAGAGTGTCTAGGCTTTCTTGAGGTTTTTTGTTTTATTTGTTAAGTGTTCTAGGTTTTCTTGAGGTTTTCTGTTTTATCTATAAAGTGTTCTAGGTTTTTTTTACTTTTTGAAATGAACAGAAAATTTTAATAAATTTTCGGTTTATTTCAAAAATTAAAAAAAACCTAACGAAAATCTATTGATTTTCCAAATAAATAGAAAACGCAAGAAAAGCTAACGGTGTTTTTTTTTACTTTTTATTTTTGTATCGAAAATCTATTACTTTTTCTAATCAAAACAAAAATTCAAAAAAAAACCTAATGATAAACAGGAGGTAATTTTGTTTCATCGCCTTTTCTTCAATTACAAAAAAAAAATCAAAATAATAAAATTTTTAAAATGATAAGTCAAAATAAATTTCCATTTCTGTGATTTTTTCAATTATTGTTATTCGTTTGAAAATGAAACTATACAAAATATTGAGACAAATAAGAAAATAATAATAATAATAATAATAATAATATTTGTAATGGTTTATTTTTCTTTTATACGAAAATTTGAGATAGGATATAAACCAATTTCCCCCTTTTGATTTTTGCCTCGCATCCAACGCTTTTGTTGCTCCCATTTTATAAACACTATTTCATCACCCTTTTCAAAGGTTAAACAGTTTGGAATCTTTTGAGGGTTTTGGAAAGTAATTTTTGCAATATAAATAATTTCATTATTTTGGTTTACTTTTAAAACAGATTTTAATGCTTTCTCATTTTGCTTTGATTTATTTTCATTTGCTTTGATGTCGATGCTTGCACAAGATTTATTAAAAAACCTTCTTGATTTTCTTTCTCTGTAGGGGTTTTGTTTACTAAATCTTCTGTTAAAGATTCTAAACCGGTTTTTACCGATTGGCGGCTTGGTTTTTGTATCCCTTTCTTTCTCGAATTTTATTAAATTATTCAAGGATAGTTCTTTAAAAACTTGTTTTTTATTTTTGTCTATTAACTCTTTTGTTAATGTTCCACTTTTAGATTTTTTTAATTTCAGTTTTAATTTACTGTTTTTCTTTTCTCTTCGATGAGTGAGCGGTACAAAATAGAGGCTGTCGAATAGGCCTATTTCTCCCTTGGAATTTCTTCCTTTAAATTTGCTATTATCGATTTTTTCAATAATTTGGATTTTATCATCTGTTTGAAATGGTAAGTAACTTGGGAAATTTTGCTTGTTATCAAAATTTGTAATTGCTTTCATCCACATTTGTTTGTGTTGAGAGTTGGTCGTGATTGGTTTGCTTATTAAATTCTTTTTAAAATCACCATTCTTTGGTTTCTGGTTTGAACTATGGCTGGTGGTGGTATTGCTTCTGGCGTTGTTTCTATTAGTGTTGATCGTGTTATAATTGTTATTCATTGTTAAAATCTTTTTTTGATTGTTGTTTGTATTAGATTCGTTGAAAAGAGAAACTTTTTTAGTTGTTCTTTTTAAAGATAAATTGACAAATATTTCTTTTTTTGTAATGCTACTTTGAATAGTCTTATTTTCCTTTTGTGTTTTCTTTTGTGTTTCTCTGATTTCTTCCCTTTTCTTGACATAATTTGCTTTGAAATATCCTATTTGCCCTGTTTGAGTTAATCTTCCTATATGCCAGTTTGGCTTGTTTGTTTGCGAAAGGTATTCAATTTCGTCTCCCGCCTTCAAAATTAATGATCTGGGATTTGGAAAATTTTTGAGATAATCCTTTGTTGTGAAATAAATTGTTTTTTCTTCAAACGGTGTGGCTGGCTTTTTCTTTTCCCTTTGTTTTTCTTTTTTGATTGCTTTTAAATATTTTTTTGAGACAAGCCCAATTGATCCCTTTGTGTTTTTTGCTTTGATCCAATTTGGTTTCCTTGTGTCAGAAAGAAATTCAATTTCTTCTCCTTTTTTAATTGCTAAGATTTCGTGGAGATTTGTTGGTGGCTGGAAATTCTTGATCGCTTTATAATAACGTGAATGTTTTTTTTTGTATGGATTTTTTTTTTTATTTTTCCTTTTGTTCAGGAATTCGTTTCTTAGTGAGTATTGAGTGAACTGGTGTTTTGAAATTATTTCAAAATTTATAAAATAATTCTCCTCGTTCACGGGTAAATCAACCAAATAATTTTCTTTTAAATACTCTTTAAAATTGGTTTTGATTTTATTGCAATTCTTTTTAGTTTTTGAAGGTATTCTTTTGGGATTAGTTTTTTCTTTTTCTTTTTCTTTTACTTTTTCTTTTTCTTTTACGTTTTCTTTTGGATCTTCCGTTTGCTTTTGTTGGTTGTTACGATTAGAAGTGCCCAATTGGCTATTTTTGTTTTTAATCATTTCGTTTTCTTGTGTGAATATTGAATGACTAAATTGTCGTTTTTTTTTTTGATAAAAAAAAGTGTTAGGGGTAGAAAAAGCGAAAAAAATGAATAATGTCCGAAAAAGAGATGACATTATTTTGTTTAGATTTTTTTAAGATGGGTTTTTTAATTGTTTTTATATTGGGAAAAAGTTTAAATTTTCTAATTATGTTAACAAGAGTAAAAGGAAAAAATTTATTTCAATTCCGATCTGATTTTTAAATTCAATATAATATAAAAAATACAATAGTTTAATTTACTGATTTAAAATATGGCAAATTGATTTTCAAAACAAACTTTATAAAAATACTTTTAATCATCAAAATAAGTTATAAACTTTCTACATTAAAAAACAATATATTCCTTTCTTCGAAACAGTATAAAAAATATAACATATGGATAAAAAAGTAAAAATTTGATAATCGTTATTAAGATTAATAAGTTAAATTATTTTCATTTTTCGCTGATCAATAAAGATATATGAAGTTGAAAACATTCAAACTAAAATAATATCTATTGTGGAAAATTTTAATCGTCAATTTCTTATGAATAGGAAAATCATCGAAAGAAAAAGACTTAAAAATTTCATTAAAGCCAAATTTTACACAATTAAGATCTTAAAATTTGGTAAAAAGATAAGGCTTAAATTTAGTTTTTATTTAATTTTTTAAATTTAAGTTTTAATTTTTATAATCTATCTATTTCTTTGGACTTGATTTTTGTTTTTAAATCAACAAAGATATACATTTAAAAAAATAATTGAAAAATTTAATTTTTGATACTATCTGACAATTAAAACAGATACAACTATTTTTTTTTCCAGAATGATGAAAAATGAATCCAAACTTTTAAAATTGTCGACTTTATGATAAGTCCTTAATAAAAGTAAGCACTATTTTTTTCTGATTAATATTTTCGGAAATCTAGTTTATAACTTAATTTCATTAACCACTGGGATTAAAATTTTTTTAGAATAAAAACACTCCCAACTTTTGAATATCAAAAATATTTTTGAAATTATTGGCACTTTTTTATTTTTTTTTGAAAAATTGGGGTTGAGAAAATTTTGAAATCAAAGAATAAGTTAATATATTAAATTAGAATATTTTTTCAGAGAGTTTATCCTTTTTAGTTGAACTTTTTTTTTAATTTTACTATTTGAAAATAAAAAAAAAACATTTGAAGATCAAATTAGTCGTTTTTGTGAAAATAAAAATCCCATAATTTACAATCTGTTTTCGTAAATGAGTTATTATAAGATATTGTAGATAAAAATATTGATAATTTCGAGTTTTAATTCAATGATTTTGACAAAAAATGTTTTCAAGAAAAAGTTAAATGGTAACTTTATTTATTTTTATTTTTTCATTTAGTTTTTTTATTTTTTTTTTCTAAGATATATGATCATTTTTACAATTTTAGTGTTTTTTGGTTCGTAGTGGCCTATACCAATAGAATTTAAATTAATTACACATTAGGAAATTTTATATTAAAATGTTATTTTTTCTCCTAAATTTTATCATTTGTTGAGATTATTAGCATTTTTATAAAATAAAGTTTTTGAATTCTCCTTTTTAAACAATCAATTATTGAGAAATTCTTTAAAAATTTTTATATTTATTTCTACATTTAAACCCTTCTTATTGCTCAAAACATTCTAAGAAGACCAAATAATTTAAATAAAAATTAATTTAAAATAGTTCATAAAACAAATAATTTTAGATATAATTATCTATAATTCTCGTTCAAGCCTTTTCAAAGTCTAACTGGGATTTTTCTCAGTTCTAATTTGGAAATTACTAATAAATTCATTTAAATAATACTTCTTAAAAGTAAATACAACCATTTTTTTAAGACTCAATTCCTTACAAAATAATAAATTGATTAATTTGCTGATTGATAGAATGATAATCATGTAAAATAGAGTTTTGAAAGAAATAAAAAAGTTTCATTGTGCCTTTCAATTAAAACTTTAATATTTATTGAAATATTTTCATAAAAAGAATTGTGTTTGATTTATTTATTAATAATTTGTATTTAATTTCTGTAGTCTATATTAGTACTAGATATGAAAAAAATTAAAAATTTAATATTAATATGACTATTTCCAATGCCTTAAATTGCAATTTATTTATAAATTTTACTTCAGATAAATTATTTATATTCTAATTTTTTTTATTGGTTTGTATTGTATCTTTTTTGTTAAAAAAAAAGAAAATTATGACGTTTTAGTCAAAAATTATTAATCAAAAATAAGTTCAATCTATTTGATAAAATAATAATGACTACTTAATGTTTAATGTATTTTAAGATAAAAAATAATTTTCATATTTTTTTTTTTTTTTGGTAAAATTTTCCCGTTTTAAATTCCAACAACAAAAATCTTCAACTTCAATAGATTATTTTAGATGATTGGAAAATAAGATTAAATTTAATGAAGATGAGAATTTTAATTCATTTTTTTAAATATTAACCCATTGAGAAAAAAAAACGATCACAAAATATTATTTTTTGGTCTGATTATTTTAATATTTTTGATTATTATAAAAATAAATTGAATTGGAACAACTACACAAATTCCTGTTATAATTTTTTTGGAAAAAAAAATAAAATAATCTTTCTTCTCATTTTTTTAAACTATTTTAGAAGTTCCACTTTGAAAAGATATCTATTTTTTCAACTTTAATCAAATTTTTGAATAAAAAATTTATTAGTTCATAAGTAAAACAATAATTATTTAAAAAGTAAACTGAATTTAAAAAATATAGGTTAGAATTTTTTTATTGGATATGAACAAAACAAAGCGTATAAAAGTTTTTATCAAAAACGAATAATGAAATATCATTGATAAAAATAAATAAATTGAAAAATTTTCAATTATATAAAAAAATTAGAAGAGTTATTGGTATTTATTCGTTAAAAATTTTTCTTGAATAATTCATGTTTTTTCAAAACTTATAATTTATTTGAAAAAATAAACCTAACTTTTTATTTTGAAGAAAAATCTCCCCACAGACTTAGATTTTCTAAAGAATTGTATTTTATTTAAAAAAATTATTTCCATTACAATTAATAAAAATAATTTTGATTTGAACAAAATAATCTGCAAATAAAACCAGACAATTAAGAAAAAAAAAATCATTTCATAGCTTATTTTATTGATATATTTGATCAACAAACCAAAAATTTGAAATAAAAAAAAAAAAAAAAAAACATGATCTATATATCAAGTAATAGTATATTATTCCCTTAAATTTTTTTTTTTTGATTTTTCCGAAAAATTAAACATTAATTTTCATCATTTTCATCGTTATCTTGATTTCCTTCGTCTAATAATTCGTCTTCATCGGGATCTGCCCACCACTCTACTAAACCTAACCCGTCTTCTTTCACTGATCCAAAAACCATTAATGGAACCTTTGGATAAGGATCTCTAATTAATGAGTTTTGTTCTTTTTCATTTTCATTTTCATTTTCAACTTTTTCGATAGATATTGACAAATTCTGTTTATTTTGCTCTGTATTGTTCTTTTCTTTTATTGGTTTAATTAATTTTTCTTCAGACAAGTCTTCTTTAAATTTGATCGAAGTGACCCTGAATCTGATTTTTCTTCCAATTTCCATATACAGCAAATGTGTTTCTTGATTGTTTTCATCGTTCTCACTATTCTTCTCATCGTCTTCATCGTCATCTGATTTGGAGCCACCAATAGGGTCCAGCTCGACATCTTCAGGATCCTTTGGTACAAAATGCCAAACCCATAAGGATTCGGTTTCGTCGAATTTGGTTCCCTTTTTGAGCGCTTTTGGGGGAATGTAAATGTCTTGGAAAAATTTACAAGAGATTTGAACTCCTTTTAATGGGTCACAGTCAATAATTTCACCTTCAATCGTTTCATCAGAATAGGGCCGAAAAACTACGACACGGAATTTTGTGTTAATATGTGTAGATCCGTCTCCAACATGAACAAAGGCTTTCCCAATTTTCACTATTTCGGAAACAAAGAGTACCAAACCTACATTGATGACAACCTTGTTGGAGTATTTCCTATTAAAGTACACCTTCAGGATCTTGTCAATATTTTTGGAAAAATTTGTTGGCGGGATTGTTGCAGTGTCAGTTATTAAATACAAGAAAAACATTGCTTTTTGATCTTTGTTTAGTTTTACTTTATCTTTTTTGTTTTTGATTTTGTTTTTGTTTTTATTAAAAGTTTAATTGTATTTGGTAAAGTAAGGAGTTTGAGTTGTTTGCTCAGTTTTAAATCCCAAGTTTGAAATTAATATAAATTAAAATGTTAAGATCAAAAACAAGATTTTTGTTCTATTTTGCTTTTAGTCTCTTGAAAAAAACAACGTGAATGAAAAAAAATGAAAACCAAAATAATCAAATTAAGGTGTCAACCTTTTTCAAAATTTTGCAAAATAACTAAGTACGTTATTGGCGATATTCTCTACGTTTAAATTTTGGGGATGTGAAGTGTCAAAAAGTTTTGATCAAATAAAGAAACCTCAGAAAAGAAATTTTTTTCAATAAGATCAATTTTTTTATCTATTTTTTCTAAAGAAGAAAATTCTTTAAATTCCTTTGGTTTCTTGCATTAGAAAATGTTTTTATTCTATTAAAACAATTTTTATCATTATTATAATTAATCAATTTTCTTTACCTTAATAAATATCAACACAGGGATTGTTTTTCAGATAATTATTTTCGTAAAACACCACAATGTATAATTGGATAAATTGAAAAAATAATAATAATATTTAAATAAGAAGAGTAGCTATAACCACTAAATTTTTCAAATCAATTTATAATTTTTGTTCAAGAAATTGTTTTTGGTAAATAAAACAATTCGATTTTTTAGAATAATAATTTATAAAAGATATTTGGGAAACAAGTATTTTTCTCCACGAAATCCATAATCAATTTTTATCTTTCTAAAAATGATTTAAATTATAATAGTGATTCTTGTGAATAAGACCAAACCATTTTTTTCAAAAAATTTTGCAAAATTGAAAATCTTTTGAACTTGTTTTTTTCTTATTTTTACACATGTGAAAACAGTCTTTTTTAAAACTTTTAAAGAATAAAAAACTTATACTAAATCGATCTGAATTAACATTATAAATTTGAATTAAAATTCTACTAAATTTAAATCTATTTAATCGTCTATGTGTACAAATAGTTTAAGTGATTAGATTTGAATTGAAATATTAATAATTAAAAATACCAATAATAAAATATTTGCTTTCGAAATCAAGACTTTCTAATTTACTACTAAAAAAATAGTTTTTTCCAATTTTCAAGAATTAAATTAGTAATAAAAATAATAGGTATTTTTTTTTTGGTTTTAAATTGGAAATATCGAAATTATGAATTTTAAAAAATGAACTCAAATTAATAAATTTTATTAAATGAGGTTTTCTGATCCATTTCATCAGTCGTAACTAAATTTAAAAAAAAACGAAATTTCAAGTTCTTGACAAGATTTCATTTTATTTTTAAAAAATACTACTCCCTTAAGGTTTACAATCCCTGAAATTTGAAAAGAGATTATCTTGTGTCATTTTTTACCACTTGTTAATTTGGTTCTTAGCTGATTGATCTTGTACTTGGTATGGATTTTAATATTGGTAACAAACTACACAAGATAATCTTTTTTCAAATTTCAGGGATTGTAAACCTTAAAATCATCAAAGTGAACAATTCTAAAAAGGAAAATTAATTAAATACTACTGATTTAGTGAATTAAACAATTTATATTGACTTTATTATTCGAAAGAATTTTGTCAGAAAGTAAAATGAAAAATATCTTCAATTTTGCTTATTAATTCAAAATCTAAAAATTTTTTTTGGAAAGTTAAATTAAGGAAGTAGGTTCATTTTACTATTTTGAAAAATCTGCATTCCAAAAACCTTACTGAAAAATTATTTTTTGAGTGCCCTAAAAAATTTGAACTTTAAAACCAATATGCCATCCACTCTTCTATTTGTGAAAAGAAAAAGGGTAATTTAGAGTTTTATCTTTAAATATTCTTTTTTTAAAAATTTTTTTTGATTAAATTTTAAGTTTTATTAAATTGTGTTTTTGATTGAGAAATGTGTTTATTTCAATCCTTAAAATTAATTAGAGAATAAAAAAAATAAATAGACCTGAGAAGGTGTATATTTTTCACATCCTTTTCTTTTAGAATATTAAAAATAAGAAATATCACTTTTCTAGATAAATTTGTTGAAACCAAAAACAAGGAGAAGAAAAAATTCGGATAAAGTGTTTTTTACAAGATTTATTTTCTTTTGCTACTTACTTTTTATAAATCAAAAAAGTAATTACCTTGAATTTCTTGTCACCCCATTACTATTTATTTTTATTTTAACAAAACATTTTTTGACTGATATATTTTTTTGAACAAATTTGTTTTTCAAAATTCCTTTTTCAAATATTTATACCAAACAAAACCATAACAAAAAATATTATTTCAAAAATTAAAATAAAGGTGTTGAATTCTCATAAACAAAAAAACAATTCCAAAAGGTTCAGCCCAAAATTAAATAAAAAAAATTCCAAAAAATTTCAAACAGATTCAAAAATTTTGTGAGTTCTCATTTTAATAGAAAATTTATCATTATCACATTAAATGAATTTGTCCAATAAATTTTATTTCTGAAGAAAAATTCAAAAAATATTTTCTTTTCTGAACGAAAACTATAAAATACATGCATTAAATGAAAATAAGATTTTAAATTCAATATAGGAAAAAATTAGATATAGAAAGTAATTCGTTAATCTAAAAAATTTTACAAACAAAAGTATTTCCTTTACAATTAAAAATACAACCAAAGTAAAGAAGAAATAGTTATATCAAATTCTCAAGATAAGATCAAGAAATAAATGTTTTTTATTTTTTTTTACTTCATCAATTTTTTCGTTTTTTTTTTGATCCATTTTTAATTTGAAACTAAAAATATAATATACTTGGATATATTACACTCTCATGTTTATGAAAATATCAATTTGTATTTAGTAAAAGAAATAATCTGAAAAAATCATTTTCATAGAAATCGTGGAACTCAAAATTGGTAAAACGTACTTACCCCCTTAAATATTTTCAAAATTTATAAAATGTAATTACTCCTTATCAATTTTGTTTAATTTATTTTTCAATATAAAGTAGATTTACAGCAGTTCCAAGTCTACCCTGAAATTTTATCAATATCAAATTTTTAATGTTGGTATAGATTTGTAAAAAATTGAATATCAGAATAATAAAGCTTATATTTTGAAATAATTTTTTGAGAAAAGAGTTGATATGAAAAATAAACTTGTGATATGATCAAAAAAAAAATTATTTTTTTAAGATTAAATTTTAGTCGTTTCTTATTGAAATTTCGATCTTTCAAGTCCTTTTGGGTAATGAAAATTTATTTTTTGAAAATCAGAAAAAATTCTTGAATATTGGCTCATTTAGGAATTTTTTTTTCAAGAGATGCTTTATTATTCTTATATTCAACTTTTTAAAAATCTAATATCAACACCAAAATTTGATATTGATAAAATTTCATGGTAGACTTGTAACAGTTGTTTAATTTATTTTTTGAAAAGATCTTTTGTTTTTAGTTTTGTCAAGTTGAAATTAAATCAATATATTATTTAAAGAGTTAATATTCTTGATTTTTTTCATATGATCAACAACAACCCTTTCTAGACAAAATTACCAAGCGAGTAATTGTTTATAAGTGCTCGGAGTGTGTTTATTTGGTTGGCAAAAAAATAATAATTGATATTGTAATTCTGTGTTTATTAAAAGACATAGATCCTTCAGGTAAAGAAAATTACCTTCTGTTAATCAAAGTATAAGGATTTCAAACGAAATTTTTTTTTAATAAACCAAAAATAAACTGATTTTAATTGTTTAGTAACTTTATATTTTCACCTATTTTTTTCTATCTTTTCATTTTTTAAACTTTGAAAAGGATCCACTCTATCAAACCCAGTTTCTTGGTTCTAATCTAAATTTTGGGAATCCAATTAAATTCAGATTTGAAGAAGATAATTGATTGAGATAAATTTTTTTTCCAAAATAATTATTTTTTGTTATTTTTTTTTGTCTGAGAGAACAAATTATTTATTTCTTTTTGAAATGACCAAGCTAATTACTCTCAGAGAATTAAATCTTCAAAATGCGAAAAGAGTCTATAAAGGATCAGGTGTTGTGTTAAATCTTTTTAATAACATTGCAAATAAGAAGAAAGAGGAAATTTCTTTAGGATGGCTAGACAAAAAAAACGAACTTAGTTCGGACACACAATCTGATCAGCTTGCTGTAAGAGAATCAATCTTTCTTTTTTTTGTTTTTTATTTGCTAAATAAATAATTTTTTTATTCGTTTTTTTCGTTTCAATGTCAACGATTGTTATTGGTTTTTGGAAAAAGTGAACCAAGATAAAATTAAAAAAATTCCACAACAGAGGACTAGTTTATACACAGAACCATTTTTGAAAATAGTTTTTTATTTTTTGTCTTTGCTGTGCAAGAGTTAAAGCAATTTAGTTTCTTTTCAAGAGAAGGAAAATAAACAAAAACAAGATTTAATTCGTCTATACAGACACACCTAATTTTGCACATAAACTCTTGCAAAACTTTTTGTTTGAGTGTAGTTTAAACAAAAAAAAAAGGAAAAAAAAGATTTCAAGATCCAAAAAACCAAGATCAATTTTCAAAACGATTTTTTTCCACACACCTGTTTTATTCCAGAAAACTAGTGAAAGAAAATCCCAAAAGAAAAAACCAATTGGCCTTTGTATAAAAAAAGCCAAACAGGAAAAAAAAGTTCAACAAGAGTTTCTATTAGAACACACCTAGAAACTGAAAAAATTAAAAACAAGATCGATCAAAAAAAGAAAAAATCAATTATCAAAGACAAAATGAAGGAATTCAACACAAGAACAGTTTTGGTAATACTACCTTTTGGTAAAGAGTTTTTCTTTGATTGATCTATCATTCAAAAATTTATTGAAAAAATTGACTTTTTTGAGATCTTAAAAACAACCAATTGATTCCTAGTTCTATAATATAGTAGATCTAAATTGTTTTTGTTGATTTGAATGGGATGAAATTGTAAATAATATAATGAATTATTCTTTAAAGTTAATTTGTTTCTTCTTTTAATTGGTTTTACATTTACTTTTTGTTTTCAGGTATGTTTCTAATTAAAATTCCGTGTTTAACTTTTTTTCCACAATGGTCAATCTAAATTTTGTTAATGACTCATTTCTTTGTAGGAAAGAACAGATTACTAATATTTTCATAATAAATGAAGAATACTTTTCACTTCATTTTCATTGTTTTTTTCCATTTATTTGTTAGGATCATTTTAAGGGGATAAGTACGTTTTACCAATATGTGATGAGTGTCAGTTTATTCGAAATTGAAACACTCAAAAAATTTCTTAAACCAAATATATGAATGTTTTAATAAATAGAGAGTGTTATATATCCTCGCATAATATATTAACATACAAATTAAAAAATGGAAATCAAAATTACTGATAACCATTGTGGAAAAAAAGTGAAACACGGTTTTTAATTGGGAACATTAATAGAACCTGAAAATGAAAAGTAAGATCAATGAAAAAAAGAATAAATAAATACTAAAATGAAGTATTCGCCACAATAACAGTTTTTTTAATACTATCTTTTGGTAGGAGCTTTTCTTTGATTGATCAATTCTTAAAAATTTGTTCAAAAAATTGACTATTTTTGAGATCTCCAAAACCCACCAACAATTTCGATAAATAAAGTAGATTTAAATTGTATTTGTTGGGTTGATTATAAATAATATAATGGGTTATTATTTGAAGTTAATTAGTTTCTTCTTTTTATTGATTTTACTTTTCATTTTCAATAATTTTCCCAATTAAAAACTGTGCTGAACTTTTTTTCCTGTTTCACTTTTTTTATAAAACGGTAAATTCAAATAAATATCTGAAAATTTTCACTTCATTTTCCATTTTACAAATTTTTTTGAATCAAGCTTTGAAGAAAGCATTAAATTCTTTTTGATGTTAAAAAACTTTAATAAATTGGTTGTGCTTCAAAAGGTTCTTTCTCTTGAGTTGTTTTAAAAGTTGAGATATGAGATTACAAAATGGTAAATTGAACTAAAAATTTTATTAAATATATTTGAATTTATCAGTATTAAAAAATTTATCCAGAAAAAATAAAAAAAATCATTTGAGTTTTCGATCTAAATGTGACAAATTCTTGGATATTTCTACTCGTAAGTAAATGACTCGTTTTCCGGCGAAGAAATACTTTTTCCCGAATAAATAATTTGTTCTCAAAATACTGTTGTTTTTTTTTTTAAAATTTGGGGTTTTCATGGATAAATGCTTTTTAGCAAACAAGTAAGAGTTTTCGTGAATAAGTGCTTTTTTTGTGGATAAGTTGGGCTTTTCGCCAAAAATGTACTGTTTTTTCGTTAATAAAACACATCTAACAACAGGGATTTGTGGAAAAATACCAAATCAATTTTAAAATCTTTTTATTTCAGATACTTAAAACAATGATCAAAATATTATATTGGAAATAAAACCAAAATAAAAAGATTCCAAACTATTAATTGTGTCTTTGTTTTTGTGGTTCAACAAAAAATAAAATTAAGAAAAAGAAAAATAAATTGATGACAAAAAATTTAAAATTCCAAATTTAGAGACAACATAAACAATTAACAAAAATTGAGAAAAATCTGTTGAAATCCAAATAGAAGGTACCTTTTTATAAAGATTTTTACCTTCAAATGTTAAATTATCAAGAAGAAAAGAGAAATTTCCATTCGATCCAAGAGATGATTTAAAAAACAAAAAAAAACAATTCATCTTTAATGTTGAAAGCTCTTAAAAATGTAAAATTAAAAATAGAAGAAGAACAAAAAGAAAATAAAAAGATTTTCAAACAATAATTCTTAATTCGTGATTGTATGATTTTGATATTGAAAAAAAGCTTGAAAATTAAAATATTTTCTTTATTGCTGCAAATACTTTAGAAAATTGTTTAACTTATAATAACCTACCTACCAATTCTAATAGTTGGTAGTACCCAAAGTATTTAATTTTAATATATCAACATATAATGTGACAATAGATTGAGAAATGATAATTTATCTTAAGTTTTTATTTGAGTTGATGAGAAGTGTAAGATAAATTTGCCAAATCAAAGCAAAACAAAATTCGAAAATTGTTTTGATCTGATCCTTGATATATTTTGATTTATTTTTTGTTTATTTTTCAAAAATAATTTTAATTATCAAAAAAAATTTGTTTTGAAGATCAGTTTGTTCAACAACAAAAATTTATCAACTTATACATGGCACCTTCAATAAGCAACTTGTTTAATATAATGATTTGATAACTCATATAAAATTAATAAGATTTATAAACAAAATATTATATATAAAAATGATCACATTTTTTTTGCAAAATTTGGTAATTCAAATTACTTTTTCTGGAGAATTGAATTTTTCTCGAGAAAATATTTTTACACAAAAAAAGATAAGTTATTCACAAAATAAATGATATTTAAATGGAAGAATGACATTATCGTGCATTCTAGACTTTTAGATGGAAACTTTTATTTATTTCTTGATCTTATTTGTAACCTTTGATCTAATTACTTCTTTCTTACTTGGGTTTATTTTTAATTCTTAATAGAAAAACTTTTATTTGGGAAATTTTTGATTATCAAATTACTTTCTATTTCTAAAAAATTTCCCAAAAATGAATTTTAATTCCTATTTTCATTTAATTCATCTAATTCTATTTTTGGCTCTTAAAACGTGATATCTCTTCAATTCTTCTTCCAAAAATAAAGATTTATTGAATGGACTTGTTTGATTTATAAAACTATAATTTATTTTTCTTCAAATTGTAAAAAGTAAAATGATTATGAACGTTTCTTGAAATTTTTTCTCAAATTTTCTTTTATTTTGGGTTGAATCTTTTGTAAGTTGTTTTTTTTTTCATTTCAATAATCCAATTCTTTTTACTTTAATCTTTGAAAGGATTCTTTGTTTTGGCTTAGTTTGAGAAAAATATTTTAAAAAGGAATTTTGAATGCAAATTTATAAAAAAAATGTTTTGTATAAAAAAAAATAATACTGTTAATTGTAATGGGGTGAGAAATTCAAGGTAAAAAATTGTTTGGATTCATCTAAATTAATTAGATAAAATTAAAAAATCTTCAAAAATAGGCTTTGAATTTTTTTTTTTTCTGAATTTTTGATTTCAACAAATTTATATCTGGAAAGGTGATCTTTCATTTTTGGTCTTCTAAAAGAAAAGATTTATTTCAAATACACACCTTTTCGGGTATATTTTTTTTTAGTTTACTCTTTGATTAATTTCAAAAGTATTTATAAACACATCTCTAGATCCAAAACAAAATTTAATAAAACTAAAAATTTAATCAAAAAAATGTTCAAAAAATTGAAAATTTAAAGACCCAACTCTGAATTATTTTAGGTATCGTTTTCTTTTCACAAATAGAGTAATTAATGATATTTTGTTTCCAATGTTTCAAATATTAAGACTCATCAAAAAAATAATTTTTTCAGTAATGTTTACATAATTAAAATTTTTCAAAATTGATAAAATGTACTTACTTCCTTAAACATAAATGGGAATAATTTTTCACTTCATTTTCCTATTTTCCTTTTACGAATAAATTTCAAAGAGATATATTGTGCTTGATGATCTCTTTTTCTTTGAATGATTCTTTTTATGGTGTTTATTGGTGAACTAACAACCCGTAATGAAAGGAATATTGAAGAATTGAAAAATAATAATCAAAATTAAAAACAATAGATAAATCAAAAAAAAATTTTTTTCTTATAATCCCAAAAAGAAAAGTTCAAATTTC
The DNA here is from genome assembly GCA_027625915.1 of Anaeramoeba flamelloides. NCBI lineage: Eukaryota > Anaeramoebidae > Anaeramoeba > Anaeramoeba flamelloides. Next base: position 4,802,603 of record JANTQA010000032.1, on the reverse strand, counting down.
TCGGATTAATTTTCCTTAATTTTTAACACTACTTTCATTTTATTTCTCAAAGTCAGAAACATCCGAAGGTGGAACACATCACCCAAGAAGAAATGCACCAAAAAAAAAATGGGAATATATTGCGATGAATAGGGATTTAGAAGAACAATTACTGGAAAGAAAAATTGACGTTGATGAATTAATACATTATTATGAAGATAAAATAGTTCGTACTAAGCTTTATAAAGAACTTTGCATCTATATTCTATTTTTGATTTTATTTTTAATTTATTTATTTAATCAACGCTCTGTTGAAGATTGTTGGGAAATGGAATTTGGCTTGACCGATTTATTTTTTGATGAAGAATTCCCTGATGAATACTCACATATTTATAAATCCTTTTTTCAAGTTGGATCAACAAAAGAATTTTATCAAGTAAATTTTAATTTTTTTTCTTTTTCTTTTTCTTTTTCTTTTCTTTTCTTTTAGTTTTATTGTTTTTTTTGAATAATTTTTGACTCTTTTAAGGGACTAATCTCTATTAAATTTTTTTACCTAAATTTAATAGAGATTGAGAAAATTTTTGTCAATTAACAAAGATTTGAATCACCCTGTTTATTTTCAATATTAAACATATTTCTAGATAAGGAATCCTTATTTAGAAATTGGTCAAAAAAAAAAAATAATAGAGACTAGTCCATTAAAATAAAATTTCAAACTTTCTCTTATTCACAAACTATCTTACTATACATCCGACCAACTAGCCACTATATTATTATTATTAATAATAATAAATACTTGAAAAAATTATCTTTTGATAATTAATAATTTTAATCTATTTAGGAATAATTGTTATTATAAAATTAAGATAGGTTTATTTTTTTGTGTGTGAAAAAAAAAAACACTACCCAAACAAGGTAAAAAAAACAATAAATATACTAGACCAACTATATTATTTCTCACAATATAATAAGTTATGAAATAAACTAATTTCCAGTCAAAAGGCGCCCAGTTGTAATGTAGGAATTACATGTGTTTAAAGAGTTTGAAGGGATATAAGAAAAAAAAAGTTAATTCGGAAATTTCAAAATTACAATCATATTTTCGCTTTTTTTTTTATTTCGATTTTTTTTTACACCTTATTCATTTGCAATTTTTTTTTTATTGCAAGATCTATATCCACTTGGTAAAAACGTGTTTTTCTAAGGTTATTCAAATATTGGAAATGTGAGAAAATTATTTAAGAAAAATCATTTTGATTTCTATTGGAATTTTCTTTTGATCTTCAAATTGAAGATCAAAATGAACCTTATAGTTTTTTTTTCTCAATTTGAGGCACTAAGAATTTTGGGTTTTTCAATTTTTAAGAAAATGTTTAGAATGGCTTATTAGTTTGATTTCATATGATATCAATTATTTTTGAATTTATATTATTCCTCTTATTTTTTATTTATTCTTTAGGATTCAATTATAACAATATTTGATATTTGTAAAATTTTTTTAGATACATTTTACAGAAAAAAAGTTTAGATTTTGGTATATTACTATAATACTTTTTCATTTTCATGAATTACTTCTGATCTCAATATTTTTTTATTTGAAATCAATATTATCTTTTTAAAAATATTTTAAATTTGGCTGTCGAAATTTTGGATTCTGTTATTTTTCTCTGCAGATCATTTTTAATTATAGTATATTTTTTTTTTTTAGGGGATTTTCGTAAAATGTAGATATTTTTAGATTCTTGACATTTGTAGACAATTTTTTTTTTCACAATCAGTTTCAAAATGATAAATCATGGTTGAATGGAAAGAGGCACTTCATTTTTTATGAATTATTTTTACACATGAATCAAATGTATAATCTTTTTAATTTTCCATTAATTTTCTCTAATTATAACCGACCTTAGTGGGAATCGAACTTATGCAATGTACAATGTGTCAAATTACCGACCCTTAAAAAATCTACAAATGTTGATTATCTAAAAATGTCTACAAAAATTACCCTCAGCCTTTTTTTAAGTGAGGAAAATATCTCAAGATTAATTACATTTCCACTATTTTCAAAATTTTTAAATATATAAATATAATTAGCGACTTTTAATAAATTATATTAACTATTTGTTTAAAGTTTAATAAATTTAACACCAAACCATTAATTATTTTGAATATATTTCTTTGATTTAAAATAATAAAAACTTTATAGTGGTTAAAAGGTCCTTTACATGGTGCGCTACAAGGCGATGAGGAAGATCCGCCGTATCTTTATAGAGCAAATGTTCAAGTAGGTGCTGTTAGAATAAGACAACTTCGCGTGGAAAGCGATGATTGTGATATGCCTAGTGATTATAAAAAACTCGTAGATTCTGGTGACTGTTATCCAGCTTATACAAATGGTAGAAAATCAACAAAAACTTATGGCAAAGATGGTTCCCTGTAATAAAATTATTTTTTTTTTTATTTATTTTTCAGTGATTATATATGTTTTTTTATGGATGATTATTCACAGAGACACAAAAAAAATTAAAATAATTTCCATCAAGACCAAATATTAAAAAAAATTAAACTTACTAATAATGTTTATAAAATAATAATGAAACAGCTTACACCACTTATGATCTATAAAATTATATTCTGGCAAATTTTATCATTAAAAATTTTGAAAAGAATTCTATTACCTTTCCAAAAATAGTTAATATTTTAAAATTTGTTATTATATGATTATTTGATCATCAAATATTTTTTGGTTCAAACAAATAAGAAAAAATAATTTTGATTTTCCTTTAAAGGATAATCTAATTTTGCATAATTCCATTTCTTCAAAACAATTGAACATAAAGAAATAATTTAAAAATATTTTTTTCTATTTTAAAATTCTTCATAATTATTATTTATGGAAGAAGTGTAAATTACACTCTAAGTGTCCTTTTACTTAAATTTCCTTTAAGGTAATTAAAGCATAAAATCATAGATTTCACGATTGTTCAAGGGAAAGACATACCCAATTTATTATTATTGATGTAAATTCTTCATAATAAAAGAAATCTGATTATATTAACTTCATTTTCAAATTTATTTGATTTCAGTAAGTTCTATTTATATATATATATATATATAAAGTGTAATTTGTTTTAATCCTTGATCAATAATAATTATATCAAATATTAACTACAGTTTTATAATCAAAAATTTGTTCATCATCTTTATTATATCTATTATCCATAATTAAAAAAAGAAATATCCAAATGGAATTATAGAAACAAAAAAATATATGATATCTTAGAAATTGCCTTTTGAGAAGATGTAAATAGAATTAAAATACACAATAAAATTTTAATTGATTTATTTTTTTAATTATATTTGGAATTAAATAATGAACTTTTGATTATATTAATTTAAAAACAAATACTAGAATTAATTGAATTTTAACTAATCATAATAACCAACTTAATTTAAAAAAAAAATGATTAAAAATCATATTCTTATTATAAAATTTCATTTCCATCCATCCATTTTTTTTTTTTTATTTATTTTATTTATTTTATTTATTTTATTTATTTTATTTATTTTATATAGATTTAAATATCAAGACGAAGAGGAATCGGGTTCAAATTCTGTTTGGGGGAAATTAGTCCCAAGTTATGAAGGAGGGGGATTTATAGTAGATATCCCAAAAAATAGTACAAGTGAAGAATTTCTAACGGAAATCGAAAATTTGGAAAATCGTGGATTTATTGATCGGGCCACTCGGGCAATTGTATTAAATATATATATGTACAATGTAAATACAAATTATTTTGCAGACATTATGCCAGTCTTTGAATTTGGTGTTGGGGGAAATGTTTATCCATGGTATAAATTTAGAGTGTTTAGATTGGATATGTATGAAACTCTAAGTGATGCAGGAAGAGCAGTTGTTGAAATTTTATTATTTTTATTTTTAATCTATTATATTTTTGCTTTAGTTGCCGACTTAAAAGATTATCATAAAAAGGGTGGTATTTTACTGTATTTTAAAGATACTTGGAATATATTAGATTTATTCAATTTAGTTTTATTTTGGTTAATATTTATTTTCCAATTCAGCTATTTAATTGACACAGATCGTCAAGAAATTGAAATTGATGATCTCAGTTATGTCCCATTAAGTAAATTGGCAGATAAATATTTAATGTTATATAATATTATTGGATTTAATATATTTATTACAATCATTAAAATTTTTAAATTTCTTAAAATGAATAGAAGAATGCTATTAGTTTGGGACACATTATCCAAGGTAAATTATTCTTAAAAAAAAAAAATTATTATTATTAATAATATCATTTTATTAACAATATTCTTTTAAATTTTTTTATTGTCTTTTATTTTAATCTTAATAGGCATCACCAGATCTTTTAGTATTTTTTGCATTTTTTTTCATTATTTTTATTGCATTCGCAATGATGGGATTTGTTTTATTTGGACCAGAAAATAAAGGATATCGAGATTTTGCATCAGCTATTACCTCCTGTTTCAAAATGTCATTAGGAGATATCGAATATCAGGAATTACAAGAAATTAACCGATTCTTAGGGCCAATATTTTTTTTCTTATTTTCAATTTTAGTCATTTTCACCTTAATGAGTATGTTTTTAGCAATTATTGACAACTCTTATGATTTAGACGATATGGGGGGTTCCACTTCAGATATTAAACAATTATTCGCAACAACCTTTTCCATCATGAAGGGTGGTTTAATAAGAATAGGTCAAAAATTGTCTTGTAATAAATCAGAAAAAATTAGTTCTACTGAAAGATTGAATATTACAACCAGACAGGTCTATGATAAATTAAATCGAATTAGGAAAGGTACAATGAGAGGCAAAAGATTGAGAATGGGACAAATTAGGCAAATGACAAAAAATGATCCCAAAAGAGACATTTTAATTCAAAAAATTGATAATGATACTAAAGATTTTGAAAATGAAACTTCAAATTCTGAAAGTGACAATGAGCAAAATACTCAAATTATTGAAGAATTGGAGAAAAGAAAAAATGAAAGAAATAGAGAAATTGGGGATTTACATTCTAAATTAGATTTTATTATTAACAAGATTAAATCAAAAGAACTTTAAGTAAATAATATAAACCTAAATATAAATATCTACTTATATTATTATCTTAATTTAAATTATATTATTTTGAAAAAATATTTCTTTCTCTTTCTCATAAATATTTATTTTTATTTCAAAATTTATTTTAACTTTTTTTCTATTATTTATTAAAAATATTCCAACTTCTATTTTAAAGAGAATTCATTAATAATACAACAATGAAAATTTTCTCTTCTTAATTTATGAAAATGAAAAATAGTACTTGAAAAAAGAAATTTTTTGAATTGTTTTTTTTTTATTATTTTTTTTTTATTAATCCTTATCACCCATTCTCCAGATATTTCGAATAAATAATTACCAAACTGCAATAATGAATTTATTGAAATGAATTTTAAATATTAATGTTTTTTTTTTTAACAATTAATATTGAAAATAGATATTAACTCAAATTAAAAGTATGTTGTTATAGATGGTAAATCGCATTGGTTACTAATTGATTTTAATTTTTATTCTTTGATAAATTGTTATTATATTTTTCAAAATAAGAAATGTACTTTTTTAAGATATTTTTAGAATTTTAAATTTTTTTTTATTAACTAAATTTTCATATTTTAATTTTGTATTTTAAAAGTTTTTTATTTTTAAATTTATTAAATAATATAACATCATTTTGCTTTAATCTATATGATTTCTTATTTTAATTTAACTAAAATATTATTTTTTTAATACTAAACTATTTTTCAGTCAAAGGGGCCCCGTTGTAATGGGTATACTACATGTGTTTAAAGAGTTTACCTAGATATTAGAAGAAAAATTTTATTTTGAAAATTTAAAAATTTCAATCATTTTTTCACATTTTTCATTTTGTTTTTTTTTTTCGATTTTTTTTTAAAAACGTCATTCAGTTGTAAATTTTTTTGCTATTACCAGATCTAGAGTCACTTGGTAGAAACGTGTCATTCTAAAGTTATTGATAAAGTAAAAATTATTATAGGATAATGATTTTGATTTTGATTGTAATTTTATTTGATCTTCAACTAGAAGATCAAAATGAATATTGTTGTTTTTCTCCATAGCTTACCTAAGAATTTGATTTTTTCAATTTTTAAGAAAATCTAACGATTTATAAGTTATATTTCATGTGATTATCAACTATTCTTTGATTTTTATTATTCTACATAGTTTTTATTTTTTCTTCATAGGTCAATTATAAAAAATATTTGATATTTTAAAAAAAATTTGGTTTGCTTTGACTGAAACATGGTTTATATGTGTTATTAATACTTTGAAATTATCATTTTATTGAAGGTATCTAAACTCTTTTTGAAATAAAAGGGTACAGAAAATTTCAAGAATTATTCATAATTGAATCAAATTAATTGTAATCTTATTCTAAAATATAAGAAACGCTTTAAAAAATAAAAAAACCCAACTGGATATTTAAAACTCATTAAAATAAAAAAAATAATTATTAAAATTAAATATTTTCAAAATTGGTGTGCGCTTTTATTTCAAATGAGAAATCTCGTTTTGTAAATTGCTAGGAAAAAAAATTATAAAATCAATAAAAACTATTGAACAAGGCGAATTGTGAAATTTTTCTGTGCTTTTATTTATCACTATTTTAACTTCAAACTTTTGTTCTTTAAAGCCTCATGTTCAATATAAATCTGCAATTCATCTGGGTATATGATTAGAATTGTTTTTTTCTTTATTTTCTTTTTTCTTTGTCCCATACATCAATCCAAAAATGGTCTTTATTAATTCCTATATCTAACTTATTCAAAATCAAACTTAAACTGTTTCCATTTTTATACTTGCAAATTATTTGCAAATATGTTTCTTCTTGTCTTGTTTTTTTCATTTTTCGACCATTCAATACCCATCAATAACAAAAACACAAAATGAAAAAAACAATAATTAAAATGATCATTGACAATAAGTAATTATCTAATTAACAATCACATTCAATAGCATTGATGATTTGAGAGGTGTACCCTTTTGTTTGTAAGAGAGTTTATTTAAACACCAAATTATAAATTAATGAAGGAATTGAATATTGAAAATATTTTTTTTTATCTCAAATTTATATTTCTATGAACGGGTGCAGGTAGTTTCATTAGACTATTTCAAACATATTGCGTTTCCTCATTCGATTTTTAAAAGAATTGAAAACATATTAACAATAATACATTGACTCCATTTCTTTTTCGTGATTAAATATAAATATCACAAGATATAAGAAAAAACCCAATAATCGAAACAAAATTATTTCATCATCAAAATCTTCCTATTTTATAAAACATTGTTTGATAGTATAATAAAAAAAAAAAATAAATAACACAATTAAAAAAGTAAAATTTAAAAATCCGTAAAAAAACTTTTATTTTAATTGAATCAAATTTTCAAGTAATTTAATTATAATAATTTTCTACCAATTTCTCTAAAATATATTTTAAGCTAGAATTATTATTTAGCTGGTAATGTTCAATCGCTGATGAAAGCTCTTCAATAATTTTAGGGTTTACTTCATCATTTTTAATTTTATCTGTATAAAAATATTTCATTATAATCCTTACTGTTTCAAAACCTTTTTCAGAATAATCTTTACATTTTTCGATTCCCTTTTCGTTATTCAAAATATTTCTAAATAAATTTGAACGCGCTTGAAGAATACATTTATGCACTGGAATTTCTTTCCCTTTGATAATTATTCTAAAATCTTTTGATTGTTCGTCATTGTACAATTTTTTTAAATCTTTTAATAACCCCTTTTTACTTGATTTTTTAAGGAAATTTTTGATTCCAATTTCTTCACATAATTTGCTTATTTTTTCTTTATTTTCGATCATTCCTGAATAAATCCATTTTATAACCATTTTAATTTCTTTTTCCTTTTTATATTTAGCCATTTCAACAAAATCTTCAAGATTGGATCCAATTCTAAATTGAAGAATTATTTTATGCACCTTTATTGGATTATCTGAACATTGGATTTCAAAATCAGTTCCTTCTTGTTTTTCAAATAATTGAAGCATATCTTCCATAATACTTTGGTAACTATTTAGTACTTTTCTAGCGTTGTTGTCATCAACAAAATGAAGAATTTTTTTCTCTTTTTGATTTTGCTTTGATTCTTCTTCCAGATTGTCGTCAATTACATTAACTAGTAGATATAATTTAACGACATTTAATCTTGGGTTATTGCTACACTCATAATGCAAACAAGTCATATTATTCTAGTTATTATAAATGTTTTTAAATTTTTAAAAAATTGAAAAATTGTTTTCGTTCATTAATTATTTATAAACAAAGAAATTATAAAATAATGATCCTTTAATAAACTTTAAATTAATATTTATTTAAAAAAAATATAAAACTGGAATCCAAAAATTTTTGTTCACTTTTTTTTTTTATAAAAGTGGAATTATTTCCCTAATTTAGAGATTAATAATTAAACAATTTCTCTATTTTTACTTTTTTATAACACAACAATATTCGTCGTTTATGATTTGTTTAATAACTCTACAAATATAAAAAATTTAAAAAAATTGAAGAAAAATTTTTAAAATGATCACAATATTGATTTTTTTATTTGAAAACAGGTAATAAAATTATACAAATATATTTGTTGATTCGATTTCTTTACCAATAACTCAATTGATTCTTTTTATCCATCTAACCAACCAAAATTTCAAGAATTTTCCAAGTAAGGCTCTCCCAAACATAATATTTTTTGAAGATTTTTTTTTGTATCAAGAACGATTCTATTTTTCACAAGAGTAAATAAACTACATTCCAAAAATTGTGTACACGGTTTAAACAGTTAAAAGGATAAAAACACCACAATTTACATTCCGTTTGGAAATAATTTTGATTTTACAAACTATTTCATTTTTTGTATTTTTTATCTAGTTTTCATTTCCTTTTTTCCAAGTTACGTAATCTGTTTCGTTAGATCTCGAAATTTTTTTAGATGGTTAATAGAAGGTTAGTATTAAAGTTTGTTAAATAGAAAAATCACATACAATTAGTTGATGATATCTTATCATTTGATCGATCAAAAATTGTTGGTGAAATTTCAACAAATTTACCAATACATTTTTTTATTTTAAGCTCGTTTAATAATTTTGGACACACTAGTTTTGATTTTTTTGTTTTATATTTTTTTCTTTTATTTGGATAATAACTATTACTTATAAAAACATTAATACTGGGTAACTTAAATGTGGTTTAATATTAAGTTTGGAAAAATAAATTGAACTTGGTTTCTTTTTGCCTATTTTTCATTTTGGGTGTGTAAAAATTTTTGGAATGGGGTTTATAAATGTCTTAAAAAACAGTGACTTTGATTTGTTGTTAAGGGTTTAATGTTAAAAAAACACTGAATATGAACTAATGAGTGAATTTTGAATTGAATAAATCCGTAAGTTCTAATTCAAAGTGTGAATCAACACATCTCATTCGAAAAATTTTAATTTCCTTAAAGTTTTTTTCAAAAAATTTGATTTTAGGGATAAATTATATTCATAAATTGACCACACACATTTGGGAATCATTGATTGAATTTATAATAATATTTTATTATTGATCTGAACTTTAAAATAAAAATCATACCTAAAAAGGATATATTTTGTAAAGAAAAAAATTTACTTTTTTTTTGCCAAATGTTATAAATCTTTTTTTGATATGATTTGAATTAAAGTTGTGATCAATTAAAAAATATTTTTTTTTAGATCTTTATTTATTATCAATTTGATTGTGAAATTTGTTTATGTATTTTTATTTCTAAAATCTATTTTTTTGAAAAAAAAATTTAAAAACAATCTAGATAAAGACAATGTTAATTTTTACAGACACTTTTATATTTAAGCTATTTCCAAAAAAGTGGGGAAAATTTATTTTAAAATATATTTATTAAACCAAATCTTCAAAAAAGTATTTAAATATACAAAATCATCAACTGCCGTTTATCGGTTCTTGATAATAATTTAATTTGTTTCTTAGTATTGTATTAAATTAAAAAAAGATATTAAATTTTCTGATCTCGATTTTATATGATATTTTTTAGTGCGTGAAAATTGATGTTTATTATTTTCTTTTTGATCGTAAAAAACGTTTTCATAACTTTTTTAATCTCAATAAATTTTCAAATAGAATTGAAAAGCATATAACTACATTTGTTGTTTAAAAAAATCATTTTGTACCCTTTCCATATTTTCAGTTTTTTATTGAAATTGGTCGTACATTGTTTTCTCCAAAAGAAGTGCTATTTTTTTTTTCATTTTTTGGAAATATTTTAACGGAAATATTTTGAAATAAATACCTTAGTTCATTGATTCAATTAGTATTAATATTAAACTTAATTGTGGATTGTAAAAGAATGAACAATACCACTAAAAAAGATGATTTTTTATGAAGTGTAAAAAAAAATTTCCCACTTTTTTGGAAATACCTTATGTAAACCAAAAATTATCAAATGTGCTCAAAATCCAACTTTTCAAAGCAGTCATTTTACCTCAAGTACTCTACGAATTAGAAATGTTTAATCTAATACAATCAGATATCAAAGAGATTCATATCTGGGATCAACAAAAAATTGAAAGTTATAATCAAAGTACAAAAGGTACTCCCAAAAGCATACTCAAATGGGAAAAAAGAACAGAACCCACATAACATATGATCCTAAATAAGAAAGCTAATTTCATGAAGAAATTAAGATACCTTAAAACTGGATCATCTAGCTGAGGTTTTGGAAATGGATGAGATAGGAATCATTGACTAGGAAAACATGGAGAAGGGGGAGATCAAGAAAACAACGACATGAGCCTCACATCAAGTCGATTATAGACAAAGTGAAATCATCACAAGAAAAAAAAAAACTGAAAACTGAACAGATATCATCAAAATTGCCAAATTCACAGATAACTTCAACGAAAACAGCAATGTCTAAACTGGAAATCACCAACAAGCATATTCAAACTCAAATCCTTCTCAAATAGTTTGAATAGATATACATATAGATTGTAAAAAGGGACTTGAACCAAATTTTGAACATTCTATAAAAGAAAAGTTGGTGATGCAGACAATCTCATTTGAGGCTGTAAAAAATACGAAAAAACTAGATGACAAGGCAAAAAGGTTCTCAAAAAAATCAAAATATTTGGGCTTCAATATAATAGTCAAACAGGATTCATACGAATTTCTGAGGAAAATGAACACAAAAGAAATCCATGAAATTGCTCTATAATATTTCTTTGGCCAATATTACCCAAAAAGCAATTAGGGAAAAGTAACTCGGATCCAAAAGATCATGTACAACCCTAGACATGTAAATTCGTCGGGCGCAATAACTTTAAGTTTTTTGAACAATTATTTTTAAATTCTTTATTTTTTTTTCTTCAATTTTTTTTTTTTATAAACTCATAATTTAGTATACAGAGATTTTTTTTATTTGTTATCTTCTTCATTTTTTTTTTTTTTTCTCTTCTCTCTTTATTTTTCTTTTCTTTTTATATACGCTCTATCCTATATCTTTAAACTGAATTGAGTTTAAAATCGTCTATTGATCGTTTATAGACACTAATATCTAGACACAATTTGAATTAAGAAACACAAATTTAGTTTTTTCAAAATTCACTCGTTACTAGATTAAGTGTTTGTTAACATTTAACCCTTAACGATAAATCCTCTCTGCAAAATTTTTAACACACTAGATTCTATTTGCTTATTTTGAATTCTTTATTTTTTTGCTTTGTGAGTATATGTAAATTATAAATAATTGTCAACATTTCAATTAGTTAGAAGTTTTAATTTGGTAATTCCCCATATATTTATTTGTTTAGATTTTTTTTTAAAAAATTGAATTTTGTTGTATTAAAAAATTTGAATTGGGGTTTATATCTATATATAAACTCCTCTTCAGCCAAATGGGTCCACTTTTATTGAATGAATAAAACATATTCTCTATAGAGTTTAGTCCAGTATTCTTCTCAAAATGAAATTTTGATTTCTAAATCTGATAATTTTTTCTAATTTTATCAATTTTTTCTTTTTTTTTTATCTCAATTTCTTTTTCTTTTTTTTTTTTTTTTATGAAAAAAGTCAATTTGAAAAAAAAAAAAATGTTTGAAACTCTAAATTAGCATTAAAAAATTGAGGTTTTGTAATTTTTTTTACAATTCATACATTTAAAATTAGAAAATATTATTGTTAACAATTTTAATTTTACAAAGAAATTGTGAAATTTTGCAAGTTAAGTCTAATGAAAGGGCCCAAAAAAATTTTTTTAACATTTTATTTTTTTCGGAAATTTAATGTTTGTTTAGGTATTTCTTTTATAAATATCGACTCTAATCCGAAGTTTATTATTTATCTTATTTCGAAATAATATTATGTTTGGTTAATTCTTAAAGCACTACTGTCGGTATAAAAGGAAAAACTCCGAATTTTTACATTTTTTTTTATTTTCACTTTTTTGGAAAGTTCTTTTCCAATTTTTTTCCAAATTTAATAGGAAAAAAATAAAAATAAATAAAGAAAAAAATTTCATTGAAAGATCTCAATGACAAACAAAAGTTAATTGGAATGGAATAATAAACCCTTGAAATTCCAAGTAAATTAGATCTTTGGCCAGACAATAAAAAATATTATTTTTCCACACTTTTGTTCTTTTATTTTTTTCGATTTATTTTTGTTACGTAATTGTTTTTGAATTTTGTTTTATTGCAAGGCCGATAATTGCTTAACACATTCGTGTCATTCAATTTAGTTGACAAAAAAATTTGTTCTTTAATTTTTCATTTATGAACTAAAATTTATTTATTTCTTTTCTTCTCTTTTTGAAAAAATTACAACTTGTGTTGTATTGCGTTTGGAAAATTCTTCCATTCGTAAATCTTGCAATGATGAATTGTTTCCCATTAATAACACCCCTCTTTAATAATCTGAATATTTGAACCATTTGCTTCATAACATAGATTACTGTTTTTTCATATTTGAAAAACGACTTTTAATAAAAAATGATTTTTAAAATCCGGATTTTTCTTTTTATACTCAAAATACTCGTTTAAAAAAAATAAATAAATTTTTCATTTTTGGCTGTGTACTTGGAGTGAAATAGAGTTTATATATATATATATATATTAAAAACATAAGCTAATTAAACAAATCTTATTTTTTATCTTTTATTTCTATTTATTTGAAATTCATTTTATGAATTAAAATGTTTAAAAAATTTTAAACTTTTAAATAATTTTATTAAAATTAACTATAAAATTGTTTGATGAAGAAAATAATAGTATAATCATTTTAGTATAACTAATATTATTATTCAAATGAAGGTGGGGCGAAGTAACGCAAAATGATGTAATACATTGATATTTAATTAAATAAAAATTAGAAAAATTTTTAATTTATTAAAAATATTTAAAATGTTATCACCCCACAATCTTTCTTACGATAGAACCCAAATGAAATTATGGGAAATTTTAAATTCATTCATTTAATATTACCATTTCAAAGAAATGAAGGAATAAATTTTATTCAATAAATAAAGAGGAACTTATTAATTTGAATAAGATATCCAAGAATGTACCAAGTGTGAGAAAACAAAAAAATAAATAAATAAATAAATGTTATTAAAATAAGAATGATAATAAAAGTTTACATACTATTTTAATGTTAAAAATTAAAAGGGGGGGAGAGAGAGAGAGAAATAATGGTAATAAATTAAAACAATATTAATGATTAGTTAATAAAATTTTTTATTTTAAAAAATTAATCAAAAAAAAATTGTACATTTCCCAAGTTTAATGAAGCTCCTGTATCTATAAGGGTTTTGATCATTTTAATGTCGCATCTATACATTGAACAATAATGTAATGGTGAATTTTTTAAATTGTTGACCATATTTGGTTTTGCATCGTTTTTTAAAAGAGTGATTAAAACATCAAGGTTTGCATGATATTTGCATGCATAGTGAAGTGGTGTTTCCCGCTAATTCATAAAGTTAAAAGAGGCAAAAATATTATAAAAATTATTTCAAATTTAATTAAAAAATAAATATACATTTGTTTTCAAAAAAAAAAAAAAAAAAAAAAATTACATTCTATGAAATGATCAAAAGTAGTAAATAATAAAGAAACAATTGATTTGTATTTGTTAGTTATTATTATAAACGAATGAATAAAATATTTTGTAATAAATTCTTACTTCCTATTTCGAGATAATAATAATAATAATAATAATAATATAGAAATAAAAGAAGAAAATAGAATTAATATATTAAAAGTTTCGATATCCTGTAATTTTTCTTCGTTTTTTTTTTGTTTGTTATTTTGTAACCTTTATTTTTGATTAATGTTTTAAAATTGGGCATAATATTCATTCACTTGGTAAATAATTCAAGATGAAATGAATTTTTTGATATTTTTTTCTTTTATATTGGCTAATTTTAAAATTAGTTCTCATTATAATTATTTTGTTAAAATAAAAATTATTTACAAAAGAATTTTCTACTAAAACCAAAGATCTGATATTTTTATTTTACTAAACAAAATTTTTTAACAAATTTATGCTATTTTTTTGTTCCGGCACGTTTCATCATTTTGGACACACCGATTGCTTTTATTTTTGAGTTTTATATTTTTTTTTTTCTTTGGTTTGGATTGAAATGATTACTTATTAAAACATTAATACTGGGTAACTTAAATATGGTTTTATATTAGGTTTGGAAAAATACTATAAATTGGGGGTTTTTTTGCCTATTTTTAATTTTGGGTGTGTCCAAATTTTTGGAATGGGGTTTATATATATGAATGGATAAAATATTCTAACTCTCAAAATTATTGGTGTTGAGTTTAAAAGTGTTGAAATGGAATATTTTTAAACATATTTTGGTAGAATAATGATATATTCCGATAAATTATTAATCAATTTTTTTTTTGTTTTATTCAAAATACAAATTACATTCACATTGATTTTAATCATTCTATTTGTAAATCTGAAAAAAACAGAATAATTTTCATTTTAATTTCAATAAATAAGCCATACAAAAAATCCATTTCTATATCTGTTTGTATCTCTATTTAGGTTCTGTTTGTTCTTTTATTTTACTGTTAAGGGTCTAGTCATTTACCATGAATTTGCTCCATACTCGGGGGGGTGATCTGAGATTACAAAGGGTATTGTGAAATAGCCCTTCTTTTGGTTGACAAAATTCATGTAACAAAAAAAAAAATTTCATTGGATCTTATTCACAAAATATTCAACGAAGAAAAAGAGTTTAAAAAGAGTTCTCAATTTCAAAAAATAAAAATTTAAAAAAAAAATTCATTTTTCATTTTATATTTCCAGATGGTTAAATTTCTTTAATTTAAAACAAATTGCTTTCTTGAAGTTCGAAATCAATTTAATTCGATTTAATCTGATTTGTGGTTATTTTGTAACTCCTCTAAATTTGACCAAGTAAGGGTTTTGTATTATTCTTACGATAAAAATAACTCATTTGAAAAATGAAAAAAAAAAAAAAAAAATCACCGAGATCTCAAAAAGTGCCACAGATCGACACTTCAAAACTGACATAGTTATTTTCAAAATTGGATATTCTAACCATTCTAATTGGAAATTGAAGTGTCGGTCTTTGGCGCTTTTTTCTAAAAATGTACTCTTTTTTGATTGTTGATTTTTGGAGATCGATCATACATCATAGGTTGGTTGGTTTTTGATTGTTATTAGGTAACTCATAAAAATTACTAAAAAGTTTTTTTCCATTTCAGAAAAAGAATTTCCGCCGTAATGACTCGACCCTGAAGGGACTAGTCTCTATTATTTTTTTTTTGACCAATTTCTAAATAAGGATTCCTTATCTAGAAATATGTTTAATATTGAAAATGAACAGGGGTTTTCAAATCTAAGTAATTGGCAAAAATTTTTCCTAATCTCGCTTAAATGTGGGTAAAAAAATTTAATAGGGATTAGTCCCTTAAAATAACATTTCCATAATTAAAATTGTTTTTCAAAGTTTAAAAAGAAAGATTAATTAAATCTCTCAAATGATCATTCTTAATTGGTTTTGTGAAAATCTTTGATGTTTGATCTCCAAATAATTAGTAAAATATTTTGGGAACTTGAAATAAAAATTATTCCCGTTTTAATTGGAAAATTGCAGTCTTTGTTTCTGGTATTAAAAATGATTATTTTGGGGTATATAACAACAAAAGAAACAATATCTGAAAATGGAACAATATTAGAATTATTTTTGTTTAATTTTCGGATTCTCTGGCTTGTGTATTTCATCAAATTTCAGAGGATTTTCAAATGAATTACCAAAATCATATAAAAATCTGTTAAAAAAAAATGTTATGATTTGCTTTGGTTTGGAAGCGGGAATTTGACATACAATTGAAGATATTGACAAAGAAAAGTATTGTTGATTGTATTTACAAGTATTTGTTTAACTCACCATTCTGTTTAGTAAGCGAAGTATTGGTTGATACAAATTTAAATAAAGAAAAAAATCTAAAAAGAATGGTTAATTATTGTTGTAACTTACATTTTCTGAATTAACATCTGCACCAGAAATGATTAAAAGATCAATTATATTTTTTTTCAAACCATTTTTTATTGCAATGTGAATAGGGTTTTCTCCACTCAACTAAATTGAATTATAAAGAGATTGATAAAAATTTTTAGAAAGGAAAAAAAAAAAAGAAAAGGTGTTTTATTGTTGTTTTGTGAAGAGATCGAAAAAAAATTACATACATTGCGAATATCTGGATCAAACCCTATTGAAATTAAAAAAACTAAAACCTTTTGGCTTGCCTTGTTTGTAATTGTGTAATGAATTAATGGTGGTTCATCGTTCTATTTAAGTTTTATGTTTTTGGTTTTTGTTAAAATATTATTTTATTAATCCAAACTTTGAAAGGTTAAAGCAAATTAAAAGTGATTAAAACAAAAAACAAACAATGTGACGATCAAAATTTTCATCTTTTTTAAAATAGTTGCTAAGTAGTTGAAGATCTCCCTTCTTTATTAATTGGTAAATGTTCATATTAATTGAAATGAAATTTTTAACAATGAAGAAATTTTCTAAAATTGAAATTATTTAAAAAAATGAATTTGGAGAGATATTTCTTTAAGGGATGAGAGTCACCCTAGATTTCTCTATAATCAAAGTATGTTGTAATTGAGTGTAAATAGTATTAGTACAACATGGCTCAAATGTCTCCTAAAAAGTCTATTATAAATCTTATTGAACAATAGATTTATTTCATTTTTTATGAAAGATCACAATTAAAACATTTCATTTTTAAAATTTTTTTTTTAATTACTTTTCAAATCTAAAAATAGAAACTTGTAAAAAATTGTATTCCAGTATCAAATAATTCAGATTTAGAACTTTCAAAACTAACTATTTTTTTAAAGTTTTAAGCAATCAAAGATTAACTCAATAATTAATGGAATAAAAACCCCGAAGACTGGTTAATATTGTTTCCCTTTGATATAAAGGTAGTTGTAATATCAATATATTTCTATTATTTACGAAATAATTTGTTAAAAAAAATTTATTCGCTAAATTATTTAATCATTTAGAAAAATTGATTTTTTTAGCAATTAAAATACATTTCGCCACCAATTTAAGATGGATATTTTGCAACTTTGGAGTCTGAAAATTGAATCTTTAGCCTTTAAATATGTCTCAAAGGGTAGATTTTTTTCAAAAATTGTTGGGATTTTAAACAATACAAAAGATTATTTTTAAATATTGATAGCATCAAATCATACGAAACTCCTTTTTCAAATAAAATAGCATAGAAAATTTCAAGAATTATTGATAATTGAATCAACTTAATTTTAGTATCATTATAAAATCTAAGAAACTCTTTAAAATATAAAAGAAAAAGTAAACTGTATATTTAAAACTCATAAAAAATGAATAATAAAAATTAAAATTCAATATTTTAAAAATTAATGTGCCCTTTTATTAAAAATGAGAAATCTCGTTTTGAAAATTATTTGGATAAAAATTATATAATCAATAAAAACGTTTGAAAAAGGTGAAATCGGGAAAATCTCTTTGCTTTATATTTTATTGGTAACTCTTTAACAATCGAAACTTTTTTTCTTTAAAGTCTCTATTCAATATAAAGCTGCAATTCATATGGGTATTTTGTTTCAAATTGTTATTTTCTTGATTTTCTTTTTTTCTTTGTTCTGTACTTCAATCCAATAATGGTTTTTCTTAATTTCCATATCTATCTAATACGAAACCAAACTTAAACTGTTTCTATTTTTATTCTGGTGGATTATTTCCAAATTTGATTATTTTTATCTTGTTTTTTCATTTTCCAACTTTTCAATATCCAAAAATGAAAAAATAAATAAATGAAAAAATGAAATTAAAATTAAAATAACCAATAAGTAATTATCTTATTAACAATCAAATTCAATAATATTGATAATTTGAAAGGTCTTCCCTTTTGTTTGAAAAAGATTTTTAGATATTTTTAGAAAAAATTGAATATTTTAGTTATCAATCTACATTTCACAACAAATTTATGAAATATGTTTTGCAACTATGGAGTAGATAAATTTATCATTTAATATTTAAATATATGGCAAAATGTAGCTTTTAATCTGAAATTGTTTGGTCTTTTTATTAAGACAAAGGATCATTTTTAAATTGATGAGATCAACAAATATTATTCCCTGACTTATTATTTTAATAGGTATTTGTACCATGGCGCACTAATGTAATTTGCGCCCAATAACAGCCTATTTTAATGTTAAGCTTCATATTGGTATACAATAATACCTTATTGTTTTAAACGTATTTTACAAATTTTCAGGAACTATTCCCAGAAACTGGATGATTCAAATATTTTTTTTAATCAAAGAAATTAATATTTTAATAAAATATCGAAGTGTCTGAAATTATAGTCAAATATATTTCAACATATCAATTAAAAAAAAATAGAAATTAACTACATGAAATATTGAACAAGAAAAAATAAATAAATAAATTATTTCTTGATATTTTTTGTGATAGTTGATACAATTATTTTTTTTTTCATATTTTGTACTTTAATTCTTCTTGGAAATACTTTTTTTCTTAAAATCGTTGAAAAAAAAAATACTTGCAATTTTGAAAGAATAATCAAAATGTAATTTTATTTCCAATTCTAATTTTATTTATCTAATTCAAGTTTCGATTAAGAAAATACAATATCTTTTAAATTCTTCTAAAAAATTTGGTAGATAGAATATGTTTTTATTGGTTTTTAAAATTCTTTATAATCAATCAATTTGTGAAAACTCAAAATAATTCTTAATTTGATTTAATTTTTTTCCCAATTTTCCTTTTTTATTTGGATTGGATTTTTTATAGTTTTTTTTTTTATTTCAAGAATTCAATTACTTTTCTTTAATGTTTGAAAATATTTAATTTGTTTTGGCTTTGTTTAATAAAAATATTGAAAAAAATAATTTTGGAAAGATCTTTGCAAAAAAAAAAAATCTTTATCTATAATAATAAATAGCTATTGGATAAACACTAATGGTATTCTCACATTAATTCTCAATTAAATTAAGTATAAAAATATAATAATAAATCTTGAAAAATAAATTCAAATTTAATTGTTTTTTATTCTTCAATTTAAATAATTTTTTATTGGAAAAGTTATTTTTTTTATTTTGGTTTGGTAAATAAAAAAAATGTTTAAAATACTCAATTCCACATGTATCTTTTATTTTTTTGTACTATTGATTAATTTTAAGTATTAAAATGAACATTCTTTTGTAGGGAGTTTAATTTAATACAGACAAAATTTAATAAAAAAACAATATTCAAAAAATAGATAAATTAATAATATCAACTTTGAATTACTTTTATTCTTCTCACAATTCTATTTATGAATAATAGTTTGGTTCCAAAGTTTTCACAACCTCATTTAATTTAAAAAATTATTTTTGACTGAATTTTTCACAATTTTTTTTTTTTATTAAAATGGTAAACTCTACTTACTTCCATAAAACACTATACAAACTATTTTTAAAGTTTATCTTTTCTCATTTGTTACATTATCGTCTTTTAGATCAATTATTTTAAAAAACTCTTATTCTAATCTAGTAATGTGATAATATATTTTATTTATTTTTTCCAAAAATTATTATCTTAATTATTTTCCGAAAGCTTGTATTAAACTAAATTAGAAAACTTTTTTTTTCACTTGAGAGAAAGAAAATACCATTTTTAAAATTCAAAGTCTTATAACCATTTCCTTTCAGTAAAAATAACCAGTCTTCTCATTTTGAATTTCTTATTTTAAAAATCAATTTAAAATTTTGTTCGAAGCCTTCATTTTGTGGTAATCTAACTTTTGGTAATTAATTCACTATTTGTATGTGTCAGTAATTTGGTTTAGTTCATCAAAATTTAAAATGTGGAAAGAAATGAAAATATTTATATAACCAAATTATGTACAAAATACTTATTAAAGGTGTTTTTGTTTAGTCTTTGTAATTAAGGTTCTGAAATTAGTCAACTGACAATTCTTTTATAAATAGATTTATTGATTAAAACACAAGATATTGTTAACAGCCCAAGAGAAACCCCTATAATTAATCATTGGAGATCATAAAAATGGGTAGTTTATTTTATGAGATAATTTCTTGTTTATCTTGACATTTCAACGATTATCCAATAAGTTTTTAAAAAATACACTAAGTTTAAACAACAAACTTTCATTATTTAAATGAATTTTTAAAGTACAGTCAGTTTCACTTTTAAGGCACAAACTTTCAACGAAATTTAAGGCACAAAAAAAATCTCAAATTAAGGCACAAAATTCAAATTCTAGTAAAAATTAATTGTAAAAAAAAAAATTCCAAAAAATGTGCTTTTCATTTGAGATTTTTTTTGTGCCTTAAATTTTGTTGAAAGTTTGTGCCTTAAAAGTGGAACTGACTGTAAATCTAAGATCATTTTTTTTTTTTTTTTTCATATTAGCAACAAAATCTATTTTAATTTATTATATGGGTGTGATTCTTGAGAGAATTAGTATGTTCAGTCTCATACTCAATTAAGAAAAATCCCTCTTCCAAATTAATGATATCAAAAAGTTCCTTAAGATGCCATAGAGTACATAGTGTGTCATAGAATACCAAGCTTTTCTTGGTGTATTCTGTTTTATAGTATACAATCCAATATTTCACTTAATTCTTTTGAATTCTGGAAAAGATAACAGTGATTATTTTTTAATTTTAGAAATGAACTTGTAATTTCTTAAATTTTCTTTTTATTTCAAAAATTAAAAAAAAGCCTTATGTGACGTTTTTTTGAGTTTTTCTATTTTATTTGTGAAGTTCCTCAGTTTTTTTTACTTTAAAAAATAAAACGAAAATTAAATAAATTTTTGGTTTAATTTCTCAAATTAAAAAAAACCTAACCTCAAACAGGTAAACTTTTTTTACTCGCTCTCTTCATTAATAAAAAAAAATAAAAAAATAAAAAAAAATATTTCGATCTTAAAAAAAATAAAAAGCAAAAAATAAAATTATCACTTATTTTTTTGGTTTCTTTTTTTTAAAAAGTTTTTCCTTTTTTCAAAAAGTACGTTATCATTTAATAGATACTCAAAAAAACATGAAGTTAAGGAGTAATTTTTTTGATTCAAAATTCTAAATCGATAATTAAAGAAAATTAAAAAATTGCAAAATCAAATTGAAAATGGAATTTGTTAATTGAAGAATTGTTAAAATGATATCTTCTGTTGTTGATACTTTTCTCGAATTTCTACTGTACACGTTTTCAATTTTTGTTTTAAACTTTAAAAAAGATCTTTTTCTTATATAAAATTGTTGTTATAATTGAAAAGGTAATGGAATCACATAGCCCCCAGATTATTTTAGCGACATTTTCGCTCATCCAACTTAAAAACAGATGCTTCCAGATTAGTGTATTTAAAGAATTTTTTTGGTCACCATAAAAGAAATAAGCCCAATCGCCGCCCCTGATGCCTAAGGAAATTTGAAGCATTGGATCTGCGATGAACACGAATATTGAATTCATTCCAAGCGAAGCAAAGGGCAAAGCCCAGGTGGGTCTTTTATTTGGTTCATTTTGGTGGCGTGATTTCCAAAAGTATTCGATCCCCAAATAGAGCATGCACAGCACGCTACCAGAAATTCCAACATTTAAACTAATGTAAGATGTCGAATAGAGATTTTTGTTGATTGGGAAAACGGTGAAATGAAGTATTATCCCGAATATTAAACAAAGCAAGGAGACGATCGACCAATGCGAAATCAAGTCTTTAGCTGAATTTCTGACGTTTTCATACTTAAAATTTAAATTTAATACATCCAGAGATGTCGACAACGTTTGAAAAACCGATTTCTTGTAAGTCTGTGTCCCACCAGAGGTATCATTGTTTTCGGAATCTGAAAAGTATTTTTTTTTTTCCATCTTGTTTGAAGTGTTCGTGTCACTCGAGTGACCAGATCGTGATCTATTTTGGTCTGAAAATGAATTATTTAATTCCATGTTTTGGTTCTTCTTTTTCGATCCTTTGTCTTGAATGGATGTTTTCTTATTGTTACTGTTGAGATCACTTTCGTTGTCTGAAGAAAACGATGAAGAGGGTGAAGAGGAATTTAAAATTGAATCTGACTGTGAAGATAATTTTTTTGTTCTTGGGCTTAAATTACCGTTTAGTGCATGAACCCAGAGTATTCCAAAATAGATCCCAAAAAAGACAGAGCCCGGTGCGCCAAACACCGTTGTAAAGATTCCCTCGGGATCAAAAAATTTACAAGGGTTCTTCTTTAATTCAAGGCATGTTGGTCTTGAATACATGTGGTTTGTCGTCAAAATTGCTCGATCGATGTGTGCAGCAACATTGCAATCAGCCTCGATCGAGCCCCTTTTGCAGCCGTCGACCTTGGACAGGAAGGTTACACACAAGTAAATAATTTGGATGCTGATCCCAGTGGCCCACCAAAGGGAGTATTGGCATAGCACTCTCAAGTGAAGCAAAAAATGGTTTTTTGTATGTGAAAACCATTCAAAGTGAAACACAGGCAGAAACAAAACAGTTAGTGATCCAATTAGGTAAGCAATCGCAATCCTTTGAAGGACGCCTGGAAGACGCAGAGTCTTGAAATCATAATAAGGGATGTGGCCAGCTAAAAATAGACCCAGCCCAATTAGCTTCAAGGTACGGATCAATGCCTTTTTAACTAATTGCTTCCGTGGCACATCTCTTGAAAGCAACCTTGTAAAGGACAAAACAATCGAAAAGCCAACAGTGAAAAGAAACCCTGGCATCACAACGTCGGCTAAGTGGTACCCGTTCCATGGCCCATGATCGGTCCATTTGTCACCAGAATTATTCACAAAGGTCATAATAAATAAAAACATACCCCGCAATACATCCACAGAGATTAGCCGATACGTTGCTTTTGTGGATTTGTTCTTGTTTTTTGGTAAAAGTGATTTGTGTTCGTTTGTGCTCATCAAGGTTAGATTTGAAAAACAGTAAAATATGAAAATAAGAAAAAATCTAAAACAGGAAAAAATAAGTAAATTTTTTTCAATTTTTTTTTACTTTCTAGTTTGCCAACAAAGTTTTGTTCTTTGAAAAAAAACTGTTGTTGGTATTGAACACAGAAAATTATTCTCCTAATTAAAGTTGGTTTTTCTTTTTTCAGATTTTTCTAATCAGATCAACCTTTACAATGAGTGGAACAACCGAAAATTAGTGAATTTTGAAACGGTGAAATATTTTTTCCAAACGATTCTAATTTTCCTAATTACAGATTACAAAAATGATTTTTAAATTTTTTTGTGTGTAAATAGAGTTCTTTAAGAAGTAAGTAAAATTTCTAAACTCTATTTGAAAAAGAAAGAAGAAAATGAAGTGAAAATTTTTAACAATATTGGTATTTGAATTAATAAAGAGCAAAAATTATTGCTTCATTTTTTAATTTAGTTTTTTACAAATAGAATAATTAATTGTAGCATTCTTCTTGAAAAAATTTTTTTGGAAAATAAATAATTAGACAGAAGTGAAAATTGTTTCCCATTTCTAATTCAAATACCAAGAAGTTCTAGAAATACAGCTAAGGATAAAAAAGTGAAACAGGAAAAAAGCCTTACACATGCCAACAAAAATATATGAAATCCATGAAAATTCATTTAATTTTCATACAATTTCATAAAAAGTTTTTTTGATTTGAAATTTCAATAAAATTTCATCTAAAATTCATTCGAAAAAATAAAATGAAAATTATCTGAATTTTTTTGAAGAGTTCTTCAAAAATTCATTTAATTTTCATTTAATTTCATTATTTTTTAAAAAATGAAATTTTAAGCTAATAAAATATGATTTTTTTAAACAATTCAATTCATAATAAAATTTAAAATCTTAGAAAACATATTTTATTCATATCAAAAATTTGACAGAAGTGGCCTAAAAGTCTTTAAAAGGTTTTTTTTTGGGTTTCTTATTAATTTTTTATTGCCTTCCATAATTATTAAAAATTTTACAGTCAGTTTCACTTTTAAGGCACAAACTTTCAACGAAATTTAAGGCACAAAAAAATTTCAAATTAAGGCACAAAATTTGGAATTTTTAATTTTTACAAATTATTTTACTAGAATCCAAAATTTTGTGCCTTAATTTGAGATTTTTTTTGTGCCTTAATTTTAGTTGAACGTTTTTGCCTTAAAAGTGAAACCGACTGTAATAGTTTTTTTCATTTTTTCTTCTTTTACATTAATGAGTTTACTTTTGTTACTTTACTTTTATTTTCTTTTATTTTAGTTTTAATTTAATTTTTTTTTCTTTTCTTTTATTTGTTAATTATTTTTATTATTATATAGAAGAGTTCTAAAGATAGTTTAACAAGAAGCTGAAAAATAACAATAAAAAAAACAAATCTAAAAAAAGAAAATAGAGTATGAATTAAAGAGTCAGTACAAGAAGAAGATGATGATTAATAAACCAATAAGAAGAAGATAATAACGAAAAATCCGAAATGTGAAAGTCGAATTTGTAGAAGAAAAAGGTAAAGAACAAGAATAAAAAATCATAAGAAGAAGCAGAAAAAAAAAAGAAAAAAATAAAAAAAGTAGAAGAAAGAAAATCCATAATGTTTAGCTTGGGGATTTAACAAATCCTTATTTTTTACAAAATCTTTATTTATTCCTAATTAGGACATTCTATTTTCTGTTGGTTCTTATCTCTATAAATAAAAAAAATAGCTGTCTAATTTTCATTTATTTTTCATTTATTTTCCATATAAAAATTTCCTTCAAAATTCATTACAATTTTATTTTATTTTCATTAAAAATTCATTCAAAAATAGACAGAAATTCCACACTTTTTTGTTGTCATGTGTAGACAATTTTTTAATTTGGAAACCTTAACTGAAATGATTATGAAAAGAAAGTTCGATTAATGAAAGAAAAAATAAATCATCAAACACAAAATGAAGTCTTCAAGGCAATAACAATTTTTTTACAGTCAGTTTCACTTTTAAGGCACAAACTTTCAACGAAATTTAAGGCACAAAAAAATCTAAAATTAAGGCACAAAATTTGGAATTTTTTTTTTTTTACAATTTATTTTTACTAGAATTTGAATTCTGTGCTTTAATTTGAGTTTTTTTTTGTGTCTTAAATTTCGTTGAAAGTTTGTGTCTTAAAAGTGAAACTGACTGTAATAATATCTTTGGGTATGGATTTTTCTTTGATTGATTTATTATTAAAAAATTTGTTGAAAAAATTGACTATTTTCTGAGATCCAAAACCACACTTTTCTTTTGATTGAAAAGTAGATATAAATTGTGTCTGTTCTATTGACTGATAATTTCAATTTGAATAATTTTTTGAAGTTAATTTGTTTCTTCTTTTAGTTGGGTTTATTTTCTCTTTCAATTTGGTTTTAGCTTAAAAATTGTATTTAACTTTTTTTCACAAGAAGTTTTATTATTTTTTTTCTGAATTTGACTTTTCAGTAGTTATATTTCATTTGATTCAGTTTTTAGTTAAAGATTCAGAAATAAAAAAAAAAGTATAAATTATTAATTCGTAAAATTGTGGGCTTGTTTATTCATAAATTGAATAATGGGGTTGTGGTAAATGTTAGTTTTGATAGATAATACCAACTTCTTTTAGAATATTATATAAAGAAAAAATAACAAAATTAGGATCAATACATCAATTGCCTCATTAACAACTCTATAATTTTTATTTTGAATTTCAAAAAAAATGTTTCTGTTAATAAAGAAAGAATACATGGGATATTCTTAATTTATTAAAATAAACATTTTTCTCAATTTTTTAATGTTTTTACTTTTAGGGTAATATCTTAAAAGTGGGATTTTTTTTCGCACATCCTAAAAAATCCCCTTTTCTTAGTGAAAATTTTTCTAAATTGGTAATATAAAATTAAGTTTAATGTTAATATTTATTGAATCAGTACAAATGGTTTTTATTTTAAAATATATTGATCAAACTATTTCTAAAAAATGAAAAAAACAATTATCGATTATTGGGGAAAACAGGGTATGATCAATTTGAAAATTATATGTAGGCAATTATAAAGAAACAAAAAATTTAAAAAACAATAAAATATAGTAAATTTAAACATTCTATTATAAATTTTAATCAAGATTAAACCCTTCTTATAATTATTTTTATAATATTTAATAAAAAAAAAATGATTATTAATTTTCAAACTTTGAAAAATATCATATAAAATCAAGATCAGAAAATTAGATCAATTTTATTTCGAAAATGTATTTACAACAAATAAATTAAATTGTTATGAGGAATTCATAAATTATTTTTTACAATTTTTTTTTATTTAAATATTTCTATTTGAGGCGAGTTTAACAAAGATATTAACATAAAAAAAAAAAAAAAATTGTAACTCTTGTTTGAAAATATCGTCTTATTGTTGAGATATAATTTTAATAATATTAAGGTAGTAATCACAAAGTAAGATAATACATGATTTGAGTAGTTTGTTCTTTATCTAAATTTGTGTTCTTAATTTTCAGTTCCATAAACTCAAAAGTAATGTGTAAAAAAAAATGTTTGAAGAAAATTTTTTTCAAATATTCTAATAATATATATTTTGTATATTTGATATTTTATAAGTTAATGATTATATAATTAAAGTTGATTTTGTAAACTTTCTTTACAGATAATAAGGTTAGTTTCTTCTTTCATATAAAAAAAAAAAAATTTAAATAATTCAGAAATATGTTAGATTTTTGACTTTTTTAAAAATAAGATAAAAATAGGAAAAACTTTTTAAAAAAATTAATTCATTTCCGATTATAGCTTAAATTTATTTTTGATTCTGTATTTCTCATACTTTTTACTTTTATTGTGAATTTCAAGATGTGGTAAAATTTTTTGGATTTTATTATTTAATTATCTCCAAGATTTTTATATAGTTAACAATCCCATTGCTGCTAATTTTAAAATAAAAAGATCAAAATTTTCATTCAACTTTGCAAAATAATCACATTCCAAGATTTAGAACAAATCATCAAAATCTCCAATTCTAAAAGACAGAAATGAATAATTTAATCTGATTTTTTAGAATTAAAAATTTTAAATTTAAAATCGTTTAAAAAATCTTTTTTTGGAAAGCTGAATGAAAATTTTGGTCCATTTATATTGCAACAAATAGTAACGAATGTTATTAGTCAACAAATACAAACATACAAACAAATCAATGTTCAAATCAAATTCCTTTTTTAATTGATTCAAATTATTTTACCAAAAAAAACTTTTTTTTCTCTAATAACGAGTTTTAAAAATTACTGAATTAAAAACGAAAAAAAAATTAAGTCTTAACAATGATAACAATAGTTTGACAAAATCACTAAAAGATCGAAAAAATAAAAAATTATTTTTCACAACGAAATCAATAAAAAAAAAAAAGTAAAATGTTTAAAAAAATAAAAATGAATTGATTGAGCACTATTTAGTATTATTTTCGTGTTTCAGGATGTGAATTAAAATTAAAGAATAAAAAAAAAAAAATGTTCAAGTTTCAATAATAAATTTTAAATTTTTGTTCTTATTAGTGTCCAGTTAACCAAAGCTGATCTTGTTCCACACCACAAAAAGGAAAGAAGTGTAAAGTTGTTAATAAAGTTATTTATTTTGCATATTTTTTGGTAAAGTTTTTAGCTTCCTTGTTAAAAGCAGATCTGTTGTCTTTGTATTGAACAGCAATTTGTGGTTGAGCTGGGTGATCGACATTTGGGTGTTTGAATACTTCAACGATTTCTTCGAGGACTTGAATAATTCTTACAGATGGTGCCCATTCCTATTCATACAGCATAAAATTGAATTAAGCAAATAAAAAAAGTTAAATTTAAGAAATTAAAAGAAAAACAAATAAAAAAAAAAAAAAATAAAAATAAGAAGAGAAAAGATCTCCATTTATTTGTTTTTTTTGGTCAAGAATTAATTACATTGTCAAGAATTGCTAAACAAATGTTTCCTTCTTCTGTTACATTTGGGTGATAAAGTTTTGTGGTGAAGGTAACCTATAATAATAAAGTAAAATGGGTACAAAAAAAAAATTAAAAAAGGAAGGGAAAATAAGTATAAAAAAAATAGGAAAAAAAAAAAAAAGTAAAAAGTAAAACAATAAAAAAATAAAAGAATACAAAAAAAAAAGTTGTAAAAAACATACTGTTGGTGCTTTAAATGGATAGTCTGTTGGGAATTTAATGTTTAATTTGAATTTTCCTCCTTCATAAGGGGTTTGATTTGGTCCAATGATCGTAGCAACCCAGTTATTCAAGTCATTTCCTTTTGGTCCAGCTGTTACACCTTCAATTGGGGATTGGTTTAACCAAACGAGTTCCTTTTATAAATATCAACAAATTTGAGAACAAAAAAATGGAGAAAAAAAAAAAAAAAAAAAAAAAAGAATAAAGAAAGAAATTAAATTTTGAAAAAAAAAAAGAAGGAAAGATCAAAACAAAAAAGAAACAAAAAAGAAACAAAAAGAAAGAAAGAAAAAAAAAAAAAAAAAAAAAAAAAATTCTGATTAAAGCATACTGTTCCTAATCTTCCTTGAGCCATTTTAAAAATCTGTAAATAAAATAAATTTATTAAAAAAGAAAATAATAAAAAATGAAATTTCAAAGTAATAATTTTTTCCAACAAATCCTAAAAAGAAAATCAAATCAAATCGTAATGAGTTGGTTTACTTCAAACAAATCCTTTTTTTATTAATTTATCGTACTACCAACCATTAAATATTTTTTTATTTGTCACGATATCAATAAAATCAATTGAAATAAAAACAGAAAATGGAACCCTTTTCTTCTAAATCCTCTCAAGAAGCTCATTTGGAAATTATTCATATTAAATTATTTTCATTTTGTTTTTGTGTTAGAAACTTTTTGTTGGGTATTTTCAATTTGAGAAAATAAGCCAAACCCAATTATTTTCGGCTTCTTGATTGATTAATTAAGAATATTTAAGCCGTAATTCCTTCTAAACCCACGTTGAACGGAGTTTTATGAAGAATATGATTCAAAAAAGAAAAACAGTTTGAAAAGAATTTTCAGAAACTTTTTCCATAACAAGAACAAAAAGATTCAACTGAAATTACACTTTGATTTTTTTCACTATTTATTTTTCAATTAAACACCTAATAAATCCACAAAACAATTCAACACAATCAATTCAAGAGACAAAATACAAAATACCATGTTTCACTAGAACATACCTATTTTGAAAATTGTCTCAAAACAATACAACACAAAAAGAACCTATAATTTGATTAATGTTGTATTATTTTATTAGTGCCTTGTTGTTGTCTCATCTTTTAAAATGGGTTTGGTTTGGATTATATTTGCATTTTTGAGTATTTTATCTTGAATTGATCAAGTTACCATGTTTTTGTGGATTTATTTGTTGTTTTTTAGAATAAAAAAGAATATATTTTGACTTGATTTTCTTTTTGTTTCGCTGGATTAGGCTAAATTTAACAATATGAGATGAAATTGAATTGTAATGTATCAGTTACTTTAAAGGGGGCCTGGTGGCTTGTCTATCTCACAAATTGTTCTTTTTAAGGGACTAGTAAACTAAAAAAAATCTTCAAGTAATTTTACTAACCAATTAAAAAAAATTTTACCGTATCTTGAAATTGAAAAACAAAGTAAAAATCTGATAACTACAATACATGACTTACTTTTAATACTATTTTCAGAAATGAATTATTGTTTTTAAAAGACTGATCCATTTTTCACATTTTTAAAAATTTGTAATTCGACATATTTCCAAATTATTTAAAAAAAATTATTTTCTTTGAAAGAAGATTGAAATCTTATTGCCTGTTAAGGAAGTGTACAAAAATAAACTTTAAAAATGAAACCACTAAGTTCTAAAATAACTAAGTTTAAAAAATCTACTTAACATCAAAAAAAATACAATACTGGTATTTGAATAATAAATGGGATTTTTTTTCACTTCATTTTTAATTTCTCTTTTTTAAGAGAACATAGATCGAGAACCTCTTTCTTTAAGAACTATATTTATAAAAAAAAAATATGGAAAAGGAAGTGAAAATTCTTTCCCATTTAGAATTCCAATACCAGTAATTATTTTAAACTTGTAAAAAATATAATTTTTTGATTCAAAGAACAGACCAAATCTATTTTTTCTAGGGATTAAATGAAAAAATATGAGAAAAAGAACAAAAGAATCGAATTAAAAATTCTCCCGAAATACTTTTTTAGAACCTGGAAAATTCATCTTTCTATCTAAAGAAATACTTTTTAATTTGATTATTTATAATTAATAATTATAAACCACAATCTTAATTATTCCAGTAAGTCATTAACAACCCAATGATTAAATTTATCAAATAGGTTTTACATTTATTTCTCAATTTTTTCAAGATTTTGCAATAAATAAAACAATTCAAATGCAATTTCTAATAATAAAAAAAATAATAGATATTATCAAATACCTGATTTTAATACAAACAGTTACTTGTTTATACTCTTGATATTTGAAAATGTATATTGACAAGTCTTTTAAATTTCAAGAAATTGAATAAATATTTCTGAATAAAATAAATGTTCAAATTTTTTAGATCTTCAAGGATACAATATTTGATTTATTTTTCATGTGTTTTTAAAATAATATTAAAGACACAAAGTTGCTTGTTCATAAAGACTCTCAGAAATTACTAAAAGTGATATTTCTTCAAAAATAAATTTTTTTACAAATTTTAATTTTTCTCATTTGATCCAAAAACCCAACAAAAAAGGATTAGATCTTTTGACTGAAAATTCCATTGGAAAAATGAAATCTTTTAAAAATGATAATTCATTTCTCTAAAGTTGACAAACGAAGTTTCTTATTGGGTTTAATTGTATCCTAATGTAAATAATTACTCTATTACCTTTCGGAAAAAAAATAAAGAAGAGTTACTAGTCCCTTAACCAAGAAGGAAAAAAATCAAATACTTAGACTCAATTTGCCGTTCCCATTTATGTGATTTATGTGTTTTCTGTGATTTGTAGGATTTTTGCGATTTTTATAATTTCTGTGACTTGAACGATTTTCATAATTTCAATGATAATGAAGATTTCTGTGATTTCTGTGACTTGTTTGATCTTTACCTTTTATGTTAAGGTCTATTTTTGTAATTGAAGTTCAAAGTGTTCTCTCTTTCTATAGTGGTTATGTTTCTGTGATTTATGTATTTTCTGTGATTTTGGGGATTTCTGGTACCTTAAAAATCGAGTATAAGATTACGAAAAAAAAAACTTTTTGAAAAAAATTTCATCGAAAGAAATTACCAGAACACTTACAAATTGTTAGTCGTTACATATTATTTTTTCCTTGATATATTCATTATGTTAAGTTTGGAGGGTTCTAAAAATTGTTTTTATTATTCAAAATGGAGAAAAATATAAAAATTTTAGAATTATTTTTTGCCTTTGTCTGGATTGGTTAGAATTTGATAAAAGTATGACAAAGTTTTTGGAATTGGATAAAATTCACTGTTCCCACATTTCTTTATTATTAATTCTTTTATCAATTTTTATTTTTATTTTTTTTTTCCAATCACAAAACTTATATTCTTTTTGGAGCAGTAATCTAGTCTTCAAAATAGCTAGGATAATTGAATCTAAACACAATTTTAGAGTTTCAGGCAGATAGAAGGTAATTATGTTGAATCACCTCTCTTTAAAAATATAAAAAAAAAAAACTTTGACTTTTTTTGGATTTTTATTTTCATTAGATCGTTTAATTTAAAACCCCACAAAACTTTTCCAACAATACCGCCAAATCAATTTGTCTTGGAACTTATAATTGATTTTTGGGAGAAAGAATACAAACAAAAAAATTTCCCACACAACAATAAACCAAAAAGTTCATTGTGTTTTGGGCTTTTATTTAAATACCAAAAGAGAGTAAATACTATCTTTGAAGGAATTCATGTGAGCTTCAACCCAAGAAAAAATAATAAGGAAAAAGAACGAAAACTATGAGAAAATTACAAACATCTTTCAAGTATTGTAATTATTTGTGTTGAAATTGAAACTTCCAAGTAACACAATAATTAAAACACATTTGCATGTCTTCTTTCAAAAGATAGAGTTTTTTAATGAGAGTTTTTAAAATGATCGTCATTTAGACTATAAAATTGTGATTATTTTTCTTTTTTCATTCACTTCTTTCTTAAAAAATGTATTGGGATTTAGGTATCTAAAAATTTCTTCTGGAATATTTTATTAATAATTATACTTAATTTGATTTTTTGATACAAATTAACTATAACTCTATACACTTGTTTTAAATATTTTAATGGGATTGGATTAAAATATATTAAGAAAACTTGGTAAATTGAAAACACAATCTTCAACTTTTTTAGTTAAAATTGGTACAGACTTCCCCTCTTTCACCCCCTTGAACCATTTTTTTTCGATCTAATTTAAAGTTTGATTTAAATAGACACTTTAGTATCCATATTAAAATTACACAACAAATTATTAAACTATATTTCTATAAAAAATTCTGGTTTTTAAACAATTTTTAGCACCTTGAATAAATTTACTACAAAATGTAATAAATATGATTCTAAAAAATATTATTGAAAAAAGATACAATGGGTTTATATATATCTGAAGAGAAAAATTACAATCAAAAAAAAAAAAAAACTAAATCAATTTGATTATTTTTTTAAAAAGTACTTTGGAGACACATTTTCAACACCAATTGAAAATTTATTTAACTGTATTTTAAATATTTTGAGTATTGTAAAACAGCGCCAAGAGGATAATTGCCCAAAAAAAAAAAAAAAAAAAAAAAAACAATAAAAATATCCCAATTTAATAATAAAGAAATTACCCAAAAAAATTAAATGACCCAATAAACACAAAATAATTGATAAGATATATGATCATTTAAAAATAAGAATTGTTTTTTTTTTATTGGCCAGATTACTTGTACAAATATATATACATACATACATACATATACATATATATATATATATATATATATATATATATATATAATATAAATTTAAGGACAAACAATGTAGGTCTTATAAAAAGTTGAAGGATTATTACTTAAATATTGTTAATACATCAATATTATTCCCAATTGATGAATATTAATAGTACTCTACTAACAAGAATATTGGACTAATAAAACGATTATTGCATATTTATGTGATTGTTAGGATATTTTTATTGATTGTAATTTCTGTAAAATTTGTTAAGAGATATTTATTATTATATTAGAAACACCCCAATAATAATCATATTTTATGGATTATATAAAAAAAATAAAAAGAGTTTTTTTATCTATTTTAAAATTCAATATTTAAAGAATTAAAAAGTAAAATTATAAGATTTATTTATAAACTTTTTTTTTCAAATATGAATTAAATTTGGATATTAATTTATTGAATTGTCCATTTAAGTCTTTGGTCAATTTTCTAAAACTCTTGTGAGTGTTAAAGGAAAATTTTGGCCAATTTATTATCCAATAAAAAAGTTAATTAATTATTTGTTATTAAAATTATCAAGTTAGGGGTTGATTTAATATATTATTTAGACTCGAATATTCAACTGATGATTTCCTTTTCTCTCTCCATTTTTTGAGTAATTTTTTTTTTTTTTTTTGACAAGTTACTAGCTTTCTAAAAAACTGTTTAAAAAAACAAACCAATGCCCCCAATATACACAGTTTTTTGCCTTTATTAATTATTTTTACCTCTTCCACTTACAACAATAGAACCACTTTTTTTTTCTTTTGGAAATTCTTTAATAATGAAAAAAAATTGATAAAATTTTATATTTGATTTTATTAAGATTAATACTATTATTAGAATTATAAGAATAAAAATGTCAGATCTGTTTATTCTTCAGAATATTAATTAAAAGGGTTTTATTGTCAAAATTATCCCAGTTGCCAATTTTAACAAAAATTCAAATACTTTGGATTCTTAGATATCTGGAATAATTTTTTTTTATATACAAAGCTAATTTTATCACTCAGAAATCATTTTGAGTATTTTATTTTACTAAAATTTTATTTTTATATTTATGACTCAAATTAAATACTTTTTAAAAATCCAAACAAATATTTAACAAAGTAAAAAATCGAAAAAAAACAAAATTTTCAAACCAATATAAGAAAAATAAACCCCAAAACCCACGTCCAACAACAACTATAACGTCAATAGCGCCTCTCTATCGGTATTAATTCAATTTTGAAATATTCCAAAGTTAAGAGGAATTATTAACTAATGAAAAAACACTAAAAATTTGAAAAATGAGAGAATAACTTTGCTTGAAATAAAAAATAATACCCACTTTGCTGAACGACTCATTAAAGAGAAGAAACTCACTTAAACATTCTCTCTTATCAAAAATTACTAATGGTTTCCAAACAGAGGAATACACAATCGAAATTTTAATCAAAAACAATTCATTTTTTTTTCATATTAAAGAAATTTTCCATTTTCTGTTTTTTTGCTTGTGATGTCCAAAAAGCTTAAATTCGATCACACAACAGATATTACAACTCAAGATTGGGAAGATCGTGAATTTATTGAATCAGTCTCTTTAAGTATTTTAAAAATAACTGAATTTTTAAATAACTTTGGTATGTGTTTTTTCTTTTTTTTAGTTTGTTCGTGAATAAAAATACAAATTTCAATCAAAATTTTTCTTGTTTTCAAATTTCGATCTCTCTTTTTAAAATCCAATCTTTTTTTTTTTTTTTAATTAATTTAACACCCGATCTCGTCTCAGACAAATCAACAAGATATCGTCTTGCGAAAATTTCTGAAAAACTTGCCAATTTGGAACGTAGAATGGATACCATTGACAAAATTTTACAAACATCAGAACAAAATTAAAACGAACACAAAAAAGATCTCGTATCGAAATAATTTCAAACTATTCCCAAGAATTGTTTTGTCTTCTACTTCTACCACTTCTTCTTCTTTTTTTTTTTATTTTTTTTTAGTTTTTAGTCTTCCAAAAACAATAAAAACAAAATTAACCAACTAAATTTCTTTTTTATTTTTGGAAAAAAAGAAAAAAAAGAAAAAAAGAAAGACAAGAAATACTTTAAAATAATAATTGGCTTGAAACAATTCTTTTCTGTCACAACTTTTTATTTTTAATAACACAATTCTCAGATGAAATAAATCAACACTTCAAAGTGACTTGTGATTAAATTGAACATAACACACAACTGAATTATTTTTATTTGGAACAAAAAACTAAACATTAGAATTTGTGCGCTTTATACTCAAGTTTCTTTGAAAGTAAAAAGGGTAATAGAATTATTGAAGACTGATACTCGATTTTGAAATCGAAAAATAAATTTTATTCGTTCATTCACTAAAAAATTTTTAGGTAATAAATTTGCTTAATCTCATTGTAATTGAATGAAACCTCTTTTCAAAATTCAAAAAAAGAATATAGTTTGATTATTAAATGATAATTCCCACTTGAAGATATATTTAAAACAAGAAACCGATCTGAAATTTTTATAACCGTTTTCATTCAAAAACCAGCAAATCAAAATGTTTGATTTAATTCAAAAATAAGATAAAAACATACCATCTTCGGAAAAGATAAGAAATTATACACACTTAAGGAATTAGCGTCACCATAGATTTCTCTATAATCAAAGTATGTTGTAATTGGATGCAAATGATATTAGTTCACCATGGCTCAAATAGCTCTAAAAAATCTATTATAAATCTTATTAC
Source organism: Anaeramoeba flamelloides (assembly GCA_027625915.1). NCBI lineage: Eukaryota > Anaeramoebidae > Anaeramoeba > Anaeramoeba flamelloides. The sequence goes on along the minus strand of JANTQA010000032.1, from coordinate 4,766,224 downwards.
ACAATAAATTATTACATTTTTTACCACAAAGGATCACTATTAAAAAAGTTTCATTTTGAAAAATTTTTTTTTAATTCCTTTTCCTTATCTAAAAATAGTAACCCAAATAGCAGTATTCTATTATTTAATAATTTAGATTTAGAACTTCCAAAAGTAACTATTTTTAGAATTTTTTAATTTCAAAGATTAACTCAATAATCATCAGCATAAAAGCACAAAGACTGATTAATTTTATTTGCTTTTGATAAAGCTACTTGTAGCATCAATATATTTGCATGATTTGAGAAATAATTTGTCAAAAAAATCTATTTGTTAATTATTTAATTTTGTAAAAAAACGATTTTTTTAGTAACTAATCTACATTTCGCCACAAATTTAAGGAAGATATTTTGTGACTTTAGAATCTGAATATTGATAATTCAACCTTTAAATTTATGGCGAAATGCAGATTTTATTCTGAAATTGTTGGGGTTTTTTACTAATACAAGGATCATTTTTCATTGATAAGATCAACAAATATTACTACTTGACTAATCGATTTTTTAGAGGCATTTGAACCATGTAGCAACTAATGTGGTTAAGGTCAATAACAACATACTTTGTTCCTAGGCTTCTCCTTGGTAGACGCTAATCCCTTAAAAAAAAAAGAAAGTGTTAATCTCTTATTTTAATTAACAACCATAACATTTATTATTTATCCATTGAAAACAATATATCATACTTGATTAAAGGCAGAGATTTATCTACAGATCAACCTTTATTAAAAATATTTGTATTTCCACTACCTAAGATTAAAAAGATCATCCTCTTCTCAATAATAATGAATACCCAGATTTGATGATATCATATCTTAAGGGAGTAGCTACACCATAAGACATGATAAAATTTTCAGAGAGATGAGAAAAGAGTATTTTATTTTAGTGGCGTGTGATCGTAGATTCTCTAAAAATTTTTTTTAAAAAAAATATTTAATATTTTTTTTTACTAAGGCTGAATAATAAAAAAAAGAGAATATATTGATAGAATTGGGTCCATTTTTATTTTTTTTATAATAAATTTTTTATTTGTGAGAAGATAATTTTAGATTTTTAGAATAAAACTAATAGCTATTTTGTGATTTAAAATTTGATAAAATATAATCATATTCACTTCCCCAATTCCATTTTCATCCAAGTCTTTAAACCCCTAACCAGATATGTTATGGGATAATATTTATTTTTTTGAAATCCTTCTTGTTATTAAAATACTATTCTTGTTTTCTTTTGTGATTCTTTATTGAAATTTTGTCGTTCTTTTTAGACAAAATCCATTTTTCCCAAATATTACTGATAAAAAAATCTTTCTTATTACTTTTTGTTATCATGATTAAAAAAATTCAAAAATGATGAAAAAAATAATAAATGAAAAAATTAAATGTCACAATAGAATGTTGAGATAAGGATAAAAGATTAGTCATTCAACATTAGAAACACTATTTTAAGCAATTCAACTCAATATTCTATTGTGACAATTTCTTTGAGACTTAGAAAAAACAAAATACAAAGTCTAATGACTGAAGTATTTTAAATAATAACAATCAATGAGTTACAACCAGAAGTAAAAAATTTTATTTTCTGATCCTCTTCAAAATCGCAAACAAAGAAAAATTTTCGCTTTACCATAGTTACTTCCTTAAAGTGGATTAGTTCAGCTTGTTCAAAATGCCAAAAAAAAAAAATAAGTTAAAAAAAATGAGACAATTTTTTTTATTTTTCTGCTCTTTTAATAAACATTTTCAAATATTTGGATTTTTTTGTTAGCAATTTCTCTAAATTGATAATGTGAATTAATAAACTGTGTTTTTTTTTTTTTTGAGAAATATTTTTACTAAACTTTCATTTTTGAATACCAAAGGTGGGGTGAACTGGAGAGGTAGAGGTGACGGCAAAAGGGTTATTGGTTGAAATAAATTTTGATATTAGAATAGGTTTTTTTTTAATAGTTGATAAATATCAAAAAAAAAAAATTTGTATATCATTTTTTTGAACCAGATAAGTAAGTTTTAGTAACAGCCCACCGACACAATAATAATAATTCTGTTATTTCTCTAGTGATTTTTTCATTTTTTAATGTTAATATTATTAATTATGTTGTATATATCGTGGGTTACAATTATTTCAATTGGGTTATTTTTTGAATTGTTAAAGTCTTTTTTTCAAATTCAGAAGTTTTTTTAACACTTTGTTTTTTTTATGGATATTAAATTGGAATAAAATTGCCAAATAATTATCTTTTTGCTTAAAAATTTTTTTTTTCCAGCATCAAAAGATTGTTGAAACTCACCTTCATCTGATCATTCATGAGTTATTTTCAAAAATACTTTTTTTCATATATACTTTTTTTTTTGACTTTTTTTTTGTCACATTAGAGGCTATCTTTTGGGTGTTATGTTACTACCCAACTTTTCACATTTTTCTCTCTCTTTCCTTTTGTCTGGATAGACCATTTTTTCTTTTTTTTTTCATTGCTTTTTTTTTTTTAAATTTTTTTATCTCCATTTAAAAAAAAGTAAATTTTATTTTTTTTTTTTCTACATGGAAAAAAAAATAGAAGGTATTTTGAAAATTTAGAACATATGAGTAAACAATTTTTATTCAGTTAAAAATAATAGTTTTCAAATGATTAATAGATTGAAATAAAAACTGTTTTTGGGACTACTAAATAACTTTTTAAAGATAAAACTTTATCTTTTGTTCTTAATTACAACGATTTTGACAAATAATTTGTGAATTAGTAGCAAAAATTCATAAAACGAAAAATATAGTAGAAAGTTGGGAAAAATACTATTTTATCATTTTTTAAACAAAAAAATAAATATTTTTTTTTATTTATGGAATTTTTTTGTAAATAATTATACAAAATGCATTGTATAATATTTGAAAAGTTATTTCCGACTTTTAATATCTGTTTTTATTGCTTTGATTTGGAAACAATCGACATGTTATGCTCTGATATTGATCCGGAATAAAGAGAAAGATGATATTGTTCAAAGTGATATAAGATTATGTTGCGGGGTTTGAAGAACGACGATTAATATCCATTTTGGCATCAGAAAAAAAATCATATTATGAGTTGAAAAGGGGGTCCAAAACGAGGAAATTATAAAAATTGTTGAAAAAATGAAACAATTTTAGATGTTATTTATATTTTGGAACTAAAGACCTAAGACCAAAACAAAAAAAAAACAAATTTTTCCAAGTAAAAACAAATTTGTTATTTTTTAATGGTACTTGGAAGAAATTCTTCAAATGATCTTTTCCTAAAATAAATGAGCGAAAACATTGAAGTTTAAATTTAAATTATCTAATTTCGAGAAAAAACTTGGTTTAAAACCCCACAGAGACAAACTAAATTGTCCAACTTCTTAATCGTTTCTATCTTCCATTTTGTTCTGTAGCTTGCTAAGAAATGTCTTAAGTCAATCAAAAATAAAACCCTCATATATTATATGTTCTTAACAGTGAATGATTTTGAGTATTTCCTCTTAAAAATTCTTGACTTGACATAGTAAAAAAAATGTTTTTTTTTTTTTTTTTAATTTCTTTAATTTGTAAAGGTATTTTTTTCCCCTTTTCAAAATGTATTCTATAAATGGTCTCTTCTTTTCTCTTTTTTCTAAAAAAAAAAGAATCCAAACATTTTTTTTTTTATTAAAAAATGATATTGATTTCTTTCGAGCCAAAACCAAAAAGATAGTGTTTTGTTTTCTGAATTTGTTTTTAAGTAAATAAAAAGTATTCATTCAATTTTTAACCTTTAAGGAATAATTGAAGAGTTTTTTTGTTTAGCGTTTATTGATCAAATAATTTGGTTCCTTTGAACAAATTAATTTTTGAAATGTTGTAAATACTTGAAACGGCAAGTTTTTGAAATTTATGAGATTAAAAAAATGTTGAAAAAAAAATTTGGTTAAACTCTTCTAAAGTAACTTTAAATAACATTTTTAAAGTCGAATTTATTTGGAAAAAACTTTTTATTTTACCCAAATTGAATTGAAAATTAGAAGATCAGAAATTTTCAAAATTTGCCGATTAACCAAAGTATTTCCCAAAATATTTTCACAATGACTAATTGCTATCTTAATCTTTTCAGCGTTCTACTCTATTTCTTATCAGTAGTAATCAAGAATTATATACCTAGAATTTTCACAAAGAAAAAGTTAGAGTTTAAAAAAAAATACAGAGCACCAATATTATAATAAGTAAAAAAAATAATTTTCTATATTTATTAAAAATAATTTAAATGATAATTTTACAATTATGATTCTTTATTGAAATTTTTAGAGAATCTTTAATAAAATTTCAAAGAAAGAACCAAAATGTTGAAAAACTATTTTTCTAATAACATTTATTTTTATTAAAAAAGCAAATTTAAACAAATCACAAATTAAATAAATATTTTTATTAATATATTTTAATAATGTATAATATATATATATATATATGGGTGTATACGTAAAATGAATATTTAAAATTTATAAATTCGTAATAAATTTTTAAATAAAAAAAATTTAATCTTAAAAGTTCATTGCTATTTGTATTAAATTATTATAAAATTCATGATAGGAATTTACATATTTCATTGAATCCTCGATTAATAAATTCAATATTAAAATATGTTGATCAACATTTTGTGTAATCACAGATATAATTGGGGTATAACTAAACATTGTTTGGATTTGTTTGATAAATTTATGAATTTTATTATTCTTCTTTAATTTTAATTTTAATTCATATTGATCGTTCATCAGAATATTTTGTTCTTCTTCAAGAAAATTGTTTAATATGTTATTGGAAACATTTTGGGTAATATATAAATAACTGTGTATCCCATTTGATAGGAAATAAATGCCATTTTCAGTTAAATTATTTGAAGTTAACGACAATCTTTTTGGAAGTTTATTTTCTTTCTCATTTGACGATATTAAATTATTTAATTCATAAAAATATGGGCATAAAAGTGCTGTAGTTTCGGTAAAATATTTTGACAGAAATTTTGTAAAATAATAAGCTCTTACATCAGTTTCTATTGTTGGATCAGCTGAAAACATTATATTTTTCAAATAGGCAACCGTAAATAGTGGTAATACATTTAATGCATTTGGAAGTTTTAAATTATTGTTACTTTCATTAAACTGGTAATTTTGTTTTTTGGAAGTTTGTTTTATCCTTAGATATCCAGAAATAATCTTTTGACACATTTTTATTACATATTCTCGGGCTGCTTGGATAGATATTGATAAAGAAATAGTAATCCCCTTTTTAATATTGTAATTCATTAAGACTTCAACATCAATGGATTGATATAATTCTTCTAAAATTTTTGTTGTTGGAATCAATGCTGTTATTACTCTCACTCTTCGCTGAGATTGGTCAATTGTATAACTATACACAAATACACACAGACATGCATATATAATTGCATTTTTGATTAATTATATTTTAATAAAATAAACGAAAGTAATAATATAATTATAAAAAATAACAATAGATGATAAAAAATATACGTTATTATTTAGTAAAGTTTATTGATGTAAAATTTATCGTTTTATTAATTGTAGTTGATCATAATAATGGCATTTAGTATTTTTTTGAAAAATATCAATTATGATAAAAAAAAAAAGATTACAAAAATCTTTAAATGTTTTGTTTTTTTTTGTTTTTTTTTTTGTGAAGCTTTGATATTCTTTAATATCTTCTGCCACTTTTTCAGAGACAAAAATAATTTAAAAAAATCGGCATTTTTCATATTTTATACTCATGGTGGATTAAAATACAACACCTTAACCAATAAAAATGATTTAAAAGAATGGGAATTAAAGGGAGTCCAAAAATTACAAAATTTTTGGATTCCTGAAGATTTGGATAAAAACCTTACTAGATCAACAAATTTAATGAAAAGTCCCAAACAAAATAAGGAAAATTTAAAATCAATTTTTATTTTTTGAGATTGCTTCATAGTTATATTTAAATTATTTTTAAGTATATTTGTATACTTTTAGTAATTGTATGGTGATTGTAAATAATTTGGATAGAATTAGAATAAAGAAAATTTTAATTTTCAAACCTTTTCAAGGTAAATTTAGAATTTGAATTTGTAAAAATAGTTTTGCTAAATGAAAAATTTTCGAAAAAAAACCTAATTTTTAAAATTTGTAAAAGAACTCTTAAATCAACATTCTTTTAAGTTAACAAATATGTTGTTAGTCATCAGAGTAATATACACATATCATAAATTCTAAATATCACTTAAGTCACGTTAATAAAAGTTTCATTCAAATCTTTTGATTGTGCAAAATATGTTAATTATAATTCTATTATTTTTTTTTTTGATCAAAATTATAAAATAGGATTACGGTATTGTAAGGTATTTCCAAAAAAGTGGTGCATTTTTTTTTACATTTCTAAAAAAATCATCTTTGTTAGTGGTATTGTTCGTTAATTTACAATCCACAATTAAGTTTAATATTAATACTGATTGAATCAATGAACTAAGGTATTTATTTCAAAATATTTTTGTTGAAATATTTCCAAAAAATGAAAAAAAAAAAAAAATTACACTTTTTTTGGGAAAACAATTTACGACCAATTTTAATAAAAAACTGGAAATACAAAAAGGGTAAATTTGATTTTTTGAACAATGAAATGCAGTTATATGTTATTAATTCTATTTGGAAATTTGTTGAGATTAAACAAGTTCTGAAAACAATTTTCTAAGATCAAAAAGAAAATAATAAACACCAATTTTCACCCCAAAAAAATATCAGTTAAAATTGAGATCAGAAACTTTCATATCTTTTTTTTTTTATTTAATACAATATTAAGAAACAAATTGAATTATTACCAAGAATCAATAAATGGTAGTTGATGATTTTGGATATTTAGATAAACTATTTTTCATAAATTTTGACTCACTTTATAATGTTAATGGGAGTTGTTTTGAGGGTTTATTCCAGTATTCTTAACAAAAAATATTTTCAAATTTTTGGATCAGAATCATTTTTTCTAATTTTTCAAATTTTAGTTTTGCTTTTTCAAATTTTTTTTTTCTTTTGCTTTTCTTTTGTTTTTCTTTTTTTTTGTTTTTGAAAAATTTTTTTTTTTTTTTTTTTTTTTTTTTTTTTTTTTTTTTTTTTTTTTTTTTTTTTTTTTTTTTTTTTAAAAGATCATGTGGAAAAAAAAAGAGATCTTCGAAAAGACAAATAATCACTAAGAAAATTGAGAATGTAATGTCTTTGAAAATGGATTAAATTATTCATAAAAAAATATTGTTGTTCAACTTTTTTTCAGTGAAAGTTCAGTAATAAAAAATGGGTAATGCTCATTTCAAAAATTGTGACTCACTTTTTTTTAGTTTTTGGTTTTATTTTTTTTTAATTTTTAATATATCAGGCTTTTATAGATTTAGAATGACTTAAAAGTGAATTACAAATCATATTTAGTTATTAATTGTTCTTGAATACTAAAGGATAAATTTTTTTTTTCAATTTATTATTTCAGGTGAGTCACAATTTTTGAAAAAGAGTTTACTTTTTTGAAGATTACATTTAATAAATATATTTTAAAATAAATTTTAATACAATTATTCAAATATCCAAAATTTTTCAAAACCTTATTTTTATTTAAACTTAATAAGACAATTTGGTTACGATTAGTATCACTTCAAGGCACAAACTTAGAACCAAATTGAATACAAAGTAAAAATTACAAATTAAAGTACAAAAATTTGGATTTGGGGAAAATAAACTGTGAGAAAAATATTTTCCAAAAAATGTGCCTTAATTTGAGAATTTTGTGTCTTAAATTTCGTTCAAAGTTTTTCCTTAAAAGTGATACTGACTACATTAATGTAACATTATTTTAATAAAAGGTATGAAAGTTTCTGATCTCAATTTTATATGATATTCTGTAAGTGTTAAAATTGGTGGTTATTTTTTTTCTTTTTGATTCGTAAAATTCGTTTCCCAAAGAGATTGAATCTTGACAAAATTTTCTCAGAGAAGTGGAAATTATAACATTATTCCATTGTTTAAAAAATCGTTTTTATCCTTGTCTTATTTCCAGTTTTTTATTGAATCTGGCCGTAGTACCACATTTTGTAATAAAAAACGTATCGATTTTTTTTTTCATTTATTTAAAATATTTTGTCAACCTAAACTAAAAATCAAAATTTTATACACAGTTTAAATGGTTCAAACAATCACAATAATACAATTTCATTCAAATTTAAAATATTTTTTTGTTAGAAAAGAAATTAAATTACTATAGCATCACAAGAGATAACTCATTTTCAAGTCAAAATATTTTCTTATTTTAAAAACATGATTATTGAAATATTTTTTAAAAAAATAATGTTTTTTCATTTTTAAATAGGTTGTTATTATTGGAAAAGAGTTTAGTTTTAAATAGTGTTAAAAAAGTTTTGATACTCTTCTGAAAATGGTTACATCTAAATTTTCACAACTGTTATACAGCTTTTTTTTAAATTTTGTTGACTGGAAGCTTTATACACAGTGCTTCAAATAGTCTGATTCGCTAGTTATAAGCAATTTGGGTAACACTTGATAAAACTTTTAGTTCACAGTTTTTTTAAGGGCTTTCCGAATTCCGTGCTCCATAGATACTACTTTTATAAATAGAAACATATTTATTAACTTTAAATTAGGTTGAGTCAAGAGATCTTGTTCAAATTTTGTCTTTTTTTTTTTTTCGAAAATTTATCATTTGGACAAAACTATTTTTCTTCAATCCAAATTAGAAATTTGCCTTGAAAAGGTTTGAAAATTAAAATTTTCTTATCCAAAGTTCTCTCTACTTTCTTTTAAAGTGTTGGTGTTTAGGGTGTAGGTGTATAACTAGACTTGAAAAAAAAGTGGAGTTTCCTTTACATAATATGTAAAAAAAAAAAAATCGATTTTAAATTTTGCCTTGTTTAATTTGGAAAAGTTTTTAATCAATAAACGTTTTTGGGATCAATAAATGTTTCCATTTCAAATAAAACCTTAAGATCCTAAAAATTGGCAAAATTTGGGCTTTCCTTTAATCTGCTGTCTTTAAAATCATTTTTTATATTTACAATATTGTGTTTCAACCCTCAGAGAGCATAAAATCTGGCTCGTCCTTAAAATAGTTGCAATAATAATTTTTTTTTAGAAAGCTTTTTTTGGAACAATTTTTTAAAAATGATGGTCGATCTAATTTAACTCTTTTTAATGAAGAAGATAAAATGGAATTAAGCATGTAATAAATTATTACAAAAGAAATTCTTACACTATTCCTGTTTGGATTGCAATATAATTAGATAATTCTGCATTTATGTTTGTATTTAATTCAATTAAATAACAGTCGTCTGGGGAAATGGCCGGAACTGCCAATACCTTTTGTGTGTTACAGATAAATTTGCCAAAAAATTTCTTAATTTGTAAACCATTTGAAACCCGAATTCTGGTAATCGCTTCCCAATTTTTTTTTCTTTTTAAAAAGTATTTTAAATCCTTTTTAAAGCTCTGTATTGTGTTTGAGTGTTTGCCAAAATTTTGGTACATAAATATTTGACCAGCAGTTAGTTTTGGTAATACCGATAAAGTGCCAACATCAAGAAAACAATTTTTAAATAAAAATAAAGAAACAGAAATGTGGTTCTTATTACAGGAGATAGCATAATTTTTATAAAATAGGCCACTTTGCGTTTCGATCTCTGGTGACAACAATTTTTTTTCATTTAGTGTGCCAACTAGTTTCTGGTTTTCTCGTTTTTTCATTGGTGCAGATCCAACCGTAGGAAGTGTGCTTTGGAAAATCAGGATCTTGCCACCAAATTTGACAATTAGCTTATAGGCTACGATCAGTGCTGATGACAAGCAATTTTCTTTTGTAGTTCTTTTCTGAAACGAAGCCTTGTTTTGTTTCGTAATTTTGACAGGGCTGTACATTCGTGGTATCTGTTCGAGCAATTTGGTTATTAATTCGCTTCTTTCGTAAAGGTTTACTAGGAGCCCCGTCGGGGACGGGACATACACACTCTCAGTTTCCGTAATTTCAATCCGATGTGGCTTTAGGCAATTCTTTCCCAAAATATATGCCTGAACACTTGCATTTGCAGTAATGAACGCAACTCGTGTTGTTTTGTCGCACATTTTTTTTCTTTTTTCAACCCACCGCTTGATTTGCAAACAGATCAGATTAAGCGATCCATTAAGAATGGACTGTTCGCTGACGTCAATAACAAAGCAATAAATTGGTGGGGGTGGCGGCCGAACAGTAAATTGACTACCAGCAACAAAATCATAAACAGCTGAATTTAATTCTGGTAATTTGCTTTTCGATTTTTGATTTTTTTGATTATTCTTTTGGATGTTCTTGTTATTTTGATCATTAATATTATTATTATTATTTTTATTATTATTATTCAAATAAGAGTAATACCAAGTTGGTGTGTCATTTGCTTTGCCACAAATAATACAAATCCATTTTGTGTTATTATACACAAATGGAGTAAAGCAATTGACATAAGATCCACACTTACAACGAACTATATTATATTTTGGATAACTAATTAAAGGTACACTCACCTTACCATTCCCAATTGTCCGACTGCTTTCTGCAAAGGGCCGGATTAATACAACAGCTGGGATCGGGTTATTGATAGACAACGGATAATCTTTGGGATGCCGTTGAAGCGAACTTGAAACATATAAAGGAGGTGCAGATAATTGTTGAATTTCTTTTGATTACAAATGAAAATTTTGAAGTATTGGTTATTTCGAAAAGCACAGCCAAAAGAAAAAGAATAAAGAAACAAAGCAAAAGAAATTAAATTTTGAACCATATTGTCTCTTTTATTTTTTGTTTTTTTCAAACACACCAACCCAACAAGAAAGAGAGATTGAATTTTCAGAAAAAATTGTGTGGTGTAAAATTACCTTGTGGCGATAAGTCTAACGTTGGAAGTGAGCCACCTGTTTGTTCAGTTTTTTGTTTTTTCTTTTTCTTTTGATCAGTAAGGTCTTGGGGATTTAAATGATATGGGTAAATAGGTATCATTGAAAAAATACATAAAATCACAAAAAATGAAATTATTTTTCAAATCCTTGTAAAAAACAACATAAAGAAACATGAAATCTCAGTATAAATACATACCAGTTTTGGAAGTTAGTATAACTCTATATCCTTGAAAAGAATTTAAAAAACCCATTTTTTATCCTATTAAGCAGAGATTATGTTTTATCATTTGGGAAAAAAAGTGAAACAAGGAAAAAAAGTTCAACATTGTTTTTTATTGGGAACCTTAAGGAGACCTGAAAATTCAAAGTAAAATCAATTAATAAAAGAAGAAATGAGGAAAAAAAGGAGGATTCAACACAAGAACAGTTTTTTTAATATTATCTTTTGATATGGGCTTTTCTTTGATTGATCAATTATTAAAAATTTGTTCTTAAAATTAGCTATTTTTATGATCTCGAAAACTAATCTCATGATTTCGGTATGTAAATGGATTTAAATTATATTTGTTGGTTTGATTGAAAATTATGTAATGAATTATTTTTTGAAGTTAATTGGTTTCTTTTGTGTGGTTTTACTTTTGGTTTTCGGAAATGTTTACAATTAAAAACAATGTTGAACTTTTTTTCCTGTTTCACTTTTTTTTACATAAGAGTTAGTTTTTGAGTAAATCTAAGAAATCAAATTCAATCTTTTAAAATATGCCTAAAAATATTTTTTTTTAAATTATAATGAGTTTTTATAATTAAGGATTAATAAGTAAGCTAGATTTAATAATTTTTGAAGAAATTTAAATTTTTTTTTTATTTCGATTGGATTTTTCTAAATATTGTATAATATTACAAATTTAATATTGAAAATGTAAATTGAAGATATACTTGAGAACAAATAGAGATAAAGAATGTTTAAGAGTATAACACTAGTTTCTTTAATATGTTTTATATAAATTTAAAAATAAAGAAAATAAGTTGATATATTACTAAAAAGATTAATAAAATCTAATTATTTTTTTTATGTATTTCAATTTTTTATTTTCCAATAATGAGAATAGTATTAATTTTTTTTATTGTGTTTTTTTTTGATAATTACAGTCCTCTAATATATATATATATATATGGGTGTGTGTGTGTGTGTGTGTGTGTGTATGTGTGTGTGTGTGTGTGTAACCCACTTAATTCAAATAAAATAAAAGTTATTTACAGCAAGTTCCACTTTTAAGACACCAACTTTTAACTACTATCTAAGGTACAAAATTTAACTAAATCAAGCTAAAAAATTCCAAGAATATATTATAATAAATTTAGTAAAAAATTCCAAAATTTTCTGTATTAATTTGGAATTATTTTTTCCTGAAATTTATTTCAAAATTTGAACCATAAAAGTCAAACTGGTTGTAAAATGAAAAAAATCAAACTAGTTATGTTCACAATGATGAAATGAACAGAACAAAAAAATGTATAGATACATTTCTTGAAATTGTCTTAACAACTATAGTCAGTTCCACTTTTAAGATACAAACTTTGAACCAAATTTAAGGCGCATAAAAATCCCAAATTAAAGCACATTTTTTGGAATTTTTTTTATACAAATTAATTTACTAGAATTTGAATTTTGTACCTTAATGTGGGGTTTTTTTTGTGCCTTAATTCTCGTTGAAGTTTGTGTCTTAAAAGTGGAACCGAATGTATTGATCCATCAAGTGGTTGGATTCTATCCAACTAATCTGTTTTTTAAAATATTTAACTAACACCAAGTTATTTTTTCAACAAAATAATGGATATAATAATATAACAAAACATATTAAATATCTTAAAAAGTAAAAAAAATGAAAAAAAAAAAAAAACAAAATATAAAAAATTATAGCAATAGTTGCTAAAATAAAAATTATTTATATTTTTTTCAAAAAATAAAAAATATTATTCTTTAAGTTTCTTTTTAATATTTCAAAATTTTGGAATTTAATTTCTAACCAAAGAAATAATTATTATTTGATTTTTTTTTTATTAAACATTAAAATTTTTGTATTGTGTAAAATTTTTATAATTATTTTATTCTAACTATAATTAAATTCATGTTTTCTCAATTTTTAGGTTTGAATTTACCCTTTTAGAAAAAAACAATAAGAAAAAAAAAATAAAAAATCGATGTACATATTAATCCTTTTTAATTAAAAGGCATAGATGTAAATATGTCTACATATAGCACAAACAACAACACATTTACACACAATCTCTACTCAGTTTTTCAATGAAGAAAATCAACAACAAAACTATTCCCCAATGAGGTTAAAATAAATAAAATTTGGATTTAAATTATTTCTATTCTGATTCAAAAATAATTATAAATTCATATAAGAATTTCATTACAAGCAGATAAAATTATGAAAGAAATTTAAAATAATCATACACTTGATATCACTTGAAAAGAAACTTTTACAAAAAGAAATAAAATTTAAAGTATCTGTAATTTTTTATTTCTAATAAAATTAAAGGAATAATTTTAAAAATGGATCAAACTCACAATTTTTTAAAAAAAAAACAATCCATTTTTTATTAAATTTTTATTAAATTCTTTCAATTTAATTATCAGGAACAGAAGTACACTGAACTAAAAAAAGAAAAGAAAAGAAAAGACAAGGCAAAAATAAGAAAAGGGAGACAAAGAAGAAGATGATGCTGTTGATGAAGACCAAGAAGAGGAAATTTAACAAATTGTATAATAGTTTAAAATTAAAGGTATTTAATTTCAAAAATTATAAAAAAAAAAAAAAATAGTTCCTGAGCAACTAAATAATAAATAAAAAAAAATTTGAAACTAAATTAGTTTAATTTCTTTTTAGGGGCCTCTAAAACTTTCTTTTTCAGGATTTCAGGTAAGTTCTTGAATTTGGATAATGCAATAACAGAAGCAATATGATACATTTTGTGGCTAGCTTCTTTGTAGGTTTTGATACGATATTTTTCAAAAACTTCTTTTGAAACTTCACCTTCTTTACATGAGACACCTGTAATATCGGCAGGGAGACAATGCATATAGAGAGCTTCACCCTTTTTGGTTAATTTCATTTTTTCTTCTGTGCATTCCCAATCCTTGTATTTGGTGTTATTCAACAAACATTTTTTTTCAAGTTTCTCTAACCCTTCTTTTCCAGCGCTTCCTTGTAAAAGAAGTTCGGTTCTTTCTTGCATGATTGAAAATGGTGCCCAACTTTTTGGGTATACAATATCGGCATCTTGGAATGCTTCTTCCATTGAATTTGAGACTGTAAAGCTTCCGCCGCTTTTTTTGGAATTCTCTTTGGCGATCTCAACAACTTCTGGAATTAGGTCGTAACCTTCTGGGTATGCTAAATGAACGTCCATTCCGAATCTTGACATTAAGCCAATAATTCCTTGTGGGACGGAAAGTGGTTTTCCATATGACTAATATATGTATCGAAATATATCGTGTTTTTTGGTTTGGTTTGTTTGTTTGTTAAAATTAGAAAAATGTTAGTCGGGAAATAACACAAAAAAATTCAAAATTTAAAAAAAAAAAAAAATGCAAAAAAATTGGATTGTAAAAAATTAAAAGCATACTGGAGAATAAGCCCAAGTCATTGCAATTTTTTTTCCTTTAAGAGCTTCAAGGGATCCAAATTGATCGATGAGATGAACAAGATCGCACATTGCTTGTGAAGAATGGTCTTCATCGTTTTGCAAGTCGACAACAACTGGTCTTGTGTTTAAGACACCTTTTTCATACCCTTCGTCAATCGAGTCTGCAACTTCTTTTTGGTATTTGTATCCTTGTCCAAGGAAGATGTCGTCTCTGATACCAATGGCTTCTGTGTAAAAAGAAGTCATGTTTGCTGTTTCACGAACAGTTTCACCATGGGCAACTTGGGATTTGGTTTCATCAATTTCATGTACAGACAATCCTAAGAGATTCGTGGCGGCATGGAATGAAAATCTTGTACGGGTGGATTTGTCACCTTTTTAATTTGATCATAAATTTGGGTTATAATTTTTTGTTTGTTTGTTTGTTTGTTTATTGGAAAAAAAAAAAAAAAAAAGATAACAATTAAATAAAAAAGTTTCATTTAAGAGAGAAAAAAAAAAATTTTATTGATACAATATACCGTTGAGGTTATTATTTTAAAATAACAAATCCAAAAATAAAACCGAAACGATAGCGGAAAAAAAAATAAAAAGAAAAAAAAATAAAAAAAAAAGAAAAAAAAGCAAAAAAAAAAAAAAAAAAAAAAAGCAAAAAGAAAAGTGGTTATTACGGAAATTTGATACAGCCAATCCAGAAGTAAACAATTTACAAGAAATGTTACATTTGATCATACATTCAAAAGCTTGAATACAATAGACGAGTGCTTTAATTGTCTCATCAGTATGATCCCAAGTTCTGAGAAAATGTTTGTCGTATAATTCGTGGTTTGTTTCTGAAAGCTTTTCAATTAATTGAAGTGCTTTGTTTTTAAGTTCTTCGGTTGATGACATTTTGTTATTTGAAAAAAGTTGTGAAAGAGAAAAAAATGAAAAAAAAAACTGTTTTTTAAAGTTTAAATTGAATCTGTATCATGACATCAACGGTTTTGGGTATATGTGCATTTGTATTTTTTTTTCAAATAAGTTTGTAAAAGGTGAAAAAATTTTTTGTAAAAATTTATAAAACCAAAACAATTCTAACTTGAAGAGTGATAAGTTTTCTTTTGATTTTCAATTGTTTGTGTTTATCAAATTTGAAAACACAAACAAAAATTGAAAAGAATGAAATCGTTGAAATCGGAAATATATTTATGTAAGAAGTGTTGATAATTTTTGAATATTTGTCGGAGATAGGTTGAATTAAATTGAATTATGAAAAATAAGACAAGTTTTGAAACAAAATAAAATCGATCTGAATTTGTTAATACCTTTTCCATTTTGATAAATCTGAAATAAAGCAATAACTCATAACCAATTTCGATGAGCAACTATAAGAATCGATAGTTAAATTTTCTTTTACTGTGAATAATTGCTTTTTACAATTAATAAAAATCAAACATTCTTTATTAAAAAAAGTAAAATCATACTTAATTCTTTGTTCTTAAATGAGGTATTCAATAGACAACATCTATCAGGTTGTTTAGACCAATTTTTGTTTATTTTACTGATTAAAAGATCTTTTAGAATTTTTTCTAATTGACCAATCCAATTTGTCTAAATAGAGCCTTAAGGGATCAATAATTCCAAAGGTAAAATTTTGACTTTGTTTTAAACATTTTTCAAATTAAAAAAAGATCAAAAAAAAAAAAAAGGTTTGTTACTTTCAGTGTACCTCATTGGTAAATTACTAATTCTTGAAAAATAAATAGAATGAAAATGTCCTTCAGCTCTCCAAAATAAGATTTTATAAATCAAAGGACATTTACAAAATTTTGATTCATAAAATAAACTTAAGGGAGTAATAAAGGTGAAGGAAAATTTTGCACTTTTTTACAATTTTGAAGAGGATCAGATAATTACATTTTTTACTTTGGTTTAACTCATTGATTTTTATTATTTTTAGTACTTCAGTCATTAGATTTTTTTAATTTTTTTTCCAAGTCTCAAAGAAATTACCACAATAGAATATTGAATTGAATTGCTTAAAATAGTGTTTTGAATGTTGAATAACTTATCTTTTGTCCTCATTTCAACATTCTATTGTGGTATTTAATTTTTTCATTTTTTATTTTTTATTTTTTCATCATTTTTGAATTTTTTACTCAATACAA
This sequence comes from Anaeramoeba flamelloides, assembly GCA_027625915.1. NCBI lineage: Eukaryota > Anaeramoebidae > Anaeramoeba > Anaeramoeba flamelloides. The sequence goes on along the minus strand of JANTQA010000032.1, from coordinate 4,749,436 downwards.
CAAAAAGCAATAATAAATATTTTTTTTATCAGTGACATTTGGGTAAATAGATTTTGTTTAAAACGAACAATAACATTCCAACGGAGAGAACCAAAAAAGGAAACACGAGTGGGACTTTAATGGTTTGAAGGATTCCAAAAAATAATAATTATCACAAAACATTACTTGTTAGGATTGTTAATAGTTGGATTTGGTTGGATTGGAGAAGTGAATATGATTATATTTTATCAAATTTTAAACCACAAAATAGGTATACGTTTTATTCTAAGAATTGAAAATTATCTTCTCACAAAAAAAAAAAAAAAATAAACCTCATTCCAAAAATTTGTTCACATCAAAAATCAAAAATAAGAAAACAAAAACCCAATTTATTATATTTTACCAAACGTAATATAAAATCACATTTAAATAACCCAGTATTAATGTTTTTATAAGTAATCATTTTTATCCAAATAAAAGAAAAAAATATAAAACAAAAATATCAAAACTACAAGACAAGGAAAATTTTTTCAAAAAAAAATCTCTTAATTTTGTATTTTTGAAATACACTCATATAATAAGCATTATTATACATAACAATTTTCAAAAAGGTTTAGAACTTCAATAGATATTAATAGGAATTGAAAAAAAAATGAAATTTTTCAGTAATATTCTTTTCATTTTTAATTGTAAAATTTTTGAATTTTTTATTTGACTTAGTAGAGAGATAATTTAAAAGTATTTTTTTAATAGTCTAAAAAGAAACACATTTTTCAATTTTAAAACAACCCAAAATATTTCAATCAAAAGATATCGCTTAATTAAATTGAAAATTTGATTTTTATCCGTTTTTGGAATATTTTTTATCATTTTATTTTTTTCCCTGTTTGAGTTTTTATTTACACCCCGATTGTTTTCTGGAATTGTTTTATCATTTATTATTTTTTCAATCTTAGTGTTCTATCAAAAATTAATTCATTTCAATTTTTTCTAATAAAAAAATACCCCAAAAATAAGTGTTTTTTTTCAAAAGTCGGTATTTTTGAAAAGGGGGGTATTCAGATTTTCATGGGTTTAATAACTATCCTTTTTTATAACATAAAATTATGATAAATTTGAAAAAAAAATAATTTATCAAAGAACTGTAACTGAAATACAATGTACAGTTTTGGCTAACTGTAATTCTCAGTTTTTAAATTATCCGTGCAGTGTAGCGTGTCCAAAATAATGCAACAATCTAAATGAAAAATCTATAGATAAATTTGTTGAAATTTCACCAATAATTGTTGATCGATTAAATGATAAGATACAATGGACTAATTGTATGTGTTTTTTCAATTTAAGAAACTTAACACTACACTACAAGGAAAATTTTTTCAAAAAAAAATCTCTAAATTTTGTATTTTTGAAATATACTCATATAATAAACATTATTATACATAACAATTTCCAAAAAGGTTTACAACTTTAATAGATATTAATAGGAATTGAAAAAAAAATGAAATTTTTTAGTAATATTTTTTTCATTTTTAATTGTAAAATTTTTGAATTTTTTAATTTACTTAGTAGAGAGATAATTTTCAAGTATTTTTTTTAATCGTCTAAAAGGAAATATATTTTTCAATTTGAAAATAGCACAAAATATTTTAATCAAAAGATATTACTAAATTAAATTGAAAATCTGATTTTTATCTGTTTTTGGAATATTTTTTATCATTTTATTTTTTTCTAATGTTTGAGTTTTTATATACGTTCCCGGTTGTTTTCTGTAAAATTTCTTTAACATTTATTTGTTTTTCAATCTTAATGTTCTATCAAAAATTAATTCATTTCAATTTTTTCCAATAAAAAAATACCCCAAATATAGGTGGTTTTTTCAAAAGTCGGTATTTTTGAAAAGGGGGGTATTCAGATTTTCATGAGTTTAATAGCTATCCTTTTTTTATTACATAAAATTATGATAAATTTGAAAAAATAATTGATAAAAGAAGTATAACTGAAATCCAATGTATAATTTTGGCTAACTTTAATTTTAGGTATTTAATTTTTCCTTGTAGTGTAACATTCTACCAACCACCGAAAAAAAAATTCTAGATCTAAATAAACAGATTTTGTAACTCGAAAAAAAAAAAAATGAAAATAAAACCAAAAAGACAAAAAATGAAATAGTTTGTAAAATCAAATAATTTCCAAATTGAATGTAAAGTGTCGCATTGTTATTCTTTTGACTCTAAAATTGTACTCAAAATTTTATAAATAAGATTATCTAAAAAAAAAAAAAAATCAAAACTATTTTATCAATATATTCTCTTTTTTTTTTGATTGTTTAAACTTACTAAAAAAAAAAAATAACAAACAATTTTTTTAAAAAATTTTTTTCGAGAATCTACAATCACACGCCACTAAAATATAATATTCTTTTCTGATTCCCCTCTCAATTTTTTATCTTGTCTTATGGTGTATCTACCCCCTTAAATATCTTAGTATTATAATTTTTATAAGTAATCATTTTCATAATAATAATAAAAAAAATAATAATAAAAATAAATGTTCGCAAAATGATGATAAGAGAGATAGAGAACAGGCCCTAATAATTTTTTTAAAATTACATAAACAATTCCCAATTTTTGAAAAAAATAAATACCACCAATAACTTTACACGGAATTTATATTTTATCCAATTCAACTTTATCACCTATTTCAACCATACAAATCAAAATTCAGATCTAACATAAAAAAATTACACAACTGAAAAAAAAAAAAAAAAATAAAAGACAAAAAACAATAAAAAAATTATTTAAATATAAAATAATTACGAAACCGAATCAACTTACACCTTTTTTATATTTTGAAACAATTAAAATAGTTTTAAAAACTTTGTAATTAAGTTTTTTAAAAAGTTACAAAAAATAGGATCATTTCATATTTAAAAAATTCAAAAGAATCAGAGAGAAAATGTATTAGAAACTTCCAGGAAATAGAAACAAACCTTGGTTTATTACATACAACATCACCTTTCAAGATATATACCTTCAACTAGACAAAATTCATAAAATTTAATAAAATTTGACACAATTTAAAGAGTTATAAGAAAAACAATTCAACCCTTTACATTCAATTTGGAAATAATTTTAATTTTACCAACTATTTCATTTTTTGCCTTTTTTGTTTTAATTTCCTTTTTTTCCAGTTATGTCATCTGTTTCGTTAGATCTTTATATTTTTTTTCAATGGCTGGTAGAAGTTTAGTGTTAAGTTTTTTAAATTTAAAAAATACACTAAGGGTTTGATTGATGGTATCTTATCATTTCATTGATCAGCAACTGTTGGTGAAATTTCAACAAATATAATTTTATTTTTTTTTTTCACTCGATACATTATTTTGGGAAACATTTTTTTTTATTTTACAGTCAGTTTCACTTTTAAGGCACAAACTTTCAACGAACTTTAAGGCACAAAAAAAATCTCAAATTAAGGCACAAAATTTGGAATTTTTTTTTTACAATTTATTTTTACTAGAATTTGAATTTTGTACTTTAATTTGAGATTTTTTTTGTGCTTTAAATTTATTTGAAAGTTTGTACCTTAAAAGTGAAACCGACTTTATATTTTTTTCTTATATTTAGATGGAAATGCTTATTTATAAAAACATTAATAATTTATAAATATTGGTAAAAAAAGGTTTTTATTTTTTTCGAGATTTTTGATTAGTCTAGAACTTGAAAACACTAATCTATTTTTTAATAAATTATCAAGATATTTTAATTTCAGTGGTTATTTTGATATTACCCCCCACCCCCCCTAAAGAAAAAAATAAATTAAAATGAATATTTGACTTATTTATATTGGAATAATAAATGGTAAAATTTTATTCTTGAATTTTCTTGTCCAAATAGAGTTACAAAAGAATTCAGTTGAAATTTGAGACCTCTATTTGTAAAAGGAAAAGGAAAAGGAAAATGAAAATAAATTGACAATTTTTTCTTGTTTATAATACAAAAAATAGTATAAGATAAGAAAAAATTAATACTAAAAGAATAATAACAAAATAAACCCAATGGTCCATAACTCACCAATAACAAAATTGGATCCAAATCTAAAAAATATGAAATAACATTTTATGGATAAAGAGTTTTACGAAATAACATCTGTTCAGTTTTTTTTTTTTTTTTGTGTTTAGAAAATTATATGTATTGTTTTTGCCAATAATTATTGTGTTTTTTTTTTAATGTTTTGTTTTTTTCTTTAGCTGTGGTTTTTTATTTTTATTTTGTATTTATTAAAAAATACAGTTCAATATAACTATACTTTCAAATCAAACAATATGTTCAATAGATCTTATCAAAGTGGAATCAACAACCTTCAAGACTTATATCCTTCCAAATGAGATCTAATTCAACCAAATTTAAACAAAACAACACCAAAATTCACATCAGCTATATCTTTAAATTTGAATAAATACAAAAAAAAACACAATAAAAAGAATAAAAAGAGTTTATATTAAAACTTTTTTACTGTTATCTCATCATGAACAAAAAATCAGATATTAATTTTTTATAAGTTTTTTTTGCTAAATAAATGAAAAAAAAAAATTACTTTCATTTTCCTTTTTTCCTTTAGCCCATAATCTTCAAATCATATCGTTTAATTAACTGACTTTATTTATTTATTTATTTCTTTTTTTTACCTATATTGAATGAGATAAGAATCATTAACGAAGCAATATTTCATATTGAAACAAAAGTTAATTAGACGATATTTTATTCTGGTTAAAATTCGACAAGAACATGCTCAATGACCAAATAAATCAAAAATCAATTCTTTTTCAACAATTTTCATAATGAGAGCGAATTAAATCTATAAAAAGATCAATTTTCATGGGTTATATCAAGATCTTTCAATTTGAAGAAAAAATATTTCATACGGATTTTTGAATCCTATATGTGAAAGAATTTACACTTCCGTTTCAAGATATCTTTTTATAAATACAGTTCTCAAAGAAAGTGGTTACTCTTTGAGGCTCTTGATTTATGTTCTCTTAAAAAAGAGAAATTGAAAATGAAGTGAAAAAAAATCCCATTTATAGTTCAAATACTAGAAAAAACCTTAAAAAAAATTTCAATTATGACTTCGAGATAGACAATAGTGTTGTTAAAGATGGATTTACTTTACTGTTAAAAATAAATATACTCTTCAAAACTGTTAATTTCAACTATTGATAGAAAAAGAAAACACCATCAAAAAAGTTGGAAAATAACACGTCAAAACACAGGTAAAAACAACAGTAAAAGTCTGAAAAAAAATATTTATTTCAGTCAACAGGGCTATTGAACAAACTGGGTTACACTTCCAAATTGCTAAATTCATTATTTACTTATTTGTTGTTTGATACCTTAATTTAATAGGAAGATTAACGAAATTTTTCTTCAGAAAATTTAACTCATTAGATTATTGTCAATTATCTAAGCACTTAAAGTTTGAAATCTCAAAAAAATAACCCCCATGTCAACTAAAATCCACAACCATTTCAAAAGAAGTCAATCACAATCAATTTTTTAAGAATATTTATTTTTTAAATTTTTTATTGTAACTCTTAAAAGTTATTATTCAAAAATCTTTTCCGATCAAAAGAGAGGGTATGAATAAAAAAGCTTTAACAAATCAAGACAAGTTTAAAAACCGATTAAATTTCTTTCAGCAATTAGGTGATTCACAAACACAAAACAGTCCCCAACCAACATGGAAGAAAAACAAACCTTTGCCTCGTAAAAAATATACTCCCACTTCATCAAAGACTATAACACAAAAAGAAACAAAAACAAACAATAGCCTGAAAAGGAATTACAAAACACCAACCCGAGGAATCCAAAAACAACAAGCACACCAAAGAAGTAATTATTCTTCTTCCCAACCAAGAAAATTCCCAAAACAAATACTTCATACAAGGAAATCTCTTCCTCGAAAGAAACTTATCAAGCCAAACCAAAAAACTTATTATACCCCACAAAACGTCAAGCCTCAAGAAACAACCAGAAAGAAAGCTTTTAATTTCCCAAAACCGATCAAAGCAAATTCAAAATTGCCACGAAAGATTAACGAAAATACAACTTTAAATAAACCAACAAATAAAAAATTACAAAATTTAAACCACCTAAAGCCAAGACCGAATTTAAATTTTAATCGAAACACATCAATTAACTCTTACAGTAGGTTTCTTAATCTTAAGAAAACTGACAATTCTACATCACAAAGTAAAACATTTAACAATTCAAGATCAAAATCTGCAACACACAGGAAGATAACAAGAACGTTTAATAGCAAAACATTCCACTATCCTAAAAAAGATGAGAAATATCATTCAAAGACTGATTTTGCAATTCCTGAAAAAAAAGAACGAACAACACAACAAATATTAATTGATTTTGAAAAAAACAATATTCATAATTACAATAACAATAACAAAAACAACAACAATAACAATAACAAAAACATCCAGAATATCAAAAACAAAAAGGAAAACAACAACAAGAACAAAAAGGAAGAAGAAAAAGAAAAGGAAAAGGAAAAATTAAATATGAAAAAGAAAAAATATTTAACAAAATCATACGATCTTGAACACCACACACAAGACAAAAGAAAGCTAAGAGCTTCTTTAAATAAAAAAAAATTATTCTTTGTCAAAAACCAATTTGTCTCCAAAATAAATCCAAAACAAAAAAAAGAAAACCAACAAGGAGTGGAAAGAGACAGAATCAATGTTGGGCAATCGAAAAAGTCAATTCAAAAGCAATTAACACTTCGAACCAAAAACAATCTGCCAAATAGCAATGCCACTGTCAACAAGGATGTCAATAAAAAAAAGAAAACCAAAACCAAATCAAAAACAAAAACGAAAAAGACAAAAACGAAAAAGACAAAAAAAAAGAAGAAAAAGCAGAATTTCGATGAAGAATCAATTGAAGACCCTTATAAAGAAAGAAAAATCACATTAGTTCTCAAGCAAAAGCTGTCTCTGCCAAACGAAAGAGAGTTAATGACAATCAAAAAAATCTTACTTTACCCACCAATTTTTAAGCTTCGCGCAAGAGAAAAAAACTTAATTTGGTATTGGAGGATATTTTTGAGTAAAAACAAATGGAAAGGTGTCTTGCCAACCTTTATAAGATCTGTAGATTTTGACAACGAACAAGAGATCACCGAAATGAAGAAACTAGTTCCAAGCTTTAAAGAATTGGATGCCGTTGACGCTTTGGAGCTGTTATCAAAGCATTATAAGCACCCTTATATTCGTGAATTGGCTGTCAACCGATTGAAAAAATGCGAAGACGATGTCTTGCAGTTGTACCTGCTACAAATCGTGCAGGGACTAAGGTACGAAGAAAACGAAAACTCCCCGCTGTCCACGTTCCTAATCGAGAGGGCATTCAAAAACCCCATTCTGGGGAATTTCTTTTATTGGTATGTCGGCAATGAAAGGAATGATAATAAATTCCCAATATTCGCAAGGGTGCATCTCCAATTTGCCAAAATTTTATTAAAAAACGAAATGGGCAAACACTGTTTAAAAGTTTTGCATCGACAGGAAGACCTTGTCAATAATTTAAAAACTTTATCAAAGGAGGCGAATAGTTATTCGAAAAACAGGAAAAAAAATAAATTATATTTGTCTTGGCTATTAGAAAATGATCAAAAATATTCAAATTTAAAAAATTTTGAGAAAGATGTTCCCTTACCTTTAGACCCATTAAAGGTTGTTGTCGGCATCGACCCAAAATCCGTCATTATTTTTAAATCAGCCTTAAAGCCCATAAAGCTTTCCTTTATTACAAACCTCAATAAAAAATATTCAATCATTTTTAAAAAGGGGGACGATTTAAGGCAAGACCAATTAGTTTTGCAATTATTCACAATAATGGATAATTTGTTAAAAAATGAAAATATGGATCTTGAATTGACAATATATGATGTGATCTCAAATAGCCCAGAAGAAGGAATGGTGGAATTTGTTAAAGCCAAATCATTGGCTTCAGTGCTAAAAGAAAACAACGGCAAACTTGCAGAATATTTTAAAAAAACCAGCCCCGATAAGACGTCAGATTTTGGATTTTCAAATGTTGTGATGAATAGATATGTTCGTTCTTGTGGTAAGTTAAAATTATTTTTTTACTTATTTGATTTTTTTTATTATACAAATAATTTACTTTTCAACAGTTGGTTTTAAAAAAGCGAGTAACATGGGTTTTAAAATAGTGCAGCTCAAACTGTCTAAAAGAATAAATCAAACAATTTGGATTGCATTTTTGAAAACTATTTGTTACTTACTTTTTTAAAATAGCTTTTAAAAAATCATTTGTTGAAAAAATATTATAATAAAATCTCATTCAAAAGTTTTTGACACACACTAAAATTCAATTTTTGAAAAAAAAATCTTTTTAAATAAATTATAAAAGAAATACTAAATTAAAACTATGAACTAATTGAAAGGATAACGATTATTTTACATCCACAAATCAATAAAACAAAACTTTTAATGAAAAAAATGGAAAAAAAATAATTATCAATCAAAATAAAAAAAATCTCTGTGTCTCAAAAAATTTGTATTGGATTTATTGTTAAGGTAGCAGTGTTAAAAAAACACTTTATCTGTTAAAGAGGGAATTTTGAAGTGAGTAAATTCGTAACTTCTAATTCAAAGAGTCGTTAAAAGAACCATGTAAACACAATCCTCGGAAGAATTTTAAACTTAATTTTAGTTTTCTAAAATAAGGTTGAAATAAAGAGTTTATAAAAGAAAAAAGTACAAAAAAAAAAATAAATAAAGAAGTTAAGGAAATTAAAAATAGATAAGAAAAATTAATGTTTTGAGTTATTGGAATTGCGATGAATTATGTGGCTATATGATCCAAAATTATTTGCATTTAAGATTTTATTTTTCAAAAGTGTATGAGTTATATTGTTCAGGAAATATTCTATAGTAATTTCATAAATTTCTTTTATGTTCATTTCCCTCAGCAATCCATCTTTCTCTTCAAGTCAAAGTTTTTTATTTGATCAGCTTTTAAAACTTCAAAAATTTAAATTTTAGTGTGTGTCAAAAACTTTTGAGTGAGATTTTATTATAATATTTTTTCCCCAAATGATTTTTTAAAAGCTATTTTAAAAAAGCAAGTAACAAATAGTTTTCAAAAATGTAATCCAAATTGTTTGATTTATTCTTTTAAATAATTTGAGTTACATTTTTGAAAATTTTTGTTACTTACTTTTGTAAAACAGTTTTTCAAAAACCTTTTAGTGAACAAATAAAAAAAATTATATTTGATTTATTGGAGAGAGTAAAGTACATTTGTAAGATTACAGAAAGAGAGGATAACAAATATAAACATACTAATATATGAAAGTACAAGAATTAATAACATAAAATGTTATTATTCATTAATGGAGAAAAATATATTCTAAACAAAATAACATCTCTTATATATTAAACACTAATAACATATTATAATTTATATTCCAATAATAATTGAACAATAGCTGGGTATTCTGTTTTAACATATTTGCTTGGAATTGGTGATCGGCATTTAGATAATCTAATGATTTCTCCAAGTGGAAGATTAATCCGTAAGTTAATTTTTTCATTTTCTTCTACAAAAAAGAAATTTTCAAGATATTTTTTTAATTATTAATAATGTTTGAATATTAAAAAAAAAAAAAAAAAAACAATTTAATTGCTTTTTCATTTTTTATTGTTCATTTCTCAATTAACATTTTCCAACATCAATTTTTATTTTTTTAAAGATATTGACTTTGGATATATTTTAGGACGTGACCCAAAGCCTTTCCCCCCACCAATGAAGGTCTGTAAAGAAATGGTGGAAGCGATGGGTGGAATGAAAAGTGACAATTATAATTATTTAAAAATTTTATGTGGGCATGCTTATATTATTTTAAGAAGACATGCTAGACTTATTATTAATTTATTATCCTTAATGATAGATGCAAATATTCCAGACATTGATCATGATCCAAAAGGCGCTATTTTAAAAATGCAAGAAAAATTTAGATTGGAGTTATCTGAAGAAGAGGCTATTGAATTTATCCAAAAAAAATTAGATGAAAGTGTTGGGGCTTTATTTGCTGTTGTAGTTGAAAAATTACATTCCTGGGCACAATACTGTAATTATTTCTCTTGATTTTTATATAAGACTATTGAATTAAATTCATTATTTTTTTTTGTTTATTTTCTCTGTTATATTTATTATTTTTAATTTTTCAATAGGGAGATCTTGAATAGAGAATTTCAAAAAATTATTTCATTTTTTCGGATTATAATATTTATTTTTAAAAATATCTTAAAAGATATATTTAATGAAATAGCAAGTTTTATAAATCCTTAAAAAATACTTTCAAATATACAAACCCAAATTCTTTTTTTGAGAAATGTTTTTAAAACCATTTTTTTGATTTTTAATACCATTTAATTAAAAATGAATTTTTTTGTAAATTATTAACAATATTAAATAATAATCATAAAAAAAAAAAAAAAAAACCTTTTGTAATTATAAATCCATAAATACCACAATAATTCTCTAAATATAATAATAAAAACATCCAAAAAATTTTTTTTAATGTTTTGTATTTTCTATTGTTACTGAAAGTTAAATTATCACTGCCATTATTTATTTTTCAAATAGTTCTATTAATTTCGTTCTCTAAAAATAATACGAATCTTGTTCTGAATTTTCTAAATAATCTAGAAAAATACAAGTTTGAAAAAAAAAAAAAAAACCTAGCAATTATAATAAAAAGAATATTATTCAAATCTTAAGAATAAATGATAAAAATAAAAGTTATTTTAATACCACTTTTTCGAAAATATAGTAATCCTTTGGAAATTGCCTGAAAAATAGTCATTGTATTCATAATTGACATTAAATAGCCATAATCTTCTAATTATTTATTAGTATTTTTTTAATGCTTTTTTTTTTTTTCAATTATATCTTTCTTAAAAAAAACGATATGAAAAAGAAAAAGAAAAAAAAAAATACATAAATCATGAATAAATCCAAAAAAAAAAGAAAAAAAAAAAAAGAAGAAGAAGAAGAAAAAGAAAATAAAAAGAAAAAGAAAAATTTGAAAAAGAAAAACAAAAAATCATTTTGCTAAAAATTTAAAAGTTATTTTGATCGGAATCTTGGATTTATTATTATAATTTTTTTTTTTTTTTGATAAGATTATATGATAAAACCAGACAAAACCACCTCTAATAACATTATAAAGTGAACCAAAATATTTGCAAAATTGTTTACAATAAAATTGTTTTTGAATAATTGATAAAATAATTCTGATTTATATTTTAACGGGGATAACAATATAACACAATGTGTTATTAATATACGGTTTTATTCTCTCTTTTCACAGGTAATTTATACACTGTAGAAATAAATGAACAAACAAACAAAAAACAATACCAAAGAATTAAAATTAATCGAAAAATAATTTAGGGGTATGCTTTATTAAAATATTTTTAAAAAAAAAACTTTTACATTAAAATACATTTTTTGTCTTTCCTTTTTTGTAATAATTCCAATTCTCGTTCTTTTCTAACGAATCTTATTAATTCTTGAAATGCTTGATTAATATTAATGTTTTTTAATGCAGATGTTTCAAAAAATGGGACTTGGATATCTTCACAAAACTTTTTTGCCTCTGATTCTAGCACCTCACGCTCTTCGTCCAAATCGCATTTATTACCAAGTATCACCATTGGAAAGTTTTCTTTGTCTTTAACCATTAGTAACTATTGTTTGAAAATTATATTGGTGATTAAATAATACCAAGAAAAAAAAAAATTGATAAAGTGAGGATATTCCACAAAATGGTGTGGAAATTAATTAATGTTTAATTATTTAACTGTGGTCTATCAGAAAATAAAAAAAAATTTAATAGCAACTTTAAAAAATATTCAAATGGTTTTTTTTATCTGTATAATTTACAATTATTATTATTTTCTTCTTAAACCGAATCAAAGTTAAAGTAAATAAAATATAAATACTATTTTATCCATTTCATATTCATAAAAAAAGATTTATAGTATTCCAAAATATCGGTATTAAGGGAATAAAACTTTTTTTAATGAAAACCTATGTTATTTTTCTTCCCCTTATCCAAATACCCCCTCTAATTGTGTTTTGGATAGTACGCCTAAGTTTAAATCAATTTTGAAGGTAAAAGTATAGAAGTTTTTAGTTAATTTTGAATTATGAATTGAATTTGTACAAAATTTTTCCAAATTTTTTATTTTTTTGAAATTTATTTGTTTTTTGGATGAACAAAACCTCTCAAAAATTGACTCTATTTTTTTGAGAAAAATTTTAACATTGATCCTTCGTTTTTAGAATTTCTTTTTTAATGCACGATCATCAAAAAAATTTTTCAAAAAAAAAATAAACATTTGCTAATTTTTCACTTTTTGATAACTTCACTTAGAATAAACACTATTGGTTAATAAAAGATCTTGGATCAAATATTATTTTTTAAGATATTTAGTAATTTAAGTTTGAAAATTGAATTTTCCAGGTTCTATTAAGATTTTTTTCAAATTTAATAGTAAAAAATTTGAATATTTTTATTTTCACATTTAAGAGGCCTAATCATATATTTTAAAAGTATTTTAAATTTAATAAATATCTTTGAAAAGGATAACTAATTATTTTGACTATTATGGTATTATTTATTGATATAAATTGAAAATAATATTTTTTTTTTTGATTTTCCGTTAGGTTTTTTTTAATTTTTGTAAAAAACTGAAATTTTTTGAAAATTTCGGTTTATTTCAAAAAGTAAAAAAAAAAAGCTATTAGGTTTTCAAAATTTAAAAGAATTATGTAAAATCTATGATTTTTCTCTATTCCTTTGAATTCTGGAAAACCACCGTTATCTTTTCTTGAGTTTTCTGTTTATTAGGAAAATCGGTAGATTTTAGAAATAAAACAGAAAACCTCAAGAAAAGCGCCGTTAGGTTTTTTTTACTTTTTGGAATAAACTGAAAATTTAAGAAATTTTCTGTTTATTACAAAAAATAAAAAAAACCTAGGCACTCTACGGCACTTGACAGACACCTTCAATAATTATCATTAGGAATTTTTTTTCTCTGTTTCAGTTTTATTAGATGAGTAAAATGTTTTCAAAACTATTCGTTATCATCTATCAAAGTAAATATCTCCAAAGTTGAATTAAACTAAACCCCATTGTCACATCCATTTAAAAATTTTTACCCCAATCTAGACCTTTTTTTCTAGACTAGAGACTTTTAAAAAAGTTGGTTATACTAACAACAATAAATACAATAGCCCCATGAATTTAAAGTTCTGGAAATTTGATTATAATGTGAATAAACTTTATTATTCAAGATGAAAGGTTAAGGGATGGTGTAGTTTTGTCTAACTTTTTTTTTCAATTTTATTTTTTCATGCTAGTGATGTGCAAAATTTTTTTCTAAAATATTTCATGGTTTTTTGATAAAATTGATATTTTTCATTTAACAGTAAATTCGTAAAAAATGTGATGAAAAAATTTTTTTAATAGACTGAAATAGGGACTTTTAGAAGTTTGTTAACTTGTTAAGGGCTAATCTAAAAATTTGTGAGTCACATTTTTTTTAAATTATGAACTGATGACAAAGAAAATTGTGTATTTCAAAATATATTTCGTTTTGTTATTCAAATAGATTGAAATAAAACATGAATTTAAAATCTTTTAAAATTTTTAGATCTAAGGAAACAATTTCATTTTAATTTATTTCGAATTTCTTTTATCTTTCAAACTCTTCTGGTATGTTTCTAGTCTTTAAATCAATCCCACTTTGTATAATTACATTGAATAAATTTATTTTAAAATATTTAATACGTTGCAATAGAAAATTAAAACTAAAATACTACTGTTGTGAAAAAAAAATTGTACACATCAAAAAAGTGGTTAATTTTTTTTTGTCAAAAAATTTAAATTTTAATTTTGAACATTTGCAAAACTGATCAAAATCACCAGAATTTTTCGAAGAAAATAATAATTCAAAAGGTGCCTAAAAACTTTTAAGAAGTCTGAAATCTAATTTATATTTTCTTAATTTCAATTTCATCTGCGATAATCCTAGAAGAATGTATGTAAAAAAAAAATACCTTATTTTTACATCTAAATCTTGGTAGAACCTGAAAAGTGAGAATTATTACTATTTTTTCTTTGTCATTTTACATGTTATTTGAAAAAAATAATATTTTCTTGCTTTAGTTCTTTGAATTGTTTGTCAATTTCATTTGTTTCTTTGATCCTTAATCCTGATTTCCAATGACAATTTTAAAAAATTGAATTTCTATTAAGATTTACAATGAAAAATCGAAAAATCAGAAATTGGTTATTTTCACAATTGCTTTGTCTGAATAAGAATAGAGTTTTTCTCAAGTACTCACAAAATAATTCAGATTAAATATTAAGAGTTATCTCTAAAAGTAATAATTTACAAGATATGAATTTTCCGAAAAATTGTACTTTTTACTCATTTTTGCCACTCTTTTCAATCTAAAAAATATAAAGTCTCTGATTTACAAGACAATCCAAAGAACAATCTTCATGAAATCGAAATTAATAAAATCAAAGTTAAACGAAATACTATATTTCTATAAATGTTTTGGACACCTTTTGAATTATTATTTTCTTCGAAAAATTCTGGTGATTTTGATCAGTTTTGCAAATGTTCAAAATTAAAATTTAAATTTTTTTCACAATGGTTAACCACTTTTTTGATGTGTACAATTTTTTTTTCACAACAGTTATTCAAAACCCTGGTTCTGAAATATTTTGAAAAATAAGAAATAAGTGTGTGATTTTTGTAATGAATTCTTTTGAAAAATTTTCATTTTTGAGAGTATTTTTCAAATGCGAAATTTGTTTTCAATCTGAATTTTTTGTTTTAGTTTTCTCATTTAATACTTTTTTGAATTAAATTTGGATTAATTCTAGAAAGTTTTTATTGAAAAAAGTGTGACAATCTTCTTCAACAAATCACCAATTAAAAATCCATTAAAAAATAATTGACAAAAAAAGAAAAATTCTTTTTGTTTGGCTTGATGAGAAGAGTTGAAATAGACTTTAAAGCTTTTAAATTCGAAAAGAACAGGTTTCTTTCAGAACCCAAAATTTCTTCCAACCACTCAAATCTTTTGGATAAAAACAGAATTGTTTTGAGAGGAAAAAAAAAAAGAAAAAGGATCTCAAAAAATTAAACCATAAAGTTTAGAGTCGAACTTCAAAAGTGAGTGAAATTTTCTCAAAGGCATTCAAAAGGGGTAGAAAAAGAATAAAAAATTAATTATTTACAGATTCTCGGATCTCATTGATTTTGCGAAAAGATTGGCTATTTGTAATGCTATAAACAATAACAAACCCATTGCCATTTTTAAAATACACGTCTTCCATAGAGGAATACTCCTCCTGCCCAGCAGTATCTAAAATATCAAGAAATGTTGATTTCTCATCAATAATTATTGTTTTTCTATAGTTGTCCTCAATAGTAGGATCATATCTTTTTGTTTTTTTTTTTTTTTGTTTTTATTTGTGATGGGAAGCAAACCATTTAATCAAAAGAATTAAAAGTGTAAAATAAGAATTTGTTTGTTCAACACCCATTCATACAAACCAAAAAGAAAAAACAAAATTCTTTGATCTCCTTTTTTTTTATTTAAATTTTGAAAAAGATAGCGGTACTTTTTAACAAATTTTCCTTGAAGAAATTGGATTGTTATAGCAGATTTACCAACACCACCGGAACCAACGATTACAATTCTCATTCTTTCACCCATCTTTTTTTTTAAAGTTTAAAGTTGAAGGATTGATTGTGGAAAAAAAAATGTAAAAGTTAAAAAATAAATTAAAAAATAATTCAATAATTTTTCGCAAAATCATTAAAAAGTGTCAAAAGCTTGTTGAAATTACCATTTGTTACAAAACCAAGGTAACAAAATTTATATTCGGCTTTCCAAAAAAAAGATTATTTAAATATTCTATGTAACATTTCAAATTTTTAAATTTTCTGCAAAAAATCTTAAATAATAAATTTCTCTTTTGAAAGAATTGGTGAACTTTGTTGTTTTTAATTTGTGATTCTTGGGAAAGATTTTTTTGAAATCTGATTTAAAATTTTGATTTTTTTATTTTGCAATTTACATCTAGATGATGGAAAATTCCTATATTTTTGAATTTTCTCAAAAACTAGAAAGAGTTTTGAGGGTTTTTATGAATATCAAATTTTTAAAAAAGATTTATTATTCAAAAGTAAAACAAATCCAATTCTTGTAGATTCAAAAAAAAGATCAAAGTTGGAGATTTCATAAGGTGATGTTTAATTAAAAAATGGAATTTATTGAAATTTTGTTGATTTTTAAATTTATTTATTGTTGTAATAGGAAATGAAAGATACCTGAGTAAATTTAAATGAAAATTTTACAAGAAATAGATTGAATAAAATAAAAACTTTTATAAAAAGAATATAGTTAAAAGAGCCCAATAGATTTGTCTATCTGTGTACCAAAATAAAAGTCGATTTTTGTTTATAGAAGAACGATATCGTAAATGATCAAGTAAACCTACAATAAAAAATAAACAAATATGAAATGGGTTTCTTAAAGTTCTATTATTTAAATTGAAAATCTTTAAAATGAACTATCAAAAATCCAAAAAAATCATCTTGAAAAATTGAGAGTAAATATTTTCTAAATGTTTATTGGTATAAAAAAAATAAAAAATTGAGAAAAAAATTGAGAAAAATATGCAAAATTTCAACAAAATTCATACTTGTTTTATACTTTTACTAAAAAGTCTCTGAACTTACCTTCTAATTTGATTTAAACATAGATATTGGGTCAATATTCGAAAAAATAACAAAAATTTTTCAATTTTAATTATTTAAAGTTGAATTTTAAAACTGACAGAAACAATTGATGAAGTTGAAAATTTTTATTTTGTAATTTGAAAGGGGAAAATTCTACCAAAAAAAAAAAAAAAAAACAATGAAAATAGTTGTTTTGTTGAAAAGCCCTTCCGAATATTATAAGTTCATTTTTATATATACAGTCAATTCCACTTTTAAGGCACAAACTTTCAACGAAATTTAAGGTACAATAAAAATCTCAAATTAAGGCACAAAATTCAGATTCTAGTAAAAATAAATTGTAAAAAAAAAAATTCCAAATTTTGTGCTTTAATTTGAGATTTTTTTGTACCTTAAATTTCGTTGAAAGTTTGTGCCTTAAATTTGAAACTGACTGCATTGAAAAAATTGAGGATTTTTAAGATTTTTAAATATACTATAACGATTTAATAATCAAGGAGAGTTAAATCACTATTATTATTTTGTATTGATAATGATATCATAACTTATATTTTGAAGTTTATTTTTTTTTTATGAATTTATTTTATATTTACTTTTAGTTTTCAATAATGCCCGTAATTAAAAACCTTGTTTCACTTTATTCCTTTTTTCATTTTTTTTTTTGATATAAAATGTTGCATAGAATTGTTTTTGTGTATTTATAGAGACTGGATAAAAACAAGAATCTAATTTTCATATTCTCTAAAAGTTCATCTTGATTCTTAAATTTCATAATGATGTAATCCTTATATATTTAATAAAAAAAAAAAAAAATTGATTTCTCTTAAAATATTTGGATCAAGAATTATTCAAACAAATTATATTTTCTTGATTGTATTCGATATAAATTCCTTTACACTACTAGATTGACTAAATATCATCCAGTTTAGTTTAAAAGATTTAAAATGATATTAATCTACTAATACTTTTATTTTTTTATTTGTCTTTAAACAAGATTTGAATTATAATAAAAAGAAATAAATATTTTTAATACTATTGAATTACAGTATTGAATTTTTTTTTTTTTGGTATTTGAAAAAGAAAACAATTCTTCATAATTATATTTTTTTTATCAGATTTTTATTGTTTTTTAAAAATCTTTTAAATTCGAAATTGTCTGATCATAAAATTTGGTTCAGTCAAAGCATCCCAATATTTTTTTTAACAATCAATTATTTTTAAATAATTAATTTTTTGAGAACAAATAAAAAATAAGCCGAATAATAAACATCAAAGAATAGTTGGAATTCTCTGAAATAAATCTAATTAATCAATAAATTTTCTTCAAAATCGAAAAACCTTAAATTATTAGGCACTCATTGAGAAAAACAACAATGTTCATTTTGATCTTCAATTTGAAGATCGAATAAAATTACAATCGTGAAAAATATTATTCCTCTCAAAAATTGGCACTGTTTCAGTAAATAATAGAATAACACGTTTTTACCAAGTTAATATCGAACTTGAAATAAAAAAATAAAATTACAATTCAATTATTTATCCAAAAATAAATTTGTAATAAAAAAAAAAAAAAATGAAAATTGGATTTACATTTTTTAATTTCCAATTATTTTTTCTTCTTATATCAATTCAAACCCTTTAAACGCATAGAAATTTACCCATTAATGAGCTCCCTTTGACTGGAAAATAGTTTACTCGTAATGCAATACACAATACATTGATTTAATAATAATAACGATAAATTAATATTTGTGATTTTTGTGATAAATAAGTTAAAAGCATACAAAACTTTGAAGAAATTGTATTTTTTTTTTCAGAAAAAAAATTAATGAATATTAGTTAAAAAGTAAAATGAAATTTATATGTTTTTGACCAAAAATAACAGTTTAAGCTCAGAAATTTTCACAAGTATCAATTTAAGTAACAAAAAATAATTTAGAAAATAATTGGAATAAAAAAAAAATTAAAAATAAATTCATTTAATCCTTTAAAAATCAATAAAAACCTACTTACCAGAGAAAATTATCAACTCTAAAATTATATATATATATATAAACTAAAATTCAAAATTTTCCACACAGCTAAAACGTTCCAAACAATCACAATAATACATTTTCATTGAAATTGGAGATAATTTTGATTTTTTAAAATATGGAAATCATTTTTTCATCTTTTAGTTTTTGTTTTCCTTTTCATTTCATTGTTTGAATTACGTAATTTGTTTCGTTGGATCAAATTTTTTTTCAACCGTTGATATTATGGTTAAAGTTTAGTTGTACCAAATAGAAGAACTCAAATAAAATTAGTTGGTAGTATCTAACCTTTGATCGATCAATATTCCTAATAGAATTTCAACAAATTTACTAATTCATTTTTTTGTTTTGCTCTCTCCAAAATTTTTAACACACCCATGATTTATTTGTATTGATAATTATTTATTTATTGTTTTGTGAGTATTGTAATTTATAAAAAAGTGTTAACATTTCAATTTGTGAATGGTTATAATTTGGTAAATCTTCTTGAATTGATTAAATAAGATTTTTTTTTCACAAATCGAATTTTCGTGTGTTAAAAATTTTGAATTGGGGTTTATATATAATCAACTATTCAATATTATTCAAAGATAATAAAAGAATCTTCAAAACCAGAAAATTTTTTTTTGACTTCTGTTATAAGTAAAAATTTGAAAAAAATCTTTATAAAAATCGATTTTTCAATCTAAATTAATCCTGATCTTCGAAAATAAATTTTGGATTTATGGTCTCTTATCCAATAATATTATTTTTTTTATAATAGTTTTTAAAAAGTCAAAAATTAAAAAAATGTAAAAATTAAAAAACAAAATCAAATACTAATCTTACTTGAATTGTTGACCAAATAATTTAAAATTGAAAAAAAGTCTTGTTGAAAAAACATTTATATTTTAAAATGAAAAATAATATTATTTTTTTTTAATTATTATTTTTTTATATTTTTAATTATTTATTATCAAATATTTATATTGCTATTGAATGGTGATCAATAGAAAAAAATAAATTTTTTATGTGATGTCAAAATATCTTTTATAACGAATAAATTATTTTGTAAAGTATTTTAATAATGTTGGGGTACAAAAGTGCCGCCAAAAAAAAATCCAGTAAAGAATGATGTGTTTTATTCATTAAAACTAAGAAGTTTTTGATGTGTAGACAAACTTTTAAAAAACTTTACAAAAAAATTTTTTTTAGACAAAATTTCCATTCAAAAATAAAGAAATCACAAAAACCTGGAAAAATTTTTCCAATGTTGTAAATTTTTTTTTCTAGTTAATTTTTTTATTGTATACACCTTATAAGCTAAATTTCAAAAATAGGGTCATCATTAGTATTATCTAAATTATTGGTATGTGTGTTGTGTTAACCAAATATTCTGAATCCAATATCTTTTAAAAATTATTATTGAATATTTAATATCAAGAAACAATCTTCTTTTAATGAAAATTTCCCAAAGTTGAATTCAGTTTTTTTCAATTTTTCTTTCAAAATGATTCCATATTTTTATTTTTATGTTGAATGAACAAGAACATTTTTTGAAAACCGTTAAAATTCAAGAGATGAGATTAATTAGCATTGGAGAAAGGGATTGTAAAATTCAAAGAAAGTAAAACACCCAAGAAGTGTTTGCTTCGAAAACAAGTATCAACCAAATTTGCTTTAATGAGTTACAATGGTTCCTTGAAAAGTGAAGAAATAGCAAGATCAAATAAGATCTTCTTTTCTCTTTCATTTGGAGACAATGTGATGAATGTGATCGTATTCATTTTATCTTTGAGTTCTTTGTTGTACATTCAAAAAATTGGTTTTGTTTTCGTTTTCTTTTTCTTTTTCTTTTTCTTTTTCTTTCTTTTGTTGAGATTCTTTTTATCTTGAAAAAGGTATCAAGGAAAGTTTGGGTTGATACCAAATTGGTGAATAGTAAAAATCTGATAACTCTGATGGAAAGTTGTTTCAAAAGGTTCTTGGAAGCAATGGTGAATCTTAAATGGATAATTTTAAGATGAAAAATCATTTCAAAAATAGGGTCAGATTTATTTTTTTCTTTATGGGTTTCTTTTTTCTATTCTTTTATTAGAAATAATAATTAAAACAGAAAATGGTGTTTTTAGACAGTTATTTTTTAGTTTTAAGTTCTGATTTTTCTGGGTTGAGTTTTGGTATTCACTAAATGAGAAACTACAATTTTTTTTCAATCAAAAATTTGCCCCTATTTTTGAAATTAAGCTTACAATTTTTAATTATAAAATTTTCTTTCTAAGAGAATTGTTTATAAATTTTTGTATCTCCAAATCTTTTTATAACATTTTAAATTAAAAATTTTATTTCAAAGGTAAATAAGTTATTTAGGTTTCTAAGGGATAAATGTATCCATATATCCCTTAGCACCCCAAATAACCTAAAAACATTTCAAACAAAAATTTTAATTTGAAATGTTATCAAAGGATAATAAGGTATAGAATTAATAAAAAATTATCTTAGAAAGAAAATTTTATTATTAAAAATTGTATAGTTACTTAAAATAAAAAAATAATTTGAAAAAAAATTTTCAACATTGGAAGGAATTTTTTTTGGTTATTTGTGATTTTATTATTTTTCTAAATTTTGTCAAAATAAATTTTTTTTTTTTTTTTGAAAAGTTTGTCTAGACATCAAAAACCTCTTAGTTTTAACATTTAAAACACATCATACTTTACTGGAAATTTTTCTGGGGCCCTTTGCACCCCAAAATTGCCTAAAATACTTGATTAAATAATTTATTCATTATAATAGTTATTATAGCATCACATAGAAAATATGTTTTATCTACTGATTACTATTCAATATCAATATCTATATTAGATTCTGAATAATTTAAAAATAAAAAAAAAATATAAATTAAATTTGAAAAAAAAATCAAATTTTTTTTCATTGTAAAATTTTACAATTTTTTCAACAAGATTTTTTTTCAATTTTAAATGATTTGTCCAATAGTTCGAGTCAGATTAATAATTGATTTTTTTTTTTATTTTTTAATATTTTTTAATTTTTGAATTTTTAAAATCTAGACATAAATTAAACAATATTGTTGAATTAAAGACCCATTATCAGAACTTATTTAACAAGATCTGGATTAATTTATTAAGGAAAAATCCAAATATCGCAAATATATTATTCAAATTTTTACCAATAACAAAATGCAATAAAAAAATTGGTTTCAAATAGATTATTTTATTATATTGGAATAATATTTAAGAGTTATTTTTTATTTTATTTTAAATTTAGGTATAAATATTTTATCGATTAAAAAGTAATTTATATTTGTTTTATTCCAATTTAATAAATTGAAATTATTTTACAATTTTTTTTTTTTTTTTTGATTTTCAATTATTATCTATTGCTTAAATCAAAGTTTTAGAAAATTAATCATATTAAAAATTTAATTTTGGCCTAAAGAAATAAATTTCATTTTTCTCTTAATTGTATATTTATTGAAATTTTTTCTGAAAAAAAAATGAAAATTTCTCAGTAATTTATTTTTTTATTTATTTTTTTATCATAAAATTATCAAAATTGTTTGGTGGTTATTATTAATAAATTAATGTGTTGAGATTTGAATTACTATTAATGTAATAAAATTTCTGATTTAAAAAAATAAAATAAAAATAAAAATCTTTAAAAAAAAGGTAAAAATGAATAATTATTATTTTTTTTTTCAATTTCAAAAAAAAAATCAATAACTTAACTACTTTATCTTTGAACTATTTTGACTTTTTATTATAATTCAAATCTGGATTAAAGACAAATAAGAAAATTAATATATTAGTAGATCAATATCATTTTAAATCTAATTTAAAAAACTTGATGAAATTTAGGCAAATCCGTGGTGCTAAGGGATATATATATATATTATTAGTGGCAGCATTAAAAATATCCATTTGTAAAAAGAGATCGTATAATAAATTGTCTATCATAAAATTAATAACTTATTGGAAAAATTATACGATTTAAAATTGTTCTCTCATTATTCTGTGGAAATAACCATTGTTCAAAAGTCTTTTCAAAAACGAAATTTAATTTTTCCATTTCTTTTGTAATAATAATTTTAATTTCGAGATTTCATCGCTTTGAGAGATCTTTTCTCGAAGCTTTGTGGAGAATTTCAACCAATCATATTCTGTTTTTTTTAAATGGTTTTGTGAGTGCTTATTTCTTCTGATTTGAGAAGCCTTTGAAAGTACAAATTCAGAAAAATTCTTAATTTCAGATTTGAATCCATTGTGGTAATCAGAAAATTGCTGATTGAATACATTTTGGTTTTTAATTTTAATTTTGTTGTTCTTATGATAATCGTTTTTCTTTTTTGGGATTAAATAGACTTGTGTTTCAACATTTTGAAATTCTTGAAACATTTTTGAAATTAAGGATGATAGCCCTTGATGAGTTGATTCGGAAAAAAGTTCATTTTCTGCTTTATTGATTACAAACACAATTTTGGATCTATTAAATGGATTTGGCAAATAGCTTTGAAGATTGATTTCTTCGTTTGGGTTTATATTTGGAATTTTTTGTGGTTTTTTTCTTGTCTTCTCTTTATTGATTCGGTTGCTTTCCTTTATTTGATTTAAAGACTTTGTGAAATTTTTTTGAAGACTTTTTTTTGCTATTTCTTTTTGAAATATGAGGGCCTCTTTAACCAATGTAATTGTTTCAAAATCAACCATTGTGTCTTGTATAACTATTAGAAGATCCGAAATAGTCATGAGCCAGACTGCGATCATCAAGTCAATGATTTTTAAGCGGTTTAATAAGGAGCCAAGCTCAGAACTGCTATAGAGCGGGGATTTCAGCATCGAAGTCAAAATCGATGGAGAGTCAATTGCTTGTGAGTCAAGTAGCAAGATCGACTCATTTGAATTGATACAAAGATCAACACCACTTGTTTGGTTGCCTGCTTGTTTAATCATTTCGTTAGGTTGAATGGTTAATGGAGCACGGTAGGTCTGTTTTTCTTTTTCTTTTTCTTGTTCTTTTGCTTTTGGTTTCCTTAGAACTTTTTTTTTTTCCTTTTCCTTTTCCCTTTCTTTTTCATCTTGTTTTTCTTTTTCTTTTTCTAATTCAAGATCATTTTCCGTTTTTTTTGGTATAATTTCACCACAGAGCGCTTTTAAAACGGTTGACTTCCCAACACCTTGTTTACCGATTGCACTAATAACTGTATAATTTTTATTGGTTTTTGATAAAAAGTCAAATGCCTGTTTCCCGACCCATTCAAATCTTGAATTCAATAATTTTGTCACAGGATAATACGTGCTATAATGCTTAACTAATGAAGGTTTGCTTAGTAATACTTTTTTTAAATCAACATTTAATGGCAGTGCTTGTTTTGTTGTGACCTTTCTTGGTTTTGGGTTACTTTCTGTAGTTTTTTTTTGATGTTTTTTTGGAATGGCAACCTGAATTGGTTTGATTTGGATTTTTTTTGTTTTACCCTTATAAGAACGTTGGTTTTTTTTGTAATTTGATTTTTGATCCATTATTTTTTTCTTTGTTAGCTTTTTTTTTTTCTATTATTTTATTTTTTGATGGCAAGGAAGTAAGCCTAAAATTTGAGAGTAAAAAATAAAAAATGAGTATAAATAAGGTGGTGAAGGTGTAAATGATTCTAAAAATAAAATATTCAATACTAATAATTAAAAAGGTTGAGAGGGGGTGGAGATATTGTAGGTGTGAAATTTTAATAAATAATGCATTTTTCTAAATTTCACTTTCGAAAAGAAAACTGTTGATTTTAGATCGATAATCATTTTTTGGTATCTCAAATAAGATTAATAATATTTCAATTAATTTTTCTACTGCTCTTTTTTTTGTTTTGTTTTGTTGGATAGTCATTTATTAACCCCTTATCTGATTAAAGACACTAAATAGGGACATTTTGTAAACATTCTTAATGATAAGGTTAAAACAGACAGTGTATGTAAAATCAAAGGTGAATAAGGTTTTTAATCTATTTAAATGACTAAGTAAATATTTCATTTAATGACCAACACTTTTCAAACTGATATATAAAAAAAGAAAAAGTAAAATTTAAAAAAAAAATATATTTAACAACTGATTGAATTATATATATTTGGAGATTTACCCCCTCTTAACTTTCCGTTTCTTTCTACTTTTAATCTATTAACTTTAAATTAAATGGTTTCAGATTTGAAAGTAAAGATAATTTCATCATTAAAATGTAGTAATATTCGCTTTTCTATTAGTTTTAATATTGATTAGTTCGCCTTTTATAAATTCAGATACTTAGTTTTAAATTATACTTGTAAATTAAAATTCAAAATTCTTGAAACTGTTAAAATAGTTAAAAACGGAAAAAAAATGATAAAAAAATTTTTAAAAATACAAATTATTTTCAAATTTAATGAAATTCGATAATTCTTATTTTTTGTTCTTTGTCTTCTTTTCATTTGTTTAAGTTATATAATTTGTTTTTTTTTTGATCAAAAAAACATTATATATACATTATATTTTAGACTGAAGTTTATTTTTTAAAAATAGAACTCAAATAAAATTAGTTGGGTGTATCTAACCATTTGATCGATCAATAATTGTTAATAAAATTTAAGCAAATTGTAATATTAGATTGTTTTTTGTTCTCACTCCAAAATTCTTAGAGATGATAAAATTTCTAGTGGTTGATAAGTATTTATTTTATGTGGTCTATTGGAAAATATAAAAAATCCTTTACATTTAAATCGTGGTTGTTTTTAATTTTAATTTTCTAATAGATATGATAAGAAGATTTTTTTTTGATAAAAAATTGAATTTTGGATATCAAAATTTTTAAATTGTAATTTAAATTGTGAATGTATAATAAGTTCCTTGATAGGGTATTAGGTGAAGATTTTGAAATATGTGGAGTGATTGGTATTGTTGGAAAAATGAAACCTTATAATTATTTCGATCATTAAATTGGGATGGAATTTTCGTTCATGATAATTATTTGGTCTTTTTGACCAATTAAAAATCCCTATTAATTAACTAATTGGCTTTTAGTATTCTAAATATATTTTTTTTCGAATATATATTATTCTCATTATAATTGTTGTACTTGGACTCTTCTTCTAAAAGTAATATTATCTTTGGTTTCATTTAACTTATCGTGTTTATAGAAAACTTTTTTATTTAAGTTCTCTCTACTAAATATGAATTAATTTCAGAAAAGCAAAATAAATCCCAAAAATTTGGACATTTTTTCAACAGTTGAACGAATAGAAATAATACAATTTACCTTCAATTTTTAAATAATTTTGATTTTATAAACTATTTCATTTTTTTACTTTTATGTTTATGATTTAATTTCCTTTTTTCCACTTACATAATCTGTTTTGTTAGATCTGGATTTTTTTTTCAATGGTTGATAGAAGGTTCGTATTAAGTTAGTTAAAATCAAAAAATCACCAACAATTGGTAGATGCTATCTTATCATTTGATCGATCAACAATTGTTGGTGAAATTTCAACAAGTTTACAGATATTATTTTTTGGTTTTCTTGTTTCATCATTTTGAAGACATGGATTTTTTTAATTTTTCATTTTAGATATTTTTTTTTATTTGGATAAAATTATTAATGATTTTTTTTAAAAAAATATAATACTATTAATTTAAATGTTGTTTTTTATAAATTTTGGAAAAATAAATTAAATTGGGGTTTTTATTGCCTTTTTTTCATTCTGGGTATTTCCAAATTTTTGGTATAAGGTTTACATATATCGACACAATTACCATTCAAGAACAACCAAAATATTCGGATTTTTTTTTCCTGTAACACTTCCCTTTTAATTTTATTTATCGTCTATGTAGGTTTATTAACTTATATCATTTTGAGCTCATTTTTGTGTGTATTTGGAGAAAAAAATAAACACCAATTCAAAATTTTTAATACACCAAAATTCGATTTGTGAAAAAAAAAAACTTATTTAATCAATTCAAGAAGAAATACCGAATTGGAACCATTCATCAATTGAAATGTTAACACTTTTTTATAAATTACAATACTTACAAAACAAAAAATAAATAACAATCAATACAAATAAATCTGTAGTGTGTTAAAAATTTTGGAGAGAGCAAAACAAAAAAAATGAATTACTAAATTTGTTTAAATTCTATTAGGAATTATTGATTAATCAAAGGGTTAGATACTACCAACTAATTTTATTTGAGTTCTTCTTTTTTGGTACAACTCAACTTTTATTGTATATCAGTCAATCGAAAAAATTTTGATCCAACGAAACAAGTTACGTAATTCAAAAAAAGAAATGAAAACAAAAAACAAAAAGATGAAAAAATGATTTTCATATTTTCCAAAAATCAAAATTATCACCAATTTCAATAAAATTGTATTATTTTAATTCTTTGGAATGTTTTAGCGATGTGGAAAATTCTGAATTTTAGTATAGCACCTTGCTCTTTTGAGTTCTTATTAATAATAATAAAAGTTTCTTTTTTTGTAAAATGTATATTTTACTTTTTTTTTGATACACTTAGTGTTTTAGTTCTTACTGTATCCAATTGGTTATTACAGGTATTGGTTAAATTCAATTATTTCAATACTAAAGGAATATACTATTTTTTCCAAAGGGGTTGACTTACTGTATAGTACCCCTGTGTATTGTACTGTTGTATTTTGTTTGATATTCTCATCAAAATTATCTTCCATATTCTTATCAATAGAATTATTCAGTTTTTTTTTCATAACAAATAAATTCTAATCTCTTGAAATTTTTTTTCTAATTTTTGTTTTTCTATTTCTTTTTCAATTTTTTTTTAATTTTTTACAAAATCATTATACTTTTTTTAATTTTGTAATTTTTTCAATTTTTTTTTGTATTTCTTTTAGTTTACTTTTTCTTTTTATTATTTTAGAAAAGGGATCAAGCTGATATGTCTATATATAAGTAAGTAAATCAAATATTAAGATGGTATAATACGTTTTAACGGGTATATATTGAATATTTAAAAATCATACCATTAACATTTTTTTAGGTGAAATTCAAATAAGAAAAACATGTAATATTAATTTGTAGAATGTCGGGTTTCAGCTTTTTTTGGGGGTTTTGATTATTTTTATTTATATTTTTTAAAATATCGTAATTATATATATAGAAAACAATTTAAGTGTTAATTGTTAATAATACTTAATAATTAGTTGTCGTTGGGTATGTACAATTATATATATATATACAATTTATTATTTAATGTGAATTATGATTTTGGAAAAGTGGCTTATTTTTAGAGTGAAGTATGTTTCAACAGATATATTTTGTAGGTCAAAACCATGGTAATTAAATTTAATATTAATTTTTTGATCATTTTTTAACTACTGCCAGTTTCACTTTTTAGGCACAAACTTTCAACGAAATTTAAGGCACAAAAAATCTCAAACTAAGGCACTAAATTTGAAATTTTTTTTTTTTTACAATTTATTTTTATTAGAATTTGAATTGTGTGCTTTAATTTGAGATTTTTTTTGTGCCTTAAATTTCGTTGATAGTTTGTGCCTTAAAAGTGAAACTGACTGTAATAATTGGGTGTTTTAATTCATTTATAAGTATATATAAAAAATCCTCAAATATTTAAATTTGTGACTAATCTTATTTCTAGCAATTCTCATTTTTTTAAGGGGTTAAGTGACCAGAAAAAAATATCCTAATATTTAATAGCTAATATAAAAATAAAATTTTACCAAATCCTGAAATTATTAAACAAAATAAAAATCTAATTATAATAAGACCAAAGTTGCTTTTAAGTTATTTCTGGATTTAAATTATTGTTTTTAAAATCTTTAATTCATTTTTTCTTTTTTTGAAAAGTTGATAATGTAGATTTTTTTCAAATTTTACAAAAAAAAAAAAATTTACTATTTTACAAAAGAAATCTTATTGTTTGTGAAGTAAGTGTACAAAAACAGACTTGCAAAAAACAAAACTACTAAGTTTTAAAATTTATAAAGTGTGAAAATGATACTTGATATCAAATAAATTACAAGAATTATTTATTACTTTTCAAATAAATCTAATTTTCTCTATTCATTTGATTTTGGTTATTTGGTAGAATATGATAAAAATAGTCAAATTATGGAGTTAATAATTCTTTTTGTTGTTAAAAAAAAATTAACAAAATTTTTATTCCGTTTTCCAAAAATAGATTTTTTAAATCAACGAACTTTTAAAAATTTTAATATTCTTCAAGTTTAAATTATAATTTTTTCTTTTAAAAGTTGGGACTTTGTTGATTTTTTTTATTTCTTGAGAACTTGATATTTTAGTAAATCTAATTGAAAATTTGAAACTTTTTATTTTGTAATTATAAGTATTATTAAAATACCGGTAATAAAGAAAACAGAATTATGGTAGGGGGGGGGGGGGGGGGGGGGGATATCCGGCATGAAAATAATCCCTGGCAAGTTTTTTAATTGTGAATATTCAGAAAATTGTTGTGTTATTTCTTTTATTTTCAATCAAATCCTTTTTATAAATAACCAATTTTTTTATGAGTCAGTAATAAACCCACCCAAATTTCATTAAAGTAGTGTGTCTCTAGGATACTCAAATAATTGTTTGATAACCAAGTAAATCAACTATTTTTGAAAAATAATAGAGTTTTATCGAGTTTGTTATGAGTTTGGGAAAATGAATAGTTGATTGTTGCTTTTTGATTGGTTGAATGATGTTTTGAACAAGTGTAATTTGATTAATCATCGTTCTAATAAGTGGATGGGTTTTAATTTTAAAAGTTTGATTCTTAAAAATATGGATTTGATTCTAAATAAATGAAATGGCACAACAATTTTCTGAATATTCACAATTAAAAATCTTTTCCTGGATTATTTTCATGTAGGGTATTTTTTTCACTACTTTATCTAAAAATATTTTTCTTAAAACCTTATCAATTCAACTTATGATCTAAAGAAGCACTTGTCCCTTTTATTATTTTTAATCAGTAATTAATAAATCAATATAAATTCTTACAATATGTTCCTAAAAGCAAAAAGATTTAAATTAGATATAGACTTTATTATTATTTTATAATTATTAAAAATATATTTCAAACTTATAAAATTAATTCAAATTTATTGATTCGGATAATAAAAAAAAAAAAAAGGATATTTTTAAATAATTTATTTTAATAATAAAGAGTTACTTGTTTTTACTCCCGATATTTAAAAAATAAACTTTTGATAATTTATTAAATTTCTTGAAATTTAATAGATATTTGTGTATAAAATAATTTGGATCAGTTTTTAATGGATCTTCACTTTTTAAATTTTTGGTATAAGGGGTTATGTTAAGGAACAAATGGCATTTTAAACAATTGGTTAATAAATGTGAGACTTTTAAAAGTGACTGAATTATTTTAATTTTTAAAGAAAAGGTGTTTGAAAACACTATAATTCAAATATTTTGAACTTGATTTTGTTTTCTCCGATAATAATGTTGTCAAAATAAAGTGCTTGAAGAAAGTTAATATGCATATCAAAATAAGAAGTCAGGTTTCTTTTTTATAGGAGACCTTCTCATTAGTAGATCAAAGAAACCAACAATAAACCCCAAGTTAATATTGTATTGATTTCAAAAAGTTATATTATTAAAAAAATAATTCTAAAAATAAAGGATCAAATTAGAAAATTTATCTCAAAAAATAAATCAATTTAATTGTTTAAATCATAAAAAAATAATACCAAAAACAAAGGATCAAATTAGAAAAATTTATCTCAAAAATTAAATCAATTTAATTATTTTAATTATAAAAAAAAAAAAAAAATTTCAAAAAAATGAGAAAATTTCAAAACAATTTTAAACAAATAACCTTCCTAATTTA
Organism: Anaeramoeba flamelloides; assembly: GCA_027625915.1. Lineage (NCBI taxonomy): Eukaryota > Anaeramoebidae > Anaeramoeba > Anaeramoeba flamelloides. The sequence continues at coordinate 4,718,686 of JANTQA010000032.1, read as the reverse complement.
AAATTTACTTTTAATATCAAGGAATTTACCATCAAAATTGATTTGAACTTAGGTATACTATTGGTCAGTGAATTATGTGGACCAATTATATGCTCTATGGATCAAGAAAAAAAAAGCACAGGTTTTTCTTTTTAAACACCCACTATGGTTGTTAGGGACGGGTTATATTGTTCACTGTTCTTGAGAAGTTTTTTTGACACAAAATTTTCTTTAAAAGAAAAATTTATAAAACAAAGAAATATATAACCCCTCATTAATTCTTGTAAAACTCGATTATTCTTGAGGTTTTGAACTTGAAAATTGTCGATCACTTCTTTGGTGACCCTTACAAAATGATCAAAAATTAATCTCCAATTTGATCCACAATGACTAACTCTTGTTCTTATTCTTTTAGTTGAAGAAATGAGAGTCTTTTTTCAAAAAATGATCATTTTCTTTTATTTTTTTTAAATGAAATGTTGAAAAATTCCTACATAAAATTCCATTTTACAGGATCTTTCTATCTGAAGCAAAATGGATCAAACAAGTTTACTTTCTTAAATTCGCCATTATCTTGTAAATTATTTTTAAAAATTTGCAGATTAAACAGTTTTCTCAAAATTAATACCACTTTTTTATCAAAAGTTTTTGATTTCGAACAATGTTCCCCATAGATCGAATTTTTAAAATGGTGAAATATAGGGTAAAATTGGGTATTTGAACTATTTCAAATTGTGAAAATAAACATGTGGTGGGTGTATGAATGGTTAATACAATTCTCATTATTTGTTGTTCACAGCTAAAACTTTAGAAAAAAAATTATGAGAAAAATAGTCTAAAGAAAAAAAAATTACGAGAATCTTTAAATATAAACAATTTCTCAAAAAAAACCTCTTATGGTTACGTATGTTGTTCAAAACTGTTGAAAAATTTTCATTATTAGAACAATTTTTATGGAAATAAATCAATCACAATTATTTTTTCAATTGTTGATTTTTCCAATTCATTCAACTTCTTGCAAGTAGTTTTTCCAAAACCAAACTTTTGGAGTTCAGCAATTAAAAAGAAGGTATTTCCCTTTTCAATCACCTATTCCTCAAAAAAAAAAATTTTTTAATTTTGTTAGAGGGATTAATTATTTTCTTTTTTCAAACTCAACCAAATCAGCTAACTGATGGAATAAAAATATCTCCATTTTGAATTTATCATTTTTTTTTCCAAAGTTTTTTTTAAAATTAGTAAAAAGCATTTCAACTGTTTCAATTTTTTTTTTTTTTTATAATTTGGTTACATAATTTCTTCTCTTGTCACCGCCACAAAAATGTTTGAACACTTTCATTTGAAAAAACCAGCAAAGCACACGATCCAAGCATTAAAAAGGAGCTTTCACGGATCCAAGCCACCCGTTGTCTTTATTTTAAATTGGCTCGGTTCAAAGAAAAAGCATGTCCAAAAGTATGTCAATCTTTATAGATCACTCGGCTTCCCTGCGTACACTGAGATCTCGCCAAGAAAAGCGTTTGTCTTTGAGGACACCTTTGGCCAGCCTGTTGTCAACCGGATTATCAATGACATCCGATCAAAAAGAATCCGACACAAAACCGACGAAGTAATTTTCCATTGCATGTCTGGCAACGGGTTCCATTCCTTGGCAAAAATTATCCAGTACGAGCAACACAAATTAAGGAAATTGGAAGAGCTGTCGTTGTGGCGAAGCGTGGCACTGCCAAGTGCGCAATATGACGTTGTTATGGAGAATTTGCTCTTTAGGAACATTCGTGGAATAGTTTTCGATTCTGCGCCCACGCCGCCAACTCCTGATGTGTTTGCCCGGGGCTTTTCTGAATCGTTCTTAAAGGCAAATTGGCTGATGAGGAAATCGTCGCACTTGACGGCCAAAATGGCGCTAAAATCGTTTTCGTGGGTTCTCCAGAATAACGCACGAAGAATAGCTAAGGCGATGCGAGGGGAACACCTAGTGAGGTGCCCGCAATTGTATTTGTATTCCCGAAAGGACAAGCTCGTGAATGTGCCCTTTTTGCAAGCCTTTATGGACTCACAAAGGAAATTAGGAATAGACGTGTATCGTAAGGTCTGGGACGACTCAGATCACGTTCAGCATTATCGCATGCACCCCCACGAATACAAAAACAAAATAAAAAGCTTCCTGTCTACTTGCTTCCAAAGAGACCCCACCAATTGGAGAACAAAAGAATTCCAGCACCAACCATTGTTTTTTTAAAATTTCCTTTTTTAAAACAAAAGAACAGGAAAGCGGCCGTTTTCAAAAATCTGAAAACAGAACTTGTTTTGAAAATTAAACCCCAAATATTTTTCAAAATCTGAAATAGTAAAATATGACACACTTTTGAAAGACCTTTTGGGCGCCTTTTTAAAACTTCACAATAGAGTATTTATTAACATTTTTTGATGGATTTCCAAGAGTTTTTTTTTTAATTGAATTTATCTTCATAATCATTAGTTTTTTTTATGATTAAATTTTATCATTCTTTGTAATTTTGAGTATTTTACAAAGTGAATTATCTTTATCTTTTTAACACAAATAAATATTAGATTTTATTTTTTTTTTTTTTATTCTGATTTTTCGGAAATTTTATCTATTTTGATTTTTCTCTTGAAATTTAATAAAAAAATTAGGTGTTACGTGTTTCAAATTTTATTGGAGTTTCAATTCATTATTGATCTTTTTGGAGATTTAATTGTTTTTTTGTTCATTTTATTTATTTTTTGAAAAAAAGTCAAATTTTTCGATAATAAAACACAAAATTACTACCTGACAAATAGGGCAGTTTATTGAACAGCCAACAATTTGACTAGTTAAATTGAATCGCTTATGTATTTAGTGAAAGAAAAATTGTTTTATGTAAATTATTAAACAAGAAAAAGTTTTGATTTTTGTGTAATTTTGATAATAACGTTTTATTTTGAAAACAAAAATCATTTTATTTCGGACTGTGAAATATATAAATTTATCAGAATCAAATGGAAAAAAAAATTGTCAAAAATTCTCGAGAAGAAACTATATGAAAAAGATATCTTTAGAAAAAAGACTCAAAAGATCTTTTACAGAGCTAATTAAAATTATAAAATTTATTGCTCTTGTCGGGAATTTTTCATAAAAGTTCTTATTGTTAGAAAACTTTAGGTAATAAAGAAAAAAAAAATAATAAAAATTTATTGAAAACAAAAAATACTTAAAATAGTAAAGAAAATTATATAAATTAGGGCACCTAGTGTTCCATTCTTCCGAGTCTTGTTTAGGTTTTTTTTTTTTTTGAAATTTAAAAGAATAGAGTAGACTATTTGATTTACACAATTATTTCAAATTTAAAAAAACCCAACTATCGGGGAATCCCAATTATTAATCACAGATTGTGGAATTTTTATCTGTAATCGACACTCTTTCCTTTAGATTTTTGAAACTCACATATATTCAGAACATGCTTGGTTTTTAATTTGGCTGTGTAAAATGATATTATTATTTTTTAGAGATATTTTAATTAATTTTCTTCTCTTTTTTATTATTATTTTTATTAGATACAATTATCTCTAATTACTCACCCTTTTAAATAATAATAATTTGATAACTTTTTAATTTTAATAAATAATACCCAGTGAATATTAATAACTGTTTCTTTCATGGAATTTAATATAACTAAATCCAATTGGAACTTTTTATTTTTACAGGGAAAAATATTATTGACCAAGAAGAAAAAACCATGATAATATGTTCTCCTAATCTTCCAACACTGAATAATTTATTTTTTATACAGTCAATTCCACTTTTAAGTCAAAAACTTTCAATGAGATTTAAGTCACAAAAAAAATCTCAAATTTAAGCACAAAATTCAAATCCTGGTAAAATAAATTGTAAAAAAAAAAATTACAAAATTTGTGCCTTAATTTGAGATTATTTTGTTCCTTAAATTTCGTTGAAAGTTTGTGTCTTAAAAGTGGAACTGACTATAATTACAAAATAATTTGAAATGAAAATTCTAGATCATTCAAAAATTAACCCGTGTTCATTAAATAGACTGGAAGATGATTTTTGTGATTATTTGGTTGGCTGTTAATTAATTTTTTTTTAAAAAAGCCTTTAAAGAATTTTTTTTTTTAAGTCATGAAGTATCTTCGTATTGGATTATAGAACATTTACCAAATTAATGTTTTTTTTTCTGTTCATTATCCTCATTAACCTATTGGTGTCTTTTTGGTGATGATATGAAAAATAAAGATTTGTCTTTTAACAAGCCCCTTTATCTTTTATTTTTTTATAAGATTTTTACAGCATTGTGCTAAATATAAAGAAACCTAAATATTTTTTTTATAATGTGGATTTGAAATATTTAACTACTCTTCGAATTTAGATTTTTTCAATTTTGGTTTGTTTAATAATTTTTTAAAAACGGAGTTATTATTATTTTTTTGTTTAGGTATCAGACTTTTTAGTCAATTACCATCCCTTTTCCCATTTTTAACACCTATCATAGGAACCAGTTCAAGAGATCGTGGGATCTCTACCGAATAATTTTTCACCTTTAGGATCATGTAACATATATAATCTGTTATCATTCTCCATTTGGTTGTGTTTAGGGGGATATACATTTGAACTTTGATTTTTTTTTTTTTTCTTTTATTTTTTTTAATTCAAGTAAATAATTATTTTGTTATTCTTCTATTTTTGAAATATAATTAGATTTTCAAAATGGTAAATGTATAAACACAAATAATCAGAAATTTAGTCAAGTGAAATTTCCTCAATAAAAACAAGGTTTTCAAATTTTTTCATTTTATCTATTCAAAAAAAAAATAATAAAAATTAAAAAGATAACAAAAAATTGAAATAATAGATCTTTTATGACAAATAGTCAAAAGTAAGAAATAAATTAAAAAAAAAATTCTAACCAAAGAAGTTTAAATGTTTTAAGATCTATATTTTCAGGTGAAAAAAGTTGAATAACGTATGAAAACACCCTTGAAAGAGTTTTGTAAACCCAGTAATATTTATACACTGAGAATTTATTTGAGAAAAAATGTGTAATTTTCACAATTTGAACAATTTTCACAATTTGTACCTGGAAAGATCATTCCAAAATTTGATTTTAATATAGAAGAATTTTCATTTCAAATTTCTGGACTCACCAATTTTCCTCTGGCAGTTATAAATATTATAAACCTTTACTTTTACAATTTTGAAATGCTATCAAATTTGAACTTGTATTTGAAAATCTCTAAATCTATTTTTTTTTTTTTTTTTTGGTTATTTTCTTTTTCCTTTTCCGTAGGAATAAGAAAGAACAAAAGTATGGATGAAAAGGTAAAGATGACAAAAAATACTTTTTTTTTTTTGTCCAATTTCTTCTGTGTGTTATTTCTTTTTGAGAAGTGAAAGTGCAATAACAAAATAAATCAACACTCTCATGGGTGGGAACGTAGTCCTTAAAATGAAAGAAAAATTATATTTCTGAGGGATTATATTTAAAGATCATATTTCATTTTTTGTAGAAAATTTAACACACAAAACTCATAGATTGAATTCAAAAAAAAAATACAAAAATATTGACATCTTATAAAACATAAAATATCCAATATAAATTAATAGAGATCAGAAATTATCATTAATTTCTTGGAAATTCCCCATTTCAAAAAAAGTGGAATTTTTTTCTTATTTATTTTTCAAAGAACAGTTATCTGATATTCACTTGATTTTGGTGAAAACATAAAGTTATTTGCCTTGGCTCCTTCGTTTTCTCCAAAGAAGATTATTCATAAAAGTTATTTTATTTGGGATTCGTCGATAACTTTGAAAAAAAATAGTTTAACATCATAAATAGGGAATACTCTGTTTTAATTCTACTAAAAGTAACTAAACTTATTTAAAGTTGAAAATTTTAAGAACATGTAGATTTTCAATTAAACAGTTCTTTTCTTCCTATACCAACCTCTATAAGTAATTTTAGGTTGATCCTTCGCTTTCTTAAAATAGAAGCTTTGAGAATAGTTTTAAAAAATCCATCACTTTTAAAAAACAGATGGTAGATTGAAAATATGGTTAATTTCCATTATTATTACTGTTTGGCGAAGCTTGTCCTTATCATAATGAGTGTGGTCGGCAAATTAATATTAAAAGGAATTTAATTATGAAGTGAGTTATTTGGTAAGACTTTAATCTATTCAAAAGCACAATTGTGTTTCTTTAAATAAGATCTTTTCGTTGACAAAACTGTTTCGTTATAATCTAGAACACACTGTTACAAAACATACCAACCGACGAAACACTGTTTGGCATCGATACTGATTATTAAGGATTTAACGAATTTTTAGTTATGAAATTTTGTTACAAAAGATCATAATTCGAAGGAATTTCCTCAAATATTTGAAAGAAGAAAAATCACCCAAACACATTTTTAGTTTGAGAGTAATTTAAAAAAGAAACAACCAAAATTATTATTTATTTTTTTATTTTTTATTTTATTTTATTTTTGTTTTATTCTTTATTATTTTTAATTTTTTTATAACTACTAGGTTAAATGACAAATTTACAAAGTACACAAGATTTTGTAACTGTTAAAATCAATTACAATCAACAAGTAAGAAGAATTAGAGCAAAATCAAATATCTCACTTGTTGAGATCTATCAATACTTGGATAAACTGTTTTCTCCAGATCAAATCACAAATAGTAACCATTATTTAAAATATGTCGACGACGAAGGAGATATGATTACTTTAACTTCAGAGCTTGAATTACAAGAGGCATTGTCACTTGTTAAAACTTTAAAGCCACCCTACTTGAGACTTTATCTTGAGAAATGTATGTAGAAAATACTTTTTGATATTTTTCAATTTTTTTTCTTTTGATTTTAATGATTTCAAATTTTTTGGTTTTCAATCATAAACTTAATTTTACCAATTTATAGACTACCTTGAAAAAGAAAAAGATATTGACACAGAAAAGGAAAAAGAAACAAAAAAAGAAAAGGAAAAAGAAAAAGAAATAGAAACTGAACAACAAAAAGTTGGTGAAAAATCTAACAAAGACAAGAAAGAGTTCGACGAACAAAATCAAGACTTTTTCCAAACTTATGAATTTAAAGAAAATGAAAATACAGAAAAAGAATCAATCTACCCAGATCTGAAGACTGAAATGAACACTACACAAAACAATGGAGAAACCAATACCCAAGAATTTTTACAATCCGAGAATCTCTTACTCGATTTTGGATCAAATAAAAATGATCAGAGTGAAGACAGCCTCAAAAACAATTTTTTTGATCAAAACTCAGAAGAAAAAGAACTAGAAAAGTTAATTCAGCAACAATCAGACCAAAGTGTTGATTTTGTTGACTACAATGAAATTGAGATTGTAAAAAAGAAAAGTACCAATGAAAATGAGAATAAAAAAAAGACGAAAGTGAAAAAAAAAAAGTTGAATCTGAAAAAGAAAAAAAATAAGACCACCAAAACAAATACAAAAGAAGAGAAAAAAACCTTAACAAATATCTACAAAAAAATTGGGAGACCAACGAAAGGAAAGAACCCAGAAGAAATCTATAGTCAACAACTTCAACAATTAGATTCAATGGGATTTAAAGATCTTGAAAAAAATATCAAGGCAATAAAGAAATATAAAGGAAACGTACCTAAAGTTGTTCAATATTATTGCAAAAAATAATCAATTCTCTAAAAAAAGATGTTTTTGATATTTCTAGAAATCCATTTTATTTCCACCCAATTGTTAGCTTTTCTTTTTGCTCGGTTTTGTTCAGTGTTGTTTTTTTACTTCTTTTCCCATTTAATTTTTACTTTTTATATTTTTTTAATTTACCTTTCTTTTGATCCTTCTTGATTTTTTAAGTTACTTTTTTATTATTTATCACTGTTCTTTCCTAAGTATCTAATTATTTTTTTAAAAAAAAAATAAATAAAAAATTTGTTTACATTTTGTTTACTATCATTTTCTTATTAATAAATAACTATTTAAAAAAAAATCAAAAAATACTTTTAATTAGAACTTTGAGATTAAAATTAAACCCAATTACAAGAAGAAAAAAATTAAGGAGGAATAATTATTCATTTATATGTTCTCAATTAAATAAAAAAAAATAATTTTTAATCTCAGTGATTATCGAAATCCGATGAGTGGTTTTCAATATCTCAAACAAAAGTTAATTTTTTCAAGATTTTTTATATTGGGTAGATCAACCAAATAAAAAACCTTTACATAAGGTAGTATTAAAAAAACTTGTATCATGTTGAATACTCCGATTTGATATTAATTATTTTTTTTTTTTACCAAAAGATCCTACTTTTCATTTTCAGTTTCAATTACAAAAATATTTTAACTTTTTTTCAGTTTCACTTTTCTTGCACAACGGTTAGGTAAAAAGTGTATATTTCTTAAAATCCACAGCCGTAAAAATTTTTTTTATGTTTTCCAAGTATATAACTATACTACAGTCAGTTCCACTTTTAATATTCCAAAATTCAACCAAATTTATAGGCACAAAAAAATAATCTCAAATTAAGGTACAAAATTCAGATTATAGAAAAATTATTGTCAAAAAAAAATAAAAACTGTGCCTTAATTTGCAATTTTTTTTTTTGCCTTAATATCCGTTGAATTTTTGTACCTTAAAAGTGGAACTGACTGTATTATTTTTTTTTGTTTTTATTAAATTAGGTTTTGATCATAGAAATGCGTTTATTCAAAATGATTGAAATTCATCACAGAATAAACAAAAAAAAAAATAAAACCAAAAAAAGTACCCTCCACAATATGTATGTTTTAAACAAATATTTAGTCTTAAAAACCCAAAAAAGAAAGATCACCTTTCCATTTAAATTCGTTCGAATCAAGAATGAAAAAAAAATCGAAAAAAGCCTATTTATAAAGATTTATTTTCTTTATCTTCTTGATTGAAATGAAACGAAATTCATCATGGCCTTTGATTTCGCGACCCATAACTATGGATTATTAATATACCAAAATATTTTTTTATAAACGTGTTTCCAAAATTCATTTTTCAAATATTTTTATCAAAAAAAGTCAAAATAAAGAATACTATTTCAAAAATTAAAATAAACTATGATTGGATTCTCGAAAACAAAAAAAAAAAAACAGTTGCAAAATATTCAGCTCAAAAGAAAAAGAAAAATTGAAAAAATATTTAAATTAGAACTCAGAATTACATCGGATTTTTGAAAAAATATTTGGGAAACAAAGTGAAATACTAGAAAAAATAAAGTTCACAAGATTATTTGATTCAAAATACTAATAGATCCTTAAAATTCAAAGTTAGGATCTATTACTTAAAGTATAAATATATGATTAAAGACAAAAAGGGGGATTATACATAATATTAGTTATTGTAATAAACTATATTCCAAAATTTTGGTTACTGTTTAAATAGTGGAAAGAACAATAATACTGCACTTTAAATTCAATTTGGAAAGAATTTTGATTTTACAAACTTTTTCGTTATTTGTCTTTTTTGTTTTGCATTCATTTCCTTTTTTTAGTTACATAATCTGTTTCATTAGATCTGATATTTTTTTTTCAATGGTTGATAGAAGGTTAGTGTTGAGTTTGTTAAATTGGAAAAATACATACAATTGGTAGATGGTATCTTGTAATTTGATCAATCAACAATTGTTGGTCAAATTTCAACAAATTTACCAATATTTTTTGTTTCACTCATTTCATTATTTTTGACACACCTATTTTTATTTTTGAGTTATTTTTTTTTTCTTTTATTTAGATTAGAATGATTATTTATTAAAACATTAATACTGAAGTAACTTATATGTTTTTTTAAATTAGGTTTGAAAAATACAATAAATTGTTTTTTTTTTTACCTATTTTTGATTTTGGATGTGTCCAATTTTTTGGAATGGGATTTAATATCTTTTAATATGTGTTTTTTATTTGATTTATCAATCATTGAAAATTTTCTAGAAAAATTGGCTATTTTTGATATCTCCAAAAACACTTCCTCGGATTATTTCAATAATCAAGGAGATTTAAATAGTTTTTTCTGATTCAATTGAAAATTATATAATGGATTATTCTTTCAAGTTAATTTTTTCTTCTATTAATTGATCTTACTTTTTATTTACAGATGCCTATTACCGTTCACAATTAAACATCATGTTTTCCCTTTTTTATCTATTTCACAGTTTTTCCTGACTGGTTAATACTGTAGTAAAAATAAAGTGTGTAAAAAAAGTTAATGTGTGCTTCAAAATAAAAGGCTTGTTTTTTTGTTATAGAAGTTCTATAAATCAACTGATAAAAGAAACTGATAATAAATCCTAAACAAATATGATATTAGTTTCTTAAAGTTCTATTATTTAATAAGAAATTCTAAAAATAAGGATCCAAATGGAAAAATTTATCTCAAAAAATAGAGTAAATTTTCAAGAAATTATTCATCAAAAAATCAATTAAAAAAAACATAATAATTCAAAAAAATTGAGAATATTATGAAAAAATTTCAACTATTTGCATGAATAATTTAAATTTTACTGAAAATATCCAGATTCTTACTTTCAAAATTGATTTGAACTTAGGTATACTATTTGGTAGTTGATTGTATGTTACCTTGGAACAAGAAGAAAAAAAAAGCACAGATTATATTTTGAAACATTGATTATAGTCGTTGGGCACACATTATTTTGATCACTATAGTAAAAAAATAATTGTCAAATCAAACAAACCTATTCAATCAATTTTTAATTTCTGAACAAGAATTCAAAAAATATCCAATTTTATAAACCAAAAGTAGAATTAGATGAATTAAATGACACTCGGGTTTTAGAATTCATTTTGGAAATTTATTAAAAAATGAAAAGTAATTTGCTTTCTCAAAAAATTTTCCAAATAAAACTTTTTTCCCATGAAGAATTAAACAAAAGAAAGTCATGAAGAAGTAATTGTATCAAAGGTTATAGATAAGATCAATAAACTAATGATTTTTTTTTATTATTTCTTGATCAATTTTTTCATTTACAATTTTCATTTTTTTGGTGGTGTTTAAATCTATAAATACAAGAAGATATCAATTCCTATATTTATTAAAATAATATCTTTCTTTGGCTTAAAGCAATTATTTGAAGAAAAAGGTTTCAAATAAACTGTAACAATCAAAATTTGAAAAATGTACTTATTTCCCTTAAAAAAACCCTATTCCTTGTATATTAAGACAGATCTATTCTAAAGAACAAAAACAAATAGAATCGAATGTTAGTGTGTAATTAAGATACTCATGTAAACATTGAATATTCATTTCATCTCAAAATTTATTTTTTAATATTTTTTGATTTTTTAACTTTTCTCTTTTAAATAGTTAAATAACAAAAAAAAATGGGTGAACTATTTAGAAGTGTACCAATGACGATGATCCGGCTTTTAATTCCTAATGAGGCAGTTCATGAAACTGTTCACGAAATAGGAAATTTAGGAAAGATCAATTTTAAAGATGTAAATTCCTATCTTAGCAAAGAAATAAAAAAGAAAAAAAGAAAAAAAGAAAAAAAAAACAAACTTTTAAGATTTTATTTCTGCCTCTCACCCACTTTTTTTTGAACTCACTAACCTTCAAAAACTAAATAACCAAAAAAAAAAAAAAAAACAAAAAAAAAAAAAAAAAAAGTTGAATTCAACCTTAAGTGCATTTCAAAGGCCTTTTACAGCAGAAGTACGAAGGCTAGATGAAATTGAAAAAAAACTAAATTTCTTTCGGGCACATTTGGACGAGATTAAAGTGAAAGATATCCCTAAGGATCGATGGCTAACAAAAGAGCAAGAAAAAGAAATCCTCCTTGAAGATTTGGAAGCCCTCGAAGGTGTTTTTGAGGATACTGAGAACGATCTTAAGGAGCTTTTAAAAAACGAGGAAGAATTGAAAGTGCAGCAATTAGGATTATTCGAACAAATCCTTTTGATCGAGAAAGTGAACGATTTTCTTCTCAACAATGACGAAGTAATTTTTGAACCTCTTTTTTTTCCTTTTGAATTTTAGTTCAATGACTCATAAAAACTAACAAAAAATTATTTTTTTTTCTTCTTTTTTTTTTTTCTTTTTTCTACTTTATTTTTGTTTTTTTTTTTTTTTTTTGTTTTTTTGATTTCTTTTGTTCACTTTAAACACTTTCCATTCTTTTGATTTTTCTCTTAATGACGGTGGTTGAATTTTTTGAAATATTTTAGACACTTGAAATCGACTTTCCCAAAGAACACAAAACGAAGGAGGTTGATTTAATTTCTGTACCTCTTTTAGAAATGGAAAAATCAAGTTCTGATGAGATGAAAACAAAAACAGGACTTCAGTATGTTTCTGGAACGATTCCCAGAGAAAGGGTACCAATTTTGGAAAGAATTTTATGGAGAACAACCCGCGGAAATATGTTTTTAAGAACTGCTGAGATTGAAACAAAAATTAAAGAATTCCACACTGTAATTATTATTCTTTGTTCTTTGTTCTTTGTTCTTTTGACATTTCTTTTCGTTTTTTTGATTTTTTATTTTCTTTTTTTTTTAAAATTTTGATTTCTTGACAATTTGACTCAAATAACATGATTTGATTTTATTTTTTTTTTTTTTTGTTTCTTTCTGCATTTGGATTTTTATGGAAAAAATATAGAACAAATTTGTTACAAAAACTGCATTTTTAATCTTTTATCAAGGTGAAACAATTGGCGATAAAATAAGAAGAGTATGCACGTCAATGGGTTCGAATTTATATAACATTCCAGAAAACCAAAACGAAAGAAACAGAACTATCGAAAATCTGCGTAATCAACTTCAAGATTTAAAAGATGTTATCGTCAAAAGTAAAAACCATAAAGTAGAATCATTAATTCTATTAAGGGTTAATTTCCCCATTTGGTATGAAAGGATTCATAAAGAAAAAGCTATTTACTCTACAATGAATTTATTTCGATACGATCAAGCAAAAAAGTGTTTAATAGCTGAAGCATGGATACCAGAAGACACCGTTGCTGATGTTAGACATTGCTTAGCGAAATCTACTGTATGTTTTTTTGATTATTTTTTAAAGTTTTATCTTTTTTTTTCTTTTTCATTTGTTTCATCAAAATTTTTTGATTATTTTCAGAGTAAAAATCAGTTTTTAGGATTAGGAATTTTTTTGATTTTTAAAATTTTCTTGAGAGAAATCCATTTGTCTTGATATTTTTGATTTATTCATGAAAGATAACCTTTTTTTTTTTTTTTTTTGTGTGGTTTTTCTCCAAAATAAAAAAAATATATTTTCTATAATCACACAAACCAATAATACATTTTTTTTTTAAAATGTTACAAATCTAAGTAAAAAACATAAAAAATTAAGAAATCCTTTTCACACCAGTTTACTAATTGTTTAGGGAAAAAAAAATGAAACAAGTAAAAAAAGTGAAACACGATTTTTAATTCAAAACCTTCCTTAAAATTTAAAAGTTATGATCAATTCATAAAAGAAAAAATAAATGATTAAAGACAAAATGGAGGTTTAAACACAATAGTAGTTATTATAATACTATCTTTTAATATGGGTTTTTTATTTGACTAATCAATTATTAAAAATTTTAGAGAAAATTGACTATTTTTGTGATCTTCAAAATCAAATCTGATCGTATGATTTCGATAAAAAAGGGATAATTAAATTGTTTTTTTTAGAATGATTGAAAATAAAATAATGGATTATTCTTTGAAATTAATTTATTTCTTTTTTTAATTGATTTTACTTTTTGCTTTTTAGATTCTATTAATATTTCCCAATTAAAAATCGTTTTGAACCTTTTTTCCTTGTTTCACTTTTTCTTACCATATGGCCAGTTACTTATTTCAAAAATTTGTTCATAAAAAAGTAAATTTTTTTTTATTTTATTATTATTCAAGAGTGGTGATTCAACAAAAAAACCTAGGGACTCTACGGCACCCTACGGTACCCCCCCCTGAAACACCAAATTTATTTAGACTTTTTTCTCCTAGCTATAATGTAGGCAAGTTTAAAACTCATAGGATTGTTTTTATTAAAAAATGAAAAGAAAAAAATTTATTTCTAAACAAAGTCAAGAAAAAGAGAAAGAAAGCAAGAAATGAAAGAGTGTATTAGATTTATTGGTAAGGGTTAAGTGCTCAAGAGCTCTTAATCTGTTAAAGAGAGAGTTTTGAGTGACTAAATTTGTGACTCCTAATTTAAAGAGTAGTCAAAAGAATCTTTTAAATACAGTCATTAGTAGTATTTTAAACTCAATTTAATTTTCTAAAATGAAAGAGTGTAAAAAATAATAAAAGTAAAAAATTTTATTAAAAAAAAAAAGACAAATAAAAATTTTTTTTTTGCACCCCAAGTGCAGAATGGGCTGTTGGTTATTTCTTTTTATGTTGAAAATTTCTGTATCTTCACCAGAATTCATTTTAATAAAGAGGTCTAAATATTTGGCCAACTATAGATCAATTGAAATAGGTTACTTTCATAAGTTTTAATTTAGACCTTTATAGATAGGGATTCTTTAAAGCTCTGAGTTTTTAAGAATCAGAATTTGCTTTCGAAATTTTCTTTGTTGTTTTTATTATATTTTTTTTTTTTTTGCAAGTTTCTCAAATCTTGTTTTTGTCAAAACCTCGGTACGAAATACCGACTTGAACACCTTTACCCAGTCCAAGTACGGACTCGAAAGATTATACGGAAAGTCTGCTTCAGTTCGGTTTCAAATTGCATCAGTTGGATTCAGCTCTCTTCCATGCTTAAGCCCAGTTTAATTTGTTCAAGATCTGATCATCAACAAGTTCAATTGGCTTAAGATCTAATCATGAAAAATTTTTCCAATTCTTATAATGATTTTTCTCTTCCTTTTACCTCCTCCAAAAACTTTAACATCATGAAGAGGAGGAACTTCAGATAATTTAAAAAAAGAGAAATTTGGAAAAAGTAAAAAGTCTAAAAAATAAAAGAAAGATTTTCAAGAACCATTCAAAATTTAAGGCAAAACTGAACTGTTTTGTTTAAATATGTTTTGAAACATTTTTATGAACCTCACTTTTTTTTAAACTATTTTCCATTTTTCTTTTATTATACGAATTAAGGTAAGGCTATTTAAAAAAAAAAAAAAAAAATCAACAGCTATTTGAAAAAAAGTGAGACAAAAAAGTTTTCAAAAGTATCTTCAAAACAATTGATTAACTTCATTAGACATATTTTTCCAGGGATTTATTACAAACGTATTTAAAACCTCTTTAGAATTTTTATATTAATCCTTTTAAAAAAAATACACCAAAAAATTCTTAATAAGTTTCTGTACAATAGTCGGAAAACTAAAACAGAATTGATTTCTGAATCTATATTCAAAAAATATTTTAGAAAAACTTTTTCCAAATAACCTTGATTTATTTGTTAAAGATTTTTATTAATAAATATTCAAAATTTATCGTTTTTTTTTTTTTTTTTTTTCAAAAGCAATTAATCTTCGAAAAACAAAAAAGATCTTTGAACAGATAAATAATCACTAAGAAAATTGAGAAAATATAATATCTTTGAAAATCAATTTAGTTATTAGTAAAAAATCTTATGGTTAAAACGTTTTTCAGTGAAAGTTCAATAATAAAAAATCGGTAATGCTCATTTCCAAAAATTGTGATTTATTTTTTTGTAGTTTATAGTTTTATTTTTTTTTAATTTATAAAATATGTTAGGCTTTTATAGATTTAGAATAATTAAAAACTGAATTATTGATCAGATTTAATAATTAAGTGTTATTGAATAAAAAAAAAATAATTTTTTTTTTTTTAAATTTATTATTTCAGGATGAGTCACAATTTTTGAAATAGTGCTTAGTTTATACTTGAAATAATAATGATTCTTAATTATTATAAACAAAAAGAGAAAAAAATTTTAAAAAAAAAACTGAAGAAAATTTGATAAAAACTTTAATCCAAAAACAGAAAATAAAAAAAAAAAAAATTAAAAAAAAAAACTGTAATCTTCTTTTTTTTTTTGAATGAAATAAATTTATGAATTAATTCCTCAAAAAACTTTTATATTTATCAATTTTCTATTACATTCTTTAATTCTTTAATAAATATATTAAAATTTGAAAGGAAGCAAGTGGAGCGATGATACCAACAATTCTTGATATAATTGAAAACCCACCAAAATCCTCGGTTCCACCAACACATTTCCCTGTAACAGAGTTCCAAAAAGGGTTCCAAGCAATTATTGATTCATATGGTATTGCGAATTATAGAGAAGTCAACCCAACCCCATTTACAATTATTACTTTCCCCTTTTTATTTGGAGTAATGTTTGGAGACTTTGGGCATGGTATTCTTTTAACCATTTTTGCAATTTGGGTTTTAATGAATTCCAAAAAATTGGGAATCAAGGCACAAACAGACGAGATTATCAAAATCCTTTATGATGGTAGGTATATTATTTTCATGATGGGGTTGTTTAGTGTCTACTGTGGATTTATTTATAATGAAATATTTGCAGTTTCAATGAATTGGTTTGGTACATGTTGGGAGCCCAGAAATAATTCTACTGTTTTAGATCTCAAAACCAAAACATGTACTTATCCCGTCGGAGTAGATCCAAGCTGGGCAGGAACAACAACAGAACTATTATATGCCGATTCTTTAAAAATGAAACTATCTGTGCTACTTGGTATCAGTCAAATGCTCTTGGGCTGTGTATTAAGTTTATTAAACCATATCCATTTTAAAAAATGGTTAAACATCTGGTTTGAATTTATTCCACAAATGTTGCTCTTATTGTCCTTCTTTGGGTATATGTGCTTCCTAATTATTTATAAATGGGTTACCAATTGGTCTCATAGAGAAGGGCAAACCGGTGGCATACATTTAATTACAACTTTAATTAATATGTTCTTAAAGCCAATGGGCATGAAAAGCGATCAAATTATGTTCAAGAACCAAAACGCGATTCAATTAGTCTTGATTTTAATTTTTGTATTGACAATCCCTCTAATGTTAATTCCTAAACCATTGATTTTAAGACACCGCGCAAAAAAAAGAAAAAAAGAAATGGGCTTTCAGAGATTAAATGAAGTTTCAAGTTCCGAAGATGATAACGATGATAAAAACAAAAATAAAAGACAAGATCATGACCACGAAGAAGAATTCCAATTTAGTGAAGTCATGATTCACCAATTAATTCATACTATCGAATTTGTATTAGGCTCCATTTCTAATACCGCTTCTTATCTTAGAGTAAGTTTAATTTTATTCAACATTTGTTTAATAACTAATGAAAAAAAAAAAAAAAAAACAAATTTCTAAAATTATTAAGAATTGAATATTTAAATTATTATAAATTGATTTTAAGAGTTTGAAAACACAAAAAAAAAAAGTAAATTTATAAAATATGTTGAATGCTTGTCCTGCCTTTATAATAGTGATCTCTATGTTAGAAATTAATTTTATTTAATTCATCTGAAGATCACATCGACTAAATCCACATAATAGCTTTATTACACTATGCGATAAATTTACATTTTTGTTTGGGAACTTTCCTTTCAGGTTATTTTTTATTGAAAAATCATTTTTAGATTTTTTTTGACAAAGAACAATTTTAATATCAATTTGGTTAAAAGTTGTTGTTTGAAAATTTAAAATCTTTTGAATAATTTCGATCTTTTTTTTTTTTTTTGAATAGTTAAAAACTTTTATTTCAAAAAGTGTAATAGGGTATCAATCTATTTTGATTTAATGGAAAAATATATAATAAAGTGATTTAACCAAAATTGATAAATTTATTATATATATATATATATATATGGATTTTATTTGTAATTATGAATTAAATTGATTTTCAAATCAAAGAAAAGTTATCACAATTTTAATTATTAATTATATATAATTCAAATAAAAATTAACTTGAAGGGTCTAAATTCTTAAGATAATAAAAAAATGATTTTCAGTGAAAGTAGTTCACATATGCAAAAATGATTTCTGAATTTTTAATGTTTTTTTGATAAAATTGTGATTTTTTCATTAACTGTGATACTTTTCTGGTATGCTCTCAAGGGCCAAGAAACTTGACAATATATTTGATGTCTTTCGTAACATTCTATTGTATTTAAAAAAAAAAGGAAGTGATTTGGAGTAGAAAAGTCAAGAGAAAATGGAAAATACTTTTTTCAAATTCAAACAAAACCAAAACATCTTCAATCGTTTATTAAATGGGATTTGTTGGAATTTAAAACATCAAATATATTGTCAAGTTTCTTGGCCCTTGAGAGCATACCAGAAAAGTATCACAGTTAATGAAAAAATCACAATTTTATCAAAAAAACATTAAAAATTCAGAAATCATTTTTACGTATGTGTTTAGGTTTAATAAAATAATTAAAATCAAAAAAAAAATCGAATAAAATAAATTCTAGAAAAAATACTAAACTAAAATTCAAAATTTTCCACACAGCTAAAATGTTCCAAATTTGAATAAAATTATATTCTTGTGATTCTTTTGACTGTTTTGAACTATGACGGAAAATTTCGAAGAGAATTTCAACAAATTTACCAATGCATTTTTTTACGTTTTGCATTCTCCAAAATTTTTAATTCATCGATAATTTATTAGTATTTATTGTTATTGATTTTTTCTTTTGTGGTATATTGTAAATTTTTAATAATTGTTAAAATTTTAATTATTAACAGTTCTAAACTAGTATTTTTTCTAGAATTTATTTAATATGATTTTTTTTTTTGAAAATTGGAATTTTGGTGTGACAATAAATTTGAATTGGGGTTTATTATAGATTTGGAAATTTGATTCTATAATTTTTTTCAAATATTTATTTCTTTATTAAAGTAGTGAAAATGTTTTATCGAACAATCTTTTTTTCGAAAAATATAAGATAAATTTTTTTAAAAACCCAAATTCTGATTTTATTTTTGTTTTTCAATCAATACTAATTTTATTTTTATTTTTTTTTCCCTATATCTTATTTTTTTTTTTGAAATAATTTAGCTTTGGGCACTTAGTCTTGCACATTCACAACTTTCAAAGGTATTTTGGGAAATGATCTTTTTAACAACGGCTAAGATGGAAAAAATCGGATTTATTTCAATTTTCATCGGCTTTTGTGTTTGGGCCGTCTTAAGCGTTATTGTTCTTTTAGTTATGGAATGCTTATCCGCTTTTTTGCATGCATTGCGTTTACATTGGGTTGAATTTAATAGTAAATTTTATGTTGCTGATGGTTCAATAAAGTTTGAACCTTTTTCATTTAAAGAAATTAAACAAGAAGCAAAAAATTACCGATCGTAATCTATTTATTCTACATATTTGTACTGAATGATGTAATTTAATATAAAAATATTTATATTTTATTCGTTTTTTTTCCAAAATATATTTCAATTTGATTGATTTAGACATTATTATTTTTATTTTTTTTTGATTATGAAAACTTTGAAAATTAACAAAAATTTTTAGATTTATTTTTATTTATTATTTTTTTTTAATAATTTTCTGTTTTTTTGTTCATTTGAAAGCTCTTCTTTGATAAAATTCTATTTCAAAAAAGATTTCAAAAATCAACTTACTTTTATTATTTATTTGAATTTAAGGACTATTCGAATTTTATGCTCTGTGAGGGTTGAAATAAAATACTATAAGCAGAAAAAAGGTTTGAAAAGACAACGAATTGAGGAAAAGTCAAAATATTGCAATTTATGGGATTTTTGGGATTTTTTAGATTTGGCTGGAAAATCATTTATTGATCCAAAAACTTATTGAATTTCCCATACAAAACAAGGCAAAACTAAAAAAATATTTTATTTTGTATGAAGAAAATGCCACTCCACTTTCTTTTCAAGTATATTTATACTCTCTCGCTACACTCTAACATACTTGAAAAGAGAGTGGGGTGACATTTTCCTGATGAAATATTTTTCTTCAAAATTTGTTGAGAATAATTTGGATTTGAGCATTCAAAAAAATACATAAGTAAAAAAAAAAAAGTCAACAGCCGACTTTTTAATTCAAACACAACTCAGGAGTGATTGGAAAAGGAAAGTTTTTGGGAATAAATAACAACCCTATTAACTAAATCAATACACTTAGCTTTTGAATACCCAACCAAACAAAATTAACCCAAAAAAATTCAGCATCAAATAAGTCAATTTAGATACACCAAAGAAGAAAGTAAGGAATTCTTTATTTTTTCAAGAATACTATCAAGATTTGTGAAGAGAAAATAACAAAGATGTTAAATTCAACTTAAAAATGGCTTTACCAAACTCAAAATTTTCCAAAAAAAACCTAAATTTTTCAAGTTAGCAAGATCTATAAGATCGAGTTTCTTTTAAGTCTATAAATATGTTACTATTTGGAAAAATAGTATTCACTAACCATAAAATTTGGATCCCCCTTAAATGAATATAATTCTTTTTTCTACTTTATTTAAGGCGAGATAAAAAATTCTAAAAATGGAACTTGAACGACAAAAATTGTACAAATTCTCGATTTTTCAAAATTGTCAGTTCTATTGAAATTTATTGGTTATTGAAATTTTAAACCTCTTTTTTCAGTTAGGTTATGGTATTTTCAGTTAGGAGAGATATTTGTAAGGGTTACTTTGGTTAGTTTGGGATATTTTGGTTTGTCTTGTAATAAATAATAATAATGAAGATAGTCATCAAACTCAGGTCAAGTCACTAAGAGCTAAATATTTTTGACTGAATAGTGGTTGTTAAAATTATATATTGGGTAAATGTTTTTAAAGATATTTAGTATAAGATCATTTCAATAATTTTGTATTTTTGACAGTTCTATAAATTAAATACTACTAATCAGAGAATAATTTTATTATTTTAAATCCCAAAAATATGAAAAACGTCTTCAAACTTTAATAACAAAGAACATCAATCAATGTATTCTTCAAAAATTTGAAAGATTATAATAAGACAGTTTCTGAAATTTGACTAATTTCTACAATTAATAATATCACTATAAAAATGGTAATTTTTTTTTTCATAGATTAATTGTAGATACTAATATTCTGAGTAAACCCAAATAACCCCTTTACCTTTGAAATATATTTATTTTTTGAATTTTTATAAAAAGATTCAAATATATAATATAGTTAAACAATTATCTTTGAAAGAAAATTAGATTTTAAAATTCTATAGGTTCATAGAATAAAAAAATTCTTTGAAAAAATAATTTCAAATTTTAAAAATCAATCATAGTTTTTGTGATTTTGAGCAGTGAAAAAAATACCGGACATGAAAAAAATCCCGGACAAGATTTTTAATTGTGAATATTAGTAAAATTATTGTGTAATTTCATTTATTTACAATTAAATTCCTTTTTTTAAGAATCGAACTTTTTCAATTATACCCCCCCCCCCACTTATTAGAATGATGATTGATGAAATCACACTTGTTCAAAACACCATTCAATCAACCAAAAAACAAGAAGAAAAATTATCATTTTCCAAACTCTAGTAAACCTCAATAAAACACGATTGTTTTTCAAAAAAAGTTGAACAACATATGGTTATCAAACAATTACTCGAGTATTCTGGAGACACCTTACTTTGATGGACTTTAGATAGGTTTATTACTAATCTCATAAAAAAATTGGTTATTTATAATAAGGATTTGATTGAAATTAAACAAAAATTTTACTAATACTCACAATTAAAAATCTTGTCAGGGATTTTTTTCATGTCCTGTATTTTTTTCCCTACTATAATTTATATTTCCATCCAAATTTTGTACAAAATATTTTTTTTATTGGTATAAAGTTTATCTAAAAATTAAAATTTTTCGAGTTTTAAAGATTAAAACATATTACCCTTTACTGGAAATTTTTTGGGGGCCTTTTCACATATAATAACCTATTTTTTTTTTCAAATAATAATTTATTGATTACAAAAGATATTTTGATATCATATAGAAAATTTGTTTTATCTACTGATACCATTCAATATCAATATCTATATTTAATTCTAAATAATTTAAAAATAAAAAAGAAGAAAAATTTTTTAAAATAAAAATAATATTTTTTTTTAGTTTAAAAATTGAGCAGTTTTCTCAAGACAACAACTTTTTATTTTATTTTTTTTGATTATTGGCAATATTTCTAGTCAAATTAATAGTTCTACCCTACAAAATATGATATTTTTTTATATAATTTTAATAATTTCTATTTTTAACTGTTTAAAATCTCGACATGAAATAAACTATATTTTTCCAAAAGAGAGCATATACCAAAGTTATTTTACAAAATATGAATTAATGTTGATTGAACATTTTAAATAATATAAAGATTTTTTATTTTTTTTACTAATCATCATAATTCAAAAAAAAAAAAACTTTTTGAGTTTAGAATATTATTTTTTTTATCATTAAATAATATTTATAAGCTATTTTCTAAAAAAAAACCAACATAAATTAGGTTGTATTATCTATTAAAAGAGCTTTTATTTCATTAATTCCTATTCTTAAAAGAAATCGGTTTGTAATATATATATATATATATATATGAATTTGTTTATTTTTCTTGGCTGGCCTTTTTTTTTAGAAAATCATCTTTAGATTAAAATTTTAATTTTCACTAAAACAAATAATTTTTTTTTTCAATAAGAACATTATTTTTGAAATCTTGTACAAAAAATGAACTTTTCATATGATTCTCCTTTTAGAATTTCTTATACTTATTATAAAACTAGAATTGTTGTTTAATAATTATTAATAATAAACCCATGTATTAAGATTTATATTTCTCGGAATAATTAAAATGTTTCGAATTGTAAAAAACTTGGAAAAAATTACAAAAAGAAAAATCTTTGAAAAAAAAATTTAAAATAAATGAATATTCATATTTTTTTCCAATTAAAAAAAAAAATAAAATTATTTAACTACTTTATCTTTGAACAATTTTGAATTTTTATGAAAATTAGAATATGGACTATAGACAATTAAGAAAATAAATATATTAGCTCATTAATATCATTTTTAATCTTTTCTTATTAACTTGATGGAATTTAGTTCAAACATAGGTGGTAAAGGATTCAGTGAATATACTCATAAGAGATAAATTTTCAACAAAATTTAATCTCAAAAAATAATATTATAGTAAAAAAAATTATGAAAAAAGCCATCATCTCAATATTCCTTAATTTGGAATTATTTTATAACTTGATTGCTGTTACAATTTTCTGCCTGAAAAGTTATATTGGTATATATAAATTGGTTTTAATTTAATTTTTAAGGATCTAGTTATTATCATCCAGTAATTTTTTACACAGGGGGTAACCTTCTACTAAAAAAAAAGTATTCTAATACTATACTTCATTTGATTAAGAAGTTATAATATCAAAAAAAAATAATTCCAGATAATCTTCCTTGGTAAAAGAATGTAAATAATAATAATAATAAATGGTCAAAAGAATTCTCAATTTAAAATTTTCAAAAGTTAAAAAAATACCAATCCTTTCTTATTGTCTATTCCCAAAGGGTTAAATTTCTTACATTTCAAACAACTTGTTTTCTTTCAGTTCAAAATTGATCTGATTAGATTTAATCTAGTTAGTGTTTATTTTATACCACCTGTCATTTTGACAAAGTAAGGATTGTGTAATATTTTTGATATAAAAATTACTTATTAAAAAAATAAAGAAAAAAAAATCATAAAGATCTTGTAAAAGTTCCAAAGAACAACACTTTAAAGATATAAAACAAATATAATTGCATACTAAATTTCAATTCAGCACGATTAAAATTAAAAAAAGAGTGCGACTCTTTTGCTATCTTTTCTAAAAATTTCCATTTTTTTTATATTGTTGATTTTTCGAGATTGATCTAACATATTAAATGTTAATTGGTTTTTAATTTGTATTAGGTTTGTATAAAAGTTTCTAAAAATTTTTAATTTCCATTTCAAAAAATTATTTTTTACAATAATGTTTCAATTCTTAAATCCCTTTTAATACTGATAAATTCAAATTTATTTGATAAAATTTGTAGTTAAATTTTCATTTTTGAATCTTTGAACTCAACAAATAAAACTACTCAAGAGAAAGAATCTTTTGAAAGTTAAGTCAATTTTACAAAGTTTCTTCATATTTAAACCTTTATAATGTGTTAATTCAAAGCTTGTGTAAATAAATTTGTAAAATGGAAAATGAATTAAAAATTTTCAGATATTTCTTTGAATTTATCAGTATTGATAAATGAAACCAAAAATATTTCCAAATTTTAATTCACAAAACAATCTCAACTACAATAAAAAAATGGAAAAGAAAAAAATTTTCAAAGCAAAAAATGATTTCCAAAAAATTTTTTTAGAATATTTAACTTTATAATATTTTGATCATTAATTAGAAACAAACAGAAAATATATTTTTAAAATTTCAACGTCTCTAAGCAATACACATCTAATCCATAAGTCAGCATTAAAAGGGAAATAGACAGTCAATCAAACCCTTTTTCTTATCACATTTATCACATAACTTGAAAGAGCACGAATATTATAAAAGGTTTTTAGGGACTTTAATGTTTTACAATTTAATGAAGATTGATGACAAGTTTTTTTGTTTATTGGCTGCCTTGAAAAAATCAGAAGCAAATTATCAAAAAAATGAAAATTATGTTTTTACTATTTATTTATTTTTCAAAAAGTCAAAATTAATAATTTTTTGCCGAAAGCCATGAAAACATTTTGAAAAGAATGTGAAACAATAAGAGCATGTGTATAGAACTATATTAAAAGATTGATTTTTCTCGGCTTTAAATGAAACTAGTCAATGTATATTTGTCAAATTTTATTTTAAAAATTTAATCTTCATCTCTATCTTCAAGAATACCCTCTTCAACATCTGGGTCGATGAATACAACGATTCCTCTTTGAAAGATTTTGTCGTCTCTGTATATGATTGGGAACAATTGGACGAATTGTGGAGATTCATCTTCATAATCATCAAGATCGTCAAGGTCCTCTTCAATATTAATACAAGACTCTTCGTCAAAGGTTGAATCTTTTTCAAGATAAGCAAATGTGATAGCTTCATGGTTAATTAAAATATCTAAAAAGAAATGCATTGTTTTTTTAAAGAAAATTTTGAGTTCACTTAAGGTTTCATTGGTAATCCATTTTGATTTTTTTTTCATTTCGTTTATCAATTTATCTGACTCCCATTCCATTTGTTTATCAGGGTGGATTTTATGGTATTTGTTGACCAATACAAGATCAAGAAATTCGTTTCCAAAATTTTCACTATGGTTAACATTTTTGAAGATTATTATTTTTTTTGTGATGATAATTATAATAAATTGAAAAATTTAATAAAAATTGAAAAATTTAATAAAAATGAAAATTTTTTTTTTCAAAGAAAAATATGGATTTTAGAGTAGTTTTAAAAAAGTGAGACAAAAAAATAATTTTCCATCAAGTTCTGAAAATGAATGGGTTTATTGGCGTTTTATCTACTTTTTTTACAGATACTTTTGAAAAGTTTTTCTGGTACTCTTTTTTAAAATGACTCGGTTATTAAAAAGAAAAAAAAGAAACAAAAAGAAAAGAAAAGAAATGAAAAGAAATCAAAAGAAACGAAACAAAACGAAACGAAAAGAAAGAAAATGATGATTCGAATTAGGTTGCTTACTTCTTAAAAAGATCAATTTTAAGTTCATTTTTTAATCTGTCACTGTAATTTTGAACTCTTTTTGTAATATTTTGTAAAATATTTCGGATAGCATCTGATAACAATTGGTATTCCATGCTGACAAATTTTTCGTCGAGACTAAAGATCATATTTTTTAGTGTATCAATGAAAAAACGAGGGATAATTTTATCTGAAGAAATTTCGTTTTTTTTTCGATAGGCATCAGATTTGAGTGTAAACTTGATTTCACTTTCATCCTTATTTATTCTATTAATAGCTCTGCTATACAAGCTTTTAATCTCTTGATCTTTCATATTTCGAATTTTACTTAATAATCGTCGGTTAATGATCCACTCATCATTTAAATCTTCTTCCTTTTCAGAAGATTCACTGTCTTCCTCGGAGGACCACATTGGCTCTTGTTCAGAATTCTTTTCATCCAAGCTTGGTTTACTTTCAGATTCATTTTCGGAGCTCTTTTCAGAATTTTTTGGATATTCAGATTCGGAGGTTTTTAAATTTTTATTCTCTTCTTTCTCTTCTTCTTCTTTCTCTTCTTCTTCTTTTTCTTCTTCTTCTTTTTCTTCTTCTTTTTCTTCTTCTTTTTCTTCTTCTTTTTCTTCTTCTTTTTCTTCTTTTTCTTCTTTTTCTTCTTTTTCTTCTTTTTTTTCTTTTTCTTCTTTTTTTTCTTCTTCCTTTTCTTCTTCTTCCTTTTCTTCTTCCTTTTCAGATTCAGATGTTTCTTCTTTTTCTGATAAATCAGACCATCCTTTTAAATTTTTCCATTCCTCATCATCATTACCGCTTTCAGAATTTGATTTATTTTCTTCGTTTTCGTTTTCGGATTCATCATCATCTTCATCACTTGGTATTTTTCCAGATTTCTCTCCAACAATATTTTCATTAATGACAATTTCTTCTTCTAATTCAGGCTCACCATTGTCACTTGGTATTTTTCCTGATTGCTCACCAACAACATTTTCATTAACTAAAACGTTTTCAATAATTTCTTTTTTTGGTTCTGGTTCTGGTTCTGGTTCTTTTTCAGATTCAGATGTTTCTTCTTTTTCTGATAAATCAGACCATCCTTTTAAGTTTTTCCATTCCTCATCATCATTACCGCTTTCAGAATTTGATTTATTTTCTTCGTTTTCGTTTTCAGATTCATCACCACTTGGTATTTTTCCTGATTTCTCTCCAACAATATTTTCATTAATGACAATTATTTCTTCTAATTCAGGCTCATCATCGTCACTTGGTATTTTTCCTGATTGCTCACCAACAACATTTTCATTAACTAAAACATTTCCAATAATTTCTTCTTCTTCTTCCGATTCTGGTTCTGGTTCTGGTTCTTTTTCATTTTCCTCCTCATCTGTTGAACTTAAGTCGTCTTTAATTTCTTGTTTTTCGATAGAGTCTTGTTTTTTTTCATTTTTCTTTTCTGAATTTGCTTTTTCGCACTTGCATTCTTCGTTTTGTTGAGTACTTTCGGTGGTTTGGTGTAACCTTTGGAAAAGTGAAAATGCTTCTTGTTCATTAGCTTCTTTTTTGCTAAAAAGAAATTGATAACTAAAGTCTTCTGATTTTTCTAATTTTGGAAAATTGGCTCCCATATTTTTGTCTCAATAGATGAAAGAAAGAAAAAATAAAATAATAAAAAAAAAAAACTAAAAAAAATAAAGCAACTTAGAAAAAAATAAAAAATGATTACTTATCTTCAAAAATCAACTAAAACTTCCTCTTCAGAGATCTTTTTTGAGACAGAAATTTTGAAGAAAGGGTTTTTGTTTTATTATTCAAATTGAAAAATTTTAGAAATGGGGAATTTTTATTTTTTAGATTTCGGATAAATGAATAATTCAATCACCCATAACTTTCAACTCATACCTTTTGGGTTTGTTAAATTTTATTTGAATTGTTGTTTTTAGTTCAAGATACATTTATTTTTCTTTTTTCTGAAAACAAATCAAAGAGAATTTGAAACTTTATATCACTCTCTTGATACTAACTTGATTGAATTCAACAACAGAGTTAAATTTCAGACAAAACCATGCCAACCAAAACCTTACAAACTAGAAAAGAAGAAAAACGAAATTATGTTTGAGATTTCTTGAAAAAAAGTAATTTCTTGTTGGAATCCCAGAAAAGTTGCTTAAATGAGTATCGTCTACCAAAGTAAAGTTTAAGAAAAAGGTTGTAACTAATTGAATGTGAATCAAATTAGTGCCCCAATTATTCAAGTGTATCGAAAAAATCGAATAGTAAAATAGCAACTAAAAGATCTTTTTTTCATCAATAGTAAAAAATCCCAGATAAAAAAGATCCTAATCTTTGAAAAAAAAACTGGATTTTGCAAGACATTTAAAGGTCAAAACCTCAATCTAAAGACATTCGAGTTGAACAATATATTCTTAAATTTGTCTTGAAATGTAGATTAGTTGCTAAAAAGATCAGAATTTTTTTAAAAAATTATATAATTAACGAATAGATTATTTAGAAAACTTTTCAGAGATTGAAATTAGATAGGTTTAACCATTAGTTTTTTTAAAAAAAGGTAAAACAATTATTCTTTGGGTTTTTTATGTTAACAGTCATTGAGTTAGTTAGTTAAGGGACTAGAAACTCTTATTTATTTTTAATTCCGTTGGTCAAAGAGTAATTATTTAAACAAGGATTTAATTAAACCAGATATACGATTTCATTTATCAACTTTAAAGAGGTGGTTTATCATTTTTAAAAGAGTTTATTATTCCCAAATTAATTTTTAGTTAAAATCTTGATTATTTTTTATTGGTATTTTTTATCAAATGAGAAATTGAAAAATATGCAAAAAAATTCCTATTTTGAAGAAATCTCACGTAAGAATTTCTAAAGAGTTTGTATGAACAAACAACCTTAATCCTTTAATCTTATTTTAAAAATACAATAAAAATAAATCAAATATTGAAGCCTTGAAGATCCAAAAATAATTGATTATCTATTTTGTCCACAAATATTTATTAAATTTCTTGAAATTTAAAAGATTAGGCAATATTCTTTTTCAAATATTAAGACTATAAACAAAAAAACTTTTTATATTAAAATCAGTTATTTCATAATATCTATTATTTTTTTATTATTAGATTTATCAATTTGAATTTGTTATATTTGTTTGAAAATCTTTCAAAAAATTGAGAAATAATTGTAAAGTCGAGCTATACATTTAATCTTTCTGTTATTAATAACTCACCAGAAGAATTAAAATTGGGTTATTAATTATTGATTATAAATAATCAAATTAAAAATTATTTCCACAAGTTTACCTTAGTTGAATTTTCCAGGTTTTAAAAAAGTATTTTATAAGAATTTTGGATTTGATTGTTTGGTTCTTTTTCTCATGATTTTTTTGATTAAACATAAAGAAAGAAAAAATTGTTTGGAACTGTTCATTGAATCAAAAAATTATATTTTTTTCTAGTTTATAATAATTATTGTAATTTTTTTGAAATTAAGTAGATTTTTTAATATGAGTTATTTTAGAACTTAGTTGTTAAATTTTTAAATTGTATTTTTGTACACTCCCTTTACATATATTATGATTTCTTTCATCTTTCAAAGAAAATAATTTTTTTTAAATAATTTAGAAATATATTGAATTTTGAACTTTTTCCAAAATGAGTAAAATGGGCCAGACTTTTAAAAAACAATAATTTCATTTCTGAAAATAGCTTTAAAAGTAAGTTTACTTTTGCAATAATCAGATTTTTACACCATTTTTCAATTTCAAGATACGGTGAAATTTATTTGGATTTACAATTAAATTTACTTAAGATTTTTTTTTAATTTACTCGTCCCTTAAAATAATATGTACAAAAAAGTTTAATCTACACTATATTTAAAAATAAAAAGCCTGTTTTTTTTTGTTATAAAAGACCTATACATTAATCGATCAAAGAAACCCCCAATCAACCACCATACAATTCTTATTGATCTCATAAAGTTCTATTATTTAAAATGAAATGCAAAAATGAAGGTTAAAAAATTGGAAAAATTATCTCAAAAAATAGAGTAATATTTTTAATCAATTAATTAAAATCTAAAAAATTTAAAAATTTCCTTAAAAAAAACTGAGAAAATTACAGACAAAAATAGAACAAAAGACATTCCAAATTTAAAATTAATTGAAAATATCAAGGGGTTTACTTTTCAAAATTGATTTGAACTTAGGTATACTACTGAGTAAAAAATTAGATATTGGATTTGAAAAAAAAAAAAAAAGTAGAAACTATACAGTCAGTTTCACTTTTAAGGCACAAACTTTCAACGAAATTTAAGGCACAATTAAAATTTCAAATTAAGGCACAAAATTTGTAATCTGTTTCTAGTAAAATAAATTGTAAAAAAAAAATTACAAATTTTGTACCTTAATAAGAGATTTTTTTGTGTCTTATTTTTCGTTGAAATTTTGTGTCTTAAAAGTGGAACTGACTGTAGGTTATTTTTTAAAAAGGATTATACATTTTTTTATATGCCTTATTTTGCCCACCAAAACCTTTCAAATTAATACAAATAAAAATAATTACTTTTGAAAAGGATCAAAGTCTAGTTTTTTCACAACATAAAAAATAATATTCGAATTTCAATTTTAAATAATGGAAAGTGAATTTTGAAAAAAATATTCACAAACGACTAACTTGATCAAAATTAAGAGTAGAAAAAAATGTATAATCCTTTTTTAAAAATAAAATTTGTTCTCTGGTTTTCCTTCTTGAATTAAAATAATATTTAATTTACAACAAAGTAGTATACCCAAGGGCAAATCAGGTTTGAAAGTAAAAAACTTGAGGTTATGATTAAAATTGAGATTAGTAATTAAATATGTTACAAATTCAATTCATCCTCATATTTTACATTGATTTTATAACATTTTGTTATTTTAAATTGTCAAATTTATTTATTTAAGGACAACTTTGATAATTCAAATAATTGTCACAAAGGATTTTTGTGACAATCCCATTTAAATTATGAAAGGAATTTAATGATGATATTCTCCGATTTGGATCAAAATTGCATTTTTATACAGTTTTTTAATGTAAAACGAAGATAAAATAGATATAAAAAAATCAAAAACCCTTAGTAAGGAAACTTGAAAATGGTATTGAAAAATAATCACGATTTTTGAGCTTCAAAAACGAAAGATCATTTCAAACATTCTTGATAAAGGCCTCTAACTTTTGAAGATTGTCTGTCTATGAGTTTTGATCAATTGAGTTGCTTGGTTTTTTATCAAATCATACCAATTCCTACAAATAAATTCTGATTTTTTCTTACTTTTTTTTATTCTTGGTTCTTTTTGTTTTTTCTTGACTTAAATCCCCCATTAGGATCTGGTGTGGCTATTTTTTACTTTATTTTAATATTTTGAAAGAATCTACATTCACTAATCCTCAAAACACTTTATTCATTTTTATGTGATTTTTTTTTGTTTGTTTTATCTTTTTTTCTCTTGAAAAGCTGAATTGTTTTTTTTAATACAAATTGGGTTCGGAGTAGTTAAGGGTAGAGGTTTTGTGGAATTTTAAATTAATTGATTAATATAAAAAAATTTTCAAAAAATATTCAAACTTTTTTTTTTAATCAAAACAAAATTTTAAAATTTGGGTGAGAAAAAATGTTCTTTCTTTTTTCAGAATTGAGCATTTTGGCAAAATCCAATGCAATCACAAAGACATTAAAATGCCTTTTATAAAATAATTCATTGTTTTAAAATAACAAAGAACAATTTCTCAAAAATTTCCAATTTTCTCCATTTTGACCTTGTATGCGAAAACGAAAAACGATTTAAACTTAATTCACAAATAAAACAATTATCCTTGGTAATTTTCAATAAGGCCAAATGGTTTCCAATTTTAACTTAATTCGAAATTTTCCAAAAAATTCATTTTTTCCGGACCTTTTTTTTTCATTTTTTTAATACAAGGTTGGCAAAATTCTTACATTTTTAGTAAAAAAAATCATTTTTTCCTTCTTAGATCTATCTGAATAAATATTTTTGAGATTTACGAACCCCAAAAAACTCTTTAGATTACACTTTTACTTGATTTTTCAATTGCAAACATTATCTTTGAAATTAACTATATTTTTTTTTTTCCTTTTTTACCTGGTTGAACCTTCTTTTATTTGTGAAGTAGAGTTACAAAAGAAAATGATCAAGTCGTTACTTGATAATATTGTAACAATGAAACATTGAAGTGTGAGTAACTTGTAAATAAAACCAAAAAAGCAAAGGATAAAAATTACCAAAGAATAAAAACAAATAATATCAAAAAAAAAATGAGATTAGATAACTTAAACAAGGATCACCAAGTGAACATTCATGATCAATTATCAAATTATTAAATCAATCAAAAGTATTCTAGCTGTGATTTTGGGAGTTCTTAATCTAAGATAGCATTGTTTTTTTTTTTTTTTTGATTTTTTTTTACCAATTACTTCATAGAAAACTTATTTAAATTTCTTTTTCTTTTTTCTTTTTTTTTTCCTTTTTTTCTTTTCAATTTTTTGCTTTTTCTTTTGAAACATAAAAAATTTTGAGTATGTCTTTCCCTTGAAAAATCGTGAAATCTATCATTTTACTCTTAAATTACCTCTGAGGAAATTTAAGTAAAAGGAAATTTAGAGTGTAATTGAAACTTCTTCCATCAATAAATAATAAAAAATATTTAATTTTTCGGAGCAAATTGAAATTTTCCTTTTACTCAATTAACAAGAAAAAAATTATAAAAAAAGTTAAAAAGCCCCAAATAAAACCTAACCTAATTAAAAAATTTTAATCAACAACATACAAACCACCATTTTTTTCAATTTTCACTAATCGATGTAAACTCTTCAATTCTGATGATAAAAAAAAAAAAAAAATTCTTTTTTTAACAGATATCAAAATTCATACAAACTCAAAGATCAATCAGCTAAGAATCGAAATAACAAGATCTTGTAACTAAAACAAGGTAATCTGATTTTCATTCTTTGGGATTGTAAACCTTAAAAAGAAGTAATTTTTTAAAAAATAATTGATTATTAACTTATTTAATCAAACACAAAACCAAGCAACATTTTATTAAAATTAGTTTTTCACAATTAAAATTTCAAAACAATTTTGGAATTTTTTTTAAAAAAATAAAAAGGATCTCTAAAAATTCCAATATTCAAAAATTGTAAAAGATCATATTAATTAACAATGGTTTTCCGAAATTGAATACTAAAATCTACTCCTATTTAAAAAAATAAGTATGATAACACTTTTCAATAGGTGAGAACTTGTTTGAATTACAACTTTTTTTGACAATCAAGTTTTAAAAAAATGATGACTAACCTTTGAATTTGGGTTACAAGTTGGTGTAATTAAAAAACCACCTATTAAAAAACTAACCCATCCCTACTTTTTAAAAGAGATATCTTTAATAAAGTTTTAATTCTGACAATCAAATAAAAAAGTTTTAATTTATTAAAAGAGATATATTCATAAATCGAAAACTAAACAAAAGTCTGAAATACAGTTTTGAATTAATAGAATTTGTAAAATTGTTTTTTTAAGATTTTTATTATGGTGAAATTGCTTCTTTTGATCAATTAAAAAATAACCAAATAAACAGAATTTCACCCTTTTAACTTGCAGTTATTGAACAATACAACAATTGGGTATATTTGAAACACCTTTCAAAATTACATATTGAATGAGATATTCTTGAACAAGAAATTACATCAACTCCAAATAAATGAAATAAATCACAAAGCGAAAAATTGGATCAAATAGAGAAAATTTGAATCGTAATTCAAAGTTTCATCTCAAGGAATCCTTAGAAACATTTTCTGATACTATTTTCCTGGTATCTTGATTTGGTTAAAAAAGTGCTATTATTCCACAAAGTTGTTTTTCTCTTTTTCATCTTTAATAAAATAAAGTTTTTATGTGTGTTGTATATCATTAAAAGCTTAATTAAGCCTTTCTTTGAATTGATTTATTTTTAAATAGAGTCCAAAACTTGAGTTCCTTGAATTTAGATCAAAAAAATCAATTTTTTAAGATAATCAAAATAAAAATTATTCATTCTTTTTATTGACATAATTATTTATTAACTATTTCAATCCTTACATTGTTATTTCTAAAAAAGCAAAGTGGTTCGGTTCAACTTAGGTTTACATTTTTTTTAAAGAAACAAACCAAATTATTTTGTAAAAAAAATAAAAACAAGAAGGCACTAATTCTTCAAAAAAATATTAATTGATATGCCGAAGAAGAAATACAAAATAACATATTTTCGAAAAAATCAAAAATACACAAAAATCATAAAAGAAAAGATAAACATTCAAGAAGGAAACGAATTAGAATTAGATCAGGACCAAGATCAAGAACAAAAAATAAAAAAAAAACACTGTTATCATATTTTAAAACAGGATCTTGTAGAATCTCAGGATAAGAGTTTAATTTCAGATTTCACGCAGATATTACCAGATGAACTGATTATGGAAATTTTTTCCTATTTGTCTGTGAAAAACTTATGTAAGTGCAACTTGGTCTCGAGGAATTGGAATAGATTATCTAATGATGATTTATTATGGTACAACCAAGATTTAAGGTTATCCAAAACATTTTCGCGATACTTGTCAGGTTGGAAAGCCATCCATTTTGTGAAAAAAAACAAAAATCATAAATTTGTTGAAAATTTGGCTGCCTTTGATAAAGTTAATTCTCTTAATTCTTTCCAATATTTTTCAGGTTACAAATGTACATCCCATAACCACCCGTGTATCCTTCTTTATAAAAATAGTTTTAAAATCTCTGGTAAAGGTATTTTTTTGCAAGTTCCATTGAATAAAACTCAACAAGCTCTCAATTTATATGCATTATTATTGAAACAAAGAAAATACCACCCAAAATTTCAAGTTGGCAAAAATTTGAACTATAATTTTCAATTAAATAAACAAGATCGATCACTGACTGTAAAAAAGATTTCAAACAATTTCTCAAAAAAACCTATGTGTAAAAAATTTTTTTAATATTATCACAAGATTAAATTGTTTTTTTGAATGATAATTATTATATATATATTTAAGTGATTTTGTTATCGTTTATTATTTGTTTCTGTTTCAACTATGAGATCTATTGTATTTTTTATGATTAAATGTATATTTTTTTTCGTTTTTAAAACAAAATTATTTTTTTTATTATTAATTCTTGAAAAAAAAATTAATAAAATATCTAATTTCTTTTGTTAAATTTATATTATTTTGAAATTTTTCCATCAAGTAAAACTAGAAAAGGTTCGAAATATATTAAATAAAGATAGTTTAGGTATATAATATGTCGATATTTATAGGTTTGTAATTGGTTACAATTATTTTCAAAGAAAATTAATTTGAGAATA
Source organism: Anaeramoeba flamelloides (assembly GCA_027625915.1). Taxonomy (NCBI): domain Eukaryota; family Anaeramoebidae; genus Anaeramoeba; species Anaeramoeba flamelloides. The sequence goes on along the minus strand of JANTQA010000032.1, from coordinate 4,683,642 downwards.
AGATTTATTACCAATATAAAATAGTTTCATAAATTGATTTGTGTCTACCAAGACACAGTCTAAAATTTTAGTATGTTGTTAATGCATTAAAATAAAATTCTTTTTTCATGATTAAAAGGTATCTAAAAAGTTGATTAGGAAAAGAGTTAAGAAAGTTGATCTACTAAAATAAAAATGATCTTGTATCTAGTAAAAAAAAACTCAACAAATTTATAAAAAAAACTAAAATTTCAGATAAATTTAGAGGTTGAATTCTCAATACTCAGACTTCAAAGTTGAAAAAAAAATCAGAGATTTGTATAATTAGTCTTCCGTTTTGATTGGTTAATATAAAAATAATATTTTGTATCAAAATTTAATAATTAATCAAAAAGATTATTTTGAAAAATGTGGTTTTTAATTATTCATAAAATATTGAAAATACAACTAGTTATATAAAAAGGAAACATAAATTTCAACAATTATTTATATTTTTTTTTTTGTAAATAAGTAATATGAAAAATCTGATATTAAAAAATTGTCAAAAAAATTTTTTTTTTTTTTTTTGAAAAGTTTGTCTCGACATTAAAAATTTTTTAGTTTTAATGAGTAAAACACATCATACTTTATTGGAAATTTTTTTGGGAGTTGTTTTGTCCCCCAATTTTGCCTAAAAAAACTGTGTTAAATAATTTATTTATTAAAAAAGATATTTAAAAATCACATAGAAAATATATATTTTTATATTGATTGCGATTCAATAGGAATAAATATATATATATATATGATTTTAAATATTTATAAAATAAAAAAAAATATTAATTAAATTTGAAAAATAAATAATATCTTTTGTTATTGTAAAATTTTAAAAATTGTTTCAATAAGAATTTTTTTCAAATTTAAATGATTTAGTTAATAGTTCAAGTCAGATTAGTAATTGATTTTTTTTTTCACTTTTTGAAATATTTTAATTTTTGACTTTTTAAAATTTAGACATAAAATAAACAATATTATAGAATTATAGATCATAAATCAAAAATTATCTTCCAAATCCTAACGTAATTTAGATTGAAATATTCAAAGTTTACAAATATATATTTCAAATATTTAATAATAAAAAATTCAAATTAAAAAAAACTTGGTTTGAAATATTATTCTATTATCTTTGTTTTGGACAGTTCAAAGTTATTTTTTATTTTTTTTTGAATTTTGTTTTCAGGGATGATTACTTTATTTCGTAATTTTTTTTACATTTCTTTAATTTAAATGCAATAAATATACTTATTTTACATTTTTTTTTTTTTTTGTTTTTTCAAGTATTTTTTTTCGTTCAAATAAAAGTTTTAGAAAATTATTCATATTAAACTTTTAATTTTGTCCTAAAGAAACGAATTTTATTTTTCTATTGATTTAATATATATCGAAAATTTTTCGAAATATAAAAGTAATTTTTTTCAGTTATATATTTTTTTATTTATTTTTTTATTTAAATAAAAAAATAAATAAAAATACAGTCAGTTTCAGTTTTAATGCACAAACTTTAAACAAAATTTAAGGCACAAAAAAAATCTCAAATTTAGGCACAAAATTCAAATTCTAGTAAAAATAAATTGTAAAAAAAAAAATTCCAAATTTTGTACCTTAATTTGAGATTTTTTTGTGCCTTAAATTTCGTTGAAAGTTTGTGCCTTAAAAGTGAAACTGACTGTAATATTAACAATTTTTTTTTGATTATTATTATAATTAAATTAATATATTATGTTTTGAATTACTATTATTGTAATCAAATTTCAATTTATAAAAATTATAAAAAAAATAAAAATCTTTCTATAATAATGTAAAAAGGAAAAATAATTATTATTTTTTCTAATATTAAAAAAAAAATAGACAATATCATAACTACTTTATCTTTGAACTATTTGAACTTTTTGTAAAAATTAAAATCTTTATTAAATACAAATAAGAAAATAAAAATATTCGTATATCAATATCATTATAAATTTTTCTTTTAAACTTGTTTAAATTTTGGCAAATACGTGGTTTTAAGGGATATCTATCTATATATAAGCTAAATTTCAAAAATAGGGGCATATTTTTCATCTGAAAAAAATTTGTTTAATTGTTTTTTAATTTGAATAATAATGTATTTTACTAAAGTGTTTAGAGATAATAACAAAAATAAATTAATAAATAAAAATATAGTGTAATCACTATATTTTTTGAAATGCAAATGAAAAAAGAAAAAAATATTAAAAAAAAAGTTTTTCCCTAATTTTGAAATTTGGTTTATATATATATATATATAAACCATGGTATAGTTAAAGTTTCCCAAATTTATATGGTTGGATTACACGTATTTAAAGAGTTTGAAAGGATATTATTTTAAAAAATTTTATTTGGGAAATTCCAAAATTGATATCATTTTTTCAGATTGTTACTTTTTTTTTTTTCAATTTTATTTTAAAGCTGATTCATTTAAGTTTTTTTTTACTGAAAGATCTATAACCACTTGGTAAAAGCTTGTCATTTTAATGTTATTGATATAGTAAAAATAATTAGGGAGAAAACATTTTGATTTTGATTAAAATTTTATTTTGATCTTCAATAGGAGATGAAAATGAATATTTTTTTTTTTACTCAATAAAGCTGGAAAAATTTGTTTTTAACCATTTTTAAGAAAATCCATCAATTTTGATTGATGCAGAGTATTGAATATTCTTTGATGTTTATTATTCTAATTATTCTTTCCTAAACCTTTAAAAATCATTTATATAAAATATTTAAAATTTGAAAAAATTATTTGGGTAGAGCTGACTGAATCAAATTATACCTATATATATATATTCTTTTTCAGTTAAATTTTCCCCGTTTTATTGGAGAAATCGAACATATTATATGATTAGAATCCATTATTCAACTCAAAATATATTTTCACTTTTTAGATCTGATCATTTTTTATACTTTTGTAACTTTATTTTTAATATTTTTTTTTTAGAGACAATTTTAAGAAAAAAAATATATTAAACGATAATTAACATTAATAAAATTGAGGATTTGTATTTTATTTTCAATTTCACATATTTACTCTTCAAAACTCTACTTTTTCAATAATTTTAATGTCCAAAGAAATTGAGAAATTTTACAGGAATTGTTTAAATGAAAGGGGACAAAAAAATTTAATAGCATTTTATTTTTTCCCTAGAATATTGAGTTTATTCCGCTATTTCTTTTAGGAGGATATGCTTAAATTGGAATTTTATTATTTTTCTTATTTTTAGACGATCTTAAGTCTGATTGATACATTAAAAAAGGTAATTTTTTGATTTTTCGTTGGATATATTTGAATGAAAAGGGGTTATTATATCAAGTTTTTATTAAATATTTATCTATTCTAATTTTTTTCTTAAAGATTATTTGGAATATTTTAAACCAATATTTTAATTAATTTTAAATAAAGACGTTATTATTTTGTAAAGTAGTCACTTTCCAAATTATTTATTAGATGAAAGATTGTACCCATTTTGTCTTTGTTTTTTCTTGGTTAGGAAAAGAAAAATTAATAAAAAAATTTTATTTATAGTCAATCCAACTTTTAGTACTTTATGATAACTTCAATAAATATACAATACTCGCATCAAAACTGTTATTTAATCAATACTATGAAAATAAAATTAACTATTTTAACTTTTATTAGGAGAAAAAATCCTTTATTTATTTTTTTTCAAGAATTTTATTTAATTTCATATATATATATATATATATATATATATATAGCTAATTAAGTTTTATTTTTTTATAATATTAAGAATTCCAATAACATCTTTTTAACTTTATAATAAGTCTATCAAAATTATTATGATGTTATTTTTATTTATTAATATTGTTAATTTGAATAATAGTATGTTTATTTTTTTGCAATTTATAACCAGAGCGAAGAATTAATCAGAAAAACCAAATATTCAATTTTTCAATTAATATTAATAAACTCAAATTTTTCTACCTGTACTTTTAATAGTAATTTTGAAATAATCAAATTAAAATAAACTTATTGATATACGAAATCTATTTTTTATGTTTAAAAAAGGTATTTTAAGGGTGATTTGTTATTTAATGCTTTGAAGTTTTTCTCAGATTCTGTTTTTAATTCGAAATGAAACAAATTCATAAAACTCTGCTTTGAATCAAATAATTATTTTTTTCCAAGTTAAAAATATATATTGGAATTATTTTAGAATTTTTTTAGTTGTAATAAAAATTGTAAAAAAGAAAATTTTTTTTTTAGTAGGTGATCCCTTTTTGTGAAAATAAAGTTATATCTAATTCAGGTATTAAGTTAACGAAATTATTATATTTTTTTTTTCAATTTGAAAATTATGTAATGTTTTTGAATTTACTCTTAAATTTTCTAGAAGAGTTTTTTTTTTCTTTACTATTACTAAAATAAAGATAAAGTGTTTCATTTACTGCTGCTGTTAATATTTGAGAAGTATAAATTATACTCTAAATGTCCTTTTACTTGTTTTCAAAATGAAAACCCAATTTTTTAAAAAGTAACACATAATACCCGAACTAAAAAAACAATCTAATTTACAACACAAAACTCAATTTTTTTAATTAAATAGCTTCCATTTCAATGAGTCTTTTACTCAACAATTCTAATTTTGGAAAAAAAAAAAGAATAAGAATGTTAATAACTAACAAACAATACAATTTGTACTCAAAGATTGATCCTATAATAGCTAAATTAAAAAGGTCTTACAACTAAAACAAAATATTCTTTTTTCATTCTTCAGGGGTTGTAAACCTTAAAAGGTTTTCAAATTCTGAAGGTGTGTAAAAGAAAAACCTTCTTTTTAATTTTAGGAAGCTTAAGAAAACAAAATAAAAGGTGTTGTAAAGAGTTTTATCTGTAAAATAGTTCTATCAAACTTATAAGGGAGAATTTAAATCGTTTTTACTGAATTTTTAAATGGAATTACATCCTGTCTGTTGAACTATACATTCTAGAAGTTTTTTAGATCTAAGAAAATGTTGAATCCTTTTTTGATACAAATTCACACTTAGATTTTCATTTTCTTTCAAATTATTCTTTTTTCTGAAATGAACAAGAAACAAAAAAAACAAAACCAAAATGTTGTTAACAATTTTTTAAAAGCTTATTTTTATGTATTGACAAAATCAACAATTCAACACCTTATCAAATTTTATACAGAAGAGTCCACTTACTCTTGTGGAATTCAAGGATCAATGAAACCTAAAACGATGAAAGGGATCGTAAGCATATTCTTTTCCTTTTCTCTTTTTCTTTTCTTTTTGTTTTGTTCCGATTTGTGCTTTTGATCATCCATTATTTTTCTTGCACGTAGAGAACTAAAAGTAAACAAACACAGAACTTTCTTACTTTGCCAAATATTTCATCCCTCAAAACAAAAACACAAAAAACTCACTCGTCATAAATAAAAACTGACTAATGAACAAAAAAAAAAAAAAAAAAACACAAAAGGAAGAAATTAAAACTAGCATTAGACTTGAAAGTAATCAAGAGACCTATATATCCAATGTTATGCATACACCAATCGATGATCAAGGAAACCTTCTCGTCTCAATAACAGGCGCCTTTTATCAAAAGTTTGAAACAGATGAATATGAATTTGGTGACAATGAAAAGCTGAAATTTCAAAACGTAATGGAAAATAAAAATCGTGAAAAAACACATTTTCACCGAACCTTTGTTCTCAAGTTCAATTCAAAAAAAAGAAATTATTCAATTTTAAATGATATTTTACGTTACAATCGAAAATACTGATATTAACACAAAAAACAAACAATTAAAAATGAAAAAAGAAAAAAGAAATAAAAAAGATAAATAGAATTGTTCTTCTTTCAAAAAAAAAAAACTACTTTATTTTTTCAAATGAGAAAATCAACAAAAGTTTTAGATTGAAAAGAATAGAATATAAATCGGTTTTGTTTCGTTTAATTTGTCGAACTTTGTTTATTTGTCTTCTTTTTCGATACAATGGCCATTAAAATGAAATTACAATTATTTTGTTGAAGATTTATTTCGAAACGATCTCTAAAGTTTTCTTAACATTTATTAATGGAAATGAAATGAAAAGAAAGTGTAAAATTGTATTGTTTGCAAATATTTTTCACTTTTGATAACAAATATTTAACAGCCTTTCCAAACCCACCATGAAATTTTACAGATATAGAAATTGACTTTTTGTCTCTGTTAAATACAAAAAAAAATCTTTGGTTAAACGTTATCATATACATTTTATGGTTTGGCATAGGTTTTTTTTTTTACAAAATTTCTTATTTGAAAGACTGAGAAAAAAATCTTATTGTTTATGAAATAAATTCAAAAATCCAAAACAATGCTTCCAAATTTCGAAGATAAAATTTAATGATTTCTTTGAAATGGTCTTTTCTTTTGATTTTAAGGTCTTTAGACATAAAGTTTCCACCAAAAACCTGAAAATTTTTCTAAATTATTGATCATTCACAAAGATTTGAAGTAAAAAAAAACAAATTTTAATATTTTCTCTATGGGAAATTTGTGTTCTATTATAAAATTTCACAGTTTGTAATAGGCTATTACATAACCATAAAATTCTGTAATAGAAAGTAAAGTATGATACAGAAAATGAATTTTCTATTTATCATAGATTTGGCGGAAGGGTTGGAACGGCTGTATATTTATATTACAGTCCTAGTACTTTTTAGTACACCTTATAATACCACATATAAGGCACAAAATAATCAAAATTTAACAGAAAAAAACTTAATAACAGACAAAACAAAATTTGGCATAATAACGCGCAACAGTTTTTTTTTCCTAACTCAAACAATAATATAAAAAAAAAAAAAATTAGCTATCTTATATTCAAGAATTGTTCCTTAAGTGTCTAGTTCATTTACAGTGAATTTGCTCCATGCCCAAGGAATGACTTAAAACCAAAAAGGTTATTGTGAAATTGCACTTTTTTTGATTGACAAAATTCAAATAACAAAAAAAAAAATTTCATTGGATCTTCTTTGACAAAAAAATCAACTTAAAGAAAAAAGTTTATTCTGCATTCTCAATTCCAAAAAAATCAAATTTTCAAAAAAAAAAGTTGAAAAGCATTCTCAATACAAAAAATATAAATTAACAAAAAAAAAGTTTACAGGATCTTATTCCAAAGAAATCAAAATTTAAAAAAAAAACCACTTGTTTCTTTTTTTAAATTTCCAAAGGGTTAAATTTTCTTCGGTTTAAAACAAATTGTTTTTTTTAAGTCAAAAATTGATTTAATTCGATTTAATCAAATTTTTGGTCATTTTGTAACACACTAAATTTAACAAAGTAAGGATTTTGGAACATTCTTGTAAAATTATAACTCTTTTGAGAATAAAAAAAAATGAAAAAAAAATCACCGAGATCTCAAAAAGTGCCAAAGATTGACACTTCAAAACTAATACAGTTGTTTTCAATAATTATAATTAAAAACATTCTAATTGGAAATTGAGAGTCTTTCTTACGAGCTTTTTTTTCATAAAATGTCCTCTTTTTTGATTGTTAATTTTTGGAGATCGATCGCGCTTCATATTTTGGTTATTTTTTTATTGGTATTAAGCACTCAAAAAAATTACACAAAAATTTTTAATCCATTTTAGAAAATTATTTTGAATCGTAAAGACTAAACTCTTAAAAAAAATTTTTTTGTACATTTTTTGATTTATTCAGAGTGGGTTAAAAAGTGTACAGACTGTATTAATAAATGAATAACCAAATGAAAATTTTGATATTAAATTTAGGCATATTTTTTGACTAATTCTATGTGGAAAAAAATCCAAAGGATCTTTACAAACTAAATTCGAAATGGTGTTTTGATTATTGAATTGGTTTCCAGAATGAACTTTGAGATAAATTTTTAAATAGTTTGATTAGGCTTCAATAGTATTAATGAATAAATAAAAGATTTCATAATCAGATCTTGTATATCCACAATTATTAGATAATTTCCTGATATCGAATTTATCAGCAATTTAAACATTTAATGAATATTAGAAAGGATGAGAATAATATAATATTTTATAAAACTTACATACTTTCTTGAAATAATTTTTGAAGTGGTTTTCAGATCAAAGGGGAAAATGGTTATATTTATCTACTGTTTTATTTATTCAATTTTTGTTGGATCTTAAAATTCTTACTTTAAAAAACACCAAGAACAAAAATAGATTAACTACTAAATAGTAATCTGAAATCATAATTGAAAGAACAAAAGTTAAATTGATTTTTTTCAATAAAGATATTAAGCTTTATAAAAAATTAAAAAAAAAAAAATTATTTGTTTTTTTTTCATAAAATATAGAGAACAATCAGTCTTTATTTCGTTTCAATTTTAAAAGATAATTAAATTTATAAAGATGTAAACTTTTGAAATCAAATACTGATAATATTTACATATTAAGCCAGTTATTCGAAATCAAATGTATCTTATTTAGCGTAAAAAAGAGGAACAATCAAGTTATTACCAAAAAAGAGGAGTGGATTTATTTTAAAATATCTTTATTGAACTAAATTTTTATAAAAAAAAATATGGAATATATAAAATCGTTAACAATCATTTATGGGTTCTTGATAATAATCCAATTTATTTGTTAGTGTGGTATATAATAAATAAAAGATATTAAATTTTTTGATCTTAATATTTTTCGGTTATTTTTTAGGCATAAAAATTTGTGTTTATTTTTTTCTTTTTGGTCTATAATTTTTTTTCCTATCTTGTTTAATCCCAATATAACTTCCAATAGAATGGAAAATATATATGTATTTTTTTGTTGAAAAAATCATTTTTATACTTCCCATATTGCAAAGTGCTTTAAAGAAATTGGTTGAACATTGTTATCTCCCAAAAAAGTAGGTGCTATTTTTTTTTTCTATTTTTGGAAATATTTTAATCAAAGTATTTTGAAATAAATATCTTTGCCACATGTTCAACCTGAAATAATGTTTCATTCTATTAAGTTTTTCCAATAAATGAATATCTCCACTAACAAAGAGAATTTTCTTTTAAAAATTAAAAAAAAATATATAAATGACTTTTTTCGAAACGTACACTTTTTTAGAAATAACATACCTAATTGCAAAAAAAAATTGTTTTATTCTTTTAAACCTGAAAAAAATAAATTCCTTTATTTAAAGAGCATATTTCAAAAAAGTTTTTTCTTTTTTTCAACAAACACATGATCGAAAAGCCAACAAAACATTAGAAATAACCCTAAAATTCTTTTTTAAAAACTGGAAATGTTCAACTGATAACATCAATAATTACTTTTTATTTTGAATATTTTTAATAAATAATTAATATATCAATCTTAATTATTTATAGTGGGTTGTTAATAACTCAAATACTAAAAGTATCAATAGGTTTTACTATAATTATTTCTCAATTTTTTAAAAGATTTTTAAAACAATAAAATTATTTCCAATTAATAATTAGAATAAAAAAAAAAAATAAATATTATAATAGAACCTTTTTTAATGATAATACTATGTTATTTATTTGCTAAATATTTGAAAAAAAAAAAATACCCTTTCTATTTTAAAAAAGTTAATAAATTAACTGGAAATAAAATTAATAACCAATTTTTCTGATCTTTAATAGTTCAAATATTTTTCATTAATTTTTCTTGTATTTCTAAAATAAGATTAAATTTGAAAGATTTTTTTAATAACAACTCAATCAAAAATTACTAAAAGTTAGATTTCAGAAAAAATAAAATTTTTTTGTAAATTTTTCTCTTTATACACTACAAGGAAAATTTAAACCCCAAAAATTAAAGTTAGCCAAAACTTATACATTGGATTTCAGTTAGACTTCTTTTGTAAATTATTTTTTCAAAATTATCATAATTTTATGTAATAAAAAAAGGATAGCTATTAAACTCATGAAAATCTGAATACCCCCCGTTTCAAAAATACCGACTTTTGAAAAAAACACCTATTTTTGGGTATTTTTTTATTGGAAAAGGTTGAAATGAATTAATTTTTGATAGAACACTAAGATTGAAAAAAGAATATATGTTAAAGCAATTTGCAGAAAACAATCTGGAACGTATATAACAACTCAAACATGGGAAAAAAATAAAATGATAAAAAATAGTCCAAAAACAGATAAAAAATCAGATTTTCAATTTAATTTAGCGATATCTTTTGATTGAAATATTTTGTGCTATTTTCAAATTGAAAAATATGTTTCTTTTTAGACTATTTTAAAAATACTTGAAAATTATCTCTCTACTAAGTCAATTAAAAAATTAAAAAATTTTACAATTAAAAATGAAAAAAATATTACTAAAAAATTTCATTTTTTTTTCAATTCGTTTTAATATCTATTAAATTTGTAAACCTCATTGAAAATTGTTATGTATAATAATGTTTATTATATGAGTGTATTTCAAAAATACAAAATTTAGAGATTTTTTTTTGGAAAAATTTTCCTTGTCTGGTATTTTTCCAAAGATCTTTATAAAAAAAGATCAGATCAATTTTTGAATTTTATCTGGGAAAAATGAACTTGATTTCAAATTTGATAAATCATTTATCTAATGTTGATAAAGGGGTTTAGTTTTGTCTAGTTTAATTAAAGACAAACATAAATAATTACTCTATTACCTTTTGGAAAAAAACTCTAAATCAGAATTATTCGACCATAAAATTTACAAATAGTTTTTTAAATTCAAAATCTTTATAAAAAACAGATTCTGTGTCCCTAACACTTTGAAAAAAAAAGTTCCTGTTAACCTTTTTATCTTATTTAAACAATTTCAAGGATTGATTTGTAAGAAGAAAATAAGGTTATTAAATTGTAAAAAAAAAAAAAATAGTTACTTGGAAAATAATTTATCCCTAAATTTATCCAACTATCCTTCTTACGTTAAGATCAAGAACAAGAAAAAAATGAATAAAAAGGGAACTTGGTAGGTAACTCAAAATAATTAGTTCTTGAATAACAATAATAATATTTTTCGACAAAAACTCTTTTTGTAAAGACCTGATTGTTTGGTGTTACTAAACCCAACCCACAAAAAATGGACTCAAATCAATTTCTTACGTGTATGTGGTAAATAAAGATTTTTCTTATTATTTGTTAAAAAATTGATGAAACGATTTTGAATAGTGAAGCCAAAGTAGATGTATCCTTTGTTATTGGAAAAACAAAATCTTGACAATATAGAATGTAAGTTACCTAACACACCATGTAATAGTAAAATAAAAGTAGTAGTAATTCAATTCATAGTTTCCATTTTGTTTCAAGAGGACATATTTTGTAACTAAAAAAAATTTCAAGATTTCATTTTTTTACCTTTTTTTGTTTATAAAACATTCTTTTTTTAAAATTTTTAATCCCAATAATCACTTCGTTCTCAACAAAAAAAACCCTAATTTCAAGAACATACAAAAAAAATAACATTCCAATCCTTGTTCAAATAATCTTAATCCTAAACAAAAAATAATTAATAAAAAAAAAAGACTGAACAAAAAAAAAAAATAATAATAATTAAAAAAAATGAGTAAAACAAGCCTTGGTAAGAAAGCACAAAAAATCACATCACCAAGGAATTTTTTTAAAACTATTATTTCAAATCATATCTTTGTTTCACAAAATAGCGATCAAAAGACACAGAATATAACTAGGGAGCCAATAACATTGGTCAAATTTCTGGAACTAAATTACAATGGAAATAACCACACAATCTTGGCACTTGGTTATAAAAACGGTTGGCAGCTATGGAATATTGGTGATTTAGAAAACATTAAAGAGCTTTCTTCATATCGTGGTGAAGAACCATTATGCTTATCAATTATTTGCGAACCAAATTATTTGCATGAAGATCTCAACAACAACAACAACAATAATAATAACGACAACAATAAAAATAAAAATATAAATAAGAAGAAGAAAAAGAATCAGAACGAGGGCACCAAACTTGAAAAATCACAATTTGATGGGAAATTCCCAATTCTTGGCATTGTTTATAAATACCAAACAAAAGAATTTTCCAAAAAGAAGCTATATTTTTATTCCTTATCGGAGAATAAGCTTGTTGGCGCACTAAACTTCCAAAACGAAATCTTAAATTTTAAAAGTAATTCAAAAGCGTTAATCGTTGGCACAAAAGATTTTCTTTTATTGTTAGATCCACGTAGCTATAAAATTAAATCAAGGTTCCAGTGTTATCCAAACCCATCACACACATCTGTATTTGCTTTGGGGGATCGTTTTTTAGCTTATCCATGTTCAGATGGGATTGATCTTTCACAATTAAGAAAAGAAATCAAAAGCAAATGTACGAAAAAGAAGACAAACATCAAAATTGTTAAAGGCAATGAAGAGGAAAGCGAAAGGGTGACTGAATCGGTCGAAGGTGAAGAAAAGTTTTACATTGAAAGTGGAAATAATTTTTCTGAAAAATGGTTTGAAAATTACCGGCTTGAAATTGATAACAATCAAAAAAAAACAAATCAAAAATTAGGAACTGGGGCGAAAATCGGAGAATTTAGTAACAAATTATTCAAAGAGGCAATTAAAATCAGTGGCGATAGCACGAAGAAAGTGATCGATGTGATAACAAATAAAAATAAAAATGAGGAGCAATACATCACAGATCCAATAGGATCAATTGTCATTAGGGATTTAAACAGTTGTGAGGTTGTTTCCTTTTTTAAGGCGCACAAGCATTCTATTTCTTTTTTAGAATTTGATAATACAGGATCAATGATAATCACTTCTTCCAAAATTGGCACACAATTCCATATATTTAAACTATTTACGAAAAATCCCAAAAACGAGAAATCGGGGCCATTCAAAAATTATCAAAAAATTTTTACCCTGGCAAGGGGATTGACAAATGCGACGACAATGGGCGCCTTCTTTTCGCCCGATATGAAAAAAATTGCCATCTCGACAAACCATGGCACAATTCACTTATTTACTTTAAACCCATATGGTGGTAATTTTACAAGATCATTTTTGAATCAAACAAATAATTTTGAAACAGATTATTTATCCAAATCGGAAATAATTAAATTGAATGCAACTTCAAGAATAAAAGATGGTAAATTGAAAAAAAAAGAACAAAAAAAACAGGAAATATTAATTAATAATAATGAAATTTTTGAAAATTTTCATAAGAATAATAATTTTGGCAACAGCAATGTCGGTGGTGGCGGTGGTGGTGGCAACAGCAGCAGTGGTAGTAGCAGTGGCAATGAAAATAGCAATTCAAATGTCAATTCAATGGATTTGGATTTTATGGAATCAAATGAAAAGAAATCTAAAAACCAATTTAAAAATATACCAGTTGTTGCAAAGTTTTTTAATTCAAATAAATTAATTGTTGTAGGAAATAATGGATTCTTATCGATATATTCAGCATTTTTAAAAGAAAAAAAAAATGAAAAAAAAATTAATTCTTCTCAAATTCCAATAAATTCATTAAAGCTTTCAATAGACTTAATTGAACGGTTTGATGTTTGCAGACTATCGAACTGGAAACCAGTGAAAATCAATAATAAAAGTGCATTGGTTAATAGCCCCAGTTCCAGTTCGTCACTCTTTCGCTTAAAAACACAAAAATATGTTCCCTTTTGGGATGGCAATCAGTTAGAAAAATCACTCGAAATTCTTGAACATGAAAAGTTGGTTATGTCAGAAATGGAAACTAATTCTTATCATATAAAAAAAAATCTCATTACAAACTTTAATAATCAATTCCAAATGTATAATTTTTCAAATCTACAGAATGAAAATGATAATTTAAATAACAATGAAAATGAAAATTTAAATAACAATGAGAAGAATGTTTATTATTCTTCGGATTGGTTAGTCAATGGATTTAGTTCAGATGATATAAATTTAATAAACCAAAAATAAAATGCTGTTTTTGATTTTTTTTTTTTTTGAAATAAATGCACCACAATCAATTTTTTAAAGATTTTTTATTATTATTTTTCTCTTTTATTTCTAATTTATTTGATTTTTTTTTTTTTTTTTTTTTTTTTTTTTGGTATTTTTAGATACAAGAAAAACTCTGAGAATTTTAATTTATTTATTATATTTGTTATATTATTGCGAAGAGGAGTGGCTCAACATTATTACCTCTTTTTTACTGTTAGCTTTTCTTGAGTTTTCTGTTTATTTGGAAAATCGATAGATTTTCGTTTGGTTTTTCAAATAAAATCATAAACCTCAAAAAAAAACCTATAACACTACACAAATAAATAGAAAACCTCAAAAAAATCCTAGAACGCTTTACAAATAAACAGAAAACCTCAAGAAAACTACCAATAATTTTTTTTTCATTTTTCGAAATGATCAGATAATTTTACAAATTTTTTTTTAACTGAAATTAATAAAAAAATCGAATGATTTTCTTGAGTTTTCTGTTTATTTCTAAAGTAAAAAAAACCTTACGAAAATGGATAGATTTCACAAATAAAATAGAAAACTCAAAAAAAACTAACGAAAATCAATAGATTTTTCCAATAAAACAGCAAACCTCAACAAAATCGTCCCTAGCTTTTTTGAATTAAAAAGAATTGAGTTAAATCTTTGATTTTTTACTCTATTCTTTTGAAATCTAGATAATTTCCTTGAATTTTTCTTAATTTTTCAGTTTAAAAAGGAAAATCAACAGAGTTCTACAAAAAAAAAAGAGAGAAAACTGCAAGAAAAGTGCTATTTGTTTATTTTTTTTTTTACTTTTTGAAATAAAATGAAAATTTGAAAAATTATCTTTTCATTTCAAAAATTAAAAAAAAAAAAAACTAAGGCACTCTACAACACTTGACGGTACTTGGTTATAATTGACGACACTCTAAATTTTTTTCGATATTTTTAGCCTAGTAATAATGTCAGCAGAATTATATATGTTCTTAATATAAAAAAATACTGATTTTTGAGATTAATATTTTTGAAATCTAGCTTATAAATCAATTCAATTAACCACTGAGATAATTTTTTAGAATAAAAACACTCTCAACTTTTCAATATCGAAAATATTTTTTGAAATTACTGTGCACTTTTTGATTTTTTTTTCGAAAAATTGGGGTTGAGAAAATTTTGAAATCAAACAATAAGTTAATATATTAAATTAGAAGATATTTTCCTGAGAGTTTATCTTTTTAGTTTAACTTTTTTTTAAAATTATATCATTTAAAATAAAAAAACATTTAAAGACCCCATTCGTCCCTTTTGTGAAAATAAAATTCCTAGAATTTATAATTTTTTTTTATAAATCAGTTAAAATAAGATATTGTCTAAAAAAATTTACATAATTTAAAGTTTGAATTCAATCATTTTGGCAAAAAATGTTTTCAAGAAAAGGTTTAATGGAAACTTTATTTATTTTTATTTTTTCGTTTAGTTTTTTTATTTTTTTTAAGGGAATGTATTTGTTCAGTTTTCAATTTTTAGTGTTTTTTTTTTTTTGATCACAGGGGCATATAAACTGGTGTACTTGTTAATATAAAAGGAATTATTTTCTAAATATTTTTTTTTACGATTAAATGTTAATTTATAATTAATAAAACTTTCAATACCATATTTGTATTAAGATCTTATTTATTAACAGACAAATTTCAAAATAATATTTCATTATTCAGAAATATTGTAAAAGGAAAGATATCTGAAAAATTATAATCTTGGTTTTTTATACTTTTTATTTTTTTCCAAATTTGTCTTTATAAGTTTTTTAAATTCTGATCTTTGTTTTTATTAAATGATAGTGGGTGGGGGTAAAAGGAATTTAATTTTCATGTTCAATATTAATAAAATAAAATAAAATAAAAAATAGGGAAGATTTTCTTTTTTCCATTTTCAGGTTGAAATTATCATTTACAATAAAAATCGCATTTTTTTTCCTTACTTGTTTTATAATTAAATTCAAGGAAATTAGACGTTCTCTTAAATGGTGCAGTTTGTTGGAAAGGGATGAAAATAATAAAAATATAAAAGTAAAAAGATTTATTTATAATTTACAAAGTAATAAGCAAATAAAAAAATTTTCAGATCTCGTATTAAAAAAGAATATTAAAATATTAATCTTCGTTTTTTGCGAGTTTGTGTTAAATTTTGATTCGTAATTTGTGTTGACATCAAGTTTGTAATTAATTTTTTTAAACATGACCTTTTTTTTTTGATAATATTTTTATTAAACCAATTTGGTTTATTATACTTGAAATTTTTTTTCATCATTTGTTTTTCGGTGGGGATATTTTGAATAAAATTTTCAAGGAATTGGAGAACAAACAGGCCACAATCGGTTCCATTTTTTTGTATAGGCACTACACAATTAAAAATGCGAAAGGGGGTTGTCTCCAATTTCATTTTATCTTTTTGAATTTTGTTTTCATTTTGTTTCCTGTTTTCATTTTGTTTTTTGTTTTGGTTATGAAGAGAATTGTTGTCGTTCCACAATTTGGTAAAGAATTCTTGAAGCGGTTTGACAAAGGTACCTGTTTTAGAATTTTTTAAAGAATTAAAAACAAATATAGATCGAAGCGAGGGGTTATTCGGATAGCATAGAATTAATAGGATCCAATGATGATCACCACGGTTAACTGGAAGCACCCAGAATGACTTTTGAAGAAGGTCATGTTTCTTTGTCCATCTTTCTCTTTTTTGAGGGTTTTTGGTTAAAGACTCTAGATTTGAATAGAAAAATGAATTAAAAAAATGAAATTCTTTTCGATTTTCTTTTTGTAGCACCTGAAGATACAGATACTTACAATAAAAATTTATAATCGAATCATTTAACATTTTTGATCCCTCTAAACATTTTAAATCATCGCCATATACAGTAACAATCCCATTTTTTCGATATTTACTTCCCTTTAAGGGGTATTTGAGTAATTTTGTTTGTAATTGTTTAGTATTGGTTTCGATCCTCTTGTTTTGATTTTCTTTTTCTTTGACACTTTCATTTTTTGTTTCCAATTCTGTTTCCGTTTCCGTTTCCGTTTCCGTTTCCGTTTCTGTATCTACAATTTCAATTTCCATCTTTTCTCGGACTTTTGTTTCATTACCAGAGTTGTTTTCTACAATCTCAAGATCAATTTCTTTTTCTTTTTCCTTTTCGTTTCCATTTTCTTTTTCATTTTTTTCGATTAAATATATATGTTGTTGTTGCTTTGTATCTGTTTTGCATGCCATTTTTTGATATTTCCTTTTCCTTTTCTGTTGATTTTGAATATTGGTTGTAAATATTTTCTTGAAAAGAATTTCTGGTTTTTGAATTTGTTTATTGTTGGCTTGTTGAAGTTTATTAGTTTTTTTCTGTGATTTAGGTTGTTGACAGATCTGGTTAAATTTCAACCTCTTCCTAATATTCTTTTTGGTTGGTTTTTTGAGACATTGTAGTTTTTTCTGGAATTGATCAATCGTTATTAATTTTGGTTTGAAGGTGGGTTTGGTTTTTTTCGTTTTCAAGGCTTTCGTTGTGTGGAATTGATCAGCTATTTGATGCAAAGAAGAAACACTCGGTTTTTTTTTTGCATTACAATAGGTGATTGTTTGCAGTGGGAAATATACGATCAATTGGTCAAGCTTTGTTTTGTATTTTTTGTCAATATAGAAGATCAAGCTTCTCTTTTCCTTCCTTTTCAATAGCTTGCACTTGACTACACCTGAGTTTGTATTGAAAATAACTTGTTCAATTTCTTTCATACTGATTCTCTCTTCAAGGCCTAAATTTGTGTTTTGGTTCTTTTTCGTTTTTTGTTTTTGTTTTTGTTTTATTTGGAGGCACTTGGAATTGATTAGTAATTCACAATCGCTAAATTTGTTCGAATTCCCATTGTAGTTTAAAACAACAGTTTTTAAAAGAACACTGGTTCTATCAGTTGAAGTTTCAGTAAAGTTGATCTTGTTTTGGTTTGTGTTATTTTTTTTTTCGTTTGACTGTTGAATCTTATTGAAATTCCCCTTTTCATTTTCCTTTTCGTGCTTGTTCTTGTTTCTGTTTTTGTTTCTGTTTTTGTTCGTGTTGGTGTTCCTGCTTGTGTTCCAATTCGTGCTCCTGTTTTTGTTTATACTCTTATTAGGAGATCGTTGGATCGTAACAAAATCTAAGGGAAAAGGTTTGTTTGTGATCTTGCGTTGAGAGGCGAAATTAAGAAGAGGCTTCTTTGTTGGATTTTTTTGGTGTTTCTTTTCTTCGAAAGAGATCACATCGATTCGGTTCATTAACGATTTTGTTCTTCTGATTCTTGGACGTTTTTTTTTAATTGTGTTATCATTGTAAAGCAGTAACGAATCAATTTGTTCACAAAAAGATTTTTGAGTGGGAAAAAATTTTATTTTTTGATTCATCCTTTTGTTAAAAAAATAAAAAAAGAAAAAAATGTTTTTTTCAATTTTTTTTATCCTTTTTATATGATTTTCAAAAAAAACTCAGAAAAAGTATTTGTTGTGTGTTTTTAACTCAAAAAAGTCTGTCAAAAGACTTGATAGGTTATTTATTGACTGTTTTCATTAATATTTTTAATTTTTTTTTTTTCAAGATCCCAAAGAGAATGAACAATTTGTGTAAATTGTTGACATGTGTCTTATTTAAAGTTCTTAGTGAAATGGTGTGATTTATTGAAGTACCTCTTTTAGTATTCAAAAAGGTGTCAAGGTTTGGTGCTAAATTTGTTTCCTAATTTAAAATTATTAAAAACGATTTTTTATGTTTTTCCATTTTTAAGAGATCTTCTAACTGTATTTTCAAACAATTTCTTTGATAAAGAAACTTTTCCAAAATCAATTTATTTTATAAAGTTTCAAGACATTGAAATCTCTAAAATTCTTCAATAAAACTGATTAAAAAAAGAAAAACAGTGATGAAAAATTTCCACACATTTATTTGTTTCTGTCGGCTGTGAAAAAATTACAATTGACAAGTTACCAAAAGTACTCAAATATTTATTATCCAATTTACGAAGAAAAAAGGCTTATAAAAAGTTCATTTTCTTCAAAAACTACCAAATTAATTCTTTCGACTTTTACAAAAGCACATTTCGTATTTTCTAATTTTATCAATACTCATACCCTAAAAAATAATTTCTGATAAATGTCACAATTTGGTGTCTTGTAACTGGAAACAACTGATTTTCAAAACATATATTAACTTTTATATTTTGAGATCCCGAAAGTAAAACAATTGAAATCAACTTTATATTTTTTTTTTTTTTTTAATAAATCAGATTTCTGATAATACCAAACCAATTAATTTAAATGGAAAATTGTTCTTTAACCAATGAATTAATGGAAAAAAAATATTAATTAAATTTTTTCATTTTTTTCTTTTTTGTTGTTTGTTCAAAAATAAAAATTATTCTTCTCTTTACTTTGTAATTCTTGTCAAGATCTTTCTCGTTGGTTTTCATTAACCTCAAAAAAAGCTACTTTTTTGAACAAGACTTGCTTGAATTTTGTATTTTTTTTTTAATTTTTTTTAATTTTGTAACTTTCTGTTCAACCTTTCTCTTTTTGTAATTTTATTTTTGTTAATTTATAATCTTTTTTAGTTTACTCTTTTCGAGAAGGTTTTTTTTTTTTTTTTATTTCTTTTTGTGTAATTTTTTTGTATTTCTTTTTCATTTTTATTTTACGGGAACCTGAACAAGACTGATCAAAAGATTATTTTATTAAAAAATGAAATCACAACAACAGCCAATATTGAAAATTCCAATTGTACCTTCAAGATCTCTTTTGGGGTTACCGAACAAAGTAAGTCAGACGATAAGGAATCAAAAACAGAAATGTCAAGGAGAAACAACAAAAATCGAAGCACTCAAAGCTATGACAAAGAGGTCTCTACATAGCAATTTAACAAGCAGCACAAAAGAAAAACAAAAAACGAAATATGCCACTTTATTTTCTTTGGGTGGCAACCAACAAAATTGTATTATTTATAAGTTACCTTTTCATTTCACTTTTCGGCTGGGTGGAATTTTGAAGAAGAAAGAATACGTTTTGGCAAGGATTTATGAACAACCAAGAACAAATGTTCGAATATTAAAAGTATGTGGGCCATATGGCGAGGTGCTTGTCAATGGGAAAAGGATCTTGTGCAACTACAAAATTACGATTAAAGACGGAGACAATCTTGTCGTCAAAAGCGTGAATGGGGAGAAGTACTCATATATCTTTCTATCAGAATTTCTATTGGATACGATCCAAAGGACCTTTATTAACAAATCAATTCTATTAAAAAAAACAAATTACAAATTAATAAAAAACGAATTAAATGGGGAAAAATATATTAATAACAATAATTTAATCAAAGAAAAATATTTAACAAAATTAGGAGAAAAAATCAATTTTTGCTCAACAATTCTTCAAAACACCATTTTCAAGAAAAAATTAATTTACCAACAACAAAAAGAGGAAAAGAATTTGAAATTATTCTTAAATAGCAACTTTGTTTCGAAAAATTTACTTAATTTATTATCCAAAAACATCCAATTATTTTTAATTAATAGCATGAAAAGTCAAACAAACATAAATATTTATTCCAATAATAATGGAAATTCGCAATCTAGAAAAATTTTTTTTAATGGATTTCCAAAATCTACTTTTATCCAAAAGCAATTAATTATTTTCTTAGCAAAAAAATTTAATATTGATTATTATTTGTTTGATTTTTTTTCTTTATTACCTTTATTAGAATTATATTTTGAAAAGGTGAAACAAAATCAAACAGAAAACAAAGAAAATATAGAAAATAAAATAAATATAGAAAACAAAGAAAATAAAGAAAATACAGAAAATAAAGAAAAAAAAATAAATAAAGAAAATAAAATTAATAAAGAAAATAGTGAAAATCAAAAAATAAATGAAACTCAAGATCAAAATCAGGATCTTAATTATAAACAAAGTGATCAAAACTTTAAAGTTGGCGATTTGGTAATGTTTACTGGACCAAACTTTAATAGAATAAAAAACAATACCCAAAAAGATATTCGAGAACATTTTTTTCAAAAAAATAATTCAAAAAAAAGAAATTACCAAAATATCAATACTTGCAACAAAAATAACAACTACAATAACAACAACAACAACAACAACAACAACAACAACAACAACAACAACAACAACAACAACAACATTGAAGGGCCAAAACCAGGATCTATTGGCAAAGTTATTATGACTTTTGGAAATGATTATATTTACAAATCAAAATATATTGCTATCGAATTTGACAAACCAATAAAATATGGAAGTTCAACTTTCTTAGGTATTTGTAAAGATAAACCTTTGAATGGATATTTTATTAAGCAATCAGAACTAATTAAATTAGATCAAACATTTATTAATTATTTGCCAGCATTGATATGTAAATATTACTTTAAAGAATTAAAAAAAAAAAAAAAAAACAAAGCATTTATATTATTTATTCCAAATATTGATCATGTTCTGTTCTATTCCTATCAAGTAATGGATACAATAAAGAGAGGAATTGACAAACTAATGAAAAAATGCCCGAATGCTCTTATAATTTCAGGAATTGAAAATAATAATTTAAATAATAAAAAAAATAACAATAATTTACAAAGCATTCCAAATAATAGGCACACGCAAATCAAAGAAGAAAAAACAGTAGAAGGATTTTTTGGGAATAATAACAAAAGCAATCTTAATTTTAATCAAAATCAATTTATACAAAACACTTGTCAATTTTTAGGAACAATAATTTATTTAAGAAAACAAAAAACTTTAAAAGAAAATTGGAATAAATTTTACAAAATGAATTTAAAACAATCAATAATTAATCAAAATTTCAATTTATTCGAATGCTTATTAATAAAAAAAAATGAATTCAATAATTTTCAATTTCAAAAAGTAAACGATTTCCCCTTTCGCGTTTGGAATAAAATGATTTACAATCATGAAGAAATGAGCGAAATAATTGCCAATTCAATTAGTAATCATATGAAAACACATTTTAATAATGGGAATAAACATTGTGAAAATTTTAATCAAAAAACATTTGAATTAAATAAAGGAGATTTAATTTATGGTACAAAACTTTTTAATGAAATCTATAATTCTAGTTATAAATTCAGCTATCAGGAAAATAATAATGTTGATAATTTAAATAAAAGTAAATTAAAAAAATTACAATTTTTGCAAATTGGAAACAATTATGAAGCTCAGGTAATTAAACAATCCTTGATCAATAATAATGAAATGAAAACCACTTTTAATGATATTGGTGGAATGGAAAGCATAAAAGAACAATTAAGGCAATATGTAGGATTGCCAATCTCAAAACCCAAGTTATTTCAAAGAGGAAATTTAAAAAAATCTCACAATGGCATTTTATTATATGGCCCACCAGGCACTGGCAAAACAATGTTTGCACAGGCAATTGCTAAGGAAACAAATTCAACTTTTTTAAGAATTTCGCGATCAACATTAATTAATGATAAATTTAATGATAATCCAGAAAAAGTAATTCGTGCAATTTTCGCCATAGCGAAAAAATTGGCACCTACAATTATTTTTTTCGATCAAATCGATTCAATCTTCATTCAAAGAAAATACAAAAACAATCAAGCAGAACAAGATACAAGTAGAAAAACAAAAAATTTATTGACACAATTATTAGACGAAACAAATCAATACCTTCATTCTAATAATAATTTTAGAAGTGGGAGTAGTGGAAGTAGCAACAACTTAAATAGCAATCAAATTATAATAATTGGAACGACAAATAGACCTTATGATCTTGATAAAGCTTTATTAAGAAGATTTCAAAAAAAAATTTATTTAGGTATGCCAAATTTTTCTGAAAGAATGAAAATTTTAAAAAAATTATTAAAAAATGAAAAATTAGATCCTAATTTTAATTTTTTCAAATTGGCTACAATAACTAAAGGTTATTCTGGTTCCGATTTAAAAGAATTAATAAAAACCACTAGCTATCAGAAAACAAGAGAAAGGTTTAATAAAGGTTTAAATTATGATAAATACCGAAACAATAACCTTCATAAAAATAATTTGAATTTGATTAAAAAGAAAAGTGAGGTGAACAATTTGAATATTTTAAGAAAACTAAATTTAAAGGATTTTCTAAAAGAAAAAGTCAAAATAAAAACTTTGGTTTCCAAAAATTCAATTGAATTTAAACAATTAAAATCTTGGTCAAAATGTTATGGCTTAAAAAACGATTTACTACAACATCCAATTGGTTATTTATAATTAATAATTTATTTTTTATAATATTGATCTTTTTTTTTTTTTTATTATTATTATTTTTGATAATATTTTGTAATTTTACTCTTGAATCTTAATTATATATATATATCTACATTTATTTAAAATCAAGAGGAATTTATTTTTAGTTTTTTATTATTTTCTTTTTTTGGTTATCTATTTATTTCCTTATATTTTCTAATTTTTTCTTTTTCTTTTTATATTTCCATATGGAAATATAAACATGTTTAATCTCATTAATACAAATATCCATGGAAAAAATGAGATTGTAATTTTTTGTAACTCTTCTTTTTTGAGTTTTGTTACTATTTTTTTAACAAATATAATATTTTTAAAATTAAATATTTTGGATTTTTTATTTTTTGATCTTTTTAATTGTGTTGAATGAAATATTTTAAATTTTTTGTTAATTCAATTGAATTTATAAACTTCTTGTGAAAATATTTGAATTATTAAAGGATTTTTTTTTTTTTTTTCGATTATTTGATGATCAGAAGAGACACTTAAAAGCAATTTTAATTTTTTTAGAATCTTGGGATTCTACTTATGGAATTGCAAGATTCTATTTCCCTTTTTTTACCCAAATAATGTTTTTTAGTATTAAAAATAAAAATAAAAACAAACTCTTCTGGATTTTAGTAATCATATATTCGACCAGAATAAGGGTATGTTGTAATTGGATTTAAATACTATTAGTGATACATGATTACATGACTTGAAAAGAAATCTATTATCAATATCATTGAATAATAAATTTTTAGATTTTTTGATGATGATTACAATTAATAATTTTTCTTTGGTTAGATAATTTTTTTAATTAATTTTTCAAATCTAAAAATTGAAACGAAAATAATTGTATTTCAGTATTTAAAACTAATATTTAGAACCATATAAAAGTAACTATTTTTTCAATTTTTTAATTTTTAGATTTACTCAAGAATCTATATCATAAAAAAAAAATGAGAGATTAGTTTTGTTATCTATTAACAAAATTCGTAGTATTCTCAATATACCAAATATGTATAAATAATTTTTCTAAATGATCTTTTGGTTGATTATTTAATCTTTTCCAAAAATACAATTTTTTATCAGCTTCTCAACATTTCATGATAAATTTAAGAAAGATATTTTTAACGAGGAAGTCTGGGTATTGATTATCCAACCTTTAAATTTCTCTCAAAATTAAGAATACATATTTTTTCCAAAATTTTTTATTTTTGTTTACTAATATTATGATCTTTTTTAAAAGAATTAGATAAATAAAATATGCTATTTTACAATTAAAATCACAATAGACATTATTAACAATTAAACACTAATGTGATTAAACACAATAATAATATACTTTAATTTTAGACTTTAATATTATAAAAATACCCACTTATATCTCTAAAAGTGAAAAGTTTCAAATTTTTTTCGAATAGCACCGGAATACAAAATAAAAAAGAAAAATCATAAAATATTATTTTTTAAGTTGCTGAAAATTAAAAATTATTTGAAAAAAAATCAAAAGTCTATTATTTTACTTCTGAATTTATCCAATATTCTTATAAAAATTGATTTTATCTCTTAAAGTAATTTTTTTTTTAAATTATTTTAAATTATTTTTATTATTTTTTTTTCAAAAAATCTTCTATTTTATAAATATAAATATTTATTATTTCATAAGAATATCAGAATAATTAATTTTGTAAAAGGTGCTATTCAGAAACCAAATGGTTTAAAAAACATTAATAATCCCAAAAAAATCCAATTTTGAGACAAACAAATATTTTAGTGAAAAATCTCCTTATGTATACATTGTTTGGTTATATCCAAAACTTTTAAATTTCAAATCAAAAAAAAAAACACTTTTCCAAATAATAGGTTAAAGAAATTTTCAATAATTATTCATAATTGAATCAAATAAATTGTAGTATCATTCTAAATTGTAAGAAACTCTTTAAAACATAAAAAACAACCTCAACTTAATATTTTAAACTTATTAAAATAAAACAATAAAAATCAAAATTAAATCTTTTAAAAATTGATTACCCTTTTATTTGAAATGAGAAATCTCTTTTTGTAAATTGTATGGTGAAAAAACCAATAAAATCAATAAAATCCGTTGAACAAGGCAAATTGAGTAAATTTTCATTAAATTTTATTGATAATTATGTATCCTCAAATTTTTGTTCTTTAAAGTCTCACTTTTCAAGTAAAGCGGTAATCCATCTGGGTATTATTTGTAATTTTTTTTCTTCAATATTTTCTTTTTTTATTTGTGCCATGCATCAATACAATAATAGTATTTCAAAATTCCTATATCTAGCACATCCGAAATCAAACTTAAACTGTTTCCATTGATACACTGATAGATTATTTCCAAATTGGTTTCTTCTGGTCTTGTTTTTTCATTTACAACTGATCATTATCCCTAAATAAAAAAAACAAAAAATGAAAAAAGGAATAATTAAAATGAAAATCACCAATAAGTAATTATCTTATTAACAATCAAATCCAATGGTATTGTTAATTTGAGAGGTGTTCCCTTTTGTTTGAAAAAGAGTTTATGTTATTTTCATTTTTTGATTTGAAATTATTTTTTGGTAAAAATCTTCTAATTCAAATAAAGATTAGCAATTAAATTTGCTACAAAACCATAAAAAGGAGAAAAAACTGTTATTAAAATAAAAAAATTAATTTTATTTCTAAAGATAAAATAAGGGAGTAAAAAAAATAATTTAAAAAAGGAAAATAAAATTGTATATTTTCAATTTTATTTTATAATTATTCTAATAAATAAATGAATAAATAATTATATTGTACATTTAACATAGGAGTATATATTATTAGTATAATCATTTCAATTTTTTATTAAAAAAAATTTTTTTTTCATCAATTAAATGTAATATATTAAAATTGGTTGCTGAGAAAGAAAAAAAAAAAAAAAAAATAAATGTTCAAGTTAAAAGTGATAATCCTAAGAAAGGATCCGATATATCTAAAAAAAAAATAAAATAAAATAAAAATTTAATTGAAATAGAATATTATGAATATTAATGTAAAAATAATTCAAATATAATAATAATAATTTTCCGAATTACTGCTTAACAGTCAATTTTACGATACAATTCAATTAAAAATTTTTACATTCAGGTTTGACATATTATTGGTACGCCTTTTTTTAAAAATGTTTGTGGTAGATGAAGAAGATTGTGGTGATGAGATGTCGATATTATCGTTTGTATTTGTGCAAAGAAAATTCGAATATTTTTCGTTTTGTATCATTTCTTTTTCATATTTTTCTAAATTTTCGGGCTTTTCATCTCTTATTATATATTTTTGTTTAAAAGATTTCTCATTTAATAACCCCGAATATCTATTTATTTTCGTTTCTGTATTTAATAAAGAAAATTCCTTCTTGAAAAGAGGATCCTCTTCAAATTCATTAAAGGGTTGTTTAATATTATTTCTTAAAAAACTGGTCATTCTACGATCAGGATGCTTATCTTGGTCCAGTTCTATATTCTCCTTTGTGGAATCTTGCAAAATGATTTCATTTGGGATAACTTTCATTTGGATTGAAGGCGCACCTTTAATCAAACGCAAATTCTCACAAATTTTTTGATAATTATTTTCCAGACTTCTTCGAGTATTTTGATCTTTAAAATCGGTTTTAGAATCTAAAGTATATAATTGGCTACTTTTCTGAAAATAATTTGAATAAATGGTTTCTGGCAACTCATTCTCTAAATTATTTTTACCAACTAAAATTCCTGTTTCATGGGTCCAGCATTTGGCAACATTTTTTGGTGTATAACCACCGCCACCCAACACTAATAATGGTAAATTTTTATCTCGAATATATTTAACACATCCACCGTGCCCTTTAATATCTAAATTAAAGGATCCTAATCTATCACCATATAACGAATCAGCCCCGCATTGTAGTACAATTGCTGATGGTTGATAAATTTCCAAAATTTTATCAATGGTCAATTTGAAATATTTGAAATATTTTTCATTTGTTATCCCATTTAATAATGGGAAATTAACAGAATAATATTTTCCTTCATCAAATCCAACATCTTGAAGATTTCCTATTAATTAAGTAATTCATATTTTGATCATTATATTATTCATTAATTAATTCGTTATTTGATAAAATAATATTTGTTTTTTTTTAAAAATATATATTAAACAAATTTATTAATTTGTTTTTTTTTTTTTAATTTTTTATCAATTATTCTTTTTTAAAGATCATTTTGTTGAACAACAAAAATTTCGTCACATTTATAAATTTTGTGAAATAAAAAAATATTTTTTTTATTTTTTTCCACATTATTGACCTGGCTTGAAATTTCTTTATAATGGGAAGAAGAGTTATAAAGTAAAA
This sequence comes from Anaeramoeba flamelloides, assembly GCA_027625915.1. NCBI lineage: Eukaryota > Anaeramoebidae > Anaeramoeba > Anaeramoeba flamelloides. The sequence goes on along the minus strand of JANTQA010000032.1, from coordinate 4,656,024 downwards.
AAGGGTCAAGTGATTATTTATTAATACTGAGATACTAAAACACGAAAGTACGAGTAACTTGAAAATAAAAAACGAAAACGCAAAGGCAAAAAATATAAAAGGTTCTAAAAAAAAAAAATGAGATCAAAAAGAAAAAAATAAATAACAGAGCAATTCACAAACTGCCTCCCAAATGAAATTCCATGATCAACCTACCAAACGAAAAGTAAATAAACCACAAGTAGTATGGATGTGATTTTGTGAGTTTTTAATTAAACCAATATCATTGAATTTTTGTTATTTTTTACCAATTAATTGCTTATTATAAACTCTTTTTTTTTTTTTTTTTTTTTCGATTTTTTGTTTTTATTTTTTGTTAATTTTTTTTTTTTTTCTGTTATAAAAATAATTTCTTTCTTTTCTTTTAGTCTTCCCTATTTGTCTTACCTAATTTTTTAAAGAAAAACCACCCTTTGATTTCTAATACTATCAAAGTTATAATGAGGATAAAAATCACCAAATTAAGTTATGTGGTTCTGACAAACAGGAAGCTCTATCTTTTGATATTGCCTCTCTTCCGTTCAATAAAAAAAAAAAAAAAGTTTTTTAGACAATCAGCTAAATCTAAAAGCTCGTCAAAAATCTTTTATTTTGAATTATATTTCCCTATTTTAAACTAAAGTTTAAATGTCCAAAGCCAAGAAGTATTAAATATTTAATATTAAACAATTTTTAAAAAAATAATTTAATTTTGAAACATTTCCGAAATAGAATCTTTCTTGTTAATACTGATAAATCCAAATAAATGCTTAAAAATTTAATTTCATTTTCTTTGATAAAAATTTTTACAATTTTTAAATAAAGTATTTTTGTTGGTTTAAATATAAAGAAAGTGTGTAAAATTAGTTGTTCTTTGAAATATTTTTTGTTATTGACTCTTTAGATTTTAAAAGCAGAGTAATCGAATTTAGGAAAAAAGGAAATTGAAATAAAAATTTTATTCATTTTTTTTGAATTTATCAGTAAAGAGAATAAGAATAAAATTCACCAATTCATCCCAAGAAAAAAAATATATTTCAATTGTTTATAAGAAAACATTATTTGTCAAAATTCACAAAAAAAAAGGTGTACATTCTTGTTATATATTTTTTATTAATTAACTATTTTCCAGTCAAAGGGGCCCAGTTGTAATGGATGAATTATCATGTATTTAAAGAGTTTGAATGGATATTAGAAGAAAAAAATTTATTTTGGAAATTTTCAAAATAGAAATCATTTTTTCACACATTTTTTGAATATTTTTACTTTTTTTCTTTTTTTTTGACAATTTTTTATTATTGCAAGATCATATAGTCACTAAGTAAAACTGTGTTCTTCTAAGGTTATTGAAACAGAAGATGATTGTATAGAAGTCATATTTTATTTCTATTGGAATTTTCATTGATCATCATTTGGAGATAAAAATGAAGCATTTTTTTTTTCTCAATAGGTGCTCTAAGATTTTTTAGTTTTTCAATTTTTAAGAAAATCTCTCGATTTGTGCTTCATATGGATATCAACTATTCTTTGATGTTTATTATTCTACTTATTTCTTATTTGTTTTTCAAAGGTCAATTTTAAAAAATAATTAATATTAGAAAATTTTTTTGAGTTCCTTTGACAGAAACAAAGTTTAGCTTATTTTCACTCAAATTCTCAAATTTTCAATTGAACAAAATTACCTAAAGTCGGAGTAAAAAAGTTACATCACAACTTGGCGATTTTCAACGAAAACCATGTTATACCCGAATAATGTGTTTCTTGAAATTCGCTAGAAATAGTAGAAAAAAAACATTAGTTGTGAAAAATAATTTTTTCTCCAAATCTCAGAAAATCAAAAAAATTTAAAAATCGAAAAAATTAATTAACTTTTGTTATTAAAAATAAATTATTCTCAACTACCTTCATTTTATTTGTTTATTTAATTGTTAAGACCCGTTGATAAATATTATATTGATGTGTATTTTCCAATTGGATAACTACCAAGGTTGCCTCACTCTTTGATTAGAATTTGTTTTTTATTTTATTTTGTTTTCATACCTCTTAGTCTTTAACGAAATTCAATAATATAATTTTTGATTAATAAAACGAGATTATTAGAAGTTTGATTGAATATCACTACTTTCGAATTTTTCCACCCATTAAAATAAGTTTTCACAAATTTAACAATTAGTTCTGAAAATGTCTTTATCAAGTCTAAAAATTAAGATTTAATTTTTTTATCTTGTAAGAGAATCTAAATAATAAAGAACTACTGACCGCATATTTAAATTTTTTTAATATTTATTTTATTGGATTTTTAAGTCAATTTATAAGAATAAATTAAAACTCAAATATTTTCAGTTTTTAAATTTTTTTTTTTTTTATTTCAATTATCACAAATTTGTCAATTATCGTGATTTTTTATATTTTGACATACATTTCAGATTATCAGCAAAAAAAAACACACAAATTGATGATAATCTACATTATCTGGAAAAGATAAATTAATCACAAATTTATTAACATACCATTCGGGAAATTCGTGACAATGATTTTTTTGAGTGGGAAAATAAGAATATTGGAAGTTTGACTAAATATAGCTACTTTCTAATTTTTTCACCCATTTAAAATAAGTTTTCACAAATTCAATAATTATTCCTGAAAATATCTTTGGCCAGACCAAAAATTTAAGATATACTTTTATTCTGTTACAAAAAATGGAAATAATAGACCATTAGTTTCATTATTTTTACATTTTTTTTTAATGTTTATTGACTTTTAAGTCATTTTTTTAAGCATTAATTAAAACTCAAATATTTTAAATTTTTAAATTTTTTTTTTTTTTTTTTTCAATTATCACTAATTTGTCAATTATCGTGATTTTTGAATATTTTGATATACATTTCAGATTATCAGCAAAAAAAAAAACACAAATTGATGATAATCTACATTATCTGGAAAAAGATAAATTAATCACTAATTTGCCGATTTGTTGGGAAAATTCTAATATTGCTGATAATCCCTATAAAAATTATAATATTTATGTTTATCACAATAAAATTTGATTCAAAAAAACTTATTTTTCTCAAAGATATGGCATTTATTAAACTGCTTTACCACAATGTAGTAGATACTATTTTTTATTACGGTTTTTCACTAAAAATTCTTTTCATTAAAATACCAAAATTAAATTACAACAAAAATAAAGAGATCAATTAAAAAAAAATTGATTGAGAATATTCAAAAAAACTAATTACCTGTCCCAGGAAAAAAGTTATAGCCATATTTATGGAAACTGCATGTCATTACCCGATCTGTTGTATAAAAAGCTTCCTCAACACCATCTCCATGATGAATGTCTATATCGATATAAAGAACTCGAGGAAAGAATTTTAATAATTCCAAAATAGCTAGGACAATATCATTGATATAACAAAACCCAGACGCTCGTGATTTTTTTGCGTGGTGAAGCCCTCCTTTTGATTTGTTTTGATTTGTTTTGTTTTGTTAATGTGAATGTAATTTTTTTTGATTAGAAATTGGGATGTTGTGTGACAATTTGAAAAAAACACCAAATCAAGAAATTGGAGATTCTGGATTGAGATCAATTTCAAGTATGTTACTTTTTTGAACAACTTTTTCATTGTTAGATTCACTGGATTAAAGCGAAACAGTTTTAATACTAAAAAATAAAACCAAGTAAATAAAAAAACAAAGATTTTACCAGCCCAATTAATTGATATATCTGCAAGGTTATGGTTGAGTTTAACCGCGCCTTGTATAGAACCACCAGAAGATATTTGAAACCATTCAAACATATTCTCAAAAATTGGGCAGTCTTCACCAACATTGTAATTGGATTGTTGTTCAAGAAACTGATCTTGGTTTGTTGACAGGATTGATTGCAAAAAATTTACATAATTTTTGGAATGAAACATTTGCATTTCTTCCTTGCTTGATCTTTTTGGCGTGTAAATTTCCATTTGCCTATAAAGCTCATAACCTAAAACTAAATTGTGTGTGATCGCTATACGATGCGGCTTCATTGGGTGCTTTGGTGCATAATAAAATGAGCCGATCTCTACATCATAAAAATAGGCAACTCTTTTTTGATACGAGTTAGTCATTCGTGATATTTAGTCTTTTTCACAACTCTTCAAAGAACTGTTCAGTTGGAAAAAGTCGGTCAATTGTTAGTATGTCAGTTTTTAGGATCTTATTTGGTTGAACAAATTCTGAAGATTTATTTCAAAAAGTTTTCAAAACAGAACGAGAAAAAATGATTCTTTCGAAAAATTTAAAACTACAAACAATATTTTAGGTGGGGCTAAATTAGAGTCTGATAAATATACTCAAATACTTATGGTATTTTCACAAATCATTCAAACACTTTCCAACATTTTTAAAAACTGAAAAAGGAGATTGTAAAAGTAAGAAGTGAATTATTATTAAATTGAAAAACAGTTGATCCTATTTTTTAATTGAAAACCAGAAATAAAATCAAGAGTAAGACGAATTAACAAAAGTAACCATAAATATCTAAATACAAAATGGAGGATTACAAACAATAATAGTCTATATAATCGGATCTTTTAGTTTGTGTTTTTTCTCTTTTCTATCAACAAAAAGTTGTTTGAAAAAGTTACTATTTTTGAAAACTCAATAAATAGCCATTTCAAATTCATATATAAAAATAAAGTATAATTGTTTTTGTTGATTCGATTTATCATCATGTAAAGAATTATTCTTCAAGGTTAATTGTATCTTTTTTTGAGAGAGTAGGTAAGATTTACTTATTCAGGTTCTATTGATTCTCTGAATATTACCAAATTAAAAATCATGTTTCACTTTTTTTCAAGAAAGTTGAATAATATTTTATTTTCCATATTTTTTGTAGCAAGTTTGACATTTTTGATATTTCAAATTCCATAGTGTTTTTGAAACCGAATAATTCAAACAATATCTTTAAACAAACACACCAATAATTTAATAAATAGTAGAGTGGGATATATCTTGGAATAATATATTTTCATACCAATAAAAAAAAGATAATCACAAAAAAAAAACAATTGATTAAGAAAAAAATAAATAAAAATCATTTATTACTTGATCTTGTCAATGAAATTTTGGTATATTTACTTCTTATTACTCAATTTTATTTTTTAATTCGGAAGGAAAATAATTTTATTTGTAAAATTTTTGATAAACAAATTACTTTCTATTACTTTAAAATTTCCAAAAGAGATATTTTATTTCTTTTTTTATTTAATTTATCTAATGAATAGTTTTGATTTTTGAAAATTGGATATTTTTTGATTCTTCTTGGTAAATAGTTATTGATTGGATGTATTTTTTTGATTTGATTTTAAGATTAATTATATTCCATTATAATTCGAAACCCAAAATAATTTTAAATCACGATTTCAATTTATTCTCAATATTTTCTTTTTCTTTGGGTTGAATACTTATTAGTTATTTTTTTTGTTTTGTATAATTCAATCTATTTCTTATAATTCTCGAAATAATACTCTTTGTTTTTAGGGCATTGTATAAAAAAAATTATGGAAAAAAGAATTTTGAAAATTAATTTGAAAAAAAAAATATTTTTGATTAAACAATAATAAAAAGGGATTGGGTAAAAGAAAAATTAATCCTTGATATACCCCCATTAAAAAGATAAAGAAGAAAAGTCTTCTAAAATGGGTTTTGTTTATTTTTTTTAATTCTTTATTTCTTTTACTTCTTTCTTTCTTTTTTCGTTTTTTTTTAAAGTAAATTTCTCAAAAAATAAATACTTAAAATTTTAAACTTTTTAATCTGGCTAATCAAAATTACGAAATTTATTGTTCTTGTCGATATTTTTTCATCAAAGCTCTTATGATTAGAAAACTTAGGTAATAAAGAAAAAATTGACAATAAAAAAATTGAAAATAAAAAATTCCTAAAATAGTAACAAAATATACAAATTTGAGTTCATAGTGCCCCACTTTTCGGAGTCGTGGAATACTGATTTATTAATCACAGTTTGTGGAATCTTATTTACTGATGATCTTTCTATCGGGTTTTTACTTCTCCTGTTTCAGGAGAAGTATTGTCAAGTGTCGTCAAGTGCCTAGGTGTTCTTGAGGTTTTCTGTTTTATTTGTGAAATATATCGATTTTTCAAATAAACAGAAAATTCAAGAAAACCTAACGACACTTTTTTTTAATTTGAGAAATAAAAAGTAAAATTCAAATATTTTCTTTTTATTTCTCAAAAAAAAAAAAAAAAATGCTTAATGCAGTTTTCGAGAATTCGAAAGAATTTATTAAAATCAAGGATTTTACTCAATTCTGTCAAATCCTGAAAAACCTAACGACCTTGAATAATTTTTAATTTTAGTCATGTAAATGATATAATATTTTTTTACTTTAATATTTTAATTATTTTTCTTCTTCTATTTTTTATTTCGAAAATTTTCTTTTGTTACTCCTTTCTCACAATAAATAAATAAATAAATAAATAAATAAAATACTTAATAACTACTAATTTACATTAAGAAAAGTTATTCTTTGTATTTTCTTTTAAAATTCATATAAATACAATTAAAAAATCTTATTGTAGATAATTTGTATTTCCTCAAGAAATTGGGAAAATTTCCACAAGACGTTCCAATGAAAATGCCCAAAAAATTTTTTATACATTTTTTTATTTTTTTTTTGAAATTTATGATTTGTCCAGGTATTTAGTTTAAGATAATCAACTCTAATCCGAAGTTTAGTATTTATTTTACAGTCAGTTTCATTTTTAAGTCACAAACTTTCAACAAATTTTAAGGCCCATAAAAATCTCAAATTAATGTACAAAATTTGGAATTTTTTTTTTTTACAATTTATTTTTACTAGAATTTCAATTTTGTGCTTTAATTTGTAATTTTTTTTGTGCCTTAAATTTCATTGAAAGTTTGTGCCTTAAAAGTGAAAACGACTGTATTTTTAAACAATCTTCGTTTGGTTGATTCTTAAAACAAAGTGAATTTTTCATTGTTGGCTAAGGATTTCCAGTGAAATGTAGTTTATAAGAATGATAACTCTACATCTAAAAATAAATATGAAAATTTGTCGATAAGTTGAATAAATCATTTGTTTTGGTTAACCAATAGAATTATCTTGAAATAGAAAAAAACTCTTTATATTAATTTTCCCGGAATAAAAGAGTTGATATTGAAAAATAATTATGGAAATGGTAATAAACCGGGTAAAATTTTTTATAATGTAAGAAATAAAATGAATTTAAATGTATTAGAAAAAATGGAAAAAAAATTTGATCTTTAAAAAAATTAATTCTTTTTGGTTTCTTAGTTGATCAGAATTTTTTGACACTTTGTATATACAAAATTTGAAACTAGAGTATATCATCAATAAAATACATTATGATTTTTTCCATGTTGTCATCTAGTACTAAACCCTTAAACTCTAATTGTGTTTTCTGTTCTATATTGATAATGTGATGAAGAATAACAAAAAGAATACAAATTTACAAACAATTGTAATAAGGGTGATAATGTGGCTAGGCTATTGTGTGTGTGTGTGTGGGGGGGGGGGGGGGGGGTTCTGAAAAGTTATTCATGTTCCTTTAAAACTTTGATCGAATTTGAAAATTTTTTTAACCCAATAACAAATTCTTTAAGAAGTGAATTGTTGCTTGTTTTGGAATCCCTTACATTAAACACAATTTATAAAGCTACAATTGACTGGGAATCAGTTTATTTGCCTTTTATTCTAACTTTTTATCGATAGAGGGGATCAATGGATCTTGTGTGTCAACTTAAATTAAAATAAAATAAAAATGAAAACTCTTTTGTAGGTCACTTGATTGAATCAAGAATCTTTTTTGTTGTTTTTTTTAAAAAAATAATATTTTTTTCTGGATCTTTTTTTTGATCAAAACCAATTTCTTTGTAAAAATATTGCTGAAGTGGCCATAATAAAAACCTATTATCTTGCTATTTTAGTGTTTATTAGGATATTTTGGCATTTATCAAGATTTTTAGACTATTGTCAGGATTTTAAAGAATTTAGCGATTTTCGATGTTATCACGATCATGTGATATTTTAGTGATATTCTACAAATATTACGATTTGATTGTCATTATATAGGTTTTTGTAACTTTGTCGTGTCTTGAGATGGATATTGTTAAATGTTCTTAAATATTCTAGAAAATATCAAGAAATATATAATTTTTTGTTTTGTTATTTGTGGTATTTAAATATTTTTGGTTTTGTGATTTGAATTTAATATTTAATTTGAGGAACAAAAATATATTATATTTGTCTAATAATTGATTTTTTAAAATACTATTTATTTAAAAATGTTTTATATTTATATTTATTGTGAATATAATTTGATATTCATTAATTGATCAATTCATTGTATTTCTTTAATTTTATATATAATATTTGATTGGTAAATTTGATTTTATTATTTATTTTTAATGAAATTTGAAATCAGTTAATATGAGAATTTTTATATGAGATTGAGTATATGAATATCATTAGAGAAATGTTAATTGGATTGATTAATTTTTATAAGTGTTTATGATTTTGTTAAATTAAATTGTTGATTTTTTATTAATTGACAGAGTAAAATATAATTAATACAATTATAAAGTGTATATAAAAATGTAAGGGGATATGGCGTAATGGTAGCGCATTCGGCTCCAAACCGAAAGGTTGTAGGTTCGAGTCCTGCTATCCTCATTTTTTTTTAAATCTAAGCACAACTTGTAAAAAATATTCTTTGAATAATAAACTCTTGATCTCATTAAAGAAAAGAATCGTACCTTCTTTATTTTTTTCTCTATCAAGTGATCAATAATCATAAAAAAATTGGAATATTTTTTTTTTATTAACAAGAAAATTATGTTTCTTTGTCGACCAAATAAAAAATATTGGAATAATTTCAAAGAGTGGTAATTTGACTAACACCAACAAATATGTTCGAAATTCGATTACATTTACAAAATTCATCAATTCTATTTTAATCAGACTAAAAAATAATTGTTGATATATAAATGGGAATAAACAAACATTTCAGAAAGTGTAACAAAGTAATTTTCATACTTTTGATCCACAACTAAAACCAATCAGCCACTTAACAACTTTGATAGAAGCCGTATCATCAATTGTTCACTCAAGATACTCAAACAAAAGATCAAGAATCTTATAAGACTTTTCACACTCTTACACAATAAATTTTTGATCTTGAAGTATAGATGCAGTGTTCGAATCGAACTCTATTTCCAACTAGAGGCAATAAATCACCTTGGTTTTTTGAATATATGAATTTTTCACTCTTCCAAAATAGAATTTTTTTCATTTTTTTTATTCTATCTTATCTCAAAATTATGTAATTATTCTTTTTTTACAACAAACATCCAACACAACAAACACACAAAAAAAAACAAACACACACAAAAAAAAAACACACCAACAAAACAAAACAACCACAATTTAAATCTTTCGTAAATTTTTACAATCAGAAATTTTAACAAACTTTTTTTTTTTTTTTTTTTTTTTTGCTTCTGCACAATAAAAAGACTAAATGGAAAACTTGAGCCAAGAACAAATCACTGAAAAAGCCATCATTTACTCTGCACTTATGCTCCATGATGACGAAATCAAAGTTACTTCAGAAAAGATCCAAAACGTTCTCAAATCAGCTAACATTCCATTCGAAAGTTATATGGTTGACATGTATGTCAGATTTTTTGAAAACAATGAAATTGGAAACTTGATAAGTTCTGGTGGATCAGGTAAACATTTGTTTTCTTTATCAAAACGAAAAGGAAATAAAACCGCTTATAATAAACAGCCCTGTTTTATTTTTTTTTTTTATTATTTTTTTCCTTGTCTAATCTTGCTTTTTGTTTTTTTTTTTTTTTTTCTTGTTGCTTTTTTTTTTTTTTTTTTTTTTTTTTTTAAATCTTGAATCTGGTTTTATTTCTATGAACTTTTTTTTAACAAACCAAACCCAATAAAACTAATAATCAAATTTCATGTACAAAAAGTTGGAACTGTAACTGCTGAACCAAGCACTGCTGACAAAGAAGAAGAAGAAGAACCAGAGCCAGAGCCAGAGCCAGAATCTGAATCCGAATCTGACGACGACATGTTTGGTGGTGGACTTTTTGATTAAATCAATTTCAAGACAAGACTTTAGATCTTTAAAACAAATTAAATCACAAACAAATCAATCTATACAACCCATCTGGCTGATGATAAAAAAAATTGATATTTTAAGTGATCATTTTTTTCCCATCACTCTCTTTCATTTTTGAAGAGAAACAATTGGAGGAAAACAGCAGACAACACAATAGCCTGATACCCCCAAAATAAAGATAAATATTTCAAAAAAAAACAAACACTTTATTTGATTTTCATTTTTTCATTTTTTCATTTTTTCATTTTTTAATTTGATAAAAATCATAAGGAAAAGAAAGTGTTCAATTGATACAAATCAAAATACCATTTTAAGACGTGTTATAAAAATGTTTTCAAAGAATCTTTTAGTAGTTGGCAAACTAAAATCGAAACAAACCCTTTTTCAGTCAAAGTTTACCCAGTTGTGGAGAGTGAATTTGAATTACATGAGATTAAAGGGTTTGAATGGATATTAGAAGAAAAAAATGAATTTTGGAAATTTCAAAATTGAAATCTTTTTTTCACATTTCACAGTTTTTTATTTATTCATTTTTTATCATTTTTTTTTTGGCCCATAATTCATTGATAAATTTTTATTTTTTATTACAAGATCTAAAGTCACTTTATAACAAAAGTGTTATTCTAATGTTATTCTAAAACAGTGGAAATGGTTGTATAAATTGATTTGATTTCAATTGGAATTTTTTTTTGGATCTTCAAATTGAAGATCAAAATTAACTTTATTGTCTTTTTCTCAATGGGCTCACTTAGATTTTTGGATTTTTCAATTTTTAAGAAAATCAATTGAATTATTTGTTTTAATTTGTACGGCATCAACTATTCTTTGATGTGCATTGTTCCACTTATTTATTATTTGTGTTAAGGTCAATTCTACAAATAATAATTCATATTTGAAAAATAAATCGTTAGGTTATTTTGTGAGAAATAATTTTTTTTAACAACTTTTTTACAACCAATTATCAATTTTAATTTTAGTCATTTTAAATAAAAAGTTTAGGAGTGAAAAAAATATCTAACATGAAAAAAATCCCGGGAAAGATTTTTAATTGTAAATATTAGGAAAATTTTTGTACAATTTCTGTTATTTTCAATCAAATCCTTATTATAAATAACCAATTTTTTTATGAGATTAGTAATAAACCAACTTAAAGTTCATCAAAGTAAGATGTCTCTAGAATAATCGAGTAATTGTTTGATAGCCTAAGTAGATCAACTTTTTTTGAAAAAAAATAGAGTTTTATAGAGGTTACTAGAAATTGGAAAATGATAGTTTTTATTCTTGTTTTTTGATTGATTGAATGGTGTTTTGAACAAGTGTGATTTCATTAATCATCATTCTAATAAGTAATGAGATATAATTTAAAAAGTTTGATTCTTAAAAAAAGGGTTTGATTGCAAATAATAGAAATTTCAGAAAAATTTTACTAATATTCACAATTTAAAATCTTTTCAGGGATTTTTTTAGTGTCCGGTATTTTTTTCACTACTTTATAAAAAATTTTTTAAAACAGTCTTGCTAAAAAATTTCAAATTTTTTTTTTTTTTTTTTTTTTGTTTAAAAGATTAGCGTCTACCAAGGAGAAGCCTAGGAAAAAAGTATGCTGTTATTGAATGTAATCACATTAGTACTACATAATTCAAATATCTCTAAAAAATTGATTATTCAAGTAATAATATTTGTTGATCTCATCAATTAAAAATGATCTATGTATTAGTAAAAAACCCCAACAATTTTAGAATAAAATCTGCATTTCGCCATAAATTGAAAGGTTGAATTATCAATATTCAGACTACAAAGTCACAAAATATCTTTCTTAAATTTGTGGCGAAATGTAGATTAGTTACTAAAAAATTCTTTTTTTTTCAAATATTAAATAATTAACCAATAAATTTTTTTGAAAAATTATTTCTCAAATTATGCAAAGTTATTGATGTTACAATTACCTTATCAAAAATAGAAAACAAAACTAATCAGTCTTTGTGCTTTTATGTTGATGATTATTGAGTTAATCTTTGAAATTTAAAAATTATTAAAATAGTTACTTTTGGAAGTTCGAAATCTAAATTATTAAATATCAGAATACTGTATTTTGGGTTTCTATTTTTAGATTTGGAAAAGGAATTAAAAAAAACTTTTTCAAAATGAAACTTTTTTAATAGCGATCATTAGTAAAAAATTTAATAATTTATTGTGCAATAGGATTTAAAATAGATTTTTTAGAGCTATTTAGTCATTGTGTATTAATATCATTTATACTCAATTAAAACATACTTTGGTTATAGAGAAATCTATGGTGAGGTTAATACCGTAATCGAGGAGTTTTCAGTTTTTCTTGTTTCTGTTAGGTTTTTTTAATTTTAGAAATCAAAAAAAAAAATCCTAAATTTTCTATAATTTGTCAAATTAAAAAAAAACCGCAGTTCGATTTTCCGGAATTCGAAAGAATTGCGTAAAATCTAAGATTTTACTCAATTATTTTGAATCTTGGAAAAACTAGGGACTCCAAGGTACTCTACATTACTTCCAGAATTCCTAAATTGTGATTTAGAAATTTTTTTAAAGATTTCCAAAAATACTTTTATTTTCCACTAGGGCTAATAAAGTTAGGGAGTCTTTTCTGTTAATAATAATAAAAATATTATTTTTTTATAGTATATGAGATATATTGATTTTTTTTAATTCAGAGATCCAGATTTTACGATTATTTTCAGAGGCTGGGCAGTTTCAGAAAAAATCACAAATTATAATTTAACAATTTTTAGGAAGATATTATAAAACTTTTTTACCAAGGTTTTGAAAAAAATTATGTACTATCTGTTTTTTATTTTATGTGAGAATGAAATACAATTTATTAGCAAATAGAAAAAATTGTTTGAAAAAATGTTTTTCTCAAGAAAGGACAAAATATTACTAAAACTAGGTTTTTTTTTTGTAATTTTGATGACAATATAAAAAAAAACTTTGTTTATTGGTTTTGTTTAATTTTTTATTTCTTTAAGCAGTAATATAATTACTTTTTTCCTATGTAACCCCAATTTCATCAGAATTTAAAGCAATGGGGTATAATCTAAAAATTTCAATTATTCACTTTTGATTTTAAAAGTTGTATTATACTTTTCTTGTTTATATTGATAATCTTTTTAATACTCTCAACATATCTAGAAAAAATCAAGTAAACGGCCTTTTTTTATTTTTAATAATTCTTCAATTAGAAAATCAATAGATTTTATAAACAAAACAAGCTTTTTTTTAGATTAAAACTCAATCAATTTTGTGGAATTTAAAATAATTGAGTAAAATCAATCGTATTTTTTTTTTTTTTTTCCTTAAAGGGTGAATAATGAAGATTGTATATGTTTCCATAGGTTTTCAAGAATTAGAAAGAATTGAAAAAAATCTCATTGGTTTTGATCCCTTCTTTTTTATTATGGATTAGTGAAATAATATATTTTTTTAATTTATTAAATTTGAAAAAAAAAATTCTTATTATTTCTAAGAACGAAAAAAACCGTATTTATCTCTACTTGGGTTTTCTATTTATTGATGATTTTAATATTTTTTGCTTAAAAAGCAAAAATAAATAGAGTACAAGTTAGTCTTTACCAAATTTAAAAAGAATTAAGTAATTTGTTTGATTTTACTTAATCGGTATGAAATCTGGTAAAGCTAGGTACTTGGAGGCACATCAAGTCATTTTTCAGCAATTAAGGTACTACTGTTTGAAATAATAATTTTGTTGATTTCGAATTTTTAGATTATGTAGCACTGTACGACGAACTAAATTATCTCATTAGTTAACTGAAAAACCACAGATACGAAATCAAGTAATTGCCATTTATAAATTAGTCTTTTATCCAGATAAAAATAAATTTTTTTTTGTAAAAAATGGTGTATTTTCCCTATTTTTTTGGTTTTTTTTTAGTGCCCCTCCAAAATCAAATTGATCAAGTCTGTAAAATGCCTAATGAAGATATTAATCCAATTCTTTTTTTCACTTACTATTTGTTTCACAATAAATGGAACAAATTTTTCATTTATCTTTCCTAAAATAAGATTTTATAAATCCTCTAACCTTATCAAAATTTTAATTCTGGGAACATCAATCTTGCTTTATTAATTTCTGTCTTTTAGAAATGGGGGCTTTGATAATTTATTGTTCATTCTTTGGATGAGGTTTTAATTTTTGGAAATCCGAAAGTAAATTTTGATCTTTTTATTTTACAATTAACAGCAAGTCTGTTATTCATCCAAAATTACGAAGGACACTACAACATTCAATAATTTACCTTTAATTCAAATCTTGTTTTAATTAATTCTTTCTTCTAAGCAGGATTTTGTAAACAAAGAACAAAAATTCCTATTTTTTATGATAAAAATAAATTAAAAACAAAATTCTGCAACTTATGTAAAAAACATTTAAATCAGGAAATAATAGAAGATATCGATCATTTTCTACGAGACTGCCCATTCTATGGAAAAAATCGAAAATTTTGGATTAATGAATTCATTCAAATAAATAAAAATAATAAGCAATTAAAGAATAATATCCTTTGATATTATTCGAAATAAAGACTCATTATTTATTTTATCATTAGTTAATGATAAAGAAAATTATGACTCTTTATTAAAATTTCTAAACAAAAATTTAGAAATCAGGGCTGTAAGAGGAAACTAGTTTCCTCCCTTCAAGATAAAAAAAAAAAAATTCCTATTTTTACAAAACAATTAATTTTAGTCTGTGGATAAAAGATAGCAACCAGTCTTTTCCAAAAACAAAGAGTTGTATTAGTAGTGTGTCTGAAGAATTCTATTTGGAACATTCCTCCTTAAATTAATTTATTAGTTTTTTTAACGGGTATAAAAAGATCAATTACTGTTGATTGCAAATTTCTCCCTAAACTTTTCAGAATCCTATTCTCATCTTTTATCTTTAATTAACATTTTTTTATATTTTTCTACAATAATTATTTTACCTTTATTCGTTAATTTCAATGGGCGTACCAAAATTTTTTAAATGGGTTTGTCAACGTTATCCACTTATTGTCAAGAACATCTCAAAATTAAAAAATAATTTACCAACATTCGGTATTCAACCATCCAATTTTTAAAACAAACAACAAGATTCTTTAATATTTTCTTTTTTAACTAATGATCAAAGATGCTCATTTTGTTCATGAAGAAAAATTTTAACTTTACCCCAAATTATTAGGAAAAGATCTTTTTCTTCTTCTTTTTGAAAAAGTATTTCCCCGTTTTTAATCTTTGTTGTTTTTTTTTTTTTTTTTTTATTTAAAAAAGATAATCTTTATTTAGATCTTAATGGAGTTTTGCATCAGTTCACACACCCAAGTAAAACAGTTGATGATCTTGAAGATACTCCTTATAACGAAACGGAGGTTTTTCTGAACATTTTTGAGTACATAACAATGCTTGTGGATCTCATAAAACCACAGAAATTCATTTTCCTTGCTTTTGATGGTGTTGCGTAAATAAACACTTTTGTTTTTCTTTTTTTTTGTTTTTTTTTTCGCCTTATCCTTTTCACTTTTTTTCCTTTTTTTCCATAAAAATATTCAACATTCTTTGTACAAAAAAACAAAACAAACATTTAGACCAAGAACAAAAATGAACGAACAAAGAAGCAGAAGATTTAGATCCCTGGTATCTACTGATAAATCTGAACAAAGAGAAGATTTTGATTCTAATATAATTTCGTAAGCTTTTAAATTGTTTTATTCTTTTTTTTTTTTTAATATCAAAAAACATAATTGTTTGGTAAGTGACAATTTAAAAACAAAATTGTCTTTTTTTATTCCACTTACAATTGGGTGGATTTTAAATCGGAAAAAATTTTCGCTCATTTTTCTTTTTTGGATCCAAAGGCTCTTTTTTTCCAATTATTTTTTGTACTTTTTATTAGAATTTCCCTTTTATTATTTTTTTATTCGGCTCTGAATAGAGATGAAGAAGGTTTTTTTTTTGAATTTAGAAGTGAGGAAACTTTGAAAAATTAATTGTTTTCGAATATTCTAGTCAGTGAACTGTTTTGAAAGTAGAGCTACTGAATTTATAAAAATGGAAATTTAACCAAAATGTTTTTCCACAATTTTTTGAATTTATGTTAATATATATAACCTGTTTCAGTCAAAGGGGCCCAACGTTTTTTTCAAATATCAATTATTATATATAATTGATCTTTGAAGAACAAATAAGAAATAAACAGAATAATACATATCCAAGAATTGTTGATATATGTATGAAAGAAAAATAATTAAAAAAACAATAGATTTTCTTAAAAATAGAAAAACTCAAATTCTTAGGGCCCTATTGAGAAAAACAACAATGTTCGTTTTGATCTTCTACTGCAAGACAAGGAAAATTTTTTCAAAAAAAAATCTCTAAATTTTGTATTTTTGAAATACACTCATATAATAAACATTATTATACATAACAATTTTCAAAAAGGTTTACAACTTTAATAGATATTAAAACGAATTGAAAAAAAAATGAAATTTTTCAGTAATATTTTTTTCATTTTTAATTGTAAAATTTTTTAATTTTTTAATTGACTTAGTAGAGAGATAATTTTCAAGTATTTTTAAAATAGTCTAAAAAGAAACATATTTTTCAATTTGAAAATAGCACAAAATATTTCAATCAAAAGATATTGCTAAATTAAATTGAAAATCTGATTTTTTATCTGTTTTTGGACTATTTTTTATCATTTTATTTTTTTCCATGTTTGAGTTGTTATATACGCTCCAGATTGTTTTCTGCAATTTGCTTTAACATATATTCTTTTTTCAATCTTAATGTTCTATCAAAAATTAATTCATTTCAACTTTTTCCAATAAAAAAATACCCCAAAAATAGGTGTTTTTTTTCAAAAGTCGGTATTTTTGAAAAGGGGGGTATTCGGATTTTCATGAGTTTAATAGCTATCCTTTTTTTTTTACATAAAATTATGATAACTTTGAAAAAATAATTTACAAAAGAAGTCTAACTGAAATCCAATGTATAAGTTTTGGCTAACTTTAATTTTTGGTGTTTAAATTTTCCTTGTAGTGTGGTATTTGAATAATAAATAAGAAACATTTTTCACTTCATTTTTCATACTTTTGTTTTAGAAATCAAGTCCCCAAACAATGTGTGTTGGTATTTGTGGGTCTCTATTTGAAAAAGGAAATGAAAATGAAGTGTAAAATTTTCACATTTATTAAACAAATATCAAGATCAAAGATCGAATAGAATTGCAATAGGAATCAATATGATTTCTCAACAATCTTTACATGGTTTCAATTAACCTTAGAATAACACATTTTTACCAAGTGACTATTGATCTTGCAATAAAAAAAAAATTTTGCGACTGAATTACGTTTTAAAAAAAAAATTGAAAAAAAAAACAAAAATGTGAAAAAATGATTTCAATTTTGAAAATTTCCAAAATACAATTTTTCTTCTAATATCTATGCAAACCCTTTAAACACATGTATTATACCCATTACAACTGGGCCCATTTGACTGAAGAATAGTTTATAAACCTAGATAAATTATTGAAAAAAAATTCCCAATCAAATTTAATATATTACGCAACTGGAAAAAAGGAAATCAAAACAAAACATAAAATACATAAAAATGATAAAAATAGTTGTTAAATTCAAATTTTTTTCCAAATTTCATGGAAACATGTAGTATTGATATTATTTAAACTGTTTTAACAGCGTCCATTTTTTTTTGAAATTTAATTTAGTTATGTTCTGGAATAAATCCTAGAAATATAAATGTGGATTATTATATTAGTTGGATATAATGAATATTTTTCTTATTCTTAAAAAAAAAAATTATAATTCTTTTTTTTTTAGAAACATTTACTTGAATTCAAAAATTTTTTTAATAGTTCAAATCGTAGTAAAAAATTCATTTTTTTTTTTTACAGCTGGAAAAAATTGAAAAATATTGGAAATAAGTGAACTAACCTAACCAGAAATAAATCTTAAAATTTTTAATTTTAAATTATTTTAAATGAATGTATTTCAAAATGATTTAATCCTGATTTTGATTTTGTTTTGGATTTGAAAAATTTTTTGGGAGTTTTTAAAAAGTATAATTGTGGAGATCTTATTGTTGTCAAAATAAAAGAATTAATTATTTTTGTTCTGTATTTAAATTATAAGAAAAAGAAAAATCAAGAAAAAATTTTGAAAAAATTGATTTTTTTCCCATATTATTTAATATTTATTGCTTGAATTGATATTTTAGAAAATTATTCATATTAAATTTTATAATTTTGAACACAAAAAAATAATTTTAATTTCCCTCTTAATTCAATATTTCTTGATATTTTAAAAGGAAAAAAAAAAAAATTGAAATTTAATTTTTATTTTAGCTAATTTTTTGAAAGCAGTGGTTGTAAAGTTCAAGAAAATTAGAGTACTTTGGAAATTTTCATAAAATACTATTTTAATAAATTTTTATAAAAACTTTTGTTTTACTTCTTAAATTTTCCTCAATTATTTTTTTTTTATAGAAGTCAAGAGTGGTGATTTCTTTTTTGTAAACAAATAAAGTTAACTTTTTTTTCAATTTTTTTTATCTGACAAACCCTAATAAAAAAATTTTTTTATAACATGTTATAAACGTGTTGTAAAGGTGTTATAAAGGTTTAAAATGCTATAAAATTTTATCATAACAACTTTTATAACATATATTTTTGTTATAAAATGTGTTATAAATTTTGTAACATGTTATAAGCCTGTTATAAGAATATTTTTGAAAAAATATTGAAAAAATCATCATTTAAAAGGAAATTTTGTTATAAAAATGTTATATAGATGTTATAAAAAAAGTTTTTTTATTAGGGAAACACTGATTTAAAAATCTTGATTTGTTTTGTTAATAGAAAGTTTGGTTTAAGAAGTTAATATATCAATTAACTATCATAAAATTTGTAACATGTTTTTAAAATTTAAAAAACATTCACATTTATTTTTTTAAAAGGAATAAAAAAAAATTCAAAATTAAATTCATTCATTTCTTACTTCTTCTTCTTTTTTTTGTTGTGTTTTAATTTATTATTTATATTATTTATATTATTAATAGTGCTGGTTTGATAAAATTTAATAGTTTTCTATTATTAAAATTCTATTTACAATTGAAACATTTTTAATATTTCGATAAAAAATATTTTTTTAATTAATTATTCTTAAAAAAATTAATCATTTATAGGAACGTCATTTATGGAAACGGTTGATAAGCAAATGGAATTTTTCATTAGAACAAAAATGAAAAGCGAATGGAAGCATTTAAAAATACTTTATTCTGGGCATTTGGTACCTGGAGAAGGAGAACATAAAATATTAGATTATATAAGATCAGCCAAAAAAAAAGAAACATATGATCCAAACACATCACATTGCTTTTATGGACAAGATGCTGATTTATTTTTTCTATCTTTGATAACACACGTGCCAAACATTGTAATCTTACGTGAAAATTTTGATTTCAATTTATGGAGAACACAGGATTTAACATATCTTGGACAAAAAAAAGTTCTATTAAAAAAGAATTTAAATCTCATTTTTATAACACTGTTAAGAGAATATCTTGAATATGATTTAACGTTAGAATTTACTACTTACAGCCCAAATATTGATAAAAATATTCCAAAAAAAGAAAATGAAAATGAAAAAAAAGAAAAACAAAATGAAAAAAAAGAAATTGAAAATGAAAAAAAAGAAAAAGAAATTGAGAAGAAAAAAAATTCTGACACCATAAGAATTATTGACGATTTTGTTTTTCTATCATTTTTAATTGGAAATGATTTCATTCCAAATTTGCCAAATTTTGTAATAAAAAATGGAACTTTTAATAGAATCATCGATTTATATAGAGAATTCCATAAAGAATATGGATACATCACAAATCATGAGAAAATTGATTTTGAAAATTTTGAAAATTATCTTCAAGAATACATTAAAAATTCAAAAACAATTCAAAAATGTATATTAATAAAAAATGATGAAAAAAAAACGAAAGAGAATGAAAAAAAGCAAAGGGAAAAGCAAAAAAAAGAACAAAGGAAAAAAAAAGTACAAAGGCAAAAAAAAGAAGAAAAGAAAAAAAAAGACCAAAATAATTATGAGATTAATAGTACGATAGATTCAATTGATAATATTAAAATAAGTGAAAACAATGTAAAAACAAAAGTCGTAACAAATAATCAAAAAGAAAATAAAACTGAAAAAAAAAAAGAAAATGAAACTGATAAGGAAAAGGAAAAGGAAAATGAAAATGAAAAAAATACAGAAACAAAAAAAATAAAACCACCAAATTATGAAGAAATTATTGAAGATATAAGAAAAAAAGAAAGAAACAATTATTATGATTCAAAATTCGAAGAAAAATGGAAAGAAGAAGGATTTTTAAATAATATGGTAAAATGTTATCTTGAAGGATTACAATGGATCTATACTTATTATTGTAAAGGGTGTCCCGATTGGGGCTGGTATTATCCATTCCATTACACACCAATGATTGATGATTTAGTTAATTTGAAAAAATATAATATTACAGAAAATATATTTAACTACGAACCACCAATTAAACCATTGGTCTCATTGTTATCAATTTTACCAATCAAATCATCTGATATTTTACCCCAAAAGTTGAGGCCATTATTAACAGATGAAAACTCGCCACTTATTGAATATTTACCAAAAGAATTAAAATTTGATCAAAACGGGAAAAGATTTGAATGGGAATGGATTCTATTATTGCCATTTATAGATATAGAATTATTTAAAAAATGTATAAGGGAGGCGAAAGGAAATTATACAGAGGAAGAAGAAAAAAGAAATAAAGTAGATTCTACATATATTTATCAATATGATGAAAATATTAAATTGGATATTAATTCAACATTAAAAGGTTATCCTAATTTAAAAAATTGTCAAAGTAGAAAGGATATTTATAATTTTTCGAATCAGAAAATTCAACAAAAAAATGAAAATGAAAATGAAAAAGAAAATGAAAATGAAAATGAAAATGAAAATAAAAAGGAAAATGAAAAAGAAAAGGAAAAGGAAAAGTTAAATAAAAAATTGAAATTAAAAGAAAATTCGGACAACCACCCAAGTTTATATTCAATTCCCATGAGAGCAATTTATTTCAATGCAAATATAATTAACTTAGAAGTTAGATCAAGAGAAAAAAGTATTGTTTTGGTACCATTGTCCGATTATCCAGATTATAATCTAAATAACTATATAGATTTATTTAATAAAGAATGTTACTTTGATTATCCTTATCTTCAACGGGGAACCATTAAGAATATCGAAAATTTAACACATAAATTGCAATATACCCAAGATCAAGGTGAATGGAAAGTGTTATCAGTTGAAAAGTCATCAAATATCCCTTTCAAAAAAAAAAAAAAAAACTGGTATAATTTAAATAAGAAAATTTGTAAGAAATATCTGGAGAGACACGGTATTAAATTAAAAAGAGTTTCAGTTTTAGTTACGATTAAAAGGCACAGTTATTTAAAAAAGGACAACAAATTTATTAAAGTTCCTTTATGCTTTGTGATACCTTTTAATTATGGCAAACAATTAACTTTAAAAAGACAAGCTAGAAAAGCCAATTTTAATAATCAATTAAAAATATGTTCGACTGTTTTAAACAAATCTAATAAATTTTTATTTTCAAAGGTTATTAAAATTAATAAAAAAGCAATTAATGAGGAAAAAGAAAATGAAAATGAAAAGATAAAGGAAAATGATAATGAAAATGATAATAAGAATAACAATTTATATGATATTTGTTCCAAAATAAGCAAGCAAACGGAATCATTAAAAACAAAAATAAATGAAATCGTATCAAATCAATCACAAAAATGGTTCACCTTAAAAGAAATTTCAGAAAAACTTAAAACCCCATCAAGCATCATTCTTAGAATTTGTAATGTAATAATTGTTGACAATAAATACACTTTAGGCTTGCAAGTAGTAAATCCTAATATCGATATATGCCGATTTGATTATTGTAGAGTACCAAATTTATTTGAGCAGGATCCAGAAATCAAATACGAATTCAGTTTCAAAACTTTGCAATTACTTTTAGTTTTTAAATCCAAATTTGAAATATTCTTTCAGGCACTTGCAAAAACTTCCAAAAATAAAATAAATCATAAAACTTTATTTGAAAATTTGATTGAAATCACAAAAACTGAAGATCTTTGTCAAGAAATTAATCAATGGGTATCTACTTTAACTGAAGTGCATAAATCACCTTATTTGTCGAAAAAATATTTGACATTGGATACAAACCAAATGATTGAAATTGAGAAACTATTAATCGAAAGCGGAAACGAAAAGAAAAAAGTAGTCAATGATTCAATAGAAATCACAAATGAAAATAATCAAAAGGAAACGACCACAAAGATGCAAACTCAAAATTATAGTAACTTGGAACTTAGTTCATTAGTTGTTCCTAAAAATGACGAATTTATATCTGATGTCGAATACCAAACATTTTTAAATAAAAAGACTATCCTGGGGGATCGCGTAATAAATATCACTTCAAATATTTCAATACCCTTTGGGGAAAGGGGTACAATCGTTGCAACTAAACGAAATTCAAATTTAGTACAAGTCATTTTCGATAACAAATTTATTTCTGGTAGTACTTTATTTAACAGAATTATGACTAGAAGGGGATTTACAATGAAATCATCATCTTTAATCAATATTTCACAATACAAAAGAAATAAAACACAATTAAATTCAAACAATTAATTTTTATAGTTTTAAAAAAAGTATTTTAGATTTATCTTTAGAGAAATTTCATTAAATTATCTAATATTTTTTTTTTTTTAAATGGAAAATAAAGATGCACTTATATATATATATATATATATTATTCTTTGTGTGTTAATGTACGTGTCTATGTATGTATAACCAATATTTTTCAAGGTTTTATTCATTCCACTTTTTCATAAATCTTTTTAGATAATAAATAGTCTATTCAAAAAAAAAATATTTTTTTTATTTTTTTATTTTTGAATAAATCTGATTTCTACTCATAAATATCATATTGAAAGCTTTTATTGTTAATGAACTTGTGAATATTTTTATAAAAACTCAATTTTTTTAGAAAATAGCACTAATGTCAAGATTAAGAATTTTATGCACACATGTTTATTTATAAAATTCAAGTTAATAAACCCATAAACAACTTTTTTGAAAAAGAACATTTAAATTAAAAAGATAAAAAAATATTTAAAATTTTTGATGTTCAGGTTCGATCAAGATTTAATTTTAAAATAAATTTTTGAATTAACCAAAAATATTCTTGAACTGACTTGATGTATCAGACATCTAGATAATCTAATTTAAATACAATTGTTATTAAAAGGATTTAGTAGTGATTTTAATTCCTATCAACTTTAAAAATAATTGTGAATTGTGTTAATTTTATAAATTTTCCCTTTTAAATTTTAATATTTTCTACACTTTTTTCCAGATCTTATATTTTTTTTTCACAAAAATATTTCTTTTTGTATTTTTAAACTACCTTTTTAAAAAAATTCATTATTAAAAATTTGAAATTCTTTTTTAGGAAAGTTTCTTGAAATCAAAAAAAGTTCTAAACATTTAAATACAAGTTAAAAGATTTTTCTAATGGGTTCTTCAAAGAATGAATTCTTATTTTTATTATGATTGGTTTTGTTGAGCAAATGAAAGACAAAATTGATCATGTTTTGAAATTTAAGATTTAACTTTATGTTTCTTCATTTTTAGAATATAATTAAAAAAAAAACACTTTCTTTACTTTTTTTCATTTCATAATTTTTATATGTGCCTGTTCTTTTGTTGAAAAAAAGCTGAAAAAATGTAAAATAGTTAAAAACAAATCTTAATGGATTGATAATTTATAAATTTTTTTTCTCAAAATCATTAGTGTAATTATCTTCTCTATAATTGATTGAAAATTGATAATCAAAATCCTGTATCAACTTTTGAGACATAAATTATCATTTTTATTAAGAATTTTTTGTTTTTAAAATTAATTTTGAGTAAAAAGAAATGGATTTTTGTTGTTGATTTTATATTTTTCCACCAATAAAATGAAT
Organism: Anaeramoeba flamelloides; assembly: GCA_027625915.1. Lineage (NCBI taxonomy): Eukaryota > Anaeramoebidae > Anaeramoeba > Anaeramoeba flamelloides. Next base: position 4,631,690 of record JANTQA010000032.1, on the reverse strand, counting down.
AGAAAAATCTATAAAATAATTTTATTTTTTATGAAATCAAAAATTAAAGTAAATTCCTATACTTAGTATAAATTAATAAAAATTCTCTTTATATCTTATTTTGTAAAATATTGACTCATTTTTAATGTTATATACTATTTTTTTTAAAAAAATTTATATCTTTGATTTGGAGTTCTTTTATTTCTGAATTCCTCATATGTTGGTTTTTTTGTCTCTAAATTTGGAATTTTGACTTTTTTTGTCAAAAAAATTATTTTAGTTTTATTAAACTAAAGAAATAAATGACCAATTAATAGATAAAATCTTTTCTTTTGGGTTTTATTTTCCAAAAAAAATCTTCTAAATCTTCATTTTGGTCTTATTTTTATATTTCGAATTTGTAAATAAATCCAATTTCAAAAAATGTGACTTATCAAAATAATAAATTTAAAAACAAAATTATATGTATGTATATATATATATATATATATATATATATATATATATCTACTTTAGTATTCTTACACAACTAATAAATAAATCTGATCAATAATTCATTTTAAAATCATTCTAAATCTATATAAACATGATGTTTAAAAAATTAAAAAAAAAATAAAACCAAAAACAAAAAAAGAAATTAACAATTTTTGAAATACGCATTACCGATTTTTTCTTACTGAAATTTCACTGAAAAAAAGTTCACAAAATGATTTTTTGCTAATTATTTTATTTTTTATAAAAGAAATTAGAACAAGTGACAATTTTCATTTTCTGTCTGGCTATTGATCTTTTTGAAGATATTTTCAAGGTGATTGTTTGAAAAAAAAAGGAAAAAAAAATAAACAAAAAGTTAGGAAAAAAAAATAAATAAAAAGAAAAACAAATAGAAAAAGAAAAAGAAATAGAAATAGAAATAGAAAAAGAAATAGAAATAAAAAAAGAAAAAGAAAAAGAAAAGGAAAAAGATAAACAAAAAGAAAAACAAAAATTTTTCAAAATTAGAAAATATATTGAACCAAAAATTTTAGTATATTTTTTTGATAAGAATATGGATATAAAACCCTCAAAACCACCTTCAATATCATTATAAAGTCAGTCAAAATCTTTGAAAAATAGCTTATATTAAAATTACAGGAAAATATATAAAAGTATTAAATTGGATTTAATATTGAATACTGGTTTGAAGACCGATATCATCTTCGGTAATTAAATTGCAAATATAAAACCTCATAATTCAAAATAATTACTATTTTTTTAAAATTCATTAAGAATTAAAATAAAGATACAAAATTAATTATGTAAGTATTTAAAAGAATATCAAAAATAAATTCCTGTTTTTATAAAAATTCTTAAAATAAGGAATTTGAAAGATTGGAAAGGTAACAGAAATAGAATCTTTAGATTTTTTGACCAGATATATGATTTTACATTATCAAATCGAAGTTGAGTACATATTTTAAAAAAAGTTTCTTTACTAAATTTGTCATTTTTCCAAAAACTAAAAAACTTTTTGATGTGCCTCAGTGGGAGAGGCTTCTTATCAAATAACTTGAAGTTATTAATCACAAAACAATTAATTTAATCAACGTAAAAAAATGATACCGGATGTTTTTTTCTGATTTTAGTAAATTATTTTAGTTTTTCAGATTTTTATTTCTTCCAGCCAGTTTTTACAGAAATGAGTGTAAATTTTCTAAGATTTCTATTTCTTTGGCAGGTACTTTTTTTATACTATTAGTTGGGTAATCTCAGAATCCTAAACTTCAGAATTGAAAACAAGATAATCAGATGATATTTTATCCCCTTAAAATTTCCAAAACCAAAAAATAAGTCAACAAATTGGTATATTGTCTCTCATTTTAACATGAATTCCTTTAATTTATGAATAAACGAAAAGCCAAAGATTAGTTGTTCACAACAGTTTTGTATTATTTGTGAATCTTGGAGAAGAAACAACTTATTCAATCTCGCTTTTTTCAAATTATACTTGTGTAAGGGAAAAATTTATGAAATAGCGCAAATTAACCCTGAAAACAAAAAAAAATTTGCTTTCAAAAAATCCCTTTTGATATTCAAATTAAAAAACCAACAACCAATAAGATTACATTAATCGTATTTCAACAAAATTAGAAGTAAAATAAATGCATTCAAAAAGAAAATTATACCATAAATTTTTCATTTATTTTTCACACATCATTTTATTAACTTGAAATAATTTCCAATAATGCTTTCAAAAAACCTTCAATCATTTGCAAAAAACAATTACCTCCGTAATTTCTCAAAGCTTGTAGCAGCAAAAAATTCCGTTTTGTCGACCACTAAAAACAAATTTGTTACCACTGTTGATATTAACGACGGTCAATTTAGTTTTTCTGCAGGACTTCCTTCGGATCCATATGGCGGACTTGGCAATGGCCCAAAACCCTTAGAAATCCTTTTGGTAATTATTTTTCTTTTCTCGATCTGATCTCTTTTCCATTTTTCTTCGAACAAAAAATTGGGTTAAATCGAATGATTGTCCACCTATTTCTGAAGGTTACAATTTTAAATGAGTTGTGTTTTGGAAAAATTAAGGATTTGATCCAGACGATCCATAAATGTTGATCGCTTTTGGATTTAAGCAAGTAATTTTTAAAGGAGGATGATTTGTTTGTCTAATTTACCTTCACCAAAATTTAATTAATACTTTTTTTCTCGTTTGACTCTTCGGCATTAAGAGCAATTTCAAAACTTTTAACCCCAAGTGGTTTCAATTAGAACCCTTTGGATTTTGTAAAGGAACCTCTTAATATCTCAAATGTTTTTGAAACCCTCAGTTGGAATCGCAAATAATTTCTTCTTTCTTTTTTCTTTTTTTTACTAGATGACCTTCTTGTGACAATTTCTAAATTTTTCTTGTTTTTTTTGTTAAAATTTTATTTTTTTAATTAATTATGATACTTTTCTGGGTTGACATAAAGTTTCAAGAAACCTTCCTGGTATATTTAATGTTTTGATTAACAACAAATTCCATTTAATAAACCATTGGAGATTTTTGGGTTTGTTTGAATTTGAAAAAAAGTTTTTTCGATTTTTCACATGAAGTTTCTAATCTCAAATCATTTCCTTTCTTTTTTAAAGACAATAGAATGTTATTAAACTCATCAAATATATGTCCAAGTTTCCTGAACCTTGTATGTATACCAGAAAAGTATCACTGTTAATGAAAAAATCAAAATTTTAACAAAAAAAAACATGAAAAATTCAGAAATTGTCCCTCGTCTTTATCCTAATAAAAAAATAGAAAAATCAAAAATGCAAATTGATTTAAAAAGTTTAAAACATTTCTTAGAATTCGTCAGGAGATAAAACCGATTAATAAACAAACTTGAGTTAGTTAAGACATAAGTTAAAAATTTAAAAGTTTTACTACACCAATTGATTCTTCTTCTTTTTTTAAGTAAGATATTTTTTAACTTTTAAAAATTCAAATTTTATCCTTTTTTCAATTATATATTCTCTCTTTATTAAAAATAGAGTTCCTATGCTACTTGTTCTTCATTAATGGGCAAATATATTGCTAAAGACAAAGGGTACCCACTTAAAGAAATCAAATGTAAAGTCACCTATCAAAAAGAAGGCGAGGTTGATCAATTTTTAAGAGAAATTGAATTCATTGGTGAAGGTTTAACAGACGAAATGAAAAAAACATTAATAGGTGGGATCAATTCTTGCCCAGTTCATGATATCCTTCACAACACAAAGAAAGAAACAATTACCAAGATGGTTAATTAAAATTCTTTTTCCTAATGTATCCAACCTAAATAGTTTTTTTGAACACCAATTATCCCAAATTCAAAGTAACCAAAAACAAACAAACCAACAAAAAAAAAAAAAATGATTCTTTTTATTAATCTAGTTATTGTTTTGTGGGGATAATTCAAATGAAATTTCCCCTTTTTAATTTTAAATAAAGAAATTTATATAAAAATTTTTTTGATATTTTATTTTGAATGTTGACAGATTTCTTATTTTATTTCTTTTTAATTTCAATTAACTATATAAAAAACAACTTAAACTCTCATTTTGTATTTTTTAATCGTTTGAAAAAAATTGATATTTTCATTAATAATGGACGACTGTTGCTTTAAAAGTGATAAAAAAAAACATTTTTTTTTTTTTTTTTTTGGTATTTTATTAATTGTTTTAGTATTCCAATTGAAGATAATCCCCTGAGATAGTCCTTGAAAAAAGACCTTCTCATTTGTTTATTTTAATCATTTACAGCCTATAGAAAGAATATTTCCATTTAGATTTAGATTTTAAAGTTGTTTTATTTTTGAGTAATGTGTGTTACAATCGGTACAAAAAAAAATGAGTTTTATTTTTTAAGTAAAGAAATTCCAATCCTCTTTTTTTTTTAACAAGAATTTTTTTTTGTACTTCTTTGCTCACATTCCCAAGAAAAACAAGTTACCGTATAACCTCCTTATTGACTGATCTTTTAAAATGATTTTGATTTTAGTAACTAAATAATAATAAAAAGTTCAAAATATGTTTATTTACAAAACTAAAAAATATTAAATCATTGAAAATTTTTGTGTTTTAAATTTCGTTAAAATTATTCTTGAGGTTTGTCGAACCTAAATAGTGAATCATGGGTTAATTAAATTATATTTACTATTGTGGAAAAAAAGTGAAAAGGGGGAAAAAAAAGTGAAACACGGTTTTTAATTGGGAACCTTAATAGAAACTGAAAATTTAAAGTAAGATCAATTAAAAAAAGAATAAATCAATACCAATGGACGTATTCGCCACAATAAAAGTTTTTTTAATACTACCTTTTAGTATGAGTTATTCTTTGTTTGATAAATCATTAAAAATTTGTTGAAAAAATTGACTATTTTTGAGATCTCCAAAACCATATTAACAATTTCGATAAGAAAGTAGATTTATTTTGTGTTTGTTGGTATGATTGAAAATAATATAATGGATTATTATTTGAAGTGAATTGATTTCTTCTTTTTATTGATTTTACTTTTTATTTTCATTATGTTTCTGTTGTAAAACCAGTCTTCACATTTTTTCCACTGTTTTACTTTTTTTCCAGAATAGTTTTATCAAATTTAGATGTTTAAATTATTTAATAAAACATCTTTTTTTTTTTTTTAAACAAAAAAAAAATATCTACGTTTTTTAAAACCCCCATAAAACTGTTAACTTTATTATCATATAATTTTCTTTTTGATTTTTTTTGATGGACAAAAGATTTATTGGATAGTATTCTGGTTAAAAACCATTTTATCCCAAAAATAATAATTAAAAAAAATAAAAATTTAGCAAATCATATTATCAAACCCAAAATATTTGATAATATATATTCTCATAAGCAAATACAATAAAACAAACACTTTAAAACAAACACTTAAAAAAAAAAAATGATATATAAAAATTTTGAATAATTATTTTAAATGATATTTTTATCTTTTATTTATTTAGAGAAAGGAGCAATTAAGGAAATTTATCAAATAAAAAAAAAAAGAAGAAGCAAATTTATTAAAATATATATCAAAGATAATATTAACTTTTTCATGACCAAGTAGAAACTCTCCATATCCTGAATACACAGAAGGAGTAAAAACCCGATATAAAGATTATTGATTACAGATAAAAATCCCACAATCCGTATACATAATTGGTATTCCACTTTTGTTAGGTTTTTTTTTTAATTTAAAAGAATTGAATAAAATCTTTGATTTTGCTCAATTCTTTCGAATTAAAAAAAATCTAGACACAACTCTCAGAGTGGGGCACTCGGTGCCCGAATTTATATATTTTTTACTATTTTAAGTATTTTTTGTTTTCACTTTATTTTTATTATATTTTCTTTTTTACCACAAGTTTTCTAACGATAAGAGCTTTAATGAAAATTTTCCAACACAACGCTATAAATTTAATAATTTTGATTAGTCATATTAAGGAGTTTTTAAATATTTTTCTAAGGATAATTTTTTCGTATAGATTCTTATCTATAATTTTTAACAATAAGTTTACTTTTATCAAATATAGATTTTTATTTAACTACGAGTAAAAAATAATATAGAAAATGAAATATTTAGAAGTATCAACAAACAATAAAACTTAACAATTAAAACGATATTTTATGATTTTTTTCAATAATTATTCATCACAATATCGATTCAATATTATTTTCAAATTAATAAAAAATAAGAAGTTTTAGCTATTGTAAAAAAGTCAACACTTTTTGAAAAGTTTGTTGAAATCGTCTATTTTCAAAAAGTGTAAACTTTTTCAAAATTAAAACTTTTATCCAGTTTTCTTTTTTAATAAAGTGGAGACCCCAACTTGTGAATTTAAGGTAGGTGCTGGGAATGTGAAGAAAAAAATCTTTTTTTAAAAAAATCAGACACTTTCTTAAAATCAAAAAGTTTCAAAAAACATTTAGTTCTAAGAATCTCAAAAAAAAAAAAAAAAAATTCCTCACTTTATACAAAATAACTACAAAAGATAAAATTATTTTTTATTTACTAAATAATCTTTAAATTATTTTTCTGCTGTGATTAAAAATACAAATAAGTAAAAAAAAAAAAAAAAAAATATACACAAATTATGTAAAATGGAAAATTTTGATCTTTTTTCTTTCTCAAAACGAAAAAAATGATTATCCAAAGTATTAATTGTTATTATAACACGAAAAACTTAGTTAATAATTCTCATTAATTGTTCTTTCAAAAAGCCTCTACTGTTGTTTCAATAACCCTGCTTAACTTGTTAAACAATAAAAACCATTTTTTTTTTCTAGAAAGTTTTCAAATTAATGGATCAAAGATACCAACAATCACAAAAAGTAAATATAATTTTATATTCTTAAAGTTATACTATTAAATAAGAAAAAGTAAATATAAAGGATCAAATCCAAAAATTTATCTCAAAAAATAAAAATCTATTATTAAAAAGAAATTTTAAAAATAAAATATCAAATCGGAAAAAATATTTAAAAAATAGATCAAATTTTAAAAATAATTTTGATCATTCAAAAACAAAAATTTAATCAAAAATTTGAGATAATTAGGAAAAATTTAAAACAAATTCAATTCATATTTAAAAATTTAATAAAAATATCAAGTATTTTACCTTCGCAAACGATTTGAACTTAAATATACAATAAGTTAGCGATTTATATGTTCTATTAGCACAAGAAGAAAAAAAAACATGTTTTTTTTCCAAAACAACAGGTTTCAAGCTCTGTTAATGGGTTTTTCTGGATCAGTCTAAAGTGTCCTACTTTGGATTTAATAGAAAGTTTAAACTTACTATAATTTGAAGAAAAATTTTAACTGTTGAGAGAAAAATGTTGGACATAGAAAAATAGTTGGATAGCAAATTTAATTTTGAACATTAATAGAAACTAAAATTAGGTTTCAATTTCTTTCGTTTGTGAAATAACTAAAGAAAATAACAATAATCTACTTATTAGAATAACAATTAATGTAATTTTACTTTTTCAAAACCCTATTTCTTATAATCAAAAGCAAGTTGAAAAATTACAATTTTCAGAATTAATAGTAAACTTTACTAAAACTTGGATTTTTGTTAAAATAGCATGATCTACTTTAGTTATCAACCATTCAAATGAGTATTCTACACACACCACAAATTAATGAACTTGTAACATATTTAAACCTGGATTTATATAAAATTCGCCTAGTTATCAATAGGATTTGATTTTCAATTTTACTAATGTTTCCAATTAAAAAAGGTGTCCAACTATTTTTCCGTGTCTAACATTTTTCTCTCAACAGTAAATTGAGTTTAGAAAACAGCAATAATTCGATAATAAGGTTGACTAAAAATTCAACACCTTTTAATTATTACAAATGATTCATAAAGGATTTCTTTTTGAAATCTCATTTCAACTAATCCTTTTAATAGAGTAATAGTATTGGAAACAGTTAAATTATTTTTTAAAAAAAAATGTAACAAAACGTGTGTAAAGTTGTTTAAAGACAACGAAAAAAAAAGTAATTCTAAGTCAATCCCAAATCAAGCGGTAAAAAATTTGGCGAATTTAAAAGAATGATAAAATTTCAAAAGATATATTTAAAAACCAAATACTATTTCAAAAATACTTAGACAAAGTAGCCCAAAATCCATTACTTTGTATTTTCTTGTGCTTAATCATTTTTTGATTTTTCTATTTTGACTCAAAAAGTCTTTCTTAAATTTCTTTTCTTTCAAAAAAAAAACAAATAAATGTTTTCTTATGGATCACCAGATAGAGTTCAAACAACCAACAAACCAATCAAAAAATTAGTGCAATGTCCACTCTCTGATTACACTTTAGTTGTCTGTGAAAACACTGTTGAATTATGGTGGTTTCATCGTATCTTGGTAAGGGTCAATGAAGTGTTGCCACCAAACGAGTGGTCAGGTGAAATAATTGATGCAGTTTGGCTGAATGTGCAACAGTTTATTATTTTAACGTCAGAGCGCAATGTGTATTTTTTTTTTTTACAAAGGAAACAAAATACATTTTTTGAGGATGACAAATTATTTGTGAATGGCCTCAAAGGAAAAGCCATAAAGTGTGTCAAAGTACACTTCCAATACCTCTTAGAATTGCCAAATTCCGAAATTCAAAAACTTAGTATTTGTAAAATGAGTAGCAAATTGTTTGTTACAAATGAAAAAGGAACCCTTTTAATCATAGATCAGTTCGGAAATGTGGTTAACGAAATTAATATACCTCTATTATTAAAAAATAAATTACCAAAAGAAGAAAAAGAAGAAAAAGAAGAAAAAGAAGAAAAAGAAGAAAAAGAAGAAAAAGAAGAAAAAGAAGAAAAAGAAGAAAAAGAAGAAAAACAAAAAGAGGAAAAAGTAAAAAAGAAAGTACAAAAAACAGAAGAAAAGGAAAAAAAAGAAATAAAGGAAAAAAACGAAGAACAAGACAATAAAGAACAAAAAGAGGAAGAAGGGCTTAATAACTACAAGCCAATTCAATTAGAGCACTCAACAAAACTTCAGTCGTTATGCTTTATTTCAAAGAATGGAGATTGTTACATCATCCAATATGAAAGATATAAAAATTTAAAGGAATTAGACCTGGAAAAAGATATTTATCAAATTAAGAAATTAAAAGCTGTTTCGGGGATTTCCACTTGCATTGCATTTAATCCAAAGCAACACTTATTAGCAGTTGGGACTTCAGAGTCCACTGTTGTAGTTTATCAGGTTTCACCACAGGGCAAAGTCAAAGAAATTAAAACGCTGACCCAAAAGAAATGGGAATTGCCGACATCCTTACTGGGCTCTGTGTGTTCAATTAAGTGGTCTTCAATTGAGTGTAATATTGCAATTGGATATTCCAAAAGGGGTGTTAGTATTTTTTCCATTTATGGGACAAGGACCTATTGTAGCGCCACTTTTAATTCCACCATTTCTACGAATTTTGGAAACAAGTCCACAAAGTATATTGACTACTCGCTGAATGCAATCAATGAGCCCTTTTCAAATGGTGTTTGGGATCTGTGCTTTGCAAATTGTAATCACACACTTATAGTTTGCGATCGTGACTCAAATTTAACCAAGATCTCATTAATTAGGCGTGTGCCGAGCACTTCACGGATATTTTCCTCAAATCACAATTTTAAAAATTCCGTAGTAATGTGGAGTAGTAGTTTTATTTTATTTTATAAAACCGAAAAAAATCTATTTTCCACGTCACCACTGCAATCCCCCGTGCTAAATAAAAAATGGGTATTATTGAAAATACCTTTAAATTACATCAACCTAAGATGGCCATTGCGAATAATGGCACATGATCTCCCAAACGGGGTAATTGCAGCAGCCGGCACACGCGGTTTTACCGTTTATAACCCGCGTTTAGGGAAATGGAAATTGTTTGGCGACCAAAACCAAGAAAACAAAATTAGGGCGTACGCACTTGGAGTCCATGGCAACTTGATCATTGTTCTAAATAAAATTGTTGCGAAAAAAAAATTTGAAATTTTAGCTTTCTCTGCCAATGAATTAATTTTTGAAAAAAAACGTGGGAAATGGCCAATTAAAGAAAATTCAATTTCATTTTTCCAATTCACTTACCCCTTTATCTATATATTAACCTTTTTTGGCAAATTGATCATTTATAAAATTGAAGGCAAAGGCCAATTCAATGATTCAGAATCTTTATATAACCAATATAGCTTTGAGCATTTAAAAACAATAGATTTTTCGAATTTTTTGAAATCTACTTTACAAATACAATTAATCATCCCTCAAAAGAAGAATGCAATTAATAATTTTGTTACAAATGGCAATGAAAAAAACAAGAAAAGCAAAATTGAGAATTTTGATCTCAACGAAATTTTTTTATTAAGATTTTCAAACAAACAAAATTTATATATTGCTCCAATTTTAAATTTAGAAAAAGAAATAAAAATTATTTCTCAAATTGATTTTGCTTTAATATTAAACCATCAACACAGCAAGCAAGATAATTATTACATTCATAATAATTATAATGACAAGTACAACAATAAAGATAATAATGATAATGATAATGATAATAATAATAATGATAATAAACAATTAAAGAAATTTTGCCAAAAAACTTTTTGCTTTTTTTCAAAGGAATCACTAAAATTTCTTTTTCTTGCAAATTCAAAAAATTTCTATCAACAATATTTATCATCGTTAAATAATAACAACAATAACAACAACAACAACAACAACAACAACAACAACAACAATTTAAACTTGGGAAAAAAGGATGATAATAATCATAAATTTGAATTTATTCGAATAAATAACTTTAATTATGAAACCCATCCTATTTCAATTTGTCAAAAATCATCACTAATATATGGTATAGTTCAAAAAACAATAAAAATTCCTAATAGCCCATTACCATTTTATGACTTTGAAACAGTCATATTCCCATATTTACCCGAATATTTGAAATATTTAATTTCTATGAATCTATTAAATATTGCAGAGAGTGTTTGTCAAAAAAATTCAGATTCTCCACATTTAATATGGAGTTTAGAATTACTTTTATCAAATCTCTTAGAAAATAAAGAAAATGAAATTTTATCAAATGCAATTATAGTTTTTAAAAAATTACCACAGTTTTTCCAAATTATCACAAATTGTGCCAGAAAAATTGAACCTTCATTGTGGAAAAATTTATTTAAATTGGTTGGAAATCCAACAGAAATCATTTTAAATCTCATTGAAGAAAAAAAAATTGAAATCGCATCCAATTTCTTTCCAATAATTAAAGTTCTTTCCAATATTGAAAAATATTGCGAAATAGGTATTTTATTAATTCAATTAGCGATATCCCAAGAAAAATATCACATTGTCAATGCGTTATCACGCATGTTAAATAACACACTTGGTATGATTCAACAAGAAAAAAATCTTAACAACAATGGAGAAAAGAATGAAAAGGAAAAAGAAAGTTTACTTGAAGACAATAGAATTGACAATAATCAGAATAATATTGACAAAGATAATGGAGAATTAGAAAAGAAGGAAAATGATAACAACAATAATAACAATGAAGAAAAAAATGAAAACGAAGATGACAAAAATAAAAATAATGAGGTCGAAAAAAAAGAAAATAAAAATGAGAATCAAAAAGAAATAAATAATAAAAACAAAAATAATGAAGAATTAGAAAAGAAGAAAAATGATAACAACAATGATAACAATGAAGAAAAAAATAAAAACGAAGATGACAAAAATGAAAATAATGAGGTCGAAAAAAAAGAAAATAAAAATGAGAAACAAAAAGAAATAAATAATAAAAACAAAAATAATGAAGAATTAGAAAAGAAGAAAAATGACAACAACAATAATAAAAATGAAGAAAAAAAGAAAGAAAAAAATGAAAACGAAGATGACAAAAATAAAAATAATGATTTCGAAAAAAAAGAAAAGAAAAATGAGAATCAAAAAGAAATAAATAATAAAAACAAAAATAATGAAGAAATGGAAGAGAAGAAAAATGATAAAGACAATAATAACAATGAAGAAAAAAATGAAAACGAAGATGACGAAAATAAAAATAATGAGGTCGAAAAAAAAGTAAATAAAAATGAGAAACAAAAAGAAATAAATAATAATAATAATAATAATGAAGAATTGGAAGAGAAGGAAAATGATAGCAATAAAAAAGAAGAAAAACCACAAAATAATAAAAATGAAGAAAAATATGAAGAAAAAAATAAAAATGAAGATGACGAAAATAAAAATAATGAGGTCGAAAAAAAAGAAAATAAAAATGAGAATCAAAAAGAAATAAATAATAAAAACAAAAATAATGAAGAATTAGAAAAGAAGAAAAATGATAACAACAATGATAACAATGAAGAAAAAAATATAAAAAATAAAAACGAAGATGACAAAAATAAAAATAATGAGGTCGAAAAAAAAGAAAATAAAAATGAGAAACAAAAAGAAATAAATAATAAAAATAATAATAATGAAGAATTGGAAGAGAAGGAAAGTGATAGCAATAAAAAAGACGAAAAACCAGAAAATAATATAAAAAATAAAAATGAAAATAATAATAACGAAGAAAATGATAATTTGAGAGATACTAAAAAAATAACAAATTCATCTATCAAAGGAAATAAAATTAAAACAAAAAACCAAAATTTAGAAGAAACTTATGATGAAAAAAAAAACATGGTTAAAGATATCATTTCAACGGAAAGTTTCAAAAAATTATACCCCTATTCTCAAACAAAATTTCTTGACAAATCTAGAGAAGATATCATTTTTGAACATTTAAAACAAAATAATTATATAATTAAAAATCAAAAGACAAAACTAAAATATGAAACTACTTTAGAAATTATACAAAATAAAATTGAAAATTATTTATTACTGTTATTAGAATGGAATGAGATCAGAAACGCATTTAGATTTTCATTAATTTGTAATATCAATTTCTCAAATTTTATTCAAGAACACATAAATATTATCAAATTAAAAACAAAGAAATTATCAAAAATTTTTATTCAACTGACAAACCAATTTCAAGATCTTCAATCTTATGAAAAAATGTTAGGTGCAATTGAATATGATTTTGAAAATGAATTAAAAAATGATAAATTGAGAAATATGGCACCCAGCCCAAAAAAACGAGTTTCCATGCGAACAAATAAAGTAATTGGCAATCAAGTTTCAATTATTATAAATACAACAAATATTTTCCAGCTTTCAAAGCAAAAGGTACATTTACAATTGGAAAAAAGAAAATTTGAAACCAAAAAAGCGAAAAATGAGATCTCCAAAATAATTCAAGAAATTGAATACTTTTATAAGATTTTCCTCAAATTTAAAGATTATAAAAGAACAATACTTTTTGCTTTATTACTTCAGGATAAATTAAAAATTAATTATGTCTTAAAACAAGAGCCTGAATTGTTATTACCATTTCAAGTAATAATACAATCCATAAATGATCCACGTTGGAAAATTATTGAAGACCAATATAAAACTCCTAAAAAAAAATAGAAAGGGGAAATAAGATAAAGAATTTATTATTATTATCACCATCATTATTATTATTATTATTATTATTATGATTATGATTATGATTATTATTATTATTATTATTACAGAAGGTTCCAAATTTATTACTATGGCCAAAATCGAAACCAATTTTTAATTTTTTTAATTTTTAATTTTCAATAAAACTATACAATAAACTTTTTTATGAATTATTCAAATTTTTGGAGGTAATATTCTTTTTATATAATTTTGGGTTTTTTCACAGTATATTATATAAATAAATAACTCCTTGTTCGATGGTACAATCAATCCAAAATGAAGAAATTATCTAAAAAGACTTTATATAAAAAATCCTCTAGAAATAAAAAAACATTTAACAACAAAATATTAGTCTATTAATGCTTGATAAAATCGGGTTTTTATGTATTAGGTGTTGAATTGTGATTTGAGAATTGTGTTTATTGCAAATATCGAATTATTTTTTGAAATATATTTGATCATTTTCTTGAAAGAATATCAAGTGTGAGAGCAATTAGATAAAACTTATTTTTAGAATTTTTTTCATAGATTAATATTTTTTTAAAAAAATTGAATATTTGTGGATAATTGAAAAGAATTAATATCTTTATTATTTAAATATTTGATTAAAGAATGAAGCAAGATATACCCACTGTTGCAGAAATGGGAAAACATATTATTTCCTTTTTGTGTCAATTCGTAACAAATGGAAGATGTTCAAAGTCAACAATCGAGTTGAGATAAAAAAACAAAATGAGAAACTAATTTTTTAATAAATATCCTATCCATAAAAAATAAAGTGAGTTACAGATAAAATAATTGAGACTCAAGGAACCGAAATGTAACCACATACCAGATATTTTTTTCCCATTTCCATGCTCCTATATGTAAATAAAAGTTTATATAAATAAAAAATAAAAATTAATACAAAAACAGTTAAAATATTGGATTAAAAGAAAAAAACATGAACTTTTTTAGATTCAAATTCAAAAAAAATCTTGTTATTTTGTCTTGTATATTCTGTGTAATGTGTAAATCAGTAGATATCTGGAATAAAATAAACGGTGCATGAAAACTAAGAATATATAACATTACCTTCTATTAACAGAAGTGATGTCAACCCTTTAAAATATTCTCAAAAAAAATCACAAAAATTTCGTGTAAGTTTGATTTATTATTTAATATTCTTCTTCTCAAATATTCCAAGGAAAAAGTATCAAAATTTATTTTTATTATAAAAAAATGAACTATACTATATTTTAAAAATTTTGATTCACTTTATAATGTTAATGGAAGTTACTTTGGGGGTTTTATTATGTATTCTTATGAAAAAAATATTTTCAAATTTTTGGATCAGAATCGTGTTTTCTTTGTTCTTTTGTAAATTTTAGCTTTACTTTTTCTTTTTTTTCTTTTTCTTTTGTTTTTTTTTTTTGATATTTATTTTTGTTTTGCTTTTTCAATTTTTTATTTTTTTGTTTTTCTTTCTTTTTTTTGTTTTTTTTTTGCATTTTCATTTGCCAAAGATCATGTGGAAAAAAAAAAGAGATCTTCGAAAAGATAAATAATCACACGAAAATTTTGATGATATAATGTCTTTTAAAATGTATTTAATTATTATCAAAAAATCTTTGTAGTTAACTTTTTTTCAGCGAAAGTTCAGTTATAAAAAACCGTTTTACTTCATTTCAAAAGTTTTAACTCACTTTTTTTTTGTTTTATGTTTTATTTTTATTTTAATTTTTAAAATATCAGGTTTTTATATATTGAATCATTCAAAAATGAATTATTGATCAGATTAATTATTCTTTTTCTTGAGAACTAAAGGAAATATTTTTATATATTCAATTTATTATTTCAGGTGAGTCACAAACTTTGCAATGGTGTTTATATCTACCTTTGCCACATTTTTTTTTTTTTTTTTTTTTTTGTTTTTCAGTTACCCTAATCCTTCAATAAGAAGTGCCTAAATAATAATTTCTGACAAGAAAAATAACAATGAACATTTTCACTAATTAACTTCTAGAACATAAGTTTAAAACACAACTATGTTGCGATTGAAGGAAAAGGAAAATAATGTTTCATTGATTCAAATGTCTCAAAAAAATCAATAGGTAAAACAGTATTGTTACATGATCTCATAAAATAAAAATATTATTCGTTTCTTAATAAAATAAACATCACATTTAAATAAAAAAAGTATAAATTTCAAGATCAATTTAAAAGTTGGATTATCAATATCCAGACTGCAGGATTAAAAATACCTTACTCAAAAATAGTCTTTAGATATAGATTACCTGCTAAAAGATTCACTTTGTCTGAAAAAGAAAATAATTAAAATAATATTCGGATAAAAATTATTTTTAGAAATCAGAAATATATTATAAAAACCATTATATTTACAACAAATGAAATTTAACAAAATATTAAAAATTGAAAATTTTTCATGAATATTATTTTCTTCGTTTTATATTAAAAGATATGTATTTGGTAGACAAATTGATTTTCTGAACATAGTTATGTGATACATCAAAAATGAATTCTTTTAAAAATATTCATTAATTACTCCAAAATGGTAAAGTTATTTTTTTTGATAACTTTTATTGAATCATTATGAAGATTTAGTACTCTAAGTTTCTCATATATATATATATATATATATATATATATATATATATATATATATATATATATATATAATAGAGGTTTTGATAATAACATGCTATAATTCATGATAAAGTTACAAAAATCGCAATAATTTTCATCAAATCGCGATAATTCAATATTATCGTGATAATATAACAAATCGCGATATTCTATAAAATCGCGATAATTATTAAAAAATCGTGATAAATGCCAAAATATTGCGATTACTTTTTAATCGCGATATAATAGTTGATGAGTTTTTGGGCTAATTAAGAAATATTTTGAATAAAAAATTTTTTTTGATCAAAATATAGATTAGGTGACAAAAAGTCATTCTTTGAAAAAACAACAAAAAAGATACTTGATCCAATCAAGGATCAGATCAAAGTGTTTTGTTGTGTTTTCATTTTATTTGGTTGACAAACCGATCGATCCTTTTAGATCAACAACAATAAGAACTAAAGAGAAATAAATATTTTTTCAGTTAATGGTGGTGTTGGAAATTGCTTTGAATAATTAGCTTCTAAAACAACCAACCCTTAATCTGTTCTTTAAAGAATGTTTTCTTGGGTTACAATATTTTCATTTTTTCTCAGAAAGCTAAAAGGAGTTGGATAACTCTTCAAAAGATTTCACAACATACTTGCCAGATGATCACCAATTATTGAGATTTTTTATACAATTCTTGTCTTCTTCTTCTTTTTCTACTCATATCTTTGTATTTGGCAGAAAACACAATTAGAATAATAGAGGTTTTTGTTTGATAGATCACCAATAAGAAGGAAAATTATTCTTTATTCTTTTTGGCTATTTAAAATTGTGAAGGTAACAACTCCATTTTAAGAAAACACACATAATTTATATTCAAGTCTATTGTTGAAATGGGTAATTATTAGTTTGATCATAAAATTTGTTTGAGATTTTATATTTTGTTAAAAAAAAAATGAAAAGAATAAATTTTTTTTCCACAACAAACCAAACTCATTCCCTTTATAAAAGTTTTCTGTCTTTCAAAACTTTCAAACACTTGAAGACAGTTCATAACCCTTAAAAACACTTTCTGGCATTATTAAAGGGGAAAGTGTTGTAAAAGTATCAAGGCTTTGTAAAAGTCAAGAGATTTTTTTTAAAAATTAAATGAAAATAATAATGTGAATATCGCGATAATGTTGTTTATCGCGATTCTATGATTTTTCGCGATAAAGTTGGACTAATCGCGATTTTTTTAATATTATTGCGATTTTATTGTTAATATCATGATAATATATGTTATCATCAAAACCCCTAATAATCAAAAATATTTATTAACCAATTAACTGAAAACGCATTGATATTGATGATACCCTTAAGGGTGTATTTATATTTTACCAATTTTGATTAACATTATTTGTTCCAAATTGAATCATTACCGTCAGTTTCACTTTTAAGGCACAAACTTTCAACGAAATTTAAGGCACAAAAAAATCTCAAATTAAATCACAAAATTCAAATTCTAGTAAAAATAAATTGTAAAAAAAAAAATTCCAAATTTTGTGCCTTAATTTGAGAATTTTTTGTGCCTTAAATTTCGTTGAAAGTTTGTGCCTTAAAAGTGAAACTGACTGTATATAGTTTCCTTAACTAATTTTAAAATAAATAAATAAATATAGAGGCGAATGTATCCTAGAACAATCTATTTATATACCAATTAAAAAATAAAAATCAAAACAATTAAAAAATTGATAGAGAGTAAATTATTAAAAAATATATATGCTTTTTTTAATCTTGTTACAGATATTTGAAACAATTACTTATTCTTTACTCAGTTTTATTTCTCATTATTCATCAAAATACTTTTGTTCATAAAATTATTGAGAAAAAATTACTTTTTATTTCGAAAGAATTCTCGAAAGTAATTTGAATTCACTTTGGGTTTAATGCTTCTAATTTAGATTTGTAAGAGAATTCAGATATTTTTTAAATTCTTCTTCTTCAGATATATAGATTTAACAGATGAATTTTTTGATTTGATAATTATTTATTTTTGATTAAATTGAAAACTTACAATTATTTTGAATTCTGATGGAAATTTTTTTCATATTTTAATTGGTTTTTTGTTGTACAATTTATCTAACTGTTTTTTGATTCCAAGAATTCAACTCCTCTATTTTACTTTTTCAAATAGTATTCTTTATTTTGGTTTTGTTTCGATAAAAATATTTGAATAAAGAATTTTGAAAACAAATAGCTAAAAAAAGATTTGGTATAAATCCAATTAACAAGAATGGAGTTTTGAATTCAAGATCATATATTATTTCCTAAAAAAAAAATTAAGAATATAAAGAATAAAGAAATCTTCTCAAATAAAATTTTATTGTGAATTTTTTTTTCATTCTTGCTTATAACAGGTTTATTTGAAAATGTTATTTTTTTTTCTTTTGCTATTTCAAAAAAAGATATTTAATTCAAATTCACACCTACTCTGTTATCATTTTTGGCTTGTTAATTGATTAATTTCACTAAATACATCTCAAAAAATTTCAAGATCCAAACTACAGATTGGAATAAAACCAAAAATTTAAGGATTTATCAAATTTTCAAAAACTATGAAAAAAGAAAGATCCAACTCTGAACTACTTTGGGTTCTTGTTCTTTTCATAAAATATAGTAATTAATGATATTTATGTTTCCAAGTTTCAATATCTGGTGGTACTCAAAAAATCCTTCTTGTCAGTAAGGTTCCTATAATATATAATTTTTCAAATAATAAAATGTTCCTGCTTCCTTAAAATAAAAAATAAAACAATTCTTCAAAATAAGAAACTTTTTAAAAAGATCAAATTGTAAAGATCAAAGAAGAGATCATAACACCATAGTTCATTCTAATCAAATATTTTCAAATATACGAGTAGAATAATCTTTTTTTGTTCAAGATTCTTAATTGTAGAACAAAACAATGTGCGTTTTATGACTTTTTTTTTTATTTGCTGAAATAAAATGATTTGAGAATTAACAAAATTATTTTTGTTTGTAAAAAAAAGGAACACAATTCTCATTCACTTACAGAAAATTGTTTCCAGAGATCAGAAGTCAAATTTAAATTGTTAATTTTTGTAAATCAGTTATACTCTGATTTTCCTTTTCAGAATTGTGAATTTCTGTTATTTTAATTTAATAGTTCTTTTCTTTCTTTTTGTGAAACGAAACTGAATGAAAATTCTGTTCCTTTTAATTTGTTATTAATAGAATTGTTGAACTAGGTATTTTAAGATAGCCACTTAACTTAATATGATCGTTTTTTTCAGGTTGGAAGTGTTCATATAAAAGAGGATAAAAAAAAAAAAAAAAGAATCTTTAAATTGATCGGTTTTTGGGTTGAAAAGAATTCATTACAAAAAAAGAAAAAATAAAAAACATAAAAAAAAGAGTAGTTTTCAAAGTGTAAACAATCAAAAGCAATGATTAGAGATTGCGAAAAAAAAAAAGAATTGTTGTTTGTTTTTTTATTTATTGCATCAAGGTATTTTAATTATAATATTTAAATCATATCGTCACTGCTTGAAGGTGAAAAAATTTCTGACAGGCTATCTTCATTATCACTTGAATTGGAGGAAGAAGAATCGGAGTCTGAGTTGGTTGTATTTTTTTTTAAATTCTTTATCATCAGATCAATGATACATACTAGATGTAAACTTGTGTGTGAAACAAGCGCATTTTTTACTATACACTTGATCTTTCTTTTTGGACGAGGGAAAATTACAACATGCAAATTTTTTTTTGTTTTTGTATCAAGACTCTTAAAATCCTCACTAAAAAATACTTTTTCGTCAGCAACAATTAGATAATTTTTATCTGACTTTAATGTTTGTGAAAATTCATTGGTCGATTTGTATTTTTTAACAACGTACTTCTTACTCAGTTTTTTAGGAACACTTACAGATTGTTTTTGAACAAGCCAACGAACTTTTAACATTTTTGATTTGAATGAAAAAAGAAACTGAAGAAAACCAAAAAAGTGGTAAAATGATAATTTTATTATTACTTTTTTTTCAAATTTCGTCTTCTTTTTATCTATCTTTTTAAACTCAAAAAAAATCATTGGAAAGCTCTTCGTGTCAATAAATTTCATAATTAGATCTCTTTAGTTTTATTAATTATTTATCACAACTGTCAAAATAGTCTTTAATCAACATATTTTTGTTAACTAATAATTTCCTTGAAATTTTTTTTTTTTAAGGGATTATTTAGGTACGAGTAACTCTTCTTTATTTATTTTTTTTCTCAAAGGTAATCGAGTAATTCTTTACAAATGGATACTATTAAAACAGATAAACAAACTTCATTTATCAACATTAGAGAAAAGCGTTATTATTTTGAAAGTAGTTCATTTTCCAATGAAATTATCATTAATAAGATTATATTCTTTTCTTTTTGGATTCTTGGATTTAATCAGAAAAAAGAAAAATTTGCCAATTTATTTGTATTTTGAAGAAATCTCACTTTTAGTAATTTCTGAGAGTTTGTATGAACAGAGAGCAAATTGAAATGTTAAACTTATTTTCAAAATATATAGAAAAATAAATCAAATATTGAATCCTTGAAGATCTAAAAAATTTATCATTTATTTTTTTCACAATTATTTATTAATTATCTTGAAATTTAATAGATTAGGAAATTTTCTTTTCCAAATACTAGTGTATAAACAAGGAACTATTAGAATTAAAATCGGTTATTTGAAAATACTTTTTTTTTCTTTTTTTGTATTATAATTATTAATTTGAATTCGTTTTATTTGTTTGAAAATATTATTAAAAAAATTCAGAAATAATAATTGTATAGTCCAATGATAAATTTGATCATTATATTATTAACAACTCACAGAAAAAAATAAAATTGGGATATAAATTATTGATTACAAATAATTAAATTAAAAGTGTTTATTTGGGTTATAAGTTGAGTTTTTGGTTTTAAAATAGAATTTTTGGAGAATTTTTAATTTAATGAAATAGTTCTTTTTCTAATAATGTTTTGTTCAATAAAAAGAAAAAAATGATTTGAACTCTACTTTGAATAAAGATATTATATTTTTATCAAGTTTAATATAATTATTTATATTTTTTTTGTAATTAAGTTGACTTTTTAGACTGTTGTATTCGAAAAATTGGTGGTTTTTTTTTTATAGTTTATTTTTTTACCCTTATTTCATATACAATAAGATTTCTTTTTTATTTTAAGGAAAATAATTTATTGAAATAATTCATAAATGTGTCAGGTTTTGAAGTTTTCAAAAAATAGAGATCATACTTTTCAAATCAATAATTCATTTTGGAAAATAGTATCAAAAGTACGACTGATTTTGTAGTATTCATTTTTTTTCTTGGTTATTCAATTCCAAGATGTGGTAAAAAAAAAAAATTGAATTTGTTATTAAATTTACCAAAGTTTATTTATCAGTTTACTAATTCATTAATTCAAATCTCAGATTTTACATTTTTTCAGTAGTATTTGATAATAAACTCTTTCTTCTAAAATTTGAATCAACCTTGTTTGAAAAAAGAACATTTAAGTTACATTTACTAAAAATTAAATTTTGGTTTTTAAGTCTAAGTCACTTTCCATGAATTTATTACATTATCATGGAATTTTTTAACACCAAAAATATACTGTAAAATGGAACTTCTTTTGGTCAACAACTTTCAAATCACTAAAAAAAAAATTTATATTGTCGGATGAGCAAAAATTGTGATTAGGGTTTATAAATTATCAGAAGTCCAATAACAACAATCAAAAAAAAAAAAAAAAAATCTCTCAAATAATGCTCTTAATGAAAAAAAATGATGAATATCAAAGATAAAAATTTAAATTAAAAAAAAGTTTTCCTCGATGGTGTATCTAGAAAATTTAACAAAAATAAAATAATATGATATTAATGTAAAATATGTAAATTATCTCAATCGAAAAAATTATGAATATCAAAGATAAAAATTCAACTAAAAACAGAAAATCGGATGTTTTTATTAGCAAAAAATGTGATTAATAAAAAAAAATAATAAAATAATTCGAAATTTTTCAAATAAATGAAATTTTGAAAAAAAAATGACTTCATTTTTTCTTTTTTGGTATTATCAAAAAGTGACATTTCTTCAATTTGGAACAAATTGTTTTCTTTTTGGTACACACTCAATTTAATTCAATTTAGTCTAATTATTTTTTTGTTTTGTAACCCTCTGTATTTGACAAAGTAAGGATTTTTTATGATTCTTTCTGTAAAAATAACTGGCCCATAAAAAAATTGAAAAAAATGAAAAAAAAATCTTTGAGATCAATAAAAAACCCAAAAATTAGAAACACTTCAACTCTAAAACAGGTTGTATTCAAAATTCTCAATTCTAATAATTTAAGTGGGGTATTGAATAAAATTTTTTGATACTTTTTTTTCAATTTTTTTTTTAATTGTTTGTTTTTCGAGATCAATGATAAACCATGTTTTAGTTAGTTTATAATTGGATTAATCACGGTTAAATTTTACTAAAAAGGTTTTTTTTTGATTTTCAAATCGTTTTTTTTAACCATAATAACTCTACAATAAAATTAAACTTCATTTGCCTGGATTTTTTTTCCCATCGTTAAGAGTAATTTTACATTAATTTGAATTTATACAAATATATTTAAATTTAATTAATTATTAATTATATTAAAGAGAATTTTATTAGAAAAAAAAATAAAGTATCTGTTTTTTTGATCAAAGAAGTGTAAATTATATTTTAAATGTACTATTATTTATATTTTCCTTAAAAGTAATTAAAGTGTAATATCCTAGATTTCATGATTTTCAAGGGAAAGACACACTGAATTTGTTTGAGATTTAAAACGTAAAAACAATAAATTAAAAAAAAAGAGGGAAAAGAAAAAAAAATAAAAAATAATAATTTGGAATCAAAAAAAACTTAAAAAATATAGGTTTTGAACAAGAAAATTTTTAATTAAAAAAAATGAAAATAGTTTAGTTGGGAATATAGTGATGTTTTTCAAAAATATAAAATAATACTGGGAAAAAATTGTTTTTTCTCAATTTATTTGAATAATAGGTAGTATAACGATAGAAAATATTCAAAATTGAAAGATAAAACTTCAATTATAAAACCAGTAAATTTTACAAAGTATGAAAGCAGGCACTGGAGTTTGTCTAAAAAAATAAAAAATTCTCTATTATGTAAATAAATAAATAATTTATACATCGTTGAATATTTAGACCATTTTCTATGGAATTCTACTGCCAAGGGATTAATCATAAAACCTGTACATCTAAATGAAAAAATGAATCTCTAATATATTAATGAATAGTTATATTTGTCATATAATCACGAAAAAAATATTCATTGTTTTTATTAGCTCTGACTGTTAATAAACTATTTTTTTGAATATTAATAAAATTTATAAAGAAAAAATTAGTAATTCGGGTAACTAAGATATTTGAAAAATCGGACTTTCAATAATAATAATAATAATAATAATAATAATAATAATAATACAGTCAGTTCCACTTTTAAGGCACAAACTTTCAACGGAATTTAAGGCATAAAAAAATCTCAAATTAAGGCACAAATTTTGTAATTTTTTTTTTACAATTTATTTTACTAGAATATGAATTTTGTGCATAATTTGAGATTTTGTGTGTGCCTTAAATTTCGTTGAAAGTTTGTGCCTTAAAAGTGGAACTGACTGTAATAATAATAATAATAATAATAATAATCATAAAGAACTCGAATTTTTGAATGATTTTGATTTTTTTATAGCATATTTATAATTTTTAAAATTTTCAAATAAATAAAATTATTAAAAAAGTTTTATTTCAAAAAAAAAAATTCTAAAAGCAAAAATAATAATAAAAAATCAATTTCTATTTTTTATAAAAAAATATAACTTCTAGAGTAAAATGTTGCCTAAAAATTTTACTATGATCTATTACAGTTAGTTCCACTTTTAATGCAGAATTTCAAAGAAAATTATGGCACAATAAAAATCTTCATTTAAGATACAAAATTCAAATTATAGTAAAATAATTTGTAAAAATAAATTCCAAATTTTGTGCCTTAATTAGAGATTTTTTGTGCCTTAAATTTCGTTAAAAGTTTGTGCATTAAATTTGAAACTGGCTGTATATCATTTTTTTACTGTATTTTTGTTTGTTAATATCAAGAAATTCAACCAAATAATTTAATATTTGTAAATTATAATAACCTAGTAAATAACTTGTAACAAATTTGAAAATGGCTTTTTTAGCAGAAATAAAATGTTCTTTTTTTTTTTTTTTTTATTTTTATTAGAAAAGTAAAAGTCCGACAATAAAAAGGATAAAAACAGACTGATTGATGTTTCATTATAATATAACCATTTATGAAAATAGAAAATTCCATTTTTATAGTTTAATAAAATAAAAATCTCAATTTTAATTACATATGAAAAAAAAATTTTGAATAAAAAAATATAAAAATCCAAAATAGTAATAAAAGAAGAGAAAAATTAAAAATTAGTAGAAATTTTCGATCATTGCTTTCTAAAGTACACAAACCTTTGATTTTTACACCTTTTGTGTTTAGGTATCCACGTTATTTAATTTTTTATTTATGAATTTATTTGTCAATCTCAAAAACCAAAAACAAGGATAATCTAATTGTATAATTTCTATTCAAAAATTTTTATTTTTTCACCAAAACTTCCAGACCCATTTGACAGTTTATTGCACTTGGTATACATTTCTTTTGAGATAAAAACAATTTCTCGATATTCTAAATTTTCACAGTAAGATTGGAGCAACTGTATTACAATACCACATTGTTATTTGGTTGATAAAGGGATCATTTTTTTACTTCTTTCTCATTGTTCAATTTCTTCAAATCTTGAATTTTTATATTAATTGATTGAAATTAATGATCTTTATTCATTGTTTTGGTACTTTTTTTTTTTTTTTGTGAATCTTGGTGTCAAATAAGAAAGGTCAGTGATTGTTAAATTTCTTATTTAATAAAACGACAATAAACTAAAATTTTATTCCATTTAAATTTCATCTTTCAGTATTACAATCAAAATAGATGAAAAATGATTTTGTAGAACTTTCATAAGTTTGAAAAAAGTGTATTGGTTTTCATAACCAAACAATCATTGAGTTTGAAAATACTTTTTCAAAAAAATCCAAAATTATCAGATTATATTTGAAAGGTCACTTATTTTATCACAAACTTTTGGGGATTCAAATAGCTATTAGAGAAAGAGTCTATTGGTTATTCTTTATTTTTTCAAAATTCACACTCCTTTTTGAGATTTAATCACTACAAAACTGTTTCAAAGCTTGTTCAATATTTTCGTTTGGATACCAAAATTATTAATTTTCAAGATACTTTTACTTGTCAAAAATTAGAAAAAGATTTTTTTTTATTTTGAGTCAACATCTTAAACGAACTTTGAGTTTGATTGAAAACAAAAGAATTGTATTGGTTTATTTGAATTTATCGACAACAATCCTTCAAGTAAAAAGTTTAATATTTATCAGTTTCACCAAAATTATTTTTCAACAGATTTGCGATTTGGGAGTTGTGAAAAAAAGTGTTTAAAAATGAAATTCACACCCTTTAGTTTTTGAAAGTAAGAGGGAGTAAGGTAAAAGTCTCAAATACTATTATTGACAACATTTTCTTTTGAAAATTACCTTCATCAGTCACAAAGAAATAATATATTACAAAAAATCAAGTTACTTTTATCAAGCTTATAATTCTTGAAATGCACTTCCCAATTTGAAGTGTTGGAAAGTGTTTGAAAGGTTTGTAAATTGTACGGAAGCTCAATAAAAGTGTTGAGATTTTTTGAAGTGTATGAATAGGATTCGAATAACCATTTTTTAAACTTTTTGTGAATTTTTTTTTAATGGTAATTTTCTTTTTCATTTTCTTCAATTGGTTTCCAACAAACTATTTCTTTTTTAAATTTCTTCACAAACTAAACCATTTAACAAAAAAAAAAAGTTTCGAGCACGTGAATATAAAATCTGTATAATTGGTGACTCTGGTGTTGGTAAGAGTTGTTTGATCACTTATTTCCTGACACAAAAATTTGATTCAAATAATAAGGTTACAGTTGGGGGTGCCTATCATGAAAAGCAATTATTTATCAACAACGAACCTCTTCATTTACAAATTTGGGACACTGGTAAGTTTTCCCTTCCAAATTTTTGATTAGTTCTTTTTACGAAAAATGCCTTTAAAACCACAAATTATCAAACACAAAAATTTTGAATGATTAAGAACGAAACTTGCAAGTGTATTTTCTAAAGACGAATTGAACTTGTTAACCCAATTAAATGATTTTGATCTAATTCTTTTCTTTTTCATTTTTTGGAAAAAGATTTTGGCAATCGTTGCAGATTTACATTTCAAACTTAAAAAAATCTAATCAACGTAACCTTTTTACAATAAAAAAAATATAAAATGCTTCAAACATCCTCTTAATTTTGGTTCGCGTAATAATTCCTTTTTGTGAATATTAGAAACAAGATCAAAAATACAAACATTTCGTTCTGCAATTGCAACCTTCGTTTCTTTCAAAATGTGACTACTTGAAAAGATACTGGTAAAAATTCAAATTTGTTGCCATTCCTGAAAAAATTTCCAAACCAATTTTAATGGTCTAGTCATTTACCATTGATTTTTTACATACTCAAGGGACGACTTGAAACCAGAAAAATAGCATTGTGAAATTGCACTTCTTTTGGTTGACAAAATTCAAATAAATATAAAAAAAATTCAAAGGATCTCTTATTCACAAAAATTATAATCAACAAAAAAAAAGTTTAAAAAAGTTCTCAATAACAAAAAAAGTTAAAAAGAATTCAAAATTTCAAAAAAAAATCAATCTTTTTCTTGTTTTCTATTTCCAAAGGGTTAAATTTCTTCATTTGAATACAAATTATTTTAATTCAGCATAAAATCAATTTAATTAGATTTAATCTTATTTGTTGATTATTTTATAATCCATCTACTTTCGGCAAAGTAAGGATTTTATGATATTCTTATGATAAAAATAACTCGTATGAAAAATGAAAAAAAAAAAATCTTCGAGATCTCAAAAAGTGCCAAAAGATCAGACACTCCAAAACTAACACAGCTGTATTCAAAATTATATATTCATAACTAAAATTTAAATTGGAAATTTAGTGTTTCACTTTTTGATGCTTTTTTCTAAATACGTCCTCTATTTTGATTGTTGATTTTTTCGAGATTGATTGCACTTCCTTTTGTTTTGGTTTGTTTTTAATTGGTATTAGATACCTGTAAAATTGCTAAAAAAAATTTATCCATTTCAGAAAATTCTTTTTCGCTGCAATGAATCTACCCTTAATTGTGATTTTTTTTTTCTTTTATTAATTAACAAACACAGAAAAAAATTGTCAAATCAATTTTAATTGTAAAATGGTAGTGAAAAGGAAAAATTTTTCAAATACTACTTTTTACTTATTTTTCACTGATCAATCAAAGACACACATGAAACTGAAATTCATCAAACTTGATCAATACCCATTGCCAAAATCTTAAAGCCAGTTTCACATGAATATAAAAATCATAGCAGCAAAAAATCCCAAAAAAGTCAATTTTGCTGATGTTTACAATTAAATCTCAAATTTGGAAAATTGAATTTGCTTAAATTTTGGTTTAATTTGAGGTTTTGAATTCAATTTTTGATTACAACGATCAATTTATTTTTAGATTTGGTTTTTTGTTTTATTGATCATTAAAAAAAAAGTTAAAAAATGTCTTAAAATGATAACTTTTACAACTGTTTTTCATCAAATTTTTGACAATTTAATCCTAACATCACAGACAAGAATCAAATTAATCAATTTAAAACTTTTGAGTTTTTTTTTAAAGGCTAATTCGACTTGTAAAAAATTTTTCAATATTGATATTTCAAATCATTTTTATTATTGACTGCCCTCGTCCAATTAATACTTTTTGAGAAAGATCACAATTGCTCTAATTGGCAAATGCTAATCAAAAATGAAACTCATTTTAATCATTGTAAAATTTTTTAAACTTGAAAAAGGGGGGGAAAGATTGATCCTCAAGCTAGTGCATTTTTCTTTTTTGTAAATCATCTTTATTTTCTAATATTAATTTACAATATCAATCTTAAAAATTCTTTTACGTTTCTGTGATTTCTGTGATTTTTATGATTTTAGAAATATTGTATTAAAAAATCTGTTATTTTCAGAATTAGTGAAAACTATAATTATTTAATTTTTTTAAATACATTTTTTTATAAAATTGAGATTTTCAAAAATACACCATTTCAAAAATTGTGACTCACCTGAAATAATAAATTGAAAAAAAAAAAATCTTCTTTAGTATTCAAGAAAAACAAATAATTAAATCTGATTTGTAATTCACTTTTAAATCATTCTAAATATATAAAAACCTGATATTTTAAAAATTAAAAAATATAAAACCTAAAAACTAAAAAAAAGTGAGTCACAATTTTTGAAACGAGCATTACGGATTTTTTATTACTGAACCTTTACTGAAAAAAAGTTAACAACAAGATTTTTGGCTAATAATTAAATTCATTTTAAAAGATATTACATCGTCTCAATTTTCTTAGTGATTATTTGATCTTTTCGAAGATCTTTTTGTTTTTTTTCACATAGGGATCTTTTGCAAAAAAAAAAGAAAAGAAAAAGGAACAAAAGAAAAACAAAAATTTGAAAAAGCAAAACAAAGATTTGCAAAATTAGAAAAAATGATTATGATCAAAAAATTTGAAAATTTTTGAGAAGAACTAGAATAAACCCTCAAAACAACTTCCATTAACATTATAAAGCGAGTCAAAATTTTTGAAAAATAGTTTTTATGTCATTCGTACAAGGATAGTATATTTTTAAAATAATTTTATTTGTTTTGAGTTTCAAATAATAACAATATTAATTATACTATCTATGTTAAATATATTTAAGAAGAAATTGTAATTAAAACAAATCCAAAAATTAATAAAAAAAAAGAACAACAATTGATTTTGAAAAGTAAATGAAATTTTTATTAACCGATTCCAAAATGATCAAGAAAGTAAACAATAAAATTTTCGAAATATCCATAAAGGAATGCCAGTATATTTTTAAATCTCGAAATTTAGATTATAAATCTTAAAGGTGAGTCAATTATCCTTCAGGTAAATTTTTGTTTCAAAAAACACTTAAAAAATAAATTTATTTAACAATTTATAAAAAAAATTAAAAACACTTAAAAATTTGTTGAAAAATAAATTTATTGATTAGTTATTTACAAAAACAATCAAGATCATCTTCAGATCAAAAAGGTATTCTAAACTCATTCTGGAATTTTATAATAAACTAAATTTCAAAATTTTTCACACAGTTAAAACTGGTTCAAAGAATCACGATAATACAATTTCATTTGAATTGGAAATAATTTTGATTTTTGTCAAATATGAAAAACATTTTTTCATCTTTTAGTTTTTTGTTTTCATTTCATTTTTTGAATTATGTAACCTCTTTCTGTTTCGATCAATAATTTTTTCGATTGACTGATATGCAGTAAAGGTTGAGCTCGTTCAAAACAGAAGAACTCAAATAAAATTATTTGATTGGTATCTAAACCATTTGATCGATCAATAATTGTTAATAAAATTTAACAAATTTAATTATAAATTTTTTTGTTTTGCTCATTCCAAAATTTTTAACACACCGATAATTCATTTGTATTGATAATTATTTATTTTTTGTTTTGTGAGTATTGTAATTAAGAAACAATTGTTAAAATTTCAAATAGTGAATGGTTCTAATTTGGTATTTCTTCTTGAATTGGTTAAATAAGGATTTTTTTTTCAAAAATGGAATTTTAGTGTGTTAAAAATTTTGAAATGGAGTCTATTTTTAAGTTTTTCAATTTTTTTATAAAGGAATAAATTGGACTTTTATCATAATTCTAAAAAAATTTACACAATTGATAACTAATCAAAAAAAAAAAAAAACAAGCCAACTTTTAAAAGTTAAAATAATTATCAACAAAAGTCTATCTCTTGTTAAATTAAATTAATTTTGAAATTGAATTTAAATTCTTTAAAAATATTCTTATAAAATATTTTTCATCAATTTTCCAAAATGGAACCTAAAAAAAATTTAATAATAATCAAAAAATAATTTAAAATTTTCATACAATTTAAATAAAAAAAAATAATGATTAAACATATAAATATTAATAAAATTTCACGTATTTCTAAATTATTATTTAACTATATGATAGCTGGGCAGGAAAGGTTTCGATCAATGACTCCCATGTATTACCGAAATGCTGATTTAATAATTTTGGCATATTCAATAAATTCACAAAAATCTTTTTCAAATTTGCCAGGATGGCTTTTAGATGTACAAAAATATCACGACGGAGATCCAATACTTTCTGTTGTTGGGAATAAATCTGATCTTGAAAAATATCGCAAAGTGGAAACAAAGGAGGGGAAGGAATATGCGCAATCAATTGATGCAACTTTTTTTGAAGTCTCAGCTAAAAGTGGGACTGGTATCTCAGAGATGTTTGGGAAAATTGCTTACCAAGTGGCTGAAACACGTGATAGAGCAAAACAAAATAAAACTGGGTATATAAATCCGGAAAGCCAAACAGAAACAAACAAAAAGGGTTGTTGTTAAAAAAATAATAACTCATGTTATTTAAAATAACTTTCACAACTTTCGTATCATTATTTACTTTTTTTTATCATTTCTATAAAATATATTATAAATATAATTAATAATAAAAATATTTTATCATATAAAAATTTATTTTCAATTTTTTTTTTATTGAAGATTTTTATGAAAAGATTAAATTGATTTAAATCTCTTCACATTGATGCCAAAAATGAGATGAAGTTGTGGCTACTTTTAAAGGAAACTTTAATGAAAATTAAATGAGATTTGATGGAAAATATTTTAATTTTTTGAACGAAATTTAATGAATCATTATTGACTTAATCAATGGAAGTTTACAGGGGAATTTCATAGTGATTGTTGTTGATTATTTAAGGAAGTAAATGAAAAAATGTGAAAAATAAATGATAAAAATATGTGAAAATTTATTGAAATTTAAAAGTAGATATTTATTTGTTTGATTGTTTTGTCTGAGAAAAAAGAAACATTACCAAAAAAATATAGGAAACGGAAAAGAGATTACTAGACATCTTTTAATACAAAAAAATTGTTTTATAATCACTGAAGGGTCTTCTAATTTTATTGTTCCTTAATTTTTTTATTTCTTGAAATATAAAAATATATTTTGATATGTCTTAGTATACGGGGACAATGTTTTTTTAAAAGAATTTGTTTTAATGAATATAGACAGCTAAATTCGATTAGAATATTGTTAAAACCAACCCCCGATTCACTATTTGAGTTCGACAAACCCCCATAATCTTTTACTTAAAATCGAAAAAAAATAAAAAAATTTTCAACGTTTTCTTATTTTGTGGATACTAAAATCAAAATGATTTCAAGAACTGTCAATAAGGGTTTGAGTTTGCTGGTTTTTCTTCCAAAATTTGAATAAATAACGAAAACAATTTTATTTCTTTGTAAAAATGGAAATTTCATTTAAAATTTTTTTCTTGAAAAAATATAACTCCTGTTTTTTTGTACCGAGTGGAAAACACTCCACCAAAACAAAACAATTTTTAAACCAAAATTGAAATTAAACTATTCTTTCTATGTTTTGAGAAAAGAAATTGCTCTTTTTTGATCTTTTCTTCAACTAAAAAAAGATAAAATATAATTACTACCAAACATTCAAGCTACAAACAGTTTTATTCCTGATGTGTATTTGTAATTTTTGAAATCCATTTTGTAATAAATAATCTCAAAAAGTAAATCTCATGAATGAAAATGAGTACCAAATCTTCAACTTCTATTATGGATTTAATTTTTGAATAAAAAATTTCACTTCAAAAAAAGGAATTAAACACGACTTTCCAGTCTTACTCTCCCCTGAATTCTGTTTTATACTTTAGAATTCGAAATCGAAATGGTTGTTTTCCAAAAAAATAAAATACCTTCTTATTTTTCGAAAAATTGTAGTATTTCAAGACATTTAGTTTTTTATTACAAATCTATTTTGTATCAATCTCTTATGATCAAAAAACCGAGTTTCTAAACTTTTTTAATCATTTTAAATTCACCTTTCAATAAGTAACTCTTCATTCAATTCTAAATTAATAGATTTTTAATTATTTTTCCAAAATAAGCAAATAATGTTTCAGTTTTTTCTCTTTGAATATTTTTCTTTATTAGTTTATTGATCAACAATTCCCATTCAATTTTGAATAATAATATAAGAGAGAATATTATTTTTGGTGTCAATTACTGGAAATTAGAAAAAATAAAAAATACCGAAATTGTAGCGAAAGACATACAGTCAGTTTCACTTTTAAGACACAAACTTTCTACGAAATTTAAGGCACAAAAAAAACTCAAATTAAAGCACATTTTTTGGAATTTTAATTTTCACAAATTATTTTACTAGAATTTGAATTTTGTGCCTTAATTTGAGTTTTTTTTTATGCCTTAAATTTCGTAGAAAGTTTGTGTCTTAAAAGTGAAACTGACTGTATACTGGCTTTCTGAATTATTATTTTATATGGGGTTTTAAGGGGATACCTTTCTATTTTTAGATATTTTTTTTGTTTTGGTTTTTAGAAATATATATATATATATATATATATATATATATCAACAAAAAAGTAAACGAAAAAGAAATTAAAATTATGCCAAAGTACTATTACACGGATTTATTCCAAGTCAAAAAAAAACAATAAATCCTAAAATTTTTTCAAAAAACTATAAAATAAAATAATTGTTTTTCATCAACTTTTAATAAAAAAATATATAACCATTATATAAAAAAATAAAAATAATATGAAATATCAACACTAATGAAGTTATTTGGTTTTTCCAAAACACAAACATTTTCCAAAGTTTGGGGAAAAATGTGAATTCACAAGAAGTAAAATGAAATTCTCTATTCGAAGTTACCTTAAAAATACAAATATATTTTTTCATTTTCAATTATTATCTTTTAAAGCACCATTTTTGTGAATTAATTGCATTTTGATACCTCAAATTCTTGAAAATTTTAAGTTTTGTATACGAAAAAGTTAATAGATTATTGGTAAATGAAAAAATTCTATTTATAGAATCTTTAATATTCTTACTATTTTCAAAAGTCTTCTATCCTTTTTGGAAGAGTTATACTTTTTAATAATCGAAAATAAAGAAAAGGTGTTCAATGATCATTTAAAGTAGTGAAAAAATATCTGACATGGAAATAATACCTTTCGAGATTTTTAAGTGTGAATATTAGAAAATTGTAGTGTTATTACTATTATTTTCAATCAAATCCTTTTTATAAATAACCAAATTTTTTATTGACCGAGTAATAAACCTACTTATAGTTCATTAAAGTGGGGTTTCGATAGAATACTGTAGTAATTATTTGATAGCATTAGTAGATGTATTTTTTTTGTAAAAACAATTGGGTTTTATAGAGGTTTACTAAAGTGATCAAAACAATTGGTTACCAACAACGATAATCTGTGTTTCAAAAGATAATCATTGACTTTTTTTCTTCTTATTTCAAGGAATCATCCAATTTAAGCACGAATAGTATACATAAGTTAAACTCGATTTTGAAGGTAAGTTCCGTGATCTATTTAGT
This sequence comes from Anaeramoeba flamelloides, assembly GCA_027625915.1. Classification (NCBI taxonomy): domain Eukaryota; family Anaeramoebidae; genus Anaeramoeba; species Anaeramoeba flamelloides. The sequence goes on along the minus strand of JANTQA010000032.1, from coordinate 4,597,779 downwards.
AAATTTTAAATTAGGAAAGCAATTTGTTGAAAACTTTTTGTAATTTTCTTTGATTTTGAATAGTTTTTGATTTTATTTTTCTCTATTATTTACTCTATTTTTTGAGATAAATTTTCCTATTAGGCCCTTCGTTTTTGGAATTTCTTTTTAAACAACAATACTTCAAGAAATCAACACTATATTTAATTGGGGTTTATTATCAGTTTCTTTGATTGGTTAATGTATCTAACTTTTAAAACAAAAAAAACACTCTTTTTCTTTTGAAACATGAAATTAAATGATTACACACTCATTATTTTGACACTAACACTTATTTGACAAAAACAATAGGCTTTTATAGAGAGGTTTATAAATGTTTTGGACAATGATAATTTTTATTCTTGTTTTTTGATTGATTGACTCGTGTTTTGAACAAGTGTAATTTCATTAACCATTATTCGAATCGCTGTTGAGTTTTAATTTGACAAGTTCAATTCTAAAAAAAAAGGATTTGTTTGTAAATAAAAGAAATAATAAAACAATTTTCTAATATTCACAATTAATAATCATGTCTAGAGATTTTTTTCATGTCAGGTATTTTTTTCACTACTTTACTTTCAAATTTTCATTTTCAACAAGAACCAAAAATTTTTAGATTTCAAACAACTAAAAATTAACACAACAAAAAATGTTAGTAACCACTTAAAAACAACAGGCTTTTTGGGAGTCATTTTTTTAAATTGACCATTGAACCTACTTTGTGTTTTTGAGAAAGTTATGATCCAAATAATAAAGGATTTGTTCTGTTCCTGTTCCAAGAATTTTATTTGCTTAATCTGAGATTCTAACAAAAATCATTATCATCACAATAAAGTTCAAAATTGAAATGAATTTATTTAATTGTACACCTCCTTTTGTCGACACTCTGTTTCTCAAAAAATATAAAAAAAAATGAATTCTGAACAAAAAATTCTTGAAGAAAATATTACATTGTGAAAAATTAATTTGGAATCATTTTTTGGATTTTTTTTTTCTGCACAAGATCTTTTTAAAAAAGAAAATTTTTGATCTGCCTCTCTTCAAATGATGAGAAGAAAGAAATTTTCACCAAAGTACTACCAAAACATCATCAATAATTTAAATAAAAACATAACACAAGCAAAACAAAAAAACCAATATTATGAATTTTTCATCCAAACACTTTGTGGTAATTTTGAATTAGAAAAACAAACACTCCAACAAAAAATCATTGAACTTACAAATTTAGAAACAAACTCCCAAATAAAACAAATCAAGAATAAAGTTGTATGATTTTTTTTTAATTCTCATTTCCTTTGTTTTCTTTTTTTTTTTTTTTTTTTCATCTTTCTTATTCTGAGAATTTTTTTCTTTTTTTCAAACAACATACCCCAACATACATTTTTTCTCTTTTACCAAATAAAGCTGTCTTCTGAAAACCGAAAGTTAAAACAAACATTAAAAGAAAGTAAAAAAAAATGTCTTGATTTGGAAAACCAACTTGGCAAAATAGAGAACAAAGTATATTCTTCTGTCAAAGATAAGTTAGAAATCCTGATCCAAGATAAAAACCAAATTTCAAAAGAGTTTCAAGAATTCAAAAAGTCAAGTGAAGATCGAGAAACTGAACACTTGAAAGAAATGAGAAACAAAATGCAGCTCATTGGCGAACTCCAGGAAATGAATCTTGAACTCAAAGAAAAACTTCAGGGCAGCAAAGAGGAAAAGATTCAAATGTTACAAAAACAAAAGCAAGACCAACAAAAGTTGGAGCAAATGAAGCATGAAAACAAATTAATCCAAGAGCAAATCAAAAAAGATGACAAAATCATCACTGAAAAAGTCATTAATCTAATTAATGATCGAAACCAAATGAAAGAAAGTTTGGATTTAATTCAGGTAAGAATTCCAACACGAAAAAGAAAATTCTTTGTGGTTTTGTTAACAAGCATATTCCACTTTAGATCATTTTTTCCGAACAATTGTGCTAATAATTGGAAATTTTTTTTTTCAATGAATTTTGCAATCTTATACTTGTTCTTTTAATGTTTATTTTTAACTTTTCCTTTATTTTTAACTTTTTAAATGTCTGGTAAAAAATATTAGAAAACTTCAAAAAATCAAGATTTCTCTGAACTTATCAAGCAAAACCAAATCCTACAAAAAAATAATTTAAATTTATCTTCTCAAATAAGATCGTTGAAGTACAAATTGATTGAATCTAACCAAACAATCGAAAAATTCAAAAATCAAAAGAATAATAAGAATGAAAATAAGATTTATTTGAAAAATATTCAAAGTTCCCCAAAAATTGATTCTCACGTAACCAACCCCTTCCCTTTTTCATGGTTCCTTATTCCTTATTCTTTATTCTTTTTTTCAATCATTTAATCATATTCTTTTTTCGTTTCATTTAATATATTGGGCACATTATAAATGTTTTTTAATTCGTAAAACATTGTGTAAAATAACAACCCTTTTCATCAAAAATTCCAATTCAAAATTTTTAACACACCAAAATTCAATTTTTGAAAAAAAAAAAAATACTTATTTAACCAATTCAAGAAGAAATACCAAATTAGAACCATTCACTATTTGAAATGTTAACAATTGTTTCTTAATTACAATACTCACAAAACAAAAAATAAATAATTATCAATACAAATAAATCATGAGTGAGTTAAAAATTTTGGAGAGAGCAAAACAAAAAAATACATTTGATTTGTAAAAATTCTATTAGGAATATTGATCGATCAAGAATAGTTAGATAAAACAAATAATTTTATTTGAGTTCTTCTGTTTTGAACCAGCTCAACCTTTACTGCATATCAATTAATCGAAAAAATTATTGATCGAAACAGAAAGAGGTTACATAATTCAAAAAAAAAAATGAAAACAAAAAACTAAAAGATGAAAAAATGTTTTTCATATTTAACAAAAATCAAAATTATTTCCAATTCAAATGAAATTGTATTATCTTGATTCTTTGAACCAGTTTTAACTGTGTGAAAAATTTTGAGTTTTAGTTTAGTTTGTTAGATCCCAAGCCTCTTTCATTAATTATAATCTCATGACATTTAGCTCCGTTTTTTGAAAAAAAAATATTCAAAAAACAATAATTCCATCTCAATTCAAGATTAATCTTTTAATTAAATTTTATTGTCTTGATCTGTAAATCACATTTCATTGAAACAAAATATTTTTAATTTGAATTATAAGATTTTTTGGAGTTTTTTTGGTAAATTTTATCTCACATTTGGTTTATTATTTATATTTCATTTCATAAAAAATGAAAATAATTGAAAAAAGAAAATCAATGAAAAAATAAAACCTTTTTAAGGGATTAGTGTCACCATAGATTTCTCTAAAATCAAAGTATGTTTTAATTGGGTGTAAATCACATTAGTGCCCCATGGCTCAAATGTCTCTAAAAAATTGATTAGTCAAGAAGTAATATTTGTTGATCTCATCAATTAAAAATGATCCATTGTATATTATCAAAAAAAACCCAACAATTTCAGAAAAAAAATCTGTATTTTGCCACAAATTTCAAGGTTGAATTATCAATATTCAGATTCCAAAGTTGCAAAATATCTTTCTTAAATTTGTCTGCGAAATGTAGATTAATCGCTAAAAAATTCAATAATTAACCAATACATTTTTTCCGAATTATTTCTGAAATATTGGAAATATATTGATGTTACAATTAGCTTTTAAAAAAAGGAAGCAAAGCTAATCAGTATTTGGGTTTTTATGTTGATGATTATTGAGTAAATCTTTGAAATTAAAAAATTAAAAAAATAGTTACTTTTGGAGAGTTTTAAATATGAATTATTAAATACTGGAATTCTGTAATTGGGGTTTCTATTTTTAGATTTGGAAAAGGAATTTGAAAAAAAATTTTTCAAAATGAAAACTTTTTAATTGTGATCATTAGTAAAAAAATGTAATAATTTATTGTGCAATAAGATTTATAATAGAGTCACAGAAACTATTTGAGCCATAGGCTCACTAATATCATTTACACCCAATTACAACATACTTTGATTTTAGAGAAATCTATGGTGACGCTAATCCCTTAAAGGATAAATTTTACTCCAATCAAAATAAATTTATTATTTTTTTTTCAGATATTGATTAAAAATTATTAAAATAATTGGTTAAATGAAAATAATTGTCACAAAAATCATTTTCAATGATAAAATATTGAGATTTTAATTAACTTCATAATATAACAAAAAAAAAATAATTCAATAAAAATTCAGAATCAAAAATATTTTTTAATTGATTGATTTTATTTTAAGTGAAGTAAATTTCCCCTTTTTTCCAAAAAGAAAAAATAAATAAAAAGCATTTTTAAACTCAAATTCGTTGAGGAGGATAAATAAATTTTTAATTCGATTAAAAATCAAATTATTAATTCATGGAAATAATAACAGGCTTTTACTACTAAATAACTTTTAATGAAAAAATGAATCCTTTTCGTTTGAAAATTGCTTTAGAAATATTTTTTAATATTGTATGGGAAATGGATAATGGGAAAACTTTCTTAAGCCATTACTGAAGGAATATAAAAATAAAAAAACTCAATTTTTGAAACAGTTTTCTTTACAATTTCTTTTAATTCAACTCTGAAATAAATTTTTTGAATCAATTTTATTATTTTAAAGCAGTGCTGAGGATTTAAAAGAAAGTTGTTACCAACTTTTTTAATTTATTTTTTTGACTTTTCATTTTGGATCGAGAAAAAAATTAATATTTGATACTAATATTACAAAAACTAACTCAATATTTAACCTCGAAAAATTCGAATAAATTAAATTCAATTTGATAATTTTTTGACTTGTTTGAAATATTCACGAAAATACTCGAAAATATTTGATAGATTCATTTTTTGTTGATGAGTTTTTTACATGCAAAATTATAGAAAAAAAATTACTTTCCATTTATAACAAATACTAATTGAGTAAATCATATAATATGTTATTCCTGACACGATTGACAGAATTTGGAAAAAATTACTTTTGCATATGATTTTAAAAATATCACCCACACCTGTCAACTATATAAACCACTAACAAACCGGTTGATGAATCAGAACAATGAGAAAAAGTTCAAATAGAAAAATAAAAGAAAAAAAAAGTTTTTTTTCAAGTTCTTTTTTTTTAAAATAAATTGATTTTTTCACAAAATGAACATGATCAAAGCAGTTTGCCAAAATACTCATCACATTTGCCACGCAATCAATATAGTACCAGATTTTCTTTATTCAATATTTTCAACAATAATAAAAATAGCGTCTTGGATTATTGCAAGTTAAGATTTGTTTAATATTAACATCATTTCAGTTCACATAACTTAAATCTTTCTCTAATTCAAACAAAAAACCAACGTTATCAATTGTTTTCTTCACGATCGATCCACAAATCACCTTGGTGCTAGGAATTAAAATTTTAAAGGAAAAAAAACAAATCATATCGATTCCAAGAAAAATGTTCATGTTTCAAAAGTTAAGCATTTACATCTTGATATGTCTTATCAACAAATCCACATAATTGTGGTTGCATAATTCACATTTTTATTTTGTTTAATTTTGTTTTTTAAAATTTTCAATATTTATTTAGAATCTTTCTCGATCTTTTTTAGTTTGGTTTGTTTCACATTCAAAGTTTTTTTTTTTTTTAAGGATTGTTGCTTAATTTTTGAATTTACAAAAAAAGTTGACAATCAAATAAAATAATTTCCTTCAAAAATGTTTTAAAAATTTTACGTTTTTTTGTAATTGTTTAACCATAACTCTTTAACTTTTAGATCAAAGAGCCAAAATTTTAGACATTAAACAAATATTTTTCCAGGTTTTGGAAAAAACCTTTAATTCTGAAAAAGTAAATTGAAATTTTCTTTCCAAATTCAAAAAAGAATCAAGAAAGTAAAAAATAAAATGTTGATAAAGACTCTTTAATTCCTGAAAATTTGTTTTTTAAAACTCAAAATAGAGAAAATAATTGAAAAGGTGTGTCAATTTCCCTTGAATGTAAATTTTGCTTTAAAAAACACTTACTTTTTAAAAAAATAAATTTATTTAAAAGTTATTTTCAAAAACATTAGAAATACCATTCGATTAAAAAATTATCCCAATCAATTCTGATATTTAAAAATATTGTAAAAACTCAATTTTTTTTTGAAAATTATTATATAGGATTTTACTTTTGTTCTTAAAATTTAGATATTTTGAAAATCACAGAAATCACAAAAACCACAAAAATCACAGAAAACAATTTTTGAATGATCAGGAATTTCAAACTATTAACTATACTAAATAATGGTTCTAACTCTTGATAAATTAATTTAATTTTCATTTTGAAGCAAAATCCACAAAAATAATTTTACGAAAAAAAAAAGTATTTCAATTGTCTAAAACAGCATATAAACCCTGTTTCAAAACTAATGTTAAACAAATTTTAATTTTAGATTTTTTTTATATACATTTTTAATTTCAAAGATTTCTCTGTTTTAGTATTTTCTTTTTTATTTAATCAATTTCTAATTCATTTAAGGGAGTGGTTACATTTTACCAATTCTGAGTAAAGCAGTTTCTGAGAAACTGAATCATTCAAATCATTTATGTAACTGAATACATTAATATTTTAATAAATAGTATAGAGTCGAATATATCCTATTATAATATATTTACATTCCAATTAAAAAATGGAAATCAAAAAAAATGAAAAAATTGAGCTTGAAAAAATAAATAAAAATCATTTATTTCTTGATCTTATCTTTAACATTTGATACAATTACTTATTCTTAATTTTATTTTGTTTTTAATTCTTCATGGAAATAATTTTGTTAGTGAAATTTTTGAGAAACAAATTACTTTTTATTTTTAATTAATTTCCAAAATTAATATTAAATTCTTATTTTCATTTAATTCATCTAATTCTTTATTGGGTTCCAGAAAATAGGATATTTTTTCAATTCCTTTTCAGAAATAAAGATTTATTGGATGTGTTTGTTTGGTTTGATAATTATTTATTTTCCATTAAAATAAAAACTCAAAATAATTTGGAATTTACTTTCAATTTTTTATCATAAATTTTCTTTTATTTTGGGTTAAACTTTTTGTAATTATTTTTTGATTTCAAGAATCCAATTTTCTTTCATTTAATCTTTGAAGTAATATTCTTTGTTTTGGCTTGGTTTGATAAAAATATTTGAAAAAAGAATTTTAAAAAAAATTTGGAAAAGTGGTTTATGGAAAAAAAATAAACTATAAATAAGAATGGGGGCGAGAAATTCCAATCAATTACTTGTTTGAACTCAGACAATTTTAGAAGATAAAGAACAAATCAAATCTTTGAAAATAACTTTGGCTGATTAATTTTTTTTTCTTTCATTCTTAATTTCAATAAATTTAACTGGAAATGTGATCTTTCTTGTTTGGTTCTAAAAAAGAAAAAAATTGTTCAAAATACACACCTTTTCATGTCTATTTTTTTAGTTTTATTCTTTGGTTTATTTTAAGCATTGGTATAAACACATTTCTAGATTCAAAACATAATTTAACAAAAACCTAAAACTTAATCAAAAATAAATGTTCAAAAAATTGAAAAATTAAAGATTCTATTCTGATTCACCTTGGTTTGTTTGTTCTTTTCACAAATAGAGCAGTGAATGATGGTTTTGGTTTCAAAGTTTAAATATCTCATCTGCACTCAAAAAATCATTTTTGAGTAAGACGTTTCTCACAATTAAAAATTTTCAAAATGGTAAAATGTACCTACTTGCTTGATTAAAATTTCCCTAAAAATTGTTTTTTTCTAAAGTTTATTAAATAAAAGAAAATTTAATTTCAATTTTAAAAGTATTTAATAGGGATCATAATCAAATAAAAAAAATAAAATGATCAAAGTTTATATAAAAGTAGTCAAAATGAAATTACCAAAATGTAAGCTTTCTTCTTTCTGAATAAAAAATTATCAAATATATACGAAAAATAAAAAATTTTTCTTTCAGATTGGAAGGATAAAGTAACCTATCATATATATATTAAAAATATAATATTTTTTATCAAAGAGATTCTTTATGAACCTTGCAAAAAACATCTCCAACATTTACTTTTTTTTTTTCTTTATATACCTAATTTTTAAATTCAAACTTTTTTAGATTTCTAGTAATAAATGGAATTTTTTTTTCTTTTTTTTAATTCTGATCAAAAATTATACAGATCAAATGAAAACTTTTCAAAAAAAAATCACACGTCCCTAAAAACAGAACCTTTAATAAATAAGCTTTTCCAGTTAAATAAAAAATTAAAATTTTTCCAAACAAAAATTTCCAATCAACAAAATTTCCCAACTAATTCAAGAACATTTCACATATAAAAAAAAATTAATTCTTTAATATCAAAATGACCTCTTGATCAACTCAATATGAATTCCTTTTTTCTCAAAAATAATTTCTCCAATAACAAATAAAAATATTAGGTAAACATTTCAAAGCTCAAAAAGAGGATTTTAGATTTAAAAAGAGAAACTGAAGATTTAAGAAGAGAAGTGGGTTATTTGAATCGAGAAAGAACGGCATCTGAATCGCAAATTCGGACTTATGACAGTGAAATTGAATCGTTAAAGAAATCGATTCAAAAGTTAGAAAAGGAAAAAACAGATTATATCAAAGACAAATATTTATTTCGAACACAAAAAGTCGAATTACAATTAAAAAACAAATTTTTAACATTTAAATTGGAATCAAAAAAATCTTTAAAATCCAAGATCTCTAATTTAAAAGAAATGAATGTTGAATTAAAATTAAGAATTTTTCGATTAAAAAATTTGCTTTCTTTTGAAGAAATAGAAAAAGAGGATTTAAAATTCCAAATCGAAACCTTAACAAAATTAAAAAATTTTCTGCTTTCACAACTAAAATTATCATATAAGAACAGGAAGCTAACTGAAAACGATTGGCTAGAATTTATTGACTCGTTAGAGGATATAGATTCTCTTGATCTTTCAACAACTTTAGATTTAATTGAAAACAAAAAGAAAGGCAAGGGTAAGTCCAAAAGTAAAGGTAAAGGGAACACAAATAATAATGGTAAAGGCAACACTGGCAATAATGATAGCAATAGTGAAAATAATAAAAAAAAAGGACATGAAAAGAATAATAATAAAAATGATGAAAAGGAAAAAGAAAAAGAAATTAACAAGCAAATCAAGAAAGAAAAAAAAATCAAAAAAACGATAATTAAAAAAGATTTAATAAATAATTCCTTTTCTGAAGATTCAGGAATCGAAGGTTCAAATTTAATTAGAAAAAGAGAATTGCTTAAATTAAGAGTCAAAGTTGATGAAGTAATTAGATTAAACCATCGATTAGGAAGTGTCATTGATTACAAGGATTTATTATTAGAAAGGATAAGTCGAGAAAACAAAGAAAATGAAATGGTCATCAGAAATTTAAAGGCAAATCTTGATAAATTAGAGAAAAATTATAAAGAGAGCGAAATGAATAAAGAAATGAGCAAATTGAATTATCAAAATTGCAAATTTAAAATTAAAAAAATTGAAGAAAAATTAAAAAATAAAAAAATCAAATACTTTAAAAGAATGCAGTTATTTCAAACAACAACCATTTCTGCGCCAGAAGATCAGATTGATATCAGTGAGCAAACAAAAAAAATTGAAACCCTGCTGGAGGCTGTTCGCAAAAAAAAGGAAATTGATCAAGGCATTTTAGAATTGACAGATCCAGAAAGATTAGTATTTGAAAGGAATGAAAAAAATGAAATAGCGGTCAAATCGGCCACTTTAGATTCATTAATAGATCTGTTAATTAATTCCAAATTCCAAGATCAGAATTTTGCAGTGATATTTTTAATTACCTTTAGGACGTACACCACAAGCATATATGTGAGTGACAAATTATATCAACACTTTGAATTTTCCATGAATAAAAAGAAAACGAAGGACCCCAATGCCCGACAGTCTAAACAGATCTCAATCTTGAATTTTATTTTCCTCTGGATCAAATACTTTTTTAATGAGCTCCAATTGGATTCCGATCTGGTAAATTCGCTGATTAGAATTTTGGATTTAGCTGCCAATGGATCAGATTTTGAAAATGTTAGGGAGCTTGGTACGGAAAATAAAAAGAATTTTACACAGAAACTACGAAACTTTTCGTCAAATAATTCCAATTTTGATAATGGTAATGAAGAAGACAAAATAAAGAATTCCAATGTCAATAATGGCCTGAGCAGCACGAAGAATAATGGCACCAATAATCAGAGCAAAACAGAGAATCATAATGACAGTGACCATAATAGGAATGGCAATGTAAATAAAAATGGTGATGATAATAATGGTAATAGCAATTCAAATTCGAATAATAAAACGATATTTGGCATTGAACAACAAATTATCAAGAGGGAGTTCAAGCCATACCTAATAACCAAAAATACGCCACAGTCCATTTTGCCAAAAAAGCTAAATGTCAAGGTGTTCAATTTATTGGAATTAAGCCCCGTCGAGTCTGCAAGGCAACTTACCTTAATTGAAATGGAATATTTCCAAAACATCCAGCTGAACGAATTATTAAAAATCGCTTGGTCGAAAAAGGACAAGGAGAAAAGAGCGCCAAACGTGATCAAAATGATCCAACGGTTTAATAAATGCTCAATTTGGATCTCGAACTGTGTGCTCTCAAACGAAAAGGTTTCCCATAGGACGGCAATGATCGAGCAGTGTATCGAAATTGCACAGGAATGCAAGCTGATCGGCAACTTTAACGGGATCATGGAAATCATCTCTGGCCTTCATAGGGCGTCCGTTGCCAGGCTCAGGAAATCATGGGACAGGATTTCCAAGCAGAAAAGAGAGGCATTTGAAGATCTCACAGCGTTGATGGGCGCCAATAGGAGCTATAAAAGATTCCGACAGCATGTCAAAGAGAGGAAAAATAAGCCCGTTCTTCCTTATTTGGGCGTTTATTTAACAGATTTGACTTTTATCGAACATGGTAACAAAGACAATACAGAAAACCATTTGATCAATTTTAAAAAGCAAACCAAAATTTCAAAAATTATCATGAAAATTAGAAAATTCCAAGAAATTCCTTTTGAGATCAGATTAGTTCACCAGTTATTGAAATTCTTTAGAGAAATTGAATCAGATAAAGACGAAGACCAGTTATATCATTTAAGTTTGGAATATGAACCAAGAGAACGTTAAATTGGCAGACGGCGTTATTTTATTTTTATTTTATTTTTTGATTTTAACTCTTATTTTTTTTTTAGTTTTTGCTTGTTTTTTTTATTCAAAAATAAATAATTAAAGATATTATTTTTCATTATAGTTATTACAAATATTTTTTTTTTTTTTTAAATAACAAGTCTTTGATCCTTAAATCATGATTGTTTTCTAAATCAATACCATATTTTTCAAAGTTAGTTTAAAGTATTATTTACTTTTTCATTATTAATTATTTAATAAAAATTATTTTTTAAAATATTATTTTTGTATTTTTTTCCATTTTTTATCTGGCTGAATCTTCTTTATATTGGGAAGAAGAGTTATAAAAGGAAAAAAATCAAGTGGTTACTTACTAATACTTTGACAATGAAACACGGAAGTCTGACTAACTTGAAAATAAAAAGGAAAGGACAAAGGTAAAAAAGTCCAAAGGTTTAAAGCAAATCGTAACAAAAAAAAAAAAAGAAATTACAACAATTTAAAAAACGATCTCCAAGTGAACATTCATTATCAATAATCAAATTAAATAAAATTAAAGGAAAGGTAGCTTGGTTGTGATTTTGGGTATAAGTAATCAAAAAAAGAAAGAATTATTTATTGATTATTATCAAAGCTTATTCTAATTTTTTTTTTTATTCTCGACAGTTTTTTGTTTTACTTTTTCTTGTTTTTGCTTTTTAAACATAACTATAATATGGATATGTCGATCGTATGAATAATCGTGAAATATTTGATTTTAGGTTGAAATTACATTTGAGGGAATAGAAGTGTTAGTGTATCTTGAGTATAATTCACACTTATTATATGATAATAAATGTTTATTTTTTTTTGATTGTAAACAGAAAATGTATTTCAAAATTGGATAATTTTTTATTTTCAATTTTTAAAAATTTTGGATTTAAAATAGGTAACAAAATGAAGATTTTATTTGTCTTTTGATTATAACTTAAATCTTTTTCAAGGAAATCTTACACAACAAAAATAAGATTACTTTATATCTTGGACTTTTTTTCTTAAAAAGAAGATATTTATAAAACTATCTCATAAGTAATTTAAATAATAATTTTATAAAAGATATAGTCACTTTCAGTATATTTTCTGATTAATAAAAGATGTGATTTACCACAAGAAAGATAAAGTATATTGTGAAATTACACTACTTTTGATTTACAAAATTCTCAAAGAAGAGAAAATAGATTTTGAATGATCTTATCGGACACAAAAATTCAACAAATAAAAAAAAGTTGAAAAGGCATTCAATTCCAAAAAATCCAAATTCAAAATAAAAAAGCAATCTCAAGAAAAATCATTAAATAGCATTCACAATTCCAAAAAATCAAATTTGTCAGAAATTTACTTATTTTTTATTTTAAATTACTTAAGGTTTAATTTCTTCAATTCGAAACAAATTATTTTCTTTCAGTAGTCAATCGATTTAATTTGATTTTATCTAATTTGTGGTTAGACCATAACTCTCTATATTTGACAAAGTAAGGATTTTGTAACAGTCTTGAGAAATAGATAACTCATTTGAGAATAGTGAAAATAACGAAAAAAAAATTCTTCATGATCCCAAAAATTACCAAAGAGCGATGACTTCAAAACCAACATAATTTTTTTCAAAAATTATAATTCAAAAACACTCTAATGGGAAACCGTGTCTCACTCATGGGTACCAGTTTCTAAAAATATTCTCATTTTTTGATTGTTGATTTTTCGAGATCAAATACTACATCATAAGTTGGATTGTTTTTGATTGGTATTAGGCCATGATTAAAAAATACTTGAATAATTTTTTTTTACTATTTTTGAAAAATTATTTTTAATTGTAATGACTCAACCCTTAAACAATTTAAATTTATTTTTTTATAGGTTTATACACAAGTGTAAAAATTATTTATAATTTTTTCATTTTTTTGATTTATATAATTTTGACAAAGTCCTAAATCAAAAAAAAAGAAAAAATTTTTTTTATGAGTATCTCCATCCTATGAAAATAACCGATTAATTTTTCAAAAAAAATTAAAAGAAATAAATCTTAATGAATTGATTTGAAATCAAAGTAGTTTGAAATTATTTTCAATAATTAATAATTGTGAAATCTATGTTTTTGCTCTTTAGTTTCTGAAAGGAAATTGAAGTAAAAATATCATCTCGAGTGTATTTTACACTTCTTCAATAATAAAAAAAAATAAAAAAAAAAAGTTTTTTTGTTGGGTTTTTTTATATAGGAATAACATTTTTTTTTGGAAACAATTAATTGTTTCATAAAAAAAAAATTAAAATTAAAAAAAAAATAAAGAAAGGAAAAAGAGAACGAAGAACAAAGAAAAAATAGAAAGATCAGAAAAGATAGAAAAAGAGAACTATTAAAATTAAAATGATAAATAAATAAAAAAAATAAAAAAAAAGAGACAGAAAAAAGAAAAAAATGAGTGTTTTGAGATGAAAAAGACATTAAAAAACATCCTACCCAAAAGAAAACTAGTTTTAAATCACTGTTTTAATTTTGGTTTTCTTCATTCTGTTTCTGAAAAACACTATTTTGTTCTTGATTTTCTTGATTTTCTTGCCCGCCTTGTGTTTGGTTTTGTTGAACAAGCTTTTTTTCGACCTTCAGGTCATCGTCCTTGAATGCCTTCCGAACTTTAATGTATCGTTCACCAATTTTATGGTTGTTCATCATCGTGATTGCTTCCTGAAGAAGCTCCTCTGTTGGGAAGCGAATGAAACCAAACCCTTTTGACTGCCCATCTTTAAAAACTAACTTTGCGTTTTCGCATTTGAAATCAGCAAAAAGATCAATAAGGTCATCTTCTGTAAGGGTAAATGGGAGATTGCACACAAACATTACACGATCCGACAATTGCTTGTCTTGTTGATACTTTCGTACTCTGCGCTGGTTTTGTCCTTGCTTGTTTTTGTTTGTCGAAATTTCGACATTGATAATTCTTCCATCCAATTCATACCCATCAAGTGTGTCTCGTGCCCTTTTGGCATCGTTTTCAGATGACATAATAACAAATCCATATGGTATTTTGATATTTTCCCGATTTAATACTTTAGCAAATTTCCTGTAAAAAATTTTGTGAAGAATAATTTTGGATGAAAAAACATATAAAAATAAAAATAAAAATTTTCCTTGAGTTTTTATGTTATTTAATCGAACTAATTTAAGAAGAAGGGTTTTTGAAAATTCTTTTTTTGGGAGAAAATTTGATCACAAATGTTAAATAAATAAAAGAAAAAATTTTGTTCTTTTCAAAAAAAAGTAGTTTTTCAAAAGGTATCCAATCGATTAATGATATTGAATAAATGAAATACCTCAATTGTTTTGGATCTACTTTTTAAAAATTCATTATATTCGCTTTTAGAAAGTTTCTTTCCAGCAACCAAACCCTTTTTTTAAAAAAAGATCAAAAAAAAAAAAAAAAAAAGATTAAAGATCAACAAAACTTACACATCACCAACTTGTGAAAACAGTTCACGAAGTTCTTCATAATTTAAATTTCTTGGAAGGTTTCCAACAAAAAGTTTACAGTTATCGTTATCGTTTTTATATGACATTTTAGTTTACGTGTTTTAATAAATTGTTGTTTTCCAACAGGACAAAAAATAAAATAAAAAAAAAAAAAAGAAAAGAAAAGAAAAGAAAACAAAAGAAAAGAATAGAAAAAAAAAAAAGAATAAAGAAAAAAAGATGGTAAAAGAAAACTGAGATTCACAAAAAATGATTTACAAAACTTATTTTCATCATAAAAAGTCTGGTAACTTTTGTTAACATGACACCACGGATTTTTTTTTTCATCGAATTCCAAATTATAAAAGAAATTACAAGATCAAAATTCAATAACTTTCAAAATGAAAAGTTTAACCAATTAAAACTTTTAAAAACATGTAAATTAAACAACTTTCCACTTTTTGGTTTTCATAAAAAGAGTTTAGGGTTGTTAAAGAAATTAACAAATATTTTTCTTTTGAGACAACTTTACAAGATCAAAATTGAATTTTCAAAAGGTTATCTTTTGTTAATTAGTTTTTTTACCTTTTTTGGGATTGAAAAAAACTTAAATAACTTCTTTGAAATTTGAAAAAATAATCCAGAATATCTTAATCTAAAAATTCAGATATTTTCGGTAGGAAAATAACAAAAAGTTCACAAAGTAATATAAGGGTTGTACGATTATTTATGTAATCACCAAACAAAAAATGTCGTTTTTTTTTGGAAATGGACAATTGGTTCGAGAGACTCCTCTTGCAGTTTGTGAAGCACTGACAAATCTTAAAATTATTCGGTTTTTGGCTCATAAAAATTTTTTCTTTTCTTCAAAGTACTTTATCCAAATTCAATTACTATTCCTTGGGATAATAAGAAGAAATTGTTTGTTTTTGTAGTGTCTAAGTTTCTTGTTTAAAACAAAATATTATCGCCATTCCAAACCTCCCATGAAAATTATCAGATTTAGAAAATGAATTTTCTGTGTTTGTTCAAAACCCAAAAAAAAAAATCATCGACTATACACTATTACATAATTTTATGGTTTTAAATAGTTTTTTTAATAAAATTTCTCAGTTTATACATGAGAAAAAAACCTTATTTTTATCAAAACAAATTCATACAGCCGTTCCAACCCTACCGTGAAATTTGACAGACATAGAAATTGACTTTTTTGTCTCTGTTAAACACAAAAAAAAAAATCTTTGGTTAAACGCTATCATATACATTTTATGGTTTGGCAAAATTTTTTTTTAAAAATTCTTATGTGATTCAAACTGAGAAAAAAATCTTGTTGTTTATGAAACAAATGCAAAAAACCAAAACAAAGATTCCAAAGAATGGAGATCCAATTTAGTAATTTCTTTAAAATGGTCCTGCCTTTTGATTTTTAGGTGTTTAGAAATTGAGGATCCTGAAAAAAATCTAAAAATTTTTTAATAAATTGTCGATCATTAATATGGTCAATCTGAAATATTCAAATTTTAATTTTTTTTTTAAAAACTTTAAATCTGCTGTTGTCAAAATAATGTGTGATTAAAAGTTTAATCAATATTTCAAGATCAAAAAGCATGTGTTTTTTTTTTTTTTTTTTAGAAGATTATATTATTAACCAATCAAAGAAACTGGTCAATAAGCCATAATTAGATATGGTATTTATTTCTTAAAGTTCTATTATTTAAAAAAGAAATTGTAAAAATGAAGGATCAAATTGCAAAATTTATCACAAAAAATATAGTTAATTTTTGATGAAAATTTTTATCATCAAAAAATCAAAAAATTAATAAATTATCATTAAAATTGAGAAAAATAAAGAAAAATTTTCAACAAATTTCATGCCATAAAAATTAAAATTTTACCCCAAACATCAAGGAATTTACTATCAAAATCGATTTTGAACTTAGGTATACTATTGAGCCATTACTTGGGTGTTCCATTGGAATGATACGAAAAAAAGAATGGGTAATATTTTGAAACGCGGATTATAGTTGTTTAGTGCACATTATTTTGATCACTGTATTATAAATTCCAGTATTTGTAATAGGCTATCATATAACCATATAATCCAACCATCACAAGTAAAGTGTGAGATAGAAAATGAATTTTCCCTTTATCATAGATTTCACAGTTGGTTTGGCTAGGTTGTAATTGTATATTGTAATATAAAATCAAGTTTGTATTGTTTTATAATTTATTTTAAGGGGAAGAAATTAATTTCTTCTTCTAACAGTTGGTTTTTTTTTAATTTCAGAAATAAATAGAAAATTTATTTAATTTTTATTTTATTTCCTAAATTAAAAAAAAAAATTGTTGGCTTTTCCTGGGTTTTCTATTTATTTGGAAAATCAATAGATTTTCGTTAGGTTTATTTCTAAAGTAAAAAAAAAACTAAACTATTTTTCATAAATGTTGACTCACTTAATAATGTTAATGGGAGTTGTTTTGAGGGTTGATTCCAGTATTCTTTACAAAAAATATTTTCAAATTTTTGGATAAGAATCATTTTTTCTAATTTTGCAAATTTTTCTTTTGCTTTTTCAATTTTTTGTTTTTCTATTGTTTTTCTTTATTTTTTTTTTTTTTTTTTTTTTTTTTTTTAAAAAGATATAGTGGAAAAAAAAAGAGATTTTTGAAAAGAAAAATAATCACTAAGAAAATTGAGACTATGTAATGTCTTTGAAAATGGATTTAATTATTCATAAAAAATCTTGTTGTTCAACTTATTTTCAGTGAAAGTTCAGTAATAAAAAATCGGTAATGCTCATTTCAAAAATTTTGACTAACTTTTTTTTAGTTTTTGGTTTTATTTTTTTTAATTTTTAATATATCAGGCTTTTATAGATTTAGAATAACTTTAAAGAGAATTACAAATCATATTTAGTTATTAATTGCTCTTGAATACTAAAGGATAATTGTTTTTTTTTCAATTTATTATTTCAGGTGAGTCACAATTTTTGAAAAAGAGTTTAGAACACTTAACCAATAAAATAAAAAATCTCAAAAAAAAAACTAGAACACTTAACAAATAAAACAGAAAATCTCAAGAAAAGCTACACTGGATTTTTTTTTTTCAACTTTTTAGAATGATAAGTAAATTTAAGAAATTTTTTTTTCATTTCAATAATTAAGAAAAAAAAACGCCGTTAGGTTTTCCAGAATTTAAATGAATTGAATAAAAGCTTTGATTTAACTACATTGTTTAGAATTCTGGAAAACCTAGGAACTTGATGGCACTCTACATCACTTCCGTTTTTATTTTTTTTAATTTTAAAGAATTAGGTGAAATCTGGTATTTTTCTCAATTCTTTTAAATTTTGGAAAAACATATTTTTGGTTTTTTACTTCTAGAAATTAAAAGAAAATTTCCTAAATTTATTTTTTATTTTTTTATGTCCCTTCCAACCCCCCGGTGTATTTTATAACATAAAACAATTGGTTGTATATTTTAAAATTGTCTTTTAAGAAATTGAAAATTCAATTCTTATATACCTATTTAAAAAAGTTCTCACCTTTTTAAAACTTTTATCCAGTTTTCTATTTTAATAAAGTGATGTAGCTAATTCTTTAAACTTGTGGGGTAGATTGGAAAGGAAAAAAAATCTTATTTAAAATCGATTCCTCACTTTATTAAAATATACAAACTCTATAAAGAGTTTTAATTCTGGCAATCTAAAAAAAACTACTGACTTTTTTAAAATAACTGTCTCCAATTTGTTAAAGATAAAATGTTCCATGCTTTTAAAAGATAGAATATACACAAACTAAAATGGTAGGGAAACAATATCAAATAAAAAACAAAATATATTAAATATTTTTAATTCATGTTTACTAATCATTTTCAAATTTCATTTTAGTAAAGAGTTATTAATTTAATTTTTTAATTAAAGGCCAAGTTTTACCTCAAAAAATATTAAGAACAATATATTTAATTTTTACTTCTTGGAACAATTTAAGATTCGAAAAAACTCCATTTTAAGTCATTATTTAACACTATACATCTTCTCCTTTGGAATATATTAAATTGAGATTTTTTATCCCAATTGTTTTGATCTTTATCTTAATAGAGCTCGTAATAACAAAAAAAAAAAAAAAAAAAAAGTTGATCGAAAACCGTAAAAAGATATTAGAAAGCTTTTTCGATTAAAGCTTTACCAAAAAGGAAAGTGGTGTCTCAAAAAATGAAATAAAGTGAATCAAAATTGAACAAATTTCTAAATAATTATTTTAATAATGAAATTAAAACTTGGATTTACAAGTTCATATCTTTTAAAATCTCTCGCTCAAACGAGAGGAAATAACACGAAGTTTATTATAAACCTTTCCTGGAGGAGTACCAAGAACAAGATCACAAACAGCATCTCGGGCATATTTGACGCTATTAAATGTTCCAAGGATGTGAACCATTTTACCTGCCATGACGATTCTAGTTTTTGTTGCATTTTCAATTGCATATTTTGTTTTACCTCCTTGACCGACAATTCTACCGATTGCTCGAGACAAGTTGTCGCCTTTTAAACTAAATTTGACTTCTAAAATATTAAAAGAGTCTACAAACAGATTGTCCAAACGTAGAATTGCAATTGCATCCTAATGATAAAAAAGTATTACGTAAAGATGTGAAAGAAATATCAGTAATTGGGATTTAATGTGGTTAATTGGATTTTGAATTGGGGGTCTTATTTCTTAGGACTGTAAAATTTGTCGGTACGTAGTCCATGGAGATCGATTCAAAAAATAAAAAAAACAAAAAGAAAGTGAAAGAGTAATAAAAAAAAAAAAAGAAAAAGAAAAAGAAAAAAGGGATCTTACTTCAATTTCAAAGCCAAGACAAAAAGCGTGAACAAAATCTGCGGATCTTTGAAGAGCATTAATATCTTTTGTATAGTTTGAAGTTCTTATTTCAACATCGCGTTTTGAAGTATTGTATCGAATCTGTAATAAATTCTGTTCGACAATTGGGGTATAGATTTTATCCCAATTTTCTTTTAATGATTTGATTCTATGGATTGGTACGTTCACTTTAAGGTATTGGATCTTTTTGTTTTCAAGTTTTTGTTTGTTAATCTCTGTAAATTCCTCGATTTCTTCATTTCCAGAAGATTCATTTTCGAATTGAATTTCTTCTTGTAAATTTTCTTCTTCTTCAGAACTGATGGACTCTTCAACAAATTGGTTCATTTATTTTTGAAAAGGATATTGAAATCAAAAAAATAATTTTAAAACTTTACGAAAAATGATTCTAATTTGTTGTCAAGAAATTACTCAGCACTAAAACAAAAAATGTAGATCAATAATTTACTGTCTGCTTGTTACTTTAAAAAAAAATTTCTGGATGTTTTTCTGATCGAAATTAAATTACGTAATTAATGAAAATTATCTTTTTTGTTTATCGTTTGTATTTTATTTACAATACAATAAAAGAAATCTTCTTTAAACGATCTTCCTTTAACAAATATCAAAAGAATTCTTTTCATTTTTGAAATAAGATATTTTATTCTTTCAAGAAAAATTCAAATAAGAAGAGATCATTTCTTCGACAATTTTTATCAAGACCATTAATAAGAGTAATAAAAAATAGCCTAATTTAACTCGTACACACCCACTAAATAAAAGAAAAATTCATTATTCTTAAAGTTATTCCTTTTTTATAACATATTAGAAAGGAGAGATTAGGATTGAAAAAAAAATCTTACATGAAAACAAAACTGGAAATAATTTTTAATTGCTACGTTTTAGGGAAATTGATTTGTAATTTCTTATTTTAAAAAATTTCCTTTTATTTAAAAATCTAACTTTGATAAATATAACTATACACTTATTAGAATATCAATTCATTAAATTACAGTTGTTCAAAACAATATTATATCAATCATAAATAAAGAATGAACATATGATAATATAAATTCAGAGCAAACCCCCATAAAACTTTATTGTTTTTCTAAAATAGTTAAATCTACTCATGGTTATCAAACAATTAGGCAAGTATTCGAGAGACACCCCGCTTTTATCAATGTTAGTTGTGTTTATTACCCAGTTCATAACAACATTGGTTATTTAAAAAAAGGATTTGATTTTAAATATTAAAAATTATACAACAATTTTACTACTTTTAACAATTAAAAATTGTATGAATGGGATTTGTTTTCATTTACAGTTATTTTTTTCAATATAAATCAAGAACTTTCAGATTTACTATTATTTTCCAATTCAAAAAATGAAAATTTTTATTTCAATTTTCAAAATATTTTTGGAGTTTATAACTTTGATTGAAAACCCTAAAATATTTAACTAATCATTTTTAAATGATATTTTAGACTTTTAATGAAACTACTGGTATTTGAATAATAAATGGGATTTTTTTTCACTTCATTTTTAATTTCTCTTTTTTAAGAGAATATAGATCGAGAACCTCAAATTGTAACATAATTTCTTTGAGAACTATATTTATAAAAAAAAAATATGGAAAAGGAAGTGAAAATTCTTTCCCATTTAGAATTCAAATACCAGTATCATTGTGAACTCTAAGAAAAAATTTTTACTCTGGTAAGTTGATTGTAACAGTAATAATTAATATTAATTTTGGAAAACGATACAGTCAGTTTCACTTTTAAGGCACAAACTTTCAACGAAATTTAAGGCACAAAAAAATCTCAAATTAAAGCACAATTTTTTGGAATTTTAATTTTCACAAATTATTTTACTAGAATTTAAATTTTGTGCCTTAATTTGAGATTTTTTTGTGCCTTAAATTTCGTAGAAAGTTTGTGTCTTAAAAGTGAAACTGACTGTATAAAAATTTTCATTTATTAATAGGAAAATAACAGTAATGTTGACATTCTGAAAAGTAAAACATTTATATATGAACTCTACAACCACTTAATACATTTCCAAGAGTTAAATGAATACCTTAAGTTATCAATTTCTTGTTCTCAAATATACAATACTGATAAATTCTAATAAAATTTCAAAAAAATTTTAGTTAAACTCCAATTTTTATAAATCTTAGAACTGTTTCTTATTAAACATTGCCTGAAAAAGACTTTTTAAAGAACAGCTATTTTTACAGAGTTTCTTAACACCTGACTTCATAAAATTCTTTATTTCAAAGTTGAGCATAAAAATTTCAAAAAGTAAAATCAAGTAAAAATTTCCAAAAAGAAATTCGATTTTATCAGTATCCTAAAAAAATTCCTCTTTAAGGTTTACAATCCTGATATTTGAAAAAATGATAATCATTTATCCTGTGGATTGACTAATTAATTTGAATATTATCTTATCTTCCTCATGTATGTATTTGATTTAATAGTGGTTCAAAAAGTCAACATTTTTCACAATTTTTTTTTTTTTTTTTGGAAATTAGAACACAAGAGAAAATATAAAACCGGGATCAAAAATTTTTTTATTGCTCAACAAATTTAAACTTTTCTTAAATTTCGATTTTTGGTGTTTAGAAGTCTCTAGGACGTCTAGTTTTCGAGATATTGCCCAAAATCGATTTTTATATTCAAATTTTTTACTAGTGATTTTTCACAACTATTTTGGGCAATAACTCGAAAAATATAAGAGCCCCAAAAAATGAAAAATTGAGATTGTTTTTATATTTTTTATATAGTGACCTCCATAGATTAAAATGGATTTTTAAGTTTTTTTTTTTAAAAAAAAAAAAAAAAATTTAATTGTGGGTTTTACTATATATAAATAATTTAAAATCTTCTACTCCTCACACAGAAAAAAATACTTATTTACCAGTATATATCCAAATTTTGGTACCTTAAGAGGATTTGAATTTTTGAAAAAAAAATTTTGAAAAGATTTAAAGGTAAATTCAGGTAACAAACATGTATACTTTAATTGATCAAATTATATATAAAAATTTTAAAAAAAAATAAAAAAAAAAAACTATTACAGTCAGTTTCACTTTTTAGGCACAAACTTTCAACGAAAATTAAGGCACAAAAAAATCTCAAATTAAGGCACAAAATTTGGAATTTTAATTTTTACAATTTATTTTTACTAGAATTTGAATTTTGTGCCTTAATTTGAGATTTTTCTGTGCCCTAAATTTCGTTGAATGTTTGTGCCTTAAAAGTGAAACTGACTGTAATTTAATTGATCTTATCAGGAATCGAACTCCGACTACACACTTTTCAAATTTTGAGATCTCGTTGCTCTACCGCTGAGATAATGAGTAATTATTGGATATTTTAAAATTATCAAATTTTGAAGATAATGAAATTGAATTTTTAATTGAGTAATTATTCTAAAATATTTTTTTTTTTGAAAAAAAAAATTCTAAGTTTTTTCCGATTATAAAAAAAATTTTTTTTTTTCATCGTAAAAAAATTAATAAAATTTAAAATTGAATTGAAAAAAACGTATAAAAAAATTTTTTTTTTGAAAAAATTCGTTTTAATAGGAAACTCTAGTAAAAATTTGTTTTTGAATTTTTAGCATTTTTTTTTATATTTTTCTAGTGATTAAACTATCAAAAATTTGAAAAAATGAATATTTAGATAAAATAAGATGAGGTATAATAATTTTTTTTTCAAAATATTGGAAATGTGAAATTTTTTTCTGATAAATTAGAAAAAAATGAAAATTTACTTGAGTTTTCCTATTAAAAAAAAATTTTTTTTTAAACATTGTTTTTCAGTTAAAATAAAAATAAAAATAATTTTTTTGAGATGTTTAAAAAAATTTTTTTCTTTTAAAGTTACCAATTTTTTAGTACTTTAAAAAATATTTTGAAAAAATTTTTTTATATACATTTTTTAAAATTTTCAATTTTGAAAAAAGTCAAAAATACCCATTTTAAATACTAAATATTTTCGAAACCATTAACCCTCATAAAGTTTAAATTTAAAAAATTCACAAAAAAAATCAAAATAAAAAATTTTTGAAAAAAAATTTTTTGTCTATATCAAATAGATTTTTATATTTCATTTTATCAACTAATATTCACAGTAACTTATGTATTTTTATAAATAACTTGGATAAAAGTGAAAAAAAAATAAAAAAAAATTTTTTTTTTAATCTAAAAAAAAATCAAAATTAAAAAATTTATAACTATTGTAGTTAAAAATATATTATAAATATAGTATTTGAGTAAATCAAAAATGGGAAAATCTAAAGAGTAGTAAAAAAATTTTCAAAAAAAAAATTTTTTTAAACCTTAATTTTTTCAAATTTTTTCACCAAAATCATATTTTTGATCATAAATTACCCTAGTAAGATGATCTTTAAAACACCAAAAAAAAATTATTTTTGTGTAAAAAGGTGCCTTTTTTAAAAATGAAAAAAAAAATTTCAAAATTTTTTTTTTTTTTTTGACAAAAAATCGAAAATTGAGAATAACTTCTAAAATAGAGGAGATAAAGAGCTCTAAACTTGAAAAATCAATTTCTCAGATTATTTTGATTTAGTAACGATGAGTAATTCGCCCAGAGATAAAATATTTATAAATTCATTTTTTTTCAATTTATACTTGTGAATTAGAGAGTGTAATATTAATAGATCGTTAGGTATTTTAAGATTAAAATTTAAATTTTGGGTTGTCAATCGAAATTTTTATTTCACATTTCTTCTGACTCACTTATCTAAATAAATTGACTTTTTTTAAAAGCTCCTAAAATCAAATAAAACCGAAAGAAAAAATATCAATTGGAAACACACAAATTACCTCTTATTATAACTTTCCTTCGAATCTATGAGTCTTACATTCTTAAATTTTAATTCTGGGAAATAAAAAAAACAACAATCAATTGTCAAATTTTACAATTTTGAACAACTCTATAAACCCAAACCAAGTCCAACATTGATTGAAAGGGAAACAAAATTAACAAGTCACAACACCAGGTAGAAGATAACCCTTTTTTCATATTTTAGGGATTCTCAACCCTAAATTTGGTTTAATTTTTTGAGCTTTACAGCCAGTTTCGTTTTTAAGGCATAAACTTTCTACGAAATTTAAGGCACAAAAAAAATCTCAAATTAAGGCACATGATTTCAAATTCTAGTAAAATAATTTGTAAAAATTAAAATTCCAAAAAAATTGTGCTTTAATTTGAGATTTTTTTGTGCCTTAAATTTCGTTGAAAGTTTGTGCCTTAAATGTGAAACTGACTGTATTATAAAAAAAAAGTAATTAAATTTCTCAAATTTATTTATTTTTTTCAGATCTTTTTCTTTTCTATTATTAAAATGAAAACATGTACAGAGTTCCCAAAATGATTCCATTTTTAGAATTTTTAGAATCTCAAAAATTAATATTTGGAATCATCATCTTCAAATAATTCCAATAGAATCGATTTTTATCAAACATTTTCATCTTGTTAAAGTCTCTTTGAAGTCTAATTTTTGAAAAAAATCAAAAATTATTTTATTCTGATTTGTTGGAATCAAAAAAAAAAATTTTATCACGTGACTCAACTCTATTAAAAAAAAAAAAGAATTTTTGATTCCATTTTAAAAAAAAAAAGAATTTTCTTATCAGGACTAAACTTAAAAACTTCAGGATTGTTGAAGAGATGATGAAAAATAAAAATTCCAATTCAAAAAATCTTAAATCTTTATTTTTTTTTAGAAATAATAAATTTTTTTTAAAAATATAAAAAAAAAATTATTCATTATTAAATTTTGAGAATGATGTGATTCTTTGTAAAAACAAATGTAAAAAAGAAATGAGTTGAGACTTATTTATTGAAAGAAAAAAGAATCATTTGATTCTAGGGAATCAAAAAAAGAATTATTTTGAGGTTATTTTCGAAAAAGAATCAAAATGTGAACTCTGATTATGTAATAACTGCTACTCGAATACAAGTATAATTCAACTTTCTAATATAGTAGTAAAAAACGTTAATGCTTTTAAATTAAAATAAAAATCGTAAAAATATAAATTCTATTTGGTTTATAATTTATTTATTGAATTGTCAAAAAAAAATCTTAAAAGATAATAAAAAAAAAATAATAAGTGAAGGAAAAAAAAAATGAAAAAAAAAAAGAAAAAGAAAAAAATAATGTAATAAGGAAGAAAAAAAAAAAGGAAATTTAATCGTAACCAAATTTCTTTCTTTTGATCGTTGGTAAATCTTTTGATATATCCATCCAAACTCTTTCTACTACTACTAATGAGCCAGAGTGTATATAATCAGCAAAAAGTAAAGGCTGGAATAAGTTCAACATTCTACATCCTTTAAAATAAGCATAATTTAATCTTGAAGTTTTACTAAGAGAGTTTGTAGTATTATTTTTCTTTGAATTGTTATTATTATTATTATTCTTATTTTTAGAATTTTGTCTGCGTTTCTTTTTTTTATTTTCGGTTTTTTTATCTTTCGCTGAAGAAGAGGGTTGGTTATTTGTATTTTTTTCATTTTGAATTGATTTTTTTTCATTTTCCAAAAAGACTTTGATTCTGTTTAAATCTACATAAATTATCCAATCATAACAATACAGCAATAATTTTGTTTCGTCCTTGGGGTCAAAGGAAATACCAAAAATCCGAACTTTGTTATCCTGTAATACCTTTGGAAAGTATTTTGGAGATAAGTCATCAAGTTGGTTTTTTTCAATATTATAAAAATGGAAATTATTGTTTGATAAAACTATTGTTAAAATTGAAGAATTTGGTTGAAATTTGATAACAGTTGGGTTGGCGTCAAAGGTGGGTAATGTTTTTTCAAATGTTAATCTATCTAAATTGAAAATATTAATGTTTCCTTTTAAATCGGTGGAAGCAAGATACTGTCCATCTGAACTAACCGTTATGTACTTTATTCGTGAATCGGTTTTTTTATATTCAATAGTATCTTTTATTCCGTTATTCCCTTTTTCTTTTGCTTTTCCTTTTCCTTTTGTTTTTCCTTTTCCTTTTCCTTTTCCTTTCCCGTTTGTCTTTATGTTTCCATCTTCATCATTTCCATTATCCATTTTATTATGTAATTTCTTTTTAATAATTTTATTTGAATAACAATCAAAAACTTTTTTTATTATTAATTGAAAAGTAAAATTTTCTGATTCACTATTTTCAATTGATTTTTTTATAATTTCAATAACGATTATTTGTAAATTAGAGGTCGCGATGATTAGCCTTGAAGAATCATTTGTAAATGTTAATTTATGAGCAAATATTGAATTTAATTGTAGATCATCTAACGAGATTTTCTTCAATTGGAAATCAGTATAATTTTTTTTGTTTACACTTAGGTAAAATAATTTAATACCAGATTGATCGGAATAGGCAATGAATTTCCCATTGCTCGAAATTGCACTGCATACTATGTTATAATATTTACTAGTGTTTAAATCTAATAAATGAAGAGGCTGCTTTTCAATTTTAATTTTCATCCCATTAGGCGATTCTTTTAATTTTGGGAGGTTCTTTTTACTTTTCTTGATATCCCCCACTTTCCAAATTTCTAAATGATCATCAAATTGGGATAATAATAGATTGTCTCTACTTTTTGTTATTATTGATGTGTTAGGATATGGATAAACCCTTGTGAAAAATTCCTTTGCAAATTTTTTAACTGTAATGAATGCTATCTGTCCACTTAACCCCCCAACAACTAAAAATTTGTGAATTGGGTGGACGATAACAGACCTTAAATATTGTGACAATTCCTTCCTTGTATACAAGCAGATCCAATTTACTGCCTGGTTAAGATCACTTTCTTCGTTATATAAATTTTTTTTTTTTTTGGTTTTTTTTGTTTTTTTTTTGAATGGCTTGCATGAATATTTCGAAATTTTACTATCAATACCAGTTGCATAAACTTCATTGTCACCAATATTAATCAAGCTTAAGACATCTGCTTCATGTTCTTTAAATTCATTTAATAATGTTCCAAATTTGGCATCATAAAATCTAGTATACCCATGTGAATCACCACAAACAATCGTGTTACCAACCCAGAGACATGTCCAAACAACCAATGACTTGATTTCGGAATATTTACGAACAATTATTGAATTAATTACTCTTCCGGTGGACGTGTTGTAAACCGAAACATTACTCCCATTACCACCTGCTACAATCATTGAATCATTTTCGCTCCAACATAAACAAAATAAGGAATTTTTTTCTTTGCTAAATGCTCTTATATATTGGAAATTTCCATTCGAAATATCAAATAATCTTATTCTCCCGTCTTCACATGCAATTGCTATAGTATCTCCTTTATGATTTAATTTTAAATCCCTCACAGCCCCACCAAAAGAATCACAAACAGTCTTTTTTTTTTATTTGTGTGTTTTTTTGTTTTTTTGTATTTTTTTTTTTTTTTTGTTTAATTTATTCAATTATAAAAAATCAAAAAGAAAAGAGAAGGGATATTTAGTATTAATAATTATTGGTTTTTGGATTTTTAATAAAAACTAAAGATTTGATCAATTTGAAATTGTTTTTCAAATAATATAATGTGCTGTAAAATTTTGGATTTCTCTTGTTGTTCAAACTTATTATTATCTAGCTCTAGTTCTTGTTCTTTTGTTACTAGATAGTAACCTTTCTGTAAAATATTATTTCTTAACCAAGAAAAACGAATTCGTTTTGAAATTTATCGAACCAAAAATATTAGAACAATACAAGCATTTGTTTATGCATCTAAAATCAAATTAAAAAAATTTAATTCTATCTCAAAAGTCCAATCAAGTACTTTATTAAATTTCTTAAAAGATCATCTCTAATTGTTTTTATTAAGCACTTGTTTTTTTTCAACTTAGAATTCGTAAAATATTTGGGAAATTTGAAATGAAAATTTTTTATTTATTAATTGGAAAAGGACAGTTTTCGGTTTTGAATGTGAAAAATTTTCAGCCCAATTTGTTGTTTTTTTTTTCTACATGAACAATTCAAGTTTGTTTGAAAAAAGATCGATTATAGAAATAATTCTTTATATTTTGGTTTTGTAATTTTATTTTAGGGCCCTTTTCAAGAGTTAACGTACACACAACTTTGGTTTTTAAACAAGGACTGTACATATTAAAAATATAAATTGAAAAAAAAGAAGGTGAATTGAAAATTCTTTTGAATTTCAAATTTAAACCAAAACAAGTAATAAAAAAGCTTTAAAAAATTAGGATGAGACAAGAATTATTACATAATTTTGGATCAAGAATAGTGTTTAATTTAATTAACAACACGGGTTAGTTATATAGTATTTTAGAAACTAAATTAAGTTTTAGTATTGTCTTGAAATTTTCTTTGGAAATCCTTTGGTTACACAAAGAAGAAGAAAATTATTGAGTGTAAAATTAAATTTCATGGAATACTTTACAAATAAATTTTAATGAACAGTTAAAGTTAGTCGTGGTTGAATCTTATACAAAAAAAAAAAAAAAAAATTTTTCAAATTACGTGATACAATTTTAGAGAAATTAAAAAAAAAAAAAAATTGGAAATTGCTTCTTTTATCAAAAAGAAATTTGTAATTAGAACTTACTTTTGCCTTAAGGCTTGTTAGTGACCATTCAATTACGTGACTACCAAGACTACAAGAAAAAAGACGCTTCCCATCTAATGACCACACAATTTTTTCAATTGTTTCTGAAGCAGTACCAGCAATTCTTGTTTCACAATACCATGAATAATATAGAGAAGTGTTCCAGATTTCAAGATCACCATTTTCTCTACCAACAGCAAGCCAATCACCAGAAGGATGAAACTCTAAGGATCGAATACCACTTGGCTCCCATTTTATACACCTTGCCCTATGAACGTAAAAAGATTCAAGATCAGTCTTACGGTTCTTATCGTTTTTGTTTTTAGTCTTTTGCTTTGGAAACATTTGGTTGTTAAAATCTATTAAGACAAAAAAAATTTATTGTGTACAGTCTCTAAGAAAACTAAAAAAAATAAAAAAATAAACAACTTTCTATAAAATCTATTACACTTTTTTCAGATTTCTTTATAAGGGTGTCATTCAAAATGTGTCTATGTACTTTTTATTGTTTTGTGATCTCGAATTCGATTTAGTAAATCTTTTATGAAAATGCATGATTAGTTAATAATTATGAAAAAACGACAAGCAAGATATGCATTAAAACTGTATTTTTAAGTTCTTGACAGATTACAGAAACGGTAAACAAGATGAAGAGACTTCAAACATCTTGTATTTTTTGATATTATTAATTTATTCCTAATAATAGTTCTATTGGCTTTATTTATCGATCTTGAAAATGTAGCAAATTTAAATCAATTCGAAAGACTGAATGTTAAATTTTTATTTGTTGCTTTTGGTTTTTTGTTTCTGATATTTAACTCATGAACCCATAAAAAAATTTTCACTTTATTTTCGATTTCACCTTTTAACCTTTGAACTTTTAAAAAGTAGACTGATCCTTGTGAAGTTTCTTTAGTTGTTTTCTCATTTTTTTTATTTCTTTATTGGGTCTGTTTGAGGTCTTGAAAAAAAAAATCAGATAACAGGATTCAAAAATGATATCAAACTGAAATTTTTATCCATTGGAATTCTAAATAGCCATCTAAACTTTCTTTACAAGAATCATTGAGCTCAATCAAGATGAAATATGATAAAGTGAACAGAAGAAAAAGACTAATTTAAGAGAAAGAAGACTCTTACTGATAATTAATCTTTAATTCTACTCTTTGTAAAATAATTACAAGGATTGTGCACAATTTATATTTTAAAGCTCAAGCCACAGTATATAAGCATAAAATATCCATTTTTTTTGAAAACAACTTTTTTTGGAATATCTTGAAGTTATAGTTTTGAAACCAAATTTTTGATACCTTTGGATAGTAATCATTTTTATATTTCGTACAACCTTTTGTATTTGTCGTTTTTGAATAAAAATGAGAAAAAAAAATCGACATTTTATGCTTTTATACTTGGGCTAGGGCTTTAAAAGTAAAAAGTTGTTTTTTTCAAGACCTAGAAATTGAAAGACTTAAGAAACGGTCAATAAACCTTAAATAAATATGTTATTAATTTCTGAAAGTTCTATGATTAAAAAATAAAGTCTCAAAATGAAAGATCAGTGGTGATAATTTTTCTTAAAATAAAGATTAAATTCTTGAGAGATATAGTTTGAAAAACATGAAAAAAAAACAAATAATTTCTAAATATTGTGAAGAAATATAATTGATAATTAAAATTTTCTTTAAATTACTTTCCTAATTTAAATTTTACTTGCTTCGTTAATGAGTTCACTTTCAAAATTGATTTTGGCTGTAGGTACACTATTGGAAATTGAATTAAATATTCATATAGGAACAAGAATAATAATAAAAAAAAAAAAAATGAAAGAGTGTTATTTGAATCATAGGTTTTATTCACAAGACAGTTTTTTTTTTCGATATTGTATTTATCTTATTGGTGTTTGAAATTTAAAAGAAGATAAACTTAAATCTTGTTATTGTTTTTTTAAATAATTCAAAATACATTCTTTTTACATTATTAGGTAACTTTATACTATACTACACCTAAAATGATACAGCACAATAATCAAATAACTATATACACTTATTTCAATTTATTTGATTAAATATTTTAGAATACCAAAAAAAAAAAAAAAAAAAGAAAAAAGAGTTAAAATGATTTCACATTAATTATTCAAATCACAGGAAAAGAAATATTTTGGAAAAATAAAGGAAATTTACAATATCATTTCTCTTAAGAATTCAAATACCATTTATTTTTATATTTAGAAAACACACGATAGAGTATCTACAATATATACACCTAAAAACTAAAACAATTATTCCAAATTAAACTTCTACCTTTTCAACATTTTGTATCCAGAATAAAACAGTTCATTTAATCAAAACACTCAAAAAAATAAACAATTATCCCAATTTCAAATATTTTTCAAAAAAAATCTTGAGAAACACTAATTCAACTTTTTTCTTCTATTATTTTTTACCTTTTGAATCAGGGTTAATAAAGATTGAATTCTTAATATTCAGAAACGATCCGGGATTTTTTTTTAATTATTTTTTTCAAATTGTAATTTTTGACATTTTGATTATAAATCTTCTATTTATTCACAGACTACAATAAAATCCTTTTATCCATTCGTTAATAAGAGCAAATATCTTTTTTTTTCCTTTTTTTTTTTTTCAATAACCAAAAGTGGTCCAATTTCAATTAAAAGGACAAATATCAATTGTTTACTTCTATTAAAGATATTTTTAAACAATTCTTTTTTAAAATAAATCACAATTTTTTTTACACCCATTTGAAACTTTTCATAAATCACATTTACAAAACTTAGACAATTATTAAACACCAAATCACACAATTATTTAAAATAACTTGGAATAATTTTTATATTATTAAAAAATAACTTTAAATCAGATTTTTATTTCAAATAATTTTATATCTAATATTTTGGTAAATATTACCCATTTTGTTTGAGATAAAAATCAATTGCTCAAAAAAATTAACAAGTAATTAAAATAAAACAGAAAAAAAAAAATAATTTTATTATCAAAAATAGGTAAAAAGAACAATCTAATTTCTCTAGAAAAAAAAAAAAATAACAAGACTGAGAAAGATATTAAGTAAATAGAATCTTTTTCAAAGAGAATTTAGATAATTTTTTTTTTTTTTTTTTGTTTTTTTTAATTGTTGGTAAAATTTTCTTGAAATATTTCAACAATTCAATGATCTATTTAATTATTCTTATTATTTTAATTGAATTAATGGAAAGATTATTGAAAGTGCTATCTACCCACTATTTATTAATATTGGGATAGATAAATGAAAAAAAAAAAAAAAGTATATTCAAAGGAAAGTATACCAATGTAAAAAAAAAAATTGATCAGAAAAATAAAGAAAATGAAAAAAAAAAAAATAATATAAAAAGAAAAATTTTGGAAAATAATGAAAAAGAGTAATTATAGTCCAACTAGAAAAAAATCAAATTATATATTCATAATTTATGGTACTAAATAAATAAATAACGAATATGTATATACTATATTCAAAGCATGGTGGTTAATCTTTTACAGTTTAATTTTCTTTATTGTTTAAAATACGGGCTTGTTTTTTCTCACACCAAAAGAATTTAATTGGCTCAATCATAAAGTCCCCAAATAAGATGAAATTTGCTGACCATTTAATTTGCCCCCAAAAAAAGTTCTGTTTGATAATTTTAATTTTTTGTGGATCCATGGGAATATTGAATGAATTAAAATGATGAGTTTCTGGATTTAATATTTGTGCTAATCGAAAAAGGCCATTCTGTTCAAAAGATAATTCATATCTTTTTTCCATCGTTTCTAAATAAAGTACCCGATTTCTAAATTTATAGTATGTTTGTTCTTTGTTTTGAAATCCAAAATCACTAAGGTAATCCATAGAATAAGATAAACTATATGAAATTGAAATGTAAAAGAAAAAATTAAAATTAAAGATAAAAAATTGGTATTTAATTTGGTATAAATGGGGAATTAAAATTTAAGTTGGTATTTGTTTATTTTATTTGATTTTTTTTTTATTATTAATATTATAATTATTATTATTTGTGTATAAACTATGTAAGAATATGATTTCTAAATAATAATTCTAAAAAAAAAAAAAAAATTTTATCACACAGTTCAGCCACTAATATACAATTTAAAGTGAGGTTTTTTTGCAATTAAATTATTTTTGAAGATGTTATCTTTTTCCTTCGAATTTGAAGGAAAGATTTTTTTGAGATATTCAACTAAAAATTTTCATTTTTTTTTAATTTAAAAAATGGCATTATTGGGAATGCAAATTATAAACATAAAGGAAAATATTCTGAAAATGATTTTTTTTTTTTTTTGTTGATTTTCAGATTGTGAAAATAGACATGAATTTTCAAGTTGGCCAATTATTTGTTTGATAATGGAAAAAATGGTTGAACTTGAAACAAGAAAACAAAAAAGAAATGAAATAAAATTAAGAAGAAAAAAACAACTAGAATTTGAAGGAAAAAAAAAAAGTATTGGATTTTCCACTTGGAATCTGCTCTATTTATAATATAGAAATGAAAAAATAATAAGGCAATATTCTTTTAATATTTTTCTCATTTTCTTTTTTCAAAAATTTTCAATCTTTGATCTAACTTTTGTCAACTTTTAGAAACTAAAATTCAATAAAATCTTCATATTCATCATTTTAATCACTCCCCTGCTTTTATTTTTCTTCTCTGGTCATTTAAACAAGGAAAAACTCTTGAATTGTTTGATAATAATTCATTTGAAAAAAAATATTTTTTTAATAGAAGTAGGATTGTACACCCTTTATACATTTATTAATACTTTAAGTGGTTAGATTCCAAGACATAGAATCTAAAAATTAATGTATTTTAATATTGGGTGATAAAACACATTAATACTCCATGGTTCGAATGTATCTAAAAAATTCATTAGTAAAATAGTACAAAACGATGAGCTGATCAATTAACAATAATACTTGTATTTGTAAAAAATTGATCCTTATATTAGTAAAAAAAATTACATTTCAAGCCCGATTTAAAGGTTGAGTCATCAATATTCAGGCTTCAGGGTTGAAAAATATTTTTATTAAATGTTATCTGGAAATGTATAGTTGTTTAAAAAATTATTCATTTTTTGATTAAATTAAATAATTAACCAATAGATTTTTTTGATAAATTATTTATACAGGTTAGAAATATTTTGTAAATACAACTAGCTTTATCAAAAGAAAACTAAACTCTAGGTGGTTGTTGGTATTTTATTTTGATGGTTATTGGGTTAATCTCGAAATTAAAAAATGAAAAAATAGTTCCTTTTGTGAAGTTCAAAATATTAATTATTAAATACCATAAATACTATTATTTTTTTTTCTATTTTTCAGATTTGGAAAAAGAATTAAAAAAAAAATTTCCAAAATTGTAAATTTTTAATTGTGATCATTACTATTTGTTTCAATATAAATGAAACAAAATTTTCATTCAACTTTCCAAAAAAAGACTTTGATAACCATGGAATTTTTCAAATTTTTAATTCTGAAAATGAGCTTAAATTATTAAACACGTTTCTACAATGTGGGATTTGATGATTATTATAAATTCTTGGAATTTTTTTATTTTGGAAAGCTGAATAAAATTTTGATCTTTTTATTTTGTAATTAACAGTAGTGAAAAATACAATAATTTATTGATCAATAATATTTATAATAGATTTTTTAGATTCATTTCTACTATAGATCACAAATGTAATTTATTTTCAGGTACACCATACTTTGAAGTATAGACTAATCTTATGTGACACTAATGCCTTAAGGGTTATCAAAATATTAAAAAACTGTAAAGGGAAGTTTACTTCTAACTCAAAATATCCAAAGTTATTATAAAATTAAAAATTTCAATACATTTTTGTAAAAGTAATGAGAGTAGTATTTCTCTTTGTTAGAATAACAGGTATTTTAAGGATTATCACCCCCAAACGAATTCATATTCTACAATAAAAATTTCAATTAATGAAGATAGTCAAGTTTTTGAGGATCTTTTTTCTATTCACAGAATAAGATTAATTTTTTTTTTGTACAAAATGTGGTTTTTTTTGTATTTTATTTTTGGTTCTTTTGTAAATTTTCATCAATAATAATCCTGTAACCAAGGACAGTATTGACTTATGGGGTAAGTATTGAATTTGACGGAGTAATTGATAGTAAAATGTTAATTACTGAAGAAAATTAACAAGTAATTGGATAAATACTTTCTTTGGTGTATCTTTAAGGGCTTGGTAAGTAAAGTTTTAAAGCTAAACAAAAAAATAAAATCGAAAAAAATGTCAATAATCCACACACCACTTTTTGTAAAAAAAAAATTAATCTTCATCTGTGAATAGAAAAAAGATCCTCAAAAACTTGACTATCTTCATTAGTTGGCCTTTGTATTATGCACACAGATTTCATTTGGATCCTCCGTCCGTAAAAGGACCATTCTTGAAAAGAAGGCAAAAAAGAATTGAATAACTTTTGTGAAAATTGATCCGGTTAGATAAGAAATTCTCTTTTTTTGATTTTATTACTGGATTAATTCGGAAATTGAGAGAAACAAACCAAAGATGTCAAGAATCAGGATGCGTACAATTTTTCAGGTTACTTGTGATCCTTAAGAATTGAAGTCCATGTTTGTATTTCTCCATGACCTGATCAGTTAAAAGTGATGTTTCAAAAGGAGGAAACTGTTATTATTTTGATTTGGTAAAAACTTTTCGCTTGAAAAGCTTAAAATGCTTTGGAGTTAAACACGATTTTTTTAGGGGTTTGGAAAGAAAAAGATTTTTTTTTGGAATCCATGTAAGAAAACCAAAAAAGTTGCCAAACTATCTGCTGAAACACTAGCAAATTATGTTCCAATTCAAGAGGTAAAGGTTGGTTGAAAAAAAATCAATCAAATTATGGAATCCAAAAGAAACCCAAAATTTTAAAAAATATGATTCAATTCAGAGAATATTAAAAAAAAAGAACAAATTAGACAATTTTTTTTAAACCCAGAGCCTCCCAATAAAAATATAAAGTGTTGGTAACCAAAGACTTTTAAAATTAATTTTTAAAAAATGAAAAGTAAAAAAATGCAAAATAAAAAAGTCTCACGTAAAAAATATCTCTTCCTTTTTCAACACCATACATACGATCAACTTTGAATACGAATTCGAGAGGTTGTATTTTTTAAAAAAAATAGAAAAAAGTGATAAAGAAAAAAAAGAAAAAAAAGAAAATTGCAAATTTTTCCACTTTTTTTTTGAATTGTAAAATATCAACAAAAAAAGGCAAAACCTAAATCCTTCAAACACATCGCTTTTAATTAAAACCAGCTCTCAAAACGATAAAAAAAAAAAAAAAAAAAAATGGCTATTTAATCCAAACAAGTAAATAACAAAAAAAGTAAAAAGAAAAATAAAAAGAAAAAATTTACCAAGGCTCGTTCGATAAAGAAAATAAGACGCTTTGAGATGAAAAAGAGTTTTCGTTAGTATTTGTGTCTGTGAATGTATTTGTGTCTGTATTGTTATTCTCGGACGACAGCTCGGTTAGTAACGAATCGTCAAGCAATTCTTCGTTATTGGAGTGGAAGTCTGTTTGGAGGAATTGTTTGGATCCACATTTCTTCCAGATTGAGAAAAAGATTTGCTTTTTCAGAAGCAAGTTTTCAATCTGCTCTTTGTTCAATTTTTGGTTTGGGGACTGGCTTTGGCTTTGGCTTTGGCTTTGGCTTTGGTGGGGGTACTTTAAAAAGGACAAAAAGCCGTTTTGTAATTCGGTAATATCTTGAATTTCGGGTTCCGAGTTGCAAAAGTTTTGGCTTTGGTTGGAGCACTTCAAGTCCCCCTTTTGTTTGCTAATTGGGGACACCACCAGGTTTGGCAGGGACACTGAATTGGTTAGTTGCAATTTTGGTGATTTTGGGTTTTGCACAAGATTTTTTTTTTTTTTCTTGTTTTGTTTTGTTTTATAATTTTTGTTTTTGCTTGTGTTTCTGTGCCTCGTTTTCATTTTTCGTTTTTCTTTTTTTCTAAATTTCTTCTTACGTCTTTGTTTGGATCTTTTTTTGTGTTTTGATTTTCTGTACTCTCGTTTTTTTTTTCTTTTCCTGTATTTGGTTTTTTTTTTTTTTTTGTATTTTTTTTCATTTTCTCGTTCAGAGATTGAGTTTGACTCAGAAACTGAATCCGAATTTGAATTTGTCTCAAAAGAAGAATTTGGTTGTGAGGAATAATGTGATTCTGAATTTGGATCTGATTTGTATTCTGACTCATTGTTTGAATCTGATTTCTGATCTGTGCAGTTCTTGATTCTCAGAGTTGCCTTTCTATCAAAGTCTGTGTTGGTATTGATCACCGCGAATGTTTCTGAGTCCGACTCTTCTGAAATTTGTCGTTGTGAGTCAAAACCATTCTCTGATCCAGAAACTGAGCTTGTGTGTGGTGAATATTTACTGCGGATTTTTGGTGATCTTTTTAATCTTTTCTCTTTTGTTTTTCTGTTCAAAAGTTTGAAATACGAACTATTTCTTTTTTTGTTTCTTTTTTTTCTCTTTGGGCTTCTGTTCCGATTCGAGTCGTGTGAATATAATTTTTTTGTGTTTTTTTTGTGTTTTTTGTGGTGATCAATGGATTTTTTTTTATTGTTTCGTTTTTTTTTTATTTGCTCGTGTTCTTGTTCTTTTTCTTGTTCTTGACCCAATTGGTGCTTACTAAATTTTATTTTAAACCGTTTTGGTTGGGCTTCATTTTTAATGTTTTTTGGGTTTACTTTTTTTCGTTTTTTCTTTTGATCATCTGGATTTAAAACTTTGTTGCGTTCGAAAATTGGTTTTGAATTTTTGAGAAAATCCTTAGAATTTAGAGTTACAAATTTTCGTTTTCGATTTGAACCATTGAGCTCCATGAACTCCTTTAATTGTGGAGTGCTGAAATAGTCTGTTGGCACTTTTTTTTGATCATTGATTATTTCGATTGACTTGGCAAAGAAACATGATCCCTTCAATTTTGATGAGTACCTTGATCGGATCCCATTTTTCCTTTTCATGGCAAAAGAAGGCGGCTTCACATCAATAAAACGGATCGTGACAAGCAACCCTATGGGGCTTTGTGAAGTTTTTTTTGGGATGTAAGTTGACGAGTGAATCAAAAACGCTACCAAATCGGAATTGCTGCTATAGTACTTGTCCCAGTTCCACACCCACCTGTTTTTGACCTGCTCGTTTTCAAAGGTTAGGCAATAACCAGGGACAAAAAACAAAAAATCAGAACACCTTTGCGGTTTTGACCCGATAATCTCACACAACGAAGACAAAGTCAATTCTGAATAATGGAATGGGCCAATCACACCGTTTCCAGTCTTTTTTTCATTTATTTGCCCAACGTTTGAAAATGTTTTTTTACTTGTTCTTAATAAAGTGTTCATTTGGTTTGTTAGAACTGTTTTTTTTTTTTTTCTTTTTTTTTTTGTTTGAAAGGGAAATTGAAAAAAAATTTTAAAGTAGTCAAAATAATTCGTAAAAATAAAGATAAGAATTTAAAAAATAGTTAAAATCAGTTTGAACTTTAAAGAAGACATCACAAATTATGAACCATACTTGTTTTATTGGTTGCTCTTTCGACTTTGTTCTAAATTTCTCAATCATGTCGTTTTCAATTTTTTAAGATTTTTTATTTTTTTTTTCGAAACAAGAAATTGTGAATAAGAGCTTTCTTGAAAAAAAAAAAGAGACTATTTGAACCCCAAAGTTTGAGTTGACAATCTTTGATTTCACCTCTCTTATCTTTTGATACTTTTTAAAAACTTATTCATTTTTTTTGAGCACAATCAGTTTTGCCTTTTAATCCTGAGTAAGAATAGAGAGCCTCACAATCAACAGTTTGGAACCTTCTTATTTGTTTAAATTCGAAATGTTTAAAGGTGAGTACAATATCCCTATTTTGTGAGAACATATTTTTACTTTTTTTGCAATAATCAATTCCAAATATTAAGGAGTAAAACATCCAAAATTAAAATCTTTTTTGTAATGTTGTAACATCTTTGAGAAGTGACTGTTTTCAATTGAAAAGCATATTCTAAACTGATTTTTGAATAGTAAAAGGGAAAAAAATTATACTTTGTTTTTCTTTTTTGCATGGACTTTTTGATCTTACAAAGGAAACGTTCACAATTTTTGATCTTTATTTATTTGATTGTTCCCTTTTTTATAGTTACAATATTTTATATATACAGATCTGGGACACGGAGTGGACTCAGGAACCCGATAAGAAAGTTAGTTTTTTGAATTGAAAAAATAAAGAAAGAGTTTGCCCTACTTTACAAGGGATAAACCTTTAACAAAATTTATGTTTAAAAAAATTTCAGATTAATGGTCAAGTCATTACGGTTAAAAATTAATTTTCAAAAATAGATAAAAAAAAACCTTTTACAATTTTATAAGTACCTAACTCCAATCAAAAACTATCCAACCTGTGATGTATTGATCGATCTCAAAAAATCAACAATCAAAAAAGAGTAAATTTTTAGAAAAAGCGCCAAAGACCGACACTCAATTTCCAATTAAAATGTTTCAGAATTATAATTTTTAAAAACAACACATGTTAGTTTTGAAGGGTCACTCTTTGACACATTTTGAAATCTCAAAGATTTTTTTTTTAATTTTTTTCTTTTCTAAAAAGAATTATTTTTTTTCTCAAGAATGTTACAGAATCTTACTTTGCCAAATATCGAGAGTTCGAAAAATAACCCCAAATTAGATTAAATTAAATGAAATTGATTGTATACTTAAAGATAACAATTTGTTTTAAATTGAAGAATTTCACTCTTTGGAAATATAAAAAAAGAAACAAGTAAATTTCTTACAAATTTGATTTTTTTCGAATTGAGAAATTCTTTATTAAGGGTCTAGTCATTTACTGTGAAAATGCTCCATACTCAAGAGATAACCCGAAACCGAAAAAGGGTATTCTTAAAAAGCCCTTCTTTCGGTTGACAAAATTCAAACAACAAATAAAAAATTTGAGAGGATCTCTTCGACATAAAATTCAACAAATAAAAATAAGTTTAAAAGAGTTCTCAATTTTAAAAAAGCAAAATTTAAAAAAAAATTCATCTTTTCTCATTTTCTATTTCCAAATAGTTAAATTTCTTTAATTTAAAACAAATTGCTTTCTTGAAATTCGCAATCGATGTAATTCGATTTAATCCGATTTAATCTGATTTGTGATTATTTTGTAACCCTATAAATTTGACCAAGTAAGGATTTTGTAACATTCTTGAAATAAATTTAACTCATCTGAAAAATGAAAAAAAAGAAAAAAAAAATCACCTATATCTCAAAAAAACTACAAAAGAGAGACACTTCAAAACTGACATTGTTGTTTTCAAAATTATAATTGACAATCTTTCTAATTGGAAATTGAGTATCGCTCTTTGGCGCTTTTTTCTAAAAATGTCCTAATCTTTAGTTGTTGATTTTTGGAGATCGAGTATATGTAATAGGTTTGTTAGTTTTTTATTGGTTGAAAGTCTTCATAAAAATTACCAAAAAGTTTTTTTCCATTTGAGAATAAAAAAGTTCACCGTACTGACTAGACCCTTAATCAGTATTTTTTTCTGATTAATATTTTTCGAAATCTACCTGATAACTTGATTCAATTAAACACCATGATAATTTTTTTTAGAATGAAAACACTCTCAACTTTTGAATATCTAAAATATTTTTTGAAATTTATGTTCATTTTTTTATTTTTTTTTAAAAAATGGGTCCGAGAAAATTTTGAAATTAAAGAATAAGTTAATAAATTAAATTAGAATACTTTTCCAGAGAGTTTGTCTTTTTAAATAACTTTTTTTTTAATTTTACCATTTGAAAATAAAAAAAAACATTCGAAGACCAAATTAGCGGCTTTTGTGAAAATAAAATTACTATAATTTCGAATTTGTTTTAGTAAATGAGTTAAAATAAGACATCTTATATAAAAATATGCATAATTTCATCTTTGAATTCAATCATTTTGGCAAAAAATGTTTTCAAGAAAAAGTTAAATTGAAACTATATATTTTTAATTTTATCATTTTGTTTTTTTAATTTTTTGAATGGAAGGTATTTGATTAGTTTTCAATTTTTAGTGTTTTTTGGGTCGTAGGGGCATATTATAACAACAGCCAAAAAAAAAAAAAGATCTTATTTGTTTGTTAAAAAATAGTATTTTGTTTTTTTAACCTTTTCTTCATTAGCTCCCTTAAAAAGAAACCAAAGTTAAAAAGCTCAAAACAAAGGAATTGAGAATTATTCCAATAATCTAATTTACAAAAGTTTGCATTAAGAAAGTTTTTTTTGCTATCTAACCAATACTTTAGTCAACCTTAAATTTTCTCAAAAGCAAAAAGCATTGATTATTATTTTCATGACAAAAGATTTCATTTTTTTAAAATTGATAAATAGCTATCAGTTTTTTTTTTATATTTAGCTATGAGTAAAACAAAGGAACAAAAAATTGGCGAGATACCAATACGTCAAAAAATGAAGCAAATACTTGGTGAGTACGAGTTGTTAGTTGTCGAATTAGTCAAGTCCATTTTAAATTCAACACACCAAACCCAAAACAAAGAAATACCAAAACCTGAAAAAGTTTCTCGAAAAATTATTCAAAAGGACTTTGAGCTTAAACGTGCACTTAACGAGTGTAAATACTTTACTTCT
Organism: Anaeramoeba flamelloides; assembly: GCA_027625915.1. NCBI lineage: Eukaryota > Anaeramoebidae > Anaeramoeba > Anaeramoeba flamelloides. Next base: position 4,555,884 of record JANTQA010000032.1, on the reverse strand, counting down.
TTTTTTTTTTTTTTTTTTTTTGAACTTGATTTGTGGATCTTGGTTAATAAGAAAAATCTTTTTTTTACTTTTTTTAATTGATCGTGGCTTAGTAATTGAGCATCAAAAAATACAAGAAGAACTCAAAAATATTCAGGAACAAATACAAGAAAAAGATCAAGCAATTATCAATTTAGCTATCGATCTCCGAAAGATCGAAAACCTGCTTCAAAAATCAATTGATGGCGCACAAAAACAATTAAAAATGGCTGAAACATCTAAAAATAGTACAATAATTCTTTTTTTTTTTTCATTCTTCTTCTATATGCCACGAATCCAAAAACGACCCACTTTAAAATTTTAAAATCCAATTGGTTAGATTCTACAAATTTTTTTGTGTTAAACTATTCGGAAAATAAAGAAAAAGATAGTTTTTTAAAAAAATACTAAACAAAAAAAAGTTCTTTTTTTCCAAAATGAAGAGTTTATGATGAATGAAAATATACACACTACAAACACAAATGCCAAAAGAATATCTTCTGTTTGGAAACGCTGTCTTTGCTTTTGAAAGATTATTTGTTAGTATACAATATGCAATCTGTAATTTCGTGTTTTTGCTACAAATTAAAAGAATGCTCTGTTCCTAATTAACAAACTTGTAACTGCTCAAAACTTGTAAAAGCTATTCAAAATTAGCTAGTATTTCGATCTCACGTTTATACATTAATGGGGAAAAGTTTGAGAATTCAGTGATGAACGGGAAAATGAAAAAAAAAGATAAAGGTGTTTCTTCTCAAATTGTATAGAACGTCCCTATATCCCAACAAACTCACCAAAAATCCATTAGTTGATTGAATTTAAATAAGAAGGATCTACTTCGATTTTGAACAATTTATCACACAGAGACTTTCTTAAACCAAGAGAATAAAAGGTGAAATTCGCTTATTAATCTATAATATAAACTCAATTTGTTTATAATATAAACATCAAAATTTGCATTAATCTTTTTCTTTTCAGAATGCATTTTTTTAAAAAAAGACACACCAAAAATTAATTTTATCACTTAGTGTGATAGTTATTTTTCTCCAGAATGCTTTTCCAAAACAATAAATAAAAGAAAATAAAATCAAATTAAAAAGATGCTATGCTTTCTCGTTAAAAAAAAATACAATTGTTAGAAAATTATCTTTAAAGATAGAAAAAGCTAAAAATCTATTCATTTGAAAGTTTTTTAAAAAAAATATTATCTCTGGACATCCCTTAGATCAAATATTTTCTTTTTCTTTCTTTATTTTTTTTATCTAGTTTATTAAAACAAGTGTTAATCGTGAAAAACAACACTTTTCCAATTTGTTACCAATGATCGTTCTTCAAAGTAAAAAACTTTAATTTTATTTGTTCTTGCTTTTTTTGATCTCCTAAAAATTAGATCTGATTGTTTGGTAGAAAGGAAATGAAAGTAATGTTTCTTTCAAAATGTGTGAATTAGTTGGTTGGAAATTTGGATTGTTATCAATTTTAACGTTTTTTCTTTCCATAAATAATCATCTTTAACTACTTTCTTATTCTTCTAGAAACATTAAAAATTTTTCCAGATTTTGTTAATTTTTTAAAAGGTTTATTATTTTGAAGATGAATGCTATGCATTCCCAAAACAATAATATTTTCAACTTTGTTAAACCCTACTCTTGTTTATTGTAAAAAATATCGCTTCCTAGATCTTTACTTTGGAAAAGAAGAAAAAAACAATAATTTATCAATTTGCTTTTTTAAAAGTTGAGTTTTCTTTAGTTTATCGTGATAAAGAAACAAACGTTAACCAAATAAAAATAAAAAAAAAAAACATTCAAAAAACAGAGTAAACCAATTTAAAGTTAAAAAAAAAACAATGTAAAGGTGCTTTAAGGGCGTTCACGTTCAAGCAAAAGAGTTAAAATTGAAAGTTGCAGTTTTATATTTTTTTTTGAACAAGATTATTTTTCAAAATTCTTAAAAAAAAAAAAAACTTTTAATTCTTGGTATCTATTTTAATTAATATCCTTATTTTAACACAACTCTCATTTTTCAATTCCAAAAAATAGTAGGAAATTTTGTTTTTCGAAAAAGGATCTAAATTGGTAATAAAATAATTTTTTATTTTAGAGATCTATAAAATATTTTTGATATTTTAATTACAAAATATTACTATTTTTAACAAGCCAATTGTCAAATATAAAACCTGTAGAATTTCAAAAACACAAGGAAATTACATTTTCTGATCAATTGAAAATATTAGTAATAATTAGAAAATGTTATTCCAATTTTATAAAGATAAATATATAAATTATTGAGTTACCATTAGCCGTTATAATTGAGGTATTGTTTAAATATTCTAAATAAGATATTTCCAAAAAAGTTCTGCACTTTTTTTGACATTTCATAAAAATTTCTCTTTGTTAGTTTTTCTATTTGTACACTGGTAATATCAAATTAAGTGAAATATTAATACTGACTAAATCATAGCCTATTGTATTTATTTCAAAATATGTTCATCAAAATATTTCTAAAAAAAAAAATAATAATTAGAACATGTTTTTTGTACAAAACAATGTACGGTAAATTTCAATAAAAAACTGGTAATAAGGTAATGACAAAAACTATTTTTTAAATAATAAAATACAGTTATAAGTTTTTTTCCTTCTATTGGAAAAATTTTATTGAAATTAACACTCTTAAGTAAAAGAATTTTTATGATCAAAAAGAAAAAAATAACCACCAATTTTCATATCTAAAAATTTGTCTCTAAAATTGGAATCAGAAATTTTGATATATTTTTTTATTACAATTATGGTTATAACTTACGAATAATTTTATTGTATTACTATGACGAATCAATGAATGATTAATAATAATTTTGGATATTCACATAATTTTATTAGGATTGAGTTAAGTTGAATAAAGATATTTTAAAAATAAATTCACCCCTTTTTTTTGGAAAGTCTCATAAAAATTTTCACAATTTTGCTGGCTAATTATAATTATTAACAATAAGATTTTTTCATAGTAAATGGATCCATTTAAAAAGAAATCAGAGACTCAATTTTTTTAATATTAATTTTGGTTTTCAAACATTTTTTTTTTTTGAATTGAATTTTAAAAAAAAAATCAACAACCAAAAGAATAACAAAAAGCAAAATAAAAGGAAAAAGGGTCAGAATTGAAAAGGAAAATAAAAAAAATTTGATTAAATGAGAAAAAAAATGATCTGATCCAAAAATTGAAAATTGATTTTGAGAAAAATTCTGGATTAAATCTCATAGAATTTGTTCTATTTCTTCAATAAAACTATGTCCCTTTTGACGGAAAAGGGTTTTATTATCGATCAATAAATAATATAAAAAAATCATCAAGATAATTACAAGAAAATGAAAATGAAAGGAATAAAAAATCAAAATGAAAATAGATTTCAACTTTATATGATTTAGTAGATTGAATATTAACCTGATTTGTTTAATTTTCGATTTAAAAGGATTCAGTTCATTATCAATGAAAAACAGATTAATGATGATGATAATAATATAGCACATCAACTATTAAGAAGAAGAACCAATCAAAAAAAAAAAAAAAAACTTTTAAAAATAAAATCAATAATACCACTGATTTAATCTACCGTCTTTATGTGGTGTTGTTTTTTGCTCTGGTAATTTTGATAATCACAATTAAAAATTAAATAAAGGGTGTTATTATTCATTTAATAACCGTCTCATCAGTATTTGGTTCCTGTGGTTCCTGTGATTACCATGGGTTTAATTAATTATTTATTTTTTACAATTTTTAATAACATTTAATTTTCTATATCAAACTACTTTTTTTTTATTTTTTTTTTGAGATTTAAAAAATAAACAATATTTTTAAAAAAATGAATTTACAATTAACTAGAGATATTAATTTATGTGAAAATTTTTTTGTTACTTACGATTATAATATTTTTTAAAAATAAAAATTTAAAAATTACTAAAAAAAATTTTTTAATAACATATATTCTCTTAATTATTTTGTAATTTATTATTATTATTTTTATTAAAGACAAAGTAACTGTTGATGAAATTATTTCTTATGGAAATAATATTAGCAAAAATACTGCACCAAGGAATTATGATATAAATCCTGATTTGGGAATTTTCAGAAGACCTTATCCAACTAAGGAACATATAATGAAAAGCATTTTATATAAAGCTGAAGAGGAATACCAACAAGTTGAAAAGGAGAGAATCAGAACACAAAAAAAGGAAGAAAAGGAGAGAGAAAGAGAAAGAAAGAAAGAAGAAAAGGGGGAAGAAGGCGAAAATGCAAATATCGAAAATAAGATGGAAAAAAATGAGGAGACTGTAAATGGTATGGAAATGGAATCAGATGATGATAGTGATCAAATTGATGATTCCGATTGGGATTAATTATTACGATAATTTGATTTTTCTTTCTCTTTTTACACATTTGAAACTTCAATTAATTTAAAATTATAAACAAAAAATAATTGATTGTTTTCGATTTGTTTGGTTTTTTTATTTTATTTTTTTTTTCTCGCAAAAAAATGGTTCGAATAACTTTTGAGGGGTTATCTTCGAACTGTGGTACTCCAAAATATTCAAATATCCTTTTGGTGATATTATTTTAATCATAATATTCATGTTAGATGTTATTGAAAAGTAAGTATTCGAAAGAAGAAAAAAAAAGAAATTTCTTTATGAGAACACATTTTTTTTACTCTTTTTTTTTTAATAAAAAGAGAATGATGAATTAGTTTTTATTTCGTTCTGGATGAAAGTTTTCTACAACCTTTTGTCATATTCCCTTCTTTTTTAAAATAGAAAATGAATTTATCATTCTAGACCTGAAGATTGTTGATAAAAAATAATATAAAATGATAAAAAATGTTTAGTTATTAGCAAATCATTTCATTTTTTGAAAAAAAAAAATTAATGATAGGGAAAAAAATAAATACACTTTAGAATAATTGTTTAACAGAATAGAAAATTTAAAACATACATTTGCCTTGACTAGTCGATAAAACAAAAGTAAAAATTGACTTTGAGAGAATAAATGTTTACAATATTTTCATTTACCTTTTTTTATAATACTAATAAATTTCATGAAATAGGTAGAAATATGTTCGTATATTTATTTGGTTGGTTTATTTTATTAAATATATTGGTGTGTTTTAGATGAATTAAAAAGGTTAAGTTAAGGGATATTTCAGAAAAAATAAAAAAAAGAAAATTTAGTGAAAATAAATTTGAAAATAAATTATAATGTTTCAAATAAAAATAATTTTTTTTTTTTATTATGAATTTTTCTTCAAATTTGATATTTAATACAGAAATCAATATTAGAATCAATGAAAAATTAATTTTGAATGTTAATCTCATTAATTATCAAAGAAAAATTCAAATTGAGCTCGGAATTTTGTCAAATTTTTTCATAATTTTCTCAAAATATTTTGTAATTTTCCAAACATTTTTAGTAATTTTTAAATATTTGATGAATTTTTTCAAGATTTTTTTTGAATAATTTTCTTTATGATCCTTTATATCTAGAATTTCTTTTTATCAATAGTAAGAACTTTTTGAAACGAATAATTTTTTATTTAATGTTCCTTTTTGGGTTCACAGATCTTTTGGTGTTTAAGTCTCTGTGACAAAAAGCAAGGCTTTGCATTTGAAACATTGATTTGAGAGTTCCACGGGTGTTATTTTCACAACATAAAATTATCATCAAAATTATTTAAACCAGGGTTTATTAATTACCATATCTTTATTTTATTTTCGTGTATACAAAAGCATATACCTTCAGTGAACCAAAAAAAAACATATAGCTGATTATTGAAACTGATTTCGAAATAAAATGCTATTTTTTTTTTCTTCTTATTGAAATATCACACTTCATTTTGAATTCTATTTTATACCTATATACAAAACTAATTTTGAAGGTTCTCTACTTGATATTTTGAAGAAAATTTGAATAATAATTAAATTGGTGAAAAAATTTTAATGATTTTTTCTATTTTTATGAAAAATAATTTTTTTATAATTTAGAAAAGATTTTCCTTAAGGACTGTGTTACTTGGCGAAAATGGTTAAATTATTTCTTAAAAAAATTCTAATAAAAGTTAGATTATCTCAGAGAAATTTACCGATATGGAATGTTTTTTTCAAAAAAAAATGGAACGTTTTAACAATTCTAACAATTGTCTCTACTTTTACCTTTCTTCAGATCATGTCAAAATTTGATTTTATAATTTTAGAATTTCCCTTCCAAATCTATAAATTCATTACAATTTCACAAAATTATCTAAATATAATTTAAAGTATCTTTACAAGTTTGAAATGCTTTCAATTTGAACAATTTACTTGAAAATGGCCTACAAGCCATTTTTTTGAACAAATTTTCATTCAAAAATCCAATTTATCATTTTTATTTTTTTTTCGGGTTTTTTTTTTAAACTTTGAAATTTGAATTTTCTTTATCCTATTTTTGAGAATGAAAATTCTTTTAAAGAAGTGAATGTAAAATAACACCATAACAAAACCCCCTCGTTTATGGGAGTGTGGTCCATAAAATTAACTCTATTTTTGGAAAAAATTGTTACATTAGAGCATTCATTTTTCTAATTTATTTTTTAATCATTGATATTTAAGAAACCAATACCATATTTACAGGTTATTTATTGTTTTTTTTTTAAAAATGTTTCATCTTCATGTGTATTTGAAATACAAACGAGATAAAATTTCCGATGGCTTTCTTTTTTTTCAATTCGGAAATCTTTGGTTATGTTGGATTTAGTGTTCATCTAATCAATACCAAGACATAAAAAATCGAAAAGGGTTGTATAATCAAAAACAAGTCTAGATCAGACATTATTATCGATAGCTTTTAAAAACTCACTGGGATAAAAAATAGAGAGGTGGATGAATTGAAATTGTTTTCGATTTCTTTTCTAAATTTTAGCTGGCCTTCTAGAGAAAAGAAACAATGGACAAAAAGGTATGATTGGATTATTTCAAACAGCTATAATGATACACTCATGATTCTATTGATCAAGTATATCAACAAAGCACATATAAAAAATCAAAAGAAAGGTTAATTTCATTATACTTGTATTAAAAAATAAAATTCAATATTTCAAGTTAGACATAATTATTACTGTAATTAACCTTTTGTCTGTTTTATAGATTATATTCACAATATAACCAACATTACCGTGTTCAAAATTTGGATGCTATTTTATTTATTGCTTTTAATAGTGTAATGGCTGTTAAAAGTATCTACTCTTGAAAAGGGTCTATTTTGTATAAATTTTTTTCAAATGGGGATGCCACAACGAATTTATTTGAAATTAAACTTTAGTATAGTTACTTGGATAGATAATAACTAATAGTTTTGAAAACATTGTAGAATTTAAAAAAACTCAAATATAGAAAAAAAAAAAACTAATGTTAAATATTGAAAGTGTCTGTCAGGTGTCGTCATGTGCCTAGGTTTTATTGGGGGGTTTGTAATAAACCGAAAATTTATAATACAGTCAGTTCGACTTTTAAGGTACAAACTTTCAACGAAATTTCAGGCCCAAAAAAATCTCAAATTAAGGCACAAATTTTGTAATTTTTTTTTACAATTTATTTTACTAGAACCTGAATTTTGTACCTTAATTTGAAATTTTTATTGTGCCTTAAATTTCGTTGAAAGTTTGTGCCTTAAAAGTGAAACTGACTCTAAAAAATAAAAAAACCTAACGGAAGTGTCTGTAGAGTGCCTAGATTTTTTTTAATTTAAGAAATTTAAAGAAAATTTCAAAAATTTTCTTTTTATTTCTCAAATTAAAAAAATGCTGACGGCCATTTTCCAGAATTCAAAAGAATTGAGTAAAATCATATAGATTTACTCTATCCTTTTAAATTCAGGAAAACCTAACCAAAATCAAAAACAAAATATTTTTTCCAATTTAAAAGAATATTTAATTCTTTAATAGTCAAACTATTGGTGTATAATTAGAAATATATTCATTGGATTCAAAATGATACTAAAATATAATAAAATGAACCTCTTAAGTGTAAAGAAAAAAAAAATATTACCAACATTTTGCTATAACATTTAAAAAAATATTACTTGAAAATTGAATTTTTCAACTTTAATTGTTAAATATCTTTAAAAATAATTTTTGATCAAAGATCTTTTATTAACTTAATTGGGTTTACCATAATTCAAGTTATCAAAAAGGATGAAATTAGTGAATGTTGTATTTTTTTTTTATAGAAAATATTGTTTTTAATGTCGTGTAGTAATAACAAACCCTTGTTAACAACCTTTAACCCATTACTAAAATTTGACTAATTTTTTTTTTCAGGCTTGGGTATAGGAAGAAATACGAGCATATTGGGTTTGGAATTAAATTGAATTTTGAGGTTAATTTTGATTAATCGATATGGCACAAATAAACTATTTTTCAAACAAAAGGGAACACCTCTCAAATCGTCAATACCATCAACTTTGATTGTTAATAAGATAATTACTTATTGGTGATTTTCATTTTAATTATTCATTTTTTCATTTTTTGCTTTTTTTATTTTTGGAATTGAACAGTTGGAAAATGAAAAAGCAAGATCAGAAGAAACCAATTTGGAAATAATCTAACAGTGTATAAATGGAAACGGTTTAAGTTTGATTTCGAATCAAGATAGAAATAGGAATTAAGAAAGACCATTATTGGATTGATGCATGGAACAAAGAAAAGAGAAATAAAGAAAAAACATTCCAACAAAATACCCAGATGAATTGCAACTTTATATTGAAAATGAGACTTTAAAGAACAAAAGTTTGACGTGTAAAGAATTATCAATAAAATGTGGAGAACTTTTTCCCAATTCGCCTTGTTCAAAGGTTTTTATTGGGTTTTATAATTTTTTTCATTACAATTTACAAAACGAGATTTCTCATTTCAAATAAAAGGGTAACACCAATTTTTAAAATATTGAATTTTAATTTTTTATTGTTTTGTTTTAATGAGTTTTAAAGATCCAGTTGAGTGTTTTTTTATGTTTTAAAGCGTTTCTTATATTTTAGAATGATACTATAATTAATTTGATTCATTTATGAATAATTCTTGAAATTTTTTGTGAACTTTTATTTGAAAAAGAGTTTATATTAAGTGCTTGTATTTTCAAATATTTTAACATGATGTTATAATTTATGAAATAAAATGTTTTCTTTCATTAAAAGTCAAAAAATGATCTTTTTTTGACCCTCATCATTCTGGAAAAGAAGTGAAACCGGAAAAAAAAGTCTGTCTCGTTTTTTAATGGGGAGGCATTAATACAACCTGAAAACGTAAAATAAAATCAATAAAAAGAAGAAACCAAATAACTTTTAATAATAATCCATTATATTATTTTCAACAATAAAACCAACAAACACAATTTAAATCTACTTTCATTATCGAAATTTTCGATGTGGTTTTGGAGATCTCAAAAATAGTCAATTTTTTGAACAAATTTTTAATAATTGATCAATCAAAGAAAAAACCTGAATACCAAAAGATAGTTTTATATAACTACTATTGTGTTTAATACTCCAGTCTGTCTTTATTTTTTTATTTATTCTTTTATTAATTGAAATTACTTTTCATTTTCAGGTTCTCTTAAGGTTCGCAATTAAAAACCGTATAAAACTTATTTTTCAGTTTTTCACATTTTTTCAAGAACTTGTCATGTTTTTATCAAAATATACCATTTTAATCTTTCATTATCTTTTTAATTCTTTTTTAAAATTTATATAAAGAACCATATTTCTTTCATATGCGCTGTTTCAATCCTATTGATTTCTTTCTTTGGTTTCTACAATCAGTCAAGAGTTTTTGTATACTATTATTTTCGAATTGAAAAAGGAAATTTTTTAGTTCCCATTCCGAAATATTTTTCTCGCTTATAAGTGAATCAAAACAAAGATCTTTACAAAATCGTTTTGAAATGATATTTTTAGACAATAAATTAAACTTCTTAATGGAATTCTAAACAAAATTTTTACTCTGTTAATTTGATTGTAAACGTAATAATTATCTACATTTGGAAACTTGAAATAATAATTTTCATTTAATTCCTGGAAAATAACAGTAAGTTAAATTTTCAGAATGGGTTAAAGTAAAAAACATGGTTTAATTACAGCACTATAGTTTTTGGAGATAAGTTTCAAATCTTAAATCTAAAAAAACAACTATTTACTCAAAATTTAACTCACGAGGGAATTACAATAAGTTAGCGTTACTATTTTTTTTTCAAAGACACAAAATTCTCATTGTTTAAAGAAGAAGAGCGGTAATCTCAAATAATTTGTTTTCTCAAAATTGTTTTGTTGAATTCTTCTTATCTCTTCTTTGTTTTCTTATTGAAAAATGGTCGAGTAAAACTTCCTTTTGGAAATTAATAAAAACCGCATTGTAATAAGAAATAAAATTAATTAGATAATCAAAATCCTTCAAAAGTAGATGTTGTAAGAGGAAATTTTGGTTCTTATTTTCGCCAATCGAAAATAGGTTGTTGTCAAAATAGGCTGATGTTAATTGTCATACATAAGCAAAAGTTTGTGAACAAAACTGGAATGAAATATTTGATATTTCCAAGCCTTGCTTTTTTAGAACATTTTTTGAAAAGGGAATCTTCAGACTGGTTTGATTCAAATTTTATGGTGTGTCTTTTAAAGTTAAACCAAAGTGTTATCCACACATTTTTTAGGCTTGTTGAGTTACTTTACCAAGAAATAAAATTAGTTTACAACAATTAAATAGAATTTAGAACTTTTTCAATTCATGAACTAATTACAACTCTTATGATTCGTTAGGTGTTAAAGGCAACAATTGAAAGTCTAGTAAATTTCGTGATGAAAAAACAAATTTTTTAAGGAATTTTTGTTGGTATGCTTTTTTTGATCATTTATTTTTTTATTTTTTTATCTTTCCTTAAATTTCATATTTTTGGTCCTTTGTAAATTATTAATAGATTATATTAGCAATGTGTAAACAAATAGACGGCAAATTTACAATTATGGGTGGTACTATGAATCAAGTGATGCAAGTGCTATTATTTTTTTTAATCTTTTATGTTTGCTTGGCACTTTTCTTCTTTGTTAATCTCCAAGTATGGACGTCAATTAAATTTTAAACAAAACTCTCTTCGATAGCAATGATACCAAGATTTTATAACCAACCAAACGAATCAATGAAAGTATTTGTTTCGAAATTATTCGTTTTAAAGCTACTTTTGCATTGTATTGATAATAAACAATTAATTTCTTTTTTTTTTTCTTTAATATTTTTCTTTTTTTTAATCTTCCCTCTTTATCCACGAATTATTTCAAAACAACCTTGTCCCTTTTCCAGACAGCACCCATTAGGAGACACTTAATTTGTTTCGAATTTTTTCTTTTTTGAAATCGTGCAGATCTTCATCTTTATCGTTAATTTTGATAAAATAATGGTATTTGCACAAACAATAAGAAAAAATTTTTGACTGGTTTTCTTTTTTTCAATTCGAAATCTGGGTTGTATTTAGGATTCTTAACACACCCACTGTTTGTCCCAAAATACACCTACATATCATAAAAAAGTACCTGACATATAAATATATATCATAAATTTTAGTTTGTTTCTTTGGAATTTAAGGTTGTTCCTAAAAATGTAGTGTAGTGAAAAAGAAATTACGTAAAAAATTTTTTCCCGTTTGGTAATCGCATTTAAAGTGAAAAATTTTTCCTTTTCATTTTTCCATTCTTTTCTTTTTCCTAATCGAGTTTTCAAGAAATAGATTGTAATTTTGAACTTCTATTTGAAAAAGGAAATCGAAAATGAAGTGAAAAATTTAAGGGTTTATAATTCAAATACCAATATATCAGTTACCCAAAAAATTTTTAAAGGTTATCCAAAATAAAGCCACTATAAACGTGTACAAGTAAAATCATTGTATAGTTATACTCTTTATCTCATTGAATATTGAAGAATTATTTAATTTTTGAATTTTTAGGAATTTTGTCTATTTTGCTTGATTAGAATTCTTCTCAACTTAAGTATCTACTAAAAACCACTGCGAAACTATTTTTGAAATAACTCAATTTTTCAAAGATTTTTATTTGAAATTACATAATAATTGTCTTAGAACAAAAAAGGCTGGGTTTGGGGTTTCGCTAACTTACAATTAAGAATTTGATCAGGAAAAATTTCAAATTCCTAAAAGTAGAAACTTTCATAGTTCTTCTGTATATCATGAGATAAAGAGCATAATTTAACAATGTTTTGACTCAAACATCTTCCATTGTGGCTTTATTTTGAATAGACCGGAAGAATTATTCGTTGAAAAAAACCAAAAGATCTTTACAAAATTAATCCTAAAAGGTATTTTTTGAAATTACATTAGGCACCGTTTTACACTTTATAATAAAATTACGAATTAACATAATTGTATTTTAGCAATATTTTCCAATGCACTTTTTAAGAATCCTATTAAAAGTAATTTGGAGGAATTTAGATAAACATTTCTTTGTAAGAGTAAAAAAAAAAAGGAAATAAGAAAAGTAATATAAATTTCTTTCGTTTGTGAATCTTAAATGATAAAGATCTAATTCATTCTGGTATTTGGGCTATGCTTTTACTTAAAGCTATTAAAGTTTAATTTTCCTGTGCCTTATTTTACAGAAATACATACAGTCTGTAAACTTTTTAACCAACACTCTAATTAATCAAACAAGCTACAAAAAAAATATTTTATTTTTAATACAAAAATCTTGAATATTATATAGATTTTTTTTTTTTTTTGGGATTATTATTATAGTTGAAAAAAAAAAGATTGTGTTATAATGTCTAATCACTTTATATTTAGTATTGTTTTTTTATTTTTCTTTATTTTGATTATTTTGTGCAATAATTGTGATCTGATAGTATATATATAAAAGTCGTATTAGGTCAATTTTTCTGCTAGAGCATCGCCATTCACGACAATAGGTCACAATTTTCAAAAACCCAATTTTTGATATTCTACTTACTTATTTTGTATGTTTGGAAATTTTAAAAAATTCTGATCTACTCAAAAACTCATATTAAGCATTTTATCAGTTAGATCAATTGTTTTTTCCATTTTTTATGAAAAATAAAAGATTTATATATATTTTATTTCCCATGTTAAACATGTTTTTGACTCTGTTTATTATCATTTTCAACATTATTAGATAATAAATAGAATTTATTGTCAGGAATATTAAGATAAAGATTTTTTTCCTTTTTTCTGAGATAATTCTTTTTGTTTAACCAAAAAAAAAGATTTTAAAGATATATTGAAAAATATTTATATTATCCTAAGAAAAAGGATAATTATAAGAATTAAATTTCCAAAGTCATTTAAAAATTTTACCCAGAAACTTTTTCTGGTTTTAACATATAATTTGATTTATCAAAATAAAGAACTCTTAAAGATATTTGGGAATATAGTAATTTTATCCACAAAATTCAAAATCATATTTTTTATGGCAAAAATGATTTAAATTGTTATGATGATTCTTTTTGATTATTTCCAAACAATTTTGTTTCAAATTTGAAAATTTTGTAAATTATTTTGCAAAAGTTTTTTTCACCTTTTATTTATAAAATGTGAAAAAAATATTAAAAAACTTTCAAGAATAAATATTTTAATGTAATTTGATCTGAAATGACTTGATTAAGTTTTTTTAAATTTATATCCAATTTAGATTTATTTTACCACCTATACTTTTATATGGATATTGGTTGATATTTGAATTGGAATATTAATGAAAGAAAAAAAAAACTAAATAAAAAATTTTCTTTCAAAATCAATACTTTTCAACATAAAATGAAAAATATGTTTTCCCTTTTTCAAGAATTAACTTAATTGTGAAACAAAAAAAATAGAATACATTTTTTTGTTTTAGTATTAGGAACCTTTGTGAATGAATAATTTCAAAAAATAGACTCATATTAATAATTACTGAGATGAGGTTTACTCATTATATTTCACCCACCAAAACACAAAATATACAAATTTTTTATGAAGATATTAAAGGATTAGCGTCTACAAAGGAGAAGCTTCGGATTAAAGTATTTTGCTATTGGGTGTAAACCGTATTAGTGTTTTCATTACTCTAGTGCCCCAAAAAAAATCCAATGACTATAGCAGTGATATTTGTTGATCTCATCAATTAAAAATGATCTCTGTATTATTAAAAAAGGTCTGAAGAATTTGAGAAAAAAATCTGCATTTCACACAAATTGAGAGAAAGAACCAAATATATTCAGACTCCAAAGTTGTAAAATATCTTGCTTAAATTTTCAGCAAAATATACATAAGTAGTTACTAAAAAATTCGTTTTTTGAAAAAAATTAAATAATTAACCAATAGATTATTTTTGACAAATTATTATGTACATCTTGCTAAAATATTGATGTTACAAGTAGATTTATAAAAAAAGTAAAAAAAAACTAATGCGTCTTTGTTTTTTTTTTTTTTTCTGTTGAAAATTATTGAGTTAATCTTTGAAATTAAAAAATTATAAAAAAACGCAACCATTGAAGTTTTAAATAAGAATTGTTCAATACTTGGAATACTATTATTTTGAGTGCTATTTTTTGATTTGATAAAAGGAATTAAAAAAAAACAAAATAGAAAATATAAATTTTTAAAAGTGATCTTTAGTAAAAAAATGTAATAATTTATTGAACAATAAGATTTATAATAGATTATTTGGAGCTAATTTGAGACCATGTTGAACTATTATCCTTTACACCGAATTAAAACATATTTTTATTATGAAAAAATACCTGGTAACGCCAATAGCTTAACAATATTAATACTCTACTTAAAATTAACTTTCTTTTACTAAAAGAATCCAAGCCAATAATAAAAATTCACTATTTATTAAGAATCAACAAACATATGATTGTTTTAAAATATAAGAAAACGATAAAATCAGTCTAGAGTGGATATTCATATAAGAAATACCCGAATTAACTTTAAATTTACAAAAACAATAAAATATTTGTAAAAAATTTACTTTCACTTTCATGAAAACCTCTAGTGCTAAATTTCTCAATTTCTTGGATAAAATTAAAATTGTTGACCATTAGATTTTTTTTATTGTAAATGTATGAATTTTAAACGAAAACACAACACCCGACTTTTATGTATGTTAATTTAGAGTATAAAATATTTTTTTTTTAAATTTACTTTTTTAAAAAAAAATAGTAAAGAAAAGAAAAAAAAAAAAAAAAAGCATAAAGAAAAAAAAACCAAAAAAAAAAACTTTCCAGAAATTGGAAAAAATAGATCAGATCTAAAAAATGAAAATTTATATTGAGAAGAGAAATGAATCAAACTCATCGAATATGTTCAATTTGTTCAATAAAACTGGGCCTCTTTGACTGAAAAAGAGTTTATATCTTATAAAAAGTAATAAAAACTTATCAAGATTATTCGTACCAAAAAAAATATCATAAATTTCCATCAAATCCAATCAAAAATTTATATATATATATAAAATAAACGTTAAATCAATAGTATATTTTGTCTATGGAAATTTATTTACCAATTTTATTTTATTTTAAATCTCGATTAACGATAAAAATCATTTTAATCCACATCTAAATAAAATAAATTAAAATAAAATAAAAATATTGCTAATTTTTATTTTTTAAAGCCATTTGAAAATGCTTCATTTGTACATTTTCATTATTTATATTTTCACGGAGAGACAACAATGCAGCTTCGCGGCAAAGATTTTCAATTTCAGCACCAGAAAAGCCATCCGTTAATTCACCACTTAACAAATCTAAATCAACATTTTGGTGAATGATCATATTTTTTGTTTTAATTGAGAATATTTTTCTTCTTGATTTTTGATCAGGGAGCGGAACGGATAATATTTTTCCAAATCTACCTGGCCTTAAGAGAGCATCGTCAATTAAATCAGGCCTATTTGTAGATCCAATTACAACAACACCCCGTATTTGTTCAATTCCATCCAGTTCATTTAAAAATGTAGATAAAACTCTATCTTTTACATTATTTGATGAACTTTTTGACGAAGAAAGGCTTCTCTTGCCAACCATTGATTCAATTTCATCAATAAAGATTATTGTTGGGTGCGATTTTCTTGCCTGTTGGAAAAGATTTCTTACAATTCTTTCTGCTTCACCCAAATATTTTGAAAATATTTCTGCACCGCTGACACTTAAGAACGTACAATTTGTACTGTTAGCAACAGCTTTTGCCAAAGTAGTTTTTGATGTTCCTATTAAATGATTATAAAAATACAATTAAACAGAAAACTCCCAAATTGAAAACATGTCAATTAATTTTAAAAAAATTGATTTTGTATGATTTTTTTTAGAGATATTTTTTTGGTTAATGTTGATACATTTAATTTTTCAGGCACCTTCAAAAACATTATTTTAGAAAGAAAAATCCCATAATAATTATCAAAAAAATACCAATTATAAAAAAAAAAAAAAAGAATTTAAAAAAATAAAGAAAATGAAATATATATTTGAAACTTACCTGGTGGCTATATCAATCCCCATAATAAAAGATTTCCAAGAAATTTATAGATAATAATAAAAAAAGTATAATGAATTAAATTAAAATAAGAACACACTCCTTAATATTTATTTATTTATTATTAATAATTAGTTTTATTATCCGAAGAATAACATATGACACAGAGTAAAGAATTGTAATTTTTTGATTAAAGTTATATTAACAAATTTCTTTAATTATATTCCTAAAAAAAAAAAAAAAAAAGAATAAATTATTATTTGATTATTATTAAATATTGTAATTTGAAATAATAAATTTACAATTCAAAATATAATTTAAATATCATAAAATTTAAACAGATTAAGGAGTATTCGGTTTTTGTATTCTATGGGAATTGGAATACAGTATTATGACACAAAAAAAAACGTATTTGATTATATGTGAATGGAAAGTCAAAATATTACAAATTTTATTTTTATTTTATTTTTTGATTTTGGGAAATCATTTACTGATCCAAAAACTTTCCGAAATTCTCGAACCTTACAAAATAAACTAAATTTCAAATCGGCTCTTGTTTATCTCTGACTCGAGATGATATTAAAATATATTGATACACTCACACTAAACTTTCCAATACTTTAAAATAAAGTGAAATGGGTGTAAGCAGAGAAATTTGGATTTTCGAACCATTTCAAGGTAAATTTCAAATTCATCCAAAAAATAGTTTTACAAAATAACAAAATTTCGAAAAAAAAACCTATTTTTTTTTTTATTCAAGGGAGGAGTTGTTAATCCTCTTATTTATCATTAACTTTTCCAGAATTCAAAAGATGAGAGAAAAATCATAGCTTTTCCAGAATTCATTTAAATTAAAAAAAACCACCATTAGGTTTTCCAGAATTCAAAAGAATAGAGTAAAACCTTTGATTTTTCTCCATTCTTTCGAATTTTGTAAAAGTTAGGCACTCTACAGCACTCTAAGTGACTTGTAGGAACTTGGTTGCAATAATTTTTATTTTGATTTTTATTCAAGACTCAAAAATTAGTCTATTATCCACTAGAGAGAATAAATATGATGAATCTTTTTTTATAATAATATCAAAAATATTACTATTATTTAATATATTAAAAAAAATTGTTTTAATTCAGATATCCAGATTTTATGATTATTTTCATAGGCTGGGCAGTTCCATAAAAAATGATCCAAATCTTCAATAATTTCTAAATTAAAATATTTTTTTGGCATAATTTACAAAATTTTGATTTATCTTTGCTCATAACATAAACATAAGAATATCTGTTTAGTATATTTTGTAAAATTCCCGAGTTTTAATATGGATGTAAACTATTTTTCATAAATTTTGACTCACTTTATAATCTTAATGGGAGTTGTTTTGAGGGTTTATTCCAGTATTCTTAACAAAAATTATTTTCAAATTTTTGGATCAGAATCATTTTTTCTAATTTTTCAAATTTTAGTTTTGCTTTTTTCAAATTTTTTTTTTTTTTTTTTTTCTTTTTTTTTCTTTTTTTTTTTAAAAAGATCATGTGGAAAAAAAAGAGATCTTCGAAAAGACAAATAATCACTAAGAAAATTGGGGCTATGTAGTTTCTTTGAAAATGGATTTAATTATTCATAAAAAATATTGTTGTTCAACTTTTTTTCAGTGAAAGTTCAGTAATAAAAAATGGGTAATGCTCATTTCAAAAATTGTGACTCACTTTTTTTTAGTTTTTGGTTTTATTTTTTTTAATTTTTAATATATCAGGCTTTTATAGATTTAGAATGACTTAAAAGTGAATTACAAATCATATTGAGTTATTAATTGTTCTTGAATACTAAAGGATAAATTTTTTTTTTCAATTTATTATTTCAGGTGAGTCACATTTTTTGAAAAAGAGTTTATATTCTTGACATTTTAAATATCCTTTGTCTGTTAGGTTTTCCAGGATTTAAAAGAATAGAGTAAAACCTTTGATTTTCCTCTATTCTTCCAAATCCTGAAAAGCCTAATGGCATTTTTTTTTTTTTTTTTTTTTTTTAATTCTTGTTTTTGTTTCAAATATTTATTGATTGTCTTAAGAACAAGAATTTTAAAAAAAAACGTATAAGCGGTTTTCAAGAATTCAAAAGAATAGAAAAAAATCAAATATTTAACTCAATTCTTTTAAATTCCAAGAAAAGCTAATGGCAGTTTTCTTGAGGTTTCCTTTTTATTTGGTGAAGTGTTCTAGGTTTTTTTTTCTTTTTGAAATAAACAGAAAATTTTAATAAATTTTCGGTTTATTTCGAAAAGTAAAAAAAAACCTAACGAACATGTATTGATTTTGCAAATAAGCAGAAAACCCAAGAAAAGCTAACGGCCTTTTTTTTTTTTTTTTAATTTCAGTTAAACCTAACAACATTCCCAAAGAGAGCTATTTTCTAGTTTTTTTATTCGGTATTTATCAAGTTTAATTTCATATTTTTTAAAAAAAGCCACTTTTAAAGTTTTAATTGTGTGCTTAAGAAATTAGAAAAATTGAAGAATATTGTAATATATAGGGAATTTAAAACGATTAGCTTACACCATAAAGCAAAATGCCCTTTAATTGTTCCAAATTTAATCTTTTAAAAGACTCAGGATATTTGATTGGCCATTCAACAGCTTGTTTGATTTTTAATTTCACGTCTTCTAAGCCACCAATATCTTCCCACGACACCTTTTTAATTCGATCTTTTAAGGGTTTTAAGTGGCTTTGCCCAATTCCTTGCATTAACTGGTTAATTGCTAAAAGGAAATCTTGATTATTTATTTGAATTTTTTCGTCTGGTATTGTTTCAGAATCGGCCCTTCTTATTGCATTTAAAACAGCATATTTACATAATTGAGATAAATCTTTAGCAACAAAGCCATTTGTTTTTTCAGCAATAAGTTTCCAATTTAACTTATTCTTTTCCTGATCTTGATCTTGATCTACTTTTTCATTAGTAACCTTCTCCTTATTACGATTATTAGAATTAAATTGTTTTCCACAAATTTGCAAAATTTGTTGCCTTTCACTTATATTCGGCTGATTAAATTCGATCAAAATATCAATTCTTCCGGGCCTAGTTATAGACTGATCAATTAAATCCTTTTGTGTCGTCGTACCAATTATAACAATATTTAATTTATTAAAATTATTTTCGGGCTCTGTATTTTTTTGTTTTTTTGATTTTTTTTTGGTTTTTTGCTTTTCATTTTTTTTAAACGTCAAATCTAATAGGCTTATCATTTGACTTGTGAGACGGTTTGAACGGTTTGAACCAAGTTTTCTTTTTTGGCAAACATTTTCACAATTGTTAACCAGTAGAATTACCTTGGAATTCAAATTAAATGCTTTGTTAAATGTATCCCGTAATGTCTTTTCACCCTTGCCAACTAACCTCGTCTGGATCATATTTGCATCCAGTTCAATAATGGGGACCGAAGACAATTTTGAGTATGCTTTAGTAATTGACTTTTTCCCAATGCCTTTGATACCAGATAAAAGAACGCCCGTTGTCAAGCCCAATTGCTTTGTTGAAAAAAAAGTTGTGTTTAGTAATTCAGTCAGTCTCTTGATTTGTTGTGAATAACCACCGATTTGGCTTGAAATTTCATTTAGTGACACAGGGCTTTGCTTGTTTGACAAGTTATTTGCTTCTTTGCTCTGTGTCTCAGTTACTTTTTGTTTGTAGGATTGTGTTCGTGGTTGGTTAAGAGTTGATTTTTTCTCTAATTTGAAGGAGACGGAGACACCAGTATTCAAATGAATTTTTGCGGCAAAGGCAAATGGACGAATCGAAAAAACTTGGAATGTCAGTCCCAGATCTTTAAATTTAATAATACATCCCTTAGCAACCCAAACACCCTGAAGTAAATTAGAGACATATATTCTTAATTGGTAATTTGTCAAACAACCTAAGCTGTTTATGCTTTTACGTTTGTTTTTTTTAATTAGCTGGAGCTCAATACGACTTGCCAGATTCGTAATCCCATGGATCGAATGCAGTACTAAATCTGGTAAAATTTGGATTTTTTTATCAGTGTTTGTTTGGAGAATCGAAGGTGATAATTTGATCGACTTTCCATACGATACTTGGACAGAGTTTATTTGTTTGTTTGAATACAAACTGCATAAATAACATTTTGCTTCGTTTTTTTGTTTTTCCTTGGTGTTTTCTTTTTGAATAAGAACAGGAGAGTTGATTTTTAATTCTAATTCTTTAAGAACGTTTCTACCAACTAAACAAAGATTGTCCATTAAAAAAAAAAAAAAAAATAAAATGTTGGTGAATACCAATTCAAAAAAATGATTTATATGCTTTGATAATAAAATTTGTATAAATATATGATGAGAATATTCACTTGGAATATCTTTTGGGAATTAAAACAAGAGTTAAAAGAAGATAAACGAACTGAAAAAGGTTTGAATTAATATGGGCATTTACTCCATTAATGATCGAAGAATAAACCAAAGCCTTTCTTGAATACTAATGTGTAAAGAATGTTAAAATTGTTGATCTGTTACTAAGAATCTTTGTATTGAGGCTTGAGTATAATTACTTATACTTAATTACGAATTTCTCACAATTTATTAATAAATTCTAAAATTATTTGTTTAAGGGATTAGGTTCTATCATATCGAAGTCTAAAATTAACCTATATTATTATTGGGTTTAAATCACATTAGTACGCCAAGGTTCAAATGTCTCTAAAAAATTGATTAGTAAAGTCGTACTATTTGTTGATCTCATCAATTAAAAATGATCCTTGAATCTGTAAAAAATTAAAAAATTTTTGGATAAAATTATTTTTTTTAATTCAAATTTAAAGCCCTGGTATCAGTATAAAAGCAAAAAATATCAATTTTTTTTATCATTTTTTTTTTAAATTAACTTTTTTTTGGAATATCTGTAATTTATAGTTTTGAATCGAAGTAATTGGCAAGGTTTATCTCGTAATTGTTTTTACATTTCAGGCAAAATTTTGTTTATGGGGTTTTTGAAAAAGGGGATTGAAAAAAAAAATGATAAAAAAAATTGATATTTTTTGCTTTTATACTGATACCAGGGCTTTAAATTTGAATTAAAAAAAATAATTTTATCCAAAAATTTTATATTTTTTTACAAATACAAGGATCATTTAAAATTGGTTGAATTATCACTTTTAATACTCAAAGTTTTAGAATATTGATCCATATTTGAATGATTTTTCTAAAATAAGTAAGATCTTTTTCTTGATAAGCTAATATTTATAGCACCTAGATACTCAAAAAATTTTTCTTATTTTTGAAATTCTGAGTAAAATTTCGTGAGTTATTTTTAGTTGAGGTGGTGAGGATCTTTTAAAAAAACAAATAAAAAAAAGAGCTAATAAAAATATCTCTAGTGTATTGGCTATTTTTTGATATTTTTTTGGATTTGGTTTTCAAAAAAAAAAAATAATTTTCTTAAATTTGATCGAAAATTTTGATCAGTTTCTAATATAAATTGATTTTTCCAAAAAGTGGATAATTAACTTGGTGATTATTGTTACAAATTATTTTGTAAAATTGTAGAGATATTCAAAAGAAAACTCAAAAGTAACCAATCTCTGTTTATAATATATATATATATATATATATATATATATATAGTTATCTAGTAAATCTTGAAATTAGAAAAATGAAAAAATAGTTACTTTTGGAGATTCTGAATAAAAATTTTGAGATACTCGAAAATACTATTATTTTTATATTCTATCCTTTAGATTTTAAAAAAGTAATTAAAAAACAAAATCAAAATTTTACGATTTGTAATTAATGAGATAAACGGGCAATAACAAACATTCTATAATTTATTATTTAATAAAATTAATAAATTAAATTTTCCATTTCTATTTGAACTATATAACACTAAATAAATTTATCTTCAATTTCACCAGATTTTGATTTTATGTAAATCCATGAATAATACCAATATAGGAAGTCCCATTTATGTTTTTTTTTTTATAAAAACCGATATTCTATTAAAAAGAAAAAATAATTATATATGTACAAAGTATAAATATATCTTGTTGTTCATCTAATTTAGAAATTATTTTGTTTTTTCTCAATTAATTTCATCATTTTTTGTATTTTCTGTTATGGATATTATTTAATTTTACCAATTAAATATTCTATTACATTCAATATTTTTTTATGTATAGTGGATAATAGATGATTTTTTTAGTCTTTAAACAATTTCTAAATAAAAATTATTAAATTTGGGAAGAGCATTAGAGTGTTATAGAGTGCCTAACGTTTCCAGAATTCAAAAGCATAGAACAAAATAAAATCTAAGATTTTTCTCAATTCTTTTATTTACTGGAAAAACTAAATGAGTATTTTTTTAATTTGAGAAATAAAAAAAAAATTTATGAAACTTTCTTTTTATTTCAAAAAATAAAAAAAACCTAACGAAAATCTATTAAATTTACAAAAAAACAGAAAATTCAAGAAAATATTAGGGTGTCTTTCCAGAATTTTACAAGATTTTACTCTATTCTTTTGTACTCTGGAAAATCAAACGAAAGTGTCCGCCAAGTGCTATCAAGTGCCTATCTTTTTAGAATTCAAAAGAATTGAGCCAAATCTTTTGATTTTACTCAATTCTTTCAAATCCTGGAAAACATCACAACAATAGATACACTTTTTAATTTGGTCATTAAGCTAATCTTATTATTTTTATGATAAAAAAATTTCCAAATAAACAAACAAATAAAATAAATAAATTTATTGAAAGACCAATTTTAATAATATTATAAAATGATTTTATAAATATCTTGAAATGATTAAAAAAGGAAATTTAGATTCACTTAGTAATTCTTTTTAAAAAAAGTTGAAAAAATAAAGTAAAAAAAAACAAAATAGAACGGTTCAAAAAATAAAATAAAAAAAATTATTTCCATTTAATGGAAGATTTAGGAGCCTTTCTAGGTTCTCTTAACAAACTGATTTGATACATGTCGATATCGCCTTTAATATTTAAGGACGTGTCAAATAATTTTTGAATTTGGTAAATTGGGATTAAATTATAGCCTTCTAATTGGAAATTGGTAATTTTTTCTATAGTTCTAAATAATAATTTTCTTTTTGAGAAATTGATCAAGCCATCAATTTTATCTGGTGTACCGTCTGAAATAAAAGTTAAGTCTGTTAAAAACATACCAAGATAAGGGAGCGCTGGTAATTGTGCGTTTTCTAAGGTTTCTCTATAGATACCAAAGCCGTTATCACTCGAAGTAATTTCCTCTAACTCATCAAATTTATTCCATAAACTCTTTGAAACTTCTGTGGCTGTCCATTTTAGTCTGGTGATTGAAGAGGAGGAAATCGCAGCCACCGTAGCCATTACGGAATCAAAGTTATTTAATTCTAGCAGATGCTCACCGATTCTAATAAATTTGGAAAGCTTTTTCGCCCTGCCTCTCACCGTATCTGGGATTACGATTTGTGTTTCGATGTATCCTACCAAATCGTTAAATTTTTTAATCAAATACAAGACATTTTTGGCTTTATGCTTCAATTTTGTTTTTGACCAAGCCTGCGTAACCAATTCTTCTGGCTGGATTTTTCTAAAGAGAGTGGAGACATAAATTGTTAATTGGCGTGCAAATTCAAGCTCGTCAACGTATTCTAAACGGAATTTTGGCGAAAATAAATGCTTTGGTCTTTTCGGTTCGGGTGGGCTTGTTTTGAAATTCTCGATGGTGTCTTGATCAATACCCAATTTAAATTTCTTAATGGTTTCCAATAATTGTACACCAATTTTTTCATGATCTCGAACAATTTCATTGTTCACAAACGCCTCAAGATCACTTAATAATCTTGGATCAAACACCTTTGTTGTTTTAATCCAACTAGATAGAACCGTTCCAACACGGAGCTGGATCAAATTCTTTTTGCTATTTCTTTTCTTTTCATCAAAGTTACCCCATCGGAGTGGGACATGATATCTCTGAATCAATTTTTCAAGTAAATGCTCCGGCTTTAAAAAACCTGAAAAGGTCATTAAAAAGCATCTTACATAATCATGATCTGTTGCTTGATCCCAAGATAACCTTTCAATTAATTTATTAAGATTTGCACACGCCAAAGTATGTAAGATCTTTTTCTTTGTCATGCCACTTTCTGCCAAAGATTCTTTATCAAACCTTATGTTGTCCTCACTATCTTCCTTTTCAAGCCAAATATTAACATCATTTTTAATTTTTAAACTAAGTCCTAAATCTGTTACCAATTCCTCCACCAAAAATAATTGCTCTTCCTTTGTTGTATTTGGTTTTGGTGACTCATAAATAGTTAAATCAAATATTCGTTGAGTGTCTCTCAACGATGATTTAATTAATGTAAGTAGCCTATTGTCATCTAATTCCAACACATCAGCTATTAATAATATTAAATGAAATAATAATAACATTAAAAACAATAATAATATGAATGTATGAATAATATAATATAAATAGTTATAGATTTATTGTTTTGGATTATTTTTAAATATTTTTGTCGTGTGCAGTCAAGTGCCGTAGAGTGCTGTAGAGTGCCTAACTTTTACAAAATTTGAAAGAATTGTGAAAAATCTTGTGATTTTACTCCATTCTTTTGAATTCTGGAAAAGTTAACAGCGGTTTTTTATATTCTTTTTGGAATAAACCGAAAATTTATTAAATTTTCTGTTTATTACAATTATTAAAAGTAAACCTAACGGCTGTAAGAGGAAATTAATTTCCTCCCTTCAAAATAAATAAAAAATAAAAAATGAAAATTTTTTAATCATAAAGTAGTTTTCAGGAGAAGGTAAACATTTAAATTACTACAAAAGGACGATAATTTTTATCTGTTTAAATTTTGTTCATGTAAAAAAAAAAATTAATAATTCATTCAAATTTTTTGAAAAAAACTAATTATAGCTTTGATTGATCATACTTGTTAAGAAAATAAGCAGAAATATATATATATCCCTTAGCACCCCAAATAACCTAAAAACATTTCAAACAAAAATTTTAATTTGAAGTGTTATCAAAGGATAATAAGGTATAGAATTAATAAACAATTATCTTAGAAAGAAAATTTTATAATTAAAAATTGTATAGTTACTTAAAAAAATAACTTGAAAAAAAATTTTTCAACATTGGGATTTTTTTTTTGGTTATTGTGATTTTATTATTTTTCCAAATTTTGTCAAAATAATTTTTTTTTTTTTTTTTTAAAAGTTTGTCTAGACATCAAAAAACCTCTTAGTTTTAACATTTAAAACACATCATACTTTACTGGAAATTTTTTTGGGGCCCTTTGCACCCCAAAATTGCCTAAAATGCTTGATTAAATAATTTATTCATTATAAAAGTTATTATAACATCACATAGAAAATTTGTTTTATCTACTGATTACTATTCAATATCAATATCTATATTAGATTCTGAATAATTTAAAAATAAAAAAAAATATAAATTAAATTAGAAAAAAAAATCAAATTTTTTTTCATTGCAAAATTTTACAATTTTTTCAACAAGATTTTTTTTCAATTTTAAATGATTTGGCAAATAGTTCGAGTCAGATTAATAATTGATTTTTTTTTTTTATTTTTTTACAATTTTTTAATTTTTTACTTTTTAAAATCTAGACATAAAATAAACAATATTGTTGAATTAGAGACCATATATCAGAACTTATTTAACAAGATCTGGATTAATTTATTAAGGAAAAATCCAAATATCGCAAATATATTATTCAAATTTTTACCAATATCAAAATGCAATAAAAAATAATTTGGTTTCGGAGATTATTTTATTATATTGGAATAATATTTAAGAGTTATTTTTTTATTTTATTTCAAATTTAGGTATAAATATTTTATCGATTAAAAAGTAATTTATATTTGTTTTATTCCAATTTAATAAATTGAAATTATTTTACAATTTTTTTTTTTTTTTTTTGATTTTCAATTATTATCTATTGCTTAAATAAAAGTTTTAGAAAATTAATCATATTAAAAATTTATATTTGGCCTAAAGAAATAAATTTCATTTTTCTCTTAATTGGATATTTATTGAAATTTTATCTAAAAAAAAAAATTAAATTTCAAAGTAATTTATTTTTTTATTTATTTATTTTATCAGAAAATTAGCAAAATTTTTTGGTGGTTATTATTAATAAATTAATGTGTTGAGTTTTGAATTACTATTAATGCAATAAAATTTGTGATTTAAAAAAATAAAATAAAAATAAAAATCTTGAAAAAAAATGTAAAAATGAATAATTATTATTTTTTTTTTCAATTTCAAAAAAAAAATCAATAACTTAACTACTTTATCTTTGAACTATTTTGACTTTTTATTATAATTCAAATCTGGATTAAAGACAAATAAGAAAATTAATATATTAGTAGATCAATATCATTTTAAATCTAATTTAAAAAACTTGATGAAATTTAGGCAAATCCGG
This sequence comes from Anaeramoeba flamelloides, assembly GCA_027625915.1. Lineage (NCBI taxonomy): Eukaryota > Anaeramoebidae > Anaeramoeba > Anaeramoeba flamelloides. The sequence goes on along the minus strand of JANTQA010000032.1, from coordinate 4,528,876 downwards.
GGTGCTAAGGGGTATATATATAAACTATCTTTTCATAATAAATGTCCCATGTTACATTTGAATTTTGAATTGTATTTGTATTGTTTTGAAGTTTTTCCCCTCACAATGAAAAGTTTGAAAATAAATCATTTTTTCTCTTATTTATTTTTTCCACAATATTTTGTTAAAATGGAAAATGGAAAATGAAAATGAAAATTTGGAAACAAGTAAAAGACGAATTAATGAAAAAATTGGTTTCAAATATGAAAAAGAGATTAGATTTAGTTATTCAAATGGAAGGAGAATCGATAAATGGGTTTTTATTAATTTTTTAAAATTTCTATTTTTTATGTAATGCTTATTTCAAAATAAATATCCCAATTTTTTTTAATTGTTTTTTTTTACTTTTTTTTATTTTATTTTTAGACAAAAAACAAATATCTCTTGAGTATAGAACTGAATATTAAAATCGAAAATTTTATATTATAATAGATAACTTCAATTAGAAAAAATATTTTTCTTTAAAATTTGATTTTTAATGTGCCAATGATTTTGAAATAGAGTTTATATATTTAGTTCGCTATTTGGGGACAGAATTTATATTTTTAAATTACAATTCAATTGATTTTTAAATGATTATTCTTCTTCTTCTTCAAAAAAAAAATTAACGGTGAACGGATCAATGATTAGAAGAAAGAAATTAAATTGTTATACTTTGATCTAATTTGTAAAAAATTATAAATCTTAATATAAAAAAAAAAAATCAAAAGATTTCTTACTTGATATTGAAGTATTGTTTTCTAAGTATTCCACGATATCTTCCTTTCTTTCAAAACTAAAGTATTGTATAATACTTTTGACAATTGCTTCTTTAGAAAGGCTGTAATTGATATAATTTTTGGTTGAACCATATAATTTTGAAAATTGAATCATTCTGTTCATTGGGTTTATTCTAGTTTTTAATTCTGTAATTTCAGGATATCGAAGCAGGGTTTTTAACTTCCACTCAGATTTATCTATTTCGTCATCTGGTTTTAAAACTATATTTTTTTGTTGTTTTTTTTTTATAGAATTTATTAATTTTGGGTTATTTATTTTTTTGAAAATTTTATTGATTTTTAAATAAAAATTTCAAAGTTCAACAAAAAAATATTCCAAATGTTTATTAAAAAAAAAATAAAAATTAAAATAGAAAAAAATAAAAATTAAAAGAGAAAAAAATAAAAATGAAATTAGAAAAAGATGAAAATGAGATTAAAAAAAAAATAATCTTACTTGAATCTATGATAATTTCTTTTTCAGATTTTCCTGTTTGGATATCAAGGATCTTTTTTCTTGTTCTTTTAAGATCGGCTTTTAAGTTTTTGATTTTTTCTTGGAATTCTTTAACACTTTCGTATGGAATTGTATCAGTTCTTGCTAAATGTCTCAAGATCTTTTGTCTTTGTTTTTCAATTTTAATTACATCTTCAGCTCTACGGTTTAAAATTTTTTTCAATTTACCTATTTTATTTTATTTTGTTTTTTTTTGTTTAAATTTAAGAATTAAATACAAAATTAAAGTTTTAGGATATTAAATATAGTGCATTTACAACAGGAAATAATCGTTAATAAAGTAGAAAAAATTCAAAAGTAAAATTGCTTTTGATTTCGATTCCTATTTATTCCTCTTTTTCAGCTTTTTAGTTTTAAAAATGTTTATATTAAGTTATATAATTTTTCATCCTTATAAATAAAGATGAATCTATATTTTTAACGTTTTGGTAATTTTCTTTAGTAGTTCTAATTAAATTTAAGTTCATTTCATAAATTAAAAATATTAAAGAAAAAAGTCTTATTTAATGTTAAAAACATGGAACTACATAATAATTCAAATTATTTTAATTTTTTTTTTATTTATCTTACAATCAATGTCATTGTTTTAAGAACTAAATTCTATTTGTTGATCAATTATTAATATTTGTATTTTTTTATTTTTTTTCCATTTTTTTCCCCTGGCTGAATTTCCTTTTTATTGTTTTGAAGATTTACAAAAGAAAAAAATCAAGTGGTTACTTGCTAATACTGAGAGATACTGGAGATACTGAAGGTATGGGTTACTTGAAAATTATAAAAGAAAAAGCAAAAGTAAAAACAATATAAAGGGCAAAAGCAAATCCGAGATCAACAAGAAAAAAAAAGGCAGATACTAAAAAACCACCTCTCAACTGAAACATTCATAATTGCTTTAAAAACTATGAACGATAAAATTTTAAATAAAAGGATCGTGTTTGTGGTTTTGGGGGTTCGTAATTAAAACTTAGTATTGGTTTGCTTTTTATTTATCACCAACAAGATTTAACACAAAAAATTTTTCAAAAATTTCAACATACCTTTTTTTACCACTTATTGGGATGGTGTTTATAAAAAAATAATTTTTTTCTGAGTAATCATTAAATTTTAAGACTAATTCGTTAAATTACTACCAATAGTATAAAAAAAATTAATGAATTTTTTTTTATTAATAAAAGAGTTTTTAATTGAATTCAAAGAAATATTAAATTAAATTGTTATCAAATCCTGAATTTTAATATTAAATTTTCAAATAAATTCTTTTTAAATCTCTATAACAATCAAATTTTTTTACTTTTTGATCATAAAATTTCGATTAGTTTTGATTTTTTAAATTTATGAAAAAAATAAAGATTTTTTGTGAGAAATTTGATTTAATTGTTTGCTAAAATGAAAATAATATTTTTTCATAATATTAATTTTATACTTGGGTAATTATTAAAGAGAAAGAAAAATATTATTTTTTTTTAATTAATTTATTCATAATAATAATTTTTATCTTGGTTGAAATAAGGAATAAATCCAAAAAATATGATTATGGTTTATTATATTAGGTGGACATTAAGAAATATTTTTCTTTTTCTCAAAAAAAAAAAAATATTAATAATCATCGATTTTCCAACGATTTTTAAAAAGAGAATTTTTATTCATCAAAAACAAAAAGATTTAATTATAATTAAAACTTATTTGAACGAAAGTAAATATTGGAAAAATCAATTGAACGTTCGGTTAATTTTTGAAATGGAGTTTATTATCTAGGATAAAAAAAATAATTTTTTGGTTTGAAAGATCAATAATTAAATTGTTGAAATTAATTGATTAAGTGAAATAAAAATAAAATATTACCAAATTCTCTTTAGTAATTTGTCATTGAGAAAACATTCAAATTAGAAATATTTTAATCCAAAATAATTCCTGTTTCCAAAATTTCATTTTATTAAACAATTTAAATTTGTTTTTTTTAAAAAAAATTCATATTGTTGAATGAATTAAAATTTGAAAATTTATTTATTTAGCTTTTCAAATTAGAAAAAAGAATTCAAATTTTTTTCATCAACAATTTCCTTAAATTAATAAAATAACTTGTTTATTTTCAGTACAAAAACCAAATAAAGATTTAAATATAAATTCTTTTGTGAAAAGTAAAAAAAAAAAAAAATTAACTTTTAGAATTTAACGTTAAGTGATTAGTGTAACCATAAATTCGTCGATAATCAAAGTATGTTGTAATGACTGAAAATACATTACATTATTGATGCATGGTTCACATGGTTTCTTAAATGACTCTAAAAAATCTATTCTAAATATTATTACACAATAAATTAGATTTTTTGGTGATGATCACAATTAAAAATTTATTTTTAGGGAATATTTTTTAAATTCCTTTTCCAAATCTAAAAATTATAAACCAAAATGAATGTATTTTGGTATTTAATAATTTAGATTTAGAACTTGTAAAAGTAATTATTTTTATAATTTTTTAATTTCAAAGATTAACTCAATAATCCTCAACATAAAAGCACAAAGATAGATTACTTTTGTTTCCTTTCTAAGCTAATTATTTACATCAATATATTTCTAAAATGTGAAAAAAATTTGTAAAAATAATCTACAAGTTATTTTAATTAAAAAAAATCGAATTTTTTAGAAACTAATCCACATTCCAAAGCAAATTTAAGAAAGATATTTTTTCAACTTTGAAGTTTTCATATTATTTACTCGGTTCATTATTATCTATTTGTCTTGAAACGCATCTTTTTTTCTAAAATTGTTTGGGTTTTTTACTCATACAAAGATCAGGTTTAATTGATTAGATCAACAAATAGTACTATTTTTCTTAATCAAATTTATCTTGAGAAATTTGAACCATGTAGCACTAATATGATTTTTTATTCAATAACAACATACTTTCATTTTAGACTTATTTGTGGTAGAAGCTAATTACTTAAAGTGGTTTTTAAAAAGTGTGAACAAATTTTTTTTTTAAGTAGGCCCTAAAAATAGGTTTATTGAAGTTCAAAATCTATTTTATAAACCTGATTCCAAAATTTTGGACACAGTTAAAACAGTGTAAAGAATAATAATACCAAACTTTACATTCAATTTGGAAATAATTTTGATTTTTAGACTAGTTATTTTCATTTTTTGTCTTTTCTATTTTGTTTTTGTTTCCATTTTTTCCAGTTACATAATCTGTTTCTTTAGATCTGGATTTATAATTCAATGATTGATAAAAGATTAATGCCAAGTTTTGTTAAATAGAAAAATCACACACAATTAGTTGATTGTATATAATCATTTGATCGATCAATAATTGTTAGTGAAATTTCAACAAATTTACCAATACTTTTTTTTTAGCTCGTTTCATTTTCTCTTTCTTTTTTAGTTATTTTAGAAAACTAAATTAAGATCCAAATATTTCTGATGACTGTATCTTTCTAGATATTCTTTGAATTAAAAGTTATCAAAATGGTAAATGTACCCACTTCCTTAACAATACAATTATTGGTTCCCCTCGTTTCATAATTTTGGAAACACACACCAATTTTTATTTTGTGTTTTTTATTTTTTTTTTTTATTTGGATAAAAATGATTACTTATAAAAACACTAATACTGGGTAACTTAAATGTGGTTTAATATTCTGTTTGAAAAAATACACTATATTGAGTTTTTTTTTTGCCTATTTTTGATTTTGGGTGTTTCTAAATTTTTGGAATGAGGTTTATTTTTGAAAACTTTTTTTTCACGCTTTTTTAAAATGACTATTGTTAATTTGGAAATGAATAACACAAAATTAACTTTCATTTTTCCAAGTAAAAAAACAAAATCTGAGAATTAAATAACAATTGTGAAAATCCCAGTTCTAAAAAGGGGAAACCATAATATAAATAATTCTAATGTATTAAAAAGTTTCCCTTTTCCCTAAGATCGTTTAAGCATCATTTTGGAAAGCTGAAATGAAAATTTTGTTCTCTTTATTTTTCAACAAATTTTATATTTTTCAACAAAAATTATATTATTCAACAAATTTTATATTATTCAAATAAGGAAGTTGTATTTAAAAAAACGATAAAAAAAAGTTATGTGTGTTTTTTTTTGATAGAAAATGAAAAACAAAAACTTACTGGCAATTTTTTCTACTCTTGATCTTTCTTTTTTAGTTTCCTGTATTAATTTTTCTTTTTCAATTTCAATTTGATTTACAACTTGAGTTTCTTTTTCATATTTAATTTTGCTCTCTTCTGTTTTTGCTCTTATTAATTCTAAGATTTGTTGGTAATGTTCCAAATTTCGAAATCCGACAACTTTTTTCTTTTGTTCAATATTATTTTCCAAAGTTTGTTGTTCTTCAAGTAGGTTATTATGTTGGATTAATTGCTCTTGAATTTTTTTTTTTAAATCAGAAATGCTTTGGTTTAATTCATCATCGCTCTCGTCTTCTTCACTTTCGTTTTCGCTTCCACTTCCACTTTCATCTTTTTCTTCATCCGAGTTTGGTGGTAGGTCTGGCAAATCGGAAATTGTTGGTAATTCATCAAGATCTGGTGGTGGTAAGCTTTCGGTATCTAGTGGCAGATCTTCAAGATTTGGTAATTCTTCTTCTTTTTCTTTTTTTTCTTCTTCTTTTACTTCTTTTTTTTCTTCTTCATTTTCTTCTTCGTTTTCTTCTTGGTTTGTGTTGGTGCTTTGTTTGTTTAAATACTTTTTTAGTCTTTCAATTTTCTCGAGTAAAAAATTCCTTTCGTGTATTAATTTTTCTACAAATTGTGAATGCCCAGAAAGTTTTTGTGATACTTTAAATTGATTTCTCACTTAAAATTTTATTTTTTAATTTTTTGTGAATTATTTTTTTTTTTTTTGTTTTTTTTTTATGAAGATTTTCCTTTTTTATTTGAATCGGAGTTTGAAAAAAAATTTTTTTCCTTACCTTGTTTTTCATGGAAATTTTTTGTTTCCTGATTGACAACTTGTGATGGTCTTACAAAAACGCCATGTCCTTCTTGGCACTCAAAATATTTGACACCTTGAACAGATCCATTATTCCTTCCATCTTTTTGAAGTAAATAATGAAAAAGAAAAAAACAAAAGATTTTTTTTAATTTTTTGGAACAAATTACAAAGGATTTAAATAAAAAGAAATACTTTTTGTATCTAGTTCAACCCCAACCCATTCACCTGGTGAAAATTGGGTTTTTCCAATGAACTTTACTTTTCCTTCTAAACCGAAGACTTGAATAACACTTTCTAATTTAATAGAAATATCCATAAAAAGAAAAAATTTAAAAAAATAAATATTTTAGGTCGAGTGAATGAGTAGGAATCAAAATTATAAAAATAAAAGTACAGGAAACGCTGAGTTCGTGAAATGGTAATAAAATTCTATTTCGATTTTTCATGAAATTTATTTTTCTTTAGATTTGGGTTCTTGTTTGCAAAAAGTTGATATTATTTTTTAATCCAGTTTTTCTTTACAGAAAAATAATGAGTTTTTCCCTTTGGTTCTCTGTCAAGAAAATTGAAAATCCATTTTCTTTTGTTTATTCATTACTCCAAAGGTTTTTTTTAATTAAATTTCTTTTGGTATCTTTTTAAGCCTCATTTATTTGTTGTGCTAAATTCATTTATTATCTCAATTAACTTTTTAATTAGTTAAGAAATTTGTATTTCATAAAGTACAGATATCTTATAACTTTTCTAAACAAAACTGAGAAGACAAATCAAATAGATGTTTTTTTACCTTTTGGTTTTTCAAGAAAAAAGAGGTAAAATTATTCACTTTGTTTTCATTTTCTTATTCTCTATTTTTTGACAAAAATAGTTTTCAAATAAATTGATTGACCTTTTTACTATTTGTTGATAAATTAATTGAACAATATTTTCATTAAAGTTTCCAATAAAAGAATTAAATAAAACAGGAATTGTTCAAATTTTTCCACAATTAAAAACCGCTAAAATTATTAAATACACTTTTAGAATTGGGACTTTAATGATTTATTTTAATTCTTGGAATGTGATTATTTTGGAAAGCTGAATTAAAATTTTAATCATTTTGTTTTGCAATTAACAGTAGCAAGAAGACAATCGTTTTCAAGTATCCATCATCCGATCAAAAATGGTTCATTTTTACTTGTTCTAATAACCAGAGGAGTTTATTAAGAAAAATAATCAAGATGAAAAAATTCAAAATTACAATTGAATTTTAAGCAAGTAATTCCATGTTGAAAAATTTTGATTGTGTAAACCTTACTAAAAAATGATTTTTTTGAGTGCCACGAGATATTGAAACTTGGAAACCAAAATCCCATTCATTAGTCTATTTGTGAAAAGAGTCAAATTAATTCATAGTTGAATCTTTCCTTTTTCAATTTTTTCAACATTTTTTTTTGATTAAATTTTTTGGTTTTTAGTAAATTTTTTTTTTGGATCCAGAGATGTGTTAATACGAAAGATTGGAATTAGTCAAAGAGTAAATCAACAAAATAGACCCTATAAAGTGTGTATTTGAAACAAATATTTTCTTTTAGAAGACCAAACACAAAAGATCACCTATCCAAATAAAATTTTTTTATCAAAAATGAAAAAAAAAAAAATCTATAAAAGACTATTTTCGAAGATTGGTTTTCTATATCTTCTTAGTTTGTCTGAATACAAACTATTTTTTTTCCTTGAATTTCTCGCACCATTACTATTTATTATTATTTAACAAAACATTTTGTGCCAGATTTGCTTTCAAAATTCTTTTTTCGAATATTTTTATCAAACCAAGCCAAAGCCAAAACCAAGAATACTATTTCAAAAATTAAAATAAAGGAGTCTTGAATTCTTGGAATCAAAAAACAGTTACAAAAGATTCAAAACAAAATAAATGAAAAATTCAAGAAAAAATTTCAATCAAAATTCAGAATTATTTTGGGTTCTCAATTTAATGGAAAATAAATATTTATAAAATCAAACGAATTTGTCCAATAAATATTTATTCTCAAGAAGAATTAAAAAAATCTCCTATTACCTGAAATAAAATTAGAAGTAGATGAATGAAATGTAAATAGGATTTATAAATTCATTTTGGAAGTTCTGAAGAAATAAAAAAGTAATTTGGTTCTCAAACATTTTATAAACAAAATTATTTTCATAAAGAATTAAAAAGAAAACCAATAAAGATTAAATAATTGTGTAAAATGTTATAGATAAGAACAAGAAATAAATGATTAATATTTATTTTTTTTTGATCAATTTTTTCATTTTTTTGATTTCCCTTTTTTAGTTGGTATGAAAATATCTTATACTAGGATATATTCCACTCTAGTATTTATGAAAATATCAAGGTATTTGACTATTGAAATGATTGTAAGAATTCAGTTTCACATAAATGTTGGCACTCAAAAAATAAAAAATGTACTTACCCCCTTAAACGAAGAAATGAAAAATTGAATATTTAAGAACTTTTTAGTTTTTATTATTTTTTTAAGCCTCCTTTAAGGTTTACAATCCCTGAAATTTGATAAAAGATTATCTTGTGTAGGGTGTCTTGAATTTTTGATTTCCTTCTTAACTAATCGATCTTGTACTTGGTATGGATTTTAATAGTGGTTCAAAATGGTAATTTTTGACAATTTATTTTTTTTTTCTTCCGAAATCCGAATTCAAGAGTGTAAGATTAATAGATTGATTGGTGTTCAAGTTTAACTTTTGAATTTTGGGTTGTAGAACAGAATCTTGATTTACTTTTTTGTCAATTAACTAAATCAAAAAATAAATTTTTTTAAAATCTCCCAATAAAACCAAACTTAATTAAAAATTTCAATCAACAACCTACAAATCACATTTTTTTATAACATAAGTTCCAGCAATTATTCTTACACTCTTGAATTTGGATTTCGGAAGAAAAAAAAAATAAATTGTCAAAAATTACCATTTTGAACCACTATTAAAATCCATACCAAGTACAAGATCGATCAGCTAAGAACCAAATTAACAAGTCATTACAAACGACACAAAATATTCTTTTTTCAAATTTCAGGGATTGTAAACCGGAGGTGTCAACTTGAAAAAGTTTTATCAAATAGAATGAAATTACGTGAACCATAGTCATCTATTAAGCTGAGAACATTCGATTATAAAAGAAATTAAAAGAAGAGAAATTTTGTGTTTTCTTTTTTGTCTTTTCGGAGTAAAACCAAGATCATTCTCTCAAAAGTAAAGGGAGTCAAAATTCAAGTTAGTTGCAATAAAAAGTGAACTATTAAACGATTATTTATTGTTATGTACTTGAGTTTTTTTAGTTTTATTCTTGAAAGCAGTGTTTCATAAATAAGAACTATTTTAGTGACAACTGAGGGTTCGATCTTAGATTAAAACAAAAAAATATATACAATATCAAAAAAATCAATTTTAAATCATAGAGTTTTGTGGTTTAGAAAACCTTACTTTTTTAGAGTACCTGCACCCCTTTTGATTTTCTAACCAAAAAATAATTTGGTTATTTTTTGTTTTTTTCAATTCTTTAACAATAGGACTACTTGAAAAGGGAACATATGAGTGATCTTCTATCTTTTGTTTGTTTGTTTGTTTTCACAGAAATTACTCAAATATAAAAAGAAAGTTTGAAAATTTTTATCAGAAATATTCATACAAACTTTGTTTTAAATGTAATTTGTAATCACCATTAGTGGGGAAAAAAGTGAACATGGATTTTAATCCAGAAAATTACTGAAAATTAAAATTAATATTACTTAATAGAAGAAACAAATTAACTTTACTATTATCAAAATAAAATGTGTCGGGAAGTTTAATCAGTGTACGATCATGTAAAATTTTTTCAAAAAAAATTAAACATTTACTTATTTTTTTTTTTTTGATAAATTCACTTATAATAAACACTATTTACTAATAAAAGATCTTTGATCAAAAATTATTTTTCACAATATTTAACAAATTAAGTTGTTAAATCTATTTTTCCAGGTTCTATTAAAATTTTTTTCAAATTTTGTCAGGAAAAAATTTGAATATTTTTTTTTTAACAGTCTGAGGTTACAATTATATATTTTATTAATAGTATTTTATATTTAATAAATATCTTTCAAATGGATAACCAATAATTTTAATTATTAAAGTATTATTTATTGATATAAATTGAAAAAAATATTTTTTTTTTGATTTAATGTTTTTTTTTTATTAATTTTTGAAACAATCCGAAAATTTAAGAAATTTTCTGTTTATTCCAAAAAGTAAAAAAAACTTAGGACACTCTCAATAATTAACAGCCGTTAAGTTTTTCAAAATTAAAAAGGATAGAGAAAAATCAAAGATTTTACTCTAATCTTTTGAATTCTGGAAAACATAGGCACTTTACAGCACTCTCAGCACTTGCGGTTACTCTAAGTACACTTATAATAATTATCATATGTATTTTTTATCTCTATTTCATTTTTTACAGAGGAGTACAGTATTTATATAACTATCCATTATAATCTATTATCGTCATTATCCCCAAGTTAAATTAAACTAAAATTCACCCTTTGGTTTATTTGGAATTTCTTACACGAAAAATAGACCTTTTTTCTTGACTTGAGACTTTTACAAAAGGCGGTTATACTTCACAACAATAAATTAAATAGCTCGCGGAATTTGAAATTTCTGGAATTTTGATTATATTGTGAAAAAATTTTTATAAAAAAGATGAAAGGTTAATAAACAAAATAGTTTTGTCTAACTTTTTTTTTTCACTTTTATTATTTCATGCTAGTGTGAACAAAAATAAAATTCTTGTTTTTTTTGTAAAAGAATTTTTATACTTTAATCGATCATAGAACTGATAATAAATCGAAGGCAAATATAATATTGAGATCTTGAAATTTTATTATTTAAAAAGAAATTCCTAAAAATAAAGGATCAAATTTCAAAATAGATCTCAAAAGAGTGAATTTCTTTTATTAACAAAAAACAAAAAAATAAGAAAATTACAAAAAAATTTCAACAAAATCCATTCTGAATATAAAAATTACTAAAATATCAAGAAATTTGCCTTCAAGATTTTGTTTAACTTGGGTATACACTTGGGTAGTGAATAGGGGGTTCCATTAGAACAAGAAAAAAAAAAATACACTGATTATATTTTATAACACGACTTATAGTCGTTGTTAAGCAGGAATTATATTGATCACTTTAAAAAATTTTATCCAAGAAATAGAATGAAATTTAATCTCTATATATTTGACTGATCCTTTTTTGTTGATAAATATTATGAAATATTCAAAGAACTAAGAACCCCCCTGAAACAATTATTGAAGAGTTGAAAAAAAGATAAACAAATGAAAATTTTTGGAAATTAAAAAAAAAAAAGAAAAAGTTAAAGTAAGAATAGAAGAGTTAATTAAAAAAAAAAAAAAAATTTACTTTATTAGAAAAAAATAATCCAATCAAAAATGATAACTTAATTTTATAAAGAACAATGAATTAAACTCATAGAATCTATTTTATTACTTTAATAAAACTGGGTCACTTTGACTGAAAAAGTGTTTATATTCAACGAAAAAACAATAGATGAATAATAATTGATCTTTATTTGGATTATTTTAGTAATAATTAAAGAAGAAAGAAGGAAATGGTTATTTTTTAATTCTGGAAGATGTATGAATTCTAAATTGTGTTTCTCAACTTGATTTCAAACTCATTATATAAAATCAAAATAGAACAATCAGAATTTTATATCCCATGATTGACTGAAAGAAAAAATCTTTCTCAAGGATCAAGTTGAAGTGATGAAAATTAAAATCATTTTTGAAAAAAAAATAGCTAAAAATGAAAATTCTTACATTTTAAAATTATTCTTTGCAAAATTAAAATCATATTAACTTAAATAAATCGACGACCTTAAAATTATTGTCTTAATTCTTTTTGGATTGACAAAAAAAGTTTTTAAATTATCAAAAAATGATAAAAAAAACTAATTTACAAATTTAAAACAAAAAAAAATGTAATGAATAACTATTAATATATATATATATATATATATATATATATAATTACTTATTTATTATGTTATTTAAAAATGAAAAGCACACTTAGATTAATTCTAGAATCTAAAGGGCAATCATTGGATAATAAAAACAAAACATAAAAAAGAGATACAGCTTTTACCAAAATTAAGAGACTACAAACATTTTCAGAATTTTTAGAGTTCGAGTTTTTTTTTTTTGAAAAAAAAAAAAAGAAAATTTTAAAAAGAGTTTGAAGACTCTTAATTTTGTTTCTAATTATATAAATATCCAAGCACATTAATTTTAATAAATTGATAAAATATATCAAAATTTTTTGTTTTAAAAAAAATCTTCAAATGAGTTTTCGTACAAATTGTTTTTCGAATTCCCATTTCGGGTTCTGGAATAATTTAATTTAGTTGAAAATTCATTTGATGATTCGATGGTGATTTTCCTTCCTTTATTTGTTGAAATATTAATCTTTTTCTTCTTCTTCTTCTTCTTCAATGGATCCTTTTTCCTTTTTTTTTGTGGATCAGAATGGATTTTTCGAAAAGGAATTTGATTATATTTTTCATTCCCCGTTTCTTTTTTTTTTACTTTGATTTTATTCAGTTGAAAAAAATCTTGTTTCAAAAAATCGTGTTGTAGAGTATCTTGATTTTTTCTATTTTGTTGAATGGGATTTTGTGTTGATTTGCTATTAAACTGTGATCCAAAAGGATCAAAGATCGATAAATAATTTTCATTTGATTGAGTTCGTGTTTGCTTTTGAAAATTATTATTGTTATTTTCGTTATTTATCAGATTTTTATTTAGTGATTTGGTTTCCAACTTTTTTGTAGTAAAAAGGTCTTGTTGTAATCCAAACCAATTATTTTGTTGTTTTTGAGAAACTTTATTAAGATTCCCCCCTTCAGAAGAATTCGTTTCCAATTTTATTGGATTTTTCTCTTCAAAAGAAATCAGATTAATTAAATTTTCTTGTTTTTTTTTTTCTTCAACTATTTTTGGTTTATTTTTTTCGCCAAATGAACCCTCTTCTTTATTTTCCATTTGCTTTCCAATTTCTTGATTCAATTTTTTTTCAATTTTATCTTTTGTTTGTTTCCCATCCCCATCAATTTCGTTATCGCCTTCACTTTTTGTTTCTGTTTCTGTATCAGTTTTCGTTTCAGTTTCCGTTTCAGTTCCCGTTTCGATCTCTTCCCCTTCTTCATTTTTATTTTTATTTTTTACCTTTGACTTTTTTTTGTATTTTCCTTTTTAATGATATTATTATTATTATGTTAAAAGATAATAATGAAAAAAATAAAGTAAATTTAAAAAGAAAAATATTTAGTTTTATTGTAAAAAAAAAATAAAAAAGCAGAAATAAAAAAACAATCTTTCAAACATTTATTAAAAATGTAATTTATCTTTAACAACCCAAATTCTTTTCATCAAAAAATGAAAGATATTACTTCATTATATTCATTCATATGTAAATTTCATTTATTTTTTTTTAATAGAAATAAATTTTTCTTTTCTATTTTTTTTTACAAATTAAAACTGTAGGTTTTTTTACAAACATACGACTCTATTAGAATAATAAAATTTTGAATTGAATTGTTTTTCCAACAATTATAAACCCCATTCCAAAAATTTGTATACACCCAAAATCAAAAATATGCAAAAAAAAACCTCAATTTATTTTATTTTTCCAAACTTAATATAAAATCACATTTAAGTAACAGAGTATTAATGTTTTTATAAGTAATCATTTTAATCCAAATAAAAGAAAAAAATATAAAAGTAAAAAAAAAAAAAATTAGTGTGTCCAAAATAATGAAACAAGCTGAACAAAAAATGTATTGGTAAATTTGTTGAAATTTCACCAACAATTGTTAATCGATAAAATGATAAGATAACAATCAAATTAATTGTATGTGATTTTTCAATTTAACAAATACAACACTAACCTTATATCAACCATCGAAAAAAAATTCCAGATCTAAAGAAACAGATTATGTAACTGGAAAAAATGGAAAAAAAAACAAAGCCAAAAAAAGACAAAAAATGAAATAGTTTGTAAAATCAAAATTATTTCCAAATAAATGTAAAGTGTTGTATTATTACCCTTTAAACAGTTTAAACTGTGTCCAAATTTTTGGAATTTCGTTTATTTAGCGAATTCTTTTAATTTAATTTGAATTTATTTTTTTCTTAACTGCTTTTTAATTACAATAATGTGGAAATTTTCAATATTTAAAATAAGATAATAATTGTATAATGTTATTATTGTTTTTTTTTTTTAATCAAAATATCCTGGGGGGGGGGGGGGGGGGGGTGCTTTAAATTTGAAAACTGTTTATGTTCAATTTACCGATCAGTTATACAATGATTATTATTTGTAAAAATTGAAAAAAAATAATTGCAAAAAAACTCTTATATATTAGAGGTTTTGATGATAACATATAATATCATGATATTAACAATTAATTTGCGATAATATTAAAAAAATCGATATTAGTCCTACTTTATCATGAAAAATCATAAAATCGTGATGAAATAAAAATCGTGAAAAAATGAAAAATTATTTTTTTGAAATCACCTTTAAAAAAAAATCTCTAGACTTTTATTAAAACCCTGGTACTTTTATAACCGAATTTCACCTTGAAAAATGTTAGAAAGTGTTTACAAGGGTTGTTAATTGTCTTCAAGTATTTGAAAGTATTTGAAAGTTTTTGAAAGCCATAAAGTTTTATAAACGGAATGTAGACTGTTTGTAGTGGAAAAAAAAATTTTTTTTTACAAAATATAAAATCTCAAACGAATTTATAATCAAATTAATAATTATCCATTTCAGCACTGAACTTTAATATAAAATATATGTGTTTTTTTTAAATGGAGTTATTACCTTCACAAGTCAAATAACCAAAAAAAATAAAGAGTAGTTTTCCTTCTTATTGGTGATCGATCAAACAAAAAACTTCAAAACTCTAGTTTTGTTTTCTTTACAATACAATACTGCTCAAAGAAGAATAAGAAGACAAACAAGATAAAAAAAAAATTTACAAACAATCTTAATAATTGGTGATCATCTGGCAAGGATGTTGTGAAAGCTTTTGAAGAGTTATCCAACTCCTTTTAGCTTTCATAGAATATTAAAAATGTTCTAAATCAAGAACACATTCTTTAAAGAACATGTGAATGGTTGGTTGTTTTTGACGCTCTTTTTATTCAACACAATTTACAACACCATGATTGACTGAGAAAATATTTATTTACCTTTAGTTATTATTGTTGTTGATCAAAATGGATAGATAGGTTTGTAAACCAATTTAAAAGAAAATACAATAAAACTCTTTGATCTTCTCCTTGATTAAATCAAGTATCTTTTATGTTGTTTTTTTAAAAGAATAACTTTTTTTCAAAGGATCTATTTTTTGATCAAAAAAAATTTTTTTGTAAAAATATTGCTCGATTAGTCCAAAAACCCATCAAATATTATATCACGATGACCTTTTAATCACAATATTTTGGCATTTATCACGATTTTTTAATAAAACTCATTATTTTATAGAATATCGCGATTTTTCATACGGCCAGTTCTGTTTTTAAGACACAAACTTTCAACGAAATACAAGACATAAAAAAAATCCCTAATTAAGGCACAAAATTTGAATTCTACTAAAATAATTTATGTAAAAAAAAAATTCCAAAAAATGTGCTTTAATTTGAGATTTTTTGGTACCTTATATTCCATTGAAAGTTTGTGTCTTAAAAATAGGACTGAATCTATTATCGCAATAATATTGAATATCTCAGTTTTATGCATTATTGCGATTTGATAAAAATAATCGCGATTTTTGTAACTTTATCGTGACTTTAGTAAATATATCATCAAAGCATCTATTATATCCAAGTTGATAAAGATACAAATAAACTCAAGAAGCTTGGGGATTTTAAACAAATTTTAATTTTTGTGGAAAGAAAATTATTATTTGTTTTTATTTTTGGCAAAAATATTTTTTTTCTCAAAATTATCATTTTTTGGAGTTTATTACTATTTTTTTAAAAAAAAAGAGTTTCTGATACCTTCTTTTTACAGAATAAATTGTTTCGATATTCTTTTAAAATATTAAATATTTATATTTATACTTAAATCCCTTATAATTTCTATAAACAATTAAATAAGAATAAATATTTTTTTAAAAAAATTAATTTAAAATAGTTCATAAAACTTTTAATTATAGAGTTATTTATCTCTAATTCTTCTTGATTTTTTTTTTTCAAATCTAAATGAGTTTTTTACCATTTATCGTTTTGTAAATTAGTTATAGGCCCATTAAAATAATTTTTCATTAAAATAAAAAATAATTGGTTTTTTACTCAATTCATTGCAAAATAAAAAATTTATAAACCCATTGATTCATAAAAGGATAACAATTAAAAATAGATTTTTGTTAGAAAAAAAAAAAAGTAATTTTGAAATATTTCTGATAAAGCTCTTAATATTTATTAAAATATTTTAATAGAAAGAATATCGTTTCAATTTATTTTTTAATTGATTTTATTTTATAGCTGAAGTTAATATATGGAAGTTTAATGAGACAACATTAGAATTCAAAATTAATTTACCTATTTACAACATCTTAAAGTACAATTTATTATGTTTTTACTTAATTTAAATTGTTTTTCGTTTTTTCTTTTTCATTTTTTATTGTTCTTTTATCTTATCTAAAAGAAAAAAAGGATAATCAAATCCAGAAAATATTTATCAAAAACGAGCTAAATCTCTATTACAAAAAAATAACCAATATTATTTCCAATAATATTAGCAAGGAATTTTCACAAAACAATTTATTTTCATTGTTTTTTTTGTGAGATTTCCCCTTTACAAATTCCAACAACAAAAATTTTTCAACTTTGTCAATTATTTTTGATCAGTTGAAAATTAAACTTTGTATCGATAAAATTAAAAACATTTTTTCGAAAAATAACTCTAATTGTAAAAAAAAAATTCGAAAGATCACCTAATATTATTTTTTAGTTGCCTTTCAAAAAAACAAATTCCTTAAAAAAATTTTTTTTTATCAGGTAGAAAAATAAAAAACAATAAGTTGCCTTAAATCCTATTATTTGAGTTCTAAATTGGTTAAATTTCTTTTTAAAATCAATTTTATATTTCTAATATAATTTATTTTTTATTTTTTTACTTTTTGCTGAAAATCTTGTAATGTATTTTTAAAAGTTCAATTATAAAAAATAATTGATAATCGAGACAATTTTTTTGAAACCCTTTATATAAACAAAGTTTAATTTAAAAGAAATTATCAAATATTATTTTCGTTCATGCTTTTTTTTTTTTTTTTTTTGTGATTTTTTATTCTTTAGTTTAATTTTAAAATTTCTGATTAATTGCTTTTGTATTTTATTTTTCTTCGGTTTTAATAATGTAAATATAATACCATAACCCAAAAATTTTCTTTTTTATATGAATTTGTTTATATATTCAGATTTTTTCTATTATTTTATTTTTAGAAATAATTGTCTAAAATCGAGAATAAAAAATATTTTTTGAAGAATAAAATATAATCAAAAATATTTTGTTAAGGAAAAAAAAAACTGCGAGAAACTTACTTTTAGTAAAAGTTTCAGAAGAAACTGCTAAAGTATTTTGAACTTTCCTACTTCTTTTTCTCACGCACTGGAGTTTCTTTTCGTTGTGTAATAATTCAACAATTAAAATAGCTTTATTTTTAATATTTTCCCCACGATCAATACCCTTTACAATGTACTGAAATTTCTCTAAAGTTCGAATTTCTTGAATATGTTTTTTTATATATTCTATAACAGTTTCATTACCGTGCCGAAGCAAGTACTCAACAAGATCTAGTGCCTAATTAAATTTGTTTTTAATTGTAGATGGGATTATTATTTAAGAGAAAGAAAAGAAAATGTTAATTCTAAAATCAAATTGTTCTTATCAAATTTTATTTAATTTTTTTTTCTTATTATTATCAGAAAATCAATTTGAGTAAAATAAGGATAACCACTTATTTTATGATCAGTAAGGTATATTTTTCTGAATTGGAGTTTGAATTTTTTTGTGTTTTTGTGTTTATTACATTTGAGATCTTTGAACTTTTTTTTATTATTTGCATTTTTTAAAATTTGAAAATACTAATTGTTTTTTTTTATTTTTATTTTTTTATTTTTCAATTAAGATCCTGTGAAATTTTTTTTTTGGTTATTTGAATATTGCCAAAAAAAAGAAGTGTAATTTCACAATGTTACTTTTCGAGTCAATGATTCCTCAAATATGAAAAAAAATCACATAACAGCTCGATTTTTAAAGTTTAGAAAACAGGTTTACCATACTTTTTTTGCCATTTTTTTATTATTAAGGTGTTAAAAAATTTTATGGGTATATTATTAATTTTCAAATTTGGTCAAATTGTAAAATTTGTCAAATTGATTTTTTTCGTATTTTTGAATATTTTCGAATTATTTTCATTGTTATGAAAGTTTTTAATGGTTTTTATAATTGTGGAGAGGGGAAATCAAAAAGATTATTTTGCTATTAGTGGTATTTTATTACTTAAATTGTAGAAAATCCAAAATTGTGAAATCATCAATACTAAATATTTTCAAAAAATTTTTCCAAACCCATTTCCAAAAGAAAAAGTTAAGTGGAAATTTTTTTCCCGGTTAAAAAAAGTTAGAAAAGTCTAATTCCTTATTTTAATAATTTTTTTTTCAAAACCCTGGACAGAATTCTCTATCATAGCATCCAAACCACCCAAACGTACTTTAGCATACTCAAACCCAACCTAACCTACCCGGAAAGGGTGTTTTAAATACACAATCAAATATATTTCAATGGAATTAACGATTTTGAAAAAAATGAGATTTTCATCAATTTTGAATTTTGACCAAATTTGAAAAATAATAATTTTCCCCATTTTACCAATTTTGAGTCACACAATTTATTAAGAAAGCGAATTATTCAAATCATTTCTTTAACAAAATAAATAATTTATTATTTTTAATAAAAAGGGTAGTGTAATTTTTCATCTTAGAAAATATTTACGTTCGAATTAAAAGATGGAAATCAAAAAAATTAAAAAATTGATCATAAAAAAATAAAATAAAAAAAATTTATTTATTGATCTTATCCCTAATATTTTTTGAATTTTATGATTCTTGATTTGGTTTTATTTTTAATTCTTTATAGAAAATAATTTTGTTTGTAAAATTTTTGAGAAACAAATTACTTTCTATTTCTAAAGAATTAGAAAATGAATTTAAAAATTAATTTTCAATTAAATTAATCTAATTCATGATTCAGTTGTGGAAAATAGGATATTTTTTGAATTATTCTTTAGAAATTAAGCTTTATTGAACGAAATTCATTTGATTTTATAATTATTTATTTTCCATTAAATTGAAAACTCAAAATAATTCTAATTATAATTTTTTGATTGAAATGTTTTCAAGATATTTTCTTTTATTTTAGGTTTGAATCTTTTGTAGCTTGTTTTTGGATTGCGAGAATTTATTCCTTTTTACTTTAATCTTTGAAACAGTATTTTTTGTTTGTAGTCTTGATTTGATAAAAATATTTGAAATTGGAATTTTGAAAGAAAATTTGTGAAAAACAGGTTTATTGTAATAAATAATAAATAAGAATGGGGCGAGAGATCCAAGGCAATAATTTTTTTGGGATTCATACAAATTAAGAAGATAAAGCAGAAAAAAAATCTTCAAAAATAGGCTTGGTTTTTTTTTTTTTTCAATCTCGATTCCAACAAATTTATTTGGAAGGGTGATCTTTCATGTTTGGTCTTCTAAAAGAAAATATTTGTTTCAAATACACACCTTAATGGGTATATTTTTTTCGTTTACGGTTTGATTAATTTCGCTCGTTTGTATAAACACATATATAGATCCAAAACAAAAATTTAATAAAACCAAAAATTTAATCAAAAAAAATGTTGAAAAAATCGAAAAATGAAATTTTCAAGTCTGAATTCCTTTGAGGTTCGTTTTCTTTTCACAAATAGAATAGCGAATGGTGTTTTGGTTTCAAAATTTCAATATCTGGTGGTACTCAAAATATTTTTCAGTAAGATTTACACAATCAAAATTTTTCAAAATGGTAAAATGTTCTTGCTTCCTTAAATTTTTTTAAAATATCATTTTTAAATAATTTCTGAGAAAGATCCTTTGGCTTTTTTTCAACTTATAATTCTTACAATATTCTGAAACTTAAAAATAAAATTTCATTTACTAATTTAAAAATAACCTTATTAAAGTTCTCTTTTATGGATTATTTAGAATAGATTATTTTGGTGTGTTAATATAATAGTTAATGTTTGAAAGTAATTTTCGAAATGCAGAAAAATAAGTTCTAAAAAAATAAAATTTAAAAAAATATTTCTGAAAAAAGACAATTTTTCTGTTTTTATACTTTAATTACGTACTAGTAAAAAAAAAGGTCAAAAGAAATTCAGAGTAATCAAATATCAAAACACTTCATTAAGGTTCAATACTATCTAAAAAGAATAAAATTGGAGTTGGGACCTGAATGGGTATTAAAATTTAATATTCTCTGAGGGTTTAAATAAACTTTGTTTCAGTCAAAGGTACCCAATAAAAATTTTAAAATATCAATTATTTTTTATAATAGACCCTTGAAAAACAAATAATAAATAAGTAGAATAATAAAGATTGAATATTTTAACTGATATCCGCCTGAAATAAATCTTATCAAATCAATAGATTTTCTTTAAAATTGAAAAATTTAAAATTCTTTAAGTCACATTTTAAGAAAAATAACATGGTTTATTTTGATCTTAAATTGGAAGATCCAAAAAAAATTCCAATCGAAATCAATATTATTTCTCTACGACCATTTCTCAATGTTTCAATAGCATTCGAGTAACGTGTTTTTACGAAGTAACTATAGATCTTAAAATAAAAAAAAAATTTTGCAAATGAATTAGGTTTCAATAAAAAAGGAAAAAAAAAAACCCAAATTTTTAAATTTTGAAAGAGATATATTGACTCAACATTCTTTTAAGTCTAAAAATATGCTTTTTGCCATAAAAGTGATATTCACTTATCACAAAATTAGGACAACCCTTAATACCCTCTTGAAAATTTTTTGAACCCTTTTAGTGAAGGTTTGAGAAGCAAGTACGAAAGGTATTTTTACAAAAAAGAATGGCTTGTGAGTGAAATTACCCCAAAAAAGAAATCTGTGATTTTATATTCATCAAGTTAATCCCAACAAAAAAACTGTTTGTAGATCAAAAAAAAAGAAACTATATGTCTAAAATGGAATTAGCATTCAATTAAGTGTTACGCTCTCCTACAAACAAAACCCAAAATCGTCTTTTAATTGTAAATTTTGTAAATGTATCAGTACAAAAAGTCGACCAATCAATGAAATGGCTGTAATTATTTTTCAATTACGACTGTTTAAAAAAAGTCAGGAATTACAGTTTTATAAGTGGATCTTCAAGCTGTCTAATTCAATGTTTTAAGCAGTTTGTCCAACGCTTTCAAAAACTATTAGTTATCACTTTTTTAACACTAACCGAACTCAAACTGTTTAACTCGACTCTTTTTAAGCAACCAGAGCAACACTTTGAAAACTTTGTGTATTTACTTTTTTAAAAGTACTGTATTTACTTTTTTTTGTTTTTGTTTTTCTTTGTTTTGTAGGGGGCATTTTGAATTTTGAATTCAAATTAATTGAATCTTTGATTTACTTTTGAAAATTGAACTTTCATACAATTAAATACGAGAACATGTACAATATAAAATTTGAATTTTTTTACCATCATATTTGGGAGGTAGTAAAAGGTGTTTTTTACAATTTTTTTTTTTTGCAAAAAATAGGATCTGGTTGAAACAGAATATTTTTCTCATTCACAAATTTTAATTTTTTCAATTGGAGAGAATAAAAGTTCCATTTATAAAATATTGACAAACAAGTTGGAAGAAAAAAGAAAGAAGAAGAAAAAAGTAAATAAAAAAGAAAAAAAAAAATACAATAAAAATAAAAGAAAAATTTACTTTATATATTCTTCTCCAGTATTTCACGGACTCATTTAAACGAATAGAAATTTGGTTCATAATCTTTAAACATTTAGAACTTTTTAAATAGTTCGAAACAAATTGGATAAATAATGGGAAAATAAACAGAATCACAATAAAAAAAAAAAAAAAAAAAAAAAAAGAAAAAGACAATTAGAATGATCACAAAAAGATTTTTTTGCAATATTTTTAAACATTTAAAAAAAGGTTTTCATAGTACTTTGAATAGGTTAAACTTGCTATTTTTGATAACAATTGAGTGTCTGTTGCCCAGTCTTCATTTTTTGTTGCTTCTCGTACCAGTAATTCTGTATCACTTAATTTTTTAACAAATTTTGTTCTTGTTTTTTTTGGATTATTGTTGTTTTTTAGTGAAAAGATGAGAAAGAAACAAATCAATTTTCAATAATAATCTCAGTGGGTAGGATTTGTTATTTATCAAAATGTGATCTGAATTTTAAAATACAAACATTTTTTTTGGGAAATTACTCATCAAGCAAAAGAAAAACAAAAGCCGAAGAAGAAATAAAAAAGTAAAAAATGATTATGAATTTTTACTAATTAATTCAAATTTGGGAAAGTGACTATTAAAAGATAGAGGGAGTCGTTTATGTTTTTAATAGCCTAGAAATTACAAATTAAAAAAATTATTTTGCAATTGTTTTTTTTACTTCTTTTATTAATGTTTTGTTTGATCAGAAAGAAAATAATAATAGTTTTATAGAAACCAACTTAAAGTATTTGTAATTGCATAATTGGAATAAAATGATAATTTGCTTGTCAGGAGTAATTGAAAAATAAATGGGAAAAAATTTTCACTTTCATTTTCCTTTTTTTGAAAAAAAGACTTTTTTCAAATTTGGGATTATAATTTTTGCTTTCTTTTTATTTCTTTAGTACTTTTTTAGTTGAGATATGTTTATTTATTTTGTTTGAAAGAAAAATCTTAAATGAAAGACAGATTTAGGAATTGTAAAAAAGAGAATAAGATATTGATAAATTCAAATAAATTTCTCAAAATTTTTATTTCATTTTTGATTTTGGAATTTTTTTACCGGAGTTTTAAATACTGATAAATTCAACAATATTAGATAAAATTAGATACTCAATTTAAATTTTTGTAATCTTTCTAACCTTAAATTTTAAAACAACTAAAGAGAAAGACTCTTTCTCAAGTCAAACCAATTTTATAAAGTTTTTTAATAATTACGTTTATAAAATACTCCACATAAAGAGTAAAAAAAACTTTCTTTAATGGAAAATAAATCACCCAAAATTTTCTCCCTTTAAAATTTAATTTCCCAGTCTTATTTCTCAACACAGAGCCAAATTTTTTCCGAGAACAAAAATTTTTGATCATTTATTTAAATTTATCCGCATTCAAAACATTTTTTTCAGTCTAGGATACCTAGTTTTTATTGAAGAAATAATTCATATTCTTTGGGTATAATGCATTATTCTTCTCTCAAAATAAATTGTCTATTTTAGGATCTGATCATTTTTACATTATTTTGTAAATTTTTTTTTTTTTGTATTTTACATTTTGCTGAATTGTTCTGTTTTCATTTCTTTTTTTTATTTAAAAAAGTCAATTTGAAAAAAAAAAAAAAAATGATTTGAAACTTCAAATTAACTTTAAGAATATGAAGATATATAATTTCTTTTCAAAAGAATATACAAGAAAGTTAAAAAATCTTATTTTCAACAATTTTAATTTTCTAATGAAATCGAGAAATTTTGTTCCATAGACCCCAATGAATGGAGTTCTAAAATGTGTTTTAACATATTATTTATTTCAAAAATTTATATTTTGGTCAGGTATTTAGTTTATGACTATCGACTCTAATACGGAGTTTAAAATTTTTCGTATTTCTAAACTATCTAATTTTGGTTGATTCGTAATAATAAAGTTGAAATATTTATTTTTGAAGTTCCATTTTGAGTTAAACATATTTAATAAACAAGTTGTATAACCAAGCTCTATAAAAAAACAATTAAACTGATGTATGAAGAGTAAAACACAATGAAAGATGAAAAGTAATTTTTACAATTAATAAAAAAGTACACTTTTTTCACAATATGATTAAAAAGTTTCATTAAGAGAATTAATTTTTTTTCAGCTCTCCAGTTGTATTTAGATTAATTGAAAATGGTTCTTTTAACCCAAGTAATAGTTTGAAAGAATTATCTAGATAATTTGATTAAAAAAATCATTTAAAAATTAAAACTGTACTTTTAACGATTTTTCATTCATTATATTCTCTAAATATTCATTTCTCCAATTCTGAACTTTTGTAAATGGCTTAAATAGATATTAATATTATTTATTATCAAAAGAATTATAAACTAAGCACATTTGTAAAAAAAAAAAAGTAAAAAAAAAAAAATGATTAATAACCTCAATCTAACAAAAAAATAAACCACTTTATATTTTGCTGTGAAATATAACAATTTATCAGAATCAAATTTACAAAAAAAAATATCAAAAATATTATGTAAAATTTATTCTTAGAAAAAATACCCAGAAAAACTTTACAGTCATTAATAAAAATGGTTTTTTATCAAAAAATAAATAAATAAAGCTTAATAAAGAGATAAATCATCTTGACTCCTATGTTAATTAACTAAAACCAAGATTTTTAAAAATATCTTAAAATCGATTTCATCTATTCAAAATAATTTAATGATTCAAGTTTCTCAAGATTTTTGTATAAATTCTTTTTTTTATGAAAAATTAAAAATTTATTCATTTTTTTATTATTTTGAATGGAATAAAATTTATTTCCTCTTACAGCCGTTAGTTTTTTTATTAATTTTTGTAACAAACAGTAAAATTTAATAAATTTTATTTATTCCAAAAAAGTTTAAAAAACTGCGTTTAGGTTTTCCAGAATTCAAAAGAATAAAGTAAAATATATTTGATTTTACTTTATTCTTTTTAATTCTGGAAAACCTAGGCACTTGACTTTCACTTTTCGTTAGGTTTTCCATAATTCAAAAAAAAATTGAGTAAAATCTTATATTTTACTCTATTCCTGTAAATTCTGGAAACACACTCTTGGTATTTCTTAAGTTTTTTGTTTATTTGTAAAATCAATAGATTTTCGTTAGGTTTTTTTGAGTTTTCTTTTGATTTTCCAAATAAAATAGAAAACCTCAAAAAAACCAAGAACATTTTACAAATAAAACAGAAAACCTTAAGAATTACGGCCATTAGGTGATCCAAAATTCAAAAAAAAAGCAATTCGGTTTTCCAAAATTTTAAAGAATTGAGTTAAATCTTTGATTTTACTCTATTCTTTTGAATTCCGGAAAACCTAGGCACTTGACGGTACTCTACGACACTCTACAACACGAATTCCCGAAAAAATGATTGATATCTTCATCTATTTCTGAGTTATGTTATTTTTTTGCATAGATTGCAAGATTTTTTTTTTATTTTATTCTTCTCAGAAACATAAGAATATCTGTTTAAATAATTTGTCAAGTTTCAAAGTTTTTAGGATCTTGTTGGATACGAAAAGTATTGACTTGAATTGTCCAGTTGATGAATGAAAGCAAAATCTGAAAATAACATTATTATAGTTCAAAGGATTCGAATTTTGACAATAAAAAAATAACCAAAAAGAAAATATAAAAAATTCATAAGAAAAAAAATATATATATTATTATATATTTGGAAGTGTTTTAATTGGGAAGTCTAAAAAAAAATGGAATTTGGTCTTTCTTAATGAAAAATTTTCAAGTAACCAAATAAAAATAAAAAATAATATGAAACTTTTTGAAGGAGTTTAAAAGTGAACAAAAAGTGTCAAAAGTCTTTTATTTATTAATAACCCAAAGGATTTTCCCAGTAAACTTGGCCTTCTTTTATTTTCGAATGGGTCATTTGTGCAAATTCCGATGTTGTAGCTTGGCAGTCCTTCTCCCAATTATTGATGTCATAACTTGCCACTAACTTTTTCCATGTTTCATAATCACAAAAAACATCTGCACAACCGTCTGTCAAAAATTCTTCCCCGTTATATAAAACTCTAATGAACGCGTCTTCGCCGTCGACCCAAGTTTCGATCCTTACATTCGAAGCGTATTGTGGATAAATGACCTTTTTCACAGCTTTGATTGCCATCATAAAGGGCGCAACGGTTGAGTCGTGCCCGGAAAAGTGGAAGAACTTGGTCTCGATCTCATTGTTTAATGCCTTGTCGATATTGCTCACCATGCGGTTGATTAATAAAGCAGAGTCCAAGGTGTAGAGTGTCTCGTTTCCGTATTGCGCGTTATACTCCCAGGACATTTCGTCTCTTAGCTGTGTCAATGTGTCGTCATCGATCCCCTCCGGTAATCCGAGGCCATGCATCTTGCGAACCCACAGTGTATCGGAAATGTGGCCCAAGGTGAAGCCCATAAGGTCATCGACACCAAAGGCCTTGTTGACTTTGTCGGCCAATTCCTGCTTTGATTCTTCATGCTCTTTCCACATCTCGGTCTTTTTCGTGTCATAATAGATTTCGGAAATGCGTGGGCAACGATCCCAATTGACAGAGATAAATGAGCTCATGTAGTCCGTGGTCCCAAGATCAATCACACTTTTAATCTCGTTGCCATTGGCTTCCTCGGGGGGGTAGAGGCCCAATTGCAGGGACTCTGCAGATTTGATTGTTCTGTGGACGTCTGTTGAAAGGATTGAAATGAGAGACGTGTTCAGCTTTTCTGGGAGGAATTTGTTTTCAACAATGTATGCCTGTCTTAAATCTTCGCCTAACGAGCGATGCTCTTCGACGCCAAGACTGGTCAATTGCCCTCTCCCACAATTCCCATAAAAATATTCCCTCTTGTTGAGATATCGCTTTCGATAAAGCCTGTTGATATACTGTGGATCCTGATTGCTGAGGGATGGTGCAGTGTACGTTTCAGAAGTACAATTATAAACTGCCTCTTTTGTGAGCCGGTACAGTGCTGTTCGATCGCCATGCCTAAACATTTGTAAAAAAGATTTAGTAAGCGTAAGAATTTTTTTTTTGTTTAATTTTGGGTGGATCGATGAGAAAAGAAAGTAAGAAAAAAATTCGATTCTTTGGTGTGAAGAAAAGCGAGCCCAAAGTTGTTTTTTATCAAATTGTTTAGTTTTGTTATTCTGGTTTTTAAAATGCTCTTTGTTGTTAAGGAACATTTTTTCTGAAAATGTTTGTCTAGGAAAATTTATTGAAATTCCTTTGTTGAAAGTTTTTTCTTTTTTGAAAGACAACTTTTTTTGGGGTTACCTTTTCTTTGTTCAAGAGTTTTTTTTTTTTTTTTTTTTCTGTTTAATTGGTGGAATTAAAAGTGAACCTTGTGTGCACTTGTACTAATTTAAGAACACGATCTGATCGAGCAATTATAAAAATCAGTAGAAACAAAACAAAAAGATTTATTTTGAACATTTTTAAAAAAAATGAAAAAAGCATTTTTGAGTTCACAACAAAAAATCTTATGACTTTGACTAAGCTTATCAGCTTTGCAAAGCACTTTCACTTTCAAGGTGTCTGAAAGTGTTTGAAAGTTGTGAAAAGACTAAAAGCTTGATAAAAGTCATAAGATTTTTTGTAGTGTCATGACAAAAATAGTACATAAATTGAAGTCATTTTTTTTACTTCACAACACTTTTGTTTTTTGAAATTGTTATTAATTATGAAAGGAATTACAGATCAAAATTCAAAAACTTTAAATTAATAAGTTTTTACAATTCAAACTTTTAAAACATGTAATTCAAACAACTTTCCAATTTTTGGTTTTCATAAAAAAGAGTTTCAGGTTATTGAAAGTTAACAAATGTTTTACTTTTTGATAGAACTTTCTAAAATTTGAATTAAATTCAAATTGTTATTTGGTTGTTAATTATTATTTTTTACCCTTTTTTTTAATTTTTTAAAGTTTTTGTTGAGTAGATGAAATTTGAAAAAATATGAAAGAATATTTAGAAACTAAAATCTTTCAAACTGTTAGTCTGAAAGTTCGGAAAGATCTTGAAAGTATTTGTATGGATTGTGCTATTCTTGTCATGGTGTATTACGATCTTCTCTTGTCAAACTTGTAAATAATAACTTGTAAACTTGGCATTCTTTCAAAAAGGTTTCTGACTTGATGTTTCTTTAAGGGGATGAAAAATAATACCTTTTTTGAATTGCTTAATAAATTAGGAATTGTACCTTTTGAAGAGTAGTACATCAAATTAATAAAGAATATTCATATCTTATAAGAACGAATTAATGGAAAATTCTTGAACTACTTATTGATTTAAGCAATTCTCAAAAATATTTTTAAGTTGGTTTCTTGATGAAAAAATAAAAGAGAAAATTTCAAGTTTGAAGAAACTGAGACTTGGAATTAAAATTTATTTGTTTGATAATAAAGTTTATTTACAATATAACCAACACTCCAGAACTTCACAATATTTGAGGCATTATATTTATTTTTGTAATTCGTATTAACACGTTTTTTGAAAGATCACTAGTTGTGAAAAAAAGGTGTTTTTGGAGGAAGAATAATTCCAATAAACTGATGGATGAATTATAGTTTCATTCAGCTTGGAGATATTTACTTTAATAGATAAGAACTCATAGTTTTGAAAATACTGTACTCTACTAATAAAACTGAAATCGAGAAAAAAAAAATACTAAAGATGAATATTTAGTGTATCTAAAGTTCCTAGGTTTTCAAGAGTTCAAAAGAATAGAGTAAAATCAAAGATTTAACTCAAATATTTAAAATTTTGGAAAACCTAATTGCATTTTTTTTGAATTTTGGATCACCTAATCGCGGTTTTCTTGAAGTTTTCTGTTTTATTTGTTAAATGTTCTAGGTTTTTTTGAGGTTTTCTATTTTATTTCTAAAGTAAAAAAAACCTAAAGAAAATCTATTGATTTTCAAAATAAATATAAAACTCAAAAAAATCTAACGAAAATCTATCGATTTTCCAAATAAACAGAAAACTCAAGAAAACTTAACAGCGCTTTTTTTAATTTAAGAAATTAATAGAAAATTTCAAAAATTTTCTTTTGATTTGACAAATTAAAAAAAAGCTAACGGCAGTTTTTCCAGGATTTAAAAGAATAGAGAAAAATCGATATTAATTTAACTTTATTTCATTTAAATAACTGAAAACCTAATGAAAAGCTGAACTAGAGTGTCCACTGTTTTACAGAATTCAAAAAAGATGAATAAAAATTTTCCTTTACTTTCGAAAATTAAAAATAAACCTAAAGAAAGTGTCCGCCAAGTGCTTTAGAGTACCCAGCTATTCAAGAATTCAAAATAATGGATTAGAATCAAAGATTTTCATCAATTCTTGTAAATTCTGTAAAAGTTAACTACAGTTTTTTTTAAAATCTAACCAAAAAAATAAAAAATATTTTTTTTTCCAATACAAATCAATAACTAATTCTTTAATTGGCATATTAATTGGTTACCTATTTAAAATAAATTTATTAAATTTAAAAAATAATTAAAAGATATTATAAAATATCCTTTTTATATTCGCCAAAATGTTTTCAAATTTATTACTTATTAAATATGAAAAAAAATTAACAGAAACTGAAAAATTGTAAATATCGACTTAAATAGTAAAATATCTTGAAAAATTATTAGTGTTGAAAGATTTTTTTATTTACCAATGTTTTTTTACAAGTGGATATCAAACAGTGGAAAATTAGCAAATCATTTAATTTTTTTTTTTGAAAATTGTTTTTTCATGTTTTAAAAATATTATTTAAAGTCAGTTTGAAATTTAAGACAAAATTTTCAATGAAAATTAAGAAACAATAAAAATCTCCAATTAAGGCACAAAATTTGGAATTCTAGTTAAAAAATTTGTGTAAAAAAAAATTGCAAAAAATATTTTTTAATTTGAGATTTTTCTATGACTTAATTTTGTTTAAAGTTTGTGTCTTAAAAGTAGAACTGAATGTATTATAAATACTTAAAAAATAATTATAAATCGGGTTTAATTATTATTTATTCTATAATATTTAAGAATGTATATATATATATATATATAAACTAGATTCCAAAATTTCGACACAGTTTAAACAGTTGAAAGAACATCATTACAACAATTTACATTCAAATTGGAAAGAATTTTGATTTTACAAACTATTTCATTTTTTGTCTTTTTGTTTTGTTTTCATTTCTTTTTTTGCAGTTATTTAATCTGTTTCGTTAGATCTCGAAATTTTTTTTCAATGGTTGATAGAAGGTTAGTCTTGAGTTTGTTAAATTGGAAAATCACATACAATTGGTAGATGGTATCTTATCATTTTATCGATCAATAATTGTTTTTGAAATTTCAACAATTTTACCAATACATTTTTGTTCCAGCTCGTTTCATTATTTTGGACACACCTATTTTTATTTTTGAGTTTTATATTTTTTTTCTTTTATTTGGGTTAAAATGATTACTTATTAAAACATTAATACTGTGTAACTTAAATGTGGTGTTATATTAGGTTTGGGAAAATAAAATAAATTGAGGGTTTTTTTATGCCTATTTTTGATTTTGGGTGTGTCCAAATTTTTGTAACGGGGGTTATTTGTATTTTTTCTGTTGGAATAGATGAGAAAAAATTATTTTAAAAATACATTGATTTGAGTCGATTTTTTTCCAAAATAGTTTTATAATATTTTGATTTCAAAAAATGTACTCAAATTAATATATTATTAAAATAATGTTTTTTCATCTATTCCATAAACCAAAACACAAATTAAAAATAAAATTAAAATTTATTAAATTTTAAAGATTTCATTTTAATGTAAAAACATACTAACCCCTTAACAAATATTGAAACTGTATGATTTTTGGATATTATGTTGATGTCTAAAAAACATTATATTTTTTAAAAGAATGTTCAGTCAAGAGATCTTTTTTAAATATTAATGTTTAGATAATTATTTTGAAACTTTTTATATTGGGTCAAATATTTTTATCAGAGAATTAAAATTAACAATTTGTCTTTAAAATCCAAATACAAGGATGATGGGTACTTTCCTATTTATTTCAAAGTGTTACAGAATTTTCTATCAAATTATTAAGAAACTACGTTACCATCTGTAATGAATTTTCAGTCGGAGGCAAAAATAATTACTATTAAAATTTTACTTCTTTTGTTCTGATAATCTGGATTTTTTTGGATCAATAATGTTTTTCCTAATTTTCATCAAATTTCAACAGAAAAATTAAAATTTCATCAGTTAGTTCCACTTTTAAGACACAAACTTTCAACGAAAATTAAGGCACAAAAAAAATCTCAAATTAAGGTACAATAAAATTTCAAATAAAGGAATTTTTTTTTATACAAATTATTTTACTAAAATTTGAATTTAGTAGATTTACTTTGAGTTTTTTTTCTAGTGCCTTCTTTTTCGTTGACAGTTTGTGTCTTAAAAGAGCAACTGGCTGTAGTTTATTGACTTTTTCTTTAATTAAGTTTCCTTTTAAAGAAAGTTTTTACATCTACTACTTTAATGTTAAATTCTGAAGTTACACCCAATAAAGATATCAATAATCCAAAATAGTCTTTCGTTGAATTTTGGAGTAAAAATTAATTCACTTCTGAGTGAATGTTTATTTCGATTGTTCACTTTTCTTTTCAAAGAATTTTTACAAATAACCTTCAGTATATGGACGATTTCAAAAAGGCAAGTTCAATTTCAAAAAAACATTTTTTGGGTTTTTGTTAAACTTTTTTTCTGTATTTATGAAATTAATATTTTGCTTTGGGCTAATCACAGCACTTTTTTTCATCAATTTTTCTTTTTGTGAAGAATCTTCTGAAAGTGTGTTTTCATTTCTCTTTTCTTTTTTATCAAAATGAAACCAAATAATAAAAAAAAACTTCTTTTGGATCATTAATCAATTTTGAATAAACAAAAAAAAAAAAAAAATATAATAATAATACACCAAAACAACAAACCAATACTAAAATAACCAAAATTCATTCAAAAACAACTACACTTAAAACAAAATGTTGTAACAAATGATTATAATAACAATCTTTTTTCTTTTTTTAATTTTTTCTTTTTTAATCCTTCTCCTCTTTCAAACGTGCGTGGTGTGTGCAAAATTCGAAACACCTCATAAACAAATCAATACTCATTTCACAAATAATCAAAAAATAATAAAAATACACAAAAATATCAACAAAACAAAATCCAAAGCTGAATGTGATAATCCTGTTGACTTGATCTTAATCTTAGATCATTCCGAATCAATTTTAGAGGATGAGTGGGATCAAGTAAAGGACTTTGCAAACTCTGTTGTAGATCGCTTCAATGTGAGGGGAGACTCTGGTGCATATATTGCCATTATCCAATTTGCAACACGAGCAGAATTGTCCATGTGTCTTACGGGATCCACGTGTGCATTAAGGAAAGGCATTGAGACTTCTGCAGATGTCGGAGGAACTACAAACATTTATTCTGGGCTCGAGTTATCGCAAACCGAATTTAACGAGCATGGAAGAACAGGCGACGAGCATCAAAAATTGGTGGTTTTAATCACTGACGGCGCGGATAATACAAACACTGACGAGAAGTTGGAGGGCATTGCAGATGACTTAAAGGACGACGATGTGAAAATATATTGTATTGGCGTCAAAACAACAGACACAAACAAAGATCGAATGTTTGGGACCTTCGAGTTGATTGCCTCGGATCCATTTGACGAACATGTGGAATATGTTGAAGAGGGGTATTCCGGGCTAGGAGGTGTCCTGTCGGACATCATTAATAATGAGTGCGTAGAGTTTAGTGCATCAAGCTGCCCAGGTGCTCTGATCGTGTTATCCTTATTATTGCTGTTATTGATTAGCAACATGGTTCCACTCTTCAAAATACGACCCGAAACAAGAAGGTACACCTATTACGCACACTACGTTACCTGTTTCTTTTTAACCCTAGTTTTTATTCTAGTTTGCGCCCTGACAGCATCAAATAATTCCAAAACACAATACAAATTATGTGTTGCTATCATCGTCTTTACAGTACTTGGCATTGTTACTTCAATCGTTTCAATAGCCATTCTTTGGAAACAACACAGAGATATGACACCTCCAAAGGGGCTGTCAAAGGCTGGATTAGCTACCTTTGAACACGGTGGACAAACACCTTCTGGAATGAAGGCATTTAGAACCGAAGAAACTAAAGTTGACGTGCCTTATGATGACCTTAAGGAACATCTTGACGGACGTTTAATGCACGAAGAAGAAGAAAATTAATCAATTCTTTTTTACAGTTTTTTTTTTTTTTTCAGAATTTAGAATTAATTTATGTATTCTTTTTGTATTTTCTTTTTCTTTTTCTTTTTTTCTTCCTTTTTTTCTTCCTTTTTCTTTTTCTTTTTCTTTTTCTTTTTCTTTTTCTTTTTCTTTTTCTTTTTCTTTGCCTTTGTTTTTTTTTTTATCATTATCCTTTGATTTTATAAAATTTAATTCCAAAGAGGTGTTGATCAACTGTTTTATTTTTTTTACCGTCCTTCATTATGTTTATTTTTTATTTTATTTTGCCGATAACCGGATATCTTTAAATTATCTATTTAAAATAACGACTTTAATAAATAAAATTGTCAGAAGTATTAATACATGGTGTAGTGTAAATGATTTATTACCAGAAAAGAGATCAACAATAATTTAACAAAATATCATTATGGTATCTGTATTTTATCGTCAGTGAGTATTCCTTTTATGACTAACAGCACATTTATTGAATTAAAAGAATGCTACTACAAAGGTGTATTTTTAAAAGTTGAAATTTAGGGTTTTTTTTTTTTTTTAGAGTTTTTTCATTGGTTTGCTAAATTCTTTTCTGATTAAAAGTTTAAAAATTTAGCTTGAAAGGGTTCCAAAAACAAAATTTCATTGTTCCAAGGCACCTTCCTATTTATTTTAAAATATTCTAGATTATCATGGAATTTTAAAAATATAGTGGAAAGTAAGAGGAGTAAGAGGTAAAAAAAATTGAGTTTTAATTTTATCACATTTTGTTTGAGAATTTAGAAAAAAATTTTTTTAAATCAATAAATATTTTTTGTAATTTATCACATATATATATACATATATATATATAAGTAGTTAAAATTTTGGCTTTCCGTTCACAAGCATTTTTTCAATGATTTTTTAGATTTAGAGTATTTGATTTTAGTTTTCATATCAAGACATATATGTTTATATATATATATATATAAACTATTTTTCAGTCAAAGGGGCCTAGTTGTAATGGGCATAATACACGTGTTTATTGAGTTTGAATAGATATTAGAAGAAAAATTGTATTTTGGAAATTTTCAAAATTTAAAAGATTTTTTCACATTTTTACACATTTTTTTTTTTTTTTTTCAATTTTTTTATTAAAACCTCATTCAGTTGCAAAAAAATTTTTTATTGCAAGATCAATAATCACTTGGTTAAAATGTGTTATTCTAAGGTCATTGGAACCATGTAAAGATTGTTGAGAAATCATATTGATTTCAATTGCAATTCTATTCGATCTTTGATCTTGATATTTTTTACTAAATGTGAAAAATTTTCACTTCATTTTCATTTCCTTTTTCAAATAGAGACCACAAATACCAACAAACTTCGCTTTGGGGGCTTGATTTCTAAAAGAAAAGTATGGAAAATGAAGTGAAAAATATTTCATATTTATTATTCAAATACCAATAGAAGTTCATAACGAACATTGTTGTTTTGCTCAATAGGGCCCTAAGAATTTGAGTTTTTCAATTTTTAAGAAAATTTATTGATTAATTAGTTTTCTTCAAGAAATATATCAACAATTCTTTGATGTGTATTATTCTCTTTATTTCTTATTTGTTCTTCATAGGTCAATTATATAAAATAATTAATATTTTAAAAAAAATGTTGGGAACTTTGACTAAAACAGAGTTTATATATATAAACTAAATTCAAAAAAAATTAGACTCAGTTTAAACTTTTGTTTGAATAAAAATAATACTTCAATTTACCAGCAATCCAGAAATAACTTTGTTTTTAGAAACTAAACTAGATTTAAAGAATTTTAACTCACTTTTTATTGTTATTGGAAGTTTTTTGAGGGTTTATTCCGGTATTTTTCTCAAAAAAATATGATCAAATTTTTGGATCAGAATCATTTCTTTTTTTTTTGCAAATTTTAGTTTTACTTTTTTTTTTTTGTTTTTCTTTTGTTTTTATTTTTCTTTATCTTTTTCTTTTTTTTTGCTTTCTTTTTTTTTTTCTTGATTTTTTTTTTTATTTTTTGAAAATTTTTTTTTTTTTTTTTTTTTAACAAAAGATCATGTGAAAAAAAAAAAACATCATCGAAAAGACAAATAATAACTATGAAAATTGAGACTATGTAATATCTTTTAAAATGAATTTAATTATTAGAAAAAAAATCTTCTTGTCTACTTTTTTTCAGTGAAAGCTCAGTAATAAAAAATCGGGAAAGATCATTTCTATATTTATGACTCACCTTTTTTTAGTATTTGGTTTTATTTTTTTTTTTAATTGTTAAAATATTAAGTTTTTATATATTTTCTATGATTTAAATGCGAATTACAAATCAAATTAAGTTATTAATTGTTCTTGAATACTAAAAGATATTTTTTTTCAATTTATTATTTCGGGTGAGTCAGAGTTTTTGAAATGGTGTTCATTTCATTTTTTGTCTTCTTTGGTTCGGTTTTTATTTCCTTTTTTCAAGTTACATAATCTTTTTCATACGATCTGGAGTTTATTTCGATTTTAAATACAATGTTACTGCTAAGTTTGTTAAATTGAAAAATCATACGTCATTATTCGATTATATCAGATTTTTTAAGCGATTAACAATTATTGGTGAAATTCCAATAAATCTGCCAATACCTTTTTTGTTCCGCTCGTTAAATTATTTTTTGATAAAACAGTTTTTTTCTTGATTTATTATCTTTTTCTTCTATTTGGATGAAAATGATTCCTTATAAAAACATTAATATTATGTGAGTCAAATGTGGTTTTATAATAAGTTTGGAAAACTAATAAATTGAAGTTTTTTTGCCTATTTTTGATTTGGTGTGTATCAAATTTTTTTCAATGGGGTCTATATATATATATATATATTCTAGAACCACAGATATACTAATTGCCTTCAAAACACACAATTTAATATGAGTTGTTATCAAAGGATTATAAGATATAAAATTTATAAACAATTATCTTCGAAAGAAAAATTTATAATTTAAAATTTTATAGTTACATATATTAAAAAAATAACTTGAAAAAATTTTCAACAAATTTGGAAATTTTTCTTGATTATTGTTATTTTATTGTTTTTTACCAAATTTTATAAAAATAAATAAATTATTTTTTTTTTTTGAAAAGTTTGTATAGACATCTAAAAATTCTTCGTTTTAATGATTAAAAAATATCATACTTTACTGTAAATTGTTGGTCTTTTGCATCTCAATATTGCCTAAAATATCTGATTAAAATAATTTATTCATTGTAAAAGATATTTTAAAATCACCTAGAAAATTTGTTTCATCTATTGATTACTAACAATTGGTAATATGTTATTTGATGCTAAACAATTTAAAAATAAAAAAAATATAAATTAAAATTGAAAAAAAATATTATTTTTTTTAATTGAAGAATTTAGAAATTTTTTAAACAAGATATTTATTCAAATTTTAACGATTTTACCAATAGTTTTTGTCAGATTAATAATTGATTTTTTTTTAATAAATTTTTTTACAATTTTTTAATAATTGATTTTTGAAATATCGGCTTAAAATAAACAATATTATTGAATTAGAGAACATATATCAAAAATTCTTTAACAATATCTGAAATTAATTTAGATTGAAAAAATCAAATTTCAAAAATTTTTTTCAAATTTTTACTAATAACAAAATTCAAATTTTTTTTTTTGGCTTCGAAGATTATTTTATTCTCTATAAATAATATTTAAAAGTTATATTTTATTTTAGTTTGAAATTTAGGGTTGATTTCGTTATCTATTAAAAAAGATTTTACTTGTTTAATTCCAATATAATAAATGAAATTATTTTACAATTTTTTTTTTTTTTCATTTTCAAGTATTTTCTATTGTTTAAATAAAAGATTTCATTTTGGCCTATAGAATGGAATTTAATAGTATTCTTGATTTAATATATATTATAAATTTATCCAAAAAAAAATTAACATTTCTCAGTAATATTTTTTTTTTTTTTATTTATTTATTTTATAATTAAATTAACAACATTGTTTTATTGTTATTATTAATAAATAAATGCATTGAGTATTGAATTATTATTATGGTTATAAAATTTATTATTTAAATAATTTTAAAAAAAAAATCAAAATAAAGTCAGTTTCGCTTTTTAGGCATAAACTTTCAACGAAATTTAAAACACAAAAAAATTTCTAATTAAGGAACAAAATTTGTATTTTTTTTTTTTTTTTACAAATTATTTTACTAAAATTCAAAATTTTGTACCTTAATATGAGATTTTTATTGTGCTTTAAATTTCATTAAAAGTTTGTGACTTAAAAGCGAAACTGACTGTATTAAAAGAACATGTAATCATGAATTATTATTATTATTTTTTCCAAACATAAAAAAAATACAATAACATAGCTACTTTATCTTTGAACTATTTTAACTTTTTAAAATAATCCGAATCTGGAAAAAAGATAAATAAGAAAATAAATATATCAGTTCATCAACATCATTTTAAATCTTTTATAAAAAACTTAATGAAATTTAGGTAAATCCACCTACTTGGGGGATATATATAGTACTTTTTCAATATTTAAAACTTATTATTATTATTTGAAATAAACACTACTAATAAAAAAAAATTCTGAAAATTAATGTAAGCCAAAACTACCTATTGTATTACAATTATATATCTGTGATAAATTATATTTCCAAAGTTATGATAATTTTATATACTTAAGAAAATAAATTTATTAAACTAAACACCATTTCTAAAATAGAGACTCACCTGAAATAATAAATTGAAATATATATATATATATATATACTTTAGTATTCAAGAACAACAAATAATTAAACCTGATTTGGAATTGTTATTTAAATCATTTAAAATGTATAAAAGCTTGATATTTTACAAATTAAAAAAAAAATAAAACGATATACTAAAAAAAAAGTGTTTCACAATATTTAAAATGAGCATTATTGATTTGTTATTATTGAGCTTTCACTCAAAAAAAAGTTAACAAAAAGATTTTTGGCTAATAATTCAATTCATTTTAAAAGACACTACATAGTCGAAATTTTCTTAGTGATTATTTATCTTTTCGAAGATCTTTTTTTTTCCACATGATCTTTTGCAAAAAAAAAGTTTCAAAAAAAAAAAATAAAAAAAAGGAAAAAAAAACAAAGAAAGAAATCGAAAGAAAAAGAAAAAATTGAAAAATAAAAGAAAAAGAAAAATTTTTCAAAAAATAAAAAAAAAAAATCACAAAAAAAAAGAAAAACAATAAAAAAAAAAATTTACAAAAGAAAAACAGTAATTTTAAAAAGCATAATAAAAAATTACAAGATTAGAAAAAAAGATTATGATTCCAAAATTGGAAAATATTTTTTTGATAAGAATATTGAGATAAACCCCCAATTCAAATTCTATACACATTATAAAGTGATTTAAAATTTTTGAAAATTAGTTTAATCAAGATTCAAATGCCCCCCCTTTTCCAAATTACCAACTTTTGAAAGAAACATATATTTTTTTGGTATTATTTTTTGGAAATTAGTTGCAATGAAAAAACTTTAGATTGGCCATTAAGTAAGAAAAAATAATGAATTTAAAAAAAAATTGCAGAAAAAAAAACAGGAATATATATTAAAAAAAAAAATTAAATGCTAAAAAATATTCCAAAAGCAGAAAAAAAATCATTTTTTTAATTTAATTTATCAATATATTTTGAACGAAATATTTGGTTTTATTTTAAAATTGATGAATCTGTTTCTTTTTAAAATATTTATTGCTTAGATGTAAAAAATATCTCCACAAAGTCTATTACAAATTACAAAAAAATTTACAATTAACAATGAAAAAAATATTACTAAAAACTTTTAATTTTTTTTTCTCCAGATATTAATATTTAATTTTGTAAACCCTTTTCAAAATTTTTATTTATAATATTGTTTATTATGTGAAGATATTAAAAAAATACAAAAACTGAAAGTTTTTTTTTTAAATTTTGAAAATATTAAACTCCATTTCAAATAAAGGTAACCTAGTAAAAAATGAAAAATTCATGTTTTTTTTTTTGAAGAATAAATCAATATAAGATTAGTTAGTAATAATAGTTATAATAAACTTAAGAGTGGAGCTAATTCCATCGGAATTACCATAACTAGATAGAATTTGTTAAAACAATGTTAAAAAAATTTTTTTTTCCCATTTCTTTTTAATGTAGGTGCAAATTTACTCTATTTGATTTAACAATTGTAACTATTACGAATAAATTATTTTTAATAGTAAACTGATTAATTTTGATCTGAATTATATATATTGATTTTTATTTATTGATGATTTTGGTAAATTACATTTTTCTATTTATATTAGATTTTCTTTTATGTGGTAATATTTGTTATATAATAGTCAGCAACAAGTTTTTCTGTATTTCTTATTGTTATAGATTAGGTTGTATTTTGTAATTATTGTGCTAATTATGTTGTTTAAAATTTATGTGTTTTGTAAGTAGTTAAAATTATATTTTTTTTTTCTTAAAAAAAGTTGATTTTTAAGATAAAAAGGAAGTAATTACTCTTCATGATAAATTGATATGACCAATTTAAAATGTAAATAACACTGTTGGTTCAATGGCAGAATGGGACGTTGCCATCGTCTTGATCGGGGTTCGATTCCCCGACAGTGTATTTTTTACTTTTTTTTTATTTAGCTTGGATCTTTTTTAATCAAAAGTAAAGATCTAATGGAGATCTTTCATTTTACAGAGGTACAAGAAATATAGTTCCCAACAACAAGAAAAATTGTTTTTTTGATTGCCGAAAAACAATTTTCTGAAACTTTTTTCAAAAAAAATAAATAGTCTGATACTCATTAACTTTTCAATATCTCAAATCAACAATTCACTTGAATACCAACATAGAAACAATACCTTGTTACAATCCTTGATTCGTCAAATTTCTTATCGTTACAAGTATATTTAAAAAAACAAATTGAGAAATACAATAACTTTAATGAAGCTCAAAACACTTACAAAAGACCACCAAATAACGAAACATGTTCTCCTGATAAGGAAACAAATTTCATTTTGTTATTTTTTGACTCAAGATGAATCTTTCTTTTTTTCAAACATCAAAATATAGTTTTGATATCGAAAAAGCCACAAGCGAAACGCTTCTTACAACAAATTGGAAACTGAATTACAAACTTGTTTTTTGTATTCTTCAATCCGAACAAGAGTAAAAGATTGTTTTTATCTCTTCTTTTTCCCATTTAAACAACAAAAACTTTTTTTATTATTCACGTTTTTTGTTTGTGAATTCACTTTTTTTTTTTTTTATGATCATAACCACAATTATTATTAGGGAAGAGCCTTATCTAAAGTCAATCAAAAAAAGGCTTACAAAAAGAAATCCAAAAATTAGATTATTAGCACTTCATGTAAGGTTATTATTGTCTTTTTCTTATTTAACGAAAGTAAAAACAAAAATAAAAA
The DNA here is from genome assembly GCA_027625915.1 of Anaeramoeba flamelloides. Classification (NCBI taxonomy): domain Eukaryota; family Anaeramoebidae; genus Anaeramoeba; species Anaeramoeba flamelloides. The sequence goes on along the minus strand of JANTQA010000032.1, from coordinate 4,487,786 downwards.
CACAGACACAAAACAAAAACAAAAAACAAAGACAAAGACCAATACAAAAATAATAACAAACAAAAACAAAAAAATAAAACCAAAATCAGAATCCTTAAACGAATTCAATCCAATCAACATCCTTCTCCTTCTGAAAAATATTGGCACCAATAAAAACAATAATCAAGAAAAAAAACAAACACTTTTATAAATTGTAATCGTATTTCGGGTTGTAACCAGTATTAACTCAATTTTGAAGCTAATCTCAACAAGAAAGTTTTGTTGTTGTTTTAAAAAAGAAAACTCTCTTTTTTTCAACTCATGAACAAAAATTAATGAGAAAAAAAAAAACACAAATTATGAAATTTTCTCTTTATTCACAACAAAAATCGCATATTTGTTTCATTCAATTTAAACTCCTGTCATTTTCCAATTAAGATTGAAAAATTGTATTTCATATTATCAAATATTTATCTAACGATTGTCTTACCACAATGGTCTCAACAAACCAAGATCTTCACAAGATCATTTGATCATTTCAGGATTTTGAGTTTTATTGATTTGGATCTCTTTATTTTTGAAACTTTGAGATAAAATTTTTTGTTTTTTAATTTGATTTTACACTTAAATTTCTGAAAGGGAATTCAAGTTTAAGGACAACCAGAGTGTAATTTACACTTCTTCAATAATATATAAAATTTATTTTTTTTAAAACAGAAAACAACAGTACTACTATTTTCCAATTAAAAAATGAAAATTTTTTATTCAAATTCCCCAAAATCTTTTTATATTGAATAATTAGTTGAAAACCCCTAAAATAATCAACTAATCGTTTCGAAATGATATTATTACAGCCAGTTCCACTTTTAAGGTACAAACTTTGAACGAAATTTAAGAAACAATAAAAATCTTAAATTAATTTACAAAATTCAAATTCTAATAAAATAATTTGTAAAAAAAAAAATTCCAAATTTTGTGCCTTAATTTGAGATTTTTTTGTGCCTAAATTTTGTTGAAAGTTTGTGCCTTAAATTTGAAACTGACTGTAGACATTTAATTAAACTACCTTAGTTCACTCCAGGACAAAAATTTTACTCTTTTAATTTGATTGTAACAGTAATAATTAATAGAAATTTTGGAAATTGAAATAAAAATTTTCATTTACTGTTATTTGAATATGAAATGGGAAAATATTTTCACTTGATTTTGCATATTTTTCTTTAACACACCAAGAGCTCAAAGATTACATTGTAATTTAAAAACTTTATTTGAAAATGGAAATTGAAAATGAAGTGAAAATATTTACCATTTGTAATTCAAATACCATATTAATTGGAAAATAACAGCATTTCTAAATATTTGAGAATCATGGTTATAAATAGTATTTAAAGTAGTTAAAACAATATTGTACATGAAAATAATACCTTACAGTATTTTTGATTGTGAATATTAGGGAAATTGGTATGCAATTTCGTTTATTTAGAATCAAATCCTTTTTATAAAGAATCAAACTTTTAAAATTATAACTCATCCACTTATTAGAATGATGACTAATGAAATTAAACTTGCTCAAAACGATATTCAATCAATCAAAAAACAAGAATAAAAATTATCATTTTTCAAACTCTAGTAAACCTCTATATAAAACTCGATTGTTTTTCAAAAAAAGTTAGATCTACGTATGCTATCAAACAATTATTTGAGTATTCTAGAGAGACACCCTACCTTAATGAACTTTAGATCGATTTATTACTAGGCTCAGAAAAAATTTGGTTATTTATAAAAATATTTGCAATTAAGCTATTTCCAAGAAAGTGGGGCAAATATATTTTAAAATATATTTATGTAACACATTCTTCAAAAAAGGATTTAAATTTATAAAATCATTAATCACCATTTATAGATTCTTGATAATAATTCAATTTGTTTCTTAGTATTGTATTGCAGAAATAAAATATATTAAAATTTATGATCTCGATTTTATCGGATATTTTTTTATGGTAAAAATTTGTGTTTATTATTTTCTTTTTGATCGAAAAAAATATTTTCATAACTTGTATAATATCAACAAAATTTACAATATAATTAAAAACATATAAATGCGTTTTCGTGTTTAAAAAATCATTTGTTCCCTTTCCATATTTCCGGTTTTTTATTGAAATTGGTCGTACATTGCTTTAACCAAAAAAGTGCTATTTTTTTCATTTTTTGTGAATATTTCAACTAACATGTTTTGAATTAAATACATTAGTGGTTGTTTTAATTGGTATAAATATTAAACTTAATTTGGTATAGTTGATTAATGATTACCATCACTAAAAAAGATTATTTTTTATGAAATGTAAAAAAAAATTCCCCACTTTTTTGGAAATACCTTACACAGAAATTACACAACAATTTTCCTAATATTCACAATTAAAAATCTTGTACGCCATTTATTTCATGCACAGTATTTTTTCCACGACTATAAGTGATAATTTTTGATCTTGCAATCATATAAATTGTTTGAAATACATCTATTTAATACTATTCTACAAAACATATTGATTTAAAGAAACGAAATTACAACCATTTTGGCACACCCACAATAACTTTGATATTAACCATTAGAGTATTTTCGTAAAAGTATAATTGGTTTGTGTAAAATAAACAGTGGTTGCGTAATAAAAAATTAATATTGTGTAATATATATTCTATTGCGAAATAAAAATAATTTACACAATTGATTGTTTTATTCACAACCATTCGATAAACTGAACAATTCAGACAATTATTGAGCAATTAATAAATCATTTGTTTAATAGAAAGAACATATTTCAAAAAATTGAACTTATTCCCCATAAATTCAATTTTATTCAAGATTTTATTTTTAAATTTAAGATTTATTAATAATTTTTAGTTAAAAAAAATTTTTTTTCTTTTATAAGTTCTCAATTTTATTGGATTATTTGCCAATTTTTTCTTTTTTTGAATTTTACTGCAAATCAAAACTTTTAATAATAAAGGAGCTAAAGGATAAGATAGCCTTTCATTCGCTTTATTCTTCGTAATAAAAATTTTTAAAATTTATTAAAAATGTATTTTACTAAAATCATTTTTTTATAAAACATTAATTTATGTTTTTTTTTTTTTTTTTTTTTTTTTTTTTTTTTTTGTTATTTTGTTGTTTAACTTTTTTATTTTAGTATTTTGTAACTATTCCAAAAAATTTATAATTAGTTCTAATTGAAAAATAAATAAATCTTATATGAGAGATATAAATTTAATATCTATTGGATATTATTTTATCAATGAAAAATTAAAATTTGGAATTTGATCAAAAAATTTTTTTAATTTGAAATGTTTAACATTTTAGAGTACATAATAGTAAATTTTTATTTTTTGAATTTTTTAAAATGATTCTTTTATGATCAATTTTTGGATATTTGTTATTTTACAAAACAAGTTCTTTTTATAAATATATTTTTCAATTGTTTACAATAGTTTCAATCCTTTTTGCTTACATAACATAAAATTGTTTAAAATATTACAAATTGGGCAATAGATATTATTGCCTAAAAACATTTCTTTTTAAGCAATACATATTTTAAATTAAGCAATTGTTTGTATTTTTAAACAATGTTTGTTATAAATTACACAACTACTCTATTTTGTCCAGTTTATAATCTTCATGATGTATCTTTAAATATATTTTTTCGAATTTTAAAAAGAGTTTTATTTCATTTTTTAATTCATTTTTTTCCATTTCCCCCCTTTTTTTTTTCATTTTTAATTTTAATAAAATTTGAATTTTGAGAAACCATATTTTAAAATTTTTGGCACTTCACTTTTTTTTTTTCTCTTTTGAGATTTTTTACCATTAATAACCCATTAATGAATTAAACTTTTAATTTATTTTTTAATGAGTGAGTAATTATTTAGGTTATTGTCAAAACTATTTGTAATAATACATTTAATAAATAATTCGATATTTTAAATTTTGGATGTGCCAAAAATAATTTAGATTTTAAAGTAATAGTACATTTGAATTGATCAATGGCAAAATGGAATATATTTTTATGTGCGTGATTTTGGTTGTTTTGAAAAACAAATTGAACAACTTTTTCGTTTCAATAGTATGAAAAAATAAAATTAAAAAAAAAGAAGTTAGACAAAACTACTACTTTAATTAACATTTCATCCTTATTAATCGAGTTTATTCATAATATAATAAAAATTCCATCTCTTCAAAATATTTGAGGGTATTGTATTTATTGTTGTCATTATAACTACCTTTTTTCAAATACTCTAATCTAAAAAAAAGGTCTATTTTTCCGTTAAAAAATTCCAAATAAACGGAGGGACGAATTTTCCTAAAATTCAACTTGGAGATATTGACTTTGATAGATAATAACTAACAGTTTTGAAAATACTCTACTCATGTAAAAAAACTCAAAAATTAAAAAGAATTCCTTGTGATAACTATTCCATGTCCCAGGTTTTTCAGAATTCAAAAGAATTAAGTAAAATCTATAGATTTTTCTCTATTCTAGAAAACTCAAGAAAAGCTAACAGCGGTTTTCCAGGATTCAAATGAATCGAGTAAAATCTTTTTGATTTTACTCCAGTCTTTTAAATCCTGGAAAACTTAACGAAAAGTGTCCTTCAAGTGCCGTAGAGTGCCTAGGTTTTTTTTAATTTTTGAAATAAACAGAAAATTTAAAAAAAATTTCTGTTTATTTCAAAAAGTAAAAAAAACCTAATGCCTGGCTTTTCTTGAGGTTTTCTGTTTTATCTGTGAAGTGTTCTAGGTTTTTTTGAGTTTTTTTTTATTTTATTTGGAAAATATATTGATTTTCGTAAGGTTTTTTTTACTTTTTGAAATAAACCGAAAATTTATTAAAATTTTCGGTTTATTTCAAAAAGTAAAAAAAACCTAGAACACTTCACAAATAAATAGAAAACTCAAAAAAACCTAGAACACTTCACAGATAAAACAGAAAACTCAAGAAAAGCTAACGGCGGTTTTCCAGAATTCAAAATAACAGCCCAAATACAAGATTTTACTTGATTCTTTTAAATCCTGGAAAAGTTAACGACCGTTTATTTCAAAAATTTAAAAAAACCTAACGAAAGTGTCCGTAGAGTGCCTAGCTTTTCCAGAATTAAAAAGAATGGAGAAAAATCAAAGAGATTTTACTAAATTCTTTTAAATTCTGGAAAAGCTAACGGCGGTTTTTTTTTGCTTTCTGAAATAAATCGAAAATTAAATAAATTTTCTGTTTATTTCAAAAATTAAAAAAAACCCAACGGAAAATCAAAAAAAAAATATTTTTTTCGATTAAAATAAATAAATAATTTTTTAATAGCCCAAATAATTGATTATCCATCTGAAAGATATTCATCAGATTTTAAAATGATTTTAAAAGATATTATTATAACGTCCTTACTGTTAAAAAAAAATTATTCAAATTTTTGACTTACAAATCTGAAAAAAATCTTTATAGAACCCGGAAAATTGGATTTTCCAACTTAAATTGTCAAATATCTTGAAAAATAATTTTTTGATCCAAGATCTTTTATTAACCAATAGTATTTATTAAAAGTGAATTAATCAAAAAAGTGAAAAATTAACAAATATTCATTTTTTTTTTGAAAAATTTAATCATGATCGTGCTGACTTGCCGAAAAATAAATTTATTATTCAAAGAAGATCAGATTAATTCTTATTCTACAAAAAATCTCAAATGTTACCAAACTACTGGTATTTTAATAACAAATAGGAAAAAATTTTCACTTTATTTTCCTTATTTTTCTTTTCAAAAAGAGTTTTCAAAGAAGTAGTTTGTAATTTGTGAGTCTATTTGAAAAAGAAAATTGAAAAAAAAGTGAAATTTTTTCCTGTTTATACTGATATTTGAAATTTAAATGGCATATAATTTAACTTCATATATTTTTTTTACAATTCTGTAATCTTCATTTCATTAAGGCACTATTAACTCTTATTTCTTTTTTTTTTTTTCAAAAGTTAATAGAGTAATTATTTTCACAAGGATACGATTAAACTTGGTAATCAACTTCATTTATCAACTTTATACAAATGAGGTATCATTTTTCAAGAAGTTCATTTTCCACAATAAAAATTTTCAGTCAAAAGACCTAATCCTTTTAGGTTTGAATTTTTGGATCAATTATAGAGAAAAAGAAAATTTTGCCAAAGATCTTTATTTTGGAGAAATCTCACTTTTAGTAATTTCCAAATAGTATGTGTGAACAAATAACCTTGAAACTTGAATCTTATTTTTAAAATATATAAAAAAATAAATCAAATTGAATCCATAAAGATCTTGAAAAAAATTGATCATCCATTTTTTTCACAAATAGTTATTCAATTTCTTGAAATTTAAAAGACTTGGCAATATACTTTTCCAAATATTCAGAGTTTAAAAAAGGAACTGTAATTATTCAAATAGCTTATTTGAGAATATTTATTTTATTTCTTTCTACATTACTAGATTTTTGGTAATAAGTAAAAGAAAAAAAATTAAAAATATTTATTGAAGATATGTCCTTAATAAAATTAAGCACTATTTTTTTCTGATTAATATTTTTCGAAATTAAGAACATAACTTAATTCAATTAAACGCTATGATAATTTTTTTTTTGAATAAAAAACACTCTCAACCTTTGAATATCGAAAATATTTTTTGGAATTACTGTGCACTTTTTTATTTTTTTGTGAAAAATTGGGATTGAGAAAAGTTTGAAATCAAAGAATAAGTTAATATATTAAATTAGAATACTTTTCCAGAAAGTTAATCCTTTTAGTTTAACTTTTTTTTTATTTTACCATTTAAAACTAAAAAAAACATTTGAGGACCAAATTAGTGCCTTTTGTGAAAAGAAAATTCCCCATAATTTAGAATTTGTTTTTTGTAAATGAGTTTAAACAAGAAAGTGTATCTAAAAATATACATAATTTCAAGTTTGAATTCAATGTTTTTTGGCAAAAAAATGTTTTCAAGAAAAAGTTAAATTGAAACTTTATTTATTTTTATTTTATCATTTTGTTTTTTTAATTGTATTAATGGAAAGTATTTGATCAGTTTTTCATTTTTAGTGTTTTTTGGGTCGTAGGGACATATAAAATCAATATTAAAAAGAAATTTGACCAATTAAGAATTCAAAAAAAAAAAAAATTTATACAATTTTTTTTTCATTTTTCCACTTTTAAAAAATTTTTATAAAATAAATTATTTATTATGAAACAAAAATTAAAAAATAAAATACTAATTTTGTGGAGCTTTCGAAATTTTTATCAAAAATTGGGCTATTATTCAAAAAAATGTTCTAAAATTTTCAATTAGATCAATTTAAAGTAGAATTTTCAACTGATCTCAAACAATTGCTGAAGATGAAGATTTTTTGTCGTTGAAATTTAAAACGGAAAATTCTACAAAAAAAAAAAAAAATATTTTGTTTGTTAAAAATCCCTTCTGGATACTATAAGTTCATTTATTTGTATAAAATGTGTTTAAGGGAGTATTTATTTTTGAAAATAAAAGGAAATCTTGTAAAGATCTTGAAAATCTTTTTTTTTTATAATTTGTGTTTAGACTTATGAAATGGACGAGTTAACCTCATTTAAACAATTTATTGATTTGAGTATCTTTTTTGAAATTCAAAATTTGCATCTTTCCAATATAAAACAAAAAAAGTAACCTATTATTTTGTTTAAGAATTAAGTTAATTCTTGAAAATGGGAAAACATATTTTCCGTTTTATTGTTGGAAAGTATTGATTTCGAAAGCAAATTTTTTATTTGGTTTCTTTTTCTTTGATTAATATTTCAATTCAAATTTTAGCCATTAAAACTATTCGTGGTTTAAGTGATTCAATAAATGAATATTTGGTAGAAGCTTAACTCCAATTTATCAATTAAATTGAGATCTATTAAGCAAAAAAATTTTTTTCATTAATGTTTTGAAAAAGTTGTGTTCTGATTTTCAAAAAATGAAAAAAAATTGCAAAACAAATTTTTTAACAAATTGTTTAGTCTTATTCACAAGAACCCTTAGAACAATTCAAATCATTTTTGGCAGAAAAAAAATGATTATGAATTTTGAGGATAAAATTACTTAATTCCCAAATAGCTTCGAGAAAATTTTATTTTGAAAAATCGAATTTCATCTTAAAACAAAAACAAAATTTCTGAGTAAAATTTTTAAATGACCACAAAACTTTGATTATTATAACTACTCTTCTTAAAAAAATACAATTATTTTTTAATCCGTTGAATATATCATTTTTTTGGTTAACCAAAAGTTTTATCTCAAAAAAGAAAAAAAATCTTGATATTAATATTACTGGTAACAAAGAAATGTTATAGTATAATAATGTTGAAAATGACAATAAATGGGGTAAAAACTAGTTAAATTGTGAGAAATAAAATGAATTTAATTGTTTTCTTTTTCAGAAAAAATGGAAAAAAAAAATTGATCTCACTAAACTAATTTTCTTTTAAGGCTTTCTTAGTCGATCAGAATTTTTTGACACTTGGGATCTACAAAATACGAAAGTAGAGAATACCACCAATAACATATTTTAAAATTTTGCCTTGTTGTCGTAGAAGACTAGTCCCTTAACTTGTTTTTGATGAATAATTTATGGATTCAATTGCGGCAATTGTTTTCTTTTCAGTGAGATAAAAAAAAAAGGAAAATAAAAATGAAAATGGAAGTGTGAAATAAAAAGAAAAAGAAAAAGAAAAAAAAAAAAACAAAAAATATTTGAAAAAAATCAAAACTTTAAAATTATTCAGAAACATTCAATTTAGATCACCAATTTTATGCAACATTTAAAATACAAAAAAAATTTAAAAATTTAATATCAGAAATAATTTGTTTAAAATATAACAGCCGAATAGATTTCTTTTTACTTACACCATATTATTTTTTTCTCGCTTCAATCTTAATAATTTGAATAATATTTAAATGAAAAAAATAGTTGTTAGATCTTTCTGTAAGATACTGTACCCGATTGGCTCGATATATTATGAAAGAGGATTATATGAAAGTTCTTATCAAGATTATTAAACGTAAAAGAACAAATCCTACAGAAGACTGTGATTATGCTCTTTTTCTTCTTCATAAATGGGCACGAGGATTCAAAAAAAATCTATTTTTTCAACAACAATATGCCAAACTTCTTCAAGAAGGTTTAATCTTAAAATTTAATTTTTAACTTTTTTCTGAATTTTTTTATGATTTTAAAATTTTCAAACAATATATTTTTTTTATAACAATTTAGGATTTGAATTTCCTTCAAAGTCACAATTTGACCCATTACCAAGGCTTCCTGAAAAATATAAACCAATTCTTAAAAAAATTAGGCTTCAAAAAAAAAAACTCAAGAAAGAAAAAAAAAAATCTATGCTATATGGCGGTAATTCAAAACAATCAACACAATCAACACAATCAAAAAAACCAAAACAGTCAAAACAAACAAATAATCAGGTAAAATTTTTATATTTTAAAATAAAAAATTTAATCAAATTTCGAATAATTAAAAATTATATAAACTAAATAAAGTGTTTGATAATTGTGAATTAGATAAATTTCACCAAAACATAAATATTAACTCTATCTCAATTTTTGTGACACAACAATTTTTTCATTGAGAAAATATATTTCTTAATATATTTTATTATCAGGAATAAGATTAGAAGTAAATACAGTGTATCTCTAGTTATTATTTAAATTAATAGCTTTTATTACTTGCAAAATTTTAATAATTAAAATAAGCTATTTCCAAGAAAGTGGGGCAAATTTATTTTAAATTATCTCTTTTAAACTTAATCTTCAAAAAAGTATTTAAACATTCAAAATCATTAACTACCATTTCTTGATTCTTGATAATAATTCAATTTGTTTCTTAGTATTATATTTCATAAATAAAAGATATTAAATTTTTTGTTCTTGATTTAATCTGATATTTTTTAGAGCTACAAGTTGTGTTTATTATTTTCTTTTTGTTTGAAAAATTCGTTTTCATAACTTGTATAATCTCAACAAAATTTTCAAATAGAATCAAAAGCATATAACTGCATTTTATTCTATAAAAAATCATTTTTACCCTTTCCAAAATTTCAGTTTTTTATTGAAATTGGTCGTTTATTGTTTTAACCAAAAAAAGTGCTATTTTTTTTTTCATTTTTTGGAAATATTTCATCCAACACATTTTGAAATAAATACTAAAGTCATTGATTCAATTGATATCAATATTAAACTTAATTTGATAATTTCAATTAATAAATACCTTCACTAACAAAGATGATTTTTTATGAAATGTAAAAAAAAAAAAAAAGCCCCACTTTTGTGGAAATACTTTAATAATACATTGATCAAAAAAAAGTGTGGATTAAATTTTGGATTAAAATCTCATTTTCAACTTTATTTTTGTGGAATTAGAAAAAAAAATAAAAAAATTATGATTTTTTTTTTTGAAATACTGTAATATCTTAAAATCTTCAGTCTTATTTAATCGATTTGTTCCAAATAATTACGGATAAATCATGACGAATTCTTTTTTCTCTTTTTCCTTTTCGTTTTTCTCTTTTTTTTCTCTTTTTTTTCTTTTTTTTTCCCTCTCTTTCTTATTCTCTTTCTCTCTCCTTTTCCCCTCTCTATTTCTCGTTCTCATTCTCATTCTTATTTTCATTCTCATTCTCATTCTCTTTTAATTTTTTTTTAACTAACTCTTTTTTTTTTTTCAATTTGATTTTTTGAAAAATATTTTCTATTAAAAATAATAAATATGTAAAAGATCTTTTGGATCTAAATATTGTTATTTTGCTTGGCTCTGTTGAATATTGTTTCATGATATTAAATACCCAAATTTTATGATCAAATAAATTTCATTTTAAAAATTAAAAGGGATTTTAATTGGTTTGAAATTTTTTTAAAAAAATGATAACGATGAAAAGATAAAAAAATGATAAAACGATAATTATTTTCCCAACTATCTTTATATTAAACCTATATCTGTACTATTTTCTTTTATTTGTGATTTTAAAGGTTTACTGTTAATCATGTGAAATAGTTTATTTTGTAAAAATGAATGTTTAAAGATTTAATTAATCATTTTTTAACAAAAAAATTTAAAATATCCAAAAAATTAAATCGAAAAAATATTTTTTTCATTTTTTTTTCATTATTCTAGAAGTATAATTTACACTCTTAATGTCTTTAGACTTAAATTCCCTAAAAGAAATTTAAGCGTAAAATCACAAATTTCACGATTATTAATTAACAAAAATAATTCCAAACTATCACAGTGTAAAATTATTTAATTAAAGTTTTAAATCTTTTAATTTGTTTTGAAATGCCAATCATATCTTTTTTTAAAGGGAGGAAAAACCCATAAAAAAAAATGATTAATATTTTCTATTATTTCTTTATGTTCATATTTTATAAATAAAGGGGAAAACTCGTTTGATTTTTTTTATTACTGACTCATATATATTTAAACGATTTGTAAATGTTCTGAAATTTTCAAATTGTTGAACTTGAGGGATCAATGTTTTTATTTGAATGAGGATGAAAAATAAATATATGTTTTTGGTTTTTAATTATTGTGAAATATTTTTGTGGAGTTTCGTCAAGTGCTGTAGAGTGCCTTAGAGTGCCGTAGAGTATCTAGGTTTTTTTTTTTTTTTTGGGTTTCTTAAGAATAGAGAAAAATCAAAGATTTTACTCAATTCTTTTAAACTCTGGAAAAGATAACGAGCTTTTTTTTAATTTCAGAAATAAAACGAAAATTTATGAAATTTTCTTTTTATTTCTTTGGAATTAAAAAAAAAACCTAACAACCATTTTCTTGATTTTTTTCTGTTTTTTCTGTAAAGTCTATTGATTTAAGAAATAAACAGAAAACTCAAGAAAACCTAACGTTAATTGTCCGAAGAGTGCATAGGTTTTCCAGAGTTCAAAAGAATAGAGAAAAATCTTTGATTTTACTCAATTCTTTTAAACTCTGGAAAAGCTAACTGCGGTTTCGTTTACTTTTTGGAATAAACATAAAATTTCTTTAAATTTTCTGTTCATTTCAAAAATTAAAAAAAACCTAACGGCGGTTTTCCAAAATTTGAGAAATAATACATTATAATCAAATATTTTAATCTATTCTTTTAAATTATGGGAAACCTAATTATAACTACACACTTGTTTAATTCAACAACTTATTATATGTGTACTTATATATTCCTTTTTTCAGTTCAATTAAATCTTTTGAATTTCAGTTGATTTTATTATTTATTCTTTGATTAAAATATATTATTTTTTCAAGAGAAGGAAATTTTTAATTTATTAATTCGAAAAAGAAAGTATTAAGAACGATGTTTGGAACTTGGATAGTGTTGAGTTATTGCGTTATTTAAATTTCACTTCTCAAAAAGAATTCTCATTTTGTAGAAATTAAGTAAAAAAATTACTTATTTCGCAATAAAAGTCACAATAAAAAATTTCAAATAATAGATCTTTGTAATGAAAATTTTTAAAAAAAAAATGATCTTTAAGAGATTTTCAAATTAAAAGTTCAAATTTTAAAACAGTTCCAGCTTGTAAAAGCAACTAAAAACAATATTTAGTGCATTAATAGGTATTGTTTTGTGTTTATAGATTTTAAAATGGAAATTATGGAAATATTAAAATCAAATTTTTGTATGATAAAAGAAAAGTAAAGTTGTGAAAATTGTTGGAATTGTGAAAATTTCTCATTTTTTTTTATAAAAAACTTCTCAGTAGGTAAAATTTAACCGAGATTAAAAAACCCTTCAAGAGCGTTTTTGTCCACAACCTCCCTCTTTTTCACCCAATTATGTCTTACTTAATATGTTCTAAATAATTTAAAAGAAATAAAAAATTTCAAAAATGCTGTTCCTTTCTATGTTTTTTTAAAAGGAATTAGCATTTAAATGATTAAATATTCAAAATATTTACTTTTGAAATAATTTCAACTTTTTTAATTCTCGTATTATTTTTTACTTTATTAAATAGGAAAATGATTCCAAAAATAAAAATGATTTTTCAATAGAAAATTTTATAAATTCTTCAGAAGAAATAAGTAATTTACTTATTGAAATCTTAATTAATTACCAAAAAGAACAAAATATCCAAGCAGATGAAATCGCAACCAAATTAGTTAAAAATTGTAATAATATTCAAATTCAATTTGTGCCATTAATACAAAACACAAAAATAAAACAACAGCAAATGAATAAAATTTTATTTATAAATGACGAAATAAATAGGGCTTTAAATTTATATGATCAGGTATTAAAATTTGGTACTGTACAAAAAAAAAGTCGTGATTTCCATGAGAAATTAATGTTGCAGCGAGAAAAAAAGCGACTCGAAAAGGAGAATAATAAGAAAGAAAAGGAAAATATATTAGAAAAACAAAATAATCAACAAACCGATAATAAAACGAAAGAAGAAAAAATAAATAAAAATGACTCATCACAAATTAATACTGAAAAAGACAATAAAAAAGAAGAAAAGCAAAAAACAAACGAAAATGAAAAAGAGAAAAAAAATGAAAAGGAAAATGAAAAAGACAATAAAAAAGATGAAAATAAAAATGAAAACGATAATGAAAAAAATGAAAATGAAAATGAAAACAATGAAAATAAAAATAAAGCCGAAAATATAAATGAGAAAAAAAATAAAAAGGAAAATGAAACAGAAAATAATAAGGAAAAAACAAAAAGCGTTGAAGAATTACTACAAGATGTAGATATCGATTTAAATGATAACGACTTAAATAAAACAAATAATGAAATTACTTCTCAATCTACACTGGAAGATATACTTTCAATGGAAGAGATAAATACAGCTACAAATAATGAAAATTTAACAAAAACAGAAAACCAAGACCAAAAGGCAGAAATTATGACAGACAAAGAACTTGACAGTCTGTTACTGAGTCTAGGAATAAATGATGAGCAAGATCCACAGAAAAAAGAAAATTCAACAAGTAACTTATCAACAGAAAACCAAGATATTGATTTAGATATTGATTTATTAATTTCAGGTAATGACGATGAAAAGGATTAACGATCCTCAAAATAATATATTTATAAAGAAAGAAAACTAATCTTATTAGAGATCTTTTACGCTTATAGAGTAAAAGAATCAAGTAAAAAAAAAAAAATTAAACAATCATAATTTCTCATTTTTTACTTTGGTTTATCCTGAAACCACAAAAAAAAATGCTTCGAATATAAAAATTTGATTCATATCAATTGAAAGAAATTAACTTTAATCATCTTCTAATAACTTTTTTTTTGTGAATTTTTAGGAAAAAAAATAATGTTTAAATTTATATTAAGGGGTTATTGATCTAAAAAACAATTAAAAATGTTTTTAAATCTCTATAAAATATTATTTTGAAATAAAAATCAAATTTTGTTCCTTTAAAAAAATAATGCATTTTTTAATTCACGAAATGAAATTATCTTGAATATTTTTTTCAACTATTTTAATGAAGAGGAGTTTTGAAAATTTATTTTTTGTGAATTTCAAGATTAGTACTTTAATTATTTTTTAAATAGAATTGGTAAATTGTCAGTAATTTTTTTGTGTAAGTAATTTCTATTTTTTTGATTTTATTATTAAATCTCAAAATCAGAAATTATTCGTATTTTCTAACCATATATTAAGAACTTAAATCCTGAGATCTAGGCGATAAGAACTGAAATTAAAAAAAAAACCTTCTTGTCTCAAAAATAAAAAGAGTGTTTATTTTTGGTTTGAGGTACAGGGGGGTCTATCAAGGAGAAGTCAAAAATTAGAGTATGTTGCTATTGAAAGTAAATCATATTAGTTACTATATGGTTCAAATTTCTCGAAAAAATTCGATTAGTTAATTGCATAGCAGCTGGTCACACCAATTAAAAAAGATAATTGTTTTAATAAAAACTTCAAGGGATGTGGGGGATAATCTGTATTTCAAGACAAATTTAAATTTTGAACCATCAATATTAAGACTTCAAAACTCCAAAATATCTTTTTGAAATTTATCATGAAATGGTAATTAGTTGCTAAAAAATTCATTTTTTTTTAAATAATCAATGATTAATGATTATTTTTTTGACAAATTATTTCTGAAATCTTGGTAATATGTTGATACTTCAAACTAGTTTCATAAAGAAACCACAATAATCAGTCTTTTGGATTTTAAATTCAATTAATTATTGAGTGAATCTTGAAATTAAAAAAAATGAAAAAATAGTTACTTGTGGAAGGTTCTATATATGAATTTTTAAATACTGGAATACTATTAACAAGTTTTCTAATTTTAGAATCTAAAAAAAATTTTTTGAAAAATAATAACAAAAGTAATTTTTTTATGAGTGATCATTAATAAAAAATGTTATAATTTATTGTGCAATAAGATTTATAATAGATTTTTAGAGAGACATATAAAATATAGGGCTAATTTCATTTAATTTTAATTATAACACACTTACATTACAGAAAAATGTGTAACGATACTACTTACAGAGGAAAAAATCGAAAATTTATTCAAATAAAAACTGAATATGCCCCTACAACCCAAAAAACTCTAAAAATAGAGAACTGATCAAATACTTTCCATTAAAACCATTAAAAAAACTAAATCAAAAAATAAAAATAAATACAGTTTCCATTTAACTTTTTCTTGAAAACATTTTTTGCCAAAATCATTGAATTCACACTTGAAATTATGTATATTTTTAGATACACTATATTGTTTTAATTCATTTACTAAAACAAATTCTAAATTATGGGAATTTTATTTTCACAAAAGGCACTAATTTGGACCTCAAATTTTTTTTTTAACTTTAAATTGTAAAATTAAAAAAAAAGTTATTTAAAAAAGATAAACTCTCTGGAAAATATTC
This sequence comes from Anaeramoeba flamelloides, assembly GCA_027625915.1. NCBI lineage: Eukaryota > Anaeramoebidae > Anaeramoeba > Anaeramoeba flamelloides. The sequence continues at coordinate 4,471,885 of JANTQA010000032.1, read as the reverse complement.
TAATTTAATATTTTAACTTATTCTTTGATTTCAAAATTTTCTCAACACCAATTTTTCAAAAAAAAATAAAAAATTTCACAATAATTTCAAAAAATATTTTCGATATTCAAAAGTTGAGAGTGTTTTTATTCTAAAAAATTTTATCCCAGTGTATAATTGAATCAAGTTATAAACTTAGATTTCGAAAAAATATAAATCTGAAAAAAATAATGCTTTTATTAAGGACATATTGAATAAAAAATTTAAAAAAATGCAAAATTAGATAAAAATTTTTCAAACATTTTTTTTGAATTTATCGGTGCCCTTTTAAATTTTATAAACCAAACTGCCTTTGGATGTAAAAATAGTCTCACATGAACCAAACTTCAAGGTTTTTTGTGAACAATTAAAACAGACAAAGGAAGAACAAAACAATTTATTTCTTCACTTTGAAAATGGATATCAAAATTATTTAAATAATTGATAAAGAAATAATAAATAAAAAACATTTCTTTCATGATCATAAGTTTAAAAATGGAAATAATTCCTTTTTCTTGATTTCTTTTTAATTAAAATTCTGATTTAATAAACTTTTGTTTTAAAAAATTTATGAAAAACACATTGGGCCTAAATCATTACATTTTTCTGGAAATTTTTAAATAAAAAATCCAATTTTGATAAAATTCTATATTTGATTTTATTATCCCAAATACGACTAGAATTTAAAGTATAAAAATGAACAGAATATCAGTTCTTCAAAATATTAATTAAAGGGGTTTGATTGTATTAATAATCCCTAGTCATCCACCAATTACAAAAAAAGCCAATAATTGTTATTCGTAGATATCAGAAATACTACTTTTTTATATACAAAGTTAATTTTGTCTTGGTAAGAAATCATTTTGAGTATTTTTATTGAACAGAAATTTGATTTTTTCACAACATATTTTTAAATTTTTTTAAAACTTTAGAACAATTGTAAGGAAATGAACAAAATTTCAAATTTTCTATAATTTTGATTGAATTCTTTATTATTATGTAAAAGTTATCAAAAAAAAAATAAGAAAATTATTTACATAATGTGGATAAATAAAAATTGAGGAAAGATCCTTGCTTGTTTGAGAAAACTGAACAAGTAAATCTCTGAAACGAAAAAAAAAAAAAAAAGAAAAGAAGGATTTCGAAAAGGCAAGTTGCCTTGTGAAAAAGATCACTGTTCTTAAAAATTCAATAAAAATGTATTTTTTGATTGTGTATTTGCGTGTTTAGGTTGTGATTTTGGTTTCATAACTAAATACTTTGATTTATTTTCTTTTTTTACCTGATTTTTTTTTTTTACCTTTTTTTTTACCTCTTCCTCTTCCTCTCCCTCTTCCTTTAGCTTTCCCCTTGCCTTTGTTTTTTCCTCTTCCTTTTCCTTTTCCTTTTCCGTTTCCGTTTCCTTTTCCTTTTCCTGAATTTTTGTTATTATTATTTTGGTTTTTGTTTTTGTTTTTGCTTGCATTTAGCTTTTCATTCTTGATTCTATTTGTTTCAATTAATACCCAAGATTCGGCTAATTTGACAAGTCCATCTATTTGGAAATGTTTAGCTGCATCGCGTACCATTTTCCAATTATCAAGAGTTAAAGATGCTGAACGCGTATAGGCATATTGAAGCAAGATTATAAAAATTTTTGCTTCGAATTGATCTATGACAACTTCATGATAGTGTTGTTTTTCTTTTCTCCAATTTTCATTGTAGAATTGTTCTTTCCAATAATCTGAACAGTTATGGAGAATTACTTTGTTACAATAAAAAACACTTTCTCCTTCTTCAAATCTTGACTTCTTTTCTTTTTTACTGTTTTTTTTTTTTGCTTTTTTTTCTTGATTTTGTTCTTCTTTGATCTCGTTTTCATTCATATTATCGTTCTTGTTTCCTTTTACTGGTTTTTGTTCTTGTTCGTTATTTGATTGTAAATTTTTTCCCACTTTTTCTTCTTCTTCTATTTCCTTTTTGTTTTCTAGTTCTTTTTCTTTTTCTTTTTCTTTTTCTTTTTTAATCTCTTTTAACTTTTCTTTTTGGATTTCTTTTTCCTTTTCCTTTTCTTCTTCAGGTTGGTATTGATCTGCTTCATTAGGGTTTTCATATTTGGGTTCTTTTGGGCTTTCTAATTTCCCTCGAACAATAAATTTTACATCTGCTATTTTTGAGTCATTGAACATTTCTTTAAGGGAATGAGACATATTTCGAATAACGAACATTTTAAGAACAATTAAAATAGTTACAACAAACGAACAAGGTAATTATTACAAAGTTGTTTTTGAAAAAGGAAAATTAAATTAGAATAAATGAAAAAATATTCGAAAAGAAATACAGTGGTGGAAATAACCCGTTCAGACAACCTTTAACCCATTACTAAAATTTAACTCATGTTATTTTTTCAGACTTGGGTATTGGAAGACCAGAAATCACTTATAGATTCTTGGTTCAGATCCAAATTGACTTTATAGGTTAGATCTTTGATTAATCGAAATGGCTCAATTATATTAAATGATTTTGTTTCAAAAATTTCATCATATTTACAAAATTTCTGAGATTAAATGATTTTTTTATCAAAATTCAAAAAATGAAATTTTGCTCATTTTTTTGTCATAAAAATTACATTTTAATCTCACCAGTATCTTCATAATTCTTTTTTAAAATTTATTTAAAGAACACTATTTCTTGTTTATATACTGTTTCCATCCCATTGTTTTGTTTCTTTTATTTCTAGAGTCAGCTATATTTTTTGTATGAGTTAAATTTTAGTAATGGGTTAAAATAAAAAACACGGTTATTTACACCACTGTATATATCTGTTTTTATTGAAATGATCTTCAATTTGAGAGATTTTGTGTTTTCTTGGTCTTTATTCAAGTTTTTTTATTCTTATTTTGAAGATTAAAATATAATAAGGTATTTTAGTATTACGGGTTGTATTACTTGAAATGTGAAAAAACAATTAAGGTATGGAAACTGTAGCAAAACTGATATTTTGGTTCTTTGTTTGTCAATCTTTTACTGATACAGTCTTTATAGGGTGATAAAAAATGTTTTTTTTTAAAAGTGGTTCCCAAAAGTCAGATTTGCGATTAAAATGAACAACAAATATCTAGGGATTGAATTTAAAAAGAGAGTTTTAATATTTGGGTTTTGGGATTTAATTTTGTTTTGGTTTTATTTTGGGGGTATAAAAAGTGATTTCTTAATATTTTAAGTTTTTTAATAAATTTGTCATTTTTCCAAAAACTATAAAAATTTTCCAATGTGACCAGACGGGGTAGGATTTCTGGAATTTTGAATTGAAAGATCCAATGAAAATAATAATTAGAAGTACAGATCAAAAGTTTTGTTATATATAATAAAAAAATTTATACAGTTTAGTTGTGAAAAAATGATTATTATTTTTTTAAATGCAGATTTTGAGAATTTCATACATTTACGAAATAATTTGTCAAATTTTAATCGTTGTTAACCTAATCAGAAAATCTCACAAACAATATTTCCTCAATATTTGCATTTTTCTCCATATTGGTGTATAAGAATAATTTTTGTAACCCACTTAATTTATTTCGAACACATCAAGAAAATGGAATAGAAAATTGTGTGGTAATGTGTAAGTGTTTTAAAAATTGTTATCAAAGAAAATTTTCGGATATGGTGATTTTTTTCCCAATTTCTTTTTCACGTAATTATGATAATGTATGAAATATTTAGTGTAAAAAGTTCCTTTTTTACTTCTTAGATCCCACTGAATAAACTTTTATGAGATTTACGACCTTCAAAAAACAACTGAACATTAAATTTGATTTCCAAAAACTGTTGTTAAGTGATGTAAGCTAGATAAATAAAATTATTCTATTCAATAATAAAAAATAAAAAGTTTCTTTCTATCAATCGAGATTCATAATCTTTATATTAATTTTATGATTCCTTATAGACTCTAATTAATAATTGACCAATCGTATCTATATTTTTTTAAGTATCAATTGATAATTAAGAAAGAAATGTGATCAAAATCTGGATTTGAAATTCTATTTTTGTTTATTTACAATTATTTAAAAAAAAAATTTCTTCTCATTTATTTGAAAAACTTTTTAAAAATTGAATATTTTTTTTTGATCTTTGTAAAAAAAAATCTATTTATTGTTAAAAAAACCTTTCTTATAAACCAGATAGAAAAACGTCTAAATGAACTTTTGGGTATCAAAAAAGTTGAAAAAAAAGTAATTTGGTTCTACTAGGAATCGAACCTAGGTCTAGAGAATCAAAACCTCTCATGCTGCCATTACACCATAGAACCTTTTACAAAAAAGTCATTAAATATATAGAATTGGGTAATATAAAATTTGGTTGATTCTTTTCTTTTAATAAATCTAAAATACAAATATCAATTCAACAAAACATAAAATATTTATTTATCAACATAAAATCAAACCAAAAAAATTAAACACTTAATATTAACACATAATAACAATTACTCCAGATTCATTAACACTACAACTTTCAATCATATAAATATTACATTCCAACTCTTCAAAATTAATTAAATTTTAATATTCGGAAAATCTGACTTAACAACATTTTTAATTTTTTCTGTTTTTATAATCAATACATAAGAAATAACAACCAGAACTAAACGAACTCTTTCAAGTTGTACAATACAATAAGTAACAAAAGAAGAAATTTTCAAAACATTAAGGTATAATAGTTGTTTAAATATAAAAAATAGATTATCCCATATTGACTGTAATAGTTTATTAATTTATATTTTTTTTGATCTATCTAAACAAATTTTTAGATTTTAAAGATTGTTTTAAAATTTTAATTTTTATCAATATATGTTCCTACGACCTGAAATTTATAAAATAATAATAAATAAATTGATAAATATTTGAATTGAAATAATAACAATAGTCTAATATAATAATTTGATTTTTTTTATTTATTTTTAGCCATTCTTTTTAATTTTTTTTTATAAAATTATTTTTTTTCCTTTAATAAGTACTATATGTGCACTTTTTAACTCACAAACTAATTAATCAAATAATGCACGAAAATAATTATTTTTTTCAGGTACAACTCTTGGATAACACACACAATACTTTTTTTTTTTTTTGAATATTGTTCGAGTTTAAAAAAATGATTTTGTGTTATTTCAAATTAACATTTTTGTACCTAATTTATATTATTTTTAGGCTTTATTTTGATTATTTTGAGTATGTGTTAAAAATTCCTTAGACTTTAATTTGGTAATATATCATTTAAATGATCTTATTTTTCTAAGAGCTTTAAAAGTTTAAATATATTACTTTAACTCTCCAAAAATAAATAATTTTTTATTTCATAAAATTTTCAATTTGAATATAAGAATATAATTAAATTTTTATTTCATAAATTTCTGAGCACCTTTGGCATTTGGATTTAGAAGAAAATTTTGAATTATTTACATTTTTCTACCTCAAATTTACATTTGGGAAATGTTATTCGAAAACAAAATTAATTAATTCTAATCAAAAGAAGATTCAAATATTAAATTTGTTGTTAAAATAAAGCCTTTTAAAAAAATGGTAGACAAGATCATGAAATAATTTTTCCAAAAAAAAAATCAAATATTTGCTAATTTTACCCTTTTTTAAAATTTCAATTATAATGAACACTATTAGTCAATAAAAGATCTTGGATCAAAAAATATTTTTAGAGATATTTAACAAAAACAAGTTGAAAAAACCAATTTTCGAGGTTAAATAAAGATTTTTTTGATATTTAATAGTGAAAAATTTTGAACTATTTTTTCTTTACAGATAAGAGGTCATTTTATTATATTTAAAAAGTATTGTAAATCGGATGAAAAATCTTTCAAATAGAGTTTTAATTATATTGACTATTAAAGAATTATTTCTTCTTTTAAATTGGAAAAAATATTTTTTTTTGATTTTCGGTTAGGTTTTTATTTTTTTGTAATAAACAGAATATTTAAGAAATTTTTTGTTTATTCCAACAAGTAAAAAAAACCTAGGGCACAGGCATAAATAAAACAGAAAACCTCAAGAAAACCTAGAAACTTAACAAAGAAAAAAGAAAACCTCAAGAAAACCTAGATACTTGAGGGCACTCTGCGACACTTAACGACACTCTACGGACAATTTAAATATTTATCATCAATTATTTTTTGTTCTGTGTTTGATTTTTTTTAGAAAAGTAGAGTGTTTTCAAAACTATTAGTTATTTTTTTTTATTATTGAAGAAGTTTCGATTAAACTCTAGTTTCCCTTAGACTTAAATTCCCTTTCAGGAATTTAACCGTAAAATCATAGATTTCACGATTATTAATTAATGAAAATAGTTTCAAACTGTCTTGATTTGAAATTAGTTCATTAGGATTTATTTTTTTTAATTTGTTATAAAATATTAATCTATCTTCTTCATAGAAAGGACATATCCATAAAAAATAATCAGTATATTATCTATAATTTCCTTCTATTCATATTTTGAACATAAAGGACAAAATTTATTTGAATTTTTATCGGTTAGAAAGTAATATCTATTTAAGCAGTTGGTAAACGATCTGAATTTTAGAATTGTTAACTTGATGGATAACTCAAATATTTTTGAGTTTTAAATAAATAATTTTGATTTTTTATTATTGTTAAATAATTTTGTGGAGTGTCGTCAAGTGCCTATGTTTTCTTGAGTTTTCTGTTTATTTGGAAAATCGATTAATTTTCCAAATAAACAGAAAACTAAAGAAAACCTAACAACACTCCCAACCTTTGGAATTCAGCAACTCATTGAATATTTCTTTATATATTTCTTTTTTTAGTTCGATAATATCTTTTGAATGTCAGTTGATTTTATTATTAATTCTTTGATTAATTTTTATAAATTTTTCTAAATAAGGAAGAGATAAATTTCCTAATTTATTTTTGAATTTAAATTTTTTTTTATTTACCGGAATTGTTATATTTTCAACTTTAAATTCTATTTTGTAAATAAGAAATGGTTTATTTCTCTTTATTTTGTATATTTCAGTAATACATGAATTAATCCAAGAATTTAAATAATTTATCCTTTTTATTTGATAATTAAAAATTTCTAATCCGAAGGTTAATTGACTTAATATAAAATATTTAAATAATCTAAATTTTAAACTATTATTCAGAAAAGTGTTATTGAATAATTGTTTACAGTTATTATATAGTTTCTTTAGATTTTTTTAAATTATAAACTATAGGTGCAATTTTATCCAAATAAATACCCAACTATTTAATTTTATTTTTAAAATCTTTTGATATAACTGTTTTATCTTTATTTTGTTTTAATCCAAATTGAATAATAATTTCATATATTGACTTTAATTTTTGGTTAATTTGACTTTTATTTCTATTTCCAAAATGTATCTCAATTATTACTGTTACAATCAAATTAAAAGAGTTAAAATTTTGTCTTAGAGTGAACTAAGGTAGGCTAATTAACTGTCTTAAAATATCATTTCTAAACGATAAGTTAAATATTTTAGGGTTTTCAACTAATTATTCAAATAAAAATATTTTGAGATTTGAACCAAAAACTTTCATTTTTAAATTGGAAAATAATAGTATGTGAAAATGTAGGGAATATTGAAAAAACTATTTGTATATAATCGAAATATCAATAAACAGTGATACAGTCATATTATAGGACCCAATAGAGTGCACTAGTGAACCTTTCTTTGCAATTATTTTTAAAAAAAAATTTCTTCAAATTTATTTGAAAAAATTTTTAAAAAATGGATTATTTTTTTTTGATCTTTATAAAAAAAAAAACTATTTATTGTTAAAAAAACCTTTCTTATAAACCAGATAGAAAAACATCTAAATAAACTTTTTTGTATCAAAAAAGTTGAAAAAAAAGTAATTTGGTTCTACTAGGAATCGAACCTAGGTCTAGAGAATCAAAACCTCTCATGCTGCCATTACACCATAGAACCTTTTACGAAAAAAGAGACAAAAAATAATTAACTAAGTTAGAGAAACAAATTTCACTTTTTTTATTTACTCATTAAACACTTTTCGAAAAACTGATTATCGCTAAAATATCCCCAAAAAATATAATCTACAGAAATTAAAACTAACACCATAAATTTAACAATAAGTATTCTTCACACAAATATTTAAAAGAGATAATAATCAAACAAAAAAATCATATTTTTGATATGATATTCAAACTATTTTTACTTCTGCTATCCAATTAAAACCAAGATTTCCAAATAAACCCCTCAAATATTTGCCTATTAATTTTGTTCATCAAATCAGAGATAAGTGACATTGTTCTAATCACTCAATTAAATTTAATAATGTATGGATATAAGAAAATGATCTTTCATTACCATTTTCCCATACTTAAGTACTACCCTCCCACACTTGTGTTATTGAGTGATTGTATTATTTCACTTTGGCTTCTCATAAAAAATTTTCATTCTTGTAGAAATTGGAACAAAAAAAAACAAACCATTTTTGGTCATCTTTACCTTTTCACACTTTCATTCTTTCTTTGTTATTCAATGAAAAGATAAATTGAAAACCACAAAAACAATAATTGTCAAAAATCACTTTTGGGGATTTTCAAGTGCAAGTTCAAATTTGAGAACATTTCAAACCTGTAAAAGCAAATTTAAAAAATATATAGAACAGCCAGAGAAAATAGTGTGAGTTTCATAAGTTAAAATGGAAATTCTAAACATTTAAATCAAAATTTTGGCATGATTCTACAAGGTATAAATTGTGAAAATTGTTGAAATTGTGAAAATTTATCATTTTTTTCTCTATAAAATTCTGTGTGAAATTTGAATGTGATTATAAAACTCTTCCAAAGTGTTTTTATTCATAATTTCACAGTTTTAGCATGGAAATATAGTGCTAAATAGGTTTTTGCTTTAACAAATAGAAAGAAAACAAACAATTAATTGAATCTATAATATATATGGTGTATTTTTAAGTAATCGGGAAGTGAGATTTTAGTTTTTAATGAAAAATAAAAATTAAAATAACTCGTTTAAAAAATAATTTTTTAAAAAAAATTAAAAAAAAACGGTCAAAACTTGTTAAAAAAATCAAATAATTACATTAGATCATTGGTCCGATTAAAATTCAAATAACTATCAATTTATTTAATTTTATTTTTCGAATTCAGGTCATATGAACATATATTGAAAATAATTGATTTTTAAAAACAATCTTCAAAATCTAAAAATTTATTTAGATAGATCACAAAATAATATAAAAAAATAATCTTATCCAGTCAATACGGGATAATCTATTTTTTATATTTAAAGAACTATTATACTTTAAAATGTCATAAAATTTCTTCTTTTGTTACTTATTGTATTTAACAACTTGAAAGAATTTCTTTAGTTAAGGTTGTTAATTCTTATATATTGATTTAAAAAAAGAATAAATTAAAAATGTTTGAAAAGACATATTTTTCGAATATTGTAATTTAATCAATTTTGTAAAGTTGAAATGTAATATTTCTATTACTGAATGTTGTAGTGTTTATGAATCTGAAGTTATTGTTATTATGAGTTAATATTAAGTGTTTAATTTTTCAAGTTTGATTTTATGTTGATAAATAAATATTTTATGTTTTGTTGAATTGATATTTGTATTTTAGATTTATTAAAATACAAAAATCAACCAAATTTTATATTACCCAATTCTATATATTTAATGACTTTTTTGTAAAAGGTTCTATGGTGTAATGGCAGCACACTGCTAGGAAAATTTTGGAAAATTTACATGAGGGTGTAATAACCTCAAGAGAATGTTAATCTTGAATAACCTAATACTTTTTTTAATTCAATAGTTGGATCAGTTAAGTAATGTGTTTTTTATTGTCAAATTTTAATTTTTTTTTTGAGTTAGCAGATTTTGCAAACAAAAAGGATCTTTCAATTAGGAATATATTTTACTAAGATAATTTCCAATATGTAAGAAATTGAACACTTTAAAACTAACCAGGATATTATTTCTAGATAGTAAAAAAACTGGTAGTTTAAAACCTGCAAAGAAACTCAAATAAAAAAATTAAAATCTGCAAGTGGATGCTAGACTAGCAGAAATTTCTATACATTTTCTATGAGAATGATTGAGAACTAGCAAAACTCCAGCTCCAAAATCCCGAAAACTAAAAAAATTAATTCGTCACAAAAGATTCATTTTTAATGACGCCACATGAGAAGAATACATTTCATCTTGCTAATGGGATGAGGCTTTTCAATTAATTCGAAAAAATGATCATTTTTTTTTAATGTTGTAATTTTCATTTTTTTTCTCTAGCTTAGCACCAATTTAGCAAACATAAATTTCACTGAAAAAATAATCAAAAACTCTTCAAATTATACTTTTAAACTACTCACCTCTGAAAAAAGCGAGTTAGAACAAAAAGGAAAGGGATTAGGTTTTCACTACTAATTTACTATTCAGAATCTGATCAGGTAGATTTTCCAATATTTAAAAAATTGAAATTTAATAGTTCTTCTGTATCTAAAGAGAAAAGGAGCTTATTTCAGTCATTTTTCGACCCTTACACCCATCGTGGAGGCATTTTTTTAGATAATCCTTAAGTAACTTTGAAAAATTAGTTGATCTTTGTAATAGTCCGACTAAAGAACTGTTTGAAAAGTTGAGTTGGTAGAGTTATTAAAATGGAAATTGAATATAAAGTTTATTACGTATGCTTAAATTTAACAGTAATGTTTTTTAGCTTTGGAAATTAAAACAAACTTTTTAAAAACCCTTTTTAGTAAATAAACACTTTGGATATAATTGTTTTCGAAAATCCAAAGATAGGTGTCATATTAAAAAACTAATCATTTTTCTATGATTTCAATTTCATTTTTTGCTAAACTAGTGCTAGTCAAGCAAAAAAAATTCAAAGGAAAAAATTTTTTTATGACTTTTAAAATCTTGCTCGATAATTCTAGTTTCGCAAAAATTCCAAAAAATCTGCTAATTTAGCATTTTTTTCAAAAAAAGTTCTCGATGTTTTGATCTAAAATTGGTAACAACTTGAACAACAAAATGACGAATATAGTTGTTACCAATTAAAAGATTTTGTTTTGTAGATAGGTATTTCGATTTCTACAGAGGTTGAAAAATGTTCCATTTTTTCAAATGAAAAAGAAAAAGTGGTTTATTGAGATCGATCAAACTAAAAGAAAAGTAGTAAAGTTTTTAAACTATTCCTGGTTACATTTCAATTAGAATAACATTTTGATATTCCAAACTTTCTTAAATTGTACACTGTTGGCTATAAGTGATACCTTGTTTTTGGTACTTTCCTAGCAGTGCTTGAGAGGTTTTGATTCTCTAGACCTAGGTTCGATTCCTAGTAGAACCAAATTACTTTTTTTTCAACTTTTTTGATACCCAAAAGTTCATTTAGACGTTTTTCTATCTGGTTTATAAGAAAGGTTTTTTTAACAATAAATAGATTTTTTTTTACAAAGATCAAAAAAAAATATTCCATTTTTTAAAAAGTTTTTCAAATAAATTTGAAGAAATTTTTTTTTTCAAATAAATAAAAAACAAAAATAGAATTTCAAATTCAGATTTTGATCACATTTCTTTCTTAATTATCAATTGATACTTAAAAAAATATAGATACGATTGGTCAATTATTAATTAGAGTCTATAAGGAATCATAAAATTTATATAAAGATTTTGAATCTCGATTGATCAATTCATTATTGGATTATCTTGAAAATTTTATAATAATGAAATCCTTGATCTAGAAATTCTACTTTTAAAAAGCTATTATAAATAAAATAAGAGTGTGTCTAAATATATAATCTCTTAACTAAGATCAACAATTCAAAATAATTCACTTTTTTAAACAAATATTAGAATCATTGTCCATAGTCTTGTGGTTTTTATATTTATATTTAAAATAGAAATTGGATGAAATTTTGGTTGATTATCTCATTTTTCAATTCTGAAATTTTTCATTTAGGGATACTTAGTTAACTTAATTTATAAATATAAAAAATAAAATAGGCTCATAACATATGAAATCAAAAATCACAAATTTCATTCTATATTTCTTTAAAAACCCAATTGATAAAAAAAATCAAAATGAATCAAAATCTTTTTCCCATTTATTTTATAAATACAAGTAAAAAGTTTGGCATTTTCAAGATCTATCAACACTTTTCAACTCTTTTCACGGGAAAGGGTTCGTCAAAGATTCCGACAAGAGTAAAAGTCACGCGGTTTGTTCAATTGAATTGAAAGTTCTTAAAACCATTTTTTTTTTTTTTTGTCAAATGACTTATCAAATAGATCCTTCTTTTTCTGATAATTAACAAAATAAAGAATATTGATTTGAAATTTTTTCTTTGATAGTTTAACAAAATATTATATAGTTTTTTTTAGTATCTTGTATTTCAAAAAAAAAAAGAATGACTAATAACCATAGATAAAATCAAATAAAATTATTTAACTTTTAGGTTGATTTTTCTCTTTTTTTCAATTCCTTTGACTCAAGTTTTGAATAAAAATTTTTGTTTATTAAAATGTAAAAAACTTTGTAAATTATTTGATTTTAAATATCTTTCTTGAATGGAAGTCTTTATAAAGTAGAGTTATAAAAAAATTTGAAAAAAAATAAATTTTACATGATTTTTTTTGATTTTAATAGTATTATTTACCATTGCTCATGTTAAAATATTTACTATTATGTTGGAGGTAGATCACTCATACTTTGAATTATTTTTAAAAAATATGTCCCTATGACCCAAAAAACACTAAAAATGGAAAACTGAATAAATACCATCCATTACAAAAATTAAAAAAACTAGTTGAAAAAATAAAAATAAATAAAGTTTCCATTTAACTTATTCTTGAAAACATTTTTTGCCAAAATCATTGAATTCAAATTTGAAATTATGTTTATTTTTATATTCAATAACTTATTTAAACTCATTTACTAAAACAAATACTAAATAATGAGAATTTTATTTTCTCAAAAGGGATTAATTTTGTCTTAAAATGTTTTTTTATTTTTAAATGGTTAATTTTAAAATAAAAGTTATTTAAAAAAGATAAACTCTCTGGAAAAAATATAACTAATTTAATTTATTAACTTATATATGATTTCAAACTTTTCTCAACCTCAATTTTTCAAGAAAAAATAAAAAAGTTTACAGTAATTTCAAAAAATATTTTCGATATTTAAAAGTTGAGAGTGTTTTTATTCTAAAAAAAATATCCCAGTGTATAATTGAATTAAGTTATAAGCTTAGATTTCGAAAATTATTTATCAGAAAAAAATAGTGCTTTCATATATGAGGGCATATAAAAAAATCAAAAATTGAGGAAATTAATTTTGGAGTACTGTTCGGAACAACGCGAATGTTTTTTTTTAATCTTATTTTTTTTTGATTTAATTTAATTTTTATTAATTTTTTTGATTAATTTTCTTTTTTTCTTAATTGTTTATTAAAAATAAAAATAAAGTATTAATTCATAATGGATATCAGAAAAACAAAAAAAATCCCGATTCCCAACTTGAAATTAAAAAAAGAAAGTCAAATCAAAATGATCTCAAAAAAAAACAACAAATACTAAAAAAAAGAAAAAAAAACACAATTTTAAATATATATATATATACAATAATAAATAGATATAGTAGTCTAAATTAACCGAATAAGAACTAAAAACGAAGTGTACTATCATTCAAGTTCTCTTCATCAATTGTATTTTGTGGATAATTAAATAATCCAAAATTTAAAAAAAAATGTTCAAGAAACAATTTATATTTTAGAATATGCAAGTGCTTTATCATTAACAATACCAGGTACAAAACCCCAATAAAAAGGGTATAAAATATTATTTCCAAAATGGTGAAATCCCCTCAGTATTATTGGTGTTATCGCTGTCTTTAATTTTCCACAAGTATTTTTTTTTATTTTGAGAATATTTTACAATTGTTTTTTATTAATATTTTTTTTAAAAAGTATTTTTTAGATTTTTAAAAACAAGTTTGATTAACTATTTTTTTTTTAAATTTAATTTTTTGTCATTCAAATACTTTTTACAAAAAAAAAAATAATTATTTGGAGAGAAAATAAAACAAATTGTATATTTTTTAGAGTCTTAGTTTCTTGTTCCAATCAAAGAATTAATTTTCTCTTGTTTTATATTGAAATAAAAAATCACAATTGTTTTTCTTTTATTTTTAATTTATTTATTTTGAAGGGGATTATTTAATTTCCTCCTAGGAACTTTGGATTTTTCAGAATTCAAGGAAGAAAAGCGAAAGATATGATTTTACTCAATTATTTTGAATTCTGGAAAATTTTCTTTAGATTTTTTTTCATTTTTGGATTTGTTAGATAATTGAAGATTATTCAAAACAAGAACAATAGAATTAAAAAAAAAAAAAAAAAAAAAACACTATTGTTTTATCTTGGGTTTTCTGTTTATTTGTAAAATCTATTCATTTGGGTTTGGTTTTTTTGAGTTTTATATTTATTTAGAAAATCAATAGATTTTCGTTAGGTTTTTTTTACTTTAGAAATAAACGAAAATTTTAATAAATTTTCGGTTTATTTCTAAAGTAAAAAAACCTAGAACACTTCATAAATAAAATAGAAACCCTCAAAAAAACCTAGAACACTTATCTGTTAAACCGAAACCCTCAAGAAAACGATTTAGGTTTTTGTTAATTTGAGACTTTATGAATAAAATTCAACAATTTTCTTTTTTTTTCTTAAATTAATTAAAATATTGGTACTCCGTTAACTTTTCCAGTATTTTTAGAAATTGAGTAAAATCTTTGATTTTTCTCTATTATTTTGAATTCTAGAAAAGATTGGTACTTGACAGCCATCGATGACACTTTTGTTAAGTTTTCCCAAATTTTTAAATTTTTATATATCCAAATTTCAATAAAGAATCATAATTTTCTTTATCATTAACCAATGACAAGATAAATAATGAATAAGGGTATATTATTAAATTTCAACTTTGGTCAAATTTCAAAAGTGGTCAAATTGAATTTTTTCATATTTTTGAAGAGTTTTAAGATTATTATTATTATTGGTAGGAAAGTTTTTTATGGTTTTTGATAATTGTGGAAAACTAAAAATATTATTTTTTGATTAGTCGTATTTTATTACTTGAATTGAAGAAAATTCAAAATCTTGAAATTATCAATAGTGAATTTTTTGAAAAATTTATTCAAAACCCAATTTTAACATAAAAAGTTAAGTGGAAATTTTTTTCCCCTTAAGGGATTAGCTTCTACCAAGGAGAAACCTAGTATCAAAGTATGTTGTTCTTGGACCTAACTACATTAGTGCTACATGGTTCAAATGTCTCTAAAAAATCGATTAGCAAAGTAGTAATATTTGTTGATCTCATCAATTAAAAATGATCTATGTATTAGTAAAAAACCCCAGCAAATTAAGAATAAAATCTGCATTTCGCCATAAATTTAAAGATTGAATTATCAATATTCAGACTACAAAGTCATAAAATATCTTTCTTAAATTTATGGCAAAATGTAGATTAGTTACTAAAAAAATCGTTTTTTTTAAAAAATTAAATAATTAACCAATATAGTTTTTTGTCAAATTATTTCTCAAATCATGCAAATATATTGATGCTAGAGGTATCTTTATCAAAAGTAAACAAAACAAATCAGTCTTTGTACTTGTATGTTGATGATTATTGGGTTAATCTTTGAAATTCAAAATTTATAAAAATAGTTACTTTTGGAAGTTCTAAATCTAAATTATTAAATACCGGAATACTGTATTTTGGGTTTTTATTTTTAGATTTGGAAAAGGAATTTGAAAAAAAATTTTTCAAAATGAAATTTTTTAATTGTGATCATTAGTAAAAAATGTAATAATTTATTGTGCAATAAGATTTATAATAGATTTTTTAGAGCTATTTGAGCCATGGTGCACTAATACCATTTACACCCAATTACAACATACTTTGATTATAGAGAAATCTAGGGTGACGCTAATCCCTTAAAACAAGTTGAAAAAGTCTAATTGGTCATTCATTATATTTGTTTCCAAATCCTAATCAAAATTTTCTAGTATACCATCCAAACCTACCAAGCCTACTCTAACGTACTCTAACTGAACATAATATACCTTAACCTACCCGTAAAAGGTTTTTTAAATACCTACAGTCAATATATTTCAATGAAATTGACTATATTTTGAAAAAAATGAAAATTTGGCCAAATTTGAAATTTAATAATTTTCACATGAATAATATTAAAAATATTATTTTTTAGTTGTTTATTCTTTTTATTTATTTGGATTTATGAATTCTTGAATCCAAATTTTTCGATTTTTTTTTTCATAAGATGGGCAGTCCAAAAGAAAATGATCGATATCAAAAAACCAAAAACTTAATGTCTATTAAGCCCTTAAAATAAAACATTATTAAGAGCATAAAAATTAAAATTCTTTCAAAATGAATGAATTGTTTCAACAATTTTAAATCATTTTTTATTTTGGTTTTTGTTTTATTCTTAATCTTTTTGGAAAAAAAAAGGTTTCAAATAATTGAAAAATAAATTTTGATGAGTAATCAAAAATATTCGTAAAGGGAGAACAAAAATAAGATTAGAAAAAAAAAAAAAAGAAAAAATAAAAAAAAAAAACAAAAAAAATCATTAAATTGCTTAGGAAAATAAGTAGAATTAAAAAAATAAATTTCTTTGTTAGAAGTCAAAAAAAAAAAATGCCAAATATGAAACCAACATTAAAAAATAAAATTTTGAAATCCACATTATTTCAAATCTTTTAAAGATATGGAAATATTAATTTCTTTAAATAAATCTTCGGTTTCATCTTGAGATTGGCAATATTTAATATGCTTTATTGTTGATTTATAGAAATTGAACATTTGTGGTTCTACTAATTCCGAAAGATCTGTATTATTTTCTTCAATTTTTCTATGAATTAATTCTAATAATGTATTAATATAATCTGTATTAATTTGTTCGATGTCATATCTTAAGAAATATAAACAGACATTCAAGATTTCAAATAAAAGTTGGAACATTGAGGCTGATTCCATCAATGATCCAGCGACTCTGATTGCTCTGGAAATGCAACCTTGTAACCTTTTTGTATCTTTGAAATAAATTTTTTCTTTATCTTCGTCTTCTTCTTCATCATCTTCAGAATCATCATCTTCTTCGTCGTCTTCAATCCAAAACAGATAGGAGCACATATAAACAGCTCTCGCTTGGTCGTTGACAACCATTAATTTTGAGGAATGGCCACCAGCATGGTTTGCCAGTGTACTGTAGTTTTCTTCATCGAATACACGTAAGGTTTGAAGAGTTGATGAAATTAAGGTGATCATTTCAAAGCGCACCTTACTGACTACAACATGCTCTTCATAGGCTAAGATGGACTTTGTCATAAATTCATAACTAATCGCCTCAAATCCACATTTATCGGATGCCTGGGCGCATTGTAAGAGCAATTTTAAAGAAATTAATGGGAACAATGGTGTTAAGGATGTCACAATTTTGTAAACAAATTCAAAAACTTTTTTTGGACTCAATGGATATTGTTCTTCTTCGTTATCTTCAATATAGTCGCGAATCTTAAATGACAACAATAATGATGAAAACACCAAAGGAGAAACAGTATGTTTAATTCTTCGTTCTCCACTGTTACCAAATTTTTGTGCCAGCACTTGCACAATTTTAAATGATTCAATGTGATCTTTTGATTTCAATAGATGCACCAATCGGCAAACAGCGTCTTGCTCGGCTAAAAATAGTGTTTTTTGATATTCGTCTTCTTCAGATTCCGATGGCATATCCTTTTCATCTTGAACCAAAATTTTGACATACTCGAGTAATTTCTTCACCTTGTCACTGGTTTTAATGTATGTGGAGTTCTGAAGCACATTTTCAATTATTTTTAATGCAATTCTTCTTCGATCATTATAAGGTAGTAATTCAATTAATGGCGAATAATTCTCAAACTCTAATAAAATGTTGACATTATTATATTTTGTTAATGGAGTGGTTAATAAATTATTAATTTCTTTAATTATATCCCTTGAAAGACTTTAGTTGTTTTTTTTTGTTTATTTTTTTTTTTTTAAATTTTTGGAAAAATATATTTTTAATATAAATATAATATTAGAAAGAATTGAATATTTGGATATCAAATAGAATAAAATAAAGTGAAATATTTAGGAATTAAGTTTTGTTTAATAATCGAAGAAAAAAAAAATATTTGTAAAGAAAAAAAAATTTTTGTATTATCAGAAATGTTTTTTTAGTAACAAAATTTTATAAACTTTATGAAAAAATTTTGAAAAGTTATTCAAAAAAAAAAACAAAAAAAAACATCCAAATAATACAGTCATTCACAAAATGTGAAATTTCGAAATTTTTAATTGTTCGTAATCAAACTGTTCTCTTTAAATTGTTCGAGACTTTTGATGGATATTTTTATCAAAATTTTTGTTTTTTTCCACTTTTTGGAAAATAACTGTTGTGAAAAAGAAAAAAAATATTAAAAAGCAGCTTAAAAAAGTATAAATAAATTGAATCAAAAACATTTTGGGTTCAAAAATGTTTATTTTTTTAAATAAAAAAAAGCTGTTGTATTAAAACTATCAGGTAATTAAATTTTAATTCTAAGAATAATATTTTATCAAAGAATTGAAATATTTGACGTATATTTAATTACGTGTTTAGTTAAAAATAAACCAGACCAAAAATTTCATTTTGTATTTTGAAAAAAAATCTTTAATTAGAATTTTTGTTTTTAAGAACAAATAACACAAATCATAGTAATCCAAAAAAATGGCAGAAATCGTCAAAATCACACAATTACATAAATAAAACAACATCTTGATAATTTTAACCAAAAATAAACTTTCTAAATAGAATCTAATCAATTTTATTTTGTCAGATTAAATGAAATTTTTGTCAGATTATAGTTGTGAAAAAAATCCCTAGGACAAGATTTTTAATTGTGAATATTAGGAAAATTGAAGTGTAATTTCTTTTATATAAAAACAAATCTTTTTTTTTAAGAATAAAACTTTTAAAATTATAACTCACCCACTTATAAGAAAGATGGTGATTAATTAAATTAGACTTTTTCAAAATACCATTCAATCAATCAAAAAACAAGAATAAAAAAATTATCATTTTCCAAACTCTAGTAAATCTCTATAAAATTTAATAGTTTTTTCAAAAAAAGTTGGATCTATTTATTCTTTCAAACAATTACTTGAGTATTCTAGATACACCTTACTTTGATGAACTTTACTTAGATTTATTTCTTGGTTCATAAAAAAATTTGGTTATTTATAAAAAGGATTTGATTGAAAATATTTGCAATTACACAACAATTTTACTAATATTCACAATTAAAAATCTTGTCCGGGCTTTTGTTCGTGTCCAGTATTTTTTTTCACTAATATAAATGAAATTTTTGTCTAATTTCTATTTTTTATTAAACATGATACCTTTTTTGAAAAATGTGATCTGTGTTCCTGTGTTTATTAGTTTTTCAAGTGTGAAATCTGGAAAATGATTTTCTTCCTTTTTTTTTTTTTTTTTTTTGATGATTATTTTAGTAATGTAGTTTCAAAAAAATACAAATCTTTTTATTTTTTTTTTAATGAATATTTATAACTTGAATAAAATTTTTCTTTTCAAACGAAAGAGAATAAGTATAGAAAATAAGAATGTAAAAAATCATAAGAATAAGAAAAATAATGGGAAAAAATGAAATGAATTGCTTACCTTCCAGATTCTGAAGCGGAATTATAACAAAACCTAAGAACTCGATCGATATAATCAATTTGTTTTGGATTAAGTTGAAGAGCTAATTGTATTAAGGAATTTAAAATTGATAAAAGATCTTTGACTGGCATATTTTTTCTTTCTTTGGTAATTAGTCCAATACCTTTTGAAAAGATGGTAAAGATTTGTTCCTTATCTCTAATGTCTTCAACATTTGATTTGGAGTATTTGATAAGTCTATTAATTAAGCTAATCATAATTTGCTTGATATTGACTCCTTCTGCGAGTTTTGAAATGGTTTGCAATAAGGATGGTAATGTGGAGATGTGGTAGTCATCTGAAAACACCTGTATGATCACTTCCATTAAATACTCTTGGGCAATTGGATCGCCACATTCGTTAATTTGTTGCAATAATAAGGGTAAAACTCTTTCGGTATATACCTCCAAGTTGACTATTTCAAGTTGTGATAGCCTGACCAAATTGGTACCAACTAAAATTTTCAATTCCTTTCTTTCAATGTCAAGGTTTTTTTGTGCAACCTCTTTTTCTTTTTTTGTTAAATTACCGGGGGTCTTTTGGTGTGCAATACGTACCCACAGTTTATTCATTTCAATAAAATTCTTGATCGTGAAATCAATACTTTTAGAAAGCGATTCTTGATCATTGGATGTCGCATATTCAGATCCCTTGTCTGGTAATTTGTCTTTGGTCATTTGGGAAAGATAATGCCTTAAAAATAAACCTCTTGTTGGGTGTTGAACTCCTTTACACATCTCAATTAAATCAGATAGTACATCCTAAAAATACAAATGAAATTACAATTTTTTGTTGTTTGTTCGAAATTTTGTTGTTTGTTGGGAATTATTATTGTTTTGTTTTTGGATGTTCGTTATTATTTATTTGTTTAGGGTTATTAATCGGAAGAAAGATTGGAAAAAAAAAAAAAAAAAAGAAAAGAAAAGGGTTGCAAGAAATTGTCAGGAAATTCAAAATCTTTCGAATTTTTTTTTCAAGTAAAGAGAAAACCAAAAAAGAGTTTAAATAGAAAAAAAAAAAAAAAAAAAAAAAAAAAATTTAAAAAAAATTAAAGTAAAGAAAAAAATAAAAAAACTAAAGAAATATAGGAAACTTACTTGTGTTTCGACTTCTTGTGACTTAATTAACACAGAACCAGTTGTAACCATTAAATAGAGTCTAGGAACTATGGCTTCAACAAATTGGACTTCTTTATAAAGCTTACTAGCAGATTTTCCTGATTTAATATCTTCTTGGAGGAAAAATTCCAGATAACGAAGTTCATCAGAAACTTGCATATCTATTCGTGCAGAACAAAATTTTTATCAGAAGAGGTTTTGAGATATTTATGGTTAAATGTTTTGTGAACCAATTATTTGATTTGAGCAAAAAAAAAAAAAAAAAAAAAAAAAAAATTATAAAAGTTACAAAAAAGAAATAAAAAAAAAAAAAAGAAAAAACAAAACAAGAAAAAAAAATAAATTTTTTTTGATTTTTTTTTGAGCAAGAAAAAATAAAAAAAAAATAAAAAGTTTACAAAGATCGTAATAATTTTTTGGACTTAAAGCTGAAGTTCTAAGACCATCAAGCATTTGAGAGGCATTTTTTAAAGCAGCAGGTATTTTGCCTTGATCGAGAGCACGACGCATTAAAAATCCGAATTTACGAACCTAAATAAGTTTTATTATTTTTCGTTTTTGTTTAAATGTGTTGTTAGTGGAAGGTGTGTTTGAGTGTCAGGCGGGTGTTTTTTGTTTTTAGTAAATAAGAAGTAAAAAGAAAATATATTTGTGGTCAAGGAAGGAAAGTATTGTATAAATTGTTGTTAAGTATGAGCGAATAAATAAGAAAAAGTTGCTTTACATTTTCTTTTGTTTGGTTACTTATTTTCGATTGTTCGTTTGTTGAAACAAGTTGAGAAGTTTTTCTAAGTTGTTTAACTTGTTGTTTGAATCTTTTTGACATTAGTGAGAAATTAGAAAAAATGAAGAATTATCTGGAAACAGAATGTCCATTAAAGCGATCTTATTTTTAAAATTAAGGTTTTAAAAAGAATTGTTATCTGTTGAAAAGTGTCTGGATAAAAATTTCAATTCAGTTTTATTACTGGTATTTGAATTCTTAATGGGGAAAAATTTTCACTTCTTTGATTTTTTTTCTTTAATACAAGAGAGATTTTTCAGAAGTGTGTTGTAATTTGTCTTTCTATTTTTGAAAAAGAACATTGAAAATGAAGTGAAAAACTTTTCCTATTAATAATTCAAATACCAGTAAATAACTTTTTAATAGATCAAATCACATTTAAATAATTTATTCTGTAAAGAGATTGCTGTGTATCTATTTTACTCTTTTAGAGATGGGTATTCAGTAGTTTTGTTAAAATATTTGGTTTTTTTTTTATTTGAAAAGATGAAGGAAAATTCTTACAGTTATTTTGAAATTAATAGTTATTGAATTTTTCTCTTTGGTTTGGTTTAACAACACTTATAAATTAAACTTTTTACTGAGAAATTATTTCTAAGTTAAACGGTAAATTTTGCCTATTTCTAGTAACTAAGTAATTCAATATTGAGAATTAAAAACTTTTCTGGAAGGAAAAATCATTAATTTTTGAATAAAAAGAGATTATAAGAAATCTCTTCTGTTCAAACCATCAACAAGTAATCTAAAATTTGAAGAAAAAAAAATATTTCAAATTAATGGGATAAGTACATTTTTCATTTTTTGAATGCCACCATTTATGCGAAACTGAACGATTCAAATCATTTCTTAAGCCCAATACATTGATATTTTCATAAATACTAGAGTGAAATATATTCTAGTATAAGATATTTTCCTACCAATAAAAAAATGCAAATCAAAAAAATGCTAAAATTGATCAAAAAAATATCAATAAAAATCATTTATTACTTGATCTTATCAAAAATATTTGATATCTATCTTCTTATTCACTTCATTTGGTTTTAGATTTAATTCTTATTCGAAATACTTTTGTTTGTAAACTTTTTGATAAACAAATTACCATTTTATTTCGAAAGAATTTCTTGAATTGAATTTTAAATTCACATTTTTATTTAACTATATCTTATATGTTTGTTACAAAAAATAGGATATTTTAAATTTCTCCTCTGAAATAAAGATATAATGGACAAATTCGTTTGATTTTATAATTATTTATTTTCCTTTAAATTGTAAGTTTCTAAAAATAATTATTAATTATGTTATTACTTTTTTTCACAATATTATCTTTTTCTCTAATTTGAAGTTTTTTTGTTGTTTTTTTGATTTCAAGAATTCAACTCCTTTATTTTAATTTTTGAAACAGTATTCTTTGTTTTGTATTTGGTTATATAATAAATCTTTGAAAAAAGAATTTTAAAAACAAATATGCTAAAAAAATGAAATGTTAAATAATAATAAATAGTAATGGGGTGAGAAATCCAAGTATATAATTTGTTTTAATTCATCCGAATAAGAAAACTAAGAATATCCAATCATTTGAAAATAGACTTTTGAACAAATTTTTTTACATTTCATTCTTGATTCTAAAAAGTTTGATTTAGAAAAGAGATCTATCTTTTTTATTTTTTTGTAAGAAAATATTTTGTTTTGAATACTCAACTTTCCGGGTCTATATTTTGGTTTTCTCTTTGATTAATTTCAATAATTCGTATAAACATTTTTCTAGATCCACAACCAAATTTAATAAAGCCAAAAATTTAATCAAAAAAAAATTGTCAAAATATTGAAAAATGTAAGATTCAACTCTGATTTGATTTGGGTTCACTTTCTTTTCTCCATTATGACAGCGAGTAAAATTTCCCTTTCAATTTTACAAATATATCCTGTAACATAGGAAAAATATCTTACAATGATCTACCAATAATGCAAAATTTTAAAAAAACGTATTATTTAATTACTTCCTAATTCATATTTTGAAAAATATTAAAATATTCACAATAAGAATTGAAAAATGATTATTTAATTTATCAGATTTGATTTGATAATATCATATTCTTTTATTATTTTCAAAATTATTTTTTTGTTTAATTTTCTTTATTTTATAAATAATTTTAAATTTTTTTTTACCATTCTTTTCATAAAATCATGTGTATCAATAAATCAAGTTATTATCCTAAGGACCAAGTTATTACCTTGATAAATAAACTTTTGAAATTGAAAAGAATTTTTGTAATTTTTACAAGCTCAAAAAACCACTTAAATACTATCTAGTAGGTGATGCTGAGCCGATTGCAAATAATCAATAAAGAAAAACAAGTATATTTTTCCAAAAATGCACCAAAGGGAAACACACCCAATATCCTATTTGAAATATTATGGATTATTATTTTAAAAAAAACCGTACTAGTTTCAAAAAGTTACTTTTTGGTTATTTTTTTAGATCTTACCGGTATTTGAATTTTCAATCGGAAAACTTTTCGCTTCACTTTCAATTTCCTTTTTTTTATTAGAGAGATCGATACCATAAGTTGCAATTTACTTCTTTGACAACTCTATTTTTCAAAGAAAAATAGGAGAAAGGGAAATGAAAAGTTTTAAACGTTTTAAATTTAAATATCAGTAAAGATATTTTTCATTTTTTTCATTTTTCGAATGTAAGTTATTTTTATTCTCCAGGATATTACAAAATCCTTTCATTGTCAAATTTAGAGGTTTACAAAATAACCACAAATTAGATAAAATCGAATTAAATTGATTATGCACTTTTAAAACAATCTCTTTTAAATTAATAAAATTTATCACATTAAAAATAAAAATTGGATTTTTTTAAAATTGTGAATGCTTTAAAACTTTTTTTTTTTTGGAATTTTCTGCCAATTAAAAATCCAATGAAATTTTTTTTTTGTTATTTGAATTTTGTCCTTTAAGGGATTAGTGTCACCATAGATTTATCTATAATCAAAGTATGTTATAATTGGATGTAAATGATATTAGTGCACCATGGCTCAAATAGCTCTAAAAAATCTATTATAAATCTTATTGCACAATAAATTATTACATTTATTCCCAATGATCACAATTAAAAATTTCCAGTTTGAAATTTTTTTTCAAATTCCTCTTCCAAATCTAAAAATAAAAACCCAAAATACAGTATTCCGGTATTTAATAATTTAGATTTAGAACTTCCAAAAGTAACTATTTTTATAAATTTTGAATTTCAAAGATTAACCCAATAATCATCAACATACAAGTACAAAGACTGATTTGTTTTGTTTTCTTTTGATAAAGATACTTGTAACATCAATATATTTCCCTGATTTGAGAAATAATTTGTCAAAAAAATTTATTGGTTAATTATTTATTTTTTTAAAACAAACGATTTTTTTAGTAACTAATTTACATTTCGCCACAAATTTTAGAAAGATATTTTGCAACTTTGTAGTCTGAATATTGATAATTCAACTCTTAAATTTATGGCGAAATGTAGATTTTTTTCTGAAATTGTTGGGGTTTTTTACTAATACATAGATCATTTTTAATTGATGAGATCAACAAATATTACTACTTGACTAATCGATACTTTAGAGACATTTGAATAATGTAACACTAATCAAGTTAAGTCCAATAACAACATAACTTGATACTAGGCTTCTCCTTGGTAGAAGCTAATCCACTAAAGAGATCTTTTTAATTTTTTTTTTTAAAAATTCTTTAAATTTTAAAAATTTAAAATAATCTGAAACTTTTTTTTTGTAGTGACTTTTTTGCCAATAAGTTCCCCTCTTAATTTTTTTTTGTTTTTTTTTTTTGTTATTTGGATTTTGCCAATCAACAGCATTTAAATTTCACAATATCCCAAATGCTACCAATTCACGCTGTAGATATGGATGCAATCCACCAGAAGTTACCCAAGTCTTAATTCCAAGTCAAAAAACCCTTAAATCATTTTTATGAAGTGTACTATTCCCAAATATACAATTAGTCTAATGTATGAACCCAAATAGTATATTGAAACAAAATTTGTTGCTAATCACACAAAAATAAGCAGTTTAAAAACTTCATCTTATCAGATTGAACTTATTTCAAAAACTTAATCCTTAACAATAAAACCCTTTCAAAATTTTTTACACGTATTTTTTTTATTTTGCTTTATAACTTATGATTTTATGTTGTTTGTGAGTAGATGCAAATTATAAATAATTAGTATATTTACAATTAGATATAAGATTTAGGTAAATATTTCTAAAAGAATTGATTTAGTTCGTTTTTTTTTTTTTTCAGAAAATTGAATTTTGGCTTGTATATAAATTTGAATTGGAGTTAATATAAAGCCGTCCCAACACTTAGGTGAAAATTTAATAGACACACAAATTGACTTCCTAGAAAAAAAATGTGTTTTTTAAAAAAAAGTCAGTTACACTTTTAAGGCACAAATTTTCAAGGAAATTTAAGGCACAAAAAAATCTCAAATTAAGGCACAAAATTTGTAATTATTTTTTTTTACAATTTATTTGACTGGAGTCTGAATTTTGTGCTTTAATTTGAGATTTTTATATTGCCTTAACTTTCGTTGTAGTTTGTGCCTTAAAACTGGAACTGACTGTATGAACACTCTGGAAAAAGTGTAAAACACAGTTTTTAATTGAGAACATTAATAGAACAGGAAAATTCAAACTTATGTAAGATTAATTAATAAAGCAATAAATAATTAAATAAATACAAAAGGAAGTATTCAACACAATAATAGTTTTTAATACTATCTTTTGGAAAGGTTTTTCTTTTATAAACGTAAGTTTCACTTTTAAATGTACCAATTTTCAACGAAATTCAAGGCACAGAAAAACCTCAAATTAAGGCACAAAATCTTAAATTATTACTAAAATATTTCGTAAAAAAAAATCCAAAAAATGTTCCTAAATTTGAGTTTTCTATAGTACCTAGATTTACATTGAAGTTTGTGCCTTGGAAGCGGAACTGACTGTAATCAATTATTAAAAATGTGTTCAAACAATTGATTAGTTTTGCCATCTCCAAAGCTAAACAAACAATTTCGATATGAAAGTAGACCTAAAACGTGCTTGTTGGTTTAAAAATAATAAAATAGATTATTATTGGAAGTTATTTGGTTTTTCTTTTAATTATTTTTACTATAATTCTAATAATTTTCCCAATTAAAAACCCGGTTTTACTGTTTCTCCATTTTCCGTCTTTTTCTAGAACAATAAAATCCAATTTTTACCAGATCATAAGATAAAAATTTTCAATTTCTCATACTTCATTTTCAGACTTTTTTTTATTATAAACGTAGATAAAAATTAAATTTTCTCAAGAATATAAATCACAGAAACTATTTAAACTTGAAAGTATTTTTCGATCACTGTTTTTAAATGTTAAAAAACCTGATTTTTTTGCAATTTTGGAAATTGAAGATCAACATTAATGTAAGTATTTGTTTGTCAATTTCCAAAAGTAACCAAGAAATTGATAACTTAATTGTTTTCTTCGATTATAAATATAACACTTTATGAAAAACTGTCATAACCATGAAAAACTTTACTGTTTGTTATACAAGATAAAATTTTATCATAGAAAATCAATTTTTATGTCTTCCAAAATTTCAAAGTAGTATTGGGAAGGGGGTATTAGAATTTTTTTATGTTGTGATAAAATTAAAAACTTGGAATTAATATATAAATTCCAAATAAAAAATGAAAATTTTCATGAATTCAATTTCATTGAAAAAAGAAAATTCTATTCAAGAAATATTTATATAAAATTGTGTAAGTCTCTTTTTATTGTTGTTTTTTATTCACTTATTATTTTCTATCAAATTTTAATTATAAAGATTAATAAAATATAAACAATATCATTTATTATTATTCTTTATTTGTCTTTTCAAAAAAAAAAAAAAAGAGATAGAGAGAGAAAGATAACGTATTATTTTCTCAAAACACACACTTGTGTATCTTTCAAAGTTAAAATTTAAAAGAGAATTGATTTTTTTTTTTTTATTGAATTTTTTTAAAATAAGATATAATAATGTTGTCATTTTAGGATATTTTGTTCGCAATTTTCTTTCAATAGTTAGTCTTGTTGGTCAAAATTCTGATCATTATTTAAATCTTTAATATCTTGGTAAACATTTTCATTAACTTTTTCCTTTAAATTCTCAACTATATCTTTACTGATATCTTTTTTCTTTTCTTCAATAAATTTATCATCAATTAAATCAAAAATTATTTTGGTTTTTCCTTCTTTGTTAATATTGAGTTTAATTTTAAGAATTGGCTCATTATTATGATTGTTCACCTTTTCCTTTTCCTTGTCCTTTTCCCTTTCTTTTTCTTTTTCTTCTTCTTTTTCAATCTCATTTCCCACGACTGATTCTGTTGATAATTGTTTGTAATAATTTTCTTTTTTTAATAAAATTTCAATTTTTGAATTAATTTCCATTTTCTCTTTTGGTGGTGGTATTTTAACTAAATTAAAATAGTAAAGGATTGAAGGTGTAAGGGAACCACTTAATTTGTAATCGTAGTTTTGAATCTCGTCATCATCTTTTTCAGAGTTTTGTAAGAGATGTTTTTGATCTTTAAGAAAATTTATTAGTTTTTTCAAAATTGTCAATTCGTGGTAACAAGGTGGCAGATTCTGGGAGATTTTTTTTCTTTTATTTATGTAGTTTGTTTTTGTTATTGAAAATTTACGAATAAAAAGGAAAAAAAAAAAGAAATTGGATAAAGTGAAAAGAAATTGGATAAAGTGAAAAGAAAGGTAAAAGTAGAAAAACAAAGGAAATCCAAAAGTACCTCTTTTCAATTTTTTCTTCAAGACTGGATTGAAGTTTCTTCATTTTTTGATCATAAAAGTCTTGTTGTTGTTTAAACAAATCTTGATTTTGGTTTTTTGTTGATTCTTGTTTTTGGTTCTTTTTTATCATTTTTATTTGGGAATGTAAATCTTCAATTTGTTTCATCGCTTTAGTCCTTTTTTTCTCACTCTCAAACATACGATTTGTTGTTTTTTTTCTTTTCTCATAATATTCCTCAAGTGTTTTTGTTAATTGATTTTTTGTATCTCTTTTTGAGAATAATGTTTTTATTTTTTTTGATTATTAACATTTTGTTTTGTTATTTAGATGACAGGTTGAGTTAAAAAAGAGGAAAAAAAATAAAAAGAAAATCGAAATAGTAAATATTACATTTCCTTCTCCATTCTTGATGTGCCAACAAGTTGATCAATTTCATTCTCAAGTTTTAAGTTGATCTTTTCTAACTTTGTTTCGGTCTTTTGGATTATTTTATTTAAATTATCAAGTTCTTCCCAGCTTTTGTTGTTATCATTTGACTAAATGCAAAAACAAACAAGAACAAAAAAAAAAGAGATGAGGTTAATATCATTTATTCTCTCTGAAACCATTTGAAGGGAAAATGGTGAAGTATTACTAATTTACTGATCTCATAGCAATTGTGATCTAAATTATGAAATAAATGTTCAATTTCCATAATTAAAAAAAATAATAAAACGATAAAAATGATAATACAGTCTGTTTCGCTTTTAATTCACAGACTTTCAAGGTAATTTAAGGAACAATAATATCTCAATGTAAAGCACATTTTTTGGAATTTTTTTTTACACCAATTATTGTTATTGAATTTGAATTTTGTTCCTTAATTTGAGATTTTTTTTTTCGCCTTAAGGTTTACAATCCCTGAAATTTGAAAAAAGATTATCTTGTGTCGTTTGTTACCACTTGTTAATTTGGTTCTTAGCTGATCGATCTTGTGCTTGAGATGGATTTTAATGGTGGTTCAAAATGGCAATTTTTAACAATTTATTTTTTTTTTTTCCAAAATCCGAATTGAAGAGTTTAAGATTAATAGATTGGTAGGTGTTCAAGAATAACTTTTGAATTTTGAGTTGTAGAAAAGAATCTTCATTTACTTTTTTGTCAATTAACCAAAAGAAAAAATAAAATTTTATAAAAGCTCCCAATAAAACCAAAGTTAATTAAAAATTTCAATCAACAACCTACAAATCACATTTTTTTATAACTTAAGTTCGGGCCAATTAATCTTAAACTCGTCAATTCGGATTTTGGAAAAAAAATAAATTGTCAAAAATTGCCATTTTGAACCACCATTAAAATCCATACCAAATCCAAGATCGATCAGCTAAGAACCAAATTAACAAGTGGTAACAAACGACACAAGATAATCTTTTTTCAAATTTCAGGGATTTTAAACCTTAATTTTTGTCAAAGTTTGTGTCTTAAAAGTGGAAATGACTTTAATTATTTAGATTAATTTTGAAAAAAAAAAAGAGAAATTGTAGTCTTGAGAATAAAAAAAAACTCAGAAGTACTTTGTAAAAAGTTTTTTTAAATTGTAATTTCAGAGATAACAAAGTCCTTTATTATCGACTCAAAATGGTGTTAAAATTATTTTATAAAATCCTTTCTGAACAAATACGAAATTCATTTTTTGATTTTTTTATCTATTGTTTGAACATACCATTTCAATTTACAAAAACCATACTAAATTTTGAATTAAAAATTTGTATGTATGTAAAATAATTTGAGTAAAAAAAAATTACAAAAGATGTCCGTTAATTTGAGATTTTTTTGGGTACTTAAATTTTTTTTTAAAGTTTGTACTTTAAAAGTGGTATTGTAGTAATAACACAATCTTAATTATTCCATAGAATTGAATTTATTATAACCCAAAGGTTATAAGAAACAACAAGTTTTTTCTATTATTTACTGATTTTTTTTTTTTTTTTTTTTTATTATTTAGGAAAAATAAAACTATATCAAATAAACATGCCTAATAAAAAAAAAATTAATCGACATTTTCAAACAACATATTTTGAGAATAACAGTCATCAATTTATACCAATAGTTATCTGGTTTCAACAGCAGAAAAAATCAATTTTTATATTATTTATACAATAAATAGATAATTTTTTTAGTAAAGATCTCAATTAAAAAAGTTTCATATTTGAATTTTTTTTTTTTTAATTCCTATTCCAAATCTAAAAATAGAAACCCAAAATAACATTCTTCCAAGATTTAATACTCATTATTAAGAACACCCAGAAGTTAATTATTTTTATAATTTTTTCTCTATAATAAGAATGTTTTTTTGAATTTTTACTAATATTTTCGTTTAATCAAAAAAAATTGAATTTCAGAGTTTTTGAAATTTCTTGATTGTTTTTAGGTTTGAAAGTTCATTCTAAAAAAAAAAGAAAAAAAAAAAAAAGTATGACAAAAAAAAAATGATTGTTGTTTAAATTGTTAAACATAAAGAATATTCTTGGTACTAAAATGCAATTAGCCAAGAAATATAATCAAAAATTTTACTATTATTATTTTAAATCAAATTTAATAGATTCAAAATGGATTCTTTACATTTAAAAAATTTATTATTTATATATTTGAATAAAAGTAATAAAAACAATTTCAAATTAAAAAGCGGAAAGAATACAATATCCGATGAAAAGAAAAGATTAAAAAGGAGTGAAAGAAAAAAAAAATCCAAGTAAATTAATAAACACAAAAAAAATTTTCATCAAGGTAATATTAAAATAACAAAAAAAAAAATTTAAAAGTTTCTTGATTTGATGTTGAGATCTTTAAAAATGGAATTATTTTTTAATGACTTCAAATCAATTTTCAAGGGCTTTTTAATCCCCCAAAAAGGAATTCCGTAATAAACTGGGCTTGCGCCGATTAAGTGTTTCAAAAGGCAAGTATTTCTGGCTTGTGGGATCAGTTCTGCAAGAGAAACCCTTTTTGAATGCTCCTTTAAACAAAATAGCCAATTTTTCAGAAGGCTTGTCGAAAAGCGATCGATATCGCGGTCAGTGACATCCCAAAGATTTGCAACAACTGCTGGCGAGCCAGCTAGGAGATAGCTATACACGACACCATGGGGGTCGAATTTGCCCTCTTCGAGCAATACCCCGGAAGAACAGCCCATGAGAATTGAAGTGGGTGATTTCTTTAGTTTGGAAATCTGTGTCGAGGACAAATATTTTTCGCCGGCCCCGTGCCCAAAATATATGAACAAGTCCTTGGAAAGGAGGGCGCTTTTGAAATTGTCCATTTGTGGCGCCTTACCAATTATCCCGTCCCATTTTTTAATTGATTGGAACCAATTTTGGAAGGTTGATTGCGTATTTTCAAGATCTCCGGAAGGGTTCAATAAATAATAGGCCTGGTCGCTGTCCAAGATTTGGCTTTTCATTTGCGCCCTTTTGATTAATTGGTATTTTAAAAACCACAAAGAGGGCATCCGAGTGATCGTTTTATCTTTTAAAAAGGGGGTTGATTCGATGGGCAGTCTTTGGATTTTTCGATCCAAGATTAAGATCGTTGGGTAGCATATGGAATTTTTTGATAATTGGGTCAAGCGGATGATTTTTTTGCATTTGGCCAAGAATTGCTTTAATTTGAATTTCGAAATCTTGGGGCTAAAATATTTGATTAATTCAGCCATTTCCTCTTCGGTATAATAGATTTGAGAACGGAGTATTAATTTCATTTCTTCCAAATTGACATCCAAATCTTTATCTTTGCTTTTGTAAATCTGTTGCAAGCATTTTTCAAATTTCTCTCTTTTTTCTTTGTTGGCAATGGGCCCCAAAAAGATGGTGCGGAAGTTTTTAAAGACTTTCTTTTCGATCTTGAAGCATATTTGTTTGATTCTTTGATCCAGATCTTTCCTTGTTTGCCACCAGCGTTTTTTAACCTTTTCAGTTTTAATTTTGCTGGTGTCTTTCATTGACTCTTTTGATTCGTTGAGAATGCTTTCAAATTCCGCGACTACTTTATTGACTTGATCTTCCTTGAATTGGATTTGGATATTTAAGGGCTTCTTTTGTGATTCAATTTTGGAAATTAAAATCGATCTATTATCAGTTCCCAAAGAAACGGATACTATTGAGCATTGCTTAGGTAAGTGCCCGTTCGTTTTGTCCCATGACTGTATGTCACTTTTCTGAAAATTAACATATCGCCTTTGTTGCCTTTGGTACGGATTTTCTGTTTGCTTCTCTCCCCGCCCTTCTTGCTCAGGATTGTTGTTATCAATTAAAGAAAATACTTGCTGTCTTAGAGTTATCGAAAAGGAATTTTGAAGATAATACCCTGTTTCAATTGGGTTTTGTCTCCCGCTGATCGTTCCAAGTAATAAACATATTTTTCTCATTAAGATTGGAAGGTATTGCAATTCTTTTAAAATTTGAAATGATTTTAACAAATTTTTTTTTTGATCCTCTTGGAATTTTTGTTTCATTTTTGTGGTTTTCTTTTGGCTCTCGTTCCAAAGTGAATTTATTTCATTTTTATTTTTTTTTAAATTGATTTTTGATAAATAATAATAAGAAATCGCTTTTTCTAATTCTGAAATATTAAAATCTTGATTTTTCTTTATGTTGATTAATTCATCAAGATCATTTTCTGATCCTGACTTTTCTTTTTCATCATCATTTTGGTCATTATCTGTTTCTTCAGATTGTTCGTCGTCAACTGATTCAGATTCTTGAGTTTCTTCTTCATCATCATCATCATCATCATCATCATTTGTTTCTTCTTCAGATTCTGAAAATGATCTTTCATCCAATTCATCATCTTTAGATTCGGAATCATCATTATCTTCTTCATCACTTTCTTCTTCTTCTTCTTCTTCTTCCACTTCCCCTGATTCTTCATCACCTTCTTCTTCTTCTTCATAATTCGCCTTATTATCATAGGAGTGATTTATATTATTTAATAAATTGTTAAATAATTTTTGACTTTTTTCGTATTTTTCTTTTTGGTAAAAATATTTTGCGTATTGAATTTCTAATGAAGTTATTAATTTAAGCGGGATAATATTTGTTTCAAAAGAATTCTTTTTTAAACAGTTTAAAATTTTTTTTGAATTTTTGAAATTAATTTTAATTAGCTCTTTTTTCAATAATTTGGGATAATTGAATAATTTCCCACCTTTAAAGAAAATTAAACCATTTTTGAGAATTAATTTTGCTTTTTGATATTCTTTAGTTTTTAAATAATATTCACTTTCCACCTTAATGAGAAATAAATAAATTGGACAAAATTTTAAATTTAATTCATTGGCACTTTCCTTCTTTTCGTCCTTAAAATTGTTCTTTTCGCCCTTAAAAATCTTCTTTGTGTCATTAAAATTCTTCTTTTTGCTTTTGTTGGTTCTTAAAAAAACTTTAGCTTTGTTAATCAAATTTATAGTCTCATTCGAAGGTTTTCCCCTTTCAAATCCGAGTTGCAATAAATTGATTAATGATGAAGAAATCAAATTGGGGAATTGCAAAGATTCCACAAATTTAAGCGAATTTTTGAAATAAGTTTTGGATTCTAACGGCAAACCTTTTAATTGGTAAATGTGCCCCAAATGATCCAAATTTTTTTTGAACCAATATGATATTTTCCAGTTGTTTCTTGTAAAAAAAGTTGAACTTATGAATCCTTGGTTTTTAATATTGCCAAATTCTAAATTGCCTTCGCCTTCGCAATTATCATTATTATGCTTTTTGCTCTCCTTTTTTATGCTATTTAAGGAATGGATTGACATCTTCATTAAAATAATTTCTTTTGAATAATTAATTTCATTATTAGGCTCGATTTGTTTACCGAATAATAAATAATAAAAAATTTGTAAAGATCGAAATCCATTTGAAATGGAGTTTTTGAAATCCCCTAATTTTTTATTAATCTGTGAAATTGTTAATATTGACATTGCCTCAAGAAATAAATCATCTTTATTTCTTTTTTGTTTTTGTTTTTGGTGATCATCATTTCTGTTCTTATTGTCGATCAAATTATTATTTTTTTTTTTTTTTTGAAAATTTAAAACCTTTTCTGCAGATTTCCTTGATTGATCAATTTTGTTTTTCATTAGATCGCATTTGGACTTCCAAATATAATGATATTGTCGTATTTGATTAGGCACGTGTTTTAATTGTTCGATGGTGTTTTGTTTTAAAATTCGAATTGCTAAATCCAGTTTGCCAAATTCTAAATAGATTGAACACAATTCTGCCCTAGTGAAACAAATTAAAGAGTATTCTTCATCGCCATATTTATTTGCTAATAACAAAAGGGTTTTATAACCGAAAAGTAACCATTTATAATCTTGAACCAAGGTGAATAATGAACATGCCATTCTTAATAAACTCGAAGTTGTAATCAAATCAATTTTTGAATAACCTTTCATCATCATCTTGTTTTTTTTATATCCATTATCCTTGTTATTGTGAATGCTTGTATTATTAAAACAAAATGCCCAATAAACAAGGGAATATTTTAAATTAACAATATACTGTTTATTATTATTATTATTATTATTATTATTTTCCTCTTGACCACCCTTCTTTTTATTTTGATTCTTCTTCTTTTTATTTGTCTTCTTCTTATTCTTCTTTTTATTTATTCCAATGTTAACATTATTTGGATTTGATTCAAACTGATAAATAGCCTTCCAAAAATAGCATTTAGCTATTAAATCAAAGCAATAATTTTCAATTTTTTTTGATTTTTTTATTAAACTTAATAAAATTGAAATTGAGTGATCTAAATTTGTTAATATCTCTTCATCTCCGTCTTGATCTTGATCTTTGTTTTCATTTTGTTCAAGATTTGGGTTATTAAAATTTAATAACATTAGCAATTTTGATTTTTCAATTAAATAATAAGCCTTTTTTAATAATATTTTTTCTTTATTTATTTTTGATTCCATTGTAGAAAAATTTTTTAATAATTGGATAATTATATCGATTTGTGTCTTTAAAGAAATTCGTGACAATAATTTATTTGATTGTATAAATTTAAAATGATATTGTTCAGATAGATATAAATTTTCAACGATTAAAATTAATTTTTGATCTGGGAAATCATTTGGAACAAATTTTTCCATAATTTTTGTGAAGGAATAGCTCTGTAGATCTAATAATTCATCTTCTTCTATTTCCTCATTCTTAATATTTGACAACAGTTCTTTGTTTTTTAATTTAATGAACGAGTCTATTATTAAATCTTGATCCTTATTAAAATTATTCTTATTATTGTTTTTTTTTTCTTTTTCCTTCTTGTTTTCTTTGCTAGTTAAAAAAATTGATTTTAATAAATATTTTTGTGCTTTTTTAAATTGATTTAACTTTGAATAACATTTGGAAATCAATTGGGTTCTTTTTTTTATTAATTCAATCACTTCAAAAGTTTGAGGTATTTTATTTAATAGTTTTATTGACTTTAATAAAAATTGTATTGAGTGATCCAAATTATTTTGATTGAATAATTGGATGGCAAAATTAAAAAAAGTAATTGAAACCCATTTATATTCAGAATTAAAAATGGTAGAAAAGTTTTCAATTCTTTTGATACCTTTATTCAATTGTTTTGAGGTTTTTTTCATTATCCCATCAAGATTTTCATTTTCTAATCTGCGAATTAAAAAAATTGAATTTGCTGCTTTATATAAAGAATCAAATTGTGATAAAGAAATTTGATGAAAAAATTTTTTTAATTCATTTTCTT
Source organism: Anaeramoeba flamelloides (assembly GCA_027625915.1). Lineage (NCBI taxonomy): Eukaryota > Anaeramoebidae > Anaeramoeba > Anaeramoeba flamelloides. The sequence goes on along the minus strand of JANTQA010000032.1, from coordinate 4,435,551 downwards.
GTTCGTTGTTCCTGATCTTTTGTTTCTTATTATTGTTCTTTGAATTTTTCTTATTGTTCTTTGAATTCTTATTATTGTTCTTTGCATTATGATTTTTTTGTGAGAATTTAAAACCATTTTTAATAATTTTTGAATGAATTTGAAAAAATATCGAAGTTTGTTGAAGAAAAATTTTACTTGGCATGGTAGAATTATGTTTTTTATTCAAACTAGTAATTATTGAAGACAGTAATTGTTTTGATCTTTCGAAAGATTTTATTATTGTTTTAATGTCATTTAATTTGAAACTCTTTAAATTCTCATTTATTAACATAGTCAGTTCTTTTATTGGCACAATAGACTCTTCTAGTTTGGAATTGCTTAACAGTAAATGTAACTTTTCAGAAATTAATTGGACTCGAAATAAATGGGACTCTTGATCAATGATTTCATTTAAAGTTTTTGCTAATAATTCTTTTGCTTGTTCAAATTTTGATAATTTGTTGAATAAAGAGATTTGGAATTGCACCCAAGACACGAATTTGAAGCTCTTTGAACAACTTTTCTTATTAACAGAATATCCCCAAATGTATTTATTAAAGGATAATAAGTGCTCAGTAAGTTCTGATGGTGATTGTCGAATAAATAAAATGTTAAATCGGAGGATGTGGTTAAAAAAGCTTTCAAGATCTATTGTTTTGGAACAATAAAGAAAATAAAAGGATGCTTGGGAGATTCTTAGATAATCTAGATGCGAACCTTTGTTTGGCTTTGCTTTTGAGTTGTTGTTGGGATTGTTATTTAAATTGATTGGTAAAAGAGTGCAAATTTTTTCAAGAAACTTGTGTAGTATTTGGTAGTATTTCAAAGATTCATTTTGATCATCCGAAATTGTCTTGTAATAATTTACCCATTTGTGCATGTTTTCGTCGATTAGGTGATATATTTTCATCGGTTTGATTTGTTTTTTTGGCTTTGGATCATTCAATATCGATGAAACTAATAAATTATTGCATTTGATTACTAATTTTGTTAGACGGTTCGAAAGGCCTTTCTTTGGTAAAAAATTCTTTGGAGATCCTTCTTCGCAATATTCTGATAATTGGCTTAATAACAAGTTTAATTGTTTGTGAGCTTTGTTGTATTGTGAAAAATGATGTAAATACCAGCAAAATAAATAATGGTTTTCAAAGATCGTTCTTAATTTTTCTTTTTCGTTTGTTTTTTTTTTGTTTCTTGTTAAATTGAGGAAATGTGCCTCTAAAATTTGAAAAATGAATTTTAATAATGAAAACAGAAAGTCTAATTTCTCTTCATATTTTGATCTTTTGGTTTTTTCTTGTGAGAGAGTTCCCAGGAGTTGGAGTGATAATTGTAAAAATTGTTGAAGCTGTTTTATTTTAAGTTCTTTTTTCTTTGTTAGTGTACGAGTTTTTGAAGTCTTGGAGACACTTTGGAAATGCTTTTGAAGATCTTTTAACAATTTTCCTTTCCTTATCTTTAGGTTTTTAAGATCCTGATACAAGTCTTCCATTCCTATTTAAAAGAATGATTTGAAAAATTTTTTAAAAGAGAGAAAAATGAGAGAGAAACAAATCGGTTGTGTATATTATAGAATTTCTTTTTGGAGATAATAGAATACCTTGGAATAATCTAACTTCATTTTTGAAGAAATAAAGATATTATTCGATTCACTTTTTAGAGATTTAGTAAAAGAGAAAAGGAAATTGCCTATCCGTTAAAATTTTTGATTAAAAATTAAATGTATTTATTCAATTTTTGTTTCAAGTCCACTTTTTTTCTCAGTAATTGTGAATTATTGAATAATTTATCTTGATCTTTTTTTTCTCAAATTGATAAAATTTTTTTTTTCCAATTTCATTCTTGCAAATTTTTGAAAATAATTTACGACTTTTATTTAAGGTTGTTGTATACAAAAACGAGAAATAAAATTATTTGTTTGTGTACAAAATCTAAACAAATACATACCTTTAAATCACCATTTAGGTAATTAAACCCCCACATTCCCAATATAATTACATAACAAAAATCCAAACTACCGAGATCAAAATAATACGTACACAAAGACTATAATCCGTGTTTCGGAATATAATCCATGCTTTTTTTTATTCTTGTACCAAGGCAACATCCAATCAACTACCCAATAGTATACCGAAGTTCAAATCAATTTTGAAAGTAAAGGTCTCGTTATTTGTGGTAAAATTTAAATTATTCATGCAAAGAGTGAAAATTTTCCATAATATTCTCAATTGTTTTGAATTTTTTTTGATTTTTTTTTGATAATTAAAATTTTCTTAAAAATTTAACTCTACTCATTTGAGATAAATTTTGCAATTTGATCCTTCATTTTAGAATTTCTTATTAAATAATAGAACTTTAAGAAACGTATACCATATTTATTTAGGGTTTATTATCAGTTTCTTTGATTGGTTGATGTATAGGTCTTCTATAACAAAAAAACACGCTTTTGATTTGGAAACACTCTCTGAATTTTTTTGCACGCCTTATTTTGACTACAGCCGAGAAAAAAAAAAAAAAAATTGCCGTTTTTTTAAAAAAAATAATGTAAAATCACATTGACGTTTTCTAATATTAGTGTTTTTAGAAATTAATATTATTGTCCAAATATAAGAAAAAAAACAAGAAAAGCAAAAAATATAAATTAATTTGTCATATATATTGGAGAGAGTAGAATAAATAATGGTTTATCAAAAGCTGTTAAAATTTGATTAAAAAATTTAGATACAATCAACTAATCTTATGTATTTTTTCTATTTAACCGCACTCAACCACAAACTGTAATTCAATATTGGAAAATAAAATTAAAAAAAAAACAGATATATTACTGAATCGATAATGAGAATGTAAAAAAAAATGATAATAATGTAAAAAAAAGTTCGTAAAATCAAAATTATTTCCTAATGCAAACAAAACAGATATTATTATTCTTTAAAGTGTGTTAATTATGTTGAAATTTTGAAATTTTGATTTTAAAAAATAATTTTTCCAATTAAAAAAGACGAAAAAAATGTAGCAAATTCGTGAAATTCAATTTTTCGATCTAAAATTTATGGTTTATACAGTATTTTAAATCGGTTAAAATTAAACAATAATTTTCTTTTTGTTTTCAATTTTTCTCATTCTTAGATATTTTTATCCATAATAATTTGCTGTAATATTTAAAGGGTTTATTATTGCTATAAAAAATATCAAATTCAAAAAAAAAAAAAAAAAAATCGAAAAGTGAACTTTATTCTTTATTTTAGTGTAGTTTAGAATACAAAAAAAAAAACTTTTATGAAATCAATTATAATTTTAGTCCTGGAATTTTTTTGTTTTAATAGTATATATGTATTTATTTTTGTATTTTGTTTAATTTTTAATTGTTCCCTCTCTTTGTAATCTGTTTTTTTTTCTCTGGATTTTGTAAGAAATAGCTAAAAATATTTGTTTTTTTCTTATTTTTTTAACTTTCTCTTTTATTATCAAATGATAATATTACTATTCCTCTTTTTTGATACCATTTATAAATATTTTATTTTTTGAATGGTCTTTTTTTACTTTTTTTTCTTGTTGGTTCATCTTCAATTTAAATAATTTTTTTTTATTTAAAAAAAAATAAATAAAACAAATTTTTTTTTTAACCTATAGTTAATTTTCCAAATTTGAATTTTGCTGAAAAAATGGAAATAAACCATATATATCATTCTCAATAAAAAAAAAATAAATAAAAGTGTTATATTTTTATCATTTGTAATTTTTTTAAAAAAAATTTGATCTGAATAAAGTTTATTTTAAAGGAAAATAGAAAACATTTTTTATTATACGCATGCTAATCTAGTTTATTCTTATTTTTAAATTACAGACTAAAAATAAAAATATTTATCAGAATTAATTCAAAAATTACATAATTTCAGAAACTTAATATTTTAATATTTTAATATTTGTAAAAAGGTATATTAAACCCAAAAATTATTAAAAATTTGGATAACGCATTTTTATAAACAACATTTATTATTAAAATATCAACGAATTCATCTACTTTCATACCTAAAAACACATAATCCTGTTTATTTTTTAACAAAATTCAATTTTTAACAACCTAAAAAAAAATATGCAATGTTTCAGGCCAATTAATTAAAAAACAAAATAACAATTTTTTTCTTTAGCACAAAATAAAAATTAAATCACCCCAATACTGAGGTGTTTAACTTTTTTCTTAAAATTTCATAATGAATTTGGAACATATACTATAAAAAATCTAAAAAAAATTTTGTTAGGGATAATAGAATTTTTTATTAAAAGATCAAAATAAATAATTTTATAAAAACTGGTGTTTTTGATGCTGTAGTTTATTGAAATTTTTTTTTCACTTGAAATTATTATACTTTCCCAGTTTTTGAAGAAATCATCTTATAAAATAGTTAATCAATTAATTTTTAATTTAGATCAGCTATTAGTACTTTAATATTAATAACTCAATATAATTCAAAAATTTCCCCGGTATTCAACACTCCTATTATTATTATGTGTAAGTGTGAATTTATTTAAGAACAGCAAAATAAACTCAATTCCAAAAATTGGGGCACACCTTCAAAATCAATTTAATTCCAAGAAAAGTGATATTTGACTCTTAAATAGAAACATTAGATATTAACCATCAATGTAAATAATTTTAAAGTTAATTATTTATCATTTTTTTTCATTATTTTTGATTTTTGATTTTCAATAATTTTTTTGATTTTTTTTGGATTCTTTTTTTTTCAAAACTTTTCCAAAATCTCAAAATCACTTTAAAATGAAATTTAAAAGTTTTCATTCTGATCACTTTAAATTTTTTTTTTCTCTCAAAAAGAAAAAAGATTCTTTTTTTATCGAGAAAAAAATTTTTTGAAAAAAAATCATGATATGGTGTACTAGGGCACATTGCCTACAAACAGACCTTATTATCATTAATGGAAGTGTGAATACTGAATGTATTATTAATGCTATTATCAAAAAAATCAAATGTAATTCAACTCGCTAATTCAGAATATGGTGAGTTGAAATGGATTTTCCAAAAGGATGGAGCTTGTCCACATACTTCAAAAAAAAAAAACTCAAACTTACTTAAATTCGGGGATGTAATGTTCTGGACCCTTGACCCCCAATTCAACAAATTTAAATCCCATTGGGAATTTATGGATACTAAACTGAAAAATTGTAACCAAAAAATGAAGAAGAATTTATTAAAATTTTCACTAATGTATGAAATACTTTGAGTTGGGAAACCTAAGAAAATTAGTAAACTCTATATTTAAAATGATAGATTTAGTTATCAAAAGACAAGTTGAATCTATTAATAGTTTTTATTAATTTTTCTTTCAATAAAAATGGATTTTTTGGTAACCGTGTTCCAAAAATAGGGGCACACCTTTTTTTATTTTTTCTTTTTTTATTTTTCGAATTGAATTTTAAATTTACTATAAAATATATAAATAGTATTAATTAAATATTTTCGGGTCTTTTATTATTTTAATGTTTCAGTATCATGTATTTTGGAGTATATTTTTATGAATGTAATTTTTTTTTTTGTGTTCCATTTTTTGGAATTGAGTTTAAAACCCAATAAAAAACACTCCTTTTTTTGTGAAAATAATTATTTTTAATCTTTCACCATAAAATTGTAAATTCCTTAATCACCAAGAGGGGATTGGTTTTGAAATGATTGTGAAGAATCCGTTGGGAAAATATCTTCATTATGAGATCGGAATTACCGAATAATAAGATCGCAACTTGAAAAGATTAAATATTAAGGCTCTAGTCATTTACAGCGTATCTGCTCCAGACTCAAGGAGTGATCCGAAACCAAAAAAGTATATTGTGAAATTGCCCTTCTTTTGATTGACAAAATTCAAATAACAAATAAAAAATTTGAGAGGATCTCGTTGGAAAAAAATTCAATTAAAAAAAAAGTGTAAAAAGTATTCTCAATTCCAAAAAATCAAAATTTAAAAAAAAAATAGTTATTGCTTTTTTTAAATTTTCAAAGGGTTAAAGTTCTTTAATGGATAACAAATTGTTTTCTAAAAGTATATAATCAGTTAAATTTGATTTAATCTAATTTCATGTTAGATTCTAACTCTCTATATTTGATAAAGTAAGGATTTTGTAATATCCTTTCGATAAAAATAATAACTTATTTGAGAGAAAGGAAAAAAATGAAAAAAAAATCTTAAAGATCTCAAAAAGTGTCAAATAATAACTCTTCAAAACTAACATAGTTGTTTTCAAAATTGTAATTTACAACCATTAGAATAGGAAATTGAGTGTCACTCTTTGGCACTTTTTTCTAAAAATGTCCTCTTTTTTGATTGTTGATTTTTGGAGATCAATCACCCTTAAGATGTTGGTTAGTTTTTGATTGGTTTTTAACATCTCATTAAAATTATATAAATTTTTTTAATCAATTTTAGAAAATTATTTTTCACCGTAATGACTCGACCCTTAACTGTTATACCCCTATCACATGTGCAAAAAGTGATATGTTAATATTTGAAATTTTTTTACTAAATTTGTCATTTCCCAAAAAACTCTAAAACTTTTCCTATGCGCCCCGAAGGGAGAGGTTTTATAGTTTTTGGAAAAATGAGGAATTTTGTAAAAAAACTTAAATTATTAAGACATCACTTTTTGCCATGTGTAACAGCTTCACTTTGTCATTAAATCAAAATTGATTGGGGGTTTCAAGTTTCATAATTGTTCTTTTCCTAATCCTCTTTTTCTTAACCACGAAAAGAATGAGTTTTTTTACTTGTGTTCTCCAAAAATTGAAGTAGATGTTAAAAAAAAAACTAAAAACTGTAAAAAAGAAGAAAAAGGTGGCTCTTTCAATAAATTACCACAACAAAGAAATACCCCCATATGAATAACTGTTTAAGATTTAAGTAATAGAAAATAATTCAGTTGTGATTTTGTTTAATGAAAGGAAACACGTTGTAACATTTTCATTTAATGATCATCAAGAGTGTCTTGAATGGTTTTCTTTTTCAATTTTTTAACAATAAAAAGAAAAAAATAAAACAAGCAAGAGAAATCAACACCAAGTGTTTTTAGAAAGCTGAAAAGTAAAACCGAGTTGTATTTTTGAAAAGTTATGCTGTAATTCTTTGGTCTGTTATTTTTAAAGAATTTGGAAGAAGGGAGGTATATGTATAAAAAAAAACAGTTTTCAAAAAAAAGAAAATATTTGCAAAATTAAAATGGTTCACAAGGAAGAGACAATGCTTTTACAAATAATTTTTTGCTAAAATGTAACAATAATAAAATTGAGGAAAAATTGTGCTGTTCTAGTGCCTTTCTATTTTATAAAACAAAAAACAGAAGATACTTTATTTTTTTTTATTTATTTTTGTTTTTGTAATTGTTTATAAAGATCATTTACTCAAAAGAGTACTTTTCACAACTTCAAAGAATTCTAAAAGAGTTGTCTTGAATGTTGGAAAGATTATTTTTTGAAAAGTGGACCTCTTTTTTCAAGTTCAATTGGAAGACTTTCTTGTAATTTTTTGGCTTTGTCTTCGTCATAAATTTTGAAAGTGTAAAGGTATTTGCTTCCTCTGAGTTTGAATTTTCTTCCATTTTCCCCAAGCTTTTTGACGACGACATCTAAAAAAACAAAAAAATAAAAAAATAAAAATAATAATAAAAAAAAATAAAAAAAAAATAAAAAAAAAATAAAAAAAAAGAAAAACAAAGCAAAGAAGCAAAATTTAAAAAACACAAAAAAAAAAAAAGTTAAAAGAAAAAAGAAAGAAAAGAAAAAGTCAACTTACATTTCATGTCTTCTTTGTTGCTAAGCTTCATAAATTCTTTGATGTGTTTAACTTCTTTTGGCTGTTGTTAATAAAAAAAAAATTAAATTAGCAAATAAAAAACAAAAAGAAAACAAGAATTAATAGTTAAGAGTTGTAAGCTGAAGTTAGGTTGTGTTGTGAAATAAATTGAAAATGCAAACCATATTTTAAGGAATTAGTTGATAAAAGATCTATTAAGAAAAAAATGATTTGATGGTTGATTGAAAATATTTTGTATTCAAAAGTAAATCTAGAAGAATACATTTTGTCATAATTGAAACAGTTTATTTTTCTTCAAGGATTGGTGAGTAAAAAATTGGATTTTTTGAGGTAATAAGGTCCATAATTGACCAAGAACTCTTATTTATTTTTTTTTTAACATAGTAATAGAGTAATTACAACCATAACACCATTAAACCCGATTAAAAAAACTGATTTATCAACTTTCGAGAAAGGAATTATCATTTTTAAAAGAAGTTCATTTGATCCAATTAATGGTTTCAGTAAAAAGATCTGATCCTTTTTTGTTGGGATTTTTAAATCAATAAACATGGAAAAATTTTGTAATCCATTTTGTTTAAGGGACTAGTAACTCTTATTTATTTTTTTTCCCAAAGGTAATAGAGTATTTATTTACATAAGGATACAATTAAGACCAATAAGAAACTTAGTTTGTCAACTTTAGAGAAATGAATAATCATTTTTAAAAGTTTTCATTTTCCAATGAAATTTTCATTCAAAAGATCTTGATCCTTTTTTGTTGGGTTTTTGGATCAATTTCGAAAAATAAAAATTTTCAAAAAAATTTATTTTTGAAGAAATATCACTTTTAGTAATTTTTGAGAAAGTCTATATGAACCAGTAACGTTGTGTCTTTTATATTATTTTAAAAATACATCAAAAATAAATCAAATATTGTATCCTTGAAGATCTAAAAAATTTGAACATTTATTTTATTCACAAATATTTATTCAATTTCTTGAAATTTAAAAGACTTGTAAATATACTTTTTCAAATATATAGAGTATAAAAAAGGAACTGTTGTATTAAAATCAGTTATTTGATAATATATATTATTTTTTTTATTATTAGAAATATGTATTTGAATTGTTTTATTTGTTGCAAATTCTTGAAAAAATTGAGAAATAAATGAAAAACCTATTTGATAAATTTAATCATTGGGTTGTTAAAGACTTGCTGAAATAATTAAGATTGGGTTTATAATTATTGATTATAAATAATCAAATTAAAAAGTATTTCTTTAGATAATAAGTTGAATTTTCCAGGTTTTAAAAAAGTATTTCGGGAGAATTTTTAATTCGATTCTTTGGTTCTTTTCTCATATTTTTTCATTTAATCCCTAGAAAAAATAGATTTGGTATGTTCTTTGAATCAAAAAATTATATTTTTTACAAGTTTAAAATAATTATTGTATTTTTTTTGAGATTAAGTAGATTTTTTAAACTTAGTTATTTTAGAACTTAGTGGTTTCATTTCTAAAGTGTATTTTTGTACACTTCCTTTACAGGTAATAATATTTCAATCTTCTTTCAAAGAAAATAATTGTTTTTAAATAATTTGGAAATATGTTGAATTTTGAACTTTTCAAAAATGAGAAAAATGGATCAAAGCTTTTAAAAACAATAATTTATTTCTGAAAATAGTATTAAAAGTAAGCCGTGTCTTGTAGTTATCAGATTTTTACTTTATTATTCAATTTCAAGATACGGTAAAATTTTTTTTAATTGGTTATTAAATTTACTTGAAGATTTTTTTTAGTTTACTAGTCCCTTAATTTGATGAAATTTCATATTTAGTAATTTCTGAGAACATTTTTAAGAACAAACATCCATTTAAAATTGAAACTTTAATCTTATTTTACAAATACAGCAAAAATATATCAAATATTGGATATTTAAGGTTTACAATCCCTGAAATTTGAAAATATATTATCTTGTGTAGAATGTAGTGGTTTTTAATTTGGTTATTATCTGATCGATCTTTGATTTGGTATGGGTTTTAACATTGGTTAAAAATGTCAATTGTTGACAATATATTTTTTTTTTCTTTCCTAAATCCGAATTGATGAGTGGAAGACTACTAGATTGGTAGATGTTTAAATTAAAAAAATTAGATTTTTGGGTTAACGAAGAAAATTTGGATTTACATTTTAGTCAATTAACTAAATGAAAAAAAAAGTTTTTGAAAAGCACCACATAAAACCAAACCTAATTAAAAATTTAAATCAATAACCCACAAAACACATCATTTTTTTATAACCTTACTTTCCAAAATATTATTTTATACTCTTGATTCAGATTTTGCAAAAGAAATAAAATAAATTGTCAAAAATTGCCATTTTTAACCAATATTAAAACCCATACCAAGTACAAGATCGATCGCCCAAGAACCAATTTAACATGTTGCAACAAATCTGAGACAAAATAATATTTTTTCAGATTTCAGGGATAGTAAACCTTAAGGGAGTCCGCAATAAAGTCCAAATTTCCACTTTTTAAAAATTTTGAAAGAAGATTTGAAAACAAAAAGTATTAATTTTGGATGTATCTAGTTGATTTTTAAAAATTTTAAGTACTTATTGAAAAACAATTTAATAATTTAACTTTTCAAATGCAAAATTAAAGGCCACAATAGAATTTTAAGTACTGCCTTTTCCGGTTTAAAGGGTGAAATAATATGTAAAATCATCCTGTATGAGTTATGTATCTCAGTAATGTTTACAAACTGGGAATTTCTTAGAGAAAAAATGAGAAATTTTCAAAATTATTACAATTTTCACAATTTTTACCTTTAAAAATCATGCCAAAAATTGATTTTAATATTTTAGATTCCATTTCAACTTTCTGAACTAACAGTAATTCCTCAGACTGTTCTATGTATTTTTTACATTTACTTTTACTAGTTTGAAAATGTTCTCAAATTTGAAATTACACTTTAAAATCCCCAAAGTATATTTGTTTTGAAATTATTTTTTTTTGATATTTTTAATTTCCTTTTAATTGAAAAAAAATAGAAAATAAATAAATATGAAAAGGTAAAGATTACAAAAAATTTGTTTTTTTTGTCCAATTTCTTCAGAATGAAAATTCTTTTTGTGAAGTGAAAGTGAAATAACACAATGAATCAACACTCTCAAGGGTGGGAATGTAATTCTAAAGTTGATTTTTTTTATCTACCCTGGGGTGTTAAATGGTTTAACTTTAATTGTTATCTCAGCATTCTTTTGTGGTATTTTATTTTAGGTTAAAAAAAATATAATAAATTGTTTTTAAACAAGGGGGTATATTAAATACTCACAAATAAAAACATCCACTATACAAACAAGAAAGTTTTTAGATATAATTGTAAATGTACCAAAAGGCGAAAGTGTTGACTTTTGGCATAAGATTCCCATTTTAATTGAACTTGTTCTTAAATTTTAAACCAGTAATTTATACTTAAATCAACAAAAAAAAACATGAAATGGAAAACATTCTTGATATCATTTATTTTATATTGAAACTTTTTGTGAAATAATTTGAATTAAAACTACCTTTTTTTAAAAATTAACATGCCAAACAATTTTTTTAACTAAAGAGAATTAAAAATATAAAATACACTTAAATAATTTATATGAAACTGGGTATTTGTATTTTTAGTAAATCTAATATGATAATCAGTTGGACTTTAAGTATTATTCAAAAAATAAAAAGTCTAGCCCATGGAAATTTACAACCAATCCACCAAACAAGTACCAAACTATCTATATATGTTGATTTAGTCAATGTTACATTTGTTTCTTTTTATTTATTTTTCACAATTTATTGTTTCTTTTATGATCTTTATATTGACTGAATTAAATCTTTTTCTAAAACTAAAATATGTTAAAAATACTTGAAAAGTAACAAAGTAAGAAATTAAAAATAATTTTTAACACTGGTATGAAGATCAATATATTTTTTATAATTTACTCTTAAAAAATGGATTTTCACAATACCAAATAATGACAAATTTTATCAAAACTGATTAGAAATTGAAATAAAACTGATAAATTAATCTTTTGGAAACCCAAAAATGAATAATTATCCGAATTCTATAGTATTTTTCAAAACGTCAAATATAATGAATTTTAAAGATTGGAAAGGTAATAGTTAAAAATAGTTTTTTTTTTTTTGATTTTATTGTTCTGATATATTTTGTTAAATTGGTTGGTTGGAATTGAATAAATACTATAAACAATGGTTTGAATAAATCCTAGTCTAACAGTTTGAAAATAAATATACATTTATATCTATTAAAATTTAAAAGAAGTATCTAGAAAATATTGTAACACTTTTGTATGATAAAAAAAAAGTGGTTTATAATTCTATGAATAATAAATAAGTTACTAAAACTTTTCAAGTTAGGTAAAAAAAAAAAAAGGAATTTAATTAATTAACAAAAAATGGACAAATAATATTAAAAAAAATTATCAAATAAAATGAATTACTTATTAAAAAGGTCGACACTATTAAATAAAAAAAAAATATCAGAAATACTAATAAAATCTAAAATTCTCTTTTCTGAAAAAGAATTTTTGAAAATACATAATTAGTATAATTATTTTTTGAGATCTCTAGAATATTTAGATTTTGGGAATATTTTCCAATATCGAGATTATCAAAGAATTATCAAATATAATATAAAAAAATAGCTGAAAAAAATCCAGTGAAAGAGTTCAGACTTACCTCGTAAATTAATATCCATAAAAAATTCAATCCATTTTACCGAATTTAGATTTTTAAATATATTTTTTATGAAAGTTTAATTGTTGATATTGGCAAAATTAAAGTTTTAGATTTTTTTTTGAAGTTTTTTTGGGGAATCCAAAACTTAAGAGAACCAATATACATTTTTACTAAAATATCGCTTATTACAATTTCAGTGGTTTTTATGGTGTTGCTACCCCCCCCTAAAAGATCAAAAAAAAAATGTTGATTTATTTTATTCACAAATATCTATTTTAATTTCTTTAAATTGTAAAAGTTATAGTAATATTCTTTTTCAAATATTATGAGTATTAACAAAACGATTTGTTATTATTAAAATTGGTTATTTGATCATATCTAATATACCTGCATATGTATTAGAATTATTTTTTTTGAATTAATTTTATTTGTTGAAAATATTAAAAAAATTGAGAACTAATTATAAAGCCTATTCTAAAATTTAATTTTTGTATTTTTACCAAATCCTCCTAAAATAATTAAGATTGGGTTCTGAATTATTGATTCAAAATAATCAAATTAAAAAGTATTTCTACAAGTTATTAGTTGGATTTTATAGGTTTTAAAAAAGTAGTGTGTACAAAATAATTTATTAAATAGTTGGTTCTACTTTGTTATTCCTTAAAGAATTGATCAAATAAGATTTTTTTTTTCAAAAATTGAATTTTGGTGTCTTTTAAATTTTTGAATTGGGGTTTAGTGTATATCTATATACATTCAATGAATACAAGTAAAGGTGGAAGCGTTGATTTATTAATTTTAACAAAACAAACAAGATAAATAATAAAAAAAAAAAAAGGTTGAGAATTAAATAAAAAATAATAATTAAAATTTTATTATTGGGTTGTAAAACTCGCAAAAATATTGAAAAATTAGAAAAGAAAAAAAAATAAAACATTAGAGATTAAAAAATATTTTCCAAAGAAGGAAGATTAACATCATGCCAAAAAGAATTAAAATAAAAGAGTAAGCAATAAACAAAGGCTGGGATATTGCTTTTTCCTGTTTATTTTGATTCATTATTATTGTTGTTTGTTGATTGTTTTGTGAGAGAAGCAAATTATTTTGATCATTTCTTATGCCGCTGTTATCGCCATTTAGCTTAATTTCCCCATCATCCTCCTCCTCGGATTCTTCATCAAAGGCAAAGTCAACCTCATTACCATCATCGGATTTATCATCATCTTGGTCGATATTTTGAGTTCTTCTTCTTCTTCTTTTATTATTAAAATTGGATTTTGTGTATGGTTTTGAATTTGATTTGGTGTGTTGTTCTTGGAAGGATACTTCTTCTTGTGGGAATTGAAAACTATTTTCTTGGATTCTTGAATTTTTATTATTATTATAAGCGATTTCTTCTCTTTTGTTGAATGGTGACTTCGTTGTTTTGTAATTCTTTTCTTTTAACTTTGATTTTTTTTTTTTATTTGAAGAAAAGTGTTTCTTGTTTGACGAACTTTTTGGGATTGTTCTCAATTTTTTTTTTTTTTTTGACAAGGATTTTTGATCGTTTATTGGTGCTTTTTCTTCAAATTCACGCTTTCTTTGGTGTGAATCAGATTCTTGATTATAAATCTCTTGTTCAAGAAGCTGTTTTTTATTCAATTTCCATTTTGACTTTTTGAAAGTCTCTTTTTCAATATGTTCCTCCTCTTCTTTAATCCCGTCAGTCTCTTCTTCATCACTGTCGTCTTCTATTTTGAGCTCTTCTTCTTCTTCATCATAATCATCACCTTCACTTTCATCTTCATTCTCAATTTCGATTTCTTTTTCTTCTTTCTTTATGCTACTATTTGTGTTTGTTGGGATCGAAGAAAAGGCATCTGTAAACCCTTCTGGAAATTCAAATTTTGATGGTTGTTGTGTTTTTTCTTTTTGAATTTTTTTTTTGTTTTTTTTTGGAACTCTTTTTTGAGATCGTTTGGATTTTTTTTGCTTTTCATTGTTTGTTTCACCATTTTCCTCTCTTCGTTGTGGTTTATTGTTTTTTAGTCTTCTCTTTTTCCTTTTTTTGTTTTTCTTTTTCTTACCAGACCTGTCTGGAGTTTTCCCAGTAACCAAGATTACAGGGGACTCTGAGACTATTGTGGCAAGAGTTGTTCTTCTGGTGTTAATTACCGATTTACTCATTTTTGGTAATAAGTTTTCTTCTTCTATTTCATTTCCAAACTCTTGGTATTGTTCTTGATCATTTTTAACTTTTTTTCTTTTTCGTGTTTTTGTTTGTTTTTTGTTTGTTGTTCTTTTTTTTGTTTTTTTGGTTTTTTCTTTTTTTTTTTCTTTTTGATTTTGAAGTGCCAACGATATTAATTGTTTTTTCTTTGTGTTTTTTGGAATTTTGACACCTTCTCTTTTTAGGAAAGCTTTTAAATTAACAAGTTTTAACTTCTTAAGTTGCTCTTCAGACATTAGATAGTTACAATTATTTTAAAAAAAAATGAAATTCATTTTATATTTTTTATTATTTTTTTAACGAATACATTGCTTAATTTACCTTATGAACAAAAAACTGGAAGAAGATACAATTACTCAATAAATTTTTCAATTGACTAACTTTTACTTGGAAGATTTATTATAATTATTTAAGGGATTAACGTTACCCGAGATTCACCAATAATTAAAGAATTTGAAATCGGGTGTTAATGGTGTTAGTTCTATCTGGCTCAAATAGTTAAAAAATCTATTCGGATATTATTAAATAATTTATTAAATTTTTTACTAATGATCACAATGAAAAAATTGTCATTTTGAAAATTTTTTTTTAATAATTCCTTTTCCTAAATCTAAAATTAAAAATCAAAATAATAGTATCCAGTATTTCATAATTAAAAGTTAGAACTTTCAAAAGTTAGTATTTTTTGAATTTTTTTAATTTCAAAGATTAACTCTTAAATGATCAACATTAAAAGTAAAAGATTATTTTTGTTTACTTTTTATAAAGTGATTTGTATTTTTAATATGCAGTTAATTACAAAATAAAAAAGATAAAAATATCCATTCAACTTACCAAAAAAATCACCTTCCAAGAATTAAAAATAACTTTTGTTACAAAATAAATGGAACAAAATTATCATTCGGCTTGCAAAAAAATCGGGTAAAAACTTGTAAAAATTCAATTTTTTAATTCTTATAAGAAACTTAAAAGATTAATTTCACCTTTTAGAATTATGAGTTTTGATGGGTTGCTTTAATTCTTGGTATGTGATTATTTTGGAAAGAAGAATGGAATTTTGATTTTTTTAATTTTACAATTAACACTAATCATGAAAGTTCCCAATTCTACAAGAGAAATTAATAATTTAAGCTTTTTAATTCAGAATATTAACAATTTTTAATATTAAATGATTTAATTAAAACTTATTTTGAAATGTTGAATTAAAAATTTGTTTCAGTTATTTTGAAACAATTAAATTATCCAATATGTGGCTAAGTAATATTTGCTAAAAAATAATTTGTCAAAATAATCTATCAGTTATTATTCGATTTTTAAAACAATCTGAAATATTTAGCCATAAATTAACAATTAAACACAAATTTAAAAAAGATATTCTGGGACTTTATCGTAACTAAATTGAACTTATAACCTTTAAATTTGCCCCAAAAAGTAGTTTTTTTTCAAAAATTGTTGGTTTTTTTCTAATGTTTAAGATCATTTTTAATTGATGTCATAAACAAATAATACTATGTAACTAATCAGATTATTTAAAAATATATGAATTATTTTTATCGACTATTAAAGGGGTTTATATTTACAAACAACACATTTTAATCATAAAATTCTCTTTGGAAGAGACTAAGGTCATAACAAAGATAACATGTGAAAATATTTTTAGATTTTTTAAAAGTTGTATATATTAAAAATCTTGATTAGATTTCAAAAAAATAAAAATAATCATTTTAAACTTGAAAAAAAGATAAGGTCTTTATTCAAAGAAAATTTCGAATCAATTTTTTTATTTTTGTTTACAGTCAATTTCACTTTTAAGGTACAATCTTTCAAGGAAATTTAAAGCAAAAAAAAAATCTCAAATTAAAGAACAAAATTCAAATTCTAGTAAAAATAATTTGTAAAAAAAAAAAATTGCAATTTTGTGCTTTCATTTTTGATTTTTTTGTGCCTTAAATTCTGTTGAAAGTTTGTACCTTAAAAGTGAAACTGACTGTAACAAAAAAATATAATAAAAACCACAAAATCATTAAATTGAAAATATTTCAAAATAATATTTTAAAAACTGGAAAAATACACTAAGGGCGTGCGAGGGCATATTCTAAAAATTTCCCAGATAAAAAAAAATCCCAACCTAAAATTTTGGAAAAGATATTTACAACCATTTCTCCAAATATATAATCAAATATTTTTGTATAGAAATCTAATTTTTTTTTTTTTTTTTTTGTATTTTGTAATATTGGAAAGACTAAGTTGCCTTAAATTGGCAATTATTAGTGTTTTCAATTTATGGGGTAATTTTTCAATTTAACTGAGTTATTAGTACCAATATGTGTATAAGCCGACTTGAATAAAAAAACAAATCTAATCAGTATCTTCTTTGATGTTTTTAAAAGACCTTAGTAAGTGAATTTTTAGAGTAGAATAAAAAATAAAAACCAAAAAAAAAAAAAAAAAAAAAGCCAATAAAAGTCCAAAATAGTTATATTTTTTTGAGAAAAAAATATATTTTAATCTTTGGATAAAGGATCACAAGAGCTATTACAAAAGTGAGAATTTGGCATTTTTAGTAGACACTGATAATTAATTTCGGATACCCATCCTTTAGAAATACTTTTTAATTTGATCATTTTCAAAACAACAATTATTAACAATATCTTAATTATTACATTGTTTTAATAATAACTCAGAGAGTATAAATTATCAACCAGTTTTAACATTATTTCTCATTTTTTAAAATATACCCAAACATTTAAAATTAATTACAATTAATAATTATATATAAAAAACAATGAATTAGTATTCCCAAATTAACTATTTAAATAATAACAATTTTGTTTTTATAAAATTCCTAATTTTATGAAAAAAAAAAATACTAACTCTTTTTAAATTCAGGGTATTCAATAAATTAGCAATAATAAAATTCAAACTTTTTTTCTGGTATTTTATTTTTAAATAGTTGTTTAATCTCGTATTGAGAAGGATTTTTATTTGTCGAAAAATTAATCATTTCAAATTAAAATTTTTAATTTGCTAAATTCAAGATTTCTAATTCAATTTATGATTAAAAACAGTTGTTAAAAAAATTTTAATCTTAATTTAGTTTTATAAAACAAAATTTAAATTAAGAGATTGATAAAAATTAAAAGAAGAATAAAAAAAAAAAGAAAAATTAAAAATAAAAAATAAAATAAAAATAAAATAAAGAATTAAAAAAACAATAAGTAAAAAGTTTAGAGTTTTTGGAATAGGGATCGGTTTGTGTGATTATAAGACCAAAAATCTTTTGAATAATGATCACGTGTACTTATATCATGTTACATTGATCTGAATATATATTGTGTTTATATATCTTGAATTTCTTTTATCCAAATATACTCAGTAATTAAAGGTTTCTTCATTATATTCTGAAAAAAAAAACTTTTTGATTTTTTTCTGAGTTTTTTTTTTTTCGTTACATGATTTTTCTATTTTTTCACTTCTCCATATGAAATAGTCTTCCGAATCAATTTTTATTCTTCCAAAGTTAAATTATATTTTATAATCTACTCCCTTGTTAATGTATATCCATTTAAACTATTTCAAATAAATTTTTATTTGAATTCGGTTTATTAGGGATCTTTATTCTAAACTCTTTTTCAAAAATTGTGACTCACTTGAAATAATAAATTGAAACAAAAAAATTACCCTTTAATATTCAAGAACAATAAATAACTAAATATAATTTGTAATTCACTTTTAAGTCATTTTAAATCAATAAAAGCCCGATATATTAAAAATTAAAAAAAATAAAACCAAAAACGAAAAAAAAGTGAGTCACAATTTTTGAAATGAGCATTACGGATTTTTTATTACTGAACTTTCACTTAAAAAAAGTTGAACAATAAGATTTTTTATGAATAATTAAATCCATTTTCAAAGACGTTTCATAGTCGAAATTTTCTTAGTGATTATTTGTCTTTTCGAAGATCTCTTTTTTTTTCCGCATGATCAAAAACAAAAAAAAAAAAAAAGAAAAAAAAAGAAAAAGAAAAACAAAAATTTGAAAAAGCAAAACTAAAATTTGCAAAATTAGAAAAAATGATTCTGATCCAAAAATTAGAAAATATTTTTGGTAAAGAATACTGGAATAAACCCTCAAAATAACCCCCATCAACATTATAAAGTGAGTCAAATTTTATGAAAAATAGTTTAGTTATTACTATTTTTATTAAGGTTGTATATAAAATTGATTATTTATAGTATTTATTTTATTACCAGTTTTCTTCTTCTTACTAGGATTCTAATTTTTTTTTTTTTTTTTTTTTTTGATATAATCGGATTTTTAAAGAACTTTTCCTAGATTTATTCTAATTCGATGTTGTATTTGGTATTTTATTAATATCTATTTCATTTTCTTGCATATTTGTAAAATGATTACCTTTGAAATGTTATTTGTTTATAAAGATTCTCAGAAATTTATAAAAATGAGAATTCTTAAAAATAATAGTATTTGATGAATTATTTCTACAAAGAAAAAATATTTTAAAAATTGTGACATCCGATAAATAACCTATTAACAAAATACAAATTCTTTTGTTTCCAAGAACAAATTAACAATCAAATTTTAGATATAATTCACTTTTTTAAATTCTAGCAATGTAAAAACTGGATATTTAAAAAATAAATAAAAAAAATTCATAGATGAAAAAAAAAGTCTCATAATTTCTAAAATAAACATGACAGTTTTTTATTACTAAATTTCCAAAGCAAAAAAGGTCACAAGAAGAAATTTTGATAATAAAGATAACCCTGTTAAAAGACATTACACACATTCATATATTTTTATGCTTATTTACATTTTCTCTGTTATTTTTTTCTAAATTTTCTTAAAAATAAAAAAAAAAAATGAAAAAAAAAAAAAGAAAAAAGATATTTCAATAAAGGGTAAAAATTTTTTTATCATTAACAAATGACACTATAAATTATAAGTCTTAATTTTGAACAATATCAAATATATTATTCTTTAGTTGTTTATTAAAAATTAATTGTTTAACAAAATTGAATAAAAATATAGTATTATTTTGATTTTTTTTTAAAGTCTAGATTTTCTCCAAAATAATATGGATAAAGATCCCCATTTGAAAATATATGAGCTATAATAAATATTATGTTTTTCTTTAGAAATCATAAACACTTTCATATTTGAACATTATTTAAAGAATTGTAGCCAAATATAAAAATGATTATTTGTTTTTGAATAAAAATTCGGCATTAATTTTCGCTTCATTTATCTTTTTATTTCGGCTATTGTTGATGTCAAATTAACCCATTCATACTCAACTTAATTAATCCTTCAAATAAAAGCACCTTTTCATGTTTATAGAACACCTATTGTATATTAAATGGTCAAAGAAACCAACAATAAACATAAATTGAATGGCATATTGGTTTATCCAAGTTCTTATTATTCAAAAAAGAAATTCTAAATATAAAAGATTAAATGTAAAAATTTTTGTTACAAAATAGAGAACAATTTCAGAGAATATTTTTTCTATCAAAAAAACAGAAAATTTCAAAAAACACTGAGAATATTACAAAAAATTTTGAACAAATTTCATTCAAAATTTAAATTTTACTAAAAATAATAAGGATTTTACCTTTCAAAATTGATTTGAACTTAGTAATACTTTTGATTTTCAAATCAGTTGTAGCATTGGAACAAAAAGAAAAAAAAAAGTATAGGTTTTTTTTTTGAAAAACAGGCTTTATGTTTTAGACACGAGTTTTTTGGATCACTTTAAATTTCAAGAAATAGATTGTAATTCGTGTATCTAATAATTTGTTTGGTACTTTTTTTTGATCTATGTATGGGTTAGTCTCTTTAACGAACCAAGAATCCTAAATGAAAGGGATTTTCAAGAAGCGAAAATGAAAATGAACTGAAAGTTTTGGCTCATTTAAATTTCAAATATCAATAGAGAGATTAATAATTAAATAGTTAAATCAAACTGTAGGTTTTGAAAAACTTCTTTTTCAGATAAAGATCTTAAAATTCTTTGTAAAACAACAAAGCACCTGAATTTTGAAGATTGGTATCACCCCCTTAAAAAAGTAAAAAAGATTTGTTTTTTGAAAATCACGTCATCAAACCAAATTTGAAAATTATTAATGGGAGATACTAAAAATTTCCTCAAGGGTAACTAAAACAAATTCATGTAACCAAATTGTAAAAAGAGAAAAAGAAAAGAAAAAAGAAAAGAAAAAGAAGATCGAAAATAAAATTAAAAAATTATTTTATTTTTTAAGGATTGTACTTTTTAAGTGTTCAGTAATTGCATTATTGGGGTTGGATAAAAATAACGAATTTCCAAGAACATTTTGAAATTGCTCCATTTCTTGTTGTTCAATTTGTCTTCTTTGTTTTTGTGTTCGGAACAATGATCCAGGATTTTTCTTTTTGTTTTGTTTTCTCTTTTTTTTGGAATTTTTTTTCTTTGGATTCACACCCTGAAGTGGGTTGTTTAAATTCTTTTTGATTTGGGGGATTGATAAAGTTAATTTTTCTGTTTCAGTAAGAGGTCCCTTTGTATTCTTAAGTTCTTGTGGAATTCTTATTCCTTTCTGTTGGTGAAGTTGTCTTAGAAAAAATTGCTTTTCAAGTAATTTTGATCTTTTTTTTTTTTTCTTTCTTCTCATTTTTTTTTTTGAGATCTCGACTGTGTTCAAGGAGTTTTCAAATTTTTCATTTTTTTTTTGCTTTAATGCAGACTCGGCTTTCTTTCTTTTTGATTTTGTTTTGGATTTTCTGTTCATTTGGTGAAATAATTTAGAATGTATAAACTTGTATTTGGTTTATTTATTTGAAGCACAAAAGGTGTGTGGTATCTTTGTGAGAGTTTTTTATTGAAAAAAATATTCAAATGGTATGAATCTTTAGATTTTGTTGAAAACAATTTGCTTTTGAACAAAAATGTAAAAAAAATAAAAAAGTTAGGTTTTTTGTTAGATTAAGGGTGAAATGGTAAAAATAATTTAATCTGTAAAGAGAGAATTTTGAACTTGTTGTATTTCTTTTGTATTTTACAGAGAATCTAGAATACCAACAGCATTTGAAAAATTTTAAAACTTATTTTAGTTTTTGAAGAAAAAATAAGAAAAGTGTTACTCATAATAAAATCACACGACTTGACAAAACTGTGAGTATCTTCAAACTTCAAGTCAAATCCACAACCTTTCAGATAATTTACAAACCTTTCAATACTTTCCAACACTTTAAAAGGGGGAAATTGTTAAATAAGTGATTCGCTGAATAAAAGTCATGCGATTATTTGAGTACTTTTTTTGTGAGATGAAAATCAATGAAAAATATGTTCTATTTTAACAAAAATAATCAAAAAATAAATTGAAATTAAATTACTTTACTCATTTAAACAGTAATAAAATTAATTTAATTAAAAATGTTTCCAATAACTTTTTATTATTTGAAGTTTTTATTTGAAGTAATTTTGGTTAAATAATTAGAATATTTTTTAATAAATTTGAAAATGAAAAAAAAAAATGATTTTCTTTTCTTTAATGAAATTATTATTTCAATGAACCTATTAGTAATTTCCAAATAAGAAATGAGAACAATCTCATTTTATTTTAAAAACAATTGAAGAATAATTATAGAAAAATAATACAAATATTAAGAGTTTTATGAACTGTTTGAAAAATTATTTTTTTACAATACCTATGTATTATTTAAATTTTTTTAACAATCATTAGGAATTAAATAGTATACAAAGATAGAATATATAGACAATTTATTTTGGAAAGGTGGTGGTCAAAAACTTTTTTTTTGAAATAAAATGAATCTCCAAAAAATAATCATTTCAAGAAATAAAATATTTTTCCCAAAAACTCCTAATGTATATATACTAATCTAGATTTTACAATTATTTTCCAAAGCTGGGTAGTTCTAGTTTAATAAATTATATATTTCCCAAAAAAGTACTGTGATGTTTATAAAGAATACATTATAATATTAATCAATTTCCCATTAAAATCGTTTAAATTTATTATTGTAAACACAACTGTTGGAGTTGTGAAATCGGACTTTTTGATACTTTTTGAGATCTCAAATTTTTTTTTTTTTCATTTTTTTCAGTATTTAAATGTACATTTTTAACAAAAAAAAAAAAAAAAAAAAAAAAATACTATGTAAAATGTAGACGATTATAGAATAATCAAAAATTTAATTAAATCTATTTTATCCTTAAAGAAAGTAATTTGCTGCAAATTAGTGGAATTTATGGATTGGAAATATAAAATAAGAAAAGATTGGATTTTTTTTAATATGATTTTCTATATGTAATGATTTATGGATACTTTTTTTAATATATTGAATCTTTTGCTGGTGTGGATTTGATACTTTTTTTTTTATTATTTAAAATTTTGGAATAATTGAGATATCTTTTCAAATTTTTTCTTTTTTTTTTGAATTTATATAATTTAGATCCTTTGAATCATTTTTTACTTTATTTGATTTTTTGGAAATAATTTTTTCAACTTTTTTTACTATTGGAGATCTCAGAGAAATATTTATTTTTCAAATTTAAGTCATTGAGATCTTTAAAAATATTTTTTTTTTCCTGTGGATTTTTTCATAAGATCCTTTGTTTTTTTTTTTCTCAATAAGTAAACCTAAGAATTTGAATTATTTAATAGTTAAGAAAATCTATTAATTTATTAGATTTAGTTCATACACATATCAACTATTCTTTGATGATATTATTACACTTAATTCTTGTTTTGTTCTTCAAGAGTCAATTATAAAAAATAATTGATATTTGGAATTTTTTTTTGGCAACATAAGACAGAAACAAAGTTTATTTTGAATACAAAAAAGAAAAAGAAAATTCAAAAGTAAAACTTTTTCAAAAAATTATCTTGTAAAATTTAAAGAAATTTTCTGAATTTAATAATAAAAATGAATGGATAGGTTTTGGTAAAAAACATTATTTATTAAGATATGAAAAAAGTTTGAGAAACAAATATTATTAAAATAATATAAATATATATTTCATATATTATTTTTGTTTTCGAATTATCTTTTAATTATTTTTTTTTATGATTAAAATAAAATTGTATTTTATAAAGAATTTATATAAAAAAAAAAATACGTGAAAAAAGATCACAAAAAAAGGAAGTGAACTGTTAAATATTCTATAAAAAAATAAATAAGAAAAATAATAAAACAATTTATTCGTAAAAAGTTCTCTTCTATTAAATCTTTTCCCTTTTCAAATAATATTTATAACCTTAAAACATTAAATTCTCAAAGACAATTATAATTCATCTTTTTTATTGGTAAACTTTTCTTTTTCTTCTTTTTTCCTTTCACCATCAACATTTCCTTCTTCTCCCTGCTTTTCTTCCTCTGAGCTTTCTTCTTCTTTTTCTTGTTCGTTTTCGAATTCTTTGGCGAATTCTAATAATTCTTCTTCAGTTAGATCATTAATATTAAAATCTTTTGGTGTTTTCTTATCCTTTTCATTTTTTTCGTTCTCAACGTCAATAAGTTTTTGATTTATCTCGATAATTCTCTCTTTTAATTTTTCAATTTTTTCAGTTTTTTCTGTAATTTGTTTCTCGATCCTTTCTTTAATTTCTTCGTCTTCAATTTCTGTAATTCCTTCTACAAGTTTGGAAATTTCGTTTTCAATAATCCAAATTTTTTTTTCTTTCCAAATTAATTTTGTTATGTAATATTTTTTTAAAGATTTAGGGTTGCTATCCAATAAAGTGATCAATTTGCCATTCATGAAATCATATTTTGTTGGTTTAATTTTTGGCTTTTTTTTAATAGAATTAATTTTATTTTTTATTCGGCCTTCTCGATCTTTAATCTCAGAAACTGTAAATACAGGATCTTCCCAATCCTGTTTTTCATTTTGTGATTTTATTTTATCTTCGAGCCATACTTTTGTTTTATTCCATAATTCCATAAAGCCTTTAACATCTTTTTCAGCAACATAATACAAGGTTTGGTTTAGTTTTAAAATTTCTTCCATATTTTCATTAAGAATATATTTTAACGATTCAATGGCTTCTGGTCTTTCTTGGAATTCTTTAATCCTACTTAAGATCGGTTCACTGTTTTTTTTAATTTTTGAAATTTGCTTTTTAAATTCAGAGTACTTTGTTGTTTTTTCCATCCCTTCCTCATATAACCAATCTTGCGCATCATTTAAAATTGTTCTTAAATTGTTATAATCTTCTTCTAAAGAAAATTTTTTCATTTCCTCTTCCATTTCATAATTCATTTTATCAAGTAAATCATAAATTTTGGATTCTAATTCATTTTTAATATTTAATTTTTTTTGATTTTCTTTGTCTAATTTTTCAAAATGCTTTATAATTTTTTTGGAACTTTTCATTTCTTTATGTGAAAACTTTTGCTTTCCAAAGTATTCAATTTTTAAATTATCCATTAAATCTACAATTCTTTTATCATCTTTATCATTCCAATCATAAATTCGATTTAAAAATTCCTCTTCTTCTTCCTCTTCCTCTCCCACTTCTTCTTCCACTTCTTCTTCCTTTTCCTTTTCTTCCTCTTCTTCCTCTTCTTCCTTTTCTTCTTTTTCTTCTTTTTCTTCCCTTTCCTTTTTTTCTTGTTCTTTTTCATCATCTTTATTTTCATCATCTTTTTCCAAATTTCGATCTTCAATTACAATTTCTTTATTTTCTTCGACTTCAATTTCTTGTATAATTTTTTCATTGGGAACAAAAATTAATTTGGAATCTTTTACATTTACAAAACCATTTTGATCGATTTTTAATGAAAGAGTTAATAAAGGTGAAGTCTTTGCAGTTTCGTTTAAATCATAATCAATTAAAATTTGATCTAAATTAGAAAAATTCACTTCAAATAATTTTTCTTTCATCTTGATATCTTGGAAAATTGAAATTTTAAAGGTATCATTGAAATCTCTGACTTTTAATTTTTTCGATGAAGGAATTTGATCATTTTGAGAAAAAACCAAGTACTCCTTTTCAACATTTTCTTGGGTTTTTTTATCAAATTTTTGATATTTAACGTAAATGTCATGCATTTGAATGTCCTTAACCTCAATGTCTGTTACTCTAAATTGGGCACTTAGGCTCGATGCTAATAAACCGGCACCTAATGTTGCGCCTTCATCAAAATTAATGCTTTTTCTGAGTTCCAATTCATTATTAAAATAATTAGAAATTTCCTTTTGAATAGATGGGATCCTCACTGAGCCGCCAGCTAATTCAATTTGATCAATTTCTTCTTTCAGTAAACCAGAACGTTCAATTGCACTTGAAATTGGAATTGAAATCCTTTTCCACAGGTCTTTTCCAATTTCTTCAAGTTCCTGTCTACTAATTTCACTTGACCAGTCGACTCCTCCAATTAAACTATCAATGTGGATAAATGCCTTATTGTTTACACTTAAGATATGTTTCCATCCAGGTATCCTTGTTTTGATTTTGCCAATAGAAGATTTGCATTCCCTTATGGATTGTTCATATTGCCCAATTGGGAATTTGTTTCCATTTTCTTTGTCAAATTTGTCTAACAAATATTCCAAAATCCTCTTGTCTAATGTTTCACCAGATAATCCTTTGTCCCACGAGACACCTTTAACAGTGACTATCCCTGCAGTTCTATTTTTCCCCTTAATCATCGTTGGCTTTGTGATTGATTTGACATTGAAAATACTGACAGTCGTTGATCCAGAGCCAACGTCTATTAAAATTACATTACGTGATTCGTTTTCTTTCAGTGAAGTCAACTGGTTCATCGTGTATTTCATCGAAAATGCAGAGTGATCGTTCATCAAGGACAAGACATTCAAATTAGCTAATTTGGCGGCGTCCAATATAGATTGCCTTTCCCTTTCTCCATAATAACTTGGCACAGTTAAAACACAATCTTTGATTTTCCTGCTGTGTGTTAACTGCAAAAAGTCATTGCTGATTCTTTTTGCTTGATTAAACATCATTGCCAAGATTTCTTCAGGTTTTAATTCAAATTTACATTCCTTTTCCTCTTCTTCCTCTTCTTCTTCTTTTTTTTCTTGTTCTATTTCTTGTTCTTCTTTTTCTACAGCTTCTTGTTCTTCTTCTTCTTCTTGTTGTTGTTCTTCGTTTTTTTTTTTACACAAGCCAAACAAATTGTTTTCATCATTAAAAGTTAATGACAATAAGGAACCGTCATTTGGATCGAAAACCATTTCTTGTGCAATTGGAAAAGGGATTTCGGAAATGGTTTCTTTTGTTGCGCCAATGAGAGACTTTAAATTCATTAATGAATATTCTGGTTTCTTGATAGAGACAAATTCGGCTTCTTTTCCAAATAAGCGTTCTCCTTCAAGAAAAGCAATAGCAGATCGTGTTTTCCTTTGAGACGCAGAATTCAGTGCAATTTGGAGTTGTTTCCCATGATCTTTGACAGACACTTTTATAGAATCAGATCCAAGATCAATCCCAACAACAGCACAATTTAGAAGGAAAGTAAACAAACTGAAAACAATACAAAGCGTTAGAATTTCTTGTTTTTTCATTTGAAATTATTTAATATTCAATGGCAAAGGTTGGTTTGTTTTTTTTAATTTTGTGGTGATGGGTGAAAGCAAATTAAATATTTTTAAAAAAAATAATTAAAATTAAAGAAAAAAAAAAATAAAAAGAAAAATGGTTTCACATTCATAAAAGTGATACAATTTTTTAGGAAATTGTGATCCAAATATCATCTGTATCTTTTGTGTTTTCTTGTAAAGAGTGTTTACTTTTAGTTTATAGTCTTATGGTAAAAGATGAAGGAAGATTGAGTCATATCAAAAAACTCATTTTTTGTTTTTATTTTTTTTTGAATTTATTCAAATAGTGATGACGAAATCAAGAGCACTGAAAAAAGATTAATTTATATAATTCATTATATCACTATCATTGAAAATTAATGAAAAGATTATACCCCTCCATTGATTTTCCAACGTTAAATTTTTTAAATTTCCAATTTTAATTTTACATATTGATTTTTTTTTTTAATGGTTAGCTTCTCGACTGGGTCTATTATTACAAAATTTGATAGATTTTTTTCAAGCACTTTAAGAAAACAATAACTTCCAAGAATAACAATTAAGATAATAATTTGCAAATCAAAAGTTCATAGGGGTTAATGAACTGGTAAATTTCGAAAGAGATTGTTTTCTCAAAAAGATAAATTGTTTTTTAAAAAAACATATATAACAAGAGCTTTTAATGATTTTTCTTGTCTTTTAAGCTCAAAAATATCCAAATATTAAAGAAACTGAATTTAGAATCATAAGTGAGTTTGAGAGGCTAAAACTTTTAAAAATATTTTGTTGATTCTCAAGATTCATGAATAGTTATTATTTCTTGAAGAATGGTAACCTAAAACATAAACTAAATGTTGTGAAAGAAAAACGATAATTGAGATTTGTTTGTTTAAAAAAAAATATTTTTGTTTTTTGTATTGATTTTTTAACTTCAAATCTTTTACAAGTTGGAGAAAAATGGAATTTGTACACCCTAATTATTATTTCAATCGAAGTGAAATGGATATTTTTTGATTCTAACGATTTTCAACAAAATAACCACAGCCTGGTTACAAAAATTATTTGAATAAAGAGCATAACTTTTACAAAACTTTGAGTCTTTTCAAACTTCTTGTCAAATTGAACAACACTTTCAAACACATTTAAAGGGGAAATACTTGGCAAAAGTATAAAGTTTTGAAGAAGTCATGAGATTTTTGTCATGATTTAAAATTCAAAAAGATCATTTTTTTTTAATTCACGAAATTCAAATATACACAGAAGCATTTAATTTTTCTTTTCCGACTTACCCTTTAAAAAATTCAGAAACTACAAATTTAAAACCAACCAAATGGCAGAAAGAAAAGTATTAATTAAATATTACCCAAAGAATTTTGATTATCGCAAGATTCCAAAAGTGAAGCTTGTTGAGAACAAGCAACACAAAGTGAGAATGATGATGCCAATGACTGTGGTTTGCAATAACTGTAATGAGCGTATTGGTGTTGGGAAGAAGTTCAATTCGCGTAAAGAAACGATCAAAGGGGAAACATATTGCGGGATCCGCATTTTTCGGTTTTATCTCCGCTGTCCGCAGTGCTCGTCTGAGGTTACAATCAAAACAGATCCTGAGCATTTGGATTACCTTCCAGAGTTTGGGTGTAAAAGGGCCTGGGAGCCATGGAAGTTCCATAAAGAAAAGCAGTTGGAATTAGACAAAAAAAAGGAAGAGGAAGAAGAAGGTGACATCATGAGGACACTTGAAAACAGAACAAAGGAATCAAAACGTGAAATGGATATTTTGGAATCGCTTGATGAAATCCGTGCAATTAATGATGAGCATAATAAACTTGATCTCGATCAAATGTTATTTTTGCTCAATCAAAAATTTGAAAACTTTGGAACCAGTTTGCCTAAAAAGGAATTGGACATTATTGAAAAAATTGATTTTCAAAAAATTCCAAAGTACATAAACAATAGAACCGAATTGGGTACTTCACTCTTTAAACAGTTCTCGAAAAAAAGAAAGCAAAATGATATTGAAAAGAATCCTGAGAATACAACCCAAAAGGAAAATCAAAATAATAAGATTGAAAATAAGAATAAAACAGAAAATGGGAATAAAACAGAAAATGAAGAAGGCAACAAGACGAAAAATGATCAAAAACCAAAAAATCAAAATACATTTCAATTGTTTGGTGCTACAATAACAACAAAAAAAGTTGGAGAATCAAAAAACGAAAAAGAAAATAAAAAGAAAAAGGATTTAAAAAATTTACGAAAAAGACAAGTTTCGTTATGCTTTTATAGCGATACAGAAAGTGATAACGAGAGTGGGAGCGATAGTGAGAGTGGAAGTGAAAGTGATTAATAAAAGGAGATAACCAATAATAAATTTTTTTTTTTTTATTTTTTTTAAGAAATCAAAATAAATTAACTGTTTGTAATGTTTAAGGGCTACTTTTCTACCCTGGGCAGTGTTGAGTTCTTGTGTCATTTTACTTTTACTTTTCATAAAGAATTTTCATTCTGAGAAAATGATCAAAAAATACTCGTTTCGAGTTAAAAACACCACAATAAATAAAAAAAAAAATTATAAAATAGATTTTTGAAGGAAAATTTTCAAAAAAAAAACGACTTTAAGGGATTTTCAAGTACAAGTCCAAAATTTAAAACATTTCAAACTTTTTAAAGTTTCTGTAAAAAAATATTTAAAGCATCTATAAAACAATATTTACAATTGCTCTCAGTAATTTTTTTTGTGTTGATTAAATTTGATATGGAAATTTTAAAATAGGAAAATCAAATTTTGGCTTGACTAAGAAAGAGGTAATTGTTGAAAATTGGTGGAATTGATAAAATTTCATATTTTTTGAAAAAAAAATTTAAAGTGGGTAAATTTATCCGAGCTTTTAGAACTCTTTAAAAAGAGTTTTTGTAGACACTTTTACCATTTTTACAGAAAAACACAGTACCTAATTCTACAACGATTAATCTACAATTATATAAAGAAATTTTTTACATTCTGTGTCAAATTTAAAGCACAAACTTTCAACGAAATTTAAGGTACAAAAAAATCTCAAATTAAGGCACAAAATTTGGAATTTTTTTTTACACAAATTATTTTCCTAGAATCTGGATTTTGTGTCTTAATTTGAGGTTTTTATTGTGTCTTAATTTCCGTTGTAGTTTGTGTCATAAATGTGGAACTGGCTGTATAATCAATATTTTAACTTTTTTTTTGTAAAAAAATATTGAAAAGGAAAATTACAACTTCTCTGATTATTCAGGGAAAGGGGACACCCAAAAAAATTCTCTTTTAGTTGAATTGGAATTGGTTGTGTTTTTTATGTGGTTAACATATAAAGATTAATCTAATATTTTCATAGGAAGAAAAAATCCAAAAAAAAAAATATATTTCAATTTAATTATCAATATCTGATTATTTTTCCTTTATTGATAAAAAAATGCAAATCTTATCATTTTAATAGGAAGAACGTGAATAAAATAATATCTCCTTTAACTTTACTGCGAATAAAAAAGTCTTGGGAAATTGGAATGCTGTTATTTGTAATTAAAGTGGGAAAACTGTTCGTCTGGTCATCTTTTTCACAGTTCTTTGGTATTTGTTATATTCAAGATTTTTACTTCTTCCTTTATGGTTTAATATATACCTTCAAAAAGATTCAAAAAAAAAAAATAAATTGAGAGATCAAATTTCAATCAATCTCTTTAAAAAACTGTATTTTTTTATTTTGAATTGTGGAAATTTATTTCAACTTCAAGTTGTTTGGTTTTTCAAATTTAAAAGAATTTAGTAAAATCAAAGATTTTGATCAGCCATTTTAAATTCTGGAAAAGTCATATTAAGCTTTCAAGGGTTTTTTTTATTTGGATAATCGATAAATTTCACAAATAAAATAGATAGGATCAAGAAAATTCGCCTTAAATTTTAAAAAATTGCCGTTAGGTTTTTTTTTTTGTTTTTAGAATAAAAAGAAGATTTATTGAATTTTCGGTTTATCTCTTCAATTAAAATCCGAGAAAATCTATACACTTTCCACCACTCTAAGGCACTTCCGTAATTTCTAATTTTTTTTTTTTTTTTGGAAATTGTAATAAAGAAAAATAATTTTATATGTCATTAACCAAAGGTAAAAAAATTATCGATTCTTTATTTTAAATGAAATCAAAGATACTATCCATTAATTCTATTTATTTGAATTAATTCTTTAATCCAATTTTTAGATCTTTTTAATTGAAGGACTACACAAGTGTAAATAAGGAATGTCGTAAAAAATAGAGTTTTTACAATTTTAGAGATAAATAAAAAGTTCCTTGTATTTATCCAAATTTTGGTAATAGTAAACAAAATATCCGTTTTGGTTTTTGATCTCAAAGGGATTTTCAATATAAAATCGTTGACAAATACCAATACCATTTTTTAAAAAATATTTTTTTTGAAATTTGAAAGATTGTTGTTTACTATACGACTTTTTGATTAAAAGTGTTCTTAGTCTATTCAAATAATCAGATATTATATTTACTATTACCAAAATTTTGATAAATGCATGGAACTCATTATTTATCTCTAAAATTGTAAAAATTCTATTTTTTACAACATTCATATTTACTTTTGTATAGGCATAAAAACAAATCTACATTTTGAAAATAAAAAAATAGGAAAATGAAGTGAAATTGTTTTCACATTTTACTATTCAGATACCAGTGAAAGGTTTTCGTTTCTTTGATTGGAAAATATCATATTTTTTCATTTATTAAAGGTTTGCCAAAACAATTCCAATTGCGTTGGATAAGACTATTAAAATCAAATGACACTAATTAAAAGTTATCTCAAAGTTCACACAGAAAAGCACAATTAATGAAGTAAGTACTTTCTTCAAATTTTGAGTGCCGCAATATATGTGAAACTGAATTCTTCAAATCTTTTCTTTAGCCAAAAACATTGATATTTTAACAAATACAAGAGTGGAATATATACTAGTATAATATATTTTCATACTAACTAAAAAATGGATATCAAAAAAATGAAAAGATTAATCAAAAAAATAGATAAAAATCATTTATTGATTGATCTGTAACATTCGATAAAATTACTTCTTCTTTATTTGGTTTTATTTTTAATTTTTCATCGAAATACTTTTGTTTGTAAAATTTCTGAGAAACAAACTACTTTTTATTTTTAAAGATTTTCCAAAATGATTTGAAAAATCCTATTTTCATTTTAGTTCATCTAATTCATTTTTTTGTTCCAGAAAATAGGGTTTTTTTAAAATTCCTCTTCTAAAGAAATCAAGGATTATTTGATGTATTCGTTTGATTTTATAATTATTTATTTTCCATTAAATTGAGAACTAATCAAAATAATTCTGAATATTGATTGAAATTTTTTCATCAAGATATTTTCTTTTTTTTGGGGAGATTTAATCTTTTGTAGCTTTTTTTTGATTCCAAGAATTCAGCCTCGTTTTTCTTTAATCTTTAAAATAGTATCCTTTGTTTTTGTGAAGTTTATAAAAATATTTTAAAAAAGAATTTCAAAAAGTAAATTAAAAATTGTTTTGTAAAATAATAATAAATAGTAATGGGGTGAGAGATCGAAGGTAATAAATTGTTTGGATTCATAAAAATTAAAGAAGAAAACGAAAACAAATCTTCCAAAATAGGCTTTGGTCAATTTTTTTTTATCATTCTTGATTTCAACAAATTTATTTGAAATGGTGAACTTTCTTGTTTGGTCTTTTAAAAATAAAATATTTGTTTAGAATACACATCTTTTCGGGTCTATTTTTTTGGTTTACTCTTTGATTAATTTCACTCATTCGTATAAACACATTTCTAGATCCAAAACCAAATTTAATAAAACCAAAAATTTAATCAAAAAAAAAATGTTCAAAAAATCGAAAAATGAAATTTTCAACTCTGAATTACTTTGAGGTTCGTTTTCTTTTCATAAATAGAGCATCGAATGGTGTTTTGGTTTCAAAGTTTCAATATCTGGTGGTACTCAAAATATTTTTCAGGCAGGTTTACACAATCAAAATTTTTCAAAATGGTAAAGTGTTCTTGCCTCCTTAATTTTTTTCAAAATATCATTTTTAAATAATTTCTGAGAAAGATCCTTTGGCTTTTTTTCAACTTATAATTCTTACAATATTCTGAAACTTAAAAATAAAATTTCATTAACTAATTGGAAAATAACAGCCTTTATTTCTTTTTGAAGGTGTATTGAGTTTGACAAATTTGGATGAAAAAAAAAAAAAAACAAAATAATTACGTGTACAAAACAATAAAAAATTTGTTTTTTGTGTTTTGTTGCAAATATTCGTATAATTGGAAAGTTGGTGTATGAAAGAAATTTGTAATTAGTTATTTTAGGAAGAAAAAGAAAAAAGCAAAAGAAATTTAAAAAAATTTCTTATGGGAAATTTCAATATTTTAATCGATCTTTCATAAAGTGAGTTGCTGGAATCAAAACAAAAATAAAAAAAAAAGAAAAAGAAAAAGACAATGAAAAAGAAAATGAAAAAGAAAAACCAATAAAAAAAGCTTTTTTTGATCTAATTTTAAGGTTATGGTGTATGGGTATTTTATTGTTGTTAATTATTTTTTATTTTATTTTTTATAAAAAGATAAGTGAAATTACTTTAAAAATTAAAATTCAATATCATTGTCACTTGGTTTTTGAAGTGCAATTGTTTCATTCAAGCATTTTTCATAATGTTTAAAATACTTTGGATCGTCTTTAGGGGAGATTAATACACAACATGTTGATCGGCGAGTTTTAGCTGCTGTGCCAAGATCTGTTTTCGAAGGGATGAATAAATAAGGAACGCTGTAGTTTTCACATGTGACAGGGAGATGAGAAATAACATCCATTGGCGAAACGTCTGCTGCGATTAAACATAACCCAGTGTTTTTTTTACGAAGTGCCTTTTGGACTTCTTTAACGCCTCGGAATAAGTGTTTTGATTCTTGTGCTTTACGTACAATTTTTAAGACCCTTTTTGTTAATTTTTTTCCGGCTAATGGCTCTGCAAAAGGAACTAATATTCTTTCTGGTACTTTTTCTTCAGTGTTTGTTGTCATTTGGATTTATATAAAAGGATTAAAATTTAATTTTAATAAAGATAAAAAAAATGATTATTTCCAAATAGACACAATCTTTATCACAAGTTAATTCCTTCTTTAAAAGATTAAAAGCATTGCCAAAGTACACCAACGCTTCGAAATCGCCATTCACTGTTTAATTAAGTACTTAAGGGAGTTGTTACATTACTAATATTCAAAAAAAAAAAAAGAAAAATTTTCATTTGTTTATCTTTTTTTCAATTATTCAATAATTGTTTCATGAGGATTCTTAGTTCTTGCCATATTTCTTAATATTTAACAACAAAAAAGGATCAGTCAAATATATAGAGATTAAATCTCATTCTATTTCTTGGATAACTCAGTTTACAGTGATCAAAATAATGCGTTCTTAACAACGACTATAATCTGTGTTACAAAATATATTCAGAGATTTTTTTTCTTTTTATTTCAAGGCAACATCCAATTCAACAACCAAATAGTATAACTAAGTTCAAATCAATTTTGAAAGTAAATCCCTTGATATTTTCAGTAAAATTTAAATTATCCATGCAACTAGTTGAAAAGTTTTTCAAAATATTCTGAATTGTTTTTCAAATTTTTTTATTTTTTTGATTTAGAAAAATTTACTCTCTTTTGAGATAAATTTTGAATTTGATCCTTTATTTTTAATATTTATTTTTAATATTTATTTTTAAATAATATAACTTTAAGAAATCGATACCATATTTAAGTATTGGTTATTGTTGGTTTCTTTGATCGGTTGATGTGTAGGTCTTCTAAAACAAAAACAACACATTTTTTATTTTGGAACATATATTAAACTTTTCTTCATGCTTTATTTTCACAACAATAGAAAAGAAAAAATAAAAATGAAGTGAAAAATTTTTCAGATTTATTATTAGAATTTAGGTTTTAACGCACTCTGAAACTGAAAGATCTGATCGTTTCTAGAATACTGTGTTAATTTCTATGTAACTGAATTACCAGTTCTTAGATAAGTAAGTGGTTGCAAGTATCCTATGAATTTTACATTGTCAATTGGATATCTTCTTTTTTTTCATACATAAATTAAAGGTAATGAAATCGATCTTTAGAATGGGTATGAGGTACTAAGCTTTGAATAGTATTTAACATCTTCTAAATAATATTAAAACTGAATTATCATTATGAAATTTTTATCCCAAAGTTCAATGAGGGGATACTGGATTAAATCTCGAAAAATATTATTTTTTAATTGGCTTTTGGTGACTCTATTCACTTTTTTAAACTAATAATTAAATTTTTTTTTTTGAAAATTGAAATAAAAATTTAATTTTATTAATTGGAAAATAATAGTACTACGCCATATATTTATAACTCTCACTCTATTTTATCAAATAAGTTACAAAAAAAAACATTGTTTTTAATGAAAGAGTTCCCAAATAGAAGGTGTAAAATTAATTTTTTTATAAAGTTCGAACACAATAATTTTCGAAACTTTTTACAATTGTTCCCTTTTTTGTGAATTTTTTTAGCAATTTAGAAATTATTTTGTGTAAATCTTGTGAAAAAAAAGTAATAAATCAATTTTTATTTTATTTAAAATACTCTATTAAACAATGATGAATGATCCATAAAGCTTGTTTACAAAATTCAAACACCAAAATAAATTTTAAAAATGTTGATTCACATTATAAAATAGTTGGGAGTGGTTTTCTTTTGTTTACACCATAAGCATATCACAGTTTTTTTTTTCAATTTTTTTGATAGTATATGTTTTTTTACTAATTCATAAAATTATTTTATGCTTTTTCAAATTTTTGTTTTTCTATTTTAGGGTTTACTTTCTCTTTTTTGAATTTTTTTGTTTCTTTTGTTTTTCTTTTTCTTTTTTTTTTTTTTGAAAAAAATAGATCATGTGGAAAACTATTTATCTTCGAAAAGATAAATAATCACTAAGAAAATTGAGACTTTGTAATGTATTTTTAAGATGGGTATGATTATTATCAAAACCTTATTTGTTTCTTGTGAAAATTTAATAATGAAAAAAAATAATTAATTATTTCAAAAATTGCTATTCATTTTTTTTTTATGGTTTTTGGTTTTTTCGTTTTAAAATTTTTAAAATATCCGGTTTTTTTATAGGTTTAGAATAATTTAAAAGTGGATTAATAATAATAAGTGATGATTATTTTTTCTTGGATACCCAAGTATATATATATATATATATATATATATATTCAATTTATTATTTCAGGTGGGTCACAATTTTTGCAATATGGTGTAATAAGGTTTTTTTCTGAAAAAATGGGGGAAATTGTTCATTTTTTAGGATTTTTTTAGAGGGGGGGGGGGGTCTAAAATAAAACTTGATTCTGTAAAAAACCCGTTCCTTTTCCCAAATATCTTTTATTTTTTTATAATTGGCCTTTAAATGATAGTAAGAAATAAGTAGAATAATATATAAATCACAGAATACTTGATATTTATATTCAGTAAATTTAAACAATCAATTGATTTTTTTCAAAATTTTTAAATTAAAATTCTTGGGCATCTATTGAAAAAAGGAAGAATGTTCATTTTGAGATTCGATTGAAGATCCAACAAAATACCAAAAAAAAAAAAAAAAATATTACTCTACAATAATTCCCAACGTTCCAGTAACATTAGAATGACATATATTTAACAAGATATTATAGATATTGTAATTGACAAAAAATGAAAATTAATTCTGCTCCGAAAAAATTAAAAAAAGTAAAATGAGAAAAAAAGAATAAAAATACTAAAAAATTATTTCAATTTTACAATATCCAAAATATTTTTTTTTCTTTTAATAAACTTTCAAAGTATTTAAACAAGGGTGATTCATTCATAAAAGATGATTCTAACAGGTCGGAAAATCTTTAATACGAAAATGGTGATGCAAACAAAAATAATTATTTATTTTGAATATATATATATATATAGAGAGAGAGAGTTACCCATTGCTAAAAGAATAAAATTATTTTTTATTTTCTTAATAAAATTTCTTTTTTCAATTTTTTGAAAATATTGTATAAAAGTTTTATATTAATTTGAAAATATTGTGTAAAAAACATAATAAATAAACCTGGAAAGCAAAAAAAATAAAAATAATTTCTTTTATTTGAGGTTCTTTTTTTCATTTTGTTTTTATTCAGTAATAATACATTGATAGCATTGGGTTATTATTACCTAAATATCTTTCTTTATATTTTTGAATATTTATGAATACAGTCAGTTCCACTTTTAAGGCACAAACTATCAACGAAATTTAAGGCACAAAAAAAATCTCAAATTAAGGCACAAAATTCAAATTCTAGTAAATTAATTTGTAAAAATTAAAAATCCAAATTTTGTGCCTTAATTTGAGATTTTTTTTGTGCCTTAAATTTCGTTGAAAGTTTGTGTCTTAAAAGTGAAACCGACTGTATTCATCAAATTAAACTCAAAAATAATTTTGAAAAAATTAAAAATTTCGCGATCTACTGTTTTTTTTTGAACGAGATCTCGGTACCTAAATATCCCACGACTCAGGTTTCATTGTCACAACCAATTTTTTTTCATCATAAAAACTAAATATCTAAAAAATTTTAAAATCGGGATTCGTACATTTGGCCACTTAAGGGGTATAAATATAAGTTCATTTTACTTTTGAGAATAAGTTTATGTTTTAATTTTTATATTTTTTACTTTTAATTTCATTCGAATTTATTTTTTTTTTTTTTATTTTTTTTTTTTTTATTTTTTTTTTTTTTTTTTTTTTTTTTTTTGGGGGTAGTTGTAGGGGGGTGAATTACTTATATTTAAACTCTTTAAACGAATATTATAAGATTTTTTTATGTGGAAAGTCAATCATTTTTTCAAATTTTTCACATTTTACTTTTTTTTTTAGATTATTTTTTTACACTTAATTTATTTGCAATTTTTTTTATTACAGGATCTCAGGTATATTGGTAGAAATATGTTATTCTAATGTTATTGATATAGTAAAAATTATAGTAGAGAAATCCTTTTGATTTCTAAAAGAATTTTTTTTCGATCTTCAATTGAAGATCAAATTGTTATTTTTTGTTTTTCTCAATAGGGCACCTAATAATTTGAGTTTTATAATTTTTTAGAAAATCAATTGATTTATTAAAAGTTATTTCGGGTATCAACTATTCTTTGATTTTTTATTCTTCTACTTATTTCACATATAAGATTCATTGTTAGTTAAAAAAAATAATTGATATTTGAAAAAAAAATTGGAACCTTTGACTGAAACAAAGTTTATAAGATCCTATTGGTGCAATAGGTGGTATTATAAATAATATTTGCTTACACTTTTTACCAACAATTGTGAACTTGATCTTGTAATACTAAATTGTTACCCAAAGAAAAAAAAATCAGAATTTTTTTGACCAACCAATAAAAAATTTTTATTTATTGCCTGATCTGTGGTATTGTAAAGTTTTGGTTTTTAATTGTGAGGGTATTTCAAACTTGTAAATGTAATTATATGGGTTTTTTTGGTGTTTATGTTAACCCAATGAACCAGTCGTGATAAAATTTTATATTTTATTTTCCATCTGCTTGGTAATAATTTGTGCTATTATTACAAGAGGCAGTAACCAAATAGTTCCTTTTTTAAATGAAATAAACCACAAAGTGGATTTTTTTTTCTATCTGATTTAATAATTTATTTCTCTCATATTTTTAAATTTTAGTTTTTTTTTTTTTGAATAAAAATTCTGTTTATCTTTCAAAATTTTTAAATATAAGAAATAACTCAAGAGTCATGATGTTTGAATTTTTTGATTTTTTTTCGTTTGTATATTTTTAAGCGGTTAACTTAATTCTTGTTTATTTAAAAATTATTTTATTTGGTATATTTTATATTAAAAAATTTATCTTTCATTTTAACAGGTTTTTAATCTGAAAAATAAACTGAAAAGGTGAAATATTGGTAAAATGAAATATTTAAAATGATTTCTCAGCAATAATTTTTACTTTATCAATAATATTAGAATAACACTTTTTTACCAAGTGACTTTCGATCTTTTAATAATAAAAAAAAATTGTGGATGAACTTATTCTATCAAAAGTGAATTATTAAAAATATGATGGAATAACTTTAAATGAGTGTTTTTTTTTTTGATTGTGGAATTGGGTTATTATTGAAATATTTCCACTTCTGAAATATTTTTCAACAATTTGATATATGTTACAATTTTTTTATTATAATTTGAAACATATTTGATCAGATACAAACATATTTAAAACTGTTAATAAATTGATTTTGTTCAAAAAAATTGCCAAAAAAATAAAAGTTGTTGATCAAATGAAATTAGAAATGTTATAATTTTGAATCTTTTTTCAAGTTAAAAATGAAAACCCCTTCCATATTTTGTAAACTGATAAAATTAAAGAAATATGAGAAAATTTTTAATTCATTTTCCATTTGACATATGTGTTCATATAAACTTTGATTAACCCATTATATACGTTTTAAAGTAGAGAAATTTTGTAAAAATTGACTTGACTTTCATAAGATTCTTTCTCTTGAGTTGTTTTAATTATTGAGTTTATTGATTTCAAAAATGGAAATTGAACTAAAAATTTACTAAAATAAAAGGAATTTATCAGTAATTCGAAAAAAATTTAAAAAATAAAAAGCAAGATACAAAAAAATACATCTTTCTTTTGGTATTTAAACAACCGAAACTGAACACTTTGGAGAAATAGTGTCTCTAATTATGAGTCCTTCTCAAAATTATATTTAAAAATTTCAAAAAACATTCAATTTATTTTTGAAATTTTGTAAACCAAAATACCTCTATTCCTCTTACTTGACACTCAATTTGAATATATATACAATTCATCACAATAGACGAATATATTATTTCAGAAAATCAATCAGTCATTAAAAAAAAAATATTTTAAATTACGCCTTATTTTGTCAGAGAATTTCAAATAGTTTTTCAATAAAGTACTTTACTAATTACCAAAAAGTCTCAAAGTTTGAAACATTCTGTTTCCTTAAATATCAAATCTTTTAAACTGTAATTTCACTGAACCGAATTGAATTTCTGTTCAGATGAAAGTGAAAATTTCGATAATCCTTCACAATAAACAATTCTTTTCAAAAGTCTCCTAATCTCAAAATGCTAAGAATGGATTTATGAAGAATTGGTTCAAGTTATTCTCATGATCTTCCAATTTTACTTCAAGTTTATGGAAAAGTTTTGGTTAGAATAACAGATTGGTAACAGAAAGAAATTTTAATTTTCAAAAATATAACATTCTGATAAATTTTCTCAACAATTCCCTAAAATCACCAATTTTGAATTTTCAGGCCAAAGTTCTTCTAAAACTAATCCATGAAAAACTACCTGATTATTATAATAAATTATTTAAATTAATGAAAATTATTTTTCTAATTCTGGTTTTCTTATAATCCAATTGAAAAAACAATAATTACAACAGATTTTTAAGACAACCATTAAACTAATTTTCCAAAAAGTCTATTAATAAGTTTGAAAGTCAAAGAATTTAAAAACCCATCAATTGGCAATATTGTGTTGTACTGAACCATAGAATCATTCGTTTTGCAACTAGTTTTAATTTTTTGATAATCTTAACAAAAAAATGTAAAATTTATGATAACATTTTTTTAAAAGATAATTTTCCATAAGAACTTATCAGAAATGATATTTTTGAGATCAAATTATTTTTCCAAAAATGAATAGAATACAAATAAAACACGACATAGTGACATTTTCTTTTTGGTTGTTATAAAATTAACATGAAAAATTTTTTATTTTTGATCCAAAATAAACATTTTTTTTCTTTTTTTTTTACCAATTTATTTGCTAAACAAGAGACATCACAAACTGTTTAACTTATGACTGCACTACCTCGTAGAAAAAGAAAAGATTTTTTCCAATTGTACCAAGGAGTTTTGCAACTTGGCTCATCTTTTCCAAGCACTCTACCAACAAGCCAAAGTCTCCCTAACCTTAACAACATTTATAAACAATCACAATCACAACAACCACCACAACAACAACAACAACAACAACAACAACAACAACAACAACAACAACAACAACAACAACAACAACAACAACTACAACAACACAAACTAGACCTTATTCAAAATAACCTTCAAAAAAATGAAAAGAAAAACACAAAGATCTCCAAAATTTCTAGAGAGAAAACACAAAAAAAAGATAGAAAAAAAAATCCATTAGAAACAACTCCACAATTTGAGGATATTAAACAAGAGACAAAAAGAAAAAAACCCAACCCTATGAATTATCGAACAAAACTTAAAAAAAGAATTAATGAGTTAGAAGATGAGATTGGTGTTGTAGGCACTGAAAACGGAGATTTAGAAATCAGAGTAGCAAAGTTGAAAACAAAAATCCAATGCTATAAAGAACAAGTTCAATACTTCCAATCCTTTCTAAACAAGTCAATGCAACTTTGCACAACATCTCTCAACCAAATTAATATGACTTCCTTTGATCTAATTCCCAAAAAAATTAAATCTTTACAAACAGAAATTACTTTCAAATAGTCGACTTTTTTTTTTAAATATTGAATTTTCTTTTGAACATTTTAACTCGATTTTGAAAAAAAAAATATTTTTTTTCTATTACCAATGTTCAAACCAAAATATAGATTTGGGTTGGTTTTGAGCTTTGTTATTAGAATTATTATTAACAAATATTATATATATATATATATATATATATATATATCTATCTATACATACATATAATATATGTTTAAAATAGAATATTATCAATAAAAACTGTTAATAATTTTTTTTTTTTTTTTTTTTTTTTTTTTTTTTTTACGTCAAAATTTAATTAGTATCTTAGTTTCAATAATCTAGTTTGAAAAATTAAATAATATGTTTTAGAATTATAAATTACTGATTCTTCAAAAAAACACTTTGAAACATCGTTCAGATCATTAAATTTTTTGTGTTTTTTTATAAAGTTTTGATTTTAAGTAACTCTTTTTCAATCAAAGGGACCCAGTTTTATTAATAAAATAGAACATATTCAATGATTTTAATTGATTATTCTTCTCAAAATCAATTTTTAATTATTAAATCCAATGCTTTATTCTTATTTTGTATAAAAATAATTGTTTTTTTATTTTTATTTCGTTTGTTTTTTATTTTTTTTTAAAAGTCAATTTGAAAAAAAAGAAAAAAAATGTTTGAAACTCCAAATTAACATACAGAAAAGTGAGTATTTGTACGTTCTTTAAAAACAAATACATATACAACCAAAAAAATCATATTGCCTACAATTTTAATTTTTAAAAGAAATTCTGAAAATTTACCCAAGACATTCGAATGAAAAGGTTCACAAAAAAATTGTTTATACATTTTTTTTATGAAATTTTTGGTTTATTCAGGTATTTCTATTATGAATATGGAACCTAATAAGAAGTTAATTTTTCAATTATTTCTGAACAATATTAATTTGGCCGATTCTTAAAAAAAAGCGAATTTTTCATTTTTGGATAGGATACTTTGGGTGAAATGGAGTTTAATTAATACTTCTATTACTTCAAAAAAAAAAAAGTAATTTTTTTTTATTATCCGAAAATATTTTTTTCATCTAAACCCGAATTGATAATTTTTTTTGATATGTAAAATTAAATTTTTGAAAAAAAAAAACTTATTAAATAAATTCCACCATAAATACGAAATTCGAACAATTAATTCATTTAAATACCCACAGTTATATATAATTTACTATCCCCATATATTAAAAAACATTTAATTATTAATACAAAAAAAAAATTACAGTATTAAAAATTTTAGATGTCAGAACAAAAAAAAAATATAGTATTGAATTTATTGTTAAGGGTTAAATGTTATCTCATCTAATCTATTAAGGGTCGAGTTATTACTGTGAATTTTTTTTTTCTGAAATGGAAAAAAATTTTTTTGGTAATTTTTATGAGGACCTAACACCAATTAAAAACCAACCAACCTATGATGTATGATCGATCTCCAGACATCAACAACAAAAGATGAGGAAATTTTTAGAAAAAAGTATCAAAGAGAGACACCCAATTTCCAATTAGAACGGTTGCGAATTACAATTTTAAAAACAACTATGTCAGTTTTGAAGTGTCACTATTTGGTACTTTTTGAGATCTTGGTGATTTTTTTTTCTTTTTTTTCATTTTTCAAATGAGTTATTTTTATCTTTATAATTTTACATAATCCTTACTTGGCCATATTTAGAGAATTACAAAATAAGGATAAATCGGATTAAATCAAATTAAATTGATTGTGAACTTCAAGAAAGCAATTTGTTTGAAATTAAAGAAATTTAACCTTTTGGAAATAGAAAATGAGAAAAGATGAATTTTTTTTTTTTAAATTTTGATTTTTTGAAATTGAGATACTCTTTTAAACTTATTTTTCTTTGTTGAATTTTTTTTTTGTTATTTGAATTTTGTCAATCAAAAGAAGGGTTATTTCACAATAGTCTTTAGGGTCTCTGACCACCCCCCTGCGTATGGTGTACATTCACAGTAAATGACTAGACCCTTCAATAGAGAATTTTGAAATGACTAAATTTGAGACTTCCAATTCAAAGAGTATCTAAATAGATACAATAATCATAAGTATTTGAATCTTAATTTTATTTTCTAAAAACAAAGAAAATAAACATTAAAAAAATAAGAATTGGGGAAAAAATGATAGAAAGAAAAGAATTAAGAGTGGAAAATATAATGGTGTTTAAAATAATTGCTATGTGAAACCTGGATTTTCTTGTTAAAATGAATTTGCTGATAGGTTGTTTTTTTTTGTCTTGATCCCATACCCTTTCCTAATTGCCTGTTGAGCCATGTTGACCAGCAGATATTCTACGGTGATACTGATAATTTCAATAAAATCCTTGAAAAATTTCATTTGATTTCCCATTTTACCAATTTTTTTACACAAGCTTTGAAGAAAGCATTT
Organism: Anaeramoeba flamelloides; assembly: GCA_027625915.1. NCBI lineage: Eukaryota > Anaeramoebidae > Anaeramoeba > Anaeramoeba flamelloides. The sequence goes on along the minus strand of JANTQA010000032.1, from coordinate 4,391,134 downwards.
TATTCTTTTAAATGTACAATAATTTGATAAAATTGGTTGACCTTCAAAAGGTTCTTTCTCTTGAGTTGTTTGAAAAGAGTTCGAAGAATTAAAAAATGGAAATTGAAATAAAATTTTTATTTAATATATTTGAATTTATCAGTATCATAGATTTCCTATATGTTCATTTTCCACAATAATTCATCTGTGAATTTTATGGCTATTATGTTATAGTAAAAAATTTTGATTTTTTTGATTTGTTTTTTCAAGTATATTCTGACTCTTTCATATTTTTCATAGTCCCAAATAAAGTGGTTTATGTTTTCAATTTTTTTGTTACAACAAAGACATAATTTGGAATTTACTCCCTTTTCCCATCTAAAAAAATTATTAATAAATGTGTATCCATTCTATCCATTTTAAATTGATTTAGCTTTGAATAATGTAGTTAATGATCTTCACGTTTAAGCATTTCTGTTTTTCTTTGAAGTTTTTCTGAAACTGGCTAATCTTTAATTATTTCTTTAATTTCCAGTTTTGTCTCCTTTGTATGAATTGACTTTTTATTATATTGAGATAAAACTATATTGTTAAATTTGTATTAATTCTCTTACAAATTCTTTATGGAACAAAAATTCGAGACTCCTAAATAATTTTATTTAACTACTTCTCACGAAAAAAACCCCAAATTTCTCCAAATATCAATCGTTCAAAAAAATCTTATATCAAACTATATAGATTGTGTAACAGAAAATTGACATTATTTTTCTAAACACAAGAAAAAATGAGAGAGATATTTCTCATTAAATCAAAACTATTTCCAAATTGAATGAAATTATATTATTAAGATTCTTTTAACTTTTTTAACTGTGCTAGAAAATTTTAAAAAATAGTATCTATTTTCTAATAAATCTAAAAAATCTAGATTATAAATATAATAGAACAATAAATTATTGTTTTTTTAACGAAGGATCACAATTAAACATTATTTATTTGTGAATTTTTTTTTTTTTACAATATCACGTATCTAAAAATTTTTTAAATCAATGTGTTTATTAAAAAAATATAAAAGTAAAATATAACGACACATTAAGAAATTAAAAATAAAATAATATTATTTATTATTAGTTGTAACTAAAATCAATCTTATTTTTTATTAAAAAAATATAATCTTTTCAAAGATTAAATAATTATTAATTAACATTCTTCATAGATTTACCATGTTTGCTACGATCACAACCACCAGAGTGTACATTATTATTAAAATTATAAAATTAATTCAAATTTTTCATTATTATTTCTTCTAATGTATTTTGTTCCCAATAATTTTTTGCAGCATCAAAATCCCTAATATCATTTTCCCATAGAATATAAAAAACACATGAAAACACGACAAATAAAATAAAAAATAAGAAATTAAAGATTTTCTTCTTCTTATTGTCTTTCAAATAAGAAACTTTATCCCTTAATTCATTGAAGGTAGTTAAACTCAAATTAACATCAAATTTATCAATTTCATCTATTTCGTCACTTGTAAAAAAAATTAAATCATTATCCTGTACTTTTTTTGTTTCCAAATACTTCTTTGAATCAAATTTCCCATTGTTTAAATCATTATTTGTTTTGATAAACAACTTTAATAATGAAAAAAGTTTATTATTATTAATTGTTGTTTTATATTTATTCCAATTTTGCAATAAAAAAATCATTACATTGTTACTTTGCCCGATATATTTTGGATAGATTAGTTCCCATTTCTTAAAGCATTCCTCGTCTAGTTGTAAACTTTGCAGAAGATATCCAATTGAGTGATTTCTAATGAAATGGTTCTCTGAACATGCGAAAGAAAGTATACCCGGGAAATAACATTTTAATGTTTTGTTTTCATCAAAAAATAAAGATAAGCTTTCAATCAATGTAAATGTTTTTTCCATTTTTTGGAGAACTTTAGCAGAATAATTTTTCCATAATAATTTTTTTTTTTTTAATATTTTCCTTGTTGAATTTCTTTTTGAATCAAAGTTTTCCTGGTTTAATTTTATTTTAACTTTTTGAATTTCAACTTCAATTTCCTTTTCCTTTTCCTTTTCCTTTTCTTTTTCCCTTTCGTCTTCATTTCCCTTCCCTTGTGTCTTTCCCTTTCTCTTCCCTCTTTCTTTAACTTTCCCCTCTTGCGTTTGATCTTGTTTTTTTAATTGTTCTTTAATTGTCTCTGGATCATTTTCATTCTGTTCAAAAGTCCATTTAAAGGGTATTGAGCCAAAAGATTCAACAAGAGAACCAAAAAGAATATAATAATCTTTAAATGCTTGGAATTCAATAAATGCACCAGGAGAGTTTTTTAAGATATTAAAATTCTTTTTTGTAAAAAAGATCGACTCTAAAAATTCTAAAATCTGAATGGCCTTTTTTTCTTGACAATTTTTATCAAGCAAAATTGGATAAAATTCATCAAACCAAACTATTATTATGATTATTGTATAATTGTAATTATATTTTAGAATTAAGGTATATTAGTTCAAAAAAAAAAATTAAAATGTTGTTTAAAAATTTGAATTTAAAAGAAAATAATGATAATAAATAAATAATTTCTGAATTTTAATGAAATATCAAATATAAACTCAATTCCAACAAGAGTTAAACAATTAAATAGATGAAAACAAAAGAATTTTTAATAGTTGAATTTAAATCAAAAAATCATAAAATTTTCAAAACAAATGTTGAAAAATTAAGAGATTTAAATAGCATCATTTTAAAAAAATGTGATTTGTGTGTTATCAATCGAAAAATTTATTTTCCTTTTACTAAATAACTTTTAAAAATAATTTTTTTTAAAAACTCCAAATAAAATTAAACCAAAATAAAAATTCCAATTGAAAACACACAAATCACATTTTTTTATAACTTAGCTTTCAGCCTATTAGTCTTACACCATAAATCCAGATTTCGGAAAAAAAAAATAAATTGCCTTTTTTAACCACTATACAATTAAAACCCATACCAAATTCAAGATCAACTGGCTAATAACCAAAATAACATGTCAATACACCCGATACAAGATAATCTTTTTTACAACTTTCAGGTTGTAAACCTTAGTTACTATTCATATTTGATGCTCTGTAGGAGTTGGAATGAATTACTATAATCAATAAAAATGATTTACTAGAATGGAAATTAAAGGAAAGTCAAAATATTGAATTTTTTGACTTTTGTTGGATTTTTGTAGAAAATTAAAAAAAACATTTCTTGATCAAAAACTTGAATGAATTTTCGAATCAAATAAGCCAAATTTAAAATGGATTTTTTTGAAGGAACAATAATGAAAATAAAAAGTAAGATCAATTAATAAAAGAGTTTTTTTGATTATTACTGTTGGTCATATCACAATTATTTTTAAGTATATATCTACACTTGAAGTGAGCTATCTGGTGATTCAATATAATTTGGATATGACCACCAGTGATGGGATTTTAGATTTTCGAAAAGTGAGTGAAAATTTTGAATTTTAAAGTTTTGAAAAATCTAAAATTTTGTTTTTTGGAAAGGATCTTCGAGGAATTAGATTTTCACCCAACACTTTGATTCCAATGCTTAAAATGGTTAAAAAAGTTTTTTATTTTTATTTTTATTTCTGTATTAACTTTTTCAATTGTTTATTTTTTAATTTCGTTGATTAGGGAAAGGGATTTTTAAACTAACTTCCAAAAAGGATGAAAACCTTTTGTTTTCAAATTTCTTTGGGTTGGATTAAAAAGAAACTAATTGCTAAAATTCCATTTTCAAATTCGAAAGATCCCTTTATTTGGAACACCAAAGCTTTTGTATTGTCAGTCAAGACAAGAACGACCAATTTCCAATTTGATACCAAAAGTGGAATAAGAAATTTTTTTAGGTTTGAATAACCTTGTAAATAAATAACAGTTCATTCAAAAGTAAGTTAATAAAAGACTGGTGCAAAGAAACACAAATCACGAACTAATTTTAAACGATCTACAGCCAATTTATTCAATCTGTAGATTTTTCTTTCTTTTTGTAATATAACCCGAAACAAAAAAATTCTTTAAACATTTTTTTTGTTTCAGGTTATATTACAAAAGGAAAGAAAAAATTCACAGGTTGAATAAATTGGTTGAATCTCAAAATTTCGAACTATTGATACATTATTGGGGAAAGATTCAAGCCAACTCAAAAAAATAAAATCCTAAAAACAAAGGAAAAAGAGAATGGGCTTATTCATCCCAAAGAAATTGAAAAAAAACTAAATAAAAAAGCACCAAGTAATTTTTTATCGTTTTCTTTTGTAATTTTTTTTAAAAAAATACAAAAGTAAATAAAATTTAAAAACAGGCATTTCCATTTATACACATTTCTTGAGGGGGTGTAAAAGGGAAACCTTTCTTCAAAAGATCGAAAATACACCAATCAAGAAAAAAAAATATTAATTTAAAGATCTCATCTAACAAAATTAATTGTGAAAATGAAAATTCAACAACTAAGAATCGAAGTTTGAAACATTAGAAAGGAAAGGGGACGAATTCTATATTTTGAAGAATCCTTGAATAAACTACGATTAAAAATGACAAAGATGTTAAATATGTACCAAAAATGGCTTTACAAACTGAAAATTTTCAAAAAAAAACCTAAATTTTCAATTTTAACAAGATTCCTTGACTCAGCTTTCTTTTAAATCAATAAAGATGTTTCTACACTTAAAAGGAGTATTCACCAGGAATTGAATATTAATAATCCTTAAATGTATTGAAAGAGAACACAAACAAAAATGTTAAAATCAACAGAGATTTTGAATAAAAATAAGCACTTAATTGTATGTGAGATAGATTTGTTACTGAAAATATTCTTTACTGATCCTCAAGAAAGAGATAATATTTCAGTCCCCGATATTATGTTTCAATTTAATTATGATTTAAATTTGTTGTGCTCGTTTAAATTTCCCTTATTGGATTTGTTTTGTTTATTTTTTCGTTTATTTTTTTGACTAATTTCTTTTAAAATTTAAAATGCAAAAAAAAAACGAATAATTTACTTTTTAAAGAATAGACGGGGTTTTGATAGATTATTTGTGCAACAAACCAAATGTAATTGTCAAAATAATTTTTGGGATAGTTTTTCAGGTATGATTTGATTAATTCTTTGAACCTTTCTTCAATAATAATTTCTGGGGTTGCTATCAGAATTGCTTTCATCATTACCATTTTTCCATAATAAGAAGCATCATCTTTTTGATTTTAATTAAAAAAAAAAAAACAAAACAAAACAAGAAAAAAAAAGAAGAAATTTATGTTAATTTTCTTTTTTTGTTTTCTTGAATATTTCAAAATCAAATTTGAAAACATTAATTGGTTTAATAATGTAAACGGATTTAACAAACCTATTTCTGAAATGTTTATTGAATTATCAAAGAGATCTAATAAATGATTAAAATTTTCTATGACTGTAAATTGCTGAACAAATCGGACCAAGTCCGACAAAGATTTTGTTTTTAGGTAATTGCATGGAAAAAGGATTAATTTGTTAAAATCCTGGGAAAATTCTTCATAATCCGCAACATTATTAAATGTTGTTTCTAAAAAAGATAAAAGATAACTGTATTGTAATTTTGAATTGTCTGGATATGTTTCTTTCGAAACTGTAAGTTGTTTATTTAAAATAAAAGACTTTGGACCCATAAATAAGACAGAAAAAAAAAAAGAAAAAAATTAGAAAAAAGTAATTGGGATTAAATTTTTTTTCTTTTTATTGTTTTGTTTAAAAATGATCGTCAAACCTTTTTTGTAATACTATTTAACGGTGTTAGGCTGTTATTGTTTTGTCTTTGCTTGTTTTTTTGTTTTTGCTTGTTTTGCTTGTTTTGCTTGTTTTGCTTGTTTTGCTTGTTTTGATTGCTTTGATTGCTTTGATTGTTTTGCCTGTTTTGCTTGTTTTTTTGTTTTTGCTTGTTTTGCTTGTTTTGCTTGCTTTGATTGCTTTGCTTGTTTTGTTTGTTTTGTCTGTTTTGTTTGTTTTGTCTGTTTTGTCTGTTTTGCTTGTTTTGCTTGTTTTGCTGATTTTGGTTTTGTTTGTTTTTTCGTTTATTTTTTTGGCTCATTCTGATAAAAAATAAAAAAGAAAAAAATGAAAAAATCGTTTCTTGGAAAACCAGAACAAGATTTTGGATGTGGTTTAAATTACTCTATTTTAGATGCAAACAAGCATAAATCAATAATATATTTGAAAGACAATCAGAAACTACAATTGATCTGTAATCAAATTGAGCTAATTAACTTTTTTTTTCAGTAATTCTGTCAACTTTCTTTCAATTAAAATTATATATTTATAGAATATAAAGACTTAAAACGAAACAACCAAATGAATAGAGATCACAAATTAGTATTTATGTTTTTTAAAACTATTTATATTCTAAAGGAGTAAGAAGTATTTATTTTGTTGATTTCTTATTGAAACACAACGATTTGTAACACTAAAAAGATATAATTTAATCAAACGAATGTGTGTGAGCAAAAGTAAATAGAGCTAGTTTTCGTATTTTCCACAATTTCAATTTGTTAGACTTGAGAGAAAAGTTGTGTGAGCAATAATATATTGCTTTTATTTAAACAAAATTAGTTGTATTAATGAGCTGACTATCAGACCAATATCAAACAAAACCAACTCGAATCCAAATAAAGAAACCAACATGTTTAAGGAATGTGTTGAAAGAAAATCCCTATTTTACGTGTACTCAAAAAAATTAAAAATATAGAATCTAAGTGACTGAAACCCCTTTTTAATAATTTATTTTTTTATGATTACTCTATCCCTAAGAAGCGATAATTATTAAAATGAATTCAAAATCTATTTGTTTGTTAAAAAAAACATAATCTGATAAACTCATTAAGGTGAGTAATTTTTTTTCTTCCCAATTAACGAAAAACGAAAACAAGTAATTCATTTTTTTTCTTTTGTGGTATTTTTTTATTTACCAAATAATATTTGAACTAAATCTTTATTTAAAAAACACCAGCCTTTATGTAAGTAGAAATTTTTTCTTTTTAATCCTACAAAACAGAACAAATCACTTTTGAATAAAACAAAAATCTAAAAGATCCACTTGCAAACAAAAAATTGTTACAAAAACACAAACATCCTTTTTTTTTGTTTGAGAAGAAACACCAACTCCCTCTTTTTAGATCTTTAAAACCTTTTTTTATTTCAACACACGAATTCTACAAATAACTAAGACACTGAATATCTTTTGTATAGTAATTGAAATTTTAATTTCTACCCCTTGTTTTTCCTTGTTTTAAAAGACAATTTTTATTGTAATCACCAAATTAAAAGATTTTTGAATGAGATTACGCTCTTCCAAACGAAATCGAACGAAACAGATAATGTGTTTTTGTTTCCTTTGAACAACAAAATCTGAAGACCTATAAACAGAGGTTTTATCACTTCGATCCTGAATTTTCAAAATCGAAATGTTCTTCTGTATCTCATGAGCTAAAGAGTATAATTCACCGATTCTTTAACTCGTAATACACCCTGGTGTCTTGTTTTAACTAGTCCTTAAAGATCAAAGAAATTTCAAATAGACATCAATAAAATTTTTAGACAATTCTCTCGCTGTTTCCATACCTTTAGAATAACACACTTTTACCAAGTGGCTATATTCCCTAAAATAAAAAAAATTTGCAAAACAATTATGTTTACTGGTATTTGAATTCTAAATGGGAAAAAATTTTCACTTCCTTTCCATATTTTTCTTTACAACATTAGAGTTCTCAAAGAAGTAGGATGTTGTTTGTCTTTTATTTTTGAAAAAGGAAATTGAAAATGAAGTGAAAATTTTTACCCGTTTATAATTCAAATTTCAGTATCAAAAAAAAATGATATTCACTATCTGGGCTGACTTTTAAAACAAAAAAAATCATCTAGAATCTTGAAGATTTGTTTATAATTAATCAAAAAGAAAAATTTTAAAAATTTTATTTATTAAACTTTGAATTTTCATAATTATTTCTTAATATTTTTTTTTATCTTTTATTATGTTATTTTCTAATTAAATATTAACTTTTAATTTATTATAAATTCTTACAAACTCTAGTAAACAATTAACAACATTACCATACGCGTTATCCACTTTTTATAGTTTAATTTTTATTTTGATTTAAATGAGCCTTGAAGAGTTATGGAAAGTTGGAAGATCATTAGTTTTTGATCTTCAATCCAAATTAGGAGATCTTGAAGATAAAGAAAAAGGAAACAATAGAAACAACAACAACAACAACACAAATAATAATTATGATGATGGCGATGATGGATCTCTTGATATTATTATAAATGAAAAAATGAACGAATTAAATCGAATTGTGGATACATGTAAAGAATTATTTGATCCATTAACAATGAGAAATTCATCCTCCTGGACAATTAGAATTAGGAGTTTAGAAGAGGACCATAACACCCTTCGGCAAGACATTTCATCCTATTATCGTAAAAAGCAACAAAGAATTGAGAAATTTGAACGTGACAAATTATATCAAAATTTGAGATATCGTAATGTAAATTCAGATCAAGCCACAGACGGATTTTTACAAGAGTCGAGATACTTAGAAAATGAATCAAACTCTTTAAATAGATCTAACCAAATGACAGATTCAATTTTTAGTACAGGGACAGGAATAATGGAAAAATTAAATAATCAAAGAAAAAGATTAGAAGTAATATTTCTTATTTAATTCCCCTTTTAGTTTCTTCTTCTTCTTCTTCCTCCTCCTCCTCCTTTTCTTATTATTCTTTTTGTTCTTATCCTTTTCGCTTTCCCTAACCATTGATTATTAATATTATTGTTCCTCTTCTTCTTCTTCTTATTCTTCTCCCCCCTCCCCTCTTCTTCTTCTTATTCTTTTTGTTCTTATTCTTATCATTTTCCCTCATCCTTGATTATTAATATTATTTTTTAATTAACAAATTATTTGAACTAATATTACTAACAAAAGAATGTACAAAGAAAATCTATAAATGTTTTAAAGGGTTTAAACGTTTCAAATAAAATTATTGGATTTATTGAAAAACGGCATTGGGGTGATAAATGGATTGTTATTGGGGGAATTGTGTTTACTTTAATTTTTCTTTTCATATTATTCAAATTTATACTTTAAAAATATTTTCTCCTTTATTTTGAAATTGATAGAAAATATTAAATTTAAAATATTATAATAACAGAAAAATAAATAGTAAAATGTTTTTTTTTTTTTTTTTTGAAAATAATTAAAATTTTAAAAATATTTTCAATTTAATACTTTTAGACACTAATACTTAATACTTTAAATTCCATACTTATTTTACACAACAAAGCCTTCAGTATTACATTTCAAATATTTACTACATTTTTTATTTAATAAGAAAATTCTCGGATTCTATTGAATTGATAAATCATCATTTGGCTTTGACATATACTCGTTTATGTTTTTTATTCTCGTTCTAACATTTCCCAACTTTAAATTCCTTTTTACATTTTTCTTTTCATTGAAAAAGAAGATTCAGAGAATTTGAGAATGGATCACGTATGGATTTTAGAACTTTCATATTTGAAATTTTATATTTGACTAGAGGCAAAATCTACTTTGAGTTTTTATCTTTTTTTCACTTATTGAAGAACTTTTTGAAACATTAACTTACATATTTCGTATCTATTTACTTTATATATGATCTGTCAACTCCAAAGATAGAATCGATTGAAGAAATTTGTTCTTGGAATCCAATTTAAACCTTTCCTATCAGAATAACAACAATTTTCTAAAATATAATTAGTAAAATATTTGTAAATTGATTCTTAGCAAACCTCAAATCAAGGTAGCTTTATTATATTTTACCTTAAAGCGATTTTCACAAGTCTTTTTGGTTGTGATTGAAACTTTTCTTTTAATATCAATCAACAAATAGGACAGAATATTTAATTTTCAAAATTTGTACAAAAAAAATGTGTTATGAATATTGGATTATTAGAATCCAAATTTCTAAAATAAAAATAATAATTAAAAGGTAACTTTTATTTATTAGAAACAAGAATTTGATTTTTATAATTATTTAAATATAATTATTAAAAAAACAATTAATACCAGAATTAATACACCTATCATGCAAAGTTTTCCTCCATCTTTATTATTTAATAGCTTTTTTGATTTTCCCATTGTCTGTTTTAATTTACTTTGAGTAGTATTCATACCATCCGATAATTTATCATGATCACTAATTTCCTCACCAAGTAGATGGCTAATTTCTTTGATTCTTCTAACTGTTTGATGGATTACAGCAAATGCCGCCTCTTGTTGTTCCATGATTATCTTGTGTAAAATATAAATAAATAAATAAATAAAAATAATTTATTAAGAAATAATTTAACAGAAGATCAAAATAATCAAATTTGAAAACTTTACTTTCTGTTCTTCATATACTTCGCTTATGAATCTTTCGTTATCCAAATCTATTGCCTGTTTGAGTTTGTGATATTTTCCTTCTTTTTGATTTTTGCCTTTGCTTAATAAAGCCTTTCCGATAATGATCATATAAAGAATAATAAAAATCAGATATAGCCAATTCCACTTTTAAGGCACACACTTCCAATGAAATTTAAGGCACTTAAAAATCTCATTTTAAATCAAATTTTTAGGAATTTTTTTTGACACAAATTATTTTACTAGAATATAAATTCTTGTGCTTTTATTTTGGTATTTTTTTTTTGTGACTTAAATTTTGTTTAAAGTTTATACCTTAAAAGTGGAACCGACGGTAAGAAAAAATAAAAAAGTCTAAAGTAAATAAAAAAGTAAAAAAACAAATAAAGAAATAATATATTACATTTGTTATTCACTTACTTGTTTCTTATCATTATAAATTTTTCCAATCAGCTTTGGATCTTTCATTTTTTTTTCTATTTGTTCTATATCTTTTTTACAAATATTTATAAACTAATTATTAATAGAAAGAAATGAATAATAATATATTTTTATTTTAAAATAAGTAAACTTCAAACTATTCAAAATGATTTGAATTTTTAATTCAAAGGAAGATTTAATATGGATTATCATTTAGAATTAATCCAAAATATAGATTAATAATAAAACTTTTAATACAAAAAAAGAAAATAAAATCAATTATATATTTTAGAAATTATATAAAATTTTTATTTTTAGTCTTTTTTTTTTTAAAGTTGAATCAAACAATTTGTAAAATAAAAAAAAAAAACAATTAGTTTTATTATCCAATTTGTAAACTTTTTACCTAATATTTTATCGAATATTCTTTACTATTTCACCCCCTTGCGCTGTAATCAACTAAAAAAAAAAAAAAAAAAAACAAAAATTTACGGTTGGTGCTTAATTCGTTTGTATTATTTTTTTTTATTAATTTTATTTATTTGGTTAGTTTTATTATTAATTTCTAATTTAAAAAGACAGGAATTAATATCAAATTATCACGAGATTTAAATTTTAACAAACTCAAATTAAAAAAGCAATTATTTTATCATCATCATCATTATTATTATTATTTAAGGGCGTAGTTATTAAATTCTATTGTTTACCGTTAGTTTTTTTTTTAATTGTTGAAATAAAAAGAAAATTTTTGAAATTTTCTGTTTATTTCAAAAAGTAAAAAAAAAAAAAAACATCGTTATCTTTTCCAGAATTTAAAAGAATAGAGTAAAATCAGATATTTTACTATTTTTTTTTTTGAATTCTGGAAAGCCCTCATTAGCTTTTCTTGAGTTTTCTGTTTATTTCAAAAAATCAATAGATTTCAAAATAACTAAAACAGAAAAAAAAGAAAACCCTATACACTCTATACACGTTATTGCGCACCACTGAACTTCACAAATTCCTAAATTTTTATTTAGGATTTTTTTTTTCAAGATTCCCATATATTATTATCCACTAGGACTAATAAGCATGTTCAAAAAAATTTTTTGTTAATAACATTAAAAATATTATTATTTTTTAATAAATTAGATCTACTAATTTTTTTTAATTCTGATATCCAGATTTTACAATTATTTTAATAGGCTAGACAGTTCCAGATAAAATGATCAAAATAATCAATAATTTCAAAATTCAAATATTTTTTTGCATAGTTTGCTGAATTTTTATTTATCTTTATTTATAGAATATGAGCATCTGTTTAAATAATCTGTAAAATTTCTTATTTTTTCAAAATAGAAGTTGATTCTACCCATTTTAAATATTTTTTGTCTTTAGATTTTCCAGAACCTAAAAGATTTACGCATTTTTTTTTTTTGATTTTCCCCAATTCCTTTATATACTGGAAAACTGCCGTTCGTTTTTTTTTTTTTTAATTAAGTTATTTGAAAAAAACTTATTAATTATTGGGTTTAATTCTTAATTCGGAAAAATTTCTTTAATTCTCAAATGAAAAAAAAAATGGTGTTATTTTTTTTTTTGAGTTTTTTGTTTATTTCAAAAAGTAAAAAAAACCTCGAAAACTTCACAAATAAAACAGATAACCCCAAGAAAATTTGCGTTATTTTTTCTAGAATCTAAGTTTTGATTAGAAAATCTATATATAAACTATATTCCAAAATTTTGGACACAGTTTAAACAGTTGAAAGAACATCAATACTACACTTTAAATCCAATTTGGATAGAATTTTGATTTTACAAACTATTTCATTTTTTGTCTTTTTTGTTTTTATTTTCATTTCCCTTTTTGTAGTTACGTAATCTGTTTCATTAGATCTGGAATTTTTTTTTACAATGATTGATAGAAAGTTAGTGTTGTGTTTTTGAAATTGAAAAATAACATACAATAGGTAGATGTTATCTTAACATTTGATTGATCAACAATTGTTGGTGAAATTTCAACAAATTTACGTATACATTTTGTGTTCTCGCTCGTTTCATTATTTTGGACACATCTGTTTTTATTTTTGAGTTTTATATTTTTTTTCTTTTATTTGGATTAAAATGATTACTTATAAAAACATTGATAATTGGTAACTTAAATGTTGTTTTATATTACCTTTGGAAAAATAGGATAAATTGGGTTTTATTTTTTGCCAATTTTTGATTTTGGATGTGTCCAAATTTTTGGAATGGGGTTTTTATATATATATATTAATATCAAAATTTAAAGTCTAGAAAAATTAATCTCCCACTGCCACTTACATCATCTCTGAATTTTTGTTGAGAAATTTCAATAAATCATAATTTTATTCATCATTAACTTATGACAAGATAAAAAAATACATTTTTTTTGCAATTAATCACTATTTCAAGACAAATTTAAGAAAGATATTTTTCTACAAAATTCTGAATTTTACAATTCATTGTTAATATTTCTCCCAAAATGGATAATAATTTCTGAAATTATTTAATTTTCAACTACCACATATGACTTTCTTTTTTCAACAAGAAGAGATCAATTTTTTTTTACTATCTCACAAATAAGATTATTAGAGGTATTTATATTGATAACAACAATGCACTTCTTTTTAGTCATAGGAGCCAGTTTTATTGAAGAAATCAAACACATTCTATGAGTTTTATCCGATATTCTTCTTAACACACATTTTCAAAATGTATATCATAATCTTTTTTTCATATTTAGTCAATTTTTTTTTCTTTTTCTTCTTTCTTTTTGATCTTTTAAAAAGTAGATTTGAAAAAAAAATTGTTTAAAAAACACAAATAAACCTTAAAAAAGCGAAGATCTGTAATTTCTTGGAAAATTAAGGCAGTATAATAAAAAAAAAACTTATTGAGAACTACTTTTAAGTTTCTAAAGAAATTGAGAAAATTTGCAAGAGTTGTTTCAATGATAAGTAAAACCATATTTTTTTTTTTTTTTTATTTTTTTTCGAAAAATTATATTTTGTTAAGGTACTTCTTTTATGAATCTCAGCACTAATCTGACGTTTATTATTTCTCTTATTTCTAAAGAATTTTATTTTGATTCTTTAAAAAAAATGAATTTTTCGTTTTTTGGGTGAAGACAATTTTAGTGAAATGGAGCTTAATTTTATTTTATACAAATTAGAAAGCAGGGCAAAAAAATTGGTGGGTCTCAATCGTTTTAAAACCCCACCACTGGAAAAAAATCTTTTGTTGTATTTTGTGAATTTTAAAACCCACACGATACTGAAACAACAAGTACGGGGTATAAATTTAATATGAATTACACCTTTAATTGATTTATTGATGATAAAAAGTCAAAATATTTTTTTTTGGTTTTTAAATGAAAATTAAAAAAAATCATTTATCAAAAAACTTTTCAAAATTCTCTGACAAAACAAACTAAATTTTAAAATCGATTTTTAACTTGTTACTTCTGACTTTCCACTTTATATTCAAATGTATTGATACACACGCACTAAACTCTATTATATTTTAAAATGAAGTGGAAAGGAAGTGAACTAGAGTATTTTGATTTTGGAAACTTTTTAAGTTCAATTTCTGAATTGGTGTATAAAAATGGTTTTTAACAATATAACCAAATTTCCAAACAAAAAAACGTAAATGTGAGTTTGACCAAGATCTCTTGACCCAACTATTCTTTAAAGTCAGCAAATGTACTGTTAGTCATTAGAGTAATTTTTCATTGATCATAAAAATGAATAGTTCTTAAATCGTTATTGTTGTTATTGAAGGTTTTTGTATTTTTTTTGTTTCAAGTTCCTGTGGCTTTTCTGATTTTTGTGTTTTATTAGTTCAAACAATTCAGAAACAATTTTTGCACATTTACTTTGTTGGTTCTGTTTTATTTCACAATTTTAGTTTTTGTGCAGAACACAAATTAAGGTTTAGTTTTGATTTTTGTTTTAGGTTGAGAAAATCCAATGCTTGAAAAATGATAAACCCACTCCAAACTTAAATATTTTTTCATCGCCGTTTTCGTTCTCGAGAAGTTAACATAAAAAAAAATAAAACCATTTTTGTTTTGTTTAGCCAAAAAAGGTATTGGGGCTGTGAACTTTTATTCAAAATTAATTTGATCTAAATATATTCAATTGAAATAAAAAAGTGGGTGTTTATACAAACAACTTTGAAGGAATAGCTTTTGGAAATTCACAAACAAATTGTCCAGAAAAGAAGAACAAAAAAAAATTCTTAATTTGAAACAGGAATCTTACATTTTTTCTTTTGTTCAATTCTTCTTCTTCGATCTTATAATGATTTGGGTTGTTGGTTATTTTTTTTATTATCAACTCAAGTTTCTTCAGGTACCATTGACAATTTGTGATCCCTTGATTTAATTGTTGTTGATTCCGAAGAAATTCATCATTATTAGCAGTATTTGTTTTCAGAATTAACCCCTCCCAATGATTGTAATCTTCACCAATGTTTGAAAGAATTGTGTTGACTTTGTCAACAAGTAAAAAATAAGTATCAGTTTTATTATTTGACATTTTATGTTCAAAAGTCAATTCTGATCTCTAAGAAAATGATGTTGAAAAAAAATGATTTGGAATAAATTCTTGAAAAAATTATATATTCTATTATCAAATATCTAAAACGAGGTATGGGTGATTTAAATTCAAAACAATCTCTTTAAACATACTTTTCTTTTAAAGTGGACTCTTTTCTTCTGGTTATGTTTTTTTTAAAAAAAATATTTGCGATAATCCAAGATAATTTTAAATTTAAAAACCAACACATTCCGAAAAATTTTTATTAAGGGAATCAATTTGGAATTGAAATGATAAGATCAAAAACAGTTGGTTTCAGAAAACGTCAATATAAAATCCTAAGATTAGTTAAGAATTCCAAGATATTAATGATTCTACCCAAATTGATTGTAACTAATAGGCAACAAAAATACATATTTAAGATTAAAAAAAACCATGTTCAAATACAACACATTTTATTTTCTTCTTCTGGTTGTCCCAATACAACATCTAATCCAGTATTCAATTATATACTACCAAATCAATTTTGAAGGTGAATTTGTTCAGGTTTTCAGTAAAATTTTGAATTTTGAATTGAAATTGTTAATATTTTTTTGAATTTTTTCCACTTTTTTACGAAATTTATTGTTTTTTCTCTAAAATTTGTATCTAAAATTCACTCAATTTTTTGACAAAAGGTTCACTTTAAATCTTTTATTTAATAAATTTCTTTTTTAAGACTATTACTATATCAAAATAATTTTTGAATAAAAGTTTAATCTGTGTTTCAAATTAAAAGTCGTTTTTTTTTGAATTAGAAGACCTATACATTAATCGATCAAAGAAACCAACAATAATGAATAAATAAATTCATTATTGGCTCATTAAAACTCTATTTTAATAAAGAAATCCTCCAAATAAAAGATCTAATTAGTAAAATTATTCTCAAAAACGAGTAACAATTTATGATACAAATTTTAGAGAAAAAACAATAAATTTCGTAAAAAAGTGGAAAAAATTCAAAAAAATATTAACAATTTCAATTCAAAATTCAAAATTTTACTGAAAACCTGAACAAATTCACCTTCAAAATTGATTTGGTAGTATATAATTGAATACTGGATTAGATGTTGTATTGGGACAACCAGAAGAAGAAAATAACATGTGTTTTATTTCGAACCTGGTTTTATTGACAGAATATACATATTTTTAATCACTCTATTCATAATTATTTTAAATAAAAGCGTGAAGGATATTACTTTTTGTATATTGTGATTTTATACACCTTAAATATTTATTGAAAGTTAAACTATATCTTCAACGAGTTAGATAAAGTACTTCTAAAAATATAAAAAAATTCTATTATCAATTTTTACAACCCAGGGTTTGTGAAGAAAGGGTAACTTTTTGAAAGGGTATATCATAAATTTAAAAGTGGAATATGAAATTATTGAATAACTGAAATAGATTATTATATATCTTTATTAAACCTAATTCCTCAGAAAATTATTTAAGTCTACCAAAATTATCATTTATCTTTTATCGAGTTTTGATGTTAATTCAATTTGTTTACTTGCATGCAATTACTTTAATAAAAGATATTAATGCCTTTTTATCTCAATTTAAAAGTTAAGATAAATAATTGTAGAATTTGATAATTATTTTTTTCTTTTTGATCAGTAAACAATATTTTCAAACCTAATTTAATCAAGTTAATATTTAGAATACTATGAAAAACAGACCAATGTATTTTTTGTTTAAAAAATAATTTGTGTCCTTATCATTGTGCCCATTTTTAAAT
The DNA here is from genome assembly GCA_027625915.1 of Anaeramoeba flamelloides. Taxonomy (NCBI): domain Eukaryota; family Anaeramoebidae; genus Anaeramoeba; species Anaeramoeba flamelloides. The sequence continues at coordinate 4,373,957 of JANTQA010000032.1, read as the reverse complement.
TAAAAATTTTCAAGCATTGTTTTCTCCAAAAAAAGTGTTTTTTTTTTTTTACCATTTTTTGAAATTTTGGATAAAAATATTATGAAAGAAAGACAATCTTTATTGGTTCAATTATTGATATTAATCTTAATTTGGTATTGTCAATTAATAAATAGAACTAGGAACAATTGGGATTTTTTATGAAATCTAAAAAAAAAAATGCCCTACTTTTTGGAATTATCTTATATATATATATATTGTTATAAATGAACAGATAACGCAATTATATAAAAATACAAATATTTTATACAAAAAAAAAAAAAAAAAAAAATGTATTAAATGATTTAATTAATCAAATAAAATTTAATTAACAATTTATTTAATATCTTAGTATTATTTGAATTACAATTTTAATTATTCGAGTTTAAAAAAAAGAATTCTATCTTTAAATGAGATCAGAAAAGGCTTCTTTAATATTACAAATTTCTAATTTCATCAAAGTATTGATGTTCCATCGCCTCTCTTGCTGTTAAACGCTTTTCTTTATCAAATACAAGAAGTTTAAATAAAAGATCAAGGGCTGTATCTGTTACAAGATGAGGATTCCTTTCATTGATTATATCTGATCTTGCAAGTGGTTCTCTGATTTTAATTTTTTTTATCCAATCGTAATTTAATTCAATTCTATATTTTTTTAAATATTTATAGAATTCTTGTGTACCTAAAAATTTTGTCATTAATTTTAATAAATGGCGCTCATCTTTGGCTTTAAAAAATGGATGTTTTGATAATAACATTTCACCCAGAACACAACCCGCCATCCAGATATCCAAAGAATAATCATAATCTTTCACTCTAACCAATAACTCAGGTGGCATATAATATAATGTTGCTACATGATGATCATATTCTTTATATGGAAAATAAAATTCTAAATAAGAAAATTTAAAAAAGAAAATTAGGTTAATTACAATTTATTTTGTGTTTTTTTTTGTTTAAAATTAAAGAGCAATTTTGAAATTAAATTTTTATTTTTTTTCAAAAAATTTAATATTTAATGGTAGTTTCATTCAATAATAAAGTTTTTAAAAATAATAAGCATCATGATGATGATTAATAGTTGATTTGTCAAAAAAACTAAACGAAAAAAAATTTAGATCATTAAAATTTATCTGTTTATTTCAAAGAGAAAATTTGAATTTTAATATTTAAATACTATCCGAATATTATACGCTGTGAAAATTGGAATACAATATTATGATAGATAAATCTTATTCAAGTGTTTTTATAGGTTGACGGAAATTCAAAATATTGAAAATTTTATGATTTTTTTTTGGATCATTTTTTTTCTTTTTAAACTTTTTTTTTTCCTTTATTGTTTAAGGGAGGAGTTTTTAGTTCCACTTGTTTGTCGTTAGGTTTTTTTTAATTTGAGAAATAAAAAGAAAATTTATGAAATTTTCGGTTTATTTCTCAGATTAAAAAAAACCGTCCGTTAGCTTTTCCAGAATTTAAAAGAATTGAGTAAAATCTTTGATTTTTCTCTATTCCTTTGAATTATGGAAAAGCTAGGCACTCTACAGCACTTGATGGCACTTCCCTAATTCCTAAATTTTTATTTAGAAATTTGTTTTCAAGATTTCCATATACTTTTATTTTCCACTAGAGATAATAAAGTTATTGAATCTTTTCTGTTAATAATATTAGAAATTTTATTGTTTTTTTTAATATATGAGATATATTGATTTTTTTTAATTCAGATATTCAGATTTTATTATTATATTCATAGGCTGGGCAGTCGTTAGATTTTCTTGAGTTTTCTGTTTATTTGGAAAATCGATAGGTTGTCGTTCGGTTTTTTTTACTTTAGAAATAAAACAGAAAACTTCAAGAAAACCGCCTTTAGGTTTTTTTTAATTTTGTAAATTAAAAGAAAATTTCAAAAATTTTCTTTTTATTTCTGAAATTAAAAAAAACCTAGACACTCTACGGCACTTGACGACACGATCACAGAGAAAATGATCCAAATCTTCAATGCCATCTAAATTATTTATTTTTTTGCATAATTTACAAGATTTTGATTTATCTTCGTTCATAACATAAGAATATCTGTTTAAATAATTTGTGAATGTTCTAAGTTTTAAGAGTGAGGTATAACCTTTCCATTTTAAATATTTTTTGTCGTTAAGTTTTCCAGAATTTAAAAGAGTTGAGTAAAATCATGGATTTTGGGTATTCTTTTAAATTCTAGAAATTTTAACAGTGTTTTGTTTCAAAAAAAAAAATAAGAAATAAACCAAAAATTAGATAAATTTTTTGTTTTATTTCTCAAATTAAAAAAAAAACTAACCCTACGGCAATTGACGACACGACTGTTTATTAATATTTCCTTGAATAGTAATGAATTTTGGAAAACCTAACGACATTTCCAACTTGGGCTATTTTTTAATTGATTAATTCGATATTTATCTAATTCTAATTCCAAATCTTTTAATGTTTTTGATTTCCAGTTAATATTTTCAAATTCCTTTTCTTTAAAAGGAAGAAGATTTATTAGCTTTTCAAATCCTAAAAAATTTAATTTTTGAATTAGTTTATACCTTCTTTTATATATTGTTATCCTCACTGAATTTATTTTTTGCTTCTGTTTTATAAATAAGTCTTGGGGAATGTGGGCTAATTAAAAAAAAAAATTGTAATTTTTTTTATTAATCCAAGTATCAATATCTTTAAAATCTGTTTTTGCAAAATCAAAAATTTCTAATCCATATACCAGCCGACTAATTCGTAAAACGGCTTTGAAAAAGTGAATTTTTAACCCATTTGTAAATTTTTTTTGTTCGAAGATATTGATTAGATTTTTGAAATTATTTTTAACTTTATCTAGGTTAAACTTTAAATGTGTTTTTTTATCTAGCCAAATCCCAAGATATAAAATTTCCTTTGGAATTAAAGTTTTTATCGTTCTTTTACGATTCAGATTCATTCCAAAATCTTTTATAATTTTAAAGATTTTTTCTAGTTGAAAATTTATTTGTATCATTGTTCCTTTCATAATCAATATCAAATCATCAGCAAACATCTGAACATGTAAGCTATTTCCAAGAAAATGGAGCAAATTTCTTTTAAAATATATTTATTAACCCCAATCTTCAAAAAAGGATTTAAATATATAAAATCATTAAATATCATTGATGGTTTCTGAATAATAATTCAATTTGTTTATTAGTATTGTATTACATAAATAAAATATATTAAATTTTCTGATCTCTATTTTATCTGATATTTTTTAGGAGTGAAAATTGATGTTTATTATTTTCTTTTCGATAGAAAAAATCGTTTTCATAACTTGTATAATCTCAAAAAAAAATTAAAATATTATTAAAAACATATAACTACGTTTTATTGTTTAAAAAATCATTTGTACCCTTTCCATATTTCCAGGTTTCTTATGAAAATGGTCGTTTATACATTGCTTTAACCAAAAAAAGTGCTATTTTTTTTTTTTTTTTTCATTTTTGGGAATATTTCAACTAACATATTTTGAATTAAATACATTAGTTGTTGATTCAATCGGTATAAATATTAAACTTAATTTGGTATTGTTGATTAACAAACACCCTCACTAACAAAGATTATTTTTTATGAAATGTATAAAAAAATGCCTCACTTTTTTGGAAATACCTTATTGAGAATGATACAAAATGATAATTTTGAGAAAAAAATTATTTTTTCAAAAATCTCCTTACTGTCGCCAATATAACACGTTCTGAAAAGTTTAATCCATGTTTCAAAATAAAAAAACGCATTTCTTTTCTATATAAGACCTATACATTAATCAATTAAAATAACTAACAATAAACCCTAAAATAATATAGTTTTGTTTTCTTAAAGTTCTATTATTAAAAAAGAAGTTCTAATTTAAGGATCAAATTAGAAAATTTTCGAAAAAATAGAGTTTATTTTTAAGACAATATTTGTCAACCAAAAAAAACAAAAAATTAAGAATATTAGGAAAAATTTTAACAAATTTCATTCCTAATTTAAAATTTTACTCAAAACATCAAGGAGTTTACTTTCAAAATTGATTTGAACTTGTGTATTATATTAGCTATTGAATTAGATGTTAGATTCTAACAAGAAGAAAAAAAATCACGGCTTTTTTTTTTAAACAGGGATTATAGGCTTTGTTGGGCACGATTTTTTTTTTTGATCAGAGTATGTTTAAATATTTAGAAATTTCAGGAGAATCAAAATTTAATTTCATAATTGTAGATCTTTCGTATTGCTGAAATCTAAACAAGAATTTCAGCAGATAGCTGAACATCTATTTTAGATAAATTATTGATAAAACCAAGTGTGTAATTTTTTAAAAAAATGAAAGCAAAAAATTTTACCAGAGATACCCCAATCAAGAACTTTTAATTGTTTTTTTTCTGTATCAACTACAATATTTCCGCCTTTAATGTCTCTGTGCATAATTCCTTTGGAATGGGCATGATCTAGTGCTTGTAAAATTTGATACATATAATTTTTAATCTCAAACTCTGTGTAACTCTTTTGGAATTTGTGTATTGGAAGACCTTCGGCAAGTTCAAAAACCATTGAAGGGTACTTGGAAGATTTGTTTGAGATTATTTCGTAAAACTTGATAACATTTGGGCCACCTTGAATTTGATTCAATGCTAACAATTCTCTTTTAATTTTTCTTTCGCTTGTATCAACTAAGATCTTTATTGCTCTAGTTTCGCCAGTTGGCTGATGCAGTGCCTTGTACACAATTGAAAAACGACCGGATCCTAGTTTTTCTTTTAAAAGGTAATCATCAAGAGTGTCGTTAAGTTGATATGAAAAATGTTTAATATCATATTCAGATTTTCTTTTTTTTAAATTGGCATTCGGATAGACACGTGATCTGGCTAATATGGTTATTTTGGTAAATTTGAAATTCAATTAAAAGGATCAAAACAAAAGATGGACAACAAAAGAAATTAATTTCTTGTTTTTAACTTTTTTATCATCAATTAACACCTTTTTTTTTTTTTTCATTGTATTTTTTTAACTCATTATGCTTGGGTTAATTCTTTTGATTGAATTTTTAAAGAAAATATCTTTTTTGTAAATGTTGAGAATCAATTTTTTGTAAGTGCTAATTTCATTCCTAACAACCGCCCAAAGAAAATAAAAGAAAAAACATTAAAAAATTTAAACGATCTTACAAAAAGCTTTTGCACAAAAATCACGTTTATAAAGTCGAAAAATATTTTCTGGCTCGTTTGGGTTATTTTTTAAATACCTAATCATATCAGGTGATTCTTTGTCATGAAGATTAACAGATGCAAGTTTGCAAATAATAAAGATACATAAAATTAAAAGACTAAATTTTATTATCTTCATAAAAAATTCAGAAAAAATGATTTTACCAAAATGAGTTTTTGCTGTTGAGTCTAATTTAAAATTGTAACTCTACAAAGTCAAATTCCTAGAACGAGATCACCTGTCTATAAGAAAAGTGAGTTTTGATTTTGAAAAATTACTTGATTGATCTAGTCTGTTTGTTTTCTGCTTTTTTATTTTAAGGGGGTTATTACGATAAAGCAAAAAAAAATTGATTTTTTATTAATTTCAGAAGAGGTCTGATAAAACAACATTATTTTCTTTGACTCTATTTCTTGTTTTTTTTTTTTTTTTCGGTGTTTAAATTACTTTTGAGTAATTATTTATTCCTTTTTTTTCAAGACTATATTTAATTTGGTAATCGAATTTTAAGTTATGTTTTTTATTATTCTTTGGGGAATGTTAGATGATTTACTTTTTATTTCGATCCCAGTATTCAATTGTAACATTTTATTTTATTCTTGAAAAAAAATATTAATAAATTGCTTTTGAGGAAGTGTTTTATTTAATAAAAATCAATAAAAATTTGGTAATAATTATTAATAGAGGTTTTGATGATAAAATATATTATCATGGAATTAACAATTAATTTGCAATAAAATTAAAAACATCATGATTAGTCTTACTTTATCACGAAAAAACAGAAAATCATGATATTATACAATATCTCAAAAACAGAAAAATTAATTTTTTGAAATCAAATTTAAAAAAATAATATCTTGACTTTTACAAAGCCTTGATACTTTTAGATCACTTTTCCATTGTGAAAATGTTAGAAAGTGTTTAAAAGTGTTGTTAATTATCTTCAAGTGTTTGAAATTTTTGAAAGACGGAAAAATTTTATAAAGAGAATGAGACTATTTGTGATAAAAAAATTTAGTTTTTTTTTTTTTTATTTTTTAAATTATTTGAAAAAATAATAATTTTTTACAAAGTATAAATGCTGTACAAATAAAAATTTCTTTCATCTAAAATATTTTGATTTGGTCAAATTTTTAAAAGTATTAAATTACATTTAATTTTTAATATTGATATTATAACCGATATATTTATTTTTCAAGTATGCACTATTTATAAACTTCATTTCTCACAAATATAACTTGCTAAAAAACTAAAATTTTGATATTTTTAAAGAATATAACCATCAAAAAATTGTTTAGAACTAATATAAAAATTAAAATACAATATATGGCTGTTATCCATAAAATAAATACCTAAACAAACTTGAAAAATTCCAAAAAAAATTAAATTGATAAAGAATTTTGGACCCTTTACATTGAAATATCATTAATAAAATATCTCTATTTCTTGATTTAATTAGAATTGTTACTAAACAACTTTTTTAATTGTAAATGTAAAAATTTTAAAATAAAATACAACGTCTCACTTTTCTGTATGTTAATTTGGCGTTTCAAACATTTTTATTTTTCAAATTGAATTTCAAAAAAAAATAAAATTGTCAATTATAGGATTTTTTATTTTTTTAAGACTTTTTTAGTTTTTTAAATTTTGTTTCAAGTTGTTTAAGTTGCATTTCTTCATTTTGAAAAGGTTTGGGGATTTAAAAGTCATAAAAAATTCTTTATAAAAATTGTGTAACATGTTCATGATTAGATATCAAGTAAAAAAAACTGGGAGGGGGGGAATTAAGCGTAAAAGTTATCAATTGATATAATTTTAACTAAACTCTTTTTCAAAAATTGTGACTCACCCGAAATACTAAAATAAAAAAAAAAATTATCCTTTAGTATTCAAGAACAATTAATAACTAAATTTGATTGGTAATTCACTTTTAAGTCATTCTTAATGTATAAATGCCGGATATATTGATAATTAAAAAAAAAAAAACCAAAAACTAAAAAAAATTTAGTCACAATTTTTGAAATGAGCTATACGGATTTTTTATTACTGAACATTCACTGAAAAAAAGTTGAACATAAGATTTTTTATGAATAATTAAATTCATTTTCAAAATCACTATATTGTCGAAATTTTCATAGTTGTTATTGGTCTTTTCGAAGATCTCTTTTTTTTTCCAAATCATCTTTTTTTTAAAAAAAAAAAAAAATAAAAAAAAAAGAAAAAGAAAAAGAATAATTTTCATAAAAAAATCAAAAACAAAAATTTGAAAAAGCATACTCGAAAAATAGAAAAATTAGAAAAAATGATTCTGATCCAAAAATTTGAAAAAAAATTTTTGTGAAGAATACTGGAATAAACCTCAAAACAACTCCCATTAACATTATAAAGCGAGTCAAAATTTTTGAAAAATATTTTAGATGAATTGAAATGAGCCGACTTTTGAGAGAAATCTGCTGAATAGGTGTGTTTATTTGGGAACTTCTGTTAAAACAAGATTTCACAAGTATTTTAAAAAAAAAAAAATAACAAGAAAAAAAAATTGAAAACAATTTTTTATTCTCAAAAATAAATACACATTATTTATATCAGAAATATATTAAGTTCTAATTTAAAACTTAATAACTTGACCTATTTCAATTGATCTATCGTTGATAAATATTTTTGCCTATCTATTTTAACAAATTAATGTAAAGATCTAGAATTTTTTCGATATAAAAGGAAACAACTACCATACCTATTCAACATATAGGTATTATAACAATTAATTAAAATTTTACTTTTTTTATTATGTATTTTCCCCATTTCATTTCTGGGGTTTCTTTCTTTTTCTCTTTTCTTTGTGTCAAAAGAAAAATTTCTTTTCATTGTTTCTTTTTGAAAGATAACCTATGAGTCATGACCTTGTATACATTATTTTTAGGGTAAATAACACAAAAACAACTTTTTGGTGTTTCAGAAAGTGTAGCAAAGTGTCGTAAAGTGTTGTGAGGGTGCCAGCTTTTCCATAATTCAAGAGAATTGAATATCAACCATGATTTAACTCAAATATTTTTAAATTAGGAAAAGTTAACCCCTCTTTTTTAATATTTGAGAAATAAACCAAAAATAAATATATATTCAATTTATTTCCCAAATTAAAGACTTAAAAAACAAACTACAAATATGAGGCAATATTGTTGAATCCTCTCTTCAATAATACAAATATATAAAAATAAATAAAATAACTTTAACATTTTATTTTATACTTAAATATTATCATTTTTAAATAAATTAGAAAGCATCATTTTTTTCTAACTCAAATCAGTCATTTTTTCTCTCAATATCGAAATAAAATCCTTACTTTCTCCAATATAGAGAGTTAATATATAACCACAAAGTCAATTAAATTGTATTAAATTGGTTGTGTACTTTTAGAAAACATTTTGCATGGAATTGAAGAAATTTAACCCTTCGGAAATTTAAAACAAGAAAAAAGTATTTGTTTTCTATGATAATTTATTGTATTTTTTTTATTTGTTCAATTTTTTTGTCAATTAAATTTCCAATTAAATTTTTTTAAAATTTAAATTTTTGAAATTGATCATTCTTTGAAACTTTTTTTTTTGAACCATGAATTTTTTGTAAAAGTTGATCGTTAAAAATTTTTTCTTGTTATTTGTATTTTGTCATTCAAATTAGATTTTTAGGATTTTTTTTTTTGTTTTTTCCGATTTTTAGCTTTTGAGATCCATTTAATCATTTTATTTTTAAATTGTTTAAATTTTTTGGAATTGAGAATACTTCTAAGGTATTTTTTTGATTGAATTTTTTGTCAATAAAGATCCTTTTTAATTTTTATTTTTTGTTATTTAAATTTTGCTAACCAAAAGAAGGTCAATTCCACAATAACCTTTTTATGTTTCAAGTCACACCTTGGGTATGGAGCAAATCCACAGTAAACGGCTCTACCATTAATAAAAAAAGACCATTTTCTCAAATCTTATTATCCTATAATAAATAAACAATATTTGATAAAAATCGGGTAAAAATAAAAAAATATATCAGAAAAAGAACTTGAAAACATTGAATTAAGATCTCAAAAATTATCGTTGTGATTCAAAAAAAAAAAATCATTTTTTAAACTTTAAAATCTGTGAAAAAAACAGAGTTTATGAACAGATTGCGAAAATTGAAAAAAGATATAAGTTTCGAGAGTTATTTAAAAAGAAGTAAAGGAATAATTTTTGTTATGTGGGGTGCGGAGTGGTGTGTGTACTGTCAAAGAATCAAATCCTTTATCAATTTACTTGCACTTCGAAATAAAAAAATTATTTTTCTGCTATTTGATATAGATAAAAATGAAAAAGAAGCAGAACTGTATCGTGTTGATAAGGTTCCTTCTTTTTGGCTATATAAACAAGGGGTACTTACAAAAACTCTTATTGGAAAGCAAAAACAACCAATTGAACAATTATTTCACACATTAAAAATTGATCAAAAAAAAATAAAAAAATTAAAACAGAACCACAAACAATCAACAATCAACAATCAAAGTATTTCTCTTTATCAAAAAAACAAGAATAATTTACGGGATGTATCGACCCACAAACAAATACCATCTTGTGATCATATAAATAAAGAATTATTACACCAGTTACTTGAGTGTGGATTTAGTAAAGATCAATCAATTAAAGCAATAAGGGAATCAAAAAGCCAAGACATAAATATACTTATTGATTTTATAACAAATGACATCTGTGAGAATAGTAAGGATAGTCTCTTGTCTCACAGAAAAAGGCCTACAAATAAATCTCAAAATAACAAAAGATCAATGTTTTATGATCAAAAACAGAACTCTAAAATAAATCAAAAAATACAAGCTGAGCGGCAACAAGTAATGAATCAAATTTCCTTTTCAAAACAATGGAAAAACAGCCATACCACACATAAAGGATCACACAATAATGACAATATCTTACTTGAGAGGGAGATTCATTTACAAAGAATCCGAGAAAAAAAAAATTTAAAAGAAAAAAGAAAAAAACAAGTTTTGCTGAGAATTAAAGGAGATAAAATCAAACGTAGAGCGTTAGGTGGACAAAAAAAGAAAAATATTAGTTTTAATCACCTCAGCCAAAACCATTACCAAAAGAAAAGTTTTCGAAAAGTCACCAATTTTACTGAATTGGAATTTTATGTTGACAGCCTAATTATTACCAAAAAAATTTTTCCTGTTAATACCAAAATTGTTAAGGTATATGAGTTTTTATATCAAAAAGTGAAGTTGCCAGAAAGTATCATTTTAATAGATACACTCTCTCCAAATACCATTTTAAGAAAAAACGATTCAAAAACATTAGGGGATTATAGATTGTTTCGAAAAGGTTTTATAAAGGTGCTGTTATAATTGTTAATTCAATACAAGGTGAACAATATCTTTTGGGAGGAAAGAGGTGGGTGTTTATTAGCCTATTGCCTCTTCTTATCATAAACTATTTCTTTTGTAAATATCTTGATCATAATTTTTTTTTTACTTTACATTTTTCTAAATTCCATTTCTGAGGTAATTGAAAAATGAAATTAATTATTTTACTCATCCAGCAAAATGTTCTATTTTAAATAATTTCTTAAAGAACTTGTGAATCAAGCCAATGAGAAAAAAAAAATAAAATAAAAACACTGAGTTTTTGCATATTTTTCTTTTAATTTTTTTTAACTCGTTAGTTATAAATGAATATATATATTTGTTCAATATTAAAGTACTCTGGATATGAATCAAGTTGATATTAATCGTTAATTTTATACTTTGCTTGTACATTAAAATCAATAGTGCTTTTTGATACGGCTATAGCTATTTCAAAAAAGTCAAGAATTTTTTGGTTTAATTTTATGTAAGTTCATATCACAATGCAAAAAGTGATATAATATTTTTAGTTTTTTTTTACAAAATTTGTCATTTTCCCAAAAACAGTAAAACTTTTAAATTTCACCCATAAGGCATAGACTTCTAGGCAATATAATTTGAGGTTATTAGTATCAAAAAATACAATTTAATAATAGAATAAAAATGTTTGTGGTTGTTTTTGGGTTTTGTTTTCTGAAAATAATTTTTAGATTTTGGAATTTCTGTTTCTTCCTCAAACATTTTTATTCTATTATTAAATCGAATTTTTTGTTCTTAGAATCCCCGGTACAACTGAGTAACACCTCCCCCCTGGTGGTACATATTAAAAGTTTTTTATTGGGGCTTCAGGTTTCTAAAACCAAAAAATACGATTTCATTAAAGAATAAAAATGTTTGTAGTTGTGTATATTTTTTGTTTTCTGAAAATAATTTTTTTCGATTTTTGAATTTCTATTTCTTCCACAAACATTTTTATTCAATTATTAAATTGTATTTTTTGATATTAGAATCCCCGGGCCAACTGAGTAACACTACCCCCCCGTTGATGTACATATTAAAAAGTTTTATAGTATTTGGGAAAATGACAAATTTAGTAAAAAAAAATAAAAATATTAAGGTACAACTTTTTGTATATATGTTTGCAAAAATTGAAAACTTTTTAAATATTACCTATTTTCAGACAGTGGATTTTTTTAATATAAAAAGATTTTCCTCCCATTATAACCTCTCTTTCATCACATTTAAAAGTTGGTCTCCGACTTTATTAAAACGAAAAACTTTGAAAAAATTTAAATACTGATTTAATTTTCACTTTTTGAAAATAGAAAACTTGAAAAAGTTTGTCAATATTTCTAATTATTTTCAAAGATAAAATCTAATAAAAGGTTTGAAAAAAGACCTCAATTTATTAAAACAACTTTATCAGAAAAATCAAGTTTTTTAACAAGCAACCTCTGCACTGTGCACATTAGAAAATTTTTAGAGTTTTTGGGAAAATATGACAAATTTTGTTAAAAAAACTTCAATATTAATACATCTATTTTTGTACATCTGTATTACCTCTTTTTTATTCAATATAAAAAAATATCTTGAATTTGAAAGTGTACATGAAATTGCATTACTTTTAAATTATATTATTTTCTTTCTTATTTATGTTAGTATAATGATAAATACTGTTGTTCCAGTATTGTCAAAATTAAAATTAAAATAAAAAATACAAGAAATAGAGAATGGCTGTCTATTATAAGATTTTCTTTAATCAAATACAAAATTTAATTTCTTTCATGATCACATTTTAAATTTTCCAATTTTGATAAAAATCATAATAAATTATGTACTATTTGAAACAATGATAATCTTCAACCTAAAAATCTAAGAAAAAACAATAATGAAACATGGAGTTATATTTCGAGCATATTGTATATTGTTGAGACCTTTGATTTTTCAATTTTCGAAATTGAATATATGCCTTATTGTATGATTTTATAATTTTTTTTTCAATGTTATAGACCTTAAAATTGAAAAAATGATTTTTTTTCTTCTATGATAAATTTTACTGATTTTGGTACACTCGTATAAAAATTTTCAGGTTTATCATACTGGATAAAAATTTTAGATAAAATAATGATAACCGTTTATTATTAATTTTCACAGTAGATTTGGAACATTGATATTATTAATGGGGGGGGGGGTTAATAATTTCTTTTTCAATTCAAAAAAAAGTTTAAAAAAGGTGAAAAAGTATAAAAGTCTGGTTTATTATATAAATATGAAATATATACAAATTGTGATATTCGAAAAGATTACGAGAATTATTAATTATGTGATACATCCCAAGATAACCAAAATAAAAAATTCATGATTGTATAATTTTTGTTGACTTTGGAGGAAAATTCAAACATCATTTTAAAAGGTTTAAAAATTTTATTTGATCCAAAAAAAAATCTTTATTGAAACAAATTTAATTTTTAAAAAAACAACAAAAAAGAATAGAATTAAATAAAGGATTAAATCAAGAGTTTTATTTATATTTCGGTTTTGATTTAGATGGCAGATTGATTGATTATTGAGATCAGCAGCAATATTAACAAAAGTTAAAGACTATTTTCTCGTGCTATCGGGGTGTTCTCAGTTTATTGTGGTGCTATGAATTAATATCAAAATAATTTTTCCTAAACAATCAGCTCATCACTCTTTCTTTAGAAAAATTTTCTATCTTTCAACTATTTTTGTTAATTTTCTTCAAGTTTAAAGGGCCTGGATAACTTTTCAAAAGCTATTCACAATAAATAAGATATATTGATACTACTATTTATTAAGATTATTTGACATTTGAGTATCTTTCATTATTTTATATTTCTTTACCTCGACCTTTGTATTTTGTAAGAAAATTCAACGATAATATCTGGTTTTTATAAGTCGATCACTTAGAAAAGAATGAAAACTCCTAATCATTCTTTTTATTTATTAACTAGTTTGGAAAATACCCATATTCAATAAAACAACATCGATCATTTTTTCTAGAACATTTTGAAAGGGGCTAATTATTTTTTTGATTGTAACATTGACAGATACTATTACTATTGTATAAAAAAAAATGAAAAGAAACAATTTTTCCCAAAACATACAAAATAAATTCTTCTAAAAATTTTATGTATTTCAAAACTTTCGAACTCTTGTAGACACTTTACAATCCTTTCAAACCCTTTTTAACATTTTTAAAGGTAGGAAGTATTTTAAAGTCTCAAATCTTGAGAAAAGTCAAGGATTTTTTGTTATTTCAAAAAAAATAAATTTACTGTATTGATTGTGATATTTATTTTATCATGGTAATGTGGGAATCACGATTTTCTATTTTTTTAATCGCAATAAAGTTGGATTATTTCCAAGTTATTTTTAAAATCATGAGAATGATATTATCCCAAATTTATTACTAATATTGTGATAATACATGTTATCATTCAATATTCAATTTTAAAATAGAACTACTTGTATACTTTAAACACAAAAAAAAAACAATTGGATTTTTGAAAGGGGGAAAAATTACTAAATCAATTAAAATATTTGAATTCTTCAATCAATATTTTACTAATCCACATAAAATTTTGAATCATTCTATATTTTTTTTTTGTTATGAAATAATCTAGAACTATTATTTTCGATGAAAAATAAAAAAAAAAATATAAAATGATAGCTTTTGAAATTTTCAGGAGTTCTATGATTAAACTGAAGTTTTCATTTTCCATCATAGTAATATTATTTTCAAACTTTCTGAATATGAAAATGAAGTGAAATATATATATATATATATATATATATATATATATATATATATATTCACAACTATCAAGAAAGAAAAAATTAAAAAGAAATAAATATTAATAATTGAGTGTTTTTTTTTTTTTTTTCTAGATATATTTTCCATATAAATGATTTTTTTAAATGATTTATTAAATATTTTTCAATAAAAAAAATATTAATAATATAAAACAATGAATAATTTTCAATTAAATATTTCATATTTACAAAAATTAAAATTAAAACAAAAAATTAAAAAATGTGATCGGAATAAATATAATAATAATACTAATACCTTAAGAGTAATCTTTTTTCAATTAAATGTTTTTCAACAGGTCAATTTTGATAAATTTTTTCTGAACAAAATTTCCGTAAAAACGAAGATTTTGAATCGAATGTAATTTTTGGGTTGTTAAAATGTTTATGGGTTAATTTCACAGAATAGATATCTTCTTTATTCCTATTTTCATGTGCTACCAAGTGTTTTGAAATCCAATTAAGAATCTTTTTTGCGCCACCAAAGTCCAATTCAAATTGATTAAATAATTTTGGAATAAATAATTTTTTTTGGTTTGTAGAAATTAAAGGTTTTAATATGGATTTTGTAATTTTGTTTAATGATGTCTCCATGGTTCTTGGTCTATGGATGGTAACATATGAAGGGAAATTATAATTTATTGTACAAAAATGAATTCTAGGATCTACTGGCTTTATTGAAAATCTTTTTCTTTCATCCATGTCTAAAAAGAAATAAGGGGAATTGTGTGCTGAGTGTGTGTTCCCACGTAGAATGCCATGTATGATATCATTTAGAGAGAAAAAGAAATTATTTATGCGATATATAGAAGTTTTCATAAACTTTTCAACACTTGGGCGGTCTTTGGGAATCCCATTAATAATAAAACTATGCAAGGTAAGTGTATTAAACAAATTCAAAAAAAAGCAAATTCTTTCATTTCTATTTAATTTTTTCAATTTGACATTTTTTAACAATGCACTTCGGTCAACAAATCTTCTAAATGGTATTGATTTACTAATTTTTTTAAAATTGATTTTATTAGTAAGTATACAATATGATGCGTTAATTAAATCTAAAATATTTGTTAATAATTCTTCTCCGAGTTGGTATGCGTTTTTATTTTCACCAAATGTTTTTTTTTCGTCATTCAATGCTTTTTTTTTGAAATTATTTTTTTTTCGAAACACTAATTTGCAGATTTTTTTGCCAGGTTCCAAATCAATTGTCGAGTCTTTTCTTAAGTATTTGAGACAAATTGGATAATATTTGGAATATTTAAATTTATCAAATGAATTTAAATTTAAATGATCAAATACAATTTTATGTGCTTCGTCAAACATTTCAATGGTAAAATCCCTTTTTTTTAATTGGTTTAATATTCCCATTCTGCATTGAAAAGCAATATTTATTTCAAATAATGATTCCGGTTTAATATATTTTGAAATTATTTGTTTTGCAGTTTTTGTTATTTGCTATGTTTGTTTTATTTGTTTATTGAAATTTTAATAAACATAAAAATATCGAAAAAAGAGTAATAGATAAATGGGATATGGAAAGGGGGGGGGTTAAAAGAAATAATGTTTTTTTATTAATGCATTTTTTGTACCCACAATTGAATCAAAGCCTATTGGACTTGTATGAAAGAATTTTTTCAGAAACTTTATCATTTGTTTATATATGTATTTGTAATCTGTGTTAGTTAGGAGAACATACAATATTTTTCTATATTATTATTTTTTTTTTATTTTTTCAATAATTAAAAGTTTTGATGATAACATATATTATCATGATATTAACAACAATTTGCGATAGTATTAAAAAAATAGTGATTAGTCCTACCTTATCGTGAAAAATAATAAAATTGTGAAATTCCACATTATCCTGAATTAATTAATTATCCCAAAAAAAGGAAAATTATTATTTTAATTTCATTTTTAAAAAAAAATCTCTTGACTTTTATAAAGCCTTGAGACTTTTATAACACTTTCCACTTTAAAAATGTTAGAAAGTGTTTGTAAGGATTATTAATCGTCTTCAAGTGTTTGAAAGTTTTGAAAAACCTAAATTTTAGTAACGCAATGAGAATATTTGTTGTTAAAAAATAATATGATTTTTCTTTTCTTTTTTTTTTGTTACAAAATATAAAATCTCAAACAAATATTATGATCATACTAATAATTACCCATTCCAACAAGGGATTTGAATATAAAATAGATGTATTTTTTTTTAAATGGGGTTGTTAGCTTCACAATTTTAAATAACCAAAAAGAATAAAGAGTAATTTTCCTTTCTTATTGATGATTGATCAAAAAAAAAAAATTGTGAACTCTAGTTGTCCTTTCAGGCCAATAAAAAGATGCTCAAAGAAGAAGAGAAAGAAGAAGAGAACAATTGTACAAAAAAATATTAACAATTGGTGATAATGTGACAAGGTTGTTGTGAAAGCTTTTTGAAGAGTTATCCAACTCCTTTTAGCTTTCTGAGAATAAATTGAAAATGTTATCACTCAAGAACATATTTTTTAAAGAACTAGCGAAGAGTTGATTTTTTTAGAAGATCTCTTATATTTATCACAATTTACAACACTACAATTACTGGTGGAAATATTTATTTCTCTTTAGTTCTTATTGTTGTTGATCTAAAACTATCGATAGGTTTGTCAACTAAACCAAAAGAAAATACAATAAAAACTCTTTGATCTGATCCTTGATTGAGTCAAGTATCTTTTTTGTTTGTTTTTTAAAAGAATAACTTTTTTTCACATATAGTAGGGGAAAAAATACCTTACATGAAAAAAATACCAGGCAAGGTTTTTAATTGTAAATATTAGGAAAATTTTTGTACAATTATTAATACTTAAAATCAAATCCTTATTATAAATAACCAAATTTTAATTATGAGCCAAGTAATAAACCTACCTAATGTTCATTAAAGTAGGGTGTCTATAGAATACTCAAGTAATTGTTTGATAGCTAAAGTAGATCAACTTTTTTTGAAACACAATTGTGTTTTATAGAGTTTTAAGAGAGAGTTTGGAAAATGATGATTTCTATTCTTGTTTTCTGATTGATTGAATGTTATTTTGAACAAGCGTAATTTAATTAATCATCATTCTAATAAGTGGGTGCATTATAATTTTAAAAGTTTGGTTTTTAAAAAAACGCAAGATAAAAAATTCTTATTAAGGGACTAGTCTTCTCCGACAACAAGGCAAAATTTTAAAATATGTTATTGGTGGTATTCTCTACTTTCGTATTTTGTATATCCCAAGTGTCAAAAAATTCTGATCGACTAAGAAAGCCTTCTTGGAAAATTAGTTTAGTGCGATCAATTTTTTTTTTCCATTTTTTCTGAAATTGAAAACTATTAAATTCATTTTATTTCTGACATTTTATCTAGTTTTTACCCCATTTATTGTCATTTTCAACATTATTATACTATAAAATTTCTTTGTTACCAGTAATATTAATTTAAAGATTTTTTTTTAATTTTGAGATAAAACTTTTAGTTCACCAAAAAAAAAATGATATATTCAACGGATTAAAAAATAATTGTCTTTTTTTTAAGAAGAGTAGTTATAGTAATCAAAGTTTTGTGGTCATTTAAAAATTTTACTCAGAAATTTTGTTTTTGTTTTAAGATGAAATTCGATTTTTCAAAATAAAATTTTCTTGAAGATATTTGGGAATTAAGTAACTTTATCCTCAAAATTCAAAATCGTTTTTTTTTCTGACCAAAAATCATTTAAATTGTTATAAGGATTCTTGTGAATAAGACCAAACAATTTGTTAAAAAAATTTTTCAAAATTGAAAATTGTTTTGCATTTTTTTTTCATTTTTTGAAAACCAGAAAACAACTTTTTCAAAACATTAAAGAAAAAATTTTTTTTTTGCATAATAGATCTCAATTTAATTGATAAATTGGAGTTAAGCTTCTACCGAATATTCATTTATTGAATCAATTTTACAACGAATAGTTTTAATTACTAAGATTTGAATTGAAATATTAATCAAAGAAATTGAAACCAAATAAAAAATTTGCTTTCGAAATCGATACTTTCCAACATAAAACGAAAAATATGTTTTCCCATTTTCAAGAATTAACTTAATTCTTAAACAAAATAATAGGTTACTTTTTTTCGTTTTATATTGGAAAGATGCAAATTTTGAATTTCAAAACAGAGACTCAAATCAATAAATTGTTTAAATGAGGTTAACTCGTCCATTTCATAAGTCGAAACACAAATTACCAAAAAAAAAAATTTCAAAATCTTTACAAGATTTCCTTTTATTTTCAAAAATGACTACTCCCTTAATAGTAAATAATTTTTTTATTTTTTTACGATGAAAATTTTAAAAAATCGAATATCTTGTGAAAAATATATCTCTTTCGGGACGGGAAAACACGATCCAAAGTAACACTAAATCTGTAATCAGTTAACCCATGGGACCTCGTAAATGGTATCCTAACAACACCTTTCTTAATAGGTGATGAGTACAAAAGTTTTTTGATCTTGAATTTTTTTTTGAAATGAATAGTAAATTTTGCTTCATTATTTCATATATTTTCTTGTTTTGTTGTGTTTTTTATTGTTTTTTGAAACTTTGTTTTTCTCTTAACAAAAGACTTTATTCTTTAAAAAGTGATTTTTAAAACATTAAAAAAAGTCAATTTTTCGAAAATCTGGAAAATCCATTTTAAAAAGTTTCTATTGGTATCCTAAATGGAATTAAAAAAAATGGTTCATTAGTACAGTGTTACCCGTGGTTTTTTATTTTTTTGGATCAAAAACAACAAAGATTCATAAAATTAGCTGTCCAATTTTCAACTTATTTCTCATCTTGGCAGATAAAAAAAAAACATTTTAAAAACATAATTTACAAATGTAAAAAGATGAGATCAGATTATTTACAATAACAAAAGATCTTTCTTTTATTTTTTTTAACAAAATGATTTAACGGATCAAAAACCATTTTCCAATGCTCGAGTATAATGAACTCCTCATGGTCTAGACCTTATTTGTTAAGTTTGTTTTGTGAAAAATTCTTTTTATAAGTTTATATTTTCTAGAAAAAAATTTAGTTATTAAATGAAAAGGAAAAAAGTTCATACTAGCAATAGAATTGAAGAACATCATTGTGTACTCTATAACAAACATGTACTTCAAAAATTTGCCTTCAATGTTCAATTTACTGTAAAAGATAAATTACCTTCATAAAAAATGCTTTGAAAAATTCCATCAATTGATCTAAAAATAAATGACTTTCGATAGAATTGAACTCCAAACCTTCACTTTTCTTCAAATTTTATTTTTTTTACTCAATAGTTTAATTAATTTTTTAATTTTTTATTTTTTTTGTTTTGCCAGGATCTCTTTTTGTACAAACACTCAAAATTAGCCCAAAGAATACATTACTAAAATATCTCCATTTTGTATCAAACAAAAAATTTTTTAAACTGAATTATTAAAATTTTATCCTTATTTTTTTTTAATGTTTTTTCCCTTTTGAAAAAGTTACAGTGACCAATAAAGAGTATGAAACAATCGATCAGAAAATGATTTGATTTTATGTTATTAACTATTGTTTTGCAAGTTTAAAATGTCTTATGATCCTAATTTTTTTCCAACCTAAAGATCGGTACAAAACCCCCCCTCCCGTCCAGAAAGAGATATTATGAAATAGATTTTGATAAAAAATGATATGTATTGAAATTTTTCCATTGTACATTGTGTAAGTAACATTGTATTTAAAATATTATAAAAAATATATATTATAGTGTTTAAATAATATACAGTGCTTTATTAAACAAAATTTATATTTTGCCTCCAAATAATTTAAAAAGAAATATAAAAAGAAAAAGAAATAATTACTCTTTGTGTTACACAATTTTGCTTAAATGATTTAACGTCTTGCCAAAACATCAAATTTTCTTGGTTAAACTCTTTGCAAAGATACTCTTGGAAAAATGCAATACACATAGGAATCGTTAATAGCTGCGTAAGTGAATTTATTTCAAATTGTGTTTTGTCGAATTCACTTTCTGTAATACAAAAGGACACTGCTCTTTTTTTGGTTGTTCTTGGTGATAACTTTTTAAGTTTCATTTCTGAGTCTATTTTTGTTTTTGTGGTTGATTTTGAAAGAGATTTTGGACGGATCGTATCTGATTTTATTCTCATATAATCTAATTTTTGTGAAATTTTGTATTTGTTGATCACAGATTTTGATCTGGGAATCTTTTTTAAAGTAAAGGTCACGTTACCCATTCTAGTAATTTTTTCATTCAGGGTGAATTTTCTAAATGTTGTTTTTTCCAATTTGGAACTTTTTTTTTTGTTCATCAATTTAATAAGGGGATGATCATCAATGTCATTTTTTTCTTTAATAATTGAGTTGTCCTTTTCGTTATTATTATGTTGACGTCTTGGACAGTTGTTATGGTTATTTTTTTTATTTAGTTGAGCCAAATTGTTTTGATTTATTTTAATTTTTTCTCTTTCTTTTTTTTCTTCTTTTTTTTCTTGTATATTTTTAATTCCATTCCCATTTTCATTTTCATTTCCATTTCCATTTCTGTTTCCATTTCCATTTTCATTTCTGTTTTCATTCCCATGATTACTGAGGTTGATATTCTTATTTTCCATTTCTTTTCCATTTTCCTTTTGTTGGTTTAATAGTTGTAATTTTTTTATTTCTAATTTTAAATGTTTTTTTTCTGTGAGTTGAGCGAAGGATTTCATTTGGATTAACCTAAGTCTTTCTTTGATTCTAAGGAAATTGGTTTGAATGTTACTGAGGTGATTTATTACAAACTTGATTTTTTTAATTCTTTTTTCAATCGATTGTAATTCTTCGTTGTGCTTATTGTATTCAAACAATTGTTTTTTGCCCTCAGTGCTTTGAATAAATGTTTCGTATTGGTGTTTCGTCTGTGCAAGAGATTTTTTTAATTGAATTTTGAGTCTTTTTCTATTTTTTTGAAGAATTTTGTTCAACGATCTTTCTTTTTCTAATTTCAAAAGTTTCTGATTTAAGATTTCTGAAAGTTCCTTTTCGTTTTGTACCTGAATTTTTGAGTTGTGAATTAATTGAGGGTTTTTTTTTTTGTGAAGGAAACGGACTATTTCAATTTTGTCAGGTGCAGAATTATTACGTGGTGATTTTTTACAATGAGCAACTTTATTGGATAATTTTGTTTTCAAATGTGTTTCAATTGAAAAAGTTTGGTTTTTACGAATCCCGAAGTTTGTTTTTTCAATTATTTTTGAAGAGTCTGTTATTCCAATGGTTAACTCGTTATCGAAATTCGACTCAATCCCATTTTGGTAATTTTCTTTCTTTTTTTGGTTGGAGATGTCGGTTTGTTGTTTTTGTTTTTTCTTTTGTTTTTGCTGAGTGTGTTTAAGTTCTTTGGCTCGCTGAGGAATTGTTTTTAGATTTTGAGAACTTTTTGCTTGTTTTATATGTTTTGTTTTGAACAAAAGACTCTTTTGATCATTTGTGGGTCCGCTCTTTTGATAAGCTTTTGTGTTTTGAATTTTATCCAAACTTTTACTTGAATAACAATTTTTCTGTTTCCATTTTTTTTTATTGATGGGATCAATTTCTTGATCTTTTTCACTATCATTACCTGTGTTTATTTCAAGAACTATTTCTGAGTTGGTGTCTTGATCTGTGCATTGATCGGTATTTCGATCTGTGTCTGAGTTTGGGTCTGTGTCTGGATCATTATTGTTCTTCAAAATGTTCTCCTGTATAATTTTTTTTGTTGATGATTTTGACTTCTTCTCGCTTTGTTGAAACAACTTCTTTTCGATTATAGGTTTTTTTGCGTATTGTTTTTGGTCACCCTTGTATTTGGCAATTTTTGTTTGAAGTGATTTTTTTTCATCAAGCTGGTTCATCAACCTTTCATTTAGCTGTTTCAATTTTTCAGGAAGTTCGTAACTAAAATGGTGGATTTTTAATCTTTCTTTCTTTTCCCGTAGATCACACAAATGCTCATGGAATAACTCAATTTGTTGCCTCAATCGATCCAGTGAAATTAAATCATTCGAACAACGTGAAGTGTGTGTACTTTGGATTAAATTTCTTGGTAGTGATCTTCTTCTTGATATGTGAAATAAGTTTGGTAAGAATCCTTTGACTCTCAAATTTTTTTGGCTCATTCCTAAATTTATTTTTTTTTTTATTTTTTTTTTTATGACAAACAATGATTACTCTTTTGTGTTTTTTTACTTTTGAGATTTTTACGTTTGTGGTAAAATGCTAATTCAAGTCAAAAAGAAAATTAACTTGGAGGAAAAAAATTTTTTGTCTTTTTTCAACAAATTTGAATTTTTCAAAATTAGGTGAACAAAAATGAAATAATTTTTTTTTTTCTTGTTAGTTAATTTGGGTAAAATCAAATTTTGTCACATTAGAACTTTTGGTTGCCCTCGTTCAGTTTTTATTCTTATTTCTGAGTAAAGTACAGAAGTTAAGAAAAAATATTTTCTAGTTTCCAAAAAACAAGTAGAAATGTCAAACAACGAAAAGTTCTTTGGGAACTGAGACAAGTGAATTTGATTTTTGATAAAATTTTTGTCCAATATGATCTTTGAGTATCATTTTTTATTTTTTCGTTTTATCATCCACTTAAAAAATATAACGAAAATGAAATAATAAAAATATATCTACTTATTATTCAATAGAAGATAATAATGTCTATCACCAGAGTAGTTCTCCTGTTATCTATTTGGATTTATTTCCCATGTGCTTTTTGAAAAATTCAAATCCTCTATCTTGACATTTTATTATGTTTTCTGATAATTTGCTATCAAATGATCAATAATTGAAATTAATTTTCAATTGAAAAAAAATATCGAAAATAAAACAAGATTTTTGTCTCAATCCAAATAATAAAAAAACTAAAAAAAAAAAAACATATACCAAAAGAACTCTTATAACTTGTTATTTGGCTAGACAAAAACAGTCACTTAAAATTCAATTTTTGAAAAGTTCAATAATAATTTCGAAAAAGTTCTTTTTATTTTTAAAGAAAGGATTTTTTCTAATGGGTTAAAAATTCAATTCTTTTAATTGGTTTTGCAGTTTTTACTGTTATATGAGTTGGAAATATTGACCTCGCATAAAGAGAGTCCAATTTAATAGATGCTTTGATAAATAAAAAACAATAACAAATTTTTTGTGAATAAGTTCACACTAAATAATATATTTATAAAACTGAGGCAAAAATTGATACTGTCAGAATAACGATATATAAAAGAAGATTTAAGTAAACTTCAACTGGAAATGATTACAAAGATATTGGTAGATGGATCAATGAAAAAATTATAAACTCATTATAAATCACTTGGAGTGGTACTAAGATTTTTTATTAAACAGGGGATTAAATTTGTTCTGTATGGAAAACCATTTACAAAAGAAAATCCAAATTAATCCCAAAATTAAATATTTTAGGTTCGGATTACAGTAAGTTCCACAATTAAGAAATAAACTTTCTAAAAAATTTAAGGCACAAAAAAATTCCAAATTAAGGGTCAAAATTCGTATTTAACTTTAATAGTTTGTATATAAAAAAAAATAAAAAAATGTGTCATAACATGAGATTTTTTTATGTCTTGATTTTCATTCAAAACTGGTACCTTAAAATAGAACTGGTTTTTATTAATCAGATTTCTTCCTTTGGGGGGGTGGAATGAATTTTGAAATATTAATTGAAAATCAATAAAGTCTAAAGGATTGGAAAATTGGCAGAAAAATACTCAAATTACTCAATTAAAAAAGAGTACAAGTTGGAAATGTCCATATTTTTTCAAGAATTTAAAAGAATTGAGTAAAAGTAAAGTTTTTTTCAATTTTTATAAATAATGGAAAACTCACTTTAGCTTTTTTTATTTGAGAAATTAAAAGAAAATCTCTAATTTTTTTTTTTTTGTTTCAAAAATTAATAAAAACATGGTCACTTCCCGATATTAAATAAGACTCTTTAAAATATTGATAAATCATCACTATTCAATGAAATATTAAAAAAAACCCATATCATACATTGCTATAAATTACCTGTGTTCTCTTGGATTCAAAATAATTCATAAAAATCTTATATTTTACTTTTTTCTTTTATCTTCTGGAAAGGTTAACTAATTTATATATATATATATAATTATTGTTTTTGTTAGGAAAACAAGTGATTTTCTCATCAAAAAAAAAAAAAATGAAAAAAAGTTAATGATGATTCTTCATGATTCAAAAGCTTTTTCTCAATTAATTAAAACCCTGGAAAAGTTAACGATAAGTGTTTTAAAGTGCCTAGCTCTTGTAGAATTCAAAATTTTTGAGTAAAATCGATTTTCTTTCCTTTAATTCCTTTGAATTCTAGAAAAGTTAACGAAAAGTGTATTAAAGTACCGTAGAGTGACTGGGTTTTCTTGAGGTTTTCTGTTTTATTTGTTAAGTGTTCTAGGTTTTTTTTTACTTTTTGAAATGAACAGAAAATTTTAATAATTTTTCGGTTTATTTCAAAAAGTAAAAATAACCTAATGAAAATCAATCAATTTTCCAAATAAACATAAAAATAAAGAAAGCCTAACGGCGCTTTTTTTAATTTAAAAGTATGGAAAAAAATCAAAGATTTTACTCAATTCTTTTGAATTCTAGAAAACCTATCATTGATACTTTGTTAATTTATAAATGTAAAAAAAAATTACAAAAAATTTCTTCTTATTTCTTAAATTGATAAAAGTCTAACTACATACCATTAGATTTTATTTCGGTCATGAAAGTGATATTATTTTTTTATATTTAATCTTTCAATACTTTTTTTTTCAACTCGTTAGTTTTATTGTTAAAATTTTCTTTAATTACTCCTTTCTCTCAAAAAATAAAACAATAAAAATTTTCTATTTTTTAATTTGTCAAATCCTTAATGTTTAATTTTTTTATTCAATCTAAAAGAGTTTTTCTTGTTTTAAATGGATTTTTCCAATAAAGCCAAAAAGTACATCTAAACTCCATTCCAAAAATTTGAACACACCCAAAATCAGAACTATACAAAAAAACAAACTCAATATATTATATTTTTCCAAAAGTAATCTTAAACCACATTTAAGTTATCTAGTATTAATGTTTTTATAAGTAATCATTTTCGAAATAATTCAAATTAACAAAAACAATAAGAATAATATCTAAGATATTATTTGTAATAAAGACTCATTATTTATCTAATCATTGGTTAATGATAAAGAAAATAATTATTCTTTATAGAAATCCTTAAACAAAAATTAAGAAATTAGGATTGTAAGAGGGAATTAATTTCCTCCCTTGAAAATAAAAAAAATAAATAAAAATAAGTAATTATTTTCATCTAAATAAAAGAAAAAAATATAAACCAAAAAAAAAAAAAAATGTGTGTCCAAAATAATGAAACAAGCTGAACATAATACTTTAATGGTTAAATTTGTTGAAATTTCCCCTACAATTATTGATCAATTAAATAATAAGATACCATCAACGAATTGTAACTGATTTTTCTATTTTGAAGAAATTCAACACTGGAGATCTATCAACTATTAATCAAATAACAATTTCCAGATTTAACAAAATAGATTACGTAAATGAAAAAAAGGAAATGAAAACAAAACAAAAAAGACAAAAAATGAAAAAATTTGTAAAATCTAAATTATACCCAAATTGAATGTTAAGTGGAGTATTGTTATTCTAACAACCAGTTAAATTGTGTCCAAATTTTTGGAATTGTGGTTATTATCTTTTTATTATCTAAAATCAAAAGAAATTTTTTTTATTAATTTCTGTTTTGATCCATTCAAATTATTTTAAATTACTGAAATATATTTTATAACTTTTTTGAGCTCTTGTACCATTTTTTAGATATTGCTTTCTCTTTATAAGTTTTATATTTTTCGAAAACATAAACATATTAAATTCAATAAAAATTCAAAATAAAAAAATGAATTATTTATTGATTTTGCTCATGAAACAACATTAAAAAGAAATGGTATTTTTTTGTATTGTATTTATTTTTCCTCTTCTCTCATTTATAGATTTATCATAATATAAACCATTTCAAAAAGTGTAACTAATCTTAAATAATAAATTATATATATATATATATATATATATTCGTTAGTATCCAAGAACAAGAAATAATTAAATCTGATTTGTAATTCACTTTTAAATGATTCTGAATTCAGAAAAACCGGATATTTTTTATTATTATTATTTTGAAGGGAGGAAATTAATTTCCTCTTACAAACCTAATTTCTAAATTTTTGTTTAGAAATTTTAATAGAGAATCATAATTTTCTTTATCATTAGCCAATGAGAAGATGAATAATGAATCTTTATTTTGAACAATATCAAAGATATTATTATTATTTTTTTTATTTATTTGGATTAATTCTTTAATCCAGATTTTTTGGTTCTTTTTATAGAGCAGGCAATTCTATAAAAAATGATCGGTATCTTCATCTATTTATGTGTTATGGTATTTTTTACACAAGTTACATGATTTTGTTTTTATTTTATTCTTATCATAAACATAATAATATCTGTTTAAATAATTTGTGAAGTTTCGTAGTTTTAAAATTGAAGTTGATCCTTTCCATTTTAAATATTTTTTGTCGTAATGTTTTTTTTAATTTAATAAATAAAGAGAAAATTTATAAATTATTCTGTTTATTTCTTAAATTAAAAAAAACCTAGACACGACTGTTTATTTATTTTATTGTTATATCTAATAATTTTTAAATGTTCTTGGCCTTTCCATCCAGAAAAATTTATTATCAAGTTATCTCTAAATTGGTTTAGATTTAATTCTAATAATTTTAAGTTTTCTATTTCCCAATTAATATTTTCATTATCCTTTTTTGAAAACTTTAAAATTTTGGATATAGGTCTAAAAACAAGAATTTATAATTTCTTTTTGAGTTTATATCTTCTTTTATAAACTCTGTTTCAGTCAAAGGGGCCCAACGTTTTTTTCAAATATCAATTATTTTATATAATTGACCTTTGAAGAACAAATAAGAAATAAAGAGAATAATACACCTAAAAGAAATGTTGATATATTTCTTGAAGAAAACTAATTAATCAATAAATTTTCTTAAAAATTGAAAAACTCAAATTCTTAGGGCCCTATTGAGTAAAACAACGATGTTCGTTTTGAACTTCTACTGGTATTCGAATAATAAATATGAAACATTTTTCACTTCGTTTTCCATACTTTTCTTTTAGAAATTAAGCCCCCAAACGAAGTTTGTTGGTATTTGTGGTCTCTATTTGAAAAATGAAAGGAAAATGACGTGGAAATTTTTCAAATTTATTAAACAAATATCAAGATCAAAGATCGAATTGAGTTGCAATCGAAATCGATATGGTTTCTCAACAATCTTTACATGGTTTCAATGACATTAGAATATCACATTTTTACCAAGTGACCATTGATCTTGCAATAAAAAATTTTTTGCAAATGAATGATGTTTTTAAAAAAAAAAACAAAAAAAAAAAACAAAAATGTGTAGAAATGTGAAAAAATGATTTCAATTTTGATAATTTGCAAAATAAAATTTTTCTTCTAATATCTATGTAAAAACTTTAATCACATGTATTTTACCATTATAACTGGGCCCCTTTGACTGAAAAATAGTTTATATTGAAATTCTGACTTGGTCAATTTTTGCTTCGGTTTTATTGATTATCTTTGGGGAAGTGTGGATTAATTTTTAAGAATTTTGTTATCTTTTTATTTATCCAAACATCAATTGAGTCGAAATATTTTTGGGTTGGATTAAATATAACTAATATATAAAATAATTGGCTAATGCATATTGATTTAAACATTTGTAATTTTACTCCATTTGCTAAATTTTGTTGGTTAAAAATCATCTTTATTTTTTTGAAGTTACTTTAAAGTTTTTTGAAGTTTTTTTTTAAATGTTTTTTTTTTCACGCCAAATACCTAAATATTTTCTTTTAATTAATTGATTTGATTTTAAAGTTTTTTTAGTATTTGGATTCAAAAACCTGATATTTTACAAATTAAAAAACAATAAAACCAAAAACTGAAAAAAAGTGAGTCACAATTTTTGAAATAGTATTACTGATATATATATATATATATATATATATATATACATAGGCACTTTCACTGAAAAAAAGTTAACAACAAGATTTTTTGCTAACCATTAAATTCATTTTAAAAGACATTAGATTGTCTCAATTTTCTGAGTAATTATTTGTCTTTTCAAAGATCTTTTTTTTTTCGAAATGATCTTTTGCAAAAAAAAATAAAAAAAAAAAAAGAAAAAAAAGAAAAAGAAAAGAAAAACAAAAATTTGAATTAAATTTGTAAAAGCTAAACAAAAAATTTGGAAAATTGAAAAAGCAAAACAAAAATTTAACTAAATTAGAAAAAATGAAACTGATCCAAAAAGTTGAAAATATTTTTATTGATAAAAGAATATTTGAATAAATCCTCAAACAACTTGCTTTAACATTATAAAGTGAGTAAAAATTTTTTAAAAATAGTTCATATTCAAATAAAATACCTTTATATGAAATTATAAGGATCTGTATACAAATAAATATATACCCCCCCCTCATAAATCAATATTTCAAAAGAAATACTTATCTCTTTTTTTGATTTTTTTTTACAAACCTTTTTCGAGTAAAAATGGTATAGTTATAATAGATTAAAATACATGTGTTTAAAGAGTTTAAATGGATATTAGAAGAAAAAAATTATTTTGGGAATTATAAATTTCAATCATTTTTTCACTTTTTTGTTTTTTTTTTCTTTTTTTCGATTATTTTTTAAACACTTATTTAATTCATTAGCAAATTGTTTTTTTATTACAAGATCTATTGTTACTATGTAAAAAAAATAAAAACCTTTTATTCTATGGTTACTGAAAAGGTGAAAATGATTGTAGAGAAATCATTTTGTTTTATATTAGAATTTTTTTTGGATCATAAATTGTACGATCAAAATGAACATGTTGTTTTTCTCAATAAGCTAATGAGAATTTATGTTTTTCAATTTTAAGAAAAATCATTGATTTCTTAATTGTATTTCATATAGAATACCAACTATTCTTTGGTGTGTGTTATTCTACTTATTTCTGAGTTAATCTTCAAGTGTCAATTATAAAAAAAATTTGATTTTTGAAAAAAACTTTTTTTTTTGGATACCACTTTGACTGGAAGAAAATTTTATTTATATATAAGATCTTTAGATGAAATTGTAAGGATATATATACAAATACAGATATACTCCCCCCCCTCATAAATCAACATTTAGAAAGAAATCAATAAACTGAAGAAAAAAAAAATTATCAATGAATTTCAAATGATAATGTTTGATTTTTTAAAAAAATAAAAATAAGGCAAAAATAATAATTTCTATTTATTGGATCAATACAAATAAATGATTTATTAAAACAAGAAAAAAATAAAAAATTAAATGAAAAAAAAATACTAATAATGCTTTTAAAGTTATCCATATTTATAGACAATTTCATGTTAGTAATTTTAAATTTTTATGATCTGAAGAATAATACCTTGATCTATAAAATATTATCAAATCTTTGTTTTAACAATTTTCGTGTTTCTTCAAATCATAATAAAAATAAAATTATAAATGAATTATTGAATGTAAAATCTTTAAAAGAATATAAATTGATTTTTGGGGATTTTTGATTGATAACAAAATTTTCTGATTTTGATTATTTTTTTATATTTTTTATAATTTTATTTTTAAAATAATATTATTACAATTTTGTTCCGATTATTTTTGTTTTATTGAATTTATTTAATCATTTATCTTGTTTTAATTAAAAAAAGAGAATTATTAAGAAAATTTTTTTAAAAAAAAAATATATATTCAATTGGTAATATTAATATATATATATATATATAAATATGTATGTATTTATGTGTGTATGTGTATGTATATGTGTATGTTTATATTTCAATCAAACTAGTTGAATAAAGTTGAATCTAATTTTTTAACCTTTTCCACAACATGTTTACCATAATTATATTTAGATAATTCATCAAGATGTGGTTTAATACAAATTACTATTCTCTTTCTTTCAGATATATCGGCCAAATCTAAAATCTTTTGGACAACATAATTGCCATATTGGTCCTTCATCATATCTTTTAAAGCTTCTCCTTCATTTTCTAAAATCTTATCAATAATTTGAGATTTTTCTTGGTCGGTTCCATTGAAAAGGCATTTTTCAACAACATTCGAAGCGAATTTATGAAGACTAAAATCATGAACATTTGGAATAATTTTTGAAATAATTAAGGATTTTTGTTTTCTTGTACCTTCTGTTAATAAAAATTGAATAACATAATTTCCATATTGTTCTTTGACAAAAGGCGTTACTAATTCGAATAATTCTTCTAAGATGGTGTTCTATTATTGTTTATTAAATAAAATAAAAAATTATAAATTAATGATGATAATAATAATTAGTTATTAGCAATTATAATAATGCATAAAAAAAATAAATAAAAGTTGGATTTAGGATTTAAAATGAAAAAAATGTTAGTTTTTCTCAAGATCAATTATTTTAAAAAATAAATAAGACTAAAATATTTTTCCAAAAACTTTTACTCACTTTATAATGCTACTGGTAGTAGTTTTGTTGGGGGTTTGTCCTATATTGTTATCAAAATAATCGAGATAATTCTTAGATCAGAAAAATTTATTCTAATTTTGTATCAGAATTATTTTTTCTTTTTGTAATTTTTTTTTTCTTCAAATTTCTTTTCAAATTTTTGTTTTTCTTTTGTTTTTTCTTTGTCTCTTTTCTCTTTCTTTTTTTTTTTCTTTTCTTTTTTTTTTTTTTTTTTTTTTTTTTTTTTTTTTCTTTTTCTTTTTTTTTTTTGTTTTTTTTCCAAAGATCAGTTTGAAAAAAAAAAAAAGTAACTTTGAAAATAAAAAGAATTATTAAGAAAATTGCGACTATTTAATGTAATTTAAAATGAATATACTTATTAGCAAAGAATGTTCTTGTTAACCTTTTTTCATTGAAATTCCAGTAATAAAAAATTTCTAAACTCATTTCAAAAATTGTGATTCACTTTTTTTTTTAGTTTTTGATTTTATTTTTACAATACCAAGCTTTAATATGTTTAGGATAATTAAAAATAGAATTATTAACCAGCTTTAAAAATTATTTTTCATTGAATACTAAATATATATTTCAATTTATTATTTCAGACGAGTAACAATTTTTGAAATATCGTTTACTTAAAAACAAATATTTACAATAAAATGAAATTTGAAAATCAATCCGAGTATTTAAAAGTTTTAATTGATAGCAAATTACTATTTTTTTTTTTTCAAAATATTTTTTTTTATTTACTGGACAGAAAAGTTTCTTTTGTAAATAATATTATTATTTTCTAGTTTTTTAAATATCAGAGCAATCTATTTAAAAAAAAAAAAGAAACAATATCATCAATAATGATCCTCAACTAGGTTTCAAGGTTTTATCGGTAATTGATACTTATCAAAATCAGATTAAACAAAATGTTAACAAAATAATGTTAAAAGAATTTGAATGAAAAATGATTGTTTATTCAGATATATAAAAATTTGTTTCTTTTTGGTAACAGTATTTATTAAAAAAAGCAAAACATTTAAAATTTTCAGTACATCCATCAGAATCTTTATAGATAATTTTCGATTTTTTTCTATTATGAAGTTTAAAATTTTTGTACAAGATTGTAATTTTTTTGACTTTTTACTTTAGAAATGTTTTTTTTCTAAATAAAAATGGTGGGTTATTGGGTTATAATATTTTAATATATTAATTTGATCACTATTTTAATTCTAATAATTAAAAACAATTAAAAGAAATTTTTTAAATTATTTAACTTTTCACAATTATTTTTGTGATTTCTTGGAATTAAAAAATTTTCATTTTTTAACCAAGAACAAATTAAATAATTTTGGCTTTTTTTTTTCAAATACTTTATATTAAAAACCAATTATTATTTTAATAAACAACGATACTCAAATTTGGATCTTTTATTGTTTGGCATTTAATTCATCATAATTTTGAGTTTTGAGATTTATGTAGAGATATGTAGGTTTTAATTTTTTTTTCTTTAACTCATCATATTAATTTCATTATTAAAAGGTAATTAACTTTTTTTAAAATTAAATAATTAGTAATTTTCAAAAAGTGAAAACTAAAAGTTTTAAAAAGGATACAGAAAAGAGATTTAATAACTTGAATAAAAAAGCTTTATAATGAATTATGAAAACTTTTTGTTTTGAATTTTTTAAACCCACTTTTAATATGTAAAATATTTTGTAATTTTGAATTTTATATAAAAAAAAAATTGAAATTGTGTGTAAATTTATGCTAAATATGGGGAAAAGAAAGAGTTTGCGGTCTGTGGTATGAAGTAAGGATATGTGATCTGAGTCTGGTTGCTGAAATAAAGAAAAAATCAAAAATGAAGAAATGAAAATTATTTTACCAAAAGTGTTCCAGTATAATATTTTAAAATTCTTTGTACGACTCTACATCCAAAGGGATGCTTTGTTAAGGTTTCAATTCTCTCTGCAAAAATTTTAATAATAAATTCAACATCGGTATTGGGGAGACATTCGATACATTTTTGGATTACATGGTTACCATTTTGATCATAGACCAATTGAAGAACGTTGCCATATAATTCTTTAATGACTTTATGTTTTGATTCCAAATCGACTACCTCAAGTGCTTTTTGAACCACTCTACAGCCATAAATATCTAAGGAAAGTTCAAAAATATGCCCAAATAAGAGGTTCATTAATCTTGAAACATGTTTAGTTGATCCTATTGAGAAATAAGTGTAAGGATACGGGTATGGATATGGATAATTATTTGTAAAGATGATTTGGTTTGTTTAAATTTTTGAAAGAATTTATTTTTAATTTATATTAAAATTCACTTTCAAAAATCTTTTTGAAAAAAAAAAAAAAAAAAAAAAAAAGAAGAAAGAAAAAATGTACCATATTCAAAAAATTTCTGAATTACATAATTCCCAAAAACATGCTTAATTAAATTAATTGCCTTAAATTCAATTCGATTCAAAATTTCATCTTTTTCTTCATCCGAGGCATATTGTAATTTTTGTTGGATGAATCTTGATCCAAATTGGTCTTTACATAATTCTGGTATGTGTTCAATTATTTCGGATAATTGATAGTTTTTTGAATCTTTTTTTCTATTTTTAAATTCTTCCAAAAAATTTAAAGATCGAGACCTTTGGATTTTAACAGTATTAATAGTATTATTTTTTCTATTCTTATTAAACATTGTCTGGTTTCGTCCACGTTCTCTTAATTGCTGCTGCTGTTGCTGCTGTTGCTGTTGCTGGTTTTGTCCCATTTGTTTATGAAATGAGTTTTGTTGTTTAAACTGTTGCTGTTGCTGTTTCTGTTGTTGTTGGAGATTAAAATTTGGGTTTTGAGAATAAAAGTTGTTTTGGTTTTGGTTTTGGTTTTGGTTTTGATTTTGATAAATTGTTGGATATTGATCATACATTGGAGAGTTAGTATTTGGATTTCTATTAAAATTATAATAATTCTGATTGTTTTCATATCCTTTGTGATAATTATACTGTGGCTGAGAAAAATAGTTTCTGTTGGGATAATTCCTTTCTTTATTCAAGGTTTCCTTTTGATCATAATATTTATTATAATTTCCAAATCTATTGTTATTATTGATATTTTGGTTTCGATTCATTTCAAAGCTGCGGCTATAATTGGTATTATTTGTGGTATTATTGTTATATTGGTTGTTATGCATAAAATTCTTTGAATTAAACATATTACTATTATTTTGAAGATCTTTTTGGTTTTCAAAAGAACTTGTTTCTTTATTGTTATTGTTATTATTCATCTTATTTCTATTGACGCTGTTATTGTTATTGTTATTGTTATCCGTTCTAAACTCGCCTAAACTTTGAGAACGGTTCATTTGTTCAGGCTGAAATTCAAAATTTGGAAAAACTAAAAATTCATTTCTCTTTTTTTTTTTGCTTTCATTATTAAATTGGATACCTCCTTTGTCTTGCTTTGGATAAAACTTTTGTGAATTTTCCTGGAGTCTTTGTAATTTTAAATTCTCTTGCTCGTCAAATAATTTATTTTGTGGGAAAGTGGACAAAGAAGATGACCTTCGAATTGGTTGGAAATTAAAGTTGTTTTGAGGAATATTATAATTTAACGATGAGGACATCATTTCTTTTGAATGCGTTTTTGTTTTGAGATTTTTCTGGTTAATGTTTGGGTTGTTTTCGAATTTGTCATTGTTGTTTTCTGTCTTGCTGTTTAAACTCATCTCGTGGAAACTTAAATTTAAAGAGTTTAAAGGAGACTTTGATAATTTTGATTTGTGTCTTGGCGGAGATAGGGATCCAAAATATAATTTTTTTGATCTGTTTCCTTCTGTCGGCCAACTTATTTCTTGCCCTTGTCCCTGGTGCTCTTGATCGTTTAAAGAGTTGTCTTGGGTTTGGCTATTACTATTATTTTTGTTGCTTAAATTTGGTGAGAAATTATTAACATTACTTTTGTTTGAATTATGTAAGGGATCGTTTTGGAAATTTGAAAAAAATGACACAAAATTTGGGCTTGATGAAGATCTGCTGGATAACTGAGGGTTTAGTTTGTTATTATTTTTATTTTCCAGTTGGTTGTTTTGCATTTTGGATGAAAACAATTCAAATGAATTTGGATTTATTTGGGTTTTTGCTTGGGTTGTAGGTTAGGGTTTTGAGTTTTTTAAGGATTTGTTTTTTATGTGTTTAAAAAAAAAAAAATAAGGCAAAATTAAAAAAAAGGCAATTTTAAAAAAGAGGAACAAATTTATTATTAGAAAAAGTCAATATTTACTTTTTTGTGAGGAAATATTCAATTTAGGTGCGGACTTGTTTGGAGACAAGTTTTTGTTTGTCAAGTTTCTCGAATTAAAAAATAGAGAATTTAAAGTTTTTTGGTTTGTATTTGTATTTGTATTTGGTGGTGACAATTGGATTTTTGGTTGTGTGTTTAGCTGAAAGGAAAATTGTTTTTATGTTAGGTTTATATGTGAGGAAGCAAGAATAAATGGATAAATCCTGAAAATTCAAAAAAAAAAAAAAAAAAAAAGTAAATAAAAAGAAAATGCAAACATCATTATCAAAAAGGGGTGGTGCAGAGTTTGGTCTGAGATTGAAAAAAAGATCTTTGGTTTTTGGTGAAAAGGATGACGACATAACAACATTTTGTTGTTTGAATGTCACTGGCTGGCTATTTACTTCTTGATTTGATTTACTCATCAAAAAAGAAAAGAAAAAAAAAAAAACAAATGTTCAAAAATGATGAAAATTTTAGTCAAAAAAAAATTTGTACTTAGATTTGGGTTTTCTGACAGGGGATTTGTTTTTCACAGATTTAGGAAATGAAAATTAATTTAGTAAAAAGTATTAGAAATATTTAGAATTTATTAGCTTTGCTTTTTTGGGTTTTTCAAAAATAAGAGACGAGTTAGTTGTTGGAATAGCTTTTTTTTTTCATTTAATTAAGTTAGATTGAGAGTAATTTCACTTTTTTTTTTTTTTTGAGAATTTTAATAAAATTTTGAATAATATTCTTCCTCTAAAATCATCTGAATAAAAAGAAAAAGGCACAATACTCAGTTTTCTAGATTACTTTTTCAAACTTTTGGAACTTACTAAATAGAATAATTTTTAGACATTTATTAATTGTTGTTGAAGGAGTTGGTTTAGGAAAATGTCATTTAATAGCTGTTGAATTGGGTTTTATTAGTAAACCTTTAATTTTCAAACAGATTTTTGGAATATTGGTCTTATCCAAGTGTTGACAAAATAAAACGTTTTAAAAAGATTTCTTATGTGTTTCCAAATAACAGAGTGTTTTTTTATAATAGAAGACCTATATCTTAAAAGATCAAAGAAACTAACACTAAACCATATGTAAATATTGCAGTGATCTCTTAAAGTCCTATTATTTAAAAAGATATTCTAAAAATGAAGGATCAAATTGGAAAATTTATCTCAAAAAAGTGAGTTAATTTTTGAAAATTTTAATAATGATGAAAAAAAAAAATTTTCCAAAAAAATCGAGGAAATTACAAAAATTTCGAACAAATTTCATTTCGAGTTTAAATTTTAATTCAAATATATCAAGGAGTTTAGCTTAAAAAATTATTTGGACTTAGATCTACTACTGGATAGTAAATTGAATATTGCCCTAGTAACAAGAAAAAAAAAAGTATAGCTTATATTTTGAAACACTGGTTTTATCGCTGTTGATAACGTATTATTTTGATTACTGTAAACATAAAAGAGTTAAAAATTTGATTGTGTTGAAATTAAAAATCAACTTTTTGGATGATTAATTGTTAAGAGTGGCACTCAATAACTCTATTATAAATATTATTGAACAATAAATTTTTATAATTTTTTTACTCATGATCACATAAACAATTGTTATATTTATTTTTTTTTTAATAATTACTTTTCCCAATCTGGTCAGATTGAAATTCATCCTAACAGTATCTCGGTATTTGTAAAAAAAAAATATTAGAAGCACATAAAGTTTTTCTTTGTTCATTTTTTTTTAATTAGACAGATTAACTTCAATGATTATAAGTATAAAAACCCAAAGATTGATTATTTTTCTTTTTTTGGGAAACAGTATTATTTTAAATATATTTATAATATATGAAAAGCATTTGTAAAAATAATCTATTTAATTAATTTTTTATTTTATTTACAAAAATAAAATATTTTAACAACTTATAAAAAATTTAATTCAAATTTAACAAAGTTATCATTTTTTTCAGGGCCAGGCTAAAAAAAAAGGTAACAAAAAAGAACATATCTACATTGATGATTTTATGAGCTTATACTTTAGATCAACTTCTTGAGACTTACTTAATCTTTTAATTTTGGCTAATATTAAATTATGAATTGTTATTTTTTGATATTCAAAATAACCTTTTATGATAATGTCGAGAGTTTCTAAATATTAAAATTAGATAGGCAGTCGGATAAATTAAATTAGTAAATTTCATATAGATTAAATATAAGCCACTTAGACTAATTTTCAAAAAAATTCAAAATTGAAAGAATCTTTTAATCACCCGACTCATCCAATTTTAAATGTTTTTAACAAACAATAATACAAAAAATATAAGTTGAAAATATCTTGATCAAATTTATCAATTTGTTTGGGATTGGTACTTTAAAGCAAATTCTTGGAAATTTAGTATTACTGGATAATTTTCAAAATTATTAAAAAAAATTAGTTGAATTTTTACTATTTTTTGTTATTTATTTGATAAAATAAAAAATATAAATAAACTTGTTTTTTTTTATTTTATTTTTGTTTTTAATTTAATTTTAATTATTGATACCAACTAACTGGTTTCTAATAATAACTCTTGCAAGTTTGCCCATTTACCAAAATAACCAAATTATTATTCTCTCTTTGTGAGATTAAAAAATCATCTTCCGGGAATAATAAATAGCATATTTTTTCGAATTCACTAAAATAATACTAGATATTTTTCAATTGTGAAGTCTGAAATTGATGTGTGTTCATCTAAATTTGTGATCGAAAATTAAATTTTTCACTAAAATATAGATTTTTTCCCAAGACAAATATCTTTTTTAATTGATGGAATAAACTTTTTATACTATCCCATTAATCGACTTTTGTAGTAAAATTTGAACGTGGGGGTACTCATATGATTTACATTCAATAATACTATACTTTTAATTTTACCCTCCGTGGTTGACATAAATTGTTTGATTCAATAATAATTTTTTTTAAAACCTTAAAAATCTCTGACAATGGGTTATATTTTGTTTTTTAACTAAATTAAGAATAATACAAGCCATGATGATATCATTTGAAGAATTTCTTCAATCTTACAATCTGAAAGTAATAATTCTCGTGTATGTTTTATTTCGAATATTTAGTTCATATTTTACAAATTTCAAATCCTTGGTAATTTTTTATAAAGTCCAAAAAGAGTTAATTAAATCGATTTAAAAAAGATAACATTTGTGATTTGTTTGAAAGTTTTCCAAATAAACTTTATTTTTACAACTTTCCAAAACGCCAAACGTTTTTATAAAAAGTAATAAAAAAAATTTTTTTTTTTACTATTGGTTTTGCCATTACGATTAAAAATACTTTTCAAAAATGGATTAAAATTTTTTTTTATAATTACTATGAGTGCCTCCCTAATAATCAAAAACTAACCAACACCAGAAGCACTATCAATCTCCAAAAATCAACAATCAAAAAAGAGTACATTTTTAGAAAAAAGTGCAAAAGGGCGACACTCAAATTCCAGCCAGAATGGCTGTGAATTATAATTTTGAAAACAGCTCTTCAGTTTCAAAGTATCACTCTTTGGTGTTATTTGATATCTCAACCATTTTTTTTTTCTTTTTTTTTCAATTCTCAAATATGTTATTTAAGTCTCAAGAATGTTATAAATTCCTTACTATATCAAAGATTAATATTTATAAAATAACCACAAATTAGATTAAATCGAATTAAATTGATTGTGTACTAATAGAAAACAATTTATTTTAAATTGAAGAAATTTTACCCTTTGAAAAATTAAAAAAAAGAAAGAAGTATTTTTTTTCTATAATTAGGATTTTTTACAATTGAGAATACTTTTGAAATTTTTTTTTAAATTTGAATTTTTCATCAAAGAGATCTCAAAATTTTTTTTAGTGTATTTGAAATTTATCAATCAAAAGAAAGGTGATTTCACAATACCCTTTTTGGGTTCAAATCACCCCTTGGGTATCGATCAAATCCACGGTAAATGACTAGCACCTTGAAGAATGTTTTTTAAGGTTTTAATTCATCAAACTTTGAAATTGAAAAATTATTAACTTTTAGATCTTTTTTTACATTTCTTATGTTTGAAAAAATTTAAAAACAAAAAGTGCTGTGTGTTAAAAAAAGCGACACAATATTTTAGGGGTATTTTTGTTATGAATAATTTATTGGACCGATCTCAATTTTTCTGGAAATTCTATAATAATTAACCAATTTTGATAAAATTTTATTATCCCCAAATACAACGAGAATTTTAAGTATAAAAAATCCAGGAATGTCAGTTCTTCAAAATATTAAATAAGGATTATTCGAATTTTATTCATAGTGGTTATCACTTTTATACCCACAACACGAATTATGAACTCAAAAGAATGTTGAGTTAATAGATCTCTGTTAAAATGTAAAATTTAGGTTTTTTTTGAGGAAGGCAAAAAAAATTTACTTTCCAAATCCAAAATTTTTCACTCAAAATTTTCTACTTCCAAAATGATATTGGGAAAATGTCACCCCACTTTATATTGAAGTATGTTAGAGTTGGTGGTGAGTGTAGCAACCCATTTGAAAAGAAAGTGGAGTGACATTTTCCCAATATCAAAAAAAATAGCTTTTTATTTTTGCCTTGTTTTGTTGGGATTTTTCGAAAAGTTTTTGGATTAAGGGACTAGTCTATATTAAATTTTTTTAGGTAAATTTAATAGAGATTTAGAATTTTTTTTGCCAATTACTTAGATTTGAAATCAAATTGAAAAAATGCTTAGTATATTAATGAAATATTGCTAAATGAAATTCATTAAATTTAGTTATTGTTTTTATAGAAATAAAAACTTTTTGCATTTTTTCACTTTTTTGAAAGTTGCTTTTTTTCAACTTTTCGCAAAAATACAAAAAATAATAAAAAATATGAGCAAGAAAGTAAAAACTTGTTATTTTTGTGTAAGACGTACAAAAAATAGTTTGAACTATAAACCTGAAAGGTTTTTTTTTAGATTTGAAAGAAAACATAGTTTGATTCGAAAAAAATATACAATATATGCTTTACTCTTAATAAAAGATTTTCTTTTTTTATATTGTACCATTCTTTTTTTTTTCATGAATCTACTTTTTCAGTTTACACTCTTTTGTTTTTGTTGAATTTGAAGTTTTTTTAAGTGTTCCCAAATTATCATTCCAAAAGTTTTTGTCAGAGTCAAAAAAAATCCAAGAAAAGAATAAGAACTATTTTTTAAAAAAGTAATTATTGATAAAACAAATTGAGTTCTTTATAGAGTCAAGTTGGATGAACAAAAGTGAAGGAGAAAATATTCACCAGTTTTAAATTATTTTTTCGTTTTCAAAAATGAGAATAAATATTATTTTTGAGAAAATAATTACAGTCAGTTTCACTTTTAAGGCACAAACTTTCAACGAAATTTAAGGCATAAAAAAAATCTCAAATTAAGGCACAAAATTCAGATTCTAGTAAAATAAATTGTAAAAAAAAAAAATTACAAATTTTGTGCGTTAATTTGTGATTTTTGTTGTGCCTTAAATTTCGTTGAAAGTTTGTGCCTTAAAATTGAAACTGACTGTAAATCCAAAATTAATCAAAAAATTCTCATCCGATAAAGATATTTTTTCAAAAAAAAATTTTTAAAAGTAACTTTTTTTGACAGAATTGTAAAATTTTAAAAAAACAAGAATTAAAAGTTTCAACATTGAAAAAACCTGTCTATTTTCAATTTTAAACATATTTCAAGATAAGGATTCCTTATTTAGTTATTGGTCAAAAAAAAAAATTAATTTAGACTAGTCCCTTAATAAACGATTTTTGTCAAAATCTTAAATTGCTAAAAATTGACAATATTTGACTTTCCCTCAATTCACTATATTTTAAAGGTCTTAATCTATTTACTGCTTTGTATTTCAATGTTCACAGAGCATAAAATTCAGAAAGTCCTTAAAGGTGTTTTATTGTGAACATAATTTCATTCTCCAATATCAAAAAATATCAATAATTTTTATTCTTAGATATCTTAAATAATTCTTTTTTATATACTAATTCAATTTAATCAAAGCAGAAATCATTTTGAGGATTTTGTTTTTCTCCAATTCAATTTTTCAATTTATTTGTCAAATTCAAAAACTTTTTTTAAATCAAAAGTAATTTTGATATATAAAAAAATCAACAGAAAACTAATTTTTCAAAGGTAGACAAAGCAAAAATGATCTCCTAAACTCAAAACCAACAGCAACTATAACAACACACCTCTTTAAACATTGCTTTAGTTTTGAAAGCTTTCCAATATAAGATAAATTATTACCTATTTAAGAAACACTAAAAATTGAAAATCGTAGAGAATAACAACTTTTTGAGGTTTAAAAAAAACTTTCCATACTTTAATGAAGAGAACTTTAACACAAAGAAACCCACCTAAACATTTTCCTCTTTATAAAAATAACAAATTAATTTCTAATAGAGGAAAAATAAACAATAAATTTTTAATCGAGGTAGTTTCAATTTTATTCATTTTTTTATTACAAAGTTTCCATTTATAAGTTGGTTGGATCTTTCAATTCAATAAAAAATAATACCCTAACCTAATTTTACACCCCCCAGAAAATCAACTAAAATTTTTATGTAAACATGTTTTGTAAAACAGGGATTGCTGTAAAAGTTAAATAACCAAAAAGAATAAAGAGAAATTTTTCTTCTTATTGATGGGTCAAAAAAAAACTTCAAGCTCTAATTGTGTTTTGCTGCCCAATACAAAGATGCA
The DNA here is from genome assembly GCA_027625915.1 of Anaeramoeba flamelloides. Taxonomy (NCBI): domain Eukaryota; family Anaeramoebidae; genus Anaeramoeba; species Anaeramoeba flamelloides. The sequence goes on along the minus strand of JANTQA010000032.1, from coordinate 4,331,853 downwards.
CAAAGAAGAACAAGAACAAGAAAAAAAACTAATGTCCAAACAATATTAATAATCGGTGGTGATCATCTGGCTAGGTTGTTGTGAAAGCATTTGAAAAGTTATCCATGTTCTTTTCCGCTTACATAGAATAAAGAAAATGCTTTTAACACAAGAACATATTTAATAAAGATCGTCTGAAGGGTTAATTCTTCCCTTAGAATTTTTCTACAGAGAGGCCTCTAGTGCTACTATAATATGGATGAAGAAATTTGATTTATCCTCTGTAGAATATGTTGTTGGCCTAAAAGGATCAATGGTTTGTCAACCAAACCAAAAGAAAACTAAAATGAAAACTCTTGATCAAACCTTGATTATATTAAGTTTCTTTTTTCTCGATTTTTCAAAGAATAACTTTTTTTCATCGAATCTTTTTTTTGATCAAAACAAATTTTTTCTTTTTAAAAAATCTTTTTTAATAAACCAAAAACCCATCAACTGTTATATCGAGATTACAATTTATCACTATTTCTAAATTTATCACGATTTTTCAATATTATCGAAATTTAGTAGAATATCACATTTTGAATGATTTTCCTCGATTTTAATAAGATCATCACAAAATTACAAACTTCTTCACCCTGGGTTTGATAAAAATAATTACAATTTTTTTAAGATTTTTTGGCCATTAAAATACAATTTGCCAAAACCCCTTTTTTTTCATTTTTTAAATTTTTCTACATTTTTTCTCAATGACAGAAAAAAAATTAATTAAGAATCGACAAAGACAATTTGACAGTTTAGTTCTCCATTATGAAAAGTCAGGGGAAAACAAAAACCAGAACCAAATGTTGAAAAAGTTCTCTTATAATAAAAAATTAATGTTCTATTTCCATCAACTCTTTTTGAAGCTGGATTTCCTTCAAAAATTTCAGAATTCAAAAGAATTAACAAAATACGAAGAGAGTGAGTTCATCACATTTGACTATGAATCAATTCAACAAATATTAGCTGAAGGTATTGAAATCTTATCGAATCAAGAAACCGAAATAGTTATTCCAAAGAATGCTACAGTCAAGGGGCTCATAGAAAAAATGAAACAATTTATACAATGGGTTAGTAACAACTTAGCTGAACCACAAAAAATGCACAAGGGTGAACAAAACAAGGTTCAAGATCGAGATCAAGAGAAAAAGAAGGAAGAAATTACAACAAACAAGAGTTTCCAAATACAAAACAAGCGATTGTTAAAACAAGAAAAGTTATTACTACAAATGATTGAGGATGAAAAAGAACAAGAGAAAGAAAGCACATACCAAAGCGAAAATGGAGATGAAAATGAAAAAGAAAATAACGTGCACTCTTTAATCCGAAGATTGCAGCAAGAGGAAAAAAAGATCGATTTCATCATTAAAAATATTTTGGGAAAGAAATATCAAAAAATTAACAAAACGAAGAAAAAACTTGAACAGTTACGAACAATTGAAAGGCTCTATCAAGAAATGAAGAAAAAATGTGATCAATTAACAAAGGAAAAAAACAAATTTCTTGGCAAATTAAAGCGAACAAAAGAAAAAAAGACAAGACTCTTGATTGAAAACGAAAATCAAAAAAAACTCATTGAAAGGCTCTTAAAGGAATTAAACAATCTGAAAAAAGAAAAGGAAAAAGAAAAAGAAAAAGAGAAAAAAAACGAATTAGAGGAAAAGCGAAAACAAAAAAAAATACAAGAAGAAGAAGAAAAGGAAGAAGAACTAAAATTAACATTGTATGGATTGAAAAAAAAAGAAAAAGAACTTCATAAAAGAATCGATAAAGTCACCAAAGAAATTGAAGAAATTTTACAAAAGCAAGGATTAAAGAATAAAAAAGATGCAAACGAAAAAATTGAGCAATTAGAACAAAACAATTTGGAGTTAGAAAAGCAATTACTCAAAGAAAATTCCAAAATTGAAAAACAAAAAGCTATGATTGAAAAACTTCAGAACTATAAGGACACCGAAAAAACAAGCTTTTTTCTAAATTTTGATGATTTACAATTAGAAAACAAGAGTAAAAATCATTCTGATTCTGAAAATGAAGACAATGCGAAGAGCACTAAGAAAATAAAGAATGATGAAAATGAAAATGTCAATGAATTTGAAGAATTTGAAAAACAAATTAGTGTATTAAAAAAACAATTAGAAAAAAAGAAACAATTAATAAAAAAGAAAGAAAAAAACTATAAAAAAATAAAAAATAATTATCAGAATTTACAAAAAGAAAAATCCAAACTTGAAAATTTAAATCAAATTCAAATTTCTTCAAATGAAATTGTAGCAGCATACGCTCAAATTAAACAGGAAAGAGATCAATTTTATCAAATGTATATTACAAAAAAAAAACAAAAAGAAAACTCTTATAAAAAAAAACAATCAAAAATTAAGGAACTAAAAACACTTCAAGAAAAAAACCAAAAAAAACAAAAAAACAAAAAAACAACTATAATCAAACCAAAGAGATCAGAAAAAAAAATGAAAGAGCAGAAAGAATTTAAAAATAATAAAAATAAAAAAGGAAAATCAATTGAAAAAAATATCAAAAATGAAGGTAATGATTTTGAAAAAAATATCAAAAAAGGGAAAGAAAAAGTTGATGGTAAGGAGTTTAAAGAGGAAAAGGAAAATAAAAATGGAGGAGAAGAGAAAGAGAAAGAGAAAGAGAATGAAGTGGAAAATGAAAACGAAGAAATTCTTAACACCCAAACAAACCAAGAAAGAAAAACACAAATAAAGGAATTAAAAAAAAATATCAAAGACTTAAAACAACAACTTAACAAATTAATAAAAAAATTAAACGAACTAATTTCACAAAATAAAAATACGAAAAAAAAAAAAAAAAAGACATTATTAGAAATAAATAAGGCTTTAACACAGCAATTAATTCAATCAAAAATAAAGATTAAAGAACAAGAAAAATTAATAACAAAAATACAACAAAAAAATTCTTCAAGCGCTTCTTTTAATATAATTGCATTTGGGATTGATAGTTCTGATTCCAATTCCGATTCTGATTCTGATTCTAATTCTGATTCGAATTTTGATACACAATCTAAAATTAATAAGGATATTTTTAATGTGAACAATAAACAAACAGAAATTGAGGAATATAAAAAGACTATTAGGAAATTAGAAAAGCAATTAGAGGTGAAAGTGAACTTTATAAAAAAATTGGACAACAAATATAACTATTTAAAAAATAAAATTGTTCATATAGAAAAGGAAATAAAGAAACTTTTAGATTTAAACAAAATTTTACAAAATTCCAAAGAAATCGAAAAGAATTTATTAAAAGTTGAAAAAGAAAGAGATCAATTTTGTAAACTTTTGTCCAGTGAAAAAAATGAAATTGAAAAAATCACCAAAAACTACCAAATAAATAAAAAAAAATATTCAAAAGATACTTTTGAGAATGTTCTTTGGTCAGATTCAATTTTAAAATCCCCAACTTCTAAAACCCACAATAGTAATAAAAAATAAAAACAAAGAAGAATATATTTTTATTGTGATGTATAACAATATATAAAGTTATAATAAATAAGAATACGATATTACACCCTTCTTATTGATTGTATGCCATTGTATAATTAAAACATATAAAAAAAGAAGTTATGGAATTTAAAAATTCAATTAATAAATATAATATTTTCTTTCTTTTACTTTACTTTTTTTTTTATTTTTAAACCAACACCCCCACCTCTCTCTTTTTTTTTATGGTACATTATAATCTTAGGGGAAAAAATTCATCAGGTAAATGGAATATATTAGAAGATATAAAGTTATTCACTGTTGTTCAAATGGTAGTAGATTTGATTTAAATTTACTTATAATTTCTATCCAACCATGAACTTTTACTGTTGGAGATCTGATGAGCTAGGTGACTTGTATGAGGATTCATTTTTTGTAATCTTGGTGATGTTATTATTTCTGATTAAAAAAATAAGTGATCTTCTATATTCTATCAGGATGAAGTACATTTTACCAATTTTGAGTATCCCACTTTATTCGAAACTGAATCATACAAATCCCTTTTTTAAGTGAAGAACTGAATTTTTTAATAAGATAATGAAATATATATATATATATATATATATATATATCTCAGTATAATATATTTTACCAATCCAATTAAAAAATGGAAATCAAAAAAATTGAAGAATTGATCAAGAAAAAAATATTATTAATCATTTATTTCTTAATCTTATCTTTAAACATTTGATATAATTCATTCTTCTTTAATTGGTTTTATGTTTGAATTCTTCACCAAAAAAATTTTGTAAAACTTTTGATTTAAAACAAATTACTAGTTATTTCTAAATAATTTTCACTGTGAATTTTAAATCAAATTTATATTAAATTCATTTAATCTCGATTTTATTTAATAAAAAAAAAATTTTTTTTATTATCTCTTCCGAACATTAAGAGTTATTCTAACTATTTATTGGATTTCAATCTTATTTATTTTCTACCAGATTGAAAATCCTCAAAATAATTAGGAATTTAAAATTTTATTTTATTTCCATATTTCTTTTTTCTTTGGAGATTTAATCTTTTGTGTAAGTTTTAGATTAGTTCAATGTTTTTAAAAAAAAAAAACACAAAGATCTAAGAAAATACCTATGAACATTAAGAAAAACGAGATTATATAATTTATTTTAAAATTATTTTCTTTATTATCAAAAAATATTACTGTTAACAATTATTTCCTTGAAATTTCACTAACAAAAATTTCATTATACTCATTAGAATTATTTTTTTTTTTTTAAGATTTTGTTTTTATTTTTTACAATATCAGGTTTTTGGATATTTATAATAATTGTAAAACAACATATAAATACTATATAATTATTTATTTTTGTTAAATACTAAATAATTTATTTTTTTTTTTAAATTTAGTATTTACGCTTATACACCATTTATGAATATAGTCCAAAATATTTTTAATTATTAAATATTAAATATTCTAAACTAAAAATTTGGACTACAATTTTTTTCAATTTTTGATTTTTTTTTTTAGAAATATTAAATAACTATTAAGGGATTAGTGTAACCATAGATTTCCTTATAATTAAAGTCTGTTAGGATTAACTGTGAATGGTGTTAGTGTATAATAACTCAAATAGCTCTTAAAAATATATTATAGCTCTTATTACACAATAAATTATTACATTTTTTACCAATGATCACCAATTAAAAAAGTTCATTTTTGAAATTTTTTTTATTTAATTCCTTTTCCAAATCTAAAAAACTTAACTTAAGACAATAGATTATCATTTTTTAAAAACTTCGATTATCCTAACCTTAAAAAAAAAAATTTGTCAAAAAATGGAATATTTTTTTGGGATCTTTGAAAAAAAAACTATATTTATTGTTGAAAAAACCTTTCTTATAAACCAAATAGAAAAACATCTAAATAAACTTTTTTGTATCAAAAAAGTTGAAAAAAAAGTAACTTGGTTCTACTAGGAATCGAACCTAGGTCTAGAGAATCAAAACCTCTCATGCTGCCATTACACCATAGAACCTTTTACGAAAACAGAGACGAAAAATAATTAACTAAGTTAGATAAATAGTTTTTTCACTTTTTTTTTCCCTCATTTAATCCACTTATCGAAAAATTGATTATCGCTCAATTATCCTCAAAACAAATAATCTACATAATTCAAACTAATATCATAAATATTACATTCAATACTATTCACCTAATTTCTCAAAAGAGTATATCAACAATTAAATAACTCATAAAAAAGACATATTAAATATAAATTTATTATAAAGTCTAAAAATAAACAAAACATATATCATAAAAAAGAACAAAAAATCTGACAACTCAAAAAGTTTACACAAACTGTTAATCGAAAAATCGTGTCAAGGTCTGATAACTATAATTCCAAACATCTTTAAAATCCAATTCTCAGAAAAGAATTATTGTTTTTAAAAGTTTTGATCCATTTTTCTCATTTTTGAAAAGTTCAAAATTCAACATATTTCCAAATTATTTTTAAAAAAATTTTTTCTTTGAAAGAAGACAGAAATTAGTTTGTAAAGTTAGTGTACCAAAACACTCCTCTAAAAAATGAAACTGAAAGTTTGAAAATAATTCATTATAAAAAATCTACTTCATTTCAAAAAAATTACAATAATTATTTAAGGGAGTATCTACACCATAAGACATGATAAAAATTTGAGAGAGATGAGATAAGAACATTTTATTTTAGTGGCGTTTGATCGTAGATTCTCTAAAAATTTTTTTAAAAAAATTATTTGATATTTTTTTTTAGTAATGTTCAACAATAAAAAAATGAGATTATATTGATAAAATAGTTTTTTTTTTATTATTATTTTTTTATTAACATAAACTTAATTCCATTAATTTGGACACAGTTTAAACAGTTGGGAAAATAACAATAACATGATTTACATCCAATTCGAAATTGATTTTAATTCAACAAACTATTTCATTTTTTGTCTTTTTTGTTTTGTTTTCATTTTCTTTTTTTCAGTTACTTAATCTGTTTCGTTAGATCTGAAAATTTTTTATAGATGGTTACAGTTGAGTTTCTTAAATTGAAAAATCCACATACAACCGGTGCATGGTATCTTATCATTTGATCGATCAACCATTATTGGTGTAATTTTAACAAATCTACCAATATATTTTTTGTTCAAACTCTGTCATTTAAGCTCGTTTCCTTATTTTTGGACACACTTGTTTTGATTTTTTATTTTATATTGAATTGTTATATTTGGATGAAAACGATTACTTAAAAAACCATTAATACTATGTTACTTAAATATTGTTTTATATTACGTTTGGAAAAATATAATAAATTGAGTTTTTGTTTTCCTATTTTTGATTTTAGATGTGTCCAAATTTTTGGAATGTGGTTAAGTTTTTTTTTTCTGGGAGAAGATAATTTCAGATTCTTTGAATAAAACTTGTATCTATTGTGTGGTTTAAACTTTGATAACATACTATTTGTATCAAAATAAATTGAAAAAAATTTTCATTCACCTTTCCAAAAAACATATTTTATAAATCAGGCAACCATTCAAATTTTTCTAATCATCTTTAAAAGAAGCTTAAATTATTAATAGCCTCTTATTATAATTGGGAACTTTGATGATTTTATTTTGGTTCTTGGGTTGTGTATTTTTATGGAAAGCTAAATGAAACTTTTATTCTTTTTATTTTACAATTAACAGTATAACCATATTCACTTCTCCATTTCCACTAAACCCAACGATTTAAAATCCTAACAAGTAATAATTTGACTTAATTATTCTTTTTTTGGAATCTTCTAGCTATTTAAGTCCCATTTATATTTCCTTTTATGATTCTTTCAATTGTAATATTGTTGTTCTTTTTAAACAAAATCCATTAATCCTAAAATGCCACTAATATAAAAATATATCTAATTGCTTTTTGTTGTCCGGATTAAAAAATCTCAAAAATGATGAAAAAATAAAAAAATGAAAAAAATGAAAAAATTAAATGCCAGAATAGAATGTTGAGAGAAGGATAAAAGATAAGTTATTCAACATTCAAAACACTATTTTAAGCAATTCAACTCAACATTCTATTGTGGCAATTTCTTTGAGACTTTGAAAAAAAAAATTTAAAAAATCTAATGAATGAAGTACTTTAAATAATAAAAATCAATGAGATACAACCAGAGTAAAAAATGTTATTTTCTGATCCTCTTCAGAATTGCAAAAAAATGAAAATATATCTTTACCGTGGCTACTCCCTTAAAACTGAAAAATAAACTCTGTTTCAGTCAAAGGTGTCCAACCTTTTTTTCAAATACCCCTTATTTTATATAATTGACCTTTGAAGAACAAATAAGAAATAAACAGAATAATACACATCAAAGAATTGTTGACAAATGTCTGAAAGAAAACTAATTAATCAATAGATTTTCTTAAAAATTGAAAAACTCAAATTCTTAGGACCCTATTGAGAAAAACAAGGATGTTCGTTTTGAACTTCTACTGGTATTTGAATAATAAATATCAAACATTTTTCACTTCATTTTCCATACTTTTCTTTTAGAAATCAAGCCCCCAAACGAAGTTTGTTGGTATTTGTTGTCTCTATTTGAAAAAGAAAAGAAAATGAAGTGGAAATTTTTCACATTTATTAAAAAAATATCAAGATCAAAGATCGAATTGAATTGCAATAGAAATCAATAGGATTTCTCAACAATCTTTACATGGTTTCAATAACCTTAGAATAACATGTTTTTACCAAGTGACTATTGATCTTGCAATAAAAAATTTTTTGGCAACTGAATTAGGTTTTTAAAAAAAAAAACGAAAAAAAAAAAACAAAAATGTGTAGAAATGTGAAAAAATGATTTCAATTTTGAAAATTTCCAAAATAAAATTTTTCTTCTAATATTATGCAAACCCTTTAAACAGATGTATTATACCCATTACAACTGGGCGTCTTTGACTGAAAAATTGTTTATATAATTTTTTGATACATTGAACAATTCAAATCAATTTTTTCTCTTAGTTCAACCAAAAAACTGAGAAAAATCACCAATTCATTGAGTTTATATATTTTCTCCTAAAAATACCTTTTTAAAACCCTGGTAAATACAACTGATAACCATAATTTGAGAATTTTTAATTTTTTTTTCATTGATTATTTTTCATCAATAATTCATAGACTCAATCTTAATTATTTCAGTTCGTAAAAACCAAAAGATTATAAGTATCAATATAATTCAATTTCATTATTATTTCACAATATTTTAAAGATTTTTTAAAGATTTTAAAACAAATAAAATTAATACATATTAATAATTCTTATAAAAAAATCTTTCAAAAAGCTATTATTCTAAAATTCGTTTTTTTACAAAGATTACCAAAATTTCATGATCATACAATATTTCAAGAAAGTTAATAAATTGTTGAAAATAAAATAAATGATCATTTTTTTTAGATCTCCAAGGATTCAATATTTGATTTAGTTTTCTTGTATTTTTAATAAAAGGGTTGTAATTTTTCAACAATTTATAATATACTCAAGAAAAAAGGATTTCTCTTATCACTATTTTCAAAGAAAAAAAAATAATTATACACTAATACAGTCAATTCCACTTTTAAGGCACAAACTTTCAACGGAATTTAAGGCACAAAAAATTTCTTAAATTAAGGCACAAAATTTGGAATATTTTTTTTTACAAATTATTTTACTAGAATTTGAATTTTGTGCCTTAATTTAAGAAATTTTTTGAACCTTAAATTTCGTTGAAAGTTTGTGCCTTAAAAGTTGAATTGGCTGTAAACAAAACAATTATACCATCTCGATAACATTTTTATAACAAAAGCCCCTTTTAGATGATGATTTTTCCCATATTTTTTTTGTTAAAAAAATCTTATAACAGGGCTATAATTTGGTACATATTTGATAAGAAACAGAAATGCTATAAAAGGTGTTATTTACTTTTTTTTTGGAATTTAAAATTTTCTAACACCTTAAAAACACTATTAGAACAAGTTATTTAATTAATTTTTTTTTAATCTATTAGGGATAGTTCATACAATGTTATTTTAATTTTTTTAGAATCCTATTTTCTTATTCTCATTGAAAAAAAAAAAAAAAAAAAAATTAATGTAAGAAACTTGTTTGCTAAACAATTTGGTGCTCCATTGGATAGAAGGTAAGAATATGTGTTTCTGTAATTTATGAAATTTCTTAGTTTTAATTTGGAAGTAAAGTTCTTCCATGATAAATAGTGTTTGAAAAGGTTTAAAGATTTTTTTTTTTGCTCAAAATTTTGATTTTATTTAATTAAATCTTTTGGGGTTTGAAAATTATAAATTGAATTAAAAAACTGATATACCTCACCTTGAAGTAAACAGTCACTGGATTTTTGAAGGAAAATCAAACAAAAAATTTCTTTGTTATTTTTCGAGTAGGTATTCTCCCAAATCTATCACTTCTTGTATTTTGGTCTTCAGAAACCAGAAATAATCAAGTTTAAAGATAAAAATATTATTTGCCACATTTTACAAATCCAAAACACCCCCACTCTGTTAAGGTATCTGCTAAGTTTCCATAAAAGAAAAAATCAATTCTTATTGAGAATTGAAAAAAAAATACAATCAGTTCCACTTTTAAGGCACCATCTTTCAACCAATTTTAAAGACACACACAACCCCCAAATTAAAGCACATTGTTGAGAATTTTTTTACAAACAAATTATTTTAACAAAAATTTGAAATTTGTGCCTTAATTTCAGATTTTTTTGTGCCTTGAATTTCGTTGATTGTTTCTGTTTTAAAAGTGGAACTGACTATATGCTATTTTGATTTGATCAATTAAATATTTACAATTATTCTTGATTGGTTTGAAAAGAAAGATCCCTTATACAAGTAATGATTTATGTACCTTTTTTTCACAGAGAAAAATACATAAACTTCATTTTTTTCAAATTATCCCAGCCAGCAATAAAAAATTCACTTTATTTTAAGAATAAACCAATAAACGACTGTTAAGAAATACGAGAAATAATAAACTTTGGGTTAGAGTTGAGATTCATAAAAGAAATACCCGAACAAACCTTAAATTTAAATAAAAATAAAATGTTAAAAAAATTTTTGGGCTACTTTCATTAGAAAGTCTATTCAAAATTTCTCAATTAATTTCGAAAAGTAAAATTTTTTAAAATAAGATTTTTTAATTGTAAATGTATGAATTTTTAAAGTGAATACAAAGTTTTAATTTTCTGTATGTTATTTTGGTGTTTTAAAGGATCATTTTTTTTTTAAAAAGTACTTTTTAAAAAAAAATGTACAAAAATGCAAAAAAAAATAAAATTGTAAAATGTAAAAAATAATATATACCAAATAAGAAAAAACAAACAGATTTTGATCTAGAAGTTAAAAATTTATTTTGAGAAGAATCATGAATTAAAATCATGGTATATGTTTTCTGTTTCATCACCAAAACTGTAAAATTTGATTGAAAAAGAGTTTAGTTATAATCTATTCCTATCTTTTTTCGTTTTTTTAGCTTCATATATTTATATCTATTTTCGATATAACAGATGTTAAAACCCAAATTAAACATTTTTAAGAAATAATAATTGAAAAAAAAAAAATTATGAGAGAATAAAATATCCACAAATATATAAGTTTTGTTGACAAATCTGAAAAAAAAAAAATTTGTCAAAAAATGGAATATTTTTTTTGGATCTTTAAAAAAAAAAAACTATATTTATTGTTGAAAAAACCTTTCTTATAAACCAAATAGAAAAACATCTAAATAAACTTTTTTGTATCAAAAAAGTTGAAAAAAAAGTAATTTGGTTCTACTAGGAATCGAACCTAGGTCTAGAGAATCAAAACCTCTCATGCTGCCATTACACCATAGAACCTTTTACGAAAGAGATACTAAAAATAATTAACTAAAGAAATTTGTTTAAAATTAATGGGAAACAAATGTAATAACTCTCTTTATTTATCAAATCATCAACCAACATAAAATACTCACAAAAGTGACCATGAAAAACATCAGATCGAACAACTTCATTATTGAAATATGTTGAAATAAAATAAAAGAAAAAATACAAAAAAATATATAAAAAGATATATTATTTTCAACTTAATAATTTGGAATTAGAACAAACAAGATATTCATTCTGATCGCACCCTAATATTCAGATTTATTTTTATATCGAAAAATCATTTCGCTATTATAAACGTTGAATTCTCTACTCGGTGTTAAAACACTTTTTTTCATTTCGCGAAAAAGGTAAAGATTCTAAAATAAGTAAAAACTCTCAAAAAAGAAAAAAATTTTAAAAAAAAGCTATCTTTACTTTTGACCATTTTTTCCTGGCCGGAATTTTCTCTATATTGAGAAGAAGAGTTATAAAGGAAAAAAAAAAATCAAGTATTTATTTGAAATACCAGAGCAACTGAAACAGAAAAGGGTGAGTAACTTGAAAATAAAAAAGAAAAGGCAAAAATTATCAAAGAAAAGGGTTAAAAGCAAATCAGATCAAAAAACAAAAGAAATTACAACAACTTATACAACGATCAAAAATTGAAATTTTCTGATTAATTATCAAATTATTAAATCAACAAAAGATGAAATAAGAATAATACTCTTTGATCAAATTAAATTGAAAAACAATTAATTTAATTAATTCTTTATCGTCAACCATTCAATGAAAAAATAAATTCTTAAAATTAAAGTTAGTAAAACTACAAATTAGATTTCAGTTATACTACCTGTTATAAATTATTTTTTCCAAGTTCTCATAATTTTTTGTAATTAAGAAAAGAATAGCTATCAAACTCATTAAGATTCGAATACCCCCTTTTTCAAAATGATAGACTTTTTTTAAAAAATTACCTATTTTTGGGGTATTTTTTTTTTGAAATTAGTTACAAAGAATGAACTTTATATCCAACATTAAGCTAGAAAAAATAATAAATGTTTGTAAAAAATTGTAAAAAAAAAACAATGAAACTATATCTTAAAACTCCGACATGGAAAAAAATAGAATGGTAAAAATTATTACAAAAACAGAAAAAAAAATCAGTTGTTCACTTTTATTTAAATATATCTTTTGAAAGAAATATTTGACTTCTATTTTACAATTTAAAAAATATGATTTATTATTCATTTATTTAGAGAATGGAGAAATTAAAGAAAATTTATCAAAAAAAAATTAGAGAGAAGAAGAAAAATAATTAATATATAAATATATATATATATATATATATATATAAACTATTTTTCAGTCAAAGGGGCCCAGTTGTAATGGTATAATACACGTGTTTAAAGGGTTTGCATAGATATTAGAAGAAAAATTTTATTTTGCAAATTTTTAAAATTGAAATCATTTTTTCACATTTCTACACATTTTTGTTTTTTTTTTCGATTTTTTTTTAAAAACCTAATTCATTTGCAAAAAATTTTTTATTGCAAGATCAATAGTCACTTGGTCAAAACTTGTTATTCTAATGTCATTGAAACCATGTAAAGATTGTTGAGAAATCATATTGATTTCTATTGGAATTCAATTTGATCTTTGATCTTGATATTTGTTTAATAAATGTGAAAAATTTTCACGTCATTTTCATTTCCTTTTTCAAATAGAGACCACAAATACCAACAAACTTTGTTTGGGGGCTTAATTTCTCAAAGAAAAGTATGGAAAATGAAGTGAAAAATGTTTGATATTTATTATTCAAATACCAGTAGAAGTTCAAAACAAACATCGTTGTTTTTCTCAATAGGGTCCTAAGAATTTGAGTTTTTCAATTTTTAAGAAAAGCTATTGATTTATTAATATTCTTTCAGACATGTATCAACATTTCTTTGAGGTGTATTATTCTGTTTATTTCTGATTTGTTCTTCAAAGGTCAATTATATAAAATAATTGATATTTGAAAAAAACGTTGGGCCCCTTTGACTGAAACAGAGTTTTTATAATACTATCATTTTCATGACCAAATAGAAATTATCTGTGTCCTCAAAATACATATCAGGAGCAATAACCCGATTGAAAGATTATAGATTACAGATAAAAACTTCACAATCCGTTTTTAATAATTGGTATTCCACAGTCGTAATGTTTTTTTTTAATTAAAAGGATAGTTTAAAATCTTTGATTTTGCTCAATTCGTTTGAATTCAAAAAACCTAGATACTACCTCCCAGAGTGAGACAATATGCGCCGAATTTATATATTTTTTACTATTTTTACTATTTTTTGTTTTCACTTTATTTTTATTATATTTTCTTTATTACCTTAAGTTTTCTAACCATAAGAGCTTTGATAAAAAATTCCCGACAACTGCAATAAATTTCATAATTTTGATTAGTCAAAATTAAAGATTTTCTGTATTTTTTCTAAGAATAACTTTTTCCTAAAGTTTCTTATCTAGAATTTTTGACAATTTTTTTTTCCACTTGATTCTGATAAATTTATACCTAGCACAATACCAAATGAAGTGATTTATATTTTAATAACATTGAGTACAAAAAATTAGTCAATGGTATAGAAACTATTGATCAATTAATAATTCCTAATAGATTTTAAACAAATTCAGCTATGCATTTTTTTGTTTTACTCTCACCAAAATTTTTCAAACATTGATATTTTATTAGTAGGGATAATTATTTATTTGTTGTTTTGTGTGTTTTATAATTTATAAACAATTGTTAAAATTTCAATTAGTAAATAATTCTTATTTGGTATTTCTTCTATAATTGAAAAAATAAGATTTTTATTTCAAAAATTGAATTTAGGTAAGTTAAAAATTTTGATTTTGTGTTTATTTACAGTAAAAGTTCAAATAATCAAAAACAATCGGTGAATTTGATGATTATTTTGTTGAAATTTTCATGGTTATTCTACCAGAAAAATGTAAATAATTTGTTGATTAGAAAGCCCGTTAAAATATTATATTTTTTTTTTTTTTTGTAAAATAGCCTGATCTTAGTTTATGGTGAATAATTTGTAGATTGAATTACTTTGTTGCTTTTTGATAAAATAATAGAAAAAAATACAAAATCAAAATTAAAAATTGAAAAATTATTTCAATAAAGTAAAAACTTTAATATATTGTATTTTATATGACTTGAAATTGGGAAATTAAATATAAATTAATAGGTTGTTTCATTAAATGTCTATATAATAACTCCAATATTTAACGAAAACTATCAATAAATAAATTGAAACCAAATTCTTTATTAAAATATGTTACAAAATATTAAATTTTTATCAATAAAAAAAAATAAATTTTTTTTCTCTTAAAAATCAATTTTCAACAATTATAATTATATATATATATATATCAATGAACTAATAAAATTTAATTTTATAAAATAATTGGGTAAAAAATTAATTTTCTTTAAATTAAAAAAATTACATTTTGTAATCCATTATTTAATTCCTAATAAAAAACGAGAAAATTTTCATTTAGCTTTTTATAAAAATCCAAAAGAATAAAAAATAAATAACTCTAATTATTGGAAGTTGTTTGAACTATTTTACAATTTTTTAATTTTTTAAATTATTTTATATTCGTTAAAGCTTTTTAAAAATCCTTATGTGGTTGAATATAAATATAAAATATTTTCTAAGAATTCCTAACAAATTTATTTTGCAAAAAGGAGTGTTTAGAAACAAATCATTAAAATAATTATAATAATCTCAAAAAAAAATTTTTAATTTTAAGAAAAAAAGTATTTTTGTCCAAAATTCCAAACATAATCAAACTATTTAACAGCCAATGGGGTACAGTTCTAATGATTGAAATATAGTGTGTTAAAAAGTATTTGAATTGATATTGGAAACAAAATTTTTTTTTAAAAATTTCAAAATTGAAAAAAATGAAATCAATTTTTCTCGTTTTGATTTTTTTTTGACAACCTAATTCATTTGTACAATTATTTTACACAACTTTTTTATTTCAAGATCTCTTATCACTTGGTAAAAGTGTGTTATTTTAATTTTACTGAAAAAGTAGAAAGTGATTATCGTAAAATTATATTTATTTCTATTCGGATTTTTTTTTGGATCTTAAATTGAAGATCAAAATTAACATTGTTGTTTTTCTCAATGGAGTCATCTAAGAATTTGAGTTTTTCCATTTTGTAAAAATATATGCATATTTTAGTTTTAGTTAATATTGGTATCAACTATTGTTCAATTTGTATCATTCTACTAATTTCTTATTTGTTCTTCAATAGTCAATTAGATAAAAAAAATAATTCATATTTGGTAAAAATCTCGGACTCCCTTTGACTAAAGCAATGTTTATAAACTAAAATTCAAAATTTTCCACAGAGCTAAAATTTTCTAAAGAATCACAATAATACAATTTTATTGAAATTGGAAATAATTTTGATTTTTGTAAAATATGAAAAATCATTTATTTATCTTTTAGTTTTTGTTTTCATTTCATTGTTTGAATTACGTAACATCTTTCTGTTTCGATCCAAATTTTTTTCAGCAATTGATATTATGTTAAAGTTGAGTTGTTCCAAACAGAAGAACTCAAATAAAATTAATTGGTAGTATCTAACCATTTGATCAATCAATTTTTAAATAGAATTTAAACAAATTTACCAATGTATTTTTTTGTTTTGATCTCTCCTAAATTTTTAACACACCCATGATTTATTTGTATTGATAATTATTTATTTTTTATTTTGTGAGTATTGTAATTTATAAACAAATGTTAACAATTCAATTAGCGAATGGTTCTAATTTGGTATTTCTTTCTGAATTGATTAAATAAGTTTTTTTTTTCACAAATCGAATTTTGGTCGTTTTAAAAATTTTGGAATGGGCGTTTAGTTATCGAAATTTTCAAAAGAGTAATTATACTCTAGAAACAACTGATCGGAGTTCACTTCCCCCAAATGAATTTTTTTTTTATCGAAAAATGAAAGAGTAAAATGATAATTTAATACATTTAATTTGTAAATATAATTTATTGTAGATATAGACTTAAAATACACTATTCTAAAGAAGTGTCTTGCTTCATTCAAAACAATTTTATAATTTTTTAAATAAAGTCAAATAAATAAATTTGTTTTCAAAAATATAGATAATTTACAAATGTGTTAGAATCTTGTACTTTCAATAATTTACGAAATTCACCAAAAAAAAAAGAAAAGAAAAAACAAAAAACAAAAAACAAAAAACAAAAAAAAAAGAATGTGAACAAATATAAAAATATTTGAAAGTTTTAATAAATGTTAAAATATTTTTCTTATTAAAAATTAAAATTTTTTTAATGAATAATTTCTTCAATTGAAGTAAATAATTGTTTAATTATATTTGTATCGGTAGCGATGGTATATAAATGACGAATTTTTCTTTTTGAACTGACCTTTTTTAAAAATAATTTTCGGACCCATTCCATTATTTTGTCTGGATCATTGGCACCCTTATATTTCGGAAAAGATTTGGAAAATGGATATTTTTTTAACTTTTCTTTAAATAAATCAAGTTTATTGAATAATATAACACAATTTTTTTTTTTGAAATAATTATTATTTAAAGTTTTTTGGAATACTGCTAAACTTTCTTCTAATCTATTAACATTGTCTTCTTCATAAAGATTTTGGTTATATTCGCTTAAAGAAACAACCTTTTGATTAATTAGTTTTTTTTTTTTTTTTTTTTTAGTTTTAGATAAATATAAAAATTAATTAATTTCAAATAAATAATAATTTAGCTTTTCAAAAGAAGTTTTACTAAAAAATAAAAAAAGGTTTTTGGAAAGAATTTGTTTACATATATTAATAAGTTAACGTCATCAAATTGATCCATCCATTTTCTTCTTTCTGATCTTTGACCGCCAACATCAACAACACTAATAGTGATAGTAAATTTAAATTGAATATAATAATTTAATTGAATATAATTAGGTGTTTTCAAATTATTGATAAATAAGATTAATAATTTAATTTGATAAATAAATTAAAATATCTGTCTGAAAATACTTGCGAAGATTGATTTTGGAGTATTATTTTTAAAAATGGATATAAGCTATTTCCAAAATAGAGGTCAATTTTATTTTAAAATATCGTTATTAAACTCAATCCTCCTAAAAAATATTTGTTTATAAAGATTATTAACAATCATTTATCGATTCTTAATAATAATTCAGTTTGTTTGTTAGTATGATATTAACTTTCATTAAAAGATATTAAAATTTCTGATCTTGACTTTATCAGATATTTTTTATCGGATGAGAAAATTAGAGATTATTTTTTTCTTTTTAATCGAAAAAATCATTTTATCCAAAGAGGGTTAATCTCATCGAAAATCCCAAAATAGAAGGGAAAACTTATAACTGTATTTTATTAATTAATAAATTGTTTGTACCCTTTCCATATTTCCAGTTTTTTTATTGAAATTGGCTTATATTCTTTTGTATAAAAAAAGTGCAATTTTGTTTTTTTTCATTTGTTGGAAATCTTTTAATTAATATATTTTGAAAAAAATAATAATATGTATTAGTTCAATCAGTGTTAATATTTCACTTAATTTTATATTGTCAATTTAAGAAATGAATCCACTTACAAAGATGATTTATTATTTGAAATCTAAAAAAAAAAAAAAAATTACATTTTTTTTGGAAATACCCTAAATTCAACCTGTAATTAGATTATAAAACTAAATTCTGAATTAATGAAAGAAAAATTATTTCTTCAAACTGATCATAAATAAAAATAATCTCCTATTTAAGACATAAAAAATCAAAATAAATTAAGAATTCAAATTTTTAATCATAGTTAGAAATGTAATCTCTGAAAAACTTTAAAATCTTTTTGATTTTCTGATATATTTTTAATCAAGAAATAATTTTTGTTCAATAAAAAAAAGAAAATCAATTCAAGAATTCTCATAATCAAAAAAAAAAAAATGTAATTGAATTTTTTATTCGTCATTTTAGAAAAGTGTTACCAAAAAAATTTTTAAAAGGAATCTGTAAAACAGTCGATAAACTTCAATCTTCCAATTTTTAGGGATTATTTAAAATTTTTTTGTACACACCTTTTTTCAAACAACTTTATCCTTTCTATTAAAAAATATCGAGAAAAAAAAGATTTCAAAAGAAAAATCTATTCTCTAATAAATTAAATTTCAAAAAGTGTGAAATAAAGGTTTTTAATACTTTCTTAAAAATAGGTCAATTGAAGCATATTGACTGTTTTAAATATCCTTTTGAAAACAATTTTTCTTTTGTATCAAATTTCTTCCTGAAAAATTGAATTTAATTTTCTTTTTTTAAATTTTTATTAATTTTCGATTTGATCTTATAAAAGCCCAATATCTGTAGTTAAAATATTAATTTACAATTAAAATCATTTCGCACACATTAAATGATTAATTTTACAAAATAAACAAACCATTTACAAAATTTGAGAACATTAGATCATCTGTAATAGATGATAATGGAAGTTTTCAAATTGTGATTCATTGGAAACATTGTAAGATTTTTTCCTTTTATTTTTTTTAAA
Source organism: Anaeramoeba flamelloides (assembly GCA_027625915.1). Taxonomy (NCBI): domain Eukaryota; family Anaeramoebidae; genus Anaeramoeba; species Anaeramoeba flamelloides. Next base: position 4,312,825 of record JANTQA010000032.1, on the reverse strand, counting down.
TGATACATAAAATAATCGTTTTCATAGGAAGGGCATACCCATAAAAAATGCTCAATATTTTCTATAATTTCAAACTGTCCATATTTTAAACATAAAGGACAAAATTTGTTTGAATTTTGTTATATATTACGTAGTAGTATCTATTTTGGCTGTTAATAAATTTTCTGAATTCTAGAATTGTTGAGCTTGAGGGATAAGTTAAATATCTTTGATTAATAAATATTTGGTTTTGGTTTTTAATTATTGCGAAATATTTTTGTGGTGTGTCGTCGAGTGCAGTCAAGTGCCTAGCTTTTCCAGAATTCAAAAGAATAGAGTGAAATCTTAGATTTTACCCAATTCTTTTAAATTCTAGAAAAGAAAACCTAACAACACTTCCAACTGGTATAATTCAACAACTCATTATAATTATAATTATAAATTTCTTTTTTAAAAAGCTTTAAATTCTTTGAATTCCAATTAATTTTATTGTTTATTCTTTGATTAAATTTTATTAGTTTTTCCAAATTATGCACAGATAAATCTTTTAATTAATTTTTGAATTTAAATTTCTTTTTATTAACTGAAATTGCCAAATTTTGGAATTTAAATTCTGCTTTTATAAATTAGAACTGTAGATTTCTGTTTATTTTTCATATTTCGGTAATACACGTATTAATCCAAGAGTTTAAATAGTTTAGTGTTGCTATTTCAAAATCATATATTTCTAAATCCATATGTTAATTGGCATAATATAAAAGATTTAAATAATCTAATTTTCAAATTATTTGTTCGTAAATTATTATTGAATAATTATTTAGACTTGTTATAAGTTTCTTTTGCCTTTTTCAGATTATATACTAAATGTGAAATTTTTTCCAAATAAATTCCCAAATATTTAATCCATTTTGAAAAATCTTTTAATTTCTGTTTTGTCATTATTCAATCTTAATCCAAATTGAATAATTTTTTGATATTTAGAAATTAATTTTCCATTTATTTGATTTATATTTCCTTTTATGATTAAGATTAAATCACCTTCAAACATTTGACAATGATTTGTTAATGGTATTATTCTTAGTAAAAGAAAATGTGGAATAAGAGCAAATATAATTGGTGATAAGGGATCTCCTTGGAATATACAGAGTCCTTCTCCTTGATAATATTTTAATAACAATTTTTTAGAAATTTTGTTTACAATATTTTTTTTTTATTGTTTTTCTAATGTTTTTAAAACTGATTGAGTCAAAAAAATTTTGCTATATCAATCATTATAATATGTGTTAAATCATTTCACATTTTCATTATTTGATTAAATTTTTAGATTGTTTCTTTCTTTATTGAAAGAAGGGGGGTAATTAAACCTATTTTCAAAAATTCAAATATTTGAAAAAAGTAAAAAATCACATATTTTTTTGGGTATAAGCAATTTTTTAAGCTTTAAGGGATTATCCTCACCCATAGATTCGTCTATAATTAAATTATGTTGTAATTGAAAGCAAATGATATTTAATGCTACATGGTTTACATGCCTCTTAAAAATTTATCATAAATATTATTGAACAATAAATTATTATTTTTTTTTACTATGGGTGACAATTAAAAATTGCAGTTTTGGAAATATTTTGTCTTATTCCTTTTCCAAATCCAAAAAATAGAAACCAAAATAATAGTATTACAATATTTAATAATTCATATTTTAGAAGTTCCCAAAAATTAACTATTTTTTCACTTTTTTAAATAAAAGATTAACTCAATAATTATCATAAAAAAAAAACCCAAAGATTGATTACTTTTGTTTCCTTTGATAAATATTGTTAATTGTAGCATCAATATTTTTCCGGGATTTCTAAAATAATTTGTCACAAAAAGCTCTTAAGTTAATTATTTAATTTTTTAAAAAAAATCTAATTTTATTTGTAAATAACCCAATCCACATATCAAGACAAATTTTAAGAAAGATATTTTTCAACTTGGGAGTATGAATGGTTGATGGTTTACTCTTTAAATTTATATTAAAATGTAGATTTTTTTCAGAAATTATGAAGTTTTTACTAATATAAGGATCCATTTTTAATTGATGAAGATCAACAAATAGTACTATTTTATAATCGAATTTGTAGAGATATTTGAACTATGGGGCACTAAAATGATTTACTTTCAATTACTACATACTTTTATTTTAGATTTCTCCGTGATAAAAGCTAATTCCCTATAACATTAATTTTCTTTTCCTTAAACAATTCTATTGAAAAAAATCAAAAATTCAATTAATAATTATTTTTCAAAAATGTTGACTCACTTGATATTGTTCTTTGGAAGTGGTTTTGTGGATTAATTACATACTAATAATAAAAAATTTTCAAATTTTTGGATGAGAATCATTTTTTCTAATTTCATCAAATTTTTGTTTTTCTTTTGTTTTCTTTTTCAAAATTTTTCTTTTTTTGGTTAAAGATTATGTGGAAAAAAAAAAAAGATCTTTGAAAATACAAATAAATATTAAAAAAATTTCGGCTATGTAATGTCTTTTAAAATGAAGATAATTATTAGCAAAAAATCTTTTTATTAATCTTTTTTTCATTGAAAGTTCAGTTATAAAAAATCGGTAATGCTCATTTCAAAAATTGTGACTCACTTTTTTTTTAGTTTTTGGTTTAAATTTTTTTAATTTTTTGAAATATCAGGTTTTTGTCTTTTTTTAGAATACTTAAAAAGGAATTATTAATCAGATTTAATTATTTGTTATTCTTGAATACTAAACGAAGATATTTATTTTTTTTTCAATTTATTATTTCAGGTGAGTTACAATTTTTGATGGGGTTTAGAAGCAAAGGAAAACATATTGTAACTCGGACTTATAAAAAAAATAGTTAGTAAAAACTTGTATTGAAGTGTCTTGGATACTTTTAGAGTGTAGCACGTTACGAATGGTGATGTGTTTCTATTTAATAAATTTTATAAATTCTACGATATTCGATAATTTTTGATGCTTAATTTGAAAAATAATAATATTTAATAATAATGTTATTTTAAAAAAGTGAGTTGCAAAAGGTTTCAAATGTTTAACTTCAAACTGTTTAAAATGGCCAAATCAGACTGTTTGAGTAACGATTTATAAAAAAAATTAGTTACAACTTTTTTAAAACAGCTGTAACATAAGAATTTGTTTTTAAAATATCAATAAATATATATTAATTTTTATAGACACTTTTAATATTTTTAGTATAAAATTTTCAAAAATAAATTATTTATTATTTTCGAATTTGTCCTTAAAACTGTAAAATCTGATTTTTATCAACAATCAAGACATCAAAAGATATAACTATTTGCTGCTTGTTGGTATTAGATTTTTAAATAAGAAAATTATTTTCATTACATTTTGTATTTTTTTTATTTAATAAAAATTTTGCATTTAGAATTCTAAACTTAAAACCAAGATAATGTATAATCAAGGAATTCAATTTAAAATGGTTTCAAGAAATTAAAATTAGATACCCTACGTAGAAATTTATTTCTTATTAATATGAAGATAACAAAATAAGCAAAACGAGTGGCAATTTTTTTTATAATAAATAATTTTTTCAGTCAAAGGTGTCCAGTTGAAATTGATGAATTATACGTGTTTAAAGGAGTTTGAATGGAGATTAGAAATAAAAGTTCAATTTTGGAAATTTGAAAATTTAAATCATTGTTTCACATTTTTTCACATTTTTGCACATTTTTTCTTTATTTTTCTATTTTTTTTTCTATTTTTTTCTATTTTTTTCTGAAAACGTAATTGTTTTTTAAAAGTTTTTATTTTATTATCAAGATATAGAGTCACCAAGTAAAAAAAGTGGTATTCCAATTGTTACTGAAACAGTGAAAATGATTGTAGAGAAATCATTTTGATTTCAATTGAAATTTTATTTAATCTTCAATTGAATATCAAAATGAACATCATTGTTTTTAATAGGTTTATCTAAAAATTTTAGTTTTTTAATTTTTAAGAAAATATTTAGATTTATTAGATTTAGTTCATACTCATATCAACTATTCTTTCAATGTTTATTTTTCTACTTATTTCTTTCTTTATTCTTTAAAAGCCAATTATAAAAAATAATTGATATTTGTAAATTTTTTTGGGCTCGTTTTAACAGAAACAAAGTTTATTTAAAATTCAAAGGAGAATTTTGTGGCGATTCGTGTTGATTTGTATTTCTTAAGAGCCAATTTATAATTTTATGAATTAGTAAAAACTTCAACAGATAATTGTTGGTATTTTAAAGAAAACAGTCTATTTTAATTACGAAGGTGAACCATTTAAATATCCCAAATTTGCAGTTTTTCCGAAATTTATTGGTTACTTTTGATGCCATTTTACTTCCCATTCCAAAAATAAAATTATAAAAGTGCCGCTAGTTTTGAATATTAAGGACTATTCATATTTTATGGTCTGTGAATATTTCTTTTTATGACCAACAATATGTTTGTTGACTTTAAAGAATTGTGGCTCAAAAGGCCTTGTTAAATTTTACAATTTAGGTTTTTTTTTTTTTTTGAAAATTTGTCATATGAGTATAAAACTTATTTTTTGCAAACCAAACTCAAAATTAATCTTGTAAAGGTTCGAAAATCAAAAATTATACGGCTCTTGGGCCTATCCAAAGTATTTTCAAGCATCATAGAGTTCTCTTAAAGTGTACCAATATAATTTAAAATCGTTTAGATATGTCCAGGTACAATCTCAAAAAAAAAAAAAAAATCTATTTTAAATTTGCCATTGTATTGTTTGGAACATTTCATTAAATTTTTTGGATCAATAAAATGTTTTTTTTAATTCAAATCCTACAAAATCCAAAAAATTGCAATGTTTGGACTTTTCTTTAATTTTCATTCTTTTAAATCATTTTTATTAGTTACGGTATTGTATTTTAATACCTGCAGTGTGCAGAAAATATGAATAGTCCGTAAGGTATTTAATTATCCAAATATATTTCCAATATTTTTTTTTTAGAATGAGAAATGAGAATTTTGTTCATTTTATTTTACGGCTCATGGTGTTTGTTTTAAAAGAATGAAGCAAAATTTGTATGTTTATACAATTTTAGGAATTTGTGTGTGTTTGTTTTTCGAATCAAAATTGAACAGTTTTTTTTGTTTTTGATAAACCAAGAAGAAAAGGAAAAAAAATAAGTAAATAAAAAACAAAAAGCAATAAAAAATAAAGAAAGCAGAAAATAGAAAAAGAAAGACATACAGCCAAGGGTTGTTTTGTTTTTCAAATGTTAAATGAATAACACCAGTCGTAGGGATTCGACAATTTAAGATATCTTCCTCGGTTGGTTCGTAATTTTCTTCAGAAATTCGATCAATTGCATCAAAAAAACTATTTGTTAATTAGTTGATCCAATGTAGTTTAAAATAACAAGAAGAAAAAATTTTATTTAACAAAAAAAAAAATAAAATCAAGATAAAGCCAAAAACAAAAACAAACAAATTGGCTGTATCAGGTATTCCAAATTCATGTCTTCTTTCAAATACCTCTTGAATTGTAGAATCAGACCAAAGGCTTTTGATCATTTTTACTGTTACAGGCTCTAAACTATCTGAGCTTGGTGGTTGTAATTCAGTGATCTCCTCAACATAATCCTTTTAGTAAGTGTATCGTGTTTTTTTTTTTTTGTAAATTAAGTTTGGGTGTGACAATTGGTTTGGTGAGTGAATTTTTGTTGGAAAAGGGAACAAAATTAAAAATGAAAAAAAAAAAAAAAAAAAAAAAAATATTGTCAATTATTTTTAATTTTTTTTGTTCTCATTTTTGTTTTAGTTTTTGTTGTTTGTTTTTTCTTTCAATTGATTGAAAACAATAAACAAATGTTACCTCATTATCAGAATCAAATTCAAGGTTTGATTCTAGACTTGCGCTCACAAGCCCTTTCATATGTAGAACGAGATTACACCGAATTGCGGTTTTGTATCGTTTTAAGTCTCTTTCACTAAAACCATTACGGTACGCAATTTGAAGCTGTTTAATAAGTGTTGACTTCCCAGAGTCACCGGTTCCTTATGTTTAATAAATTTTGAAATGGAAGAACAGAAGAATATTTTTAGGATCTTGAGTTTAATCAAAACAAGAAAAAGATAAAAAAAAAAAAAATTAAATAAAAAAAAAAGTTTTTTCATTAACAAGCACAAACCTAAAACAAGAATTTTAATTTGTTCGTTCAGTTCTTCTTCTTCTTTTTGTAAATCTTTTTCGATTTGTTTATTTCTTTTTCTTTTTTTTTTTAAACGCTTTTTTTGTTTATTACCTAAAATAAAAAAAAATAACAAAGAAAGAATTTTTGGTTGATGAGAACAAAACACTTTGAAATAAAAAGTTCTTGGAAAACAATTTTATTGATAGAATTAATTACCCATTGTAGAGGATTGAAGTTGGAATAAAAAAATTGAAAATAGATAACTTTAAGAAAATGACAAAATAATTTTTAACATATTTTTTCAATCGGATTACTCTTTTGTAAAATCACTAAAAACACAAAACAGTTAAAGAGTGTGATTCGATCTAAATATTTCACTTTACTTTTATTTTTATTTGAATCTAAAATTTACTTTGTTTGGAAAAAGTACTTATCGAAATATAGAACACACAAGGTGTTGTTGGAGCTGGGTGTAAATGCAAGTCGATATTTTTTTTGATTTTTTATCTTTTTTAAAAAAACAAATTAAAGAAAAAAAAGAGAATTTTCTTTGAAAACTTTTCCAAGAGATATTTGAAAAAATGAAGTGGATTTCAAAGAACCTTTATCTATTAATGGTGGAGAACATGAATGACAGAATTTAATGTTGTTTGGTCTTCTAATCTGGAGAATAAAACAAAAGAAAAGTTAATTAATAATTGTCTTTCTTACTCAAACAAAATTCTTTTCTTGTTGAATTCTTTGATCAAAGAAACAAATTTAATGATTTGTAAATTGATAATCACTATTTGCCTGACTTTTCATTCAAAAATTAATTCACCAAAAAATTAATCGATTTTTTACAATTTTCCAACATCAATCACAAAAACTAAATATTCCAAAATTCAAATTTAAAAATAAATTACAGACTAAACCACTTTCAACCGATAGATATCATGAACGTGGATTTACCAAAAAATTACATACATTAAAACAAGATCATTTTTATAAAAATAGTCTTTTCAAAAGAAATCTTGAAAATAACCAAATTTAATTTTTGAACTTGGCAGAATAGTATTTCAGTTCCACTCATTAAAAAAAAAACGAGATTTTTCACCTTTTTTATTGTAGTAATGGATTACTTTAAGATTATTTTATTTGTCATTCATACTACAAATGAGTTTTTAGAAATTTTCTTTTTATTTCTACTTCAAAAAAATAAAATTAAAAACAATCAGAGTCAAAAAATGATTTCTTTATATCTTATTTAGGAGAAACTATTACACTTTAATCAGACTTTTCATTTGATATTCAATACAATAATTTATAAAATATGTCTTGGACCGACTCCAGTATTTATTTGGTAAAAATATGATATCTTTTTTTTTTTAAGGGATTAGCCTCACCCTAGATTTCTTTATAATCAAAGTATGTTGTAATTGGGTGAAAATTATATTAGTGCACTATAGCTCAAATAGCTCTGAAAAATCTATTATAAATCTTATTGCACAATAAATTATTACATTTTTTACTAATGATCACTCTTAAAAAAGCTTCATTTAGGGAATTTTTTTTTATTTCCTTTACCCTATCTAAAAATAGAAACCCAAAATACAGTATTTTGGTATTTAATAATTTAGATTTAGAACTTCCAAAAGTAACTATTTTTATAATTATTTAATTTCAAAGATTAACTCAATAATCATCAACATAAAAGAAACAAAGACTGATTAGTTTTGTATGCTTTTGATAAAGATACCTCTGGCATCAAAATATTTGCATGATTTCAGAAATAATTTGTCAAAAAACTTTATTGGTTAATTATTTAATTTTTTAAAAATAAATGAATATTTTAGTAACTAACCTACATTTGGCCACAAAGTTAGGAAAGATATTTTGTGACTTTGTAGTCTGAATATTGATAATTCAACATTTAAATTTATGGCGAAATGAAGATTTTATTCTGAAATTACTAGGTTTTTTACTAATACATAGATCATTTTTAATTGATGGGGATCAACAAATATTACTACTTGACTAATCGATTTTTTAGATACATTTGAACCACTTAGAACTAATTTGGTTAGGTCCAATAACAACATACTTTGATCCTAGGCTTCTCCTTGGTAGATGCTAATCCCTTAAGATTAATTCGATCCAAGAAACGAAAAAGAAAAAAGAAAAAAAAAACTTAGTGTATATAAACAATGTTAAAAAAAGAAATTATTATTAAAATTCAGAAAAAATTATTCCCCAAAAAATACAATTTTACAATTTAATTACTTCTAAAATCTAAAAATGGAATCAAATTCAATACAGAATAACAATCTCAAGATTATTTGATATATATATATATATATAAAGTTTTTTTTAATAAAATAAAACTGTTCAAATTACAATGACTAAGTTTCGAATTTTCTCAGATTAATAAAAATGAATTATACCTACAGGTTAATTTATTTTTGGTTCAAGATTTGTTATGGTATAATTTAATAATTGAGATTTGTATTTGATAAAGTTGCATAGAATTCATTAAAAAAGTTATATTTTTATTAGAGAAGGAATTTTAATAAAAAGCACATTTTTAAAAGTCAAATACCAATTCAAAAAGATTTTTGGCAAAAGATCAGATTTATAAGTAATTAATTATTGAGTAAATCTAGAAATTTAAAAAATTATCAAAATAGTAACATTTGGAAGTTTTAAATAGTACTTATTATACAACAGAATACTATTATTTTGGTTTCAATTTTAATATTTGAAAAAATGAATTTTTAACAAAATTTCTAAAATAAATTGCAAATTTTTAATTCTGATAATAAGAAAAAAAGCGAATAATATCATGTTAAATAAAACATCGATAATATAAACTAAAATTCAAAATTTCCCACACAGCTAAAACGTTCCAAACAATCACAATAATACATTTTCATTGAAATTGGAGATAATTTTGATTTTTTAAAATATGGAAATCATTTTTTCATCTTTTAGTTTTTGTTTTCCTTTTCATTTCATTGTTTGAATTACGTAATTTGTTTGGTTGGATCAAATTTTTTTTTCAACCATTGATATTATGGTTAAAGTTGAGTTGTACCAAATAGAAGAACTCAAATAAAATTAGTTGGTAGTATCTAACCTTTGATCGATCAATATTCCTAATAGAATTTCAACAAATTTACTAATGTATTTTTTTGTTTTGCTCTCTCCAAAATTTTTAACACACCCATGATTTATTTGTATTGATAATTATTTATTTATTGTTTTGTGAGTAGAGTAATTTATAAAAAAGTGTTAACATTTCAATTTGTGAATGGTTATAATTTGGTAAATCTTCTTGAATTGATTAAATAAGATTTTTTTTTCACAAATCGAATTTTGGTGTGTTAAAAATTTTGAATTTGGGTTTATATTAGATTTTATCGAATCATTTGAACTATATGGCACGATAAATCATTTGTACTCAAATTACAACCATATCGATAATATACAAATATTATTGGAGAATCTAAAGAATGACTGGTATAAATTTTTTTTTCAACATTTTAATTAATACATTTTGGATAATTTTGTAAATACCCCAAAAATAATTATATTTCACTCCCTTGAAAATAATTATATTTAAATGTAAATATCACTTTTAATACAAAAACTTTTGATGAAAAATTTAATGCATAAAAAACCATATGAAGAAATATTTCTATGATTATTTTTTCGACATTATAAATGAAGAATCCGATTTTTTCGTAATTTGGATTTTTTTTGCCCTAAATTTCGTTCAAATTTGAACCCTAAAAGCTAAATAGATGAAATTTTTGTATTAATTAAAGGATTAAGTTCATTTTTCAAGTTTTTAATCTCGGATTTTGAATTTATAAGAGACTTAAACCACCAAAAATAATTGATCATCAATTTACTGTAGATCTTAGTTATTTGAATACGGATATCTTATATTCTCAAAAAATATTATTAGACTATTTGTGTAACATTAAACTTACACTTATTTTTTCCTTTGTAAAAATAACATACCTTTTCTTACGAGTAACTAGATCCCAATGAATAAAACTGGAACAATCAAGAATATACAATATAAAATCTTAGTCTATTTACTGTTATATTGAACAAAAAAATAATAAAACACTATATAAAAAACAAAACAAAAAAATATTTTCTTTATTTGAAGGATCTTTTTACCCTTCTATTTTTTTTATTATTTCCTATTAGATTTTAGTCTCGCAAATCGCTTCTATTATTTCATTGAATTGTTACTTTTTTTTTTTTTTTTTGAGGGGGGGGGGGGGGGTAGCAGATCCACTTTTTTTATTTTCCCTACTTTGAATTCAAATTAGTATGAATTTACGGATTAATAGAGTTCGATATTCTTAACCTTTTTTCATTTACCAAAAGGTAATACTCAACACGTTCAAAAAAGATATTTGAATTATTCATGTGCTTTTTTAAAATTGTGTTTTTTCATTAACAATGATACTTTTCGAGTATCCTCTGAAGGGCCAGAAAACTTGCAAGTATATTTAATGTTTTTATATGAAAACATATTGCTTTTAAGGAACTCTGAGAAATGTTTGTTTTTGTTTGAATTTGTAAAAACTATTATCGATTTTCTCTTGACTTTTCGACCCCAAATTATCTTCCTTTCTTTTTTAAATACAATATAATTTTAGTAAATTCATCAGATATATGTGTAAGTTTCCTGAACCTTGAGAACATACCGGGAAAGTATCATAGTTAATGAAAAATTCACAATTTTTTAAAAACACGTATAAAATTCAGAAATCCTTTTTATACATGTGTAGTGGTTAAAAAAGCTTTATATTAATAAATTATTGTTCGAAAAATTAAGTTAAATATATTTTACTGATGAAAAAAACTTATAATACCCAAAAGAAATTTTCATCCAAACAAAGAATTTTTTGAATTTTTTTTTTGTTGAATTTTCACTTTTTTACGAAACCAAAAACTTTTCAATTTCATCAACAATTTCAGATCAAATCAAATATTTAACTTTAAATTTATAAATTTGATAAATTTACGATATTTTCAAAGATAAATTGAATTGAAAAAAAAAATAAGAAAGATCATAAAATATTATTTTTGAATTATTTCGAAAAAAAAAAATTCTGTCAAAAAAAAATATTTTTGGGTATTGATTTAGAGAAAATTTCACATATAGTTTATATGTTAAAAAATTAATATAAAGGAACATATAACAACTCTAAACAACTATTTGATAACAATTCTCTTAATAATAGTTTAAAAATTAGTTTATTTTAATCATTTATATTAAGTCAATTAACATATGGGTTAGAAATATATAATTATGAAATCAAAACTATAAATTTCTTAAATTATTGAATTAATTCATACATTACTGGAATATGTAAAATAAACAGAAATACACTAATTCTTATTTACAAAAAAGAATTTAAAATTGAAAATATGATAATTTCAGTAAATCAAAACGAATTTAAATACAAAAATAAATTAGAAAATGTATATCTCTTTAATTTAGAAAAATTAATAAAATTTTACTAACAAATAAAAAAAAAAAATCCTATAGAATTCAAATAATATTATCGAACTAAAAAAAGAAATATTTAATATATATATATATATATATATATAATAAGTTTATGAATTCTACAAGTTCCAAGTGTCCTTGAATTTTCTTTAATTTAAAAGACATAAGTAAATTAAAGATTTTAATCTATTCTTCTGAATCCTGATAAAGTAAGGAACAATACAGTACTTGAACACACTTGAAAACTCTTTTCTTTAGGTTTTCTCAAATTAAATGAATAGAGTGAAATCTATGGATTTACCTCTATTTCTTTGAATCCTGAAAAACAACCATTAGATTTTTTTTAATTTTAGAAATAAAAAAAATTACTACATTTACTTTTTATTTTGAAAATTTAAAAAAAAAACACCTTTATATTTTCTTGAGTTTTCTGTTTATTTGGAAAATCAATAAATTTTCATGAGGTTTTTCTTAAATATTTTGATTTTTCAAATAAATAGAAAATTGAAAAAAAACTAACGAAAATCAGTAGATTTTCTAAATAAAATAGAAAACCTCAAAAAACACTAGAACACTTCACAAATATATAGAAAACTCAAAAAAACCCAGAATAATTAAGAAATAAAAGAAAAAAAACCTTAAGAAAACCGCCTTTAGCTTTTTCAGAATATAAAGGAATTGAGAAAAATCTGAGATTTTACTTTATACTTTTTAAATTCTGGAAAAGCTAGGCACTCTACAACACTATACGACACTTCGACCAAAATATTTTACAATAATAAAATATCAAAATTGTTTCTTTAAAACTCAAAAATATTTAACTTATCCCTCGAGCTCAACAATTCTAGAATTCAGAAAAGTTATTAACAGCCAAAATAGATTTTACTATGTAATTAATAAAAATTCAAATAAATTATTTCCTTTATATTTAAAGTATAAACAGAAGGAAATTATAGAAAATAATGATCATTTTTTATGGGTATGTCACTTTCTCTGAAAAAGATAGATTAATATTTTCAAAATAAATTAAAAGAAATAAATCTTAAATGAAATATTTTTAAACTGTGATATTTTGAAATTATATTCATTAATTAATATTCGTGAAATCTATGATTCCAGGTTTAAATTTCTGAAAGGTAATTTAAGTTTAAGGACAACTAGAGTTTAATTTACACTTGTTCAATAATAACAAAAAAAAAAAAAAATAAGTGAAATTTTTATAATCAATGATTTAAAATTGGGATGTATGTATTTTTTTAAAAAATATAATGTAAAGTTTAGTTTTGATTGTTAAAATAAATAAAATATTTCAGAATAAAGTTCTTTCTCTTATTTATTTCTGATTTCGGATAATATTAAAAAAAAAAAAAAAAAAAAAAAAAAAAAAAAAAGTTTATAATTCCAAAATTAATTCCAATAATTCCTTGATATCCATTTTAATAATCATTAAAGTTTTGAGAGAATAAAAAATATTATATTTGGTTATAATATTGTAAATAATAATAAAAAAAAAAAAAAAAAAAAATGAAAGGATTAATTTTTAAATTTCAAATTTTTGTTTTTTTTAAAAAAATTCTGAACAAGTTTTTCTTTTTGTTTTCTGTTTCTTAGGATTCTATATAAAATTTGAAGGTCAGAAAGTTGGAAAAGACTTTTTTTGGGATCAAAATCCATTTCTGAAGTACTTTTGAATAATGTGATTAAATCTTTGGTATCTCTGCGGTAATAGTCTATAATAATTTCCAAAATGGAATTAAGCTTATTAATTTTTTTCATTTTCAAGCCCTCTCCTTGAGCGTGGAAAAAATCTTTAAAAATCTCAATTGATAAAGAAATAATAATTACTTCCTTTTTATCTAAAATTAATTTTCGATATCTATTTTCCAGAACAGTTTTGCGGTCTGTAGAATAAGGCAGCACAACCTTTATTAAATTCTTTATCAATGATTCGTAAATTTTGTATAAAAGGCTTTTAAAGACATAGCCATAAAGATTGTTTACCAAAATTTCGAGGTGGATGTTTAAATAGGTTATTAAAGGATCTAACAGGGCCGCGACATAATCGGAATTGATTGTCAATTTTGATTGGTTTAAAGATGTATTCACATTATTATTACCAAAAACAAAGAATTGCTTTGCATTATCAAATTTTGATTTATTTTTTGATAAATTAATTTTTATATTTCTTTTATGCCATTCGATCATTGATAGTAGTGCTAAAAGAAATTGGTCTTCCATCAAATTAACAAAACTATCTAAGGTGCTATCAAAACAAGTATTTTGATATAATATTGCATTGTCGATCATTTCGCTATAATTTACTTTAAACCTATCTTTATTATAGTTCCTCAACCCGCTCTTCTCTTTATTCTTTTTCATTTTCATTTCATTTTGTTTTTCTTGATCCTTTCCCCCTTCATCACTACCACTATCACTATCATCATCATCGTCGTCATCTTCATCAGTTTCATCATCACTCTCATTCTCATTCTCATTCTCATTCTCATTGCTTGAATAATTTGATACAATTTTTTTATGACTTGATTCGCATTCATCAAACAATTCATAAAATAAGTGTTCACTATTATAAATATTGTTCATTATTACACAAATTTTTTTGATAATTGATAACTTCTTTTCAATATCCCGTGTAAATTTTTTTTTTTTCGATTTTTTATTTATCGTAAGATTATTATTAATTTTGATATGCTTGTTTATTGTTTTGAAATCTTGCTTTAAAAGATTGTTAAAAGAAAGTTCAATTTTCAATTTCCGGTCTTGGAAAAGACCATTACATTTGGAATAAATTTTATTTAAGTAATATTTATAAATCTGGCTGCTGATTAAAAAAAATTTTCCAAGTAATTTTGAAAATGAAGGAGAATTGAACTTCAAACTTTTTAAAAATTCAAAGGACTCAAAGATTGCGGAAAAAAGGTCGACCGTTGAAGAGGAATGTAACAAATTTTCTGAAATTGGGATTAATTGGTCATATTCGACCATACGATCAGCCCATTTGATCATTATTTCCTGTTGGTTTAAAACAAATATTTGAAAAATTGGGAAAAAGAGATCATAAACATCAATTTTCGTTAAAGTGGCATTATTTTCCTTTTCAATTCGTAGAATGGTATCATTGTAGAGCAGAATGTGCTTCCAAAGGCTGAAAACATCTGCGCCGGGATTTTTAATTATTTTTAATAGGATGTTCAAATCTTTCGTGATCAGTTGAGAATAAGTTTTTGTTGAAAGCTGATCAATTTTTAAATTTTTGCCAAAAACCTTTGTGATAACAAAATGCTTATGAATGTTTTGAATTTCTTGATAACTGGATTTTACAGAATAGCTCAAATTGCAAGCATTATAATAAAAAGATGGGTTTTCTAAATCGTCAATAGACTCTAATAGTTTGGTATCAATTGTTGAAAAGTTTGTTTGGTTGCTATTGTTCTGATTGTTCTTATTTGGGATGTTCATGGTACAATTCACTTCCAATTCTGCTTTCATTTTGATCAAATTATAGTTATTCACCATACCTTTACTCCAAAGATTATGGAAGATTTCAATGATCTTTTCATTTGATATTTTGATATCAAATTTATAATTCTCGATATTTTTGAGAATCTCGGGTTCATTTAAATATTTTTTTTCTTCCCTTATAATTTCCTCCAATTTGTTTTTTTTATCTTCTGTTTTTTTCTTCCCCCTTTGATCGCAGTCAAAATCATCATCATCATCAGTTTCGTCATCAGTTTCAATAATACTGACATCAAAAGTGTTTTCAATGAAATTAAATATTTGACTGGAATTCATTGAATTTTTATTATATATTTTGTTAAACCATTCATCAATATTAATAATTTTTTTCATTAGATTTTTGAGACATAGTACCGCGCCCTTTGGCTCGTTCTTTGGGAAAAGTGTCGAAAATTTACTAAATGGATAATAGACTATTTGCTTTAAATACACAAATAAATTTTTAAATTTTTTTTTTTCATAAAAAGTAAAATTATTCCATTTGGAGTCATAAAAGAGAAAATCTAAGGTTTTTTCTAATTCCTTGATTAGTATAATATCATATTTGAAATTGACAATAATTCTTTTTAAATACATTAAATTAAAATAAATTTCACCAATTCCAAATCTAGATTTGAATTCTTGTAATAAAAAATTATAATTACGGGGTATTATTTTTTGATCATTCTCATTCTTCTTGTTATTGTTATTGTCATTGCTATTGCTATTGCTATTGCTGTTGCTGTTGCTGTTTTTCTTATTGCTATTGCTCTTATTCTTATTCTTATGTTCACAATTTGGCTGCAAATTCTTAAAATCTATTAAATTGTTCGTTAATATTTTAAATATTTGATGAAAGTTTACAAATTTTATATTTTTATTATCTTTGGATTTCAATTTCCCCAATTCCTTTTTATTCGGCATCTTTCTCATGGACGGGTATTTGACGATCGTCAAGCCATTGTCAACTTTGATATAACTTAATTTGACTTTAATTTTGCCTGCAATATTAGATCTTTTACTTCTTTTTTCCAAATCAAACCAGATTTTTTTTTTTAATTTCTTTTTTTTGGAATTGATATATTCCTTCACTGGAAATGTAACCTTGCCGAGGAATTTGCAGGACTCAATTTTGAACTTGGCTACCTTGGAAAAGTTTTTATTTGGGTCGATCTCGTCAAAAAGATTTAATTCAATAACATCATTCTCAATATCAAAGACTTCAAACTCGAATTTCTCGGTCGGGTTCCATTTTGGATCTGTGGTATTTGGTATCGTTGTAGATCTGCCTTCGTATCTCCCCAAATTAATTTTGATAAACGGGTTGCATATTTTATTTTTTCTTTTCGCTAACAACCCCCTCGCTTCGTAAATTTGAACACGGAATTTGGCAACGGCTTCCCAATGGTTTTTTTTCCGATTTTGTGATTTTTTATTTTTCTTTTGGCTTTCCTGCTGCAGTTTCAAATAATAGTCTTGCTCTTCAGAGATCTCCTGTTCAAATTTCTTTAATTTCTGATTCATTAACTCGATATTATCCAATTCCTTGTCCTTCCATTTATTGAAATATTTGTCTAATAAAAAGCTATCGCGATTATAAAAATAATGCTCCTCAATTGCGTTTTGCTTTTCTTGTAAAAATTTGTTATTTGTTGTCACCATTCGCCACCCTAAGATTTTGTCAATCATCTTTTGATGATCGTCACCATCCAAATTGAATTTCTCGAGGATAGATTTCGTTAACAATCTTAATTGAATTACCCAGGTCTTGATCTCTATTTCACATCCTTCAATCAAATATTTTAATCTATTTAAAAATAATTTTTTCGATTCTTCATTTAGTTTTTTTTGATATTTCTTTTCCATCAACTCTTGAAAGGAATCATAAACGATCGACAATTTGTAGACTTCATTTGCATTAACTAGCCTTTCAATTAAATCCAATTGTTTGTGTGAAAATTTTTCAATCACTTTTCTCCACATGTTATTAATTTCTTCTTCTTTATCAATTTTTTTTTTCTTTCTTTTTTTTTTTTTTTTTTTTTATCCTTTTCATTTTCATTTTCCTTTTCCTTTTCCTTTTCCTTTTCCTTTTGTTCTCCTGATTCTTTTCTTCGGTTTTTAATTCCCAATTGTAGTTGTCTTCTTTTTTCTTCAAAAACCAATAATATATTTTGGTTGGTCAGTTTCTCTGGTTTTGTTGGTATTGGCATTTTTCGGTTATTGACATAATCAATAATTGCTTTTTTGATCCGTTTGAATCTTTTTCTCGTTAAATGTGTTTCAGATTTACCAAACGAAGTGTAAATGTCTAAGGAATCACGAAACGATTCAAAGTTCTTTTCATCTTTGCTTAATAAGCTTAATGGGAACAATAAGCATATTAATGAATATTTATAAACTTTCTTGAATGAGATTTGTTGTTTCAGATTCGTTTTTTTGATACTTGATTTTTTGATTAACTGAAGATTAATATTTTGTTTCCACTCAAGTTCTTTTTCTTTTTCTTTTTGGTTGTTAATTATGTTGGTTTGGGTTGTTTTTTGATCATTTATTGTTTTTTTTTCTAATTCTTTTTGTTTTCCTTTTTCTTTCTCTTCACCAAAGCTGTTCATGACAATCGAAAGATTTCTGTAATGACGCTTAATGTTTTTGAGTTTTGGATTGTGCCTTATCGTTTCGAATTCATTTTTCGATCGATTCTTTAAAGTATTATTTAACAAAGCTTGATCCTTGGCTGAAGATAAAGAACATTCGTTTGTCCAAACTAAAGGACGGAATTTTTCATCACTCATTTATCGAATAAATCACAAAAATAATAAAAAAAAAATGCAAAAAATAATAAAAAATTTTTTTTTTCAAACCTTGTTATAATGTTCAACAATCATTGCTTTGATATCATTTTTTTACTTTGTGTACAACCTTTTCTTGAAACTTATCAAAATAAGAAGATAACTTGTTACCAAATTTCGATTTCCCTTATTCTCTAACTATATTTAATTTTTATTTTATATTTCCAATTTTTTTGTTAATCTGATCAACCTACTTTCTTAAATGGTCCTCTAGATATCAAAACATTTCTCTTCAATAAATATTTCCAAAATCAACTAATTTTAAAATTATATTTGCTTCCAAACCAATAGAAATGCTTAATTCCTGACTCAATACAAAAATCTTACAAAAAAGGAAATTCTAATTTAATATCAAAACCATCTACTTTAATGTAATAGAATGTTTTTTAGGTTCTGTTAGTTTACCCAAGAAGTAACTTATCACCAAAAATCAAATTGTGAAATTGCGCTTCTTTTGGTTGAAATAATAAAAATTCAAAGTAGATTTGATTGAAAAAAAAAAAATGCAACTTTACATAAATTCATCTCACCAATATCAAAAATCTGAATTTTAAAAGAAAAAATAATAAAGGAAGATCTCTCAATTAAAAAATTAAAATTTAAAAAAATCAAATAACCAAAACAAAAAATTCAAACTAAATTTCGGTAAAAAAATTGAAAAAAAAAAAAAAAGTTATTAGGATCTCAATAAACAAAAATAAGCTTAAGGGAGAAGAAATATTAGAGCAAACCGAAATGGATAAATACGATTGTTTATTAAAAATATATTGATGTTCTAAAGTTGTAGATTTTCTATCAAAATGTAAAAAAAAAAATCAATCTTTTTTTTTTAATAATGTCTGCAATTAAAATTTCAGAGATCATATTACGACGAAAAAATGGAGAAATAAAGTGTTATTTTGAGAAATTTAGATGATTTTTTCAGATACTTTATTATTCTGAAATATAATAGTAAATTCTTGCTATTGTGATTTATAAACTATCATTCAAAATCATTGGCCCATCAAAAATCAAAATTTAAAGAAAAATATTTTTAATACTTGTAGTTATCTATTATAATATCAAAATTTTTATTTTAGTATTTGGTTCACTACTCAGGGGTATTTGTTTTTCTTCAAAAAATAAAATAAAAAAGTTAAAAAAAATTTTAAAAAAAATTTGGCCATTTATTTTGAATGAAGCATTACATGAAAAAAAATTTTTTTAAAAATTAATAAAACCCATTTATCTATTCTCCTTCCCTTTGAATAACTAAATCTAATCTCTTTGTCATATTTGAAACCAATTTTTCCATTAATTCATCTGTTACTTCTTTCAAATTTTTCATTTTCATTTTCCATTTTAACAAAACACTTTTGAAAAAATAAAAAAGAGAAAAAATGATTTATTTGCAAACTTTTCATTGTGAGAGGAAAAACTTCAAAACGATACAAAAGCAATTCAAAATTGAAATATAAGGTGGGCTAATTATTTTGAATTTTAGTTTGTATTTTATTTATCTTATATTGAGTAATGATTTCGACTAATTTTCCCAACAGCTCTAATTTTGAGAGGAAAAGATGAGACAAACTTTCACAAAACCCTAAATAGATGACTTCGCAGTGCCATATTAATAGAATCTTAAAACTACTATTATTATAGTGTGGTTAGTAATAAAACTTTTCAATAGTGTAATTAAATATGAAAAGATTACTAATTTTTTGCCTATGTTTTTTCTTAATTATTTTTTCTTTCTTGTTCCTAACTGATAAATACAAAAATTAATTAACTACTTTTGAGCTCAATTTACCTTTTAGGAAATCCAGATAACTCTACCTTTAGAAACTTTCTCAAAATACCATAATAAAAAAAATTATTTTATAGCATGTTATAAAATTGTTGTAAAGGTGTTCTAAATGTTTAAAATGTTAAAAAATTTTATATTAAAAACTTTTATAACATAAAAGGTTGTTATAAAATGAGTTATAAAAAAGGTAACCAGCTAAAAGATTGTTCAAAGAATATTTTTTCAAAAAATATTGAAAAAATCATCATGTAAAAGGAAATTTTGTGATAAAAATGTTATATAAATTATTTTTCAAAAATTTTGACTCACTTTATAATGTTTATGGAAGTTGTTTCGAGGGTTTATTCTAGTATTCTTAATAAAAAAATAGTTTCAACTTTTTGGATTAAATTCATTTTTTCTAATTTTGCAAATTTTAGTTTTGCTTTTTCAATTTTTGTTTTTGGATTGTTTTTCTTTTTTTTGATTTCTTTTTTTTTTTTTTTTTTTTTTCTTTTTTTTTTTTTTTTAAAAGATCATGTTGGAAAAAAAAAAAAAGATCTTCAAAAAGACAAATAATAACTATGAAAATTGTGACTATGTAATATCTTTGTAAATGAATTTAATTATTGGCAAAAAATCTTGTTGTTCAACTTTTTTTCAGTGAAAGTTCAGTAATAAAAAATCCGTAATTCTCATTTCAAAAATTGTGAAGATCTTTTTTTTAGTTTATAGTTTTATTTTTTTTTTTAATTTTTAATATATCAGACTTTGAAGATTTAGAATGACTTAATCGTGAATTACAATTCATATTTAGTAATTACTTGTTGTTCCTGAATACTTAGGGATTTTTTTTTTTTTTTTTTTCAATTTATTATTTCAGGTGAGCCACAATATTTGAAAAAGAGTTTAGTTTTTTTTTTTTTTTTTTTTTTTTTGAAGATATTGGTAATTATCCAAATTACTATTTTTCTAATCTGGAAATATTGTTAAAATCAATTGAACCGTTTTAAACTAAGAAATTCGAATTAATTTTTTAACACTGGTATTTGGACCAATATCATAATTTGTGATTTAAACCAGATCCAATATTATCTCAAAATTCCAAATAATTCCAAATTTTATTCAAATTTATCTCGAATTAAAATAAAAAAGATAAATTTATATTTCACTTCAAGAAAAGAAGAAATAATATGAATTCAAAGATTTTTCAGAATTCACAGATTAATCAATTATATAGATTGGGAAACTCAGATAAAAATATATTTTTTATTTTACATTATCGTGTATAGTTGTTACTTTGCGAGTAAAAGTCGAGAAAATATTTATGAAAAGAATTAAAAATTTAAAAAAAAATAATGTTTAACAGTTAGAAAAAATAAATAGATATTTTTATTTATAAGAATATCAAAAGAATTATTTAGAAAATATTTTGATGATTAGGCAAGTTAACAACAAAGTTTGTTTATTATTTTATTAACTAAAAAAGTTCCTAAAACTAATAAAAAAGGGAAAAAAAAATAAAATAATTAACTAAACAAAAATTTCTTTAATCATATTAAAAAAGAAATTATCAAATAAAATAAATTGCTTTTTAAAATCTTGATATAATTAAATATAAATTTATAAAAGAAATACCAATAAAACCTGAGATTCTCTTTTTTAAAGTAGAATTTTGAAAAAGAATAATTATTATTAAATTTTTGTGTTACAAGATCTTTTAAATATTTTAGTTTTGGAGAATATTTACTGATCAGGTTATAATCAAATAATTACAAAATTGGATAAAAAAAAAAATTGAAAATACAAAGTGATAAATTCAGTCTTAGAACTAAAAACAAATAATAAGATGAAAATAATAAATATTTTTATCAATTTTTTTTGTTTTTTATCACAAATTTTACTTGTAGATATTATTATACTTAATATTTCTCTGATTTTTATTTTATTTTTTTTTATTTATTTTTATTTATGATTATCTTGAAACGAAGAGAATCAATATAATTTTTCATAAATTATCACATTTTACAATTACAGTGATTATTTTACTGTCTCTCCTCTCTAATCGTTTATCTCTAGAGAGTGTTTATTTATTATTTAGTATTAATTATGGAAAATAAATTAAATTTCTCTTTCCTGTTGAATTTTTATCTTTAATTAGTTTTTGTTAAATCACCTCTGCCCAACAATAAAAAAATATATAAAAAAAAGATAATATTTTTAAACTTAATGTGAACTCTTTTAAGATTTACCTTTTAATAGGGAGGAAACAATTGATAAATAATAAACTTCGCCCATTTTATAATATTGAAATGTTAATATATTTTAACTTGAGTAAATTTTTTTTTGATTTTTAATTGTTCATGAAGAAATATTTTAGTTTCTTCAATTTTAAAAATAATCCAAAAAACTAAATTTTAGATCTGATAAAAGAGTATACTTGAAATATTCAGAACCAATGATTTTTTTTTGTAATCCCAATATTTTGTCAATTTTTCCTATGTAAAAGCATAAACTTAGATGAGAACTGATCGGCTACTTTTCAATAATAGATTTGGAAGAAAAGAGCTTCTATATTTTCGAAGGAAATCTATATTTTTATTCTACTGAACTTTTTTATTGATTCAAAAAACAACTGGGGAAATGTGGTACTTTAAACTTTAATCCATCAAGAAATTTAACTTATGAGAAAAAATATAATTTTATTGTAGAAATATTAGAAATAAATTAAAAGGATAACAATAAACTATGCACAAAAAATAGGGTTTTTATTAATAAATTTTAATCAAGTTATCACAATTTGAGAAAAAAAGTAAAAAACAATTTTTTATAAGGAATAATAATATAAACTGACAATGAAAAGTAAGACATTGAATACAAGAAAAAAAACAAATTTTTAAAGAAAAAATGAAGGATTCAGTAAAAAACGATTTTTTTTAATACTATCCTTTGTAAATGTTTTTTTTTTTTTTTTGATTTATATAATATAAAAAAAAATTGTTGACAAGATTGGCTATTTTTGAAGATCTCCTAAAATGACTCAATAGATTTCTATAATCAAGAAAATTCATAGCTCGTGTTTGTTGGTTTGATTGAAAATAATAAATCGGATTATTCTTTGAAGTTATTTTTTTCTTCTTTTAATTGATTTTACTTTTAGTTTTGAGTAAAATTCCCCATTAAAAAGCGTGTTTTACTTTTGTTCTCAAATGGTAAGAGATGAAAATCTTCGTACTCTAGAAAAATTCCACAAAATATTTTTCCCGGGTTTGTCCCCACCCTTACACAACCATTAAATATGAGAAGCTATTAAAAGATTTAAATTGTATTTGATGAAGAAAGAGTAGAGAAAAATGACTTTTTTACTATATTTTAAAAAAAAAACATTTTATTTCTCAAAATTTCGTAATTATGATGAAAATTATATAAACAAAATAATATAATATTTTTTAAAAATTTTATATTAATTCAGGATCTAATTTCAAAAGCAAATTTGAATCGGAACCAAGTTTATATATGTGTTTACATAAAAATTCTTATCTTCCACTACCCAATTCTGAAAAAAAAAAAAAAAAAAAAAAAAAAAAATAGAATTAAAATATTTGTAATGAGTTAAACATTTTCAAAATCTGTTATTTACACCACCATCTTTTGATATAAGAATTATTTTCCATTTCTTAACTTGGGTTTTAATAGTATTTTTTGGTCAAATAGTTTTAAACAATTTTCAGATACCAATAATACAAAAAAATATGGTTGAGTTATATACAGGTAAATTAATTAGAACAAAAATTATTGGAAAAAACTCAAGAAAATATTAAATATATTAACCTTTATAATTTCAGAAGAATAACTTTTAAATTAATAAAGAACAACGGTAAACATAACCCATGTTGTAAATCTTGAACCCATTACAAATATTTAAATTCTTTTTTTTTTTTTTTTTTTTTTCAGAATTGGGTAGTGGAAGATAAGAATTTTTATGTAAATACATATATAGACTTGGTTCCGATTCAAATTTGTTTTTGAAGTTAGATCTTGAATTTAGGTAAATTTTTTAAAAAATATGATATTCGTTTTTTTTTAAAATTTTTATCATAATCACAAAATTTTGAGAAATAAACTGTTTTTTTTAAAAAATTGAAAAAAAGATCTATTTTTTCTTTTTTTTTGTCAAAAAATTAGAATTTAATCTTTCAATATCTTCTTAATTTTTTTTCAAATTTACTTAAAGAATCCTATTTCTTGTTTTTAGTTTGTTACTGTAGCCAAATGATTTGTTTCCTATATTTTTACAGTCATTCAATATTTTTTATATAAATTAAAATTTCTTAACGTATGAAACTAAAAAAAAGGGTTATTTACACCAATGTAATTTTTGTTTTTACGTTGAAGAAAAAAATTTCCTTGAAGAATTTCTTCCCAAAAAAAAAAAACTATTTTAGGAACTTTAATTCAGATTTTTTTGAAAATTAATCAATCTTGAAGTATAGAACCTACAGCTCACTAGATTTAAAAAGAGTTTCATTTGTCAAAAGCCGAATATAGAGAACCGAGTGATTAAAAATTTTCATCTTCACTTTCCATTTTCTCTTTATCAACTTTTGGAAAAAAGTTCACTTCTAAAAATTACTTTAGATTCAAGGCTGTTTGAATATTTCAACTAATTATTGTTTTTATTTTTGTTGCTTCAAACAGTTTACCAAATTTTAATAATGAAAATTCACTAATTTTTTTTTTCCTTTTTTTACATACAATAAGGTTCGAAACAAAAAAGATTCATATTTTTTACAAAAAAGTGTTAAATTTTATCAATGGTACATTTCTTTATCGAAACAACTTTGTCAAGGTTTTGTGGTTTATTTCTGGTTGGAATTTTTTTTTGAAATAATGAATTATTTATCAAAAAAATAATAATAAAAAATATATATATTTTACAATTTTTTTTCCCAAAAAAGAACAAAATAACATTGTTCAATAATAAAGAAATAATTTTGCTCGGTTAACCTGTCAATCAAGAATTTTTGATAAATTTTTTTAATCAAAAAATCGTTTTTTAATTTGAAAAGAAAATTAACACTTAAAAGATAAAAAAATTGAGAATTAAATGGAAAAAGTGAAAGAGAATTAAAAAAATAAGATAGATCAACTAAATCAAATAGTTTAACGATTCTAACAAAAAAAAAATAAAAACTTTTCAAATGGAAAAACTTGTTTTTTGATTTTCTTTTTCCGTTTAATTTTCATGAAAAAAGGTGAAATAGGGAAAAAAAAGTTAAATACGATTTTTACTTGGGAATATTATTATAAACCAAAAGAAAGATCTAAATATTGAACAAACAAATTAACTTCAAAGAATAACACGATTTATTTCCAATCAAACCAACAAAAAAATATGAAATTTGCACTGATAATAGAAATCCTTATGATGGTTTTAAAGATCACTGGAATAGTCGAATTTTTTCAGCAAATTTCTTAATAATTGGTAAATCAAAGAAAAATCTTTGACAAAAAGAGAGTATGATTAAAACTATTATTCCATTTTATCCTTCATTTTGTCTTTAATTATTTGACTTTTCTTTTATTGATTGGTATTTGAAAATGAAATGTGGATATAATTTTCATTTTACATTTTCGAATTTGCTTAGAAATCTTCGGAATTTGTCATTTTGGATTCTTAATTTATCCAAAATATACCAACATATAGCCTAAAAAAGACACAACAAAATAAACTGAGATCGCAAATTACAAATTATTTCTTAACAAATTCTTGGTTAAACAGGAAAAGGAGAGAAAGTGAAAATTTTTTCCACATTTGTTATTCAAATACCATTTACTAAAAGAATAAATAAAAAATAGAGACAAAATGAAGGATAAAATGGAATAATAGTTTTAATCATACTCTCTTTTTGGTAAAAGGTTTTTCTTTGATTTACCAATTATTAAGAAATTTGCTGAAAAAATTCGACTATTCCAGTGATCTTTAAAACCACCCATAAGGATTTCTATTATCAGTGCAAATTTCAGATTTTTTTTGTTGGTTTGATTGGAAATAAATTAATGAGTTCTTATTTGAAGTTAATTTGTTTCTTCTTATATAAATTGATTTTACTTTTCATTTTCGGTATCGACTTTGGTTCACAATTGAAAAGCGTGTTTTACTTTTTTAATGTAATTGTGATATGAATCAGATGGTAAAAAAAACAGTGTTTTAAACAAATACTTCAAGGAATTATCATTTTCTGAATAAACACAATTTGAAAAAATCTTTCTTGTTGATCGAAATGTTTTGGGAAAATGCAAAAGAGTTAATTGTTACTTAAAAAAGGTGAAATATGGAAAAAAAAAGTTAAAATTTTTGAAAAAAAAAATTACGAGATAAATATTTGAGAAAAGTTAAGAACAGAAAAGATTTTTTATGTTTTTCTGAATTTACTTGTATGGTCAATATTTCCTCAAATTAACCTTCTTAGAGAAAATTACTTTTCTTTTCATACCACTTAAGTATTTTGATGGGCTAATTGATAAATATTGGATTTCCAATTATTAAGAAATTTTTCAAATTGTAAAAAACTTTTTGCCAATTTGAATAATCTGTAATTTCAATTAGTATAATTATGTCTAAACGACTATGTTCTGAAAAGAAAATATTACAAAAACAACAAAAAAGGTGACGTTCCGTTTTATTGGCTGTGTATGTGAAAGTAATATTACGGTTTTCATTGGGAAAAACAATTGAATTGGTTTGCTTTTGTCATTCTTTTAAATTTTTCAAAAAAAAAAAATCAATTTTCCACACAAGAAAAAACCATGAATTAATTTTCTCCTTCTAATTTCACAAAGAACAGTTTCTTTCCATGAAAAGAAAAAGATTTTCAGTGAGTTTTTGATCGATGTTAATTTATTTTTTGAACACAAGTAATAATTTATCAAGAAATAACAAACTTTTTTTTTTTGATTTGTATCCAAATACCTCTATAGAGAATCATTGGAATAATTTTAAAATTGTTTTTATGCGTCTCAAATGAGGTTATTTGATTTTATTCAACTGAGTAGAATTATGAAAATTCTAGAAGTCGAAAATTAAAACTTGTTATCCTTTCTAGGTCACAATAGAAAGTAGTTATTTATGGACGTTTCTTGTCAATGATTTCGTGATGGTTTGAAGCAATTGGAAATTTCAATTTTGGAAAGTAAACTCTCTTTGAGGTTCCCGAGTCAAAAAATTTGAAGTTAGTTCTCAAATCAGATTATCCAAAAAGATCATTGATATTCTATTTTTCATTTTTTGTTTTCAATTTTATTTTGTAGCGTTTTTTTTTTTTTTTGTTTATTATTATTTTTTAACTCTTTTATTTTTTCAATCAACCAAATTAGAATGAATAATTCGATGCTTTTAGAAATCACATTTGCACTATTGTCTTTAAAAAGAGTAAATCTCAAAGGGAAATTTTGTTTCAAAAAATGTTTGAACTCTGATAACTCCCCAAAACCAAATTGCCAACAAACACCCAAACTTGTAAGATCATTAACGACAATTGAGTCAAAGAGTAATCAACAGGAACGCAACCCAAAGTTCCAAATTCAAGAACAACAAACCAACAATGGAAACGACCAACTTTTTTTAAATATAGCCCTTCCAGAAGCTCTAGAAAATAAATGTTTCGGTGACCCAAGGCAAAAAAAGGTAAAAACCACAAACACAGCCACAAAGCTACCTTCAGAACCGAACCGAGAACCAGAAATTATATTGGATGACAAAACAAAAAAACTTGCGGAATTTCTTCAAAAAAAGCCAAAGCCTTCCTGGTTTCATAGATTACAAATGTTTTATGATTATAACCCCTCACTAATTGTAGGCTGGGGGAAAGATATAGGATCAAGAACGCAACTAAAAAGAGCAGGAAAAAGTATTATCATTAACAAGGAATTATTCTATTTGGCTTCAGTTTTGTCAGAGAACACCAAGAATCCTTTAACTATCGACAGAATATATAAATCTTCACAAAGAGGGGTCGAAGTATTTTTAAAGAAACAAGGGTATCATAGAATCCAAAAATATTCAAGATCTACCTTATCTTTTGAAATAATAAAATAAAAATAATTTTTTTTTTCAATTTTCAAAAATCTTTTTATTTTTTTAAAACTTGAAATTTATTGAATAATAAATCACAACTCAATTTATCGTTGATTTTTGTTTTTTCATTAAAAACACATACAAATATTTTTCAAATAGTAAAAATTCCCTCAAAAAAAAAGAAGTTTGTCGATTGATTGATTTTTGTTTTAAGTGAAGGAAAATTCAGATTTTAAAAATGTAGTTTATCTTTACTGTTTGTGAAATAATCAATTCTGACTTGACCCAAAATATGTTTTAAAATATAGAGTGTTTTTATTTTATCTTTAAAGTCTATAAAATATATGATCAAAGAAATCGACAACAAACAATAATTATATGTTATAAAGTATTGGTTTCTGAAAGTTCTACTATAAAAAAGAAATTATAAAATTGAAGGATCAAAAATAGTTAATTTTTCTGAAAGGGAGTTTTTGTGTATCATAAAACAAATAATTTACGAAATATTTTGAGGCAAATTTAAACAAATTCTTTTAATAATTTCACTAGTATTCAAAATATCAAGTAGTTTAATTTCATAATATATTTTACTGTTGTTATTTTTCTCAAGAAAAAATATTAGAAAAAATATAAAAAATGATGCTATATTTTTCAGATCTACATCACGTGTTATATTTGATATACAATTTGGGTACTTAATAGAAATTCAATCAAAACAAGAAGAAAAGAAACCAGGGACAATATTTTCAAACATGGATTATATCGTTGGTTACGCCTTATTTTTTTAACTTATGTAGAATTATATCCTTTTGAAAAATTTTAATTGTGTTAACCTTACTGAAAAAAGATTTTTTGAGTGCCACTGGATATTGAAAAATAAAAATTTAAAATGCCATCGTTGCTTTATTTAGGGAAAGCAAGTGAACCTCAAAGTAATTCAGAGTTGAATCTTTAATTTGCAATTTTTTGAATAGTTTTTTTTGAATCAATTTTTGAGTTTTATTAAATTTTGTTTTGGATCTTGAGATGTGTTTATGGGGATACTTGGAATTAATCAAAGAGTAAAGTCAAAAAAATCGACCCAAAAAAAGTGTGTATTTGAAACAAGTATATTCTTTTAGAAGATCAAACACAAAAGATCACCATTCCAAATAAATTTGTTGAAATCATAAATGAAAAAAAAATTATCTCTAAAAAAAAATATTTTTGAAGATTTGTTTTTTTTTTCTTCTTAACTTGTATGAATACAAACTATTTTTTTCCTTGAGTTTCTAGGCCCCATTACTATTTATTATTATTTAATAAAATACCTTTTGTGACAAATTTGCTTTCAAAATTCTTTTTTAAAATATTTTTATCAAACAAAACCAAGCTAAAACAAGAATTTTGTTTCAGAGATTAACGAAAAGGGGTTGAATTCTCAAAATTAAAAAACAACTACAAAAGATTCAACCCACTATAAAAGAAAAATTTTGAAAAACTTTCAATCAGATTAAGAATTATTTGTTGTTCTACTTTTAATGGAAAAGAAATAATTATAAAATCAAACCAATACATCCAACCAACACTTATTTCTCAAGAAGGATTCCAAAGAAAATCCTATTTTCTGAATAAAACTAGAATTATATGATATAAATGAAAATAGGATTTTTAAATTAATTTTGGAAATTCAAAAGAAAAAAAAAGTAATTTGTTGCTCAAAATTTTTACAATTAAAATTATTTCAATAAAAAATTAAAAATAAATACAAAATTTAAAACAAGTTATTGTGTAAAAGTTTCAGATGATATCAAGAATTAAATGATTTTTATTTTCTTTTTTTTGATCTATTTTTTCTTTTTTTTGATTTCCGTTTTTTTGTTGGTATGAAAATATCTTATACTAGGACATATTCCTCTCTATTATTTATTAAAATATAAATGTGTTTAGTTTAAGAAATGATTTAAATTATTCAGTTCTACATAAACTGTGAACTCTGAATTTTTAAATAACTGACTCATTCAATTTTAAAAAAAAACCCATTTTAATTTTTTTAAAGGATAAATCCTTGATTTAGAATTTGTTATCTTATCCCTACAATTCACAGTTCACTGTTTGAATTCTTTTTCGTTTGGAACAGTTTATGAAAAAAAAAACCTCGACTTAGACTCGAACTAAGATCTTTCATATCCTGATAAAAGTAAACTAGTACTTTTAAAAGTTATATAAATTTATTTAATAAATTTTTATCAATTTACCACTCTTATCAAGTATTCAGGAAGAATGCTCTACCTTGAGCTATTGAGGCTTTTATATTACTTTAAAAATCTATAAAACCTTAAAAACAAAGGAATCTTTATTTTATTTTTGTTAATATGATGATCAAAAAAATGTGTTAACAACAAGCCAATAATCTGTATTTCAAAATATAATTGGTATTTCTTTTCTTCTTGCTCCAATGTAAAATGTAATTCACTATCCAAAAGTATACCTAACTTCAAACCCATTTTGGAAGTAAACCCCATGATATTTTAGTAAAATTTATACAATCATTCAATAGCTACCGTGAAATTGTTTAGATCTCAAATTTTGATTTTGATATAGCTTTTTAAAAAGTTGATTGATAGAATAAGATTGCTCAAATTTAAAAAAAATTTAAAAAAAATTAGTTATTATTCAGGAATTTTTTCTGATTTTCATAAAATAACTTTTCAGAACCCACAGTTGACTCCATTTTACTCAAATGGGGCCAGACAAAAATGAAAAAGTCACTTTATTTTTAGGAATCAGTCTAACTTAGATTGTTTAGAAATACGAGAAATAATAAACTTCGTATTAGAGTCGATAATCATAAAAGAAAAGCGTGAACAAATCATAAATTTCAAAAAAAAAAAAAAAATGTAAAAAAATTTTTTGGGCCCTTTTCATTGGAAGGTCACCTGTAAAATTCTCAATTTCTTTAGGAAATTAAAATTGTTGACAATAAGATTTTTTACTTGTAAATCTATGAATTTTAAAAGAAAATACTTTAAATAACTTTTCTTAATGCTAATTTGTGAGTTTCAAACATTTTTTTTTCAAATTTAATTTTAAAAAAAAAAAAAAAAAAAAGAAGAAAAAAAAAAAAAAGTAAAAAGCAAAATACAAAAAAAAAAAATTTTTTAAAATGATTAAAAATTATTTTGATCCAAAAATTGAAATTTTAATTTGAGTAGAATTATAGATTAAACTCATAGAATGTGTTATATTTCTTCAATAAAACAGGACCACTTTAACTAAAAAAGAGTTTATATAAATAAATTCCTTTTTCAAATTTCATGAAATGAGTTTGAATTATTAAAAGAATTTATTTTTATCAATTAATTTTCAGGAAAGATCCAAGCCTTTTGGTATTGTGAAAGATATAAATTTATCAGAATCAAATGGAAAAAACAATTAGCAAAAATTTTAGAAAAAAAAGTATATAAAAATGTTATCCTTAGGAAAAATACTCAAAAAATATTAATCTGGCTAATCAAAATTACGAAATTTATTGTTCTTGTAGAGAATTTTTCATCAAAGCTCTTATGGTTAGAAAACTTAATGTAATAAAGAAAAAATGAAAATAAAAAAATTAAAAAATTCCTAAAATAGTAAAAAAAAATACAAATTCGGGACATAGTGCCCCACTTTTCGGAGGTAGTGTCTAGGTTTTTATTTTTTTAATTCAAAAGAATTGAGCAAAATCAAAGATTTTACTCCATTCTTTTAAATTAAAAAAAACCTAACGACAGTGGAATACCAATTTATTAATCACAGTTGTGGAATCTTATTTAGTAATAATCTTTCTATCGGTTTTTTACTCCTCCTGTTTCTGGGGACGTGTCGTCAAGTGCCGTTGAGTGCCTAGGTTTTCTTGAGTTTTTCTGTTTCATTTGTTAAATCTATCGATTTTCGTTAGGTTTTTTTGAGTTTTCTATTAATTTAGAAAATCAATAGATTTTCGAAATAAAATAGAAAACCTCAAAAAAACCTAGAACACTTTATAAATAAACAGAAAACTCAAGAAAACCTAACGGTGCTTTTTTTTTAATTCAAGAAATTAAAAGAAAATTTTTGAAATTTTCTTTTTATTTCTCAAATTAATAAAAGGCTAATGGCGGTTTTCCAGAATTCGAAAGAATTTAGTAAAATCAAGGATTTTACTCCATTCTTTCAAATCCTGAAAAACCTAACGATAGTGGATAATTTTTAATTTGGTCATATAAAGGATAAAATATTTTTTACTTGTTGTTTTGTTTATTTTTCTTCTTCTCTTTTTTATTTTGTAAATTTACTTTGATTACTCCTTTCTCACAATAAATAAATAAAAGATCTGAGTCTTTTCACTTTATTTCCAATTTTATATCATATTGAAAAAAGAAAAAAGAAACACATTTTTATATAAATATGAATCTTACTTCTAATGATTTCTGATAGTATGTTTGAACAAATAACACTTCAAATTTCATCGTATTTTCAAAATTAACAGGAGAATAAATAAAATATTTGTTGAAGAAAACTGTAAATTAAAAAGGTATCTGAAACTTTTTCAATTGTCAAATAACTCGACGGAAATAATTTCCATTTTTTTTACTTATTTTTATTTTTGGCCAAAATATTTGTTTTATCTAAAAAATGATTTGAAAACTAGCAAATAGTGTTTTTACAGTAAAAAAAAATGAAAAATTCATTTTACTCTTCAACCCTTTTATGAAATCTCAATTCGTTTAAAATTTATTATTCAGAGATATAATATGAAAAATTTTGTTTAAAAATTTTGAAAAGTAATAATAAAAATAAGCTGAAAATGAAATAATAAATAATTTTTATTATTATATTGAATGAAAATGATATAAATATAAATAAAAAATGGAATTTTTTTTTGAAAAAAACTTTTTGATTTTCAATTTGGTATTAAGTGTCTTTGAATAAATAATCAAATTTCTATCAAAATAAAAATAAAAAAAAAAT
Organism: Anaeramoeba flamelloides; assembly: GCA_027625915.1. NCBI lineage: Eukaryota > Anaeramoebidae > Anaeramoeba > Anaeramoeba flamelloides. Next base: position 4,279,965 of record JANTQA010000032.1, on the reverse strand, counting down.
AAAATTAAAAATTCAAAGAAATAATAATAATAAGAATACTGATAAGATTTAAATAATATAAATGAAGAGAGAAAAAAAAGAGGAAATATAACAATTAACAGCACCCTGAACCGCTTGTTTTTTCAGGCTCCACTTCTTTTAAAGTTCTTGTTTTAGTGGTTGAAGTTGATGAATTTTGTGAAGATTTATTTAAATTTTTTTCACGGACCTGATAAGCTTGTTCTGCTAATTGTCGAAAAGCTTCTTGGATATTTACACCAGATTTTGCACTGCCTTCCATAAATGGAAGATCTAACGACTCTGCTAAATCCTATTAATAACAAGAGGAAAAAAAAAATATTTTTTTTTTTTTTTGAATTTTGATTAATTTAAATGAGGATTAGACCCAGTATTAAAAAAAGATAATAAAAATATTAATTGGGAAATAGAAAACTTGGAATTATTAAATGTAAATCTAAATCAATTTAGAGAAAATTTTATTATAAATATCTCTGTGTAGAAAGACCAAGAATATTTAAAAAATATTAGAGTATAATAATTATATCAATAAACAGTCGTGTACATAGAGTGCTTTGAAGTGCCTTCAAGTGTTTTAGAGTACCATAGAGTACCATAGAGTGACTAAGTTTTTTTAATTTAAAAGAATAGAGAAAAATCTTTAATTTTACTCAATTCTTTTAAATTCTGGAAAACCTAATGGCGCTTTTCTTGAGGTTTTCTGTTTTATTTGTTAAGTGTTCTAGGTTTTTTTGAGGTTTGATATTTTATTTGTGAAGTGTTCTAGGTTTTCTTGAGTTTTCTATTTATTCTGAAAATCAATAGATTTTTGTTATGTTTTTTGAGTTTTCTATTTATTTCTAAAGTAAAAAAAACCTCGAACACTTCACAAATAAAATATCAAACCTCAAAAAAACCTAGAACACTTAACAAATAAAACAGAAAACTCAAGAAAAGCTAACGGTGTTTTTTTTTGTTTTGTTTTTGTTTCGAAAACAATTGATTTTCCAGATAAAACAGAAAAATTAAAAAAAATCTAACTTTGCTTTTCCATAATTCAAAATAATAGAGTAAAATATTTGACTTTACTGTTCTCTTTTAACTTCTGGAAAAGCTAATAACTATTTTTTTTTTTTTTTTTATCAAAAAGACTGGAGTAAAAATCAAAGATTTTACTCTATTTTTTCAAATTAAAAATTAAACCTAACGAAAGTGTCTTTCAAGTGCTGTAGAGTGACTAGGTTTTTTTTAATTTTTGAAATGTAAAGAAAATTTATTTAATTTTCTTTACATTTCAAAAAGTCAAAAAAACCTAACGTCGCTTTTCCATAATTCAAAGGAATGGATTAAAAGCTTTGATTTTACTCAATTCTTTAGAATTATGGAAAAGCTAACGGCGGCTTTTTTTAATTTCAGAAATAAACCGATAATTAAATAAATTTTCAGTTTATTTATTAAATTAAAAAAAAACTAACAATTATAAGAGGAAATTAATTTACTCACTTCACAATAAAAAAAAAAAAAAAAGTTTATCAATTTTTTTTTAAAAGTATAAAATAGGATTATTCATTTTTTCTTTAAAATTTTGATATTTTCAAAATCACAGAAATCAATTTTTCAGGATCAGAAATTTTAAACTTTTAACCCTACCTTGATAAGTCCTACTCTTGATAAATTTATTTTATTTCCAATTGAAAGCTAAACCTTGAAAAATAATTTTATAAAAAAAAAAAGTATGCCAATTGTCTAAAACGGCATATAATTATAGTTTTTTTTGCCTTTAATAATTTTTTTTTTTGTAATTTTCTCATAAAAATAAAAGGTATAGGTAAAGGTAATGTAACTTTTTGGCTTTATCTATTACTTACCGAATAAATTTTATTCCAAAAAAAAAAAAAAAAGCATCAATAAAATAGAGGAAATCTAATTCCAGCCACAATTTACACAAAAAGCATTTAGAGGATGAAAAGATAAAACAATTATTGGAGAAAAAACCTTTATGTTTGCCAAAATAAAAATAAAAAAAGAAAAATTAATTAATTTTCTCCAAATTAAAAGTTATTATTAACAAAATGTGCATTCTGTCCAATATCTTTTTATTTGAAGTTTTTGAATTAATACATGAAGTATAAATTTGAGGTTTAGATTTGTAGAGTTTTTTTTTTGATAAAAATTGAGACCTCATGTTTCTGCTTGTGTGAATTCTCAAAAAACGAAAAACAAACAAGTGATTCAATAATAATGTGATCTTATTGGAAAATAAAATTATAATTTGAAAAATATAAAATCCAAGCTTGATCCAAAAAGTAAGAGATATTTGAAATCTTTTTTTTTTTATTTTTTTGAATTACTGTTGAGAGAAAAATGTTTGACACAGAAAAATGGTCGGACACCATTTTTAATTGGGAACATTAGTAAAATTGAAAATCAAATCCTATTGATAACTAGGTGACTTTTATATAAATCCAGGTTTAAATGTGTTACAAGTTCATTAATCTGTGGTGTGTGTAGAATACTCATTTGAATGGTTGATAACTAAAGTAGATCATATCTATTTTAACAAAAATCCAAGTTTTAGTAAAGTTTACAATTAATACTGAAAAGGGTAATTTTTAAACTTGCTTTAGGTTATCAGAGATAAGATTTTGAAAAAGTAGAATTACATTAATCCTTATTCCAATGAGTAGATTATTGTTATTTTCTTTAGTTATTTCACAAACGATTGTAATTAAAAATCATTTTCAGTAAGGTTCCCAATTAAAATTGCTCTCCAACTATTTTTCTCTCAACAGTTATACTTTTATTAGTTGTTAATTTTGATTTCAAAAAGGATCAAACAAATGTAAAGTGTTATTGTTTTTTTGATTAATATTAAAATTTTTTTTAAAAAATAAACAGATAGAGAAAAAAAAAAAATACAAACTTTTCCTTTTTCGGTTGATACTTCTCTTTCTTCTTCAAGATCTGTTTTGTTTGCAAATAATAAAACTACTGAATTAGGAGGAGCATTTTTTTTAATTTCTTTTACCCATTCCTCGACTTGTTCAAATGTTTCTTCATCAGTGATATCATAGACGACTAGAACACCATCAGCATTCCGATAATAACTCCCAGTAATTGTTCTAAATCTTTCTTGCCCTTTTTCAAAATTAAGATTATTTTTAATAATAAATCAAGTTGTGAATATGTTATGAAGAATATTAGTATTTGAAAATTTAAAAAAAAAAAATAAATTAAAAAAAATTTCAAGAGGAATGTTTTTGATAAAACATAAAACATTAATTATAAAAAACAATAATAAATAAATAAAGTCAAACCTGCTGTGTCCCACTATTAACCATAAGAAATTAATTTGAATATTAGAATAATTGGATTTATATTTAGAGAAATATAGAAATTAGTTTTAATAAAACAAAGTGAAATTATATATTTTTAAAAAATAATGAAATAATATAACTTTAAAAAGATATCAATTATAAGCTATTTCCAAAAAAGAAGGGCTAAATTATTTTTTAAATATCATTATTAAACTCAATCCTCATAAAACTATTTAAATATCCAAAATTATTAATAATCATTTATTTATTCTTAATAATATTTCAATTATTTTGTTAGTATAACATTACTTGATTAAAAGATATTGAAATTTCTGATATTGGCTTTATCAGATATTTTTAGATGCAAAAATTAGAGATTATTTTTTTCTTTTTGATCTAAAAAATCGTTTTCCTAAGAGGTTTAATCCCGACAAAATTTTCACAATAGAATGAAAAGCTTATAAGTGTATTTTATTGTTTAAAAAATCATTTTTATCCTTGTCATATTGCTGGGTTTTTAATTCAAATTGGAAGTTTATTCATTTTCACCAAAAAAAAGTACTATTTTTTTTTTTTTCATTTTTTTCGAAATATTTCAACGAATATATTTTAAAATAAATACCATAGTCATTGATTCAATCAGTATTAATATTTCACTCTAATTTGGTTCTTGTTAATTAAGGAATAGGTCTACTAACAAAGAGGATTTTTTAGGAATTGTAAAAAAAAAAAAAAAATTCACCACTTTTTTGGAAATACCTTATCTATCTATCGATATGTATATAAACCAAATTCCAAAAATTTGGACACAGTTTAAACCGTTGAAAGAATAACAATACCACATTTTACATTCAATTTGGAAATAATTTTGATTTTACAAACTATTTCATTTTTTGTCTTTTTTGTTTTGTTTTCATTTCCTTTTTTCCAGTTACGTAATCTATTTTCGTTAGATCTCAAATTTTTTTTTCAATGATTGATAGAAGGTTAGTGTTGAGTTTGTTAAATAGAAAAATACAATTAGTCGATGGTATCTTATTATTTGATCGATCAACAATTGTTGGTGAAATTTCAACAAATTTACCAATACATTTTTTGTTCCAGCTCGTTTCATTATTTTGTTTTATATTTTTTTCTTTTATTTAGATAAAAATGGTTACTTATAAAAGCATTAATACAATGTGACTTAAATGTGTTTTTATATTACGTTTGGAAAAATATAATAAATTGTGGGTTTTTTTTTTGCCTGTTTTGGATTTTGGGTGTGTCCAAATTTTTGGAATGTGGTTTTTGTATATATATATATATATCTTAATTTTGTACTTTATGTATAATATTCTGAAAAAAATCAAAAACAAAAAAAAATGTCGATCAATTTTTTTTTGTGTTTAAAGGATGTATTAAACTTCGAATAAACTAAATTCTATAAATTTTAAACTGTTTTATTATTGGCTAGTTCTTTGGATTTATATTCTTCTCCAAAATCAATTGATAAAAGTAATTTTTTGATCAGAATTTTCATTTTTCTATTTAATTCTCTTTTTATCTTTTTTTTTTTGAAACTCCATAATTACTTTAGTCCATACAAGAAGATTGATTTTTAAGGATTAAATATTGTATTTCAAATTAATTTTGCTGACGAAACAAAAGATTTAATTTATTTGTGGAATTGCTTAATGATTTTTACTAATTTTTTAAAAACTAAATCATGGAAATAAAGTTCTTTAAAATAGCATTAAACCAATTTTTATTTTGTTTAATTTATTTTTTTTTTAATTTTTAATTTGGGATTTGATCTTTAATATATCAGTATATTCTTAAGAAATACGTTTTCATTTTGATAATGGGTTTTCTGTGTGTTTTAATCGGTGTTTAGGGGTTGGTAATTCTCACAAAATTTTTTTCCAGTTAGATCTAAGTAAAAAAATGAAAAAATTTTCCGAAAATTGTCCCGTTATCGAAAAATTAAAAAGAAAATATGGGAAAAAATCTGCTTTTTGAGAAAAAGTTGAATTTATTGTTTTTCAAGATTTGGATTTTTTGGATTTTGAGACTAATTCCTTCAAACTTTTTTTTGTTAAATGAATTTTTTATCAATGAGATTTGAGGAATTTTTTGTTTTTCGTTCTTTGAAATTTTTGAAATTGGGATCATTTGATTTTTTTTGTTGTTATTTAGTTTTTCCATTTAGAAAAGATGATTTTTTTTTTGTTTGTTTATTTTTGTCTCTGAATATCCTATGAATTTATTTTTTTTTGTTCTGTGAATTGTTGTCTCTTAGATTCTATGAATTTATTTTTTTTGTTATTTGTGCTCTCTGTTTGAATTTTACTGCAATTGTAAATTTTTTCAATTCAAAGAAGTGCAGTCTCACAATACTATTTTAGTGACAAGCGGCTCCTTGTATACTGAGCAAATTCAGGGTAAGCTACACCATCCTTACGGTTTACAATCCCTGAAATTTGAAAAAGGATTATCTTGTGTTGAGTGTGGCGACTTGTTATTTTGGTTCTTAGCTGATTGATCTTGTGCTTGATATGGGTTTTATTATTGGTTCAAAATGGCAATTTTTGACAATTTATTTTTTTATTTTTCCGAAATCCAAATTGAAGAGTAAAGACTAATCGACTCGAAGATAAGTTAAAAAAAAATTTGATTTTTGGGTTGTTGATTCAAATTTTTGCTTTTGCTTTTGACTCAATTAACTAAATTAAAAAAAAAATTTTTAAAAGCTCCAAATAAAACAAAAGCTAATTAAAAAAATTCAATCAACAACCTACAAACCACATTTTTTTAACTTAACTACCAATCTATTAATCTTAAACTCTTCAATTTGGATTTCGGAAAAATTAAAAAATAAATTGTCAAAAATTGCCATTTTGGACCTCTATTAAAACCCATCTCAAGCACAAGATCGATCAGCTAAGAACCAAATTAACAAGTCACTACACCCTACACAAGATAATCTTTTTTCATTTTTTCAGGGATTGTAAACCTTAAGACTGAAAAACAAAAAACTTTGAAAAAATTGTGTTCAAATATGATTCAGAAATTAGATCCAAGCTTTGGGAAAGAAACAATTCTAATGATAAAAAAAAAGGAAAAAAATTCTTTCGTTATTTTTGAAATTTGTAAAGAAAAATAATCTATTTACAGAGTTAAATTGATTTTTTAAATTTTTTTACACATGTTTTGAATCAAGAACTTTATTGATTTAAACACAAAGGTACATTTGTAAATGAGTTGATTTTCGAAATACACTTAGAAAAGAAATGTTATTAGTAATGTAGTGTTCTGAAAGTAGTTTTGAAAGTTGAGATCTTTGCTAAATAAAAAAGGAAATTGAATTAAAAATTGTTTATAATTTTTTAGAATTTACTGGCATGATAACTATTTTTGAAAAGAAAAAATATGCGACAAAACACGTGTTAAAAAAATTCTAAATTAATTCAACATTTGTGTGGTGAATAGCAACGATTTAGTGTGTTGTATTGAAAAAAAGCATTTATTGAAGCATGTACTTGGAAGGGAAATTTTTGGAAGAAATAAATATAGTAACAAAAATAAAAACAATGCCAATAAAAAAAAAATTCATTGTAGTGGAGCAAGGATCTACAAATATTAAGTACCACCAAAATTGTTGTTGTTGTTGTTTTCAAAAAACCTAACAAATTAAGAATCTAAAAATGGATGAAAAATGAAAAAAACAGAAATTGAAAAGAAAAGAAAAGAAAAAATTTCCATACAATTTGAAGTTTCACTGTTTCGTTATTGATCTTCATATCAGAAAATCGAAAATCAACACCAACAGTGGCGCCAATTGATTCAAAAAACACTCCTTGACAAAATCTTTTTGTTTTGTTTAAAAAAAAATCAATTAAAAGAAAAGTTCAGTTCAAAGTAAGTTGTTTCATTTAAAAGTTAAACTTCTATTTGGTGTGTTGTCAAAAAAGAAAAAAGAAAGCATTTACCTTAACAAAATAGTCGATTTACCAACTTTCCCAGAGCCAATAAGTAAAAGTTTTAATGCGTTTGATTTGGACATTTGATTTGTTTGTGTTTTAAGTTTTTAAAAAATGATTTGGATTTACTTTTAATTCAAAAAAAAATATCAATTGAGTTTGGGTTAAATAAAGTTTTGTACGATATAATTTTAAGACTTGAAATAAAAAGATTTTTCAACATTCTTTTGATTTTTTTTTGAAATTGACTAATTTCTATTTGGATACTTTGGTAAATTGAAGTCTAAGAAACACTGTCGCATTTTACTTAATTTTTATAATTTCTGTTGAGTGTACTCCTTCAAATCTACATTTTGGACAAATGGTAACTTTCTTCATTATCTTTCCAATAAACAAATTCTTACATTTTGAATTTCTGCTATTTTTTTTTGATTTTTAAGGTTTAAGGATGTCTCGGTTCCAATTTTAGGTTTTATTAAATTGTATTGAGAATCTAGAAATGTTGAGAAAAACTATGATGTTTTATTGGTTTGTTTCAAATGGGTGAAAAGGGTTTATTTCAATTTAAGATAGAAGGTTCCACTTTGAAGATACAAACTTTAAATAACCATTGTGAAAAAAATTTGGGTCATTAAAAAAAATTGGGTCAGTCAAAAATTTGTTTTCGTTTTTTAAATAGTAAATATTAGCAAAATGATTTTTGATCAAAGTAAAATTTTATGAACAAATCTTACATTTAAGAAAAACCAAAGTCACTATCAATAATAATTTTCAAAGGCAAAATTATTTCGTTGCATTTTGTGCTTATAGAATTAATGTGGAACTCTAAAAAACAAAAATTTATTTTTAATTGTAAACTTTACTAAAAATGTTGATTTTTTTTTATTAGATTACATTCCAAGATCTAGTTAATCATTGTTTGGGAAGACCAAAAATTAATAACCGTTTTAAATTAAGGTTTGTCTAAGGGGATTTTAAGAATTTAAATGGTTTCTGAAATCTTGATATTTCGGTATTTTGAAGTTTTGATTGTAAAACATTAGTGGAAAACAACCTCTTTCGAAAAAACATCTTTCATTGGAAGATTTTAAATTCAATTTGATTTAAAAAGGTTATTTAAGATTAACCGTGATAAATTTGCGTTCATTAACAATGATAAATATCTTATTGAATTAATAGATTTTAATATATCCTATTAAATATTTCTCTTATTTTTGGTAAAGTTGACAATTAAAAATCAATTTTTGTTTTTTAGAGTTCCACAGTAATTCTAAAAGGTTAAAATGCAACGAATTTAAGTTTGCCTTTGAAAATTATTATTGATAGTGACTTAGGTTTTTCTTAAATGTAAGATTTGTTCATAAAATTTTACTTTGATCAAAAATCATTTTGCTAATATTTACTATTTAAAAAACGAAAACAAATTTTTGACTGACCCAATTTTTTTTAATGACCCAAATTTTTTTCCCAATGGTAAAGTTAAGGTACAAAAAAATCTCAAATTAACCACAAAATTCAATTCTAGTAAAATAATTTGTGTAAAAAAAAAATTCAATAAAAATTTGCTTCAATTTGAGATTTTTATTGTGCCTTAAAGTTCGTTGCAGTTTGTGCCTTAAAAGTGGAACTGACTGGAGTATTTACCGTTTTTTTTGATATACTCTTTTTCATTTTTTTTTTTTTTTTCTTATTCTTTTTCTTGTCTTTAATGTAAAATTACTTATCCCTTTTTTTAACAATAAATAATCAAAAATGTTATTATCTTGCCTAGCTTATAAATTATTAAAAAAACTCTAAAGATATTTTTTTTTCAGAAAAATATGGTATTTTTTTTTTTTTTAGAATTTCCTCTTATCTATACAGTCAGGTTCACTTTTAAGGCACAAACTTTCAACGAAATTTAAGGAACAAAAAAATCTCAAATTAAGTCACAAAATTTGGAATTTTTTTTTTTTACAATTTATTTTTACTAGAATTTGAATTTTGTGCTTTAATTTGAGATTTTTTTTGTACCTTAAATTTCGTAGAAAGTTTGTGTCTTAAAAGTGAAACTGACTGTAATAGTAAAAACTTACAGTAAGTTCAAATTTTAAAACACCAAACTAAAATAAAATTTAAGGTACAAAAAAATCTCAAATTATAACAAATTTTTCTGGAATTCTTTTTTTACACAAATTATTTTACTAGAATTCAAAATTTGTGTATTAATTTGATGTTTTTCTTGTACCCAAGATTTTGTGGAAAGTTTGTGTCTTAATTGTGGAATTAGCTGTATTCTCAAATAAAAATAATTTTTAGTTTTTATTTCTAAATTGTGAATTTCTAAACTATCTCTTAATTGAGTAACTTATAATATTTTTAAATAGTTTAATTTTAAATTGAGTATTGTTGATTGTTATTAAATATTTGTTTACATAATATATATATATATATTCGCTTTTTTAAAAAATTATAAAATATATGTGGAATTTTATATAAATAAATAATAAATATTTTATTTGGAGATCTTTTGGAATAATTGTTGTTTTTTTTTTTTTTTTTTTGTTTTAATAGTTAAAAGAACATTAATTTCAAATGCGGAAATTAATCTGGAATTTAGTTAATTTTTATTACCGAAACAATATAAGATTAATTGATCTTGCAAAAATATGATAAATTCCCATCCATCATATAATATTTAATAATAGAATATGTATTATTAAAGTAAATGAGGTCAACACTAAAAAGTTTCCTTGGAATATACAAATCCCTTCTCCTTGATAATATTTTAATAAAAATTTTTATAAATTTTTTTTACAATATTTTTTTTATTATTGTTATTCTAATGTTTTTAAAATTGATTTAGTTAAAACATTTTGTTATATCAGTAATTATAATATATGTTTTTCCCTTTACATTTTCATTTTCATTTTTTGATTTTATCTTATATACATACTTTTGAAATTTAATACTGCAAGATGAGTATCATTTTTTAATAAAACCCCAAATCCAAATTGATGTAAAAACTAAACATCTGTCTTTTTCAATTTATTTTAATGGATATTTAGAGTATCATGCCGTTCAATTAAAAATCTATAAACTTTTTTTTTCAATAATATCCCAAAATTCCTATTGTTACATCCAAAATTAGTGCTTTTTTTTTTTTTTTTTTCTACCTACTAATCATAGTATCTAATTCAGTGTACAATTATATACCTTTGTTCAATTTCATTTTGAATTTAAAACCTATAATTTATTCAGTGAATTCTGCATTAGGTATTGAATTTGTTATGAAATTTCCAAACATTTTGTTTTTTTGATTTAACAAAATTTTAAACACATAATTATTTCTTATTTTTTCCAAAAAATTTTTCTAATTTGATCTTACATTTTTAGAATTTCGTTTTTTTGTTCATAATAGAACTTTAAAAAATCATTTATAGATTTTGGTTTAGGGTTTATTGTTGATTCCTGGATCATTTAATTTTTTTGCTTTCAAAAAAAAAACAAAGAAACAGATTATATTTTTTAAATGAAGGTTTTGCTCAATACTCGTCTTTTTTTAGAAGTAAATCATAAAAATCAACATTTATATTTTCAAAAAATCTCTCTTGAACGCCTTTGGTTCAGTGATATTGATAGGCTTACTAGAAAATAACAATTTGTGAGAAAATAATTATCTTTTTCGAAAGGCAATTAGAAATCTTCTCTCAAAAATACATTACTTTTAGAAATCTAATCACTCTTTTCAAGTTCTGTAAATAGTCTGAAACCCTTTCAAAGTTCACATGTTTTTCAATCTGTGGATTGATTATTTGTAATTTGTCAGTTGAATTGCATTTTTTCATTTTTCAAATTTATTTTTTATACTTTTATTACTACCAAAAAGACTCATAAACTTTTCATCTTCATTATTTTTTAAATAAAACACAATTAGATCCTTTTTTATCCATTAAAGTGTCTTTATAGCAATTTTTCACTTTAATTTTTTTAAAAAAAAAAATAGCTGCTTTTATTTAAAAAGTAATGGACTTGATCATAGCTGCGAGAAAAGGAGATATAAAATCCTTAAAAAAGCACATAAAGGAACAAAAGTGCATCAACTATCAAGACTCTTTAGGCAAATCACCTTTGTTGGTCTCTTGCGAAACGAAACAAAACTCGGAGATAGTCAAACTTTTGGTTCGTAATGGTGCAGATGTGAACCTGAGAGACAAATCTTTAATGACACCATTACATTATGCCTTTTGGAATAAGGAAGGCTCAAATGTTGTTAAGATTCTTCTTAACGCTGGTGCAAACGTAACTAATTTCTCTTATCTCTTCTTCTCTTTTCTTTTGTTATTTTTTTATCAAGACTTTTTCAATTGACAAAACCAAGAAAATAATTTGGGTTCTGCAAAACATAACAAAACAAGATAAAACAAACTAAAAGTTAATCTCAAGACACAGAACTACCTGATTATTTTTGTTACTCAAACTTTTCCTTTTTCAATTTTTCCAATACAAAATCGATTTAATCGATTTTGTTTTTGTTCAATCAATTTAATCTTTACATTTCTTTTCTTTTCTTTTCTTTTCATTTCATTTCATTTGAATTCTTAAATTAGGTCAAAATGAAAACAAAATCTCGTTTCACAGCACTTCACTATGCTTGTATTTTTGATGCAAATGTCGAATTAATTCAAATATTAATTGATAATGGCGCTAAAGTCAATGCGAGAAATAATTACCAAATGACTCCTCTTCACTATGCGTGTGAAAACAAGATTGATATTAAATCCATCAGAACGCTTTTAGAAGCAGGGGCAGATGTAAATTTTTTTTGTTTTTTGTATTTTTTTTTTTTTATTTCAGATCCATCTTCTTTCTGGTTACAATTCTCAGCACTTTTCTTTCAACAAATTAACCACATCTTTTTTTTAGTTTCAAACTTTTATCAGAATTCCACAACTCAATTCAGTTTACTCTTTTTCTTTTGTTGACAAAAATTCTTCAACTTTTTTGATCACTTTATTAAAAAAAATTTTCATTTTGATTTCAAAACACTTCAACCAAAAAAAACTATGGTTCAAAAAAATGAGAACAAATTTGTTCCTCAAGAAATCAAAAATCATATCCTTCATATCTCTTGAGGAATAAGGCGCAGTGGTGTCACTGCAGATCACTTTTAAAAAAAATGTTTGTGTTTCCACCAACCTACGCTCCAGGATTATCACAAAAATTCTTGTTCATTTTTTTCATTTGACAAGACTTTTTTGTTTTTTTGAAATTCTTCCAAATTTTTAAAATGGAATTAAAAAAACAAAAATCCAATAACTTTCAATTGAATAGTTTCTACAATGAAAACTGTTAAAAACTTGCATGTTCAACAACTTTCCACTTTTTGGTTTTCCTAAAAACAGTTTCAGGTTTTTAAAAGAACTGTTGTCAAAATAATGCGACCGAAAAGATTAATCCATATTTCAAAATAAAAAGAGTGTTTTTTTGTTATAGAAGGCCTATACATCAACCGATCAAAGAAACCAATAATAAATACTAATTAAATATATTATTGGTTTCTTAGAGTTCTATTATTTAAAAAGATATTCGAAAAATAAGGATCCAAATTGAAAAATTTATCTCTAAAAAATAGAGTAAATTTTCAAGAAATTATATCAAAAAAAAAAACATAATAATTCAAAAAAATTGAGAATATTACACAAAAAATTTTCAACAAATTTCATGTCTGAATAATTTAAATTTTACTCAAAACATCAAGAAGTAAACCTCCAAATTTTATTTGAACTTTTGTATACTGCTGGGTAGTTAATTCGATGTTGCCTTGGAACAAGGAGAAAAAAAAGCACGGATTATATTTTGAAACACGGATTATAGTCGTTGGGACACGCATTTTTTGGATCACTGTAAAACAAATATTTAATTAGGATAACTTGAAAAATAATTTCAAATAAATTCTAAAGGCTATCTTTTGTTAAATGAATTTTTTTGACCCTTTTAAACTTTAAAAAACTTTAAAGTATTTGAAATTTGAAAAAAATTGAAAGAATATCAAAAACTGAAATCTTGAAGATTGTCAAGTTGAAAGTTCCAAAAAGTTTTGAAAGCTTTCACAATTTCTGTGTTATTCTTAACGTGTTTTTTTTTTTTTTTTCTAAACTTTGTTTCTGTTAAAGGAGAGAAAAAAAAAATTCCAAATATCAATTATTTTTTATAATCGAACTTTAAAGAATAAAGAAAAAAAATAAGTCGAGCAATACACATTAGAGAAAAGTTGATATTCGTATGAAATCTAATTATATAAATTTAAAATATTTTCTTAAAAATTGAAAACCCCAAATTCTTTATTCCCACATATTGAGAAAAAAAATAAAAAACAATGTTTCATTTTGATCTTCAATTGAAAATCAAAGAAAATTCCAATAGAAATCTATATGGTTTATCTACAATCATTTTTGACGGTTTCAGCAACATTGAAATAACACGTTTTTACTTTGTGACTATAGATCTTGCAATAAAATAAAAATTTACAAAACAATTAGGTATAATAAAAAAAAAAGAAAAAAAAACAAAAAAAAATGTAGCTCAATTAAATACCAGAAGTAACTTCAAATAAAATATAAACTGTAATTTATTTTTTAAATAGAAAGAATATTAAATTTTTGGAATTTTCTCTTTTTTTTTCTTGACTGAATTTTAGAATAAACATGTGCAAAAATGATTTCTTATTTTTTCAAGTTTTTTTGATAAAAATATTACTTTAATTAACATTTCATCACTGAGTTAATAAAGTTTATTTACAATACAACCAACATTTCAGTACTTAAAAATCTTGAGGCGGTTGTATTTATTGTTGTTAATAGTACATCGATTTTTAAAAGTCTCTAGTCTAGAAAAAAAGGTGTATTTTGCGTTAAAAATTTTTAAATGGATGTGACAATGAATTCTCTTTAAATTCAACTTTAGGATATTTACTTGAAGATATAATAACTAATAGTTTTGAAAACACTCTACTCATCTAAAAAAAAAACTAAAACACGGGAAAAAAATAACTCAAGATAAATACTCCGTATCCGTTGAGTGTCTAGGTTTTTTTTAAATTTCAGAAATTAAAAGAAAATTTTTGAAATTTTCTTTTGATTTCTGGAAATAAAAAAAAACCTAAAGGCAGTTTTCCAGAATTCAATAAAATCGAGCAAAATCCTAAATTTTACTTTATTCTCAAATATTCTGGAAAACCTTACGGAAGCGTACGTAGAGTGCCGTAGACTGCAGTAGAGTACATAGATTTTCCAGAATTCAAAAGAATGAAGAAAAATCAAAGACTTTACTCAATTTTTTTGAATTTTGGAAAACTAACAGCAGTTTTTTTCACTTTTTGGAATCAACGGAAAATTTCTTTTAATTTTCTGTTCATTTCAAAAATTAAAAAAAATCTAACCCAAAACCAAATAAAAAATATTTTTTTCAATTTAAAATGAACAAATAATTCTTTAATGATCAAAATAATTGGTTCCCTATTTGAAAGATATTAAATTTAAAATACTTATCAAATAGAAAAAAATGTACTCTTAACTAGAAGAAAAAAATTTTCAAATTTTTTACTATTAAACTTAAAAAAAAATCTAAGTGAAAAATTGGTTTTTTTAACTAAAATATAAAATCTTGTCAAAATAATTATTGATCAAAGATCTCTTATTAGTCAATAGTACTTATTCTAAGTTTAGTTATTAAAAAGTGAGAAAAGTAGCAAATATTTAATTTTTTTTCGAAAAAGTTTTTTTAATGATCGTGGGTGTAATGAATAATCAAAATAAAAAAAAAAAAAAAACGTAATTAAAAAAAATGTAAACTAAAATACAAAATTTTTGACCAAGTTAAAACAATTAAAAGAATCACAATACTGCAATTTTTTTCAATTTGGAAATAATTTTGATTCTGACAAATTTTAATCATATTTTAGTTTTTTAGTTTTTGCTTTCATTTCATTTTTTGAATTACAAAACCTGTTTTTTTCCATATCAAAAAAATTTTTCGAATGATTGATATTAAGATCAAAGTTGAGTTGTTTTCAAAGAGAAGAACTCAAATAAAATTAGTAAATGTATCAAAACCTTTGATCAATCAAAAATCCTAATAGAATTTAAACAAATTTATCAATACTTTTTTTTGTTATGCTCTCTCCAAAATTTTTAACACAGATCCATAATTATATTAGTATTGATAATTATTTATTTTTTGTTTTGTGGGTATTTTAATTAAAAAACAAGTGTTAACATTTCAATTAGTAGAATGGTTCTAATTTGGTATTTCTTCAGGAATTGATTAAATAAGTTTTTATCTTCAAAAATTGAATTTTGGTGTGTGAAAAATTTTAGAATTGGTGTGTCAAGGATTTTGAATTGATCTTTCTTTTAATATAACAATATATTGATTTTCTATTTTTATCTTACAAAATTTTGATATAAAAATAAAATAAAAAAAAAATTCAAATAAATAATTCTTAAGGTCAATGCAATGGGTGTGCTGAAAAGGCCAATTGATTGTACAAAAGATAAAAGAATTCAAAGGCAAATTCTAATGTACACTTCGCTTTTTGAAGATTTCGAAAGACTCTTTCAAAGGTCGGAATTAACAGACTATCAAATCAATGGAATTAATATTCATCGCTTGTGGGTGGAATTGAGAATGGAAATGTCTTGCGAAAAACTAACAATTTTATTAAAAAATTTTACAAAAGTGCAAACTGTATTGTTTTTAAAGTGGGTATATACTGGCTTAGACGAACCAGAAAATAGCATTATTGATCTTGCTCAGCAAATTGGTATTTCCCATAAACAATTCAAATCAAAATCAAATAGGATTGGCTTGGTTAGTGATCTTGAAAAATTATCCCATTTGGAAGAAAGTAAAGATTTTTCAATATTAGTGGAAAAAAAGGAAATTAAAGTGCATCGTTTAATCCTTCAAGCACGTTCAGAACTTTTCCGTGGAATGTTTATAAGTATTAAGGATGGTTCAACCCATGTGAAGGATTATACGGGGAAATCTTATAATTCTTTTTATTTGTTCTCGAAATTTTTATATACAGAAAAAATCCTTAATAAGGAAATCGAGAATTTTACAAAAATTATACAAGAATTAGCAGATGCAATTAATTATTATCAATTGCACCAATATTCTGTTTTATCTGAACAGTTAAAAATTATTAAACAGAATATTCTGAAAAAAAAAAAAAAGCGTAAAAATTCGTGGTTTTGGAGAAAAAAAGTCAAATAATATTTGGGTTTTTTTATTATCCTTATTCTTAACGTTTTGCTTTTTTTTGTTTTTATATATTTTTACGATATTAAATTTGTTATTTATTAATTATTATTGATTTTTGTGTTTTTTTGTTTTTACTTTTTAAACATAAAGAAAATGTTGAGTATGTCTTTTTCTTGAATAATCGTTAATCTATGATTTTGTGCTTAGATTTCCTTTGAGGAAATTTAAGTAAAAGAACATTTAGAGTAGAATTTAGACTTCTTCAAAAATAATAAAAAAATTCAAATGAAAGATTTTACTTGATTATTTTCAATTCGGATCAATTGGCCTTTAGCTTTATTTTGATTTATGTTTTGATAAAAAAATCAATAGATTATTTGAAACTAAACCAAAAAAAAGAAAAAAAAAATATTTCATTCTTAGACACTCTAGGGTACTTGACAACATTATCTCCAGATTTTACAGGTCATGATCATGAAAAAATTTTTTCAAAAAAAAATTCAACATTTGCTAATTTTTCACTTTTTAATAACTTCACTTAGAATAAGTACTATTGGTTAATAAAAGATCTTGGATCAAAAATTATTTTATAAAGATATTTGACAATTTAAGTTGAAAAATTCAATTTTCCAGGCTCTATTAAGATTTTTTTTCAAATTTAATAGTAAAAAATGTGAATATTTTTATTTTCACAGTTAAGAGGTTAGAGTCATATATTTTAAAAGCATTTTAAAATTAATGTATATCTTTCAAATGGGTACCAATTATTTTGACTATTATGGGATTATTTATTGATATAAATTTAAAAAAATATATTTTTTTTTGATTTTGCGTTAGGTTTTTTTTGATTTTTGAAATGAACAGAAAATTTAAAGAAATTTTCAGTTGATTCCAAAAAGTAAAAAAAATACCTAGGACACTGACAATCATTATCATAAGGAATATTTTTTTCTCTCTTTTTATTTTATTAGATGAGTACAATGTTTTCAAAACTATTCGTTATTATCTATCAAACTAAATATCCTAAAGTTGAATTTAAAGAGAATTCATTCTTCAACATCCATTTTAAAGTTTTTACCGCAAAATGGACCTTTTTTTCTGGACTTGAGACTTTTAAAAATCGTCGTTATAATAACAACAATAAATACAATAGTCTCATGAATTTAAAGAGCTGGAATTTTGATTATATTGTGAATAAATTTTATTATTTAAGTTAAAAGTTAAGGGATGGTGTAGTTTTGTCTAACTTTTTTTTTTCAATTTTATTTTTTCATACTAGTGGTGGAGCAAAGCCGCATAAAAAAATTGTCTATAATAAATCAAAATTCCCTCAATGTATGAATAATAATCGGTATTCCATTATAATTAGATTTTTTATTTTTTTTTTATTTTAAGGGATTAGCTTCTACCAAGGAGTAACCAAGGATCTTGAAAGTATTTTGTTATTGGGTGTAAACCACATTAGTGCTGCATGGTTGAAATGCCACTAAAAATCGATTAGTTATGTAATAATATTTGTTGATCCTCATCAATTAAAAATGATCCATGTATCTGTAAAAAATTCAACAATTTTAAAAAAAAATCTTCATTTTCCTACAAATTTTAAAGGAACCATCAATATTAAGACTATAAAGCTGTAAAATATCTTTCTTGAATTTATTACTAATCTAGATGGTTTACTAAAAAATTTTCTTTGTTTTAAAAAAATAAATGATTAACCAATAGATTATTTTGACCAATTGAGTTTTATATATTTTAGTAATATATTGATGTTACAATTAGCTTTATCAAAAGAAAAAAAGTTATTCAGTCTTTGGGTTTTTTATTGAAGATTATTGAGTTAATCTTTGAAATTTAAAAATTCAAAAAATAATTACTTTTGGAAGTCCCAAATTTGAATTATTAACTATTTTGTTATATTTTTATTTGGGTTTCTATTTTTAGATTTGGAAAAGGAATTAAAAAAAAATTTCCAAAATGAAAATTTTTAATTGTGATTATTAGTAAAAAATGTAATAATTTATTGGACGTTAGGATTTATAATAGATTGTTTAGAGCTACAAAACTATTTGAGGGGGTGGTAATATTATCATTTACGCCCAATTACGACATACTTTAATTATAGAGAAATCTATGGGTGACTCCGATCCCTTAAGAAAATAAAGTAAAATCAATAATTTTATTCAATTCTTTTAAATTAAAAAAAAAACTAGTTCCATCTCCATGTGTGTGGTTATAGACACCAGAATTTTTTAGATATATTATTGTTTTTAAAATTATTTTTGAGTTTCAATTTATTATTATTTGTTTTTCTTTCTTAACTTAAGTTTTTTAATCATAAGAACTATTATGAATAATTCAGAACAAGAACATTAAATTTCCTAATTTTGATTAATTATATTATATAGATTCTGAGTCTTTTATCTAAATATAACTATTGTATATTGATTTCAGTCTAAAATACATCATTATGGGAATTCTTCCCCATAGAATGATAAAATTTCATTCTTTACCTATTTATTAATTTTATTTTTGATTATATTTTGTGAATTATAAGATAATCTTTCAAAACAGACATTCCAGCTTATGTTTACGTTCAATAAGTAGAGACTTCTTATTGGTTCTTGATCAAAAATTTTTTTAGCTCCAAAAATTGAAATTAATATATCAAAAATGTTTATTTCATTTCAATTTGTGAACTGCTCTGAGAAAAGTACTGACTAAATGCCTTTCAATTTATCTCATCAGTTATCTATTTGGTATATTTAAAAAAACTGATTAATTTTTTATTAATCTTTTTATAATCACTAAAAAAATGTTGTGGGAAATATAAAAAAGACTTGGTGTCAGAAATCAAATTAATAGGGCAATGTTTTCCTCTTACTCTTTTAAGTCGTGAAATAAGCAAAAAATTAACATGTAAACTTTATCAAGACATCCAATTAAAAAGGTAAAAAAAAAAAAAAAAGTAAAAAAGTATTTAACTCGATTATTTATAATTTTATTAATTAAAAATTAAAGAATATATTCCATTTATCGATAAAATTTTATTTATTTCAATTTCACTTTCTTTTGGTTTAAAAAAAGAAAGAAAGGAAAAGAAAGGAAATCAAAATTCTAATAAATTTTAATTTGAATAAAAATTATTTCTTTCATTCAAACGAATATTTATGTCAAATAATAAAAATGGAATTTTTTAAAATTTAAATTAAGTCCTCAAAAAATAATTGAAATAAATCTTTATTATTAGAAATACATTTATATATATATATATATATATATATATAAATATATAAATAAAATTAAAAAAAAGGTGGGCTTATGTTTTTTGCTTCAGATTATATTTTTTGTTCTTGTCCATTCCTAAATGATTTTTTTTTTTTTGGTTTAGTTCATGAAATAATAAAATCAAAGTAAATAGATGAGAAAAAAAGATAGATTTAGAATTAAACATAATTAATGGCTAAAATGTTAAAAGGTGTGTATATGCGTGTAAGAATTTAATTTAAAGGTTATAAATTAAAACTAACAATTCCCAACATAAAAAAAAAACATTTAATTTCAAAAGGGGTCTTTTAGAAACTTACATTATAAGCAATTTTAACGTATATTATTCTACCACCAACTTCAGTTTCATTTAATTTTAAAGCTTTGTCTCTACTTTCTGAATCTTCAAATTCAACAAACCCAAATCCGCGAGACTTGCCATATTTAGTTACAACTTTGGCTTTTTTGGGGTTAAATTCTTTAAAGATACTTAATAAGTCTTGGTCTTTCATTTCAAAGGGTATATTATTTAAAAAAATTGATGTCTCACTTGGTTTTTTTGTTTTTTTATTAAGATATTGTTTTCTTCTATAATTTGGGTACCTTTTTTTTTGATAATAATTATTATTTGTGTTCATAAAATAATGATAATTTTGATAAATTGGTGGGTTTATTGGATAAAAAAAACCATTTGAATTATTGTAGTTCGTTTCGTAAATAGGATAAAATTCATTTTGAATTATATTTTTATTATTATTATTTTCATTATTTTCATTATTTTCATTATTTTCATTTTCGACTTTTTCATTTTTAATTTCCTTTGGATTTTTATTTTCTTTTAGTTGTGTGTTTTCTTTATCTACAGTTTCTTCCGATTCTTTTTTTATTTCATTTTCATTTTCATTATCATTATCATTCTTTTTTTCTTTTACATCTAATTCTTGTTTTTTGGAATTATTTATCTCGTTTGTATTATTGATTTGTTGTTGATGTTCCAGATTGTTTCCTTGGTATGGGTATTCAGGGGATGATATTATATAATTTCCATATCCGTCTATATATTGTACACCATATCGAAGATAATTTGGATAATAATATGGATATCCCGAAAATTGCATTTGATTAACCCCCTAATTAATTTCGTAATTGAACAAAATAGAA
The DNA here is from genome assembly GCA_027625915.1 of Anaeramoeba flamelloides. Taxonomy (NCBI): domain Eukaryota; family Anaeramoebidae; genus Anaeramoeba; species Anaeramoeba flamelloides. The sequence goes on along the minus strand of JANTQA010000032.1, from coordinate 4,259,015 downwards.
AAACATAAAGAAAAAAAATAGATTAATCATCATTTTTACAAAATTTGGATGATGTTAAAAATAATTTTGGAAATTTCCCAGATAATTTTTTTAATTGTTGTTTATTTTATTTTCATTATTAGTTTGATAATAATAATAATATATATATATATATATATATTATAATATAAACTCTTTTCAGGTCAGGGGGGGGTGGAGAAATAGAACAAATTTTATGAGTTTAATATAAACTCTGTTTCAGTCAAAGGGGCCCAATGTTTTTTTCAAATATCAATTATTTTATATAATTGACCTTTGAATAACAAATAAGAAATAAAGAGAATAATAAACCTCAAATAAATGTTGATATATGTCTGAAAGAAAACTAATTAATCAATAAATTTTCAAAAAAAATGAAAAACTCAAATTCTTAGGACCCTATTGAGAAAAACAAGGATGTTTGTTTTGAACTTCTACTGGTATTTGAATAATAAATATGAAACATTTTTCACTTCATTTTCCATACTTTTCTTTTAGAAATCAAGCCCCAAAACGAAGTTTGTTGGTATTTGTTGTCTCTATTTGAAAAAGGAAATGAAAATGAAGTGAAAATTTTTCAAATTTATTAAACAAATATCAGGATCAAAGATCGAATTGAATTGCAATAGAAATCAATAGGTTTTCTCAACAATCTTTACATGGTTTCAATAACCTTAGAATAACGCATTTTTACCAAGTGACTATTGATCTTGCAATAAAAAATTTTTGCAACTGAATGATGTTTTAAAAAAAAAATCGAAAAAAAAAAACAAAAATGTGTAGAAATGTGAAAAAATGATTTTAATTTTGAAAATTTCCAAAATAAAATTTTTCTTCTAATATCTATGCAAACCCTTTAAACACGTGTATTATACCATTGCAACTGGGCCCCTTTGACTGAAAAATAGTTTAGTATTCTTCTCAAAATAAATTTTCAATTTTTAAATCTGATTTTTTTTTCGAATTTAGTCAAATCATTTTTTCTAATTTTTTTTTTTTTTTTTTTTTTTTTGATTTTTTATTTTTTTTCAAAAAAAAAATGTTTAAAACTCCAAATTAACTTTAAGATAATTGAGGCTTTGTATTTCTTTTAAAAAAACAATACACTTTACTATTAAAAATTCTTATTGTCAACAATTTTATTTTCCCAAAGAAATTGAGAAATTTTGCACGAGACTTTTCTATGATATTGACCCAAAAATTTTTTTAACATTTTATTTTTTTGGAAAATTTATGGTTTGTTCTGTATTTCTTTTATGAATATCAACTATCTTCCCACGTTTATTATTTCTCTTATTTCTAAACAATCATTTATTTGGTTGATTCTTAAAAAAAGTGAATATTTCATTTTTGGCTGTGCGCCTTTGAGTGAAATGTTGTTTATATATATATATATATTTAAATATAAGCTATTTCCAAAAAAGTGGGGTAAATTTATTTTAAAATATCTTTTTTAAATTTAATCATCATACAACTATTTAAATATACAAAACCATTAACAGTCATGTATTGTTTCTTGATAATAATCCAATTTCTATGTTAGTATGTTATTATATAAATAAAAAGATATTAAATTTTCTCATCTCGGTTTTATCAGATATTTTTTGGGGGGTGAAAATTGCATGGTATTATTTTCTTTTTGATCGAAAAATCATTCTCATAACTTCTTTAATCTCAACAAAATTTTCAATCTAATGGAAAAAAATATAAATGTATTTTGTTGTAACATCAATATATTTTATAATCTGGGAAATAATTGTGTAAAATAATCTCTTGGTTAAGGATTAAGTTTCGACCTCGGGGTGGTGGTTTGGGTTATTGTATGTTTTGCATTCATTTCTCAAATTGATTTTTCGTTTTGTAGAAATTAGACAAAAAAATTACTAATTTTCAAAGTTAAAAACACCAAAATGATCTCAAACAAAAAAAAAATTTTCAAATGGAAATTCTTTTTAAAAAAAAAACTTAAGGGGTTTTCAAGACCTAGTTCAAATTTTAAAAACATTTCAAACTGTAAAAGCAACAGTAAAAAATATTTAAAATAGCCCAAGGTTTTACTTTGTGTTTAATGATTTGAAATGGAAATTATGAAATATGAAATTCAAATTTTGGTAGGATCTAAGAAAGGTATTTTGTAAGAATTTTGAAAATTTACCATTTTTTTGTAAAAGAAATTCTTGGTGTGTAAATTAAAAGAGATTATAGAAATGTTTCAAAAGGGTTTTTTGCACAACTTCACCGGATTCCCCTGGAAATGTAGTGCTTAAATTATATATTTATCAACAATAAAAATCCAAGATTGATTAGATTTGTTTCCTTTTTATAAAGCTAGATGGTATTATCAATATATTTCCGATAAGTGATTTAATTTCTCAAAAATAGTCTGTTCCTTAATTATTTACTTTTTTCAAAAAATCGAATTTTTGGTATGTTTTTCCATTAAACTTTTTTGTGTTTCCTTTCGTTTTTTTGTATCAAAAAAATAATTTTATTTTTTTTGAAAGCAATGCGCTCTGGATAAAAACTAAATAAAAAAAAAATCATACATAAGGATAATAGCCAGATCTTTGAGTATAATTGTTTGGGATCCTTGATCTATACTGACGATTCCTTCTTCTTTTTGCTTTGTTTGGATCTGCAAATTCTACAATGATTTCTCTTCCATCAACAATAGTTTGGTGTAATGCTTCAATTACTTTCAGGGCTTCTTCGTGGGTCGACATTTCAAGAAACCCATAGCCTAAACTTCTTCCTTCTCTTTTGACAATATTGGTTGATTTACTATTTTTTTATAGTGTGTGAAGGTAAGATATAATAAATGTTTTGTTATTTATTTGAAAAGTTCGGAAAGGTTATCTTTTGCTTATTTAGGAGTTTTGGATTGGATTAATTTAAACAATCAAATCTGGGTTAATGTTTCGGTTTTAAGGAACAACAAATAGGGAGTTATTTCACTCTTTTTTTAACTTGGAATTTTGGTAAATACCTTTTTTGTTTCAAATCAAAAAAAAAAATATTTTTGGATCGCTGATATCTTCAAAAAAAGAAAATATTTTCTTCTCAAGAACAACCAATTAAAAAAAAATAAAAAAAATTTAAAAAGATTCTTATTATTCAATAGGTGGCCACTCCAATGTCAAGAAAATAAAAAAGCAAAAAATTAAAAAAAAGAGATCTGGTAACTCGATGTGTGTCCATATAAAATCTTGAGAACAATTTGTTGTTTACAAAACTCAATAAAGTAAAGCAAAAAGCAACTTTTAAAAAAAAAAACAGAAAAAGAAATTAATTTTACATTTGACCATATTTTTGAAAAGGTTTTGAAAGAGACTCTTCGGTTGATTGGAAGGAAATATTTCCAACATATAGTTTTGTTTTTTTAATCGTCTGGTTATTTGATGAAAGGTCGTTTTGAGTTAAGTCTTGTTTTGTCTCTATTTCAGAAGTGTTTTCTTTCTTTGTAATTGTTTTTGTTTCTACTTGAGATCCTTTGTTGTTCTTTTTTTCCACAATTTGCTTTTTTGTTTCAGTTTCGGACATTCAAAAAATTTTCAAAGTGTAAAGCAAGTTAAAAAATAATAATTATGGATTTCAGTAGATCAAGTTACATTATATAAGAGTTGTGTAATATTAACTCAAATCATTATTCAAAAAGAGTTTAGAATTGTTAACATATATATTGACCTAATTTCCACTTTTTCTCCAAGCTTTAATCATTTTTATATTTTTCATTTTTTTTACTTTTATCTAACCCAGATAACTCTTCTTCATAAATGCCACCAAAAACTCAAAAAAGAAAAAAAAAAATTAACAAGAACTTTGTATGAGTGACACCCTTTCGCTTTCCTTCCTTTCTTTCTTTCTTTTTTTTTTTTTTTTTTTATTACTTACTTTTTTTCACCTTTTGCTTTTTTTTTTTTTTTTTTTTTTTTTTTTTAATGTTTGTTCAAAAAAACACAAAACCAAAAAACAAATCAACAACAATCGAATTCACAAAACACATTGCAACAAAAATAGAGAAAAAGAACAAAAAGGATCTTTGTAAGAAATTTAATCCGTGAAGTTGCAGGATTTTCACCTTATGAAAAAAGAGCAATTGAAATGCTTAAACTCGGTTACGAAAAACGTGCACTACGATTCTGTAAACGAAGACTTGGAACACAAAAAAGAGCAAGAAAGAAAAGAGACGAACTTGCTAAAATTGTTCAACAAATGAAAACACAATCATTAGAAAAATAAACATTAAACATTTAGAATAGCCAAAAATTTATTTCTTTTTTGAAATCTCCCTCAAGTGCTTTTCATTAAATTTTCTTTTTCCAAGATCATTTAATTTTCAGCGCAATAAGCAAATAAATAAATAAGAAAAAGGGGATCAAAAACATTAAAACAAAATAAATAAAATAAATGAAAAAGTTTTATTAAAAAAACTTTTCCAAGACCAATTGAGTGTTAATTTCAATTTTTCCGAATGTTCTGTTATTTTAGTCTTGAATTTAGTCGATTTCACAATACTTCAAAAACTAAAGATAGAAATTGATTTTTTGAAAAATTCTCCAAATTGGTTAGAACCAATTTTCTAGTTTTCAATCAAAATTCAACATAAAATTATATTTACCATTTAGATTACAGATTGCCATTTCGAAAATTCACCTTATTATCGTACAAATTGCCATAATTAAGACATAACCATATTCTAATACCTTTTTTTATCAGAATTACAAATAGTTTCTAAGAGTAAACTTTGTTTCAGTTAAAGGTTCCCAACGATTTTTTCAAATATTAATTATTATTTATAATTGACCTTTGAAGAACTAATAAAAAATAATTTGAATAACATACATCAGAGAATAGTTGATATCCGTCTGTAGAATAAAACTAAAAAATCAAGAATTTTCTTAAAAATTGAAAAACTCAAATTCTGAGTGGTACATTGAGAAAAACAACAATGTTCCATTTTGATCTTCAATTGAAAACCAAATAAAATCCCAATACCAATAAATATAAATTTCTCTACAATCATTTTCACTGTTTAAATAGAGTAACACTTTTTAAATCTATGATTGTCGATCTTGTAATAAAAAACAATTGTAAAAAAATTACGTATCGTAAGATCGTATCAAAAAAAGAGAAAAAGTAAAACACTTAAAAAAATAATTTCAATTTTGAAATTACCAAAATAAATTTTTCTTCTAATATCTATTCAAAAACTTTTAAATCGCTGTAATTCAAACACAGACACACACACCCTACAACTGAGTCCCTTTGGCTGGAAAATTATTTATTTTCAAAATTTCTTTCAATTTTTTTTTGTAAAGATTAAATCAAATTGTGTTAAAAAAAGGGGCGGGTTCTACTTGAATCAAAAGTTTTTGGGTGAATTATTGAACCAGTTCAATTAAAATTTTCGATACCGTTCCACTATTTTTGGAAACATTTTGTGATTTTTGTTTAAGAGACGAATGGTTGGGTGAGTTTCTTCTCTTTAATGGATTGATCATTAAAGTATGTTTTTTTTTTACTTTCAAACAAAGTTATTCTCTTTTTTTAAATTTTCGGTTTTTCTTCCTTCTATAATAATCCTCTCATCTTTGAAATATTCTAAAACTAAATCAATATTTTACGAGGTGTATTTTAATAGTTGTTATTGATTATGATTTTTGGGGATTGTTTTTATTGTCTCTCTTTGGAAATTTATTTTCTTTTGATTTTTATATTTTTCATAAATTACTTTTAATTTTAATATAATTTTTATTTTGACAAATAAATTTAAAAATTGAATTTTAGTTAAATAAAATACTCAAAATGAATTCTACCAAGATGAAATTGGGTTGGTATATAAAAAAAGAATTATTTCAGATATCTAAGAATAAAAATTATTGGATGTTTTTTGAGATTGGCAAATGTGATTATTTTTTACAATAAAACCCCATTGAAGTAGTATTTCAAAGAACTGATAGTCCGGGAATTTTTATTCTTTTTATTCTAGTGGAATTAGGGATAACAAAATCAAATATAAAATGTTTATAAAAATTGTTTCCATATGAAAGAATTCCCAAAAAAATTGTGGTTGGCCCTTTACCATTTTGAGTTTTTACTTTTTGAAAAAGAATGTAATATAAAATTATGAATAACACTTTATTTAAAGAAAATTTTTCTATTACTCTAAAAATAATAATTAAAAAAGACATAAAACACGTGTAATCAATGTAAAAGGTGATTATCTAGAATAACCAATAAACAGTATAAAAAATAAAAATTAATTTTTAAAACTAATCTATAATATTTATTTTTGATAAATTTATTAAAAATTAAAAATATATAATAAGCCAATTTATGAAGTAACACAAAAATAATTAAATATTGTTTCCCCTTTATATATTTATTTTTTATATTAAATTTGAATAATAAAAAAAAAAAAAAAAACCTTTCATAATTAAGAAAAGAATTGTTTTTTTTTAAAAATTTAATTATAAAACAATAATAATAATAATTATTGTGAAATTGAAAATTTTTAGTCAATATCCAAATTTATAAGGAAAATTGGATTTTTAATTTCGCTCGTAATATTTTCAACTGGAACTGAATAGTTTAATTCAACTCTATTGCCACCAAATAAGGCTGCTATTCCAATACCCGTCGTTGTTTTTCTTTCTGTAAATATTTTTTTTAATTTTGAGAAATAGCTTCCTTCTCCAACTGTTGCAGAAACCAAATTACCGGATGTTAAAAATAGATGAGCACCAAGATCAACACCCTTATTCTTAAGCAGTGGCAACTTATAAGAAAGTAAAGCAGTGAAAAATCCATAAGCATCACCACCAAAATAATCACATGGGTTTTTTTCATTTTCTGTTTTTGGATCTCTTGCAATTTTTTTACCAAGTGTGTTTCCATCAATTCCTCTAAATGGCAATGGTCCTCCTTTGAAAAACCTATCCAAGATTCCAATTTTTTCATTTTTTGCTAAAGGTGTAATCAAACCTCCATGTCCAATTAATCCAAGACTAATGTTATTTAAGATTGGTAAATGCATTTGTGCTCTGGTTTCTGATTTGAAAAATTTTGTTCCTTTTCCAATTCCAGAAAGTTGCTATTAATTAATTAAGATTTTTGTTTTTTTTTAATGTTATTATTTTTGGTAAAAAAAATTATTGTAAAGTTGAGAATTTGAGATTTTTATTGAATATTATATTAATCAAAGTGTGTTTTTGATTTTGATTTTGATTTAATTCAAAAATTAGATTTGGTTTTTTTTATTTGTTTTTTTGAAATGTAGAATAATGTTTTCACCTTTTTAAACTTTTTAATAAAATTTATTTCTTTTCCAAAATAAAATTGAAATTGGAAAGAAACATTTATATCAATATTAAAATAACAGTCTCAATCGTTAATATTAATATTTATTGTTTTTGTTTTTAGTTTTGTTTTTTATTTTGCAAGAAATATTGATGAAATGTTTGTATAATCAATTAAATCTAAACTCCAATTAAAAATTTTTAACACATCGAAAATCAATTTTTTGAAAAAAAAAATGTTATTTAATATATTTTAGAAGAAATACACAAATTAGAACCATTCACTGATTTGAAATGTTAATAACAATTGTTCATAAATTGTAATACCCACAAAACAAAAAATAAATAATTATCAATATAAATAAATTATCGGTATAAAAATTTTGGAGAGAGGCTAACAAAAAAATGTATTGGATTTATTGTTAAGGGTTTGATGAAACCTCAGCTAATCTGTTAAAGAGAGAATTTTGAAGTGACTAAATTTGAGATTTCTAATTCAAATAGTATCTAAACAGTTAGACACAGTAATCAGAAGTATTTGAATCTTAATTTAGTTTTATAAAAAAAAAAATGTATTGGTAAATTTGTTAAAATTTAATTAATTAACAATTAATCGCTCAAATGGTTAGATACAAACAAATAATTTTATTTGAGTTCGTCTCTTTTAAAAGAGCTCAACTTTAATCTAATATCACTGTTCGAAAAAAATTTTGATAGAACGAAAAAAACAAGTTATGTAATTCAAAAAATGAAATGCAAACAATAAACTAAAGAAGAAAAAATGATTAACATATTTTTCAAAAAATCAAATTTATTTCCAATTTGAATGAAATTGTATTATTGTGATTCTTTGAACTGTTTTTTTACTTTTGTTAAAAAATTTGAATTTTTGTTTATATAAAATATTTTCCAGATATGCCATTAAGTTTTTGTAGGGTACCGTCAAGTGCCGTAGAGTGCCTAGGTTTTTTTAATTTTTGGAATAAAAAGAACATTTATGGAATTTTTTTTATATTTCAAAAAGTAAAAATCCCGAATCGCGGTTTTTCAAAATTCAAAAGAATGGAGAAAAATCAAAGATTTTCTCTATTCTTTTGAATTCTGGAAAACCTAGGTACTCTACGACACTTGACGGACACTTCCGTTAGGTTTTTTTTAATTTTTGAAATAAAAAGAATATTTAATAAATTCTTTGATTTTCTGAAATTAAAAAAAACCTTCCACAGGTTTTCCAGAATTCAAAAGAATTGAGTAAAATCTATATGGTTATACTCGATTCTTTTGAATACCGGAAAACCTAGGACACGGAATATTTGTCATCAGTTATTTTTTTTTCGTATTTGAGTTTTTTTGGATGGTAAGAGTGTTTTCAAAACTATTGGTTATTATCTATTCAAAAAAATATCCTAAAGTTGTATTTAACGAAAATTCATTGTCAACATCCATTTAAAATTTTTTTACACCCAAAATAGACCTTTTTTCTGGACTGGAGACTTTTAAAAATCGTAGTACTACTAACAACAATAAATTCAACAGCCTCAAGATTTTTAAGAATTTGAATGTTGATTATATTGTGAATAAACTCTATTAACAAGGATGAAATGATAATTGAAGTAATTTTTTTGGTTTAACTTGGAATTTTCAATTTTATTTTTTCATACTAGAGTATCCCTGTTTAAAATCTAGTTTTTTTCTTATCTAAACTCCAGTCGAAAAAATGAGCATTTAAAAAGAATTGTGGTAAAATTTACGAAATTGGAATTATTTTTAGGATTGGAAGAAACACTTGTTGTATGGTGTGGTTATGTCGTGGATATTTTAAATAATTTTTTGAAAATTTCAGATTTATTATTTTAGGCATTGCTTTTATAACATTTTAATTTTTAAATGGGGGGGGGGTAGTAATAGAATAATTAAAAAAAACTTTTCCAACTATTTTTCTCAGAACAAAAGTTTCATTTAACAACTTTTCATTGAAAAGTTTTTGAAAAAATTCATTTGTTAAATTTGATTAGAAATAGTAAAACTAAAAAGTTCTAGATTGCATTGGTAAAGAAATTAACCTTTGAAAAAGGTTTTACAATTTACGTTAAATAAATTTAGAGTAATAAAACTTTGTGGGAGAATTATTAAAAATTAAGTTACACCCAAAGTAATTGTAATTAAGATTTAATCCAAAAATCATATTAGGGTTAATTTGGTTTCATCTAAAAATAGACTGAACAAAAAACTTTTCATTTTGGTTCAATAAAACCAAAAATAAAAAAATATAATTCATAAAAGAGAAAAAAAAAATAAAAAGTCATTTTCAATTGGGTGAAAATCAAAAAATTTTTAAAAAGTGCCCGATAATAAATGGATTGTACTCTATTAATAGAACAGTTTGATTATGAATTTTGGATAATTTTTTTTTCAAGCTTTCTTATAGAAAAAGGCAAACAAAAAGAAAAACAAAAACAAAAACAAAAACAAAAATTTACATTTGAGGTATGAATAAAAGATCCTTTTGTAGGGAAACAGTTGTTATCTCTTTTGTCAATTGCAAAATCATAAGATAAAGCAGATTTAAAGCTTGCACCGCTTTCTTCTCTAATTTCCCACGAAGCTACATCGTCAAGTTTGCAAATTTCACGAAGCTCTGCTGTGTAGCTGAGTGTGTGTAAACCTGTATTGTGTCCAATGCCAAAAATTTTTTTGACATAGTAATTTTTTAAAAGTTGGTCAGAAAATGTTAAAGTTAACCCATTGACCTTTTCTTTAAAAGTGGTATTTTGGTTGTCACGTAAAAAGTTGTAGATCCCAAAATTTAATCCATAAGCCTTTATTTTTGTTTTGGATAAAATTGGCTTTGTGAAATTGAGGAAAAAAGAATTTGAATTCTTCATTAAATCTGCTGTAACATCAAACCTTTCCCCTTGGCCAAAGATATTATTATACCTTGAAGATGCATTCTTTCAAATTTCAAAATAAAAAAAAAAATATAAAGTAAAGCGGATAAAAAAAAAAAAAAAAAAAAAAAAAAAAAATTCAATGTTGGATGAAAGAAGGAAAAGAGTAAAAAGTTTGTTAGTTTGTGGGTAATTGAATAAAAGAAAGAAGAGAAACCAAATGACAAATTGTAAATTTGATCCATGTGTTCTCTTTCAGAAGACTTACAATTGACATGCCATCACCAGAAACTCCCCCAGATAAATGTAAATTTGGACCTTTTTTTTTTTCTTCAAGGTTCACTCTGACTTTACAACTTGCTTCTCGGAAAAAAGGGATCTTGCTCTTTGAGTCAAATGTAACTGAAGCATTTCTAAAAATGTCTAATGATTGAAGCACCTATTGAATAAAAAATATCATTTCAACGGTTTAATATACGCGATGAACAAAAAATAAAAAAAATAAAAAAAAAAATAGTTCGAAAAAGATCAGTTACATTCAGGGCTTTTTGTGCAGAATCCAAAGCGCTTGATACAGTTTTTTCTTGTTGAATTTGTAATAAAGTATTGCTAACAAAACTTTCCTTTGTCAGTTTGAGTGGAGACGTAATAATCTCTTGGATGTCAAGATCTTCTTTCAATTGATTAAAATTTAGCGATTTTGGCTCATTTCCTTTTCGAAGAACTAAAAGGCGATTGTTGTTACGAAAAAATAAGTTCTATTGGGTTTATTTAAAAGGAAATTTTTCAGTCTTTAAATCATGAAAAGAAAAAAAGCAGAACAAAAAATATACTTACATTCATAATTGGAAAACTAAAAAAATTTTAGTGCAAAAAAAACGAAAAAATGATGTAAACTTTTGAAAAATTTGGTTGTAAATGTTTGGTTGAAACATAATCAAGTGAAAAAAGTGTGACTAAAACGAAATGTATAAATGGTGTACATCCTAAATATCAGAATATCTAAAGATGTAAGTATATTTTACAACCTTTTCAAAATTTTAAATATGAGTATATTATCAAGAGAAGATTTTGTGTTTGATCTTGAAACTTTAAGATCAAAATGTCATTTGTTGCTATTCTTAAGAAGAGATAAAAAATATACCAGAGCTGAATATTTAAAGTTTCTATTTTTTAAACATTTTTTTTGATTAAATTTTTGGTTTTTTATTAAATTAGGTTTTGGATCTGAAAAAGGTGTCCATGTTAATAATTGAAAATATACAAAGTGTAAATCGTCAAAAAGATTTGAGGGTGTGCTTATTTAAAATATATCTTTTCTTTTTTAAAGAAAACAAGAAAGATCACCTTTCCAGATAAAATTGTTGGAATCAAGAATAAATAAAAGCATGTTCATCAAAGTATTTTTACGAAGATTTGTTTTCTTGATCTTCTTTAATTTGAATGAGAACAAACAAGGTGTTGCCTTGGAATTGTTACCACCCAATCTTATTAATTATTGTATAACTCTTTTTTTTTAGAAATTTCCTTTCAAAATTCAATTTTTCCAAATATTGTTATCAAAATAAGTAAAATCAATGAAGACAATTTCTAAGATCAAGGTAAATGGATTGAATTTTTGAAATTAAAAAACAATTACAGAAAGGTTCATACAGAGAAAAAGAAAATAGGTAGAAAAAAGACAAAGTATGTATTAGGATTATTTTTTTTTTCAAATTCAATATCCAATATATAAATTGTTATCTATTTTACAAATATCTGTAATTAATCTATATATCTTAAGATGTATACATAAAAAGTCATATTTTAATTAACGAATGCCTTGGATTGTATGAATGGTTGACATTATTCTTATTACTAACAACATATTTATTAAGATAAAAAAATGTTGATTCCTTATTCTTGTTAAAAATTAAGATTTGAGTTTTTTTTAAAAATAATGTCATTCCTTATAATCTCATTTGGTAACAATCAAAATTTAAAATTTAACTGAAAAGTTTTGAAAATAAAAATACTCTCACTTTCCAGTTCAATAAAATATTCGAGAGTTTAGGGGAATGATATATAAGGTATTTCCAAAAAAGTGTGGTTTTTTTTTTACATTTCATAAAAAATCCTATTTGTTAGTGGAGGTGTTCGTTAATTGAAACAATGAAATTATGTTAAATATTAATACCTGGTTGCATTAATGATCAAGGGGTTTATTTCAAAATATATTAGTTGAAATATTTTCAAATAATGAAAAAAAAAAAAAAATAGAACTTTTTTGATGAAAACTATGTAAGGTAATTTCAATAAAAAAAAAAACAGAAATTTGAATAGAGGACAAATTTTTTGCTAAGCAATCAAATAAATTTATATGTTTTCAATTCTATTTGTAAATTTTTTGAGATCAAAAAAGGTATGAAAATGATTTTTCAATTAAAAGAAAAATAATAAACACCAATTTTCATCCCTAAAAAAATTCATATAAAACCAAGTGTCAGAAAGTTTATTATCCTTTATTTATATAATACAATTATAATAAAAAATTGAATTTTTATCAAGAACCAATAAATAGTGGTTAATTATTTTGTATATTTAAATGTTTTTTTTGGAGATTGGTTTTAATAAAGAACTTTAAAAAAAAAATGTCATATTTTATTGGAGGTGGCTTGTATGCATATAAAACTCCTTATTGGCCAAAATGGGAAACTTTGGTGAATTATTCAACTGTTTTTAAATGGTTTAAATAGATATTCTAATGAAAAAAAAATATATTTTAAAATTTTCAAAATTGATATCCTTTTTAGACATTTAAGTTTTTTTCGATTTTTTTTTGGCATAAAATTCAATATGCAATTTTTTTTTATCTAGGGTTCTCTTGTTGCTGGGTAAAAATCTGTGATTCTAATGATATTTAAAACGTGAAAATTATTTTTTGATAATTCATATTTATTTCTATCGTGATTGTTATTTGTACATAAATTGAAGATCAAAATGATTATTTTTTATTTTTCTCAATGTTGATCAAAAAATATGAGTTTTTCTATTTTTTAGAAGATATATTTTTTAAATGATTTACTGGTTTTACTTATATCAAACATCCTTTGAGATTTATTATTCTACTTATTTCTGTTTGTTCTTCAAAGGTAAAATCTAAAAAAAATTGATATTTGAAAAAAATGTTAGGTGACTTTGACTGAAGCAAAGTTTATTTTAGTATGATACTACAATTAATTTGATTCAATTATGAATAATACTAGAAATTTTTATGTCTTTTTATTTGAAAGGGTGGTTATATTTTAATACCATCAAGGATAAAGTGGCGGGGGGGGGGGGGGATAAGATCTCGTTTTAAATTTAAGTAGCTTTGTTTTGAGAATTTAATAAATTTTTTTATCTATGAAAATTTAAGAAAAAAAAACAAAAATTTGTTCTATTTTGACTTTTCTTCTCATCTAATTCAATTAAATTTGTTTTCTGTGTTGCAATATTATTATTCAGTTGTCCCAAACAACATAAAATTCGGATTCCTTAAATTAAAAAAAAAAACTTTGTGAATAAAAAAAAGGTTAATTTTATTTTGAGAAAAATGATTTTAAAAATAATAAACAAAAAAATGTTTTGGTTGTTAAACACCTATTAAAACTCTTTGAATGTTCTTCTGAATTTAACACTTTATTTCGATCTTGAGTCTTCAAAAATCAATTGAACAACCCCAAACCCGGACTCTTCTCCTTCCCACATCCAAATTAAGAAAAGTGGTTGGATTGAGGATTAAACGAAAAGAGGGTTTGGGTCAATTGAGCCCTAAGAATAAAAAAGTGCAAATTAAAGGATATTCAGCCTACCCATTCAGAGCAAATCTCAAAGGGGGGTTTAAGTTGGTGTAAATAAGCCAAAAAATGGCAAATAAGAGAAGTTTTTAGAATTCATATGCCATTGTCAGCAATTGTTTCCTTAAAGATTTGAGGCTTTGGTCGTTGTTCTCAACAATTTTATCCCATCGAAATTTATCATACCACTCGACTGTGGTGTCAAGGAATTTGCGGGAATGTTCGTTCAGTTTCTTTCTTTCAGGTTCCTTTTCTACTCGATCCAAAACCCTTTTCCAGAGCAATTCCTTTTCGGTCTTCATGTAGACAGTGACAATGTTGATGTTGGCCTTTTCTTTTAATTCGTCAATCATTATCCTCATCACGTTTTCGAGGACCTCTCCATTTGATGCGTAGTACACTGCCGAGAAGGGCGATCGATCGGCAATGAATAAGGGGATTGGATCTTCTTCTGTTCGGTTTTTTTGTAGTTCGTAATTCTTTTTTAAGATCCTTTGGAACCAATTGCTTACCCATTGCACTTCCATAGTTAGTGATTGTGGGTGTAGCGCGTATTTTGGTAGATCAAGAAACGCCTCATCAAGAATAGGTACCTTAATTTGCTCAAATTGCTTTGTGAGAGAAGACTATGTTTTCAGAAAGTAAAAAGTTTTCATTTTTTGAAAAATGTCGAAAAATGATTTTTTGGGTATCAAATATTTGATTTAATGTTTGTAAATATGGCAAAAAAATAAGAAAATGGGCCAATTGTGTGATTTTTCTTACCTTTCCACTTCCGTGTGGACCTTCAAGACAAATTACATTCATTTTTTTAAAAAGTTAATGATTTTCTTTTTTTAGAAAAAAATGATTATGAGTTTGTTTAAAATTTATTCTGTATGTGAAATGAAAATAACGGTCACATTGAAATTAGAAAAAATTTCCTTTAGTCACACAGTTTAATAACCTATAATTGTTCTTATTAATTAATTTGGATAATCTTCAAAAAAAAAAAACACAAGATGATCGTATTATTTGAAAATCATTAGTTGTTTAAAAATATCCATTAATTGGTAATTGTGATATTTATCGAAAAAGAAAAAACTTTTAAATCCATTAAAAATAAACGAATTTTACCAATAAGTGAAATTTGTTAAGAGTTTGACAACCTGTTGAAACAGAATGTTCAATTGTTATTTTTGCAAGTATTAGGTTGTTTTGAGTCAAAAACTACATGAAGCATATATTTCATAAATAATAAACAAAACCATAACCAACATGGTCAAACAATAAATTTAATTGGTAGTTTTCCAAAATAAACAAAATTCCGATTATTTCTCTAAAGATCAAAAATTTAAAAATTTTATTTTTCTTATTTTGTTCAAGTTTTTTAAATAAACCAGTATACTTTTTAAAATCTTGATAAATGACAAACACACACCCATTAGTTGAAGTTGGAAAGAAATATTATGCCTTTTTTGATTACTATGAAGACATTTCAAATGAGCACTGTGTAGTTGTTTTAGATTGTGTGGAAAAACAATTTTTTGATGAGAACAAAAACCGTTATTCAAAAGCAATTTTCGATCCAGATGCACCATTCGCACACATTAAATTAATGATGGGATCCGATTTTAAACTAAGATCAGGTATTTGGATTGCAGCTGAAATTGTCTCTGAAGACAACAACAAAGAAGAAGAAGAAGCAGAAGAAAATGTGTATGATGCACAAATCCATTTAACAAACATAAAATCCAAAAATAAAACTTTTCACAGAAAAATTAAACTCTATAATGTTGACAAATTAACACAAAAAGCTTTAGTCATTACACACAAATGTTAAAAAAAAATTAACAAGAGTGTTTTTAAATCTTTTATTCAAACTTGTGTTTTTTTTTTATAAACTTTTTGCACGTTAATTAAACAAAAGAAGAAAAAAACTTGACATTTTTACTTGTTTTGGTTTTTTTTTTTATTATTATTATTTTTGATCTTTTTAAACTTTGTGAGATCAAACAAAATGTTCAACAAACTTTTAATACAATTACTTTTGATGGGAAAATGTCCAAGTTTTTTGGCTACTGCCTTTATTTAGTTAATTTTTTTTCACAAGAACACAAAAAAGAAGAAAAAATCCTATTGAATTTTTCTTTTTTATTGTAAAATTAGAACTATAGATCACAAATGCTTTGAAATTTAGTCTCTATTTGTGTTGGGTGTTTTTCTCCCAAAAACTTTCAAAAACAATCTTTATATCATAAAAAATGAGAAACTTTTTCAGGAGTGGTGTACTATTATGAATTTCAAAAACTCAATAGAAACATCCAATATTTCAAAAGTTTTAAGTTAAGGGAGTAATGTCTTTGATTTTTTTTTTTTGACCAATTTCTAAATAGGGAATCTATACCCAGAAATAGATTTAATATAGGAAATAAACAGGGGTTTCAAATCTTAGTAATTAGCAAAAATTTTTCACAATCCCTGTTAAATACAAGTAAAAAAATTTAATAGAAATTAGTCCCTTACGAGTAATTTTTATTGATGTAATCAAATAATTTTTTTAATTTTGAAAAAATTACTTCTTTTTGGTTATAGTATGTGATACTTATATAATAACTTAGTAACCCCAAGTTTCTCAATAAAGGTAGTATTTATGTCAACGATATTAGGAAAATAACTAAGTTTCAGCTGATTACATTTTATCATAAACTTCCAATTTAAACCAAAAAGTGTATTATGGGTTCCAATCTTAACGAAAAACATTTTTTTTTGTTTAACAATATTAAATAATAATGATTTTTTTTTGGGTTTTATATCTGTGATATTAGAAAATAAGTTTAGTGAATGTTTACTAAAAAGTTGAAAAAATTAATATCAGCTAGGAATAGTTATTAGAAAATAATAGAGAAAAAAAATTTTTTTTTTCACATTATGAGTTTATATCCCCCTATTTTTAGAATTTACGTTAATCTTTTATTTTAATTTTTTCAGATCAAAAAGGGCTTTTTTTTTCAGTGAGTAATACATTTTACAAATTTTACCTATGGTCTTTTATGTGAAAAAGAATTATTCAAATCATTTCTTTAGATAAATATAATGTTATTTTGCTGAATATGAGCGAGTGGAAGGTACCGATATTATGAGATATTTCCAGACCAATTAAAAAATTGAAATCAAATAAAAAGAAAAAATTGATCAAGAAAAAATATTAAAAAAAAAAAATATATTTATAACTTAATTTTATCTGTAAAATTTGATATAATTACTTCTTCTTAATCCCTATTTTTTTTAGCCCCCCCCAATAACCCTTTTCTTGGTAAATTTTTGTTTAACAAATTACTTCACTTTTAATAAGAATTCCCAAAATAAATTTAAATTCAAATTTTCATTTAATTTATCTAATCCTAGTTTTGGTTGTGAAAATATGATCTTTTTTAAATTTTTCCCAATAAATATTATATCCAATGCGTTTTTTTTGTTTAATTTGATAATATTTTATTTTCTTTAAAATTTAAATACAAAATAAATATGAATTCTTGGTTTGACCCTAAAAGAAAAAGAAAAAAGGAGAAAAATATGAACGTTTATATTTTTTTTCATGGGCTTCGATAATTCAAAGCCTTTTATTTTAATCTGGGGAGTAGTATTATTTACCTTGACTTGGTTTGAGAAAAATATTTGATAAAAATATATTTGAAAAAAAAATTAGAAAAAAAAAAAGTTTTTTTAAATAATACTAAATTGTAATATATGTGTGTATTCCTGGTAAAAAGTTGTTTATTTTTATCCAATTTAATAAGATAAAGAAGAAATACCAACAAAAATACACTTTTGATTTTTTTTTTTTCATTTGTGATTTTAACAAATTTATCTATAACTCTGATCTTCCTCGTTTTGTCTTCTAAAAGAAAAGATTTTTTTTAAATTTTCACCTTTTTGTTTTTATTATTATTATTTTTTGATTTATTCTTGGATGAATTTCAAGATTTCATATAAAAATAATATATATATATATATATATCAGATTCATAAAACACTTTAATAAAACCAATAATAGTAAACAAAAAAAAATTCCAAAAATAAAACCCAAATTAAATTCAAAATCCAAATTCTAGTAAAATAATTTGTAACAAAAAATTCTAATAAATATGCCTTAATTTGAGATTTTTTTGCCTATAACCCATTGAAAGCTTTTATCTTAAGAGGGAAAATAACACTAAAACAATGGAGGGTCTTTTTTTTCACGGTTTCAATCCTTATCTAATTATATATATATATATATATATATATATATATATATATATATATATATATTTAAAAATCATTTTAAAATTTATTACTGGCCCAAAATATTAAATTGAAAAAAAATATATTCTTTAGTATTCAAGAGCAATGAATAATTAAATCTGATTTTTGTTAACTTTTTCAGATTATATATATATATATATAAACTTGATATTAAAAAAAAAAATAAAAAATAAAACCAAAAACTAAAAAAAAAAATCAGTAGCAATATTTGAAATGAGCATTACCAATTTTTATGACTGTACTTTTACTGAAAAAAAGTTAACAACAAGTTTATTTACGAATAATTAAATTCCTTTTAAAAGATATTACACAGTCTAAAATTTCTTAGTGATTATTTGTCTTATCGAAGATCTTTTTTTTTCAACCTGATCTTTTGCAAAAAAAGAAAAGAAAAAGAAAAATAAGAAAAAAAAAGTATCGAAAAACAAAATCAAATGAAAAGAAAAACTAAAGAAATCAAAAAAAAAAAAAAATCTAAAAAGAAAAATTATTCAAAAAAAAAAGAAAAAGAATAAGAAAAACAAAAGAAAAAAGAAAAGAAAAAGAAAAATATTTGAAAGGTAAAAATTTGGAAAACCAAAACTAAAATTTGCAAAATTAGAAAAAATGATTATGATCAAAAAATTGTCAAAAAATTGTATTTTAAAAATACTGGGATAAACACTCAAAAAAACACCAATTAAAATTAAAAAAAGAGTCAAAAGTTTTGAAATATAGTTTATATATATATAAACTATTTTCCAAAAAATTGGACACAGTTTAAACAGTGGAAAGAACATCATTACTGCACTTTAAATTCAATTTGGAAAGAATTTTGATTTTACCAACAATTTCATTTTTTGTCTTTTTTGTTTTGTCTTCATTTCCTTTTACGCAGTTACGTAATCTGTTTCCTTAGATCTGAAATTTTTTTTCAATGGTTGATAGAAGGTTAATGTTGAGTTTGCTAAATTGAAAAACCACAAACAATTGGTAGATGGTATCTTAACATTTGATCCATCAACAATTGTTGGTGAAATTTCAACAAATTTACCAATACATTTTCTTTTTCAGCTTGTTTCATTATTTTGGACACTCACCAGTTTTTATTTTTGAGTTTTATATTTTTTTCTTTTATTTGGATTAAAATGATTTCTTATTAAAACATTAATACTGGGTTACTTAAATGTTGTTTTACATTAGGTTTGGGAAAATACAATAAATTGGATTTTTTTTTTGCCTATTTTTGATTTTGGGTGTGTCCAAATTTTTGGAATGGGGTTTATATATATATATATATATACATAAGTGGATATGCGTGTTTATTTGTTAGAAAAATATTTCCTACCTGGTTTTTTATTATTTGTTTCGGGTTACATGGTGAGTGATTGATTTGGGGATTTCGTGTATATTCGAACTCTTTTATAATCTATACTAATAAAAGGATGATATTATTTTTTTTTCTGAAAAAAAAAAACAAAAGAAATCAAATATATAGTGTGAGGAAATATAATTATTTTTCTTTCTCTCCGAGTAAGTCAAAAAATATCTAAAAAAAAAAACAGCTTTATAGATTAACTGGAATAATTTTGTTTGTTTAATAATGGTGTTATATTATTTTTTCGTGCTTTAAACTTTTCTGGTTAAATATATTCAGAAGATCTAACAACAATTGTTATCCAAACATATTTAAGTTTTTACACATTAATATTATACTTATATATATATAACAATTTTCTGTCTGAAAAAATCCAGTTTAAAAGAGTAAAAAAATGCCTTTAAAATATTTGAATTGGTATTAGAAGAAAAAATATTTTTTTGATATTTTAAAAATTTAATTCTTTTATACACATTTTATCTTTTTTACTTTTGTTTCTGTGTGTTTTGATACCAAATTCATTTTTATTTTTTTTTTTTTATAGTAAGATCTTTATTCAAAAGGGCAAAACATAATGTTTAAATGTTATTGGAAATGTATTGATTATTTTAAAAAAATATATTGATTTCGATTTAATTTTCTAAGTTTTTGTATTGGTATTCAAAGTCAATATTTCTTTCTTTCTTTCTTTTTTTTAATAATCAACAAAGAAATTGAGTTTTTAACTTTCTATGAATATATCCGCATATCAATTATTATTAATTTATTCAAATATCAATTAATATCTGATTTTTTTATTATGGGTATTTCTTCTTTCTTCTTTTAAAGAGTAATTAATCAAAATAGATTAGTATTTGGGCATTTTTTATATATTACATTTGACAGAAACAATTTTTATATACTTTTTTTGCACATTTCCCGTTTTAATCAGATAAAATAATCAAAAAATAAAAAAGAAAAAGAAGAAAAAATAAAAGGCCATTCTATATTATTTTAAACTCTTCACCTTGTAAAAATCCTATATTATTTTACCCTTTTCATATTATTCCTTAATATTTCAATAAAAACTCTATTTATTTTTCACAATTATTCACATTAACTATTCTACATATATCCTACCATTGCATTCAAAAAAAAAAATAAAATTTATACTAATTTTAAAATTTTTACCTTAAGAATTTAAGTGTATAATAGACTAAAATTAATAACTTTTTTTAAGCCAATCAAAATTTTTTTTTTACCGATCTTCAAAGATTAAATTTTTTGTTAATTTTATTTGTGTTTTTAAAATAAGACTCGATTTAAAAGGTTATTTATCAGTGCGAACTATCATAAATTATTAACAGTAAGATTTTATTAATATAAAAACGATTTCAACTTTTTCTGATTTTATTTTGATTCAATAATCCAAATCAAAAGGATTAGCTCCTTTTTACTAAAAATCCATTGTAAAAGTAAAATTCTTGAAAAAAAATAAAAAAATATTGCTTATTAAAATCCATTTTTGAGGCCCGGGTTAAAATTGGCCTTTGTAAAAATTGGTACTAAAATACTTAGTGGGTGGAGTAATTGTAGTTGCTACAATACCTAAAATTCTCAAAATACACTTTAATAAATCAAAAAATACACATATCACATAAAAATAATACAAGGCACAATTCTTGAATATTGATAGATAATTTTTTTTATTCAGATTATTATTTGAGTTGAAAAAAAATTATTCTGAGTTATTTGTTTTTTGATTACTCCTTAATTTTCAATTCCATTGCCTTTTAGATGCGTTTATAGTGTGCATTAAAAGGTTTGGGTTTTATAATGTCTACACTGCACCTTGTCAAGCGATCTTGATGTTTTGCCACATGTTTAATTTTGATGTTTTTAAGATAAAATACGAAACCATTAAACCCTCTAAAATTAAAAAACAAATAAGGGTATCTAAAGAACTATTGTTAACCAAAGAAATAAAAAAAAAACATTTCAACGGTTTAAAAAGAGGTAAATTTCCAATTAAATAAAAAGAAAATCAAAAATTTTTTTAAAAAGACTTGAAATGAATATCATTATGTTAAAAAAGTGTACGTACTTGGTAAAACTGGACACTATTTTAGTATTTAAATAACAAAAGGAAAAAATTTTTCATTCCATTTTCCTTTTTTTTTTTTTTGATCTATAAAAGAGTTTCCAAATAAATATATATGAGTGTGTCAACTCGATTTATTTATTTGTTTCTTTTTCTGATCTATATTGGAATATGTATTTGTAAAGTGAAGTATTATAAATGAAAGACATATTTCTCTTCTGACCTTAAAAACTAACCGAAATTTTCTCATTATTATTATTTGGATACAAGTAAATTAAAAGTTGGGTTTCTTATTTTCTCAAAATAAACACATCTTCGAAATCAGAAACAAAATACTGAATAAATCTACGATTGATTACTTTAGTTAATAGTCTATCAAAAAATTGTATTATAAATGATCATATCGGAAATTTTTTCACCAAAAATAGAGACTAATTCAAGAGACACTAATTACCCCCTTAAAATAACAATATAAATAGAAATAATTTGAAAAATTACGAAAAAGTTTGATAAATTCATAATCTAAAAATATAGTTAACCAGTAAGGAATTAACATTGAAAAATGATTGGGCCTTCGCCATACAGCTTTATACTGAATTAGATTTCGAAATAAAACAAATAGAAAAAAAGTGTTTCGAAGAATTTGATAAACGAGTTTTATTCTTATCGGACCCTAATTTTGGTAATTTGACAAAAATGAAATATTTGTGGCTTCAAGAAAAAAACTTGACAAAGTAAATGAAACAAAAAATTAGTCAAACAAAATCAACGGTTTTAATGAACACTAAAAATTTGTTGATCAAAAAAATTTTTCCTTCTTTTTTTAGGTTCAAGAGAAAAAAGGTAGAGTTTAACCCCAATGGAAACTTGACAATATAACAATAATTCTACTCAAAATAAAAACAGTTCAATTTCTTCTACTTTTTTTTCAAAAGAGTAATTTCAAAAGAAATACTGTTTGACAACAACATGGTGTTGTACCCACTCAACCCCTAATATTTAAATTGATGAAAGTTATTGTATCCTGAAAACAATACAAATTAAAAAATAAAAAGTTTATCAACACTCCAAATAAAACCCGAAAAAGTTAAAAGAAATCATTGAATATAAATTTTCTTGTTGTTAATTTCTCAACGTTTTTGAAATGAAAAACAAAATCATTTTTTTATTTTACTCTCTCAGATAATTTTCAAATGAACAAAAAATCTCTTTTAACTGGTCTTGGCATTGGTGCTGTTCTTGGAGCAGGATCATTTCTATTACACGACAAATTTTGTAAAAAGAAATGCGAATATTTCCCATTCTTTGGAGAAGGAACAGAAAAAGACATTGATTCTTCAAAAATTACTGTCCAATTAACAAAAAATCCAAAAAAGAAAAAAGAAGATCCAAATGAATATGGCTTTGGACAATATATGTCAGATCACATGCTCGAAATTGATTATATTGATAAAAGTTTGATATTTTTGATTATTATTTTTTTTTTTTTTTTTCCTCTTTATTCTGATCAACATTTTGTTTATGAACTTTTTTCTTTTTTTTTTTTACTTTTTTTTCTTGACTTTTACTTTTCCTGAACTATTTCTTTAGAATTTACTGTCCCAAGAATTGTACCATTCCACGACTTCCCAATGCACCCAGCCACAAGTGTTATTCATTATGGTATCACCGCCTTTGAAGGAATGAAGGCATACAAGGATTCGGAAGGAAAAATTAGATTATTTCGACCAATGAAAAATATGCAAAGATTCTTAAAATCTGCCAGAAGACTTTGTCTTCCTGATTTTAATCCTGAAGAACTTCTCAAGTGTATTGAAAAACTTGTTATGATTGAAAAAGACTGGGTACCAGAGAAAAAAGGGTTTTCTGCTTACATCAGACCAATCATTATGGGAACAGATCAGTTCTTAGGTCTCAAACCAGCTTCTAAATATAAAATCTTTGTTATCATTTCACCAGTTGGATCTTACTATAAAGATGGAATGAAAGGTATCAGATTATACGCCCAAAATGAATATCTTCGTTCTTGGTAAATATTTGCTTTCTTTATATCCTTCTTTTCTTATTTTTTTTATTTTACTCTCCTTCTTATCTTTTTATACCTTCTAAGAATATACGAGTCACTTTGGTCTCTATAATACTTTAACAAGTACAATCGAATTATTTTACGTACACTTCACACACTTTCCATCAAAAAAAAAACCTATTACTATAAAAGGAAAATTTTAAAAAACCTCCAAGTATCGTGTTACATTGATACCTCTGGTCAGTTGTTATTAAATCTGATAAATTCAAAAAAATGAAAAAAAAAACTTTTTTGGTTCAATTTCCATTTTTTGAAAATCTACTTTGTCAATGATCAAAACATTTCATTTCAAAGAAAATTTCAACGATCAGCGAATTTACAAATGCAAGAAGAATCCAAAAAAAAAAAAATTAACAAGTTGGGTTCAGAATTAAAAATGCAAAATCATTAAAACTGTTTAAAAAAAAAAAACAAAATGATTACTCAAAGTTTTTCGAGTTTACAGAAACTGCTTGAAGTGTGTGAATTAGGTAGTTTGAATCACCACTTATAAAAATTTTATTTCACACGCTTTTATCATTTTTCATTATACAAACTAACAAAAATTTAAATAGTTATTCATATGAATAAAAAAAAAAAACAAACAAACAAATATTTTAAAGTAAATCTTTTGAATTCCAATTAAATGAAAAACGAGAATAAAAACAATTTCTTGTATTAAAAAATTTTCATTTATTAATTGGAGAATAAACAGTACTGATTTTATTGTGATCAAAACATTCCTTTATTTTCCAAAACTCATCAAAAAATTAAAATCACCAAACACACAATCTAAACCCCAATTCAAAATTTTTAACACACCAAAATTCGATTTGTGAAAAAAAAAACTTATTTAATCAATTCAAGAAGATTTACCAAATTAGAACCATTCACTAATTGAAATGTTAACACTTTTTTATAAATTACAATACTCACAAAACAATAAATAAATAATTATCAGAACAAATAAATCATGGGTGTGTTAAAAATTTTGGAGAGAGCAAAACAAAAAAATACATTAGTAAATTTGTTCAAATTCTATTAGGAATATTGATCGATCAAAGGTTAGATACTAGCAACTAATTTTATTTGAGTTATTCTATTTGGTACAACTTGACTTTAACCTAATATCGATGGTTGAAAAAAATTTTGATCCAACGAAACAAATTACGTAATTCAAACAATGAAATGAAAACAAAAACTAAAAGATGAAAAAATGATTTTCCTATTTTACCAAAATCAAAATTATCTCCAATTTCAATGAAATTGTATTATTGTGATTGTTTGTAACGTTTTAGCTGTGTGGAAAATTTTGAATTTTAGTTTATTAAATCTTCCATTAAACAACTTTGTAAAATAATCTATTGATCACATTAAGGAGGTGAAAAAAAAAAAAAATTATCATATAATTAAGAATTTTACATTTGATAATCAATGAAACACATTTAGAAAAAATAAATTTTCATTTGGTCAATGCACCGAATTTTACTAACAAATAACAGTATAGGATCGAATAATTCCTTTTTGCTTAATTTCTTTTATGATTTTAAATTTTGAACATTTTAAACATTTTGAAATTTTAACATTTTGAACATTATTTTAACTTTTTTTTTTTATTAACAATTTTTTATTTACAAAATTAATAGGGTTGGAGGCACTGGAGGAAATAAATTAGGTGGAAACTATGCACCAACCTTACTTCCTACTCTTAAAGGCTTTGAAAAAGAATGCAAATCTGTCCTCTTTCTTGATAAGGAAGGAAAGGTCACTGAAGCAGGCGCAATGAATTGTATGGTTATTTGGGAAAATGAAAACAACGAAAGAGAATTAATCACCCCATCTTTAGATGACAACACAATTTTACCAGGTATTACAAGAGATTCCATCTTAAAATTATCCAAAGAATCAGGCCAATTTGACAAAGTAACAGAAGGCGACATAACCATTGACCAACTTGTCAAAGCACATAAAGAAAACAGATTATTTGAAGTATTTGGCTGTGGTACTGCAGCAATCGTCTCACCAGTGATTGGTTTCAAATATGAAGGTAAAACATACGATTTTGCCAAAGACGGAAAACTTGGAGAATTTACCTTATATTTATACGAAACAATCTTGAGTATTCAACATGGAGAAACTGAACACGAATGGTCTCATCTCATCGAGGAACAAGATTAAGTTTTAAAAGAATTATTATTTAATTAATTTTAATGATATTTTATTACACAATTCTAATTTTTTATTTTATTTTATTTTTTTTATTTTAGGTTATTTTTCAAGATTTTTTAATTTTAAAAAAATAATGTTCTTCGAGAGTTATAAGAGTCTTCAGTTAAATTATTTTTTTTTATTTTTTATTTTAACTTTTTTATTTTGGGCACAATTATTTGCTTGTTTTTCAATCGTTTTTATAATTCTAACATAATAAACAGTATCATTTTTTTGTTGTTGAACTATTATTTTCATTTTTTATTTTGAGTAATTTAATAGTATCTTTAAAAAGGTCAGGTTCCTGAAAAAGAGGGATTTAAATAATTTTTCCTGATAAACGCCTATACTTTTTTTTTTTTTTAATATTCTTGAAGATAAATCTTGTCTTTTTTCAAAAATATTTGTTTTCCAATAAATCATGACCTTAACCCCATAGACCGGAACAAAGTTACAGAACCATAACAACCAACCTAATTGAAATATAGGATATTTTATCAAAAATTATATTTTTACTTTTAAGTTCTAGAATTTCCAAAAATTTTTAAAAAAAAAAGATAAAGAACTTTAATTTTGCTAAGATCTCAAATTAAATCTTCCTGAGAGAATATATTATTTTCAAAAAATTCTAAATTATAAGTAATTTTGATAAATTAATTTACTTAAGGATCGAGATTATTTTTTTATGAGATGTAAAACTAAATCAATTCAATTTTGATTTTCAAATTTTATTTGTTATTGTATTTAGTGATGATTTGAATATAAACTAGATTTCAAAAATTTTGACTCACTTTATAATGTTAATGGGAGTTGTTATGAGGGTTTATTCTAGTATTCTTATCAAAAAAATTATTTTCAAATTTTTTGATCAGAATCAGTTTTTCTTATTTTTCAAATTTTTCTTTTGTTTTTTCAAAATTATGTTTTTCTTTTTCTTTTTTTTTCGATTTCTTTTTTGTTTTTTGATACTTTTTTTTTGCAAGAGATTATGTGAAAAAAAAAAAAAGGATTTCCAAAAAAGACAAATAATCAATAACAAAATTAATACACAGCAATGTTATTTAAAATGAGTTTAATTACCAAAAAAAATCATCTTGATAACTTTTTTTCAGTCAAATTTCAGTAATAAAAATTAATAATGCTCATTTCAAAAATTGTTATTCACTTTTTTTTAGTTTTTGGTTTTGTTTTTTTTATTTTTTAAATATCAGATTTTTATATATTTAGAATGATTGAAAAGTGAATTAAAATCAGATTTATTATTTATTGTTGTTGAATACGAAAGGATATATATATATATATATATATTTCAATTTATTATTTCAGGCCAGTCACAATTTTTAAAATGGTGTTAGTTTTTATCTGGTAAATATTTATCAAATCCAAAAATACTATAGAACTCAAAAAAAAAGAATTATAATTATAACTTTGCTTTTTCAAATTTTTTACTTTAGAGAAGAGAATTATATTACTAATTGGCCTTTCTATTTCTTTAGATTTAAAGGGACTAAATATTTTAATAATTAATTGTTTTGTTTTTATGTTAACTAATTTTAATATTATTAATTATGTTTTTGTAAATCCATTAAATTATTTTATTTCATCTTTTTATATTCGGTGATTTATTATTTGAAATTTTTTAATAATAATTAAAATCATAAAATATTTTTTTTTTTATCTTTAAAAAGAATTAAATCAATTAAATTACTAGTTTAAAATTTCGAAAAATAATATAAATCCTCTCAAAAGAATTATATAGAATATTTAATTGATATTATTTTAAAATATTTACTCAAATTTAATCCAAAAATGCAATTAAATCCACACCTATTGTAAAAGAAAAGAATATACTTACTAATTATTTCCCTATATTTGGAATTTATTATTTTTTGATTTATAATACTTTTATTACATTTTTATCAATTTTTTTTTGAAACATTTAAAGAAGCAATTTACCATTTTTATTCTAATTCCCAACCAAGTTAAAAAAATCACAAAATTCAAATTTTGGTTTTTAATAAATAGTAAATAAATTCCAAAGAACAATTTAAAAATTGTTTCTTTCAAAGGTATCCTGAAAAAAACTCAAATCTCAACTATTTTTTTAATCGATCTTTGGAGAATAAATCAGAAATTAGCAGAATAATAAGAATTAGATAACACTTGACACATGTAAAACTTAAATTCAACTAATTAATATATTTTCTTAAACTTATAAAAACACCAAAAATCTTAGGTAAAATTGAGAAAAACAGCAATAAAAAAATATTGTGATACCCGATTTAATATTGTATATAATAATAATAATAATCAAAAATATTGTTCAAATATCATTTTCACAGTTTTGATAACTTTAGAAAAATATATTTTTACTTAACAAATATAGGAATCTATCAAATATTCCCGAAAATACCCGGAAATCGAAAATACCCGAAAATTTTTTAACCACGAAAAAACACTTTTGAACAACTTCAAAGAAACACTTGTGCCAATATACTCAGTTTAAATGTAAATTTCGAATTTTAATTTGGAAAAAAAAGTTTTTTCTGAAAATATCAAAATTCAAAAAAATTAAATTTGAGGGAAAGGTATTCAACCCATTTTATGCGAAAGGGATTGGTACTGTAGATGACTGTAATAAGTCTGATCATTTCGAAATGGTATAACTAAATGAGAGAAAATGTACTTGCTAAGAAAATTTCTAATTTTGTATCATTACCTATAATTTTGTAATCTTGAATACAATCCAAAAATAACCAAGTAAAACCTAATAGTACAATACATACCCATACCCTACACAAGGTGAACCAAACCAAACTTTATTTAACTTCCCATTCCATAAAAGGAACTGGCTTAGCCAAAACATACCCACACACACCATACCAAACCTAACACAGCCCATACCAATACCCTAACATACCTATACACTTACCCGGATAAGTACCAACAATTACTCAAATATACTCAAAAGGTAACAAAACCTCTTTAGAGTAGTTTAAAGTAGAAAATTCCAAAAAAATAAATTTTGGCTGAAAGTAAAATTGCAATTTTATCATTAAACTGAGTATACTGGCACCAGAGTTTCTTTGAAGTCATTCAAAAGTGTTTTTATGTGGTTAAAAAATTTTCGGGTATTTTCGATTTTCGAGTATTTTAGGGAATATTTCAAACACCCCAAATATTGATTTTGCACAAAAAAAAAAGAAAATTGCAAAACAATTACGTATGTTCAAAAAAAAGAAAAAAAACAAAAAGTAAAATGGTACAAAATATGAAAAAATGATTTACTTTTTGAAAATTTTGAAAATTAATTTTTTTCTTCCATTATATATTTAAACTTTTTAAACACACCCAATTCACAAATTTAATTTGATCTCTTTACGAAGGAAAATAATTTCGGTCTAAACACAGACATAAAAGTATAATTATGATTAGATAATGAAAAACATTTTGAATTAGCAACCGAATAATTTGATCAAAACTATGATTTCCAAAGAAAAATTCATTTTGTAAAATAAACCCAAAGAAAGAAATTAAACCAAAAAATCTGGATAATATATAATTTTATTTGGATTTAAATTTGATTGGGAGATATATTTGAAAATTTAAATCGACAATCCTAACGAGTTAACGGATATCAAGTTTGTTTATACCAATTATTTTATTAGTTTGAATAATAATAGAAATACAATGATAAAATAAATCATTAAAGACATTCTCTATTATCAAGTTATCGTATGCTAAATCATTTTGTAGACTCAACCACTGTTTTGAAAAAAATTGTTTAATTTCAAAATACGATACAAGCAAAATTAGAGTTATCAACGCTGCTAATCTAACTCTTTCTTTGTTTTTTTTTCACCCAACTAATACCCCCCCCTTTTTTTTTTTTTTTAAATTTAAGAAGAAGTTATATTTGAGTAGGAATCAAATAAAAGAAGTCAAAAATTTCACTATTAGTATTAAATATCAAATTCATCAAAAAAATTTTCTTTTATTTTTGCTTTTTTTCGGTTTGATTTTCTCAGATTTAAGAAATATTTTTTCTATGACAATGGTGAAATTGTTTTAAAAAAACTCTTGGGAGAATTCAGTAATCGTAGGTAAAATAACCTCCGAATATATCTTTTAAGGAAATTTTTAACATTACAAAAATTTTCATTTTTTTACCTTAATCAATCATTCAAAAAATTTGCTTTTATGATTTCACATTTCCTCTTTCAAATCCCAAAAAAAAAAAAACCCAATATCTATTGAGTTGTTCTTTATCCTTTTTTACTATTTTTATTACAAGATTGATATTTTTTAAAATTTGGGCTTATAATTGAAAATCGCTTAAGGTGCTAGTCTCTATTAAATTTTTTTATCCCAATTTAATAGAGAAAGAAAAAATTTTGTTACAATTACTTAGATTTGGAATACCTTGTTTATTTTCAATATTAAACTTATTTCTTGATAAGGAATCCTTATTTAAAAATTAGTCAAAAAAAAAAAAAAATTGAGACTAGTCCCTTAAAGTCATTGTTTTTTAAAATTTTACATTAAAAAATATCAGATTGTTTAAATTTTTTTTTTCCTTTTTCTTATTGTAACTTTTAAACTAGTACTAGTTCTTAAATTTGGTCATAAAGAAAATTCTTTTTGTGGAGCCAAACTAATATAAGACTAGAACCCCACACTTTCCCTGACCGAAAAGTAGTCCTTATCGGGATCTATCTAATAATAACGATAATACTCAAAAAATTTTTTTGATAAAACCAAAATATATCTTGAAGAACTTATTAGAAACCCAAATTTTCATAAACTCAATTTTTTTTTACAATTAGGAACCGAATTTACTTTTCAAAAACATTTGGAATATCAATATTTTTTAATAATTTTCTTTGTTTTTATTTAATTTAATGTTTTTTTTTTATTCAAACTTATTTTAAAATAAATTGGAAAAAGGGAAAAAAAACAAAAATTTAAAACATGAATTTGAATTTATATTTGAAATCAATAAATGGTTGCACAAATACTTTAAAAATAATTTTCTAACTTTTTAAGAACATAAAATAAAATGATATCATTTAGTGTCAGTATATGAACAATATGTAAACAATTTAAGATTTCCCAATGTAGATCAATAAGCTTTGTTGAACAATCTATTTCACTTTTAAAGTTATTCTTAAAAAAAAGGTAGAATATATGTTTTTTCTACTAGTAATTGAAATATTAGAAGGCAACAGGACTTATCCTCAAAGTTGAAAATGTTCCGGTTTGTAGATTTGAATAAGGAATTCAAAAGAAAAAAAGTTGTTTTCGAATCTTGGTAATACTATTATTTGAATTTTAAATGGATTAAAATTTTCACTTCCTTTTCCAGATTTTTTCTTTTTCTAAATACAGTTTTCAAAGAAGTAGGTTGAAGTTTCAATCTTCGTTTGTTAAAGGAATTATAAATTTTAAAATGAGTAGAAAATTTTTCTCATGTAAAATGGCAATACCTGAAAGTAAAAAACGAAAAATTAGACTGAATGGCGGTAACCCCCCTTCAGAAGTTTCAAATTCCTTTAAAGAAGGAAAGAGAAGAACTAAGTGATGAGAAAAATTATTTCCAATCTATCAAAAGAGTTTTTTGAGTAAAATTAAAAAAAGTTATTTTGAGTAAAATCTTTTTTTATTATTAAAAGAAACGAGAAAAAAAAATTATTCTTTAACTTTAAAAAATTGTTAAAAAGATAAAATATTAAAAATATAGTCCTAATTAAGATTTCTTCTCAAAGAATTTTTTAAAAATTAAATGAGAAAAAAAGTTTAAATGAAAAATAATTTTGAAAAAAATTCGAGAAAATTTAAATAGCCTAATAAAATGAATCAAGTACGAATCTGAACACATAGAAATTTCGGATGTTAAAAATCCATCAAGAATTATCATCAAAATGATCATTTCACTTCAGGGAATAGTCTCTATTAAATTTTTTTACCTAAATTTAATTGAGATTGAGAAAATTTTTTGTCAATTACAAAGATTTGAAAAACACAATTTATTTTCAATATTAAACATATTTCAAGATAAAGGAATCCTTATTTAGAAATTGTTCAAAAAAAAATAATTGGGACTAGTGCCTTAAACTTTACAAAATTTCTCAATTTTTTTCTTTTAATAAGGTTGCTGTTTACTTATTAGGGATTGATCTTTGAATTATTCTAAAATTGTTCATTTTCAATCACTTAAATTTAGTTCTAATTGACATTTTTCACAAAGGATAATCAGTTTTGATTGTAAAGTTGTTGAAAGAACGGATCAACTTAAGAAGTAAAAGGGTAAAAATTAATATGTTCGCTTCTGATCACAAATCAAAAGTAAAACTCAGAATAACTACTTGAGAATTGATTTCTTGTGAACAGACTTTTTGAGATTTCTCAAACAAACACCCATTTTTCAGTTCGTAAAAGTAAGTTGATCTTATATCTGTTTTGGTTCAAAATGTAATTTACTTTTTTTACAGAAGTTAAAATTATTTTTTTTCTTTTTTTGAAGCACTTTGTCCAGTTTTTCAAAAAGTAGTTTAAGACTTGAATTAGTTTAATTTTTCAAAAACTAATTGTTTTTCTGATTTTTGTTAACACCTAAATATAAACATTTGATTTATACATTTAAATTCTTGAAAATTTTTGCTTTCTTTTTCGATTTTTTAAATTTATACCTTACCTATTAAAATAAAAGAATTTCAAAGTAATAAAACTTTGAAAAATTTGTTGATCTCCAAAATACTGTGTACCAATCGACTCTTTTCATTGTACTCTTTACAATTTTTCAAAAAGGGAAATTAAACTAAAAATTCTTTTAACTTCTTTTGCATTTTTATGTAACTCGAATAAGATTTAGCTTTATCGAAAAATTTTTTTAATCTCAAGCCAATTCAAAAACTGAAGAATAAGATTTGATTCGATAAAACATCATTGTAAACCCAATTGATTCATTTTTCAACTTTTTTAATTTTTATTTAAGGAATTAGGATGTCGAAAAAATTATTTGTTTACTTTTTGACTTTAAAATTGTTTCTAAATTTTTTTTACTTTAAATGTCAGCTGTAACGAATTTAATAAGAACAAAAAAAACCCTTTTATGATCAGATAGGGGTTGAATAAAAAGGAATTTATTGTACAAAGTTCAAAAGGAAACATAGATTTCGGATTTTTGAAGAATTATTTTTAAATAATAAAACAGAAGTTTATTTTATTTCAGAATTTTTGACTTTAGAAGTACAATTAAAAGTGATGAGATAATAACTTTCAAAACAGATTTTCTGTTTAAACGACTGAGTTTTGAAAAAATTAATTTTTTAAGAAAAATTATAAATTCAAAATTCTATTTTCTGATTAATAATAAATTATTTTTTAAAAATCAAGTAGTTAATATTATTTTTAGACTATATCATACAACACACTGCTTCTTTGAAACCCAATCTTATTTTTATGGAAGGGAAATGTTTTTTTTTAAAAATAATTTTAGTCAGTTGAAACAGAAAAATTTCGAAAAAATTAGGTAATCCTAATCAATTCCCTTAAGAAACCGTTTTAAATAAAAACCATCAAACAAAACAAAAGTTTCCTTGAGTTTAATAGAAAAAAATCAGAATTTGAAATTCATTTTTGTTTAACAAACCCTTAATATAATTTCTAATTTAATTTTGCATATTAACCACATAACAAAATAATTTACCAACATAATACTGATGGGACAATCAAAATCAAAAAAAAAACAAATTTCAGGCTTTAATACAATCAACAAACAAGATATAAAACAATATATTAAAGTAATCAAGACAATGAAAATGCCTGCTGTCATAGTCGGAACAAATTTCAAAATCAAAATGATTAATAGGAGCTTTTTGAATCTTTTAGGCATTCTAAATGATTCGGTGCTCATTAATAAAAGAATCAAAAAAATCGTAAAAAAATTTTCCCACTTTTTCCCAAAATATCAACAATTTTTTGGATCATCAAATTTGATTTCTGTTCAACAAATACTGAAAGAATTAGAGTATGTGATTTTATATTCATCTTTTTTTTAACAATCCATATCAAAGTTATTTTTTTGATTGATAATTAAATATGTTTTTCCGATTTTTTTCACTTTTGAATTCTAAATAGGCATACCGGAACATACAAGTTCTTTTGGGAAATGAAGAATTTACATGATATAAAAATATATTTAAATGTTGAGATTTGCATAATTTCTTTAGGAAACAAGATCGCACTTCAATTAATTGCGAATCCAATCAGCCAAAATGACTATTGTAAAGCAACAGAATTAAATGAAGAATCTACCAACACAGAAGTAGAGTTCCTAAGCGAAACATTTACAGAGTCGAATTCTAAAGTCTACCGAGACGAAACAGAAGACAAAATCAAAAACTCCAAAATTTGTGAACAAAGCGAAGGTTCCTCGATTTACTCTGAACTCAATTTCTCCTTACCTTCATTAAAAACAGACACCTACGATGAAATCCTGGATTTCTCAATTTCTTTTACCAATATTAACAAAAACCACATTGGGTCTGTGAGAAGTTGCAAATCTCAACAAAGATTTTGTAACAATCCAAAAAATGAAATTATTGATGAGACCAGTAAAATTGACAAGAGCAGCATTAAATTTTAAATGTTTTATCAATACTGCTAAAATCAAGCTTTCATCATTAAACTTTGATCTCAAAGCCGAAATGTGATTACTGTATTAAATATCATTAAATATCATTATCAAAATAATTGGAAAAGATCTTTTGGTTTCTTGGGGAAAATTTTAGAAAAATATTTGTGGATCCTCCGCTATAAATTTTCATTTCTAAATTGAAAAATTGGAGGCTTTAGAATTTTTAAACTTCCATACTTTGAAGCTAGCATAATGCGCTATTTAAAATATTAAATTTTGAAGAAATCCAAATGCAAAGAAACAATCATTTGTTAAGACCTGTAAAATCTTCAACAACCCTTCTTTAAATGGGCACATTTGATAGAAGAAATTAGTTTTTTTTTTAGAAAGAAAACTATTTGGAATATTTTGTCCATTTCTTAAACAACAAACCACACCAAGGCCAGGAATTAATCAAAGAACGTGAAGCTATACTATAAACAATCATCTTTGAATAAATTGGAGTAAAAAAAAAAAAATTAGGGTTTTAGTATCAAGTAAAACACTATATTAATAATTATTTGGAATTTTTTTAATAGAATATCATAAAACATCAAGTTTTTTTTGATAGTTTTCAATACTAAATTTATTTCTATCAAAATTAAATATTATTTTTGATAGGATTGTCTTTGAATAAATAAATCTTTTGTCTATTTGAAATTTTCTTTTTATTTTCTAATTTATTTTTTTATATTCAATTCTTTTTCTTTTCAGGATGATTTTTCAAATGAAAAAATGTGATCAAGAATTCAATTCCAAAAATTTACGTAAACGCTTACACTATTGAAAATATGGATGTTATAACAAATTCCAATTTTTGGATTTTTCCAAACGAAATATTCAATCACACTATAAGTTACATAGTATTAATTTTTAAAAAGTAACTATTATTGTATGAATAAAAAATAAAAAAATTTAAAACTAAAAAATAAAAATATTTGTGTTCAAAAGCATGAAATAAATGGAAAAAAAAAAAAAAGGATTCCAAAGTTGTTGAAATTTCATCAGCAATTATTTATTGTTCAAAAGGTTCAATAAATCAAATAATTTATATAATTTATCTATTCAATTCAACTCATCTTTAACCCTTTTTCAACATTGAAAAAAAAATTCTATTAAACAAAAAAAATACATAACTATTATAAATAAATGAAAATTAATACAAGAAAGATAAACAAATAATAAAAAGATTTAATAAAATAATCAAGATTATACCCAAACTGAATGGAATTACATAGTAGTTATTCTTTGCTTTATTTTAAAATGTGTTGAAAATTTTAGAATTTATTTTAATTGAAACAAAGTTGGTGAAAAGTTAAGATTTTAATCTAAAAGTCTAAGTTTTTTTTATTTAAGTTTATCAAAAAAAAAAAAATAAAAAAGTGGGAATATGTACTATTATTGATTTTTTTTCTTTCGGTTTCTACATGTTTCTAAGGCCAATCAAAAATATAATTATCTAAAAAATGATAATAAAAAATAAAGAATGTTCAATTAATTTATTGAATTATTTAATACTTCAATATATTCTTCAATAGATTTCAAATTCTTTTATTTTTATTTTTATTTAATCCTCAATAAGAATTTTGAAATTAATTATTTTTTTTTTATTTAAAATATAATACAATTATTTTTTCCCATAATTAAGTTTGGATAATCAATAATACCCATATAATAATTGAAAGATCACATACTAAAAATCTGATTATTTATTAAATCGAAATTAAAGTATTCAATTTTTTGAAAAGATTTTTTTAATTTTATTCAGAAATACTTATTTCATCGTCAAAACATTTTTTCATAAATTTGTTTTCAAAATTCCTTTTTCAAAAATTTTTTATCAAACTTAACCAAAATAAATAATCCAATTTCATGATTTTAGAAAAAAAGGATTGAATTCTAAAAATAAATAAAAAAAAACAGCTTTGTAAGTTTCAATCGGATAAATAGAAAAATTTCAACACTATTGGAAGTATAATTTCCAATTATTCTGGGCTATAATTAAATTAAAACCAATAATTCTAAAACCAAACAAATAAATCTAAATAATCTAAAACCATAATAATTCAATATATATATATATATATATATATATATATATATATATCATATTTTCTTGAACCTAATCAAGAATTATATTAATAAAATGTGAATGAGGAATTAAATTAATTTTAGAAACCCTTAATAAAATAAGAATTTATTTGATTCTCAAAAATTTTGTTAAAAATATTTTTTATATGATAATTATAAAATAAAAGTATTAAAAATCAAACAATACTATCAAATGTTACAGATAAAATCAATGAATAAATAAATTGCATTTTTTTTTCTTGACCATTTTCATAATTTATATTATTTCAATTTCTTTCAATTGGTATGTTAAATATATTATACCACGATATATATTAACCTCCCTATTTAATATGAAATTAATTTATTTGGTTAAATAAGTGATTTTATTATTCATTTTTGAATCAAAAGTGACACTCAGTATTGAAAAGATATACCAAATCCATGAATAAAATTGTTTTACAATTTTTCATTTTTATTCTTTTTCTTTAATCTTACATATAAAGAAAAAGACAGTAATTAAAACCTTCAAATATTTATAAAATACAACTTTAATAAGTTTTCCAAAAAAAAAAAAAAAAAAAAAAAAACGAACTTTAATTATTCTCAAAGACTTTCCATAAAACAACTTTGTTAGATTTATTTCATAGAATTTCACTTTTTAATTTTTATAAAATATCCCCAACTAAGTTAATCTTTTGAGTTTAGTTAATAATTCAACTTTCAATTGATAAATTTGAAAAATTAAAATGATTTTTCAGATCGCAACTGAATTGTAAAAAAAGAGGTTAGATAAAAAAATTTATTTTTTATTACCAGTATAGAAATCGCTAAATGTTTAATTCAACCAATTTTAAAATAATTCAAAAAAAAAAAAATATATTTTAAATAAAATTATTAAAAATTGTTAAAAAAATATTATCAACTAAAAAGAGTTGGTATATTTCAAGAAGGCCCATTATCGAATATTTTATTTTCACTAATTTAACATTTTCTTTTATTAAAAATTATAACATTAACAAGCCATTTACAAACGTTTGCTGATGATTTATTCTTAATCATTGAAGGAAATAAAACACAATTAAATCAGAAATTGGGTTCAATACATGAAATCATTATTCAATTTATATTAAAACCTAATAAAAATAAAAATTTTTATTTAAAGATTTTAAAAAAAATAAAAATTTGGGTATTTTTTTGATAAAATTTCACATAAAGTTTATAAGTTAAAAAAAATGAAAAGAAACTTATAAAAACTTTAAAAAATTATTCAATAACAATTCTCTGGAAAATATTTGAAAAAAATTAGATTATTTAAATCTTTTATATTTAGTCAATTGACATTGAATTTATAAAGGTTAAATATAAATTTGAAATTATTTAAAGTCTTGGATTAATTCATGAAATACTTGAATATACAAAATAAAAAGAAATACACAATTCTTATTTATAAAAAAAGAATTAAAAATTGAAAATTTGATGGTTTCAGTTGAATAAATGGAAATTTAAATTCAAAAATAAATTAGACAATTTATCTCTGCCTAATTTAGAAAATAAATAAAATTTAACTAAACAAAAAAAAATAAAATCAATAATCCGTCAAAAGATTTGATTGAACTAAAAACTAACAATAACAGATATATATATATATATATATATAGATATATAAATATAACAAGTTGCTGAATTCTAGGAGTTGGTGATGTTGTTAGGTATTTTCCAATTTAAGAAATTAAACTGAATTTTTTTTAAATTTCCTTATTCTATATCAAATTAAAAAAAATAATCTTTATCTTTTCTAGAATTTCAAAGAATTGAGTACAATCTTTGATTGTGTTCTATTATAATAAATTCTGGAAACACTTCGTTAGATTTTCTTGGGTTATCTATTTATTTGTGAAGTGTTCTAGGTTTTTTTTTATTTTTTGAAATAAACAGAAAATTTTAATAAATTTTCGGTTTATTTCAAAAAGTAAAAAAAACCTAACGAAAATTGATAGATTTTACATATAAAATAGAAAACCTCAAGAAAACCTCAAGAAAACCTAGGCACTTTACGGCACTTGATGAAACTTTTCGTTGGGTTTTCCAAATTTTAGAAGAATAGAGTAAAAAAAAAAAAATTTACCTAAATTCTAAAATTTTGATCATTTACTAACTGCTTAAATGTACATTATTATGAAATATAAAAAAAATCAAATAAATCCTGTTTTAATATATAAAAAGAAGTAAAATATCGAAAGTATTGATTATTTTTTAGAGTATATCATCCTATGAAAAAGATAGATTATTTCATAACAAATTAAGTTAATTAAATCTTGTTGAAATAATTTTAAACTGTGAAAGTTTAAGATTATTTTCATTATTTAATAATCGTGAAATCTATGATTTTACACTTAAATTTCTGAAAGAGAATTAAATTATAAAGTATCTAAAGTATAAATTTCACCGTTTCAATAATAATAATAAAAACTAGATATATTTTCTTAGTACACAGTTCAAACAAAAATTTTGAAAAAAAAAATTCTTTTAACGTAGAAAATTAAAAAAAAAATAATAAGTGGATAAAATTGTATTGTTTGAATTCTGAATTTGGTAAAATTTCTTTTTTATATTCGATTTTATATTTTTTATAAATTTATTTTTTTATTTCTACTATTTAAAGAAAAACACATCTGTATTTATTTTTTATATTATATCAAATCAACAATCTTTTCTATAGAACAAATATCTTTTATACCAAAGTTGATTTTTCAAAAGAATTCAACATTTAACCCCCACATTTTTATCCCGTAACCTTCTTTGTGATTAAATTTCTGATTTAAAGTTTACCAGAGTTAAGAGAGTAGCTACACCATAAGACATGATAAAAATTCAAGAGAGGTGAGATAAGAACATTTTATTTTAGTGGTGTCCTATCGTAGATTCTCTAAAAATTTTTTTAAAAAAATTATTTGATATTTTTTTTTTTAGTGGTGTTAAACAATAAAAAAAAGAGAATATGTTAATGAAATATATTTTTTTTTTATTATTTTTTTATTAAAATAAACTTAATTAATTTGGGGACAGTTTAAACAGATAGAAGAATAACAATAACATGATTTACATCCAATTGGGAAGTAATTTTGATTCAAGAAACTATTTCATTTTTTATCTTTTTTGTTACTGTTTTAATTTTCTTTTTTTCTGTTACTTAATCTGTTTGGTTAGATCTGAAAAATTTTTAATCGACAGTTGATAGATGGTTACAGTTGAGTTTCTTAAATTGAAAAATCCACATATAATCGGTCCATGGTATCTTATCATTTGATCGATCAACAATTGTTGGTGTAATTTCAACAAATCTACCAATATATTTTTTGTTCAAACTCTTTCTTTTAGCTCGTTTCATTATTTTTGGACACACCCATTTTGATTTTTTGTTTTACATAGTTTTCTTATATTTGGATGAAAATGATTACTTAAAAACATTAATAATAGATTACTTAAATGTGGTTTTATATTACGTTTGGAAAAATACAATAAATTGAGTTTTTTTCTTTTCCTATTTTTCATTTTAGATGTGTCCAAATTTTCGGAATGGGGTTTAGTTTTTTTTTTTGGGAGAAGATAATTTCAGATTCTTTGAATAAAACTTCTAACTATTGTGTGGATTAAACTTTGATAACATATAATCATATTCGCTTCTACAATTCCACTAAATCCAACGATTTAAAAAACCTAACAAGTAATAATTTGACTTAATTATTCTAATTTTGGAATTCTTATAGCTATTTAAGTCCCATTTATGTTTCCTTTTATGATTCTCTCAATTGTAATGTTGTTATTCTTTTTAAACAAAATCCATTAATCCCAAATGTCACTGAGAAAAAAATAGTTCTAATAGTTTATGTTGTCAGGATTAAAAAAATTCAAAAATGATGAAAAATTAAAAAACGAAAATAATTAAATGCCACAATAAAATGTTGAGAGAAGGATAAAAGATAAGTCACCCAACATTTAAAACACTATTTTTTGCAATTCAACTCAACATTCTATTATGGCAATTTCTTTGAGTTTTGAAAAAAAAAATTTTAAAAATCTAATGAATGAAGTACTTTAAATAATAAAAATCAACGAGTTACAAACAAAGTAAAAAATGTTATTTTCTGATCCTTTTCAGAATTGCAAAAAAGTGAAAAATTTTCCTTTACCGTGACTACTCCCTTAAATCTGATTGATTTTTTTTATTTAAAAAAGAATCAAAAAAAAAATACAATAAATAAATGAATAAATAAATCTTTTGTATTAAATCTTATTTATTTAAAATTGGTAATAGGAAAATTTTAATAATCATTTTAAGAAAAACAATAAAAAAAAATAAAAAAAAGAAAAAGAGAATAAAAAAAACAAAACAATTAATTATTTTGTTTAATTTGTTTTTCAAAAAGCAATTTAAGTCTATTTTGCTGTATATTTATTATATTAACCAATTCGTTTCTTTGTTCTTTATCTAAAGGGGGGAGATCATTTTCAAAATAAGATAATTTTTCATCTGGGCTTAAAATAAACAATTTTTGTAATTGGTCATGGTCTTCGAAATGTTCTATATGGTTTATCCATATTGAAATTAAATGAACGATAATTTTGATTAATAAACATTTTTTATCTGAGTTGACTTGATGGATTTTATTGTAGACTTTAAAAATCTGGTCAAAGGGCACCCCGATTTCGGCCATCAGATTGGGGACAAAGTGTGGTTCTTGATATAAAATGGCGTTAGTGTATTCAAGAAAGTTAATTATTTTTTCAACGGGGAACAGGATTTTTGGATAGAATCTTTTCCCAAGCCTTACAATGCGATTTTTGAGCTGCTGGTTGTCCGTTTGGTCATTGTTGACCTCTTCCTGTATGATGTTTTTCCAAATTGACTGTATTAAGTCGTTGCGATCTGTTTGTAATAAATCTAAAACGCCTAAACAGGCATCCCAAATTTCATATTCAAACACATACGATTCATATAATTCCTTAAGCGACAATATTTGATATTTCAATTTGTATAGCAATTTTTTGTTATTTGTTTTAATCTCATCCATTTTGGATTTGGAGCCCTCAATGGTGGTTAATACCTGTTGCTGTACCCTTAGAATGGGCAATTTTAAACATAGGTCTTTTAACAGCTGTTGGTGGTGGTTGTTCACATTCTCATTTTGATTTGAGCTTTCAATTTGATTCAAAAACAAAATTGCCTTCTCCATATGCTTGATTCTTAATTTGATTGGCAAGTTTGACAGATTTTGTTCCGCCAATCTCGATAAGGACAATGCCGCAAGATCATAGTTTTCTCGATATTTATATAATTTCCATAAATATTCATGGGCAAATTCAACTAGAAACTTTTCAATGTTGATCGATTCCAAATAGATTAAAAGTTTTAATTGATTGACAGATTTCAGCCATCCAATCAATTTTTCATTTAATTCAAGATTGTATAAATCAACGATCTTATCTAAGGTTTCTCGTTGATAATCGGTTAATTCACCATCCCCATTTTGATATGCGTTCAAATCATCATTATCTTCGTCATCATCATCATTATCATCATTATCTTCGTCGTCGTCCACATTGCTCTTGATTTTGTTGTTCTTGCCGTTGCCGTTGTTGTTGTTGTTCATTACAGTGGGCAAAAAATTATTTGGAAAATATTGTGAAATCAAATGATACATTACCATTTTTTGGTTATTATTATTATTATTATTCAGAATGTCATTATCATTAAATCTAAGGAATTTTTTTTCTTCCTTTTCAATTTCTTTTAAATTTTCAATTATCAAATTAATTGCTAAATCTGGATATCCGTTTTTGATAAATTTTTCGCACACCTTTTCAAAATCAATCTGATC
The DNA here is from genome assembly GCA_027625915.1 of Anaeramoeba flamelloides. NCBI lineage: Eukaryota > Anaeramoebidae > Anaeramoeba > Anaeramoeba flamelloides. The sequence goes on along the minus strand of JANTQA010000032.1, from coordinate 4,216,367 downwards.
CAAAATTGAAACAAAAAGAGCATATACCCTCTCAAAATCTTTTCTATTTCTGGCTGACTCTAATAATAAAAATGCTTCAAAATGATCTTTTTCAGTTTCTGAAAAAAATGTTGAGCAATTATTTCTTAAAGACTTGCAAACAGTTTTGTAATTTTTTTTTTCAATTTCTAAAATTTCTAAAATTAATTCTTGGGTTATTTCAATTCCTAAGTTTGTACAGCAATAATCCTTTAATTTCAATTCTCCTAAATTTTGATATCTTTTGAAAATTGGAATTAATATTTTTTTTAATAATTTATTATTATTATTGTTGTTTTTGTTTTTGTTTTTGTTTTTGCTTTGATTGTTATGTAATATTTCATAAATTATTTTTATTAAATGAAAAAAATCAAATATCCGATTGAAAAAATCAAAAAAGCAAAGATATGCTTCTTCAAATTCTTCTTCTTCAGAACTCAACTCTTCTTCCAGGTCAGAAGATATATCATTATTTGATCCACTTCGTTGTTTTAATTCCAATTCTGGTTCTAGTTCCGATTCTGTTTCCAATTCCGATTCCGATTCTGTTTCAGTTTCTAATTTGGATTCAAACTCTATTATTTTTTCTCTTTCCATTCCCAATTCCGATTTTGATTTATTTTTATTATTTAATTTAGATTTATTCTTTAATTTAGATTTTGATTGTGAACTTTTTTGTTTTTTCTTCGATTCAATGTTTGTTTCAGATTCTGATTCTGATTCTGATTCTGATTCTGGTTCAATTTCAATTTCAATTTCTGGTTCAGTATTTGATTGTTTTTTCTTTAAAATATTTTTAATTTCATTTTTATTCTCACTTTTATCTTTTGATTTTTTATTATTTTTATTCACTTGTTGATCGCTGTCACCATCGCTATCATCATCTAATTCACCATCACCATCACCATCGTCATCGCCATCGTCATCTACAACTCTTTCTTCACTCTCGTCATCTTCTACCCCCTCCTCATCTTCGGAATAAGAAATAGAAGAAGAATATGAAGAAGAAATTATTTCCTCATCATCCTGAGTAGAATTTTCTTGATCTTTCCACGAATTTTCTAAAGAAAAATACATGCTATTATTTTTTAATAAATCTTTCATAATTTGAAATATATTAATTATTTTATTCAATTCAATAAATGAAATAAAAAGTTGACAATTTTTTAAGATAAATTCATTTTCATTTTCTTCATTATTCTCATTCTCAATTTGATCATCATCATCATTATCATCATGTTTCTTGCCACCATTTTCATCTTCATTTTTTTTATTGAACAAATTATTAATTAAGTACAAATTTAACAGAGGATTTTTTTTTTTTAATTTTATTTCAGACTCGATTTGAAATATTGGTTTGTTCCAATAAATTGTTATAAATCTAGCAAACCAACGGAAAAGAGAAAGAGATCTTTTTCTAATATTATGAATCAAATGAAATTTATTTTTAGGAAATAAAAAAAACACCCTTGCGAACAATTGTGCCTGTTCAGTGTCTTCAATTGAATTAAAAAGATGTAAACATAAGGAAAGAGTTTCTTCAAAGCCAAAATCTGAGATACATTTTTTAATTTGCAGGTCATTTATTTTGCCCATTGAATTTATAATGGATTTTTGTATAATATCTATTGGCCGGAATTTATTAATAGTATGCAAGCCCCTATTTGTGAGACACAAGAAGGCTCTATAACTTGTGTGGTATTGCGATACCCTTTCGTTTCGAATTAAAGATTGTTCATTATATTTTTTTAAATCGTTAAATTGATATTGATCAGGATTTTGGTAAAGTTCCTCGAAGGCAAAAATTTTTCCTTTGAGAGTCAATTTACAAAACTCTTCATCAAATAAATTCGAATAGTCATTTTCAGTGATTTTTGGCATACTCGTTACCAGAACGGTATTGCTTTGTTTATTTTTTGATAAAGTGAATGTGAATAAATCTGGCCCAGAAGTAAATGCTTTGAAAGCTGTTAAATTTTGATTTTCAATCTTATTTAAATCAATCAATCTAAATTCTTGAAATGTTGGCTTGATTAAAATTAATTCTAATTTATTTATTTGAATGTTATTATTGGAATTGGTATTCTCATTATTTTTGTTGTTGTTGTTGTTGTTGTTATTATTATTTGAAGTAATATTAAAAAAAAATCTGTCTCCTAAATTTGTCACTGCAATCATTTGGATCGTTTCGTTGTATGCAAAAGATAAGCTTTTTGGAGCAACTGATAAAGAAACCAATTTTCTGGAAAGATACTTTTTTTCATTGCTATTGCTCGTTTGGTTTTTTTGTTTTTTTGATAATTTTTCATTTTTCTTATTTTCGAGTTGGAAATAATATTTATTCAAAGCATTTAAATGCTTATTTAAAGCCGTGTTTCTTGCTATCAATTTAAAATCAGTCGAAATGTCAAACATTTCAATTGAATTGTCGTCTCTCAGGAGATATATTAATTTCCGTTCGTTGTCTATTGCATAATTGGCGATTTCATTAGGATTCCCTGAAAACATTGTATTATAAAAGGTGGAAATTAAAGATCCTGAGATTGACAATTGCTGTAAGCTACATTTCCGAGTAAACCATCCATTTTTTGCTTGGTATGACATTTCATATAAAAAGCCACCAGCGCATATGATAAAGATCCTTCCCTCATCAGAGCAAAAGACTTTTTGGATTTTGTTTTCAACTTTTTTCAAACTCAAGCCCAACTCTAATAAAGAGAGTGATTTCCTTTTTTCTTCCTTGACAACCCCTAACGCATAGATATTTCTCGTTGTTGCTAAGACCAAGAAGTGTGAGATTTCCTTTTCTGTTTCGTAGTGTGCACCTGGTTTGGTAAGTGCAATTGAAATAATTCGACTTGGCAAGTCGTCATAGATGACAAAATTCCTATTGTTTTTTTTTTGTTGTTTGTTTTTTGTTATTTGATTGATTGTTTGTTTGTTTTTGTTTTTTTGATTAGTTAGTTGGTTGTTTTTTGAGTTAGATAAGTCGTCTTGAAAAGAAAGGTTGTTTGTTTTATTTTTGGTTTTTTATTTTTGTTTTTTGTGTTTTGTTTTTTGTTTTTTGTTTTTTGATTCTTTCGATAAAAAAAGAAAAACTAATACAAACCCTTTGACATAGTCCCATAAAAGAAGAGTTTTTTCAATTATTATCCAGCAGTGTTCAAGTTCCGTAAAAAGGCCCATTTGATAATTGATATTTGGATCTGTGAAGATTTTAAAAAAAAAATTATGTTTTTGTGATTACAATTTAAAGCAAAATTAGCCAAAAAAAAGTTCTTTTATCACAAAGAAAGAAAGAAAAAGATCTTGTTACTTGACAACTCATCAATAAAGGGCTTAGGGAGTGGAACGGTCCTTTTTTTGAAAAGAAGCCGGATTGGAGTCTCAGAATATCCTATGGAATTGAGTGGATGATAAGCAGTATTTAAAATTTTTATTTTTTGTTGTTTTTTCTTGTCTTGAGGTTGGGTACAATTTAATGGAATCGAAGACACATCAAAATAGTCTTGTTTTAAAATTTTCTCAACTTCATTCTTTGCAAGCTGAAAAACTTTTAAATCCATCAATTAAAATCACGAAATATAAAAAAAATGAATATTCGGTAATTATTTATAGAGAAATTTCTGAAAATCTTTTATAGCTTTGAGATCACCACTTCTTTTCAGCTTATTCCCCAAAGAGTCCTAAAATTTCGAGGTTACCATTAGTTAGCTCAAAGAAGATTTTTATAACATTTTTTTCTCGACTTTTGGTAATATTCTGATTCATTTTCCAAAAAGAGTGAATACTTACTTGTTTAATTTTAGTTTTGAAACCAATGATTGGTGGCTTAGTAAACTGTTTTTGGTGAGATAGAGAATTTGGTTTTGAAATCAATTATTGAACGATAATGAAATCAAGTTCTTTTCAACAGGATCTTGAATACAGTTCTATTTGATTTTACAATTTAAGGTCTAGTAATGAGAACAATCCAAGACATGAAAAAAATACATTGACATGATTGAGTAAGTGTTATATTTTGGAAAATTATTGTAATATTGCTTCATAATTTCTTTTATTTAAGGACTACGTTCCCAACCTTGAGAGTGTTGGTTTGTTGTGTTATTTAACATTCACTTCTCAAAAAAATTTTTCAATCTGAAGAAATTGGATAAAAAAAAAAAACAGTTTTTATCATCTTTATCACCTTTTCACTTCGCACTTTTTTTCAATTCTTTTTCATTGAAGAAGAAATTGAAAATAGCAAAAAAAAATAATTGATAAAAAATGACTTTTTAATGTTTTCAAGTGTAATCTCAAATTTGAGAACATTCCAAACTAATCAAAGAAGTTATAAAATTTATGCAGAGCATCCCCAGGAATTGCTTTATGTTTATAGATTTGAAATGAATATAAAAATATTAAAATCAAATTTTGGAATAATCAATCAAAGGTAGAAAATATTGAAAATTGTGGAAATTCTGAAAATTTTCTAAAATTTTTGTAAAAGAATTTCTCAGGGAAAAATATTACTGAGATTACAAAACTCTTTCAAGGTTTTTTTTTTATTCTTATTTCTCCATTTTCACCTCAAAAAGTAGTACTCAAAATTAAATACTTATTAATATAAAGTAATTTTTTTTTTTAAACTTATTAAAAACCCTTCAAGAATAACATTAAAGTGGGGGGTATATAGGTTACTCATTTTTTTGTTTGCTAAACAGAAATAAATTTATTTATTTTGAAAAAAATTAGTAGTTTTAAAGAGTTTTATTAAGAATTTGGTCAATCATAATTTTTATAAGTTTTTTATGATTGGTCAAAATGTATACGAAACAAGTATAATTTTATTAGTTAATAATTACAAGAAGTGGTGAATTATAATTTTCAGAGTTCTGTTATTAAATAAAAGATATTTTCAATATATTAGAAAACAATTTCCCTTATATTATTAATTAATAAAAATACTTGGGGGTTGTTACATGCAGTGGTTTGTTAAAAGACTCTATTTACCATGAAAAATCTATTTCTATAAATTTTGAGATTTTATATATTTTTATTCTAAATAAATAAGTTACAATCCTACAGTGGAATTATTTTAGATATATAAATTGATTTTAGATTCTGAAATTTTATTTTTTATAAAAAAGGTAAAACGGTTATTAAAGATAACCATAAACCATAAAATGTATAATAGAATAAAAAAAAAATATTTTATTCCATTAATTGGTTTTGATATTGTATTAATAAATTGATAAAATTCTTTATTAATTTTAATCTTAAATTTCCAAAAGTGGAAAATCATCTTATTTGAACAATTTTAACCCAATGATCAAAAAATACTTACTGGTTAACCTGATTTCTTTTCTTTTGAGATTTAATTTTTTTCAGTATTCTCATTTACAACAAAAAAAAAATATTCTCTTATGATTTAATACAATAAAAATATTTATCTTGGAATAGAAATTGATTTTTATATTCCATAAAATACAATTTTATAATAGAAAATCAATTTTTATAGGATTTAAATTTTTATGGTGGAGTTGGAACTGCTTTAGTATTGCATGGATAGTCAAGAAAATAATAAAAAAAAAATACTGATTTTCAATGTGGATTGTTTTATTATTTTAGTTTAAAAAATATTGACATTTTTAATTAGTAAAACCATTTTTGAAGTTCAATTTCTCACATATTTTTTTGCTTATAATCAATTGATCTTCAGGAAAAAAAAATACAATAAGACAGAAAAGTTTTTCCGAGTCTATATTTTTAAAAGTTAAATTATTAACTTTTTTCTTGAATGGGAAGATATAATAAAAAAAAATTTTTTAATGAATTTTAAGTAATCCAAAATTAATAATGAGATTTGTGGAAATAATAATAATAATTTATTTTTGGGCTTCATCAATAAATAATGTTGAATTTTTTTGAATTAATACTTATTACAAAAAGTGTGATTCTAAAGAAATAACAAAAGACTATATATAAATGTAGTTGTGTATTTTATGGTTAAGTTTAACCATTTTCCACTCAAAGGGTTCCAGTTGTTATCAGCAAATTAAATGTGTTTAAATCATTCGAATTGAAATTAGAAGAAAAAATAAATTTTAGTATTTACAAAATTTTATTCATTTTTTTTCAACTTTTGTTTTTTTTAGATTTTTTTACAAGACAAATAATAGATTTGTGAATTTATTTTTTATTACAAGACCTCTATTTATTGTTTAAAAATATGTTACACCATTGTTACTGTTAACAATGAAAATTATGGTAGAGGAATGATATTGATTTTTATTATAATTTTATTTGGATCTTCAATTGAAGATCAAAATGAAAATCGTTGTTTTTCTCAATACACACCCAAGAATATGAGTTTTGAAATTTTTAAGAAAAAAATTTGATATATACATTTGGCTTTGCAGAATATCAACTCTCCCTTGAGGTGTCTTATTCTACTTATTGTCTTATTTTTTCTTCAAAATCTAATTATAAATAATAATTGAGATCTGAAAAAAAAAAAAAACTGTCAACTTTGACAGTTACAAAGTTTACTTTTTATTAAACAAAACTATATTTTAATATCAAAAATGTTCATTTTGGAAAAGTTTTGTTTGGTATTTTTTATTTAGAGGGAACAAATAAAGATATTTTATGTTATAATTAAAAATATAAATTAGTTAGAGTCTTAGAGTGTTTGTTTTAGATGGTTTAAAAAACTTTACATTTTTTTTTCTTTTTCTATTTTGTGTACAATATTTTTTTGAAAAATCAATTGAATATTTTTCTATTTTTTTTATTTTCAATGTTATAAATCTAAGAATTAATTATTATAATGATAAAAAAAGTATTTTATTTGAAGAAAATTTTTAATAGTTTTTATCTATTGTCACACCAATAAATTGTAAATATTTTATGATAAAATATATTAAAAGTAGGCCTCTCAAGTGGTAGTTAAGACCTATATTTGTAAGAATTCATAGTAATCTATCAAAATATTTTATTTTACTCTTTTCTTATCAACCCTGGAAAATATACCAATAATTTTTATTTCAAATAAATTTATACTTTGAAATTCTATTTATTTTACGTTCAGAATAAATACTTAAAACAAACACTAACATCCGTAGTTTGGCACTTTTAATTAAACCCCAATTCAAAATTTTTAACAAACCAAAATTCGATTAGTGAAAAAAAAACTTATTTAATCAATTCAAGAAGATTTACCAAATTAGAACCATTCATAAATTGAAATGTTAAAACTTGTTTATAAATTACAATACTCACAAAACAATAAATAAATAATTATCAATACAAATAAACCGTGGGTGTGTTAAAAATTTTGGAGATGGGCAAAACAAAAAAATACATTGGTGAATTTGTTCAAATTCTATTAGGAATATTGATCAACCAATGGTTAGATACTACCGACTTTTTTTATTTGAGTTCTTCTATTTGGAATAACTCAACTTTCACCTAATATCAATGGTTGAAAAAAATTTTGATCCAATCAAACAAATTGCGTAATTCAAAAAAATAAATGAAAACAGAAACTAAAAGATGAAAAAATGATTTTCATATTTTACAAAAATCAAAATTATTTCCAATTTAAATGAAATTGTATTATTGTGATAGTTTGGAACGTTTTACCTGTGTGGAAAATTTTGAATTTTAGTTTAATTTGAATTACTTGGGTAAAATATATAACTTTAACACATGTTTACAGCTGTTCCAAGGATACCGTGGAACTTTATTAATATCAAAATTTGAAGTTGATATTGATTTTTAAATCTATGAATATATGAATAAGAAAGCCTATATTGATAATATTTTTTTCATAAATGAGTTGATATGAAAAATATTCTTCTAATGTTATCGAAAAATAAATTCATTTTTTAGAGGAAAATTTAGATCGTTTCTTAATGATTTTTTTGATTTTTAGAGTCACTTTGAGTTCATAAAATTTATTTTTTGAAAATCAGAAAAAATTCTTGAATACTGATTTATTTTTGAAATTTTTTTTATTCAATATGAGCTTTATTATTCTTATATTGAACTTTTTAAAAATCAATATCAATATCAAAATTTTATATTGATAAATTTTCACAGTAGCTTTGGGTTGACTGTATATATGCTAGAAAAAAACCTTAGTTTTTTTTTTCTAATTTTTAGACTGAAAAGAAGATTACATTCAATTCTTTTAAATTGAAGTAAAGATTAAGCCTATTTTTTTTTTTTAAATTTTTGAAAAATAATATATTATTTTAAAATAGCTTTCGCCTTTTAAATTAAAAAAAAATACTAAGGGCAAAATATATATATAAACGGAAACCTTCAACTTTGGTGTTAGAACTAAGTAATTTCACTAAATATCTCATGAAGTAATGTTATATTTAGAATAAAAATATAATCAAAACAAAATTGTGCAAATTCTGTAAAAAAAAAAAAATATTTCACTTATAAATTATTAAATTTATAGATCATTTTCTTTGGTAGCTCAAATCCTAATATGAAAATAATTGATAATTTTCGATAAAAGAATTAATCCAAATAATAAATAATAAAAGAATAAACGATCTTTGATCTTATTTGAAATAAAGTTTCATTGTTTATCTTATCATTGGTGAATAATAAATGAAATTTTGATTCTTGATTAAAATTTCAAGACAAAATTTTAGAAATTCCTGAAATTTCTTAGATTTGTATTGTTTGTCCTTTGATATGATTATGTGTTGTGGAGTGTTTTCAAGTGTGGTAGAGTATCTGTATTTTCCAGAATTCAAGGGGATGGTGTAAAAATAAAAAATTTTTCTTAATTATTTCAAATTCTGGAAAAGCTAAAGGTGTTTTTTTTTTTAATTTTCCTTTTGTTTCTTAAATTAAATAAAACCAAACGATCTTTTCCATAATATAAAAGAATAGAGAAAATTGGTAAATTTTTGGAATCAAAAAAAAAAATAAAAAAAATCTGAAATTGTAAAGGGCTAGATACCCTTTTATTTTTTTTTTTCAAAGGTAATAGAGTAATTATTTACATAAAAATACAATAAAACCCCATACACAACTTCATTTATGAACTTTGGAGAAATAAGTTATCATTTTTATAATAAGTTCATTTTTTACAATTAAATTTTCAGTCACAAAATCTATGATCCTTTTTTTTTGGATTTTTGAGAAAAAAAAAGTAAAAAGAAAAATTTTCAAAAAATTTTTATTTTCAGAAAATCTCACTATTAGTAATTTTCTAATAATTTGTAGAGAACAAATAACCTTGAAATTTTAAATCTTATTTTAAAAATACAACAAAAATAAATCAAATATCGAATCCCTTAAGATCTAAAAAAAATGATCTTTTATTTTAAAGACGAATAAACTCTTTTTCAAACAAAAGGGCACACCTCTCAAATCATCAATACTATTAAATTTGATTTTTAATAAGATAATTACTCATAGATAATTTTCTTTTTAATTATTCATTTTTTGTTTTTTTGTTTATTTGTTTCTCGATATTTCACAGTTTAAAAATGAAAAAACAGGATAAGAAGAAACCAATTTGAGAATATCTTACCATTATAAAAATGGAAACATACTAAGTATGATTTCGAATAAGCTAGATATAGGAATTAAGAAAGAACATTATTGGATTGATATATGGAACAAAGAAAAGAGAAAATAAAGAAAAAAACAATTCCAACAAAATACCCAGATGAATTGCGGATATACTTGAAAATGGGAATTTAAAAATTAAAAGTTTGAATTGTAAAGAGTTATCATTGGCTTGTAAAAAACTTTTTACGAATTCATCTTGTTCAAAGGTTTTTATTGATTTCATAATACTTATACTTTACAATTTAGAAAATGGGATTTCTTTTTTCAAATATAAGTTCATGTCAATTTTTAAATATTTAATTTTAATTCTATTTGTTTTGTTTTTATGGGTTTTCAATATTCGGTTGGACGTTTTTTTATGTTTTAAAGGGTTTCTTATCTTTTAGAATGATGTTACAATTAATTTGATTCAATTATGAATAATTCATAAATTTTATGTGTACTTATATTTGAATAACGAGTTTATTTTTAAATTTCTTGAACATATATAATTTGGAAATATTCTTTTTCAGATACTAAGAGTATAAACAGCTAACTTTTAGTATTAAAATCGGTTATTTGATAATATCTATTATTATTATTTTTTATTTGATATATTTATTGTAATTCTTTTCATTTGTTTGAAAATCTTTAAAAAATTGAGAAATAATAGTTATGGTCTATTTATGTTTAATCCTTGGGTTGTTAATAACCACTGAAAAGAATTAAAATTGGGTTATTAATTATTGTTTCTAAATAATCCAATTAAAAAGTATTTATTTAGATTTTAAGTTGAATTTTCGAGGTTTTAAAAAAGTATTTTGAGAGACTTTTAATTTATTTGTTTGGTTCTTTTTTTTCTTAGTATCTTTTCACAAACAAAAAGAAAAAATTGAGTTGAACTGCTCTTTGAATCAAAAAATTATATTTTTTCAAGTTTAAAATAATTATTATAATTTGTTTGAAATGAAGTAGATTTTTTAAACTGGGTTATTTTAGGACTTTGTGGGTTTGTTTTTAATAGGAGTGTTTTGGTACACTTCCTCTATAGGCCATAAGTTTTCTTTCTTATTTCAAATAAAATAATTTTTTTTCAAATAATTCAAAAATTTGTTGAATTTTGAACTTTACAAAAATCAGAAAAATGGATCGAACTTTTAAAAATAATAATTAATTTCAGAAAATAACATAAAAACTAATTTGTTTTTATAGTAATTAAATTTTTTCACCATTTTTCAATTGCAAGATGAGGTAATTTTTTTTTGAATTTACGATTAAATTTACTTGAAGATTTTTTAGTTATCTCGTCTCTCAAGAGGAAATTAAATTCCCCCCATCAAATAATAAAAAAAAGAATCAAATTAATCAAATTGCTATGTAGGTTTTGCATCGTACTGAAAAAAAGCAATTAATGTTTGGAAATTTTTACTTGATTTTCATTTTTGAAATTCTTATGCTCAAGCTTGGAATAAAGCATTTTATGAACCCAAGTGTTCAGAAACTCTGTAAAATTTGTTGGTCTTCAAAATAAAACTTTGGCGTGGACTCTTTGATAAGAAACAGTTCAAAGATTTATAAAAAGGGAAATTGAATGAAAAATTTTTTGGAAATTTATTAGAATTTAACAGAATTCTCAAAAAAATGAAAAATATTTTATGATTTATTATTTTAAGTAAGCAAAGAATTTTTGATGATCGACAATTTTTAATTAAATCATTTCCTACTCTCAATCTGTTCTCCAAAATTGTCATTATAAATGTTCAAGTAAAAATTGAAAATTAAATTAAATTAATAAAAATGTTTTAAAATAAATGATCTTTGAGTTTTTATTGTAGAAAAATTACTTTAAAAAATAAAATTCTTTGAATTATTGTCGGAAATTATCTTGAAAATAAAGGAAAGGTGACTAATCTTTCCTTATATTTGTTTTTTCGATTTGTTAATTTAATTTTTTTTTTTGCCTTTTCCTTTTTTTTTGCCTTTTCCTTTTCCTTTTCCTTTTCCTTTTCCTTTTTTTTTCCCCTTTCCTTTGGCTTTATCTTTACCTTTGTCTTTTTTTTTACCCTTTCCTTTTGATTTTCCCTTTCCCTTTCCTTTTCCCTTTCCTTTTCCTTTTTTTTTATCTTTTTTTTCTTTTTCGCTTTCTTCCTCGCTTCCTTCTTTTTCACTTTCTTCTTTTTCACTTTCTTCTTTGTCACTTCCTTCTTTGTCACTTCCTTCTTTGTCACTTTCTTTGCTTTCTTCTTTGCTTTCTTCTTTACTTTCTTTTTCACTTTCTTTTTCACTTTCTTTTTCACTTTCTTCTTTGCTTTCTTCTTTGCTTTCTTCTTCACTTTCTTCTTCACTTTCTTCTTCACTTTCTTCACTTGTGGTTTCTTTTTTCTTTGATTTTTTTTTACCTTTACCTTTTTTTTTTCCTTTTCCTTTTTTTTTTTTATTATTCTTTTTTTTGGTTTTTCTTGTTTTTTTTCCTTTGAAGTCGTCTCTTTCGTCTTCGTCTAAAACAAAGTGTTGTTTTGTTTGATAGACACATTCGTCTTCGACTAATTGTGCAAGAGTTTTGTTGAAATGGTGTCTCCAAACCTTAGAAAGTTCCCAGTTTTCTTGGAGATAATTGGCAATTCTGACTCTTGACAAACCCTTTTTGCTTCTTGTTGTACAAAGTGCTTTATAGATCATGACTTTAAAACTTGGGTTTTTGACAACTTTTTTTTTTGATCTTCTTTTTCTTCTTTTTTTTTGTTGAACTTCGCTGCTTGAAGAGGAATTGTTAGAGCTTGATTCAGATGAACTCATTTGATAGTAATAATTAGAATTAATAAGAGATTAAAGTATTTAATAAAATAAATGATTTTAATTATTGTTTGTTTTGCTTTAAACAGTTTTTAATTAAATTTCTAAAAAGAAAGTAACGTATATTTCATTGTTTGGTTTTAATAAACAACCTAAAACACTTTGTATCCTGTAATTTTACTGATTGATGAAAGTAACACCCAAAAATAATTGAAAATCTTCTTTCTCTTTTCTTAATTAACGATTAAGTTTTTTTGTTGTAATTGCTTTACTTTAATGATTTATCTTCATTAAATTGTCAAATCTCTTTCAACAAATTGAATATTTTTTCTGAATAAATTCAATTAAATCTTTAACGAATATAAATGAAAATGATTCAATTAAAATTGTAACCTCTTTCAAAAAACTCTATTTGACTTTTTCACAGATATGTTATTTCGTTAATATTTTTCTTCCTAATTACAAAAAATTGCAACAAAGAGATCTTTTCAAAACAATAAAATAGTCAGTATATACTCTTTTGTCATCAATATTTGAATTTTTGTATGTCAAAAATCTTTAGAAAATAATAAATTCTTTGACTTTTTCTGAAGGTAATTACAAAATTAATTAAATACAGGCATTAGATGGAGTACTCAAACTTCCCCTGGTACTTTTCTCTGAAACTTGCAAAAATAACTTTCACATCAAATGATTAACATTTATCTAGTCTACTTACTACACTATCTTCGGAAAAATGGATTTCGAAAATTTCAAGTTTTCCAAAACAACTGATTCAATTAATATTTTCCTACTTAATATGACATTTATTTCCAATAAAATTAACAGAACAGAACTTTATAATCTTGATGCTGTATTATTTATTGTGGCCTTACTATTTTTTATAAATATTTCTAGACAAGAAAATCATATGTTTTTTTGAAATAACAATTTCAAAACTCTAAATATGAAATATAATTTAATTCAACTTTGAGATATTTACTTATTTAGACTATAACGTAGAAGTTTTAACAATGATTTATTCATCTAATAAAACTGAAATAAAGAAATAGGATCACAAAAGATATATATTTCATATACAGTGGTGTAACTAACCCGTGTTTATTATTTTAACCCATTACTAAAATTTAACTCATGCAAACAATATTGGCTGACTCAAGAAATAAAAGAAACAAATCAATGGGATGACAACAGTATATAAACAAGAAATAGGGCTCTTTAAATACATTTTAAAAAAGAATTATGAAGATACTGGAAGATTAAAATGTAATTTTTTTGACAAAAAAAATGATCAAAATTTCATTTTTTTGAATTTTGATAAAAAATGATTTAATCTCACAAATTTTGTAAATATGATGAAATTTTTGAAATAAAAAGCATTTAATATAATTGAGCCATTTTATTAATCAAAGATCTAACCTCTAAAGTCAATTTGGATCTGAACCAAGAATCTATAAGTGATTTCTGGTCTTCCAATACCCAAGTCTGAAAAAAAACACGAGTTAAATTTTAGTAATGGGTTAAAGGTTGTCTGAATGGGTTATTTCCACCACTGTACTTGTTTTTTTTTTTTACTTTTTAGAATAAACCCAAATTTTTAATAAATTTTCAGTTCATTTCAAAAATTAAAAAAAACCGAACAAAAGTGTCCGTCAAGTGCCTATATTTTTTTGAATTTAAGAAATTAAAAGAAAAAGTTTGAAATTTTCTTTTTATTTCTTAAATTAAAAAAAATCTAACGGCGGTTTTCCAGAATTCAAAAGAATCCAGAAAAAGCCTTGATTTAACCCCATTCTTTTAAATTCTGGAAAACCTAACGAGAGTGTCCTAGGTTTATTTTACTTTTTGAAATAAAACGAAAATTTATAAAAATTTTCTGTTTATTTCAAAAATTAAAAAAAACCTAACGGAAAAATCAAAAAAGTAATATTTTTTTCCAATTTAAATGAATAAATAATACTTTAATAATCAAACTAATTGATTCCCGATTTGAAATATATTTATTAAATTTACAGTGATCAAAATAATGCGTGCACAAAGACTATAATCTGTGTTTCAAAATATTATCCATGCTTTTTTTTTCTTCTTGTTCCAAGGCAACATCCAATCTACTACCAAATAGTATACCTAAGTTCAAATCAATTTTGAAAGTAAAGGTCTGGCCATTTTCAGTAAAATTTAAATTATTCATACAAATACTTTAAATTTTCCATAATATTCTCAATTTTTAACTTAATTGTTTTTGAATTTTTGAATGATATAAATTTTCTCTTCAAAAAGTAATCTATTTTTTAGAGATAAATTTTACTGTTTGATCCAAAATTTTTAGAATTTCTTTTTAAATAATAGAACTTTAAGAAACCTATACCATATTTAATAAGGGTTTATTATCAGTTTCTTTGATTGGTTAATGTATAGGTCTTCTAGAACAAAAAAAACACACTTTTCATTTTGAAACACGCATTAAATTTTTTTGAACGCTTTATTTTGACAACAGTAAAATAATTTTAAGTGGGATATTATTAGATTCACTTAACTATGTATAAAAAATTGTTTAAAAATTATTACTATTCAAATTTTTAAAAAAATATGTGAAACATTGGATTTTTTAACTCCTTTTCTGTGAATAAAAAAAAATTCAAATTTTTTACTATTAAATTTGAAAAAAATCCTAATATAACCTTGGAAAGATTGTATTTTTTAACTTAAACTGTTAAATATCTTTCAAAATACTTTTTAATCAAAGACCTCTTATTAACCTATATACATTTATTATTAGCAAAGTATTCAAAAAGTGAAAAATTTACTAATTTTTATTTTTTTTTTGAAAAAAAATTTTCCTGAATATCCAGTATTCAAAAAAAAAAAAACCTATCCAAAGTGTAAAACCAGTTTTGAAAATATAGATTGAACTTTTTTTCTTTGTTAACCAATTCAACATCTAATTCAAGCATTCAATAGAACATCTAAGTACAAATCAATTTTGAAAGTTATTCCCTTGGGATTTTGTAAAAGTTTTAAATATCAAATTAAATTTTGTTGAATAATTTTTAAATTTTGATAATTCTTTAATGAAATTTTTTGTTTTTGATTGCTAAAATTTTGAAATTCAACAGGGTAAAAAAAATTTTTTTTATAAAATCTTTAAAAAATCTATATAATTTAAATACTGAACAAAATTAAATTAAAAAAATTGAAAAATATTTTGCTTGTATCTGTCTTTTTGGTATTATTCTTTTCACAAAAAGTTATCAAAAGCAATATTAAATTTTGGTTCTTTTTTGTCTTTTTTTTTATTAAAATGAAAAAAAAAAATAATTTATATTATAAATTTTAACATAAAAATTAAAATATAAATCAATAAGAACCTTTAAAAAGAAAAAGAAAAAAGAAAAAAGAAAAAAGAAAAAATAATAAAAAAAAAAAAAAGAAAAGTAATAAGAAAAAATGTAATTCCAAAATAAAAGTTTATTTATACTTTAAAATTAAAATTTTTTTTTTTAATTAAGGAAAAAAATAATAAAATATAATTTTAGCAAATTAAAAACCACAATTAAGTAAACAAAATCAATAACCACATTATATTTACCGTTGCTTATTTATTATATTTAATATTTGTGCCCACCATTGGGAAATACCATTTCCTAATGAATCTTTTTTTAAAATATATTATTTAATAGAATCTAATCGACAAAAATGTTCAAAAAGAAAAAAGATTTAATTATTAGCTGAAAATATTAAAATCAATCCCTATCAATTTTGCTAAAATGAAAGAAAATTATATTAATAATAATTAAGCAAATTTAGAATATGTATAATTAAAATAAAAATCATTTTTAATTTTATCAAAAGAAATCCGATGAATATACTATTCCAAGATATATATATATATATATATCTACAGGTATAGAGAGCGCAAAATAAAAACATTGGAAAAAAAAATAAAAATATAAAAATAAAATTTACAGGTTTAAAGAGTTTAAAAATCCACTATTTCTTTTTTGTTGGAAATTTGCAACATTGAATACCATTAGAAAAATCAGATCTTTATTAAATATGAAAAGACTTGATTTTGGTCATAAATCGTTTTCTTGCAATGCTCTATTAATTTAACTGCTTTGTAGCAACGTGTTATCATTGATTTCAGTTTCGGTTTATTGTTATGTTGATCTAATGTTCCAATTACCCTTATGCGTAAATCTAATCACAAGATCTTGATTAATACATTATACATCGAGTGAATATTACATAATTGCAAGCAGTTCATGGTTACTTTTTGCTTTTGGTTCTTATTTTTTCTTTTATTATATTAATTTCAAAAAATCCGCCGAGTCACAAGTTTCGATCTTCAAGACAACCAGTACAAAAATTTTGGAAATGTTCGAAATGTTTGGTTTTATCCAATTAAAATTTGAAGATTTTGCTTGGTTCTTCTCCTTTATCTATGTTTATTAACATAACTATGTCTGTCCAAAGTATTTATAGGACTTCTCATTTTGGGTGTTACTGATCCACATTTTGAGTATTACCAATTCACATTTCGAGTATTATTGGACTTGCCATTGCTTACAGAGACTCTTTTCAAAACATTTCTCATCGGTACAGTTTGATCCAAAAATTTGTCAAATACATTAAAAGATTGAAAGTAGGCTTTGATCCATGATTTTGCTCTGCAATTCGTATTTGTGTGAGAATAGATATTTATATCTTTTCCTTCCTCACCAACATTTTTATTTTCACAGTCGCTTTGTGTGTTGCTATAACTTTTTTCAATTTTGTTTTTTTTTTTTTTAATTTTTTCTTTTTGTTTTATTTCATTTTTGATGTTAATTTTTGTTTTTGATAGTTCTCAAGAACTCATTTTAGAACTTGAATTGATTCTTGTGCACTAGTTTTGTCCTTTGGTATTCCAATTCGTTTGTGCCTTTTCTTTTTCTTTGTCAAAAAATGATCTTAATTGCATTTCCCAAACCAAAAGGAAAAAAAGTTTTTTGAATTAATTCATCTTTCCAGTTTGTCAATTGGGCTGTTGATTAATTTCATTTTACGAAAGGTTTGGTAAGTCTAACGAAGCTACCAAAAAACATTTTCGAACTTTTTTGAATTTTATATTATCCTCAAAATATAATTCATCTTTTTTTTTTTTTTTGAGTGCTTTTCTTTGTTGTGAGGATGCTTTTGGCTTTTTTTTTTTTTTTTGTTTTTAAAAAACTTGAGTCTTCAATAACATGAGGATCTATGGAATCTTTTTGTTTGTTTACACCTTGTTATTTAATAAGTAAAGTCAATAATTTTTGGTTCTAGTTAAATTGTTTTGAAACAAGACCTACGTGTACCAAGAGTTTTTTTTATTCTGATTTCTTTTTCTTGATAAAGCAAGGTTGAACGAAAATTACAAAGCCACCTGTAAAAAGAAATTGTAGTTGTACAAAGTTAAAAATTAAAAAATGGTTAAAGTTTGTTATTCTATTTCCAGAATTAAAGTTTTTTGTTTTATTCATAAAGTCGGTTGTTAAACTCAACCATTGTTAACTTTTATATAAAGGATGGACTTTATCAATTTTAATTATCTAATAGATAATACAAGATAATTTTGTAAACTGTTTTTGAAAGTTTTTTAATTTAAAACTTTTTTTCGAAATGTAATATTTTAAATTCAAGGTTACAATATTTGAAACTGGAACAATAATTTTCTTGTGTTGAATGTGTGTGTGTGTGCTATTTTGGTTAATAATTGATAGATCTTAAACTTGGTATGGGTTTTAATAGTGGTTCAAAAGATACTTAAATATTTTTTTATTTTCGTAAAATCGGAATAGAAGAGTCTAAGATCGTTAATAGGTAGGTATTTAAGAAAAAATTTTGATTTTTGGGTGTTTATTAAAATTTTTTTTTCTTTTTTATTCAATAAACTTTATATATATAAAAACCCAATTCCAAATTTTTGTACATACCCAAAAACAAAAATAGACAAAATAAAACTTCAATTTATTGTATTTTTCCAAACTATAATAAAAAATTTATTTCAGTCACCAGTTATTAATGTTTTATAAGTTACCATTTTTATTTAAATAAAAGAAAAAAATACTATTTTTTTATAAAATAAAGCGAACAAAATACTTCATTCATCTTTCCAAAAAAAGGATTTTAAAAATCAATAAATAGTTGATATTTTTAATTCTGATAAATAAAGATTAAATTATTAATTTCACCATTTGCGAATTGGTGACTTTGTTGATTGATTTTGATTCTTGAAAAGTTGTTTTTTTTTAAAAGTTGAATGAAAATTTTGATCTTTATATTTTGTAATTAACCGAATAAAACTCAAAAAAAAAAAATCGGTGTGTCAAAAATAATGAAAAGAGTTGAACAAAAAATTGTATTGATCACATTGTTGAAATTCCACCAACAATTATTAATCGATCAAACGATAAGATACCATCAGCTAATTGTATGTTATTTTTTAATATAAAAATTAACATACAATTAGCTGATCTTATCTTAATATTTGATCAAACAACAATTGTTGGTGAATTTTCAACAATTTTACCAATACATTTTTTGTTCCGCTTGTTTTATTATTTTGGACACACCTGTTTTTATTTTCAAGTTTTATATTTTTTTCTTTTATTTGGATTAAAATAATTACTTATTAAAACATTAATAACGGGTTACTTAAATGTAGTTTTATATAAGGTTTGGAAAAATACAATAAATTGGGTTTTTTTTGCCTATTTTTGATTTTGGGTGTTTCCAAATTTTTGGAATGGGGTTTATATATAGAAAGATCCAAATATAACCAACCTAAATAAAATTTTTAATTGAAAACCAAAAAATCACATTTTATTATAAATTATCTTCTATTAACGATCTTCAACTCTTCAAAACGGATTTCTGAAATAAAAAAAATAAATACATATCTTTTGAACCACTTTTAAAACCGATACCAAGTCCAAAATCGTTCAACTAAGAACAAAAATAACAAGTAACTATTCCTGATAAAAGATAATTATTTGTCAAATTTCAGGGATTGTATTCATACAAGCTGAGATTAGTTAAATAGAAATATTATATATATATATATATATATATATAAGATTAGTTGATGATACCCAGTCTTTTATCAATCTATATTTTTTTCATAAAAAGTTCCTTAATTTTAATAGTAAAGTTGTTTTCTATTTTTTTTCCATCATTTCTAACACACTTGTTTATGTTTTTTTTATTTTTTGTATTTTTGTAAAAATGTACACATAAAAAAGTATTAATACTTTATTTGTGATAAAAAAAATTATATTATATTATTATTGTGAAAGAAGTGTAAATTATACTCTAGATGTCCTTAGACTTAATATTTTTTAGAAATTTAAGCAAAAATCTATAATTTTATAATCATTAATTAACAAAAAAAAACTTTGACTTTCAAAATTTACAAATTATTTTATTAAAATCAATTTTATTAATTTAATTTAAAATATTTATCTATTATTTTCGCAGGAAGAATAGAAGCAGAAAAAGTGAACAATATTTTTTTATTATTTCATCATAATTATATTTTCAAAACCAATACAGTCAGTTTCACTTTTAAGGCACAAACTTTGAACGAAATTTAAGGCACTTAAAAAATCTCAAATTAAAGCACAATTTTTTGGAATTTTAATTTTCACAAATTATTTTACTCAAATCTGAATTTTGTGCCTTAATTTGAGATTTTTATTGTACTTTAAATTTCGTTCAAAGTTTGTGCCTTAAAAGTGAAACTGACTGTATTTGAAAAAAAATATAATTTTTTTCGAACTGATAAAATAGATATTGTTAGATAATAAAAAAAAATCCAAGAACACTTTTCAATTTTCCTTAAGTGTATCAAAAAAATTTTCTGGATTTATTTTTAATAGTTAAATGAAAAGTTCTTTAAATGGTTAATGATAGAATTTTGCATAAACTAAATTTGAGACTTCTAAACCAAAGAGCTTCTAGAATTCATATATTTATTAATTTTTTTCACACTTTATTTATTTTCATAAAAAAATGGAAAAAAATGAGTCCCATATAACAATGAAGATAAAAAAATGTAGAAGTTAAAAAACATTCATATGGGAAATAATGGGTCTTATGATTCGGATGTATATATACGTGAACAATTTGGGGTAATTTAGTTTTGAGCCCCCTATTTCTGGAATGGATTTTAGTGTATTTATAAATTCAGTAAATTTTTTATATTTGGTTAATCAAAAATTTTGAGTTTTTTTAAACTATATTATAGTATATTCACCCAGTATAAAATAATATTTCTATATTGAATGATCATAAAAAATTTTTTTTTGAGAAATAAATTAAATATTTTATAATTTTTTACTTTTTAATAACGCCAATTATAATAAAAACTATTGGTTAATAAAAGAGATTGTATCAAAAATTATTTTTTAAGATATTTAAAATTTATGTTAGAAAATTCAATTTACCAGTTTCAATTAATTTTTTTAAAATATCTATTTGATAATAATTGGAATATTTTTTTATTCATCACTAAGATGTCATTTTATTATATTTTAAAAGCAGTTTAAATCTGATAAATATCTTTCAAATAGGGAAATAATTATTTGAACAATTAAAGAATTATTTTCTTATTTAAACATAAAAAAAATATTTTGTTCCTAAATATTTTCCATTATGTTTTTTTTAATTTTTGAAATGAACAGAAAATATAAGAAGCTTTCAGTTTAATTCTAAAATTAAAAAATAAAGGTAGTTATCTTTTGGGTTTACTGGATTTAAAAGAATATAGTAAAATCATTATTTTTTTCACCATTCTTTTACATTTTGGAAAGCCTAAAGACAAGTACAGTAGAGTGTCCTAGTTTTTTTTAATTTAAAATAATTGAGTTAAATCAAAGATTTTATTCGGTATTTTTGAATTCTGGAAAAATTAGTCACTATAAGGTAATCCACAGCATTTGAGGGACATTTTCATCTGTTTTTTAATTTATAGGAATGGAGTATATTGAGGGATTTTACTTGATTATTTTGAATTGTTGGAAAATCTAGGACATGGAATATATATCATCTTTTTTTTTTTTTTTTTTTTTTTTTTCAGAATTGAGTTTTTTAGATGATAAGAGTATTTTTATATCTATTCGTTATTATATATACAAAAAATATATCCTAAAATTAATCGTCAGAATCCATTTAAAAAAAGAATTAAAAACAAATAGACCTTTTTTCTGGACTAGATACTTTTTAAAATCATAGTACTAGTAATACTAAAAACAATAAATATAATAGCATCATGAAATTTCATTTCTGTATGTTAATTATATTGTGAATAACATATATTAACAAGAATATAATGATTAATGAAACAATATTTTTATCTAACTGGGAATTTTAGTTTTTATTTTTTTATACTAATGTACAATCAAATAATTTTGAATTGAATTTGGAAATATATTCAATTTTCAAACTGTGATAAAAATAACAAAAATGGATCAAAATTTAAAAAAAAAAAAAAAAATGATTTCGAAAAAATAACTTTAACAGTAATTTTGCTATTGTAGTGACCAGATTTTTACTTTATTTTCCAATTTAAAGATTGGTAATTTTTTTTTAAATTTGTAATTGAATTGAATTGACAATTTTTTTTTTTTTTTGTTACAATTCCCTTAGTTAGTGAAAAAATAGAGTTAACTTTCAAAAATTTCTTGTAATATTTGTTAGTAAAAATATTGAGAAATAATTTTATTTGTTAACTTGATTACAAAACCCTGTAGATCAAATATCAAATACTTTACCCTCGATTTAATTCTTTCAATAGTCAACAGCAAGATATTATAATAAGGAAACCGATGAAAGAAAATGACAAATGAAAACAAAAAATTAACAAACGGCTAATTTTGGAAGTAATCTTTTGCCAGAAACAAGATCGTTCCGAATACCAGTATTGGAAATGGATGAAGTACAAAAATAAAATCCAGATTTATTTTGGTTTTAAAATAAATGATAAAATAAATTATCAATCAATTCAAGCAAATAACCCTAATAAGTCTTTATTTCTGAATAATTTCAAAAAATATCCTATTTTCTAAACCAAAACTTAAAATTTGAAAATAGGATTTAGTAAATTCATTTTGAAATTATTTTCAAAATAGCAAGTAATTTGTTAATCAAAATTTTCAAATTCAGAAATAAAATGAATAACCAAGTAAAGAATAACTAATTTTACAATGCTACCGATAAAATCAAGAAATAAATAATTTTTATTTATTTTTTCTTGACTATTCTTTTTCATTTTTTTGATTGATATTTTTTGAATTGGTTTGCAAATATATTATTCTTTGGATAAATTCAATATTCAAATATATAGTAAAATATTAATATATTGGGTTAAAGAAATCGTTAAGAAGATTAAGTTTCAAATTAACCTGTTGCCCTCAAAATTAGTTAAGTGAACATACTCCCTTAAACTAAATACAACTAATGTCCTGAAAATTGTCTAAAAATATCCGAGTTTGTCTCTAATTCGATTGAGTTTTTTAAATTTAAGCAGAGTAGTAAATTGAGATTTTCGATTCGAAAACGAAAAAAAAACGTGAAATGATTTTGTTTGAGACAAAGACTTTAGGCTCGAGTTACTGGTTTTTCTGAGGACTGGTATACACGCAATAAGCAAAGTAAATGTGTACTGTGATTTGATTTTCAATTCTTTTGCAAAGAAAAAAGAGTGTTTCACTTCAATTTTTTGTTTACATTATTGGGTTTTGGATCGATATTAAAGAAAAAGAATGTAAATTAAATTAATACTGTTATTTGCATAATAATGAGGAAAAAATACCATCTTCATTTTCCTTTTTCAAATACAGTCCCTAATTACAACTTATTTCTTTTGAGAACTCTTTTTGTCAAAGAAAAAGAATGAAAATGAAGTCTAACTTATTTCTTCTTAATGCCACAAATATCAGTTCTTTGATTGATTAGAATCATTTAGTTATCAAAGATCTTTCATACAAAATAGCAATTTAACTGCTTTTCCATTTCATTAGGTTAACTAATTTCTTTAAATAATTAGATTTTTTGATTCAAAATCAGACGAAAAAATTTTTTATTTTTTCATACTTAACTTTTTCGGTTGTATCCAATGACAAATAGCAAGATGGACGAAGATCCACTTGAAAATTTACTCCAATCACAGCAGCTTTCCAATTTGTTACCCAACTCTAACTCCCTAAAGAATAATCTTCAAAAAAAAAATTTCAATCAAGAAACAGAAAATACAAGCATATATTATAAAAGTCTAAAGAACCAACAAGTTATTCAAAATGAAGAAGAAGAAGAAAAAGAAAAAGAACTAAAACAACAAAAACAGCAACAACAAGACAGTGAAGAAGAAAATCAAGAAAAGAAAAAAGAAAATATAAAGGAGAATAAGAACAGAAACAAGAACAAGAAAAAAAAAATTAAAATAGAGCCAAAAATCCTCAAGGATAATGAAGAAGAAAAAGAACAAGAAGAAAATCAAGGGAAGGAAGAAAAGGAAGAAGACGAAGAACAGGAAGAGAATAAAAAAGAGAAAGAGAAGGAAAAAGAAGAAGAAAATGAAGAAGAAGAAAAGGAAAAAGAAGAAGAAGGAGAAGAACAAACTCAAAAGAAAGAAAAAGATCAAAAAGAAGCAGAACAAAAAGAAGGAGAGGAAGAAAAAGAAGGAGAGGATAATGAAAACAAGAACAAGAACAATAACAATAAATTAAAAATTAAAATAGAGCCAAAAATCCTCAAGGAAAATGAAGAAGAAAAAGAACAAGAAGAAAATCAAGGGAAAAAAGAGAAAGAGAAAGAAGAAGAAGAGGATGATGAAGAAGAAAAAGAAAAAGAACAAGAAAAAGAAGAAGAAAATCAAGGGAAGGAAGAAAATGAAGAAGAAAATGAAGAAGAAAAGGAAGAAGAGAAGAAAAAAGAAGAAGAAAAAGTAGAAGCAGAAAAAGAAAATATAAAGGAGAAGAAGAATAAGAACAAGAACAAGAACAATAAATTAAAAATTAAAATAGATCCAAAAACCAACAAGACTAACAAAGAACAACAAGAGCAAAACAATGATTTAAAGTCAACTAAAAATAAAGAATCTGTATTAGATCAAAAAAAAACAAAAAACAAGCAAGAAAGAAATGAAGCACGTGAAGAGAACAACGAAGGAAATGAACCAGAAAAACAAAAAAAAGATGAATCTGATAACATCCAAAAAGGATCAGGTAAAAAAAAACAGAAGGTACAAAATAAAAAAGAAAAATCATTAGATTCATCTTTAAGAACTGAGAAAACAAACACGACAAAAGGTAATCTACAACTTTTTTCAAACAACAAAATTTTAGAAAGGGAATTGAAACAAACACAAAACAAAAACAATAAACTTGAAGCGAAAATCCAAAATTTACAATCCCTTTTAGTGCGAACACAAAAAGAAAATTCAGATCAAAAAACAACAATTCAACAATTACAGGGGGCAGTGAAGACAAAACTAAAGAAAATAAATCAACTACAACAAAGTATTAAAACCGAAAGAAAAAAACAAAAAATTTCTCAAGGCGAGGCAGAAAAAAAACTTCATGAATCCCAAAATATTGTAAAACAAAAAAATATTGAAATAAAAAACCTGAAATCGAACTTAAATAAATTCCTAGGAATGTTGAAAATGATCAATAAACAACATACCGATGTGAAACTCCAACTTGAAAAAACACAATCGGATTTTCAGAAAAAAGAGAAAGAACAAAAAATTTTTGAAGAAAAAAAAACCAATCAAATAAAAAAGCAAAAAAAAGAAATTCAAGAACTTTTAAATAAACATATTCTTTTTAAAATAGAAATAAACAAGTACAAAACTAAAATTGAAAAACTTGAACGTCAAATACAATCATTACAAACCGTGCTGAATAAAAAAAAAAATAAAATAGAAAAATATAAACGTGAAAAAACAGCAATGATCCAAGATCATCACAAAAATATAGAGGAGAAGAATGGACTAATTTCACGTCTTCAAAAAGCGAATGCAAAATTAGATTCAGAAATAATACAAAAAGATGAAAATATACAATATAAAAAATCTCAAATAAAAAACCAAAAAGAGAAACTTCAAAAAAGGAAAGTATACAAAGAACAAAGAAATTATTTAGAAGAAACTTTAGATAAAATCGTCAGCTCTCAAATTTTACAAGATTTCGACAGACACTTTGAATCCACTCTTGATGAAATAAGAAAGAAAAATGAAGAATATGATAACACACTGGACAGAATAAAACAGAATTCAAAGGAATATACTCTTGATATACAAGCCGGCGATTCAAAAAGAGTACACGCACTTTTAAGAAATGAGCTGGAAAGGGATAAATTACTATCACAAATGGAAAAGGAATCGACTAATTGGAAGCAAGGCACAATTGATAATGAGGCCATCGTTTCTGAATTGTGGAGCAAAAGTTGCGATGAAATCCAAAAAAAGAATACACAAATGGATGTGCTTGCCAAAGAAAAGGTCAATTTACAAAATACTATCAAAGAAAAGGAAGAGCAATTATTAAAAAAATATCAATTTATAACTATTAATCAACAAAAAAAACCATCATCCTTATCTTCAAAAAAATCAAGTAAATATAAAAAGAAAAAACATCATACATCAAGCAAAAAACATCATAAAAAGAAAGCACATTCAGAGAAAAAGCATAAACATAAGCACAGCTCAAAAAATAAAAAAAAAAAAAAAAAAAAAAAATCAAAAAGACATCATAAAAATTAATCATGATTTTGCTGTGACATTTTATTTGACTTTGACTTTGACTTTGAATTTGAATTTGAATTTGAATTTGAATTTGATTGTTATTTTAAAATTTATTTTGGAATCATGAAAATTATAATAATTTCAATTTTTAATGTCAAATTCCTTATCCTTGCGTCTCTATTCAATTTCTTTTAGCCTTTTATTTCATTTGATATTTCCATTTTTTTGTTTTTTAATTTTTTAATTTATTTATTTCTTTTCTTTTTCACAAAGAAAATAAAAAATATAGTTTTCAAAAGTGCTTCTTTCATTCTATTATTTTGTTTTTTATTTAAAATAATTGATAATATTTTACAATTAATTCATAAAAAAAAAAAACTCTTTAAGGGTCGAGTCATTACGGTGAAATTTATTTTTTCTAAAATGGGAAAAAACAATTTATATTTTTCATTGGTAGCCAACACCAATCAAAAACCAACCAACTTATGGTATATGATCGATCTGCAAAAATCAAAAACTAAAGATGAGGACATTTTTAGAAAAAAGTGCAAAAGATCGACACTCAATTTCCAATTAGAATGGTTAGAATATACAATTTTGAAAACAGATATGTCAGTTTTGAAGTGTCTCTCTTTGGTGCTTTTTGAGTTCTTTATGATATTTTGTTTCTTTTTTTTTCATTTTTCAAATGAGTTATTTTTATCGTTAGAATATTACATAACCTTACTGGGTCAAATTTAGAGGGTTACAAAATAACCACAAATCAGATTAAACCGAATTAAATTGATTGTGAACTTCAAGAAAGCAATTTGTTTCAAATTAAAGAAATTTAACCATTTGGAAATAGAAAATGAGAAAAGATGATTCGTTTTTTAAATTTTGATTTTTTGAAATTGTGAACTCGGTCAAACTTATTTTTATTTGTTTGAATTTTTTGTCAAAGAGATCCAATAAATTTTTTTTTTTGTTATTTGAATATTTGTCAACCAAAAGAAGGGCAATTTCACATTACCCTTTTTGGTCTCCAGTCACTCCTCGAGTATGGAGTAAATTCACAGTAAATGAATAGACCCTTACAGTCAGTTCCACTTTTCAGACACAAACTTTCAACGAAATTTAAGGCACAATAAAAATCTCAAATTAAGGCACAAAATTTGGAATTTTTTTTTTACAATTTATTTTGTAGAATCTGAATTTTGTGCCTTAATTTGAGATTTTTATTGTGCCTTAAATTTCGTTGAAAGTTTGTGCCTTAAAAGTGGAACTGACTGTAAAAATAATAATAAAACTTTAAATTTTTTTTTTAATTTCAATATTACCAATAGGAAAAACAAATGAAAGATCTCAATTTAGAATTTTATGGTTGTGGGAAATTTAAATACAGTGGTTTAAGAAACCCAATTAAAGAAGGTATCCACAACTCCATGAAGAATTCTAATTAAAAAAAAAATTATAACAAATATAATTCACAGTATTTAAGTAAGGTTAAAAGTACAAAAAAATAGTTTTTTATGTTTCAATCTTGAATGATTGTTTATTATATTTATAATAAACTTTTTCACAAAGTTTTTGCTTCTAACTTAAAACGCGACATTTTCCTTATCCTTTCTTTTTAATTTATCTAAAATATCCCCAAAAATGAAACTAACATAACTCTTATAAATCCAAATATTGTAAAAAATAGAGGTTTTATAATTTTCAAGAAGAATACAGAGTTCTATATATCAATCCAATTTTTAGTAAAATTAAACAAAAATTTCTTTGTTATTTTAGAGTTAAAAGTGCTTTTTGATAACAATTTTTTTTTAAATACCAATATTTTGTTTGAAAATCAATTTTTTTTTTCAAAAAAAAAAAAAAGATTAGTATTTTCGAAAAGTTTTTTTGATTAAAATTGTCCTTTATTTTATGAAGATAATTGAATAGTATATTAACTATCACCAATAATTGTATAAATAAATGGAACTCTTAATTTTTCTCAATAATATTCAACTCTCTATTTTTTACAACATTCCATATTTTTACACCACTATAAATATAAAAAAAAATTGCTAAGAATATTTAAATAACCAATTTTGCAAAAAGCTATGTTCATGAACTCAATTTAATAAAATAATAACGAATTTCAAAATATGATAATTTTAAGTAAAAAAATATTTTTGCAATTAATATACTTATTTAGATAAATATACAAAACTCTAATTCAAAATATTTAACACACCAAAATCTAATTTTTGAAAAAAAATCTTATTTAGTCAATTCTAAAAGAAGTACCTAATTGGGAACCCATTCGCAAATCAAAATGTTACCAATTGTTTATAAATTACAATACTCACAAAAAATCTAATAAAATAAATAATTATCATACTAATAAACCAAGAGTTTATTAAAAATTTTGGAGATGGGCTAACAAAAAAAAAAAAATACATTGATAAATTTGTTCAAATTTTACTAAGAATTATTGATCAATCAAATGATTAGAAATATCATCAGTTAATTATATTTGAGTTCTTATATTCGAAAAAGCTCAACTTTAACCTAATATCTCTCATTTGAAATAATAATTTATTGAACGAAACTGGATATTCAATTCGAAAAATGAAATGTAATTCAAAAAACTAAAAGATAAAAAATGATATGATTTTCATAATTTTCAAAAATCAAAATTATTTCCAATTTGAATGAAAATGTATTATTGTGATTCTTTAAACCGTTTTAACTGTGTTCAAAAATTTGAATTTTTGTTTATTTCTCTCATTAATTTTTTCCAAATCCAGCTCACAAAATTTTTTATTTACCATTTAATAGAATTTATTATCTGTATTTTATTTAAATATTTTATTAGTATTCAACTTCAATTTAAAAATTAATTTCATTGCTCAAGAGGTAGAGTTTTATTATTATTATTATTTAATAGATTAAAAAATTTTTTTTTGCAATTAGTTTTAAAATTTGATAATTTTGTCAAGAATATACTAATATATTTTAATTTTTAAAAAAAAATTACAAAAACTTTGAAATAAAATGAAATATGTTAATTCGTTAGATAATACGTTTTTAATCTAATGATCTAATAAAGTTTTTTTTTTAAATTATTTTTCAAAAAATATTGACAAAAAAATAAATTTAAAATATTTATAGAGTGTTTATAGGATTATTTTATTATTATTATTATTATTATTATTATTGGATTGTCAAATACAATACCAATTTACCCTTCGGAATAAATTCTTTGTAATTTTTTTTTTTTTTAATATAGTATCTGTGCGCTTTAATTCATCCATTTATTCTTCAATATGTTTTTAACCGGGATATTACAGTTAGTAATGTTATTATTTGAAAGCCAAAAGTGATTGAAATTTTTTTAAAAAAATACATCATTCTTGTTGGAAGTGATATATAATTTTCATAAAAATCTGAGTAAAAAAATCAATATTTTTATCAAATGGAAAAGTATACGAATGGTAAATTGTCTGAAAAAAGGCCTAATTAAAAATTAAAATCAGTTTAATAATCAACTTTTAAAAATAAAGGTTGTTTTTTCGTTTTTAATTTGGAAAGAATAACTTATTTTCACTAAAAAATTGAGATAAATTTTCAAAAATAGATTTTGGGTTCTGTTAATTTTGTTTATAATCCTCATTCTGATCCTTATCCTTTTTTTTCTCTTTTTTACTCTTTTCTTCTTTTTCAATAATTTCTTGTTCTGTTTCTTCTTTTTTTTCATTCTCTTTTAATTGTTTTTCTTCATCACCTTTTTCATCCACATCATTATCTTCTTCTTCTTCTATTTTTTTTCCTTTTTCTTGTTCTTTTTTTTGTTTTTCTGCTTTTTTTTGTTCTTGATTTTCCTTGCCTTTTTTTTCTTTTTCTTGAGGTTTATTTTTTTTTACCTCTTTTTTTTTTTCATTCCCTTCTTTCTGATTTTCTTTTTTTACTTGTTCTTTTTTTCTTCTCATTTTCTTTTCCTTTTTTTCAATTTGCTTACAGAGTAGTTGAATTAAGTTGTTCTTTTCCGTGATCATTTGTTGGTTTAAGTCTAGTTCTCGTTGAAACTGTTGATTCTTTTTTTGTTGTTCTTCGAATATCTTATTAAAATTTGCGATCTGTTGGAACAACAATTGGTTTTCACTATTCAAGACCTTGATCCACTTTCTTGCTTTTTTGGGGAATTCATTCAAAATTTCATTTTTGAAATCCTTCACCGAAGGCACAAACCCCTCGGTGTTTCTCATTTCATGTTTTAGTAATTGGTAATTGACGTCTGTTGATTTTACGTTTTCCCCGTCGTCAGTTAGCGAGACCAAATTGACCTCAAGAGAGTTCAGCATTTCATATTGCATCAAGTCCATGTCATTAAATTTAATTGAAGGGAACAATTGCTTTAAATAGCCAACAAGTTTCCTGTCGGATTCAAAGAAGATGAATGCTGCGCCTGAGTGGTCCTTCCTTCGATGTGAATCGAAAATTACTGATTTGATTTCTTTTTCTCCAAGTTCGATCTTACTGTTTAGTAGGACCACAGAAATCGTTTCGGGTGGCTTCGTTATGACAATCCCACATCGATTTAAATTATTTCTGATCGAGTACTGTCGTGCATAATTAACCATTTGAGAGATCTGTTTGGTCAAAAACTGCTTGGTAACTAACACCTTGGTATATTTTTGATATCGGGAAAAGGATAAAAAGATTTCTTCAAATGAGCGATGTGTACTTGGCTTATAATGGCATCCCACTAACAGGATGTTGTCAAGAATTTTTTTATTTAAATGTAGCAAATTTTGTTTCGAGAGGATCTGAAAAGTAGCCTCCAGTGCATTAAGTGTACACGAACTAACACCACCGTTTGAATATTGTGATTGATTTGTTTGGGTATAGAAAAGGACATAATCTTCCGGTGACTTTTTAAAGATGTTCATTCTTCTTTTTGTTTTATGTTAATTCTTGTTTATCTTTGTTAAAATGGTTTTGGATCTGGTGTAGAAAGAGAAATATTTGGAATTTTTATCCTCAAAAAACAAGTAGAAATAATTTTAAGATTGGAGATAATTGTGATTAAGTGGTAGAGTTTTCTTTAATCTTGGTCTTTATATTTTTGTTTCTTCTTTTCGTTTTGAGAATGAAAAAAAAGATGAATAAAAAAAATGATAAAAAATAAATATCCTTTTCCTGTTGAATTGTCCCTAAATTTTGTCATACTTTAAATTGTGTTATTAAATAGAGAAATTAATATTCATATTTTTTTATCATTATGTTTCTAAAGTAAGACGAAAATAGTAAAAGTTTATTCCCTATCTTACGAATCACTCCTGATTCCACAACTTGAATTTACTCAAGAAGAGTTTTTAAAAAGTCAAAGTTTTTAAAATACTGATATTTTATAATTAACGAATGAAAATTTTGATTTCAATTTCCAAAATTAATATTAATTATTACGGCTCCAATCAAAATAACAGAGTAAAAATTTTGTCTTATAATTAACTTAGGAAGCTTAATTTATTATCAAAAAATATAATTTCAAAACGGATGTTGTCAAGATCTTTGGATTTTCTTCAACTTATAAACTCGAAAAATATTTTGGAATATGCACTAAAAATTTTCATTTTTTAACCGGAAAATAATAGTAAGATTTACATCTGTTTAATAATGAAAAAAGATTATATTAGGGTTATTATGACAGTGTGTTATTTAGGTCATTATCTAATCGATCTTAGGCTTCGTAGGACTTTTAATAATAGTTCAATAAGGTAATTTTTTTCTTTTATTTATTATAATGAAAAAATTCAATTTTGAAAATTTAACACAGATAATTTAGAAGGTAAGTTAAGAAAAAAATATGATTTTTTGGTTTTAAAATTAATCTTTATTTCCCATTTAGGTTTGTTTTTTTCTTTTTTAAATCATTTTTTATTTTAAGGAAATTGAGTTAAAGATAAATGAAAATTTCTTTTATAGAACAACCCAAAACTTTTAATTTTTTATTGAATACTTACAAATAGATTAGTATTGCTCCCTAAAATTCAAATTTTCGAAAAAAATAATCAATAATTGTATTTTCAACAGTCAATTCCACTTTTAAGGCACAAATTTTCAACGAAAATTAAGGCACACTAACAATATTAAATTATGGTACAAAATTCAGAGTCTAGTAAAATAAATTGTAAAAAAAAATTCAAAATTTTGAGATTTTTTTGTGTCTTAATATTAGTTGAAATTTTGTGCCATAAAAGTGGAACTGACTTTACTAATATACAAATTAATTCATAGTCAAAGATTGATCAGTTAATAAACAATTTAAGATGGCTCTAGACTTAACAATAATGTAATTTTTTTTTTAATTTTTTTAGGAATACTGAATCTTAAGATACTACAAATAATAATAAAAAAAAATGCTTCTTGCAAATATACTAACAGTAAAATAACCCTTTTAGACTTGACAAGCCGGTGTTTCAAATATAGTACATTATTTTTTTTATTTTTGTCAATTAACATCTAATTGGGTGTATATGAGTAATCATTGGGTTAAATCACTTTTGAAGTTAAACACCTTATTATTTTTTTCTAGAGTTTTTGAATATAAATTGAATTTTTTGAAAATTTTTAAAAATTTTTTTAGTTGGTTTCCTTTAAAATTTTTGAAAGATAATAAAAATTATTACTTAATTAAATATTTATTCATAATTGGAAATGAGGGGGCAAGATTTTTTTCTGAAGGCTTGATTCATTCAAATAAAAAATAATTCTTGAAATGTTAAAAAAAAATTGTAGTTATCTTTACTGTTTAATACAAAATAAAAAATAATTAATCTATGAAGTTGTTGATATCTATAAAAACCATTCATCAAAAAAAGTGGATAATTTTCAAAAAAAAAAAAAATATCACTGCTATAAAATTCTATTATTACAATAATTAAACAATAATATATATATATATATATATATATAATTTATATCCAAGAAAACTGTCGAATTTTTTTAAAAAAATATCTTTATTAAACAAAATTATCAAAAAAGTATTTAAATTTATAAAATATTTAAAAGCTATTTAAAGATTCTGGATAATAATTCAATTATTATTAAGTATTGTATTACATCAAAAAATATATTAATTTTTCCGATCTCAACTTTATTTGATATTTTTTAGGGGTGAAAATTAGTGTTTATTGTTTTATTTTAGATCATAAAAATTGTTTTTCATAACTTTTTTAATCTCAAAAATTTTTTAAATAAACCCCAAACAAAAATTTTTAACACATCAAAATTCGATTAGTGAAAAAAAAAACTTATTTAATCAATTCAAGAAGATTTACCAAATTAGAACCATTCACTAATTGAA
Source organism: Anaeramoeba flamelloides (assembly GCA_027625915.1). Classification (NCBI taxonomy): domain Eukaryota; family Anaeramoebidae; genus Anaeramoeba; species Anaeramoeba flamelloides. The sequence continues at coordinate 4,182,888 of JANTQA010000032.1, read as the reverse complement.
ATGTTAACACCTTTTTATAAATTACAATCCTCATAAAACAATAAATAAATAATTATCAATACAAATAAAACATGGGTTTGTTGAAAATTTTGGAGAGAGCAAAACCAAAAAATACATTGGTAAATTTGTTTAAATTCTATTAGGATTATTGATCGATCAAAGGTTAGATACTACCAACTAATTTTATTTGAGTTATTCTATTTGGAACAGCTTGACTTTAGAATAATATCAATTGTTAAAAAAAATTTTGATCGAACAAAAAAAATTATGTAATTCAAACAATGAAATGAAAACAAAAACTAAAAGATGAAAAAATGATTTTCATATTTTACAAAAATCAAAATTATCTCCAATTTCAATGAAATTGTATTAGTGTGATTGTCTGGAACGTTTTAGCTGTGTGGAAAATTTTGAATTTTAGTTTAGCATAAAAAATAAAAGATGAATTTTTCTAAGATCTTTAAGGTAAAAAATATTGGTTAATATTTTTTCTTGCATTTGTAAAAGAAAATTAAATTTGAGATTATATTTGTTCTTATATATTATAAACAAATATAAAAAGTGAGATTTAATCAAAATAAAATTTAGTTTGTAAAATTTTTCTTTTTCTTTCTTGATCTCAAAATGAAATGAAATAAAATATCAAATTGTTTAAAATAATAATTGATAAAATTAAAATCTTTTAAAAATGGGAATTCGTTTATCTAAAGTATATAAATAACTTTCTTTGGTTGTATTTTATTTGATAATTTTGAAAAGATGTAGCCTATTGCCTTTTTGAAAAGATAATTTACAGAACACTGTGACTAATCCCTTAAAATTATATAATATATGTAAAAATCCAATTTTTTGTTAATTCTGTTTATAATTTAACAATTTGTTTTTTTGTAGTATTATTTTAGGGTTATTCTACTAACCAGTGTTGAATATTCCTAACCAATATCACAAATTTCTACCATTTTTTTTTGAATGTGGGATTCTTGTTGTTGAGCATAAGAAGACACATCTACCAAAACCCAACTCAGACTTAAATTGAATTTTGGGGTTAGACCTTGAGTGTGTGTGAATAATAAAAAATATTATTTGATTTTATTTATGATTATTTAATCATAATTAAAAAATTTGTGAATAAAAATAATTATTTTATGAAAAATCTAAAAAAATTTTACGTATTTTTTCCACAAAGATTCCAATTTCGTCTATTAAAATATTAAGGGGTTAGTGTCATTATAAATTTGGTTATATTAAAGTATTGTGGAATTTGGGTTTAAATGATATTAGTACTACATTTTTCAAATGACTCTAAATAATCTCTTATAAATTATATTGAACAAATAAATTATTAGATTTTTTACTAAGGATTACACAAAAAAGTTTTCATTTTGAATTTTTTTTTTTTAATTCCTTTTCTCCAATCTAAAAATAGAAAGACAAAATAATAGAATTCTAGTAATTAATATTTCTGATTTTAGACTTCCAAAAGTAATTATTTTGAAATTGTTTAATTCAAAGGATTAACTCAACCTTCATCATCTACATAAAAACCACAACGAATGATTAATTTTATATCCTTTTTGGAAAAGTTAATTATAAAATCAGTTTTTCGAAATTTCAGAGTTTATTTATCAAAAAAATCTATTCGTTAATTATTCAATTTTTAAAAAAAATGAATTTTTTAGTAACTCATCTACATTTCGTGACAAATATAAGAAAAGTATTTTGCACCTTTGTGGTCTGAGTGTTGACGGTTTAGCCTTTAAAATTGTCTCAAAACGCAGATTTTTTTCCGAAATTCTTGGGTTTTTACTAATACAAAGGATCATTATCTATGATGAGAATCAACAAATAGCACTAACAAACTAATCGATTTTTTAGAGACATTAGAACCATGTAACACTAATGTGGTTGAAACCCAATCACCACTATCTTTTAATCTTAGACTTCTCTTTTGTAGAAGCTATCCCTTGATAATTCTTTTTTAAAATTGATCTAAAGAACATAATTTCTTGTTGATGTATTGAATTTCGCCAATTAACATGTTTCGTTTCTCGCTTCAGTGAGTCAATATTTTGACAACCGGTTAAATGTTTGTAGTGGATTCTATAGGTTAGTTGTACTAGGGTATGGCTAACTTTTTAAACGTTTTTTTTGTTTACTTTGTAAAAAATGACTTCACCAGTATTTCGAATTGAAACCAGTTAATATTACATCTTATTGGGTTTTGGAATAATCCAAAAAGGATTTCAAGTTGAGATCCTTGTTCACAGATAATTTAACAAGAGATAAGATTAACAAGGATTAAGCAAAAAAAGAAAGATCACAAATATCAATCTGTGACTTAAAATTTCAATAAACAATCCAACTAATCTGTAAAACTCTTTATGAAAACCTCAAAAGGAAAATGAAGTGATATATTGTTCCCATTAGGCAAACAAAAACCAATTTTCTTCAATTGAAAAAATTCTATTTTTGTGACTTTCTGGATTAATTAACAAATACCCACCACTACTTGAGTTAGGTGAAAATAACTTTTCAAAAATATACCTTTATTATCTTATTTAACTTCAATTTGACCAACCAAAAAAACATTTTTTAAAACATCAAAAATATTAACGTATATAATTTTTTTTCTTATTTCAGCTACTCTCACAAGCAACATTCAATAAAAAAAAAAAAAATTATTCCTATACATGAGTTCTTCATCTGAAAACACAACAACGATTGATCCAGATGAACTTAAACAATTAACAAAATCTTTATCAAAAACAAAAAAAACAAAACAATTGGTAGAAGGCTTAAAAGTACGATCACTTGTTTTTTTTTTTTTTTTTTTTTTTATTTTGTTGTTTTGAATGAATTAATTATCTTTTCTGGTTCTTTAATCAATTAACGATCAAATTTCAAAACTGATTACAATAACAACAGAAAATGAAGGACTTTCTCTCCAATCTCGAACAAGGGATCGAAACTGGACCATTGATACCGTTATCAAGAAAACTAATTGATCCAAAGTTAATTGACCATTCTAATAACCTAATCCCGATGATTTTATCCTGTTGTTTGACAGATTTATTACGTATATTTGCACCTGAACCGCCATATGGCAACAACGAATTATTAGATATCTTTAATTTATTCATCAAGCAGCTGAAGAAAATGGACAGCACCAATAGTGAATTGTTTCCGTTTTGTTTTTACTTGCTTGAAAAATTGGCGCTCGTCAAGATCTTTGTCTTGTTGGTTGACTTAGAAGAGGAAGAATTATTGGTCAAGCTGTTTAAGACCCTTTATCGTGTCTACAACCAAGAAAAATCAACAAAAGTGCAAACTTTAATTGAGTCTGTGTTTGTCTCGGTTCTGGAAGACTCTGATTCAATTTCAATGACCTTGCTCGACACAATTTTGGAAAATTTAGTTGGCAAGAAAAAACAAGAGCAAATCCCAAGCTATAAATTAACAAGAGAAATTGTGCTGAAGTGCTCTGAGCAATTACAACATTTCATAAACCATTTCATCAGCGGGCTAATTTCAGGAAACCTGGCAATTGAAACGGATCTGCGAGGCAAAATTTATGAATTAATTTATGAATTAAACAACATCAACTCAAACCTCTTATTGTATGTATTGCCGGATTTAGTTGAACAACTTCATATTGATGACAACAATATGCGCTTGGAATTGGTTAATTTATTGGGCTCCCTGTTTACGTCTCATGGCGTAAGCTTCGTTGAGCAATATCAGCAATTGTTGCTTGAACTATTGAAAAAGTTCCATGATAAGGAGCCACAAATTAGGAAAGTGATGGTCAAATTTAGCGCCAAATTGATCTTGATCGTGCCAGAATATATGATTTCTGAAATTGAAAACTATTTGGCAGACCGTTTATTGGATCCCAATGAAAAGGTTCGAAAGGCAGCTGTTTCCTGCATTTGTGATATTTCTGAGTCACACCCTGAAAAAATATCTATTGAAGTATTAAGGGATGTAGGAGAAAGAATTTTAGATAAGAAAATTAAAATCAGAATTAAGGCGATCAAAAGATTAACTTCCATTTTTTCTCAACAAAATATCTTTTTATTAACACAAGAAGAGCGAGAGCAACAAGAGCAAGAAAAAGAAAGCATGCAATTGAAATTAACAAGCAAAAAAGACAAAGAGCAAGAGCAAGAGCAAGAGCACGACACAGAAAAAGAAACCAAAAAGAGTAAAAAGGGAAGGAAGGGCAAAGGGAAGGGCAAAGGGAAATGGAAAGGGAAAAATAAAGACAAGGAAAAAGAGGAAGAACAAGAGGGGGCGCAGAATAAAAATGGTTTAAAACCATTATCGATGGATTGGATTGTTAATAATTTAATGATCTTATATTCACAACCAGACAAAACGATGAAATATTTGGTTCATAAATCATTAGTAAAAAGGCTGTTACCAACAAAGGATATTTCGGTAACCGAGCAAGCCAGGAACAGTTTTTTGGTCTTTTATTCAATGACCAAGGATGCCAAAAAATTATTTTCTCAACTTTTGAATGATCAAAGGGTTTTAATAGACCTCGTAGTTGAATATGTTGATTTAAAAAGAATGTTTTTAGATCTCGAAAATGAATTAAAAGAAAAGGAAATTGAATTAGATAATGAATTTGGAATCGACTTGGATTTAGAAAATAAAAAGGAAACGGAAAGCATGATTGAAATCGAAAAAGAAAAAGATGGAAACGAAAATGAAAAAGAAAACGAAAAGGAAAAAGAAAAAGAAAAGGAAAAGGAAAAGGAAAAGGGAAAGGGAAAGGAAATGCATGATGAGGATTCTGATGAAGAAAAAGAAGAAGAAAAACAAAAACTAAGGCAGATCAAGCAATTGAAATTCCAAATAGATTATCATTTGCAAAGAATATCGTTATTACTTCCAAGACAACAAAATTTTTTACAAATGTTGAGAAAGTTTAATGATTCTGATTTAGATCATGAAATTTTAGATTCTTTAGTCATCATTTGTGATCCTTTCACCGAACCGGAATTATTCAATGAAGCAAAAAACTCGATTTTAAATCAATTTAAAAAATCACACAACAAAAAAATGATGAAGCAATTGATTAAGAGAGTCTCTTTACATTTTATTCATCCAAAATATTTATTTTCAATTTTGAAATTATTTACAGATTGGATTAAGAAAAATGAATACCAATTGCAGACACAGACAGCATTAGAATTGTTTAACATAATCTCAAAGTCTTTCCCAAAATTCTTTCAATCCAGCTTAAAAATATTATTTGAATTGCCAAACAGGATCAAAAAAGCAAATTTAAGGGTGCCCATTTTAGAAATTATTTCGAACGTTTCAAAAAATATCGAATCAAGAAAGCCCTGGATGGTTCGTTTCATTAAGGACAAATTAACAAAGTTTTGTTTACAGGGGTCGAAAGACGAAGCCAAGTTTTCTTCAAAGATTATTACTAATCTATCGAAAAGACCCAAATTAGTTTTTGAAAAGCTATTACCAAAATTATTTAAAAATTTGAAAACTATTCACGATGAAAGTAGAATCCCCCTTTTACGCACAATTTCCCACATTGCTAGGCATCACAATTCCAGTTTTGAAAAACAATTTGAAGAAATAATACAATATTTATTTTCCAATATTTTAAAATTCGTTTTTAATAACAAGAACAACAACAATAATAATAATAATTCTGAAGATGAAAATTTTGAAAATGATGAAATGTCTGAAGATGATGAATTTTTAAATAAAGAAACTTCATCATTGATAAAATCTCTTAGTATGAAGATAATTGTTAGTTATATTTTAGGTAAAAGTAAATCAGGTAGACAGTTAAAAAACCAGTATAAATTAAATTTAAATGAAGATTCAGATTCCGACTTTGAAGATGATTTTTCACGCCTACAAGACGATGATTCAAATAGTGAATTAAAAGATTTTATCAAGAAAACTTTTAAAATGTTTTTAAGTTTCCTGATAATTAAAAAAAAAAATTTAAAAGAGGACGAAAAAAACAAAAAGAAAAATAAGAAGAAGAAGGGGAAAGGGAAAGGGAAAGGGAAAGGAGAAGAGAAAGCATCGAAAAAACTTGAGCACTCAGAAGAATCTGACGAATCGGAAGAAATTGAAGATATGTTGACTAACGAAAAGGGAAGCAAGGGGGGGGAAGAGAAAAGGGATAAAAATACCAACGAAGATTATATTCCTCTCCCGAATATAAAATTCTCCGTGGGTTGTAGAAAGGCCGCAATTTTATCCATTTTAAGATTGATGAAATTGCCGATTTCTTCAAAGTTATTGGAGCAAAGACAATTCCAAGATTTGCTTTTTACAATTTCAAAAGATCCTGATTTACAATTAAGAACCTTTGCCCTCAATGAGATCTCAAAAAGAATTGCCAATTTCAAAATTCCACAAAAATTTTTAATTTTTTTAGTTATTTTATTAACAGACTCATCAAAGACAATTATTAATACAACCAAAAAAAATTTGTATGAGATTGTGAAATTAAGAAGACAATCCTATCAATTACAAACACATAAAATGTTTGGAAAAATTGATAATCAAATTTTATATGAAATTTTACCAGAATATGTTTTTCCTAATTTGATTTATTTCTTGGCGCACCACCCCCACTTTGTGAAAGAAGGCGAAAAATTTTTAACATTTGGAATGTATCTTGAATTTTTTATAAGTTCCATTTGTTTCCAAGAAAACAATTATCCCTTTTTGATGAATATGGTAAAGATGATCAGACTTATGGAAGATGTTCAATATCAAGACAGTAAAAATATACATATAATTTGTGATATATGCTTAATATTATTAAAAAATAGAGCCAATCTTAACCGTTGGGAATTGACAGCGCATTCGGGAATCATTCTTTTACCAGATTCATTATACAAAAAGGATTCCTCATATTATTCAACTTCTAAATTGACCTTCTTGCCAAAAGGATTTGAGGCAGAACGTGTCCGTTCCATCAGTAGGCCACCACGTTCAACATTAAGAAAGCGCAGGATCTCATCTTCAAGAAAAAGTCCAAGGAAAAGCCCAAGGAAAAGCCCAAGAAAAAGCCCAAGAAAAAGTCCAAGAAAAAGTCCAAGAAAAAGCCCAAAAAAAAGCCCAAAAAAAAGTCCAAAAAAAACTCCAAAGAAAACTCCAAAGAAGACTCCAAAGAAAAGCACTCAAAAAAAAATTCCACAACTAACATTAATTACAGATGAATTTAATGATTCTTCAGAATTTGATCTTGATTCGTTAGACTCTGAAAGGGCTTCTTCACCCATTATATTAAGAACACAGAGCCAAATACAATTAGAAAAATTCCAAGCCAAACAAAATAAATTGATTTCAGTGATAACACCCACGCCCAAAAGAAAAATAAGAACAAAAAAAATAAAAAAAAAAACAGGTTCTTTGTTAAATAAATTTGAAAATGCCTCAAAGAGCCAAAAAAATAAAAGTCAAATCCCAATTGAAGAAGAATTTGAACTGTCAGAGGAAAGTGATAGTGAGAATGATAATAAGAAAAGCAAAAAGGGGAAAAGAACCCCGAAAACAAAAAAAAAATCAAACAAGAAAAAAACCACTTCAAAAAAAGGAAAAGGATCAAAAAGGGGGAAAGGTAAGACGAATAAAAAGGGGAAAGGAAACAAAAATAAAAAAACAACCCCAAAGAAAAATAACCAAAGAAAAAGGAAAACACCAAAATCTAAAAATTCACAAACTAAAAAAAAAACTAGAAAAAATTAAATTATTTTTATTACCTTTTTAAAAAAATAAAGAAAATAACTTTTTTTTAAACATTTTTTTTTTGTGTATTCGTTTTGATTTTCAACAAATTTAGAGGAACAATTTCAAAAATGGATAACTAATTCAAATTAATTTTGCATATTTTAAAATTATTTTAAAATAATTGACATATTAAACACAGCTATCGCTGAGGTTATAGAAAATATTTTCATTTAATGAGTTGAGAAATAGTTTATTATCTATAAACCTTTCTTGTATTTTATTATTATTTTATTTATTTTTTTTTTGAGAAAAATTCAACAAAAATTCACATAGAAAAAAAATTCTTAATAGTTTTTTATCAAATATTAAACTTTCACATTACAAAGTATCTAATATACTAGAATGTAATAAATATTTAAAAATATAAACTTTATTGAGAACAAATATACCCAAACACATTTTAAAAATATCAATTATTATTTATAATTGGCCTTTTGAAGAATAAATAAATGATAAGAAGAAATTGAAGTATTAGAAAATAGTTGATATATGTCTGTAGTAAGTTATATCAATCTAATATATCGTCTTTTAAAATTAAAAAACCACCAATTCGTAAGCAACCTATTGAGAAAAACAACAATGTTCATTTTGATCTTCCAGGTAAGATCAAAATAAAATTACAATAAAAATAAATATGATTACTCAAAATCATTTTCACTGTTTCAATAACATTATAATAGAACAGGTTTTTACCCAGTGATTCTATGGGTACTGTAATAAAAAAATGCGAATGAATTCGACATGATACAGCCGTTCCAAAGCTACCATAAAATTATTAATAAACCAAAATTCAATTTTCTAGACCTAGTTTCCATTTTCGAAAAATTCTGAAATAAGAGTTATTATTCTAAAAAAAAATTTTTAATAAATGAATTCTTATTCAAATTTTTACAACATCAAAAAAAAAACAATTAAAGATCCCATGAAACTTATAAATTATCAGTCTAAAATAGCTCAAAAAAATATCAATATTTACTGATCTTTAAAAATTTACATTTTTTGAACAATATTTTTAAGTTTCATGGGATCTTGGGTTTTTTTTTATTTTTTTTGATGTTCCAAAAATTTGAATAATGGCTCATTTATTAAAAATTTTTTTTTGAATAATAACTCTTATTTCCAAATTTTTTCAAAATGTAAAATAAGAATAGAAAAATCAATTGTGTTTTATTTAAAATTTTATGGTAGCCTTGGAACGGCTGTAACAAAAAAAATATAAAAAAAATTAAAGTAAAAATGTAATAAAATCATTTACATTTTTGAAATTTCCAAAAGAAATTTTTTCTTCTAATATCATTTTGAAACCTTTAACATATATGTATTTCTTTCATTACAACTGGGGTAACTTTGAAAGGAAAATAGTTTATTGTTTCTTAATCTGTACTTTTTTCTTGAATTTTTTTTTTGTTAAAATTAATAAATAATAAGATTTAAATTTAAGATTGTTTTAATATTCACCAAAGGATATATTTATGAGAAATAGTTAGCTATTTAGATTTTAAAATAACCCATTTCCTATTTGAAAAACAATTACCCCTTACTTTTTAAGAAAGATAAAAAATGCCATTTAAAATTGATTTCTTAATCGTTTTTTCTGTTGTAAAAAAAAAATAAGATAGAAAAAAATAAAATTTTGAAAGTGCATAATGTAGATTTATTTAATTTGAATTTTGTTTTAAATTTTATTTGTTATTTTTTTAAAAAAAATAAAAAAAAAAAAAAGATCTTTAAAGTAGTATCTCTATATTTTAATCTGAATCATCTGAATCATCAGAGTCATCGGAGTCATCCGAGTCATCGGAGTCATCAGAATCGTCAGAATCATCACTTGAAGAACTTTCTTTTTTTTCAGATTCCTTTTTCTCAGTTTTTTCTACTTTTATTTCTTCTTTTTCATCTGAATCATCTGAATCGTCTGAATCATCTGAATCATCAGAGTCATCAGAGTCATCAGAGTCATCAGAATCATCGGAGTCATCGGAGTCATCGGAATCGGAATCTTCTTTTTCTTCTTTCATTTCTTTTTTTTCTTTTTTTTCATCAGAATCATCTGAATCATCTGAATCATCTGAATCATCTGAATCATCTGAATCATCAGAGTCATCGGAGTCATCGGAGTCATCGGAATCGGAATCGGAATCTTCTTTTTGTTCTTTCATTTCTATTTCTTTTTCATTATCATCTTCTTCTTTGAGTTCCACAAGATCGTCATTTTCCATTTCTAATTCTAGTTGTTGTTGTTGTTCGAGTGTCATACTTTTAAGTTGTTCTTGAGCTTCCTTCATTACTTCCAAATTTTTTCTTGGTTTAATTCCTGTTTCATAAAATTTCAATCTTTCTTCAACTTGTTCTTGAAGTTTTCTACCAAAGATGTCTGTTGTTATTGGAGAAAATGCATCGTATCTGGCGGCGAGTGAGCATTTATTTGCAAGGAATCTGGACATTCTTCCCTTATTTTTTTGGTAAGCTTTACCAATATAAGTTGATTGAAACAATAACCCGTATTTTGGTGTTTTTTTATTTTTTCGAAGAGCTCTAAATAAGGCCTTTTCAGCACCAAGAATTTGGACTGTTGAGGAAGGGTATTTGGCAAGGCTTGTTAAGGATCCGGCCTTGGCAATTAATTTGGCACCGAGATTTTGACCAATCACAACAGAAAGATTTGGTGCGATCTTGCCCATTTTTTCCTTCAAGTAGCTCTCCAAACTTTGATGGTATTCAAATAGTTTTTCAACACGGTTAGCGAGGGCATATACTTGGACGGAGTCCAATGGTGTTAATTCCATACCGATCGAAGACTTTGTTGCCTTAATTATCTGCTCCACGAGTTCAGAGTCGTCGAGGATCTCCATAAGTTTGTCTTCCTTTTCCTTTGTGATGACTTCTCGATCGTTTAAGGCAATGGCAACCTTGGCAAATTGGTAATTGTCGGTAACCAACTTTCTTAATTCGGGGAAATGCCATCCATACCATTCCTTAAGTCTCATCGAAAAGGTATTCAAATCCTTTGTTATTTGATCAATAATGGAAACAGCTTGGATTACCATAGTATCGACTTTGTTCACATTGAATTTCACCTTCACTCTTGAGTATGACCTTGACAGTGCTTGTTGTCCTTTGACCAAATTTGTGAACTTTTGTTGGGGAATAAATTGTTTAAGGTGTTGTCTAATTCCTCTCATTAATTCAAAAATGTTTTGTGCAGTGCTGCATCTTATTCCAAACTCTTCAGAGATTTTTCCTCCCAAGGTTTTGTCACATACTCCCAATTCAAATTTTTTTCCTTTCATTGAACTTAAATTTGTATCTAAAAAATTTCTGAGTGTGTCATGAATTGTTCCTAATTAGATGTAAAGTTTTATTATTGAATTTTGTGATTTTTTTTTTTGTTTTTTTTTCAAAAACGTAATATTCAAATTAAAAAAAAAATAAAATAATTAATATTAGTTTTGGATCTTGGTTGTTAAAAAGAAATGTTAAACAAATTCGTGTATTTGAGATCTTTTTTAAAAGGATCTTTTTTTTTTCTTTTTTGATCGTGCTTAGAAATTATGATAAGAAAGGTTAATGAAACAAAAAAGATTTTGTTTTTTTTCTTTTTTCAAAATTCATTTTTTTCTTGTCATTTTTTAATTTTCTTTTTCTTTTTAGATTTTGTTGAAAAGCATAAATTCAAGAAAATTAAAAAAAAAAAGAAAAAAAAAAAAAAGTAAATAATACCTTCGGCAATTGAAGTTGCATTAGCAAGTGCCTCTTCAGGTGAGGAAAAAGGTAAAAAGGATTTCAATTTTACCAATTTTCCAAATGTTTTAAAGTTTTTCATTGCTTCCTGTACAGAAGACTCTAATTGGCCAATTTCTTCATTTTGGGTTCTAGAAAAAAGTGTATAACCAAGTGCACATTCAAATAATAAAAATAATTTTCCCATCTAATTAATAACTGATCTAAAATGGATTTTAATAAAAAAAAAAAAAATAAATTACGAATCTAAATAAAAAAAAATGAAATTTTAAAAAAAAAGCATTTTGCTCAGATAAAACTCAAAGTCAAAATTTCTATTTGGAAAGAAAAATTTGTAAAAGTCTTTGGTTAGTGATTTGTAGTTAATAATTTCAGAAATAAATTACAATTAAGAAATATCAAAAACTTGTCTTTTGTCCAAAAACTGTTGGTATTTTGTTCTAGTTAAATAAAAAAGGCTTTGTTCTTCAAGTTAGTTTAATTTCGAAATGACTAGTTGTGCTTTTTAATAATTTACGGGTGGAAAGTTCAAACATCTTGAGACTAATTTTATAACGATCTTCTAACTTGTTTACTTATGTGTTGTCAAAAGAAATTAAAATTTGGAAACTATCTTGGAAGATCAGTTAATTTATGTTATTTCTATTGAGAGATATTGTGGTTACCTTACAACTCAGTGAAAATAGGAATTATATGGAATTGAAAAAAGACTCTAAATAGAGTAATTTGAAATTTAAGGGAGTAGTGGGAATAAAGTCAAAATTTTTTCTTTTTTTATATTTTCAAATTAGATTAGAAAAAACATTTTTTACTATGACGATGTGCCTAGTTGCTTTTTAGTATCTCAAGATATGTTAAAAAACAATTTATTATTTTTTATTTCACACAGACAATTAAATGCCACAGTAGAATGTTAAGTTGATTTATTTTATCTTAAAAGCATAATATTAAGTGGGCGACCTTTTATTCTTATCAAAAATCTATTAGGATATTTTTATTTTATATTAGAAGAAAAAAAAAATTCAGAATTAAATACTAAATTAAATTATATCCATATTTCTTACCAATTGAAAGGTTAGTATTTTTTCAAGAAAATTAAAAGTGTTTCAAAAAATAAAATAAGAAAATAATAAATCTTGAAAAATTATTTTTTTTTATGTACTTAAAAACAAAAAAAAACTATATTTTTCCAATTTAAGATATTTTTATTTCTCCGTAAAACGTAATATATTTACAAAAAAACCCAGTAGATTCATATCGAAATGGATTTATTAAACACAATCCCCAAAAAAAGTATTTAAATAAACAAAATCAATATCAACAATTTATTTATTCTTGTATAAAATTCAATTTTTAATTAGAATTGTTTTAAATAAAAAAAAATAATAAATTTTATGATCTCAATTTTATCAGCTATTTTTTAAGTGTTAAAATTAGTGTTTCTTATTTTCTTTTTGATCGAAAAAATCATTTTCATTACTTTTTCAATCTCAACAACTTTTCCAATAGAATTAAAAACATATAACTAAATTTGATTTCTTAAAAAGCATTTGAACCTTTTCCATATTTCATATTTTTTATTCAAATCAACTATACATTGATTTCACCCAACAAAATGCTAATTTGTTTTCATTTTTTGAAAATAATTCAACAAATATTTTGAAATAAATATGTTAGTATTTGATTCAATTTTTATTAATACCGAACCTGATTTGTTATTACCACTTAAAAAATACCCCCACTAAAAAAGATGATTTTTTTATGAAATGTTAAAAACAAAATGTTCCACTTTATTGAAAATTCCTTATTCCAATCGTTTTTTAATAAAGATTTTTTAAGCATAAACTTGAAAAAGAACTATCAATCCATTACAAATTTAATTGCCCAATTAAAAAAGAATTAATTTATATCATACACTAAAAAATTTAAAAGATGAGACAATATATAATATTTCTAAGTTTTGAAAAATAAATAAATAAAATGTTATTCTGTCAAAGTTGCCCAACATTATTTTCAAAATCAATTATTTTTTCGAATTGACCTTAGAGGAAAAAATAAGAAAAAATCATAACAATCCAAATTAAAGGATAGTTTATTTATGAATGAGGCAAATCGAATAAAGCAATCATTTTCTTAAAAATTGAAAACCCTAAATTCTTTATTTCCACCTGCAAAAATTGAAAAAAACAACAATATTTATTTTGATCTTCAATTGAAGATCCAAATAAAATTACAATAGAAATCAAATGGATTTCTCTATAATCATTCTTATTCTTTCAATATCTTTAGAATAACAGGTTTTTACAAAGTGACTTTAAATTGCAATAAAAAAAAAATTGGAAAAATAATTACATATCAAATAACAAAATAGAAAAAAAGATAAAAGCAAAAATGTGAAAAAATGATTTCAATTTTGAAATATTTCCAAAATTAAAATTTTTTATTATAATATCCATTCAAACTCTTTAAACACATATATTACACTTTTAATAACTACCCCATTGGACTGGAAAATGGTTTTACAAAAAAAAAAAAAAAAATGAAATCAAAAAATTTAAAATAAAAAACTTTTAATTATTTCAATTTGTTCTCAAAAATTGTGATATTATAAAATTTATTTTTAAAAAAAAGAAAGAAAATAGAAAAAATTAAAAAAAAAAAAAGAAAAGAGTGAAAAACATAAAAATTGAAGATGTTTATTAAATTAAAATTCACTTGAATTTTCTTTGAAACTTTCTTGGCTATTTAAATCTTCACCATATTGATTTTCTGATAATTCAAACTCGTTATCAGATTGGCTCGAAACACGATCTCCGCTTGAATCGTCAGATAATTGTAATGGGTCAACTGTAACTGTATTTTCATTTAAAATTTTTCTAGTACCTTGTGTGGGGAAAAAAGGTATTGAAAAAACAATCATCCATAGATTAGAAACAATTAAAAAAGAAATTTCCAAAAATGAAGAGTTTGTTAGCTTGAGAGATTTTTCGAAAGTAATTGCTACGATTACAATGAGAAACAAAGTAATAATTGAATTTGAGAGGAATGACCATTTCAGGTTTAATACAGGATGTGGTACACATTCAATTCTTGATTGATAAAATAGATAAAGAAACCAAAATAATGCAATTAGTTGAATCGAAACAGAGATCACAACAACCGGATAATTTGATTTTTCCCAGGGAAATAATTCGTTATGTGTAAAGCCCCAACTTTGCAACCTTCCAAATATTGCCTCTGTTGCAAGAAACGCAAAAAAAAGAACCGAAAAAAGGATTTTAATTAAATAGAAACGTAGAAATCCTCTTTTAATGTCTCCCTTTTTTATTAAGAATTAATTTTTAAAAAAAAGTTTAAAAAAATTAGAACAATAAAAAAAAAAAAAATTAATAATAACATGTTTATAAATAAAGAATAAGATTGCTTTATCACAAATATTATTCATAAAATTATCTTGAAATTGTATACTTTTTGATAAAATTTTGACAATTAAATGATGAATTTCCACGTATAGGATTTAACTTGATATATTTTGTTATTTGCAAATCCTAATATTTTGAACTTCATTCTAAAAAATTAATTGTATTCAATTTTTTCTAATTTTTTCTTTTTTTTTCTGGGTTGAATCTTTTGTAACTGCTTTTTGATTCTGAGAATTCAACCCCTTTATTTTAATTTTTGAAATAGTATTCTTTATTTTAGCTTTGTTTGATAAAAATATTTGAAAAAAAAATCTTGAAAACAAATTTGTAAAAAAATGTTTTGTAAAATAATAATAAATAGTAATGGGGGCTAGAAATCTAAGGTAATAACTTGTTTGGAATCATTCAAGTTAAGAAAATAAAGAAAACAAATCTTTGAAAAATATACTTTTGGTCGATTTTTTTTTTTCATTTCTTGATTTCAACAAATTTATCTGGATAGATGATCTTTCGTGTTAAGTATTCATCTAAAAGAAAAGTGTTAAAAATTCACACCTTCTCTGGTCTAATTTTTTTGGTTTAGTCTAGGATTAATTTCCAATCGTTCCCAAAAACAGGTTTCTCGATCCAAAACATAATTTAAAAAACCAAAAATTTTAATCAAAAAAAATGTTCAAAAAAATTGAAAATTACAGATTCAACTCTGGTTTACTTTATTTCTTTTTACAAATAGAACAATGGGTGATCTTTTGGTTTTAAAGTTTCAAGATATCTGATTACACTCAAAAAATCCATTTTTCAGTAAGGTTATCACAATTAAAAATTTTCAAAATTGATAAAATGTTCCAACTTGCTTAGAGCTTAAGAACTACATTTGCAATTGAAATTTGATGGCGTGTGAAAAAAGAGTATTCTGAGTGTTGGGAAATCTCACAAATTTTTCTTCATCGAGATCTAAGAAGGAAAAAATGACATTTTTTTAACATACCTTTTTCAGCCTCGTATCTCAAAATGGCAAAGAGGGTTGCGAAAAAACAGCTTTTTGAGAAAATTTCTTTTAAGGTGAAAGTGGCAAACCTTGTGACCTTGTTTGGGAGTTTCTTTTATTTATTTTTGGATTCTGAATTAAGATGAGAGGGTTCTTCATTTCCATCTAAAAGGTCAAAAGTGAGAAAATTGGCAATTTTTGATGATCAGTTCTTTGTTATTTCCTACAAAGGCATATTTTGATAATAAGACTTGACAAAGTATTTGATATTGTATTAAATCCTCTAAAATCCTCATTTCCTAAAATAGAAAGATCATTTTTTCTTCAACATCCATAATAATTTATTTTTTGAAATAAAAAAAACTGGCTAATTTTCCCAAACTTAGTTTTCCCAAAGATCCTCAAATGAAAAATTCTTCAAAACTTTTCCCACACAAAACCCCAACCCAATTTCTCTTGATACAACAAATTGTATTTTGAGAGAAACGATCCAAACAAAAAAAAAAATTATCAAAAAAGCATTAAAAATGTCAAGTACACTTGGCATGGATTATGTTGTTCAAAAAACAATTCGAGGAGATACTCTCCTCTTAGTCATGCCTGGGGGATTTAATTCAAGAAAAAAAAAAAAGAACCAAAAAAAAAAATAAGACTAAATCACACTGCCTTTGTAATAATTAATACAGCCGTTCCAGCCCTACAGTGAAAATTTATTAGACCCTGAAATTGATTTTCTATTCTGAAATTTTATTTTGTATGATAAACCGTAAAAGGGTTATTAAAGCTCATCATAAACTATAAAATTTATAATACTATTATTTTCCAATTAAAAAATGAAAATTTTTAGTTCACATTCCAAAAT
Source organism: Anaeramoeba flamelloides (assembly GCA_027625915.1). Taxonomy (NCBI): domain Eukaryota; family Anaeramoebidae; genus Anaeramoeba; species Anaeramoeba flamelloides. Next base: position 4,166,087 of record JANTQA010000032.1, on the reverse strand, counting down.
ATTTTTATATGAATAATAAGTTGAAGAAAACCCAAAGATCTTTACAACATCTTTTAGAAATGATATTTTTAGACAAGAAATTAAACTTCCTTAGTTAACTCTAATACAAAATTTTTACTCTGCTAATTTGATTATAGTAGTAATAAATAAAATATTTATTTTGGAAATTGAAATAAAAATTTTCATTTATTAATTGGAAAATAAAAGTCCAATATTAAAAATAAGTTTTCCATTTTTTTAGGTTTTGTAAACTGACAAATAAATTCATTAAAATACTTACATTAATGTGGATCTTCAATTTACGGAATTGTTAAAATCTCAGGTTTTTACAATTTAAAAACAAAAGATCAAAAAATACTTTCAAGTTTCCATGGTTTCTGTGATTTCTGTGATTTCAATTCTTGAGAAATTTTAATTTTTGTCTTGGTTTTTATTTTTTTAAAAAAAATAACTCGAATGAAGCAAGAGAAGTTGAAATTTTTATCTTATGATAGAAATTGAATTTTATATTTCAAAAAACACAATTTTATAATATACAACCAATTTCTATGTTTCATAAATTTTCACGGTAGGGATGTAACTGCTGGATGGTTTGGGGACAATGTAACAATTCAAAGTAACTCAATGATTTTTGATCATTGGCAATATGATCATTTAGATTTAAAGTTGTTTATTGAGAAGTGCTTTTTAATGTTAAAAAATCGTGCTTATTTTTTTTTTTCATTTTCACGTTTCTGAACAAGGTGTTCGAGTTCGCGTATCTCAAAATTTCTTTGTGAATTTTTCATTTAAAAAATTGACATAAAATGATTTTTTGAACGAAAATGGAGAATATTTTACAGTGATCTAAATAATGCGTGCACAACGGCTATAATCCGTGTTTCGAAATATAATCAGTGCTTTTTTTTCTTCTTGTGCCAAGATGACATCCAATTGACTACCCAATTGTATATCTAAACTCAATTCAATTTTGAAAGTAAACTATCTGTATATTTTCAGTAAAATTTGAATTATTCATGAAAATAAGTAAAAATTTTTCGTAATTTCTCATTTTTTTGAAATTTTTTTTCATTTTTTTGATGATAAAAATAATCTCAAAAATTTACTCTATTTTTTAAGATAAATTTTCCAATTTGATCCTTTATTTTTATAATTTCTATTCAATATTAGAACTTTAATAAACCAATACCATATTTATTTAGGGTTTATTGTTGGTTACTTTGAATGGTTGATGTATAGGTCTTCTAGAACAAAAAAACACGCTTTTTATTTTGAAACAGCACTACAAGGACAATTTAAACACCAAAAATTAAAGTTAGCCAAAACTATACATTGGATTTAAGTTATACTTCTTTTATAAATTATTTTTTCAAAGTTATCATAATTTTATGTAATAAAAAATGGATAGCTATTAAACTCTTGAAAATCTGAATACCACCCTTTTCAAAAATACCGACTTTTGAAAAAAACACCTATTTTCAGGGTATTTTTATATTGGAAAAAGTTGAAATGAATTAATTTTTGATTGAACATTAAGATTGAAAAAAGAATATATGTTGAAGCAATTTGCAGAAAAAAACCGGGAATGTATATAAAAACTTAAACATGGAAAAAAATAAAATGATAAAAAATATTCCAAAAACAGATAAAAAATCAGATTTTCAATTTAATTTAGCGATATCTTTTGATTGAAATATTTTGTGCTATTTTAAAATTGAAAAATATGTTTCCTTTTAGACTATTAAAAAAAATACTTGAAAATTATCTCTCTACTAAGTCAATTAAAAAATTCAAAAATTTTACAATTAAAAATGAAAAAAATATTACTGAAAAATTTCATTTTTTTTTCAATTCCTATTAATATCTATTAAAGTTGTAAACCTCATTGAAAATTGTTATGTATAATAATGTTTATTATATGAGTGTATTTCAAAAATACAAAATTTAGAGATTTTTTTTTGAAAAAATTTTCCTTGTTGTGTAGTGAGGGATTAAACTTTTCAACAGGCTTTATTTTGACAACAGTAAAGATCATTCTTTTACATTTTAAATGAGATTGGAACAAATTGGGTTGAGGGAAATTGGTAAATTGCAAACATATTCCTTAAAAAATGGGTTTATTTGTTTAAAAAAATTATAAAAATATAGTTGTATTGGAAAATCAATTCTTTATAATTTTTTACCAAAAGTGGAAACAGCCAAATAACAAAAGAAAACTTCACTCAAACAAATTAATGTAATACGAAAAAAAAAAATAATTAAGACGTTTTAAAACAAAAGAGAAAAAGGAAAAAGAAAAACTTACATTCGTGGACTGGCACTTATAATTTAAACTTGTTAATCTTAAGGAATCAAAAACTGAAAGCAAAAATACTAGGAAAGTCGCTAAAAAGATGGTTTCAAAAATGATTTCTACAAGTTCCCAAGCTGAAGAATCTAAATAATAAATTGTCGAATGTAAAGGATTGTTATAAAAGAAAAGCAATACAATTAAAAAGGGGATCCATTTTTGTTCGATACTTCGGCTTTTTTCAATAGATCTTCTACTTAAAAGAAACCAAACAATTAAGAAAACCAAGCAACCCAATGCAAAACAACTTCTTAAGCACAAGGTCAAAATTGATTTTGATTTTGAAACAACGGTGTACTGATTTTACCATTTCATTATTTTTGGGAAAGTGGGAAATAACAATTGAAAATTGAAACAAAAATTTAATTATTAACAAAATTTTCATTTTTTGGTTATAAATTCCAACTGTTTGATTTGTTGTTGGTTTGTTTATTGGTGTTGAAAGAGGGAAAATTTACCTGGAAGTTAATTTTTTGTAAGGCCTCAACCGCAGAATTTTCAGTGATTGTCAGGCTTAAAAAGTATTTTTTGTAATTTAAGTCTGTAAGTTGAACAAGTTGTGTTGTTTCACAAGAACGATCAGTTTTCTAACAAAAATTAATGTTAAAGAAACCAGAAACGAGAAACGAGAATCAAAAAAAATAAAAAAAAAAAATTCGAGAAAGGGTTTTAAAAAAAAAAAAGTAAATTTGATAAATTAATCAAACAAAACAAAAGAAAATAATAGAAAGGTCAACAACAAAACAAAGAATTCAATAAAATGGGTAGTATTGATATACATACACTGTTTTTTGGGAATGGGCAATTAATGATTAGTTTTTTGTCAATTACTTGGATCTCTTTTGATTTTTCTTTTGTGTCTTTGTTTTCATAAGAACCATAGATTGCACCTTTTACGGAAATTTCTTTTTCGACACCAATCACCGAATTTGTGGTCGCTTCAATGTCTATGATCATATAGCGATTTAACGAATTTATGTCTGAGACTGATAATTCATAGAAAACTTGTGAATCGTTCAATTGTTGAGCTTCATAGCTAACATTGGAATTGATTGTTTCTTCAGTGTTTGGTGAAAAGAAAGCAAGAAGTACAGCAACTGCAATAAGTGTTAGACATTGAATTAAACAATATCCTCTTCTTTTTGTTTTGGAAAAATTATCAATCAACATTTTTTATTCTTTTTAAGTTGAAGAATTACAAAAAAAAAATGAAATCAAGTTATAGTGTTTTTATCACTGGCCTTTGTTTTACGATTTGTTTCAAAATAAATGGAACAAAATTTTCATTCAGCTTTCCCAAAAGAAGATATTAAAAATCATGTAACATTTCAAATTTTTACTTTGGTAGAGAATCTTAAAAGAACACAAAAGAGTTAATTTCCCCTTTACAATTGTTATCCGAGCTTAAAATAGTTCTTAACTCAAAAAAACTTTTTTAGTTGAAAAATAAAGTTGATAAAATTTGCTTTTTTCTTTTGAGGAGAATTTCAAATAAATCAGAAAAATTCAAATTGTGTACTATTTGCAGTCAGAATAAAGTGAAAAAAAATTTCATTCAGCTTCCTAAAAAAGACTTTTAAAAATCAACGAATTTTTCAAATTTTTAATTTGTGAAAATCATCATAAATTATTAATTTATCTTTGGGAATAGGTGATTTTGATGATTCATATTAATTCTTGGGAGTGGTGTTATTTTCGGAAAGCTGAATGAAAATTTTTAATCTTTTTATTTTACAATTAACAGTAATGCAAATACACTTGTTTGAAGATTAGCAAGGGAAATTTTTATGTGATAAAATTTTAATTGAATAAAATTTTTTTCAATTCTAAAATTTTACTTTGACTGAGAATTCTGAATTCACCTATTATACAAAAAAATCTTGAATAAAAAAGAATCAAAAAAATATTCATCACAAATTACAATCTCATTCTTGCAAAATAAAATTTAAAAAAAAAAAACATAAGGGAATGGAGTGAAAATTCATTTTTTTTTTTTGATTTAAACAAATCCACAGAGTTTTTTGGTGAAAAACTATTTGTTACATAATAAAGGGATCAAAATTTTCATGTAACTTTCCAAAATTACTGTAGTAAAATAAAAGCCTGCAAAAAAATGTAAACCATATTTCTAAATAAAAAGTGTGTTTGTTTTGTTAGAGAAGACCTATACATCAACCATTCAAAGTAACTGATAATAAACCCCGAATAAATATGATATTGGTTTCTTAAAGTTCTATTAAACAAAAAGAAATTCTTAAAATGAAGGATCCAATTAAAAAATTTATCTCATAAAATAGAAGAAAATTTTTCTTAAAATTTTTATCATCAAAAAAATTCAAAAAAATATAGAACATTCTGATATATTTTCAACAAATTGCCATCCTAATTTAAATTTTACTAAAAATATCCAGAGGTTTACTTTCAAAATTGATTTGAACTTAGGTATACTCTTTGGTGTTCGATTTGATGTTGCCTTGGAACAAGAAGAAAAAAAAAAGCACGGATTATATTTCGTAATACCAATTATAGTAGCTGTGCACGCATTTTTTTGACAATTGTATTTTCTCACAAGTCTTGGAATATTTCAAACTTTTAATTCAGTGAGAAGATAAAGTATTTCATTTCCCTTTTTATAATTGGGAACTTTGATGCTTTTTTATCTTAAGAGGTGTGATTTTTTTGGAAACCTAAATGAAAATATTGATCTTTTTATTTTGTAATTAACTGTAAATCAAAATTTTTGATACAACTCATATTTTACCATAAAAAAGAAATAAGCAAGATCCTATCTTTGGTGAAAGTGAATATGGGTTTTCAGTTATTTCTTTATAGATATTTATCTTATAATCAATTTTATTGCTTGCTGAAAAACAAATTATTTTTTTTTCGAAAATTTAAGAAAAGATTTTATATTCAACTTTTTGCCTAGGTTTTTATTTAATTTGAAATAATTGATTACAATATTTGATTTTATTCAATTCTATTGACCAATTAAGAACTTGACAGTACTTACTTAATTCCAAAACCCTGTTAAGAAATTTTTTATAAGATATAAACATATTGTGATTATCTACCAAGAATAATAGAGATATTATATTTTGTTTATTAATATTATTAAAAATATTATTCTTTATTAAAATTATTCAAAAGTTGATTTTTTTTTCTATTGAATTACCCAGCCTGTTATATGGATATATCCAGACTATGAAAATAATTGTAGAATCTGTATACCCCAATTAAAATAATAAAAAAAAAAAATTAATAAATCTTATAAATTAAAAAATAATTATAATTCTAATATTATTACAAAAAAAGATTCAAATCACTTATTATCAGTGGTGTGTAATAAAAAATAATTTTAAGTCTTTAATAAAATGCTTGATTAAAAATTTAGGAATTCAATGAAGTGTCCGTCAAGTACCATAGAGTGCCGAGATTTTCTAGAATTCAAAATAATTTAAGTAAAATCAAAGATTTTACTCAATTCTTTTAAATCCCCGAAAAGATAAAGGAAGTTTTTTTTTTTTTAATTTAAGAAATAATAACCAAATATTTCTTAAATTTTCTTTTTATTTTTCAAATTAAAAAAACTCACTGGTAAACAATAGAGATCAATAAGATCCCCCATAAATAATAAAAATAAAAAAAAAAAATTCATTTTTTTTAATTCAGAATAGCAGATTTTAAAAATTGTTACAATAAGACGGCTACAATATTCTATTCAATTTAACTACAATTAATAAATAAATGAAAAAAATAAAACACATCCTACATAAAAACTGACAAAGAGTAAAAACATATAAGAAATCAGATTTATTTTGTGGATAGATACGAAAACAAAAACATAATCACCCTAAAAACAAACAATCAAAAAAGGGAATAACAAAAATCAAGTTGAAACTTCCAAGAGAAAGAAGAAATTTAAACAGTAACCATAAACCCACACACTTCACAATTTTCGACACACATAAACACAAAGAAAATACGAAAGTCTGTATACCCGAATTATTGTAAATCGAATCACCAAGTACTTCCAAATATATAATTATTAAAACAGCATTAATGGAACCCTTATACAATTTCACAATAATAAATAGAATAACAATCAAAATAAAAACTTAAAACAACTTTTATTCTAATTTTTAAGTTAAAATCATAACTGTATGGGAATAAATTATTTTATTATTATTTTATATAGATATAAAAGAAATAAAAAAAACACCTTTTTACTTTTTAATTATTTTTTATGTTTTGAATTCTTAATTATAATAATATATAGTAGAATTTCTATCAAATGTTTGTATAATTATAAAGACTTCTTTAAATTATTATATATTTCTTTTTCAACCTTTAAAGCTATCTAACATATTTTTTGTATTTAGATTTAGAACTATTTATTTTTTCTTTTATGGTATATATCAATGATAAATAATTATATTGATTCATTTTTAGAAATTCTTATTTAGTATTTCTCTCATACGGTATTTAATAATAGTTTTGAATAAAAAAATAATTTTTGATAACTTGGGATTTTTAAATTGGATTTATTGTTTCAGCCAGTCTATATAAATACTTAACCCCTAAAAAATATTATTTTGAAGATGCTAAAGTTATCAGAACCAAGTGAAGAGTGAATTAACATATATTCTATAAGTATTTAATCATAAAATTTACTTTATAAACATTTGAATTGGATTTTATGTTGATTAGATACAAATTCAATAAAAAATAAATTCTGAAATAGCTACAATTTATTATATGTAAAACGAAACAAACCACTGTTTGAGATTCTTCAAATACCCAAAGAATTGCCCCCCCCCACAAAAAAAAAAAAAAAAAAAAAAAAAATAAAAAAAAAATAAAAAAAAAATCATATAGTTAAATCACACTCCTTTATGTTATCCAAACCAAAGGAACTTTTATAAAAGATTCAAAAGATTTCCATAAAATTCATTTTCAAACCTTTAATGTATCAAACATTAGATTTTTATACCTATAGTTCTTGGATTTACTACAAAACATTAACTTTTGGAGTTGAATCAAATCAATATAATTCAATACAATTGGTGGAATTTATTACATTCTTTATATCTTCAAACAATTAACCAAACACTTATATTTTCAAGAAGAATAATCCAAAAATCACAAAAAACCAAACGAAAAACAAAAAAAAATCCTTCAAATCTTCATAAAGTAATAAATAAATTCCTGGTGAAAAATTATAATATATTTTCAAAATTATATTTTAAAATTAATTTGAATTTTATTGGGTTTATATTAATACTATTTTCTAAAAAAAAAAAAAAAAAATTTCTTTGTTGATGTTATGAGATCTGCTCTACAATTCAAAAAATTATGATTTGTTATTATTTGGAATTTGGGCACTGATAAAAAAATTTATTGTTTTTTTCAATTTCAAATAATTTTTTTTTCATTTAACTTGGTGACCCAAAGCTTAAATATCTTCCTTGAATATAAACCCCTTCCAAAAATTTGGACACACCCAAAATCAAAAATAGGCAAAACAACACTCAATTTATTATATTTTTACAAAAGTAATATAAAACCAAATTTTAGTTACCCAAGTATTAATGTTTATATAAGTAAACATATTCATCCAAATCAAAGAAAAAAATATTGGTGTGAAATAATTAAAATTGGTGTGTCCAAAATAATTAAACGAGCTGTAAACAAAATAGAATTTGTAAATTTGTTGAAATTTTACCAACAATTGTTGATCGATCAAAGGATAAGATAGCATTGACAAAATGTGTGGGGATTTTTCAATTTAACAAACTCAGCACTAAGCTTTTATCAACCACTGAAAAAAATTTACGATCTACCGAAATAGATTTCGTAACTGGAAAAAGAAAATTAAAACAAAACAAAAAAGACAAAAAATGAAATAGTTTGTAAAATCAAAATTATTCTCAAATTCGGTTGAAAGTGGAGTATTGCTATTCTTTCAACTGTGTAAACTGGGTCTAAATTTTTGGAATTTAGTTTATAAGGCTGAAATAAAAAAAGATATAATTAATTTAAAAAGAAAATTTTCACAAGTAATTGTTCTACATCAACAGTGTGAAAGTTTTAAAATATAAGTTAACAAAAAAATATTACTCAAATATTTACTCCCTGAAATATTGTAAAAAGACTAACAAAATTTATTGAAAAACACTTTTGGAATATTTCAAACCACTTTCAAAGATATGTAATTTTTTTTTTTTTTTTTTTTTTTTGGAGAAAAATACCTGGATCCACTCTATTAATAATTATATAATAAATGGTAATTTCATTACATTTCCTTTATTAAATGGATTGACCAATAATTAGATTATTGTAAATCTTAATGAGATTAGAAAAAAGAATATTTAAAATAATTAAAAAAAAAACAGGTATTTGAATAATATATATATTTTAGGAAAATAAATGATACACTTTATTCTTTATAAAAAATAAAAGCTAAAATTAAAATCATCAATTCAAATATTTTTTTTTTTTTTTTTTAATCAATTTCAAGCAAATCATAAAGTTGTTTATAAAGGGTTAAAATATTTGGGAATTGTGATATTTCTTCCTTATGCCTTGACAGTAATTGTAATTGGCTCTTTATATTTTTAAGTGAGCGTCTGATAAGTAAGTTTTTATCAAACACTTCTCTTTTAGTTTTTTTTTCTTTCTCCAATTCTGCTAGCATTCTATGCATTTTGGCTTCAATCACACCAAATTTATTTTTGATCGATTTCCGAAGATCTAATAATTCTTGTGAAAGCTTTTTAGTCTTTTCTTTTTTTTCGTTTAATATTTTTTGGTGTATTTTAAGAATATCATCAAAATCCTTAGTTACTCTGTCAACCAAATATTTCTGTAATTCAAATTTTTCAATTAAATTATCTTTGGTGGTTGTTATAATCAATTCAATTTCTTCTAAATTTTCTTCAATATAACTTTTTGTTTTGATTACTTTTTGTTTCTGTATGTCAATTGTTGTTTCCTTTTCTGTTTCTTTTTCTATTTCTTTTGCTGTTTCTTTTTCTGTTTCTGTTTTTGTTTTTGGTTCTTTTTCTGTTTCTTTTTCTTTTTCTGTTTCTGTTTCTGTTTCTTTTTGTTTTTCTGTTTCATTCTTTTTTATTTTCTTCGTTTTTTCTTTATCTTGTTCTTCATCAGTTTTTGGTTCTTCTTCTTTTTTCTTTTTTTTTTCGATCTTTTCTGTTTGGTTTTCTGATTTTTGTTTGTCTAATTCATTTTCGTTCGATTCAATATTAGAACTTGTTGAATTCGAAAAATCCAAAGTTGTTTTATCTTTGCTATTTGTATTTTTGGTCTCCAGATTCTCAATGGGTGTTACTAATATTTGTATTAATTCAATTCTATTTATTTCAACAACTAAAGCAGGAAGAAATTAAAAAAAAACAAAAAGAAAAGGAATTTCTATTAAAAAATTGTTTGTGGCTTTTCGTTTTCTTTGTTAAAAAAAAAAGAAAAAATTAAAATATTTACGAGAAAACGCAAAAATTGCCAAACCAGTTTCACCTTGAAGATTATTATACTCGAGAGTAAGACGTATAACTTCGTTATTCACAAGAGATCTAAGAATGTCAAAATAGATAATAAAGTTTGTGTGAAAAATTACTTTAAAAGCAATGAAAAAAGTAAAAAAACGCGCCAATTTTAGAAAAAAAAAAAAAAAAAGAATTTTACTTTAGTTGTTGGAGAGAGGAAACAAGAATTTCAAAAGTTTTTTTTTTGGTTCTTTTTTGAACAACTGGAAACAGATCGTCAATAGTGAGAGCTGTTAATTGTTTAGATTTTTCTAGTTTTAAAAATTTTAAAAGGCTAGGGTTTGCTGTAAGCCAACACAAATTCGTATCAATAATTGCAATAAAGTTTCTTTGTTTTTTAACAAGCTTTAAATACTTTTTGATTTTTCGACGAGAAACAGAAGAATAAATCTCGTTTCCCATAAGTCAAATTTGCTTCCCCCAAAGCGAAAATTCCAAAATAAAAAAAATGGTTCGAATCATGTAAGAAAGGCACTTCAATTGTTCTCACTTTTTTTTGCTTGACAACACTTTTTTGGAAAGTAATCCAAATTAAGAAAGAAATAAATAGATCAAAATTAAATAACTTTCTTTTGTGAACTTTTTAGATTAAAAACTTTGAAATACTTTCAATTTTTTTAACTCTTTTTGGTTTTTCTTAAAAACAGTTTCTATTTTTCAAAAATACACATTATTCTCAATTTTTGTTACCTATAAAAAAATTTCGAAATATTTCAAAATCTAACTTTTTTTTGTGCGGTTTTATCAGACAAATTCTTAAAATAAACCAAAAACACACTACCTTTTGGTATGGGTTTCTTTTGATCCTTTAATCAAAGAATAAAATTAATTTTGACAAAAAAATTTGTTTTTTGAGTTGTTTTGGTTTTTACTTTTTGTTTTGCTATCGTCAAAATAAAAAGTTCAGAAAAGTTTAATCTGTGTTTCAAAATCAAAAAGCCTAATTTTTTGTTATAGAAGAACTCTACTTTAAACAATCAAAGAAACTGACACTAAACTCAAAGTAAATATGATACGGTTTCTTAAAGTTCTATTATTTAAAAAGAAATCGTAAAATTAAGGAACAAATTAGAAAAATCTATTCTGAAAAATATAGTAAATTTTGTAAGAAAATTTTTATTCAAGAATGAAGATTAAATAAAAAAATGAGAAAATTAAGGGAGTAGCCACCATAAAGTTAAAATTTTCAATTTTTTAATATTTTGAAAGAAGATGGGAAAACAATATTTTTTACTTTGGTTATTTCTTGTTACTTTTTAGTATTTAAAGTTCTTTCTGAAAAACAAACTATTTATTTTAATATAAATGGGAAAATAAAATTTCCAAAATAGAATGTTAAGTTGATTTATTTGATCCACTTTGAGAAATGTCTTAAATGGTGTCACTTTTATTCTTATCATAACATTTTATTATGTCATTTTTTTTATGTTGGTTAAAAATCTAATAAATTGTGTTTCAAACCAAGCACTTTAAAGAATCAAAATCAAACATAACTACAACTAAATAAACACCTCCGTTTTAAGATCAAATTATAAATTAAAAAAAAGTGAAAGTGTGTTTTTTTATTATTTACAGGAGGATTTTTTATTTCCCCTTATTTGCCGGAATTCCTAAATTATAATTTAGGAATTTTGTTAAAAACTCAAAAATAAATTTATTACCAACCAGTGCTTATAAATATGATGAATCTCTTTTTCTAATAATATCAAAAATAGAAATAATATTATTTTTTAATATATTAGCGATATTAAATTTTTATAATTCAGATATCCAGATTTTAGGATTATTTTCATAGGCTGGGCAGTTCAAGAGAAAAAGATCCAAATCTTGAAAAAGTGAAAGTGTTGACTCCTGCTATAAAATTATTATTTTTATTAAAAATACTCTAAAATTTAAAAAGGTATTACCGTTTTGGAACAAAAGAGAAATAGGAAAAAAAGTGAAACACGGTTTTTAATGGGTAACATAACTCAGTATTCAACTAAAATCGATTAAAAGAAGAAACCAATAAGCTTCAAATAATAACCCAGTATATGATTATCAATCAAACCAACAAATATGATTTAAATCTAATTGAATTATCGAAATTGCAGGTGTGGTTTTGTAAACCCCAAGAATAGTCAATTTTTTGAACGCATTTTTAATAATTAATCAATCAAATAAAAATCCGATACCAAAAGATAATATTAAAAAAATTTTTGTATGTTAAATACTCCATTTTCTCATTGTTTATTAATTTATTCTTTTTTTAATTGGATCTTACTTTTCATTTTCAGCAATTTGCCCAATTAAAAACATTGTTTCACTTTTTTTCCCTGTTTCACTTTTTTTAACACAACGGTAATATGTACTTTAGATATATAAAAAAAAACGGAAATGAGAAAACAATCTGAAGATCGTGCTTTTTATAGCAAGGTTTTTTTTTGTGAAATATTTTTATTTTAAACAGCTATTTTGAAAAAAAGATTGTGTCAAGTGATTGTTTTAAAGAAAATTAAAAATATTGAATACACTTAAAAATGATTTCTATTATCCTGGGTCTTTTTATTGTTAGTAAATCTAATATGATAATAAGTTGGGATTTAAGTATTATTCTAAAAAATCTAAATTATTGTAGATGGAAATGTTCAACCAACCCACCAACAAGGTATAAAACCACTAGAAAAATTATCTTTTGATCTGATCACTAGTTTAATTTGTTTCTTTTAGTTTATTTTTCAAAATTGATTATTTCTGTGCAGATCTTTTGTATTCTCAAATTATTATTTCGATAATTGAAAAATATGTTAAAATTACTTGAAAAGTTATGAAGTATGAAATTCAAATTAATTTTTAACTTTGGTATGAAGACAAATTTCATTATTTGTAATTTACTCTAATTAAATAGCATCTTACAAATCGAAATAATTTCACTGTTTACTAAAAATGATTAGGAATTGAAATAAAAATGCTAAATTAAACATTTACTTTGAAATGAATAATTATTATGAGTCTAAAAGTATTTTTTAAAATGCACAAACTAAAGAATATTAAAGATTGGAAAGGTAATTGAAGAAATAATTTTCTTTTAAATTTATTGTTCTGAGATATTTTTCTAAACTTATTAGTTCAAGTTGAGTAAATATTGTAAAAAAACATTGAAATAAATCCTAGTTTAATACTTCTAAAATAAGGATATATTTGTATTTATTAAAATTCAAAAAAATTATCTAGAAAATATTATTGCACTTTTTTAAGATAAAAAAAGTGGTTTATTATTTTATTAAATATATTATCAGTTACTAAAATAATTCAAATATGGTAAAAAAATTAAGAATTTAATTAATATTCATATATCTATTTAATCCTCTTAAAAAAAGAATATTATCAAACAAAATGAATTCCTTTTAAAAGTTTGATACTATTAAATTAAAATTTATATAAAAAAATATATACCCACAAAACATGAAATTATCTATTCTAAAATGTAATTTTGAAAAAAACATAATTATTAGAATTTTTTTTTTTGAGATCTCTAGATCATTTGCATTTAGATTTTGGGAATATTTAATTTTCAGATTATAATCGAATAATTACAAATGATTATATAAATACAACTTGAAGAGAAAAATTGAATAATTTAGTCTTTTATCTCAAAAAATAACCACCCTAAAAAAATTAAATAAATTTCTCCAAATTTAATATTTTTAATTATATTTTTTCTGAAATTATAATTGTTGATTTTAGCAAAATTAAAGTTTTAGATTTTGTTTTATTAAAAATTTTTGGGAATCAAGAAAATATGAAAACCAATATAACTTTTAATAAACTTTCACATATTTCAATATCAGTAGTTATTATGGTGTTGCTACCCCCTTAAGTAAAATTTGGAACAAATTGGATAATAATTTAAAATTTACAGAAAACTTCAAGGAGTTACATTCAAAATTTTATTTGAACTAAGGTATACTACATGATAGAAAGTTGGATGTTCCATTGGAACTAAAAGTAAAAAAAAAATCAAAAGATGATATTTTACAACAGAAAAATGATTAAATATCAAAATTGGTCAAATTTTCTTTTTATTTCAAAATAGTCAATTCCATTAAAATATACAGACTGTAGGCATTTAAAATCCCCTTTATCAACATGTTATGGTATGTTAGGGTAGGTTAGAGTATGTTAGTGTAGACTTATGTGGTTTGGAAGGTAAACTAGAAAATTTTAGCAAGGATTTTGAAAAAAAAAATACTTAAGAAACCTATTAGAGATTTGTAACTTCCTTAAAGGGTATAATATCCCACTTAACTATGGTGGTTAAAATTTATTTTCAACAAATTTTTAAAAATATTTTATATTGATGATTTTCAGATTTTGGATTTTCTACAATTTAAGTAATAAAATACCACTAACCAAAAACAAAATAATATTTTTGATTTTTCCTCCCACAACTATTTTAAAACCATTAAAAACTTTCATACCAATAATAATAAACAAGAAACTCTTCAAAAAATACGAAAAATTTCAATTTGACCAATTTTGAAATTTAATAATATACCCTTTATAACACGCATTATCGTTGTTGGACACACATTATTTTGACCACTATTTCTAAAAACTCATTAACCAAGTACTTGATAAATATATACCAAAGAAGAGATTTATCTTAATAGTTTTTAATTTAGTTCAGTTATGATTCTAAAAGTACGAATAATTTAATAAAATTGAATAGTTTCCCAATAAATCAAAAAAATCTCAATTCCTACTCTATGATCAGTGAAGATTTCACTAAAGAACATAAAAACCAACCCCCCCCCCCAAAAAAAAAAAAAAAAAAAATAATATGCAAAAATTTATTTTAATCAATGGCACAAGAATCAAAAGAAGGCTTAACCAAAAATTAATTACTGCATTTTTGGTGTATATTTAGAATTCTTTTCGAACATCCATCCTTAAATCGATCTTTTCGAAAATTATTTTTTTTTTACTTTCAAAAGACTTTAAACAAGTTTTTGAAATTTGGAAAATGTTGACATAGGATCCCAATCTGGAAAGTATTATAATTGTTGGACTGAAAGTTAAAAAATCTTGAAATTTTTCGTATGGATTATTCTAGTCTTGTTATAGGCCGTTGAAAAGTTTCAAAACAATATAATCTCAAGATTTATTGTTCGATATTTTAAAATAAAATTCGAAAAATTCTTAAGGATCTATTATTTCAGGTGATTTCAATCAGCCTCTAAGTATTAGTTTTCAAAAATAAAATGGAAACTGGTAAATCTGATAAAAATTAATCTTTTATTTACATTCCTCATTTTTAGTAATAAAGTTTATCTAAAATAGAATCAACATCCCAATAATTCAAATACTTGCGGCGATTATATGAATTGATAATAGCAATACTAGAATTTATAAAAGTATCCAGTTGGGAGTAAAAGATATTTTTATCTGTAAAAAATATTAAATCAACTTGATAAAAGAATTTTTATTGAATCAAACTTGGAGATATTTAGTTTAATTGAAAAGAACTTATAAATATAAAAATATTGTTATTTTCAAAAAAAAAAAAAAAAATGTAATATATATATATATATAATATTAATGATAAATAATGAAAGTGTTCGTCAAGTGCCGTCAAGTGCCTAGCTTTATTTGAGGTTTTCTACTTTATATGTAACGTGTTCTAGCTTTTCTTTTTCAGTATTATATGTAAAATATATTGATTTTTGTTCGATTTTTTTGAGTTTTCTATTTATTTGTGAAGTGTTCTAGGTTTTTTTGAATAAAAAAGAAAATTATCTAAATTTTTGGTTTATTTCTAACATTTTAAAAAAAACCTAAACTAGTTTTCTAAAAATTAAAAAGAATAAAGAAAAAGTATAGATATCATCCAATTCGTTTAAATTCTGAAAAGCCTAATGGGAAATATTTATAATCAAAAACTCCTCACTTTTATAGAATAAGAAAAAAAATTAATTAAAGACTCTTTATAAAAACAAAAAAAGGTAACATTATCAGAGAAACGTTAAAAAGTTATTTTGTAAAATTTCACAAATCAAAAAACTTCAGTACAATCACCTATTAATAAGAATGAACTAACAGACTTACTAAAGAGGTACAAAGGTTTGAATAATATGGTGAGCTGTTTTTACAAAATCTAAAATATCAGTTCTGAGTGACTTTTTTATTGTTTTTTTTTATACAAAAAAATATTTAATTTATTATTAACAAATAAAAAACAAAATTCAAAACCAAATGAGATCAATGACCAAATGTAGATAACCTTGGTTGTCATAGCGGCATTCCAAAAAAAATTGTTAAAAACTAAAATTGAATGGTCCCTGGTTGTGAAAAAAGCTAAAAAATGGATTAAATCACAAAAAAATGTCGATTATCAGAAATTACTGTCGCTTGCCGAAAATTTATTTTAAATCGAATTTTCTGTTATTTTCATATTTTGGGGCATCTTTCAATTTTTTATTGTTCTTATTTTTTTTTATTTTGCATTCTTTTTCTCTTTCTTCAATTATTTGTTCCTTAAATTAAAAAAAAAAAAAAAATGAACAAAATGAAATTATTTTAAATATGATATTTAATAGTTTATGATAAAATTATTAGAAATAAAATAAAAAAAAGGGATTAATGATATAATATTCATATTAATTTTCTAACGATTCATTATTTATTGCCAGCATTAACTTTGTAAAATACTTATCGAAGGGCAATTGTAATTTATATCTATCAATGGTTTGAGTTAAGATTGACCATCTATTTGGGAAAGGGTGTTGATAGCCCTTTTGATTATATCTAATAATTTTATTGGCCAACATTGCAGTTTGCCTCACTAAATATGGCAAAGATTGTTTGTTAATAATCATTCCATCCATCAACGGACCAAAGAATTTTACATTAGGCTTCATGAATATTTGAATACGATATAATCCATTTGTCATTGGGTAAATGACAATGTGGGCAAAATTAAATTGCGATACTATTGTTTCTGGGTTGTAATCATGGTCTTCATTTTCAGACCAAATTATTTGGGTAATGTCATTGCCGATATGTCTTTTCTTATGGATTTGCTTCTGATCTGTTTTGGAATTTGGCATTCTGGTGCTGACATGGAATAACACCTCTGATTCAAAGTTAGCAAAATAGGGGGCCGTTTCTCCGTTTGTTTTGTTATAGGTATCTAATCCGCCACTGTATCCCTTGTGATTTAGAAGATCTATTTCCCAGCCGAGGCTATTAACAAATTCTTCAAATGCAGGAGACCCGAATTCATTTGCTAGGATTTCATATTGCCCGGTTTGCCCTGGCGCGACATAAATTACCCCAATTTTAATTAATTCTCTTGAGGGTCTTCGGTCTATTTCCTTGATTGATCTATCCAGTCTTTGATTGCGTTTTAATGGTAACAATTCTTGTGGCGATTTCATTGTTAATAACCCTAAATGCGAAATCAACAATCTCGACATGTGCCAATGGTTTGTACGCTTTTTAATTTTTGATTGCTGTTCTTTGATGTTTGGGATAATTTGTTGCTTTTCTTCTTTCAAATGCTTTGTGAGGTTATCGTTTTGCTTTTTATATATCTTGGCCAATTCATTTAAAGAATTTTGTTCCTCTTCATTAGATGTCACATTTTTGGAAGGTAAATTATAATTTATATCATTACCCCCTTCAAAGGTTTCTCCAATATAATCAATCATTTCAGAAAGCATATTGATTGACTCATATTTTTTTTGTTCTTTCTTCTCATTGCTATTTATATTATTCATTTGATTCTTTTCAATATTTGTATTTTCGTCCATATTTTTATTCTCATTCATCGAATTAAATAAATTAGAAAAAGTGGGAATTTCTTTTGGTTCCCTGGAATAATTGATTTGCTGATCATTAATTATCTTTTTGCAATAATTCTTTGGATCAAAATCTTCTTCAAAATGATTAGGTTGATTATTATTTAAAGGGAAATCTAATTTTTCAAAATCCCATACATATTTGCCTGTGATATCCCTTAAAATAACTCTTACTCTACTTTTTTCACCCTTTATTGGCAAGTCATGGAAAGTTATAATTGTACCTTCATTAAAGGCAAAAATTTCAGAATAATCGTCATAAAGCATTGGCTTTAAATCATAATTCTTTAAATCATTACCCAAATCGGCATTCAAATTTTCTTGTACATTGTCATCGTCTTTCTCATCATTGCTGCTAGTCTTCTTTATTTGTTCTTTGTTGACGATTAAACCATCTGGCAAATCTACTGCGTCGTCTGTAAAGATTGAATTTACCCATTCAATACCTTCACAGAAGGGATAGTTATACCAATTTTTCAACAATTGCAATAAAACAATTTGAGCAGTGTTCATCAAATCATAATCAATAAAATGTACAGAAACATTATTTTCTTGGAAAAAATCAGTGTAATAATTTTTTTTTGAGGGTTTTGGATTATTTGTTTCCTTTCTTCTTGTTTCTTGAATTATTTTATAAATAAGGTCCCTCAAATGTGGTAGAGTCTCATTTTTATCATTTTGTTTTTTATTAATGGATTCTCGAGAATTATTAGACGAAGATTTTGAAAAATAGTGTTTTTTTAAATCTTCAAAGCTTTGCTCAGTTCCTAGACAACTGCATAGCGTTTTAAAAAAAATTTTATTTAATTCAAGATCATCACATAGCAAAGTAGGCACATTAATTAGCCAATATAATTGAGAATATAAGATTGAAGAAAGATAAGATGGGATCGAAATATCGCTGCCATAATTGTTATTGCTATTGCTATTGCTATTGCTATTGCTATTACTATTGCTATTGCTATTACTATTACTATTGCTATTACTATTGCTATTATTATTATTATTTTGGTATGATTGAATTTTTATAATATTTTTAATATTCTTTAAAGAATTCAAAATAATATTACATTGATCTTTTATTAGCTTTGAAATAAAATTTATTGTCATTTCTTTTGTAATTTTTTTAGAAAATTTTGACAAAATTGAAATTGAATGGCAAGCTGAATTAGAAATTTCCTGATTGTTATTGTTAATAAATTTTAATAAAGTGCTAAATCCCAACTCAATTAATTTTTTATTGACATTGCTTTTTGATGATAACTCAATAATTAAACAAGTATTTATTAAATAAATTGCGTTAATTATGAATAATTTGGAAATATTAATTTTAGCCTTAATTAAATAAGTTGATAATATTTCAATAATAGTGAACCTAATTGATTTTTTATCCATGAAAAATTTATTGTGGTTGCTTGTCGATTTTTTTTTCCTTCTTTCATTTTCAATTTCCCGTAATTCTTGAACCTTTTTAAAATATTGTTTTTTGTCTTTGATTTGCTCTTTCAGATTGTCGATTTGCAATCCAAAATTTTCTCTCTGCTCTATTTCATTTGTCATTTCCTTTTGAAATTGAATAAAATAATCGGTGTCGTTATCATTTACAATTAATAGTTTGTTATAATCATAAATGTTGGTATCTTTAAATTGGTCTTCAATGGGGATTATGGATGACAAAATTGTCAATGCCCTCAATTGAATAACATTAGGTATCTTGGTTTTATAGTTGACATCCAACATTAGGCTAATTGCATTTAGAAATGATTGTACCAATGCTAATGATCCAGGGTATGCATAGCCGAAAAAATGTGAATTGTATCGAATAATGTTAAATAACGTCTGTGGCTGTTTTAAAGTTAAGCCGTGTGCAATTAAATAATAGTAATGCGACAAATATTTGGCTGGCAAGGACAATTTGTAATATTGCGAAAATATTATTGAAATGGCACCATAGGCAATGGATCTACTTGTGAAATGGTTATCCTTGATCAGGCATGTTGTGAAAAAAATTGGTGTGAACAATTGGAAATATGGTACCCCGAGTGATCCAATGTAATCTTTTTGTCTTGGGATCTTTTGATCGCTTTGCACGGTATTATTTGCTTCCAAATTTTCATTCATCACTTGGATACTAATAATATTATTCGTGTTCATATCTGTATTGGTATTTTCATTGCCTAACAGAGAATTCTGGATATCTTGATTACTGGGCTTGATATTTTGGATAATATTGAGCAAATTATATATTTCTACATATGCAGAAACATATATTTCATGCAGGGAATCCGATTTTATTTGATAGCTTTTTCCAAACAAATTCAAAAAATTAGACCAATAAAATAATGCCAAGTCTCGATTCCACAAGTTTTCATTAAAATTAATATACCATTCTAAAAATCTTTCCTCCTTGCCCCAAGTGGATAACAACTCAATGTCTTCATTTTTCAAATTAATTGAGAGGTTGTTTCTTCGGTTGCTTAATAATTCAATGTGAATATTGTCCTGTGTTCTTTTTGATAATTTCTCTTTCGTATTCTTTGATAAAAATGACTGATCGTATCCAAATAAATAATGGTGAAACATGACCGTTAATTTAATTATTGCCCTTTTCCACTGCACAATGACAATTAAATTATTGCCTGCAAATTTCAAGCAATTTTTAAACAGATCCCAATGATACCTTGATGATAATCTGGAATTAATGAAAATTGTAATTAATGTGCCAATTAATAAATTCCCGATTTCTTTGAATAGCAATTCAACATTTAAATTTATGACCCGTTTAGTGATAGCAACACACGTCTCAACTAAAACAACCCATGTACGATGTGTTAAATAATTTTCACTTTCCTTTGAAAAGAATTCTAAAAAGGATAAATAATTTCGAAACCGTTTGTTTAATTTTAAAATGCCATCATTATTGTTAAAGGCAATAAAAAAGCCGCTTTTGATGTGAAGAATAAATGTTTGGAAAAATTCCTGTAAATGATCCTGGACTGGCTTGGGCCTTTTGTTTTTGTTGATAATCCAACTTTCGTATTTTTCTAATAAAGTTGAAATAATCTTTTCATACCCTAACGGTAATTGAAACGTTTGTCGAAAAATTTCAAGTATAATTCTTTTATGACGATGATCTTCTAATAAATAGGAATGAATTTGATCAAACTCTAACCATTTTAAAATATGTTCAACAAAGATTACCTGAATTTCATTTGGGCAATGTGATCTAAATCCAGTAACTATTGATTATTATTGTTGTTGTTGTTGTTGTTGTTGTTGTTGTTGTTGTTATTATTATTTATATTTATATTGATGATAATTTAATTTTTTTTTTTTTTTATTCATTTTAAAAATTGTGAAATTATTTATTAAATATTCTTTATTTTCTTTCCACTTATAGAAATATATTATAGTTTTGAGCAAAACTTTTGGATTGGAATTTTTTTTTAAATTAGACCTTACAACTGGATATTGGTATGAAGACTGAATATGAAAGAATTTTCTTAACAACTTTATAGATATACATAGATAAATGTTTGCGTAATATGTCATTTTAGACAATTAACGTACTTGTTTTTAATAAATTATTTTTCAGGATTTAGCTTGAATTTGAAAATTATTTTAATTTCTCAAGAGTTAGACGCTTATTAAGTATGGTTAAGAGTTTGAAATTTCTGATGTTTCAAAATTGATTTCTGTGATTATCTAAAATTTAAAGATAAAAGTAAAATCATATTTGATAATTTACAAAAAAATTGAGAAACTTAGTAATATTTTTAAATAACAAAATGGGTTTTAATTTGGTTTTTTAATCTAATGACCTTTTAATATTTTTGAAAATAACTAAAGGATTAATTTTAATTTTTATAAAGTAAGTGATATTTTTTCATACAAAATTTCCATTCAAAGATAATTGAGGAACTTTTTTCAATATTATCTCTATTTTGATTTCTAGTTTTAAAAACAAAGTTGAATGAAATGAATTAAGGGACTAGTCTATATTAAATTTTTTTAGGTAAATTTAATAGAGATTTAGACTTTTTTTTGCCAATTACTTAGATTTGAAATAAAAGTGAAAAACTTCTTAGTATAGTAATGAAATCTTGCTAAATGACATTCATTAAATTTAGTTATTGTTTTTATAGAAATAAAAAATTTTTGCATTTTTTCACTTTTTTTGAAAGTTGCTTTTTTTTCAACTTTTCGCAAAAAATACAAAAATTAAAAAAAAATATGAGCAAGAAAGCAAAACCTTGTTATGTTTGTGGAAGAAGTACAAAAAATAGTTTGAAAAATAAACCTGAAAAGGTTTTTTTGGATTTGCATGAAAAAACAGTTTGATTCAAAAAAATATACAATATATGCTTTACTCTTAATAAAAGATTTTCTTTCTTTTCTTGTACCATTCTTTTTTTTTTCATGAATCTACTTTTTCAGTTTACACTCTTTTGCTTTTGTTGAATTTGAAGTTTTTTTATGTGTTCCCAAATTATCATTCTAAAAGATTTTTCAGAATCAAAAAAAAATAAAAGAAAAGAATAAGAACTATTTTTTTAAAAAGTATTTATTGATAAAACAAATTGAGTTCTTTATAGAGTCAAGTTGGATAAACAGAAGCGAAAGAGATAATATTCACTAGTTTTAAATTATTTTTTCGTTTTTAAAAATAAGAATAAATATTATTTTTGAGTAAATAATTAAATCCAAAATTAATCAAAAAATTCTCATCCGTTCAAGATATTTTTTAAAAAAAAAATTTTTAAAAGTCAATTTTTTTGACAGAATTGTAAAATTTTAGAAAAGCAAGAACAAAAAGTTCTAACATTGAAAAAACCTGTCTATTTTCAATTTTAAACATATTTCAAGATAAGGATTCCTTATTTAGTTATTGGTCAAAAAAAAAAATTAATAGAGACTAGCACCTTAAAGATTTTATATCAATTTTTTGTTTTTTACTATCTTGATCCTTTGTGAATTGATAAAGAAAATTACAATTTACTTTTTCATTGTTACAACGTTTTCAAGAAAGGAGAAAAAATGTATAGGTAATGTTTGAAAAATAACTCTTTGATCTAAAAGTCAAAGAGGTGTTTGGCAAACAATTGCATAAAAAACGTAACAAATTACATTTTTGTACATTTTTGGAATAAATTATTTTTTTTTTAGATTTACATCAACACATTTTCTCGAATCCAAAAATTAATCAACTATATCAAAAAAAAAAACAAAGTTTGGAAATAAAACAAACCAAACTGGAAAGATAAACAAAGTTAAGTTCCTTAAAAAAAACAAAATTAAACAATATAAAACTGTTAAATAGAACAGCAAATATGGGTTTTATTAATATGAAAGATCAAAAGTATAAATGATTATTCTTTTTAAACATGAGCATTTTTCTTGGAATCAATATTATGTATTATTTTTCATAAAATGTTAATTCCTAACACAAAATGATTTATGGATTGATAATTTCAGAAAACAATTGACATTTTTTGGTTTTTTGTTCAAATTGGTGAAAGATTTAAGTTATGTAAACTGAAATTATTTTTATGGTAAATAGATCTTAGCTAATAATAATCCAATATGAAATTGATATTATTGTTTATAATGTTTAAAAAGAAATTTTACACTTCACTTATTATGCGAAAAATATTATTTCCTTTGTCACAAATTGTTTTGATCATGTTCTTTTTCTCAAAAACACAATTTTTTTTAAAAAAAAAGAAACTTTGAAAAAAATTTTTTATTTTCATTTTTTTTTTAACTTTTTATCCTTGTTCTGTTTCATCAACATATTTTGCTAGTGGTTATATATCAGATGATTTTTTTTTAAAATTACAGAAAAAGTAATTCTTTCCAAAAAGTGTCAATCTTGCCTTGAATGTCATATATGAAAAATAAAAAAAAATTTTTTAATTTAAGGTATTTCCAAAAAAAATTAGGCATTTTTTTTTTACATTTCATATAAAATCATCTTTGTTAGCTTATTTGTAAAATGGTAATATCAAATTAAGAGGAATAGTAATACTGATTATTTCAATGTCTATAGTATTAATTTCAAAATATGTTCATTAAAATATTTCCCAAACATTAAAAAAAAAAAATAGCACTTTTTTTTGGTGAAGAAAACAATGCACGGAAAATTTCAATAAAAAATCAGAATTATGTTAAAGACACAAATGATTTTTTAAACAATAAAACACTGATATATGTTTTCCATTAATATTGCAAAATTTTTCGAGATTAAACCTCTTAGGATAACTATTTTTTTGATCAAAAAGAATACAATAATCACTGATTTACACCCTTAAAAAATATCATATAAAAATCAGAAATTGTAATATCTTTTATTTATGAAATGTCATAATAACAAACAAATTGAATAGTAATGAAGAATCAAGAAATGATTTGTAATGGTTTTGTATATTTAAATAGTTTTATGATGATTGGGTTTAAGGGTCGAGTCATTACGGTGAAATTTTTTTTTCTGAAATGGATTAAAACTTTTTAGTAATTTTTATGAGTACCTAACACCAAATCAAAAACCAACCAACCTATGATGTACGATCGATCTCCAAAAATCAACAACCAAAGATGAGGACATTTTTTTAAAAAAGTGCCAAAGAGCTACACTCAATTACCAATTAGAATGGTTAGAATTACAATTTTGAAAACAACTATGTCAGTTTTGAAGTGTCTCTCTTTGAGTGCTTTTTGGGATCTCGGTGATTTTTTCTTACTTTTTTTTCATTTTTCAAATGAGTTATTTTTTTGGAAAGAATATTACATAATCCTTACTTGGTCAAATTTAGAGGAGTTACAAAATAACCACAAATCAGATTAAATCGAATTAAATTGATTGCGAACTTCAAGAAAGCAATTTGTTTTAAATTAAAGAAATTTAACCATTTGGAAATATAAAATGAGAAAAGATGAATTTTTGGTTTCTAAATTTTGATTTTTTGAATTGAGAACTCTTTTAAAGCCCTAGTATCAGTATAAAAGCAAAAAATGTCCATTTTTTTTGTCATTTTTTTTTCAATCTACCTTTTTCAAAAACTCCATGAACAAAAGGTTGCCTGAACTGTAAAAATGATTACTATTCAAACCTAGTCAAACACTTGTCTCAAAACTATAACTTAAAAATATTCCAAAAAAGTTAATTTAAAAAAAAATGACAAAAAAAATATGGTCATTTTTTGCTTTTATACTGATACTAGGGCTTTAAAACTATTTTTATTCGTTGAATTTTTTGTCAAAGATGATCCAATGAAATTTTTTTTGGTTATTTGAATTTTTTCAACCAAAAGAAGGGCAATTTCACAATACCCTTTTTAGGTTTTAGGTCACCCCTTGGGTATGGAGCAAATCCACCGTAAATTACTAGACCCTTAATAAAGATCTTTTAAAATAAATTTTCCCCAATTTTTTGGAAATGGATTAAGTTGCTTTGTATTACAAAAAATAAAGCCACACAATATACATAAAAAAATGTATTATGACTACCTAATCTTAATCAAAAAAGAATACTCAGAAGAAAAAAAAGACGAAGAACTCAAAGCAAATGTTTATCCAATTATCACTAAATATTTACTAACTGCAAATAGAGATCAAACAGAAAAATCAACAAGATTAAAAAGAATCAAAAAATATCTGGGTATATGATTCAACAAGAAAAAACATATCCAAAATAAATCAAGAAAAAGTCAAAGATAACT
This sequence comes from Anaeramoeba flamelloides, assembly GCA_027625915.1. NCBI lineage: Eukaryota > Anaeramoebidae > Anaeramoeba > Anaeramoeba flamelloides. The sequence continues at coordinate 4,140,616 of JANTQA010000032.1, read as the reverse complement.
GTTCCTGATAATATATCTATTTATTCAAATGAAAGATTATCAAATGTGATCATAATCCAAATTTTTAAAGTATTTTTCTTTTTCGGTATGATTTACTATTACTATCATTTTCCAGTTAATAAATGAAAATGTTATTATTTGGAAAATTTCTTCAAAACATGTAGAAAAAATAAAGATCTTTACAAATCAATTAAAAAAGAAAATATTCTCACACTATCTTGACTATACTCTACGGACACTTTCAATATTTACCATCAGTTATTTTTTTTCCGTAATTGAGTTTTTTTCGATGATAAGTGTGTTTTCAAAACTATTAGTTATTATCTATTGAAAAAAAATATCCTAAAGTCGGATTTAAAGAAAATTCATTGTTACTTCCATTTAAAAATTTTTACTCCTTAATAAACCTTTTTTTCTAGACTAGAGACTTTTAAAAAATCGTGGTACTATTAACAACAATAAATACAATAGTCTCAAGATTTTTGGTAACTGGAATGTTGGTTATATTGTGAATAAACTCAATTAACAAGGAAGAAATGATAATTGAAGTAAATCTTTTGTCTAACTTGGAATTTTCAATTTTATTTTTTCATACTATAAGACAAGGAAAATTTTTTCAAAAAAAAATCACAAAATATTGTATTTTAGAAATACACTCATATAATAAACATTATTATACATAACAATTTTCAAAAAGGTTTACAACTTTAATAGATATTAATAGGGATTGAAAAAAAAAATGAAAATTTTCAGTAATATTTTTTTCATTTTTAATTGTAAAATTTTTGAATTTTTTAATTGACTTAGTAGAGAGATAATTTTCAAGTATTTTTTTAATAGTCTAAAAAGAAACATATTTTTCAATGTTATAATAACACAAAATATTTCAATCAAAAGATATCGCTCAATTAAATTGAAAATCTGATTTTTTATCTGTTTTTGGAATATTTTTTATCATTTTATTTTTTTCCATGTTTGAGTTTTTATATACATTCCCGGTTGTTTTCTGCAAATTGCTTCAACATTTATTCTTTTTTCAATCTTAATGTTCAATCAAAAATTAATTCATTTCAACTTTTTTCAAAAAAAAAATACCCCAAATATAGGTGTTTTTTTCAAAAGTCGGTATTGTTGAAAAGGGGGGTATTCAGATTTTCAATGAGTTTAATAGCTATCCTTTTTTTATTACATAAAATTAAGATAACTTTGAAAAAATAATTTATAAAAGAAGTAAAACTGAAATACAATGTATAGTTTTGGCTAACTTTCATTTTCGGTGTTTAAATTTTCCTTGTATTTGTTATAACAAAGGGTCAAAAAAACAAAAAAAAAAATCACTTACGTAAATTGTCTTGAAGTAGTCCTGTTTCATTTGCAACAATCGGGTAACAGATCGTTACAAAGCATTTCTCAAATATCCTAATCCAGAATTGTTTTTTAGTTGTGATATTTGTGATAAAATTAAGAAGTTCATTGATTCTTTTGAGTCTTTCTTCTTTTGTGTCTTTTGTTTTTTCTTTTGGATTTAGCCCAGGAATTTTCACTAGCATTCAAAGAAAAAGAACATTTTGAATTGAATTTTTTTCGTTTTAAAAAAGAAGAAGAAGAAGAAAAAGAAGAAAAAGAAGAAGAAGAAGAAATAATTGATATTTTTGAAGAGGTAAGCTTTTATATGCTAATTTTGGAAACAAAAATATTGAATACCTCTATTGTCAACAGTTGTTATTCGAACAGAATTTAATCCGTAGTCTTGTAAAAAGGGTGTTAAAGGAATTGTATTCTGAAAAAGTGCAATCAGCAGTTGATCGGTGTTTTCGGCTAAAACATCAATATAAAGGAGCAATAATTTAAATCCCATTTGCCGAACACTTTCTTTGTTTTCGAGACTGGTTAAAAACTCAAATAAGTCGTCTTTTTAATCATAAGATCAAACAAGATCCAACAAAGAAATAAAAGAGAAAAAAAGAAAAAAAATAAAAAAAAAAAAAAATATATTTTCAAAAATAGGTTTTTTTTTAATGATTTGTTTTCTTTCTCTTTCTCTTTCTGAAATATTTCAAAAAAGAAGACTAAAAAGGAGTCTGAAAAGAAGATTAAAAAGGAAAAGGTGTCTTACAAAATTTTTGGTATTCCCATCTTTGAGATATGATATCTTTGGTGTGAATGAAAATTTTTTCGAGGATCAAAAAGAGTACATTGTATTCATTATTTGATGGAAGCTTAATTTCTAGAGAGAGAATTCAAATAAAGGGAAAAAGGAAAGGCATAGGTTCATTTGGAGAATGTGTACAAGTGTGTGTTTGGTTTAATATTTGTAAAGGAAAATCATAGGTTTAAAAAAAATAGGAAAAAACAAACTGGTTTTTTTTCTTCCACTTTCCTTTCCATGAAAAGATTGTAAAAGTAAAGGGAATAATTCTTTTAAATTCTTTGATATAAAACTTTCTTCGTCTTCTTGTTTGTTGAGTGCTTTAAAGATCATGTTTTTTTAAATTTTGTTGGGAATAAGAAAAGGAGGGCTTTTTTAATATTTTTTTTGTTTAACTGGCTTTCAAAAGAAAAAAAAAAAAAATTACACAAATATTCATTTAATGACTTTATTCTTTTGAGTGGTTCTTTTCCTTGGTCTTGAAATGATTGTAATGCTTTTGTTATTTTTTTCGACATCAAAAAATCCTAAAAATGAACAAAAGTAAAGATTAAAAAAATAAAATTTGATTTTGATTATTTCTGTTATTTTTACTGGGAAAAAAATGTTAAAAGTGATTTTAGGTACTCGGAGTCAAAATAGCATTTAGGATCAGTTGAGTAAAAATGTAAAAATCAAGTTAATAATTTTTTCCACAATCAACTAGTAAATGATAGCACTGTAAAGTCATTGACGGAGTTTCTTTTGATAACAAACAGAGACTTTTTATATTATTAAGATAATTTGTACTTGAACTAATTAATGAGAATAATCGAAGCTCAAAAATAAAGGTGAAATTTATTTTCACTTCATTTTCCTCTTTTGATGACAAACAAATATTAAAGAAACAGATCATAATTTCTTTTCTCTATTTATTTGTTAATAACTTTGGATATATATATATATATTATAAATACAAATATTACATTGATAAACAATTGATGGATGAGGAATCATAAATTAAATGAAATAGAATTGAAAAACAGATCAAAAAATCAAATTTAATATTTGTTCTGTTTTCACCTTTTCTTTGATTAAAAAATAATATTAATAATTAATCATAATCGAATATTTAGAAATGATTTAGTTGTAATAATAAATATGGATCCAAATCAAATTAAAGAAATATTAATTTGAATTTATAAAATTAATTATTCAATTTGGATTAAAACTTATTAAAGATAAAGCAGAAATTTCACAAGATTTAAAAAGATTTAATATTTAAGGTTTTTGCTTGGATAAAAGAATGTTAAATTTCTTTTATAATCTTAAAACACAAAAGAACACTTAGAATAGTTCTAACCAATTATTTAAAAAATAATTTACAAACAAATAATTTGAAAATTAGATCATCTAAATCTTTTATATTAAACCTATTAATATATAGATGATAGATATCTAATGGGCCATTAAAAACTTTATTTAAATTTATGGATTAATGAATTTATTATCATATAGGTAAAATAAACTGATATAAATCATTTCTTATTTTGAAAACTCAATTTAAAAGTTAAAATGTAGTAATTTCAAGTAATAAAAATAAATTCAAATTGGAATATAAAATAAAAAAAAAATCATCTCTCCCTTCTTTTGAAAAAACAAATAAAATTTAATCAAAAAATTAATAAAAAAATCAATATGAATTCACAACAGTTAAAAGATTCTAAAAATTGAAAATGATAATTATAATGAGTTGTCGAATTCAATGACTTAGAATTGTCGTTCACTTTTTTTCTGCTTAATAAATAAGTAAAATGTTTTTTCCTTTCAAAAATTTAGACACACTTCAAGAATTGTGTAGCTCTTTACAAAAATATTTCGATGTAAAAAGAAAATTACTAAAATTTTCTTTTTATTTCGAAAATCAAAAAAAAAAAAATGGCATTCAACAGAAAATTGAAAAATCTTTTATTTTTTTTTATTATTGATGAGGAAGTGTAAATTACACTCGGGGTACCCTTTTACCGAAATTTCCAATCAGGAATTAAAGCGTAAAACCATAGATTCTAAGATTATTAATTAATAAAAATAATTTTAAGCTGTCTTGACTTGAAATTATTTCATTAAAATTTAATTCTTTTAATTTATTTAAAAAAATCAATATATCTTTTGTAGAGGAAGAACACACCTATAAAACGTGATCAATATTTTCTATTATATCTTTATGATCATATAATAAACATAAAGGACAAAATTTATTTGAATTTTTATCCATTTTTAGCAATATCTATTTAAGGGGTTAGTAAATGTTCTGAATTTTAGAATTGTCGAGCTTGATGGATAAAATTAAGTATTTTTGATTAATAAATATTTTTTTTGATTTTTAATTATTTGAAACTATTCTTGTACTTTCCAGCTGGTAGTATTTAACAAAAATCTTTTATTTTTCTACAAACTTTTGAATTCAGGAAAAGATGGGCACTTGGCAGCACTCCACAGTATTCTAAATTTCTGTTTAGAATTTTTAATAGAGAATCATAATTCTCTTTTTCATCGTTGGTTAATGATAGAATAAATGATGGGTGTTTATTGTAAATAATATCATAAATGGTATTCTTTATTTTTTTTTGTTTATTTGAATTAATTCTTGAATCACAAATTTTCCAATTTTTCATAGAATGGGTGATTCTCAAAGAAACTGTTCAATATATTTGATAATTTCTGGATTAGCAGGAATTTTATATAAGTTGGAAAATTTTGCGTTAATTTATTTTTTTTAATAGATATAAGAATATCTGTTTCGATAATTTGTGAAATTTACTTATATAAAAATAGAAGTTGATCAAACTTATTTCAGATATTTTTTGTCAATAGGTTTTTTATTAATTTGAGAAATAAATAGAACATTTCTCAATTTAACTTTCATTTCTCAAATTAAAAAAAGGGACTTTAGGTTTTCCAGAATTTAAAGGAATAGAAAATAACTAAATATTTTAGTCAATTCTCTTGAATTCTCGAAAAGAGCCTTTAGGTTTTCTTGTTTTTCTGTTTATTTGGATCTTCTATAGATTTTCTTTAGGTTTATTTGAGTTTTCTATTTCTTTAGAAAAATCAATAGGTTTCCTTTAGTTTTTTTTTACTTTAGAAATAAACTGAAAATTTTTATAAATTTTCTGTTTATTTCTAAAGTAGAAAAAACCTAGAACACTTCAAAATAAAATAAAAAATTCAAAAAAACCTAGAACATTTAACAAATAAAACAGAAAACCTCAAGAAAACCGCTGTTAGGTTTTTTTTAATTTTTGAAATTAATTAAAACCTAGGCACTCTACGGTGCTTGGTTTTACTCTATAACACTCTAGAGCACTCTACAACATGTTTATTTGTGGGTATTATTATTATATCTTATAATTTTTAAACTTTCATGACCTTTCCACCTCGAACTATTTATAATTAAATTTTGTCAAAATTATCCAGATTTTCATTTAACAAGTTTAATTTTTCTATTCCACAATTAATATTTTCTATTTTTTTTTTTTTTTAGAAAATTTTAATTGTTGTGAAATGCGATCAAAACAGAGTATTTCTTGTTTCTATTTGAGTTTATATCTTCTTTTGAAGATTGAAATTCTTACTTATCAAGTTTAGATTCAATTTTATATATGATTCTATGAGAATATGGGTTGATTTGAAAAAAGTTTGTGAGTTTTTTATTTATCCAATCATCATCAATAAATTAACTTTTTGAACCACTATCAACACCAAGTCCTAGATCGATCAGATAAGAATCAAAATAACAAGTCACGATCCCCATTACTAGATAATTCTTTTTCAAATATTATGGATTGTAAATCTTGAAGTTCGATTTACTAAAAAATTAGAAAACAATTTTCGTTTGTTTTCTCATTTGGAAATTTCTGAATGATAATCGAAAATAAGGACCCTATTAGGGATTCACGGATTAAAACTTTTAAGAATTTTATTCTTTATTGCAAGAAATAAAGAAGAACTATTAAAAATTCTAAAATTTAGGAATTGAATATATTTTCGAATAAGATTCTTATTTATAAGTCGCTAATAAAACCAAGAATTTTTGAGAAGACTTGATTTTTTCAAAGATTTTCTTGTCAACTAGATAACACTTGACTTCAAAAAAAATTATATTAGTTTTTCCAAAAATTTGGAACTTACAATAAAGAATTCGATCATAACATATTTATAAATTAAGAAAAATTTGAATATTTAATAGTTCTTATGGATTTCGAGCTATAAAGAGCAAATTTCAACAACAATTTGAACCATACACTCTTACGGATCTTTCACAATGGTTTTATTTTGAATACTTACCAACTCTATTTTGCAAAAACTTTTGAACAAAAAGTTTTTAGAAAACCAACGAATTATCCAAAGTTAGTGAACAACCAATCAACAAATGCTTTAAGCATTCATATTCATGACAAGTTTAAAAGATGACACAAAAAAAGTGAAGTAAAAATTAAAGATTATTTCTTCCAATTACTCTGTTATGTTAGGATCGAGAAACAAAACCCACTTTGAAGGTAGGTTGGAGATTAACATTTTAACATTTCTTATTTTTTTGAAAATAAAAACAGTCCTTTTTCATTACAAGAACTTTTTATCAAACCAATAAGATCACAGATATAGGTCACAAAAAAAAAGCAATAACAAACAAAAAACATTTGCCATAATAATTCACATTCTATTTTTTTTTGCAACTCTAATAATAATAAGCTACAAAAAAAATATGTTCGTATTTCCAAGAATTTAGCCTTTTAAAAACCATTTTGTGCCTTATTTTTTGATTTAAACATTTCATTAATAGGTGTAAAATCTTTAAAAAGAATTTCATTTTATTCTTGTATTTGCATTTATTCCGTAGAATTCCAATTTTCTTTTTGAAAAATATCCAAAAAGGTTATTCGGTTTTGCTTTAATCTCCCTTTTTGAATTATTAAAAATAAACTTTTGGAAAAGTCTCTTTTAAAAATTAAATTTGTTTTCATTTGAAAATTGTGAAAACTGGCAAATAAAGAATATTTGAAAACGTATGAAAGTTATTTAAATATTGGAAGCACATCAAAACCATGTTTAAATATTCAATTAACTCAAATTTCTCAATTTTTTCTTAAAAATGAGTAAAATTTTAAATAAGAAAAATGTTCTTAATTCCAAAAAGGTAACCATACAACTCTTTTGTTTAAAACAAGTCATTGAAATCCAATAAAGTTTTTTACTTTTTTGAAAAAAGTTCAGAAAGATTAAAGTTTTTTTTGAGGATTGTACGTCCAAAAGTTTGAAAAGAAGGGTAAAAGAAGCTTGTCAATCTTCCAGAGTGTTATAAAAAAACATAAAAAAAAAAGGAAAAAACAATTTATGAAAATAAGTATAAGATTTATTTTAAAAATCTAGTTAGAGACAGAAAAATGAACACTCTCGAATTCTGAATATTCAATAATTTTTCTTAAAGAAGAGTTTATAACCAAAAAAAACAATTAATTTTTTACATTTTCTTAATTTTTTCTTGACCCTGACATTAAAAGATTTTTTTGGTAGTTAACCCCAGAATAAACCTTTTTACTCACAGAAAAAAAAACCACAAACTTTTTAGATCCTTTACAACACTTAATTCGATTAAAAAGAGAAACACTGAAACAAATATCTTAAAAGAACACCAAACAAAGCTTTTTTATAATGACAAACCCAAATCACTCTGTGCCTTTGACAGAACTTCAAATTGAATTCCAGAAGATCAGAAGATTCAAAGATAGGTTGCAAAAATTGATGGAGATTCGTCCTGGCAGTGTTCAAGGAGTTACGATAAAGCAGCTTCAAAGTGACCCTCTTGTTAATAAAAAGAGATCCAAAAGGAAGAAGCAATCGATGCCCAAGGAAATCTTAGTGAAAAGGAGCGGGATCAGGTATCTCTCGGAATTAACACAGCTCAAGAAAAAATCAGTCGAAAGGGGATTGTCCATTTTTTGTGAAAAAACCTTCAACCTTTACAACACAAGGGAGTACTCCCGAGAGTGGATGATCTTCCGTCCAGAAAGACCCCAAAAGAGGAAAAATCCCGAAAAGATCCCAACCATGAAGCACAAGTCACTGCCTGTTGCCAAGTACCCTCATCCTCAACAAAAAAAAAGAGCAACACTAAATTCTATTTCTCGTGTTCAAAGTGAACCTTTTGCTTTGCCCAAAGATGATCCTCAAAAATCAAAAATAATTCCAAAAAAGTCCAAATCAAAATTTAATTTAAAATTCAAAAAAAAGACCTGCTCTTTGAGTTCCAAATTCAAAAAAAGAAATAAACAGTCCCAAAGAAACACAAACAATAATTTTCAAAACCTCTCAAAGGAAAAAACGAAAACCCACAGTAGTATCACTGCGACTTTTTTCAAAACAAACAATTCCAAGATTGATAAACAGTTAAAAACTCAAATTTTTCATTTCAATACCCAACAAAACCCAAACAATTTCCCAAGTTTTATAAGCAATAATGTACAAAATTCTGACGAAAAAAAGAAAGAGAAAGAGAAAGAGAAAGAGAAAGAGAAAGAGAAAGAGAACGAGAACGAGAACGAGAACGAGAATGAGAACGAGAACGAGAACGAGAACGAGAAAGAGAAAGAGATTTTTTTAGAAAATAACGATGAAATGGGGGACGAAAAAGAACAGCAAAATCTTAAATCAACTTTACCTGATTATTCCCAAGAATCTACCACCAAGCAAACAATGAACGAATTCCAAAAACGCTTTTATGAAATCACATTCCAATCAAATGAAACCGGGGATAATCAACTAACAATTGACAACGATATCCATTGGTCGACTTTAGGGGATATCTGGGGCGGAGATCCAAACAAAATTTTTCTTTAAGATTTGAAAATGTTTTTATTTCGTTTTCAGAAATATATATCATCTTTTTAATTTTTTTTTCTTTTTATATACTTTGTATAGAAATTTTCAAAAAGTGTGACAAAAAAGTTTTTAATTATTTCTCTTAGCTGCAAAATAAAAGGTATAAAATTTTCATTCAACTTTATGAAAACAAAAAACAAATAACTAAGAATTACAATAAATCATCAAAGTCCACAATCCGAAAAGGGGGAATAATAATACCACCCAATGACGAAGATTAGTGATTTATTTAAATTTGACTTTTATCGAGAGAAAAAATTTTTTTGGAAAGGTGAATGAAAATTTTGTTCCATTTATTTTTCAAAAAAACGTACCTTGAAGTCAGCCAAAATAGCCCCAAAAGAGCTCATTTTTATTCTCCCTTCAAAAACTTTTTTGATCAAACTTTTTTAAAATGACTAGCAAATATGTAGATTAAGATATCTCATTTTATAGATTATGTTTACATTGCCATTTTAAAGAAGTGAAAACAAAAAGTTTCTCAAAAGTGTTTAGATATTTTTTATTTTCTTCTTTCATTATTTTTGAGATCCTTTTTAAAATTTTTTAAAATATTTGTATTCACATATATACTCTAAATATATCTCTACATTTATATAGATATATCATCTAGAATAGTATTAGATTTCACAAAAAATAAAAAAGTGTAAATATATTTTAAAGTTTTTTTTTTTTTTTAGTTTTTTTTATTGTTTGAATTATTCTCTATTTAAATTTATTAGAAAACAAAATAATATACTACAACATGTTCAGTAAATAACCTTAAATGAATGATATTACCGAATCAAGAAGAACAAATGATTAACACCCACTCCCAAAAAAAAAAAAAAAAAAAAAAAAAAAAAAAAAAAAAAAATTGTGAACAAGAAAAGATTTGATATTAAAGTACTTGACGAGTGGATGTCAATGTACCGAATTTTCCTTTTTAATAAAATATTATTAACTTAATATCCATTTCACTCATTGGTCCGAGCAAGTTGTGAAAAATTAACTTTTTTTTTTTTACGAATCAACCAAATGAATATTGTTTAGAAATAAGAGAAATAATAAACTTTGAATTAGAAGAGCTGAGATTCATAAAAGAGATGCATAAACAAACTATAAATTTTCAAAAAAAAAAAATTTTCAAAAAATTTTTGTTCCAATTTTATTGGAACGTCTTGTGTAAATTTCTCAATTTCCTTGGAAAATTAAAAATGTTGACAATAAGTTTTTTTTAATTGTAAAATATGAATTTTAAAAGAAAAAACAAAGTATAAATTTTCTTTAAGTTAATTTAGAGATTTAAACATTTATTTTCAAATTAATATGACTTTTCACTAAAAACATAAAAAAGAAAGAAAAAAAAATAAAAATCAAAATTTATTAAATTTATACCCTAAGCTCAACAATTCTAAAATTCAAAACTTTTACTAACTGCTTGAAAAGATATTACTATTGTAATTAATAAAAATTCAAATAAATTTTGCCCTTTATGTTTAAAGTATAAACAGAGGGAAATTTTAGAGAAAATTGATATTTTTTTATAGGTAAACCCTCCCATGGAAAAGATAGATTTATTTTTAACAATAAAAGTTGTTAATCTTAATGAAATAATTTTAAACTGCAATAGTTTGAAATTATTTTCATTTACCAATAATCGTGAAATTTATGATTTATGTTTAAATCTCCTTTCAGAAATTTAAGTCTATTAGTAACAAGAGTGTAATTTACACTTCTTCAATACTAATAAAAAAAAAAAATCAAAATTTTAATAAATGAGAAAAAATGATTTTGATCTAAAAATTGAAAATTTACAAAATTAGAAAAAATGATCAGATTTAAAAATTGAAAATTTATTTTGAGAAGAATAATGAATTAAACTCATAGAATATGTTCTATTCATTTAATAAAAGTGGACCCCTTTTACTGAAAAAGAGTTTATATTCCCCAACTATATTTTTTTGTTAACCGAAGCTTTTTTATTATAAGGATTTCGTTTTTAAGTGATCAGTTATAGGAAAAGGAAATTTTGTTCTAAGAATTAGTCTTTTATCAATTTATTTCGTTTTATTTTTGAATATAAGTAGAAAAAAAATATAGTTTGTTCTTATTCTCAGAAATAATATAATTCTTGTTAAGAATCTGGTACTGGTAAATAAATCGTTAAAAATAATTTCAACATTTTGAAAACAGTTCAAATACTTTAAAGAATAATAATATGACACTTTCATGAAATTTGGAAGATAATTTAATTTTCAAAATTATTTTAATTTTATTTTATCTTTTTCGTTTTTTTGCCATTTCCATTTCAAATTACGTAATCTGTTTTCTTAGATCTGAATTTTTTTAGATGATTATCAGAAGATGAGTATTGAGTTTGTTAAATTGAAAAATCACATATTATTGGTCCACATTTTCTTATCATTTGATCGATCAACAATTTTTGGTGAAATTTCAACAAATTTAGCAATAGATTTTTTTATTCCACATATGAAATTATTTTGGACAAGCCAATTTTTATTTTTGAGTTTTATTTTTTTTTTTCTTTTATATGGATTTAAATGATTACTTATAAAAACATTAATCATCGGTACTTAAATGTTTTTTTATATTATGGTTGTAAAAATATAATAAATTGAGTTTTATTTTATATATTTTTGATTTTGAACGTGTCCGGATTTTTGGAATGGGGTTTATATATATATATACTCCATTTCACTCAAAGTGGCCTAGCCAAAAATGAAAAAGTCACTTTTTTTTAAGAATCAACCAAACTTCGATTGTTTAGAAATACGAGAAATAATAAACTTCTTATAAGAGCCGATAATCATAAAAGAAAACACTGAACAGACCATAAATTTCAAAAAAAAAAAAAATGTTCAAAAATTTTTTGTTCCCAATTGATTGGAAACTTCTCGTCCAAAATTCTCAATTTCTTTCGGAAATTAAAATTGTTAACAATAAGATTTTTTACTTGTAAATGTATGAATTTTAAAAGAACATACAAAGATAACTTTTCTTAATGTTGATAAGGTTTTTCAAACATTTTTTTTTTTGTAAATTTAATTTAAAAAAAAAAAATGAAAAAGAAAAGAAGAAAAAAATGCAAAAAGCAAAAATAAAAATCAAAATTTGACAAAATGAGAAAAAATGATTTTAATCGTAAAAATAGAAAATTTAGTTTGAGAAGAATAATGAATTAAACTCATAAAATGTTTTCTATTTTATCAATAAAACTGCCCCCCTTTGACTGAAAAAGAGTTATATATATATATATATATATATCTATATATATATATAAGGAATCATTTGGATTAAAGAATTTATCAAATTAAACAAAATAATAAATAATAATATCTTGGATATTATTTAAAATAAAGTCTCACTCTTCATCTTTACATAAGTCAATAATGAAAAAGAAAATACAATTATTTATTGAAATTTCTAAACAAAAATTTAGGCATTAGGCTGTACCGTCATATGTTGTTAAGATATTTTTAATTTAAGAAATAAACATAAAATTAAAGAAATATTTTTTACTTTCAAATTAAAAAAAAAACAAGTAACTTTTTCAGAATTCATATGAAAGAAGTAAAATATTGGATTTTTCTTTATTCTTTTAAATTCTGGAAAAGATAACAGAGTTTTTTTTTTAATTTTCCAAGAAAAGAAAGGAATAAAACCAAAGATTAATATATTTTCTTTTTAATTTAGGAAAATATAACTAAAGTGTCCATCAAGTGTCAAATACTACCCAAATTTTTTAATTTGAGAAATAAAAAAAAAAATTATTAAATTTTCGGTTTATTTCTTAAATAATAAAAAAGCGCCTTTAGGTTTTCTTGAGTTTTCTGTTTATTTGTAAAATCTATCGATTTTACAAATAAACAGAAAAACCCAAGAAAACCTAACGGCGGTTTTCCTTCAAGTACTGGGGAGTGCTTTCAAGTGATGTGGAGTGCCATAAAGTACCTAACTTTTCCAGAATTCGAAAGGATGGAGAAAATCAAAGATTTTACTCAATTCTTTTCTTAAAAAATTTTAAAAAAAACTCGGTTATCTTTTCCAGAATTTAAAAGAATAGAGTAAAATGAAATATTTTACTCAATTCTTTTAAAATCTGGAAAAATTAGTGACGGTTTTTTTTAATTTTGGAAATATTCCAAAAATTAAATAAATTTTCAGTTGATTTCAAAAATTAAAAAAAAACCTATTGACTGCATAATTAAATTATTTACCCCCTATTTATATAAAAGTAAAAAAAATGAATCATATTTTGTTCTAATATTGTAATCAAATACTAAAATATTCTTCAAAAAACAATGAAGAATGAATGTTTAAATTAACAAAAAAAAAAAAAAAAGGAAATATGAAAAATGAAAGAGAAAAAAATATGATATAAAATATAGCTTAGTTATTTGCCATATCTTTTATATGGTTGGTTAAAATATTTTCTTTTACTGCTTTGAACACATTATCAACATTTTGAGTATTTGTGGCACATGTTGTATGACAAAAAATTTTTTTATTTTCGGGATTTTTATTAAGACTGAAGAAGGTTTCTTTAATATATTGAAGCGCATTATCATAATCACATCCTCCTTCATAATCCTTAAAGCAGCAAGTTAAATCTTTTTTTTTGATTTTTTCTCTAAACAAATCGTCCTTATTTAAAAACAAAACAATGTCAGTTTCCGAAAACCATCTTGAATTACAAATTTCGTCAAAAAGTAATAAGGATTCTTGCATTCTTCGAACCTTGCCATCTTCAAATAATTTTTGATCATACTCACTCAACGAAACAACAAATATAACAACCGATACCCGTTCAAAACAATGGATCCATTTTCTTCTTTCGTTTCTTTGTCCACCAACATCCCAAATCCGAAAATTGAGCGAATCATAAGAAAATGGTATATCGGTAATTCCTGTTGTTCTGGATCTACTTTTTAATATATCTTCGACTGTTGGAATATATTCTGGATCTAAAATTTGTTCCGTGTTATCAAGAAAACTATTATGAAAAAGAAAAAAAAAACATAAAAATGGAAAAAATGTTATTTAATTTTAGAAAATTATTGGCTTTATTTGATCAAAAAAGCAGTTTTTTTAGTGCAATTGCTTTAGACTGGGATTTTCCCTCTGTTCAAGTAGAATAATAATACATTGAAATGGAATTAACTTCTATTAGTTACTGTAATGCATAAAACAGATGGTACATATTGAGATCGAGAAATTGTCGAATCTAATGAATATAATAGGAAATAACTAAAAACCCATTCAACATTTGGTGGTATAAAAACAAAACTTTTAAAAGTTTTTAATTTTTTTTTTTTGTTATTTTTCATTCTCTTTTATTTGAGGACACTAACGAGTTATTCAGAAAAATGAATACAAAAGAAATACTGATAAATGGCAATTTATGTTTGGAAATTTTTACTTGATTTTCCTTTTTGAAATTTTTATCCTCAAACTTTGAATAAAGCATTTTATGAGGTAAAGTGTTCAGAAAATCTGTAAAATTAGTTGTTATTCAAAAAATTCTTTGTCAGTAAATGCTTGATAAGAAACAGTTTGAAGATATATAAAAATGGAAATTGAACTAAAATTTTTTTGAAATTTATTAGAATTTATCAATATACGACATCACAATAGAATATTTTCTGACTAATATGACCCAGTACACTATAAGAAAAAATGAATTAAAATAAAAGTCTAAATATCAAGCCATTCAACTCATCAGAAACATATATCCCCTCAATACTACTACTATTTTTATATCTTAATTTTTTTTTTTTCCACTCTTCATTTTTTATTCGTTTTTTTAGAAAATTAAATTGAGTTTAAAAAATGCTTCTAATGACTGGAATTAAAAGGTTATTTTGACTACTTTTTGAATTAGGAGTCGCAAAATTAGTCACTTCAAAACTCTCTCTTTAACAGATTAAGAGCGATTGAGCTCTTAACCCTTACCAATAAAGTTTTCTCTTTTATTTCTTTCTTTCTCTTTTCCTTATCTGTGTTCAAAAATATTTTTTTTTTCTCTTTTCATCTTTTAAAGAAAAGATATCCAATGAGTAATAATATGGACGAAATTAGATCTGTAATAAAAAACTCTAAAAAAATTCGTGTTTAAAGTAAATAATGGGCAAATGTGTTTAACCACCTCTCCGAATTAACACTAAAGAAAATTTAGAAAACAAATAATAAAAAACATTCATTTTTTATTGTTTTCAATATATCGTGCAGATTTGTTAAACCCATGTTTCATATTAAAATCTGTGTTTCTTTTTTCGAGAAGTCTTATGATTAAATCATCAATCAAAGGAACCGAAAATAAACTATAAGTCTGATATTAACTTCTTAAAGCCCTCTATTAAAAAAGAAATTTTTAAATGAAGGATCAAATTCTAAAATTTTTTTCAAAAAAATATATTTAATTTTTGAGAAAAATTTCAGAATAGAAAAATCAATAAAAATTTTTTCAAGAAGATGGTCAATCGAAAATTTAACATATTCTCATATAAGCAATCATAAGTAATAACATACCCAATAATATAATAACTCTACCCCCCATCCTTATGAAAAAATTATCTCTTAATTATTTCATTTTTTCATTTTGATTTTATTTTAATATATCAGTCTTTCAACATCAACACGGGTAAAATTTTAAAATTTGTTATTGATGATATTCGGTACTTACAATTTTTTTAATTTACCAAATACCAAAAAATTCTGAATCGACAAAGAAACACAGAAAAGAAAATTATTTTTTTCAGTGAGATCAATATTTTTTTTCCATTTTTTATTCAAAAGAAATAATAAAATTCATTTTTATTTCTTTCATTAGAAATATTTTTTTACATTTTTAATTACCATTTTCATCTTTATTATATAATAAATAGTCTTTATTGCCAGGAATATTAATCTAAAGATTTTTTTTTTTCTTTTTTAAGACAATTCTTTTGGTTAAACTAAAATTTGATTTATTAATACAGATTGAAAAAAATTAGTATTATTTTGATAAGGATAGTGATAACTATTAAAGTTTTAAAGTCATTTTAAATTGTTTACTCATTAACTGTTTTTTTTTATTAAATATTAAATATTATTTTTCCAAATTAAAAATTTATAAAAGATGATTTTGGAATTAGGTAATTCTATCCTAAAAAATCCAAAAATCATTTTTTTATTCGAAAAATGATTTAAATTGTTAAAGACCTAGTTCCAGTATAAAAGCAAAAAATGTCCATTTTTTTTATCATTTTTTTTTTTCGATCTCCTTTTTCAAAAACTCCATGAACAAAAGGTTGCCTGAAATATAAAAATGATTACTATTCAAACCTAGCCAAATACTTGGTTCAAAACTATAACTTAAAGATATTTCAAAAAAGTTAATTTAAAAAAAATGACAAAAAAAAAATGACCATTTTTTGCTTTTATACTGATACTAGGGCTTTAAGAACATTTATTATAAATAAAATCAAACAATTTGTTAACAAAAATTTGAAATTTGAAAATTCTGCTGGTTTAATATTTTTTCATTTTTTATAAGCAAGAAAATGACTTTTTTTCAAAAATTTTATTAGTGATCATAATACAATTATGAATAAATTTGAAATAAACTCAAATTGGGAAATCAATGATATCTATAAAATTAAAGATATTCCAACCTTTCAAGAAGACTTTCCCCAATTCTTTTCTCGACAGAATTTTAATTTAAATGAAGAAAATTTTATTTTATTTAAAAAAAAAAATATAAACAGAAAGAAAGAATAGTATTTGATATCAAACAAGATAAATTAAAAATTAATAATTTACTTTATAAATTGTTTGATAAAAATGAAACGTTACATAAAATCAAAAAAATTAATGAATTAAATTATTTAAAATTACTTAATCAAATAAATGAAGAATATAATAAAAATAAAAACTTTTGGAAAACATTAAATAAAATAAGAGAAACTTTTACAAAAATGTTTTTAAATAATGAAACCATATTTACAGTGTATAACGATTTTGTAAAATCAATTAGTCAAAAACCTAATACTGATATAATTAATTATATTAAAAAATTTAAAATTAATAAAAATTCATAAAATCCAATTGACATAAAGGAAATTTTTGATCAAGATAAAATTAAAGAAATAATCAAATTTCAAAAAAATAAATCAGTTAAAGAATTTGACAAAATAAATCATTATAAGTTTATAAAAAATCAACCAATTCAATATTTATTAAATTATAATTATTTTATTAAAACAGTTCAAAATATTTTTTTAAATTGGATAACAGACGAAACTGAAAAAAGTATAAATTTCATTAAAAAAAGAAATTTATTATTTATTCATAAATCGGGGGATGAAGGTGAACCATTAAATTATCGATCTATCTCTATAAATCAATCTCTTCCAAGATTTTTTTTAAAATTAATATACATTGAAATTCAAGACTCTTGGGACTTGATTTCAAAAAAACAATTTGGATTTAAAAAATATTTTGGAACAAGAATTGCTGTTTTAAATCTATAAAGGAAATTTAAAAAAATTAAAAATAAAAATATAGAATATTTTGTAGTTACTATAGATATATATACAAAAATGTTTTGACTCTATACAACACTCGTTAATATATCAATCTATTAAAAAAATTATCAAAAATGAAACAATTAAAAATTGGCTCTTGAGATATTACAAAAAAGAAGGAATTGGAGTTTATCAAGGAGATCCCTTATCACCAATTCTCTTCGCATTTATATCTCATTTCCTACTAGAAAAGTTAAAAACTCTAGCTTTTCATGTTCAAATGTATGCAGATGATCTTATTCTTATTATGAAAGGGCCATTAATCTCTTTAAAAATTAATTTAGAAAGGATTTTTGAAATAATAAAAAGATTCGGGATGAACCCACATAATAAAAAAACCAAATATAAAAAAGAATTAAAAGATATTTTTAATCTTGGTATTTGGTTAGAAAAAAACACACATCTTGAATATAATTTCAAAAAAGTAGAAAAATCCTTGGAAACACTTAATCGATTGTTTCAACAAAATAAACTCAACAGTGGAGTCAAAAGAACTTCTTTCAAAGCTCTCATTTTAAGTCAACTTTATTATGGTCGTGAAATATTTGACTTGAAACAAAATGATTTTGAAAGAATTGATAGATTTATCAATAAATCAGTCACAAATTTCTTACAAATTAATATCCATTCACCACGATGAATTTATAAAACTGAAGCAAAAATTGATCTCGCTAGATTAAAAGTATATCGAAGAAAATATAAATTGATTGAAAAATTAGATTTCTTAAATTTAAAAAAATTAAAAACGATACTAAATTTTCGAACACTGGATAATGAAAATATTAATTGGCATACTAAGGGATTAAAATTATTAGATTTAGAATTAAAAGTTTTTCGACTAACTGAATTGGAAAATTCGCCTAGTTGGAAAGTTCAACAATATCTAAAAATTATAAAACAACAAAATTGCAATTTCAAACAACAAAAATATTTAAACTGGAAAGCTTCAAAAACAATTCTAAAATTTCGAAATTTTACTAATTGTTTAAATAGGTACTCTTATGTAACAAGTAAAAAATAAAAATAAAAATTGTGATTTATGTAAAGAAAAGTTAAATATTGATATCATTGAAGATTTCGATCATTTTTTATGGGACTGTCCGGCCTATAAAATAAATCGAAAAATCTGGATATCTGAATTTTTTGAAAAAAATAAAAAAATTAATAATATCGGTGATATTATTATTAATAAAAAGAATTCATCAGGTATATTATCATTAGTAAGTGATAATAAAATTTGTGATTCTTCAACAAAATTTCTAAAAAAAAGTTTAGAAATTAGGGCACACAGGAGAAAAGCAATTTTCTCTCTTCAAAAAAAAAAAAAAAAAAAAAAAAAAAATAAGTTTTTATTAATGTAAAATTCTTTTTCAAAATAAAATTTTCGATAAGATATTAGGAAATTACATAATATTTACCCTCAAAATGAAAAATCAAAATTTTTCTGACAACAAATTGATTTTAATTGTTAAAAGGATTCTTGTGAATTAGGCCAAACAATTTTTAAAAATTTTTTTTTTCATTTTTTTTCATGTTTTGAAAAAATATAAGAAAACTGACTTTTTTCAAACTTTAAAGAATAAATAAATTTTAATTAATCAACCAGGATTTCATTCCATAATTTTGTTAAACTTTTATCATATTTAGATTTTTTTAATCTTCTGTATCCTTTTAATTAAATTTGTTGGGATTTGAATTGAAATATTAGTAACCATTATGTATAGACATTATTAAATCTATTTTAATTGCAAGATGGTAGTGAATGGGAAAAATTTTCAATTATTTTTTTACTTATTTTTAACTGATAAATGAAGATACATGAAACTGAAAATCCTCAAACTTTGTTAATATATATTGTCAAAATCTTAGAGACAATTTCAACAAAATAAAAAAATCAAAATTGTTCAAAAAATTCAATTTAACTAAAGGTTTACAATCAAATCCCAAATTTTGAAAATTAGAAAGACTAAATTTTAGACTTTTCAAATCTAATTTGATTCTAATAATCAATCTAATTTTTGGATTTGATTTTTGTTTTAAAATGAACAAAACAAGAAAGTAAAAAAACATTTTAAAAATTATAAACATTTACAACTAATTAGATCAATATTACCTGTATACCAAGCCCACGTTCAATCAGATAAGAACTAAAATAACAAGAGCTTATTCCTAACACAAAATTATCTCCTTTCATTCTTTTGGTAATGTAAACCTTAAATATTTACTATTTTTTTATCATCACAAATTGTAAGATTATGTTTCAGTTCAATAGTTGAATCTTTGCAATTTAAAGAGAATTTATAAAAAAAAAAGAATTTGTGACTTGTTTCACTTGTTACTATTTTCAACTTTCATAAAACTGAAAACAGAAAAAATAAGAAAAAAATAAAATCATTTTTTTTCGTTTTAAAATGTCAAAAACAGTGAATTGGGCCCCACTCGAAAGAGACTATGAAGAAGAAAAAGTTGCACATAACTTGATTCGTAGCAAAGCAACTCTTCATCCACTAATGAAAAACTATGATCAAATAATGCGACGTAGGGATAAAGAAGAAAAAGAAAGACTCTTAAAATTAAAAAAAACGGAAGAAGAAACAAACAAAAAGACAAAAACAAAAACAAAAAGTAAAAGTAAAAGAAAAAAAAAAAGCTCGAGGCGCAAAAAGAAATTCAAAGGAGGACTAAATTTTGAGTCTATTGATAACCCATTAAGTAGCACAAGCTTAACCAATGTACAAGAAGAAGAAGAAGAAGACAATGGCTATGTTGTCATTGAAAAAGATCCTCTAAACAGCGGGATTGATCCTTTATCGATCCAGACAAAGGAAAAGCAAAACTCATTAAGCTCACACATTAATGAGCAGTTTACAAGCAACTTTGTCTCTTGGGATGTGAAAAAGAAATCAATTTTATCCAAATACACGATGAGCGGTCATATTACGGTTATGGAAGGGTTCAAGGACGAAACCAGAGATTCACAGATTAGATCCACAGAAAATGAATCCATGATGTCTCAAGAGGAAAGAACTAAGCGCAGACTAGAATCCCTCTCTATGACCAATCAAACCAATGAAATCAAAAAGAAATTGGAAATGTCACAAGAGCAATATTTGAAACGAATTAATAAAATTTCTAATCAACTAAAGACCTATTGGAAAAAAGGGAAAAGAGTCATTTCTCTTCGGTTGATTGTACGTGCTGCAAAGGACTTGGCAAACACCTCCTGTCTGCCCTTCTATCCTTCTCAATTTGTTCTCGTTTCAGATGTTCTAGACATGTTTGGAAGATTAGTTTTTGAAAGAATTCAAGAAAAGTCGATCACCATCGACCCATTAACTGGCGGAACCACTGATCCCCTTCCAAGTAATTATTTAATGATTTTATTTATTTTTTTTTCTTTTGTTTTTTTAATTTTCTTTTTCTCTTTTTCCTCTTTCTTTTTCTTTTTTATTAAAATTTTCAGCTTTTTTTTTCTTATTTTTATCAAGAAAACCATTTTTTTACGGGGACACAAAATAGAGATTTCAATTTCACTTCAGCATGTTAACAACGATTTTTTTTTTTTTGTCTTGGATTCCATTTTCTTTTCATTTGATCAGAGTCAACAAAATCGAGTCAAATCCAAAATATACATAAACAGTTCTTAAAACACCAAAAAAAAAATAAAAAAAGGCTTGAAAAATGTGTTTACAGGTATTTGGATTTTAAAGTGGGACAAAACTTTAATTCCATCTTTTTTTTATTTACTCATATTTGATTAGTAAATTGGAAAAAATTTTCACTTCAATTCATTCGTTTTCAATATTTCTAACCTTTTTCACATGAAATCAATTATTCTTTCAGTTTATCCATTTTAATTTCAAAACTTCTTGTAGAGTGTTAATATAGATTCATTCTTTTTTGTTATTAAATTTTAACTTTACAACTTATATGGGCTGTCATGACAAAATAAATTGTTTTTTTTTTTTTTTGAAATTTGAAAATCTTTCATTCAAAGTTTATTCTTTAGGTTATCCAATTTAGTTCTATTCATGAATTCATCATCAATCACATTTTTTTTACGTTTCGATTTCATCAATTCTTTTTAATATTTCCAAAATAACAGAAATCACATAAATGATACACATTCAGGTTTTTGACTTTTTCAAAAGTGTCTATTTATTACCTTTGCTTTTATTTAATCTTTGAGTGTAACTCACTTCTGTGATTTCTGTGATTAAGTATGCTACTATGTTAATCATAATTTTTTTCAAATTACCCGAATAAAAAAATTTTTTATTTTTTTCCATTTTGTTATCCCTGGCTGAATCTTCTTTATATTGGGAAGAAGAGTTACCAAAGGAAAAAGATCAATTGGTTAATTACTAATACTGAGACTCTGAAACACGAAAGTGTGAGTAACTTGAAAATAAAATCGAAAAAACAGAGGACAAAAAATGTACCAAGGTTCAAAAGCAAATCAGATCAAAAAACAAAAGAAATTAATTAAAATAATTAAACAACGATCCTCCAAATGAATATTCATGACAATTATCAAATTAAATTAAATTAACCAAAAGTATCGTGGCTGTGATTTTAGGTGTTCTTAATTTAAAGATAGCATTGTTTTGTTTTTTTTTTTTGATTTTTTTTACCCATTGCTTATTATAAACCCTTTTTAAATTTCTTTTTTTTTTCTTTTTTTCTTTTCAATTTTCCCTTTTCTTTTGAAACATAAAATAATTTTGTGTGTGTCTTTCCCTTGAACAATCGTGAAATCTATGATTTCATACTTAAATTACCTTTGAGGAAATTTAAGTTAAAGAGCATTTAGAGTAGAATTTTCACTTATTCAATTAAAATAATAAAAATAAAAAAAAAACAAAATAAAAAAAATTTTTATAACATGTTATCAACGTGTTGAAAATGTGTTATAAACGTTTTAAATGTTATAAAATATTATAATAACAACTTTTATAACATTTGTTTTATAAAATGTGTTATAAAATTTGTAACATATTATAAACATGTTATAAGAATATTTTTTTAAAAAAAAATATGGAAATTTTTTCATAAAAAAAAATAGTTAAAAAAATCCTATATATATGTTTTTTAAACATAAACATTTTATTTGAGAAATTTTAAGTAAATAAATTTGGATCAAACACAGATAAGAAAGTGATTTTCTCTCAAAAAAATTTACTATAGGAACTGTAGTTGCAATGTAAAGATTTAGGGAAATTGTTTAGTTATTAGGCAAAGTTAGAAAATTTTCTGGTCTTCTTATTTGTAATTCCAATTTTGGTATAATAAGAAGTATTTTACGATTACAGCCGACTTTAAAAATTATATTTAAAGTTATTTAAAAACACTTTAACTCATTTTTTAAAGGACATTGTTAATCTTTGAAATCCCAAAAGATGGCTCGTCTCAACTTTATTCTCTATTTGAACAGATAATATAGTTCAAGGAACCAAATTATTCTTTCAAATAGAGTTCAAAAAAAAGTCCTTAATTTTTTGGGGACAGTTTAGAAAATGAAGTTAATTTCCCTTTCTTTATTTAAAAACAATATCTAAATACAAACATTGCCTTTTTTTTAGTTTCCAAAAAAACGAATATCATTTTTAAAAAAATAAAAAAGGTTTGGTATCTTTTTTTCTTCGGAAAAATAAAAAAGAGAGAAGAAACCATTTATAAAAGGATTTCAAAAGGTGAAAAAAACATAATACCAAATTTAAGAATTTAGAAAAAAAATTTTTTTTTTTTTTTACTGTCAAGTCACAAAATTTTTAGAGGAAATGTTCAAAATTAGTCACTGTTAAGAATACATAATAGATGCAGTATTTTATGTTTGATCGCCTTTTTGGATGTTTCTTAACAACGTGAAATAAAAGAGGAAATAGAGACTCATTGAAAAGTTGTATGATCTGATTGAATTGGTGGAATTTAAACTAAAGTTTTGTCTCTGATGATGACAATTTAACATTTAATTTCATATTTTCAATCATTCAGTTGGGAGAAAAAGAGCCTTTGAAGAGTAAGTTCTTCAAAGTATTAGTTAAAAAATTTGTATTAGTTTTTGTTTACTTTTTTATATTTTGTTCTATTGTGCTTTTTGTGGTGTAGTCAAGTTAGATCCTGAGTTCCAAAAATACAAAAGCTACTCATATTGTTTCATTTGTTCAACAGTCCCCTGTGATTATTTTCTTTTTTTGGTTATCCTTCAAGACTCAAAATATGAGATCGTTCTGGTGCTAAGATGATTTTAATCGTCGTTCTTCGAACTGATCAATACCATCTTATATCACTTCGAACAAGATCATTACTTTTTCGTTATTTTTGAGACCAAACTCGAATTATAACATGGTGATTGTTTCCAAATCGAAACAATAAAGACTGCTATATAAATGTTATAAAAATTTTTTTTTAATAGGGTTATATTTTTAAAGTGGCACGAATTGAAAAAATATATTTCAAAAATAAATAAAAAAAATTTCAATTGGTTAACGATTTTATTTCTTAAATAAAAAATTAAACTAATTATTTTTTATTATTGAAGAAGTGTAAATTATACTCGAAATGTCCTTTTACTTAAAATTTATGAAAGGGAATTTAAGCCTGAAATCATCGATTTAATGATTATTCAAGGAAAAGACATACCCAAAATTATTTTATGTTTAAATAGTAATCGTTAAAAAAAAGAAAATTCGCAAAAAAATAAAAACAAAAGAAAAAAAAAAGTATAAAAAGGGTTTATAAGAAGCAATTGGTAAAAAATCAAAAGAAAAAAAAAATAAACAAAAAAAAGAAAAAGAAACAATAAAAAAAACGTTTGAAACAAAAACAAGAAACAGAAAAACAAAAGAAAAACAAAAATTTGAAGAAATTAGAACAAAAATTTGAAAAACAAAAAGAAAAAGAAAATGATAAATTAGAAATAAATGGTTTTGATCTAAAAATTGAAAATTGATTTTTGATAAGAATATAGGAAAACTGCCTCAAAAACACTTTCAATAACATTATAGAGTGAGTAAACATTTTTGAAAAATAGTTTAGGTTTCATTTAAAACTCAGAGACATTTTATTGATATTATCTTGCATAATGGGTGACTAATTGAGATAAATGGAGATCAAAAAAATTGCTTAAATCAATTTGAGAATCAATACAAAGAAGCCAAGGAAAAAAAATGAAAAGTTACAGGAAATTTTGTTATTATAAAATTACAATTATCGTTATTGAAATTTTTGAAAATAAAAATTTGATTTATCAAAAATGGAAAGAGAGGAAAGAATAAATTGATTGATAAATAGTGTGATATTTACAGAATTTTCAGAAAGGCGTTTACATCTATTTTCAGTGAAAAAATACAAAATAAAAACAATTTTAAAGCTCGAATATTCATTAAAAAGGTAAGAGATGAAGTAAACTCCCTTCAACCCTTAATTGGATGAGTGTTAATCAGGTAGGTACTCTGTATTTTGCTATTTAGGGAAGGGGGAATTATGAACAGAAAAAAAATCTTGAAAATTGCCTTCCTCTTTTCATCTCTTAAACACTTAAGAGTCTTTTTTGTGATTGGAAAAATTAATTTGTAAAATTTAAAAAATTTTAAAATTTTGGATATTCTTATTTTCAAATTAGTCCTAAAAATAGAAATAGAAATTTCAATTGTAAAAATATTCGTATAAAAAAAGTGTTTAATTTTTAAAAAAAAACAACTTTTGGGGTCATTTTTTGAACACCATTGAATTATATTTGGATTTTTCTAAAATTAAATAAAAAAAATAAAATATGCAAATTTTCCTGAATAATACAAAATAATTCCATAATATTAATCTTATAAATCAATTTATTTTATACACCCAAAAATTTCGAAATTCAATTTTATTAGTGGTTAATGAATAAAAATCCTGAAATCTGAAAACCCATAAATCACAAAAAAAAAAAACAAGAGAAGGAAAAGTTTTTTTTTTAATTCATTATAAAAATTAATCAAAGACAAAGAAAATTTTTTTTTGTTGATTTGTAACATTGTAATAATTTATAACTATTTTCTGTAAAAAAAAAAAACCCAAAAATTTAATAAAACAAAACATTAAAATAGATGACTTCACTCATGATATTGTCCCAGAAGTGGCAAAAGATACCTGTTACAATTGGCTCTATAAAATTCTATGTATTCGAGAATTAATTGCAAGAATTTATATCGAATTGGCCATTTTACCCATTTATAGATTCATTTCAAAAGACATGCATATCGTTGCATTATCAAGAATATCAAGAATGATTAGAGGTTTAGCCGATCCATTGGTAGCAGCATATTGCCGAACATATCTATTACGCAAGGCATTAGAAATCTATCCTGATCTGAAAGAATTTCAATTTGAAGCATTGAATGATTATTTGATCTCATTCCAACAAATCGTCTCTGAACCGTATTTATCAAAAATTAAAAAATATCAGATCACAATGGGAGAATATATGAATCTTCATCAACCATCTATTGAATGGATTTGTCAGTGTGTCGCTCATCGAGGAACACTTGAAGAATTTAAAAACGTGTTAAGAAAATATCAAAAAATATCAAAAAACTCCTTGGTACTTTACGGAATTTTAGGATCATTTAATCCAAAATTTATTGTCAACAATCTTTTAGATTTATTACCATTAATAAGAAAAAGTGATAGCTATTTCCCTCATTATTTAATATATCAAGCTATTGGTAACCAATTATTATTAGAAAAGCCACCCAGGAAAAAAACAATGAGAATTTTGAATGAAGTTTGGAAAGTTGTTTCTAAATTTGAAAAAATTGAAGAATATTTAAGTGTTGCTAGAGTCTTTGTTGAATATACAGTAAAATATTGTTCGGTAAGTAGTTAAATTTTTGAATTAATATATATATATATATATATACAATATTATTTTTTTATATCTTTTTGGTTTGGTAAATCACTTGTTTTTTTTCTTTGGTTAATTCGAAGGGTTTTCTCAATTTGATTACCCCGGTTATATAAGCAATTTTTCAATAATTTTATCTCTGTAATAAATTGAGAAATGATATTTCAAAATTTTTACCCTTTTTTTTATATTATAATAAAAAAAAATTATTTTAGTCCCACAAATAAATTCAATAGGACCAAAAAGGATAAGTAACTTAAAGACAATATATTTTCTTATTTAAAAAACATGATTAAAGGAAATATTTTTGAAAATAATTTTTTTTTTATTTTTCTAAATAAAAATAGATCTCAATCTTGCAAATTATATAAAAAACACTGATGATTTGGATATCATTAAAGATTTATACTTATTTTTTCTGTGTTCGTGTCTTAGAGTGCCGTAAAGTGCCGAGATTTTCTTGAGGTTTTCTCTTTTATTTGTTAACTGTTCTAGGTTTTTTTTACTTTAGAAATAAACCGGAAATTTATTAAAATTTTCGGTTTATTTCAGAAAGTAAAAAAAACCTAACGAAAATCTATTGATTTTCCAAATAAACAGAAAACTCAAGAAAAGCTAACGGCGGTTTTTTTTAATTTTTGGAATGTAAAGAAAATTAAATAAATTTTCTTTACATTTCAAAAAGTAAAAAAAACCTAACGACTGCCCAGCTTTTGAAAGTAATTGTAAAATCTGGATACCTGAATTAAAAAAAATAATAATTTTTTCAAAAAATTACTAAAAGATAATAATATTATTAAAAAGATTCAATATCTCTATTCATTCTATCGTAGATAATAATAGATATATTTAAAACATTTAAAAAATTTCGGAAAAATAGTTAAAAACCGGGGGTAAATAAGGAGAATTAAAAATTCCTCCATTAAACTACAATAAAAAAATTAGAAAAAAATACTTTTTTTTTCATTTTGAAGATGGGTTGTAATTATCAGTAAAGAGTTAACTTTATTTGGATTATCGAGGTTGTGTAGGTTATTGAGAAAATTTTATTGAATTTTATTCAGAAATTTTGAATTCATCAGTTATAAATATTTTCTTTTAAATTACTTTTATTAAAATTGAAAGTTTAACTTTCTAAAAATGATTGAAATTCCTAAAAAATATAAGATAAAAAAAAAATCTGTTTTTAATTTTTTTCCATTTTGTTTCTCCTTGTCTGAATTTTCTTTATATTGGTAAGAAGAGTTACCAAAGAAAAAAATCAAGTGGTTACTTGCTAATACTGTGACACAGAAACACGAAAGTATGAGTAACTTGAAAATAAAAATCGAAAAAACAGAAGACAAAAAGCATCAAGGGTTCAAAAGAAATAAGATCAAAAAGAAAAAAGAAATAAATTACAACAATTAAACAACGATACTCAAATGAACATTCATGATCAACTATCAAACTAAACTAAATTAGCCAAAAGTATAGTGGATGTGATTTTAGGTGTTCTTAATTAAAGATAGCATTGTTTTGTTTTTTTTTTTGATTTTTTTTACCAATTGCTTATTATAAACCCTTTTAAATTTATTTTCTTTTTATTTATCTAAATTCCTTTTTTCTTTTCAAATTTTTTTTTTTACTATTTAAACATAAAATAATTTTGGGTATACCTTTCCCTTGAATAATTGTGAAACCTATGATTTTAGGCTTAAATTACCTTGGCGGAAATTTAAGTAAAAGAACATTTAGAGTATAATTTACACTTCTTCAATAATAAAAAAAAAACCGTTTTTTTCGGTTTAAAGATTTAATAAAAAAGAATTTTTTGTTTATAAACATTTTGATAATTTAGAATAAATTTTTCAAAAAAATAATAAAATTTTTAATTTGTTATATCAAATGTGTAATTTAATTTATTTAAATTTGTCTATTACATTTAATTTATTGTTTTTCGAACCATTATTCTAATAAAAAAATTTTTAACAAATTAATTTTCAACAAATTAAACAGTAAAACTTCAAGTAAACTCAATAAAAAAAAAAAAAAAAAAAAATGTAAATGTGGTAACAAAAACAATTTGATTAACTAAAGCAACTGAATAAAAATTTTACTGATAACTACAAAGTTATAATTCTCCATATTGCTTTTTTCAATAATTATTAATTATAATTATCCGATTAAACAAAATTATTTTTGAAATTCAAATTAATAAAAAAAATAATTATTAACAATAATTAAATAAAATAATAATAATAAATTAAAAACTTTTATAGATGAAAGAAACATTAATTTTAATGAAAGATATTCAGAGGCATATTAGAAAGTTATCTAAAGAAGAACTCCATCAAGTCAAAATTGAAATATATACCATTATTGAAAGATTAATTATCCTTTCAGAGGATGTTACAAATTTATTATTAGTTGAAGAATTTACCAAATTGATGGATGTTGTTGTCATTGAATATAAAACAAGATTGGCCAAGAGGATTTTAGACTCCTTTTCAAGAAAGGGGCAGGAGCCAACTGGAGATCCGTTAATTATTCATTTAATTTTCGAGCAAGCGAAAATACTTCATGATTCTGTAAATATTTTATCACATCCGAACGAAATTCGAAACGTTTCAAATTTAATTAACAATTATCTAGATCATGTCGAATTTGGGAAAGGTGTTGAAAAGCATTTAAATTTTTTAGTTGAGGCAAGGGATTCATTTTCAAATTTAGATTTGGTTATTGCCAATTTAGTTATACGGGCATTATCGTTAGCAATGAAGACGTTTTATATTGTTAAAAAAAAGCACACTCGTAAAACAGGAGCATTTGCAAGAGCCTGTCTTGCCTATTGCTTTATTACAATTCCTTCAATTGAGGACTGTCTTATAAGACTAAAACTGTATTCCTTATCAGGACAAATTGCTTTAATCAATGGATCACACGCACAAGCAGATACCTTTTTCCGAGAAGCCGTGACCTTATTTAAGGAAATTGCTCTCATCAAATCGGAAATGGAAAACGAAGAGAAATTTGAAAGCAAATTGGTTAATTTCCTTCAATCCTTCGCTAGTTTACTTGTCATCGTGCCTGGCCATCCAACCTATGGCGCATTTTATTTGATAAAGGGGCTATTTAATGTTTTAAAGGATCTCGAGTGGACAAAAAATTCAAACGCCAATTTCAAAATATCCATGGCATTTTTATCCTTATTTTCAGTTTATGCCCAGAAAAACTTCCCCTACCATATCACAGGAATTGAATCAAATGATGTATTATACGCAGGCTATAAGCAATATAAAGAAGAACTGCAAAATTATTCAACAAAACTATTGAAATCGATCTTAAATTCAATTTATGAAATGGACGATAACACTGAAAGGGGTAAACAAAACCAAGCTAATTCTGCCCTTGAACTTTTAAATTTGATCTTGATCTCCGCACAATTTAATAAACAAATGATGAATTTGGTTTGGAAACTTTATGAATTAACAAAAAAATCAAAAAGGATTAATCTTAAATATTTTAAAAATACACTAAGATCTCTTTCAAATCAAAAAGGTGAAAAATATTTTCTTTTATACAGAAAAATTAAAGAAGACAAATAATTTTTTTAAAATACCCTCGCACCTTTCTTCTTCATTTAAATATGATCAATAAATTATATTTCATTTAATTTTTTTTTTTAATTTTTCTTTTGAAATTTATACACAACTCTAAACATAATGTCTCTTCTTTAGAGTTCAATGAATTTATAGTAAAGTGTCATAAAAGATACACTTTATCTTCTTAATGAGTGATTTTTAAAGTGAGTCAATTCGTAACCTCTTATTCAAAGATTGAATAAACACCGTGATTAGAATTATTTGAAACTTAATTTAGTTTTCTAAAATATAATTAAAAGAAAGATTCTTTTGTCTGGAATAAAATTGGGAATAAAAAAACAAAGTAATATATTTTGTTATATTGGAATTAAGAAGGAGTTAGGTGACGATATGTTCATTGTAATTTAGATTATTCTCCCTTAATCCCATATCTCTTCTTTTTGTTGAGGAAATTATTCCATAACTGTCATAAATTTCTATATGTTTAAATTTCTCAATAATTCATTAATTATGTCTTGATTAAAAACAATTGGAAAATCAAAATATTTGGGATTTCTTGTTTCTATTTTTTTCTCGTTTTTTTATATCTTTTACACTCATATATGATCTATTTTTTTCTACCAAATATGTGTATTGTTTTTGAATATACTTATGTTCCATTAGGATGTGTATCTTTTAAAACTCATTGTATTAAAATTTTAGTTGGAATTATGTTGTTGTTGATTTCTTGTCTAGGTAGGACTGTTTTCCACTAAAATTGTATGAGAATTTTATGATTTGATTTGTTTTTTTTAGTTTCAAATTTTCTTTTTTTTTTGTGATGGTTTTACCTTGTCATTTATGAACTTGATATTAGTTAGTGAAAAAAATAATTTGAATAAAAAAAAACAAAGCATTACAATATGAACTTTCGTATTATTATTTGGTTTGTTTTCCAATTTTTGAATATTCACTATTTTGGTTTCATTAACTAAACTATTTTTCATATATTTTGATTCACTTTATAATGCAATTGGAAGTTGGGTTTGTATGGTTTTCTCTCATATTCTTCACAAAAAATAATTTCAAATTTTTCGATCAGAATCATTTTTTTAAATTTTTGTTTTTATTTTGATTTTCTTTTGTTTTTCTTTTTCAAATTTTTTTTTTGCTTTTTTTCTGTTTTTCCTTCTTTTTTGTGTTTTTCCTTTCTTTTTTGTTTTTTTCTTTTTCTGCAAAAGACCAAAGAGAAAAAAAAAATATCTTCAAAAAGACAAATAATCACTAAGAAAATTGAGACAATGTAATGTCTTTTAAGGGATTAGCGTCACCATAGATTTCTCTATAATCAAAGTATGTTGTAATTGGGTGTAAATGATATTAGTGCACCATGGCTCGAATAGTTTCTGTGACTCTAAAAAATCTATTATAAATCTTATTGCACAATAAATTATTACATTTTTTACTAATGATCACAATTAAAAAAGTTTCATTTTGAAAAATTTTTTTTTAATTACTTTTCCAAATCTAAAAATAAAAACCCAAAATATAATATAATCCGGTATTTAATAATTTAGGTTTAGAACTTTCAAAAGTAACTATTTTAATAATTTTTGAATTTCAAAGATTAACTCAATAATCATCAACATAAAAACCCAAAGACTGATTAGTTTTGTTTGCTTTTGATAAGTCTACTTATAGCATCAATATATTTCCATGATTTGAGAAATAATTTGACAAAAAACTTTATTATTTAATTATTTAATTTTTAAAAAAAAACGAATTTTTTAGTAACTAATCTACATTTCGCCATAAATTTAAGATAGATATTTTATCGCTTTGTAGTCTGAATATTGATAATTCAATCATAAAATTTATGGTGAAATGCAGATTTTATTCTAAATTTGCTGGGTTTTTTACTAATACATAGATCATTTTTAATTGATGAGAATCAACAAATATTACTCCTTTGCAATCGATTTTTTAGAGACATTTGAACCATGTAACACTAATGTGATTTAGGTCCAATAACAGCATATTTTGATCCTCGGCTTCTCCTTGGTAGACGCTAATCCCTTAAAATGAAAATAATTATTACCAAAAAATCTTCCGGTTGTCTTTTTTTCATTTATAGTTCAGTAATAAAAAAGCGGTAATGCTTATTTTAAAAATTGTGACTCACTGTAGAGAGAAAAATGTTGGACACAGAAAAATGGTTGGATAACAATTTTAATTGGGAACATTACTGAAAATGATTTTTAATTTCAATCGTTTGTGAAATAACTAAAGAAAAGAACAATAATCTACTTATTATAATAATGATTAATGTAATTCTACTTTTTCAAAACCTTATCTCTAAAATCTAAAGCAAGTTTAAAAATTACCATTTTCGGAATTAATAGTAAACTTTACTAGAACTTTGATTTTTGTTAAAATAGCATGATCTAATTTAGTTATCAACCTTTCAAATGAGTATTCTACAAATACCACAGATTAATATACTTTTAACACCTTTAAACCTAGATTTATATAAAAGTCACCTAGTAATCAATAGGATTTGATTTTCAATTTTACTAATGTTCCCAATTAAAAATGGTGTCCAAACATTTTTCTGTGTCCAACATTTTTCTCTCAACAGTCACTTTTTTTTCGTTTTTGGTTTTATTTTTTTTATTTTTTAAAATATCAGGTTTATATCGATTTAAAATGGTTTAAAAAGTGAATTATTAATCAGATTTGATTAATTATTGTTCTTGAATGCTTATGGACAATTTTATTTTTTTCAATTTATTATTTCAGGCGAATCACAATTTTTGAAATTGAGTTGAGAAAATGCAGGAAAATTTTAAATAAATTTTATTTAACAAATCAGATTTACTCTCAATACCATTCCAAAGTTTGATAGGAATTAAGAAGGTCAGTGATAGCTTTTTGTGATCAGCCAATTTATCTATTTTTTTTTTTTTTTGCATTTATCATAATTAAAATATTAATTGAGAGTTTTTAATAAATAGAGATCTGAATATTATAAACTGACTAATTAGATAATTAATCTTGGTTTATTAAATAGATTAAAATTATTTCAGAAAACATGAAAAACTTGAAAGAATAAATCGAAAGAAAAAAAAAATTTTTTTTTTTTTCGGATTCAATTACAACTTAGTATTAAAACTTTTTGATAATTCACTTTTGAATTATTTTTAAAGAAAAAAAGACCTGAAATTTCAAAAATAATCAATAAAAAACAAAACTAAAAAACTAAAAAAAATGTAAAATCACAATTTATAAAAATTAACCTTACAAAATTTTTTATTACTGAACTTTCAATGAAAAAAAGTTAACAAGAAGATTTTTTGGTAATAATTATATTCATTTTAAAAGACATTATATAGTCTCAATTTTTTTAATGATTATTGGTGTATTCGAAGATGTTTTTTTTTTTTTCTACATGATCTTTTGCAAAAAAAGAAAAAAACAAAAGAAAAGGAAAAAAACAAAAAAGAAGGAAAAACAGAAAAAAATCAAAAAGTAAAACAAAAATTTGTAAAATTAGAATAAATGATTTTGATCCAAAAATTTGAAAATATTTTTTTGGTAAGAATATGAGGATAAAACGATACAAACCCAACTTCCAATTACATTATAAAGTAAATCTAACATTTTTGAAAAATATTTTATTCAAAGTATTTTTTATAAATAATTTAATTGGTAAAAATTATTTTCTGGAATCATTTTGTAAATAAAATAGTTAATATTTGAGCAAAATAACAACAGGGGTTAATATGCAGATGAAATGTCGATTTAACCCTTGTAATTTACACACAACGCACACACACGCACATATATATATATATATATATATAGATAACAAAACATTTGAAAATAATAATAATCAAAATTTTTGGTAATATTGGATTCGGTTTTTCTCCGAATCAGTGTATTGATTTCTTCGATTTCTTTTATCACTTTTTGTTTGTTTGTTTTCCTTATGTTTTGGAGTGATAGAATTTAGTATCATGCTCTTTTTTTTAGCATATTTTTTGGCTTTAGATTCCACCCCCATAAAGTATTGTTCGCCAATGCCTAAATTCATTAACATGGTTTTAAGAATGTGAGTCTGCTGTTCATTGCTCATTATTTGTTGTGAAAGTTTTTTATTTTCATTTATTAATGACAATTCATTTTTGTGGGTATTATTAGTTCCACCTTTTGCTTCATAATTGGTTCTAGTGTTTTTTGTCATTGTATAAATATATTTGAGTTTGTTAATATTATTATCATGTATTTCCCTTTCTTTGATCATTTCATTCGAAAAGTTGGAATTTTTATCATTCTGAACTTTTTTAGTTATTTGGTTTAGACTACTTTTTAATTCCTCATTTTGTGTAATTAGATTTTTAATTTTTTTGAATTTCGTTTCACTTTTGTTTATTTGTTTTTCTTGTTCAATGATTTGTTGCTGTAATTGTAAAATTTCTGAAATTATTTGATTTCTTTGTTTTTGTTTTGGGGATTGTTTATCATTTCTATCAAAACCAACTTCTATTGGATGTGTAACAATTTCTTCACTTTTTTTTTTTTCCGTTTCAGTTAGATCATTATTTCCCAAATGAAGATATTTTTTTGAATTATTTAATTGATCTGTTTCAGAATCAGAAGCATCTTCAGTACTACTCACAAAACTATTCCCACTAATATTGTCATGATTGCTTCGGTTAAGTATGTTTGAACTTGTTTTTTTATTTTTAACTTTCTTGTTTCGTTGATCATTCACATTATAATTTGTTTCCTTTTGTTTTAATTTTTTATATTTCCTTCTCCTGAATTTCTTCTTTTTTGTTTTCTTTCCTTCTTTCTCTCGGTTCTGATCATGATCACCAAAACCATTATTCTGGTTTTCACCCTTCACAAAGCCATCGCTATCAAAGTCACTGTCAAAGTCACTGTCACTATATTCTTCAAAATTGTTTTTTTTTTTCTTCCTCCTTCTTTTCTTTTTACCACTTTTATCATTTTTTTCCATTTCTTCATAACTATTTTCGCTTGATTCTGTATATAAATTCTCTTTTTTCTCTTTTTTTTTCTTTAACTTTTTCTCTTTCTTTTTTTTTTTGTTTTTCTCTTTCTCTTTTCGTAGGTTTATTTTTGGATTTCTTATTTTCTTTTTGGATTTTTTTTGTCTTTTGGATTTGCTTTGTTTTTTGCTGTTTTTTTTCTTTTTTTTCATTTTATAATTAAATTTGGAATCTGGTTCTTTATTCTTTCCCTTATTTTTTTCATCATAATCGCTTTGGTCTGACTCTTTCTCAGAATACTTTTTATTTTTTTTAACTTGCTTTATTTGATTTCCCTTTTTTTCTTTTCTGTTTTTTTGTTTTTGTTTTTTTTTTTGTTTTTTCTTTTTCTTTCTTTTTTTTGCATCATTATAATTTTCATCTCCTTCATCCTCATCCTCATCCTCATCCTCATCCTCATCCTCATCCTCATCCTCATCCTCATCCTCATCCTCATCCTCATCCTCATCCTCATCCTCATCCTCATCCTCATCCTCATCCTCATCCTCGTCCTCATCCTCGGTTCCTTTTTCATTAATAGAACTATTATCATCACTAAAATAATCACTGCCATTTTCATCCCAATTTTCGTTATTGGATGAATCAGAATCACTTTGGCTGGAATCTTGATTAGAATTATATATTTCCCTTTCTGATTTCGTTTTTCTTTTTTTATTTTTCTTATTCCTTTTTCCTTTTTTATATTCATTGTGATCATAATTTTCATCATCGGTTTTACACATTCCGCCTTCATTTATTTTTTTGTTTTCTTTACCCTTGACTTTTCTTTTTTTCGTTTTATTTCCTTCTTTCAATTTATTCTTATCATGATCACCGAACCCATTATTATGGTTTTCGCCATTCTCAAAGCCATCGCTATCAAAGTCACTGTCAAAGTCACTGTCACTATATTCTTCAAAATTGTTTTTTTTTTTCTTCCTCCTTCTTTTCTTTTTACCACTTTTATCATTTTTTTCCATTTCTTCATAACTATTTTCGCTTGATTCTGTATATAAATTCTCTTTTTTCTCTTTTTTTTTTTTTAACTTTTTCTCTTTCTTTTTCTCATTTTCTTTCTTTTTCTTTTTCTTTTTCTCTTTCTCTTTTCGTAGGTTTATTTTTGGATTTCTTATTTTCTTTTTGGATTTTTTTTTTCTTTTGGATTTGCTTTGTTTTTTGCTGTTTTTTTTCTTTTTTTTCATTTTATAATTAAATTTGGAATCTGGTTCTTTATTCTTTCCCTTATTTTTTTCATCATAATCGCTTTGGTCTGACTCTTTCTCAGAATACTTTTTATTTTTTTTAACTTTCTTTTTTTGATTTCCCTTTTTTTCTTTTCTGTTTTTTTGTTTTTGTTTTTTTTTTTTTTTTTTTTTTTTTTTTATTTCTTTTTTTTGCATCATTAAAATTTTCATCTCCTTCATCCTCATCCTCATCATCATCATCATCCTCATCCTCATCCTCATCCTCATCCTCATCCTCATCCTCATCCTCATCCTCATCCTCGGTTCCTTTTTCATTAATAGAACTATTATCATCACTAAAATAATCACTGCCATTTTCATCCCAATTTTCGTTATTGGATGAATCAGAATCACTTTGGCTTGTCTCTATTCTTGTCTGTTTATTTTTATAATTTTTTTTCTTTTTTTGTTTTTCCTTTTTCTTTTGTTTTTTTAAATTAGAGGGTTTTGAATTCTTCTGTTTACTTTTTCGTTCGCTTTCTTCTTTTCCAGAGGAATAACTTTGAATTGTATTTGTAACATTTGTTTTTTTGTTTTCATTTCTTTTTCCTTTTTTCTGTCGTTTTCTTTTGGTTACCTTTCCTTCTTTCTCTCTATTCTTATCATGATCATCTAAACCATTATAATGTTTTTCATCCTTCTCAAAGCCATCACTATCAAAGCCACTGTCAAAGTCACTGTCACTATATTCTTCAAAATTTTTTTTCTTTTTCATTTTTCTTCTTTTCTTTTTGCCACTTTTATCATTTTTTTCCATTTCTTCAAAGCCATTTTTGCTTGATTCTGTATCTGAAGTACTACTTTCCTTTTCGTTTGTATTATTATCCGAACTGTTACTCCTATATGAGCTATAGGTAGTATTTGTACTATAACTATTACTTAGACCTTCGATACTACTGCTATTTGTACTCAATGGCGCATTTGTACTACTACTAACACTACTCTGTATAGTAGAGGAATTTTTACTTTCACTACCACTATAGGTACTACTGTTTGTAATCGTATCAACAGCATGATCACTTTGATTTTTTATTTTTTTGTTTTTACCCTTCTTTTTCATTTTCTTTTTTTTTGATTTTTCTTTTTCTTTTTCTTGTTTTTCTATTTCTTTTTCTTTTTTTTTTTTCTTTTCCCTTTTCTTTTTCTTTTTATTTTCCTTTTCCTTTTCCTTTTTTTTTCCCTTTTTCTTTCCCTTTTTCTTTCCACTTTTCTTTTCCTTTCCTTTCATTTTGTTTTTTCGGTTTTGTGAGGCATTTGAGCCAGGATCTGAAACTGAGTCTGGTTCTGAATTTATTTTATCAGTCGATTCTTGGTGATCAGTAGAAGAAGATTCTTCTTCGTTAGATAAATCAGAACTTAGGTCAATGTCAGATATTGTACTGATATTTGGCTCGTTGTTTTTTTTTTTCTTCTTTTTTTTTGTTTCTTTGGTAGACATTCTTAAATTTTGTTTTTTTTTTTTATTTTGTTGGTTGTTGGTTTGGTCAAACAAAAAGAAACTAACAAAATTTTTTGTGGATGATTTTACAAGATTTGTTAGTCTTCAACAAATTTGCTTTTTTGGTTGTGTTCGATTTATTTGAACTATTAAAAAAATATCTGTTGTAATAAAAAATAACAAAAAATAACTTTTCCAAATCTTTTTCCTTTCCTGACTGAGGTTCTTCAATTAAGTTTGTTCATTGAAACTAGAAAAGTATTCAGTTGATAACTCTTTTTCTTAATTTTTAATAATTTATTCTTTCGTCCAAATCTTTTTCAAAAACCAATGATTTAATCTTACAACCATTGATATTGGTAAAAAGATTATCTTGTTCCCCGTGTTTAACAGCGCTACTTTGGTTCTTTGACTGATCTATCTTGGACTTCGTATTAGTTCTTAATAGTGGTAATAAAATCTCATTTTTATTTAATTTATTTTTGAAGAGAGAAAATTACTAATCTCCTTTGTGTCGTGAGCTTTTCCAGATTCAAAAAAATAGAGAAAGTCATAGAGTTTACTTGACACCTTAAGAAAGTGATACTCTTCGGTACTTTTTTTTAATTTAACAAATGAATTGAAAATTTAAAAACATAATAAATACAACCCAATAATTAAACTTTAAATAAATCATCCATCTCCAGATCGACAAAGAAGATAAATTTATTGTACTTATTTATTTGAACTCACAGACACTAACCATCAAAATAACAATATTTTACCTTTAATAATACCACATTAAAATTCTCGAAAAATCTCAGACATTTAGAATACCTTAAGGTTTACAATCCCTGAAACTGTAAAAAAGATTATCTTGTATTGGGTATGTCAACTTGTTATTTTGGTTCTTAGCTGATCGATCCACAACTAAGTTTGGATCGTATAGGTGGTTGAAAAATGCTATTTTTGTTATTTTTTTTTTTTTTTTTCCGAAATCCAGATTGATGAGTCTAAGATCAATTGATTGGAAGGTATTGAATTGAAAGTGTTAATTTTTGGGTTGTCAATTGAAATTATCATTTTCCTTTTCCAGAGTTAGGAGTAAATAAAAAAAATTTTTTTTACAAGCATCAAATAATACAAAGCGTAAATAAAAATTTCAACATAGAAAACAAAAAACTCAATTACTAATTAAATACCTTCCAATCAATTAATCTTAGACTCATCAATCTGGATTTCGGAAAAAAAAAAAATAAAATGACTAAAATAGCATTTTTCAACCACCTATACGATCCAAACTTAGTTGTGGATCGATCAGCTAAGAACCAAAATAACAAGTTGACATACCCAATACAAGATAATCTTTTTTACAGTTTCAGGGATTGTAAACCTTAAGGGACTAGTCTCTATTATTTTTTTTTATGACCAATTTCTTAATAAGGATTCCTTATCGAGAAATAATGTTTAATATTGAAAACAAAAAGGATTTTTCAAATCTAAGTAATTGGTAAAATATTTTCTCAATCTCTATTAAATTTAGGTAAAAAAATTAAATAGAGATTTGTACTTTACTGTAGAGAGAAAAATGTTGGACACAGAAAAATGGTTGGACAGCATTTTTAATTGGGAACATTACTAAAAATGATTTTTAATTTCAATCATTTGTGAAATAACTAAAGAAAATAACAATAATCTACTGATTAGAATAACGATTAATGTAATTCTACTTTTTCAAAACCTTATCTCTTATAATCTAAATCAAGTTTAAAAATTACCTTTTTCTGAATTAATAGTAAACTTTACTAAAACTTGGATTTTTGTTAAAATAGCATGATCTACTTGAGTTATCAACCATTCAAATGAGTATTCTACACAAACCACAGATTAATGAACTTTTAACACCTTTAAACCTGGATTTATATAAAAGTCACCTAGTTATCAATAGGATTTGATTTTCAATTTCAGTAATGTTCCCAATTAAAAATGGTGTCCAACCATTTTTCTGTGTCCAACATTTTTCTCTCAACAGTTAGATAAATTTCAATATTAAAAACTTAAACATTGTATCATTTTTTTTTCAACAAACCTGAAACCAACTCCATTTCAATAAAAACTAACTGAAGTGGGAAATTTTTCTCACAAAGCTTATCACAATGAAAAAAAAGCAAAAATTTAAAAAAACATTTCTTGAAAGAAAAAAAAAGAACTGATCTGTAGTTGTTATCCAATTAATGATGGGATAATAATTTTTGATTCCTATTTTTCCAAAAATCAATTTTTTCTCAAATCTCATCAATCAGACAAATGGCAAAAACTATTTGAAACGATTTCTAAAAATAATTGTTAATTTGAACACATTTGTGAAGGTGAGCAATTCACTGTTTAAAAAATCAAGGGAGTGATAAGATCTTGCGATCTCATTTTTTTTTCTCGTAAAAGCAAATAATAATTTACATTTTGGGCTGTACCGTGATCTTTTCTAGGAGATCTGAAATTACAAAACTGTTTCCGAGAATAATTTAATTTGAAAAGTAAAGCAAAGAGAAAAAAAATTAAAAAAAAAGCAAAGAAAAGAAATAGCTTTTTTTTTTCAAATTAAAAGAAAAATGAGGTTTGTGAAAAGAATTTGGTGCAAATTTATCTGAAAATATAGCAGTTCAAGTGTTTATTGTTTGAATTCAAAGATTTTTTGTTTTTTAAATTTTTCTGTAATGATTTTTTTTTTTTTTTTTTTTTTGTTTATTTCTTTTTATTTTTTTCAAAAACAAGTTCACACACACCACCAACAGCTTTAATTTTCTTTTCTGCTGTTTCTGAAAATGATTTAGCTCTTACGATCATTGGCTGTTTTGGGAGTCTTCCTTTTCCAAGAACTCTAAAATATCCAAATTTGACAACATCAATAACTGGTACTTCGTCGCCTTCTTTTGCTTTTTGGTATTTTTTTCTTGTTTCTTCTGGTACTAAAGTCCAAAGTTTATCAAGGTTGATGATTGGTGCATATTTGATATTGTTTTGTTTATGATACCATCTCATACCTACTTTTCCAAAAAAGCCTGGATGATATTTATCAAAGGCAATTCTTTTTTTGTTGAAAAATCAAAAAAAAAAATAAAAAAAATTGAAAGAATTGAAGAAAAAGAAAAGAAAGAATTGTGATTAGTTTGGTTTGTATTTCTTTTTTGTTGTTTAGACTTACAAACAAAAAGACTGTGAAGAATAAAACTCATAACTTCAAACATAAGAAAAAATAAAAAAAAAAAAAAAAGCAAACCAGAAAAGGTGAAGTTTTGTTAAAAAATAAAAAGAAAAAATTAAGAAAAAAATTACCTATGATGCTGGAGACCACCTGATTTCCCTCTACCACTTGGATGCTTTCTGTGTTTTCCTACACGTCCATAACCATGAATAATTTGTCCTCTTTTTTTTCTTGATCTTTTAAAACGGGTTGGCTTTTAGGTAGAATAAAAAAAGTTTGAAATATTTGAGGTAAGGATGAAACACT
The DNA here is from genome assembly GCA_027625915.1 of Anaeramoeba flamelloides. Classification (NCBI taxonomy): domain Eukaryota; family Anaeramoebidae; genus Anaeramoeba; species Anaeramoeba flamelloides. The sequence continues at coordinate 4,099,312 of JANTQA010000032.1, read as the reverse complement.
TCAAAAGATTGTTGTTGGACCAAAAAAAACAAAAAAAAGAAAGAAATTTACCATTTTTAAAAATTTACAAAAAATGATATTCTTTAAAGGATAATCACACTCTAAATTAAAGGTTGATCTTAAGTGAATAAACAATCAATTTTGAGAAGCTATACAAAAATTTCGAACTTACAATACAAACATTTTCCATTTCAAACAGCTGTAAAGGACAATTTCTTAAAGTTAAAACTGAGAAACTATCTTAAAAGTTTTCTGATAGAGTTCTTGAGTCTTAGTTATCTATACCCACAGAGAATTTCTTTTACAAAAAAAAGCTAATTTTTACCGGTTTCAACAATTTTTCCGTTTCTTAGATCCTCCTAAAATTTGAATTTAATATTTATTAATTTCTATTTCAAATCATTAAGGGATTAACGTCTACCAAGGAGAAGCCTAGGATCAAAATCTGTTGTTATGGGACCTAAACACATTAGTGTTACATTGGTTCAAATGTCTCTAAAATATCTTTTAGTCAAGTAGTAATATTTGTTGATTTCATCAATATAAAAATGATCTATGTATTAATAAAAAACCCAGCAATTTCAGAATAAAATATGCATTTCACCATAAATTTAAAGGTTGAATTATCAATATTCAGACTACAAAGTCACAAAATATCTTTCTTAAATTTGTGGCGAAATGTAGATTAGTTACTAAAAAATTCGTTTTTTTTAAAAAATTAAATAATTAACCAATAAATTTTTTTGACAAATTATTTCGAGAAATCATGCAAATATTTTGATGCTACAGGTATCTTTATCAAAAGAAAACAAAACTAATCAGTCTTTGTGCTTTTATGTTGATGATTATTGAGTTAATCTTTGAAATTCAAAAATTATGAAAAATAAATACCTTTGGAAGTTCTAAATCTAAATTATTAAATACCAGAATACTGTATTTTGGGTTTCTAATTTTAAATTTGGAAAAGGAATTTTAAAAAAAAATTTTTCAAAATGACAAGTTTTTTAATAGTGATCATTAGTAAAAAATGTAATAATTTATTGTGCAATAAGATTTATAATAGATTTTTTAGAGTCACAGAAACTATTCGAGCCATGGTGCACTTATATCATTTACATCCAATTTCAACATACTTTGATTATTGAAAAATCTATAGTGACGCTAATCCTTTAAACACAAAAAAAATTACCCAATTTTTATAAGTATTTTTTTAGTTTCCTCGACAAGATTGAAATATTTTAAAAATTGGAATTGTTGTTGAAAATCCCTTATAGTTATTTGAATTTAAAAATTTTCATTAAAAATCATTATAAAAATTATTTTTTCGGTTTTTTAGCTTTGAAATAAGTATTTATTTATCCAATTTCTTCATACAATTTATTCTTTTTAATAAGTGAAAGGTAAAAAATTCAATACCTCAACATTTTCTTATGTGAAAAAGTGTCACTTAAAATAGCTAATATAGACTTATTAAATCCCCACTCAAAATAAAAAGTATATATTAGTGAAAAAAATACCTTACATGAAAACAATCCCCGAAAAGATTTTTCTTTGTTAATATATACAAAATTGTAATGTATTTGCAAATATTTAAAATTAAATCCTTTTTAGAACTAACCATTTTTTTTATGAAATAAGTAATAAACCCACCTAAAGTTCATTAAAGATAAATTTCTCGAGAATACTCAAGTAATAGCTTGATAACAAAAGTAGATCTACTTTTTTTGAAAAAAAAATTGAGTTTTATAGAGGTTTAGGAAGAGTTTGGAAAATTTTAATTTTTTATTCTTGTTTTTGGATTGATTGAATATTGTTTTGAACAAGTATAATTTAATTAATCAGCATTCCAATAAGTGGGCGAGTGAGTTATAATTTTAAAAGTTTTCTTCTTAAAAAAAAAGGATTTGATTTTAAATAAAAGAAATTATATAGCAATTTTCCTAATATTCACACCTAAAAATCTAGTCAGGGATTTTTTTCAGTAAGGTAATTTTTTCACTTTTATTCTTTATTTTTTTATTCAACACCTTTTCATTAAACAATTAAAAAAAATGTACAGTAAAAAATAAGTAAATATGGTTTTGATTTCATAAATCCCATTATTTAAAAATTTAAATCCAAAAATGAATATTTTTAAAAATAGATCAAGTATATTTTTTCAAAAAAAATTTATATTAAAAACAATACACACCTCGAATATCAACAGTAATAGGTAAAATAAAGTCAATATGATGGGATAATAGGGTCAAAATATGATTAAATTCTGCCCTTTATTACTTGAAATCCCTTAAAACCATTAAATTTCAAAAAAAAATTAGGAATTTGAAACATTGTATTATTGAAATATAATGGTTTTAAGGGATTTCAAGTAATAAAGGACATAATTTAATAATATTTTGACCCCTATAACCTTCATCATGGCATATTTTAGATATTCCTTAAAATTACTTATAATTTATGATAATTTTTAAGTAAATTCAATTGGATCGACCTCGATTTTTTTGTCAATTCTTTAATAATGAACCAATTTTTATAAAATTCAATCTTTGATTTTCTTATTCAAAATAATACGAAAATTATAAGAAGAAAAATCCCGGATCTATCAGTTCTTCAAAATATTAAATAAAGGGGTTTTATTCTAAAAATAATCCCATTCTACAATCTCAAAAAACATCCAATAATAAGTATTCTTAGATATCTGTAATAATTCTTTTTATATACTGATACAATTCCATCCCTCTAGAATTCATTTTGAGTATTTTATTTAACTAAAATTTGATTTTTAAATTTATTTGTCAAATTAAAAACTTTTTAAAAATCAAAAGTAATTTTTAACAAATAAAAAAATCAAAAGAAAAATATTATCAAAAAAAAAAAAAAAAAGAAAAGAAAAAGCAAATAAAAAAAAGCAAAAAGGAAAGAAAAAAAAAAAAAAAAAAAAAAAAAAAAAAAAAAAAAAAAAAAAAAAAGAAAAAAAAACAAGAAAGAAAAAAAAACAAAAATCTGGAAAAGAAAAATAATATTATAAAAAAATCGAAAAAATGAAAATTTTTTTGAACAATATATCTTATAAAACTAGACAAAACCTCTTTCAAGAGTATTAAGTAGTGGTAACTTTTATGAAAAAGACTTTAAATCCAGAATTGAAAGATAAAATATCAATTACTTTCACAAGTTTTATGTTTATTTAGCGAACTTTTCTTAATTAAACGAACACAAATAAAAAAACTTCTTCCTTTTGGCTTGAGGAATTATCCCTAAATAAAAAAAAAAAATTACAATTAAAACAATTTAAAAAAATTAAAACAAAAAAACATTAATATTTTATTTCCCTCGATTTTGTATTAAATTTAAGAAAAACTACAAAACGTAAGATAAATTTAATAGTTTATTCATAATATGAATTATTTTCAAACCCACTTCAAATGAATTGTATTGTAATTTTTATTATTTAATAATTTTCTCTTTTCGGTATTTTGAACACACACACACACACACACACATACATTCAACCATTTAAAATATAATAAATATACCATATTCGTCAATAATACTTTTATAATTTAACTTTTATTTACAAAAAAAAAAAAACAAAAAATCTAATTTTTATTAAAAACATTTCCTTTTTTTAAAAAAGTTGAATTTTTCCAGGAGTAATTTCATTTCCACCATAATTAGATAAAAATTCGATTGTAATTCGATTGCCCAAATATTTTTTGTTAAAGGGGAATATTAAATCGGTTTGTGTATTAGTTCTGGGAACTATAAATTTACCAATTTTTTCACCATTTAAGAATTTTTTCTCTCGATTTAGATTATAGATGGAGATTAAATAGCATTTAGCCTGTGAATGATATCCGCCTTCACCATGCTCTATCGTTGTTACGAACCCGCTTACAGTCTGCTTTTGGAATAATAATTCTAAAATTTTTTTTTGATCATCAAATTTTTTCCATAAAATTTTAATTGTGGAAAGTTTTGAAACAAGATTTTGCTGTGTATAAAAGTCTTGCTGTTTTGCTCTCGGGATTGGAGGACGGACATGCTTTGGGATCCCAAGAATTCTAATTCTTCCTATATGTAGCCTGTTACCCCACTCAGTTGTATTCATTGCCATGATGGATCCATTGTCCAAAGCTTGCACTTCTTTTCCTTTTTCCTGATCCTTATTCTGCCTTATTTCATTTTTCAAATTATTTCCAATCTCCTCTACACGGTTATTATCGCTTTCCGTAGCTTGATTCACCTTGATAATATTGGGCTTAACATTGTCTCCATCCTTATGCCAACTACCGCCTCTTTCTGCGCCATTGTTAGTAGGCTTAGGAATAGAGATTAATAACCATACTACACGAAATGTTTGATTTTCATTAATTGGATATCTTAAAATTTCACCCGGCGCAATTGCTTTATTCTTAGTGGTAGGTTTCTCACCCCCACTGCCTTGGTTACGCATTTCCTTTTTAATATCCCACGTACCATAAGGACGAATTGATTTTAAAGTTTTGCCTAAATTTATTTCAATTATCGGGGAATCGTGTTCGTGATATCCTAAAGGATCCACAAGTATTTGCAACTCTTTAATTTTAGTTTCCGACGATAAAATAATTAAAATTTCTGTCTCGTATTCACCTAATTTTGAAAACCAAAATTTTTTGAATTTCAAAAAATTATTAAAATTATCATATTTATTATCATTAGAATAACATTTTTCCAAGAAAGTTGGGAAAAGAATAGTTTCTATTGTAGGTGATTTGTTATCTGTTATAACTGATTTCAAAATCCCAGCTTTTGGAAAAAGTGCAACATTCTTCAAATTAACCCGATTGACTGAATTAACCGAATTAACTGAATTAACCGAATTATTATTGGAACGAAAAGAATCATTATTCTTCATCGTATTATTAATTTCCAATTGTTTTAATAATTGGCTTGTAACTTTTAATTGTTCCCTATAAGTCTTACCCTTTTCATTTTCTTTTTTCTGTCTGATAAATTTTAATAAAACCTTTTGCTGTTTAATGGTTTTATAACAAGATTGACAAACTTTTTTCGGAGTCTTCCATAGATATTCAATTATTATAATCCCCTTTTTTGATTTACAATTTAAACAATATTTTCTTAAACAATAACAACATTGAAAAATTTTTCCCGGTGTTAAAATTACGTCACATTTTGCATCAGAGCAAAATTTTGTATTGAATTTTTTATTTTTCATCAGGCTAATGATAAATTTCGGATCACGATAAAATACAAATCTATTGGGATTATAATTTTGAATATTTAAAATTTTTTCTTGTAAAATTTCATCTCGAATGTGAGTCGACAAGTTGTTCTTTAATCTAATCGCTTCTAAATGAAGAGCGTCTAAAAATGTTATTTTTTGATTATGTTTTTTTCGTGTTTTTATTAAAAAATCAACAATCTTTGAATAATTTTTTTTTTTTTTAATATCATCTTGATTTTGATTTTCATCTTTATTTTCCTCATTTTTGCTCTCTTTTGTATTTTTACTTTTACTTGTACCTAAATCTTTATTTTCTTTTATGATGTCTTTTTCTTTTTTTTCTTTCTCTTTTCCCCTTTCTTCCTTTTCATTTTTTTTTCGTTTTTTATTTTCAACCCTTTCATTTTCATTTTCATTTTCATTTTCACTTTTTTTATCATTTTCATTTTCGTTGTCTTTTTTATCTTCCTTCTCCTTCTCCTTCTCCTTCTCTTTCTCCTTCTCCTTCTCCTTCTCTCCTTCTTGTTTTGATTCTAGTAAAAAATTATTATTATTCTTATTTTCTGATACATTTTGAATTTTTTCCTTTTTTTTTTTATTATGATTAATATTTTGATTCAAAAATTGATCTAAATAATATTTTTCCATATCAAAAGGTAATTCTCCAGTTGTAATGATTTTTTGATCATTTTTTATAATAACTTTCATCTTAGTATTTTTAAATAAATCTTCTTTAATTTTTCTACGGGTTATAGTTTGTATTTTTTTTGAATAAATAAAATTTTGTGGAATAATTTTTTTTTGTAAAAGTGAATCAAGAATTTTTCTTTCTTTTTCTTTCTTTTTCTTTGCTAGGTCTTTTTTTTCCATTTGTAATATTTGGCCCTTCTTATTATTATTAAATGAATAAGAATAAGAAGGGGAATTAGAAGAATTAATAACTTTCTTTTTCTTTCTGACTTGCTTCTCTTCTTCTTGTTTTAGATATTTTTCCTTATAAATACTGGAATGAGGAATTATTCCGTTAATTTCTATTTTGCCAATGATCAAATTCTTTGAAGACATCTGGTTCCCACTAAACATTCTGATCAATACAATTCTAGATAATAGATCATTTTTCTTTTTTTTATCATCAAAATTGTACAATTCGGAATCGCCTTTACTTTGGTTATAATATAGAATCCGATGCTCTCCGAGTTGATAAGTTATTGTAGTACCATCAGAAACTATAGGTAAGGATATGGATTGGTAGTGTACTAAAGGAACGTCATGATATTTTGAAGAATACACATCCATGGTGAGAGGAGAGGTACCATATTTGGATAACTTTCTCATTGTAATTGAAATTTCTGTAATAAAGCAAGGCTGAGACAAATAAAAATAGAATTCAAAGAAAGGTAAATTTTTGGATAAAATGCAAATTGTTGATGAATCATACAAAACACCCGAATTTTGAAGTGGCACCTGCTTTGTTTTCTTCAAATTAATCTCTTTGCCATTTATAGTTTGGAGGAAAAAAGATGGCCAACTGCTAACTAATTGATAGAAAAATGTTGAACTTGGAAAGTATTTCCCAATTTTTTCTCCAAGAAACATTTCGTATTGCACTTGCCTCATAGGATCTTTCACCAAATTTTGATATCTTCTTTTAATACTAATTTTTGTATCGCTTGAAGGATTGGTATTTTTTAATTTTTTTGAATATTTCCGAATTAAGGTTGTATATAATGCAGGTGAATGTGTATATAATAAAGAGACAACGTCCCCATTTAATACAAAAAAATCACTTAAACTCGATAATAAATTTGGATCCAAAGATTTTCGTATATTTGAAAAATTAAATTTAATTGAATTCGAATTACTCTTTTCATTTTTATTTTCATTTTCATTTTCTTTTTCGTTTTTTACTTGATCAATGAATTTCCTCATTTTTTTTAAGACTAACCAGCAAACAAAAAATGAGCATACATTTGTTCTATCAAGCGAATCTGCACAATTATATCTTAATACTCCTTTTTGTTTTGATTCTTCATGATATTGACACCAACTTAATTTATTTTCCTTTTCCTTTTCCTTTTCCTTTTCACTTTCCTTTCCTTTTTCCTTTTCCGTTCTTTTTATTTCTCTTTTTTCTATTTCATTTATTTTTTTTATTTCGATCTCTTTTTTATTATTATTTCTTATTTTGATATTATTTCCCTTTTCTTTATTTTCGTTAAACTCAACTGTAAAATTTGATAAACTACTTGTTTTTAATTTCCTATTTTTTAATATGGAATCAATATTTATATTTCCCGAATTAAATCCTTGTTTGTCAAGTATAGGTTCAGCTTTTGTCCAAAGAGCTTCAATAGCGTTTTTTTTACCTAAATTTTTCATATTTTGATGCCAATCGAAAGAAAAAATTTTTATTTTAATTTCTTTTATTAATGATCGAATATACCTTAAACTTGCTTGATAATGATCAGTCAATAATGTTTCATCAGTATCCATATCAATTTTTAATAAATTTATACAATCAATGTTATTCCCAAACTTATTTAATAATCTAGAAAAATATTTTTCTGAATTTTCATATGGATTTTGTAAATTTTTAATAACTACATCAGAATGAATTGGCAAATTTGAAAATTCAGACCCCCAATGAACAGGAACAGTACCCCTCCTCCATACATGACTACACCAGTTATATGTATTCTTCGAAATACGTTTTATTAATACTAATTCACATTCAAGTTCGTTTCCAGGTTCTTTATTATTTTTTTATTATTTTAGTTATTTTTACAATTTTTTATTTTATTTTTTTTTTTTAGAATTAGATTTGTCAATAAATTAAAATTAAAATTAAAAATTTTATTCAGGACCATATAATCGCACAAATTCATCTCAATTCCAATAACTCTAAACATTTTTTCTCATCTTTTTTTTTAAATCTAAGTTTTTAATTCTTTATTTTTGTTTTTATATTGAGACTCTTTAATTTAACAGTATTTTGAAGAAAACTAAATTAAGTTTTAAATGCCTCTAATAACCGTGTTTATTTTAGACGCACATTGAATTGGAATTTATGGATTTAGTCACTTGGAAATCCTCTCGTTAACATATAAAGTGTTTTAAACATTAGTCCTTAATAATACTACCTAAAATTCCAAATTATTTTTTTTGTAAAGTTAAAAACAGTTAAAAGAATAACAATAATACAAATTTCATTTAATTTGGAAATAATTTTGATTTTTGATAAATTTTTCAATCATTTTTTGTTTTTTGTTTTCATTTCATTTTTCCAATTACATATATAGTTTATGTTCGATCGAAAAATCCTTTTGAATAATAGATATGTCTTTCGCTACAATTTCGGTATTTTTTATTTTTTTCAAATGTTCAGTAATTGATACCAAAAAGAATATTGGCTCTTATGCGAATATTAAAAATTGAATGGGAATTGTTGATAAATAAACTAATAAAGAAAAAACATTATTAAAGAAAATAAACCAAAACATTTTTTGCTTATTGTGAAAACATAATTAAAAATCTATTAATTTCGAATTGAATGGAGATTACTTTACGAAATTTGAATTGAACAAGGTTAAAAAAGTTAAGATACTCTGTTTTGTTTTTTTGATCATAAGAGATTTATCTAAAATATATTTAGAATGAAAAACTTAATGTATTAAAAGATACAATTTTTCGAAACATAAGAAGGGTATATATTTTTTTTTGGGATATTTTTTTTTGGAAATTTCACCCTTATAATTTCAAATTCTAAACGACAAAACATTATATAGTTTAGAGTAAGAATGGAAAATAGTTTTTAATTTGTTTTTTAGAAGTAAATATTCTTGTAAAAATCAAATATTTAATAGAGATCGGGTATTTGGTACTCATTTTCATTAATGAGATTTAACTTTTTGAGATTATTTATTACCAAGTGAGTTTGAAAAAATACAAATACACATGGGAAATAAAACCATTTGGAACTTGAATGATTGGTAGTAATTAGATTTTATCTTTTTTTGATTGACGAAAATAACAAAAAAGAGAAATTTAATTCCTCTTTTCATTGAAAGAATAGTTTAATTTCAATTTTGGTTTTAAAACTATTTTGTTTTGGTGGTTTGTCGTCAACTCAGCACAGAAAAAAAGGGAGTTGTATTTTTTAAAATAAAAAATTCAAATCAAATTTCAATTTTTACAAAAAAAATAAAATGATGTTTTCTTTATTTGTTCAAATTTCGGAAGAAAAACAAGCAAATTCATAACCCTTTTGAGTGTTCTTTAAATTAATTTGATTTTAGTAACTAAAAAATAATAAAGCCGTTGAAAATATTTTTATTTTTTTTTGATTTTAAGTAAAATATTTATGGGTGTTTGTTGAAACAATATAGTGAATAAAGAGTTGGGCTTAACAACATTCTAATCAAATTTAGATGTCTGTATTTATTAAAACAAATTCTTAAAAAAAAAACATTATCCCAGTATATTAAAACATATTAGGTTAAAGTTGGGTTTTTTTAAATAGAAGAATTCAAATAAAATTAGTTGAGTGGTATCTCATCATTTGATCGATCAATAATTGTTCGTAAAAATTTAAACAAATTTAACATACCATTTTTTTGTTTAGCTTCACTCCAAAAACTTTTATTAGGAATTTTTTTATTTTGATTAATACCCATTTATTTTTTTTTTTGTGAGTTTTGTAATTTATAAACAATTGTTTAACATTTCAATTTAGCTATATTTAATTTAGTATTTATCATATAATTTATTTAATGAGATTTTTTTTTTTCAACAAATTGAATTTTGATGTTTTAAAAATTTTGAATTGGAATTTATTAAAAAATAATTTAGATTTGTGAAAAATTTTCAAGAGCCCAAAAAAGCGAAAATTTTGAAATAACTCAATACAATAAGTTCTTATCATATTGATAAGTTACCATATTTTATTATATAAGACAAAGGTAAATAAAGTAAAAAAATAAAAATGTATGAGCAAAATCAAAAAATAAAATACAAAAATACAATGAAAACTCTTAATCTGATCATTAATTTATTTTTGTTTCTTGTTTTTTGTTTTTTTTTAAAAATGTTTTGTTTTTCCAAGATAATCTGTTTGTTGATCAAAAAATAAATTTTCTTTTTTAAGAAAGACTCTTGTATTATCCTAAAATTCGCCAACGATTAAATCATGATTACTTTTTTTATCATGATATTTTGAAATTTATCAAAGATTTTGCGATTATTATTGAAATTTATTAAAATATGGCGATTTGAATTTAATATAACAATGTTATTGATTATCGCCATCTTATAATATCACCATTTGATAAAGATAAACACGATTTATATAAACTTTATAATGAGTTGAATAATCAAAATGTAAATTTCTTTATTGAATGTGATAAAGGTATATCACTTGTATACCACACCGAGATAACACGTTTATATATATATATATATATATATATTAGGTTAAGAAGTGATGTATATAAAGTAATTATTTTTTTTGGTATTGAAGGTTGTCTTGAATACTTTAGAAATATCTTCCCTCCTTTTTTTTCGACATTGTATTTTTCAAGTAGCAATCTTGAATATAATATTTATTTTTTTTTTCAATAAATGATTTCAATAATCAGTATTAGTTGTCTTGTAAATTTTTGAAAAAAATTAAAAAATTGAGAAAAAATTTTTTGTTTATTTATAATTTTTTTTTATTTTTTTTATAAGAACTTATTGGTACAAAGAATCCCTCTCATTGAATATGTAAATACATATTTAATATGTTTTAAGTTTAAACATTTAACTTTTAAATTAAAATATTGTTTATTAGATATATATTATTCATTTTGTACTTCAATTTTAAAGTGCAAAAAATTATTTATTCATTTTCAGTTTTTTTAATAATTTTCTCCTGTTTTAAAGATATTTTTTTAACATGATAATTATCTTTCACCTTCACAATTTTTTTTAATGGAATAAATAATTAATCAAGTTTAATTTTGCAGAAATAAATCAATTTTATTGAGATAATTCACTAATTTACAAATAAATAATTTCAAGTTATTTTGTTAAAAAAATTTATTTGGGTTTGTGTTGGTAAGCAAAAGGTATAAAAATAGAATATTCAGAAAATTAACTAAATAATTTTTGCCAAATTTTCATATTTTTTTTTTTCCAGCTCAGGAATTATCATTTTAAAAATCCAAGTATTTTTATTAAAGCTTCGTACAGCCTACTTATAAAAGCGAGAATTTTTTAAAACTTTTTTGAAGTTTTCTATTTTAAAAAAGGAGAAGACTCTTTTATAATCAAAACTTTTTGAAAGTTTTCAATTTGAAAAATTGAAGATATCAACCTTTAAATATCAGGTAGAGGTTTGAGTGGAAATAAAAGACACTTTTTTTAAAAAAAAGTCCATTCTATTAATTTAAAAAACTTTAAAAAATTCTCTCACTTTTTTTAAATAGAAATCTTCAAAAAAATTTTCAGTGACTAGTCTCTATTATTTTTTTTTTTGACCAATTTCTTAATTGGGATTCCTTGTCTAGAAATATATTTAATATTGAAAATAAACAGAGGTTTTCAAATCTAAGTAATTGGCAAAAATTTTCTCAATCTCTATTAAATTTAGGTAAAAATATTTAATAGAGATTGTTTCCTTAAAAAAAAAGTTACTTACTTTTTTTTTTTTTTTATTATTTGCGGGAGGATTTATTAACCTCTCTTGTGTGCCGTTAGGTTTTTTTTACTTTTTGAAATAAAAAGAAATTTTATTAAATTTTCTTTTCATTTCAAAAATTGAAAAAAACCGCCGTTAGCTTTTCCAGAATTTAAAAGAATTGAGTAAAATCAAAGATTTTTCTCTATTCTTTTGAATTTTGCAATAGCGCCGTTAGGTTTTCTTGAGTTTTATGTTTATTTGGAAAATCGATAGATTAACAAATAAAACAGAAAACCTCAAGAAAACCTAGGCACTTAACGGCACTTCCCGAATTCCTAAATTTTTATTTAGAAATTTTATTAAAGACTCAAAAATAAGTTTATTACCCACTGGGGCTAATAAACTTGACGAATCTTTTTTTGTAATAAATTTAAAAATATTATTATTTTTTATTATATTAGATATATTAATTTTTTTTAATTCCGTTTTTGCGATTATTCTCATAGGAAGAGCAATTCCATAGAAAATGTAAAAAGTTACTTACTTTTAAAAAAATCGAAAACTTCAAAAAAGTTTTAAAAAAATGCCCTCACTTTTTTAAAATAGCTGTCTTGAAGAAAAAAATTTTTTTAAACCATTGTCATTATAATAAATTTTTATAAGGAGAATAGATTCCCTTTTAGGCATGCTTTACCTTGACATTTAAAAATTTGAGTGCTAAAAAATAAGTTTAATTATGAACAAACTTTTAATCTTTGTTAAAATAATGATGTTAACAGCTTTGGCAAATAAAAAAAAATTTTTTTTTAAGGTGGGTAGTCCCTTAAAGTAAGTTTGTGGTTTAACTGCTTTTTAATTTACTGACTTGCAATTAAAAGAATAAAAGAAATGACTAAAAATTACCTCCTTTTTCATTAAGCCCCCTTGCAAGATACCGTGGACCAGGGTTACCACGGCTTTTTTTTGTGATCATAAAGTGTAAAAGATCATTTTTTTTTTGATGTAACTGGTTTGATTTTTTTTTATCAATTTTTTTGCTTTGGCTTTTTTCTATTCGATTTAATATTTTAAATAAATCCTGATCAGACAAACTTTTAACTTCTTTCGTTGATTTTGTAATACCGTTCTTTGTTTTTTGATTTAGTGTGGTGTTAATGTGGCGCCTAGGTTGAGAATTTGATCGTGATCTATTAATTTTTTGAAGAGATTTCTTTTGTTTTGTGCTCTTTTTTTTGCTTTCCTGTGAAGTTGTTTTAATTGCACTAATAGGAATAAGAGAAGAAGTTGCCATTCCTTGTAATAGTACAACACACCACTTCCTTAACCCAATTTTTCGAAAGGGGGCAGCTAAATATTCATTCCAAACAAAATCTTTATCAAAACTTTTCGGGAATTGTTATTTAATTTTTTATTGATATTTTTTTTTATTAAGTGTTTGCGGTTAAGCCATGACTGCGAAAGACAAAAAAGAAAAAAGTGTCTGTTATTTGAAGAGAAAAAAATGAACAAATTTACTCTAATATTGAACGATCAGAAAAAAACATATGGGTCAAGTCATAAGTTTCACAATAAAAATGCAAACCATCCAAGGGGAAGTCTGTAATTCTCGAGATATTTTTTTTTTCAAAACTAAAAAGGTTTGGTTGTGTTGAATTAAAGGATTAAGTAAGAACCAAAATTAATAATTTAATAAGAGAAAAATATCAAAAAAACAAAAAAGAAAAAAAGTGAGAAGAAACCCAATCCAAATATTTGGAACAAAGTGAAAACAAAAAAATACTATTTGTAACTTTACTTTAAAATTGGGTATTTTCTCGAAAGTTGGATCTTGATCCATTTTGTTTTTTCGATTGTATAAACTGTGTGAAGATTAAAAATATTGATTGTTGGCTTAATTTGGACCGCAACTATTAAATAGAGAAAAGATCCTGCATGGAAAAGACCAATTAAAGAGCAAACACGTAAGTTTGTTTTGATTGTTCTTTCTCTTTTTTTCAGGTATTTCAATGCAGCTCGTTCATTACGAAAAACATCAATTCCTTTGATCCCCTCGTAAGTGAGGTGACCGCTTTCTGGATGAATAGAAATTAATTGTGTGTATTTTTGTGTTGAAAGTGATGACACAATGAACTATTTTAAATGGCAAGATTAATTTGATCAGAACAAGTGTGTTTGCAAAGATTGTTACAACAATTAGGATGATAAATTTTTTTGTTCACAAAAAAAAAAAAAAAAAAAAAGAAAGGTTTACATTCTCATTAGTTGTTGTTTGAATAATAAGATGTGTTGTTTCTCTTGTTACATTCATAAAAAGGAAATTATTGGTTTCAAAGAGCTTGCCGCAAAAATAAGAAAATCAAAAGAAGGAAAAATCAAATACAAAAAAATGAATTTCTATTTTTCTTTTTACAACTTCTAAAAGGTTAAAATTAGTTCCAAATTGAATAACTCTACTTTGAATAAAGAATATGTTTGCTTAGAAGAAATGAGAAACTTCTTAAATTAGTTGACTTTTGAGATGTTAATTTCAATAAAACGTTTGGAAAGTTGAGATATTCAATAGATCAATAGTGAATCAAGATATTTGTAAATATTGTAGGTATTTGTCAATATTATGAATTGTTATACCTCACAGAAGGATTAAAGAAAATTGAAAACAGTAACTATAAAAGTTTGAATACTACACTAATAGGAAAATTTAAACACTGAAAATTAAAGTTAGCCCAAAAATATACATTGGATTTCAGTTATACTTCTTTTATAAATTATTTTTTCAAAGTTATCTTAATTTTATGTAATAAAAAATGGATAGCTATTAAACTCTTGAAAATCTGAATACCCCCCTTTTCAAAAATACCGACTTTTGAAAAAAACACCTATATTTGGGGTATTTTTTTAATGAATAAAGTTGAAATGAATTAATTTTTGATTGAACATTAAGATTGAAAAAAGAATATATGTTAAAAAAAATTGCAGAAAAAAATCGGGAACGTATATAAAAACTCAAACATGGAAAAAAATAAAATGATAAAAAATATTCCAAAAACAGATAAAAAATCAGATTTTCAATTTAATTTAGCAATATCTTTTGATTGAAATATTTTGTGCTATTTTAAAATTGAAAAATATGTTTCCTTTTAGACTATTAAAAAAAATACTTGAAAATTATCTCTACTAAGTCAATTAAAAAAATTCAAAAATTTTACAATTAAAAATGAAAAAACTATTACTGAAAAATTTCATTTTTTTTTCAATTCCTATTAATATCTATTAAAGTTGTAAACCTCATTGAAAATTGTTATGTATAATAATGTTTATTATATGAGTGTATTTCAAAAATACAAAATTTAGAGATTTTTTTCTGAAAACATTTTCCTTGTCTTTCAATGAAACATTTTTTAGTTGCCATTCAAAAAGTACTTTGGAATTAAGAATTTTTTTTTTAGAGGTTAAAATACAATTCAATTAATTAATATTTTATCAGAGATTTTAATAATTAAAGTACCTAATTAATCTCTTGTATTTTCATATTCAGAGTTCCCAAAATGATTATATCTAAGGAATTTTTACATTCTCAAAAATTAAAAGTTGGAATCATAATATTAAAATGAATAAGATAGAATCAAATTTTATCAAACAAACATCTACTTGTTAAAATTCCATTGTATAAGAAGAAATTTTCAAAAACATTAAAAATTATTTTATTAGATTTTATAGAATCAAAAAATGAATTTTTATTTGGTAACAAAACTCTATTAAATAAAAAAAAAGGATTCGTTGGATTCCATTTCCAAGTTAAAATAATTTTCTTACGAAAAATAAAATTAAAAGTATCTGTTTTGATGAAAAGTTCATGAAAACTAAAGTATCACAATAAGAAAAACTCTATCTATTTATTTTTTTGAGAAATATAAAATAATTTATAAAAAATAAAAAAAAATTTAATTATTAAATTTTGAGAATGATATAATTCGATGAAAAAAAGAATGTAAAAAAGAAATAAGTTGAGACTTCTCAACGCAAGTATAAAGAATCATTTGATTTCGTGGAGTCAAAAAAAGAATTATTGGAGTTTATTTTCAAAAAAGGATCAAAATGTGGTCTGTTCAAATTCAATAGATATGTGAATTATTTGTATTTTTTCATTGAAAAATTTTTCTAATATTTGAGGAACTTGAATGAAAATTTTCTCATTTATTTGTAAAGAAAATAAAAAAAAAAAAATAATCTAGAAATCATTAGTTCTGGTATCAAAATTAATTATTTTTTAAGTTCAAATCAAAAAAAAAAAAAAACAATAAAAAAAAAAAATTATTTTTAATTATTATTTTGATTTAATAACTTTTCAAAAATTATAAAGTGAAAAGGGATATTTTAATACTTATTTTTTTAATACCTTAATAAATTTTAATATATTTTAAAAAAGGCTAAAAATAAAACTCGAAATCACATAAGATGGGGGGGGGGGGATAAAAATCTAATCAAAATATAAAATATCTTTAATTTTAAAATCTCAATAAAAAAATAATTGAGTTTTTGGTTACACATGTTGAACAATAATTAATTTTTCTTTTTCTGAAAAAAATTTTTCTCAGAAATATTCCATTTCACAAACTAACAATGAAAAATTTAAAGCCTATTATATAAATCCAAGTTAATCCATCCAACTTTTTTCAACCATTGATTTAACGTTTCTGTAATATTCTCTCTTATTTTGTTCAAATAACCGGGCAGCTACAGTGTTTGCTATTATTATATAAAACAATAAAATGTAAAGAATTTATAATTATTAAACATTTAGTATGGAATTTTCGATCAATCTTCTTTTTTCAAATATCTTTCAAAAGAATTGTTAATTTATTCAGAAGAATATCAAAAGTACATGTGTTGTCTATTTGTTTTATAAAATAAAATAATAAATAAAAAAATAAAAAAATCATACCAGGGCTTCGTGGGTTTGGATCTGTTAATAAAGACTATTGAAAAAAATAATAAATAATATCATATAAAATATTTTATTATATTAAAAAAATTGCCGAAAGTGTATCAAAAAAATAACTTGAAATTGGAAGAAAAAAAAGGGGATAACATACTTGTATTGATGTTAAAATCGCAGAAACATCATATATAGGACTCCAATTATTTTTAAGAATATCCAAACAAATTCTGCCATCGTTATAAACGTTAGGATGAAAAATCTTGGAAAGAAACTTTACATTAGGTGGCTTGTTGGGGTACTCTTCAGGAAAGACAAGTTTTAATTTGAAAATTCCACCTTCCCAAGCTAAATTTTTTTCAAAAAAGGAATGTTAAAAAATGACCAATTGGTAATTTGAGATCAAAAGTAATTTTTTCAATTAATTGTCCAAAAAAAAATCAAAATTTTTAGTAATAAATATCAGCAGAGAAGAAATTCTTTTTGGATTCTTACCTGAATCTTCTGGTCCAAACATTATTGCAGACCATTCCATAAGATTTTTTTCATCTGGTACTGCCTATTATTTATAAAGATATATTTATATAAAACAATTTATTTGTTATTTGGAAAAAAGATTATTAAAATTGTTCTTTTTATTAAAAGTAATGGAACAATCTCATACATTTATTCCAACTATCCTATCGCTTTGGAGTTTTTTAAAATCTCTCATAAGTCTTTTTTTTGAAGAAGTTATCATTTGTGAAAAAGTAGATAGAAATCTGTATTTTATAAAAAAATAAGTTTTACAACTACAATTTTTTTTAATAAGATTATTGCTTGATAACAGGATAAGAAAGACAAAAATAGAAGACTTTATTGGGTGCTTAATGATTTAAGACTTTATATTTGTCAATCTAAATTACATCCTTAGAAACTTGAATTTTGAAATAATAGGACAAAAGAAAGATCAAGTTTACTTGAATAAAACTGGTGACAGTATAAAGAAACTGTTTGAAATGTATTTTGTTAGTATTCTAAGATTCTGAAATTTCTGACTCGCTTTTTTTTCACAAGTTTTCAAGATCTAACTTGAGTTTTTGCGATACATCTCGTAATACACTCTTTCATCTTATTTTCTCCATTTCAGCAATTTTTAATGTAAGAAAAAATGTTAATGACAGTGTTGGTGGATTAATTCATAAACTTAATGTTGTATATGTCATTTGAGGGTACTTCTTGTATTTGGAATTTAAATGGGACAAAAATTCAGTTGATAACAATATTATACATTCTGAAATAGTGGTTTCGTCCATGTTTTCTCGTGTCTTAAGTGTATAAAAAAAACCCAATAATAAAAAAAAATAACTGCCCAAATTCACCAAGATCACGAATTTTCCAATTCTGCTTCATTTGAAAGTTTCTGAACAACACTAAATGGTGAAAGTGAAAATTTATTCTCATCTCTTCTTCAAAAACAACATTGAAAATAAATCAAGAATTACCTCTCCGTTGATTTTTATTTGAGACAGTTCTCAGCTTTTCCAGAAACTCAATTACCATTTGGGAAAAAATGCTCAATACAGCAATATATGAAAGAATAAAGTCTGAGAATTAAAGTTATCCCAAACTAAATATTAGATTTCAGCTTTACATCTGTTATAAATTATTTTTTCAAAGTTATGATAATTTTATGACATTAAGACAAGGTAGTTATTAAACGAATCAAGATTCAAATTAATCACTTTTTCAAAAATACCGACTTTTGAAAAAAAACACTTATTTTTGGGGTATTTTTTTAATGAAAAAAGTTGAAATGAATGAACTTTTGATTGAGCATCAAGATTGAAAAAAGAATAAATGTTAAAGCAATTTATAGAAAAAAACGGGGAATGTATATTAAAACTCAAACATAAAAAAAAAAAAAATAAAATGATAAAAAATATTCCAAAAACAGATAAAAAATCAGATTTTCAATTTAATTTAGCAATATCTTTTGATTGAAATATTTTGTGCTATTTTAAAATTGAAAAATATGTTTCCTTTTAGACTATTAAAAAAATACTTGAAAATTATCTCTCTACTAAGTCAATTTAAAAATTCAAAAATTTTACAATTAAAAATGAAAAAACTATTACTGAAAAATTTCATTTTTTTTTTCAAATCCTATTAATATCTATTAAGGTTGTAATACATTTTTCAAAATTGTTATGTTTAATAATGTTTATTATATGACTGTATTTCAAAAATACAAAATTTAGAGATTTTTTTTAAAAAAAATTTCCTTGTGTTGAGTAGCGAATCTTTTTTATTTTGATTTCCAAAATGTTAGCGAACAATAATATATAGAGCATCAATTAAGGGAATAGTAACTCTTATTTATTATTGTTTCCTGAAAAAGGTCAAAACAGCTTATTTTCACAAGGATACCATTAAACTTGATAAAAAAAAACATTTACAACTCTAGAGAAATTAATTATCATTTTTAAAAAGAAGTTAATTTTTCCCCAATTAAGTTTTCAGTCAAAATGAAAGAAATCTTTTTGTTTATATTTTTGGATCAAAAAAGAATAAAAAAAATTTTTAAAAAATAAAATTTTATTTTACAAGAAATCTCATTTTTATATTTTCTATAGTATTTATGAATAAATAACCTTGAAACTTTAATCTTATTTTAGAAATAAAATAAAAATAAATCAAATTATTGAATCTCTTGAGATCAGAAAAAATAACTCCTTTATTATATTGAAAAATATTAATGAAATTTCTTGAAATTTCTAAATTTAGTTATAATATTCTTTTCAAATATTTAGAGTATAAACAAGGAAATTTTATTTTTAAAATGGGTTATTTGTTAATATTTATTATTTTTTTTTTTATAAGAATAATTGATTTAAATTAATTTTATTTGTTTGAACATATTTAAAAAAATGAGAAATACTAGCAAAATATATTGATATTTTTAATCATTTAATTATTACCAACTTGTTGAAATAATTCAGAATGGGTTATTAAGTATTAATTATAAATAATCAAATTAAAAAGTATTTCTTTCATCAATAAGATGAATTTTTCAGGTTTTAAAAAATATTTTGTCAAAATTTTTCTCTTAATGGTTTGGTTTTTTACCTTTTTTTTTTTTGTTCACTAAAAAGAAATATTTGATTTGAAATCTGTGTTTAATAGAGAAATTAATTATTTTTTCCAGCTTAAAATAGCTTTTGCAATTGTTTTGAAAATTAAGTTGATATTTTTTACAAAGTTGTTTCAAATTTTGGTGGTTTTATTTTTTAAGTGTATTAATTTGCATTTCTTTCATTATGTAGAAGATTTCTTTCTTCTTTAAACAAGAAATGGTTTTTTTTTAAAGTAATTTGGAAATATACTTGATTTTGAACTATTACGAGAGTTTAAAAAGGGATTTTGACTTTTTAAAAAGTAATTAATTTATTAAAATAACATAATAAGTTTAGTCAACTTTTACAGTACTCTAATTTTTACTTTGTTTTTCAACTTCAATATGTGGCGATTTTTTTAAAAATTTGCTATTGAATTCATAAACGTTTTATTTTTTTTAATTTTTCAATTATATTTCGTTTTGTTATAAGTGAAAAAAAAAAAACTCAAAAAAAAAATAATAATAATAAGTTATATATGATTATTAATAGAAAAAATAATCACACTGAAAAACAGGGTATAATTAAAAGTATAAAACAAATTAACTATAAAGTAGAATTATTTCTAATTTATCAAAAAAAAAAAAAAAAAAAAAAAAACAACAAAAAACCATCACAATTTTCTTTTGGATTGAACTCAGACAAATTGTTTCCGAGGTATCAAAAATATCTAAATTTGTTAAAAAACTTTTTAATATTGTTAAAATAAAATTTCCTTAATTAAAATTTTGTTTCAAGTTTGAATTAAGTAGATTAATTTAAATTATTTAATATATTATTTCTATTTTATTTTAATAATGTTGGTGTGTAAGGGGAAAAAATATCCAGTAAAGTATGATATGTCTTAATCATTAAAAAAAAGAAGTTTTTGATGTTTAGACAAACTTTTCAAAATTATAAAAAAAAATTTTGACCTAAATATATTGAAAAACAAATTTAATTCATAATTACGAAGAAAAATTTTTCAAATGTTAATAAATGTTTTTCAAGTTATTTTTTTCATTTTATACAACTATATAATATTTAAAAAGATAAATTTTTCTTTCTTGTTTAATTTTATCTGAATTACATATATTAAAATCCTTAAAAAATAATTCAAATTCAAGATTTTATATCAAAGGTTTTTATGATATTGAGGGTTCTATGGATGCGCGTGTGTGTATGTGTGTTACAATGAGTAAACTTTTTGAGTCGCAGAGTACCAATCTTTAAACACAGACGTTTGAATTTTTATTTATTTTGATAATCTTTTTATTGGGTTCTTGTACCTCCTCCTAATTTGGGGGGATTGTTGTAGAGTTTCATAGAGTTTCATTGGGTGCTGATCTTTTCCATATTTCAAAAGAATTAGTAAATTAAAGGATTTTACTCCATTATTTTCAGTTTTGGGAAAGATAACTGTAGTTTTCATGAAGTTTTCTGTTTGATTCGAACCAAGTTTATTTCAGAATAAACAAAAAAACTTATGAAATGTTAAAACATGCTTTTTCAGTGTTACAAGAAGTAAGTAAAATATTCGATTAAACTCTATCTTTTATAAATTCTCAAAAATTAACTGTGGTTTTTTTTTTTATTATTATATTTGTAAAGTGTTCTAGGTTTTTTTTGCTTTTTGAAATAAACAGGAAATTTTAATAAATTTTCTTTAAATTTCAAAAAGTAAAAAAAACTGAACGAAAATGTTTTGATTTATCAAAAAATAGAAAACTCAAGTAAAGCCAATGACAAATAATATGCTTTTAAAAACTCCTTCTTTAAATAATAAATATATAAAAAAATAATAATAATTGATTTTTTCTCCAAAATTTTATGAGGTTGAATATAATATTGCTAAATATAAATTATTTTCAAATATCAATTTGAGGTTTCTTTTTTTTCAATAAAAATCTAGTCCCTTTCACAAATTTCGTGACTGAATATTCAAAAAAACAAAATATTTTTGTTTAAAAAACGCTCAATTAAACCCTGTTAATTTGGCTTGTTGGTAATTAGAATGCGATTCAATTATTTTTTAGAAATTCACAAAATAATCAAAAAATTGGAAAAAAACAAATTTTATTTTGTCGTTGTAAAAAAAAAAGAGCAAATTTTCTCAGAAAACATTAACCAATTTGAAAATTAAGGAATCGAATTCTCTCGTTAATTTTGATTTAGTTTCCCTTTAAAAAATTGACAAAAATGGTTATGGAATTGAGGAATATTCTTGTAGTCTGAGAAATAATTCAAATCAACAATGGCATATTTTTGGTTTTTCTGATCGAAAACAAGATCAAACCCAAACAGCTCTAGTCCTTCAAAGGCTTGGTTAATTAATTTGGCGATTTCTTTTACGAACGATTCTTTAGGGAGCTCTCTTAGGGGTACGTTTGTGTCACCACAGAGCTTCTCTGGCATGGGCTTTTGTGAGTCGAACCAAATATTCCCCAAATTGTCAAGGTTTTGCAGATTGAAATCACACGAGGATCTTTTCGAAGTGATGTAAACACGATCGCCAAGACAATAGATTTTGTAAACAGTTTGGTGGTGGTTGTAATAGGGCTCGATGATGCAAGGGAATGAAGAGACTTTGGACAGGCCATCAAAATTAAAAGCAATCTCCAGAAAGTGTGTTCTTTTCAAGCCACATGCCTCTGTGGGCTTGCAAATGACCGGGAAACTGATCTCGTTTGTTCTTTCTTTCATCAATTTGATCGCTTCTTCGCTGCTTTCAACAAAAAGATGCTTTGGGATTTGGAGCGGCATCTCCTCAGGAACCACAATGCCCTCTAACACTTGCGATGTGCGTTTACGATCAATTAGAATTTCAACAGATGCAATTGGATCAACTACGATCATTTTGGGATGGCGTTTTGTATACTCGATGATTTTGTCAATTTCTAAAGCTGCTTTTTCATTGCTTTCATATTTTGATTTTGAATACTGGTACGTTAATTTGTGTAAAAGCAAATCAAACGATCCTTGCTCATCAAGCGGTTTCTCAAGATTAATTTTTCGAAAGTCAAGAGAGTAATTTTTACCAATCTCAATTAATTCATCCCATTTCATTTTGGTACATTTTGAGTCGGGTAAGATATAGCCAATAATTGACATACTATGAATTTTTGCTTTTATGGAAATTTGAAAAAAAAAATAAAAAATTCTAGCAAAAGTAAAAAAAATGAAAAATTGGAGTATAAAAATGTTTTTTGGAGACCAAAAACTCTATTTCATCTTGGTAGGGGTAAGTGTAATTAAATTAATAATTTTTCTCAAAGTTCTTCCCTTAATGAAATCTCAGCCTCTTTGTTTAATGTTTAGAATCAAAAAATCATATATTTTTTCAATAAATTCAATCAATCTGATACCTATCAATTCTGTAAAAAGTTATGACATTTAAATGTGTTTTTAGACTCAGTCCTATTATTATCAATTTTATTCGTTTGGTGTCTCAATAAAAAGGTTGAAGAAAAAATCTGTTTTAATTTTACTGTTGAGAGAAAAATGTAAGACACAGAGAATGGTTGGACACATTTTTTAATAAGGAACATTAGTCAAATTGAATTCAAATCCTATTGATAACAAGGTGAGTTTTATATAAATCCAGGTTTATATGTGTTACAATTTCATTAATCTGTGGTGGGTGTAGAATACTCTTTTGAATGGTTGATAACTAAAGTAGATCATGCTATTTAAAGGGATAAGCGTCACTCATAGATTTCTCTATAATCAAAGTATGTTGTAATTGAATGTAAATGATATAAGTGCACCATGGCTCAAATAGCTCTAAAAAATCTATTATAAATCTTATTGCACAATATATTATTATTTTTTTTACTAATGATCACTATTAAAAAAATTTCAATTTTGAAAAAATTTTTTTTAATTCCTTTTCCAAATTTCAAAATAGAAACCCAAAATACAAGTATTCTGGTATTTAATAATTTAGATTTAGACTTCCAAAAGTAACTATTTTGATAATTTTCGAATTTCAAAGATTAACTCAATAATCAAAAACATAAAAGCACAAAGACTGATTAGTTTTGTTTGCTTTTGATAAATATACCAGTAGAATCAATATATTTCCATGATTTCTCGAAATAATTTGTCAAAAAAATTTATTGTTAATTATTTAATTTTTTAAAAAAAACGAATTTTTTAGTAACTAATCTACATTTCGCCACAAATTTAAGAAAGATATTTTGTGACTTTGTAGTCTGAATATTGATAATTCAACCTTTAAATTTATGGTGAAATGCATATTTTATTCTGAAATTGCTGGGTTTTTTATTAATACATAGATCATTTTTAATTGATGAAATCAACAAATATTCATACTTGACTCATCGATTTTTTAGAGACATTTGAACCATTGTAGCACTAATTTGTTTAGGTCCCATAACAACAGATTTTGATCCTAGGCTTCTCCTTGGTAGACGCTAATCCCTTAACAAAAATTCAAGTTTTAGTAAAGTTTACTATTAATTCTGAAAATGATAATGTTTAAACTTGCTTTAGATTATAAGAGATAAGGTTTTGAAAAAGTAGAATTACATTAATCGTTATTCTAATAAGTAGATTATTGTTATTTTCCATAGTTATTTCACAAACGAAAGAAATTAAAAATCATTTTCAGTAATGTTCAAAATTAAAATTGCTTTCCAACTAATTTTATCTGTCCAACATTTTTCTCTCAACAGTGACAAAAAAAATGAAAATTAAAAATAATTACATTGCATGGAATATTTATTTATACAAATTATATCAAAATTTAATTATTGATCATAAAAACATATAACAAGAAAAACAAAGATTTCTTAAAAAATCTTAAATATCCAAAAAGATAATAAATAAATTGATTTGATATTGTTAATTGTAAGAAAAATATTAATTTTAATTGAATTATTTTCGTCAGCAAGTTTTTTTTTTTTTTTTTTTTTTTTTTTTTTGATAGCATAATTTGGTTAAAATTCACCAAAATTAATAAAGAATTAAAAAAAATTTTTTATACATTTTAATTCGCTAAAAAAACTAAAGTTCGATCTCTTTGATAAATACAAAAAAGTGAACTAAAAAATTTTCTATTCATTATTTAGCTTTTATAATTTTTTTTAGTTATTGCCTAATGTACGAAAAATGGGAAGTCTCGATTTATTTCGCTTTTTATTTTTTTTTTTGTAGATTTGATTGTAAATCCCCATTTTTTTAAGAGCATGTATGGATCCTATGGCTATAGATTCTGGGTTTTCACGAAAGTGGATAAAATTGCAGCGTTTACCAAAACCACAAAAGCATTCGGTACTAAAGAAATTTCGACACATTTCAGTTTTGTATTTGAGATTCTTGTGTTTGATAGCGGATTTCATTTGTGTGCTTGTACCATAATCCTTTTCTTGTTTGTGATCATATTCATGGTTATAGCTATGTGTATGTTTATGGTGGCGATTATGGTTATGGTTATGGTTATGGTTATGGTTATGGTTATGGTTCTTGTGATTACGAATAGAGCTAGGTTCTCTCTTTTGTTTATTTTGATACAGTAGAGTATTGTTGTTCTTGTTATTAATGTGCTTATGATTTTTGTTGTGAAAATTTGCGGTGTTATACAAAGATGGTGACAATTTCTCTACAGAATCTGTTGGAAAATAAATATTATGAACAGGAAATCTTCTGACACGAAACTCTTCCCGTGGATCATTGTAGAAAGATCGTTGGGGGTATTGAATAAGTGTGGATCCATTTTGATACATTTGGTACAGTATGTTTAAAATTAAATTATTCTAAATTGAGATTTTTAAAATAAATGAAGTTAATACAGCAAATTTTGTTTTAAAGTTCGATTTCTATTCATCAAATTTGAAAGTTTTAATGCCTGCAGTTGCCTTTCTCAGTCGTTTATCCAACACAAAGTGAGATGTTCTTTTTTTTTATTAGGATTTTAATTTTCATTATCATACTTTGACTCAACCAATCGCTAAATTGTCGTTCGTCACCCACACAAAAAGTAACCGTATTTCAAAATGATCACTCACGAATTTTTTTTTTTTACTTTTCTCAATTTTAACTTATATTTTGAGAAGGATCAATAAACCCAACTTTTTCTATAGTTTGGGTGATTTTGTTCTTCATTAAATCTAATCCTTTCATCATCATATTTAATTTTTAAGTAAATAATTTAAAAATCTAAAAAAACAACTTTTGAGGATTCAGAATATTTGACTGAAAAAAAAAAAGAGAGATTTAGCCGATTTCTGTTTCAAAAATTAACATACAATCTCAAAAACTAAAGAAAAAAATTTGTATTCTTTGAAGTAATATTTTTTTTCAAAAATTAAATGACATTTTCTTCACATCTTAATTTGACGTTTGGAACTCCAGAGTGGGTAAGATTTTGTTCATGAAACTCAACTTTTTGAGTTTAATAAAAAAAATCGAGTTTGAATCATTACTATTTTATCTCAAAAAATCAATTAAATAATGAAGTATTCTATCGTACAGCCATTCTAGTTCTTATATTTGAAGTATCGTATGTTCCTCGAGAGAATTTAATAATCTCGTAGTTCTTTTTCGGCTTTTTTTTTGATGAGAATAAAAAAATCTCAATCTGGTTTTAATCAAAAAGACAACAACGAATTTAAATTGAATTTTATTAATTCAAGTATTGAAAAGGAAAGGATGAACAGAATCAAATAAGAAATTTCCAACTTGGTTAGACTGATAAGGGGTTTTGAATTTTTTGAAACATTAACTGAGTAATATTCTCAATAACTGAAATTTTTTAACAATTAATTCTGACAACATATTTTTTCTGATAAAAAACAGAGTAATTAAGGGAATCAGTCCCAAATCAATTCATAGTGTTTGTAACAAAGTTCTCTGTTATTTTTAGGTCAGTGGTTCCAATTATTTATTCTCAAAGTCAAATATTTTGTTGAAGATAAATTTGGTTTTTTCAAGTTTTTTTTTTGGAATTTTATTGTTTGAGAAATTGACAACATCCACTTTAAACCTAAGATCTCGAATTCAAAGTACTATTGATTAATCGGAAACACTATTAGATTTATCGTTCGATTAGTACTTTTGTACAAATAACCAATTCGATCAATATCCTCTTATAAATATTTTGAAAGTATAGTAGGGAAAAAAATACCGGACATGAAAAAAATCCCGGACAAGATTTTTAATTGTGAGTATTAGTAAAATTTTTGTCTAATTTCAATCCAATCCTTATTATAAATAACCAATTTTTTTATGAGTTTAATAATAAACCTACCTAAAGTTCATCAAAGTAAGGATTCTCTAGAATACTCGAGTAATTGTTTGATAGCCTAAGTAGAACAACTTTTTTTGAAAAAACAATCGGGTTTTATTGAGGTTTACTAGAGTTTGGAAAATAATAATTTTTCTTCTTGTTTTTTGATTGATTGAATGGTGTTTTGAACAAGTGTGATTTCATTAATAATCATTCTAATAAGTGGGGGGGGGATATAATTGAAAAAGTTCAATTCTTAAAAAAAGGAATTTGATTTTAAATAAATAAATTAAACAATAATTTTTCTGAATATTCACAATTAAAAATCTTGTCTGGGATTTTTTTCCTATCCGTTATTTTTTTCACTGCTTTACTTGTTTTTGTAAGGTTTAAAATAAGAACAACAAATAAAAATCAACAAAATGTTATTGTTGTTTCATTTTTTTAAAAAAAGAATTTATTCTTTGGTTCATAAATAGTAACTCTTATTCATTATTTTTCCCAAAGGTAGAAGGTTAACGGTAGATAACAATTAAAACCTGAAAAAAAAACTCTAGTTAATTAATTTTAGTTGAATGAATTATCAATATTCGAAGAAGTTCATTGTTCCCCAATTAAATTTTCAGTCAAAAGATCTAACACTTTTTTTGTTTGAATTTTGGATCTTGTAGATATAGGAAAAATTTTTTAACAATTTTTATTTTACAAGTAATCTCGCTTTTGGTAATTTTTCTTAAGAGATTTTATGAACAAATAATCTTGAAAGATTAATCATCTACTAAAAATACAAGAAAAATAAATCAAATATTGAATCCATTGCATATATAAAAAAATTGATAAGTTTTTTTTAGTATTATTATTTAATATAGGTGTTTTTAACTCCTCTTATTTGATGTTCAGTTTTTTTTAATTTTAGAAATAAACTGAAAATCAAATAAATTTTCTGTTTATTTCTTGTGTGAAAAAAAAAAAAAACGCTGTTATCTTTTCTTGTGGAAACTTATTTATTGCTGATAATCTTTCTATTGGGTTTTTGCCCCCCACTCCATTTCATTTAACGTGTCGTCAAGTGCGGTCAAGTACCTAGGTTTTTTTTTTACTTTTCTGTTTTGTCTGGAAAATCAATCGATTTTCTTTAGGTTTTTTTGAATTTTCTATTTATTTGAAAAATCAATAGATTTTTCTTGGGTTTTTTTTTACTTATTGAAATAAACAGAAAATTTTAACAAATTTTCGGTTTATTTCGAAAAGGAAAAAAACTTCGAAAATCGATAGATTTAACATATGAAACAAAAAACCTCAAGAAAACCTAGTCAATCTACGGTACTTGATAGCACTTCCCTAATTCCTAAATTTTTATTTATGAATTTTTTGAAAGACTCAAAAATAATTTTATTACTGACTAAGGATAATTAGTATGTTGAATCCTTTTTTATAATAATTTTCGAAATATTATTATTTTATTAATATAAAATTGATAACTTATTATACCTAATATTTTGTAAATATTCTTTGCATTTCCATCCAGGACTATTTATTATTAAGTTTTCTCTAAATCGCTTAAGATTCATGTCTTGGGGTTTTAAACTTTCTACTTTCTAATTAATATTTTAGTTGTCTTTTTTTGAAAAGTTTCAAATTTTTTGATTGGTGTAAAAAACCAAGAATTCCTAATTTCTTTTTGAGTTTAAATATTCTTTTATAAAAGGAAATTTAAGTATGGGATATTTTGGCTCGAGTTTATTATATTATTTTTTGGGGGGGGGTGGATTAATTTTTAAAATATTTTGAGACTTTTTTTTTCAAACATATATGCCGAATTGTTATTGAAATCCTTTTGAGTTAAATTGAAAATAACTAGCCGATAAAATAATTGAGTAATTTTTATTGGTTTAAACATTTTTAAAATCTTTATATTTAATTATTTTATATTTTAATTTTAGAAGGTGTTATTTTTTTTTGGAAATAGTCTTGATGTTCTATTTGAAATTGAATTACCTAGCATTCTAAACAATTATTCAAATTTTATCAAAAACCTTAATTCAAATTTTGAAAAAAAATATAATTTAATTAATTTTTGAAGAAATATAAATTCGAGTCATTTGCTAATTGAAATATTATGATTTGTTTACAAATTAAAATACTTCAAAAAAAAAAAAAAAAAAAAATTATCAATATTAACAAATTATCCATGTGTTAAGAAAATTTTTTTTAAGATAGCAAAACAATTAAAATACATAATTAAATTTGTTTAAAAACTATTAATAGTTATTGGTAGATAAATAATTAAATACAATCAAATAATTTTATTTGATTTCTTTTATTATAACTGAATTCAACTTGAAATAATATTCATTGTTGAAAAAAAGTATCATGTTCCTGAAAAAAGGTTTACTTAATTTGAGAAATGAAAGGAAAAAAAAATAAAAGATGTTGAAATGGTTTTCTTATCTTTCAACAATCACAAATATTTCCACAATGTATGAAATTGTATTCTTGTTCTTGTTTGAAATATTTTAACTTTGTGAATATTTTTGAATATAATTTTATAACTGTTGCTTATTTTAAAAAACAACATTTAGACTTTTCGAAATTATGTTCAAGATTAAAAAGTGTATTTATTTTTTTGATTAAAATCTTAGAAACAAATTTTATGAACCCTTATTATATATTTTTTAGTCATTTTATTTTTTAAATTTCTAGAATTAAAAAGGAAAGTTGAAAAATGACAGATCAAAAACTTTTATTTTAATTGTAGAGTAGAAGATTAACTTTTATTCATTTATTGATTAAGAGAAAGTATTAATTGAAGAAAATTTATTACAGCAAAAAAAAAAAAAAAATGAAAAAAAATAATTAAAAAATCATAATATCATTAGTAAGATCAAATTTAAAAATATTATCTGTTGTTCGGTTTTCCAGACTGTGCAGGTGGCAAAAACTATAAATAGGTCATCAATAATAAACAAAAAATTACGCACCATTTGATTATAGCTTGAATAGGTTGATGCTATTTGTACAGGGCAATAGTATGCGGAATTTATATATATATATATATATGTGTGTGTGTGTGTGTGTGTGTGTGTGTGTGTGTGTGTGTGTGTGTGTGTGTGTGTGTGTGTATGTGTGTATGTGTGTGTGTGTGTGTGTGTGTGTGTGTGTGTGTATGTATATATCTATATAGATAGATAGATAGATAGATAGATAGATAGATAGATAGATAGATAGATTTAATTATTTGAATTTATATTTATTTTGGTTTTTTTTTACTTTATTAATATGTGTTTTCAAACTATAAGAGTTTAAAAATGGATATTTATAAACCAAAAATCATTCAAAACGTGATTTAAAACGTTAATAAGTGTACATCAGCTGAAAAGCGAAGAATACAGATTTGAATATATAGTTGATTTAATAATATGACAATGTTTTATTAAAAGGAAAACTGATGATGTAATCACTTCATATGGTATTATTAAAAATCTTATTGAAAATTAAAAAACAATGAAAAAATGAATACAAATAAATCAACATCTTTGGCTATAATAGGATAATCAAAAAAGAAGATGATAAAGAATTATTACGTGAAATGAACATAAAAAAATTTATCATAAAGCCTTCGAATATTTTTTTCGAAGTGACTTAACATGTTAACACAAAAAAAGTGCATATAATCCAAAAAATCACTAATAAATTTCATACATAAATATCAATGGATAAAATAACCTTCACATTTATCTTAAATTATTTTATTTAACCTTTTTATTTCTTTTATTACTTTACTTTTACTTTTTTCTCTTTTTTTTTTGCAAACTTTTTCTTTTTCTCTCGTTTTTTTAAAAAAGAAAAAATTTCCAATAATTAGAAAGGCCGTGTCTAGATATCCATCTAGACACATTTTCCATTAGAATTTACAATTTTGGCGACTTCAAAATTCCTTCCTTAACATATTAAATTGTTCTTAACCTTTTTCCCACAACAAGAAAAAAAAATACATAAAATTGAATTTTGTTTTCTCAATTTTTAATTTTGAGTGTGTAAAAATTTTTAGAATGATTTTATTGGTAAATTACTAATTTTTAGAATTGGTGAATTATCTTAAGGGGGTGGTAACAACATAATAACCACTCAAATTGAAATATGCGATAGTTTATGAAAAAATGTATTCGTGCCCTTAAGTTCTCGATTCCCAAATTATTTGTAAAAAAAAATCTAAAAATTAAATTCTGCTAATATCAACAATTAAAATTTTAGAAAAAATAATCTCTAAAAAAAATTTAATTTGGAGAAATTTATTTAATTTTAATATGGAGATTATTTTTTAAGATAAAAATCAACCCGTACACATTATATTGTCAGATTATATTTATATAATACTTGGTAATTATTTGGTTATAACCTGATCATCAAATATTCTCAAAATCTAAATAATCTAGAGATCTCAAAAAATAATTATAATAATTATGTTTTTTAAAAATTCTATTTTAGAATACAGAATTACATATTTCATCGGTATATATTTATATAAATTTTTATTTAATAGTATCAAACTTCTAAAAAGAATTTCATTTTGTTTGATAATACTCTTTTAACATTATTAAACAATTTTATATTTATTATTTAAATTCTTTTTTATTTATTATTTTACCATATATGAAATGTTTTAGTAAGTATTAATTTATTAATAAAATAATAAATCACATTTTTGTTTATCTTAAAAAAGTGCAATAATAATTTCTAGATAATTCTTTTGGTTTTCAATAAATTTAAATATATCCGAATTTTTTAAAGAAGTGTTAAACAAGCATTTATTTTAATGTTATTTTACAATATTTACTCAACTTCGGCTAATCGGTTTAACCAAATATATCAGAACGATAAAGTCAAAAAAAAATAAAACCATTAACTTTCCAATCTTAAATATTCTTTAGTTTGTGCATTTTAAAAAATACTTTTAGACTCATAATAATTATTCATTTCGAAGTACATGTTTAATTTAGTATTTTTCTTTCAATTTCTAATCATTTTTAGTAAACTGTGTAATTATTTGGATGCATGGGTTTCTATTTTATAAGGCTCAATTGCAAACCATAAAGTTGGTCTTAATACAAGCATTAAAATGAATTCAAATTTCAAACTTTGCAACTTTCCTAGTAATTTTAAGATATTTTAGAATTAGCGAAATAATAATTTAATCATACAAAGATCTTCAAAGAAACAATCAATTTTGAAAAATAAGCTAAAAGAAACAAATTAAACTAGTGATCAGATCAAAAGATAATTTTTCTTGGGGTTTTATAACTAGTTGGTTGGATGGTTGAACATTTGCATCTACTATACTTTATATTTTTGGAATAATCCTTTAATACCAACTTATTATCATATTAGATTCATTTAAATAATAATACCCAGAATAATAGAAACACTAAAATGTATTCTATATTTTTAATTCACCTTCGTGAAAAAAAAAACACTTTGTAAAATCATTTTTTAAAAAACAGCAGTTTAAATATAAAAAAATTCCACAAATAAGGTTTAAAATAAAATGAACCATCTTCCGGTTATTTTCTTATTTCTTTTATTTTTTATTGATAAAGCACATGTTGTTCTTTTTTAACGTGTAGAGTATTTTTAATAAATCCAAAATCTTATACCAGAAGTTAACACTTTAACTTTTTTTAATTTACAATTAGATCTGAAAACTGTCTTGTTTAATTAGTTATGGTTTTGTTTGATTTTGATTCTTTAAAATGATTGGTTTAAATACAATTTGTTAGTTTTTATAACCAAAATAAAATAAAATGCAACAATAGAATTTTGAGATAAGAATGAAGGTTAAGCCATAAAACATTGTGCAAAGAAGATCAAACAAATGAACTTGGCATTCTATTGTGGCCATTTATGTTACCATTTAAAACAAAATAAATAAATTATTTTTCCACAAGTACTTAAATACTAAAAAGTAACTAGAAACACACAGAAAGTAAAAAATAATGTTTTTCTCATATTCTTTCAAAATATTAAAAAGTGAAAATTTTGGCTTTATCGTTTTTACTCCCTTAAAACCCCAATTTAAACAAACAATAAGTTTAAATTTATCGCTGAAATAAAAAAAAAGAATCATTAAATTCCCCAGAATCGTAAAAAACAAAAAGAATCATTTGAGGTTATTTTTCCAAAAAGAATCAAAATGTAAACTCTTATTGCCTACAAAAAATAGATCTCTTTTGCTCAATAAATATGTATGCAAACAAAAACAAAAATAAAAATGAGTGTTTCAAAGAAATTAACTTTTTGTGTTGATTTTTTATTTAATAATAAAAAAAAAATAACAAGATTAATAATAAAAAAAAAAAAAATGAAAATATTAGAATTGATTACTTTTTGATTTGAAGGAAAGAATTAAAAAAAAATCAAAATAAATTTTCTTAAAAAAAAAACAATAAATAATAGAAGTAAAAAATGAAGTTGAAGTGTAAATTAATTTCAAACATAAATTTTATATTAAATATAAAAAAAATAAAAATAAAAAAAAAATAAACACTTCTTTTTCCCAACAAATCAAAAAGATCAAGTTAAAATTAAGAAAAAGAAATAAAAATAAAAAAAATCAAAAAAAAAAAAAATAATAATAATTTTCTTAATCAGTTGAAGATTCTTCTGTTGTACTTTTACGGCCCAAAGCTTCTCTATGTGCTTTTTCTTTTTCGTATTCCTCTTTAGCAATTGACAGAGCGACGTGTTTTGGGATATCTGGAACTATGTAATGGAAGATATATTTAAAGAAGAGGATGCCATGTTCTAAGCAAATTAACCAGATGAGTTTATTTTCCTGTGTAGTGATTGTGTCGCCATAAATTCTGATTTCGTCTGCAAATGACAGCATGATACAATTGGAAATTACAACACCAACACTGACGAATTTCAAGACTTCGATCCATTTACCGATGCCCTTTGCGCCTCTAGGTTCTGGTCTTCTCATTGTTTTTAATTTCAAGGAATCTGTTCTAATTTCGATCAGGTTATTTAGCAAAGCGAGTAATGGTGAGAGTGGGCCCAATGGGAACGCGATGATGAAAAAGGTGGAGAACCCTAATTGGATGAACATTTCGAGGTAGTCGTCGACGGTGCTTTCGTATTTGGGAAGCTTGGATTCCTTTTCCAATTGTGAAATCTTGGTAACATCTTCGCCTGCCTCTTTAGCTTTCTTTCTTTTCTTTTTAGCAGATCTTATTTTGATTTTACCCTTGATCCAGGGGATACCAACTTCCAATAGTTGTCCAATTATTTGCTTGGTGATTAAAATGGACATGAGCTGTGTTGAGACATATTCCAGATCCTTGGAAATGAAGGCACTGAAAAACAGCGCAACGTAATTGTTTAGGGCTTGAAACATAAAGAATTTGAGAATTAAGGAATCCTCGTGTTCAGAATCTGTCTTGTGGTTCTCCCAATCGACTAAGCGTGGTCCAATTTTCTTGAAAATGAAATTCAAAACAAAAATGGAGGCACCACATGCAGCACCCAACCCGATGACCGTGCCCATTGATGGGTTATAATCCTCCTTGTTTGGGGTCGACAGTTTTTTATAATTGATACCAATGGCGGCGGCGGCGGCGGCGGTCATAAAGCAGACCACGATAAAGTATGAAATTGCCATTTTGACTCTTCGGATCCAGACTGGATAATAGATTTGCTTTTTACCTGTGATCTCAGATCTTTGTCTGATTCCCTTAAATTCTGGTCGGATTTGTTCAATTTTGTGGAAATCAAGCATGTCCCAATGATAAGCTAACGTGTTCGAGCGCCTTTTCCAGAGCTCAATCAATAATGTAATCCACATCGAAACAATAAACGTGTAGTATAACGATACTTGGCCCTTTTGCTCTTTAAATTGGTTAGATATGTCAGACTCTTCTTTTTTTGGCCATGTCAGGATGGCAACAGGAATTCCAATAATTGCCAAAACAATTAAAAAATTAATGTACATGGCTAAAAAGGCAAAATAATATGCAATGCTTTCTCCAAAATAATCTATTGTTGGTTTTTAGTTTTATGTTTTTTTTTTTTTTTGATTGAATTTTTTTTTGGTTTTGATATTGTTTTTTTTTTTTTTTTAATTTTTGAAATTTATTAAATTTTTGATTTGAATATTTAGTTTTGATTTTAATATTTAGTTTTTGTTTGAAAGATCAATTTATATTTATTTTGATTTTTGACGAGATGGTAAAATGAAATTTTTGGATAATTTTTTTGATTAAAGAGCAAAAATTATTTTAAGTCTATAAGATCACAATATATATTCTTGATTTTTTTTTTGTTAACTTTTGCTTAATACCTATATATTATATTAACAATAACATCTCTTTTCTCTCTCTCTCTCTCTCTATCCCAGGTCTACATCTAAGATACTTTTCTTAAAAAATTCAAAAGATATGAGGAAATTTGGAAAAAAAAAATTTTTTAGATATCACACTCAAATAAAAACGAAAATTAAAGACTTGAGTTCAGTCATTTTCAAAAAGTTTTTAAAAAATATCTAGAAGATTGATGACAAAATACAATAGACCTATTTTTGGGGCTTTATTAGAAAATTTTTCGTTCATACTTTATTGAAACGGCTTTAGAATTAGTGTTATTTTCCAATTAATAAATGAAAATTTTTATTTCAAGTTATCCAAATATTTGACATATGGTTAGTTGAATAAGCCCAAAAGATCTTGTCAAAATCAATACACAATGATATTTATTGAGATTTAATTAAGCTTTCTTATTGAGCCTTGAGAGAAAATTTTAATTCCGACAATCCGAT
Source organism: Anaeramoeba flamelloides (assembly GCA_027625915.1). NCBI lineage: Eukaryota > Anaeramoebidae > Anaeramoeba > Anaeramoeba flamelloides. The sequence goes on along the minus strand of JANTQA010000032.1, from coordinate 4,063,296 downwards.
TTTAACAGTAATAAAATAAAAAAAAAAAAAAAATAATAATAAAAAGAAAGAGTTGTTAGATTTCAAAGTCAAATACAGCAAACTTTTGAAAGGAATTTTTTTTTCCTATTTTTTTGCAATTAGTAGTACTGTTAGTCGCAAAATAAATTGATCAAAATTTTCGTTCACCTTTCCAAAAAAAAAAAGAATAAAATAAATCATCCAATTCGAGATTTCTAAAGTTAGAATAATGGACTGTTTTGTGGGATTAACAGTTGAGTTTTGACTTTAATCTTTGTAACAAACACTCTTTTGTGTGAAATGTAAAGGAAAATTTTTTTTCAATTTATTTTTTACCAAAACATAATTACTCTGTGACTTGAATTGTGTTCTTTTTTAAAACACTTGGTTTTTAAGTGTTAAAAATACTTTTTAAAAAAATTTCCAGAAACCATGTGTAAAAATTAAGCCCATCAATATAAAATAACAAACAAAAATAGAAAAAATAATAAAAAAATTTATTCTTTACCTCTAATTCTATCTAAAGGCTGTTTAAATTTCCAACTTTTTGACCAATCTTCAATCAATGGATCCAATTCTTCATAATGTTGAAGTCCAAAAAAATCAATAATTGTTTTTTTACGAATTAATTTGGTTATACCTGTAATTTTTTTTTAAGAGAAAATTTTGAAAGTTGTTTGTAAGATTTGTTTGTTGGTTTGAAAAAGAAAAGAACAGATTTTTTTTTTGATAAATAAGAAAATTTGGGAAAAAATATTTAATTTTTTGGAAAAAAATGAGTCAGGCGAAAAGAAAAAGAAAAAGATCAAAAAAAAAAAAAAAAAACATACTTATCCCACAACCACCTTTATATTTACTTGCTTCTAAGATTCTCATAAGTAATTTTTGACGAGAACAAGAATTGAAAATGGTTCCTTCGTCACCAGCTTCTACATAAAGATTTTTATGATCAGGATTAAATTCTTCATAATCTCCTGCGTCTTCATCTTCAACACCACTTGTCTTTTTGACTTTTAATAAAGTTTTAAAAGCCCACTCTTCCAAGACTTGGTTAGTTGTTCCAATTTCTTTAGATTTCGAAAAGAGGATATTTTAATGAGGAAATATGAAAAAATAAATAAATAAGAAAAATTTTTCGGATAAACAATTTTACTTTAAGAAAAGAAAAAAAAAAAAAAAAAAAAAAAAAAAAATTTCCAATTTAAGATAAATTTACCCATGAAATTTCGATCACCAGTTGCGGACTTGGTTGTTCTTGTGTGTAGACCAACGTTTGCAAGATTTTCAAAGAGTTTCTTTTTTCTTCCTTCTGTGAATTCGTTTACTTCTTCTTCAAGGTAAACCATAACATATTCGTAATATACTGTTTGACCCTCTTCTTGAACAAGATTAGTCTGTTCTCCGGTTTGGATCTTGTCAATTTTTATTTCGTTTTCACTTCCAGACGACGAACCAGACGACGACGAAGAAGATGATGAGGTTGACATTAATTAATTTTTAAAAAAAGAAATAAATATCAAAAAATAAAAAAAAATAAATTATCTTTTTGCGTCTCTTTGAGTTTTAAAAAAATCCAAGAGGTTGATATTTTTTAGATCTGAAGTCACTGTGAAGGTGTTTGTAATTTTTTTGACAATTATTCGGAAAAAGAGAAAAAGATCACAAAATAAACCCCTAGACCTTTCTTCAGTTACGATATTGGTTTATTTGTTATGGGTGTTTTTTGTCTGAGTAATCTGGGAACAAAATTATTTGGTTAGCTTTTTTATGTTTCATCCAAACGATCATCCTATTCTTTTCTCTTTTCTTTTTTGATCTATGTTTGATCTTCTTTTTGGGACTTTGTTCATCCTTTTAAAGAAAATTTAAGAATTTGAGAAGTTTCTCTAACTTTTGATCTAAAAGTCTTGAAATTCTATTTTAACACCCATGTTTTCCTCTTCGGTATTTTCACTCTATTATCTCTCAAATTTTATTTTTTAAATAAAAAATTTTTGAACTTTTCAGCTCCTTTTGGATGGAATATTTTTTGTTCAAAAGAAAATTTTTAACGTTTTCTTGAAAGAGACTTCAATCTTCAACAGTGATCAGGTCATGCTATCTTATTATTCATTTTAAAAGTCTAATGGTAAAAGAATTAGCTATAATTTTCAAAAGGTTTTTGTGGAAGAAAAAGCGAAAATTTTCAGATGATTTTTTTCGAAAACTTTAATTTCATTCACCCTAAAATGCCCAATTGGAACACTTTTGTGATAAATTATAGTTTTGAGGTCAATATAGATTTTACAATAACTTTAGAACTGGTTAAATTAAAAGTTTTTTATATAACAAAAAAAAGATACCATCCATTGTAAAAAATGGGAAAAGGGTTTAATATATTTTTATGGGCTGATTGTTGCCTTGTCAATAGAAGAGAAAATATAAAATGAAGACCAAAACTCTTTTCTGATTGAAAAATTTTCGAGGTATTATTTGCAAAATTTATTGCTGGTAAAAAAGATATAACTTTTGGGACTGATAATCTAAGATACCAAAGAAAAAATGTTTGAGTTCAGGAAAATTTACCTGTTTTTTTGACAATCCATCAAAAATTTTTACTTTTATTCGTCATTGAAATACGATAAAGTTTAAAAAATTATTTTTTCGAATTTGATAATCATTCCTTTCAATGATACCTTGTTGTTCACCACTGGTTATATCAATATACCATAAAAAAAGTCGTCTTGAAATAAATAGAAATTATTGAGAAATTAATATAAATCTATTTCTTTGAAATTTTTGAAAAAAAAAAAAAGTTGAAAAATTAAGGAACTGTATTGTGTGTAGACTATTTAATACACTTATTTGAAAAATAAGAGATAAGAGTCTGCTACCAAGAATTCTAAAATTAAAGGATATTGTTATTGGATGTAAATCACATTGGTTCTCGATGAATCAAAGGCCTCTAAAAATCATTTACGAAAAAAGTTAAAAACGTTGATCTAATCATTTAAAAAAGATCTTTGCAATATTAAAAATTTCAATTATATAAGAAAAAAACCTACATCACAAAACACATTTTAAACGAACGGAAAAACAATATTCAGTAACTAAGGTAACAAAATATCTTTCAAAAATTTATCTTGAAATGTAGATTAGTTGCTAAAAAAGTTTATTTATGAGGGGAATTATTTATGGAATATCTACCCTAGCAATTTCATATGAAGATTTATATAAATAATATTTCAGTCATAGGGTCCCAATTGCAACGATTGAATTACATATGTTTAAAGGGTTTACATGGATATTAGAAGAAAAATTTTATTTTGGAAATTTTCAAAATTGAAATCATTTTTTCACATTTTTGTTTTTTTTTTTCGATTTTGTTTTTAAAACGTCATTCATTTGCAAAAAATTTTTTTAACACAAGATCAATAGTTAATTGGTAAAAATGTGTTATTCGAAGGTTATTGAAACCGTGGAAATGATTGTTGAGCAATTATTTTGATTTCTATTGGAATTCTATTCGATCTTTGATCTTGATATTTGTTTAATAAATGTGAAAAATTTTCATTTGATTTTCATTCCCCTTTTTAAATAGAGACCAAAAATACCAACACACTTTGTTCGGGGACTTGATTTATATACTAAAAGTATGGAAAATGAAGTATAAATTATTTCCTATTTATTATTCAAATGACAGTAGAATTTCATTCAGAATATTCTTGTTTTTCTCAACGGGGATCTAAGAATTTGAGTTTTTCAATTTTTAAGAAAATTTATTGATTAATTAGTTTTATTTCAGACATATATCAACAAATCTTTGAGGTATATGATTCTGCTTATTTCTTATTTGTTTTTCAAATGTCAATTATATATAATAATTGATTTTTGAAAAAAAAAATTGCTCCTTTGACTGAAAGAGACTTTATATATATATATTGAAAATAAAAAAAAAATAAAAAAAGACAGTGTAAAAAAATAAAGAAGTTGATTAGTTGCTAAAAAATTCCATTTTTTTATTTTTAAATTAAAGTAATTAAATTATGAGATTATTTTTACTAATATTTTTACATGTATTCTAAATAGATCAGGAATATACTGATTATAATAACGAATTTCCACTAAATGGAATTAATTAATTGTTCTTTTATTTTTATATATATATATGTTTATTCGTTAAATCTTTCAATCAATAAAAAAAGAAAAAATAATTACTTTTGAAAGTTTTAAATTGGAATTATTAACCACCAGAATACAAATCTTATAAATCCACCAGTTTTTGATTTTTTGGGAAACTTTTCAAAAAAAAAAATAATGTTTTTTGATGAAAATTCAAAATGGAAAATAAAAAAAATAGAGCTTTTGGTGATACTGTGTATTATCATGATATTAAAAATTTATCCTTGACAGTCATTAAAAAACCCCATTATTCCTACTTTATGGTCAAAAATCATAAAAATCGCGAAAAATCAGAAAATCGCAATCTTCCCTTTTATCACTAAAAAATAAAAATAGCAATGAAGAAAATTATTTATTTTGAAATCACCTAAAAAAAAATCTCTTGAATTTTACACACAATAGAGATTTTTCCAACTACCCCCCCCCCACACACACACACCCTTAAAAATATTAGAAAATGTTTGAACAGACTGTGAAGTATCTTCATTGGTTGAAAGGTTTGTAAGACAAACAGCTTTAGTAAATGAAGGTGGATTTTCGTAGTTAAGAAGAAAATATTTTTCTTTTCATTTTTTTTTTTATAATTTGCAAAATATTCTTGAATTTTATAATCAAATAAACAATCATCCATTTCAACAATGTGTTTGAAAATAAAATATCAGTGTTTTTTTTAAATGGAGTTGTTACCTTCACAAGTGAACTAACCAAAAATAAGAAAATGACATTTTCCTTCTTATTTTCGATCTATCAAAAAAAAATCCCATTAAAGCTCTATTTGTGATTTCTGTCCAATACAAAGATAATTAAAGAAGAATATTAACAAATAGAAAAAAAATGTACAAACAATCTTAATAATTGGCGGTAATGTGGCTATGCTGTCATCTAGGTTTTTAAAAGTTATCCAACCCCTTTTAAACTTTCAGAGAATGACGAAAAGGTTTTAACCCAAAAATACATTCTTAAATAGAACAGGTGAAGGGATGATTATTTTAGAAACCTTTTTATTCAACGCAATTAATAATACTCGGATTGACTAAGAAATTATTTGTTAGCCCTTTTTTATTATGTTTTTTTGTCTAAAGGATCGATCTGTTTGTCAATAAAATTATAAGAAAATACAATAAATATATTTGATCTAATCCCTAATTGTTCAAGTCTCTTTTTTGTTGTCTTTTCAAAGAAATAACTTTTTTTTCAAGATCTGTTTTTTGATCAAACATATTTTTTGTTTTAAAAATATTGTAGAATTTTACCCAAAAACCTAAAAACTATTAAACCGTGAACACTTTTTTATTCACAATATTTTGATATTTATTATCATTTTTTAATAATTAAAATGTTTTTATAAAAGTCACCCCCTATTTGTAATATTATCGCGATATTACGGACTATTGCAATTTTCTACAATATCGCCATTTGATAAAAATAATCATGATTTTAAAAAATTTTTTTTAATAAGACACAGATATTCTTAAATCCCCAATTTTATCTTTTTTTTTTTCATAATAATAAAAATATTAATAATATTATTATTTAATATAATTATGATATATTAATTTTTTATAATTCAGAAATCCAAATTTGAAGATTCACTGCATATGCATGAAAATTACATCGATAATTTTTCAAACGTTAATAGATTTTAAATCAACACCAGGGGTATATTTTTCTTATATTTTGATATTCGGGTCTGTCTTCCAGTTCAAGAACACCCACTATCAAATCTTCTAATCACAAAAAAGAATGAAAAATTTAAAAAATAGTTGACCAACTAATCTTTGAACATTATCATTTTTTTAGACCAATATACAATTTTTAATTTTATAATTGCCTTTCAAATATAATTATTCATAAAATCTGTCTCTTTGTATTTTGTTTTATAAAAATTCAATAAAAAAAATTTATTAGTTCAATGATAAGACTATTGTTTAGAGCTTAATATAGTAAATTTTCTTTGAAAAAAAAAGTAAAAAAGTATAAAAGTGAAAAAATGATTGTTAATTTTTGAAATTTTAAAAATAAAATTTTTCTTCTTATATCAATTCAAATGCCCAAACTCATATAATTCACCGATGGCAATTGTTTTATTTGGCTGGAAAATATTTTATATTTCCGTTTTAAAGTTTTTAGTTAACAAATTTTTTTTTTTATCAAAAGATTTTAAGCGCCTGGCCAAAAAAAGTGTTATTGGAATGTTATAGAAACAGTGAAAATAACCGTAGCAATTTTATATTGAATTGTATTGAAATTTTCTTTTATCTTCAATTCAAGATCAAAATAAAACCTTGTTATATTTCTCAATCAGAACAGAAGAATTATGGTTTCTCAATTTTCAAAATTTATTTATTGGTTGGATTTAATTTAATACAGATATCAGCTATCTTCCAGTGTGTATTGTTTTACTCATTTCCCATTTATTCTCTCAAAGGCCAATTAGAAAAAATAATTGAGATTTGAAAAAAATAATTTTTTTGGGCAACCTTTGACAGATACAAAGTTTATTATCCAATTTTATCAAATATTTTCATATGATCAAAAAAATTTATCTTCAAAGTTTTTTAAAATAGGATGGTTTTCAGTTTGGCTATTATTTACAAATACTAATTTGGAAAAAGGAGGGATATTAACTATCATCAAAAAAAAATTTTCAAAAAAATGGTTCACAAAAACAAAATTTATTAAAATTAATTGCTCTAATATTACAATCCAGTTTGAATTCAATATAAATTTATTGAAATATAAGTTTTATAATTAAAAAAAAAAAAAAAAAAACAAACAAAATAAACAAAATAACAAAAAAACAAAATAATAAATAAAAAAAATAAAAAAGTCAAAAATAAATAAATAAATAAATAATAAGAATAGATCGAAAGATCAATAAATAAGGAAATAAAGAAAGAGAAAAATAAAAAGAAAGAAAGAAATAAAAATAAATAAATAAATAAATAAAAAGAAATAAAACCATGCGGTCAAGTAAAGAAATATTTTAAGATCTTCTAATTGAATTAAAAAAAAAAACAAAGTTAAATTTTTAATTTTGATATTAGAAAAGTTTTAATTAAAATTATCATTATTACCAAAAACAGAGCTATTGTTTTGAAAGTTTTGCTCCATGCAGGGCTTTGTATATATTCCACTTCCACCGTCTATTGTTGTTTTTGCCGCTGTGGCTGTTGTATCAGTTGATGTGGTGCTGCAAGTTGTAGTGGATGACTTAGTGATCGAGTGGTTTGGACTGTTCGCCTTCCTGATTTTATTTTGATTAAATGGCTTGTTTTTGTTTGTGATTCCGCATTTACACTTGCTTTTAATTTGTGATTGCTTTCGTGGCTTTCTTCCGCGTTTTCTCCCGCTTTTAGAAAACTCTGGATTGAAAAACAATCGATTTGAAATAAATTTTGCCATGTCTTCCGAACATTTCCCTTTCCTAATTAGGGACTCGTCTACTTGATCCATGAGGATATATTTTGAAGCGTTTGTTCCACTTTTTTGGCTTGTTTTGATCACGTTTCTTAAATGGAGGTAAAAGATGACCCCGATTGAAGGGTTTTCCCTGTTTGTTGTTTCCTTTAAATTTAGGGGTCTTACCAGAAAGCGTTCAATGATCTTGAGTGCCTTTTTTGATTCCAAATCAACCTCTTCCAATTCTTCATTCCGATAAATGATGTTGCTATTTTGGCTTGTGTTGCTGATGTTGTTGTTGTTGTTGTTGTTATTGTTATTGTTGTTGCTGATGTTATTATCATTATCACTGTTATTATTATTACTATTATTGTTATTGCCGTTGTTGCTAGAGGCCTGGTGGGTGTTGAACGTGGTGGTGTTGTTGCCATTAAAATAATATTGGCTTTTATTATTTTGGTAGATCATACTTTCGTTGTTCCGAATGACTTGCTGTTTTATTATATTGGCTTGATTATAGTTTTTTAATTCCCTTTCAATTTGCTTCCAGTTTTCAATTGTCTTCATGTTTTGTTGAAACAGCCTTTGTTGTTGTAGTTGCAATTGCTGTTGCTTGAGAAGAAAGTTGTTGATTGTATTTGTAATTCGAAAATTATTATTTTTAATATTGCTAGAACAGCCATAATTGTGACTTTCGTTTTGGTTTTGGCTTTTGCTTTTGTTTTCATTTTTCAAATGAAAATTTGGTTTTTCGTTTTGATAGAATTGCTTCAAAAGAGAAAACTGATCAATGCTCTCATGTAACTGATCGAAACAATTCTGAGTATTGAAATTAATTGGTAGTTCCGTAGTTTTTTTCTGAAATTTGGTACTTGGGCTTTTGAAGTTATCCAAAAATTGCAAATTTGAAGGTCCATTGAGCTCTTCACTGGAATCGTCTGCAAGTGGCAAAAGTTGATTCAGGTGCCTGTTGAGTAGTTGAGATTCATAATTCGCATACTCGTCCACTAAATCCGTTCTTATTTGTGTGTAGTTACATTTCGTTTGCTCATTGTGTTCCAATGGCAATTTAGTTGGGATGTCTGTTTGCATTTTGGGAGTGTACTTGGGATATTGGCTATGCACAGTTGAAAATTCTTGTTCAGAGCTTGAAGAATGGTTGGATCCAACCAAGTTTTGATATTCGCTCTCTCCTAAAATCTTTCGGACCAATAAGGTAAGTTGTGTTTTGTCACTCATAGCTAACAGAAAATATAAATTAAAAAACTATTTTATTGTTTTTCAAGACAAACAAGAAAGAGAAATGTTTAAGGGAATTAAAAAAAAATGAAAAATGAAAAACCTGTTAAAATTATCTTCTTTTTTTCTTATTCCAGTGTAGTGCGTGTTTATCAACAAAACCTCTTTTTCTTCACATTTTCAGACCTCACAAAATAAAGTAAAAAAATTTTTTTTTCCTTATTTTTTTGAGATTTTTAAATTGAGTTCTCAGAACATGGGTGGAATTTTGGATCTTCACCACATTTCAATAATCTTGAAAATCTTTTTACAAAATGAAGTTGTCAACATAGTTTTTTTTATCAATTTTTTGATTCTTTGTGTAATCTTAACACAGACAGAAAGTGTTTGTGCGATGTATTCTCACTTTTAGGTATTCAGTTAAAAATTTTTTCCTTTTGTTTAAAGGTATTTATAACAAAGTTAATATCAAAATTTTCGGAAAAAAATTTTGTTTTACAATTTCAAAAAATAAATAACCTCTAAATTTCAAGTTCCATTTTTTGAATCTATAATTAATATGTGGTTTTTTTTTGCAATTAAGAAGAACAGATCCATAAAAAAACATATTTTTTAAATTTTAGAAAGATCGAAACAATTTCCACTTACTGAATCAAAAAAATGATGTGGGGTCTTTAAAAAAAGCCTATTTTATTTGTGGTTGTCAGAAAAAAAACTCACTGATCGAGTTTTTTTTTATTTACAATTTTAAGGTTAATCATATTTATATCTTTAAATTCGACATATAATACTAACTGGTAGTTATTTCATTTGTTTCGTAGATCACCAACAAAAAGAAAATTACAGTTACTTATTAATTGTGTTTAATTATTTATTTTGTTAAAAAATATTAGAGAACGAAAAAAAAAACAATATTTCTCTTAATGGCTTTTTAAGTTGTCAAAATTTTGACAATGTTTGATTAATTTGTCCTCTGTAAAATTTCAAAAATCTGTTTACTATATACCAAAGGTCAAAATACTGATTCTTCTTTCATTTTGAATTTTGGTGGAGTTTTTGGTATCATAAATTCAAACCCTTCTCAAACGATATGAATCTTTGTGATTGTGAAAAAGAGGACAATTTAATACATGTAGATATTTCAATGTATAAATAAATTAAGTATAAGCAATCAATAGTATCGATAAAATATTTATTATTTGGAATTTTTAAACGTCATTGGTTCAAAAATAAAAGCTACAATTTTTATGTAACCGATTTGTGATCAGATATTTTTTGAAAACAAACGTAATAACCCAATAATTACCCCCCCCCCCCCCCTATTTTTTTTACTTGAATAAGAATCGATTTGTATGAATTATTTCTTTTACTTTTAAAAAATGAATATAATTTTATCAATTCTTAAATAAGAATTCAAAATGTGAACAGTTAAATCGAAGCCCAAAGACTATAAGCTCTCCTCAATTTTAGAAGTGATTAACAATATTCAACAATTTGTATTGAGTATTATTACAAACTTAAAAAGTTAATTTAAAGAGCACAAGAACAATTTCAGGGTCTAATCCAATTAGTCAATATATTTCCAAGTATGACAATTATTTTCCTTTCCAAATTTTAATTGATTGGGAAAAGGTCGCTAAAGATTTTGGATTATAAATTCACATTGACAAAATAATGATCAAAGAAAAATTTTTAATTATTACTATTATTTTATTATAATTAATATCAATAATTTTCGTTCCACTGATTAACCCTAATTCCAATTTTTTTTTTTTTAAGTTTTTTTTTCAAACATGATCAAACATTTCTTGATTATTCACTAGCGGTAATTAATCAATTAAGTCTTATATTTTAATAATATTTTTAGGTTACAAAACCTCTATTTAAAAAATTTAATATTTTTTTTTTAAAAAAAATAATTACTTTCAACTCTGATCTCTAATATAAAAACCTTTTTAATTGTATTTGACTTTCAAAAAGTACCTTTTTTGATTATTTTGAATGGAGGAAATTAAATTTCTCATACAATTGGTAAGTTTTACTTAATTTGAAAGAATAGAGCAAAAACAAAGATTTTATTCCTATGATTATTTTTTTTTTTCAGAATTTAAAAGAATTGAGTCAAATTTTTGATTTTTCTCTATTCTTAAGGATTCAGAAAAAGCCACTTTCGGTTTTTTTATATTTTAGAAATTAAAGAAAAAATTCACAATTTTTCTTTATTCTTTTTTTTTTTTTTTATTATTGAAGAGGGGTTATTTAACAAAATTACCTACTTTTTATCATTAGGTTTTCCAAAGGTTAAAAGAATTGAGTATAATATATAATTTTTCTCTATCCCTTCCAATAAAAAAAAAATACTTTAGGTTTTCTTGAGTTTTTTGTTTATTTGTATGTTCAATATTTTTTCCAAATAAATAGAAAATGTCAAGAAAACATAGATATTCTATAAAAATTGATGAAACCCCCTAATTTCTAATCTTTTGTTTAATAATTTTAATAAAGAGCTATGATTTTCATATCCATTAATCAATCATAAAATAAATGATGAATACTCTTTACGAATAATATTAAATATCTAATTTGTTTATTATTATTATTTATTTGGGTTTATTTTTTAATCAATTTTTTTTTGATTCTTTTCATTAGATGATACCCCAAAATAAAATAATTGATATTTCCAATGGTCCCCGACTGTAAGGATTTTGAAATAAGCCACAACAATTTGTATTTAATTTTTTCTTGTTATAAACACAAGAATATCTGTTTAGACAATTTTTTGATATTTCTTAATTGTAAAATCGAAATTTATCTAACTATTTTTTATATTTTTTTAATTGTTTTTTTTAAAATTTGATAAAAAGAAAGAAAATCTAAAAAAAAATCTTTTTGTTTCTTAAAAAACGAAAAAAAAAAAGAACATTAACTTCCTTACTAAAAATTTTTTTAGAACATCTATATCACATTTTTATAAGAAAATTTCCTTTTACATGGTGATTTTTTCCATTCTATTTGAAAAAATATTATTATAATAGGTTTATAACTTGTTACAAATATTATAACATATTTTAGAACAAAAATTTATATTATAAAAAGTTATTACTATAAAATTTATAGCATTTAATCGTTTATAACACCTTAAAAACACTTTTACAACATGTTAATAAAAATTTTTTTATTAGGGCCCATCTAGAATTTAAAAATATATAGCAAAATATTTGATTTCTACTCTATTATTATGAATTACATAACTTTTGGACACTTTACAATATGTAATTTTGTTGATATTATTATTATATCTAAGAGTTTTAAAATATATATGGACTTTTCAACATGGATTATTGATTATTAAGTTTTAAAAGAATTGATTTGGATTGACGTTTAATACTTTTATTTTTTTTATTACCCAATGAATATTTTCAATTTTTTTTTTTTTGGAATATTTTCATTTTTTGAAATGTATTTAAACCCCACACATTCCATTTTTTTCAAGTTTGTTTCTTCTTTTTTAAAATGGGATTCTGGTTTGATCATTTTTTGTTTTACGTTTTATAAATTATTATTGGGATTGGATTGAATTTTATTTTTTTTTTTTACTTTTTTATCTATGCTAACATCTATTTAGTTTAAAAATATTTGACTTTGATTAAAAATAACCAATCAATATTATAATTGGCCAAAGTTTATTGATTTACACATGTTAAATTCAATCCATTTATTATTATTATTTTTTTTTTTTAAATATTTTTTCATTTTTAAGTTTTTTTTTATAAATGTTTTTATTTTATCTAATCATATTTCTAAAATTTTAATTTCGAATATTTTTTTATTTTATTTTAGTACTGTGTCTATATTTAGATTCATTCCTAATTCTTGAATCATTTAATAAATTAATAATAATCTTTTACAATTTCTGATAACCTGACTTTAATTATCATATTTGAATCATCTGCAAATATTTGAAAAATTTTAATAAGACTCTATATTTTTTTCTATTAAAAAATTACCAAAGAAATATTCTCAATGAATGCGAGATAGGGTATCATTTATATACCTATAAACCAACTTTTTATATAAACATTTTATCGATATTTTATTTTATTTTCATTTTTTGTATATTCATGAAGAGTATAGTAGACTAAAAAGTTACAAATCATTTCAAAACTTTTCTTTTAATTTTTGATTATAACCATAAAGAATCTTTTATATTAATTACTGTTTTAATTTTTTGTAATTAAAATAATAATTTTAAACAAAAATACTACAATATTTTTCTTTAATCTCAATTCAAAATACTATTAAAAAGCATGAGGTTCTCCGATTCCATTTTATACAGTCAGTTTCACTTTTAAGGTACAAAATTTCAACGAAATTTAAGGCTCAAAAAAATCTCAAATTAAGACACAAAATTTTCAATTTTTATTTCTGCAAATTATTTTACTTGAATCTGAATTTTGTGCCTTAATTTAAGAATTTAGTTGTACTTTAAATTTTGTTGAAGTTTGTCCCTTAAAGGTGAAACATACTGTACTAATTTGATAAAAAAACTAATCAGTGAGTTATTAATTGATGTTTTTCTATGATTTTAATTAGATTCCTTCATCGCCTGCTTTGTGGATCAATAAAATCAAAAATGTCCATTTTTCGTTGAAAAATCCTTTTCTGATTATAAAAAAATATCTTTTGAAACGAGTTATGTATGAATTCATTCAATAAAACCACCAATTATTAAAATTGATGGTACTAAATATTTAACCAAAATAATTCTAATAGTAAAGCTTATGTATGTTTGTTTTAATTTTATAAAAATTTAAACTTAAATATTATAATTTAGACAATATTTTTTTAAAAAACTATTGGGAAAGTTATTCTTAATGAAATTCAAATCAATTTTTAGATTATCTGGCTAATTTTATTTTTAATAGAATTTTTTTTTAAGAATTTTATAAGTGAATTCATATTAAATTATTTTTTATTCACATTTTTTCAAATAGATACTATCTTTTTCATCTTTCTTATTCTTATATTTTTTCCCTTTTTTTATAATTAAATGTAATTAATCTTAAAAGAAAGTCTTACTTTTTTCAAAAAACAAAAAACACAGGAATTGGCATGCAAATATATATTTAATATTATTTTTATTTTCTAAATTTTTAAAAAAAATCTTGTTTTTTAATTCAAAAATTTTAGATTTCATTATAATTTTTTGTGGGTTGGATAATTCCGTTTAAGTATTCGAAATCTCCAATAATTTAAAAATGTTTGTTTTTATTTACTATATTTATATATATATATATATATATATATTATAAAAACAACGATATGGTGAAAAGTTAGATTTTTTAATTCACAGTGAGTTTAATTTACCTGTTTAGATCTTCAGTGTGTTGTTATATTGTTTAATTTTTAGTTAACTTGGCCAAAAGAATTTTTATTCATAAGTAATTATACAATAAACATTATTTTTCAAAATCTAAAAATTTATTCAACAAATCCTTTAAAAAAATTTTAACAGAAAGTGCTTTAAGGAATTTATATTGCAGAACAAAAATTGAAAAGATTTCAAACTTTTTTTTTATTTTGAAGGGGGGAAATTCTTTTCCTCTTACAGCCCTAATTTCTAAATTTTCGTTTAGAAATTTTAACAGTTAATCATAATTTTCTGAATCATTAACCAATTTTTCTTTCTAATTAACGAATAAATGATTTCTAACTTCTAATAGTAATTGTAAAAAATAATTACGCAGGTACATTTTTGATTTGGCGTTTATGGATTTGAAATTGAAATCATGCAATCAGGAAATATTAAAATAAAAATTTGTCAGGATCTATACATATAAAATTGTTAAAAGGGCCAAATGATGTAAAATTATCATTTTTGTAAAATAAATTTACACTTTTAACAAGAACTGAGGTTACTAAACATTGTACAAGAACATTTTTCTCAGCAATTCCACTTGTTAACTTCAAATTTTTTTCATAAAGGTTATTTTTTTTTTACAGTGCACCATTTCTATAAAAAATAACGACTTTATATTACAGCCGTTCCAATGCTACCGTGAAATCTATTATAGATAGACAATTCCTTTTCTATATCATACTTGACTTTTTATGACAAGATTTTCTGGTTATGTGATAGTCTATTACAAACTGTGAATTTTTAATCAGCCAATTCCACTTTTAAGATACAAACTTTAAACAAAATTTAAGGCACAAAAAAATTCCAATTTAAGGCACAAAATTTAAATTCTATTAAAATAATTTGTAAAAAAAAAAAAAAAATTCCAAAAAATATCGAATAATGAGAGATTTTTGTGTATCTTTAAATTCCCTTTTAAAGTTTGTGTCTTAAAAGTGGAAATGGCTGTAATAGAACAAAATTTTCCAATAGAGAATTTATTAAAATTTCAATTTTTTACTCCAAAACTTCAAAATGATTAATAATTTATTTTAAAATTGTCAGGTTTTTTCTGGATCATTAATTCCTCAACACCTTAAAATAAAGAGCCAATACCATTAAAAAGTTATTATTAAATTAGATTTCCCATCTTTTGAAACTTTTCTTTGGATTTTCGAATATATTTGATAAACAACAAGATTTTTTTGTTTGTGTGAATCACATAAGATAATTTTTTTAAAAAACCAAAAACAAACAATAAAATAATATATGAGAGAGTGGAAAACCAAAGATTTTTTTTTTGTGTATTTAACAGAGATAAAAAAGTCAATTTCTATCTCTGTTAAATTCCAAGATAGATTTGGAACTACCATAAAATTTCTGTTCTACTTTTAGTTTTTCTTTTTCGATCTTTCCAAAAATAAAAGAATAAGATTCGGAAAAATATAACAATAAGAAACTATTTTACAATTGAAAAGGGGAAATCCTTTTGGGATTTCTTCTGTTGCAACACAAGTTCTTCCTTTTAAAATTCAAGGAAAGAAATACAAAACCCATCTTACATTTGGTAACGAGTATATTAAAATTTACAATAAATCAATTTCAGAATATTTTCGATTTTTAATTCTCAACACTTTTTCGATTTCGAATTTGTAGATCACCCAAACACATATAACAAAAAAGGATCAAACTCAATAAAAAGATAAAACAAAATATTAATTTATGACTTGAAATTCTTGTGGAAAAGAAAAAAAAGAAATTGGAAAAAGAAAAAAAAATTTATCCGATTTTGGAGTTATAAAAAAGTAAAAAGACATATATTCCTTTTGACATTGATAAACATGCTTAATGGATACTGAAATCAGTATTGGGTTTGTTCACTTTCTGACATCTATTTTTGTATCATAAAAAATTTTAAGAAGACTCATATTTGCAGTATAAACAACAAAAAATTTTCACTTCTTATTCTTTTTCAAAAAGAATAATCAACCAAGAAAGTTTGTAATTTGATAACTCTCTTTGAGAAAATAATCAGAGTATGAAGCGAAAACACTTTCCCTTTGATTATACCCTGAAGAGTAAAACAAAAATTTTATTTTATGGAAATAGTTAAAACTAAACAAACAGTAAAACAGAATTTCATTCTTGGTATGCGATTTTCTTGGTTGTTTTCGAATACAGTCAAATTTTATGTTTGTAATTGAAATGGAAATTTTTTTTTGAAAATTACAAAAAGTTTTTGACTGTCTTTATGTTCAACCCAAGAAATTTTTTTGAATATTTGAATTTCAAAAATTGGGATTTTTTTATTTACATTTTTATAATTTCTTTGAACAGAGTCAAATGTACAAAATTTTACAGTTGAAAATTTATTTTCTCTCAGAATTCTCCTTTATTTTTCTTAAAAAAAGGATTTTTTAATATTTTTTTTCAATAATAATTTTAAAGGTTGATCAATTTTTAATACTCTCCATCAATTTCAAATTTCGTTCAATGGTAATCTGTATTTCAATTCTTTACAATGAGAAAAATATTTTCCAAAATTAAATCCGAATTTGACAAAAAGTTTATCGAAAACAAAATAAAAAGTGGAAACTGTCTGGTAATCATACTTTTTTGACAAGATATGAAAAAATTCATTCCAACTCAATAGAGGATCAATTTATCACGATGGTGGGATTTTTAAAAATGAATAATTAAGAATGTCATCAATTGTTTAGATTAAAATCTCACAAAAATTTAACAAGTGACAAATTGAGAATTCTCTATTTTTGGATTCCTTACAGTCATTTTTGTACTTTTTAAATCACATACTGTTTGTAAAAAAATTCAAAGTTTTCGAGAATTGTGACAGAGAGTTTCATTGTGTTTTTCAAAATTTTTATTCGAAAAAAAATAATTCAAAAATTAGTTATGAAATTTCTCAAACATGTAATCGCATTCTCTATAACCACTCTGATAAATAATCATTCAACCATAATAATGGATCAATTACAAAAAAAAAAAAAAAAAAAGTACTGATAATTAAAAAAATTTCAAAAAATTTTTGTCTGTTCAATTTCCGTTTTAATAAATCTTTGAACTGTTTCTTATCAAACAGACCAGGACAAAGAATATTTTGAAGAACATCCCATTTTACAGTGTTTCATGTCAATTGTTTTCATAAAATACTTTATTCAAAGTTGAGCATAAAAATTTCAAAAAGGAAAATCAAGTAAATAATTCCAAAAATAAATTGCAATATATCAGTAACAAAAGACAAGTAGTTAGTCTCAGGACTAAATTAATTTTTTTGATAAAATTCTTTCTTAAAAGAGTGTGTTCGTGAACCGATGTTTTGTGATCTTTTTGTTTTTTATCAAAATTTAAATATTGTAGCAATAAATAATTGCTGATGATTTTTTTGTTTACAATACTTTTATTGTTCGTAAGGTATCAGAAGAAAAATTTATCTTGCGTTTTATAAAAAACCAAATCTTTAAATTGAAGACCTTCAATCATTAACCTTTATTTTGAAAAAAGAACTTTTTTAAAAAATCTGAAAAAAGTAAAAAAACAAGAAAAAAAATTTTTTTTTGGCTAAACTCATCTTACAATTAATCCATAAACTCTTTTTGAAAACTTTTGCTTTTCACAGAATAAAAAGCCACCAAAAAAAAATCAAAAATCTCAACATGTCCTTGATCAAACCAAATTACTGTTACTGTTAATTTCAAAATAAAAAGATTAAAATTTTCATTCATCTTGACAAAAAAAATTACATACCAAGTTTTAAAATAAATCTTCAAAGTTCCCCAACTCTAAAAGAAAGAAACTAATAATTTAAGCTTCTTTCAAGATTATTAAAAAATTACATGATTTATAAATCTTTTTTATGAAAAAGCTGAATGAAAATTTTGTACAGCTTATTTTGAAACAAATAGTAATTACAAAATAAAAAGATCAAAATTTTCCTTCAGCTTCTCAAAAAAAAATAAAAGAAATTAATATAAATCCTCAAAGTTCCCATTCTCTCAAGGAAAATGAATAATTTAAGCTGGTTTAGGGAATTATAAAATTTGAAATTTTGCTGGCTTTAAAAACCTTTTTTTGAAAAGTTGATTGATAATTATGATCTTTTTATTTTTCAATTAACAGCAAATACCACAGCCTTTCCAAACCTCCGGGGAAATCCATGATAAAAAAGTAAATTCATTTTCTATACCATACTTTCCTTTTTATGAGAGGATTTTATCGTTTGGTTTAGGTATTACAGCCAGTTCCACTTTTAAGGAATAAACTTCAACGAAATTTAAGGCACAATAAAAATCTCAAATTATGGCACAAAATTCGGGTTCTGGAAAAATAAATTGTAAAAAATAAATTTCCAAATTTTGTGCCTTAATTTGAGATTTTTTTGTGCCTTAAATTTCGTTGAAAGTTTGTCTCTTAAAAGTGGAACTGACTGTTTATAAAAATTTCAAATTTGAAAAGATGAGAGATTAAAATTTTGTTGTTTGCAAAATATATTCAAAAATTCAAAACAAAGCTTCCAAAGATCGAAGATCAAATTTAATAATCACTTTTAAATCGTCTTACCTTTTGATTTTAAGGTCTTTAGAAATTAAGGATCCACCAAAAACCTGAAAATTTTTCCAAATTATTGATCATTCAGAAGTTTTGGTAGTAAAAAATTGAAATTTTAATATTTTCTCTATGTGAAATTTTTGTTCTATTATAAAATTTCACAATTTGTAATAGGCTATTAGATAACTATAAAAACCTCTCATAAAAAGGAAAGTATGGTATAGAAAATGAATTTTCTGCTTTATCATAGATTTCATGGTAGGGCTGGAAAGGATGTGGTATTTGCTGTTAATTGAAAAATAAAAAGATCATAATTTTTATTCACCTTAACAAAAATATCACATTCCAAGAATTAGAATAAATCTATCAAAGTCCCCAATTTTATAAGACATAGCTAATAATTTAAGCTTGTTTTAAGAATTAAAAATTTAGAATTTTAAGTGATTTTATAATTTTTTTTTGGGGTGCTGAATGAAAATTGTATTCCATTTATTTTACTACAAATAGAAATTATAACCTAAATAAAAAAAAACCACAATTATTTCTAACTCCTAAAAACAATAAAATTTCCCAAAATTATTTAAATTTTTTAAGAATTAAAAAAAGACCAAGGAATGGATTATTTTACATATAGAAAAATTTTTTTTTAAGAAATTGGATTTTATAACTAGCTTTGATGAATGAAAATACTATGAACTATCTTATACATCCCCGAGAAATTTTATAAACAAACTTTTATTATAAACAAAAGAACCCATCAAAATTTTGGGTTATTTTGTTAATCTCAGAAATACCTCTTCATACTTTATTTTTTTCAAATTGATCAGAGAAAGTATTAATTTTAGAGCAAGATCCCAATATAATGAAGACTGAAATTAGGTTGCTCTTTCGAGGAATAAATTCATAAAATGTTAAAAAAATGTTGTAATTTTACTCATAGCAAATTTTTTTTTTTATATTTTGTCCACTTACCTTAAAAATAATTAAAAAAAAACCAATATTCTAAACCGATCCTAGTATTGATCAAAAAATCAATTAAAAAAATTAATTTTCACAAATATGAATTATGGGTTTTTTATTAATTTAAATGTTTTCTATGTTTCAAGTTTTGAGAAAAATTTTAAAAATTGTTCAATAAATTTGATTAATCTATTTTTTAAAAACTAGAGTATTATACAGCACCGTATCAATTTTAAAAATTATATATAGATTTTTAAGAATTCTTTGTTTTTAACAGAATTTTCGAAATACACTCTCATTCCAATCCTTTCGTCAATAACACTGATAATCCGCATACCACATACACAACATATACCATGGCTGTTTGCAAAACAATACTCTCATAAAAATAAAAAAAAAATTCAATGCGAAAATATCAAAATTAAATAAAAATTATAAACATTCAATTCCACAAACAAAGATTTGAATTGGAAAATAATAAAAGGATGGAATATAAAATAAAATTTCCTCAACCCCTAGTCTTTTTAGATAACTGTCCAACTTAAATAAAAAAAAGTACAATGTTGTCAAAAAAGAACCACGAAATGGTCTAATTAATAATTTATATTTTCATTTTGAGGTGGTTTTGAGAGCTCTTGGTATTTTTTCTCGGAACTTAAACAAAATATGTGTTATGACCATGAGAGAAAATTTTTCCGTTGAAGAATTGGAAAATGACAGTATTTTGTAATTTTGGAATTGAGTGATAATGCATTGAAGTTTTGAATTTGTAAAGTGATCACTAAATGTACAAGTATTTTTGAAACAGATTTGCCAAATTTAATCAAATATCAACAGTAAATTTCAAATTTTGTTTTTTTTGTTATGTTGAGAGGTGTGTGGATTAAAAAATATTTCGTTTAACATGGGTAATAGATATATATCATTTTAAAAGCTGAATATTTTATATTTATGTTGATTTTTCAACTTTGAACTTTTCGAAACAAAAAAGTTTTTTTACAATTGAGGACTAATTTTTATTAAATATTTTTTTCTAACTTTATTATTTTTATAAAAGAAAATAAATACGATTCTGAAGGGAATTTACAGTGGTTGGTGTGTGGAGAAAATTCCTTTTTTTACAAATTCTTTTTGTTCTTACCTTTTTTTAAATAAAAAGCTTTAATTAATTTTTAATTTACAATACTGTAAAAACCCAATTCTCATAATTATAAATTTATCTCAAAGTTCAATAAGAAAGATTAATATAATGTCTAAAAATATCATTTCTAATTGATTTTCTAATGATATTTGGGTGTTTGTTTCAGCTAATAATCTTGAATAATATTTGGAACCTGAAGTAAAAAATTATCTTTTTTTTTAATTGGAAAATAACAGTATAAAAAAAAAACAATTCCTTACTTATTCAACAATAAAAACCCGAAAAAAGTTTTTTGTATTACCCTCGCTTTTTTAAACTTACCATCTCCAATTTTTTTATCCAATATCTTTTTTTTTTTTTTTTTCAAATGTTTATAAATCTTATAAATATTTCCTTTCAAAAAAATAATTCTAATATTTACTTATTTTACACATTTTCTTTTAATTATCAAATTTAGAACTATTCCTCTTCTAAAATTAATCTAAAGTTAAAATGAAATCCTTTTTTCAAAATTTAAACTAATCTTTTTTTTTTGATTTTATATCGATATTTATTTACATAAAAATCTCTTTTAAAAAAATGAGAAACCAGAACGTAATAAATTGTAGTATAAACTCTCAAACTTTGAGATATGAATCGGGCTAATTTTACTATTTAACACTTTTAATCCCCCTAACTTTTGAATAAAAAATATGATTATTTTTTAAGAATTTAGTTGGGAATTTATTTCCACCTGCAAAAAATGACATTTAATAAAAAAAAAAAAAAACTTTAATTTTGTTTGGAGACTTCTAAAAAAATGTGTTTTTTTTTTTGTATTATTAATTAGACCTTTCCGTGAGTTGTTTGTTTTGGATATTTTGAGTGAATTGTCAAATCGGTGAAAAGTTGACAACTACAAACCTATTAAAAATAATTTTTTTAAATATCCTCAACACACCAAAAAAATATTATTGGTTTGATGAGAAATCAAATTATATTGCCAGTAGTGTCACACACTGAAGTTTTTTTTCAGTACTCTTTCTTTATTTTGATTTTTCGTTTCAAATAGGACATTTTTACAAAATTACCTAAATTTTGACAACAAATATTTTATTTTAAGAAAAAATATATGGATACCGAAAGTGTGTGTATTTCACTTGTTTTCTTCTTAAAATTTCAAATACTATTTTTTTAAAAAAATTTTCGTTTTTAACATAATTTTGATTTGAAAATATTATTTAATAAAATTTGAAAAAATTAAGAATTTTCAAACTATAAAGATTCATAATCTCGGAATTTTGTTTGATTGTTATTCTTAGTCAAGAACTAAAGTCATCAAAGTTCTACTTGAAATTAAATAAAAAAAAAAAAAATTTTAATTTTATGACAAAGTTACTTTACGATCAAAAAAGAAACAATTCTTTGTGAACACAGAATTTTTGAAACAGGGCAGAAAATAATTTGTGAAATTTCATATTTTTTTGGTTTCCTTTCTCTTATTTCGCATTTATTTTTGGATTTTTTTGAAAAATCAAAAAAACAGAATAAAAATCCCAAACACACGATTTATTACAAGAATAACAAAGAACACACAAATTGGAATAATGAACAGGGAATCCAAAAACAAGGTACTTGATCCAAATAATCAACAGAATAATAATGCAAAATCAAGGAAGAAAACAAAAAACCATACTCGGCTCGAGGAATTAATAAATTTAAATGATGGATCAATTTCAGGTATCACGATAGAACAATTGTCACAGCCGAATTGTCCAAAAAGAGTCCAAATTCACAAATCGTTATTATCAGATCCATTCTTTCCAATCACAAAAAGCGAAATTGATTGTTATTTTTTGACAAAATTCAATTTGTGTCCGCATGTTCAACAGAATTACACCCAGTCAGATTGGGTATTGTATTCAATCGAACCTCAAAATTTTGCAAATACAAACTTATTGGACCTGTGCAACAAGCCAGAAATTAAAAACAGAATCGATTCGATCTCAAATTATTTAATACAAAAACTGATCTCTTCCAAGGAACTAATCCAAGGGCTTGATACCAACACGATTGAAAACATCTCTGAGCCACCCAAGAAAATAATTATTTTGAAAAGTAGCATCGACAAAATGGGAATCAAGTACAAAGGCTCACCGCGGATGATTGAACGGGGACTTATCTTTTTCTTTAACGTAAGGTTTAACTTATTTAACCAAACAGGCTTTAACCGATTAAAAATGTGCTTTACACCGAAAATTGATTCTCAGGTACCACCAACCCAAACGAGAAAAAATCCAATCAAAAAAAAAAAAAAAATTATCTTTCCTCGGTTGGACAATTATTTGGTTTCCAAGACAAAGACAATCTCTACCTTTCCCAGTTTCCACAACAAAACATTTCGAAAAAGAAAACACCCTTCAAATTTTGCAAATTCTTTGATTTGCTTCAAAAAAGATTGCAATTTTCAATTCAACATCCCGAATCATCTGAAAAATCCACAAACAGACACAAACTTGATGGAAATTTACCAAACTAAACTCAAAAAAAGCCAAAATATTGTCTTTCAAAATTCTAGAAAAAGTTTGAAGGAATTACAACAGGAATTGGTTTTCACCTTAATACATTTAAAAAAAAAAAATTACATTTTAAAGAAAAAGCAAAAAGACTCTGTTTTTTGAACAACAATTCATCAAGTTCAATAAAGTTCACTTTTAAAATTCGCTGTGATCAATTTTAGTCTCTTTGGTACTGAATCCGAGGAAATTCTTCAAAATACAATTTTAACTCTTTCAAAAACACTTCAATTATACAAAAAATAGTTATGATGTGATTGCATTTGGGTTTGTCATCAAAAAGTTGGAAAACCAGTTATAGGTTGATTACATGAATATCTTCTGAAACAAGTCTTAAACTAAATAAATAAAAAGTGTTTTAATTGGGAAAAATAAAAACGATCAAAAAAAAAAAGGGAACGTAAGATCAATTAAATTTGGAAAATACAAAATGATTCAAATAAAAAGGGAGAGTAAACACAAGATTTGTTGGGAGGGTCTTGGGATTGTTGTTACCGTTTGGGGATTAAAAAGTTGAGAAATTGAATGTAAATCTTTTTTTCTTTCCTAATTGGAAAATGACAGTTGGAGAGTTAATCAAAAAAAATCATATTATGAGGAACCGGATCCAAAATCACAATAAATTAGATTTTTCGAAAATTTTCATCCGTCTTTATGCCTAGATTTTGAGAAATGATTTTAATTATTTTAAAGTTTTCAAAATTTGTCCAAAATTTTGATTATTTTTATGATCTCCAAAACCGTTTGTTAAAATTTAGACTTTCAAAAAAAGAGATTAAAATTGTTTTTGCTGATTCATTTTGATAATAATATAATATATATTTCTTTAAAGTTAATTAATTTTTTCTCTTTATTGAATTTACTCTGAGGTTTTATTATGACTTACAATTTAAAAATGGTATTGAACATTTAATCCAATGGTTTTATAATTTTCTCTTTCAAGTCATTTTCACTTGAAAAACAAGATAATTTTCAATCCTGTTTTTAAATATTTTTTTTGTTCAAAAAAAGCCAAGATCTTTACGGAATTAGTTTTTTGTTTTTTTTTTTTTTTTTTTGGTTGATAATACTCTTCGTTTATTGACTTTTGGGGAAATTCAATTTTTTTGATTTTAAATTTAACTGTATTTCCAAAAAATTACAAAAATAAAATAGTATTTTTTTCTTAAAATTGTCTGAAAAAGCACTCTTGATTTTTTAGATTTTTAAATGATAAAATTCTTATTTGGTAAAAACTATTTGTTTTTGTCACTTTGACCTACATTTTTCTAAATTTATATTTTTAGATCTTCATTAATTTCCAATATCAACAGTAACATCTGAATTTGCTTTAAAGAAGAACAGTTTTACTCTGACTTCTTTTGAAAGGGTTTGATATCAGTACTTGTTTAATTAATTAGTGCCAAATACGTCTTTTTTTTAGTTTGAAGTAATTTGTTATTTTCTTATCAAAGCAAATTCGCTTTCCAATAAGAAATATCTGTTTTTTTTTACTCACACAAATTCTGGAGTATGAAAATGAGAAAATAGTCTTGTTTGATAAGACACATTTTAAAAGACAGATAATTTGAAAACAAATCATAATTAAATTCATTACCGGTATATGAAATTTAAATAGGATATAGTTTCATCTCAGTCTGCTTTTACAATTCTTCCAGAGACTGTCTCACATTTGTGATTTTTATTTCAACAAAGTATATAAACCAGAGAAAAAAGGGATAAAACAAAAAAAAAAATCCAAAAATCCAATAATTTTTTGAGGAATTCTTCTTACAAAAAGCAAAATGGAAAATGATGTGAAAATTTTGTAACATTTAGAATTCAAATTGCAATATTGTTCTAATACCAAATTGTTAAATTTGTTAATTATACATATTCTTTGAAAAGAAAACTAAGTGGTCTTCTACAACAAACAAGAATAGAAGAACTTTTTAAAAAAAGAAACTGTATAAACAAATTTTTACAGAGTAAGTTGTATCAAAAATAAAATAAAAATAAAAATATCATTTGAAAAACTAAAATTCCCCATTATTTATATTACACAATTGTCAAAAAAAATTTTTTTATTTGGTTACTTTAAATTGAAATTCGAAAAAACAAGAAATAATAAGAAACACATTTGAACCAATTTCTGAGTAAATAAACAATCTGTATTATTTTTTATTTTACTTTTCGAACTAAAAAAAAAAAAAGATTCTTAAAGGTTGTAGAATTAATATCAAGGAAACTGGCTTATTAAAACAATTATAAACCATAAAACATCTTTGTTTAAAAAAATGAAAATAGAGATAATGTTATATAAAGATCAAAATAATCAATTAAAAAATCATTGTTGTATCAAAAGATTTTTCTTTGAGAAGAACTGTTAAAAACTGGAAAACATTTTGTTTTTATGAATATATTGTTATATTATCGAATCGGAATGAAATTTTCTCAAATCAGTGAATATAAGTAAAATTCTTTCTTATATAAATGGAAGTTGGATTCATCAAAAATATTAACTGATCATATTTATTTAATGTTTTTAAACACATTATTGACCGAGTTAAATGGAAAAAAATTGTTGTGTGAATTATTTGAAAAAAAGAATAATGATAAATACATATTTATTACTGTTATTTTCGAATTAATAAATGAAAATTTTTATTTTAATTTCCAAAATGAATATTATTTATTACTGTTAAATCAAATTACTAGAGTAAAAAAAGTTATCTTGTCCTTCAAGATGGAAGTTCAATTCATTGTCTAAAAATATCATTTCTAAACGATGTTGTAAAGATCTTTGGGTTTTCTTTCAGCTGTTGAACTAGAATAATATTTGGAAATAAAAGTAAAAATTTTATTTTTTTAATTCGAAAATAATAGTAATAAAAATTTTATTTCCATTTCCATATCTGTAATCTATTTACTCCAGTTATAAATCATCTCAAGAGAAAGAATATTTTTAAACCAAACCTTTTTCCCAAAGTTACTTCACATTTAAAACAATAGATTACTTTATTCAAAGCTCCTGTTTCAAAATTTGTAAAATGTAAAATGAATCATAAATTTTTAGATATTGATTTGAATTTATCCATAGCTTATTTAGTTCTTTGTTAAAATTACCACTGACCCATAAAGAGTATGAAAGGATGAATCAGTAGATTATTTGAATTTATGTGTAATACTTTGTTTTTGTATTTTCCTGTTCCCCAAAGTTATTTGTCTACAAGCCCACCTTTCTTTAATTTTCAAGTGAAAAACTTTGTTTAAAAATATAACTCAAAGCTATAGTGGTATAAATAACCCGTGTTGACAACCTTTAACCCATTACTGAAATTTAACTTGTGTATTTTTTTCAGAATTGGGTATTTGAAGATAGGAAGACACACACATATTCTTGGTTCGGATTTAAATTGAATTTAGAGGTTAGATCTTTTATTAATCAAAATGACTCAATAATATTAAATGCTTTTGTTTCAAAAATTTTGTCATATTTACAAAATTTCTGAGATAAAAAGGATTTTTTTATAAAAATTCAAAAAATGAAATTTTTCTCATTATTTTGTCAAAAAATTACATTTTAATCTTTTCATATCTTCATAATCCTTTTTTAAAATTGAAATAAAGTACACTATTTCATGTTTATATACTGCTTCCACCCCATTCATTTGTTTCTTTAATATCTAGAGTCATTCAATATTTTTTTCATCAGTTTAATTTTAGTAATAAATTAAAATAAAAAACACGGGTATTTTATACCACTGTAATACAAATTTTTTTAGGCTGAAATTTTCCAATTAATAATAATTGATTTAATTTGAAAGTTCTCAAACTATTTTTCGAATTACCCGTCGAAAAACACTGAAAGATCCTTACGGAAATCAATTGAAATTGAAAATTTTAAGAATTTATAAATTCCTTCTTGAACTTTTGTGATAAAAATATAATTGGAAAACTTGTTTAATAGGAACTTTACCTTTTTATTATACGGGTATTATTTATGGTTAAAGTTGCTTTTTTCAAAAAAATGTTTAAACAAAGAAAGTGTTACAAAAAGAACCAAGAATTCTAGATTATGAGGTTTATTCTCTTTAAAGTTAACACCCCTAAGGAATATTTTCCTGTAATTATAATATTATATTGTCAAAGATTGGTCTTCTGTGGATTTTCACAAGAACCAATAATCTAAAATTTTATTCTTTTTTTTTTTGGTTTCAAATTAAATTTTTTATTTTATTTTTTTAACGAAAAGTTATCTTATGAACTATAACCTTCCATGGATTATAATTAAACCAAATAAAGTCTAAATATAAGTTTAGAGTTTCAGGAAGTAACAAATAGTATTCTTAAGTTCCATTAAGTACTGTAAAGCGCCTATGTTTTTTTTTTTAAATTTAAGAATTGAGCAAAATCTCAGATTTAACTCAATTCTTATAAATCTTATAAAACCTGACATTTTTTTTTTTAATTTTTGAAATAGAAAGAATTTTTTTTTTGAATTTTCGGTTTATTACTGAAATTAAAAAAAACTTAAGGAGTGTTACTGTAGAGTGCCATAGAGTGCCTATGTTAATAATTTGGGAAATCAAAAAAAAAAACCTTACAAAAATTTCCCAGAATTCAAATGGATAGAGTAATAATAAAAGATTTTAAGCAATTATCTAAAATTCTGGAAAACTTAAAGGTGTTTTTTTTTAACTTTTTGTTTTCTTTTGAAATTACATTGATTTGGTAACCAAAGCAAAAATTAAAAAAAAAACCTAAGGCAAAATAGGAGGTCATTTTGTTGGATCACCTCACTTAATTAAAAATAATATTAAAAAAAAAAAATTTATATCTAAATTTAAAATTAAAAAACACAATTTCAATTGACTAAAACCACAACACTCTATTCAAAACTTTCAATAAACTCATAATTTGAAATTTATTTAATTTTTACAATTATATAATCAATTTTAATGATCGATCTATTTAAAAAAAAAAAATCATAGGAAAATGGACTTAGTGAAACTATATTATCATATTTTTCAACGATTTTCATGTTTTATTGTTTTTATCACCCAACTCAATATTTTATTACCATTCAAATGAACAAGAACGATTTAGGCCCCCTTTTAACTAAATTCCATGAGTTTATTTGGTCACGTCCAAAATTTTTTAATACTTTAATAAAAAATTAAAAAAGGGATTATGGGCTGAATCTGCACACCGAAAAAAATTTTTTCTAAAATTAAAATTAACAAAAATTTTGTATTTTTATGAGTACCTAATCCCTATCAAAAACTAATCAACAAAGGTTACATAATTGATCTCCAAAAATCAAGAATCAACAACGATGGAATTTTTAGATTAAAGTACCAAAGAGCAAAACTAAATTTCCCAATTTGAATAGTTAGAATATATTATTTTGTAAATAACTGTGTTAGTCTCAAAGTTTCGCCTTTTAATCCTTTTCAGATCTCGAAGATATTTTTTTCATTTTTTTCTATTTTTAAAAAGAGTAATTTTTATCTCAAGAATCTTACAAAAACCTAGCTTTGTTAAAAATAGAGGTTTTAAAATAACCACAAAATAGATTAAACCAAATTAAATTGATTATTTACTTAAAAAAATCATTTTATTTTAAATTGATGAAATTTAACCGCCTGGAAAGATAAAATTATAAAATCATTTAAATACAGTGTAATTTTTATTTTTAATTATTTTGAACGTCTAAAAATTGAGAATTTTTTTAACCTCTTTTTTTTGAATTGAATTTTTTGAAATTGAGAATTCTTTTAAACTAATTTTTAATTTGAATTTTAAGAAAATTATAAATTCAATCCAAAAATTTTTTAAATTGAATTTTTAGAGCTAATAGAGATCCTAAGAAATTTTTTATTTTGTTATTTCTATTTTTACAATCAAAAGAATTGCAATTTCACAATATATTTTTAGGTTTCAATGTAATTCCCGTGTATAGATAAAAAATACAATAAATGAATTTAGTACAAAGAAAAGATAAAACCAAGATCTCAAAAGATATTATCAAATGAAAAATACACCCTTATAAAAATTTATTTCTTCTTTTAAATTAAGTAAAAGAACAAAAGGGGAAGAATATTAAAAATTATCCAAGAACCAAATTCTTAAGGAAACTTAATAAAAAATCAGTTTTACAGAATTAAATTATTAAAATTTAACTCTGTTCTTTTCAGACAATTTTTTTTTTGAAAATGGTTTGAAATTTTTATACAATTCATTTTTTAATAAATAGTAGTAAGTAAACAAATTTTGTTGGGTTTAACTTTTTTATTTGTTATTAATTGTTTATTTTTCTCTTTTATTAATTGATCTTAATTTTCATTTATGGGTTTTATTATGTATCTCCAATTAAATATTATGTAGAATGTTTTCACCACCCCGCATTTTTTCTTCCATATTTATTATAAATTTTTCGTTTTTTTTTATTTATCAACTAGTTTTTCTACCTACATTTGTTTTGTACTTATTGTTTGTAATATTTAACATTTGAAATGGAATTATCTTATATTGAGTGTAACAACTTCTTATTTGTACTTAAAAACTTCACTGGCCAATTTTGATTTTATAAGATATCTTTTGAAAATATCTTGGTACACTTTCAAATGAGTCCGTATCTATTTTATAGGAAATTCTTTAATACTGAATTAAATTTTATAAAATTTTGTCTATATTTTTATTAGTTAAAATAATTTGAGAATTATAAGAATAAAAAATTTTAGATCTATCAATTCTTCAAAATAAAAAAGGGGGTTTTTAATAAAATAATCCAAATTACCAATCCGGAAAAAAATCTAAGAATTTTTATGCTAAGATATCGAAAATAATTAATTTTCCATACTGTATTATTTTCATCTAAGTATAAATCATTTTTTTAATCTTGCATTTAAATAAAATACATTTTTTAAATTTATTAGTTATCATTATTTTTAAAAATCTCAAAGTATTTTTGAAAAATAAAAAAAATCCAAAAAAAGGAAATAATCACAGAGAGAAATAAATATCATCCCCAAAACCCATAATAAACAAGAGATAATTTTACAAATTAACTTTATAAAAATATTAATTTCGTTTTACAACATTTCAAAGATAAGAAGAATTTTTATCGTCAATTCACCTTTAATACAAAAAATTTCACGAAATTTAAGGCAATAAAAACATTAAAATTAATACACAAAATTCAAATTCTAATAATATAATTTATATAAAAAAAAATTCCAGAAAATGTGTCTTAATTTGAAAATTTTTTTTACCTTAAATTTTGTTGTAAGTTTGTCTCTTAAAACTGAAACCGGTTTTAACTTTTCTTTAAATACCACCCCCATTCATTAATTAAATGGAAAAAATACATCCAATTTCATTTTTTTACTGGGAATTTCCTGATTCTTAAAAAGAGGATCACAATGTAAAAAATTTATTTATTTATTAATTATATCAGGATAACGAGTAAAGTCAACCCGGTTAACTTGCAAAGAATAATTAAAGCAAAAAATTCAAGATAAACATTTTTTTCAATGATAAAAAATGAAGCAGAAATAAGAAAGAAATGACCATTCATATACAACAACAACCAAAAACGAACTTTTATGACCCCAATGAAATCTAAGAAAATTAACCAAAAATACAGTGGCTATGATTGTAGATACCAGAATTAAATACTAGTATTAGATTTTTATTTTTTTTTTTCATAATTCCATATAATATTTATTTTTTTTATTGTTATTGTTTGATTTTGAGCTAGTTAATTTTTGTTTTTGTTTTTTGGACAATTTTTATTTTTTTCATTATTATAAAGATATTTTCTTACATTTCTTTTAGACTCGCCCATCCATCATATACATTAATTTAAAGAAAATATAACCTTTAAATAATATCAGTTTCAAAGGTTTAATGAGGATTTAAAGAAAAAATAACATTTAAATTTTCTGAAAAACTTGTGATTCTATCTTTTAAGAACACCCCTCACTCACTCAATACCCTTTTTTTTTTTTTTTTTTATCCACACAATAATGATAATATGATTTTTTAAAAATCACAATTTATTTCACATTTTTTTTTTATCAATAATTAATATCAAATTAAAAACAAATAAACTGGAATACTATTTTAGATTTCTATTAATCAGTATTTTATTATGTTTCTAAAAAAAATAAAATTTGGAATCAAAAATAAAATTATTTTATTTTTTTTTTTTGTAAAAAGAATCAGAATAAGAACCCTGAATGGTTATAGAAACCTTTATACGAAAAAAAACTTTAGTAGTTACAACGAGTAATTTAAAAAATTAATTCATTACTCCTTTTTTTGATTTTTTTTTTGAAAACAAATGTCTCAGTTTGTAAGTATTGATCTTTAACACGTTTTTAGATCGCCAAGATTTTTTTTTTTCATTTTTTTCTCATCTAAAATGATTTTTTTGTCATGAGATAATACAAAATCCGTCCTTTGTTAAAGATAAGCTTTATACTACAACAACATATTAAATTAAATTTAATTGAATCAATTCTACACTATAAAAATATAATTAACTTCAAAGTGAAGAAATAGAGATATTTGTAAATTTACAAAGTAGTTCAAAAATTATTAAATAAAAAAAAAAAAATAGAATCCAAAAATTCCCTTCTATTTTTCGAAAAAAACAAATTGATCTGGTGTTTTATTTCGTAAAAGACATTTCCAAACAAGTCAAGAAATAACCTCTCAATTTTTTCAACACAATTTTTTGACCGATCCTAATTTTATTGAAATTTTCAAAAAAAAATATTCTTTAGTTCTTTGAATTTTAGAATCTTTTTTTTCTCTTGTTTCAAAATCTAGACTCTTCCTTTTTTTCTTATTTAAGTATCCAGAGTGAAGATTCTCTAATTTGAATTCTATTTTTTTTTTTTCCATTTTTTTTCCTCGAGATTGCTCTACTTTTTTATTTATTGGATAAAAAAAAATAATACAATTGATTAATTAAAATGAATTCGAGGAGAAGAAACTCAGAACAATAAAATCAACTTTTTTACTTTTCATAAAAAAGTTTGTTGTCCGAAGAAAAGCAAAAGAAAAATAAAAATTTGAATTTTGTTAAATTCGATTGTAATACATACCAAAAGACAAAAAAATTGCGAGAACTAAAGTCAACCAAGACATTTCAAATAATAAAAACACAATAATTAGCGAACTCCTTTCAGGGCTTAGTGTCAAAAACCAACCAAAAACCTTTTTTTACTTTTTACTCTTTTCTTCAAAAAAAAATTCCTAAGAATTTTATTTGTTATCTTTGATTATTAAATTTAGATCTAAAGCTTTTTTTCTATTGTTGTTTTTCAGACTTGAAAACATTATTTGAGTGAAAAAAAGAAAGAATAGAATCTTATGAATTTACAAATCGAACATGATTCTAAAAAAATATAAAAATTACTACAAAATTGAAATAAATTGAAAATTGATCCAAATAGTCTTATCCGGAAATTTAAGACAAGACAAGATTGATTTTTTTGGTTTTTTTGTAATGAATTTTTGTGTTTGATATTCTGTGAAATTTTTTTTTGTATTATTTGAATTTTTGTGATTGATATTCTGTGAATGTTTTTTTTTTAATTATTTGGATTTTTTTTTTTTGTTTTGTTTTTTGAATTTTTTTTTTTTATTTGAATTTTTTTGTTTTTAAACAAAAGAAGGGAAATTTCACATTATCAATTTTTAGGGAGTAAGTCGCTCCTTGAGTATGAAGAAAAATCAAGTATAAGTGGCGAGACCCTTATTTGATTAAATTAGCGCAATTCTTTGAATTATTAAAAAAGCAGATTTTGAAAAAATAGGGTTTTGGATAAAATTATTATTATTTAAAGACTGAAATTGAAAATTTTGTATAATATTTTTTTTTTTTTAAATGTTCTATTGGTATGTGTGGAGATGAAAAAAGAAGATCAAGAATAAGTGAATTAAATAAAAAACAATTTTAAAAACTTTAGAGTCTTCTTCCTCTTCTTCCACCGTGTTTTCTTGTTCCGTCGGTTGGAATTGGTGTGACATCTTCAATTCTTCCAATTTTCATTCCTGCTCTAGCAAGTGCACGCATAGCTGCTTGACCACCTGGACCTGGTCTTCTTCTTCTATTGCCACCTCTTCCTCTGATTTTAATATGGAGTGCATTAATATTTAATTCCTTTTTTTTTTTTTTTTTTTTTTTCAAGTAGAACAAAAAGCAAAGAGAAAATTAATAATTGTGTTTTTTTTTGTATGGCTGATTCTAAAAAAAATAATAAAGGTAATTAGTTGAAAGAAAAGATTTTGAAATACATACTTTACACCTAGTAATAATGTCTACAACGGCAAGCATTGCTGCATATGGTGAAGACTCATCACGATCTGTTTTTACTTTTTGTCCGCCTGTTGTTGTTATTGTTTTTTTTTTGTGAACAAGAAACAAAAAGAAAAGAAATTGGAATTAAGATAAAACAAAGTACATACAACACAACTCAAACAAAAGAAAAAAAGAATAAAATCACAAACCTGATGTTCTTGCAATTGTTTCACTTCCTGAAAGATCTGTTATGTGGATGAATGTATCCTATTTTTATGAAGTAAGAGATGTCGCAAAACAAAAAGAAAAAATTTCAATAAAAAGCAACAATAAAAAAATAAAAAAAAATCTTTTTTTGAGAAAAAATAGATGGTATCAAAGACTAACATTCCAAGATGCATAAATATGTGCAACACCAAAAACAAGTTCGCCTTCTTTTACTAAAGGTCCCATTTTTTTTTCTTCGGTGTCTTTTTGTTGTTTCTTTTGTTGTTTTTTTCTTCGGCTCATGATTAATTAATTATTTAAGAATTTTTAAAAAAAAAATGAAAAGCATTGTTAAAGTTTCTTTTTTGAAACAAAGTGAAGAAATCAGAGCTAAAGTGAATAAAAGAACAAACTAGTCCTTAAAATAAGTAGTTTTAAAAATTTAAGGTCTCTACACAATTTATTTATTCATATGTTTAATACTGCGAATAAAATTTTTATAGTAATTTATAAAAGTGACTAATCTCAATTAATAACCCACTATTATATGTTGTACAATTGAACTGAAAACCAACAATCAAAGACAAGGGCATCTTGAGAAAAAAACACTAAATGGGAGACACCTCAATTTCCAAATAGAATGGTTGTGAATTACAATTTTGAGGAGAACCAAAATATGAGTAGGAAGTGTCAATTTATTGATGCTTTTTGGGATCTTGAAGATTTTTTTTTTTTATTATTCCCAAACGAGTTATTATTTTCTCCCAAAGTATTATAAAATCCTTACTTTGTCAAATATAGAGGGTTTTGAAATATCTAAAAATTTGATTAAATTGAATTAAATTGATTAAAAACAGAAAGAAAGGAATTTGATTTAAATTGAAGAAATTTGGGAATTTCGAAATATAAAATAAAAAACCTTTTTATTGAATTTTAACTCTAGATTTTTGTAATTAAGATTATTTTTTGTCTTTCTCTCTTTGATTTTTTGAAATTATAGATACTTTTAAAAAAAACTATTATTTTTTCTCTAAATTTCTTTTTGTGATAACAGCATCTTAAAAATGAAAAAAAAAAAAAAACAAAAAAAATTATTTTTTTATCAAACCCCCCAACACACACACACACACACACCACATATATATATATATATATAGATATATTAGAAATAAACCTTGTACCAAATGCCAAAAACTATTTTAATTGAAAAAAAATTAAAAAAAAAAAGTTGAAATAATCGAAAATTTACAAGTTGTATATTCGAAAAGAAAATAAAAAAAATATTTATATTGGGATGATCAAGAAGTTAGAATATAATTCAAGTTTGCTTCTACTTAAATTTCTAAAAGGTTATATTTTATAATATATAGTAGATTTCCTTGGTATCCAAAGAAATGACAAATTAAAATTATATATAGAGTTTAAGAAAATCAACAAGTGAAAAAAAAAGGAAAGTAATTGGAAAGAAAATAAATAACAAAATTCTAACAACCACCCATCAAATGAATATTCATCATTATATATCAAAATAAATAAAAATAGCAAAAAAGTATTACAATTTGACTGTATAAGTATTTAATTTAAAAATATATAGTTTTTTTTTGTTTACTAATTGTTTATTAAAATTACCATCAAACATATTTTTCTATATTTTGTTCAATATTCTTTGTTGGATTTCGTTTTCACTTTATGATTTTCACTACATAAAATATTATTTATATTTACTATTTCCATGAATTTCAACAAAAATTATGATTTTACTCAAAAATACCTTTTCAAAAATTTAATTGTGAAAGTATGTAGTATATCATTTATACCTCTTCAATAAAATAAAAATAAAATCAAGACAAAATTTTAAATTTTTATTTTTGATATATCAAGAAATTCAGCATAAGAATGAAAATTCTTGGAAAAAATATTTATAAAGATCTCATTTTCTTGAAAATTACATAAACAAAATGCCCAAATTATTAAGAATTAAAATTTAAATTTATTAACCCAATGATTTTTTAATAATACAACGTTGTTTTTTATTTTTTTTAAAAAAATAAATCCAATATATATATATATATATATATATTCAATTCCAAAAAAAATTCTTAAAATGAAGAATCTATAATATAATTCATTTAAAATCACAAATAATTGAATATGTATTATTTTTTCTAACTTTATTTTATAATTTTTATGAAAAATCTTTTGATTCTTTAGACGATATATTCAAAAGGCAATTCAATATTCTTTTATATCACACCACTAATAGCATCATGCCTAAGAAATATTATTTGTCTTAGAATATACCACACCAATACAATCTTATAATAAAGAGGGCATTTATTCCACCTTTAAGAAAATTACAATCCCTGAAACTCGAAAAAAAATAATCTGTTTTTGGTGTAAATTAATGTAATTTTCGTTTTTAGATGATACTTTTTGAGCTTTCGATTAATTTTAAGAGTAGTTTAATAACAATTAAATAATGAATTTATTTGATTCGTTTTCCAAAACAATATTTTTGAGTATAAGAATAACTGAATCGAAAGGAATTCAACAAACAATTATGCTTTTTATACTGTCAATAGAAAATTTTAAACAAGTAAAATGTATTTCAAGTTTTTTAAAAAATCAATTTTATTTTTTCGTAATTGAGTAAAAAAGAACTAAAATTTTCAATTGACAACGGAAAAATGAAAATTTATTCTTATAAATACCATCTAATCCATTAAATTTGATTTTAAATTTAAGTTTAGGGAGGGGTGAGAATAAATTCATGTTTTTGAAATTTTAAAATGAAAAAAATAAATAAAAAAAAAGAACATTATTACTTTCCATGTTGTAGTCAGTTCCACTTTTAAGGCATAAATTTCAAATGAAATTTAACGCACAATAAAAAGCCTAAATTAAGGCACAAAATTTGGAATTTAGTAAAATAAATTGTAAAAAAAAAATCCATATTTTGTTCCTTAATTTGAGATTTTATTGTGCCTTAAATTTTTTTGAAAGTTTATGCCTTAAAAGTGGAACTGACTGTATAACTAGGATAAAAACTCTAAATCATGTTTAGAGTTTCAGGGAAACAGGGAGTTATTATGTTGAATTACATTTCTTCAAAAATAGATAAATAATAAATTCATTTTTAACTACTATATTTGTATCACAAAATAAAATAGAAAAAAATTAAGTTAGACAAAAATAATACTTTCTTTAACATTTCATTTTTAATAATAAAGTTTATTTACCATATAATTAAAATTACCGAACTTGAAATCCCTGAGACTATTGTATTTATTGTTTTCATGAGTTAAATTTTTTAAAAGAGTAGAACTGAGAAAAAAAGGAGTTTTTTTTTTGGCTAAAAAATTCCAAATAAATGGTAAAATGAATTTTAGTTTAATTCAACTTGGAGATATTTACTTTAATAAATAATAAATAATAGCTTAGTAGATGTTGTAATCATCTAATAAAACTGAACAAAAAAAATTTACTTTTGATAATCATTCTTGTTCCTGAGTTTTTTTGGGTTCAAATAATATACAAAGAAAAATCTTGATTTTACTATATTCTTTTGTTTTCTGGAAAAGCTATTGGCGGTTTTTTTTAATTTTCGAAATAAACTAAAATTTCTTAAACTTGATTTTATTCAATTGAACCATGGAAAACCTAAAGAAAGTGCCCGTAGAGTACTGTAGAGTGCCTATCTTTTCCAAAATTCAAAAGAATAGAGAAAAATTTAAGATTTTACTCAATTCTTTTAAATTCTGGAAAAGTTAACGGCGTTTTTTTTCCTCTTTGTAATAAACCAAAAATTTATTAAAATTTCAGTTTATTTCTTTAATTAAAAAAAAAAACAGATGGCGGTTTTCCAGAATTCTAAAGAATTGAGTAAAATCTTTGATTTAACTCCATTCTTTTCACTTTTGGAAAACCGAATGAAAAGTGTCCGTAGAGTGCCTAGCTTTTCCCGAATTTAAAAGAATGGAGAAAATTCACAGATTTTACTAAATTCTTTTAAATAATGGAAAAGTTAAAGGTTTTTTTTTTTTACTTTTTGTAATAAACCAAAAATTTATTTAATTTTCAGTTCATTTCAAAAATTAAAAAAAACCTAACAAAAAATCAAAAAAAAAAAAAAGTATTTTTTCCAAATTAAAAGAATAAATAATTCTTTAATAACTAAAAAAAATTATTATACCATCTGAAAGATATTAATCCAGATTTAAAATTTTTGTAAAATATATTAAAATATCGTATTAGCTGTGAATAAAAAAAAATAATTTATAACGTTTTTACAATTAAATTTGAAAAAATATTAATATTACCTTGAAAAATTGGATTTTCCAGCTTTGATTGTAAATTATTACAAAAAATAATTTTTGATCAAAGATCTCTAATTAACCAATATCAGTTTTTAAAAGTGAAGTTCTTGAAAAGGTTTACTTTTTTTTTTGAAACATTTTTTCATCATTGTGTATTAAACCATTATTAAAACATATACCCAAGAACAAGATCAATCAGCTAAGAAGCAAAACAACAAAACTTTACACCCAACAAAAGGTAATTATCTTTGAAATTTCAAGGATTGTAAACCGTGAATTGGTCAGAAAATCAAGAAAGATCTTGAAAATTATTGTGGGGGAAAACAGAAAATGGTTTGACTTTTACACAACTTTTAGCCTTACCAAATCTTTCAGACTTTCTTTAAGTTGAACATATTATCCTCATCAGAGAAACTCAAATCAAATCCAAAAATTTCATTTTTTGTTTTTCATCAAAAATTCCAAAATATGTTACAATATACAACCAAAGATGTAGGATCTGTTTCAAATGATAGCACCTCAAAGGGGTGGAGTATGGACGAGACACAAGTACTTCGTCAGTGTATTAAAAAATTTGGCTATGGGTGTTGGGATAAGATCATTCGACTAAATTTGATACCAGGTAAGACACATTCTCAACTTTATCACCACACAATGAGACTATGTGGGCAGCAATCACTTTCTCACCTTAAAGGCATTCACTTTGACACCAAGGATTTGTATCTTGAGAATCTAAATAAAACTGGAGAAAATATTAAAAGAAAAGGTGGCCTGATTATTTATGGTATGAATTTTTTTTTGTATATTTTCTTTTGTTTTTCTCTTTGTTGATCCTAAAAACTTTTTTTCTTTTTCGAAATATCGATTAAAATAGGCAAATCACAGTCAACTGAAGAAGAAAAAGTAAAAATGAGAAAATATGTATTTAACAATTTTGCACTTTCAAAGAGTGAAATAGAAAATACAAGAATTTTAAGACTGAAATTTTCAGGGAATGATCAGATGAGAAAGGAGAAACTTCAACAAGTTAACGAACGACTCGGAAAAATTGAAGAAGCAATTAAAAAAAAAGAAAAAGAAAAAGAAAAAGAAAAAGAAAAAGAAAAAGAAAAAGAAAAAGAAAAAGAAAAAGAAAAAGAAAAAGAAAAAGAAAAAGAGAAAGAAAAAGAAATCATCAAAAGAAACTTTAACAAAAAAACAAAATTAAATAAAAATGAAAAATGTAGTGCGTTTAAACAATTAACAAATAAAGAAACAAAGATGAAAAAATATTGAAAAAGAAAAATGTGATCACAAATTCGACAATCCCAATAAATAAAGGATCCAAACACCATTTTTCAGGAAAATCAATCAGGTAGATGATATTGTGAGAAACTAAAGTAAATAACTTCACCCAAAACTCCACTTTTCTTAATCGTTTTATGGTTTACAGAACAGAAATTCCTTATTTATCATTCAAATGGTTTATGAAAAATTGCTTCTCAATTTTGATGTGATGACTCTATCAGGAAACATCTTCTTATTCAAATAAAGGTTATACTTAATGGGCTAGTACCGATTAGAAGAAAATCCTTATTTTACTTGAAAAAAGTAAAATAGAGAGTTGGGTATGTTAAATCAAGGAAATGTCCATTGTTCGAAGAATTAAGCAAAACTGGGAAATTAAATGATATTTTTGTATGAAAATTCAAATAAAGAAAAAAATAATTTAATAAAAATTATTGGGTTACTTTTGGTTTGGTGTATTAGTTTATTTTCTGTATTAGATCACGATTCCAGCACTATTGTAATTTTAATCCTTTCTTTATTTTTGAGAAATAATCAGACTACATGAATCCAAATGAAATGCGCAAAGTATTTCAATCCGAATTATTTTCGAAAACTTTCTTTTGTTTTAAAAAAAATTTAATTACTATACACAATTTTTGCGAGTAAATTTTTGTCTAAAAATGATCGGTTTCAAAAACAAGATGTTGATTATTTGAAGAGTTATAAAAGAAATAAGGCTTATTTTTGTTAAACAAACATAAAAAAGTTTAAAAAATTCTTAAAAATGAATGTTCTACCCGGTGCCAATGTACTATTTTGACAATGGTTTTCAAAATAAATAAATCGATTAATGAAAGCATTACACTCTATAAATTTAATCTTTGGGTTGTTAATGACTTACTGAAAAAATTAAAATTGTGGTTATTAATGATTGATTATAAATAATCAAATTAAAAAGTATTACTCTAGATTATAAGTTGAATTTTCCAGGTATTAAAAAAGTATTTTAAGAGATTTTTTAATTTTTTTGTTTGGTTCTTTTTCTCAGATTTTTTTATTCAATAAAAAAGAAAAAATTGATTTAACCATTAAGTGAATATAAAAAATAATATTTTTTATTAAGTTTAAAATAATTATTGTAATTTTTTTGAAATTAAGAAGATTTTTTATATCTAACTATTTCAAAAATTAATGGTTTTATTTTTAAAGTATATTTATGAGACTTTTTACACTTCCTTCACATAATCATTTTTTTTATCTTTCGAAAGATTTTTTTTTTATAAAAAACAATAATTAGATGTTAGATTAAATTTTAGTTTTTTCAAAAATTTTATAAATGGATCAAACTTTTTAAAGCAATAATCCAATTCGAGAAAAGGCATTTAAATTTAAGTTCACTGTATTTTAGTAATCAAAATTTTACATTCTTCTTCAATTCCGATATGTGGTATTTTTTTTTTGGAATTTGCTACTGGTATTTGAATGATAAATGGGTAAAAATTTTTACTTCATTGTCCTGAATTTCCTTTCTAATATATTGTTTTATAAAAAAAAGTAGGTTGTAGTTTGTTATTCTATTTGGGTTTGGAAAATCAAAATAAAGTGAGAAATCATTCAAGTTAATCCTAAAAATGCAATAATAAGTATCCTCGAATTGTGTGAAAACGATATTCATTTTACACGGTTAACACGGTTTCTGTGATTCTAAAAAATCTCTTATAACTATTATTGCATAATAAATTCTTGGATTTTTTTACACAGGATAACAGTTAAAATTTGTAAATTTAAAATATTTTTTTATTATTCCTTTCCCAAATCTAAAAATAGAAAACCAAAATAAGAGTATTATTGTATTTAATAATTGCTATTTAGAACTTCCTAAAGTAACTATTTTTTTAATATTTTAATTTTAAAGATTAACTCAATAATCATCATTATAAAACCCAAAGAATGATTCGTTTCATTTCCATTTTATGAAGATAATTGTAGCATCAATATATTTACAATATTACAGAAATAATTTGTCAAAATAATCGATTCTTTAATTATTTAATTTTTTTAAAAAAAGATTTTTTTAACAACTAATCTACATTTCACCAGAAATTTTAGAAAGAAATTTTTCAGTAGTGAATCCCATAGACTGATTATACAATCTTTAAAGGTATATAGGGGTATAGGTTATTTTCTAAAATACTTGGGGTTTTTACTATTACAAGTGTCTTTGCGAATTGATTGGATAAACTTTTGTTTACTGTTTTATTAATTGAATTTTCCAAGACTTTTGAGCAATGAAAAACTAATGTGATTTACGTCCAATTATATCGACATACTTTAAACTTGGGCTTCTACATCATAAACATTAGTACTTTCATTTATGATAGCTAAAATAACCTGCATATACCTCGTAAATCCCGATTTCAGATTAAAAATTCAACACTTCTTTTTTCTAGAATGCTTATGTATTTAAAAAAAAGAAACTGGCAACATCCAATAACATAATATGGTACTAATTTGTTCAAGTTTTATTTTTAAAAATAAATAAAATCCAAGTAAATCAAAAATCAAATCCAATATACGAAATTATTATTCAATTTGTTAAAACCTAATAAAGATAAAACTATTATTTCAAAAGATCCATAGAAGAATTAAATATTTAAGAGGTTTCTTAAATAAAATTTCACATATTTTTATAATTTAAAAAAATCTAAAGAAACATATAACAACTGTAAACAATTATTCAATAACAATTCTCTAAATAATAGTTTAAAAATTAGATTATTTAAATCTTTTATATTAAGTCAATAAAAATATGGATTATAAATTTTTAATTATCAACGAAAAACGATAAATTTTTTAAATTCTTGGATTAATTCATGTATTACTCGAATATGTAAAATAAACAAAAATACACTAATTCTTATATATGAAACAGAATTTAAAATTGAAAATATGATAATTTCAGTAAATAAAAAAAATAATTAAATCAAAAAATATTTTGAATAACTTATCTCTTCCTTATTTTGAAAAAATACTAAAATTTAATCAATGAATAAATAATAAAAACAGCTGACATTCAAAAGATTTAAAAGAACTAAAAATTGAAATATATAAGTAAACATATAATGAGTTAACGAATTCCAAAAGTTGGAATTCTCGTTAAGTTTTCCAAAATTCAAAAAAATTGAGTAAAATCTAAGATTTTTCTCTATTATTTTGAATTCTGATAAAGTTAGGCACAATACATACTTGACCACACTTGACAACCCTTTTCTTTAGGTTTTCTCAAATTAAAAGAATAGAGTGAAATCATGGATTTCCCTCTATTTCTGTAAATTCTGGAAAACCACCATTGCTTTTTTTTTTTACTTTTTGTAATTTAAAGACAATTTATTTAAATTTCTTTTAATTTCTAAAATTAAAAAAAACCTAGGAACTTTACGGTACTTTACTACACCCTACAAAAATATTTTACAATAATTAAAAATCAAAATTATTTATTTAAAACTCAATAATATAAAAGTTATCCATCAAGTTTAACAATTCGAAAATTTAGATCATTTACCAACTGCACAAATAGATATAACTATGCAATTAATAAAAATTCAAATAAATTTTGTCCTTTAAATTTAAAATGTGAACAAAAGGAAATAATAGATATTATTATTATTTAAAATTATTATTTAGATAAAGGAGTAATTGAAGAATATTTATCAAATAAAAAAGAGAAGAAGAAAAATAATTAAAATATAAAAGTATAAAATAATTTTAAAATTTTCATGACCAACTAGAAACTATCCACGCCTTGTATACACAGAAGAGGCAAAAACCTTCGATAGAAAGATTATCAATACTAGATAAAAATTCAACAATATGTGATTAATAATTGGTATTCCACGACGTTCAGAGTGGGGGGGGTAGGTGGAAATAATAGAATTTATTGATCATTTTTTAAAGGTATGTAACTTCCTCAAAAAGAGAGATTAAAATTTCATAACAAATTAAAGGAAATAAATCTTAAGGGTCTAGTCATTTACTGTGATTATGCTCCATAATCAAGGGGTGGCCTGAGACCAAAAAAGGTATTGTGAAATTGCCCTTCTTTTGGTTGACAAAATTCAAATAACAAAAAAAAAATTCATTGGATCATCTTTGACAAACAATTCAACAAATAATAATAAGTTTGACAGAGTTCTCAATTGACAAAAAAATTCAATCACGAAAAAAAAAATTCCTCTTTTCTCATTTTCTATTTCCAAATGATTAAATTTCATTAATTTAAAACAAATTACTTTTTTGAATTTCACAATCAATTTAATTCAATTTAATCTGGTTTGTGGTTATTTTGTAACCCTATAAATTTAACCAAGTATGGATTATATAATATTCTTATGATAAAAATAACTCATTTAAAAAATGAAAAAAAAAAAAAAAAAAAACACCGAGATCTCAAAAAGTGCCAACGAGCGACACTTAAAAACTAACATTGTTGTTTTCAAAATTGTATATTCTAAAGGTTATAATAGGAAATTGAGTGTATCTCTTTGTAGCTTTTTTCTCAAAATGTCCTTCTTTTATCGTTGTTGATTTTTGGAGATCGATTGTACATCATAGGTTGGTTGGTTTTTGATTGGTGTTAGGTACTCATAAAAATTACTAAAAAGCTATTTCCCATTTCAGATGGAAAAAATTCACCGTAATGACTTGAACCTGATTGAATTAATTTCAAATCAAACAGTTTGAAATTATTTACCTATAATTAATAATTGTGAAATCTATAATTTTACGCTTTATTTCTAAAAGGGAATTTAAGTCTAAGCGCAACTAGAGGGTAATTTACACTTCTTCTATAATGAAAAAAAAAATCAAATGCGATTTTTTTCTCTTAAAATGGTATAAATTTTTTATACTTTTTTATCTAAAAAAACACAAAATTTTTGAATTCTTATCTCATAATTTTAATCAAATTCAATTCATAATTTAAAATGTTCTCAAAATATCAAGGAATTAACCTTTAAAATGGATTTTCCATAGATATGCTCTGAGTAGATGAATTAGATACTGTATCGGGGTAAGAAGAAAATAAAAAGCAAGATGTTTTATTTTGAGACCTGAGTTTTGTCATATAGAGAACGGTATTTTTGTCCACTAAACAGGTTTTTCGCAAATAAACTGAAAACAATATATCACTTCATTTTCATTTTCATTTTCATTTTCATTTTCCCTTTCATTTTCCTTTTTCAAATAGAGTTATCAAAGAATTAGGGTGTACTATTTGTTTCAAAATAAATGATACACCTTTCCAAAAAAAATATTCATAAATCAGGCAACCATTCAAAATTTATCATCTTTAAGGACTATCTGAATTTTATGCTCTGTGAGCATTGAAATACAAAGCAGTAAATAGATTAAGACCTTTAAAATATAGTGAATTGAGGGAAAGTCAAAATATTTCCAATTTT
This sequence comes from Anaeramoeba flamelloides, assembly GCA_027625915.1. Taxonomy (NCBI): domain Eukaryota; family Anaeramoebidae; genus Anaeramoeba; species Anaeramoeba flamelloides. Next base: position 4,018,326 of record JANTQA010000032.1, on the reverse strand, counting down.
TAGCAATTTAAGATTTTGACTAAAATCATTTATTGATCCAAAAACTTTTAGAAAAATCCCAACAAAGCAAGGCAAAAATAAAAAGCTATTTTTTTTGATATTGGGAAAATATCGCTCCACTTTCTTTTCAAATAGGTGGCTACACTCATCACCAACTCTAACATACTTCAATATAAAGTGGAGTGACATTTTCCCAATATCATTTTGGAAGTAGAAAATTTTGAGTGAAAAATTTTGGATTTGGAAAGTAAGTTTTTTTTGCCTTCCTTAAAACAACCTAATTTTACATTTTAACAAGATCTATTAACTCAACATTCTTTTGAGTTCATAATTCGTGCTGTGGGTATAAAAGTAATAGCCACTGGGAATAAAATTCGGATAATCCTTAAAAGAAGCTTAAATTAAAGAATATTCATTTATTAGAATTGGGAACTTTGATGATTCATTTTAAGTTCTTGGAACGTTTGGGCCATGGAAAGCCTAATGAAACTTTTATTCTTTTTATTTTAAAAATTAACAGTAATTCAAAAAATCTAATTTGAAAAAGGAAAATGAAAATGAAGAAAAAAATTTGTTTTCCCATTTTTACTCCAAACACAAAGAGAAAAATTTACCAATTTCAAACCACATTACATTTATAATGGATTTAACGAACTTTGTTCGAAAGAGAACAATTGGTGAAAGATGTTCAAGTTCGTATAATTCTTCATGTGAAAAATACAATAAGTATTTAACAGAAATGATTCAACAATTCATAGTTATTCAAAAAAAAGTAAATGTTCAGATTATTCTGCTTTAACCCCAAAAGGTACAAATTCTTTTTAAAGGGTGAACTGTTGTTGGAATTTGAAAACCGACTAATAAATACAAAAAAAAAGATTTATTTTTTTCTCATAATGTCGTTTATAACTTTAAAAACAAAGTGGAACTCCAAAAATATCAACAAACCGTATTGTGTAAAAAGAACAGGATCAACATTTCGAAGTGCGTTGCATTGGTTGTGTAGTTGCAAAAATGAGAGAATTACTGTTTCAAAAATCGAATATCTTTTGTCTCTTGGTGCAAATATCAATCTTCAATCCAATTCAAGATTAAAAAGCACTCCTTTAGATTTGCTTTGTTGGAAACATAATACAAGGCATAGTGAAGAAATTAAAAAATGTATTCTTTATTTAATTGAGCAAGGATCCAATCCATTTTTAATTGATCCACAATTTAACGAAGAACAAGGGATTGGGTTTTATTTAAAGAACCTTTTTCCCTTTGCTTTTAACGAATTTTTTTGTAAATTCTATTTAGCCTTAACCGAGAATAAAAAGAACAACAAGAACAGTGGGACATTAACTTTGTTTGAATTATTATCAAAAGAAGAAATGAACTTGCTAAATAACAAAAAAGATCAACCAAGAAAAGGAAAAATTAATGAAAAACAAATCATGACAAACAAAAAACAAAAAAAGCCAAAAGGAAAAACAACAAAAGGAATAATCAACGAAAAACAAATAACCCCAAACAACAACCAAAGCAAATTGACTCAAGTTGAAATTAATGAAAAATTGAAAGAACACTTTGGGATCACAAGCTTACATTTAATATTTTTTTTAGTTAACCAGACCAAGATTAAAAATTTATCCCGAATACTCAAAATAATCAAAAGAAAAATCATCAAAGCAAACACGATTATGATGCTCAATTTGACACCGTTACATGTTTTATTAAATGGAGAGATCAAAAATCCAGAATTAACATTATCGCTCATAGAAATATATTATGAAAATTTAGGCAAAATTCAAAGTCAAAACATATTTGGACAAACGCCCTTAATGTTACTGTGCTTACAAAAGAACCCACCTTTTGAAATTTTTGAAAGTGTAATCACCAAAGGCACAGATATTAGCAGAATTGATTTTAAACATAAAAGAAATGCCTTGCATTATTTATGCTTAAGAGAGAAAAAAACGGAAGAATCTAAAGAGAACAATTATAATATGATTCATTATTTAATTAAAAATGGGATAGCCATTAATTGTCAAGACTATAAAAAGAACACTGCATTGCATTTAGTATGTTTACAGAAGCAACCAGATATTAAAATTATCAAATTGTTAATCAATTCTGGCACTGATCTTAATTTAAAAAACAAAGCAAATTTGACAATTCTTCACTTGCTGATAGAAAAAAAGAAAAACTATCTATTTAAATATTCAATGATCAAATTGCTGATTGAAAATGGGGTAAATCATAAACAATATCACTATTTCCATAAAAATTTATTGCAATTGGTATGCTCAAAATCCAATGTTTCTAAAAAGATCTTGAAATATTTCAGTTCAAAAGGTTATAATTTAAATAATAAAACGAAAGACAAAAGCGAAATGAATTGTTTCCATTTATACTGCTCAACAAATAATCCAAAAATTAACATCTTACAATTTATTATGGGGAAAATGAATGATATCAATGATGTTGAAAAGGAAAATTATCAAACAGGATTTGATATCCTTTGCCAGAATACGACTACTTCGATCCAAAATTTGGAAACACTATTAAAAACGTATAAAATAAAATTAAATAAAGAAAAAAATGAAAAGGGTAATTTGATAACCCCACTACATTACATCTGCCAAAATTCCCGTTTGGATTTAAACAAAATCAAATTATTAATCAAATATGGTTCAAATATCAATAGCCAAACTAGAAGGGGTGAAACACCATTTCATTTTATTTGCAAACATAAAAATTTACCATTTCATATTTTAAATTATTTCTTCAAAAACCAATTAAACAATAATACATTTGATAATTATGAAAATACCGGATTTAGCCTACTCTGTTTATATCATTATAAACCTTCAGTAAAATTAATCAATTATTTTTTAAAGAATTGTAATCAAAAAATTAATCTAAATTACCAAGACAAGAAAGGTGAAACAATTTTACATAAATTATTAAAATCAAAATATAAAATTGATTTCAATTATTTAACTTATTTAATTTCCTTAGGTATGGATTTAAGTATCAAAAACAAAGCAAATAGAACACCATTCCATTATATCTGTAACAAATCTGATCAATTATCAATAAATGATTTTCAAAAATTATTCAATAAGATTCTAAAAATTATAAGGGAAATTAATAATAATAAATTCAACAACAACAACAACAACAACAACAATCACAATATTAACAAAAATAATCAAGATGTAAATAACACTGATAATTATTCTAATAATAATGACAACAACAACAACAATAATGATGATGATGATGTAGTAAAAATTTTTTTAAAAAAATCCTTATTATCTTTCTTGAAACAAAAAAAATTACCAAATTTAACATTAATTAACATCTTTTTAGCCAAAATAAAAAATATCAATTTTCATTATAAAAATGATAATAATAATACCCCATTCCATTTAATTTGCAAATATCCACAAAATAATGATTTATTTGAATTGATTAAATTGTTTACCAAATATAAAATAAATTTTAATTTATTTAATAATGAACAATTGACTGGGTTTCATCTTTTAATAGAATCAGAGAAACCAAATATCCAAATTTTAAAATTTATAATTGACAATGGTTATGATATTAATTTACAGAATAAATTAAATCAAACTGCATTTCATTTATATTTGGAGAATAACACAGGATACAATGAAGAAATTTTAAAATTATTTTTAAATCAAAAGAAACCAAAGAATAATGAAAAAATAAATTTAAATTTAACAGATCATTTAAAGCAAATACCATTCCATATATATTGTAAAAAGCAGATAATAATTGCAAGTGTTTACAATATTTTTGAATTATTTATTAAATTGGGATCTAATATCAATTCTCAAGATGACAAAGGAAACACACCATTTCATCTTTTTCTGCAAAAGAATAAGAATTATTCAATATTTATTTTTAATTATTTTTTATCATTGGAACCAAATTTGTTACTATACAATAAAGAAAGAAACACCATACTGCATCTTATTATTCAACGCGGGAACTTCAAAAAAAAATTTACTTATATTAAAAAATTAGTAGAGATCTATCTTAAAAAATATCAAAAGCGATCATTTAAAATTATTCTTGAAATTTTGAATAATCTCTTAAATAAGTCTCATGCCAATTTAGAATTAATGGATTTATTTATGGAAAAAATTTTATTATTTAATATCAAGATCTTACCAGGAATGCAAAAAAAAATTCTCAAATATTTTGTTCAAAAAGAAAATTTCACAATCGCATTTTTAGAACAATTAGCAAATATAGGATTCCAGTACAAGTACAATTTTGAAAACGATTGCAATATTTTACATTTATATTGTTGCTGCACAGGTAAAATCAAAATTAATGTAATCAAATATTTTTTAAAATTGGGGTTTGATATCAATTCTTTAGATCAAACCAAGAGAACCCCCTTCCATTATTATTGCAAATATGGCAAAATTGGTGCAGATGCTTTTCATTTTTTTCTTGAAAATGGTACTAATATTAACCAAGTAGACACTTCCGGCATGCTACCTATACATTATTTATGCTGTAACAGTTCGGATTCCAAAAATTATTTTTTACAATATTTGATATCAAATGGCCAGCAAATAGAATTTGAAAAGTTTTCTTTATTCAATTATTTTTTGCAAAACTACGGCACACAGAAAATCAACATCCAAACGATTAAATGTTGTCTTGATCAAAAGATCGATGTTAATTTTTATAGTGAGGGTTATCGGATGGTACCATTGCATTTCTATCTGGAATACAATTTTAAATTAGATTCTGATGTGATTGAACTCTTATTACAAAATGGCGCCGATCCTAATAATGACAAATACAATTTTACCCCATTTCAGATCTTAACCAGAAAAAACTATGATGTTACCCCTTTCATAGAACAATTATTAAAATATAATTCAAATATCAATTGCATTTCACGCAGTGGTAGAACTCCTTTAATCCTAGCTTGTGAATGTTACGTACCTTGCATTCAAAATATTAAATGCTTAATACGAAATGGCGCAGATGTAAATAATAAAGACAAGAATAACACAAGAGAAGCTTTTCAAATTTTATTACAACATCATGATTATAAAATAACCCTCGATATTGTCAAGCTTTTCATGAAGAATGGATTGTTTCTGAATAGAAAAATTTACTGGAACACGACTTATCTTTCAATAATTTGTTACAAATTATCCGATTTTAAAGATTTTTTGAAATAAAATTATTTTATTGAATGATCCCATCCAATCAAAGATTTTTTTTTTTTGATGTTAAAAACTTTTGAACACATGTATGCGACAATGAATGAAAAAAGTTATTATTATTTTTTTTTAAATAAATCTCAATTAAAAAATACTACTTTAATTGTTAAAGTAGAATTATTATCTTCAATTATCTTTTAGATTTTGTGAGAAATTTGTTTTTTTTGTTTTCTTGTTGAAAATTGGTCTATTTGTTTGTTTTTTTTTTTCATTTCATTTTTGAATATCAAAATAAATCAGATTTGCATTAAAAAATAACAATTAATTTTCTTAAGGAAGCATATACATTTTAAGGGAATATTATAAAATTTCAAAATTGGTCAAATTGAAACTTTTCATATTTTTGAAGAGTTTCTTGATTATTATTATTGGTATGAAAATTTTTAATGGTTTGTCTTAATTGTGGGAGGAAAAATCAAAAAGATTATTTTGTAATTGGTAGTATGTTATTACTTAAACTGTAGAAAATCCAAAATCTTGAAATTTTCAAAACTAAATATTTTTAAAAATTTTTTTATAACCAATTTTAACACAAAAAGTTAAGTGGAAATTTTTTACCCTTAAAACAAGTTGCAAATCTCTAATAGGTAATTAATTATATTTTTTTTAAATACTTGTCAAAATTCTCTAAGATACCATACAAACCTCACAAGCCGACTCCAACATACTCTAACCTAACCCTTCTTCACTAGAAAGGCCTTACATAAGATACACAATGACTGGGGAGAGTTCAGAAATGAAATTTATAAATACAAATCGAAATTTTGACCAAATTGTTTTTCCCAACGAAAACTCAAAAATTTAATATTTTTTAATTTTTAGATTGTAAATAATATTAAAAAAATTATTTTTTTATTTGTATGAAGTTAAATTAAATATTAATCTAACATTATTATCATTGAGTTTTTTTTTTTTTTTTTTTTTTAGATTTTATTGGTTTATGTTTATCTTTATTTTAAAATTTGGCTTCTTGAAGTAAATAATCTTTCAAAAAATGCGCCTCACCTTAAATAATAAATTGATAAAAAAAATATCTATATTATAAGATTATTAGTAAAAGCCGAATCAGAACATGATCAAGCCAGAATATCAATGTACAAAAGAAGATTTAAACTCAAAAATAATATTACATATTATTATGATTTGAAGACATTTCAGACAATTAATATTTTCCAAAAAAAAAAAAAAAAAAAAGAGGAAAATAATAATTGAGAAATATAAAACTTAAAAGTAGTAAATACGAATCTAAACAATTTCAAGAAATCCTAATTATAACTATTTCTGGGTAGAAAGTACAATATTATTTAAAAATTATTTGGTATCATGAATAATATACATAAAAAATGGTCTTGTCAAGTGCTGTCTAGTAACTTTTCCAAAATTGAAAAGAATTTATGAAAATGAACTATTTTTTAATCAAAACAACAATGTAAAAAAATCCTAACAGTGATCTTCCAGAATTCATAAGAATTTATGAAAATCTTAGATTTTTTTCAATTCTGGAAAACCTAAATACAAGAAATATTTAAAATGAGTAGACTCAACTTCGATTTTAAAATTAAGATATTTGATAAATTATCTGAATCGATATTCATATATACATATAAAAAATAAATTAAAAACAAATTTTTACAACATTTACAAAAACCATTTTACAAGTTAGAAATCATTGATGATTATGATCATTTTCTTTGGGACTACTCATCCTATATAAAAATCGTAAATTTTGGATTAAAGAATTAAATCAAAATAACCTAAAACATAAACAGTTGAAGAATATCTTTGATGATATTATTCGAAATAAAGATTGGTTATTTATGATGTTATTAGTTAATGATAAAGAAAAATGATTAATTATATATTGAGAAAAAGAAATAATTGGAGACAATTTTATCTAAAAAAAAAAAAAAAAAAGAAGAAAAAAAAAATAATTAATTTTTTAATAAAAAAAAAAAAATGATTTTGATGGAAAGGAAAATGATGATTCTTTTTGAAATTTACCAAATTTTTATTTAGAAACTAGGGAAATAATATTAAATGGTATGGAGTGTAGTAAGGTGCCTAGGTGGACTAGGTTTTTAAGAATTCAAAGGAATTTTGAAAAAGTAAAAGATTTTACTCAATTATTTCAAATTACATAAAACCTAAAGGTATTTTTTTTTAATATGAGAAATAAAAAGAAAATTTCAACAAATTTCTAATAATTTTGGACATTAAAAAAATCTAAATTTTCTTTTAAGAATTCATATTTTTATGAGATTAATAAACTAGTTTCCGTCTAAAGATCCTATTTTTTGTTTTACAAATATCAATTATTTTTTATAATTAATCTTTGAAAAAATAAAAAAAAATAAGTAGAATAATAAACATTCAAAGAATAATTGATACCCAATTGAAATAAATCTATCAATTCAATGGTTTTTTGTAACAGTTCAAAAACATAAATTATTAGGATAACCATTGAAAAAAAAATCAACCATAATGTTCATTTTTATCTTCAATTGAAGATCAAATAAACTTCGAAAATAAATAAATATATTTTCTCTTGGATCATTTTATCTGTTTCCATATAATTAAAATAACTTTTTTTACCAAGCAACTAGTAATTTTGCAATAAAAAAAATATAAATGAATTAAGTTTCAAAAATAAATTGGAAAAAAAGAAAAAAAAAATAAATTGATTTCAATTTTGAATTTTCCTAATGAAATTAATCTAATATTACATAACCAAATCCTTTAAACAGAGGTAATCCACTTACTACAACTACAACTATTTTTCTATGATTTTTTTTTCTTATTGAAAAGCTTTTTATTCGGCTTTTACCGGCGCTGTGAAATCAGGATGTGTATAGTTTTGAATTTGTAAGTATAAATGATGAAAATTTATATATTAATGTTTTAATTATTTTCTTCTTCTCTTTTTTTTTTATTTAGATAAAATTACTTTAATTACTCCTATTTCTCAATGAATAAAATATTCAATTTTCAATATTTATACCTATTAAACTATAAAGTTATAAAATTTATAATATAAAATAAAAAGTTCATAACCAATTTTCAGTTTTTCCTTGATGATAATCTTTTATAATTGATAATTAATTTCTATTTTGTTTATAAACTTAATTCCAAAAATTTGGACATATTTTATACAGTTGAAAGAATAGCAATACTCCACTTTACATCCAATTTGGGATTAATTTTGATTTTACAAACTATTTTAATTTTATATCTTTTTTTTTTTTTTCATTTCCTTTTATACAGTTGCGTAATCTGTTTCCTAAGATGCGAATTTTTTTTCAATGTTTGACAGAAGGTTATTCTTGGGTTTTTTAAATTGGAAAAACACATAAAATTTGTAGATGGTATCTTATCATTTAATTGATCAACAATTATTGGTGAAATTTCAACAAATTTACCATTACATTTTTTGTTCAGCTCGTTTCACAGCTTTGGACATACCTGTTTTTTTTTTTTTCGTTTTAGATTTTTTTCTTTTATTTGGGTGTAACTGATTACTTATAAAAACATTAATCCTCAGTAACTTAAATGTGGTTTTTATATTAGGTTTGGAAAAAAATAATAAATTGAGTTTTATTTTGCCTATTTTTGATTTTGGAAGTGTACAAATTTTTGGAATGCGGTTTATTTCAATAGTAGATTTAGGTTGAATATATTCTAAAGAAGCATAAATAGTAAAAAAATAATTAATAAAGAATAAAAAATTTAAAATTATGGGTAAGTGGCAAATTTAAATTTATTTTTTCTTGTTTTTGAAAGTTGATCATAAAGAACGAAAAGAAGAAGGGAAAGAAAAAATAAATTTCATTTAATTCTAATTTTATCAAAAAAAAAAATAATCTGTTGAACAAAAAAAAAAAAAAAAAGATTCATACAAAGAAAGGTGCATCTTTCATGAAAATAAGAAGATGCATTTATTATGATTCTTTAATTTTTTTTCTCATTAATTTTGTCTAATTCGATCAATGAAAAAAATCAAGTGAATTTTCCCTTGCTTTTCAAATCAAGAATTATTGATTATAAAAATTTTTGATTCTATAAAATAAATGAAAATATTAGATAAATTGATAATATTGCATCCAAAAATATTAAATTTAATAAAGATTAAAATTATTATCATCATAGATATTGGTGTTATTATGATTTAAAATATTGTTATAAATATCAAAAAAATTTTGATCATCAAAGTGATCATTTATATTGATTTGTGAATGATTATTATTCTTAAGTTTAACATTTTCATGGCAAATATCAATTCCAGTGTTATGAATAAAGTCATTTTCATAAAAATTAAAAAAAGAAAAATTTTCATTTTCAAGAACTGTTTCATCCGAATAAGTGTCAAATTCTGATTCTGAATGTTCGTTCAAATCAATTTTCAAAATATCAATTTTGACTTGATTTGTTTTTTGGTTATCTTTAAGAAGATTGTCTTGAACATTGCTCTCACAAAGTGACTTTCTTGATGATTTAGTTTTGTAATTTGAAAAATTTTCTTTTTGTGCTGATTTTCCATTCTCAAATGATACAGCGACTTGCGTTTGAAATTGTACAGTTAGTTCAATATTCTTTTCTAGATCTGTTTTTATTTCCGTTTCTGTTTCTGTTTTTGTTTTTGTTTCTTTTTCTTTTGTTGTTTCCATTTCTTTTACTTTTTCAATCGAGAGTTTTTTTTCTTTTTGGATTTCTTTTTCTTTTTCTTTTGTTGTTTCCATTTCTTTTACTTTTTCCTTTTCAACTTTTAGTACATAATGAAATTCAGTATCCTTTCCAATGGTGTCTTCACCGTTTTGAGTCAGGGTGTTGTATAAAACAGAACAGTCATTATTACAACAGTTCTCAAAATCTTCTGCTTGGTGCTTTGTAATTAATTGTAAATTATTTTCAAGAAAATTAAAGTCCTCTTCTGAAAGAAGAGCTTCTTGTAAAATTGTTTGTGATTCTTTATTAGAACTCTTGTGATCAGTGTAACGATCAAGAGAAAGAATTTTTGATCCAAAATTATCTTTTGTTCTTTTTTGGGTCGTTTGTTCCTTTTCTTGTTCTTTATGATTTTTTTTTTCTTTATCCTTTTCCATTTTCTGTTCCTTTTCAATCGAGAGTTTTTTTGCGTGGCGTCTGGTCTTTGCTTTTTGGTTCTGATTAATTACAGCACTAACAGCCAGATTTTTTCGACGTTTAATATTTTTGTGATGTTTAATTTTGATAATTGTTTTCGTTCTTTTTCTTTTTTTTTGAAAGAGCATCGGCTGTTCGTTTTTTGTCTTTAATTTGTCATAAAATTCCTTCTTGATATAACTTCGCTCGAATTCTTTCTTTTTTAAACGACTAAATCTTTTTTTCTGAAAGTAGTTGTCGATCGCTTTTGTTACACCTTGCCTTCCTTGCTTAAATGCTACACACAACAAGTCAATTAATTCCTTCTTAATAAAGACTTGGTTGTAATTTTCATCGTTTTCTTTACAACTAGTCAGAAATAAAGTTGAAAAATTTGTGCTATAGCTTTGAAACCGTTTGCTTAAGTTCTGTCCAAGACTTTTTTTTAATATGTTTTTTTTTTTTTCGTCCAATTTGTGAAACAAATTTAGTTCTTGTTTTGTTGGTTTGTAAAAACCCTGTGGCGCCTTTGGGCCGGTTCGTTTATGTATGTTACTCATACTATTAGGTGTTAAATTTCTTAATAATTAGTTTTCGGTTTGCTGTGTTTTGGTTGTTGTGTTAAAATAATTGTGAAAAATGAAAAAATGATTTTTTTAATCTGTAAAAATAATTAATCCAAAATTTGCTGAGAATTACAAGAAGTGATAAGAATATTTAAAATTTTACTATTTTTTTGATTAAATTATCATGAATTTTTGTTGGGCAACAATCTTCATCATTAGTTTTGTAATTTTTTTAATCATAGAATATCCTAAAAAAAAACTACTGTTATTTTCCAATTAATAAATGAAAATTTTTATTTCAATTTCCAAAATATATATTAATTATTACTGTTACAATCAAATTCAAAGATTAAAAATTTTGTCTTGGAGTCTAATTAGGTAGTTTAATTTATTGTATAAAAATATCATTTCAAAAAGATGTTGTAAAGATCTTTGTGTTTTCTTTCAAATTATAAACTAGAAAAATATTTTGGAAAGTGAACTAAAAATTTAAATTAAAAGTCAAAAAATATCACTTCAATACGATTAGTTAAATATTTTTTGAATTTTCAGCTAATTATATAATATAAAAATATTTTGGGATGTGAACCAAAAAATTTCATTTTTTAATTAGAAAATAATAGTATTTTTAAATTTATTTTATTTTTGAAAAGGAAAGATAAACAAAGAAACTCTTTTTTCATATATTAAGGAAACAATGTTTTAATTACAGCAAATACTTTTATTATTTAATTGATTTAATTATTTTTTTGTTCAGCTAATAAATTTGATCAACATAAAAGTAATTTACTGAATAGGTTAAACTAAGGTACATAAAAAAATCTCAAATTAATGCACAAAATTCAAATTCTATTAAAAAAAATTGTAAAAAAAAAAAATTTACAAAGGTTGTACCTTAATTTGAGAACTTTATTGTGCCTTAAATTTTGTTGAAAGTTTGTGTCTTAAAAGTGGAACTTGCTGTATATACAATAGTTGTTTATTAATGGTTTAATTAAAGTTAGTTTCACAAATTTTTTCATCATTAAAATAAGTTCAAAGGATCATAATATGACAATTGTTCAAGTTGGCAATACATTTCATTTTTGAAATATTTTTTCCCATTAATATATAATCTAACAACAAACTCTTTAATCTATAATTTTTTACACTTCTACTGCTATTTAAAATATCATTCAACTTTTTAATTTTAGTGATTTAAACTTGAATTTCCAAAATATCTAAAATAAATTTTAACTTTGAAGATTTTTTTTTTTTTTTTTTTTTGATTTTAAAAAGAGGGAAATTCTACAAAGAAAAAAATACAAAAAATTTGTTTATTTGATTAATTTAATTTTATTTTTTTTTGATAAAAGTTTTTTTTATTCCAATGTTTCCTATAAGAAAAAATAATGAAAAAAAAAATATTTTCAAAACTTAAAAGAGGGTGATGATTTTTCATTTGATTAAAAAGAAAAATTTTTGAGTGGTTAATTCAAGGGAATGAAACCACGTTTTCTGTCACAATAAATCGTTATGAAATAATATTTAATAATTTTTTTGGTCAAAATTCAGTTCATAAATTAAAGTGTTTTTTATAAAATGGATTTAACTTTTGTTAATGGATAATTCATCATCTCATTTCCCAGCATTTTCTTTTTGATTATTAAAAGGAAAAAGATGAAAACTTAATGATTACTTAATGATAAAAAATGAAAAATAAGTTCAATTAAGAAAAAAAAATATAAATAATAGATTTAAGAAATTGAAAATAGGAAAATTGATTTCGAATTCTTATTTATTGCCCCACCAAATTTTGATATCTCGTGCCCAACTCTAAAAGATAAAATTATCAAAAAAAAAAAAATTTAAACAAAATTCTTCCTTAAAATATTTTAATAAATTTTATTTTTTTTCCCAGAAAGATTCAAAAAAATTCTATTTTTTTATCATTCGTTATCTATTTTTATGTATTCTTGTGGATGAAAATTTAAATAAACTATCTTTCGTAATAAGTGGCCCATTAAAAATCAAATTTTAAATAAAAATATTTTTAATAATTAAAGTTATCTATTCTAATATAAAAATTTAGATTTTAATATTCAATACTATAATCAAGAGATATTTATTTTTTGTCTAAAAATAAAAGAAAGAAAAATAAAAAAAACTGTTAAAAAAAAATTGGGCCATTTATTTTGAAAGAAGCATTACATAAAAAATAGACATTTAAAAAAGTAAAAAAACCCATTTATCGATCCTCATTATATTTGAATATCTAAATATAATCTCTTTTACATATTTGAAACCAAATTTTTCATTAATTCATCTGTTACTTCTTTCAAATTTTTCATTTTCATTTTCCATTTTAACAAAACACTTGTGAAAAAATAAAAAAGAGAAAAAATGATTTATTTGCAAAGTTTTCAGTGTGAGAGGAAAAATTTCAAAACGATACAAAAGAAATTCATTATTCAAATGTAAGGTGGGCCATTTATTATGAAATTTAGTTTAGTTCGTTTTGAAATAAATTTAGGAAAAAATTATTTTGTTCACAGATATGAAAAATTATTAAAATATGTCTATTACTAATTACCAAATTTAAAATGAGATTTTTCACATTTATTTTAAAAAAAAAAGATTAATTATCGACAAATGACTATTCAATTAAAAATATTATGAACTATTTTAAATTAATTTTATTATTGTTTTTTTATTCTGTAAATGTATTTATCTATCACAATGGAATAAAATAAATATAAATATATTTTTATATTTTGGAAGAATATCTAAATAATTGATTTTGTCAGAAGGAGTATTCAGAAACTAATATTTTTAAAAAATAATAAAATTATAAAAAATGATAATTTTGAAAAAACAATTTTTCTGACAAAAATATCTTAATGAAATTATTTGGTATTTAATTAATTTACACTTCTTATATATAGATTATCAAACTTCAGAAGAGATATGATATAAGTACTTTCTCCTAAAAATCCTTTTTTTTTTCAAAAAAAAATAATGATAACTAAATAAAAAAAAGGTAAACACACCATATTTATTCTGTGGAGCTAATTTTTAAACAAGAATAATGAGGTAATGGCAATCTTGATTTGGTATTTAAAATAATTTAATTGATGAATGAAATAGTTAAATAATTTATATTTTTCTAATAAGATCTTTTTTGTATGTAAGGTAGAAATTTAAAATTTAAAATTGAACTGAAAAATCCATTAGTGTCATTTTTTTTTAATAAGTTTCCATCAAAAAATCTTTTTGAACCATTTTTTTTTCGATGTTTTTAACTTAGAAATTAGTAATTTTTTTTGATCCAATTAGTTCAGAACGAAAATTCTTTTAAAGAAGTGAATGTAAAATAACACAATAATAAATCACTCTCAAGGTTAGTAATGTAGTCCTTTAAGCTCAAAAAGGTAGCAAAAAAAAGAGTATAACAAAAATGATTTCAAAAGATAAACTAAATTTCATAATAAATGGCCCAATTGTTTTTTATTTTTTTTATTATTTTTTTAGATGAAAATCAAATATTTCTAGTGAATAGAACTAATTATTAAAATACTAATTTTTTTATGATAATAGATAACTTTGATTTATAAAAATATTTATTTTCAATATTTTGATTTTTAATAGGCCGATTATTTTGTATAATATAGTTTACCTTTAGAATTTATTTGAAAATTTTGAAAGGTAACCAAAACGAAAAATCTTAAAACTTTTAAAGAACTGTATATTTTTTCTGAAAACTCAGTAGCCCTAAAGATGTTTTTTTATTCAAGTGATTTTAAAAAGTTATAATTTTGGTAACTTTTTATTTTGAAAGTTATTGAGATATTGATCTTTTAATTCCATTCAAAATTTGTAATAATTTCTAAAAATAAAAGTGTTCTGAATATAAAAAAGTTTTTCTCAATTTTAAGTACTCTTCTTGTTCTCTCCAAAATAAGATTTTTGTATTTTTCATTTTCTTCTTCTAGGTTTTTTTTTCTTTTATCAGTAATCAATTCACAGATGAAATCAATTTCATCTATCTTCCAAAAAGGTGTTCGAAGAGACTCTGCTCACCGATACCTAATTTTAGGATTAATTTATGTTTTAGGTAACAAATTTCTCAATAAACCTTTTCATCAACAAAACCTTTCTTTTAACAAAAAAACAAGCCAATCTTAATTTTTCACCTTGTTTTCCCAATGCTTTCTTTACTTTTTTTCTTTTTTTTTTTTTAATTTATTTTTTGTTGTTTCTTTTTTTATTTCATCCCAACACCCTCTTTTTTCTCGAACACCGAGCACTCAAAAAAAACTTACAACAAAAAACAAAAAACAAAAAACAAAAAACAAAAAACAAAAAACAAAAAACAAAAAACAAAAAACAAAAAACAAAAAAAATTTCTTTTTTTTTTCTCTTTTGTTGTTATTCTCTTTTCTCCTTCTTACCAACTCAACAAAAACACTTGCTTTAATTTTAAAATGAATCAGCTTTTTGTGTTCGTCTATTTTCTGTTCTTAGATTTGAATCAGTAATTCACGAATTCGATCCTTATTTCAATTATCGATCGACCATTTATTTGGTTGAAAATGGCTTTTTTAAATTTTTAAATTGGTTCGATAACATGTCTTGGTACCCACTTGGGAGGGTTGTTGGAGGAACTGTCTTTCCAGGGATTATGCTCACAGCAGGGAGCCTGTACTTTTTTTTAAAAAAAATTGTCCGAATCACCGTCAATATTAAGCATGTTTGTGTGTTTATGGGGCCATTTTTCGCTTCAAATGCCTCTTTAATTACTTATTTATTTACAAAGGAAGTTTCAAAGGACTACGGTGCAGGACTAATTTCTGCAGTCATGATCGCCATTGTGCCAGGCTATATTTCAAGATCTGTTGCGGGCTCCTTTGATAATGAATGTATTGCAATTTTTGCATTAATTTTGACTTATTATTTATGGCTCAAGGCTGTTAACACAGGCTCAATGTTTTATGCAGCTTCGTGTGCTCTGGCTTATCTTTATATGGTGTCTTCATGGGGTGGCTATGTATTTATTATGAATTTAATTCCATTACACGCCTTCGTTTTGATCCTTGTTGGTAGATATTCAAGAAGACTTTATGTATCTTATACTACACTATATATTTTGGGTACACTCCTTTCAATGCAAGTTCCTTTTGTTGGTTTCCAAGCAGTGCAATCTTCCGAACATTTAGCTGGAATGGGTAAATTTCTTGTTTTTTTTTTTTTATTTTTATTTTTTTTGTTCATAACTAATTTCGAAACAGGTGGAAATCATAAAGTTTTTAATCAGTCTGAACCAAACCACTTGTTTTATTTTACTTGAAAGGTCTTTTTATGGATACTTTTGTCACTTTTGGTTTTCACTTTACTGATGTTTGAATTTTCAATGCTTAAAAATTTTCATTTCATCATCTTCCTTTTATTTCGTAAATTTTTCCTGAGTACTTATTTTCATTTAAAACTCGCCGGTTACAGTAAACTAATATTACATTCACATAATTAAAGAATACTGTTATTTTCCAATTAATAAATAAAAATTTTTATTTCAATTTCCAAAATATATATTAATTATTACTGCTACAATCAAATTCAAAGAGAAAAAATTTTGTCTTAGAGTTCAATAAAAAAGTTTAGTTTATTGTCTAAAAATATCATTTCTAAAAGATGTTGTAAAGATCTTTGTGTTTTCTTTCAACTTATAAACTCGAAAAATATTTTGGAAAGTGAACTAAAAATTTTAATTTATTGTCTAAAAATATCATTTCTAAACGGTGTTGTAAAGATCTTTGGGGTTTTTTTCAACTTATTATTCATATAAAAATATTTTGGAATGTGAACTAAAAATTTTCATTTTTTAATTGGAAAATAAGAGTAAAAAGAAACAAGTAAAAAAAAAAGAAAAGGAAATGAAATTTTTTCCCATAAATTTAAATTTCAAATACCCTTTCGAAAATTACTGTCTTTATTGTTTTGATTTGGAAGCAATCTCCTTGTTATAATATGAGTTTGGCCTGGAAGAACGAGAAATATGAGATTGTTCGAAGTGATATAAGATGATATTGTGGAGTTCGAAGAACGACGATTAATATCCTCTTAGCACCAGAACAATAATATATTTTAAGTCTGGAAAGGGATCCTAAACGAGGAATTATAACTGATGATTTTTGAATTAATGAAACAATATGAGATGCTATTTATTTTTGGAAAGAAGGGATCTAACTCGGCACAACTTAAGGCAATAAAAAAACCAAACTAATTTAAACAAGTTAAAACCAATTTGTCATTTTTTCAAAAGCACTTTGAAGAACTTGTTCTCTTCAAGGCTTCTTAATCTCCCAATGTAGTTATCGAAAACACTAAAGTTCAATTTTACATTTTAATCATTGAGGATAAAACTTGTTTTAAAATCCCACAGAGACAAATTAGATCATCCAACTTTTCAATGAGGTCTCTATCTCCCCTTTTATTTCATGCTTGTTAAGAAACATCTGAAGGCGATTAAACATAAAACCTCGCATCTATTATGTGTTCTTAACAGTAACTGATTTTGAACCAATCCTCTAAAAATTCTTGGCTTGGCATAGCAAATAAAATGTTTTTTTTTTCTAATTTTTTCAAAAATTGGTAAATGTATTTTATCTCATTTTCAAAATCTTCTTATAAATGGTTTCTCTTCTCCTTTTTTCAAAAGAAAAAAAGAAACCAAACGTTTTTTATTTTTTAAAAATGATATTGATTTCAATCGAACCAAAACCAAAAACGCTGTTTGACTTTCGGCTTTTTTTTAAAAACAAAGAAAGGGGATTCATTCAATTTCCAACCTTTAAGGAATAATTGATGGACTTTTTTTTTTAATTTGTCATCTATTGATTGAATAATTGTGTTCCTTGAACCAAATTAATTTACCAATGTCCAAATTCCTTGAGCGCGCCGATCTTTTGGGATTTATGAGATTAAAAACATCGCAAAAAAATTGGTTAAACTCTTCTAAAATAACTTTAAATATCATTTTTTAAAGTCTAATTTATTCGTAAAATACTTTTTATTTTATTTAAATTCAAATCGAAATTAGAAGATTAGAAAATTTTCAAACTTGGCCTAATAACCAAAGTATTTCCAAAAATCTTTTCACATTGGCTACAGTACTATCCTAAACTTTTCAGTGTTCTAATCTCTTTGTTATCAGTAGTTATCTAGAATTATATACTTGTAATTTTTACAAACAAAAAGTTTGAGTTTTTAAAAAAATGCATAGCTTTATTATTATTATTGGGAAAGAAATGTAAAATTACACTCTAGATTCTTTTTATACTTAAATTTCCTCAAAGGCAATTTAAGCGTAACATCATAGATTTCAAGATTATTCAAAGGAAAGGCACACTCAAAATTATTTTATGTTTAAAAAGAAAAAGCAAAAAATTGAAAAGAAAAAAAAAAAGTAAGAAAAAATAAAAAGGGTTTATAAGGAGCAATTGCCAAAAAATAACCAAAAAAATAATCAATACCATTTTTAATTAAAAAAACCCAAAATCACATCCAAGATCCTTTTGGTTAATTTAATTTAATTTGATCATTGATCACAAATATTCATTTGGGAGATTCGTTGTTTAATTGCTGTCATTTCTTTTTTTTTTTTTTTTAACCCTTTGCTACTGTTTGCCTTTGGTCATTTTAGCCTTTGCTTTTTCTTTTTTTAGTTTTCAAGTTACTCATACCTTCATTTTCGTGTTTCAGTATTTCAGTATTAACAATTAACCACTTGATCTTTTTCGTTTTGTAACTATTCTTCCTCATATAAAGGAAATTCATTCAGGGGAAAAATGGAAAAAAAAAATGAAATTTATTTAAAATAAACATTAAAAAATAATAAAATAATATAAATTACTTGAAAATTCATTTTTGAGTAAAAACAAAAAAAAAAAACTAAAATAAAATTTGTTTGTGTATTTGAATAAATGTTCTTATTATAACAAAAAAAAAAAAAAAAAAAGGAATTTTTGGATTAATTCAACTTGTTGCAGCTGTCAAATATGTAAAATCAATTTTAGGAGAAAAATATTTCAAATTATTTTTAAAGATCTTAGGATTTATTGCAGTTTCAATTTTAGTTTTGTTCGTTGCCGTAGGCTTAGCCACCGGGTATATTGCGCCATGGACCGGGAGATTTTTATCTCTCTTGGATCCAACATATGCCAAAAAATATATTCCAATCATTGCATCCGTTTCAGAACATCAGCCAACTGCATGGTCGTCATATTTTTTTGATTTGCAATCCCTAGTATTCCTTTATCCCGTTGGCTTATACTATTGCTTTAAAAACCCATCTGATTCCAAAATTTTCTTAATACTTTATGCAGTAACATCAACTTATTTTACAGGTGTTATGGTTCGTTTAATGTTAGTTTTAGCACCAATTTGTGTAATTTTAGGATCTATGGCTCTATCTAATATGTTCAAATTATTTGCTTATAAAATTCGAGAATTTGATGAAGAAGATAAAAAGAAAAAGAAAGCCCAAAGCAAAAAGCCTACAAACCAAAAAAAAAAAAAAAAAACCGAACAAAATAAAATCTTTAATCTTGGTTATATTGCAGCGACTTTAATGATAGCTTTATTAACTGCATTGTTTATTTCTTATATTTTCCACTCCATTTGGGTAACTAGCGAAGCTTATTCATCTCCTTCTATTGTTCTTGCTGCAAAGGGTTATGATGGAAACAGAATCATCTTTGATGATTTCCGTGAAGCATATTATTGGTTAAGACAAAATACAGCACCAGATGCTAAAATAATGAGTTGGTGGGATTATGGTTACCAAATCACTGCAATGGCAAATCGTACTGTATTGGTGGATAATAACACTTGGAATAATACACACATAGGTACAGTGGGCAAGGCAATGGTGAAAACAGAAAATATTTCTGCCCAGGTAATGGAACAACACGATGTTGACTACGTATTAGTGCTGTTTGGTGGGTTAATTGGATATAGCTCGGACGATATAAATAAATACTTATGGCTAGTAAGAATCGGTGGGACAGTAGACCCCTCAATTAAGGAAGAGGATTACTTAAATTCAAGAAAAGAATTTAGAGTAGACTCACAGGGCGCTCCATCATTCTTAAATTCCATGATGTATAAACTTTGCTTTTATAGATTCTGGGAAGTCAAAACCGAAGGAAACAAACCTTCTGGTTATGATAGAGTCAGAAATACAGTCATGGGTAACCAGAATTACGAATTAGAAGCAGTAGAAGAAGCTTTTACTTCAGAACATTGGATCGTGAGAATTTATAAAGTTCTTAAAAAAGAAAATAGAAAATAAATTTCCCTTTTTTTTATAATTATGATTCATTTCTCACAATCTGAATTATGTGATAGTTTATTATATTTATTTTATTTTTAATTTCTTATAAAGGAAGACCAAAGAAAAATAAAACTATTGTTTACCTTTTTTTTTTTTTTTTTACAAATAAAAAAATGTTACAGCGGTTAAAAGCCTACCGTGAATTTTGTTAAAGATCGAAACTGATTTAGATATCTCTTTTAAAGATAAAAAAAAAGATTTTTTATTACACACTGTTATTTATTTTATTGATTGACATAGTCTATTATCAAAAAATTTCTTTACTGATAAACTGAAAAAAAAAGATTTTTTGTTTAATAAACAAATTCAAAAATAAAGATTGCAAAGATTGAAAATAGAATTGAATAATTACTTTGAAACAGTATTGTCTTTTGATTTTTTGGGTCTTGAGAAATTAAACATACATTAAAAACCTGAAAATTTTAATTTTTGTTGCTAATCATCAGTTTCTTAGAGAAAAATTCAGCTTTTAATTTTTAACTCATGTAGAAATTTTTTGATTTGTGATAAAATTTCATGGTTAGAAATAGGGTTAGTATATGACTTTAAAATCTCACCCCTATAAAGGAAAGTATGGGATGGAAATTAAATTTTCTATTCATCCAGAGATTTCACCATTGGTTTTAAACCGAGATATTGATATTTGGAATTTTTTATTTTTTGATTCTAAAGTAAAGTTTATGAAAATTTTACAAATAATTTTTTAAAAGTAGAGACACCATTTCTACACAAGTTTGAGGATTCAGTAGTTAGTTAATCATTTTCACCATAAAATTTAATAATCAAGATTTCTAGTTGGAAAGTTTAAGAATTTTTTAGAATTATTAGGTAATATAATATATAATTTTAATAAAAATTCATGTGTTCTGGGATGGTAGTTTTTTTTTTTTTTTTTGTTTTTTGATTAATGTTTATATTTCCAAAATCTATTGATTTGCTAATCAAGGCAAAATTTAACAAAAAAAAAAAAAAAACTAAAAAAAAACTTATAATAGTAGAGTCCAAACTATAAATATATTAATAATGATAATCAGGGATATCTCATTAAATTTTGTAAGAGACTCTAAAATTAAAAAATGAAAACAATATTTAAAAATAGATTTCACAAATTATTCCAACAAAAATTTTTCTAATTGTGATAAAATAAAACACAATCAAAAAATTTTCATTTCATACAATAATTACTCTCAGCTTTACTATTATTGAAGATATTTATCGTTTCCTTTGGGACTGTCCATTTTATGAAAAAAAAATCCAAAATTTTAGATTAAAGAATTAAGTACAAATAAATAAAAATAAAAAACAATTAAAGAATGATAATTTTGATGTTATTCATAATATAGACTTTTTATTTTTCTTATCACTATAAAATGACCAAAAAAATATTCTTCTTTTTTGAAATTTCAAAAAAAAACCTTGAAAAGTAGGGGAGTGCCGTTGAGTGATGTAGAATATCTTTGAGTGCCTAGCTTTTACAGAATTTAAAAGAATGGAGAAAAATCATAGATTTTACTCTATTCTTTTTAATTAAAAAAAAACTAATCACTGTAAGAGGAAATTTATTTCCTCTCTCCAAAATAAAATAATACAAAAATACATTTTTCAGACAAAAATACTTGTTTATTTGGTTAAAAAGAAAATTTATTCATTTTTTTTTTTTTTAAAAAATTTAAAAGATTTGATTTAAATTCAGAGATAAAACTTTTTGATCTTTTGAAAAAAACAGATAAAAGTCGAGTTCTTTTGAAAAAAAATGATGTTACAATTAAACCTTAAGTTTATAAATATATATATCCCGAACTCCCAAATATTGAACAAAAAGAATTCAATCAGTGAAAAATGAATCATTGAATAAAAAAAATTATTTTTTGTAATTTAATTGATTACAAAAGTATTCGTTATTAAAATGAAAATTTTATTTTGAAAAAAACAGAAAATAATATCAATGATCGAAATTATTTTTAGTTGTGATTTTTGTAATGAATCAACCAATAACAATTATCGAGTTCTTATAATTTCAAATTATATTATTAAAACAAACATCTTTATTAAATGTTGAGAGAACGATAAAAATTTAATTTGAAAGGCTCTTCTTTAGAATTAAACAAAAAAATGTAAAACAAATTATTGTATATATATATATATATATATATATATATTTAATTTGTTCCTTTTTCTTCATTTAATCAAAAATTTAAAATCAATAATAATTTTTAAAAAGCGTGACAAAAAAAGTTTTTAAAAGTTTATATCTAAAACATTTGACAAACTTCAATGTACATATTTTCATGCTTATATTTTAAAAAACTGTTTTGTAATACTTTTCAAAAACAACTTTATCATTTTTATGATTTTTCATAAAAAAAAAAAAAAAAACAAATATCAAACAAAATTTATCTTCATCTTTTTATTATTTAGATTAATTCGAAGAGATTCATGCTTTCTGTCATATCGTCAATTGATTTAATCATTTCTTTTATTGTTTGATTAGTTTCCATTAACTCATTACTTGCGGTTTGTGAACTTTGATAAGACATTTCTAATGTTGAATGGACTGCATTCAGATGATGATCTAGTTGATTATCTTTTTTAGTTTTCATCTCGACCACATTTTTTTCGATTGTAGTTAAAATATTAAAATACTTTTTTACTT
Source organism: Anaeramoeba flamelloides (assembly GCA_027625915.1). Classification (NCBI taxonomy): domain Eukaryota; family Anaeramoebidae; genus Anaeramoeba; species Anaeramoeba flamelloides. The sequence goes on along the minus strand of JANTQA010000032.1, from coordinate 3,995,361 downwards.
TTTTGTCGATCATTTTCTCTGTTAATTCTTGATTTGAATATGGCACTGAATTTCTTCTCATTTTTTTAATTGGAAGGGTGGAGTTTGTCAACTTGTTTACTTTTTTGCCCAATTCTAATTTTTGAAATTGGGACTTTAGTGTTTGTAATTTAAACCTTTTTTTAAATTTGTGAGATCCTTCTTTTTCTTTTTTTTCTTCTTTTTCTTCTTTTGGCTGTTTTTGTTGTTTTTGTTCTTGTTGTTCTTGTTGTTCTTGTTGTTCTTTTTCTTTTTTTTCTTTACTCTTCTTATCTTGTTTCTGGTTTAATGTTTTTGTTTCTTTTTCTTTTTTGTGATTTTGGTTTGTTATATTCTTCTGATCTTGAAGAGAACTTTTTTCTGTTTTGGTTTGTTTTTCATCAAAAATTGTATTAACGATTGATTTGGCACCTCCTTTAAGAGACTTGAAAATATTTGTTGTTGGAATAAGACTTCTTTTTTTATTTGTAGTCACTTTGGGGGATTGCCTCTTTTTTATAATTTTTTTCTTTTTTTTTTTAGAAGATTCTTTATGGGGCTTTACAATTCCTTTTTTTATTTCTTTGTTTGGTACTTTTTCTTTTTGGTTTTGAAGATCAGTTTCTTTTCTTGTTTCTTTTTCTTTGTCTTGATCTTTTCTTTTTTCACTTCCTTGTTCCTTTTGCTTCTCTTTTGTAGATTCGTTTTTTAAATCTCCTTTAAAATTGTCATTGTCTTTATTTGTTTCTTTTTTGATCTTTTCGTTGGGTTTTTGATCAGAGCCATTCTGTAAATCATCAACACTGCTTTTTGTAGGTGTTGTGGCAATTTGTTTTTTTAAATCATCAATTTTTTTTCGATACTTGTTATATTGAAAGCTTGTAAATTTGTTATTCTGATCAGTTTGTCCTGTAGTTTTATTATTACTACTCCTATTTCGAGAGTATTTTGAGAGATACTTGTCAAGGTTTGGTGAATTTTTTTTTGTTGGTTCCTTTTTCTCTGTGTTTTGTGTCATCAAGATTGAAAGACAACAAAGAAGAAAAAATAAAAAAAATTTTTTTTATGGTGGTGAGTTTTTGAAGATCTTGAAATTGCGATTTTTCAAAAATATGCTGTTTGTTTTGCTTTGAAACCGATTATGGTAAAATTTTCGTCAAATGGTATCTCAGACTTTATTGTTATTTAAGACAAATCCGGTATTTTATAAATAAAAGATATTTTTCAAAAAATAAATTCTTACAACTCTCAAATAACTTTTTTCATTGTGTATTGTCTACCAAATAAAATGTGCTTTTTTTTGTTTAAAATCTATTTTTGTGTTGAAATAAAACCTTTAGTTTCTGGTTCATGTTTATCGAACTTTTTCAAATGAAAATCTCATTTATTATAACAGATATTGTTAAGTGACGGTACAAAATAATTTGAACTTACTGTAGTCAAAATAAAGCGTGTGGAAAAGTTTAATCTGTGTTTCAAAATAGAAAGCTATTTTTTTTGTTATAGAAGACCTATACATCAAGCAACCACAGAAACTGATAATAAACCCTAATTAAAAATGGACTTTGGTTTCTGAAAGATCTATTATTAAAAAAGAAATTAGCAAAATGAAGGATCAAATTGCAAAATTTATCTCTCAAAAAATAGAGAAAATTTCTGAAATTTTACATTAAAAAAACACCAAAAAAATTCAAAAAAAGAGAAAATTATAAAAAATTTTCAACAAATTTAATGGCTCCCTAATTTAAATTTTACTGAAAATAACCAGATCTTTACTTTCAAAATTGATTTGAACTTAGGTATATTATGGGGTAGTAAATTGGATATTGAATTGAATTTTATAATTGATAACAATGTTTATGGGGGGTTAGGTTACATTTTTAACTTGTTTTATTTTTATTTTCATTTTTTACTTGTTTAATTTAATAAGGATTTTTTTTTACCTTCTCCCTTTTTCTTTCTATGGTTTACTTAAAATTTTGGTATTTTTTTAGCTTTTTTACTTTGAATTATAAAAATAGACATGGTTCAACATACCATTATTTACAAGTGTTCACTTGATATTTTTATTTATACTTGATTTGAATTCATATTTATTAAGAAAATTAGTTTCAAAAATGAAAGAAAATAAAAAAAAATTGTCTTTCTTTATTATGATAAATTATAAATGTTTGAAAAACAAGTATATTGACGTGATTTTCTATGATTCTTCTTTGTGTTTAGTTCGGTTTTGAAGGTGATCAATTTGGCATATATGTGGAAATGTGGAAATCAAAAATAATAGAAGAATTTTTCTTTGTATTTTCAAATAGTATTAAAATCCAAGAAAATCATGTCAAAAAGTATTTGATATTGGATGAAAATAATCAAATACTATCAATGAAAAAAAAAATTAACTTTATTTTTTTTATTGTTCAAGTTTTCTACTTTTTTCCAAATTTTATTTTAATTAAATGGCTGGATGTTTAATTTCACCAAAACTCTGAATAGTTTGTATTAGAAATAATAAATATATTTTGCGAGAAACAAAAATTATTGACATCCAATAAATTAGGGGATGATATAAGTTTTTGCAAGTAGGAATACTTTTTGAGTATCAAATAGAGGAAATATTCTGCTCTTAAGAATTCTTGATGACTTCAATTCAAGAAAAAAGCAAACATAAAGGAAAAAATCTGAAAAAAAAAAAAACTAAGGTCCCATCACAATTCCATTTATGTGAATTGTCTTGATTCTGAGGATATAATAGAACAAATCAAGTAATTTGAGAGTCAATCACCAGAGATAATGTGATTTTTTCAAGTTAGAGTTGTTTATTAAGAATTTTTGTGATGATCTTCATTTGTATTTAGGCAAGAATATCTTGTTATTATTTTTCTTTTTCATTCTCTCATTTCATAATAAGGGTGTTTGCCAATTTAAAATATTTTTTGTTCATTTTTGATTAAAAATACCTATAAATGTCATTATATGTCCCTTAGACCCAAAAAACACTAAAAATGGAAAACTGATTAAATGCCCTCGATTAAAAAAATTAAAAAAACTAAATGAAAAAATAAAAATAAATAAAGTTTCAATTTAACTTTTTCTTGAAAATATTTTTTGCCAAAATGATTGAATTCAAACTTGAAATTATGTATATTTTTATATACAATATCTTATTTTAACTCATTTACTAAAACAAATTCTTAATTATGGGAATTTTATTTTCATAAAAGGGACTAATTAGGTCTTCAAACTTTTTTTTGATTTTTAAATGGTATTATTCAAAAAAAAGTTATTTATAAAAGATAAACTCTCTGGAAAAGCATTCTAATTTAATATATTAACTTGTTCTTTGATTTCAATTTTTACTCAACCCCAATTTTTTAAAATTAAAATAAAAAAGTGTTGGTAATTTCAAAAAATATTTTCGATATTCAAAATTTTAGATTGTTTGGATTCTAAAAAATATTATCCGAGTGGTTAATAGAATTAAGTTATTCGGCTAGCTTTCGAAAAATATTAATCAGAAAAAAAAACAGTGCTTTCTAATATTAAGGACATATACTCATATGGAGAATATTTCAATTTACATAGGTTCAGATTTATAAGGAGTTTATTACAACTTTGTGAATTGCCAACGAGTCCTTAAATTAAATAAAATTCTATATAATTATAATTTTTTCTCTTCTGAAATTAGAGTTTCATTAAATATTCTAAATAAACACAAGATTTATTTTGTTTAAAAAAGCACTAAAATACATAAAAAGAAAAATTTAAAAGAAGATACAAAAGTAATTCTTTTATTTTGAAAACTCTATTTTGGAAATCAAATAAACAAAAAAGAATTAATAATTGTTTCCAATTTATTTTCAAAATTAAAGATCAGGAAAAAATGAATTTTTTTTTGACAATCTACTTACCCCCAAGCCAGAAAAATATTTTTTCGAAACCTCCATCTGTATTCAATTCAGAAACATATATGATAATAAATGAGATAACAAAAAATATCTATTTTTTTAACTTATTTTTGTTTTAAATTGAAACCGAAACGGATCTAGTGAGCTATTCTCGATACCAATGGAGATATTGTTTTAAATTTTGTATTGATCAACAAAATATAAATTCAACTTTTCAGTTCTTAGCAAAACAACAAGAATAGCAAAATCCAAATAAATACTATCAATACTTTTTTGAACTTCAGCCTGACAATCTTCAAGATTTCTATCTCTGATATTCTTTCATATTTTTTCAAATTCCATATACTTAATACAAATCTTGTAAAGTGCAAAAAAAAGGGTAAAAAAAAAAGAATTAACAAAAGATAACCTTTTGAATTTAATTGAAATTATTGAAAGTTATCTCTAAAAAAAAAATATTTGTTTATTTTCAATATCCTGAAACTCTTTTTATGAAAACTGTAAAGTAGAAAGTTGGTAAAATTACAATTTTTTTGTAAATTTTTAAATGGTAAAAACTTTATCAATTGAAAGTTATTGAGAATTGATCTTGTAATATTCAATCAATATTTAGAACATTTTCAAAAAAACAAAAGGGTTGTGAAGTAAAAAAAGTGTCCACAATTTTTGTGTTGTTTTTGTCATGAAAAATGTCAAAACTTTTATTTTTTAACAACTTTAACTTTTTTCACTTTTTTCTAAAAAATATACCAACTTTGCTGTTGACCCACCGAAACACTAACACAAAGCACAAAGAAATAAAAACCGAACACGAAACTTTTTATATGTTTAAAACTTCAGAACAACTCACTTCGATTTTTGGAAGTTCTTCGACAACAAACGATTTTACAAAGCACTGCAATTTAGCAAAATTTGACTTTGGAACAAGTTTCAAGTGTGTTGGTGTTAACAATCAAAAAAGCGAAACTGTCACTGAACATCAAACAGAGTCGTTCAGCAAGACCAAAAATTTTTCTTCAAAAAAAAAAAAACTATCAAGTTCTCATACAAACAAATTTTCACAAGTAAGCAAAATTGTATTCCAAAAACAAGTCTAAAAAAAAACCTTTGTTTATGAAAAAGAGAAAAAGAAAAAACAAAAAAGAAAATTAATAAAACAAAAAAGAAAAAAGAAAAAAGGAAAAAAATCCTGACAAACCTTTTCTTCTTTTTCCAAAAAAAAAAAAATCTTTTTTTATTGAATCTATTCCTCGATCCAAATATTTTGAAAAAATTCAAAACAATGGGGCACCGTTATTAACCGACAACTTTTTTTCTCCACATTTTCCATTCATTAATTAAAAAAAAAAAAATTTTTTTTTGTTTTATTTTAGGAAAACCAAAAACTTTTCGAATCAATAAAGAATAATGAAGTTGAACAAGTAAGAAAATATTTAAAAGCAGGTATTCACCCGTTTGTTGAAAATCATAAGGGTCATACGGGTTTATATCTTTCGTCAAAATGTGCGAATTTGAATTTGACAAAGATCTTTTTATCTTATGAGACGCGGAACACGATCAATGGCAAAAGGAGCTTTGAGTCCTTTTTAGTTGCCGTCAGGAAGAGCAATTTACAGATCATTGAATTGTTTTTGCTGAACCATTTGAACCCGAACCAAAAGACATGCGATGGCGACACTGCGCTGCACATTGCAACGAAAGCAGGTAATTTGCAAGTGGCCTTTCTTCTGATCGAATATGGCTCATATCTCTCGAGTTTAGATCAAGAAAAACGCACTCCGCTGATGATTGCCGCCAAGTATGGCAGGTCTGAAATTTTACAATTGTATTTGAATAACCAAATCGATTTGGAAAGGAAGGACAAACAGGGGCGTAATGCGTTATACTTTGCGTGCGAGTCGGGCAATGTGAAGATCGCCCAGGAACTGATTCTAGCAGGCGCGCGTCTGAACACGAAAAGCGACAAGGGCAATTTCCCGCTGTACCTTGCAGCGCACCAGGGCAATAATGTCTTGGCACAACTGTTACTAAGCTCTGGCGCATATGTTGATCAAACCTACGATGGGTGGACCCCGCTATTGATTGCGTGCCAGAACGGAAGCCTACAGACAGTGGAAACGCTTCTCGACCATAATGCAGATCTTCACTATTGCGATCCAAAAGATGGCTTTTCCGCCGTTTTCATCGCAATTGAAAACAAGCATGTTGACGTCTTTGTCGAATTATTTAACCGCAAGGCAGACTTACAGTCAGTTAATTTCTATTCTGAAACCCCGATCCATATCGCGTGCCAAGTTGGTGACTTGGAGATTATTCAAATCATGATCCAAAACAATGTTGATTTTAATATCAAAGATGAAAACGAAATGACACCATTAATGGTTGCTGCCGAAAACGACCATGAAGAGGTTGTCAAACTATTATTAGACAATGGAGCGCAAATAGACGAAAATAATGAATTCCAAATAATTGACATCGAATCCTTTTCTATTCAAAAATTATTAAAATCCTATGAACAAATTTGTTTTGACTTTTTACAACTTTTTAATAGACAAGAATTCTGCAATTATTTTCTGAATACTAATTATAACGAAAAAATTGGATTTCATAAAGAAATGCTAATTTGCCGTTTAGTGAACGACAGTAATACCGATAATAATAATTGTAAATGTAACACTAGTAGGAGCTGGAGTAATAATTCTAATAATAATACTAGTAATAATACTGATACTAATACCAATACTAATACTACTCCTAATAAAGATGATGATGTTGGTTTTAATGAACTTTTAAAAACTCTTAAATGTTTTAAAATAAAACAATTAAAACATTTCCTTTCTTGGGTTTATTCTGGTTTGATCCAAAATAATGAACAAAAAAATTCAATAAAGGAAATCTCAAAGTTATTAAAATTAAATTGGAAATCAAAAACAGGTAAAGTTTCCTTTGTTAACGATCTAAAAAAAATATATAATATGAATGATTCTAAAGATTTTGCTTTGAAATTGAAAAACAATTCAGTTGTTAAAGCGCACAAGTTTGTTTTGGCAGCCAGAAGTGAAATGTTTAGAGGCTTGTTTTTAAGTGTAAAGGAAATAAAGCAGGTTACAGACCAAACAAAAAAATCCCAACAAGCTCTTTCAGCTTTAATTCACTATTTTTATTCAGATCAATTGCCATTAAACTTGTCTGAAAACATTTTGGATCAATTGTTTGACGCAGTTGATTATTATCAATTAAGTACCGATTCAAGTTTGTTATATTTGATCGAGAATTAGAATATTTTATCTTTGTTTTTCCTTTATTTATTTTTTTTTTTTGATTTTTGTTATTGTATACAATATTTATTAAAAAAAATTATAAATTTTTTGATTTTTAAGTTTCTTTTATTTATTAAGATTAATCGTGAAATCTTTTCTCTTTTTGAAATTGAATTTAATTCCTAAAATGGTGTGTTTGGCATTATTTTTTCCATTTTAATTAGAAATCAGAATGCGTATTTTCAACCGAAATTTAAAATTAAAAATATTTAAAACCACTCTGTAGTTTAGCAATTATAAAATATATCATCTTGTTTTTTGAAATATCATGGGTAATAGTTAAGTTAGTTATTTCTTATGGGAATTGTTCGAAGGATAAAATATTTTCCTCTTTTTTCTCAAATTTACAGTATATGCTAAATCCAACATTTTCCAACATACATGAAAACTTTTCCATTATTTAGTGTTAAAATACTTGTTAATTTGTTTTTTTTTTTTCAATTTTAAAAGTAAATTGTCAAATTTAAATGTTGTATAAGATAAATAAGTAGACAAATTTTATAATATTTTAAAATATTTATTCGTCTCATTGTGATACTATAACATTATGTTATATCTCTCAAATCATAAAGTTTAGATAGGGTAATATGTAGAGCCAAAAATACTCTCCCCACCTAAAAACATAATAACTCAAGAATAAGTTAATTTGGCACCAAAAAACCATATTTAATATTTCTCCCACCCAAAGTGAAATCTAGCAAAAGTAAAAAATCGTAAAAAAAAGCATAATATAAATAAAAATAATACTCATAGTATATTTTGGGCTAAATTTTCAGGATTTTTTTTAACTTTCAATAAAAAATCTATTTTTCCAAAAATTAAAAATTTAATTTAATGTGAAAATTGATCAGAAAAAAGTATTAAAATGGATCGTTTGAGAACGAAGAAGAAAATAGGAATTATTTTTTAAACAGAAAGTAACTATTTTCTTTGAAAAGCAGAAATTAAAAAAGTTATTAATAAAAAGTATCTTGCTAAAGAATACCTTCAAATCGACCAATGTTATTAAAAAAAAAATGATAAAACGAATTATAACAAAAAGAAAATAATTATTATGATATGCCGATATTTGATTTTTTAACGAAACAGTTTTGAATAATTTGAATTTTTTCACATTAATATTTCCCACCTAACAAAAAAAGAGAAATCGAAAGTTGTTATAAATTTTAATATTTAATTTTTTTTTTTTTTTGGAATTGTTAATTTATCTATTTAAAATAGAATTTACTTAGAAAATAGTCTCAATTTGTAGAATTATTATGTTGAATTGAATTTACTGAAGAAATAACATTTTAAATTAAATTATTATCTTCATTAGTTAAAAAACTATCCTTAATTAAAAAAATAAGAAGAAAAATTTATTCAAAATTCAAAGATAGAATAATCATAAGAATTGTAATTGTTTTCTTATAGGATTTTTTTTCAAATTGTTAGTTTGAAAGGTAATGAAGGTATTAAATTACTTGATAAATAACCAAAATGTGCCCTAGATTTAAATAATTAAATAAATCTTTTTTGATATTTATTTGGAGGATAGGAAATTTTTTTTCGATTACATTCTTTAACTTTTCCAGAATTTAAACGAGATGATTAATATCTTTAATTTTAAAAAATTATTTACAATTCCTAGAAATTGTCTTTAGATTTTCTTGAGTTTTCTGTTTATTTGTAAAATCAATAGATTTTCGTTAGGTTTTTTTGAGTTTTCTATTTATTTGTGAAGAGATCTAGTTTAATTTTAGTTATTTAAAGACAATTTCTTAGAACTTATTGTTATTTTTTATATTAAAAAAAAGATTGTAATTTTTTTGTGTTTTCTGTTTATTTTGAAAATCAATATTTTTTACAATCAAAAGAGAAAACTCAGAAAACTGCCGTTAGGTTTTCCAGAATTTAAAATAATTGAGTTAAATCTTTGATTTTACTCTATTCTTTTGAATTCTGGAAAACCTAGGCACTTGACTGTATTTTAAAGCATGTGGCCGTACTTGACAAAAATATTTTACAATAATTAAAAACCCAAAAAAGATTTATTAAACAAAAATATTTAAGTTATCCATCAAGCTCAACAATTCTAAAATTCAGAAAATTAACTAATTGTCTAAATAGATATTGCTATGTGTTCAATAAAAATTCAAACAGATTTTGTCCTTTATTTTTAAAATGTGAACAAATAGATTAATGGGAAATATTGATAATAATTGAGGGGTATATCCTTCCTATGAAAATGATAGATTGACTTTTTTAAATAACAAGTTAAAAGAATTAAATTTTAATGAAATAATATGAAAATATGTTAGTTTGTAAATTATTTTCATAAATTAATAATCGTTAAATCTAGGATTTTACGCTTAAATTCCTTTAAGGAATTTAAGTATAATGGTCACTTCGAGTGTAATTTACACTTCCTCCCAGATAAAAAATAAAAAATAAAAAAAATAATTATTTTTTTTTTTTCGATAATTGAATTTGGTTTTTTTAAAATTTTTAAATTGGTGCAAATATATATATATATATATAACGAGAACAATATTTTTTGATTTACTTTGTAGTTTAACATTTCTTTTAAGGTGTTAAGTACATTTTTCAAATTTTGAGTGCCATCAATTATGTAAAAAGGAATTATTCAAATCATTTCTTTAACCAACTATATTGATATTTTAATAAATATGGAAGTGGAACATGTCCTAATTTAATATATTTTCGTCCAAACTAAAAAATGATATTCAAAAAAATCAAAAGATTGATCAAAAAAAAATAAACATTGATCATTTATTTCTTGATCTAATCTGTAAAATTTGATACAATTACTTATTCTTTATTTAGTTTTATTTTTAATACTTTTTGAAAATAATTTCGTTTGGAAAATTTTTGAGAAAAATATTACTTTTTATTTCTAAAGAATTTCCCAAAATGAATAAAATGATCCTATTTCTATTTATGTTAATCTAATTCTTGATTGAGTTCAGAAAATAGGATGTTTTTTTTTAATTCCTCTTTGAAAAATAAAGATTTATTGGACCTATTCGTTCGATTTGATAATTCTTTATTTTCGATAAATTAGGAACTAAAAATAATTCTGAATATGATTTGAATTTTTATCAAAAATTTTCTTTTTCTTTTGGGTTTAATCTTTCGTAACTATTTTTTGATTCCAAGAATTCGGCCCCATTATTTTAATTTTTGAAATAGTATTCTTTATTTAGGCTTTTGTTTGTTCAAAATAATTGAAAAATGAACTTTAAAAGCAAATTTGGTAAAAAAATGTTTTTTAAAATAAAAATAAATAGTAATAGTACGAGAAATTCAAGGTAAAAAATAGTTTGGATTGATACAAACTAAGAAGATAAAGAAAACAAATCTTGGAAAATAGGCTTTTGTCGATTTTTTTTTTTTTCAGTCTTGATTTCAACAAATATATTTGGGAATGTGATCTTTTATTTATGGTCTTCTAAAAAAGAAAAGATTTGTTTCAAAGACACACCTCTTTTCGGGTATTTTTTAAAGGTTTACTGTTTGATTAATTTTACTCGTTCCTATAAACACATTTCTAGATCCCAAACCAAATTTAATAAAACCAAAAATTAAATCACAAAAATATTATTCAAAAAATCGAAAAATTAAAGATTCAACTCTGAATTACTTTGGGTTCTTTTTTTTTTTCACAAATAGAGCTGCGAATGATGTTTTGGTTTCAAAGTTTCAATATCTGGTGGCACACAAAAAATATTTTTCAGTAAGGTTTACACAATTAAAATTTTTCAAAATGCTAAAATGTACTTACTTCCTTAATATTATTAATCCAGGAAAAATTAAAAATTATTATTATTTACACTCACCTTAATTATTGGTAATGAAATAAAAATAAATATTTGAAAATTTAGAATGAAAATAAAGTAATTTTTTTTTATTAAAATAGTATTGAAATTTACAATAAAATTTTTGATGTATTATAATTATAATCATTTTATAAAAAATACATTGAAGTAGTTCTTCTAAGTTTTACATTTCGTTTTTCTTGAGGGGCTGCATCAAATACTTTGAAAGAATGATTTAATTCTGAATCAACTTTCATAACAGAAGCGCTATTTGCACATCTATAGAAATAATTTGGTGCAGACCAAACAGTAACAAGTTTTTTGTCAAAAGAATATTGAAATCCATCTTGGCATAATTGATGGGCTCTTGCAATTAATTCCAAATTATTTACCTTCTGAAATTCTTCGACAACAGTTTTTCCAAAAAAGAAACCAGCGCCTATTTATTTTTATTTATATATTTATTATATTTGTTATAAAAATTATTATATTTTAGAATTATTGAATTTATCAATTATGATTTATTTTAAAGAAAAAAAATTGAAAAAAATAAAGTTTTAATTTTTGAAAAATATTTAATTTTCCAAAGAAAGTGATTTGTATTATTAAAAAACAATTTTTTTTTTTTTAGAAGAAAATTAATTTATCCTAAATTAAGGTTATTCAATTAAAAATTCAATATAAAAAGATCACAATCTACAGAAAAAAGTTGTTTAAAAAAAAAAAAAAGAAAGAAATCAAGAAATGGATATATTTTTTATATTTAAACAAAATTATAGTTTTGGAAAACTCACAAAAGTGGATTTAAGTTAAAAAATTAGAAACAATATCAAAAAGAATTATAAATTAAAAATATTTTAATCCAATTTAGTAGATGTTTGTACCACTAAGAAAGGATTATTTTTGAATAAATTCAAGGGGATAAAGTTCCTATACCCCAACAAGATACATACACACACACACACACACACATATATATATATATATATATATATATATTTATCTATTAATGCTAAAAGTTTCCTAAAAATAGAAAATTTGCAAAAAAAAAAAAAGAAATATCCTGACTCAATCTTTGAAACAATCTTAAGGTAGCATAATGAAATTTTTTTAGAAAAAAAGAAAAACTATTTTTGTTTTTTTTTACAATGTTCAAAAACATTTTTAATATGATTTGGAGTTATTACTAATTTTAAAAAAGAAAAATTTGGTTTAAATTAATACTTTATGGTAAAAAAAGAATTACATCCATATTCATTTAGTTTAATAATTAGCACCATTCATAATTTTGAAATAAAAGATTAATTTCAAGTCACTTACTAAAAGAAAAAAAATACTAAAAAAATTTTGGTTCAAAGTTGTTAAGTGACTGACTGAATTTGAGTTTCAGCGAATATTACTTTTATTTCCAACTTCATATTTTTTGACTTTAAAGAATTTAAATATAAGAGATATTGTTAAAGAAATTATGGTTTTTTTTTTTTTTTAAAAAAATTTTTGAGTTAAAATCATTTTCTCCTTTCAAAATCTCAGAATTTCACTTCAAAACGCTAAAAAAAATAAAATAGTTTTATGCTAATATCCAACAACTTTATTTCAAAGTATTAAAGGGTTTAGAGTATGTATATAAAGATAATTCAAAATAATTTGGGTGACTCGAGACATTACTGATAAATTCAAATAAAAGTATTCAAATTTTTGGTTCATTTTCCTTTTTTCAAATTTTTTAAACCTTAACTTTGAATATAGAAATTTATTGGTTTAAATCCTAGGAAACTTTGTAAATTTAGTTGATTTTTCAAAATATTCCTTGAAATGAAATGTTTTGAATGGAGAGTTATCAGGGTGTTAAAAAAGGAAATTGAAGTAAAAAAATTTTTTGTAAAGTTTTGAAAAAAACCAGAAAAAAATGGAAAAAAGACCTCTAAAAAAAAACTATAAGATTTTAATTTTAAAATTGCCAATAATAAAGACACATATAGATAAATTGCTCAGGGAAATGAATATAAAAGAAATTGGTGACATTACTATAGAATATTTTCTTATAAATATGATCCAACATTTGATAAAAAAAAGATCTCAAATCCAAATGATTTTTGATCACATAGCTAGACAAATTCATCTCAATTCCAATAACTTTAAAGCACCTGTGTAGGTATAAAAACAAAAACTCAGAAATTTTGCATTTTTTTTTATTTTCACTTTTTTGGAAAAGTTCTTTTCGAATTTTTTTCCAAAAAAATTAGGAAAAAAATAAAAACAAATGAAGAAAAAAATTTCATTGAAAAATCTCAATGACAAAAAAAAAGTTACTTGGAATGGAATAGTAAACACTTGAAATTCCAAGTAAATTAGATCTTGAGTCATACAATAAAAATTATTATTTTTCCACACTTTTACTCTTTTATTTTTTTCGATTTATTTTTGATACGTAATTGCTTTGTAATTTTTTTTTATTGCAAGGCATATAGTTGCTAAATACATTCGTGTCATTCTATTCAGTTTCCAAAAAAAAAAATTTGTTCTTTAATTTTTCATTTACCAAGCAAAATTTCTTTTTTTTTTTTCATTTTCTTTTTTTTTCTTTTTGACTAAATTTCAACTTGCACTTTATTGTGTTTGAAAAATTCTTCCATTGCTAAATCTTTCAATGATTAAATTGTTTCCCATTTTTAATCCTCCCTTTTAATTCTCTGAACTTTTGACCCATTTGCTTCGTAACATAGATTACTGTTTTTTCATGCTTGAAAAAAGACTTTTCAATAAATGATTTTCAAAAGCCAGATTTTTTCCTTTTGTACTCAAAATACTCCTTTAAACATTTTTCTTATCTATTTTTAAATTTTTTATTTTTTTTCTTATTCTTTTCCTTTTTTCATTCTTTCTTTTTTTTATCAAATCTTTATTCCAACTCTTCCTCGAAAACTAAATGAAATTTAAAATACTAATAAAAACTGTGTTTATTAACTCTTTGAATTAGAAGGTTAGAATTTAGACAGTTCAAAATTCGATCTTTTACAGATAAAGTGTTTTCTAAGACTTGATCCTTAACAATAAATCTGAATGTAGTATAGCCATTTTAAAAAAGTTAGAACTTTTTTTTTTTTAATGAGATTGTCAGAATTAAATATTTTTTAAAGTTTTCTGTTTTAATAAAGTGTGGACTTCTTTTTCAAAAAAAGTGCTTTTCTTCAGACTCCAGCCTCTACACTATATTTAAAAGGCCGGCCCTTTACTTTATTAAAAATAGAAATCTTTCAAAATGTTTTTAATTCTGAAATAGTTTTAACTTTTTTAAAATTAGAAAACTTGATAAAAGTTTTTAATTCTGAAAAAGTTTTTACTTTTTTAAAATAAAAACTTTCAAAAAAGTTTAAACAAATTACATCACATTTTTAAAACAATTGTAAAAAATTATTAAGATTTTTTTGAATTTATTGGCTCTGTAGAAAAAAAATTGATTTAAATTTTACGCTCGGCTTGATTTAGATTTCCTAAATTTTTTGAGATTAAAAAAAATGATTTTTATTCAAATCTTAAATTTACAATTTCCTTTAACAGAAAACCAATTAAATGAATCGTGTTGAAGCGCCCATTAAATTTCAGTCACCACTAACACATAAATTTGGATCTTTTGTCAAAGATCCAAAAAAAAATACTGATAAATTCTAATAAATTTCAAAAAATTTTTAGTTCAATATCCATTTTGATAAATCTTTGAACTATTTCTTATCAAACAGTCCAGTACAAAGAAAATTTTGAAGAACAACTAATTTTACAGAGTTTATTAACACTTGACCGCATAAAATGCTTTATTCAAAGCTTGAGCAGAATAATTTCAAAAATGGAAAATCAAGGAAAAATTTCAAAACATAAATTGCAATTTATCAGTATCAAGATTTCATTTTTTAGTTTAGAGCTTTGCTTAATTGTATTTGTAATTGCGTAAGTGCTTATTAAGTTTGACATTTTAAGTTTTGTTTCAAAACCGTGCTTATTGAAAATTAAATTATGAAATTTGCAACAAATTTCTTTTTTTCAAACATATACAACAAAGTCAATTGTTCAAAAACTACAACTCTTCTTTGACTAAAAAAAAGGAAGAGAATTTTTTCAAACAAAATGGAAAAGAAATTTTAACAATTTTTAAAGCTCACTTGTAATTCCCGTTTCTATTTTTAGAACAAAAGAATTTTTTTTTTTCAAAAATAAAGAAAGAAAGAAAGAAAAAGAATAAGGAAATTAGTTGTAGGAGATTACCTCTTGGATTCAATTCCCAAGACGCTGTTTTTTCATCGGGATCACTCCATAGCAAATCACACATTGGCCCTTCGTGTGGAACTTCAGTTTTTCGATCAATTAATCTAATCTATAGAAATTTTTGAGAAGGGAAAAAAAAATTTTCATAGTTGGGCAAATGATAGACAAACCAAGAAAGATTTTTATAAGGAAAAATAAAGAATTAAGTATGGGTTGTTTTGTTGTTAAATTTCAAATTCTTTTCTGTTTGAAGAAGTTGGCAAATTAAACAAAAAAAAAAAAAAAAAAAAAAATTACTTGGTTCAGCGTATCTATTTTTGGAGAAAGTCCACCATGAACACAAAAAATTTTATTTTCTACAATAGCTGAAAGAGATAGGTAGTCAAACAATTCTGTGCAATATCTCCAAACAGAAGAATTACCAAATTTTTTCATGCACTCATCATAAAATCCATATACTTGGGTGATTTGCCTTGACTCATGGTTGCCTCTAATAAGAGTGAATTTGTCAGGATACCTCACCTTCAGAGTTAAAAGCAATAAAAAGGTCTCGATCGAATAATAGCCACGATCGACAAAATCGCCCATAAAAAGGTAACTTGTGCCTGGTGGCTTGCCACCGATTTCAAAAAGTTCTTTTAAATCCCAAAATTGTCCATGAACATCTCCACAAATCTATTAAACATTAACGTTGTCGTATTCATAAATATAGAATTTGGGTAATTGTTATTATTTGGAATATTAACGTGGGTGATTTGAATTTTATTGTTCATTTTATTTTTCATAAAAGTGAAAAAGAATTAGGAATTATTAATCAGAAATTTTTGTTTTTGGATTGGAAAGTAGAGTGTTTAAAAAACAAAATTGTGAAAAAGATTATCATGAGAAAAAATTACAAAATTAACTTTTTCTTTTTCTTTTTTTTTGTTTTTTTTTGTTTTTTATATTTTTTTTGTCGAAATAAAGTTTTTGTTCAAAATTAGCAAAAATTGACTCTGAAATTTATTTCAACAAATCGTTAATAAGTCTTCAAAAACCTGAAAAATAAATTTTGGGAATAATTAATTCTTGTTTTCTTTTGTTTTGTTTGATTTAGTTTAGGTTTGATAAATTAAAATAAGAAGAGAAATTGTGAATAAAATTAATACTGTGATTGGTGCCTTTAAAAAGATTGTGTTGCCTTCTTTGAGAAAGATCTGTCTCGCTTTAAGACACACAAATTGGATCTCTTTTTCAGTAGGTACAAGACAATTTTCTAGTTTTTCTAGAATTTTATCAATCGCTCCGTAACTAGACATAGTAAATTAAAACTATAAAAAAATAAAAAATGGGTTTTTTACTTTTTTTAATTTCCATTATGAACATTTTGGATCAAACCAATTTAACAAAGAACTTTGTAATTCTATTTTAAAGTTTCCAATATTTATTAAACAATTTGAGAATGGTTTGTGAATATTAAATCGGAAAAAGTTTTTCATCATTTTCTGATTTTTGGTTTTATAAATAGGGTTTTCAGAATATCAATTGAAATGTCTGTGCTTTCTATTTATTGGGTAGTAATACTTTGGTGGCTGAACTATTTGGTTGGTGTACATTGTGCCAACGAAGTTTCCTAAATGAAAGGAAACTAAGAATTGAAAAAGATAATTAGCTGAAATTATATCCTGTTGAGATTTACACAACCAGAATTTATTTATTTGAAATTTTAAAATAGTTCCACAAATTTGGATTAATTTTACTAATCACAAAGAAGTTAGCACAACTGATTTTAGATTTAGAATTTTTGATAATGATTACAACCTTCTTATTTTTGTCCAAATAATGTGTAGAAAAGTTTAATCATTGTTTCAAAATAAAAAGCTTGTTTTTTTATTATAGAAGACCTATAGATTAACCGATAGAAGAAACCAATAATAAACCCAAAATAAAAATTGTGTCGCTTCTTAAAGTCATAATATTTAAAAAGAAATTTGAAAAAAGAAAGGATTAAATTGGAAAAATTTATCTCAAAAAATTGGAAAATTTTTCGGAAAATTTTTATTCACCTTGAAAAGTTCAAAAGTCCTGTTTGTGTGTTATTACCTTTTTATATTCAACTATTATTGGATTTAGAGATACTGGGTATAATTATAAAACCCATTTCAAAATCATTTACCGATTAAAAATCAATTTTTGAAAATAAATATTTTTATAAATTGAAGTTATCTAGATTAATAAAAAAATCACCATTTTTAATATTCAGTACTATACACTCGAGATATTTTTTTTTTGTGGAAAAATAAAATAAAAAAAAGTAAAAAAAAAAATAAGAAAAAATTGTGCCATTTATTCTGAAACACAGTTTACCTTCATGTTTATCTGGAGGGAAAGTTTAACAAGATCAAACAAAACTAATTTTAAAATAACCTTGAAAAGGCCCCAAAATCAAAACCCTCTTGGTTTAGCATTTAATATTCAAATATTCCAGAGCTTAGTGAAACAAAATAAATATACTCGAATATAAAGTAGAACGTAAGAAAAATAAGAGGTATATAAAACCGATTTTAAATTTGCCTCAAAATTTCCTCTATAAAAAAAAGTTTTTGCATCCAATAAATCATTTTCCTTTTATTGAAAAAAAAAAAAAAACCCCAAAAATTATAGTATTTTGATTTTCCTTAAACAAATTATCCATTGAACTGTTTTCTATATTTAAAAATTATATTCCAAGATCCAGAGAACATAAAAAATGGATACTTGTTAAAAAAGCAAAACGGAATTTTTTTAGTAGTGTTATCAAAACTATTTGACTTACTCTTTTTAGAAATTCAATTAACCACCTTTGAAATCTTATGTGACTCACTTTTATTAATAAAGATAAAAATTTATTTTTGGATGTCTAAAAAATTAATAAAACTAGTTTTTATTACCAAAAATTGGAGTATTTTAACTATTGAAATCCAAAATGAATTCTTTAGATAGATTTCAAATACTATCCCTATATTTTTGTTAATGCTCTTACAATCCCTTATCCCGATAATAAAAAAATTTTCATTTTGAATAGAGTATTTTTTTTTGGGTTATATTATTAAATTTCAAACTTGATCTTATTTCAAAATTGGTCAAATTGAATTATTTCGTATTTTTGAAGAGTTTTTTGATTATTATTATTGGAACAAAAGTTTTTAATGTTATTAATAATTGTGGGAAGAAAAATCAAGGAATTTTCAGATAAGACATCAAACCTCAAGAAAACTGCGGTTATGTTTTTTTTAATTGTTGAAATTAAAAAAAACTGAGTCATTCTATGGCACTCTACGGTACCTGAGAGTACTTTCCGAAATTTTAAATTTTTATTTAGAATTTTTTATCTAAACTATAATTCAGGAAAGATTATAACTCATAGGATATCTTTTCTTTAAAAAAAGAAAGGAAAAATTTTTATTTCTAAACAAAGACAAGAAAAAGAGAAAGAAAAGTAAGGAATAAAAAAGAGTAGGATTTATTGGTAAGAGTTAAGTGCACAAGAGCTCTTAATCTGTTAAAGAGAGAGTTTTGAAGTGGCTAAATTTGTGACTCCTAATTCAAAGAGTAGTCAAAAGAACCTTTTAATCACAGTCATTAGAAATATTTTAAACCCAATTTAGTTTTCTAAAAAAAAGAAGAAAAAAAAAGAATAAAAAATAAAGGAAAAAAAAAAAAATTAAGATATTAAAATAATATTAGTATTCAGAGGATACATGTTTCTGGTGAGTTGAATGACTTGCTATTTAGACCTAGATTTTAATGTATTTTTTCTTATAGCGTGTTGGGTCATATTAGTCAGAAAATATTCTATTGTGATTTCGTATATTTCTTTTGTATACATTTTTTTTGAACAACTCATCAGTAACCTCAAATGCAAGAGATACTAAATTCGAAATCTTTGACTTTTTTGAGCTCATTTTACAGTATTTTCTGTTTTTTTCATTTTTTTCGCATTTCCATATGAAGTGTCCAAATTAAAGAGAAGCAAAAAAATAATAAAAAAAAAAGGTAAAAACTTCATTAAAAAGTTTTATTTTACATCCCAAGTGTTGAACGGATTTGTTGTTGTTTCCCTTTATGTCGAATTTTTTTGTATCACCACCATAATTTGTTATAATAAAGAGATATAACTATTTGAACAACTAAAGATCAAATTAAAAAACTTACTTTATAAAGTTTTATTTAGAACGTTATAGATGTGTTTTATTTATAAAGCGCTGAGTTTAAGAATATGAATTTGTTTTAACTTTTTTTCTTTTTATTGATTTGACTTTTCTTCTTTTTTTTTTTTATTTATTTATTTTTTTTTTACAAGTTCCCGAAACCTTGCTTTCACAAAAGCCCAGTAGAAGATACCGAAGAAACAGCAAAAACCCAGTCCAAGTAACGACTTGATAGATTGCATGTAAAGTTCAATTTGGTTCACTTCAGGTTCGGTTTTAAATTGCATCAGTTGGATTCAGTTCTATTCAGTTGCACAAGTCAAGTTCAATTCATTTAAGATCTGATCAGAACAATTTTGTTCAAGATCTAATCATGAACAAGTTTACCAATTCTTATAATGATTTTTATTCCTTTTGACCTTTCCCAAACACCTAAAAAAACAAAAAGAGGAGGAATTAAAACATTAATTTGTTTTGATTAATAATTTATTTATATTAACTAAACTTAATAATACATACAAACAAAAATATATATGAAACAAATTTAATTAATTTTCTTCAGGGATATAAATTTTATTTATTGATAGTCCACTATTTATATTCACAGGCAAAAGACTTGGTATATCGATTTTTTAGATAATTTTACTACCAATTAAATCAGTTATCGTGTTCAATTTTAATAGAAATTTCTTCAGTTAAACATTTAGAAT
Source organism: Anaeramoeba flamelloides (assembly GCA_027625915.1). Lineage (NCBI taxonomy): Eukaryota > Anaeramoebidae > Anaeramoeba > Anaeramoeba flamelloides. The sequence continues at coordinate 3,975,185 of JANTQA010000032.1, read as the reverse complement.
CAACTTCACTAGTTAAATTTTTATTGTTGTTTTCTAAGCTTGTGTTTTTTAAATTATTATTATTATCTGTTGAATATTTTTCTTTTAAATTATATGTATCGAATTTTCTTTGTGAAAATTTGGAATCAAAAATGATAGTATAATATGGGTTATAATTTGAAAATTTTATTGAAAATCCACTTGTATTTTGATTTGGCAGAACATTTTGTATGATCCAATTTGTAAATTTCAATCTTTTTTTCCCAAATGAACGCGCATAATTTTTAAAAACATTTGGTAAAACAATTTTTTTACTTTTTTCAAGAATATGAGAGTGCCATTTTAAAACGGTTTTTGTAATTTTATTTAATTGATCATCCATGTTTTCGAGATCATAAGGAAATAAGGAAAAGGTACCAAGTTGTAGATCATTCAAGGCAAAAAAAACCCTTTTATCGAAATTGACAATGTATTTATTCCTTTGATCATTTTCATGAAAATAAGATCCATTTTTTTTGGAATTCTTATGCAATTCTTGGGTTTTACAAAAAATCCCTTCAGAAATATCAATCAAAGAAAATTCCAACCCACCAATTATATATTTTGAATTTTTTAAAAAATTATAAATTATATTTAAATCTGGTAATGTCGAAGATGAGGATAATGACGCTATGGAAAGTTCATTGATAATTATCGAATGGATGAATAAAACATTATAAACATTAATGAAAAATAATTTTCTTTCAAGGTCATTCATTGACCGTAATTTAATTTTTTGTAATTCAATAGTTTGATCAATAAACTTTTTAAATGGTATCGATTCAGATAATAATTGAAAATTGATTTCCTTTTCGCTAGTAGAATAATGTGCACTAACCAATTCAATTAATGTAGAAATTAATTGCTTAGAGACAACTAACCCCGGTCTTGCACGACCTTTATATTTAAAAGCAATATTCAACGCGTCTTTATTATTGCCCCTTGCAGCCAATGTTGCAGTTTTAATTGGTTTAAATTTATAGCTTTTACTTGATTGTGCTTTTTGTAAAAAATTTTGATATAACTTGGATTTTTTAAACTCTTCAAATGAATTTAAATTCATATGAACATATACGATTTGCTTTGCTTTATCAAACATATTAATTTTAAAATCTCCATTTTTTACCAGCTCAATGATATTTGCTCGACATTTGGAATCGATATTAATTTCAAAAATTGATTCATTTTTGATATATTTATATGTAATTGTTTTTGCCACTTTTTTTAATCGTTTCTATTTTTGAAATATATTTTTTTTAATAATGCATAATTATGAATACAATTATTATTAATGGTGATGAAACAGATATAAAAAATAAAAATTAATACCCAATACAAAAAAGAACAAAAAAAAAAAGAAAGAAATAAACATGTTTCCTGTAATTTTAGAAATAGGAAAATTATCTCAATAGTTTTTTTATATCCTAAAAGATTAGGAAAATCATATTTATTGAAATCATATTTTGATGAAAATTAAAAAAGGAAATTTAAGTATAAGAGTATTGAAAGTGTAATTTACACCTACTCAACAATAATACAAAAAAAAAAAAAAAAACTAAAACCAATTTTCCGATCACAAGTAGAATATCACAATATAATAGAAATAATGAATGTAATCTGATTTTTTTTAATTGTTTTTATTCATAAAATTTTATCGTCATAATAAGATATCTGTTGTTATTCATACGAACGCGAGGAAATATGCATATTATTTTCGCGAGTAGATCCAAAATTGGAGATATTTTTTTTTTTGTCTTGAGAGAAATAGTTATCTTTACGAGAGCTTTAGCTCGAGTGTAAAGATTACGATTTCTAGAGAGAAAGAAAAAAAAAATATCTCCAATTGTGGATCTCGAGCGGCTAAAAAATAATATGCAGATTGGAGGAGCAAGTGAGTGGTGAATAAAAAAAGATATTTCATTGAATTCAGTCAAAAAAGGGACAACAAATAGAGGTAGACAAGCCACCAAAAAAGTAAAATTCAGTTCTACTGTTTTTTTTTCTTTTTTTGTGGAATACTTAAAAATGTAGAACAAAAAAAGTTTTTTCAATTAATCTGGAAAACAGTTGGTAATTGCTAGTTGAACTGTTTTCTTACTGTTTGTAAAAACATTTTTTTGTTCTACATTTTTTTTTCTTATTTATTTTAGTTTTCTTTTTGACACTTTTTGAAAGATCTTCATTTTGGACTATTTTGAGTTCGGTTTCGTTGAAATTTTTCTTGTTCTTTAAAGAAGTTAAGTTTGTTTAAAAATTTCTCTTTGTAAATCTTTTAAAAAAAAATACAAACCAACAAGTGTAAGTAATTTAAAAAAAATGAATTGAAAAGGGAACAAAGATATTTTCAAAAAATATCTTCTGAAATTAAAATCAAATAATGAAGACTTTGAACATAAAACAAAGTCTTAGTGCATTTTTTTTGGGAATCAGAGAAAGTCCCAAAAAAAATGATCAAGATATTTTTTTTTACCATTTAAAAAATAATGTGATCAATAATCCATGAGAAGTTAGCACTATCATAGTACAAATTTTGGCAAGAGAAAAATTCACTCAATATTTTTTTTTTCGCATTAGCAAAAAATACTACTTTTTTTGCGAAGAAATAAATAGCTAAATTAAAATTTTTATTATTATTTTTTTTTTGTGTTTTCTACAATTGACACAGTCAATTTAGTAATCACTAAAGTAAAATAACAACATTAACCGCATAAATATAAGGAAGCATAGAAAAATAATGGATTTACTTATTTTTTTCTAATTTTTTTCCCTCGCTAAATTTTCTTTATATTGCTGTAATGAAGAGTTACAAAGCAAAAAGATCAAGTGGTTCCTTATTAATAAGGTGAAATACTGGAACAAGAAAGTATGAATTACTTGAAGATACAGAAGAAAAAGAAAAAGAAAAAGACAAAAAATATCAAGGGTTAAAATTAAAAAAACGAGATCAAAAAGAAATCACAATAATTTAAATAACTACCCCCCCAAAAAATATTCAGGATCAATAATAAACTAAATCAACCAAAATTATTGTGGATGGTACTTTTTGGGTTGTCTTAATTAAAGATAACCTTGATTTTTTTTTTTTTGATTTTTTACTAATAGCTTATGAAACCCTTTTTAAATATCCTTTTAATTTTTTTTTGTATTTTTTCTTTTTCTTTTCCCCTTTTCAATTATTTTTTTTACTTTTTAAACATAAAAAGTAGTTGGGTGTGTCCTTCCCACGAATTACCATTAAACCTTTTGATTTCACACTTAAATCCCCTTTTTAAAAATTTAAGTACAAGTTGCATCTAGAGTATAATTTGCACTTCTTCAATAATCACAATAAAAATTTCATTTGTTTTTGATACATACAAAATTTCAATAAATATTGAATTAAGAGAAAAATGAAATTTATTTGTTTTGTTAAAATTAAAAGTTTCATATGAATAATTTTCTAAAAACATCAATTTAAACAATAGAAAATACTTATAAATAAAAAAAAAAAATAATTTCATTTACTAAATTGGAATTATATACATAAAAACTTTTTTAATAGATAATATAATCAACTCTAAATTTAAAAAAACATAAAAAAACTTTTTTAAATATTATTCAAAGATAATAAAGATAATCTTTGAAACCAAGAAATTTTTTTTTTGAATTTTATTGTTTGTAAAAATTTGATAAAAATCTTCTTGAAAATTGGATTTGTCAAACAAATTATTTTAGATATTTGAAAATATTTTTTGATCTATGGTCTATTATTAAATAATCTTGTTTGATGTTTAGTTAGATTTTAAAAAGATTTAAATAAAAAAATTGTGAAAAATTAAAATAAAAAATCCCATTATTAATAAACTCTGACTATTGACCAAATCATTTAAATTTCAAAAATTATTTGTTGAAAAAACTGCCAAATTTTATCAATGAAAAAAATAATTTTTTTTTTAAATATAGACTCTGTTTCAGCCAAGGTTCCCAACATTTTTTCAAATATCAATTATTTTATATAAATGAACTTTGAAGATTAAATAAGAAATAAGAAGAATAATAAACATCAAAGAATGTTTGATATCTATCCATATGAAATAAAACTAATAAATCAATAACTTTTCTTAAAAATTGAAAAACTCAAATTCTTAGGGTACTATTGAGAAAAACAACAATGTTCGTTTTGATCTTCTACTGGTATTTAAATAATATTTAGGAAACAATTTTCACTTCATTTTCCATACTTTTCTTTTAGAAGTTAAGTCCCCAAACGAAGTTTGTTGGAATTTATTGTCTCTATTTGAAAAAGGAAATGAAAATGAAGTGAAAATTTTTCGCATTTATTATTCAAATATCATGATCAAAGATCAATGAAAATTCCAATAGAAATTACTATGACTTCTCAACTAGCATATTCTGTTGGTTTCAATGACATTAAAATAACACATTTTTACACCGTGAATATAGATCTTGCAATAAAAAAATGTTTTACAACTGAATGAAGTTTTAAAAAAAAAATCGAAAAAAAAAAACAAGTAAAAATGCGAAAAAAATGATTTCAATTTTGGAATTTCTCAAAAGAAATTTGTTCTTCTAATATCTATACAAACCCTTTTAATACATGTAATTTACTCTCCACAACTACACCCCTTTGATGGGGAAATGGTTTATGTCTTTCTCTACAATTTCGGTATTTTTTGTTTTTTCTAATTTTGAGAAAACAACAGCAAAAATAATATTAAATCTTATGTGTATTTTAAAAATTGAATGGGAATTGTTGATCAATAAATTAATAAAGAAAAAAAATCAAAGAAAATAAACTGGAAAATTTTTTGCTTATTGTTAAAAAATAATTAAAAATCTATTAATTTGGAATTGAATGAAGAGTTACTTATTGAAATTTAAATTTAACATGGTTATAAAAAAATTTTAGATACTCGGTTTTATGATGATAAGAGATTGAAACAAAATATATTTATAATGAAAAACGAAATGTATTGTAATACAACATTTTTCCGAAACACAAGAAGTTATTTTTTTTTTTGGAATCAATTTTTTTTGGAAAACAAGCTTTAAAAATTTCGAATTCTAAACGAAAAAAAGATATATAGATTAGAGTAAGACTGGAAAGCAGTGTTTAATTGTTTTTTTGAAGCAAATTTTTCAATAAAAAATGAAATCTTTGATAGACATCGGGAATTATTACTAATTATCATTAATGAGATTTACTTTTTGAGATTATTTATTACCAAGTGAGTTTGAAAAATTATAAATATACAATGGAAAGAAAACCATTTATAACTTGAATGGTTGGTAGTAATTAGTTTTTATCCTTTTTGATTAAAGAAAATAACAAAAAAGAGAAATTTAATTCCTCGACTCAAAGAAAGAATTTTTTTAAATTATATTTTGATTTAAAATTGTTTTGTTTTGGTGGAGTCTGTATTCCACTCGGCACAGAAAAAAAGGAGTTGTATTTTTTAAGAAAAAAAATTTATATAAAATTTCATTTTTTACAAAAAAAAATAAAATGATGTTTTCTTTCTTTGTTTCAATTTCCCAAAAACCAAGCAAATTCACTGCTTTTGGCTGTTCTTTAAATTATTTTGATTGTAGTCACTAAAAAATAATAAAACTTTGGATATTTTTATTTTATTTTATTTTTTAGCAAAATATTATGTGGGTTTGTTAAATAAAAATAGTGAATCAAGAGTCGAATTGAACAATATTTGAAACAAATTTAAAATGTTTGTATTTATTAAAACAAATTCTTTTTTTAAAAATATACATTATTCCCAAATATTAAGACATATATATATATATATATATATATATATATATTTATTTTTATAATATCGATTTCTAATCAAAAATATGCATTACTTTTGAATGATAATCAAAAGAAAAAACAAATTTTCTATGTGATATTAAAAAAATTTAGGTATATAATAAATAATTATTTATAAAAAAATTTAGGTCATTTTGGGATGCAAATTACCCCCAAAAAAATTTCAGTAAAGTTTGATGTGTTTTAATCTTTAAAACGAATAACTGTTTGATGTGTCGAAAAACTTTTCAAATCATTTTTTGTTTGGATAAATATCGTTTGTAAAAATAATGAAATCACAATAACCAAGAAAAAAATTTCCAAATGCCGAAAAATATTTTTCATGGTTATTTTTTTTTTTGTAGACTCCTATAAAGTTTTTAATTCTCAAATTTTATTTTTATGGTAATTATTTATAAATTCTATTTATTATAATCTTTTCATAATAGTTCAAAAAAAAAAAAGTATTTAGAATAAAATTTGGTTATTGGGGGTGCTAATGAATATATAAGTGATTTCCTAGAAAAAAAAGTGCAAATTTCTTATAAAATATTTTGTTTAAACTCGATCTTATTATTACCATTTAAATATACAAAATTGTTATTCATCATTTATTGATTCTTAATAAATAACCCAATTTATTTGCTTTGTCAGACATTACCTTAAATATAGGACATTAAAATTTCTGAGCTCGATTTTATATAATTTTTTTTTATTTTGCAAATTAGTGATTATTATTTTTTTCCTTTTTAATTATGTAAAAATTTGTTTCCTTTGGGGAGACTTAATCTTGATAAAATTTCTCAAATAGAATTCAGAAATTTATAACTGCATTTTATTGCTTAAAAAAAGAATTTGTACCCTTTAAGATATTTTCCGAGTTTTTTATTGGAATTAGAACTTACATTGTTTTCTCCAAAAAAAGCGTTATTTTTTTTTCGATGTATTTTTTTGAATCTATTTTGACATGAACATATTTTGAAAAATAAATATCAATAGTACTGATTCAATCAGCATCAATACTATTAAAATTTTATCTTACTAATTTAGGAATGGAACCACTTCCAAAGAGAATTATTATTTGAAAAGTAAAAAAATATTCCCCACTTTTTTTGGAAATACCTTGTATATAAATATAGAAATTGGTATTGATAAAAATAATTATGTTAAAATCTTACTTTATCTATAGAACATGTTTTTTTGAAATTGACTACATCAAGATAAAATAATAAATTTTCTTGATTTAATTGTTCAAACATAAATTCTTTAAAATATTCAATTGCGATCGGTATGGAAAACAATGAATCAATGGTTTCAATTTCTATTATCCCCTCCTTTTTTTGAATCAAACTATCTTTTTCTTCACTAATTTCATCCTCTTCATCTTCTTTGATTTTGATACTATGAATTTCATTATTAAAATTTTCTTCATTTGAGCGATTTGAGCGATTACTTTTCATAATTCCCAGCCCCCCATTTTCTTTCCTCATTTGTTGTGAAATATCATTACTTACAGATTGTGTGAAAGTGTTTTTTAAATTATTTGAAAGTGCACCATTTTTTTGGGATGAATCAAACGAATAAGAGTTTTTGCTTTTTTTTCATGGATATCATCATTTTTTAATTTTTATTTTTTTATTTTTTATTTTGTTTTAATTTGTTTTTTGAAATTATGTTGAATTAAAAAAAAAAAAATTCTTACATTTGATTTTTTTGACCTTTAGGGTCTATTGTTAGGTATTTTTTATTTTTATTACTTTCATCAAAATCAGATTCATTTGACTATTGAATATAATAAATGTTTAAGTTTGGTTTAAAATAAAAAGAAAATGTATACAAGAAAGTATTTTTTATAATTTTTGTAGATAAATAAACCCCAATTCCTAATTTTTGGCAAACCATAATTTCATTTATGATAAAAAAAAAACTTATTTTATCAATTTTCCGTGAATTACAAAATTAGAACCATAAAATAATTGTAATACATTACTAATTATTTATAATTTAAAATACTCACAAAACAAAAAAGAAATAATTCTGAATACTAATAAATAAATACTATGTGTCAAAAATTTTGGAGAGTGTCTAACAAAAAAATCTATTAGTAAATTTGTTGAAATTCTATTAACAATAATTGACCCATCAAACGGTTTTATATCTTATGTGAAATTTCTATCAAAAGAGATTTTCAGAAAAAGGTAAAGAAAAAAAAAATTTTTTTTTTGAAATGTAAATTGAATATTAGAAAGAAATTTGACCAATTCAGAACTCAAATAAAAGGATTTAAGCATTTTTTGTTTTTTTCATTTTTCTACCCAAAAAAAAATTATTTTTTCAAAATCTGGATATCGGAATTTAGAAAAAAAAATTAATATATCTAATATATTAAATAATAATATTTTTAATATTATTACAAAAAATGATCCATCATCTTTTATGAGAACTAGTGGTTAATAAACTTATTTTTGAGTCTTTAAGAACATTTCTAAATTAAAATTTAGGAATTTGGACAATACCATCAAGTGCTGTAGAGTACCGTTAAGTGTTAGCTTTTTTTTAATTTTAGAAATTAAAAGTAAATTTTTGAAATTTTCTTTTTATTTCTAAAATTAAAAAATACCTAAAGGCGGTTTTTTTGAATTAAAAGGAATTGAGTAAAATCAAAGATTTTACTCTATTCTCTTAAATTTTAGAAAACCTAACGACACTTCTAACTACTAGAATTCAACAACCCATTATATATATATATATATCACAGGTATGACGATTTTTGGGATTTTATTAAACGCGTTGGCGCACGCGTAAGCGACGCGTAAGCGACGCGTAAAATTCGTTTCTCGGATATATATATATATATATATAACGTGTATAGATATATATGTATATTATGTATTTAGGAAATTTTTGTTAAAAGGAAAAATAAAAAATAAAAATGGCTAATCCCATGTGTTTTAGTTACATAGACTAAATAGTTTTTTTCTCACATACATCTCAAAAATTATTCATAACTGAACCAAAAAATAATAAATAAAATATCAAAATGTAAAAAATTATGGAAAGTATATTTTGTTGTATATATTTATTTTGACTTATTATCAAATAAAAAATTAACAAAAAAATTCAAATTTCAATTTATTTTGATGTAATTAAATATTTTTAAAAAATAAAATTTTATGATCGATCACTAAAAAAAAATAAAAGTATAAACAAAATACGTAAATTTTACCAGATAATTAAGTTTGTAGATTTTTTACACGTGGAATGGGGTTTGTAATTTTATTTTTGTTGGTTCATCAATTTCCATTCTTTATATTATAGTAAATAAACATTATAATGAAATGAATAGATTTAAGAAAGAAACAATAAAATAATTCTTTAAAGTGATTTAAAAACTGTAAGTAAATATTACTTATTTTAACATATTATTTGGATTTTTTCCCATAATTCAACAAAGAAATCTTTTTAACAAATGTAGAAGTTAGTAATTTTGGACAAAAAAAGTAATTAAAGGATTGTTTGAAAGTAATTTTGTCAAATAGTAAATAATAAAAAATGAAAATATTTTTTTGCAAAACATCATAAAGGATTCTTAAAAAAAATACAAGCTAAGAAAACAAAATGCGATAATGGATGATGTAAAAAATAGGGTAAAATTGGTTGGAGAGTCTCATAAAAAAAAAAATTAATAGAATTTTCTAACTAATAAATTGAAGTATAAAAAATGGAAAAAAAATACTGATCATCTTTTCTAAATAAGTAATTGTGAAAAAAAAATTTTAAGTAAATAATTTTTAATATTTTTTTGTGATCAATAAAAAATATTATTGAGTGTGGTAATTGTTGAAAAATCACAAATAAGTTATTTGAATATTGAATTGGATAACATAGTAACAAACCTTAAAAACATAGAAAAGAGAAAGGTAATCTCTACGTTTTTTTCTAAACATTTTAAGGTAATTACATTCTAATTATAGATTATAATTTTTTTTCTTTGTTTTTAAGTTTTTTCAATTGCGTTTTTTCACATCTCAGAAACGAAAAGTATGATTTCAAAAGAATTCGAGGACCTTTTCAAAAAACAAAAAACGAAAACAATGAATGAAACGAAAAAACATGTAAAAAATTCGAAAAAACGCGTTTTTTTAAATCTTTCATTGTTTCAAAACGAAAAACCGTCCTACCTGTGATATATATATATATAGTTAATTCTTTTAAATCTTTTGAAGAAGCTTTAAATTCTCTGAATCCCAATTAATTTTATTGTTTATTCTTTGATTGAATTTTATTAGTTTTACTAAATAAGGTAGAGATGAATTCTTTTAATTTTTTTTTTAATTTAGAATTTCTTTTTTTTAATTGAAATTACCAAAATTCTATTTTTTTTCTTCTTTCAAAAATCTATTTGTAATGATTATGATTGTATGAATTAATGAATTAATAAATATTTTATTTTGTTAATAAATTGACAATAAAATCTATTTTTTTTGCTTTATTGAAACAAAATTTAAATTGTCACCATACTAGTTTCTAAATTAGAAATGAAAACAATCCCATTTAGGTTTTAAAAAAAAATCAAGAAGAATTATCGACAAACAACTTTACAATTAATTGTTTTATGAATTCTTTTAAATTATTGTTTTTTTAAAATTATTTTTTCTTCTTTGAACTGTTTTTATTAATAATAGGGATTAAGTCTATATATATATATATATATATATATATATATATATATATATATATAAATATTAAATATTTTAGAAGAATATCTGATATAATTGATTTTGTAAATCGAGGTGTCCTGAAATTAATTTTTAAAAAATGATCATGCTAAAAATCTCAAAAAAATGATAATTTTATGAAAAAAATTTTGTTTTCTGAAAAATCTCCTCATGAATAGAAAAATAAAAAAATCTATTTGGAAGTGTAATATTTACTTCAGAGTTATAACTAATTCCATATTTCATAGGATCCTCAGATGTAATATCTTTTTGTTCAGATAAAGCCGCTATTAATTTATTTTTAACCAATCTCAATTGGTTATTAAATTCAGATTTTTGATTTAATTCTAGTTTGATTGTAATGAGATCTTCTTCAACTTTTTCATTATTTTTATGATCGATCTTTCTTAATAATTCCTTTTTCTGTTCGTCCATTGATCTAATTCGCAAATTAACTCGGTTAACTTCGCTTTGCTTTTTCTGGATCTGATCTTTAATTGAAACTATTTGTTTTAAATCTAAATTTTTGGAATTTTCTCTCTTTTTTTGTGAAAGTAAAGTTTTTGATTCATTTAGTTCTTCACGTTTTAATAATAAATCACACCTAATGTCGTTGATCGTTTGAATTTTCTTTTTTAATTCACTCTGCAATATGTTTAATTTTTTTGATTTCCCTATTTCCAATTCCTCCTTTTTCTTCTTCTTTAAGGCCCTTTTCATTTTTTTTTCAAGTCTTTGGATTTTTTTAATTCTTTTCTTATAGAGATTATGGTTTTCTAGGACTTGTGATTTAAGAATTTCTTTATGTTTCTTTATATCTTGAATTTCGTGTTTTGACATTGAAACTTTTAAAGTATTTTCATTTTCATTTTCATTTTCATTTTCATTTTCATTTTTACTCTCAATTAAGCTCTTAGTATCACTCTCCCTTTCACTATAACTACTACTTTCACTGTAACTACTACTACTACTACTACCACTGTTACTATTACTCTTGTTTCCCGTTTCACTTTCCTTATTGATATTAGTGTTAATGTTGATCTTTTCCTTATTGTTCTTTATTTCCTTTTCCTTTTCTTTTTTGTTATTGGATTGGAAATTCAAAATTTCAGTTTTTTCCTTATATTCCATAAGTTTTTTTTTTAAGTTTACAAGCTTATCACGGTACTGATTTGTTAAAATTGTTTGCCCTTTAAATTCTTCGTTCCCCCTTTGAAGTAAAATCGATAATTCGTTACGATCCTCTTCTTTGCTAAGTTTATGCTGCTCAAGTAATTTTTGATTAGTTTCGCTTAACTTCAAAATCTTTTGAAACAGCCTTTTCCGATCAGCCTTAAAGAGTTTTACTTTTTGTTTTTGCCGAATGATTTCTTCAGCCTTTTGGGTGTCCTTTTTATTCAATTTGTTTTTGGTTAAAGTAAAAAAGTTTTTTGGGGTGATTGATCTTGTTCTTGTTTTTTTGTTTTTGTTCTTATTCTTGTTCCATTTCTTTGTTTTGTTTTTTTTTGAACTGCCGCTAGAGTTTAGTTCACTTCCTCTCGTCTCTAAAAGAGCCTGCCTAATACGCGCAGTGCTACTCTTAGAACGCCGTTTTGTCGGTGTTACTTTTTTGTTTTGAACGCGCCCTTTTCGTTCAAGTCCTTCATATTTGGGTTTTGTACTCATTGGTTATTGCTCTCGTTTTTCCAAGTAGGAAAAATTTTTTAAAACAAAAATGTTAATAAAATGACAACTATCATTTATTTGCAACTATTAAACCAAGATCTAAATTGAAACTGAGTTAAAGAATGATCTTTTAAGAGCAAAAATAACATGTCCTAACAACCGAGACAAGATAATCTTTTTTTAATTTTGACATTAAAAATTAAGTACAACTTTTCTAGTGAAAAGTGTGAAAATATTGCCACAAACCCTCTTATAGAGTTTCTATAATCTCGGTAAATTTAGAAACTGAGAATTTTTTTTTCCAAAAAATAAGTAATTTTCAGAGTTGTAACAATTTTCTCAATTTTAACCTATTATAGATCCTTACAAAATTTGATTTTACAATATCATAATTTGCATTTCAATTGATTAAAACACAAAACAATGTCCTCCAGCTGTTCTGAATATTTTTTGTAGTTGTTTTTATAAGTTTGAAATGTGTTCCAATATGAATTTGTGTTTGAAAATTCCTGAGAGCTATTAGTATTTAAAAATTTTGAATAAATTTTTCCTTCAAAAATCTCTTGGAAAAAAATTTTTTTTTGTTTGTTAACTTTTAAAACAAGTAAGATTATTATTTTTTTTGTCCAATTTTTTCAAAATGAGAATTCTTTTTAAGATTTGAATGTTAAATAACAAAACAATTAAACATCCTCCAGGGTCGAAACGCAGTCCTTAAGGTTTACACTTCATGAAAAATAAGAAAGTATTATTTTTTTATCTTTGAATCACCGATTTATTCATCTATCAAAGGTTAAAAAAATATTTCATTAGAAAAAAAAACCCAAACAAATATAAAATAGTCGAAATGGATTTTGGATTTAAAAATTTTTGAGTATTTTTTGTTTTCCATTCGGATCAAAGTAGATTAGAATTTTTTTTTTTATTTCAGTTTAAGGAGGAAAAACTTCGGTAGAGAATAATTCTGAAATTTTCAAAAAAAAAAATAAAAAATTAAACCAAAATAAACGAACAAAAAAAAAATCAAAAATTGGTAGAAAAAAGAGATTTTTATAATAGAATTTAAAATATTAAAAAATTTAAAATGGTATCAAAAAGTCTAAATTAGATTTCTTCCCAAAAAATTGGGAAAAATATTGTTTTTGACTTCGAATAAAGCTGGTTAATATTACTGTATTATCTTTGACCCGGAATCAGGATCTGTTTCTTGTTTTTTGAAGGTTAATAGTTTGGAGGTTGTTTATTATTTTAATAAAAAAAAAAATAACTTTCTCTTGAGTATTAAATCTGTATCTTTAATTGTGTTTTGCTAGATTAAATGTTTATGAGTACTTGTTGATTCTAATTGAATGAAACTTTCTTGGAAGTTTTCAAATTTGTTGTTTTTTTTTCTTTTGGATTCTTTTTTTTTTTTTTTTTTTTTTTTTTTTTCACCTTTTAAAGAAAGATAAGTTAAAAAAAAAAAAAAAAGATTTTTGATAAGACCAATAATCTTATAGAGAATTGAGATTATATAATGTTTTTTGAAATGGATTTATTTATTTATTATTTATTTATTGTGGGAAAAGGAGTAATCAAAGACAATTTACTAAATTAAAAAGCGAAGAAGAAAAATAATTGAAATATTAAAGTTAAAAAATATTATATCATTTACACAAACAAATTCAAAAGTATCCACATTCTAAAACAGGGGGGGTAAAAAATTGATAGAATGATTATTTATAAATAATATTCCACAAACTGTGACTAATAAATTTGTATTCCACGACTCAATAGATTTATTATTTAAAAATCTTTGTTTTTAAACTTTTATCCAATGAAATTTCAATAATAATAAATTACTTATGCTCATTTCAAAAATTATGACTCACTTTTTTTGAGATTTTAATTTTATTTTTTGTAATTTTTAAAATATCAGTTTTTATTTTTTTTTTGTGATAATTAAATCGTAAATTATGAATAAAATATAATAATGAGTATTTATTGAAGACTAATCATAATAATAATAATAATAATAATAAAATTTTGGGTTAAAAATTCAATTCTTTAAAGCCGTTTTACATAGTCAACTATTATATAGGTTGGAGATATTTGACTTTACAGAATCCGATTTCAAAAAAATTGATATTTGGATTAATAAGAAAATCACAGAATCGCTTTTAATAAACCTACATTCCCCAAGACTTATCTATAAAACTGAAGCAAAAATTGATTTGGCAAGAATCACAATTTACAAAAGAAAATTCAAATTAATTCAAAAATTAAAAATTTTGGGATTTGATAAATTAATAAATCTTCTCCCCTACCGAGAAAAAGAAACAGAAAACATTAATTGAAAAGCTCGAAATTTAAAAGAATTAGAATCTGAACTCGAAGTTTACAGAATTAATCAATTAAAAAATAGTCCAAGTTGGAAAGTACAAAATTATTTGAAAATAATTTTGATACAGGGAAATATTAACAAACAGCAAAAATATTTAAAATGGAAGGGTTCAACTTCTATTCTAAAGTTAAGAAATTATACAAATTATCTTAATAGATATTCTTATTTTATGAACAAAAATAAATCACAATTTTGTCAATTGTGTAAAATAAATAAAGATTTGGATAAAATTGAAGATTTGGATCATTTTCTCTGGAACTGCCCAGCCTATGAAAATAATCGGAAAATCTGGATTTCTGAATTAGAAAAAAATAATTGTTCACTTATTTTAAATAATAATAATATTTATAATATTATTAATAAACAAGATTCAATATCTTTATTAGCTTTAGTAGATAATAAGACTATGTTTGAATCTATTATACGATTTCTAAATTCAATTTTAGGAATTCGGGCAAACAAGAGGAATTCTAAACTCCTCCCTTAAATTACAATAAAAAAATAATAATAACATTTTTATAATAATATTCTTATTTATGATGATTTTTTCCAAAAATCTTTTAAAAAATATTTTTATATGGGATATAGAACAAGTTACAAATTTTATAAAACATTTGATAACAAAAAATTATTCTAAAGGTTGTTATTATATAATTTAATAACATTCCAAATGTTTTAATATTTATGTAACACCTTTATAACATGCTATAATAATTAATATTTATTAAGGAAAAGAATACTATTTTTTTGTAATTTATTATTGTAGGTACGTAAATTTTTTTGAAATAAAGTTTGGTTTAGTATTAATACATCATCTATTTTGATTATGTAATTATTATTATTTTAAAATTCACTTTTTCAAAAAAATACATTAAATATATTCTTAAAAATTTATTGTTATTATTCATATTATTTCTTTAAATAAGGACGTGTACATTATTAAAAGAATGATAAATAAAAACAATTACAGAATATTGATTATGAAAAAAATAAGAAAAAGAAAATAATATATATTTAAAATCGAAATCTATCTACTAACTCAGAAATGTCCAATAAAATATCTTGTACTTCATCAGAAAGTATTTTTTCATTACTATCATTTTCCCTTTCCCTTTCCCCTTCATTTTTCTTTCCATCGCTATTTATGCTATCATCGCTGTTATCAATGTTGTCATCTTCGATAAAATACTTTCCATAAGTTTTTAAAATATCCTTGATTTTCATAAAAATCTCTCTGTAGTTTTCATTTTCTAATATAATTTTTTTCTTTCTTTCAATTTCTGTAGCCTTCCCATTGAAACGTCTATTTAAGGTGTTCTCAATTTGGAAAATTTTTGACTGGGAATCCGATTGCTCTTGTTCAATTCTTTGCCCAGTTCTTTTTATTCTCGAGTTCAGAATATCAATTGTTTCGTGATGAATTTGGAGAATCTGTGATAATGATTCTTCAAGAATTTTCAAGATCTTTGCTTTAATAAGATCCTTTTCATCTAGGAATTTGGTGAATTGATTTTTAATTAAGCTTATTTTATCAAGTATTTCGGTGTTATCATTATTAAATCCGTTGATATTATTCAAATTATCAAAAGAACTTACATAATCTGAACTTACATTCAGAAGAATATTGTTATAATATGGTCTTTCAGAGATATTGCCCTCAGATTGTTCTGCCTTCCATTCAAGAGTTTCTGTCTTATTTGATAAAGGGTTGTTAATGCGTTTAAAAATCAGTTGTCCCAAGACAATCCCCCTTAATTCAACCCCTTTGAGGTAATTTTCAAGAAGAAAAATTTTCAATTATTAAATATGAGAATTTAGTAAGTTTTATTATTTTGAAGAGAGAAAAAAAAAAAAAAAAAGAAATCCATTTTCAAAGTAGTTTATTGTAATTAAAAATCTGGATATTAGAATTAAAAAAAATTTAATATTTGTAATATAATAAAAAATAATAACATTTTTTTATATTAATAATAAAAAAGATTTATCATGTTTATGAGAACCAGTGGATAATAAGCCTATTTATTAGTCTTTAATAAAGTTTCTAAAAAAGAAATTTAGGAATTCAGAAAGTGCTGTTGAGTATCTTAGAGTGCCCAGCTTTTTCAGAATTCAAAAAATAGAGGAAAATCAAAAGTTTTTCTCAATTCTTTCAGAATTCTGGAAAACACAACAGTGTTTTTTTTTAATTTAAGAAATTAAACCGAAAATTTCTTGAATTTTCTTTTTTTTTCAAAAATTAAAATAAATCTAGGCACTCTAAGGTACTCACCAGCACTTTCTGAATTCCTAAATTTCTTTTTTAGAAACTTTATTAAAGATTCAAAAATTCGTCTTTTGCCCACTGGTGATAATAAATATATTGAGTCTTTTTTTATAATAATATTTAAAATGTTATTATTTTTTAATATATTAGAAATATTAATTTTTTTTTCATTCAGAGATCATAAATTTTACGATTATTTTCATAGACTGGGCAATCGTTCGCTTTTCCAGGATTCGAAAGAATTGCGTAAAATCTTTGATTTTACTCTATATTTTTAAATTCTGGAAAACCTAGACACGATGAACAAAATCACAGAGAAAATGATCCAAATCTTCAATGATATCCAAATTTTTTGATTTTTTGCATAATTTGCAAAATTTTGATTTATCTTTGTTCATAACATAAGAGTATCTGTTTAGATGATTTGTAAAGTTTCTGAGTTTTAATTTCGATGTGGAACCTTCCATTTTAAATATATTTTGTCATTATTTTTTTCCAGAATTTAAAAATATTGAGTAATATCTTTGTCTTTACTCAATTCTAATGAAGTCTGGAAAACATTTGTTCGGTTTTTATTAATTTGAAAAAATAAAAAAAAATTTATGAATTTTTCTTGGAATTTGTCAAATTAAAAAAAAAAAAACTGTTATGTTTTCTTGAGTTTTTTGTTTATTTAGAAAATCAATACAAAACTCAAAAAAACCTAACGATAATCAATAGATTTTCCAAATAAAACAGAAAACTTCAAGAAAACCTAGACACTCTTCGGCACTTGACAGTACTTGACGACACAACTATTTTTTAATATTATTTTGAAAATAAATTATTTTTAAATATTTTTAAACTTTCCAAAAGGGACTATTTTTAGTTGTTTGATTCTTTATTGGTCAAGTTAATTTCTAGTTCTTTTATGTTTTTTGATTGCAGTTTATCTTTTCTAATTTCTGTTCTCTAGATTTAAGATTTTTAATTATTGGATTCTAGTCCAAAAATTTTAGTTTTTGAATTAGTTTAAATCTTCTTTTATATATCGTTATTCTTATTGAGTCTATTTTTGCTTCAGTTTTATAAATAAGTCTTGGAGAATGTGGATTTACTTTTTAAAAAATTTATAATTTTTTTTATTTATCCATACATCAATTGAATTGAAATCTTTTTGTGTCAGAAAAAAATATTTCTCACCCATAAAAGAATTTACTATGTAAAACTGCTTTAAATAAATGAATTTTTTATCCAATTTGTGAATTTTTTTTGTTGTAGGATACTAATTACTTTTTTAAAATTGTTTTTATGGGCTATTCGAATTTTATGCTCTGTGAGGGTTGAAATACCATATAGTAGATAGGAAAAATGGTTAAAATTTTATAGGTTTTGCTGAAAGTCAAAATATTGTAATTTTTGGGATTATTCATGATTTAATTGAAAATTAAAAAAACATTTTGAGAGCCATATATTTAACCGAAATCATTAAAAAAACATTGCAAATTTTAATTACAAATTTTTACCTCTTATTTCTCTTACTTTCTACTTTATTCTAAAGTATATTGATAGCACTCTACTAAACTCTTGAAATACTTTAATACGAAGTAGAAAGTCACAGGAGTAATTGGTAAAAAATTTGTAATTAAAATTTGCCTTGTTTTGTTTGAAATTTTGAAAAGTTTTTGGATCTGTTGATGTTTTTTTAATTTTCAATTAAATCATGAATAATCCCAAAAAAACCGAAAAAATTAAAACAAAATATTCGAAATAAATTGCGATATCATTGAAGATTTGTATCATTTTCTCTGAAACTGTGTCTAGGTTTTTCAGAATTTAAAAATATAGAGTAAAATCAAAGATTTTACGCAATTCTTTCGAATCCTGGAAAAGCGAACGATTGCCCAGTCTATGAAAATAATGGTAAAATTTAAGATCTCTACATTAAAAAAATTTAACATTTCTAATATATTCAAAAATAATATTATTAAATTTTTTGATATTATTAGAAAAAGAAATTTGTCGTACCTATTAGCCCTAGTGTGTAACAAATTTATTTTTGTGTCTTTAATTAAATTCCGAAATTTTTATTTAGGAATTCAGGCAAACAAGAGGGGTTATTAACCCCTCCCTTAAAGAATAAAAAAAAATAGCTCAATATTTTTATAAGGAATTGAAAAATAAAGATAATCAAAACTCCACAACGGTGTGTTTCACCAAAACAAACAAAAACAAAAAAGCAAAGATCTAGAGTAAATTGATTAAAAATGAAAAAGACCTTTTTTTTTAATTTGTTCTTCCTCAGCGGACTTTTGGACTGAAATTAATTTTTTTTCACATTTAAAGGAACAACAAACACAACTTGAGAAATTTTCGGTTAAGAAAGGAAATTATGTAATATTTCTATCACTTTGATTGTTTTCAAGTTTACTCTGAAATAATTTGTTTATTTGTTTTGTTTTGGTTGTTTTTGTTTAAGAAATATTGAAAGGTGAAATTATTACTTGTGAACAAAATCTTGGTCCAATTGTTATTTTCCTTATCTAAAATATAATTCCAATTAACTTCTTCTCGGTATTTTTTTCGTCTGTAAAAAGAGAATATATTTTTGGTTTTAAAAACAAGTTGAAAAGGAAAAGGAAAAAGGTTTTTTTATATTTTTTTTTTTGATCGAAAAGAAACAAAAACAAAATAAAAAACAAAATTGTTACTTTATTGTGGTTTGGTACCAGTTTGTTAAATAGGGAACTGTTTCTTTAAGTATGTGTGGTTGTGTAGCTGGCCGAAATTGTGAAAGAGTGAGTTTTTTTAGTTTTTTTTTTTTCTTTATACAAAATATTTTCCTTGCAAAATAATTAACCCAAACAAAATTTCCTTCTTCGTCCAAAACAACACAGGGGTTTTTGTGTTTTTCAACATTTTTTAGATAGTGTTTAATTTGTTTTCTGTTTAATTGTGAATGTTTGCTTCCCATAATTCTCAATTCCTAAAAAACTGAAAAATGATATTTATTTTTGCTTTGCGAAAAAAGAACAGAGTATTGGCAAAATAATAAGTTCAGAAAAGTTTAATCTATGTTCCCTAATAAAAAGTGTGTTTTTTTTTGTTATAAAAGACCTATACCTTAACTGATCAAAGAAATTGACAATAAACCATCAGACAAATATTGTGTTGGTTTCTTAAAGTACTATTATTTAAATAGATATAATTAAAATGAAAGATTCAATCAGAAAATTTATCTCAAAAAATAGAGTTAATTTTTGAGAAAATTGCAATTAAGTAAACAAAAAAATTTTATATAAATTGAGAAAATTATGAAAAAGTTACAATAAATCCCATTCCTAATTTAAAATTTTACTGAAAAATTCAAGGGTTTTACTTCAAAATTGATTTGAGCTTGATGTACTACTTGGTAGTGAAATAGGTGTTGACTTGGAATAAGAAGAAAAAAATACATAGATGATTTATTTTTTTTAAAAATCGATTTTTGTTGTGGGAGACTATTATTTTGATTACTGTACTCAAAACAAGTTGATAAAAATATTGAGGTATGTAATTCCGAAATTGATATTATCGACAAATTTTGGTGCCGTATAGTTTCTAATGAATTTGTCAAGTAGATTATCAAATAATCCTGAAAAAGTTTAAGAAATATCACTACAAGGAAAATTTTTTCAAAACAAAATCTCTAAATTTTGTATTTTTGAAATACACTCATATAATAAACATTATTATACATAACAATTTTCAATGAGGTTTACAACTTTAATAGATATTAATAGGAATTGAAAAAAAAAATGAAATTTTTCAGTAATATTTTTTTCTTTTTTAATTGTAAAATTTTTGAATTTTTTAATTGACTTAGTAGAGAGATTATTTTCAAGTATTTTTTTAATAGTCTAAAAGGAAACATATTTTACAATTTGAAAATAGCACAACATATTTCAATCAAAAGATATTGCTAAATTAAATTGAAAATCTGATTTTTTATCTGTTTTTGGAATATTTTTTATCATTTTATTTTTTTCCATGTTTGAGTTTTTATATACGTTCCCGATTTTTTTCTGCAAATCGCTTTAACATATATTCTTTTTTCAATCTTAGTGTTCAATCAAAAATTAATTCATTTCAACTTTTTCCAATAAAAAAATACCCTGAAAATAGGTGTTTTTTTCTAAAGTCAGTATTTTTGAAAATGGGGGTATTCAGATTTTCATGAGTTTAATAGCTATCCTTTTTTTATTACATAAAATTATGATAACTTTGAAAAAATAATTTATAAAAGAAGTATAACTGAAATCCAATGTATATTTTTGGCTAACTTTAATTTTCGGTGTTTAAATTTTCCTTGTAGTGTAGTAAAATTGAAAATCAAATCCTATTGATAACTAGGTGAATTTTATATAAATCCAGGTTTAAATATGTTACAAGTTCATTAATCTGTGGTGTATGTTGAATACTAAATTGAATGGTTGATAACTAAAGTAGATCATGCTATTTTAAAAAAAATCCAAGTTTTAGTAAAATTTACTATTAATTCTGAAAATGGTAATTTTTATACTAGCTTCAGATTATAAGAGACAAGGCTTTGAAAAAGTAGAATTACATTAATCATTATTATAATAAATAGATTATTGTTATTTTCTTTAGTTATATCACAATAGAAAGAAATTAAAAATCATTTTCAGTAATGTTCCGAATTAAAATTGCTGCCAACTATTTTTCTCTGTCCAACATTTTTCTCTCTACAGTTATTCAAAGTTGAGCTTAAATATTTCAAAAAGGAAAATCAAGTAAAAATTTTCTACCATTTATTAGAATTTATCAGAAAATTGATTTATTAATTCTCAACTTTTAGTAATCAACCGAGCAACAATATTCTCGAATATTGTTAGTGTTTATTTTATGTTTGATTACCCCTGTAAAGTTCTCCCCAACAAACATTACCCTTTAACAACAGTCGTTCAAAAGGATAATACCAAATCATTTTTTCTTAATAATGAAACAATCAGTTTCTCTTGTGTACTCAAAAGTGAATAGCAAACGTAAAAAAGAATATTCTGATTATGAAAACATTGAGATTAAATGGGGCCATCAAGAAAACTATCTTTTATTCCAAAAGATTGGGAGAGGGAGATACTCTGATGTGTTTCTGGCAAAAAACTTAATAAACAACAAAAAGTGTGTTGTGAAAATATTAAAGCCTGTTAGCAAAGCAAAGATCAAAAGAGAAATTAGGGTTTTACAAAATCTCTTTGGTGGTCCCAATATCATCAAATTGTTGGACATTGTCCAAGACGAAAGCACACGGATACCAAGTTTTGTATTTAATCATGTGAACAATTACAATTTCCGTGATTTGTACCCAACCTTCACCGACTATGATGTACGATATTACATTTACCAAATCTTAAAGGCTCTTGATTTTGCTCATTCAAACGGGACTATGCACAGAGACATAAAACCACATAACATTATGATGGATCCGAAAACAAAAGAGTTGGCTGTTATTGACTGGGGGTTAGCAGGTACATTTGAGACGGAATAAGAATTGTTTTCTTTTCCTTACTTTTCTTTTCTTTTCTTTTATTGTCTTTTCATTTCTTTTCTTTTCTATTCATTTCTTAATATCTTTGAAGAAATTTGTTGGCCCTTTTTACTGGTAGACACACAAAAATCTTTTTTATGTGTTTGGTTTCAATTTCTTTTTCTTTTCTTTTCAGAAAAACTGTTTGTACTTTATTTTCATCCCAAAAGAAAAAATACCAAATTCTTTTTATGTAGTCCAATGATTAAAATACATACACAAACCAACAACTAAGTTTTTAAAAAACTGCTTTAATATAAGGGCAATAGGCTTTGATTCAATGGCTGAAACAATAAATAAAATAAAGAAAGAATTCAATGATTTTACTCAATCCGCTTAATATCAAAAACAATTACCGAATGGTGAGTGCTACTTTAAAGGTGAAGCAGGGTAGTTAAATAAGAAAATGTTCTTACAATTTTATTTGTTATTTCTGACACTTTCTAACACAGAACAGGAAAAGAAAAAGTAAAAAGGAAATATTTCTTTTTTTTTTCATTGGTTATTCAAAAATTCAACACAATAAACACCAAAATTCAGAAAAAAGAGGATCAATTTCCGTTAAGGTTCAAATAAACTCAAAAATTTTCTTGTAAATTTACTGGTATTTGAATTTTAAACGGGATAAAATTTTCACTTCTTTTTCTAGATTACTTTTGACTAAATTGGGTTCTCAAAGAAATATGTTGTAATTTTTGGCTCTATTTAAAAAAAGCAAATTGGAAAAGGAAATGAAAATTGTTCCCATTTAGAATTCAAACACCACACCACTCACTAAAAGGAAAATTTTTCCCAAAAACAATCTCAAAATTTTGTATTTATGAAATACACTCATATAATAAACATTATTATACATAACAAATTTCAAAAAGGTTTACAATTTTAATAGATATTAATAGGAATTGCCAAAAAAAATGAAAATTTTCCAGTAATATTTTTTTCATTTTTAATTGTAAAATTTTTGAATTTATTATTTGACTTAGTTGAGAGATAATTTTCAAGTATTTTTTTAATAGTCTAAAAAGAAACATATTTTTCAATTTTAAAATAGCACAAAATATTTCAATCAAAAGATATCGCTAAATTAAATTGAAAATCTGATTTTTTATCTGTTTTTGGAATATTTTTTATCATTTTATTTTTTACTATCTTTGAGTTTTTATAAATATATTCCTGGCTGTTTTCTGCAATTTTTTTTAAACATTTATTCTTTTTTCAATCTTAATGTTCAATCAAAAATTAATTCATTTCAACTTTTTTCATTTAAAAAATACCCCAAAAATAGGTGTTTTTTTCAAAAGCCGGTATTTTTGAAAATGGGGGTATTCGGATTTTCATGAGTTTAATAGCTATCCTTTTTTTATTACATAAAATTATGATAACTTTGAAAAAATAATTTATAAAAGAAGTATAACTGAAATCCAATGTATATTTTTGGCTAACTTTAATTTTCGGTGTTTAAATTTTCCTTGTAGTGTAGTAATGAGCAAATTCAAAAAAAAATTTACCACATCTTGAAATTTAAAAACTAAATTAAAAATCTGATTACTATAAGATCTTTCTGGCCTTTAATGCTATTTTCAGAAATGAATTATTGTTTTTAAAAATTTGGATTCATTTTTCTTGATTTTAAAAAGCTCTTAATCCAACATATTTATGAATTATTTAAAAAAAAATTATTATCTTTGAAAGAAAAAAGAAATCTTATTGCCTGTGAAGGTAATGTACAAAAATAAACTTTTAAAAATGAAACCACAAAGTTTAAAATAAATCATGATCAAAAATCTATTTAATTTCAAAATAATTACAATAATTCTTTTAAACTTGAAAAAAATCTAATTTGTTTATTCAAAGAACATTTCAAATCAATTTTTTCTTTTTGTGAATCAAAAAAATAAGAGAAAAAGAACCAAACAATCTAATTAAAAATTCTCTACAAAATTACAATTTTAAAACCGAGGAAAATTCAACTAATAACCTCAAAGAAATACTTTTTAATTTGATTATTTCTAAATAATAATTAATAAAAAAATCTTAATTATTATATATATATATAATTATTGAAGGGGAGGAGTTGTTGGCCCTCTTATTTGCCTTTAGCTTTTCTTGATTTTTCTGTTTTATTTGGAAAATCAATAGATTTTCGTTAGATTTTTTTGAGTTTTATATTTATTTGGAAAATTAATAGATTTAACGGATAAAACAAAAAAAACTCAAGAAAACGTACGTTGACTTTTTCATAATTGAAGAAATAAACATCAAGTTTCAAAAATTTTCTTTTTATTTCAAAAACTCAAAAAAAACTAGCGGCCGTAAGAGGAAATTAATTTCCTTCCTTCAAAATAATAATAAAAAAAAAAAAAAAAAAAATTCTTTTTATTATTAAATAAACTAAAAGTTTTTAACACCACTTGGCAGCACTTGCCGACACTTTCGTTAGATTTTTTTTAATTTTTGTTTTGATTAGAAAATCAATAGATTTTCGAAACAAAAACAAAAAAAACAAAAAACTACCGTTAGTCTTTTCCATAAATGCAAAAAGTTGAGTAAAATTTTCTTTTTATTTCAAAAATTAAAAAAAAACACCTTTAGCTTTTTCAGGATACAAAAGAATTGAGAAAAATCTTTTATTTTACTCTATTTTTTTTTTGAATTCTGAAAAAGCTAGTCAGTCTAGGACACTAGACCATTCTTGACACACTTTTCGGTACTCTACGGCACTTCGTGAATTCCTAAATTGTTCTTTAGAAATTTTATTAAAGACTCAAAAATTAGTTTATTATCTACTAGTGGTCATAAACATGATGAATCTTTTTCCCCTGATGATAAGTGGTGATTTTTTTTTTCAAAAATTGAACTTTTCTGTGTAAAAATTCCGAATTCGAGTTTAATTTATTAAGAAACTAAATAAATTCACAAACCATTAAAAAAATGAATAAATCTTTTTTTAATCAAAATTACTCCCACAAAAATGTAAAAACCAAACATAAATTACTTAAATTTTCATTCTTATGATTCCAATTTTTATTTAATACGTGTAATAGAATTCTATCATCCAAATAAAGAATATAACGTAAGAGTGGCTTCTCGTTGTTTTAAAGGACCTGAATTATTAGTTGGATACAAATTTTATGATTATTCACTTGACATCTTTTCTTTAGGTTGTTTATTTGCTGGAATTTTATTTAGGAAGGACTTCTTTTTCAGAGGGGAAGATAATGAAGATCAATTGGTTAAAATAGCAAAAATATTGGGAACAGATGATCTTTACAAATATTTGGAAAAATATAATATTCATTTACCGAAATCTTTTCAACAAAAAATTCAAAAACATTCAAAAAAAGATTGGTTTTCTTTTGTTACAAAAGAAAATAAGCATCTAATCAAATATGACACCATTGATTTATTAGAAAAAATGTTGAAATATGACCATCAAAAGAGAATTACGGCTAAACAGGCCATGAGGCATCCTTACTTTTCACCATTAAAACAACAAAATAATTTTTCATTAAAAAAGGAATTACCCAAAGAAAACGATAATGATAATGAAAATAAAAATGAGAAGGAAAATGAAAAAGAAAAGGTCGGTGGGGAAGAAATACAAACAGAACAAAAAGAAAAAGAAAAAGAAAAATAATCATTTTTTTTTTACAAAAATAAATGTTGTAATAAATTAAATAAATGTATATCGATTTATATATTAATTATTCAATAGAATATATTCAATAGATGATTGAAACAATTTAAAATAGATACAATTGTGTTTTTTTTTTTTTTACATTGAATTCTACAAAAAAATAATCACCTTAAATACAATACTATAAAAATAATATATTCTTTACTTTACTATTTTTATTTTGTTTTTTTTCGATTGGGTTTCTTAATAATTACGGACTATTCTAATACTTGATCTATTCAAAAAATTATGGGAAAATTATAAATAAAAATTCTTTTTTAAATACTTTAATTTTCTCTAAAAATTCCAAAAATGGAATAATTTTGGGTACTCTGACAATAATAGTAATTCAAAACATAATATATTAATTTATTAATAATAACCATCAAATAATGTTGTTAATTTTAGAATAAAAAAAAATAATGAATAAATATATTACTGAGAAATTTTCATTTTTTTTAGATAAATATTCAATAAATATTAAATCAAGAGAAAAATGAAATTCATTTCTTTAGTCTAAAATTAAAAGTTTAATATGAATAATTTTCTAAAACTTTTATTTAAGCAATAGAAAATACTTGATGAAAAAACAAAAAAAAAAAATTCATTTAATAAATTGGAATTAAACAAATATAAACTTTTCTAATAGATAAAGTAATCAACCCTAAATTTTTTAAAAAAAAATAAAAAATGACTTTAAATTTTATTCAAAGACAATAAAATAATCTTCCAAACCAAAAAGAATTTTTTTTTTTGAAATTTAGTTATTAGTAGAAATTTGAATGGTATCTTTGTAAAATTTGAATTTTTCCTTTCTAAATTAATCCAGATCTTGGAAAATATTTTTTGATCTATGGTCTCTTATCCAATAATATTATTTAATTTAGGTCTAGATTTTAAAAAGTTATAAATTAAATTATTATTAAAAATTTAAAAAAAAACACAATTATTAATCTGATTGTAACTATTTACCAAAAAGTTTAAATTTGAAAATAATTCTTTTTGAAAAAATTATAAAATTTTGCAAAATAAAAAAAACTATTAATTTTTTTTTATTTTTAATTTCTATTTTTTTTTCGTTTTCAATTATTTATAATCAAATATATATATCCATATTGGATGATAATCAGCAGATAAAAAAAATTTTCTATGTTATGTCAAAATTTCTAGTGTAACAAATAAATTATTTAATCAATTATTTTAGGTAATGTTGGGATGCAAAGTGTCTAAAAAATTCCAGTAAAGATGACGTATTTTAATCATTAAAACTAAGAATTCTTGATATTTAGACAAACTTCTAATCAAAAAAAAAAAAAACTTTTTGACAAAATTTGGATGCAAAAATTATAAAATCACAAGAAGTAATAAAAAAATTTCAAATTTTGAAAAATTATAGAGGTATTTTTTTATTGAAAGTATTTATACAATTTTAAATTCTGAAATTTTCATTCTCAGATAATTTTTTATAAAATCTATATCTTACAATCCATATAATAACAATTCAAATTAAAAATTGTATTTCAAAGGCATTGAGGATATTGGGGTTCTAAGAAATATAAAGATATTAGTTTTTTTGGAAAAATTATGATATTTTTGAGATTATTATCATTGTTTTTAAAAAATAGTTTCTGAACACTTCTGTTTATAAAATCAATTTTTTAGACATTCTCTTAAAATATTTTAATTTTATATTTTATATTTATACTTAATTTATTATGATTGTTAAAAAGAATTTAATAGAATAAAGAATAATTTTATAAAAATAATTTCAAATAATTCATTAAAATATTAAATCGTTTGAGTTATTTGTTTAAATTTTTTCTTAAATTTTGTTGTTAAAATATAAATGTGATTGTTTATATTTTCAATTGAAAATTAATAATAGGTTACTTTTGAAAGAATTTTTCCTTATTATATTTAAAACGAACTCGACTTGTTCATGATTAAATCTTAAGCAAACTTAACTAAACTAAAGTAACTGAAATAATTGAAATATATTATAGTAAATTGAATCTACATTTCTATACTATTCCCCTAGTCGGTACTTGGATTGTTCACTGATATAGAGTTGGGATCTTGAATTGGTATTTTACAAAAACAAAAAACTTGGAAAAAAAAAATAATTCAAAATAACTAAAACTAAGTCTGGCAAATAAATTTATATACTATAAAAACAGTACTTTTTAGATTTTTCTTTATCTATACAGTTCAAAATTAAAACGTCAT
This sequence comes from Anaeramoeba flamelloides, assembly GCA_027625915.1. Taxonomy (NCBI): domain Eukaryota; family Anaeramoebidae; genus Anaeramoeba; species Anaeramoeba flamelloides. The sequence continues at coordinate 3,946,867 of JANTQA010000032.1, read as the reverse complement.
AAAGTAACTTATTTTATTTGATCTCAATTTTTTTCAAATATTTAGATCTTTTCACTAAAACAAATTAGATAAATGATCTAAAGAAAGCAATCAAAAAGGAAACAACCACCTACACCTAAAAGACTTTTGATTAAAAAAAAAAAACTTCACAATATAGTTTTTATTTTTTGTTTATTTTCTTTACTGTTGTATTTCTTGCTTTTTTTTCGATTATCTGACTTTCTTTACAAATAAAATTTATTTTTTTATCTTTTCATTATTCATACAAAAACTATTTATCGATGTTAAATCGTGCTCACCTTCAAGCTAGGGTAAAAAATAATAATAAAGGTAGATATCCAAGTAAAAAGGAAGTAATTTTGTTAAAACACCTGATTTAAATAAACAAATTAGATTTTTTTCACATGAAATAAATATAAAAAATGGATTCTTTTTTAAAATGATAATTACTTTTTGGAAAGATGTTAAAAGAGTTTGGTGATAAGGTTTAATTGAATATTTGTGAAAATATCGTTCGATGTTACCTTTTGTCAAACAAAACAAATAATGGTTACTAATTCCTCAAGGAAGTAAGTACATTTTACCATTTTGAAAAATTATAATTGTGTTAACATTTCTGGAAAAATATTTTTTGAGTGGTACTAGATATCGAAACTTTGGAACCAAAACACCATCACTAATCTATTCGTCAAAAGAATCACAGTAATTCAGAGTTGAATCTTTAATTTTTCAATTTTTTGAACATTTTTTTTGATTAAATTTTTGGTTTTATTAAATTTGGTATTAGATCTAGAAATATATTTATAGGAATGAGTGAAATTAATCAAACAATAACTAAAAAAATATACCCGAAAAGGTGTGCATTTGAAACAAATGTTTTCTTTTTGAAGACCAAACTCGAAAGATCACCATTCCAAATAAATTTGTTGAAATCAAGAATGAAAAAAATTAAAATCGATAAAAGCCTATTTTCGAAGATTGGTTTTCTTTATCTTCATATTTTGTATGACTATAAACTATTTATTACCTTGAATTTCTCGCCACATTACTATTTATTATTATTTCAAAAAACCTTTTTTATAAAATTTGCTTTCAAAATTCTTTTTGAAAATATTTTTATCAAATAAAGCCAAAACAAAGAATACTATTTCAAAAATTAAAATAAAGGGATTTAATTCCTTGGAATCAAAAAACAGTTACAAAAGATTCAAATCAAAATAATGGAAAAATTCAATAATACATTTCAATCAAAATTCACAAATACTGAAGTTCTCATTTTAATGGAAAATAAATAATTATCAAATCAAACGAATTTTTCGAATAAACCCTAATTCTCTTGAAGAATTAAAAAAATGGCTGATTTTCTGAACGTAAACTATATTAGATGAATTAAATGAAAATAGGAATACTAGATTGATTTTGGAAATTTTTTGTTAAAATCAGTAATTTGTTTATCAAAAATTTTCCAAACAAAATTATTTTCATAAAGAATTAAAAATAAAACCAAATTAAGAATAAATAATTTTGTAAAATTTTATAGATAAGATCAAGAAATAAATGATTTTTATTTATTTTTTTTTAATCAATTTTTTCATTTTTTTGATTTCCGTTTTTTTATTAGTATGAAAATATCTTATACTAGGATATATCCCACTCTAGTATTTATTAAAATATCAATGTATTTGGCTAAAGAAATGATTTGAAGAAAGCAGTTTCGCAGAAATAGTGGCTCGCAAAAAATGAAAAATGTACTTACCCCCTTAAAGAAAAATTTTATTTTCTGTTGAGGAAAAACCTGTTTGTAAGAACAATTTTTACATACTTAATCTTTCAAGTCATAATAAATTTTGAAATCAGTTTTATCAGAGTAAAGCAAGAATATTTTTAGACAATTTTCATAAGAGGTAATTTCAAAACAATTTTACAAAATTGAAAATTTCGTTCTGAGCAAATACTTCTTTTTTTGATAATTAACATAACAATTCCAACGCAAAAATCCCTTAATTTGAAAAAATTTAGACCAACAAGTTGTAGTTTTGTTATTATAGAAACAACCCTTGTTTAATTCCTTCTTCAGTATTACTCAATTAAACAGGATCAGATTTCATTTTTTCTTCATTAGTAATAATCCTCTCTTTTATTATATGTTAACGAACTTAATTCAAGAGCACGACAAAATCAAGCGTAAAACACAAAAAGAGTGCGAACAAAAATGGCAAGATTTAAAAAAAATGAGTAAAGGAGTAACAACACATTTGCTCACTTCAATAACGGGAGGCGTGAACGTTGTTTTCCAAAATCAAAGGCACCTTGAAACGGAAGTCAGTAAGCTACAAACACAAATTGGGAAATTTTATAAAGAAGCCGATCAATGGAAGGAGTTAATCAAAAGAATTAACGAGCCTTTAAAAGAGCTCGGCGATGTTGAAAATTGGATGAGGACGATCGATCAAGATTTAAAAGATCTGGTCTTTTGTGTAAATTTTGTAAACGGGCACCAAACAGAGAAAGAAAACGAACAGAAAAAACTTGAAGAAATTGAAGAGCAACGCAGATTAAAATTACAAGAAGAAGAGCTTGCTAATAAAAAAAAAAAAGAAGAAAAAGAAAAAAAATTAATGGAAGAAAAAGAAAAAGAAAAAGAGAAATTGAAACAAGAAAAAGAAAAGGAAGAGCAACAAAAACAAAAAAAAAGTTTAGAGAAAGAAACAACACCAAAAAAAAAACAAACCAAATCATTACCAAAAGCAAAGCCAACGTCAAATAAAAAAACAAAAAAAAAGAAAGAAAGATCGAAAAGAAATAAAAGCGAAAAATCCCAACCTGAAAAAAAACCTCAAAAAAAGAAAAAACTGTCCAGTCTTGAATTGGAAAATGAATTATTAAAAAAAAAAATTGAAGAGATGAAAAAACAAATGATGATGAAAAATGAAACTGAACAAAATTAAGTTTATTGTTTAATTAAAATAGAAAATAATTCACCGTTTTGTTAACTAATCATATCCATTACTTTTCTTTCATTAAAGAAATAAAAAAAAATTCCAAAAATCAAAAAACAAATCGATTTTTGAACAATTGGATTTTGTTTTTTTTTTAAAAAAAAAGTCAACTATGAACAATTAAGGGTTAGTCATGGTATAAGAACGAAAATTGTTGAAATAATTGACGTGCTTTGGTTTGATTAAAAGTGGCAGTATTTGTGTGTTTTTGCTATTAATTACTGATTTTTTATTAAATATTTTCAAATTTTTAATCAAGTCGCCTTAGTAACACTTTTAAAAGACAGTTGAATTAACTTTTAGATTGATTTTGAGTAACATTTTGTAAAACTTTTGTTTTGGACATTGTTAAGGGACTAGTCTATATTATTTTTTTTTTTTGACCAATTTCTAAATAAGGATTCCTTATCTAGAAATATGTTTAATATTGAAAATAAACAGGATTTTTCAAATCTAAGTAATTGGCAAAAAATTTTCTCAATCTCTATTCAATTTAGGTAAAAAAATTTTAATGGAGATTAGTGCCTTAAAATAGTTTTAACAATTGATTATTTTTGAAATGATAAACAATATTTTGATACAGTTTGTCATATATTAGTTCACTATTGATTTGATAAATATTTTAGAAATTAAAAAATCAAAATATTGTTCAACGTTTATTATAAAAAAGAAGGCACTTCATAATTACAACAAAAAATGAAAATGGTGTAATTTCCTTTTCTTTGGTGTAAAAAAGTGTCTAAATTCAAATATCTTTTCTTTTTTTCATTTGAGGAAATAACATATCTTTTAAAAAAAAAAATCATTTGATCTTTTTTTTCTTTGTAAAAGAGAAAAGAAACCATTTTTACAGGATTCGAAAATTTGAAAAAAACAAAATTATAAAGTAATATTATTAAATAGCCCATTTAAACTTTATAAAACAATGTTTCACATTTTAAAACTTTCTTTTTCTAGTTAGTCTATAATTTTAATGTTGAAAGAAACTGACAATATATCTTAAGTGAAATATGATAACTGTTGTTTAAGGTTTTATTATCAAAATTCTAAAAATGGAACTATCAAAATGCAATTTTGTTATCAAAAAATAGAGTAAGTTTTGGAGACAATCCTTATTGAAGCCTGAATAAATACAAAAAGGTTTTTATAAATTGAAAAAATTGTTGAAAATTTTGAACAAATTCCATTGATGTTTCGAAATTACTAAAAACCCCATGGATTTTACTTCCAAAATAGATTTGAACTTAGGACTACTATGAGATGTTGAATTGAATGGTTTCTTGGAACAAGAAGAAAAAAAAAATACAGATTTTCTATTAAAAATGAGTTTTTTTGAAATCCCTAATACCTAATAAAGCTTTTTTTATAAAGCAATTATAATTGTTTGGAATTTCGTTTTATTTAAAGTTTTAGGAAAAGACTATTAAGAGAGAAATATAACTTTAAACATGTATAAAATTAATTTTTGATTTGTAAATAAACCAAAAATTATAAAATGATTATAAAATGCTTCAGGGGATAAAAACTCTTATTTATTTATTTTTTTCAATATATAAGAGAGTAATTATTTAAATAAGGATTAAATTAAACTTGATTAAAAACCTAATTTATCAACTTTAAAGGAATGAGTTCTCATTTTCAAAAATAATTCATGTTCCTAATTAAAGTTTTCAAAGACACACCTTGATCATTTTTGTTTGGAATTTTTTTAAAATAAGAAAAATTAAAAAGAAAAATCTGTAATAACTTTTTATTTTGATAAAATCTCACTTTTATTGATTCTGATAGTTTGTGTGAACAAGTATCACTGAAACTTTTAGACTTAATTTAAGAATAAAATAAAAATAAATCTTAGATAAGAATCCATGAAGATCTGAAAATTTCGCACATTAATTTTATATACAAATATTTATTAAATTTCTTGAAATTAAAAAGATTAGGCAACATTCATTTTCAAATATTCTAAGTCTTCGCAATCAACTTTTATTATTAAAATCAGTTATTTGATAATTTCTATTATTTTTTTTATTAGAAATATGTATATGAATTTGTTTTATTTGTTTGAAAATATTTGAAAACAATTAGTTAAAAGTTTGAAACTTTTATTGATATATTTAATCTTTGAGTCTGTTTTTTCCAATAAACTGAAAAAATTATGATTGGGTTCTTAATTATTAATTAACAATAGTCAGATTAAAAAGTATTTCTTTAGGTTATAAGTTGTATTTTACCAGGTTTTAAAAAAGTATTTCTGGAGAATTTTTAATTCTATTGTTTGATTCTTTTTCTCTGTGATTTTTTCATTCAATTAAAAAAAAAAATTGTTTTGAACTGTTCTTTGAATTAAAAAATTATATTTTTTACAAGTTTAAATAATTAATAAATTTTTTTTGAAATTAGTTGATTTTTTATATTGGGTTATTTTATCACTTGGTGGGTTTCCTTTTTGAAGTGTATTTTTGAAAACTTCCTTTTAATATGTTAAGATTTCTTTCTTCTGTCAAAGAAAATATTTTTTTTCAAATAATTCAGAAATATATGTTGGATTTTGAACTTTTCAAAAATGAGAAATATGGATTAAACTTTTTAAAACAATAATTCATTTCTAAAAATAGCATTTAAAGAAATTTTGGTTCTTGGAGTAATCAGATTTTAACTTTATTTTCAATTTCAAGATGCGGTAAAAATTTTGGAATATGCTTTTAAATTTACTTGAAGATTATTTTTGGTGCTGGTCCTTAATGATAATTTCGGTGGACCATTTTTAACACCAACTGAGTTTTTTCTTACTGAAATAATTTATTTTATCTAATTGTTCTGTTGATTATGAAATTCTCTATTTGCTTGTTTTTAGAAATTCCAGAAAATCATTATTATTTAACTTCTTTCAATACTCAAGATTTATGGTCTTTTTTTGTGTGTACAAGATATTACATCTTTACTTTTTCTCAAAAACCCTTTTCTTGTGAAAATATAGTACTTTTAAATAGTCAACAGATCAACTAACAAACAGGCATCTTCAAATTAGGAATGTAAATTTTCAGATTTCTATGAAGCTAACATTATGGGGATCTTTTTAAATACAATTATTTTTATTCTGTAATCAATTTTTGCGAAAATAAACTGAGATTCGTTTCATTTTTTTTTTCTTCAAAAATGAATTGGTCTTTAACAATTTCAATAATTTTCTTTATTTCGCTTCACTTTTTCATTGTGCCTGAATTTGTGAATTGGACACAAAGCACTCCACCAGTGAGCAGATCTGATTCTGTACCCTTCTCCACATTTTCTGTTGATCGTGTGCTTGGCTTTATTGAAAAGGTTGGCTTCGAGCCAAGGCAATTTCAAAGCGAAAACCACAGGAGGGCGATGAAAATCTTACGAGAGGAGATCCAGGCTGTTACTCCAAACAATGGCTATATGAACCTTGAGTATGAGGAAGCAAATGGCTCGGGAGTCAACCGTGAACATGGCTATGTCGTTTATTCTGATAACTTGTCTATGCCGATAGTGCGTCTTTTCAATGAAAGGAAAAGCAAAAAGGATGATGTGTGCATCCTGATCTCTGCGCATTTTGACAGCCACTGGACCGGTATGGGGGCAAATGACGACATGGTGCATGTCGCGATGATGCTCGAGATACTTCGCAATTTGGCAAACCCCGAGGACGAGAGCGCCGCGATCGGAGCCCCGATCATTTTCGGCTTTTTGGAAAGCGAGGAATGGGGCCTGGACAGCTCGAATCTCCTTGGCAAGCATCCCTTTACCCAGAACTGCGAATACTTGGTCAACCTGGAATCCATGGGCTCTTCTAAAAAGAAGTTCATGCCTGTAACGTATGGCCCCAAGCAGCAATGGTTTTCGGAGCTGTTGATGGACAAGGGCTTCCAGGCCAATAAGCTTCTCCAAAATTCCTTATTTGTTGACGTTTACAGCTCTGGTGTCGTCCCCTCTGGGACAGATTCAATGAACTATAAGGACAAAGCTAATGGGCCAAATGGTGGTCTCTCCGGGATGGACTTAGTTTTCACCGATGAGGCATACATTTACCATACAAAGAACGACGATTACGATCATCTTTATCCCTCCACTATTCAGTCATCAGGCAACTTTTTGGATATGTTTTTGCAAAAGGCCTCTACCAAGATCAAAAATAATGATTTCCAAATAGACGATTCAGAAGACGAGTCTCAAAATTTTCTTACCTTTTTCACTTTTTTAGGCGATCCAAAGGTAATTCGCGGCTCAAAAATTATTCAAATATTTGGTACACTCGTTTTATCGTTACTAACGATTTTCGTTTGCTGTATATATTATTTGTCAAAAAAAAACAATTTATTCACGCAATTTAAGAAATTTTGCTTTAGCTTTTTCATCAACATTTTGATCTTTCTATTTGGAATCGTCATATTGGTGCTAATTGGTTTTGTATTTATGAAATCCCCACAATTTTCTTTCAACTTTTATGGATATGGAAAAAAATTTTTCATTTACATTTTCTATATTTATTCCTCTTTTATTGCTCTGATAAGCATTGGAATTAATTTAAAAAGGTATAAAGATAATGATTTGTTAACAATTGGGCTCATACAATTATTTACACACAGTGTATATTCATGTATTGTTTCAACAATATTTATTAAGCTGAAATTGGCAACTTCTTATTTGCCATTATTATTTTTATTTTGTCATTTATCCTTAATTATTGGTTATTTGATTTTTTATGCCATTAAAAATAATTTAATATTAAAAAAATTTCCAAAATTTATTAAAATACTAACCCTGCTCTTATTTTCAGCAGTATTTATTATAATTCCAATATTTTTGATTTCAGAACAAAACTGGGCATCCCTTGATTTGGGAATTGACGGCTTAGAAGCGATTTGCTTAAGATTAGAGACTTGTGATATCTTTTTACCAAATTTATTCAGTTTAGTATCTACGCCTCACACTTGGCTGATATTAACTCCAATATTTACTTATTTCCCCTTATTGTTCCATTTTATGACAAGTAATAGCCAATATCAAATTTTGAAAGATACCGATAAGCAAGTAAATAATAAGAATAAAAAAAAAGTAAATAATAAAAATAAAAAAAAACTGAATAATAAGAAGAAAGCAAATAATAATAAAAATAAAAAAAAAGTGAATAAAAACCAAAATAAAAATAGAAAGCAAAATAAAAATGTAAAGCATACTGACAATAAAAAGGAAAATGAAAAAGAAAAGACCACCCCAAGCAAAAATAATAAAAGTGATTTTAAGGATTCTTATAAAACTATTTATAGAATTGTCTTTTCAATTGTCTCCATTGCCTTATTATTAATTCTTGTTAGAACCTGTACCCAGGACAGATACTCTGAAGATAAACCTGGGGTAGCAATTGTGTCACTTGCGATAGTTAATAAGGAACGATTTATTAAATTCCAACCAACAAAATCCCAAGATTTTGAGATCTACCACAAAATAGTTGATGGCTTATCAGATGATTACAGTTATGAAATTTCAGAAAATTGTGATCCTTCCAGAATTTTTAAAACAAAATGCTTCAAATTGAAAAAAAAAGAAGGTGAATTGTTTTCAACCTTAATAAAAAATCACGGCACAATTAGTCATTCAAAGAAGGATATAGCCGGAACAAATCAACAGAAAATGACTCTGACAGTGAAATTAAATGGATCTGAAAATATAAGAGGACTTTATAAAATCATTATTTGTCCTCATCAAGGAGAATTTGAAATTAAAGCAAAAAAATATAATTCTAATAAAGAACATTCTAGTTCCGATTTTAATAATACAAAAATGCATACATGCATACCAATAGTCAATCGAATTGCAGATTTGAAAGGACAAGGAACTTTCTTTATTACATATCCAATTGGAGAGACAATAGATATCACATACCTGACATCAAAGGATTCTATTGAAAATGATTTGCTCTCGTTCACAAACAAATTACCAAAATACATTACCCCTTATGGTAAATTGATGAATTGGGGACCTTCAATGTATCAAATTGATCTTAAAGATATTTAAAGTGAATTGATTTTATTTTGTTTTGTTTTTATTTTTTTTTTTTTTTAGATTATTTACTAATTTTTCTTTTTAATTATTTAGAATTGCTTATATTTTCAAATGTTATTTTAAACAGTTATGAAAACAAATTCCATTTTCACATTTCATAATATATATATATGACTTTAATAATTTTAATTTTTATCTTATTCCTCAATTAATTGTTTTTTTTTTCTTATCGAACAACTAGAGAATCACTCCTAATAAAGAATAAAATAGAATTCAATTATATATATATATATATAAACCATTTTCCAATCAAAGGGACCTAGTTGTAGGGAGTAAAATACATTTGTTTAAAGGGTTTTAAAGGATATTAGAAGAAAAATTTATTTTGGAAATTTTCAAAATTGAAATTTTGAATCATTTTTTCATTTTTTTTTTGACACCTAATTCACTTGCAAATTTTTATTATTAGAAGATTGATAGTCACTTGGTAAAAAAATTTTTTCTAATGTTCTGAAAGCAAACGAGAATGATTGTAGAAAAATCATTTTGGTTTCTTTTGAAATTTTATTTGGATCTGCAATTGAAGAACAAAATGAACACTGTTGTTTAGCTCAATGAGTAACCCAAGAATTTATGTTTTTCGATTTTTAAGAAAATCTATTGATTTATTAAGTTCTAAACAAATTCCAAAAAATTGGAAACAGTTTCAAGAGTTGAAAGAATAGCAATACTCCCTTTACGTTCAAATTGGGGAATAATTTTGATTTTACAAACTATTTCATTTTTTGTCTTTTTTATTATGTTTTCATATTCCTTTTTTACAGTTACATAATCTATTTCCTAAGATCTGGAAATTTTTTTCGATCGTTGATATAGAAGGTTAATGTTGAGTTTTTTAAATTGGAAAATGATATACAATCTGCTGATGTTATCTTATGATTTGATAGATCAACAATTATTGGTGAAATTTCAAAAAATTTACCAATAAATTTTCTGTAACACTCTTTTCATTATTTTGGACACACTGATTTTTTTTTTCGTTTTATATTTTTTTCTTTTATTGGGATGAAATAATTACTAATAAAACCATTAATTCTTGGTAACTTAAATGTATTTTTATATTAGGTTTGGAAAAATATCATAAATTGGGTTTTTGTTTGACTATTTTTGATTTTGGGTTTGTCAAAATTTTTAGAATAGGGTTTATTTCAGGCGAATATCAAGAATTCTATGCTGTTTATTATTCTACTTGTTTTTATATTTGTTCTTCAAAAGTGATTTATATAAAATAATTGACGTTTGAAAAAAATATTGGGCTACTTTGACTGAAATAAAGTTTTTATATAAATTGGTAACAATAAAAATAATCAATAAAGAAATAAAATTTTATATCTTAATAAATTTGTGTAAAAAAGAACCCAGTAATTCAAAAAAAAAAAAATTAAAAATTAAAACAAGTCCATCTGATTTCTTTTAAGTGTAGGAATGTATTTATTTTTTTCTTTTTTGGATTTTAGGATTTACTGGATAATTCTTTGTATTAAAATCTAAAGATTAATTCTTTTCTTTTCTTTATTTTACTGAGCTTTTAATTGTTCAATATATTTCTAAAATCTAAAAATATTTTGTTTAAGCTATTGAGGTTTTTATAATAACAGATATTATCCTGATATTAAATTTTGAATGATTATAATATTTAAAAAAATCGCTATAGGTCCTAATTTATCACAAAAAATCATAAAATAGTGATATCACAACATTATTGCCATATTATAAAATAATTATTTTATTTGAAATGTAAAATTATTCGTTTGAAATCAACTGAAAAAATATCTTTTCTTTTACATTACAAAAGATTTTTACAACATTTCCCCTTTAAAAATGTTATAAGGTGTTAACAAGTGTTGTGAATTGTCTCCACGTGTTTGAAAGTTTTTAAAGACGGAAAACTTTTATAAACGTCAAAAGAATATTATACTGTACAGGAAAAATTTTTGTTTTCTTTTCATTTTTTATTTTTTACAAATTATAAAATCTCAAATGAATATTATGATTAAACTAAACTCTTTTTCAAATTAAAGGGCACAAAAAATTTCAAGAATTATTCATAAATGAATCAAATTAATTGTAGTATCATTCTAAAATCTAAGAAACACTTTAAAACATAAAAAACACTCAACTGGTTCTTTACAACTCATTAAAACAAAACAATAAAAATTAAAATTCAATATTTTAAAAATTGGTGTGTCCTTTTATATGAAATGAGAAATCCCGTTTTGTAAATTGTAATGAAAAAAATTATCAACCCAATAAAAACCTTTGAACAAGGTGAATTGAGAAAAAGTTCTCAAATTTTTATTGATAATTCTTTACACATCAAACTTTTGTACTTTAAAGTCTCATTTTCAAGATCAAGCCCCAATTCATCTGGTATTTTGTTGGAATGTTTTTTCTTTTTTTCTCTTTTCTTTGTTCCATGCATCAATCCAATAATGATCTATCTTATTTCATATTTCTAGCTCATTCAAAATCAAACATAAACTGTTTCCGTTTATACACAGGTAGATTATTTCCAAATTGGTTTCTTCTTATCTTGCTTTTTCATTTTCCAACTGTTCAATATCCAAAAATAAAAAAAGCAAAAAATGAAAAAATTAATGATTAAAAGAAATTTAACCAATAAGTAATTATCTTATTAACAATCAAATTCGATGGTATTGACGATTTGGGAGGTGTGCCCTTTTGTTTGAAAAATAGTTTATTAATTACCATTTTTACCAATATAATTGAATATAAAATAGATGTTTTTTCTTAAAATGGATTTGTTACCTTCACAAATTAAATAACCAATAAAATTAAAGAGTAATTTTCCTTGATATTGGTGATCAGTCAAACAAAAACTTCAAAAATATAATTGTGTTTTCTGCCAAATACAAAGATATGAATACAAAGAAGAAAAAGAAGAATAAAATTCTAGAAAAAATCTTAATAATTAGTGATTATCTGGCAAGGGTGTTGTGAAAGCTTTTGAAAAGTTATCCTACTCCTTTTAGCTTTCTGAGAATATTGAAAATGTTTTAACCCAAGAACATATTCTTTAAAGAACGGATAAAGGGTTACTTTTTTTAATAGGTCTTTTTTATTCAACACAATTTACAACACCACGATTAACTGAAAAATATTTATTTCTCTTAAGTTATTATTGTTGTTGATCTGAAAGGATACATATGTTAGTGAATTAAATCAAGTGAAAACACAATAAAACTCTTTGATCTAATACATGATTGAATCAAGTATCTTTTTTGTTGTTTTTTAAAAGAATATTTTTTTTTATATAATCTCTTTTTTGATCAAAAAATTTTTGATCAAAAAATTTTCAATGTGTAAATATCGTGGACTTAGCCCAAGCCCATCAACGATTATTTCGTTATTACTTTTTAAGCTCAATATTTTGGCATTTATTACAATTTTTAATCGATTATCATGATTTTTTAGAATATTATAATTTGCTATATTATCACGATTTTATAAAATATTAGGATTTAATAGTTTTTATCGTGATTTTGTAGAAATATCATGATTTTTATAATTTTATCGTGAATTAAGCTTAGATATCATCAAAACCTCTATTTTTTATGTTAATGATTTTCCTTTTTGAAAAAAAATGTGTTTTTTAATTTAGATGTCATTGAAGATTTATTTAGATTCCATTGAAGATTTGGATCATACTCTATGGAACTTTCAAGCCTATGGAAATAATCATAAAATCTGGATATCTGAATTCAAAAAAATCAATATATCTCATATATTCAAAAACTATAATATTTTTAATATTATTAACAGAAAAGACTCCATTGCTTTATTAGTCCTGGTGGAAAATAAAAATATATCGAAATCTTTAAAAAAATTTCTAAATCAAAATTTAGGAATTCGGGTAAACAAGAGGAATTAAAAAATCCATTTATTAAATAATAAAAAAAAAAAAAAAAATTATTTATTTTTTAGGAACTAATCTACATTTGGAGACAAATTTAAGAATGATATTTTTAAAAGTAAAAGTCTTAAATATTAAAATACACAACACTTATATTTTTCATGTAATATCGATATTTTTTATAATTTCTTCGAATTGTTAATATAGGATAATTGTTACGAGATTTGATATGTTCGTGATATTATTTTCAAAAAATTTTGAGATGCATTTGAGTTATGGTGACTTATTTGATTAAAACTCAATAACAATTTACACTAATATTTTAGATTCTTCATGGTTGAAACTAATCCCTTAAAAAAAAAATTGAAAATTTTTTTTAAGTATCTACATAGGCAACATAATTAAACTAGGTTTTGTCATCTATGAGTCTAAGCTAATAGATTAATTCAAACACTTATTGTAACAAGAAGAGTCTATATATTAGTAGTAAATAGATGAAATTAAAAACAGGTATGTTCATTGATTCCAATTGATCAGAATAAATCACAAACTCGTGATTTTTTCAACTCTACACGAACAACCCAAAATAAATACTCTTGATGTGAAAAAAGTTTTTGTAAAAGAAAAGAGTTTTGGTTTTCATAAACCTGATTTTGTTTAAATCCATTTTTTAACTTTTTATTTTTTCAATTGATATTTTTGAATTTTTAACAAATACTCCAAACAAAACCTTCTTCACAAGATCCGTACATACTCAGTTTGACTACAGTTGCCTTTGTATCAACACAGCCATAATAGAAAAAGAAAAACTATGGATCTTACTCATCTAAATTGTTCGGATCAGGATCCAAATTACTTAGAAACTCCCTTTCTTAATGGAGAAAATTGTGATGAATTAATTTATGATCCATTATTTTTTGGGAATTACACCATCTCAAATAGTGAAGGAATTTCTTCAATTAATCAATTGAAGTCTAAAAAACAACCACAATTACTACTTAAGAACCAAAACAAAGCACAACAACAACAACAACTAAAAGAAAAAGAAAAAGAAAAAGAAAAAAAACAACAACAACACAACCATAACCTCTATGTAAAATTAGACTCAAATGGACAAACAACATTTTATAACCCGAACGAACAAAAAACCTTTTATGATCCAAATCAACAAAACATTATTACAAAATCCCAAAACAAAACAAAATACCAAGCGAAAGCAAACCCAAACAAAGAGACTACCAAATTACCAAAACCTGAAAAAAGAAAAGAAATACCAGTCTCGGTTCGCAAAAAAAAAATCAAAAAAACTATTAAAGTTGTAAAAAGGATGAAAAATGGCCACCATCATAAAAACCAACTAATAAAAGTTAAAAAAAAACATGGGAGAGCATTAGATGAAGAGTCACTTGAAATAAGACAAAGACTTGCAGCTATCGAAGATCCAGAAGCTATTAAACAATTGACCCAACAAGAAAAACGGCTTCGTCGTCTTGAAAGGAACAGGCTGTCTGCAAAAAGAACGAGAATGCGGAAAAAAAATGAAGAAAAGGATTCTGGTGGACAAATTTCACAATTACAAAATATTATTCAACAATTGCAATACCAATTAGTACAACAACATAATGAAATATATCGATTAAATTCTGTAATTGAGCATTACAAATCAAAAGAAGAAGAAGAAGAAGAAAAAGAACAACTACGCCAAAAACGGCAACAGCAGCAACAACAACAGCAGCAAAATGAAGAAATTGTCCAACTACAAAAAAAAAAATATGAAACAAATAACCAGTCAATATTTACAATTGGCGAAAATAATGATACTGATGATCTTGAAAATAATCTGTTTGGTATCCAAACAGAAACTTCAATAAACTTTTCACCAAGAAAGCGCACAAGAGAAATTAAAAAACAACGAAACTTTACACTTGTTAACAATAATAAAAAGGCTTTTTTTACTACCTTATTCGTTTTCTGGATAATTGTTGGTCTTTGCTTTAAAATTGGTACGAATTTTAGCATGAATCGTTTAACTCAGCCGCCTTCTTTGAGCAGAATTGAAAAGGAATCAGTTGGGAAAATACCTTGGAATCAAAAAAAAGCAAATGGTAATAATGAGAGCAATGATAATAATCAAGACATTTTTGAAAATAAGGAAAATATAAATCAGCGTTATCGTCAGCATGGAGATCTTGACACACAGATAAAGAAAAATGATCACTCTTATTCTGATTCTGATTCTTATTCTTATTCTTAGATCGAACCAAATTTGGATTTGGATATAAATAATGAAAAAAATCCACAAAAAAAGTGGAAAAAAATAATACTGATAAATTCAAAAAAATGCAAAAAACTTTTTATTTCAATTTCCTTTTTACAAAAATTTTGATAACTCAATTCCCTAAACATTTCATTACAAAGAAATTTTCAAAAATCAACTGATTTTCCAAACTTTTCTTACTTTTAAACCAATAAAATCTTTGTTCAAACAATTGTAAAATCTTTGAAAAAAGGGAAATTGAAATAAAAATTTTTTAACTTTTTTTAGAATTTACCAGTAGTAATAATCACACTCAAAAATTAAATCTTTTAAATAAGATTAAATTATTTTTTTTTTATATTTTCTTGTGAAAAATCACAAAAGAAAAGAAAAAACTGAAAATTGCATTTGCGGGTGGGTTATTTATTTTTCTATGAAAGTTTTTTTAACTTTTGGGTTAGGTTTAATAAAATGTAAAATATTGCACAATTGGCTAAATCTTTGATTAGCATTTTACACGCATTATATTCCAAAATAATTGTATTCCTTTTCCAATTATTTAACCAAAAAAAAAAATAATAATAAAATAAATTGTAATTGTTTTTCTTTTTATTATTTCTTTTTTAATGCCTGTTCACTTGTTTTATTTCTTTTTTTTGAACTTGGAATATAAATAATAAATATTTAAATAAAATCCATTAAACTCAAAATCCCAGCCAAAAATGAAATTTTCACTTTTTTTACGAATCAACCAACTTACAATTGTTTAGAAATATGAGAAACAATTAACCCACTGTAAGTGTTGATATTCATAAAAAATACCCAAATAAACAATAAATTTCTAAAAAAATACAATTTTAAGAAAAATTTTTGGTCCTCTTTCATTGGAATGTCTTTTGCAAAAATACTCAATATCTTTGGAAAATAAAATTGTTGAAAATAAGATTTTTTAACAGTAAATATATCCATTTTCAAAGAAAAATTATAAAGACTCATTTTTCTTATTTTTTATTTGGAGTTTTCAAACTTTTGTTTTTCTCATATTGTCATTTAAAAAAAAAGAAAAAAGAAAAATAAACATATCCTAAAAAAAAAAAGAAAAAAAAAAAATATAAAAATACACACAAAAAAAATATTTTATCTTTAGAGAATGTTATTCTGATCTCAAAATTGAAAATTAATTTTATCATAGAATATTGACTAAAACTCATAGAATTTGTTTGATTTATTCAATTTAACTAGACCCTTTGATTGGAAAGGGTTTATTTTTGTATTCCAAGTATTTTTTACCTTCAATTTATTTTGATAAAAAATTATAAACTACATTCCAAAATTTTAGACACACCCAAAATCAAAAATAGACAAAAAAAAACCCAATTTATCATATCTATCCAAACTTAATTTAAAACCACCTTTTAGTATCCGAGTATTAATGTTTTATAAGTAATCATTTTCACCCAAATAAAAGAAAAAAAATAAAACTCAAAAAGAAAAACAGGTGTGTCCAAAATAATGAAACGAGCGGAACAAAAAAATATATTGGTCAATTTGTTAAAATTTCACCAATAACTGTTGATCGATCAAATGATAAGATACCATTAACTAATTGCAAGTGATTTTTCAATTTAACAAACTCAGCACTAAATCTTTTATCAAAAATTGAAAAAAATTTTTGATATCTAAGGAAAAAGATTATTTTGTAGGAAAAAAGGCAATGAAAACAAAAAAAAAAAAGACAAAAAATGAATTCGAACAATAATAAAAATATAAAGTACAAAATTATTTCATGCGAATGAAGGAATTAACTAATTTTTAACTTGGTCATCCAAATATTGATATTATTTTATTTTTTTATTATTATTTTAATTTTTTTTTTTATTTACTTTTTGTTTTATTTTTTTAATATTTTTTCATTAATTCCTGCTTTTTCTCAATAAATAAATATATATGTTGTGAATAAATTTTCAGAAATGAAATATTTTTTGAAACAATTTTCTTATTTTTAAAAAGTTCATAATTCAATAAATATTCAAATTATTAAAAAAAAAAAATTCTATTTGAAGAATAAAGAAATATTCATTGTCAGTAACAGGAATCTACCAAATTACAGTTTGAAAATAAAACCACTAAGTTCTTTAATAACCCAGTTTAAAAAATCTACTAATTTGGATAATTATATATTAATTATTTTAAACTTTAAAAAATGCAATTAATTTAATCAATTGGTTTTGTTTCAATTTACTTAGCCAAATAAAAAAATTTTTTTTATAACATCTGTATAAACATTTTTAAAACAAAATTTCCTTTTAAATCATGATTTTTTCAATATTTTTTAAAAAAATATTCTTATAACAGGCTCATAATAAATGTTACAAATTTTATAACACAATTTATAACATACATTTATGTTATAAAAGTTTTTATTATAAAATTTTCTAACATTTTAAACCTTTATAACATCTTTACAACACGTTTATAACGTGTTATAAAAAAATTTTTTATTAGGGTATCATTTTTTAATTATATAATTAAAAGTTATCAAACAGTATCGAAACAAAAAGGGAAAAATTTTGTCACAAAATAATTTTTTAAAACCTGGAAATTTCGAATTATAAGGGAAAAAATACTTTTTGACTTTTATTATATAAAAATAATAATTCATACCATATATATATATATATATATATATAGTAATTTAATTGAATTGATAATAATTATAAGGTTAAAAGTAGAAAAAAATTCTATTCATATTTCTTAACTTTTCAAATATTTTCAAATAAATAAAACAAATAAAAATAAAAAATTATAATAAAAAAAAAAACATAATAAATATTAACAAATAACTTATATTATTAATAATAATTCTTTGTTTATATTCGTTACATTTTTTTAAAAAAAAATACATTACCTAATCCAATAAATTTCAAGAAATTTAATCAATATTTGAAAAAAAAAAATAAACAACAATTTTTTTCTGATCTTTACTGATTCTATTTCAGGTTGATTTATTTGATTTTTTTTTGCAAAGGGTTAAATTTTCATGGTTATTTCATCAATCAGATATCAGAAATTACTTATATCTGTTTTGAAATTTTTTCCCTTTCATTTTTCAGCAAAAAATACAAAAAGAAAGCATTAATTTTTTTTTTTTTTGTTGAAATTAATTTTAAAACAATAAATCCTATAAAACTTGAAATAATTTATTTTTCTAATTTGATAAATTACGTTAAATTTTTGGGTTTAATTGAATGGATGTGTAAATAATTACACTTTCACCTTTGCAAAAAAATAAATAAATATATTTTACTAATCACTTAAATGAAAATGTTGTTTCTTAATGGTATTTGTATTACAAATAGAAAAAAAATCACTTTCATTTCTAGATTTTTCTTTTGTAAATAGATAATTTCAAACAAGGTGTAAGAATCTATTACTTTTGTGACAATAATAATTATTTAGAATAAATTATAATTATATTGGAAAATAAAATAAAAAATATTAAAAAAATATTTGATAATTTAACAGCATGGAATTCTGAATTAACAGTTAAAAATTAATTTTTGACACATTGAGATATCTGAAGAATTAGAGTGCAGAAAAATCCACTCCAATATTATGAATTTCATCTTTTAAATTATTAAGGGAAAAATTCTCGGTTTTTTTTTTTTTGTGTTTTCCCGTTTTTCCCAATAGAGTATTCTCAGGAATTAATTCTGTTTCCGGTTATCTGTTTATTTGTTTAGGATTTTTTATTGAAATACACAGGTGTTTGTATTCTTGATATGTTCTAAAATTCTAAATTTTAAGATAGATTAAAGAATTGAAAAAAAAGACAATCTTCTAAAATCTGATCCGATTTAAAGGGTTAGTATCTACCTTGGAGTTGTTTACAATTAAAGTGGGTTGTTATTAAATCTAAACCATATCAAATTTCCTTTGTTCAAATCGAACTAAAATAGTTTATTGGTAAAGTATTACTGTTTCTTGATCATCATTAATAAAAAATTAAACTTTTTTTGTAAATAACCCAACTATTCCAAAAAAAAATATACATTTGCGAGAAAAATGTTAAAGTTGTAAATTCGATATTCCGACCTCCAAGTTGTGAAATATCTTTATTAAATTTGTTGCTTAATGAAGATTAGTTACTAAAAAATTCTTTTTTTTTTAAAAAATTAAATAATTAACCAATAAAGTGATCAAAATAATACGTGTTCAATGACTATAATCTGTGTTTCAAAATATTATTCATGCTTTTTTTCTTAGTGTATCAATGCAAGGTATAATTCTCTACCTACTAGTATACCTAATTTCAATTCAATTTTGAAAATGAACTCCTTGATGTTTTAAGTAAATTTTAAATTAGGAATGTATTTTGTTCAATATTTTTTCATAATTTTCGCTGATTTTTTTGAACTTTTTTTGGTATTGTAAAATTTCTCCAAAAATTAACTTATTTTTTGAGATTAATTTTGCAATATGATCCTTCATTTTTAGAATTTCTCTTCAAATAATAGAACTTTCCAAACCAATATTATATTTATTTAGGGTTTGTTATCAGTTTCTTTGATTGTTTGGTATAGAGGTTTTCTCTAATAAAAAAATATGTTTTTTGATTTTGAGAGACAGATTAAATTTTTTTGCACATATTATTTTGACGAATTATTTCTGAAATATTGAAAATCTATTGATTTTACAACTATCAATATATCAAAAGAAAGCAAAACTAATGAATACTTGGGTTTTTATATTGATCATTAAGAGTTAATCTTTGAAATTTAAAAAATTATAGAAAAAGTTAATTAGAAAGTTCTAAACCTAAATTCTTAATTCGGGAATAAAATTTTATTTTTTAGGTTTCTAATTTTTGAGATTTTTCAAAGTAATTAAAAGAAAAATTACCAAAAATGAAAATTTTTTAATATTGTTCTTGAGTAAAAAATTTAATAATTTATTGTGCAATAATATCGATAATAGATTTTTTAGAGTCCATTAGATGGTTTTGAACGAATTCCATTTCCCCCAGTTATAACACAATTTCCTTTGATCACGAATCTAGGATTGTGTTAATCTTTGAAATATCAAAAACAAAAAAGTAAAATTATCATTTCTTCTTCAATTATTATAAAAAAACCCAATCGTAATTTGAAAATTGGATATCTCTTATCTGTAACCACAAACAAGAAATTGGAGAAAAGAAACTGAAGTCAAAAAGTTGTCTAAAATAGGAAAAATGTGAAAAAAAATATTCTCGGCGAAGTGGAAAAAACCAACGAAAATTCTTAAAGAACAGAACCAAGAAAGCCGTGTTTTGACATCATTTAGTTTGTTGTAAAATTATTTCAATAAAAATGATAATTTTTATTTGGGATCATTAAGAACAAAAAAACCCAATAGGCTTTGTTTAATGGTTATTAAGACAACTTGTTCTTAAATGGTAAAAAAGTAACTTTACAAACATTTTTTATTTAAATTTCACTTTTTTGATGATCTCTTCCAAAACTAAAGAGAAAGAATTGCAGTTGGACGAAATCAAAACTATTGAAGAATTAAATTCAATTCCCAAGTTCAAACCTTGGGTTATTGATAATTTAACAAAAAAAAGGCTATTCTTAGTACGTAATTTCTTTTCTGTAATTTTTCTTTTTTATTATTTTCGGTTTTATGCTGACAAAATATCTCTACACACCTTAATTAATAATAAACACAAAGATGATCTTGAGTTTTATTCTCACTTTAGGGCCCATCCGATTTATTATTGTAATTTTGCTTCATTTGATCTGTTTGATCTTTATGCAAATAATGGTCATTGGTACAAAGCCCCAAAAGCCTTATTCCAACTTTAGAAAGCGTTTGATCGAGATTGTTACCCAGTTTTTGTGTCGTTTGGCATGCTTTTTTTATGGTTACGTGCATATAAAGTTTGTTGGTGAAAAGAATGTACGGTTTTTCTTCCCTTCTTCCCTTCTTCCCTTCTTCCTTCTCTTTTTGAATTTTCTTGAGAGTTATGTTTTTATAGCTGAAATCAATATCTTTTTTCTTATTTTTGAAAACTGTTTGGAATCTTTGAACACAAATTCTTGTTTTAAAATATAAAATGGGTTGTGAGAATATCCTCCGAAATAACAAATGAGAGATTCTTCTTTCAAAAAAAGATCTCAAATTCAGATTTTTTTAAGTGAGTTTTTTGTTTTTTCTTCAAAGTATACAAATTAATAATTGAAAATAATTTGGAGAGATCATTTGCAGAATGAAATTTTGATTTCCAAACCCTTTACGAGGCCAATTTTGAATTTGATTAGCCGAAATGTTTTTTCAAATTATCAAATTTTTCAAAAAAATAACTATTTATTTTTTTTTTTGAACCAGCTTCTATATTTTTCTCAGGTTTTTATACAAACACACCATACCACTCAACCAATTGTTCTCGAAATTTAAAAGGTATGGTACATAATAGAATTAATCAATTCTTAATGGCCTGAATAATTTATAATTTTTTAGTAGCCACGACAAATGTGTACAAATGTTTCCTTAATTTTTCCAGTTTTTTTGCTAAATTTGCTGATTTTGTCATTAAAAGTGATACTTTTCTGGTATAACCTCAAGAGGTAGTAAAATTGGCAATATATTTGATACAGTAGTTTTAAAAAAGTCTTCACTTTTTTTTTTTATTGTAATTTAAGGGAGGAGTTTAGAATTCCTCTTGTTTGCCCGAATTCCTAAACTTGAATTTAGAAATCGTATAATAGATTCAAACATAGTCTTATTATCTACTCGAGCTAATAAAGATATTGGATCTTGTTTATTAAAAAGTCTTCACTTTTTTAAAACTTTTATCAAGTTTTCTATTTTAAAAAAGTGAAAACTTTTTCAGAATTAAAACTTTTTGAAAGTTTTGTGTTTTAATAAAAAGTGAGGAATCAACCGTCAAATATGATGTAGAGGCTAAAATATGAAGAAAACTACTTTTTTTTAAAAAAAGTTTTCACTTTATAAAAACAGAAAACTTTAAAAAAGTTTTAATTCTTACAAAATCAAAAAAAAAAAGTTTTCACTTTTTTAAAATGGATATACATTAAGCAACTTTCTATTTTATTGAAAAAAGAAAGGAAGTGATTTGGTGCAGAAAAATCAAAACAAAACCAAAACTACCTTTTTGAAGATTAAAAAAAAAATATACATCTAAAATGATTTATGAAATGGAATTTGAATGTCGTTTAAAACATCAAATATCCTGTCAAGTTTCGTCTCCGTTTTGCGCATATAGGAAAAGTATCATTTTTAATGAAACAATTAGCAAATTTATCAAAAAAACTAGAAAAATTAAGGAAATATTTTTACACATTTGTAGTGGCTTCATTTGATCTTTTATTAACCTCCTATATTTTTAAAAAAAACTGAAATAAGAATCAAGCATAAAAAATGGGATATTAATTCTGTTAGATTTCAAAATTATTTTTAACAAAGAATATTTTGAAGATCAATTAATTTAAACAAAGTCTCTTTACATTTAAACAAATAAAATGTTTAATTTAAAAACTCAATTAAGGGAGTAGTCATTTTTAAAAATAAAATTGAAATCTTGTCAAGATCCTTGAAATTTTTTTTTGTAATTTGTGTTTTAGCTTATGAAATTGATGAGTTAACCTTATCTAAACAATTTATTAATTTGAGTCCATTTTTTGAAATCCAAAATTCACACAAGTTTCCAACATAAAACTCAAAAAAGTAACCTATTATTTTTATTAGTAATTAAGTTTATTTTTGAAAATGCTGAAACATATTTTTCGTTTTATGTAGGAAACTTATTGATTTTGAAAGAAAATTTTTTATTTGGTTATTATTTTTAATTGTGAATCTTTCAATTTAAATCTCAACCAATAAAACTAATTGAGGTATAGGTGATTAAATAAATGAAATTTTGATAGAAGCTTAACAAAAGTTTATAAATGAAATTTAGATCTATTATGCAAAAATTTTTTATTCTTTAAAGTTTGGAAAAAGTTTGTTTTCTTGTTTTGCAGAAAATGAAAAAAAATTTCAAAAAATACAAAAATCTTGAATAATTTTTTTAACAAATTGTTTGGTCTTATTCAAAAGAATCGTTATAACAATTCAAACTATTTTTAGAAAAAAAAAAATTGATTTTGAATTTTGAGGATCAAATTACTTAATTCACAAATCTCTTCAAGAATCCTTTGATTTTAAAAAATCCGATTTCATCTTGGAACAAAAACACAATTTCTAAGTAAAATTTGTAAATGACTTTAAAACTTTAATAGTTCTAACTATCCTTCTGAAATCAATATAAATATTTTTCCCAATAGTTTGAATAAATCAATTTTTTTAGTTTAACCAAAAGAATTATCTCAAAAAAAAAAAAAAACTCTTTAGATTAATATTTCTGTCAACAAAGACTTGATATTGTGTAACAATGATGAAAATGGAAATAAACAGGCTAAGAAATTTTTATAATGTAAGAAATAAAATGAATTTAAGGGTTTTCTTTTTCAGAAAAAATGGAAAAAAAAATTTTCTTTTCTGGGTTTCTTAGTTGATCAGAATTTTTTGACACTTGGCTACTCCAAATTTGAAAGTAGAGAATGTCACCAATAAAATAGATTACAATTTGCACTGTTGTCGTAGAGTACTGATCCCTTAAAAAAATTTATTTAGACAAAATTAAAAAAAAGATATGATATATCATATTTTTTTTTTATTGTTTTTTTTTATATTAAAATGGAAAAAAAAAAAAGTTTTTTTAACAAAAATAATTATTATAATATTATTTACATAAAAATAAAAGGGGTTAATTTATAGCAAATAATATATAAAAATTATATTTCATTTAAATATTAAACGGTTATCTAAAAAATATCTTTACATTTCATTTTATTATATATTTATATATATATATTTATATTTTTTTTTAGTATAAAAACTGGAAAAAAAATAGAAACGAAAGAATTATAATCTCAAATCATTCATCTCTACTTGATATGGAAGTTATCTTATCTTTTATAACCGGTGGGTTCGTTGCTAAAGTTTGTCTTTAATTCTTAATTCTCAATATTTTTATAAAACAATTATTTTAACCCAAATTATTGTTTTACTTATTTCAATACATCACACACACACACACACACACAAACATATATATGCATGCAAAAATCCATATTTGATATTAAATATCAAAGGAATCTGTAAGGCATATGCCCTTTATTGGTAATATAAATAAGTGTTTACAGGGTTTATTTATTGATAGAACTAAAAAAAATAGTTGGGTTTTTGAAGAGATCAAAAAAAGAGGGGAAATACCAGGACTTTTCCCACTTGTTATTTTTCCTGAAGGCACAACAAGTAATAATAAATGTTTGCTTTCTTTTAAAGTTGGTGCCTTTTCTGCGGGCATGCCAGTCCAACCAATTATTATTAAATACAAAGCATGTTTTCCACTTTCATTTCTTGATTTGACCGACACATACTATCACCCTTTGGTAGTTTGTATGTCACAATTCTGTAATCTTTACAATTCAATTGAAATGACATTCATGGACCCAATTGTTCCCAACTCTGAAGAAAAAAAGAATCCAAAATTATACTCACAAAGTGTACAAAAAGTAAGTTATATAGATTTAAATTCTTTCAGAAAAATTTTTTTCTTTCTTTATTATTTTCTCCAAATATTTTTTTTCTCCGTTTAACAATAAAACTTCTTTTTTTTTCATTTTCATTTTCTTTTTCTTTTTCTTTTTCTCTTTCTCTTTCTCTTATTTTATTTAATAACACCAATAACAAAAATAATTTTTAGAAAATGAATGAAGTTTCTCAACTTCCTATTATTAATTCGAGGTTTCGAGACAGTTTAGAATATCGAGAAATTATTAAAAAAATCCAAAAACAAAAAAACTGCAAAAAAAACAAATAAAATATTTTTTTAAAATTTATTCTTTTTTTTTAGTTTATTTGAATCACAAATATTCAAAATTAAATTGTTTATTTATTTTTCTAAAAGATATATATATATATATATATCTATATTTTATTTGAAAAAAATAGCACAGGGAAAAAATTAAAACAGTTTAAATATAAAATAAAAATACATATTGCAATTTTTTATTCAGTTTCATTATTTTACTTTTTTATTTTTTTCCATTTTTCCCCCTTGCTGAATCTTCTTTATATTGCGAAGAAGAGTTACAAATGAAAAAGATCAACTGGTTACTTACTAATACTGGATATATCGAAACTCTAAAGTGTTCATAACTTGAAAATAAAAACTAAAAAGCAAAGGCTAAAAATGACCAAATGTTTAATGATTATAAGATCAAAAAAATAAAAAAATTACAACAATTAAATAACGATCCCCAATTGAACATTCATGATCAATTACCAAATTAATAAATCAACCAAAAGTATTGTGGATATGATTTTGGGGTGTTCTTAATTAAAGATAGAATTTTTTTTTTTAATTTTTTATTTTTTACTAATTGCTTCTTATAAACCCTTTTTAAATTTCTTGTCCTTTTTTCTTTTCAATTTTTTCTTTTTTCTGTTTAAACATTAAAAAAATTGGGTGTATCATTAATTAACAATTGTGAAATCTATGATTTTTCACTCAACTTATCTTTTGGGAAATTTAAAACTAAGTACAACTAGAATGCAATTTAAACTTTTTCAATAATAGATAAAAAAAAAACAATAATAAAAAATCTAAAATTTTATTTTTTTTTTGGAGTTTTCATTGAATCGACCTCGATTTTTTTTGTCAATTCTTTAATAATGAACTAATTTTGATAAAATTCTATATTTGATTTTGTTTTCCCAAATACTACTAGAATTATAAGAAGAAAAAAGTAAGATCTATTAGCTCTTAAAAATATTAAATAAAGGGGTTTTATAGTAAAAATAATCCCATTCTACAATCTAAAAAAATATAGAATAATAAGTATTCTTAGATAACTGAAATAATTCTTTTTTATATAATAAACCAATTACATCAAGGTAGAATTCATTTTGAGTATTTTATTGAACTAAAATTCAATTTTTAAATTTATTTGTCAAATTAAAAA
Organism: Anaeramoeba flamelloides; assembly: GCA_027625915.1. Lineage (NCBI taxonomy): Eukaryota > Anaeramoebidae > Anaeramoeba > Anaeramoeba flamelloides. Next base: position 3,920,581 of record JANTQA010000032.1, on the reverse strand, counting down.
CTTTTTAAAAATCAAATTAATTTTTGATAAAAAAAAAATCAAAAGAAACGAAATTTTCAAAGAGAGACAATACAAATGATCTCCAAAACTCACAACCAACAACAGCTATAACAACACACATCTTTAAATATTGCTTTAATTTTGAAATAGTAACAAGATAAGAGGATATATTACCTAATGAAGAAACACTAAAAATTGAAAATTGCAGAACAAAATTTTGATGTAAAAAAAACTTTTCATACTTTAATGATCAGAACTTTAAATAGAAGAAACTCACATAACCATTATTCTCTTTATAAATATAACAGATTAATTCCAAATAGAGGAAAAATAAACCTTAAATTTTTTATCGAGCTCGATTCATTAAAACATTTCAAAACCTCTTCATTTTTATCCACGAAGTACAAAAAAAAATTACCAAAAAAACTTTTGTTTTTGAAATCCATTTTTTACAAAAATATAAGTTTCTCACCAAATAAAAGTTCTATCAATATAATATTCAAAATACTACGATTTTATAAATTTGCCTTGAATTAAAGTCATTTTTGCAACCTTAATATACTGTCTTTAAATAAAAATTTAAAGATCTTTGAGAGTGAATCGCTTTGTATTTACCCAAAAACTTTTGAAAATTCTTGGGCAAAATGTAATAAATTTAAATGCAAAAGTTTATCTTTTACTACATTAATTTCCACCTTATATATAAATATATTTATCACCCATCCATCCAAACACAATTTTATTTTTTAAAAAAAGCATAAAATAATTGGACCAGTAAATTTCATTTTAAAACAGTTTAAAGATAAATCAGATATTTATAAAAAAAAAATTTGTTTGCTTAAAAGTATAAATTTTTTTTTATTGTAATTTAAGGGAGGAGTTTAGAATTCCTCTTGTTTGCCCAAATTCCTAAACTTGAATTAGAAATTGTATGAAAGATTCAAACATAGTTTTATTATCAACTAGAGTTAATAAAGATATTGAATATTGTTTATTAATAATATTAAAAATATTATTATTATTTAAAATAAGTGAAAAATTATTTTTTTCTAATTCAGAAATCCAGATTTTACGATTATTTTCATAGGCTGGGCAGTTCCAGAAAAGTACAAATTTTTGAAAAGAAAATACAAACTTAAATTTGAAATATTCACAATGTATCTTTGCTCAGCCTTCTTTTCATTCAATAAATAAACTGCCAGGCATTGGAAGTAATACCACTAATTTAATTTCAGATTCATCTTAAAAGGTGGTTGCAGCACCTTACCACCACATTAATTGAAATATGTGATTTTTTTATTTAAAAAATATATTGACAGTCCTTAGTTTTAGATTTTCCAAAAATTTTAAAGAAAAAAAAAAAAGAGTTAAAGTTATGAATAATTCAAAATTACAATTTTTGATAAAATTGTGATCTAAAAAAACAAAATTTGAATAAAAATTTGAGAAATTTATTCATTAATTTATATTATGGCTATTATTTTTAGGGATCTAAAGATACATTCTTCTTTTTTTATTTTCAGAAATTATTTATATAAAACCTTGTAAATATTCAAAATTAAAGGTTTTGTAAATCGTATAATTATTGGAATTCTAAAAAAAAAAATTAATTTTAATTATTTTATTTCTAAAATTATATGTTCAAAAGGAGATTTTCGGATTTCGTCAGTAATTCTTGATATTCATTTTTCATTTTATATTAACTTTTTAAAAAAGAAATTCATATATTCCTTAATATAATTTCAATAATAATCAAAAATTTTTTAATTGATTAAATTCCATATTTCATTTTTCTTTTCTTTATGTTAGAATTTCTATAATAATACCATAAGTTTTTTTTTTTTTTATTTTTTTTTTTTTTCAAAAATTTTTTTTTTCTTTTCTTTTATTTTTTGATCCTTTTTTTTTTCTTTATTTTAATAGGATCATTTGGAAAAAAAAAAAGATCTGGGAAAAGATAAATAATCACTGACAAATTTAGAATATGAAATATCTTTCAAAATGAATTTATGTTTTAACAAAAAATCTTCTTTTTTATATTTTTCAGTGAAAGTTCAGTAATAAAAAATTGGTAATACTCATTTCAAAAATTTTGACTCACTTTTTTTTTTAGTTTTTAGTTTTATTTTTTTTTAAATTTAAAATCTCAGGCTTTTTAGAGATTTAGAATGATTTAAAAGTTAATTACAAATCATGTTAATTATTAGTTGTACTTGAATACTAAAGGATATATATTCTATTTATTATTTCAGGTAAGTCATAATTTTTGAAATGGTGTTTATACTTTTTATTTGTGATTTTGTTTGATTTTTAATATTAATAGTGAATCCTTAAAAATATCTCATTATTTTTTTTTTAAATGAAAAATAAAATTTTACAATAGTGTGTTGATATAGTAACTTGAGACAAAAGATTTAAAGTTTCCTAAAGTGGATGAGAAAATTGAACTTTACATTCTATTGTTATATTTTTCTTTCTATTTGGAAAGAAATTTCATAAATTATTTTTCCAAAAAGGACTTGTAATAATAAACATTAACTAAAAACAGTCAAAGTGGAAAAATATTGTTATAGTTATCTTTGGAAATTGGTTTACAAATAAAAATTTTGACTTTCTGGCTGGTCGCCTCTAAAAAGAATATGGTTTTTTCAAGGACATTCTTTTTAGTGAAACAAAATTTTTCTTCAGAAATACTTTTGAAACAACCTTAATAAGTTATCAACTATTATATCTAGATTTATATTTTTATCATGATATTTTGATATTTATCAGGATTTTCGATAATTGTCTTGATTTTATTGAATACTGAGATTTGTAGAAAATTGTATATATTATATATTATCGTTATTTTCTACAATATCATGATTCCATAAAAATACCATCAAATCTTCTAATTTTTATCATGATATTTTGACATTTATCAGTTTTTTAGATAATTATCTTGATTTTATCAAATATAGCGATTTGTAATATTATCGCGATAATTTTGAATATGAATATTTTGAAATTTATCACCATTTTTGTAACTTTATAGTGAATACACAAAGTTATTGTCAAACCATCTAATATCTGGATACATTAACTCCTGTTCACTCAAAGGAACTCAACCAAAAATGAACAATTCACTTTTTTTGAGACGAATCAACCAACTTGTGATTGTTTAGAAATAAGAGAAATAATAAACTTCAAAAAAGAGTAGATAATCATCAAAAAAAACCTTCAAAAACCATAAATTTTCAAAATGAACAAACTAATAAAAAAATTGTTTAACTGGGATAAAAAATTACATTTAACTTGTAACAAATTTGTAAAATATAATTTAAAATAGTTCTTTAATTCCAAACAAGATAATACAATAAGACTGAAGGTAACTCACAGCTTAAAAAAACACTTTTTGATAACGAGAGAAATTTTTATCAAAAAAAATCTACAAAATAAAATGAGAAGATTTTCATTTGTAACAAAATCTATTAATCAAGTTAGAACAATCCAAAAATTCTTAAAAGGAACTAACCAAGGAAGGGGTATTAAAATTAAAAATGTATCCCAAATGTTGATTAAGAATTTCATTTTTTACTTTTTTATTACTTTCGTTAAAGTTGTTTTCCATTCTTTATATCAAGAAACAAAATGAAAACCGGTAGAAAGATCCCAAAATTAGTTTTAGGATCAAAAGGTGTACTTGAAAAAGTCACAGGTTTACTTCCGTCACCACTGAAAGGTTACATCAAATCAAAAGGAAAAGAGGACATTGATCGTGAAGCAATTTTATCTGTGGAATTTTGTCATTTTGAATTTGACTCTGAAAGGAGGCTTTATTTAATATTAACCTATGAAAACGGATTTGATATCTTGTCTGTTGATAGTTCATCAGAGGTTCGAAAGGTGACATCAGTTGATGGGACAAGTGTTAAATCGATCAAATTTTTACCAACAACAAAAAATGGAAAATATAAAGATAAAGAGCCTATAATCGCCTTAATGTAAGATACTTTTTTATTTTTTTCACAAAATTTCTTTTGAATTTAACCTTGGGCTGAGTAGAGTTATACTCTTTTTTTTTCATACTTGCATTAATTCCTGAAAATGCAAATCAAAAAGAAAAGAAAAGAAAAAAAAAAAAAAAAAGGATAAATAATTCAAAAATAAACAACAATTTTACAAGATTAGGATTTAAAAAGAAGAATAATCACAAATCTCGAATAATTGCACTAAGTCAAATAAATGTTTATACTTTCAGAATTTCATCTATTTTTCGGTTTGGGATAAAATTTGTGTTTACTTTCAAAAAAATATATTGAACATTTTCACAAGGGCATGGGAATTTGCAAATAATCCATATTATTACACAAACGACCACCAATAATACACCTCATAAAATAATAACAATATATTCGTAGGCACAAAATTATCTCTTAAGGATCTTGTCATTTCCGGTGAATTTGCTCCATACCCAAGGAGTAACTTGAAACACAAAAAGGAGATTGTGAAATTTCAGCTTCTTTTGATTGACAAAATTCAAACAACAAAAAAAAATCTTTCGAGAGGATATCTTTGACAAAAAATTCAGAACAATAAAAAAATTAACTGTTTCTCAATGAAAAAAATAGACAGGATTTCAATAACACAAAAATTCACAAGCATTCTCAATTCCAAAAAATTTAAACTCAACAAAAAAGTTTAAAAACATTATTAATTCGAAAAAATCATATTTTTAAAAACAATAGTTTAAAAGCATTTCTCAATTCCAAAAAATCAAAATTTAAAAAAAAAATTGCTTGTTTCTTACTTGTAAATTTCCAAAGGGTTAAATTTCTTCAATTGAAAACAAATTGCTTTCTTGAGTATACAATCAATTTAATTCAATTTAATCTAATATGTGGTTATATTGTAACTCTATATTTGACAAAGTAAGGATTTTGTAACATTCTTTAGAGAAAAAATTAACTCATGAAACAAACGAAAAAAAATTGAAAAAAAAATATCCTCAAGATCTCAAAAAGCCCCAAAGAGCAACACTTCGAAACCAACACAAATGGTTTCAAAATTATAATTCATAATGATTTAAATTGGAAATTGAGTGATGAACTTTGGCACTTTTTTCTAAAAATGTCCTCGTTTTTGATTGTTGATTTTTCGAGATCGATTATACATCACATTTTGATTGATTTTTGATTGGTATTAGGCATTCATAAAAAAATTATAAAAAATGTTTATCTCCATTTCAGAAAAATTATTTTTCAATGGGAGTTGGCTAGATCCTTAATAAAATCATTTTTTTCTCTTTGACTTTATTTTCAATTCAAAATATGAACTTTTGTAATAATAATTTCTCAAGAAAAAAATCTATATTATTGTTAAGTTGGAAGGATTCCTTTTAATGATTTAAGGAATCAAACTCAAGAGATAAATTTACAACTTCATGATGTTTTTTTTTCAATCCAAAAAAACTATTAGTACAAATAAAAGTAATTTTCTAAAAATATAAGAAAGTTCTATGAACAAAAGAGTACATTTTCGGTTTCAATTTTAATTGATTATTTCATCACTTTTAAACCAACTTATAATCAAAATTCCCCACTTTTATTTTACCGAAAGATACTTTATTTTATTTTGTTAGTAATTTAATTAAAAACAAACAAAAAAAAAGAGAAAAAGATTATAATTGTTTACCTTTTCACTCAATACTTTTTGTTTAAGATATGAAAACAATCAATAATAATTGGATTGTATTGTTGGTTAGATTTCCAAAAGATTACAGTCACTCTATGAATGAAATGATTACTAAACCCAAACTCAATTATTAAAAATTAAATAACCATTATTGATAATAAATATTTTTTTGAGTTAGTCTTAACAACGAACCATTAGTGCCACAAACAGTTCTTATTTATGAAACGATCCTCTTAATCTCAACTCAAAAAAAAAACAAAAAATTTTAATAAACTTTATTTTGGAACCGTCTTCTTGTTTGGTTCACTTTACTTTTACAAATGATCTTGGTTTTTGAAAGGAAAAAAAAATTTAAAATAAAAAATAATAAAAAATTACATATTCAAAATGACTTTTATGATAAGATCTTTTCGTATCTTCTTGAATGATTATTAGAAAATAACAAAACTCATTCTATTTGACAGAACTTTTAAAGTTGGTTGTCAAGTTATCTATAAAAGGTGATAAAAAAAATAAAGATTTTCATATTTCTTAAAAATTCTTTTTCTAATTTTGATTTTGAAATTTTGTCCTCAAGGTTTTTTTTCCAAAATACTGCTAATATTTATCAGAACAAGTTCAAAACGAATATTTTTGTGAGGATATGAAATATTTGAAAACTACCATATATTCTCGTGAAAATAGTAATTGTTTTTTTTTTTTTGCTGTTATATTCAAATTGAATTAAAAAAAACAATTTTATATCAAAAGATCAATAAGGAAGTTCAATTAATATCAATATTTTCATTTCTAAATGATCTTGTGTTTTTTCATCCAATTTGAGAAACAATTATTCTGAAAACTTGAAATAAAATTTTTTGATTATTAACCAGAAAATGATAGTATTTTTATAGTGAAGAAACCAACTCGAAATTCACCCAGCTTTCCATAAATGGATAATTTTAGATTAGGTGAATTGTTAAGTCAAGTGTTTGTTGGTCAATTCTTCCAAGTATCAGATTCGCTCCATAAATTGAGAGTGATTTTGTTCCAATTACTATTCAATTTTTAAATAGTCAAAAAGATTCAAATCAGGTATAGCTTTCTTCGAATAATTAGCAGTTATATGAAGCATAAGTCCGATTTTTCATTAATTTTACACCTTGTTGGGTTTTAGAACTTTTTGAGAAAATGGTAAACAATTAGAAATAATGTAGTTACGCGAATTCGATCCTCCAACCTTCAAATTGTAAACTATATTTCAAAAATTGTGACTCGCCTGAAATAATAAATTAAATTTTTTTTAATTCAAGAACAACTAATTATTAAATGTTATTTGTAATTCTCTTTTTAATTATTATCAATATATAAAAAGCAGAATATTATAAAATTAAAAAAATAAAATCAAAAACTCAAAAAAAAGTGAAACACAATTTTTGAAATGACCCTAATAAAAAAAAATGTTTTATAACATGTTATAAACGCGTTGTAAAGGTCTTATAAATGTTATAAAAGTTGTTATTATAAAATTTTATTACATTTTAAACATTTATAAGACCTTTACAACGCGTTTATAACATGTTATAAAAAACTTTTTTTATTAGGGGAGCATTACAAAATTTTTTATTTCTGAACTTTCACAGAAAAAAGGTTAACAAGAATATTTTTTGCTAATAATTAAATTCATTTCAAAAGACACCACATAGTCAAAATTTTACTTGTTTAATATTTTTTTTTTCAAAGAGCTGATCTTTTTCCACCATGACTTTTTCAAAAAAAAAGAAAAAGGAAAAGAAAAACAAAAGAAAAACAAAAATTTGAAAAAAAAAAACAAATAACAAATCAAAGAATCAAAAAAATTTTTCAAAAAAAGAAGAATAAAAAACATAAACAAAAAAAAAAAAGAAAAAGGAAAAAAATTTGCAAAATTAGAAATAATGATATTTGATCTAAAATTGAAATTTTATTTCAATATCAATATCCTATAAAACAACTTCTAATAACATTATAAAGTGAGTAAAAATTTTTGAAAAAGAGTTTAATTTGACAATTTAGTAAAATTGAAAATCAAATCCATTAATGGCTCTCCACAATTGAGAATGTATTCATTAACCAATCAAAGTAAAACAAATCAAAAATCAAGTTAATTTTTGTTAATTCAAAACTGATTGTATTTATTTATATTTAACAAACATAATGATAAATCATACTACAAATTAAACTTTTAATAGATCTGCATTAGATAATCAAGATTTCCGAAGAAATCAAATAAAATTCTACTCTTTAAAAACCAAAAAATATTTCAAATCTTTAACATTTTCATCAGCAATTTTAACAATCAAAGTGACAAACAGTAAAAATTTTGAGAATTATCTTGTTATTGGCACATCAAATTCATTAGCATTTCTCTCATGCAAGAATTTCACAAAGGCAAAATTATATAAAACGTATCCCAATCCATCTTTTGATTCAATTTTTGATGTCTGTTCGAGGTTTGTATCATTCCCAACCTCTGACATCCAACCACAAAAAATGATTTATGACAACAAAGAAATCTCAAAAGAAGAACAAGAAAAAGAACAAGGACAATTTGAATCTAAAAAAACAAAGGTTATTTCCGCTGCAAAGGATATTATTTCAAATATTATTCAGAAAAATGACGAAACGGATGAAACATTAACCAACTCTGGTGTATTGAAAATAATTGATTTTCGAAATGATAAAATAATTTCTCATTTCAAGGCACACAAGCATTCGATACATCAAATAAAATTCAACCCTTCTGGCTCATTGGTATAAACAAACTTTTTCCAAAATATTTTTTAATTTATATATATATATATATATAATAATATGCTATGCAATTTTTTTCTACAAATTTTGAAAATTAAACATTTTATCTTTATTTTATGATTGAAATTAAAAGAAAAATCCCAACTACAGCCAAAAAAAGAATTCTGAAAATCACTTTAATATAGAGATATTTGAGTAAACTTGATATTAATTTTGATAAGGATCATTTTGAAATCTGTTATTTTTCAATTTTAGAAACTGTTATTTCAATAGTAAAGCTTAAATTGAATCACATTAACAAACCCCTTTCAATATGATCCCGTCTTTTGAGTTATCATATAAAACAAAAGATAATAAAATATCGGTTAATTTTCAAAAAGGGTTTTTTAGTAAGTGAAAAAAAGACGAGGAAATTCAAAGTTAGCAGTTTTTATTCTCGGTATTTTAAATTTATTTGCCTTTATATGTTTAAAGAACTACTTTTTTTTTCATCTCATATTGGATTATCTGGCTCTTCAGGTTCAAAATCAAACGAAATTGTATTAAGAATTGAAATTCACTTGTCTTTTCAGAAAAAATATCAACAAAAAACCTTCGTGAATTAACTTGAATCATAGAAAATTTAAAATTAGAAAAACATCAAGATCAAAAAAAACTTTACCTTTTAAAAAAATTTGAAAAAGTCAAAAAAATCATTATTAAAAACAAAAAATTTTTTTGTTCACTTTTTCAACAAGTTGGTTTACATTAACAAACCAAACTCCAAAAAAAATAAAAAGATCTTTGATCTTTCATTCTTAAAGCAAAAAAGAAGACAGAATATTTTCCCTAATAAAAAAAAATTTTTTAGAACATCTATATAACATTTTTATAACAAAATTTCATTTTAAATGACGATTTTTTTAATATTTTTTTTAAAAAATATTCTTATAACATGTTACAAATTTTATCACACAATTTATAACAACCATTTATGTTATAAAAGTTTTTATTATAAAATTTTATATCATTTTAAATGTTATAACACCTTTACAACACGTTTATAACATGTTATAAAAAACTTTTTTTATTAGGGTTGTATTGGTTTTTTTAATGTTTTTATCAATTGCTTCTTATAAACCCATTTTAAAATTCAATTCTTTTTTCTTTTTCTTGTTTCCTTTTTTCTTTTCAATTTTTTGCTTTTGTTTTTTAAACATAAAAAAAATCTGGGTATGCCTTTTCCCTTGAATAATCGTAGAAACCTATGATTTTAGGCTTAAATTACCTTTGAGGAAATTTAAGTAAAAGGAACCTTTAGAGTGTAATTTACACTTCTTCAATAATAAGAAGAATGAAAGAATATTTTCATTACTTTTTGAAAAAGCGAATCACAGAAATCACAGAAACCTGAATCTCAAATGTTGATAACTTTTTTTTTGATTTTTATTTCTCACAAACCAATTCATCCACTTTGGCGTTTTACTAATTCTAAATTAGTTATACAGGGTGTGCAGAAAAATGATAAACTTTGAAATTATTGTAAACTCGAAGATTTTCCGTATAAATTAATTTAATTTTTCTGAAAGGGTTTTAATATAGGAATAAAATACCGCTGTTACATACTTGATAAAATACATTATTTGAAACGAAAAATTTTTTGTTTATTGCTAACAAGAAAAATAATACCAATTTTTTTTTTTGGAATATTAAGAAGATTTGGTTTAAGTGAATAAATAAAAGTCTTTGATCTTTTGAAAAAAACAATGATTAACTAAAAAAAAAAAATTAAATTTAAAAGTTAACCTTTCAGTACATATATATTTTTTTTAAAAGATTGTAAAAAAAAAAAAAAAAAAAAAAGTTTAAAAATTAATCATTTAATAAAAAAAAAATTTGAATTTTTGTTATTTTATAGATTACAAAAGTATCAAACTATTAAAATTACAAATTTAAACTTTTGAAAAAAACAAAACAGACAAAATTTAATGATCAAAATTATTTTTTTATATTGCTTTTATGACGAATCAACTATTAATAATTATCGTGTTACTATGTTTTTTTTTTCTGAAAACTAACTTATTGAAAACTTACCTATTTATTTAAATTTTGAGAAAAAAATTCAAATTATAATTTCTCTATCAAAATCCATTCTTAAAATTTAACAAAAAATTCAAAACAAATTGTAATATAAATATATTTATATATATTATTTTGAAACATAGAAATATAATATCTTAATTCCTTAATCTTTTAATTATTATTCCTTTGCTAAATATTAATTTTTTTTTTTAAATTAGATTCTGACAGCAAGTAAAGAAGGAACGAGATTTCAAATTTTTCAAATTGATCCAAAAAATGTGAGAAAAAATGGAATTCTCCATCGGTATACTCTCAGAAGAGGAGTAACACGAGGAGTTATATCAAATGTAACTTTCAGCCCAAGTTCCAATTATGTTATCGTTTCTACGACTCACGGGACATCACATCTATTTGCAATTTGCCCAAATGGCGGAGAAGTAAATTCATTAACTCATTTACCCAGATATTGGACGAAAACAAAAAAGCAAAACTTAGATATTAAAAGAATGATTAATATGTTTGGGCACACACAAAACAAACATATAACATATTATTCCCTGTCTAAAATTAAAGCAACAAGATTCTTTTCAAAAAATGAAACCATTTTCTCACAAAATTCCGATGAAATGATCACATTATTGCCAATGTCTTGTATTTTTGAACATAACGACAAAATTTTAGCAATTGATAAAGACGGCTTTTTAAATTTCTATCAATTAAATGTTGGAATAGGTAAGAAAACGAAAAATCAACAACTTTTGTCATTGCCATCAATTTCCATTGAATTGACAAGATTATATACTTGGGATGTCTGTAGAAAGAATTCACAACTTGAATATTTTGATGAATTTTTGGATCACTTTAATGAATCAAATGAAAAACAAAAATTATTAAAAAACTCAACACAGTTCGAATATGATGAATTAGAAAATCAAAATGTTCAAATGGAAAATATCCTTCTTGATGAAATTGAAACTGTTTCCCATTTTATTGAAAAAAGACCAATATCAATCGGCCCGCAATTTAGATTCTGCGTTTTTACGAAGAATTGTACTGGAAAAAAATCTTTATTACAAAATAATTTACAATACAAACCCCTTCAAGTGCTATCAAAGAAAAATAATACTAAAAAAAATGAATTGATAAACCAAGCCAGAAACACAGATTTATTACAAAATAATCAAAAAGAACAAAAGCCAAATCTTGAAAAGGAAAAAGATGAAAAAATTATTGAAATATTTTAAATCTTAAATTTGCTTTGTTTTTTTTTAGTTTTACAAAAAATAAGAAAATAATAATAATAATAATAATAATAATAATAATAATAATAATAATAATAATAATAATAATAATAATAATAATCATTAATAAATTAATTAATAACCAAATTTATAAATAGTGCTATTTTCAAAAAGTGAAAACCAAATTTTTTTCAAAAAAAGTTATAAATGAGGCTAAACAACCTGAAGAGAATAGTTTGGTCACGGTTTATAAAAACTTTTAATTTCATTTTTTTTGAAAATGTTTTTAGATTTTTTGTTTTTGATTATTCTATAAAAAATAAATATCATTACAAATTAGAATAATTTAAAATAAAATGATAAAACAAATATACGCTGCCTATTTTTTTTTTTTTTTTTTTTTTTTTTTTGTGCAAAATTAATATATATTTTTCAATAAATAGTAATTTTGGCGAATATGTAAAATTTTAGTTAATTCACAATTGTGAAAAAAAAAAATATTCTTTGAATGATAAAATTATAATTATTTTTGAATAGGTTATAATCAAATTATTTTCTTCAAAAAAAAAAAATAAAAAAAAAAATTCAAAAACATTTTATTTGATTTTAATTTTTTCATTTTCGAGTTTTTATTATTGTTTCTAGTGTTATCAACATTTTTTGAGTAAAAAAAAATAAAATAAAAAAGGAATCAAAGATTCTACAATAAGTATCTATGATTCCAAAAATAAATAAAATTGAAAATAGTCACAAATTATTTCTGGAAATGGTTTGGAAAAAAATTGAAGTTTTTTGCTTAATTTTTTTTTTTATTTTTTTTTATTTATTTTATTGAGGAGGAATTGTAAATTGCACTCTAATTACCTTTTACTTAAATCCCCTTTCAGGAATTTAAGCGAAAAATCAGAGATTTCACGATTATTAATTAATGAAAATATTTTTAAGCTATTATAATCTAAAAATATTTCATTAAAATTTAATTCTTTTCACTTATTAAGAAAAAATAATTTTTCTTTTTCATCGGAAAGCCATACATATAAAGAGTGATAAATATTTTCTATTATTTCCTTCTGTTCATATTTAAAACATAAATGACAAAATCTGTTTGAATTTTTATTGATTACATAGTAATCTCTATTCAAGTAATTCATAAATGCCCTGAAATTTAGAATTGTTCAGCTTGATGGATGGCTTAAATATTTTTGATTAATTTTTTTTTTTTTTTTTTTTGGTTTTTAATTATTGTAAATTATTCTAGGGGGGTGTTATAGAGTGCCATAGAGTGCTGTCGAGTGACGAAGTTTTGCAGAATTCACAAGAATATAGTAAAATCTTCGATTTTAGGAATTCTTTTAAATTCTAAAAAAGCTAACTGTGGTTTATTCTTGGGGTTTTCAGTTTTTTTGTTAAGTGTTCTAGGTTTTTTTTTACTTTATAAATAAATCGTAAATTTATTAAAATTTTCTGTTTATTTCTAAAGTAAAAAAAAACCTAACGAAAATCATTCGATTTTTCCAAATAAATAGAAAATTCAACAAAGCCTTATAACACTTTTTTTTAATTTAAGAAATTAAAAGAAAATTTTTGATATTTTCTTTTTATTTCTTAAATCAAAAAAAAAAAAAAAAAACAATGACACTTCCAACTGGCAGTATTCAACAACTTATTATAATTATAAATATAAATTTCTTTTTTTAGAAGCTTCAAATTCTCTGAATTCCAATTAATTTTATTATTTATTTTTGATAATTTTTATTAGTTTATTCAGATAAGGTAGAGATAAATTTTTTAATTTTTTTTTGAATTTGAATTTCTTTTTATTAATTGAAATTATCAAAATTCTGGAATCTAAATTCTGTTTTATAAATAAGAATTGTAATGTTTCTGTTTATTTTGTATATTCAAGTAATACTTATATTAGCCCTAGAGTTTAAATATTTTAGTGTTGCTATTTTAAAATTAAAAGATTCTAATCCACATTTTAATTGGAATAATATAATGAATTTAAATAATCTAAATTTCAAATTATTTGTTTGTAAATTATTATCAAATAATTATTTAGACTTGTTATAAGTTTCTTTAAACTTTTTCAGATTATAGACTATTTGTGAAATTTTATCTAAATAAATCCCCAAATTTTAAATCTTTGATAAATCTTGTGATATTTTTATTTTATCTTTATAAGGTTTTAATCCAAATTGAATAATAATATCATATATTAAAATTAATTTTCCATTTATTTGATTTATATTTCCTTGAATAATTAAAATTCAATTATCTGCAAACATTTGACAATGATTTGTTAATACTATTATTTTTAGTAAAGAAAAATTATAATTGAAGTAAATATAATCTGCAAGGAGGTATCTACTTGGAATATACCAAGTCCCTTACCTTGATAATATTTTAATAATTGTTTTTTGATAAATGTGATTTAAAATAAATATATTTATCGTTATTTGAATTATTTTAAAACTGATTGGGTGAAAAGATTTTGCTATATCAATCATTAGCATATGGTTTTATCATCCCCATTATCATTATTTGATTCTAATATAAATATAGATATTTTAAAAGTTTAATACAGCAATACGAGTATCAAATATTTTCCGAAAGCCAAACTGGAAAAAAATTAAAATTTAAAAGTAAACCTTTTTCGAAATATTTTTTTTCACCAATTATAAAATAGAAAGTATTAAAAAAAATTAAAAATAATCATTGAATATAAAAATGACATATTTATTATTTTCTAGTTAATCTTCGATATCAAACTATTAAAATTACAAATTTAAACTTTTCAAAAAAAAAAAAAACAGACAAAATTTAATGATCAAAATTATTTTTTTATATTGCTTTTATGATTAATCAACAATTCATAATCATCGATTTATTATCATTTATTCAAAAGAAACTGTTTTTTATAAAATTTAACTCACTTTATATAAAGTTTTTCAAAGTAGGTTCTTATTATTTCTCCCTGCTTTTTATAAAAAAAATTTTTCAATATTTTACTTAGAATTATTGTTTCTAATTTTTTCAAATTTTTGTTTTTTTCGTTTCGAAATTTTCTTTTTTTTTGTTTTTCTTTCAATAAGTTCTATTTTGTGGAAGTTTCATAAATCTTTTTTTCGCAAAATACAAGTACAAAAAACTAACTCGACAGCAAAAACTCAGTACAAGTAACAACTCAACAGATTCTACGAAAAATTCGATTCATTTCACTTCAATTCAGTTTTAAATTGTATCAGTTGGCATCCATTCTCTTCGGTTGTTAAAGTCCAGTTCAATTTGTTCAAGATCTGATCAGAATAAGTTGTTTTGTTCAAGATCCAATAATGAACAAGTTTATAAATACTTATAATGAGTTATTCTGACTTTTTCCTACCCCACTAACACCTAAAAAAACAAAAAGAGGAGGAACCAAAGGAACCAAAGGAACTCAAACAACTTAAAAAGGTAAATTTGGAATATGTAAAAAGTAAAAAAAAAAATAAAAATTTAAAATGTTTTCTCAAATAAAAATATAAAATAAATCTAAATAAAATAATTAATCTTTTTTAATTTTTTTTAAAAGCAAAGAGTAAAATTATAGAGTGTCTTATGATAAATTTCCATCAAAAGTTCTAACCAACATTTAATATAGTATTTAATATAGTATTCTTCTTCTTCTTCTTCTTCTTCTTATTGTTGTTATTATTTTTTTGTAAAAAAAATTGAGTCAATTATAAATTAATAAAATGTAATCAAACAACGCGTGTAATTCAAATTTTTTTTATTCTATAATAATAATATTGTTTTTTATTTGATTTTTTTATTAATAAATAAAAGTTTGATATTTTTTTTCTTTCCCCCCATTTTCCTAATTCATTTAAAATTTGCTTGATTGGTCAATTGGAGAATGTGTCAATCTAATTATAATTATATAATGAAAAATATAAATCATTTTTCTAATTTAAAGGAAACATAATAAATCTATTCACTTCTTTCTTGTTTGTTTAATCAAATTTCGAGCTATTTTATTATATGATTGCGTTTTCCCACTTTTATGATTGATTCTTACTTCTGTTATTTTTTCTTTTTTTAAATAATTAAAAGCAATTTTCATTTTGTTTTTTTGTTTTTTCGCTTTAATATAACTCGTTGATGGGAAAAACCATTGAAAATTTAAATTAGTTAATTCTTTTTGAAATATTGTTATGGCCTCGTATAAAGTATTTTCAAATTCAACAAAAAAGATTCTTGGTATTGCTTCCCTTTTTTCCTTTTTTTCTTCAAGTTCTTTCAAATTTACACCTTCGTTGATATTTGATTCTTCGTGAATTATTTCTAATGATGGTTCTTGAGAAACTTGATTTTTGTGAAACAAACTCCCGAACCAACTTTTTTTTGGGCTGTGGGTGATTGGTAATGATCCGATTTTTTCTTCTTCTTTTGTTCTATGAAATCTTGGAGTTCCAATTTCAAAACCATATATATTATTTTCTTCTTGATCTGGTGAAATTGACATTGGTGTTGATTTTTTTTGATTTGTTTTTTCCAAAGTTTTTTTTTTATCCTCATCCTCATCCTCATCAACTTCAAATTCTTTTAAATTATCTAAATTTTTCAGATGTTTATTAGTATTGTCTTTTTTATAATCAAAGTTAGTAGATAAAAAAACTATATTTTCATTTGGATCTATCAGATCTAAAATATTTTATTTTATTTATTATTAAAAAAAAAAAAATAAATAAAAATAAAAATTAATTGATTGGGTGTTTGTAAAAAATATTATTTTTGATAAATATTTTAATTTGAATATAAATAATAAAATAGTGAAGAAATATACTATTATTGTTTTTGAAAAGTTCTAAAGTAAAATTCAAAATTTTCCACATAGTTAAAAAAGTTTAAGAATTGCAATAATAGAACTAAACTAAATTCGAAAAATAGGGGCCCAAATTTCGAGATCTCGTTCTAGAATCATTGGATTTCAATATGATGTTGGGCAGTTGATTAATGATGTAATTTAAATAAAATTTTCTACTTCATAATTTACTAACCAAACTTTTGACTAAAAAATTGTTTGAAAATAAAAAAAAATTTCAAACAATCAGATGACAATTTGATTTTTTTTTGTTTGTTAGTTTCTTCAATCGATTAGTTTCAGATGCCAATTTTTCTTCACTGATTTACATTTAATATTTTTACATGATGAAAAATTTCAATTTAATTCTCAATCAAATTACTCTTACAACCGAAAAAAAATTCGATAATATCCAGATGTTGTAAAATTTTGGATGATTTTTTTAGCCAAATTTTTGTACAAAAAATGAAATAGATTTTGTTCAACGTATAAAAATTTTTAAAGAAGACACCTTGTTAGTATTTAATCTTCTGATGATTATCCATCAACTTCTAGTTTATTGATGATTATTTACATGGTTCCTCATATAATTAGTTTTCCTGAGTATCATTTGAAAAACTGGGCCCTTATTTTTCGAAAGTAGTTTACATTCAAATTCAAAATAATTTTGATTTTAAAAAAATATTGAAATCTCTTTTTTATTTTTAAGTAATTTGTTTTCATTTCATTTTTTGGATCATATAAACGGTTTTGTTTTTGTGATCAAATATTTTTTCAAAGATTGATATTTTGTTATATAATATTGATTCCTGTTAAATAGAAAAATACATATAAAATCAGTTAATGATATCTAACCATTTGATCGATCAATAATTGATAATAGAATTTTTATAAATTTCCCAAATATATTTTTTTGTTAAACTCCCTCCCCAAATTTTTAATATACTGTTTTTTTTTTTTTCGTATTTATAATTATTTATTTTTTGTTTTGTTAGTATTATAATTTATATACAATACTAACTTTTCAATTAGTTAATTTTTCGTATTTAGTATTTCTTATAGAATTTATTTAATAAGATTTTTTTCGAAAAGTCGAATTTTGGTAGGCTAAAAATTTTGAATTGCGGTATATTATTAAAAATTGAAATTATTTTTATTTAAATTTGTTTTTTATAAAAGTTTTATTAAATTTTTTGATATATATATATATATATATATATATCATTTATATCATTTAAGAAAATTTTTTATATTCATATTTTTATGACTGTTATTTTTTTAATAATTCGAATAGTTAACTGAAATTGAAAAAAATCTTTTGATTTTTTTTTAATCTCCAATGAATTTATATTGTAAAACAATTTCTTTTTGGAAAAGGTTTATTTTTAGAAAAGTTGATAAATTAAAAAAACAATATTTATACTTTTGCCTTTAAAAAATATTATTAATTAAAAAAAAAAAAAATTAATAATATTTTCAACTCTTATTCTACTATTAAACTGTGATAATATGTAAGTTTGTCAGTTTCGGGTAGTTCAAATTTAATGTATCTATTTAGTAAGTAATGTACCCTAAAACATTTTTAAAATTGCTCTGAACATATTTTCCCAAGAATGAATAAAATTATCATTTCATACATTTTATAAATCTAACTTACCCATGAAAAGATAAATAAGTAAAAAGTTTGAAAAAAATTACCTTTTTTTTTCTTTTTGATTTGACTTTTGTGATTTTTTTTTGAGTTATTTGTTAACAATACAGCTTTTTTTTCATTTTTTTTTTTGTTTATTTTTTTTTTTAAATAAATTGGTTTTGGACATTTTAATCTCATGGATTTAAAATACACAAGATAAAAGATTTTCTCTTGATTCAATTCTTCACTACACAGTGCCTTTGTAATTTCCTCTTGACTTCCCCAACCTAAAGTTTTGAGATTCTTTAAAATTTTTTGTGACAATAGAGACTTGTCTAAAGGGTCAACATTTGTTATTTTAATTGAAGAGTCGGGAGGGAGATATCCATCAGGGTAATTGGATGTAAACCAATGATGCTTTTTAATTTGATTAATTGTAATTCTTTTTTTGGGATCAACAACGAGCATCCTCCTAATTAAATCCCTTTCAAGCTTTGTAAATTTTGAACTCATCCTATATTGACCTGTTTTGATTTTTAATAATAATCTTTTAATATTGTTTGAATCAAATGGAAGTCTTCCACTTAATAACGCGAATAAAATGATTCCAGTGCACCATACATCTGCCATTTTCCCATCATATTCTTTCCCCTATTATATATAAAAAAATATTTTAATAATATAATCAAATGAAAACAATTGCAAATTAACATAATTCGTTCATATTCTTACATATACACATCAACGTATAATTTAATCATAATATATATATTGTGGTGTTCTGTGATTTTTATTGAATGGACACTATTTCGGTGTAAACTACAATTCAATTTTTTTAATACACCACAATTCAATTTTTGAAAAAAAAAATATTATTCAATTATATAAGAAATACAAAATTATAATAATTAACTAATTGAAATGTTAACACTTGTTTATAAATTACAACGCTCACAAAACAAAAAATAAATAATTATTAAATACAAAAAAAATCATTGGTGTGTTAAAAATATTGGAGAGAGCAAAACAAAAAAATTGATTGATAAATTTTTTTAAATTCTATAAAAAATTACGATCGATCAAATAGGTTAGAGACGATCAAATAATTTTATTTGAGTTCTTCTGTTTTGAAAAGTGAAACTTTAACATCAATAAAGTTTCGAAAAAATATTGATCAAACGAAACAGGAACGTAATTGAAAAAATGAAATGAAAAGAAAACAGAAAAAACTGAAAAAAAGATTTCCATATTTTACAAAAATCTAATTATTGCCAATTTGAATGAAATTGTATTCTTGATTCCTATCACTATTTTAACTGGATTAAAAAATTGGAATTTTGGATAGTATTGTTAAGGGTTAATGTTTAAAGCACTTAATCTGATAAAAAAGGAATTTTGAAGTAATTAAATTCCTAACTTCTAATTCGGAGAGAGTCGAATAAGTACAGCCTTTGGAAGTATTTTAATTTTAATTTAGTTTTCCAAGAATATTTGAATTTATATTTAAATTTTTTACATTTAGAATTTCAATGTGATCAAACTACCATACATCAATTTTTTTCAGTTCTCAAAATTTTATATATTTAACAATAAAAAATTACCATTCAATCTGTGGAAATTATATAATTCAAATTGATTTCTTCTGATAAATTATAAAGGACATAAGCTGAAAAATGGTTTCTCTATTCTTGGTTTTTTTTTTTTTTTTTTTTTGATTAAAATTGATTTTTTAGAATAAACTACTGATTTCGTATTCCATGCTGAGAAGTGATTAAAAACTTCAATTAAGAACAAGTCTTTTGAACGAGTCTCATCAGATCAAATTCAATAATAACTATACCTGAATATTCTTTAAATTTTAATTTTTATTATTTTTTTCGAAATCCTTTTTCTACTTATTGTTGTTCAAAATAATCCCTTCAGACTTATTTTATCTATGTTTCAAAACAAAAACCATGTTTCTTTTTTAAAACAAGACTTATATAATAAATCAACAAAGAAACTGACAAAAAACAATATGTAAATCTGTTGTTGGTTTCTTAATGTTTTATTATTCAAAAAAGAAATTCAAAAAATTAAGATCAAATCTGAAAATTTATCTCGAAAAAAAATAAGAGTGAATTTTGGTGAGGAAATTTCTATCTTTCAAAAAAGTATCAAATTTATAAAAAATAGAAAAAATTACGAAATATTTTTAATAAATTTCATTCCTAATTTATAATTATCTTTAATTCTTGAAGAATTTACTTTCAAAATTGTTTTGGTCTTAGGTATACTCATGGCAAAGTAAATTTAATGTTACATTTAAAAAAGATATATATATATATATATATATATATATAAGTTTTATTATTAAAAGCGGGTTTTAGGTTCTGGAGTAATGAAATTTTTGATCAAATCTGGGAAAAGTTTTTTTTTAATTAATCCTTATAATAATTGTTTAAAATTGAAGTTTTTTATCACTTCTCAGCATGGAATATCAAATCAGTAGTTTATTCTTAAAAATCTGTTTTTATCAAAAAAAAAAAAAAAAAAACTCGAAAAATCGAAAAATCATATTTCAGAGACTGTAATATAAAAGGAATTTCAAGTGAAAAAAATTCTTCCCATTTCAAATGCAAAAACCCAAAGAATAATTATCTTTGGTTTTTACAAAGGGGTTGTTTGTAAGGGGTATTTTTTTTTTAATTAAAAGATGTCTGGTGAAAAGTTTATCCCAGCCACAACCTTAAAGATATATACTACAACTAAATTTATTTAAAAAAAAGAAAAAAGATAAACGGTATTTGAAAAAGAATAATAAAAAATTTAATATACCATTTTCCATTGGAAAATACATTTATCCTGTCACCAATTGATATTAAATGTGAGTCTTGATAAAATTTAATTTCTTATTCGAGAATTTAAAAAAATCATATATTAAAAAAAAACTCAATTAAAACAAGTAAAAAGATTCTAGATTATATAAAAAATTTAAAAATAAATAATTTGAAAAATTATAAAATTGATATATATTTTCCAATTTGAAAATAATACAAATACTTTTAAATATTTAAAAAATAAATCAGTAAAAGTATTTCAAAAAATTGATAATTTAAAATATATTATTAATGAAGGAAATTTCACTAATGTAAACCCAATTGAAAATAAAAATTATAAAAAATTTCTTATTACAATTCAAAAAATATTTAAAAATTGGTTAATTAACCCTACTAAGAATAATATTGAAGACATTAAAAAAGGTCAATTTTATTTATTCATAAAAAAGGAAATGAAGAGGTAGTTTTAAATTATAGGCCAATTTAAATTAACCAATGTTAACCAAAATTATTGTTAAAAATGTTATATAAATTAATTGAACCTTGTTAGGAATTTATCCATAAATTTCAATTTGGTTTTTGAAAAAAAAAATATGATACTAGAATTACAGTCCTAAATTTCTTTTAAACTTATAAAAAAATGAAATCAAATCATATAAATAAAAATGATAAAACGTATATTATAATGATTGATATAGCAAAATGGTTTGGTTCAATCAAATCTAAAATAATTAGAAAGACAATAAAAAAGTTTATTTTAAATGAAATTATCTAATTTTTTTTATTAAAGTATTATCAAGGAGTAGGACTTGGTATATTCCAAGGGGATTCATTGTATTATTTTTTATTTGCTCTAATTCCCCATTTTCTTTTATCAAAAATTATATCATTAACAAACAATAACCAAATTTTTGCAGATGATTTAATCTTAATAATTCAAGGAAATAAAAAAAGACTTAAAGTAAACTAAAATTTATAATTTTCCACACAGTTAAAACGCTACAAACAATCACAATAATACAATTTCATTGAAATTGGAAATAATTTTGATTTTTGTAAAATATGAAAATCATTTTTTCATCTTTTCGTTTTTGTTTTCATTTTTTGAAATACGTAATTTGCTTCGTTGCGATCAAAATTTTTTTTTTTAACCATTGATATTAGGTTAAAGCCAAGTTGTACCAAATAGAAGAACTCAAATAAAATTAGTTTGTAGTATCTAACCATTTGATCGATCAATATTCCTAATAGAATTTCAAGAAATTTACTAATGTATTTTTTTGTTTTGCTCTCTCCAAAATTTTTAACACACCCTTGATTTATTTGTATTGATAATTATTTATTTATTGTTTTGTGAGTATTGTAATTTATAAACAGGTGTTAACATTTCAATTAATGAATGGTTCTAATTTGGTGAATCTTCTTGAATTGATTAAATAAGTTTTTTTCTTCACAAATCGAATTTTGGTGTGTTAAAAATTTTGAATTGGGGTTTGTAAATTAAATCCAATATATCAAATTATTATTCAATTTCGAGTAAAACTTAATAAGATATGATTTAGTTGAATCAAATGATTTTTAGAAAATTTTAATATTTGGGTATTTATTTAGATAAAATATCACATATAGTTTATAATTTAAAAAATCTAAAGAAACCTATTACAACTCTAAACAATTATTCAATAACAATTCCGTGTATAATAGTTTAAAAATTAGATTATTTAAATTCTTTATATTAAGTCAATTTACATATGGATTAGAAATTTTTAATTATGAAATAAAAACAATAAATTATTTAAATCCATGGTTTAATTCATATATTATTGGGATATGCAAAATCAATAGAAACAAACCCATTATTATTTACAAAACAGAATTTATAATTGAAAATATGAATATTTCAATAAATAAAAAAAAAATTAAATTAAAAAATAAATTAAATAATTTATCTTTTCCCTATTTGAGAAAAATGAATAAATTTCAATCAAAAAATGATTAATAAAATCAACTGCCATTTAAAAGATTTAAAAGAACTAAAAAAGAAATATATGTGTACACGTATAATGAGCCGTTGAATTCTGCAAGTTGGATGTATCCAATGTTTTCGTAAATATCAGCAGATATTTTTATTTAAATAAAATTCTCCAAATTTTTATTAAATTGTAGCTTATTTTTTTCAATCCAGAAATGAAAAGCATATTCAAATAAAACAACATTTGGTAAACAATATCAAATATAACAAGTGATGTAGATCTGAAAAATATAGCATCATTTTTTATATTTTTTCTAATATTTTTTCTTGAGAAAAATAACAGAAATAAACCGAAAATTTCTTAAATTTTCTTTTTATTTCTTAAATTAAAAAAAAAAAAACTCCGTTTGTTTTTCTAGAATTTAAAAGGATTAAGTAAAATCTAAGATTTTACTTAATTCTTCTAAATTCTGGAAAAGCTAGACACTCCACAGCCCTTGACTGCCCTTGACGGCACTTTTCCTTTGGTTTTCCAAAATTTAAAAGAATGGAATAAAATAAAAGATTTTATAAAAATCCCTTTGAATTTTGGAAAATCTTTCTCTTATAAGTAAACTAGATTCCAAAAATTTGGACACAGTTTAAACAGTTGAAAGAACATCATTCCTGTACTTTAAATTTAAATTGGAAAGAATTTTGATTTTACAAACTATTTCATTTTTTGTCTTTTTTGTTTGGTTTTCATTTCCTTTTTTGCAGTTACGTAATCTGTTTAGTTAGATCTCGAAATTTTTTTTCAATGATTGATAGAAGGTTAGTGTTGAGTTTGTTAAATAGAAAAACCACACGCAATTGGTAGATGGTATCTTATCATTTGATCGATCAACAATTGTTGGTGAATTTTCAACAAATTTACCAATACATTTTTTGTTCCGCCAGTTTCATTAATTTGGACACACCTGTTTTTATTTTTGAGTTTTAAATTTTTTTCTTTTATTTGGATGAAAATGATTACTTATAAAAACATTAATACTCTTGTAACTTAAATGTAGTTTTATATTAGGTTTGGGAAAATACAATAAATTGGGGTTTTTTTTGCCTATTTTTGATTTTGGGTGTGTCCAAATTTTTGGAACGGGGTTTATTTGGTTTTGGTTTGAAAATCAATAGATTTTGATAAGGTTTTTTTGAGTTTTCTATTTATTTAGAAAATCAATAGATTTTCTGAATAAAACAGAAAACCTCAAAAAAACCTAGAACACTTCTCAGATAAAACAGAAACCCCCAAGAAAACCGTTGTTAGGTTTTTTTTAATTTGAGAAAAACTCAAGAAAAGTACATTTAGGGTTTTTCTGTTAATTTCAAAAATTAAGGTACTCCTAGGCACTCTACGGCACTTGATAACACCCCCACAAAAAAATTTTGCAATAATTAAAAATCAAAAGAATTTATTAGTGGTTTTGATGATAACATATATTATCATGATATTAGCAATAAAATCGCGATAGTATTAAATAATGGCGATTATTCCAACTTTATCGCGAAAAATCATAAAATCACAAAAATCAATTTTATCTCGATATTTACATTATCGCGAAAAAATGAAAAATTATTTTTTTGAAATCACCTTAAAAAAATCTCTTCTTTTACAAAGCCTTGAGACATTTACAACACTTTTCCCCTTTAGAAATGTTTGAAAGTGTTTGTAAGGGTTGTGAACTGTTTTCAAATGTTTGAAAGTTTTGAAAGACAGAAAACTTTTATAAAGGGAATGAGTTTGGTTATTGTGGAAAAAAATTTTTTCTTTTCATTTTTTTTTTTGAACAAAATATAAAATCTCAAACAAATTTTATAATCAAACTAATAATTACCCATTTCAGCAATACACTTGAATATAAAATAGAAGTTTTTTCTTAAAATAGAGTTGTTACCTTCACAATTTTTAAATAGCCAAAAAAAATAAAGAATAATTTTCCTTCTTACTGGTGATCGATCAAACAAAAAACCTCAAAGATCTAATTGTGTTTTCGGTCCAATACAAAGATGCTCAAAGAAGAAAAAGAACAAGAAGACAACAATTATTTAAAAAATCTTAATAATTGGTGATCATCTGGCAAGGATGCTGTGAAAGCTTTTGAAGAGTTATCCAACTCCTTTTAGCTTTCTGAGAATATTGAAAATGTTTTAACCCAAGAACAAATTCTTTAAAGAAAGGACAAAGGGTTGATTGTTGTAGAAACTAATTATTCAAGGCAATTTCCAAACACCACAATTAACTGAAAAAATATTTATTTCTCTTTATTTCTTATTGTTCTGTTGATCTAAAAAGATCGATAGGTTTGGCAACCAAGTCAAAATGAAAACACAATAAAACTCTTTGATCTGATCCTTGATTGAACCAAGTATCTTTTTTGTTGTTTTTTCAAAGAATAACTTATTTTTCACCTCATCTATTTTTTTGATCAAAAAAAATTTCTTTATAAAAATATTTCTCAATTAGCCTAAAAACACGTCAACTATTATATCGCGATTACTTTTTAATCGAAATTTTTTGGCATTTATCACGATTTTATAAAAATTAACATGATTTTATAGAATATTACAATATGTTATATTATCGCGATTTTCTAATATTGAATATGCGATTTGATCGAAATTATCTCGATTTTTGGAACTTTGTCATGAATTAAGAATGTTATCATCAAAACCTCTATTAAAAACACAAAAATATTTAAGTTATCCATCAAGCTCAACAATTCTAAAATTCAGTTCGTTTACCAACTACTAAATAGACACTACTATGTAATTAAGAAAAAATCAAATAAATTTTGCCCTTTATGTTTAAAATATGAACAAAAGGAAATTATTGGAAATATTGATCATTTTTTATGGGTATATCATTCCTAATAAAAAGACAGATTTATTTTTCAAAATCAATTAAAAGAAATAAATCTTAATAAATTAATTTCAAACAAGACAGTTTGAAACTATTTTCATTAATTAATAATCGTGAAATCTTTGATTTTATGCTTAATTTTATGAAAGGGGATTTAAGTTTAAGGACACCTAGAGTGTAATTTACACTTCTTCCTCAATAAAAAATAAAATAAAAAAAATTAATTTATTTTTACCAAAATTAATCCCTGACACCAATTATTTCCTTGAATTCAAACCCTGTCATTTATTTACGAAATATTGATATTTTCTCAAATTTTTATTGTTTTTGGAACAGAAAGGAATTTTTTAGGACAACTATTTTTAGAAATTGACACCCAAATTTTCTAATTTTGTCTCAGAAAATTGAAATAATCATTCTTGTTCAAAAGGAAAAAACATAATTCACATTTTTTAATCAAAAAAAAAAAAAGAATTAATTCTGATCGTTTTTTGGGTTTGAAAATCTTTTGATTCTCGTAGAAGCCTTTCCTTTCAATGATGAAAAAGTTCAAAAAATGATCAAAAAGAAAATTTAAAAAAAAAAAAAAAAATGAATCCAAACAGCAATAACTTCAGGAGCTGCATAATGAGGAGACCCGCAAGAAGTTTGTAATAGTGAACCTTTTTTCATCACTTGTGCCATTCCAAAATCTGCAATTTTTATATAGTGGTTTTCATCAATTAACAAGTTTTCAGGTTTAAGATCTCTATTTAGGGAATTGGGTTTATTTTGTTTGTTAGGTTTAGTTTTTGGTTGGTAAAAAATGTTTAGTTACACAAGTGCTCGAAAAGAACAAAATTTTTATTAGTGAACACAATTTTTGAAAGATATTTGTTTGTCTTACCGATGACAAATCAGCCTTTCGTGAAGATAGCTTAATCCAAAAATAATTTGTTGGAAAAAGGAAAGTGCTTTGGAATGAGACAAAGATCCTTTAGAGATTAAGTAATCAAATAGCTCTCCACCAGAGACATATTCCAGGATTAAATACAGATATTTTGATGTTTCATAAACGTCATAAAGTCTCATAATATTTGGATGTTTTAATAATTTTAAGATCGAGATTTCTCTTTCAACCTTTTTTCTCATTTGTTTCTTTTCTGATAGGCTTGATTTTGTGAGAATTTTTACTGCATACTTTTTCTTGGTGTCTTTGTGAATAGCTAATTTCACTGTTTAATTTTGTTTTGTTTTAGTCATAAAAGAAAAAGATATTATTTTTGTTTCATTTTCGAAAGATTGCTTTTAATTTTAGGAAACAGAAATGCAACTTTTTCCTTTGGGTATTGTTGATCACTTACCTTTACTCGAAGATCCAACACCAAGGGTCTTTCCAATTTTATAGGGGCCAACATATAAAGAAGTCATTGACAAATCTCAATAGTTTTTTGAAAAAAATGATCTTGATCTTATCTCTTTTTTCTCTGAAAAAATTAGCATTTCATTTTTAATTTTTCAATTTAATTTATCTATTAGGACGTCACATTTTCTTTGTTTGTCTCTAGTGTTACAATTATATCAAATATTAAATATTACTAATAAGTTCTTGAAAAAATAATTTAGAAACAAAATATTTTAACAAGATCCAAAAATTGTTATTATTTTTGTTTACTTAATTAACAAGGATATTTTGAAACTGTTTTGGGAAAGTTCTAAGGAATTTTAATATCTGTCTAAAAAATTTTCCGATTCACTGGAAAGAGAGTGTAGTTAAAAATCTAAAAATTTGACATTTATCGAAATTTGATATATCTGGTTTAAGGTTTACAATCCCTGAAATTTCAAAGTAGATTATCTTGTGTAGGGTGTATTGATTTTTTAATTTGGTTCTTAGCTGATTGATCTTGGACTTGGTATGAGTTTTAAAAGTTTTTCAAAATGGCAATTGTTGACAATTTAATTTTTTTTTTTCCGAAATCAGAATTGAAGAGTGTAAGATTAGTATATTGATAGATGTTAAAGAATAAATTTAAATTTTTGGGTTGTAGAAGAAAATTTTGAAAAATTTTTTGTCAATTAACTAAAAAAAAAAAAAAAATTGTTTTTTAAAAGCACCGAATAAAACCAAACCTAATCAAAAATTTCAATCAAGAACCCACAAACGACATTATATTATAACTTGAGTTCCAGCCAATTAAGCTTACACTCTTTCATTTCTGATTTCGGAAAAAAAAAAATTAAATTGTCAACAATTGCCATTTTGAAAAACTTTTAAAACTCATACCAAGTCCAAGATCAATCAGCTAAGAACCAAATTAAAAAGTCACTACACACAAAATAAGATAATATTCTTTAAAATTGCAGTGATTGTAAACCTTAAGCCGTTGGTAAATTCAAAAATATTTTTAAAATTTCTCCTTCCTTTTCGATTTGTGAATTTTATTGTTCAGTTTAGAATAAAAATGTAATAAGCATTTTATTGGTTGAAAGGTTCAGAAACTAGGTAAAAAAAAAGTTGGCCTTCACGGAATACTCTTTGTAAATAATTGTTTTAGAAGTAGAGTATTCAATATTAGATAAAACTAACTAATTGAACAAAAAAATTTTTTGACTTTTTCGAATTTTTTAGTATTTATAAAACACAATAATATTCTGCAAAGTTCCCGAAAATTTTTCTAAAGGGGAAATTTTATATAAAAAGTAATTATTTTGTGTTGTGAGTATATTTATTTTGGATTTTTGATAGAATCAGTGGTTAATTTTCAGATTTTTGTATTTCTTTTATGAAAATTAAAAACTCTTTAATTATCGATTCCCAAAATTTATATAAATAAATTAAAATACTAAAAATAAATTAATATTAAAAATCATTTTATGGATTTTTGGTGTGAACCAAAAAGGAATATTCTTAAAATTTTAAATTTAAATTTTATTTTGTGTAATTTCATACTTTTTAAACAGTTTTTAATGCAATAAAATTTTAAATTTTTTTGTTTTTTGTATATTAAAAATTAAATAATTATAATGATGTTTAAGATTATTTGGGTTATATTAAAAAAATCGATTAAAACAAGTAAAAAGATTCTAGATTATATCAAAAATTTAAAAAGAAGTAATTTATGAGAGTTTAAAATTGATATATTTGGTCCAATTTGAAAATATTGCAAACAATTTTAAAAATTTAAAAATAAATCAGTAAAAGTATTTCAAAAAATTGAGAATTTAAAATATATTATTAACGAAGGAAATTTCACCCATGTAAACCCAATTGAAAATAAAAATTATAAAAAATTTCTTATTACAATTCAAAAAATATTTAAAAATTAGTTAATTAACCTTACTAAGAATCATATTGAAGACATTAAAAAAAGGTCAATTTTATTTATTCATAAAAAAGGAAATGAAGAGGTAGTTTTAAAATATAGGCCAATTTAAATTAATCAATGTTTATAAGATTATTTTTAAAAATGTTATAAAAACCAATTGAACTTTGTTAGGACTTTATCCATAAATTACTAGTTGGATTTCCAAAAAAAAAGATGATACTTAATTACAGTTTACAATTTCTTTTAAACTTATAAAAAAATGAAATCAAATCATATAAATAAAAATGATAAAACGTATATTATGATGATTGATATAGCTAAATTTTTTCATTCAATCAATTTTAAAATAATTCGAAAGACAATAAAAAAAATTATTTTAAATAAAATTATTCCAAAATTTTTCATTAAAGTATTATCAAGGAGTAGGACTTGGTATATTCCAAGGGGGCCCAACCATCTCGTTTTTTATTTGCTCTAATTTCATTTTTTGGTTTATCAAAAATTTTATCATTAACAAATCATTTTCAAATGTTTGCAGATGATTTAATCCTAATTATAAAAGGAAATAAAATCCAAGTAAATCAGAAATTAAATTCTATATATGAGATTATTATCCAATTTTGATTAAAACTTTATAAGGATATTTCTTTAGTTACATCAAAATATTTTAAAAAAAATAAATATTAGGGTATTTATATGGATAAAATTTCACATATAGTTTATAATTTAAAAAAAATCTAAAGAAACCTATAAAAACTCGAAACAATTATTCAATAACAATTTTCTGAATAATAGTTTAAAAATTAGATTATTTAAATCTTTTATATTATAAGCCAATTTACATATAGATTCGTAATTTTTAATTATGAAATAAAAACAATAAATTATTTGAATTCATGTATTAATTCATGTATTACTAAAATATGCAAAATAAACAGAAATTTACCAATTCTTATTTATTAAAGAGAATTTATAATTGAAAATATAAAAATTTCAATAAACAAAAGGAAATTTAAATTAGAAAATAAATTTAATAACTTATCTCTTCCTTATTTAGAAAAATTAATAAAATTTAATCAAAGAATAAATAATAAAATCAACTGACATTTAAAAGATTTAAAATAACTCAAAAATGAAATATATAAGTACTCATATAATGAGTTTCTGAATTCCAAAATTTAAAAGATTCAAAAATATTTCACAATAATTAAAAATCAAAAGTATTTATTTAAAACACAATAGTATTTAAGTTATCCATCAAGCTCAACAATTCTAAAATTCAGAACATTTACTAATTGCTTAAATATATATTGCTATGTAATTAATAAAAATTCAAATAAATTTTGTCCTTTAGGTTCAAAATATGAACAAAAGGAAATTATAGAAAATATTGATAATTTTTTAGATCTGCCCTTCCTATGAAAAAGATAGATTAATTTTTCAAAATAAATTAAAAAAAATAAATCTTAATGAATTAATTACAAATCAAGATAGTTAGAAACTATTTTCATTAATTAATAATCATGAAATCTCTGATTTTACGCTTAAATTCCTAAAAGGGAATTTAAGTCTAAGGATAACTAGAGTGTAATTTTCACTTCTTCAATAATAAAAAAAAAAAAAAAAAAATTAATTTTTTGGGTGTTTTCTTGTTATTATTTTTCCTATTCAGATGAAATTATAATTAAGATTTTGTCAATAGGTATTAATTAAGTTTGAAGAATTTCCGTTTTATATATTTTTCTTGATCGGTTAAAAATAAGTAAAAAATTATTTAAAAACTTTTCTTTTTCACTTCCATTTTACAATTACAATAAATTTGCAATTTTTTTTACTGAATGGTTACAATTTTTTTTTTTTATAATAAACCCAAATCTAATTGGCCTCTTTATTAACAACCAAATAGATATTTTTTTTTTTTTAATTTGAAAATAAGAAAAACGAGTAAAGTCCTAGTCCTTTTTAGCACACAATCAATTAAATAAGGCTCATAAAAAAATCAATAATGAACATAAAAAGATTATTCATAATAACATACAATCTCGTTTTCCAAATCAAACACTATTCTAAAAACAAATATTTTGTACCTTATCTTAAAGAGTTGTGCCGTAAAAAATAATTTTTTTTTGTGAATTATTTGATTAATAAGGGTGTGTGTTAAATAGTACGCAGACTGTTAAACTTAATATTTCCAAACAAAAATCGAAAAGAAAGCAAAGAAGTGATGCTACAAAATATTTTTTCTGATTGATTAGTGTGGTGCCATTTTGATATGATTATTTAAAAGATTTTTTTCTTTGGTTTACTTTTTTCCAGAAATAATCAAAGAAAATAAAAAAAAGAAAAATTCAAGTGTAAAAAAGATGCAAAAAAAGTTTCACATTAAAGTTATTATTTGTTTTATACTTTAAAATTTGAATGGGGTTTTTGTTACTGATAAATTGTAATAAATGTTTGGAAATTTTTACTTGATTTTCCTTTTTGAAATTTTTTTGCTCAAGCTTTGAATAAATCATTTTATGAAGTCAAGTGTTAATAAAGTCTGTGAAATTAGTTGTTCTTCAAAATATTCTTTGTTGTGGACTGTTTTGAAAAGAAACAGTTCGAAGATTTATAAAAATGGAAATTGAATGAAAAATTTCTTGAAATTTATTAGAATTTATCAGTATTTTTAGTTTTTTTCTTATAAGAATAAAAAAAAAAAAAAGAATTCAAAATACTCTTGACTAAAGAGTAATAAACTAAGACTTTGTAAAAAAAAAAAAAAATCAAAAATAAAAAAGATCTTGGAAAAAATAAAAAGAAAATACTCTTCAAGTTACAATAGTTTTTTCAGTTCTTCATTATCCCAAAATTCTTTTGCTGTTCTTCCTTGTGTGTCTTGAAGGGTAACATCTATACCACCATCTTTTAAAGCGATGACTGTTTCTGCATTTGTTGCATAGTGGAGAGAAGAATACCCACGTATATCTTGTGCGTTTATATCTACTTTATGGTTTAATAATAATTTAATGATTTCGTGGTTTCCTGATCTACTTGCGTGCATTAACGCTGTTGTTTTTAAAGAAGAGGCAAGATTCAAATTCACAATTTTATTATTGGTTTCCTCTTCATTCTCATTCTCATTCTCATTTTTGGAATATTTCAGTAACAATTTTACGACATCTGTTTTGCCGTTTTGAGAAGCAACAATCAAAGGAGACCATTTTTTTTCATTACAAAAATTGATGTTAACCAATCCTTTTTTGAACTCTTTTGAATCTAAAATGGATTGGATTTTACTTACTCTCCCCTTTCGTGCAAGATAAAACAAAGAAGCAGACATCAATTTGTGTTTTGGAGTTTTGTCTCCTGATTGTTGAAGAAATTTGATTAATTTGTTGTGCCCTTTCATCGCTGACAGCACTGAAGCTGTGTGTCCTTGTTTGTTCTCGATCGAGAGATCTGCTTTTTTATTAACCAAATTTTGAACGACTTTTCGGTTCCCACTCATACACCCAATCATTAGGGCTGTGTAGCCTTTGGTGTCCTTTGTATTAATATTCCCTCCTTGTGAGAGAATAAAATCAATTAATTCAAAATTGGATTCCTTCACAGCATGAATCAAGGGAGACTCACCAAACGTATCTTTCATTAGCCCGATGTTTCTTGTCATTTTGTTTTTTTTAATTACGAATGAATCAAATTCAGAGATTAATAAAAAATGATTTTATTCTGAAGATCTTCACAATAAGAATAACTCAAAAATTGGAGTCACTTTTTTAACTTGACAACATTTAGTTTGCAGATGATTTAATTTTAATCATAAAAGGGAATATGAATCAAATAAATGAAAAATTAAATGCTATATATCAAGTAATTGTCCAATTTGGATTAAAACCTAATGAAGACAAAACAGAAATTACTCAAGATTTATCAAAAATTAAATATTTGGGAATTTATTTGGAAAAAAATTTCACATTTAGTCTATAACCTAAAAAAGGCAAAAAGAAACTTATAATAGTTCTAAACAATTATTCAATAATAATTTATTAACAAATAATTTAAAAATAAGATTATTTAAATCTTTTATATTAAGTCAATTAACATATGGATTAGAAATATATAATTATAAAATAGCAACCCTAAACTATTTAAACTCTTGCATTAATACGTGTATTACTGAAATCTGCAAAATAAACAGAAACACACCAATTCTTATTTATAAAACAGAATTTAAATTCGAAAATTTGGTAATATCAATCAATAAAAAGAAATTCAAATTCAAAAATAAATTAAAAGAATTATCTCTACCCTATCTGGAAAAATTAATAAAATTTAATCAAAGAATAAACAATAAAATTAACTGGAAGTCGGAGAGTTTAAACCTTCTTAAAAAGGAAATTTATAATTATAATTATAATGAGTTGTTGAATTCTACCAGTTGGAAGGTACAAAAATATTTCGCAATAATTAAAAACCAAAAAAAATTTATTTATTAATCAAAGATATTTAAGTTATCCATCAAGTTCAACAATTCTAAAATTCAGAACATTTACCAACTGCTTAAATAGATATTATTATGTAATAAATAAAAATTCAAATAAATTTTGTCCTTTATGTTTAAAATATGAACATAAGGAAATAATAGAAAATATTGATCATTTTTTATGGGTATGTCCTTCCTATAAAAAAGATAGATTAATTTTTCTGAATAAGTTAAAAGAATTAAATTTTAATGAAATAATTTTAAATTATGATAGCTTAAAATTATTTTCGTTAATTAATAATCGTGAAATCTATGATTTTACGCTTAAATTTCTGAAAGAGAATTTAAGTAAAAGGGCACTTAGAGTGTAATCTACACTTCCTCCTCAATAAAAAAAAAAAAAAACTTGACAACATTTCGTTTGTTTGGAAATTGTTCCAAATTTTGAAAGGAATTACAAGATCAAAATTCAAAAACTTTTAATTTAAAAGCTTGTACAACACAAACTTATTAAAAACATGTAATTTAAACAACTTTCCACTTTTTGGTTTTCACAAAAAGAGTTTCAGGTTCTTGAAAGTTAACAAATATTTTTCTTTTCATCAACTTTCACAAATTTCGATTAAATTTCGAAATGTTATCTTTTCTTAATTATTATTTTGTACCCTTTTTTGGCTTATAAAACTTTGTCATCAATTATTTGTAATTTGAAAAAATATAAAAGAATATCAGAAACTGAAATCTTTCAGACTGTCAGTCTGAAAGTCTCGAAAAAGTCTTGAAAGTATTTGTATGGATTGTGTTATCCTTGTTGTGTTGTCAAATATCAGTGAATTATCATGGTGTATTGCACTTGTGAGTAGTTACCTTTAGCTTCAGTTAGCTTTCTTGAAAACACAAATCAATTTCGGTACATTGATCACTTTTTACAAAATTCTAAGCCTTTATTTTCAAAACAATTTATGTTGAAATCAAATACTTCGGAAAGTACCTTTGGATTTAAATCAGTAAAATTCTTTTTCAAAGATAGGGAAGGATATTCCCAATTTGATGGTTAATAAATATTATTTTTATAACCAATAACATATTTATTGTCTTAAATGAATGTTTAGTTAAGAGATCTTATTACTATTCTAACAGTTTGGTTTTTTTTTTTTTCAAAAATTTGTATTTGATAAAACCATTTTTAAGGAATATGTCTGCAATTTAAAAATTTGTCTAAAAACGATATGTTCCAATCTCATTTACATTATGAAAGAATGATCTTTAAAATATTCTCCAATTTGGATCAAAAAATCATATTATGTCATTTTTTTAATGGAAAATTAACTTAGAAATTTTGAGATTCGGGAACTCTAAAACCTTGTTAAGGAACACGAAAAACAAAATTCAAAAATAATCACAATTTTTTAACATTAAAAAAATATTCTCAATAAACAACTCTAAATCTAAATGATCGCGTTACCAATTATCTATATACATTAAGTTAAATTGGATTTTCACATTGTCTCCACAAAACATACAACCTTTCCAGCTCGACTATGAAATTTTATAAGACATAGAAATTGGTTGTCTCTTATAAAATTGTGTTTCTTCATTAGAAAATTCAATTTTTAACATAAGATAAAAATGTCAACTTCTCTGACTCCATTCGAGTTATACCGCCAATTTATTCAACCACAGTAATCACTGGAAATTTGAAAGTTTTTTTTGATTTTTGTTTTAAATTGATTAAACCTGAGATTTTAATGATTTTGGAAATTGAAGATCCACACTAATAGTAGATATTTTAATGATTTTTTTTTTTCAGTTTCTAAAACCAACAAATGGATAACTTATTTTTAATCTTGTATTATAACTTTTATGGTTTATGAGGAGCTTTAATAATCATTTTTACGGTTTGTTTTATAAAATAGAATTTAAGAATAGAAAATAAATTTCAGAGTATTATAAATTTCCATGTAAGGTTGGAATGACTGTATTAATTATTACAAAAGGGGTGTGATTATGTATTATTTTACCTTTGGCTTATTTTTTTGACTTGCGTTCTTTTTTTTTTGATTCTTTTTTTTTTCTTTGAATTAAATTCTAGTAGCCATGAATAAGAGGATAGTGTCTTTCCCAATTGTTTTTAGATATACACGGTTCATATTATATGCACCAAATATTTTATGGCTTTTTTGATATTTTTTTTTTGTTTGGAATTTTTCTCTCAAAAATATATTTGTTGTATCAATATAAATTGGGTTAAGTTTGGGTGGGAAATTTTTTTGGGAATTTTGGATAAGTTATCTTTTGGGAATAATATTTGCAAAAATGAGTAATTTTTTTTTTTATTTAACAACAAAATATTACATCAGTTGAGAAAAAATGATCATTCAATTTTTGGAAACGAGGATTTTAGTGGATTTTATATTATGCAGCCAGTTCCACTATTAAGTCACAAACTTTCAACAAAATTTAAGGCACATAAAAATATCAAATTAAGGTACAAAATTTTTAATTATTTTTTTTTACAATTTATTTTACTATAATTTGAATTTTGTGCCTTAACTTGAGATTTTTATTGTGCCTTAAATTTTGTTCAAAATTTGTGCCTTAATAGTGGAACTGACTGTATCAAAATCAATTATCTATTCCATTTTTCAAAAATTTCAGTGTTTTAAGATAACAAAGACTTAGTACTCAAAAATTTTCACATTTCTCCTTTTTGACCTTTTAGGTCATTTTTTAAAACCTCTCAGTATAAATTGGCAATCAAAAAAAAAAAAAAAAAAATAGAATATCTTATTAATGTTTAAGGCTTTAAAAAATATTATCTAGAAGGTGATTGTTTAAAAAAAGTCAATTTTTATCAACCTTCTTTGTATTTTTTTAATTAGAGTCTAAAAAATTTGAGATTTTTTCATTCTTAGATCGCACTGAATAAAAATGTGAGAGATTTCCCAATCACCTAACCTTGATAAAAATCATATAATTCTTTGAATTTAAATTAGAAAGTCATCTTTAACTAATCCAACTCAAAAATTTAATATGTAAAGATTTGAAAATCTAAATAATTTTGATTTATATTTACCTTCTGATTCATTTTATAATATAAATTAATTAACTGATATTGTATAAATATATTTGAATGTAAAATATACCTAAGAGATATAAAAAAAATAACTTTTTTTGCCTTTTTTTTCTAGAATTTCATTTAGCTGTTTGATGAAAAACTATTTTTTTCAATTTTCATACGACCTATTTATTAAATAAAAAAATATTTCAAAATTTTTAACTTTCCATGGATAGTCAAATTAAAATTAATGTATTGTTTTTGTTTAACAATATTGAATTTTATACAAGCTTTAACATCAAAAATGTGATAGTATCTTAAAAAAATTGAATAAGAATTTTAGCAAATTTAATACAAAGGTACATTATTAAAAATTTTAATTTTTAAATAAAATGTTTTGAAAATAATAGTTTATATGTTTGTCAAAATTGGAATTGAACATCAAACAAAAAACCATTTTTTGAAATTTTTTCTCAAATTCATTCGAAAATGATTTACGTTTTATTTTTCTTTTTGAAAATAAAAGACTTTTTTAAAATCCCCTAAGGGTAAGTGTTATATCCAATATTATATATTTATATAAATATCTATTTCTAACTTCAAAATATACAAAGTACCTGGATAGATAAATTAATTAGAGATTGTAAATATATTTTTTAAAAAAATTATGACTTTTCTATAAACTATTTTTCAAAAATTTTGACAGGTTTTATAATGTTAATGTGGAGTTATTTTGAGGTTTTGTTTCAGTATTCATCTCAAAAAGATATTTTCAACATTTTGGTTTAGAATCATTTTTTCTAATTTTGCAAATTATTATTTGCCTTTAGAAATTTTTATTTTGCTTTTTCAAATTTTTTTTTGTTCTTCTTTTTCTTTTTTTTTTAAAAAAAAAGATCATTTGGAAAAATAAAAAAGAAATTTGTCAAAGATAAATAATCTTAAAGAAAATTTTGACTATGTAATACCTTTAAAAATAAATTTTTTATTAGCAAAAAATATTCTTCTTTGACTTTTTTACAGTGAAAGTTCAGTAATAAACAATTGTTATCTTTATTTCAAAAATTGTAACTCACTTTTTTACTTTTTGGTTTTATTTTTTGTAATTTTTGAAATATAGGGTTTTTATATATTCAAAATGTTTAAAAGTGAATTATTAATCAGATTTAATTATTTTTTGTTCTTGAATATTATAGAATATATATATTTATTATTTCAGGTGAGTTACAATATTTGAAATGGAGTTTTTATTGGAACACGAATGAGTCAAAATATTTTTGATTTAAATTAAAAACAATTAATATCAAATTAAAATTATTAAATGAATAATTATATAAAGATTTAATATTTTTTTCTATTTGTAAGTTTTTATTGGTTCATAAGAAATGTTATTTTTTTAAAAGTATCTTTTAAGTTTTCAAAAAAATTTTGGCATAGTTTTTCTCTTTCCAAGCAAATATCTAAATATTTTATTTGATAAAAATTATTAGATCGTGATTTTTTTTTTTTTTTTTTTGTTCATTAAGATTAGCGTTGACTTAAAATTCTTGAATAATCGCAACATATTATTAATAACAATTTTTGACAATTTCCTGAT
This sequence comes from Anaeramoeba flamelloides, assembly GCA_027625915.1. Taxonomy (NCBI): domain Eukaryota; family Anaeramoebidae; genus Anaeramoeba; species Anaeramoeba flamelloides. The sequence continues at coordinate 3,882,237 of JANTQA010000032.1, read as the reverse complement.
ATTGGCCCTTTGATTAGCAAAATAAAATCAGCTTAAATATTTAATTATGCTTTATCAAATGTTTATTTTTTTTTCAATTAAAAAATTACTAATAAATCAAAATAATAATAGTGATAATTGGTAATATATATATATAGTCCGAATTGAACTTTATTATTATAAAAATTTATCCTTATTTTCCGTACTTTTCCCATAGATTCGTAAAGAAATAGTTAATAAAGAGGTATATACTTTGAGGTTTTGGATATAATATGTATATTTTCATGATATTAGCAATAAAATCGTAATAAGATTAAAAAAATCACGATTAATCAAGCTTTATCATGAAAATTATATTATCACGATATTCAATATTATCACGAAAAAATGAGAAATTATTTTTTTGAAATCTTAAAAAAAATATCTTGACTTTTACAAAGCCTTGAGACTTTTAAAACACTTTTTCCCTTTAAAAAATGTTCGAAAATGTTTACAATGGTTGTAAATTGTCTTCATTTATTTGAGAGATTTGATTGAAATTAAAAAAAAAAAAACACTAAAGGATGGGATTTTTAGTTATACTAAAGAAAACATTTTTCTTTTCATTATTTTTTTTACAAAATATTAAATCTCAAACAAATTTGTGATAGAACAGATGATAACTCCATTTAAACAATGTGCCTGAATATAAAATAAATTTTTTGAGTGTTTTTCAAATTATTTTAATATTATTCCTATTAATGTATTTAGTTGTATAAATCAGTATAATATATATTTTATCATTTTCATTTTCTTTTTTGATTTTCTTCTATTAGAAGTCGCTAAGCTATTTAATGCTGTAATAAAAGCAAGATATTTATTTCTTATTTCAAATTGAGTTTTTGGAATAAATTCCGGTCAATATTCAGTTAGTTTAAATAAAATTTTTAAAAATAATCTAATTAAGCTTTTATTATAGTTGGGAATAAAATAACGGACATGAAGTAAAATCCCCGACAAGATTTTTAATTGTGAATATTCGTAAAATTTTTGTGTAATTTCATTTATTTTCGATCAAATCCTTATTATAAATAACCAATTTTTTTATGGACAAAATAATAAAATTGCCGAAAGTTCATCAAAGTAAGATGTCTCTAGAATACTCCAGTAATTGTTTGATAGCCTAATTAGATCAACTTTTTTGAAAAAACAATCAAGTTTTAAAGAGGTTTACTAGAGTTTTGTGAAATGATATTTTTTATTCTTGTTTTTTGATTGGTTGAACGGTATTTTGAATAAGTGTGATTTCATTAATCTTCATTCTAATAAGTGGGTAAGTTATAATTTAAAAAGTTTGGATCCTCAAAAAAAGGATTTGATTGTAAATAAATGAAATTATACAAAAATCTTACGAATATTCACAATTAAAAATCTGATCTGGGATTAATTTCATGTCCGGTATTTTTTTCACTACTTTAATCTAAATGTGTCAATAATTCAAAATAATCCTTCATATCCTTTCCAATGTATAAATATTATGGTTTAATTTTTTAATGTAAGTAATATTATTCTAATTAGGGTTAAATAATCAATTATTAAATATATTCTGAATTGAAAAGATATTTTTGAAAATTTTTATTTTTAATTGGGTTTAAATCATTGAAATTTCCTTTGTTAATTATATATTTCAAATTCACATTATTTTGAAATCCTTAACTGATTTATTATTCGAAACGATTCCATTTTTTGAAGAAACATTTTCATTCTTGATCATTTCTTTTTTTAAATATTATGACTTTAAGAAATCGATACCATATTTACTTATTTGTTTATTCTCGGTTTCTTTGATCGGTTAATGGTAAGGCTTCTTGAAAATGAAACAGATTTTATTTTGAAACATTAATGGTATTTGAATTCTCAATGGGAATAAATTTTCACCTCCTTTGCCATAATTTTCTTTAATATTTTGAGTTCAAAGAAGATAGGTTGAAATTTGTGACTCTATTTGAAAAAGATAATTGAAAAACTCGTGATTATTTTTTTCAGTTGATAATTCCAATACCAGTATTTAAAAACATCTTCACTTGTTATTTTGATAGCAGTAAGAACACCACCATTTATTATTGTTGGTTTTAAAACCCATTAAGACCACATTATTGATTTGTTTGTAGTTGGAATTAGTCAATTATCAAAAAGAAGAAAAATGAATTTTTAAATTACAAAAAGAAATTACTAACTAGATATTCAGAGCTTTAAAAGATTATTTTTTCAAGTTTAATATCTAAAAAAAAGTTCAATATACCATTTTCAAGTTGTTATTCAATTAATTTTGTTAATAATTTCCAAAAATTTTTTTTTTCCAAACAATTAAAATTCTTGATTCCAAATTAAAAGTTTTAGTTCTTGTATCTCATTTAAAAACATTTTTTCAAAGAGGGTTTGGAAAAACTTTTTAAAAAAAAAAACCAAGGTTTTGTTAGCTTTCAACATAAAATTGTTTTATTACAAAAAAGTCAAAACTACGTTTTTTGTTCTGTTAAATCACTGAACTAAACAAATCAAGAACAACGAGAATACAGAATTGCCTTTTTCCATCCAAGAAACCGATACAAACACCGAAATTCTTTTTCTTAAAATTTGCTTTAATTTAGAATAAAGAATTCTTCTCTTTTCATTTTTTCTCTTGTTTTTTCTTATAAAACCCCATCGAAATTTTCATAATTCTTCAAATTACCAAATGTCAAACATTGTTTTTGATGAATCTGGAGATGACAGTGATCTCCAACTCCAAAGAAGCACCCCACACAAAGGGCAAACAATTGTAATACCAACTTCAGAAGTCACATTCCCAGAAACCTATGAGATGGCGATCGTAAGCGTCCCGTCAAACGTGTGTAACCCAGGTCCAATCGGTTTGTTTTCTCTTTGCATTGGGTGTTGTGTTTTAATTGCTGCAGATATGGGTTGGACAAGCTCAACCGTTCTTGCAAGGGCACCTTGGTTATTTTGGATTCCAGGAGTTTCACAAATCCTTGCTGGTGTTTTAGAGCTTTTTGCTAATAATGTCTTTGGATCCTTTGCCTTTGTGGTACATATTTTTTTTTTTTTTATTATTAATTTTCCCCTTTATTTTTTTCCTTTGTTTTTTCTTACTGTTGATTCATTTTTTTCTTTTTTAAATTTTTTTTTTCTCCTTTTTCATTTTTCCTCCCCACCCAAAACAAATCCATGTTTTCAAAAAATTAGATCTATGGGGGACTTTGGTGTGGTCTATCATGGACCTATGTTCATCTTGCTTATGTTGACATGGACGACCCACACGAAGAACTTAAACACTTTGGTTGGATTTGTGTTGGATTTTTGATTTTTTCTTTGATCCTTCTTCTTGCGAGTTTGCAACTAAACAAAACCTTCCCACTTATTTTAGTTTCGATCTCGATTGCACTTATTTCTTTGATTTTCCATGTCTTTTTCGGAACTTCATCAATCCCTACAGGAATTTTCCTTTTTCTTGTTGCTGTTTTTGCTTATTATACTGGATACGCAATTATACTCAATACCTATTTCCAAAAACAAGTTTTAAATGTTGGCAAGCCTTTATATTCTTGGGCTGACAAGCTTCAAAAAAAACTCGAAAAAAATCAAGATATGGAAACAATCTAAGTCTTTGTGAAAACTCATAAACTCAATTTTTATAACATTATGTTTTTTTTTATTTGTTTTTGAAGTTTTTCCTCTCTTATTTTAATTGGAAAAATGAAAAAAAAATACGGATCGTAAACGATTCAAAAATGAATTATGAGTTATTTTTTTTCTGATTCTATATATTGTTTCTTTAATTTAATAACACTATTCTTCTTTAATTAACCAGTTTTTCTTTTAGAAAAATTAAAGTACTCTATTGATTATAATGCTCAAGTTTTTATTTTCTTTTTTAAATTTTTTCTTTTAAACTTTGTTGAAAAGGGATTTATACTGAGGTTTTTATTGCGATTTATTAAAAGAAAATATTTTTTTTAGTTTCCTTTTCTGACAATTACAAACTTGTTTTTTCAAAAATAATCAAACAAGTATTTCACAGATTCACCAAATACAATAACTTGTGGTTTTTGTGGAATTTTTCTACAATTTACAAAGTTTTAAGGACTATGTTCCCACCGTTTGAGAGGGTTGAGTAATGTTGTTATTTCACTTTCACTACTCACAAAAAAATTTCACACCGAAGAAATTGTACAAAAAAAAAAAAAAACATTTTTTGTCATCTTTACCTTTTCATATATACTTTTTTGCTTTCTTGTTCAATGAAAAGGAAAATTGAAAATAACAAAAAAAATAATTGCAAAAAATAGCTTTTGGGGATTTTCAAGTGCAATTAAAATTTAAGAAAATTTCAAACTTGTAAAAGTAAATGTAAAAAATGTGTAGAACAGCCCAAGAAAATAGTGTGAGTTCAGAAAATTGAAATGGAAATTCTAAAATATAGAATTCAAAATTTAGCATGATCTAACAAGGTTAAAAATTGAGAAAATTGCAAAAATTGTTTAAATTTCACATTTTTTCTTAAAAGAAATTCTTGTTTGGCAAATATTACTTGGATTACATAACTCTTTCAAGTGTAATTTTATACATTATTTTACTGTTTTAATTAAAAACGTCGTCCTTAAGGGTGGTATAATCACCAAAAAATAAAAATAAAAATAAGTATAGGGTTTGATCCAAAATTTGCAGAAAAAAAAATCAGTTTCATAGTGTATTGAAAGTTTAAAAAGTTTTTAACCAAAATAAAAGCATGGTCTTTGTAATACGCATTTGAATTCATTTGGGATGTACATCCCTAATAGGTGTTCTTGAGTAGAACTTAGTTTTTAGTAAATAGTATTGCACATTTTAATAATTTTTTGGAGATAACAATGTTAAAAAAATATAACTTTTATACCTATTTTTTTTATTACAATAATTTATAAAATCCAGAAATTTCAAAAACATTTAAATTTTCAAAACTCAAGAAATTTAATTTTTCAATCAATTGGAAATAAACTCCATTTCACTCAAACGTTACGAGCTAAAAATGAAAAATTCGCTTTTTTTTTTCAAAATTAACCAAAATAAGATTGTTTAGAAATAAGATATCTAATTAAATTCAGTTTCAAGGTGAGATTCATCAAAGAAATAGATGAAAAAACAATAAATTTCATAAAAAAATAAAATTATAAATAAAAATTTTGTGTATAAACTTTCTTGGAAAATCTCGTGTAAAATTTCTCAATTTCTTTCGAAAATTAAAATTGTTGACAATAATACATTAAATCGTAAACGTGTTTATTTTTAAAGAAATTATAAATTATAATTTACTTTATGTTAATTAGAAGTTTCAGGGTATTTTTTTTTTTAAAATTATATTTACAAAAAAAAGAAAAAAGAAAAAAAAATAAGAAAAAAAAAATAAAAAGCAAAAAAAATAATTGACGAAATCAGAAAAAATAATTAGACATAAAAATTTAACTTTTATTTTGAGAAGAATAATGAATTAAAATCCTGGAATATGTTCTATTTCTTCAATAAAAATGGGTAATTTGACTAAAAAAAAGTTTATTTGTTAAAATTGTGAAAAATAGTCTCATTATATATATAAAACTAAATTCCAGAAAGTTTTGGCAAGGTTTAAATGGTTGAAAGAATAACAACAATACAATTTAAATCCAATTTGGGAATATTTTTGATTTTACAAACTATTTCATTTTTTGTCTCTGTTGTTTTGTTTTCATTTCCTTTTCTCCAGCTATGTAATCTATTTCGTTTGATCTGGTTTTTTTTTTTTCAATGGTTGATAGAAGATTAGTGTTGATTTTGTTAAATTGGAAAATCGCCTACAATTTGTTGATGGTATCTTATCATTTGATCGATTAATAATTGTTTATGAAATTTAAACAAATTTACCAAGAGATTTCTTGTTCCACTGTTTCATTATTTTGGACACACTGATTTTAATTTTTGAGTTTTATATTTAAATCCTTAATTTTGATTAAAATGGTTACTTATAAAGACATTAATATCGGGTAACTTAAATGTTTTTATATATTAGGTTAGTATAAATATAATAAATAGAGGTTTTTGATTACCTATTTTTGTTTTTTGGTGTATCCAAATATTTGGAATGGGGTTTATATATATATATATATATATTATTGGTTAACTATTAATATTTCGAAACTATTTTTCAGTTAAAATATACATAGATATGTTGATTTAATTATATGTTTAAAGGGTTTGAATTCATATTTAAAGAAATTTTTCTTTTGGAAATTACAAAATTGAAATAAAATTTTCTTATTTTTACTTTTATTTTTTTTTCAATTTTTTTTTTAACATATTATTCATTCGATTTTTTTTTATGGTAAAACACATATTCACTTGTTGAAACCCTTTTTTGTAATGCTAGCAAAGCAGGGGGTAATGCCAAGAAATCCTATTTATTTCTATTAGAATTTTATTTGATCTTCAATTGAAGATTCACAAGAACAAAATATATATTGTTTTTATTCAAAATTAGGGGCAGAGTAATTTGAGTTTTTCAATTTTCTAAGAAAATATTTCAGTTTATTAGTTTTATTAGAGGGTTGTATCATTCTACTTATTTTTTATTTATTCTTCAATAGTTATTTCTAAACAAAAATAATATTTGAAAAAATATTTAGCCTCTTATGACTGAAACAAGATATACTTTAGATATTTTATATCAATTATTGATTTTCCAAGTTAAAATCTGTGAAAAATAAAGAAATTAAAAAATTTCAAATCTAGAAAATACAAAGTGTTACTTATTGTATTTAGATATGATGCTGATAAATTAACAACAATGTTTATAAATCTGTTGTTGACTTTCTTATTTTTAAAAATTTCTTAATAAGAGTTGAAGAAAGACTATTATTGTTTGAATATAAGGGTAATTTTTTATCAAGTTTCCTTTGAAAATATCTGGGTTGAAAAAAAAATGGTTTTAAAGTTGATTTACAAGAGATAAAAAAAATTAAATTGAGTAAAAAAGTTTAAAATTTTTGTTTGGATTTATGAGTAGCTATCAATTTATGGATCATTTAAATAACCATTATCTGACAAAATTCCCGAAATATTTTATTATAAAAAAAAAGGAACAAATCTTTAAAAAGTGTTCAAAATTAATTTTTGGATCAAAATTTTGTAATTTTATCATTTTTTGATTTTTTCAAAATAAAACAAAGAATTTTTATTTTTCTCTGTTGTAATAATGAAAAAAAAGAATTTTTTTAGAGAAAATTTTATCAATTTTTCAAAGAAAAAACTAAATTTAATAAAAATTTTTCATTGTATAATCCAAAACTAAAAAAAAAAAATAAAAAATCAACAATAAAGTTTTATTTGTTTATTTGAATCAAGTATGAATAAATAAAAAAAAAAGGTTGAAAAATCATTTAAAGTGGGTTACTGATTTGAAACAACAGATCGTGTGCCTGGGTTTTGTGTCGATTAGAATGAAATAAAAATATGCCTATATTTTGGACCATGTGACCCTTTATTCTATAATACAGATCGATTGTTTTGGCATCTCTGCGTTATTCATATTATAATTAATGCTCGGTCTTATATATAAATTATACATTAACTTCTTCTATTTTTAAAAACTGATGCTTTTTGAAGGTATAATCTATAGAATAATATCTTCTTCTTCTTGAAGGTTTGAATCCAATCTATTTTTCAAATATTTTGACTTGTTTTATAATGTCAATTGGTTTTTTTTAGGTGTTTTCCCAGTATTCTCATTAAAAAAAAATTTTCAAATTTTTGGATCAGAACCATTTTTTCTAACTTCATCAAATTTTAGAATCATTTTTTTATAATTTTTAAATTTTTTTTTTTGCTTATTTTTTTCTTTTTCATTTCTTTTTCTTTTTTCCTTTTTGTTTTTCTATTTTTTAAAGTTTTTTTAGCAAAGGATTGTGATGAAAAAAAAAAAGAAATTTGAAAAGACAAATAATCACTAAGAAAATTTCGACAATGGAATGTCTTTTAAAATGAATTTAATTATTAGTAAAAAATCTTATTATTTACTTTTTTTTAGTATCAATAATCAAAAAATAGTAATGTTCATTTCAAAAATTATAACTCAGTTTTTTTTTTTTTTTTTTGGTTTGATTTTGTTTAAATTTAAAATATCGAGATTTTATATATTTAGAATATATTAAAAGTGTTTGACAGATCATACGTATTTATCTCCTGTTCTTGAATACTAATATATATATATATATATGTTTCAATTTATTATATCAGGTGAGTAACATTTTTGGAAATGATGTTACATTTGTGATTTTAGTTTTTATTTAAAAAAAAAAAAAAAAACAAATAAAAGGTAGATATTTGTTATGATGAAAATTTATCCTTCCTATTGATGGTTTAAAACAGGATTAGTACTATGTGGATTTTTTTCTTTTGTATTTTACAGTAGGTTGTTGGGTTTTTTTAAAAGATGTTCCGAATCATTCTTAGATTAATTTTATTAAGGATACTTTCGGTCTTTGTTTTTTTTTTTGTAATTTCTTTTTTGGTTTGTAATTCATTGTAGAAATATATTCCAAAAAATATTTAAAAAAAAAAAATCAAAAAAAAATCATAAATGATTTTATTTTCTTTAAGAAATTCCTAAATTAAATTTAGAAAAAAATTAAAAAATATGCTCAAATTATCCTAGTAAATCCAAAAAAAAAAAAATTTCTCTTATTACTATTCGTTGCAAAATAAATGGAACAAAAGTTTCATTCAGCTTTCCAAAATTGTAATTTATAAAGTCTTGTTACCTTTGAATTTTTTAATTCTTAAAACAAGCATAAATTATTAATTTACCTTTGAGAATTGGGGACTTTGGTAATTTATTTTAATTCTTGAAATGTTTTTTTAATGTAAAGCTGAATGAAAATTTTGATCTTTTTATTGTATAATTAGCAGTATTATTTCAAATTTTCAAAAATTCTTGTTCACCTCAAATATTATTTGAAATGAAAAAACATTTTTTTTATTTTCAGAGTGTTAACCAGCATATTCTTATTTCCAAATCACTTACTAAAACCCAGAAACTTCTTAGGGTCCATTTCTCCAATTATCCAATTTTGGAAATAACTTTAAGAAAATTTTCAAAAAATTAAAATAAAAAACAAGTCAAATATCAACACTTAAAACATTTTATCCTCATTTGTTAAGAAATGTCTCTGGATTTATCAGATTTTCATTCCTCAATTCGAATTTTGGAAACATATTTTTTTTAAAAAGCTCAAAAATTCATACAAAGTTGTAGGTTCATCAACAAAGTTCCAAAAAAACAAGGCTTTTACACTCCATACACAAGAAAATGGGGTTTCCCATTTCAAGGGCCTAAATCCTTAAACCATTTTTTGAGGTATTTCTTAAAAACTTTTTTCTTGCATCTCAGCTTGAAGGAAATTCAAATGTGAGAGAATGGACTCCTTAAAGAACAACAAACAGTGTGTACACCTTTCGGTTTGGGTAATTTGTCAATGAGATTGATACCTACCATTTTGTTGTTTATACGACCATCTACTCCAAGATACAGGGAACCTGAAAAACACCACAACAATTATCGAAATATAGAACCACTTGAAACCTAACACATTTTCTGATACACAAGACAAAAAATAAAACACAAGACAATATCATAAAAACGAAATGAAATACAATCCCTCTCTACTGTGTTTTGTTGTTTGTATTGTATTTCGGTAAATGTGTTTGGTTTAATGTGTTTCGAGATTTTGGTAATTGTGTCTGTCTGGTTCGCTTTCTCATGTATGTAAGCTTCTGTAACCTAAAATCAAAATTCTCAAGAATACAATTTTTTTTAAAACTTAAAGTATACTTCTAAAAGGTTGAAACTGGGAGTCTCTTTTGAACACAAAGGATTCCTTAAAACTAAAAAAAGAAAAAAATATTCACTTTTTAAAAATATCTCCAACCGAAAAAGATAATTTTTCAAGTATGAGTAACCAAAACGTAACGAGTTTAAATCAAAAAAAAAAAAAATAATCAACTATTCCGAGTTCACGTTGAGGAAAGATTTTTTTTTATTTTTTATCGTTTTTTTTCTCTTGTTTTTCTTCAAAACACACACAAAAAAAAGTCCATTTATATTAATGAGTAACTCAGGAACTGATTCAACAAGTAGCTCAAATCACGAAAGAGAAATTAAAAGCGCTTCTAATTCAGGAAAATCTGATAGTGAAAAGAAACACACAACCAATTCTTCCTCAAGTGAATCGATCGATCAAGGGGAGTTCGACACGATCAAAAAACAGAAAAAAACAAACAACTCTGATAGTTCTTCTGAAAAAGAAAATAAAAGTAAAAGTAAAAGTGAAAGTAAAAGTGAAAGCAAAAGTGAAAGTGAAAAAAAAAGTGAAAATAAAAGTGAAAGCGAAGAAATAGAAAACAAAAAAGGCAATGGTGTTGACAACTTCGCAGGTATAATTGAAGAGAACTTGGAATGGGAAGATGCAGAAGAACAGAAAACTGATTCCAATGCGTCTTCACTTGCATCTGACTGGGATGCATCGAAAAGCAATTCTGAAGATTCAAGAGATAACGTCAGTGAAAAAAAAGAAAGTTCATTCACTAGTGATATGTCTGGGAATGAAGAAGAAGATTCAGATGGTAATTCTGATCGTCAACAAAGCACATCTTCGTCAACGGGGACGACTTTAGGGAGCTATGGAAGCGATCAGTCCGAAACGTCAAGCTTTCTACTTCATTTCAAGAATGTCTCTCTTGGCTCGAGTAAAAACCTACTTTCCCAAACCTCTGCGCATGATCTCATTGTGAAGCACATCAAGTCACCAAATATGCCCTCGCAATTTGAGATTTTATTCTATTTAGGGACATACACACATTGGGGATCCATCGATCTCTTGGAACTGGAACCAAACGTATTTGATGCAATTAAGCAAACAAAGAAGGACTATTTGCAGTCTTATTTGCAGGCACTCTCTTGGTGCTGCTTGGGCGGCTTTTTCTTATGTGTGAATTTCTTTGAAAATGAGAAAATCTCTGATCACAAAGTTATTTTGTATTTTAATAAAAAGGGTGTCTCTGTGGGGACCATTAGTGCCAATTTCACATTGAACCCAAGCAGTGGTGAAAAGAAAGGAACAAAGAACCACCACCACGCACGAAACACCAAATATATGTTCAAGTCCAAATGGAAAGACTTGGAATTTTCGATTCACTCCGCACACCCAAGAAAGATTCTATTGAAGAACAAAATAAACCACACAACCAATTCCAAAATTGTCATCTGCGCGGACAATTTTCAAATCAAGTCTTCGATCGTCTTTGCCCTGCTAGTCTATCAACTCTCGAATGGCAAGGATAAAAGAATTGGCAAAAACCCTAAAGTGGAATACCTTGATATCAACAACTTAAATTTATTAGTATTACCGCCATATAGAATTTCAAATAGCATGAAGCAACAATTGGGCGAGTTTAGATCAATACAGCGCCTATTAGATCTCTGGAAACAAAAGGCCAAATTGCAGGCCAAAAAAAAAAAAAAAAATTTGAAAATTGGCTTTTTTGGTCACGAAAGTCAAAAGGATACCTTAAACAATCTTGGAACCAAAGTTACAGATGACAATTTCAGTGAAAGCTCTGCTTCTGCTTTTTCTTCTGATGATGATTATGAAATCAAAAAGCAACGATCTCAAAAAAAAAAAAAAGCACAGACATTTAACTCAACGTCCATTTCCCATCTTATAAGTATCAGAGATTTTTCTCATCTGGTAATCAACCAAAAAAAGGACACCTCCGTGGCGCCACTTATTGGCGGGAAACTTAATTTAATGGAAACCACCAAAAACCAAAAAGAAATTGGTATCCTTCAAAACAAAAATGAAGAGTTATTTGAAAAACGCCAATGGGATCTGATCGAATACGATTACTTTTCAGATTTCGGTCCTAAAAAATATTATCTTGACGGCAAGGTCATTTTTTTTATCCATGCAATAGTTAAAAGAAAAATGCCCTTCCAAAATGGCCTATTGTATCTAAATAGGGAATCGGTCAAAATTAAGTATTCCAAAACACAAAAAACAATCAAATTTACTCCCGATTACCAAGTTACAGAACTTGAAAATGAGCGAATTTTTAAAATACAATCACGTGGGAAAAAAAAAAGTAACAATAATTGTTATTATTTGGCAGCTAGATCACCAAACGAAAGATTATTAATCACGAGAACAATCACAATTTTTCATAGAAATTGGTTAAAAAGAAACGAGAAAAAAATTCAAAAATATTATTAATAATTGTTATTTTTTTTTTTTTTTATCATTTTTTTTTTTTTTTTTTTATATCATTTTTCTTCTTTATGATTTTATTTTTTTGAATTTTTATTTTTTAATTTTTGATTTTATTCTTTTTACGTTTTTTTTTTTTTCAAAATTGTTTTGATTTTTGAAAAAATTCAATCTAATATTTTTGATCTGATTCTTTGGTTATTTATTTTTTATAAAATATTTTTTTAACGGAACATTAAATAAATAAAAATAAAAATAAGCTTTATTTATTTTTTTTTTATTTTGATTTTTTTTTTTATTTCAAATGTGAATCAGAAAACATCTTACCATTGTGAAAAAAAATTGGGACATTAAAAAAAAATTGGGTCAGTCAAAAATTTGTTTTCGTTTTTTAAATAATAAATATTAGCAAAATGATTTTTGATGAAAGTAAAATTTTTTGAACAAATCTTACATTTAAGAAAAACCAAAGTCATTACCAAACATAATTTTCAAAGGTAATGCTATTTCGTTTATTTTGACAATTTAGAATTACCGTGGAACTCTAAAAATACACCATTTTACTTTTAATTGTACACTTTACTAAAAATGTTATTTTTTTTTATTAGATTACAGTCCAAGATCAAGTTATTCATTGTTTGGGAAGACCAAAAATTAATAACTGTTTTAAATTAAAGTTTGTATATGGAGATTTAAAGAATTTAAATGGTTTTGAAAATCTTGGTATTTCGTTATTTTAAAGTTTTGATTGTAAAACATTAGTGGAAAATAATCTATTCTGAAAAAATATCTTTTTTGGAAGATTTTATGATTCAATTTAGTTAAAAAGGATATTTAAGATTAACTTTGATAAATTTGTATTAATTAGCAATGTTAAATATCTTATTGAATTAATGGATTTTAATATTTCCAAATAAACAGTTCTCTTGTTTTTGTTAAAGTTTACAATTAAAATTAGTTTCGGTTTTTCTTTTTTAGAGTTCCGGGGTAATTCTAAATTGTCAAAATACAACAATTTAATATTACCTTTGAAAATTATTAATAGATAATGTCTTTGGTTTTTCTTAAATGTAAGATTTGTTCATAAAATTTTACTTTCATCAAAAATCATTTTGCTAATATTTATTATTTAAAAAACGAAAACAAATTTTTGACTTACCCTCTTTTTTTTTTAATTTCCCAATTTTTTTTTTCACAATGATTATTCACAATTTTCTTATATAAACTAAACTAGTTTTCTAAGAGGTTTACTCACTTTTTATGCGATTAGGAATGAGTCTGTAGAGTTTCATCATATAACATAATCAAAAAAATTTTTCAATTTTTATATCAAAATCATTTTTTATAATTTTTTTTTTAATTGTTTTACTTTTTCAAATTTTTATTTTATTTTAATTTTCTTGTTTTTTTATCTTGTTTTTTTTTCTTGTTTTTTTCCATTTTTTTTTCTTTTTTTTTTTTTCCTTTTTCCATGTTTTTCTTTTGTATCTTTTTTTTAGTTCTGAATTATTATTATTTTATTTATTTGATTACTTGAGTGAAATTAGAAATTATTTTCCCCTCAAAATAAAACAATCAATCAACTTCTTTGATTATTGTTGTTAAAGTTTAATATTAAATATTTCTCGTTTTTTACCTTTATTAAAATATGAGTATAATAAAAAAAGGTAAGGTTTAGTCTCTTCAGAGAAAATAAATTAATTGATATTCAAAAATTTAAATAAAAAAAATAATATCTCAAAAAATAAAAAGGGTGGGTTGAAGTATTTAACCGAGAAATGTAAACTCTATTTCAAAAATTGTTACTCAAACTTGAAAAATAATTGTAAAAAAAAATAATATTATTCTACTATCAAGTGATACTAATCATTAAATCTGTCTAATAATTTACTTTTAAATCATTCAAAATAGATAAAAACATATTGTTTTAAAAATTATTCAAAAAAAAACCAAAAAATAAAAAAAAGTGAATCACAGAATTTTCAAAAAGAACATTTGAAAATTTTTTATTCCTAAAATTTCACGGAAAATGGTTAAAAAGAAGATTATTAACTAAAATTATATTGATTTAAAAACAAATTACAGTCAGTTCCACTTTTAAGACACAAACTTTTGTCAAAAAAATTATGAAATAGAAAAATATTAAATTAAAGCACATTTTTCGGTTTTTTTTTTTTTTTTTTAACAATTTATTCTACTAGAACCCGAATTTTGTACCTTAATTTGGATTTTTTTTGTATCTTGGTTCTCTTTCAAATTTTTTTGATTAAAAGTGAAACTAACTGTAATAAAAATCAATTTAGCAATTTTTCACCCATTCAAATATTTTATTCAGAAATAAATCTACCATTTTTGTTTTTTAAATCTTAATAAATCTAATTTCAAAAAAGTTCATTTCAAAAAATATTGAAATCGATCAATCCACATGGTTACTTAACTTTTGAATCTATGAGGTTCTTAAAACAAAGTTTAATAAAAAAAAAATTAAAAAAAAAAGAATAGAAAATGAATTTGAAAATATATTATTTGATTATCAAGGTTTACAATCACCAGAAAATGTGAATATATATATCTATATATATATAAATATTAACTTGTTTTAGATGAGGTTACGCGTTATTTTGGATATAATTTGATTGATCTTCTAATTTATTTTTTTAATAAAAGTTTGGATCCATACAACAATCTTTTCAAAAACCTATTTTTTTTTCACTATTTTAATTAATTGTTTTTTTTTGAAAAGTAGTTTATATATAAATAAGTATTGTTATAATAATTTATTGTTTGTTTTATAAAAAAATGAACTTTAATTTGAATACATAAATTGTTGAACCTTTTTTCAAAAAATTAACTTTTTTAAATAAACAAAATAAACTTTGAAAGTTAAAAAAGAAAATAAATTTTAGCTTCAATTTCAACTTATATATCCTCAAACTGTTTTTACAAAAAGTTTTCCATTTGGTAATATACAAATCAACCAAGAAAATATAAAATTCAAACACTATCATACAATAATAGTCTAGCTTTAAAACCTAAAAAAAAAAAAAAAGAAAATACACAATTATTTGCTACATTCACATAATTAAATGCAAAAAAAGCATTTATCTCAACAAAATTTAAAAACACTGCATTTAAATTTTTTTAAAATAATAGATATAATAAACAGGCTTATTTCACAGACGAATAGTTGACGATCAACCAAATAAGAACCAAAATAACATGGCCTTACATCTAACACAAAATATATTTTATTCATTTTTTAGGGATTGTAAACCTTAAGAAATTGTCTTTTGGTTTAAAAATCAAATTTCAAAAAAATAGAATTTCTTTGAAATCCAAAAGTTTATTCAATTCTAATTTTAAAAATGTTGACCCTTTTTATGATCAAATTAAATTTCTTTGATACAAAACAAAAGCTAAGAACAAAAACAAAAGAAGAATAAACAAAACGTTGTAAAAAAGAAAAAAAAAGTATTTCGAAAAACAAAATAAAATTTAAAAATAATACGAAGAACGGGTAATTGAAAAGCACATTAAAACACATACTAACAGTTATTAAGTTTTGGTAATTCGTGGAAGTTGAATTTTGATGATTATTGTTTCTATAAAAGGGGTTAATTAGAAAATAATAGTCGTTTAGTTTTTTTGTCATCCACAATTAATTTGGTGTTTTTTAGTTTTTGAAAGTACTTGAAGAAACCTTCAGTTTAACAGTAAAAATTACGTGTGTTCTTTTTTCTAGAAAGTTACTGTTTTCATTTATTTGTTGAAAACGTTTTCAGAAACAAATAATTCAACCCAAACAAAGAAAAGAAAAATAAAATTTATTGAAAATATTTTAGAAAATTTAGAACTTCCTACACCACAACCGTCTTTACTTTTAGAATTTTTAAAGATTATTACCTGTGGATATAAAATAAAAAGAAAAAAAATAAAGTTTATGATTTAAAATTGTAAAAGAATTTCACAGGTTCAAGAAACAAACTAAAAATGCACTTTTAAACAAAGAAAATGTCTCTTTGTATTTTTAAAAAAAAAATATCATTTTTTTACTTTTTTCATTTTTTGTTTGTATGTCAAATAAAAAGAAGCAATTTCGTAATTTATCTGTTAGTTCCTTATTATCGTTTTATGAAAAGCAATCAAACCAACCAAACCCAAATACCACGATCCTTCCTCTTCAAAATTACAAAAAAGACAATGAGAAATTAAAAAAAGAGATTAAAAAACTAAAAGAAAAACTCGAACAAAGAAATATCGAATCGAAGAAATTAAAACAAAAGCTTAAAAAAGAAAAAGAATTAAATGAATCAGAAAAAGAAAAAGTAAAAGAGAAAGAGAAAGAGAAAGAGAAAGAGAAAGAAAAAGATAACCAAAAAGAAAAAGAAAAAGAAACAGTAAAAGAGAAAGAGAAAGGAGAAAATGAAAATGATCAAAATTATTTGGAAGAAATGAAAAAACATGGTAAAACTAAAAAGGCTTTAAAAAGGTTGCAAGAAAAATATAAACTGCTTGAAGAAAATAATAAAAAAAAAATTGATAAACTTTCTTTAAGGTGTACAAAGTTAACAAAGAAAATGAATGAGGAAAAACAAAAAACTGATCAAGAAAAAAAATCAGAAAAGGACAAAAAAAGTGAGAAAGAAAAAACGGTAAAAACAAGAAAAGAAAAAGACAGAAAAAGAGAAAGAGACAGAAAAATAGAAAGGGAAAAAGAAGGAGAAAGAGGAAAAGAAAACGGAAAAGAAAAAGAAAAAGAAAAAGACAGAGAAAGAGAAAGAAAAAGAGAAAAAGAAGGAGGAAGAGAAAAAGAAGGAGAAAGAGAAAAAGAAAGAGAAGGAGAAAGACAAAAAGAAGGAAAGAAAGAAAGAGATCAAAATCAAGAAAAGCAACAAAAAATCTCATCAAACCAAAAAAAAAAAACAAATTTGAAGGAATTAAAGATCAAAAAGTCGGATAATAACTCCAAAAGATACAAAAGTGAAAGTGCACGTTTACCAACGCAAAAGTCTTTTCCAGCAAAACCAAAAACAAGAAAAAAGCACATAAGCAAAAGGCCTGAAAAAAGGGAAAAAGAGCCTCATTTAAAAAAATCTGAGGAAGATAATAAAACAAAAAAAGAAATTGAATCTTATAAGGTAAAAATCAATGAAATTAAAAAAAAACTTAAGGTTTCATATTCAAATCTGAAAGAACAAAATTCAATAATGAATACATTTTCAACAATCTTTGAAACCTTTGAAAAGTTTGATGATCAATTAACGTTGGATCAAAAAATAAAAATATTTAAAGAATTAAATGAAAACAAGACAAAAATTAATGCTAAAAAACCAAAAAACTCAAAAACTTCAATTAATATTGAAGAATTGGATACCAAATTATTCGCCTTTTTAACAAAAATACAAAAGGAATTCGAAAATTTTGAAAAAGAAATAAACGAAAAGAATGAACAATCCAATTTATTAAATTTGCAGTCTGAAAAACAAAATGAAAAAATGAAACAGAAAAAATTAAAAGCAAAAAAACTGAAAGAACAAATAAATTCGTTCCGAATAAACCCCGAACCAAGGGAAGAGCAAAAGGAAAAAATTGATGAAATAAAGAACCAATTGGAACTAATTACAAAAGAAAATAACGACTTGCAAAAAGAATATAATTTATTGAAAGAAAATTTACAAAAAAATACAAATATTATAATTAATAAAGATGAAACGATAACAGAATTAGAAAATGAACTAAAAAAATATAAAGAAGATAAAAAGATAGCTTTACAAAAGGAAGATGATGATGTTCAAGAACAAGAAGACCAAGACCAAGAAGACCAAGATCAAGAAGACCAAGAACAAGATGAAAACGATCAACAAAATAAAGATAATTTAAAAATAATTAACACAAAATTAGACTTTTTAGAAAATCAGGTCCAGCAATTACATGAAGAAAAAGAAGACCTTTTAAAAATTATTTTACAGTTGAGCAATAAAAAAAAAACTGAATATCTAAATTTGAAAGAAACTCAAAAAAATGATAATTTGAATGAATTAAGTGAACAAATTAAACAACTTCAATTAGAAAAAATTAATTTAACTTCAACTTTATTAAATGTAATAGATAGACGCAAACAACAAGACCAAACCTTGGAAAACTTGTTACTTTCTCCAATCTATGAAATGAAAAGGGAAAGTTCAAAAAATGAAAAGCTTAAATCTATAGAATCTTCTCAAAATGAACAAAAATTAAAAGATCAAATACTCGGATTATTAAAACTGCTCGAAACTCAAAAAAAAGAAATAGATAATATGAATTTGGATTGGTCAAATTTAAATCAGGAATTAAAACATATGCAAGAAGAAAGAGATCAATTAAAATCTTTAAATAATAACCTTGTAAATGAAAATGATTTGACAATGCAATTAAAGCAAGTGCAGGAAGAAAGGGATCAATTTTCTAAATTATGCACCAAACTACTTTCAGAAATAGAATTTTTAAAAAAGGCACAAATGAATTATCAAATTGAAACTCCTATAATAGTTTCGCCAAATAAAAAAATCCAAAAAGTACAAGCTTTTGATCAACAATCACAGCCACAGTCCCAGCCACAGTCCCAGCCCCAGTCTAAATCGCAACTGCGATTAATGGAATCTAATAATTCTCCGGATTATACTGAATTAATTGAAAGAATGGTAAGTGGGAATGAAGAAAATAAAAATACTGTGGACAAAATTGAAAAAACAGAAAATATATTCAAATATAATACCGATTTAAATACCTTCAATAGTGACTTAGAATCAGGTAGATATTTTTCATGGAATTGGGAAGCTGAAAATGATAATGACTCAGATTCGGAAAATGAATGGTCTGTTTTCAATAATTCAAGCGATAGCTCAGATGATTCACAGGATTACAGTGGAACTGATGATGACGAACACAATCGCCAAGGGGATGGAAATGTAGAAAAAAAGAAAGGAAAGGCCAAAAAAACACTGAACTTTAATGATTCATTATCGGAACTAAATTCAGATTCAGAGAAAGATACTGAACCAGAAGATATTATCGAAACTCAAGATATAGATCTAATTTTCAATTCGAAAAAGGTAGTCGGAAACAAAGAAAAAGAACAAATTGAAATTAAAATTGAAAATGTCAAGAAAACTGAGACAAACAAAGTCAAGGATGAAGAAAAAATAATTTCAGCTAAACACTCTGCAAAAGATGAAATCAAAAAGGAAAAAGAAATCAAATCACAGTCAAAAATAGAAAATGAAAATAGAAAAGAAAATGTTGAAAGTAATCAAGAAAAATCCCAAGAATTCGAATCGGAATTAGGATCAGAATCAGGATCAGGAAGAAAAAAAGATGAAATTGAAAAAGAAAATGAAGAAAGTGAAAAGGAAAATGGAAAAGAAAATGTTGAAAGTAATGAAGAAAAATCCCAAGAATTGGAATCGGAATCAGGATCAGGAAGAAAAAAAGATGAAAATGAAAAAGAAAATGAGAAAGAAAATGAAGAAAGCGAAAATGAAGATGAAGCAAAAAATGCTGAAAGTGGCGAAGAAAAAGATCAAGAGATAGAATCAGGACCAGAATCAGACAGAAAAAAAGATGAAATTGAAAATGAGAATGAAAAAGAAAAAAATGAAAAAGAAAAAGAAAAAGAAAACGGAAATGAAAAAGAGGATGAAGAAAGCAAAAAAGAAAAAGAAAATAGAAAAAAAGAAAATGGAAATGAAATCTCAAAAGAGAAAAAAATTGAAAAAGAGAAAGAAAAAAGAAAAAAGAAAAAGAAAGAAATACAAAACGAAAATGAAAATGAAGAAAGCGAAAAAGAGAAAGAAAATAGAAAAAAAGAAAAACGAAAGAAAAAAGAAAAAAGAAAGAAAAAAAAAAAGAGAAAAGAAAAGAAAAGAGAAAAAGAAAAAGAATTAGAAAGAGAATTAGAAAAAGAATTAGAATTAGAAAAAGAATTAGAATTAAAAAAAGAAAAAGAAAAAGAAAAAGAATTCGAAAAAGAATTAGAATTAAAAAAAGAAAAAGAATTAAAAAAAGAAAAAGAATTAAAAAAAGAAAAAGAATTAAAAAAAGAAAAAGAATTAGAAAAAGAAAAAGAATTAAAAAAAGAAAAAGAATTAGAAAAAGAAAAAAAAAAGACAAAGACAGAAAAAGAGAAAGAGAAAGAGAAAGAGAAAGAGAAAGAAAAAGAAAAGGAGAAAGAGAATTCTGAAACAAAGAAAATGAACAAAAGGAAAGAAAAAGAAATGAGAAAAGAAAGAGAAAGAAAAAGAAAAAGAGAGAAACAGAAACAAAAGGAAAAAGAAAAAAAAAGAAAAAGGATGGAAAAAGAAAGGGAAAGGGAAATTGAAAAACAAAAGAAAGAAGAGAAAAATAAAAAAACAGCAAAAAGTAAAAAACGAGGAAAGGATAAAGAGAAAAAAAATGAAGAAAATATAAAGGGAAAAAAAAAGGAGAAAGGAAAGGGGAAGGAAAAAAAAAAACCGTCAACTAAGGAGAAAAGAAAATCACTCTCAAAATTAAGTTTGAGAAAAATTAGAAAAAAAAAAAAAAAAAATTAAAATATAATAAATCTAATTCCTTAAACAAAAAATTTTTAAAATAAAAAAAAAAATCTTTTTATTATTTTACCAATTAATTATTTTGAGTTTTTTTTTTTCGTTTTTTTTTAATAAAAAGTAGAGACGAAGAATAAATAATCAACAGATGTGGTTCTAATTTAGTAGGTAAAATATTGAAGAAGAGAAATGTTAACGCAATTTGTCTTCTTCGCATAGACTCTTGACTTGTACTGGGGTCAACTTTTGATGAGTATGCTATCATGTAAATGAGGTGGTATTATGTCCTTGATTTATAACTTTTTGGCATAATTAACAAAAAAGGAAATAACCTAAAATTCATTCAACATTAGTGAGGTACAACACAAAACATTTAAATTCAATATTTAATCAATTTTGTTATTTTTTTAATCTCTATTATTTCAGAAAACTAAATTGAGTTTAAAATATTTCTAATGACTGTAATTAAAAGGTTCTTTTGACTACTCTTTGAATTAGGAGTCACAAATTTTCACCACTTGAAACCCCCTATCATAAGATAAAAATTCAATTCCTTGTATATCATAAGACATTTTTTTTTGTAAGTTAACAAAGACAAAAAATCAATTTCATAAGAAAAGAAATCATGGAAAATTGATAATATTTTTCCATCATTGTTTTTAAATTATAAAAACTTGTGATTTTTTCAATTTTCTAAATTGAAGATTGGTATTAATTTTGAGCCATTTTTATTAATTTTTTGTCATTTTTCAAAACTAAAAAATGTATAACAAATTTTTTTATATTATATTATAACTTTTATTGTTTATGACAAACTTTCATAAATATTGAACAATTTGCCACACATGATAAATTTTAGTAATAAAAAATTAATTTCGATATCTTATAATTTTTCCCAGTTGAGTTCAAATATCTGTACTAATTTAAACAAAAAAAAATAATATTATATTATATAAAAAAGTTTTTTTTGATATGATAGAACTCTACAAAAATTGTCTTTTTCATATTTTAGATGAAAAAAAAATTAGCATACTCAAGATTCATCATAAAATTTGTTGAAAAATAAACATTATAAAATTTTCTTTTAGCTTTATGCCGAAAAAAATTTCAAAAGTTGGGGATGAGTCCAAATTCTTTAAAGTTCTAGAATTATATACTTGTGTGTTTTTATATTAATTCTTAAAATGGAAATTTTTTCGAAAATTTGAATGAAAATTTTGATTCATATATTCTGTAGTTAACAATATTTTAAAATAAGATATAAACTAATATTGATACCCTTATTTTTATTACAATCAATATATGAATTTTTTGAAAATTCTAAATAATAAAAATAATGATAGAGATTGAAAAAAGAATTTTTCCTTAACATGGAACCGGGAATTCTCTTTTCACTTTACTATGCTTTAAAAAACAAAAATTAAAATAGCAATTATTTTTTAAATAATATCTTTGATTAACATTTACAGTTATTTTATCAAGATTTTTGCAAAATAGTTTTTTATAAAGTTTAAGGACTACTTGTTATTTTTTTTTGTTTAAAGTTCTAGTACTTTGCAAAAAATACCATAATTGATCAAAGAAGACACAATTCTTGAATATAAGAAACTTAATTTTTTTTTTTTTTTTTTTTTTTTTTTGAGATTATTGTCTTTATTGAAGAGAAAAATTATTCTATTTATTATGAATAGTATTTTTTTGTTTGTTCTTTTTCTTTTTTTTCTTTTTTTTTTTTCTTTCCCTATTTTGATTATTTGTTCCTTAACTGATCTTAAGTGTTGATTAAAAACCATCTTTAATCTAAATGGATGTTACTTTTTTTTGAATATTATGTGGTTTATTTAAATGAGAAGATGTTGAATTGGAAAGGGGTTCAATTATTATAGAAATTTTACCTATTATAATTGCTATAATATAATAACAATTTATTTACTAAGAACTTTTTTTGTATATATCCTTAAAAAAAAATTTATTTTTCAACTATAAGACTCAATCCTTATTAAAATCATTTTTTTCCCTTTATTGTTATTTTAAAAATGAAAAACAAACTGTAATATTTGATATAATTACTTCCTCTTGATTGGGTTTTATTTTTTAATTCTAGATGGGAATACCTTTATTTTGAAAATTTTTGAGAAATAAATTACTTTTTATTTCAGAAGAAATTCTAAAAAGAATTTTAAAAATCCGATTTTCATTTAATAGACTAATCTCAATTATTTTATTTTACAAATTTTCAAACAAAGATTCCTTATCTTGAAATATGTTTAATTTGAAAATAAACAGGTTTTCAAATCTAGGTAATTGGAAAAAAAATTTCTCAATCTCTATTATATTTACTTAAAAAAATTTAATAGAGTTTAGTACCTTAATATGTCCAATTCTAGTTGTATTTCAGAAAATAAGATATCTTTTTGAATTACTCATATTTAGAAATAAAGATTTATTGGACAAAAATGTTTGATTTTAAAATTATTTATTTTCGATTAAATTGAGAACTAAAAATAGATCTGGATCTGATTGAAATTTTTTCTAAAATTTTCTTTTATTTTGGGTTGAACCTCTTGTAACTGTTTTTAGATTTCTGGAATCCAACCTCTTTTATTTTAATTTTTTAAATAAACCCCATTTCACTCTAGGGAGTTCAAATAAAAATGAAGATATTCACTTTTTTACAGAATAAACCAAACCAAGATTGTTTAGAAATAAGATAAATAATAAAATTCCAATCAGAGCTGATAATCATAAACGTAATACCTGAAAAAAACATAAATTTCAAAAAAAAAAATAAAAAAGTTTTAAAAAAAATTTTTTTCAGCCCTCTTCATTGGAATGTCTTGTGTAAAATTCTCAATTTCTTTAGGAAATTAAAATTGATGAAAATAAGTTTTTTTAATTGTAAAGTATGGATTTTTAAAGGAATTGCAAATTCTCACTATTCTTGAAGTTAATTTTGAGTTTTAAACATTTTTTTTCAAATTTACTTGTAAAAAAAAAAAGAAAAAAGAAAAAAAAAAAAAAAAAACAAAAAGCACCAAAAAACAAAAAATTTACGAAATCAGAAAAAATGATCAGATCTAAAAATTGAAATATTAGTTTGAGAAGAATAATGAATTGAACTCAGAATATGCTCTATTTCTTCAATAAAACTGTGACCTCGTTGACTGAAAAAGAGTCTTGTTTTTTTTATTAGAAAAGATATTTTTACAAATTTTCTTCAAATATTTTTTTTCAAATAGTTTTATCAAACCAAAACCAAAATAAAGAATACTACAACAATTTCAAACCTGGTGCGCACGATTTAACTTAACTTAAAATTTCAATTTTCATTAAACTTTCTTTGAACTCCTTTAAGGATTATATAAAAAAAGGCCACTATTGCCTTTACCTGGATTAAAACACGAGTGAAATATGTTATTTATCCCTTAGTATCCAGAAGAACGATCAAATTACAAATTTTTAGGTTTTTTTATTTTGACAGATCAGATTCTTATTTGTAAACCTGACACTGAAAACCACAACCCAACCATTATCGTTTTAACTTTCCTTTTTCGGTTGTAAAAATAGATTGGAAGACAATACTTCAATGAGAACGATAATGGTTGGGTTGTGAACATTAAATTTATCGAAATGGAAAATTTTCTTTGTCATTTTAAAAATAATTTTAAATGAAAAGGGGAAAAGTTAGAAGTAATTTGTTTTTTATTTGACATTCATTTTCATAAATTGTTTTTCTCAAAATGCGAAAAAGATTTTTTTTATTTTTTTATCTTTTATAAGGGAATTTTTTGATCTTATTTGTAAAAAAAATTTTATGTGTTTTGATCTTTTTTTGTAAAAAATTTTTTATGTGATTTTTAAGAGTATTTGAGTACCCTTCAAAAAATTTTTGTTCGAAAAGATCGAAAAAAGATTGTCAATTTGATTTTGATAAGAAAAAAAATTTCTTTTTCATTTTTTTGAGGTTGCTAAAAATTAGCTGCGCCCAAAAAAATGACAAACGATTTTAAAAATCCAAAAAATGTTTTGGATTAAAAAAATTGCAAAAAATTCGCAAAAAATATCAATTTTGGGTTTCTGGTGAATTGAAAAAGATAAAGTGTCTAAAACAGTGGTGTTTTAATCCCCCATACCCCAGAAATGGCCTTTTTTTAGATAGTCCTTAAAATGAAAAGTGTGATTGTTATTTTGGAATCAAATCTTCTGGTATTGTCCTTCATATCCAAGATCTTGTACAAAATGGAAATTTTTTAAAAATAATTTGAAAAAAGTTTAAAAGAAAAAGTGAAAAGTTGTTTACGAAGCTTGTCATTCAGTTATTCTTGAGTTTTGGTGTTAAAACCTTGATTTAGTTTTTACAGATCTTGACATTCAAAGAAAGTTTAATGAAAATTGAAATTTTAAAAATAAGTTAAATCGTGCACACCAGGTTTGAAATTGCTGTAAAGAAAATAAATCATCAAAAATATACTTTGTTTAAAAAAATATTAATTTTTCATTCTTGATTCCAACAAATCTATTTGGAATGGTGATCTTTTGTGTTTGGTCTTTGAAAAAGAAATATCCGTTTCAAATTAATACCTTTTCGGATCTTCTTTTTTCGGTTAATGTTTGATTACTTTCATTCATTATAATCCCTTTTCTAGACCCAAAACCAAATTTGATAAAACAGAATATTTAATTACAAAATACGAAAAATTGTAAAAATAAAACTTTCAGCTCTGAAATACTTGATTTCGCCTTCTTTTCACAAATTGAGTCGTGAATATTTTTTTGGTTTTAAATTGTTCCGTATCTCGTGGCAATCAAAAAATATTTTTCATTAATGTTCACATAATTACAATTTTTCAAAATAGTAAAATGTACTTAATTCCTTAAAGAAAAAAAAAGAATTCTCATCTTAAGGCTACTATAATTTGTCCAATAAATCAGAAAAAAATTCATTTTCCTTATTTTTCATTTATTAATACATTTATAAAAGAAGTAGGTTGTTATTTATTTTTACTATTGAAAAAAAGTAACCTGGAAATGAAGTGAAATTTTGTTAAAGTTTAAAATGCAAAAACAAGTAAAAAATAAAAAAAAACTAATTAAAATTAACACAGTGTATCGAGTTATGGGATTTTCATAGATTAAAAATTTTATCATTTAAAATTAAAGAAAGCTTTTCTTCTTTATTTAAAACAAAGTATCCAAGTATTAATAAAGTAACAAGAAAAAAATAAATGATATAATCTTAAAATAGGCACCAGAAAAGGAATTATTTTTCTAATCAAAAAAAAAAAAAAAAAAAAAAACAATTGAAATAAAAAGTTAGACGACATAATTGTGATAGTTTAGAGAAGGTGATATAATAACAATAACTGTTATTCAAACATTAAACTATATAAACTTTCATTTTTTGTATCCAAAGATATAGTGCAAAAAAGTCGAATTAAAAAAACAAAAATATAAAAGACAAAAAAAAAATGGGAAAATCTAAAGAAAATTGATATGATTAATTATCAAGTTAAAAACTAACCCTCAACATTTTGAATATTTTTCAAAAAGAGAAAGGAAATTTTTGAGAATTTTATTAACCAAAAAAACCTTAAGGGATCAGTCTTCTTACACAATCAGGCAAAATATTAAAATAAGTTATTGGTGGTATTCTCTACTTACAAATTTTGGATATACCAAGTGTCAAAGAATTCTAATCGACTAAGAAACCCATAGATTAATTTTAGTTTTGTGAGATCAATTTTTTTCCCCATTTTTTCTGAGAAAAAAAACTTATAAATTCATTTTATGTTACATTATAACAATTTTTTATCCCGTTTATTGCCATTTTGATCATTATTATACTATAAAAAGTCTTTGTGACAAGTAATATAAATATAAAGATTGTTTTTTTTTTTTTTTTTTTTTTTGAGATAAAACTTTTAGTTTACCAAAAAAATAATATATTAAACAGATTAAAAAATCAATATATTTTTTTAAGAAGAGTAGTTATAATAATTAAAGTTTTAAATCCATTTAATAATTTTACTTCGAAATTTTGTTTTTGTGTCAAGATGTAATTTGGTTATTCAAAATAAAATTGTCTTGAAGATATTTGGGAATTAGAAAATTGTATCCTCAAAATTCAAAATCATTTTTTTGTTACCAAAAATGATTTGAATTGTAATAAGGATTCCTGTGAATAAGACCAAACAATTTGTTAAAAAATTTTTTTGCAATTTTTTTTTCATTTTTTGATAAACCAGAAAACAAATTTTTCAAAACATTAAAGAAAAAAATTTTTTGAATAAAAGATCTAAATTTAATTGAGAAACTGTAGTTAGTCTTCTACCATTTATTCATTTATTGAATCACCTATGCCACAATTAGTTTTATTGGCGAAGATTTGAATTGAAATATTAATCAAAGAAAAAGTAACCAAATAAAAAATTTGCTTGTCGAAATCAAGACTTTCCAAAATAAAACTAAAAATATGTTTTACCATTTTCAAGAAACAACTTTATTCTGAATAAAAATAATTAGTTACTTTTTTTCGTTTTATATTGTAAACATGCAAATTTTGGATTTCAAAAAATATACTCAAATCAATAAATTGTTTAAATGAGGTAAACTCATCCATTTCATAAGTCTAAACACAAATTACAAAAAAAAAAATTTTCAAGGATCTTGACAAGATTTCATTTTATTTTCAAAAATGATTACTCCCTTAAACTTTTTTTTTTTTTTTTTTTTGACAAGTCTTGATAGCTTTGATCATTTCTAAAACCGATAATTTTTTTAACGGTAACTGGATTTTTATATTGTTATATTAATCTTAAATATGAATCGAATTTATATTTTGTGTTCGGTATATAATGAAGTTTTCCTTTTGATTTTTTCAGTTTTGAAATCTTTTTGATGACTTTCTTCTGATAATTTAACGAGGATGATATCTTGAGCGAAAATATTGTTTTGAAATCAATGTTTTAATTGTTTGTTGAGTATCTTATAAAAATATTATTTAATTGAACAAAAAATCTTCGTTTCAGATGTGATAATTCTTTGTTTAGATTTAAAAGAATTTCTTTAAAATGACTCTTTGTCATTAATATATATTTTTGAAAATTTATTTGTGCAAGTCAGCACATTATTTCAAATTAGATTCGATAGTACGAAAAAAAGATATTAAATGAGTTCGACCAATTTTCCGAAAAAAAGATTTACTTAATAGAGTTACTTCAAACTCCGAATTACAGAAATTAATTTGAAAAAGATAATTTTCGTCTTGTAATGGGCTAGTTTTGTTGAAATTTTCAATTTATTAATCAAAAATAGTTAGGCAAATTTTAACAAAGTTGTTGAAAATAAAAAAAAAATAAAAAATAATTTTACCTCAATTTCTTGGGTTAACTCAGGTAGTAAGAGCATTCAAAATTAAAAAACAAGAAAAAATAGAATTTATTTTTTTCGTTTTTGGTTTTTACAAATTTGCTGAAAATAAAGTCTGAAAAATCTACACGAAATATAAACATTGAAGAAAGTAAACAAAAATAATTCCATTTTTCCAAAAATCAACAAAAAAAAAAAAATCGTCGGTTTTCACTAGGGAAATTTTGTAAAATAAACTGTAATTCAAAATTGGGTGTCAAAAAAACCAATACTTTTAACTTTTTTTAAAAAAATTAAAAATTTCAAACCTCTTTGGATTGGTAAAAAAAATTTGATCTTCTGAAATTAACATTTTTTTTTTTAATTTAGATGAAAAATCAAATTTCGTTTAACAATCAAATGAAAAAAGGGATCAATATAGGGGCAAAGCCTCCAAAACGAAAGGGAAACCGAGCGAATAGGGACACGTATGTTGCAAACGAACAAGAGACTGAATGCTATAATAAATGCAAGCTTGAACAAAAAAAAGCATTGGATCGAATCAAAAAAATGAAGTTGAATAAGCAGCGTTTCCTTGAAATTGAGAAATATTTTAGCGAATATATAACACAAACTAAGAACAAAATTAACATTATACTAAATGCGGATTTAATCAATGTCTTGTGCTATGGACTGGGGCAGGGCCGCTCAAATGTGCGTAAGAATATTGGTAACTATTTTATAAAATCGGGCTATTTGAATGTCACGCCAATAGAGCATAAGGGAATGGTTTTTAACAAGGCTATGCCCAGTAGAAGTTATGGGAGGCATCCTGTAAATGGGAGAAAAAGAGCTACACCAAAGATTAAAGAAAATAATTTCCAAAATACAAGTATGATGAACGTTCAAGATTGTTTGGAAAAAAAAAAACAGAAAAAAAAAAAAATCTTAAAATTACAAGGACAAAAAACACGAATTCAACAAGATACAAAGTTGACCAAAACAAAACAAATCACTAAAGGTTCAAAGAGTAAAAGTGGAATGAAATCAACCATAAAAAAATGCAAGTTAAAAGGAAATAAAAAAGTGAAGGAGAAAAAAATTAAAAAAAAAAAAAATAATATTTGCAAAAAGTACTGTGCTTCAATCAAACTGATTAAAACAGAAAAGAAGATAACAAATTTAACAAAAAAAGTGGAGCCAAAAGGGGTAGCTTTAAACACCTTTTTATTAAGAGATCAAAATACAAAAACAAAAAGAAAATTGTTAAATAATTCGGCATTCATCCCAAAATCGAATATTCTCAAAAAGCGAAGAACGAACCAAAAAAAGATCGTCAACTCCCAAGCTAAGAAAGAAATTCCAAAATTGACTCCAATTGCCAAAAACCAGAAAGGGAATTCTGAAGGTAATTCAAAACTGCGTTATTCTTCACAAAAAATTGAGAAGACAACGAAAAAAAATGAAATGCCACACAAAAACAAGTTTTCGAATACCTTAATAATCAATCGTTTTTCGAATAACAATGATCCAAGGGGAACTGGCAAAGTGAATAATAACAAGGACGAATCAGTTCCGTATGCCAAAATGATATTGTTCAACCTCTACAAGAAATTGGATCTTCAAAATAGTATGAAGCTTTTGGATTCAATTGAAAACCAAGCTAGAGAAAATCAAAATTATGATCTCCTAGCAATTGTCAACCAAAATAGAGCACTACCAAAAGAAACTAACAGACGATAATTTAGAACTTTCTGCCATATTATATCTTTTTACTGATTATTGAACAATTAGAATCATAATTTTGTAAAAATCTTTCCGGCTTTGTTTAAAAAAAAAAATTTATAGTAATAGAAACAATCAATATATACACACATATATACATACACATACACACACACACACACACATATATATATATCTATATATATATATATATATATATATATATATATATATTTATAGACACACATTCTATGCATTTAGGTAATCTAAAAAATTGTTGAAAAGTCACCAGAAATTAATTTGTGGAATTACTGTATAATTTTGTATATTTTTTCACTAGGAAAAAAAAATTTTTTTTTAAGAATCAACGACTGTTTATGAAAATAAAGTATTATTTGATAACTTTCTTTAATTATATTTAAATAAAAAATATTCTCAGAAAAATGCGTAATTTTCTGTTAATTTTAATTTTGATAATTTTTAAAAAAGGCAAATATTAAAAAGAAATATTAAAATAAAAACCAAAAAATGAATAATAACAATAATTTCAAATTTAATCAATTTTTTCTTTACTTAAAATAAGTGCCTTTTCAATTATATTACATAAATTATCTAATTTTTTATAAGTAAGATTTTTTGTCGATAAAGATAAAATTTGTTGATATTGATTTTGAATCAATATATCTTCACGGATTTCTTTAATTTGTAGGGCTTTTTCTAAAAGAATTAATTTTTCATGAACTAAAACTTTCTTTTTTGTTAATCTTTCAATTTTCCATATTTTTTTATTTTTCCTTTTTTCTTTTCTACTCAATTTGTGTTTTTTCGTTTTAACGACAAAAGCCACATTCTTATCGCCGTCAGCATCATCATCATCATTATTCTTCTTTTTTGTCCCTTTCTTTTTATCACCATCATTATTATTGGTAAAGTCCAAATCATATGAATTCCACATTAATGCATATTTATTTTTTTTTTCGTTAACAATGTATAATAATTTTAATAAATCGTTTTCTAAAAACAAAAAGGAATTATACGATAAACTGCCACTTAATGCAGATTTTAATGAATTTATAAGTTCTTTAGTAACGAGATCTTTGAAATTAGGATTATGTCTCAGGATTTTATCAACATTTTTCAGATCTTGGTGCATTTCTCTACGTTTTAAAGAATATTGTTCTCCAATGCACAAAAAAAAATTTGCTATTTTTTCTTTTTGAAATTGGTCCATTTTTGGTATTTTTTGTTTCTTTCGTAGATAAATTTCAATTTTTACTTTCAATTTTTTATTGTTTTTCTTATTATAAAATTGAATTCTTTCTTCCATCTCTTTTATTTTTTTACTTTTTTGGATTTTTTTATGTTTTTTCTTATATTTGTTACTTTTTTTTTTTTTTTCTGATTTGTCTTTAGTATTTGATTCATTTTCAGAACCACTTTCTTTAATTAAAATTTTATTTTTATTTTTAATTTTATTTTTGTTTTTATTTTTATTATTAATATTAGATTTAGAATTTGATTTTGATTTTTGCTTTATATCATTATTTTCTTTGTTATTCCTTTTCTTTGATTTGTTATTCTTATTATAGTTATTGCTACTTCCACTGCCCTTACTGTTACTTTGGCTTCTATTACCATTATTCTGATTTGATTTCTTTTTCTTTTTTGGTTTATTTGAAATAATCTTTGTTTGGTTAATATCGCCATTTATTTGTTTTTCATTATAAAATCCTTGATCGGTTGAAATGTCTTTTTTTATTTTAGATTCTTTAGCATGCTTTATTTTCCAATCATATTGATAATCATACACATAGCCATTTAAAAGAAATAATTTTCGGAATTTCTTTCGAAGATAGCTATAATTTGGTCTCTCTTCAAATCCTAATTTTTTACAATATTCTATAAATTGCTTAAATTCAACTATATTGATTTAAATTATTTGTTCAATTTTTTGGATTGCAAGGTGTGTGTGATATGTATATAGAATTATATTTTTGTGTATATATTAATAAGAGAAGGGAAAGGGGGGGGTTAGAAATTAAATAAGGTTAGATCAAAAAAAAAAATATGTTTACGAAAAATGTATTAGATAGCACAAATTACTAAATTAATGATTTTAAAAAAACTTATTTTTAGATCAATTTAAAAAAAAATTTTGTTTCCATTACAATTTTTTTTATACAAATTTTGAAAATTAAATATTTTTTCCAATTTTTAAAATAGATATTAAAAAAAAAGATCCTATAAATGAGAACAAATATATAAGGTATTTCCAAAAAAGTGGGGAATTTTTTTTTACATTTCATAAAAAATCATCTTTGTTAGTGATAGTATTCATTAATCGGTATTACCAAATTAAGTTTAATATTAATACCGATTGAATAAATGACTATGGTATTTATTTCAAAATATGTTTAATGAAATATTTCCAAAAAAGGGAAAAAAAAAATAGCACTTTTTTTTGGTGAAAACAATGTACGTCCAATTTCCATAAAAAACTGGAAATATGGAAAGGGTACAAAGGATTTTTTAAACAATAAAATGTGGTTATATATTGTCAATTCTATTTGAAAATTTATTGAGATTAAACAAGTTATGGAAACGGGTGTTTTCAATCAAAAAGAAAATAATAAACACCAATTTTCAAGCCTAAAAAATATCAGATAAAATCGAGATCAGAAAATTTAATATATTGTATTTATGTAATACAATATAAAGAAACTAATTGAATCATTATCAAGAATCGATCAATGGTTGTTAATGATTTTGGATGTTTAAATACTTTTTTGAAGATTGAGTTTAAAAGATATATTTTAAAATAAATTGGGACCACTTTATTGGAAATAGCTTATATATATAATAAAAAATTAAAAAGAATTTAAAAAAAAATAAAAATCAATCTCTTAAAAAAATTTTTTTTTCAGTTTGAAATTTCAATAATATTTCTATAGAATTCCAATTTAATTCGATTTGATGAATTTTAATGAAATTTGAATAAAATATTCCTCAAATTTTCAATGAAAATTCTAAAAATGATTTTTTCAAAGTAATTTAAATAAAATTATTACTAGAATTCTTGAAAAATATTCATTAAATGCTTATCAACTTTCCAAATAATTGCATTTCAATTGGTTAACTAAAAAGGATTAAAGCTCTTAATAGGACCTTTTAACTGTTGTTGAAAGGTCAGAGAATGTGTTTTAATTGCAAATGTGATTAAAAATAAAAAGTAATTTCAACTAAACTAAATTCCAAAAATTTGGACACAGTTTAAACAGTTGAAAGAATAGCAATACTCCACTTTAAATTCAATTTGGAAATAATTTTGATTTTACAAACTACTATTTCATTTTTGGTCTTTTTTTTTTTTTAATTTCCTTTTTTACAGTTACGTAATCTGTTTCGTTAGATCTAAAAATTTTTTTCGATGGTTGATAGAAAATTAGTGTTGAGTTTGTTAAATTGGAAAATCACAACAATTTGTCGATGTTATCATATCATTTGATCTATCAAAAATTGTTGGTGAAATTTAAACAAATTTACAAATACATTTTTTGTTCAGCTCGTTTCATTATTTTGGACACACCAATTTTAATTATTTCGTTTTATATTTTTTTCTTTTATTTGAATAAAAATGATAACTTATAAAAACATTAATACTGTGAAACTTAATCTGTGGTTTTATATTACGTTTGGAAAAATATAATAAATTAAGTTTTATTTTGCCTATTTTTGATTTTGGGTGTGTTCAAATTTTTGGAATGGGATTTAAAAGAAGAAATAAATCAACTTTAATTGATTATCAGTATTATTGCCAACCAAATAAGCAAAAACAATTTGGATCTTCTCTAATATTGAGATCCAATTAGTACTTTTCTTAATCTTAAAAAATTGTTAAAAAAATGAAGAAATTTTTAATAATAGATCAACAAAATATAAGTTTTGGTAGAATACAACATTAAAAAAATGTTTGTTGTGTTTAATCCCCCATTTTGCTCTCAATCATTTATTTTTTTTTTTATTATTAATTGATCTAAATTTTCATTTTTAAATAATGTTTCCAGTTAATTGGGCTAGTAACCTAAAAAAATATATTAAACATTTTTTCCTGAATTGTAATTCAGTTTTTGGTTATTGGAAAGGAAAATAATGTTATCCCCGATTTTTCATTTTTTTATTTTTTTACTTTTTAGTCTTTGGGTTGTTAATAACCTCACTGAAAAAATTAAGATTAAGTTATTAGTTATTGATTTGAAATAAACAAAGTAAAAAAGTATTTCTTAATGTTATCAGTTGAAATTTACATGTTTTAAATAATTATTTTGGGGAAGTTTTTAACCAAAGTATTTGGGTGTTTTTCTCGTATTTTTTTTTGGCCAATCCATAGAAAAAATTGATTTGAACTTTTCTTTGAATAAAGAAACTAGCATTTTTTAAGTTTAAAATAATTTATTGTAATTTTTTTGAAATTAAGTAGATTATTTATACTGAGTTGTTTTTAAAACTTTGTGAGTTTTGTTTTTAATGAATATTTTTGTACACTTCCTTCACAGGGTATTAAAGATTTCTTCCTTCTTTTAAGAAAATAAATATTTTTTCAAAGTAATAAGAAAATATGTTGAATTTTGAACTTTTCCAAAATGAGAAAAATGGATCAAATTTTTAAATTAATAATTCATTTCAGAAAATAGCATTTAAAATCAAGCCAGGTATTGTGATAATCAGAATTGTACTTGGGTTTTTAAATTTCAAGATGCAATAATTTTTTTTCAATCTGTAATTAAATTTATTTCAATTTTTTTTTTTAGTTTACTGTCACTTGAAGGTAAATATGATTGAGCTATCTTGATTTTAATTTTGCCATGAATAAATTTAAAATTTATTACTGTTTCCATTTTAGAAACTTGTTTTTTTCGATAATGGGGTCTAAATTGCATTTTGATAGCAAATTCTTCCAATGGATTCTATCTTTGGAGTTAATATATAAAACCAAAGATATAATATATCGGTTAATATCCCAAAATTGATTCAGTGATAAAAAGATGAGAGTACTCAAAGTAAACTATTTTTCAAAAATTATGACTCGCCTGAAGAAATTAATTGATAAAAAAACAAAAAAATATTTGTTTTCAAAGGTAACTAATAAGTAAATCTTATTAATAATTCACCTTTTAAATTATTCTAAAAAAATAAAATACTGATATTTTAAAAATAGAAAAAAAGAAAACCAAAAAACTAAAAAAAAGTGAGTCACAATTTTTGAAATGTGCATTACGGATTTTTTATTACTGAACTTTCACTGAAAAAAGGTTAACAAGAAGATTTTTTACTAAATAATTATCTTGATGTTAAAAGACATTACAAAGCAGAATATTTTCTTAATCTTTACTGGTATTTTCGATGATCTATTTTAATCTAGCTGACTTTTTCAAAAAAAAAGAAAAAGGAATTGAAAAAAAAAGAAAAAGAAAAAGAAAAATAAAGATTAAAAAAAAAAAACAATTTCTCAAAATTTGAAAAAAGGGTTTTGATAAGAATATGAGATAAATTGATTCTGATCCCAAAAATTTGAAAATATTTTTTTGAGAAGAATCTGGTATAAAACCTCTAAAAACAACTTCCAATAAAATTATAAATTGAGTCAACATTTTCGAATCGTTTAAAATTCAAGGAATTTTCGATTTCTATTTCGAATTAAGATATGGTTTAAATAACCACACCATTTTGATTATTAAATTACGATATTCTTTAAAATCAAATTGTAATAAATTACAAATCGTGATCTTTGAATAAATATCTTGATTAAATAAAAATCGTGATCATTACCAAAATATCATGGTTAAAAATTAATCGTAATTTAATTGTTGATAGTTTGCAGGATAATTAAACAATAGTTTTAAATTCAATGAGAAAGATTTTTTAGTGTTGATCAAGAAACAGATATTTTCGAAAAAAACAATTATTATTTTTTGAAATATGAACAAAAAAGAATCAAGTTTAAACAATGATCAGATCAACAGACTAGTGTTCGTGGTTGAGTAATAAGTGTATTTTGAAAAAAAAACCTTTAATTTTTTTACAGAACAAAAATAATTAAAAATCATTGGATAGTGAAAAGGAAATTTAACAAGTATTAAAGAAAAATTAAAATTATAAATTATAAAGAAAATAATATTGAAAACAAACCTGGCAATCCTTCGCATAGAGTAGACAATGAAGTAGAAACTTTTTGATCACAAATTTTTTCATTTCTTTCCTTTTTGTTTGAGGCTTTAACTCCTTGCCAAGGCAATCTCCCTTTTAAAAAATAAATTAACATGTAACCCAAACTTTCTAGGTCGTCTCTTCTTGACTGTTCAATTCCCAAATGAGTGTTTATTGATGAATATCTAACAGTTCCAACTAGGTCTCTTTTGTTTCGATATTTATGTGGTTTGTGCGTCCAGAAGTTTCTATATAACTTTGATAATCCAAAATCAATAATATATATTTGATCTTTAGTTTTTCCTCTTCCAATAACAAAATTTTCTGGCTTAATGTCACGATAGACAATTGATTTTGTATGTACTAATTGTAATCGACATAAAATTTGATCAGCAATAATTAAGACTGTTTTTAAACTGAATTTCTTTCCACAATATTTAAATAATGATTCTAAATTTGATCCCAAATAATCCATAATTAAATAATTTTCGAATTTATCTTGACCAAAATGTTGAACATTGGAAATACCAATATTGCCTTTTAAAATTTTATATACTTTGCTTTCATATTCTAATTGTCCAATACTTCGTTCAGTTTCCTTTTATTTTTTTTGTTTTATTTTTTTTTGTTTTATTTTTTTAGTTTTGTTTTATTTTTTTTGTTTATTTTTTTTTTTGTGAAGACATAATTATGTATTTACTTTGATTCATAAAAGAAGTTTGTTTTCAGTGGTTAAATAATGTATTCTAAATTGGTTTTGTAAATAAAATGGACAGAGTTTTACACATTGTATAAAAAAAAGAAAAAAAGCACAAAAAAAGTAAACTCCTTTTTTATGGTTAATTTCGCCTAGAGTAAGAAAATTCTTAATAGTATTGATTTATAGAGTTTTCAAAAATCGTGAGATTTTAATTTAATTATTTTCATTTTTTTTTATGAAAACTTTTGAACCGAAATGATTAACTCCATGAATGGAATCAATATATTGGATTTTGTTTAAACAAAACTATAAAAATAACACTTTTTGCACGAGATCAGTTTTTTCTCAAAAACCTGAACATTTATCGCTGTTCAGCGAATTCTTTAATGATAGAAAGTTATATCCAGATTACTTTCAAAGATTTTTAAAAATGATTTTTAATGTAATTTCTATTTATTTAAAGTGTTTAAATAGAATAATCTCAAGAAATTTGGAAGAATAACAACAACTAATACAAAAATTAATATTATTTCGGATTACTGGCGTTATTCAAAAGAAAAGGATAGAATTTCAAAAATTTTGATGTTTTTTATTTTTTACCTTTTTACTTTTTCTAAATTTCTTTTTAAGTTGTTTGTGTTCTTTCTCTTTTTGTTTTTTTTTTTTTGATACTTTTTTGTTTTTTATACCCTATAGTAAAAAAAAAAAAATCTTCGAAAAGACAAATAATCATTTAGAAAATTTCAACTATGTAATGTCTTTTAAAATGAATTTAATTATTTGTAAAAAATCTTCTTGTTAACTTTTTTTTCTTTGAAAGTTCAGTAATAAAAAATCCATAATGGTTTTTTCAAAAACTTTGACTCACTTTTATTTAGTTTTTTGGTTTTATTTTTTTTAATTTTTAAAATATCAGGTGTTTATATTTTGAATAATTTAAAAGTTAATTATTAATCAGATTTAATTATTAGTTGTTCTTGAATATTAAAGGATATATATTTTTTTTCAATTTATTATTTCAGGTAAGTCACAATTATTTAAATGGTGTTTAGTTTCAAAAATTTTAAATCAATTTTTATTTTGTTAGTGAGATTATTTTTTTTTTTATTTTAACTTTAGTATTTGATTTTTTATATATAAGCGGGTTTTAATTATTTTGATATCCACGACCTAGTATTTTGGATTTTTTTTTATTGAAATAGTAAAAGAAAAAAATATTGATTATTTTTAAAAAAAAAACAAAAAAAAAAATGTTTTAAAATTTTTCGAATCAGACCTATTTTAGATTTGCTAATAGAAATCTTCTGAAAGAGGCTATTATATGAAATGAAAAAGAAAAAATACACATTAGTTTTTTTTTATATATCTTATATATAAACTATATTCCAAAAATTTGGACACAGTTTAAACAGTGGAAAGAACATCATTACTGCACTTTAAATTCAATTTGGATAATATTTTGATTTTACATCCTATTTCATTTTTTGTATTTTTTGTTTTGTTTTCTTATCCTTTTTTGTAGTTACGTAATCTGTTTCGTTAGATCTGGAAATTTTTTCGATGTTTGATAGAAGGTTAGTGTTGAGTTTGTTAAATTGGAAAAATCACATTCAATTGGTAGATGGTATCTTAACATTTGATAGATCAACAATTGTTGGTGAAATTTCAACAAATTTACCAATACATTTTTTGTTCAGCTCGTTTCATTATTTTGTACACACTTATTTTTATTTTTGAGTTTTATATTTTTTTCTTTTATTTTGATTAAAATGATTACTTATAAAAACATTAATACTCGGTAACTTAAATGTGGTTTTATATTAGGTTTGAAAAAATACAATAAATTGGGATTTTTTTTTGCTTATTTTGATTTTGGATGTGTCCAAATTTTTGGAATGGGGTTTACATATATAATACAGGTGTGGGCACAACTGTTTGATGGTAAATTTTTAAAATTTTCTCCCATAACTAAAATTGGTGTTGAAATTGAATTTGAAAAAAGGGTCTACACAAAAGTTTTGATCATAATTATAATCAATTTTGTGAATGAATTTTGTCAAAGTTATTAAGGGGTAAGTACATTTTTCATTTTTTGAGTGCCGCCATTTATGTGAAACTGAATTCCTCAGATCATTTCTTTTGCCAAATATATTGATATTTTAATAAATACTAGAGTGGAATATATCCTAGTATAAGATATTTTCATACCAATAAAAAAATGAAAATCCAAAAAAATGAAAAAATTGATCAAAGAAAATAACAAAAAATCATTTATTTCTTGATCTTATCTATAACATTTTACACAATTACCTATTCTTTATTTGGTTTTATTTTTAATTCTTTATGGAAATAATTTTGTTTGTAAAATTTTTTAGTAAACAAATTACTGTTTATTTTTCAAGAATTTACAAAACGATTTAACAATCCTATTTTCATGTATGCCATCTAATTCTTGATTGGGTTCAGAGAATAAGATATTTATTAAAATTTCTCTTCAGAAATAAAGATTTATTGGATAAATATGTTTGATTTTATAATTATTTATTTTCTATTAAAATGAGAACTCAAAATAATTCTGAATTTGCTTGAAATTTTTTCTTGAATTTTTCAATTATTTTTATTTGAATCTTTTGTAACTGTTTTTTGATTCCAAGAATTTAACCCCTTTATTTTAATTTTTGAAATAGTATTCTTTGTTTTGGCTTGATTTGATAAAAATATTTGAAAATTGAAATTTGAAAATTGAAATTTGAAAGCAAATTTGTCACAAAATGTTTTGTAAAATAAAAATAAATAGTAATAGTACGAGAAATTCAAGGTAAAAAATAGTTTGGATTCATACAAACTAAGAAGATAAAGAAAACAAATCAACGAAAATAGGCTTTTATCGTTTTTTTTTTTTTCATTCTTGATTTCAACAAATTTATTTGGAATGGTGATCTTTCGTGTTTGGTCTTCTGAAAGAAAATATTTGTTTCAAATACACATCTTTTGGGGTATATTTTTTTGGTTTACTGTTTGATTAATTTCAATCGTTCGTATAAACACATCTCTAGATCCAAAACTAAATTTAATAAAACTAAAAAATTGAATCAAAAAAAATGTTCAAACAATTGATAAATTTAAGATTCAACTCTGAATTACTTTGATTCTTTTCACGAATAGACTAGCGAATGGGGTTTTGGTTTCAAAGTTTCAATATTTGGTGGAACTCAAAAAATATTTTCCAGTGAGGTTTATACAATTATAATTTTTCAAAATGGTAAAATGTACTTACTTCCTTAAAAATTAATTCGACTTTCAACAAATTTTATTATTTGTGAAATATCAATTTGGGTTCTGGTTTCATTTTCAAAAATTAAAAGCTCAGAAGTTTTAAATAGTATCTTTGTAAAAGTGAGTACTTTTTTTTTTATGGAGTATCACAATCAAGAATTTTTGAAAGATTAGAGACAGCTTTTTTAAAAAAAAGTGAGTGTCTTGAGAATTAAAATTTTTTTAAAAGTTTTCTGTTTTACTGGTATTTGAATAATAAATGGGAAATAATTTTCACTTCCCTTTTCCATTACTGATAAATTCAAATAAATATCTGAAAATTTTTTACTTCATTTTCCTTTTTCAAATTTTTTTACTCTAGCTTTGAATACAGTATTCTATTGGTTTAAATGTGAAGATACTTTATAAAATTTGTTGATCCTTCAAAAGATTCTTTCTCTTGAGTTGTGTTGTTTTTAAAAGTTGAGTTCTAAGATTATAAAATAGGAAATTGAACGAAAAATTTTATAACATATATCCGAATTTATCAGTATTCTTTTTTTTATAAATACAGGTTCTCAAAGAAGTAGGTTGTAATTTGTGTCCTCTATTTGAAAACTATCTGAGACAGGAAATGAAAATGAAATGAAAATATTTCCCATTTATAATTCAAACACCAGTAATAAAGTGTGAAAACTTTTTTTTAAAAAAAAAGTTCTTTCCTTCAGACCCCAGCCTCTAACACACATTTAAAGTTTGATTTCCTTAATTTTAGTAAAATAGAAAACTTTTAAAAAAATTTTAATTCTCAAGACACTCACTTTTTTTTAAAAAAGCTGTCTCTAATCTTTCAAAAATTCTTGATTGTGATACTCCATAAAAGAAAAAGTCTTCACTTTATTTAAAGTAGGAAACTTCAAAACAGTTTTCAATAAAAGTACTCA
Source organism: Anaeramoeba flamelloides (assembly GCA_027625915.1). Lineage (NCBI taxonomy): Eukaryota > Anaeramoebidae > Anaeramoeba > Anaeramoeba flamelloides. The sequence continues at coordinate 3,841,211 of JANTQA010000032.1, read as the reverse complement.
CATTTTTAAAACGGCTGTAGCGAATTATTCAAACTTTTAGTTTTCACTTTTTGTAATGTGCTTTTGGAACTGTAAATTGTTTTCCAAATTTCCTTATTCCGAAAAGGAAATAAAATTCACTACAAAAAGTCTAATGGCTTTTCCAAAGATTTGATCCTTTTCAAAGCTTTTAGACAATTTCCAAACATTTTCAATACCCAAAGCTTTAGAACACTTTAAAAGGGTAAAAAGCGTTGTAAAAGCGAAAATCTTCTCAAAGTGTTTAGATCTTTAGAAGTGTTGATTTACAACAAAACGAAAAAAATTTTTGAATGGTTTCTTGCAAGGAAGAAAGGGTTGTTTAACAGAGAAGATCTTCCATCGAATTGTTGTGGTTTATTCGTTCAGTTGAAATTAATAATTCCAAAATACTTGGATTTTATCAGGAAAAAAAAAATTAAAGAAAGATCAATTTTCGAAAGCTATGAGAGTATTTGGTGAGTTAACACCAAAAAAACAATGTTTCCTCAATCACAAAAAATTCTAATGGACACACAAGGATTGACAATTTTTTTATATGATGCATTTTTTTCACAAATAATTGGTGAATAACTTTGAAGGGAAATTAAATTGAAAAAATGTAGATCGTGAGTTTTGTGATTTTTTTTTTGTTAAACCAAGTCAAAAAAAAGGATTCGATTTAATTTTAATCGATCAGAGTTTGTGATGAAAAAAAAAGAAACAATGAAAACAAATAAAAAAGGTAAAAACTTACAAATTTTACAGCAAAAATTTTCTTGTCTGAGATTCTAACACAACGATGGATCTGTCCAAAAGATCCTGATCCTATTTTCTTTTTAATAAGGAACTTTCCGTCCACCAAAAAGTGTTTTTGGTAGTCTTTGTCTTTTGTTTCTTCTTTGTTGGAAGAATTAACTAGGTTTTTATTTGGGTTTCGATTCCCCATTTATTTTGGCAATATTTAAGGATTCAGTTCTTGTCTTCGAAAAATGCTCAGAATATTGGAATGAACACAAGATAAAAGAGAGTGTTAATATTTTTTTTCCCTTCACAACCGAAATTTGCTTTTGAAACAAAGCAAAATAAACAAAAAAAAAACAAAAAATAAAATTCTCAACAAGTTGAGGTATTTTTTTTTTCCTTCTGTTTTGTTTTGTGAAATATTAAAGATCTTTTATTTGAAAATATAATATTTCAAATCAGTTCTGTTTAGTGAGATTCTTTTTGGGATTGTATTTATATTTTCCAGTCTTTCAATAATAAACGGATAATATTTTGTTAAGAAGGTATTCTAATAAGAGTTAGAAAAATTTGTTACCATATTTTATTGTACTTTTTTTAATTGTAAAAATGTATTCTGAGAATTAGTTCTGATTTATGATATCTATTTGTTTGGTCTTTTTTTCGGTTATATTTTATGTTGTCTGCAGCTCGAACCAGGAATACTTGAGGAAAATAATCTTAATAGTAATCCAAAAAAGAAAATTACCTCAAATTTTTTCGTATTTAAGGGAGGAAGTTACAAAGGAAATCTCAAAATATAAAATAAAAAAGTGAATTAATGAAATGTTTTTTAAAGTTTTTATGATTTTTGGTTCTGAATTTAAATTATTTTTTTTGGATAAAAAGAGATTTCATTCTGAAAATTTCTATTTTATTTTTTGTTCTTTTGTAAATGTGTACCAGGCCACAAATTTGTAACTTTTGATTTGTCCAGTATTGAATTTTGGTGAATATTATTGAATTTCATTCATTAATTAAGAACAAATAATTAATGAATAAATGAAATTCCAACCTAAGTGCATTATTATCTGGTTAAACACTAATGATAGAATATAATTGAAAATTTGAAGTATATAAAATCAAAACTTTAATTAACCTTGCATTCTTTTTAAAAAAGTTTATTTAGTGAAGAATATACATTAAAGAGTTTATAAAGCTTTATTTTCTAATATTTATAGCACCATTTGTACGAATTTGTTAAAAAATTCTCTAGAATTGAAAAAAGGGATTTTGTCTTGGTAAAAATAATTTTAAATCACCCAGAAAATGAAATTTATTTTAATTCAACTTATAGGTATTTACTTTGATGATATTAACTGATAGTTTTTTAAAAAAGATTTCTTTTTCTCGAGTCAGTTCCACTTTTAATACACAAACTTTCAACAAAATTTAAGGTACAAAAAAATCTCAAATTAAGGTACATTAATTTGTAATTTTTTTTTTTACAAAATATTTTACTAGAATACAAATATGGTACCTTAATTTGAGATTCTAATTATGCCTTAAATTTTGTTGTGGTTTGTGCCTTAAAAATGGAACTGGCGGTAATTAAACTTTAATATAGATAAAAACAAATACTAATGATAAATATTATATGTAATACGATTTCAGGAAATCAAAAAACTCAAGTAAATTGCTTTTTTTCACATTCTTTTAAATTCTGGGAAAATAAAAGAAATTAAGGGGGTGCCATAGAGTTTCTTCAAGTACCTAGGTTTCATTTGTATTTTCTGTTTGATTTTTTAAGGGTTAAAGGTTTTTTTTACTTTTTTTTTTTTGTTTTTGAAGTGTTCTAGGTTTTTTTGAGGTTTTCTATTTTATTTGTTTCTCCCTTTGAATAATATTTATTAAATTTAAAATTAGTATGAAAAATTATATAAGAACAACTATATTGTTACTCAACAATTGATAAAAATTTTGTTCTTAAACTTGAAAAAAAAATATTAATAGGGTTAAATACTTTGGAACTTAAATTATTAATTATCTTGAACTGTTGTAATTTATCAAGGATCTATTATAAATCAGTGAATTTAAAACTTTGTGAAGTTATCCAAAAGTGAAAAAATTTGTGATTATTTTATTTTTTTTTTTGAAAAAATTTTATAAAGATTGTATTCTATATTGTTTCAAATTTCAAATTGGTAATAAATGTCGAACGAAAATAAATAAAAAAATTGTTAAAAATACTATTTTTGTCTTAAAAAAGAAATCAGAATATAACACATTTAAAAAAAGAAGAAAAATGCAAAAAATAGGATTATTGTACTCAATATTATGAAAATATAAATCACTTTATTTGGTATTGTGAAAGATATAAATTTATCAGAATCAAATCGAAAAAAAAAATAGCAAAAATTTTAGAAAAAAACTTATATAAAAATATTATCCTTAGAAAAAATACTCAAAAGCTCCTTAATCTGGTTAATCAAAATTTCGAAATTTATTGTTCTTGTCGAGAATTTTTCATCAAAGCTCTTATGGTTAGAAAACTTAAGGTAATAAAGAAAAAATGAAAATAAAAAAATTGAAAATAAAAAATTCCTAAAATAGTAAAAAAATATACAAATTCGGATACATAGTGCTCCACTCACCAGAGTTGTGGAATACCAATTTATTAATCACAGTTCGTGGAATCTTATTATTAATAATCTTTCTATTGGTTTTTTACTCCTCCTGTTTCAGGACGTGGATAATTTTTAATTTGGTCATGTAAATGATATAATATTTTGTTTACTTTAATGTTTTACTTATTTTTCTTCTTCTCCTTTTTTTTTTATTTAGTAAATTTTCTTTGATTACTCCTTTCTCACAATAAATAAATAAAAATACTATTTTTCAAAAAAAAACATTCTTTCTAAATTTAAATATTTTATGATAAAACTTTTACTGAATGTTAAAATGATATTTAGAATTGTGTAGATATATATATATTTATAAGGTATTTCGAAAAAAGTGGGTAATTTTTTTTTTACATTTTATAAAAAATTATCTTTTTTAGTGTAACTATTCGTGAATTGAAAATACCAAATAAAGTAAGATTATAATACTAATTGTATTAATAACCATGATATTTATTTCAAAATACGCTGATTAAAATATTTCCATAAATGAAAAAAAAATCTGTAATTTTTTAGGCGGGGGTAATGTTCTACCAATTTCAATAAAAAAACTGAAAAACTGACAAGGGTGTAAATGATCTTTAAAATAATAAAACCTAGTTAAATTTTTCTAATTTTATTGGAAATTTAATTGGGGTTGTTGAAGTCATTCAAACTATTCTTAGTGTCAAAAAGATAATAATAAATAGCACTTTTCATACCTAAGAAATATCAGATAAAAACGAAGATCAGAAATTTATATATATTTTATTTTTGTAATAACATAATATAAAAAAAATTGAATTTTTATCAAGAATTTATAATTTTTTTAAATTTGTTTACATTTTTAAATAGTATTAAGACTATTGATTTTAATAAAAATATTTTAAAATAAATTTGCCCGGCTTTTTGTAAATGGGTTATAAATATGTATAGTGTCTATATTTAAATTGTTGGATCACAGGTAAAATAATTTTATAACACCCAGTGCTATGTACCTCACTAAAAATGTTTTATACAATTCATATGTAAATTTATAGGGTTGAAAGTTTTAATTTCTTTTTATTTTTTTTTTCTTTTTGCTTTTTTTGATTGAATTTTTTGCGATTTTTATAAAGTAAATTTAAAAACGAAATTTTTGAAAATCCAACTAAACTTTAGAAATTAAGGGTATGTAGTTTCTTTTGATTTTCATATACTTATAATTTACAAATATTATTTTAATCAATTTTAATTTCCCCAAAGAAAATTAAGAAATTTTACATGAAAGGTTTGAATGAAAATGTCAGAAAGTTTTTTAATTTTTTTTTTTTTAAATTTTAATAAATTTGTTGAGGTATTTCTTTTATCATATCAATAATGATTCAAATTTTATGTTTTTTTCTAATTTATAAACAATCGTATGTTATTTAATTATTAAAAAATGTTATTTTTCATTTTTAGATGAGGAACTTGAAGTAAAAAAGATTCCAAGTCATCATCCTTCATTTATAAGCATTAAGATGTTGAAGATAATTGAACTTCCAATTAAAATATTTTTTTTTTCCCAAAAAATTCTTTTGTTTTGTTTTAATTTTTTGAGACATTCTAAATACACACTTCCTACTGAAGGGTCATTACAATAGTATTTATTTATGTGAAAATATTAAATTCCGTTTTTTGTAGAAAATGTACTAAAAGCTTGCTTCAAGGTAAAAATTTTCTCTAAATATCGTTGTATTTGTATTAAAAAAGAATTTGTAAATGGTTCTTTAAAAAGTAAACAAAATTCTCAACTTTGGGAGAGAAAATACAGAGATTTTTCCAAAATTGGATCGATTTAAATTGTTTTATTAATACAAATTCCTTTAAAATAAGATTTGTTTTTAATATATAGAAAAATAATTAGGGAATAAAACTGTATTATTGGGTAATCTAAATTAAAAAGTTAATTACAAAATTATCTGTGAGACTTATTTTGAAAAGATTGAGAAGTCACAGCAACACAAAAAATCTGATATTTTTTGATTGCAATTAAAAAAGGTTCAATAATTGTAGCAAAGACTTCCGGTATTAGTTTAATAATGAAAAAAACTTAATAAAACCAAAACATAAAAAACGTGAACTATAATTTTTAATAAGAGAATTGCAGATTTTTTATTATTGAGACTTTCTCTGAAAAGTGATTAACACAAAATTTTTTTGTTAATAATGATTTGATTTTTAAAAGACATTACTTAGTCTTAATTTTCTAAATGTTTGTAGATATTTCTTCTGAACATTTTTTTTCTGTTAATCTTCAAAATAATTTTAGGTATAAAAAAAAAGTTTCAAAGTATCACCATTACAATAACTCAAGCAAAAAAATAATTCTAATATGGTTATCAATTTCAAATATTCAAATTTAAAAAGAATTAATTATTATTCGAATTTTATTCCCAGTGGCTATTACTTTTATACCCATAACACGAATTATGAACTCAAAAGACTGTTGAGTTAATAGATCTTGTTAAAATGTAAAATTTAGGTATTTTTGGAAAAATTTTGACATGGGAAAAAAAAAATTTACCTTCCAAATCCAAAATTTTACACTTAAAAATTTTCGACTTCCAAAATGATATTGGGAAAATGTCACTCCACTTTATATTGAAGTATGTTAGAGTTAGTGGTGAGTGTAGCCACCCATTTGAAAAGAAAGTGGAGTGACATTTTCCCAATATCAAAAAAAAAAGCTTTTTATTTTTGCCTTGCTTTGTTGGGATTTTTCGTAAAGTTTTTGGATCAATAAATGATTTTAGTCAAAATCTTAAATTGTTAAAAATTGACAATATTTGGCTTTCCCTCAATTCACTATACTTTAAAGGTCTTAGTCTATTTATTGCTTTGTATTTCAATGTTCACAAAACATAAAATTCAGATAGTCCTTAATTCAATAAGAATTTCAATTTCAAAAATTAAATTTTAAAAAAAACAATAATTGTTTCTTGTTTTATCTTTCCCGGGGGTCTTTTTCTTCAATTTTTAAGTAATTGTTTATTTTAATTATACAATCAATTTAATTCTATATCATCTAATTTTATGGTTATTTTGTAAGCTATTTGATAAAGTAAGGGTTTGTTAGATTCTTGAGATATAAATAACATAACGGGGAAATGAAAAAAATGAAAAAAAAATCTTTTAGATCTCAAAAAGTGCCACAGAGAGAAACTAAAAAATAAACACAACTTTTTTCAAAATTACAATTCAATCCCTTCAAATTGGAAATTGGGTGTCTCTCTTTGTCACTTTTTTAAAAAAATGACTGAGTTTTTGATTGACAATTTTTGTCGATCAATTGCGCTTCACGTATTGACTAGTTTTTAATGTGTATGATAACACTCATCAGAAAAGTATATATAATTTTTTTTCGATTTCAGATCATTTGTTTTTTACGTAATGATATGACCCTTCAAGAAAATATTATTGTTTGAAATCATTTAGAAAATATGTTCAATTCAGAACTATTCAAAAACAAAAAAATCTTCAAACTTTTAAAAAAATGATAATTTATTTGGAAATTAGCTTAAAAAGTGAATCTAATATAAAGTCCATAAGTTTTTTACAACACTCTATCATTTGAAGATACAATTCAATATGTTATTAAATTCTTTTGATATTGCTTTTAAAATAGCTTGGGATCAAGTTTTTTCTCAGTATTAGTGCCTTAAAAAATAAACAGTACAAGTTTGTATGAGTAAGATCCATAAGTTAGAACTCAAGTTCCCAAAAAACTATTATTTAAATAATACTTGAGATTGGAAATTCAAAAGGTAATAAATTTAATGTGATTGGCTCTTATCAATTTTGAGATCATTTATTCATTTAGGATTCTTTCAACACAAGACATTCAATATTTACTGAATATAAGAATAAAAAAAAGTAACAATTAGTAATCCAAAATTAAGTGAAAAATAATTTCCATTTATTAAGAAAATGTCAACATTAAATCAATCATAAATGTGATGAATTCAGATTCCTTTTAGTTGATCCTTTGAACAAAGTATTTTAGTCTCACTCTTTGTTATCTTGTTTAATATGAGATAGATTTTATTATTTCCTAAAGTTGGTTACAAATAATTGTAACTCATTTTTTTCATAAAAGCAAATCATATTCTTTTTTTTTTTTCAGAAATTCTAACAATGGCATCAAAAACAGTAAACCAAACAGATCTTAGACAATTTATGGACAAAAGAATCCGAATTAAATTAAACGCAAACCGTTTTGTAATTGGTACCCTTCGTGGTAATGATCAATTCATGAACATTTCCTTAAGCGACGCAGTCGAAGTTGTTAAAATTGGAGAAACAACCGAAAATAAGCCAATTGGAAAAATTGTTATTAGAGGGAACAGTATTATTACAATGGAAGCTTTGAATCAATATTAGTTTTCTTTGAATTTCAAAAAATTGAAAAAACAAAAAGTCTTCAAAACAAAAATAAAAAATTTTTTATTTTAAAGGTAAAGAATAAAATGTTTTGACGAAATTATAAAAAAAGTGCTTTTTCTTTCTGTTTTTCTTATTTTATTTTTTCTTTTTTTTTCTTTTTCAAAAAAAAAAAGGTTTTATAAGAAAAACCAAACAACAACATGAAGCAAATAAGAGTAATTGGAAATAAAAATCATCTTTAATACATAATCTTAGGAAAGCCGATCTAAATCCATGGAAAAATGTGATTGCAGTCGAATTTTTTTTAAACTGTTCTATTTATGGTTAAAAGGATGAAAACAAAACTTCAAGGGTTAAGGATAAAAATACTCTTGTTTGACCACGTGTTTTTATCAATACTAAATAATTTGAAGGTTAACACATTGAGAATTTATTTATTTTAAGGGATTGGCGTATACCACAGAAAAGTCTAAAATTAAAGTATGTTGTTATTAAATGATAATCTTATGGGTGACCCATGTTTCAGAGTATCTAAAAAAATCGAATAGTTTTTATTGTACGGGTTAGACAAAACTCTTCTAATCTGTTAAGGTACGAGTAAACATAAAAAAAATCTTCAAGTAAATTTAATAGCAAATTCAAAAAAATTTTACCGCATCTTGAAATTGAAAAATGGCGGAAAATCTGATTACTCCAAAAACAAATTTTCTTTTAATGTTATTTTCAGAAATGAAATTATGTTTTTTAAAAGTCTGATCCATTTTTCTCATTTTTGAAAGAGTTCAAAATTCAACATATTTTTAAATTGCTATGATGGAAAAAAAGGTGAAACAGGAAAAATAGTGAAAAACTGTTTTTAATTGGGAGCATTAATAGAACCTGAAAATTCAAAGTAGGATAACTTATTAAAAGAATAAATAAATAAACAAAGAGAAAATGAAGTACTCAACACAATAACAGTTTTTTTAATACTATCTCTTGGTATGAGTTTTTCTTTGGTTGATCCATTATTAAAAATTTGTTTAAAAAAATTGACAATTTTTGAGATCTCCAAAACCACACCTTCAATTTCGATAAAAAAGTAGATTTAAGGTGTGTTTGTTGGTTTGATTGAAAATTATATCTTGGATTATTATTTGAAGTTAATTGGTTTCTTCTTTTAATTGATTTTACTTTTTCTTTTCAGTTATGTTCCCAATTAAAAACTGTGTTAAATTTTTTTCATGTTTCACTTTTTTTTCGAAATGGTTACTTTCAAGCTATTTTCAGAATTTTTATTGTTTATAAAAAGTTTGATCCTCATTTTTCTCTATTTTGAAAAGTTCAAAATTCAACAGTATTTCTGAATGATTTGAAAAAAAATTATTTTCTTTGAAAGAACATCAAAGTCTTATTGTCTGTAAAGGAAATGTACCAAAATAAACTTTAAAAATAAAATCACTAAGTTCGAAAATAACTATGTTTAAAAAGTCTACTTAATTTCAAAAAAATTACAATAATTATTTTAAACTTTTAAAAAATATAATTTTTTGTATCAAAGAACAGTTCAAATCAATTTTTTCTTTTTGTTGAATAAAAAATCTGAGAAAAAAAAACCAAACAATCAAAAATTTTAAAAATTCTCCCAAAATTATTGTTTAAAACCTTGAAAATTCAACTTATAATCTAAAGAAATATTTTTTAATATGATTATTTTTAATCAATGATTTGGAGCCGAGTCTTAATTTTTTTCAGTGGGTTATTAACAAAACAAAGATTAAAGATATCAATAGACTTTACAATTATTTCTCAATTTTTTTAAAGATTTTCAAACAAATAAAACGAATTCAAATAAAAAAATATCTAGTTAAAAAAAAAAAAAATAGCTAAGAGCAAATAACTGATTTTATTACTAACAGTTGGTTGTTTATACACATAATATTTGAAAATGAATGTTGCCTAATCTTTTTAATTTTAAGAAATTTTATAGATATTTGAAAATAAAATAAATGATCATTTTTTTTAGATCTTCAATGATACAATATTTGATTTATTTTTATTGCGTTGTTAAAATAAGATCAAAAGTTTCAATGGTATTTATTCGTATATACTCTTAGAATTCACTAAAAGTGATATTTCTTCAAAATAAAAAAATTTTCTTTTTCAAAATTGATGCAAATAGTAACCAAAAAAGGATCAGATCTTTTGGCTGAAAATTTCATTTGAAAAATGAAATCTTCAAAACAAATTTTTTTACAATTTTTTCTTTTTCTAATTTGATACCAAATCCAAAACAAAAAGATCCAATCTTTTTCCTAAATTTAATTCGAGAAAGGGTACTTTTTTTAAAAATTTTGGTTCATCTCTCAAAAGTTGATGAATGAAGTTGTATATTGGTTTTAAGTTTGTCCTTATGTAAATAATTACTCTTATTAAGGGAAATAAAAAAATAAGAATTACTAATCCCTTAAAAGATAATTTTTTAAAAACTTTTTTTCTCAATAAATTTAAAGGCTGAATAATCAATTTTTAAAACTTTAAAATTGAAACACATATCTCTTGAATTTGTTTGGAAAAGAAGATTAAAAGCTAAAAATTTTAATTTAATTAATTATTTTTTTGACAAATTATATTCACATCTTGGAAATAAATTGATATTAAAACTGTTTTCATAAAAAGAAAAAGAATTATTCATTCTTTAAGTTTCTATGGTGAGGATTATGGAGTCATTCTTGAAATTAAAAAAATGAAAAAAGGTAATTTTTTTTTTTTCAGGGGGTGTATAAAAATCAATATAAGAATTGGGTAACTTGTTCATGACTAACCTAACCGAAATTTTCAAGATCCGATCTAAAACTAATCAAGTTGGACTTATGTAACTGTAGAGAACAGAATCCAACAAATGTGATCTGAAAACAACCAATGTAAACCGAATTCCATTTTTCGTGCAATAAACCTGGTTGTTACTTTGCTTGGTTTTTGCTGTCAAGTCGGTGTCTTGTACTGAGATTTTGCGAAATAATAATTTATGACACTTGCAATAAAATGAAAATAACATATAAATAAAAAAAGTAAAGTAACAGAAAAGAAAATTATGAAACCCAAATTTTGTTCTTATAAACTCTGAACTTTATAGATTCAAACTATGTATAAAGTTCTAAATTAAAAGTTAATAACATAACCAATTTAATTTGATCGATAATTATTTGAATATTTAAATCTAAAAATTAAAGATCATTATAGTAGAGGTCCAAAAAAAAAAAAAAAAAAATCAAAATAATGATACATAAAAACCAGCTGAACACTTGGGGGTTACAAAAAAAATTGTTCAATAAGTTTTTACTTTTTTTCGAACATTTTTGTGCACTTTCATTTCCAGAAAACCAAATTGAGTTTAAAATACTTCTAATGACTGTAATTAAAAGGTTCTTTTGACTAAAATTTGAATTAGGATTTATAAGTTTTGTCAATTCAAAACTCCCTCTTAAACAGATTAGAAGCTCTTGTGTACTTAACCATTCCCAATAAAGTCTAATCTATTTTGTTTCTTTCTTTTCTTTCTCTTTTTCTTGTCTTTGTTTAGAAATATTTTTTTTCTTTTAATTTTTTAACGAAAAGATATCATATGAGTTATAATTTTGCCAAAATTATAGTTGGAATAAAAACTTTAAATAGGGTTTGAGAGTTTCAGAAAGTGTCTACAAGAGTCTAGTTTTTCCAAAATTTAAAATAATAGAGAAAAAAACTTGTTTTTACTCAATTCTTAAAAATTCTGGAAAATCTTTACATAATTTTATTTTAATTTAAGAAATAAACAAACAATTAAAAAAAAATTCACTTTATTTCTCAAATTAAAAAAAAAAAATAACGGCAAATGGGTTGTAATTTTATTGAATCGCCTCTATTCAATTAAAATAATAATAATAATAATAATAATAATTTGTTATAAGGTATTTTCCCACCAATTTAAATGATTAATTAGTATTTATGAATAAATTAATAAAAATATTTGTAATTAATTTTAATTCAAAACAGTTTAAAATTATTTCCATCCATCAATAATCGTGAAATCAATGATTTTAGGTATAAATTTTTGAAAAAAAAAATCCAGTATATGGTCAACTAGAGTTTGATTAGGAATTTTTCAATTATAAAAATAAAAATTATTTTTTTAGAATAAGTTTTTATACTGTTTTTAAAACTTATTGATTGTCATTTTGTAATTACAATAGTCAAATTATTCTATGAAAGGATCATAAAAACCAAGTTTCAAAATAAAAAGCTATTTTCTTTTTCGTAAAATTAAAATTCAATATGTACCCAAGTATCCAATGGTTTATCTAAGGTTGATTGATTCAATAAAAAAATGATCTAGATCTTGAATAGTATCTAAAGTGTAAATTTTCTCAATTTTTAGAGCAAAATTTTGAATTTTATTTTTCATTCAAGAATGTATTTTGTATTGTGTAATTTTAAGAAATCAATATTATATTTGTTTATTTTTTATTGTCCATTTCATTGATCATTTAATCTCTAATTCTTCTAGAAAAATAAATGTTTTATTTGGAAATCTATTTTTACCAAGCCTACAGAGTTTATTTAAATAAAAGTACTAAAAATAAAATTTTAATTTAATTAGATTAAACACAACGCCCCTGTTTTGTAGTTCGGTAGATATGATAGGTATAACTAAATGATTATAAAAATAGAAGACAATTTTTATTTAATTTTTTTTTTTAATATGGTAGGTAATTAAATAACCAATTGAATAAAATTTCACTTAATGTTCAGATTTGTATTTATTAAAAATCCTATCATTTACAATTCTTAGTTCACCCAAAATTCTTAGTAAACAGAAAGATATCATTGAAATAAATAAAGTAATTAAATTCCAATCTATGAGATGAGATATCTTTTTGATAAAGGTTAACAAAAATGTAGGAAGATTTTTTGATAAATGTAATCCGATTTATTATTCAAATACCATTAAAAATATCAAGAAGATTGTGTGTGAACATTAAAGTTACTGGAATTTAAATTGGAAATTCAAAATATGGGCAATATTTGAGATCTTAAAGATTTTATATGTTTTTTATATAAGAATATTTTTTATCAAAAGTTGAGTTAAGAGAAAATTCTCAGATTGGCAAATATTTGCAAATTTCAGTAAATCTCAAAGAATAATACCATTATTATGTAACTTATTAGAGGTCAAAAGAATTGATTTTTCTAAGTACTGTATGATTTCTAATCATACTGGTATTTGAATTATTAATGGGTAAATATTTTAGTTTGTTTATGAGATGTTCTTCTATTATATAGTTCCCAATGAATTTTACTGTTATTTAATAACTCTATTTGAAAAAGGAAATTGAAAATGAAGTGAAATTTTTTCCGATTTGTAATTCAAATACCATTAAAGAAAATCGATTCAAAAATTGTGTCTTTTTGATAACAAAGATGAAAAAAATACCCCATTGTTACTCATTGTGTCTTTAGTTTAAGCCACATTTACTAACATACATTATCCCCAAAAATTTTTTTAGGATAGGAAATGGTGGGTATATGAATGGTATGTTTAGTTGATAAGGTAAACATAAATAAAAAAATTATCATATTTTGTTTTGAAATAATTCTTATCCACACTGATCAAAATAATACGTGCAAAAAGACTATAATCCGTGTTTCATAATATTATCCGTGCTTTTTTTTCTTCTTGTACGAAGGCAATATCCAATCTACTACCAAATAGTATACCTAAGTCCAAATTAATTTTGGAATTAAAGGCCTGGTTATTTTCAGTACAATTTAAATTATAAATTCAAATTGTTAGAAAATATTCCATAATATTCCCAATTTTTTTGAATTTTTTTATTTTATGATTAAAATTTTCTAAAAAATTAACTCTATTTTTTGAGATAAATTTTGCAATTTGATCTTTCATTTTTCGAATTTCTTTTTCAATAATAGAATTTTAAGTAACTAATATCATATTTTTTTAGGGTTTATTGTTAATTTCTTTTATTGGTTAAGGTATAGGTCTTCTATAACAAAAAAAAACGCTTTTTATTTCGAAACACGCTTTTAATTTTTTTGCAGGCTTTATTTTGATTACAGTTGATAACTTTTTTCTATTTTTTCAAGATAATTAAGAAAATTTTGTTCTATTGATTTCACAAGAAAGAAATTTGAAGTAGCAATCTAAAATAGGGTACTTAATTATTAACAAAAGTTCTACTATTAAATTAAATCTCGCTAAAATTGAGATAAAATAATTTAGATCATCAAAAATTAATCTCTACAAAGATACAATGATCAGAATTTAAACTTCAAATCCACGAAGACTTAGGACTGTTTTTTGATGGAAAATTGAACAAATAAAATAAATACGTTAAAAAATGATCTTGAAGAAAAATAAAAAAAAATCTTCAATCAATACTCAAAAATACAACAAAAAATTCAAAAGAACATGGCCCATGAAAAAATATATACACAAAATTTTCTCAGAAAATTACTTAAAAAAAAATTCTTTCAAAAAGAGTCAAGATCAAACAAGATGACAAAAAAATATAACACTCATTAATTTTGGAAGAGTAAAAGATATTTTTTAAGTTTTTTGTGTTTTCTTTGTTATTTTTTTTAATAAAAAAAACTATCTTTATGTTTTGAATTAACGTATTTTTGTGTTTTTTTTTGTCATTTTTTTCTTTTTGACAAAATTTTTTTTTAACAATTTTATTTCTTTTTGAAAGAAAAAAAAAAAACACAAAAAACCTCTTTTCAGTATGAGTTCCTACACAAAAACGTCAAAGCCAATCAAAAACCTCAAACCTAAAAAGAAGAAGAAAAAGAAGAAGAAAAAACGTGATCCCAATTTACCTAAAAGACCACGTAATGCATATTTCTTATTTGCAGGAGACATGAGACCCACTCTTCATAAAACAGGAATGAGAATGGCAGAAATTAACAAAGAGCTTGGCAGACTTTGGAACGAGTTGCCAGATGAAAGAAAGAAGGTGAGTTGAGTTGGTTTAACAATTATTTTTTTTGTTTATTTCTTGACTTTTTTTTGATCTCTTTTTCCTTTTATCTAAGTTTTATTTTTCTTTTTATTTTTCTTGGTCATTCTAAAAATCTTGGCATAATATTTTCTAAAAATAAAAGGGATACCAAGAACAATCAGAAATAAACAAAAAAAGGTATGCTGAAGAAATGAAAGAATACAGAGAAAACAATCCACAACCTCTCGAAGAAAGTAGTAGCGATAGCTCTTCATCTTTAAGCGAGAACACAATTCGCTATCTGAAAATGCAACAAAAAAAAAAAAAACGAAGGGACCGAAAAAAGAAAAGAGAATACATCAGAAGGATGAGAGAAAAGAAACGAAAAATGAAAAAAAAGAAAAAACAAAGAAGATCTTTCAGCTCACACCGAAGATCCAAGCATAAAAAAAAAAGAGAATCAAGTTCTGAGGGATCAAGTGGTTATTATTCTTCCTCTTCGTCCTCTGAAGAATCTAGTTTCTCTTCTTCAGACTAAAAAAACTCTTTGTAATTTGTGCTTGGAAAACCAAACCCACACATCAAGAAGAATTTTCTTCATTGTAATTTATATTTCCCTTTTAGTTTTTTTTTTTTTTCGCTTCCAGGGGTAATTAAAAAATATTGCTAAAACAAAACCCAAGGAATTGATTTGTTGCTTGAAAATCTGAAAATCTTTCTTTTTTTTGATAATATTCTTTTCTTTTTTTAAAAGAAGAAATATATTTTGCTTTGGGGATGAAAGAAAATCTTCCTTACAACATTTAAATAATAAAATTTCTCATTTAATTAATTCGTTTAAAGATTTCTTTGTTTTTTGGTTTTTCTTTTCAGATTTTATTTTGAAAAAAGCTAAGGTGTATTTTTTTTTGGTTTTTCCTACAAAAAGAAAGATAAAAAATGATCCAATTATTTCAAAGCTTGTCAAAAAAAATAGTTCAAAGTGATAGTTTTAAATCAACAACCGTTTTGATTGTTTTTGTTTTACTTTGATACGAAAATAATTCTTATTAAAAAGTTCAGATGTGTCACTAACACTCGTTTTAAACTTGAAACAAATTCTCAATAATTAATCCCAATAATCAAAATAATTGATAAAGGGATCAGTCTTCTCTCCTCAACAAAAACAAAACAGAATTTTAAAATATGTTATTAGTGGTGTTCTAAACTTTTACATTTTGTAGATCTATAGTGTCAAAAAATTCTGATCGAACTAAGAAAACCCGAAAAGAATATTTTTTTCAGAGAGGTCAATTTTTTTCCATTTTTAAAGAAAAAGAAAACTATTAAATTCATTTTATTTCTCACACTCTACAAGTTTTTCACCTTTTATTACCCTTTTGATCATTATTATACCACAAGTCTTTGTTGTAAGAAATATTATTAAAAGAGTTTTTTTGTTTATTGAGAAAAAACTTTTTTGTTCACCAAAACAATTGATTTATTAAACTGATGACAGTTAATTGGAATTTTTTTAAGAATATTAGTTATAATAATCAAAGTTTTTAAGTCAATTAATTATTTTTGCTAAGAAATTATGTTTTTGTTGTAAGATGAAATTTGATTTTTAAAAATAAAATTTTCTAAAATATATTTGGGATTAAAGAAATTTTTACCCTAAAAATTCACAATCAATTTTTTTCTGACAAAAATGATTTAAATTGTTATAACGAATATGGTGAATAAGATCAAACAATTTATTAAAAAAATTTTTTTGCATTTTTTTTCATTGTTTGAAAATGAAAAAATAACTTTTTTAAAACAATAAAGGATAAAATATTTGGCCAAATAGATCACACTTTAATTGTGAAACATTTATCAAGCTTTTATTAAATGCATATTTATTGAATCACCCACACTTCAATTAATTTTATTGGTTAAGATTTAAATTGGAATATTTATTATTAAATATAATAACAAAATAAAAAAAAATCCTTTCTAAATCAATACTTTTTAACATAAAACATTAAAATATATTGTCCCATTTTAAAGTATGGACTTAATTGCCCATAAAAATAATATTTTACTTTTTTTTCGTTTTATTTTGGAAACGTGTGAATTTTTGATTTCAAAAAATATACTCAAATTAACAAATTATTTAGATGAGGTTAACACATCGATTTTATAACTTGAAACACAAATCACAAAAAACAAATTTCTAAATCTAGAAAATATTTCATTTTATTTTTTAAAAAATACTATCCCTCAATGTAGAAATAAAAAAAAAACATTCTGAACTGGTTGATATAAGCAAAGATACAGTAAATCAGACACTTGTAAGAAAATTTAAAAAAGAATTTTGAAGACATAGATAAATTAAATTATAATTTAAAGACAAAAAAAATAAAACTAGAAAAATCAAACTCCTTTTTAAATTTAAAAAAAAATATTTTCCGTGTAAATATTTTTGTGATTGAATATTTTTGAAACAATATCAAGTAATATTTTTTATTCCTTCAGATCAATTCAAAATATAAAGGAGGAAGTAAATTTAATTTTGTACCTTGTATATATACCCCAACTCTTATCTTAAAAATTTATGGAACCTTAAAAAAAAAAAAAAAACAAGTCAAATTTTTTTAATGCTTCAATGGTTCTCAACATTGGTTATTTATGATACTTTTAATGTAAATATTTTTTTTTAAAAGTCTATATATATATATATTGTATCATTTTTCATTTTATTTATGGTTCTAGCCCCACCCTTATCGATTTTTTTTTACTCGGGTACATCGTGCAGACCGAAAAAGATCATTTGAAATGGTACTTTTTTTATAGAAAAAAAATATTACTAACTGTTAGTATTAAGAATTTAACTGCTTTAAAATTACATTTCTGATCACCCCTTTTCAATTATGAAATATTACATTAATTTAGGGTCGTTGGTTCTATAACTATATACAATAAAAAAACACAGAATAAATGAAACCTAAATTTCTTAAAAAGTACCATTATACTCTATAAATATTTTCACCATACACATTTTCCCCACACTTTACCAAAACACAATATAATTAACACATTTATCCATAAAAATCCGTCAACCACACCTCTGGTTTTCTTATAAGACTATTTAATATATAATACAATTTTACAAATATCTTTGTGTATTTATATTATCATTGTAAACAATAAATTAAATGGCCAACCCATATTACTTTCTTTAAATATATATTTTAATAAAAAATATAACATAAAAAAATATTTGGACTTTTAAAATGCTTCTATAAATAACTAAAAAATAAACTTTGTAAATATTTATGGATTGATATTTCTCAAAAGTGAAAATTGGTAAATCTTTTTTTTGTTTAAAATCGTAAAATTTGTCATCCGAAGAGATTTAATCTCAATAAATATATCAAATAGATTGTAAAACCGATAACTGGAATTAATTGTTTAAAAATCGTTTGTATACTTATCATACTGATCATTTTTTTTATTGAAATTTGTCGTACATTGTTTTGTAAACAAAAATGTGACTAAATTTTTTTAATTTTTTATGGAATATTGTGATAAACATATCGTTATAAACATATTTTGAAATACAAACAATACTCACTGATTTAACCTGTTATAATAAGAGTTTCTGCTTCAGTTGGTATCATCAGTTTACAAATAAAATCACTTATAAAGAGAATTTTATATTGTAATGTAAAAAAAAATTGCAACACTTTTTTTCTAAAGAACTTTATTCTCCACCTTAGGAATTCTTTATTCTCTAATAAAATCGATAGTTTTTAATCAACAATAACTTTTTTCTGTAAGAAATGAGCCATTTGAAATTGAAACTCGTGCTCGAAGACCAACTAATGATTTTTTTATTTTATTGTTAAGCAATCTCATTATTTGTGAATTTAAATATGATCTCAACCATGAATTAAAACTTTTAAGAAAAGACAAATGCAAACATATTGTAATAATTAATATTTATTATTATTGTTGTTGTTAATTTAACATTTGTTGATTTCAAAAACGGAAAAAAAAAATATTTTTTAGTCTTTTTTGTTTTTTTCAAAAAGCGATCAATAAAAAAAAACAAAAATATTTTGATTTTTTCCTAGTTGTTGTTGTAATAGTTGTTTTTGATTGTAAAAGGTTATTTTGTAATTCCAAAAGTTATTTGTAGTCGGTTGCTTCAACAACAAAATTAAAGTCTTTTGGTGGTTTGGGTATTTCGGGCGCTACTTTTGTTTTTTCTAATTGGGATATTTGGGAATCAATTTTTAGTAACTCATCAAAGGCTTGCCTTGTTTCAATTTCTTGGACAGGGATCTTCTTTAAATAACGAAATGAGTCGATCCAAATTGCAAATTGCTTCAAGAAAAGTAAAGATCCAAAATCAGGTTGGTTTTTAATATTGTAAGTCCAAAAACAGAAAGAAAAAAAGTAAAAAAATTGAAAAAGAAAACAAGAGAAAAAGAGAAAATGATAAAAAGAAAAAAATAAACTCTTGTGGAAAAGAAAAATAAAGAAAAGGGAAAGAGAGATGAAATAAAGAGAAATACCTTTCTGTCCTTCGCTAAAAAAGAGATTATTGGTTTTTTTTGTTGTGAGTTGAGTGTAAATGTTAATTTAATTTTTTCCTCATCAAGTTTTTTGGTTTTGATTACATTTTCGTTTACTCCTGTTGTGATTGATCCTATCCCAGAAATGTTTGTAATTTGTTGAAAAGGGCCTTTTGAATTTTGTCCAACTAACAATTCTTGTTTGTTATCGCTTATTTTAAAATATTTGTTTTGGATTTTTCCGCCTTTTTGGACTCGATCTAAAAGCTTGCCCTTAACCAATTTGTGAACTCTTCTTGTGTTAACTAAATCATAAGCACTTAATTCTTGTTCCTTTGAGAGTTGAGTTTCTTTCTGCATTTACAAATTATAAAAGAAATAACAATTTATCTAAATTGAAAAAAATGATGAGAAAAATCTGGAATATCAAAGTTCAGAAATTAAATTGTTTATAAAAAGGGTGAAATATAGAGGCTTCTAAAAAAACTTTTTCCAAATGGATTTTGAGTTTTTTTTTATGCTTTTATCAAATAAGAAAAAAATAGTTCCTCTGGAAACAATAATTACAATTCAAGAACAATTAACCAATAAATTAAAATTAAACATTTTGTATAAACCCATAGCTTTTCGAAATTTGATAATCAAAACACAACTTTCCAAATAAAAAAAATCTTTTAATTGGCTGGGGTTGGGCAAATCGGAAAATACTTGATCACTGAACTAACATATTGTACCGTTCTATTTTTTTGCTATCTCTTTTATATTTCAGGTTGAAACATGTGTTATTGGTTAAATCTGTCTTTGAATGTAATATTTTCTCTTCAAAAAATAATTTTTTTTTTTCTGGGATTTTGGCCATACGAGATTTGTTGATAAAAAAAGAGTGTTGTAATTGGGTATAATTAAGTTTGCCAGTTGTTCACATGTCTCTAAAAAAACTATTATAAATCTTATTGCACAATAAATTCTTATATTTTTTACTAATGATCAATATTAAAAAATTTTCATTTTGGAAATTATTTTTTTCATTCCTTTGGCAAAATCTAAAAACCCGAAAACGAATTATTAATATTCCCGTTTCTAATAATTTAGATTTAGAACCTCGAAAAGTAACTATTTTTTTGATTTTTGAATTTGTTGAGGATTTAACTCAATAATCATCAACATATAAACCCAAAGAATGAATAATTATTTGTTTCGCTTTTTATTCTGTTTTGTTATCAATATATTTCCACTAAATCAGAAATAATTTGGCAACTAACCTATTTGTTAATTATTTAATTTTTATTAAAAAATATGAAGAGCTTAGCAACTATTCTGTAATTCATGGCAAATTTAAGAAAGTTTTTATTATTTTTTTTTGAAAACTAGCAAAGTTAAAAAAGATTACAAAACATAACCAATTTTCGAGAGATATATTGGTTATTGTTTGACATTTTTTTTTCTTTAAAGATTCTCACCACACCGACATGCAATATCTAGAAAGAATTATTCTTTTTTACAAAAATTAAAAATTTATTTTAAATACTACAAACTTGAAGAAATCATTTTTTTGCATATTTATAGCAAAAGTCAAAGTATAATTGAAATTTTTTCAAGTCAAAAAAAGGTTAAATATCAATCGTAAAAATCATTAATAAACCCCGTTCCAAAAATTTGGACACACCCAAAATCCAAAATAGGCAAAAAAAATCCCAATTTATTGTATTTTTTCAAACCTAATATAAAAACAACATTTAAGTTACCGAGTATTAACGTTTTAATAAGTAATCATTTTCATCCAAATAAAAGAAAAAAATATAAAACTTAAAAATAAAAACAAGTGTGTCCAAAATAATGAAACGAGCTGAACAAAAAATATATTGGTAAATTTGTTGAAAATTCACCAACAATTGTTGATCGATCAAATGTTACGATACCATCTACCAATTGTATGTGATTTTCCAATTTAACAAACTCAACACTAACCTTCTATCAACCATTGAAAAAAAATTTTGAGATCTAACGAAAAAGATTACCTAACTGCAAAAAAGGAAATGAAAACAAAACAAAAAAGACAAAAAATGAAATAGTTTGTAAAATCAAAATTATTTCAAAATTGAATTTAAAGTGCAGTAATGATGTTCTTTCCACTGTTTAAACTGTGTCCAAATTTTTGGAATCTAGTTTAGTATAATTTTTTATTACACCCCCTATAATTTTAAAACAGATCGAATTAACCAATTAAAACACAACAAAAAAAATTGTTTATAGGAAAAGTTCTTGAATATAAAAACTTTTTTTTTTTTATTTTTTGGTTATTGTATGAGTTGAAAAAAACCTATTATTTGTTATTTTTTCCACATCTTGTTTTATCTGTTATTTATTTTTTTACTTTATACCTTATTTTAATTATTTTCAGCTTATTTATCATCTCAAAGTTTATACTATAAAGCCCCACTCTACATATTTCCTTTTTTTCAATTTGAACATGATCTTTCAATTGGATTATCCCAATATGCAATTCTGAATTTTTTATTGAAACAGTTACTTGAAAAAAAAAAAAAAAAAAGTTTCAATATCCCCAAAAATTTAACTTTAATTTTTTTTTTTTAAAATAAGTACCCAATTATTTATTAATTTGAAAATTATATCTATATATTCAAGTTTAATTATGTATTATCTATAGTTAAATCTATTTGAATAATCATTTAGTTTTCAAAAGGGTTAAAAGTCATTTTTGAAAAACTCAAAATTATTTTTATTATCGAAATTGAATGAACCTCAAATTTTAGATCTTATTAAGATAATAAATAAATAAGAAACAATTAAAAATATGATTTTTTTTCAAAAAAAGTTTGCATTTTTTAATATCGAGATTCCTTAATAAACTATACAGTTAATTATTTTCATGCAAGTATAATAAAATCAATTTATTTTGAAAAAAGAGTAGAATCTACTAGAACATACCGAACAAAATTAAAATAAACGAAAATATATAATATCAATTATTTTGATAGAGATTCTTCCATCTTTAGAACGATTTTACTTGCTTGAAAAAAATTTTGAAACCTTTAAATGGTCACAAATAAAATCAAAAAAATGAAAAAAAATTTCTCAATATTTTCCAAAGATTATCCTATTTTTTAAGGTCTACAATTCCTCGAATTTGAAAAAAAAGATTATCTTGTGTAGAGTGTAGTGATATGTTAATCTGGTTCTTATCTGAAAGATTTATTGGCTTTATATGAGTTTTAAAAGTGGTTGAAAATAGCAATTTATGACAATTTCTTTTTTTTTTTCAAAAATCTGAATATTAGAATGTAAGAGAAATAGAGCGGTAGGTGTTAAAGAATAAAATTAGCGTTTTATGTTGTAGAAGAAAATTTTGATTTACTATTTAGTCAATTAATCAAATGAAAAAAAACTGTTTTTGAAAAGCACCAACAAAAACCAAACGTAGTTAAAAATTTCAATCAATAACCTACAAACCACATTTTTTTAGAATACTTAACTTCTAAAATATTAGTCTTAAACTCTTCAATTCTGATTTAGGAAATAAAAAAAAATAAATTGTTATAAATTGCCATTTTGAACCACTATTAAAACCCATACCAAAGACAAATTTTTCAGATAAGAACCAGATTAACAATCCAGCTACACCCTACACAAGTTAATCGATTTTTTCAAATTTTAGGGATTGGAAACCTTAATGCCAAGCCTGAAATTATCATTTAAATTTTGATCTTTTTGAAACTTTCTAAAAAATCATTTTTTATTGAATTTGTGAAATATGTGTTCAGACTTTTCTTGAGACAAATCTTCATTTTTCATAATTTGATAATCATTTTTTAATTGTTTTTTTTCAATTTTGAAAAATTTCATGTTTTACTTTCAATAAACAATGCAGCGTCGCTGTACCAATTGTAACAAAAAGTCTAAATTTGTTGTCCTTCAGCTTTTGGAACTTTCAGTGAAAATCAAGAAAAAATGGAGGCACAGTTTCACATCTTACCCAACCCAAGTAAAGGATCTTTGTTCTGGTTGTATGAAGCGATCACATCACACTACACTAAAAATTCGGTCTTTTGGGTACAAAATGAGGATCACTATTAAAGAAATTGAAATAACAAGTGTTCCTCTTGATTTTCAATTCTTTGATCAAGCTAATGTCCCAGAGAAAGCAATAAATTTCTTATTTCATAAAAAACAAACAAAACCACAAAAAGAAAAACAAAACAAGAGCGATGATTTAATGTTTTTAAAACAATTCTCTGATGAAATTCAAATTGTTTCAGAGAGAATTAATAATAATAATAATAATAATACAAATAACAACAATTATATCACTTCTCAAAAAAACAACACAAACACAAGTAAATCCGATAATAACTTTAATGAAAAACAAAAAGAAATTAAAAAAAAATATCAACACAACAACAATAAAAAGGAGAAACAGGCTTTGGGTCTGTCTTTAATTTCTTCTAATACTTTAAAAAATTCCACAAAAGCAAACTTGGGTTCGAGATCCAAAACTAGCTCAAGCTCAAGTTCTAGTTCTGGCTCTGATTCTGGCTCTGGTTCTAGTTCTAGCTCCAGCTCAAGTTCAAGTTCAATCTTTAACACTAACAGTAGTTCTAGTCCTAGTTCAAGTTCTAGCCCTAGCCCTAGCCCAAGTTCTATCTCAAAACCAAAAAAAAATCCAAAAATAAAGTCAAGTTTGAGATCTATCCCAAATTTGAAACCAACAAACAACCACAATTTTCAAACAAAAAACAATCAAACAAAACTTAAAAATAATAACAAAAGAAGTAAAAGTTTAAATGAAGGAAAAGAAACAAACCTGCGGGCTAGGAAGTCAAAAAGGCTTGAAAGAAAAAGAAAACATGAGCTATCAAAACCAAAATATTCTCTTTTTCTCACCCAGAATAACAAATTAAGAAACAACAGAATCAACAAAAAGCAACTCTACAACAGAGAGAACCCTCACGTTACCTTGAATACTCAAAGGATAACAAATTCAAAAAATCGCCCTAAGAATCAGAACCCTTATTTGAACTCATTTTCGAAAATGAACCACCAAAGAATGCCAACAACCCATTCCCAAATTAATAAAAAAATTGGAAATAAAAAGGCATTTGAAGGCTTGTTTACTCAAAAAAAGAAACAGGTTTTAAACAAAGAGAAAATTAAAGCACTTCAGAAACAAAGCCAAAGACTTGATAAAAAATCAAAGATGCTACGAAAAAAACAGAAAAAATTTATTCATAAGAAAAATACAAATCAAAAAAAAACTAACAACAACCAAGAGAATAATTATAATAATAAAAAAAATATAAATGACAACAAAAAAACTCAAACACAAAATAAAATCAATAATTTAATTAATAAACTTCAAAATAAAAGCAAAAGTATTATGGGAATTAAAAACAAAATTTGTCAAGAAATTAATAATTCCATTTTCCAAAATGGTTTACAGTATTTTGAACCACCCGCTAATGAAGATCAAGAAATAAGAAAAAGAAACAACAAGCTAAATGAAGACAGTAAAACCCTTTCTAACATAATAAATAACATCCCCAACCCATATATTCATAAAATTACTGAGACACAAAACGAAATAAACCAATTAACCCACCTACTTTCTAACGATATCACAAACGTGATGAGAAACTTCCATTCAAAACGAATAACAATTGAAAAGGAAATTTTTAATTCAATTTTTTCCAATAAATAAGCTAATAAACAAACATTTCATCATTATTTCAATTTTTTCCTGAAATAAAATGCAAAATACCCCACCTTTAAAAATAATGAAAAATAAAATGCAAATTTTCTGTGAAATATTTTTTTACCCATAAAAATAAGTTTTTTATTTTATAAATATAAAAGTATTAATTAAATAAAATATAATAATTAACATAAAATTATATTTATGACATCTTTTTTTTTAGTAAGTATACCCTTTTCACAAGTTAGTCTTTTTTTTTTTTTTTTTTTTTTTTTTTTGGTTATTAGATCCTGCATTTTATTGTAAACAACAAGAGGAAATTATTTAAGATTTTAATCAACAATCATAATTTAAATCGTTTAATATATGTTCCGAAGATAACCATAATGAAAAAATATTAATACTACTTATTTTCCATATTTTGTAAATTTGAATTTTGAGTAAGAATAAAATAACCACATATTGTATGAATTTCAAAGCAATCAATTATTATTTAATAAAGAGAACAGTTTTTATGAATCTAGATAAATTAATAATATAATTTTTGTTGAAAAAATTTGAAAATAACATTTTTTTTTGATTTTACTTTTACCTTTTTATAAAAAGGTATACTATTTTTTTAATTATTTTGAATAATATTTATTAAATTTTTTTTTATTGTTTTCTTTTTAATAAAGGTTTGAAATAGTTATTATTATAATATCAATGACAATTGATTTTCACTGGTTGAAATATTTATTATCAAAATTAAAAATGATTTTTTACAGCTTCAATTTATTTTTTCCTCAAAAGAAAATGAAACCTTTCCTATATTATTTAAGATTTTACAACCATTTTTTAATTGAAAGAATAAATATTTTTCAAAATATGTTAAAAGGCTTGTGGAATGGTTTAATTTTAATAACGAAAGGTCATATTCCAGAAATTGTTCAAAAAAATAAGAAAAATCAAATTATAAAATTATTCAAGAAAATGGAATGAATCCAAATATTGATAAAATACTACAATCAAAAAAAATATCAAAAATTAAATATTTAGAAATTTGGTTTGATAAAGAATAACAATTTACAAATACAAAATTAAAAAGAAAAAGATAACTATAAAAAAAATAAAAATATTTTTTAACACATAAAAATCAACTAACATGGTAAACCACAAATAAACAAATCGATATACCTTAGCCAATTATTTTATAGATTATTTATTTTTTCAAACTAACTGGATAATTGAACTAAATTGATGTTTGTTTGAATAATAAGTAATAAAAGTTTTAAAAATCAAATCAACCCCCCCCCCCCCCCAATAATAATAATTAAGTAAACGCTGATCAAGCTAGAATTTAAATTTATAAAAGAAGATATCAACTCGGAAATAAATTAGAATTTCTAAGTTCGGAATAATGACCATTGAAATTAAAGTATTGAAAAAATAATTATGAAACTATTAATTGGGAAAAAATAACTACAAATTTTAATTATTAAATTCAAATCTAAACCAATTAAAAAATAAAATATTAATAAATAGTTTTGGAAGGAAATACCTTGAAGATCTAAAAAAAAAAAAAAATAAAATATAATAATAAATATGATCAAACAGTAACATTGGAGAGTGTCAGTTAAGTGTCACCAAGTACCGCCAAGTACCACAGAGTGTTACCAAGTACTTATCCTTTCCAATATTCAAAAGAAAAGAGAAAAATCAAAGATTTTACAAAATTCATTGAAATTTTGGAAAAGCTAACGGTGATTTATTAAATTCTTGTTTTTGTTTTGTAATCAAAATTAAATAAAAATAACAAATTAATTCCAAATAGAGGGTAAAAAAACCACAAATTTTTAACCGAGGTAATTTCCCTGTTTAATCTTGTTTATATTCAGCTGAAGAGTTACAAAGGAAAAAGATCAGGCAGTTTCATAGCTAATACTTTTACACCACAATACGAAGGTATGAGTAACTTGAAAATACAAACCAAAAAGCAAAGGCTAAAAATGACCACCAGTTTAAAGCAAATCAGATCAAAAGAAAAAACATTAGAAATTACAACAATTAAATAACGATCCCCAAATAAATATTCAGGATCCATTATCAAATTAAATTAAATTAACCAAAAGTATCCTGGGTGTGATTTTTGGGTGTTTTTAATTAAGTATAGCAATGCTTTTTTTTTTTTTTTTCTTTGTTTTTTATTTCCAATTACTTCTTTTAAACTATTATTAAATTTCAAATTTTTCTTATAAATTTTTTTATTTTTGATTTTTTGTTTTTGCTTTTTAAACATAAAGATGATTTAAGTGTTCCCTTCACAATCATGAAAACGAGGGTTTTATTGCTTAAACATCCTGATAGAAATTTAAGTAAAATGGCATTCGTGTTTAATTTACAGTTCATACATCAATAATAATCAAAAAGATTTTTTTTTTTCGGTGTTTAAATTTGGACTTTTCCAAAATTGAGTAATTGTTGATTATTTTTTGGCTATTGGAAATATTAGTCTTGATATCATTTGAATTTTATTTTTTTATTTATTTGAATTATTAATATTGTGACAGTTATCTAAACCTCAGTTTATTTTTTTAATTAACAAAATAAAGACCATTTACACATTATCCTTTTTAAAAAGTAAGCCACCAGCTACAAATGGAAAAAAATGAATGTACTAACCAAAAATAGAAGAAATATAAAAAAATCTAACTGTAAAATCAAAAACTAAAAAATTATTTATTTTTTATTTATCAAAAAAAAAAATTAAATATATATATATTTGGTGGTTTGAAGAATAATTAAAAGTTTTGATTATTTTAATTTTCAAAAAGATAATCTAACAACAAATACCCTTTTCATCATTTGGTTGATTTTTACCATTTTTGATATTTATTGTGGAATTTTTATTCCCCATTTTTTTTGAATTTAATTTTTGATTTTTTTTTTTAATAAAATTGTGTGAAATTTTCAAAAATAAATTATTCACATTTTTATTTAATTTTGAGCTTGTTTCAAATAAAGTTATTTGCATTTTGTCTGCATATTTTTCAATTTCTTCCATTGGCACTGTTCTATCACTTTCATCTTCAAGAAGGTCAACTATAAATAAAAGTATATTTTTGTATTAAGACACACAATCAACAATCATTGAATTATTTAGTAATATATTTCATGAAAATAACCTCTTACACAATCCTTTTTTTATTTTTTTTTATGAATTTTTTACTTTTTATTTTTGGAACGCAAAAAAATGAGATAACTTTATACTAAACAACACACAGAGTTATAAAAACTAAAAAATAAACTTGGAAAATTATTTGAAATTCCACATTTTAAACAATAACCTTTTATTCGAGAAAAAATTATGGAAATAAACCAATTTTAATGATTTCTAAATAAAGACTTTTTAATCGATACTGTTTGGTTGGCGTTTTATCGAGACTAAAATTAAAAGAAAAATTATCATACAACCAAAAAAAAAAAAATCAGAAAATACCCTTTAATATAGATATATTATAGGTATCTTGATTTTAATTTCGCTATGGCTAAAATTAAAATATATTAATTTTCCATTTTCAGAAACTTGTGTTTTTCAATAGTAAAGTTTAAATTTAATCTCATTATCATTTTTTTGCAATTAATTCTTCGATTTGGAGTTACTAGATAAAACAAAAGATAATATTGGTTAATGTTCCAAAAGGACTTTAGTAAAAAAAAGATAAGAAATTCAAAGTGGGCGTCTCGTGTTTTTAGATATTTCACATTTGATATTGTATGTTTAAAATCTTTTTTTTTTTTGATATCTTCTTCTCAAATTTCATTTGATTCTTCAGGTTCAAAATCTAAAAAGGAAAATTGTATTTGAAATTTTAAATTGTTTTTCAGAGGCAATTCAACAAAACACCATCTTAAATTTCCCTGAATCCAGAAACATAAAAATTAGAAAAGGTTTTCAGATCTACAAAACTTGCCCTCTTAAAAAAGTTTTCAGAAGTCAAAAAAAGAAAAAAAATATTTTTAAAAGTAAAAAAATTTTATCGTTCTTTTAACAAGTTGGCTTACACTTATATTGACAAACAAAACTTTAAAACAAAAAAAAACTAAAAAACCCAAGATCTTTTATGAAGTTTCATTTTAAAAGTTAAATAAATTCAGAATATTTTATAATGAGTTGCTGAATTCTACAAGTTGGAAGTGTCGTTAGGTTTTTTGTAATTTTAGGAATAAACCGAAAATTTAAGAAATTTTTCTTTTTATTGCAAAAATTAAAAAAAAAACCGCTGTTAGCTTTTCTTGAGTATTCTGTTTATTTGGAAAAACTATATATTTTCGTTAGGTTTTTTTGAGTTTTCTATTTATTTATTAAGTGTTCTAGGTTTTTTTGAGATTTTCTATTTTATTCGTGAAGTGTTCTAGGTTTTTTTGAGTTTTTTATTTATTTCAAAAATTAATAAAAAACCTAGGAACTCTATACTCGATGACACACCACAAAAATATTTCATAATAAAATATCAAAAATATTTATTTAAAACACAAAAATATTTAATTTATCCATCAAGTTCAACCATTCTAAAATTCAGGTCATTTACTAATTGCCTAAAAAGATATTATTATGCAATCAATAACAATTCAAATAAAATTTGTCCTTTATGTTTAAAATATAAACATATTGAAATAATCGAAAACATTGATCATTTTTTATGGGTATGTCATTTCCATGAAAAATATAGATTAATATTTCAAAACAAATTACAAAAAATAAATTTTAATGAAATAATTTTAAATTGAGAGAGTTTGAAATTGTTTTCATTAATTAATAATCGTGAAATCTATGATTTCACGCTTAAATTACTGAAAGGAAATTCAAGTATATTGGCAACTAGAGTGTAATTTACACCCCTTCAATAATAATAATAATAATAATAATAAAAAGATTCAGAATATTTATTCAATTTCTTTTTGAAAAAGCAAACATTAATTTTCAATTTTGATAACTTTTTTTTTTATTTTATTTCTAACCAATTCAGTCACTTTGATGCTTTCCACGTTCAAAAATAGTTTTAAAAGGTGTATTGAAAAATGATGAACTCTGAAATTATCCGAAACTCGAAGATTTTTAATTTTGAAATTAATTTAATTTTTCAGTAAGAGTTTTAATTATAGGGATAAAATATCGCATTTTACATAATTCAGAAAATACAATTTTTATCCATTTTCCCTTGTTTATTGTCAAACAGAAAATAATACCAATTTTTTTTTTTGGAATATTAAGAAGACTTGATTTAAGCGAATAAATAAAAGTCTTTGATCATTTGAAAAAAAAAGATAACTAAAAAAAAAAATTAAATTTAAAAGTTTACCTTTCAGTACAAATATATTTTTTTTAAAATATTGTATTCAAAAAAAAAAACCCAAAAAGTTTAAAAATTAATCATTTAATAAAAAAAAAATTTGAATTTTTGTTATTTTATAGATTACAGAAGCATCAACTATGAAAATTACAAATTTATATTTTGTAAAAATACAGACAAAATTTAATGATCAAAATTATTTTTTTATATTGTTTTTATTACGAACCAACCATTAATAAGCATCGTGTTACTATGATTTCTGAAAACTAACTTTTTGAAACTAAAATATTTACTAAATTTTGAAAAAAAAATTAAAATTTAATTTCAAAATTTCTCTTTAAAATAAAACAAAAAATACTAAATAAATTGTAATGTAGTATATGGAATTATATACTAATATATTAAAAGAAATTATTTGAAAATTTCGTAAAAATTCTAAGAATAAAAATGGTAATGCCATTTCAAAAATATAACATCGATTATTATTATTTATTTTTATTTTTTTTTAGTTTAATTTTTATGTTTAAGAACGAGCCAACAATGTTAACGGTGATGATTTATCACAAACAGGTCTCTACCGAGAGATATGATAGAGGAAATAAATCTCGAGTAATTACTATTTGATATTAAATATGAAAAAAAGTTTTTTTCCCTATTTTTGAATTTATGTTTATTTTGTGTCATTTTAATAAGGTTAATTATTTTTATTTTCTTTGGATTAATCACAACCCAAATATTCCCATTTATTTAGTTTTTATGAGAATCACAATAGCACTTAATATTGTGAGTAAAAAATTATTTTTTTTTTAATATAAAATACAAAAATATATTCTTTAACAATAAGAATACCCACTCTAGAAAAGCCATATAAAAAAATAAAAACAAGGATAAGTAAAAAATATTATTCACCTTTCATTAATAAATAATTTAATGATATATACTCGTGATAGAATAAAATACAAATATAAAAATAAGAAAAAATCTTTAGTATATAAAAAAAATAAAATTAGATCGTAAAGAAAAGAGAAAAAATTTTGCATACTTTTGGTTCCACAAAAATATATGACACAATTTTTTTCATTTTCTCGTACTTCATCAACCCAATATTGAAGCTTTTTAAAGCTATCATAATCTGTAACATCTATTAATATTTTTTCAATTTTAGAATTTAATAAAAATTAGGTTAAGAAAAATGAAGATTTAAAGATTTAATTTGAAAATTTCAGATAAAAAAGTAAAAAATATCAAAAAGAAATGTAATGGCAATATTTTATTTGTTTGTTATAGAAGAATAATTGATAAAAAGTTCAGAATATTTTGATATAATTTTATTTATGTGATATTTCATTATACATTAGGAGATCTTGGACAAAAAAGAATTTTTTTCTTGGAAATTATCATTTTTTTTTTGAGTTTAATATTATTATTTTAAAAATTAGTTTCTGAATACCCCTTTTTACAAAATCAATTGTTTAGATATTCTTTCAAAATATTTTATATTTAAGTTTATCTTGTGCCCCTGAATATTGTTAAAAACATTTAAAGAATACGGAATAATTGTATGAAAAAAATAATTTCAAATCATTCATAAAACTTTTAATTGTTAAGTTATTTGTCAATAATTCAATTTGATTTTTTTTAATCTAATCTGCATGAGATAGTTCACATTTATCATTTGGAAATTAATAACAGGTTCATTTAATGAATATTTCATAAAAGTATGGAAAATCAATTTTTTTTATAGTTCCATTTTGCAAAATATTAGAAAAAAATAAAATTACTTAGAATACAAACTTTAAAGAAAAAAAAAAAGTTGATTTATTATTTTTTCCTCATAAATTTAATACAATTATTGAATAAATAAGCAATGTAATTTTCATTGTATGTTATTTTTAAGAGTTTTTCTTTGGATTCAAGTGATCTTTCATCAAATGTTGATATCTTGACACCAAAATAAATTTTCCTATTTCTAACTTCTTAAAGTTATAATTTATTATATTTTTACTTATTTGAAATTATTTTCTATTTTTTCTTTTTCATTTTTTATCTTAATCTTTTTTCTTATCTAAAAGGAAATAAATACAATTCAATCTATAAGCTATTCATCAAAAACGAGTTAAATAAGTTTTACAGTAAAAAATGAACGATATTATATTCACAATGGACTTTTCATTAAACAAAACTTATTTACACTTTTCTTTCGAATTTTCATCATTTATAAATAAAAAAAACCTTCAAAATCATCAATTGCTTTAAATCAGTTAAAAATTCAACTGTGAATCGATAAAATTGAAAAAGTAAATTCATTTTTTTAAATAGTAATCCAATTGTATAAAAAAAATTCTAAAGATCACAAAATATTATTGTTTAGTTACCTTTCAAAAAAATAAAAATTCAGAGAAATATTTATTTTAAGGTGGTAAAATGAAAAGTAATAGTTAAATAAATCCTATATCTCTGAAGAGGAATTCAAAAAATATCCTATTTTCTGAACCAAAACTAGAATTAGATGGATTAATTGAAAATTAAAATTTTTAAATTCGTTTTGGAAATTCTTTAGAGGTAAACAAATAATTTTTTTATCAAAAATTTTTCAAATCAAAAGTATTTTCATAAAGAATAAAAAATAAAATCAAATTAAAGAATAGGTAATTGTATCAAATGTTTCAGATAAGATCAATAAATAAATGATTTTGTTATTTATTTTTTCTTTGATCAATCTTTTTAATTATTGTGATTTCCATTTTTAATTGGTATTTTAATATATTATATTCGGAAATTTGTAACTCTCCATTTATTTAAATATTCATTTATTTAAAGAAATGACTTGAATGTTTCAGTTTAGTGATAAACTGAGGCAATCAAAATTTGAAAAATGTACCTACCTCCTTAAACATTAGATAATCTTGGTTTTTAAAAAAATTATTCTTTGACAAACCTTTATTATATATATATACATATATTAAATACCTATTATGGATTAAATTTTGACACCCTTTTTATATTTATTCTTGATTTCTGGGTTTTTTTTTTTTTGATTGGAAAAATGAGAAATAAATTTATTCTTATCCAAATGGTGATCAATAGTTATCCATGCTAAAAGTGTTTATTATATCATTGATTTTGTTTCAAAATTATACACTTCTTTATAACGAAATTTGCTTTATTGCATTTTTGAATAATAAAATGACTTTGAAAATTGTCAAGAGATCTTTTAATGAACGATTTGCTGAAATTAAAACATAAAGTATTTGATTTCAGTTAGAAAAACTCAATTATAAAATCAATTTAAGAAAACAATAATAAAAAAAATCATCACTGTCAAATCTAAAACCAGGAAATTTCAAAAGCCCAGGAAATTCCATTTTTTTTAATCAATTTAAAATATTAGTAAAAATCCAAAAATATATTGCCATTTTTAGAGACAAACAGATAAATTGTTGAGTAAAAATTAACTATTCTAATTGGAATATTGATTAAATATTCTAAAATTTATCAATTATAACAATTTGGTGAAGTTAGAAATTAAAAAAATCCCAAAGCTGAAAAATTAATTGAGAACATAACTGGAAAAGTAAAATCTAATTTATAATGATTATTCCTTAGATAAAATCTAAATTTATAAGAAACCATCTTCTGCTACAATAATTTTGTTTTTAGATTCATAAAATAAGTCTTTAATTTTCTTTAGATCTTTCCTTTTATAATTTTTTCAAATTTCTCAATTTAAATTGAATAAAAGAAATAAAAAATTTTTTTTACCAAAAGAGTTTTCTTAAATTTAATGTATTTTCAAAATAATCAAACACTTTTGTCAAATTAAAAGACATTCAAATATTTTAAAATTAGAAGAACCATTTTTTCTTATTCTAAAATTTTACCATCAAAATTAGATTATAATTTTCAGTCAAATTCTCCTCAAATATTGAATATTTCGGATTTTTTTAATTTCTATTTTCATCAAATTGTTATAATTGATAAGTTTTAGAATATTTAATTATTCCAATTAGAACAGTTAATTTTTACTCAACAATTTATCTGTTTGTCTCTAAAAATGGCAATATATTTTTGGATTTTTACTAATATTTTAAATTGATTAAAAAAAATTGGATTTTTGGGCTTTTGAAATTTTTGGGTTTTTGGTTTGACAGAAATCACAATTAAAAGCGTAAGAGAACGAGACTGTTCTTTTGTTTCATTTTTAAAAAAGAAAAACGAAAAAACAGATCAACCAAACACTTTAAAGAAAGGTCAAGCTAGTATTGATATGCCTTTGATTGAAAATGAATTAAGACAAATTTTGTTAATTTTTCTGAATAAGAAACCAATAAGATCAAGACAAACAAACTTTGAAAAAGAATTACAATACCAAAAAACTGCCATTAGCATTCTAAAAAATGGAAAAATATAATGAGGATTTTAGAAAGAAGAAAATTAAAAAATAAGCAAGTACCATAACAAATAATTGCTGCATTTGCTTTTCTATAATACATTTTTGACATAGACTCAAATCTTTCTTGTCCAGCAGTGTCCTTTTTTTTTTTTTTTGTAAAAAACAAATTAAAAACAAAAAAAAGTAAGTTTTTTTTTTTATCCACTATCGTTTGAAAAACAAATCGAGATTTGTAAAGAAGAATTGAGGAAAAAAAATTTTACCCAGATCCCAAGTACAAGCTTGTTGTCGTTGGTGTTTATAATTTTTGTTAAAAAAGCAGCACCTACGGTCTATAGATTAATTATTAACATTTTTATTTATAAATGAAACAATTTGATGAGAAAAAAAGAATAATTTTCGGAAAACAAACTTGTTGGGTTGAAGAATCAAAACGATCATTAATAAAACGATCAACTAAACAGGTTTTCCCAACATACGAGCTTCCAAGCAAAACAATTTTCATATCTACGTTTTGGTTTTGCATTTGAGACATTTTATTAGATGATGAAAGGAAAAAAAAAGAAAAAGAAAAAGGTAAAAAAATGAAAGACACAGAGCTTTAAAAACCTTGTTTTTTTGTTTTTAAAATTGTTATTTCCAAAGAAAACTTGAATACCCAACAAAAAAAAAAGGTTATGGAAACAAATTTCTTTATTTTTTGCAAAAGCAGTAAAAAGAATAAATGTATTTCAAAGTTAAAACATAACAAAATATTATATAGATGTTATCTTTTTAATTTTTGAAATTTTGAGTTCACAAAAATAATATCTATAAAAAGGAACACATATGGTACTACAACAGATCTCAAAATCAATTTATTTTTGGAAAACCCGATTTATACAAGAAAAATAGGAAAAGAAAAATAATTTTCAATTTATTGAATTTATCAGTATTAAAAACAATTATAAGCACAAATTAGAGTATATATATATCAAACCTTAATGTTGATTGTTTCCAATTTATTATTCAAATAACAATATGAATTCCAAAACAATTCACTGATTGGTATTAATGTTATTTTCCAATTAATAAATGAAAATTTTTATTTCAATTTCCAAAATGAATATTAATTATTACTACTCTACCCAAATTACCAGAGTCAAAATTTTATCTTTGAGTTAACTCGAGAAAGTTTAATTTGTTGTCTAAAAATATCCTTTCTAAACGATGTTGTGAAGATCTTTGGATTTTCTTCAGACTTATAAACTAGAAAAATATTTCAGAATGTGAACTAAAAAAATTCTTTTTTTTATAAGAAAATAATAGTAGATTGAAATTTCCATACAACACCACTAAAATAATTTTGGTTCTTATTTGAACATTAAAAATTGAATGGTAATTGTTGATCAATGGATTCATAAAGAAAAAAAATACCATTTTTAATAAATTAAATTTCTTTTTTGAAAACACCATAAAAAACTATTAATTTGGGATTAAATAAAGAGTACATCAGAAATTCGTATTTAACAAGGTTAAAAAAGTTTAAAGGAAACTCGGTTTTTTTGATCCTAAGAGATTTACCCAAACAGATTTGGGTTGGAAAAAGAAATGCCTTGAAATATCTTAATTTTAAGAAACATTAGAAGGTTGATATTTCATTATATAAGTATTTTTTTGAAAATTATTAAAACAATTTTGAAACCTTAACAGAAAAAAATGTTATTTAATTTAGAGTAGGACTAGGAAACAGTATAATTTTTGATTTTTTTTTTTTCTTGAAGAAATTTTCTGTTATTAAATTAAATCTTTACAAAAGTTGGAGATTTAGTAAATATTTTCATTAAAGAAATTATTTCTCTTTTAGGATTATTTATTACCAAGTGGATTTGAAAAAATACAAATACGCTGGAAAGAAAACCATTTATAACTTGAATGTTTAGAAGTAGTTAGACTTTATCTTTTTTTTTTTTTTTTTTGATCTAAAAAAGTGAAAACAATGACAAATTTAATTTAAAACTCATATAAATAAAGAGATTAATTTATATTTTCTTTCCTGAATTTTTTTTTTTAGTAGAGTGTTTTTTACTCAGTTCAGAAAAAAAGGAGTTGTGTTTTTTCAGTTGAGACAAAAACTACTTTTATTTGTTTGAGGAAAACATAATATATTTTTTCAAACTGTGTTACCATCCACAAGAAAAATTGCAAAATCAAGTCTTTTTGGACTGATCTATAATTTATTTTCAAACGAGTAACTAAAAAATTATAAAATGTTGGAAATATTTGAATATATAATAATTTTTCGATAAAATTTCTGGAGGTTTGTTAAAATAAAATAGTTGATCAATAGTTAAGCATAAGTTACTCTTAATTTTATTTAGGTGTATATATTCTTGAAAACAAAACTTACGAAAAAAACTTTATCACGGACATATGAAGAGATATGCTATTGATAATTCGAAAAAAAACAAAATATTTATTTCCATAATAATTTATTTATCCAATAAAAGAATAAAACATAGTTTTTTCCTTATCTTTTCAAAATTTCCATTTTTCAATTTTAACTAATTATATATCAATAGCTCATATAATATGAAAGATTTTTGGATAGAAAGAGACTTCTAAGGGGTTTGAATAATATCTAAAAATACCATGAAAATAATCTTTACTTTGCGTTAATTATCCTTTCAAAAAAAAAAAAAGAAAGAAAGAAAGAAAATAAAAAAACATATGAAATACTATGAAGATGGGAAATATCTACAAAAATTCAACAAGTTTAAAAACCTGAAAATAAATTTTTAATAGTGCTCTTTTTTGTTTTAAATCTTTAAGATTACTGATTATTGCCCTTTCAGTTAAAATTAAAATTTTATTTTTCAGAACTAAAAAAAAATCAAATTAGTTTTCAAAATAAATAAAAACCATCTAAGGATGTTAAAGCAGTTCCTTTTTCCTTTTCACTGAAAAAAAAAAAAGGAAAAAAAAGAGACATTGAAGTTTAAAAATACAATTTTTTTGTTGAATAATAATAATTGATTCTAGTAATCTAAACCCCATTAAAAAAATTTGGAAACAGACAAAATCAAAAATAGTCAAAAAAACTCAATTTATTATTTTTTTGCAAATCTAATAAAAAACATTTAGGTTACATAGTATTAAAGTTTTTGTAAGTTATCATTTTCATCCAAATAAAAGAAAAAAAGATAAAACTAAAAAATAAAAATCAGTTTATCTGAAATAATGAAACGAGCTGAACAAAAAATATATTGGTAAATTATTTGATGAAATTTCACCAACAATTGTTGATCGATCAACTGTTAAGATACCATCTACCAATTGTATTTGATTTTTCAAATTTAACAAACTTGGCACTAATCCTCTATCAACAATCGAAAAAAAATTTCGAGATCTAAGGAAACAGATTATGATACTGTTATAGGGTGGAATGAAAACATAACAAAAAAGATTAAAAAAGAAATTATTTTCTAGAATCAAAATTATTCCCCAAATTGAATGTAAAATGTGTTATTATTATTCTTTCAACTGTTTAAACCATGTCTAAATTTTTGGAATTTAGTTTAATTATATGGAATTTTAATGAGAAATATTAATTCAAGTAATATGAATTTGATTTTTTGCTATTTGGATAATTTAAAATTAAAAAAAAATTACTAATTCAATACTTTTCATAAAAAAAAAAAATAGATCAAGTACGGAAGGATTATTGTTAAATATTCTTTTTGTTTAATTTGTTAATAATTTAATTGATTTTAAAGCCCTAATTTTCATTAAAACTTCCATTATCAAGAGTATTAGAGTTATTAATTCTTTTTTTCAAGATTTTGGAACATTTAAAGTTGTTTTTTCTTTTTATGATAAAATTCAATCCAAAAAATGAGGATTTATAATATTTAAACAAGAATCTTTATCATTTAGGATGTGTTTTTTGAAATTCAAATCTTTTTCATTTTTAAGTAATGGTGACGTTTTTTCAGGGATTCAAATTAAAAAAATCAAAAATTCAAGTTCAAAACATTGAAAATTCTTTTTCTAAAAATATTTTGATCAATTTCTAAGAAAAGAATCTTAATCAATAGAAATTTGATTTATAAAATGGTTAATTTTTTTTGGAATTTCGTTAAATTAAAGAAAATAAAAAAAATAAAAATGTAAATATTTTTTTTTAAATATTTTTTTATTTAATAGTTATTAATGAATTTTCTGATACTAGGAATAATAAATAAATAATTAACGCATTAAAATGAAAAAAGAGAAATAAATAAATTTCTGAAGCGCACATACACACAGATATATATACCACCTAATTCGATCCAAACATAGATACCTACATATTCAATTAATTTATTACATAAAAATAAATTTTGTTAAATATATAAATATTCTAACAAAAAATAATCAAATATAAAAAAAAAAAAAAAAACATTATTTTTTTTCTCTATAACTGTACAAAATGGTATAACAATTCAAGTTTTTTGTATAATTCTGTAGACTTATCCATCTGTACAGGATTCAATGATTGTATACCTTGATGTAATTTAGATCTTATCAATTCCCAATTTTCAATGACGCTTTGATTTTTAGGATTTATTTTCTTTAAAGAATTAATTAACCAATTTATTTTGAGTTCTGTTTGTTTTTTTAATTCTGTTGATAATTGGTTAATTAAAACCAATAAGGTTATCTGTGATAATGGGAAATTCTTTAAATTAAAAAATAATTTGAATTTTATTTTTTCACAAAATTCCAAAGATAAATTTAAATCCTTTTCTTCTAATATGAGTGTGAATGCTTCTTCGTATTTATTTTTTTCAAGTAATTGATAAGCAATCATTAATTTTTTTCTTTTATTTTCATCTCGATTCTCGCCGCCATTCTCATCGTCACCATTGCCATCGGCGTAGCCCATGTCTTCATTGTTAACATTTTTCTTTATTCCAAATATTGAGCTTATTTCTCTATTGGTGATCTTAATTGATTGTATTAATAAATTAGTTTTTTCTAAAATCAAGGTTTTTAAATCATTTATAAATGTCTTATTAATTAAAAGATTTTCCTTTTTGAATTTCAAATTAATTTTTTTGTTTAATTGGTTTGAAAATTTTTCAATTTTTTGAATTGAATTATTTAATTTTTGTAATTTATTATCAAAAATTTCCTTTAATTGAATAACTAATATTACATTAATCTCTCTGATTAAAATATTTTGTAATATTTCTAAAAAATTTTCCTTTTGAAATATTAAATTATTTAATTGGTTACGAATTTCGTTATTTAAATTTTCATCTTTATTAATTTTTAATTTGTTTTTAATTTCATTTTTCTTTTTCAATTTTTCAATAATTAATTTGATTTGCTTGTCAAGTTTAATTTTAATAATATTTTCTAATTTAGATACTAGAATTTGAATTAATGATTTTGTAATTTCTTGAATTAAGCATTTATGTTGCCTCCTGGATTTGATTATTAATTCCTGTTGCAATTTTAAAGATTTTTCTTGCAATTGTTTATTATATTTGGATATTAATTGAAAATTTTTTTGTTCAATTTTCTGTTTTGATTTTTCCAATTGTAAATTAAAAAATAAATCAAGATCATGAACATCGTATCCATCATCATTTTCATTATTAAATATATTATCATTTTGATTCTTATATCCATAATCGTTTTCATTTTCATTTTCATTATTATTATTATTTTGATTGTTATTGCTATTTTCATCATTAGAATTCATATAACCCATTTTTTTTTTTGTTTTATGATTCTTGATCCCATTTGAATCATATCTGTATTCATCACCTTCACCATTATTGAAATTATAGTTCCCATTCGCATTAAAATTAATATTTATTTTCTTCTTTTTATTATTATTGATTTTATTATTATTAGTATTTTTTTTATTATTATCATTATTAGTATTTTTATTATGATCATTAATATTCTGAATATTTTTTAATTGCATTTGATTATGATTCATTAATATCTTTTTTTTTGGTGTATTTTTGAAATTAATTTGGAATTTGTCGATCTGGGATTTTTTTTCTTTCATTTTTTCACGTTTTTTTCTTGTTTTTTCCCAATTTTCTTTTCTTCTACTTCTTTGGAACACCAATTCGTTTCTATTTTCAGATTCTTGATCAGTTTCTGGATAGCATTCCCAAGTTGATAGAATACATTTTTTGGGTGCGTTTGGCTGTAAAAAAAATACTAACAATTCAAAAGAATCTTTATTATTTTTTATAGCACTGGAATCAAGAATCTTCCCGTTGCCCATCCTATTTAAAAAATTGTTATTTTTATCATTCACATTACGATATTGATAATTTTCATTCTCATCATGCATATCACTTCCGAAGCCGCCTTTTCTCAGGGAGATAGAATTATTTCGAATTGATCTATTTATTATACAAAAATTATAAATGGGCTCCTGAGTTTCAAATTCTACCATATAATCGAATCTTGTAATACAATCAAATTTCCTATTATTAAAATTTTGTAAAGATGATAATTCATTTGATTGCTTTAAATGAAGAACCCAAAATCTGCCTGTTTGTTCTTCAATTACAAATAAAAATTGAAAAGATGAATCCATTTTTATTAAATTTATTGATGATTTTTTTTTTTTGTTTTGTTTGAATTTAATTTGATTTCCGATCAATGTTAAATCATTTTTATTTCTGTCGATGTTTTTATTTCGAGTTCTTGAAGATCCAAAAGTAATTGTTTGATTGACTTTCCAATTCTTAGTATTAAATATTTTAATTACAGAATTATTAGCACCACCAATAATTAAAATTTTGTTAAGATCTTGATTTTGATTCAAAAATTTTTGTTGTTTAATTCCAAAATAATTCATTGTTGGTGAAGATTTTTCTAAAATAATTACATTTTCGGGTATTTCATCTTCGTCTTTATTTTTAATTTTACTTTGAATTTTTTTTTGTTTTTTGTTTTTTTTGTTGCTATTGTCGTTATTGGTGGTGGTGGTGGTGGTGGTGGTGTTTAATAACTCTTCGCTATTATTATTTCTGTTTTTTTCAACAAAAATTACAGAATTTACTGGTGAGCCCTTAAATGGAGTAATGGTTTTTACACACTTACATGTCAAATAATTCCAATATTTAACAGTCCCATCTAATGAAGACGTAGCTACAAAATCGCCACTACAACTA
This sequence comes from Anaeramoeba flamelloides, assembly GCA_027625915.1. NCBI lineage: Eukaryota > Anaeramoebidae > Anaeramoeba > Anaeramoeba flamelloides. The sequence continues at coordinate 3,799,295 of JANTQA010000032.1, read as the reverse complement.
AATACTAAGTCGGTAATGGGCTTTGTGTGGCCATGCAAAGCATATATCCCTTCTGTAATATTTGATAATTCAATTTCACAACTTGCATTTTTTAAATACCTTTTTATAATATTTAAGTCTATCACAATGGCATCATAATTTGAATTTGCAGTGATGATGAGATCTTTATTTTTTGGATGCCAAACACATCTTGTAAAATATTCATTTTTGGCCTTATTTGGGAATTCATTTAATGATTTGCTGAGCTCCTTATTTTTCTTCTTTTTATTACCGCCCGATATGATTCTAAAGACTAAATGTGGTTTAAAGGTTTTTAAATTACTTGCGACATTCCATATGTCTAACGAATTGCCAGAATCTACAACAGCAAGATAGTCAAGATTGTCACCGGCAAACGAAATATCTAAAATTGGGTTTGTTGTGATGTCAATGGATGCAAAGCTACCATTGTGCCTATTTAAAACAAATAAAGATAAACCAGCATAAAAGCATAAATATTTTTGGTTCACAGTGATAATATTGCCATAGGTCTGGATTCGATCAGATTTTAATAACTTTAATGCAGAAGCGTCGATCCTTTTGACAGCACGAAGTGACGCCCTCTCGTCCTCAATGAAAATTTCTGTTTTTGTCAATGGTAGGCCATTAATTAGCTTATTATTTGTCGAGCCAGCAATTTCCTCAGGATCAATTTCAAGCGACTGCCTCCTTACGTTTAATTCTTCATTATTCATGGGGAAATTGGTTCCAAAAAGTAAAGAGTTATAATCTTCTCGAGGAGTTAGTTGTGTTTTTGTATATTCATAGTTGTTATTTTCTTTTTCCATTTCTTTTTCATTTTTATTTAATTTTTTGATGTTAAATGGTTGTTGGTTTTGAAAAAAATTTTCTTCTTCTATTTCCTGAACCGTTTTTTTTTCTGTTTTTTTGTTTTTTTTCTTTTTTTTTTCATTTTGAAAAAAATAAAGAAGATTCTCTTCATTAAAAATTTTGTCTTCGTTGATTGTATTGCGACCTAGTACACTATTGCTTTCATTTTCACTTTCATTTTTATTGCCATTAAGTAAATTGTCATCATTGTCCATCATAAATAATACATTCTCTTCGTTAAAACTATTGAAATTACCTTTGTGCTCATTATTTTCCTGGGTGCCAAGTTGCCCTTGTTCTTGAGCTCCATCGCTACCAATTGTAAAGTTCAATAATTGAATGAGATCTTGTTTTTCTTTTCGAGAAAGAGGAAGTTGTATTGATCGGTTCGCTTCTTCGTTTTTTGATCTGGGTGTCTTTAGGACATGTGACATAATTGGGATCGAATTTATTTTTGATGAATATTTTGTTGTTGTTGTTTTTGCTAGTAAATCATTATTATGTTCATTAAATAAACTGGAATGAAAAATTGTAGAGAACAGAAGTGGTGTTTCGCTCATACTGTGTTGATGCTTTTTTGGTGAGTTAACTTTTTATAAAGGATTAATAAAGAAGTTTATTTGAAAAGGTTTTTTTTTTTTCTTTTTTTATTGAATAAAAATAAAAAAAGTGAACAAGTACTTTTTCAAAAAAATGATTAGGAATCTAAGGTTTTTCAGTTTTCAGAAATTAATCTTGTAAGAGATGGTAGAGGTTCATTTCAAAAAAGTTTGACAAAATATTTTTAAAATTTTTGCTGTAAAATAGAGACAACAATCAAGATCTTATTTAAGGTTATCGAAAACTGAAAAAATATTTTCAAATAAATTTAATAACAAATTCTAAAAAAAATTTCCCAATCTTGAAATTGAAAAACTAAGTTAAAATATTCAGACACACAAAAACCAAACTTACTTTTAAAGAATTTTTTCACAAATGTTTTATTTTTTTTCACAAGTTTGATCGATTTTTCTCTTTTTGAAAACTTCAAAATTCTACATATTACCAAATTAATTGAAAATAAATTATTTTCTTTGAAATACAATGAAATTTTATGACTTATTTGTGAATGGAATTGTACCAAAATATACTTTAAAAATGAAACCACTATCTTTTACAATACACTAGAAAAAAAGCGACTTGATTTCAAAAAAAAATTGTTAATAATTATTTTATACTTGAAAAAAATTGAATTTTTTTATTCAAAGAAGAGTATTAAACAATTTTTTATTTTTTGTTTAACAAAAAAATCTGAGAAAAAAAAACAATCAAACCTATCAAATTAATTAATTCTGGCAAAAAACTTTTTGAAAACTTATGTTAGTGAATTTATAACCAATATAAATATTTTTTAATTTGATTATTTAGAATATATACTTAATATACAAATCTTGATTTTTTTCTTTAAGATAATAACCCAAGGATTAAAGTTATCAATAGATTTTATTATTATTTCTCAATTTTTTAAATATTTTAAAATATAAAATACATCTAAATAAATAAATCTAAGTAATAAAAAAAATTAGATATTCTTGATCAGCTAATTTTAATAATAAAAGTTCTTGTTTATGTGCTTATAAATTAAAAAAAAAAAATTTCCTATAAATTTTAAGAAATGTAATAGAGGAAAACTAAGAAAGAACCTATTGAAAAAAAATAGTGATGTATTAAAAAATAAATTAACTCTCAAGGGATTAGTGTTTACTAAGGAGAAGCTCAAGCTTAAAGAACGTTATTATTGGATACAAATGACAATAGTGTGACATGGTCCAAATGCCTCCCTAAAATAGATTCATAAAGTAGTAATATTTGTTAATCTCATCAATTAATATTGATTCTATGTATTAGTAAAAAATCCCAACAATTTCAGAAAAAAATCTGTATTTTATCACTAATTTAGAGGTTTAATTAGCAGTATATATACACAAAATTTGCAAATTTTCGTTTCTTAAATTTATGGCAAAATGTTGATTAATTGCTAAAAAAGTCAATTTTTTAAAAAAATTAAATAATTATTCATTTTAATTTTTTTTTACAAATTATTTCTAATTATATGGAAATATATTGATGTTATAATTATCTTTATAAAAACGAAACAAATCTAATTAGTATTTGAATTTTTATCGTGATCATTATTGGGTTAATCTTGGAAATTATAAAATTTAAAATATAGTTACTTTTCGAAGTTCTAAAGATGAATAATTAAATACTGTAATACTATTATTTTATGTTTCTATTTTTAGTTTTGGAAAATGACTTGAAAAAAAAATTCAAAAAATGAAAACTTTTAATCGTGATAATTAGTAAAAAAAGTGATAATCACTGCTTATAAATAAAATTCTTAATTTTCTTATTGTTCCAATGTAAACTCGAATTTACTGCCCAATAATATACCCAAGGTCAAATCAAAATTTAATGTAAACCCCTTGATATTTTAAGTTATTTTTTAATTGGAAATTCAATTTTTTACAATTTTTTGTAATTACCTTCACTTTTTTAATAATTTTTTGAATCTTTTTTTGATGATAAAAAATTTTCCGAAAAAAATTTACTCTATTTTTTAAGAGAAATTTTTCAATTTGATCCTTTATTTCTAGAATTTAGTTTAAAATAATAGGACGTTAAAAAATCAATACCACATTTAATCAAGGTTTATTGTTGGTTTCTTTGATGGGTTGAATATATAGGTTTTCTATAACAAAACAAAACATACTTTTTATTTTGATTCACATCAATTAAACTTTTTTACATGAATTATTTTTACAACAGTAGATATTTTGAAAAGTTCTAAATTTGGATTATTAAATGCCCAATACTACAACCAGTTCCACTTTTAATGCGCACACTTTCAACAGAATTTAACGTACAAAAAATGTCACATTACGGCACAAAATTTGGAATTTTTTTTTTCACAATTTATTTTACTAGAATTTGAATTTTGTGCCATAATTTGAGATTTTTTTTGTGCCTTAATTTTTGTTGTGGTTTATACCTTAAAAGTGGAACTGAATGTATTAATTTGGTCTTTATTTTTAGATTTGGAAAAGTAATTAAAAAAAAAAAATTCAAAAATGACAATTTTTAATATTGATCATTAGTAAAAAATGTAACAATTTATTATACAATAAGATTTATAATTAATTTTAATAGAACGATTTTAACCCTGGTGCTATAATAACATGTACACCCAATTAAAACATACCTTGGTAATAGAGAAATCTATGGTGAAGCTAATCCCTTAATATTTGAAAAAGAAAATAATTAAATCTTTAAAATATCAAGAAATGGAATAAAATTATTGAAAAAAATGAATTTTCAATCTTTTTGGCTTATCGGGTATTACTATTTGACTAAATAATGAATTTATTTTCAAATGGAAAATTGTTTTTACAGGGTTATTTATTCAAGGAAACACTCAGAGATTTCCAATAGTGAAATTTCTTCAAAATAAAAATTCTTTTCAAATTATTCATTTTTTTTCTTTGATCCAAAAATCCAACCAAAAAAGAATCTCAATCTCTTTACTGAAAATATAATTCGGTCAAATGAATTCTTTTTAGAAAAGATAACTCATTTCTCTAAAGTTGAGAAGGTATTTGCATATTGGGTTTAATTGGATCCTTGTGTAAATAAGTTCTCTAATACCATATGGGATTAAAAACAAAGTAGAGTTACTAATACCTTAAAGAACTATTCGAAAGTAAAACTTCACACTTTTGATTTCAACATTTTAAGATACTTCTTATATGTTCACCAAAACCTTTTATCTTGGCCATTCTAAAAATTTAGAAACAATTTTTATTTTTGTAATTTTTTATTTTATAATTATTTTATTGTTACAATCCCTAGTAAAAACAAAAATTAATCCTTTAACAGACAACATTCCAAATTTTTTTCATTCAAAGCACAAAACAACATTTTTTAACAGATGCAAAATTCGCACGCACAAAAATTTCGGTATAAAATGCTTCGATCTTTTCTTTATCAAACATTTATACGATCTGGTCATTCACCACAAGAATCTAGGGAAAGAGTACTTCGAATTGAAAAGACTGCACAAAAAGCATCACTGCTTTCAAATCAACGTAACCCTGTTGAAGCATTAATGGATCACATTGTGAGCCAGGATCAAAGGTTTAATGGAACCTCTAATAAAGCTGCTTTAAAAATCAAATTAACAAATTCTGTAGAATCTCACTTATTAAACGAATTAAGGAAAAGAGTAATTATGACAAAGCCTTACCATCCCGCACTTCAATTGTTAGGAAAACCAAATCCCAACAAAAGCCGAGATTCTATAAGCGAGAAAAAAAGAAAAATATTTAGAGACTTGGCAGAGATCGCTCGGATTGTTGTTTCGAAAAGAGCAATCCCCTCAAAGGAACTTGATCAATATTTTTCACAATGGATTACATACCAGACTTTTATTGAAACTGCTAAAACAATCACCCACAAACAAATTAAAAAACAAAAACAAAAATTGCAACTTCAACAACAACAACAGCAGCAGCAGCCACAAACACAACAACAACAATTTCAACAACAACAGCAACAACAACAACAACAACAAAACTTGAATGCAAATAACACATCTCGGATTGGAGTCAAAACCCCACAGAGAAATTTGCGTTCTTCGAACACAACAGCACAACCATCAAAAGGAAATATAGGGAAAACCTTAAAGCAAGAAATCGGCTCAAAAAGAAACACAGGCCTTTCTAACCAGAAAGGACTTGCAAATAAAGGCCGCCAGAAAAACATTAATCTCACAAATAAAAACAAAGGACAAACAAACACAACAACACAAAAAAAGGAATTAAAATCACAGCAATTGACTAGACCTTCACTTGAACAACAAAAAGATAAAATTAACGAGTTTTTAACTACTGTCAACAATGTAGAAGTGAAGAATAAAGAAATCCTAAGGGAGGTTGGCTTATTCTCTTCTCAACTTGTGTCCGTCAACCAAAGAGAATCACATATACCCTCTTCTCTTAAATTAAATAAGAAAAACAATCAAAATAATAAATCTAATTTGTTACAAAACCAAGAATTTTTATTAAAAAGAAGAAGAATTTCAAGTAATACGTCAAAAAAATTGTCTCAAATTGATTCTTTTCCAATAAATAATGAAAAATTTTTTTAAGAATTTTTTTTTGTCCAATTAAGCGACTGTTTTTGATTTAATGAAATGAAAAAATGATGATGTTATTTTGTAATCGCCTTGATTAAAATGAATTTTTCCGCATCAATCTGATCAAATGTACCGGTATTTTTTGAGATATTGATAAATTCAAATCAATTTTTGAATAATTTTAACTACATTTTTCAATTTTGTAAAATTTTTTTATGTTGTTGAATAATGAAATTTCTGGGGTTTTAATGTTAACGAAACTTTAAAAAATTTAGTTGGCTTCAAAATACTCTTCCTCATTAGCTTTTTTAAAAGTTGAGTTATACACAAGTATAAATTGAAAAAAATTGAATTTATAAATATTGGATCTCTGGGCGAATTACTCATCGTTCCAAAATCAAAATAATCTGAAAAATTGATTTTTCAAGTTTAGAGCTCTGTATCTCCTCTTGTTTAGAAGTTATTCTCAATTTTCGATTTTTTTATCAAAAAAATTTTTTTTTTGAAATTTTGAATTTTTCATTTTTAAATAAGGTACCTTTTAACACAAAAATAATTTATTTTTGGTATTTTAAAGATCATCTTACTAGGGTAATTTTTGATCAAAAATATGATTTTGGTGAAAAAAATGAAAAAATTAAGGTTTAAAAAAAAAATTTTTTTTTTAACTTTTATTACTACTCTTTTGATTTTCCCATTTTTGATTTACTCAAATATTATATTTATAATATATTTAAAACTACAATAGTTATAAATTTTTTAATTTTGAATTTTTTTTTTTTATTTAAAAAAATTTTTTTTTTTATTTTTTTTCACTTTTATCCAAGTTAATTATAAAAATACCTAACTTACTGTGAATATTAGTTGATAAAATGAAATAAAAAAATCTATTTGTCATAGACAAAAATTTTTTTTTTCAAAATTTTTTATTTTGATTTTTTTGTGAATTTTTTAAATTTAAACATTATGAGGTTTAGTGTTTTCGAAAATATTTAGTATTTAAAATAGGTGTTTTTGACTTTTTTCAAAATTGAAAATTTTAAAAAATGTATGTAAAAAAATATTTTACAAAATATTTTTTAAAGTACTAAAAATTGGTAACTTTGAAAAAAAAAATTTTTGTTAAACATCTCAAAAAAATGATTTTTATTTTTATTTTAACTGAAAAACAATGTTTAAAAAAAAAATTTTTTTTTAATAGGAAAACTCTAGTAAAATTTCATTTTTTTCTACTTTATCAGAAAAAAATTCACATTACCAATATTTTGGAAAAAAAATTATTAGACCTCATCTTATTTTATCTAAATATTCATTTTTTCAAATTTTTGATAGTGTAATCACTAGAACAATATTAAAAAAGGCTAAAAAATTAAAAACAAATTTTTAATAGGGTTTCCTATTAAATTTTTTTTTTTAAAAAAAAAATTGTTTTATATAAGTTTTTTTCAATTCAATTTTAAATTTGTTAAATTTTTTTACAATGAAAATAAAAAAAAAATTTTTTAATAGTAAAAAACTGTAGAGTTTTTTTTTTCAAAAAAGAAATATATTAGAAAAATTACTCAATTAAAAATTCAATTTTATTATCTTCAGAATTTTATAATTTTAAAATATCCAATAATTACTCATTAGATCAGCGGTAGAGCACCGAGATCTCAAATTTTGAAAAGTGTGTAACCTGAGTTCGATTCCTGATACAGTCAGTTTCGTTTTTAAGGCACAAACTTTCAACGTAATTTAAGGCACAAAAAAATCTCAAATTAAGGCACAAAATTTGAAATTTTTTTTTTAACAATTTGTTTTACTAGAATATGAATTTTGTGCCTTAATTTGAGATTTTTTTTGTGCCTTAAATTTCGTTGATAGTTTGTACCTTAAAAGTGAAACTGACTGTAAGATCAATTAAATTAATAGTTTTTTTTATTTTTTTTTTTTAATTTTTTATATATAATTTAATCGATTAAAGTGTACATGTTTGCGACCTGAATTTACCCTTTAAATCTTTTCAAATTTTTTTTTTCAAAAATATAAATCCTCTAAAGGTACCAAAATTCGGATAAATACTGGTAACTAAGTAGTTTTTTCTGTGTGGGGAGTAGAAGATTTTAAATTATTTATAGTAGGTAAAACCTACAATTAAAAAAATTTTTTTTTTTTTTTTTTCAAAAAAAAAACTTTAAAATTCATTTTAACCTATCGGGGTCACTATATAAGCGATATAAAAACAATCTCAATTTTTCATTTTTTGGGGGTCTTATATTTTTCGAGTTATTGCCCAAAATAGTTGAGAAAAATCACTATTAAAAAATTTGTATATAAAAATCGATTTTGGGCAATATCTCGAAAACTAGACGTAATAGAGACTTCTAAACACCAAAAATCGAAATTTAAGAATATTTTTAATTTGTTGAGCAATAAAAAAAAATTTTTTTGATCCCAGTTTTATATTTACTCTTCACTAGTATGAAAAAATAAATTCATCCCGCCTGAGATATAGAAAATTATAATCAAAATTTCAATTTTTTTAATCAAAATAATTTTTTTTCGATGATTGTAACTATTTTATATTTTTTAATATGTAATCAGTATTCATTTTTTCAATAATCATATACCCCCTCTTTTCAAAAATCTCTAGTCAAAATAAAAAAAAATAAAAAAATTTTTTTTTCAATTTTTTCTTAATAAAAATTGATTTATTTTGGAAAAGAGGATGTTCACAGTAATGTTATTTGACATTAAAACTTGATTTTTGTCAATTTTTCAACAATTTAAAATACAAAAAAAAATCATTTTTTTTTTAATTTTATTTTTAGAATTTTTTTTATAATTTTTTATACCATTTTTTGTAATTTTATTTTGAATTTTTCTAAAAATTTTAATTTTTTTTTGAATATTTTAGAATTGATTTATAATTAATTACAATTTTTGGGAAAATTGTTTTTCGATTATTACTATTGAGATTAAAATAATATAAACCCCATTCCAAAAATTTGGAAACACCCAAAATCAAAAATAGACAAAAATAAACCATTGTATTGTATTTTTACAAAAGTAATATAAAATAATATTTATGTTGCCCAGAATTAATAGTTTAATAATTAAAGTAGTAAATAAATATCTGATATGAAAAAAATCCCAGACAAGATTTTTCAATTGTGAATATTGAAAAAATTGACGTGTAATTTTTTTGATTTGAAATCAAACACTTTTTTTAAGAATCGAACTTTCCAAATTTTTACTCACCCCTTATTAGAATGATGATTAATTAAATTAAACTTGTTAAAAATATTATTCAGTCAATCAAAAAACAAGAATAAAAAATATCATTTTTCAAACTTCTTGTAAACCTCTATTAAACCACAATTGTTTTTCAAAAAAAAATTGATTTACTTATGGTATCAAACAATTACTCAAGTATTCAAGAAATAAACCTAATTTAATGAACTTTGGGTAGGTTTATTAGTATAGGTTCAGAAAAAAATTGGTTATTTATGAAATATATTGGATTTTAAATAAAATAAATTATTCTCTAATTATACACCAATTTTCCTAATATTAACAATTAAAAATATTTACAGGGATTATTTTTAATGTCTGGTATTTTTTTCCCTACTATAATGATTCTAATCCAAATAAACCAAAAAAAAAACTCAATAATACAAAATAAGTGTGTCCAAAATAATGAAACTAGTGGAACATAAAATGCATTGGTAAATTTGTTGAAATTTCACCAACAATTGTTGATCGATCAAATGTTAAGATACCATCTACCAATTGTATGTTATTTTTCTATTTTAACAAACTCAACACTAACCTACTATCAACAATTGAAAAATTTTTCAGATCTAACGAAAAAGATTACCTAACTTGTAAAAAAGGAAATGAAAACAAAACAAAAACGACTAAAAATGAAAGAGTTTGTAAAATTAAAATTCTTTCCAAATTGAATATAAAGTGCAGTATTGTTATTCTTTCAAATGTTTAAACTATGTCCAAATTTTTGGAATTTAGTTCATACATACTTACATATATATATATATAAAAACTAAAATTCAAAATTTTCCACGCAGTTAAAACGTTCCAAACAATCACAATAATACAATTTCATTGAAATTGGAGATAATTATGATTTTTTGTAAAAATATGGAAAATCATTTTTTCATTTTTTAGTTTTTGTTTTCATTTCATTTTTTTGAATTATGTAACTCGTTTTGTTGGATCAAAATTTTTTTGAACAAGGTTGATATTAGGTTAAAGTTGAGTTGTACCAAATAGAAGAACTCAAATAAAATTAGTTGGTAGTATCTAACCATTTGATCGATCAATGTTCACAGGTCCGACAAATTTTTGTCTTGAATTGTCAAAAAAATGACAAAAAAAATTGACAAAAAATATCAAAAATTGTCATGAGATTTGTCAAAAAAACTCATCTAAATAAATTATGACACCTTTTTGATTGACAAAATATGTCGTCAAAAAATGTCATAAAAAATTTGTCAAATAAAAAAAATCAATAAATAACAATCACAAAAAATCAAAAAATATCATTTTTTATTTTTTAAAATTAAGTCAAAAAAATAAATCATAAAAAAACAAAAAATATCAAATCAAAAATATTCAAATATCATCAAAATAAATAATCATTATTTTGATCAAAATAAAAAATTCATTAAAAAAAAAGACTAGAAAAAAAAAAAAGAAGAAAGAAATTAAAAAGATAAAAATACTTTGCATAATTAACCAAACTTTGATATCAATTCAATCATAAAGCAACTCATTTACTTATATGTAGCAAGTTATCTATAAATTTATTTTTTTGATTAAATATTTAATAAAAAAGAATTGTTTAAAAATTTAAAAGGGAATAAGATTATATTTAATGAATGGAGTACATTTTACAAATTTTGAGTGTCAACTTTTTATTTCGAACTTAATTATTTAAATCGTTTCGTTAACTAAATGTAATAATATTTTAATAAACATCAGAGTAAACTATATCCTAAACTGTAATTCAAAATTTTCACACAGCTAAAAAAGTTTAAAGAATCACAATAATACATTTTCATTAAAATTGGAAATAATTTCCATTTTTTGTAAAACTAAATCATATTTTCATCTTTTAGTTTGTTGTTCATTTAATTTTTTGAATTATATAACATGTTTCATTTGATCAAAAATTTTTTTCGAAACAATTGATATTAGGTGAAAAGTTGGGTTTTTCTATTTTGAAGAACTCAAATAAAATAAGTTGATAATATCTAACCATTTGATCGATCAATATTCCTAATAGAATTTAAACAAATTTACCAATACATTTTTTGTTTTACTCTCTCCAAAAATTTTAATACACCAATAATTTCTTAGTGTTGGTAATTGTTTATAAATGACAAGAATCGCAAAACAAAAAAATATATTGGTGAATTTTACTAAAATAAAATTAGGAATTTATATCGATCGATCAAAGGTTAGATATTATCAACTTATTTTATTTGAGTTCTTCAAAATAGAAGAACCCAACTTTTCACCTAATATCAACTGTTCAGAAGATTATTTATCAAATGAAACAAGTTAGGTAATTCAAAAAATGAAATGAACGTTCGGTAAAAAAAAGTGAAACATGGTTTTTAATTGGGAACAGTAATATAACCTGAAAATGAAAAATACAATCAATTAATCGGAGAAATTACCTAACTTGAAAGAATAATTCATTATCTTATACAGTCAGTTTCACTTTTAAGGCACAAACTTTCAACTATATTTAAGGCACAAAAAAATCTCAAATTAAGGTACAAAAATTGGAATTTTTTTTTTTACAATTTATTTTTACCAGAATGTGAATTTTGTGCTTTAATTTGAGATTTTTTTTGTGCCTTAAATGTCGTTGTAAGTTTGTGCCTTAAAAGTGAAACTTACTGTATTATTTTCAATCTAATCAATAAAAAAAATTTAAATTTCCTTGTTTTTCGAAATTTGATTATAAGTTTTGAAGATCCCAAAAATAGTCAATTTTTTTCAAACATTTTTAATAATTGATCAATCAAAGAAAAACCATGAGTACAAAAAGAAAGTATTAAAAAAATGTTATTTTGTTTTATCCCCCATTTTGTGTTTAATCATTTATTTTTTCTTTTATAAATTGCTCTTACTTTAAATTTTCATGTTCTGTTAATGTTCTCGAATTAAAAACCGGGTTGAACTTTTTTTCCCAAATGGTCAGTTTTTGTGCTTTTTTTTCAAATTTCAGGGATTTTAGAAATTAAGTGACTATTAACTCTTATTTATTTTTTTTTTACCAGAAGGGTAATAGAGTATTTATTTACACAAGGGATATTTAAATTTGAACAAACACAAGAAACAATCCCATTTATCAACTTTAAATTAATGAGTTATAAATTTTTAAAAGAATTCATTTTTCCCAATTAAATTGTGAGTCAAAAGTTCTGATCCTTTTTTTTTGGCTTTTAGGATCAATTCAGAAAAAGTAAAATTTGAAAAGCCTTTTTATTTTTTGAAGAAATCTCATTCTTAGTTATTTCTGAGAGTTTGTGTGAATATATAACATTTAAAACTTTAATCTTATTTGAAAAATACAAGAAAAATAAATCCAATATAGAATCCTTGAAGATCTTAAAAAAATTTGATGATTTATTTTATTTACAAATATTTATTAATTTTCTTGAAATTTAAATGACTAGGCAATATTTTTTTTCAAATATTAAGAGTATAGAGGAAAAATTTTGGTTATTAAAATCAGTTATTTAAGAATATTTATTATTATTTTATTTATTAGAATTATTAATTTTAATTAATTTTATTTATTTTAAAATACTTTAAAAAATTGAGAAATAATTGGAAAGTCTTTTGATAAGTTTAACCTTTGGGCTATTACTAACACACTGATGGAATTAAGATTGGGATATTAATTATTGATTAATAATAATCAAATTAAAAAGTTATTTCCTTTAGTTTATAAGTTGAATTTTCAATATTTTAAAAAAGTGTTTTGGGAGAATTTGTAATTTAATACTTTGTTTTTTTTTCTTAGATTTTTTTTTTCAATAAAATAAAAATAAAAAATTGTTTCGAACTGTTCTTAGAATAAACTTTAATTGTTTCTAATTTTAAATAATTAGTGTATTTTTTTGAAATAAAGTAGATTTTTTAAACCATTTTTTCAGTACTTTGATAATTTTTGATATTTTATGAAATGATTTTATTGATATTTTTTGATTTTTTATGTCAACATTTGATAAATTATGATTCCTCCTGTTATGACTATTTTTGATTTGAAATTTTGATATTTTTGGACATTTTTTGTTGGATTGTTCTTTCAATTTTTGAAAATTTTTGATTTGATATCTTTTGAAAATATTTTTGTCAATTTTTGATTTTTTTTGATTTATTTATTTTGTCAAATTATTTTATGACATAATTTTTCAAAAAATATCAAAAAAAATCAAAAAATGACAAAAAAAATCAAAAAATATCAAAAAGTTGACAAAAAGGTGACATATCAGAAAAAATCAAGAAAATTCGACAATTGTAGTCAAAAAGACTCAAAATTCTTAAAAAATGTCGGACCTGTGTTCCTAATAGAATTTCAACAAATTTACCAATGTATTTTTTTGTTTTGCTCTCTGCAAAATTTTTAACACACCCATGATTAATTTGTACTGATAATTATTTATTTATTGTTTTGTGAGTATTGTAATTTATAAAAAAGTGTTAACATTTCAATTAGTGAATGGTTCTAATTTGGTAAATCTTCTTGAATTGATTAAATAAGTTTTTTTTCATAAATCGAATGTTGGTGTGTTAAAAATTTTGAATTGGGGTTTATATAGATATATATCTTTTGATAATTAATAATAAAATTATTATTTATATTAATAAACTAGATTCCAAAAATTTGGACACAGTTTAAACAGTGGAAAGAACATCATTACTGAACTTTAAATTTAATTTGGAAAGAATTTTAATTTTACAAACTCGTTCATTTTCTGTCTTTTTTGTTTTGTTTTCATTTCCTTTTTTGCAAGTTAGGTAATCTTTTTCGTTAGATCTGAAAAATTTTTTCAATGGTTGATAGAATTTTAGTGTTGAGTTTGTTAAATTGGAAAATAACATAAAATCTGTAGATGGTATCTTAACATTTGATCGATCAACAATTGTTGGTGAAATTTCAACAAATTTTACCAATGCATTTTATGTTCCGCTAGTTTCATTATTTTGTACACACCTGTTTTTATTTTTGAGTTTTATATTTTTTTCTTTTATTTGGATTAAAATGATTACTTATTAAAGCATTAATATTAGGTTACTTAAATGTTGTTTTTATATTAGGTTTGTAAAAATACAATAAATTGGGTTTTTTTTTTTATTATTTTTGATTTTGGGTGTTTCCAAATTTTTAGAATGGGGTTTATATTGTAAAAAGAAATCATAGCAATGATGGCAATAATGAAAACAAACAATGAAACTGAAAATGAAAGAAGAAAAAGAAAAAGAAAAACTTAATAAAATTTAAAAATAATGGTAATTTCATTCTCAAAACAATAAGTACTCAAGTACAGTCATCGGTAATTTTTGATCATAATTTATCACATTTTTTATAAGAATGGGATTTATTTTCATTAAATAAACCCCATTACCAAAAATTCTTCTTCTTGAAGGATCTCTTTTGTAACCAAAAAAAAACCTTTAACAAAAACCAAAAAAAAAAAAAAAAAAAAACTAAAGAAATAGAAGAAAAAACAATAACAACAAGGGTCAGAACAAGGATAATAAAAAAGCATATCAACAACAGATTTCTATTAAAAAAAAACTTTAATTATCTACATTTTATTATATTTTTTTTTTTTTTTTTTTTATTTTTATTTAATTTTGAATTACTCAATATGTTTTACACCAAAAATGAATTATTCAAGGTCAAAAGGGCAATTATTTTTTATCTGATTACGAAATAACCCCCTAATAATAAAAAAATCAAAAATTTATTTTTTTCGATCTGTTCACCGAATAAATTTCAAAAATTCTCAATAAATTCTGTAAAAAAAATTTGTTTTTTCAACTAAAAAATTTTTCTTCAGCTAATGAATGAATTTTTTTTCAAATTGGTTAAAAATTTGAAAAAATGATTTTTTAAGTTATAAAAACCCCAAAACATTGTACTCATCTAAAGAATCTCATAGATGGGATTTTTTAAAATGAAATAAAAAAAAATTTCAAAAAAAAAATTTTTTTTTTCAATTTAAAATTTTTATAATAAAGACTTATTTTGATTAAAAAAAGTGTTTTGAATCAATCAAAAAAGTTATAAATTTGAAATTTTTTCAAAAAATTTAGGAAAAAAAAAATTTTTCAAAAAAAAAAAAAAATAATATTTTATAATTAATTTTTAAATACTGATAAATAATTTTTATAAGATAAATGTTTGTTATTAGAGTTGAGTATTAAATATTTTGATATACAATATAGCTTTTAAAATAAAATTAAAAAAAATAAAAAATTATCTAAAAAAATTTTATGAGTGTTTTTTTTCGTTTTTAATGTTTTTTTACAAAATCCTTTTAATTTTTTTTTAAAATATAAATTATTATATTAATTTGATAGTATATTGTTTTTTTATTTCTTAGAGAACTTTTGAAAAAAAAAAAAATGAAAAAAATTTCAAAATTTTTTTCATGCTAGTGTTGTGTATCTGATTTACAAAAATGGAAATTGAAAGAAAAATTTTTCTCAATTTTTTGAAATTTAATCGTATTAATTTTTTATAAAAATTTAAAACAGATCTATTTATTGTAAAAAATATTATGTCTATTACGTCTATTCCTTTAATGACAAGAAGAACAAAAAATATTTAATTATTATTTTTTTTTTTTTTTTTTTTAATCTTTGAACAGGATTTAAAAACTAAAAGAATTTAAGGTGACAGGTAAGGTTTATCAATTTTGAGTGAATAAATTTCTGAAAAAATTAATTATTAAAATTATTTCTTTAACTAAATACATAATTATTTTAATAACTGGGATTTCGGGTATATCCTACTAAACTAAAACATATTCCAAAAATTTGGACGTACTCAATATTGAAAATAATCAAAAAAAAAAAAAAATATCATTTTTTTTAATGTATCAAAACCGAATATTAGATCATGTTTCAAATACTGGGGATTGTTGTTTTCATAAACAAACATTTTTATCAAAGGAGCGAAAAAAAAAAATAAAATGAAAAAATCAAAATCTCTGAGTGAAAAATATTTGAGAACAAACCGAAAAAAAATTAACTTGTAAAATTTGTTGAAATTCTACCAATAAATATTGAACAATCAAAGGTTTGAAACCACTGAATAATGAATTCTGATTTTTCTATTAAAAACATAACCTTAACTTTAGATACATTGATTGAAAAAAAAATACGATCGAACGAAATAAATTAGGTAACTACAAAAAGAGGAAATGAAACCAAACAAAGAATAAAAATAGTTTTCCAAAAAACAATATTATTTACAAATTGAATTAAATTGTAGTCTTGTTTTCATATCAATTCTTTTGAGGGGAAGAGGGGTTAATTTTCTGCAATTTCCCTAATTCCAAAATGGTAATTTTGAATTTTTAATAATTAGTGATATTTTTTTATCTTTTTTCAACAAGATAAACAATTAATATATATTTTGAATAATATATAACATGTTATTTTTATTATCATTGTTAATTTTGATTTACTCTTTTAACTAAAATTTTCCTTTTTTTTAAGATGGACATTTTCCATAAAAAAAATGATCGAAATCTTCAATAATTTCAAAATTAAAGTAATTTTTAAATTATCTGTAAATTTTGGTTTTTATTTATTTTTATCTTAAACAATAGAATATTTATTTGGATTATTTGTGGAATTTTTAAATTTTCAAAATAGAAGTTGAGCCTAAATATTTTCAATAGTTTTTCTTTGTTGTTTTTTAAAAAATATTTATAATTTAAATAACATTGTTAGTGTATTTTCTTTTTATTACTTGATCAAAAAAAAAAAATAAAAATAAAAATATTAGCTTTTCAAGAAATTACAAAGAACCAAGTATAAGTAAAGATTTAACACAATTCTTGTAAATTCTTAAAAAATATCATAAGATTTTATTGTGTTTTCTCTTTATTCTGAAAATCGATAGATTTTCGTTAGGTTTTTTTGATGTTTTCTATTTATTCTGAAAATCAATAGATTTTCGTTAGGTTTTTTTGAGTTTTCTATTTATTAGGAAAAAGAATAGATTTTCTTTTTATTTCAAAAAGTAAAAAAAAAACCTAGAAGACTTTCATAATAAAATAGAAAATCTCAAAAAAAACCTAGAACACTTCACAAATAAAATAGAAAATATCAAAATAATCTAGAATACTTCACAAATTAAATAGTAAATCTCAAAGAAAGTTACATCGGAATGTTTTTATTTTTATTTTGAATACATTATTAATTTTTATTTAAAAAAAAAAAGTAAGAATTAAATAAAAAATAATAGTTGAATTTTCTAAATTTTTCAAGAATTGAGTTAAATCTTTGATTTTTCGATATTATTTTAAAGTCTGGTTAAGTACCAATATGTTTTTTTTATTTCACAAATTAAAAAATGACAAAAAAATATGTACTTTATGTCACTCTAGAGTGGTTTGTGATATTACCATTTATTGGTATTCTTATCATTCTCATTATTTTTTAAAGATTAGCAACTTTCCCACACAGAACTGTATATTAATTATCTTTGTCTAAAATATACCCTTAATAAAATTAAGCACTATTTTATTCTAATTAATACTTTTCGAAATTAAGTTTATAACTTAATTCAATTAAACACTGGGATAAATTTTTTTAGAATAAAAACTCTCTCAACTTTTGAATATCGAAAATATTTTTTTTGAAATTAGTGTTCACTTTTTTATTTTTTTTTTGAATAATTGGGGCTGAGAAAAGTTTGAAATCAAAGAATAAGTTAATATATTATATTAGTTTATTTTTTCAGAGAGTTTATCCTTTTTGATTTAACTTTTTTTTAATTTTACCATTTAAAACTAAAAAAAAAACATTTGAAGGCCGAATTAGTCCCTTTTGTGAAAAGAAAATTCCCCATAATTTAGAATTTGTTTTAGTAAATTTGTTTAAACAAGATAGTGTATCTAAAAATATACATAATTTCGAGTGTGAATTCAATGATTTTATCAAAACATGTTTTTAAGAAAAAGTTAAATTGAAACTTTATTAATTTTTATTTTTTCATTTAGTTTTTTTAATTGTATTAATGGAAAGTATTTGATTAGTTTTCCATTTTTAGTTTTTTTTTGGTTCGTAGGGACATATTTAAGTTTAAATTTAATAATTTTTAATTTTTCTTTTTCTAAATTAATTATTTTCGTGTTTTTTTCTTTAATATTGAATTTTACTGGTTGAATCACAAAAAACCAAATTTAATGTTCATTTTTATTCTGATTATTTTCTATATTAATTTTCAAAGTCGAACTATTTTTACTTAAGTATAAAAATTTATTCTTGGATAACCTAATTTTTTTTTTAAAAATTTGGTTCGTTTTTTAAAGTTCAGACATCAACAACTTAAAAGTTTTTTTGAGACTAATGAATATAATCAATTCATATAATAGCAGGTTAATGTAATTGATTTGAACTTTTGTAATCTTTACCCTATTAGCGAGATTTTTTTTTAAAAAAAAATTATTTGATAATTTTACAAACTATTTTCTATTTGTTTAATTTCTTTTCTTTTTCAAACCAAATTCCTAAATATTTTATTTATAGTTGATTTATTTGATTTTAATGTTTTATAAGTTTACAGGTTATTCTAAATTCTTGTATAATTGAATATCAATTTCTGAATATGTTAATTGAATTCTTAAAGTCAAATCTATTACTGGTATTTTCGACTAGTTTAATATAATAAATAAATCCAAATAATAAAATCCATTACAAAGTTCTTTAATATATCTCTGAAATCCTTCTTTTTTGCAATATTTTTAAAGAAAAAAAACAAATTCATAATTGATTTGATTTATTTATTGAGACCATTTTTTTATTTTTTTTTTTAATTTATACTATATTTCTGAAAGAATTGTTTATAATATGAATCAAGAAAAGGAATAATTATTTAATCTTTTTAATAATTCATTTTTAATAAAAAAAACTAATTTAAAAAAAAAATTAATAATAAAAATGGTATTGTTATCAAATTAACTATCAAAAAAATTGGATTTAACTTGGTTAAATAAAAATAAAAAAAAAAAGAAAGAAAAATTATGTTTTTTAATTATATTTTTTTTATTTTTCATTTCAGTGACTTTGAAAATATACCTTACTAGTATAGTTTTCTGTTGGATCAATATAATTTTTTATTTTTTTATTTTGTTATATCATAGTATATATAAATAAATATTTGTCTTGAACAAAGAAATAACAACATAAAAAAATAAATAAAAATAATAATAATAAAAAGAAAAAAGTAATAATAATAAAAAAAAAAAAAATAAAATGAAAATGAAATCAAAAGGCATAACCGACAAAATAATCTGATGGAGGCATTCGGTAATTAATTATTTATCCAAGCAAATGTTTCAAATTCTGTATCTAATAAGGCCGATAAAAATTTGTAGTCCTTAACTGAAATGAATTGTTTTAGAATGATGGACATAGTTTCTGAACAATCACGAGGTGTGAGATTATTTTTAATTTTGGTTAATTTGATTGACAATGTTGAAATTTTTTTTTCGTAGGTGGGGAAATCTTTGTTTGAGTTCAATTTATTAAAAGATTTAATTTTATTTTCAGCTTGTTTGACATCTTTTTTTGTATGCTTTTCCTTTGATAAAATATCATTTTTGGAATAACCCATTATTGCGTAGAAGAAAGTTATCATTGCCTGTATTGATAATTTGATTTGGTTGGTGAATCCCTTAAAGTTGTCTTCTTTTGTGTAATTCAAGCTAGTGGGCTTGGGTTTCTTCTTTGTAAGGTCTTCCAATTTGCTTAATATTTGTTCCAATTTCGCCGAGATATACCCCGCTAGGGACTTTTCGTTAAATTTGAGCATATAAAGTATCAAGTTAAACCAAATTTGGAATAGAATAAACCATTTGCTTTCGCTTCCTAATTCAAGTGGCATTGCTACGATGGCCTCTGAAAGTTTTTGGAAATAGGATTTCGCCATGCTAATTTCCAAATTGCCTTGGTTTTCGAAAATTTTGACCAAAACATAATAGTACATTGTAAAAACAGCGTAATTGCTTGAGCAGAGATCGAAAAAGGTGCTTTCGGATATATCGATCAAATTATAGACTTGTAATAGCTGTCCCAAAGTGCCGTTGGCATTGAAATAGTTATAAAGAGAGCTTTCGATAAACATGATTTTCAGTAATAAATTGTTTGATTGCAACTGGCAAATGTTGTTTATTATAGGTAACGAAGTTAGAGGATTGCTTTTTTCAAATTGTAAAATATTTTCGACCAACACATCCAAAATTGATGTTTCCTCGATAGTTGATAGAAAATTTAAGAGCAATTTTGATGTTTCTACGAAGGAATTAGGATGTATGAGTGTCACTCTCCATAATTCTGAATATAATATTTTCACATTATTCAAGACGAGTGAAAAGGAGGATTCCTGTATCTGGCTAATATTTGAGAATCGATCGATATTGACATTTTCAATGATCTTTTTCTTAGCGCCATACCATTTTCTTTTCGTTAGAATTTTTTCTTTAATTCTTATTAAGTGGCTGGATTTATTTAATAAATGAACGACACACATTAGGAATGATGAAAACTTTTGTGTATTGTTTGGATTTTCGATTTGGAATATATTTTTTAACAATTGGTATTTTGCAAAGAAACGAGTTTCGGGCGAATCAATTGATTGTGGGTATTGATAGATGGACAATAAATATTTTTTGTTATTGTATACATTCAGATCAAATTTCACTATTTTGGGGTCAATGTACATTTCGTCGAGTATTTTGAACATTGCATCAAACTTTAAATTTTGCCAATGCATGCCCGTGTCCGGGTATTGGCTATTTATGAAGCAGGGGGCAATTTTCTGTAAGCACCCAAGCCAATCACTTGACAATTGGTTGTTCTGGAAATCGGTGTATTTATCTGTCAGTTGGACAAAGCTTTGAAATAAGAGTGAATAAAATATGTTCTTTTGCTCCTCATTAATACTATTAGTATTATTTTGCGTTTGTTCGGTTTGCTGGACATTGCCATTGGGCAGGTTCAAAATTAAATTTTCCGTTTGTGTCCAATTGATTCTCGAATAAATATTTCGAACCAACAAATGGTAAGGAGAGCTGATCAATTCGGTGACGCTATGTAGATTCACCAATGAGGGGAACGTTAAATTCCAATTGGGGATTGTGGCAAATAATTGCGTAACCTTGGAGACGATATAGGGGTTGTTATAGTTCCCACATATTTTGGAAACAAGAAACTGCAGTAAATCATTTAAAGTCGAGGGGAATTTCTGGTGTAAGTTATTCAAATGGTTGCACATGAAGCTCACCACTTTAGTAATCTTTGAATCGTCGGCCTTGTCAAACAAGGAAATACCCTGGCCGTTATAATCGAAGCGTGTAATGACGAAGGGTGAATAAAGAGAGAAAACCAGATCCGACGTTATTAAAATATTATTTTCAGTTAATAAATTTTGATTTATATTCAGCAAGCTATACGCCACGTTCTGGAAAAAGTATTTACAAATGTTTTTAACCATTTTATCGTCCATGATCCAATAGAGATTTTTCTTTCGGGGTAATAATTGCTGTGATAGCGTGGCTATGAACGTGTTGTAACTAAATTGTGCCAAATCTTGGACCACCTCGAGATTTGACGTTGCAAACAGCATTGAGGAGTCTTTGAAGACCTTCCAAATCTTGGAATTGGTTTTCTGTTCTAACACCAAGCTGAAGATGCCCTTGGTGATTTGATCCAAATAGCTAGGGAATTCGAATTTCAAATAAAAGTTTAAGCTATTGACGCAAAAATGGAAGAACCTTTTCGAGATTTTAAATATGGTCTCCACTGACGAACTTAATAACGCGACGAGCAATTCTTGATTAAAGATATCCCATTGCTTCAATTCCAGTTTTTGGCTGTTTACCAACCCCTTCATTGTTTGGAACCAATTGGACAACAAAAATCTAGATAATGGGTGCTCGTAGGCCGGGTTTTTGGTTTTCAAAAAAATGTTGATCAAATAATTGAAATTCTGCGTGAATGTGAGCGGGTTCAAATTAGGGTTAAAATAAGGGTATGCCTTCACAATGGCGCGAGTGTTTTTTTCCATTAAATCGATCATCTTTGGAATAAAGTCGGAATTTGTTTTTATGAAATTCTCGCCCAGGGTAAAGATTGACTGCTTGGAAAAATTCTCAAAGGGCGGATAGGCCGTGAGCTTGGCATTGTTCAGTTCGTAATTTAAAATGGTGAAAAACCAATTCCCACCAAGTGTCACGCATAGGTTTTCCCCAGTTTGCATTTCAAGTGGGTAATTTTCTAATAGGAAGGAGACAAAGAATTCAAAGATCATAATTCCTAATTTCAAATCTTCATCAAAGGTATTGTTTGGATTTTGTCTGTAATCTGTGTATTGTAAAACCTTGCTTCTGTTTGCCAACATTTGTTGGTTAACTGATGTGTTCATCACAATTTGCGTGATGTGGAAGGTGAAATGAATGGTTTGGGAATGGTGGTGCGTGTTTCCTTCACTGTCTCTCGTGGTCCAATGACATGTTCTAGTTGCATGGTGGGTGGTGGGCTGATTTTCCCAAAGGTTTCGAGCCATCGCTAAAAATTGGTTATCCATATTTTGGTGTTTGCTCTTATGGTGCTCAAATTTGTTGACCTCCGACGAAAAGGAATTTAATTTCGCTTCAATTTTCTTTTGAATTAATTCAAGGTTGCCATACCCGGTGTCCTCAGGTATTTCCTTAAATCTATCGTAGAATGTGCTATTGACTAATTGTTCCTTCATATTCACGGCCTCCATTTCCTTTTCAATGTCCCTCTGTGGTAAGTGTGTAATCAAGATATTGTTAGGCTTGTTTGGGATATATCTGGGTATTTGAACAAACTTTCCTGTTGAAAGGTAGGATAGATAGTTTTTGACATTATTAAACATGGTATAGCTAAGCACGGCTTCTTGCAAAACTGGCTCCAATGTAGTCAGCCCCCACCATAGGATATTATGATTCTTCTTTAAATAATCCTCACCCGTGGTTTCATTCACGGGCTTTTCTAACATGTTACTTTGTTTCACAATGGAGTCTATGATAATTTTTAATAGAAAGATCCGTTTTGGTGTGTTCTGATATTTGGAAAAAATTTTATTGAGATCATTGATATTAAATAAATCTTGTGCAAATTCTAAGACATCCTTCATCACTTGATTATTGGGCCTTATGATTTTTTTTTTTTTTTCTTTCAATTTAAAATTGTTCTGTTTTTCATTGTTAATTTTCTTTTTAATCTCTTCGAGAAATTTTTCTTTTTTCTTCCCATTTAACGTAATCAAATCCCCGCCATTCCAATTTTTATTGGTGGGGTTTTCAAATTTGGGCATTTCGTTATTATTGTTGTTGTTTTTTTGATTAATAGGAATGGTAACATTATCTAAATTAGTGAAAAAATATAAACTAAGAATGACTTGCAGTACCAATGGCAATAATACGGTTTTATGTACTAACTCGAGGGCAAATTCAAGCCACATGTCAATAATATTAAAATTCTCTTTAATTTTATTGTTTTTTAAAAATTTCTTGGTTGACTTATCATTTTTACCTAATGAATTCCACAAATTCGAAATTTTTTCAAACTCTGGTACCTTCCATAGCAATTCACATAATAGAATCTCAAAATAGTACCATGGGTAACTATTCATTAATCTTTTTCTCGTCTTACCTGCAAAGGATTTCCCCGTTTGGATTAAAGATTCATTTTTTTGTTTCAATTCTTGGAATTTCTTTTTTTTATTTTTCCCCTTTGTTAGAACCTCTTTAAATTTGCTTTTGACAAACGCTACAATGATTTCTCTGTAGCCACAGAGATAAGATATTTTAAACAGGGAATTGAGTATGTGTAAATTTTCATTGTTGCTGTTCCAGCCCGGTTTAAAGGTTATGTATGTAAGCCAGAATTGTAAAAAGTCGATTGACTTCAATCGAGAATTAATGGCACTTTGTTCGGTTTCGCTTGGGACGTTCTTATTTTTCAATCCCATCTCATTAATCCTTCTTAAAATGATTGTGCTGCTAGCCAGGCTTTCAAATAAATTCGAAAATTTCCAATCAGGCTTGACTTGCTTTTTTTTTTTCTTATTGGGTACACTTTCAAATGGCGGGTGGGTATTAATGGTGTTGGTGTTCTTTAGCACCATGTTTAATAGTAAAAATAATTCTGAACAGGGTGCCTCGAATTTGTTGGTCCCCTCTGAAGAACCCAATTGCTCTGTTATTAGTCCGGGTAATAGAATATATAACACGTGTGCAGCTGAATAATATTCTTTGTTTTTAAACAAAATTTCAAACAATTGCTTTTTAATGTTCAACTCATCGATTTTACAAAATTTTAATAAAAAATAAGCAAAAATTGGATCCTTAATTTTGCTAATGTCTTTAAAATGGTGGCCAATTGACTTGTATTTGCTGTCAACGGGATAATCAAACAATTTGCCCGTGGGGTTACCAAAGTTGTTATATGTGGTGAATTTGTATAGGACTCTCCAGCACCACTCACAGCATTCCTTGTTTTTTTTAAACTTTTGTGATATTTCCAAAATCTGGATGACCAATTTCATTTGGATTTCTTCCATGATCCAGTTTTCCTCATAGCTTCCAGCATTATACATCCTAAAGATTCTAGGGTCCGGTCCAATGCCAGGAGTTATTTCCAGCCAGGACAAATCTTCAATAAATTTTTTTTTTTTTTGGATTTTTTTCAATTGCTTTAGCTTTTTTTTTTCCATTTTTTTCAAGCTTTTGATTTCCTTTTTACTAAGATTCTTTGGGGAAGAGTCTTTGGAACTGACTACTTTAGAATTCTCATCTGTCTCGTTCTCCTTTTCGATCTCATTCTGGTTTTGATTCAACAATCTTTCAATGGGTATCCTGTTCAATTCATATCGAATGTTTTCCAAAAGGAACATTATGAATCGGAATTGTATTGAATCGGGATCATTGCAATCTAAAAGCATGAGAAAAATTTTCAAATCTTCTAAGCGTGGCTTCCATGTCTGGAAAGACAAGGAATTAAAAACAAGAAAGATGTCCTCTTTCATGATTTGAATGGCAACCGGAATTCGCCCTAATAAATAGGAAATCAGATCGGGGAAGTGTAAACAGAGCCTCTTCAATGCAATTAATAAGGGCCTAATTTCCAGTCTTTTTTTTGTGCAGCATAGCTTGATTGTATTAAATAATTCATAGCAGACACAATTCGCTAATTGGAAATCATTTTGGTATGTCGCTAAATTGGTGAGCATATCGAATAGATAAAAGCAGCTATTGGATTTGATGTTTCTCTCTTGGAAGTCTTTTTTAACATTCACAATCTCATTGCTAATGATTTGCCAATCATCGAAACTTTTGATTTGGTTCAATGAATCCATGGGCGCAATAACAATTTGAAATAGTTTGAAGGCACTCTCAATCCTTAGGGCATTAAAGGGTAAATTATTTACTAATTCAAAGACACTACGATCATTGACCATGCTGAAATGCTTAAAGAGATCGATCACTAAACGATCCCAAAATGGGTAATCCGTAAACTCGGTCTGCGTCCATTGTGTATTTACAGACTCGCTCTTTTCCTTTTCGTTTTCGTTTTCATTTTTGTTTTCCTTTTCCTTTTGCTGTTGGTCAGAGATTGTTTGCAATTGCTGTTCAAATTTCTGATTGGATTGCTTTGTTTCCGTATTATAGGCGCCGATCGCAGTCAAGTATTGTAAATATAAAATTAGTATGGAATTGATGTCCTGGCCAAGGAACTTTCGGAATTCCTTGAAATGGCTAAATTTGAGTATGGCCTTTTCCATCAAGAAGAGCCAATTGGCAACAAACTCGGCAGCCTTGATTGGATCTAGCCCACCTTCGGTATTCAGGGCAAATTTCAAGACTTCGTTGATATGTAGCGTCTTGTAATAGTAGATCATATCGCTCTCATTTAATTGCAAGTGCCCCACCTTCTTGTCATTCATGACAACGGGGTGCAGCAGCATGCTTGCCCTTAAAAAGCAATCCGTGATCACGTCCTCATTAAAAACTTCGGGAACAGAGATCAAGGGGTGGCCCCACTTCCCACTCCCGGGGAGGTGGTATAATTGGAAAACTGCATAGTGCCTTTCCACAGCAGTGCCCATTTGCAGCAGGTAGACCAGCAGAGTTGAGATCCATTTTTGTAAATCCGCCATAATTGTATAGTCGCCGCTGTATTTCCCATAAACCAATCTGTAGCAATTGAAGCACGAGTCAAGTATCAAATACAAGTTGTCCAAGTTTTGCTCCTTTTTTAATGTGATCTTGGTATACTTGTCAAAAAAGACATTTAGCCTCGACTGCGCAAGCAATAATTGCGAGGAGCCACTTGAAAGATCCTCATGAACAAGCTTTTGCAATTGGTCAAACTGCTCACGCAGACGGTTTGCCTTGCCTTGATCAAAGTAGATCACTTCGTATGAGACAGACGCAGAAACACTTCCCCCTTTTGGACACGACTTTGTCTGGTGCTGTGTTTTGGTCTCCTTACGGTACAGATCAAAGGAAATGCCTTCAACATATTTCTTCTTTTGTTCGATGTTGCTGTCCAAAATCCTCTTCTTCTCAGTGTATAACGAATACTGCGAAAGTAACTTATGAGAATTCGTGGGTTGGCTGACCAAACGATTCAAAAAGATCGGATATCGTTGTAATAGAAAATTTTCTGGTGGTATTAAATTCATTTTCTTCGATTTGGGTTTTGTTTTTAAGTTTTGCTGAAAACTTGGAAAATTAGAAATGAAGTAATAATCCAACTTTAAAAATTATTTTTTTTTCGTTTTTTGTTTTTTGGTTTTGAGAAATCAAAAAAAAAAAAAAAAAAAAAGAAAAAAACTAAGAAAAAAATAAGAAAAAAAGTAGAAAAAGAAAATGATTTATTTTGATAACAGTTTGTGGAGAAGAAAAATTCAAAATCATGAAAAATAACTCTTTTTACTCCTAAATTTAGGAAATTAATTGAATCGAAAAAATTTTACCTTATCTTTTAAAAATCACTCGTTAATTACTATTACAAGATTTGGCTTTCAAATATCCAGCTCTTAGTTCGTTTTTTTTTTCTCAAACCATTCTAAAATTAAATTTTTTTTTTCCCGTAATTCTATTTGTGTCTTTTGAAGGTTCATTGTTGTTTATTTCGAATGATTTTAGAAACACCACAGTTCAAAATAAATCTGAAGGATTTAAACTTTTCGAAATATTCAAGATCCTAGCTTTTTTTATTGTTATGTAATAATTTCGTCAATTAAGCGAAATTTCTTTTGTTGTGGCAAATAGTACAAAGTTAAAAAAATTTACGAAAAAACGAAACTTAACAAAATTTGAACCAAAAAAATTATCGTTCGTAATAATTATCGAATTGTTTCTACAAAAGTATCATTAAAGTATTTTTCTTCTTAAGATTGATCGCGATTGCTGGTTTTTATGATGAAACAAGACAAAAGTTGAATTGATAATCTTTTTATCATTCAGAAATATTCGTTTTTTTTTTTTTTTGGATTTGATATTTAGTGAAAATCCACAAAGAAAAAGAATAAAAATAGAACAAAACCAGATCTCATTTTTTCATCTATTTGTTGCGAATGTGTACCTAGAAAAATTGGACTACCAAAAAGGAGGTAGAAGTTTAATCACTCAAACAAACTTTTGAAATTTTATTTTAAAATTCAAATCGATTCGGTTATTGAATAAACTCTCTTTTAACCAATACCGTCAGATTAAAAAAGTGTCGACTTTTTTTTTTTTTTTTGATGTGGAGAGAATTAAGGATTATCAGAATTTTATGCTTTTTGGATACTACTTTTAAGTGTAGAAACATATTTAAGGGCTTAAAAGAAACTTGATCTTATAGATCTTGCTAACTCTAAAATTTAGGGTGTTTTTTGGAAATTTTTGAGTTTGGCAAATCCATTTTAAGGTTGAATTTAACATCTTTGTTATTTTCTCTGGACAAGTCTTGATAGTATTCTTGAAAAAATAAAGAATTCCTTGCTTTCTTCTCTGGTGTTTCTAAATTGGTTTTTTTATATGCGGAAAAAAATTTTTTGGGTTAATTTTGTTTCGTTGGGTATTTAAAAGCTAAGTGCAATGATTAGGTTTCTGGACTTTTTTTTTTTTTTTTCGATCTTTGAGATCTTGAAACCCATTCTATTTCCTTTTTTTTTTTTGAGAGTTTTGTTAGGGGTAGTTGAGTAATTCTCCCAACAGTGTAACAATACCTCGAAATCAACTGATCAGGTTGTTTAACATTAGGTGGTGGTTTGAGAAACTTAACATGCATTCCTTTAGACAGGTGCCTTTAATATTTTTTACTTTTGTAATGCTATTCAATCTCAACAACAAACTTGATGAATTGGTAAAATAGAGAAATTTTAGTCTTTACAGTCAGTTTCACTTTTAAGGCACAAACTTTCAACGAAATTTAAGGCACAAAAAAACCTCAAATTAAGGCACAAAATTTGGAATTTTTTTTTTACAATTTGTTTTACTAGAATGTGAATTTTGTGCCTTAATTTGAGATTTTTATTGTGCCTTAAATTTCGTTGATAGTTTGTGCCTTAAAAGTGAAACTGACTGTAATGGTAATTGATTCGATCTTTTTGTGTTGGGAAATGGGATTTTATTTGTTGTTTCTCTTGCCCTTTCTACACAACAAACCCAAAATATAAAATCCCACTTGATAGTTTTGTGTTCCTTTGAAAAAATGCTTTGTGTTTTTCCAAATTAAAAAAAAATTTAAAAGTTAGAACAAAAAATAAACAAAAAAAAAAACTCTTTTGTAAATTATTTAAAGCACAAAACCAATTAAAGACTTCAAAATAGCATTACCAAAATTTCAGATCCTTCACAAAAAAGAAAAAAAAATTCCCTTGGTCAAATCCAAAAATTTTCTCTCAAAATTCTCGACTTTCCAAATGATATTGGGAAAATGTCACTCCACTTTATATTGGAGTATGTTAGAGGCTGTGGTGAGTGTAGCCACCCATTTGAAAAGAAAGTGGAGTGACGTTTTCCTAATATCAAAAAAAATAGCTTTTTATTTTTGCCTTGCTTTGTTGGGATTTTTTCGAAAAGTTTTTGGATCAATAAATGATTTTAGCCAAAATCTTAAATTGCTAAAAATTGACAATATTTTGACTTTCCCTCAATTCATTGTATTTTAAAAGTCTTAATCTATTTAATGTATTGTATTTCGATGCTAACAGAACATAAAATTCAGATAGTCCTTAAACCTTTTGTAAAGTTTTTTGTTTTAATACAGTCAGTTTCACATTTAAGGCACAAACTTTCAACGAAATTTAAGGCACAATAAAAATCTCAAATTAAAGCACAATTTTTTAGAATTTTAATTTTCACAAATTATTTTACTAGAATTTGAAATCATGTGCCTTAATTTGAGATTTTTTTTGTGCCTTAAATTTCGTTGAAAGTTTGTGCCTTAAAAACGAAACTGACTGTAAAGCGAATACTTTATTTGAAAAAAGTTCTTTCTTCATACTCCAGTCTCTATACCACATTTAAAAGCCGATTCCTTATTTTATTAAAATAGAAAATCTTTGGAAAGTTTTAATTCTGACAAAGTTTTCAACTTTTTTAAAATTGAAAATTTCATCATGTTTTGAAAAAGGTTGTACTATTCTTTGAGAATTGAATACGATAAAATTTTGGTTTGTTACCTGATAATTAAATATTATAAAGTTTTTTCACCAGATGTAATAGAGTAATTTATTACACAATGGTATAATTAAACCTCAATAGGTAAACACTTTTTTCAACTTTAGAGAAAGGAGTTACTCATTTTTAAAATAAGTTCACTTTAACCAATTGTATTTTCTTTCGTAAGATCTTGATCCCTTTTTGTTTTTTATTTTCGCGATCCAAAAAAGAAAAAGAAAAATATTACAATAAAATTATATTTTATAGAAATCTTGCTTTTAGTAATTTTTAAGTTTTTGTTTAAAAAAATATCATTCAAATTATAATCTTATTTTAAAAATATCACAAAAACAAGCCAAAGTGTTGAATTCTTATAAATATAGAAAAAATTGAATCTTATATTTTATTTTCTAATATTTATTAAATTTCAAGAAATCTAAAAGATTAGACAATATTCCTTTTCAAATATTCAGAGTATAAACAAGGAACAATTATATCTTAAAATCAGTTATTTGAAAATATTTATTTATTAATTTTTTATTTAGATTTATCAATTTGTTTTCATTTTATTTATTTGGAAATCTTTAAAAAATGTAAAAATAATAATACAGTATATTGGTACATTTAATCAATAAGTTATTATTAACACCATTCGATAAATTAAGGTCGGGTTATTAATTATTAAATAAAAATAATCAAATTAAAAAAGTATTTCAAAAGGGTTAAAAGTTGAATTTTACAAGTTTTAAAAACTATTTTGGAGAATTTTTCTTTTAATGGTTTGGTTATTTTTCTTGTATTTTTTTTATTCAAAAAAAAAAAAAGAAAAAAATGATTAGAAAAGTTCAAAGAATACACAAATTTCATTTTTCTAAAGTTTATAATAATTATTGTAATTTTTTTGAAATTAAGTTGATTTTTTATTCTGGGTTATGTTAGAACTTCGTGGTCTGGTTTTTAAAGTGTAATTTTGTATACTCCCTTCGAAAATAATAACATTTCTTTCTTCTTTCAAAGAAAATATTTTTTTTAAATAATTTTGAAAAATATGTTGAATTTTGAACTTTATAAAAAAGAAGAAAAATCGATCAGGCTTTTCAAAACATTAATTCAATTCAGAAAATCACATCATAAGTAAGCTAAGGTTTGTTTCAGTAATCAGATTTTTAATTCATTTTTCAATTTCAAGAGGTACAGTCAGTTTCGCTTTTAAGGCACAAACTTTCAACGAAATTTAATGCACAAAAAAATCTCAAATTAAAGCACAATTTTTTGGAATTTTAATTTTCACAATTTATTTTACTAGAATTTGAATTTTGTGCCTTAATTTGAGATTTTTTTTGTGCCTTAAATTCGTAGAAAGTTTGTGTCTTAATAGTGAAACTGACTGTATTAATTTTTTTTGGAATTTACTAGTTGTAAAATTATAGGTTCTGTAATAGTTAAACCCGTTATCAAAATAAAAAGCATTTTTTTTATCGAATACCTATTATCAACAGATCAAAGAAACTACTAATAAACCCGAAATAAATATGTTATTGATTTCTTAAAGTTCTATATTTTAAAAGGAAAGTTCAAAAAATAAAGGATCAAAATTGAAAATTTATCTCCAAAAATAGAGTCAATTTTGAGATTACTTTTAATCATCGAAAACACAAACTATTTCAAAAAAAAATAAGAATATACAGAAAAAGTTTGAACAAATTACATTCCTAATTTAAATCATATTAAAAATATCAAGGTATTTCCCTTCAAAATTGAATTAAACTTAGGTATACTATTGAACATTGCTTGGGTGTTATATTGAAACAAGAAATACAAAAAAAAAATATTAGATTTTGAAAGATAGATTATGATCGTTGGGAACCATTATTTTACCCACTGTAATTTTTTGGCAATTAAATAAATTTATTATACGGAATTATTTTAAAAGTTGACATTTTTACCTTTAGTATGTATTTTTTATTACATCATCTTTTTCTAACATAACATTTCTTTTTTCTTTCAACATAAATAATTTTTTTTTAAAAATTTATAAATATGTTAGATTGTGTACTTTCGAAAAGGTGAAAAATGTGATCAAACCTTTTAAAAAACGATAATTAATTTCGGAAAATAGCTTTAAAAGGGAATATTAACTTGTAGAAATTAGATTTTTTCTAGGTTTTTCAATTTCACGATGCGGAAAAAATTCTTTTGAATTTGTTATTAAATTTACTTGAAAATTTTTTAGTTTACTTAACCCTTAACCCCTTTCAAATATGACGATTCTCCTCACTAGGGATTATTAACCCACCCAATAAACAGCGAAATAAAATACCCAATAAATAAATAGAAGAGTGTACCAATTTCAATCTTTTTCTTGGCAATTCTATTTGTTAAAAGAATAAGGAAAGGTAAATTTTTTTTTTCGCTTTTACAGTCAGTTCCACTTTTAAGGTACAAACTTTTAACGAAATTTAAGGCACAATAAAAATCTCAAATTAAGGCACAAAATTCATATTCTAGTAAAATAAATTGTAAAAAAAAAAATTGCAAATTTTGTACCTTAATTTGAGAATTTTTTATGCCTTAAATTTCGTTGAAAGTTTGTGTCTTAAAAGTGGAACTGACTGTATCATAAAATCAATATTTTTCAAAAAAATCTTGCTTTTATAAGATACTCATATTTACACTTGTGATCAACTTTAAAGGAATCAATTTTTAACCCAACAGTTTTGGTTTATTAATCTCTTATTTGTAGAACACCAGCACCCTTTTGAAAATCTAATCACAATCCAATTAGGCTATTATTTATTATTTTCAAATCTTAAATAATAGTATTGATTGAAAATGAAAAAAATTACAGTCAGTTTCACTTTTAAGGCACAAACTTTCAACGAAATTTAAGGCACAAAAAAATCTCAAATTAAGGCACAAAATTTGTAATTATTTTTTTTTACAATTAATTTTACTAGAATCTGAATTTTGTGCTTTAATTTGAGATTTTTATTGTGCCTTAAATTTCGTTGAAAGTTTGTGCCTTAAAAGTGAAACTGACTGTATTATCTTTGATTGTTTTTTTTTTTTTGATTAATTTTCCGAAACTTCCAGTTCTATTTTTAAGACACAAACTTTCAACGAAATTTTAGACACAGAAAAATATCAAATTAAAGCACATTTTTATGGAATTTTTTTTTGCAAAAATTATTTTACTAGAATTTGGATTTTGTGCCTTAATTTGAAAATTTTCATTGTGCTTTAAATTTCTTTGAAAGTTTGTGTCTTAAAAGTTGAAACTGACTGTAAATATTTCTTAAAATAATAAAATAACGAGTAGCAAAACAGAAGGATGTAATTTTTTTTATTAAAAATTAGTTTAAATACAATGAATAATCATTTACAATTGAAATAAAAAACATATTATCATATATCTCGTACTTTTTATATACCTTTAGTAACTCATGTTTGCTACAATGTTTGCTTTAAATCGAAAAAGCCACTTCCAATTTGGAAAATTATCTTTTTAGTCAGAAAAATTGAAAGTTTGAAAGGAAAACTTCCAACTCAATAAAAAAAAAATTATTTTCTTGTATTGTATTTTTTAAAAAGTTCATATTTCAAATCGAAAATAAAAATCAAGACAAAAAAAAAAAAAATGATTCTATAAAGAGATAAGTTTGTTTTTAGGAACTAAATTATTTTTCGACCATTTTGGCACACCCACAATAACTTTGATATCAACCATTTTGGCGGGTTTATAATCTTCATTATGTATCTTTAAAAATATTTTTTCAAATTTTAAAAAGAGTTTTATTTCATTTTTTAATTCATTTTTTTTCATTTCCCCCTTTTTGTTTTTTTATTTTTAGATTCTAATAAAATTTGATTTTTGAAAAAATATATTTGTTATTTTTTGGCACTTCTCTTTTTCTCTCTTTTTGTATTTTTTATCATTAATGTGTTATTAATGAATTAAACCTTTAATTTGGTTTATAATGGGCAAGTAATTATTTAGGTTATTGTCAAAACTATTAGTAATGATCCATTTAATAAATAATTTGATATTTTAAATTTTGGATGTGCCAAAAATAATAAAAATTGTTTAGATTGCTAGTTATTTACGAAGTGTAATTATTGGTGAACAATACTGTGATATTAGAACTGGTTTTGTAAATCACAATCTTCCCATGAAAATGGCCGAATAACTTTTTTAAAAATTATTCATTTACAATGGAGGTGAATTATATTTCTTCCCAAACAAAGTATAAATAGAATATTTTGAAAACATCAAAATAATGTTGTTTATTTCTTGAACTCCTTCTTGACAAATAATTCAATTTTTAATAAAATTTAAAAAAATAATTTTGAAAATAATAAATAATTCCAATTTTTATATTATTAATCTGTAAAAAAAATGTTAAATGCTGAATTTAATCATGTTTTCAAATGATACAAATCTAGAGAAAATAAAAAATAAAAATTTCAAAAATTTTATAAATATTTATAAAAAATTAAAAAAAAAAATACTCATTGATTTTTTGATAATTTCAAGGTTAATTCGGATTTTTAATTTCTACTATTGTTGTAAAAATATCAATATTACTAATAATATAATACACATACATACATAATACTTTATTTAAACATTCAATACTAACAACAACCTGGTTTTTTTTCTTCTTCATTTTGTGGTTTCATAGTAGATTCAGATTCAGTCCCAGACTCGGATTCTTGTTCTAATGAAAATTGGCCAATCTGTTTAAAAACCGTTACGTGTAAAAGAAAAGGGCGACAAAAGAAAAGAAATAAATGATGAGTATAAAATTAAGAATATCTAAAAACAAATATTTTGGAGAAAAAGAAACCAAAGTAAAAAAACAAGAAATTATAAAAATATAAAAATATCAAAGGAGTAAAACAATATAACAAACATCTACTGGAATTTGAATCTCCCCATTTTGAACCCTAACATAAATTGATTTTGCTGTTTCTTCGAACACCTAATTATAATTAATAAAAAATAATGATTAAGAGTAAAGATATATATATATATATATATATAATTTGAGATTAAATAAATACCGTAATAAAGTTTCGAATCCACTTTTGTTTTTGTTTTTTTATTTATTTTTTTTTTTTTTTTTTTTTTTTTTGATCTCGTGAAACTTTGAACAACTAAGAATTAAAAATGAATATAAAAGATTTTCCAGTCAAAGGGGCACAGTTGCAGTGGGCGAATTACATGTATTTCACGACTTAGTATGGATATTAGAAGAGAAAATTTATTTTGGGAAATTTAAATTTTTTACATTTTTTCACATTTTTTTTTCCGATTATTTTTTTTGATACCTAATTCATTTGTAAATTTTTTTTTTATTGCAAGATCTATAATCACTTGGAAAAAACCTGCTATTCTAATTTTATTTAAACAATGAAAATGATTTTAGAAAAAAAATATTTATTTATATTGGGATTTTATTTGGATCTTCAATTGATGATCAAAATGAAAATTGTTGTGTTTTTATCAATGTTAGACTCAGAATTTTTGTTTTTGAAATTTTTATGAAAATATATTCATTTATTAGTTTTATTTAAGATGGATATCAACTATTCTTTGATGTTTATTTTCCTAAATATTTCTTATTTGTTCTTCAAAGGTCAATTATAAAAAATAATTGATATTTGAAAAAAAAAAAAATTGGGCTACTTTGACAGAAACAAAGTTTGGATCAATCAAAGAAAAACCCTTACCAAAAAATAGTATTAGAAAAACTGCTCTTGTAGCTGGATCCTTCAATTTTGTTTTTAATCATTGATTTTTTCTTTTATTAATTGATCTTTATTTTAGTTTTCAGATTCTTTTAAGGTTACCATTTAAAAATTGTATTTAACTTTTTTTCCTGTTTGACTTTTTTCCTTTGACTATTATGAAAAATTAAAATTGAAAAATTGAAGTTAGATAAAAATATTACTTCAATTACCATTTCATCCTTTTTTATAAATTTTATGCACAATATAATCAAAATTCCAGAATTTAAAAATCTTGAGGCTGTTTTATTTATTGTTGTCAGTGGTACTACAATTTTTAAAAGTCTATAGCTGAGAAAAAAAAGTCTTTTTTGGAAGTAAAAATTTTGTAATGGATGTGAATATAAAATTTAGTTGAATTCAACTTGGTGATTTACTTGAACAGATAACAACTAATAGTTTTAACAATGATATTGTTCTTATAAAACTGAAATATAGAAAAAAAAATTACTGATGATAAATTTTCACTTTCTTTATGTTTTCCCAGAAATTAAAAGATTAGAGTGAAATCTATGGATTTTACTCGGTTCTTTTGAATCCTTTAATACTACCATTAACTTTTTTTTAATTTGAGAAATAAAAAGAAAATTTCTTAAATTTTCTTTTTATTTCTCAAATTAAAAAAAAGCTAGGCACTCTGTGGAAACTTTTGATTAACTTTTCCAGAATTCAAACGAATAGAGTGAAAATCATGGATTTTACTCAATTCTTTTGAATACCCAACAACACATTACATGGAAAATTTATCATCAGTAATTTTTTTTTCTATATTTCAGTTTTATAAGAACAATTTCATTGCTAAAACTATTAGTTATTATCTGTTCAAGTAAATCTCCAAGTTGAATTCAACTAAAATTCATTGTCAACACATTCATTTAAAAAATTTTTAGGTCAAAAACTCCTTTTTTTCTCGACTGGAGACTTTTAAAAATTGCAGTACCACTGACAACAATAAATACAACAGCCCCAAAAAAATGAGGTTCTGGAGTGTTGATTCTATTGTGTACAAACTTTAGAAAAAAGGATGAAATGATTAATTCAATTAATAGTTTTATCTAACTTCAAATAGATCAATTTTGTTTTTTCATACTTATGATTGCCAAGATAGATATCCCCAAAGTTATTATAAAATTAAAGTGTCTTAGCATTAGTAACCAAAACAACTTTGGTTTGACTGATAAACTAAAAATAATCGGTAATTATAAAAGATCTCTCTTGAAATGAAGGTTAACTGTTCTGGATAGTCTTTTCGGAAAATTAATTTTTGATATGATTGGAAATTTTCTTTTTTGTTGGATTTTTCACAAGTTTTCTTTAGGACAGAGCTGGAATGAATAAAAAGATTCAAGAAGCATTATATTTGACATTTTACATTTTTTCAGCAAACAAAAAGTCCTTAAACAATTTTAATTGTTGAAACTTTTATTCCAACAACCAAGAGATCTGTTGATTTTCAAGGCATTTACCTTTCAAACGCTCAAATTGGTTCGAACAATGCACCGAAAAAGACATGAATTTCTTGAAAACCGACCATTAAAGCTTTTGAATAATTAAAATTTAACTTTAAAAATGCCTTGAACAGAAAAAAAGTAGCCTCCCAACGACTATTTTTCAAAAGATTGATAGAGAATAAAAAATTGTTTGGATGATTGTTGAACAAAAGAAAAATCAATACTAAACTGTTCTAGGGGCTTAGTTGAACTCTAACTATTGGAATATATGCTTCTACATTTTTTGATCTTAAAATAAAGGGATTTTTTTAAATAACAAACCTTTTCTATATTTGTTGAAGTGTTTGCGCTTGTTTCGTAATACAACAGCCCATGCTCCTTTGCAAACTTTTCGCCTTCTTCATAAGACACCACTCGATCATAACTCAGATCAACCTTATTCCCAATAAGCGTAATTTGTACGTTGAAAGAAGCATTTAATCGAATGTCTTCCAACCAACTTTTGAGGTTATTAAAAGATTCGCGTTGTGTAATATCAAACACTAACAAAGCTCCCACAGCACGCCGGAAATACGGCCTAGTAATTGATCTAAAAGATTCTTGACCTGCTGTGTCCTTGGGGGTAATCAAAAGATTACGAGAAGGAAATGAAAAAAAAATTAATAAACAAACAGTATTTGGGTTGTGTTTAAGAGTAAGTGCTTGCTCAAAAAAAAAAAAAAAAAAGCGCTGATAAATTTCAGGATTTGTGTTTTGTTTTCTGTTAAATATCATGATCTAAGAAATCAAAAATCAAACCCAAATTTGAAGAAGTATTGTATGATCCATTATTTCAAGTGGTATGCTTCCGAATTCGACACCAATTGTAACATCATAATCTGTTTGAAATTCGTCATGCAGATACCTCATAAGTATACACGATTTACCAACACCAGAGTCACCCACAAGAATTAGTTTGTACATTTTGTTTCTGCTCATTGTTACGTATCCGAATAAAATACAATTTTGAAAAAATGAAATTTTGACTCACGGTATCAGAAAAAAACTTTTCGACATCTTGAAAAGAGACTCAGTTTTTATTTATTTTAAATAGATTGGAATTTAATTTCCTCTTAGAGCACTAATTACTCAATATTTGTTTAGAATATGTATTACCTATTCATAATTCTCTTAAAAATTAATCAATTCTCAGATACATTATAATTATTTTTTTGAAGACAGTTAACATATAATTACCTATCATAAAACTTTTTATCAAATTTCAAGAAGGAATCTTCATTAATACTTGAAAAAAGATAATTTCAAATTAACTTTGAAGATCTTTTTGTTTTTTCTAATAATTATCAGTTAAATATTTGGAGAAATTGTTATAATTTTTTTTTTTGTTAAGGGACTAGATTCACCCTAGATTCATATATACCAAAGTATATTGTAATTGGGTGTAAATAGTATTAGTACTGTATGGTTCACATGGCTCTAAAAAATCGATTCTAAATATTATATACAATAAATTATTGGATTTTTTAAGGGACTAGACTATATTAAATTTTTTTACATAAATTTAATAGGGATTTAGAAATTTTTTTACCAATTACTTAGATTTGAAATCAAAGAGAAAAACTTCTTATTATAGTAATGAAATCTCGAGAAATGACATTCATTAAATTTAGTTATTGTTTTTTAAGAAATAAAAAATTTTTTCTTTTTATCGCTTTCTTGAAAGTTGTTTTTTTCAACAATTCGCAAAAATACAAAAAATAATAAAAAAATATGAGCAAGAAAGCAAAAACTTGTTGATTTGTGGAAGAAGTACAAAAAATAAATTTAATAATAAACCTGAAAAGCTTTTTTTGGATTTGCATGAAAAAGAGTTTGATTCGAAAAAAATATGTAATATATGCTTTACTCAAAATAATAGTTTTTTATTATTTTCTCTATACCATTCTTTTTTTTTCATGAAACCACTTTTTGAGTTTAAGTTCTTTTATTTTTGTCAAATTTGAAGTTTTAAAAAGTTGTCCCAAATTAACATTCCAAAAGTTTTTGCCAGAGTTAAAAAAAATAAAAGAAAAGAATAAGAACTATTTTTTTAAAAAGTAATTATTGAAAAAACAAATTGAGTTCTTTATAGAGTCAAGTTGGGCGAACAGAGGGAAAGAGATAATATTCATTAGTTTTCAATTATTTTTCGTTTTTCCAAATGAGAAAAAATTTTAATTTTGAGAAAATAATTAAATCCAAAATTGATCAAAAAATTCTGATCCGATATAGATATTTTTTTTAAAAAAAATTGTTAAAATCATTTTTTTTGGTATTTATTGTAAAATTGTTTTAAAAAACAAATAAAAAAAAGTTCTAAAATTGAAAAAGCCTGTTTTTTTATCAATTTTAAAGATGTTTCAAGATAATGATACTTTATTTAGTTATAGGTCAAAAAAAAAAAAAGATTAATAGAGACTAGTCCCTTAAGGGGTTAGTTTATATCATTTATATGTATACATTCAAAGTATTTCACTTTTATATATTAATTTTATAAGTGTTTCATTGCACATATGTCTTGAAAAAGTCGATTAGTACAAGAATATAATTTGTTGATCTTAATACAAAAAAGATACTTGTATTTGTTCAAAATTCTAGACTTTGGAAAACAAATTAGTATATCGAGAAAAATTTATTGGCGAAATCTTCAATATGTTTAATTCAAAGATACAATATATATAGATTTCTTAAATTTGTCTCCAAAAGAAGATCAATCGATAAAAAATTTGATTTTAAAAAAATTTAAAAAAAACTCAAAGTTTATTTTTCACAAATTATTTTCAATTATGGGAAATATTTGCCAATACAATTAAATTTATGAAAAGGGAAATGAAAGAATTCTAATTTTAGTTTTTTTATATTTATTATTTTTGAGTAAATTTTTTCAAATTAAAAAAATTAAAAAAATATGTTAATTTTGGGAGTTCTCAAATTATATTTATCAAATAATAGAGTTACTATTATTTTGAGTTCTTTTATTAGATTTGGAAAAGGAATATAAAATAAAAATTTCAAAAATGAGAATTTTTAATTGTGATCATTAGTACCAACTCAAAATAAATAATTGTTTAATAATATTTATAATAGAATTTGTAGATTATTTGATATTTAGAGTTCTAATATTATTTGTTTTCAATTACAAAAATTTTAATTATACTTTATCAAAATGTGAATTTAATAAATTAATTTTAAAATAATAGTAGAATGGAAAAAATATGTTATCAAATTTTTTAGATATTTGGTTTTAGAAATTGACACATAAAATTGATAAAAAAACTATATTGGTATTGATCTTCAATTTCAAAAATAGTAAAAATCTCAGGTTGAAACAATTTAAAAAAATGTTTGAAAAAATATTTTTATGTTTCTTTAATTAGTTTTTTTTTTTTTGAAATTAATTGTTATTATATATATATATATATAATATTCTTTGATATGACTTTATAAATTTTAAAAATTTATCTTATGATACAAATAGAATTGTAATTTCAATTTCATAAAAAAAAATTCCATATTAGAGAATAAAATACATGTATGACAAATAATTCAGGATCACGTTCAAGCAGTTGTACCAATTATGACAATTTGGAAAAAATATAAATGTAAAACTTGATAGTATTATATGGTAATAATTTGCTTGTTGTTGTCAGACATGAATTAATGATGAAACCCTTTCAAAAAGTCAACATTGTATTAGAAGATATAGATATCTAATTAAAAAAAAGTTTTATTTTTAAAACAATCAGACCCCGATCTTTAAACATTAGTTTATATTATTTAAGTTTTTTTCCAAAATTAAAAAAGGGTTAAAAAATAAATCACCTTCTGCAAAAATGAACGGTTTTTTTTTTATAAAAATCTCACAGTCCAAGAATAAAATTAGTATTTTAATTATAATTTGTTTTTTTTTTTTGCTTCTTTTTACAATACAACAATTAACCTGATACCCAATAACACATCTAACTACAAATTCATTTTAAAGGTTA
The DNA here is from genome assembly GCA_027625915.1 of Anaeramoeba flamelloides. Taxonomy (NCBI): domain Eukaryota; family Anaeramoebidae; genus Anaeramoeba; species Anaeramoeba flamelloides. The sequence goes on along the minus strand of JANTQA010000032.1, from coordinate 3,758,035 downwards.
ATTTTTGAATATTTTTGGAAACTATTAAAATTTGAATTAAATTCATCTTAAATATTTGATTATTATTGATATTTTAAAAAATTTTTGTTTTTTTTTAATTGGATGTAATTAATTGAATAAGTTTATCTTTTTTTTTTGATCAAAATTTTATCTTTTCTTTCTGAAATTATTTTTTTTTATAGGTGGTAGAACTTGAAGAAACGAAAATAAACCCCATTCCAAAAAATAGGACAGATCCAAACTCAAAAATAGGTAAAAAAAAAACTCAATTTATTGTATTTTTCCAAACCTAATATAAAACCACATTTAAGTTACTCAGTATTAATGTTTTTATAAGTAATATTTTTAACCCAAATAAAAGATTAAAATAACAATAAAACTTAAAAATAAAAACAGGTGTGTCCAAAATAATGAAAAGAGTGAGAACAAAAAATATATTGGTAAATTTGTTGAAATTTCACCAACAATTGTTGATCGATCAAACGTTAAGATACCATCTATCAATTTTATGTCATTTTTCAATTTAACAAACTCAACACTAACCTTCTATCTCAACCATTTAAAAAATTCCAGATCAAACGAAATAGATTACAGAACTGCAAAAAAGGAAATGAAAACAAAACAAAAAAGATAAAAAAATGAAATAGAATGTAAAATCAAAATTATTTCCAAATTGAATTTAAAGTGCGGTATTGGTGTTCTTTCCACTATCTAAACTGTTTCCAAATTTTTGGAATATAGTTTATATGTTATATAGATTAGTTTGAAATTAACAGATTTAAGAACATTGGGTATTCGGAAAAAAAAAAAAAAAAAATACTGATCTAAGAGATATAATACAATATTTACGAGTTCAAAGAACGGTGATTTATATTGTTATAACACTTGATGAATTTCTTTATTTTGAGTATAAAGTGAATCCAAAAATAGTAATTATAACCTGTAACTTTTTAACAAAGATAATAAAAAATCAACAAAAGAGTTTTTTTTAATTGTCTACCTTGGATAAAAAAAAAAAATTCTTTAAAACCATCTAGGATTCGTTTTCTGACCAATAAATTCTAAAAACAAGGGTTTAGAAGCCATTTTCGATTCCTTAATTATTTTACTAATCTGGGCTGTTTTGGCATTTTTTTTTCAAGTGACTTATAGGTTTTTTTATATCTATTACTATTTCAGATACCTTTTCAAGTTTCTAAATCCAGTTAGTTAATTATTATTTTGCAAACTTGGGTCTGATAATAGTATTGATTTACTATTTTAAGTATGTTACTACAGTCAGTTCCACTTTTAAGACACAAACTTTAAAGGAAATTTAATTCACAAAAAAAAATCTCAAAATAAGGTACAACATTTAAATACTAGTAAAATAATTTGTGTAAAAAAAAATTACAAAAAAAGTACTTTAATTTGAGATTTTTTTTGTGCCTTAAATTTTGTTGAAAGTTTATGTACTAAAAGTGGAACAGACTGTAAATTTGATTTCAATTTTGTTATACGTTTCTTAGAATTGGCCCATGAGGTGTTATAATTTTAACATATTCTTCATCACAAATGTTTGGGAACTGGATCTTTACTCTGTAATTTTTTTTTCTTTTTTTGTTTTTTGGGTGGGGATAGGTTTTTAGAGTCTTTTTTTTTTTTTTTTTAGCTACAGACTATAACAAAAAATATTAATTTTTTTAAGAGATTGTTATAAATTTGGAATATAGATTTTAAAAAAATCTAAATATTCAGCTTATCCTTCTAAATCAAAAAACGGCTGTATATTCTTCTCATTTCAAAAATTTACAATATTTCCTATTCAAATAGACATATTTTGAAATTAAAAGATATCTTTTTTTTTCTTATATTTTGAAGGAAAGATATTAAAAATCTATTTTTTATTTTTAAGTGTTGATGAGTAATATTCTTATTTTGGATACTCCAGCCGAAAGGAAGAATACTTGGACCATTATTTTCCTAATTATAAGATTTTGGAAACCAACTTTTTTCAAATTTTGAAAAAAGTAAAATAAAATAAAAATGAAAAAAAAATCTAGATAAAAATAAATTGAAATCCGATTTATATATTAAAGATCTTTAAATTGTATGTGTATTTCATTAACAAATCAATATTTCTGGAAAATGTTTTTTTCAAAAATTCATTTTTAAACCACCTTTACATTTCGGCTCTTCATTTATATAAAAAGTAAAATGTTTAAAATTTGAGAAATACCATATTTCATAGTAAAAATTACTGGAACTCAAAAGTAAGATCAATGAATAAAAGAAAAATTAAATCATTAAAAACAAAAGGGAGTATTCCACACAATAGTAGTTGTTCTAATACTATCTTTTGGTATGGGCTTTTCTTTGATTGATCTTATTATTAAAAATTTGTTGAAAAAATTGACTATTTTTGAGATCTCCAAAATCACACTAATCAATTTGGATTTCAAGAAATAAAAAGTAGTCCTAAATTGTAATTGTTGATAATGATCTAGTGATTTATTCTTTGAAGATAATTTTTTCTACCATTAATCGATTTTACTTTTCATTTTCAATAACGTGTAAAAATTAAAAATCAATTTGAACTTTTTTCCGGTTTTGCTTTTTTTCCCAAATTGTAAGACGGAAATCGATCAACCAAGAAAAAATAAAACAAGACTTTGTTCATTATCTTTAACCAAAGTTTGTTGAAAAAAAAATAAAGTTTTTCATCACCTCAAAAAAGTAAAGAGTTTTTTTGAAATAACCTCTAATCGTACAACACTTTATGAAAATAGTTGTTCAAGAACATTTCACTAAAGGTAAAACTAATTTAAATTTATTCAAAAGCAAAAGGTAATCTTTGTTAGATAACAAATTCTAAACATTACAACAACAACTTTTAAAGTTAAAGTGTTATTTTTTTTCATTTTAGCAAAACCAACAAATCTTTTTATTATGGGATGTTTCCAAACCAAAAAAAATGATGATCAAAAAGTAGCTTTGCGTACAAGCAATAACATTGATAAAGAACTTGACAAAAATAAAAAAGAACAAGACTATGAAACAAAGATTCTTCTTTTAGGTAATTTCGATCACTTTGACTTTTAATAATCCTTTTTTAGTTCTCATTTCTTTTTATGGACAACCAAAAAATGACTTGTTAACCAATTAAGAAATTTTCACCTAACACACAAACTGCTTAAAATTACAATCATAGGCCCTGGTGAATCAGGAAAATCGACACTTTTTAAGCAAATACAATTAATTCAAGATCGGGAATTTGATGAGGAATTTTTACAATCATACATACCTTTAATACGCCAAAATTTGGTTTCTCAAATGAAAATCTTATTAGAAAGCTCTGATCGGTTAGGTATTCCAATACAAAAACAAGTAAGTTTTAAAATTTTGTTTTTCACAATTTCGCAAAATGAAAACAAAAAAAAAACCTTTGTGTTCAGTAAACAAAGAAAAAACAGAAAAAAAAGCGAGTTATAATCCTTAAAAAGTTTTCTCTTGATAATTTTCACTCTTTCTTCTCTCAGTAATTATCTTTCTGTAATTTATTTTTTTTCTTATTTTTTGAAATTAAAAAAGAAGAGTTTTTACTTCTTTCAATTTCTCAAGCACCCAGTTCAAATCTTTCTTCGTGATACTAAATCAAAAAAATCAATAACTTACAAATCTGAAATTACTGTTTGGAAAAAAAGTGAAACAGGAAATAAAGATCAACACAATTTTTAATTGGAAGCATTAATAGAACCTGAAAATGAAAACTAAAATCAATAAAAAAAAAAAAACAAATACCTGCAAAAAATAATTCGTTCCATTATTTTCAATCAAATCAACAAAAACAATTTAGGCCTACTTTTTATTTGTTGAAATCCAAATTGATTAGAGTGATTTTGGAGATCTCAAAAATAGTCAATTTTTTCAACAAATTTTTAATAATAAGATCAATCAAAGAAAAGCCCATACCAAAAGATAGTATTAAAAAAACTCTTATTGTACTGAATCCTCCATTTTGTAAACCGTTTTCGAGTCAAAGTTCACAATTGTAATTTTCCAATTACGTGTTCTTAAAGGATTTGAATGGGGATTAGAAGAAAAAAATTTATTTTGGAAATTTGTTTTTTTCTCATTTTTTCACATTTTTACTTGTTTTTTTTTTATTTCTTATTAACATCCAACCCATTATAAATTTTTATTCTATTATTGCAGGAACGATAGTAACTTGGTAAAAACATGTCATTTTAATAGTACTTAAACAGTAAAAATGAATGTAGAAAAATCAGATTGATTTATATTAAAAATTTCTTTGGATCTTCAATTGATGATCAAAATGAAAATTGTTGTGTTTATCTCAATAGGGCCCTAAGAATTTTGGGTTTTTCAATTTTTATGAAAATGTATTCCATTATTAGTTTTATTTAAGATGGATATCAACTATTCTTTGATGTTTATTTTCCTAAATATTTCTTATTTGTTCTTCAAAGGTCAATTATAAAAAATAATTGACATTTGAAAAAAAAATTGGGCTACTTTGACTGAAACAAAGTTTGGATCAATCAAAGAAAAACCCTTACCAAAAGATAGTATTAGAAAAACTGTTCTTGTAACTGAACCTTCAATTTTGTTTTTAATCATTGATTTTTTCTTTTATTAATTGATCTTACTTTCAATTTTCAAAAATTTCCCAAATTAAAAACCCTGTTGATCTTTTTTTTCCCAAACGGAAACCTACACAAAAAATAAAATTTAGTTGTTTCTCAAAAAAATTATCACATGATAAAAAAAAGCTAATTTTTTTTTAATAATTTTTATAATAGAACTACCAAAATCACAGAATCTGAAAAGTGAAAAATTTCCACTTCCTACACATTTAATATTATAAAAATGTAGGTACATCTGATCATTTGTAAAATTTTTTATTGAGAGAATATTACTGAACAAAGATTTTTTGGGTGCCATAAGATATGGAAACTATGAAACCAAAATATCATTAATTAGTCTATTTGTGAAAAGATCCAAACCAAATCAGAATTGAAATCGTTAAATTTTCAATTTTTTTGAACAATTTTTTTTTGATTAAATTTTTTGGTTTTATTAAATCTGTGTTTTGAATCAAGAAATGTGTTCCGGTGGATCGTTGAAATTAATCAAAGAGTAAACCAACAAAATAGACATGAAAAAACCTAAGCTATTTTCAAAAAAAACAGGGCAAATTTATTTTAAAATATCTTTATTAAACCCAATCATTATAAAATTATTTAAAGATACAAAATTATTCACAATCATTTTTTCATTTTTAAGAATAATTCAATTTATTTTTTAGTATGACATAACATAAATAAAAGATATTAAAGTTTCAGATCACGATTTTTATAATATTTTTCAATATTAGAAAAATGATGATTATTCTTTTCTTTGTGATTGAAAAAATTAGTTTTTTTAAGACGGTTAATTCTTGATAAAGATTTCAAATGGAATGAAAAACATATAACTGTATTTTATTGTTTAAAAAATGAATTATTCACTTATCATGTTAGCTGTTTTTTTTTTATTGAAATTGTCAGTGTATTGTTTTCACCAAATAAAAGTGCAATTTTTTTTTAATTTTTTGGGAATATTTTAATAAATATATTTTAAAATAAATACATCAAGTGTTGATTAAATAAATATTAATATTCCACCTAATTTGATATTACAAGTTTGTAAATAAAACGGCTAACAGTAAGAATTTTTTAAGAAATGTAAAAAAAAAAAGCACCACTTTTCTGGAATTGGCTTATATCTTAAACAAATCTTTTCTTTTTGAAGAGCCAAAAAGAAAAATCACATTTCAAAATAAACTTGTTTAAATTAAGAATGAAAAATATTTTTCAATCAAAGTTTATGTTGTTTCAGACAATTGCATTATTTTTTTTTAGAAATTATTTTTGAAATTTATCTTCAATTTTGAAATTAAAGTAATTTATAAAGAGTTATATTATTGATAGGTATGTATAAAAATTTTAAATTTCTGATAGTGAAAAATTGATAATTCAGAATTAGTAAATTTTTAAGAAAAAAGTAAAATCTTATTTAATTATTTTAAAAAAAATTGAGTAATTCAAGATTTTTAAATATCTGAACGGATTAGAAATGAAATTTTAAATTGGTTTTTTTGAGTCTAATGACCTTTTAATTTTTTTTAAAATAATTATCAAAAAAAATTGAGAATTTTGAAAAATATTTTTTTCACAAAATTGACTTTCAGGACAATTAAAGCACTTTTCCCACTAATTCCCACTATTTCGATTTTTAAAAATATATTTGAATGAATTAAAGAGTTTTTATCAAGTTTTTATTTTTTTATCTTCTCGATCCTTTTCTGAATTCATCAAGAAAATCCAATTTACTTTTTCAAATTTAACGTTTTTACGAAAAGAGAATAATGTTTGTATTAATTTTTGAAAATTTGACACTTTGATCTGAAATGCAAAGAGGTGTGTGATATTAAAAAAATTCTATAAAAAATGTTCAAATTACATTTTTGAACATTTTGGAGAAAAGTATTTTTTTCATATGATCTATTCAACCCTTTTTGCAAATACATTAATTTAGCAACAACTCGAAAAAAAAGTCTGAAAAAATAAATTTTGAATGTAATACAAACCAAACTGAAAATGACAAAGAAAGAATCAAAATATTTTAAAAAAAATTTAGAGAATTTAAAACTGTTGATTATACAACCATAAATATGGTATTTGTTGGTAAACGAGAACAGGATGTATTTGTTTGCCTTTTAAAACAAAAGTATTTTTCTTGCAAGTGATTTACGTTTTTTTTTTTTTTTTTTGCATAAAATGATAAATACTAACATAAAATTATTTATGGAGCGATGGTTCAGAAAAAAATTGACAAGGATGGTTTTTTTGTTTGAATTGGCAAGAGATTTAAGTTCTGTTAACTGAAATTATTTTAAGGGTAAACAGTTATTAATCCAGCAACAGCCCAAGGCAACATTGTTATTATTGTTGATAATGTTTTAAAAAAAATTCTACACTACATTGTTTTATGTGATAAATATGATTCCCGTATTGTCAAAGATTATTTTGATCCTGTTCGTTTTCTGAAAACCCAAATTTATTTAAAAAAAGAAACTTCAATTTTTTTTTTTTTTACATTTTTTATTTTAACTTTTTCTCATTATTCTATTTCATCAGAATTTTTGCTAGTGGTTTAATAGTTGATAAGTGCTTAGTTTTTTTAAAATGTGAAAAAAGTAATAATTCCATAATGTGCCAATCCTATCACGAATGACACCTATCTATCTATCTATTAATATATATATATATATATATATATATATATATAATTCTGAGAAACAATTAATTCAACCCTACTTTCAAAAAGGAGTTTATTTTCTATTTTTTTATATATTTATTCAATCAAAAATATCAAATATATTATTTTTAAACATTCTGCTTAACTTTCATTTTAGGAATTTGGAAATTTAATTAAAAAAACTAAAAAAAGGCTTTTGTGGAATGAAGAAATTGCTACGGGTTTAAGTGAGCTGTGGCAGGATTCGGGAATACAAAAATCTTTAGAATTTAAAGATAAAAAATTCCATCTATATGATTCAATAGAATAGTATGTTTTATTTTATTTATTTATTTATTCAAAAAAAAAAAAAAACTGATTCTTAAATACTAAATCTACTTATATAATCAACATGCCAATTTATTAATTTGTTTTTCATATAAATTCTGTTTTTTTTTTTTTTAAAGTTTTTTTGAAGAAATTGATCGTATTTCTTCAGAGTTTTATTTACCAACAAATGAAGATGTTCTCCGTACGCGTGTAAAATCCATTGCAGTTGAAGAAGCAAAATTTAAAATTGAAAATTTTGTTTTAAATGTGATTGATGTTGGCGGACAAAGAAGCGAAAGGAGAAAATGGTAAAATTATTTTTTATTTCATTTTTTATTTTCAAATTTTTTTGCAATAAAATTTTTAAAAAGAAAATAGAATCTTGAATTGATTTACAAACAATTATAATCAAGAATAATAATAAAATATATTCGAATACATTTATTAAAAATTTCTTTTCAAACTTAAGTGATTCCAAATAACAAAATCTTTAAATTCTGATAACTTATTTCTTAATATTAATAAAAAAAGTTTTGAATAATATTTATAAACCCATTTTAAAAGATGAAATAGAATAAATATAACGAATACATTCCAAAAATCTTTTATCCCACTTTTTAGAAAATTACTAAAAATGTATGGGTTATTTTTGAAGAATATTGATTATTTCATCTTGATTTAATCTGAAAGAAAAAAAATATAAGGATTTTTTTTTTCTATTAAAGGATGCGTACTAAAAGTTTACCTTTTCACCGTTAGGTTTTTTTTAGTTTTTGAAATTAACAGAAAATTTAAGAAAATTTTGGTTGATTTCAAAAATTAAAAAAAACTAGAACACTTAACAGAATAAACAGAAAAACTCGAAAAAACCTAGACACTTGACGGGCACTTTCGTTAGGTTTTCCAGAATTTAAAAGAACCGAGTAAAATCCTAGATTTTATTCAATTCTTTTGTATTCTGGGAAAACGCCATTAGGTTTTCTTGACGGACACTTTCATTAGGTTTTTTTTAATTTTTGAAATGAACAGAAAATTTAAGAAATTTTTGGTTTATTCCTAAAATTAAAAAAAAACGGCTGTTAGGATTTCCAGAATACAAAAGAATTGGATAAAATCTATGAATTTGCTCGGTTCTTTTAAATTCTGGAAAAGAGAGGTACTTTACGACACTTGACGGACACTTTCATTAGGTTTTTATAATTTTTGAAATAAACCAAAATTTATTTAATTTTCTGTTCATTTCCTTAAATTAAAAAAAATTGCCGTTAGGTTTTCCAAAAATTAAAAGAATTGAGTAAAACCAAATATTTTACTTAATGTGAATTCTGGAAAAGATAGGCACTTGGCATAACTTAACGGCACCTCAGTAATCCTTAATTTGTATTAGAGGTATTATTAATCCAAGTGAATGTTGATGAATTCTCTCAACAAATCACATATTCTCCATAAATTGATAGGTATTTTGTTCCATTTCTTATTCAGTTTTATAATAGTACAAAAAGATTTAAATCTACCAGAAGATTTCTTCAAAAAAATTAAAATTGAAAACTTCAAGTTAGACAAAACTATTATTTTTCAATTACTATTTCATCCTTTTTTCTAAAGTTTATTTTCAATTTAACCAATATACCAATGCTTAACGATCTTGGGGCTATTATATTCATTGCCGTTAATAATATTGCGATTTAAAAGTCTTAAGCCTAGAAAAAAGGGTATATTTTGGGGTTAATTTTTTTAACTTAGATGTGACAATTAATTTTAGTTAAATTCGGCTTAAGAATATTTTCTTGAATATATAATAACTAATGGTTTTGAAACACTATATTCATCTTAAAAAACTCAAATACAGAAAAAAAAAAAAAAAAATTACTGATGATAGATTATCGAAAGTATTCATAGAGTGCCATCAAGTGCCGTAGAGTGCCTAGATTTTCTAGGATTCAAAAGAATAGAATAAAATCCTAAGATTTTCCTATACCTTTTAAAATCTGGGAAACCTAACTAGAAGTGTCCTTCAAGTGCCTAGCTTTACTTGAGATTTTCTGTTTTATCTGTGAAGTGTTCTAGGTTTTTTTTGAGGTTTTCTATTTTATTTGTGAAGTGTTCTAGGTTTTTTTTACTTTTTGAAATGAACAGAAAATTTAAAAAAATTTTCGGTTTATTTCAAAAAGTAAAAAAAAAACCTAACGAAAATCTATTGATTTTACAGATAAACAGAAAACTCAAGAAAAACTAACGGCGGTTTTCCAGAATTCAAAAGAATTGAGTAAAATATTTGATTTAACTCCATTCTTTTAAAATTTTGGAAAACCTCATTGAGAGTGTCCTAGGTTTTTTTTTACTTTTTGAAATAAACCGAAAATTTTTTTAAATTTTCTGTTCATTTCAAAAATTAAAAAAAACCTAAGGGAAAATCAAAAAAAAATCTTTTTTTCAATTTAAATCAATAAATAATTCTTTATTAGTCAAAATAATTGATTACCCATTTGAAAGGTATTTATCAGATTTGAAATGCTTTTGAAAGATATTAAAATAGCCTCTTAACCGTGATTAAGAATTTTAAATTTTTTACTATTAAATTTGAAAAAAAATTCTAAACTGGAAATTGTCATTTTCCAACTTAAATTGAAAAAATATTATAAAAATTATTTTTGATCCAAGGTCTATTATTAACCAATCATAGTGGTTATTATAAGCGAAGTTATCAAAAAGTCAAAAATTGCAAATATTTATTTTTTTTTGAAAAATTTTTTTTTATTATGCTGATATGATAAAATTGAGAAAATATAATTTTTTCAAAAAATCTGGAATTTATTGTACTTATGATAAAATTTTAACATTTATGCGAATAAATGTGATAAAAAATCAATTTGTTCTATATGTAATCTCTTTATCATATAACATTTTTTTATTGTTTTTATTTTATTATATTTGATAAAAATATGTTAAATTATCAGTTATACTGAAAAATTAGACCCTTCTCTATTTTTATAAGGGCTTGAGTTTATTATCATTTTGATTTGAAATTATTTCAAAGTTTTTTGGACATAATTCAAAAATAATTTGTATACCTAATAAAAGATTATAATATATTTAATATATAACAAGTTTAAAAAAAATGAAAGATGAATAAGAACTAAGATAATAAAAAAAAAACCTCGAGATTAGAGTCGATAATCAGAAAAGAAATATACGAACAAACCATAATTTTCAAAAAAAAAAAAAAATGTTAAAAAAAATAGCGTACTTTCATTTGAACGTTTCGTACAAAATTTCTCAATTTATTTAGAAAATTTAAATTGTTGACAATATGATTTTTTAATTGTAAATGTACACATTGTAACACAAATTACATAGCCTCAATTTTCTTAATGTTTTATTTGGATTTTAAAACATTTTTTTTTTTGACTTCATTTTTAAAAAAAATAAAAATAAAAAAAAGAAAAGAAAAAAACAATAATGAAAATATAGTATCAAAAAAAACAAATAAAAATTTGAATAAATGAGAAAAAATGATTTTTATTTAAAAATTAAAAAAAAAAATTGAGAAGACTATTGAAATAAACTTATAGAATTTGTTCTATTTCTTCAATAAAACTGGGTCCATTTGGCTGAAAAAGAGTTTTACTAAGATTTTTCAACGAATCTTTTGAAAAACGTAAAAAATTATTGGTAAGTAAGAAATAACAAAAAAAAAAGTCAATTTAACAAATTAGATCTTGAATTAAATGCAGATCAAAATCAAAAAAATTCATTCTTTTCGTTTTATTCTATATGGTAGCAACCAAAATTATCCAATAATAAACTAATTATAAATAGTATGTTATTATTGTTGATTGTAACCTTATTCAAGAATAATAACATTTAAAAAAATAAATTAATTTTAAATTATATTTTTGCTGATAAAATGTTCTCAGATATCAAAAAAAAATTCATATTCGTAATGATTAATAAAAAAATATGTTTTTATTAGTTCTTTATCTGGAATTTTAATTATTATTAAAAACAGTGCATAGATTTATATTTTAATTTATTATTATTAATAATAATCTCACTCTTTTTTATTTTTCTTTAGGATACATTGCTTTGAAGAAGTATCAGCAATCATCTTTTGTGTTTCTCTCACGGGGTATCATCAAACTCTTATTGAAGATAATTCAGTTAATCGCATGGAAGTAAATTTTCTTATTAATTTATTTATTCCCCCATTTTTTTTTTTTTTTTAATGTTATTAATTTTGCTAATTTAACTTTTTCATATATTTTATAAATTAAAAGGAAGCATTAAATTTATTTAGTGATATATGTAAATCCCCATGGTTTTTAAATTCAAGCATTATTTTATTCTTAAATAAGAACGATCTTTTCGAAGAAGATATCAAAAAAATTGATCTTTCAGTTTGTTTCCCCGAGTACAAAGGGGGGAAAGTTTATGAAAATGCTATTGTATATATACAAGAACAATTCATATCGGCAAGTGGATTTAAAAAAAACCTATCTAAAAGAAATGTTTATCCTTTTGTAACATGTGCCCTTAATACTGAAAATATTGAATTTGTTATAAAGGCTGCTTTGGATACTATAATGAGAAATAATTTAAAATATTATGGGATTTATTAAAAAATAAATATAAAATACAATTCTTAATATAAATTTAAGTTATATATATATATATAGATAGATCTTTTTTTGAATATGAATAAATAATATCTTTCAGATATTTTCTAGTTTTATATTTTCATTTTTAGTTGTCTATGTAATAATTTACCAAAAATGTCTATTTTTTTTTTTTTTTTACTTTTACTTTTCAATAAAGTTGCTCACAATTTTAAATAAACTTATCATAGGTACTTTGTTCGTTATTTCAGTAGATTATTCTTTAACTTTTAAAAAGATAAAAATGTAACCTCTTTAATTTTGGAAACTTTGGAGTTATTCCAAATTTCCATTTTTGAAGGGTTTAAGTTACTCCTATTTTTTCTTTTGTAAAAGATTAATTAAAATGGGAGGTGGATGGATTCATAGAAATAATTGATAAATATGTAGTGGTTAGATCTTAAAAAACTGTGCTTGTTCAGATCATGGACAGTTTCAAGTGAACTAAATGTAAATCGAGCTTTTCAAGGTTAAATGGATTCAAATGAATTGGTATTTACATACAATACTCTCATTCAGTACTTGTACTGTGTTTTTTAGACCAAGTTGATATTTTTACTCATTTATGTGAAAAAAAGTATTTGTGAAACTTGCAAATAATGATAATAATAATATATATAAATATATATCACAGGTATGACGATTTTGTTGATGGCATGAAACACGTTGGCGCACGCGTGAGCGACGCGTAAAATTCGAAACTCTGATATGATATACCTATATATATATATATATATATATCACAGGTATATATATATATATATGTATGTATGTATGTATTTATTAAATTTTTGTTAAAAGGAAAAATAAAAAATAAAAACGGGCTAATTCCATGTGTTTTTACCGCATAGACTAAAGAGTTTTTTCTATTAATACATCTCAAAAATTCTTCATAATTGAACTAAAAAATAATCAATAAATAAAATATAAAGGTGTTTAAAATAATAGAAAGAATATTTTATTGTTTATATTTTTTATGGCTTGTTACCAAAAGGAAATTAACAAAAAATTTCAAATTAAAATTTTTTTGGCGAAATTCAATATTTTTTAAAAACTAAAATTTATGATTGATCACAAAAAAAAATAAAAAAGAAAAGTACAAAAATAAAAATCAATTAAATACAAATGATTTTTTCTCAAATTTATCACACACAAATTGGGTTTTGTAATTTAATCTTTGTTGGTTCATCAATTTCTATTTTTTATGTTAAAGTAAATTATGATTATAATAGAATTTGTAAAATTTAGAAAGAAACAAGATAATAATTATTAAAAGTAATTTAATAGTGATAGAACTTATACTTCTTTTAACATATTCGGTGAACGTATTTCCATCATTTCAACAAAATTTTTAAAAAAAAATGTAGAAAGTAGTGGTTTTGGACAATAAAGCAACGAAAGGAATTGTTTGTAAGTTATTTTGTAAAAAAGTAAATAATAAAAAATGAAATCATTCTTTTACAAAATCTAGGAAAGGATTCCTTGTGAAATAACTGGTTAAAAATAACAAATATGATGATGGATGATGTTAAAAATAGGGGTAAAATTGATTTTATAGTATCAAAAAAAGATTTATAGAATTGCTTTGTCCATAAATTGAACGAGAATTCATAACAGGAAAAAAATTACTGATCATCTTTTCCAAATTAGTAATAGTGAACAAAAAATTTTTTAAGTTAATAATTTTTTAATTTTTATTATTTTTTTTGTGATCAATAAAAAATATTATTGAGAGGGGGTAATTGTTGAAAAAACACAAAGAAGTTATTTGTGGATTGGATTGGATAACATAGTAACATACTTTAAAAAAGAGAGAGAGAGAGAGAAAGACAATCTTTACGTTTTTTTTCTAACGATTTTAAAGTAACTACATTCTTATATGTTTTAAATATTTTTCTTACATGTTTTTAAGTTTTTTCGTTTCCGTTTTTTCACATCCCAGAAACGAAAAGTGTGATTTCAAAAGAATTCGAGGACTTTTTCAAAAAACAAAAAACAAAACAACGAATGAAACGAAAAATATATATAAAAAAAGTGAAAAAACGAGTTTTTTTACATCTTTCGCGTTTTTGAAAATAAAAGTCGTATTACCTGTGATATATATATATATATATATATATATATATATATATATGTATGTTGTGTGTGTGTGTGTGTGTGTGTGTGTGTGTGTGTGTGTGTATGTATGTATGTTTGTTTGTTTATGTGTGTATGTAGAAGTTATTAGATAAATAAATACAGTCAGTTCTACTTTTTAATACCCAAACTTTGAACGGTATTTAAGGTACAAAAAAATCTCAAATTCAGGAACTTTTTTTTAATTTTTTTTTTATAAAAATTATTTTATTAGAATTTGAATTTTGTGCCTTGATTTTAGATTTTTTTTGTGTCTTAAATTTCGTTGAAGGTTTGTATCTTAAAAGTGGAACTGAAAGTACTTGAAATTTATTAATTTTTTTAAATAAAATCAAATATGATTTTTATATTTATAATGGGTTTTTATTAAAATTTTATTAAATAAATTTCAATTGTTGTAATTCATCGAAAATAATACATTGTGAGATAATAATGATTTCTGATATCAAAATATAAACAATTATTAATTTTTTTAATAATTAACTTTTTATTTCATTCAAAATAGAAAACCATATATCTGTTAAAATTTAAAAAAAAAATAATCATAAAATCTAAAAAAAAGTGAATACAATTTAAATCAACATTACAAAAAATGTAACAGATATATTATCTTTAATAATAATATATTTATAAGATTAAATTCTTCTTTTTAACTCTTTTTAGAAATTTTTAATGATATTTTTTAACTTTATTGGTTATAGTAAAACAATGAAAAGTAAAAAAATAAACTATTAAGAAACATCATAAGTTTAGGAAAAAAAAGAAAAGAAAAAATGGGATGTTCGATATTCGAAAAAATGATTTTGATGAAAAATTGAAATCATTTTATTATGGATAGTCGAAAAAAATATTTTTAGACTTTCAATTGTGCAAATTAGGCTAGTTTCTTTAACTGAATGTGGGTTAACTTAAATATTATTTTTAAATTTATTGGATTTTTTATTTATTATAACTATTCTGGGTTATTAAATATTAGTCATTGTAATGAAGAATATTAATCAGTTAATCATGAATTTTCAATAGAATTATTTAGACAAAAAAAAATATTAATCAATTATTATAAATACAATAATTATAATTTCTCGAAAAAGTTACATTTACAAATGAATAAACTACATAAATTTTTTTTAGTCTTAAAGTTTGATTAGATTTAAAACCCTTTTATTTGATCTTCAAAAAATTTTTTCTTAAAAAAAGAACAAAAAGAAGTATTTATTTTTTATATGTGATGTTTATTTTGTAGAAAAATGATTGATTGGCGTGTTTAAGGGAATTCAAAAAAGCGATACAAAAAAATTATTACGAATTTACTTGAAAATAATGTTTAATATTATACAAAAAAAAAAAAATCGGATCTAAATTTTGATTTATTTGGTTTTATAATCCCCAATTTTTTTTTCTTTGTTTTTTTTTTTTTTTTAGTCTGTAATTATAATTAATGTTATGAATCTTAAAAGAAAAAAAAAATTATATAAGGAATTTAATTTGCTTTTTAAAAGTGGAAACTTTTCAAAAACATCATTTTTAATACAAATTCTTCACGTATTTATGTAGTAATTTTTATCATGAAGATATTAAATTCCAGACTATAAGAAAAAAAATTAAAATTAAAAAAAAATAAACTAAATTTCATAATAAATGGCCCATCTTATATTTGAATTTTGAATTGTCATTGTATTGTTTTGAAGTTTTCCCTCTCGCAATGAAAAGTTTGCAAATAAATCATTTTTTCTCTTTTTTATTTTTTCAACAGTATTTTGTTATAATGGAAAATGAAAATGAAAAATTGGAATGAAGTAACCGATGAATTAATGAAAAAATTGGTTTCAAATATGAAAAAGAGATTAGATTTAGTTATTCAAATGGAAGGGGAACAGATAAATGGTTTTTTTTAATTTTTTAAATTTTCTATTTTTAATGTAATACTTCTTTCAAAATAAATGTCCCAATTTTTTTTAACTGTTTTTTTTAACTATTTTTTTTATTTTTATTTCTGTTATTTTTAGTCAAAAGATAAATATCTCTTGAGTATAGTATTGAATATTAAAATCGATATTTTTTATATTATAATAGATAACTTGAATTATTAAAAATATTTTTCTTTAAAATTTGATTTTTAATGGGCCAATGATTTGGAAAGATAGTTTATTTTAAACTCCAATATTTTTTTTATTTTTAGATTAACAAATACTGGAAGTAAGAAAATTAAAATTCTATCAATCTTTTTGAAAAAATAATTTTGATCAAGATTGAATATTCACTATTTTGTGAATTTCAAGTTAAAAACTATGATTTTTTTCCAAATTAAAAATCAATTCTTTCTTTTGATCCATCAGGAACTTTTTTCAAAATCTAAATAATATATTTGAATCTTGACTATCACTAAAAGGAAATTTAACACTAAAATTCTTACAATTATCAACCTATTTTCAAACAAAATATTTTAAATTATCCAAATTATTAAAAATATGACTAATATTTTCCAGGTTTAGGTCGACTGGAGAAATTTTAGTGTTGTTTGACCCTTTGAGCAATTTAAAATGAATACATGGTCTCTTCAATAACTTCCTACATATTTGATAAGAGTATTATTAAATCTTTATTTCGATATTTTTTATTTTTACTGATAAAAAAAAAAGTATATTTTCACTATTTCCCCGTATCTTCAGCCTCCTGAAAATATATAAAATATTTTTCCTAGACTTTTGGCCTTCAAAACAAAAATTCTGTATATAAATTTTTATTCAATCAAAATCTAAAAATTTTAAAAAAAAATACCTAAACACATATCCATTTTATTCGAAAATAAGGTGATAATTAGAAAGATCCAAATAGAAACCAAATTTGTTTTTAAGCCAAACTAAAATTGATCAAAAAAAGAAAAGAGTTTACTGTTGGGTATTCGAGTTGGAGTGAATTATTAAATTATTTTTTAAAAATAAATTTATTTTTCATTTTTTAATATTTATTTTTTCTTTTTAATTATTATGAGTTTATCAAACGAACAAATTGAAGAATTTAAAGAAGCTTTTAATCTTTTTGATAAAGAAGGAAATGTAAAACCTTTCACAAGACTTAATCTTTTATTTTTTTTTTTTCTTTTACAAATCTTTTACAAAACCAAAAAACAACAACAAAAACTAAAAAAAAACAAATCTATTTTGTTTTAATTAATAAATGAACAGGGAGTTGTCGAAGGAAAAGAAATCGGATCTATTCTAAGAGCTTTAGGTATCAACCCAACTGAAACTGAACTTCAAGACATGGTATTTCTTCTCTTATTTCTTTTTTTTTTTTTTTTTTTAATGTTCCTTTCTAATTACAAAATTTTTTTCTTTTGTTTTTTTTTGTTTTTTTTTTGTTTTTTGTTTTTAAAAACAAACCAAATAAACCTTGAAAAATTGACCCTTTGTTTTCATTTTGTTTTGAAAATTTTGAACCAAATTCACAACCAACCCTCAACCAAATTATTCCCAAAACTGTGGACTCTTTTAAAGATGAATGAAATTCAAGACAAAGAAAATGGGTAAATTTATTTCTTTTTTTCCTCTTTCTTGATTTTGTTTTAATCAAAAAAAAAACAAAAAAAAATCTTGTCTTTTTTTCTTTGATCTGTTTTCTAATTTAACTCTTTTTTTTGATAATTTTTTTTTTTTTTTGCTTCTTTTTCCTTTTTATCAATTTCAAAAAACAAAATCAAAATAAACAAACACCAACACATAGACTCTTAACATTTAATTCATTTTTAAACAAAATAACAAAAAAATTATCTGAAGAAGAAGATCCAGAAGATATTATCAATTCTTTCAGAGTATTTGATCGTGTAAGATAAATTCCTCAGCTATCTTTCTTTCTTTTTTTTTCTAAAAATTTTGGAACTTTTTTTGTTTATTTGTTTTTTTTTTTTTTTTTGTTATTTTTTTATAAACAAAAGGAAGGACAAGGATTTGTTTCTTCAGGAGAATTACACCATATCATGACAACAATTGGAGAGGCATTGACGAAAGAGGAAGCTGATCAAATGATCCAAGAAGCTGATCCAAATGGAACAGGAAAAATTTATTATGAAGGTATCCATTTTAGTTTTCTTTTTTCTTTTGTAATTTTCCTTTTTTTTTTTTCTTTTGTAATTTTCCTTTTTTTTTTTTCTTTTGTAATTTTCCTTTTCCTAACCTTTTTCTTTTTCTTAATTTTGTTCTTATTATTCTTTCAAATAACCTTTTCTTTTTAATTTCTTTATGTGAAACTACAATAGAATTTGTTGATTTAATGTTAGCAAAATAAACAAAATCATAAATTCAGTATTTTAAAGCAAAATATTAAACGAATTATTATTTATACAACCTTTATAATTTCATACTCTAAAGCTTGAGCTAAACAATGTCTCTTTTTCTCTAGAGATGAAAATATAATCAACATCAAAAGCAAATCAAATTAAACAAAATTGACAATAATCATTGCTTAAGTTCAAAATAAATAATTACCCTTTCACAAAATTATTGTTTTCTATTTGACTATTTTTGTCTTTTTCGATTTCAATTGAAGAAAAACATCCTTTATTACAACCAATTTTTTAGAAATTATAAAATTTTCTAATTTCAATGATCTGTCATTATATTTAATTCTTACTTAATTCGAATTTCAAATTTCCATAAAAATATATTTGGATGACTATTTAAAAGATTGATCAAGAATAATTTTATTTAATGGATTAGTTTCGCTATATGTTGAACAAAATTAAAGTATGTTGTAATTGAAAGTAAATCATATCAGTTCAAATGGACATAAAAAATCTATTATTAGATATCATTAAACGATAAATTATTAATTTTTTTACTAATCATCACAATAAAAAATAGCGATTTTGGAAATTTTTTTTTCGATTACTTTTCCTAATCTAAAGATTGAACCCCAAAATAAATAGTATTTCCAATATTTAAAAATTACTATTTAAAACCCTCAAAAAGTAAATATTTATTCAATTTTTTTAATTTGAAGATTTACTCAATAATTATTAACATAAAAAAACTTAATGATAGATTAATTTTGTTTCTTTCTATTGAAACTTGTTGTATTTCCAATATGTCTCGTTTTAGACAATTTACGGTTTTTTTTTTTTGGAAATTATTTATCTGGATTTAGCTTCAATTTGGATCTTAAATTTATTTATCAAAACATTAGAGACTGAAGATTAATTGTTCATCCTTAAAATTTGTTCTAAAATACAGATTTTTTTTCTGAAATTGTTGAATTTTTACTAATAAAATAATCATGCTTTAATTGATGAGATCAAACTTGTTCTAATATGGTATTAATAGAATTTTTAATAGCATTTGAAAAGAGAGTACTAATATGATTTGACTTTAATACTAATATACTTTATTTTAAACTTTTGAGTAATAGATATTAATCCCGTAAATTGATAAAATCATAAATGCTAAAAAAATTATAAAGAAAGTACTAACAGAGAAAGAAGAAACTTCCAAATATTATCATGTTGTTGTGTAGTAAAGGCAAGGTTAAGGAAGTAACCACACTAAAGTAAAATTTTTCACTTTTTTTAACATTTACTAAGTGGATCAGAAAACAATTTTTTTTACTTTAGTTGTGTCTCGTTAATTTTTAGTTCCCAAAGTACTTGTTGAAAAATAATTGATTCCTGTTTTTTTCAAAGGTTAAAATTTTATGTACAAGTAAAATATAAAGTTGAATTTTCTTCTCTAATTGGGAAATGTTAACTGACTTGTCTTTTGTTCCCATCTCTACATTCGATTGTGGCTTTTTATTTTTTACTTGAAACAAATTTTAAATAATTTTTTTTAAGAAAGTATTTTAAATGATGACAGTTAAGCAAAATTATAAGTCGATAAGTAATTCAGTTGTTTTCAGATCCAATTTTAAATAATGAGAAGGGTGAAATCGCAGACTTCTTGTATGGACTCTTACTCTAATTCGACTTTCCATGAAATTCAAAAAGGATACCAAGTGATTAGAAAAAAAAAAGAAGAAAACCGAAATGATAAATAATCTGTAGATCGTTCAATTTATATTGAACCTTTTTCTGAAATATTTTGAATTGAAAATGTTAATATTAAAAAATTGAATTGAATAAAGAAAATGATCATTATCTCCATCTCTTTTAAGATTAGAATGATTTTTATTTAAGTTGCAAAATTTTGATATATATTTATTGTTATAATAAATTTATATATGTTGAGATTATTTGTGAAATTTCTTAGTTTTTAAATTGGGGATGATCTTTCCCATTTTAAATAGTTATTTTTTCTTTAAGTTTTTTATAATTTGTGATATAAACAGAAAATATAAAAAATTTTCTAATAATTTTATATATTAAAAAAAAAAAAAAAACGAGAAACAACTCCCTGTTGGTATTACTATTGTATCTAATTATTTTTCAATATTCATGACCCTTCTATTCAGAACTATTCATAATGAAGTTTTTCTTAAAATAGTTAGATTTTTCTTTAATAATTACATAAGTATAAATTGAAAAAAATCGAATTTTTAAATATTGGATCTCTGGGCGAATTACTCATCGTCCCTAAATCCAAATAATCTGAAAAATTGATTTTTCAAGTTTAGAGCTCTTTATCTCCTCTTTTTTAGAAGTTATTCTCAATTTTCGATTTTTTGTCAAAAAAAATTTTTTTTTTTGAAATTTTGAATTTTTCATTTATAAATAAGGTACCTTTTTACACATAAATAATTTTTTTTGGTATTTTAAAGATCATCTTACTAGGGTAATTTTTGATCAAAAATATGATTTTGGTGAAAAAAAATGAAAAAATTAAGGTTTAAAAAAAAAATTTTTTTTTGAAAATTTTTTTACTACTCTTTTGATTTTCCCATTTTTGATTTACTCAAATATTATATTTATAATATATTTTTAACTGCAATAGTTATAATTTTTATAATTATGAATTTTTTTTTTAGATTAAATAATTTTTTTTTTTTTTTTTTTTCACTTTTATCCAAGTTATTTATAAAAATATATAAGTTACTGTGAATATTAGTTGATAAAATGAAATATAAAAATCTATTTGTCATAGACAAAAAATTTTTTTAAAAAATTTTTTATTTTGATTTTTTTTTGTGAATTTTTTAAATTTAAACTTTATGAGGGTTAGTGGTTTTGAAAATATTTAGTATTTAAAATAGGTGTTTTTGACTTTTTTCAAAATTGAAAATTTTAAAAAATGTATATAAAAAAATATTTTTTAAAGTACTAAAAATTGGTAACTTTGAAAAAAAAATTTTTTTTTAAACATCTCAAAAAAATGATTTTTATTTTTATTTTAACTGAAAAACAATGTTTAAAAAAAATTTATTTTTTTAATAGGAAAACTCTAGTAAAATTTCATTTTTTTCTAATTTATCATAAAAAAATTCACATTATCATTATTTTGAAAAAAAAATTATTAGACCTCATCTTATTTTATCTAAATATTCATTTTTTCAAATTTTTGATAGTGTTATCACTAGAAAAATATTAAAAAAATGCTAAAAAAATCAAAAAAAAATTTTACTAGAGTTTCCTATTAAAATGATTGTTTTCAAAAAAACATTTTTTTTATATAAGTTTTTTTCAATTCAATTTTAAATTTGTTAATTTTTTTATAATGGAAAAAAAAAAAAAAATTATTTTAGTGGTAAAAAACTTAGATTTTTTTTTTCAAAAAAAAATATATATTAGAAAAATTACTCAATTAAAAATTCAATTTTATTATCTTCAGAATTTTATAATTTTAAAATATCCAATAATTACTCATTATTTCAGCGATAGAGCACCGAGATCTCAAAATTTGAAAAGTGTGTAGCCTGAGTTCGATTCCTGATAAGATCAATTAAATTAATAGTTTTTTTTTTATTTTTTTTTTTAATTTTTTATATATCTAATTTGATCAATTAAAGTATATATGTTTGCTACCTGAATTTACCCTTTAAATCTTTTCAAAAAATTTTTTTTCAAAAATTCAAATCCTCTTAAGGTACCAAAATTCGGATAAATGCTGGTAACTAAGTAGTTTTTTCTGTGTGGTGAGTAGAAGATTTTAAAATATTTATATATACTAAAACCTACAATTAAAAAAAATTTTTTTTTTTTTTTTCAAAAAAAAAACTTTAAAATTCATTTTAATCTATGGGGGTCACTATATAAAAAATATAAAAACAATCTCAATTTTTCATTTTTTGGGGGATCTTGTATTTTTCGAATTATTACCCAAAATAGTTGAGAAAAATCACTATTAAAATATTTGTATATAAAAATCGATTTTGGGCAATATCTCGAAAACTAGACGTCCTAGAGACTTCTAAACACTAAAAATCGAAAATTAAGAAAATTTTAATTTTTTGAGCAAAAAAAAATTTTTTTTTGATCCCAGTTTTATATTTACTCTTGTGTATTAGTTTTCAATTTTTCAATTAATATTTTTTTTGTCTTTTTTTGAAAACTTTATCTTTTTTGATACATGTCCCAGACCCAGAATTTTGAATTTATTTTTGATTTTATATCTTCTTTTATACATTTTGATTCTAGTTTACAGTCAGTTTCACTTTTAAGGCACAAACTTTCAACGGAATTTAAGGCACAATAAAAATCTCAAATTAAGGCACAAAATTCAAATTCTAGTAAAAATCATTTATAAAAATATCAATTCGAAATCTTGTGCCTTAATTTGAGATTTTTTGGTGCCTTAAATTTCGTTGAAAGTTTGTGCCTTAAAAGTGAAACTGACTGTAATCAATTTTTGTTTCAGTTTTAACAATCAATCTATAAGAGAATGATGATTGATTTTTAATATTATTGTTAATGTTTTATTTATGCAAACCACAATGAATTCAAATATTTTTGAGTCGGATTAAAAATTACTAGTCCATACAATAATTGACTAATACATACAGTCAGTTTCGCTTTTAAGGAACAAACTTTCAACGAAATTTAAGGGACAAAAAAAATCTCAAATTTTATAACAAAATTCAAATTCTAGTCAAAATAAATTGTAAAAAAATAAATCCAAATTTTTTGTCTTAAATTTTGTTGAAAGTTTTTGCCTTAAAAGTGAAAATGTCAGTTTTGATTTGAAAATTTGTTATTTGACATCCTTGACTCGTTTTTTAAGCTAAAAATTGTTTTTATTTTTTCATTTTTTTTTTTTTTTGTAAATTTTTTTCTTTTTCTAAATCGATTCTGATTTATTTGTTTTCTGATAAAGCTTTTTATTTAAGAGTTTTATCAATATTTGGTTAAATAAAAGTTTTTTTTTTTAGAAATTTTGTTATTTTTGACAAAAAAACATTTTTTACAATCCTAATTAAACATCCCCCTTGACAAGGTTGGGAAGTCTAAAATCTTCTTCCCTACATCCACCTTCCACTTTATATTTAATTTTTATTAGTCTGTGGAAAGGGTATAAATAAACTTTGAGATAAATTAGAATGTAGAACCTATCAAGATGTAAAAAAATCTTCTTTTTAACATTATAATGTTTTGTTGATAATTTTCACAAGTTTTTGGATCTTGTAATGATTGTATATTTTTGAACAAAATTCCAAAAAATGACTAAATTTTTATAATATTTTGACTTTCACTTAAAAGGTATTATTTTAAACATTTTTTCAATTTATAGTATAGATTTTAAGTTTATATCAAACATAAAATATCAAATTACTTGAAGTGGAAATTAAAAACTAAAATTAAAATATTACAATTATTGTATTTATATGTACAGTCAGTTTCATTTTTAAAGAACAAACTTTCAACGAAATTTAATACACAAAAAAATCTCAAATTAAGGCACAAGATTTCGAATTTTAATTTTTACAATTTATTTTTACTAGAATCTGAATTTTGTGCTTTAATTTGGGATTTTTATTGTGCCTTAAATTTCGTTGAAAGTTTGTGCCTTAAAAGTGAAACTGACTGTAATTAAAAGTCTATTTTGGAAAGAAATTGGTCTATAAGAATAAAAATTTAATTTATCAAAATAATGAAACATTTTGAGGGGTAAAAAACTATTTAGAAAGTATTAAGTGCAAAAATTCCCCCAATTTTTGTGTTATTCTACAAGGGTGTAGTCATTAGTAACTCTTGTTTGCATTTAGCTTATCCATAATTCAAAAGAATTGAGAAAAAAAAATAGGACTATACGAATTTTATACTCTGTGATGGTTGAAATCAAATATTATAAACAGAAAAAGTTTTAAAAGGCAATTAATGGATGAAAAGTCAAAATATTACCATTTTTGGGATTTCTGGGATTTTTTAGATTTTGCTGGAAAATCATTTGTTGATCAAAAAACTTAATGTTTTTGTGTATAAAACAAGGCATAACTAAAAAGCTATGTTTTTTGATATTAAGATAATGCCACTCCAATTTCTTTTCAAGTATATTTATACTCCCGCGCTACACTCTAATATACTTGAATAGAAAGTGGGGTGGCTTTTTCCTAATGAAATTTTTTTCTTCAAAATTTGTTGAGAATAATTTGGATTTGAGCATTCAAAAAAATAAATAAGTAAAAAAAAGTCAACAACCGACTTTTTAATTCAAACACAACTCAGGAGTGATTGGAAAAGAAAAGTTTTGGGAAATAAATAACAAACCCATTAACTAAATCAATAATATTAGCTTTTGAATAACCAACCAAACAAAATTAACCCAAAAAATCAGTATCGAATAAGTCAATTTAGATACACCAAAGAAGAAAACAAGGAATTCTTTATTTTTTTCAAGAATACTATCAAGATTTTTGAAGAGAAAATAACAAAAATGTTAAATTCAACCTAAAAATAGCTTTGCAAAACTCAAAATTTTCTAAAAAAAAAACTAAATTTTTCATATTGGCAAGATCCCTAAGATCAAGTTTCTTTTAAGTCTATAAATATATTACTAAGTGGAAAAAAAGTATTCACTAACCATAAAATTCAGATAATCCTTCAGTGTACTCAATTCTTTTAAATCCTGAAAAAGAGAGGTATGTTGAATATTCCTAAATAACTGGTTATAAATTGTTTTAGAAACTCAAAAATTATCTATCGCCCGATTGTAGTAAAAAAGATATTGAATCTTGTTAATTACTAATAATTGGAATTTTATTCTTGTTTAAAAGGTTTGATATGTGTATTTTTTTTATTCAGATATCCAAATTTTAGTTTATTTTTATTTGTTGGGAATTACCATAGAAAGAAAAATTTCCCATCAGTAAAAGAAACAATAATAAATATTTTTTTCACAAAGAGTACATCGGCTCACTATACAGGACAAAATATTCCAGTGTGTTTTTGAAAGAAATAGTAATTCCAATTCGTGACATGCTTTCTAAATCACAGAATTTGTAACCAAGTAAAAAGAAAGTTCTTGGGATTGTTAAAAAGAATCCCGGTAGTATCCTAAACAATATTATAAGAAATACATTTGATCAAAGAAGGAAATAATATTATCATTGCAATTATCAATAATTTAATTGAATGGGCAAAGTAATAATTTGTCAAGTTATATCCAAAAGGAAGATAAACTAGCTGATACAAATAAATAATTTGTTTTTCTTTTTTTATCTTTTATTTTTTTTTTTAATTATTTTTCTTTATATCCTTTTGATTCTGAGAAGTTTTAAATGAAAGATAGATTTGGATATCAAAATAAAATAAATGGCATTTTATCAAGACTGTTTTAAATAAATTAGTGTTTTCTAATACTATCAATTGATAGAGAACTTTTCAAACATTTTTTATGGGACTAGCAACTCTTATTTATTTTTTTCCCTAAGGTAATAGGGTAATTATATAGACAAGGGTTTAATTAAACCCGATTTGCAACTTTATTTATTAACTTTTGAGAAATGGATTATCGTTTTTAAACCAATTCATTTTTTCCAATTATATTTTCAGCCCAAAGAATAGATCCTTTTTTATTGTATTTTTGGATCAAATTAGAAAAAAGAAAAAGTTGCACAAATTTTTATTTTGGAGAAATCTCACTTTTGGTGATTTCTGAGTATATGTATAATAAAATTGCCTTGAAACTTTAATCTTCTTTTAAAAATTTAATAAAAATAAATCAAATATTGAATACTTGAAGCTCTAGAAAAAATTGCTAATTTCTTTTATTTGTATACATTTATTAAATTATCTGAAATTTAAAAGTGTGTGGTAATATTCTTTTTCAAATATTCAATTATAAACAAGGAACTGTTGGTTTTAAATCGGTTATTTAAGAAAATTAATTATTTTTTTTTTATTAGAATCATTAAATTGAATTGGTTTTATTTACCTGGAAATCTTTAAAAAATTGAAAAATAATTGTAAAGTCTATTGATATATTTAATCTTTGTGTTTTTAATATATTCTTGAATAATTAAGATTGGGTTATAATAATTGATTAAAAATTATCAAATTAAAAAGTATTTCTTAGGATTATACTGTAATCAAAATAAAGCGTACAAAAAAATTTAATTCGTGTTTCAAAATAAAAGGCTTTTTTTTTTTTTTTGTTATAGAAGACCTATATATCAACCGATCATAGAAACTGATAATAAACCCTAAAATAAAATATGGTATTGGTTTCTTAAAGTTCTATTATTTAAAAAAAAAATTAAAAATGAAGGATCATATTGCAAAATTTATCTCAAAAAATAGAATAAATTTTTTAATAAATTTTTATCATCAAAAAAAAACTAAAATTTTCAAAAAAATTTGAAAATTTATAAAAAATCTTGAAACAAATTGTATTTCTTATTTAAATTTTTACTGAAAATATCCAGATTTTTACTTCCAAAATTGATTAGAACTTGGGTAGACTATTTTGTATTCAATTGGATGTTGCCTTGGAACAAGAAGAAAAAAAAGCACGGATTTTAACTTAAAACACGGATTATAGTAGTTGGGGCATGCTGTATTTTAATCACGGTAAGTTGAATTTTCCAGGTTTTAAAAAACTATTTTGGGAGAATTTTTAATTTGGTGTTTTGGTTGTTTTTCTAGGATATTTTTGTTCTCAAAAAAGAAAAAATTGATCGAACTCTTCTTTGAATCTTAGTATTATATTTTTTTTCAAGTTTAAATAATAATTATTGTAAATTTTTTTTTGAAATTAGTTGATTTTTTATATTGGGTTATTTTAGAACTTGTATGTTTTTATTTTTAAAGTGTATTTTTGTACAATTGCTTTTCAGACAATAAGATTTCATTTTTCTTCAAGAAAAATAATTTTTTTTCAAATAATTTGGAAATATGTTGAATTTTAGAAATTTTCAAAAATTGAGAAAAATGGATCAAACTTTTAAAAACATTAATTCTTTTTGGAAAAATACTTTAAACGTAAGTTTGGTTTTTGTGGTAATCAGGTTTTTATGCCATTTTTCAATTTCAAGATGCACTAAAATTTTTTTGGAATTTTGCTATTAAATTTATAAGAAGATTTTTTTTATGTTTACTATTTACTTAAAAGGAAATTTTTCATCAAAATTTGACTTGAATTCATCTAGCATTATGTTTTTGTTCATTAACAAAAATTCTCAATTTCTTGAGATCAAAATTAATTCCTACAAGACAGAAAAAGGAAAGAATAATTGTCGAAATACTATGATTTGAAATTCAAATATCAAAAATTTAGGATGATTTTTGTTTATTTTTATTAAGCAAATAAGACTTTCATTGGTTTTTTTGAATACACAACAAACAAAAGAACTAAACAAATAAATTGAGATCACAAATTACAACCTTTTTCTTTGCAAACTCTTGAAAAAAAAAGAAAAAGGAAAAGAAGTGAAAATTTTTTCCAAAATTATTCAAATACCAGTAACATCCCACTGTAATTATACTTTTAAAGCGAAAAAGAAAGTTTAAAAAGAATAAATGGTTCAGTTAATTTCAATTTGTTTGTTCTTCAGCTGAAAAAACTTTCCTCTATTGAAAATATTCATCTTTCTGAAAAGTTGAAAAAAGACAAATTGTGAGTTTTGAAAAAAAATGTGAAGACATTTTTGTGTTGGTTCTCAAGTAAAGTCAATTCCCAAATATTATCATGTTTACTGTCATTAAATTCTCTTATAAAGGGGTAGATTTGGGTTTCTGTAATTCCAATTTATTCCCTAAAAAGGCATATATTTGATTTTAAAAAAAATCGAAAATAAGAAAACCCGTTATAAGCAACTGGATTGTTTAAATCCTGTTTTGAAGGATCTAATCTTTAATGTCAGAATCTTATTTTTTTTTATTTTATTAATAAACATTCTTTTTGTTAACAAATAATGAACGAATTTGGAGAATTCTATCGTGAACAGTCACATGAAGATTTGTCTTCATTAATTGATCGATTAAATGTGGAAGAAGATCAACTTCAAAAAATTGATCAAAAAGAAAGTAAAATCATGATAACAAGAAAACATCTCAGAAAAACACAAAACACACTCAGTTTTCTTCTTGTTGCAGCTTATAAAGAAGTAATGGAAGATCGTGAAATAGCTATTGTTCACTCGTAAAAAATTATTTTGTTTTCTTTTTTATTTTTTTTCTCCTTTTTCTTCAAACAAAAGTGATTTTTTTTTTGTTCTCCTTATTTATTTTTTTTCTTTTTTCGAAAGCGAGTAGATTTCACAATTTCTTTACTTTTACTTTTCGGTATGGTTTTAACAAAAATGTTAACAAAAGATTTTCTTTTTTTACCTTTCCTTCAAAAATTGTTCTCGATTCAAAATCGGTTAATTTCAATGAAAGATCATTACACCATTTTACAAAATGAAGCAGAAAAATTTTCTGTTCTTTCACCATAAAGCCACTTAAACCAGATGGTTTTCCTTTCTTTTTTTTTTTTTTTTTTTTTTCATTTACTACCCAAAAGAAAATTGTTTTAATTTAAAATCCTTTTTCTCCTTTCCAAACTATTTGGTTGTTGAATCTCACAAATTTTATTTTTTATATTATTTATTTTTTTTTTTTTTGTAACAAATTTTGTTTTAGATCGAAATTCTTAAACAAACTGTGCAATACCATTCCTTGTTGAAGTGGTTTGTTGTTTTTTAAAACTGTGAAGGCTAAGTGTGATGTAAAAAAGACAGTCTATGTGATTTATAGATGTAATACTGTAAATTGCAAAGACTATTTTTTTGAAAATAATTTTAATGAACCAAATCAGTTTCCTAAATAGCTTTCAAAAATAATTACATCGTTGGTCACACAAATACTTGAATACAATCAAACTATTTCACAAATTTTAATTGGTAGTTTCACATGACAACAAGCAGTCAAGCGATATACTACTTTTTGAATTTGAAAATGGAAAAAATTTTCGCTTTTTCTAAATCTTTAATTTTACACCACAATCTCAAATGAGAAAATAAAAATTGGGTTTACAATACAACTATTTTAAAAAAGCGATACTTTTTAAATCTTTTTTCGAATTTTTCTATTTTAAAAAAGTAAAGAATTTTTTTTTTTTCGATTTAAAACTTTTTGAAGATAAATATTTTAATAAAGTGAGTGCTTTTGTAAAACTTTTTTCACTTTTCCTATTTTAAAAAAGTGAGAACTTATTCAGAATTAAAACTTTGAGCAAGTTTCTCGTTTTAATAAAGTGAAAACTTTTTTATTTTGACTTTTTTCAAAAACCAATATTTAAAAAAGTTAAGGATCAACCTTTAAATGTGAGATAGGGACTGTAGTCTGAAGTAAAGCACTTTTTTAAAATAGGAAAAGTGAAAAAAGTTTTACAAAAGCACTCACTTTATTAAAATATTTATCTTCAAAAAGTTTTTATTTTTGTAATTAGTCTAAAAAAAAAAAAAAAATGAATTTGTATGCTATTTTGGGAATATGAACTGAAATTTTTTTTTCGAAATTCAAATAGATTAATAAAATAAGTTTCAATTCAACACTTCTTAATAGTTTATATTATTAAATTTTTTTAAAAAAACACATCCAAAATAAAAAATTTCAAAAATATATAATTAATTTATGATCATATTTGATTTTATATATTTATTAAATTTTTCCTTTAAATTATTTTCTTTTTTTGTTTATGTTAATAATAAATAGATTTGGTGCGGGGTATTTTTTTAGAGATAAAGATATTAAATTTCAATTGGATGAAGAAACAGTTACCAAATTACAAAAGAAAATCCAAGAATATATTGATGATGAAGAAAAAATTGAAAGTAAAAATTCGATTAAATATTTTCTTTAAAATATATTTATATCAATATATTCTAATTGTTTCGTCTAATTCCTAATTTCACATATAATATTTTTCTTTTCTTTTTTTCTTTTTTCTCCTTTACATTTCTATTCATTTAGAAACTATTATCAAAAGAACTCAACTTGTGGAAATATTTAAAAAAAATAATTGGAAACATAAACTTGGTATTTTAAATACTTGGAGAGTTGAATATGTGCCCGTATTGAAATTTAAACATCATCTTGATTACATTATTGAACCAATTACACCAAAAAAAAATTTAATTACAGCTTTTGATTTGGTATGAAATTTCAAAATTTATCTTTCTTGTTTTTTTTTTAAAAAAAATCCCAAAATGTATTTGTCAATTAACAAAGCCCAAAAACTAAACTAAAAAATTTTTATAAACAAAAAAAAAAAAAACAAAAACAAATAACCAATAACAAATAACAATTACAAATAACCAATAACAAAAACAAAAGAAACCATTCCATGGAGGAATTGTACTTAGATTTCCAACGCTTGGCGATCCAAAAATGAAAAAACCATTTGACGATCGACCAAAATTATTTGAATTGATTAAAGAAAGAGATGTCTGGGCAGATCTTCTTGACATAGCCTATATCGACGAGCTCAATGAACAAATTTATACAAAGAAAATTGATCGATTAAAATGGGTCGCTGAGGGGCTTCATGAAAACAAATTACGAGACATAGCAGGAACAATCACAGAATCATTCCCATCGAGAAGGATCGTGACCATTGCAGGCCCAAGTTCGAGTGGCAAAACCACCTTTGCCAAAAGGCTAAGCATTCATTTTGCAGTTCTTGGATTAAAGGCAAGAACATTATCCCTCGACGATTATTTTGTTGATCGCGCGGACATGGTTGTTGATGAAAATGGAGAAAGGGATTTTGAAGACATCAGTGCAGTCAATTTGAAATTGCTAGTTAAAAGATTGAAAGATCTTTTAGATGGAGAAGAAATCCCAGAAAGGCATTTTAATTTTGTCAAAGGAATCGGCATGGATAATTTTGAAAAAATGTGGTCCCTCGGAGAAAAGGAAATTTTAATAATTGAAGGGATACATGGGCTAAACCCTAAATTCACCGGTAGGGTTGGAGACAAAAATATTTGGAAAATTTATGTTTCTGCTTTAACTCAATTAAATATTGACATTCATCATCGAATTTCAACGTCCGATTGTAGGCTGTTAAGAAGAATAATTAGAGACTACCAATTTAGAGGTTGGAACCCCAAGGAAACTCTTAAAATGTGGGGTAATGTCAGAAAGGGTGAAGAGAAAAATATTTTCCCTTATCAAGAATTAACAGATTTCACCTTCAACACTTCTTTAGTTTATGAACTCCCCGTTATTTCCATTTATGTTCGGCAATTGCTTGCCCAGGTAAAAGGTGATAAGGAATTACGTGTAGAAGCTGCCAGACTCATGAAATTTTTATCATTTTTCTTCTTATTATCGCCAGAAAGAGTCCCTGGTATCAGTATTCTTCGTGAATTTATCGGAAAGAGTGATTTTAGATATTAATTACACAGAAACATTTTTCGTATATTTATATACATTTTCATATTTTAATGTCGGTGTTGGTGTTGGTGTCAATGTTGATATTGATTTGATATTGATATTGATTTTTATTTACGTGTTGGTTTTGATATGGATTTTTATATTTATTGGCTAGACACTTTCAAAATTTCAAAAAAATTTCTATTTTGTGGATAATCCGATCAAAAAAAATTATTCGTCCAAATAAATTAAAAGATAAAAACATTTTTTTTTTCTTCAATATTAAATTTTTGTATCTTTATTTATAAGAACTATCCTTTAATTTTAAAATCTAAAAATTTTAGTTGAGTAAATAATTGAAGGGAAATTAGACTTTCATATATTTGAGCTGAATAATTGAAATAATATTCAAAAGTAACTTTTAATCTGAATTTTAACAATATTAAATAACCTAATAAAACCAAAATTAAATTTAAAGTGTTGGTTAGGAAGTCCGTACATTTTACCATTTTTGAAAATTTTTAATGTAAGAACCTTACGGAAAATGTATTTTTTGAGTACCACAAGATACTGAAACTTTTGAAATCTAAATATTATTTAATTGTTCTATTTGTGAAAAGAAAACGAACGAAAAGTAAACTCGAGTGGATTTTTTCATTTTTAAATTTTTTGAGAATTTTTTTTTGATTAAATTTTTGGTTTTATTAAATTTTGTTTTGGATCTAGAAATGTGTTTATAGGGAATGATTGGAATTAATACCAGAATAAAAGAAATAAATTGACTGAGAAGGGGTGTATTTGAAACAAATATTTTCTTTTTCAAGAGACCAAACAAGTAAGATCACCTTTTTAAATAAACTTGTTGTAATCAAGTATGAAAAACATTAGAATTTTTTTTTTATTATTTAAGGGGTGTGGTTATTGTACATTCTTGTTTGGTGGTTATGTTTTTTTTTATTTTCTGTTTTGATTAGAAAATCAATTATTTTTGGAACAAAAACAAGAATTTAAAAAAAATACTGTTAGTTTTTTCAGAATTTATAAGAATTGAATTAGAACCTGTATTTACCTCTATTCTTTTGAATGGTGGTATTTTGCTGTTAGTTTTTTTTTTAATTTTAGAAATTAAAAAAATAAATCGTTTTTCTTTTTATTTATTTGTTAATAAAAAAAAAACTCCGTTATATTGTCCAGAATTTAAAAGAATTGAGTAAAATCGGTGATTTTTCACCATTATTTTGAATTCTAGAAAAGCTAAGCACTCTACGGTACTATACGATACTCTAAGCACTTGTTGAAACTTTATGGAACTTTTCTAATTTCCAAAGTTTTATTTAGATATTTTATTAAAGAACCAAATATAAGTTTATTATTCAATAGGTTCAATAAACATTATATTTTTTTTTGAAATAATATTATGAATTTTTTTATTTTTTAATTTTAGATCTATTAATTTTTTTTAATTGCAATATCGAAATTTTGTGTTTATTGTTATATGGTGAGTAATTCGATATTAAATGGTATAAATCTTAAATTGTATCTAAATTATTTAATTTTTTTTTCAATAATTCCCAATACTTTGATTATTTTTATTTATAAAATAAATAACTACTGGTTTATATATTTTCTGAAATTTCTGGAGTTTTAAAACCAATAGCAAACTCCGTTTCAATATCATTAGCACGTTAAAAATCTAATTTTGAAAATAAATATTTTTATAAATCCAAGTTATCTATTCTAGTAATAATATTAATATTTGAATGTTCGGTTATATTGTCTTGAAATAAATGTTTTTCATCTAAAAATAATAAAAAACATTAAAAAAATCCTAAAAAATTTTACCATTTATTATGAAATTTGGTTTATTTTTAAATTGGTAGAACAAAATAAGTGGTCTGTCATAACTTGTATTGTATATCATAAAGTAACGATGTATTATATTAATTTCAATTAAATTGATAATGTCCTTAAAGTAAACAATTTGTTTGAAATTGAAGAGATATAAACTTTTGGAATATATAATGTGAATAAATGATTTATTTTTTTGTTGGTAAATTTGATTCTTTTAAGACAATAGAATCATTTTAAACTTTTTTATTAATTGTTTTTTTTTTTTAAATTGACTATCTAGTGTAACTATTTTTTAGTAATTTGATTTTTTTCTTATTCGTTATCCCTGAAAACAATAGCCAATCGGGTTTTTAATTAGGAATATACAGACAAAAATAAAAATAAAATAAATTACAATCAGTTCAGCTTTTGAGACACGGATCTAAACTAAATTTAAGGTACAAAAAAATCACAAATTTAAGCATATATTTTGGAATCTTTTTTTACACAAATTATTTTAGTAGAATTTGAATTTTATTCCTTAATTTGAGATTTTTTTTGTGCATTAAATTTAGTTGAAAGTTTATGTCTTAAAGATGGAACTGGCGGTAATAAAATTTATTGATAATATTAATTAGATGAATAATACATTGCATCGGTTTCAATTAAACGAAAGAAAAATAATTTAAGGGTATAATATTTATTAATAAATAAAATGAAATCTTCTCAAGATCTTGAAACATTTTTTTTTAATGTAATTTGTTGTTTCAACTTATAAAATTGATGAAGTGGACATCATATAAACATTTTTTTAATTTGGACCTCTTTTTAGAAATCAAAAATTTACATACCTACAATATATAAACGAAATAAAGAAAATTATTATTTTAATATCCAATTAAGTTTATTCTTGAAAATAGTGAAATATATTTTTCGTTTTTATGTTGAAAAGTATTGATTTGGAAAGAAAAATTTTTATTTTGGTATTATTTTTAATTATTTATTTATCAGTTTAAATCCCAGTCAATAAAACTAAGTGTGGGTTAGGTGATTTAATAATTGAATATTCGGTAGAAGATTGACTACAGTTTATCAATTAAATTGGGATGTATTAAATTATTTTTTTTTTCTTTTTTGTTCGTTAATAATTTTTTATCTGGTTTTTAAAAAAAAATGGAAAAAAAATTGACAAATAATTTATAATAGGAAAAAAAGTTTATACCAAATTATTTGGTCTTATTTAAAAGAGTTGGTTAACAATTTAAATCATCTTTGTAATAAAAAAAATTGATATTGAATTTCGAGGGTAGATATACTTTGTCCCAAATATCTTGAAGAAAATTTTATTTTAAAAAATCTAATTTTTTCATGAAACAAAAACAGATTTTAAAGAGGACAATTTTTTATACTTTAAAACCTTAATGATTAATAAATATCATTCTTAAGGCAATATAAATATTTATATTCATTTGAATATATCAATAATTTTTATCCAAAAAATGATCTCAAAAAAGTTAAAAATCTTACATTAATATTTCTCGTAACAAAGACTTTCTATTGAAGTAAAGGTGAAAATGGTAATAAACAGGCTACAAAATTTTTATAATGTGAGAAATAAAATGAATTTAATAGATTTCTTTTTCATAAAAAATGGAAAAAAAAATTTGATCTCTTATAAAAAACTTTTCTTTTCTATGGTTCCTTAGTCGATCAGAATTTTTTGACACTAAGGCATCTACCAAATTTCAAAGTAGAGAATATCACCAATAAAAGAGATTAAAATTTTTCCGAGTTGTTGTAGAGTACAGATCCCTTAAATCTCCTTTTTTTGATTATCAAAATCGTTCGAGTTGTTTGGGAGATATCATAAATAGTTAAATTTTTCCAACAAATTTTTAATAATCTATTAATCAAAGAAAAAACACTGACCTAAAAGATAGTGTTAAAAAAACTGTTACGGTATCGGATCCTCCATTTTGTCTTTAATTGTTAATTTTTTCTTTTAATAATCGATCTTTCTTTTTCATTTTCAGGTTTCTGTGATTCAATTAAGGCTCCCAATTAAAAATCGTGTTTCATCTTTTTTCCCAAATGGCAAGATCCTTTTTAACTTTTTTTTATTCTGTTTTTTTTTATTTGATTCCGTAAAATTTTTTTTTTCATGATTAGTATATTGTCAACCAAAAAATGTTTGATTTTACTCCACTATCTTGTTAGCAAAATGCCCCTTCGAGAAAAAAATTTGTTCGTTGAATAGACCCTTAAGATTTTGTTCTTTCAAATTTATTTTGAAACAAAAAATATTATTTTGTGATCTTTCGAACTGTAATTACTTTTTTTGCTTAAAATACAACGATTAAGTTAAATCTTGGGTGGGGCGTTCGTTTCTGTTTTGGTGTCTGTAGTTTTCAATCGGCAACCTTCACTCAAAAATTGTCATTCCTTTTTGAATATTTTAAAGGTAGATTCAAAAAAATAAAAAAGAAAAAAGAAAAAAATTCAAAGAAATTAAAGGATGAAGAGCACGTCTTTGTGGAATTACTTCAACAGAAAAGTTTTCCAAAAAAAAAAACTTTCCAAAAATCCAAAAAACAAATCGAAGAAAGAGAATAATTGGAAATGTCACTCAGACCAATTTTAACATATTTTCTAGATTGTCTTCCAATCAAACAAAAAACTAAAAATCATGAAATATCTTTACAAAAAATTGTTTTTGCTTTTTTCAATTTATTTTTTCTCAAACAAAACTTATTAATCTTTTTTAATTATGCTCACAAACTTTTTAAAAAACAGGATTTCCAAATCTGTTTCTTTACGCTTTTTTTCACATGTTCTCCCAAGAGTTGGTTTAGATATTGTTGAACCTTTAATTTTTGAACAAGGGCTAGAGGGGTGTGTTGGTGTTGATTTCGAAAAAAGAGATCCTAAAGTCAAACACCGTTTAGGAGACCTTGAAAGAACCTCAAAAATTGGTCTTCCAAACTTAAATGAAGTTCAAGTTGTTAGGTAATCACTTATCCTTTTAACAGAAACAAAAAACAAATCGAATGATGAAGTGTTAACATAATTTTAAATTTATCTTTTCCTTCAAATTTTTTTTTTTTCTTTTTTCTTTTTTAATTTTTTTTTCTCCTTTTTTTTTTATTTTTAATCTTGCCCCAAAAAAGACATTATTCAAAACTTTCTAGATACAATTACGGACTTGATACAGGACTTTATCCCTTAGGGTAAAAATTTTTTTTTTTTTTTATTTTTTTTTTTTTTTTTTTTTTTAGGTCTGGATTCTTTTGTTTTCTTTTTTTTTTTTTTTTTATTATTTTTTTTTTTATTCCCCCCCCAAAAAATATTTATCCAAAATTCAAACAATCAAAACAAAACAACAGTTTTAATTTTAACAAAAGATCCTTTTTTTTTTTGATTTCTTCTTTTTGTTTTGTTTCTCACTGTGTACTCTTCATCTGAAAAAAAAGTCTTCAAATTTACACAAAATCACCCTCTATCGAACAATTAATTTTAATTTTCATGTCAAAAAAGTTTCTTCGAAAAATAGTATTTTTAGTGAAATTAATTGAACTAAATCATACTATTTGTTGAAAAATAAATCGAACAAAATTTTCATTTTGCTAACCAAAAAAAGGTTTTTAAATCATCTAAAATTTCAAATAGTTAATTCCAAAATCAAGCTAAAATTATAAATTTTCTCTTATAGAATTGGGGACTTTGATGATTTGTTTTTATTCTTGGAATTCAATTATTTTGGAAAGCTGAATAAAAATTATGATCTTTTTATTTTACAATAAACAATAGTATGTTAAATGCCTTTTAAAAATTTTAAACAGAGAGTCACAACATATTTTTTTCGATCCCAAGCAGA
The DNA here is from genome assembly GCA_027625915.1 of Anaeramoeba flamelloides. Classification (NCBI taxonomy): domain Eukaryota; family Anaeramoebidae; genus Anaeramoeba; species Anaeramoeba flamelloides. The sequence goes on along the minus strand of JANTQA010000032.1, from coordinate 3,720,210 downwards.
AAAGTAAATGTAATTAAGCCATTATATTTTTTTAAACGCTAATATTTGCCTTCTTTTATCTACAAAGAGTTTTTTTTTTTTTTGATTCAAATTTTTGAAATCGAAAAAACCCATATACCTTGCTTAAAGTGACAAAAAAAATATAAAACAACTTTTAAAAGATTTCTTGAAAATTTGTCTCAAAAGATTAGGATATTTTTAATACGATTAAAATTTATTCTATGAGAAAATTAGAAATTTCGACTTACCATTAGAAATAAACCCACAATTCAAAATTTTTATAACACCAAAATTCAATTTTTAAAAAAAAAAAATCTTATAAATAATTATGTGCTTATTTCAATTAGTGGATGATTCTAATTGGAATGTTAACAATTGTTGATAAATTACAATACTCAAAAAACAAAAAATAACTAATTATCAATACAAAAAAAATGGGTGTGTTAAAAATTTTAGGAGATGGGTTAACAAAAAAAATTTATTCCTAAATTTGTTTAAATTCTCTTTAGAATTATTGATCGATCAAATGGTTAGATACATTGACTAATTTTATTTGAGCTCTTCTAATATTTAATCACTCAACCTTCACCGATTATGAACTGTTGAAAAAATTATTGATCGAACAAAGCAGGTTTCGATAATTCAAATAATGAAAATGAAAACACAATAACTAAAAGATAAAAAAAATGATTTTCCTATTTTTACAAAAATCAAAATTCTTTCCAATTTGAATGAAATTGTATTATTGTGATTCTTTTAAGTGCTTTGCTTTAATAAAAAAATCCTGATAGTCATATAGAAGAAAATTTCAAACGGAAAAAAAGACCAACACAATTTTGAATTGGGAACCTTAATAGAATCACAGATGAAAAATAGCCGTTGTGGAAAAAAAGTGAAGCAGGAAAAAAATTGAAACGCGGTTTTTAATTGGTAACCTTAATTGAACCTGAAAATGAAAAATAATATCTAATTAATAAAAGAAAAAATAAATGATAAAATGAGATGATTCAACACAATAAAAGTTTTTAACATACTATCTTTTGGTATCGATTTTTTTTCTTTGACTTATCAATCCTTAAAAATTTTTTTCCAAAATTTGACTATTTTTAGAGATCCCCAAAACAACTCATACAATTTTGATAATAAAGGAAATCTTAAATTGATAATTATTGATCTGATTGGAAATAAGAAAAAAAATAATTCTTTGAAGTTAATTTGTTTCTTTCATTTGATTGATTTTTACTTTTCCTTTTCAGGTTCTGTGACTCTATTAAGATTTTCCAAGGAAAAAATCGGGCTTGAACTTTATCCCACAATGGATATGCACATTTTTAAGGTATTGTAATCTTGTTAAGTAAAGGATATAATTTTACTAGATAGTTTTTTTTTTTTTGAATTTAATAGATTTGGGCAAAATCTTCAAAGACTTTAGACAATTTTTTTTTTTTGAATATAACAAAAAATAAAAAATTTTAAATAAAAAATCACAAATCATTACTACTAAAAGGTAAAAAAAAAAAAAATAAATAAAATAAAAGAAACTGAACCAACAAAATCTTTATTTTAATAATAAGACTGTTAGCAATTTTCAGAACTAAAAGATTCCCACCTTTTTTTAGATTTTTTTCGATTTTTTTATTCTATTGAACTTTAAATTGCATTAAATTTTATTTCCAAATGTAAAAAAACAAATCTTTTCCATAAATATTATTATTATTATCTTCCGAAAAAATGAATAGATCCTGTACAATGAAATATAACCCAAGAATTAATGAAGTTGTTAGCAGAATCCCATCTCTTGTAAATTCCCATCCATTTTTACCAGTTGATGCAGTTCAAGGATCACTTGGCCTTGTTCATCGATTAGCTGAAGATCTTTTAAAAATCACTGGCATGCATAGTATTTGTATGTCTCCAGCAGCAGGAGCCCATGGTGAATTGTGTGCAATGCAAACAATTGCCCAAGCACATAAAAAACTTGGAAACACCCATAAGAAATATGTTTTAATTCCAGATGCAGCCCATGGAACAAATCCAGCAACTTGTACAATGGCTGGTTTCAAAGTACGTGTTGTAAAATCTACAAAAGATGGAAAAATTGATTTTGAAGATTTTAAAAAAAAATGTAAAGATGATGTAGCTGGTGCAATGATCACAAACCCAAATACTTGTGGTCTTTTTGAAAATGATATTTGTAAAATCGCAGATTTACTTCATGAAAAGGGAGCCTATCTCTTTATGGATGGGGCTAATATGAATGCTTTAATGGGCCGAGTTTTTGTTTCAGATTTGTGTATTGATGCTATGCATATGAATCTTCATAAAACATTTTGTAAATCATTTTAATTTTAGTCTTGAATACATATTTTTAGATCTACATTATTATAATTATTAATCATATAATCTTTTAATAATTTTCTACACAATTCTAATTCCAAACTTTTTAAAACGAGTCGCAAGTATATTGCAAAAATTAATTTTAGATAATGAAAAAAACAATTAATGCACTTAAATACTTTTTAATCACCCCCATATATTCATATATTCAGATCTGGAAATATCAAGTCATGTTTAGTTGACAAAGTATTAATAATTTTAAACAAATACTGCCAGATTCAAATTACTGGAAAAAACTTTTTCTTTTATTATCTATTTTTTAAAAATTTTTTATATGGATCTGATGAAAAATATATAAAGTATTTTCTTGGTTTAAATGTAAAGAAAGTTTGTAAAATTAAATAATCTTAGAAATATTCTTTGGGGTGTGATCTGTTTTCAAAACTCGAGTTTAAAGTATTTTTAAAAATGGAAATGAACAAAAAATTTTTTTAATTTATCGTGTCCCAAATGTAAAAAAAAAAAAAAAAATATCAATTAAAATCATAAAAATAAGGATTTTTGTGATTTAATTATGTGTACAAAATTAGAAATTAAGAATTTAATGTATTTAATATTCCAAAATTTTAATTAAAATATAGCAAAAACAATGTTATATTCAATTAACAATTTAAATCTTTATTTTCCATCAATATAACATCACTTACTCTTGAAAGTAAAACATGAGAAAAGAACAATCTATTTCGAACGACTAGCAATTATTCAATAAATATAAAATAAAAAAAATTAATTAATCTAAAGATCTTAAAACAATTCCAATACATTAAACTAATTTCGGTTCCTTAAAAATAATTATGATAAAAAAAATAGAAAAACATACAAACTGTCCTCAATGATTATGGTATATTATTTCTGAATAATTTTGAAGAGTGCCAAAAAAACAAAAAAATACTCAATAATAATCAGTTTCAAAAAAGAAACTTTTACACAAAATATTAATTCAAAACAAATCAACGGCAAAAGAGATCTAGTAGTTTTTCTTATTGCCCCAAAAATGGGAATTTAATCAAAAATCATCTATTAAGGTATTTACTTTCAAAGACATTTCCAAATAAAAAAATAATCTTATTATTTTCAAAATAAAACACATAAATTCCCTTCAACAAACACAATTTTTTTTTGTAGAAATACTTAAAATCATTTTCTAATGACCATTTTCGCGAGAGGATGTCGATTTGGAACATGAAATATTCTACATAAAAATGTTAATTTAATCTTCGTTTTCACATGAATTGTTGTTTTTAAAGCAAAAAGAAATTTTTTAACAAAAGACATGATAAAAAATCGAACAAAAACTAGAATTTTTAAATTTTGAAAAATGGGAATGTTCATATTTTTATTTGAAAAGTTGAAGTCAGATTTCAGATAAATTTTAAAACAAAAAGAATAAAATAAAATTAAGTGCACAAAATTTTCACAAAAAGTTGGTTGTATGATAAAAAATCATTTAATATTGAAACAAAAAATGAATTATTTTATACATTACCTTTTGGCGAATAGAGTAAATTGCATTGGTTGCATAACTTTTTTTGAATTGAAAAAGTCTTCCAGAGATTGAAGATGTATCTCTTTTTAGTTTGGTTTCTTTAATTTTTTGGTTGAAATTTCCAACAACAGAAACAATGTAAATTGAGATCTTTCATTTTTTTTTTTTTTTTTTTTCGAATTTTTCATTTTTCAAATTCAAAAAAATTGACAATTAAAAAAAAAATCTTTTAAAAAGAGATAATTTTGTTCTTATGAGATATACTGTTATTTAGATTTCGAGGTGTGTTGTTGATGAACACTTTTGCTAGAATATGATCAATTTACTTTTGGCTACCTTCTCACAAAAATGGTCAAAGTTAAATTTGCTTATTTTTTTAAAGATAAATTTCTTTATATCAAAACATTAATATTTCTAATTTCTTCCAAAAAAAACAATAACTGAAAAAAAAAAAACCAAATAAAAACCAATAGCAACACCACATGGCTCTAGTGGACCAGGTAGCGGACCGGTAGTTTTCTCAGAAAAATTAACCAAATATGCGCCAATTCCTTTTATTGCAAAGGAAGGAGATGAATTCAAAGTAATTGAAGAAGACGTGACCGGGAATTCATTTGGAAGAATGAAGGCATATTACGGACAAATTGGAATTCATGCAAGAGCCTTATCATATATATTAGCTATGGGAAACGGTCTTGCTGCAGTTTCGGGTGATGCCGTCTTAAATGCAAACTATTTAAAACATAAATTACAAGATACAATTTCTGTCGGATACCCAAATAATAAATATTGCATGCACGAAGTCCTCTTCTGTGAAAGATTTTTAAAAAACACCACAATTACAACTCTTGATTTTGCCAAGGCAATGATCGACGCAGGCTTCCATCCACCAACCGTCTATTTCCCACTTGTTGTTCACGGTGCAATGCTAATGGAGCCAACAGAATCTGAATCAAAGGAATCCTTAGACGATTACTGTAAAACAATGATCAATCTTGCCAATCTTGCAGTTACTGGTAAACATGATGAAGAGTTCCATAACACACCAATGGGTGCTCCAATTAGAAGAACTGATGAAATTAGTGCTGCTAAATTCCCTATCTTAACTTATGAAGAAAAATAATTTGAAAATTTTTTTTTTTAGTTTGTTTTTTATTTTTTCGCTTTTTTTTTTTTTTTTTTTTATTCTTTTTATTGACAAATTCTTAATAATTTTTGATGTTCTTTACATTTAATTAGTTTGATCTTTTTATAAGTGATCATTGATAAAGGGATTAAATAAAATCTATTTTAAATTGGTTTAATTGCTTATTTGTCTGCCTTATTCTCTTTTATATTTTTTATTAATATTTTACAATAAATAAAATATTACTAAATGCTTTTTTAATACCTTTTCCAAAAATGTCCTGTAACACAGAGAAAGATGAAACTACCTGGAATTTGAAATAGTTTCATTTTAATTGCAGAATGTGAAATTTTTCAAAAATTGTCAAAGAAACTATTTTGCTAATTCACTTGTATTTTCTTTTCAAAGATTGAATTTAAAATTAAAAAATTTTGACATTTTTTATGGGATCGTGTCGTAGAGTACAGTAGAGTGCCTAGGTTGTTTTTAATTTAAAAGAATGGAGAGAACACAAAGATTTTACTCAATTTTTTTGAATTTTGGAAAAGATAACTGTAGTTTTTTTTATTTAAGAAATAAACAGAAAATTAAATAAATTTTCGGTTTATTTCTGAAATTAAAAAAAAACTAAGGGCACCTATTCTATGAAAAAAATTGAAACATTTGGATTAATGGATTAATTTAAAAGAGTAAAAAACACTGAAAAGGGTAGTATTTGATATATTGGTAATAAAGAATCATTATTTATTTTATCATTGGTTAATGATAAAGAAAATATGAGTATTTATTAAAATTTCTAAACAAAAATTTAGAAATTACGGGACTGTCGTTAAGTATGTAGAGTAAAATAGAGTAACATGTAGTTCCGAAGTTTTTTTTAATTCAAAAAAATTGTTTAAAATCATTGCTTTTACTAAATCCTTTTAAATTCTCGAAAACCTAACCAAAAACATTCCATCCAGTGCCGTATAGTGCCTAGTTTTTTTTCTTGAGGTTTTTTATTTTATCTGTAAATTGTCCTAGGTTTTTTTGAGGTTTTCTATTTTATTTGTGAAGTTTATTAGGTTTTTTTTGAGGTTTTCCAAATAAACAGAAAAGTCAAGAAAACCTAACTGCACTTTTCAGAAACTAAAAAAAAAATAGAAAATTTAAGAAAATTTCTTTTAATTTCGAAAATTAATAAAAAAAAAAAAAAAGAATCGATTTAAGAGGAAATTAATTTGCCCCTTTCAAAATAAAATGAAAAAAGGTATTAAACATTGTGGATTCTCTAAATATTTCATTTACCTTAACAAGATTACAAAAAAATTAAGAATTGGATTACCTTAATATTTGTCAATAATTAATGATAGGGGTTTTACATGTTGAAAAATATTGAATTAGAAAAAAATACCATCTTTTTTTTGCAAATTAAAATATTATTTTTTTACGTTTTATTCTTTATTTGATCCTTGATAAATTGACTTTTCTTTTATTAATTTTAAAACTTGATTTATTTATAGATTGGTGGTTATTTTTTAAATTTATTGGAAATGACTCGAAAATCAAATTATCAAAAAATAAAGATAACAATCTACCTAAATAAGTTATTCTAAGAAAAAATACAGAGTAACTATTTAATTCAATTAATAAAAATATATAATTTATTTTTCTTATCCATTTTTTATCATTTCGTTATATGATTAGGAAGGTAAAAATTATAAAAAAAAATACTTTTAATTTTAAAAAATCATAATGAAAAATTATATATATATATATGTGTGTGTGCGTGTGTATATATATATATATATATATATATATATGTGTGTGTGTGTGTGTGTGTGTGTGTGTGTAAAGAATTTAAGTTGACTATGGATTCATATCTAATTAAACAATGATAATATTGTGGGAACTACATATCAACAAGTACTATTTTAAAAAAATCTTAATCATATAATTATAAAATATTATTGAAAAATAGTTTTTTTTATCATTAATCACTATTAAAAATGTGGTTTAAAAATGTTTTTTTCATTGCTTTCTGAAATCGAAAAAAAAATGAAAATGAATAAAAATATTTAACTCTTATAGAAACCAATAATTAAAAGCTTCAAAAGTAAATATTTTTTTAATTTTATAATTTCACTTTAACTTGATAATTATCAGCATAAAAATATGAATGTTTTAAGTTTGTTTCGTTACTCTGAGGAAAGTTGTATTCTTGATATATTATCAATATGTCAAATAATTTTTTCAAATAATCTTAATTTAATTATAGAATTTGAAAAAAACAACACTTTTTTGGGCAAATAATATATATTCAAATGAAAAATTGAAGAAAAATATTTACAACTTACAAGTATGAATATTGATTGTTGGTATTTAAAATTTTTTTCTAAATCTATATTTTTATAAAAAACAAGAATCACTTTTAGTATTCAAACACAAAACCCAATCATAGCAAGGTATAAGAAAATCTATGTTTCCTAAAAATTTCAATAAAAGGGAATCTATGAGATTTCTGATTTTTAAACGTTATTACTTTGAATTTTAATTAATGGAATCAACCCATAGTTTAATTCAAAATTATTATCAAGGTGTGTTTGTATAATGGATTATCCATATTATTTACGTTCAACAGCAATATACTTAAATTACAAACCTATTTAAAAAGTTTATTCACAATGAAATACAGTAAAATAATTTTTTCGGGTAATTTGTTAATTAGATTACAAAATAAACTAAATAAATTATTTAACTATGTTGTTAATTTTTCAAGGGGTGATAATCTGTTTTTGGTCTTATCAATTTTACTCTAGTTTTTTTATTTATTAGATTAGTAACTCCTATTTATTTCTTTCCACTAAAACTCATCGGCTACTTATTTTCAAATGATCAAATTAAAATTGTGAAACGAACTCGTTTATAAACTAAATACAAATTATTTATCATTTTTAAACAAATTCATTTCTTCCAATTATATTTTTAATAAAAAGATCCTGATCCTTTTTGGTTGGATTTTTTGAATCAAAAAAGAAAAAGAAAAATTGGCAAGACAATTTTCTTTTGATCAAGTCTCGCTTTTAGTAATTTCAGAGATTTTTTATGAACAAATAAAACTATGAACCTTTAATCTTAGTAATAAAATTCATGGTAAATAAATCAAATATTGAACCCACTCATAATTCGAAAAAAATGTCCATTTATTTTATTCACAAATATTTATTAAATTTCTTGAAATGTGAAAAGGTTGTTTAATATTTTTTTTAAAAAATAGTCGGGGGTATAAACAATGGAACTGTTCATATTAAAATCAACTATTTGGTAATAAATTTTTTTTTTGAATTATTAATTTGAATTAAATTTTTTTGTTTGAAAATAATCAAAAAATTGACAAATAAGAATAAATCCTATTTGAAAAGTTAATAAACTAAAATTCAAAATTTTCCACACAGCTAAAATGTTCCAAACAATCAAAATAATACAATTTCATTGAAATTGAAGATAATTTTGATTTTTGTAAAATATGAAAATCATTTTCAGAGACAGGCAAAAGGTGTAAAATGAAAAATTAACACGGAAAGTTACTAAAAAAAAAGAAAAACGAAAAAAAAGTGCAGAAAAGGTGCTTTATTGAAATTTTCTATTTTTCTTGATGAATTTATTTTAAGAAAGAAATGAGTAAAGATTAAGAAAAAAAAAAATTGAAAAAGAAATTTTAATTAATTGTATTGTAACTGAAAATCACTTCTGCTTCAAGATTTTCGGTATTTAATCGATTTCTTCGTGGATTCATAATATAAGTGACATGTGAAAAGACTCTTTCAACTTCACATGAAGTAGGCTCCATAACTAACAAGTTCAAAAAAATGTTTGGACAAATCTCCAAAAAACTTGTTTTTTTCCAGTCCAGTATAGGTGAGGCGAATGACAAGATTCATCTTTTTTTCATCAAAAAAATTTTGAAAGTCAATGAACTGACCAATCAAATCTCCACGTAGGTATTTACGCATCTTATCACATAGTTTATTTTCGTCTTCAATAAGTGGTTTAATGTGTTCAGGGCATAAGTAAAAATGCGTATAAATGATTCTATTGGCATCTTCCCATCGTGGCTTGTATCTTCTTATTTTATTGAGAAAATCCATAATTTTCCCCATCGTTCCGCTATTAACCGATAAATTGATTATTTTTTGCATAATCTTTCCCACTCATTTTAAATAACCAAGTTTCGATATTTCGCCATCTATTTAAAGTATCTTTTCGGAGTTGTCGTTCTTGAATTCCATCTATCAAAGGTGTAAATAGTCTTGAAAAATATTCAATGAAACGGAGGTCTTGTATGCTTCCTTCATTCGACAAACATTTTATCATTTGATTCGCAGTTTCTGATGTTTCCTCCTTGGTTATAAAAAGTAAGTAAGTTTTTTGCGTCTCATGAACACATCTGAAACACATTTTAACCAAGTTCCCCAGCGTGTTTTTTGAAGGAAGAGATATGTCAGTTATGTTTTGACTTCTCCATCGCTTCTTACGGCCTGCTTGTATTCCCCTCTTAAAAAACACACGAACCAATTTACATAATCCATTGATGTTTGGAAAAGACTCCATTAATTTTTGTGAAATGAGATGCAGTAAGTGTGCAGCACATAAAGTGTGTTGTATTGCATATTGTTCGTTTAATCGTCTTCCTAATGAAACACATGCTCTTGCACCATCAGTAACAAAATTTGTAATTTGTTGCCAATCAATCTCGTATTCAAGTAATGTTTCTTCCAGGAGTTTTTTGCAATGAAGAAGCATCGCATCTATCCATTTCTTTGACTTTGAGACACAATCGGAAATCCAAGTTGGTTACCACAACAGCACACAAACTGCGTGAAGTGATGTCAGTAGTTTCGTCCATCATTAGACAAAACCTCTGTCCAACAAGTACTCTTTTCATGTTACTCTTTTTTCTCTTCAAGAACTCGTACTATTGACCTTCGCACAGTTCTTATTGAAGGAATTGAACCAAGTGATCGAAACGCAACAATCGAATCTCGATTGACCAATCGATGAAATTTATCAATTGGCACAGAAGCTTGCAGGAAGGTTTGTGTGACTCTGTCTACACTATCCTGGATGATTAGCTCTGATGCGGTCTGACCATTTGGTCCAAAACCTCTTCTGTGTTTACTAGTCAATAAATGTCTTTTCATACTGTATCGCGAACCACAAATAGTGGCACCGCATTTCCGACATAGTATCTGATAAAAGCCCCCCTTTTTTATCTTTTCTTTATTCGACTCAAGAAAAGTAAAACAATTCATATCGGGTTCTTTTAGAATCTCAACCAAGTTACTTAGGTTCACCTATTGAAAAAAAGAAAAGAAAAGAAAAAGAAAAAAAAATAAATATTAGTTGAGTTCTTTGGGATTAATTATCAAAATAATTTTACTCTTGTTTTCGTTTCAATCTTTTCAACAGAATTTGAAACAATGATTGTGTTTTTATTATTTAAAACAGTATCTCTTTGTTTCTTCTTCTTTCTTCGATTCTTCCTCCTCACTTTCAATTTCTGACGAACTGAAATGGATGTGTTTGGTTTAGAAATTTGAATTCTTTTTCGTGACACGCTCATAAACACTTAAAGTGAAATATGATTAAAAAAAAATGAATTTAAATCAGTTGAAATTCTTTTTCAACCACTTTACGGTGACGTAGACGCCTTAAAATACTAAAATGAACACGTACTCCGTGTTTTGGATTTTTTCGTGATGACTCGACACGGAAAAAAACTTCAGAATTGCTTTCTTTACTCCTCTCTAACAATGGTGTATTTTTAGTGAGGAGTTATTTTATGATTTAAAAATAAAACTCTATTACTCTTTTCTGAATAAGAGTATTAAAGTTTAAATAATAAAAGAACATACAAATTCAAGCAACTCACTTAAATAAAAGTGAGTCATTAGGAAAAAAAACACTTTTAGATCATTTTTTATACACCGTTTGCCTTTCTCTGATCATTTTTTCATCTTTTAGTTTTTGTTTTCATTTCATTGTTTGAATTACCTAATTTGTTTCGTTGGATCAAAATTTTTTTCAACAATTGATATTAGGTTAAAGTTGGGTTGTTCCAAATAGAAGAACTCAAATAAAATTTGTTGGTAGTATCTAACCATTTGATCGATCAATATTCCAAATAAAATTTCAACAAATTTACCAATGTATTTTTTTGTTTTGCCCATCTTCAAAATTTTTAACACACCCATGATTTATTTGTATTGATAATTATTTGTTTATTGTTTTGTGTGTATTGTAATTTATAAACAAGTGTTAGCATTTCAATTAGTGAATGGTTCTAATTTGGTAAATCTTCTTGAATTGATTAAATTAGTTTTTTTTTTCACAAATCGAATTTTGGTGTGTTAAAAATTTTGAATTGGTGTTTAGTTGTATTATGAGTATTCCACTGAAATAATTAAAAGTGGGTTATTAATTAAAAATAGTCAAATTAAAAAATATTTTCATTATATTATAAGATGACTTTTACAGGTTTTAAAAAACTACTTTGGGAGATTTTTTAATTTACTCTTTTGGATTTTTTTCTTGTATTTTTTTATTCAATAAAAAGAAAAAATTGATTTGAATTATTTTGTGAAGAAACAATTTGTATTTTTTTCATGTTTCAACAATAATTGTTGTATTTTTTTTGAAATTAAGTTATTGCTTTTTTATACTGTGTTATTTTGAAACTTTGTGGTTTAATTTTTAAAGTTAATATTGTAGAATCCCTTCAAAGGTCATTGGGTTTCAATCTTCTTTCTACTTTGACGAAAAAAAATTTTTTTTCAATAATTTGAAAATATGTTGAATTTTAAACTTTTTCAAAAATTGAGAAAAATGGATCAAACTTTTTAAAAACAATAATTCTTTTCTGATAATCTTTTTAAGTCATTTTGCTATTGTAGTAATCAGATTTTTTTCTTGGTTATTCAATTTCAAGACACGGTAATTTTTTTGGAATTTACAAGGTTAGTAACTTGAAGATTTTTATAATGTATCGCAGTAACTTAAAAAATATAAATTTTTATTTCCAATCAAAATTCTGTTTTGATCACCTTAATAATAAACAAAAAAAGATTAGGAAAAATCAATGAAAAATTAAGCAATTTAATCGTTCTCTACCTCATAAACTTCTAGAAGTAATTGATAAAATTAATGTGGTTTGTTCAATTTGACGTTTTTTTTCTTTGATTTGGACTTTTTACCTTTCATAAAAAAAGATTACATAGTCAACACAATTTTAGATTTTACTTAAAAATTCTTTCTTGTCAAATAAAAAATAAACAAAATTCCATAGTTTTGCAAACGAAAATTTCATACTCAAGTTGAGTGAAGAAACTTTAAATAAATAGTCCTCTCATGGTTTGAGTCGATCTAACTTTAATGAAAGGGTTGGATCTGATCAAACCAAATTTTTCAAGACTAATTTTAATAACTGTAAATCTTCAATTTCTCTCAAAGAAAATTTTAACTCAAATGTTAATAAGGAATCCGAATTAAATATCAAAATATATCAGTTCTAAATTGCTTTGTGGTGGACGTTGTGTTTCTTCAACTATTCTCTCAAAGAATTTTTCGCAGCTGGAAATGAAAATTTTTGTTTGTAAATTGTATATGAAGATTAAATGCAAAATTATTTTGTAATTTTTTGGTTAAAGCGATATGATTTGCCAACTTATTGTTCAAATATCAAGTTCCTTTAAAGATCTAAAATCATTAAAGTTGTTTATTGTTGTCTAATTCTGAACTTTTGCTTCTTGAATAGTAAAGTATGAGAAGAGAATCAAATAGCTGTTCTCCTCTGTTTTTACACAGTTCTACAAACGAGCTGATTTTTTTTTAACTTCAGATTTCTCGTTTGGAAATTGAAATAGAGATGAGGCAAATGACCAAAGGTAACCTAAAAAATAACCAGAATTTGAATTATCTCTCGTAAAAATTTCCTTCTTCAGGAAATAACTAATCTTTAAAGATTTTTTTTTGCAATTACATTTCTCACAATTAATTTTTAATCTAAGCAATTAAAGATGAGATTTTTTTTTTTTTTTTTTTTTGAATGAAAAAAAAATGTCTTGAATATAAATATTAATTGAATGACTAGATCTAAAATTTCAAAAAGCAGTAATAATGTTTTAAGTCATTTTCTGAGACTCTTTTTTTCCAATAACCTAAATATTATTATTTTTTTACAAAAACTTTTTTTCGCTTTACAAAATTATTTTCAACAAAAAGTCATATGTTACAAGTTGAGAAACAACCAAAAACAGAAGAGAACGAAACAAAAAAAGTAAAGGAAACCCAACAAGTAGAACGAAAAGCAAGAGGCAAAGGGAAGGAAAAAGCAAAAGAAAAAGATAATTGTCTGTCAATCTTCCTCAGATCGAAAAAAATTGTTCGCAAAAAGGGCTACCAATATTTAACCAAGGCCTTGGAAACATTAAAAAAGCCATCAAATACAACAGAGATTTTGGAACAAATCAAATTATTATATCCAATGCTCTGGAAGTGCTATTTGGAATTTTTCAAAACAGAAAAGGATGCAGAGAAGTCTCTGAGGATCTTTGTTGTTGAAAACCCAATTAACACGATGAAGGTCTCAAGGAAGAGATGGACAAACAAATCACGTCCAAACAAGATTTTTGATTTTGGGAAACATTTTTATTTTGAACAGAGCGTCGGCAGCGAAAGAAGAAATAAAATAGGATTAAAAAAATGGTTAAAATTCGAACAATTTCTCAAAGAGAACCGTGACTTTGTAAACAACAAAATAACACTAAACTATGATATCTCTCAAAAGATGATTGGTACTTCCTTTTACAATACAAAAAAGGAACGAACAATACTCTCAGAGCTACTTCTGGCAAAAAATAGCCTTCTCTTAGAGGAGAACGATTCTGACATTCTAAGCAATGGCATTGGCAAGTACAAGAACAAGAACAAGAACAAGAACCAGAAAAAGAACCAGAAAAAGATAAATGCTAATACAAAAAGATATCAAAATAAGAATAAAAATAATAATAATACAAGCTTAAATACTAAAACGGGGGACATACAAACATACCAGAAAGACAATAATCTTTTGAGTGTTCACCAAGAGAACGAAAATGACGATTATGATTATATCTTTGACTTTAACAATAACCTTTGTGATTACAGCTCTGACAACAATACTAATACTGTCACCGCCACTGATAAAAATAATCTTTTTGGTGACGAGAATCTATTTGATTCCAAATTCGACGAACACCAATTACTTGAGGATATCCCACTTTCAAATCGAAAAAGATTTTTTAATTTAAATCTAAAGTCCAAAAATCAAAATGTTTTTCCTTATTATTACCAAAATTTAAATATGTCTGTCAATAAGGATCAAAAACGAAGAAAATTAAACCAAAAAAATGTTTTTAAGCCGAACATTCAAAAATCCAATCAATTGATCTCCGAGATAATTGAGAACTATTCTGAAAATTATGAAAATGTTTTGTTTGAATTACAAACCCAAAAAAAATCAAAATTAAAACTTTCAGAAAAAATTATCGAAATGAAACTCCCTCAAAATATACTTTCAACTGTACTTAAAAGGATTGGATCAGGTGACAAAATTGTGATCATGCTCATAAATAAATATTCGAAAAATAACCCTGAAGAGACAGACCAATTAATCAATGCTTTAATTTCCTATGTAATAAAATTTTATTGAAATCTTGTTTTTTTTTTTTTCTTTTTGATTATTTACAAATCTTTTTTGCTTATTTTTTAGAGATTCTTATTTTTTTTTTCGTTTTTATATTTATATTTATTTTTATTTTTATTTTTATTTTTATTTATATTTTGAACAGTTTTAAATAAAGTTGTTTTACAAAGGTATCATCTTTTGTTTTTTCTAATATAGCCCTGAAAAGGTTACAACTGAAGTTTTTCATATATTTATATTTAGATTTTACAAAAATTGGCAAAAAAGTTTTTCAAAAGTATCTAGAAATATTTTTGTTTTTGCAAAAGTTGTCTGTAACTCAGTTGTATTATGTATTTTACAGTCAGTTCCAACTTTAAGGCACAAACGTTCAACAAAATTCAATATACAGAAAAATCTCAAATTAAGGCACAAAATTTGTAATTTTTTTTTTGACACAGATTATTTTACTAGGATCTGAATTTTGTGCCTTAATTTGGGGTTTTTATTGTGCCTTAATTTTAGTTCAAATTTTGTGCCTTAAAAGTGGAACTGGCTTAAACCTATTACCTTATATTAAAATAATTTTTCAATTTTAGCTCTCTGGTTGTATCTGAAAGAAGCACGAACTATATGTTTTTAATATATATATATATATATATATATAAGTGGCAGATATGCTTATTTAAACCAATATTAAAAAAAGAATTTTAAATATATTGAAAACTTAAAATTTAGTTTAAAAAAAAAAATCAGAAAAGACAACTTTTTATTATTTTTAACATAAAAACATATTTTTTTTTTTTAGTAAAATTTTGAATATTCTATCTTATTTTTGAAAAGAAAGTAATTATTATTTTTTTAATAGTTTACAATATTCAAGATCTAATATTGAATTTAGTTTTAATCTGGGGGTGTAAGTGTTTTACAATATCGGAATATCTTAGTGCAATAAAATATTGTTTAAATTTTTGTTTTATGTTGGGGGGTTAAATCAGGGTTTAGTATTTTATTTTTCAATTTTTTCGAATAATATTTTTTTGATTAACTTTTTAGTTTTGATCAAACTGTGCTTTAAAGTTGAACAATTTGTTCAGATAGACTATTGAAATAAGTTCAAGAATAAAGTCAAAAAAAAAAAAAAAATAATAATAATAATAGACACAATGGGGGATACATAATGATAATTATTTTATTTAACTTGCAAAGAGGAAAGATCACATTACCAGGTAAACATTTTGATATCAAAAATTTTAAAAAAAAAAATGTATCAAAGCCTAATTTCAAAGATAATTGATTAAGGAAAAAAGTACATTATACCATTTTGAAAATTTTTAATTGTATGAACAATACTGAAAAATATTTTTTGAGTGTCATCAGATATTGAAACTTTGAAACCAATATACCTTTGCACTATTCTATTCGTGAAAAGAACCAAAGTAATTCAAGAGTTGAATATTTTATTTTTCGATCTTTTGATCATTATTTTTGATTAAAATTTTGGTTTAATTAAATTTGGTTTTGAATCTTAAGATGTGTTTATATGAACGGGTGAAATTAATCATAGAACAGACCAAAAAAATATACCCGAAAAGGTGTATATGTCTAACAAACATATTCTTTTAGAAGACCAAAAACGAAAGACCACCTTTCCAAATATATTTGTTAAAATCAAAAAAAAAAAAAAAAAAATCCAACAAAGCCCAGTAATGAAGATTTGTTGATTTTATTTCCTTATTTTATGTGAATCAAAACTATTTTTTACATTGAATTTCTCGCGGAATTGCTATTTATTATTATTTTACAAAACATTTTGATAAATTTGTTTTCAAATTTTTTTTCCAAATATTTTTATTAAACCAAGCCAAAGCAAAGAATACTATTTTAAAAATTAAAAATAAAGGGATTGAATTCTTGGAATCATAAAAACAGTTACAAAAGATTCAATCCAAAATAAAAAGAAAAATTGAGAAAAAAAATTAATTTATATTCAAAATTATTTTGATTTTTCAAATTTAAAGGAAAAGACACAAGTATCAAATCAAACGAATACAACCAATAAAACCTTATTCCTAATAAGAATTTAAAAAATAACTGATTTTGTGAAGTAAAACTAGAATTAGATTAATTAAAGGAAAATATGATTTTTAAAATCATTTTGGAAATTCTTCAGAAATACAAAGTAAATGGTTTCTCAAAAAATTTTACAAACAAAAATATTTTTCATAAAGAATTAAAAATTAAATCAAATAATGAATAAGGAATTGTGTCAAATGTTAATGATAATATCAAGAAATAAATGATTTGTACTTATTTTTTCTTGATCAATTTTTTCATTTGTTTGAATTCCATTTTTTAGTTGGTATGAAAATATTTATACTAGGGTAGATTCCACTTCTAGTATTTATGAAAATATCAATTTATTTGGCTAAATAAATAATTTGAAGAATTCGGTTTCACATAAATGGTGACACTCAAAAAATGAAAAATGTGTTTTCTCTCTGAAATTTCTCATTTGTATTATGTGGGGGTAAAAAAGGGGACTGTCGTGAATATCTCAAATCTTTCTTATAGATTGATATTAAAAAGACACTATTTTTTACAAATTTGTTTTCAAAATAATTTATTTCAATTATTATGATTTAAATTACATCAAAACAAAGACAGTTCTTTTAAAGGTGATCATAAAATAGATTAAATTTTTAAAATACAAAAAAAACGCCAAAAATAAACTCAATATAAAAAAAATCGGTAATTTAAAAAAGATTCAGTAATATTTTGCTTTTGTGGGTTGGTAGTAAAATAAATAATGATCAAACGAAGCATATATATCCAATAGGCCCACTGATTTCAAAAGTTACATTTCAAATAAATCTTATTTATTGAACCAAACTGCAGAATTAGATGAATTAAATGATAATAAGCTTCTAAAATTTCTACTAGAAATCCTTTAAAAAAATGAAGTGCTTTCTTTCTCAAAAATTTATTAAATAATAGTTTTTTAATTGGTAAATGGATAATAAAATCAAGTAAAAAATAAGTAATGTATCAAATTTTACATATCAGAATAATAAATAAATGATTTTTTTTTTTTTGTATTTTATTTATCCATTTTTTAATTATTTAGAGTAATACATTTTCTAATTCGTAAATAAATCCATTATCCTAAAAAAATTTCCACTCACGTGTATTATAAAATATTTTATCTGTTTGGCTAAGGGACTAATCTCTATTCAAGTTTTTAACCTAAATTTAATAGTGATTGGGAATTTTTTTTTGTAATTACTTAGATTTTAAAGACTCTGGTTTCTTTTCAATAATAAACTTATTTCTTGATAAGTAATCCTTATTTCGAAATTGATCAAAAAAAAAAATAATAGAGATCAGTCCCTTAAAAAATAATTTTTAGAATTCAGTTCCAAATAAACAATACCACTCAAAATTAAAACAATAAACCAAATAATAAATTATTTTTTTTATAGCTTAAGCAATACCTTAAGGAAAACATACTCTGAATTTTGAATTGGGTGTACCTTGTTGTGGGATGAAAAATTGTTACTTTGGTTTTTATCTGAACGATATCAACTTAGTATGAGTATGAATCGTGGTTCAAAAGAGCAAGTTTTTCAAATTCCAGCGGTTGTTAAACCTTAAGGGGCTTTTAAATCTTTTTAATTTTAGTCCAGAAAGTTAATAAAGTGGATATTTTGGGGGAGTAAAGGTGATCAAAATTGATAATCAAACTTATTTATCAACTAAAGAGAAATGAGTTTATCATTCTTAAAAGAATTTAATTTTTTTCAATTAAATTTCAAGTAAAAAGATCCAGATCCTTTTTGTTTTGGGTTTTTAGAATCAAATAAGAATAAAAAAAATTTTTCAAATCTTTTTATTTTTTACCAATCTCACTTTTAGTAATTTAAGATGATTTAGTTTGAACAAATAAATTTTGAACTTTAATCTTATTCTAAAAATACAAGAAAAATAAATCAAATAATGAATCCTTGAAGATCAGAAAAACATTGATCATTTAATTTATTCACAAATGTTTATTAAATATCTGATAAATGTTAAACATTAGTACTATTTAATTCTTTTTCAACTACTCAGGGGTAAACAATAAAGTGTTATTTTTTTGAAAAGTTAAGAGATTCTACTTTTTTTTAAAATTAGAATTTTTTATTTCAATTTATTCTATTTGTTTGAAAATAATTAACATTTTGCCAAATAAAAATAAAACCTATTCGTTCGTTTAATGTTACTGATCATTATGGTCCAGTGAAATAATTATGGTTTGGTTATTAATTATTATTTTTTGATTAAAAATAATTAAATTAAAGGGTTTGTCTCCAATTTATGTTTGATTATCCATGCCTCAAAAAAGTCTTTTCAGGGCATTTTTAATTTCATGGTTTGATTGATTTTCTCTGTTTTTTTTTTATTCAAACCAAAAGAAAAAAATGATTAGAATTGTACTTCTTATTACAGACTTTAGATTTTTTTCAAGTTAATAATAATTATTGTAAATTTTTTTTTGAAATAAAGTGATTTTTTATAGCGACTTATTTTCAAACTTAGCTGTTTTTATTTTTGAAATTTCTTTTTGTGTTCTTTGTTCACAGTCAATAAGATTTGTTCTACTAAAGTAAATAATTTTTTAGAAATAATTCAGAAATTTGTTAAATTTTGAACTTTTCAGAAATCGGAAAAAAGTTGATCAGCCTTTTGAATCAATAATTCAGCTAGGAAATGGATTTAAAGGCGAGTTTGGCCTTATTCGATTCAGATTTTTTTCTTTGTTTTTGACTTTCAGAACACGGTAAGTTTTTTTTTGGAATTTGCTCTTTCATTCAGATAAAGTTATTTTTTGGTTACCTATGTACTTAAACCGTTTTGTTTTTTTCGTTGGTTTTCTTTTTGTTTTATGTAATTGTACCCATTAAAAATTATGTTTTACTTTTTTTCATCAAAAATATATTCCAAGAATTCTCAATTCTATTAGGTTTTTTTAATAATCTTATAACTCTACTTTCCAAACTTTACAGTCCACAACACATTTTAGAAACCAACTTATTTTTCATTTATCTCAAAAAAACTTGAATAAAATCTTAACCAACAAATTAAAAAAAGATGTAACGCTTTCAAGATAGTTTTTCACATTTTCCAGAATTTGCCAATATTTTCCAAAAAATGCATAGATTCCAAGATTTGTTGATCTTTTGGGATGTTTTAAATGTTGTTTAATGAAATTTTCTTCTGGAAATTGTCCTTATCTTATATTGGCATTAAAAAAACTTTTTAACTTTGGATTTTGTCGAAAAATATCAACCAAAGTAGAACAATTTCTTGAGAACGCTCCGTTCAGTTCGAGATCCATAGAATTTTGGGAATTAAGAATTCTGTACTTAAGAATTTTGGAAGATTATATCTGCGTTTTGTGATGTGAACGTAATTTAGAGGACATTAGGAAGCATTCAAAATGTTCTCATTTTTATATTAGTTTAAAATAGTTTGTTTGAAATCAACCATATTTATTAAAGTCAAAAAATACTTTACTAAAATAAGTTTATTTTCTGAAAGTTTTGAGCGTCATTCGGCGCATTCTTCAAGTTTTATCAAGAATACCGTTTGTCTAAAAAAATTTCAAAAGTACAACTTTTTTGTTTAGTTTTTCTTCTCTCTTATCTGATTTTAATAAAAAGCAATCGTCCAAAATATATAATACGATTCCTTTTCAAAATCATGACTCCCAAAAGTCTTAACAGAAATATGAATAAAATAAATTCTGAAATAAAAGTTCCTTTTGAACTGCTCAAAAAACTAATTTTCACTTTCTAAAAAAAATTTAAAGTTCACTAAAAAGGGTTAAGAAAGCATATTAAAAATGAACAAGCCATGACTTTTGTCTGATCTTGATCGTTGATTTGGTAGAAAAGAAAATTCTGAGAAATATATAATTGGTGGAATTCTTTTCTTCTCGATTAATTCTATTTGCTTTCTGTTTTTATTTCTCAACCTTTTTCCTATTTTGAAATTTTTGTGACAACAAGCAAATGAAAAATTGAAGAAAAACTCGAGAAATCCCATTAAAAAGTGTTGTGGGTAGATTGTAATCCATGTGAATTGTTTGAATTCAATATTATTCGATCGCTTTAGGAAAATCTAAAAAAGAAATTAGATGAGACAAGAAAGACGCTTTTCTCAATTTTGAAGGGAAAATAAATCAACAAATAATGAAAAGTCTGAGAAATTATCAGGATTAAGTCTTTAAAAAAATTAATAAATCAAAAAAAAAAATTGAAACAGGAAAAAAAAGTCATCCTACTTTTTTTTTGGGAAAATTACTCAAAAAGAAAATTAAGATCAATAAAAAGACCAACCAAATTAGTTCCAAACATTAACCCATCTTATTATTATCCTTGAAGTGATTGAATGTAAGGTATTACTCTGACTACAATCATATTTGATTATGTGGTTTTGACAATCTCAAAAATAGTCAAATTTTTCGACAAATTTTTAATAACGAACAAACCTAAGAAAAACCCTGACATAAAAATAGTATTACAAAAACTGTGAGCACGTTGTCTCGAGTTTTTGAACTTTGTTTTTTCTTTTACTAATTTATTTTCTTTTGTTTTCAGTGGTATTCCCAATTAAAAATTGTGTTTCACTTTTTTTTGAATTCTTCGCTTTTTTTGGAAAAGGGAAACACAAAAATTTTTTGTGAAAAAAAAAAGGAGTTAAGAGAAGATAAACTCAATTGGTTAAATTTTGATTCTCCTAAACGGTTGAACGGCTCAAAAAAACTGTTATTATATTTTATTCTTGAGGAAAAGAAAGTAAAAAGTTCTAACAAATTTATTCGATTTTTTATGGAATTTCTTTAAAATTTGATAGATTCTATTTGAAATCTCCGATCTCTCCAATGAACATTTTAAACCTTTTACCACTTTGGATCTCAAAAAATCTTTTTATTATTTGTGTTGCAAACAAAAGTAAAAATTGTAAAACTAATCACAAAATCGATGAAGAAGATCACTCCAAATCATTTTAAAAGAAAATTTACCATTTACATTTTTTCGAGAAAAAATAAAATAACGAATTGTAGGGTTGCCCAAGAGACAACTTTTACCAATAAAAAAACTCGACTCTCAATTTTCCTTCATCAACAAAAATCGTGTTATCACTTTCATTTTTTTTTCTTTTTTATTTTTTGTAATTTTTAAAGATTTTAATACACTTTTTTTTTCTTTTTCTCTTTTTAAAAAATTGTCTTTTTTTTTTGAAGACTGTAACTTTATTATTTTTCTTTTTCATTTCAATTTTTTTTTTTTTAAACCAAAATTTTTACAAACCACAATGAACTTTTACAGTTACGAACCATTTATAAACTTTGAATCGAACTTAGCGCTTTTTGAAGAGCACAATGAACTTGATACGTACACCAACTATTTTTCGAATGACAACCAGTTAGCTACCACGATCCTTTTACCAAGCTTTGATAAGGCAAACACACTAATAAACCAAAGCTTTGTTAATAAAAATGTGCTAACAAATGAACTTCAAACGCACAAGAACAGTTATGAAACCGAGAGCAACGAACAACCACTGTTTTATAGCTCACTTACCGAACAAAAGATGTCACCAATTTGGCTGAACAATGATCTTCAAACACAGCCAAAGACAGATTTCGAGACACAAAACCAAATGTTTAGCTTGGTTCAACCAACCAACGAGCCTTTATTAAACTTCTCGAATGATGATCTTGATTTGCCTTCAAACGAATCACCAAAGCCTTTCCAAATGGAAAAATATGAAACTGAAAATGTCCAATTGGATTTCAATAACAAGCACAACAATAACAACAATAACAAAAACAAAAACAAAAACAACAATAACAACAATAAAATCGGTAATCTTAACCAAAATGGATCTCTTAATAACCAAAATCAAGAAATTGGATTTGATTTTTTAAATTACTCAAATGAGATTTCTAATTTACTCCCACAATCTTTAACAAAGGACAAGATGGTCTTTTCTGAAGATAATAATTTAAATTCAAAAGCACAAAGAAAAAGGCTCTATGAAGAAAATGAAGATGAAATCAAAAAAGCAGCAAAAAGTAAAATGAAACGAACCACCAAAGTTCAAACACCAACAGTTGATGCCAAAAAAATTAGAAGAAAAACAACAAACAGGAAAGAAAGAAAAGAACCAAAAATAAGAACTACCAAGCCAAGTTCAAAAAAAACCAAATCTACCAATATAACCAACAAAACGTCAAACAATTCCATTTTGCGCCACCGAAGGAAAAAAAAAAGCCAAAAAAAAAAAAAAAATCAAGAATTTGAGGTCAATAGTATCATCATCCCAACCGAAAAAGGAAAACGTGTCAAGATCATTAAAAGAAAAAAACCAACAAGATCTTCAAGACTCAAGACATCAGAATACGGTAAAAAGCTTTTTGAAAGCTGGTTTAAAAAGCACCTTAATAAGCCAGAAGGACCTTATCCAGATAAAAACACCAGAAAAATGATGTCTGAAAAAACAGGTATCCCAGAACTTCAAGTTACGAGATGGTTTGGCCAAAGAAGAAGACTACAGAGAATGTTGTGCGAAAAAAATAACTTTACAAAGCCTTATTGGATCGATTAAATTAGAAATTTGCTCAAAAAAAAAAAATTTTTTGTTATTAATCCTTTTATTACTTTTTCTTTTCTTTTCTTTTTTTTTTTTTTTTTTGGTTCTTGTTAGACTTCTTTTTTACTTGTCCTCGTTCTTTTTTCAGTATTTTTTTTTTCTTTTTCTTTTAGACTATAATTGACTATCATTAGTCAAACAAAATTGTTTACATTCAATTATATTTTTAATCAAAATAAATTTTATTTTGATTTGTTTACACAACACCCCCCAAAAAAAAAAAAAAAAAAAAAAAAAAAAAAAAAAAAAAAAAAAAAAAAAAATATAAATTTAGAATTATTACAAAGACAAATATGTTATTAGACAATGACTTTATCCAATTCTTAAAGTTTATTTATTTGTCAAATAGTAATAATTCTTTTCTTTTCAATATTTCTTAAAGAAATATTGTGTATTTGATAGAATAGCTTAAATGTTATTACCAATAACAACTTTTTTACAGACATTTTTAGAATAGATTGATAATTTATCGATTATTAATTTATTCTTTATTCTTTTTTTTATTTTCTTAAAACACTTTTTTTGTAATTTTATAATTACTTCCTAAATACAGACCACTACATAATAAAGTTCTTCAAAAAATTCTTATTTTTTTTTTTATTTTTATTTTTTATTTACTTTTTTTTGGAAACTGATGTGTTTAAAAGAACACTCTTGATCTTCAAGAATGTATCACCCAGTATTATTTTTTCTTTTATTCAAATTAATTTGGCATTGCGAAGATGGAAAATTTAAATAATTTTAATATCTCTTTAGTGAAGGAAATTTTTTATGTTTAGAAACAACATACAAAATTACGAAAGTCTTGACACCTCTTTAGTCAGTCTGTTCGTTCCTTCACATTGATAGGTGATGGATCAACAGTTTTATTATCGGAAATTTTTTTTTAAATAATATATTAATGTTTTTATTGTAATGTTAACACCATCCCAACCCTACAGTGTAAATTTTGAAGATATAGGTATTAGTTTTCTATTCTAAAAATGTATACTGTATGAAAAACAGTCGAATCATGGTAAAAGTTTATCATGAATTGTAAAATTTATAATAGATAGATTAACATGCTTATATAATCCATTTTTAGGTTAGTGATATTTAGTAACTAATCAATAAAAAAAATACATTAATGTTGATCTTCAATTGCCTATAATACGATCATATAATATTTTTTTCAAAAAAAAATAAAATATTTGTAAAATTTTACCCTTTTTAATAACTTCAATTATAATACACACTATTGGTTAATAAAAGATCTTTGATCAAAAAATATTTTTGAAAGATATTTTACAATTTAAGTAGGAAAATCCAATTTTCCAGTTCTAGAAAGATTTTTTTCATTTAAATACTATAAAATTTGAAAATTTTTTGCTTCTAGATAATAAGCCATTTTATTATATTTTAAAAGTATTTTAAACCCGATGAATACTTTTCAAATGGGGAATCAATTATTTGGATGATTAAAGAATTATTTCTTCTTTTAAATTGTAAACAATATTTTTTCTTTGATTTTTGGTTAGGTTTTTATTAATTTTTGTTATGAACATAAAATTTCAAAAATTTTTGGTTTATTCCAAAAAGTAAAAAAAAACACCTTTAGTCTTTCAAGAATTTATAGGAATTGAACAAAATCCTTGATTTACCCATATTCTTTTGAATTCTGGAAAAGCACCGTTAGCTTTTCTTGAGTTTTCTTTTTATTGGTAAAATATATTGATTTATGTTAGTTTTTTTGAGTTTTCTATTTATTTGTGAAGTTTTCTGGGTTTTTTTACTTTTTGAAATAAACCGAAAATTTATTAAGATTTTCTGTTTATTTCAAAAAGTAGAAAAAAACCTTACAAAAATCAATTGATTTTCCAAATAAATAGAAAACTCAAAAAAACCTAGAATACTTCGCAGATAAAACAGAAAACCCCAAGAAAACCAGGCACTCTACGGCACTTGGCGGGTACTTTTGTTTGTTTTTTTTTTCAAAAATTAAAAAAACCTAATACACGGACATTTTCAATGTTTCTCATCAGTTATTTTTTTTTTCCCATGTTTGGCTTTACTTTAGATGATAAGAGTGTTTTTAAAACTATTAGTTATTATCTCTTCAAAAAAATAGCCGAAAGTTGAATTTAAGGAAAATTCATTGCCACCTCCGTTTAAATTTTTTTACACTAAAATATACTTTTTTTCTTGATGAGAGACTTTTAAAAATCGCGGCTACACTGACAACAATAAATATAATAGCTTAAGATTTTTATGAACTGGTGTGTTGATTATGTTTTGAATAAACCCCATTAACAAGGATGAAATGATAATTGAAGTTGTAGTTTTGTCTAACTTTTTTTATTTTTTCAATTTTATTAATTCATACTAGCGAAGTGCAAAAACCAAAGGTTTTGATAATTTAAAAACAATGATGGTAACAAATACTTTGAATTTTATATCATTTTTTTTCTTTTCAAATTCCAATTGCAGTAAATTTTCAAGTTTCTGAGATTTTTGGTTTTTCTTCAATTTCAGTGATTTTTTTTTACTTTAAATTGATTTTTTTGCCTTTGTTTATAAAAAAAAATATATTTTAACTTATGATGTAAAAAAAATTGAAAATTACATCTTATGCTATGATTGGAATGTAATTTTCTATTTCATAAAACACATTTTTATAAACGACAACCAATTTATACAATATATAAATCTTCACAGTGTGGGTTCGAAAGGATGCAACTATTTGTGGGTTTGTTAAGAACCATTCAATATTATAGAGTGTGGGTATTGAAATATAATAGTTTAATCAATTAACCAGGTGGGTTAGAATATTAATTAAAGAAAAGTGATTTTTTTTTATTTTTGGGAATTTTGGGAAAAAAAAACATTAATGGATTGAGTAATTAGGTTAAAAATTTTTTTATGAAACGATAAAAAATTATTTTTAATTTGTGTAATACCAATCAATAACTAACAAACATGTGATCATCTATGGATCTCCCAAAATTAACAATCAAAAACGAGGAAATTTTTCAAAAAAAGTACCAAAGAACGATACTTAATTGCCAATTTGAATGACCCGGAATATTACTTTTGATAAATACCTGTGTTATTTTTAGTGTGTAATTCTTTGATGTTTTTTTTTTGTGATCCATAGGATTTTTTTTTTTTCATTTTTTTCATTTATCAAACGAGTTATTTTTTTCTAAGGAATATTACAAAATACTTACTTTCTCAAATATATAGGGTTACAAAAGAACCAAAAATCCGATTAAATATAATTAAATAGATTACATACTTTAAGAAAACAATTTGTTACAAATTGAAGAATTTTTACTTCTTTGAAAATTTAAATCAAGAAAACAGTACAAATTATTTTTTTTTTTTCAAATTTTGATTTTTTGAAATTTTTAATTCGATTATTTTAGACTTTTTTTATCAATTATTTTTATTGCTTTTAGGTATCCTCTCCGAAATTTTTTTTTATTTGAATTTTTTTGACATTAAGATCTTATTATATTTTTTTTGTTTTTTTGAATTTTTTCAATCAAAAGAAGTGTAATTTCACAATAACTTTTTTGCATTCCAAGCCACTCCCAGAGTTTGGAGCAAATACATCACAAATGATTATGTTTTTAATAATAAAACCTTTAATCAATATTGATACAAAACAAGTTAAAAAAGATTTTTTGATATAAAAACCAAATATATTCTAACCTCACCCAAGTATATTGATATACCCCCATTAAACCATAAAACAATTGAAAATAATTTGGATAGACTAGGAAGCTTAGAAAAAAATTTTTTTAAACTTTTTTATTTGGTATTTGGAATTTTGTTTCTTATTAATAATAGTTTTTACCAACATCACAAAATTTAAGAAAATCAAAGTAAAGCTAATATTTCCATTTGAACAAGATCTTTTGATTTAACAACCCTTTATACCAAATAAAATGTTATTAGCAATGTGAATAAAAAGCACAGATGATAAAGTATCGATATACCAGCAGTGTTATAATTATTTTCTTGTTATTATAGGGGTACACACCCCGACCATATTTTGAAAATACTTTACCAAATTCGTACACTTTGATTGATTTAGACAACTTTAATACTTTCTCAAGACAATAGTTAATTTTTGGTAACAATATTCCTTTTTTACAATTATCATTTTTATTTTATCTTGAGAGAATTATTAATATTTAACTATTTATTTCATAACAACACCCTTTTAAAAAAGAATTTTCTATATATTCTTTCAAAGTATTTTTAATATGTATATTACCTTAAACCCTTATATTTTTCAAAAAAATTAAAAAAGAATAAGAAATAACTTTTCATAAATTAATTTTAAATAGTTCAAAAAAATTTTCATTACTCAACTAATTTTTTTATAACCCCCCAATTTATTATCAAATTTAAATGGTTTTCCCACCATTTCAATAATTATAGAACTTAAAATATTAATACAAAACATACTGTCTTCTAATTAAAGTCAGTTATAAATAGCTGTAAACAATATTAATACTAAATGATTTACATCACACTTATAAATTCTATTGAAATTTTACTATAAAATAACTTATTACATTTTTTAAAGATCAATCAAAATCAAAAAATGTCATTATGAAAAGTTTTTTTTTTTAATTCCTTTTCTCAAATCACCAGAGGACCAATATAATAGTCTTAGTTTTTAATATGTCAATTAACTAATTTCAACAAAATTATTCGTTCCAAATTCAATTTTTGCATTCAAAGATATTGCCTATTTGAGTTAAAACGAATGTCTAGGTTGAGGAGAGCTTGATATTTTTATTTGAATTTTTTTTACATAAAGCCCGTTTTCTAAATTTGGAATTACTGTCTTTTTCCAGTCTAAAAAACATAGAAACTCAAAATAACAATACTCCAGTGTTTGAAAATTATTCTTTTGATGAAACTCAAAAAACAATTTTTTTTTCATTTTTTCAATTTTAATATTTACTCAAGAATATCAACATATAAAACATAATACTAATTAATTTCCCTCCCTTTTAAAAAATCTATTTGTAATATCAATATCTTTCCAAGATTTCAAAAATAAATTGTCAAACTTATCTATTCCTTGATTATTTAAAGTTATAGTTAATATTCAAAATTTTACTAACCTATTTTTAAGTCAAATTTAAGAAAGATATTTTGCAACTTTAAAGCCTGAGATTGTTAACTGATTGCTTTATATTTGTCTCTAAATACTAATTTTTTTCTGAAATTCTTCATATTTTTTCTAATACAAGGATCATTTTTAATTGATGAGATATACAAATATTACTATTTGATCTATTGATTTTTTTAGAGACTTTTGAAAACGGAAGCATTAATGTGAGTTGTGTTAAACAAAAAGATACTTTAGTTTTTGAATTCTTCTTGATAAATGCAAATCTCTTAATGGAGCAATCATTTTTGAAAATAAAATGAAATCTTGTCAAGATCTTAAAATTTTATTTTTGTAATTTGTGTTTCAACTTATGAAATGGATGAATTAACCCCATTTAAACAATTTATTGATTTGAGTCTCTTTTTTTAAATTCAAAATTCACATCTTTCCAATATAAAACAAAAAAAAGTAACCTATTATTTAGTTTAAAAATTAAATTAATTCTTGGAAATGGGAAAAAATATTTTTTGTTTTATTTTGGAAAGTCTTGATTTCTTAAGCATATTTTTTCTTTGATTAATATTTCAATTCAAATCTTCGACAATAAACCTAATTATAGTATAGGTGATTAAATGAATGAATATTTGGTGGAAGCTTAACCAAAATTTATCAATTAAATTGAGATCTATAATGCAAAAAAAAAAATTTTTTCTTTAATGTTTTGAAAAAGTTGTTTTCTGCTTTTCAAAAAATGAAAAAAAAAATTGCAGAAAAATTTTTTTAACAAATAGTTTGGTCTTATTCACAAAAATCCTTATAACAATTCAAATCATTTTTGGCAGAAAAAAATTGATTTTGAGTTTTGAGGATAAAATTAACTAATTCCCTCAATATCTTGAAAAATATTATATTTTGAAAAATGGAATTTTTTCTTAAAACAAAAACAAAATTTCAAAGTATAATTTTTAAATGACTTTAAAACTTTGATTATTATAACTACTCTTCTTAAAAAAATACAATTATTTTCCAACCCATTGAAAATATAAAGTTTTTGGTTAACCAAAAGTTTTATCTCAAAAAAG
The DNA here is from genome assembly GCA_027625915.1 of Anaeramoeba flamelloides. NCBI lineage: Eukaryota > Anaeramoebidae > Anaeramoeba > Anaeramoeba flamelloides. The sequence goes on along the minus strand of JANTQA010000032.1, from coordinate 3,690,606 downwards.
AAATAAAATATTTATATTAATATTACAGGTAACAAAGACTGTCTTGTTATTGAATAATAATGATCAAAATACCAATAAAAGGGGTAAAAAATTGTTATAATATGTGAGAATAAAATGAATTTTGGAGTTTTCTTTTTCAGAAAAAATGAAAAAAAAAAATTGATCTTACTAAACTAATTTTCTTTTATGGCTTTTTTAGTCGATCAGAATTTTTTTGACACTTGGCATCTACTAAATTTGCAAGTAGAGAATACTACCAATAACATATTTTAAAATTTTGCCTTGTTGTTGAGGATTGATCCCTTAATGAATTAATTTATTTTTCATAAAAAATGACACATCAATTTTTTCACTTTTACAAAGTTTTCCCCATTTAGAAGTATTGAAAAGGATTTGAAAGGGTATAAATTATGGTAAAATTTGAAATCTTGGCAAAAGTGACAAGATTTTTTTCAAAGGAAAGTGGTTTACCAAAAATCGTTGTAAAACATATTCCAAAAAATATCAACCTACACAATTTCATAAACAAAACAAAGAAATATTGTTTTAAAGAAATAAAAGACACAATTTAGATTTAAAAAAACCAAACACACTTTCACTCACTACACAAACCCAACTTATTAAGACACAGTTTCAAATAAAAAAATAATCTCTCTCACTTGTAAAAAAATATCATTTTTTAAATTTTTTACCTCATCCAAAATCAAAAACTAATCAAAATCTTATCCTCGACAACAAAATTGCTTGGATGTATTGACTCAAAAAAACTCGGGGAATATTTTGAAATTGAAGATCTCAAATCGCCTTTTGAAGACAATACAAATAATGATTGGGAAAATTGGGATGATTTTGAGATTGAGGGATTATCGCTTGACATAGGTTCCTTCCCATGGGACGAGTGCCTCATTTCCATTAATAGGAACGCAGACTTTCTTGTAATTTCACGGCAAACCCAGACCATAATCGCAGAATTTGACAAGGACTTGAAAGAAACAAACTACATTTTATTAAATAACGAACAAAAAGAAGACGGAATCATTACGATGAACAAATGTTTGGATGTTGAGATTGATCCTAGAGCTCGGATCAAATCAAAAAAAAAAAAGAACTGTATTCATACCTTTATCCTAGGCTTTTCAATGGGGGCTTTTAAGATTTATGATGGTGTAAGCAAATCCTTAAAATTTGTTTTTTACTTTATTTTTTTTGATAGATTATTTTTTGGTTGCTTCCATTAGCTTTTATAACTCACCAAAAGAATGGAAAAAAAAAATATGGATTTGATTTTTGGATCTGGAAGAATACCAATTGTTGAGTATAATTTCTTTAAGAACTTTAAAACCATTTTAATTGAAAAATTAGATCATTACCTTATCCATTAAACAAGTTTTTCAGTCACTTGAATTTACATTTCATGGAGCTCAAATTTTCAACTCGTCTCCTTTTTAAATTTGCTCTATGTGATGAGAACAAAACAACACACTCTTCAAAATCTTAAAGAAATGAGAATTCTCAAAATTGTTTTTTTGGGATCTGTTTATTCTTTTTATTCATCTTGAGGACCGAGCCAATTCTAGTTAAAAATAAATTTTTGAGATGGATTAAAAAGTTTTTGTAATTTTTATAAAACACCAATCAAAAACTAATCAACCTGTGATGTACGATCGATCTCAAAAAATCAACAATAAAAAACGAGGACATTTTAGAAAAAGGGCCAAAGAGAGACACTCAATTTCCAATTAAAATCGTAACGAATTATAATCTTGAATACAACTGTGTTAGTTTTGAAGTTTCGATCTTTTTATTTTTTTGAGATCTAGAATTTTTTTTTTTTCTTTTTCATTTTTAAAACGAGCCATTTTTTTTCTCTAGAATGCTACAAAAAGCTAACCCTGTAAAATACTGAAGCTTACAAAATAACCACAAATTGGATTAAATCGAATTAAATTGATTTTGTTCTTAAAGAAAACAATTTTTTTCAAATTGAATAAATTTAATCCATTTGGAAATTGAAATTCATTCAACTGACTTTATTTTTTAAATTGAATTTATTGAGAACTCTTTTAAACTTTTTTTTATTTGATTGAATTTTTTGTCAAAGATATCCAAAGTGATTTTTTTTGGTTATTTTGATTTGTCAACTAGATCCTCTCAATTTTTTTTTTTGTTAATTATTTGAATTTTTTGAAATTGGAAAAACAAAATAATTTTTTTTTTAATTGAATTTTTTCATTGATATCCACTGAATTTTTTTTTTTGTTAATATTTTAATTTTTTCAATTAACTATACCATATGAAACTTTTTTTTGTTATTTGAATTTTATCAATTAAAAGGAGTACAATTTCACGTCATCCTTTCCCATGGCAAGTTGAACCTTAAGTATGTAGAAAAATCACGATAAGTGATTAGACCTTTAAGGAAGATAAAGACTGATAAATTCAAAAAAATGTATAAAAAATTTTAGTTCAATTTCCATTTTACAAAATTTTTTTACTCTACTCTCAAAAATTACTTGAAATGAACATTCCAATACTAACCAATTTTCAAAGTTTCTTTTTATTTAAAGCAATTGTTTTTTTTTTATTTCAAAACAAGTTTTAAAAAACTGGAAAAAATTGAAATTGAATGAAAAAATTTGTAATTTTTTTTTGAATTTATCATTAAAATAACACATGTTTTACATCATTTAATTTAGTATCTGACAAAATTTGTCTCTACTACTGATATTATAATGTTTTTTAAATCAATTTGAGAAAAAGCAAAATATTTTTGAATTTTAATAATAATTCCTCAAAATATTCAAAATAACTTTCTAAAAAAAATATAACAGATTTTTTGTTAACTTCTTTTATTGAATCAATGCCTCTACAAAGAACTCAATGACATCCTTTCATAAACAAAGGAAAAAAAAAAAAAAAAAAAAAAAGAAGAAGAATTTGTATGTACTCATCCATTGTAAAAGCACTAAAAGCAATTGATATTTTTCTGATTATAACGTGAATACAGAAATTAAATAATTTATAAAAAATATTTTTAGTAATTAAATTTATTTAATTTTTTTATTCTCGATATCCGTATTAAATTATATACGAATGTTACCTTTATACCTAAATACATATTCAATAATTTTTAAAGACTTTTAAGTCATAAACATTAAAAAAAAATTTTTTTATATAGATTTTGCAATTTTTGAAAAACATTTTGTCAATTCCAAATCCAAAATTTCCATTAAGATTTTCAAAAATCAAAACCTTTTCTTCTATGGACTTCCCGTTTTATTTCTAACAAACCATTATGTTTAAATTACAAATAAGATAATACTGAAAAATAATTTTAATTGCTATTGTCAGTCTAATTATTTGTTAAAAAAAAACCCATTTTAAATTCAGGAATGATTTTTTTGGAATTTCTCAAAATGTTTTGGATCAAAAAATGATTTATATAAAAACCCACAATTGGAAATATTTTTGAATTTCCTTCAATATGTAATCAACGCCATACTTTGTATTATTATATAGATTGGATTTCAAAATTCTCTGGGCAGCAAATAAAAATAACTTTTAATTACTTTTTTCAAAAAAAATACTTTTTATTAATTTGGGTTTTATAAAGATACTGTATTTAGACTTAAGTAAAGTGTTAAATAAACACGTTTTTTAAAAAAATTAATAATATGGATTGCTATTAAACAATTTTAGATTTTCCTTTTTTTTTTCCTTAATTTTTTTAAAGAGATTAAATATACATGAGCACTTGCATTCATGATAATCTTTAATTTTATCATAAACCCACAATTCAAAATTTTTAACACACCAAAATTCGATTTGTGAAAAAAAAAACTTATTTAATCAATTCAAGAAGATTTACCAAATTAGAACCATTCACTAATTGAAATGTTAACACCTTTTTTATAAATTACAATACTCACAAAACAATAAATAAATAATTATCAATACAAATAAATCATGGGTGTGTTAAAAATTTTGGAGATGGGCAAAACAAAAAAATACATTGGTAAATTTGTTGAAATTCTATTTGGAATATTGATCGATCAAATGGTTAGATACTACCAACAAATTTTATTTGAGTTCTTCTATTTGGAACAACCCAACTTTAACATAATATAAACCTTGTAGAAAAATTTTGATCCAACGAAACAAATTAGGTAATTCAAACAATGAAATGAAAACAAAAACAAAAAGATGAAAAAATGATTTTCATATTTTACAAAAATCAAAATTATCTCCAATTTCAATGGAATTGTATTATTGTGATTGTTTGGAACGTTTTAGCTGTGTGGAAAATTTTGAATTTTAGTTTAATTAGTCAACATTGATTTAATTTTCAAAGTTGAGATACTAATATATATATCACATGTATGACGATTTTTTTGATTTCATTAAACGCCTTTTACACACATGAGCTACGTGTAAAATTCGTTTGTCTGATATAAATATTTATAATCAAAACACAAAAAACTTAGGTGAGCTGATCTAATTTGGAATTGGTAAAAAAGTTAAATTTTGACCACTTTTCTTTTTCAACTAGTAATATTTTTTTTAAAAAAATTAATTCTTTTTCTCAGTGTTTAAAGAGTTTAAAATTTTCAAGAGTTTTAAACGAAAAACTTACTTTGTATTTTTTTGTTTTTTCCAAAATAGAAAATCAAACTATTTTCATGGTTTAAAATGCAAAACGCACACACTTAAATGGGGAATCGCGAATTTTCATTGTTTCCCAATGCTTTTAAGATAATTACGTTTTATCTGTGCATATAATTGTTTTTTTTTTTTGCTGTTTTAAAGTTTTTTTGTTTGCATTTTTTCATATCCCAGAAACGAAAAGTATGATTTCAAAAGAATACGAGAACTTTTTCAAAAAATAAAAAAATAAAACAACGAATGATACGAAAACATGTTAAAAATTCGAAAAAACGTGATTTTTAAAGTCTTTTGTGATTTTAAAACGAAAAATTTTACTACCTGTGATATATATATATATATATATATATATATATATATGCGTATTTTTTTCATTCTCGATCCCATCATGATCATATTTATCTTAATTATATTTGAACTGATAAATTAATAATTTTATTTCTTTAATATAATAGAAAGGAGAAATTTTACTAACTCAACATTTGGATAGCTCCCCAATTTCAGAAATTAAATTTAGAATTAATTCACTTTATTTGTCATGGAGTGAACAAAAAGAAGAATTAATTTTTTTACATGGACAAAACGTATTGATAAGTATTGATGGGTTTACATTATTTACTTCGATTAATTATAATTATTCACAAATCAAAACTAACAACTCAAAGGAGGCTAAAGAGGTATCTCTATCTTATCGCAAATGGAAGTTATCGGGGCAAAAGCAAATCCATGATTTCATTTCATGTGGGATCAAAGGAAATACAGAATTTTCCATCTTGAATAGTTTGCAAAAAAAACCAAGATTTTTTGCAGTTGGTAAAATGCCATTTTTAGGGAGTTATTTAGAAAACGAAGAATCAAGAATCTTGTCGTCAGGAGCTGGAAGAGAATTTTCAATTACCAACACAATTAAAAAATCTGTATTTTCATTTGCAACTGGGTGGTTCGAAAAGGAAAATAAAGAAAAAAACGAGCAATTCCAAAAACCACAAAAAAAAAAAAAAAAGTTTGAGCCACCGGTTGATCTTGATCTAAATTGGAAATTAAACGATCCAAAAAGAGAAGTAAATAAAATTTATATGGCCCCAAATAGTAGGTTCGCCGTTTTAACAGACAATTTTGGACGACTTTTATTATTAGACACCATCAACTTTTTAATCATCAGAATATGGAAAGGGTACAGAGACGCGCAATGTTCTTGGATCGAAATACCAATAAGAAAAAACCTTTATTTCTCTCAAGGGGGGTCAAAGGGACTTGAAGGGTTTGTTAAAAAAGAACAAAGAAATAAATACCAATTGAAAAGATTAAATAAAAAACCAATTTCAAAAAGAAAATTAATTTTGGTGATTTATGCGCCGAACAGAAATTTAGTTGAAACTTGGTCATTACCTCACATTAAAATTAAGTCATCTTTTAAAGTAAAACCAAATTGCATGTTGTTTTCTAATTTTGGTACATTGGGTTCGACAGTTCAACAAGAACCTTCTCGGGCATTTCTTTTTGAAAAAAAATCTGCTACTTTATATGAAATAATAACTAAATTAAATCCATTAAATTTAAAACCACAACAAAAATTATTAAAGAATAATAAAAAAACTACCATAGAAAAAACAAATAACGAAAAAGAAAATTAACAATTTTTTTTTTATTTTTTGAAAATAAAGCTATTTCTAAGAATATGAAATAATATTTTAAATAAGCATTTATTCTAATTATAATTAATATTTAAATGGAATTCTTTTTATTTATATGTTAGTATTTCATATTTAAATTATTATTTTTTTATTTCTTTATTTGACTATTTTTTTTTAACATTTTATGAATACATTTATTTATTTTTTTTCCTTCAATTAATACAGCCGTTTCAACTCAGGTGTGAATAGGCAACTTCTCATTCAACTTTTGGAAACCGTTGAAAACCATTTCAAATAATTTCAAATAATTTCAAATTATTTCAAATCATTTCAAATTATTTTAAAAATATTTTAGTTGCAAATGATTGGATTTGAAGATCAACCAAAACTGTCTTCTTTTGTTTGAAATACTTAGAGAAATGAAACCTACAAATTGAAATCAAAATTTTCCAAAATTATAAATTGAAAAGCAATTTGTAATGGGATTCAAGATTTGGTAATTCAGTGTATGTTCAAAAGAAGTGAGTTTTGGTTGATCTTCAAATTCTAACATTAGCAACTAAAATATTTTTAAAATGACAAAAAATAATTTTAAATGATTTGAAATAATTTGAAATTATTTGAAATTATTTGAAATGGTTTTCAACGGTTTCCAAAAGTTGAATGAGAAGTTGCCGATTCACACCTGAGTTGAAACGGCTGTATACATATATCCATTATCATCCCAAATAAATCATTCCCCTTTTAATAATAATCTATTATATATATATAAACACCATTTCAAAAATTGTTATTCACCTAAAATAATAAATTGAAAAAAAAAAAAATTCTTTAGATTTCAAGAACAACAAATAATTAAATCTGATTTGTAATTAACTTTTAAATCATTATAAATATATAAAAACCTGATATTTTAAAAATTAAAAAAAATAAAACGAAAAACTAAAAACAAGTGATTCAAAATTTTTGAAAAATAGTTTACTATTAAAAAAATATTATATTATTTGAAATTAAGTTATTCGATAAATAGGAAATAAGTTACGAAATTCAATATTATTTTAAATCTATAATTGTAAACTTGATGAAATTTAAGCCAATCCAGGATTGCTAAGGGCTTTATCGAATAATCAAAAATATTTTTGTTGGAAGTAAAATTCTTCAAAAAAAATATATATTTTTTTTAATTTAAATTTACACAATTTTAAAACATCATTTCAAAGAAGAAAGATGATGATGAAGAATAAAGCAGGTTGACTAAAAAATCATGTATATCATGAAAAAGTCAACTTTTTTTTTTAAACAGGATAAAATTCGAAATAAGCTCTTATTCAAATAAAAGGGCACATAAATTTTCAAGAATTATTCATAATTGAAACAAAATAAATTTTAGTATCTTTCTAAAATTTAAAAAACATGTGAAAACATAATAAAAACACTCAACTGAAGATTTAAAAATCATTAAAACAAAACAATAAAAAATAAAAGCAAATATTTTAAAAATTAGTGTGCCCTTTTATTTGGAATGAGAAATCTTGTTTTGTAAATTGCGATGAAAAAAAATTATTGAATCAATAACAACCTTTGAACAAGGTGAATTGTGAAAAAGTTCTTTACGGGTTATTGATAACATCTTTAGACGTCAAAATTTTGTTCTTTAAAGTCTCATTTTAAAGATAGAGTCACAATTCATCTGGTTATTTTGTTGGAATTGTTTTTTTTTCCTTCTTTTTCTTTGTTCTATCCATCAATCTAATAATCTCTTTCTTAATTCCTACATCTAGCTCATTCGAAATCAAACTTAAACTGTTTCCATTTTTACTGTCAGATTATTTCCAAATTGGTTTCTTCTTATCTTATTTTTTCATTTTCCAACTTTTCAATATCCATAAAATAAAAAAAAAAAAAAAAAATGAAAAAATGAAGAATTAAAATGAAAATCGCCAATAAATAATTATCTTATTAACAATCAAATTCAATAGTATTGATGATTTAAGAGGTGTACCCTTTTGTTTGAAAAAAGAGTTTATAAAACAATCTAAAATAAACACATTTCACAATTTCATGTGTCTATTTTGGATAAAAAAAGATTTTTTCTATTTTTGATAAAATAACATTTAATACAAAATCGATTAAAAACACAATTATAAGTAAAGAAATAAAAATAAAATAAATTCAATTTTTATCGAAAAAAACAATAATATTCTAAAATTAAAAATTATTATTTGAATTATTACTTCATTAACAATTATTAATAAAAAATGCAACTCTATTATTTATAAAAAAAAAAAAAAGAAATAAATTTTGAATAAAAAAATCAAATTAATTTTCGAGCGAACAACAACCGGGGCAATTGTGAAGTGTGGTATGTATAAATTCATTACAATTTTGGCAAAAATATTTTTTACAATTTTTACATTGGAATTTAGAAATTATTTGATCTCGACAACCAAAACAAAAAAATTCATCAATATTTTCTTCAAGATTTATAAAAGATTTTTTAAGAATTATTTTTGATTTTTTGTTAATTTTTTCAAAATCTTGAATTGGAAATAAATGCCGGTATAGCCTTGCAAGATGTGGCGAACTAATCAGCATTAAATTGCATGTTTGGCATTCAGATGGGAGATTCCAAGAACGGGTTTTACACCGCGGGCATGGATAACCACCGCTTTTCAAGCACTCTTCTTTCATTGAAAATGCTAAAGGTAATGTATTTAAATTTGTCTTTACAATTAATAATAATAAATAAATCAATAGTAATAATAACAATAAATAAAAATAAAGTAAAAATATAAATATAAATATTAGTTTGATCTATTTTAAAGTATAAAAAAATTATTTCAGGTTTGATAGTCTGCAAATAATTAACCCTTTAAATCGATTTATTCTTGTAAATAACAATAAAAAAAAATCTTTATATGTCTTAATATACGGGGACAATGTTTTTTTAAAAAGAATTTGTTTTAATGAATATAGACAGCTAAATTTGATTAGAATAGTGTTAAAACCGACTCTTGATTCACTATTTGTGTTCAAAAAAAAAACATAATCTTTTGCTTAAAATCGAAAAAAAATAAAAATATTTTCAACGTTTTATTATTTTTTAGTAACTAAAATCAAAATCATTTCAAGATCAGTCAATAAGTGTTTGAGTTTGCTGGTTTTTCTTCCAAAATTCAAATAAATAAAACCATTTTATTTTTTGTAAAAACGAAAATTTCTTTAAAATTTTTTTCTTGAAAAAATACAACTCCTTTTTTTTTGTACCGAGTAGAACATACTCCACCAAAAAAAAACAATTTTTAAATCAAAATTGTAATTAAACTATTCTTTCTATGGGTTGAGAAAATAAATTTCTCTTTTTTTGTTCTTTTCTTCAACCAAAAAAAGATCAAAGATAATTACTACCATACATTCAAGCAACAAACTACTTGATTCCTGATGTATATTTGTAAAATTTAAAACCCACCTGTTAATAAAAAATCTCAAAAAGTAAATCCCATGAATGAAACTGAGTAACAAATCCCCGATGTCTATTATGGATTTAATTTTTGAATGAAAAATTTCACTTCAAAAAAAGCAATTAAACACGGTTTCCCAGTCTTACTCTAAACTAAATAATGTTTTATCCTTTAGAATTCGAAATTGAAATGGTAGTATTCCAAAAAATTATTCCAAAAAAATAAAATACCTTCTTATTTTTCGAAAAATTGTTGTATTACAAGACATTTAGTTTTTTATTACAAATATATTTTGTATCAATCTCATATGATCAAAAAACCGAGTATCTAAACCTTTTTAGCCTCGTTAAATTCAAATTTCAATAAGTAACTCTTCATTCAATTCCAAATTAATAGATTTTTAATAATGTTTTTGCAATAAGCAAAAAATGTTTCTGTTTATTATCTTTGAATTTTTTTCTTTATTAGTTTATTGATCAACAATTCTGATTCAATTTTTAATAATAACATAAGAGTCAATATTATTTTTGGTGTCCATTACTGAAAATTAGAAAAAATAAAAAATACCGAAATTGTAGCGAAAGACATATGATAATATTTTATATTTACTAAAAATTTATCAAATTTTTGTTAATTATTTGAAAAAAAATTTTATTTCAGAAATCTATTCTCAAAAATAAGACCAATATATATATATTTTTTTTTCAAGAGTAATGCTTTGAATTTTTTCATTTCGTAAAGGAAATATCTTTGTTTCATTTTTCGCAAAAAACTTTATTGAACAATTTAAAAAATACATTTAAATTATTTCAAGCAAAGTTACAAAATCTATTTATATCTTATGTGGATTTATAATAAAGTACATAATAATTTTTCAATTTGATCATTCTACAGAAACAATTTTAAGGTTATAGCCATTTTGATGATTTTTCAAACTTTCAACATTTCTTTCCCCATAATTAAGCTATTTCCAATAAAGCGGGGCAATTTTATTTTAAAATATATCTTTTAAACTCGATCTTCAAAAACGTATTTAAACATCCCAAATCATTAACAATCATTGATCGATTCTTGATAATAATTCAATTTGTTTCTTAGTATTGTATTACATTAATAAAAGATATTAAAATTTCTGATCTCGATTTTATCTGATATTTTTTTAAGGCTGAAAATTACTATTTATTATACACTGTTTGATTGAAAAAACGTCGTTTTCATAACTTGTTTAATTTCAAAAAATTTTCAAATAGAGTTGAAAACATATCACTCTGTTTTTTTTGTTTAAAAAATCATTTTTATCCTTTCCATATTTCCAGTTTTTTATTGAAATTGGTCGTACATTGTTTTCACCAAAAAAAGTGCTATTTTTTTTTTTCATTTTTGGGAAATATTTCCAATAACATATTTTGAAAGAAATACCTTAGCCATTTATTCAATCGGTATTAATATTAAACTTAATTTGATAATACCAATTAATGGATACTTTCACTAACAAAGATGATTTTTCATGAAATGTAAAAAAAATTGCCCCACTTTTTTGGAAATACCTTATATAATTATGGAGTTTAAAACTTTGCAATTTTTTTTAGATTTGCAATATAAACGAAAATTCATCAATCTAATCGTAGAATATCAATGATGGAAAATAAGGCAATATTAATAATAATTATATAAATAAAAGTAAGAGTGGGGGTAATAATAATAATTAAAACATACTTGTAATCTGGGGAAACCCATTTTGATCATTGACGGCTGTACTCTCATTCCAATATTTGGTGGGGGTATAGCATTTTCTAATAAATAGTTGATAAATTCGGTTTGGTTTGTAGCAATTCTATAAATGCCCTGCGTTGATTTAGCAAGGTGGGAAAGAAGAAACATTTCTGCATTTAAGCCAATTATCGAACACCTAATATTATTTTTTTTTAAACTTTTTATTGTTTCCAAAATATTTCCAGGATCACAAGTCGATAAGCCGAGAAAAATAATTACAACTTCTTTGCTATAATATCCAGGCAAAAACGACAATAAACTTTTTGATAGCTCTAGTGCATTTTGAAGAGAAGCGTCACCACCTTAATAAAATATATAAAAATATATTCAAAAAAAATAGTCTTGTTGATTTTTATTTTAATATTGAATAATCCCTTATTTTTTTGTTTGAACACAAGACAATTACCTGTTAAAGCTTCTTTATTGAGTACATTTAAATGACTTTTTTGGTTACTTGAAATTGGCGAAATGCAATCAGCAAGTCCATTTCTCATGGCAACAATCCCAAGTTGAGAAATCGGGTTTTGATCAAAATATTCAAATAAAAATTTTTCAATTGCTTTAACTTGAAGAACAAGCCTATAGATTTGCAAATTAGAAAAGAAGGGTTTTTTAAAAAATTATAGAGATTGAGATCAAACGTTTTGTGTTGAGAACGTGAAGTTGATTCTAATTTTGATGCTATTGGTTTGGGTTGCTTTTTCAAGCACCAAACACCATTAAGAAAGTAAGAGTGCAAAACAACCAAAACAACAAATTGGGGAATTATACCTTGAGGGCTTGAGATCCAATTCTTGTGAATACTTTGAAAAATCAACAACAAGTACAATTTTCCGAAGCATCCCTCTTTTAATAGTTTCTGTTACTCTTAATTCGGATTTTAATGATTCCTTATTTAAATCTTGAAGTGTGTTTTTTATGTTCGTTTGTTGTAATCTTCCATTTTCATCTTCTTCAACGTCTTCCCATGTTCTTTCTAGAGTTTCCCAATTGAAAGTAACTTTTTTCTTTTGTGTTTTTTTTTTGGTTTTTTTTTTGTTGTTCATTTTGGGATGATTAATTTAAAATTGGATCAAAAAAATCAAAACTAAAAAAAAATGAAATCAGATTATAAATAGATTTACTTGTAATTACAAAAATTTTCATACAATTTGCATCACTATATCGTTTGTGATTCTTACCCATTCCAATTGAAATGTTTCATAATTATACTTGTGATAGATAAAAATTTTGAATTTTATCATTTTTTGTTTTTTTATTATAATATGAGTTTATCAAACGAACAAATTGAAGAATTTAAAGAAGCTTTTAATCTTTTTGATAAAGAAGGAAATGTAAAACCTTTCACAAGACTTAATCTTTTATTTTTTTTTTTCTTTTACAAATCTTTAACAAAACCAAAAAACAACAACAAAAACTAAAAAAAACAAATCTATTTTGTTTTAATTAATAAATGAACAGGGAGTTGTCGAAGGAAAAGAAATCGGATCTATTCTAAGAGCTTTAGGTATCAACCCAACTGAAACTGAACTTCAAGACATGGTATTTCTTCTCTTATTTCTTTTTTTTTTTTTTTTTTAATGTTCCTTTCTAATTACAAAATTTTTTTCTTTTGTTTTTTTTTGTTTTTCTTTTGTTTTTTTTTTGTTTTTAAAAACAAACCAAATAAACCTTGAAAAATTGACCCTTTGTTTTCATTTTGTTTTGAAAATTTTGAACCAAATTCACAACCAACCCTCAACCAAATTATTCCCAAAACTGTGGACTCTTTTAAAGATGAATGAAATTCAAGACAAAGAAAATGGGTAAATTTATTTCTTTTTTTCCTCTTTCTTGATTTTGTTTTAATCAAAAAAAAAACAAAAAAAAATCTTGTCTTTTTTTCTTTGATCTGTTTTCTAATTTAACTCTTTTTTTGATAATTTTTTTTCTTTTTTTGCTTCTTTTTCTTTTTTATCAATTTCAAAAAACAAAATCAAAATAAACAAACACCAACACATAGACTCTTAACATTTAATTCATTTTTAAACAAAATAACAAAAAAATTATCTGAAGAAGAAGATCCAGAAGATATTATCAATTCTTTCAGAGTATTTGATCGTGTAAGATAAATTCCTCAGCTATCTTTCTTTCTTTTTTTTTTCTAAAAATTTTGGAACTGTTTTTGTTTATTTGTTTTTTTTTTTTTTTTGATATTTTTTTATAAACAAAAGGAAGGACAAGGATTTGTTTCTTCAGGAGAATTACACCATATCATGACAACAATTGGAGAGGCATTGACGAAAGAGGAAGCTGATCAAATGATCCAAGAAGCTGATCCAAATGGAACAGGAAAAATTTATTATGAAGGTATCCATTTTAGTTTTCTTTTTTCTTTTGTAATTTTCCTTTTTTTTTTCTTTTTCCTTTTCCTTTTTCTTAATTTTGTTCTTATTATTCTTTCAAATAACCTTTTCTTTTTAATTTCTTTATGTGAAACTACAATAGAATTTGTTGATTTAATGTTAGCAAAATAAACAAAATCATAAATTCAGCATTTTAAAGCAAATAATATCTGAACAATTTTATATGAACAACAATTTTGGTACACAAAATATCTTTTCTAAAACTTGATTCCCTTTTGAAAATTGAAATTCAGAAAATAAAAGGATTAAATCGAGAACAAAAATCAAAATTAATAAAAAACCATTATTTAAATTCAAAAGATTATGATTGCCTTGTCAAAAACAATAATCTTTTAAATTTGAAATAATTTGATTTCAAGAATTCTTTTATTTTGTTTAAAGTCATTTTGAAAAAGTAAAAAGGCAAATAACTTTTTAATAATCCATCACAAAGCTTTATATTTGAATTTTTGAAAATTATTATGGAATATCACACTTTTTAAAAGTTTACTTTTTCACTATTTGAAAATGTGTATTTTTTTTTTAATGTTTTTTATTTTCCCTAAAAATCAAGAGATTTAAAAAAAAGATGGGCTGTTCTTATTTTTGGTTTAAAATTTCCATTTTTATTTATTATTTATTTATTTATTTATTTATAGTGAGAAAGGAGTAATCAAAGAAAATTTACTAAATAAAAAGTAGAAGAAGAAAAATAATTAAAATATTAAAGTAAAAAATATTATATCATTTACATGACCAAATTAAAAATTATCCACATCCTGAAACAGGAGGAGTAAAAACCAGATAGAAAGATTTTTAGCAATAAGATAAATAAAATTTCACAAACTGTGATTAATAAATTTGTATTCGACGGTCGTTAGGTTTTTTTTTAATTTAAAAGAATGGAGTAAAATCTTTGATTTTGCTAAATTCTTCTGAATTAAAAAAAACCTCTACCTCCGAAAAGTGGGGCATAAATTTCCATTTTTAAAATTATTATTTAAAGAATAGTTATGGTACTTAAAACGAGAAACACTTATCATTTCTGTGGTACAAATCTCTAATGTAAATTTCAAAAAGTTCGAAATAACGGTTTTAAAAGAAATTTAATTAATAATTTTTGATTCATCATAAAAAGGTAATCAAAAAGAATTTTAATCATGAAATTTTGTCTGTTTTTTTTCAAAACCAAAATTTTGATTTTGATAATTAAGACTTTTGTTATCTGAAAATAATTAATCAAATTAATCATTAATAAAAATAAATTGGTATTAAACTAAGTTGATTATTTCAATTTAATATTTGGGAAAAAAAATTATATTAATAATAAAAGTTTTGATTTTAAATTTAATTTTTAAACAGTTATCATTTTTTTCAGAGATCCAAGACTTTGATTTCTGAATTGAAATCAAATCTTCTTAATCTTTCCCCTAAAAAAAAAATAGAAATTAATTTTCTTTTTGACAGTAAGAGTTCACATTTTGATTATTTTTTGAAAAAAAAACTCAAAAAAGATTATTTTAGGATTTTGGGGAATCAAATGATTCTTTTTTTATTGCAATGATTAGTCTTAACTTATTTCTTGTTCTCATTGGGTTTTTCACTAAATCCCAACATCCTGAAATTTGTTAATTAATAAAAAAAAATTTTTTAAAAATTATTAAAAAGAATTTAATTTGTCTGAAAAAACAAATATTTTGATTTTTCTTCTTGAGATTTTCGTTTTAATCATCTTTTCGTCAATCTTGATGTTTTTATGTTTATTCATTTTAAGAAAATTATTTTACTTGGAATAGAATCAAAAGTATTATTTTAATCTTTTTTTTTTTTTAACAGAGTTTTGGTAACAAATAAAAATGCTTTTTTTGATTCCAAGGCATCAGAATAAAATATTTTTTGTTTTTATTTGCAAATTATTAGTTAAGGGGACTTTAAGAACAAGAAAATGTTGATAAAACCCTTTCAGTTTGGGCAATTTTGTATTATGATTCCAAATTTTAACATTTTCTGATTCAAAAAATTCTAAAAATGGAATCATTTTGGGAACTCTTTTGACAATAAAATAGTTTTTTTAGGTAAAAAAATGTATTTTATCAAGTATCAAATTGTCGTTTTTAATCTCTATTAAATCTCTTTCTTGAAAACCAATTTAATTTCAAATCAAAGGAATCACTAAAATCTCAAATCCTTTCAAGTTTATGATAATTTCAAAGTTTATCATTTTATATACACCTTGTATAACTAATTTAAAATTTGATATGTACTAAAAGTTATTCAATTAGTTTGTGAATAAAAATATATCAATTAAATCATTAAAATTTTGGATTCTGGTTTCTCAGGTTTCTGTGATTTCTGTGATTTTTTTGGTTTAATTTTTCAAAAAGAAATAAAAATATTCTATGTTCTTTTTTTTTTTTTTTTAAGAATGAAGGGTATAAAAGATCGTTGATACCTTTTATTAATTAAACTTTTAGTAAGTCAAGTTAAGTTAACTTATTGAAGTATTGAAAAAAAATTTGGTATTTAAGATTTTTTTATTTATGTTTTTTTTTTAAATATTAAAATTTTTTTGAATAAATTTTTTGAAAAATCAAAATTCATTTTCAAATCCAGTATTATGGATTCATGTTTTTTATGATTTAATGTTCAATTTTCTAATTTAATTTCTATTTGGATTTTGAACATTAAGAATATGATAATTTGAGAAAAGGTTAAAAATGGGGAAAAATTTTTTCTACGGAATTGTGCATCGTATGAAAATAATCGTAAAATCTAGATATCTGAATTAAAAAAAACATTAGTATATCTAATATGTTGAAAAATAATAATAAAATTTTCAATATTATAATAAAAAAAAATTCAACTTATTGATTAGCCTTAGTGGGTAATAAACTTATTTTTGAGTTTTTAGCAAAATTCTAAAAATCACAATAAAGGAATTCGGATAAACAAAAGGGGGGTAATAACCCCACCTCAAATAATAAAAAAAGGGGTTATTTTGAATTTCCAATGTTTATTTACAAAAATTTTGAAATTATTTTTTAGATCATTAAATATTTACATTTAAATCCTATAAAATTTCCAAAATTTTACTAATTTTTTAGATTCCCCTAACCATAAATTAGCTTTTTTTGAAATCATTTTTATCTGTTAAGGTATTGTATTTCAATCTCCCCAGAGTATAAAATACGAATAATCCTAAATGAATTATTATGATAAAGTTAAATTAATTGTAATTTTTTTATTATCATCATGAATCCATTGCTTATATTATGAGAATACATGTTATCGTTAATATCTCTAATTTCTTAAGGATTATTATTTTTAAAAAATATATTCAAAAAAAAATCTTTTCTATTAAAAAAAGATAAAGAACAAAAAAAAAAATTAAATTTGAATTATAAATTAAAAAATTATTATTATTTTTTTCAAAAAATAGGTGTATTTTTAATTTTTTGATTTCAAAAAAATATAAAGAAGATTAATGAAAAAAAAAAAAACCCAAACATGCAAAAGAAAAAAGAAAAAAAAATTAAAGCTGGTTTGATAGAAACACTAAAAATTTTACTGATTCATACAAACAAGACAATAGCAAAAGTACCGAAAAAAACAGGATAGTTGGGATGAAACAAAACGACCAACTAAACGAGAAGGCGAATTGCAATTTTAAGAAAACCAATAATTCTAATAAAAAGAAACAGAAAAACACGAAGAAAAGTACTAAGGAGAACATTACAATCAAAGAGAATCTTTTTGAGTTCTCCCCTTCGCTAGTTTCGTGGAACACTTGTCTAAACCCATATTTAATATTTTTATCAAACAGTATAGCTAGGAATGGCCACGAGGCGATTCCGATTAAAGGTGCAAAATCGCCAAAAAAGATCCACATAAATACAAAGCCATAGGAAAAATCCCAAAATTTGTCTAATTTGATCGTTAGGAAACTAAAAAACGTGAAGTGGAATAGTGATATTGCGATCAGCAACCCAAGGAAGTAATTGATGTCCCAAGAACCGGGATAATTTTTTTTATCTTTGAAATTGTGGGCAGTCACACACGACGAAACGCACATCATCCCGACGGGTATAATCAAGAGCATCCAAGAGAAATCCGACCCGTCGAGCTTTAATGGGAATAGAACGAATAAGAGAACAAATGACACCGCTGTTAGCAAATTGCCCCTTGCGAGTTTAAACTGTGCCAAGTCAAGCTTCCCATAGAGCGACTGTGCAAACGAATATACTAAGAACAAAACACTCCAAATTATTAATGGCGTGAAACACGTCAGAAAGGACATCTTTGTTTTGCCACACATCTTTCTTAACAAAAAAATCGACGACAATAGCCCCAGTAACCCAATGAAAAAGATCTGCCGACGGAACCCTGTGAACATCAGGCATGCCTTGGCAACTTTTCTTTTTTGTTCGTCTTGGAAATACGCCTCTTTGGTTTGCTCTCTTAATTTCCAAATTTGCTTGACCTTTCCTATTTGAAGTAAAAAGATCCATTTTGGATCTTTTTTGATTCGTTTTTTAAATTCGGGTAAAAGATCGACTTGATCTTGAAGTAGAAAATCATTTTTGCGCACAGACAACTCTCTTAACTCTCGATCTTTATGATAAGTACTTTTTCTTAAAAATGGTTTGTTATTTGCGTTAGAATTATTATAACTGTTATTGTTGTTGTTGTTGTTGTTGTTGTTTGTATTTTTCTTATTGCGATAGATAATTGCTGGTTTTTCAGAATTTGGGTTAGAATCAGTCTCAAAATGACTAAATTCGGATAATTGGCTTTTTTGACTTGAACTTGAATTTGAAAAATAGTCATTATTGTTGTTATTATTGTAATCATCACCATTTTCATTCATTTTACCATTTTTATTCTCATGACTAATCTTTTGATAATTGCTCATTGGTATAGGAGAAGAATTGCCAAATTTTGAAATGTTTTTAGGAAATTTTATTTTGCTTTTGGTTTTGTTTTTAGTGTTGTCTTTGTCCTTGTTTGGGTGGTTTTTCAATAAATGAACTTTTTCAAAGAATTTAATATCTTCTGGATCTGTATAATCAGTAGAACTAAATTCATCGAAATTTGGAGACATTTCAGAATATTCTTCTTCCGTTTGGTTGGATTGGTTACAAATCTTTGGTTTTTCATTTTGAACTAAATCTGTATGTTTTGTGTTCGTTTTTTCTTGGTTTGGATCACTCAGGATTGTCGAAATTAAATGTTTGTTATTTTTTTTTTTGGCTTGATCTTCTTTATAAAAATATTTCGTGAGTCCTGCAACGCCTTTAAAAACAATGGCCTGCTGAAGATCAGCCCCAAAGGTGCTGTTTATACCTAAGTAACATCTAATGTAATCAATATTCCTGCACCATTTTTTTAGCGCACCTTGCCATAATGCCAGATCGTCACTAATTTGATTAAATTTCCTATTAACGCAACTACATTGGCAAAGGTGATAGGGGTGATCAAGGTACTTGAAGATCTCTAAAATAACTGTTAATTTAAATTGGTTATTGAGTTTTATGTTTTTTTGTTTTTGTTGTTTTTTTTTGGTTTAATTTGTTTATTGTTGTTGAGGAATTTCAAAAAAAATTATAGAAACAATTTGAAGTCCATATTTGGTAATTAGTCATGGTTATGATTTGTTCTTTGCTGTTTTTCTTTTTTACCAAATATTTTGAAAGCGAAAAAATATAAAAGGTTAGAAAACTCATTAATTTTGATGAAAATTTTCCAAAAAACGCTCTTTAAATTGACAACTTTTTCTTTTTTTTTTTTATTTTAAAAAAGAAATTCGAATAAAATTTTACTTTCATCTGGTAGGTATTCAAAAAAGTTTTGCTTTTGGTTCGAGTTTTTTAATAAATTGAGTTTCTTTTGTTCTTGATCATTTGTTGAGGTCTTTTTTTTTTTGTTTGTTTTTGTATGAAAAGCAAAAATTGGTTCAATGTCTTTTGCTGTGATACAGGGGTTGTTGTTTAAATGGTAAATGTTGTGCATCGATCAGGCACAACTTTTAAATTTGGATTAAAAAATTTCTAAAGTTACACAGAAAAAAGAGTTATTTATGAAAAATGATATTTGTTCTAAAGAATGATTGGAAATTGAAACTCGGTTGCAAAATGTGTATCTGACAATTAGTTGTTTTCATTTTTTTCGATTCATTTAATCTTTTTCAAAATTCTCTAAAAAACAGTTCCTATTTAGAATTTAAGTTCTTGTAAAAGATTAGATCCATTCTTGAATCATCTCTAATTAAAGGAGTTTAATCAAAAGCAAATCCTATTCATAAAATAGTGTTCAAGTGACTCAAAAAAATCGATTATAAATCTTATTGAACAATAAATTATTACATTTTTTACTCTTGATCATAATGAAAAATAATCTTTGTTTAATTTTTTTTTTTTAATTCCTTTTCCAAATTAAAAATCGAAAAAAATAATAAATGTTAAATTTTTCAAAATCAATTAAAAATAATCTTCAAAAGATGCTACAGTGGTCAAAATACCCCATTCCTAAAACATAAAACCTGTACATTTTATACTTCTTGTTCTAATACCA
Organism: Anaeramoeba flamelloides; assembly: GCA_027625915.1. Classification (NCBI taxonomy): domain Eukaryota; family Anaeramoebidae; genus Anaeramoeba; species Anaeramoeba flamelloides. The sequence continues at coordinate 3,670,122 of JANTQA010000032.1, read as the reverse complement.
TTTCTAATTCACCACCCAGAAGTGTAATAGAAGATCTAAGTTTAATTCAATTTCGAAAGTAAACCACTTTATATTATAAGTAAATAAATAATTCAGAATTGAATTTGTTCAAAGTTTTTCTTATTTTCGAGAAGTTTTGAAATAATGTTTTTTTCCATAAATTTTTAAAAAATTAACTTTTAATTGAGATTACTTTTCTAATTTGATCTTGAATTTTAAGAATTTATTTCTGAATAATAAAACTTTATGAAACTAATACCATAATTGACTTAAGGTTTAACATTGAGTTTCTTTGATCGGCTAACTTCTATGCCTTCTATAGAAAAGAAACACAAATTAAACTTTTCTACTTTACTTATTTTGATAACAGTAGAAATTTAAGTTCTTAATATGATTTTACAAAATGTTTATTGTTGGTTACCTTGATCTTTGAAATTGTAAGCATTCCAAAAAAAAAAAAAAAAAAAAGAAAATATAGATGTTATTTTGTAATAAGGCTTTTACAAGTTGGAATGGATTACTTTAACAATAGTATATTTTATTTTTTTTTATAATAATTGTTGAGGTATTTAATAATTAGTAAAATCAAATACCAAAGATTCATTATTTTTGTCTATTTTCTCAGGAAATATTTGTATTTAGAATTTATTTTTCATAAATAAAAATAATTTGTAAAAATATGATATTTATTAATTATTGATTTTTTTAAAAAAATTGAATTTTTGATATGTCTTAATATTTGGGTACAATGTTTTTTTTCAAGAATTTGTTTTAAAGAATATATACAGCGAAATTTGATTAGAATATTGTTAAAACCAATCCCAAATTCACTATTTGAGTTCGACAAATTCCCAGAATCTTTTTCTTAAAATCGAAAACAAATATTTTCAACTTTTTATTATTTTGTAGTTCCTAAAAACAAAATCATTTCAAGATCAGTCAACAAGTGTTTGATTTTGATGGTTTTTCTCCCAAAATTTGAATAAATAACGAAAAAAATTTTATTTCTTGATACAAAAAAGAAATTTCTTTAAAATTTTTTTCTTGAAAAAATATAACTCCTGTTTTTTTGAACGGACTGAGTGGAACACACATTATGAAAAAAAAAAAAAATTTTTAAAACCAAAATTGAAATTAAACTATTCTTTCTATGAGTTGAGAAAATAAATTGCTCTTTTTTTGTTCTTTTCTTCAACCAAAAAAAGATAAAATAGAATTACTAACAAACATTCAAGCTACAAACAGTTTTATTCCTGATGTGTATTTGTAATTTTTGAAATCCATTTTGTAATAAATAATGACAAAAACTAAATCTCACGAATGAAAATGAGTACCAAATCCCCGATGCCTATGATGGATTTAATTTTAGAATGAAAAAATTCACTCCAAAAAATCAATTAAATACGATTTTTTAATCTTAGTCTCAACTAAATAATGTTTTGTCCTTTAGAATTCGAAATTGAAACGGTTGCTTTCCAAAAAAATTATTCCAAAAAAATAAAATACCTTCTTATTTTTCAAAAAATTGTCGTATTTCAATATATTTAGTTTTTTATTACAAATATATTTTGTATCTATCTCTTATGATCAAAAAAACCGAGCATCTAAACCTTTTAACCTTGTTAAATTCAAATTTCAATAAATAACTCTTCATTCAATTCCAAATTAATAGATTTTTAATAATATTTTCCCAATAAGCAAAAAATGTTTCATTTTTTTTCTCTTTGAATTTTTTTCTTTTTTAGTTTATTGATCAACAATTCTGATTCAATTTTTAATAATAACATAAGAGTCAATATTATTTTTGGTATCAATTACAGGAAATTAGAAAAAATAAAAAATACCGAAATTGTAGTGAAAGACATATGTTTATATATATTTTGGTACAAATTTTGATTGATATTTTCGAATTTTGAAGTCTGTATATTGATAACACAACCTTTAAATTTATTATAAACTTATTATTTATTTTGATAATTTTAGGGGTTTTTGACTCTGAAAAGGACAATTTTTAATTGATGAGATTAAGCTTTATGTACTATTTTATTCATCAACCCTTAATGACAATTGAATAAAGAGGGTCTATTATTCGATTTAGTTCCAATTTCAATATAATTCAATTTTGAAAAACTAATTTTAAACCCTTTATAAGTCAAATAAAATGACTTTATTTTTTTCAATTGCTTATGAGCTTTTTTACTTTTTAAGCACATAAAAAATATTACTTAGATTTTTATCATTTTATTTCATCAATTAAAAAATTAATTCAATATTTTACATAACAAGAATAAAGAAAAAATATGAATTTTTTAAAATTTTTTTCAAGTTATAGTCTGGTACACAAGTGGAAACATTTTTAAAAATTTTCAAAAATGGTTTATATCCGGATACTATTTATTTTTTTTGTAGAATTTTTTCATATTTTTCCGGGTTCAAACAGTGAAGTACTTTTTGAAATATTTCCCAAAATCAAAAAAAAGTTGAATTTTAGGTATTTTTTTCATTGGGTTTTTAAAATGAAAAAAAAAAATTTTTTTTAGAGTCTTTTGGATTTTTTTAAAAAAAATAAATTAATACTTTCGTAATCTTTTTTTACTAAACTAATTCTATTTTTTTGAGTTATTTTTCAACTCCAATTTACTAATTAGCCAATAATAAATAACGGAAAAAAAAAATTTTTTTTTTGATGTTTTTATCAAATTCTGTGATTTTGAAAAAAAAATATTTTTTTGAGTTCAAATTCTACAACTCCAAATTCTTTAAAATGTAAATTAAAAATTATTTTGATGGTTATTTTAAGTAAGTTATAAAAATTTATATTTTTGATCCAAAAAATCCAATTTTTCATTTTTTTGAAATTTTCTTTTTCCAATTAAAATTCATTTTTTTAAACAATTTCGAAAATTTTATCCATATTATTATTTTTTATTTTGGATATTTACTATGGTGCGAGGCGCGCCAACAATACTCACGCATAATAAAGGTTTTTTTTTGTAGGTTAAAAATTCAAAAAACATTTTTTTATCATGCCCTTAATCGCTCGAAAAACACCATCTCCAAAAAAATCTACTTTTTTTGGGCAACCGTTCATTCTATTTTTATTCAATTTTTCTCAATTTTTCACTTTTTTTTCTCAATTAAAAAATTCCAACAAACTTAAAAAACAAAATAAACTCGTTATTAAAAGTTTTCATAATATTCATTCTTTTATTGCAAAAAAAAAAACAGTTTTTATAAAAAGTAAAAAAATAAGAGTGAAAATATTTAAAATTAATTCGGATAAAATTCAAAATTCTTCCAACCCAGATTCTCACAAATCTCATCAACTTCAATTTGGAATCTTGTAAATCGTCTTTGAAAATCTTTTTATTCCTATTAGTTAAAGTATTCATAGTCAAAATAATTAAAGAAAATCATAAAACCAAAAAAAAAAAAAAAATTGGTATAAAAAATAACAGAACTGTAAAGTTAAATAAGAGAAAGTTGGTCAAATTTGATTAGGTATAAAGATAAAAGTTTTGTTATGTGGGGTTAAATAGTTACTTTATATTCGCTCTGGAAATGGGCAAGATTGGTATTTGTTGTTTTTGAAATATTCTTTTTTTTTTTGAAAAATTAAGCATCCAAAATATCCCAATACAAAACCATTTTTTCAAAGACAACATTCGAACCACTCATATTCTTGAAAATAAAATTTTCATGATCTAGCTTGTGGATCTTTTATTTTTTTTTTTTTTTTTTTAGATTTTTTTTTGTTTATTTTTTTTTTGAGGGATGAGTAAAATATGTTTAGAGAAGAAAAGGAGAAAAAAAAATATTTACAAAAGGTAATCAGAACGAGACGAAATGTTAGCCTATCACTTGGTTGTTTAAAGCTGTTAAGTTTTTTAAAGAAATAAATAAAAGAAGAGTTAAAAAAAAGAAACAAACAAATCTCAAAAAAATAATAATAATAATAAACAATTCGAAACCCAACACAACTTTGCGAAAGGAAGTAAAATAAAATAAAAATAATAATAATACAACACAGTTCACTTTGTGAATTATACACACCGCCCCCACCATACAAAATTCGCAACCACAACTAAACTTTTATTCTTATTGTTTATTTTTATTATTATTTGTTTTTGTTTGTTTGTTAAATTTTACTTTGTAAAAAAGAAAAATAATTATTATGGATAGGAAAAAATGAGAAGATTTTCTTGAAAATTTAAAATGAAATAAAGTTGAGAGTTTACTATTTTGTCAGTATGTAAGGATTTTAAATACAAATAACAAGTTCGAATTATGAGAAAAAAAAATGATTTTAGTTTTGACTTTGAATATTATTTCGATTTTTGAAAAGATTTTTTTTTTGAATCATATCTTAATTTTAACAAATAAAAACATTATTTGCCCCGTATCCAGATGGTTTATTACTTTAATTACTTTTTTTATATTTAATTTTTTAAGAAAATTGGGAAAAAAAAAGTAGTAAAAAAAAAAAAAATTTTTTTCCAATTTTTTGCAATTTTTTTTCAAAAATTCTATTTTTGGAATTACAAAATAGAAAAAAAAAAATCACTCAATTTTTTTTTCAATTATCAAACCTTTTAATATTATTGTATTTATTTTTTTTTATTATAAAAAAGTAAAGAATAAAAAAATATTTTTTGGTATTTTTGTAGGTTTTATTCTATTTATTATAAATCTATTCAAATCAAAATAAAGTTTGAATATTAAAATTTTAAATAATAAAATAATATCTCTATTTTTATTAACAGTATGTTTGAAACTTATTTAAACATGATTTTAATTAGAAAAAAAAAAAAATGTTTAAAATTTTGATCAAATTTGAATTTTTCAATTTTCTAGCCTTAGTAAAAAAATCTCAAAAATTTTCAAAATTATTAAAACTGATTTATTTCAAAAAATTTTACTAAAATTTTTTTCTTAGCATTAAAGTATCTTTCTAAGAGTAACTTCTTTTTCCCAAAAATATTGTATTTTTTTCTGAAAAATTTGAATTTGAAAAAAAAAAAAAAAAAAAATGAAAAAAGTTATTATTTTTTTTTTTATCAAAATGTTACTATTATTCAGTAAATAGATTAGATAGAGCATTCTAAACTAAACTCTGTTTCAGTCAAAGGCGCCCAACGCATTTTTCAAATATCAATTATTTTATATAATTGACCTTTGAAGAACAAATAAGAAATAAAGAGAATAATACACCTCAAAGAAATGTTGATACATGTCTTAAAGAAAACTAATTAATCAATAGCTTTTCTTAAAAATTGAAAAACTCAAATTCTTAGTGCCCCATTGAGAAAAACAAGGATGTTCATTTTGATCTCCTATTAGTATTTGTCTAATAAATAGGAAACAATTTTCACTTCATTTTCCATACTTTTCTTTTAGAAATCAAGTCCTCAAACGAAGTGTGTTGGGATTTGTGGTCTCTATTTGAAAAAGGAAATGAAAATTCAGTGAAAATTTTTCACATTTATTAAACAAATATCAAGATCAAAGATTGACTAGAATTCCAATAGAAATCAATATGATTTCTCAACAATCTTTACATGGTTTCAATGACCTTAGAATAACACATTTTTATCAAGTGACTATTGATCTTGCAATAAAAAATTTTTTGCAAATGAATGACATTTTTAAAAAAAAAATTGAAAAAAAAAAACAAAAGTGTGTGGAAATGTGAAATAATGATTTCAATTTTGAAAATTTGCAAAATAAAATTTTTCTTCTAATATCTATGCAAACCCTTTGAACACATGTATTATACCATTGCAACTGGGCCCCTTTGACTGAAAAATAGTTTATTAAAAATGTGTTTAAATACCTTTAATTGGTCATTTGTATATATAATTTTTCATAGACTTAAACAAAAAAATGTTTTGAAATTTTTTGTTTCCACTTCACTACAAGGAAAATTTAAATACCGAAAATTAAAGTTAGCCTAAACTATAGATTGGATTTCAGTTATACTTCTTTTATATATTATTTTTTCAAAGTTATCATAATTTTATGTAATAAAAAAAGGATAGCTATTAAACTCATTAAAATCTGAATACCCCCCTTTTCAAAAATACCGACTTTTGAAAAAAACACCTATTTTTGGGATCTTTTTTTATTGGAAAAAGTTGAAATGAAATAATTTTTGATTAAACATTAATATTGAAAAACGAATAAATGTTAAAGCAATTTGCAGAAAACAATAGGGAATGTATATAAAAACCCAAACATGGAAAAAAATAAAATGATAAAAAATATTCCAAAAACAGATAAAAAATCAGTTTTTCAATTTAATTTAGCGATATCTTTTGATTGAAATATTTTGTGCTATTTTAAAATTCAAAAATATGTTTCCTTTTAGACCATTAAAAAAATACTTGAAAATTATCTCTCCAGTAAGTCAATTAAAAAATTCAAAAATTTTACAATTAAAAATGAAAAAAATATTACTGAAAAATTTCATTTTTTTTTTCAATTCCTATTAATATCTATTAAAGTTGTAAACCTCATTGAAAATTGTTATGTATAATAATGTTTATTATATGAGTGTATTTGAAAAATACAAAATTTAGAGATTTTTTTTTGAAAAAATTTTCTATGTAGTGTAGTGTTGTGTAGTCTTTATAATTTGACTTTATAATATTCTTTTATTTTTTTTAAATTTCAAAAACTTGATACAAACTTTTCAAAGCCCAAAAAAAAGGGTAAAAAATAATAATTAACAAAAGGATATTCAAATTTGAAATTTAATCATTATTTTTGAAAGTGATATCTCAAAGAAAAATATTGATTGTTTTCCAAAATCTAAAACTCTTTTTATAAAAATAGAAAAGTGAAAAGTTGTGAAAATTGCATGTTTTTCAATAGTTAGAATTGTAAAAAGTTTTAAATTCAAAGTTATTGAATTTTTTATCTTGTAATTTGTTTCAAAATTTGCGAACAACCCCAAAAAAACAAAAGTGTCATCACGTTTAAAAATTTACCACAATCTTTTTTTATTATTTTTGTTGTGTGAAAATGAGAAAAAATCATTTTTTATTATTTTTATATTGCCAATCTATATCCGAAATTTGCAATGAGTACAATTAAAATACTTGTAAAAACCCTTCACCAACAGGATTACCATATTGAAATATCTCCAAGTGTAAGAATTTTTTTCTGAATAACACTTTTATTCTTCATTGGTAATATTCATTTTGCTTTTTGTTTTCATTTAATTTTTTTTTTAATTTGTTTTGAGCGATAAAGGCAACAATACGAGAATTAAAAACCATTTTAGAGGAAAAAACAAAAATAAAAGTTGACTCTCAGAGGATCATTTTTGGAGGACGTGCTTTAAAAGACGAATCTACACTTATGAGTTGCTGTAATTTCTTCCTTCCTTTTTCTTTTTAATTTTTTGAATGTACCCTTTTAATATTTTATAATGAAGTGAGATCGAAATTCAAAGAAAAGTTCATTAAGTTAACCTTTCTTGACTCAATTTTGTCTTTTAATTTAAACGGAAAAATTGTTGTTTGCTCTTATTAATCCCTCGAAATTTTCAAATTTTGTGATACATTAATCGAAAACATACCCCATATATGATTGGAATACCCAGCCCATAACGAAGTGGGACTAGAGTGGTTTACAGACTTTATCAAACTTGAATATCGAAAACTTTAAGAAAAAAATAAAAAACTTTAAAAGAAAATTCTTGAAAAAAAAAGTAAAATACTAAAAGAGAAAAAATACTTTACTCTAATTAGCTAATATAAATTTTAAATATATGTGAAAACCAAAGACTAAATTTCTGAAAAACTGCTTTCATATTAGGGCAATAGGCTTCAATTCAATCTCGACCACAAAAAATAAATAAATAATTTTTCATATTTTTTGTCAACCTATCAAAATTATTTAATGGTTTGTGTAATTTACATAAAAAATAGCGATCAAAGATGGGAATGCAGTTCATTTAGTTGAAAATACAAAATTACGACTCAATAGAACACAACAACAATCACAGCAGCAGCAGCAGCAGCAACAACAACAACAACAACACTCTTTTAATAATCTCTTTGGAAATTCAAATAATCAACCAGTTTCTTTGTCTGACCTTTTAAGTTCCTCTGGTTCAAATAGGCCAAGAGGATTTATTATGGGTGTTTTACCAACAGAAATTGAGATGGGAGGAGTGTTACAAAATCTTTCAAGATTTATCCAACAAAATGAAAACGAAAACGAAAACGAAAATGAAAATGAAGAAAATTCTAATTCAAACGAGGATAACACAAGACAATTTTTTGGTCAAATATCCCCAAATTCTCATATATTTAATATGGTAAATCCAAACACCAACCCCAATTCAAACAACAATACCAATTCAAATACAAATAACAATTCTACTAATCGAAATTTTACAGAAAATGAAATTAATAAAGGGCTTGATAGAGTTGAAAAATTATTAACAACAATTGAACAACAAACCCTTAAAAAAAATATGACAAATAATGATGAAAATATTAAGGAAAAAAAAAACGAAAAAGAAGAAGAAAATGAAAAAATATACAATCAAGAAGAAAAACAAAAACAAAACGAAAATGAAATTGAAAATAAAATTCTAAAGGAAAATGAAAATGAAAATGAAGAAGAAGAAGATAAAGAAAAGGAAAAAGAAAAAGAAATTAAATCAGAAAACGAAAAAATATACGATCAAGAAGAAAAACAAAACCAAAACGAAAATGAAATTGAAAATAAAATTCTAAAGGAAAATGAAAATGAAAAAGAAGAAGAAAAAAAGCAAAAGGAAAATGAAATAAAAAAAGATAATGATGAACAAACACAAATATTAAGACTCACAAATTCATATAAAAGAATGAAAAATTCAATTAGTTATTTAGGATCAATCCTTGATGATTTTCCAAATTTAATAAATAAAAAAATTGATCCCGAAAGTAAACAAAATGAATTCAAGCATATAAGTAATCTTTTAAGAATTTATGGATATAGTTTATTACATTTATCTATGACAACAAATACATTAAAAACAGAAGGTGATCAAATTAAAATTGAACCATCAAGATTAGGACAGAGAATAAATCAAAGCCACAATCAAAATCAAAACCAAAATCAAAATCAAAATCAAAATCAAAATCAAAATCAAAATCAAAATCAAAATCAAAATCCAAATCCAAATCAGAACCAGAACCAGAACCAAGATCAACAAAACCCATTATTACAAATTCAACAACAAATTCAACAGCAAATCCAACAACATCTACAAAGTCAAAACCAAAATCAGGATCAAGATCAAAACCAAGATCAAGATCAAAACCAACAAACACCACAATTTCCACGTGGTATAGCAATAGGGCAAACACAATTAAGTTTTTATGATTTGAGAAATTCAGGAAATAATGTGCAATCGTCAGATATTTTAAATGGTATTTCTTCTCTATCAAATATGTTTAATAATCAAAATTTACAACGAACCCAGAATTCAAACATAAACCAAAATCAAAATCAAAACACAAACCAAATCCAAAACCAAAATCAAAGCCAAACCGAGAATGAGCAAGGCCAAGAGAAAAAGAACGAAAACGAAAACGAAAATGAAAACGAAAATGGGAATGAAAATGAAAAGGAAGTTCAAAAAGAAAATGAAAATAATGAAGTGGAAGAAGAATTCGAAGTTAGATATGAAACTCAAAAAATTCATATTGAAAATCCAAATGAAAAGGAAGAAGAAGAACAAAAAGAAAAAGAAAAAGAAGAAGAAGAACAAAATGAAAATGAAGAAGAAAAAGAAGAAGACTCAAATATTACCAACGAAACTTTAAAAATAGAATTAAAAGAAACAAAAAATCTGAATGAAAATCAAAATGATAATATCGATCAACAAAATGAAAATTAATATTAATTTTAAAATCTATCATTGATATGAGGAAAAAAATAATACCAAATTTATGATGTAGCGGATCGAAACCTGTAATATTTTTTACAATTTTAAAAACTATTTTTTCATAATTATAAATAATTAATTATTTATTTTTTTAAAATATTTTTAAAAAAATATGCCAAGATGACGATAAAAAATTTTCTAATCAAAAAAAAAAAATAAAGGTAAAAACATTACCGTTTATTAAATTGAAAAAAAAAAATAATGAGACTGTAAAGTCTTCAAGACCAAAATAATCCTCTTTTTTATCTTTTTTCTTTAAAAATAAATATTTAATGGTTGATTTAATTTCTTCACCTTTTGAGAAAAAATCAACTTTAGAGTTACTGATGATACTTTAAAAAAAAATTTAGTACATTTGAGAATTATTTAATAGGTGAGTGGTATTTAAATATACTGATGAACATTTAGGATGGACACCGATATTCTGATTTAAAATGAGAAAGCGAGATTAAAACCCGAAACGCACCCAATGAGATATTATTCTTTTTGAAAATCTTCTTTTATAAAATTTTTTTTTAATAATTTTTATTTGAATATTTGATAATCCAAATTAATCTTACAATTATTTCTACAAATGAATAATAAAAAGTATACTTTTATTAGAATTATGTGTAATTTATATTACTTGGTTTAATACTTTAAAAAATGGATTAATTATTTCGAAAAAATAAATGTTTTTTTGCAGTTTCAAGTTTTAATCAAAAAATATAATTAAAATATCTATTCAATTTCTGATACTTTTAACTAAATCTAAAAAAACAGAAATAAATTTGTATTCCTTTTGATATTTTAATTTTGTCAATCATCTTTCAAAAAAAAATTTCATATTAAAGCATATTTCGGAAATCATCCAATTTAACACAATTTTTCATTTTTAAATCAAAAATATTTTTTATATTTCTTCAAAATGAAGAAAATTAATTTAAAAATATGTAATTTGATCAGAAGGAACAATAAAATACAAAATAATATGAAATCTTGAAAATATTTTAAAAATTTTATTTTAGAAATGTGTATTTTGGCTAATGAGATGGAAGAGTTAACCACATTTAAATAATTTATGCATTTGAGTATATTTTTTGAAATACAAAATTGACATGTTTCCAAGATAAAACTAAAAAAAGTAACATATTATTTTTTTTAACAACCAAGTTATTTCTTGAAAATTTTGAAAATATATTTTTATCTTTTCTTTTGGAAAACATTACCTTATTAAAAAAAAAAAAAAAATTATTTTGTTAGTATTTTGTATCAATAATATTTCAATTCAAATCTCAGACAATAAAATTAATTGGAAATATACCCACTAAATAAAGGATATTTTATAAAAAGATACTAAAAATTCATAAATGAAATTCACATTTATTGTTTATAATTTTTTTATTCTTGTAAGTTTGAAAAAAGTCATTTCTGGTTTTTAAAAATGAAAAAAAAATTTCAATTTGAAAAAATTTTTTTAACAAATTGTTTGGTCTTGTTAATAAGAATCCTTATAGCAACCCAAATCATATTTGACAGAAAAAAAAAAGATTTTGAATTTTGAGTATAAAATAACTTTATTCTCAAATATCTTCAAGAAAATTTTTTTTTGAAAAATTAAATTTCAATCTTATAATAAAAACAACAATTAATTTGTAAAATTTTTAAATAACTTTTGAATTTTTATAATTATAACTATCCTTCTTATGATAATTAATCTTTTTCAGCAGGCTGAAATATACTTTTTTTTTACTCAAAAACATTTGCGCAAAAAAAGAAAAGAAATCTTTTGTAAATATTCCTGAAAATCAAGACTATTTTTAACATAATGATGATTAATTTAATCATAAACCATTTATTAGTCAAAGGGACCCATTATATGGAGTAAGTTAAATATATTTTTGAATGGATATAAGTAGAAAAAATTAATTTTGGAAATTCCAAAATTTAAATCATTTATTCACATTTATAAATTTTTTTTTATTCAATTTTTTTTTTGATACCTAATTCATTTGCAATTTTTTATTATTACAAGATATATAGTCACTTTTTAAAAAAATGTCATTCAAATACTGTTGATAAACTATAAATGATTTTAGAGAAATCATTTTGATTTCTATTTGAATTTTATTTGGATCTACAATTGGCTATAAAAATGAATATTATTTTTTCACAATATGATTCAAAAAGAATTTGGGGTTTTTCTATTATTAAGTAAAATTATGGATTTATTTGTTTTATTTTAGACAGATGTCAACTATTATTTAAAGCATGTTTATTATTCTAATTATTTATGAAATAATCTTTAAAGGTCATTTATAAAAAATAATTTTTATTCAAAAAAATTTTTGGACACCTTTGCTAGAAATAAAATTTATGTTAAAATGCTACAAAAATCTTGTTTTATACTATTTTTTGCATTTTTTTTTTTTGCATTTTTTTATTTTTTTTTGTATTTTTTTGTATTTGTTAATCATAAATTTATGAAGCAACATTTGAGTTTTTTCTGAGAAAATTTATAAAAAGATTTTTTGAAATTTTATCTTTTAGTTAAAATGATAAAAGAAAATCAAATATATTAACTTTTTATTTTTACTGGTCAAAAAATGAATAAAAATCAAATTTTTCATTACAAAATCAATTTTCGATAATTTTTCGAATTTCTAACTTTTTTTTATTATAATTTTTTTTTTTGAAAATTAGATTATTAATTTCAAAAACATTGCTATATGAATTAATATGAAAATTACAGAATCATTATTAATTAACCTACATTTCCCGAGAATTATCTATAAAACTGAAGAAATAATTGGCTAAGCAAGAATCACAATTTACAAAAGAAAATTTAAATTAATTAAAAAATTACAAGTTTTAGGATTAGATAAATAAATAAATATAATTCTCTTTAGAGCACAGTCAGTTCCACTTTTAAGGTACAAACTTTCAACGAAATTTAAGCACAATAAAAATCTCAAATTAAGGCACAAAATTTGTAATTTTTTTTTTACAATTTATTTTACTAGAAAATGAATTTTGTGCCTTAATTTGAGATTTTTATTGTGCTTAAATTTCGTTGAAAGTTTGTGCCTTAAAAATGAAACTGACTGTAAAAGAAACATAAAATATTACTTGGAAATCTTAAAATTTATAAGAATTATAATAAGAATTAGAAAATTATGGAATTAATCAAATTAAAAATAGCCCAAGTTAAAAATAACGTTAGACTTTCTTGGGTTTTCTATTTAATTGGAAAATCAATAAATTAACGAGGTTTTTTTTTTTTTTGAGGTATTCTATTTTATTTGTAAAGTGTTCTAGGTTTTTTTTACTTTTTGTAATAAACCAAAATTTTATTAAAATTTTCTGTTAATTTCAAAAATTAAAAAAAATAACAGAAAAATCAAAAAAAAAACAATTATTTTTTCATTTGAAATTAATAAATAATTCTTTAATAGTCAAAATAATCATTTTCTCATTTAAAATATAATTATTAACTTAAAAATTCCGCTTGAAAGATATGACTCCGAACTCTTAACTGAGAAGCAAAAAAATTTTCAATTTTATTTTATTAAATTTATTAAAAATCTTAATAGAACCCGGGAAATTGAATTAACCCCCTTAAATTTTAGAATATTTTTTAAAATAATTTTTGATCAAAGATTTCTTATTAATCAATAGTATTAATTTTTATTGAATATTTTAAAAAATAAAACATATAGCAATTGGGGAATTTTTTTTCTGATTGAGAAAAGCGTTTTATGAAGATAATAATCGATTTGAAAAGTTCTTTAATTTGTTAGCAGACCAAATAAAATATTTAGAAAATCTGTTGGGATATATTTAAGTGTCCATAATGGAGATCAAAATTAAAATATCTCATTTTTTTAAGATTTCACTTATTTTTATTTTAGTTAATTAGAATGAGATACTATCAAGTTGTTGGAAGAGCCATTCCTACCAAAAAAGTTCAAAACCCACAAATCTATAGAATGAAACTTTTTGCACCAAACAGTGTTGTAGCAAAAGCACGTTTTTGGTATTTCACAAAAAGACTTGTAAAAATTAAAAAAGTTAAAGGTGAAATTCTTTCTGTTGATGAGGTAATTACTTTTTTTTTTTCTTTTCTTTTTTTCAAAAAATGAATAAAAAAAATCAATTGAAATCTTTTTCTGAAAAGAGTCCTGCTTAAAATTCGTTCTTTGAAGAATCTTATTTTGTACTTAATTGGAAAATTCAAAAACAAAAAAATTAAAAAATCCTTTTACTTTTTTTTTTTATTTTTTGTTCTTTGCCATATCACAACCAACAACACACACAAACAAAAATCAAAAAATAATAAAAAAAAAAAAAAAAGATTTTTGAAAAAGATCCCGAAACAGTCAAAAATTATGGTATTTGGTTAAGATACAACTCAAGATCTGGAAAACACAACATGTACAAAGAATACCGAGACGTCACTTTAACAGGCGCCATCCAACAAATGTACAATGAAATGGCAGGTAACCATAAAGCAAGATTCCAATCGATCCAAATCATCAAAACCAAGGTTCTTGAAGACAAAGAATGTAAAAGACCACAAACACTCCAATTTCATGATCCAAACTTAAAATTCCCATTGATCCACCGTGCAACCAAAAAGAACAAAGAAAGAAGACCAACTTTCACCAAAAAGAAACCATTTATCTAAGTTTCTAAATCTCGAATTATTAAAAAATCAAATTTTTGTTTTTCTGAGACTAATTTATGATATTTTGGTATCTTTTTGCTTTGTTCTTTTTCTTTTCCTTTTCCTTTGATTTTCTCGCCAAATCTTTGATTTCGAGCAACTTTTAGACAGTTAAAAATACAAAAAATGAAAAATAAAGATAAAAACACTGGTCAAACCAGAAATTAATTTCTGTTTATTAGGTATTAGAATTTAGCAATAATTTATTTTTTGATGACTTATTTTTATTTTGAGATAATGTAACTTTTGGGCACTAGAATTGAAAATCCTTTGTTTTGTTCTCTTTGTATGTTACCTCAAATTCAACGAAAATGTGTATTTTTAGATCTTGAATGAATTTCATATCAAACAATTGTGGATAATCATCCATAAGAGATTTTTAATAACAAATCGAGAAATTAATCAAATATAATAGATATTTATAATCAGTAAAATTTTTTAGAATATTTACACAGATCAATTTCATAAACTAAAACAAAAAAAGGAACTATTTTCAAGATATTATGGATATTTTTTGGGTGTTCAAACTCAATTTCAAATCAATACACAAATTAAAAATATAGTGGTAACAACTTCAAAGTTTTTAATTAAATTATTGTTTTTTATATGGAAAATAGCTTCCCATTTCTCTCAAATGGGGAAATACTACTACTGCTAAAAATAAAAAAAATAAAAATTAGAAAGAAAAAAAAGTAAAGAATGGATAGTAAGACTTTTTTGTTTTTTTTTTCAAATATTATGTTTTTTTAATGAAAGGAATTGTAAGGCTTACACTTTAAACAATTTTGAAAAATCTTAAATTATCGATTTTGGGCTGTTTGATAACGAAGTAAAATAAAAAGGTATAACCCCAATAAAAAAAGTTTCTTTGTATTCAGTTTTATATATCAAAAATGATGTTTTTTTTTTTTACATATAAAAAGTGAAAATTGACTACAAAATATGTAAATCCAATATTAATTTTTTTGAAGGATTTTTTGTTATTATATTTTTTATTATTACTCCACTTTCATAAAAATAATAAGTAAAGTATGAATTAATATTATTGTACCAATAAAAAAAAATTTTTTTTTACAAAATGTGATATATATATGCTATTTATTTTTTTTTAAAACTAAAACTTATTCTTAGTGAAAAAAAGTAAATAATTTTTGATAAATTCCAAGAAAAAAGTGACTAGAACACTTAAAAGTTTTAGATACTATTGTCGTAAATGTGCAAATATTTTGAGAATTCGTTATATTAATAAGAAAAGTTGAAATTTTTATGATCTTCTTATTTCCAATTCTAATTAGGTAAAATAATGTGTGTTTTAATGATAAATTTGTCTTTAAATATGATATTAAAAATTATTTAAAGATATTTAAAAAAATTTTTGCAACATTGTTTAATTGCTAACAACGAGATTAGTGAGTGTTTATATTTCAAACCAATTATAAACATATTTGATTCCAAGGATACAAAATACCTGTTCAACAAAAAAAAAAGTTATTCATTTTTTAACATAACAGTAGGAAACGTAATAAATTCCATTTCTTTATTAAAAAAAAGCGTAAAATACAAATAGTATTTTTTTCCCTTTTGACAAAAAAATAATATCTCTTTAAAAAAAAAATGTTTATTCTCTTTTTTTGAAGAAAAAAGGAGAGAAGAGACCATTTATAAAAGAATTTCAAAGGGAAAAAAAAATGTAATTACAAATTTAAGAAAAAAAAAATGAAAAAAAAAACATTTTTTTTACAGAATCAAGTCAAGAAATTTTAAGGAATGTTCAAAATCATTCATTGGATAGAATACATAGTTGATACATGTTTTTATGTTTGATGTTTTTTTTTTATTTCTTGATAAACATGGGAAATAAAAGGAGAAATAGACCAAATTGATAGCAATGACCATCTCTTTTGTCTCTGTATAATTGACTTCATTTTGTCTCCAATGACGAAAATCTAAAATTTAACTTAAATGTTTTTGTTAGCTCCATTGAAGAAAATGTTCCTATCAACAACAAATTATTCAAAGTACCATTATAAAAATAACAACTTCGTTTTTTAATATTTTTTTGTTTCAGTTTGTATCTTGTTGTTACTAGTTAAATCCTGAGTTCCAAAAAATAAATATCATCACATATTGTCTCGTTTGTTCAACAATCACCTGTTATAAATTTCCATTTTGAATCTCCTTCAAAACTCAAAATAATGAAATTGTTCTGGTACTAAAATGATATCAATTGTCTTTCTTTGAACCCTAAAATATCATATTTTATCACTTCGAACAATATTATTTTTTTGGTTCTTCAAGGCCAAATTCGTAACTTAACAAGGAGATTGTTTTCAAATCAAAACAATAAGCACAGTTATTATTTTTGAAAGGGTTCTAGAATATAAGATAAACTATTTGAAATATTATTAATGGCCTCTTAAAAATGCAATAAAAAAGAATAAATTTATATCATTTTTTTGTAATAAAAAATTTTAGAATTTTTTGTTAGCACGTTAAGATGATTTTCTACAAGAGAAAACATCTGAGCAAATGTGAATAACTTTTGGCTATTAAAAAAAAACTCTAAGAATAGAGATATCATTTTTACACTTGCATAGTAACTCAATTTTTTTTCACTTTAGTGTGGCGTTTCTTAAACTGTAGTCTCTATTTTTTATTTGTTAGAAACTAAATTCCTCACATTTGTTCAAAGAAAAATAAATCAAAAAAAAGAATAAACATGTCTACACATGTAGGTAATAATATAAAAATTAGAAAAATAGTTTTTTATTAATAAAATAAGGCTGAAAAAAACAAAAAAAAAACACAATAAAACAACAAAAACAAGAATAAAACAGTAAAGTTAAAATAACTCATCAAAACTGATGATAATTTAAATACTCTAGAAAGAAATAAAAAAAAATAAAAAAAACATGAGAACATTTAATTTTCCTGTTGATTGGCAACTTGTAAAACAAAATTTAAAAGTTGCTCGCGGCGATCTTGATCCAGTATCCCTGAATTCGATAAAAATTGTGTTAAAAAGATATTTGGATCCCTTGGTGCGTTTTCAAGTTGCCGTATCCTTTCAGTGTTGTTTTTGTCAATTCGTTCTTGGTTTTTTTTCTGATCAAGAAACATTTGCTTGATGCGTACACGTTCCTCGTTTTTTTCTTGGTCAATTTTGAGCTGCTCGTATTCACCTTCTTCCTCTTCTTTCTTCTTAATTTCAAGTAACTTTCTGATCGTTTTTGATCGTTCTTTTTCAAATTCTTCTCTTTCGTTTTTTGATGCCTCTTTTTCTAATTCCAATTTTTGATCAAATTCTTCTTGTGGTAATAAGATTTCATCTTCAAATTTGTCTCGTAAATTTTCGTTATAAGTGACACTAAAATTCTCGTGTCTACACCACGGACATCTGAATTATTATTATTATTAGATATCATGTTGTGTATTTTTTGATGTTGAAATGTTTGTTATATTACTTAGTTGTGGGTTTTTTTTTTTGTCTAAAAGTTTTCGAAACAAAAAAAATCGAGCAAATCCATTTAAAAAATTTCCAAATTCCAAAAACAAACAAACAATCACAAAAAAGAAAAAAATGTTTACTGTTCAGAGGAGGGTTGATTTGGAATCCCAAAAGGCAAAATTTGAAGATAACATTCAGTGCAAATAGGCTTTTTACAACAATTTGTCATATTTGTAATTGGGAAAACTTTAGGGCAGTAAAGATTAATAGTTTGGTTGAAAGTGGGAAGTTTTATTTTTGTTTGAGATTGATGTTATTTTTTAAAGGTTAGTTAAATTTTTGTCAATCTGTTTTGTGTACTTCATAAAAAAAAAATTAAAAAGCATTTGAAAACAGTTACAGATGCTTTTAAACAATTCATACTCTAAATTTTGAAAAGTGTTGCTTAAGTTGTTTGACTTTTTCGACTAAGGGAGCCGGGTAACACTTTAGAAAACTTATTGTATTGTCTTTATTTAATGTATTATGAAGAAATTGATCTTTTTTAATAAAGACTAAAAGATTAAAAAAGACACTTACAGTAATTACAAATTGGACACTCAATTGAAAATGTTTCTGTGGGATCGTCTTCGGGTGGAAAAATTGGAGCTAGTTTTTTTTTTTGAATCAATTTCTTTATTCGAATTTGAGACCATTTGATTGAAGGGTATATTTCGTAAGTCGGAAGAAAATATTTTTTGCTTGCATTTTTAAATGATATTTTGGACTTTGGTGATTTCTTTTTTTGATTTTTGGATTTCTTTTTTTTGTGTGTTTTTTGAATTTTGGAACTTTTTGTTCCCATCTTTGTCGAAAATAATAATTTGGTAATTTGACAAAAAATGATAGAGTTTTGATTTTTGTTTTGTCTCTAACTTGTAAACTTTTTCTAAACATTTAGTACCCGTTTTTTTCCAAAAATATATTGGTATTGTTAGATATCAGTAATAGGATTTTTTAAAAACTTACCCGCAGAACAAAACCAAGCTATATTCAAGATTGTACCGTGAGTAGCTTTGAGAAATTTTGAATATTTGATTTCATGATCACTCCTCATCATATTGAAAAATAATCATTAAAAAAGATTTTAACGAAAAGAATTTAAAGACAAGTAATTTTACTCTAATTCTTTGAAGGAAGTTGGTAAGATTCGTTACGTAATTTTGGATGCTTTTCCTTATCTTTCAAATTGATAAAGTATAAATTTTCCATCCATAAAGAGATTATCTTTACAATTTAAATAATAAACACAAAATTCCATATAATCTAATAAAAATGGAATTGCTTTGGAAAACTATATTCTTTCTACTCCTTTTTAGAAGAGAGAAAAGTAGTACTGTTTAATAATTGAAAAAAAGTTCGTAGTTTTTGATAAAATTCTGAAAAAAGAAAAAAAATGCATCCTCTTTGAAAAAACAACTGAAAGACTTGTTTTTATCTTAAACATCGTGAAAACAAAAAAATAGATTACAAAAGCAAGTTTTAATCACAGTAAAAGTTGTGACCCATCAAACCCAACAATTCCAAAATTCAGAACATTTATTACTCTTTAAATAGGTACTACTGTTGTCAAAATAAAGCCAATGGAAAAGTTTAAACTGTGTTTCAAAATATAAGCATGTTTTTTTGTAATAGAAGACCTATACGTCAGCCGTTCAAAGAAACCACCTATAAACCCTAAGACAATATTGGTTTGGTTTCTGAAAGTTCTATTATTTAAAAAAAAAAATTCAAAAAATTAAGGATCAAATTGGAAAAAATATCTCAAAAAATTGAGTTAATTTTTTTGAAAATGATTACTATGATATCAAAAAAAACAAAAAATCTCATAAAAAATGGAGAAAAATTATGAAAATTTGGATTAAATTGTATTCAAAATTTAAATTTTACAGAAAATATCCAGACCTTTACTTTCCAAATTGATTTGAAATTGGGTATACTATTGGGTTGTATATTGGATGTTACCTGGGAACAAGAAGAAAAAAAACACGGCTTGTTTTTTGAAACACGGATTAGAGTTGTTGTGTACATATATTAATAGAATTGTACTAAGTAAAAAAAAAAAATAAATAAATTGTACCTTATGTTTAAAATATAAACATGAAGAAATATAGTCAATTTCATTTTTAAGACACAAACTTTCAACGAAATTTATAGTACTTGAAAAATTCTCAAATTAAGGCCCAGAATTCAAATTCTAGTAAAATAAAATGTTAAAAAAAAATTCCAAAAAATTTGCTTTGATTTGGGATTTTTTTGAGCATTAAAATTTCATTGAAACTTTGTGTATTAAAAGCAGAACTCGCTGTAATAGACAATAATGATCACCATTTATAGATATACCATTCCTTCGAAAAAGATAGATTAATATTTCATAACAAATTAAAAGAATTAAACTTTAACGAAATACTTTAAAAATTTGACAGTTTAAAATTATCATTGTTAATTTATAATTGTGTTATCTATGATTTTACACTCAAATTTCTGAAGGGGTTTCAAGTATAAGAACACTTCGAGTGTAATGGACACTTCTTCTTTAATACAAAATAAAAAATCATAGTAATAGTTTTTACTGAGTATCTCACAATTGATGTTTTTTTGAAAGATTTTATTGAAAAATTTAAAAAAATGTAAAAAAACAATTTTTACTTTTATTTGCTAATTTCTCGATCCTGATAACATTAATTTC
Source organism: Anaeramoeba flamelloides (assembly GCA_027625915.1). NCBI lineage: Eukaryota > Anaeramoebidae > Anaeramoeba > Anaeramoeba flamelloides. The sequence goes on along the minus strand of JANTQA010000032.1, from coordinate 3,649,295 downwards.
AATACATTTTGTAGCAAAAAATTTTTTCTTAAATCAAGTCATTTATAAAGTATGTTTATATACTAACCAATAGAATTCTTTATAAAAGCACTATATTTTAATCGGTAGGGCGTCGAGTTATTATTTTATTTTATATTCACTTCTCAAAAAAAATTAAATTACAAAAAAATTGATAAAAAAATTACTCTTGATATAGTTAAAAACTATATAATCAAACCAAAAAAGTATTAGTCAAAAATGATTTCTTCAGAAATTTTTAAAAAAAAATGACTATAAAGTGATTTTCATTCAAAACTTCAAATTTGAAAAAAATTCAAACATGTAAAAGCAACTAAAAACAATATTTAGAGTATCTTGAGGAATTATTTAATGTTTATCTATTTGAAACGGAAATTATAAAACATTAAAATCAGATTTTGGTTGGATCTAATAATGGAAAAATTTTGAAAATTGATTGGAATTGGGAAAATCTCCCTTCTTTTTTCAAAAAGAAATTTTCAGTTGGTAAATTTAACTGAGATTATAGAACTTTTTCAAGAGAATACTTTTATCCACAATTTCACCATTTTCACCTGAAAATGTTATCCTTAATACTGAGTTGAAAAATTTGAAAAACGGAAAAAGTAAATAAAAATTTTGTAATTTTTATATGAATTTATTGGTAATATCTTTCAAAAATACAACCTCTAATAATTCCTAAGGAAACAGAATTTCAAGATCAGATCGAAAATTTATTTACTAACTACTATTTGTTGAAAAATTTGGGGAACAAAATTTTCATTCAGCTTTCCAAAAAAAGGTTTTATAAATAAGGTAACATTTCAAAATTTTAATTCCTAAATAAAGCTTAAATTATTAATTTCCCTTTTTAGAATTGAAGAATTGTTGATGATTTTTAATTATTAGTTTGGTGATTTTTTTGGAAAGTTGATTAATAATTTTGATCTTTTTATTTTGCAATTAATAGTAAAAATCTGCAACATTTTGCCGAATTTTTATAATCAAAATTTTAAAGAAAAAAAAACAAGTAAAAATTAAGGATATTAATTTAAAATTAGTTTTTTTTTTATGAACTATTTTTTGAAAAATAAATTGAAAAAATTTTTTATTCAGCTTTCAGGAAGTTGGATCCAATAGATCAAAGTTGAAATACCAATTCTTTAATCTAAAAAATCAGCTATATTATGATTTCCCTTTTAGAATTTTACAGATTTGATGATTAATTTTATTTTATTTCTTTATTTTTTTTTTCAAAAACAGAATCAAAATTTTGTTGTTCCTTTTATTTTCCAATTAACAGTATTTTTAAGGTGTCTATAAATCTAGGATCTAAAAAAAACAATATTTTTTTGTTTTTATATTAATGTAAAAAAATTAAAAAAAAATATTAATAATTTTGATCACAACAACAACAACGAGATATATTCAATTTTTAAAAGTAATAAAAAATCGAAACAAAATAAAAAAAAATAGAATTGGGAACAATTCAATTTAAACCATAAATCAATCGCCAACCAAAAAAAAAAAACAACAAGCCAGTGAGGCCATATATATATATATATAAAGTGAGAGAGAGATAAAATAGCAAGAAAATAAAACGTGATCCGGCTTATTTCCGAGTAAAGCAACTTAACAATGGCAATAGTTTCCTATTCTTTTTCGAATTGTAACCAGATTTATTTGAAAGATCCCATCCAACTGAAATACCAACTTTATACTGAGAAAGATTTGATAAGTTTGCCAAATCAGCAAATGCTGAAACAGATATGGAAAAGGAATTGTCTGAAGAATACTTGATTGCAATTTGGTTATATCGAAAATCACTTAATTTAGATTTGATTGAGATTCGGTCATTAATTTTTTTAGAAATTCCAAAAGCTGAATGGAACTTTTGGTTCTTTTCATTTGTAAGATCTCTTTTGATCATAAAAGCCAATGACAAACTTGGTGAAGCTTTGTAGTAACTTGATAAACTGATTGCCTTATTTAAATTAATTAACGATCCCGAAAAGACCAAGTCTTGATGAGGTTGATAAACGGCTTTAATCTCAACGAAGGGAACAACTTTTTGAAAATCGTCATTGTTCGCCCTTCGATTTTCTTTGTGACATTGCCCCGCTGCTAGCTGTTCAAGCTCAATTTTACCAGACACACCAAGACTCAAATTGTTGTAGCCTGTTGTCCCAGAAAAGGAAACAGCTTTTGATTTGAAATCTGTAATTCCATTTAATGTGAAAAATCGGTGTTTGAAAGATCCCCAAGCTGTTGCTTCGATCCCTTCGATGGGGCGCTTGTCAACAGAGTTTTTTCCTTTTGCAATTCATCAAGGGAAATATTTTGGGAAGATATTTTTAGAATAAAAACAAATTTAAAAAGAGATCGCTTCTTACAAAGAAAAATAATGAAAAAAGGAAAAAAAAAAAAAAGTTGTATGGTTACCGATTAAACCAAATTGAAAACTATTGTCATCGTAAGGATCAAAATGAAAATTCAGATAAAAGGAACTTGGAGTCGAAATGGCGGGTGTTACTTTTAACCATTTGTTAACTTTATAAGAAGCAGCAAAATGAGAAGAGAGTATCCAACCTTCTTCTGCTTTTTGAATTTTGTTATGAGCAGAAAAGACAAAATCATTTATTGCTGATGATCGAAAAGCGATGATATGATCTGTTTGATACCCATCTAGCACTTGTTTAATTTGAGAACCAAGTGCTTTAAATTGAGTTACTTTCCATGAATTCCACATTGCAGTAAAATCAGAAAAAAAAGGAAATATTGATTTGGAAAAAAAAATGAAATATTGTAGCAAATTAAGAGTTAAGGACTATACCTCTTTTGTTTAATGTGAGAGTTAAAATTCGACCTGAAACCAATAAAAAGGATTTAAAAGACATACCAATTTAAGGAAAGTCAAAATATCGAACATTTTAGGTTTTTGAAAGACTGTTGAGTGAAAAACATTTATTGATCTAAAAGTTACAATGTATTTGTAAAAAATAAGGTAATTTAAAAAAAATTTTTGATTAATTTTGTACCTGGTTTTATTCAAAATTATTTTCATGTTTATAAATAGACTTCCACCAAACACTAGAATTTTTTTATAATTATTAGGATAGAAAAATCATTTGGGAGTTTTAATTGTCAAAATTTAAAAGGATATTTAGATTTGAGAATGATACAATTTTTATAGTTTTTTGTTTTTTTTTTTCATTAAAGAGAGAGTACTATAAGTTCATCTATTTACAATTGAGTTTTCTAAATTTATATGTTTGTTTGTAATAGCAATATATTCTTCGAATAAAATAAAAAAAGAAACATACCGTTAGGCTTACCAATATTAAAAAGATAAGAGTAAAAAATAATTTTTTACTCTATTCTTTTGAATCTTGGAAAAGCTAGGAAATTGGTGGGACTTGAAAAAAATTCACAAAAACCTATAAAAAACATGTGTAATCAAGGAAATATTAATTATATATCAATTATACAGTAAAGATCTTTTTTTAATTTGAGAAATGAAAAGAAATTTTTATATTTTTTTTAATTGTATATCAAAAATATTCTTGAAGATATCGTATATTATAAAATCATCAAAATATTTTTAGGTTCTTAAGAAAGTTTTTTCAATTCAAAAAAAAAATGCCTTTTTTAGAGAGTATTTGTAAAAAGTAATTTAAAAATAAAATGTGTATTTTTTAGTTTTATATTGCAAATTAAAAAAAAAACTCAATTTTTTTAAAAATTCCAAAAAAAGAGACAAATCTTTGATTTTACTCAATTCTTTTTAATTCTGAAAAAGTTATGAAAAAATTATTTAAAATCAAAAGGTTTAACTTTTATTTTTTATATTCAAATTTTCTATAATTATTTTAACATATTTTATTCTTTTATGAAATAAATAAATGAAAAAAATTATGATTTTATAAAAAAAAATATCAAAATTTTGAATATTTTCGAAGTTTTGAAAAATTTTGTTGGGAGTTGTTCATTTTATGAAAATAATTGTAAAATATGTAATTCGGAAATAAAAAAATAATTTTTTATTATTTATTATAATAATAACCAATTTTAAATATCTTTTTAACTTATTTGAAGAACTAAAAGTCTATATAAAACTTTGAACAAAATTTTAAATAAAATTTTAGGAATTAGGATTTAAAAAATTATTTAAACCATCTTAAAAGCCAGTAATTATAAAAAAAAAAGATATTTTTTACTTATAATATGTTCTTAAGAATGTTGCCGATTCTAAACTTTATTTCGGTCAAAGGAGCCCAAATTTTTTTTCAAAGATCAATTATTATATATAAATGGCCTTTGAAGATAAAATAAGAAATAAACTGAATAATACACATCAAAGAATTGTTGATATATGTCTGAAAGAAAACTAATTAATCAATATATTTTCTAAAAAATTACTAAACTCAAATTCTTAAGGAACCATTGAGAAAAACAATAATGTTCGTTTTGGCCTTCTATTAGTATTTGAATAATAAATATGAAACAATTTTCACTTCATTTTTCATACTTTTCTTATAGAAATCAAGTCCCCAACCGAATTTTGTTTGGTATTTGTGTTCTCTATTTGAAAAAGGAAATGAAAATGAAGTGAAAATTTTTCACATTTTATAATCAAATATCAAGATCAAAGATTGAAAAAAATTCGTATAGAAATAAATATGATTTCTCAACAATCATTTTCTTGGTTTCGATAACCTTAGAATAACCCATTTTTACCAAGTGACTATTGACCTTGCAATAAAAAAATTTTTGCAACTGAATTCTGTGTAAAAAAAAAATCAAAAAAAAAATAAAAAATGTGAAAAAATGATTTCAATTTTGAAAATTTCCAAAATAAAAATTTTTCTTCTCATATCTATGTAGACCTTTTTACACCTGTATTTCACTCATTACAACTGGGACACTTTGACTGAAAAATAGTTTATTTAGATATTATTTTATAAGATTGTTTAAAAATTGATTTTCAATAAACCTGAAATAAAAATTTACATATTTTCTTCTATCTTTAGAATTTTGGTTAAAATGGATTTCTCAATGTTATTTCTCAAAATTAATCGATTAAATTCAAATAAGATTTCTTTAATATTAATATAATTTTCCTTAAGGGAAAGCGAAATTTGTTTACAGTTCTCTTGCCTTACTAAAAACCAGATTATCAGAACTTGAGAATAGAGAACAAAAAAATTAAAGTTAATTATTTTTTGTTATTTCCAAAGAATAATCTTACAACTCTTTCCGCCTTTTATTCGGTTTTAAAAAAAAGGTTTTTAGATCAAGCAATATTTAAAAAATTTCAATGCATTCAAAATTTTTGTTTTTATAATAATTTTGAAAATTAAGAAAGAAATATAACAAATGATAAAGATAATAATTCTCAATTTTTGAAAAAAAGTTATTTGAAAATTTTCTTTATTTCAAAACAATAGTAAAAATCAAAAAGGAAAAATAAAAATAAAAATAAAAAAAAAATAATAATAATCCAATAAAATAAAAAGAAAATCAAAAGAAAATTATATTTTACATTAAAAGCATAAAATAAAAATATAAATGAAAAGAATTTAATCTTTTGACTTGTTTGATATAAAGTTATTAACAAGGGTATAAATTTATATAAAGAAACAGATCTATTGCCAATGGTAAATGTTTTGTATGTATCTGAATATTTGCATTTTTGTTTCTGTGATCAAATATTTATTTATAATTTTAGAAGAAAAACAAAACTGATTATTTTTTTTTTTTTTTTTTTTTTTTTTTTTTTTTTCACAATTAATCGTTCATTACCCCGATCCCTTCAATTTTCCCAATATACGTAAACCCTTCAAAAACCTTTTGGTCAACTTTCCCGATGACACTAACTTGCACTAAGGAATCTTCAACTTTTTCTTCAGTGAATTCTTCATCAAAGTTGCCCACATCTGTAATGTCTTCAATTGTTGGAATAAATTCTGGCTTGTATTCTTTATTGTAAACTTTTTGCCAATCCAAATCTGAAAAGAATGAGTGCTGCTTAATTTCTTCAACGCCCTTTATTCCTAATCTTTTTTCGGGATTTCTGTTTAAAAGCGAGCTAATCAAATCTCGGGCATCATCTTCGACATAAAATGGGATTTTTAATTTTGCCCTTAAAATTAATTCAAAGGTTTCTTCGTGATCCTCTGAATAATATGGTGGCGTGCCAACTAGCATTTCATATAATAATATTCCTTTTTTGTAAAGAAAAAAAAATTATAAAAAAAAAAAAAAATTATTTATTTGACAATTTTCAATAGATTCAAAAAAAAAATTAAAAATTCATTTTTCAATTTTTTGTCAAAGAGAAAATTGGATGTAAAATATGAAAGAAAATAAAATTGAGGAAAGGGATTAATGAAAAAGAGAGAGAAAGAGAGAGAAAGATAGAAAAAATCACTAAAAGCAATTAATTCATGAAAAGGATGTACCTAAAGACCACCAATCGATTGTTTCGTTATATGGAATATCAAGAATAATTTCTGGTGCCAAATATTCTGGTGTACCACAAAATGTGTTTGTTTTACCACCAAATTTCTTATTCAAATCGGTTTTCACTAATCCAAAGTCTGTGATTTTAATATGCCCTCCTTTATCTAATAATATGTTTTCTGGCTTTAAGTCCCGATAAATAACATCCATTTTATGAAGATGATCCAGTGCTAAAAGAATCTCTGCAGCGTACAGTTGTGTGGATTTATTTGATAGCCTTCCTTCGTCACTAATTCTTGTAAACAATTCTCCACCAGGAACATAGTCAAGCACCATATACAATTTTTCTGCTGATTGGAAGGAATATTGCAGACCAACTAAAAATGGGTGTTCAACTCTCATTAAGACATTCCTCTCAGACATTGTATGGCTAATTTGTTGATGGTCAGCGAGCATTCCTTTTTGTAAAGATTTCATCGCATAAACTTCTTTAGTGTCTTTTTTTTTTACTAACATAACCTTTTTATTTTTAATAAATAAGTGAGTAAATATAATTTAATGTTGATAATTTTATCGTTTTTTTTAAAAAATAAATTAAAATTCAAAATTTGAATTACTGTGGAAAATAAAAATCAAAAAATATATATGAAAATGCTATAGAATATTCCCTGATCAATATAATTCAATATGCTGTAATATAAGGAAAAAAGATCTCAAGCCCAAATTATTTTTGATCATATAGTCACACTAAAATTCATCTCAATTACTCTAACTATGAACATTAATTTTTCTTATATATTTTTTTGTTAAATTCTTTATTTTTTAATTTATTTCTTCATTTTTTATTTATTCTGCATTTTTTATTCTTTTATTTTTATTTTTGGTATACAGGTTCTTTATTTCAATTAAATATTTGAGGAAAATAAATTAATTTTAAAATACTACTAATGTCTGTGTTTGTTTTAGACACGACTTTGAATTAGTGGAAATGAATTGAGTCAATCATAAATTTCTTTCTTTAACAGATAAAGTGTTAAAACTAAATCCTGAACAATAGATCCATTAAAATTCAAAATTTCAGACACACGGTTAAAACAGTTTAAAAGAACCACAATAATATAAATTCCAGAATTCAAATTGGAAATAATTTTGATTTTTGAAAAATATGAAAATCATTTTTTTTGTTTTTTGTTTTTTCATTTTATTTTTTGAATCACGGAACCTGTTTCGTTTGTTCGAATGATTGATCTTTGGTTAAAGTGGATTACTTTTAAATAGGTAAACTCAAATAAATTTGGTTGTTGGTATCTAACCATTTGATCGATCAATATTCTTAATAGAATTTTTAAAAATTTGCCATTAGATTTTTTTTGTTCTACTAATTCCAAAATTTTGGAAACAGTATTGATTTATTTTTTTTTGATAAATATTTATTTTTTATTTTGTGGGTATCATAAATGATAAATTATTGTTAAAGTTTCAACTGGTTAGTGGTTCTAATTTTTTATTTGCCAGATAATTTATTAAATAAGTTTTTTTTTGAAAAATTGAATTTTGATGTGTAAAAAATTTTGGATTGGAGTTAAAAATTTAATTATAAAATTTTGCTAATAAATTTAACATTGTTAAAAATTATTTCAGATTCTTCAACTTATAATAATTTACGATATAATATTAATATTAAATTTTAATAAAATCAATTTTTTTGAATTTTAATAACTATTCTGGATTGAATATGTCGTTTTCAATTTCATTTAAGTTACATTATTGTAACGAATGTATAATAAATATTAACGTGTGGTATTACTTTCTTTTTTTTTGACCATAATTGAAGGATTTTAATGAGAAGATGAAACAAAGTAATATTTATTAAAGGGATATTTAAAAATGAATTCCAACACTTTTTAAAGAATTAATTGAATTCTTAATAACAAAAATATTTGGAAAAAAATTTATATTGGATTTTGTAAAATCTATCTCGATAAAACGTTGTTAATAATATTTTACTTAGCTTTTATGAGCGATAAAAATAAAACAAAGAAAAAACACAATACAATTCGATTATAATTGTGAAAGTCTTTTATAAATTTAACCAATTTTTTGAAAAAAAAAAAAAAAAAACTATAAATATTAGTTCTACTTAAAGTAGTTCTTTAGTGGTAAGCGTCTACCAAGGAGAAGTCTAAAATTAAAGTATCGTGTTATTGAATGTAAATCAAATTAGTTCTCCATGGTTCACATGTCTCCAAAAATTCGATGAGTAAAATAGTACTATTTGTTGATTTCATCAATTAAAAATAATCCTTGTATTAGTAAAAAAAAAATTCCAGAATTTCAGAAAAAAAACTGCATTTTTGAGACAAATTTAAAGGTTGAATTATCAATTTTCAGACTCCAAAGTTGCAAAATATCTTTCTTAAATTTGTCTCGAAATGTAGATTAATAGCAAAAAAATTCGGTTATTTTAAAAAATTAAATAATTATCCAATAGGTTTTTTTGACCAATTATTTCCACAATATTGTAAATATATTGATTTTACAACTTGCTTTAAAAAGGAAACCAAACTAACCAGTCTTTGGGTTTTTTTATGTTGATGATTAGTGAGTTAATCTTTGAAATTAATAAATGAAAAAAATAGTTTCTTTCCTTTTTGGGGGTTGTAAATAAGAATTATTAAATACTGGAATAATATTAGCTGGGGTTCTATTATTTAGATTTGGAAAGTAATTACAAAAAAAAATTTCTAAAATTGAAAATTTTTGAATAGTAATCATTAGTAAAAATTCTAAGAATTTATTGTGCAATAAGATTTAGAATAGATTTTTTAGAGGCATGTGAGCCATGAGCGCTAATATCATTTACACCCAATTACAGCATACTTTGATTATAGCCGCATCTATTGTGATGCTAATCCCTTAACCTATAAAAATAAATAATACACTATAAAACATTTTTTTTTTTATTTTTTTTTTACTTTTATTGCTATTTTTTTCTTTTGTCATTTCAACTAAATACCTTCATCAAAATAAATACCTCAACTAGATAAATACAAAAAAAAATTGTATTTAAAATGATGTTTACGAAAAGTTTCTACCTTTAAAAAACAAATTTGATTACAAAAATACTTTCTTTTTTTTTAATAATATTTATTTCGAAACTTTAAATTGAATACTAATAAAAAATAAGAAAAAAACAAAAAAAATAATTGAGGATTATGAAGAAATACCAATCAAAATTAAGACTGATTTTGTTTTATTGCCAAAAGCAATTTTCAGAAAAATTCATAAGAGTTGTTTTATCGATTTTAAAAATTTCACGTAATATGGTATTCAAGTAGGATGCGAAAAGACCAATATCACAAATGAAAAAGAAACACTTGTTTTAAATAACAAAAAAAAATTTTGAAAGATCAAATGAAAATAAATGAGCCAAATATTACTCTATTTGTATTAATAGGTTAAGGAATACTTTAAGTGCAAAGAAACTTTGAAAAAATAGTTGGTTTTTGAAAATGTTCTTTTTTCTGAAAGTTTTTGAAAACTTTGTTATAAATTTAAGAAAGGGGAAAGAAATTGAGCAACAGCTATTTTAAAAAAATTGGGTAGAGTATTGAAAAAAATAGCGGAAATGAAAATAATCCCTAACAAGATTTTTAATTGTTAATATTAGGGTTCAAGGTAATCCAATTTATTTTTTCTTCAAAAAATAATTTTGTCAGGATAGCCGAACTGGGCTACGTGTTACACACCCGTAATTGCTGTTCTAAAATATCAAAATATTTTCTTTTTTGATTTTTTTCTACAGTGATGTAACTAACTTGTGCTTTTAACTTTAACCCATTACAAAATTTTAACCCATGCCCAAGGCATTGACTTGCTGTAGAAATAAAAGAAGCAAATCAATTAGGATGACAACAACATATAAACAAGAAATAGGGTTCTTTAAATAAATTGTCAAAAAGAATTATGAAGATATTGAAAGACTAATGTGTAATTTTTAGATAAAAAATGAGAAAAATAGATCTTGAATTTTTTGTATTTTAACAAAGAAATCATTTTATTTTAGATATTTTTTGTAGATTATGACCAAAATTTTGAAACAAAATCATTTAATATTTTTAAAAATATTCACATTAATTCAAGTGCTAACATCAAAATTCAATTTGAATAAAGTATGTAATTGTGTATTTATGTACAGTCCTAGAACTTTTTAATGAACAATCTACTTAATCAAATAAGACACAAAAAAAATATTTTTAAAAGACACAGTTCTTGAAATAAAGGTGTATAACAAAATTTTTTTTTTTAGATTATTGTTTGAGTTGGAAAAAAAGATTGTGTGTTATTATTATCAATCATTTTTTGTGCGTTAATGGGGTTGTTTTTTTTTGTGCCTTATTTAATTATGTAGATTGTGTGCTAAAAAGCCCCAAGGCTGTATTCAAATATCTAATATTGAAAAAAAAAAAAAAAAAAAAACATGAGTTAAATTTAGTAGTGGGTTAAAGTTTTGCAAACGGGTTATTTTCGGCACTGTATATTTTTTGTTTCTTTGTTTTGAAGTTTGTTTTTTGATTTAATAACCGCCAAAAAGAAAAAATACTTTGACCATTTGAAAAAAAAAGCGTTTGTCAAAATGAAATTCGGTCTTTATAAAAGCACGATCCCGTTTTTTGTTGAAATTTGTTTCTTTAGGATCATAAATCACAAGAATAATGTTGTTCTCATTGAAAAATAAAATCAAAATTTGAAGACAAAAGTCACACAAACCTTTCCGTATGTTCCTCTTCCAATCACTGAAATCAGTTGAAAGTTTTTTAAAGAAACCTTGTCGGTTTTTAAAACCTTGACTGTGTTCTGAATTACTCTTACCCATTCATCTCTTTCTTCCTCAGACTCAGCAGAGATATAAAATGTCCGTTGTTGTGGAATAGTGATTGCAAACACCCATTTTTTCCTTCGTTTTTTTGCATGCTCAACAGTTATTCCATGAGTAAGAGGAATTAAACCTTTTGGGAATTTGCCCTTTGAAATTTGGAAGAGAAAAAAAAAAAAAAATATATATTTGTTTCAATCAAAAAAAAAATTGTTGCAAAAGAAAAAAAGAAAAAGAAAAAGAAAAAGACAAAGGCAAAGGCAAAAGAAAAAAAGAAAAAGAAAAAGACATACATTTTTTGATTTGTAATAAGAAAGAATACTGCCAGAGATCACAAACCATCTTTTTTTGCAAATCAGAAAAAAAAAAAATTAATTGATAAAAAAAAAGAAAGAATTTTGATGTTTAGGGATTGTTTTGGAAAATAATGCGATCGAAAAGGAGATAGGATATCGGAAATTTGTATGTGACATACCTTTTTTTCCAATTTTTGACAAGGTTACCTTGTTTTACAAGAAATCCTTGTTTGATAATTTGTTCCTTGCTCATCAAAATATAACAAGTAAATTTAAATCGATTCCAGTTAAAAATTTAAAAAATGATGGTCATTTTTGAAAGAAATATTTTAGCTTTGGAGATTCGAAAAATTCAAAGAAACAAATGTTTGTAAAGGCACCTTTTGGGGTTCTCTTCTTGTTTTTCCTCTATCTTATTAAACTACGAATTATACCTTTGCAAAAATGAAATAATTTTATGACAAAAATTAACTTCTACATCTCTTTTAATCTAATTAACCGAAATTAAATAAGTTCTTTTTTCATTATGCAAAGAGTGTGAATAAAAATCTTCTTTTATAAGAATTATTCTTTTGGTTTGTTTTTGAATTACTCATCTTCTTTGAAAAACTAAAAGGTCAGCATTTGAATGACACAAGGACTTTACATCAATGAAATCGTTAATTTTTCTTTCGACTCAAATCAGAAGTTGCTAAAATGGCTAACTAAGTTTTACAATCAAAAAATAATGAATAGAGAAAAGAATTAACTTTAGCCTTCTTAAAGTTTTTTTTTTTAAGAGAAAAAATTAAATTTTTGTTCTCAGACTTTTAAGTATAACTTTAAAACACAAACAACTACAAATTCGTGATTTAGTTGTTTAATTTGAATTTTTCAAGAAGATTTCATTTGGTAGAATTGTGATGAAAGGTATCTTGATTTTTAACATCGAGTAGGAATCGGCAGAGAGTGTCGAATCTTTTCAGTTTTATTGTGAATTATTTGCAAAAAAAGATCTAAGGCTTAAAATTTTTAAAAAAAAGTATAACCGATTAAAGATAAAAAAGATAAGTCTATAACTGAAAATCAAGAATTGACAAATTTTTATTCAAGATATTACATTTTAGAAAAATTGGAATGTTGAAGAAGATTGGTATAAAAAAGGGTACAGATTGAAGATAAAGAAGTACATATAATTTAATGGATATGATTAAGAAAGGAAAAAGGTTAAAAAAACAGTACAAATAATATCAGGGAAATTTGTGACAATGACTATTTTGTGTGAAAATAAGATTATCTGGAGTTTGACTAAATATCATTAATTTCTGGTTTTATCAATAAAAAAAATAATTTTTATGAATTTAGTAATAATTCGTAAAAATTTTTTATGTAACTGAAAAATTTAAGATATAATTTTATTCTAAAGGAAGTAGGGACATTTTATGATTTTTGAAAATTTATTAATTGCGGCAACCTTACTGAAAAAAAGATTTTGAGTGCCACCAGATATTGAAAATTTTAAATCAAAATACCATTCTTAGCTCTATTTATAAAACGAAAAAGAATCAAGTAAACCAAATTGAATCTCTTATTTTTCAAATTTTTGAATAGTTTTTTTTTTTGATTAATTTTTTGGTTTTAATAAATTTGGTTTTGGATCAATAAATGTGTTTCTACAAACGAGTGAAATTAATCAAAAATAAACCAAAATCATAGAATCGAGAAGTTATATCTATTTCAAACAATTTTTTTCTTTTAGAAGACCAAACTAGAAAAAAGAACTTTCCAAATAATCTTGTAAAAAATCAAGAATGAAAAAAAAAAATTCATTAAAAGCGTATTTTCGAAGATTTGTTTTCTTTTTTATCTCAATTGGTAAGAACCCAAATAAATTATTACCTTGGATTTTTCACCACATTACTATTTATAATGATTTTACAACATTCCATTTTCATATTTGTTTTCAAAATTCTTTTTTCAAATATTTTTATCAAGCAAAACCAAAAAAATAATACGATTTTAAAGATTAAAATAAAAGAAATTAATTTTCGGAAACAAAAAAACCCACACCAAAAAAAGATTTAACCCAAAGAAATAGAAAAAAGAAAAGATTAAAAAACAAACGCCATCATTAAGAATAATTTTGAGTTTTCAATTTAATGGAAAATAAATAATTATCAAATCAAACCAATATATCCAATAAATCGCAATTTCTAAAGAAGAATAAAATATTAGAGCCTATTTTTTCAAAACCAAAACTTGAATTAAATGTTTTTGTTTTATAATAGGATTTTAAAATTCATTTTTAGGGATTCTTTGGAAATAAGAAGTAATTGGGTAACTAAAAATTTCCAAACAGAAGCATTTCCTATCAGAATTAATAATAAAATCAAAGTAGTAATATGTAATTATTTAAAATATTATAGATAAGATCAGAAATAAGTGATTTTTTTTTCTTGATCAATTTTTTCATTTTTTTTATTTTTATTTTTTTAATTAATATTTAAATATATTATTCGATGGGTATATTCCACCCCCACATTGATTAAAATATTAATGTATTTGGTTAAAGAAATGAACATATTGAATTCATTGTTATATAAACCATGACCATGAAAAGTTGTAAAACACACTGACACCATTAAAAAAAAAATCAAAATAATAAAGAGTTAGTTACATTAATTGTTTGATATTTTTGAAAGTTTTTTTACTTTTTAACTAATTTTTTAAACATTAATTAAAATTTTAATTTTTTCTCAAATTATTAAAATTTGTTTTTTATTATCACAAAGCTGTTCATAAATGTGAGTTTTGTATATTATCAGAAATATTTTAGATTACATGAAAATAAAAAAAAATTGACGATAATCTAAATTATATTGATCTGATAAATTAAGCGACTAAAATGTTCGATTTGTTATCAACTTTCTAATATCACTGAAAATAACTACACAATTAAAAAAACTATATGTACTCAGAGCATAAAAAATGCACCCCGAATTAACATCTGCCTATTTTTTTTCTTGTTCCAATACAACATTTATTAAACTTCCCAATAATGTAGCTACAATCTCAAATATTTTGAAGGTAAACTCCTTGATTTTTTTTACAAGTTTTAAAGTTTAAATTAGATTTAATTAAAAAAAAATTTTTGATTTTTTTAGAATGTTTCTAAATTTTAGATTATTTCTCAACGATTATTTTTTTATGAAAAATTAATTTCTCAAAAAAATCTTGATTCTTTGAAAGAAAAATTTGATATTTAATCTTTAATTTTAATACTTTCTTTTTTTTTTTATTGAAACCTTTAGAAACAATCAAGGGTTTAATTTATCGTTTATTGTATGTTTATTTATCATTAAATGTAGAAACATTCTCTAAAAAAGAACCACTGTTTTTATTTTGAAACACTGGGAATACAAAGTCTTCATGTATTATTTGAACAACTAAAAAATATTTAAGGATAATCTAAATTTATGGTCAGCAAGTATGTTCGTTTTGACTATAATACATTTATACGGTTGGAAAATTCTCTAATAAATAAATTTTCTTTTGTATAAAAATTTAGTTTTTTTAGGAAAATTAACTTTTTGGGCAAACCATTTTCTACTTCCAAATTCAATCTTTTCCATATAAAGTTTGAAAATCTGAATCCTCTTTTTGCATTTAATTTCTGCTTCATGTTAAAACATAATATAATTGATGATAATAGTATAAATATACTTTCAGATAAATTAAGAAGTGGGAGAAGCAAGTAGTAAGCAATTTTTATTGAATTAAATTAAATTTTTACAAAATTTTATAAATTTTTTTATGGGGGTTATTTTTTCGAGATCTAATATTAAATATCTTGACTTTATATATTATAAATAATTGTGTATTATATTTAATAATTATTTTACAATAATTTTCACTTAGAATATTATACAAATCAAAGTATTTTACAGATTCGCAAAATACTAACAATCATTTGTTTTTTTCATTTTTTACTGTAAGAAAATTTCAGATTTTATTAGTATAACTTCTAGAACAAAATTTCTTTTTTATTCTATAATAACTTTTGAAAGAATATTCATTTTTGTAGGAAATATCATTTCACTCTTATTATTTAATAAAAAAAAGTAAATTTAATAATTTGATTTTTACCTTTCTCATTCCCTTTTAGTAACTTATTAACAAAAAAAAATAATAAAATATTATAATATTGTCTTGATAATTTATCAAAAATGTTTTGTCAATATATATTTTGAATTCTCCTAAATAATAACATCCAACTTCTTTTAGAACTTTTAAAAAATTATTAGATTTTGAGCAAACTCTACTAATAAAATTTTTAATCGAATTTTTATCACCAAGGTAACAATCTATTATTTATGAGAATAATAAAATCAAAATTAACTTATTCTTATTCTTTTATAATCTCCCAAAATCCATAATGTTGTGAAATTAAATTTATTATTCTTTAGAATGAGAATAATAAAAATTTTTAATTTTTTTTTTTTTTTTTTTCAATTTCAAAAAAAAATGAAAAAATAACTAATTATCTGAAATTTAGCAGTTTTATAAAGAATAAATAATTTACACACAATGATTTTGTTCTTGATAAATGTTATAAAATTTGATTTCAATATAAAAAACAATAAATTGTGATCTACTTTTAAAATATTTTATATTATAAAAATACTATTTTAGATAAACACACAGATCTTCAAAAAAAAAAAAACAATTTATTTTTAAAGAATGAATCAAAAGTGAGAAATTAAGCTACTGATAAGATCCAAAGATATTTTTCTTTTGGTTTTAATTAGTTTTAAAAATTAATTCAACATGAAATTCACATAATACTATAAATTAACAACTAATCATTACACTCCAACTTATTATCCCATCATATCTGGTTAACAAACAAATAGAATTATCTAGGATAATATAACTCATTAAAAGCATTCCTTTTTTTTTTTTTTTTTTTGAGTTATCTTTTTTTAATTCATTTTTTTCACAGCCGTTGTTTGTAAACAGCAATATAAATTAAAGATATTTCACAATAAAATAAAGCATAAATTAAAAGATCAGGTGATTGTTTATCATCTTTTTTTTTTTTTTTTTTTTTTTAATTATCTAATTCATTTTTATTCCAGTTAAATTTTACAATAGGTTCAATTAGAGTTATACTCTAATATAAGAAGTCAATAATTTCACTTTTTTTGTTAATATTTAATTGGATCAGAAAACTGTATAGTTTGTTTCAGTTGGGTTTTATTTTTGAGATTTCTCGTTTAAATTTCCTCTTTAACAAAAATATTTTACTTTTAGTTTCAAATGTAAAAGAAAAAATCATTTCCAAATTTTGAGATAGGAACAAAAGGCAAAACATTCAACATCTCCCAAACTAGTCAAGATAAATCAACTTGAATTCTAATGTGACATTTTATTTTACCTTTGAAAAAAAGATTATAAAACATTTTTTAACAAGAAATTTGAATCCTAAAAAGCAAGTGGACACAGACAAAGTTAAACACAATGTTTTCTGTTCCTATTAAATATTAAAAAAAAGTTGAAATAATAACTTATTGGTTGCTGCTCCCTTAAATTTCAAAATATTATTTCAAAAACAATAGACAAAGAATTATAAGTTTTCCCTTACTGTTGAATTTTCTCAGCGGTTTTGTATGATTCCTTTTTACAAATTCTTCTTTCTTTATTAGTTAATCGTTGGTTTGTCTTCAATATAATTGAACAATTTGAGTGAATTTTTTATGATCTTTAAAAATAAAAGGAAAAATTATTTAAAAACCCAACCTTTAATTTCTTATATTTGCTTATTTAAGTTAATTATGAACTAAGTTCTTCCCCAAAAAACAAATTTCTATAAAAGATTTCATTTTTTCAAAAAAATGTCAATGCTTGGTGGCCTTTTATCAAACAAACTCGGATATTCGTTTCATAAAAAAAACTCAAAAGCACAACCAAAAACTTCGACTCATAAAAAAACTACCCAAAATAACACCAACGAAAAACAAAAACAAAAACCAAGACCAAAACAAAAACAAAAAATAAAATCAATACCAAAAGAAAAACAACAACAAAAAATAAAAAATGAACGATCAAAACAAAAACAAAAACCACAAAATGTACCACCAAAGCAACAAACAAAAAAACCAAAAATGAAAGAAATTAAAAAACTTGACTTAACATTACCGACACTAATTGATCAAGAAAACATTGACTTTAAAGATTTTGATGGTAAATAAAAAAAAAAAAAATATTTTTCTTTTTGTTACTGAAATAAGATCCCTTTTTGAATCCTTTTTTTTCTTTAATTTATTTTTTATAATTGTCCAATCCAAATTCAAATAAAAACAACCATAACCCACAAATAATAATAACAAAAAACAAAATCTAACAAAAAACAAAAAACAACAACCTACAAATAACAATTAACAAATAAACAGAAAGTTTAGAACAAGTTCTTAAAAGCACAGAATACAAAGAAAAAGAATTACAAGGTTTATCGTTTGATCAAATTATCAATGGAATGAAAAGCAAAGGGTCAAGGGAAGAATTTGAAAGCATCAAAGAAAACTTTCATAATTCAAGCCAATTACTTTCTTTGCATAATAATATCAATGAGTGTAATGAAATTTTAATGAGCATTGAAACAATTTTCACTGGGTTTGATGGCAGGCTAAATAAATTAATTACTGGTATGGATCAATTAAAGGAATCTAATTTGTTTCAAAATCTGGAAATACAAAATAAAAATAACATTTCGAAAAAGTTAACAACTTATTTAGATCAATGTTCAATTAGCGACGACTTAATACGGCACTTGAATTTTGATCAAGTGGATGGGGGGTATATCAAATATGTTCAAGAATTGGATAGGAAAATTATTTTTAATTCTATCGAACAGTCAATTCCGGTGGAATTAAGCGCGCACACCCCGATCACTAAAAAAGAAACCAAAATGCTGTTAAATAAATTAAAAATCATAGTTTCAAAAAGAATCTATGTTTTTTTTATTGACCTGATTTCAAATTTTGAATTCAAAATTGAAGATTTGACTATTAATAAAAATAAAACGATGCTGCAATTTCTTGATTTCATTGCCTTTTTAAAAAAGTATCATCAAAATGGTTATCAAGAAATAATTCAGTTCTATAAAAATTCAATGATCAAATTAATTTATCAGGCAATTAAAAACGAAATGAAATTATTCGAAAGGCACATAATTGGATTTCAAAATAAAACGTTTTTAATTGGAATTAATTCTGATGTCGAATATATGAATTTTGATCAGGGCAATGTCAAGCAATTAAAAACAAAAATTAAAAAAAATGATAACTTTTATGAAAGAATCAAAGTTCTTGAAAACATTTCATTGGAAAATAAAATAAATCCCTTGGATCCTCTTTCAAATAATCAAAAGGAATATTTTGAAATAATTTTTGCAAATTTATTTCAAAAAGTTTTTGAAATTTTTGAATTTGAAAACGATTTTATCATGCAATTTTTCAATGACAAGACTTTAAATAATTTGATTTTTAAACTGGCTTTAAAAAAAATTGAAATATTACTTGAAAGGATATTTCCTAATTGTTATGATCTTGTTGGTATTATTATCTTGATTAAAATAAATGAAAAATATATAAATGATTGCACTGGGGATAAGTATGCCGCAATAAAGGGGTTTTTAATTAATTTAAATGGTATGCTATGGAATGCTTTCAAAAAAATGTTTGGATTAAACATTCAAAGCCTCAAATTAAAGATACAAAATATTATAAAGCAATTGTCATTGAGAAAAAAACACGACATCGAACGAAGGAAAAAGGGGAAGCAAATTCAAGCAAAGAAAGACCACCAGCAATTCGACAAATCATCCATTTCAACAACTTTCATCACAAAAAAATATGTAAAAATTATTTCAACGCTGCCATTGATTGATAAACACGAAATAATTAAAAAACATTTACAACTGTTAATCCCAGAAATGCAAAAATACTTTAAATATTACTCAAAGTCTTTTGAAACTTTAAAAATTAGAACTCTGTTTTTAATAAACAATTATGAATATATTTTAGACTCCCTAAATGGAGAAGAAGGAGAGGTGCAATCACAATGTAACGAACCCCAAATTTTTTCAAAGAGTTTACAGAAGGTTTATCATCTTTACATCGAGCAGATCTTAAAGCAATATTTCCCCGATTTAAACATCTTTGTAAAAAAGGTTTATGATTATCTTTTTTCTTCTGAAATTGACCAAGAGGAACATTTGAAGCGAATTAAATTAATAGACCTGCAATCTATAAAGTCAATCTTGCTACATTTCAACAAATCCTGGTTAAAGAACTTTAAAAAGATCTCATTGGAATTTACAAATAATTTCCAAAATTCATTAAATGCTAAAATCATTTTAAAGAAAACTTTAAATATAATTTTAGATTACTATAAGAAATTTATTAGAATTTTTAAAGCTTGCAACCCAAATAACCAGAATATCAGAAATTTCATAATAAATGTTTCTTTAATCAATGACGAAATCGTTAATATTTGTTCGTCATTTTTTAATTAAAAAAAAATTTGTTTTTGATATTATTTTTTTTTTTTTTTTTTTTTTTTTTTTGTATAATTTTTAACCTTAGGAATATTATTTTGGTATTTTTATAAACCACTTGGGGGTAAAATTGAAACAGGATAAAAAATCACAAGATACTTTTTCATTAAAAGCCTTGCTGAAAATGAAAAGGAAGTTAAATTATTAAAAGAAAGAAATGAATGGTTTAAAGACATAATTGAGGATTTGAAACACAAGAATAATTTTTTTTATAATACTACCTTTGTGCTAGAGATTTTTTTAAGAGTTGGATCTATTATCAAAAAAATTGGTTGAAAAATTATTCAAATTTTTGAGATCTCTAAAATTAAATTCGAAAAGTATTTTGATAATCAACAAGATTTAAATTGTATTTGTTGTGTTGATTAATAATCAAATAATTAATTAATATTTCAAGTTTATTTATTTCCTCGTTTATTTGCCTTTTACTTTCCCTTCCCCTATATTTTTTTCAAGGTAAAAATGATTTGAACTTTTTTTTATGTTTTTTTTTTTTTTTTTTCAAAGATAAATCCAAAAAAGTTAAAACTGTTCGATTAAAAAAGTGAAACAAGGTTTTTAAATGGGAATCTTAATAGAACCTGAAAACAGATAATAAAATCAATTAAAAGAAGAAATAAATTAACTTGAAATATTAATTAATTATTTGATTATTAATCAACCCAACAAATACAATTTAAAACTTGTCGGTTATCAAAATACTTTTTGAATGTACTTTTGGATATCTCAAAAATTTGAATAATTTTTCAAAATATTTTTAATAAGAGTATTAATCAAAGAAAAAACCATACCAAAAGGTAGTATTAAAAAAAAAATTATTCTTGTTTTTAATCCTCTATTTGGACTTTAAACCATTCATTTCTTTCTTTTAATTAATAAATCTTTTTTTGAATTTTCAGTAAGGTTACCAATTAAAAATCATCTTGGGATTTTTTTCTGTTTTCAATTTCCCCCCAAATGGTTTATAAAAATACTAAATTATAGACTTCACTATTGTTCAAGATATGGCCTTAAAAAATTACTTGGAAGCAAATCCAACAATAAGAAAAAAATTCAGAAAAGGGCCACAATTTGGAAACTCTCGAGTTCAAACTTTGGAATTACTTTGAACTTTCAAAATAATTGATATAATCAACTTTGTGAATTCATTTTTTGCTCTTTATTTCTTTTAGCCTAATTATTTCTCCACGATGCTCTCTAATTTATCAAAAAAATTTGTAGTTTCAAATCTTTTTAAACGAACTTTTATCAACACGTCAAGCAACATTGTAAAATTTACATTAAATGGAAAGTTTGTCGAGACAACAAAAGGAACAACAATTTTAGAAGCTTGTCGAACAAGTGATATTTTCATTCCTTCGTTATGTTACCACCCAAATTTATCACCAAACGAAGAATGTAATCTTTGTCTTGTCGAAACAGATAAAACATCCAAGCTTTCAAGAGCTTGTTCAACAATCATCCAAGAAGGTATGGATATTGTCACAAATTCTCAAAATGTTCTTAATTCTGTTAAACACAATCTTGCTATGATCCTCTCTGAACACCCTAAAGAATGTACATCTTGTGAAGTAATTAATTAGTTAATTTTTTTTTTTTTTTCTTTTTTCTTTTTTTAATTTAAAGATTTACAAACAAAACTAATCTGTAGAACTAAAAGTTCTTTTTGTTTGTAAAATCATTTTGATTAAAAAGAAATTTTTTTTTTTCCGCCTTTTTGAAAAAATATAAGGAAAAAATTTAGCCTTTCCTCTTTTCTCTTATTTGTCATTCCCAAAAAACAAAAAAACACTACTTCCATCTTTTCTCTCTGAACAAAATAAAATTCTTTTCATTTTTTTACCCGAAAATTCAAAATTTTTTCATCAATTTCAAATGTTCCACAAACCCTAAAAAAAAAAAAAAAACCAAAATCCAACCATAATAGTCCAATAATCGATGTGAACTCCAAGATTTAATTTATAGATATGGGATAATTGATAAATTCCCAAGAAAGCAGCGTTCATTTATTCCAAAGGACTATTCATCACCATCATTAATCCGAGACATGAACAAATGTATCAAGTGTTACCGATGTGTCAAGGCGTGCTCCGAACTTCAAGGAATGGACATTTTGACAATTGGGCCAGATGGTATTCCAATGACACCCAAAAACAAGGAGCTTTATACCACCAAGTGTATCAATTGTGGCGCGTGTTCCTTTTATTGTCCAGTTGGCGCGATCACAGAAAACTCTCAAGTTCGAGAAGTTTCCAATTTGTTAAAAAACAAAGAGGGTAAAACCCTTGTTTTCCAAACTGCCCCAGCCACACGTGTAGCCATTTCTGAGGAATTTGGAATGGAGTCCGGTGACGTCTCCACTGGTAAAATGGTTGCTGCCCTTCGAAAATTAGGCGCAGACGTTGTCTTCGACACTGACTTCACCGCGGATTTGACGATCATGGAGGAAGGATCCGAATTATTGGACAGAATCAAAAACGGAGGAACGCTACCAATGTTCACCTCATGCTGTCCAGGATGGATCAACATGGTTGAAAAGTTTTACCCAGAATTCATCCCAAACTTGTCTTCGTGTCGATCACCACAGGGAATGATGTCGTCACTCGTCAAGAACTATTGGGCAGAAAGAATCGGAATCAATCCAGAAGACGTCGTTGTAGTTTCGATCATGCCCTGCACCGCCAAAAAGGACGAAGCCGTCAGAGACCAATTAAAAACAGAATCCGGTCTTCAGGAAACAGACTATGTCCTGACCACCCGTGAACTCGCCAAGCTCATTAAATTAAACAAAGTAAAATTTGCCTCGCTTAAGGAAAGCGAATATAACAACCCACTTGGCGAATCCACGGGCGCGGCCGTCATCTTTGGAAACACCGGCGGTGTCATGGAAGCAGCCCTGAGAACAGCATATGAAATTGCTCTTGAAAAGCCAATGCCAACCTTAAATTATACGCCTGTTAGAGGATTTCAAGGCATCAAAGAAGCCACAGTCGACTTTGGCGGCATCGACTTAAAAGTTGCCGTTGTTCACCAGGCATCCAATATCCACAACTATATGCAAAGGCTTAAAGAGGGCGATTCTATGCACCACTTTGTCGAATTCATGATCTGCAAAGGCGGATGTATCGGTGGCGGTGGAGAGCCAAAAAGTAAAACAGGCGACTATTTGGAAAAAAGAATGAAGGGTATTTACAAAATCGATGACAATTTCAAAATCAGAAAATCTCACGAAAACAAAGCAGTTAAACAAATTTATGATCAATTCTTTGGCCACCCTCTTTCCCATAAAAGCCATCATTTCTTACACACCCACTATAACGACAGAACCGAGAAAAAAGAACAATCAGTTAAAGGCGGTTTCTGGAAATGGTTCAATAAAAAATAATTGTTTTGTTTTTTTTTGAATTTTTTTATCGTTTTTTATTTTTTTTAAATTCTTTATGTTTTTTTCCTCTTTAGTATTTTTTTAATTCCCCAACCAATTTTACTTTTTTTTTATTTTTTTATTAATTTTTATTTTGTTTTTTAATCGATTAAAAAAAAAAAAAAATTGAAAATCAATAATTTGAGATTGAGAGGTATCTTCAAATTTGTTCTCAAACTCTTATAGTATTGTTCAACAGTTAAATAAAATAAATATAATTTTTATGTTTTTTTTTCTTTTTTCTTCGAGTTTTGTTAACTTTTACAAATTCAGATCAAATCCTAATATTTTATTCCATGATTTTAATTTTTCATAATTAATACTTTTATTGGTTTAAATTTTCAATATTTATGTGAATTGTCCCCAGTGTATTTTTAATTTTCTGCATATTCACGATAAGTCTCATAAAATCTGTGTTTATCGAATATTATCTAAAAACAAGCTCATAAATATTTAAATTATAATAACAAGTAGGAATTCATAATGTTATTCAATAAACTAAATTGAAAAAAAAATAGTGTTTGATCTTTTTATTTTGATATGGGATCTTGATTAAATTCGGTATTATTTGGATAAAATTGCTATATATAATAGATTTATTTTATTCTATTTCAAATTAGTTCAAAATATAGTTATTAGAAAATAATTTCTAGATAGAAAACATAAAAAACAAATGAAAATGTCTAATTATCTTAAAAAAAATTCATTAAAATTTGAAAGCTAAACTTTGTTTCTTTGATCTTTTCCCCAAAAATTTTTACAAATATTAATTATTTTTAAATAGAATATTAGGAATATTATGGAAAGCATCAGAATAATATACAACAAATACAGTTTATATTTGTATGAGATAAAACTAACTAAGTATATATATTTTTTAAAAAATTGAAAAAATCAAAATTCTTAGTGGGTTGGCAAAAAGTTATCTTCATTTTGATCTTCAATTGTAGATTAAAGGAAATTCCAAAAGGTATTGTTTTCTACTGTCTTTTCCACAGTTTCAATTACAAAAGTACAACCTGTTTTTAATAGCAATGCTAAATCCAAAGAAAATAAGTAAATATAGAACCTAAAAAAAAAATGAAAACAATGAAATTTAAAGAAAAGAAAAGCTGATTTAATTTTTGAAATTTCCAAAATTAAAGTTTCACTACCAATATCTATTCAAACACTTTAAATACATTTAATTAACACATTATAATTAATTTGATTAGACTGAAATCTAATTTATTATTAAAGATCTTGTAAATTACAAATTAATTGCTAATTAATTAATATATAACTAAACTGGTTTACAAACCCCCAAATCAAAAAAATTCATATTTCTTGATTTAGTTCAAAAAAAATAACAGAACTGTAATAAAAAAATTTCTTTCATTTTAAAAATAATTTTGATTTTGGAAAAATAATTTCTATTATTATTTTTATTATTCTTATAATTGCTTCAATTCAATAAAATGTTTACTCAACTTTAATCTATTTTTTTTTAAATAATTGTTAACTTTTTTGAGTTGATATTATTGGAATGGAATTGCCTAAAACAAAATTATTTGGTTATTTATCTGGTCATTTGATCTATTTATGTTTGTTAATATAATTTTCAATAAATTAATTAATATATTTATTTTTTTATATGGTGTCAAAAATTTTCCGAAATATGTCATAATAAGAAATCCAATATCAAAAAAAAAAAAAAAAACTAGAAAAGTCTCAAGATTATTTCGGCAAGTAAGACTCTATCTATAAAACCAAAAAAAAAAATTAATTACACAAAGAATACAACTTTCCAAAGTAATTATCTTCCCTCAAGTAATATGAGGTTTCAACTGTTTTATATAACTTGTGTAGATATCAAAGATATATAAAACTGTATCTAGAGTAATCATTCAAATCAATAATAATTATGCAAAAATGTCTTACAAAACACAGACTCAAAAATAAAACAGAAATCGAACTCGCGCAAAACTTGAACCTAAGTGAAAAGCAAATTTTTAGCCAGAAATTAATACTAATAAAATTGGATCACCTATCAGAGAAGTATTAAAATCAATAAAATATGAAATTTTGATTTCTAGTGTATCAAAGATAAAGATATCAATGAAAAAATATTAATGGAGATATATATATATATATATATATTAAACCAATAAAAGACGAAATAGAATCCTCAATAGAAAATACAAACTTGGAATTAAAGAGAGGTTTAAATTAGAATCATTTACAGACACCTCTAGGTACATAAAGTCATATATATATCTGGAAATTATCACTAAATCTATTCAAACCATTTTTTTTTTTTTGAAAATGGTTGATACTGAGATATGTATGTATATATGTATATCAGGGAAATTCGAGAGTTTTTTTTTTCGGATATGTTATACTATCTGTAAAAAATTGATCAGGTGGGTACAAAAGATAGATAGAATAAAGGTAAATAATATGAAAAAAAAAACAGAAAATATTTGAAAAGACCAAAAACAAAAGAATATTTTGATTTTGAGATCATTATTAATGAAGATACAGATGAATTTCTGAGGAAAATGAATATTGGGGATCTTTATCAAACTATGTTAGTAAATTTCCTTATATGTGTGACTCAGTATGCTTATTGGAAAAAAATTACTTATCATATTGATTTTTGATTGTATATTTACACAGTTCATCTAAATATCAATAAATTCAAAAGATTTTTCTTAATTTTTAAAGTTTTTATTTTTTATTCTTTTTCATCATTTTTTTGATAAAACTCTTTATTATTTTTCTGTTAAGTTTGTTGGAAAAGTTATATCAAATTTTATGTTTTTACTAATATTTGTGTTAATTAGCTCTTTGAAATTGGATTTAAGAAATTATAAACTTAGATATTTTCTTTTTAAAATACATTTTTTTATTATAATACTTAACTATAACCCATCAAAAGTTTAACGGGCCAAAATTAAAAATTTTAAAAATAAATCATATAAATAAAAGTTATTTGATAATACCAAATTCTAACAACTTTATATTTTCTGATTTAACGATTATTTAAAGAACCCTAAAAATTCAAAATTAATATTTTATCATCAAAATAAAAAAAAATCTTCTCAAAAATTAGGAAATTTTGGAAAAAGTATAACAAAATATACAATCGTAAATTGGTTTTAATTATCTAAAAAACTATTTAAATTTGGCTAAAGAGGATATATATAACAAACAACTATTGATTGAAAGTTGTTATTTAAGAGCTACATGTAACTTAATATTGGTCAATCATATATATATATATATATATATATATATATATATATGAAGGTAAATCATTGCACATTAGAAAAAAGAAAGATAAAACAGAAAAAAAAAATAAGGGATAAAATAATTCAATATATTAAAGAAATTAAATTTTTGTCAAAATTAAATAAATTGTAGAATTGATATTATTTTAAATTTTTGTAAAAAACAAAAATTTTTTTATATGTTGTGCATATCTTGTTTCACGGAAACGGGATTAAAGGTAAGCATGATTCGTTTTTTATCTCTTTAATTGTAGAATAAAACTTGAAATTAAAAAAGTAAAAAAATGGTAATTTTGTAAGGATCAAAACCAAAGGTTTTGGACAGGGATACTCTTATTTAAGTATCTTTCTTAAATGGACGATATAAAATTATTAAAATAAATTCTCAATATAAAGATTGATAATTGGATCCTAAAAAAAATATACAGGTGTAAAAATAAAACACACTCACAAATATATTAATCCATTTTTTTCAAAATTTAACCCCAAGTTTTTTTTTTACTTTGTTCCATACAATATATAATTCATTGCCCAATACTAAATTCAAGTTCAAATCCAATTTTGAGGTAACCTCCTAAATAAAAAAGTGTATTTTCTAATATGACAGGTATTTGTTCAGATTTTAGCTTCATTTTCCCTATTTTAAGTGAAATTTGTAGATTTTGTATTTTTTTATTGGTTTATTGGGAGAAAGAGTTAAAGAAAATTTATCAAAATAAAAAAAAAGAGAATAAAAATAAAGAAAATAATAATCTAAAAAATAAAAATTATATTTGCATCATCAAATTAAAAAAAAATGTGGTTTATTTTATTAAAAGATATTCTCAGTAATTGTTGATATTTGATTCTGAAAAAAATCTAATGTTGATCCTTGATTTTAAATTGTTTTTTTTAATAATAGAACTTTAAGATTCCAATATCATAATGACTACATATTTAATGTGGGTTTTTTTGATGATTGGATATTAAAGTCTTCTAAAGAGAAAAGAAACACATTTAAATAATTCCAAAAATTGCAGTATTTTGACTTTCAGCAAAACCTATAACTTTTTAACCATTTTTCCCATTTATTGTATGGTATTTCAACCCTCGCAGAGCATAAAATTCAAATAGTCCCTAAACAAGTTAGAAGCTGTTGTTTTTAAAAAAGTAATAAGTATCTGTTTTAGAATATTTTAAGGGTTATTTTTTATCGTCATTTGAACATTAAAATACATATATGATTTACTCGGAGTTATAACTTTTAGTCCTTCTCAAGTAATCGGAATTGAAGCTAATCCCTTAAGAAAACAAACAGAACTCAATTTATATCAGAGTTATTATCGAAACTTCAGGTTTACAATCTTTGAAATTTGAAAAAATTATTATCTAATGTTATGTTGTGGCCACTTTTTAATTCAGTTCTTAGCTGATTGATCTTGGGCTTGATATGGATTTAAAAAGTGGTTCAAAATGTTACTTATTGTCAATTTATTTTTTTTTTTAAGGAAATCCAAATTGACGAGTCTAAGACTATTAAATTGTTTGGTACTTAAGAATGAATTTTGATTTTTGCGTTATAGATTGAAATTATAATTAACTTTAGTTTTTAATAGTAGCTTTTAATAAATTTATTTTTTTTATATGTTAATAAGTAAAAAGGGAAACTCTTAATTCAAGATTAAAAATTCATACATTGAGAGAAAAATGAATTCTTAGAGTTAAAAAGATAATTAAGACAAAGGGGAAAAAAATTACAAAGATAAATAAAAAATTAATAACACAAATTGAATTTTTACCCCTTATAAAATTGAAACAAAAGTTGAACTTATTTCTGCTTATTATTCTCATAAATTTTTTTAAAACGATTGTCTAACTTTATAAAAAACAACAGAGTTTCTTAAGAAACAAAACAAATTACTTACTTGGCAAATAAGTCTCCAAAGCTTTTTGATCAAATTTAAAGTAATAAGGCAATTTCTGGGTTATTTTAAAAAAAAGAAAAAAAAAGTTGTTAAGCAATCTAAAATATTCAAGAATATAAAGTAATAAAGAACCCAAAAAACAAGTAATATCACCAATACAATTCCTGTTAAAGTCTGAATTTGTTTGAGTTTCCCTTCCCTTTTTAACATCTTTTATAAAAAGGGAAATAACCTGAAATTGTTATTTAACATTGCAAAATCGTTTTTCCCTAATTCAAGATATATTCACTTGGTTGAAGACAATTTGAATGACTGTACTCATCCCAACCTTTTCTGTGTAATCTAGTTTGCAAACAATCTATTACTGGTATTTGAATTATAAATGGGAAAATATTTGTGTTTCATTTTTTCATATTTTCTTTTCTTAAGAGAGTTCTCAATCAAGTAGACTGTAATTTAAAAACTCTATTTGAGAAAGGAAATTGAAAATGAAGTGAAAATTGTCCCTATTTGTAATTCAAATACCAGTATGTTCTTTGAAAAATGGATGGTTTATTTGTGGTGCTTGTATGAAAGCATAAAATACTTCTAATTACACTTGCATTAAGCAAAATCAAAATATTGAAAAAGTTTGAGGGTCAATTAAAAAATTTTTCTTTTTGAGAAAAGATCTAAATAAAATGACAAGTAAACAATAAAGGTTCTTGAGATTTTTGGGAAAACTTTGTAAAAAAAACAAGAACAACTTTTAAAAAAATAAAGCAATTCTGATTCACAAAACAAGAAAAAGCAAACAAACGCCAATATTTATTAAATTTGAAAGAAATTGACTTTTGACACTTCAGGTTTTCAAAATCATTTTTTTTTTAGATTTTCTTTCACAAATTTTTTTTTTAATAGATTCTTTAGATTTTTATTTTTTTTTTTAATTTTATTTTGATCTTATTACATCTTCAAATGTCAACCAAAAATAGAAAACGACAAACAATCACTGTCTCGAAAAGAAGTAAAGTTTCTCATGATAAAAAAATAGCTTTGTGTAAAAAAAGAAGACTTGTTGCCATAAGCACAACAAAAACAAAGGCCAACCAAAAACTAACTCTCTCCAAAAAAACAAAAAGCGCAACGACTTTGGGTGGAAAAGAAGTTGAAAATAAAAAATTAACAAGAAAAGCGAGAAATAGGATTAATGCAAGAAGATTCCGTGAAAGAAGAAAGATGTATGTTGACACTCTTGAAAAGGAAACAAAAGAATTAAAGCAAGAGAACACGTCTTTAATTAGTGAACTTGAAAAAGTACAACAACAAAATTTGGATTTATTGAAATTAATTGAAGAATTAAAAAACAACACAAAAGCAGAAAACATTGAACAAAAACAAAAAGAGCAAGTAAACGAAAACGAAAATAAAAAAGAACAAGAACAAGAACAAGAACACGAACAAGAACAAATACAAATAAAAATACAAGAACAAGAACAAGAACAAGAGCAAGAGCAAAAGCAAGAACAAGAAGAAGGTTTAATTTCCCCAAATGATATTTACGAAATTGAATCTCCATTGTCGCAAAACAGTTTTTATGAAGATTTAGAAGTAAACCTCCAAAACTCTTTTCAAGATTTTGAACGATCAACGGTATTGGAGAATGATTTTGGTTTTCCAAACAAACAACAGGAAATTTATGATAAGCAAAACGAAAAACACAATTTTCAGTGGCTGAATTTCCCAGAAAATTCTTCCTATGAAACAAACATTTTTGATTCTAATTTATTTTAATAAGATTTTTGATTTAAATTATTTTTTTATTATTAATTGTTTAAAATCTACCAAAGATTTTTCTTCTTTCAGAGACTCTATTTATTGATCTTTGTAAACCAAAAAAAAAAAAATTAATGATTCTATTCAATCATTCTTATGAATTTTGCAAAATTAAATTATAAATTACACCATTTAGAGTAATTTCTATAAGTTTATTTCAAACTCAACACCAAAAAAAAAAAAAAAAAAAAAAAAAAAAAGGTTTCATAAAACATTAGATTTGCTTCCTTTTATTCTTTTTTTATATAAGTTTAGTGATATTTTTTATTTTTAAGATCGTTCTTTTTTATAACTTTTCTAAACTTGAATTTCATTTTTAATATATTAAATTCTAAAAATAAAAACAATATATATTTTCGACTTTGCCTTACGTTCTTTGGTCTATTTATTCCTCAAAATTTACATTTTAATTTGTAAAAAAAAAAAATTTATTTTAATAATTAGTTTTACACAGTTTTAGAATAAGAACGATGAAAACAAATCCATTTTTATCTTTTTGTTAAAATACGGTTTTTTCAAGGTCACATTATTGTTTTTTTTTTTTTTTCACAATAAAGCTTTTAATTTTGATTTATTTATTTAAACCAGAAGAAGATGTCTAATCATTCAGGAAAAAAAAAGTCAAACAGGGAAGAAAAGTGAAAAGCGATTTTTAAATGGGAACCTTAATAGAACCTGAAAACGAAAAGTTAAAATCAATTAAAAAAAGAAATCAACTAACTTCAAATAATAATTCATTATATTAGTTTTCAATCAAAAACACCAAACGAAATTTGAGTCTACTTTCATTATCGAAATAGATCAAGTCGTTTTTGAGATCGCAAAAATATTTCAATTTTTTGAACAATTGTCATTTTAGAATTGATAAATCAAGGATAATTAAAAACATAAAATCCAAAAATATCCAATTTTTTCCTTATTTTTGATTATTTTTTTATTCAAAATTGAAACATTTTTGATTAAACTTCAAATTATTTGTTTTTTTATAAAGAAATAAAAAATACAAATATAGTTTTATAATTTTAAAAGAAAATTAAAAAGTAAAAGAAAATGGTTGAAGAGGGGTAATTACTTTGGTTGTACAAAAAATCAGAAATCTAAATTAAAAATATATTTAATCTCCATTAGGATACCAATAAAATATCATTGAAATAGATTTTTATAGCTGAATTTCCTTTTAGAAAATTGTGTTAAGGGATTATTACTCTACTACAACAATTTAAAGTTTTATAATGGGTTCTTGGTTGTATTCTCTACTTAAAAATTTTGTAAATGCCATGTGTCAAAAAATTCTGATCAACTAAAAAACCCACAAAAGAATTTTTTTTTTTCAGGAAGTGAGATCATTTTTTTTGTTTCATTTTTTTCGGAAAAAGAAAACCATTCAATTCATTTAATTTCTTGCATTATAAAAAATTTTTTCATTTTTTATTGTCATTTTCATCGTTACGATATTTTTAAAGGTATTTTTTTTTCAGGAATATTAATATAAAGTTTTTTTTTCTATTTTAAGATAATTCTTTTGTTAATGATAATTTGATTTATTTCACCTATTGAATAATAATTGTATTTTTTATGAAGGATAATTATAATTATTAAATTTTTAAAGTCATTTTCAATTTTAACCAGAAATTGAATTTCTGTTCTTAAATACAATTTGATTTTCCGAAATAAAAATTTCTTGATGGTTTTTTGGAATTAACTATTTTTATTCTCTATATTCAAAATCATTTTTTTTTTCTGATAAAAATGATTTAAACTGTTATAATGATTCTTGTGAATAAAACCACAAATTTTTTAATTTGTTTTTTCAATTTATAATTCTTTTGCAATTTTGTGAACACAGGAAAATAACCGTTTTCAAACTTTAAAGAAATAAAAATTTTATACTCAATATATCTAAATTTCATTGCGAAACTGTGGTTAAGCTTCTATCAAATTTTCAATTTATTCAATCGTCTGTAATTCAATAATCTTATTGACTTATATTTGAATTTGAAATATTAATCAAAGAAAAAGAAACAAAATAAAAAATTTGCTTTTGAAATCAATTTTTTTTTAAACATACCACTAAAAAAATGTTTTTAGAATCTTCAAAAATTAACTATGTTGTTAATAAAAATAATTTGTTACCTTATTTCATTTTATATTCGAAATGTATGATTTTTGGATTTCAATAAAAAGGGACTCAAATAAAGAAATTGTCTAGATTGTGTTAACTCGCCCATTTCATAGACAGAAATTCAAATGCAAAACTTAAAATTTTCAAGATCTTAGCATTTTTTCTTTTTATTTTAAAAAAATACTACTACCCGGAGATCTTTTGAAAATTCAGATCAAATATTAAAGAATATGAGCACTCAATATAAATATAGGCTTTTGATTAAAAAAAAAATGTATCTCTTTTTCTACATGGCATCATTGGAGAAAATTTGATAAAACTATCAAACAATAGTAGTATAATATATCATACAGTACTGGGATTTTCTTCCTAATTGTGATATGTAAAAAAAAAAAAATTACATCAAGTACAAATAAGATAATTTCAATTTTTTATCCCAAATTGGAGTTTTAAAATTATATTTAAAACTCTTCAAGAATATTTGTGTCAAATTGTTTAACTTTTTTTAGTGATTTAATACAAAGTATTGAAATTTTCCTTTTTTTTTTCAGAATCCATTTTTACTTATTATTTTACTTGTATAAATCTTTTATTTTATTTCGCAGTTGAAATTTATTGAGAAAAAAAGATTATAAAAAAAAAAAATTTCACATTTGTTATTATTTTTATGTATATTTATAATAAAAAATATGAAAAAATCAGTATTATACTTTAATATTAAACTAATTTAAATTTCAACCCCCAATACTTTTTGAAATTATAAATTGGAAAATAATATTATTTATAATTCAAGAACAAGAAAATATTAGATTATATTAATTATTCTACTTTTAATTGTTAGAAACAAAGAATAAGGTGATATTGTATCAATGATAATAATAAGATCTAAATCGAAAATAATAGTGAATAAATCGTTGGAAACAGGAATAATTTTTATTCAAATTTCTACAAATTTATATAAAATATTTTTTTAAAACCAAGTTTTCAGAAAACTCTTTAGTTCGACATGGTAATCATCAACCATATATGGGTTCGTAATAGTCATTCAATTTATTTGTTTATCTAGACATTTCTTTGATAAAAGAAACCTGAATTTTTCTAATCTCAGTTTTATATGATATATTTTTAAGGTCAAAAATTGGGTTATTATTATTTTTTTTTTGATTGAAGTAATAGTTTTTCTAACTGTCATTATTTTTAAGAAGTTGAGAAAATAAGCAATATATTTTTCTTGCAAGGGTGATATTTAAAGCACATAGAAAAAAATATCATGTTTGTCATTTTCGAAACAATAAGTCAAATTGTATGAGCAATTATTTGTTGTAATAGTATGGATATTCAAGGAAAAAAAATAAAAACACAAAAAATAAAACAAAACCCTTATAGTTTTTCATTCTTTTTAGATCTTTAAAGCTAGATAGATTTTTATATTATTTAAAAATGTCTTAAAATGAGAAACTCTCGACTCAAAAAGCAATTGTTTCTCAATTTTAATCTTTTTAAAGAGCTATTTTCTCCATCCCTTTTAAAACTCCTAAAATAGCGTGTACTCATTAATACCCCCATTTTAAAATTTCTTTTTTTGAAGAAAAATATAATTGGTTAAACAAGATCTTAAAAAAAACACATTTCTTCTATTCCCCTGTGTCTTTTGTTTTAAATATTAAGACATCATTTCCAAGAACTGAGCTATTTGTATCTCGATAAAAACAAAAAAAAAGAGAAAAATCTAATAATACTCATAATCGGTAGAGTTTTATTAATTAAAGATCTTATTTCAAGAAATAACCAATATAAATATTATTAGAAAAAAGGTTATTTTTTATCATTTTTTTTTTGCTTAGGTTTCCAAAAAATAATAACTTCTTTACACGAGACGATCATGAAAAAATTTTTTGAAAAAAAAATTAAAAATTTGCTAATTTTTTACTTTTTAATAACCTCACTTATAATAAATCTCTTGCTTAATAAAAGATCTTGGATCAAAAATTATTTTTTGAGATATTTTACAATTAACGTTAGAAAATCCAAATTTTTAGTAATATTTTTTTTCAATTTAATAGTAAAAAATTTGAATATTTTTTTTTCACAGTTAAGAGGTATAATCATAAATTTTAAAAGTATTTTAAATTTAATAAATATCTTTCAAATAGATAACCAATTATTTGGATTATTAAAGAATTATTTATTGATATAAATTTAAAAAAATATTTTTTTATTTTGATTTTTATGTTAGGTTTTTTTTTAATTTTTTGAATAAACAGAAAATATTAAGAAATTTTCAGTTTATTCCAAAAAGTAAAAAAAAACTTAGGACGCTTTTCGTTAGGTTTTTTTTGTTTATTTATAAAATCAATAGATTTTCCAAATAAAATAGAAAACCTCAAAAAAACCTAGAACACTTTATAGATAAAACAATAAACCTCTATAAAACCTAGGTACTCTATGGTACTTGATGATACTTGCAGAAATCCTAAACTTAAATTTAGAAATTTTTTTTTTTTAATATTTAAACATAGTTTTATTATCTACTACAGCTGATAAAACCATTGAATCTTATTTATTAATAATATTAAAAATATTATTATTTTATTATCATTCAGAAATCCAGATTTTAAGATTATTTTTATAGCCTGGACAGTCTTTAGGTTTTTGAGAATTTGAAAGAATAGAGAAAAATTATAGATTTTACTCACTTCTTTTGAATTTTGGAAAACCGCCGTTAGTTTTTTTTTAATTTAAGAAATAAAAAGAAAATTTTTGAAATTTTCTTTTAATTTCTTAAATTAAAAAAAAGCTAGGCACGTGACGGACACTTTCATTAGGTTTTTTTTAATTTTTGTAATAAACAGAATATTTTTATAAATTTTCAGTTTATTACAAAAAGTAAAAAAAAACCTAGGACACTCTCAATAATTATCATGAGGAATTTTTTTTCTGAGTTTCAGTATTTTTTTAGATGAATAAAGTGTTTTCAGAACTATTAGTTATGGTCTTCAAAAAAATATCCTAAAGTTGAATATAAGAAAAATTCATTGTGGCACCCATTCAAAAATTTTTACCCCTAAATATACCTTTTTTCTAGACAAGAGACTTTTAAAAATTGTGGTTATACTGACAACAATAAAAAGAATATCCACATGAATTTGGAGTTCTGTAATTTTGATTATATTACGAATAAAGTCTATTATTTAAGATGAAAGGATTAGGAACGTAGTAGTTTCTTCTAAATTTTTTTTTACAATTTTATTTTTTCATGCTCGTGTAATATAACAACAATTTCCATAGATCGTAGAAAACTGTATTTGATTGTTTAAAACTCATTTGTGTTCTTGGCATATTTCCAGTTTTTTATGAAAATTAATAATATTTCCTTTTCTCAGAAAAAGTTGTAATTTTTTTATTTCATTTTTGGATAAAATTTTCAACATATTTTAAAAATATTGGAACTAATATCAATTTAATCCATATTAATATTTCTCTTAATTATGCATTACCTTTTTTGGAATAAAGTGGTTATTTAAAGGGTATTTTTATTTGTAATGTAAAAAAAACACCACACTTTTTGAGAAATACCTTACTTTCACTCCAAGAAAAAAATAATAATAAAATTAAAAAAAGTATTAAAAAACCTTTGGTATGTAAAAAAACTCTAATCTCTAAGAAAACTTTATATAAATGTATAATTATTATTTTTTATTGTATAAAGTATTAATTAATGAAGATCAATTTTCATTAATCATAACTATTTTTGAGGTTGAGTCTTGGTAAATATAACCCATTTTCATTTTGTAGTCGCGTTCTTCTCGCCAACTCAGTGTATCCGGTGTCCAGTAGAAGGAGCTTGTTCTATTTGCAAACCGTGGCTTTGAAAAATCAAAAATTGTTTCCAAATCACAGGTTTCAATTAAGGGGAAAATTTCATCTGGGTCTTTGTAGTGTTGTTTTTGTAATTCTTGTGCTAACTGTTTCCCATAGGCCCAATCGGGGAAATTTTGGTTTTTTTTTTTTTTTTGTCTTTTCTGATTTTTTTTGAAAAAGGGGTTGTTATTTGGTTTGCTGCTTGTACTGTTCTGATCCGTGTTAATTCTATTTGGATCTGAATTTTCAGAATTTTTACAGTTTTGGTTTTGGTTTTGGTTTTGGTTTGTGTTTTGTGGGACAATTTTCTTAATAGTATTTGTTTTGTTTGTATTATCCGATGTTTGTTTTGTTTCTTTTTTTTTAATTTCTTTTGAGTTTTTCTTCTTTTTTTGTAATTTCTTCTTTGATTTTTTGGGATTATTTGATTTTTTTTTTTTCTTATGCTCCGACTTTTTCCTGTGAACGGGCTTTTCTGTTGGAACATTTTTCACTTCTTTTTTTTCCTCATTATTATCACTCTTTATCTTTGTTAGTGTTCGTCTTTTTTTTTGGGATTGGGTTTCTTTCTCTTCTTTTGGGTTTTTTTTTCTTGTGAGTCCCTTTTTTTTGTTGTTTGGGTTTAATTTTCTTTTTCTTGATTTTTTTTTAGTTTTGGTTTTGGCCTTATTGATCTTTTTATCACTTTTGTTTTTTTCCTTTTTCACTTTTTTTTTTCCTTTTTTCCCTTTTTTTGATTTTTTTATCATCCCACTTTGAATTTGATTAGTCTCGTTATCTTTTATTGGTCCATAATTGATTTTTTTTTCAAGATTTGTTTTGGTCTTGGACTCTGAAGATGTAATTTCATTAGTTAAAAAATTATGAATTTTTTCATTGGTATGGTTGGTATTAAAACTTTCTACAGTTTGGTTCTTTTGCTTTCCAAGACTCAGGGACTTTGAATCTAAGCTTTTGTTGTTTTGGATTTTTGTTTCATTCTTATTTGTTTCTTTTATTTTATTTTCTTCTTGGCTGGTTGGTGCCTTTGTTTCTTTTAAGGACAAATCTGGTAGTCTTCTTGTTGATTCTTTCGTTTTGATTTTCTTTGTTTTGGCACTATTTTGATCAACATTATCATTAACATTCTTGTTTTCGCTTTTAATGTTTTTCTCTGTTTTTGACTTATTCTTCGCGATGTTAAATTCTTTGTTTAAAGGAACCATCTTTTTCTTTTCAATTTGTTGTTGGGTTTTTTTATGAGTGTTTTGTACTTTAGTTTGATCCTTTTTTGTGTTCTTTGGTTTTAAAAATTTTAATTCATTGATTCTTGTAGAAATTGGTTTTGTATGAGAAAAGGTTGGATTAAATGTCCGAATAGGATGTTGGTATTTATATTTGTTTGATTTTATTTTCTGTCCCCATTTCCTTCTTGATTCACGTACATGGTTAAGGTATTGTATTTTTGATTTTTTGATCAGACTTTTTATTGGTTTTGGCTCGCTTAATTTATTCTGTTTTTGAATACAAACAATTTTTTTTTTTTGATTTTCGAAAGTCTGTTTTTCTTTTGTATTAAAGTCTGTAATTTGGTTTTCTTTTACTTTTTCTTTTACTTTTTTTTCTTCTTTTACTTTTTCTTTTTCTTTTTCTTCTTCTTTTTCTTTTTCTTCTTCTTTTTCTTTTTCATTTTCTTCTTCTTTTTCATTTTCTTCTTCTTTTTCATTTTCTTTTTCTTTTTTTTCATTTTCTTTTTCTTCCTCTTTTTTCTTTTCAGTTTTCTTTTCGTTGTTTTGTTTTGTTACATCTTCAATTTCCATCCCAACAAGATTTGCAGTACCTTTTTGTGGGCTGCTCTTTATGTCGTTTTGAAAATTTTCCATCTCTTCTTGATTCAATTCTGTTGTTGTTTTTTGGTGTGAGCGTGGGTATTTAGTTTTTGTTGTTTCCTTATTATCCCCATGGATTAATTCTGTTTCTTGGTTGTTTTGATCACAATTTGTTAAATTTGGAAGACTTTCTTTTTTTTTTTCAATCAAAGATCCTTCCTTGTTTTTTTGATCAGTTTTCTTTTGACAATTCGTCAAAAATGAATTTTCGACATTTTCCTTCGTCCCACTTTGATTTGAAATTCTATCTTCTAAAATTTCAAATTCTGAATTGTCTGTGTTATTTTTAGAAAGTGAATTCTATGTTTTTTTCGAAGATTGAAAAAAAAAATATTAACGTATATATTATTTATAAAAAAATTTATTTAATTTTGAAAAGATTTTGAAAAAGACTTTTTTTTTGAGAGGAGAGATAAGATTTTAATTACTTACTTCTTCAAGTTCTAAAATTAAGCCTTCTTTGTTTTCTGATTTCTTGTTCAGATCTACTTTTGGTTTGATTAAAAAATCCAGTTTTGACAACCAATCAAGGTGATAATTTAATGATTTTGAGGTTGTTTGAATATTGAGTGTAGACTGATCTGTTAAACGGAAAACAATCTGTGAAATGTGTTTTGACATAAATGGCTGTTAGGTGTATTGATTTAAATATTCAATATTTTTTTGTTTTTAACAAAACAATAAAAAATGAAAAACGTTTAAAAGGTTTCACCAGAAAAAAATGATTTTCCTGAAAATTTTCAAATGATCGTTAACAAGAAACAGATTTTTGAAAAAAATAACAGTAGAAATACCACCCTCTCCCCATTTTGATCAATCAGACTTCAATCTTGTCTTGACTTATTTTGAAAAAAATTCAAAAAAAATGAACTGAAATAGAATCCCCAACAACAAGTAGACTTGTTTCTAAATGTTTCTTTTCTCAGATAGCTATTTGTTGAAAAAAAAATCGAATAAAAATTTTCTTTTATTGTTATCAAAAAAAGGATGACATACATTGAAAAAAACAACCTTTGAGATGAATCAAATCCATTTTTTTGTATTTTTAATTTTTAGAAAGTAAGTTTTAAGGGGCTATTTGAATACTTTTGCAATTTTTTTTTTTGATTTCCTGCAAGAGGAAGGAAAGAATTTGTTCTTTTTATACTAACATTATAAATACAAATTATTTCAGTTTAAACTCGTCCTTCGTTTCAATTCTCAGTAAAACAGTGGAATTACTAAATAAGAGGATTTTATTAAAACATTTTCCGACAATTTAAGATTGATTATTTCTTAGTCAAAATAACCCGTGCAAAAAAATATAATGCGTGTTTCAAAATAAAAAGCGTATTTTTTTTTAAAGAAGACCAGTACATTAACCGATCAAAGAAACTAATAATAAACCCAAAAAAAATTTTGTATTGATTTCTTAAAGTTCTATCATTAAAAAGAAATTCGAAAAATGAAGGATCAAATTGCAAAATTTATCTCAAAAAAAAGAGTAAATTTTTGTTAAAATTTTTATCATAAAAACAAAAAAATTCAAAAAAATTGAGAATATTATCGAAAATTTTCAACTATTTCAATTCATAATTTAAATTTTACTCAAAATAACCAGTCCTCTACTTTTATAATTGATTTGAACTTATGTATACTATTTGTTAGTATCTTGGATGTTGCCTTGGTACAAGAATAAAAAAAAGCACGGATAATATTTTGAAACACGTATTATAGTAGCTGGGCACGCTTTATTTAGACCACTGTAATTAAATAATCAACTCATCATAATTTCAAATTACAAAATCTGGAGAGAATCTTTGGGAAAATAACCATCATAATGAAAAACCGTTAGTTGACTAATCTGTTTCTTTTTTGGAAACTTCTTTGAATTTCATGTTTTTATACGGTTTGATAGAGTTTATCAAAAAAAATTTTTTTTTTTGTGATTTTTATTAATTATTATCGGGAGGGGTTATTAACACTTTTGTTTTAATAAAACCCTATATTTCTATTTAGAAATTTTATTAAAAGAATAAAATCTATTTTTGCTATGAACCAAAACTTATAAAGATATTGTGTATTTTTTCGACTAATATCAATGATCTTATTAACATATACGAAATATTAATTGCTTCTATTCTGGGATTGAGCTTTTACGATAATTTTCACAAGAAGGATAATTTCCTAGAAAACATTCTAAATCTTCAACGATATCCAATTTTTGAAATGTTTGAATAATTTTCAAAACTTTAATATATTTTTATCAAATATATAAGATTACTTGTTGAGGTAATTTGTTATTTTTCTAAATATTAAAATTGGGACAGAACACTTAACTTTTAAATATACTTCGTGGTTAAGATTTTTTTCATTTAAAAAAATTCAAAAAAAAATCTTTAGATTTCCCAGATTTTAAAAAAATCCATTATAGTCAAGATTGTAGGCAAAATTCTTATACATGTTAAAATGTAATTTAAACCTTTCTTGAGTTTTTGTGTTTATTACGAAAACCCAATTTTGTTTAGAATAATGTCGAAAACACAAGTTTCATGTTTTATGAATGTTCATTAACTGTGCTATTGATTTGGACACTTTAAAAACATTAACTAGGTAGCAGTATCGACTTCATCGTATTTACTACTTCGTCCCCATTTATAAAAAGTATTGATTTCACCATTAAAATATATTATCAAAATATAATCTAACAATTCTTACAATTATGAATATTTCCCATTTTTTTAATTCTAAAATTTTCGATTATGTTATTTAGTTTTTTAATTTTTTTAATTTTGAATCAATATTTTCAACCTCTTTTATCTCAAATTAAGAAATTTGATTAATTGTTCATAAGTTAGGATTTTTTAAATTTTGGGTTTATTTTAATTTACCCTAATAATTTATTATTTAAGCAGAATCGATCATTGTTTCTATTTTATAAATTAGTATGTGTTAATGAAACTGGTTTTTATCAATATATTTATATATACCCCTTAGAACCCGAAATATGCAATTAACTTGAAAGTAAACTTTTAGATTTAAATTATTAACAAAGTATTATAAGACATGGGATTTATAAAAAATTATCTCCGAAGGAAAATTTTAGAATTAAAAATTGTATAGTTAGATACATTAAAAAAATAATTTGAAATTAATTTTTCAAAATTTGAAATTTTTTTCTTGTTGATTGTGATTCAATTATTTTTCGATCCAAATTTTGTCCAAAAAAAAAAAAAAAAATTATATTGAAAAGTTTGTTGAGTGATCAAAAACTTCTTAGTTCTAAATATTAAAACATATCAAACTTTTACTGGAAGTTTTTTTTTTTTTTGAGTCTCATTATACCTGACAATACCTAAAATACTTGATTTAATAAGTTATTCATTACAAAAGATATTTTGACATCGCATAGAAAATCTGTTTTGACTATTGACTACCCTTCAATATCAATATATGCACAAACCCCAATTCAAAAATTTTAACACACCAAAATTCAATGTTTGAAAAAAAAAATCTTATTTAATAACTTCTTGAAGGAATATCAAATTAGAGCAATTCACTAATTGGAATATATTGTATATTTATAAATTATCATACTAAACTAGATTCCAAAAATTTGGACACAGTTTAAACAGTGGAAAGAATATCAATGCCGTACTTTACATTTAATTTGGAAAGAATTTTGATTTAACAAACTATTTCATTTTTTGTCTTTTTGTTTTGTTTTCATTTCCCTTTTTACAAGTTACGTAATCTGTTTCGTTAGATCTGAAATTTTTTTTCAATGGTTGATAGAAGTTTAGTGTTGAGTTTGTTAAATTGGAAAAATAACATACAATTGGTTGATGGTATCTTTTCATTTGATCGATCATTATTTGTTGGTGAAATTGTAACAAATTTACCAATACATTTTTTGTTCCACTCGTTTCATTATTTTGGACACCCATTTTTTTATTTTTGACTTTTATATTTTTTTCTTTAATTGGGGTGAAAATGATTACTTATTAAAACACTAATACTGGGTTCCTTAAATGTTTTTTTATATTAGGTTTGGAAAAATACAATAAATTGGGTTTTTTTTGCCTATTTTTGATTTTTGGTGTGTCCAAATAATTTGAATGGTGTTTAGTACAATAAATAATAAATTATTATTAATTTTAATAAATTATATGGTGTCTTAACAATTTTAGAGAAAGCAAACAAAAAAAAAATTATTGGTTAATTTGTAAAAATTATATAAACAATTATTGATCGATCAAATCATTAGATATCCTTGAATAATTTTATTTGAGATTCATGGTTTTAAAATAGTCAACGTATACCTAATATGAGAACTTTGAATATTTTTGATGGGACAAAATAGGTAGCGCAATTCAAAAAATAAAAAGAAAACAAAAAACTAAAAGATTAAACAATGTTTTTGATATATTCCAAAAATCAAAATTCATAACCAATTTGAATGAAATTATATTATTATGGGTGTTTGAACTGTTTTAACCGTGCTAAAAATTTCGAATTTTAGTTTATATATATTATTCGAAATAATTAAAAAAAAAATATTTTTTTTACATTGTAAAAAGTTAGAAATTTTTTTAATAAGAATTATTTTCTCAAATTTTATGATTTGGAAAATGGTTCAAGCCGATTAATAATTGATTTTTTTATTTAATTTTTACTATTTTTTAATTTTTTACTTTTTAAAACCTATAATAAAATAACGAATATTATTGAATTTAAGACAATATATCAAAAATTATTTTCCAAGATCTGTATTAATTTTGATTGGAAAATTCAAATTTTAAAAATATATTTTTCAAATTTTTACTAATAATAAAACTCAATAAAAAAATATTTTATGAAGATTATTTTATCATCTTTCAATAATATATAAAAGTTATTTTTTTATTT
This sequence comes from Anaeramoeba flamelloides, assembly GCA_027625915.1. Classification (NCBI taxonomy): domain Eukaryota; family Anaeramoebidae; genus Anaeramoeba; species Anaeramoeba flamelloides. The sequence continues at coordinate 3,605,915 of JANTQA010000032.1, read as the reverse complement.
TATATTTAAATTTTAGAGCTGGTTATTTATCTAATAAAAAAAAAATATTTGTTTAATCCCAATCTAATAAATGAAATTATTTTACAATTTATTTTTTTTTGCTTTTCAAGTATTTTATCTTCCTTAAATAATATTTTACAAAAATTTTTGAGATTAAACTATTAATTTTGACTGAAAGAAATGAATTTCATTTATCTTTTGATTTATTTTTTATTAAAAATTTAAATAAAAAAAAATGAAAATTTCCCAGTGATGTATTTTTGTATTTATTTCTTTACTCAAAATATTGACAACGTTATTTGATTTTTATTATTTTAAATCAATGTATTGCACTTTGAATTACTATTATTGTAATAAAATTTCTTATTTCTAAAATTAAATAAAAAATAAAAATATTATAAGAAAATGTAAATATGAATAATTATTAGTTTTTTTACCAAAAAATGTAAAACAATAACAAAAAATAACTAAATTATTGAATAGAAATTAACCATTATAATTAGGATAATCAGTAGATATTCTTAATTTTATCAATTTAATCACTATCAAAAATGTAGAAATTAAAAAATCACAAATCTTCAAAATTAATTCAGATAGGGGCAGAGAATTGAAATTCATTTATATTATTTTTCCTTTTATAAATCATCAATTGATTAGACAAGATCTATTCAGATAATTACTTTCTTTTTAAATCTAATGAACGGGTGTTTAATCTTCTTAAGTTGTTTAACTTATAAATTTATTAAAATTTTAGATTTAAAATGTATTGTATTTGTTATCTTTATTTTTATCGAGAGAAGGGGGGTAATTAGGCTGATATATATATATATATATATATATATATATATATATATATACCCATTAGCATCCAATATATGCCTTAATTTCATCAAGTTTATAAGAAAGGGTTTAAAATAGCATCGATGTGATAATATATTTATTTTTTTAAATGTATTTAATTCAGATTTGGGTTATAATAAAAAGTTAAAATACTTGAGAGATAAAGTAGATATTTATCTTTTAAAAGGTGATAAAATTAACTTTTTTTTATTAATATTTTCAGTTGATCAGTAAAAATAAATTCATCGGTTTTCAAAATTCCAGGGTTTCCAAATTTAACAGTTTAGTATTGAAAAAAATACCTATTATCTAAATAATCCATGAAAAGTTTTTTAATGGTTAATTTTTCGAAATTTGTTGTGTAATTTCGTTCATAAAAATCAAAATATTTTTTTTTTTAAGAATAAAAATTTGAAAATTATAACTCACCACTTACTCGAATTATGGTTAATTCAATAACACCTTTTCAAAGGAATATTCATTCAGTCAAAAAAATAAGAATAAAAATATAATTTTTCAAATTCATACAAAACAACCCTGGAACTCTATTTTTAAAAAAAAAAAATAAGGAGAATAATTAGATTATCAAGCAATTAAATAAGTACTCTATAGAGATCTTATTTTACTGAACTTTAGAAAGGTTTATTATTGGGTTCAGATACAATTTATTAATAATATACCCAAATAACAAAAATTTTATATATAATTTTTTAAATTTTTTTTTTTTATAAAAGATCCTCAAACTTATACAAAAAATACTCATGTAATTTGATTCATTCCTTCGAAAATGAAAAATATATTTTACTTTTGGACACTATAAATATTACCATCTCAAGAAATCGATATGGCATATTTTCTCAAATTGTTCCAAATAACAACTGTTAGAGTAGGGAAAAAATAGTAGACATGAAAATAATATTGAAACACCTCTTAAATTGTTAATATTAGGAAATTTGTTGTCTAATATTCTTTTATTATAAAATCAAATCCTTTTTATAAATAACCAAATTTTTTATACAGCAAATAATAAACCTACCTAAAGTTATTTAAAGCGGGGGTGTTTATAGGTCATTCATTTAATTGTTTTTTAACCCAAGTGGTTCTACTTAACTTAAAAAACAATAAAATATTTCTAGAGGTTTACTAGAGTTTGTAAAATGCTATTTTTAATCTTGTGTTTTGATTGACTGAATTTTGCTTTGAAAAAGTGTTATTGAATTAACCATCATTCAATTAAGTGGAGAGTTATAATTTTCAAAGTTTTATTCTTTAAAAAAAGATTTAGATTTTTATGAATGAAATTACACAAAAATTTTCCTAATATCCACAATTAAAAATCTTATATTGGTTTTTTTAACAGTATCACTATTTTTTTGACTTCTAAAATTATTGAAAAATACAATGATCAAACTTTTCATACAACTTTTCAAAACTAAAGTCAATAAACAGAATCCTATTGAATTAAAATAAAAATAACAAAGTCAATAATCCTGTAAGGGAAAATAATTGAGGAAATTGTTTACAGAAGTTAAATTATACTTGAATATTAAATCATTTTTGGGAAGAGGAAGGGATATATGATTCCCTTAATTTTCCAAATCACAGCCAGAGAAACAAAAACATGATCTTTTTTTCATCAAAATTTCTTAACCAAATTAAAAGGAATCGATCTCATTTTTTTGTTTTTTCTAAAATTATTTTATTTAATTAGAATGAGATACTATCAAGTTGTTGGAAGAGCCATTCCTACCAAAAAAGTTCAAAACCCACAAATCTATAGAATGAAACTTTTTGCACCAAACAGTGTTGTAGCAAAAGCACGTTTTTGGTATTTCACAAAAAGACTTGTAAAAATTAAAAAAGTTAAAGGTGAAATTCTTTCTGTTGATGAGGTAATTACTTTTTGACTTTCTACCCATTTTAGTCACTTTCTTTGTAGATTCTTATTTTCTTCTTATTCTCTTTTTAAAAATTTTGAATTTTTTTTTATTAATTTGCCTTTTGCTTTTTTTTTTTTTATTATATTTTTTTTTATTTTTTGTTCTTTGCCATATCACAACCAACAACACACACAAACAAAAACCAAAAAATAATAAAAACAAAAAAAAAAGATTTTTGAAAAAGATCCCGAAACAGTCAAAAATTATGGTATTTGGTTAAGATACAACTCAAGATCTGGAAAACACAACATGTACAAAGAATACCGAGACGTCACTTTAACAGGCGCCATCCAACAAATGTACAATGAAATGGCAGGTAACCATAAAGCAAGATTCCAATCGATCCAAATCATCAAAACCAAGGTTCTTGAAGACAAAGAATGTAAAAGACCACAAACACTCCAATTTCATGATCCAAACTTAAAATTCCCATTGATCCACCGTGCAACCAAAAAGAACAAAGAAAGAAGACCAACTTTCACCAAAAAGAAACCATTTATCTAAGATAAATTTTATTTCTTTTATATTTTTTATTATTCATAATTTGAACACAAAAATAGACTTTTCATTTTTTCTGTGTTTAAACTATCCTGATCCTAGAAGACACCATCCCAAAAAAAAAAAAATTATTTCATTTTACTCAGCCTTGGCCAACCAAATAAAAAATATAAATTTATTTTATACAGTCTTAAAATTTCTTTTTTAATTTTTTTATGTTTTTTTTTTTTTTTTTTTATTTTAATTTTGAACTTGTTTCAAATTTCCTAAATTAACGAAGTGTAAAACCACTTTTTAGAGTAATTACAGATCTTGTGATTTAATTTTTTTTAGTTATTACCACTTCAAACCACTTTTCTTAATAACTTCTTTCTTAATAGTTCGTAATATCTTTTTACACATTACCATTGTTGTTAAAAAAAATATTGTTAAATAGAAAATAGACTCAGAGTAATTATTGAATCTATTAGGCCAATTTAACCAATTTCTTACATTGAAATAATTACCAGACTTTTGTACAAATTATTAATCATTTAGAGTATTTTACAAATAAAAAAGCAAATTCGATCAATTTAAGGAGGTATATTCCAAACAATCCTTCAGATAGATTACAAATAAAACGGTAATTTCATCTTGGTTAAGGTGAATATGATCTTTGATCCCCAAATTAAAATAAATTATTTTATAAATAATTATTTTGTTTATTTGGAGTTTTTTTATATTTTTTGTTCGACTTTAAAATTCTCACTTACCAAACCTTTCAATAATTTTGCTAAAAAGACATTTATTCAATTAATTTTCTATTTAAGTTGGTTATTAGCACCTTTGTATTATTAACTGATGAAATTCAATATTTTCATTCACCAATACCACTTTTCCTGACAACTTTGTGGCTAAGTGGGTATTTTCAATTGAGCAAAAAACAAAATCTAAAAACCAAGTAACAGACAGTTATTTATAAAATAATTTTTTTTAATTTTTGGATCAATGATCATATTCACCTTAAACAAGATGAAATTACGGTTTTATTTGTAATGTGTATTCTGAAGAATTTATTTAGAACCTCCCATATTAAGAAGTACTTTGAATTTTATAAAAATTTGTTACACAAATGCCACACTATATAATTCATATCATACCATTAATAATAATAAATATTTACAACGTTCATAGTGAATGGGTACTAATTGTTGATTTGTAGAACCCAAAATAACAATTCGAACATATTAAACACCCGTACTTGATGTTGAATTTTAAAAATTTAAACTTAAAGTTAATAACAACCCAATAGTATATTCTTGTAAATTTAATTGTAAACATTTTTTTCATGATGTTGAATCACTTTAAATGGTTTTCGGAAGTTTTTTTTTTTTCTTAAATATCTAAATAATCCCAGATACATTTTTTTTTTTTTTTTTTTTTTATGTTTTTCTGATAAATTTCCTTTTACTGTTCGTTCATTTTTTCTGATAATTGTTAAAATACTCAGTCAAGTTGTTTGGTTTTATTTTTATTCTAGCCCCTCGATTATGATTAAAAATAAGATTAATCTCTAACATTATTACACTCATGAAACAGTGTTTTATTATTTACAATATAAAATGACTATTATTTCGGTGGGTAGAGGATCTCTCCGGGAAACTACCTTTTCATTGATATATAGATATTGTTGTCAAAAATCACCTGACTAGATAATATTTTACACATCTTGATACTATTTTAAGCTATAATTTTAATGGTACTGATTTAAAAAAATTTACTTAACTTTATTACAGTCACCGAATATCAGCATTTTTTTCCAATAAAAATTATTTTTTACAATTGACCTTAGAAGAACAAATAAGAATTAAACAGAATAATACACTTCAAAGAATACTCGATATCTACTTGAAATAAAACTGAAGAGCCCAGAGATTTTCTTCAAAAATAGAAAAACTAAAATTATTTGTGCTACATTTGAGAAAAACAACACTGTTCTTTTTGATCTCCAATTGAAGATCCAATAAAACACTAATAAAAATAAATTATATTACTCTACAATCATTTTTTAATTTATAAATAACATTTAAACGACATAGTTTTACCCAGTGGCTATAAATTTTACAATGAAAAAAATTTCTAAATGAAGTATATTATCGAAAAAAAAAACAAAAAAATAGTGAAATGAGAAAAAAAATGTTAAAAAAATGATTACACTTTTGAAAATTCCAAAATAAATTTTTCTTCTAATATTGATTCAAACACTTTATAAACATACAATTCTTTCGCTACAACAAACACTTTCTGACAGTAAAACATTTTAGATGTATTGTAAGAGCATGTATCTTGTTTTCTTTATATTGAATATTTAGATATTGGTACATTCTTTAATATAAAAAAGAGAAAAGGCTCAATTAACTTTTATTTTTGACTATTTTAATTCTTAAAAATTGATTTTTATGTATTATTTTTTTTTATTTCCATAATTTTAAAATATAAAGCTTGCCTTCTAAAATAAAAAATAAAAAAATTAAAAGCTATAAAAAGGCGAAAAGTTTTATAATTTGAGAAAAATATTGATCTATACCCATTTATTGTAAATAAAACTGAGTAAAAATATACAAGACGAAACTTTTGATTTTTGTTTTGACATGGGTTAATTAAACTATTACCGATCTACCCGAAATGCAATTTAACAATTTATTCTCCGTTTTTTCTTAAAAAAAAAATAAAATAAATAGGAATTTTAAAAATAATCAGAGAAAATAGAGAAGAGAAAATAGTTTATAATAAAATTTCTTAACTTTCCTGATTTAATTTAATCTTAAATTTAATATTAGAAAAACATAAGATAATCAATAAATTGTCAAAACCTTCATTAACTAAAAGTCAATTTTGCCTTGGAAAATTTTGAAAAAATGATGTTTTTGTTTTTCAAAAAGTCTTGCATTATTTTAGTGAAAACTCACAATAATAATTTTTATAAAAAACTCAAAAAATAGAAACTCCTATACCGCCAGTTTCACTTTTAAGACACAAAATTTCAACCAAATTTAAAGAATAAAAAAATCTCAAATGAAGGTACATTTTTTTGGAATTTTTTTTTTTACAAATTATTTTACTAAAATCCAAAATTTTGTGCCTAAATTTGAGATTTTTATTGTACTTTAAAATTCGTTGAAGTTTGTGCCTTAAAAGTGGAACTGGATGTAAAGACTTTTTTAAAATACATTTAAAGTAGTAATAATGCTATAAAAGAAAAAATAACTCATTTTTTGAATAATTTTCGTCAAATTATTTTTAATTAAAATTAATTCAATTTTTTAAACTTAAATATGGATTTGGTTATCAACTATTTTTTAAAAAATATTGGCACAATTTATATGATTATTAGTAGCTATTTGGCGTGGTTTTATACTATGTTCTTATCAAAAATAATATTCAATTTTTAGATTCAGAATCATTTTTTCTGATTTTAACAAATTTATGTTTTTGTTTTTCATTTTTTTTTTTTTTGATTTTTCCTTTTTCTTTTTTAAATTTTTATTTTATAAAATTTTTATTTTTCGTTTTCTTATTTTTTTTTTTTTTTTTTTTTTTTTTTTTATTGTCTTTTTTTTGATACTTTTTTTTAGAAAAGATAACAAGGAAAAAAAAGATCATAGAATATGACAATAATATTTAATAAATTTGAGAACTGTTATGTTTTTGCAATGAATTTAATCTTAGAAAAAAAATCTTAATAATCTTTTTTTAGTTAAATTTCAGGAATAAAGAAACCTCTTGCTCTTTTCAAAAATTGCGATCACTAATTTTTTCGTTATATTTTTTTTTTTTTTTTTAAATATTACTTTTTTATAGATTTAGATATATTTAATACTTTAAAAGTGAGTTATTAATGAGATTGAATTATAAGTCGTTGTTATTGAATACAAACGAATATATATATATATATATACAATTTAATATTTCAGGTGATTCAACAATTTTTGAAGTGTTGTTTATTTTATAGTGTTTGTAAATTTTTTTCCAATTTTTAAAGTAATTTTGGGATATTAGATTTTTTTTTTTTTTTGATCATAGATCAAGTCAATAACCATTAACCTAAAAACCCAAATACTGATAACTTTGGTTTCGTTTTTATAAAACTAGTTGTATTTTCAATATCTTTGTAATGTTTCAGAAATAACTTATCAAAATAATCTCTTGTTTAATTCTTTAATTTTTTTAAGAAAAATTGAATCTTTTAACTATTAATCTCTATTTCAAGAAAAATGTAAGCAAGATATTTTTCAACTTAAAAGTCTGAATATTGATCAACAAACCATTAAATTTGTCCCAAAATGCAGATTTTTTCTGAAATCCTTCAATTTTTTTACTAATATGTATTTCATTTTTAATTGATGAGAATCAACGTTTAGTACATATTATACTACTTGACTGATCGAATTTTTTAGAGACAGTTGAAACATTGGATACTAATATCATTTACATTCAATAGTAGCATAATTTAATTATCGACCCCTCCCCAAGGCAGAAGATAATACCTTAAGAAAATAAAGCCTCAAAAGATTTTGAAAAAATGTTTTGGAAAGTCTTACCAACTTTATTTTAAATTCTCAGTACTACTTTAAGAATCTACCAGCAATCCAAATTTAATTTTATAAATTCAAAAGTAAAAAAAATATAACTATTTTTTGTTATTTATTTTGATGGTAAATATTTTACTCGAAAAATTAAAAATTATTTTTCTTTTTTTGTTATTTTTTTCTTCATTTTTCGAGATTCTTTGAATTTTTTTTCTCTTTTTTTACGAATTTCATCAGTAAAAGGCAATAATTTACCAAAATAGCAATGTTGAACAATAGGGTATTTGGATAAAACTTCATCAAGATACATTTTATATAACCCACTATTTACTTTACTCCAGGTAGCTACATTACTAATCTCGTTTAATATTGGGCTATGCTCAAAAAATGGGCCAGTTTTAATTTGATGTATATACTCGATTGCTCTAAAATATAAATATTCGCCTGAGTGGTCTTTGAGAAGCCTTTTGTCGTGGATAGACGAAGGGGTTAATGTCTTGTGGCCAATCAATTGAGATGCACCAAAGTAATATGGCAAAAATTGGAAATCGTCCAAACCCCAAACACCATGCGATCCTGCTGGTTCCAAATTGTAGACTGTTTGCAATTTTCTCGCAACCTGCAAATATTTTGCAAACACTTTCAGGATCAGCGCTGGAAGATCCTCATCTGTGACGACGCCTAATTTGTAAAAGCAAAACAGAAAGCAGACAAAATTGATTTCATGCCCAGATCCATAATCAATTCTTCTTGAGTTACCAAACGAGTCTAAAAAATATACCCCCAATTCAGAGTTGTAGTCCGAGTGTTTTTCCGGTAAAAATGTGGTTATAATTTGTTCGGATTTCTTTTGTTTTAAATTCGATAATACAAAAAATTAAGGTAAAAAAAAAACAAAAAACAGAAGTTTTGTTGTTTCGTAAATGAAAAGAAAAAGTAAAAAAAGTTTCTTTGAGTGAATAAGAAAAAACAAAATGAAAAATTAAAAAAAGGCTTTTTGAATAACACCGCAAATGATTTTTGGGACTTTTTTTCGGAAAAAATATTTTAAGTCTGTTTTTTACAATCATTTTGGTTTTTGTTTTTATTTTTGTTTTTACAAAAAGTATTCATTTTTCACTCGATCTTTTTTTTTTTTTTTTTTTTTCAGTATTCGATCAAAATTTAATCAAGTGTAAATGTTGAAGTTTTACAATTTTGTTTTGGATTTAACTTGAATTTATAAGCAAACAGTGTTGTAAATTTTTGGTTGATTAATACTTTAATTTTTAAAGAAAAAGGCTTCCATTCTAAAAATCTGTGTATCAAAAGTTATTAAATGTATCGATCAAAAGACTTAAAAAGAGTGATCCGAACAGTCTGAACAATACCTTTTAAAACTTTTAGTTCTTACTTTTTGAAAACAGCAAGGACAAGACTGGTTTTTTTTTTATGTATTTTGGGTCTTGTTATTTTTTTTATTGGATGAAAGGTCTTAAGGAAATTAAAAAATCAAATGATGGAAATTGAAATAAAAAAATAAAAAATAAAATACCTCTAAAAGCTTGTTTGTCCAAGTTCGATAAGCTTTATTTCCAAACCTTGTTGGTTGGTTGTCTGGTGGCGTTTCGTCGATCAAATTGGAAAGTTGATCAAGGATATTGAGAATATTTTGCACTGTATCAGAAATTTTGCATTCTTCTGTATTTTTTAGATCTTTGATTTTGATACTTAAAAGTCGAATCCACTGCGTTAAATAGTAATAAGCATCAGACGTAAACCAAAATTTTAAATCCTCTGAACTTTTAATCTTTTTGGTTGGGATGTTAGATTCCATTAAAATTAAATTAAAAGAATACAAAAAAAGTTGTGTTAAAAAAATGAAAATAAAAAATGATTGAGTTTTGACAATCTCCTTCAAGTCTAACCCAAACAACAGTTATTTAACGAATGCGTTTTATTATTTCTTCATTCAGTTAACTTAAATCAAAGAAATTTCTTCAACCTAAAAAAGGATCATTTTATTTTAAAACGAAATTCTAACGTTATGATTTGATTGTTGGTCTTTTAAAAAGAACACCTTTCTTATATTTTTTCTTGACGACACATGAAATAATAATTTGAGGCTTTTCAACTAAAACTTTATTTAACGATCTTTAAATTGTGAAAATTCATTTGAAATTTTAAATAAAATGTTGAGCTGATGAATTGGTATTTAAATCAGTTTACAGCAATACAAAATAATTAAAATCTCTGATTTAGATGATGTTGTTACTTATCAATGAAAAAGTTATTAAAATTTTAATAATCTTACAAATAAAAATCAACAAGGGTTTATTTGAACAAATAATCTGACCGATAAAATTTATGAGGACGGGTTAAATGTTTGTTCTCTGATTGTTCTAATACGGCAACGCATCACAAATATCCATTTTATTGAGTAGCTTAATTAATCAAAAGTTTCCAGAGAACATTTTGTTCTTTATTTTTCGGTTTAAGGGAGTTGCCATGGTAAAGGAAAATTTTTCACTTTTTTACAATTTCTCCAAGAGAATCAGAAAATTATATTTTTTACTTTGGTTGTAACTCATTGATTTTTATTATTTAAAGTACTTTATTCATTAGATTTTTTAATATTTTTTTTAAAAAAAGTCTCAAAGAAATAGCCACAATAGACTGTTGAGTTGAATTTCTTAAAATAGTGTTTCGAATGTTGAGTAACTTATCTTTTATTCTTATCTCAACATTCTATTGTTGCACTTGATTTTTTTATTTTTTATTTTTACATCATTTTTGAATTTTTATTTATGACAAACAAAAAGCAATAAGAAAAATTTTTTTATCAGTAAAATTTGGGATAAAACGATTTTGATTAAAAATAACAACAACATTCCAATTGGGAGAATAACAAAAGAAAATAAAAACGGGGTTTTAATAGCTAGAAGGATTCCAAAAAATAATAATTATCCCAAAAAATATCTGGTTAGGGTTTTAAATACTTGGATTTGGCGGAATTGGACAAGTGAATATGATTATATTTTATCAAATTTAAAACCACAAAATAGCTATAAGTTTTTTTCTGTAAATCTAAAATTATCTTCCGAAAAAAAACTAGTTAAATAATAAAATAAAAAATTCCAACCAATGTTATTGATTCTTTTCTTATTTTTTTATTTTTTAACATTATTAAAAAAAAAATATTTAATAATTATTGAAAAAAATTTTGTAGAGAATCTACGATCACACGCCACAAAAATAAAATACTCTTATCTCACCCCTCTCAAATTTTTATCATATATTATGGTGTAGCTACACCCTTAAGGGAAAACATTTATCAATCCAACAACTTGTTGAAATTCTTGAAATTTCGAAGGCACCAGATTAATTGATTTTATTTACATATTACTGGACTTTTTCTCAGAATAATTTTGAAGATGATTTCTACCCTTCCCTTTAAATTTATAATTCTTGAATACAGTCAGTTTCACTTTTAAGGAAGAAACTTTCAACCAAATTTAAGGCACAAAAAAATCTCAAATTAAGGCACAACATTTGGAATTTTTTTTTTTTACAATTCTTTTTTACTAGAATTTGAATTTTGTGCTTTAATTGGAGATTTTTTTTGTGCCTTAAATTTGGTTGAAAGTTTGTGCCTAAAAAGTGAAACTGACTGTATAAAAATCGAGAGATGTCTCAGAATGAACTTTTTATTTTTTGAACATTTCGAGTTAAAATTTTGAATTTGGTTTATAGAAAAAGATTTTGAATAATTATCAAACAAAGAAAAAAATCTAACATTTAGCAAGATCTTAGGTCTAATAATTCTGTAAAGTTTATAATTCACTCCCTAGATATGCTGGTAATCACTATTTAGTATAAAATTGGAATAATCCTTAAAATTTAAGAAAATATTTTTTGAACAAAAAATGTTCTAATTCTTGAATAGAACAAACAAAAATTTAAAATAGACATTTTTTGTGAATGGTAAAGAAATTTATGAATATTGAAATTTCTAAACAAAAATTTTGAAATTAGGGAATTGACTTCATTTGACTTAGAGTGATCTAGAGTACCATACAAAACTGTAGAGTGCCTAGTTTTTGTTAATTTTATAAATAAAAAGAAAATTTCATAAATTTTCTTTTGATTTCTTAAATTAAAAAAAACCTAACGGCGGTTTTCTTGAGTTTTAAGTTTCATATGTAAAAGCTATTGATTTTCGTTAGGTTTTTTTGAGTTTTCTATTTATTCGGAAAATCAATAGATTTTCGTTAGGTTTTTTTTAATTTTTGAAATAAACAGAAAATTTTAATAAATTTTCGGTTTATTTCAAAAAGCAAAAAAAACCTAAAAAACTTTACAAATAAATTGAAAACTCAAAAAAAACTAACGAAAATTTATCGATTTTATCAATAAAGAGAAAACTCAAGAAAACCCAATGGCACTTTCCCAGAATTCTAAAGAATAAAATAAAATCAAAAATTTTTCTCGATTCTTTTAAATCCAGGAAAAGAAAACCTATTATCTGTAAGAGGAAATTAACCCCCCCCCCTTCAAAAAAAAAAAATGATATTTTTATTTCTTAGAGCAAAGCAATTCTGCCTTATTTTCAAGTTTATTCATAGAACCATCATAAACGATTGATTATGAAATCGGAATTAAAAACTCTTTTTATGAAGATCATTATATATTCCAACCTTGTCATGGTATATTTTGAATTTAAAGAATTGAAAAACTGTTTTCTCCAAAAGAAAAAAAATATACATTTTTTTTTTGTTAAGGAAATTATGATTATTTTATTTATGATTACTTATAAAGAAATAAATTGAATTAAGGTACCAATCAGTATGTAAAAGAAAAGTTTTCCGAAATGAAAAAAATAAATTTTAATTATTATGGGTGCCTTATATCTGTTAAAAACGAATCATAATATGATGTACAATCTATACCCTCGAAAATCACTAATGAAAAAAAAGAATATTTTTCGAAAAAATCACAAAATATTAACACTCAATTTTTGATTTGAATGGTTATGAAAGATAGTTTAGAAAAAAATAGTATTGGTCTTGGGGTGTTAATCTTTGGTATTTTCTGAGATTTTATAGATTTTTCATTTTTTTCATTTCTCAAATGAGTTATTATTTTTTAAAGAATATTGAAAATTACATTTTGTCAAATTTAGAGTATTACAAAATAATCAAAAATTCGATTAAATCGTTTAAAATAATTTTATACTTGTGGAAAAAAAAAAAGTTTTAAATTGAAGAAATTTATTATTTCTTCAATGTAAAACAGCAAACAAAGATTTTATTTTTTCTAAATTTGAGTTTTTTATTTTAAATTCTTTTAAACCTTTTTTTTTGTAATTAAATTGTTTGACAATGTGTATACTATCAAATTTTTATTTTGTTTTTTGAATTTTGTCAACAACAAGAAATATTATTTCACAATATCATTTGGTATCAAGACATTCCTTAAGTATGACTCAAATATGTGGTAAATAACAAAAACTTTAAATTATATATATATATATATATATATTTCCAAAAAGATAGAAGAAAATAATAGACATATCTCTAAACACCTAAAAATTCAAAAAAATATAGAAAAAAAAATTTTTTTTTTATAACACAAACAAAAAAATTATGAAAAAAAAATCAAAGAAATAAAATAGATCAGTAATTTAATTTTTTTTTCAGATTTTAATTAATTAATAAATTATACTATTTTTCTTCTGAAATGGTCTTACGAACTACAGTTTAATAAGAGCAATTAAAGACATTGGGCAATGTATAAAAAAAAAAAAAAAAAAATTATATTTGTTTGGGCATGAATTATTATTACAAAAGAATCTCTTGCAATTTTTTGAAATCCAATCTTTAGAGATAGGCAAAATCATCTGTTTTATCAATAATGACCATTTTCAAGTTATCTTTTTGTAATAAATTGTGAAGATATTCTTTCTTCTGTATAGCAAAATTCTCCTCTATTGTTCTTCTTTTTTTTGTTTCTTGTTCTTCGGTTCGACTTCTTTTTGATTGTTCATTTTTAAATTGGATTTTTTCCAATTTGACTTGATTTACCTTGATATTTTTTTGATGTTGAATTATTAAAGGTAAAACTTTTTTATTTTCTTGAAATTGGTACTGACTAATCCTTGGGCTTAATTTATATTTTTTTATTATTTCGGAAAGAGAATTTTTTTTTATATTTGCACAATTCTCCTTTTGAATTTGAACTTCTTCTTTTCTGATATTTTTCTTTGTTTTTTTGCTCTTCTTCTTATATTTTAAATAACTCACTTTTTGGACTCTTAATTTATGAACCCTTCGAAGCATTTTCAATAACAGCAATCTTCTCTTCAAAATATGTTCATATTGTCCGGAATTGTTGAGTCTTAAGATCGTTGTTTTTTTAATGTTTTCACTGGGGAGTTGATAACGTTTAATCAGAAATATGATTTGTTCCCTTTTTTGATGTTCTGACAATTTTGATTTTTCTATTGATTTTTGAATCAATAATAGCAAAACATATGTTTTTGAAATGAAAAAAAAGTTGAAAGTGACTCAAGAAAGAAGAAATACTTACGATTAATTATCAGACATCCTTTCCTTTTAAAATTTTTACCGGTTTTTTTTAAATTGTCTAGGTATAAATGATTGACATCAAAGTGGATCCCTTTAAATAAACAGAGTGACTGTTGTCCACATAGCCGCATTGAATGATGATATAGCTGTGAATGTGTCTTTCCTGGTATCAAATTCTTTTGAATGATCTTATCCCAATTACTATATCCATATCGTCTAATACATTCCCGAAGAACTTTTGTTTCCTCAATTGACCACCCAGGTGAAGAACTTTCATTATAAAGTGAACTTACATATTTTGCTGTCCATTTTTTATTCCGCATTTCAAATATCACAATTAAAAATATGACCGAATATGTCATCCTGATTGATCATTATAGATTTTCCAGAATAAAAATTTCTATTCAGTGATACACAGCGAATATGAAGGTATTCTTTAATCTTTGATGTAAAATTGTATTTTGAAAAAAATTCTGTAGATTTCAATGAAATTTCAGTTTACTATTTGATAATTTATTATTATCAGTCTTGAGAGAAAAAATTTTTTTTTCTAAGGTAGTTGAAAATCTCTGAAACTAATCAGTAAAAATTTCCTGAAAATTAAATGTAGTCTTGTTTTAATCTTAAATATAAAATCTTAAATTTGTTTAAAAATTAATATCTGAAGAAAGAATCTTGGAAGAAGATTTTCTGTTTTAAAATTTACAACTTTAAAATTTGTACTTTCTTTAGATAGTTACCCAAAAATTCTAATAAATTGAGGGTTTGGTTAACTATTTAAAATAATTGAGGACTAATATTTGTCAATCTTTGTTAGTCAAATTCTCTTATTCACACTTTTAAGCAGTTTGAGTAACAATTTTTATAACATTAAGTGAACACTTTTAATAAGATTTTAATTTTTAAAAAGTTTAAAATTTTTCACACTTTTTTAAGATTCAATTATGTATACCCCATCAAAAAATATGACTCAAAATCTTTCTAAATATAATCAATGCTTTTAATTCATAGCAAATATAAAGTTATTTCTTATTGCTCATTATCCCATCCAAAAAATATTGGATCACAAAATATTATACCTTTCAAAATGAGAAAACATTATCTCCATAAAAAATTTATTAGAAATTAGAATTATGGCTTCACTAATACAAAAAAGTATCATTTGAGCTATTTACAAACAACAAAAGCCAATTTTGTACAAGATCTTTTTTCACCAATTTATTTTTTATAATCTTCAATAAAAAACCACAGCCAAAGTTAAAGACCCTTTCAGATAATTTTAAAGTTTGATATTTTGTAAAATTATGTTAAAAGTGTTATTTTGCCTCTTTGTAAAATATTCCTTTTCTTCTTACCAGCAATAAAAAACAATGACAAATTTTTTCTTTTTTTTTTTCAAGATCTCATTTTCCTTTTCTTCTGTTGTTTCCTTTTCCTTTTCATTTTCATCCTTTTGTTCCTTTTCCGCTTCCCTTGATGTTTTAATATCATCAATATCTGTTTGATTAAAAATCATTTCAACACTTTCATCCGTTTCAATTTTCACATCTTCCTGTTATAGATAAATCGTAAATAGGATAAATTCTAAGAAATTTCAAAAATTGTTTATTTCAATTTCCATTTTTATAAATCTTCGAACTGTTTCTTATCAACATTCCTTTGGGAGGAATTTTTTGAATAACAACTAATTTTACAGAGTTTCTGGACACTTGACTTTATAAAATGCCTTATTCAAAGTTGATCATAAAAATTTCAAAAAGGAAAATCAAGTAAAAATTCCCAAACATAAATTGCTTTTTATCAGTATAACTAAATAAAATAAAATAGATAAAAGAAAATTTCCTTACATTCTGAATTTCAATTAAACACCCAAATCAAAAATGTTTCGTTAAATAAGAAAAAAGTGTCCTATCCAGAATAAAAAATTGGATGATCAACCTTAATTGATTTCTACAAAAAAACATGATTTAACTTTTTTCCCTTTCACAATTTTAACACAAAATCGAATTAAATCCCCATACCATCAGAAACAACCATAACTAAAAGAGTTAAAGAATAATTAATTCATGTTTTTGACGGGATATCAAAAATTAGAGTAAAATTTCATTTTTTTTTTTTTAAATTTCTTGATGATAAATCCACAAAAAACTCAACAAGAAGAGGAACAACCAAAACTCTATATTCAAGGTAAATTTGCAAACAAAACACATCACCAATTTTCTCTTTATTCACCTACGATCCTTTACTAATTTTCTTCCAAAACTAATACCATTGAACAGTTCAAAGAGTAAGGCATTTACCGAGATCACCGAGAAATGGGAAAACAAAAGATCCAAAAATCTCAACTATTTTTTGTGAGATGGCAATTGAAAAAAATAAATTAGAAACAAGCCACAAGCCGCTAACTTCTCCGTTTTGGAACGAAGAGTTTTTGTTTCTTGTTACCAAAAAACGATCAACAATTCTTCTCAAAGTTTTTCAGTCGTCCCCAAACAACCAAAAAAAACAATACCTTCTTGGATCTTTAAAAATTCGAATCGAATCTCTCTTAAATGAGCAACCAATTGAGAGGTGGTTCCAATTAAACCTTTCTTCAAGATCAAAAAGCAAAAGCTTAAATACAAAGCAACAGAAAGGAAGGAAAACCGAAATCAAACTTAAAATTCATTTTACATTTTCTGGTGTAGGGGATTTCATTTTCTTTTTTTATGCAATAAATTTTTTCCTTTGATAACAGGACAAATGAATAAATATTTGGAAAATTTTGATTGCTTGTGGAGTGGCTCATAAAAATTGACCTTATGATCCTCATATTCATTTGTTTTTTCCCAACCACCTGATCGGTTTGGTCAAGAATACATAAAATTAATAACATGTCTTTTTTTTATCTTTTTTAATTTCATTTTTTATGAAATAGAAACACCTAATTGAAGCAGAAAAGGAAGTGCAATTAAGAAAACAATTCAAAAGAATAGTTCAGGTTTGTTTCTTTGTTTTTTTTTCTTTCTTCTTGAAAATAAAAATTCAAATTGAATATTGCCAATAACGGAAAAACACCCTTTTTTTTTTTTTTTTTTTATTATGAAATAATGAAAAATATTTTTTAAAAATTCACTCAGAACTTCTTAAGAACATAAAAATTGTTTTGTTTCACTTTATTCAAAATTGTTTCTTTTCAATTTGAAAATTATCAATAAATTGAAATATTTTTCCGCACCCCAAAATACTTTGTTTTTCTTTAACATTCCTTTTGGATTTACAATCAAATAATTTATTAATAATTATGTTCGATCACTTATTAATCTTATATACCTCCTAGCCACTTTGTTCAAAATCTTCTTTAATCTTGACAACATATACAGACGTTATTCATACTGGTGATTCTGATAAGGTTGCACAAACTTTCGTTTCAGTCTTAAATAACTATGGTGTATTACTTGATTTTTTAAAAACCACCATTCGTCGTGAGGTTGAGAAAACAAAAACTTCCCAACAATTATTTCGAACAGACTCGATGATAACAAAAATGATGTCCCATTTAAAAACAAATGAAGTTATGTCGTGGGTTTCTTCTACAATCCGTAAACCAATATTAACTATTTTTAAAACAAAAACTATTATTACTGTAAGAAGTTTTTTTTTCTTCTTTTTTTTTTAATTAATCTTCTTCTTTCTTGTATTTTTTTTGCAAAATTTGATAACTAAACAAAAAGAAGAAATAGTATTTCATTAATTTTGATGACAAACAACACTCTATTATTTGAAAAAAACTAGATTGATAATTTTTTCAACCAATTCCCACAAAACACAAAGAATTGAAAAAATTATAATGTGAAATTCAAAATAATTTAAACAAATATTTTGTTCAATTTCTATTTTTAATTCTCCTGATAATCCTACTTTCAATATAGTTCTTTTCAAAAAACATTTTGAAAACTATTTTTTACAAACTTTTTTTCGAGAGCCAGCTTATTGTGAATTGTTTTTCCTAAAAATTTCATTTTTATCGATCAATGAAAAAATAATTTGTTTTGATTGATGGGTACTTTTAATTTTTCCTAATAATTCAGAACTTTCAAAAAAAATAAAATGTGAATTTATGTGTTGTTTGTCCCCAAACCCCATAATTGAATATTTTTACATTAATTCTTTGAATATTTAAGTTTAGTGACATTCAGTTATTTATGAAATTTGTCACAAGGAGATGTGTTTATGAGTTGTAATTTCCATTTTTAATTTTTTTTGTTGAGAAAAAACAAATAAAATTCACTCAAAAGTACTTTTTATTTCATTATTTTGTTTTTTTTAAATTTTTCATTGAAAATTTAATTGCAAATATTTTACAAAACTTTAATTTTTTTTAAAAATACTTTTTTGAAGCATTTGAACTTTGGAGCACCAATGAAATTTGTAATTGAGAACAACAAACGTGATTTTTAGGATATGTTATGGCTAACCTACCCCCTTATCATTTAAATCAACACTCGATGTTATTTAAAACTTTGTAAAAAAATTTAAAAAATGGAAAATGAACTAAAAAATATTTGAAAGATTTATTCGAATTTATTAGTCATGACAATTTTCACGAGAAGATGGCGGTTTTCAAATATATGCGATATTCTCGCAACAATGGTAAATTTTAACAGTCTCTGATAACTATTGGCAGTATTTGTGAAAAAAAGATTGAGTACAAAATTCAAAATTAAAATTAGAAAATAACATTTACAAGGAAAAAACCAAAAACTAAATTATTTTTTTAGCACATTTAAGATTTTCATTTTTCATAGATATCTTAAATGCCAACTTTAAAAGTTTTATCGAATAAAATGTGTTTGGTTAAGACAATAATAATCATTCAAACAGACTATATTTGATCCTAAAATTAATTGACAAGATGAATTTTGGATAAGGTTTTTTATTTTTTTTTTCTTTTCAAAGTAAAACCAACATAATTTTCAAGTGGAGAAGATTCAAACAGAAAAGTGATTGATATAAAAGTTATATATATATATATATATATAGATAGATAGATAGATAGAAAAGTAAAATCAAGATCTTTTCCAAAAGAATAGTGAAGCAAACAATAAGATGATTTCCAATACAAAGTTAATTACAACATTTTTTTTTTTTTTTTTTTTTTTTTTGATATATTATTGAAAGGATTGCCCAGAATAAGAACTTCCTGAGTCACCAAGAGTTGGATGCCAGATTAGCACAAAAAAAATATGTAATATCATGATTATTCAATTTTTAAACATTACGTTTTGGTTTAGTAATCATTCCATTCACAGAGTACGATTACTCTTTTGGAAATCTAATTAATATTAAATTTGATTATTATTGATTATTTTCAAATATTAAACAATAATATTGAGTGAAAAGGGAAAAAATTATAATCTTTGTGTCTTTTTTATATATATATTTTCTGCTAAATGAATAATAAATTAAAAAAAAATATCATTCGGTAAATACAAGTATGAAATTTTCATTAAAAGTTGGTTTAAATAAAAGGGGTAATCATTTAAAATTGAAACAAAAAATGGAATCTATTAGTGTTTTTATACCATTTTGCGTTTTTTAATATATTGGATTTGTTGTAGTGTTTTTTATGAATTGAAAAAACAATCATGAAACTGATATGAAGTTGTAGATTTGTCTCATTAATTTGATTTCATCAATCATTAAAAGGAAACCTTCCAATCAAACAAAAAGATAGATTTTTTTCTTCAAAATGCTTTTTCAGAAAGTTCATATTTCAAATTTAAAATAACATTAAAGACAAAAAAAGGATTTTATTTAAAGATAATTTTGCCTTTAGGAACTAGATTTATTATAAAATTATGGTCTGTAATTATTGGTGAACATTTACTTTTTGAAATATGTTGTTTTAGAAAATTGACATAACTTTTTTTTTTAGTAAATTATTTTTCAGGATTTATCTTCAAATTGGAAATTAATTTAATTTACCAAGAGTTAGAGACTTATCGAGCATATTTAAAAGTTAGAAATTTTTGATAGTGAAAAATTGCAATCAAAATTACCCAGTTTTAAAGAAAAAGGTAAAATACAATTTTATAATTTATAAAAAAAATTGAGAAACTTAACAATATTTTTAAATATTAGAATGTGTTAGGAATAGTTTTTTAATCTAATGAACTTTTATATGTTTTTAGAAATAACTTTCAAATAAAATTACTTTTTAAAAGGTTAAAGTTATTTTTTAGAGCAAAATTTTAATTGAAGAACAATTGATGACACACTTTTCAAATATTATCTCTATTTTCTGTTTTAAAAACACAATTGAATAAATTAAAGAGCCTTTATCAAAATTTTGTTTTTTTTTGTTTTGTGAGTATTGTGATTTATAAAAAAGTATTAACATTTCAATTAGTAATTGGTTCTAATTTGGTATTTCTTCTAGAATTGATTAAATAAGATTTTTTTTTCAAAAATTGAATTTTGGCGTGTTAAAAATTTTGAATTGGGGTTAATATACTTTAAAACTTTCCATAAAAATTAAAAAAAAAATTGCACTTTTTTTTGGAGAAAATAATGAACAGCCAATTTCAATAAAAACCGAGCGAAATATGTTCATTACATAAACGATTTTTTAAACAATAAAATACATTAATGGGTTTTTCCTTCTATTGGAAGATTTTTCGAGATTAAAGATGTTTCGGAAACGATTTTTCGATCAAAAAGAAAAATATAATCACCAATTTTCACCCGTAAAAAATATCAGATAAAATTGATAGAACAGAAATTTTAATTTCTTTTATTTATGTAATGTTGTACTAACAAATAAATTGAATTACTATTAAGAATAAATAAATGAGGATTTAATAATTTTATATATTTAAATAGTTTTATGAAAATTAGATTTAATACAGATATATTTTAAAAATAAATTTTACCTACTTTTTTAGAATTAGCTTACTATTATCTTTTTCTTGAAATTTTTTTTTTTTTTTTTTTTTTTGAAAAATTCTTTTTCTAATTTTTGATTTGTTTTTTTTTTTTGATTCACTTCTTATTTTCATTTTATACTTTGATTCAATTTCTACTGAAACAATACATAAAAGATACAATTATTTGAAATTATTTAACTAATATATGTCTAATTAATAATATAATTTATAAAATAATTTTTTTTTCTTGTTTTTAATTTTTTCAAATTTTTTTACAATTGAGCACACAAAGTTAAACATTTCATTATATAACTATAAACATATATCGATGATATTTCTTTTTATTAATAGCTAAAACCAGATAATATAACAAAAGAAGAATTAAAAAATAATTTTAAATGGTATAAAGGAATTCTTCAAGAAATTTTTGAAAACATTTTTAATTCAGTGGATATTGTACCAGATCTTTGTCAAAAAATCTGCTCATATCTTTTTTCAAGTGTTAAAGACAAATTCCCAGAGCATGCATATATGAGTGTTTCGGGATTTATTTTTTTAAGGCTTATTTGCCCGGCTATTACAAATCCAAGCTCATTTATTTTTAGAACAGAAGCCTTATCCACTCCAATCTTAAAAAATTTAGTTATGGTAGCAAAAATCATTCAAACAATCGCAAATTATTCCAAAGTCGGTGTAAAAGATCATGCACTAATTCCTTTTGAAGATTGGGCTAATAAAAAAAGAAAACAACTAAATGAATTTATTTCCAAAATTTCTGTAACTGAAGAAAATAAGAAGGAAACCAAATCTATAAAGAATATAAAAAAGAGTAAACACGTTGCCCCAATACCAGACATATTAGAATTTTATAATATTCTAAAAAAGTATTATCATGAAGTATCAACAATTATGAAAATAGAGAAAACGAAACAACCCCAAAAAGAAGTAATGAATTCCTTAACATTTTTTTCATTTTTACCCTTTCTTTCTTTCTTGCTTTGTTTTCTTCTTTTCTTTTATTCGATTTGGCAACATTATTAAAATATATTATATTCTAAAAAATAAGAATCTTATCAAAATTTTGAATTCCATTAAAAAAAAAACTGATTTCTTTTTATTTTGTCAAGAATTTCTGTAAAGGGAAATTCTTTCAATTTTGAAATCATTTTTAATACCTTTTTGAATTTATGAAAAATAAAATTAATTATACACTTGAGGTATCTCTCTATTAGTATTAAAATTAATATCTTGTGTTTATGTAAAAAGCTTAATAATTAAAAGAAAATACCATCAAAAATAATTTCACAAGCTATTAATTTTTGAAAGAGAGCTTCGAATTGTCATTTTTACTTTATCATGAAAACAAAAATTAATAAATTTATTGTTTTTTTGAAACACTATATTCTACTAAAGGTTTTGGAAAACTTCAAATTGACTAGTTCTCAATAATTTCCAGAAATTTTTCTGATTTTTAGTTTTTCTTTGTGACTCTAGTTTTTTACCTTTGAAAAACTCTTCTTTTTTTTTTTTTTTTTTTTTTTTTTTTTTTGATTAATTAAAATTCTCACTTAAGAAAGTAGCATTTTTTAAAAATAAAATGAAATCTTGTTGAGATCTTAATTTTTTTTTTTGTAATTTGTTGTTTTAGCTGATGTAATGGATGAGTTAACCTCATTTAAACAATTTGTGAATTTGAGTCTATTTTTTGAAATAAAAAATTCACATGTTTCCAATATAAAACCAAAAAAAAAAGTAACTGATTATTTTTATTAACAATGAAGTTAATTCTTGAAAATGATGTAATATATTTATTGTTTTATGTTGGAAAGTCTTCATTTTATCAGAAAATTTTTTATTTTGTTATTATTTTTAATTATTAATATGTCAATTCAAATCTCAGCAAATAAAACTAATTTTAGTATAGGTGATTAAATAAATAAAAATTTGATAGAACTTTACTGAAAGTTTCTCAAGGAAATTGAGATCTATTAAGTGAAACAATTTTTTATTCTTAAATCGTTTGAAAAAAGTAGTTTTCTTGTTTTCAAAAAAATGAAAAAAAAATATAAAAATAATTTTTGAATTTTGAAAAATTTGTTAAACAAATTGTTTGGTCTTATTTCACAAGAATATTTATAACAATTTGAATCATTTTTGGAATAAAAAATTAATTTTTTAATTTTGAGGATAAAATTACTTAATTTCCAAATATATTCAAGAAAATTTTATTTTTAAAAATAAAATTTCGTCTTAAAACAAAAACACAATTTTTGAGTAACATTTTTAAATGACCACAAAACTTTGATTATTGTAACTACTATTCTTCAAAAAATATAATTATTTTTTAAGATGTCGAAAAATATCATCATCTTTCGTTAACAAAAAGAATTATCTCAAAAAAGAAAATAAAATTCTTTTATTAATATTCCTGACAACAGAGACTTGATATTGTGTAAAAATTATGAAAATAGTAATAACAAAGGCAAAAAATTTTTATAATGTAAAGAAATAAAATGAATTTAAACGTTTTCTTTTTCATAAAAAATCGAAAAAATAAATTGTTCTCACTAAACTAATTTTCTTTCGAGGGTTTCTTAGACAATCAGAATTTTTTAACTCTCTGAATCTACAAAATTTTGTAAGTAGAGAATATCACCGATAACATATTTTAAAATTTTGCCTTGTTGTTGTAGAAAAACTGATCCCTTAACAACTTTTTTTCCTTAAAAAATCTTAAAATATTAATCATCCTTTTATATCCAAATATTATTGTTTTAAAATTACTCAGTTTAACAACCCTTTATACATTTTTTCAAGAAAATGACTTCGGTTAAAACATTTTCTTTATTTTAAGGAAGCTGAAAGACGTTGGATAACTTTTCAAAAGCTTTTCTCAACAACTTAGCCAGATTATCACCAATTATTAAGATTGTTTGGAAAGTTTATTCTTCTTTTTATTCTTCTTCTTCTTCTTTGAGAAAATTTGTATTGGGCAGAAATCATAACTGGAGTTTAAAGACTTTTTATTTCTTATAGATCACCAATTAGGAATGAACAATTACTCTTTCTTCTTTTTGGCTATTTAACTTTGAAACACAATGTATTCATTTAAAAAAACACATCTATTTTATATTCGAGTACATTTTCTCAATGGATTATTATTTGTTTTATCGTAATATTCATAGTGAAATTTTAATTTCCTAAAAAACTTAAAAAAATTCATTTCCATCTCTTTTTTGGAAATAATTTGAAAGAAATCATCAAACATTATTTTTTTTGTGGTTGTTTTATTATCAAGTTTAAATTTGAATATCCGAAATTAAATTCATTTATATTATAATATGTTTTATTTTATTTAACATAAAAGGAATCTATTTCATTGTTTTTACAGGCAAAGGATCCATTAACCCAACTAGCAATAAATTTATCTAGATTTAAACCACCAAAGGAACCGATTGCAAAAAAATTACATAACATTTCAAATTCTGAAATTAAAAAATATAAAGCCTTACATATCACAAACAGAAATAGAGGATCATATTTTTTAATAGATGATGAAGATGATCCTTATGTTTTAAATCAAGGGTTATTATATAACGATTCAGAACCCAGAAGTGCAAATAAGGTATCAGAAGAAGTTTTAAGTACATTTCGTAATCTTTGGAAAGAAAATCAATCATCAATAAACAACGTCCTATTAGAGAAGTCCAAATTAGTTGAATTAATAAATTTTGGTTCTGATGATGAAATTAATTTTATAGATGACGAAGATGAAACAGACGATGAAAAAGAAAAAAACAGTTTAAAAGAAAAGGAAAAAGTCAAAACCAAGAATGGAATTGAAAATAACAAAGAACAAAAACAAGAACAAGAACAAGGGCAAGGGCAAGGGAAAGAACAAGAGCAAGTACAAGGACAAAAACAAAAACAAGAACTAGAACAAGAACAAGAACAGTTAAATAATAATCCAAAAAACGAAAACAAAAATAAAAATGAACAAAAGAAAGATAACAAGCTCAATAAAGGTATAACAGAAATATTAAAACTAAAAAAAAGTATTTCATCGCAAATTAAAAGAAAAAAAAAACTTATACTTGCAAGAAAAGTATCAAAAGGAGGGCATGATCCACAGAATTTAATTGTGCAGCAAGTAGGCTGGAAACAAATAAAAAAAAGTTCAAAATACATTGAATATATCCGAACACTTGGTGAATTAAATAAAGTCTCCCTCGAGTCATTAAACCATTCCCAAAAGGTTGCGTTTTGGATCAATATTTACAATGCACTAATTTTGCATGCCTCGATCGATAATAAGGGCTCACCTCCCACTTTTTGGCATTTGAAAAGAGTTAATTCAGGGTATAAGTATCTAATTGGAGGATTAAAATATTCTCGTGATGACATTTTGCAAGGCATTTTAAAAGGAAACAATAAATATTTTTCCCGAGATGATCCGCGACAAAAAAGTGTGCTCACGGGTAATTTTATTCCTTATATTTTATTTGCCCTCAGTGACCTTCAAATTACAAGCCCAACAATTTTCGTATACGATCCAATTAATATCGACAAGCAATTATTATATGCTTGTAAATGCTATTTAGAACGGTTTGTCAAATCAGATCCTATTATACAGGAAACCACAAAACTCATAATACCAACTTTATTTAAATGGAATAAAAATATCTTTTCTTCTTCAGATAAAAAAGTGGTCAACTTCATATTATCTTCCCTTTTAATTCTCAATCCTTCAAAATATCATAAACTGTTAGAATTAACGAAGCTCGATTACGAGATTCAATATGATGACATTTTCCCAATGAAAGATCACCCGAAGGACCCCAATTTAGACGATTTGATTTTTAATAAAAGTAATTTGCCAATCCCTGATTATGAACATCTCTTTTCTTTTTCTGGAAATCCAAGAACACATAGAAGCTTTAAAAAATAACATTTTAATGTTTTTAATAATAATCACCTTTTATTGTTTTTTCTATTTTTTGTATAGTTGATCATTAAGAATTTTTTCATTTCTTTTTTAATATACTCGAAAAATTAGAAAGCATTATTTCTTTGTTTATTGTTTATTTTTTCTTTTGGAAAGTAAATATTATGAATATTCCAGACCACACCAACTAGAGTTACAAGTCAAGTTATTTATTTTTGCACAATTAAAGTAATTTATTGTATTATAATTGTTTTCAACATTTAACTTTAATTTAAAATTTAATTTATTATATTCTCATGCAAATGGTTTCTGTTTATTGAATTTTAATAATTGGTCTATTTATAATCGATTTTTAAAACTTAAAATTTAACTTGATTAAATAGATCATTAACCAATATATGTCCCTACGAACAAAAAAACACTAAAAATGGAAAACTGATCAAATACCTTCCATTAAAAAAACTTAAAAAAACTAAATGAAAAAATAAAAATAAATTAAGTTTCTATTTAACTTTTTCTTGAAAACATTTTTTGCCAAAATCATTGAATTCATTGTTGAAATTATGTGTATTTTTATATACACTCTCTTGTTTTAACTCATTTACTAAAACAAATTCTAAATTATGAGAATTTTATTTTCACAAAAGTGACTAATTTGGTCTTTAAATGTTTTTTTTTATTTTTAAATGGTAAAATTAAAAAAAAGTTAAATCAAAAAGATAAACGCTCTGGAAAAGGTATTCTCTTTTTAATATATTAACTTATTCTTTAATTTCAAAATTTTCTCAACCCTCAATTTTTCAAAAACAAATAAAAAAGTGCACAGTAATTTCAAAAAATATTTTCGATATTCAAAAGTTGGGAGAGTGTTTTTATTCTAAAAAATTTTATCCCAGTGTTTAATTGAATTAAGTTTAAAAGCTAGACTTCGAAAAATATTAATCAGAAAAAAATAGTGCTTAATTTTATTAATGACATATCAAACAAACATTTTGAAAAAAAAAAAAAATTAAAATTTTAAAAATTACGAAAATTTATTCAAATTTATTTATCAATTAAATATTTTTTTTTTCAAATTAAATTAATTGTTGGAATTAAAAAAATGAATTAACAAAAAAAAAATGAAATAATATTACCAATTCTGTAGAGGGTTGGGAGGAGAATAAATATAAATGTCAGTGTTTAATGATTGTGAAATATTTTGAATTGTATCATAGAGAAAATGATAGGGTCTTTCGGGGTATTTAACTTTCTTTTTTCTTTTCAAAGAGGCAATATAATTTTTTTGAATTTTTTTCAATAATTTAACAATATCCAACATTTTCGATTCCTGTACTACTATTAAAAAAGTGCAATTAAAATTATTTTGTATTAAAGTATAAATTGTTTCTGACATATCAAGAAAATTGATGATTGATAATAAAAACACAGGGAATTCGTCTTTGGCAAGAATGTGTTGTAATAAATGGGGCAATAGAGACGGCTGTTTTTTAAATAAATGTGTTTCAAAAAATGTTATAAACTTCTTTTGTGATTTATTTGGCAAATTGCCAAATTTCACCAAAGGCGAGTGGTAAGGAGGAGTATTTTGCATTTCTTTGCCACTTAAAAAAAATTCTACTGAATGGTTTAATTTAAACAATATTTTTTTATAAATTATTTCCTTTTTTTGTAATTCTGTTTTTATCATATGCTTTGCAAATTCTGGCGATGAATTAAAAGCAAAATAATGTGGTAAAATTAATGGAATTCTTGAAACGTTAATAGTTTTTTTAAATGGGAAATCAAATTTTTTTAACTCTGTTTGAAAGAGATTAGCATTTGATATCTTTTTCATTTTTGGTAAAAATAATAAATGAAATAAAGAAAAACATCTAATTATTGCTTCATTAAATATTTTTTCCCATGGAAATATTTGTAACCATTTACTTGAAATTAAAACAAATGGCAATTTTTGAAATGAATTGAATTCATTATCATCATTAATACTATTAACGTAACTGTTGATACTACTTTTTCTATTCTTGCGATCATTATGATTTGTTTCAAATATTTTTGCCAAAGAAACTTTTTCAAACTTATGGTTATTATCATCATCATCATTATTATTATTATTATTGCTATAATTAATATTTTTTTTTCTATTTTGCCCAATTAAAGGTGATCTTTTTATCGAAAATCTCCTTTTGCGTTTATTTCTCCTTTCTTTGTTATCGCCAAAATCCTTTTCGTGTTTAACCACATTATTATTATCATTACCCTTCTCTTTATTATTATAATCCATTAAAAAGGATTGGTTATTAAATATTGGATCAAAAAAATGAATATTTGATTTAGAATTCTTTTTTTTCTTTTGTTTGATTGTAATTTTTTCTTGATGATCTGTAATAGAATTATTTAAAAAAAATTCTTCAGGAAAGGATAAATAGTAATGTTTATAAATAATTTTTTTGAATAATTTTTGGTTATTATTTAATTTCTGGTTATTATTATTTAATAATAATTTCCAATTGAAGTCATTAATGTCATTACCAAACATTTTCCTTATTTCATTTTGTTGAGCAACCGATCTCTGATAAGCCATTAATTTCTTTTTTTTTTGAAATTCCTTTTCATGTATTAACTTATCCGAATGGATTTTTGTTAATGCCAAGTCAATATTATTATTACCAGAATTAAAATTTGTCCAGGAATCATTTCTTTTAAGATTACCAATCTGATTATTAATTTTCTCTGTATTTTTTAAATCAATTTGCTTTTTTTTAAATTTGTCTTGCACGGATTTCAAATGTGTGGAACTATTTGCTTGATATAATCCTATAAAAAATTCCATCAACTCTTCTTGTTTATGTGGAGTAAATATTGTACCAAAATTTGAATTTTTTAATTCCCTTTGCAAATTACTTTCTTTTAATATTCTTGAAAATCTCATACCACCATAAGTAAAGATTTTCTTAAATTTTAGCCTTGGGATATATATAATTATTAAATCATCAATTAGCAAAGTATAAATTAATTTGTTTGTTAATTTATAGAGATTTTTTAAAGATTCGAAAGTAAAAAATGGATTATTTATTTGTCTTTCCTTTTCTAAGCCATTGTCAGAATCATCACCGTCTTCCTCCTCCTCTTCCTTTTTTTGGGGTTTCTTTTGCTTTTGCTTTTCCCTTTTCTGTTTCTTTTTTCGAATTTTTAAAAAAAAATTTTGTGTAATTTTTTCTTGAAATCTTATTTGACTATTTAATGTATTAATTTTTCTTAATAATTTTTGGTTATCTTCAAATAATAATTCATTAGTTTTTAATTTATTTTCTTTAATATTATTTTTGATTCTATAAATCAATGACCAAATTTTTTCAGAAATATTTAGTTTCAATTTTTTAATTAAATTTGGATTATTTTTTAATTTTTTATTAAAATTAATTCTATTATTTTTGATATTATTATTTTTATAAATTTGTTTTAATTTTTTTGATTTAATTAAATTATAATCTAAATGATTAGTAAAATTATCTTTAGTTATTTCTTGCCATTCGTCATTCAGCTCATCTGAATCGTTTGAATCTTCTTCATTGTTTGAATTATTTTGTTTATTTACTTTATTTTGTTTATTTTGTTTATGTTCTTTATTTTGTTTATTTTCTTTATTTTGTTTATTTTCTTTATTTTCTTTATTTTCTTTATTTTGTTTATTTTCTTTATTTTCTTTATTTTCTTTATTTAAATTATCATTATTATCCTTATCAGTATTATTGTTGTTGTTAATTAAATTATTATTCTTATCTTGTTTCTCAATTTCTTGATTTTTTTCTTTTATTAGCCTTAATTGATTTTCTTTCATGATTTTTTTAATTTCCTTTTCATTTCTTTTTGCTTGCTTTTTCATTTTTTTTTCAAAATTTTCTGTTTTGTTAAAAATTGAATTAAAATTATCAATTCTTGTACCAAAGGAAATATCAATTAATCTCTCAATTGATAAAAAGCTCTCGATTAATAAAAAGTTTTCATTAATTATTGGATAATCTAAAATAAATAAAAATCTTACTAATCGTTTTGATATTGTAAAAATTTTGAATAAAAAACTATAAGGTGTTGTTTTTAAAAATAAACAATTTGATCCCGACATAAATAATTTAAAAAAGCAAATTTTACATTCTTCAAAATATATTTTTGAATATTCTAAATTTCCCTGTAAGTACTTTAATTCGGCAAAATTCAAATAACATTTTAATAATAAAAGTGGATCTAAAAACGTTGAAGCCAATTCAATTGCCTCATCAGAAGATTTTTCGACTTTTTTTAAATCAATTATAGTGACTCCTTTGTCATTGTAATTATCATTCTTTTTGTTTTTTAATTTTTTGAAGTAATAATTAAAATTATTTTTATTATTGTTCTCTTTAACTTTTAAAGGGGTTTTTAAAGGACTAGAAATATGTATTGAAGAGATGGAACTCGTTGAAGAATGTGATACATTTTTAAAAATTTCAGGTTCCTTAAAAGTGGCGATTTCATTAAAATCATAGTTTAATAGCCCCACCAAAGGGAACACAAATTCTAATAGAGTTTCAACTAATCTAGTCAAAGCTTTTGATTTTAGATACATGTTACCAGCCTTTTCAAAGTATTCAATCGATTCCAAAAAGGTCTGTATACATTCGTTGACCACTTGTCTCAGACTGGAAAAGGTTCTAATATTATATTTTGGTAATGGTAGTGATTCATCAAATTTCGTTTCCTTTTTAGGGTCAAAGCTTAATTTAATTATTAAAGGAAATTGATGAATAATTTTGGGATTACATAGCTTTTGAAAAATTTTCCCTTTAATATACAAATATCTACCCTTCGACCCTAGATTACTTTTATTAATTAATCTCAATAAGCAATTAACCCAATAAACGGCATCGCCGAATTTCCCGGATAAATAACATAATCGGCAAAGTTGTTCAATATATGTTAAATGTGCTTTTAAATTGGTAAATGTATTTGATTCCCGATCAACCATATAGCTTGATAATTTAAATTTCTTTGCTCTTTCTAATCTTAATTTTTCTAACTTGGGATTTATACGATTTTTTCTTATCTGTCGATAAGATTTTTTGGATCCTTTACTTTCCTCTTCTTCATACAAATCCAATGTATTCGATGCTTCCTTTAGCCATCTTTTTTTAAGATATGCCTTAACGAGCAATTCTAAGATTTGAGATCTTTTACCCTGCGGTAAGTCCTTTTTTAATAAATCTTCTAATAAATTAATTGCTCTTTCAATATGTAATCCTAATAAATATACCTTTGCTAATTTCATTTGTAAAACTATTTCTCTAGAGTCTACTTTATTCAATGGACTTTTTAATACTCTGGGAGATAATAAGAAATTATTTTCATTTTTAGCCTTAATTTGTATAAGAACTCTTGGTGATAATAAAAAGCCTTTATTCTTTGGATTTTTATTGTTGTTGGGGTTGTTGGGGTTGAGGTTGCTGTTATTGTTGTTGATGTTGATGTTGTTGTTGTTGTTTTTAGTATTGCTGCTGCTGTTATTACTTTCATTATTATTACTACTATTAAAATTAATATTCCCATTATTAATAATGCCATTATTGTTGCCATTACTGTTTTGATTAGTTGTATCTTTTTGTCGTATATTATTATTAAAATTCTGATTATTATTAAACATCGTATTTTCATTATTGCTATTTAAATTCTTAATATAATTGGCAGCTTTATTTAAATAAATTTCAGCCTTTTGAAAGTCGCCCTTTTTCAATAGCATTGTACTAATTACTTCTGAAACAAATACTATTTCATTAACTTTATGTTTTTCGATAAAATAATTTAATATTAATTTATAATATTTAAAAGATTGATTATAATCCCCCCTTTCATTATAAATATCAGCTAATTTTCTTAGAAGAATGTGTGGCTTTTCTTTTTTTTGAAAATCATAAATTTTTAAACAAGATTCAATAGCCAAAATTGCATAAATAAATTTTTCATTTTTTAATAAGATGTCAGCATAATTAGTGAGCACATTAATTCCAAAACCTGAAATAAATGGGATTGTTAAATTTTTTTTTGAATAAAAATGATTACTTTTTTTATTGTTTTGTTTAAAAGAGTTAATAAAAAGCAACCGCTCCATATTTGTATTATCAAAATTGTGGTTGTGATGAAGGCGTTTATTATTTTTATTTTGATTTTTTTTTTTTTTTTTTTTTTTTTTTTAAAAATTTTTTATAATCATGTCTAATTTTATAGAAGGGCTTTTCTCGGCTAATTAAATCCAAAATAAACAAACATTCAAACAAATGTCTTTCAGCCAATTTGTTTTCGTTAGAGTCAACATAATAAAAACCTAATGTGTATGCAGCCTTAGCTTTTATAAAATCAAATTGCTTAGTATAAATAAATTTTTGATATAATTTTTTGATTAAATTTATTCGAAATTCTTCATCAGAAACAATTTTTAATGAAAAGATCTTTTCATATTGTAATTCTTGAAATTCATCAATATCATCATCAAAGTCATCTTCAAAATCATAGTTTTCTGAATTTTCTCCAGAAATTCGATTAAAAGTTGTTAATGGTGAGATACCTATTAAATGTAATTGTAAATCAATTAAACATCCAATTTGGATCGTTAAATCAAATTCACTCATTTTATTTTTATTTTTTTCATTTTCCTTTTTTGTTGTTGTTGTTGTTGTTGTTGTGGTTGTTGTAGTGGTGGTGATGGTGGTTTTATTCTTAATATCATCATCTTGTAAATTTGTGATTTCAAATTCAGAAAGAATTTTGTGATCTTCTTTTTCTAAAAACCCTCCTTGCTCTTGATACATTTTGACAAAAATTAAAATCAAATCCATTGACGCTGGGCATCTTAATTTTGGGCAAGCATGTGATCTTTCTTCAAAATAAATTAATTCTATATAACTAGCCTTTGTTGGTTTCAATTTCTTCAGAATTGTTCTTAATTTTTGTTTAATCTCTGTACTAATATATTCAGATCCTTGAATATACATATTAATTGAATGAAACCATAAATTTGAACTCATATGATTATTTATTTTTTTTAATTTTTTTTTGTCCTTAATTTTGCGATCTAATTTTGAAATTTTTAATAATTTTTGGAAATATTTTAGAATAATTTTGACTACTTTGTCTTTATTATTTTGAAGTTTATAATATGCTATTTGTTCAGAATAAAATTTGCACCAATTTCCAGAATACTGTAATATTTTTTTCAATGGAATATTTATAAAGAAAGAAAAAGAAATATTAGAAAATAAATAAAAGTAGGAATATTATTAATTTTAATTGTTTTTAAAAATAAAAAAAAAAAATCAAGATATTTAATTTATTGATCTTAATTCTTTTTGATATTTTTTTTTTATTATTTTTATTGTTTGGTGTTATTATTGTTTATTATTATTATTGCTCTTTTATATATGTGCGTGTGTGTGTGTGCGTGTGTGTGTGTGTGTGTGTGTGTGCGTGTGTTTGTGTGCGTGTGTGTGGTTTATTTTTACTTTTTTGTTTTTATAATAAATCAATTTCTCCTAATGGTAGAATTAATGTAATTCCTGTGGTACAGTCTAGAAATTACGAGGGATTTGTTAAAATTCTTATTCAATTTTTTTTATTATTCAAGAAATTTTTTACAATCGATCAAGATGATTACCAAAAAAATAGTAGTTTTCAAAATCTAAATCCAAATTTTTGATTAAAAGTAACCTTGGTGAATTTTTGCAACTTTTAAGAATTGAAATTAGTAAATTTGTTGTTAATATAATAAAAAAATCCGATTTATCGGATTTGTAAAGCTGAAATAACCATTTTGCACCACAACTCGAAATTTTTTTTCAAAAAACAATCTCAAAATTTTGTATTTTTGAAATACACTCACATAACAAACATTATAATACATAACAATTTTGAAAAGGGTTTACAACTTTATCAGATATTAATGAGAATTCTATAAAAAAATGAAAGTTTTGAGTAATATTTTTTTCATTTTTAATTGTAAAATTTTTGAAATTTTTAATTGACTTTGTGGAGAGATTATTTTCATTTATTTTTTTAATAGTCTAAAAAGAAACCTATTTTTCAATTTTAAAATAAAATCTAATATTTCTTTCATAAGGTATCACTAAATTAAAATGAAAAAATGATTTTTTTCTCTGTTTTTGGAATATTTTTTATCATTTTATTTTTTTTCATGTTTGAGTTTTAATAGATTTTCCCTTTTTTTTTCTGCAAATTTTTTTTAATATTTATTAATTTTTTCATGCTTAATGTTCAATATAAAGTCCATTCATTGTAACTAATTTCAAAAAAAAAAAAAATATCCCAAAAATAGGTGTTTTTTTCAAAAGTCTGGAATTTTGAAAAAGGGGGTGTTCGAATATTAATGAGTTTAATA
The DNA here is from genome assembly GCA_027625915.1 of Anaeramoeba flamelloides. NCBI lineage: Eukaryota > Anaeramoebidae > Anaeramoeba > Anaeramoeba flamelloides. The sequence continues at coordinate 3,571,228 of JANTQA010000032.1, read as the reverse complement.
GCTATCTTTTCTTAACGACATAAAATTATCATACCTTTGAAAAAATAATTTATAAAAGATGAAAAATTGAAATCCAATATATAGTTTTGGCTAACTTTAAGGATTATCTAAAATAAAGTCACAATGGTGGGGTTATGAATTAAAACATCAGTGAATTGGACTCATAATCTCTTTAGATCCAGAAGAACTATTAAATTTCAAACTTTTATGAATAGTTATTTTTTGCGAGATCAGACAGTTAATTGGAAGATGGTAGTAAAACCCACAACCCAACCATGTTTCTTCTAAGTCCCTTTATTCAGAGGTTTTTATTGGAAACTAGACAATACTTAAATTAGAAGAAACATGGTTGGGTTGTGGGTTTTACTACCATCTTCCAATTAACTGTCTGATCTTGCCAAATTATTTATTCCTAAATTTTTGAAATTTTATAGTTCTTCTGAATCTCAAGAAATATAGAGTCTAATTCACTGATGTTTTTATTAGTAAGACCCCTGTGGCGGCTTCATTTTAGATTGTCTTAATTTTCAGAATTTCTTTTTTCCTTGTAGTGAAATGTTCTCTATAATTAAAATTTGTTTATCTAATATCTATATTACACGCAATAAGGATTTGTTTTAATGTGATTAATTGGTATCAAGAAATAATTGATTCTTAAGACAGTCCTTTTGTGAAAAGGTTGAGAAAAAAGTTGATAGACTTAAATAGAACAATTTTCTAGGGCATAATTATAAGCCTGTATTGTAAAACTTTTTTTAAAAAAGACTTTAAATATTTGTGTAAATCATAATGAGACATATATATATATATTTTTTTCATACAGTATTTTGTTATCAAATTTGAAAAGATATTCCAGCTAATTTGGAAATTTTTTAGTAGATTTGTGTTTGAATGTGGTTTTAAAAAAAAAATTAAAGTGTATTAAACAAGACCATTTAATAAATATATATGTATATAAATATAACACTTACTGGAACAATTTTTCTTATTAATCCATAATATTTTTTTGGATCTTGGTATTGCTCGTATTGTTGCATTGAATTTTCCCAATTGTCTTTATATTTTGCAATAAGGAATTGTAGCCAATCAAAGAGCGTTTGTTTCTTCACTTTTGGTAGCCTTGAAGAAATAAATCTAGAAGACTGGGGAATGTCCTTTTTCTTAATTGTCGATATCCAATCAATTTCCTGATCAGAACTAAACCCAAAATGTTCTTGGTCTTCGTCTTCATCTGATCCAAATAATTTATATTTCTTTGGGATTACACAATCTTCTTCGCTGTCTTCTTCAGAAGAATCCTCATCGTTCCCATGAAAGAAATTTTTTAGCATTTGCTGCACATTGTTTTGTTGGTTGGTTTTGTTGTTTGAATCACAAAAGTCTTCAAAATCACTTGAGCTCTTAAAGTCATCTAAATCAGAACTTTCTTTGTTTTGACTGCTCTCCTTGTTTTCGATGATGATACGTTTTTGGTTTTCTTTTTGTTCTTCGAATTGCTTTTCCCAATCAGAGATTTCAGAGTCAGTACTTGAGCTAATGTTTGCTGTGTCTCGTATTTTTGAAAAGTTCCCAGACTCTAAAACCAGATTGGGGTTCTCACTTAAAAAAGATGTTGACTGGAATTCAGCAAAAGACAAATCGTCTTCACTCGAATCGTCATTTGGTAAGTTTAATTCTTTTTCTTTTACTTTTTGAATTTGTTTTTGTTTTTGTTTTTGTTGGTCTCTGAGTTTTTCTTTGAGTTTTTCTTTTTGTTTTGGGATTTGTTTTTGTTCTTTAATTAGTTTTTGTTTTGGTATTGGTTTCTTGTTTTTTGGCCTTGCCCTTGTTTTTGTGTTAATGCGTTTTACATGTTTTTGCATTTTTTTACTAAACACTTTTGAAGATCTATCTTTTGTGTTTCTTTTTTGGAGTTGTGGTTGTGATTTTGAAAAATTTACAAGATTTACAAAATCTTCTTCGTTTGAGCTTGATTCTGAGAATTCTTCAGATGACTCTTTTTCTGCAAATTTTAAAAGACGTTCATTTTTTGTTAAGTCCATTAAGTAAGTTGTTGGGTTAATTTTTTTTTTTTTTTTTTTTCTTTATTCGAAAAAGGAATTAAAATAGACTGTTTTTTTTTGTTTGGAGAATGAAAATTTTCTTTTCAAAAAATTTTTAAAAGCAAATCGTTAAAGATTAGGTTTGAATATTTAATTCCACAAAATTTTAATTTTTTTTTTGATAAAAAATGAAAAAAATTCCAAAAAGTTAACTAAAAAAAACTATTTACTTTGGAGTCAGACCAAAAGTAACTGTTTTCTTGTTTATTTTAATATGGGTTTTCGACCTGCTAATTATTTATAAAATCTTTAATCATTGTTTGAGCATACATTTTTGTTTTCAATTTTAAAGTGTTGAAGAGTTTTTTATTTTTATTTTTTTAAACATCAAACAATTGAGAAAATATATTTCAAGTAATGTTCCAAAAAGAACTATAGTTAAACAATTCGAGCCAGGATTGAACCCAACTCAAAAGGTGTTTCAAAGCTTGGCATTTTCTTTTTTGCTCAAGAATTAGGAATAACAATTGGTTAATCAATTTGGTAAAGAGTAATTAATGAACTTTTAAAGTTTATGGTGAGAGCTTTTCTTTTTTTCTTTCCTAAAATTCAATACCACAGTTTAATTAAATTTTCAAAAATAACAACATTGAAATCAAATGTTTTTTCGAATATTGAAATTACTGAGATTAACAAAAAAAAATTAATGAAAATAATAAATTACAAAATGTTATTATTTCTCACCAAAACTCATAAATTTTTCTGGGATCAGTTTAACAGAATAAACGAAGGATGTTTTTTTGAAAAATTGGAGAAGATGGAAATAAAGTGAAACAGGGAAAAAAAAGTTCAAAAAGTTTTTTTATTTTGAGAACTTTTCTAAAATAAAAACGAAAATAACAAATACAAATATAAGCAAAGTTACAATCAAAGATTCAACACATTAACATTTTTTAATTAAGACCTTTTAAATTAAGGGTTTTTTTTTGATTAATTCCTGATTAAAAATTTATTGCAAAAATTGAATATTTTTCTGAACCCCAAAACCAAACCACTTCCCAAATGGGGTTTCTATAATACCAAATTTAAATTGTATTTCTGAGTTTGTTTGAGAATAATATAATGGACTACACTTTGAAGTTAATTTTTTTCTTCTTTTAATTGAACTTACCTTTTCTTTTTCAGGTTCTATTAAGGTTTACAATTGAAAAAACAGTGTTGAACTTTTTTTCCCTGTTTCACTTTTTTTACAAAATGATGAATTGCCTCACTTGAGATTAAATGTTCAAGAATGTAACCTGGGTTTTTTTCAGAAACAAGGTTACTTTTACTCCCTAAAAAAGATAATGTGTAGTGATATTCCTTTGTCTGAAAAAATTAACTACAAAGGTAAAGAAAAGTAAATATTCAAATTGAGTGATTTTTATCAACAACAGAAATTAATCATAAAAAGTCAGGATAATGAAAAAAAAGAGAGAAATTCCCTTTCAACACTATTTGGACTACATTTGTGAAATTTAAAATAAAAATTACGGTGGAGAAGAGTAAAAAAAGATAACTGTCAAAAAAAATTCTTTGTTTTGGTGAGTGTTTAACCCAACTTATGTAGAAATAGTTTGAATCAGCACAATTGAGTTTAACACTCCTAGATATTTTGAAACGAATTAATCTTGAAGATTTAGTAATATAAAACTACAATGGTCTAAATAACCTATGTTTTTTATTTTAACCCATTACTAAAATACAACTCATTACATAATATTGACTAACTGTAGAAATAAAAGAGACAAATCACTGGGATGACAACAGTATATAGCCAAGAAATAGGATTCTTAAAATAGTATATAAATAAGAATTATGAAGATATTGTATTATTAAAATGTAATTTTTTGACAAAAAAATGAGCAAAATTTCTTTTTTTGAATTTTTATTTATAATCATTTTTTATCAGAAATTTTGTAATTCTGGGGAGATTCTCACAACAAAAAATTTAATTTTTTTGAACAATTTACATTATTCATAAGACCTATCTTCAAAAACCAATTGATAACAAAAAGCACAAAACAATTATAATAATTGACAAAATTTACGAAGATTATAAAACATATTACTATTTTGGAAAAAAATTGTGGTGGAAAAAAAGTGGAATAATTATTTTCAAAAATTAAAAATTTAATTGCCAACATTAGTAAAACTTATCAAAACAACCTGAATTTTTTGAAGATAATAAGAATCCAAATGGGGGTTAAAGCTTTTTAAGATGGTATAGTATCTAACTTATTTTTCCTTCATTCTAATTACATCAGGATCCGTGAAATAAACTCCATTTCACTCAAAATAGGCCCAAAAATAAAAAATTCACCGTTTTTGAAGAACCAACCCACATATGAATATTTAGAAATAGGAGAAATATTAAACTTCATATTAGGATTGGGATTCGTATAAGAAATATCTGAACAAACTAAAATTTTGAAAAAAATAAATATTTTTAAAATTTTTTTTACCCCTTTCATTGAAACTTTTTGTACAAAATATCTCAGTTTATTTGGGAAATTACAATTGTTAACAATAAAAATTTTTTACTTGTAAATATATTCATTTCAAAAGAAAATATAAAAACTTGATTTTTTTAATGTTAATTTGGAGTTTCAAAGAAATTTTTTTTTACTTTCAAATTGACTTTTTTTTTCAGATCTCAATAGAAAATAAAAAATATTAATAAGAATAAGAAAATAAAAAAAAAACAAAAACAAATAAACAAACAAAAAAATTTTAATGGATCTCAGATACAAAAAATCAAATTTTATAAAAAAAAAATTATCTTTTCACAAGTTTAAATATTGAATGTTTTGGAAAGATTCTATTTTTCACCACATTCATATATAGACTAAAGTTCTCATTTTTTCTCCTCAAATCCTTACATTTCTACAAATTGTTTTCTTGAGGTACATTATCAATTTAATACAATTTGCTTTTATTTTACCGGCCTCTTGGTTTGATAAAGTATGTATTTTTGAAATATACTCGTTGTGAAACTAAATAGTCCATTGAAAAAATAAACAAAATGAAAAAAATAATCTTGATGATCTCAAAAAGTACAAAATGATGAAACTTTAAAACAGTTACATAGAAAGATCCAAAATTATTATACAACTTGCATTAATTAAAAATTGAGCATCACCCTTTTCAACTATTTTCTCATATATTTTCTCTTTTTTATATTTTTTTAGAAATATGTCTTATTTCACATATTGATTTTTTTGTAATTCAATTTTGAAAATAATTTAAAATTTTTTAAAAAGTTTTTTTAAATTTCAAAATATAAAAAAAACTACAGACTTTTCTCATAAGGGAGTAAACTAGTCATAACAGGCCCTAAAATCATGTTTTTTTATTAATTACAAAGTATATCGGTGCTCCTAAGTTCGAATGCTTCAAAAAAGTATTTTTAAAAAAAAGTAAAGTTTTCAAAATATTTGTTATTAAAGAATTCAATGAAAAAAATAAAATATACAAAATAATGAAATAAAAAGTACTTTTGAGAGTACTTTATTTCTCATTTTGATCTACAAAGAAAATGAAAAAAAGGAAATTATAACTGATAAACACAACTCCCTGTGACAAATTGCGTAAATAACTTTATATCACGAAAATTAACCTTCAAAGAATTCATTTAAACGTATTAAAACGAGATTTTGAGAACAAACAACTCATAAATTCACAATTTTTTTTTTTTTTTTAAATTTTTTATAAACGTTATAAATTGAGACTACTCATAGATCAAAACAAATTATTTTTTCATTAATCTCAAAAGTAGAAATTTTTCTGAAAAAAATATACCCGCTCCTAATAATAATAATTTTTTCAGTTTTTCCCAAAATTTTTTCAAAGTTAAATAAAAAATTATAGTTTTTTTTTTTTTGATAACAATTAATTTTTTTCAAATATCTTTACAGATTATTTATAAAGGCTCATTAAAAATTTCAATTTATTTAATTCTACTTTATTTAAAGTGAAAATCGACAAAATAAATGTAGTAAAAAAAAAAAAATACTAATCACAATTTTCTAATTCGCATTTTTGGGTTTTAAGACCTATTCACGAACTTTTTATTTGAATAAGTATTTTTTTGATTCACCAAGAGCAATCAAAAAATAAGTCTTTGACTGAAATTCTTTATGAAGAGCATAGTTGAAAAATAGACAATGTAACTTTTTCTTGTGAACAAAGAGTCTTTTAATCAAAAAAAAAATCAAAAGTGTATGAGAAAGATCAGTTGGGGTTTCAAAAAGGGATCACTGTATTGTTTTGATCCAAAAAAGTGATATCCAAATGTAGAATAGTCTTTTGAGATGTGATAAATTCAATTAACATTTTAACGAAGATTTATTTTTTCTCCTTAGCCTTCCTGATCTTCTTGACACGAAGAAAAATGAATTTTTATAATTCTGTATTACTTTTATTATTTATTGTACTAATTAATTGTAAGTCGTCTACTGAAGATGAGACTTCTTGGGTTCACTCATGGAAGAGATATCGTTTTAATGGGGAAAAGGTCTCGTCAAGATTTTGTGCTTTTGATGGTGAGGACTGTCATTGGGATGATTATGCCCAGTCACTGACAAGGATTGGATGTTATTTTATTTGCTTTAGCGTTGTGTGCATTATTGCTTTTATCATCTATAGCCTTGTTGTGCCTTTCTGTTGTTGTCAATGTGCTGCAAGGTATAACAAAAACCGATTAAGAAATAAAATCAGAAACAAGCCCACAATTCTGTGGTGTAATTTGCTCATCATGGTAGTCTTGATACCCATTATCCTGCTAAGCACGTTTTTCGCGATTTATGGATCGTACCACATCACTACTGGAGTCAATGACTTGAGCGAATCGATTTTAGACACAGCTGATTCAATTAAGAAAACTGTACAGGAAGTAAACGACGGACTCAAGACTATCGACCAAACCTTAAACTTTGATCAAGCACTCAAAGCTGCAAGTGATATTAAAAAAGAAACAAAGGTGAGTAAAAGGTATTTTGAGATTTTTGATCAGTACCGCAAATATAGTGTCATTGGGGGTTTTTGCTTAATTTTGTTCTTTATTTTGTCAAGCTTTGTGATAGCGAATGCCTTAAAAAAAGGAAGACACGCCAGAAGGATGAGCATTTTTCTCTTTTTTTTGTTGTCAATTATATGGATCATTACTTGTTCCCATATAATCGTTTTAATTGGTGTCTCTGACATCTGCTTTGAAATTGAACACAAAGAGGAGAATGAGAAAAGTTTGGACTCCCTTCTGAATTGTAACAAATCAAAAGATTTTGATGAATTCATTAAACCCTGTAATGAATATATGGACCTATACGAAACCCAGGGTTGTGATATTATTGATGAGATATGTACAAGAAAATCTGAATTAACAAATTCGAATTTACAATGCGAACTTGATCCCTCAGATAGTTGTACGAACGACCCTGATAATAACCCAAGCCAAAGTCTTTTTACTTATTGGCGGCACGAAGAAGTGCCCGATTTCACACACGGATGCTATGATCCAGACAACCCCTATGGGGAGCAAACATGTGGAGAGAATTCTCAAGACGATTGTACCACAAACTATATATGGTCTAGTGATAAGTGTATGCAGTTGCTCTCTCTGAATGTTTGCCAAGACCACTGTAATGACACGACACTCAAACAAGATTCTGGCATGTATCAAAGTGAATTGACTTCCTATAACAAAGTTAATAGATTGAAAGACAGTTCTGAAAAGCTAACAAACTGCAGTTTTATTCATCAGGCATGGGATAAGGTAGAAAAAAATCTTTGTATAAAAACTTTTAATGGGTTTGAAATTATGATCATTTCGGCAACAATCTTTTCCATCTTCATCTTCTTTATTTGCCTTATTTACATCCATAACGTAAACCGTTTTTCCTATGAAGCTAAGGGTTATTTAGTTCCTGATGAAATGGATTCTCAAGAGGAAAGCACCGAAGATAGTGATAATGATGTGAAAAAGCGTTTGGAGAAAAATGAGGCAAATCAAAATGGTGAAAAGGAAAAATTATTAAAAAGCAATTCTGAGACGGTTTCTGATACTTATTCTAGCTCTAGCTCAGGCTCTAGTTCTGATATAGATCCAGAATCAATATCCAAATCAAATGAAAGTATGAGTGATAATAATTCTTTAAATCCAAAATTTAAAGGAATCCAAAAAAAGGATCTTGCTGATTACAATGATAAATAATGAAATAATTAATTTATTATTTATGTTTGATATTTTAAGGGAAATATACTTTAATTTTTAAACTTTTTTTTTTTTTTTTTTGCAGAAATTGTAAACCATTTTCAATCAAGTTTTTGACATTTTAGAAAATATCAATTGATTAACCTTTATTATATTTAAATTCTATATGTGAACAGATTTTGTAATTATGCAAAATAACTATTTAATGTACAATTGCTTTGAAATTTATTATTATAAATTGCAATAAAATAAAGTTAATATTTTTAAAATACAAATAATAAAAATTTCAACTAAACAAAATTCAAAATTTTCCACACAGCTAAAAAGCTTCAAGCAATCATAATAATACAATTTCATTCAAATTGGAAATAAATTTTTATTTTTGTAAAATATGAAAATCATTTTTTCATCTTTTAGTTTTTGCTTTCATTTAATTTTTTTAATTACCTAAATTGTTTCGTTCGATCAAAATTTTTTTCAACAATTGATATTATGTTAAAGTTGAGTTTTTCAAAATAAAAGAACTCAAATAAAATTAGTTGGTAAGATCTAACCATTTGATAGATCAATATTCCTAATAGAATTTAAACAAATTTACTAATCATTTTTTTTTTTTGCTCTCTCCAAAATTTTTAAGACATCCATGATTTATATTTATTGAAAATTATTTATTTTTTGTTTTGTGGGTATTGCAATTTATAAAAAATTGTTAAAATTTCAATTAGTGAATGGTTCTAATTTGGTATTTCTTTTTGAATTGGTTAAAGAAGTTTTTTTTTTTTTTCACAAATCGAATTTTGGTGTGTTAAAAATTTTGAATTGGTGTTTAGTAAAGGTGGCCAAGAATTCAATACTATATTAAAATACCTTTTCGTTAATATAAAATTACTTTTTAAAAGTATTTTCCTTCTAATAAAAAAAAAAAAAAGGTGAATTTTTTCAAGAATCCTAATATATACCTATACTATTTTCCATTGAATACTAATTCAATTATTTAGATTCCCCTTTAGATTATAATATTATTTTTAAACCAATATTTATAAAAAAAAATAATTTATTTGGGATTTCTTTTTCTTTTACAAATTAAAAAAAAAATTTGTTCCAAAAAAAAAAAACAAAATTACTGATTAAATCAAGGAAATTATTTTCATTTTTTTTTTTTTTTTTTCATCCAAATGTTGTATTCAATTGTGTTTTAAAAATTGATTATTAATATTTTTTGAAGAATTATTTTGGATATTATGAGAAATATTATACTTTTAAAAAAAAATAAAATTTGTAAAAAAAAAAAAAAATGGATATTTTTTATAATCAATATCTTTGTAGAATTTAATTAAATTCATAATTTTTGAAATTCTCTTTTTAATTTTTATTCCAATAAAATAATATTTGTTCATATCTTGAATAAAGTAATTCACCCTATGATAATTATTTAATAAACCTATAAATACGCATTACAGAACAAAAAAAGAAGAAGAAGAAGAAGAAAAAATAATAAACAGTATTTTAAAATTAATTTAACTTATTTGCAAAAGTAAAATATGTACCAAAAGTGATGTAATCATGATAATTTTTAGATAACTTTGTACTAATTTCAATTTTTTTTTGGAATTTTTTTATTTTTATTTTTTTGTTAAAAGAGGATATAAACATTGGTTATTTAGTATAGCTGTAGAGAAAGCGTGAAAAAAAAATCCCTAGACGTTAAAGTCTATTTTTTAAAAAAATAAATTTAATAGAAAATACTAGATTTTAATATTATTATAAAGTTGTGAAAATATTTCATCAACTCACGTTCAAAGGGATTATGTTACTCTATTTAGTTTTTAATTAAATTTTGTTATAAAATAGGTATGTCGATAAAGTGCTCTAAGTTTTAGCATGGGAATTTCTTTTCGGACTTTTCTTTTTATTGGATTTGTTTTTTTGATTTATTTTTATTTTTTTTTAACTTTTTTTTTTCTCATTGTTTCTCAAAGCTTGTTTTCATAAAATCCTTACACAAGTTACAAACTTGGTAATATTAACCTAGTCCAAGTACCAGCTTGTTAGATTGCACGGAAATGTCGATTTCATTTACTTCAGTTGGTTTCAAATCACTTCATTTGGATTCAGTTCTCCATATTTCCGTTTGTTCGGTTCAGTTAAGTTCGGTTTGATGAAATGTAATCAAGAACAAGTTTATTAAATCTTACAATGTTTTTTATCTGTTATATCTCTTCCAAACACTAGAAAAAACAAAAAAAGGGGGAGACAAAAACAATTTAATAAATAAAAAATCAATATTTTATTTGTCTAACTTTTTACTTTTTCCCTTTTTTATAAATTTTGAAAAAAGTATAACAGCAACACTAATAAAGAAAAGGGAAATAAAAGTAGCAAGATGAGTAAAAAGTAGAAAAAGAAAAAAAAAAAAAAAACCAATAATTTTCCATTTAATTTTAATAATATTCAACTAATATTATTAAAATTAAAATTAAAAATAATATTCAACAAATATTATTAAAATTAAAATTAAAAATAACAGATTCTGATTGTTAATTTTTTTTTAATTATTTTTTGATAACTTTATTATTAATTGTTTAACTTTTGATAAATTGCTTTCAATTTGTTGGTTTTTACCTTGTAAAATTTTAATACAATCTTGGAATATTCTTTGCATATTTTTTAATTGAGAGATTTCTTCATTTTTCGCAAGTAAAAAATCCTTCATTTTATATAACTTTTGATCTAATTCTTCAATATTGTTTTCAAATTTATTATCATTATTATCTAAATTACTAGTTTCATTTTGATTTATTGAATTTATTTTTTGTGATAGGGTACCGATTTTTTTTTGATTATTTTGATGAGCATTTAAAAGCACTTTAACTGATTCCAAGGATTGGGTATCAAAATCTTTTAATTCACGTAGTTGTAATAACATGAGTCTTTGTCTTTGCTCAGCAATGTCTACCTTTTCGTTAAATTCCTGTTTTGTTATATATTTTTGTAAGGTATTTGTATCAATCACTTGTTTTTGATTAGAATTTGTATATTGTGTTTGTTGTTGTTGCTGTATTGGTTGTTTGTTAATGTTAAGATCAGTAAATTGGTCATTTAGATCATTTTTGGTATCTTCATTTTTAACTATTTTTTGAAATTCCCCAAAATATTTGTTTTGTTCTTGTTTCATTTTATTTTCGGGTTGTGTTTTCAATTGTTCATCCTCATATGCAAATTGATCCATTTCATTTTTCTTTATTTCAATTTCACTCCCAGTTTTATTATTGTTATTATTATTGATTTTATCATTGATAATATCATCAAAATTGTCATTTGTTTCTGGAATTTTTGTTGTTTCTGGTTTTTTAGTCACTTTATTATTCGTTTTTTTATATTTGTTTATAATTTGTTGTGTTTTTCTTTTAGACATAAATCCTGAATGCATTTTCATTTTTATAAAGCAAGAATAGGCACTTCCTAATCGAACTGCTAAAATTTGATTTCGTCGATCAATTGAAACAGTTGGTTCTTGAACTAAATTTGAACGGCTTCCATAAACTTCCATCTTTGAGCCAAATCCATAAATTTTAAAACTCTCGTTAATAACGAGAGAATATTCATCACCAATAGAGACATGATTAATTTTCATTTTTTTAAAAAATGGAATAATTTGAAATTTATTAATATCTTTAGGCTGGCAACTATTTCTTGAAGGGCCAGTTGAATACAAATGATTAGTTCCTGAAATTGCTAAAGTAAAATCATTTCCAGGATAAATATTTACAATTGATTCCTTTTTAAAAAATTTTAATTTTGTAGGCCCAAGTAAACTTTTTTTTGAACCACTTCCAACTTGTCCCTATTGTTAATTGTTATTTTTTACAGTTTTTGATTTTATTGTTGTTTGTGTTTTTGAAAAAAATACAATTAAATATTTTAAATGGTAAAATTTTCAAAATAATTAAAAAAAAAAAAAACTAAGTTTGTAAAAAATAATACAGCTATTTTAAAAAAGTGAAAACAAAAAGTTTTAAAAAGTGTTGCTTAAACTCCTTGAAAGATTAAATCAATTACTTTGAACAGCATTTTTAAAGTATTTTGGGTATATTCTCTGGTTAAATTTATTCTTTGAAATAAAATAACTAGAAAAGAGTAGAAATAAAATACGTTTGTTTCTCAAGACAAAGTTATTTTAAATATAAACTCTTTTGCAGACAAAGAGGGTACATTTTGATTGAAAAAAAAATAGAACGAATTCTATGAGTTTTATCCAATATTCTTCTCAAAACAGAATTTTCAATTTTTAGATCAAGATCATATTTTGTAATTTCGCAATTTTTTTTTTTTTTTTTTCTAATTGTTTTTTTTTTTTGCTGTTTTTTTTTTTTTTCAATTTCCAAAAAAAACAAGCTCGATTAATAAAAAAATTCAAATTAACTTTAAGAAAATTAAGATTATGGAATTTCTTTTAAAATTCATACATTTACTTTTCAAAAATCTTATTGTGAAATTTTAATTTTCTAAAGAAATTAAGAACTTTTGCATGATACATTCCAATTAAGGGTAATAATTTTTTTTTTTTTACTTTTGATTATTTTTAAAAATTTATGGTTTGTTAAAGTATTTCTTTTATGAATATCGGATCTAATCTGAAGTTTAGTATTTCTCCTATTTTTAAACAATTTTATGTTGGTTGGTTCTTAAAAAAAAATTGAATTTTTCATTTTTGACTCGACTTCTTTGAGTGAAATGGAGTTTAAATTTAAAATAATTAATACTAATAATAAAGTTGCTCACTTTGAATCAAACATTTAGTACATTCAAAAAAATATTTTTTTTGGATATTTGTCCTGTTTATATACTAATTTGAATGTCTGAAAAAACGATAAAAATTCTTGAAAATGAAAAAAAAAAAAAAAATTTTTTTAAATTATCCAATATTGAAAACTTAAGGAAAATGTTTTTTTTACAATTACCTTAAGTTGAAAAAATCTTTTTATTTTAAAAATTCTCTTTAAGAACTTTGGATAGTTTTTTAAAAATAGAATTAGCTATTTTTCTTCAAAATACATTTTTTAACAGAAACTTTTTTTGAAAAATGAAAAAAGGTTCAGTAAAATCAAAGAAATAATGCCTAAAATTGAATGTTTCTTGCGAAAAAAAGTTTTTCAAATCTTGAAAACTGTAATTTTTTTTTGTTTTTTGGAATGATAAGGTTTGAAATTTATTTTGCGTTTCTAATTTGCATTAGAATTGGATAAATTAAGTTTAAAACGTGGTTTTTTTTATTTATATAGGATCTATACATCAATGAATTTGTTGAGTTATAAAAAATACACTGCTATGTTTTTTAAAGTTGTAATTGTTAGAGTGAAAAATAGTTTAATTATAAACTCCAATTCAAAATTTTTAACATATCAAAATTCAATTTTTGTAAAAAAAAAAATCTTATTTAATCAATTCAAGAAGAAATAGCAAATTAAAACAATTCACTAATTGGAATGTTAACAATTGTTTAAAATTACAATACTCACAAATCAAAAAATAAATAACTATCAATACTAATAAATTATCGGTGTGTGTTAATAATTTTGGAGATGAGCGGAACAAAAAAATACATTGCTAAATTTGTTTAAATTCTATTAGGAATATTGATCGATCAAATGGTGAGATACCCTTGACTAATTTTATTTGAGTTCTTCTATTTTGTCCAACTCAATTTTAGCATAATATCAATTGTTGAAAAAAATATTTGATCGAAAGAAACAGTTAGGTAATTCAAAAAATTAAATGAAAAGAAAAAACTAAAAGATGAAAAAATGATTTTCATATTTTTCGAAAATCAAAATTATTTCCAAATTGAAAAAAATTGTATCATTGTAATTTTTTGGAACATTTTAGCTGTGTGGAGAATTTTGAATTTTAGTCAAGTTTCTTCAACGGATAGTGATTTCTGTAATCAAAAATTCAAAAGTTTTTGTTATCAGTAATTTTTCAATTTTTTAAGAAATAAAAAGAAAAAATTAAAAACAGAAAAGAAATTTTGAGATAATTAAATAAAAAAAAAAAAATAATTACAAAATGAGTAATTAGGAAGTTAGTTATGATTTAATTTTAAAAGGGTGTTGGTTTTTGAGTTAACTAAATTCTTTGATTTGTAGATAATTTTTTTTTGTTTGCATTAAAATACAAAAAAAATGGGATAATTTTTTCTCGATGGCCAATCAATAAGCCAAAATAAAAAATATCCTTTATGAGGTTGGGTAAGCATGTAGGCCTGTTTAAAGTTGAAAATTAAAAAAAAAATCGGTTAATCAAACAAATATTTTCACTTTTTCCAAATGATTGCTTTTATAAATTCAAATTAAAATAAATGTATTTGAAAAAAAAGTACACCTTTACAACAAGATAAAATAATTTGGCTTGTATACATCACAAACAATTAAAATAAATAAAATTTTAATTGAAAAAAGAACATTTTACTCTTTTCAGAATTTCTCTTTTTCCTTTAAAGAGTGAAATGGTGTTTTTATCACTTTTTAAAAGGGGGGGTTATTATCTTCTTCTCTCTTTTCCCATCCACAGCCTCTAAAAAAATTTTCTTCTCTTTTGTTTGATTTTTTATCCTTATTTTTTTATAAAAACCAAATTTTTTTTAAAATAAAAATATAAAAGTATTTGCCTGAAAATAAGTCAAATTTGTTCGAGTTTCAACAATCTAACTTTTTATTTTTTATACTTTTTACCTTTTCCATATTTCCTTTCTTAAGTTGCTTGGGCTCTATGTTCCTTCTCTTTTTGTTTTTTTAGGTGTTTGGGAAAGGTAAAAAGTATAAAAAATCATTATAAGAATTGGTTGATCTGGTCATGACTAACCCAACCAAACTTGTTCATGATCAGATCTTCGACGAGGACTTATGCAACTGAACTGAATCCAACGAATGCGATCTGAAACCAACCAAAGTGAACCGAATTGAACTTTCCGTACTATCTGTCGAGTCGTTACTTGGACTGGGTTTTTACTGTCGAGTCGGTATCTTGTACTGGGATTTTGCGAAAACAAGATTTGGGAAACTTACAAAAAAAAAAAAAAAAAAAAAAAAAAAAAAAAAAAAAAAAAAAAAAAAAAAAAAAAAAAGTAAAGCAACTGAAAAGAAAATTTCGAAAACCAAATCTTATTCTTAAAAACCAGAGCTTTTTAGATTCAACCCATCTATAAAGTTCTAAATCAAAATTTAATAAACAGCCTTTTTCATTTGATCTATAGTTGTTCAAATATTTAGAACTCTTTATTAAAACAACCTATGGTGGCGATCCAAAAAAAAAAAACGACATAAAAGGAAACAACCACCAACCCATTCAACACTTGGGGCACAAAAAAAACTTTTCACCGAAGTTTTTTCTTTTTTCTATTATTTTTTGACTCTTTCATTTCTTGCTTTTCTTTCTCTTTTTCTTGTATTTTTTCCGAAATAATTTATTCTTTTCATTTTTTAAAGAAAAGATATCCTTTGAGCTGTAATCCTGCTTACATTACAGTTAGGATAAAAAAACCCTAAATACCATTTTAGAGTTTCAGGCAAATAGGAGGTAATTTTGTTGAATCACCTCTGCTCAACAATAAAAAAAAAAAACAATCTAACTTTTTTTTTTTACAAATAAATTCAAAAATATTTAAAAAATTTGGTATTGTTGAAAATAAAATTAAAAATTTACCAAAAATATCAAGAATTAATAATATTTAAAGAATGAAAATAAATGTAAATACACCAAAACTTTAAGTTCAATAATTTTTGATTTTATGAAAAATTCGAATATTTTACATTTTGAGGTATTTTCGATTTTCACATTGTTGTTTCTACTCCAAATCACTTCCTTTCATTTTTAAATACAATAGAGTGTTACTAAAGACTCAAGATATTGTCAAGTTATCTCTCCCTTGCGCACATACCCGGAAAAGTATTGCCATTAATGAAAAAATCACACATTTATCAAAAAAAACTTGAAAATTTTACAAATCATTTTTGCACATCACTAGCATGAAAAAATAAAATTGAAAAAAATTAAGTTATACAAAACTACTATTTTCATTAACCTTTCATCCTGAATAATAAAGTTTATTCACAATATAATCAAAAGTCCTGAACTTCAAATTCTTGAGGCTATTGTATTTATTGTTGTTAGTATAACCACCGTTTTTAAAAGTTTATAGTCAAAAAAAAAGGGTGTTTTTTGGGTCTAATATTCCAAAGATACGGAAGGATGAATTTTTGTTTAATTCAACTTGGAAATATTTACTTTGATAGATAATGACTAATAGTTTTGAAAATGTTGTAATCATCTAAAAAAACTCAAATACAGAAAAAAAAATAACTGATGAGAAACATTGAAAATGTCCGTGTATTAGGTTTTTTAAATTTTTGAAAAAAAAACAAACGAAAGTGTCCGTAGAGTGCCGTAGAGTGTCTTGGTTTTCTCGGGGTTTTCTGTTTTATTTGTTAAGTGTTCTAGGTTTTTTTGAGGTTTTCTATTTTTATTTGTGAAGTGTTCTAGGTTTTTTTTACTTTTCGAAATAAACAGAAAATTTTAATAAATTTTCAGTTTATTTCGAAAAGTAAAAAAAACCTAACGAAAATCTATTGATTTTACAAATAAACAGAAAACTCAAGAAAACCTAACGAAAGTGTCCTGGGTTTTCCAGAATTCAAAAGAATTGAGTAAAATCAAGTATTTTACTCAATTCTTTGAAATTCTGAAAAAAGTAAAAAAAACCTAACGGAAAACCAATAAAAAAATATTATTTACAATTTATATCAATAAATAATTCTTTAATAGTCAAAATAATTGATTATCCATTTGAAAGATTTTTATTAAATTTAAAATGATTTTTAAAATATATGATTATTACCTCTTAACTGTGAAAAAAAGAAAATTCAAATTTTTGTCAATTAAATTGAAAAAAATCTTAATTAGAACCTGGAAAATTAGATTTTTCAACTTAAATTATTAAATATCTTTCAAAAAAATTTCTGATCAAAGATCTTTTATTAACCAATTGTGTTTATTATAAGTGAGGTTCTCAAAAAGTAAAAAATTAGCAAATGTTTAATTTTTTTTTTAAAAAATTTTTTAATGGTTGTCATGTGTCTTTCTGATTGAACTTTTGAGGTAAAATTAAATTTTTTTAAATTGGGATTTAATTGATTTCTAAAGTATTTTTTCCAGTTCTAAAAAGGGGTGGATGTCTTCGAAATAAATGTTTTTTTTTTTTTTTTTTTCAAACAAATAATTCGTTTTTATTTTTTGTTAACACCATTTTGAAAGGATTTCAATTTTTGATTAAATTTCTTTTCTTCCTATTTCTTTAAAAATTGAATAAACGATTTGTTTGTTGGACTCAATTCTTTAAGTGGGATGAGAAGAAAAAAAAAAAGGATAAAGTTGAAAAGAAACAATTAAAAAGAAAAAAACTTTTTTTCCTTGTTCAGCAGCTATTGTAAAAAGTGCGGACTAAAAGCGTGATAAGTGGTATTTAAAATAGTCAAATTTACACATTTTGTGCAATTTGGGTAATCACCTTTTGAACTTTTTTATGGCACTTTTTTAAACAAAATCTAATAAAAAAAAATTCAAAAAAATCAATTAATTACCGTCTCGTTTTTTCCCCATCCTTTAAAAGAACCATTTTTATATTTTGCAAATAAATGATAACTTAAACCAGAATAAACTTTAACAATCCCACGCTGCACTAGTGCAGGTTTTAGTGATGAATAATTTTTTCCATTTCCAAGTTCGCCATTGAATCCATTTCTTTATTTTTGTTAAGAAAAAAAAGGTTGTTTGAAAGTTAAACAAAAATAGTGAAAGAGGGATATTTTTTTTTTTAATAAGGAGGAAAACGTGAAGAGAAATCGACTTGTAAAAAAATAACAGAAGAAGCCAAAAATCTAAAAAAAAAAAAAAAAAACAAACCCAAAGGCATAAAGATCGCCACCTTCACAAAGCACATAAGAAGTTGAATATGCAGTGTGCACAGCTGTTGGCCTTTTGCCAACAAAATACTGAACTTTAGTTGGGCTTTCTAAGCTTTGTTTATTCCCATGGCCCAATTGACCGACAGCACCTAATTTGTTTTTTTTTTTTGAGAAATTATTTTTTTGAAAGAAATTAGGGAAAGTTTTCCGTGTTGAGTAAATATCTTTCTTATCTTCCAAATCTTGCAAGTGACCTCAAATTAAAAAACAATTGAAAACAAAGAAGTGGAAATTTTGGTTACCTCCTCCCCATGTATAAACAGAACCAGACTGGGAAAGTGCAATAAAATGCCCGTTTCCTGATTCTATCGAGTTGATTTTTTCAGTCTCAAATTTATGTAGAACCGTTTCGTCTGGTGATCCTGCTGCGTATATAGTGTAAATACACCCGTCAACAGTTAAAAAAACCGTCGCTGTTCGTGTTGAGAGGATCTCTTTAACTGTCGAAGAAGGGATGACCTGCATTTCTTGTATTTCTGTAATTTCTCTGTTTCCTCGAATTCCAAGCAACCCTTTATGGTTGTCTCCAAAAGCAAACCAAAACGCCATTTTTTAAGAATCCACAAATAGAAAAAAATGAAAAATGGTTATTTGGGTTAAAGTTAATTTTTTTCTTAATTAAAAATGTCATAATTGAGGAAATATGAACACTCCTGCCAAATGGTTCTTTCTATTTTAATGTTTCTCAAATTTTTACTTTTTATTTGATGCCACTATGGAAGCAAAATTTTTCGAAATTTGTTCATTTAAGGGACCATTCACTTACAAGGAATTTGTTCCCTCTTCATTTTTTTTGACCTGTTTTGTCTTGTATTTGGGGTTGTGTTTTGATATTCTTTCAAAATTAAATTGTTAAATTTTATGTCCCTTTTCTACAAAATTCATTTTTAATTTTTTAGTTTTTTTTTTGTCTGAACCATTTTTTATGTTTCAAATAAAAAAAGAATCTACCTAGTTTTAAAATTAAACTATAAATTAATTAGAGATGCAATAAAAAGAAATCAATATACACTGTTTATTTTTGATGAGTGTGATAAACCAAACCATTTTTTTATTTACACAAACCCAGATAAAATTATAGTTTAATTTTCTTAACACAATTTTGCAAGGATCAGTCCACTTTGTTTTGATTCATTTTTATAATCCAAATCAAACTTTATAAGACTTGGAAAGAAACTGAAATAACATATTGATATGAATTTTTTTATTGAGAAACTTTGAAAGATATTTTGGATTTCAGAAAGAAGGAAAATTCAAATTTAGGATTTTAAAATGATCATAAATTGGTGGTTAGTTTTCTAAAAGAATTATTTTGTAATTTGAATTATTTTCCTTAAAAAGTTATTTTTTATTATTCGATTCCCAATTTTGATTGATTTTTTTTTTTTTTTGGCTATTATTAAACAAATAAATTTATTAATCAAATCACAAAAATCCAAAACAAAACTCTATTTCACTCAAAGTAGAACTTCCAAAAATTAAAAATTCAATTTTTTTTTTTGAAAAAAGAACATAAAATTGTTTAGAAATAAGGTGAATAATGGAATTAATGTTAGAGTTGATATTAATCAAAGAAAAACCTGAACATAAGAAAAATTTTCAAAAAAAAAAAATAAAATATTTAAAAAAAAAATTGGGACAAATTCATCAGAACATATTAGAGGTTTTGATGAGAACATATATTATCATAATATTAACAATAAAATCGTGATTAGTCCAAATTTATCGCGATATTCAACATTATCGCGATATTCACATTATCGCGAAAAAATGAAAAATTATTTTTTTGAAATCATCTTAAAAAAAATCTTAACTTTAACAAAGTCTTGAGACTTTTACAACACTTTCCCCTTTCATAAATGTCAGAAAGTGTTTGTGAGTGTTGTGGACTGTCTTCAAGTGTTTGAAAGTTTTGAAAGACAGAAAACTTTAAAAAGGGATTGAGTTTGGTTTGTTGTGGAAAAAAGTTTTATTCTTTTCATTTTTTTTTTAACAAAATAAAAAATCTCAACCAAAGTTTATGATCAAACTAATAATTCCCCATTCCAACAATATAATTGAATATAGGATAGATGTATTTTCGTACAATGGAGTTGTTACCTTCACAATTTTAAATAGCAAAAAAGAATAAAGAATAATTTTCTTTCTTATTACTGATCGGTCAAAAAAAAACCTCTAAGCTCTAATTGTGTTTTCTGTCCAATACAAAGATGCTCAAAGAAGAAAAAGAACAAGAAGACAAGAAATCTATAAAAAATCTTAATAATTGGTGATCATCTGACAAGGATGTTGTGAAAGCTAATGAAAAGTTTACCAACCCCTTTTAGCTTTCTGAGAATATTGAAAATCTTTTAACCCAAGATCACATTCTTTAAAGAACGGACAAAGGGTTGGTTGTTTTAGAAGGTCTTTTATTCAACTCAATTTACAACACAACGATTAACTGAAAAAATATTTATTTCTATTTATTTCTTATTGTTGTTGATCTTAAATGATCGATAGATTTGTTAACCAAACAAAAATCAAAGTACAATAAAACTCTTGGATTTGATCCCTGATTGGATCAAGAATCTTTTTTCTTGTTTTTTCAAAGAATGACTTTTTTTCACCTAATCTATTTTTTGATCAAAAAAAATTTTTTTGTTTAAATATTTCTCAATTAGCCCAAAAATACATCAAATATTTTATCGCGATTACTTTTTAATCGCAATATTATGGCATTTATCGTGATTTTATAGAATTATCGCGATTTGTTATATTATCGCGATAATATTGAATATCGCGATTTTCTGATATTATCTCGATTTGATGGAAATTATCGCGATTTTTGTAACTTTATCGTGACAGGATCATGTTATCATCAAAACCTCTATTATGTAAATTTTCTCAATTACTTTAGAAATTAAAATTGTTGGCAATTACAATTGTTAATAGTAAATGTATCCATTTTTGATTGGTAAAAGATATCACAAACCTCAATTTTCTTAATGTTAATTTAGTGTTTAAAACGTTTTATAATTTAAAATTGTATTTAAAATCAAAATAAAAACAGAAAAAGAAAAGGTGAAAAAAGAAAAAAAAGGGAAAAAGATAAAGTAAAAAGCATATGACAGAAAAAAAACTATTACAAAATAAGAAAAAAATACTTTTAATCAAAAAATTGAAAATTTATTTTGAGAAGAATAATAAATTAAAATCATTGAATATGTTCTATTTCTTCATTATCACTATATAATTTGGACTGAAAATAAGTTTATTTAAATATTTATTTCATAAAAAGTTTAATAAAAATATAATTTTTGATTAAATTGTGTTAAATATTAAAAAAAAACGACAGTGCCATTTTAGAGAAAAAAAAATATTCATCAAGTACAATATAAATCATTTGTAAAATAACGATCTATAGAATACACTTCAATTTGAAATCGGTTTATATTAAATAAATTCTAATTTTTATTGATTTAAATTGTTTTATATTGAAGTGACCAAACATTTTAAAAGTATTCTAAATAATTTCAAATTTGATCAAATTTCAAAATTGGTCAAATTGAAATTTTTGTTAATTTTTGAAGATTTTATTGATTATTTACGCCAGTATAAAATGTTTTTATTTTTTTAAATTATTGTGGTGGGGGTATCAATAAGATTAATTTTCGATATGTGGTGTTTCATTACTTACATTGTATAAAATTCAACAATGTTTAAATCTTCAATACTGCTTTTAGTTCCACTTTTAAATACACAAAATAACAATGAAATTTAAGGCACAATATACATCTCAAATTACGGTACAAAATTCAAATTCTAGTAAAATAATTTGTATAAAATAAAAATTCTAAAAAATGTGCTTTAATTTGAGATTTTTATTTACCTTAAATTAACTTGTTATTTTGTGTTTTAATGGTGGAATTGGCTGTAAATATTTTTATAAATTTATTCAAACCCCAATTTTAGCCACCAAGGTTAAGTGGTAATTTTTACTACATAATATAAATTATAAAAATATAAATAATCTCTTAATTTTTTTTTTTCAAAATTCTGTAAAAAATTTACTAAAATATAATCAAAAAAAAATCAACTAAAGTAACCCCAACATACCGTTTTTTAAACTAATATATATTAAACTACCAAAGGTGGATATTAAATGCCTATAGTCGATATATTTCAATATAATTGACTATTTTGAACAAATTGAGAAATTCAAAATTTTTGAAATTTGACCAAAACTTGAAAAATACTAATTTCCCCCATTTTATTAGCGTGTCCATATACTCGTGGTTTAAAGGGTAACAAATCACCACATAATGAATAAAACTTGATCTCTTAATTTTTAATTTTTTTTTACACCATTCGGCTTTTATGGTACAAACTTTCAACAAAAATTATAATACAAAAAAAAAATATCAAATTAATATACAAAATTTAAATCCTAATACAATAATTTCTGTAGAAAATATTCGAAAAAAATCTGTGTTAATTCGGGTTTTTTTTTTTTTGTGACTTAAATTTCTTTCAATTTCGGTCTTTTAAAGTGTTATTAAATGTATAAAAAAATATAATAAAGAAATAAACTATCAAATTCCTAAAAATAAAAAAGAAAAATCTCTAGTATCTATTATTTCACAAAAAAAAGTAAAAAAAATTCAAAAAAAAAAGGATACTAAAAAAATACAAATTGTAAAAATGTACCTATTTATTTTTCAAAATGCACAATTATCTTTTTGTTGGTTTAACGTCAAGAAAAAAAAACTTTTATCAAAATCAAAAAAAATCCTTTTACATTCAGACAAGTCACATTTGAAATTGAAAAATAAAAATTTATATAAAAAAAAATAAATTCCAACAGGTACACTTTTACCTTGAAACATCCGAATCGCATAAATAAATCAAAAAAAAACAATTTCGAAATAAATAATTGAATTCCAATAAAACTAAAAAGGATTGGGAAGGAATCTAAGATTTATTCAAGGGTGATACTATAAATAGTAGTAGGAAAATTGCAAATATAGATTATTTGTAATAAAAATCAATTAGACTTTTAACAAAAAGTTTCAAAAAAAAACCCCAAATTTTGAAATTGGGCAAGATTACTGAGCTCAACAGACTTAGAAGCTGAACAAATATGGTAAACGTCAAAAGAATAATAGCCAATGTCCATAAAATTTAGATAGCCCACCAGGTAGAATAAAAAATAAAACTCAAAAAAAAACAAACTCTTTTTCTTTTATAGTTAACAAATTATATATTCAAAAACCAAAATGAATTGTCGTAATTTGTAATATATCCGAAGAATTCGTTTGTAAGGTACAAAAATTGTTCCTCTTGGAAAAACTTTATAAAGTACAAAATATATATTCCTTACTGATAT
This sequence comes from Anaeramoeba flamelloides, assembly GCA_027625915.1. NCBI lineage: Eukaryota > Anaeramoebidae > Anaeramoeba > Anaeramoeba flamelloides. Next base: position 3,547,549 of record JANTQA010000032.1, on the reverse strand, counting down.
TCAAATAAAAAAAGGGAAAAATATTTTCTCTTCAACTTTCTTATTTTGACTTTTTATTTTATTAAATAGATTGATGAGGTAATACACTGAAATTTGTAATACTCATTAATTTGCTTGATACTTTTTTTTTATAATATTTTGGTATCCTCCAAAGTGAAATAAAAATCCTCAATGACATTATTGTGAAAAAAACTAAAGGAGCTGAAACTTTTAAGGAGTTTTTAGGTTAAATATCAGTTAATTATCCAAAACAAGAGATCTCATTTGTGTACTCTGAAGTAAGCATTTAATTTTCTCCTAGATCATATTATCCAATTAAATACGTGGAAACAACAAAAAACTGGATTTGTTTATATCAACAATCATTTTTTCAATTTTATTCTTCAATTATATTTCATACTAATGCCACCAAAAACCCAAAAAAGAAAAAAGAAAATAAATAAAAATTTTGTAAGTTTTACCACTCAAATAACAAATTTCTTCCAACCTCTTTGTTGTACCAAAAATTATTCAATTCTTTTTTTTTTTTTACAATACAAAAACATAAAATAAAAAACAAAAAATCACATTCACCAAAAAAACAAAACAAAATAAAACATTATAAAAATATTTACAACCAAAAGAGAAAAAGAACAAAAAGGATCTTTGTCAGAAATTTGATCCGTGAAGTTGCAGGATTTTCGCCATATGAAAAAAGAGCAATTGAAATGCTTAAACTTGGTTATGAAAAGCGTGCACTTAGATTCTGTAAACGAAGACTTGGTACACAAAAAAGAGCAAGAAAGAAAAGAGACGAACTTGCAAAGATCGTTCAACAAATGAAAACACAATCCTTAGAAAAATAAACAGTAAAGCATTTAATAAACCTGGTTTGTTATGCTTTATTTGTTTTTTTCGATCCTCTTATAAACAAAAATAAGAATTGTTTTAGAATAAACACAAGTGATACATTTATACTTGATGCTTTACATTTTTTTTTTTTTTTTTTTTTTTTTTTTTTTTTTTTTTTTTTTTTTTTTTTTTTTTTTTGATTTTTTTTTTTTGAAAGTCAATTTGAAAAATAGGAATATCAAAAAAAACAAACAAGAACCAAACCAAGACAAACACTTCAAATTTTCAACCAATTAAATTAAAAAAACAGGACAATAAAATGGATGGAAATAATTCAAAAGAAAGGGTTTAAAAGGCTGCTATTTGAAAAAAAAATTTCACAAAACAAGTTTCTGTACTAAATTGTTGATAAACAAAAGTAGTTACACTAATTATCTTAATTTGCTATTTGGATCAACAGTAAATTGAACAAAATTTTCATTCAGCATTTCCCGAAATTGTTTTCAAAATCAGGGATCAAAGCCAAAATGAAATTAGAGAATTCTATGTTTCATTTAAATTATTCTTATTGTTCCATCTTTTAGAATTGTGGACTTTGATGAATTACTGAATTCTGTTTTGACTTTTCAGGGGTGTTGCAATAAAATTTTGTTCCTTTTATTTTGCAATTAACAATAACTTCTAAAATAAGATCCATGAAAGTAATGCGATCACCTTTATCTAGGAAACTCAATGAAATTTTTTTGCTCATTCATTTTTCAATTTTAAGAAAAACAGTAACTCACATTCCAAACTAAAGAGATCATATAACCTTCAAGTGTTCATAAGTTATACAACTATTTACATTTTTTCTATCATCTTATCCACACTGTTTAAAACTGATGAAGTGGGTGGTTTGGAGCCACAATTACAATTCTTTTAGTACAAGCTTTTTGAAAATAGAAAAATTACTTTTTTTGTTTATTCTATTTTATCTTTTGAGTAAAAAAGTGAAACAGGAAAAAGGGGTGAAACTTCTTTCTTAAATTGGAGTATTGTTGAAATCAAAAAGTGTGATCAATTAACAAAAGAAAAAATAAATGATTGGTGGTAATCTGAGCATTCATCATAATACTGTTATTTTCCAATTAATAAATCATAATTTTTATATCAATCTCCAAAAGGAATATTAAAAATAACTACTACAATCAAATTACTAGAGTAAAAAAATTGTCTCAGAGTTAACTAAGGAAGTTTAATTTATTGTCTAAAAAAATCTTTTCTTAACGATGTTGTAAAGATCTTTGGGTTTTCTTTCAACTAGATAAACTAGAAAAATATTTTGGAGATATGAACCAAAAATTTCCATTATTTTATTGGAAAAGAATAGTAATTGTTTTAATAATACAACCAATTTAATAAAAGTGAGGGCAATTTCTTTTGAGATTGTCAGAATTAAAACTTTTTTAAAATAAAAAACTTCAAAAACGTTTACAAAAAGCCCACACATTTGAAAATGGCTGTAATATCTGTTATTTTTGGCTATTTTTGGTTTGTTTTTAGTGGGTTTATTATTGTGGAATATTATAAAAATAGACAATTTTTAAGATTGTAAAGATAATTAATTGGATCCCAATAAAAAAACTAAAATCTTAATATGTGTTTACTGATTTGATTAATAATAGCTATCAAATTATTATTTGTGGTTTATTTGTTTGTTCTTTTACATAATTTTATTTTTTGTTTTTTCGAATATTTTCAAATAAAAAAAGAATAATATTTTTTTTTTTTTTTTTATTTCCTACTTCATTTTTGATTTTTTTTTATTTCTTCTTTTGTAGTTGATTCGATATACATTGAAAATCTTATAGATTTATTTTTTCATTATTTTATTACAATGGTTAAAGATTGGTTTTAAATTGTATTTTAGGAAAAAATAATATTTTGTTTTTTTTTGATAAAATTTTATTCTACTATTTTTAAGTAAACAATTCTTTTATAAAAAAATTATTAAATTAATAGAAAATTAATTATTTGATAAAAAAAATGTATTAATTTTTAGATGGGGGTTTTATAATGTAATATATTTTTAAGGTGTTTTTTCGTATCGTTGTCTCTTCAATTGTATATATTTTGATAAATTGGGTTTAGAATATCAAAGAATAAACGATTTCAAGAATAATTTTATTTGGAATTAATAATGTTTATTATATTACTTTAGATATTCTTTATAAAAGAGATTGGGAACAATTTTTAAACTTTAGTTATTATTGTTCAAATTTCTTGTTTTTTTTTTTTTTTTGGTATTTTCAGTTATAAACTTTATTGGGGGTGCTAACATCCTGATTCAGTGATACTGCTTAAATTTTACATATAATATGTCACTCATATTATTTAAAATAAAAATTACCATAAATGTTAAAAGGGGTGGTTTAAAGAGTGGCAGGGTACATTTTTTTTGACAGGTTAAGCTATATAATTTTTTGTTATTCTCATTTCAAAATTTTTTTAATTTTGGTTTTTCTTTTTAAGTTTGATATTTTGATAAAATATGTTACTTATTGAAGCATTTCTACTGTGAATTATGGGTACATGTGTAGTTGGGTTTTACGGATTCTCACCAAGTGTAGTCAATTACCAAGCTTTTCCGTAATTCAACAGAATAGAGTATTTTTTTTTTCTTACTTGTTTCATCTAAATTATAGGTATCATGGGATAGAGAATGTGTTTTGCATCGCCACACTCAAAGTTTTTGATTATTTTTTATATTACTATTTTAATTATTTTGGTTTTCTTTTTTTTTCTTGGTATGATTTACTTTAATTGTTCCTTTCTCTCAATAAAATAAAAAAATAAACTTTTCAAAATATCTATACTCTGTAATTTACAAATTGTTGCATAGTGTTTTTTCTGGTCAGGGGTACCAGTTACAATGACTTTATAAAATGTGTGTTAGGGGCTTGTTTAGATATTAGAACAAATAATTTATTTGAAAAATTTCAAAATTGCAATTATTTTTTCAAGTTATTACTTTTTTTTATTTTTTTCGACAATAATACTCCGACAAATTATTTTTTCATTGTAAAATTGATAGTTACTCGGTAAAAATGTGTTATTCTAAGGTTACTAAAACTATTAAAATGGTATAGATAAATAATCTTGATTTTTATTAGAATTTGTTTTTGATCATCAATAGGTGGCCAAATTAAACCTTATTCGTTTTCTCAATAGTTTATAAGAATTTGAGTTTTTCACTTTTTGTGAAAATCGATTGATTTGTTAGTTTTATTCCGGGCCCTTTATATGATGTTGATTGATGTCTTGAATTGTGGTGTTTTCTTATTTGTTCGTCAAAGATTAATTATAAAAAACAATTGGTATTTGAAAAAAAAATATTATGTTATCTCTGACGAAAACTAATATTATTAAGTTTTGCAAAATATAAAGAAAAATCTGATTTTTTCCTATTTGCTGTAACCCTACCCACATTTTAGTAAGGATAAAACACCCTAAATACAATTTTAGAGTTTCTGGGGGTCTCGCAAAGTACCTAGCTTTTCGAGAATTCAAAATAATAGAGAAAAATCAAAGATTTTGCCCAATTCTTTTAAATTCTGGAAAAGTTAACTGTAGTTTTTTTTTTTTTTTTTGATTTGATAATTAAACCTAAAATTTAAATAAATTTTCAGTTTATTTCTCAAATTAAAAAAAGCCTAATGGCAAACAGGAGGTAATGTTGTTGAATCACCTCTTCTCAACAATAAAAAAAAAAATTCTGATTTTTTCGAATCAATTTGTTTTAGGGTGTGTCCAAATTCTTGAAATCAGTTTATTGTATAGATTAAATGAAATAATCATCTAATCATATAATTAGTGGATTTTGAAGGGATAGTGAGTTGTATTTTCTACTCCAAACACTGCATAGAGTAGACACCGTCATTGGAATTATTTGAAACTTAATTTAGTTTGCAAAAGTTTTTACAATAGAGTTTTATCGAAATTTTATGTTTTTTTTTGGATTTTTCAGATGACTATTTCTTGGTGAAAAAATTGAAAATCAACTTTGTTTGTCTCTTACTTCGCCTTCATCCGGGGCTTTTTTCAAGTGTACTCATACATTCGCATTAATACATTTAATATTTGACATTAAAGTTTGATGGGCAGAAGGTTTGTGGGATAGTCATTTTTGAATTTTCTTCAATATAAGTTTCAAATTGGATTAATAAAAAGTATTTTACCCAAAATACAAATTTCTCAAAAAAACATATTTTTTAATTGTTCCAAGATCTATAAACTTTATATTCTGGGAATACAAAATATTTGGTCCTAATCAAAAAGACAATAGCCACCAGTATACAATGAATCTCAAAATTAATGAATCATAATTTTAATTCAGTTTTCCAAAATAAATGTAATAAATCAAAATAATGCAGTCTATCCAAGGCTACTGTGAATTTTTTTCAATATCAAATTTTGATGTTGATATAGATTTTTTAAAAAGTTCAATATATGGGCAAAAAAGCTTGATTTAAATTTTTTTTTCATAAATTGATATTCGAGAATTTTTTTTGATTTGCAAAAAATAAAACTTCCGAACCCAAAACGACTCCACGGTTAATTTCAAAATAAAAAGATTAAAATTTTCATTCAGCTTTCTAAATTAATCACATTCCTCATAAAAATTAAATAAACATCAAAGTTGTAATTTTAAAAAGTCAAATAAATGATTTAAGCTTCTTTTTACAATGAAAAAATTTGAAAATGATCTATCGGTTTATTAAAATCGTTATTTTTTTTTTTTTTGATAGACGATTGAAATTTTTGTTCCTTTTATTTTGCAACAAATAGTAAGTAAAGAAAATTCATTGAGGAATGTCATTAAATTTACTCATAAAAAAAATAAATTTTTTTTCGATCACATCAGTAGTATATTTTCTACTTATGAAAACATTTTGGAAATTTTTTTTTCAATATAAGCTTTCTTATACTTTTATTCAACTTTATAAAAATCTCTATAAACATCAAAATTTGATATTGAAAAAATTCCACGGTAACCTTGGGGCAGCTATAATAATTAAACTAAAATTCCAAAAATTTGAAAAAGTCCAATTCAGAGGACTTTTAATTCGACAATAAAAATAATAAAACTATAATTGAACTTATCTCCAAAAAAAAAAAAAAAGAAAGAAAGAAAGAAAAGAACAATTCATATAAATCATCAAAGTCTACAATTATAAAAAAGGAAAAAAAGTAATTCAATTGAATTGCAAAATTAAAGAGTTTATATTTACTGTTATTTTTCAATTAATACATGAAAATTGTTAACTCAATTTGCAAAATGAATATTAATTATTACCGTTACAATCAAATTTGTAGAGTAAAAATTTTGTCCAAGAGTTAACAATGATGTTAAACTTGTTGTCATAAAATATTATGTTTAAAAGATTCTGTAAGGATATTTGGGGTATATTTCAACTAATAAAATATTTTGGAAAGTGAATTAAAAATTTTCATTTTTTTATTGGAAAATAACAGTAATGTGATCACTGAAAAAAATTTTTTTTATAAAGTTGTTTTAAAAATTTGTTTAATTTATTTTTCAACAAATAGTAAAAATTCAATAGCCCTTAAAAAGATCGAAATTTGGTAACTAAATAATAATTACACCCTTAAGATATTTGAATTTAATTATTGGTGGCTTTGTGTGAAGACTTTTTTAAGAACTCTTTGCTTTAAAATACCTTTTGGAAAAAAATTTTATCATAATTATTATTTTTAAAAATAAAGCAAAGGTTTTCCCCTCAAATACAAGCAACAAAAAATATTATTGTGTGAAAAATAAATGTTATTCAACCAAACAGCGGGATTTTATCGTTTCAATAAACAAATACTCATAAATTCTAAAACCTATCAGAACATTATCGGTCAATTTTCCTTTTTGTAAATCTTATATCGACAACTACCAAAGCATCACTTGATAAGGATTATTTTGAAGATCAACAATTTTCCAAAGTTTCTGATCAGTTAAACCAAATAAAATGCTTTATTCAAAAATAAAGTAAAAAAATTGGTAAAATATTTCATTTGGTTCCTAAACAAAAACAATCAAAATTTGAACTATGAAACAGAAAATCCCTGAATTATTCCAGTTATTTTTTAAAAATACTTAGTTAGCCTAAAGGGGAACTTGTATAAAAAATTTAATAATTTTGATAAAAAGTAAGAGAATAATTATTTTATAATTCCACAAGCACCAATTTTCTAAATAATTAAATCTCCAATTCCAAGAAACCGTTCACAGTGATAGACTTTTGGTGAAGAAAAAGATCCTATTAAATTTTCTGAGCTTTTCTAAAAATTATTTAAAATTATCAAGGAAAAAGTAAAACTTTTTATGATTTTGTAATCAGTTATTGAAAGAGCCCACCATTTAGGACCAAATCTTTCAAGAACTTTCTTTTTTTTTGAGAAAAGAGTGTGAAAAAATAGTTTGCAATTATTTTTTGATTAACATCTAAAGGGTGTAAACGAGGAAAATACTTGAAAACATTTTGATAACAACCCAATTTGAGCAATGTAAATGGTACAAGTCGACTCAAAATGCTTTAAAACAATTTTAACGACTTTAAAGCAACGTAGATCGACTGATTATCATTTTAGTAGCTACTCCAAAAATTTAAACAATCCCAACCCAATATCTCCTATTACTGTTCAGGTAATACAATAATTTTTGTGTTCAAATTTAACAACCTTTTTTGGTTGTTTGGTAATAATTTTTTGAGAGTTTTTGAATTGTTTATTTCATCTACATTAAAAAATCTGACACCAAAAATTCAATATTTTCTTGATGAATATTAAAACAATTGCCTCTTTGAGTTCAGCAATTCTAACCAAGTACAAACCTTCAAGACAAAAATGGTTGGTGTTACTTTGACATCTAAGTGTAAAAAGTCTAAAAATCCAATTGCATGAACTGGGTAAATTTGCAAAATCTCAAATTTGAATCAAAAAGCAATGCGTTTGAATGGGTTTTCGAAGAGTTTGGCTCCGAAAAAAAACAAGTACATACAAATTAAAAGGATAAACCAACTGATTGATAGATGTGTGCTCCACCATCTAAAAAAATTAAATAGTTTGAACTTGTTTTTTATTTTTTATACCTTAATTTCAAAAAGTAATATACCCTTAAGCTGTGTCTTAGTGTTTTTTTAAAAATCAAAAAGGAAACAGCCTGATTTTCCATACCTGAACACTTGTGAAAAATCTGAAAAATTATATTCCTCTCTATTTGCAAATTTTTTCCATATTCACAACAGTAAAATTGTACGTTTTTTTCCAGTTTTTTCAACAATTCTTAAAAAAATTAAGAGTCAATTTGATTGAAAAGAAAAAAAAACCGGGTTAAACCCAATTTACTTGAGCCCGTCTTGTTACCTAAGGATCTTGAAATATAATTTGTGAATTTTAAATATCAGAAAATTTAATTCAGAAAATTAAATTCACTGTTTTTTTTTTTTAATTGTCCAAATCTTAGCCTCTCTGAAATAAAACCACTCGTATTTAAAACACCAGTCCCTTTCCTATTCGGAAATGTGGTATTAGGTGAGATTATAACCAAAATAGCAAATTTGTTTTTCAATTGTTTTGCTTACAAAGAGAAAAAGCTTGATATTTTTGAAAAAAAATCAAACCTCTTAAAAACACCAGAAGCAATTGTTTACTTGCATTATTTCGCTTTAAAAAATAAAAATAAAGCAAATGACTTGTAAAAAGAAATGGTTTTCTTTTTCGTAATCAAGGAATAAGTTTTTATCAAAACACAAAGAATGCCAGAAGGCCATTCAATTTATGTTCAAAGATCCAAAAGAAAAGGATCTTTTTGAAAAGTTTAACAAAAAAAAGAAAAAGTAAAATCGTTGTAAATCTATTTTTTATAAATTTGGGGAGGCGGCTATTGCCCCACATACTTTTAAACTGAACAAATTCGTTTCTCTCCAAAATTTGTTATCACCCTTTTTTGCTGATTTTTTTGTTCTATTTTGAAATCTAAAATCCATATTGTAAAAATCTCCGTTAGAAGATTATTTCTCTTGTAAAGGGGGAATTCAAATCATTCTAAAAACTGTATTACTATAATTTTTGACATAGAAGGCAGAATAACACTCTCCTGAATCATTAAAAAAACAACCTTTCACAAGAGACTTTTTTTAGAAAATTACAACAATAACTTTTTCATAACACACTTCTTTTTGTGTCCTTTAAATTGTTTCAAACGGTTTGATTATTAATTTTTGAAACTTTCCGAAAATGAACGAGCATTTTTTTTTAACATTTTTATTATGAAAACCATGACAGAACAAAACGAAAAAAACCCATCTCAGCTCTATCAACGTGCCTTTTTTTTTGGGTTAGGGGGATCGGTCACCGCAGTTAGAACCTTGTTGATGTCGCCCTTGTGTGGCGGGCCCGAATTAGGATCTTATAAATGCCTTTTTTTTAATAGCGGTATCCAACATTCTCTGATGGAAAAAATTGATAAAACTTTCAAAGAAAACATGGAAGAATACAACAATTCAAAAGAATTTTGGAAAATTACAATTACAGCAGGTATTGCAATCGGGTCTGCCAATGCACTTGTCGATACAGTCTTTGTAAGACTTTTATTCAAATAGTTTTTTTTTTTTTTTTTTTATATTATTTTTTATTTTAATTTGATTAAACTCTCCAAACAATCAAACAAAAGCAACAATAACCTTTCTAAAGCTTTCTGAAACTTTTTTTGAATATATTAAAAAATAAAACAAATAAAAACCACCCAACAATAGACAAATGTTCACAACCATCACAAAGCAAAAAGAAAAGAGAACCCAAAACCAAAGAGCCCCATCCACTCCGCATTTGATTTGGTCCATACCAATGGAGTCCGCTCCCTTTTCGACGGATACTTCTCAAAAGCTTTTCACAAATCACTCTTTACCACATCATTTAAAACATGCCTCAGTTTTAATAATCGGTTGGTTAACAAAATGTTACCAGGAGAGCATGGAATCGTACGAATGGTCGCACAGCCATTCCTCACAGCCGGACTTTCTGGCGCAGAAGCAATCTTATTTTCAAAGCCTGTCGAAGAAACAGTCCGTGGGCTTATGTCCGGAGAAGGTGTCGAACCCAAAAAGCTTGCGAAAGAAACCTTACACGCCGCAAAGACAATCTTCCCTTCCATTGGATTATCAGTTACACTCTGGTCAAATGGAAAGAGGGCTTTGAAACCTTCACACAGAGCTATTAGAGATGTCTTTAACAAAATTCATTCAAAACATTAAATAATTTTGAGAAACATTATTTAATTTTTTTTTTCTTTTCCAAGGCTGTTTACTTTTTTTTTTTTTTTTTTTTTTTATATTTATTTTTTTATTGATTTATAGTATTAGTTAGTATCCTTTTCGAAGTAACTCCAAAAAAATTTCAAAATGATTGGATTTTTTTTGGAAATAACAAACAAACCAAGAAAAATAATAAATTTTTTTTGAAATAACAATAAATTTAAATTAGAAGGCTTTCTATTTTTTTTTCCTAATTTTTTTATTTTTTGGTGTTTTTTTCTTTGAAAATGGATAAATGGAAACAAAAAGATGCATTTAGTTAACACAACAATACATTTCTGCAGGCTTGACTTTTGTTTGATCGAAGAAAACATACCTAAAGAAGTATTTTTTTTTGCAAAATCACCTTAAGCTTGGAACAAATTATTTTTATCAAATGGTTATTTCAAGATTGTTTTGTTGGTGTGTTATTAAAGTAACCTTTATAGTTTTTGAGTAAAAAAGGTCTTTTTTAGTCATTTTTTTCTTTGTTGAATTAATTTTTTTTTTGAATCTAATTTGAGATAGGAGTTTTGAATTCCCCTTATTTGTCGAGGTTTTTTTTTTAATTTTTGTTTTAATTAGAAAACCAAGAGATTTTTTAAACAAAAATAAGAATTCAGAAAAAACCTAGGCACTTGGCAACACTTACCTAATTCTTCAATTTATTTTTAAAATTTTTTTTAAAGAATTCAATATATAATGATGACTCACCAGTACCAAAACAGATATAAAATCTCTTTTATTCATAATATTACAATTATAACGTTGAAGAAAATCCAAGAGATGGAAATATGTATAACTTGATTCTTGATTGTTAACAGTAGGAAAAATCGACTTGGGATTGATTCATACTTTCTTTTATTTAAGATCAAACCCTTTTTAATTATAACCCATATACTTATTATATTGATGATTGATGAAATTACACCCATTTAAAATACCATTCAATTAATCAAAAATAAAAAATTAAAAATAAAGATTGCCTAAATTCCCACAAAATCACCCTGGCACCCCCAATACATTTGGAAATAGATGGATCAATTCGGATTACTTTTATTAAATAATATTTTATAGATACCCAACTTATGTGAATTTTTATGTTGGTTTATTATAGAGCCTATAAAAAAATTATTAAGTTATAAAATGATTTGATTTAATATCTTCCTAATATTCACAATTTATAATGATACAAGTACTTATTTTTAAGGCATTAAATTTTCCAATACACCAGTTTAAATATAGTATGTTGCAAAAAATTGAGTTTTTACAATTTTAGAGATTAATAAAGTGTTCAACACATTTATCCAAATTCCAGTAAAATTGAATATAATATCTCCCCATCTTAATACACTAATTATAATTTTAATCAAAAAATAGTTTTGTGAACACTAACCTTTCAATTTTTTTTAATAAAAATCATTTTTCAAACAATGAATTGGTGTTCATCAAATGATTTTATATTGAAAACACCTTTGAGATCAAAAATCAAAATAGAAGTTTGGGTTACTAAAACAAAAATTATGGACAAATTATATGGAATACTTTATTTATACCCAAAATTGTGAAAAAACCTTTTTTTAAAACCTTTCATATTCACAATTTTGTACTAAATTCTTTTTTTTTTTACAAATAATTGTTTTTTTTAATTCCAATATCAAGATTTTATGATTATTTTCATAGACTGGAAAATTTTGTTGAAAATTGTAACAATTTTGAATAATCTCTAATTTATTTTTTTTTTGTACATAATTTAGAAATTACCCAAATAGATGTTTTTATTTTGAAGATAAATTTAAAATTAATTCAAATACATGCCAAATTATATATAAACCAATTCTACTTAGAAATAATGATTATATCTATTATTTTTTTATGAAAACATTGCACTGTATAAAGAAAATCTAATACTTTTGATAAAATGATCAATTTAAACCAATAAAACAAATATAACAACACTTTTAACTTTATTATAAATATATTATCTGATTTTTTTATTATTTAATGATAAAGAAAATTATAATTCTTGATTGTAACCGCTAAACAAAAAATTAGGGATTAGATGGAGTGCTCAAGCTATCCAGGATTCAAAATAAAAAAATAAAATCTTTGGATTTACCCAATTCTTATAAATTCCGGAAAATTGAACAGCGTTTTTTTTTGAATTTTAAAAATAAAAAGAAAATTTCTTAATTTTTTTTTTGTTCAAAAATTAAAAAAAATCCAATTTCCATGAGATAAAATCAATCCCCTCTCTTCAAAAAATAAAAAATGAACATATTTTGGCAAAATTGACAAATAAATATAAAAAATTACAAATAAAAGAAAAATTAAAAAATTAAATAAAAATTTTTTTCTATTCTGATTTTTCAACCCTTGTAAAATAAATATTTTTTTTTAGAATTTTTTTCTCACCCTATTAAAAATTGTTTTTTTTCTTATTAAAATGATCAAAATTATGTGCGTAGAATGACTATAATTCGCGTATCAAAATATAAGCCGTGTTTTTTTTCTTCTTGTTCAAAGACAACATTCAATCGACTTTCAAATAATACACCTAAGCTCAAATCACTTTTCAAGGTAAAATACCTTGATCTATTAAGTAAAATTTAAATCAGGAATTCAATTTTTTGAATTTTTTTATAATAATCTGAATTTTTAGAGAGTTTTTATTTTTTTGATGATAAAAATTTAATGATAAATTCACTCTATTTTATTGAGATAAATTTTACTATTTGACCCTTCATTTTTCTAATTTTAATTTAAATAAAAGAACTTTAAGAAACCAATAACATATTTATTTAGGGCTTATAATCAGTTTCTATGACCAGTTGACGCACATGACTTCTATAACAAAAAAATACACTTTTATTTTGAAACTTGTATTATTTTTTTCTATATGCTTTATTTTGACTAGAGTATACCTAGTTTTTTTATTAACAAAGTAATTTAAATGAATTACTATTTGAATAGTTTTTTTTTTTTTTTTTTTTTTTTTTTTTGTTTTTTGTTTTCTTTAAAATAGACCACCGTTGGTAATGGTGAAGGAAAATCTTGTCTCACAATGCGTTCATTTAGAAATATGTTTCTTTAAAATTATGATTTGTAGAAAATTTTTTTCTCATTCCCCTTTTTTAATTTTTTGGTTTTTTCTCCACCCTTTTGCACCCTTTCCAACATTATGTTTGTTTTGATCAAAAAGAATGAACTTTTTTGTTTCCAAATTAAAGACCCAACAACTGAAGAATCATTTTGGAAAGATCTTCATTTATATTACCAAGTAATCACATTGGAAATTCTTGATACAAAATACCAATAAGAATACAAAAGTACAACCAATTCCACTTTTAAGAACAAACATTCAACTAAATTCAAGATACAAAAACCCCAAATTAAGGCACAAAATTTGTAATTTTTTTTATAATTTGTTTTACTATAATTTGAATTTTGTGCCTTCATTTGAGATTTTTTGTGCCTTAAATTTCTTTGAATTTTTTTTCTTAAAAGAGGAACTGACTGCAATTAAAAATTGCATCTTGGCCTATATTTGAAAAATAACTTTAAACATTTTTCTAAGTTATTGTCATTTTATTATTTTTCGATCCAAATTTTATCATTTTTTTTTTGAAAAGTTTGTCAACAAATCAAAACTTCTGAGTTTTAATGATTAAAACACATAAAACTTTACTGGAATTTTTTTGGGTGACATTTGCAACCCAAAAATTGCCTAAAATACTTGATTAAACAATTTATCCATTACAAAAGATATTGTTGCATTAAATGTATTTTTTTTATCTGTTGATTTCCTTTCAATTAGAATCTTTATATTTGATTCTAAATGTAAGAAAAAATAATATTAATTAAATTTGAAAATAAAAATATCATTTTTTTTAATTATATCATTGGAAAGTTTTTTAAACAAGAATTTTTTATATAATTTAAATGATTTGGTCAAAAGTTCGTATCAGATTAATAATTGATTTTTTTCTTTAATTCTTACAATTTTTTAATTTTTAACTTTTTAAAACCTATGCATAAAATAAACAATATTATTGAACAGATACCATAGATCAAAAATTATTTTCCAAGATCTGGATTGATTTAGAGTGAAAAATCGAAATATCGCAAATTTATTACAGTCAGTTTCACTTTTAAGACACAAACTTTCTACGAAATTTAAGGCACGTTAAAAAAATCTCAAATTAAGGCACAAAATTCAAATTCTAGTAAAAATAAATTGTAAAAAAAAACAATTTCCAAAAAATGTGCTTTAATTTGAGATTTTTTTTTGTGCCTTAAATTTCGTTGAAAGTTTGTGCCTTAAAAGTGAAACTGACTGTATAACTTTTACTTATCACAGAATGCAATAAAAAAAATTTGGTTTTGGATATTATTTTATCATCTTTGAATAATAGTAAAAAGTTATTTTATATTTTATATTTATATGTAGGACCGATTACTTTGTCTTTAAAAAAAAATTATTTGTTTAATTCCAATATAATAATTTGAAATTATTTTATAATTTTTTTTACTTTATTATATTGTGTATTTCCTATTGTTTAAATAACAGTTTTAGAAAATTATTCATATTAAAATTTTAATTCTGTCCAAAAGAAACAAATTTCATTTTGCTCTTGATTTAAAATTTATTAAAATTTTATCTAAAAAAAAAGGAAAATTTCTCAATAATATATTTTTTTATTTATTTATTTTTATCATAAAAATATTTAAAATTGTTTGGTGGTTATTATTTATAAATCAATACCTCGGTTTTTGAATTACTATTATCATAATAAAAATTCTCTTTTCAAAAATTAAATAAAAAATATAAATCTGAAAAGAAAATGTAAAAATGAATAATTATTATTTTTTTTTTCGATAAACTAAAAAAAAAAAACAATACATAACCACTTTATATTTGAACCATTTTGACTTTTTACTTTAATTTAAATCTGAATTGAAGACAAATAAGAAAATAAATATATTAGCAAAACAATATCATTTAAAATCTATTATTCTAAACTTGATGAAATTTAGGCAAATCTGGGGTAATTAGGGGTATATATATATATAGATATAGATATTCAAAATTGAGGCTATAAAATAGTAAGGTGTGATTATTATATTTCTCATATTTTTTCACTTATTACAGAAAATTTCAAAATAAACAAAAAAAAACAACAATTTTTATTAATAAAACAATATTTAAATTCAAAAATAAATTATTTTCAATTAATAAAAAGAAATTTAAATACAAAAATAAAGTATTAAATTATCACTACCTTATATTGAAAAAATTAATATAACTCAAGCAAAAAATTAATATTACAACCAATTGGAATTCAAAAGATGTAACCGAACTTCTTAAAAAAGAAAATTATTTCTAGAATATATTGTTAAATTCTACAAGATGTAAACGTGTTTGTATTTTTTTTTAATTTAAGAAATATATAGAAAAATATTTAAATTTTCGTTTTAATACCCAAATTTAAAAAAACCTTGACACTGTGTTTAAGTGTCTAAAATTTAAAAGGACTGAGTAAAATTATTATTTTTACCAAACTCTTTTGAATTCACAAAAAGCACCACTTTATTTCTTGGGTAAAATATTTATTCCCAAAATCAAAAGATTTTACATACATACATACGTACATACTTATATATCCCTTAGCACACCGGATTTGCCTAAATTTCATCAAGTTTTTTAAATTAAATTTAAAATGATATTGATCTAATAATATATTAATTTTCTTATTTGTCTTTAATTCAGATTTGAATTATAATAAAAAGTCAAAATAGTTCAAAGATAAAGTAGTTAAGTTATTGATTTTTTTTTTTGAAATTGAAAAAAAAAAATAATAATTATTCATTTTTACATTTTTTTTAAAGATTTTTATTTTTATTTTATTTTTTTAAATCAGAAATTGTATTCCATTAAAAGTAATTCAAAACTCAACACATTAATTTATTAATAATAACCACCAAACAAATTTTGCTAATTTTATGATAAAAAAAATAAATAAAAAAATAAATTACTTTGAAATTTAATTTTTTTTTTTAGAAAAAATTTCAATAAATATCCAATTAAGAGAAAAATAAAATTTATTTCTTTAGGTCAAAATTAAATTTTTAATTTGATTAATTTTTTAAAACTTTTATTTTAGCAATAGATAATAATTGAAAATCAAAAAAAAAAAAAATTGTAAAATAATTTCAATTTATTAAATTGCAATAAAACAAATATAAATTACTTTTTAATCAGATAAAATATTTATACCTAAATTTAAAATAAAATAAAAAATAACTCTTAAATATTATTCCAATATAATAAAATAATATCCAAAACCAAATTTTTTTTATTGCATTTTGTTTTTGGTAAAAATTTGAATAATATATTTGCGATATTTGGATTTTTCCTTAATAAATTAATCCAGATCTTGTTAAATAAGTTCTGATATATGTTCTCTAATTCAACAATATTGTTTATTTTATGTCTAGATTTTAAAAAGTCAAAAATTAAAAAATTGTAAAAAATAAAAAAAAAATCAATTATTAATCTTACTCGAACTATTGGCCAAATCATTTAAAATTGAAAAAAAATCTTGTTGAAAAAATTGTAAAATTTTGCAATGAAAAAAAATTTGATTTTTTTTTCTAATTTAATTTATATTTTTATATATATATATATATATATATATATATTAAATTATTTAGAATCTAATATAGAAATTGATATTGAATAGTAATCAGTAGATAAAACAAATTTTCTATGTGATGTTATAATAACTTTGATAATGAATAAATTATTTAATCAAGCATTTTAGGCAATTTTGGGGTGCAAAGTCCCCCAAAAAATTTTCAGTAAAGTATGATGTGTTTTAAATGTTAAAACTAAGAGGTTTTTGATGTCTAGACAAACCTTTTCAAAAAAAAAAAAAAATTATTTTGAAAAAATTTGGAAAAATAATAAAATCACAATAACCAAAAAAAAATTCCCAATGTTGAACATTTTTTTTCAAGTTATTTTTTTATTTTAAGTAACTATACAATTTTTAATTATAAAATTTTCTTTCTAAGATAATTGTTCATTAATTCTATACCTTATTATCCTTTGATAACATTTCAAATTAAAAATTTTATTTGAATTGTTTTTAGGTTATTTGGTGTGCTAAGGGATATATATATATATATATATATATATATATATATATATATATATATATATATATATATAAACCTTAAGAAAACCGCCATTATGTTTTTTGACTTTTTGAAATAAAAAGAAAATTTATTGAATTTTTTTTTTTACAAAAATTAATTAAAAAAAAACTTTGCACTTGACGACACTCTACAGACATTTTTCAGTTGTTTTCTAAAATACAAAAGAATAGAGAAAAGTTATTTTATTTTACTCTATTCTTTTGAATTCTGGAAAACCGCCGTTAGGTTCTATTAATATTAGAAATTAAAAAAAAATTCTTGGCACTCTACAACACTTCTAACTTGCATAATTTAGCAATAATAAAAAATCAGAAATATATACTTCAAACTCAAAAATATTTAAGTTGTCCTTCAAGTTCAAAAGATCTAAAATTCACAAAATTTACTAACTGTTTAAATAGATATTACCATGTAATCAATAAAAATTCAAATCAGTTTTGTCCTTTATGTTTAAAGTATAAACAAAAGGAAATTATAGAAAATATAGACCATTTTTTATGGGTATGTCCTTCCTATGAAAAAGATAGAATAATTTTTCACGATAAATTAAAAGAAATAAATCTTAATAAAATAATTTTAAACTGTAACATTTAAAATTATTTTCATTGACGAATAATTGTGGAATCTATGATTTTACGCTTAAATTCCGTTTAGTAATAAAAGTCTAAGGGCGTTTAGAGTGTAATTTCCACTTCTTCAATAATAATAAAAAAAAAAAAAAATATAATTTCATCTTTCAAAAAGAATTTGTAATGTGTATTTGACTTTTAAGACCTACTTCTTGTTCTTAATAAAATTCTTTTCACCATAACAAAAAATATACCCTGGAAACGATTTATTTATAACTTTTTTATATTCAAATAATTCTTATTGAAACGATCCCATCAAATTATGAATTGAAATAATTTGCAAATGGGAAGATAAAAATAGTTTGTATCAATTCCTTCGAATTACAAAAATGTTAAATTGAATTTTTTTTATTTAAATTTTTTTTCAAAAAATCTCTTTAAAAATAATTCTTAGGCTTGTTATTATAAATTTAATTCAAATCCATTCCTGAAAGTTAAAGTATTTTAATTTTTGACGGATGTTTTTTCTTTTTTCTCATCTACTCATGAAAGAAAAAATTAAGAACATTTTTTTTTGAGAAAAAATGGTAAACTAAAACAAAAATTTATATAAAAATCCAATCCGAAAAATATATCAAAGCAGAATTTTAGTAAACTATTTTAGTTTTTGTAAACCGGCAATATCCATAAAAATTTATTTATTATCTTGTAATATATAAATATATTATTAAATATGTTTAAAATAATTAAAAATTGGGATTTAATATGAAAAATTTACGAATTTCTAATATTTCCTTTTTTTTTGCTTTTATTTGGATTTTTTCAATTAAGAAAATATTTTTTTAATTATTTGCGATCATTATTTCTTAATTATCATATTTATGTAGTCTTTCAATAAAATCAGTAATTTCTTCATCTGAATATTTTTCTGCTAGAGATGGGATCAACACTTTAGCCTCTTCTACATCTTCAGGAAATAAGTTTGCTAAAATCGTCAATTCAATTGGATCTAATTCTTGGAATTCCCTATTATTTAAAATGTTAAAAATAAAAACAATATGAAAATTATTTTTTTATTAGTTATTATCAATGTAATTTACACTTTTCATAAATGCTAATAATAATTTTTATTTCAAAAAAATAAATACAACTATTTTAAAAAAGTAAGAACTAAAAGTTTTTGAAAAGATGTTGCTTAAGTTATTTGAACCACTGTTTGAATCAAGCAGTTTAAGTAACACTTTTAAAAACCTTTGTAACCTATTTTTTTTAAAAACAGCCATAATAAAAAAGTGTGGACTTTTTTGAAGTTTTCCATTTTAACAAAGTGAAAACTTTTTCAGAATTAAAACTTTTTTTAGACAGTTTTCTATTTTAAAAAAGTGAGGAATTTTTAAAACTTTTATCAAGTTTTCTATTTCAATAAAGTGGTGCAAAGTTTTTCAGAATTAAAAATATTTTGAAAAGTTTTCTATTTTAATAATTTGAAGCCCCAACCTTTAAATGAGGGTGTAGAGGTTGGTGTGGTGAGAAAAGTACTTTTTTTTAAAAAATTACTTTATTCATTAAAAAACCTTAAAAAATTTTTAATTCTAACAAAATCTTATAAAAAAAAAAGTCATCACTTTTTTAAAAATGGCTGTATCAAAGGTATTTTTTTTTTCTTTATTAGTTTATTGATCAGAAATTTCCATCCATTTTTTAATATTCACAAAATAGAAGAGTTTATATTATTTTTGGTGTCAATCACTGGAAATTTGAAAAAAATAAAAAACACAGAAATTGTAGCCAAAGGCGATATTTAAATTCCATTTGGAGTCTCCAACCTTAAGAAACTTGGTTTAAGAAACAATATTACAGTTGTACCACAATATAAACAATTCTAGAGAGCAAAAAAAGTAATAGTTCTTCAGTAATTGTTATCTCTTTTTTGAGTTGCACAATTTTCTTACTCCCGATTTTTGAAATTGGGTTTTCTTGTAAAAAGTAGACATACATTGACTAATATGGACTGATCTTGAACTGTTTTTTTTTTTTTTTTATTCACACTTTCAGTTTTTATTTGGTAGTAATTAATCAAAATAGGAGTCTTTATTTTTTTTTTTGCTTAGTCGATCAAATAAATGTTAGAAATTTCTTTTTTGTTTTTTTGACGAACAAAAGAACTTTTCTTGTTAATTTTCTTTTGGGAAAAGATGCTAAATAATTCATAAATAGTGAAAAAGGAGTGTTTTACAGTTGCTTAATTGTACACTAAATAAAAACTAAGATCTTAGTCACCCGAAATAAAAATGATAAAGAATTCTTTTTACTAAAAGTAAATAATCAAAAGGATCTAATAATTTATTAAACAACTTAACTCCACACCAATAGAAAAAACAATCCGAAAACTAAAGTCAACAGTGCATAAGTTTTGTTGTTGTATCAATTTTTTTTTTTTTTTTTTTGGTGGTTTGGAATTAATTAACGTGCTTGTGTTTGTTAAAAAAATGACAAAAGTAAAAACAAAACAAAAAAGCTTTATGAAAAAAATTAGTTACACTTTAATCCCAGAAATTGTTTCTTTGTCAGTAAAACGTGAAAATCTTTTCACATAACGTAGTGTTTTGTTGAGGATCTCTTCTTTATTTGGATTTGTAACTTGTGTTTCGTTTGATTGTTCGGTTTTAATTTGGTTCAGAATTGATTGAACCTCATTCAGCATTAAAGGTTCATGTTTAACAAATTCACCAAAATTCATTTCAAAAAAAATATGTTTATTAAAAAGAAAACTAAGAAATAAAAAGGATAAAAAAATGAGAAAGTCATAAACAAAGGTATAAAAATTATCAAAAGTCTGTTGATGGAAAAAGAATTCAAACAAAAACCCAATGCAACTCTGTGAAAAAAAGAAGGATATCGTTTAGAATTCTTTCAAGTGATGAAAACTAAAAGGCTAACCAAAAAACAATAACTTGTTTTTGTAAATTAAAGAGTTTTATTTGTTGTTGGTTTTTGAAACATTTTTGAAAGTGTAAAGCAGAATGAAAATTAAATTCAGTTTATTTTTCAAAAGAACAGAATTCAACCCTTGAGTGTTTGGTTTGTTAAAATTTATTCTCAATATTTGAAAGTTCTTGATCTTCTATTGAAAATCAAACAAAATAATTCATTTTTTGTCAGGTAATCTATCAAATGTATTCAATACACTCAAGCACTGAAGAACCAAATTCAAGATCTCCATCATCATCTTCTTCATTGTTATCTTCTGAAAACAAGATAGAAACAGATTCAGACAACCAAGAAACTGATTTCCTTCTTGGTGAAAAGATTACACACCGCAAGGATAAACTGAGTTTCAAATCACAGTTTATGGCCTTGCTGAAGAAAAATTATAAAATACAGCTCCGCTCAAAAAAGACAAATGCCTGTATCTATATTTTCACGATTATTTTTCTTGTCTACGTTTTTGGAATTGGTCTCTTGGTGTCCAAATATTTAGATAAAACCATCCCTGAAAACATAAATCCACCAAGCTATTCATATGACATTTTAGATAATAAGGTTATTAACTATTCCGATCTGCAATTCAATTCAAATTACACTTTTAAGTCTGGCTTGGGCCCATTGGTCGAAGAACTCACACTTTTCACGAGCAGAATTAACAAATACAAGTACCCGTTCAGCCCAGGAATTAATGAGTTAAAAGACAAAAGTATGATGGATAGGTTTCTTTTTCAGAAGTTTACAAGGGGAAGCAACCTGACACTTGATGGGGCCCTTCTGTTCCATAATTTGGTGCTGTCCAATAAGGATCCTACAATCAATTTCACCATATATTACAATTCTACTGATACCAGAAATCTTTTTATTGAAATGTATAAACAGGCCCAGGCAAAAGGTACTCTTTGAATTTGTTTTTTTTTTTTTTTTTATCCTTTAAAGCTTTTGGAAATCACCAAAATTAGCCATTAAAACATTTCGAGTTGGGGAAAAAAGAAGAGTCATTGAAAACAATCATGAAAGGGTTGTGTTTGTATTTCCAAATGCTTGTCTAAATTTCAGGCAAATTCAATCTTTCTCGATTTTAATAAAGCCATAGTTCGTTAGATATGAATAAACCCAAGAAAGCAATTTTTGTGATTCACTATTTGAGAAAAAAAGTTTCACACTATTTTTAATTGGCAAAAATATAAATAAAAACTGAAAAGAACATTATGAAAATTTTTATTATTGTCACAATACAACTAAGTCATTGGTAAATTTCAATTCTGTAATAAAACTAAAACAGGAAAAAAAATTTCAACAAGATTTTTAATTGATAAAATCTTAATAGAGTCACAGAAACCTGAAAACGAAAAGTACAATCAAACAAAAGAAGAAACCAATTAACTTTTAATAAAAATTCATCATGTTATGAATTGAATCAATCCAAACAAAAAACACAACTTTGATCTCCTTTTTTATCGAAATTTGATGAAGTGATTTTGGAGATCTCAAAAATATTCAATTTTTTAACAAATTTTTTAATAATAGAACAATCAAATAAAATGCCATACATACAAAAGATAATATCATATAAAACTGTTATTGTGCTGAATCCTCCATTTTGTCATAAATCATTTATTTTCTCCTTTACTAATTGATCTTACTTTTCATTTTCAGGTTTCTGTGATTCTATTAAGAGTTTCTCAATTAAAAATCAAGTTGTAATTTTTTTTCTTCTCACTTTTTTCCCCTTCTCTCTTTATTTTTGTCCTTCCACACACCCATATATATATACCTCACAAAATTTTAAGAAAAAAGTAAAAAAAAAAAAACATATTTTATTGAAATGATAAAATTAATTTTAAGGACAAGGCTTTTAATTGAAATTCAAAGTATTATGTGTTTTTACCAGTATTTAGAGGTTGGTAAATCTTCCAAATTTTTTTGTCATCAAGATCTAAGAAGTAAAAAATGAAATACTTTTAAGAAATTTATCTGTCCACATTCCATAAAATGAAAAAGAGTGATGGGGGGAAATGACTTTTTGAGATAATTTCTTTAGTATCAATTTTTAAAACCCTATCAATTTGCCGAGAAGTTTCTATGCTTTATTTATGATTGGGAGTTAATCTGAGAGGGTTTTAAAAAATGTTCTAAAAGGTCAAAATGGGAGTTTTGAAAATTTTTGATGAATAATTTTTTTATCATTTCCAAAAAAATACAGATTTGGATAAAGGCACTACAATGGGTTTGGTATTGTATTGGATCCACTAAAATCGTCATTTCCAAAAAAGAAAGATCATTTTTTTTCTACTGACACAATATTTTTTTTTTTGAAATTACAAAAACTGACTAATTTTTGCAAATTTAATTCCCATAAGATCGTTTGACGCAATTTTTTAAAAATATTTCCCACAACAACCCCAGCAAAATTTTACTTGATACAACCAATTTGTTTTTGAGAGACACAATTCAAATAAAAAAAAAAATTATCAAAAAAGCACCAATAAAATCGAAATGTATTGGGTATTTGGTAATGTACGTTCTGTTTCAAAAGAAAAATAGATAAAATACCCCCGTCTCGATTATGGAGGGGAATTCAATCCAAGAAAAAAACAAAAGAACCAAAAACAAAAAAAAAAAAAAAAAAAAACCACAACTCCTTTTTAATAATTAATAAGATTTATAGAGACAATGTAACAATTCAACCTAACACAATGGTCAAAAATCATCGACAATACAATTATTTTGAATTAAAGTAGTTTATTGAGAGTGTTTTTAAGGTTAAAAAAATTGTGGTTATTTTTCAATTTCATTTTCACGTTCCTTAAGAAGTGTTTAAGTTTAGGTATCTCAAAATTTCTTCTTTATTTTTCATTTAAAAATTGACATAAAATGATTTTTTGATCCAAATAGGAAAATATTTCCAAGATCTTAACTTCACTTTTTAAATGAAATTGGAAACAAATTATGCTGAGACAAGTTGGAAAATTGCAAATGTACCCACTAATAAGAAATTTAACGAATTCATAACTCAAATAATAGCATTTAAGCAACTTGTTGTTTTTAATTTTTCCACCTTAAAAACAATTTCTTTTTGAAAACAATTTTTTTCTTTTGGTAGGCTATTTAGCTTAAAAATAATATTTTGTATTCTATTGAATTTTTTTAAGTGTGTTACTATTCGTAAAAATCGTTTTAAAATTTTAATTTTTCTGGTTTTAAAGTTGAATTTTTAAAAAGATCTTAAAAAATTGTATAAGTTGATGATTTTTTTTGGGATTTAAAAAGGGAAATTCGACTAAAAAAAAAACAAAATAATTTGTTTGGTGAAAAGTCATTTTCAAACATTATCAAGTTATTTTTTTTTGTAAAATGGGGTTTAACTAATTTTGGATAAATAATTTATTGATTCAATTATCACCAAATTCTTTTCAATAAGATAAAAAAAAAATGAAAAAAATTAAAAAGAAAAAAAATTTCAATTAAGTAAAAATATCTAAATTACGATTTAAGTCGTTACAAAGAGCAAATTGATTTTGAACCCAGATATTATATCATCAAATGTCGATATATTGAGACCAACTATAAAAGAAAAACAAAGAAAAAAATAAATTGAAACAAAAACCTTCATTAAAATATTTTAATAAATATTAGAATTTTGTCAGAAAGATTCAAATGTTTTTTTTTTTCTTCCAAAAATACATTTTTAATGATTACCATTTCGTGAATCAAGGAATTTTTAAATATTTTATTTTAAAATGAATTGAGTAAAAAATTGATTTTGTTTGCTTTGATGAAACATTATTTCAATATACCTTTTTACCAATTCCCAAATGATAAATGAGAAAAATCACATTTAGATATAAAAAAAATTCAAGAAAAAATTAACACAAATAACTTTACAATTAAAAGTTTTATGAAATATTTTAAATTATTTTTTAAAAATTAAGTCTTTTTCTTTAAATATTTATTTCAATCATAAGGGATAAAGTATAAATATAAATCTAATATATTTTGAAAGATTATCTAAATAATTGATTTTTTTTAAAAAAAATGTGTTCAGAAACTAATTTTTTAAAATGATAATAATAATAATCTCCGCAAAAATTATTTTTTTGTCAAAAATATTGTAAATTTTATTTATTTATTGATGGAAGAAGTGTAAATTATACTCTAGATGTCATTTTACTTAAATTACCTCAAAGAAAACAAAGCCTAAAATCATAAATTTCACAATTGTTCAAGGGAAAAACACACCCAATTTTTTTTATCTTTGAAAAGCAAAAGCAAAAAAATTGAAAATTAAAAAGGAAAAAAGAAAAGGAAAAAAGAAAAGGAAAAAAAAAAAAGAAATTTAAAAAGGGTTTAGAAGAAGCAATTGGCAAAAAATCAAAAAAAAAAACAATGCTATATATAATTAAGAACGCCTAAAATCACAGCCACGATACTTTTCGTGAGTTTAATTAATTTGGTGAAAATTGATCATGAATGTTCACTTGGGGATCGTTTGTTTAAGTTGTTGTAATTTCTTTTTTTTTTGATCTTATTTACTTTAAACCTTTGGTTATTTTTAGCCTTTGCTTTTTTGTTTTTATTTTCAAGTTACTCATACTTTGGTGTTTCAGTGCCATATTATCAGCAAATAACCACTTGATTTTTTCCATTATAACTCTCCTTCCCAATATAAAGAAGATTCGGTAAGGGGAAAAATGTAAAAAAATAAAATATTGTAATATTAGAGCAAAAAATAATTTATTTTTTAAAAATATCAAATTTGAAACAGCTTGCCAAGGAATTCCGAACGCCCCATCAAAACACAATAATAAAAATATAAAAAGAATATTTATTTTGATTGGAAATTACTCTTTCAAAAATTGAAAAATATTGTTTGAGTAAAAAATAGAATTAGAAAACAAAAAAAATCAACCTTTATAAATCATAAATCAAATATTCACATATTAGCAACGATACGTCAATAAATTAAATTATAATAATTAATACATAAAATAAAAAACTATATGCTTATAATTTAATAATAAATTATTAATTATTTTTTCAAACATTTTCTTGATTTTTTAAAACCAAACACGGCATTAAATCAGAGATTATACTGGAGTGGCATTGTTGTCTGTATATTCGTTTTAAAATGCATTTACCAAACAAAAATCTTAATTAAACACACAAACACACACACACACACACACATATATATATAATATTTTCGAAATTTCGTTTAGTTTTTACTGTTGTTATTCATATTTAGTTATTTTTATGAAAAAAATTAAATAAAAGAGATTTTTTTTTTTTACTAAAATTTACATTAAGAAATCCATTTCCATACAAATTGAAACACATAACAAATGTCATAATTTCTCATCATTCCAAAATTTCACGATATCATCATCGATGTACGAAGTAAGCCAATTAACCCCCCCCCGTTTGATTTTTCAATTTTCTTTTATCGATTGAATAGGTTTGACATTATATATACCAACATATGTAAATACGGTAATGAGAACATCATTCGAATACATCTGGAAGCAAGATCAGTCAAAAGATCAAAATAACCTTACGGATATTATGATCGGGCTAAAAAAGTTCCCACAAATCAAAAAAAAGGAAGTCATTGATTTAATGTCCGTTGAACAACCCTTTGCCTTTAATTTCATTCTTCATATGTTATTTCCAGTTTTCATGGTAGCGGTTGTTTATGAAAAGGAACATTTATTGGTTGACATGATGGAAATGATGGGATTAAAAATGGAAATTTATTGGTTAATCAATTTCATATTTGATTGGCTCTTATATATTCTGCAAATGATAATATTTTATATCACCTTACTAATTTTGAAATTTAGATTTATCACCCAGAACGATTTTAGTACACACTTTATTCTTTTTTTATTATGGGGTAATTGCTTAATTTTTATGGCATTTTTTGTATCCAAATTTTTTAAAAAGGTCAAGACGGCTTATATTGTCGGTATATTTTTGGTAATAATTCTAACATTTGTATTGCCAACGTACTACTGGAATATCTCTGCTCAAAGAGATACCTCAAAAATTTCAATATTCCTCATGAAGTGTATCCCATCAATCTCCTTTGTTCAAGCGTTAATAACAATTTCCAACGCCAGCGCAATAGGGCAATCCGGTGCGAAATTATCAAACGCAAATCTTGGGATTAGAAATATAGGTTCATCATATCTTATGATATCCGTGGAAACAATAGTTTTGTTTTTTTTAACTTTTTATTTTAATGGTGGGAATTTATGGTTAAAAAAGCTTTTTTCAAATTTAAGAAAGAAAAATAAGAATAAGAAAAATTCATCAAACACATTAGATCATTCAATAAATAATGATGATTTATTAAATAAAAAATCAAAAGATGTGAAAAGAGAAGATATTAGAGTAAAAAATTGTAAAGATACAATAAGAATTTTGAAACTAAACAAAATTTTCAAAGGTAAAGACGGAAATCCAAATGTACATGCACTCTCAAATTTTAGCCTTGGAATACCAACGGGAATAATTTTTGGACTTCTTGGACCAGTATGATTTTATTTTATTTTAATATTATTATTATTATATTTTTTTTTCTTCCAAACATACGGTACTTGGATGTGTTTTTTGAAAATTTTATTTAAATGATTATAAAACCCCAAATTAATTTAAAATATACGTTTAGTAAACTCTTCATTCATGATTTAAGTTTAATAAATATTCAGAACCTTTATCTTAAAATCAAAAAAATTCAATATTTTCAACATTTTATTATTTTTTAAAAGTTATTAAAATTAAAAAAAAAAATAATAAATTTCGTTTCAGTCAATGGTGCATTAAAAATATTTTCTCAAATATCAATTATTTTTAATAATTGATCTTTGAAGAACAAATAAAAAATAAGTAGAATAAAACATATCAGAAAATAGTTGGTTTGTGTATGAAAAAAAATTAAATATAATGAATAGATTTTCTGAAAAATTCAAAAACTAAAATTCTTCGGATACCATTGAGAAAAACTACAATGTTCATTTTGAATCTCAAATTGATACTCAAAGAAAATTTC
This sequence comes from Anaeramoeba flamelloides, assembly GCA_027625915.1. Classification (NCBI taxonomy): domain Eukaryota; family Anaeramoebidae; genus Anaeramoeba; species Anaeramoeba flamelloides. Next base: position 3,519,548 of record JANTQA010000032.1, on the reverse strand, counting down.
AATAGAAATTAATATGATTTTTCGACAATCATTTCCACTGTTTCAATAACATTAGAAAAACACATTTTTTTACCATTTAACGATACCGATCTTGAAATACAAAAAAAAAAAAATTACAAAATAATTGTGTGCCATGAAAAACCGAAAAAAAGAAAATAAAAAAGCACACTGAGATGAAAAAATGATTTAAATTTTCAAATTTCCAAAATTAATTTTTTTTCTTCGGATATCCATTCAAACCCTTTAAACACATGTGTATTTCATTCTTTACAACCGTACACCTTTAACTGGAAAATATACTCTTTTTTTTAGCCAAAGGGATCACAGTTTTATCTAAGAAATAGAACATATTTTATGATTTTTGTTCATTAATATTCTCTAGAAATAAAATTTTCAATTTTTAGATCTGAATCATTTCTTTTCTTTTTCAAATTTTTTTTTTTTATCAGATTTGTTTTTTGCTTTTTTTTTTTTGCTTTTTGTTTTTTTTTAAATAGTAAATTTGTTGAAAATTTTTTTAAAACTCCAAATTAACTTTAAGAAAATTGATTTTTTGTAATTTTCTTTTAAAATGAATGCATTTGATATTATTAAAAAATCTTATTTTCAACAATTTTAATTTTCCAAAGAAATTGAGAAATTTTACATGAGACATTTCAATGAAAGTGCCCAATTTTTCGTACCTTTTTTTTTCAAAATTTTTATAGTATGTTCATGTATTTCTTTTAGGAATATCAACTCTAATCGGAAGTATTTTATTTTTCTGATTATTTCTAAACAATGGTATATATGTTGATTCTTAAAAAAAAAGTGTGAATTTTTCATTTTTGAATGGGCGTCTTTGAGTGAAATGGGGTTTATATTATATATTATTTTTGGGGTTATGAATATATTTCATATTTATTTATTATAAAACTTTATTAATTCTTAAAAAAATTCGTTTTTAGGTAATTAAATATTATTAAAATTTATGAATTTGAAAAATTATTAAAAATTATTTTTTAAAATTATTTTATTCTAAAAATTCACAAAAAATAAAAAGAATGGCGCTGGTAAAACCACATTAATGTCAATTTTAAGTGGACTAATTTCACAGACATCCGGAAAGGCAGAGATTTGTGGATTACCATTAAATGGGAACAATCTTCATCAAATTCACAAATTAATTTCAATATGTCCACAGCATAATTGCCTCTGGGGAAACCAAACTGGGAAAGAAACTTTGAGTTTTTTTGCAAGATTACACGGTTTTAAGGGTAAAAATTTAAAAAAAAGAGTTGACAAGATATTAAAGGAATTGAATCTATACAAGGATCGGGAAAAGCTAATTAATAAATATTCTGGTGGAATGAAAAGAAGGATTTCATTGGGTATCGCGTTGATCGTAGATTCAAAGGTGGTATTCCTTGACGAGCCCACAACTGGAATGGACCCCTCAAGTAAAAGAAAAGTTTGGAATGTAATTCAAAATAATAAAAAAAAGAGGGCAATAATCTTAACGACGCATTCGATGGAAGAAGCTGATGCGCTTTCGGATAGAATCGGAATTTTAGCAAGGGGGCAACTTAAGGCAATTGGCCATAGCCAAGAATTGAAAAAACGATTTGGTAAGGGGTACAAGATTGTTGTTCAAACTTCAGACACTTTAAAAGATCTGGAATGCCATGATTTTATAATGGATCTTTTCCCCAAGGCACAATTATTAAATTCTCTAGCTTGTAATAGACAATATGAGATCCCAAAAAAGGATGTTAGTCTATCCAAAACCTTTCAAATAATAGAAAACAATAAAGAAAAGTTGGGTATTCTTGATTGGGGTATATCACAATCAACTTTAGAAGAGGTTTTTTTAAGAATTACAAGGGAATCAGAATTGGATAATTTTTAATTTATTATTCCATTTTTTTGTTTATAAAATATTATTATCTTCAATTTAACTTTTGGAAGAAGACATTATAATCTTTTCTTATTTTTTTTTCAAAATAAAAATAAAAACTTTATACGTGAATTAAATGAAAAAATTATTCAAGAATTTATACATATATATATATATATATAATCAAAATAAACTAGATTTCAAAAATTTTGACTCACTTTATAATGTTGTTGGAAGTTTTTTTTGAGGGTTTTATCCCATATTCTAATCAAAAAAATATTTTCAAATTTTTGGATCAAAAACATTTTTTCTAATTTTGTAAATTTTTGTTTTGCTTTTTCAAATTTTTATTTTTCTTTTGGTTTCTTTTTCTTTTTTTTTAAGACGTTTTTCCTTTTTTTTTTTGATACCTTTTTTTGCAAAAGATCATGTGGAAAAAAAAACATCTTCAAAAAGACAAATAATCACTATGAAAATTTCAACTATGTAATTTCTTTGAAAATTACATAGTTAATAGTAAAAAAACTTGATGTTAAATTTTTTTCAGAGGAAGTTCAGTTATAAATAATCGATAATTATCATTTCGATAATTGATACTCACTTTTTGTTAGTTTTTGGTTATATTTTTTTTAATTTGTAAAATAAAAAGGTTTTTATATATTCAATATGATTTAAAAGTTAATTAAAAATCTGATTTAATTATTTATTATTCTTGAATACTAATGGATATATATATTCAATTTATTATTTTGGGTGAGTAACAATTTGTGAAATGATGTTTAGTTTTATAAAAAAAATTAATTATAAATTATTCTTAAATTATATTATTTCATATGTATTATTGAATTTATTAGTGCCACTTATTAAAATGTAGAAAATTTTTCTAAAAAAGCCTGAGAATTCAAAAATGTGGAAAGTTTATTATTAAGAAAAAACTAGAAAGTCCAATATATTTTATATAAAGCGATTTGTTTGGGCCAACTGTTATATGGATTAGAATCATTTAGTTTCACAAAAGAAGAATATCAAGAAATTGATATACTAATTAATCATCATATTACAAAAAAGTTTAAAATTCAAAGATCTACTCCAGTCTTAGTGTATCGAAATGAAATCAACTTTTTACCAATTAAAATGATTGTAAACTTGAGAAAATGGAAATTTATCCAATAACTTAACTAAAAATAATATAAAAAAATTACAAAACTTAATAAATTCAACTATAATTCAATTAACAAAATAACTATTTGGAAAACAAAAAATATTAATAAATAAAAAACCAAGATAAAAAAACAATACTTTAACATTTTAAAAAACAATCAATATTGGAAAATAAAAGAATATTCTAAAATTATTAAAAATGAAAAATTTAACTTTAAAATAAAAAACTATCTAAAATTTAAATCATGTACTACATTTATTAAATTTCGCACTTTTACGTATAAAATAAAGAGATATTCTTAAGTCTTGAAAAATAAATCAGAATATGACACATTTAAAAATAAGGAAAATTGCCAAAAATTTGACTATTGAACTCAATATTATGAAAATAATAATCATTTTATTGGGTATTGTGAAAGATATAAAATCATTTGAATCAAATGGAAAAAAAAAATTGTAAAAAATTCTAGATTAAAAACTGAATAAAAATGTTATCCTTAGGAAAAATAATCGAAAAACCTTTAATCTGACTAATAAAAATTATTAAATTTATTTTTATTTTCGAGAATTTTTCATCAAAGCTCTTATAGTTCGAAAACGAAAGGTAATAATGATAAAATTGAAAATAAAAAATTGAAAATAATAAATTCCTAAAATTATAAAAAAATATACAAATTTGGTTACATAGTACCCCACTCTTCGAATGTAGTGTCTTGGTTCTTTGAATATAAAAGAATGGAGTAAAATCTTTGATTTTGTTCAATTCCTTTGAATTAAAAAAAATAAAACGAAAGTAAAATGCCAATTTATTAATCACAGTTTGTGTAATTTTTATTTCTTATTGATGATCTTTCTATCATTTTTTTACTCATTCTGTTTCAGGATGTGGATGATTTTTAATTTCATCACGTAATTGATATTATAATTTTACACGTAATATTTTAATTATTTTTCGTCTGCTCTTTTGCAATAGTAAATATTATTTCATTCTATCTTACTCTCAATAAATAAAGTCAAATATATTTTCATTTGTGTAATGCCAATTATCTAAAGATAGGTGCATTATTCAAAAAAAGTACTTTTTAACCTTATTATTTGCCATGAATTGAAAGATTAAAATCCTGTAATCATAATTGATGACTAATTGTAGATGAGTAATCTCAAGGTTAAAATTTTAAATCATTTCCTAATTAGGGAAATTCCAAGATTTTTATTGATTGAAAAAACAAAACTAACAAATAAAAAGATCCAATAATAAATAAAAATAAAAAAAAAAAAAAAAAAAAAAAATTATGAAATTTTTTGAATTGACAATTGGTAAAAAAAGAAAAGAAAAATGTTTCTAGGTTATTATATGTTTTTACAATACTTTAATTTATTATTAATTTCCTATCTTGATGAATTACATTTACATTAAGATTTTAAATAGATATTTTTAGAAAAAAATATTGTCTACAAATTCGTAACAAGAAATTGAATACAGTCAGTTCCACTTTTAAGGCACAAACTTTTAACAAAATTTAAGGCACAAAAAAATTTCAAATTAAAGCACAAAAGTTGTAATTTTTTTTTTTACAATTTATTTTACTAGAATATGAATTTTATGCCTTAATTTGGGATTTTTATTGTGCCTTAAATTGTGTTAAAAGCTTGTGCCTTAAAAGTGGAACTGACTGTATTGATGATGAGTTTTTTTAAAATTCAATTATTTTTTTTATTTTTATTTGATAATGTTTTTGTATTGAAAGATCTTTGGTTACTAAATAAAATTGTGTTTTATGAAAAAATTTGAAACAGTGTAAAAATATTAATAAACCTCTTATTGGTTGTTTTTTGTTTTTTTTTTGATTTTCAATTTCTTGAATCAAATATTTTAATCAAATTCAGTTAAAACAAAGAATATTGTTTCAAAAATTAAAATAAAAATACTTAATTCTCGAAACTAAACAACAAAGACACAAGGTTCAAAATATAGAAAAAAGAAAATATCGAAAAAAAAAAATTGAAATCTTATTTCAGAATTATTTTGAGTTTTCTTATTTAATCGAAAATAAATAATTATCAAAACAAACCAATAAATTCAATAAATCTGAATTTCAAAAGAAGAATTGAAAAAAATATATCATTTTCCAAACCAAAACTAGAATTAGATGAATTCAATGAACAATTGGATTATTAAAATTCCTTTTAGAAAAATTCTTTAGAAATAAAAATTATTTATTAATCAACAACTTTTTATCATAAAATTTTTTTCCATTCAGAATTAAAAATCAACCATTTAAAGAAGGGGTAATTTACGTTAAATGTTACAGATAAGATCAAGAAATAAATGATTTTTCTATTTTATTTATTATTCTTCAATTTTTTGATTTTTTTGATTTCTATTTTTTCATTGCTATGTAAATATATTATACTACGGGTATCTGGCACTCTTGTATTTATCAAAATATTGATGGGTTTGATTAAAGAATGATTTAAATTTTTCATTTTTTTATAAACCGTGGTACTGAAAATTTGGAAAATGTGCTAACTCCCTTAAGGACAATTCGAATTTTATGCTCTGCGAGGGTTGGAATACCATACAGTAAATGGTTCAAATGTTTAAAAAGCTATAGGTTTTGCTGAAAGTCAAAATATTACAATTTTTGGAATTATTAACGATTTGTTTGTAAATTAAAAAAATATTTTGAGATCCAAAATTTAACTGAATTCCCTCAAAAAACATTGCAAATTTGAATTACTAATTTTTAACCTATTACTGCTGTGACTTTCCACTTTATATTAAAGTATATTGATACCACTCCACTAAACTCTTGAAAGATAAATATACGAAGTGGAAAGTCACAGCAGCAAGAGGTTAAAAATTAGTAATTCAAATTTGCAATGTTTTTTGAGGGAATTCAGTTAAATTTTTGGATCTCAAAATATTTTTTTAATTTACAAACAAATCGTTAATAATTCCAAAAATTGTAATATTTTGACTTTCAGAAAAACCTATAGCTTTTTAACAAGTTTTAAACCATTTTCTGTATGGTGTTCCAACTCTTGCAGAGCATAAAATTCGAATAGTCCTTAAGTAATTATTTTTTATTTTAAAACTAAAAATTCGTTCAACAGATCATAAAAATGGTCACAAAATCTTGTACTCAATTTTTTACTTTCCTTAAAGGTTTGATTTTTAATTGTGAATCGAAAAACTTTTTGAAAAAATTTTGGGTTTTTACTTTTGCAAAAGAAAATCCTTTTTTGTTAAATTTATTCTCGACACAGCTTTAAATTAAAAATAGTTTTTGTTCAGAGACTACAACTGCATTTTTTTCAAAATGAAGATTCTTGATAATAAAGTAAGGTTTAAAAATATTTACAATTCGAACCGAAAACTCTACAAAAAACCATTTTTTTATTTTTTAAGACCCATATTTTTTTTATTGAATTAGAAAACAAAATTTAAAATGGCTTTACCTGCATGGTTTGGATGGGTCTCAGTAATATCTGCTGTTCTATTTTGGGGTAGCTTTGCAGCACCAGCAAGGTCTGTGATAAAGAAGCACAGCATTGATCCAATGGTTTATCAGGTACTCTTTAATTTTTGGATAATGTGCGTCTCATGGTTACCTTTGCTCTGGTCAAGCTTTCAATTCACATGGTTTGGTTTTTATGGAGCATTCTTGTGGGTTCCATGTTCCATTTGTTCGATGTTTGCTTTAAAATTCATTGGGATTGGGCTGGGCCAATCGATCTGGTCCGCAATCACAATCTTGGTTTCCTTCATTGTTGGTACAACATATCTGGGAGAGTCCATCAGAAGCAAAACGCCTGCATTTATTGGACTAGCTTTAATACTTGTCGGGCTGTCAGGCTTTGCATTTATTAAAATTGATGATCCAGATGAACAGAAAAAAGATAATAAAATACTTGAACAAGAAACCGACATTGAAGAAAAAAAACCGCTAATTAAAAAGAGTGATGAAGAAGAAGAAGAAGAAGAAGAGGAGGACGAGGAAGAAGAAGAAGAAGAAGAAGAACAAGAAGAACAAGAAGGACAAGAAAACGGAAAATTAGTAAAGAATAACAAAAAAAATCACAACACCGAATTCTCAGTGAAATCGAAAGCATTAGATTATGTGGATGAAACCACAAGCAGATCTAATGGGAACGAGAATGTAAAAAGTCAATCTTCTTTGTCCAGCAACATAGAAAATGATATTTTCAGCGAAGTTTCTGACAGCAATGGAAACACAAATTCAATAAACACAGCAAACGAACAAGAGCCAAGCAAAAAGGAAGCAACAAAAAGCCAAAAAAAGAAAAAATTTCTAAATACCTTTATTGGAGTAGTTTTTGCCACCTTTTGTGGTCTCTTTAATGGCCTCAATTTGGTTCCTTTGAACAAAATGCCAAAAAAATACTCCTCAATGAATTACGTTGTCTCGTTTGGCGTTGGAAGTCTATGTGTGACAATTGGCTGTTTTTTAATTTACTCGATAATAAATTTTTCGAAAAAGCGTAAAAATCGTTTTTTTGATCTGGGCCATTTGGGCAAAATTAAACATGCCATGTTACCTTCCTTTGCCTCTGCGATCTTATGGACCACAGCTTCTGTTTGTGCCGTTTATGCAAATGAAATTTTGTCAATGGCTATTGGGTTTAGTTTAACTCAATTGTGCTGCTTCATTTCAACTTTATATTCAATTTTTATATTTAAAGAAATTACTGAAACAAAAAGTAAAATCACATTTTTTATAAGTGTTGTCATTTTGTTAGTAGGTGCCTTTTTATTAGGCTACTTTGGTGAATCACACTAAATATCATCACATTTTAAATTTTTTTTGTTTTTTTTTATTTTGCGTTTTTTATTATTTTTTGTTTTTTTATTGTGTGCCTAGTTAATGTTATGCAAATGCTAAATTGTGCGCGTTTTATCTTTAAATCATTTTATTGGGTAAAATTTGCTTGAAGAAATGTGTGTTTGATTAATAATCTATTTATAAAATTTAATTGAATTAATTTTATTTGACTTAACTGTCAAACCTAAAACCCTGAAATTAAAAAAAACATAAAATTCATTTTTTTTTGATAAATTGAAAATTAAAGTCAAAATTCAAAACTTTTATTCTCATTTTAATCATAGATTCATTAATTATCAAGTAGTAATTACAAATTCTAAGTCGGGACATTGTTTAAATATCTCAAATCTATCAATTTTTGCCATTTGGCAAATGTAGAAATCAAAACAATCCTGAACAGAACTTACATTTTGACTCTTTTTGGAAAAAATCAAATCAAACAATTCTGTTTTTGATTACATGGAATCAAATGATTCTCTTTTTATTTCAATTATTAGTCTTGACTTATTTCTTGTTTGAATTTAATTTTTAATTGAATCTCATCACACTAAGAATTTAATAATTAATATTTTTTTTTTTTTATTTTCATAAATTTAATTTTTCTGGAAAAAATAATTATTTAGGTTTTTCGGTATAGATATAACCCTATCTATAAAGATATAAATTAAGAATTAATTAAGTGACATATTTCGTTTGATCTGATGTTGGTCAAATATTGAGAACTCTTTCTTAAAACAAATTATGGTGGTGATCCAAAAAAAAAAAATGATATAAAAGGTAACAACCACCAACCCATTCGACATTTGGGAGATGCAAAAAAACCTTTTTTCCCAATTATGTTTTTACTTTTTTATTATTATTTTTTTACTCTTTTTATTTACTTTCTTTCCTTTGAAAAAAAACAGAAAATACTGGAAAAAATGAGCTCAAAAAAGTCAAAGATTTTGACTTTAGTATCATTAACAGAGAGGTTAATGATGAATTGTTCAGAAAAATGAATACAAAAGAAATATACAGCATAACAATAGAATATTTTTTGACTGATATGAAAAAACGCCTATAAGAAAAAATAAATTAAAATCTAAGTCTGAATATCAAGCCATCCAACTCACCAGAAACATATATCCTCTCAATACTACTACTATTTTTATATCTTATTTTTTTTTTTTTTTCCCACTCTTCATTTTTTCTTCTTTTTTATTTTCTCTTCTTACTCCATAAAACTAAATTGAGTTTAAAATACTTCTAATGACTGTAATTAAAAGATTATTTTAATTACCCTTTGAATTAGGAGTCATAAATTTGGTCACTTCAAAACCCCCTCTTTAACAGATTAAGAGCTCTTGATAACTTAACTGTTACCAATAAAGTCTAATCTATTTACTTTCTTTCCTGTCTTTCTTTTCTTTATCTCTGTTTAGAAATATTTTTTTTCTTTTCATTTTATAAAGAAAAGATAATCTCTGAGGAATAATGTTGCCGAAATTATAGTTAGAATTAAAAACTTTAAATAAATTACTGTTTTCATGTAGTGTGTAGAATACCTAACTTTTCCAAACTTCAAAAGAATAGAGTAAAATTATATATTTTTTTCTCTATTCTATTAAATCCTAGAAAAGATAATAGTTGTTTTTTTCTTAATTCGAGAAAATTAACGAAGCTTAAATGAATTTTCGGCTTAATCTTCAAATTAAAAAAAAAAAAAAAAAACTCTAAATGTATGGTACTTTTGTTGAATCACATCTCTTCGATAATAATAATAATAATAATAATATTTGGTTTTTTTCTTGATATTTTTAGTTTTAATCATCTTTTCTAGAATCCGTATGGTTTTATGTTTATTATTCTATCAGCAATTGTTCTACTCATAATTCGAATAAAAAGAATGTTTATTTTTTTTTTTTTAATAAAGGTTTAGTACCTATTATAAAATTGTTTTTTTGATACCATAGAATCAGAATTGAAATATTTTTAATTTTTTTGTAAAAATATTTAAAAGTGGATTTTACTAAGTATAAAATGTTGACAAAATATCTATTTTATTGGAATCTTTTTCATATTATAATTCCAATTATTACATTTTTATGAATCTAAAAATTTTTAATTGGAATCATTTTGTGGCCCGGATATTCATACTACGTGGGGGTTTAAGCTCAATTCTGAATGTTCAGATGTTTTGAGAATTTAAATAAATACATGAAGACTGATTAGTTTTGTTTCCTTTTTTATAAAGCCAATTGTAACTTAAAAATATTTCAAATATACAAAATAATTTTGCGAAAGATACTCTTTGTTAATTATTTCAATCATTATAATAATAGAATTTGTTAGTGATTCGCTGACACCTTGAAGTAAAATTTAAGAATTTTATTTTTCAAATTTGGAATCTGGATATTATAAGTTCAGCCTACATACTTTTGGCAATATACAGATTTTTTTCTAAAAAGTGTTAATTTTTACTAAAACAAGATCTAATGTGTAATTTATGAGATCAACTTTTATTACTCTTTGACTAATAAATTTTTTAAAGATTGTTGAACCAGGGGATATAAATGTGATTTGTCTTTAATAACAGCACACTTTCTTATTCAGCTTCCCAGTGTTCGACACTAATCACTTAATAGAGATTTTCAGATATAAATTAATACTTTTTTTTGAAAGAGTATCGAAAAAATCCTTCTATTTATTTCCTTTAAGGGAGTAGCTACAGCCTAATACATAATAAAATTTTGAGAGAGATGAGAGAAGTCTATTTCATTTTAGTGGCATGTTATCTTAGATACTCTAAAAATTTTTTTAAAAAAATAATTCGACATTTGTTTTTTTATAAATGTTAAACAATAAAAAAAGGAGAAAAGAATTGATAAAATTGTCTCTATTTTTATTTTTTTTATAATAAATAGTTTTTGTTTTAGGAGAAGATAATTTTACATTCTTAGAATAAAACTTATAGCTATTTTTTGTATAAATTTTGATAAAATATAATCGGATTCACTTCCTCAATTTCATCAAATCCAACGATTTAAAATCCTAACCAGATATTTTTTGGGATAATTATTATTTTTTGGAATACTTCCAACCTTTATAGCCCCATTCGTATTTCCTTTTGTGGTTTTCCCAATTGTAATGTTGTTTTTAATTTTAAATCAAAATCCATTTATCCCAAATGTCACGGTAAAAAAATCTTTCTTATTGCTTTTTGTTGTCATGATAAAAAAAATTGTAAAATGATGAAATAATAAAAAATGAAAAAATTAAATGCAACAATAGAATGTTGAGATAAGGATAAAAGATAAGTCACCCAACATTCGAAACACTATTTAAAGCAATTCAACTCAACATTCTATTTTGGCAATTTCTTTGAGAACTGAAAAAAAAATTTATAAAATCTAATAAATCAAGTACTTTCAATAATAAAAATCAATGAGTTACAACCAAAGTAAAAATTATTATTTTCTGATTCTCTTGGAGATATTAAAAAAAAGTGAAAAATTTTCCTTTATCGTGGCTACTCCCTTAAGGTATATAATCCCTGAAATTTGAAAAAAGATTATCTTGTGTCGTTTGTTACCACTTGTTAATTTGGATCTTAGCTGATCGATCTTGGACTTGGTATGGATTATAATACGTGGTTCAAAATGGCGATTTTTGACCATTTATTTTTTTTTTTTTCCGAAATCCGTTATGATGAGTCTAAGATTAATAGATTGGTAGGTGTTCAAGAATAACTTTTGAATTTTAGGTTGTAGAAAAGAAAATTTTGATTTACTTTTTTGTCAATTAACGAAATGAAAAAATAAAAAGTTTTAAAAGCTCCAAATAAAACTAAACATAATTAAAAATTTCAATCAACAACCTACAAACCACATTTTTTTATAACTTAAGTCCCCGCCAATTAATCTTAAACTCTTCCATTTGGATTTCGGAAAAAAAAAAAAATAAATGGTCAAAAATCGCCATTTTGAACCACGTATTATAATCCATACCAAGTCCAAGATCGATCAGCTAAGATCCAAATTAACAAGTGGTAACAAACGACACAAGATAATCTTTTTTCAAATTTCAGGGATTGTAATCCTTAAAATCAAATAAAGCTAATCAAAATTTTATACAATAGCCCAATAAGGAAGCTTAAGTAATCACCCGAAATATCATGTCTAACTGATTTTGTGAAGATCTTATAGGTTCGTTCAACTAACCAATTAGTAAAATATTTGGGGGCTTGAAATAATAATTTTCATTTATTAATCGGAAAATAACAGTATAAAAAACTTGAATTAACTCAAAGTAGATATTAGAGACAAGTGTTTTAAAATTCTTGAGATCAGTTTAGTGTGGTAGTCAGTAGGCACCATGTTTTCAAATTATTTTCACAGTGTAATCTAATTTAACTGCAATCCAAGAAGAAATTAGAAATAATTTTCCACTTCATTTTCCTCTTTTGCTTATTGACAAATAGAGTTTTGGAAAAAATAGCTTGTTGTAATTAATTATTTGACGAGATCTTTTGGATTGGCGAAATTGAGGAAACAAATTGCTATATTTTGAATCTTAAAGTAAAAGAATATTGAAGATTTGAAAAAACAGAAAACCTAAATTTTGTGTCTATTGAATTTCATTCTGAAGAATTATTTGAATTTTGTTCCTTATGAGATTCGAGATTGAATAGGTGGAATCTAAAAAAGTAGAAAAGTTTGTTGTGTTTGAAAGTTTGGTTTATTTTAGAGATCTCAATATTTTTCTTGTGTGCTTAATTGTTTGAAAATAGATAACAAATAGTCTTGTTTTTTGAGTAAAACAAAAAATGAAATGAAAGATTGTTTAATCGTACTAGTACAAAAAAAATGTAAAATTTTACCAAACTTGCTCTAATTTGGGAGTGTTTGAAAGTTTCTGAAATTGTATGAAATCTTAGAAAAAACAAAGTTATTCCAAAATCCAGAAATTTCCAAACTCTTTTGGTGAGTAATTAGTTTCATTGGGCGAACAAAAACCAAACAAAACACTGGGGTTTAATTTTAATTCAAATCATTAATTGGTTCAATCAAAATGGAAAAATTCTTTTTGGAGTTTTATTTTTTTTTCTTTTTTCTTATTTCTTTTCTGTATGCGATCTAGCAAAGGCTACACACTTCCAAAATCACCTTTACGTAACGAAATATGTGTTCAGACATTTAGACCACAATCTTATAAAAAAATACCAACAACCAAAATAGGCTTACTGAAAATGCTTCTACATCGATATTTATCTCTCATTTTGAAAAAAAGAAATTCCAAATTTTTAGGAACATTATTTTTGTTCATCATTGCGATCTTTTTTATCTTTTCATTTACTTCAATTTGCCTTTGCGTTTCTAAGACTCACGGGACAAGTGTTGTTTCAAGAAGTTATGAGTCGAACCAAAAAGTTCTTGCCAATGATCTTCCTCATCAAATCGCTTCACAAAGCCAAATTATCACCACAGCGTACCAACAAGATCAAGCCAATTATTTACCTCAAATAAACAAAAATTTCAATGAACGTTGAGATGTTTTCTGTGATTGGATCAAAATAAACAGGTTCTAAGAAAACGATCCAAGAAATGTTGTTTCTTAATTCGTTTTTATTTTTAGAATTCCGTTTTTTTTTCAAATCACAAAAAATACACAACCAATATTAATCCCTTTTTTGTTTATAATTAAAACATTTGTTTTTCTGAATACTTTCATATTTTAAACCAAATAAAATAAAATTAATTTTTTTTTTTTTTTTTTTTTTTACTGTTGGGATTAAAATCGGTAAGATCAAAACAAAAATTGTTCTTATTCCATTAATCAATTTGGGTGGTTGTCTACAAATAAGAAAATATTATTTGAACAAGAATATTTCCATTTTGGAGTCAGGCTTAACATTTGAGAAAAAAAAAAAAAAATTATCTTAGAGAATAATGGTTATGATGCGGTGTTGTTTCAATTAGATGGATTTTCTTGTTTTTTGGTTTTCTTTTTGATAATTCCTAAAAAATGATTTTGAGAGTCTTGATTTTATATGACTTAGAATCCGGGAATAATGTACTCTTTGCCCAAATCTTAAAAGTGATTCATAATCAAAAAATAGCAATATTTAGGAGAGCTAAGTTATTTGTTTAAATGATTGGGAAGATCAAGTTAATAGAACCAGAAAGAAGGTAAAGATAAAAAATGTTTTCATTGATCAAGTTTACAGTCAAATCTAAAACCCGGAAATTTCTGAAACCCGGTAATTCCATTTTTCTGATCAATTGTAAATATTAGTAAAAAGTCAAAAATATACTCCCATTTTAGACAAATAACCCAATTACCCAGCAACTTATAACCTTTCCAATTGGGGTATTGGTTAAATATTCTGAATCCATAATTTTTAACTCTTTGGTGAATTCAGAAATCAAAAAAATCCAAAATTTGTAAAATTAATTGAGAACATTACTAAAAATGAAAATCCACTTTTGGTTTTAAATTTTGAAATAAAAAACATTTTCATACTTTTAAAATATTTGAAAGAATTTGAATTTGAGAGAGGTGTTTGATTATTGTAAATTTTCATTAAATTATGAAAACCATTTTGTCAAAAAATAAATCCTCTAAGGATTCACAATATAAATTTTAAATTTTGAAAAAATTATTAAAAGAAAGATTTAAAGTAAATAAAACTCTTATTTCATAAATGATGTAACAAAATAATTCTTATAAAGATGATTCCTAATAAATTTAGAATTTATCTAAAGGGAAAATCGCAATAAATTTGATTTTCAATTTTCACTAATGTTCTCAATTAATTTTACAAATTTTGGATTTTTTTGATTTCTAAATTTACCAAAGAGTTAAAATTAATGGATTCAGAATATTTAACTAATACCCCAATTGGAAAGGTTATAAGTTGCTGGGTAATTGGGTTATTTGTCTGTAAAATGGGAGTATATTTTTGACATTTTACTAATATTTACAATTGATCAGAAAAAGGGAATTACCGGGTTTCAGAAATTTCCGGGTTTTAGATTTGATAGTTACCACCCACTACAAAAATAAATTTTATTCACCATTTCTCATTTTATTTTTTTTTAGACTCATATTTCGCTTTAGTACAGAGAGTTTTGCACACACCCAATGGTAAACAAAAACGTGGGTGCTCTCACCTTTCAAGAACTGTAAATGTAACCTAAAATTTCATAATCTATTTTTAGAAAAAGAAAAGTCCTCTAATCAACCCGAAATACATAAAGTATTACAACTTCAAGACTCATTATTTCTTCATTGTCATTTAAAAAGAACCAATAGATACCTTTTACTTCATGAATTGTTTTATTTATTGCTAAAACAATAGCTAATTTTAGTACATTATCACCGGACTCAAATCACATTGTAAAAATTTTTTTGAAATTTATTTCTTTAATTTTCAAAAACAAGTCCCATTCCATTCATTCCTCACCAAATTATAAAACTTTTGTTTTGAAACTGATCAGCTTAATATTTTTTTTATGAGAAAAAAAATTATAAATGCAAAGTTGGTATTTTTGAAAAAAATATGTTTGAAAAACGTAAAGCACTTCATTTAAAAATTGAAGGAATGCTTTATTGAACAAAATACCGTAAGAAAAAAAAAAGATAATAGTACTGACATTGTAACGTAAGACATATGGAAACATTTTTACCACTACATTTTCCTATTTCCTATTTACAAATCGAGTTTTTGACCAAATAGATTGTAATTTGAGCTCTCTATTTATTTTTTTGGCTTTTTTAGTATCATTGTATATTTTTGTTGATCCAAGAATCTTGACATTTCAGGAAAAAAGTCCAATCGAGATTTTTGTGGGAAAACACAAACAGAAGGTTAAACAGGTATATAAGATCTATTAAAAGATAGGTGTCTACAAAGGAGAAGCTTAAGAGAAAAATATGTTGTTATTGAATTTTAATCACATTAGTACAGCATGTTTCAAATGGCTCTAAAAAATAGATTAGTATAGTAGTTTTATTTTTGTTGATCTCATTGTAAATGATCTGTGAATTCGGTAAAAAATTCCAGATTTTCAGAAAAAATTATGTATTTCGTAACAAATTTGAAGGTTTAATAATCAATATTTAGATTACAAAGTTGCAAAATGTCTATCTTAAAATTGTTCCGAAATTTAGATTAGTTGCTAAAAAAATCGATTTTTTTCAAATCTTAAATAGTTAACCAATAGATTTTTTTGACAAATTAAATCTCTAAGTTTTTTAAATATATTGATATTTCGATTCGCTTTATAAACAGGATACAAAACTAATCATTATTTGGGTTTTTTATTTTGATGATTATTGTGTTAATCTTTATAATTAAGAAAATATAAAAATATAATTACTTTTGGAAGTTCTGAATATGAATTATTAAATAACAGAATACTATATTATTTGGACTTTCTATTTTAAGATTTAGAAAAGGAATTAAAAAAAAAAAATTCAAAATGAAATTTTTTTCAAGAATCATAGTAAAAAATGTAATAATTTAAAGCCCAATAATTTTTATAATAGATTTTTATTAGGGAAAATGTGAACTATACAGCACTAATACCATTTACACCCAATTCAAACAGGCCATGATTATGGACGAATCTATGGTGATGCTAACCCCTACAAAAAGGAAAAAAGAAATCATAAAAGATTAAATTGTGGACTAATCATATTAAAGGTTTTTATAATACTTTCGTTTGCCAGTGGTTAGATTAAACATTTATAAATCTATTATTAAAAAATACTGAAAAATTGAATTGTTTTAAACTCTTATAGTAATTCTTATATTGGTACACACACACACACACACACACACACACACACAAGAAAATTTAAATCGTGTTTACAGATTCAAGATATAATATAAAAAAAGAGATTATAAATTCAAAAAAATAATCCAGATGGTTTTAAACATATCAATAAAAAAACAAAAAAAAAAAAAAAAAAAAGACAGTGAAAATATTAATTCCTGAATAGATACCAGAAAAATATTAAAAGTAAATCAAAATCAAAAATTAGAGAATATTTAATAATAAATAGTTTTGGGAGGAAAATTCAAGAATATTTCAAAAAAATATTCAACATAAAAATAGTCTAAATAAATATTAGTGTATTCTAGAGTGTGGTAGAGAGTTTTTAAGTTCTATAGAGAACCCAAATTTTCCAAAATTTAAAATAATAGATAAAAATCTTGATTTTACTCAATACATTCGAAGTTTAGTGAAGTACCTATATATTTTTTTAATTTTAGAAATTTTTTTTTTATTTCTAAAATTAAAAAAAACCAAAAGGTGGTTTTCTTGATGATTTAGAGATTTTTGAAAGAAACAAAAAAATCAAAAAATAAAAAAAATAAAACTTTTTAAAAATTATAAGGGGTTAATAAAATTTTAAATTTTCTTTCTATACTTTTGAATTTTGTACAATATAATGATATATTATCTTTAATTCTGTTTTTCTTTTTAGTAATACTCTTGATTTTCCAACAAAAAAAAGAATTAAAAAAAACAAAAAAACAACTTCAGAAAATATTTAGAAAAATAGAGTATATCTTAAAACAAGGAAATTTCACTAAATAATACAATAAGCAATCTGAAATTTATGATAAGAATGAATTTAACAGTAAAACGTGTGCTTTATTTTAAAAAAAAAATAACTTGTGAATAGATGAAAATATTGAAAATTTTTATCAACCTCCCTGATCTATGGAAAAAATCGATAATTTGGGGTTAAAAAATTGATTCAAATCAATAAAAAAAAAATAATAATAACATTATTATGTATAATTTAAATTAAATATTAATTATTTATCTTTTTATTCGGAATAATGATCAATAAAAGTTTGTGTTTTTTTATTGAGATTTCTAAATTAAAAATTAAGAATTAACAAAAACTTTAAGGTTGAAAGGGTAAATAAATATCCTCTCTTCGAACTAAAGCAATTACTCAAGACACTTGTGTTATTTATCCAGGTTTGAAATATTTCCTTCAAAGATGTAAACAATATAAACTGATTTTAGAAAAATTGTAAAACAGAGAAAACAAACCCACGTACAAAGTCATTTTTAAAATATTGTGCTTACAACCAAACCTAAAAACCTGAGATTACAGAAATCTGGAAATTTAATATTTCGGATCGAATGGAAAACTTTATAATAATTCAAAAAATTATTAAATAATTTATTTATTTGTCTGTAAAAAGGATATAACTTTTTGAATTGATCAGCAAAATAGAATTACTTCGTTTTTTTGAAATTTTACAGTTTTCCTTTTGACAATAACCACTTTTCTTTCAATCATTCAAAATTCCTAACATTTCAAATTCTTGGTTCACCCAAAATATCCAAATTATATAAAATAAAAAAAAACCAAACACATAAATAGAGATCACAAATTACAATCTACTTCTTTGAAAAGTATATTCATACTACTGGTATTTGAATTATAAACCGGTTTAAATTTTCACTCGACTTCAATTTCCTTTATTAAACAGGGTATTTAAATTCCAATCTACTTCTTAGGGAACTTAATTTGAAAAATAAAAGATAAGTTGGTTGAAGTGAAAATTTTTTCCAATTTATAATTCAAAAAACAGTAAAAGAAAAAGGAAAATAAAAATAACCTTTTTTACTATATTTATTCAAATGTCAGTAGAAGAATCACTGTGTTTGTGAATATACTCACAAAGAAAGAAAAAAATATCCTGGTCTTTTAATTATTATCTTTTTCTTCTAATATCATTTCGAGATTTGAAAAAAAAATACAAGTAATTTTTACTTGAAAAAATCTAATGAATCTAACAACTCATATCCCTTATACAACAAATATCTCCTTTCAAAGTGTTGAGAAATGCCTGGGAGGTTTTGAATTATCTGAAAGTGTTTGAAAGGTTTGATAGACCCAACGATTTATAAAAGGTATAGGTTTTTTTGTTATGTTTGTTGTATTCATTTTCTCATTTTTTTAATCTTTTTAAACTCTTTCAATTTAAAAGGGATTTGTTTAAAAAATGAAAGAATACAAAAAACCTTTGAAAAAATCAAAGGTTTTGATGGCGATCATTTTTATTTTAGGCTTTTTTTTAATTGTCTTATTTATTACAAACCAAAAAGAAAAAAACAAAGAATGTGATTATTCAAGTCTTAATCTGAATGTATTAAATGAGATGAGAAAAGAATTTTGGAAGAACGAAGAATTATCATGGGTTCCAAATTATTTAAGAGATCGTGAACTTGGTTCAAGTGTTTTGGAATTGCCCAACAAGTTCCTTAAAAAAGATAACACAAATACTTTGCAAAAACAAGACAATATTGGAGGAAGATATTATAAAAAAACACAAGGATATCCACCAATTGATGCAGTGATTATGTGGGTAAATGGATCAGATACAATCTTTCAAAAAGAAAAACAAAACGAATACTTTAAATATGATAATTGTGGTATGTCTTCTGTTCTTTTTTTGCTTTTGAGTTTTTTTTGTTTTTTTTTTTTTTTTTTATCTTTTGTTTTCTATCTTTCCAACAAGAGTACTTTCTTTCTTATTCACAATTTATTGATTTTTAACTGCACTAGTTATTGTTATCAGAGTTGGTTATTAAACTGAAAAAGATCAAAAACTTGTGTTCTCGTAATTACTAAAAATTTTTCAAAAGACTCTTAAATATTTTGTTGGTATTTGCTTATTAAATGAGAAGCAATTTACAATTCCTTTTCTGTTTTTATTGACAAACGATCTTTAAGGTCGATGTTATCAGGCGATACAGTGAGGTTGCTGATAAAAACACTCTTGAAAGAGTCCCATGATCTCAGTTAAATTTATACCACCTCATAATTTCTTTTCCAAAAAAATGTAAACTTTCAGAATTCCAACAATTTTCACAATTTTACCCTTTCTCAGATCCGACCAAAATTTGATTTATACAATTTCACAGTTTCCATTTCAAATCTAAAAACACAAAACTATTCCTCCATATTTTTAAATATATTTTAAAGTTACTTTTACAGGTTTGAAATGTTTTAAAATTTGTACTTGTGCTTGAAAATCCCTTATTACTTAACGTGGAAATGAAAATAAAAATGAAAAAGAGTCAGGATTTTTTTACCTTAAGGGTCGAGTCATTACGGTTGAAAATAATTTTCTGAAAGGAAAAAAAAAAATTTGTAATTTTTATAAGGACCTAATACCAAATTAAAAACTAACCAAACATAAAGCGCTATCGATCTCCAAAAATCAACAATCAAAAAAAGAGGACATTTTTAGAAAAAAGCGCCCAAGAGTGACACTCAATTTCCAATTAGAATGATTAGAATATATAATTTTGAAAACAGCTGTGTTAGTTTTGAAGTCTCACTCTTTGGCTTTTTTTGAGATCCCAAAGATTTTTTTTATCAATTTTTTAAAAGAATTATTTAAATCTCAAAAATATTACTTAATCCTTACTTTGTCAAAAATAGAGGGGTTACAATCTAACCACAAATTCGGTTAAATCAAATCAAATTGATTGTGAACTTTTAGAAAACAATTTGTTTTAAATTGAAGAAATTTAACCCTTTGGAAATATAAAAAAAAAGAAACAAGTAATTTTTTTTTTAAAATTTGATTTTGGGAATTGAGAATTCTTTTAAACTTTTTCAGGGTTCATTGAATTTTTTGCAAATGAGATCCTAATAATTTTTTTTTCTATTATTTGAATTTTGCCAATATAAAGAAGAGCAATTCCACAATACCCATTTTGGTCTCAGGTCACCTCTTGGGTATTGAGCCAATACACTGGAAATGACTAAACCCTTAAAGTCATTTTTTTTAAAATTTTCCATCAAAAATCTACTTGTCAATTTTTTTTTTTTGTTTGTGTTGATTTTAACTTTGAAATCAGTAATTGTTTATGCACAATTTATTCATAATGAAAATTCTTTAGAAGAAGTGAGCGTAAAATAAAACAATAACTAAACACCCTCCGGGGTGGGAACGTAGTACTTAATCAAAGAAATCAAATTTATCTTTGGCTAGTTCATTTTAACTTCAAAACACCTGATATGTATTGCTCAATTCAGATTCATTTTCTTTTTGGTTTTCAAGACAGAGTCCCTAATAATAAAAAAAAAATATGAAACATGTTATATATGTGGTATAGAGGTGTTATAAATGTTGGTGATGTTATAAAATTTTGAAAGAAACCCGTTAAAATATTAATAACAACATCTATAACATATTATAAAAAAATGAACAACTTTAAAATAATTTTTTTTTTTTTTGTTATTAAAGAAGTTATAAAATTTTGTAACATGTAATTTTGGCTTTATTCGAGATAAAACATGTTATATAATGTGTTATAAATTAAGGATATTAAAAAAAACAATAAAAAGAATACTTAATGTATCTTGTTAAAAATGTTTCACCATTAAAAACAAGTGTTGAAAACCGTTTTAAATCCTAAAATTATCATTAAAAAACATTTTTTTTTAAACCAATTGTAATTAAATATTTTTTAAAAGTAAACAATTTATTTAAAAATGGAGAATATTTTAAAATAATAATAATTATAACATGTAATAAAAACGTTATTATAATTTTTTTATAAACAAATAACAATATAAACAAGATTTTTGTTATAAAGATGTTATATGATTGTTTTACAATTATTTTTTTATTAGGGAGTGCTGACTACACAAACAAAAACATAATAAAAAGAATAAACATCAAAAGTATGAAAAAAAGGATCTAATTTCAATTTTAAAATCTTCTCAAATCCCAAAAAAACTCTGAAAAAAACCTTTATTACCAAACTCAATGTGGGCAAAAGGAATTGATTTTTCAGAGTTCTCTAGGTTTTCTAATAACAAAGAAAACCAATTCGAAAATTGCGTCTTTTCGTTACCAAAGACGAACAAAAGACGCTAATCGTTTTTTCCTTTTCATTACATTTTCACCGAGAAAATATTGCCAAAATATCTAAAAACGATAATCGTTTCGGATATGTTATAAAATGGCAAAATTTGGTGAATTGAACTTTTATTTTTAACTTCATTTTCAATCAATTTATTTTATCCACGGTTGGTTATTTGGGATATATCTATTGTTTAAATGAAATTGCGAGTAAATTCCCATAATTACTTGTTGAGAAAATAAATAAAATTGCAAATTTTGAGTTATATAAAACTAATACTTTTATTACCCTTTCATCCTTAGTAAGAAAGTTTATTTACAATATAATCAAAAGTCTAGAACTTGAAATTTTAAGTCTATTATATTTATTGTTGTTAGCATTAATCAACTTTTTTAAAAAGACTGTAGTCGAGAAACAAGTGTTTTTTTTTTTAATCATTTCATTGAAATAATTGACAAAATGAATTTTAGTTTAATTCAACTTGGAGATATTTAATTGAATGGATAGCAACTAATAATTTTAAAAATACTGTATTCTTTTCTAATAAAACTGAAATAGAGAAAAAAAATTACTAATGAAAAATATATAATTTCTTTTGAATCCTGGAAAACCTAATAGGGTAAAATCTATAGATTTTACTTGATTCTTTTAAAATCTGGACAACCTCATGAAAGTGTCCGTAGAGTGCCGTAGAGTGCCTAGCTTTTCCAGAATTTAAAAGAATGGAGAAAAATCAAAGATTTTACTCAATTCTTTTGAATTCTGGAAAAGCTAACGGCGGTTTTTTTTAATTTAAGAAATAAAAAGAAAATTTTTGAAATTTTCTTTTTTTTTCTCAAATTAAAAAACCTAACGAAAGTGTCTGTCAAGTACCAAGCTTTTCCAGAATTCAAAAGAATTGAGTAAAATCAGATATTTTACTCAATTCTTTAAAATTCTGGAAAACCTAACGGCGGTTTTTTTTTACTTTTTGAAATAAACCGAAAATTTATTAAATTTTCGCTTTATTTCTTATAATAAAAAAAAACAATGGAAAATCAAAAATGAAATAGTTTTTTCGTATTTAACTCAATAAATAATTCTTTAAAAGTCAAAATAATTGATCTCTCGTTTGAAAGGTATTTCTTAAATTTAAAATACTTTTAAGTAATAAGAAAATAAACTCTTAACTTCAAAAAAAAATATTTCCAAATTTTTACTATTAAATTTCAAAATAATCTTAATAGAATCTGGAAAACTGTATTTTCAACTCAAATCGTAAAATATCTTTTCCAAAATAATTTTTAATCAAAGATCTCTATTAACAAATAATGTTTATTATAAGTGAAGTTATTAAAAAGTGGAAAATTAGTAAATGTTTAATTATTTTTGAAACAAAATTTTTTCATGATCGTGTTGTTTTAATTCAGAATATACATATTTTTGATCATTTAGAGTGAAAATTTTTACCCATTTAATCCTAAAATACGTAAAAAAGTGTGTAAAGGGGTTTTAAAAAAGAAAAAATTGAGAGTTATTCGATATAGGGTGAATTTATATGTTTGGGTTGTGAGATATTATTTGGATTTGAACTCCTTTTTCATGATAGCATGTTGAGTCATATTCGACAAAAAGTATTTTATGGTGATATCATGGATTTCTTTTGTATTCAATTTCCTAAATAATTCATTTGTATCTTTTTTGACAATTATGTTGAAATCAAAGTTTTTGATTTTTTTGAGTTCATTTTTCCATTGCCAATTAGTTTTTTTTTTTTTGATTTTTTTTTGACACCATAATTCACTTGCAAAATTTTTTTTTATTGCAAGATCAATAGTCACTTGGTAAAAATGTATTATTTTAAGGTTATTGGAACTGTGAAAATGATTGTTGAGAAATCATATTTATTTCTATTGGAATTCTATTCAATATTTGATCATGATATTTAATTAATAAATGTGAAAATTTTTCACTGAATTTTCATTTCATTTTTCAAAAAGAGACCACAAATCCCAACCTACTTTGTTTGGGGAATTGATTTCTAAAAGAAAAGTATGGAAAATGAAGTGAAAATTGTTTCCTATTTATTAGACAAATAACAGTAGGAGATCAAAACGAACATTTTTGTTTTTCTCAATGGTGACCTTCAATTCAAAATTTGAGTTTTTTCAATTTTTAAGAAAATCTATTGATTTATTAGTTTTATTTCAGACTGGTATCAACTATTCTTTAATGTGTATTATTCTGCTTATTTCTTATTTATTCTTTAAAGGTCAATTATATAAAATAATTGATATTTGAAAAAAGTGTTGTAACCCTTTGACAGAAACAATGTTTAATAATGAGATGAAATTAACAAATTATTTTTGATTAATTTGGGTTAGCCTTTAATGAAGGTTACCATTAAAAATTCAAAATAAAATGCAAATTCTTCAATTCTCAGAAAGAATACTTGTATTATTAATTGACCTTTACTTTTTTTTTTCGGTTCCCTTGTGTTACTTTCTCAAAAAATAAAAAATAAAAAAAAAATCAAATTTACCATCATAAAATTAAATTTATCATAATAAAATCAAATTTATCATAATAAAATTAAATTAAAAATATAATTCAAATTAAACTCAAAAATATCTATTATTTATAAAAAAAAAGAAAAAAATTGTCCATATCTAATTGAAACCAAAATGTCTTGGTGTTGCCCAACAAGAAACAAAAAAGAAAACAAAGTTAGATTTACAGAACATCATGAATTAAAATATTTATTAAGACAAATTGAACGATTTGCACCATGGATCAGAAGAATATATCTCGTGACAAACAACCAAATACCAAATTGGTTAGATCTATCAAATGAAAGAATTCAAATAGCTGTTCCTTCAGAATTTGTTAAATATCCCGAATCCTTGCCAACATTTTCGTCGCCGGCTTTAGAGTCACAAATACATCGAATAAAAGGATTATCTCGACTGTTTCTTTATTTCAACGATGATTTTTTTATTACAAAACCAATATGGCCAAGTGATTTTATAACTCAAGATAATCAATATAAACTAAGAACCGCATGGCATATTGCAAAAAGCGATTTAAAAATATATCAAAGAAACCCTCTACAAAAAACATTAAGCAAACCTGATAATATTTATACTGAATCAGTAAAATATACAGATACCATTTTTGATTTAACATTCGGAAAAGGCAATCGAAAAGTTGCACCCCATGCGCCAATGATAATTGATAGAGAAATAATGGAAAGAATATGGAAAGAATGGCCAAACGAAATGGAACAAACAGCAAGATCGAAATTTCGTTTAGGAAACCAAATGCATTATCAAACAACATTTTTAATTTATGTTCAAAATAGTTGGATCAATTTAAATTTTTGTAATTTTTTTTCTTTATCCTTTGATAACGATCATGATAAGCTTTTTAATTATCAAGAAATCAAAAAAATTTCATACCAAATTAGTGAATTGTTTAATAAAGATACTCATGATCTTTTTTCGATAATTATCGATCAAATACAAAGCATTCGTAAAGTGTTATATGATGAATCAGATATTTCCAAAAATAATTATCGCCAAGATGATAGTCGTTATAACAATTATCCCAATAATGCTAATGCTCATGAACATGATTCTGAATACCCAATTTTGGATTTAAAGGTAGATTGTGAAATACTAGAAAAAATCCCTTTAATTGTGGAATATTATAAGAAAATAATGAAAAAAAATAAAAGCAAATTAAAATTATATAAATCCATTGGATTACAAACTGAAGATCATTATTTTACGATGATAAGAAGAATTAAAGATTTAAAAAAAGCTTTTGATAAAATCAATGAACAGGAAAATATCCACTTTATCTCTTTTAATGATGATTTTGGATACAGGCGGAAATCACAATTAATTAAATTTGATAAAGAATTTCATAGATTAGCAAATGAACATTGGCCAAATAAATCGCAATTTGAATTACCCGAAAATAAACTTAATAAAAATCTACGTGTTAAATATTCATAATTGATTTTTTTTTATATATAGATTTTATACCTTTATTTCATTTATTTGAAAGTTTAGTTATAAATTAATAACAAATAAATTTAATAAATCGATGGGAGATTTGGAGATTTTGATTTTTAAATAAAATTATCTAGAATATTGATTATTTTTTTTTTATTATGTTTTGGGATTATTTTTTTAACCGAGCTTTTTTTATTATTCTTTTAGATTTTATTTTATTTGATTTTATTTTTTAAATGAAAAAAAAAAATACTAATCATGAAAAATATTAAATTTACATATTTAAAATCGAAACAAAAAAATAAAAAAAATTAAAAAAATTTCATCAGATTCAAATAATAAATTTTTATAAAAAAAAATTCAAATAGATTTTTATTTTTACAAATTTAAAAAAAAATTAACAACTTTAAGGCATTTTCAAGCACAAATTCAATTTGAAAACATTTCAAACTTGTAAAAGTAACTGTAAAAAAGGTTTAGAACTGTTTGGGGATTTTTTTTGTGTTGATAGATTTGAAATGGAAATTATCAAAAATGAAAATTAATTTTCTGTTAGATCAAAATGTAAAAATGTGAAAAATTATTGTCAAATTATAAAAATTTCGCATTTTTAGTAAAAAGAAATTCCTAGTGGTTAAATTTGACTATGATTTTGAAACATTTTCAATAAGTTTTTTATTCAAAAATTTCACTTTTTGTACCGGAAATATTGTCAGTAACTTTAAAGAATAATTCATTATATTATTATCAACCAAACAGTGAAACATACAAAAGATCTACTTTTTTACTTGCTTAAGACCCCAAGGAGAAAATAGGTCTGTATCATAGAGATCCGTCTATTTCCTTTATTGTTTGGATTTATTACTAATTTTCTTCGAGAAAACTCAAATCATTAGTAAAACATGTTCAAATATTTGCTGATGATCTAATTTTACTTATCAAAGGATCATTAAAATAAATCATTTTTTCAATAACAAAATAGATATAAAATAATAAGAGATTTCTGAATGAAACAAATATAGATAAAACTAAAAAAACTGCCAATCCAAAATAAATTATATATCTTGGTATTTTTTTAGATAATCAAACTCATTTAAAATTTAATTTTGAAAAAGTTGTAAAGAATTTTAAAATTTTAATAAATATCTTACAAAAAATAAATTTATTATTGATTAAAAATTCATTTTTTGAAGCGGTTCTACATCTCAATTGCTATATGGATTAGAAATGTTTGTCCTCACAAAAAAATATTTCAATTTAATAGGTGTGTGGATCAATAAAAAAAATAACAAAATTTTGATTAATAAATCACACACCTGTGGACTTATATATAAAACTGTTACTGAAATAGACTCAGCAAGAATAACGAAAGATAAAAGAAGATTTAAACTAATTCAAAAAAATAGAATTATTAGATTTTCCTCAAACTGTTTAAAAATCTTAAATTCAGTTAATTGAAATTAGAAAGTATTAACTGGCAATCAAAAAACTTAAAAGAATAAGAAATTGGACTTTATAATTACTGAATTAAACAACTAGAAAACATTCACATTTGTAAATATCTTTTGTTTTTCCAGAATTGAAAAGAATAGAGAAAAATCAATGTTTTTACTCAATTCTTTTAAAGTTGAGAAAACCTAACTACAAAAAATATTTAAAATGGAAGAGTTCGACTTCAATTTTAAAACGTAGAAATTTTACAAATTATTAAAATATATATTCTTATGTTATGAACAAGGAAAAATCAAAATTCTGTAAATTATTCATAAAATCAAAAAAAGTAGATAGCCTTGAAGTTTTGGATCATTTTCTCTGTAATTGTCATGTCTATGAAAAAGATCGTAAATTTTGGATATCTGGATTAAAAAAATTTAATATTTCTAATATATTAAAAAATAATATCATATTAATACTATTTTTGATATAATTAGAAAAAGAGATTCATCATATTTATTAACACTACTGGGTAATAATTGTATTTATAATTCTTTAATAAAATTTCTAAATAACAATTTAGGAATTCTTGAAGTGTCGTCAAGTACCGTCAAGTGCCTATCTTTTACAGAAGAAAAAAAAATTACGTAAAAAATTTGAGTTTTCTCCATTCTTTTCGATTCTGGAAAACTTAATGGTAAATAATAGGTATTAAAAACTTTTCAACTAAATAAAATAAAAAAAAATCTATTATTTTTTCAAAATTAAAAATATACCTGAATAAAAAATAATAATAATTTTTTTACAAAATCTCGTCATAATCATCAAAAAAATCATTTTTTAATGATTTAAACATGCAAAATTTTACTTGTAAATTTATTCTGTTTTTTTAAAATCCATCGTCAATATTGTTTTTTGTAATCACTATTTTTTTTTTCATTGAGATATTTTTATACCACATAGAAAATTTGTCTTCGTTTTTAATGTTTTACTTTTAAATTATACAAATAGTAAAATAAATTTTCAAATAGAGACAATTGATCAAAAAAAAAATAATAATTGCAAATCACTATATTGATTTATATGGAGTAAATATGATTTCACTTCAATTTTTTTCTAATTTTAACTCGCCATAATAATAATTCTTTGTTGTTATCTTTTTTAGGGGAATATCATGTTCCGTTTTTCAAAATGATTACAAAATTAAACTAGAAATTCTTTTTTTATTAACATTTTATGTTAAAAAATTGTTGATTTTTTTATATCGTGCCAATATTTTTGTAGATTAAAATGAATATTTTTGCTACATATTTTTTTTTTTTTGAAATACTGTCAAGTATCTGGTATTATTTTGATGTTGTCAGTGCGACTTTAAAGGTAGAAATTTTCAACGAAATTTAAGGTACAAAAAAATCTCTAATTATTCTAGAAGAAACACACTTTTTTGTTATTTTTTTTTCACAAATTATTTTACTAGTAACCGAATTCTTTTCTTTAATTTGAATTTTTTTAGTACCTTAATTTTAGTTTAAATTTTCTGACTTAAAAGTGAAATTGACTATATTTATAGCAGATAAAATGATAAGATTTCAATTTTCAATATCTTTTTTGGATATTGTGTAGTGGATTATTGTTGGTAAATGTATTCTAACAAGAATCACTTCTACAATCCCAAAACGAAAAATATATAAAATTAATAAAATTATTTTATACTTAGTTAGAAAGAATATTTTATATTCTTTTGATAATACAGTCAGTTCCACTTTTAAGGCACAAAATTTCAACAAAATTTCAGGAACAAAAAAAAAATCTCAAATTAAGGCATAAAATTCAGATTCTAGTAAAAATAAATTGTAAAAAAAAAATTCCAAAAAATGTGTCTTAGATTTAAGATTTTTTTGTACCTTAAATTTCGTTGAAAGTTTGTGCCTTAAAAGTGGGACTGACAGTATTCAAAAGTTAATTGATAGATTTTTTGTAGTTATATTATATTACTTTTTATTGTTTAGAAAGTTTTATTTGTTGAATTTCAATATAATGTAATTTCAAAATAAATAACAATTTTTGAAAGTATTTGGTTTTTTAATTTATTTTCTATTATTAAGCTGATTTTTTTGATTATAATTCATCTTAAATGTTAATTTTAATAAAAACAATAAATTTTATTTTTCTTTTGATTTAATATTTGTTAAAAAATTTATCAGTTAAAAAAATGAAAATTTCTCAGAAATATATTTTTTTATTTATTTTTTTTTCTCATAAAATTAATAAAGTTATTTATTGGTTATTATTAATAAATCAATGTAATGAGTTTTGAATTACTATTGTTGTAATAAGATTGAAAATTTAGATAATGAAGATTAATTATAAAAATAAATAACAAATATTTTAAACTGATAAATTTAAACCTTTTTTCAAAAAAACACAAATATAATTATGTGTCTACTTTATATTTTAACTATTTTAACTTTTTCTTATAATTTAGAACTTGATTAAAGACAAATAAGTAATATATATATATATTTATATATTTGCAGGTCAATATCATTTTAAATCTTTTATTTTAAAAACTTGATAAAATTTAGAAAATCTTGGGGCTAAGTGATATACTGTTTGAATTTTGGCAAAAATACTTTGGAAAAATAATCATTATGAAACTTGTTTTGCTAATTTAAAATTCAAGGGTTTCTATCACCTGCTGTTTTTTTCTTAGAAACCATTTCACTTGAAATTTACTATTATTTTCATAACTTGAAGATAAATTTATCAAATAATAACATACAATATATGTCACCTTTAGAAAATTTTGAAAAAAACTTGATTTTATTTTTATTTTTGAACAACCAAAAATCAATTTTAGGTGGGAAATTACTTAATTTTCCACTTAAAAGAAAAAAAAGTGTGAAAATTATGATAAATAATGAAAATTAAAATATTTAATCCCACAATTGGATTCTTCTAATTTCAATAAATACAAATGACAAATTGAGATTAATTTATCGAAAAACACAAATTCCTCAAGTAAGTCGAAAAAATAAATTCTCAGAAAGTAAGTAAAACTACTAAAAGAATAAATAGTTTGGAAAAAGGGTACCTAGTGAGCAAAATCACCCATTTTAAATAAGAAAAAAATTTTACACCTTTCTCATTTTTTTTCTTTGTTACTGTTATTTTTTATTTTTTTTTTTATTTTCAAAAATAAAAGAAAAAACCAACAACAAAAAACAATATCGCAAACACAAGTCCAAAAACCCTAATCAAGTCAAACAAACAAAACAAACGAAAATGATCTCAAAACTTTGTTTTGTCTTTATTATTTTAGCATTTACGATTCTAAGCTCAATAATCCTGAACCGATTCCCAATCCAAACACAAATCTTTCTTAATCATTGGTCTTTGTCGCCTGTCTCGAACAGTTGGTCGACTGTCTTGAGCGAATCGTATGAAGGAAGGGAAGAATTAAACAAGGGCATGTTTGGGTTTGATTTCAAAGAAGGAAAAGAATTTGAATTTGCCTTTGAAAAGGATCCAAAGGAAACAAATTTAACTTCTGTTCAGTTGTCTGTCATTGAGACTGGCAAGTGCCATAATCTGGCGTGCTTTAGCAAAAAGAATGGGAACAAAATCCTGTTTGCGATCGATCAGTATTCAGGCTCGTTGCTAGTTTTGGAAAAGAAAAAAGAAGAAATGTTATTGATATACTCTGTTGAGCTGTCGTTCCAAAAGATCAATAAGCTCTATTTGGATGAAAAAAGGAAGCAGATGATCATTATTGGGCAAATCAGCTTGTTAATACCAAGCCACGCCAAAAGCTCAACGAATTATAGCCACTTTACTGTTGCACAGGTTTGGTCACTTGACGATCGCGATCCCTCGCTGCTCTACAATTTGTTTGTTGAAGGGGAGTATTTGGATTCGTCATTTCAAAAATCTGGGAACATTTTATTGCTAACTAGCCACCAAGCCTTCCCAACAAGATCGCCATCATCAGCAAGCACCCAGTATCGGAATCAAAAGTTTGGAAAAACTATTGACTACATGCCTCGATTTAAATTAAGCACAGGATCTTGGTTTGACTCAACCGGGTTTGTGCCAATAGTCAGTAGCACTAAGGAGGTTTTTAGCTTTCGGGGGATCAAAAAGGATTCATTTATTGCAGGAATTAGATTTGAATTAAATAGTAAAGGGACGCCACCAATAAAATCTGATATCAAATCGATTGTGTTTTTAGCCAATTCGAAGAATATCAAAATACTAAATAATGGGATTATTTCCTTTGCCACGTATACCAATTCCCAAAATTTTTTAGCTGGGTTTGATGAAGTGATCTCAATCATGGTTTACCATCCACTTTCATTAAAGTCTTTAAAGTCTTTAAAATCCTTAAAAAGAACAACAAAAAATTTCAAGCTCAATTTGAATACCTCCATGAATCAATTTTTTCAAATTATTGAATTGCCTGGATATTTTACTTCTTCAATGATAACAAACGATCCAAACAATTATAGCAAAATGAGAATGATCTCAATGGCAAAAAAGGCCTTTCCTACCCAGCTTGAGCACGGTATTTCAATTACCTCTCATTGGATTTCAGAAATTTTATCCATTGATCTCTATCAACAAAATTATTTAACAAATATCGGTTCCATCCGCCATGAAACCAATATAAATAATATCATTTGGGGCGAAAATAATATTATAATCCAGCAAAAAAGCAATCCTTTGGGTGCAATGATTCAAACCAATAATTTGCAAAAGAATATCCATACACAGTTCAAAAACCAATACGATCATGATGATGATGATGATGATGATGATGAGCAATATCAGCAAAAAACTGAACACTTATATCGTAATAATTATAATAGAAATTTCGGTGAGGATGTTAGTGATGATGACTATAATTATAATAACGAGAGAAATTCTGAGAATAACCAAGATCAAAAAATAAACACAAAGCCAATATTTCGTTTTAATACTGAAAATTCAATAATAGTATTTTTATCTGAAAATAATATTCTAAGAATTAAAGAACAACAACAACAACAACATAATGATATTCTTAATTTAATCGTTACAATTTTTGATATCTCAAATATTTCTTCGCCTGTAGAAAAGTTTAATGAAAAATTTCAAATTTTTGGAATGAAAAGTCCAAAAATTAATACATTGGATCCCTTGTGGTTTATCCCCCATTCAAATATAATAATAATTTCAATAACTTCACAAAATATTACTTCGTCTTTATATATAATCAAATTACAATTCAATAAAAAAATTAAAACCCATTCCAATTTAATCGCCAATACCTTGAATGAAAACGAATTTAAACATACCTTAATAATGGAAAAAAATAATATTTATTCTTTAAATTCTAAATCAATAATAAAAATTGATTTAGAATCAATTCAAATAATAAAAACAATCTTTTGGAAAGTCCCTAATACATAATATTAAAATATTATTGTTTGATTTAATTTTTTTACTGAAATAAATTATTATTTTTCTGAATTTTATTTTGTTTGTTTTTTAATAGATTAATTATTTATTGTTGTTGAAAATGAAAAAAAAAAATTTTTTTTATAGTTATTTTTTTTGGGACTTGTTTTGATTATAATATAAATTGAAATCTTAAAGGAGAAGATCTTTGAAGGAAAAGAAAAAAATTCATTCTTTTTTTTAAGTGAAGGGATTTTGATAATTTTTACATTTACTTTTTTTTCTCTACAAAAGAATTTTTGTTTTTTTTTCAGAAAAGTTTGAGAAGAAAGAAAAATAATCAATGATGTGGTACGAATTTTGTTGGTGAAGAAGAGTATTGGTGACAATCAAGCTTCTTTTTATATATGGTTGTCTTGTACTAGTATTGATTTTTGGCTAGTATGGCAACAAAATCTTAAAATGGGATCAACTTTTTTCAAGTAAAGTAGTTTTATTACAACTTGATGAAAATGATAGCTGTGAGGTATTTAGAAATCTTTGAAATACTCGACATAAAATAAAACAACTAATAACCCACTCAACCCTCAGGGAGTACTATTAAACTTTAAATAAGTTTACACTTTTTTTGATTTCTTTTTTGACTTTCTTTTTTTTTTTCAGAAAACAAAAATGAGTTTAAAATACTTTTAATGACTGTAATTAAAATGCACTTTTGAATACTATTTGAACAAGAAGTAATAACTTTAGTTACTTCAAAACTCTTTCTTTAATGTATTAAGTGCTCATAGGCACTTAATCCTTACCAATAAATCAGAAGTTCTTTTTTTTTCTTACTTTTTTTTCTGTTTTTCTCTTCT
This sequence comes from Anaeramoeba flamelloides, assembly GCA_027625915.1. Classification (NCBI taxonomy): domain Eukaryota; family Anaeramoebidae; genus Anaeramoeba; species Anaeramoeba flamelloides. The sequence continues at coordinate 3,486,038 of JANTQA010000032.1, read as the reverse complement.
TTGTTTAAAAATTAAATTGTTATTTTTATATTTTTCATTTTTTGAGGGTAATTCTATCCTTTGAGTTATAGTCTTTTCTAAATTATAGTTAGGATAAAAAATTCTATAAATAAATATGGTTTCGGAAGTGCTTTAGAGTACCTGGTTTTTCCAGAAAGCAAAAGAATAGAGGGAAAAAATTTGTTTTTACTATATTCTTTTAAATTTTGATACCTAAGGGTGATTTGTTATTTCCTTTTTCTTATTTCGAAAATCTGTTGATTTTCTAATGAAAACCTAAATTAAAAAAATCTTACAGTATTTTTCTTAAGCTCTGCAATTTTATCTTTAAAACTCTGTAGGTTTAACAAATAAAACAGAAAATTCAAGAAAACTTTTAAAACCTTTTTTTCTTAATTTTTGAAATATTAAGAATATTTAAGAAATTTTATTTTAATTTCTGAAATGAAATAAAAAAAGGTGGTGTTTTCCACCATTCAAAAGTATGGATAAAAATCAATGATTTTTCTCAATTCTTTTAAATGTTGGAAAGTATCTATTTTTGTTTTAATTTACGAAATAAACCGAAATTTTATATATTATTCGATTTATTTCAAAAATTAAAGAAAACCTAAAGGCAAATAGGGTATAATTTTGTTGGATTACTTATCTTCAATAATTTTAAAAATGAATCTTAAAAACAAGTTTGGAGTTTCAGATAAAATAGGATAATTTTTTTGAATCATTTCTCTTCATTTACAAAACATTGATAAATTGTAGACTTTTTTATTAAAAGAAATATCAATGTTATTCTTCTATTTTGTTGCAAATTTGGTGTATTTAACAAAATGTAAAGCATTTGAATATATATATATATATGTATGTATGTATGTATGTATTTATTGTTCAAGTGAATATACTTTGATAAATGCTCTCCACTTTTCTTTATGGAATTATATTCTTGTATATCTATTATACAATTGTTTCAATACTTTCCAAAATATTAAACTATAAAGGGTTTCATAGCAATAAAAAAATTGTAATAAATTGAACTACAAATTCAAAAAAAATTTCAAATTTTGAAAGTGAAAAATAAAGTAAAAATATGATTACTATAATCTTTTTCAGTTACATGTGTTAGTTTTCTTGAAGAAATAATTGAACATATTGACAAAGTTGATTTCATTTCTTCAAAAAATGAATTTTCAATTATTAAATCAGATCATTATTTCTTATTTAGTAAAAAATTATTTTTTTTAAACTTTGATTTTTACTTTTTTCTTTTCTTTTCTATTTTTTTTATTAAAAAGTTAATTTAAAAAAAAAAAAGAAGGTTTGAAACTCCAAATTAGCACACAAAAAATTTTCGATCAATCTTTTTATATTAATTAAATATATTTACTATTAAAAAAACTTATTATCAAAAATTGTAATTTTCTTAAGAAATTTTGGAAATTTTACCAAAGAAATTCTAATGAGAGGTGGAAGAAAAATTTTTTTAATATTTTTTTTAAAAACAATATTTATAGTTTATCTAGGGATTTCTAGTATGAATCACAACTCAAATCCGAAGTTTATTATTTCTCTTATTTCTAAATAAATTGAGTTTGTTTGATTCTCAAAAAGAGTGGATAATTCTTTTTTAGCTGAGTACCTGTGAGTGAAAAGGAATTTACAATATACCCAATTTACTTTAAACTATCTTTTTTATGAATGAATTATTTTTAAAAAGGTCGATCTGTTTTTAATATATTTTCTATATTTCAAAATTCAACAAAAACAATTTCATTGTTAAAGATGTTCATTTATAACGTCTGTATTAAATGTTTTTAATGGATTTAAACAGAGATTGAAATAAAAAATTTAATTTTTTGAAATTTAAATATTGAAATCTTTTTTTCACCTTTTGATTTTTTTGAGTTTTTTTTTGAATTTTTTTTTGATATAAATAATTTGTCAATTTTATATATATAACAGGATCTATAATGGATAAGTAAAAATATATTCTTATATTTTTTTTATTTTGAAATTAATATTTTAATCAATTTTTTTTATGGTAAGATTTATATTTAATTAGTAAAAATATGTTATTATATGTTATTGAAACAGTAAAAATGATTTTAGAGAAATTATATTAATTTAAATTAGCTTTTAGTGTTCTTGAATTTAAGAATAAATATAAAAATGTTTTTTTTTTTTTCATTGATACAGTTGTATTCTCAGAACTTTGGGTTTTCGTTTTTTAAAAAAATATTTTTTTTATAAGATTTACTATGTATGGGTATCACGTTTTCTGGTTTTTTAATATTATACCTATTTCCTATTTGTAGTTCAAAGGTCAATTATTAAAAATAATATATAATATTGCTCCCCTTTCATAGAAAAATAGTTTATGTTTGATAATATCTCAAAAAAGTAAAAAGTTACTAATCACAATATTATATCAAAAAATATTTTCTTTTAAAAATTGAAGAAATCTTGGAATGTGTGTAAAAAGTCAACAAAAAATACTTTAAAATAAGGTCATAATGTTTTTTAAATGATATATGTCTAAAGATTCAACTAAATTTTAAAAGTATTATCATAATTATTTTAACTTAAAAAAAAACTCTGATTTCGATTTTAAATATAGATTCCAAACGAAATTTTTATTTTACAGTAAGTTTTAACATTTAAAAACAACAGATAAATTTTTTAAATATGTTTTTGTTGGTTATTTCTAATTAAAAATTATGTATAGATTGGGTTTCTTAAAATTATGATCAACTAAGAAAACTCAGAAAAGAAATTTTTTTACATGAGATTGTTTTTTTTTTTTTTTATAGAATGAAAATCATCATTTTTTTTTTTTTATTACAATTATAAAAAGTTTTTACCTTTTTTATTACCATTTCCCTTGTTACACAATTTCAAGTTTTTGTTTTCAGAAATATTAATAAAAGATTTTTTTTTTCTTTTTGGGATAATTTTATTGGTTAATCCAAAAAAAATATTTTATATATTGGAAAATAATAATTTTCCTTTAATTTATATAATTTAAAACATGAAAAATCCCGTCCATTCGAAAATTCTACTTATAGAAAATATGTTTATCTTTTAAGATGTAATCTTATTTTATGAAATTTTATTTTCTTGAATATATTTGGGAATTAATTCAAAATTGACTCAATCAAAATCAATTTTTTTTATATTTAAAATGAGTTAAATAGTGCTATTATTTCTTCTGAATAAAGACCAAACAATTTTTTTCTAAAAATTTTCAATTTTGAAATTTTTTTTTATTTTTTGTTTATTTCATTTTTTGATAAACAAGAAAAGGACTTTTTTCAAACCTTAATTAAAAAATTTTTGCTTAATATATTTGATTTTATTTGATATTTTGTATTATTTTTATAAATTTGCATTTATTTAATTTCCTATTCTGAAATTGATTTTATTGGCCAATATTTGAATTGTAATATAAATGGTTAAAAAAAGTTTAAATTTTTTTTTTTCAAAATAAATACTTTCCAAGATCAAATTAAAAACATAATTTCACTATTTTTATCAAGATTTAACTGAATTTTTAATAAAAATAATAGGTTACTTTTTTTCTTTTTATATTGGAAACATACATTTTTTTAAAAAAAAAACAAATAGGATCCAATTGAAAAATTACTGAAATGAGGTTAACTCATCCATTTCACAATACAAAACAGAAATGATAAAAAAAGAAAATAGGATCTTAATAATATTTCATTTTATTTTTAGAAAATACTCCACTATAAAGTTCAAAGATTATAAAAATCCTTTTTTAAAACGTGTAATATTCAACTTATCACTCGAGAAAAATTTTTTCAATTGGATTATTTGGAATCAATAATTATTAACCCAATTATTATTAAGTATTTCAATTTATTGGTAATAACCCAAAGATTAAAAGGTATCAATAAATTTTACTTAAACCATTGGGGGGGCGGGGGGCAGGTGAAACAATTTTTTCATTGGGTGTCTTAATAGAACCTAAAAACGAAAAGTAAAATCAATTAAAATAAGAAACCAATTAACTTCAAATAATAATACATTATATTACTTTCAATCAAACACACAAAAACAATTTAAATCTATTTTATTATCAAAATTTTTTGTGTGGTTTTGGAAATCTCAAAAATAGTCATTTTTTTACAACAAATCAACAATAATTGATCAATCCAAGAACAACCCTCATACTAAAAGAAAGTATTAAAAAACTTTTATTGTGTTAAATCCTTCAGTTTGTCTTTATTTATTTAGTGATTCTTGTCTTAATATGATCTTACTTTTCATTTATTCAAGCTGTATTAATCTTCCCAATTCCAAACCTTGTTGCATTAATTTTCCCTATTTCACTTTTTTTCCAGAATGGTTATATCTCAATTTTTTTATATATTTTCAATTTTTAAAATTATTTCCATTTAATTATTATGAAAATAATAAAATTAAGAGTTATGATCAAATAACTTATTTTAATATTTACATTTTGATATTTATATTCTTAATATTTGAAAAAAAATCTTACTTTATCTTGTAAATTTCAAAATAATTAATAAATTTTTGCAAGACGTAAAAAGATCGTTTTTTGATCAATCTTTAAGATTTCAATATTTAATTTATTTTTATTATATTTTTAAAATAAGACTAAACTGTTCACTAGTATTTGTTGGAAAAAGTATCTTGGAAATTACTAAAAGTAAAATTTCATCAATAAAATGTTTTTATAAATTTTTTTCAAATTTGGGTTTAAAAGATTCAAATATAAAAGGATCATATCCTTTGTCCTGAAAATTTAATTGGTAAAAATGAATTTCCTAAAAAATGATAATTCATTTCCATTAAGTTGATAAAGAAGTTTATTTATTAGGCTTGATCTTATCTTTGTGTTAAAGAAATATTCTATTACCTTTGAGAAAAAAATAAATAAGATTTACTAATCCCTTAAACTAAAAAGATAAAATGTGAAAGATAATCTTTTTTTATTCTTTCACTTTCGTGAAAGTAAAAACGGTTTTTGGAACAAGAAACTTCTCTCAAAAACAAAAAAAAAAAATCTAATAAAACAGTACTTGATCAAAAACAAAAAACTTAAGACAACCTCGAAAATTTTTAAAAAAAGGATCTTGGAAAATGAACTTTAAAGAATAGTGAGTTTGAATGGAATGTAAATATTTTAAGAAGATAAAGTACTTCAGAATTCAAAATTAAAATAATAAAATCTGAAAACATAATTACATATTAATTTTTGTTTTTTTTTTTTTTGGCACTTCTTTGTTTTTTTTACATGATGAAAAAAACTCCTTCTGTTTTTCTCATCGTATTGTGTTACTTGGTTTGTTCAAGCTGTGGTTTTGATTTCCATTCGTAAGTCGACTGAAAAATTTTTAACTAAAAAATCCTAACAAAAAAAAAAAAACAAAAAACCAAAACTGTTCTTTTGCAGTTAAAAAAAACAAACGTGAATAACACTGCTTCAACCAATTGCAGAATTGAACATTTAAAAAAAAGGTGTTTAATTGCAGAGTGTTTTGTTATTCTTTTTTATCTTTATACTCACCATCTTTTATCGTTTTTCTTTTTCCATTTTGTTTATTTATTTCCCATAACATTTTGTTGTTTCTTCAAGACTGTTCAAGCCAAGCACATCGGTAATAAGAATTAACACCAATTCTAGAGTTGTTCCTCAATTAATTTCAATTGACCAACAGTATGTGATTGTTCCCTAAATATTCTTCGTCATGCTAATTCAAGCAAAAAACAAACAAAAACCTTTCATAAAACAAAAGATCTTTCGATACCTAAAATCTCAATTTTTTTTTTTCTTTTCTTTTTTATTTCTCTTCTTTTTAATTTTTTTGTTTGATTTCATATTTCTTTTTGTTTCTGAAAAGTGAAATTTGTTCATACTCTAAACACTTTTTTGTCTTGGTTAATCACTCGAATAAGAGTTTGGAAAATGTCTCAATTCATTCAAATAATCCAGATTTTTTCTTCAAATCAATTAATACCTTTGTAAGAGCCTTTCCCATTCCATTATTCTTTTTATTTCTTTCAAATCTTTTTCAACTTTAATATTTAAAATCTTGACTTCCCAAAATGATCTTTGTAAAAAACACCTCCAAAACAAAAAAAAAACAAAATAAAAAACCTTTTATCGTCTCTGTAAAATCCCTCTTACGATACTTTCTTGCTTGACGCAAAAGAATCTTCAAGATCAAGAGGAACACGGCTTTGTTCTGTATTTCAATCCGTCTTCCTTGGGGATTATTAATTGTGAAATTACGATCAGAACAAAAATTGAAAATTACAAATTCCAGATCTCGGCCATTGCTATTCCCAGCACATATCACTTACAACCATTTGATCAGATTATTGTTGGGATCAGCGAGGTTTTTAAAACACAAATTGAAATTGAAAACCCAAACACAGAAAATTTTTTGCAAATTCAAAAAGTGTTAACAGATGATCAAAATGTCAAGTTAAATATACCAATGAACACGAGGGGTATTAAAGAAATAGGCAACACTTGGGTTCTGCCGCCTGGGGTGCGTAAGGTATTAGCCACCCTTAAATATAAATCTAATACTCCTGGCACAATTCGAACAAAAATTACAATCAAGGCTATGAAAAACAAATTCCAAATACCAATTTCAATTAATGTTTTAAATGGGCTTGAAATATTTCCAAGCCAAATGTCTCTCAAGCCAATTGTCTTGCCAGCAAATGAGCCTTATGTTTCAAATTTTCAAATATCAATTTTAAATTTTGAAAGTTATCCAATCTTAATCAACGATATTCACCCTTCAGATCCAAATCTTATTATCCAAGAAATAACTCTTCCAATAAGAGTTCCTCCAAAATCTGTAAGTTTAAAAAAACCTCATTAATTTATTGATTTTATTTTTTTTTTTTTTTTATATTCGCCCAATAAAAAATTTTTTGGCTTGATTTTATTACATAAAAATATTTCACAAAATACGAGATCAAATGAATTTAATATCAATCAGCACAATTAAAGAAAATATTAAATTAATGAGGCAGAAACAAGAATTTGTTTCCTTTGATTGTCCAATTGAAAAATGAAAAATTTTTAATTGAAATTTCAAAATCTTGTTTCTTTCATCACCTTTATAATTCATTTGACGAGAAAAAAGAAAAAGATATTCAAAAATCAATGAAAAAACAATGTTTGGTTTGATTTAATTTGGATCTTCCTTATTAAACTTTTGAGAGAAAACGAATTTTTTTTTTATTTTGATAATAATAGTTCCACTTTTAAAACATAAACTTTCAATTAAATTTGAGTTACAAAAAAATTACTCAGATTCAAGCACAAAAATTCGAATTCTAGTAAAATAATTTATGAAAAAAGAAAATTACCATAAAGTGTACCTTAATTTAGAATTTTTTTTTGAGTCTTATATTTTGTTGGAAGTTTGTGTCTTAAAAGTAGCATGAACATAATAATGGTATTCTAAATTTGACAGTATTATTTATGAAAATCAAGTTATTTATAAACTGTTATTTCGCAGCTTTTTAAAAATATCTTTACAACATTAAATTGAACTTTATTTCTGTATTATGTTGCCAAAAATTTTTTCCATATATCAATTATTTCCGATAATTGCCCCTTAAAGAATAAATAAGAAATAAGTAGAATAATACACATACCAGAGAATAACTAATATCAGTATGAATCAAATCTAATCAATCTATATATATTTTTTAAAAAATTGAAAAATGAAAATTCTTAGGGTTGGTGACATTGAGAAAAAAACACAATGTTCATTTTGAATCTTCAATTGAAGATCCAAAGAAAATCCAATAGAAATCAATATGATTTTTTTACAATAATTTTCACTGTTTCGATATAATTAGAATAGCATATTTTTAACTTGTGAATATCGATCTTGTAAAAAAGAAAAAAAAACTTTTGCAAAGCAATTATGTATATAAAAAAAAATTGAAGTGAAAAAAAGCAAAATGTTAAAAAATGGCAAAAAATGATTTTAATTTTAAATTTTTCAACATAAATTTTTTCTTCAAATATCCATTCAATCCCTTTAAAGACATGTAATCATACATTGTAAAACTGGTATACCTTAACTGGAAAATAGTTTATTTTATAAAAGATAATGACAAAAAAATTCTTTCATTAAAGAAAATTACTTAACAATTATTTAATGTAAAAAATGTGGTAAAATAGTGATTTTAACTGGTAAAACAGAATTAAAATTTTTGAAATAATTATCAAATCATACCAAAATGCTATCTGTATTTTTTAAAAATCTAAAATAATTTGATAACTCCACTATTCATTCACCTCCTATCTTTGTTTTTTATTTAATAAATTTTTGAAATACTTTAGAATTTCAATTTAATTTAGTAATTTTTTTGATTTCTTCCAAATAGAATTGTTTTTGAAAAACTATCAAAATTATTTTTGTAATAAAAAAAAAAAAAAAAAAAAAAAGTTATTATCAAATAAAACTGATTTACAAAACGAAAATATTCTTAAATCTTAATAACCATTAGGGAAAAAAAGTGAAACAGGAAAAAAAAGTGAAACAGGAAAAAAAAAAGTTCACCCGATTTTTAATTGGGAACCTCAATAGGACCTGAAAATGAAAAAGTAAGATCAATTAATAAAAAGAAACCAATTAACTTTTAAGAATAATCCATTATATTATTTTCAATCGGAACAATAAAAACAATTTAAATCTACTTGATTATGGAAATCTGATAAGTGGTTTGGTTTTGGAGATCCTCAAAAATAAGTCAATTTTTTCAACAATTTTTCAATAATAGATCAATCAAAGAAAAACCCAGATACCAAAAGATAGTATTAAAAAAACTGTTATTGTGTTTAATCCTTCTATTTAGTCTTAAATCATTTATTTTTTTCTTTTTTTAATATGATCTTGCTTTGAATTTTCATTTTCAGGTTCTCAATTAAAAACCGTGTTTAACTTTTTTTTTTTTTCACTATTTCACTTTTTTTCCCAAATGGTAATGTTAATGTAATAAATTTTTAACAGATTCAAATTCTATTTTTTTTTTTTTTTTTCTGTTCATATTAAATACCTTATGTTTTTTTTTTATTTGTAAATATATAATTGTTTTTTTATTTATATAATTTCATTTAGGAGTATCCATTGCAAATTTCAACTTTACAGCCATCCAGTACCAATGGTACTTTCAAAGGTATAATAGAATTTATAGTCGATGGTGCAAATTCAAAATCAACAAGCAAATTAACATTTCAATATGATGGCAAAATAATTAGAGGTTCGCTTTATTGTGATGAGTCTACAGTTACCTTTTTAAATACTAATACTGATATACCGTTTGTTTTACGGGGCATCAATATTATAAGCTTAATTGGAGAAAGTATCAATATTTTTTCAGCAAAAAGTGATGATTTAAGTTTCCAAGTCTTGCCATTTTCACCAAGAATTATTAATTTTCAGGATAATATTGACTTTATTAATATTAAATACTTTCCGTCTCTAAATAAAACGAGTTACATATCAAAATTGAAGATTTATACGAACTATGGAATTTTGGAAATACCATTAAAAATTATTCATGGTAACTTATTAATTACAAATCATAATAAAGAAGGTGATCTTCGCGACGATGACAACAAGAATTATATAAGTAATAAATATTATCAAAATAATAAGAACAATAACCAAAAAGAAAAAAATACAAAAGAGGTGGGTGATAATTTGGAAAAAAAGAGTAAAAATATTAATTTTGGTATTTTTTCAATCAATGAAATTAGAACTGAATATATTAATCTGACGAATACTAATGTCGTTCCAATTGAGATTGAAAGAATTGAAACCGATTTGTCTGAAATAATTGTAAAATTGGAAACAATAAAAAATTCAACAGATCATTTATACTTTAAAGAAATTGAATTGAAAAATAACTCACATCTAAAAATAGTTCTTAATCCAGGAGGATGTGCATTTTTTTCGATAACCATCAAAACTAATGAAGTTAAAAATGGATTTGGGGTTTTAAAAATTAAAACGAATTATTATACATCACATTTAAATATTTATTATAAATCCATTGAGGGGGATTTGCAAATATTCCCGCAAGAAATTAATTTCGGGAAAGCATTTCCTGGGAAAAAGGTTGAACAGATAATATTTGCTAAAAATACATTTAATAAAACTTTAACACTGTCAAATATCATTTCTACAGATCCAAGAATCAATACTTATTTAACACAGCCTGTTATTGAAACTGGTAAAATAAATAAAATTGGAAAGGTAATTTATGATCCTGGCAGGATTATAACTCCTAAATCCTTTTTAATCCGCCAACACCGATCAAATGGTTTATCATTAAATAATAATGAATTGATAGAAGATGAAGATTTTGATAATAAATTAAATTATAAACCAAATTGGTTAAATTATTATTTGTTTCATAAATTAAACCAAAATTATAACAATGGCAATGGCAACATTAATAATATTAATAATAATGGTCATTATCATGAAATGGGGGAAGGGAATGGGAATGGGAAGTGGAAAGGAAAGGAAATGAAAGGTAATGAAGACAAAAATGAAAAGAAAAATGAAAATGATATTGAATTCCGATTTGAAGAATTATTAAGGCCGAGCATAATTTTATTTAATAATGGTTTGATGAAAGACTTTTCTTTATTTGAATTATTTGATAATAAATTAGAAAAATACTTGAAACTACTAACCCAATTACAAAGCGAATCTAATACAGAATATGAGTTTAGTTCCGGTTTAATATTTAGTTCTGACATTATTTCTAATCTTTTTATTGATGTAAAGGCCAGCTTAACAAGACCAACAATACTGTTAGAGGATGAATTGAATTTTGGTTTAGTTCAATCTGATATCATTTCCTCTCAAAAAATATATGTTTATAACCCCTCTGATTTACCAGTTGAGGTGGTAGTTTTCCCTTTTGTTTTTAAGACTTCATTTTTTCAAAATTTCCTGAATGATCGGCAATTAAAAGATTTTAATTTGTTGAATATGAATGATGATGGCTCGGATATGAATACTAATAAAAATAAAATAAAAAATAATAATTATCAAGAAATTTTTGAATTGGCCTTTCAATTTGATCAACATATAATTAAGAAATTTTATTTAAATTTAAATAAATTTAAAACCAACCTAAAAAGTAACATAAAAATTCGTGAAAATAAAATAATTGTTCAACCAAAAACCAAGCAATCAATCGGGTTTTTAAATTTTATTCCAAGCCTGACAACAAAATATTCTGGTTTCATTTTAATTAGAAACAATTTGACAATTTTGGATTTTATTAAAGTTGGTGGAATGGGTGGAATGGGTATTATTAAATTCCCTAATTATGAAAAAAAAATAAAAATTGAAATCCAAGAAACAGAAGTTGATGTATGCTCAAATTTTGGCTATGAATTTTCAAAGCAAAATCAACAAAAAAATGCTGATTTGTTTCTCTATTCTAGAAAAATAGCAGCCAAGAATACTGGTAATTTACCAATCAAAATCAATAACATTAAAATTTTAAAACAGTTAACAGACTATGGTATTACTGTTGATTATACAAATTTTGATTTTAATAATTTTATTTTTTATCCAAATGATTTACTTGATATACCAATTATCATAAAGCCAAATTTTTCTACTTCAAAATTTGAAAAAAAATTATTAATTGAAACTTCAAATGGTAATTTTGAATTTACAATAAGAGTTAAATTGCCAAATAAATATCTTGAAAAGTGCCATCGTATGTTACCATTAACTAGAATGGAAGTTTATACTTATTATATTTTTTCCTTTAGTTTTTTTCTGCTTTCTTTATGGATTTTAACAGCTTATGTGCATGATCATATTAAATTAAAAAAATTTGAAAATAATTGTACTCATTTGAAAGGTGTTGGTAATAATAAATTAGAAACAGAATATTATACAGAAACAGAAACAGAAACAGAAACAGACAATGAAATGGATCAAAATAAATATGAAAAAAATCAATTAAAATCAAATTTTGATAATATTACAAAAATGCAACAATTAGAAGAACAAGAAAAAACTAAAAATATAAATAATAATAAAAGTAATAATAAAATAAAGAAACAAAAACAAAAACGAAAGCAAAAACAAAAACAAAAGCAAAAGCAAAAGCAAAAGCAAAAACAAAAGCAAAAGCAAAAACAAAAGCAAAAGCCAAAACCAAAACAAAAGCAACGGCAAACCCAAAAGCAAAAGCAAAAGCAAAATTATAATCATAATCAAAAGGGTAAAAATGAACCTAAGCAAATAGTTATAGATTCGTGTAATGGCTCGGAAATAAATATTTATAATGATAATCTCAATGTAGAAATGGAAGGAAAACATATACCGTCGACTAAAAAAACGATTGAAAATAATGGTAATAACATTAATAATAAGAAGAATAATCAGAATCAGAATCAGAATAATATGAATATGAATAATGATGTTGATGATGTTGATGATGTTGATGATAAAGAAACAATTAAAGTGGATAAAATTAAAATAAAAACATCAGCGTACGCGATTAATAAAAAACAAAACAATGAACAACTAAAACAGAAATTCAAAGACAAAGATTACAAAAATAAAAAAAATGGAATGAAAAAAAAAAAAGAAACACAAAACGAGAAACACAAAACACAAAATCCAAAAGAAAAATCTATTTCAGGTAAAGAAAAAAAAAAAAAATTGAAAAAAATTGTGATAAAACCTAAAACTAACTTGAATGTGGTTACAAAATTATCCAAAGAAAATAAAAAAGATGTTATAAACGTTAAAAAACATGAAAATGGGGAAAACGCAATTGAATCAGAAATTCAAAAGGTATTAAAATTAAATTTTCAATACAGTTCTGAATCAAAATTCATTAAAAATAGAAAAAAAGAAGGAAAAAAAAATGTAATTAATAAAAAAAATGATAATATAAAAATAAACAATAAGAAAAAAAAACTAAATATAATCAATAAAAATATTGAGAACAAAATTAACAAATCAACCAACCCAAAAAAAAAAGTAAAGGGATTAAAAATAAACAATATTCAAAATAAAATATCAAACCAAGAACTTAACAGAAAGGGGGGGCAATGTAAGAATAAAGAGGTAAATAAGAAAAAATCAAATAAAAAATCATTGATAATTAATAAGGGGGATGTGGATAACCTTGACAAGAACGATAGTGGTCAAAATAAGGGTAATTATAAGGATAAAGAAACCTTTTCTTTTAATAATCTCTCAATTGCACCAAAACTAGAGAAAAAACTTTCAAAAAAACAAAAAAAAGCATCAACTAAAAATAGTGGTTCAAATGTTGATTTAAATAACTTACTTGTTGAGATTAAAGTTTTAAAAGAAAAAAAACAACTAAATTCCCGAAAATTCCCACAAATACAAAACTCACAAAATAATCATAAACAGCAATCAATATCAAGTCAACCTTCTTCTCATTTATTTTTTTCAAAAAACCCCTTTGAAATCAACCCAACAAACTGGAAAAAAAATCCAAAAAGTTCATTATTTTCTTTATCATCCCCTTTTTCTTCATTTTCATTGGAACATTCCGATTTTAAATCAAATCGTTTTCCTTCTTCAAAAAAATAGTTCATCCTTTCGAGATCATTTAAATTTTATTTTTTTACATATTTTTGAAACTATACTTATTATTTTTAAAGTGCTTTCATGAATATAAATAATTATTTTTTTTATTTGTTAACATTATGAAAAATCTTTTTACTATTTTTTTTTTTCTTTCTTTTTAATCAAATGCCAAATTATTTTCTAGTTATATTTATATATTACTCCATTCAACATTAGATGCCATTATTAAATTTATGAAATTATTTTTTTTATTTTTTAAAAATTATTCGAATTCCAAAAAATAAATGATTTTTTATTTTTTATTTTCTTATTTTATTCTTTAGTAAATATATAAATATAGATATATAAATAAACTAAATTCCAAAATTTTTGACACCGTTTAAACCGTTGGAAGAATAACAATACCACAATTTACGTTCAATTTTGGAATATTTTTGATTTTACAAACTAAACCCCTATTCAAAATTTTTAACACACCAAAATTCAATTTTTGAAAAAAAAAATGTTATTTAATCAATTCAAGAAGAAATACCAAATTAGAACCATTCACTAATTGAACTGTTAGCAATTATTTATAAATTACAATACTCACAAATCAAAAAATAAATAACTATCAATTCTAATAAATTATCGGTGAGTGTTAATAATTTTGGAGATGAGCAAAACAAAAAAATATATTGCTAAATTTGTTTAAATTCTATTAGGAATATTGATCGATCAAATGGTTAGATACCCTTCACTAATTTTATTTGAGTTATTCTATTTTGAACAGCCCAACTTTAAAATAATTTGAGCAATTGAAAAAAAATTTTGATCAAATGAAACAAGTTACGTAATTCATAAAATGTAAATGAAAACAAAAAACTAAAAGCTGAAAAAATGATTTTCGTATTTTCTCAATAATGAAAATTATTGCCAATTTGAATAAAATTGTCTTATTGTTATTTTTTGGCCCTTTTTAATTGTGTGGAAAATTTTGAATTTTAGTTTATTTCATTTTTTGTCTTTTTTGTTATGTTTTCGATTTATTGTTAAGGGTTAGACAATGACTTGTCTAATCTGTTAAAGAGAGAATTTTGAAGTGACTAAATTTGAGACTTCCAATTCAAAGAGTATCTAAAAGACACAGTCATTGGAAGTATTTTAATCCTAATTTAGTTTTCTATTTTTGTTATGTTTTCATTTCCTTTTTTCCAAGTTAAATAATATGTTTCTTTAGATCTGGAATTTATTATTATGGGCTGATAGGAGGTTAATGTTGAGTTTGTTGAAATAGAAAAATAGCATTCAATTAGTCCATGTTATCTTGCAACTTTATTGGTCAAATATTGTTGGTGAAATTTCAACAAATTTCTAAATATATTTTTAGTTCAGCTAGTTTCCTTATATTGAGCATACCAATTTTTTTTTTTTTTTTTCGTTTTTATAGTTTTTTTCTATTTGGATGAACATGATTAGTTATCAAAATATCAATAAGGTATCACTTAAATGTAGTGTTATAAAACTTTTGGAAAAATATAATAAATTGATCTTTTTTTTGCCGATTTTGGATTTTGGGTGTGTCGAAATTTTTGGAATGGGTTTATATTATATATATATATATATATATATATATCCCTTATTACCTAGGGTTGATATAAATTTCATCAAGTTTCGAGTAAAAGATTTAAAATCATATTGATCTGTTAATAAATTTATTTCATTATTTTTTTAAAATTTCGTTTTTAATTCTAAACAATAAAAAGCTTCAATAATTCAAACATAAATTAGTTATGTTATTTTATTTTTTTTTTTTGATCTTGAACAAAAAAATAATTATTATTAATTTTTTTTATTTTTTTAATTAATATTTTAATTTTATTTTAATTTTTGTCAATTAAAATTTTTATTTTAATTATAGTAATTCAAAATTTTTAATAGATGAGTTTTTAAGAATACAAATTAAATTTTTTTGTTAATTTTATAATAGAAAAAAATAAATAAATAAATATAATCAAGAGAAATTTAAATTTTTTTTTGAGATAAAATTTCAATTAATATTGAATTAAGAGAAAAATACTATTTATTTGTTTGTAATTAAAAATAGAAGTATAATATAATTAATTTACTAAAACATCAATTCATACAATACAGAATAATTGAAAACTCCCTATTATATTTTATTTTAGTTTATTTCATTTAATATATTTGAATTAAACAACAAAAATATTTTTAACTGGTTAATTAATCAAAAATCAACTTTAAAAAAAAAATTAATTACCTTTTGAATATTATTCGAATATATTAAAATAATTTTGATGTAATCTGAAAAAAATATAATTGATTTATTTTGAATTTTTTGGTTTGTAAAATTTGAAAAAAAAAGTTATAAAATTTGGATTTGTCAATCTAAATCAAACCAAATCTTTAAAAATAATTTTTGATTTATTGTCTCTTATATAATAATAATTTTTGTAATCAGTATAGATTTTAAAAAGTAAAAACTTTTAAAATTGGTTAACTTGAAAAAAAAATCAATTATTAATCTGACTCTAACACACTACAAGGAAAATTTTTTCAAAAAAAAATCTCTAAATTTTGTATTTTTGAAATACACTCATATAATAAACATTATTATACATAACAATTTTTGATGAGATTTACAACTTTAATAGATATTAATAGGAATTGAAAAAAAAAATGAAATTTTTCAGTAATATTTTTTTCATTTTTAATTGTAAAATTTTTGAATTTTTTAATTGACTTAGTAGAGAGATAATTTTCAAGTATTTTTTTAATAGTCTAAAAGGAAACATATTTTTTCAATTTGAAAATAGCACAAAATATTTCAATCAAAAGATATTGCTAAATTGAATTGAAAATCTGATTTTTTTCTCTGTTTTTGGAATATTTTTTATCATTTTATTTTTTCCCATGTTTGAGTTTTTATATACGTTCCCGATTGTTTTCTGCAAATTGCTTTAACATGTATTCTTTTTTCAATCTTAATGTTCAATCAAAAATTAATTCATTTCAACTTTTTTCAATAAAAAAATACCCTGAAAATAGGTGTTTTTTTCAAAAGTCGGTATTTTTGAAAAGGGGGGTATTCAGATTTTCATGAGTTTAATAGCTATCCTTTTTTTATTACATAAAATTATGATAACTTTGAAAAAATAATTTATAAAAGAAGTATAACTGAAATCCAATGTATAGTTTTTGCTAACATTAATTTTAGGTATTTAAATTTTCCTTGTAGTGCGGTAGGACAAATAATTTAAATTAAAAAAAATCTTGTTGAAAAAAACTGCAAAACTTTTTAATGAAAAAAAATATAATTTGTATTTTATTTTAATCTATATTTTTTTTTTAAATTATTTAAAATCAAAGATATATATTGTTATTGAATGGTAATCAATAGATAAAACAAATTTTCTATGTGATATCAAAAATATCTTTTGTAATGAATAAATTATTTATAAAAAAATTTTTTTGGTCATGTATTTTAGGCAATACTGCAGTGTAAAGTGCCCTAGAAAAATCAGGTGCATAATAATGGAGTTTTATATATTAAAGCTGGGAATTTTTTGATATTTAAATAAACACTTAAAAGCAAAATAAAAAATATTTTTCTCAAATAATTTCCAAATGGTTAATAATGAAATCAAAAACAACAAAAACGAATTTTTCAAATGTTAAAAATTATTTTCAAGTTATTTTTTTGTTATAGGTAACTATCCAAAATTTTAAATTTTAAAAGTTTCTAAGTTAATTTTTTAGTAATTCTATATCTTAGAATCTTTACATAGCATTTCAAATTAAAATTTTTATATTCAAAAGATAATTAGTATATTTGGGGTTGTTAATGGGTATATTTATATGGGTCTTTTGGTGAAAAAACTTTTTTTCTTGATATTATTATTTTTTTATTTTGGGATAATTATTATTCAGTTAAAAATAATTATTTTTATTACTCCCTTTTTAAAAAATGTGTTTTTTAAGTATTCTTACAAAAGAGGATATATTTAATTAAATGGTTAGTCTCTAATAATGGATAAAAATATTAAAATAATATAAAATAATCAGCAAGAAAAAAAGTTAATATAAAAAGTTCCTAAAGCTATTAATTATTAAGTTATTTGTGGAGAGTACTTCTTGATTTTTTTTAAAAAAATCTAAATGTATTTTTTTTCTTCATTACTAAATTGTAAAAAAATCTCAAACAATTCCAATAAGTTTTAATCAAAGTAAACTAAAATCATTTTTTACTCAATTCATTACACAATAAAATTTTTATGAATTCCTTTACAAATAAATGATCACCATTAAAAATCGATTTTTTGATAGAAAAAAAAAATAAGTTGAATCTTTCTGGTGAAACTTTAATACTTATTGAAATACTTTAATAGACAATTTTGTTTCAAATTATATTTTGTAAGTTTTTACATTAAGGGTGATGTCAATATATTCACCTTTGATATGACAATATTTTAATCGATAATAAATTTTCCAATTTCCAACAACTTAAAGTATTATATATTATATTTTTTCTTATAGAAATTATTTTTCATTTTTTCCATTTTCATTTTTTATCTTTTTCTTTTATCTTACCAAAAAGAAAATCATGATAATTGAATTCATAAACCATTGTCCAAAAACTTTAAAACTCGTTTTAAAAAAAAATTAACTTAAAATGTTCTTATAGACTTTACTCAAAAAAATATTTTTTTTTTTTGGAAGAATTTGTATTTTTCAAAAATTCTTCAACTTCATTGATTGTTTTTGATCATATGGAAATTCAACTTTAAATCGTTAAAAATGAAAAAATACAATTAATGAATTTAATGAATTTCCAAACAATAAGCCAATTGTGTAAAAAATGGAAAGATCACAAAGTATTATTGTTCAGTTGCCTTTCAAAAAAAAAAAAATTTGATGAAAATATTGTTTCTTAAAGGTGGAAAAATGAAAAAAAATTAAGTTGCTTAAATCCTTATGTTTGTATTTTAGAAGTGGATAAATTTCTTTTTCAAATTTATTTTATTTCGATATTTTTTTTTTTTTTTTACTTTATACAAAAGTCTTGTAATATTCTATAAAAGCCCCTTTCCAAAAAGTTTTATACATTCAAAATCAAAAATGGGCAAAAACTATATCTCAACTGTTTTATGTTTTTCAAAATATTTTAATAAACCGCGTTTAAGTTATGTAGTATTTATACTTTTATATATCAAGCACTTTTTATCCCAAATTAAACAAGAAAAAATAAATAAATAAAAAAATAAAAATCTATATGTCCAAAATTTTGAAACAAGCGAGACAAAAAAATTCTATTAGTAAATTTTTTGAAATTTCACCAAAAATTATTAATGGCCAAATTACTAAAATAACATCGAACTAATCTTATTTTTTTTTTTTTTTTTACTAAACTCAAGACTAACATTCTATCAACCATTGAAAAAAATTTTCTGATCTAACGAAACTGATTACGTAACTTGAAAAAAAGAAATGAAAGCAAAACAGAAAAGACAAAAAATGATAAAATAGTTCTTAGTTGTTAAAATTATTTCCAAATTTCAAAAAAGTGAATTATCGATATTCTTAAACTTATTTTAATTGTTTCCAAAATAAAGGAATTTGGTTTATCTTTCGCCACTTCATTATTTTCTTTCTTCTCTGATTGTATTTTTCTTGTTGTCATTCTTCTTCTTTTTTTCGCTTGTTGGTGTTTTTATTATTATTAATTAATTGATTTAAATTCGTTATTCCTATTCTATTTGATTTATATTTTTTTTTAAATTTTGAATAATTCCTTTTTTAAATCTTTCTTATAAGATTTAAAAAGTATAAAATTTAAAAAAAATGATAATTTATCAAAATATCTTGAATAAATAAATTATTTTTTTTTTTTTATTAATTTGACACACACATACATAATTATATATACTTCAATTAGCCATGTTTTTATAAATTAAAACAATTTTAATCTGAAGTTAAAGAGCTTTTTTCATCTGGATCACTTTTATTTGAAAAAATAGCATTGTTATCAATGATGTTGTCATCGTCATCTTCGTCATCATCGTCATCATCATCGTCATCATCTACATTTGATAAATCAGAATTGTCTGACAAAAAGTCCCATTTTTGACGATTTGCTTGGTTAATTATATTTTTTGGATTGAAAGAAGACGTAATTCGGGAATTGTTCTTAATTTCTTCTTTAAGATCTCTCATTTCTTGGACATAGCGATGAAATTGATCTCTTAATTTCCATATTTGTCTTTTCTGTACATGATTTTTTTTTTTAAGAAAATAATACAATCGTTGTGGTTCTTGAGAAGATAATTGTTTTTTTATTTCTTCAATTTTTTCAATATTCAATTTATTATTAACATCGTTAATATTTAAATTAAAATTTAGAACAGTATTATTAATATTATTCTCGTCTCCACTACTGTTTATTTTTTCATTTTTTAAAGTTGAAAAAATCTCAGAATCAAGGGGAATGTGATTTTGTCCAAAAGAACCCAACTTGTCCAATACGTATAATTCATCATTATTGTTGTTGTTCACAACTACATCGTTCTTCTTTTTATTTTTATTTTTTTTTAAAAGTGGCTGAATGCCTTGAAAAAATAATATTGTAGCGATGAAATATAATAGAGCAATGAAATAATTCATAACTTTTAATTCGGATAAATAAATTAATAAAGCAATACAAATAATTTTAAAACTTAAAACAATTTTTAATATTGAAGATTGATCATTTTTATTTTGATTTTTATTAATATTATGATCTTTATTCTTCTTTCCACTCTTGTTTTCATTTTCATTTTCATTTTCATTTTCATATCCATTTATTCTGCGATTAATTTTTTTGTAAGGTCTAAAAATTAAAATTAAAATTATATAAATAATTAAGGAAATGATGATAAGCGTAAGGATTATCTTAGGTTTAATTGATGGAAACCCAGAAAAAATCATTGCAATTGAAAAGGCAAATAGATATTCGACTATACCAAACCAAATATATTTTGGTGAAAACTTATCAAATAAAATTCCAAATCTAATAACCCACCAATTTGAAAAGTTAGATTTATAAGTTTTATAAATAATTATTAAATAGCCAATAAAGGTAAAAAATAAATAAATCAACGCAAATAATATAAAAAATGGGTTATATTTTTCCCATTGTTTTGAACTGATTTTAATTTTTGGGTTTGATTGTAAATGGTAATCTTTGTTTTTTGAATTATAAACAAAGTTCGCTACAGCGGAATTAATTAACGAAAAGGGGATAAACATAAATTGGAAATATCTTATAATCAATCTAATTATTTTAATTTTTAAGTATTTCAAATTAATTTTTGAAAAATAAGAGAATATAAAATAATTTTGATATCTGTTGTTCATTTTTTTAGAAATAATTGTTTGAATTAATGGGAACACTGATATTATAAATATTATAATTGGGAATATAATTGAAATTAAAAGCCAAAATGTTATAAAGCAAAACCAAGGTGCGCATTCTTGTGGAAATATTACACGAAAATCTAAGAGTAATAATGAAGTTAAAAGTCTTCCAACGAACTGAAGGTTTCTATTTCCTCCAAGTGGGAATACTAGCAGCATTGATATTAATTGAATTTCAAAAAAAAATATTTGAAAGAATGATGGCCTTTCTCTGATTAGTTTCTTATTGTGATCCTCTTGGAAATTGTTTTTGTTAAATTCTTTTTCGATTGGAGAATTTTCATTTTCATTTTTATTTTCATTTTCATTTTCATTTTCATTTTCATTTTCATTTATTGTAATTTTTTCAAATTTATTTTCATTTCCATTTCCGTTTCCATTTTCGCTTTCTTTTTCGTTTTCTGTTGTTTTTTCACATTGGGTCATCTTTTTATTTTTCGTTCCCATTTTTATTTTTTCGATTTTATTTTGGTTATCATCCTCACGAAAACCCTCATATTTAATAACACTGTTTTCATTTATGAGATCACTAATTCTTATTTTTTCATTGGTGTTATCTTTTGATTTCTTTTTTTTTATATCATAATTCTCGTTTTTATTTATTGTTTCTTTTTGAGAATAGGAAAAGTATTTGGGAATAATTAAAAAGTAAAATAGAGCTAAAAGGGTTGGAATTATTAAAGAAATCAATATATGAATAATTAGCCTATTACAGTCAACACAAATATCGGCAATACGAAATTTTCCCTCTTTACAAACTTGACAAAGTTGATTAGGATCATGACCAGATTTACATTCGTCACCACCCAAGCATATCCCATTCACTACGCATTTAGTGCACTTGTTATTGTTAGTGCCAATGTTTATGGTGTTTGTTGGGCATTTTACACACGACAGCAAACCGCTTTGGTTTGAATAGGTACCTGCAGGGCAGCTTTCACAGCGATCATTCCTTTTTGACGGTATCTTTCCCTTTTCACAGAATTTGCAACTAGACGATCCTTCAATGTCGGAAACAGAGCCACTCGGGCATTGGCTACAAGATTGTGTGCTATTCGAGCCAGAGTGTGGGTTATAAGTCCCCACGGGGCACTTGATACAAAATACCTCCGAGTTGGCCCCTGTATTGACGTTATAAGTACCCGGCTCGCATTCGATACACGTGTCTACTGTCGTTGCTCCGTATGCTGTAGAGTATGTCCCCGCGGGGCATTCGTTGCAACTGGAATCCTTATTGCCAACAGTGTTGCTCCAGCTCCCAGGCATACAATCAAAGCATTTCGATAAATGTTCGACATTACCAAAGGTGCCTTTTGGACAATCTCGGCATGCCCTCGAGCCGCTGTGAGAATATGTGCCAAATGGGCAAGACAGACAACTTTCAGACGAAGTCGCATCTGCTTTATCACAAAAGGTCCCTGCACTGCAATTGTGGCATTTCTTTTTGGAACCCCTGTACGCACCATAACCACATTTTTTTTGATGGTTGTGCGAGACAAAATTCTGTTTTTTATTGTGAAAGTTATTGTTTTGGTTTTGATTTTGGTTTTCGTTGACTTTCTCAGTCTCTTTTTCATAATTGCCGCTCCTTTGTTCAATTGTAATGTCATTGCCATTATTGTTATTTTTGTTGTTGCGTTTCGATTCTTTTTTTTTTTGATCCGTTTTCGAGAATGCTTCTTCAAAACTAAGTGGTTTTTATATTTACAGAAAGCCCACATAGGTTCATTAAAAATTGATTGTTGTAAAAAATTAAGATGAAAAAAAAAACAAAAAAAAAAAAGGTGTAAAATTTTTGTGTTAAAGTTAACTTTCTTTTTTTTCAAACTATTTTATTCAAAAAAATTTGTTTCACAAAGAAAGGAAAACAGATCCAATTAATACTAGTACCCTAAAAACCATTTTTTGAAGAAAAGGGAGAGGGTAATTTTGATCTCAAGTTCAATTTTTTTTATTGTTGTTTGGTTGTGTAAACTTGGAAGTTAAAAAAAAAAATTTGTTTTTTTTAAAAAGTAGTTTACGTAAAAAAGAGCTTCTTATTTTGTGTAAGTTCCGTCTTCTGTTGTTTCGATAATTTGTAATTTGGCTTTGGGTGAACAAAATGTGCTTGCGAAGGTTTAGTGAGTAAATAAAAAAATATTAAAAAACATAGAATTTTGAATCTGATCAAGATCATAGATGACTATTGATGAGATCAAACAATACTTTGTTATAAAAAAATCACTGAAAAAGTTTTTTTAATTAACACATAACGTTTGACAATAAAAAATGAGACAACAATTTTGGAAAAATGAGTTCTTCATTTGTCCTTTTATTTTTTGATCATTCTCAATTTAGTTCATTTTGTTGGTTGGTAATTCAATAACTGACTGAGAAAGTAACAAAATATTTGGTCAGGTAAAAAATCTATTTTTTTTTTTTGTTTTTAAAAAAATAATATTGGAATTTGATGATCAGCATCTTTATTAAATACACATCAAAACAATTTTCAGAACACCCATAACAGTAAACTAAGCAAGACTCAACTTTCTCTATTCTTTCTCATCTCATCAATTAAGAAATAAGATATTTGGAAAATTGAAAAAAAAAAAGGTAAATGATAACAGTTTTTTACTTTTGACTGAAATTTATTTTTTTCCTAAAACATCAAAACAAGCAACTGAAATATGACTTTGAAAAAACTTTAACACCACTAACCCTTTGTCGTTATTTACCTATTCAACTGTTTCCAAAAAATAAAAAGTTTAACTCATCATTGAAACAACAAGAACAAAATAATCAACACAACTTTGCTTTTAATTTCACAGATGCAGATCTTGAAAATTTTAACGATTGTTTGTTTTGCAGTAACAACCTTCATTTTGAGACAAAAATATTTCCTTGTTTTTTAAAAAATGCGTAAATTCTTGAAGGGTGATAATGGATGTGAAAAAGTGTTAGTGCCAACTACCAATTATAAAACATGCAAATTACAAGAACAACTGTAAAAGTCCATTTGTCTCAACAATTTGGTAAATAACTAAAAATGCAAAAAATTATTCTCACATCAAACGAAAGATATTTATTTTCAGAGAATACTTCCCTGTTCTAATTGGGTGGTGATTAAATATTCTCACTCTGTCAATTTTAACCATTTAAAAAAATATGGTAATCAAAAAAAATCCTAAATGTGAAAAATGGAAAGGAAAAATGACGATTGTCCAAGTAGAGGCAGATTTTTCAAATACATCACAGGACCCAAAAAGCATCAGTGACCTTTGGGTGGAACAACAATTTGAACTTTTTAAGGAAAATTCGATTTGAACAAAATCCAAAAATAAATTAGGAAAATAAAATTTCTCAATTTAATAGAACAAACTCCTTCTAGAATTCATTTGTTTCTATTCTTTCAAATATACCTTAAGAACCAAATTACAAAGCGAAGTCATACAGAACAAAAGGTGTTAGGTTTTATTAAAATCGTCATTCAAGAAGAGAAGGTTCTCTGATAAAAGTAATTGATCCAGATTTTCTATTCTTCGATATTAAAATCTAAAAACGTTAAATTTACAACAAATAATCTTTTTTTTTTATTTTTCAAGATTGTTCTAAATTTTTATAGTTTATCAGACCAAATATCTAGACCAATAAAAACATTCTAAATCAATAAACCGGGAGAACAAATTAGAAATTAATTATTTGGGACTAATGGAAGAAAGTTCGAAAAGAATTCGAAACATACATCACATATTCTATCATTTTATCTTGTTTAAGGCTCTTGTGATCCTTTCTTCAAAGATTAAAATAAATGATTTTTTCGTAAAATGTGAGTTTTTTTTTTGCTTTTTATTTTCATGTTTTGTTGAAAATATACATTTGCCACACAGTAAAAATGAAGAGGAATATTGACTTATTGGGAATCATTAAATTCGAGCAAGGTATGGATACTTTTGATCTAATAACTGTTCATAAGGAAAAACTAATTCCAACAAGTGTATGCTTAGGTGTATTTTTAAGGGCTTTGTTAGTGGGTTAAACGAAGAACGAAAAAAAAATAACCCCAAAAAACTCCCTTTTTTAGTAAAAAATCATATATTTAAATCTTTGGAGAAAGGATCACAAGAGCCTTAAACAATATAAAATGATAAGTCGTATGGTTTTTATTTCGAATTCTTTCGGAGCAATCATCCTTAAGTGTAGAAATAAAAAAAGGATAACACTAGAATGAAAAAAATTTTGAAATTTTTTTCATTTTTTTTTTTCAAAAGTTCTCTAAGAAATAAAAAAACAATAGACTATCAAAGTAATATAATAATTTATAAACCCAATTCCAAAAATTGGGGCACACCTTCAAAATCAATTTAATTCTAAGAAAAGTGATATTTGACTCTTAAATAGAAATATTAGATATTAACAATCAATGGAAATAATTTTAA
Source organism: Anaeramoeba flamelloides (assembly GCA_027625915.1). NCBI lineage: Eukaryota > Anaeramoebidae > Anaeramoeba > Anaeramoeba flamelloides. The sequence goes on along the minus strand of JANTQA010000032.1, from coordinate 3,460,543 downwards.
AGTTAATTATTTATCATTTTTTTTCATTTTTTTTGATTTTTGATTTTCAATAATTTTTTTGATTTTTTTTGGATTCTTTTTTTTTTCAAAACTTTTCGAAAATCTCAAAATCACTTTAAAATGAAATTTAAAAGTTTTGATTCTGATCACAAAAAAAAAATTTTTTGTTTCTATAAAATGAAAAAAGATTCTTTTTTTACCAAGAAAAATTTTTTTTGAAAAAAAATCATGATATGGGGTGCTAGAGCACATGGCCTACAAACAGGCCTTATTACCATTAATGGAAATGTGAATACTGAATGTATTATTAATGATATTTTCAAAAAATCAAATGTAATTCAACTCACCAATTTAGAATATGGTGAGTTGAAATGGATTTTCCAAAAGGATGGAGCTTGTCCACACACTTCAAAAAAAAATCAAACTTACTTAAACTGTGGATGTAATGTTCTGGACCCTTGACCCCTAATTCCCCAGATTCAAACCCAATTGAGAATTTATGGATACTAAACTGAAAAAATGTAATCCAAAAAACGGAGAAGAATTTATTAAAATTTTCACTAATGTATGGAATACTTTGAGTTGGGAAACCTTAGAAAATTAGTAAACTCCAGATATAAGGATAGATTTAGCTATCAAAAAAAAAGCTGAATCTATTAATAGTTTTTATTAATTTTTCTTTCAATAAAAATGGATTTTTTGGTAACTGTGTTCCAAAAATAGGGGAACACTTTTTTTTATTTTTTCTTTTTTATTTTTTGAATCGAATTTTAAATTTACTATAAAATATATAAATAGTATCAATTAAATATTTTCAGATCTTTTATTATTTTAATGTTTAAGTATCATGTATTTTGGAGTATATTTTTATTAATGTAATTTTTTTTTTGTGTCCCATTTTTTGGAATTGAGTTTATTTTAAAAAAAAATTCAAAGGATGTTTGTTAAAAAAAACATTAAAAACGAAAAAAAACACTCATAAATTTTTTTTAGATAATTTTTTATTTTTTTTATTTTTTTTAATTTTATTTTAAAAGCTATATTGTATATCAAAATATTTAATACTCAACTCTAATAACAAACATTTATTTTTAAAAAATTATTTATCAGTATTCAAAAATTAATTATAAAATATTATTTTTTTTTTTTTTTTTTGAAAAATTTTTTTTGCCTAAATTTTTTGAAAAAATTTCAAATTTATAACTTTTTTGATTGATTCAAAACACTTTTTTTAATCAAAATAAGTCTTTATTATCAAAATTTTAAATTGAAAAAAATTTTTTTTTTTTTGAAATTTTTTTATTTCATTTTAAAAAATCCCATCTATGAGATTCTTTAGATGAGTACAATGTTTTGGGGTTTTTATAACTTGAAAAATCATTTTTTCAAATTTTTAACCAATTTGAAAAAAAATTCATTCATTAGCTGAAGAAAAATTTTTTTAGTTGAAAAAACAAATTTTTTTTTACAGAATTTATTGAGAATTTTTTGAAATTTATTCGGTGAACAGATCGAAAAAAATAAATTTTTGATTTTTTTATTATTAGGGGGTTATTTCGTAATCAGATAAAAAAATAATTGCCCTTTTGACCTTGAATAATTCATTTTAGAGTAAAACATATTGAGTAATTCAAAATTAAATAAAAATAAAAAAAAAAAAAAAAAAAAAAAAAAATATAATAAAATGTAGATAATTAAAGTTTTTTTCTAATAAAAATCTGTTGTTGATATGCTTTTTTATTATCCTTGTTCTGACTCTTGTTGTTATTGTTTTTCTTGTTGTTATTGTTTTTTCTTCTATTTCTTTAGGTTTTTTTTTTTTTTTTTTTTTTTTTTTGGTTTTTGTAAAGGTTTTTTTTTGGTTACGAAAGAGATCCTTCAAGAACAAGAATTTTTGGTAATGGGGTTTATTTAAAGAAAATAAATCCCATTCTTATAAAAAATGTGATAAATTACGATCAAAAATTACCGATGACTGTACTTGAGTACTTATTGTTTTGAGAATGAAATTACCATTATTTTTAAATTTTATTAAGTTTTTTCTTTTTCCTTTTTCTTCTTTCATTTTCAGTTTCATTGTTTGTTTTCATTATTTCCATCATTGCTATAATTTCTTTTTACAATATAAACCCCATTCCAAAAATTTGGAAACACCCAAAATGAAAAATAATAAAAAAAAAACCCAATTTATTGTATTTTTACAAACCTAATAAAAAACAACATTTAAGTAACCTAGTATTAATGTTTTAATAAGTAATCATTTTAATCCAAATAAAAGAAAAGAATATAAAACTCAAAAATAAAAATAAGTGTGTATAAAATAATGAAACGAGCGGAACATAAAATGCATTGGTAAATTTGTTGAAATTTCACCAACAATTGTTGATCGATCAAATGTTAAGATACCATCTACAGATTGTATGTTATTTTCCAATTTAACAAACTCAACACTAACTTTCTATCAACCATTGAAAAAAATTTTTCAGATCTAACGAAAAAGATTACCAAACTTGCAAAAAAGGAAATGAAAACAAAACAAAAAAGACAAAAAATGAAAGCGTTTGTAAAATTAAAATTCTTTCCAAATTAAATTTAAAGTTCAGTAATGATGTTCTTTCCACTGTTTAAACTGTATCCAAAATATTGGAATCTAGTTTATTAATATAAATAATAATAATATTATTATTAATTATCAAAAGATATATATCTACTGTAGTCAAAATAAAGCGTGCAAAAAAATTTAATGCGTGTTTCAAAATAAAAAGTGTGTTTTTTTGTTATAGAAAACCTATACATTAACCAATCAAAGAAACCAATAATAAACCCTAAAAAAATATGTTATTGGTTTCTTCAAAGTTCTATTATTTAAAAAGAAATTCTAAAAAATAAAGGATCAAATTGCAAAATTTATCTCAAAAAATAGAGTTAATTTTTGAGGAAAATTTTAATAATAAAAAAAACAAAAAATTTCAAAAAAATTGAGAATATTATGGAAAATATTCCACTATTTGCATGAATAATTTAAATTTTACTGAAAATAACCAGACCTTTAAATTCAAAATTGATTTGGGCTCAGGTATACTATTTGGTAGTAGATTGGATGTTACATTGGTACAAGAATAAAAAAAAGCACGGATAATATTTTGAAACACAGATTATAGTCGTTGTGCACGCATTATTTTGATCACTATATATAAACCCCAATTCAAAATTTTTAACACACCAAAATTCGATTTATGAAAAAAAAAACTTATTTAATCAATTCAAGAAGATTTACCAAATTAGAACCATTCACTAATTGAAATGTTAACACTTTATTATAAATTACAATACTCAAAAAACAATAAATAAATAATTATCAGTACAAATTAATCATAGGTGTGTTAAACATTTTGCAGAGAGCAAAACAAAAAAATAAATTGGTAAATTTGTTGAAATTCTATTAGGATTATTGATCGATCAAATGGTCAGATAATACCAATTAATTTTATTTGAGTTCTTCTATTTGGTACAACTCAACTTTAACCTAATATCGTAGGTTGAAAAAAATTTTGATCCAACAAAACGAGTTACATAATTCAAAAAATGAAATGAAAACAAAAACTAAAAAATGAAAAAATGATTTTCTATATTTTTACAAAAAATCATAATTATCTCCAATTTCAATGAAATTGTATTATTGTGATTGTTTGGAACGTTTTAACTGCGTGGAAAATTTTGAATTTTAGTTTATATATATATATATATATATATATATATATGTATGTATGAACTAAATTCCAAAAATTTGGACATAGTTAAAACATTTGAAAGAATTACAATACTACGTTTTCTATTCAATTTGGAAAGAATTTTAATTTTACAAACTCTTTCATTTTTTGTCTTTTTTGTTTTGTTTTCATTTCCTTTTTTGCAAGTTTGGTAATCTTTTTCGTTAGATCTGAAAAATTTTTCAATTGTTGATAGTAGGTTAGTGTTAAGTTTTTTAAATAGGAAAATAACATACAATTGGTAGATGGTATCTTAACATTTGATCGATCAACTATGGTTTGTGAAATTTCAACAAATTTACCAATGCATTTTATGTTCCACTCGTTTCATTATTTTCGACACACTTATTTTGTATTTTTGAGTTTTTTTTTTTTTGGTTTATTTGGATTAGAATCATTTTAGTAGGGGAAAAAATACCAGACATTAAAAATAATCCCCGTAAATATTTTTAATTGTTAATATTAGGAAAATTGGTGTATAATTAGAGAATAATTTATTTTATTTAAAATCCAATATATTTCATAAATAACCAATTTTTTTCTGAACCTATACTAATAAACCTACCCAAAGTTCATTAAATTAGGTGTATTTCTTGAATACTCGAGTAATTGATTGATACCATAAGTAAATCAATTTTTTTTTGTAAAACAATTGTGGTTTTATAGAGGTTTACAAGAAGTTTGGAAAATGATATTTTTTATTCTTGTTTTTTGATTGATTGAATAATATTTTTAACAAGTTTAATTTAATTAATCATCATTCTAATAAGGGGCGAGTAAAAATTTAGAAAGTTCGATTCTTAAAAAAAGTGTTTGATTTCAAATCAAAAAAATTACACGTCAATTTTTTCAATATTCACAATTAAAAAATCTTGTCTGGGATTTTTTTCATGTCAATTATTTTTTTTACTACTTACATTATAAAAATATTAATTCTGGGCAACATAAATATTATTTTATATTACGTTTGTAAAAATACAATACATTGGTTTATTTTTGTCTATTTTTGATTTTTGGAATGGGGTTTTTATTATTTTAATCTCAATAGTAATAATCGAAAAACAATATTCCCAAAAATTGTAATTAATTATAAATCAATTCTAAAATATTCAAAAAAAAATTAAAATTTTAAGAAAAATTCAAAACAAAATTACAAAAAAATGGTATAAAAAATTATAAAAATAATTCTAAAAATAAAATGAAAAAAAAATATTTTTTTTTTTGTATTTTAAATTGTTGAAAAATTGACAAAAATCAAGTTTTAATGTCAAATAACATTACTGCGAACATCCTCTTTTCCAAAATAAATCAATATTTATTAAGAAAAAATTGAAAAAAAAATTTTTTTATTTTTTTTATTTTGACTAGAGAGTTTTGAAAAGAGGGGGTATACGATTATGAAAAAAATGAATACTGATTACATATTAAAAAAAAAAAAAATAGTTACAATCATCGAAAAAAAATTGAAATTTTGATTATAATTTTCTATATCTTAGGCGGGATGAATTTATTTTTTCATACTAGTGAAAGAAGTGAAAATTTTTCCTATTCATAAATCAAATACCAGTAAAGTAGTTGTTTTTTTCTGTTTTGGGGTTAAAATTCGATCACTTGCAAAATTAAAGCCTAATAAAAAAAATAGTTCCAAAACTATGCTTTTTCTATTTTTTTTTTTAAATTTATAAAAATAGTGTTACCCAATACTATAGTGAAAAAAATTTTTCAAAAAACAATTGGATATTTGTTAATTTTACCCTTTTTAATAACTCCAATTAGAATAAACACTATTGGCTAATAAAGGCTCTTTGATCAAAAAATATTTTTTAAGATATTTTATAATTTAGGTTGAAAAATCCAATTTTCATGGTCCTTATTAAGATTTTTTTTCAAATTTAGGAGTAAATAATCAGATTTTTTTATTATAGTTAAGAGTACAATTTTTTATCTTTCAAAAGTGTTTTAAATCTGGTGAGTATCTTACAAATGGGGAATCAATTATTTGGACTATTGAAGAATTATTTGTTCCTTTAAATTCTGAAAAACCTATGACAAGGGATATTTATCATCCTTTATTTTTTTTTTCTGTATTTGAGTTTTTTAGATGGGTAGAGTGTTTTCAAAAACTTTTAATAACTATCTATTCAAAAAAAATCCCCTCAAGTAGAATTTAAGGAAAATTCATACCACATCGATTTTAAAAAATTTCACAACAAAATTGACCCCCTTTCTCGACGAGGGACTTTGAAAAACCACAGTGCTATTAGCAACAATAACACATCAAACCCAAATATTTTTAGGAACTGGAATGTTGATTATAGGTTAAATAAACTCAATTAACAAGGATGAAATGATAATTTGAGTTGTAGTTTTGTCAAACTTTTTTTTTTCAATTTTATTTTTTCATCCTAGTGTTTTGAAAATATGATTTCCGAAATTTTGATGTTTTTTGATAAAATTGAGATTTTTACATTAACACTGATACATTCCAGCCATTTTCACAAGAATCAGGAAACTTGACAGTATTACACCGTTTTAAGAATTATTCTATTACATTTTGCCAACCATTGCACATGTTTGGGTTTATGTGAATTTGAGAAAAGCATATTGAATTTCTTTATAACTTTTCAATTCCAAATCACATCATTTCTGTACTAAATATAATACAATGTCACTAAATACACAAAATACATTATCAAGTTTCCTGATTCTTGTGAACATACCTAAAATGTATCAGTGTTAATGTAAAAATCTCAATTTTATCAAAAAACATCAAAATTTCGGAAATCATATTTTCAAAACACTAGGATGAAAAAATACAATTGAAAAAATCAAGTTTGACAAAACTACAACTCAAATTATCATTTCATCCTTGTTAATTGAGTTTATTTAACCTATAATCAACATTCCAGTTCCTAAAAATATTTGGGTTTGATGTGTTATTGTTGCTAATAGCACTGTGGCTTTTCAAAGTCTCGACTAGAAAAAAAGGTCTAGATTTGGGTTAAAAAATTTTAAATGTATGTGGCAATGGATTTTCTTTGGACTCAACTTTCGTTTATTTTTTTGAAGAGATAATCATTAATAGTTTTGAAAACACCCCACACATCTAAAAAAACTCAAATATAGAAAAACAATAAAGGATGATAAATATTGAAAATGTTAGTAGAGTGTCATGGAGCACCTAGGTTTTTTTTTTAATTTGGGTTATAAACCCAACGGCGGTTTTCTTGAGGTTTTCTGTTTTATTTGAAAAGTGTTCGAGTTTTTTTTGAGGTTTTCTATTTTATTTGTGAAATTTTCTAGGTTTTTTTACCTTTTGAAATAAAGAGAAAATTTTAATAAATTTTCGGCTTATTTCAGAAAACTCAAAAAAACCGAACGAAAATCTATTGATTTTACAAATAAACGATAAACTCAAGAAAAACTAACGGCAGTTTTCCAGAATTCAAAAGAATTGGGTAAAATCATATATATTTTACTCTATTCTTTTAAATTCTGGAAAAAACCGAGGCAAAATCAAAGAAAAAATATTTTTTTCCAATTTAAAAGAACTTATACTTCTTTAATAGCCATAAAAAATTAATTCCCTATTTGAAAGATATTCATCTGATTTATAATACTTTTAGAATATAATTAAATGACCTCTTAGCTGAAAAGAAAAAAATTTTCAAATTTTTTACTATTAAGGGATTAGTGTCTACCAAGGAGAATACAATGATCAAAGTATGTTTTTATTGGACCTAACCACATAATTACTATATCGCTCAAATGCCTCTAAAAAATCAATTCGTCAAGTAGTAATATTTGTTGATCTCATTAATTAAAAATTATCATGGTATTAGTAAAAAAACCAAACAATTTCAGAAAAAAATTTGTATTTCGCCACAAATTTAAAGGTTGAATTATCAATATTCAGACTACAAAGTCACAAAATACCTTTCTTAAAAATATGGCGAAATGTAGATTAGTTGATAAAAAATTTATTTTTTTTTAAAAAAATAAAAGAATAGATAGATTTTTTTAACCAATTATTTATGAAATCTTGGGAATATATTGATGCTACAATTAACTTTATCAAAAGAAAACAAAAATAATCAGTCTTTGTTCTTTTATGTTGATGATTATTGAGTTAATCTTTGAAATTCAAAAATTATTAAAATAGTTACTTTTGAAAGTACTAAATCTAAATTATTAAATACCAGAAAACTGTATTTTGGTTTTTCGATCTTTAGATTTGGAAAAGGAATTAAAAAAAAAATTTCTCAAAATGAAATTTTTCAATAGTGATCATTAGTAAAAAATGCAATAATTTATTGTGCAATAAGATTTATAATAGAATTTTTAGAGCTATTTGAGCCATGGCATACCAATACCATTTACACCCAATTACAACACACTTTGATTATCGAGAAATCTATGGTTACGCTAATCCCTTAAATTGAAAAAAAATATTTTAATAGAACCAAGAAAAATGGATTTTCCAACTTAAATTATAAAATATCTTTCAAAAATAATTTTTTAATCAAAGATCTTTTATTAACCAATAGTGTTTATTCTAATTGAGGTTATTAAAAAGGATAAAATTAGCAAATATTTAATTGTTTTTTGAAAAAAAAGTTTCATGATTGTGTTCAGAATAAGAAAAATTTAAATATTTATGTTTAGTTTCCTATGGACTTTGGTTTTCAGAATGATATAACACATATTTTCATAGAACCAAACACGAAGGAAAATATGGTTCATATTTGACCTTTTTCATTTTGTAAAAGGTAAAATATTGAAAAAGGCGGGCATAAACTTACTAATCAACAAAAGAAAGACATTTTTTAGACACTTTTCTGGGTTTATGATTTGTTTTTTAAAAACTGAGTAAAAGGGACTAGACGACTAATAGTCCCCCTTTTGATTTAAAAATTTCAGACAAAATCAAATAATTTTGGGATTTGAATTTTATTGAAGATTTATTTTTTTTCATTCCCTTTTTTCAAAACTCTCAGTCTCCCCTTTGATTTTTCAAACTTTTTAAATGAGTTTATCTCTTCAGACAGTAACAAGTATTATCCTTCTTGATCCCAAAGGAAACAGAATTTATGCAAAATTTTACGATGATCGATTCCAAACACAAAAAGAACAAAAAACATTTGAAAAATCAATTTTTGAAAAAACCAAAACAAAAGGAGGTATGAAACAAACCATAATTTTTAATTAAGACTTCTTAAAAAATCTTTCTTATCAAAACAAAAAACAATTTTTAATTTTTTTTTTTTTTTTCAAAAAAACCTTTTTCTTTATATTTTTCCTCTTCTTTCGTTGCATAATTTTTAAAAAAGTTGATGTTATTTTACAAGACAACCTAATAACTGTAACAAAAACATTACCCGAATTTCGGATCTTTGTTTCTGGCAAAGAGGATGAAAATGAAATGATCTTATATAGTGTACTTAATACAATTTATGAAACACTCCTCCTTGTTTTTAAGTTTGCCTTTTTCTTTTTTCTTTTTTTTTTCTTTTGTTTTATGTAATGCACGCATGTCTTTTTCATCGCCCTTTCAATGAACAACAAATCTAGAAACAAAAACATTTCATCCCATTTCCTCGATAATTATGCTATTTAGATTACAAACCTATTGCTTGAGCAGCACAATTCCCATAAAACATAATTTTTACTAACAAGATGAAAAACATTTTTCATTCAAATTTCATAACTACTTTTGGCTAAAAATGTTAAACAGGAAAGGTTTGAAAAATATTTTCCTCAAACACTTCTTTTTGTGTGTCATTTGGTAAACCCATTCTAGAGAATAAAACCCAATACTTGTATTTAGAATTTTGCTCTAAATTAGGATTTTGCTCTTCAAGTAATGACAAATACAGAATTAATTTCATTTTAGATGAATCTATGGCAAGGTTAATACCTTAAATCACATCTTTAAAGCACTAGCAACCTATAAAAAATCTTCTCGCAAATTTAAGCTGAAATTCAAAAAAATTTTACCACATACAGTCAGTTCTACTTTTAAGGCACAAACATTCATTGAAAAATAAGGCACTAAAAAAATCTCAAATTAAGGCACGGCAATTTGGATTCCAGTAAAATACTTTGTGAAAATTAAAAGTTCACATTTTGTGCCTAGATTTAAGATTTTTTTTTGTGTCTTAAATTTCGTTGAAAGTTTGTGCCTTAAAAGTGAAACTGACTTTATCGAAATTGAAAAATGAAGTAAAAATCTGATTACTATTGTGGAAAAAAATTGTTACGTGGAAAAAATGTGGGGCATCTATTTTGTCAAAAATTATTAATTTAATTGTCAACCTTAGTAAAACTGATCAAAACCACCAGAATCTTTTGAAGATAATAAGAATTCAAATTGAGATTAAAACATTTTAAGAAGTATAGTCTCAAACTTTAATTTTCTTCATTTCAATTTCATCAAGATCCTTTCAAAGAAGAATGTCTTAAAAATCAAATTCTTTATTTTTGATGGGAAAAAATGAGTAAAAAGCGCATTTTTTGAACAAATTATATCTGACAAATTACGGCTTTCAGAGACAACCCTTAATATTTAATCTGGATTATTTTGTGAGTGCTTGAGAAAAACTTAATTCTTGTTAAGATAAAGTAATTGTGAAAATGACCAATTTCTGATTTTTCGATTTTTCATTGTAAATCTTAATAGAACCTGAAAACTTTATTTTTTTAAAAAGAGTATTGAATATCATGATTAAGGGTTAAAAGGACCAAAGAAAAGAAATCAATATAAAATTCAAAGAACTAACCCAAGAAATTCCTATTTTTAAAATAACATTTAAAATGGCACAGATAAAAAATAGTGATAATTCTTCATTTCTAGTGAAGATTTAGTTTTATAATAAAATATTTGATTTTTAAGACATTCTTCTTTGAAAGGATCCTGATGTAATTTCAATAAAGAAAATTAAAGTTTGAGACTATACTTCTTAAAATGTTTTAATTTCCATTTTGGTTTCTTATTATCTTCAAAAAAATTCTGGTGGTTTTGATCAGTTTTACTAAGGTTGGCAATTAAATTTATAATTTTTGACAAAATAGATGCCCCACTTTTTTTACGTGTACCAATTTTTTTCCACAATAGTTACTACAAAACCAAACTTACTTTAAAAGCTATTTTCCGAAATGAATTATTGTTTTTAAAGGTTTTGATTCTTTTTTTTCATTTTCAAAAAGTTGAAAATCCAAACATATTTTCAAACCATTTCAAATAAAATATATTTTCTTCAAAGAAGATAGAAATCTTATTCCCTCTGAAAGAAGTGTATAAAAAATAAGCTTTAAAAAGAAAATTGCTCAGTTTTAAAATAATTCAGAATAAAAAATCTACTTAATTATCAAAAAAATTACAATAATTATTTTAAACTTGAAAAAAATATACTTACTTTATCCAGCCCAATTTTGAATCAATATTTTCATTCTGTTTAACAAAAAAAAATAACAGTAAAAACAACCAAACCATTAAATTAAAAATTCTCCCAAAATACTTTTTTAAAACCTGGAAAATTCAACTCCTAATCTAAAGAAATACTTTTTAATTTGATTATTTATAATTAATAATTATAAACCCAATCTTAATTATTTCAGTGAGCCATTATCAACCCAATGATTAAATGTATCAAATAGGTTTTACATTTATTTCTCAATTTTTTCAAGATTTTGCAACAAATAAAACAATTCAAATGTATATATCTAATAATAAAAAAATAAAAGATATTATCAAATAACTAATGTTAATAATAAAAATTCTTAATTTATACTCTTTATCTTTGGAAAAAATAATATTACCTAATCTTTTAAATTTCAAGAAATTTAATAAATATTTGTGAAAAAAATGAAATGATCAATTTTTTCTGGATCTTCAAGGATTCAATATGTTAGATTTATTTTTTTTTGTATTTTTAAAAATAAGATTAAAAATTTCAACGTTATTTGTCAATACAAACGATCAGAAATTACTAAAAGTGATATTTCATAAAAATAAATATGTTTTTGTATATTTTCCTTTTTTCTAATTGTGATCCAAAAATCCAAACAACAAAGGAGATCAGATCTTTTTTACTGGAATTTTAATTAGGGAAAAATGAACTTATTTTAAAAATGATAACTCATTTCTCTAAAGTCAATAAATGAAGTTTTGTATATCGAGTTTAATTGTATCCTTGTACAAATAAGTGTTCTATTATCTTGGGTGATACACAATAAATTAGAGTTACTAGTCCCTTAATGCCTGATCCATTTGATAAAAAAGTTTAAATTTTATCTTCTAGTTTAATAAAAAAGAGTTAAATTATATCTTTGAATTTTTCATTTTTAATTGACTTTTCAAGATCTTGTATTTTTTCAACCAATAATTGGAAATCTGGAAAAAATATTTTGGGGGCTTGAAATAAAAATTTTCATCGTAAATAGCTAAATAGTGTAAAAATCAAATCAAAAACTCAAAATAATCAAAATTAACACCAAAAAGTATAAAAAGTGTCAAAAAGGTGTTAATATTATTTTTATTGAACCACCCAATCGGAAATATAAGATTTCAAAATAATAATTGAAGTAGCAATGAGTAAAAAATAAATAAACAAAAAGTAAATCTAAAAAGAATATTAATTCTTTGAATTATAAAGAATGATTACCTCTGCTTCGAGATTTCCAACTTTAATATTGTTTCCTCTTAGTGATATGATATTAGAAACATATGAAAACACATTTTTCAACCCCTGTGCTCAACAATTAATAAGCTAAGAGAATGGCTACTTAATTTTGGATACAAAAACTGTTGTGACTTCTAAAAGAATTAACACATCAAAACTTTTACATAAAAAATAAATAAAAAATAAAATCAGATTTTTTTTTTTGTTTTCTTACAAAAATTTGATGCTTTAAATGTATTATTGATTTAAACACCTTTAAAAAATATTCTTTTATTTCACCATCTAAATACAAATATATTTATTAATTTTTTTTTTTTTTATCAATTATTTCTCTCTTATCCTAATTTTATTAAATTAATATTAATTTAGAGCACAATTCCAACTAAGTATATTAATGGAAAATTTAGATTTTATTATGCTTACAATTGATGAAGTTGTTGATCGAGGAATAATTCTTGAATTAGACTCTGAAATCGTTGTAAACCGTGCACTTATTAGGGGAGAAGAGCAACTTTCAGAATCAATAATACGGAAATAATGCGATTTTACTTTTTTTAATGTTTTAACTTTAATAATTACTCTCAAGTATTATTATTATTTACAAAACATTTTTTTTTATTAGTTTTTTTTTATCTTTAAATTTCAATAAAAAAGTAACAAAAACCAAAAAAAAACTACCACTATTTTTTCAATTATGTTGAAATTTTTTAAAATGCTTATTTATCAGTGATCAGAGATTAAGAAAAATATTAATTATTATCCCAAAGTCAATTATTTTTTTCTGAAATTAATTTATTAAGGAAATGAAGATTCCTGGATATTTAATCAGAATAAAATTTGTATTAAAAAAAAAAAAGACTATATTTCACAAATTGTGACTTAACTGAAATATCAAATTGAAAAAAAAAAAGAAAGATTCTTTTGATTTCAAGAACAACTAATTATTAAATCTTATTAATTATTTTCCTTTTTCCTTATAAGAATGAAAATCCTGATATTTTAAACAAATTAAAAAAAATAAAATCAAAAACTACAAAAAAATAAATTATTTTTTTCACAAGAACATTACGGATTTTTATTACTGAACTGACAATGAAAAAAGGCTAACAAAAAGATTTTTTTCGAAATTAAAAATCTGTATTTTCAAAGACATTGCATAGTCTCAATTTTCTAGTGATTATTTGTCTCTTTGAAGATCTCTTTTTTTTTCCACATGATCTTTTTTAAAAAAAAAGAAAAAAAAAGTAAAATAAAGAATAGTTTAAATGATAAAGCATAACAAAAATATGCAAAATTAGAAAAAAAGATTTTGATCCCAAAAAATTGAAATTTTATTTTGATATGAATAATGGATAAACCCTCAATACAATTTCCAATAACAATTATAAAGTGAGGCAACCTTTTTGAAAAAATAGTTTATATACTAGATAGTTTTATGTATTTTATTATTTCAACTCAGAAATATAAATATTTCTTTTTGATTGTTACAATTAAAGGATAGGTTTCTAATAGTCAAGTCATTATTATTAAAATATTTTTTAGTTTTTTTTTCAGATGTTGTTATTGTAAATGGGCGAATTAATTTCATCTCCCAGCCCTTAGGTTTTCCACAATTTAAAAGAATTAAGTAAAATCTTTGATCTTTCTCTATTATTCTGAATCATGAAAAAATATTCTTAGTTTTTTTTTCATTTTAAAAGAAAAATTAAATTTTCTTAAATTTTATTTTTACTTTTTAAATATAACAAAAAAAAAACAACATTAAGCTTTCTTGAGTTTTCTGTCTATTTTTCAAATCAATAGATTTTATTGATAAAAATCAAACTCAAAAAAACCTAGAACACTTCACAAATAAATAGAAAACTCAAAAAAGCCCAACGAAAATCTATTGATTTTCCAAAAAAATAGAAAACACAAAAAAACCTTACGAAAGTGTCCGTAGATCCAAATAAACAGAAAACTCAAGAAAACCTAACTGCAGTTTTTTACTTTTTCAAATAAACTGAAATTTTTTTAAAATTTTCTTTTTATTACAAAAATTCAAAAAAACCTAACAGAAAATCTTAAAAAAAAACATTTTTTTTTCAATTTAAAATAATAAATAATTCTTTAAGGGATCAGTCTTCTACTACAATAAGGTAATATTTTAAAATATGTTATTGGTGATATTCTCTCGTTAATAATTTTTGTTGATTCAAATGTCAAAAAATTCTGATCAACTAAGAAACCCAAAAAAGAATTATTTTTTTGTTGATCAAATTTTTTTTTCTCTGAAAAATAAAAACTTTTAAATTCATTGTATTTATCATAATATGTAAATTTTCCATCTTTTTTATTGTTATTTTCATCATTTTTACACACTTTCAAGTCTTTGTTACCAGTAATATTAATATAAAGTTTTGTTTTTTTATTAGATAATTCTTTTGGTTATTCAAAAAAATTGATATATTTAACCTATTAAAAAATAATTGTATTTTTTAAGAATTATAGTTATGATCAATAAATTTTTAAAGTCATTTAAAAATTTTACTAGAAATTTTGCTAGTGTACAAAGATGAAATTCGATTTTTCAAAATATAAATTTCTTTAAGATATTTGTGAATTACTTAATTTTATCCTCCAAAATTCCAAATCAATTTTTTTCTTACAAAAATGATTTCAATTGACATAATAATTCTTGTGAATAAGACCAAACAATTTGTTAAAAAAATTTTTCAAAATTGAAAATTATTTTTTATAATTTTTTTCCATTTTTTTGAAAACTAGAAAAAAAACTTTTGTAAAACAATAAAGAATAAAAAATTTTTTGCTTAATATATCTCAATTTAATTGAGAATATTTTGTTAAGCTTCTAGCAAATATTCATTTATCAAAATACCTATACATCAATTAATTATATTGACCAAGATTTTAATTAAAATATTTATACCAAAAATAGTAACTAAATAACAAAATTGGGAAAAAATCAATAATTACTAATATAAAACCCAAAATATAATCAAAATCTTTTTCAAGAATTAACTGATTTGCTAATAAAAGTGATAAGTCACTTTTTTTTCTGGTATTATATTATGAAATATACGAATTTTGGATTTCAAAAAAGAGATTCAAATGAACCAATTGTTTAGATGGGTTTAACTTATCCTTTCATGAGTCGAAACAGAAATTAGAAAAAAAATAAAATTTTATTAAGATCTGGACAACATTTCATTTTATTTTTGAAAAAATACTCTTCCTTTAATTCTTGATTTAGATCTATTGTGAAAAAATTATTTCTCATTTGATAAGAGACAAACTAGAATTACAATAAAATGGCAAATTGAACCACTGATCAAAATTTTTGACCAGATCTTATTATCAACCTTAAAAAGAATATTTGCTGTTTTTAAAAGTCATTTTTTTATTTCTTTCTGCTACCAATTCAATTTCTTAACCACTCTAATTCTCCAACTCATAATAAAGAACAAACAATTAGCAAATACCAATTTTTGTGATTTTTCTAATGAAACTAAGAAGTGCATCTCATTCTGGTTCCTGGTATTCTAACAACCCAATGGAATTAAAAAAGCAATTGACTGGGTTATTAAATGAGGCAACAGATTGTGTAACTAACAACACCCCAATCAGAGCGTTGGTTTCCCCACACGCTGGCTACAGGCACTGTTCAAAAACAGCAAGTTATGCGTGGAAGCAAGTTGCGATCAGTGATCAAACAATTTCAAGAATAATAATCCTTGGCCCTTCGCATAAATACTCGACAAAAAAATGCTTAATTACGCCTTTTACACACTTGGAAACACCGTTCGGTAATCTTGAAGTTGACTTGGAAACGAACAACCGATTATTAGAGTCTGACCATTTTGTTAAATGCAAAAAAAAAATTGATTTAAAAGAACACTCCTTAGAAATGATGTACCCATGGGTTGCTCATGTGGTTGGATTGCAAAGGGCAAAAATTGTTCCAATTATGGTAGGGAGGCTGGATCTGGAAACACAAAAGGATTGTGGCCAAGTTTTGAAACAATACTTCCAAGATCCAAACACTTTGTTTGTAATTTCCTCTGACTTCTGCCATTGGGGGATCAGATTTGGGTTTATCAAAACCTACGAATCAAAAAAGAAAAATAATAAAAGACTTCCAATTTGGAAATCTATTCAAAAAATCGATGCTCTTGCAATCGACACAATAAAAACGCTTGACTTTGAAAAATATTGGGAGTACCAAAACAAATGGAGAACAACAATTTGTGGAAGACGTGCAATCGGCATACTCCTTTCGGCCTCAAGCCAAGAAAAACAACAATTACAATTTGAATTCCTTCATTACTCCCAATCAAAAAAGGTCTTAGATCCCAAAGAAACGTCCGTCAGTTATGCTGCTGGTGTTTTGTTTGAAAAATAACCCACACAAATTTTGAATCACAGAAATAAAACAATACCCTCGAATTTCAACATTCCATCTAATTTCCAAAAATATATCAAAGTCTATTCGACTGATAAGGTGGCCAATACGTTTGTCCAATAACTCAACCCTTCATAAAGCCCTGAGATACAAAATTAATTTAGTCAATTAAAACTGAATCAATAAGATTTTGATAAAAACTGGTTATCAATATCTTGGTTAACAATATAAAAACAAAATTGTTCGGTATTAGTATTTTTTAAAAATAAATTGAAATCTTGTTAGATCTTTTATTTTTTTTTTTTCGTAATTTGTGTTTTGGCTTATGAAACGGGCGAGTTAGCATCATCAATATGATATATTAGTTAGGATCTATTTTTGAAATCTAAAATTTCGCTTATTTCCATTCTAAAACCGAAAAAAAGGTAACTTATTATTTTTATTTACAATTAAGTTAATTCTTGAAAATGACGCTAACATTTTTTTAGTGTTATTATGGAAAGTCTTGATTTTGAAAAGAAAATTTTTTATTTTGTTATTATGTTTAATAATGAATATTTCAATCCAAATCTCAGCCAAATAAAACTAATAGAGGTAAAGGCGATGAAAAAAAATCTAAAATTTTGGATTAGAGATAAAATACAAATAAAAAAAACTTAAGAAAAACTAAAAAAAAATATAACTTTTGTATTATTTAAGAAGAACAATCCTCATCGTCTTGTAATTGCCCGGATCAAGAAAAATTTTCAGTATATGTTGACATTTATAAAAAATAATATAGAAATTACAGAAGTCAAAAAGAGTACCGTAGAGTTTTTTTGGAGTGTCTTCAAGTACCACAGAGTGCCACAGAGTGCCTAGATTTTTTTTAATTTGTAAAATTAAAAAAAAAAACTAAAGGAGCTTTCTAGGAAAATAAAAAAATTAAGTTAAATCATATATTTTACTCAATTCTTATAAATTCTGATAAAACTCAAGATGCCTTTCTTGAGGGTTTATGATTTATCAGCAAAATATATTTATTTTCGTTAGGGTTTATTGAGTTTTCTATTTATTTGTGAAGTGTTCTAGGTTTTTTTACTTTAGAAATAAACACCTAACAAAATTCTATTGATTTTCCAAATAAAATAGAAAACATCAAAAAAACCTAGAACAATAATCTATTGATTTTACAAATAAATAGAATCCAAGAAAGCGAAAAGATACTTTTTCAGAGAGTAAAAGAATCGAGAAAAATCAAATACTACCCTCTTTTCTGTTAATTTCTGGAAAACGTAATGGTTCTAAAAGGAAATTAATTTTTTTAGATAAAAATAATCAAAAGAATCACATTTTCTCAATTTTTCATATTTCCTTAATAAACCCAAAATATGCTGTTTTTAAAATCGCATGGGTATCTTTGTAACCCATTTCTAAAGATTCTAAATTTGAGAAAAAACAAACCTTGATATAAAGGTAATAATATTTTTGTTATTGAAAATAAATAAGTTTTTTTTAAAAAATTACAAGAATAGGTAATTTTATTTTTTGTTAAAATTATGTATTCAATGTTTTTTGAATTTTCAAAGTTGGTTTTTTTTTTTCAAAAGAAAACTTTTTTCAACAACCAAGAAATATAAAGATGTTATCGGAAAAAACATTGTGGAAGAAAGAACAATAAAATAAAAAATGAAAACAAAAAAAAAAAAAAAAAAAAAAAAAATTGATAGCATACAAAAAATGTAATATATGGGTCAGAAGAATTAAAGAATAAAATAGAAATTCACAAACAAAATAAAAAAATAATAGATTTCTAAATAAATCAATACACATATTTATCAGCTAAAAGAACCCCCAAGCATTATTTGGTAACATCATATTGGATGATATAGCTTGGGAGAACAGAATCGTTTTGGTATAAAACGATTTCGTCATAATTTAAATCCTTGCCGGTATCGCCAACAATCGATTGATAACCCGATGGCGGCTCTGTAAGGCCCGTTGAAGTAAATTTCATTGAATAAGAATTGCCACAGATGCAATAGCATACTAGCATTGTATGGTGTTTTGCTGGTGCGACAATTTTGGTATAATCATGTGATTTGCCAGAAACCGAAGAAAAATACAGCCCGTGGCCAAATCGTTTAAAGGCGTTCTTTTTCCCACAGAGGCTAATGTCGAATCCATGTGTGATGATTGAACAAATTGCACACTGATCATTGCCGCATGGCGTCAAGTTACCATTGGTGCCCAGCGAGCAAGCGATTGTTGATCCATGGAAACGCCTTCTTTCATTTCCGGCCCCGAATTTGCCCTCCACGGGATGTTTCAGCCGAGGGTACGCTTTGATGACCTTTGCTTGGTATTTCAAATATTTGGTAATCAAATTTGAAGTCGTTTTAATTTGATAAATATTGACGATTTGCGGTGTACCGGTTTTCTTTTTGATCCATTTGGTCTCGAATTGGTGCTTAATGGAATCGTAATCTGTTTGTGCTGCCTTCACTAAGTAGGGCTTCTTTATGTACGGCAGAATCATATCAGGGCCATTTTCGGATATTTGGGTTGTAACGAAGGGCCTTTGTATTCTGTTCTGTAAGATCGGGTACAGCTGCTGCAACAGGGCATATCCATTCGAAAAGACATGCTCCACATTCTTTGATCGGCATATGATCTGTAAATTCTGGTCTAGCGCAGCTCGCTTACTTAAAACCCAGATGGGGATCTTGACATTGCAATTTCTTTTCACCTTCTTGCTGATATTTTCCTTTGTGACATACCACGAAGAAGAGACGATCACCAAGATTTCGGAGTGGTTGAGCTTAATGTAGTCGATTAATTTGCCCAAATAATTAAATGTCTCACAAGTGACGTCTAACTCTTGCAAGTCGTTGATGATCCTTTCATTTGGAGAATGATCTCGTGCGATCCAACAGACCGTAAGCGCCCTTTCGCTGACTGTTACAGTCTTTGGTTTGGCATTTTTATTATAAATGAAGGTGTCGGGATACCGCGTATCCGGAACGATCTTGGTATTGAGATTGAGAAGAAAATTATGCCTCTCTAACTCAATACTTTGATCGGCAACAAGTTTCGTAATGATTACCAAGAGCTCATCTGGCCTGCTTGCCAAATATTTGGCACCACGATCCAAAATTTCATCCCATTTCCGTTTTTTTAAATAAAAGTCTGTTGTTTTGATTGGACGGCTCCAACTCGGATCCCAGACAATTATCGGACACCCGAACTCTTCTGTGATAATAGATCTTCTTACGTGGTGGTATTCACAAACTATTAATTTCACTTGGATGTACTCTCTTTCTATTTCCCTTTTAATTAATTCAAATTCCTCAACTCCTACTTGGTGTTCGAGAATTTGAATCTTTTTCTGTTGCAATTCTGTGGACAACGATTTGTTTGATTTTAAAAATATATTTTGAGGAGAATTTTTTTTATTGACCCAGATAATTGTTCCCTGAAGATCAGGCACTTCTTCAATAAATTCGTCTGTGGAAAAGTCTGTGTTTGTGTATGGGTATGTGTCTGGATTTGGATCGGTGTCTGTGTCTGTATCTGTATCGGTATCTGTGTCTGTGTCTGTATCTGTATCTGTATCTATATCTGTAGTGGTATCGCTATCTAATGCAGATGCTTTTGATTCCTCATTCTCTGAAAAAGATGAATAAGAAGATGTAATTGCCGAACAGTCTGATCTTTGTTGCAATACAGTATAATTTATTGGTGGGTGAATAAAAATTCCTTTGAACTGTGTCTGTTTTGATTTTTTTTTTAGGGACGAAGATTGGGAATTAATTTTTCGAGAATCACTTTGGTCACTAAAACTAGTGCTTGTATCTGAAATGGAATCTGTACTTGTACTGTAAGTATAATCATAGCTTGTACTTGTGCTTTTTGTTATACAATAACCAGTACTTTGATCTGAAATGGAACTGGAACTGGGACTATAAGAATTACTTTTGGAAGTTTTTTTCTGAATAATTTTTAATAATTTTTTTTTTTTGGTTACAAACTTCACTCCAGTAAGTTTTTTTTTGTTTTTAGATTTGCTGGAAGAGTTCCCAAAAACTATAACTGTTGCTTTCGTAGACATATTTCGTATTTTGTTCAGCAAAGAGTTTTCAGAATTTGATCTTTTGGATAGAATAATTACTCTTGTTGGTTCATTTTGTAGTTTTTTTTCAAATGAAGTGATATTGTAAAAGAAATGTACTTTAAATCTCTTTTTTAAGGAGTTTTTTGCTTGGCTGTGTTCTTGTTCTTTCTTGGTCAACCAATAAATAGTTTGGTTCATTTCGTTTGTTTTTGGAATTGACCTGAAAGCTTTTAGTTTTAATTTTGTTTTGGTAAAGTTTGTTTTTCTGAGTGAGGGATGAAAAAATGATAAATAAAAATCAATTTCAACACGTTTGTCAAAAGAACACAATTTTTTTACAAATCAATTCCAAAGTAAAGTTTGTAAGTGTTTGTAAATTTTTTATTCCACATTTAATTCGTCTATTTGAAATTCTTTTTTGAGAAAGTTATTTTTCAACTAACATAAAAATAAGAATATTAAATATTACTGTAGGCTTGAGGGATAAACTTTATTATAGATTCGTTTTGAACTCAAAATCTACTGTAATTCAAATTAAATCATCTTAATTTGACATAAATCACCATATTAATGAATCTAAAAAAAAAACAATAATAAAAACATTTTTAAACCATAAATTATTATAATTTGTTAACAAAACTATTTTTCAGTCAAAGTCGCCCAGTTGTAATGGTATAATACACGTGTTTAAAGAGTTTGCATAGATATTAGAAGAAAAATTTTATTTTAGAAATTTTCAAAATTGAAATCATTTTTTCACATTTCTACACATTTTTGTTTTTTTTTTTCGATTTTTTTTTTAAAACGTCATTCATTTGCAAAAAATTTTTATTGCAAGATCAATAGTCACTTGGTAAAAACGTGTTATTCTAATGTCATTGAAACCATGTAAAGATTGTTGAGAAATCTATTTGATTTCTATTGCAATTCTATTTGATCTTTGATCTTGATATTTGTTTAATAAATGTGAAAAATTTTCACTTCATTTTCATTTCCTTTTTCAAATAGAGACCTTAAATACCAACCCACTTTGTTTGGGGGCTTAATTTCTAAAAGAAAAGTATGGAAAATGAAGTGAAAAATGTTTCATATTTATTATTCAAATACCAGTAGAAGTTCAAAACGAACATCCTTGTTTTTCTCAATAGGGCCCTAAGAATTTGAGTTTTTCAATTTTTAAGAAAAGCTATTGATTAATTAGTTTTCTTTCAGACATGTATCAACATTTCTTTGAGGTGTATTATTCTCTTTATTTCTTATTTGTTCTTCAAAGGTCAATTATATCAAATAATTGATATTTGAAAAAAAAGGTGGGCCACTTTGACTGAAACAGAGTTTAGGATCTCAAATCAAAAATTGTCATTTTGGAAGATATTTTTTTTTATTATTCCTTTTCTAAACGGAAAGACATAAACAAATAATAATAAATTAACAAATATTTAACAATTAATACTTAGAACTTATAAAAATTATTATTTTTTATAATTTTTTAATTTCAAAGATTAACACAATAATTATGAAAATAAAAAACCCAAAGAACAATCATTGTGTTTCCTTTTGAAAAAGTAATTTGTATTTACAATATATTTCCTCTAGAGATATATAATTGGTAAACATTTTCCACATCTTAATTATTTAATCTATTCAAAAAATTCAATTTATATAAAAAGAAATCTACATTTCGCCACAAATTTAAATAAAGTTTTGATATTGATATTTTACAATTCAAAAATTAAATTTGTCTCGAAATCTATTTTTTTTTCTGAAATTGTTGGGGTTTTTACTAATTCGTGGATCATTTTCAATTGATAAGATCTATTTTTAAAACTATTTTTCTAATCTAATTAGATATGGTATTTAAATTATAGATGAAATAATATTATTTACATTCAATAATAAAAGACTTTAATTTTAGACTTCTTTTATTTATTTATTTATTGGAATAAAGGGGTAATTCAAAGAAAATTATATCAAAAAAAAAAAGAAGAAAAAGAATTAAATTATCCATAAAAAATAATTATATCATTTAAATAACCAAATTCAAAGCTAATTCACTGTCGCAAATTTTTGACTTATTTGTATGGGATGATAATTAATTAAAATCAATTTTGTTGTTGAAAAAGTTTTTTTTTAATCTTACTTTAAAAATTTGATTAATTTAGTTTATATGATTTTTTTATTGTTTTCAATTTCATTTTTTTTTTTAACAGTTATTATCATTCAGGTGAGTTTCAAATATTTTTTTTATAAAAAAAAGGTTTTAAATAGGTTAATTTCTTTATTTATTGTGAAAAAGAAGTAATCAACGAAATTTTACTAAATATTAAAAGGGAAATAGAAAAATAATTAAAATATTAAACAAAAAGAAATATTATATCATTTTATATGAACAAATTAAAAATCATCCACTGTCTTTAGGTTTTCTAGGATTTGAAATAATTGAGTAAAATACTTGATTTTACTAAATTCTTTCTAATTCTGGAAAACCGCCGTTAGCCTTTTTTTACTTTTTGTAATGTAAAGAAAATTTATTTAATTTTCTTTACATGACAAAAAGTAAAAAAAAAAAAAACTGGCACTCTACGGTACTTGAAGACACACTCCCTGAAACAGGAGAAGTAAAAAAACGATAGAATTATTACCAGTAATAAATTATATTCCACAAACTGTGATTAATAAATTGATATTCCACGACTCCGAAGAGTGTGGTACTATGTTTGGAATTTGTATATTTTTTAACTATTTTTGGAATTTTTTATTTTCAATTTTTTATTTTCAATTTTTTCTTTATTAAAATAAGTTTTCTAACCATAAGAGCTTTGATGAAAAATTCTCGACAAGAAAAATAAATTTCATAATTTTGATTACATGAATTAATTTATTTGTATCACATATTTACGATAATAAGAATATTATAATTTTCGATATTTTTTTTTATTTTAACATTTACCAAAGTGCTTTTTATTTATAAATTGAGACGATCCCCCCAGTGTACCTGCTTTGAATGGTTTATGGTTTCTCATTAAGTTTTTTATTTATCCCTACAACCCGTATTTCGTTTTCAGGTTTTAATAATATTTTTAATTGAATTGAAAATTTGAATTTATGAGTTCTTGAAGGCTATAGGTTTTAGATTTTATTAATAGCGTTAAATTCAAATAACTCTTGGAAAATATAATCCTACTTTTCAATTTTACGCATTTTTTCATTTATTTTTGAAAAAAGGATTTGATAAGATAAAAGGTTTAGAAAATTTCAAAAAGTTATTGATATTCAAAACAATGATTATGAATAACTGTTTTAACAGTGGGTTTATAATATTTTTAAATAATAGAAATTGAACTATACCTGTTTTTTTATTTTTTTTTTGAATTTATTTGTATCTATATTTTTAAAAAATTAACCAAACATTTTTTCTTATTTGAGGGTCGTACATTTACAGCGAAAAAGAATTTTTTGAAAAATTAATCATTTTTTTTTTTTAATAATTTTTTAGCAATTACAAAAACCATTTCAAAATTAATTGATATGGGGTCTAAAATTGAAATTCTTAAAATAAACAATAAAAAACGAGGAAAATTTTTCAAAAAAGATACCAAAGAGTAAGACTAATTTTCCAATTGGAATGCTTGGGAAGATATAATTTTGAATACAAATGTGTAATTTTTGGGGTTTATCCCTCTTTGACGCTTTTTGGGATCTTGAAGTTTTTTTTTCAATTTTTTTTTTTATTTTTCAAATAATTACGTTTTCTAAAAAAATATAAAAAATTCTTAATTGTGCAAATATAGAGGATTATTAAAGCATCACATATTATATCCGATTGAAGTAATTTGAATATGAACTTACAAAAAAGAATTTGTTTTAAATTGGATAAATTTATAAATATAGAATTATAAAATAAGAAATGATGATTTTTTATTAGTTAATTTGAATTTTTGGAAATTGAGATTATTAGAACTTTTTTGAATTACTATTTTTTTGCCATAAAAAAAGATTTTATTATTTTTGATTAAATTACTATTTTTGTAATTTGAATTGAAGAAACTTTTTTTTTGTCGATTTTATTTATTAATTGAGATCAAATATTTTTTTTGTTGTTGTTTTGATTTTGGAAATAAATATAAATCAAATTTAACAATATCATTTTTAGTGTTTTGAAACAAATTAATTATGGAGATAATCTGCAGTAAGTAATTAAACAGATAAAAAGAAATACCAATATTTTTGGAAGAGTTTGCATTCCTTTTTTTGATTAATTTATCTAAATATATTAATAGAATTTAACTTTAAGGTAATAATTTTAGATTTTGATATTTTTAAAATTATTTTTGTTCATTAATCATTGTAATATCTATAATTTTATTTTGTAATTCTCGAATGGGAAATTTAAGTCTAAATGTACTTAGAAAGTAATTTAAATGCCTTCCTTAATAAATAATAATAATAATAATAAAAAAATCCTGTTTATTTAAACAATCATAAACTAATTTTGGAATATTTTTTCACTCCAATGTTTATACACACACTTGGTATCAACGCATATTAAAACCATAAGAAAAAAATAATAATCTTGAATCTTATAAAAAAATTTACAATGTGATTTTAAAATCAAAACCCTACAAAAAATAAAAAATTAAAAGAAAAAATAGACAACAACTTAAATTAAAAGAATAATAGATTATACTTTTATTAATCAAATTAACTAGCGTAATATGATCAAAATTTTATCAAATAATATTAAGATTGTTGAAATCTTAAAAAAAGACATATTTTTCAATAATTTTTTAAGAAGAGATCAATCAAAGAAAAATGCATATAAAAAGAAAGTTGTAAAAAATAATCATTGTATTTGATCCAAGGTTTGTCTTAAATCATTTATTTTTTCTGTGGTTATTAATGGTCTTACTTTTCGTATACAGTTGGTTTTCCAAATTAAATAGCACGTGAAAATTAATTTCTTCTTTCATTTTTTTTCATAAAAGTTTCTGAGTAATATTTTAATACAATAGGATCTGAAATAATCCCAATTTTATGATTTCTTTTCAAGATTTAATTTAGCTTCCTTATTGAATTTTTAGAAAAAATTTTGCATTTTATAAACTCCATTTTACTCAAAGTCGCACAGCTAAAAATGAAAAATTCAACTATATTTTTAAGAATCAACTTAACTTAGATTGTTTAGAAATTCGAGAAATAATAAAATTCGTTTTAGAGTTGATAATCATAAAAAAATACGAAAAAATAAATTACAAGTTAAAAAAAAGGTTAAAATATTTTTTGGTTCCCTTTTATTAGAAACATCTCCTACAAAATTCTCAATTTCTTTAGGAAATTAAAATTGTTGAAAATAGCATTTTTTACTTGTAAATGTATGAATTTTAAAAGAACATGCAAAATATAACTTTTCTGAATATTATTTTCAAGTTTCAAGCATTTTTTTTCAAATTTAATTTTTAAAAAAAAAACAAAAAAGAAAAAAAGAGAAAAAAATACAAAAAAAAAGTTATTAAGTAAAAAAAAAAAATTTTTACAAAAATGAGAAAAAATGATTTTGATCTAAAAATTGAAATTTTAGTTTGAGAAGAATAATGAATTAAACCCATAAAAGTGTTATATTTCCCAAATAAAACTGGATCGCTTTGACTGAAAAATAGTTTATAATTTTAAATAACCTATGTTTTGTGATCTAATTGAGATTGTAAAAAAAATATAAAAGTTATGAAAATAAATAATTATTGATTTTTTTTTTGTTAAAGTGGTTGTTTATTTTTTGAAAATTATTGTCACAAATATGTTTTTTGTGTTTTATCAAAATCATGAACTTGAAATCGTCCACTTACATTTGTGAATCTTTATTTTGAAAAACTAACTTTTTTTTAAAAAAACTGAAAATATATTCAAAAATAAAATGGAAAATAATTTTATATATATATATATAATTTCTTTTTTGTCAATCCAAAAACTCTTTTTTAATACAAAATATTCTTTTAATATATTAAGCCACCCAAGAAAATGAAAAATTCAAACATTAATAATCACGTTAAGATGGACTCCAATACATAAAAGAAAAAAACCACAATTATTCAAAATTACCACAAAGTACAACCTGAAAAACAACAATTATTTCAATAAATATTCCAAAATAATCACTTATAACATTTGGTAGGGAACAAAATAAAAAACGTGGGTTATTTTACATATTGTAAACATAAAAAAGTTCCTTACTTTTTGATATTTTCATTTTCTTTTAAAAAAAATACAAATCCCAATAGGTTTCTTTGAAAACTCTAACCAGGCTGGTAAAAAAATCGAAAATGAAGTGAAAATTTTATCAATTTCTTGAATGAAAAGTTTCCACAGTGGTGTAAAGTACTATATCAACTACTTTTGACCTATTAAAAACATTTAGCTCATAGTTTTTTTTTCAGTCTTCAGTCTTGGAAGATCGGATAACGCATAAATAAATCCTTGGTTCAGATTTAAATTGACTTTCGAGGCTATACCTTTGATTAATGTAAAAGATTCAAAAATATTAAATGCTTTTGCTTCAAAATTTTGATTATAATCATAAAATATTTTGAGATAAAATGACTTTTATATAAAAATTCAAAAAATGATCTTTTTGCATTTTTTTTTAAAAAAATTGTAATATAATCATTCAATATCTTCCGAATTTTTTTGAAAAATTTACTGTGAATTGCAAAATAAAAAGATCAAAAATGTTCATTCAGTTTTCCAAAAAAAACACACTTCTCAAGAATTAAAATAAATCACCAAATTATAGATTTCTTAAAAGGAAAATTAATAATTTAAGCTTTTTTTCAAAATTTAAAATTTGAAATATATTGATTTTGGAAATCTTTTTTTGGAAAGTTGAATGAAAAATTTGTTCAATTTATTTTACTTCAAATAGTAGTTAAAGAACCCTGTTTCTTGTTTATTTGTTGTTATCTGCCTATTTATTTATTTCTTCTATTTATACATTTCATTCAATATTTTCTGCTGGTTAAATTTTCGCAATGGATCAAAAGTAAAAACCATGGAAAATTTGTGCCACTCACTACACTACACTACAAGGAAAATTGTTTCAAAAAAAAATCTCTAAATTTTGTATTTTTGAAATACACTCATATAATAAACATTATTAAACATAACAATTTTCAATGAGGTTTACAACTTTAATAGATATTAATAGGAATTGAAAAAAAAAATGAAATTTTTCAGTAATATTTTTTTCATTTTTAATTGTAAAATTTTTGAATTTTTTTAATTGACTTAGTAGAGAGATAATTTTCAAGTATTTTTTTAATAGTATAAAAGGAAACATATTTTTCAATTTGAAAATAGCACAAAATATTTCAATCAAAAGATATTGCTAAATTAAATTGAAAATCTGATATTTTATCTGTTTTTGGAATATTTTTTATCATTTTATTTTTTTCCATGTTTGAGTTTTTATATACGTTCCCGATTGTTTTCTGCAAATTGCTTTAACATATATTCTTTTTTCAATCTTAATGTTCAATCAAAAATTAATTCATTTCAACTTTTTTCAATAAAAAAATACCCTGAAAATAGGTGTTTTTTTCAAAAGTCGGTATTTTTGAAAAGGGGGGTATTCAGATTTTCAAGAGATTAATAGCTATCCTTTTTTTATTACATAAAATTATGATAACTTTGAAAAAATAATTTATAAAAGAAGTATAACTGAAATCCAATGTATAGTTTTGGCTAACTTTAATTTTAGGTATTTAAATTTTCCTTGTAGTGGGTTATGAGAAAAAATTGTAATTGGTCCTCTCTATTGATTTGATTGTCATTTTATTGTTGTGTATGCACTTGTGAATATTAGATGAACCAAGAATCTTAAACAAAAAGAAAATAGAATGATTGAAAAAAGATTTACATTCAAAATATTATTCATATTAAATTGCAAATTAAAAGCCTTTGTCAAATTTAAATTGTTGAAGTCATAAAGGTTATAATTGACATTTTAACAAATAAACACCTTTATCTTATTTAAGGGTAAATTAGAAAACTTTGTTGCACTTGTATTTGGTGAAAAAGTTAATTCATTCATTTTTTCAATATAATTTTTTATTTATCATCAAAATGGAAGAAAAAACAAGGACTCAATTTGAAGAATCTAATGATTATCGAAAAACCTTTCAAGTGAATTATTTCAAGGTGACAGAACTAATTACTTAATTTTTAGGTTTTAAAGCATTGAGGTGGTGTAAATTCGTACACTTATCAACAAGATCAAAAACAAAATTCTTTACTTCAAAATTTTGTTTCAACCGTGTGCTTTCCTTATAAATTCTGTAAAAAATTTTTCGTTCAATTTCCTCTCATGTAAATCTTGAACCCAAATTTTAAAAATGTTCTTTACACATTCTGTTTTGAAAACCTACAAAGTTTCTTATCTTATGAAATGTTAAAATGCTTGATTCTCAAATAATGTAAAAAAACCTAAAATTGACAAAGGAACCAAAAATTTTCCAACATTGTTTCCATTTTATCAACAGTGTTTTCAAAAAACATGACTTTTTGCTTGGGATTTTTGGACAGAATTATTTGGAAATTTTCAAAACTAAATATTTTTAAAGTTAACTAATACACGTGTACTATTTTTTTAAGAGACCCAATTTGTAAATTTAATGTCATAACCAAATTTTCTTTGACTTGACTCTAGAAATTTTCAAACATAACTACTTTCATTTTTTCAAATCTTTGTTTAACTTTTTTTGAACACCTTCAAATGTCTAATCAAAAATATGATTACTTAGTCAAACTTTTACTTATTGGCGACTCTGGTAAATTTCAAATACCAAACAAAAAACGATGTTTTTTGGAACAGAAACAACTAAATCAACTTTCTCTTCTTTTTTTAATTCCTAATCTTCTTCACAACTCCTTTCTAAAATTTACTTTCGATAGGTGTTGGTAAAAGTAGTTTGTTGCTACGTTTTGTTGTTTGTTTTCAATTTTTTTTTTTTTTTTTTTTTTATTGTAGGCTGAATCGAGCAAAATCTGAACTGATATCTTTAAATTCCAAACCAAAAAACTAATCAATTCTGAATTCGAATAGGAAGACAGCTTTACACCAAGTTTTATCACAACAATTGGGTTTGTTATTTTTCTTTTTTTCTTTATTTTATTTTTATTTCATTCAATAAGCACCTATTTAAATTTTTTCTTTGTTTGTTTTATTTTTTTTTTTTCTTCTTCTCTGAAATTGTATGTTTAATCTTCAACCAATTTACAATTTTTTGTTATTAGGATTGATTTTAAAATTAAAAATGTTGAAATGGATGGTAAAAAAGTCAAAATTCAAATTTGGGTAAGATTCTTTTTGATTTTTTCTTTTTTCTTTTTGATTTTTTGATTTTCGTTTTTTTTTATTTTGAATGGAAAAGAATAAAGGTTTTTTATGAATGAAATAAATAACATTAACCAAACTTATAACATCTAACAAATACCAATAAAACACTTTCTAAAGGATACTGCTGGTCAAGAACGTTTTAGAACAATTACAACAGGTAATTCTTATTTCTTTTTCTTTTTCTTTTTCTTTTTTTTTTTTTTTTTTTACAAATATTTTCTTTTTCTTTTTTTTTTCTTTTTTTTTTATTGAATTATTTTTTGTTCCTTATTTTTGATCGTTCTCATTCATTTCAAATCACATCATACCTAAATAAAACTCACCTTTCTTAATCTGTCTGTTTTAAAAATTAAAATCCTGAATTCTCCATATAGCCTATTACCGAGGAGCACATGGGATTATGCTTGTCTATGATGTGTCAAATGAAAAAAGCTTTTTAAATGTTCGAAATTGGATTAAAAACATTGAAACCAACGCAAGTGAAAATGTGTGTAAAATGTTAATTGCAAATAAGGCCGATTTAACAGAAGAAAAGGTTGTTGAAACATCTCGTGGAGAGCAACTTGCTGCAGAGTACGGAATACCTTTCTTTGAAACCTCAGCTAAAAGTAACATGAATGTCAACGAATCTTTCATGCAACTCACAGAAATGATCAAAAAACAATTATTTGATTCAAACGAAAATGAAGAACAAGGTAATGAAGAAAGAATTGATTTAAAAAATAAAGGAAAAAAAGATAAGAGTGGTTGTTGTTAATTAAACAATTTTCATCAATTCAAACTTTTAAATTTAACAATTAAAAATATTTGATATGTCCTTAATACAATTAAGCACTATTTTTTTCTGATTAATATTTTTCGAAAACTAAGTTTCATACTTAATTCAATTAACCACTGGGATATTTTTTTTTAGAATAAAAACACTCTCAACTTTTGAATATCAAAATTATTTTTTGAAATTACTGTGCACTTTTTTATTTTTTTTTTGAAAAATTGGGGTTGAGAAAAGTTTGAAATCAAAGAATAAGTTAATATATTAAATTAGAATGCTTTTCCAGAGAGTTTATCCTTTTAGTTTAACTTTTTTTTAATTTTACAATTTAAAACTAAAAAAAACATTTGAGGACCAAATTAGTGCCTTTTGTGAAAAGAAAATTCCCATAATTTAGAATTTATTTTAGTAAATGAGTTTAAACAAGAGACTGAATCTAAAAATAGACATAATTTCAAGTGTGAATTCAATGATTTTGGCAAAAAAAGTTTTCCAGAAAAAGTTAAATTGAAACTTTATTTATTTTTATATTATCATTTTGTTTTTTTAATTGTATTAATGGAAAGTATTTGATCAGTTTTTCATTTTTAGTGTTTTTTGGTTCCTAGGGACATATATAAAACATTAAAAATTATTTTTTTTTATTTTTTTATTATTGAAATCTAAAATTATTTTTCAATAATGTTTCACTTTATGATTCAAATAATATTCAAACAGAATTATATATTTTCTCAATAATAATATTTAAACGTATCAGTCATTATTTTCTTTTTAAATTTTACTATTTATTTTCTTATTTAGTTTTAAAAAACAAACTTTCACACATTTCTTTCCTTTCTTTTTTTTTTATTACTTTTATCAGAAAATCTCATAAAGCCTTGTCAAATATAAAATCCTTAAATTCCAAAATCCCTGCAGTTCAATTTGTTTGATCAATTAACAATGTTAGTAAAACTTTTAAAAAAATATTCCTATATGGAAGATAAATTATAAAAATAATGGGTAACTATTAAAAGTTCTAATTGTGATATTATTTAAATGTTAAAAAATATATTAATTTTAGTCCTTTGGTAAATGTAGAAATCAAAAAAATCACAAAAATCTTCAAAATTAATTGAGAAAATAACTTGAAACTAAAATAAATTATTTATTGATAAAATTATAAAATCTAAATCCTTTTTAACAATTAAAAATTTAAAAGATATTCAAATTCAAGAAAGGTGTTTTATTATTTTCAATTTACATCACAACAGATACCACTTTTACCAAATAAACATGAAAAATATTTTTAATATACAAAAAATCCCAAATTTCAGTAGACACAGTAGCATTTTGTAATATAATTTAGGTAAAAATAAATTTACCAAAATTTGTGCCAAAATTTAATATTTTAAGTTTATAAGTGAAACCAAAGTTGTTACTTAAAACTGGCACCCAATGTAATTGAATGAAAACGATCAGAAAATAAAATTATCACCTCGAAGTTAGCTCATTGAAATTTAAAATTTTCAAAACATTACAAAAGAAAAGATCCAGTATCATATACTCAGATTTTATATATGTATTAAATAATAATAATAATAATAATACTAATAATAGATATTTTTTTTCAGAAATTTATCATTCAACCTTGATAATTATCAAATTTTAGATTTTTTTTTTTATTTTTGTTATTTTTTTGATTTCTACATTTACCAAAGGACTAAAATTAATATATTTTTAACATTTAAATAATATCACAATTAGAACTTTTAATAGTTACCCATTATTTTTATAATTTATCTTCCATATAGGAATATTTTTTTAAAAGTTTTACTAACATTGTTAATTGATCAAACAAATTGAACTGCAGGGATTTTGGAATTTAAGGATTTTATATTTGACAAGGCATTATGAGATTGTCTGAAAAAAGTAATAAAAAATCAAAAAAAAAAAACAATTATTAATATATAAAATCGATTTTAAATGGAAATTTCACAAATTCAAAATTTAAATTAGAAGATTTAAGCAACTTATTTTTTTACATTTTATATAAATCAAAAAATAAAAACCTTAGGATGCATTTATTACTGTGAAAAACAATTTTCTGAAGCATAAAAAATTTTTTGTAATCTATTATTTGTGTTTAAAGTCAGTTCCACTTTTAAGACACAAACTTCAACGAAATTTAAGGCACAATAAAAATCTCAAATTAAGGCACAAAATTCAGATTCTAGTAAAATAAATTGTAAAAATTCAAATTCCAAATTTTGTGCCTTAATTTGAGATTTTTATGTTTCTAGCTAAATTTGGTTGAAAGTTTGTACCTTAAATTTGAAACTAATTGTACCACATTATAATTTAAAAAGAACCAATGTATGGTGTGCTATCGATCCCCAAAAATCAATAATCAAAAAAATGTATTGTTTGACGGAGTGACAAAGAGCGTAACTCAATTTCCCCTTTGAATGGTTGTGAAATCAAATTTTCAAAATAATTGCCTTTGCTTTGTGGTGTCACTCTTTAGCTTTTTTTTGTAATCTCTAAAATTTTTATCTTCATTTTTTTTTTTTTTTTCATTTTTCAAATAATTTATTTTTATCCAAATGGGGTTATTACAAAACACAACACGTTTAATTTAGAATGTTACCAAATAACTACAATTTTGATTAAATCAAATTAAAGTGGTCTTGTGATAAAATAAAAAAATTTTTTTTAAATTACAGTTAGTTCTACTTTTAAGGCAAAAATTTTCAACAAAATTTAAGGTACAAAAAAAATCTCAAATTAAGGTACAAAATTTCATATTCTAATAAAATAAATTTTAAAAAAAAAAAATTACAAATTTTGTTCCTTAATTTGAGATTTTTTTGAGCCTTAAATTTTGTTGAAAGTTTGTGCTTTAAAAGTAGAATCGACTTTAAAGAAATTGAACCCTTCGGAAATTAAAATAAGAACCAAGTATTTTTTATAAGAATTTGATTTTGTTGAAATAGAAAATTCTTTAACTTTTTTTTTGTTTTAATTTTTTGTCAATGTGATACTTGTAATTTTTATTTTTATATAAATTTTGTCAATCAAAAAAAAAAAGAAATCAATAAAACCCATTTGATTTCAAGTCACTCTTTGAGTTCGGTACAAATCCACATTAAATGATTAGAGTTTTAAAATGAATTTTTATTTTTGATAGCTCAGTAAATAAAATTAAATTGTGATCTTTTTATTATTTTTTTAATGTGAATACCAAACGAAAAATCATATTAATTTTATATATTTTTAGTTAAATTTTCCAAATCATCGGTAATACATTCTGAACTTGAAGATTATTTGCTGAATGAAAATTTCTGATACAGAGTAACAATATATTTTTTTTTGTCTACAATATGCAAAATATATTGATGATGAATAATCTGTGGATTTAATTAGTATTAGTATTTTTTGTATTTATATTCATCAAATATTAGAAAAATAAAATATAAACAGAAAAAAGGAAAAACAATTAGTAAAGAAAAAAAATTACGATTTAAGATGTTTTAAAGAGGAAAATTGATTTTAATTCAAAGTTTTACTCATAAATGTCAATATTTGGAACCCAAATAGGATAGAAACAATAAACCAACATTTAAATAAAACAAATATTATTGTTAAAAAAAATTAATAAAGATTATTGTTTTATTATAAATTGATATTATTAAAATTAAAATAAATAAAATTTAAGAAAAATTATATTTATTATGATTTAATTTTAATAGAGTTTTCAACTAATATCTTTTAAATTTTGATAATTTAACTAATGACCCTTGTCAAATTAATGTTCGATTTTTTTTTAATTTATAAAATTTTCTAATTTTTCCCTTTTAAAATCCAGAAATCAACCAAACGATAAAATCAAAGAATAAGATCCAATAAAAAACTATTTTTAAATATCTTATTATTTAGGTAGATAAAAATCAAGTTTTGTAACATTTTTTTTTTCAAATTTTTACCAATAACAAAAGTAAAAATAAAAAAAAAAATATTTTTATCAAAAAAGATTTACATAAGTTATTTGAATTATAGTAAAAAGTAAATTTTTATTTTTTTCTAACTTTTAGAGTTGAATACCGTGTATTATATAATATTTTTTATTTAATTAATTCAAAGGTATTAAATGAATATATTATTTCAGATTTTTTTTTGGTCATTTTTTGGATTTTAAATGACTTTTCTATTACTTGAATTAATCTTTGAAAAATATTCGGATTAAAAAAAATAATTATAGCAGAAAGCAATTAATTTTATTTCATTCTTAATTTAATATTTATTACATTTTATCTTGCAAAAAAAAATATAATTTTATCAATAATATATAATTTTATTTATTTTTTTATTTATTTTTTTTATCATAAAGATAACAACATTTTTTGATTGTTATTATTATAAAATCAATGCCTTATGTTTTTAATTTTTATTATTATTATAAAATTTCTTTTTTAAACAATTTTAAAAAAAAATAAAAATAATTAAAGAAAATGTAAAAATAAATAATTATTTTTTTTTTACCAAAGATCAAAAAAAATACAATTACATAATTACTTCATCTTTGTACTTTTTTTACTTTTAATTAACATGAAGTTCCGGATTAAAGACAAATAAATAAAAAAAATTATTCACATCAATATCTTTTTAAATCTTTTTTAAAGACTTTGATAAAATTTCGGTCAATTTTGTTTGCTAAGGGATATATATATTTCTTTATTTGAAAGTAATTTACAGACTTTTAGTGTTACACTTTTTCATTACAAGTTATTTAGTTTTGAATAACACCTGTTATTATTTAAATTGATATAAGAACTTGGAAAATGCTTTTATCAAATGAAAAAATTCCTTTCTCTCATTTTTTTTAAAAATTATTTTTTTCACTAAAAAAAATAGCAAGTTAATTTCTGTTAAAATAAAACGAATCATTTTTTTTTTTCTTCAAATAGTTGTAATTTTGAAAAAAACCGGAAAAATAAAAATAAAATTAAAATGAAAATAAAAATAATCACAAAATTTTCATTCATTAAACATCAATAAATTTATTTGTTAAATGAAAATTTAAAATAATAAAAAAGAAAAACAAGGAAAAGATTAGAAAAACAAGGAATAGATAAGAAAAGAATCAGAAAAGATAAGAAAAAAATTAAAAAAAAAAAAAAAAACAGAAAAGAAAAGATATAAAGAAAAAAGAGAATTATTATTAATTAAATTTGCTATGCTTTTCACCTCTTCTAGCAAAGTTAATTCTTTTTGAACCAAGGATTTCTTGTTTCAAATTTGAGACTTCATCTTGATTAGATCTAACCGAAATTTCTTCAATTTCCCTTTCTAAATCATGTATGTTATCAAGAACACCTTTCAATTCTGTTAATTTGAGTTTTAAAGCTGTTTGAGGATTTGACATATTAATTTTATTTTCTTTCCAAACTTGGACATACTTCAAAAATTTTCTTCTATTTTTGGACCATTTCCAAATATTTCTAATATAATTTGAAGAATAGCGGGGCAGGTGCTGCTGTAGATCCTCAATCTGTTCGATCTGTTCCAAAACCGGTTCCCAATCTTTAAGCGATTCGGGTTTTTTATTCTGGTTCATTTGTTGGAATTCTTTCGAAAATATAACTGTCTCTGCAATAAGAATTCTTAACATTAAAACTATTTTTTGAAAGTTCAATTCAGTTCCAGAATCAAATAAAATATCAGTTTTTTTCTTTTTTTCATGATTTTTTAAATTCTTTTTCAAGATCCATTTCACTATCAATGATTGATAGTTTTTCTTGAATTGCTTATATTGGTCAAATGATGATATGATTTGATTTATTAAATTAATTCTGTGGGTTTCTTCATTTGTTAATTTTTCTTCAATTTGCTTAATATCAATTTGAAAAATTTCTTCTTCATCATTTTTTTGATTTTTTGATTTATTATTTTCAGAA
This sequence comes from Anaeramoeba flamelloides, assembly GCA_027625915.1. Classification (NCBI taxonomy): domain Eukaryota; family Anaeramoebidae; genus Anaeramoeba; species Anaeramoeba flamelloides. The sequence goes on along the minus strand of JANTQA010000032.1, from coordinate 3,423,501 downwards.
TCATCATCGTCATCAACATCATCGTCATCAACATTATCTTCTTCTTGCAAAAAATCAAGTTCATTCATTAAATCATCAAAACTAACTTCCATTCCAGTTCCGATATCTTTTTCTTTTTCGTCTGGATCTTCCTCTAGAATTTCATTTTCATTTTCATGTTTCTTATTATTAATATTATTTTTATCCCTTTTTTCAGTTTCTTCTTCGTCTTCTAAAGTCTTGTATTCATTTTGGTTATGTAATTTTCTTTTTGATTCAAAATCTTGTGTTTTTCTTTCATTATTCATTTTGTCATTATCAAAATCAGGCTCCCAGCCAAAAATAACTATATCTGGTGCAAATCTTACTTGTCTTTTTTTAATTTTCTGAACATTTTGATTTGAAGTTTCTTCCTCTTCAGAAGATGTATCTGACGAGTCGTTTGATTTTTTTTTCTTTTTTTTATCTTTTTTTTTTTTTTTATCCTTTTTTTTCCTTTTCTTTCTTTTTTCTTCCTTTTCCTTCTTTTCCTTCTTTTTTAATTCCTCCATTAATTCTTGATATCTTTTTTCTTCTGCCTTTCTTTGCTTGTCAAATTCTTTAAATTCTGGCTGTTCTTCATTTCTTTTCATTAATAAATTTTTTCTTTTTTCTTGTTTATCCTCATTATCCCCAAAGCTTTCAACAAATAAATTAAATCTGACTTTTTTAACTTGCTTTCTTCGTATTTCTCTTTCTTCTTCACTATCACCACTTGATTCGCTGTCTCCAATCCCAATGGTTTGAATTTGAGCATCTTTTTTATAATTTTTTTTATTCTTTTTTTTCTGCTTTTTTTTTTGCTTTTTTTTTTTATTCTTACTCTTATTCTTATTCTTGCTTTTTTTATTTTTATTATTCTTTTGATCTTGTTTATTTTTTTCGTCCATGGGTGATTTTTCTTGATTTAATGGACTTGAATTTAAAATATTACTTTTTTGTTTTTCATTTTGTGAAATTAATAGATCCTTTTTTGGTAAATTTAATTTTAATAATTTAATAAATGGCATAGAAACAATTTCACTTGCAGTTATTTTAATTAAATCAACCTCTTTATCAAATTTTTCATCTAGATCATCTAAAAAATTTAAAAACTATTAGTTTAATATATATATATATATATATAATTATATATATTTTTGTTTTAGTTATTTATAATTATTGAAAAGATTAAAATTATTAAGTGGTTATACTTTAATTGATCTTGATCATTTCAAAAAATCAAAAAATTATTTTGCTTAGATTTACTTTTTTTTTAACTAAATATGAAAATTATAATCTTTAATATACTTGCTATATATTTTTTTTTAAACTCAAACTTTTTATTTGTAAAAATTAAAAGTATATATTTTCTAGACAACTACTGATAAGAAAGATATTGTCTCTCTAAAAAGTTTAGGATAGTATTGTAGTCACTGTGGAAAGATTTTGGGAAATCATTAGGTTATTAGGCAAAGTTTGAAAATTTTCTGATCTTATTTTTAATTCAATTTGAGTAAAATAGGAAGCATTTTATCATTAAATTCCACTTTAAAAATGAGATTTAAAATTATTTTAGAAGAGTTTAACCAAATTTTTTGAGGCGTTTTTAATTCTCATCAATCCCAAAAGATCGCTCGTCTCAAGGATTTATGACATTGTTAAAAGAAATTTGGTCCAACCTACAATTATTTGTTCAATAGACGACAAAGAAAAAAGTCCTTCATTTATTCTCAGAAAGGTTGGGAAAATGAATAAATTCTCTTTCTTTGTTTAAAAACAATACCAAAAATACAAGCAGCGTTTTTGGTTTTTGTTCCAAAGAAATCAATATCTCATTTTTAAAAAATAAAAAACTTTTGTTCTTTATTTTTCTTCGAAAAAAGAAGAAAAAAAAAGATAACCATTTTTTAGTTGAATTTGAAAATGAGAAAAAACACACAATTTGTAAAAAAAAAAAACATTTTTTTTTTGATATGTCAAGTCAAGAAATTTTGGAGAGGAATGATTCAAAATCAGTTACTGTTAAGAACAAATAGTAGATGCATGCGGGTTTTATGTTTGATTACCTTCAGATGTTTCTTAACAAGTGTGAAATAAAAGGGGAGATAGAGATCTCATTGAAAAGTTGGACGATCTAGTTTGTCTCTCCGAAATTTTAAACCAAGTTTTGTCTACAATGATGAAAATGTAAAATTTAACTTCAATGTTTTTGCTAACTCCATTGGGAGAATAAGATCCTTTGGAGAACAAGTTCTTTCAAAGTACCATTGAAAAAGATCAAATTGATTTTTATTGGTTCAATTTGTTTGTTTTTTTATTGTTTGTTTTAAGTTAAATCTCGAGTTCCAAAAATAAATAGCAACTCATATTGTTTCATTTGTTCAACAGTCCCCTTGTTATAATTCTTCGTTTTGAATCCCCTTCAAGGCTCAAAATATGATATTGTTCTCGTGCTAAGAGGATATTAATCGTAGTTCTTCATACTCCCCAATATCATCTTATATCACTTCGAACAATATCATATTTCTCGTTCTTCCAGACCAAACTCGTAACATAACAAAGCTATATATTTTTTTTTTATCTCAAACATTTTATTTGGAAAAATTTAACTATATAATTTCAAACAACTACTGATAAGAAAGTGATTGTATCACAAAAAAGTTTAGGATGGTATTGAAGTCACTGTGGGAAGATTTTCGGAAATCCTTTAGTAATTAGGCAAAGTTTGGTAATTTTCTGATCTTCTTTTTTTGAATTGAATTTGGATAAAATAAGAAGTATTTTACTATTAAATTCCACTTTAAAAATGTTATTTAAAGTTATTTTAGAAGAGTTTAACCAAATTATTTTGCCAATTTTTAATCTCATAAATATATAAGGTTTTGCCGCGCTCAAGGATTTACGACATTGGAAAATTAAATTGGTTCAAGTCACTTAATTATTTGATCAATAGATGACAAAGAAAAAAGTCCATCAACTTTCCCGTAAAGTTTGGAAATCGAACGAATTCCCTTTCTTTGTTTAAAAACAATGTCTAAAATCAGACAACGTTTTTGTTTTTTCTCCCAAAGAAATCAATCTCATTTTTAAAAAAATTAAAAACGTTTGGTCTCTTTTTTCGAAGAAAAAAGGAGAGAAAAGACCATTAATAAAAGATTTTCAAAAGGTGAAAAAAACATTTACCAATTCTAGAAATTAGAAAAAAAAAAAAACATTTTATTTTTACTACGTCGAGTCAAGAAATTTTGGAGGAATGTTCAAAATCGGTCACTGTTAAGAACACACAATATATGAGGAGTTTCATGTTTGATCACTTTCGGAAGTTTCTTAATAAGCGGACAATAAAAGCGGAGATAGAAACCCATTGAAAAGTTGAACGATCTGGTTTGTTTCTGTATGTATTTAAACCAAGTTTTATCACCGATGTATGAAAATGTAAAATTTAACTTCAGTGTTTACAGTAACTTCATTGGGAGAAAAAGATCCTTTGAAGAGTAAGTTCTTCAAAGTATCATTACAAAATAACAAATTGGTTAAAAATTGTTTCTTTGTTTTTTATTGTGTAGAGTTAGATCCCGAGTTAAAAAATAAATCGCACCTCATATTGCTTCATTTGTTCAAAAATCACCTTTTATATTTACTCGTTTTGGTTCTCCTTCCAGACTCAAAATATGATATTGTTCTAGTGCTAAGATTATATTAATCGTCGTTCTTCGAACTCCTCAACATAATCTTATATCACTTCGAACAATATCATATTTCTCGTTCTTCCAGGCCAAACTCGCAACATAACAAGGTGATTGTTTCCAAATCGAGACAAAAAAGAATGTTATGTTATATATATAATAGAGTAGTTTCGTAAAAGTATAATTGGTTTGTGTAAAAGAAACAGTGGTTGCGTATTAAAAAATTAATATTGTGTAATATATATTCTATTGCGAAATAAAAATAATTTACACAATTGATTGTTTTATTCACAACCATTCGATAAACTGAACAATTCAGACAATTATTGAGCAATTAATAAATCATTTGTTTAATAGAAAGAACATATTTCAAAAAATTGAACTTATTCCCCATAAATTCATTTTTATTCAAGATTTTATTTTTAAATTTAAGATTTATTAATAATTTTTAGTTAAAAAAAAAATTTTTTCTTTTATAAGTTCTCAATTTTATTGGATTATTTGCCAATTTTTTCTTTTTTTGAATTTTACTGAAAATCAAAACTTTTAATAATAAAGGAGCTAAAGGATAAGATAACCTTGCATTCGCTTTATTCTTCGTAATAAAAATTTTTAAAATTTATTAAAAATGTATTTTACTAAAATCATTTTTTTATAAAACATTAATTTATGTTTTGGGTGTTTTTTTTTTTTTTTTTTTTTTTTTTTGTTATTTTGTTATTTAACTTTTTTATTTTAGTATTTTGGTAACTATTCCAAAAAATTTAATAATTAGTTATAATTGGAAAATAAATAAATCTTATATGAGAGATATAAATTTAATATCTATTGGATATTATTTTATCAATGAAAAATTAAAATTTGGAATATTGATCAAAAAATTTTTTTAATTTGAAATGTTTAACATTTTAGAGTACATAATAGTAAATTTTTATTTTTTGAATTTTTTAAAATGATTCTTTTATGATCAATTTTTGGATATTTGTTATTTTACAAAACACTTTCTTTTTATAAATATATTTTTCAATTGTTTACAATAGTTTCAATCCTTTTTGCTTACATAACATAAAATTGTTCAAGATATTACAAATTGGGCAATAGATATTATTGCCTAAAAATATTTCTTTTTAAGCAATACATATTTTAAATTAAGCAATTGTTTGTATTTTTAAACAATGTTTGTTATAAATTACACAACTACTCTAATGAACTGAATAAAATTTAAGATATCTGTTTCATTTCTTTGAAACAATTTTTTTTTTCGTGGTTATGTTATTCTTTTTATTTTATGAATAGGAAATTATTTCTTAATATATTCTACTACTCTCCTCAGTCTTAATATATATTTTTTTACTTGAATAGTTTTTAATTTTTTAATAAGAGAATTTATTTTAAAAGTGATTCTCATTATCCAATGATTTTTGTTGTTTTTGTCAAATGAAGAAAGTTTTTTTTTGATTTATTTTTTTCTTATTCGATAATAATTAAAATTTTATTTCCTTTGGTGCTGTACATCCGATGAATAAAATCTAAAAATTTGGATTAATTCTTTAATCCAAATAAACAAACATAACAAAAAACTAAAGAATGATATATTTGATATTATTCAAAATAAAGACTTCATTATTTATATTTTCATTAGCTAATGAAGAAGAAAATTATGGAAATCTTTAAAAAATTTCTAAACAATAATTTAGTAAATTAGGGAAGTTCGGTCAAGTACCTTCAAGCGTCGTAGAGTGTTGTCGAGTGCTGTAGGGTGCCATCAGGTGTCGTAGAGTACCTAGCTTTTCCAGAATTCAAAAAAATAGAGAAATTTCAGTGATTTTACTAAATTCTTTTGAATCCTGGAAAAGCTAACGGCGGTTTTTTTTAATTTCAAAAATTAAAAAAAAGCTAATGTCAGTTTTTCAAGATTCAAAAGAATTGAGTAAAATCTTTGATTTAACTCAATTCTTTTAAATTTTGGAAAACCTAACGAAAAGTGTCGTCAAGTTCCTTCAAGTGCCTTCAAGTGCTGTCGAGTGCCTAGATTTTCCAGAATTCAAAAGAATAGAGAAAAATCATTGATTTTATTCTATTCTTTTAAATTCTGGAAAAGCTAACGGCGATTTTTTTGAGGTTTTCTATTTTATTTGTGAAGTGTTCTCGTTTTTTTTTTACTTTTTGAAATAAACAGAAAATTTTAATAAATTTTCGGTTTATTTCAACAACTAAAAAAAACCTAACGAAAATCTATTGATTTTCCAAATAAACAGAAAACTCTAGAAAAACTAACGAAAAGTGTCTAGGTTTTTTTTAATTTATGAAATAAACCGAAAATTTCCAAAATTTTCTTTTTATTTCTCAAATTAAAAAAAAACTAATGACACTTCCAACTTGTAGAATTCAGCAACTCATTATATGTATATTTTTATATATTTCTTTTTTTTTAGTTCGATTAAATCTTTTGAATACCAATTGGTTTTATTCTTTATTTGTTGGTTAAAGTTTATTAATTTTTCTTAATTAGTCAGAGAGATAAATTTCCTAATTTATTTTTGAATTTAAATTTAATTTTATTTTTTACTGAAATTATCAATTTTCTCATAAATTCTCTTTACTTTTTGAGATAAGAATTTATTGTTAAGTGTTAGGTGACAAAAGTCATCTAATCTGGTAAAGAGAGAATTTTGAAGTGACTAAATTTGAGACTTCTTTCGTGGCGAAATTTGTAACTTCGAATTCAAAGAGCGTCTAGAATAGACATAGTCATCAGAAGTATTTGAAACTGATTTTTTGAGATAAATGTTCCAATTTAATCACTTATTTTTTGGGATTTCTTTTTTTAATAATAGAACTTTAAGAAACTAATATTATATTTTCTTGTTGTTTCTTAAAAGTTTTTTGATCATTAAATGAGTAAGCTGTCTCGAAAAAAGGAAAATCGACTTTTATTTTGAAATAGGGTTTATTAAACCTGTACAGGCTATTTAAACAATAGTATTAGAAAAAAAGATTATTAGAAAAAAAAGAAAAAAATTACTGGATCTGTTGCTGTTGTGTATGAAGTGGTGTCAGAAAAGGTATCGGTTTGAATTTGTTCATCATTTTCCAATTCAAAAATTAAAAATATTTTATCATAATAATTAATCATTTTTTCAATGACCCCAAAGCCATTCGGTGGTAATTTTTTCTTTTTCTTTTTAGATCTTAGGATAATTGGCCCAATTATTTTTGAGATCGTTTTTGTATCTAATTTATTAAATTTCTTTTCTGAATTAACATTTTTGAAAAATTTTATTAAATAGACCAAGACAGAGCGATTAACTTCTGGAATTTGTTTTACTAATTTTAAAATTGTGTCAACGTCCTCTATTAAATTTTGGTTAATTATTACGAAAGTGTTATTATTATTTGTTGCCAAGTGTTAAGAGATTTTGGAAAATGAATGAAGAAAAATGATCAAAAAAACAAAAAAGATGTTTTCTTTTTGGAAATTTATTTCTGAACAAAATTGCTTACTTGATTTGATCCATTGTTCATAAAATTCATAGGTCAATAATGGCTCTTTAAGATTTTGAAGTACTAATTTGAGAAGTGTTGTTATTATGTGCGGATCTCTGATTGATAATGTATTTAAAGATCCTTCTTTTAAAATTTCGTTTTGTTATTTTGGTTTTGTTGACAAATTATGGTTTTTTTAAATTTTTGTAATTTGGTTTTCGGAATGTGTTCAACAAACAGAATCGAAAGAAAATAATTTCAAAGATTAAAATTTATCTGTAAGGATGTTTAAGAATGTAACAAAAATGGAAAAATATAGGTAAAAAATATTATGAATAAAAAATTACTTGTATTTAATTCAAGCACTTTTTCTTTTAAAAGTGTTTTGTCACCAGTTTCCAGAAACAACCCTTGTTTCCGAATATCTTTGCAACAAAAAAAAAACGAAATTTGTTTTGTAATAATGGTTTTTCAGACAAAGAAAGAATAATAAAAAAAAAAAAAATTAATTACCAAAGAAATAAAGGAGAAGAATTAAAAATTAATCAAAAGAATTACAAAGTTCTTCAATTGTGTCTATAAGCTGTTTGATAATTAATGGAATGTTTTTTTGTTTTGTCGGATATTTCTTTGAAAGCTGTTGAAGTGAAAGACCAAACACTTGTCCCTCTTGAAAATTTCCATTATCTGAAGTGTTTGACTCGGAGTCATTATTTTCATTATTTTTTTTATCTTGTTTGTGGTTCAGAAAGAGAACGTCTGTGAATTAAAAAGAATAAAATGAAAGAAAAAGTCCATTTTTTTTTTTGTTTTTTTGTATTATGGTGAAAAATTGAATCATTGTTTTGGGAAATGAAAACACTGTGGTTGTTTTGAAAAGAAAAGGAGCGGATTTAATTTACTCTTTATAAAAAGCCTTTTCACTTTTGACATTACTGTAAAGGGCAATTAAGAAAAACAAAATAATAAAAAATAAAAAAAATGAATTATTTTCTTTTTGAATAAGGGGTTTAAAAAAGTATAGTGGACCTGATAAACTTTCTGTTATTATGTTTTTAATTCACTAAACTCGGAATGAGTTTTTCAATTTGGTGAATTATTGTTCCATAAAAACAATTATTTCATCACAAATTGATTATTAACAAATGGGAAATAAAGAGAAACACAATTTTCAATTGAAAACCATTAAAAGAACCTGAAAATTCAAACAATTTTCATTAATAATATTAATATTTTTTGAATAGAGTACCAATGAAGAATTAAACACAATAATAGTTTTTTTAATACTATCTTTAGGTATGGGCTTTTCTTTGATTTACCAATTATTAAATATTTGTTTAAAAAATTGACTTATTTTTGAGATCTCCAAAACCACATCAACAATTTGGATAAGAAAGTAGAATTAAATTGTATTTGTTGATTGTGTTCGAAAATAATTTAATAGATTTATTCTTTAAAGTTAATTGGTTTCATCTTTTTATTGATCTTACTTTTAGGTTTCAGTGATTTCTGTGATTCTATTAAGGTTCACAATGAAAAAATGTGATGAACTTTTAATATCTGCTTCACTTTTAAAAAAAGAATTATATCCAAACAATAATATATTTTTTCCTTTTTTGTTTTTTTTTTAATTAATGATACAAAGGATTTAATGATTTATCAGAAAATCAGAATAAAAGAAAATTTCAATTTTTAAATATCACCTAGATCACCAAAACACTTTTTTTAAACAAAATAGTTTCCAATAGTATCAAATCAGATTTTATTAATACAATAATGAATATTTAATAAAAAATAACAAGAGAATATATATTTTTGGGAATATATGAAACCAGCGAATGAAAGCGAAGCGAAAATTTGCGAATAGGGCAATTATTTTTTTTCGTGATTGAGTGGTGACCTTCTAAGATTGAAAATACAAGTTTATATCATCACCTAACAACATTATATACTTAAGTTTTTTACAAAGCTGATCGATCAGGAAAAAAAACATTACCCGTTTTTGGCCATTTTTGCCCAAAAATCCAAAAAAAAAAAATGAGATAATTTGCAAAAAGAGATTTGAATTTTGCGAAAAAAAGCGAACTGTTTACATTATGTTGACATTTGAGTTGACATTTGTTTTGACATTCTGCGAAAATTTTGCGAATAGTTGAAATTTTTAATGTTAACATTTCATTTTTTTGATGTTGACATTGAAAACATGTCAACATTTTCAGATTAAGGATGTTGACATTTTTTCAATGTTAACATTTTTTGAAATTTAATGTTGACATTGACCATGTTAACATTTTAAAACAAAAATGTTGACATTTTTAATTTCAAAATATTCAAACAAAATACGGCAGAATTGGGTTAGGGTATGTAGGTTAGGTTAGGGTAGGTTAGGTTAGGGTATGGTAGGGTAGGTTAGAGTTGATAGTAGCACTATTCCTCGAGTATTAACTTTCATCATATAATGTTTACATACTGTTAACATTTACATCATAAAAAGTTGACATATTGTTAACATCTACATCATGTCAACAATATTTCAACAAACAAAAAATGAAAGTTGATCATTTTTCATTATGTCAACATCATGTCAACATATACTGTTTATTGTTAACATAATGTTAACATCCCAAACAGGTTAACACATATCGCATATTTTCGCAATTTATTTTTAACAAAAAAAATCGCAAAAAATGCCTAAAAAGGTCTAAAATGGGTATGGTTTTTTTCATGATCGATCAGCTTTGTAATAATTAAGAGTATATAATGTATTTAGATGGTGATATAAACATGTGTTTTCAATCTTAGAAGGTCACCAATCAATCACGAAAAAAATAATTGCCCTATTCGCAAATTTTTCGCTTCGCTTTTATTCGCATTTTGAAAAAGCTGCCATATTTTTTTTAAAAAAGTGTTACTGAAACCACAAAATTCATAGAAATCAAATCGCATTCATTATTTCATAAGTTTTTTTGATCTAAATGAATGTTTTTATATTTTTTTCTTAAAAAAAAATATGTATGGCTTTTTGATACTTTTTCTGAAATATTGGTTTTTTATGTTCATTTTTTGGTATTAACACTTTTTGAAATTCTAAACAACCAATAATCAAAAAATTTCAATTTTGGAAATTTTATAGCAATTATTAATTTGATAAAAAATGATCCAATATTCATAACATATTTTTATCGAAAGAGATGAAATAAAATAAATATTATATTAATATCTATCTTTAGGTGTTTTATTGTTTTATTTTGTAATTAAAATCAAAATTATTATTGTTATTTCCCAACATAACATGATATCATTTGATTAATTAATTCTGATTATATATATATATATATATATATAATAAAAATAAATCTACTATGAATATTATTATCTATGTTTAAATTAAGAATAATAAATAAGAATAAAAAAAATAAATTTACTAAGTAAGTAATACTTTTAAAAAAATTTCAATAGAAAATAAATAATGTTTAAAAAATGATTAATCGAATTAAAGCGATCAAATCAATTATGAACAAATATTGTGCAGGTGTAGTCAGGAGAAATTTCTTTTTTTTTCACCAAATCAAAGAACGAAAAATATAATTGTAAAAACCCTTGCTTTAAAGGAATGAAATTAATTTTAATTTCCGAAGAACTATTAGGGCTTAATTTAATAAATTTGGATTTTTCAATGCATAAAATTGATGTACCCGACTGTGTTTTAAATTGATTATCAACATTGACATTGTTGTTATTATTATTATTATTATTCTTATCACCATTATCATTTTTTTTGTTTTTTTGATCAACACCACTTCTGTTTTCAAAATTTAATTGATACATTTGCTTATTAATAATTTTTTCATGCTGCAAGGGTATAGCAATTCTAATTTTTTTCGTTTTATTACTTTGATTAATAATTTCCAAATTGACAGATGAATCTTGATTTAAAATAATTTTATTTTTAGCTTCATATCTAACTTGCACCTCAGAATCTTTTCCCTTTTGCCAAAAAACAGGAATTTCCTTTGTTAAAATTCCCTTTGTTAATGAAATACCCCACTTACAATAAAGTAAGGTTGAAAACAATCCAAAGAAGTTTCTTATTTTCCCAGTTGCTTTCGCCTTTGGTTCCAAGGTAAATACAATATTGATTTTTTCTAAGGGGTATAATACCAATTTTTCATTAGAATTCAAAAAATTTGTTTTTTCTCGAATGGTAAAATATTCATCTAAATTTAATTGTGTAGATTCAGTGTATGTAACTTTGTTCTGTAATTTGCTATTATTATTATTATTATTATTATTATTATTATTGGACTTGGTATTAAAAATCCGTGGCTTTAACAGCTTTGTTGATTTTAATAAAAATTCTAAGGAATATATTATTAATCTAATTTTTTGTTGTTTGTTTTCAATATTTATTGAAATTAATATAGTTTTACTTAAAGATAGAAAGGTGGTTTGAATGTGTATTGGATCTTTAATAAATATTTCGTTTTGTAGGATTCTTGAAAACTGTTTATTATGATCATCAAAAATTGATGAAAAGTTATTAAATAAGAGTAAGTTATCAGTTTTCTTATGAAGAATGTTCTTGGAGAGGAGGGAATTTGTTTTCAGTGGATTATTACTATTATAAGAATTGCTGTTTTTTTCTTCTCCTTTGTTTTTTACAATTACCCTTTTTTCCACCCTTTGATTTGTTTCCTTTTCTGTACTTATTTTGATTTGACTTTTATTATCGTTTGGAATATTTAAAATGTTTGCAGAAAGAATTGAAGATTGATTTGTTGAAATTTCTAATTTTAAGATTATTGTTTTTAAATTATTCTTATTTTGAAAATTATAATTATTTAATAAAGCTATTTGCCTTTCAAATTGTTCAATAATTGAATAGGTTGGCAAATTTAATTTGGTCTGGAATTTCAGTACAAACTCGCCAGTACTTAGCCGAAATTTTGTTTTTTTCTGATTATAAAAAGTCACAATCTCCACTGTTTTGCGGAATCTGCCGTGGATTAGATTAAATGTATTTTTGTTTTTTTTATTGATTGTGTATTCCTTGAAAGGAGACTGAAAACTATTGTTTGATTTTGGTTTCTGTAAGCTAACTTCAGAATCACTTTTTTGGCTTTTGTAATCGGTGTTCTTATCAGAATTCAAATAAAATTTTTCTTTTTCTTTTTGTTTCTTTTTTTTTTTCTTTTCCGTTTCTTGGTTGGTTTTCGGTGTTTTAATTGGCTTGTGGATTCTTTTTTCTAAATTTTGGAAATTGCTGTTATTATTCAAATTAAATTTGGTTGTTGGAACAAAAGGTAAAGTCACAGATCTTTGATTTTGTGATTTTGTTGCTGTTAAGTTTATTTGTATTTTTTTTATAATTCTGATCCAAAACTCTTCTTTTTCTTTTTCTTTGTGAAGGGTTGGTGGGGTTGTAAAGATAACATAATAACCGAAATTTTCATTTGGGAGAATAAAATTACGCGTTCGTGATGTTAAATCTAAAAGAGGATCGTCTTTAAATTTAAATGGTATGTGAAGAGAGACAGAACAATTTCGTAAAATTGAAATAATTTTATGATAATCACCCGAAAACATTTTAACAGAAAATGAAAAAAAATTTTTCTTCCTTTTTTGTTTTGAGAGTTCGATAATTTTTACAGTAATTACAATTCTGATTAGGTGTGTTATTATTTTGATGTTAAATTATATTTCTATTCTAATTCAAATGAGAATTCTTTTTACCCATTTTTAACAAGTTTCTCTTAAGGGAGTAGTATTTTTTAAATATAAAATGATATCTAGTCAAGATCTTTGACAATTTTTTTTTGTAATTTGTGTTTTGATTTATGAAAGGGATTACTTGACCTCATCTAAACAATTTATTAATTTGGATCTCTTTTTTGAAAACCAAAATTCACACTTTTCCAATCTAAAACGCAAAAAACAGTAACCAATATTATTTTTATTAATAATTAAGTTAATTCTTGAAAATGGTATAACCTATTTTTAGTTTTGTTTTGGAAAGTACTATTTGTTGCAAAATAAATGGAACAAAATCGTCATTTAACTTTTCTAGAAAAAGATTTTATCAATCAAGAAACATTTCAATTTTTAACTTCTATAAATCAGTTTTTATTCTTAATTTTCATTTTTAGAATTGGAAATTTTGATGGTTTAGAGATAATTCTTGTCAAAGTGTTTTTTTTTTTGGTAATCTGAATGAAAATTTGATCTTTTTATTTTACAATCAACAGTATTAATTTTGAAAGGATATTTTTTATTTTGTTATTATATTTTGAATAATTAATCTTTCAATTAAAATCTCAGCCAATATAACTAATTGAAGTATCGGTGATTTGATAAATCAATCAAAATTTGATATAAGTTTAACAAAGGTTAATCAATGAAATTGAGATCTATTAAGCTTTTTTTTTTTTTCTTTAATGTTTTGAAAAAGTTGTTTTCTGGTTTTCCTAAAAAGAAATATTAATTTTCTATTTGGAAAAAATTTTTTAATAAATTGTTTGGTCTTATTCACAAGAATCCTTATAACAATTTAAATCATTTTTGGAATAGAAAAAAAATTATTTTGAATTGTGAGATATAAAATTACTAAAATTCCAATTATCTTCAAGAAAATTTTATTTTGAAAAATTGAATTTTATCTTTGAACAAATACACAATTTCTGATATAGTATTTTTAAATGGCCTATTAAAAATTAATATGATTATAACTAATCTTCTTAGAATAATAAAATTATTTTTTCAAACATTTGAATAAATCAATTTTTTTAGTTAATACAAAGAATTATCTCGAAAAAGAAAAACAAAATCTATATATTAATATTCCTGTCAACAAAGAAATGTTATTGTATAATAATGACGGAAATGGTAATAAAAAGGTTAAATATTTTTTATAATGTGAGAAATAAAATGAATTTAATAGTTTTATTTTTCAGAAAAAAAGGAAAAAAAAAATTTGATCACTCAAAAATTATTTTCTTTTTTGGCTTACTTAGTTGATCAGAATTATTAGACACTTGGCATATAGACAATTTTTAAAGTAGAAAATATCACCAATAACATATTTTTTAATTTTTCCTTGTTTTCATAGAGTACTAATCCCTTAAGAGAAATGTTTGTTTTAATTGTCAAGATTATCTATTGTTTTGTTTTTGAATGAAGAAAATTAATCAATTGTTAAGGGATTTGTGTCCCAATATATTTGGCTATAATTAAATAATCTTGTAATTGTGTACACATAATACTAATATAATATGGTTCAATTGTTTTTTAAACTCTGAAAAATCTTTTATAAATATTATTGAACATTTCCAATATTGGATTTTTTCGAAAAGAATTACTATTATTAATAATATTTTTTTAAGATTTTTTGAATTTTAAAAACATTTCCATTCCAAATTTTGAAAGAAAATTAATAGTAGTACCGTATCCTAAAAATAAATATTTTAAGTCCCCAAAAGACATCAGGTTCCTATTTTTTTTAATTTCAAGAATTCCCTAAAAAACACTCAATATAAAAACCAAAAGAATGGCTATTGTTATTTCGCTTGTAACAAAACAAGTTCTATTATCAATATATATATATTCAATATCTGAAAATAATTTGAAAAGAAAAATCTTTGGTTGATTATTTGATGATTTTATCAAAGGAAAGTTTTAAGTATTAGTCTAAATTTATCCACAAATTTAAGAAAGATATTTATAAACTTTGAATTCAAAAAAAATTATTCCTTCTACTTATTTTTATTGAAATTTAAGATTATTTTCAATATTTTATAAGTTATTTACCATTATAAAAGATTATTTTTAAATTTATAATCTCAAATTTTGTTGTAATTTTTCCAATAAAATTTTTAGAGATACTTGAACTATTGTTCACTAATGTATTTTTCATTTATTAAAAAAAGACTCTGATTGTTGAAATATCTTTAATAAAAAATAATCCTTTAAGACTCTAGTTGTAGATAGTGGATTTTTTCTATACCTAAGAAGGGTCTTTCTGACGAAAAATTACATAATGTAATTACATTTCTAATAATTACAAGAATTCAAACAAAAAAAAAAAAAAAAAATATTTTTAAAGATCAAAAATTTAAAGACATCAACAAATTTTTTTTTAATCACCAAAAAAAAATATAATTACTATAAAAAGAATTCAAAAGCAGTAAGGATAAAATAAAAATTCGAATTTACGTAAATAAATTCAAAGGATTAGATTCAAAAATTGAAATTAAAAAAAAAATAAAATTTTTTTTTCTAATTTTTTTTTTTTCCAAAGTGCGAAATTTCTACAATTTGAAACAAATTCTTTTCTTTAAGTACAAAATAAATTTAATTAAATAAAATATCATTTATTCTTATTTTATAACCTTCTATATTCAAAAAAGTAATGGTTTTGTCGAATTCTCATGATAATAATAACTCAAATGAAATATATATATATAAAAAAGATTAATGAACTTTGGTGTCTCATAACGTACAAAAAAAGCAACTCTTAAAAACCAGAACTAACTTTTTGGATTTAAATAACCTTTAGAAACTATTTTAATTGGAAATATAGTTTTAACCTGAGACAATTCTTTCTAAGTGTTTATTTTTTTTACT
Source organism: Anaeramoeba flamelloides (assembly GCA_027625915.1). Classification (NCBI taxonomy): domain Eukaryota; family Anaeramoebidae; genus Anaeramoeba; species Anaeramoeba flamelloides. The sequence goes on along the minus strand of JANTQA010000032.1, from coordinate 3,407,710 downwards.
TGTTGATTTTTTCAGAAATATTAAATTATATTTTGAATTTGTTGTTAAATAGGTAAACATAAATATCAACCAATTTTTTTTATTGGTATCAAAATATTTTGTTCAACTTTCTGACAAAAACTTTAATTATTATATAATTTCAAAATATTTGGAAGTGATTTATTTTTATTAAAAAAGTAAATTAATTCATCAAATCAAAGAATTGTTCATTATCCTAAAAAAAATAAAAATTTAATTTGATATACCGTACCTCACCCTAAATAAAAATGTTTTTTATATAAATTTAGTTAATATTTTCTCTTTAATTTGATATTTTGGAAAATTGATAAGATAAAATAATATTAATAATATAATATTGGATGATTTATTTGACCAGGTTTTATTTCAAAATTCAATATACAAATATTCAAAAAAATATTGAAAAAATTAAATATTATTTTGAAAAAAAAACAGTTTTATAACTAATTTCAATAAATAATTCTCAATATAAGAAGAATAAAAATGAGTTTTTCACAATAAAATATTATTTAATTTTTTAGATTCTCTTGGAAATATTAAGGAATTAAACAATTCAACTGAAAAGAATATTTATTGATCAAAAAGAACAAAATTAACCAAATATTTTTCATACTTGAAAAATATCATCTCAAATAGATATAAAAAATATTTTGATATGATATTAATATAATATCTTACAAATAAATCAATTAATTTAAAATTTTATAACTAAAAAGTGGTAATTAATAATTTTATAATATATATTTTAATATTATTATTGATTTTAATAACGATTTTCTATAATATATATTCCCTGCATTTTTGGAAATAGCTTTTATATTTATCTGAATAAAATATCTTTAGATGATATTGAGATTGTTTTTGATATGTATTTTCTTGTTTATTCATAATATTTGTGATTTCAACATCCTTTTCTAAATTGGTTTTTAATTTGGTGTTTTTATTTTAAATTTCGAAAGTTTATTTTTACCGCCCGTTCCACTTTTAAGGAACAAACTGCAACGATATTTAAGGCAAAATAAAAATCTCAAATTAAGGCACAAAATTCGGATTCTAGTAAAATAAATCGTAAAAAAAAAATTGTAAATTATGTGCTTAAATTTGGGATTTTTTTGTGTCTTAAATTTATTGGAAAGTTTATGTCTTAAAAGAGGAACTGACTATATCAAAATACAAAATTTAAATCTTATTGTTATTATTTATGAATTCTTTCAAAAAAGAAGAAATTAATTATTTTAAAAATGTTTTTTTTTTCTATTTTTCAAGAAAATAAAATAATTTTTTTAAAATAAAGATCTGTAAGAAAAAAAATACTATAATAGATTTATTAAAATTCATTAAAAAAGTAAATATTTTCCTGTCAAAGGGACCAAGTTTTAATGGATTAATTACACTTTTTTTAGGAATTTAAATGGATTTTAGTAGAAAAATTAATTTTGAAAATTTCACAATACATTTCCTTTTATTGATTTTGCTTTTTTTTTTTTTCAAATACATTTTGATACCTAAATCATTTTTATTTTTTTTTTTTTTTCTTGTAATCCCAAGAGTGACTAATTAAAATATTTTTAATCTATTTTTTTTGCAAAGATGGAAATCATTACGAACAAATCAGATTAAATTCTGTTAGAATTTTGGTTGATCTTCAATTAAATCACACAAGAGAACTTTGTTGTTTTTCTCAATTTGAATGAGAATTTTAGTTTTTCAATTTTTAAGAAAATAAATAGATTGATTAGATTAACTTTCAGTACAGATATCAACCATTCTCTAGTATATATATTATTCTACTTATTTCTTGTTAATTGTTTAAAATATTAAGAAGAAAAACTAATTGATAGTTGAAATTTTTTATAAGCAACATAAGACAGAAATAAAGTTTATTATTAGATAGGTTTTATTTACAAAAAAAACAATCAACTTATGGGTGAAAAAAAGAACTTTTCCACAAACCAATAACAATATTCAATTAAAAATTATAGATTGTGAGAAAGTAACAATCTCATATATTTGTAACATTTCAATCAAAAACTCTTTTTTTCAAAGTTTGAGAAAAGAACTTTTTTTACAATTGATTACAGTAATGCTAAAACGATAACAATAAACTCTTCTGAACCGCACTCAACCTATTTTACTTGGAAACTTGCATTAATTACAAATCAACCTTAAATTTAATTTTTTTACAAAAGATCATTTTTTTTTCTTTTACACTTTAACAAATATCAAAAAAATACCAATAGTACCTCAATTACAAAACAATAGACTGAATTTGTAAATATGTCAATCCAAATGGAAAATGAAAATGAAAATGAAAAGAAAATTCCACAACCAAGTAACTTAAAGGGGTACGAGCCTCTTGACTTTGAAACACTACAAAACAAAAACCTAAATATTCCAACTTTAGATTTTTCAACTGCAACCAAACTAAATTCTGAATTGTGGTTATTTAGATTACCAAAATCTGTAAAAAATCAAGATCTTTTTCATTACTTTTAAAAAATTTTTTTTTTTATTTGGTGATTACGAATTTTTACTTTTTTTTTTTTGTTTATTCTTTACTTTTCTCAAAACTCGTAATATACCACACTTCCTCTCAACTAGTTTGATGTTTATTCTCTTGATCAAAAAGTCATTGATCTAAGTGGCAAAGAAACACAAATCGGAATGAAAGACAAAACCAAAGAACAGACACAACCAAATACAAATTTCCTAATCGGCGAAGAACAAGATGAAAAAAAAGAAAAAGGAAACGAGAACAAAGAAGAAGACAACCATTTCAAAATCATTAACACCTCTCAATTATCAAAAGAGGAACTTGAACAAATTGTGTTAATGTTACCAGATCTTGAAAAAAAAGAATTTAGGCTCGTTGAAGGGTTTGAAAAACAATTTGAAGTTAAAAGAGTGATTAAATTGCCACCACCCACAAACCAGCAATCAGGAACAGAAGATCTTGACAAAAAAAAAAAGAAATCAAAGAAAAAAAAAAAGAAATCAAAAAAGAAAAAAAAAAGAGATAACCAATCAACTCCACGTTCAATTTTAGAAACTAACAACAACCAAAACGAAAGAAAAAGAAAACAATCAGAAACAGAAAAAGGACCCAAATTCAACAAAACAAAATCAGAAAAAAAAAGAAAAAGAAAAAAGAAAAGATCAAGAAAAAATTCAGACAAATAAAGAATAAATTGCTTATCAATTAATTAATGGCATAATGAGAGAATTTCTTCAGATCCATTTTGGTTCTTATTTATTTTTAGATTCGAAATGTAGAATTTTAACATTTCATCTGTCATAAACCTACATAAACCCAATCTTTTTTTTTTTTTATAATTCTTTTTTATAACAAACCCGATTGAAATAGAGGCTATAATTTACTATAGTAAATATAAAAAAAGAAAGTATTTAAAATAACTTTTTGTTCGACAATTAATCAATTTTATCCAAGCTTTTATATTGAGAATTTTTTAGACATACCACAAACCCAAAAGTGGTACACCTGGAAAACGAATTGCTATTTGAAATTAAATCTTTATAGAGAAAAACTATTATAATTATTTTTTTTATAAAAGGACACAAAAATATACAAATTATAATAAACATTAAGGAGTCAAATTATTTCTTCACAAATTCTATATTGAGTGATATAATTTTAACAATACTTAATTCAAGTAGAATTTTTGAATAAATAAAACCAACAATCACAAATATTTCTTTACATAATTGATTGTTGTTCAGTCAAAAAATAATTGACAATTTTCACAAGAAAGTGACCAATTTTACAATGAACATACTCTTGGAAAAATGGACATAAGCAACACACCCCATAATCTAATAACATTATATCCCATAATGATAAAATTATCTCTTTTTGGAATCATTTTTTTTTTTTTTTTTTAGTTGACCTTTACATTAATTTTAACGAGAAACCAGAACATTTATATGAATTTGAATTCCAATTTAATAGACAAAAAAAAACTAAACATAAAAAAAAATGTCCAAAAAAAGTAAAAATTTGAGGATTGAACTCTGATTAACTTTGGTTTATTTTTCTTTTCAGAAATCAGGTAATTAATGGTTTTTTTGTTTTAAATATTACAATAACCTTTGTCACTTGAGTGTCTCGCCATTTACCTTGGATTTGCCCCATACCCAAGGAGTGACTTAAAACGTAAAAAGGGTATTGGGAAATTGCCCTTCTTTTGATTGATAAAATTCAAATAACAAATATAATATTTTGACGGATTCTCATTGGCAAAAAATTTAATCAAAAAAAATTGATTTAAAAGCTATTCATTGAGAAAATTCAAATAATATGAAAAAAAATTTCTTTCCCTTCTTTTTTTCTATTTCCAAATGGTTAAATTTCTTTAATTTAAAACAAATTACTTTCTTGAATTTCTCAAGATTTAATTTAATTCGATTTAATCTAATTTGTGGTTAGATTGTAACTCTCTATATTTGACAAATGAAGTATTTTGTGACATACTTTAGAATAAAAATAATAACTCATTTGAGAAATAAAAAAATAGAAAAAAAAAATCTTTGAGATCTCGAAAATCGCCAAAGAGTGACACTTCAAAACCAAAAGCGTTGTTTTCATAATGATAATCCACAACCATTCTAATTGGGAATTGAATGTGGCTCTTTGGTTCTTTTTTCTAAAAATGCCCTCTTTTTTTGATTGTTGATTTTTGGAGATACATCACGCTTCACATGTTGGTTAATTTTTGATTGTTTTCAGGCACTCATAAAAATTACAGAAAATTTTTTAAAGCCATTTCAAGAAAATTAATTTTCACCATTAAGTTCCACCTTTAAAAAAAATATTTTTTTGAATAATGATCTTACAATTAAAGCTTTCAAAAATAGTAACCTATAGATACTCCCTTCAGAACACCAATATAATCTTGGATTAACGGTCTCATATTTCAATTTCGGTGGGTGCTCTGGCACTTCTAATGCCTTAAAATTAAAATTTACTTTGATTAAAAAAATTAGTAATTTTAAAAGGTTAATTTACAAAAGTAGAAGTGTGATCCGGTATTGAATTATTAAAAATAGTAGTTAGCTTTTTTTATTTTTATTTTTTTCTTATGAAATGATCATAAATATTCTGATATCTACTTAAATTCATATAAAATAAATAAATAAAAAGTAATTCTTAAACATAATAAATTTTAAGATTTAAAGAATCGAAATGCATTGATTCAAATTTAATTAACCTAAGAATCAAAATGAAAATACGGTAGCAATAAGTTTCAATGAAATGATTAGAATATTTTTTTTAAATTGAATTTATTGATTCCAAATTATTTCTCACACGTTTTATATATTTCAACACATTCTTTAACACCAAGGTTGCCAAACTGTCCCAATCCTTTACTACCCTTAACGGGTGCCCAATATTTGATTGCTTGATCAGCCATTTTTGGGAATAATTTTGGATCCACCTTTCCACAAGCTGACAAATTAGTTGGCATTTTGATATCATGGAGCCAATTTACTGTAAAATCAATTGCCTTTTTTGCTTTCTCTTCAATTGATCCATATTTTATCCCCCAGACATTTTCAGCATATCTTGCAAGTTTTTCCTTTTTTATTTCAAATTGGTTTTTCCAGACTGCTGGTAAGAGTACTGCTAATGTCAAGCCGTGATCAGCCTCAGTCAAAGCCGTTATTTCATGTCCTAACTAAATAAATTCAATAAAATTTAACATTTATTATTAAAAATTTTATCCGTTAAAAGTTGTATTAAACAAAGAGTTATTTGAAATTTGAAGATTTTTTTTTTTTTGTCAAAAAATATATATATTTTTTATCTTTATTATCAATTAAATAGGGAAATTCATGAAAATAATTGTTTTAAGTAAAAAAATGAGATTCTCGGGAGTTTGGCCGATTATCGCTAATTTCTAATTTTTTTCGCAAATTAAAATAATTTTTACAAATTTGAAAATTATTTCTGTAAATTCTTTCTTTGCAAACTCAAAAATTTATAAGGTAATTTAATTCTTTATCTGTTCAAATAAAATCTAAATAATGAAGCGATTATTACAAATTTTTTTTCATATTTTTAATGTTTATGGAATTTTTGAGTCAGTTTTTCAAAAAATGAATTAAAAATTAAAACTAAAATTTTTAATCTATTTTTTTACAACTTTTTTTTGGATTATCGTTAATGTGTCCATTATCGCGAATTTTTAATATTATCAGAAATATTTTAGAATATCATCAAAAAAAAAAAAAATTAACGATAATCTACATTCTCATAAAAAGATAATTTAACCACTAATTTATCAATTTGGCATTAAAATTCGAATATTGCTGATAATACCTAATTCCTAATATTTGTTGAATTTAGGTACCTTTTTTATGAAAACACCAACTTTACATAAGCTATTTCCAAGAAAGTGGGACAAATTTATTTTCAAATATCTCTATTAAACTCAATCCACAAAAAAGTATTTAAATATACAAAATCTTTAACTACCATTTATTGATTCTTGATAATAATTCAATTTGTTTCTTAGTATTATATTACATAAATAAAATATATTAAATTTTCTGTTCTCGATTTTATCTGATATTTTTTAGGGGTGAAAATTGGTGTTTATTATTTTCTTTTTAATTGAAAAAATTGTTATAATAACTTGTTTAACCCCAAAGAATTTTCCAATAGAATTAAAAACCTATAAATACATTTTATTTGTACGAAAAATCAAATTTACCCTTTCCATATTTCCAGTTTTTTTTATTGAAATTGGTCCCACATCGTTTTTTCCACCAGAAAAAGTGCTATTTTTTTTTTCAGTTTTTGGAAATATTTCAAGTTAAATATTTTGAAATAAATACCCTAGTCATTGATTCAATCGGTATTAATATTAAAGTTAATTTGGTATTGTCAATTAACGAATACCTCCACTAACAAAGATGATTTTTTATGAAATGTAAAAAAAAAATTCCCCACTTTTTTGGAAATACCTTAAATTTAGATATTTTAAAATACAATATATTATATTTGAGACGTGTTGATTTATGGATTGTTAAAAATATTGGTGATTGGATTTAAGGTCGAAAATCCTTCTTCTGATTTAAAATAAAAGAGAGGAAAAAAACCGATAAACATCCTGTAAGATGATCTGTAGGAATTAAATTCACCCTAGGTTCAGCTATAATTAAAGTATGTTGCAATTGAGTGGAAATGAGACTAGTTCTCGATAGTTCAAAGGACTCTAAAAAAAAACTATTATAAAAATTATTGAACAATAAATTATTGGTTTTTTATTAGGGATGACAATTAAAAAAAGTCATTTTGGAAATTTTTTTTTTATATTACTTTTTCCAAATCTAAAAGAGTGAAACTCAAAATAATAGTAATCCCAGTATTTAATAAGCCAATATTTATAACTTCCAAGAGTAATTATTTTTTTTAATTTTTTTTAATTTCTAGGATTTGCTCAATAATTATTAACATAAAAAATCCAAAGATTAATTATTTTTGTTTCCTTTTTATAAAGCTAAATGTAACATCAATATAAACTATTTTTCAGTCAAAGGGGCACAGTTATAATGAGTAAAATACATGTGTTTAAAGGATTTGCATAGATATTAGAAGAAAAATTTTATTTTGGAAATTTTCAAAATTGAAATCATTTTTTCACATTTTCGATTTTTTTTTTCGATTTTTTTTTTTTAAACTTCATTCAGTTGCAAAAATTTTTTTTATTGCAAGATCAATAGTCACTTGGTAAAAATGTGTTATTCTAAGGTTATTGAAACCATGTAAAGATTGTTGAGAAATCATATTGATTTATATTGCAATTCTATTTGATCTTTGATCTTGATATTTGAATAATAAATGTGAAAAATTTTCACTTCATTTTCTTTTCCTTTTTCAAATAGAGACCACAAATACCAACCTACTTTGTTTGGGGACTTGATTTCTAAAAGAAAAGTATGGAAAATGAATTGAAAAATGTTTCATATTTATTATTCAAATACCAGTAGAAGTTCAAAACAAACATTGTTGTTTTTCTCAATGGATCCCTAAGAATTTTAGTTTTTCAATTTTTAAAGAAAATTTATTGATTAATTAGTTTTCTTTCAGACATATATCAACAATTATTTGGTGTGTATTATTCTGTTTTTTTCTTATTTGTTCTTCCAAGGTCAATTATATAAAATAATTGATATTTGAAAAAAACGTTGGGCCCCTTTGACTGAAACAGAGTTTATTTCCAAGATTTCAGAAATAATTTGTCAAAAAAATCTATTGGTTGATTATTTAATTTTTCAAAAAAAATGGAATTTTTTATCTATTAATCTACATTTCGCAGACAAATTTAAGAAAGATATTTTGCAACTTTGGAATCTGAATATTGATGGTTTATTCTTTAAATTTTTCAAGATATTGGGTTTTTTCAACAAATAAGCAGCAAAATATTTTGTGAAGTTGAAATAAAAAATATTCGTGTCTTTGATTGGAAAATTGCAGCAAATTTGAACACAATAATGAAATTGGAAAAATTTAAATGTAGGACAAGAGAAAACCATAAAGAAAGAAAAGTCTCAACACCAAAAAGAGAACAAAAAAGAAAACAAAAAAATTACATGATGCATAACGAAATCTGTTTCATAAATACCTGTTCTGATTATACCATTTAACGCACAAGAAGAAGCCCAAAAAATATTTGCACGTGCACCATAGTCTTTTGGTTTCTTTAAAAGAACGTATGACGAATCGATCAAAGTTTTCAATAAGGTTTCGGAAAACCCATCAATTATTGGGTTATTGCTCAAAGAGTTTACATATTGCTCAATAATGTGCACAAAGGAATCTACAATACCGTTACGGGTTTGCCTCCAAGGAAGCGTAAAGGTTATTTCGGGATCTAAAACCGAAAACTTTGGGAACATCAATGGGTGCGCTAGCCCGATTTTTCTGTTTTGCGTGGGGTATTCGCGGGTGACAACAGATCCGCAATTGGCTTCCGATCCGGCGGCGGGAATCGTCATAACGTCTGCAATTGGTAGTGCACCTGTTGGGCTGTATTTTGGAATTGTTCTTTTTTGATACATGATCCATGGATCGCCTCCTTTGGTCCAACACGAAGCAACAGACATAAATTTGGTTAAATCCAATACAGATCCTCCGCCCAATGCAAGCAAAAAATTTATGTCATTTTTTTTGATTAATTCAACAGCTTCCATCCCATGCTTGTATCTTGGGTTTGGTGTAATCCCTCCATACTCAAAAATTTTGTGGCCATTGCCCTCCAGACCTTTAATTGCCTGGTTATAAACTCCATTTTTAAAAATCGATCCTTTTCCATAAGTTAATAAAATCCTTGAATTTTTAGGGACGTTCTGCTTAAGCGAGGACGTAATTGTGTTTCGTCCAAATATGATTTTCGTAGGATTATAAAAAGTAAAATTATTCATTGACTTTATCATTTTAGTAAGGTGACTTTGTTTGGGTTATTCTGAAGTAAAAAATGAGAAAAAAAAAAAATGAAAAAGTTTTGGTTCTTTATTTCTTGAAAAATGAATTTAGTCTTGTCAAAAATTATTGTTTAGATGTGTCCTGTTGAAAAATGTTTGACTTTTGTGATTAATATATTAACTAAAAGATTGGTTTTTTCAATTAAAAAACAAATGACTTTCAAAAAAAAAGTCTAATAGATTTTTTTCTCTTTTTATCTAAAAATCAAACAAATTAAAATTTTGTTTCACAGTTAATAACTAGACTAGCTCAAAAATTGTACAAAACTTTTGGAATTCAAAAACCAAGTTAAAAATTGTTAACTCAAAAATCTCCTTACTGGTATTATGAGTTTTAATAGGGCAAATTTTCATATCTTAATTTTTCTATTGCAAATAGACTTTACTGTTGAGAGAAAAATGTTGGATGGTAATTTTAATTGGGAACATTACTGAAAATGATTTTAAATTCAATCGTTTGTGAAATAACCAAAGAAAATAACAATAATCTACTTCTTAGAATAAGGATTAATGTAATTCTACTTTTTCAAAACCTGATCTCTTATAATCTAAAGCAAGTTTAAACATTACCATTTTCAGAATTAATACTAATCTTAACAACAACGTGGATTTTTGTTAAAATAGCATGATCTACTTTAATTATCAACCATTCAAATGAATATTCAACACAAACCACAGATTAATGAACTTGTAACACATTTAAACCTGGGTTTATATAAAATTCACCTAGTTATCAATAGGATTTGATTTTCAATTTTACTAATGTTCCAAATTCAAAATGCTGTCAAACCATTTTTCAGTGTCCAACATTTTTCTCTCAACAGTTACTTGAAATATATCAAATTTTATCTTCTCTGGTTTGAAAAAGTTTAGTAAATACAATGAAGTGAAATTTGTTTCCATTTTTAATTAAAGTTAAACCAAAGATCGAAATACCTTACTATTCCTTGAAAAGTTTTTCCAATTGAAACTTTGGAAAACTTGACATTTATTGGATTATTAAACCTATTTATTTTATTCACCAAATGCAATAGAGCACTTGTTTCCATAACAAGGATACCATTACACTTTTAACAAACTAATTTATGAACTGAAAAGAAATTGGTTATCATTTTTAAATGATTTTAATTTTTTATAATCAATTTTCAGTAAAAAGATCTGAATCTTTTTTGTTCGGATTTTAGGATTTCAAAAAAGAAAAATTTGCAAAAAATTATTATTTTTAAGAAATCTCACTTTTAGTAATTTCTGAGATTCTGTACAAACAAATAACCTTGAATCTTTAATATTATTTTAAAAATATAAGAAAAATAAATCAAATATTGATCCTTTAAGAAGATTCAGAAAAAATTGATACATTTATTTTATTCACAAATATTTATGAAAATTTCTTATAAATTTCTTTAAATTGAAAAGATTAAGTAATATTTTTATTTTACAAATATTATGATTATAAAAAAATACTTTTTATTATTTAAATACTTTACTATCTATTTTTTTTTTTTTATGAGAATTATTAATTTATAATGTATTTTATAAGTTGAAAATATTTGTAAAATTTTAAAAATAATTAATAAATCAATTAATAATTTTAATCTTTTGGTTATTAATAACTTTCCCATATAATCAAGATTGGTATATTAATTATTGATCAAAAACAATTAAATTAATATGTATTTCTTTGGGTTATAAGTTGAATTTTCCAGGTTTTATAAAGTATTTTGGGAGATTTTTTGAATTATTTGATTTTTTTTCTTGTATTTTTTTTTATTCAACAAAAAGAAATAATGGATTTAAAATCTGTCTATTTGAATAATAAAATTATATATATTTTCAAGTTTAAAATTATTACTGTAATATTTTTAAAATATAGTAGATTTTTAATAAATAGTTATTTTAGAACTTAGTGATTTCATTTAATATGTATGTTTTTTTTTGTTAAACTCCCCACATAAACAATAAAATTTCTTTCTTCTATCAAATAAAATAGTTTTTTTTTGAAATAAATACAAAAATAGTTTGAATTTGGAACTTTTCAAAAATGTAAGAAAAATGGATCAAAACTTTTAAAAACAATAACCCAATTCGGAAAATGGCTTAAATTGTAGGTTTGGTATTTTTGTAATCAAATTTAAACTTCATTTCCCAATTAAAAAATGTTGAAATTTTTTTTTTTTTTGGATCAGTTATGAAATTTACTTGATTTTTTTTCCTGTTTATAAGTATCCTGGAAAAAACTTCTCCAGTTTTTGACTTTTTCTGAAAGAAACTTCTGGGTATGAGAATTCAGGAATTAACTTCACCCTAGATTGGTCTAGAATGAGAGTCTACTAAAATTGAAAGCAAATCATATTCACTATTTTTTGTTTAAATTACACAAAAAAAATTCCTAACTAAATATGATTAAACAATAATTTGTTACATTTTTTACATAATGATCATATAAGAAAAATTTTTTATTTTGTAATTTTTTTTTGAATTTCTTTTCCGAATATATAAAGATTGAAACTCAAAATAATAGTATTCCAGGGATTTAATAATCCATTTTAAGAACTTTCAAAAGTATTCTTTTTTTTTTTTTTTTTAATTTCATATGTTTACTCAATAATCATCAATATAAACAGCCAAAGATTGATTTTTTAGTTTCATTTAGATAAAATTTCTTGTTTTAATTCATTATATTCCTAATATTTGAGAAAAAATTGGTCAAAATAATCTCAAAGTTAATTATTTAATTGTTTTTAAAAGAATTGATTTTTTTGAATAAAAATAAAGCAGAATTTTGTCAATTGTGTAAAACCAATAAAGATTTAGATATCATTGAAGATTTGTATCATTTTCTCTGTGATCATGTCTAGGTTCTCCAGGATTCAAAATAATTGCGTAAAATCTTTGATTTTACTCCATTCTTTTAAATTCTGGAAAACCTAACGACTGTCCAGCCTATGAAGATAATCGTAAAATCTGGATTTTTGAATTAGAAAAAAATAATTTTTCACTTATTTCAAATAATAATAATATTTTTAATATTATTAATAAACAAGATTCAATATTTTTATTCGCTCTGGTAGATAATAAAACCATGTTTGAATTTTTTATACCATTTTTAAATTCAAGTTTAGGAATTCAGGTAAACAAGAGGAATTCTAAACTTCTCCCTTAAATTACAATAAAAAGAAAAAAAATTGAATTTTTTAGCAAATAATCTATATTTCGAGTCCTAATGCATGTAAAAATCTTTTTCAACTTTACATTCAACTTAATAAATGTTTAAAATTTCAATTTGTGGCGAAATGTAGATATTTTTCTGAAATTCTTGATTTTTTTACTAATACATAGTGCAATTTTTAATTGATGGGAATAACAAATATAACTACTTGACTTATTTATTTTTTATAGACATTTTGACCATAGAAAACTAATTTGAATTACAACTAATAATAATATATTTTAATTTTAGACCTCAACATTGTATACATCAACTCCTTCAATCAATATTATTAATTTGTAAAATTTTTTATCAAATTCCAAATAAATATGAAATTTTACCAAATTTAAATTATTTTTTTTCCTTTTTTTAAGATTACCAAAACTTTCCACATGAGTTCGAAATTTGAAGACAAAAAAGAAAGTAATAAGATTGGAAACTCAAATCTTTTTGAAGTTCAAGTTGAAAGTTCAAAAACTCTTAAAAGAATCCTGTTATTTTTTTTTACCATTTATTCTGTGATAATTGTAGATGAGTTTAATTAAAGATTACATGCTTTTATTGGGCTTTTTCCCATTAAGAGTGTATTAAAGTGTTTTAATTGATATTCGAAGAAAATATTTATTTTGGAAATTTCAAAAATAAAATCATTTTTTCATGTTTTAACTTTTTTTTGTTTCTATGTTTTTTTTTTGACATAATAATTATTTGCAATTTTTTTTTTATTACAAGATCTATAGTCACTTGGTAAAAGCGTATTATTCTATTGTTACTGAAACAGTGAAAATTATTGGAGAAAAAATCCTATTGATTTGTATTGGAATTTTATTTGGATCTTCAATTTGAGAACAAAATGAATATATTTATTTTTCTCAAACTAAATCATTAAGAATTTTGGTTTTTAATTTTTTATAAAAAAAAATAATAGATATCAACAAATAACCAATTTTAATACTAATAGTTCGTTGTTTAATAATCTTATTAATTGAAAACAAATATTAAATAATCTTTTAAATTTTCAAGAAATTTATTCAATATATATCAATCCAATAACTAATCAATTTTTTCAGATCTCAAGGATTCTATATTTTATTTATTTTTTCTTATATTTTTTAGAATAAGAGGGAAGGGTTCAAGGTTATTTGTTTGTACAGAATCTCAGAAATAACTTAAAGTGAGATTTCAGAAAAATAAAACTGTTTAATAATATATTCCTTTTTCTAATTTGGTCCAAAAATCCAAAAAAAAAATACCTTGATCTTTTAACTGAAAAATTAATTAGTTTAAAATGAACTCTTTTAAAAATGATTATTCATTTCTCTAAAGTTGATAAAGAAGATCGTTTATCAAAGTTTAATTTTATCAAGGTTGAAATGAGTCCTTGATTTACTTTGGGAAAATAAAATAAATAAAGTTTACTCGTCACTTTAAAATTTTGATCATTTTGCTGGTTATTGAAATATAAAAAACTTAAAACATTTTATCATTTTTTTTATTATTTGGTCTCATGAAAGTATTTTATCCAACAACTTTGGTAATTGTTCTGATTCTTTCTTCTTTGTTTTCTCTTACATCAACAGCAACAACAACAAAGACAAAAGTATGTGATGTTGAAGGAAAGGTTTATATTCCAGGAATAAGAAGACCAGAGCAAGTAAAAATTCTTTTAAATGGTGGCGAACACACAGCCTACACTTTGCGTAATGGCGAATTTAAATTGTAAATTTTCGAACACTTTTTCTTTAAGAATACTTTTGTGTTGAATTTATCAACATTTATTCTGAATTTGTTTTTTTCTTTTTTTTTTGGAAATTTTCTTGTATTGTTTGCTTCTTTCGGATAAATAACGATCTTATTCAAACAAAACCCTTGTTGAACAACAAATTAGTTCTTCAATAGAAAGTGGTGTCTATTTTTTAGAAGTCGACTCAAAGAATTATGCTTTTTCTCCGCTAAAAATTGATGTCTGCACCAAGGGCCAAACAATCAGAGCAAAAACTGCTGACGAAACTTTCAAAACAGTAAGACACCCATTAAAGCTGACACCATATAGCCCAAAGGTATACTATGAAAAGGGGCAGCCACTTAATCCCTTGAAAATTTTTAAAAGCCCAATGGGGATCATGATCGCTGTGTCTCTCTTTTCCATGTTTATTCTCCCAAAATTATCTGGAAGTATCGATCCAGAGGAATTAAAGCAAATGCAACAAGAAAACGGTGGTGGTGGCTTATTAGGAAAACTTCTAGGTGGTGTTGCTAATCCACAACAAAGTAATTCTGGTAGATAAAATCAAAAAAAAGCAAAAATTATGTTTTTTTCACAATGCAATTTTTTTTATAAATATAAATACCAATACACCCTATCTTACAATAAATACCAAAAGGGGAGACCCTTTTAACAACCAATATTTTCAATCTATCCAAAACAAAAAGTTATTTCGAAAACTTTTTGAATCTTTAAAGATCATGATTGTTTTTTTGAAAAGAATGTTGAAACAATTTTCGAAATGACAAATTGAATCAAAAATTCATTTGGTAGTCAAGCCGTTTTGAAAAAGTGAGTAACTGAAGTTTTAAAAAGTGCCACTCAAACCGTTTAAAAGAATTAACCAAATATTTTGAGTAACACTTTTTTCAAAGTGAATTTTGTTAAATTAGAAATTACCAAAATTTCATTTCATCAGAAGATCCAATCACGAACTTTGGGGATTAAATTAAAGAAACCAAAGAAAGACTGGAATATACCAAACGATTTTTTGATTAAAATTATTATTATTCTATTAAGATAATCAGATATTATATTTATTATTACCAAAATTTGGTTAAATGCATGGAACTCTTTAATTATCTCGAAAATTGAAAAAAAAATCTATTTTTTACAACACTCATATTTACACTAGTGCATTTTTTTATATTTTGGAAAGTTGGTGTTTGTTTTTTTTTTAATTTTAGATAAGATAAGAAACTTTTAAAAATTTTCTTTTTATTTCAAAAATATAAAAAAAAATAAAAAATAGGCACTCTAAGGCACTTAACTGCACCCCTCAAAGCTATTTAAAAATTATCCAAAACAATAACACCATCAATCAGCTGCTGTGTCATCAAGAACTCATTTTTTTTTAATTTGAGAAATAAAACAAAATTTATGAATTTTTCTGCTTATTTCTTAAATTTAAAAAAAACGCTGAGAAAGTTTTCCAGAATTCAAAAGAACAGAGAAAAATCAATAATTTTGCTCAATTCTTTTGAGTTCTGGAAAACTTGTAACTATAGATATTTAAAATGGAAGGGTTCGGATTTGATTTTGAAAGTAAAATTTTTTTACAAATTATCTTAAATAAATTCTTAGACAATGAATAAAAATAAATCAAAACTATGTGAATTATGTAAAAAAATAAACAATTTAGATATTATTGAAGAAAAATACTATTTTCTATGGAAATACCCTGTCTATGAAAATAATCGCAAAATCTGGATATCGGAATGTTAAAAAATTGACATTTCTAATATATTAAAAAATAATAATATTTTTAGTATTAGTACAAAAAAAAAAAAGATCCAATAACGTTTATTAGCCATAGTGGCTAATAAATTTATTTTTGAGTATTTTATAAAAATCACAAATAAAAATTAAGGAATCCTGTAAGTGCTACCAAGTTAAAAAGAGTGCCTAGTTTTTCTAGATTTCAAAAGGATGAAGTAAAATCTAAGATTTAACGAAATTCTTTTAAATTCTGGAAAAGCTAGTGAAATTTTTATTGATGTTCTATGTTTAAATCTGAAAATATATTGATTTTTCTTTTTTTTTTTCTCAAATAAAAAAAACCTAAAGAAGCTTGACCAGAATTCAAAAAAAAAAAAAAGAGAGAGAGAGAAAAAAATCTAAAGATTTTACTCAATTTTAATAAATTCTGGAAAAGCCAAAGATATTTTTTTTTGATTTTCTGTTTTATTTGGAAAATCTATTGATTTTCGTTAGGTTTTTTTTTACTTTTCGAAATAAACCGAAAATTTATTAAAATTTTCAGTTTATTTCAAAAAGTAAAAAAAACCTAGAACACTTCACAAATAAATAGAAAACTCAACAAAACCTAATGAAAATATATTGATTTTTGGAATAAAATAGAAAACTCAAGAAAACCTAACGGAAAGTGATAGGTTTTTTTTAATTTAAGAAATAAACTGAAAATTTCTTCAATTTTGGTTTTTATTTCTTAAAGCTCAAGTAAACCTAACCACATATAAGAGGTGTTAATAACCCCCTCTATTAAACAACAACAATAATAAAAGCAAGTTTATTTGAAAAAACTGTTAACTTTTTTTTTTTTTTTGTAGATTGAGAAATTTAAAACTTTTAAAAAATAATTTAGTGTTTATTATAAGTACAATCAAAAAATGACCAGATCTTTACACAATACATAAGCATTGTCAAAAAGTCATTTGTTTCTTTTTATTAATATAAAATATAGTTTTGTAAATTGGTTTTTATCATAAATAATCCTCATTTTGAAAAATTTCTTTTTTTTGAAAAGTTTTTTTTTTTTCAATTTAAAAAAAAAAAACCACAAAAAAGTTTATTTAAAACAACACACTTTTTATTAAATAACAATAGTCTGTAAAATAGTTCTTTGTCTGATTTTTATGTTAATTGCAAATTCAAAGAAAAAAAAAAAAAAAACACAAATCTTTGAATACAACATAATAAGACAATGAAGCTAATCCATTGAAAATTATTTGGATAAAATGAAATTCCAAATAAATTTTTATTTTTTTTTCTTTTTCAATTTTTCTAGATAGGTAATCTCTTTAGTTTGATCAGTATTTTTTTCGATGACTGATAGAGGGTTAAAGTTGAATTTAGTTAAATAGAAGAATTATATGAGTTGAAGGTAATTAATCATTTGATCACTCAATAATTGTGGGTGAAATTTGAAAAAATTTGTTAATGCAGTTTTTTTTCCTTGGTTTCTCAAATTTTTGGATATTAGTTTTTTATTGTTTGGTTTTATATTTTTTTTCTTTTATTTGGATAAAATGGATTACATAAACTCTGTTACAGTCAAAGGGGCCCAACGTTTTTTTCAAATATCAATTATTTTATATAATTGACCTTTGAAGAACAAATCAGAAATAAACAGAATAATACACACCAAATAATTGTTGATATATGTCTGAAAGAAAACTAATTAATCAATAAATTTTCTTAAAAATTGAAAAACTAAAATTCTTAGGGATCCATTGAGAAAAACAACAATGTTTGTTTTGAACTTCTACTGGTATTTGAATAATAAATATGAAACATTTTTCACTTCATTTTTCATACTTTTCTTATAGAAATCAAGTCCTCAAACGGAGTTTGTTGGTATTTGTGGTCTCTATCTACAAAAGGAAATGAAAATGAAGCAAAAAATTTTTGACATTAATTAAAAAAATATCAAGATCAAAGATCGAATATAATTGCAATAGAAATCAATATGATTTCTCAACAATCTTTTCTATGGTTTCAATAACCTTAGAATAACACATTTTTACCAAGTGACTATTGATCTTGTAATTAAAAAAAATTTTGCAACTGAATGACGTTTAAAAAAAAAAAATCGAAAAAAAAAAACAAAAATGTGAAAAAATGATTTCAATTTTGAAAATTTCCAAAATAAAATTTTTCTTCTAATATCTATGCAAACCCGTTAAACACATGTATTTTACCCATTACAACAGGGTCCATTTGACTGAAAAATAGTTTATACTTAACTGAAATGTTTAATTTTAAATTTAATAATATTTTTTATTTTTAAATTAGATCAAAGACTTTTATCTCTGAATTTAATACAAATATTCTTATTTTTTCACAAAAAAAAAAAAAAAATTGCAATTTATTTCCTCTTTTAACAATAAAAAAGTATTTTTGGTTAAAAAAATGGATTTTATAAATCATAGATAGGGATATTTTACTCTGATTTT
Organism: Anaeramoeba flamelloides; assembly: GCA_027625915.1. Lineage (NCBI taxonomy): Eukaryota > Anaeramoebidae > Anaeramoeba > Anaeramoeba flamelloides. The sequence continues at coordinate 3,389,019 of JANTQA010000032.1, read as the reverse complement.
CACAATATTATTTAAAAATTTATTTAATTTCAAGCCTAATGATCTTCGAGTTTACGATAATTTCAAAGTTTATCATTTCCATCGTACCTACCCTGTATCACTAATTAAAAATAAATAAAGCATTAAAGTGGCTGAATTGACTTGTTAAAAATAAATCAAAAAAGAAATAAAAATTTTAAATTAAGGTTTCTGTGATTTCTGTGATTTCTGTAATCTTGTTGATTTAGTTTTTCAAATAATAATTGAAAATATTCATAATTTTTTTGGGCTTTTTACTTGATCTTCCAATATCTTGTTATTTTATTTGTTTTTTAAAATTTGGTGTTTGGTGTGTCAAGGTACGTGAACTTGATTAAAAGCTTGACAAAAAAATTTTGTTTTTAAAAATTCTTTTTTTTTTTAAGTTTTTTTTTTTGGTTCTTTTCAAACTTTTGTTAAAGGCTAATTTTTGTAGATCTTCATTTTTTTTCAAATTTAATGTTATGGGCTTGTGATAATATATGTAGTGATTTTGTTGAATTTTCTCAAAAAATTAAATTCAAATTTTTAATATAATTTGTATTTGATTTTGAATATGAAGAAGAATCAGGCAAAGTTGAGGAGAGATCAAAAAAGGTTTCTATATCTTTCACATTTTCTATTTTTATGTTCAAAGTCATAAAATTTTCTACTTTGATTTTTCTTATCAGATTTTTTACAAAATCTTTTGGTATCTTAACATTTGATTTATTCTCTTCTGTTTTAGATGGTAATTCTTTCTTTAGTTCTTTTCAATTTATAATTCCAATTAAAATCAAATTAATAAAATAAAATTTTATCTCAAAAGTTCAGAAAGCGAGCTTAATTAAAATCTCTAAAATTAGTATTTCTAATTGACTTTGTAAAGTTCTTTGAGATTTTTTCGTTTATAATTTGCCCAATATTTGGGAACTTGAAATTGAAAATTTTCATTTACTATTTGTTGCAAAATAAATTGAACAAAATTTTCATTCAGCTTCCAAAAACATAATTTTATAAATTATGTTAAATTTCAAATTTAGAATTCTTAAAACCACCTTAAATTTTTCATTACCCTTTTGAGAATTGATGCACTTTTGATATTTATTTTTATTCTTATTCTTGCCAGGTGATTTTTTTGGAAAGATTAATGAAAATTTTAATCTTTTAATTTTACAATTCACAGTACAAATCGTAAAATAACCGTATATATTTATTTTGGTGATTTTTTTTTTTTTCAAAATTACTTTTGATAAGATAAATAAAAAATTGAATGATCCTTATCAATACTGATAAATTCACAAAAAAGTTTTAAAATTTTCATTTCGTTTTCTATTTTTGAAAATGTTTTTCCGAGTTTTGAAGAAAGAATTTATTGTTTTAAACACAAAGAAAACTTGTAAGTGTGTTAATAACTACATGACTGTTGTTGGAAAAAAGGAATGTTTTAAAAGTTGGTTTACAAGATTAAATGAAAAATGGAAATTGAACCAAAAAGTTTAATGTACTAATCTCTATTAAATTTTTTTACCTAAATTTAATAGAGATTGAGAAATTTTTTACCAATAACTAAGATTTGAAAAATCCTGTTTATATTCAATATTAAACTTATTTCTAGAAAAGGAATCCTTATTTAGAAATTGGTCAAAAAAAAAAGACTTATAGAGGCTAGTTCCTTAAGGACTACGTTTTTATATGAAAACAGTGAAATAATCGATAAAATCACCCTTGAATAAGTTATGTAATCCAAGTAATATTTGTCCAAGGAGAATTACTCTTAGAAAAAATGTGAAATTTTCACAATTTTCACAATTTTTACCTTATAAGATCATACTAAATTTTGATTTTAATATTTTAGAATTTCCGTTTCAACTTTTAGAACTCACACTATTTTCTAGAGCAGTTCTACATCTTTTTTAAATTTACTTTTACAAGTTTGAAATGCTCTCAAATTCGAAATGCACTTGAAAATCCCCAAAAGCCATTTTTTGCAATTATTATTTTTGTTATTTTCAATTTTCTTTTATTGAAAAAGAGAGAAAAAAAGTCTGCGTGAAAAGGTAAAGATAACAAAAAATGTTTTTGTTTTTTTTTTTGTCCAATTTCTTCCGTGTGAAAATTTTTTTTGAGAAGCGAAAGTGAAATAACACAATTACTCAACCCCCTCAAGGGTGGGAACCTAGTCCTTGAAGCTTTTTTTTGAATTTATCAGTATTTATTCTAAGGATCAGTTTGTTACCTCTTTAAGTTAATACTACCAACAAACGAAATGGGCTGGGGGTGTTTTAATTTTAGGTAAAGATTAAAGAAAAAGAGGCTAAAAGAAGAGAAAAAAAAATCAAAAGAGTTTTAATTTTATGTTTTTGTTATTTATTTACCAATATTATTTGAAATGTAGGTATTCACTAAATGTTTTAATAAATCAAAGAACATTGTATAAAATTATCAAATCACAAAAACTAAAAAAAAGAAGATTTCAAAAAACAAAAACAATATGATGAAGAAACAAACTTTAACAAGTTTATTCATAAAAAGAAAACCATAGATAATTAAATTGAGCAAAATATTAAGCAAAAATTTAACCATAGTTCGGGGTTAAAGAGTAACCAACTTCAAGTGAGGTATTGTTTTGTCCAAAGCACTCGGTCAAGTTGCCAAGCGTTTCGTCAGGTGAAGGTGTAAACGAAGCCTGAAGCGAAAAGGTGAAGACCTGTCCTTTTTTTAAATGTTTGGAAAAAACTTTAGTTACACCTTGCTGAACGACTAAAAAAGGATCAGCACGCCTTAATTTAAATACTTTCGCTTTTTTTAATTTTGGTACATTGCCAATTGGCATAAGTTTTATATCAACTAAATTTTGGCAAATAAAAAAAAAGAAGAGAAAACCAACAAAACAAAAAAAACAACCAATGAAGTTAGATTTCAAAAAGAGATCTTGTTTGTTTTTCAAAAAAAAAATTACCTTTTTCAACTTCTATAAAACGCAATTTGTTTTAGTTTGAATATTTGTTGTGTTTGAAAGATTCAAATGAAAAAGAAAAAAATTTTTTAAAGAAAAAAGATAGAACAAAAGTATTTTAAGTACAGAAGGTGCATTTTGTTAAAAGCTAGAATTGAAACAAAAAAGATTCACCTTGTTTTTTTGGAGGCATTTTTATTAAAATGATAAATAATCCAAATAAGAAAAAAAAATTTAAAAAATGATTGAAGTGATAAGGACATTTCGCAAATTTTAAGTGTAACAGTTTATAAGAAACTAAATGACTCACATCATTTCTTTAACTAAATAAATTAATATTTGAATAAATATGAGAGTTTCAGATCTCCTAGAATAATATATTTCTATACCAACAAAAAAATCGAAATTATAAAAATGAAAAAATTTATCAGGGAATTATAAAAAAAATCATTTATTTATTTTTTTTATTATTAAGGAAGTGTAAAAAAAAATCATTTATTTATTGATCTTTTCTATAACATTTGATATAAGAACCCCCTAAATAATTTTTTTATTTAATTACGTTGAAAAACTTTTGTTTCGGTAATTTTTAAGAATCATTTTACTTCCTAATATTAAAAGAATTTCTAAAAACTTATTTTAATTTCTATTTTTATTTAATACATCTAGTAATACTTATGTACCGCAAATAGGAGATCTTTTTCTTCTACTTTTGAAAAATAAAGATTTTTTTTTTTTTTTTTTTTTTTATTATTGAAGAAGTGTAAATTACACTCTAGTTGCCCTTTTACTTAAATTCCCTTTCAGAAATTTAAGCGTGAAATCATAGATTTCACGATTATTAACCAATGAAAATAATAATAAACTGTTATGGTTTAAAATTAATTCATAGAGGTTTTTTTCATTTAATTTATTCAAAAATATTAATCTATTATTTTCATAGGAATTACATACCCACAAAAAATGATCAATATTTTCTATAACTTCCTTTTGTTTGTATTTTAAACATAAAGGACAAAATTTATTTGAATTTTTATTAATTACATAGTAATATCTGTTTAAGCAATTGGTAAATTTCCTAAATTTTAGGATTGTTGAACTTGATGGATAGCTTAGATATTTTTGAGTTGTAAATAATGAATTTTGGTTTCTTAATATTGTGAAGTGTTTTTTCACTTTCCAGCTCTTGGAATTCAATAATTCATTATATGTGTATTTATATATTTCCTTTTTTAATTCAATTATATCTTTTGAATTCCAGTTAATTTTATTGTTGGTTCGTTGATTAAATTTTATTAATTTTTTTAAAAAAGGAAGTGATAAATTTTTTAATTTTTTTTTAAATTTGAATTTTTTTTTATTTACTGAAATTACCATATTTTCAATTTTAAATTCTGTTTTATAAATAAGAATTGGTGTATTTCTGTTTATTTTGTATATTTCAGTAATGGCTGTATTAATCCAAGAATTTAAATGATTTAAAGTTTTTATTTCATAATTAAAAATTTCTAATCCATATGTTAATTGAATTAATATAAAAGATTTAAATAATCTGATTTTCAAATTATTATTGAGGGAATTGTTATTAAATAATTGTTTAAAGTTATTAAATGTTTCTTTAGCTTTTTTTAAAATATAAACTATATGTGAAATTTTATCCAAATAGATACCTAAATATTTAATCTTTTTTAAATCTTTTGAAATAACTGTTTTTTCTTTATTTGGTTTCAATCCAAATTGAATTATAATTTCATAAATTGAATTTAATTTTTGATTTAAATAATGTTTATCCCCTTTTATAATTAAGATTAAATCATCTGCAAACATTTGACAATGGCCTGTTAAAGATATTATTTTTAATATAAGAAAATGTGAAATTAGAGCAAATAAAATATGTGACAATGGGTCTCCTTGAAATATACCTAGCCCTTCTCCTTGATAATATTTTATTAAAAAATTTTGAATAATTATATTTAAAATAAATTTTTTTATTGTTTTTCTAATTATTTTAAAACTGATTGAATCAAAACATTTTGCTATATCAATCATAATAATATAAGTTTTATTATTTTCATTTTCATTATTTAATTTTATATTATTATAAGTATTTAAGAAATTTAAAACTGCAATTCGAGTATCATATTGTTTTCGAAATCCAAATGTAATTTATGAATAAATTCCCAACAAGTTTCAATTAGTTTATATAACATTTTAAGAAATAATCTTGGTAAACTTTGATTAATTGAAAGTGGTCGATAATTCAAAGCTACCCCCTCATTTCCTTTTTTATGTATAAATAAAATTGATCTTTTTTTAATATATTCAATATTATTCTTATTAGGATTAAATAGCCAATTATTAAATATATTATGAATTGCAATTAAATATTTATCATAATTTTTATTTTCAATCTGTTCAGGATTTGAAATGATTTCATCATTACAAATATATTTTAAATTCTCAATTTTTTGAAATCCTTTAACTGATTTATTTTTTAAATTTTTATTGTGTTTTTAATATTTTCAATTGGAAAAAATATATCAATTTTAAACTCTTTTAAATTTTTAATTTTTAAATTTTTTATATAATTTAAAATATTTTTACTTGGTTCAATTGAATTGTTTTTAATATACAGTCAGTTTCACTTTTAAGGCACAAACTTTCAACGAAATTTAAGGCACAAAAAAATCTTAAATTAAGGCACAAAAATTTGGAATTTTTTTTTTTACAAATTATTTTACTCGAATTTGAATTTTGTACTTTAATATGAGATTTTTTTTGTGCCTTAAATTTCGTTGAAAGTTTGTGTCTTAAAAGTGAAACTGACTGTAACCAAAATTTTCATCAATCATCTTTTGATTATTTAAAATCATTTTCATTTTTTTAGACCTTATATAATTAATTTTTTTCCAAAAATTTTTGTTTTCCATATATCTAAGTTTATTTCATCAATCAATTTATTCCAAGCTTCTTTGTTTATTTTTTTTGATTCGATTAATTAAATTTGGGTTGGACAAAATATTTTTAATTAATAGAGCAATTTTATGGTTATTTTTATTTTCTTTATAAATTATATCTGTATATTTAATAAATTTAGTTTTAAATTTTTTTATAGTATTTGTATTTAAAATAAAATGAATTTTTTTTCTTTAAAATAATGAGTAAATTCTTTTTGATAACTATTATTTGTTATAATTTTATATTTTTTCTTAATATTCCAATCTGAATTAATATTGATATTATTAATAATCATTTTGTGATCTGACAGATTGTTTTCTATTGATTTTGATATTTTGAGAATTTTTTGATTTTTAAAGTTAATTAAGATATGGTCAATATTATTCTTTCTACTATTTATGGAATTAGAAAGGATTTTAAAATTTTTTAATATTATCTTTTTTTTAATTTCATTATCCGTAAGATTAAAATCACCGACAATTATAGTTTTGAAATTATGGTATTGAACAATTAATGTTTGAATAATTTTTATTAATTCTTTTTTTCTATCTTCCCTCAAATATATATATATATATATATATTAATAAAAATTATATCTGTGAAGCGAATTATTTGTACATCTTGATCTGGATGTTGAATTTCGGAAATAAAGTTTAAATAAATCTTTCTAAATAATATTTGTAGTCCACCTTTTGATTTTTTTTTCGCCATTACAATTTTTAATAATTGTATCAAAAAAAATAAAATTTGGTTTATTTTTAGTTTTTTTTTCTTGGAGAAAAACAATGTCTATATCATTATTAATTAAGAAAGAATCCAAAAGTTTTTTTTTGTTAAAATTATTTCGTCCTCTAATGTTAAAAGAAGATAAAATCAATTTTAAATTTAAAATTTTATTATTATTAATAGTATTATTATTTCCATTGAATCTTGGAATTAATTTTTTATTTTTATTAAATGTGAAAATTGTCATATCTTTTGGAATAGTTTTATTGTGATTTCTTATTGTTTTAATAATTTTTAGAATATTTTCATATTTATCCCATATTATAATTTTATTAACACCCCTTTTTATTAACCTTAATATAGGATATTTATTAATTAATTTAAAAACTTGTAAAATTTTTATCAATTTTTATTTAAAAATTATTTGATTTAAAAAGTCCTACTTTTTGTAATTTTTGTTCAGATTTACAATTATTTTTATGTGGATAATAATTATAAAATTTGTCTTTTATTTCGACATCTTTTTGTTTATTTCTAAAAAATTTGAAAAAAAAATTTTCTAAAATAATTATTTTATTTTTATTAATATAATTATAATCGTTAATTGAGTTTTGATAATAATAGTTGAATGATTTTTTAAACCAATAAATAAATTGAGGGAAATTAATGCTTGTTATTTTCCAATTTATAAATTCATTAAATTTTATTAATATTAATTTTAAAATTATAAAATTTGTTTGATATTCCTTATTTTTGTTTGGAATTTTTAGATGAAGAATAATTGGACTTTGAAAAGGGTTTTTGAAATTAGTAAAAGAATATTTTAAAAAAATGTTATTATTATTATTTTTGTGGAAACAATTTCTTGAGTTATTTATATAAAGATTTTTTTCATCCTCTAAAATTGGATGATTATTCAAAGTCAATTCTTTTACTAATTTAGCTAAATGATCAATTCAATATTGATCATTTAGTGAATAAAGATTTTTTTTATCAATTTTTTTTGATTTGATAATTTTTTATTCTCATTATATTGAAAACTCAATATAATTTCGAATCAGGATTTTAATTTGTTTGTATCATAATTTTCATTTTCTTTGATGTGAATTTTTTGTAGTTATTTTTTGATTTCAATAATTAAATTTATTCCCTTTAATCTTTGAAAACTGTATACTTTAATTTGCTTCACATGATGAAAATATTTAAAAAAAGAACTTTGAAAACAAAGTTATAAAAAAAATACAAAGTTAAAAAATAATAAAATGATAATGTGTAAAAATTTGAGGTAATTTCGTGTTTTTTTTTTCTCTCTTTCAAATTAAAGATACTGTTAATTACAAAATAAGTAGATCAAAATTTTCATTCAGATTTCTTTTAAAAATGATCTGTCAAGAATTAAAATAATCAAAATTCCTTAATTCTAAAAGGGAAATTATTAATTTAAGTTTCTTTTAAGAATTAAAAATTTGTAATTTTACATCATCTGAAAACCATATTTTTGAAAAGCCGAATGAAAATTTTGATCAATTTATATAGCAACAAATAGCATAAATAGGAAACAAGTGCCATCAAAGGAAAGTATTATAACCCATTATTTTTCATATCTTGATTTTAAAAAACTTATTTGGAAAGATGTTCTTTCTGATTTACTTCGAAAATTAAAGATTTCTTTAAAATTCTTACCTTCTTGGGTCTTTTTTTTTTGTTTGCTCATTGGTAGATTTCAAGTATTTACATAAACAGATTTCTCAACTCAAAAAAAAATATAATAATAACCAAAAATTTAATAACAAAAAAAAATATTCAATAAAATGATAATTTAAAGATCAGGTTAAGATTTACTTTTATTCTTTTTACAAATTAAGCAATAAATAATAATTTGGTTTCAGAATTTCAATATCTGGTGGCACTCAAAAAATCTTTTTTCAGTAGTGTTATAAAAATATTTATTGATAAAAATGGGAAAATGTAAATACTACCTCTTAAACTGGAAATTTTCAACATTATAATTAATTTTATTGTTAATTTTTTGATTCCATTTTTTTAATTATTTTCGAAAAGAAAAGATATATATTTTTTGAATTTTATTTAAAGTTTAATTTTAATTTATTTTCTGAAATTGGCATCTTTTCAAACTAAATCACTTTTATGGAATAAGTACTGATGTCTTTCTATTTAGAATTTTTTTATCTTTATTATTATTAATAATAATATTGAACAGTGGTAATTCAACAAAATTACCACCTTTATTTGGTTAGTTTTTTTATTATACAGGGAGGAAATTCATTTCCTCTTACCTCATTTATTATTTTTTTAAAAATTTGAGGCCTCCTCCAATAAGTTATTTAATTTTCGGTTTATCTCTCAAATCTAAAAAACACCTTAATCTTTTTTAGAATACACAACAATAGAGTAAAATTTTTAATTTTTCTCAATTATTTTGAATTCCAGAAAACCGCCGTTAGCTTTTTTTTAATTTGAGAAATAAAAAGAAAATTTTTGAAATTTTCTTTTAATTTCTTAAATTAAAAAAAAGCTAGATACTTGACGGCACTTGAAAACACTTCCTAAAAAACTTGGAATTGTAATTTAGAGTTTTTTCATCATAGATATAATGTTGATAATAGTATCAATTATCGAATAACTTTTCCTTAAAAAAATCAAAAGAAATAATTTTGATTTCTTAACAAAGACAAGAAAAAGAGAAAGAAAATCAAGAAATAAAACAGATTGAAAAAAATAGAAATAAGGTAAAAACTTTTTTTAAAATCCCAAAGTGCTAAATCTGTTATTGATTTTCTTCTTTGTATAAAAGTTCTTGTTGTCAACATAATTTTTTTTCGTAAAGAGATCTAGATATTTGAATTAGCTATATGACACATGAAATATATTAAATAATTAAATTTTAATTTAGAGTTTTTGGGATTAGGATTTATTTAATAAAACACTGGTTTTTTTCACATTTAGAATTTTTTCTTTTTTTGTTTTTTTTTTTTTTTTTATTTTTTTCGAAGTTTCCTAAATCTTGTTTTTGAAAAATCTCATTACCCAATACTTAATTGAAAACAAAAACCTAGTACAAGTACAGAACTCAACAATTTGAAAGAAAAGTTTCATTCAGTTCACTTTATTTGATTTCAAATTTTTTCAGTTGGATCCACTTTGCTTAAGTCCAGTTCGATTTGTTTGAAGATCTGATAAAGTTTAAGATCTAATCATGAACAAGTCTATCAATTCTTATAATGATTTTTAATTCCTTTTGTCTTCCGCCAATAAACCTCAAAAAACAAAAAGAGGATGAAAGAAAAAGCAGAAACTCAAATAACTTGAAAATAAGAAATTTAGGAAATGTTCAAAAAGTTAAAAAATAAAATACTGTTTGTCTTCTTAAAAATTTTAAAAGTACAAACCAATCTAATCTCTTAATATGATTTTCATAATTTAATATTTAATTCCTTCAAAGAAAATAAATCAAAAAAAAAAAAAAAAACAGAATAAATATTCAACCCCATTAAATTGACTCTAAGTAAAATTTAATTCCTGTTAACTTTAAAAATTAAAGTTTAGGGTTATTTTCTCGGCTATTTTTCAATTTATTAAAACAATTGGTTTTTATCTTTTAATCAATTATTTAAAAATGATAAATATAATTAATTTTCAAATTTTGGACAAAAAAAAAAAAAAAATTGAAATTGTATTGATAGATAAAAAAAAACGAATGAAAAACAATTAATTATATTTTTTTACTCAAAAAAAAAAAATCAAGAAATTATCTAAAATACTTTAAAAAGTATTTAAATGAAATCTGATAAAACTTTAATTAAATTAATAAAAAGAAAAAATTATTTTTTCTCAATCACCAAATCCTCATCTTCAGCATTTTCGCACATTATACCATTTTTAAAAATATTTTGTATTTCATTTTCATCTGAACTTTCTTGAGAAGATATATCTGAAGAACCATATTCCAAATCAAATTCGCTGTAATATTCACTATCACTATCGCTACTGGTTTCTGTGATATCCTCATTTTCCATTGCTTCGTCAATTTCTTGTTTTCTTTTTAAAATATCTTCCTCGGTTTCCTTTATTTTTTTCTCCTTTTTTGAACCTTTTTTACCCTTCGCCTGTAAAGTAATAATGTTACCATATTCATCAATTTTAAATTCATCTTCGTAATCCTCGCTTATATCTATATCTATTTCACTTTCTTCGACATCAAACTCTCCCAGAGCACCACTTTCCAATAAACTTCCACTTTCTTCTGTTTCATCATCACTCGTTAAGATTTTATTTTCGTTTTCATCGTCTTGATCAATTTTGTTTTTTTTATTTTTATCTTTTTGATTAATTTCTTTTAGTGTTAAACTATGTTCCTTTTTTCCTTGTAATTTCATTTCACTTTCTTTTTGTTTTTCGTCAATGTTCAGATTTTTTTCTAATGGATCAGTCTTATTTGTTGATGTTTGTGCATTATTATCATCATCATCATTATTATTATTCGTAATATTTTGATTGTCGTTGGGACCAAAAACTTGTGTTGTTTGCTTGAGTTGTTGTGGTGGCTTCGTTTGATTTTTATATTGTTCTGATGTTCCTTCCTGCTTTTCTTCTTCTCTTCTTTTCCTTTCCTCTATTCTTCTTTTCCTTTCTTCTTCTCTTCTTTTTCGATCTCCTGCTCTCTTTTTTTTTTCTTCTGCAATTCGCTTTTTTTCTTCCTCAATTTCTTGTTTTAAAATTTGTTCATATTCTAATTGCTTAAAGATTTTCTTTTCTTTGATGGCTTTTTTTAATTCCCTCATTTCTCTTCTCTTTTCCCTTTCAGCTCTTTTGTTTTTGATAATGATTGTTAATTTGGGTCGAAGATCAATTACAATGACTGTTATGTTTTCAGAACACCCTCTTCCATAGGCTATTGTTCTCAATTGTAATGCCGCTTTAAAAGTATTCCCAATTGAAGAGACAATTTTAGTTGCTTCTTCATCACTTATTGCATCCTATGTGTTAATATTTTTCAAAAAAATAGAAAAAAAAAAAAAAAGAATGAAAGAAATTTATTTTAAATATATTAGTATTGTATTTGGAATTATAATATATAAAAAATCATTTTTTTATTCAAATGTATTATTGTTTTACTGTAAAGAGAAGTAAAATGCATCATAGAATAATAGAGGAAATCACGATATCTTTCTTAAGTTACGATAAAGTTTCAAAAATCGTGATTATTTTTACCAAATCGCGATAATTTTTAAAAATCTCAATAATATCACAAATATCACAAATTGCTTTATTCTATCAAATCATGATAATTGTCTAAAAATCGTGATAAATGCCAAAATACCGTGACAAAAATTAAATCACTAGATAATAGTTGGTGGCTTTAAGCACTAATTCAACAATATTTTTACAAAAGAAACTAATTTGTTTGATCAAAAAAAAAAGATCATTGAAAAAAAAAAGTTATTCTTTTTAATAAACTAACAAAAAAGATACTTGATCCAATCAAGGATCAGATCAAAGATTTTTCATTATATTTTCTTTTGGTTTGTTGGAATATCGATCGATCCTTTAGATCAACAAACGTAATAACAAAAGACAAATAAATAGTTTCTCAGTCAATTGTGATGTTATGAATTGCGTTGAATAAAAAGGCTTCTAAAACAGCCAACCCTTTATCTGTTCTTTATGGAATGTGTTCTTGGGTTAAACATTTTCTTTATTCAACGAAAGCTTTAAAGGGGTTATGAAGAGCTTTTCAAAGGCTTTCTCAACAACCTTTAGCCACATTATCACCAATTATTATGATTTTTTGTACATTTGTTTTCTTCTTGTTATTCTTCTTTTCATATCTTTGTATTGGACAGAAAACACAACTAGAGTTTAATGGTTTTTTTTTTTGATCAATCACCAATTAGAAGGAAAATTACTCTTTATTCTTTTTGGTTATTTAACTTGTGAAGGTAACCACTCCATTTTAAAAAACACATCTATTTTATATTCAAGTACATTGTTGAAATGAATGATTATTTGTTTGATCATAAAATTCGTTTGAAATTTTATATTTTGTTAAAAAAAAAAAATGAATTGAAAAATTTTTGTTTCCACTTCAAAAAATCCCGGTTCTTTTAAAAAAGCTTTGGGTCTTTCAAACCTTTCAAACAACTAAATACACTTTACAAACCTTACAAACACTTTCTAACATTTTTAAAGGGGAAAGGCGTTGTAAAAATCTCAAAGATTTTGTCAAAGTCAATGGATATTTGAAAGACGATTTCAAAAAAATAATTTTCTTTATTTTTTCACGATTTTGTATTTTATCGTGATTTTATGATTTTTCGTGATAAAGTAGTTCTAATCGTGATTTTTCTAACATTATCGCGAATTTATTGCTAATATCGTGATAATAAATGTTATCACAAAAGCCTCTAATGTGTTTTATCAAAAAAATAAAAAAAATAAAAATTCAAAAAAATTGATCTACCAAAAATCAGAAAAATAAATTAATTCTTCATCAGAAGGTATTTCCAAAAAAGTGGGCAATTATTTTTTTTTTATATTTCAAAGAATATTCTCTTTGGAAGCTGTTATATCCATAAATTAGTTAAATAAAAATAAGAGAGTTATAAATACTAATTGAATCAGTTCCTATTGTTTGTATTAAAAAAACATATTTTTCATCAAAATTTTAGGAAAAAATGATAAAAAAATTACAGCACTTTTTTAATACAAAATAAAGGCACAAACGATTTCACAAAAAACGATGTGATATGATAAGAATACAAAATTATTTTTTATAAACAATAAAAATATTGTTTTAATTTTCACCTTCTTTTTAATTGTTCTATCAAGGTTAAACCTCTTTGTAAAAAATTTTTTTTAAGATCAAAAAGAAAAAAATTATTCTCCCATTTTTCATTGATTTAAGTAGATAACATAAAATCAAGATCAGAAATTTAAATAACTTTAAATTATGTAACGCCATACCAATAACCAACTTGAATTATTATTAAAAATCAATCAATGATCGTTAATAATGTTGGATATTTAAATAATTAACATTAGAATTAAGTTTAATAAAGATATTTTAAAATAAATTTGACACTGCTTTTTTGGAAATAGCTTATTTGTAATTTTGGAAATGTTTTTTTCTTTATTATTTACTTTGATATTAGATTGCATATCGAAAAAATTTGATTTGAAAATTTTTAAATTATATTTTTTTTTCTTATCTAAAATATTTTTCAAAAACGAATTCTAACAAGAGTTTTTATTTTAAATCATCCAATTTTGATTTAATTAAAGCAATAAGATATTTTTTTTAAAAAATTCTTCTTTCAAAAATAGTTGAACCCAAGGATGATTTCGTTTAATTTTAATGCCATTATTCTAATGCCAAAATGTGTATTGCTAAAAAAAATTGATTATAAATTAGACTAGGGATTTTTTTCAAAAATATTTTCTTTTTGATTGGGTCAATTGTTTCGTGGTTGTTTTTGATTTTTTATTATAAAAATAAATAAAAATTCTCAATTGGGAAATCGGAGATAACTGAGTAAACATAAACTGTTTTTTCTTGAAAAGAGCGCACCCTTAAAATCGTGTAATAAACCAAATAGAAATACTTTTAAGTTTAATCGAGAGAGATTGGGGAAATATTTCATACTTTTTGTTTTCTTTTTCATTTTTTCTTTTGAATTAATCTTTCCAAGTTCAATAAAAAATTTCAAACCAATTGATATGCCGATTTTAATCTAAAAAGAAATATATTTAATTATTGAGTCTTTAATTTTATGAAACATTGTTCAGCTGAGAAAATCTAAATAATAATGTTTAGATCCATAAAATTGTTCACATACTTACCCCTGGCTTTTTTAAACTTGAATCCTTTTCAAAAAGTAACTTTATTTTCGAAAAATAAAAAAATAAAAAGAAAAAATTTTCATCAAAATTTTAAAAAAGTATTTCAATAGCTTAATAAAGAATGACTGAAATTACTAGCAGAGTATAGTATTTTAAAAAAAAAAAAAAACAACACCCAATTTTTTTAATTTTTGGTTTGTAACACAAAGAAAAATGAAGATGGAGATTTCTACTTTCAAATAAAAAGGCTATGACTTTTTTTCAATGATAAATGATTAATTTAATTCCTATTGAGATTTTTCAAGTAACAAAAGATATTAATTTGAATAAATATCAGGAAAGACACTAAAATGTATTTTTAATCTTTTGACTCATAAGATTAAATATTAAGAAGGGAATTTTCACAATTACAAAATTGATATTCCCCTTTTTTTTTTTTTTTTTTTTTTTTTTTTTTTTTGAAATCAGGTTTATTCCATATTTCATGATCTCCAAAGCTTCTCTTTAGAATTTTGGAGTATTTTCAGAATTTTAATTAGATTGATTGAACATTTGTATTATTGACAATTTTTGCAGAATTAGTGGAAAATATTAATTTGGTGTTTAAAAAAATTCGTAAAAAAAAAAAAAAAAATAACAAACAATAAAAATAAAAATAAAAATAAAAATAAAAAAAAAAAAATAAAAATTGAAAAATTACCCATAACCCACCAGTCGCCATAATTAAAAAGCGATCATTTTCTGTCAGTCTGATCAGCATTGTAAAAGGATTACAAGAGACATAGGGCTGAAAGTCTTGGTCGCCGAACGCACGAGAAACTGCAAGAGCATGGTTTATTCTCCCGTCTTCTGTCACTATTCCACCTAAATTTTGTATTCTTAATCTTTCATTTTTTTGGTCTGGCTTATGAGAATGAGTTAATCTTTTCGCTTGTTGCAAATTGTTTGTTAAAATGACGCCTGTGTCGCCAAGATTAGCGACAAAGCAAGATCGTCCTATAATTAAAACGATGGCTGCGGTGCACCCAGAATCGTCTTCCTGTATTTGTTCCAGCGTTTTATTAAAATTCTTAAAAATCCTTTTGACCAAGATGGTTAGCGATTTGTGATTGATTAATTGGCTTTTGTCTCTTTTCTTCTTTCTATTGCTATTGTGGCTCCTCGTTTTATTATTATTTTTCTTGTTTTTTCTATTTAAAAAAGAAGAAGGGGAAGAAGAGGACTTTTTATTTTGATTCATTTTCGATTTTTTTGAAGGCTTTGATTTTTGTCTTTCGGCTTTTTTCATATTTGGGGAATTCAATTGTACTAATTGATCACGGAGCTCTCTTTTAATCATTTCTGGTAGGCATCTTGCGGCTAATTGTGAAGCCAATTTGCCCCCATGCCCATCAAAAATACAAAAAAGATCCACATTTTTAAAAATGTTTGCCTGGATTGATAACGAGTCCTCCATTTCTTCTCTCCTTCCCGTAGATTGCGAATAGCCAATTTTGTATCTACTGGATGATATATTTATAATCCTGCCAGGCGATTTTGAAATTGAAGGGTCGACTATTAATTCGGACAGAGTGTTAAAGTTTTCCATTTCTTTATTACTATTGGCGTTGTTGTTGCCTCCGTTATTTTTGCCTCCACTGTTCTTGCCATTTTTACCTTTCCCCTTTTTCTTCTTCTTGCTTTTGTTGGTGTGCTTTTTGATCGTATTGTGAATGACGCAATTGTCCTCGTTATACTTTAAGACAACATTGTTGTAATAATGATTAAAAATTTTTTGGATTTGAGACAAAAAGATTGTGTCTTGATTTAAACTTTTGGATCTTATTTTTCGTAATAGCTTTTTAAATTCCTTTTTGAGCACATTGCCTTCGATATGCAGATGCTCCAAGTATTTCGCCAAGCTTAACTTTGTGAAATTGACCATTGTTACGTTATTATAGGCCATTTTTAAAAGAACTAGCCTCGAAACGTGATTAAAAACTGCCTGCGGGATTTTATAAATCTCGTTATTGGACAAATCCAATTCCAAGGTGAGACCCAAGAGGCTACCCCAGAGCGTGTCGAGCCGTTTCAAACGGTTGTGAGACAGATCTATTATATAGCCGCCATATCGTGTCGCCGTGTTCAAATTGAAAAAATCCTTGGGAATTCTTCTAATCCTGTTGCCTGCTAGATTTATTTTTGACAGGTTCCTAAAATAGCCAAAGGCCTTTGGTAAAAAATATAGCCTATTGCAAGAAAAATCAATTTCCTTTAATTGCCTACAGTTGAAAATTTGAGGCGGGATTAGGGTGATTTTGTTATGTGCCAATAAGAGGATTTGGAGATTAACAATTTTGCAAATCACAAGGGGGAATTGCCTTATCTCGTTTAATGATAAATTAATCGAAGTCAGGGAGCCCAAATTTCCAAAACTGTCAGGAAGCGCCTTGATTAAATTGTCCTCGCAGGCCAAGGTTTTTAATTTTGCCAATGATCCCAACTCTTCAGGCAACGACGCTAATCGGTTTCTTGAAAGGATCAGGCTAATCAGTTGTTCGCATTTGCCAATATTGCCATGGATCTGCTTTAAAGAGTTGTTTTTTAAATAAAGCAAATACAGGGAAGTCAAGCATTCGATGGAGCTTGGTAAACTTTCTAATTTGTTGTTCGAAATAATTAACTTTTCGAGCGATTCCAGGCCTTCAAAAATCGTCTCTGGAAGTGTCCTAATATTGTTGTACGATAAGTTTAATTCACTCAAAAATGATAAGCCCGATAATGAGATGTTAAATTCTTCAATTCGGTTGTAGGACAAATCTAAAATGGTTAAGGATTTTAAATCCTGTAGCACATTTGGGACGTGATGGATCTCGTTTTTTGACAAGTTCAACTCAGACAACGTGGAATCTAAGGACTTCATACTTTGTGGCAGTGTTGTCAGTTTGTTCCGGTGTAGCAGCAGCTTGTTCAAATTGCTCAGCTTGCCAACGCCGTCAGGCAAAGAACTCAAATTGTTTGTCCTCAGTTCCAATCTTTTCAGAGACAACAAACTTGAGATGTAATCACACTCGCCCTTCAGTTGGTTGCCAGTGGCCTCCAAGTGGGTAACGCTAATCAGTCCTCGAAACAGATTCTTGTCGAGCGTCTGCAACTTGTTATAATTCAAAATCACCTTTTTCAATTCCATCATCCGATCAAAGCATCCCTTCGGTAACGATTCGATCCTGTTTGCATCAACTAACAGCTCCTCCAATTTCATGAGTCCGTTTAGCTTGGGTAGCGTTGTCAATTTGTTTTTCAGCAAAATCAAGATTTTGAGCTTCGAGAGTTTGTTGATCTCTTTGGGCAAACGCTCCAAATGGTTCTCCCGTAAATCCAGCCGAGTCAAATTGGTTAATTTGCCAATGTTGCTTGACAAGGTGGTCAATTTGTTCCACCCCGCATCGAGCGTCTCCAACGTTTGCAGTTTGAACAAAGTCACAGGAAATTCGTTCAACTTGTTGTAAGTCCAATTTAAATAGATCAACGTCTTGTTTGTCGAAAATTTTGTTGGAATCGTGCGTATTTGGTTGCCGGCCAGATTCAGCGATTCCAAATTATTGTACGAGATCAAATTTTGTGGCAGCTGGTATAAATTTTGTTTCACCAGATCTAATCTTTTGTTTGGGTTTTCTTTTTTTGACTCAGATTGCCCCATTGGTTTTTAATGTGTTTATTTCTCAAGTGTTTTTTATTTCGAATTGTTCTTTTTTTTGTTTTTTTTTGTTGTTTTTTTAATTTTTTTTAATTTTTTTATTTTCTGTGTTTGGCAAAGCAAAAATATTTTTTGAAGAAATTTTTACTTTGTGAAACGTTTGGGTTTGGTTTTGTAATATTGTAAAAATTAAAGTTTGAAAGGAGATTTTTTTGAAAAAATGTTCTATGTTCAGGTTTTTTTTTCCAAAATTTGTTAGTATTTTGACTTAAGTGTACAAAATGGAAATCGAAAGAAGATTTTTTTTATTTAGTTTGGAAATAATTTGTTTTGAAAGCTGACTTTTTTCGTTTTGTTTTTCAGTTTGGTAGAGAGTTTCGATCAGAACCAATTTTATTATTTTCTCAATATTTTACAAAACAAGCAAAATACTGTAATTTTTCTTTTTTACCATTTGTTGAGAAAAAAAAGTTAATGTGTAAGTATTATAGAACTCAAAACCGGTGAGAAATATCTGTGTTTAAAAAGATAAAGTTAAGAATCATGGTTTGTTCAAATATGACTTTTATTTTGATGTGATTATTATTAGATCAATACAAATTGTGTTTTTTGAAAAAACTTTTTGTGTAATTGCAAAGTCAGGGAATTTTTTTTTTATTATTATTTGAGGGAGAAAATTTAACCGTTCGTGTTTTTTGTTAGGTTTTTTTATAAATTTTGTATATAAAAAGAAAATTTTAGAAATTAAACCAAAATTCAAGATTTATTCTTTTTATTTCGTCAATTTAAACTAAATTCACTTTTAGGTTTGCTTTAGTTTTCTGTTTATTCAGAAAATCAATATATACTAGTTAGGTTTTTTTGAGTTTTTTATTTATTTGTGAAGTCAATAGATTTTCGAAATGAAATAGAAAACCTCAAAAAAACCTAGAACACTTCAAAAATAAATAGAAAACCTAAAAAAACCGAAAATCAATAGATTTTCGAAAAAAAATAGAAAACCTCAAAAAAACCTAGAACATTTAACAGATAAAACAGAAAATCGCAAGAAAAGTGCCTTAAGCCTTTTTTGTTTTTTTTTTTTGACTAGATAATTAATAACTTTTCTTTTTCTTTCAAAAATTCAAAAAAAACTCAGTTATTACCTTTTCCAAAATTTAGAAGAATTAGTAAAATATTATATTTTTCTCCATTATTTTGAATTCTGGAAAATCTAACGGAGTTTTTTTTTAATTTTTGAAATAAAAATAAAATTTATTTAAATTTTCTTTAAATGTCTTAAACTCAAAAAAATCTAACGGCAAATAAGAAGGGTTAACAACCCCCCCCCCCCCTACTTAAGACAGTAGTCATTTTGAAAATAAAATGAAATCTTGTCAAGATCTAAAAATATTTTTTTTTTGGTAATTTGTGTTTCAACTTATGAAATAGATAAGTTAGCCTCATTGAAACAATTTATTGATTTGAGTCTCTTTGTTGAAATTCAAAATTCACATGTTTCCAATAAAATGAAGTAAAGTAACCTATTATTTTTCTAAAAAAATAAGTTAATTCTTGAAAATGGGAAAACATATTTTTCGTTTTATCTTGAAAAGTATTGTTTTAGAAAGCAATTTTTTATTTTGGTTTCTTTTTCTTTGATTAATATTTTAATTTGAATCTTAGCCAATAAAAGCCATTGAAGTATAGGTAATTCAATAAGTGAATATTTGATAGAAGTCTAACTACAATTTATCAGTTTAATTGAGATCTATTAAACAATTTTTTTTTTTCTTTTAGGTTTTAAAAAATTTGTTGTCGGATTTTCAAAAAATGAAAAAAAATTGCTCAAAATTTTTTTTAACAAATTGTTTGGTCTTATTCACAAGAATTCTTCTAACAATTAAAATCATTTTTGACTGAAAAAAAATAATTTTGAATTTTGAGGATACAATTAACTAATTCCAAAATATCTTCAAGAAAATTTCATTTTAAAAAATCGACTTTCATCTTAAAATAAAAATAAAATTTATAAGTAAAATTTTTAAATGAACATAAAACTTTAATTATTATAACCATAATTCTTAAAAAATACAATTATTTTTTAATCTATTGAATATATCATTTTTTTGGTTAACCAAAAGTTTTATCTCAAAAAAGAAAAAAAGATCTTTATATTAATATTATTCGCAAAAAAGACTTGTTGAAGTATAAAAATAATCAAAATGATAATAAAAGGGGTAAAAAATTGTTATAATGTGAATAAATAAATGAATTTAATAGTTTTCTTTTTCAGAAAAATTGGAAAAAAAAAATTGATTCCACTAAACGAATTTTCTTTTATGGCTTTCTTAATCGTTCATAATTTTTTGACACTTGGGATCCACAAAATTTGCAAGTAAGGATATACTACCAATAACATATTTTAAAAATTTTCATTGTTGTTATAGAAAGACTGATCTCTTAATTTTGGTTATATTATCTAAGGTAGTTGTTGTGGCCCAGGCTAGGTAAGAGGTATAAAAATTCCAATGACATATATATTATACTTAATATAATTACTTATATTCTTAATTGTAAGTGCCTTAATTGAGATGGATATAAACTTTGTTACTCTTAAAGGTTCATAACATTTTTTTTCAAATATAAAACATTTTTAATAAATGACCTTTGAGGATTAAATAAGAAATAAATATTATAATAAACATACATAAAAAGTTGATATCAGACCAAAAGAAAACTAATTAAATAATATATTTTCTTATAAATTGGAAAACCCAAATTTTTAAGGGCACTATTGAGAAAAAAAACAATGCTCATTTTGATCCCCGATTGAAGATCAAATAAAATTTCAATTGAAATCAATATGAATTCTCTACAACCATTTTTACTTTATCAATAACCTTAAAATAACATATTTAAAAAGTGTTATTATAGATCTTACAAAAAAAAATAAAAAAAATTGCAAATGTTTTGTGTAAAAAAAAAAAAAAAAAAGTGTTTCGAAAAGACAAATAAACAATAGAAAATTGATAATAAGTTATGTATTTTAAAATTCTTTTAATAATAATCAAAAAAAAAAGTGTTTTGTTGATCTTTTTACAATAGAAAGTTCAGTAATATAAAAACTGTAATGCCTATTTCAAACAATTTTATCTCTGTTTTTTTTTAGTATTTGATTTTATTTTTTTTTTAATTTATATAATTTCAGGTTTTTAAATATTTATAATTATTTAAAAGTAAATACTAAATGAGATTTAATGATTTATTGTTCTCGAATACTAAAGGATATATATATTTTTCAATTGATTATTTCAGGTTAGTCAGAATTTCTTAAATATGATTTAGAATAATATCATTTTACTTTAGAAAGAGATCCAACAGGAAGAAATAAAAAAAAAAAAGGGATGTGTTGGAAAAAATAAAAAAAAACGAATAACTACTTATATTTGGAATACAGGGACTAACTCTGCACAACTTTAAAAAAAAAAAAATGAAAAAGAATAACAAAACAACTAATTTGTTAATTTATACTGGTAATTCGTAGAAATAACTTTTCAAATTATCATTTCCCCCCCAACTAAATTATTGAAAAAATTAGAGTATAATTCAAATTTATTCCATTAAAAGCAATATTCAGTTTAAATTCCTATATTGAGAAACAAGATTGTCCAAATTTTCAATGGATCTCTAACTTCTCTTTTTTATTCCATGTTTATTACGAAACTATATAAAAGTGAGAAATAGAAAAACTCCATATCTTTATTATATTCTTTACGATGATTGATTTCAACATGTCTCATATTAATATTTGACTTGAAATAGTAAAGGATACTTTTTTTTTTTCTAATTTCTGAAATTTGTAATTGTTTTTAACTCCTTTTGAAAATATTTTATTAAATACTCATTTCTCCTTTTTTCTTTGAAAAAAGAGACCAAACAATTTAATTTTTTAAAAAATGAGATTGATTTCTTTGGAATAAAAACGAAAAACGTTGTTTGATTTTAGACATTGTTTTTAAATAAAGAAAGTGAATTCATTCAATTTCCAACCTTTCAGGGAAAATTGATGGACTTTTTTATTTGTCATCTATTGATCAAATAATTGAGTGACTTGAACCAAATTAATTTTCCAATGTCGTAAATCCTTGAGAGCGGCAAATTTTATATATTTATGTGATTAAAATTTTGTAAAAAAATTGGTTAAACTCTTCTAAAATAACTATAAATATCATTTTTAAAGTGGAATTTTATAGTAAAATACTTCTTATTTTACCCAAATTGAATTGTAAAAAGACAGATCCAAAAATTCACAAACTTTACCCAATGATTTCTCAGAATATTTCCATATCAAATTCGTACTATCTTAAACTTTTTTGAAATCAATCTCTATTTCTTATTAATTGTTATAACCAAAATTTACTTAAAATTTCATAATTAAAAGTATTTGGGTTTTAATATAAATAAATTGAATCCAAATAACAAAAATATTGTTTATATTATGATTTTTTTTTTAATAAAAAAACATTAATGACATTTTTTTAGAACATGTTATAATTTATATTCATTTTAAAATTTTTCAAAATTTTAAATAAATTAATTTATAAAATTAAAAACAAAAAAATAAAGTTGGAAATATTATATTTCCAATTCGTTTAAAAAAATGTTTTTAAAGCCAGTTTTACAATTTAAAACAGTTTTATACCATGTTTTTAAATGGTGGAACAATAAAAAAAAGATATACTATCTCATTTTTTTATTGTATTATTATTATTATTAATATCGAAAATTTATAACACCTTATATATCATGTTACAAATTTTATTATATCTTTGATAACAAAAAAAAAAAAAAAAATATTATTAATTTTTCATTTTTATATAATATGCTATAAAGGATGTTATTAATATTTTAATGTAGTTCTTTCAAATTTGATAACACTTTCAAAAAATATAACACCTATATAACATACTTATCACATGTTATAAGGAAAAATTTTTTTCTTAGGGTTACCAGTGAGGATCAAGAATAAAAATTAATCCCTTTAAAGCGATTGTAAAGTTTTGTATAGTACAACTGTATTCAACGATATATCACTACAAAAATGTATTTCAAATTCTGAATTATCTTTTTTCATTTCAAGATCAGAAAGTGTGATTATTTCTTCATGTATTGTTGCTTTTTTATTTGAATGCAAACCTATTTCGAATTTACCATTTAAATCCATTTTTGTTATCAAAAAATATAATTCACCATATCTATTAATTTTGAAGAAATTTTTTAAATTAAAAAAAAAAAAAAATTATAATTAATAAAAATTGAATAATAATTTTTCAAAAATACAATAAATAATAATTTTGATTGATTCCAAAAATAAAAAAAATAACAAAAAATAAAACAAGAAAAAGAAAACAAAGAATTATAGACATTGAAGAACTGGAAAAACATTCGAGTCAACTTACGGTATTTCAGTGTATTCAAATTTCAAAATAATGCCAAGGTTTTGGAATTCGTTTACTGTATATTTAAAAATCATCTTTTTGTGTTTCTCGAGAAAAGACCAAGACCCCCCACTTTTACCATTTTTTTGTTGAAATAACATTAATTCAGCGTGATTATCATTTATTTTATTTATTTTGTTTAAAAGAAACTTTTCATAATTTCTTAAATTAGTTTTAAAACGGTTCAAAATTGATAATTCCTTCTCAATATTTTTTAATATTAATTTCTTTTCATTTAAATATTTCTTAACAGTTGATCTTAATTCAGAATAATTCTTTTTGCAGTAACTCGAATCCTTTTTTGATAATCTATTAATACTTCCAATTAGCTTTCTAACTTTTTCAATTTTTTTTTCATTTTGAATTTCATTTTCTTCGTCATGATCATTGATTAATACTTTTTCATATGTGGTTAAAAACTCGATTAAATCTCCTTTTTTCATTTCTTTTTTACTTTTGTTTTTCATAATTATTGGATAAAATGGTAACAATAGGCATAATATTTCATTTTTTTCTTGAATTTGTTTATTAAAAATGGTTTTTGAGAAATTTAAACTTTGATTAATATTTGATTGGAATTTTGTTTCATCATTTTTTAACTCTGTCATTAAAGTTGATTGCGACTTGACAATCGATTCCACTTCTTGGATCGCCAGGAAAAGCGGATCCTTTTGATCCAATTCAAGTAATGGCATGTATCTTAATAATAAATCATGAGTGAAAAAGAAATCTTTATAGGAAATGATCACATCGTATTCATTTTGAGAGAATAATGATATTTTGTCTTTTTCGAAATCACTTTCAAACTCTTCAATTTGGCAAATACCCTCCAAAAAATCAATGATCTTTTCTTTTGTAGTCTTGACATACTCGGTGGGTATTAAACTAAATGTGCTTTCCTTGAGATTGAGATTTGCAACGTTGTTTAAAGATTGGAGAAGCTTGGAGATGATGATTAAATTTTTTTTGGTCTTTTGTGATTCCTGGTTATCCTTTGAAAACTTCTTTTCTTCAATAACGCCGCCGTCGACACTTGTGCCAGTCAAGATCCCAAAGCTCTGTGGAGAAAGTAGGGCTGGGTTAACATATCTCAAGAAGAAAAAGCCCCCAACTATCGACGCACACCCTTCATTATTCAATTCAGGGAATGCCCTTTGCGTGCATTTCCTCATTTGCTTGCAAATGTACCTAATCCCATAAGGGATTTTGTCTATATTGTCGACCATATTCTCCAAAAAATTGTCAAAGATTTTAATCACCCGATCGGTTCGTTCTTGCAGAAGATCTTGCACTTGAATGTCTTCCAATGCAATTTTCTCTGTTAAAAGATTACTTTGCTTTTCCGGATACAACTCCTTGTAGACTTGGATCGGGTTCAATATAATATTGATGTTTTTGTCCTGGAGAAAGAAATTCACAGTGTCTTTTAAAATTGTTTTTAAATATTGGCTCCCAGAATCCCTTCTTGTGAACTGGTGCAGAATTTTCGTAATACCTGAATTTGATCGCATTAGCGTATTAATAGTTTCTGTTCTTTCAAATTCTTCCTTTAGTGAGTTCTTTATTTTGTTTCAATAATTAGTCAGATTTCAGGAGTGTTTTTTTTTTATGAGGTTAGTTCAAGATTTTGAGAATCCTTTCGTTTGAAACAAAAAAGAAGAAAAAAAAATTTTTTTTTTTTTATTTTTGGGGTTTAAAGAAGAAGAAAAATTCGAATATGTACCTTAATAATCCTCAGCAAAACTCGTTCTTGGATTGGGCTATCTTGCACTGAAAAAAATCCATGATAAAGAAGGTTAATAAAAGTTTCAGATTCAAGAGCCTTGATTGAAACGATCAATTTCCCAATTTTATCAAAATTATTCAAAAGACAGAATAATAAATTGCTAAATTTTGACTATTGTCGAGAATTGGTGAACACAATCAAAAAAAGTTGAATAGTTTGGGGAAGATCCTTTCAATTTTTAATCAATTAAAAAAAAAAAAAAAAAAAAAGAGAAAATTAAGTTACCTCGCGGTACGTTTCCTGAAAGTTTTTTATTGTTTCAAATAATAAAAGAGTTTCTTTGTCGAGCTTTTTCTTCTTTGTTTTTTCTTTGTATTTTTCAAACAACTCGATCAAGCTGAAGGATTTCCTTGTGGCGTTATGAAACAATTCAAGGTTATGTATAGTTAGTGTTGTAATGATTTTTTTTGTTCGATTAACCTTTTTGATTTGATGTAAATATTGATCCTTTGGGTTTGGTGGTTTTAATTTCAAAAAATTTTCTTCTAATTTAAGATATAAAAAATCAAGACATTGTTTTTGTTCTAATTCAATCGTTTCAGGTTCACCAATATAAATTTGTGATTCCATTGTTCGTCAGGAAAAATAATATTTAAATGAAAAAAAAATGATAAAGTTGGTTTTATTTTCAAAAAGGCAAAAACCAAACAAAATAATTTAGTACTGATTTAGAACAAATTGTTGGCTAGTTACGGAAATGCTTTTTTTCCAAATAATAATAAGTTTTATGTTCGAAAAGTTTTTTTCTAAAATAATTCCTTATTTTGAAAATTTTTTATTTTATGATAATTTTTTGTTCAAATTGAAATAAAAATTATAATTTGTGATAAAAATATCTGAAATTCAATAACAGCCAATTGCTCCCCTATTTAAAATTGTTTTATTTTTATTTTCAATTATGGTTTAAAAAGATTCTTTTTGGAATAAGTTATTTCTTAGTGATTAAAATAATCAGTGTTTCAAAATATTATTTTTGCTTGGGTTTTTCTTCTTGCTGCAAAACAAAATCTGATTAACGTCCCAAATATATAAGTTAAGTTCAAATTAATTTTGAAAGTAAACATCTTGATATTTTGAGTAAAATTTAAATCAGGAATGCAATATGTTCAATATTATTTTTCATAATATTCTGAATTTTTTTTCAATTTTTTTGATATTTTTGATAGATGTAAATTTTCTTGAAAATTTTAAGTCTAATTTTTGAGATAAATTTTGCAATTTGTACCTTGATTTTTAGAATTTATTTTTATATAATAGAACTTTAAGAAACCAATACCATATTTCATTAGGGTTTATTAACAGTTTCTTTGATCGGCTGATGTATAGGTCTTCTATAACAAAAAAACACTCTTTTTATTTTGAAAAAGAGATATAATTTTTTTGCACTCTTGATTTTGACAACAGTATCACAATTTTATATAGTAACTCAACCTTAGTAGTCCTATTTGTATCAAAATAAATAGAACAAATTTTTAATTTGGTTTTACAAAAAAGATTTTTAACTCATTGGTGAAACATTTCAACTTTTTAATTATGAAAAGAAGCAAAAATCATTAATTTCCCTTTTAGAATTCGGGACTTTGATGCTTTATATTAATTCTTGAGACATATGTTTTTTTTTGGAAAGTTGATTGGAAATTATTGGCTTTTTATTTTGGAATTCATATAATGACCCACCAACCCACGTATCATTGACAAATACTTAAATAAATAATAACCAATCCTACGTATAGACATTGGGTTTAAGGGATTAGCATAACACTAGATGTGACAATAATTAAACTATTTTATAAATGAGTATATTTTTATTTGTGTTTTTTTTTTTCAAATCGCTCAAAAATTTTATTCTAGATTATTTAAAATTAAATTTTCGATTTATTTCAAAAATAAAAAGTAATAATTAACTTTTCCAGAATTTCAAGGAATTGAGTAAAATCAAAGATTTTTATCTTTTCTTTTGAATTTTGGATAATCTCTTCACTCTAAAACACCTGAAAGAAATTGAAGATATTCTAAATCCATTTATTTTGATTTTTATTATCTTAGCTATAATATAAACCATTATATAACTTAAACCCCAATTCAAAATTTTTAACACACCAAAATTCGATTTGTGAAAAAAAAAACTTATTTATTCAATTCAAGAAGATTTACTAATTTAGAACCATTCACAAATTGAAATATTAACACTTTTTTATAAATTACAATACTCACAAAACAATAAATAAATAATTATCAATACAAATAAATCATGGGTGTGTTAAAAATTTTGGAGAGAGCAAAACAAAAAAATACATTAGTAAATTTGTTGAACTTCTATTAGGAATATTGATGGATCAAATGGTTAGATACTTACCAACTAATTTTATTTGAGTTCTTCTATTTGGAACAACTTGGCTTTAACCTAATATCAATGGTTGAAAAAAAAATTTGATCGAATGAAGCAAATTACGTAATTCAAACAATGAAATGAAAAAAAAAACTAAAAGATGAAAAAATGATTTTCATATTTTACAAAAATCAACATTATCTCCAATTTCAATGAAATTGTATTATTGTGATTGTTTGTAACGTTTTAGCTTTGTGGAAAATTTTGAATTTTAGTTTATATTCTATTTCATTTGTCACTTTGCATATACCTTTTTTATCTTTTTCTTGTCTTTGCTTAGAAATAAATTTTTATTCTCTTCATTTTTGAAAGAAAAGATATTGTATAAGTATTAAAAAAAAGTAAAAAATTAATTGCAAAGTTTTTTTTTGCTTCCGAGGGTTGAACAATTTTATATTTTTTTATTTTCTGTAGAAAAATTATGGATCATCATTACCCAATCTGTTTTAATAAAGATATTTAAATATTTGAACAACAAGAGATCAAAAGAAATATTTTATTTTTCCAAGTTTTAATTTTAGAACTTTATAGAAAGTCACATCTATAGTTTACTTATTTTTTTAAGGCTAATATTTGGTTTTCAATCTTTTCTTTTAGGTTGCTTTGCTTTTTTTTTTTTTTTTTTTTTTTGGGAATTTCTCAAATCTTGTTTTAGCAAATAACCACTACAAGATACCGACTCTACAGCAAAAATAGGTCCCAGGTAACGACTCAGTAGACTGTACGGAAACTTCGATTGAGTTTGACTCAGGTCAGTTTCCAATTACATCAGTTGAATTCAATTCTCGTCAGTTACTTAAGCACAGTTGAGTCCAATTCTATTAAGGTATGAATGGAACAAGTTTTTTAATATAAGAACTAATCATGAACAAGTCTATCAATTCTTATCATGGAATTTTATTACATTTATCTTCCCATAAGTACCCAAAAAAAAAAAAAAAAAAAAAAAAAAAAGGACGTATCTCAATAACTTATAAAGGAATTTAACAAACGTAAGATATATAAAAAAGTAAAATAAAAATATCTTTAAAAAAAAAAAAAAATTATTATTAATTATATTTTTTCTAAGATTAAAAAAAAACATAATTCAATAACTTGTTTATCTTTGAACTGTTTTATTTGATCTTCGAATTAAAATTTAGGATAAAAATATATAATAAAATTCATTTATAAATCAATGGATATCATTTTGAGTATTTTATTTTAAACTTGTTAAAATATAATTATATATGGATTTTATATGGGTATATTATAAAAAAACAGTAAAAATTGAAAAAATAAAATAGATAAAGAAAATAAAGTAATAAATTAAATAATTGAATTTAAAAAACTTTTTTTTTTTTTTCATTTTTCTATCTTTAAAAAAATCTTTTTAATTTTTTTTGGTAGGATTTTATAAAAAATATAGGAGTTTGATTTTTAGAAACCGTTTTTTCGGCAATATTGGTGTAATGGTATTCAATATTATCTAAGTTTAATAGTTAAACTTTTCAAATTATATAGTTCAGATTTCGATATTTCCAAACTTTTAAAATTTCTTGCGATTATGATCAAATTTAGAATTGTCCTCCATTACATTCTCCTAAAAAAAATTTACCTCTATTTCTGTATTTTACACATTACTATTTTCAGGGATCAATCTCTATGAAATTTTTTTACCTAAATTTAATAAAGATCAAGAAAATTTTTTACCAATTACTTAGATTTGAAAAATCCTGTTTATTTTCAAGATTAAACATATTTCTAGATAAGGAATCCTTATTTATAAATTGGTCAAAAAAAAAATAATAGAAACCAGAACCTTAAAGAAATTACCCTTAAATGAAAGAAAATGAAAATTTTTTCAATAAAGATGCTCCTTCCAGTTAATTTTTTTAATTTTAAGTCCTCGAAAAAATGATCTAGGGTGCCCATTCCACAACCTTCCAAAATTATCTGATAACTAGTACATTAAAAATAATAAGATTACTAAGTTTTGTTTTAAATTCTTTATGGATCAATTGAATTCAAACAATGAGGCAATCCATTTTTATCAACCTGTTAAAAAATAAACTGAATTAGTCCTTCTATTAACACATTAGAAACTCTCTAGAGGCTATTACTTGGATTAAGGATTCTGAAACCATTTTTTATCTTTTTCTTTTTACAATTTTTAAATTTTTATTCTGAGTTTTCGAAAAAAAATCTAAATCTAATTGTAATTAGATTACAATTTCAAAACAAAGACTAATTATTTAATGTACCTAACAAGAAAAAAAAAAAAAAACGAAAAGTCAAAGAAAAAAAACACAAAAAGAGATAAAAAAAAAGACAACAAAAAAGACAACAAAAAACAAAACACAAAAGACAAAAAAAAAGACAAAAAAAGAGCAAGTAAAAGAGATAAAAAAAGAGACAAAAAAAAAGACAACAAAAGAGACAACAAAAAACAAAACACAAAAGACAAAAAAAGAGACAAAAAAAGAGCAAGTAAAAGAGATATAAAAAGAGATAAAAAAAGAGACAACAAAAAAGACAACAAAAAAGACAACAAAAAGAACAAAAAAAGGACCAAAAGAAAAAAAAAATCAAAAAAACACAAAAAAAAATTAAAAGGAAAGTCTGAGGCTGGAACGAAGATTGAAAACTTTGTAAATTATTTTGTCTTGTTCCCATTTCTTAATTCTGAAATAATTTGACTTTTCTTTTTTTCTTCTTGACTTCTTAAAATTTTTCCTTTTCATTCTGTTTTTCTTCTTCAAACTTTTGTTGTTCAACACAAACACAAATCTGGCATCTTGATTAAATGTGATCGTGATCATAATCCATCATCCGATAGATGCTTTCTGATCCAATTTCTGAAAGTGCTTTTGGCACCATCTATAAAGCGCTAAATTTGGAAACAGGAGAGCACGTAGCAGTCAAATCGATGCCTTTAGGGTGTGTCCCAAAAAATGAATTAAAGACAACAATCCAGGAAATAGATCTTTTAAAAAAGCTGAACAACAAACACATTGCCAAATACTGGGGCTCTACAAAAACAAAAACTCGTCTATATATTATTTTAGAATACATTGAAAGTGGAAGCTTATCGGAATTAAGAAAAGGTTTTAAACAGTTCCATGAAAAACTAGTTGCAAAATATATTTACCAGACCCTAAAAGGACTTATTTATTTACACTCTCAAGGTAATTCTTATAATTTTGATTAAAAGTGGTCAAGTATGAAATTTTAATCTGATCTTTTTCTTGCAATAATTATCACAACAAACAAACAAAACTTAAAAACATAAATACAAATAACGAATATAAATAACAATACAAATACAAATACAAATACAAATACAAATACAAAAAAAAACAATGAACCTTGCGCAATTTCTATTTAATCAACTAAATCAGGCGTTATTCATCAAAACATTAAAGCTGCAAATTTGATGTCAACAAAATCTGGCATTATTAAATTAACAGATTTTGGTGTGTCCTCTCAATTTGATCAACAAAACCAAATTGTTGATAATGGATCAGTTTACTGGAGTAACATTTCCTAATTTTTCAAAAATTCTACAAACAACTAACTTTTTTTTCCTAAAATTTGTTCTTATTAAACCTTGATCACTTAAAAAAAGTAATTTGCACTTTTTTATAAAAAAAAATGGAGGTGGTTTTAAATTCATTTTCAAAGTGAACGAAGAAATGTTGGGTCCTTTATTTTTTTTTTTTTATTTTTTAGTGACTAATACTGATAAAATCAAATTTCTCTTAATTAAAATTTTCTCTCAAATTTCAACCATTAAGGAAAGCCAAATACAATTTCAAAAAATACCATTTCAAATTGGTTTTGTAAGATCTTTGGGTACTTTTCAGAAATAATTAACAAGTTATTTCAAGGAAACTGAAATAAAACTTTTCATTTATTAATTGATAAATAACAGTAAAAAAAGGCTCACCATTTAATAAAAAAATTTCCACTCTTTCAATTTTACTGTTACAATCAAATTGCCCGAATCCAAAATTTATCTCAAATCTTAAATAGGAAAGAAAAATTAAACTTCTAGAAGTGTCATTTTTTCCGAATCGATATTTTTAGACAATAAACTAAACTTCCGTAGGGAACTCTAATTATCTTTAGATTTTTTCGGCTAATAATAAATAAGTTATTGAAGGGGAACTTGAAATAAAAATTTGCATTTATTAATTAGAAAATATCAGAATAAAAAACTATACCCTAAAATCCTGACATCTGGACAAGTTTTCAAATCAAAAGAATAAACATATGATAATCAAATTAAGCGATTCTATCAAATATTCTTGAAAACACTCAAAAATCGAAATTACTCGAAATTTTTTTAATCACTTTAAAACACTTTTTGAACAACTTCTAAGAAACAGAGTTTTCTAGAAACAGGTTAATGGTAAAATTGAAATTTTACTCAAGAAGTTATTTTGTTTCACTGATAAATAGAACATTTGCGAAAATTGCACATTTTTAGGCATAGTATTCGGCTCATTTTGTGTGAAAAGGATTTTTCTATTATATGTTTGAAGCATTTCTAACCATTATTATTTGAGATTAAAAAAAGAGAGAAAATGTATTTGTAAAGACAATTTTCATTTGTTCAGCCAATAAGGAAAGTCAAATACATTTCAAAAAATACCATAGAAATATTCAATCATACACGCAGATACCCTACCCTACCCAAGGTGACCTAAACCAAACCATATTCAACCCCATTCCATAAAAAACATTGACTTAATCTAACGCAACTTAACAAAATACAGCACAGCACCAAACTCAAACAGACCATTATAACACTCAAACATACACCGGCATACACATAAACTTGCCCTAACAGATATTAAAATTAACCTGAATATACTCAAAAGTTACCAAAACCTCCTCAGAGGGGCTTAAAGTAGAAAATTTAAAAAAAATATTTTAGCTAAAAAAAAAATTGTTATTTTACCATAAATGTTCATCTATGAAAAATAGGGTTTCTGAAAAGTTCTTTAAAATGCGTTTTTAAATGGTTAATCAATTTTCGAGTAATTTCGATTTTCAAGTATTTTCAGGAATATTCCAAACAATCATTTAAGTACATTTATAAATTTTATTACCAATTAAAAAACATGTAGAATGGAAAACAGAAAATTGTGGAATTAACAATTATGATTTATGAACCTTATCTATTGGTTCTTCAAATTACTGTAATAATAGTTAAAAAAAAAAAAAAAAATGAAGTTTAAGGAAGTAAGTACATTTTACCATTTTGAAAATTTTTAATTGTGTTAACATTACTGAAAAAATATTTTTTGAGTGCCACCAGATATTGAAACTTTGAAACCAAAACACCATTCGCTAGTCTATTCATGAATGGAATCAAAGTAATTCAGAGTTGAATCTTAATTTTTTCAATTTTTTGAACATTTTTTTTGATTCAATTTTTGGTTTTATTAAATAAAGTTTTGGATCTAGAGATGTGTTTATACCAATGATCGAAATTAACCAAACAGTAAACCAACAAAATATACCCGAAAGGGTGTGCATTTGAAACAAATATTTTCTTTTAGAAGACCAAACACGAACGATCACCATTCCAAATAAATTTGTTGAAATCAAGAATGAAAAAAAAAACATCGATAAAAGCCTATTTTTGAAGATTGGTTTTCTTTATCTTCTTAGCTTGCATGAATACAAACTATTTTTTTCCTTGAATTTCTCGCCCCATTACTATTTATTATTATTTTAAAAAACCTTTTGTGACAAATTTGCTTTCAAAATTCTTTTTTAAAATATTTTTCTCAAACAAAGCCAAAACGAGGAATACTATTTCAAAAATTAAAATAAAGGGGTTGAATTCTTGGAATCAAAAAACCATTACAAAAAATTCAAATCAAAATAATTCAGAAATTCAATAAAAAATTTCAATCAGATTCAGAATTTTTTTGAGTTCTCATTTTAATGGAAAATAAATAATTATAAAATCAATCGAATTTGTCCAATAAACCCTCATTCTCAAGAAGAATTAAAAAAATCCCTGATTTTCTAAACCCAAACCAGAATTAGATGACATAAATGAAAATAGGATTTTTAAATTCATTTTGGGAATTCTTTCGAAATAAACAGTAATTTGTTTATCAAAAATTTTCCAAATAAAATTTTTTCATAAAAAATTAAAAATAAAACCAAATAAAAAATAAGTAATTGTGTAAAATGTTATAGATAAGATCAAGTAATAAATGATTTTCATTTATTTTTTTTTGATCAATTTTTTCATTTTTTTGATATGCGTTTTTTTTATTGGTATGAAAATATCTTATACTAGAATATATTCCACTCTAGTATTTATGAAAATATCAATGTATTTGACTAAAGAAATGATTTGAATAATTCAGTTTCACATAAATGGTGGCACTCAAAAAATGAAAAATGTACTTACCCCCTTAACAACTATTTTATAGATAGTTTTTTTTACAACTTTTTTGTCACACTTTTTTAAAATGGATGTACATCTTAACTTTTAGTTCTTCAAATGACTGTAATATCGGTAAAAAAAAATAATAATAAATAATGAAGGAAGATATGAATTCTTTATTAGGCTAATAATATTATATATATATATATATATATATATATATATGTCCTTAATAAAATTAAGCACTATTTTTTTCTGATTAATATTTTTCGAAATTAAGAACATAACTTAATTCAATTAAACGCTGTGATAATTTTTTTTAGAATAAAAAACACTCTCAACCTTTGAATATCGAAAATATTTTTTGGAATTACTGTGCACTTTTTTATTTTTTTTTGAAAAATTGGGGTTGAGAAAAGCTTGAAATCAAAAAATAAGTTAATATATTAAATTAGAATACTTTTCCAGAAAGTTTATCCTTTTAGTTTAACTTTTTTTTTATTTTACCATTTAAAACTAAAAAAAAACATTAGAGGACCAAATTAGTGCCTTT
Organism: Anaeramoeba flamelloides; assembly: GCA_027625915.1. Lineage (NCBI taxonomy): Eukaryota > Anaeramoebidae > Anaeramoeba > Anaeramoeba flamelloides. Next base: position 3,354,241 of record JANTQA010000032.1, on the reverse strand, counting down.
TGTGAAAAGAAAATTCCCCATAATTTAGAATTTGTTTTTGTAAATGAGTTTAAACAAGAAAGTGTATCTAAAAATATACATAATTTCAAGTTTGAATTCAATGTTTTTGGCAAAAAATCTTTTCAAGAAAAAGCTGAATTGAAACTTTATTTATTTTTATTTTAACATTTTGTTTTTTTAATTGTATAAATGGAAAGTATTTGATCAGTTTTTCATTTTTAGTGTTTTTTGGGACGTAGGGACATATATTACATCAAAACATTACTAATTTAAAAATGGTTATTAAATTAACATTGAAAGTGCAAAAATTTATTTTTTTTTTAAAAAAAGTAGTAAGATGGGTACCATTATAAAAAGTGTAATTAATTTTTAACAACATTAATATTCACATTACAATAAAATTACTAAATATAATGAATTGTGTAAAATAATTTCTTTTTAAATTACAAATAATAAATAAGGTATTTCCAAAAAAAAGAGAAATTTTTCTTTACATTTCATAGAAATTTATCCTTTTTAACAGTTCTATTCCTAAACCGTTAATACCAAATTAAGTGGAATATTAATACTGATTGGATCAGTATCATATGAATTTATTTTAAAAAATATTTGCAAAAAATTAAAAAAAAAATAGCACTTTTTTTGGAAGAAAACTAGTTACAATAGATAGTGGGTTCGGGCCAATTTCAACAGAAAATGAGCAATATAATAAGGATTCAACAATTTTTTAAACAATAAAATACAGTAATAAGTTTTTTCAATAATATATTGTAAATTTTGTTGAGATTAACCCTCTTTAAGAAAACATTTCTTCGATCACAAAGAAAAAATTAACCACCAATTTTCTGACCTAAAAAATATCAGATAAAATCGAGATCAAAAATTTTAATATCTTTTATATATGTAATGTCGGACTAACAAATAAATTGAATCATTACCAAGAATCGATAAATGGTTAATAACAATTTTGGATATTTAAATAGTTTTCTTTATTAAAATTGGGTTTAATAAAGATATTTCAAAATAAATTTGACTCTTTTTTGAAAATAGCTTAATTATAATTAAAATGGATTTTTTCCTTTAATATTATCAAATTGAAATTAATTTAAAATTATTTCCAAAAATAAAAATATTTTAACTTTCAAGTACTCAATTCTTTCTAATTACATCCTATTAAAGCACTTTTGAAATATTAACTTTAAGATAAAATTCAAAAGGAATTATCTCTTTTTTTTTATTTACCATCCACGCCATTCATTATTCTTAACCATTCTTCAAATAAATAAGATGAATAACTTTCATTATCTTGAAAACACTTTAAACCCCTTTTAATAATTTCTGTGAAATGTAAAGTAAAAAAAGGAAAAAAAAAACATGCAAATCGTATGAAAAGATTATTTTATAATCTAATAAACATTTGCATAATACACAATTTAAATTCAATTTTATTTTTAACAATTATTGATTTAATTTATAAAAAATACATTCATGACATTATTTCCAAATTGAAACCACTAATTTTTTTTTATTACCATTTTTAATATTAAATAATTTTGATTTTTACAAATTAAAATAAATCTTAATTTATATCTTCAATTATTTTAAAAATTTTTTATTTAAAATTAAATCGTTATCTTCTTTAAAATTACATTTTTTATTTGATAAAAATTTCCAAAAGTGGCGCCTGAAGTAATTGAATCAAAATCCATATCGCCATCATCCGACATTTGGTCGTTGGGGTGTACAGTAATTGAATTATTAACTGGGAAACCACCGTTACATGATCTAAATCCAATGAGGGCACTATATAGGATTGTCAAAGATGATCACCCACCATTACCAAAATCGATTAGTTCATATTTAAGATCGTTTCTGCTGGAATGCTTCCAGAAAGATAAAAATTTAAGAATATCTGCAAAGCGCTTGATCAAACATCCATGGATAAAATCTTCAATTAATACACCTTCATCAAATAGTACAATATCATCGTCATCGTTAGGAGAGGAAGAATTCGAAAAGAGTAGAGAAGAAGTAGTGAATTTTGAAGATGTGGGAAGCAAAGACGATGTAACGGATGGAAATGATAATTTTTCTGATATTTTTGAAGAAGAATTAAATAGATTTCATCAGTCAACTTTAAAGAAAATAAAAGAAAGGGCGATAAAAAATCAAAAGAAAATTAAAGAAAAAGAAAAAGAAAATAATTTTAATAGCAAAAAGCAAAATTTTGACGATGATGATGATGACATGGGCATCGATTTTAGTGAAGAAGAAGATGACCAAGAAAATGATGACAACAATATTAAAAATGATGACGATAATGATGATGATGATGATGATGATGATAATAGTGATAATAAATTTAGTGGAAATGAAAATGAAAATGAAAATAAAGAATATTTTGATGACGACTTTGAAGGTTTTGATGAAGATTTTGATGAAGGTTTTTTCAATTCTTCAAGATCAAGCGAAGACGAAATTATGAAATCCAAAAATAAAAAATTTTCAAAATTTTTAAAGTAAAAAATCCTCTATTTTTTTTTTTTTTTTAAAAAATTTTGAAATAAATTTATCAATAATTATTTCTTTTTATTATCATTTTCAAAAAATGTGTGACAAATAAGTTTTTAAAAAGTATCTCAAAAATAGATGACAAAGTTCTTTTTACCTATTTTTAGGGACAGAATTTAAAAACTTTTTGTCACACACTTTTTTAAAACGATTTTAATATATGATTATTATTATTATAACCAAATATCTAATTTTTTTTATTATTTATTTCAAAAACAAATAGATGGAATTTTAAAAAATCAAAAAAAGCTGATCCAAATAATGTTAATGATTTTCGTGAACATTTATTAGGGGGGCTGGATGAATTAGATGATGATGATGATGAACAAAATTTAAATATATTAAAAACAAATTTACAAAATCAAAAATCAAAAAATTCAAAAATTAATTTAAAGCATTCAGTATTTCAAAAATCAAGTAGTGAAACAGAGGATAATAGTGATACTGATATATTAAATAATGATAATTCCTCTAATACTGAAGATGATCATAATTATGATATTTATAAAAATAACAAGAATCAAAATAAAATTAATCTTCAAAATAGTATTAAAAAGAACAAAAACAACAGTAATATTAATAATAAAAACTTGCAAAATAAAAAAAATAATTATCAATATTTTGAAAAAAAAAAATCAAAATCTCAAAAACAAAAAACTAAAATGTTACAATTTAAAGAGATACATTCCGAGGATGAGTGGGACGATTCTTTTGATTTAAACATCCAACCGAATAAGAAAGAAAAAAACGGCATGGGTAAAAAAATAGAACATAATAAATTTTCAAAAAGGTTACAATCAAAAATATTATTATTTAAACAGGATTCAAGCCTTTCAAGTTTAAGAACTGCAAATAAAATTCGAACTAGAACGAGAATTCGGAAAAAAATTCGAAATAAAAATCGAAATAAAAATCGAAATCGAAATGGAAATCGAAATAAAAATAAATCGGATGCCAAATATCAAAAAATTAAAGATGTATTTGAATCATCTGAAACAAGTGATTTTAACAAAGTGTTTTCTTCAGATACAGACCTTGGCTATACTAACCATTCAATCAGAACACTTCAAACCATTTCAAAAAGAGAAAAATTAGAAAGGGAAACAAAATCTGCGATCAAATTGATTTCTTCATTAAACCCAGACCATCCTGAGGAAGTTATTTTAGAAATATGTGCATTGCTAATTCAAAAATTTAAAGCAATTCCTGGGATTAAAAATTATTTAATAAAATACCATGCAGTTATCCCAATAATGGAGATGCTTGAATTGACAAGCCCCTTTGTAATTCTTTCAATTTTACAATTACTGAATCAAATCATATACCAAAATCGCACAATGCAGCAAAATCTCTGTTTAGTTGGCGCAGTTCCATTAATAATGGGATTTGCTACAAAAGATTTTTCGTTAGAAATCCGAAAGGAGGCAAGTGATTTTTTTTGGCAAATTTGCCACACAAGCACAATTACTTTACAAATGTTTATTTCGTGCCGCGGCTTACCAATTTTAGTTGAATTATTAAAACTTAATTATTATAAACAAAAAAATATACTTTTCCAAACAATTGAAAATATTGATTCTGTTTTCGAATTAAAATCTCAAACACCAAAAAATGATTTTTGTAGACTATTTATCAATTGTAATTTATTAGAGCCTTTAATGAGTGTTTTTGAAAAAGTGATTCAAGAAAAAAATCAAAAAGATCTTTTTGTAAATAATAATAATACCATCGGCAACAATGATCTTGATGATGATGAGAATAAAAATCATAATAAAAATCAAAATAAAAATCAAAATAAAAATAAAAATAAAAATAAAAATAAAAATAATATAAATCTTGAACATAAACAAATCAATAATATTTCTATAGTTATTTCAAAAATATTTTTTATATTTTCTAAAGCAGATAAAGTAGTGCAAGCAAATCTTTCAAATTTGACAATAATGAAAAAATTAAATAATATATTATTATTATTAAAGGAACAAACATTATTAAATTTGTTAAAGATGATTAAAAATCTTTCGATGAATCCAAATTGTCTGTACATTTTAGAAAAGTCCAAAATAACAACAACTTTAGTCAAAGTATTAAACAAGCAAAAGGAGTTCTTAGACACGCAAAAAAAAAATAATGAAATTCAAAAGGATTTTAAAAACATTCAAAATCAAATATTATCCGCGTTATATAATTTATGTAGAATGAATACAAATAGACAAGAGGAAGTAGCAGTTGCTGGAATAATACCACATTTGCAGACAGTTATAAGAGACAATTCCCCTTTAAAGCAATTTGCCATCCCAATCATTTGTAATTTTGCAAAGGCTTCGGAAATTACGAGAAACCAATTATACTTATCAAACGGGATCTCTTTGTATATGGAATTATTAAATTTTGATTATTGGAGAATCCAAGCTTTAGATTCCTTAGCTACGTGCTTAATAACCTCCCAAAAGCAAAACGCGGTTGAAGAAATCTTATTAAAGGGGGGTAATTTAATTGCCTTGGTTCAATTGTTTACAGTCACAAACCAACTTTTACTTGGAAATTTAACAATACCCTATCTGAAAATTGTGGAATTCTCGGAGCAAATCAATATCAATTTAACTCGGATCGGCGTAATCTCTTTAATTAAAACTCGCTTCAATCACCCAAATGCTAATGTCATTATCGGACTGTTGAAAATAATTATTTCTTTAACTAAATATTCAAACAACGAGAGAATTTCTCATTATTTAACACTGAATGAATTAACATCTTTATTGCATTCTCAAAAATCAATTATTGTTAAAAATTTGATTTATAAACTGATCGAGTTTTGTTTTGGTATCGAGAAAGTAAAAGAATTGAAAAAATTGAAGAAATTGAAAAAATCGAAAAAATCTAAACTTGTAAATGAACAAAAAATAATTCAAATTAATGAATCAACCCCAATCGAAAAGTTAATCGATTTAAATTGATTTTATTCTATTTTTTAATTCATTAATTCTGTTTATAGTATTCATTTTATTATTAATTATATTGAGAATAAATATTATTTTTATATATACATATATATATTATTACAATTTATTTTGCATTTTTTGTTTAATTTTGAAGAATTTCAAAATTGAATTTGTAATTTTTTTTCTCAAAATTTAATAAATATATTTCTTTCAATAATTTAAACCCCATTTCACACAAAGTCGAAAAGCGAAAAATGAAAAATTCACTTTTTTTTTTTTAAGAATCAACCAAACATACGATTGTTTAGAAATAATAAACTTCGGAGGATAGTCGATATTCATAAAAGAAATACATGAACAAACTATAAATTTTAAAAAAAAAAATCAAATGTTAAAAAATTTTTTGAGAACCTTTCATTTTAATGTTGATGCAAAATTTCTCAATTTCTTTTGAAATTAAAACTGTTGATGATAAAATTTTTGAATAATAAATGTTTTGTTTTTAAAAAGAAATTACAAAGAATCAATTTTCTTAGTAATTATTTGTCTTATAGAAGATCTCTTTTTTTTTCCAACTTGATTTTTGCAAAAAAAAAGGAAAAAGAAAATTTTTTCAAAAAAAAAGTAAAAAGAAAAAGAATATTGGGATCAGTAAAAATAAAGAAAAACAAAGGAAAAAGAAAAACAAAAGAAAAAGAAAAATTTGAAACTATTTTTTGATAAGAATACTGGATAAACCCTCAAAATAACTTTTATCAACATTATAAAGTGAGTCGAAATTTTTGATATCTAGTTTATATATATATATATATATATATATCTTGATTCTTAGGGTTATTTTATTATCTCTGAATAATATTTCAAAGTTATATAGTGAAAAAAATAACTTATTTGAAAAAAATCACAGGAAAGATTTTTGATTGTGAATATTAGGAAAATCGATGTATAATTTCTTTTATTTGAGATCAAATCCTTTTTTTATTACGGATCAAATTTTTAAAATTATAACTCCTACGCTTATTAGAATGGTTATTAATGAATTTTCACTTGTTCAAAATACTATTCAATCAATCAAAAAATAAGAAAAAAAATTCTCATTTTTCAAACTCTTGCAACCCTTTATTAAAAATGTATTATTTTTCAAAAAAAATAAATCTACTTAGGCCATCAAAAAATTATTTGGGTATTCTATCTAAACTATACTTTAATAAACTTAGGGTAGGTTTATTACTAGGTTAATAAAAAAAATTGGTGATTAAAAAAAAAGGATTTGATTGAAATAATTTTCATTTACACAACAATTTTCCTGATATTACAATTAAAATTCTTGTTGGGTATTATTTCCATATCCACTATTTTTTCCACTAATATAAGTTATTTTTTTTTAATTTCAGAATTGATGATAGTATCTGGTAAATAGGTTTTTATTGGGTTAATTCCAATGTATTTAAAATAAAATTATTTTATAATTTTTCAATTTTTTTAATATGTTCAATTATTTTCGATTATTTAAATTGGTGTTTTAGAGAATTATTTTTATTAAACTTTTAATTTTGGCCTCAATAAATGAATTTAATTTTTTGCTTGATTCATATTTATTAAAATTTTTTCTAAAAAAGAAATTACAAATTTTCTTAGTATTGTCTTTTGTTTATCGATTATTTTTATAATTAAAATACTAAATACTATTTAATATGTATTACACTAATTTCTTATTTAAAGGTATAAAGTTTCGGGGGGGGTCAAGGTATGATAAAGTCTCAAATTGAATTATATTTTTTGGATTTATTATTTACAAAAATTGTTTTAACTAAAAAAAAAATCCAAAAAATATAGCCACTTATCTTTATATTATTTTAATTTTTTATTATAATTCAAATCTGGAGTAAAAGAAAATCATAAAATAAAAGTGTCATAATATAAAATCATTTTAAATCTTTTCTTTCAAACTAGTAATTTTTAAGGTCAATCCTGGATCTCAGGGGTGTATAGAAAAAAATATTTTTAATTTTATTCAGAAAAAAAAATATAAAATAAAAAAAAAAATCTTAAAATCTGAAAATTCATCGAGAAAAAAATGGTAAATACAATTGAATTTTTTTGAATTATTTAATAGATTAATTGAAAACTGATTAGAAAAAAAAACTATTAAAATTATTTAGATATAAAAAGGTTTTTTAATTATTTTGTATTTACCTTATTTAAGTGGGAATTATTTTTTTGAAAAAAATATCCAACAAGTAAATAAATTGAAATCAAAAGTATTTGATTAAAATATTCCAGAACAGATCAAAAGAAACTAAAATTCTTATTTAATAAAACTTTTATTTTATCAAGTAATATTCATTGGAGATAATTTACGATTCTTTTTTAATTAATCTATTGAATAATTCTAATAAATTATCTTTTAATATTCAGTTTGTCTCTTTATTAATTGTTTAAATTTTAGACTTTTTTTATTTTTCTTGATTTAATAAATAGTTAAAATACAGAGATTAAGAATATTTATTTATCACTGCATTTCAAAAAGTAATTAGTTATTCTATCATTTCTCGTTGAATATTATCTATAAAAGGGGAAAATATTACAGTAAGTTCCACTTTTAAGGCACAAACTTTCAACAAAATTTAAGGCACACAAAAAATCACCAATTAAGGTACAAAATTTGGATTATAGTAAAATAAATTGTAAAAAGAAAAATTCAAAAAGTAGTGCCTTAATTTGAGATTTTTTGTGTGCCTTAAATTTTGTTGAAAGTTTGTGCCTTAAAAGTGGAACTGACTGTATTGGATTTTTAATAATTTTTTTCTAGATCAAAAAAAATAATAACTATTTTTCAGTTGAAGTGGCCCAGTTTTATTGTTGAAATGGAAGATATTCTATGATTTTAATCAATTATTCTTCTCAAACTAAATTTTCAATTTTTGATCAAATCATTTTTTTTTCATTTTGGCAATCATTTTTCTCTTTTTTATTTATCTTTTTTTTTTATTTTTTTTGCTGTTTAAATTTTATTTTTTTAATAATTAAATTTGAAAAAAAAAATATTTGAAACTCCAAATTTACATTAAGAAAAGTGTTGTGTGTACTTTTTAAAATTCATACTTTTACGAGGAAAAAATCTTATTGTCAACAATTTTAATTTCCTAAAGAAATTGAGAAATTTTGCAGGAGACATACCAATGAAAGATACCAAAATATTTTTTTAACATTTTTTTTTTTTTGAAATTTATGGTTTGTTCAGGCTTTTCTTTTTTTGATTATCGACTCTAATACTAAGTTTATGATTTTTCGTATTTCTAAACAATAAAAGTTTGGTTGATTACTAAAAAAAATAAATTGAATTTTTCTTTTTTGGCTGGGACCCTTTTAGTGAAATGGAGTTTATTTCAAGGGATTATTGAAATAAAATGATTTTAAATTTGAAAGTTATCTTTTATTTTTTTAATATTTTCAGACATTTTTAATAATTCCAATAAAAAACAGCAAAAAAACAAAAGTTGATATTAATACGTATTCGACTAAAAAGATAATTTCTATTAATTAATTGGTTTGTTATTAAAATTCTCTAATTAACTATTTGCCCAATTGAGAAAATCTATGAAAAAAATTGTATTTAAGAGAAGAGATTTCATATCACCAACTTTCCAAAAGATTATTCTGATAAAAAAGAAGGAAATAACCAAAAAGACTGCGCTTAACAGAACAAATAAAAATAAAAAAAAAACAAAGCTTGACAGTACAAATAAAAAAGTGAAAAAAAAATTTTTAATCATCAAATAAATCATCTGATAAAAAAAAAACTAAATTTATTTTAAATAAATAAATTTTAAGGAATTAAAATCTAACTAATTTTTCGAAAATGATTTCTTATTTTACTTAAATAATAATCTTTATTCTAGGAGGTTCCAAAAAATGAAACTCACACATCTCTTCAAAAATCAAAAAGTAAATTTTTGACTTTATTTTTGTTTAATTTGCGAAACGGCTTCAATTACATTATTTGCAAGTTGGAAATATGGCTTGGCAAATTGGTTTTCAAGGTGAGACGAAACTGGTACACCGCGATCAGAAGAAACAGCAATTTCTGGAACATATGGTAATTGTGCAAGTCGATTAACGCCGATCTTGGCCGCTAAGTCTTTTACCGATTGTGCATCGCCTCCCATAAAGTTGTGCTTTGTGTTACAATTAGGGCATTGGAACCAAGACATGTTTTCAACGATTCCAGCAACTGGGACTTCCACTGTTTTGAACATTTCAACACCTCTAATAACATCCGCAAGAGCAAGTCTTTGTGGTGTAGTGACAATTAAGGATGCATCGATTTTTAATGACTGGGCAAGTGTAATTTGTGTGTCGCCAGTTCCAGGTGGGAGATCGAGAACCAAGTAATCCAATTTCCCCCAGTATGTGTCAGTAAGCAATTGCTTAACAGCTCCAGAGACTAATGGCCCGCGCCAAATCAAGCCTTTTGATTGCTCGATCATATTGCCGATCGAGATCGAAAGGATGCCGTGTTTCTCAATTGGCAAAAACTTTTTTTCTTCAGAGACACCGATCCCTTTTTCGGTGGTCCCAAGAAGTGTTGGAATTGATGGTCCATAAATATCTAAATCCAAGAGCCCAACTCGTAAGTTAAGTTGCCCAAGGGAAACAGCCAAGTTTGTTGCCACTGTTGACTTGCCAACACCTCCTTTACACGACGATACAGCAATTACATTTGAAACGTCGGGAAGTTCAATCTTGTCTGGAAGAAAATCTTTGGCGTGGTCACTATGGAAGTTTCGAACCAAAGAACTCAGACCCAAACATTTTTTGTTCAAGACTGTATTTGAGAAATTAGAAGTAAAATAGGAAAGCATAAATGTGTTTCTTATTTGTTGTGATTAAAAAAAAATAAAAAATTAACACAGAAAAAATAAAGCAAAAATGAATTTTGTTTTTCGGTTACAATACTTTCCAATTTGGTTAAATTCATGAAAAACTTCATTTACCTTTAGAAATTTCACTTTCATTATTCATAATTTTTAACAACTGGAATCTTTTAATTTATTAGGTATGTTTAGTTACTCAAAATATGATTGCCTGTAAAAAGTTTCTAAAATTTGAAGAAACCAAAAAAGGAACCCATCTAGATGATGCACAATTTTAATACGTTGCCTAAAAATAAATTCATGGATTAAAACCACAATTTTTAGTCGATGTCATTTTAAAAAGGTTAGAATAAACAGCTTCCCAAAGGTTCACTACACAATCGTGCGGTTCGTTTTAGTGTTGCTTCATTCGTAATTCTGGAACTTAGATAACTTACTTTTTTCTAAAAGATCACAAATCGTCGTAAGAAACAGTTATTTTATTTTAATTGTTCTTATCCTAAACAATGAATTAAAAGGTATCTTATTGATTTTTGAACTGGAATTTTGTAAACGATAATGATTATAATGGAGACGCATCTATCATATATAAAATTTGTATCAATAATTTATTCAAAAATTTTACTGATTTCCCTGAAAGAAGCACATGAAAAAATTACAAAATAAAAGGACAAGAGTCACATAATCTGATAGAATAATGCCCAGGTGTTAAAAACCATGTCCCACCAATCATAATTTAAATTAATTTACCATGAAATTGGAGGGATTACTGTTGTCAAAATATAACTTGAAGAAAAGAAAAAACCGTATTTTCAAAATAAAAAGAGTGTTTTTTTGTTCTATAGAAGACCTATTCATTAACCGATCAAATAAACCAACAATAAACCTTGATGAAAAATGGTATTGGTTTCTTAAAGTTCTATTATTTAAAAAGAAATTCAATAAATAAAGGATCAAATTTAATAATTTGTCTCAAAAAATAGAGTTGTTTGGTAAGAAAATTTATAATCAAAAAAACTCAAAAAAATTCAAAAAAATCCAAAAAAATAAAGAATATATGAAAAATTTTCAACTAATTTAATTCCTAATTTATATTTTACAGAAAATATCATTGAGCTTACTTTCAAAATTGATTTGAACTTTGGTATATTAGTGGGTAGTAAATTGGGTGTTAATTGGAACAAGAAGAAAAAAAAGCAAGGATTATATTTTGAAACACAGATTATAGTAATTGAATTATTTTGATCATTGTATATCAAAAAATATTAAAAACCTATATATTACTCAACAAAAATCATACATTTGTTTCGTTGTTTATTGTATTTCCAACATATTTCAGAATTATTAGCTTTAAATAATTTTACACTTTTTTTAATCTTACAATAAATTAAATTGAGTCAAATAAAGATAATAATATTCTACTCTATGAATAAAATTGATTAAATTCACGAAACAAACAATAATATGTCTGAAAATACAAAAACAATTTGAAAGATCTGACAACCAAACTCTTTTGTTGTATTAAAAACATTGTGATAGATTTTAAAGTGATATTTTATTTCCATCTGTTTTAAAAATGAGATATATTTTGAAATGTGCGATTTTCTTTGTCTCTCATAATAATATTTGAAACAAGTATGAGAGAAAACTATCAAGTTATCTCTGCTTTTTTTTACTTTTCTAATTGGGTAAATTCTAAAGTAACGAAACAAAAAATTTTCTGGTTGGTACTTGTCTTCAACCAATGTATATTTCTTGTGAAATCCATAAAAAATGTATATAAAATTTACTTTTATTAGGGATAATTTTTTAATCTTTAATTTCTGAAAAATGTATTATATTACAATTGAAGTTAAATTAATAGTGTTCAATGTATTGGGCACCTCTATAGATTACTTTAAGAACGAAAAAAAAAGCCAATGGAAACCAAAAAACAATTGATTTGTTTGGGAAAAATTAATAGATTAAAAAAATGATCAGAATGAGAAGGTAAATTTTTCACAAGAAATAATCATAATTGTTTAATTTTGAGTATCTGTCTATCTCATTCCAACTGATCGTAAATTGAACATTAGTTTCTTCGTCTTCAAAGATAAAAGTATTCTTATATGTGAACAATTCTGATATTAAAAATTGCTTATTACTGCTCTCGATTTTTACCATGGATTTTGACCATACTCAAGGAATGGTTTGATACCAAAAAACTGTATTATGGAATTGAACTTCTTTGCTTTGACAAAAAATTCCAATATATAAAAAAAAATATAGGATCAGAATTGTTCAAATAACTAAAAAAAAAAAAATCCAAAGTATCAAAAGCAAAAAATTCAAATTTTCAAGATAATTTGAAAAGGGTTCTCAATTTCAAAAAATTAAATTAAAAAAAAACAAAGTTTAAAAACATTCTCAATTCTAAAAAATCAAAGTAATAAAAAAATTACTTTTTTCTTCGTTAATATTTCCAAATGCCAAATTTCTTCAATTTGAAACAAATTATTTTTTTTTTCAGTAAACAATCAATTTCTCTAGATTTAATCTAATTTGTGGTTCTTATGTAAATATATAGATATATATATATCAGACAATTTAAGTATTTGCATCATTCTTTCAAGAAAAATAACTCATTTTGGAAATGAAAAAAATGAAAAACAAAAAAAATCAAGATATCAAAAAGATACACCATAAAACTTAGAAACTAACATAATGCTTTTAAAAATTATCATCCACACCTTTCTAATTGGAAATTGAGCGTCGATCTTTGTTTTTTTTTTTTTTGAATTAATATCCTCATTTTTATTAATGATTTTTGGAGATTAATTTTTGATTAGTTTTTAATTGCTATTAGTTACTCTTTGAAATTAGAAAAATTAATTTTTCAATTTAAGAAAGTGTTTTTCAACATAATAACCCAACCCCGAAAATGTAAATATATTATGAGAAAAAAAATCAACTCTTTGATCCGAAGACCAAGAAAATACCGTAAAAAAACATTTACTTACTATAAAATATAAATTTTGCATTTTTTGGAGATATTTGATGAAATAAACCAAATTTAAAAATTAGGGGTAAACTTTATTATTATTATTATTTTCTTTTTTCATTTCGTTTCAAAAAGTAAAACCATAACACTATATTTTTATTTATTAATCTATATTGGTTATTATCTCTAAACAGTTAAGTAATATACATTATTATTCCAAAAAAAAAAAAAAAATACAATTAAGTAACTAGTCTATATTAAATTTTTTTAGGTAAATTTAATAGAGATTTAGAATTTTTTTTTTTGCCAATTACTTAGATTTGAAATCAAAGTGAAAAACTTCTTAATATAGTAATGAAATCTTGCTAAATGACATTCATTAAATTTAGTTATGGTTTTTATAGAAATAAAAAATTTTTGCATTTTTTCACTTTTTTGAAAGTTGCTTTTTTTCAACTTTTAGCAAAAATACAAAAAATAAAAAAAAATATGAGCAAGAAAGCAAAACATTGTTATGTTTGTGGAAGACGTACAAAAAATAGTTTGAAAAATAAACCTGAAAGGGTTTTTTTGGATTTACATGAAAACATAGTTTGATTCGAAAAAAATATGCAATATATACTTTACTCTTAATAAAAGATTTTCTTTTTTTTTATTGTACCATTCTTTTTTTTTCATGAATCTACTTTTTCTGTTTAAACTCTTTTGTTTTTGTTGAATTTGAAGTTTTTTTAAGTGTTCCCAAATTACCATCCCAAAAGTTTTTGTCAGAGTCAAAAAAAATCAAAGAAAAGAATAAGAACTATTTTTTAAAAAAGTAATTATTGATAAAACAAATTGAGTTCTTTATAGATTCAAGTTGGATGAATAGAAGCGAAGGAGAAAATATTCACCAGTTTTAAATTATTTTTCCGTTTTTAAAAATGAGAATAAATATTATTTTTGAGAAAATAATTAAATCCAAAATTAATCAAAAAATTCTCATCCATTTAAGATCTTTTTTCAAAAAAAATTTTTAAAAGTCACTTTTTTTGGCAGAATTGTAAAATTTTAAAAAAACAAGAACTAAAAGTTCTAACATTGAAAAAACCTGTCTATTTTCAATTTTAAACATATTTCAAGATAAGGATTCCTTATTTAGTTATTGGACAAAAAAAAATTAATATAGACTAGTCCCTTAAACAAATTTTTTCTCTTATGAAAATCTGCCCCTATTTTTGAAATTTATCTAATATGTTTTTTTTCCTATTTCAATCTTTTTCCCAAATCCAACAATTAAGTAATAAAAAAAAAAAATTATAAACTGTAAAGCAAATCAAACTGAAAAAATTAAGAAATTAGGTAATCTAAAAAAACAAAATTAAACATTTAAAAAATTTACAACTATTGTTTAATTCAAAACAATTGAGGTTTGTTAATATAGAATATATGTGAAAGTATTTATCTTTTGAAACAGTATCATTTGACCTTGAGAATTTGTGCTTCGTATTTTTTCCATAAAGTATACAACTTCTGAAAACAAAGATGATTTACCGATCGATAGCTCAGGGGATAATTGATTTTTTTTTTTTTTTTTTTTTGGAATTGAAGAAATATTTAAGTTCTGTTAACAAAAATGATGTTGATATGAAAGAAGATCTTAGCTTAAAATAATTCAAAAAAGCCTTGTTATTTTTGTTGATAATATTTAAAAAGAAATGATGGTATCCCATTAATTGTTCGGTAAATATGATGAGAATTTTATACTATGATCGTTTTATTTGTGTTAATTTTCTAAAAACCCAATGTATTTCAAAAAAAAAAAAAATTGGAAAAATATATTTTTTTATTTGAACGTTTTATCAATATTCTGATTCATCAGCATGTTTATTAGATGCTTTAGAGATGAGTGGTTTGATATTTTTTCAATTGTTTTAAAAATATTTTTTTTCAAAATGTCTGAATTATGTTCATAATGACCTATTATCATTTTACAAACGAAAAAACTTAAAAATAGAATACAATAATAAGTATGAAAAAAATGCTCAACTTTTTTTGAAAGAATTTATTCTATTAATTTCAAATCTAAAATTGTACCACCAAGAAAAAAGTAGAAAAAACTTCATAAGAAAAAGAGAAGAGAAAAAACTAAACATGAGAAAAGAAAGCTGAAAAAAAAAAAAAAAAAAAAAAGATGTAGAACTTACAAAAGTACTAAATAATTTTTATTTTATTTTTTTTTTTCAATCCCTGGGTTAGAAAAGATTTCAAAATTAATTTTGGAAAAAAAAATGAAATTATTTATTTCAATTAATTGTGTAATTTCCAAAAAAAATTGACAATTCATATTCTTTTCATATATATATATAATTTGAACAATTGATGAGTTTAGAAACAACTATTTCCCAATATTATCATAGTTAGAAATAATTGATAATTTTTGAATTTATTCCCTATTATTTGATTAATTAGGAAAGGTAATTTTCTAAATGAAGAATAATGCTTTATAGGAGATATATTATTTGCAGAAATGGGGGATTTATAACCATTATTTTTTCAAATAAGTTATCATCTCCAAATAACCCCCCCCCTTTTTTTTTTCGTCTTCACTAGTATCATAATATCTGTACTGTTAGATTCTTCATCATTATCAATATTATTATTATTATTATTATTAAAATTCATATTATTCTTTAATTCTTGATCTAAATTAGTTTCAATAATTAGAGAAGAAATTTTCTGGGAATTCCAAAATCTTTTTAACTTTTGGATTTGCTTTTGTCTTCTTTCTTTTGTAAAAAAATCATTTTGGATCAACAGTATAACTAAAGTTTGCTCGGAGAGCGAAGTTGATTGTAAAAATTGCATTTTCTGACAAAAGTTGACAATCTCATGCTTTGTAAAATTTGGAGAAATTAACGAATTTAGGAATAAATTAAAGCTCCTTAATTGAACCAAGATTGGCTTGTTTATGAGATTGAATAGTTTATTACGAAAAATTTCTGTGATTGCAATGCTTGTAACAAATTTATTTTGTGAAATATTGAAAATTTGAAGTCTATTCCTATCAAGGTGAAATTCGAGCACAATTTCCAAATTTGAGTTTAATTTAATGTCAAATTCATATTTGTTTACAAGTAACTCGTTTCCTTTGTTTGGAAGAATGTTATTTGTAATATTGGCCTTTGAGTCCACCAACTAGGTGTTTTTTGTTCTATTTTTTTGATCTTCATTTGAAAAAACTGTCAAGAGGAGTGTAAGAGTTTGTTTTTTTTAATTTGCAAATGATAAGGTAAATGCTGGTAATTTAAATTAAAGTATGTTGGCCTTTGATGACAGATTACATCTGCAAGTGTTTTTTTTTTGTTGGTCTTGCTTTTTGGTTCTCCTTTTTATTTTCTCTTTATATTTGGAAAGAAGACTTGTTTTGTGTTTTGCAAATTCATTTTTCTTTTTTCAAATTTATTTGTTGTTTTGTTCTTTAATTTCTTTTTTGTGTTAAATCTTGTTCCATAGTGGGTGCAACTTTTACGATATCAGCTTTCTTTGCATGAGGATACTAAATAAGGGTTTTTAATACTTGATCTCCTTTGTATTCCCCAAAAACAGAATAATATCCAAAAGTACGATCGATCTTCTGCCTTACTTTTCTTATCGGGGTTTTTAGTTTCAATAATATGAAGACTTTTTAAGATTTTCCTTGTGTTTAATTTTTGTGGAAGGTATGAAACACAAACTCGATACTCAGGAAGTTTCTTGTATTCTTTTTTCTTGTATTTTGTCTGTTTTTGTTGTTTTTGTTTATTTTTTGGTGTTGGTTTTTGTTTTCTTTTTTTTTTTTAAGTTTCTGCTTGGTTTTTCTCTGGGAAATTTGTTTTGGGATTTTGATCTTGGATCTTTTGTTTTAGTTTGTTCTTATGATGTTAAAACACCACCCATATTACGAATGTTTTTTTGCTACAAAAAGAAACAAAAAAAAAGTGATAGTTTTTAAAAAATGATACTGTTGCTAATCTAACCAATGAAGACAAGTTAAACCGTGACTCAAATTAAATGTTGGGTCCATTTTTTCAAGAAGGCCTTTAATGAAGAAAAAAAAAAGGTACATACGAAACTTTAATTGTGATCTCATAGAAACCCAAAAGGAAAAATCAATTCAAGTAATAAAAGAAAAAATAAATAGAATAAAGATAAAATAGGATGGCTCAACAAAATTACAGTTTTTTTACTATCTTTTAATATGAGTTTTTATTTGTTTGATCTCTCTCTTAAAAATAGGTTGAATAATTCACTTATTTTTGAGATCTCCAAAACCACTTTCATGATTTCGATTGATCAAAAAGAAGATCCAAATTAAAGTTGTTGGCCTGACTGATAATAAAATAATGAGTTATTAATAGAAGTTAATTGGTTTCTTCTTTTTATGAATTTTACTTTTCATTTTCCGTTTCTACTAATGTTCCAGATGAAAAACTGTGTTGAACTTTTTTTCGAGAATGGTAAATGAAAATTTCAATTTTTAACTACTTTATGTACTTAACCTTTATTTAAATTATATTGTATCGTTTGAAAAAAAGATGGAATAAGAATTATAAATTCACTTTGAAAAATTTGATTTCCTTGATAGTTGATTTCTGATGGATAAATGAAAAATATTTTTTTTCAAGTACCCAAAATCATTTTATCACTAATTATCAGTTGAATCAAAAACAAAAAGTTCTTCACAAAGACAATGAGAAATGATATTTCTCAAAATCTAATTTTACTTCCTTATTGAACTTACAGATAAAATTTCATTTTGTATAAATGAATTTTAACAGTATTTTTTTTACACTTTTTCAATTTTGGGACAGATATGGATTGGAGTGTTTGGTATTTTTCCATCCAAAAAATCTTCAGACTATAATGCTATTTGAATTATAAATGAGAAAAAATATTCACTTCCTTTTCGATTTCCTTTTTATAAATAGCGTTCTCAATTCAATAGTTTGCAATTTGAGGCTTTTTTTGAAAACCCAAAATTGAAAAAGAAGTGAAAATTCTTACTCTTTATAATTCAAATACCAGTAGAGTTCTAACTTTGAAAGGACTAAAAAAACTGATAGTTTGTTCAAATGTTAAATACACAATCCATTATCCATTTGAGAAAAGTAGAGCAGTCAATTTCAGAAAAAAAAGTCGTTTTATTTTTTTTTATTTTTTCTTATTTACAAAGCTCACTTGAATTTATTCAAAAAAATAAAAAAGAAACTTAAAGAGTCTTTGTTTTTAAAAACCCAATTTTTTTGCTCATAATATTTTTTGAGACCTTCTGTTTTCACTTTTCAAACTCATGTCTCGAATATTTTGGATTAAAAAAAAAAAAAACCAAACAACTGAAGAAACAATACTCAACACAATTATCAAAAAACATTGCACTTTTGAAAATTCAGAACTTGACAAATTATGGAAATCAGTTTTAAACACAACAGAGGTTTGCTTCTTCTTTTCTTTTGATGAGCTTTTTTAGATCTTTAATTAGGTTTTCATACTCACAACCCAATTTAAATCTTTCTGGATTTCTTTATTATTATGCTCTTTCTTTAATTTAAAAATTCCCAATCCCAAATATAGAACAATTCAAATTTGAGTTTTGTAAAATTTTCAAAAGGGTTTCTTTCTCTTTATTCTGATTGGAAGCCAAATCCCAAAAAAAATAAATATCCCACCTTTTTTCAAAATTCATCTGTTGCATTGAAACAACAATCAACCTCATTCCTGGTTGAAATCACAAAATATTTGATTTACTTCAAAAGGGATTTATTAAAAAGTTTGTTTCTTTCCAATTTTCTTTTTTGTTTTTTCAATTGCCTTTTGTTTTTTTAAAAAAAATTCAAAAAAATGATCCAATTTTTTTTCCAACTCTTCCAAATTAAAAATACCAAACACAAACAAAATTTCAAAACACAGTATACCAAATAGCAAATTCACCAACAAAGGAAAATATCCTTCAGGGAACAAAAGATTTACAATTTGGCTATTCTTTAAGAATCCTAAACATTCTATCAAGATCCCAAAATCTGCAAAATATTTTGTATTCCAAAGGAATTTTTGATCTCATTAATTCAACAGTAAAGATCTTGTGTAATATTTTTTCGAGACTTTACAAACAAGTAAGATCTTTTTTTCTTCTTTACTTTTTTTTTCTTTTCTTTTTTCCTTTTTATTCTTAGCAACAAAACAAGAACCAAACAGAAATACAACAAACACTGATCTCTTTAACGATGCTCTGATCATTGATTTTTTCTTGTTTTGAATATGAAAATAACATAGAGAAACAATCAAAAGACTTTTGCAATAAAAACTATCATTAATTAATCTTAATAAATTGATTTTAAAATAAATGTGAAAAACAGTTCTAAGAATTATTCCGAGAAAAAAAAAATAAAGTATTTTCTGCTTTATTTTGATGCAAAGTACTCTCTTTAGATCATGAAATTAGTATTTTTTTCTTTACAATTCTTTAAATTATCTACAGTAACAACATAACAAAAATAAATATTCTCTTCAGGTAAAGAAAATGTATTATATACATACAAGTATTAAAACCAACTTCACTTTCATTTCGTTTTCTGGGTTCTATCCATCAAATCTCATTAAAACAAAATCCTGATTTTTAAATATAAAAAATTTTTAAAAGATACTGGTGTTCCTAATAATAATGGACAAAAAATTTTCACTTCATTTTTCTTCATTTTCCTTTTAAAAATAGAGTTTCTCAAAAAAATAGATTCTAATTTGTGATCGCTATTTTTGTCTATTTGATCTTTTTATTTATTTATATTATTTAGAACAACTAAGAACTCTGAACGAAATTCAGACTCCATAAATTTAAAAAAGAAAATCAGCTTGAATTTTATCCCATTTTAAATTTCAAATACAAGCAAAAATCAAAAAATCTAAAACAATTTTTGCCCCAAAATTCCATTTTCTCAGAAATATTTTGCACATCTTTGAATATAGAATTTTATTGGTTTAATTTGAAAGAAGCTTTGTAAAATGTTTGATTTTTGATATTTTCTTTGAAATGAAATGCATTTAAAGAAGAATTATCAGCAGTTATTGATTTTTAAAAAAAAAAATATCGAATATATTTATTTGTGAAGCTGAAAGCTTCTAAAAAAAATATATTCAGATGTTTTTTTTTTTTTAAAAAGCAATAGCAAATGTTATTTTTTGTGGGCAAACAATATGAAAAAAATAAAAAAGACTAAAAACAAAAAACAAAATTTTTTTTTATTTATTTTTCATCCTTTGCGATCTTTATCGAAAATAGTTAGAAATGTTAAAAACAACAAATATAAAAGATCTTCATTTGTATTTTAATTTCTTTTAATATTTGTTCAAAACTCTCATTTGATATTGGAACTTCGTCTGGTGAATTGTTGTTATCTGATTGGCCACTAAAAGAGTAAAATTTTGGACCATTAAACATCCCAAGACAACAAAATTATAAATAAAAAAAAAATGTTTTGTTATTTTCTCTTTTTGAAATTCTGTCATTTAAATTATTTAAAAAAAAAAGTAAAAATGAAACTGAATTTTTCCAACTCCTATTAAATGGTTGATTGCTTCGATTGCTACTCTTTTTTTGATCCTAAGTAAAAAAATTTTTATCAAAAAATTGATATTTTTTTTTGATTTCAAAAAGTCAATTGATAAGATCCAAAAGCCAAAATAAACCTTTTTATTTGCAATATTTTTTTTTTTGATAAAGTGATCTGATATTTTTAGTAACTTGAATTTGAATTTTCTTTCCCAAAAAAAACTCCAAAATCCCAATTTAAACAATTTCCTCCTATATTTTTAATTTGAAAAAGTTTTGATATTTTTTCACTAATTTTTAGCTTATTTTTTTCTTTCCAGAAAAGAAAAGCTTAACCCAATACAAGAACATTTGGTAAACAATATCGAATATGTTATATGATGTTGATCAGAAAAATATAGCAACATTTTTTATATTTTTTCCAATATTTTTGCTTGAGAAAAATAACAGATTTATAAAAGAGGAAAATATAAAAAAACTATTTGACCCTTTTTTTTTTTTGAATGTATAAGTATGTCAGGATTGAAAAAAGATAAACAGCTGAAATTTTGATCCATTTAAATTTCAAATACCAGTAGAAGTTTTACTAATAGCAAAATTTGTTTAAGAACAACATTCAAAGATGAAAACTCTGGTAATATTAATAAGAAAGTATATTTGGAAATGTTTGAAAGTCTCACAAAATTTTATCACGGAAGAAAAGTTAGGAAAAAAATGACAATTTTTGTTTTTTTCAAAATACAAGGTGTTTATTTGATACTATAGAAGTTACCAAAAATTCATTTTGGTTTCAAAAAATACATTAAAACAAGTTTTTTAAGAAAGACAACTTTCTGTAAAATCCCTTTTAGTTATTTTTTTCTTATTCTTTGGAGAAGTTAAACCCATTTTTTATTAAAGTACCATATTTTTTTTTTACAAAGTAAGAGACTTTATTTCCCCAAAATTTTTCCTTTTATTTTTCAGTTTTTTTTTAAATTGTGAAATATTTTCCTTTCCATACTTTATATTCATTTACAAACAAATCAAAACTCTCAAATTAAAATCAAAATTTTAAAATTTATCAAAAAACAATTAAAAATACTAACGAGATAAAATATAACCATATGGATATATCAACACTTTTAAGAAACGATGTCTTTATGTATACCACTATTGAAGTAAATTATGTAATACATAGTATTGTAAAAAACGGAGTTCTTTTTTTAGAAAATATGAATCTATTTTTTTTTTTTTTTTTTACATTTTTCATTTTTTTTTCATTCTGATTAAATAATTTTGTTTTTAAAAAATATATCTGATATCAGAATTAAAGAGATGATTCCGATTTATCCAAAAGAAAAATAATCAAATATTTGTGAATTTATTTGGATAAAATTTCACATTTTGTATATAATCTGAAAAAGGCAAAAGAAACTTATAACAATTCTAAACAATTAGTCAATAATAATTTACTAACAAATAATTTAAAAATTAGATTATTTAAATCTTTTAAATTAAGTCAATTAACATGTGGATTAGAATTATATAACTATAAAATTGCAACCCTAAATTATTTAAATTCATGGATTGACACATGTATTACTGGAATATGTAAAATAAACAGAAATACGCCAGTTCTTATTTATAAAACAGAGTTTAAATTCGAAAATTAGGTAATTTCAATTAATCAAAAGAAATTTAAATTCAAAAATAAATTAAAAAATTTATCTCTGCCTTATCTGGATAAACTAATAAAATCTAACCAAAAAATTAACAATAAAATTAATTGGAATTCAAAAAACCTAAAACTTCTTAAAAACAAAATTTATATAAATATACATATAACGAGTTGTTAAATTCTACAAGTTGGAAATGTTGTTAGTTTTTTTATTATTTGAGAAAGAAAAAAAAAAATATGGAATTTTATTTTTATTTCTCAAATTAAAAAAAACCGCCGTTATATTTTCCAGAATTCAAAAGAATTGAGTTAAATCAAATATTTTACTTTATTCCTTTGAATTATGGAAAAGCTAGGCACTTGACGACACCTTTAATCCAGTTTTCCAGAATTTAACATAATTGAGTTAAATCAATGATTTTTCTCTATTCTTTTGAATTAAAAAAACAAAAACTAGGCACTTTATAGCGCCTAACGGCACTCTACAACACCCCTAAAAATTTTTCACAATAATAAAATATCAAAACTATTTATTTAAAACCCAAAGATATTTAAATTATCCTTCAAGCCCAACAATTCTAAAATTCAGTACATTTACCAACTGCCTAAATAGATACTACTGTGTAATAAATAAAAATTCAAACAAATTTTGACCTTTATGTTTAAAATATGAACAGAAGGAAATTATAGAAAATATTGATAACTTTTTATGGGTATGTCCTTCCCATGAAAAAGATAGATTAATTTTTCTGAAATAAATTAAAAGAAATAAAGCCTAATGAAATAATTTTAAACTTTGATAGTTGGAAATTATTTCCATTAATTAATAATCGTGAAATATATGATTTTAAGTTTAAATTCCTGAAAGGAAATTTAAGTCTAAAGACACTTAGAGTGTAATTTACACTCCTTTCTCAATAAAAAAAAAAAAAAAAAAATAGAAAAATAATTTTCTTCCATTTTTAACAAAAAATTCCATAAATCAACTGATTTTATTTTTATTTATTTTACTCTTTATAATGTTTTATTTATTTATTTTTTTTTACTAAAAAACCAAAAAACAAATCAACAAAAAGATCGAACAATTAAATTTAAATGTCAATGGAATAAAATTAAATGATTTTCAAATTTATTGTTTAATTGTATTAGAATTTTTTTTCCAAGAATTAAACAAAATTGTAACCTTATTTCTAACAAATAAAAAAATATTAAAGAAAATGATAATAAAACAAAAAGGAAGCAAAATAATTAGAAGACCAAAGCTCGGAGAATTTGGAAATATTTTAATTGAAATTTCTTATATCTTTTCCTTTTTCGATCAAATTATTTTATTACCTTTAAATTACCAAATATTTCGACAAAAAATTTTTGATTTAATTTTAAAAATTTTTAATTTTGATATAATAACCGAAGAATATTTAAATAAGTTTTTAATAATTTTTAAAAATTATTCAAACTTTTTTTTAAATAGTAGAGAAAACACTCCAAAAATAATTTTCCAAGAAGAAAATTTTAATAGTATTTTGAATAATTTACCAATAAATTTTGATAATGTCGAAGAATATAAAAATAAATATCTAGAATATGATTTACAAACAACCAAAACATTTGATTTTAATATATTAATTAATTTACTTTTAACTGTTCAACCACTGATTTTAAATTATCCCAAATTTGAAAGAAAATTAATTGGAAATGAATTATTTGATAATTTGTGTGATCAAATCTTTTGGACATATTTAAATTTTAAACCAGACTGGTTAATCAATCTTTTAAAATCACACAATAAAAATGATTCAAAGAATAATGAAGATAAAATTTTAATGTTAAAAAAAAAAAAATTTGAAAAAGGAAAAAATACAATGATGGAAAAAGATAAAGAAACTGGGAAAGAAGATGGAATAGAAAAAGAAACTGGGGCAGAAGATGAAAAAGACGAAGAAAAAGAAAAAGAAAAAGAAAAAGAAAATGAAAAAGATGGAAATAAAATTCTATTAAGATATAATCTCCAGTTAATCCCCATTAATAAATCAAATTTAAATTGTGTAATCACAAGAGAAGTTTTAAATAACAAAAAAATAAATGAAAAGTTTAGAAATGACATTCGAGATTTTAGTTTAAGCAAATTATTTAGAAAATTTGATTTTATAGAAAATAATTTTTTAAATCAATTATTTCAAACCATTTCAATTCTTTATGATCAAAGTTTCCAAAATTCCAAATTTAAATCAACAAATAAATTAAAAATGAAGCGTTCAGTATCTGTGAAAGAACTACGAAAAGAAAGGGAAAAGGAAAGGGAAAGGGAAAGAGAAAGGGAAATAGACAATAATAAAGAAAAAGAGAATGAAAAGGAGAATGAAGGGAATAATAACAAATATTCTTTAGATGAGAAATTATTTGCAATTTTTTTAAAAACTTTTTTACCAAATGAAAAAGATTCCCTTAATAATAAAAAAGCAAAAAATATTTCTATAAATTATGATCCAGAATTACAATTCTATTTTATAAATTTTCTAATTGAAAAAATACTATCTACTTCTACCACTTCAAATCGTAATCTTGTAATTACCTTTTTAAAAAATAATAATATTACTTTTTTATTATTAAATAATTTTTTTTGTGTTGATTTGAACAACGGCAGAAGTAATAACAATAATAAAAATAAGAAGAAGAATAAGAATAAAAATAAAGTTCATAATAATGTAAAGATTATTCAAAAAAAATTACAATCTGTGGTATTTGATTTGATTTCTTATTTTGCAATCACAACATCAAACCACAAATTAACAATCACTACAAATGAAATCCAAGAATTAATTCATTTAATAATAAATAACTTTTTAAATATTAAAATCGTCAAAATAACTTTAAACACTTTGAGGACAATTCAAAAAAAAAATAATAATGTGTTTATTAGATATATGAATAAAATAAATGGTTTTGTGAAAATATCTAGTATAATAATTTTTTATTTAAATTTAATAAACAACAACAGCAACAGCAGCAGCAGCAGCAGCAACAACAACAACAACAAGATTAACAACAACAACAATATTAGTAATCATGATCAAAAAGAAATTAATAAAAAAAATAAAGGACAATTAAATAACGAAAATCAGAAAAGTAACAAAACCAATGATTTCAAAATTATAAATAATTTATTCATAAAAAATAAAAAAAAAACAAGACACAATTTAAATGAAGAACAACAAGAAATAATAATTAATGAAATTGAAAAATTAAATACCAAAAAACAAAAAAAATTAATACGTGAATGTATTATTCAATTTTTTTTTATTTTTGATCAATATTTATCTTTAGAAAAAAATAAAATTAGAATTGTAACTTTACCTTCGGCATTGATATCCAAATTATTTATCGAATTATTGAAAGAACCAAATATAAAGCAGTATTGTTTAAATCGTATCTTTGACTTACTGATTATAATACCCAAGCCTCCCGAGCAAAATTGGACAATTCAATTGTTAACGGATTTCATTCGAAATCAAATACGAAATTCAATTCTGCACAATAAAATAATTGTTAAGGATATAATATTGACAATGACACACGCATTTAAAAAATATCCTGAATCATGCTCAATTAATTATTCAGTTATACTTTTTGAATTAATTCAATCTTTGTTATCAATAGAAAACAATTCGACAGATTTCTTTTTCCATATTATTAATCTATTAAATATCATTTTTCGGGGCAACACTTATCATTTATCCTTTTTTGAAAAAAATTATGGCTATAGACATTTAGGTTTAATTCTATTAAAAATTGTAAAAAAATTTGATAACGAACAAGTTTTAAATAAATTATTATCCATGATAGGTGCCAACATGGGGAAAAAAATAAATTATCATTTCATTATAACCAACCCAAAAATGGTAATTATGATTTTTAATATTTATTCTAGTTTTGAGACACCTTATTTAGAGAATTTGTTAGATTTTTTTATAAAGATTTGTAAAAATTTCCCTACAAATTGCAGTTCTTGTTGCGCAAATGGCTTGCTTTTATATTTATTGCAATTATTTCCTAAAAAGGCCAAAATGGTAAATATCTCAACAAAAACAATCAAATTAATCCAATTGCTAGGACATCAATCAATAACAGTTAAGGAATTAGAAACTTTATTTTCTTTAATCCGTGGTTTTCATTGTATGCATTTTTTTTTTTTACTCTTTTTTTATATTCTTTTTTTTAAAAATAACTTTTTTTTTTGATTATTGTTATTATTATTTTATTATCAACATCATCACCATCATCATCATTTATGATATTATTAGAAAATTCGATTCATGGGATAGTCCTAATCCACAATTTACCAACTTTTCACTCTGTTGATAAATTATTTTATTTAAAGTTGTAAATTCTAATTGGAAAGAAAATTTATCCGACATTTTTTTTCAAAAAAACAATCAGAATATTTAACAAAATAATCTTTTATTCCATTCGGATTTTGAATTTTTTTTTACAAAAGATATTTAAAGTAATTTACTATTGTAAATATTATTCCAATATTCTCTCTCGTTTTTTATAGAAATCAATAGATCATTCATCGAAAAAACTAATTCCCAAAATTTTTTTACCGAAAATTATTTATGAAACAAAATCTAATTTTTTATTTATTTTCTTTGAAGAAAAAAGAAATGTTATTATTTATTTATTTATTAGAAGAGAGAAAATTACTTTTCTTCTGTGTGATGTTAGCTTTTCCAGAATTCAAAAGAATAGAGGAAAATCAAAGATTTTACTCAATTCTTGTAAATTCTGGAAAAAAGTCGTTAGGTTTTCTTGAGTTTTCTGTTTATTTGGAAAATCAATAGATTTTCGTTAGGTTTTTTTGAATTTTCTGTTTATTTGGAAAATCAATAGAGTTTCGTTAGGTTTTTTTGATGTTTCCAAATAAAATAGAAAACCCCAAAAAAACCTAGAACATTTAACAGATAAAACAGAAAACCTCAAGAAAAGCGCCATTGGGCTTTTTTTAATATTAGAAATTAAAAGAAAATTTATTTAATTTTTTTTTTTATTTTTTAAATGAAAAAAAAACTGCCATTAGATTTTCCAGGATACAAAATAATGAGTTAAATTCTAGATTTTACTCTATTCTTTTGAATTCTGGAAAATATATGCACTCTCCGGTACTCTACAAAACTTTACGACACGACCATTTGAAGTCTCAATTTTGTTTTTTTATAATTTTTAGATCTTGCTGAACTTTCTAACTAGAAGAATTTTCCAATTTGGTTAATCGAAAAACCTATAATTCTAAATCTAATAACTTTAATTCCTCAGTATACCAATGAATATTTGACCAACTATAGATCAAACCAAAAACGCCACTTTATTAAGTTTTAAATTAGAACCTTATAGATAAGGTACATCGGTAACGTGGAGAGTTTTGAAGAATAAGCATTTGTTTTCTAAATTTTCTTTTTTCTTTTTTTGTTCTTATTTTTTTTTTCTTTTTGTTAGTTTGTTTTTTATTTTTGAAAGTTCCCCAAATCTAGTTTTCACAAAATCTCGGTACAAGATACCGATTCTACAATCTTAACCCAGTTCAAGTACCGACTCAATAAAATTATATGGAATGTTCAATTCGGTTCACTTCAGTTCGGTTTTAAATTTGATCAGTTCGGTTTGGTTTGTTCAGTTCACTCCAGTCAAGTTCATTTTATTTAAGATCCAATCAGAACAAGTTGATTTTGTTTAGATCTAATCATGAATAAGTCTACCAATTCTTATAATGATTTTTTCCGACTCTTTCACCCCAAAAACTGGAAAAAACAAAAAGAGGGGGGAACAGAAGAACTTAAACAACTTAAAAAAGGTAATTGGGAAAAGTAAAAAGTCTAAAAAATAAAAACAAATGTTATTTCTAGTGTACAAAGAATATATATATATATATATACCAAACCAAATTTCAAAATTAGTGGCAAACTTTTTGATTATTATTTTTTTCTTTTTTTTGTTTGTCATTCAAAAAATAAAATGGTTACACTATATTTTTATTTATTATTCTATATTGGTTATTATCTCCAAACACTTTATTAAAATACACTATTATAATTCAAAAAAAAAACAATGAAACAATTTTTTTCCTGATGAAAAATCTGTATCTATTTTTGAAATTAAGCTTATATATATATACATATATCTAAACTCGATTTTTTTAAAGGGTTTACCTTCAAAAAAAATCTTTTTATTTTTTTTTAAGACTTTATAAGGTATTTCCAAAAAAGTGTGGCATTTTTTTTTACATTCCATAAAAAATCCTCTTTGTTAATAAAGCTATTTGTTAATTATCAATTACCAAATTAAGTTTATATTAATACCGATTGAATCAATGACTAATGTATTTATTTCAAAATATGTTTATTGAAAATATTTCCAAAAAATGAAAAAAAAAAAATAACACTTTTTTTGGTGAAAACATTTTACGACCAATTTCAATAAAAAACTGGAAATATGGAAAAGGTACAAATTATTGTTTAAACAATCAAATGTAGTTATATGTTTTTAATTCTATTTGCAAATTTTTTGAGATTAAAAAATCTTTAAAAATTATTTTTCGATCAAAAAGAAAATAATAAACACCAATTTTCACCCCTCAAAAATATCAGATAAAATCCAGATCAGAAATTTTAATATCTTTTATTTATGTAATACAATACTAAGAAACAAATTGAATTATAAAAAAGAACCAATAAACGGAGATTAACTATTTTGGATATTTAAATACTTTTTTGAAGATTGAGTTTAATAGAGATATTTTAAAATAAATTTGCCCCTCTTTCTTGTACATAGCTTATTTCTTTAAAGGGGATTTTTTAAATTTTTCAAATTGTGATAATTTCTTTGCATTTGAATTGTATTTTTTTAATTTTCAATTTTTATTCTTTGAAATAACAACGAAAATGAATTCAACGTAAGCAAAAAAAATGATAAAACTTTTGGTAATTTATTTTCAAAAATAAAGATATAAAATATTTAAAGTTTGTAAACTTTGTTTTTGTCAAAGAAACTCAAAAATATTTCCAAATCTCAATTATTTTCTTAGAATTACTCTTTAAAAAATAAATAAGAAAAAAGTAGGAGAATACACATCTAAGAATCGGTGATATCCTATATGGAGTAAATCTAATCATTCTATATTATTTCTAAAAAATTAAAAAACCAAAATTCTTATAGTACAACATTGATAAAAATTCAAAAGTTCATTTGGTTCTTCAGTATTTAAAATCCAAATAAAATTCCAATAGAAATCAATATGATTTCTCTAAAATAATTTACACAGTTTCAATAACCTTAGGATAACACATGTTTTTAATAATTGGCTATTGGTCTTGTAATAAAAAAAAAAAAAAATGTATAAGAATTACGTTTCGATGAAAAATTATAAAAAAAAAGATAAAATAAGAAAAAATGATTTCAATTTTGGAATTTCCAATATAAATTTTTTCATCTAATATACATGCAAACCCTTTAAACACATGCAATTTATCCATTATAACTCGCACTTTTTGATTGGAAAATTGTTATTTGAAAATAAAAAAATTAATGAAAATTTATTTTTGTAACCTTCTTTAAAAGAAAATAGAGGTTATACAATAAATTGACTTGTTAAGATTCAATCACACAAATATTATATATGAATTTTTGTTTTTTAAATAATAATTATGAACTAAATAGATCATTGAGAAAATAAAACAATTTTAATTTTGATCAGTGATTTATCTTATAAAAATCTCTGCAAAAGTAAATATTTTTTTAAAGTAATGAAAAACAAGTTTTTTTAAAAAAAACAAGATATGAATAATTTGATAATTAATTTCAATAACAAACAATGCAAACATTTAATTATTTAGAATTTAAGGAATGATTATCTAATAAACTACTAATTTTGCAAAAAATAATTTTATCACAATTCATTTTGATGATAAATTTCTGTGAATTTTAATCTAGAATAATATTTTGGAATTTTTTTTCAACTTATGTGCCTGATCTTTTCTATTTCCTTGAAAAATCAATTAAAAAGTATAAACGTTCATTTATTTGTCTCCCTTTAGAAATTTAAATTCTTATTGAATCGTTTTTCTTAATCTTTTTAATAATATTTAAATATTAGTAATAATTATTAAATTAATATATTTCATCACTGTTTTTCTTATTTCAAACAATAAATTCAAATAGTTGGATTTCGATCGAAATATAGACCATTGTTGATAACTGCTTTTAATAAGATGATTAAAACAGACATGATTGATCCACCGACATATTTTCATTTCAATGGGAAAAGTAGTTGTTTAATTATTCCAAAAATTGAATTCCCATCTGAAGGGTATTCCTTTTGTTCGTGGATTTATTTAGAATCGATAATTGATCCGTATAATTCATCATTTTATCAACCCTTGTTATTTTCCTTTTTTTCTGAAAACAAGAAATCTGGAATTGAAGTATTTTTTCAAATAGATTGTTCAGATTATACAAACAGCAAAAATAAAAATGAAAATGAAAAAGAAAATAACAAATTAAAAGAAGAACAATATCAAGAAAAAGAAGGTATGATAAACAAAGAAAAAGAAAAGAAAAAAGAAATAGAAAAAAAGAACCAAAAAGAAAAAGAAAAAGAAAAAGAAAAAGAAATCGAAATCGAAATGGAAGATAATAAAGAAAAGGAGAATGAAGATGAAGATAAAATTAAAAAATATATTGTCTTTCGAACTTTTAATAATGATCCAAAGCAATATGACGAAATTAAATTTGAATATGATTTACCAGGAAAAAAATGGTTTTTTATATGCTTCTCTCATATCAAATACAAATGGTCTGTTTCTGGTGAAAAACTAATGTTATATTTAAATGGGAAACTAGTTGGGAAAAAAAAATTAACGTATCCGCGTAATTTAATATTTGAAAAAAATTATATTGGGAAAAGTTTACTACCAAAAAACGAGAAAAATCCATTTTTTGGAAAAATGGGCGCCATATTCTTTTTAACATATGAATTATCCAATTCCAAAATAAATGAACTTTATAACTTTGGTCCAAATGATTCAATAACATTATTATTTAATACAAATTTCTCTTCTGAAAATCAAATAAAAAAAATTGATAAAAAAAATAGCGAAATTGAAATTTCTAAAACACTGACAATAAATAACCAAGCAAAGATTGATTCTTTTTTTCTTAGTTATCATCCAGAAATTATCAAAAACAATACCTGCTTAGATCAAACACCGTCGACAAACAACCCCAAGGATGCCGAATTAATTGATATGTTGAAACACAAAACAAAACACATCGAAGAAACGATTTATTGCTTAGGTAGTATTCAAATTTTTTTGCCACTATTTGCTTTATTGAATGACCCATTAGATACTGAACACAATTTGAATTGTAAAAAAATGGATATTAATTATACTATTGAAATTAATGAATGTAAGTATATTTAAAGATTTTCTTTTTTTTTTTTTTTTTTACTTTCTACGTTATTCTTTCTGAGTTTTTTTTTTTTTTATTTCATTATTCCTTTTTTAATTTCAAGAAAATACTCAAAAATTATTAATTATTTTTTAATACAAATATTACATTATTTAAACAACTAAATTAACAAAAAAAAAAAAATTAAAAAAATATAATAAAAAAAAAAAAAACTTATAATAAAAAAAATAAAATTAGGTTATGAAATTCTTTCAATTATTTATAGATTATTACAAGATAAAAGTAATCAAGAAGAAATGGTCCGATGTGAAGGATTTAAAATCATATCATACCAATTTAGAAAAATTGATCCAAATTATATTACAATTGGAATAATTACATTATTGACAAAATTACTGGGGGCAATTAGCAATAAGAAATTGTATTTTAATTTAATAAATTATTTGATTTTAGATTTTGAAATTTGGATCTATTGTAATTTAGAAGTTCAAAGAGCCATATTAAATTTAATTAAAATTATTGTAAAAAAAAAAAGAATTGCGATCGAGACAATATTAGAAATATTATTTTATTATTACTGGATCAAACCATCGAAATATTCAAGGGGCAAAAAGGCGAAAAGGCATGTTATTAGTAAAAAAATTTTGGCAAAAAGATTGGAAGAAAATCTAATAATTATTCTGAGAAAGGAAATAATTACAATCATCAAAATGATTTTAAAAAAGTACAAAGACCCAGAAGAATTTTTGAGTTTAATATTATATACAACAAGTATTCCATCCCCAAATGAGGATGTAATCATAATAATTGAATTGTTATTAAATTTTATTAAAAGAAAGCAACAATTGGTTATTACCTTTTTAGAATACAAGCCAAAACTTTTATTTCCATTAATAATTATCCTCTTGTGCAGAAATAGTGAGAAAATTCGGTCTTTAATAATGAAACTATTATTAAATATAAAATTAATCGAAAAACAAAAAAGCTACTATATTTATCGAATTTTTGAAAAGGATTTACCGAGTTTTGATTTATTTAAATATTCCTTAATACAATATCCCCTGTCTGAAGAAACTTCGTTTGGCTTATTTTCATTATTTATTTTAAGTGATCGATTTAATGAAGACTTTTTAATCACTAATGAAAAAATTGTTATTGAAAATAGTATTTTATTACCAGTAATTTTCGAATCTATTGGTAAATATTATTCCTATTTTGCAGTAACTTTATTAAAGGAAATCTTTTTAATTATCAAAAGAAATACCAAAAATCGAATAATTCTCTCAAGTAAAATACCCAATTGGCATTTGTTATGCTTTAAATTAATTGATTATCAATTTTTTATCAGGCAATTGAAAGAAAAGGAAAGAGATCGTGAATGTGAAAAAGATGAGATCAAAAATTATATTCGATTTGAAATTAATATAAGAACAATGCTACAAAAAATTATTCGAAATAAGCAAAAGATTGATGAAGATGATATTAAGGTAAATTTAAATATTCAATCTTTTAACATTTTGAATGAAATTCATTTGGAAGGTGTTTTATTTGATTTAAATGGCTTACATTTATTAAAAGAAAGTTTGAAATTCTTAATTATTAATTTTTATGTACAATCTAATAATTTAAAATTATTTCAATTAATTACTTCACAATTATTATATGATTTAATTATTAATATTAGATTAATTATGAGAACTGAAACAAAAATTGATGAAATCATCGATAAAAATGAAATCATCCAATCGGAATTGTTTCGCAATTGTATTTTTAGATTAGGTAATCTCATAACTAAATATTTATATTATTTTAAAAATTTGAAAAAAAATACTTTAATTATAAATAATAAAAATCAAATCAAGGAAAAAAACATTCTTAACAATAATCTAATCGAAGAATATTTAGCTCTATTGGGCGAATTGAATTTCTATAATTTACAAAATTTGAAATTAATAACGAAAAAAAAGGATATTAATAAATTAATGAATATTTTCTATTTATTAATTTATTTAATTACTGAAAGAAACCACCTGAAAAATAAATATCAACAATATTTAGAACAATTAATTTTCTTATTATCCGTCTTTAAGCAAATTAAAAAGTTTAATAATTTAATTAATGAAATTATTTATATAATTATTTCTATATTATTCAATTCATTAATGAATGTTTGTAATTGGGCTTCTGAAAATACTTCGTTTTTATCAAAAAATACTAGTAAAGGAAGTAGAAGCGATAGTAGAAATAAAGATAAATATAATAACTTTGAAACAAAGAGCCAAATTACGAGAAAATATTTAATTATTTTGATATTAGATTATTCTGAATTATTAATAAATTTATTAAATCAATCAAAAATTAAAAATGATATTATTCCTATTGAAAAATCGGAATTAAAAAAAGAAATTAATACAATTATTAATGGCATAATTTATAAAAAAAATAATTATTTAAAATTACTAAATATTTTGGATCAAAAAAATTTTAATTTTTTTAATACAAAAAAAATAACGTCAGTGAAATGGTTTGAAAAATTTAAAAATTATGATCACAATAAATATTTTTTTAATTATAATGGCGAGACAGAAAATAAATATAAAGATAGTGATAATAATAATAATAATAATAATAATAATAATGACTATGATGATGATGATGGTGAGGGGAGTAATGATGAAATAATAATTAAAATAGAAAAAAATGGAAATGAAATAAAAGAAATAGAAATCAAAATTAAAAAAGAAAAAAATAATGATCAAAATCAAAAGGAATTAAATACTGAAAATAACGTTTTAACAATTAATCAACTACAAAAAAAGCATAATCAAGAATTATTAAAAATCATTGATAATACTAATTACAATTTAATAATCAAAATATATCATCAACAATTTTTTAAAAATTTCAAATTTTTTAACATTTATTTAAATGAATATAGAAGAATATGGAATAGTTTATATCGATCATTAATAAATGAAAGAAGGGTTTGGGCATTTGATAATAAACAAAAAATACACTTCAAATTGGCAATGACAATAGATAATTTCCAAAGAAGAAGAAGAATGAAAAGAAATAATCAGTTTAATAATCATATTTCAGCTATATGGAAAAATAATCTAGATGATGATGATGATGATTATAATATCAATAAAAACGATGAAAAGGTCTTGAATATTCAACATAATGTACATGATAAAAACAAAAATTTATTAAAACAAATCAAAAGAAATTCAATTAATTTATCTCTAAAAAGAAATTCAATGAAATTAGATGAATTAAATTTTTATTTAGATAATGAAATAAACTCTCAAGAAATTGAATTGGATTTGAAAAAAAAGCAAAATGAATTGAATAAAAATAATTTAAATATTAATCAGAACAAAAAGAACAAAAATATGAATATCAATATGAATATCAATATGAATATCAATAATAATTATAATAATGATAATTTCATCAAAAAAAAAATTATTTATCAAATTAATTGTGAATTGGTTTCTCCAATGATAATTTTACCAGGAACTTTCATTTTAAGAAACGATTCAATTGAATTTCAAATTAATTTAAAATCATTCAATAAAAATGATTATCCAAAGGATTTTAGAATCAAATATTTAAAAAATTGGTATTGGAATTCAAATTTAATTAAACAATTTTATAAAAGAAGATATCATTTACAACAAACCGCTATTGAGATATTTTTAATAAATAATAGAAGCTATTTTTTTAATTTCGAGAAACGGATACGTAATAAAATATATTCCAAATTAAAAACCATTGTATTTAAAAATCTAAACAAAAATTTGCAAGGTGATCCTAAAACTATCTTCAAAAAAAATAATTATACCCAATTATGGCAAAATGGTGAATTGTCGAATTTCCAATATTTAATGATAATAAATATTTTATCGGGGAGAACATACAATGATTTAAGCCAATATCCCGTTTTTCCTTGGGTTTTAATAGATTACGAAAGCGAAACAATCGATTTAAATGATCCAAATGTTTATAGAGATTTATCAAAACCAGTAATATTTGTTTTTTTTTTTTTTTTTTTCATAATATAACCTTTTAGAGACCAAAATAACTTTGGCCTATTAATAAGAAATGAACAAAAACACTAAGAAAAAAAAAAAATTGTTCGAGTTAAAAAGTATTTTCATTAGCTAAATTAATTTTTATACATAATTTGCAAAGTTTTTTAAGGATAGATACAACTTATCAATTTGGAAAAAAAAGTAATTTATTATTATTTATTATTATTATTGCTTAGAAGAAAGACGATTGAACAAAATCACCTTTTGTTTTATCTGAAACTCTAAATTTATTTTGATTTTTTTATCCTATATATAATGTAGGCGAGATTATAACATATGGGATAACTTTTCTTAAATAAAAAATGAAAAAGAAAAAAAAAATTATTTCTAACCAAAGACAAAAAAAAAATGAGAAAGAAAATCAAGATAAGAAAGAAATAAAAAAAAAATAACTTCAAAAAAAAAAACTTATTTTTTTTTGTAACTCAAGAGCGTTGAATCGGTTGGTGGATGTTTTCATGTCGAAAATTTATGGATCATCACCATAATTTGTTTTAATGAAGATGTATAAATATTTGGCCAACTATAGATCAAATGAGATATGTTACTTTATTAAGTTTTAAATTAGAACTTTCTATAGAACGGTACATCTATAAAGTGCTTGGTTTTTAAGATTAAGATTTTGGTTTTCATTAATTTTTACTGTTTTGGTTTTTTTTTTAATTTTTGAATTATTTTCTGTTGCAAGTTTTCCAAATATTTTTTTCGAAAAATCACAGTGCAAGATACCTTCTTGACAGCAAAAACCCAGTTCAAGTAAGGATTCGACAACTTGTACAGAAAGTAAGATTCAATTCTCTTCACTTCAGTCCAGTTTCAAATTACATCAGTTGAAATCATTTGGCTTTGATTGGGATCATTTTCAGTTACTTCAGTTTGGTTTGTTTAAGATCTAATCAGACCAAGTTTATTGATTCTTTTAATTATTTTTTTTTCCTTTTACCACCTTCCAAACACTTAAAAAAAAAAAAAAAAGAGGAGGAACCCAAGGAACCCAAACAACTTAAAAAAGGAAATTTGGAAAAAGTAAAAAGTCTAAAAAATAAATAATAATAATTTTATTTCCACTCTTTAAGCATATCCAATCATTAACACCTTCTGAAAAATGATGATTAACATTAGTGTAATTGTCATAATTAAACTGTAATCGGTTCAACTTGTCCAAAAGATAAAAAAAAATAATAATAATAAAAATATTTTCTAAACACCATTTCAAAATTGTGACTCACCTGAAATAATAAATTGAAAAAAAAATATATTCTTTAGTATTGAAGAATAACAAATAAATAAATCTGATTTGTAACTCACTTTTAAATCATTCTAAATATATAAAAATCTGATATTTAAAAAATAAAATAAATCCAAAAAGTTAACTAAAAGTGAGTCACAATTTTTGAAATGAGTATTTGACTATATTTTATTAATGAACTTTCCTGAAAAAAGGTTAACAACAAGATTTTTTACAAATAATTAAATTCATTTTAAAAGACATTACAGAGCCTCAATTTTCTAAGTGATTATTAGTCTTTTCAAAGATCTTTTTTTCAACTTGAATTTACTTTCGCAAAAAAAAAAATCAAAAAAAAAGAAAAAGAAAACGAAATAAAAAAGAAAAACAAAAAGAAAAAGAAAAACAAAAAAATAAAAAGAACAAACAAAAATTTTCGAAAAAAAAAGAAAATCAAAACTTTGAAAATATTTTTTTGAACAGAAAAAAAGAAAAAGAAAAATAAAAATTTGCAAAATTAGAAAAAATGATTCTGATCTTA
Source organism: Anaeramoeba flamelloides (assembly GCA_027625915.1). Lineage (NCBI taxonomy): Eukaryota > Anaeramoebidae > Anaeramoeba > Anaeramoeba flamelloides. The sequence continues at coordinate 3,316,319 of JANTQA010000032.1, read as the reverse complement.
CTATTTGAAAAATTATTTTGATAAGAATCTAGGAGAAAGCCACTTCAAACCCACTCCAACAACATTACATTTCGAGTCAAAATTTTTGAAAAATAGTTTATTTATTATATTTTTCTTCAAAATAAGAATAAATATTTTAATTATTAATAAAAACATTTCAAAGCATTTTTTATTTTTACACTAAATTTTATAAATCTTCATTATTTATTTCTTTATTTTTTTTTGAACTTTAGATCGGAGCATTAAACGAAGAAAATTTAAAGAAATTACAAAAAAAATATCAAAATCAAAAAACTGAATCAACGATACCTGCATTTTTATATGGATCTCATTATTCAACTATTGGTGTTCCTTTATATTATTTATTAAGAATTGAACCTTTCACCACTTTAAATATCCAAACTTTTGATAACAAATTTGATCATCCTGATCGATTATTTCATTCAATTCCGTCCACTTGGAATAATTGCTTTAATAATCTTAGCGATAATAAGGAATTAATTCCAGAATTTTTCTATTTCCCAGAATTTTTAACGAATGATAATAAATTTGATTTTGGAGAAAAGCAAAGCAGTGAACATGTTAATAATGTTATTTTACCGAAATGGGCAAATGGATCACCTGAAATTTTCATTAGTATTCAAAAAAAGGCATTAGAATCGGATTATGTGAGTCAGCATTTAAACGATTGGATTGATTTAATTTTTGGTTATAAGCAAACAGGAGAGGAGTCTGAAAAAAATAATAATGTTTTCCATTATTTAACTTATGAAAATTCAGTAGATTTAGATAAAGTTAAAGACCCTATCGAAAAATTAGGTATTTTGTCACAAATTGAACATTTTGGTCAATGCCCAAGCCAATTATTTGATAAGCCGCATCCAAAAAGAGGGAAATTGCTAAAGCGTACTTTAAGCTATGTTTCGAATAAACTAACTTCTTTTGTAATAAAAAATAATAAAACAAATAAGCCTAAAGGATTAAATGCAATGTCTCAACAGATTAGTGACAAGGCTTTATTATTTATTGGAATAACCGAAAATTTAAATTTTACTTCACAAAAATTTATTATCATAGATATGAACCGAAAATTATATATTAATCATTTGATTAACAAGGATAATAATGATATTGACAGCTTTGATGATGATGTCAAGAAAAATTACGAGGGGGTAGATAGAAGATTGGATGATCAAAAGGAGGATGGAAAAGAAGAAGGCGCGTATGAGGATGAAAATAAGAATGAGAAGAGAAATGAGAATGATAAGGATTACAATAATTATCACGACATGAAGAAGAAGAAGAATACTGAAAATTCTAATAATTTAAATATTAATGGCACTATTGGGGAAAAAATTATCATTCAAATTGATCCAAATCGGCAAGACAAAGAAAGAATTGGGCCTAGCTTTGATCATAGAATGGAAAGCTTTTCAAATTGCTTTGCGATGTCTTCAGATGGTAATACAATTATATTGGGGGGGTACTGGGGGAACTCATTCTATGTAGCGAAGGTTGACAATTCAGAAATATTACAAACAATAAATAAGCATAAAGATGTCGTGACCTCCATTGCCATTGATAAAACGAATAAATTTTTAGTCACGGGTTCAAAGGACACAACTGTTATCATTTGGGATTTAAAAAAGGATACAAAAAAAAATTTAATAGTAAACGAAAAAATTAGACATTTGTTATATGGACATTCTGATGAAATCACTTCAATAGATATAGACGTGGATTTGGATTTGGTAGCGACAGGCTCCAAAAATGGTATTTTTATTATTTATTCTTTATTGAAGGGGAGGTTCGATAATATTATTGATTTTAAAAGCCAAATTAATTTTGTAAAAATAATTCCCGAAAATGGCCTTATATTAATTTGTTGTAATTTGCTAAAAAAAATTTATTTTTATACAATCAATGGTAAATTTTTAGCAACCAAAGATTTATCAGATGAAATAATTGGGGTCAATTGCACTAAAAATGAAAAATTCGTAATATTGACAACCAAATTTGGATCTGTTAATATTTTACAAATTCCTTCCTTTGAAACCGTAATTGATTTTTCCATTAAAAAAGTAATCAATTGTATCTCTTTATCCAACGACCAAAGGTTTTTATTATTCGGATCAAATGATGGATCATTAATTGTCTTTGATTGGAGTAATTTGGATTATTTTTAAAAAAAAATTTTTTTTTCAAAGTTGGAATGTTTCATTATTTACAGAAAATCTTATATATATATAAATCTATTTTCGATTGAATAAATTTTCGTAAAACAATATTAAAATCTAAAATAAATGTAAACAAATAACGATAAGTTTTTTTTTGAATAAGTTTTGATATTGAATTACAATTTTTTTTGTTTTTTTCGAATTATTAAACTTGGGTAATCATTAAAAACAATTAATATATTAATTTTTATTATTGTTTGAAATTTATGCACTATTAAATAACTGATAATGAAATTTCTACTTTTTTGATATTTGTAACTTTTTTATATTTGATCTAAACATTTTTTTTGTCAAAGATAACCAAAAAAAAAAATTTTAAATATCAATTATTGACTCAATCAAAATACAAGATTAAATATGAAATAAATAGAATAACATAAAGTAAATAATATTTGATATCCGTGTAGGGAAAAAGTCAAATAACATTATCTTAAAAATTGAAAAAATAAAATTCCTGGGTTCCACTATTGAGTAAGGTAACAATGTTCATTTTGATTTTCGATTGAAGATCAAATAAAATTCCAATATAAATAAATATGTTTTCTTTATAATCATTTTCATGTTTTCAATAAAATTAGAATAACATGTTGTTACTTTAACTTAAGATTTATAATTTAAAAAAAAAAATTGCAATTAATTTGATGTCTATAAAAAATAAAAATAAAAAGTGCAAAAATAAGAAAAAATGATTTCAATTTCAAAATTTCCAAATTAAATTTTTTCTTCTTATATCGATTCAAACTCTTTAAAAACAAGTAATTCATTGCCCTAACTGTTCCATTTTGCAAGAAAAAAGTTTATAATATGATACAATTGAAAGATATTAATGAAAATTTATGCTTGAACCAAATTACACAATTGTAAATTTATATATGATGTTCTATTTATGTAATTTTTCTAATATATGAATAAGATCATTGACTTAGCGTATTTGGTTCGTAAAATTATTTTATTTTTCAAAAAAAAAACTCTGAAAAAAAAACATTTCTTTTCCTCTTTGGTAGAATTAGTCTAAAAAGCAAAAAATAAAAATAGTATTCAAAAAAATAATATAATTTAAACTAAAATCAAAAATTTTCCACATAATATAAAAAGGGTGTTTTTGAAATAATCTCGAAAATACGTGAAAATCGAAAATACCCGAAATTTTTTTAACTACGAAAAAACATGTTATGGTCAACTTCTAAGATACTCAAGTGTCAATGTACTCAGTTTAACAGTAAATTTGGAATTTTACTTTTTAGACAAAATATTTTTTTTTGAATTTTCTCCGATAAACTACTCTAAAGAGTTTTTTAGTACCTTTCAAGTATATTTGAGTGTGTTAGTACTTGCTATGGTAAGTGTATATTTATACCAGTGTATTGGTATGGGCTGTATTAGGTTTGGTATGGTGTGTGTTTGTATGTTTTGGTGTAACCCAGTTCCTTTTTATGGAATGATATCTTAAATTAAGTTTGGTCTGAGTTACCTTGTGTCGGGTATAGGTATTTATTGTACAATTAGATATTTCGGTATTATTTTTGGATCATATACAAGATTACATAATTATAGGTAATGATACACAAATAGAAATTTTCTATACAATTACATTTTCTCTCATTTAGTTAATACCATTTCGAAATGATGAAAAATATTACATTCATCCAACATATCAATCCCTTTCACACAAAATGGGTTGGAGACCATTCCCTAAAATTTAAATTTTTTGAATTTTGATATTTTCAGAAAAAAATTTTTTTCCAAAATAAAATTCCAAATTTACCTTTAAGCTGAGTATATTGGCACTATGGTTTCTTAGAAGTTGGCCATAACATGTTTTTTCGTAGTTAAAAAAATTTCGGGTATTTTCGGGAATATTTCATAGATTCATAAAAAAGGTTCAAACAATGGGAATAATATAATTTCATTCAAATTGATAATAATTTTGATTTTTGAAAAATATGAAAATATTTATTTATTTATAGAAAGGAATAATCAAAGATAATCAAATTAAAAAAGAAAAGAAGAAAAATAATTAATATATATATATATATATATATATAATAAATTTATCATTTTCATGACCAAATAGAAACCATCCACTACCTGAATACACAGGAGGAGTAAAAACCCGATAGAAATATTATCAATTATAGATAAAAATTCCACATTCTGTGATTTATAATTGATATTCCATGACTCTCGTAGTGGGGCACTGGGTGCCCGAATTTATATATTTTTTACTATTTTAAAGATTTTTTGTTTTCATTTACATTTTTTGAATTAGGTAATTCGTTTCAGTCGATCAAAAATTTCTTTTAACGATTGATATTAGGTTAAAATTTGGTTATTCAAAATAGAAGATTTCAAATTAAATTATTTGATAATATGTAACAAATAGATCAAGAAATAATTCTTAATAGAATTTAAACTAATTTAACAACAATTTTTTTTTTTGACATCTCCAAAATTTTTAACACGTTCTTGATTTAATGTTAATAATTAGTATTTTTTGTATAATGTTTATTGTAATTTATAAACAAGTGCTAAAATTTCAATTAGTAAATGGTTCTAATTTGGTATTTCTTCTAGAATTGAATTTATATATATTTTTTTTTTTTTCAAAAATTGAATTTTGGTGTGTTAAAAATTTTTGGATTGGAGTTTAGTTCGTTTAATAGACACGTGGTACTATTTGGATTTCTTTCTTTCCTTATTTTTTTAATCAATCATTAAATAAATTATTTGGGATTAAATCTAAATAATTAGAGAATAATAATAATAACATATCTATCAAATCGCCTTTATAATCTTTAAATAACATTAAAAAAAAAAGAAAGAAACCAAATATTTTTTGTTTCAAAAAGAGTAAAATTAACCGTTTTGTTTTTTCTTTTTTTGGTATCTAATTAGTTTTTGAATTTTTTTATTGAAAGATTTAAATGTTTTTAAATGAAATTGGCCAATAGTAATTGAGTAGAAGTGTATTTTTGATCACTAATTTAATTAAAAAAACAAATAAATATAATTGATTCGAAAATTTATAAAACAAATACTAGCATTCGTTATATGAATGTAAAAAAATTAGGTAGGGGGTGTAGGATAATTTTAAATCAAAAAATTGATTTTTCAGTTATTTTGTTTTAAGTTTAAATTATTTAATATTTTCGAATTTATAATTTAAATGGTCAAAGTTTTTAAAAAATATCTATTAATTCAAAATAATAATAATTTTATTTATCAAAATTAATCCCAATTTAATAGTTGTAAAAATATCAAAATTCAATTTTAAAAAATCCATTAAATTATATTCTAAAAGTGAAATGCCAAATTAGAACTAATTGCTAATTGAAATTTTAACAATATTCTAATAATTACAAAATAATACTAAATCAAAAGTGTCTTAATAATTTTAAGAGGGGGGCAGAACAAAAAAAAAAAACAAATAATATGTTGGTTAAATTGTTACCAACAATATTATTCGATTAAATGTTGGATACTTACAATGAATTTTATGTAGTTGCTTCTTTTTAAAAGAACTCAACTTTAACAGAATATAAATCATTCTAAAGAAAATCACTGGATCAAACAAAAAAGGTTATGTATTTTAAAAAAATAAATAAAAAAACAAAAAAAACAGGAAACTGATTTTTCTATTTTATCGAAATCAAAGTTATTTTGAATTTATATAAAAATATGATATCCTTATTATTTTCCTTGTTTTAAAAGATGTTAAAAATTTTCTAATTTACTTTATTTTTAAAAGTTAAGTTGAATTTAAAAATTTATTTGTATTCCACCACGACAGAGGTTTATTATATATTTTTTAAATTTCACCAAGTGGTTTATTCTTTATTGAATACCAAATTTACCAAATGTTTAAAAAAATAAGAATAACCTAATCATTTTTCGAGAAAAATGGAGATTCTTAAAAATATTATTAAAAACAATTATGAGTTCATCAAACTTTTCATAAATCAAAAAATGTTTTAATATTGTTAGATAAACCTCAAATAAATTGATTATTTTCTAATATTAAGAGTTTTTAAAAATAAAATTTAAATATACAGTAATTCAAACCTTTTTTTTATCATCTCAATTTTTAATTTTAAAAATATAATTAAAATCACTGAATTAATATTTATAACAATTTTGTTGTTTAGTTTTTTGATCATTTTGGTATTTGTTGTTACCAACTTTTATTTACTTTTCAGTCTGAATTGTATTTATTTGGTATTATTTTTTGTTAATATTATTTTTTGTGGATTTTATTTTACATTAATATATTTATCATTGACTGTACTGTTAGTTTTGTTCTTATTTTAAATACAAAAAAAAATCAATTTGTTAAAAAATACACTACTTTTATAAATTGACAATCTACAATTGATATTGAATTTCTAAGAAACAATATTATTTTCTTGATCTATATTTTTCTTTAAAATATTTTGTATTGAAATAAATAAAAATCAAATAAAAATGATAATGAATAAATCAAAAACAACGTTTCTATCTATTTCTTTATTAATTATCCAATTATTATTTTTTCTTTTTTTAAATAAACAAAATTTTTTTTGTCATAAATATTAAAAAATTTTAAATTTATTTTAAGAATTTTTCTTCTTGAGAAATTAACATTTTTGCAGAATTTTTTGAATCAAAAAATAAAGTGTCACATTCTTTAACATCTTGTAAAGTAACTAGATTTCTTCCAGCAATTTTTGCCAAAAGCATTGATGGTGTTAATAAGTGTATGACGTACCTTAAAGAAGATTTTTCGCCTAATTTACTCAAATATTCCAGTGCATCTTCTTCGATTTTAATTTGTTCCACTTCTGCACGGATGGATAAAATCATTGCCATTTCATTTACTGTGTAGGGTAAAGTTTTTACAATCAGTAAGCGATCCAGAAGATCAAGTGGAATACCATGTGGAGATTGTATTTCTGTGCCGCGAACTTGACAAACACCCCTGTTTGTTGCGAAAATTACAATTGGTGCAAAGGCCGATTCAAGAGCCCGATTAAGATAAGAAAAGCACTCGATATCTAGCATATGTACTTCATCAATAAATAGCACGCCTGGAACAAGCTCTGCAATTCCATTATCAATATATTTGTTTACCAATTTATTCACTTCACCTCGTAATTTGTCAGTAATTTCTGTTTTCTTTGGCTGTAGTAATTGCCCAACAATTGAAAAAAGATCGCCCTTCGTGTCCATTTTTGGCCGTGAGTTTGCTACATCTAAATCATATAAAGTGATGTCTTGAATGATTTCTTTTTTTTTGTTGACGTCGCCTTTAGGTATTGGGCAATAATCTTCAACTTCCAATTGGTATTCATCCTTTAGATATTCTGCCCTTCCTAGGCGCCTGACAACGCCGGTGGAGATTTCAATATAAACAACATCGCCAATGATTGCCTTTTGCTTTTGTAGGTTTTCATATGTCTTTGGATCGATCCTAATTTGTTTGCTTTCCCGTTTTGTTTTTAAACCAATAATGACATAAGAAATAACTTTACCATATCCCCCATATGTGTTTTCGACCTCATTTGGGGTGATTTCAGTGATTTCTCCTTCAAACACTTGCTTAACTTCTTTAATTTGAAGTCCAATAGCGCGTCGGAAATTCTCCATCAAAATTGCTGTTTTTTTGACCTCACTTGAATAGACTTCAGATCCTACCATTGGGAAAAATGGTACCTTGGGTCCTAATTCTTGGGAAATTGCTAAAGCAAGCGCAGTTTTTCCTTGTAGCAATTATTGGTGTGTTTTATTTTTTTTGTTTTTTGTTTTTGATTTTGTTTTTGTTTTTGGTTTTGTTTTTGTGATTTTTGTTTTTTTGATTTGATTTTGATCGTATTAAGAAAAGAAAATGGGTTGGTAAGAGGATTTAATTTGTTAATTATGAATTTAATTTGTTAATTATGAATTAAAATTGAAATTGTATGTGTTAAAAAAACTTTTCATTTAATTTTTGAGATAAAATTCAATTTATTTACTGTACTTTTTTGGTACCTCAATTTTAAAAAAGTGAGTTACTTGTTTTTTTTGAGATATTTGTCAGGTTTTAGAGGTTTTTTTACGTTTTCTGTTTTAACAAATTGTAAACTTTTTTTAAAAAAAGTGCTTTTCTTCAGACTCCAACCTCTACACCATATTTAAAGGTTGACACTCCACTTTTTTAACAACAGAAAACTTTTAAAAAGTTTTAATTCTGAAAAAGTCTTCACTTTTTGAAAATACAAAACTTCAAAAAAGTTTTAAAAAAGTCCTCAAATTTTTAAAACGGCTGAGTTTGTTTTCGTTTTTTTTCGGTTGTTGAAAAAAGATCAATCAAAAATATAATAAAAAAGAAACTTTTTTGTTTGATTTTTAATTTAACATTAACTAACTTTATTTAGATTCGTTTTGTCATTATAATTGTCAATAAAAACTCTCATACGTAGACACCTTTTCCTTTTTCTTATTCATTTTTTTTTTTTCTTTTTGGGTTTTTGTTTGTGTTTTCCTTTTCAAAAAAAGAAACTACATCATTTTAATACAGACAGAAACTGAAAAGACAATTACCTGTTCCTGGTATTCCAGTAAATAAAATTCCTCTTCCTGACATTTTTTTTGATTTGATGAGATCAACAACAATGCCACACGCCTCTCTTGCTTCCTTTTGTCCGACAAATCCTGATGCAACATTAATTGCAAAACCTTGTTCATCAAGACCTAACCCTTTAAGATGAGTGTGTGTAGAAATTCTTTTTGTTTCGACAATTGTTTCAACGTCTTCAATTGTGACAGAAGTTTCTTCTTCTTTTTCGATCTTGTTCTCTTTTTCTTTTTGGGTATTCTCTAATATTTCAATAACTTGGGACATCTCTTTTGGAGAATAAAGTAAATTAAAAAAAATGAAAATTCCAATTATTCAAATGAAATTATATCACAGATAATACTAAAGTCAGGGTATTGTATGAGTTATAAAATACCAATGTTCCTCATCGTATAAAATGTTTTAAGTAACAATATTTTAAACTCAAGCTATATTGATTTGAAATTCCTATCTTTTACTAACAAAGTAAAAATCAACTTTTTTTTTACACACACACATAATTTCCCAAACATTTGTTGTAATTACATAATTTTAATCTTCAAAAAGAAAATAATTTTATTAAAAACCTCGAGAATTATGTTATCTAAAATTGACAATAATTTGGTTCTATTCTTTTAATTCCAAACAGAATCCTTATTTTAATCATTAAAAAGTCAAATTATCTTGTTTTGAAGTATTACCCTTTCAAGAAGAAACTTTTTCAATAGTAAAATATTGAAAATTCTTTATCGTTTTTCTTTCACCTTTTAACAAAGCAAGAAAATCAAAGTTTTCAAAAATGTTTCTCAAACTGTTTGAATAACTCTTATAAAATAATAAGAAGAGCACTTTATGATTACTTTTATGACTCAATTCTTTTCAAAGAGTATCTTCCATCAACAAACTATCACTGACAAATATTAGATCTTGTCGAAAGAATTAATTTTATTTGAATCTTTAATGATTGATTGTATTAAAAAGAAAGAAAAAACGGTAGAACTTTCTCTAATATGACCTTAAATCGATAAACCACTCACCACTGACATATCAGAAATTAATTTTCATTTTTTTAACTTTTAAGTTCAACAAAATTTCTAATATGAGTAACCAAATAGATGAAAAAAAATTAACCTATATATCACATAATGTGCAATCCATCATTGACGGAAACACATCTTTACCATCACGCGAAGAGAAACGTAAAAAATACAAATGTGGATCAAATTATTCACGTGAAGAAGACATCATAAGCTGGACAAAACACCTCAAAAATTTGATAAAGGAAGGATCTGAATTTAATGAACCAACAGACTACAAGGTAAACAGGAAATTGAATGACAAACTTTCTCTTTGGCGTGGTGATAGTACAAAACTTGAGATAGAGTCAATTGTTAACGCCGCAAATTCTTCACTTTTGGGGTAATTTCTTTAATTTTTGTTTTGAAATTTTTTTACCTTTTGTTTGTTTGTGTCCGATTATTTTTACACAAAAAGGCTTTGCATTTACTTTTTTTTTTATTTTTTCTCAGTTTTGTTTTTGGATTCCATAAAAAAAAAAAAAATTCTTTGATTGCTATAGAGGGGTCAGGGGAACTGCTAAAATTTTTTGAGACTGGTTTGTGAAAACCAAATTATAACTTGTTTTTAATCAGTTTTACAATCAAGAATTATAATCACAAAACTCATAATGCTGGAAATTTAAATTCAAATGCGACAAAATTTCAGCTGATTTTTGTTTTTTTACATTCTGAAATCTGGCTTATTTAGGATTTCTTTCGATCGTTTAAACTCTACTGGTAATGTGTATCATAAAAAAGAGACCAAGACAACAAAATAAACAGAGATCACAAATTACAATCTATTTCTTTGAAAGTTACTTAGTTTAACAAAAAAGGAAAGGAAAATAAAGTGAACATTTTTTCCCATTTATAATTCAAATACCAGTAAACAAAGTTTTACAATTTAATTACTTTATTAAATTATTCCATGAAATTTAATAGACAAGGCAAAAACAATTGCCGAATGATTTGCAATTTCATAGTATTATTTACTTTTAATTGTACAAAAAAAGGAACAAAATTTTCATTCGACTTTCCGAAAAAAAAAAAAATCCTTAAATTGCAGAAAATAATAAATGACCACATTTCTAAAAAGGGAAATTCGAACAAATAAAAAAGATTTAAAATCTTATGGAATTTAAAGGTTGCTTTGATCTTGGGAACCTTTTTTTAGAAAGCTGAATTCAAATTTTGTTTTATTTATTTTTCAACAAACAGAAAATTCATTTCCAAAATTACTTGCAACTTTGTCTTTGAACATTTTTTAGTTTTAACTTTGATTAGAATCTATCGTAGGCCGTTCCAGTCTATCGTGGAATTTGTAATAAATAGAAATTGATTTTTCTCTCTTGATAAAGTAAAAAATTCTTGCTTCCATTCTATTCTATTACAGACTTTTATACTTTTTATTTGGAATATTATACAGTCAGTTCCACTTTTAAGGAATCAAACTGTGAACGGAATTTAAAACACAAAAAAAATCTCAAATTAAGGCACATTTTTTTTCATTTTTTTTTTTTACACAAATTGCTTTATGAGAATACAAATTTTGTGCTTTAATTGGTAATTTTTTTTGTACCTTAATTTTCGTTGACAGTTTATCCCTTAAAAGTGGAACCTGCTGTAAAAAAAAAAGTAAATTTTGTATGATAATTTGAGAAACAATTTTTTATTTAATAAAAGAACCCAAACGTATAAACACAAAGATTCAGAAAAATGGTAATAATCGTAATTCGAGAATTACTTTGAAACAAAACACATCTTTTGTTTTTTAGATGTTTGAAAATTAAGACATCATTTTTTCCACTTGTATTATAACATTCCATGGTTTATAATAGATTTTTAGTCAAACCTTAAAATTTTATAATAGAAAGAAAATGATTTGATAAAAAAATAGAGAATATTATCGAATTTATTCCAAAACAAATCAATAGAAAAAGGAAAATTTACTTTAATATAACTACTCTTGTATCAAACTAGTGTTTTGAATACAACACGGTCCTTCATAGTTTTCCTTTAACTTAAGTTAAATTTATAACTTTGGTTAAATTCAATTTTTTTTTTGTTTAACTTAAACTTCATAGCTCAGGTTAAATGGATGTATTATTACAACTTATTGCGAGTGGTAATTGTTGAATAAATTAATTCATCGGTTCCACTTTTTTTTGATTTTTTTTTTTTTTTCAATATGGTTTAGATCTTGCTTTTTCAACCTAGTTTCCAAGTTACTAATATCAACCTTCAGGTAAACATTAATGTTCTTAAGTAACCTATATGTTGTTCTTCCTAAGTACACTCGTTTCCCCTCTTTGGATAATATTTTTCCAAAAAGAAACTTGAAAAGAAATTATAACAGAATTTGAAGTAGTGAAAAGAAAAAAGATAAAAAAATTTAATTTTCAAAGAATTGAAGATCTGAGTACTTTAATAAAAAAGCAAAACAAGAAAATGAATATCCTTTATATTTTTCATGATTTTTTTAAGAAATAAATTTCGGGATTTAATAAAAAAAGAAATAAAACCTTGATTATTTTTTAAGAGAAGTAGTAAACTTCTATTTTTTCTAAAAGAAAAAATAAATAAAAGGTATTTTTAAAACTTAAAACAGTGAAGGGGGATGAAAGTTTAGATTCGATTAAAAATTAAAGTTTTCAGTTCACTAATTCATGAAAATAAGAACAGGATTTTAGCAATGCTAAATCATTTTTAAATGAAAATTTTTACCCTCTATAAGTCTGAAAATTACTTTTGAATAAAGAAATACATACATACATACATGCATGCATGCATGCATATATATAAGAAAAAGAATATAAAGAGAAATAATTTAGAGAGAAAAAAAAAAAAAATTGTAAAGTAATCATGAGATTTTATGATTTTAAAATTGATATTGTTTGAAGAGATCTTTTACAAAAATATCTTGAAGAATTCATATAATTTATCATTATTAGCAAAAGACATTATAAAGAGACTGTCTTCATTTTTTTTTGGTATTGGTTAATTTTTTCTATGATTTTTTTGTTTGAATTTGTTTTGATAGATTCTTTCTAATCATTCATATATCTTTCATATTGGGTATACAATCCTCATAAGAAATGGTTTCAATTTTTTCTAATATTTTTTTTTTGATTTTGAATAACAAGCACAAAATTTACAGTTATTTACAGTGCTTTTCATTGAGAAAATATGAATATCTCTCTAGGTCATTAATAAAAGATCGAAATTTCAAGAATCTACCTGAAGATTTTTGATTAAGATTCATTTGTTATTTATATGTGGTTTGTTCTGATTGATAAATAATTATTTTAAAATATTCAGAAGTTTTCCGACCTTTATTTAAATTTATTGAATTTTTAATATAATTTATCAGAAATTTTGTTTTACATCTTAGTATATGTTTTTTAATTTGTTCAATATTTTCCATTTGATTACAGTTTATATCAATATTTTCTCCCCAAATATGGGTAATATCATAAGTTAATATTTAAAGGAGTTGTGACAAATTAAGATGTTTTAATTTTTTAATAAGTTTAGCTTTTCTTTTATTTACACTTAAATTAATGAAATCAGCTCCACTTTCACTATGAATAATATTTATTGGTGTATCTTTTTGAACTTTTAGTATTGACCGCAATCTATGCTTAATCCAAGTGGTTATACTTTTAAGTTCATTTTTCAAATATTTAAATAAATTCAAATTCACAATCCATAATATAGTTGAGATAAGATAACTGCTTTAAATAATCTTAATCCAAGTTCAATTGTGAATTGAGAATTTTTGAAAAGTAAAAAAAAAACAATTAGATTCTTTGAATTAAAAGAATTTAATACAAACCTAATTGTTTTTCTTTTTTTTTTTATTCTTTCGTTTTTTAACACCCAATTAGATCATTTTTGTAACTATTTTTTATTGATATTTAGAAAATCAAAGTAATATGGTATTATTCACCCTAGTAAAAGATTTAACATTATACGACGTTGTTAAATTCCACTTATGGATTATGGTTTTTGAGAATGAAAAAAACGATTATTTATTTCTCTTTTAATTATCAATCTATCGATATCTTATAAAACCACCATAACAATATATAAAAAAAAATATTCTATTAAAAAAAAAATTGGGAAGAAATCCGTCAAAATTATCAAAAATTGATTTATGAGATCAAAATTTTGAGATTCTTTTTTATTTTTCGATTGTGTTAAAAATTAAAAAGAATCTTTCTTTTTCTTTTTTGAATTATTTTAAAAAAAAAAGAATTTTTCAGAGAAAACACTTGATAAATTGTCAAAGAAGTAACTAAAATTTTGCTCAAAATACTTTTGAATTATTCAAAACAAAACAAAAAAAAATAAATAATCGAAAAAAGAGTTTATTTTGATTCATTTTACTCTTTTAAATATTAAAAAATGATTCCAAACTATCTATACTAGGCTTATTAATCGAAAATCATAAGATCAAGTTCTTGAGAAGTTATTTTTGAATCTAGTTAAATAAAACTTTCTCCAAAGTTTGAAATTTGGATCCTTTTCTTGTGTGTTTTTTCAATCCAATGATTTATGAGTGTTTGTTGTTTCTATTAAAATTTTCTCCTTCTTTTTGAAGATTTTGATTCTGTTTCGTTTATTTCTGTGTGTTTTTTAAGATCAATAGTTTGTACTGTTTTATTATTATTATGATAATTTCTTCTTCCTATCAAAGGTTTAAAAACCTGTTCAATGTAGTGTGGAATTGTTTTCTCTTTTTATTGTTTTTCAGTGGATTGAGGGTTTGTTTTTTGTAAGTTCATGAGGAGTCTTTTGGCGCTTCTTCTTTTTTGGTCACTCTTTGTCAGTTTTTTTATAGGTCCTGTTTTAGTTTTTAATTTATTACCAAATTGTGTACAAGTTCGAATATTTTTTTTTTGAAAAAAAAATTACAAATAAAAATGATTTTTTTCAAATGGGAATTTTGCTTTCAAAAATTGAAGAGTGATTTTGGATTATCCTTCTAAATAAAAAAAAAACAAAGGTGGTATATTTTTACCAATTAAAAAAAATTTCACAAATTTTTGGAGCACAAACAACATTTTTTGAAATGAAAAAACTTTTATTTTTGGAGTATTAACCCCGATATTCATGTTTTCAAATCACCAACTAAAAGAAGAAGAAGAAGAAGAAGATTCTAATGATTTTTTCCATATTTACTCGATTTCGGAAACTAATTTCCGGAAAATTTTTCAAAAATTAAAAGAAAAGCAAAACCAAACAAAAATCTCAACATTTAAACAATAAAACCTTATTTATTATTAAATTTCAATGAATCTATTGGTATTTCATTCTCAAATTCTGATTTCGGAAACCATTTTTAAAAAAATTCATTTTTAAACAACCCAATAAAATTTATGTACAGTTGAAGAAAGATCAACTAATAACCAAAATAACAATGATTTACCAGATATACAAGATAATCTTTTTTCCCATTTCAAGTGCCATAATCCTTAAATGTGGTTGGCATGGAGCTAAAAAAAAATACAATAACATATTTTTTTTCAAATCCTCGAAAATTCATTTTAAATATCTTGTAAAAGATTATTCCTGTATAATTATAATACGATCCTTTTTGTACATTTTTTAATAATTATCCAGGGTTTCAATCATTTCAAAATCTCTGGATATGATGACAAGATTTTTTATTAACCTAAACAAATATTAAATTTTTTATTATTTATTATTGGATCAAATTTTAAAATATTAATTAATTCATCTTAAAACAATAAAAAGTGGGGGTGGTATTGATGGTGCAATTCACCAAGCAGCAGGCGATTCACTTTTTGAAGAATGTATTCCTCTACTGGGCTGTCACACTGGAGAGACAAAAATCACTTTAGGTCATAATCTACCAGCTTATTATATTTTACATACCGTTGGCCCCGTTGGATATAAACCAGATGAATTAAAGAGCTGTTATAGAAGTATATTAGACTTGATGGTTAAGTGTAAAATACGTAAAATTGCAATTTGCGGGATCTCTACGGGGGTGTTTGGATTCCCATTAGAACTTGCTGTCCATCTTGCTCTTGCAACAACTCGTGAATGGTTACTTGAGGGGGATAATTTAGATAAGGTGGACAGAATCATTTTTGTAACTTATTTACAAAAAGAACAAATTTGCTATTCAAATTTAATGCATACTTATTTCCCTTCAAGTATTCAGGATTTAATACAAGAAATCAATGATGAAATTAATACATCCGATGAAGATTCATATGAAACCGAAACTTCAAGTGATGAAGATTAATTTAAGTACATTCAAGAAACAAACCTTTATTTAATTTAACAAATTGTTCATTATTCAAAAATCTGAATTTCAAATCAATACACTTATGAAAACAAAATCCTTATTTTATTTTTAAAAAAAATCTTTTTATATTATAAATTTCTCAACAATGATAATTATTTTATTTTTGTACTCTTACTTTTATTGCTTGTGATTGCCTAAAATTTTATACTACAATCAGAAAATTATTATTATTTTTTTTTTTCAAAATTCTTTTAAATTATTTTCTTGAAGAACTTGAAATAGTTTTGTGTGTGTGTGTGTGTGTGCTTCTTTAGTTTATGAAATGATACCTCTAAATGTAAAGAAACTTGATTGCCAAGGATGAAATGTTAAGGTTTTAGTTTCGCCATAGATTGATCTAATAATTAAATTATATTGTAATTGGGTGGAAATGATATTAGTGCTTCTATAGTCTAAGGAATCTAAAAAAATCTATTATAAATCTTATTGAACAATAATTCCTTACTTTTTTTACTAACTATCACTAATATTGAAAATTAAAATTTTGGGAAATTTTTCTTTAATTCCTTTTCCAAATCTAAAAACTGAAACTCAAAATAATATTTTTCTAGGATTTAGAAATTCATACTTTGAACTTCTGTAAAATAACTATTTTTTTAATTTTTTAATCTCAAAGATTAACTCAATAATAATCAACATAAAAACCCAAATACCGATTATTTTTGTTTGATTTTGATAAAGATACTTGTAGAATCAATATATTCAAAGATTTCTGAAATAATTTGTCAAAATAATCTCAGATTTGATTACAGTCAGTTCCACTTTAAAGACACAAACTTTCAACGAAATTTAAGGCACAATAAAAATCCCAAATTAAGGCACAAAATTCTGATACTAGTAAAATAAATTGTTGAAAAAAAAATTACAAAAATTTTGTGCTTTAATTTGAGATTTTTATTGTGCCTTAAATTTCGTTGAAAGTTTGTGTCTTAAAAGTATAACTGACTGTATTTAATTTTTTAAAATAATTGTATTTTTTATCAACTAATCTAATTTTCGCCACAAATTTAAGAATGATATTTTGCAACTTTGGAGTCTGAATATTTATGACTCAACTTTCAAAATTGAATCCCAATACAGCTTTTTCATCTGAAAATTCTAGTGTTTTTTTCGAATACAAAGATCTTTTTTAATTGATTGAATCAACAAATTGTACTATTTTACTAATTGATTTTTGAGAGGCATTTAACTGTGGGTTGGGGAGGTAATCTGATTTACATTTAATAACAATATACTTTAATTCTAAACTAATCCTTGATAGAGACTAATCCCTTAATTAAAGTAATAGTCTTATCTCATTTTATATTTTCTTTTTTCATAGATATAAACTAAATTTCATAATAATTGGCCCGCCTTACATTTGAATAATAAATTGCTTTTGTATCGTTTTGATGTTTTACCTCTCACAATGAAAAGTTTGCAAATAAATCATTTTTTCTCTTTTTTATTTTTTCACAAGTGTTTTGTTAAAATGGAAAATGAAAATGAAAAATTTGAAAGAAGTAACAGATGAATTAATGAAAATTTTGGTTTCAAATGTGAAAAAGAGATTAGATTTAGTTATTAAAATCGAAGGAGAATCGATAAATGGGTTTTTTTACCTTTTTAAATTGTCAATTTTTTTATGTAATGCTTCTTTCAAAATAAATTACCCAATTTTTTTTAAATAATTTTTTTATTTTTCTTTCTTTTATTTTTAGACAAAAAATAAATATCTCTTGAGTATAGTATTGAATATTAAAATCTAAATTTTTATATTATAATAGATAACTTCAATTATTAAAAATATTTTTCTTTAAAATTTGATTTTTAATGGGCCAATTATTATGAAAGATAGTTTATATATAATGATACATTATTTTGAAAAAACAAATTATTTTTGTTGAAAAGTAATAAATCAAATTATC
The DNA here is from genome assembly GCA_027625915.1 of Anaeramoeba flamelloides. Taxonomy (NCBI): domain Eukaryota; family Anaeramoebidae; genus Anaeramoeba; species Anaeramoeba flamelloides. The sequence continues at coordinate 3,298,209 of JANTQA010000032.1, read as the reverse complement.
TGTGAAGGGAGGATAAAAATTCAAAATATTATACAACTACAGTAGTCAAAAATATAAATACCCTAGAGCATAACATTCGTTGTCTATAGTATAAAACCTGTTCTTTTTTTTATTTCTGTTCCAATATCATCATCTAATCCAGTGTCTAGCTAAACCCATATCAATTTTGAAAGTAAGTTACTTGAGGTTTAAGTTAAATTTTAAATTAGGAATTAAATTTGTTGAATAACTTCCTAATTATCTCAATTATTTGTGGAAATTTGTTTTTTAAGGCCTAAATAATTTTACTTTATTTTTCTGAGAAAAAATTAAAAGTAGATCCTTCATTTTTAGAATTTTTTTTTTTAATAATAGAAATTTAATAAACCAATATCATGTTTACGTATTGTTGGTAGTTTTTTTCTTTGATAAATTACAATGTAAGCTTTTTGAGAAAAAAGAAAGAAAAGTTTTTATTTAAAGCATATTGTCAACAAGTTAAAATATCTACTTTGAGACCAAGAAATGGAATTATTAAAAATGGCAAAAATCTGTTTTATTTAATACAAAAAATCTGATTAATTACATTGGTAAAGCCAGAACAGTACCAATAATCATTAGAATGGGATATGCTTTTCACAATATTATTAGAGGAGTTACTTGCTAGTCTTTGAATTATAAATGGGAAAAATTTACACTTGATTGGTAATCTCTTTTTTCAAACAAAGTCCAAAAATTACAACCTACTGTCTTGAAAACTATCTTGATCAAAGAAATATAGGGAATAGGAAGTGAAAGTTATTAACCTATTTATCATTAAATTACCAATTAGAAAATTTAATTTTTTAAATCAAATTTGCTTATATCAATCAAAATGAGAGAGTAATGGGAGGATGGAGTAATTTCTCTTCGATTGAAATTTTGATCAATATTATGATAAAGCAAAAATCTTTAGATCAGTATTTGCTTTGCAAAAAATAATTGAAAGATTTTTGAAATTGAATTGGAGAGTAAAGAGACTCAAATTGAAGATATAGAAAATTGTTACCATTTCTAAATATACTGGAAACAATTAAATTAAAAGCAATATAAATAAGATAAAAATTGTTCAAGTAATTTCAGTAGACTTTTTTTGACAAATATTTTTTGAATCAATACTTGTAAACAAATCTTGAAAAGTATTGTTTCAAATCTAACACAAAACAACAAAAACTTAAAAGGGAATAAACAGGTGTTTTTCAATTCATTATTGATTTTAGATATTACTTTAAAATATTTGAATTGTTGCTTTTAATTTAAAATTACTAAAAAGTAAAAAGTTTTTTCCATCACAATCACTTTTTATTTATTCTTTCTATCAAAATCGTTGTTTTGTTCATACTTATTCAAAAAATATTGTATCTCAATGTTCGTTGACTTCTTTTGTTGTTTTAATGAATTGGTTGTAAATTGTGATTTAAAAAATTATTTTCACATTTGAAAGTGAAATGATTTTAGAGTTCTGACTCAAAGAGAAAAAACACAAACACGTACAAAAAGTCATAAAAAAAAATTGTAAGTGATTAACGATGTTATTAGTAAGGTGTTAAAAAAAAATATCCATACAAAAATTTGACTGAGATAAAAATCTTAATTGTTAAAAATCTAATAGCTGACTGACTAAATGTTTGACAAGATTTGAAAACCAAGGAAAATGAAATAAAGTTCAAAAATCACAAGAATACGTTCTTATGAAAATTTGCTTTTGAATTTGTGGGGTTTGTCAAATTTTTTTTTTAATTTTTATAAATTATTTATTTTTTGTTTTTGTTCTTTTTGCTATAAACAAAGCAAACCACAATTTCATCACAATAAAACCTTGAAATAAATCGCAAAATGTCCAACAAAACTATTAAAATCAGCCATGGTTCTCACAGAACAAGCCAAAGACAATCCAGACGTAATTCGACCCGAAATAAAAAAGATCAAGAGAAAGAATCACCAAAAACTGTAAAAGAAAAAAAAACTAATAAGAACTCCATCACAGAGAAAATGAAGACACTCAAAAAGAAAACAGAACAAAACAAACCAAGATCTATTAAGAGAAAAGTTGACACTTTGGGGAGGGTACACTTAAAAAAGCCTCTCAAAAATAAGGAATCAAACCGAATGATAAAAAAATTTACAAAAATGATCCCTTACAAAAATAGAAAGAAAACCTTTAAAGAAACAGACAAAAAAATCAAAAAGATCAAACAACTAAAAAAAAAAAACCCAAACCAATTCATCAAACCAAACCGAAAACTGAGCAGTATCAAAAAAAATGCGTCAGAACAAAATTTGCAGTTGTATGAGATCAAAAAATCCAGATCAGTTGCATTTTCTGAATTTAAATCACATACAGACCTGACAACGGCTTTCAAACAGTCAAATATTCCAAACTCCAAATCCCACCAGTCCTTATCCAAATTAGACAAAGTGAATAAACTTGGTCAAGATGAAAGAAATTCCAAAACCAAGAACAACCCAAACTCAAGTTTGTATGACGTAAACAACAAAAGTTTTATTTCAAATGAACAGTTCAATTTTAAGAACAAGATGAACAAAACCATGGAGAAACACAATAACCAAAGTAACCAAAAATCTTTAAACAGGCCTTTGCTGACAGGTGTAAGAAATAATCTAGTTCTTCTTTTTTTTTTTTTTTTTTTTTGAAACAAGACTTTATTTTTTATCAAATTTAAACCCTATTCTTGAAAAATTCGTGGCCTCTAAATTTCAAAAGCTCTTTACAATTTTCTTTTAAGATTTCTGTTTCTTTTCTTGAGGAAAATTAGTAATTTCGATAATTTTTGTGAAAGAACCAAACCAGAACACCTTTTTATCCACTTCACTCTTTCCATTTGTAAAAATTCCATTTAAATCACCTAACAGAGAATTCAATTTAAAAGAACTCAGGTGATTAGACAAGTGTTTTTAATTATTGGTAAGGCATGCAGAAAACAAGTGTTGTTTTGACTTTGAGGTAGAGTTCTTAAACTGAAATTTTTCTTTTTGACATTGAAATTTTTTTTCCATTTTGATTTAAGAGATTAATTTCGAATTAAAAACAAACCAACATAAGGTTTTGGTTGGTTTCTAAATTCAAAATAAAAAACAATGAAATTTTTTTTTCCAAATTACAGTGATCAAAATAATGCTTGTCCAACGACTTAAATATGTGCTTCAATATAATCCGTGCTTTTTTTTCTTATTGTTTCAAGGCAAACCCAATTCACTACCCAGTAGTATACATAAGTTCAAATTAATTTTAAAAGTAAAAATCTTGATATTATCAAGTTAAATTTTAAATTAGGAATTAAATTTGTTTAAATTTTTTCATAATTTGTTTTTAATTTTTTGTTTTTTTTTCGGATAAAAATTTATCTAAAAAGAAATTCTAAAAATGAAGGATCAAATAAGTAAATTTATCTCAAAAAATGGAGTTAATTGTAAATAATAGAACTTTAAGAAACCAAAACCTGGTTTACTTAGGGTTTATTGTTGGTTTCTTTGAATGGTTGATGTATACTGATAAATTGCAATTTGTGTTTGGAAATTTTTACTTGATTTTCCTTTTTCAAATTTTTATGCCCAACTTTGAAGAAAGCATTTTATTGGTTTCACTGCGAAGAAACTTTGCATAATTAATTGGGTTTCATATATTTTCTTTAAAATGAATTTTTTTGAACGCATATTTTTCACATTTATCAAAATGCAAAATGAACAAAAAAGTTTTTTACATTATTTTGAATTTACCAGTAAAGTAAACTTATAATACCGAAAACAAAAAGAATAAAACACGAAAGCCATTTGGCAAATATAATGTGTTTTACACCCACAAAGTTACATTAAATTGAATAAATTTTGTTTCTGACAAAGTGATACAAAATTTTTTTTCAAAGAGCAATTGTTTTTTTTATAATTGACCTTTGAAGAACAAATAAGAAAAAATTAGAATAATATATATTAGAGAATAGTTGATATCTGTCTGAAGCAAATCTAGTTAATCAATATATTTTCTTAAAAATTGAAAAACTGAAATTCTTAGTTATCTCCCATTGAGAAAAACAACGAAATTTTCATTTTGATCTTGATATTTGTATTTGAATAATAAATAGGAAACAATTTTTCACTTCATTTTTCATACTTTTCTTTTACAAATCAAGTCCTCAAACGAAGTGTGTTGGTATTTGTGGTATCTATTTGAAAAAGGAAATGAAAATGAAGTGAAAATTTTTCACATTTATTAATTAAATATCAGGATCGAAGATCAAAAAAAATTCGAATGGGAATCAATATGCTTTTTCTACAATCATTTTTACCCTTTCAGTAACATTAGAATAACAAGTTTTTACCAAGTGACTTTTGATCTTGTAATATAAAAAAAAAATTTGAAAACGAATTATGGTGTAAAAAAAGAAAAAAAAAAAAAAAAGACAAAATTTTGAAAAAAATGATTTCAATTTTGAAAATTTCCAAAATAAATTTTTCTTCTAATATCTCTTCAAAACCTTTTGAACACAGTAATTCACCCATTACAACTGAACCCCTTTGACTGTGTAACCCATTTATTTGAAAATTTCATAAATTGTGAGATTAGTGGTTAAGAATCAATGATCCAAAGGAAAAAAAAATGCTAATTTAATTTTAATTTTAACCATAAAAACCTTTTAAAATTAATAAAACTAAAAATTTTATGATCACCTATTGATATTGATATTGATATTTATATTTATATTTATAGAAAAACGTTGAAGAAATGATTTCACAAACTTGTTTACTTGGAATCCCATCTATTGTATATAGAAGAGTTGATGAACTTCGTAAACTCCAAATCGAATCTACTTATTTAGAACATGAATTACAAGAAAAAATGAGACTATTACTGTATGAATATCATCTCAAATCACAGAAAATTTATGATAAAAGGCACAAAATCGTTAAAGGAAACGAAAAACAAAAAATGGAAACAAGGGGCATACCATTGTTTTGGCTCAAGGTATTACTTCACCACCCATTTACAAGGAATTTAATCATGGAGCATGACGAATATGCTCTTCGATATTTGGATGATCTCAGGGTTAAATTATTGAAAAATAATCCAGGGTTTAGTTTACATTTCTTTTTTTCGCCTAATCCATATTTTGAAAATGAAGTCTTAACAAAGGTATATCATCTAAGCGAAGAAATAGGAATGACGAACAATCTGTTTCTTGAAAGGACAGAAGGAACAAAAATTATTTGGAAAAGCGATAAACAGCTAAATATCGAAATTGAGGAAATCACCAAACGAAGTGTATCGACGGGGAAGTGCAAAACCTACCGAAAAAAAAAACCATGCAAAAGCTTTTTTAATTTTTTTAAAGGGTTACAAATCACTGAATTTGACAGAGAAGATGATATTTTTGAAATACAAACCCAACTCGAAGCAGATTTTGAAATTGGCAATATTATAAAGGACACAATAGTGCCTTTAGCCGTTTTATATTTTTCGGGCGAGGCTCTGTCTCTAGAAGATGTGTTAAGTAATTCATCTTCAGTCAAGAGTTCCTCAAGTTATTCATCCTCAGGATCTTATTCCTCATCTTGTTATTCCTATTTTAGCAATTCTGAAAATAATTAATTATATTTAATTTCTTTAACAAATATTATTTTTTTTTTGTTTTAAATAACTAAAAATTAGATCAATACTAGAATTTTAAAAATTATTTTAATAATTATAAATTTTAATTTTTGAAATTTTTTTTTTTTTTTTTTTTTTTTTTTGAAATTCTTTTTTCTTAAAAATGATTTTTGAAAAATTTTAAATGAATTTGGTGTGTTTGAAATATACCCGAAAATCGAAAATACTCCAAAAAATTTTTTTAACCACTTAAAAACACTTTTTGAAGAACTTTTAAGAAACAAAAATGTTTAGAAATAAATATTTAACAGTAAAATAACAATTTTACTTTAAGAAAAAATATTTTTTTTTGAATTTTCTCCGATTTATCCTTTGAAGGGTTTTTGGTATCTTTTGAGTTGAGTATATTTGAGTATGTTAGCACTTGTTAGTTTATTTAGTTGGCTTTGTTACGGTATGGGTTGTGTTGGGATAGGCCGAGTGTATTAGATTGAACCAATTTCTCCCCGTGAATGGAGAGTTAAAATAAAGTTTGATATGGTTCACTTCGATTGGTTATGTGTATACTGTACGATGAGATATTATTCTGTTAATTTTGTATTGTATTTAAGATTACAAAAATTATGAGTAATAATACACAATTATAAATTGCCATTAAAAGTTCATTTGATCTCATTTCTTAATATTTCGCAATACTCAAAAATTTTACATCTATCAGATACTAATGATTTCACACAAAACAGGTTGAATACCATTCCTTAAAGATTTATAATTTTTTGAAATTCTATCTATTTTCAGCCAAATAATAAAAAAAATTCCAATAAAAGCCCAATTTTACTGTTAAAAAGCGTATATAACAAAACTAGGGTTTCGTGGAATTTCTCCAAAAAGGTACTTTATGGTGGTTAAAAATTAATTGGGTATTTTCGATTTTCAGGTATTTTCAGAAATGTTTCATAGATTCATGAATTAGAATCTTTCTATATTTACCGCTATTATTATTAATTAAAATTTTAGATTTCTATGAATGAAAAGTGATCATACACTTTAGATAATTCTCTAAGTGTGTTAAAATTTTATTTGAATACATTATTTTTTTATTTTCTAACAGATTATTAATAAAGTAAAGTAAACCCCCTTCACTCGATTCGGGTAGACAAAAATAAAATAGTTTTCAATTTTTTTAAGAATCAAACAAAACACAATTGTTTAGAAATAAGAGAAAAAATTAACTTCGATTTGAGTTGAGGTTCAGAAAAGAAATACCTTTAATGAAATATAGATTTTAAAGAAAAAAAAATAAAATATTTAAAAAATAATTTGGGATAATATCAAATGAACATCACAACCGAAGGACTCAATTTCTGAGGAAAATTTAACTACTTAATAATAAGATTTTTTAAGAGAAAATAAAATAATTTACAGAAATTAGAAAGCCTCAATTTTTTTCAGTTAAATCAGTTTTTTCTAACAATTTTTCTTTTTTCAAATTGAATTTAATTTTAAAAAAAAATAAAAAAGAAAAAAAAGAAACAAAATAAAAAAGAATGAAAAAAAAAATTTAAATTCAAAAGAAAAAGAAAAATCAGAAATTAGAAAAAAAAAAGAAAAAAAAAAAATGACAAGACAATTAAAGAAAAAAAATAATCGTTTTTTATTTTATTGATATTGATAAGTGCCAATTACATTCTATCTACCATCATACATAATTTTCCTAAAGAAATTTAAGAGTAAAATCATAGATTTCACGATTATTAATTTATGAAAAAACTAATGATTTAGAATTTACTTGATTTAGAATTAATTCATTAAATTTCAATTCTTTTAATTTATTTAAAAATAATAATCTGTCATTTTAACCGGAAGGAGAAACCCATTATAAGATAAATTTTTTTCTTTAATTTCTTTTGGTTTATATCTTAAACATGAGTAAAATATTTATACAATTTTTTTTTATTATATAAATATGTATTTAAGCATAATTCAAATATCCTAAATTTTAGATTTTTAGAACTTTGACAATACCATAAAAATATTTTTGTTTTGCAAATAGAGAACTCTTTTTTTATTATTATGAAATATTTTGCATTTCCAACTCGTAGAATTCAACAACTTATTATATGTGTATTTAGAAAACCCCTTTTCCAGTTCGATAATATTTTTTGAATGTAAGACGATTTTATTATTTGTTCGTTTGATCAAAATTTATTAATTTTTATAAAAGAAGAAAGAGCTAAATTTTCAAATTTATTCTTGAATTTTAATTTCTTTTGATATTTACTGAAAATTTTTCCATTTTCTATTTTAAATTCTCTTTTGTCAATAATAATTGGTATATTTCTGTTTATTTTGCACATTTCAGTAATACTTGAATTAATCCAAGAATTGAAATAATGTATAGTTTTTATTTCATAATTATATATTTCCAGCCCATATGTCAACTGGTTTATTATAAAAGATTTAAAAAATCTAATTTTCCAACTATTGTTTAGAGAATTGTTATAGAATAGTTGTTTACAGTTGTTAAATTCTTCTTTTGATTTCTTTAAATTGTGACATATATTAGATATTTTATCTTTGAAAATACACAAATATGTATTTTTTTAAAAATCTTCGGATATAACTGTTTCACTTTTATTAGGTTTTAGTCAATATTTAATTATAATTTCATATATTGAATTGTTATTTTTATTTATTTGGATTAATAATTAAAACTAAATGATCATATACAAACATTTATCTATAGTTTGTTGAGGTAAAATTTTTAATAAAAGAAAATAAGAAATTATAGCAAATAAAATAAGTGCAAATGAGTTTCCTAGATCAAAACAAATAGAGTTACTAGATAAGATTAAAAAAAATAAAAATAATTACATATAAAATATTTTTTATACTATTTTTCCAATAATTTTAAAATTAATTTTTTCAAAACAGTTTTCTATATCAATCTTTATAATTTAGGTTTTATCTTTTTTCATATTTTATTTGAACTGATTCTTTTTAAAGAGTTAAAAAAAAAAAAAGAAAGAAAACAGAAACCAGAGTATCATGTTTTTTTCGAAAACCAAATTGAAATTTATGGATAAATCTTAACTAGGTTAAATTATTTTAGTGATAACTTGAATAAATGATCTTGTGAAACTTTGATTAATTAAATTTAGTCTATCTTTTCGATATACATTTTCATTCCCTTTTTGGAAGATATTAGTTATTAAATATTTCAATTGGTTCAATATAATTCTTATAATGTTTACTGAACCAATTATTAAAAGTTTTTTTGAATTGTAATAAGATATTTTTTTAACTTTTTATTTTTAATTGTGTATTATTATACTTTATTTATGTTAATAATAATGAATTTTAAAATTATATATATATATATATTTATCCTTCAAATAATTTGTTTTTTTAAGTTTTTTAATAGTATTTTTTATATTTTCAATTGGAAAAACAAATATATATTTTAAAATCTTTTTCATTTTAAATATGAAAATTTTTAATATAAATAAAATCTTTTTACTTGGTTTTGTGGAATTTTTTTTTAAATATAACCAAAATATTCTTCAATTACATTTTTATTCTTTAAACTCATTTTCATTTTTAGATGACCTTATTGTATTAATTATTTACCAAAAATTATTATTTTGAACAAATTCTCAGTTTATTTCCTCAATAAATATATCCCAAGCTTTTTATATTTTCTTTTTTTTTAGGATCCAATTTGTAGAATTAAAAAATAAATATATTGTGAAATATCATTTTTTTAAAAATTTACACTCTTCAACGATATTTGACTTTCTGAAATTATGCAAATTAAAAATTTATCCAAACATTATTAAAAAATAAAAATGGAAAAATTGATAAAAAATTAAAAATTTATTTTTTTTTTAAAATTTTTGCTTGGTTTGTAATCTTTAAAAGGAGTTGATTAAGAAAAAAAATGAATGTAAATATTTAGAAAAAAAAAAAAACTCATAATGAAAGTTTTTTTAAAAAAAGGAAAATTTGAAAATTGAGTTAATTTAGGAATAAATAATTAAAAAAAAAAAACAAACAATATTATTATAATAAGGGTTAATTGTATTTCGATAATTACTATATTCTTGAGAAATAATTTTAATTTTAGTCTTAATCAGAATGATTTGTAGATAATTTTTCACTATTTTCTTGACTTTGATTTTCAATTTCTGAGCTATTTGAATTAATAAGATTTGATTCTGCTATTGTAGCAATTGGTTTATCACGAATATCATTTTGTTTGTTTGCATCTTCTTCATTATCTTCGTCAAACCAAAATTCTTCATCGGAGAATGGTTTTTCTGCATTAGGGGTAAGTAATCTTAGAATAAAGCCAACTAATAATCCGGAGAAAAATGAAAGTGGGACAGTAATGCAAAGTGCTCCAAGTTGTCTCATTGTTTGATCGTCACCTTCTGGAAAGAGTAAATCAAAGGCCCCGTTATACAGGCTATGGTCTTGTGTTCCACAATAAACAACCAAAATGGAAGCGGCACCACCAATTATTCCTATACAAATAATGAAAATGTTTAAGTGTTGTTTGTTTTTTGATATTAACATAATTAAATTCCGATTTTTATAAGAAAATGAAAATTGTAAATATTTAATAGAGAAGCTTTTTTCCACTTTTATTAATTAAGAATAAACCCATTTTTTGTTTCAATAAATTTCAATTCAAAATTTTTAACATACCGAAATTCAATTTTTGAAAAAAAAATCTTATTGAATAAATTCTAGAAGAAATACTAAATTGGAATCATTCACTAAATTGGAATGTTAACAATTATTTATCATTTATAGTGCTAAAAAAAAAATAAATAAAAAACAAAAAAAAATAAAAATGTGTGCCTAAAAATTTTGTGGAGAGAGTATAACCAAAAAAACATTTTTGGAATATTTGGTTGAAATTCTATAACAATTATTACTCGATCAAAGTTTCGACACAAACCAACTGATTTTATTTGGGGGTTTTTATTTAAACAGGAATATACTTTAACCTAATTATTAAGTCATTGGAAAAAGTTACTCTGATCTAACGAAATAATTTCCATAATGGGAAAAAAATAAATGAAAATAAACCATAAAAAAATAATTAAATTATGATCGAAACATTTGTTAAAATAAAAAATATTTTCAAATTTGAATCTTTGTTTAGTATTCTTATTCTTGAAACTGTTTTAATTGAGCTAAAAATTTATGAATTATTACCGAGTTAAAAAAGTATTTTGTGTTTTTTAATCTTTTTTAATTTCTTAAAATCAAAACTAATAGGGTTTTAATCTTTTTTTATATGAAAATCTGAACCAATACAGGCATTAATTCTCATAAAAGCACCAGCTTGCTTCATAAAAATGACCAATGAGATAAGTTGTTATCATATATTATAATTTGTTACATTCTTATCAGATAAGAGAAAGGTAAAAAATATTAAAAAAAATCTTGATCCGAAAGACTTAGAATACTGCCATTTTCCTATTAATAAATGAAAATTTTTTGTTCAAATTGTCAAAATATTCTCTTGTCCGGATATAATTTCAAAGAAATAAACACAGCATCTTCAAAAATCAATTAAAAACGAAAATTGCCTTTTTAATATTCTAAATTTGGCTATTCATTATTGAACTTTTGAGATAAAATTAAATTTTTATAAATTGAAATTTACAAGTATAGTATAAATTTACTTTTTATAACATATTTTTATCTCATTAGTTAGTATATATGTTTAATTCTGCTCATATTTTCGAATCAATTTTAGATTTTTGTAAAATATATTTTATCTCGATGTTATCATACATGTTTGACATTTTTTTGATTGCTTGATATTTGATTGATCACATAAATTTTAGGTAATCAAGGTATATCACACCAAGACAACTTTTGTTTTTTTCTAAACTAAATTCCAAAAATTTGGACACAGTTTAAACAGTTGAAATAATAACAATACCACACTTTACATTCAATTTGGAAAGAATTTTGATTTTACAAAAAAACTATTTCATTTTTTGTCTTTTTTGTTTTTTGGTTTTCATTTCCTTTTTCCAATTACTTATCTGTTTGGTTAGATCTAGAATTTTATTTGGATGGTTGATTGAAAGGTCAGTTTTGGGTTTGTTAAATAGAAAAAATCACATACAATTAGTTGATGGTATCTTATCATTTGATCGATCAACAATTGTTGGTGAAATTTCAACAAATTTACCAATATAATTTTTTGTTCCGCTCATTTCATCATTTTAAACACCCAATTTTTATTTTTTCGTTTTATATTTTTTTTCTTTTGTTTGTATTGTAAATGGTTACTTATAAAAGCATTAATAATGGGTAACTTTAATGTAGTTTTATATTACCTTTGAAAAAATACAATAAATTCGGATTTTTTTTTTTGCCTATTTTTGATTTTGGGTATGTCCAAATTTTTGGAATGGGGTTTATTAAGGTTATGTAGCAAATTCTTTATGGTAAAAAAAATAATAAGGAATAATGATATATTTTTTTTTTCTTTTTTTAAATCATCTTTAACGAAGATTTTTGTAGATTTTTTAAATATGGTAATTCAAGAAAAATATTTGTATTATTTATGCCATGCTTTGAAAAGTGATAAAAATTATGAGATAATCCATTTTAATTTGAAGATTTGTGAATTCATCTGGGTATTTTGTTTAATCTTTTTGATTTTTTTCTTTTTTGTTTAATTGTGATCTTATTTGAAATTATACAATATTTTCTAATCTACCTATTTTTTTACCATTTAATTTGATTTTCATTAAAAATTTTACGGTAATTATTGTTTTCCATGTGGAAATGATAAGCCAACTATTAAACAAATTGCTAATTCAAAAGGAGATTTTTAAATTTTAATTGAAAAACATATTGACCGTTTTCGCGAAAAGATGACCAATTGTAAATTGATCATATTCTTGCAAAAATGCTCATCAACAACACACCCCATAATTTAATAACGTTTTATCCCATAACTACAAAATTATCTCTTTTTTAAAGCATTTTTTTTTTCGGAACATTTTTTTTAAATTTTAAAATGACCAATTTGAAAAAACAAAATAAAAGATCTTAATCGACATTGTTGTTGTTGTTTGAAAGAGAATTCCAAACAAAGAGTTTAAGAAACCAAACTAAAGAGGTACATCTTCAATTAGATGCAGTACATTTCCAATTCAAAAAAAAATTGTAACAAATGCAATTTACTCCATTCACCAAAGGAATAAGTTGAGAATAATACATTTTTTTTTTCAATATTAAATGATTTTTAATCACTATTTAATTCAACTTTTGGTAAAAATTTCGTGATCCTACTTACGCAATTTTATTTTTTTCTTTTTGTTTTAATTCTGAAATATTCCAAAACTTTTGAAATAAAAAAATGAAATTTCCATTTTTAAAATTATAAAATTGTACTTTTCGTTTGAATTTATTCTTGGCTTTTGTCCAAAAAATTTTTTTGCTTTAAATACAACAATTCATGTTAAAACGTGCATTAAATGATTATTTTTACGAGAATATAACGGTTTCAAAATCGGCACCTTCTCGTGAAAATGGTCAAGATGTCTTTCAATGTTATTTGGTTTTAGTGATGTTTGTTAATAATATTAGTAAGAGTTTTTTGTTCTATTCATTGTCTAATATTTCTCTTAATTATTTATCAGCTTTGAATTATATCACATCTTGAAAAACAACCCAAATATAAAATAAAAAAGAATTCATAAAAAATTGATTCATTTTTTAGAAAATTTAAATTCGAGTCAGAGTGTGGAAATTATCGTTCGTATTATTGGTATTGATTTCGTTATTTCATTTTTAGTAAAATAATTATAAATTTAAAGATTTAGAATAAATATAATACATACCTGGAATACCATGTAAATTGTGAACACCACAAGTATCATGTATACCAAATTTTTTTTCTAAAAAAGGAGTGATTTTATTAAATCCAATTGTTGATAAAGATCCTGCAATTAATCCAATTCCCATTGCACCTACTATTGTTATATATAAATTAGCTGATGAGCCAACGGCAACTCCACCTTTAATTGATTGAATAATTTATTAATATTTAATTAGAATAAAAAAATAAAAAAAAATATTTTATTTAACAATGAAATTTTTCTTTTTTTCCACATTTTCCCCTGGCTGGATTTTCTTTTTATTGAAAAGAAGATATACATAGGAAAAAGATCATGTGTTTAATTGCAAATACTTAAATACTGAAACACGACAGTATGTGTAATGTGAAAATAAAAAAAAAGAAAAAGCAAAGGTAAAAATATCAAAGAGTTAAAAAGCAAAATGAAATCAAAAAGAAAAAAGAAATGACAGCAATTAAACATCTATAACCTCCCAAACGAACATTCATAATCAACTATCAAATTAAATTAAATCAATCAAAAGTATCGTGGCTGTGGTTTTGGGTGCCCTTGCTTAAAAGACATCATTGTTTTGATTTTTTTTTTTGATTTATACTAATTGCTTTTTATATCCCCTTTTTTCGATTTCTTTTTTTTTTTTTTTTCTTTTTATTATGTTTGTCAATTTGTTTTTTCTTTTTCTTTATAAATTTCTTTTATTTCATTCTTTTTTTGTTGTTTTTTTAAATTTTTTTTTTTTTTTTTGCTTTTTTATCAATTTTTGTTTTTATTTTTTCAATATAAAATAATTTGGGCATGTCCTTCCAATGAACAACCGTGGAATCTATGATTATACGCTTAATTTTCCTTTTAAAAAATTTAAGTAAAAGTATATCTAGACTATAATTCACACTTCTTGAATAATGATAAACAAAGAAAAATTTTTCTTTCAACATTTTTTTTTTTTTATAATACCTTTCGAGATGGAAAATATTTAGTTATTAGGAGTTTTTTTTGGATCTTTTTGTAAAAATCTAAAATACGATTGTTGAAATACATTATTTTAGAATACTAAATTAAGTTTAAAATATTTCTAATGACTGTGTCTCATAATCTTTGAATTGGAGGTTACGAATTTGGTGAATTCGAAATTCTCTCGTAAATATATTAGGTATTCTAATAACTTAAACTCTATCAATAAATCCAGAAGGGCTTAATAAAAAGGCATTAATCAAAAAAAAAGTACAACTTTTTATGAGTGATCTATTCAAAGTTTTTATTTTTAGTGTATCTTAAATGTGAATTAAAAAAACTCTTTTATTTAATATTATTGTATTATATATATTATTATTATTGCAAATAAAAAATAATAATAATAGAGTTTTATTAAAAAAGTATTATATCATTAAATTAAAATCATTCACCATTATGAAGATGAAACTTCAGAGAAGACATATTTTTTTTTTTTAATTTTGTTAAGGTTTTTATGGGTTTTTACTTTTGTTTTTTGAAAATGTTATTTATTGTCTTTGATTTTTTCAATAATATTATTAAAGTATAATTTGAAAATTTTATTTCAAGGTTTCAATAAGGAAGAGATAAATTAATATGAGAAAATTTTTGTATTTAATAATTGGTCTGTAAAGATATCTTTTTATTATTTCGACTCCTTATGATAGAAATACGATTTTGAGAAATTGTTATCAAAATTATTTCCTTTATTAAATGGAAATCGATATTAGTGAACTAAAAATAAATTATTTTGAATATTTTTTACCCCAAAAAATTAGATTTTCGTTTAATTATCAAAATGTAGAACTTTTTAAAAATTAGGGATAATATCAATAAATATAAACATTTTTTTCCAATATTTTTTGTCACTGTGTCTAAATCCGTTCAAAGAATAACAATACTATAATTTCATTCAAATTGGAAATAATTTTCATTTTTGTAAAATATGAAAATCATTTTTTCTTTCTTTTCTGTTTTTTGTTTTCATTTCATTTTCTTTTCCAATTAAGTAATCTGTTTAGCTAAGATAGAAAAATTTTTTCGAATGTTTGATATTATGCTAACGTTGAGTTCTTCAAAATAGAAGAAGAAATAAAATTAGTTGTTGGGATCTAACCATTTGATCGATCAATAATTGTTGGTGTAATTTCAACAAATTTACCAAGACAATTTTTTTTTTATGCTCTTTCCAAAATTTTTGAATTTTGATTTTTAATTATTTATTTTTTTCTTTTGTGAGTATTGTAAATGATAAATAATTGTAAATTATTTCAATCATTCAATGGTTTTACTCATTTAGTATTTGTTATAGAATTTCTTTAATAGGATTTATTTTTTTCAAAAATTGAATTTTGGTGTTTCTGTGATGTGAAAAATTTTAAATTCTAGTTTAGGTTAATAGGTGTGATAAATTTTTGATATTTTTTAAACCCATTTATAAAGAATAATTTAAAAAAACAAAAAAGTTTCACTTAACTTTTTTACATTTTCTTTTGGGGATAATGATTTTCTCGAAACTTTTTTTCGATTATTTTTTCCTTTTGTTAAGTACTACGTTGGCAATTTACCAAATAGTCCCAAGACAATTTGTTTCAATTCCATTTCATATGTGAAGGTCTGGATCTTTAAAATATTCTCTAATTTGGATCAAAAAATCATTTTATGTCATTTTTTAAATGAAAAATGAACAAGGAATTTTCGAGATACTTAAACTCGATCAACCTTGTTAAGGATCGTGAAAATGAAAAAAGAAAAATAATCACCATTTTTTAACATTAAAAATACTCTCTCAATAAACAAATTTAAATCTAAATGATCGTATTGTCAATGATTTTTGATCATTGAGTTACTTTGAATTGTTACATTGTCTCCACAAACCATACAACCGTTCCAACCCTACTGTGAAAATTTGTAAGATGTGGAAATTAGTTGTCTATTATAAAATTGTGTTTTTTGAATTAGAAAATTCAATTTCTATCATAAGATAAAAATTTCAATTTCTCTTACTTCATTAGAGTTATTTTTTTTTGAAAAAAACCAAGAAAAAAATTAAATTTTCTCAAGAAAAGAAATCACCAAAAGCATGGAAACCATAGAAACTTCAAAGTATTTTACGATCTTTTGTTTTATAATTGTACAAACCTGAGATTTTAACAATTTTGGAAATTGAAGATCCACGTTAATGTAAGTATTTTAAAGAATTTGTTTCTCAATATACCAAAACCAAAGGAACCAAAAAAAGGATAACTTATTTTTAATCTTGGATTATAAATTTTATGATTTATGATGAGCTTTAATAACCTTTTTACGGTTTGTTGTACAAAATAAAATTTCAGAATCGAAAATCAATTCCAGGGTCTTATAAATCTTCACAGTAGTGTGGAACGGCTGTATTAATTATTACAAAGCGGTGTGATTATGTATTATTTTACTTTTTGTCTTTTTTTTTTTGGTTCTTTTTGTTTTTTCCTTGAATTAAATCTCCCAGTCATGACTAGGAGAAGAGTATATCCTCGAATTGTTTTTGGAACAACATGATCCTTGTCAAACACAAAATAGATTTTTTTTGTTCTTCTTTGAAGTTGTTTTTTTTGGTTTGGATCGTTTCTCTCAAAGCCCAATTGACAGTTTCAAGAAAAATTGGATTGAGCTTTTGTGGGAAAGGTTTGAAGAATTTTTGTTGAATGTATCCAATGGGAATTAAATTTGTTAAAATTAGTCAGTTGTTTTTGTTTGTAAAAAATAAATTTCTTTGTCAAGATGAGAAAAAATGATCTTTTCTTTTTGAGGAAATGGGAATTTTGGAGGATTCAATACAATACACAATAATTTATCAAGCTTTTGTCAAATTTTAACCAAGCCTGTAAATAACAAACAAATAAATCCAAATTTTTTGTCATATTCTCCCATTTTGGGATTTTAAATGAAAGTGACAAACCTTTTCATCTTACCCCCTAAACCAATAAACGATAGCAAAAAAACAGAAAATAAAATTATTAACAAAGTCTCAGGGTAGGGCACTTTCATATAAAAAGAAATTTTCTCCAAAAAAGTCGTTTTTTCACAACCTTCTTTTTCATGTTTTGAGATACGAGTGAGAAAATTTTATGAAAAATATTTCATTTTTTTCCTTCTTAGATCTCTACGAATAAAATTTTATGAGAATTAACAACCTCTAAATACTGGTTAGAACACAAAATAACTTAAATTTCAATTGCAAATGTAGTCGTTAAATAAAGCTATTTAAAAAAAAAAATGGTTTATTTAGCATATATATAATATATATATATATAAATATTAATTGGCTAATTGATTGATTGTGAATAAAATACTTGAACTTCACATTTTTGTGTTTTTGAAATTAAAAATCAGATTTTTTCTCGTTAATTTTAATCAGATTTGTATTTTTTATCTTTTTTGAAAATTGTTTTATCAGTAAAGAATGTTTTTTTAGTGATTGAAAGAATAAAAAGTCATTAAAAGATTAAAAAAGAAAATAAATACCAGCTAAAGTTGCATTTTGAATATCGACTGCATTGAATTTTCCTTTTTTAGTATATTAATTAAGAAATTGGTAGTTGAAGAAATTATATTCAAAATTGAGTAATTGGAAAAAACAAATTCCTAAATATCAAAGCAATTTTTATAGTTTGTGATTAAAAAAAGAAAAAAAAAAAAGAAAGTACCTTTATTCAAAAGGATTGACCAAATATAGGAAGCAACACAAGAACAGCAAAGAGATAAAACCGTGTTGACAATTACTCTAAATCTGCTTCCAGGGGCGCCAAGAGCACCATTAAAGCTAGGCCAGAATAGCCAAAGGAAAATTGTTCCGATAAAGGAAAAGACATCTGAAACATCATTTGCACCATTGTTTGGATTGCTTAAATGCTCTTTTGTTTTTCTTGAGGTTAACATAGTTGTTAGACCCAGCCCAAAATATGCTCCAAAGGTATGAATAATCATCGATCCTCCAATATCAGTTACATTCACCAAGAAGACAGAAATGTAAATATTGAATGAGTAAAAGATAATCTCAAAGAAGGCAATAAGTATTAATTGGAATGGAGTTGTTTTTCCTTTGATTTTTTTTTTTTTTTTATATTGTTTTTTCGAAATGGGAAAATTGGAGAAGGTTAGGGAAAACCAAAAGCAAAAAAGAATTAAAAATTTAAATTGGTAAATTGAAAAGTGAATTTTCGGTGTTGCGGTGTGGAAATTCAAAAGAAAAAAAAAGAAAAGAAATAGGAAAAAGTAAAAAAAAGCATAGATAGAAACGGCTCTTTGAAAAAAGTGAGTCCAACAGAAGTTTTTTTGGAAAAGACTTGCTTGAAAATCACTTAAAAAGATGATCCAAACAGTTTAAGGAACACTTTTGAAAACTTATATTACTCTCTCTTTTAAAGGCACTGCAGTTAAATGTTTTTTTGTTTTTTTTTTTTTTTTTTTTTATTTGAAATGTCTGTTGAGAAGGCTTTTTCTTACCTAAAACAGCACCGAAAGAGATCATAACCGCAGCTGCGCCAAACATCCCTTCAATTAAAGATGGAATAGTAACATCGTATCTTCTTAATTCGCCGTATTCATGGATTTGATGCCAAAATGCGTTATTAAGCAAAACCCATTGCATACAAAAGGCAGCAAGTAAAAAAGTATAACCAGCAGCAGAAAGACCGTACTTTTTCAAAAAAGTCATCAAATATCCAAAGCCAATAATGACCATAACAGCTACATCCGAGTAATATGTGTAGTAATATTCTGTTCGAAGATCATATTCTTCGCCCTTTGTTTCATCAAAAGATTCATCGTATCGGAACCAAATTGAGATTAAGATTAGAAATGCAATTTGAAAGATTCCAATAGCTGTGACAAAACCAATTTGACTTTTTTTGAATCCCATTTTATTTTTTTGTTGATTTCCAAAAAGAAAAAGAAAAAAATAAATTTATGTTCAATCTATTTTTTGAATTGTAAAAAACAAATTCTAGACATCGGCTGTTTAGAAAAAAGTGAAAAAATTTTTAACTGAAATAGGAAAGTTTAGATTTTTGTGAGTGACTTTTAACTGTTTTGTATTTTTTTCCCCAAATCCAATAAAACTCATATTACAATAAAGGTACAATTCGAATTGATAAAAAAAAGCTCATATTTCAACTTTCAAAATAAATGAGTGACCTTATTTCAAAAAGTTTATTTTTACCCATTAATTTTCTATAAAACGAATCAGACTTTTGCTGAAAAAAATTGGTACCTGGAAAAAATGTGGGTAACTTATTTTATCAAAAATTAAATATTTAATTACCAAAATTAGTCAAACTTCGGAAAACTACCAGTATTTTTTGAAAATAATTGGAATCCAAATTGAGATTAAAAGTTTTTGAAGTATAGTATTTATCTTATATTTTCTTTATTTCAATTACATCAAGATCCTTTCAAAGAAGAATGTTTGAAAAATCTTAATATTTTTATTATTAAACTAAATCTTTAAAGAAATGAAGAATTATCATTATTTTTTATCTTTGCCATTTTAGAGGTTATTTTAAAAATAAGGATTTATTGGGTTAGTTCTTTGAATTTTATATTGATTTCTTTTGTTTGAATTTTTAATCCTAAATCTTGAGATTAAATGCTATTCTTAAAAAAATTAAGTTTTCTGGTTCTAATAAGATTTTTAATGAAAAATCGAAAAATCAGAAATTGTTCATGTCCTCAATTACTTTATCTGAACAAGAATTAAGTTTTTCTCAAGTACTCAGAAAATAATTCAGATTATATACTAAGGGTTATTTCTGAAACTTGTAATTTACCTGATATGAATTGTCCAAAAAAAGTTCTTTTTCCTCCTTTTGACCACTTTTTTAAATCAAAAATTAGAATTTATTTTTTCAAACATTCTTCTTGAAGGATCTTGATGTAATTGAAATAAAGAAAATATAAGATAAATACTATACTACTAAAAAAAGTTTTAATTGTCATTTTCATTCTTATTATCTTCAAAAAATACTGATGGGTTTTGATCAGTTTAATTATGTTGGCAATTAATTTTTTAATTTTTGATAAAATAATTGTTTCAGATTTTTTCCAGTTACAAATTTTTTTCCGCAACATTCATCCTTTTTCTTAGAATTTTGGATTTGAAACAAAAAAAAAACTTTACAAAACATTTTTCTTTTTATTAAATCTCACATTTAATCTTTTTTGATTGTACACAAGGACATATAATAATGTGAATCTATTCTTATTTTAGACAATATTTGAAATTTAGTTAATATTAAAAATTGAAAATATGAAGATCAGAAAAAATCGAACATTTATTATATTTTCAATAATTTATTACAGTACTTCATAAAATTAAGAATTTTAGGTAATTTTTTTCTTCAATAATTCAGAGTATAAATAATGAATTTTAATTAGTAAATTTACTTTGATTACTCCTTTCTCATAATAAATAAATTAAATAAATAAAAAAGAGAAGAAGAAAAATAATTAAAATATTAAAGTAAAAAATATTATATCATTTGCATGACCAAATTAAAATATTTTAATTATTTTAATCAGTTATTTGTTATCATTTATTATTATTTTTTTAAATTATACCTTTTAACTAATTATTTATTGTAATTAGTGGAGTACAAAGACTCTTCTGCAATCTAGACTTGAAGTCGAGAGATTATTGATTCTCTTCAAGTAAAAACAAAAATTTGGATTTAGGGAAAATGAAAAAAAAAAAAATTATATCTTTTAACTGGAATTAATCTAGTTTTATTTGTCTGAAAATACCTAAAAAAATGAGAAATAACAGTCAATTCAATTGAAAATTTTTGAAATTTACCTTATTGTAGATTTATTGTAATAATTAAAATATAATTTTTTTTTTCTTGGCTGTTCTTTAAACTATATTTATATTATTTTGGAGTTTGGATTTTTTAATTTATTATTATATCAATTAAAGTTAAAGTGGAAAAACTATTTATTAAATTTGAAGGTTTCTTAAGATATAAAGTGTTTCTAACCATGATTTGTTTGATTTAAATTCACATAAACTTTTCTAGAAGAATAACTTTTTCATCTATTGCAATAAAACTGGCTAGTAGGGCTTATTTTTACCAGTCTTTAATTTTTGAAATCTTGGGGGGGGGGGGGGGGGGGGGGTAATTAGCGGCTATTAAAATTCTCAATCATTTATATTCACTAATAAAAAATAACCGAGAAATTTTGAAAAATAATGATTTTTTTTTTTTTTTTTGGTGGTACCGTTCCATGAATTCTCTTTAAAGAGAAAAACTTAAGATATGAAGAGATTTCATTCCCCACCCTTTCTTAGTTCTAAATTAATATTTTATTTTTTATCTCTCCACCCAAGAGGAACAAGAAAATATTATTTCATAACAAATTAATAAATAAATTAATAATTGATAGAATTTCCAATTTATAAAAATTTGAAAATTCAATAAAAATCTTGAAAAAAACAGTTTCAAAAATATGAAAAGTTACTTTCTTTAAATTTATTCTTTTCAAAATGAAATAAAGACTTCATAAATACATTCAACCTTAAGAATATTCTCTGAATTCTTTTTTTGGCTAAGATATATACATTTCTTTTAATATCAATCATCAAATATAAATAATATTTAATTTGCAAACTTTGTACAATAAAAAAATTGTATTGATTTAAATTTTTTAACAAGAAAAAAACATTATTATTTTTTTGAATATGTAATGGAAATTTCAGAAATAATCTTTAAAGTTAAAGAAAAACACTTTAAATTGATGGATGTATATATAAACTAAAATTCAAAATTTTCCACAAAGCTAGAATATTCCAAACAATCACAATAATACAATTTCATTCAAATGCATATAATTTTGATTTTTGAAAAATATGAAAATCATTTTTTCATCTTTTTGTTTTTTTTTTCATTTCATTTTTTGAATTATGTAACTCGTTTAGTTGGATCAAAATTTTTTTCAACCATTGATATTAGGCTAAAGTTGGGTTGTTCCAAATAGAAGAACTCAAATAAAATTAATTGGTAGTATCTGATCATTCGATCGATCAATATTCCTAATAGAATTTCAACAAATTTAGCAATGTATTTTTTTGTTTTGCTCTCTCGAAAATTTTTAACACATTCCTGATTTATTTGTATTGATAATTATTTATTTATTGTTTTGTGAGTATTATAATTTATAAACAAGTGTTAACATTTCAATTAGTGAATGGTTCTAATTGGGTAAATCTTCTTGAATTGATTAAATAAGTTTTTTTTTTTCACAAATCGAATTTTGGTGTACTAAAAAATTTTGAATTGGGGTTTATTTCTTCAATAAAACGGGCTCCTTTGAATGAAAAAGAGTTTATGTGTTTTCATTTTTAAAATTACTTCTTCTCTTTCAATTTAAACTCAATCCTTTCTGAATAGATAAACAAATAAAGAAAACCCAATAACTGAAATCCCAATAAATAAATATCAACCAATTTAATCCTAATTTAGATTGGAAAACATTCAAATATCTTGTTTAATACTCGAATAATTAAAGAGCAAAAAAAAAAAAAATTAAAAATGAAAGAAATTTGTAATAAAATTCAGAACTTTATTTTTTCTTGCTTTTTTATCTATTTATTTTATTTCTTGATTTGAAAAGCAATTTGAGCGTACCATTCGGTTTATTTATCTATAAAAATGATTTAGTTCTTGAAAGATTTAATTTTAATTTTTTTTGTTTTGTTGTTTTTTGTAAAATCTTTTTCTTTGGAATCCGCCTCTATTTCTATTGAAACTCTTGCTAATAAATTTTGTGTTTTCACCTCCATAAATTTTAAGTTCTCCAATCATTTTTTTTGTAACTTTATCGACCTATTTGTGATAATACATAGTAATTTTTATAGAAATTATGGTTTTATTTAAATAAATGAATTTGAATAAGTTTGAATTTAAATAGTGGGCTGAAAAAAAAGATTAAAAAAAAAAAAACAAATAAGGAATTTCCAATAAAGTGTTGCATTTTTTTTTACGTTTTATATAAAATTCTCTTTTTAAGTGGTTCTATTCTTAACTGTTAATATAGAATTCAGAGGTATTAATAATGAATGAATCAGCACATATTGTTTGAATTTTATCAAATGATGTTTCATCACAATATTTCTCAAAAAATGAAAAAAAAAATGTATTTTTTTTTTTTTTCCATTCAAAAGTGTGTACGAAAAAGTTCACCTGTTTACAGTTGGGTTATTTTTATTTCAAAAATTAAAAAAAATATCATAAGCTTTTCTAGAATTTAAAAGAATTGAGTAAAATCTTTGATTTTACTCTATTCTTTTGGACGTTAGAAAAGCGCCGTTATGTTTTCTTGAGTTTTCTGTTTATTTTGAAAATCAATAGATTTTCGTTAGGTTTTTTTGAGTTTTCTATTTATTTGTTAAGTGTTATAGGTTTTTTTATTTTAAAAGAATTGAGTAAAATCCTTGATTTTTCTCTATTATTTTGAATTCTGAAAAAGCTAGGCACTCTACGGCACTTAAAATTTTACTTTATATAACCGAGTATTATTAAAATTAATCACTTTTATTCCGAAGGCGGCGATAGAGTATAATTTCCTCTTAGGGTTATTATAGTTGACTTGATTTGAGAAATAAAACAGAAAATTCAATAAATTTTCTATTTATTTCTGAATTAAAATAAAAAAAAAAAACTAAGTTTAACCTTATTTTGGATAAATCGAATTATTAAGAAAGCAATTTTCTAAATTTATCAAAAAAAAAATCGAGCATAAACCGAATAAAAAGAGTTTAAAAAAAATATTTTTAAAATATTCTAGATTTATCAATTTCTTTCCAAAAATTTTCATTAATTTGGATTTATTTATGATATTTTTTTAATAAAATTGATATATCATTAAATATAATAAAATAATAATATAATTTTGATTTTGTCTTTGGATATAAAATTTTCTTATTTAAATAAACTAAATTTCAGAATAAATGACCCATGTTACATTTGAATTTTGAATTGTATTTGTATTGTTTTGAAGTTTTCCCCCTCACAATGTAAAGTTTGAAAATAAATCATTTTTTCTCTTATTTATTTTTTCCACAATATTTTGTTAAAATGGAAAATGAAAATGAAAATTTGGAAACAAGTAACAGATGAATTAATGAAAAAATTGGTTTCAAATATGAAAAAGAGATTAGATTTAGTTATACAAATGGAAGGAGAATCGATAAATGGGTTTTATTAATTTTTTAAATTTTCTATTTTTCATGTAATGCTTATTTCAAAATAAATGGGCATAATTTTTTTTAATTGTTTTTTTTTACTTTTTTTTATTTTATTTTTAGATGAAAAATAAATATCTCTTGAGTATATAGAACTGAATATTAAAATCGAAATTTTTATATTATAATAGATAACTTCAATTTATAAAAATATTTTTCTTTAAAATTTGATTGTTAATGGGCCAATGATTTTGAAATAGAGTTTATATTCACTTTGTATAAAGAACCTATTTTTTTATTATTTTTTATCTTTTCTTGTTAGAAAATGAATATATATTTTTATTATGATTTGAGTAGTCGAGTCATTTTAAAAAAAGTGTTCAGAGGTATCTATTAAAACTCTTTACAAACTTAATGAGAACAATTTTTTATGATTTGTCTTTTATTAAGCCATTATTCAAAACATTTTTGGTCACACCTTTTTAAAACGACTTAATTTCATATTTTTGTTCAAAATCTATTTGTAACGAAAAATTAACTCATTGAAATTTCAATATGACTTAGAATCCGGGGATAATGTACTCTTTGCCCAAATCTTAAAATTGATTCATAATCAAAAAATAGCAATATTTAGTAGAGCTAAGTTGTTTGTTTAAATGATTGGGAAGATCAAGTTAATAGAACCCAGAAAGAAGGTAAAGATAAAAAATGTTTTCATTGATCAAGTTTACCACCCACTACAAAAATAAATTTTATTCACCATTTCTCATTTTATTTTTTTTTTGACTCATATTTCGCTTTAGTACAGAGAGGGTTGCACACACTCAATGATAAACAAAAACGTGGGTGCTCTCATCTTTCAAGAACTGTAAATGTAACCTAAAATTTCATCATCCATTTTTAGAAAAAGAAAAGTCCTCTAATCAACCCGAAATACATAAAGTATTACAACTTCAAGACTCATTATTTCTTCATTGTCATTTAAAAAGAACCAATAGATACCTTTTACTTCTTGAATTGTTTTATTTATTGCTAAAACAATAGCTAATTTTAGTACATTATCACCGGACTCAAATCACATTTTAAAAATTTTTTTGAAATTTATTTCTTTAATTTTCAAAAACAAGTCCCATTCCATTCATTCCTCATCAAATTATAAAACTTTTGTTTTGAAACTGATCAGCTTAATATTTTTTTTACGAGAAAAAAAATTACATACTGCAAAGTTAGTATTTTTGAAAAAAATATGTTTGAAAAACGTAAAGCACTTCATTTAAAAATTGAAGGAATGCTTTATTGAACAAAATACCCAAAAGAAAAAAAAAATAAAATAGTACAGAAATTGTAACCTAAGACATATGATATTTTTTGTTGTTTCGCTATATATTATAGTCGTTTCAGCGCTACATTGGAAATTCAAAAGAAATAGAAATTTATTTTTTAGTAAAAATTGGATCTTGCTTTACAAACTGTAAAATTGTTATTGCAGGGTTATTTTAAACAGTAAATTTTATAATAGAAGATTAAAAATTATTTTATCCTATTTTTTGGATTTTAACATTGACAAACAAATTTATCAAAAAACTTAAATTAATGTGGATCTTCAATTTCCAAAATTGTTAAAATCTCAGGTTTTTACAATTTAATCAATAATCGAAAAACGCTTTGAAGTTTCCATGGTTTCCATGCTTTCAAGTTTCTGTGACTTTTGGTGATTTCTTTTCTTTTGAAATTCAATTTTTTTCTTTGTTTTTTTTTCAAAAAAAATTAACTCTAATGGAGTAAGAGAAGAAAAAAAAATTATCTTTTGTATTCTGATAGAAATCGAATTTTCTATTTTCATAAAAGACAAT
This sequence comes from Anaeramoeba flamelloides, assembly GCA_027625915.1. Classification (NCBI taxonomy): domain Eukaryota; family Anaeramoebidae; genus Anaeramoeba; species Anaeramoeba flamelloides. Next base: position 3,271,629 of record JANTQA010000032.1, on the reverse strand, counting down.
TTTATAACAGACAAATAATCTATATCTCTTATAGCTGTCATGGTAGGGTTGGAGCTGCTGCAACAATCTAAATATTAGCTCTTTTCGAAATTTATAACATCTCTGGAGTAATTATTAAAAACAGATAAAGTTAATTGCAACGTTTGACTTGAAGACCAGAATTTATTGTTTATTTGAAGCTGCTTTTGCTCTTTGGAAATTGTTTATTACTTTTCTTGAATTCTTTTTTGGCACTCAATTACTCTTTTTTGCATATTTTATCTCTCATTGTTGATCAGTTCTTGCAAAAGAAAAAATAAAGAAAAAAATAAAAAAAGAAATAAGATCCTTACATAAACTCTTTCTTTGTCGACATAAGACTTTTCTGGTACCCAATTGTCTCTTCTTTCTTTTTCTTCTTCTTGGAGTTTGATAGAAATTCCTGGAACTGGTCCTCTTTCAATTCTTTTCATTAAATGAGTGACATAACCAGCAATCTTTTTTATGTGAAATAAAAAAACAGAACAAAGAAGGTACAATGTTTTAGAAACCCACCATTAATTCCCATCTTAAAAAAAATAAAAAAAAAAATACAAAAAAGCAAAAAAAACACAAAAAAAACACAAAAAAAACACAAAAAAAAAAAAAAACAATCAGTTACTTTGTTTCTTAATCTTTTTGTTGGGATTGAAGCAACTTCACCACAAATTTTTTTGTTTACTTGGAAATCAATGGTAAGTTTTGTGTAATATTTTTCAACAATTAAACGTGCTGCTCTTTTTACGGTTTTTGTTCTTACTCGACCCATTTGTGAGACTAGTTATTTTTAATAAAAGAAAAAAAGTTGAGTTTTCCTATCAAAATAGCAGAGAAAACAATTTTAAGAGTTGTAAGTTGGTTGAGTAAATTTAAATGTTGTGTATTTATTCAAATAAAGGAGAGTTTTAAAAGAAAAAATTCAAAGTGATCTTACAATAAAAAAAAATGATTCTCGACTGGGTTTTGGATCCAATTTAATGTTCTGAATTCTGTCAGTGTGAAGAAATAATTTTTGTAGTGTCTCTTATTGGGCAATTTATTGGGAGATTATTTTTAGAAAACGAATAATCAGATTTCCTTAAAATTTGTCTTTTTTTTTAAGGGAATAACCATCATCCCCTAAAATTATGAAATTTCAGGATATTATTTATACAAAGGAAACTGGTTGCATTGAGTTCATTTGGAATCTCAAAAAAGGAATGGTATAAATCATAATAATTTTTTCGGAAAAATATAAATACAAACAATTAATTCTGGGATTTAAGTATCTTAAATAAATTATTTTTTTTTATTTTATTCTGTTTCCTAGCTGTATTTTCCTCTTATCAGGAATAAGAATTACAAAGGAAAAAAAAGATTATGTAACTACTTTCTAATACTGGAATACTGGAAAACGAAAATATGGGCAACTTGAAAAGATAAAATAAAAAGACAAGTCGAAAATACAACTTGAGAACAAAAATAAAAAAGAAATTATAATAATTAAAAAATAACCTAAAAATTAACATTCATTTTCAATTATCAAATTAAATTAAAATAAAACTAAAAGTATTGTGTATGTGATTTTCTGATGTTATTTTTTTTAGAAAAAATTGTTTTTTTTTTTTTAATCTATCAATTTCTTCTTATAAACTCTTTTTTAAAAACGTTTTTTTTTCTTATTCTTTTTTCCTTTTAATTGTTTAAAGATCTTTTAAAAAATTTTGAATCAAAATGAAAATTTTAATATATAATTCTACTGATTAATTGTAAAATTAATGAAATAAAATTTAAATTTCCTTTAAGAAAATTTAATTAAAAGATAACCCAAATGTAATTCACATTTCTTCAATAATAATAATAATAAATTAATTATTTTTTTTGTTATTAAACAAATAGAAAGATTTGTCTATTAAAAAATATTTTATTTAATACAAGGTAGTTTTATATTGTTTATATAATAATACATTCGGCCCTATTCTTAAGGCATTAACTTTGAATGAAAATTGAAAGCACATAAAAATTTCAAATCAAAACACATTTTTGGAAATTTTTTTAACTAATAATTTTTTTAGAATTTGAAGTTTGTGTTTTAATTTGGGTGGATTTTTACATTAATTTTCGTTCTAACCTGGTACCGTTAAAGTGTAACTGATGGTATTATCTTGAGATTTATGAAAATTTTAGTGATCATTTTTGAAAAATATTTTTTTTTTTTGTGATAAATTAAAAATTTGAAAAGCTAATTATTATATTAAGATTCCTCTACCAAGTTTTACCCAGAGATTAATTCAAAGTAATTTAATTAAATAGAAACTTTTATAACAAAAAATAAAGTTGAAATTCAAAACTTCTTTTGACAATCTTATTCTATGAAAAACATAGTCAGGTTTTTTGGTATTAAACATCAAATTTATAAAAAAAATTTTAACTTAAAATAAAATCAAAATGATTTTTAATCGGAAATCTGACTGAAAAAGAAAAGTTAAATCAATTAAAAGAAGAACTAAATTAAGTTTAATATGCCATTGATTTCAATGTTATCGATCAAAAAATAATTAAATTTTAGATCTACTTTTTTATACAAAAACCATTAATTATTCTAAACATATTAGATAAAATTCATTGATTGTATGTTTTACATAATGATATTTATTTAAACAATTAGTTAATATTATGATTTTTAATATTGTTTGGCTTGATGTAGATTTAATATATCTAATTATTTGAAAGAGTAAATTTTAATTTTTTATTATATTAAAATAATTTTGTTGAATGTTGTCAATTACCGTAGAGTGAACAGATTTTCTCTGATTTATGAAGAATTGAGTATAAGAGAGAAAATAATTTTCTTTTATTTTTTTTTTTTATAAATTTTGAAAAACTTATAAACTACTTTCGAAAAATAAGGGCCCAGTTTTTCAAATGATACTCAGGAAAACTAATTATATGAGGAACCCTGTAAATAATCATCAATAAACTAGAAGTTGATGGATAATCATCAGAAGATTAAATACTAACAAGGTGTCTTCTTTAAAATTTTTTATACGTTGAACAAAATCTATTTCATTTTTTTGTACAAAAATTTGGCTAAAAAAATCATCCAAAATTTTACAACATCTGGATATTATCGAATTTTTTTCGGTTGTAAGAGTAATTTGATTGAGAATTAAATTGAAATTTTTCATCATGTAAAAATATTAAATGTAAATCAGTGAAGAAAAATTGGCATCTGAAACTAATCGATTGAAGAAACTAACAAACAAAAAAAAATCAAATTGTCATCTGATTGTTTGAAAATTTTTTTTATTTTCTTCCAATTTTTTAGTCAAAAGTTTGGTTAGTAAATTATGAAGTAGAAAATTTTATTTAAATTACATCATTAATCAACTGCCCAACATCATATTGAAATCCAATGATTCTAGAACGAGATCTCGAAATTTGGGCCCCTATTTTTGGAATTTAGTTTATATGTATTTTTTTACGTTTTCTGTTTTATTGAAATAAATCATTTCTTTTTTAAAAAAAGTAAATATCAAAAAAAAAATTAATCTACTTAAAGAGGTTGTTTTTAAATTGAAAATAATTGAATAAAATACAATATATTAAATTTTTCGTTTAATTCTCGAAATACAATTACAATAAGATCAAATTAATACCCCATTTCAAAATAAAATAAAACAGAATTGAATATTTCAATTTATTTTAACCATTTTTTAAATATAGTAATTATTAAAACATTTTTAAAAAAAAAATTTTTTATTTTGATAATATATTGCATTTATTCAATATATCAAGTGGCTTCATTAAAATATTTAAATTATTTAATTATCAAAATATTACTAAAAGAATAGTTAAAAGTAATTATTGGTATTCTTATATTGTTTTTATTATTTTTTACATAATTATAAAGTATACCATTTATTTTTTTCCAAATATTTATTTTTTTAAAAAATCTCTTGAATTTTATATTTTATCTGTTACTTTTTTGAATTTTTTTTTAAGTGTTTCTCTTTTACTAACGAAATTCGGAAATATTTTAAGTTAGGTATTCATTTGAATTTTTAATCATTCTATACCTTGGATTAAATTTTTAATTTCAATAATTTTAAAATCCTTTTAGAATTAAGATTTAGTCATATTCAAACTTTTTTACAAGTGGTTTTTATTATCAGATATTTCCCAAAAAGTTGAACATGATTTTTTTCCCTTTTCATAAAGACTCATATATTTTGAGTAGATTTATTTTTTAATTGATAATAAAAAATCCAGATAAATATTAATACAAATCGAATCAATGACTATGGTATTCATTTCAAAATATGTTCACTAAAATAGTTTTAAAAAACAAAAAAAAAAAAAAAATAACACGTATTTGGAGAAAACAACGTACTACCTAAATTCAATTAAAACTTGAAATATCAGACGGGAAAAAATGATTTTTTTCAACAATATTATTAAGTCATAATTATACACTTTCCATTTGAAAGTGGAAAATTTTATCAAGATTTTAGAAGTTATGAAAATTATTTTTTTGAACAAAAAGAAAATAAAAAATAGTAATTTTCACTCTTCTAAAATATTAGATAAAATCGAGATCAGAATATTTTAATATATTTTATAAATGTGATAACATAAAAAGAAATAAATATAATGACTATCAAGAATCAATTAATAGATATTAATGATTTTGCAATTTAAATAGTTTTATGAGGATGGAGTTTAAGATAGATATTTTAAAATAAATTTATCCATCTTTTTACGAAAAAACTTAAAATTCTCTAAAATTATAGAAAAAAAGAATTATATGTCCTTAATAAAATTAAGTACTATTTTTTTCTGATTAATATTTTTCGAAATTAAGTTCATAACTTAATTCCATTAAACACTGTGATAATTTTTTTAGAATAAAAAGACTCTCAATTTTTGAATATTGAAAATATTTTTTTGAAATTACTGTGCACTTTTTTATTTTTTTTTGAAAAATTGGAGTTGAGAAAAGCTTGAAATCAAAGAATAAGTTAATATATTAAATTAGAATGGTTTTCCAGAAAGTTTATCTTTTTAGTTGAACTTTTTTTAATTTTACCATTTAAAACTAAAAAAAAACATTTGAAGACCAAATTAGTGCATTTTGTGAAAAGAAAATTCCCCATAATTTAGAATTTGTTTTAGTAAATGAGTTAAAACAAGATAGTGTATCGAAAAATATAGATAATTTCAAGTGTGAATTCAATGATTTTGGAAAAACATGTTTTCAAGTAAAAGCTAAATTGAAACATTATATATTTGTATTTTATCATTTAGTTTTTTTAAATGTATTAATGGAAAGTATTTGATCAGTTTTTCTTTTTTAGTGTTTTTTTGGGCCGTAGGGACATATATAAGTTAAATTTCAAAAAAAGTTGGAGAGTTTTTGTCAGAAAAAAAATTTTTTTAATGGTTTTTTTATTAAATAATAATGTATTTTACGAAAGTTTTTAGAGATAATAACCAATATAGATTAATAAATAACAATATAGTGTAATCATTTTATTTTTTGAAAGACAAATGAAAAAAGAAAAAATAATAAAAAAATAATTGACTCTAATTTTGAAATTTGGCTTATATATATATAAGCTCCATCCAAAAATGTGGGGCAAAAAAATATCCATCAATATAAGAATAAATTCTTTATTCAGTTATTAAACTCAAAACTTTAGACAAAAAAAACGAAGCCATTAATAATAATAAAACTCTTGATTAAAATTTGTGTTCATTGATCAAAGTTCAAAGAATAAAAAATAAAAATAAAAAAAAAAAAAATTGCCCCTAATTTTTGGAAAAATATCCAAAATTAGTAGTGTCTATTTAACAATCTTTAGTTCGATCTTTTTTTCAATTTTTTTTTTTTGATAATGTGTAAAATCATACTTCAATATATTTTTGATTTGATCTTTAGATTTTTTGTTTTTCATTTGATCATTAACTTTTTGTTTTTCCCATTAACTTTTTTTGTGTTTTTTTTTTTTTTTTTTTTTCTTTTTTAAAACATTTAAAAAAAGCAAACTGAATGAAAAAAAAAAAAAAAAAAACCTTTTTTTTTTTTTTTTTTATTTTGTTTATCTCACCTCTTTAATTGAAGTGTACAACTGTTCTGAGCAATTTTTCCACCAAAGTCCATCGAAGTCAACTCAATTGTTTAGAATCAAAAGAATTTTTGGTTGATTTCTTATCACATCTCTTCTGAACTTTGTTAAATTTTGGACAATAATAATAACAAAGTAAAAATGAAAAAAATGAAGAATTCGAAAAAATAATGAAATGAGAAATTTGACTCTATTATTTTTTCAAAATTAAAAATTTTGCAAAATAATTTTAATTCAAAAAAAAATATTTAGAATCCATTAATAAAACTTCAAAATACAAGAAATTAAGTATGATATGTTAAAAAACATATTATTGTTGTATATTTTGTATAATTGAATTAATATTAAGAAATAATTATTGAAATAAAAAATGCCCTATATTATTGGAAATAGCTTATAAGAGAGACAAAAAAAAAAAATTTCTAGGTTTGAAAAATTTCATGATAAATTTAGAAGCGGTTTATTGAAATAACAATTGATAAACTAATCTATCTGAAAACTTTATTATATTAGTAAAAAACAAAAAAAAATATTTCAAAAGTAAATTTTAAGTTGTTTATCAATAAATTATTATTGTTTTAAAACCATTTTTTTAATTTGAATATTTATTTTTGAATATCTCAAAATTTTCTTTCATTTGAGCAAACTATTATGGAAAAAAAAATTTTAGATTGGTTTTAATTATAAAACAATATAGTGGCGTAAATAACCCATAGTACAGTCTTCAGCTCATTACTAAAATTTTAACTTGTGTTTTTTTTTTTAATTTTTTGAGATATTTCAAGATAGGAAGACACTCTTATAATCTTGATTCAGATTTAAATTGGTCTTTGAGGTTAGATCTTTGATTAGTCGAAATGAATCAATTATATTAAATGCTTTTGTTACAGAAATGTCAATAATCCCAAAATTTTCTGAGATAAATAGATCTCCTAGTTTCAAAAAATTATCTTTTTCTCATTTTTTTTATCAAAAAATTACATATTAATCATTCAATATCTTCATAATTCCTTTTTAAAATTTCTTTAAAGTAACCTTTTTCTCATTTATATGTTATTCCCAATTGATTTGTTTCTGTTTTTATTTATACAACAAATCAATATTTGGACAGTTTGAGACTATTTTCATTAATCAATAATCGTGAAATCTATGATTTTACACTTATTTTTTCTGAAAGGAAATTTAAGTATAAGGACATCTTATAGTTTAAATTACACATCTCCCCCAATAAAAAAAAGCCAATATTTTTTTGAACATGTGTTAAATTTTTATCATTGGCTAAACCAAAAACATGAGTTAATTATATCATTTTATTAGTTTTATCTAAATTGAAATTTTCTATTTTATTTCTTTGTAAAATATAATAGAAGTTCTTGTTATCCCATTTTATTTATTTATTTATTTTTTAGCGTATTATAAAAATGCCAACCAAGTCAAAAAATTAGGTTATTCATTAGAATTAAAATCGAATTCAAAACATCAAATTAAATCAAATTAGAATTAAAAAAACCAAATTACATCTAAAGTTAAGCATGTTCAATTTAATACAATCTGATTTTCAATTGTGAGCCTTCGTAATCGTGATTTTTTTTTTTTTATTTGATGATGTTTTTTCAATTCTTGTGAAATTAATTTGCCAGAATTCAGAAATAGGTGTTAATCCAGTTTGAAATATTCCATTTTTAGATATTTTCATCTATCAGTGAAAAAAAAAGTAAAAAAATAGTTGAAAATTTTTCCTTTTCACTGGCATCTTACAATTATAAACTGATTTGAAAATTTTGATCCAGAAATATAATATGTGAAATTTTAATTTTTACATGAAAAACATTCTTATTCTCAGATTCAGTTTTTTAAAAATCTCTATTAGCACCAACATTTGATTTATATAAAAATTTATAAAAGTCTTGTTACAGAAGAAAAATTCTTCTTTGATTAGTTGGGGTTATTATAAATTTCCAAAAAAAATAAAAGAATTAAAATAATATCAAAAAATGAAATAAAACAATATAATATTCTTTTATTATCTATTAATATAAATATTCAAATGACAAAATTATTGGATAAACATAAAATAATAAAAATAATAAAATAAAAAAAAAATTATTTTTTAAAAAAAATAATCAAAAAAAAAAAAAAATAGAAAAACAAGTTTGAAAGAATTTATTGTCTGTGTTTATTCTGATCAACGGGTTATTCTTTTAAAAATGTAGATCAACTTCAATGGAACTTAGTATTGTAAATTGCTGTTCTTTGGAAACAAAGGGGTTTTTAAGATTCTTAGTATCCACACAACTTTTTGCATGAGGGTGGTTTGTAGGGTTTGCAAAGTCAAAGTTTTGTTTTCTGAAGATTTCAGGGTTACAGATGTATAAAATATTTTCGTTTTGTTGTTGGAAAATTGACGTCTTTTCATCATTTAGACTATTGTTTGAATTATTTTGTTGTGATCGATTAATGTCACACCTTTGCTCGGTTTGAAAGTTGGGCTCTAGTTTCCTATGTCGTCTAACAGTATCTTCAGTTTTATCAAAGAGATTATTCGAAAACAAATTGATTTTAATCCTTTTTCTTTTTCTTAAAAATCCATTATTTCTTTAAAGAGTTTTCAGAACAAGGTTAAGAGAGAAAAAAGAATTCAGTAAAAAAAAGACTGATCAAAAATTAGTTTTAGATATCACCTTAGGAAAAGTCACAAATGAATACAACAAAAATTGGATTTGTGATTGGTGCAGATTTTTATAATAATCAAGATCATGATCATAAGCTCTTTGAAACTTATTAGTTTTGCGATTTTTTTAAAAAATAAGAGAATCATGGTTAACAATACCTTTTAGAAGAGTAATTCATTATTAGAGTCAACAACAAAATTCAAGAAAGATTTTTTATTTGATTAAAACTGAAAAAATATAAATTCTAAAATACTCTTTAAAAAGGTGAAGTGAGGAAACCAAAAAGTCAAGAATTTGTTGTATGTTGAGAATCAAAATTAATTCACAACTGCTCAAATTGAGTTCTTTTTTTTTTGGTAATGGTTTTCAAACAAATAAATGAATAACAATACAAGTCTATTGTTTTAATATTTAGACCTAGAATCACTCATTTTCGACCAATGAAGATCAGACGATGACTTTCCATTGAGGGAATATTTACGTTTTGTAATTTTAAATTAAACATTATGATTGATCAAACAACTTACGAAATACTTTTTAAATAAATAATTCTGGTATTCTGATTGTGTGGTTGTCTCTTGGTTTTAATAATAAATAAATACAAAAATAAAATTAATAAAAATTTTTCACTGCCTTTTAAAAATATGGATTTTTCTTGAAGAACAGAAGTGAGTGTGTATTAAAAATAATATTTTTTGGTTTTTTTAAAAATAATTTTAATCAAAAAAAATATATTCATAAATTGATCAAATACAAAAATTTAAACATTGAACATTTTATTAAAAATAAACAAAGATAATTGATATTGTAGACTGATATTTTTGTTAATTTAATCTTGTTTTAAAAAAGTAAAGAATTATAGTGTTATAAAATGTTCATAATAGAACTCGATTGAAAGTAGATATTTATTTTTGTGGTTTTAACCTTTTTTTCTTCACCTTTTCAAAGGATATTGTTTGTTTGTAACAATGCATGAAAGGTACCTTTGTGAATAGTTTATTTTCGATCAACTTTGTGATTTGGTTAAATTTTGTAGTTGTTATTCGTGTAAATAAATAAAATGAATAGGGTGTGAATTAATTGATAAGATCTGTTTCATTTTTTTTTTTAAAGGGTTTTGGTGAAAAAAAATTTTCTTTTAATTCAATAAAGAAGAATTAGTGAAGAAAGCAAATATCTTGCTTGGTGAAGGTTCTGTGAGAAATGATTTTGGGAAAAGGAATATCATTTTGTTTTTGTTAATTTTTAAAACCGACTTCCTGGGGGTGGCAGTTTTGTTTACTTTCCAGCAGAACAAGTCAAAATTTCAAATATAAACATGATCAATTTTTGAGGATAAATTGAAAATCTTAATAAAAATTGTAAACTTTACTCCCATTTTATTGTTAAATATATTAATCACCAGTAACCATAAACTTTTCTCATTGGTATATTGATTTAATTCTCGGAATCTTTCGATATCTATTCTTTCATTAATTTTAAAATCTAAATAATTAATTGAGAATCTTACTAAAGCAATGAAAAAGAAAATTAAATTTTGAAATTATATTTTTCAATGATTCTCATTTTATCAATTTAAATTATTTGAATACATTTTAATTTGATAAAGATGTTTGATTATTTTGAATTTGTATTAAATTAAGAAAACTATTTTGTATTAAAAAAAATTTTTTTTTCTCTTGTTTTCCCTAACAAAATGTAAAATATTGATTAAATTATTAAAAGGAAAATCGAAAGATAATAAAAAATCTTAGTTAATAAATGTAAAAGCCAAGTTAATTATCGTAAGAGATGTTTTCGAATAAATAAAGTATTTATCTAAGGGATAATCAAAATTAATTATATTTCAGTTGTTTTCTCAATTAATTTTAAAGATTTTGATATTTTTTTTCATTTTCTACCTATTCCAAAGTATTGAAATTAATAGATTCTAAACATTTAATCAATATCTCCGATTATAATAATTATTATACACTCTATATTTATCTGTAAAATGAGAATAAAATTGACCATTTTTTTACTTAATATTATTAATTGATCTCGAAAAATCGAATTTCATTGTTTTGACAATTACCCAGGGATTTTTCTTTGATGATAAAATCAAATTATCATAATTAAACATGTGTCCAGTGTTCAAGAAGGAAGTCGAGATAAATCTCACATATATTGTCTATATTTTACTTTTTGAAGATCTTGGTGTTTTTTATCTAATAATTTTTAAAATAAGAAAGGGAAATAAAAAATTTCATTTATTAATTGTAAAATATTATCACTGATATATATATAAATACAAAATTTATTTCAATCAAGTCAAATATCGTGGATTTGATAACTTGCTTTGGAAAATGGGTTATGAAAGAATTTTATTTGTTTACACATCACATTTAAACAAAAATACATTATAGGTATTTAATTAATAATTGGAAAAAAAAATTCATTTCTGTTTTGGTTTTTTTTTTTTTTTTTTTTTTTTGGGAAATCATTTTCAGATGTAGACTGTAATTTGTATTTTTCTAATTATTTATAGAATATATTATTTATATTGTCTAATAGATATTTTTTCAGGATAGATTCAGAATCGGAAAAGAAAATTATATTCCCAAATTGAAAAAAGATAAATATGATGGTATTTTATCAGATTTGCATTTCAAAAAAGAGTTTCTTGGATATATCAAACAATCAATTTGGCAGAGATTAAGTATATTCCCCGAAATTTTTATACTTAACGAAAGCATATGCAACTCGAGTAAAATAAAATTTGGTTGTGATTAGCTTGATTTTTTTTTTTTTCTCCATACCATTTTATTATAAATAATAAAACAGCAAAAAAATATCAAAAAATAAAATAAAAAAAAAAATGTTCCCAACATTTTTTTAGTAAAATTTTAATCATTTTTTTATATTTGAAGAAAGGAAATTTTTTACTCTTAATTTCCAGGTACTTGAATATTTTATTTCGAAATTTAAACATAAAATCATAGATTTTATGATTATTCTAGTCAAGTAGATACACAAATTAAAAACTATATTGCAAAAATTTGGACACAGTTTAAACAGTTGAAAGAATAGCAATACCACACTTTAAATTCAATTTGGAAAGATTTTTGATTTTCCAAACTATTTCATTTTTTGTCTTTTTTTTTTTTTGTTTTCATTTTCTTTTTTGTCGTTACTTAATCTGTTTCGTTAGATCTGAAATTTTTTGTCAATGGTTGATAGAAGGTTAGTGTTTTGGTTGCTAAATTGAAAAAACACATACAATCGTTCGATTGAATCTTATCATTTAATCGATCAATAATTGTTGGTGAAATTTCAACTAATTTAGCAATACATTTTGTATTACAGCTCGTTTCATCATTTTGGACTTATCCATTTTGAGTTTTTCGTTTTATATTTTTTTTTTTGATTGGGATAAAATTGATTACTTATAAAAACATTAGCTCTGAGTAACTTAAATATGTTTTATATTAGGTTTGGAAAAATACAATAAATCAAGTTCTTTTTTTCCTATTTTTGATCTTGGGTGAGTCCAAATTTTTAGAATTGGGTTTTATATATAAATTCAATTTATAAAAAGATTTATTTCAAAATTATTACCTGGAAACATGTTGACACTATTATTAAATTGATAAAAAAGGACTCAAAACTAATCACTCTTTGGCGTTTTAAGTAAATAATTATCGAATTTAATCTTTGAAATTAAAAAAATAAAATAAATAATCCTTTTGAAAGTTCTATATGTGAATTATTTAAATACTGGAATACATTATTTTTGGTTTCTATTTTTAGATTTGAAAAAGGAACTAAAAAAAAATTTCCAAAATGAAAATTTTTTAATAGTGATAACGACCAAAAATGTAACAATTTATTCTTTGATAAAATTTATAATCAGATTTTATAGTACTGATTGAGCCATTGTGTAATAAAAAGATTTACATTCAATAACAACAATCTTCTAATTTTAGAGCTCTCCGTGGTATACTTGAATGCCTGAAGAGCTGTAAAAAAAAGAATTAATGAGCAAGTTGATCCTGATTTTACTAATAAAAAGAATAAAATTTGCAAAGTTTTTAATTTTTAAAGGGATAAATTTTTCACTTCATTTTTCAATTTCCTTTTTCAAATAGAAATGGAAAAAACAAACTACAACTTACTTCTATGAAAACTCGCTTTATAAAAGCAAAATATGGAAAAATCAGTGAAAATTTTTTCCCAAGTAGAATTCAAAAACCAGTAAATTTGATTTTGTAAGGCCAAATTCAACATTGGTTACTCTTTAATGAATAGACTAGTTAGCTGCAACGTAGACTATGTAGCACTGAGATCATTTACACCAATCACAATATACTTTAATTCAAGAGCAATTTCTTGTGATGTTAGATACCTGAAAGAAGAACATTTACAAATCAAAAAACCATGATAATTGATAGCAGACTTTATTTTGATTCAAATTGATTGTAAGTAAACCTTTTTGTTCTTATAAGTAAAAACAGACAAACCAGTATTTGAAAAATCAAATTAATTTTGCAAACCCCATACTGTTTTGATTTTTGTAAGAAAAAACTTACAATTGAAAAGCAAATTTGGTTAGTTTACTTTGAAAACTCCAGGGACGTTTGATTAGTCATAAAAAGCTGACACTGGGCATTATTAAAAAACAAGTCGAAAAACTTAAAGCAAAAAACCTTTTTTTTCTATTTTGACAAATTTTGTCTAAAAATGTTAAAAAAAAAAAATTAACCAAAAATCAAGATTTTGGATCAATATCGTAAACTGATAAAAAGGAATCCCTCTTTTGGTAATTATGGATAATAAGATTAATATATCAGATAACGACAATTTTTTTAAAAATTTTTTGCTTTTTGTCTTTGGAAAAAAAACTTTTTTTAAAATCAGAAAAATTGGAAAAATTTATCTTTAACTTGTTTAAATCGGTGATGTATTTCATTAATTGAAAAGATAATTTAAAATAAAATTACAAGAATGTATCGCAAAATAGTTAAAAAAAAATTCCTAATGTACCAAAAAATTTGATGACAAAAATGCCCACAAAAATTGAATATCCTTATTTTAAAAAAAACAACAAAAAGGGATTTTTTTGGTAATTCATAATTATTTTTTTTCTTTTCCACTTTAGTTTTGGTTTACAAATTTGTCCTGCTGAGAAAACCCAATTTTTTTTTAGAGTTGAGTCAAAACACAAACAAAATCCCAAACAAAGCAAAAAACACAATTACAAAGCAAAAACGAAACAAAATAAAAAAAATAAATTTGATATCCTAAAAAAATTAATGATCAAATCGGCTCTTGCATTATTAGGGTTACTCGAAAAAAACCCAAATAAAAAAACTTTCCAAATAGCATATGAAAAGTACGCTTGTGATCTTAACAAAACACTCCTGTGTGCCCTCGACAAAAAATCTTCGTTCGGAATTGTTCGGATCTTGATCGAATCTGGGGCAAAAATTAATTACAAAGATTCCAACAATGACACCCCGCTGAACCATGCGTTGCGAGTCAGCTCATCCGCCGAGGTTATCAAATACCTGCTCGAGTGTGGGAGTGATCCAAAAAGAAAGAACTTCACGGGCAAGTCCTCTTTGTATTTGTCACTTGAATATGGAAACCCAGTTTCTGTTTTGTCCCTGCTCTTTTCCAAGGAGAACGCAAATGTGCGACTAAGACTGGGGTTAACGCCGCTGCACTGCTCTGCAAAATGCGGGTCGTCTCCTGAGGTCATCAATTTTCTACTCAAACTGGGCTCCGATCCAAAGCTGTTGACCGAGAACGGTTCGTTGCCATTGCACTTGGCTGTGCAGTACAACGCGCCCCTGGAAACAATCGCCGTACTCGTCAAGGCATATAAAAAGGGCATCAACATGCGGGCAAAGTACCAACGAACCACTTTGCACTTGGCTTGCCAGAGCGAGTCTGATCATTGCGTAGTCGAGAAGCTCTTGCAAATGGGCGCAAAGGCAAGGGCCAAAGATCGATTTGGAAGAACTCCCTTCCAATTGCTCATGAAAAACAAGCCCAAATTACGCACTGTAAAATTGTTGATCGAGGCAGGAGCACACTTCACTGGTTTAGACCCTGATCACAGCACTTGTTTGCATCTCCTTTCCACAAAAAAGAATGCAAATCTGAAAGTCTTAAAATATTTGTTGAAATTCGAAATTGATTTAAATATCAAAAATTGCTTTGGGTTCACTTGCCTCCATTTGGCAATAATGGAAAAATTGGATCTCGATTATATCCGGTTATTGATTGCGCATGGCGCAGACATTACAATCGCTACTCCTAAAAATCACCATTGCTTTTCCTTAGCTGTGATATCCCGAAATAGCACCGAGACTTTAAAATTTTTTTTAAAGATCAGAAAATTCTTCCTGAAAATGAAAAAGAAGGAGAAAAAGAAAATGAAAAAGCTCATGAAAATGATCAACAGCGAAAAAAAACATAAGAAAGACAGTTCAAAAAAAATGAAACAAAAGAAATTTCAAAAAATCAAAAAATTTGTCATTAAACAAAAAAATTTCATAAAAGGTATTTTAATTTGATTTTTTTTTTATATTTTTTTTTTTTTGAAAAGCAAATTGTTAAAACCAAATTGTCCTTAGAACAATTTTATTCCAAAGTCTAATAAGGAAGCTTAATTAAATCTCTAAAGATATCACTTCTAATGTGTTTTGTTCCAGATCTTTGTCATTTTTTCAACTATTCATTATTCGTAGACAGTCAGTTCCACTATTAAGGAACAAACTTTCAACGAAATTTAAGGTCCAATAAAAATCTCAAATTAAGGCATAAAATTCAAATTCTAGTATAATTAATTTGTGACAAATAAAATTCTAAAAAATTAGCTTTAAATTGAGATTTTTTTGTGCCTTAAATTTCCTTGATAGTTTGTGCCACAAAAGTAGAACTGAGTGTAATATTTGGGAATTCGAAAGATACTATTTGTTGAAAAATTAATGTAACAAAATTTTCAAACATCTATCCAAAAAAATATTTTATATATCAAATAAAACTCTCAAATTTTTCAAAAACTTAAAAGAAGCTTAAATTATGAATTTCCTTATTTGAATTGGTATCTTTGAATAATTATATTAATTATTGAAAAGTGATTTTTTGGGAAAGCTGAATGAAAATTTTGATCTTTTTATTTGGCAATTAATAATAAATTTTCACTTGGCTTTGTTGGGAGATATTTGGGCTTTTTCAACCACTAATTAGTAAAATATTTTTTGATATGATATAAAAATTTGGATCTATTAATTCGAAACAAAGGTTATTTTAAAAAAGAGTGGAATAAAAGTTTTCAAAGTAGTTCTTCAAACTAGCAACTCACTAGTTTTAACAGGTTTGGGTAATACTTGAGAAAACTTTCCCCCCTCATTTATGAAAAACAACTCTATTGTTTTTTTTTTTTATTTTGAAATATTTTTTTTAAACAATTAGTACCCTGCCAATATACAATGATAATAAAAAAAAAATGTAATAATTTTAATTGAAAAATATATTGAAACAAAATTTTCCTGTTTTCCCAAAAAAAAATAAAACAAATAAAATAGATCATTGATGTACCCATTATCAAAGGAAAAGTAATAATAAAACCAATTTAATGAATTAAACAATAGAATTTTTCAAAATCTTTGAAACCGATTTTGGAAAGAGAAATGAAAATTTTGTGAAATGTATTTTTTAACAAATAAGTGGAATTAAAACCCATACCTTAAATCCAAATAACAAAAAAAAAAAAAAAAAAAGCTTTTTATTTGAGTATAAAATTCAAAAAATGTTTATCTTTGCTCTATATTCCTTGTTATACTTCAACATATCCCTTAAAAAGATTTTAAACCATACCATTTGAAAACAGTAGATAAATTGAAAAAAAAAAACTATTATAAAATTCCAAACTATCATTTCTAATGAAAACAACAATAGTGATAGTCTCGACCTTATTTAGAAAAAAAAACAGAATTATTTATTGATTTTTTATTTATTTGATTCTTGTCTTTTATTACAATTCTATATTTCTTACTTATAGACAAATACCGCGTTCAAAAAAAAATTCAAAGGAAAAGCATCGATTTCAATTTGTTAGATAAAAACGGTTATAATTCGCTTCATTTAGTTTGCAAATATAGAACACACCCCAAAGTAATTAAATTATTAATGCAAAAAACGGTTAATATAAATCAATTATGTGCGCAAGGGTATTCACCACTGTTGTTAACCGTTTTGAATCAAGAGAGACTAGATATTATTAAACTAATGGTCGAAAATGGGGCAAATATTCATCAATTAGATCCAAAAGGCAATAACTGTTTACACTTGTCGTGTAAGAAGCACAATATCGAAATTATAAAATATTTTTTAGATCAAGGATTGGATCCAAACTCTAGAAATGTAAATTTCTCTACACCACTCCAAATTTCCATTACTTCTAATAATAGTCTTTCTATTATAAAGTTATTATTAAAATGGGGAGGAGATTTAAATTTAATTGATAAATTTTCACACAATTGCTTACAATTGTCGATTTTATCGAGAGTGGGAAGTGAAACCATCCATTATTTGCTCCACACAGAGGGTGTTGATTTAAATATCAAAAACAAAAATGATCGTTCCGTACTTGATTTGGCAATCAAAGGGAAATTTGATACAAGCATATTAATTGGGATGATTGAAAGCGGTATCCCAATCAATGATGATTTCGTGAAACAAAATGTGCCGAGTGACAGCGATATCCTAAAGATCGTCAAATCTACAAATTCGTTATGTCTCGATATGCTAAATTTGTTTGAACGTGCAGAAAAAACAGATTTAGTTATCAATGGTATCAAAGTACACAAATTAATCATCGAATTGAGATTAGAAACAAACCACGCAACAGTTAAAAAGATTTTGGAACAAAATTATAATTATAAGCAAACAAAGTTATTTTTCAAATGGGTCTATGCCGGGCAAATCAATGAAAATTTCAAATTGATCAACCAAATTGGGAAAGAGTTCCCATCGATAAATATAAAATCAAAATCTTTAAGGAAGGGTATTGCAAATGACCTCAGGCGTTTATATCATCAAAAAAAAAATAAAGATTTTTCTTTAATTATTAGAGAAAAACAAATTAACGTAAACAGGCTAATACTTCAAGCTAGAAGCGAAACCTTCCGTGGAATGTTTATCAATATTTCAGATGATTATAAATGTGTACATGATTATACTGGAATGTCCGAAACGTCTTTAGAGAAAATCATTGAGTTCATTTGCTGTGATGGCTTTGATATCAATACAGTAACCCAGAAAAATATAGATGAAATTAATCAATATGTGGATTATTATCAATTGAACGAATTTTCAAGAATCGAATGGATTTTCGATAATAATTTAGTAAATCATTTTTAAAAAATAAAAAAATAAATAATTTGTCAAATTAATAATAGATTTTAGTTTTTAGAAATGCGAAATTTGTAAGTATACGTTCGGAATTATAATTAATTAATAACTGAATGCTTGTTGCCATTTTGTATTTTCTTTATATATATATATATATATATATTTCATTCAAAATATCAAAAAAACGAATATATTTATAAAAATAATTATGTTTGTTAATGAAATCATAACTATTTTACTTAAAATTCTCGTGAATAAAACAGAAGAGAATTAATTTAATTTCTTTTCCAAACATGGTATTTTTTTTTTTTTTTTGAAATTATTCTTATTTATATTTTTAATATAATAGATTTTTTCGCGTAAATAAGAAATAAATTCAACGATTTTTTTTGTTTTTTTTTAATTCTTGAAATGTATTTCTTAAAGATAAATGATTTTCTGTTTTTTAAAATTATTAAATAATCCAAAATTTTCAAAAATGATTTAATAAGCTGATCATGAGTAAAAGAACTTCAAATATCATTCAACTTGCAAAACCTCAAACAATATTTTTCATTGTCTATATAAACTCTTTTTTAATAAAAAGGTTAAGAAAATTTCAAGAATTATTCATAATTGAATCAAATTAATTTTATTATCATTCTAAAATATAAGAAACTCTTTAATATATATATATATATAAACACTCAACTGAATCTTTTAAACCCATTAGAACAAAATAATAAAAATTAAAATTAAATATTTTAAAAATTTAATGTACAAGTTTATTTGAAATGAGAAATTGTGTTTTGTAAACTGTAATAGGAAAAAAAATTTTAAAATCAAAAAAAAATGTTGATCAAGACGAATTGGGAAAAAGTTCTTTACATTTTATTGATAACTCATTACACGTCAACCTTTTGTTCTTTGTTCGTCTTATTTTCAAGATAAAACCGTATTATTCTGGGTGTTTTGTTGAAATTGTTTTTTTTCTTTTTTCTATGTTCCAGACATCAATCCAATAATGGTAATACTTAATTCCTATATCTTGTTCATTCGGAATCAAACTTAAACTGTTTCCATACTTATACTGATAGATTATTTCCAAATTTGTTTCTTCTTATCTTGTTTTTTTCATTTTCCAACTGATCAATATCCATAAATAAAAAAAACTAAAACATGAAAAAATGAATAATTAAAATGTAAGATCATTAATAAGTAATTATCTTATTAACAATCAAATTTAATAGGATTGTGGTTTGAGAGGTGTGCTCATTTTTTGAAAAGGAGTTTACATTGATAGGTGATGAGCTAAAAAGTGTCTGGATATAATTTTACATTGAAATGGTTGTTGGAAATTTCTACCCAAGAGTTTAAGAAACCACAATAAAGAGATAGGTCTTGAACTCCATGAATCTTAATAATATATATAAGCTTAATTTCAAAAATAGGGGCAGATTTTTCATCAGTAAAAAATTTATTTAATTGTTTTTTTTTTTGAATAATAATGTATTTTACCAAAGTTTTTAGAGATAATAACCAATATAGGTCAATAAATAAAAATATAGTGTAATCATTTTATTTTTTAAAAGACAAATGAAAAAAAGAAAAAAATAATAATAATAAATTTTGCCCCTAATTTTGAAATTTTGCTTGGAAAAAAAAGCAATAAATGTAATTTACAAAATAAATTTAATATAAATGTACAAAATAATATATATTTAATTTAAATGAATTCTAATAAACCTTTAATTCAACTTTTTATGAAAATTTTCATGGTCCTATATAAAAAAATTTTATTTTTTACTTTATGTTTTTAATTTATACGATATATTGCTTAAAGATGTTATAATTGAAAAAAATTTTCTATTTTTAATAATGATAAATATGTCGTTTTAGTTCAAATTCATTTGAAAATTTTTTAAAATTTTTTTTTGCTTTAAATATACCAATTCATGTTTAAACTGGGGTTTATTGATTATTTTGTTTAGATATTTATCAGGTTATAAAGCTCTCTTTTCTTTTGAACATGATTTATACTGTTAATTTCAAATAACCCCAAAAACTTTTTATTTCATACCTTTTTTAGATTTGTTTTACTCAACTTTAAAAATAGTTCTTTACAAAGAACAACCTAAACAACAAGGTTTTCGAACAGTTAAACAATTTAAATACTTTATCCATTTTTTTGATTTTGATTTTACAAATTCATATAGAGGAAAAAAAAAAAAATTAAACAGAACACCCAATATAGTTGAAATATGTGATAGTTAACTAAAAATTCTATTGGTAGTTTAATGTTCTAAACTATTCAATTTTTTTTTCAAAAAAAAAAACCGAATAAAGTAAAACTTTTATTTTAATAATATTTTGAATAAAAAATTCAGGGAAAAAGATATCTAAAATAAAACAAAATTCAAAGTAATTTGTAGAAATTATTTGGATTTTTTTATAGAGATTACTTTTTACAAGATCTAATAATAAATTAATTAAATTTTATTTTCAAATTTTCACCTTATTATATTTAGCAATTATTTGAAGAATATTTTATTCTGAAATGTAGGCTTTATCAAAATATTTTAGAGATTATCAAAATGCTTTTTTTAATTCTGATAAATTCGAAAAAATTTTTTGAACAATTTTTTGTCATTTCAATTTTTGTAAATCTTAGACCTTAACCTTAAAAATAGTTTTTGAGAAAGAATATATTAAAGTTAAACTCAATTTTTAAATCATGAAAATGCTATATTCAAAGCTAAGATAACAAAATTTTCAATAGGAAAAATGGATTAAAAAGTTACAAACAGTTATTTAATTTTATCAGTAATTATTTTTTTTCAAAATATTATCAATAAACCAGAATTTCAAGTTTCATTAGTACCCACTCTCGATCTCTTTTATTATATTATCTATTTTCAAAGGAAATTCATTTTACACCGTAATATATTTTTTTTTTATTTTTTCACAAGTTTTTGTTAGTTGACATAAAAATTTAACAAATGTATATTGAAATAAAAAACTACAAAACCTTTTGATGAATTTATCAGTAGATCGAAATTTGTGATATCTATTTATATTTTTGTTCCATTTTCTACTATGTTTTTTTTTTTTTCTAAAAATCAAAAAGAAACTCACGTTTCAGAAATGAAAAAAGGAATCAAACGAAATTTCAAATTTAGATAAACATATTTTTCAAAAAATACCGTAATTCCTAATATCAACACTTTTAGAAATTCCAAGGTCAACCAACCCTAATGAGTTAAGAAATTTGTCCACCTTTACATCCAAAACGAAATTATTTGTGTAACATTTTTCACATTTTTTATTTGCTTGAATGTCTTTCTATTCTTTTAGTGAAGAATTTAAAGACTTTGCAAAGGTCTTAAAATCAGCATTTCAAACCTTTTATTCAATAATATTAGTCAACCGTGAACGGCGATCTCGCTGGTATGACAAGACAAATAACGATCCAGAATTTACTTTTAATCTCGATTTACCACCAACCTCCAAAAACAAAAAACTGAAGATTGAAATACAGTCAGAAATGGAAATGAATTTAGAAATCCTGGTTTATTTAAAAAAAGTGAGGGGAATCGACTCTCGTGCCTTCTTAAATAATGTGAACAAAAAGGAAACGATAAAAACATATCAATTTAAAAAAAAGATACCTAAAAGGCTCAAGCAAAAGAAGAAATTTGGGACCATCCTTTTAGAACAGTGGAACCTCTCTTGTTCTTCAACTGGTTTAACAAGTAGTACTGATATTAATTCGTTTGCCTCTTCTCTTTCATTAGTTTTTAGATCAATAATTTCATTTTTAAAAATCCTTCCTACGCAACAATTGGTTAATAAACAAAAGGTTTCAAAAACCTCACGCTTTATTATAGTGATCGAGAAAAAACTATATTCTCGGCAAAAAGAAGAGGGATCCACAAAACAAACAACAATAAGGGATCCAATTTTTTATTCCCATGACCATTATCTAAAAAAAAAAGAAAAAGAAAAGGAAAAAGAAAATGAAAATGAAAAAGAAAAAGAAAAAGAAAAAGAAAAAGAAAAAGAAAAAGAAAAAGAAAAAGAAAATGAAAAGGAAAATGAAAAAGAAAAAGAAAAAGAAATAGAAAAAGAAAACGAAAAAGAAAAGGAGAAGGAGAAGGAAAAAAAGAATTTACCATCAATAGAAAAAGAAGAAACAAACCAAGAAAATAAGAGAACAAAAGAAGAACAAGCCAATTTAAAAATAAACCAAATATCTTCTCTTAGTTCACAACCAAATTCCAGCCAGGGCACAATATCAAAAAGACAAATATTTGGAAGGAAAAAAACTGTTAATAAAACAAAGCAAAGAACAAATTTCAAATTTGCACAAATTAAAAATGGTACCACTAATTATATCCAAATCCAAGTTGAATATCGAAAAAATGTTGACAATTTATTACAATTAATGAACCCTGTATCTTATTCCATACCCAAATATTTGGATTTAAAAAGATATAAATCAGAAAGTTATTTAAAAAATTATCTGGAAAAGAAAACCAAAACAAGAAGACAAAAAAAGAAGTTAAAATTATCTCAAAAAAAAGAAACTTTAAAACCAATTGACTATAGCGAACAGCCAAGGCAAAGATATTTTAATCAAATATCTTCTCCGATCAAAATTCAAAGATTAAAAAATAAAAATTCTAATTTCTCTTCAATTGAAGACAAAACTAGAGCGTATACTTACACAAACCATAAGACAAATCTACATTCCCCCCCATTCCAAGTCCCAAATTCTTATTTTTTCCCTTCCACAGTGGGATTCCCCAGTTATTTTAATCAGCAAATAAATTATAATATCCCAAATTCAAGCTCATTAAAGGATACAGATTACCAATCGAATGGTAGCTTTTCAAATTCTTCAATAAAAAATAATTCAAATATAATCAAAACTAATACATCACAAACAACTTCTCAAACAAAATCGGATATTTTCAACTTTCAAGGCAGTTCAGAAAAAATTAATTTAAATTCCAATCCCAATTCTAAATTGAATGAATCATCAAACGAGCAAGAACCCCCTTTAGAAATAAAAATTCAAGAGATTGAACCAATTAAATTAGATAGGTTTAAAGAAAGTGTGAATTCTTTTTGGGACGTTCAAACAATAATTAACCAACTCGATAACTTGGATAAATCAAGAAAAAACTTGAAAAAATGATATTACTTATCCATTTTTTATTTATTTATTTTATTTAGCCTTAAATAATTATCTCTATTTATATATTATCAATATTTTGTCCACCTTCTATTTTTTTTATTTTTTTAAATTTTATTGTTTTGAAATGCTTTTGAAGTTATAGGATATGAATTATTTTGAAAATATTAAAGCCTCAAAAACACACAAAAAAAAAAAATGAATTGAAAAAAAAGAAATTTAAAATGGAACTTTGATATTAAAAATGTTTTCAATTCCACAATGAAATTACTTATATTTGGAAAATGGGCAATAATAAAATATTAAATACACAATAATAATAAAAAAAAAAAAAAATGGTTTTTTTCATTATTTAAAAATACTTTACTTTTATTTTATTTAAATTTTGAAATCGATCCTTCAATACAATTTTTTTGAAGGCAATTATAAATTATATTAAAATTGGTTAAATTATTTTGTTATTACTATTTCTAAAACAAAAAAATTTTATAATTAATTAATAATTTATAAAATCGATGTAATTTTAATTTAAACACCATTTCAACAATTGTTACTCGCCTAAATTAATAAATTGAAATCCAAAAAAACTCCTTTTCAATCAAAGGTGTCCAGTTTCATTCAAGAAATAGAACATATTCTATGAGCTTAATACAGTATTCTTCTCAAAATTAATTTTCAATTTTGAGATCAGATCATTTTTTCTTTAATTTAGCCAATTGTTTTTTTCTTTTTTGTTTTTTAAAAGCAAATTTGAAAAAAAAAAAAAACAAATTTTTGAAACTCCAAATTAACATTACAGAAAATTAAATTTTTGTAATTTCTTTTAAAATTCATACATTTGTCCTTAAAAAGTCTTATTGTCAAGAATTTTAATTTTCCACAAGAAATTGAGAAATTTTGCCCAAGACTTTCCAATGAAAGACTCGTAAAAATTTTTAACATTTTTTATTTTTTCAAAAAAATATGGTTTATTCAAGTATTTCTTTAATGAATATTAACTTTCATTCGAAGTTTATAATTTCTCTTATTTCGAAACACTCATTTGTTGATTTATTCTGAAAAAAATTTTTTTTTTATTTTTATTTTATTCTTTTAGGGAGGAGTTTTTAATCCCTCTTGTTTGCCCGAATTCCTAAATCACAATTTATTAATTTTGATGAAGATTCAAAAATTAATTATTATATACTAATGTTAATATTTAGGATGAATCTCTTTTTCTAATAATATCAAAAATAGTAATAATATTATTTTTTAATATACTAGAAATATTAAAGTTTTTTAATTCATATATCCAGATTTTACGATTCTTTCAAAAGGCTAGGCAGTCTTTAGGTTCTCTAGTTTTCGAAAGAATTGTGTAAAATCTTTGATTATACTCTATTCTTTTAAATTCTGGAAAACCGCAGTCACCTTTTCTTGAGTTTTTTAAATGCTTTGGAAAATCAATAGATTTTTGTTAGGGTTTTTTACTTTAGAAATAAACTGAAAATGTTAAATAAATTTTCGGTTTATTTATAAAGTAAAAAATACCTAGAAAACTTCACAAATAAAATATAAAATCCCAAAAAAACCTAGAAAATTTCACAAATAAAATATAAAACCTTAAGAAAATGATTGTTAGTTTTTTTTTTAATTTTAGAAATTAAAAGAAAATTTCAAAAATTTTCTTTTTTTTTCTTAAATTTTAAAAAAAAAACACCATTAGCTTTTAAATAATTCAAAAGAATAGAGAAAAATCGAAAATTTTATTCGATTCTTTTGAATTCTCGAAAACCTAGGCACTCCACGACACTCTACGGCACTTGGCGACACGAATTTTTTTTAATATTATGTTGAATAAAAAATATTTTTAAATCTTTTTAGACTTTATAACTTGGACTATTTTACAGTTGATTAATTCGATATTTATCAAGTTCAAAATCGAATTCTTTTAGGTGTTTGATTGTGAGTAAATATTTTCCAATTTCTTTTCTCTGCATTTAAGATTTTTAACTATTTCATGAAATTTTAAAAAAGTTAATTTTTAAATTATTTTAAATCTTTTTTTATATACCGTTTTTCTTGCTAAGTCTATTTTTGCTTCAGTTTTATAAATAATCCTAGGAAAGTGTTTATTGATTAATAAAAATTTTGTTACTTTTTTATTATTTCAAACATCAAAATCATTGAAATCTTATTTTGTCAGATCAAATATTTCTAATCCATATAGCAATTTGCAATATATAAGACCGCTTTAAAACAATGGATTTTCAATACATTGGTAAATTTCTTTCGTTGTAAAATATTGGTTATTTTTTTGAAATTGGTTAGAACTTCATCAAGGTTGAATTTTAGATGAGTTTTTTTGTCTAACCAAATCCCCCTATCTAAAATTTTCTTTGGATTGAAAAAAAAAGAATATTTTAAAACAATTAAAGTTGGAAATTAAAAGAAAATTATGAAATTATTAAAAATGAAAATTTTAACTTTAATATAACTTACTATCTAAAATTTAAATATAGTACAACTTATCTTCAATTTCACACTTTTACGAATGGACTAAATAGATACTCATATGTCTTGATCAAATTATTATTTTTTTCAATAAATATATTTTTAAAGAAATGAACGAAAAGAAAAAAAGTAAATTAATGTTATGATCAAAAGATAATTATTCTTTGGTTTTTACTTTGGCTAGTCATTTGATTTTCTATGGGAATGGTTAATAATGATGAATGAAGGAATAATCCTTGACTCTCAATAAAATTTTTGTATCAGGTTCAAGAAACAATAAAAATTCACAATCTAAATAAATAATTAAATATATTGAATAATTTTAATTCTCTTTAGTTGAGAATTTTTCTTCAATCAACTATTTGTTTAAAAAAAGTAATTTAAATTCAAAATAATATACAAAAAGGTTGAACCTAAAATATCTAAATCCGAGATTTTTGATCATTTCTCCTTATCTTTTTTTTTATTGATCCAATCATTACTAACACTTTTAAATTCGAGAATAGTCCGATTAGAGTAAGAGTGTTATACCAAAAGTCTAAAAAATTCACTTCTTTATCAATTTTTAATTGGATCAGAAAAATAATTATTAATTTTTGTTGTTTTTTATACATTTTAATCATTTATGAAATTTGCTTCATCATAAATTCATATATAATTAAAGTAGACTGTAATCGAAAGTAAAATATATGAGTGTTAGATTGTCACAAAAAGCTTGAAAAAATCTATTATAAATATTATTGAACAATGAATTATTACATTTTTACTTGTGATCTCAATCAAAAATTTTTACTTTTTGGAAAATTTGATTTTAATGCATTATTTTTCTAAATATAAACGGAAATTCATAATAAAGGGACTTTTCTTATTTTTACATTTTTTTTTCGTTTTTTTTTATTTTATGAAAAAAAAAATTTTCCTGTGTATAGAACTGAATTTAAAAATCGTAATATTTTTATTAGAATGGATAAATTTTGATTTTTAATTGGTTAAAGATTTTGAAATGGATATTACATATGATTGAAACTAAAATAATTCTTAATTAATATTTACTAATTAATAATTGAAAAAACCTCCAAATTAATCTTGTTTTTTAATTGTTTAATTTCAAGATTTACTAAATAATGGTTCATAATAAAAACTAAAAGATATAACAATTTTCATTCCTTTTAATAAAAGCTAATAGATACATCAATCTCTTTCAAAGAACTGAAATTAATTTGTCAAAAAAAATCTATTCTTTAATTATTTACTTTTTTTAGTTAATTATTCTATTTTTTAGTGACTAATCTACCTTTCAAGAAAAATTTAAGAAATATATTTTTCAATAGGAATCCTTCAAAGTTGAAAAATATTTTTCAGAAATTTGTTTTATAAATTGATCGTTTTCAAAAATAAAATTAAAACAAGGACGAATGTAAAATAACTCCATTTCAAATAAAACTCCAGTGATCAAAATAATGCGTTAACAACATCTGTAAACTGTATATGAAAATATAATCCGTGATTTATTTTCTTCTTGTTACAATCCAACATCCAATTTACTACTAAATAGTATAAAGAAGTTGAAATCAATTTGGAAAATAAAATCCTTGATATTTTCAGTACTTTAGTCAAAATAAAGCGTGTAAAACAATTTAATCCATTTTTCAAAATAAAAAGAGTGTTTTTTTTTTTTGTTATAGAAGGCCAATACATCAACCGATCAAAGAAACTGATAATAAACCCTAAATAAATATGATACTGGTTTCTTAAAGTATCTATTATTTCAAAAGAAATTCTAAAAATAAAGGATTAAATTGCAAAATTTATCTCAAAAAATTGAGTAAATTTTTAATATAATTTAAGCAAAAAAAATAGATAAAACGATTCCAAAAAATTTTGAACTAATTATGTTCCAAATTTAAATTTTACTGAAAATATCCAGATTTTTACATTCAAAATCGATTTGAACTTAGGTATACTATTCGATTGGAGATTGTCTTGGAACAAGAAGAAAAAAAAACACGGACTATATTTTGAAACACAGATTATAGTCGTTGTATACGCATAATTTTGATCACTGTAAATATTATCTTAGGAATAAATTAGTTGAACTTTTTCAATCCTAATATACTCAATTTTTACAGAAATTTTTTTATAAATTTGATTGATACTGTTAAATTCTAATAAATTTCAAAAAATTTTTAGTTCAATATCCTTTTTGATAAATCTTCGAACTGTTTCTTATCAAACAGTCCACTGAAAAAGAATATTTTGAAGAGCAACTAATTTTACAGAGTTCCCTAAAATTTCACTTCATAAAATACTTTATTCCAAGCGAGATCATAAAAATTTCAAAAAGGAAAATCAAGTAAAAATTTCCAAACATAAATTGCACATTATCAGTAGAACAATTTTCAAAAAATTAAACCTATTTTTGAGATAAATTTTTTGATTTGATCCTTAATTTTTGGAGTTTCTTTTTAAATAATCAAACTTTAAGAAATATGTATCATCTTTTCTTAGATTTTATTGCCATTTTCTTGGAATGATTACTGTATAGGTCTTCTATAACAAAAACACATTATTTTTATTTCGAAACTCAGATTAAACTTATCTGCAGGTATTATTAAGTCAACAATATTTCAAATTTAAAAAAGAGAATTAATTATATTAATAAATTGGTTTTGATTGGTGGGTTTTGTAATTCAACTAATGTATTCGTTAAATAATTTCGATTAAAAAAAAGAAAATACCAAAATTTCTTTATCCAAATTATAAATTATGAAATGTCTTCAACAATTCCCAGTGTCACAACATAAGAGACCAAATTGTCAGGAATTGTTCTCATTTTTTTCATTTTGTTTTTATTTTCAATACACAAATGGGAAACAAACAAAAAAAAATTAAAGAACGAAGAAAAAAAGAATTGTCTAAAAGTGAAAAAATTGAAAAGGCACTTCAACAAGAAAAAGAATTTCAAAAGCAAGAAATTAAAGTAACACATCTCTTTTTTCTTTTTTCTTTTTTTAAATCCCAAAAAAAGCACAGCAAAACTTTTCAAATTGAATAAATTGGAATTTTTTATTCATACTCCAATTTTATCACAATTTTTATCAAGATCTAGATCTTTAACCTGTTGTTTTAAATTCACTCACAATGAGTAAAGGAAATCTTTGTCTGAATAATTGAATGATTATGATGAACAACTTTTTTTTTGTAAAAGCTAAGGATTACGCTTTTTGAGAATGAAAAAAAACGATTATTTATTTCTCTTTTAATTACCACTCTATCAATATCTTATAAAACCACCATAACGATATATAAAAAAAATATTTTAATCAAAAAAAAAAGGAAGAAATCAATTAAAATTATCAAAAATTGATTTATGAGATCAAAATTTTGAGATTCTTTTTCATTTTTCGATGTGTTAAAAATTAAAAAGAATCTTTCTTTTTACTTTTCTTAATCATTTTAAAAAAAAAAGAATTTTTCATTGAAAAAACACTTGATAAATTTTCAAAGAAGTAACTAAAATTTTTCTCAAAATACTTTTGAATAATTCAAAACAAAACAAAAAAAATAAATAATCTAAAAAAGAGTTTTTTTTTTATTCATTTTACTCGTATAAAATTAAAAAATGATTCCAAACCATCTAAATTTCATTTCTAACTGGAAAAACATAAGACCAAATTTATGAGAAGTAATGTTTGAATCTAGTTGAATAAAACTTTGTCCAAAGTTTGAAATTTGGATCCTTTTCTTGTGTGTTTTTTCAATTCAATGGTTTAGGAGTGTTTGTTCTTTCTATTAAAATTTTCTCCTTATTTTTAAAGATTTTGAAATCTGTATTGTTTTCTTGGGTTTTTTTTGATCAATAGTTTGTACCTGTTTATATTATTCTTATGATAATTTCTTCTTCCTATCAAAGGTTTAAAAACCTGTTCAATGTAGTGTGGAATTGTTTTCTCTTTTTATTGTTTTTCAGTGGATTGAGGGTTTGTTTTTTGTAAGTTCATGAGGAGTCTTTTGGCGCATCTTCTTTTTTTGGTCACTCTTTTTTCAGTTTTTTGCAGGTTCTGTTTTAGTTTTTAATTTATTACCAAATTGTGTACAAGTTCGAATATTTTTTTTTTGAAAAAAAAATTACAAATAAAAATGATTTTTTTCAAATGGGAATTTTGCTTTCAAAAATTGAAGAGTGATTTTGGATTATCCTTCTAAATAAAAAAAAAACAAAGGTGGTATATTTTTACCAATTAAAAAAAATTTCACAAATTTTTGGAACACAAACAACATTTTTTGAAATGAAAAAACTTTTATTTTTGGAGTATTAACCCCGATACTCATGTTTTCAAATCACCAACTAAAAGAAGAAGAAGAAGAAGATTCTAATGATTTTTTCCATATTTACTCGATTTCGGAAACAAATTTCCGGAAAATTTTTCAAAAGGGAAAAGAAAAGCAAAACCAAAAAAAAATCTCAACATTTAAACAATAAAACCTCATTTGTTCTTAAATTTCAATGAGATCTATTGTTGTTTCCTTACCAGATTCGAATTTTGGAAACCATTTTTAAAAAAATTCATTTTTAAAAACCCCGATAAAATTCATGCTAAGTTGAAGAACGATCAACTAAGACCTAAAATAACAAAGAATTCACAGTATACACAAGATAATCTTTTTTCTCCGTTTTAAGTACCATAATCCTTAAATGTGGTTGGAATGAAATCAAATTCTAAATACATTTTTTTTTTCAAAGTTATGATATTTTGAAATTTGGGTAACTGGGTTTTTTCTTACAACCCAATGTTGAACAAAAAATGAAACAACACAAAAACACTATTTTGTCGAAAGGGATTTTTTGAAATAAAAGGATTGAATGTAATTCCCATAATAATTACTTTTCGATGTATTCGGGTTGAAAATGGGTTAAAAATTTTACACTTTTAAATTCAACATTTGATTATATCTGGATTTTTAGTTTACATAAAAAAATCTTCTTAAGGATGGGTAACCAAATGAATTCGTAATCTATCACCCAAGTACCAACTATTTGTGTTGGTTTAAGTGGTTACGATCTGGTCTTGAAGAATTAAATTTTTTTTTTTTTTGGTTTTTATTTTTTATAATTGCATAAAATCCAATTGTCAAGTAATTAAAAATAGATCTAAGATCACATTTTTTCCATTTGTTTTCAATTCCACTGTGAAATTAGTAATTTGGTACTAATTGGACAGCGAAATTTAATAATTTCCCCAAAATTCAATATTACTCTGAATTAATACTTTGTAGTTGGCTTACATTTACAAAAGAACAAAAAAAAAATCGAAAAAAACTCCAATTTTTGCAAAAAAAAAATTATTACAACATGTCAATAGTAGATCACAAACAAGTTGATCAACAATAATAGTTCGCATTTGTATTGTATATTTCAAATTCATTTGGAATGCCCATCCTTAATTTTCTCCTTTGATTTGAAAAAAAACTTTTTGTCTCGATAATCTATACATACTTACTTTTAGTTTTAAGGATTGGGTAATAAATATACGACAGCACACAGAATTTAAAGATGAAATGAATTTTTTTTTCCATTCAAGGTGTTTGTTTAAAATTGAAAAAAAAAAAAATAATTAAGAGGTTAGTATTTTTTAAAACTCAAATGGAAATCTTTTCAAGATCTTAAAATTGTTTTTTTGTAATTTGTGTTTTGACTTCTGAAAAGGATGGGTTAACCCCATTTAAACAATTTATTAATTATGAGTCTCTTTTTTGAAATCTAAAATTTCATGTATTTCCAATAAAAAACTAAATAAAAAAGCAACCTATTATTTTTATTAACAATTAAATTAATTCTTGAATATTGCGTGTAACATATTTTTAGTTTTATGTCGGAAAGTATTGATTTTTTTAGAAAATTTTTTATTTGGTTATTATTTTTAATTACTTAATCTTTCAAATTCTAATCTCATCAAATAAAATTAATAGAAGCACAGGTAATTAAATAAATCAAAATTTGATAAAATTTTTACAAAAATTTATCAATTAAATTGAGATTTATTATGCAAAAATTTTTATTTTTCAAAGTATGAAAAAAGTTGTTTTCTTGTTTGAAAAAAATGAAAAAGAACTTAAAAATAAAGTTTTAATTTTGATAATTTTTTCTCAAATAATTATCTGGACTTACTCATATGAATTTTTTTAACAATTTAAATCATTTTTGTTAGAAAAAAATTGATTTTGAATTTTGAGGATAAAATTAACTAATTCCCAAATTTCTTGATTAAAATTTATTTGAAAAAATCAAATTTCGTATCTTATAACAAAAACACAGTTTCTAAGTAAAATTTGCAAATGACTTTAAAACTATCATAGTTATATCTATCCATATCAAAACAATTGAATATTTTTCACTTTGTTCTAATAAATCAAAAATTTTTATTTACAAAAGAATTATCACAAAAAAGAAAAAAAATCTTTATATTAATATTTATTATAACAAAGGATATTTGTGGTCTAACAGTGATGAAAATATTCATAAACAGAAAACATAGTAAAAACATTTTATTATTAAAGGAATAAAATCTATTTAAATAATTATCTTTTTCATAAAAAATGGAAAAAAATTTGATCTCATTTGAAAAAATTTTCTTTTCTGAGTTTCTTAATAGAACAGAATTTTTTGACACTTTCAATATAAATAATCAGAAAGTACGGAATTTCACCAATAACAGGTTTTAATATTTTGTACACTATCTGTGTAGAAATACTGATCCCTTGAATACCTTTTTTTCAGCTTAACTCTAACTAATTAACATTTTTTCCTTTCCAATAAGAAGTTTCGAAGAACGATTTTAAGAACTTTTTTGGTTGAAAAAATTAATTCTTTGTGCACAATTATTGAAATTGTAGAATTTCAATACATTTCTTTTTCAATCTTTAATCCATTTTTTGATAACTCTTTTAACATCAAAAAAAAAAAAAAAAAAAAATCATACTTGACTAACCATGTTAAATTAAATTTTCTCTCTGAAGGGATTTGTTTGATTCATAGATTTTAAAAACAAAAATAATCACTTAAATAAAGAAACTGATTTAATGTTTGGTTTGGTTTTTAAAAAGTTGAG
This sequence comes from Anaeramoeba flamelloides, assembly GCA_027625915.1. Classification (NCBI taxonomy): domain Eukaryota; family Anaeramoebidae; genus Anaeramoeba; species Anaeramoeba flamelloides. The sequence goes on along the minus strand of JANTQA010000032.1, from coordinate 3,238,652 downwards.
CTAACAAAGGAAAAAATATTTTTTTCTTTTTATTGGCAATTAAAAAGTTTTTTATTTTAGTTAGCTTCCTTTAATTTTAATTTATTAATTTTCCATTGCTATTTTGACGACTGTTAGATTTAATTTTTCAAAAAGTCGATTTTTTTTTTTATATAATTATCTTTTTTCTGAAAACTAACTGTTTTTTTTTTTTGATTCTAATTTTCATTTTACAAATGATATTCATAGTAATAAATTAAAAATATCAAAAAGATTCAATTTTTCACTTTAGGTTCCAAAAATTGTGAAATTTTTTCTTTTATTTTTTAAAACTAAACAACACCGATTTATGATAATTTTTTCTTTTTATTTCAAAAAGTATTATTATTTAAAATTTTAATCACCCATTTAATCTATGTTTTGTTCTTCTTCTTTTTTTTATACAAAACAATTCACGATATTTATTTTATTCTTATTTTTATTACTATTTATTTATTTTTTAAACAATAGTTTTTACTCTTAGGTAAGATAGAATTCCCAGATTTAATATATGAGACAGCCTTTTCGTTTTCCCTTTCCCCATTTCTTTCTTTCTTTTTTTCTTTCTTTTACCCCTTCCCCCCTTTTCCCTTTTATTTTTTATTATTAAAAATTTCAATTTTATTATTGGACAACCATTTAATAATTTATTATTTCCAATAAATTTACATCCTAATTAATATTTCTAAAAATATATAAATAAGGTACTGGGGAATCGGGCAAATCAACTTTTATTAAACAGTTGGAATTAATCTATAAAACTGGTTTTGATAACGAAAAACGAGAATTATATAGAAGAACAATTCAAAAAAATTTAATCCTCCATACAAAGCATTTGATTCATGGTACCGAAATCCTTGGAATTAAAATAAAAAATGAAACTAAAGTAATTAAATTACCCCACCCCCCTTTTTTTTCTTTTTTTATTTTATTTTCTCTATTATTTTATTTTATTTTAATTTTTTAAGGGATTAGCTTTACCATAGATTCGCCTAAAATTAAAGTATATTATAATTGGAGATTAACGATATTAGCTCTCTAAGGTCAAATAACTCTACAAAATCTATTATAAATATTACTGAACAATAAATCCTTACTTTTTTTCCAAATGATCACAATTAAAAATTAAAATTTTTGGATTTTTTGTTTTAATTCCTTTTCCAAACCTAAAAATTGAAACCAAAATATTTGTATTACAATTATTCAAAAATCCATATTTAGAACCCTATAAATGTAACTATTTTTTGAAATTAAAAAATTTCAAAGATTTGCTCAATAATTATTAGTCTAAAAATCGTGTAATACTGGATTATTTTTGTTTAATTTTTATAAAGCTATTTGTAAAATCAATATATTTTCAATATATATGATAAAGGATTTTGTCACAATAATCTCTTCACTGAGTTAATGATTTGATTATTTATTGATCAAAATAATCTACATTCCCAGACGAATTTAACAAATATATTTTTCAGTTTTGAATCTTGGGATTGATGATCCAAGCTTTAAATTTGTATACAAAATCCAGATTTTTTTTCAAAAATTCTCTGGAATTTTTTACTAATTAAAATGGATCTTTTTTAATTGATGATGATCAATTTTTAATATTACTATTTTATAAATCGAATTATTAGAGGCATTTGAACTCCGTGGCATTAATGTGATTTACATTAAATAGCAACATACTTTAATTTTAGACCTATCTGTGGCAGGTTTTAATCCCTTAACCCCGATATTTTGAAAAATAATAATGTTTAACTTATTAAATCTTAAAAGAAATTAACAAAAGGATTTTTGGAAATTGACGAGATGAAGCCATTGACACTTGAATTATCTGAAAGAATATCAAAAATTTGGGAAGATAAGGGGATCAAAAAAGTTTTCAGGTTAAGAAGCACTTTACAAATTCCAGATTCAGCGTCTTATTATTTAAATGACATCCAAAGAATAATGAAGGTCAAATATCAGCCAACGGATAAAGATATTCTCTATTGTAGAATCCCCACAACTGGTATTGTGAAGGTCCAATTTAAAGTGAATGATTTTGTTTGGACTATTGTAGACGTTGGTGGTCAAAGAAGTGAAAGGAGGAAATGGATTCATCAATTTGATGACGTCAGTGTGCTAATTTATGTTGTTGCCTTATCAGAATACGATCAAAAGTTATATGAAGATGAAACTATTAACAGAATGCACGAAAGTTTGGAAACCTTCGACAATACAGCTAATAATTCATTTTTCCTTCGAACATCATGTATCTTAATTTTCAATAAAATGGATTTATTTGAAGAAAAGATTCAAAAGGTTGATCCAAGAACATGTTTCCGCGATTATAGAGGTGGGCTAAATGCTGTAAAGGCTAAAAAATTTATTTCTGAAAAATTTAAAAATTTAGGTCAAAATAAAAAAAGAAAAGTGAAAATGTTTTTTACAACAGCTACTGTAACTAGAAATATGAATACAATTTTTGTAAGTGGTCTAAATTGGATTTTTTTTTTTTTTTTCTTTCTTTTTTCTTTTTTTTATCAATTATTTTTTAATCTTTTTGGAAAAAAATCAAAACCTCAAATATATTTATAAAAGTTGGGATTATTTGAATTTTAAGTTCCGATCTTTATCCAAAAGTTATTGTTTATGTAAATCCCATTCCAAAAAAAAATCACAATTTTTTATATTTTTTAAAATATAAAAAATTAAACCAGGTTTAAGCAAACCAGTGTTAATAATTTTTATAGGTAATCATTTATATTTAAATAAAAGAAAAAAAAATATAAAACTCAAAAATAAAAATTGGGTGTAAAAAATGATGAAATGAGCGGAACAAAAAATTGTATTGCTAAATTTGTCGAAATTCAACCCACAATTGTTGATCGATCAAATGTTTAGATACCATCAACTAATTTTATGTAATTTTTCAATTTAACTGAACCAAACTTGAACCTTTTATTAATAATTGGAAAAAAAATTTTCAAATAACAGTAAACAGATTTGGTAATTGGAAAAAAAAGAAATGAAAACAAAACAACAAAGACAAAAAATGAAAAAATAGTTGGTACAATTAAAATTATTTCCAAATTGAATTTAAAGTACAATATTGTCATTCTTTAAACTGTTTTAACTATGTCCAGATTTTTGGATTTCATTTTTTTTTTTTTTTTCGAAGAATAAAATGTAAAAGATATCGAATTATTATTTTTTTTAACACAAGAATTGAAAATTTGATTTATATTAAAATATTAATCCTTTTTAATACTGGCTATTAATTGGTGACATTGTTTTTATTTTTTTTCCAAAAAAGTTGAGAAAAATATTTTGATGTTTAATCTTATTTTTAAATATTCTAAAATATTTACTAATAATAATTTTTCTTTTTCTTTCTTTATAATTTATAATTTTATTTAAATAATTTTTTTAACTGTAATAGAATCGCATGGAACAATTTATTATTCAAGAAGCATCAAATAAATTATAATTTGGTTTTAGTGAAAGTTATAAAAATAATTATATTTTTAGTTTTAATTTTTATTTATTAAATCTCAATTCATCTTTTTTTTGAAAAAATTGCAGATTAGGATGCCTTGTGATACGATTTCTGCAATATTTTTCTTTTTTTCTTTATTTTTTTGTTTTGGATAAATACCTTTACTATCTAACTTCAAATGAAATGCCTTTAACGTTTCAATCCGAATTATTTTATTCAACACCTTTTATATGAACAAAAAAAAAAATTTAACAACTGATAAAAAAAAATATCAGATGACTTTTAGTTAAAAAGGATGTTTGAAAAACAGTATGTTTATTATTTGAAGAGTTATTAACAAAATGGGTGTGATTTTTGCAAAATAAACACAAAAAATGTTAAAAAATGAAAGTTCTGCCTGAAGTTAATGTACTATTTTGACAATTGTTTTCAAAATAAATAATCAAATTAATGTAAGATTTCACGCGATACATTCGTGATTAATTGATTCAAAACTAATCTAATTATTGAGATTCCGATTTGCTCTTCATATGGAGCTATGATAACTCTTGAAATCAGTTAAGTTCGACCTTTTTTTAATCTTAGCTACTCTTTATAGTTATTCAATGTTTATGGAAAGAATGTTGATTGCTATAATTGTATTTGAAGATTCCCCTCTTTACCTAAAATTTTTTTAAAATGTTTTACAAATTATTTCATAGTAAAAATTAATTTTAAATTGTATTTCAAAATTTTGATTAGATAATCATTTATTTTCAAATGGTTTTTTTTTTTGTTAATTTATGTCTAATTTATTTAATTATGAATTAACAATCTTCTAATAGTTTAATTACCGTTTAATTCAATTGTTGAAGTGGATAATCAATTATGCTCTTATCTTAGGATAGCAGTTTAAGAGAAAAAAACACATTTTTTTTTTAAATATTCTTAGATCGAAACTCAGTCAAAGGGATTTTTCTTAGCACCGCGTTTTTTGAATTATGGATTCTCAGAATATTAGAATAATCAGGGGGTGTTATTAATTTTTATTAATTATTTCTTTTTTGTCAAAAATGAATCTGTATTTATCACCGTAAAGATTCAGTAAAGATACCTCTTTATCGACTTTATAGAAATGAATTATCATTTTGAAAATGAATTTATTTATGTTTTTGATTTTGAAAGGAGGAAGATCTAATTCTTTTTGTATAAGTTTTTAGATTTAAACAAAAATGAAAAATAAAAAAACCCTTTTTTATTTATTTAATTACAATTTTGAAATTTCTTCATGTTTATATGAAGATATAACAATGAAATTCTCTAATCTTTTTTTTAAATTATAAGAAAAATAGTTACCTATTTTGTAGCAGATAAAATTGATCAGTGCATTTTTTATTTTCAATATTTAATTAAAATTCTTGAAATCTATAAGATTAAATAATAAATATTTTTTGAATTCATTCAAATTGTATTATGAAAAATGTTATTTGGTTATTTCTTAATTTTTAAATATTATAAATATTTATTCAAATTAGTTTTGCTTGATGTGAAAATATTTAAAAATTTGAGAAAGAATCATAAAATCAAATATTCTAAAAAAAAATGATCTTAGTTCTATTGCTAGCCTACTGAAATAATTAAGAATGTATTTTTAATCATTATTTAGTAAAAATCAAATAAAAATACATTTATTTTTTTTTCGATTGAATTTTAGATGTTTTTAAAAAAGTATATATGAAAAATTTTGTTTTTATTGTTTTGTTTCTTTTCGACATTTTTTGATAAAATGAAATCAAAAAATAGATTTGAAATCTGATATTTGATCAAAAAATTATATTTTTTTGTGGCTTGTAATAATTTATAGATTTTTTTTTTTTTTTTTGATGTATAAGTATTTTTTGAATAAATACAAATGGCTTTAAATTGAAAACACACGTTTACCAATTCTGATTTGGTTATTTTTATAACCGCAGACGAAATTTTTTACTCAAAGATTAAAAGATTTTTTTGCTAAATTTGTTCAGGCTTACGTAGAAAGACTTACTTTTGAGTGAGTTGATGTAAAAAAAAGGGGGTGGGTGGGTGGGGTGGGGGTATAAACTTAATCTTGATCATTGTGTATTTAATAAACAAAAAAATAATGGAATAATTTAAAAAACAATTTAAAAAACAATTATCACATCTTCTAATCAAAAAATGAAGTAAAAATATGAGTACTAAAATACCAAACTTCACTTTAAAGCTATTTTCATAATTTATTTATTGTTTTTAAAAATTTGATTAATTTTTTTCATTTCTGAAGATGTTCAAAATCTCACATATTTTTCAAATTATTTCAAAAAAAAATATTTTAGGACAATGAAGAAGAAAGAAATCATATTTTATGTAAAAGAAGTTTACAAAAATAAACTTTAAATAGAAAACCACTAAGTCTTGATAACTGGACAAAAAATCTACTTAATTGTAAAAAAAAAAAACAATAATTATTTTAAACTTGTAAAAAATATAATTTTTTGATTCAAAGAAAAGACCAAATCTATTTTTTATTTATTGAACAAAAAAAATCAGAGAAAAAAAACCAAATAAAGAAAAAAGAAATTTTCTGCAAAATACTTTTTTAAAATCTGGAAAAGTTGACTTAAAACCTTAAGAAATACTTTTTAATTTGATTATTTTTTATCAATAATAATAACCGCAATCTTAATTCTTTTTTTTGGTTATTAACAACCCTAAGGATTAAATGTATAAATATCATTATTTTATTTCTCAATTTTTCAAAGATTTTTAAACAAATAAAATAATTCAAATAAATAAATCTAAAAAAAAAAATAATAGATATTATCAAATACTTGATTTTATTACCAACAGTTCCTTGTTTATACTCTTGGTATTTGAAAAAGTATATTGACAAGTCTTTTAAATTTCAAGAAATTTCATAAATATTTCTGAATAAAATAAATGTTCAAATTTTTTAGATCTTCAATTTATTCAATATTTGGTTTATTTTTTTTGAATTTTTAAAAGGGGATGAAATATTCAATGTTATTTATTCTAAAAAACTATCAGAAATTACGAAAAGTGAGATTTCTTCAAAATAAAAATCTTGCAAATATTTCTTTTATTCTGTTTGATCCAAAAATCCAAACTAAAAAGGACTAGTTTCTTTTGACTGAAAATTTCACTGTGAAAAATTTAGTACTCATTTAATAAGGCTATATTATTTCAATAAAGCTGATAAATAAGATTACTTATAAAGTTGAATTGATTTTTTTTGAAAATTAGTACACTATTACTCAGGGTTGAAATAATAAAGTATGACCACTGGTACCTTCATAGTTGCATTTTTTGTTTTTATTCAATTTTAGATTTTTTATAAAAAACAATAAAAGATGGTTAATCAAAATAACTTTTTCATTATCATGAAAAAATTAAAACGAAATATAATTTTTTTGATATAATAATTTGTTAATAATTACTTTACTTATTTTTCCGAAATAAATATAAAATTGAGTCAAAAAGAACAAGTAATTCAATTTAACATTCAAAATCAGATCAAAAATAAATGATTTTTTTTATTGTTTCTTGATGAATATTTTACTATTTTGATTTCTATTTTTTAATTGGGATGGAACAATATTATACTAGGAAATTTCCATACCAACTCCCATTTTGATTTAAACATTCAGTTGTTACATAAAAGAATTTCTTTTACAGTCAGTTCCACTTTTAAGTCACAAACTTTCAATGAAAATTAAGATAAAAATAATCTTGATTTAAGGCATAATTTTTTGGAATTTTTTTTTGCACAGATTATTTTACGTTTATCTGTATATTGTGTCTAAATTTGAGATTTTTTTTTTATCTTAATTTCCATTGAAAGTTTGTATTTTAAAAGTGGAACTGATTAGAAAAATTCAATTAGTGTTAAACCTGGGGGTTAAAAATTTTTAAACAGTATCTATATCCTAAAGAAATATATTTTTATTTATAAAATCATACACAGTTGTTGGTTAAAGCCCTAGTGTCGGTAGAAATTAAAAAATGGCCATTTTTTTTTGACATTTTTATTAAATTAACTCTTTTGAAATATCTTTAAGTTGAAGTTTAGAAACCAGTATTTAGCTTAGTTTTAATAGAAACCATTTTTGTATTTTGAGAAACCTTAAGTTCATAGAGTTTTTTGAAAAAGGAGATTGAAAAAAAATGACAAAAAAAAATATTAATTTTACGCTTTTATACTGGTACCAGGACTTTAAACACAGGAAATAATTAATTCTGATAAAAAGATTTTTCAAATATTATTTAAAAATTCCTAGCAAACCTCTATAAAACTCGATTTTTTTCTTAAAATAAGTATATCCACTTTGGTTATAAAGCAATTAAAAGAGTATTCTATAAACCCCTCACTTTAATTAACTATGGATGGGTTTATTACTGATGTCATAATATTTTTTTTTTTGTTATAAATAAAAAGGAAAATTATACTGATAAATATAACTATATTTAATAAAATTTTTAGTTCAATTACTATTTTGTAATCACATATCTCAACAAATAAAAAAACTCAAGATAAATAATTTTTTGAAGAACTATTTAATTTTATAAAAGTTTTTTTAACATTTAAAAGAATAAAATGCTTTATTCAAAACTTATGTAAAAAAAGTTTACAAAATGGAAAATGAAGTAAAAATTTTCAGATATTTATTTGAATTTATTCGAAAACAATGAAACGAATAATTCAATTAAGGTATTTTTAATCTCAATTTCTCTCCTAATTCTTGCAAACTTTGTTCTTCAATACTTTAAGTTCTAAAAATTGTTGGTTCCTTAAAAAAAACTATTCAGACTGATGTATCTTTTTTCTGTAATTTCATTTTTTTAATTTTTTAGTTTGTTTTTGTCAATAAAACCTGGATGTCAATTGGTTCTTTTGAAAATCTTAAGGATCAATCGATACGTAAAACTACCCACTTAATTCTTCAAACAAGAGAGAATCAAACGGTTTGATTTTATTAACATAAATTTACTTGTACAAAACAAAACAAAAAATACCTCTTGCCTAACCATCATAGAGAAGAAATTAAAAAAACCAGTTTCTTCAATTAATTTTCTTCTGAAAACACCGAAATGGCTGCAAACATAAATTCTAATTCCCAATCCCATGAATTGCAAACAACTTTATGTTTTTTTTTTTTCTTCTTTTAAAAAACAAATAGTATATAATAAGCTCTTTAGCTTTACGAAAAGACACCCAAATAATTTCAATAGATCCTTATACTGGTTCTTTACAATACTTTGGAATCTCTGGCTATGATCTCTTTACAAATGAACAAGAAGCAATCCATTCTTTGCTTTGCAGAGAAAATCTTGCGATACATTCGAAAATGAAGGTGCCTGCTCTGATTGGTTATTGTGTTGTGGGTGTTTGTGCTTGGTTAATAGTCGCAAAGCGGGTTGAACAAACAATTCATTTACACGGAGGAAACCGAATTAATACCATTGTTGATTCCCAATTCCTTCGTATACCTTTAATTCACTTTTCAAAAGATCCAAAAATTACAAAACAAATGGAATTAATGAAGGGTTTCCCAATTGATGGGCTTCATTTCTATTGCGACACCATGGATATAACTCGCCCGTTTCCTTCAATTTTCAGAGTAGAAGAGTAATATTTTCTTTTTCTCAACACAAACCCCTTTCTTTTTTCTTTTTTTTTTTGAAGAATATTTTGTTTTATGAATAAAAACAATCAAAATGCAGACAAACAAAAATGTGATCAGAGTAATGGACGACTGTAACTTTTTATTGCTGTTGTTGGAATTTCAATGTTTAAAAAAATTTATTTCGAGAATAATTCAGAAGAGAAAAATGTACAGTTTTCAGAATATATCACCAAACTCTTCTGTTGAATTTAGTGAACTTTTTGTTTTTTTTTTATTGTTACAGTTGAAGTAATAAACCAATAGCCAAAAGTTTAAAAACGTGTAGCTCAAACTGTTTGGTTCATTCTTTTCAGCAGTTTGGGTGACACTTTATAAAACTTTTAACACTCACTTTTTTCAAATGTTTGTACCTTTTTAAAACTTTAAATCATCACCTTTTGAAAATTGCTCGACCATAACAAAATCTTTTCGTCAAGTTAAGTAAATTATAAGTTCATTTAGTTTAAGCTTTAATTGTCCTTTTTTTTTGTAAATAGGTATTCTCATTTTACAAATTTGCTTGTGTTTTAAGTTCAACCATTATAATAAAATTTGGTTCAATAAAAAAATTTTCTTACTTTAAATTATCCAAATGAAAATCGAATATTTTATTAATAAAATTAGTTTTAAATCTCTTGGTGGGATAACCAGTTATTGTAGATTAATTTTAAAAAAGTGTAACGAAAAGGATATCAAAAATATCCCAAAATGAACTCTATTCGAAAAATTTGTACAAACCCAAAATCAAAAATAGGAAAAAAAATATCAATTAATTATATTTTTGGATTTATTGTTAAGAACTAAGTGTTGGACACTTAATCTGGTAAAGAGTAAATTTTGAAGGTGACTAAATTTGTGTCTCCTAATTCAAAGAATATCTAAAATAGACACAGTCATTAGAGGAATTTTAAACTCAATTAAGTTTTCTTAAATATCATAAAGAGAATAAAAAAAGAAAATAAAAAAGAGAAAGAAGAGAAAAAAAAAAAAGAGAAAAATGAGCAAGTAAAAAATAATTGATTTGAGAAATTTAAATCAATTTAATCCAAATGAATTTTGTATCGTGAGTGTTATGAATTATTTGGATTTGGGCTCTTTTTTCCTAATGGCGTGTTGAGTCATATTAGTTAAGAATTATTCTATTGTAATGTCATAGATTTTTTTAATGTTAATTTTTCTCATTAATTCATCAGTATCCTGTTTGACTATTATACCGAAGTCAAAATTTTTGAGTTTTTGGAGGTCTTTTTTTTATTGTCTTCCAGTTTTCTCATATTTTTTATAGCCCTATATAAAGTGGTTTGCAGATCATCAATTTTTCTTTTTACAGCATGGGCATATCTTAGAATCTACTCCCTTTTCCCATCTGCAAGTGTATCTATTCAATCATTTTGAAAAGGGTTTTAGTTTGAATAGTGTTGTCGATGATTTCCAGTTTAGGTATGGATGTTTTTCTTTGAAGTTTTCTGGGAACAAAAAATGTTATTGGTTAAATATGTTGAAATTCCACCAACAATTGTTGTTCGATCAAATGATTAGATATCATCAACCAATCGTATGTGATTTTTATATTTAACTAAACTCGTCTTTAACCCTATCCATCCATTTAAAAAAACTTCCTGATCTAACAAAAAAGATTAAGTAACTGGAAAAAAAGGAAATGAAAACAAAACAAAAAAGAAACAAAATGAATAAAATAGTTTGTAAATTTAAAATTGTTTCCAAATTGAAATGAAATTGTAGTATTGGTATTCTTTCAACTGTTTAAACTGTGTCCAAATTTATGGAATTTAGTTAAGCTTAAGGATATTTTAAAAAAAGGAAATACTTTTTTAAAATTAAAACTTTTCTAATTCTCTTTTTAAAAAAGTGAAAAATTTTGTGACAATTAAAACTTTTTGAGAGTTTTCTATTTTTAAAAAAGTGAGGATTTGGCATTTAAATGTGAGTTAGGGGTTGGAGTAGTAAAGAAAGCACTTTTTTTTGTAAAAATTTTGATTCTTTATTAAAACAGAAAACTTTCAAAAAGTTTTAATTCTGACAATTTAAATTAAAACAAAAAGTGCTCACTTTTTTAAAATCGTTGTACAAACTCCAATTGACCTATTTTTAGTTCTTTATTAAAAAAATATTTCTTATCACACTTTTTAAAATCATCTTTATAAAAATATTTTTGATGAAATAAAAGTATTATATGTCCCTACGACCCAAAAAACACTAAAAATTGAAAACTGATCAAAAACCTTCCATTTAAAAAAATTAAAAAAACAAAATGAAAAAATAAAAATAAATAAAGTTTAAATTTAACTTTTTCTTGAAAACATTTTTTGCCAAAATGATTGAATTCAAAGTTGAGATTATGTATCTTTTTATATAAAATATCTTATTTTAACTCATTTACTAAAACAAATTCTCAATTATGGGAATTTTATTTTCACAAAAGGGACTAATTTGGTCTTCAAATGTTTTTTTTATTTTCAAATGGTAAAATTAAAAAAAAAGTTATTTAAATAAGATAAACTCTCTGGAAAACCATTCTAATTTAATATATTAGCTTATTCTTTAATTTCAAAATTTTCTCAACCCCAATTTTTCATAAAAAAAATAAAAAAGTACACAGTAATTTCAAAAAATATTTTCGATATTCAAAAGTTGAGAGTGTTTTTATTCTAAAAAAAATTATCCCAGTGTTTAATTGAATTAAGTTATCAGCTTAGATTTCGAAAAATATTAATCAGAAAAAAATAGTGCTTAATTTTATTAAAGACATATTCTGTGTTTTATTAGTTTCTTCCATTTCCTTGAAAAAAAATGAAAAGGGGAAAATAAGAAAATCAAAAAAGCATTTAAAAAAAAAATTAAAAAAAAAAAATATTTCTAGATCAAAACGAATAAAAAAAAAACATACACTCAAAAATGAATAAAATAGAAACTATTTTTATTTTGAAATCTCTACTGTGTGCTTATAATAGATTATATCTTTTCTAAAATACTTTTATAAATGAAACAATTTTTTTAAAAAGTTGTTTATTATGCCTTTTAAACAAATACTATAATTTTTATAAAAAAGAGTTTATAAATAATGTATATTCGAAATGAGAAACAAATATTTAATATATATATTCGAAATAAACTCTTTTCCGGTCAAAGGGGGGCAGTTTTATTGAAGAAATAGAACATATTCTACTGGTTTAATTCCATAACTTCTCAAAATAAATTTTCCATTTTTAGATCAAAATCATTTTTTCTCATTTTGGTCATATTTTTTTTTATGTTTTTTTACAATTAAATTTAAAAAAAAAATATTTGAAACTCTAAATTAACATACAGAAAAGTGAGGCGTTGTATGTTCTTTTAAAAAGAATATATTTCCAAGTAAAAAATCTTATTGTCAATTATTTTAATTTTCAAAAGAAATTGAGAAATTTTGCACCAAAGTTTACAATGAAAGTCCCCAAAAATTTTTTTTTAATATATTTTTTTTTTTCAAATTTAAGGTTTGTTCAGTTATTTCTTTTATGAATCCCAACCCTGATCCAAATTTTATTGTTTCTCTTCTTTTTAAACAATCGTAGTTTGGTTGATTCTTAAAAAAAAAAGGGAATTTTTCATTTTTAGCTCGGCATCTTTGAGTGAAATAGAGTTTATTTATATGAATTGATACTGTTTCACAAATGATTATTTTAGAGAAATTTCAATAAAAATAATAACGAAATATTAAAATTTTTACCCAAATAAACAATCCTTTGAAAAGTTTTATTCCAAAATAATAATTATTTATTTAATTTTCATTTTGTATTATATATTACCTAATTTCTAGCTATCATCCAGATTACTGTTGGAACACATCACTAGCAGAACCATTTGAAAAATTAGGTTTGAGGACACATTGTGTTATATTACTACAAGGGGTTGCATCAGGGAAAATTATTAAAACTATTGAAAATGAACAAAAATTAATTGAAGAAAATCGAACACAAATAATGAATATTTTTTTAATTACAAGAAAAACAAACCTCCACCCAGGAACAAGATATAATGCAAGAGGGCTCAATCATTTATCTGGTTTGAATTTTTAATTTTTTATTTTTATTTTTATTTTTTTTTTTTTTTCTCATTTAACCATTTTTATGAAAAGATAAAATTTTACAAGATTTCTTAAAAAAGTTAAAGTTATCATCTATTAAAGTTTTATTTCTTCAAATTTGTTTGAATTTTTTTGTTTAAAAAAAAATATTCTTATTATTGAAGAAGTGTAAATTACACTATGGGTGTTCTTTTACTTTAATTCCATTCAAGGAAATTTAATCATAAAATCATAGATTCGACGATTATTCCTGTAAAAAGAGCATATCCAAATTATTTTTTATGGTTAAAAAGCAAAATCAAAAAATCAAAAAGAAAACAGGAAAAAGTGAAAAAAAAATATAATTATAATTAATTAAGGAAAATTCAATTCAAAAAAAAAAAAAAAAAATGAAATCAAGGAAACCCATATCGGTTATTAATCTTACAACACAAATTTATTTTATTTCTTATTACTGTCTACTATTCGATTATTTTCAAGAAATTTTCTTGTTTCGATTTTAAAAGAAGATTGAAATATTTTTATCCCTGAAACAAAAAGTCAAAGAAGTGTGTTTAGAAAATTCAATTGTTTTTGTAATGGATGTTATATTAATTAATAATATTTTTTTTTTTTCTTTAAACTAGTCTTTTTCAAGTTATTTGTAAATTTTCAAAATAGTGTTTATAAGTATATTATATGAGCTCCTCCATATAGTTACTTTTTATTTCACTTAACCAGTGAAACTATTCCACAGAAGAAATTTAAAAAGTAATCACAACGCAAATTGATTTATTGGGAGGAATGAAAAAAAGAGAAAATTTATTAATTTTATTTTGAAACAAATTAAATATTATTTAAACAATATTTCACTTTGTTCAAATTCCACTTTTCTTTTTCTTATACTTCTTTAAATAATAATAATAATAATAATAATAATAATAATAATAATAATAATAATAATAATAATAATAATTTACTGATTAATGAATATTTATATAAAAATACTTGCCTAAAAACTTAATCAAATAAAAAAAATATTAATATTATAAAATAGAACCAGGAAATGAAGCTGAAACTGAATTTGTAGTTTGGGCTGAAAACAAAGATGATGGGGATATTATTTGGTTTAGTAATATTTCAAGGAGGGGAACTGTTCCGCTTCATTGGAAAAATGAAATCGCAAGTACTGTATCCACTAGACCACAGGTCGTTATTAAAAAGAATCCGTATGAAGGATGTGTTGAATATTACAAAAGGGTCATTGCGCGTAATGACTGTAATAATTTAACCTGTCTTAATTTATTAAAAACAAAAAAAAAGCACCCCGAAATTACATTATCAAAATATTTCGAACAGTCACATAAAGTTGTCAAAAATTTTCTTGATATTGAATTAAAAATGTTAAATTTTGATTGGAGCAAATTAGTTAAGCTAAATGGTGGGATTACCAAATATTGGAATACGATAAAGCCATATATTATTGAATATGATCTAAATAGTGGAAAGTTAGAAAAAACTAGCAAAAAATTTGAAAATAAATATTTTAATAATTTGGATTTTTCTGGGTGTAAATTAGACACTGGTGTTGTTGTTTCACCTGATCAATCCAATTTTTTCATTCTTACAACAAATAAGCAAAGAGGATTTTTAAGATTTAATTGTGCAGATTCCTTAGATCGAACAAATAGTTCCATTTTCTTTTTTGCCCAACAGATCATTGCTGAAATTTGTAGAAGATTGGGAATAGGGCTGAGAAAGGTTCCAAAGACAAGAACCAAATGGCCAAGTTTCACTTTAAATTTTTCAAATTTTAAAAAATCTGTGGATCCTTTAATTTTCCAAGCAATGGCTGAAATTTTTGTAACAAATGGTGATGCTATGTCCATTTTATATACTAATTCGCCAAGTCTCCATACTTCTTTAATAAGAGAATATTCGAATTCTTTACCTAGCGCGAGGAAGGGAGTTTTAATTGTTTTGCAACGTAGATATCAAAATGTAAAAAATGATGAAAAAAAACAAAAAAGATATGAACTGTTTTTAGGTATTAACAGACATCTTAATCTCAATAGCATGGGAAAAAACAATGAATTAGTTTCTCAATTTCCAAGTTACTGTTTAAATACCATCCCATTTGAAAAAATAATATTAAATAATACAACTATTTTGAATGAAAGAAATAAAAATAATCATAACCACAATCACAATCACAATCAGAATCAGAATCATAACGATGATGATGATGATGATCAGGATCTTGGAAATAATAATAAAAATATTCAAAAGAAGGGCAATTTCAATAAAATCAATAATTACACAGAATTATTATTCAGAAATAATAATATTAAATGGATTCTACCAAAAAAAGTTCCAAAGGTTGAAATATATTTACATTTGCATAAACCCTGTAATATTACAAAAATGTGTTTAACGGTTAGAAATGAATTTGGTGTTGGTAAATATCCAGCTTACTTTGATCTATATATTGGAAAGCATCTTCCCGAATTAAAAACGATATTTATTAAAAAGGCGATTCCTTTCTGTAACGATGGTACTAAAATATGGTATAATATTTCTAAAAATAAAAAACAAGCATTTCAAAAATCCTTTTCAAATAATAATGACGATGACGAAAAAAATTATAATCTTGACAATACGCAACAAAACATGAACATGAGTAATAACAATTTAAGTATTGCTAATGATGAGGATGATGATGATGAAAATAATACCAATTATAATAATATTAGTAAAAAAAATGATAATCATATAAATATCACTGCCACTGCAAATAAAAATAAAATTAATAATGATCATGATAATGATAATAATTATTATAATAATGGATTTATGTTCAATGAAAATTACAAAGGTGGGTTTAATTGTGATTTATTTGTTCATGAAAATGAAAAAAATAAAAAATCAAACGATCAACAAAGGCGTAATTTAAAAAGAAAAAACAAAATTACAAATTATAATTATTATTCAAAATTCTCAAATACAACCTCTCGAATAGTTTTAATTAAATTTTATGGTATTAAAGAGGAATATAAAAAAGATTTTGGTGAGCATCTAATTTTAGGTAATATTAATATTTTCGGGACTGTTCCAAGAAAAAAATCTCCAAATATTGCCAGAAAAAAATTTCAAAATAAAGTAACACAAAAAAAAATAAATAAATTATTTAATATTACTTTACCTGAAAGTCTTCAAAATGAAAATAAAATCATTAATATTTGGAAAACAAATGGAAAATTAAATAATATTTCAATTATAAAGGATTTAAATAACAATTCTATTGGGAATAGTATTAAGAAGAAAAAAGGTGGTAGAGTTAATGATGATAAAAATGATGATGATGATGATGATATACGGGGTGAGTTCAATCAAGATAAAAAGCAAAAAAAAATAATTAACTTGAATAATTTATTAAATTCGGAAATTATTCATAATGAAAATAGAGATAATATCAAAAAATTAATTGTATCCAATATTTTAAAAACACCAAAAAGAAAAAAAAAAAAAAAATCTAAAAATAAAAAAATCAAAAAAAGATCTTTAACTAGAGAATACTCGAAAGATAATTTAATATATTCCCCAAAAATTTCAAAAAACAAATCTTATTCACACCGTGAAATAAAAAAATTTAGAAGTTTAAGTTTAACTTTTGAAGAGTTTGTTAAAGATGAGCAATCCCATTCCATTGATAGTTTAAATTTTGAAACTGAAAATGATGAATCTTCTCAGAAGAGTGAATTTGATAACAATGAACTATTAAATAGCCAAACTAAAAAAATAAATGAAAATAATAATGGTGGTAATAATCATTTAAATTTATTAGAAATGGAAAATAATAAAAAAGAAATCAATTTAAATTATGATTATAATTTAATTTCTTTGCCTATTTTAATCATGGATAACTATTTAGAAGAATTTATTGAAAAAAAATCGATAATAAATAAGAAGAAGAATGATGTATTAATTTTGAAAAATGAAAACAATAATAATAGTATTAATTTAAAAACAGCCAATTTACGCAAATACCAAAAAAAAATTAAACAAATTATTCAAAAAAAAAAAAAAATTACTTTTTTAGATTGCTTAAATTTTGAATATTTGAGATTACAATTACAAATCACAAAATCAGAAAGAGATATTTTTTTCATAAAATTAAAAAAAAATCCGATTGATTTTAATCCAAAAAATTTTATATTCTATAGAGATAAAACTATTTTAAAAGACATTTTAAAAAATGCAAATATTGATAATAATAAATGTTCAAATCCAAATTGTAAAAAGATTAATAATGATGATAATCTTTTCAATAAAAATTTAATTAATGATGATAGTGGTAGTCTTGATGATAAAAAGAAAAATAAAAATAAAAAAAGTACCAAGTGTCTTTATTGTTTAAAAAGGTATTGTTTCGATTGTATGTATCCAAAGCCAGTTAAAATACTTGAATACATGTGGAATAACAAAGACAAAACTTTGGTTTGTAAATTTTGTTATAAAAAATTAATAAAACAAAAACAAATAATCAATAAATTAATCAAAATTTCAAAGAAAGTAAAGCCAACAAATCAATTTGAAATTTTATCAAAAAAAGATATTTTAAAGCATGAAAGGTTAAATAATTTAGTATTTGCTTGCTTTTCATTAAAAGAAATCAACTTCACCCCCAACCATCCTCATTTGGCATCCAATCAAAAGCAATCGCAAACAAAGCGGTATTTAAGAAATATCCTCCAGTTCCCTTACAGTTGTATACTTTCGCAAGTGCCAACAGATCATAAATCTGCACCAATCGAAAGTATAATGTATCCTAATTTTTTAACCTACAAAAACTTTTGGTTTGCTCCTGAAAATTGTACAAAAATAGAAATTTTAATTGCCTTAGGCTTTGAATCAGAAATACATGAAATCCAATTGATCGTTGATTCTTTGGGTTATAATCAATACGATGTGCCTTTAATTCAAATTTTTGGGGGTAATACGTGGAACGATGTTAAATATATTGGAAATTGGGATTTAAAAAATCATTTGAAGAAAAAAAAATTAAAAATTAAACCGGGATCGATTCTTACTTATTCTTTACCTGAAAAAAATAATTGTAAAATTCTGAAATTATTATTAATATTGCCACAAAAGGAAAATGAGAATGTTGATGATGACAATGATGACATTGATGATCATGATGATGATTTAAAAATGGGTAATAACGACAAAGGTTTCGAGAGGGATAGTAATTCTACGGAAGAGGAAGAGAAGGGCGATGATAAAATTAAAAAAAAACTGAATATTCATCTAGGAAGGATTAAGATTAATGGGTTGCCAAAAATTAATTTATATCAACAAAATTTAGATCTGAAAAATCTTAAAGTTCACATAAATACAAAATCAATAAAAAAAAAATTAAAAAAAAAAAAATTAATTCAAAAAAAAAAAAGTGTAGATTCTTTGAAAAATATTTCATTACATAAATCGGTTTTTCAAAGAAATTGTATCGAACCTGATTGGGTGGAATATTCCAAATCCTTTAATACTTTCCATTTTGGATTAAACAATTTAATAATTTCGGGATTTTCTTATTCATCCACACCATCAGAAATAGTTCAAGATTTTTCTTACCCCAAAACCTTGAAAATTTACGCAGTTAAAACAACTTCATCTGGCCAACCAATTAAACATCAGCTTGTTGATTATTTTACAATTCCCTATTCTAAAAATACTGACACTTTATTTTTTGATTTCGAAATGCCAATACAAACAAACAAAATTTCATTCCAATTGATCTCGAAAATTCCAATAGATCCAGAGTTTTTTGAAGATAGAATTTCTTTATTTTCTCCAATAAATCTAAAATAATTCTTTTAGTTATTTGATTTTTTTAGTTTCTAAAAAAGTTATTGATTGATTTGTATTTTTTTTTTTTTTTTTTGACTAAAGCCATTTCAAGAGAATGATAATTAATCGTTTTAAAAGAGCTGTGTAGAAAGGGCTTAAACGATGAAATGGAAATTTATTTTGAATAATTATTAAGATATTATTATTATCCTTAGGTTATTTATTATTTTTGTTTATCTTTAATCCAGATTTTTCGATTTTTTTCATAGGATTTGCAGTCCCATAAAAAAATTATCGATATCTTAAATAAATTCTTGATTTAAGGATTTTTACATAAATTGCAAATTTTTGTTTTTAAGGATCATTACTCAACAACAACAGGGCAAAATTTTAAAATATTTTATTGGCGATATTCTCTACTTTGAAATTTTGATGAGGTCAAAGTCAAAAAATACCTGATCGACGTAGAAACCCAGAAAAGAAATTTTTTTCAGGAAATGAGATCAATTTTTTTTTTAAATATTTGAAAAAGAAATTTAATATAAATATCTATTTATTTCTTAAATTCAAAAAAAATCTCATTAGGTTTTCCAGAATTTATTAGAATAGAGTAAAATCTTTGATTTTTATCCAATCTTATGAATTTTTGAAAAGCTGCATGTTAGATTTTACTTGAGTTGAAAGAATTGAGTTAAATCTAGATTTTTCTCTATTCTTTTGAATTCTGGAAAACTACAGTTAGCTTTTTTTGAGTTTTCTGTTTATTAGGAAAATCTATATATTTTCGTTAGTTTTTTTACTTTAGAAATAAACCGAAAATTTATTAAAATTTTCTGTTTATTTCAAAAAGTAAAAAATAACCTAGAATACTTCAGAATAAAATAAAAAACCTCAAAAAAACCTAGAACACTTTACAAATAAAAATGAATCCCCCAAGAAAACCGCAATTAGGCTTTTTTCATTTTAGAAATAAAACAGAAATTTATTGAATTTTAGGTTTATTTCTCAAATTAAAAAAAAAACACAACCTTTAACCTTTCCAGAATTTAAAAGAATAGAGATAAAGCATAGATTTTACTCAATTCTTTTTAATTCAAGAAAACTACCTAGACACTTGACGGTACAACTGTTTATTGATAATATTATTATATCTAATATTTTTTAAAAATTCTTGACCTTTTTAATCCAGAACTATTTAATATTAAGTTTTATCAAAATTGAATTTAGATTTACATTTAATAATTTTAAGTTTTCTATTTCCCAATTAATATATTCAGTTTCTTTTTTTTGGGAACTTTTAATTGGTCTGAAATGTGTTCAAAACCAAAAGACTTTCTAATTTCTTTTTGAGTTTATATCTTATTCTTTAAATTGGAATTCTCTCTTGGTCAATTTTTGCTATAGTTTTATAAATTATTCTTCAAGAGTATCTATTGATTTTTTAAAAATTTTGTTACTTTTTTATTTATCAAAAAAAAAATGATCACAATCATTATTGAACACTTTTCCTTGTTTTGTATAGTAAAGCAAAAACTTTTATTTTCTTTTTAAATATTTTTTTCAAAAAATAACAAAAAATCAAAAACATTTGTTTGTTTTATTTGATGTTAATTTTAGTATTTTTCTTTGTTTTTATTGTTGCTTTTAGTGGTGTAAAATATTAATTGACTAAAAGAAAAGAAAAAAATATTTTTATTCTGACATTAAAATCTCAAAATTCCAAAAAAAAAAAAATTGATACAAAAAGAAAAACAAGTTGAAATTTCTTTTTGATAAGGATATGGAATAAAACCCTAAAAACTAATTCCAACAAAATTATCAGTGAGTCCACATTTTTGAAAGACAGTTTATTTTTTTATAACTCAATTCTAAATTAATTAACAGTTGTTTTTTAATTGTGGGAATTTTCAGGAAATATCTTATGAAATTTTTAGTTTTAAGGGATCAGTATTCTAGAAAAACTAGGCAAAATGATAAAATATGTTATTGGTGGTATTCTATAATTATAAATTTTGTATATACCAAGTGTAAAAAAATTCTGATCGACTAAGAAAGTTATAAAAGAAAATTAGTTTAGTGAGATCAATTTTTTTTTTCTATTTTTTTCTGAAAAAGAAAACTATATAATTATTTTTATTTCTCATAATATAACAATTTTTTACCCCTTTTATGTCGTTTTGATCATTATTATACTATAACAAGTTTTTTTTTGACAGTAATATATAGATTTTTTTTCTATTTTGAGATAAAACTTTTGGTTATCTAAAAAAAAAAAAAAAATGATATATTCAACAAATTAAAACATAATTGTATTCTTTAAAGAATGATAGTTATAATAATTAAAGTTTTAAATCCATTTATAAATTTAACCAAGAAATTGTGTTTTTGTTTTAAGATAAAATTATATTTTTCAATATACAATTTTCTTGAAGATATTTGGGGAATTAGTTAATTTTATCCTCAAAATTCTATATCATTTTTTTTCTGCCAAAAATGATTTGAATTGTTATAAGGATTCTTGTGAATAAGATCAATCAATTTGTTACAAAATTTTTCAAAATTAAAAATTATTTACAATTTTTTTTCATTTTTTGTAAAATCAGAAAACAACTTTTTTAAAACCTTAAAGAAAAAATTTTTTTTGAATAATATATCTCAATTTAATTGATAAACTGTAGTTATACTTCTACCAAATATTCATTTATTGAATCACCCATATACCACAATAAATTGTATTAGCTGATATTTGTATTGAAATATTAATCAAAGAAAAATATTAACCAAATAAAAAATATTCTTTCGAAATCAATACTTTCCAAGATAAAACAAAAAATATGTTTTCCCATTTTCAAGAATTAACTTAATTCTTAAACAAAATAAAAGGATACTTTTTTTCGTTTTTTATTGGAAACATGCAAATTTTGAATTTTAACAAAGAGACTCAAATCAATAAATTGTTTAAATGAGGCTAACTCATCTATTTCATCCGTCCCAACACAAATTAAAAAAAAAATTTTTGAAGATCGTGATAAGATTTCATTTTATTTTCAAAAAAGACTACTCCCTTAAAAAATTAATTCAGAGGAAAGGATTATCCAAATGTAACATTTGTTATTATTTTTTTAAAAGTAGAGCTTTATATTTGTTGACTTTAAAGTTTCTAAAGAAGATAGGAATTCTTAAAATTGGAAATTTATGGTTTATTTTCTAGATTTTTCCCATTATCACTTTACAAATGTAAAATTTTTCCTTGAAAAGTTTTGAAAACCAAAGACCTAAAATGTCACTATCTATCCGCTTACTTTTCAGGTCTTATAGAGTTTAGGATAAGGTTATAAAAATACGATCATGAAACTTGAGGCTAAGAGGTAAAAGAGTTCAATTTTAAATTTGATCTTCTACAACCAACAAAGAAGAGCCAAATTAATAATACAATTGTCTCAGTGAATTGATTTGTGAAGATCTTCTTTTTTTTTTTACTAATTGTGATTAGTCTCTCGTTGGAAATTAAAATAATAATTTTTCACAATCCAAATGGAAAAGGTTGGTAAATTCGCTTCATTGGTAAAAATAAAAGTTGAAAACATTCATTAAAAAATACCAAAACAACGAAAATTAATGTTTAAATTTAGTATGATAGCATTTTGATTATCCAAATGTTTTGCTGAAAGCAATAGCAACTATTTGTATACCAAATCAAATTTTAATGGTCTACTTAAATTTGGAAGATTTAACAAAATGCGGTACAATAAAAAGCTTTTCTTTTGATCGTTCCATTTATCAGAGATTATATTTGATTACAATTGATTTCAAAAATTTGGATTCTCGTGTGTTGCTACGTTAATTGGGAATAATGGAAAAATACCAAAATATTTGAAAAGGTAAAATGATTGTTTGTGTTTTAGGATGGAATATTTTTCAGGATTTATTTGAGTTGATCAGAATTCTGTTTCAAATAGAAAAGTTTTGTTGAATTTTACTGATTCTAATTAAAAAAAGAAAACTGGAAATTGAAAAATGAAAAGAAAGAGAAAAAGAAAAAAGAATTTTTTTTTTGTTTATTCTTTTCATTTTTCAAAAAAATTAATTAGGATTATTGATTCATTAAATGTCAAGTAAGAATTGTGGTAAATATTGTTCAATATGACAGACATCAACTTGAGAAGACTCCTCAGTTTTTGCGATTGAAATAATACGCTTTGCTCCTTCTTCTGTAATAATCCGCAAATATTCTGTGACTAACGAGAGTGTCTCTTTTGGTACTGTTGTGAATTAAAATTTTAAAAATAAAAAAAAAGGAATTTTGGTTAATGCAGGAAAGGATCGTTTATACCCTTCAAAGAATTGCTTACTTCTTGTTTTTTTATTTTGAAAATTGTCTTTTAAAATTGCTTCGATTGTTAATTCACTAAAAGTAGTTTTCTTTTCAGAATCTTGATCAAAGTTCATTCGAAAAAATTATTGTTGAAAAAATGATGTTTTAAAAATTCAAGTTTTTTTGAATAATCTTGAATAAGGAGGAGGTAGGATAGGGACAATTGTTGAGAAGTACAATAAAAGAAATTGATTTTAGGCACTCTTGTGTTGTTAAATTACTTTCCTTTTACATTCAAATCGAGAAGTTTCAAAAAAGTATCAAATCAAAATTTTTCAGTTATTAAATTTATCACAATAATTCAGAAAACACAAAGTTGAAAAAAAAAATTGAACTATATTTTTATTTTGCATTCCAAAAATTGTCTTTGAAAAAAATGAAAAATTTTATCATATTTTAATTTTGTCAATTTGAGATTCAAATTTTGAATTGGGAACTCTAATTGTATATTTTGTTTTATCATCAGGATGTGTTTTTTTATCACAAAGATGAATGAATATTATGTTTAATTTATTATGAAAGAACAATAACAATAAATAATATCAATTGGATAGCTAGATTGAAAAAAGAACTAATATAAAATAATATTTTCTGAAATGTGATTTGCATATATTTAAAACCAAAATAAATAGTTTTTTTTAATAAAACTTTGTAGAATAAAAGAATACTAGGTTTTAATAAAACTGTTTTGATTCACTCTTTTAAGTTCTCTTGATTAATCTTTGAAAAATATTTTCCTCATTTTTTTATATTGATATAACTAAAATATAAAAAAATCCTTTTAAAACGAGTTTTTATTCTATTAAAAATGATTATTTGTTTTATTTTGATAAATTAACTTGATTTTAAATGTATCAGAGAATCTATTTAGTTGAGGTTAAATGAATCTTTTCAAAAGTGTTATACTCACCTAGAGGAGCGTGTCTAACTTGAGTTCTAGCTAAACTGGATTTGATCAAAATAAACTACATTTCAAAATCATTTTCCAATTAAAAATCAAATTTTGAAATTAAATATTGTTATAAATTGAAGTTATCTAAACTAGATTCCAAAAATTTGGACACAATTTAAACCGTGGAAAGAACATCATTACTGTACTTT
The DNA here is from genome assembly GCA_027625915.1 of Anaeramoeba flamelloides. Lineage (NCBI taxonomy): Eukaryota > Anaeramoebidae > Anaeramoeba > Anaeramoeba flamelloides. The sequence goes on along the minus strand of JANTQA010000032.1, from coordinate 3,214,080 downwards.
AAATTCAAATTGGAAAGAATTTTGATTTTACGAACAATTTCATTTTTTGTCTTTTTTGTTTTGTTTTCATTTCCTTTTTTGCAGTTACGTAATCTGTTTCGTTAGATCTCGATTTTTTTTTTCAATGGTTGATAGAAGGTTAGTGTTGAGTTTGTTAAATTGGAAAATCACATACAATTGGTCGATGGTATCTTATCATTTGATGGATCAACAATTATTGGTGAAATTTCAACAAATTTACCAATATATTTTTTGTTCCGCTCGTTTTATTATTTTAGACACACCTGATTTTTTTTTTGTGTTTTATATTTTTTTCTTTTATTTGGGTTAAAATGATTACTTATTAAAACATTAATACTGGGTTACTTAAATGTTGTTTTATATTAGGTTTGGAAAAATACAATAAAAAATTGGGTTTTATTTTGCCTATTTTTGATTTTGGGTGTGTCCAAATTTTTGGAACAGGGTTTAATATAATAGAAAAATTCCTTTTTTACTATCCAGTTATATACATTAGAAATATTTTTTTTTCATCAAAATATAAAATAACAATAAGTAACAAAAAGAAAAAAAAGAAAAATCGGTACATTTATTATTAAATTTATTTTATATGTAATTTTTTATCTCCCTACTAAAACTCACAACAAAACTCGTAAAACTGCAAAGGTAAAAGCCCAATTTAACTGGAAAAAATAAAAACACCAATCTTATTTCTAAATTTTGATCAATTTGTTTAAATTGAATTAACACAGATCTAAAAATAGGGTTGTTTAGGGTTAGAGTATACCAAGGAGAAGTCTAATATTAATATGTGTTGTTATTGGGTGTAAATCATATAGTGTGCTTTATCCAAATCTCTATTAAAAATTGATAAGTAAAGTCGTAATATTCATTTTTTGATCTAATCAATCAAAAATTTGTATTATATTAGTAAAAAAACCCTAAAATTTCAGAAAAAAATCTATTGTTCAAAAATATAAAGGCTAAAATCATCAATATTCAGACTCCAAATCTGCAAGGTATCTTTCTTAAATTTATTGGCACGGTAGATTAGTTGCTAAAAAATACAACTATTAAAAAATTAAATAATTGCAGAATAAAATTTTTTGACAAAGTTATTTTTGAAATATTGGAAATATATTGATTTTACAATTATTTTAGAAAAAGGAAAAGAAACTAATCTGTATATAGTTTTTTATATTGACAATTATTGAGTTAATCTTTGAAATTAAAAAAATAATAAAAAAATAACTTTTGGAAGTTTGAAAGGTGAATTGTTAAATACCGGAATACTTTATTTTAGGTTTATATTTTATGTGTTGGAAAAGGAATTTTTAATATAAAAAAAATGACTGAAAATTTTTAATAGTGATCATTAGTAAAAAATCTAAAAATTTATTGTACAATAAGATTTATAATGGATTATTTTAGAGTCACATACCGATTTGAATGATGCAACAATAATATAATTTACACTCAATTACAATATACTTTCAATATAAGTCGAATTTCAAAAATAGGTGCAGATTTTTCATCAGAAAAAAATTTCTTAATTTTTTTTTTTTACTTGAATAATAATCTAATTTACAACAGGTTTAGAGATCATCACCAATATTGAATTAATAAAAATGTATTGTGATCAATATTTTTTGGAAATAAAAATGATAAAACAAAAAAATAAAAAGAATAAAGTTTGCTAATAATGTTGAATTTTGGCTTTGATAAATCCTTGGTTACCGTTATCCCTGAATTAAAATTTTTCAAAAATTAAAGGTAGGGTTATTATGGTTAAAAATAATTTTCTGAAATGGAAAAAAAAATTTAAAATTTTGTGAGGAACTAACACCAATCAAAAATTATTCAACATGTGAGGAATAATTAGATCTCGAAAAATTAACAATTACAAAAGAAGATATTTTTAGAAAAAAACGCCGAATAGCAACACTTGTTATCAATTAGAATGGTTGTGAATTACAATTTTGTAAATAACTGTATTAGTTTTGAAGAGTCTCTCTTTGGCGCTTTTTAGATATATAAGATTTTTTTTTTTTCATTTTTTTCATTCATCAAATGAGTAATTGTTTTCACAAGAATGTTACCCAAAAATTACTCAGTTAAATATAGAGGTTTACAAAATAACCACAAATTGGATTATTTCATATTAAATTGAAATTGAACTGAAAACAAAACCTCTGTTTTTTAAATGAAACAAATTTAACCCTTTGAGAATTTAAAAGAAGAAAGCAGTAAATGATTTTTCAAAAAATTGATTTTTTGAATTTGAAATTTCATTTTAGATTTTTTTTTTAAATTTGTTTTTTTTTTCAATAAGTCCTATAAATTTTTTTCTTTTGTTTTGAATTTTTTACTAATTGAGAACTTCTATTTGTTTTTTTTTTTGTTAATTGAATTTTTTCAATCATAAGAAAGACAATTTAAAAATACTCTTTTACTCTTTCAAGCCACTCATTGAGTATTGATCAAATCAACTACATATGAATCCCCCTTAAAAAAAAACATTTTAATTTCAATATTATAAAAAAAGTTAGAAAAGGTAAATAGCTATTGAAAAATGAAGAATAAAATAAGAATTATTTGTTGAACAGTAGAAATAGAAACAAGTGATATTTTATTATAAAAGGAAATTTAGATAATTTCAAACCTTTAGAATATAAAAAATATAGTTATATCCATCAATTTTTTTAAAACAATGCATCTAAAGAATTAAACCCTAAAAGAAAAACAAACAAGGATTAGATTTTTATTACAATGGTCATGTTTTTCAATTTCGAGAAATAATATTACTTATACTAAAATAATTTTTTTCCTATAATCTGACATTATATAAAGTCTTTCTGTCCTAATACGATTATAAAAACAAAAAAATCTTCATTTTTTTTTGTTATTTTTTTTTTAAATTTTATGTTTTGGAATATCTTTAAGTAATACAACTATTCCAAGGTTACTGTGAAATTTTTGGAATATCAAATTTTAATGTTGATAAAGGATTTTAACTCTAAGAATATATGAATAAGAAAGCGCGTATTGAAAATTTTTTTGAATAAATAAGTTGATATGAAAAATAAACTTCTGATGTGATCAAAAAAAATATTTTTTTTAAAGTAAATATCATGTAGTTTCTCAACCGATTTTCAATGTTTAGATTCATTTCGTGTTCGAAAAATGTAATTTTTGAATTTTAGAAAAAATTCTTAATATGAACACATTTATGAAATTTTCTTATTCAATATAAGATATCTTATTCCAATATTCAACTTTTTAAAAATCTATATCAACATCCAAATTTGATATTGAAAAAAAAAAAAAAAAATCAATATAGATTTGTAAATACTGTAGTTTTGAACCAAGTATTTGGATTGATTTAATTCGAAAATTATTTTTTACATTTCAGATAACCTTTTGTTGGTGGTGTTTTTGAAAAAGGAGATTGAAAAAAATGAGACATTTTTTGCTTTTATATTTGTACATGTGTTTTTAGAAAATAATTATAAAATTTTACTAATTTTGAGATTACGAACGTTATTTTAAATTGTTGCGATATCTTAAATAAAATTCTATTTTCATGCTTTCAAATACATAGAATTTGTATTATTTTGACAAATATAGCATAATAATAATGGTAAAAAAAACAAATTAGTTTTTTGGATTTATTTTTAAAGCAAAAAATAGAAAAAAAAAAAATTAATAATGATAATATTCAAAAAATAGATTTTTTATTCAGATTTTCTTATTTTTTTTTTAATCTTCTTTTCATCCAAGGATGGTTTAACAATTGTTTAGCGGTGATTCTTTTTTTAATATCATATTCAAACATGGGGGTTAAAAAATCTGACATTTCTTTGGCCTTTTGCTCGTTGAATTTATATTTTGTCATGAAAACATTTTTCAAACTCCAAAATTCTAATTTTTTGATGTGCCGTAAATTACCAGATCTCTCGACAAATTTGTAGGATTTTTTCCCTGTTATTAAAATGTCCTTAGGAATTTTTCCTAATAATTCCATTATTAAAGCCAAATGGTCTTCAGCATCTGAATAATCTGATCCTTCGTTTGGGTTAAATAGAACATCTCCGGTTAACAATTCAAAGATCATACACCCCAATGACCAAATATCTGCGCTCTGGTCATATTCGTGTCCTAAAATAACTTCGGGGCTTCTGTATTCTCTGGTTTGAATTTCACTTGTGAAATGCTTCTGGATCCAACAAGCATTACCTAGATCGATTATTTTACATTTAGTTGTTGACTTTTTGGTAGGAATACTTTTTTTATCTTTGATACCATTTTCTTTATAATTCTCCTTCTTCTCCTTCTCCTTTCCTTTGGATTTTTCTTTATCTTCTTCATTAACATCATTTTTTTTTAAACTTGATTTCGAAGATTGATTAAAAATATAAGACTTTCCAATTGGTATTAAATCCTCATAAGTTTCTTTATCTAAGAGTATTTCTAAGTCTAAAATTTTGTGATTTAATAATGCTAATTCTTGATAAAATGGGTTTTTTGAATGATTTTGTATCATTTCATGATTTTGAAAATTTAATTTTTTTTTTGAAGAATTTTTGTTTCTAATTTTGAGTTTGGAATGTGGCTGTTTCTTTAGACGTGTTACATTTCGTTTTTTGTACAAAGGTAATTTTTTTTTTCTGATATTAGCTGATTGTGTGTTTCTTTTCAAAATATTTTGATACATTTTTTTTTTTGGCCTTTGTTTTAATTTCTTTGTTTGTAAAATCCCTATTTGTCTTCTTTTATTATATGAAAGAATTTTGTCAACATCAAAGCCAGATTTTCTAATTTTCCCTTTAATGCTATCCGATAATACATCGGATTCTTGATAAATCATAACATTTTCAGGTTTCATATCTGTATGAATAATTTTACATTTTGCATGCAAAAAATCTAATCCAATTAAGACTTGTCTGCAGATGTTTTTGAGTAACGGGATAGGAATACCCTTATACTCATATTTCTTTATTAAAGTTAATAGTGTTGTTCCATCTAAGAATTCAAAAACCATACATACATCTATATTATTCGGGTGGAAAATTGTTATAAAAGAAAAAAATATTGAGAAATTTATCATAATTGTGAATCTTTTTATCATCGTCGGCAAATTGCATTTACTTACGTTTTCCATTTGAACCCAAGTGGACAAAGCTATCCAGTATTCTGATCACTTTTGAATTTTTGCTTTGATCTTGTTGTGTCACTTTCTTTAAAAGCTGAATTTCATCTCTTGCAGCTTGTGTAAAGATCTGTTCACTTTTAACAATTTTGAAAGCAACAAACAGCCCTTTTAAAGAATCATGTGCAAGCCAAACTGTTGAAAAAAATCCCCAGCCAATCTTGCATAGGGCTTTATATCTTTTATTGAAGATTTCACCCTTTTGAACTGGATGATATCCCCCTAGTTTTGTTGAAAAAATTTATTGAAAAAGATGATGCTGTGGGTTTAAATTCAATTTGTTACTATAAGATGGGCTAACTATTGTAGAGTTGTTTTCATTTTATAGAAGAGGAAAAAAAAAAACAAAACCTTTGTAATAATGCCCAGGTTCTTGATCATCACTTGATGGTGTTTTTGGTGAAAAGTGTTTTTTTGGTTTGTTGATTGTTGTTTTGTTGTTACTCTCTTTAGGAGATAGACCAATTGACCACATTATTTGTTTCCAAACAAAAAAAGGGAATGGAATTTCTTATCAAAAAAGAAGAAAATGATTTCAAGGGAATTATTTTTTGAATCAAAGAAATTGATGTTCAGTTTCCTATTCAATACATTCCCTAAAGTTAATTTTTTTTTTTTCTTTTGAGAAACGTGTATAGGGTTTTATGAGCAAGAATTCTAATCTTAAGAAATAAGATGTAACAAATAGGTTGTATTGGATTAAAAGAAACCAAAATAACCCGGTTAGTATGTTTTCTGATTCACAAGAGTAATATATTTAGTTTTGAAAAAGGTAATTTGATTAAATATTTTATCTAAGTTCATCCAATTATACTAGTAAAAATTCAGTAGACAGAGAAATTTGTTGTCATTTATAAAATTGTATTTTTTGAAATAGAAAAATCAATATCTATCATAAGATAAAAATTTTCTAGTGTTTGGTGGGAACATATCGTATTGTGATATTTTAAGTTATTAACAATGAACAATAATATTCAGTTAATTGATAATATTTTGTTCTCCATAAAAACATAAAATCAAAAGAATTTAGATATTTATATTTTTTTTTTCATAAAGTCTATTTAAAATTTTTAATGATTGACTCTTAAGTAATCTTCAAATTGACAAATATATTATTTTTTACAATCAATGGTTTGTTTTTAAACTGTTTGGTTCTTTTAATTTTGTTCAATGCTGTGTAAAAAAAAAAAATAGATATACAAAGTGGTTAGATATTAAATTATTTTTTTTTTTCAGTTTTCATTTATTTTTCAAAGCTTTAAGTCCTTTTTCTCTGAATTTGAAACAATTTTTCTAAATCTTTGTATAAAAAATTGTTTAAAATTTACAAGATATATATATATATATATATATATATATATATATAAACTCTGTTTCAATCAAAGTGGCCCAAGGTTTTTTTAAAATATCAATTATTTTATATAATTGACCTTTGAATAACAAATGAGAAATAAACAGAATAATAAACATTGAAGAATTGTTGATATATGTCCGAAAGAAAACTAATTAATGATTAAATTTTCTTAAAAATTGAAAATTTTAAATTCTGAGGACCTATTGAGAAAAACAACAATGTTCGTTTTGAACTTCTACTGGTATTTGAATAATAAATAAGAAACATTTTTCACTTCATTTTTCATACTTTTCTTTTATAAGTCAAGTCCCCAAACGAATTTTTTTGGCATTTGTGTTCTCTATTTGAAAAAGGAAATGAAAATGAAGTGAAAATTTTCACGTTTATAAAAAAAATATCATGATCAAAGATCGAATAGAATCCCCATAGAAATCAATATGATTTCTCAACAATAATTTCCAAGGTTTCAATAACCTTAGAATAACACATTTTCACCATGTGATTATTGATCTTGCCATAAAAAAAAATTGTGCAACTGAATGATGTTTTAAAAAAAATCAAAAAAAAAAAACAAAAAAGTGCAAAAAGTGAAAAAATGATTTCGATTTTGAAAATTTCCAAAATAAAAGTTTTCTTCTAATATTTATACAAACCCTTTAAACACATGTATTTAACCATTACAAATGGGCTCCTTTGACTGAAAAATAGTTTGTAGATATATATATATATATATTGTATATTTAAACAATCTTTTTTGGAAGAAAGAAATTTTTCATCAAGTTTGAAAAAAAGGTTATTTTCAGACTATTAAAACTCTAACTAAAAAAAGTAATTTTATACCAAACCAACTGTCTCTACATTTAAGATAATATTAAGGCTTCTCATATTAAATATAGTTTAATAAATTATTTTCAAATTATTTATAAAATCGACGTGATTGGTTATCCGATAAAAAATAAAAAATCGAAATAATATCTAAATTTGACACAAATGCTTGCTTTTACATAAAGTGTAGAAAATAAACAGTCTTATTTAGGATTCTTAGAATTAATTTAATCAAAAATCTTGGTTTTCTTTAAGGTGTGGCCTGTTGGTATCAGGTTCTTTATTAAATAATAACAATAAAATTAAATTTTCTTAATTGAAGGAAAAAGACATATTATCAAAGGTTAGAACCCTCCGATTTGAGAGAACCACTAAACTTTATTTTTTGATTATAATTCTCAGTTTAACTTTGAAAATATTATCAATCAAAAGATAACTTTTACCCTGATAATTGTGGGTGTGAAATACAGATGTATATAAGAAAAGAAAGAAATTATTTTTAGGGTTAAATTAGAAAAAGTACAAATTATTAAATATTAAAGAAATAAAAACTATTCGAAATGGAAATTACATTCAGTTCCACTTTTAAGACATAAATTTCTGATAGATTTGAGGTACAAGAAAAATCACAAATTCAATGACATTTTTTGGAAATTTTTTTTACACAAATTATTGTAATATAATTTGAATTTTTTGCCTTGATTTGAGATTTTTTTTGTGGCTAAATTTTGGTTCAAAGTTTGTTGCTTAGAAGTGGAAATGAATTAATTAATAATAACAATAATCCAACCTCATAAGTTTGATTGGGAATACTCAGAATTAAAATCTTATTTTTTTCGGTTATTCTGACTTTTGAAAATTTTTTAAAAGTTACATTTTTGTAAATCTTACTACTTTTTCACTTTTTTGAATTTCTTATTCAAATTAATTTATGGTGTGATTTGGTATAATTGATTCAAAAAAATGAATTAAATATTCCATTTTGATTGTTTTCTTTTGAATATAAATGGTCATGAATTTTTGCTATTAGATCAAAAAAGGGATCTTGTCGTTTCACATTTATTAACTGATTAATTTTAGAAGCTATAAAATTCTTCTACTTTGAGTTACTTATATTTTGATCAATTTAGTCTAAATCGAATCGAACTTAACTTGATTTTAATTTTACTCTGAAAAAAATTAGAATCTGTTGCCCCCCAAATTGAGAAAAGGGTTTTTTAAATTGTTAATTTTGAATTGAACCACAATAAATAATACTTTCAATATATTTGGTCTTTTTCACCATCTTTTATAAAAAATACTAAATATAAGTGAAGTTCTAAAAGATCTAAAACCGTTTTGTGTGTTCTTTTTACTACTAGTCTGACTTTAATTTTAGAACCGATCCCTAAATAGTAAATTATTTTAATTTTAAAAATTTGTATCTTAAAAATTGTAATGACATGGAAATATTTTGTGCTTCTATATTTTAATTTTTATTTTTGCTTTTTCAACTACAAAAATCCTTTCTTTTTTTTCTTTTCATGTTCTTTATTTGCCTTTCTCAATTATAAAAAGAAAAGTTATCTTTTGATTGGTATTATTTTCAAAGTACAGTTGATGATAATAACCACTAAATCTAGTTTAGTGGTTTTCACAAACACGATTGTTCAACCCTTTGATATTATGTCTATTCCTTTCTCTAAATATATATATATATATTTTTACTCTAAAAAAGCAAAAATATTAATTTTGATATTCAAATTGATTTTTTTTTTTGAGTCAACATTAAACAGATTAAAAAAATTAATTCTTTAAAAATATACAAAAAAATTCTAAAAATAATAATTACTTGTCCAAAATAAAACCCATTTGAACGAATTCCAAAAGAAAGGTATTTTTCACTGTATTTACACTCATATAGAATAAATTAAAATCAATTAAAATCAAAAATAGAAACCTAATAAGGTTTTTTATTTTTTTTTTATTTATTTTTCATTTTCGAAATATTGAAGAATTTAAAGTTTTATATTTTCCAAATTTCAAGAAAATATTCAAAATTCTTGAAAAAAAAAAAAAAAAAAAATTAAATAAATTTTTATTTTTTTTTTTTTTTAAATTTTTTGTATAAAAAAAACTTAATTGTTTGAAGGCATCTTTTCTATTTGATAAGTTTTCATAGAAATCCAAACAAAAATAGCACCAAGGAGTGCAATTAAAATGAATTGACCGGAGATTGAAGATTGTATTGGTTTTAATTTTGAATGAGGGATTTCAACAGAAAATAGAGGTTCTACGGTTTCCCATCCATTTCTAGCAGCTCTTTGTTTATCAATATCTCTGTAGAATACCATTTCATATTTACCTGGTTTAACATTTTCGTGTTTATTTACAAATGTTGCTTGATATTTTTTGTCGTGGTGATTAACATAAAGATTGTCTTCAATTATTTGGGATTTATCTTTGTTGTCGCCAGCATATTTCAAGGTTGAATATAACTTGGCGCCTTCAAGAGTCTTTTGTTTACATTTTAATTCAAATTCGATGAAAAAGACCGTCTTTGATGAATACTTGGTTAATGTTTGATATAATTCATGATTGACATTGATTTCTCCACCAATGGCGATATCGTATATACAATATTTTTCTTCTTCTTCTTCTTCTTTTTCTTCTTCTTTACTCTCTTGGATGATATTTATTCTCATTTCGCTTCCTCTTTTCCCAATAATTCTTATTTTTCCTTCTCCTTTGATTGCATTTGGGTTGATTGTCCATTTGATCATGAATGTATCTTTTGATACTTTCGCCATTTCAGATACAGAAATAAATTCGCTTTCTTCTTCAGCGGCTTCCTTATGTAATAATTCTAAATAAATTCCAAATTCTGAATTTTCAATCTCTTCATTATGTGAAAGTAGTTTTCCGGAAATTGTATCAAGAACCTTAAAGACATATACGATTTTATTACCATAAAAGAAATCATCTTCATTTGGAAAGTTAGTAACCTCGGTCATTTGAAGCTTATGATCAACATTGAATGATAATTGGCCGAAATTTTCATTCGTTTCTTCTTCTTCTTCCTGCTCTTGATCTTCTGATTCCTCTTCTGATTCTTCTTTAAATGTGTTTTCGAGGTTTGTAAGTGGGATGGATTCGCCAGTGGCAGTTATATAATAAAAGTTAACATTATTAGTTCCCAAATTGTTTAAGATTGGTTCAATTTCGTAATCAAATGAAATAATTAGCATTCCGTTTTCATTTTCACTAAGTTCAGATTCTACAGTTTTAACAACATCACCAGATGGGGTTGTCACCTCCATAAAGAAATTCCAACTTCCGTTTGGTATTTTTGTTCCATCAACTCTTTTATATTCTGTAGATTTTGATTTGTAAAAAATTGGTGTAATCAAATCTGGAATGGATCCTGATTGGAGGCTAATTTCGACTTTGTCTCCAATTTTGTAATTGATGTTTTCATTGTCTTTGAAGTTTTTAAATATAATATTTGAACTAATCATTGGGATGTCCACTTTATAATGAATAGATTTGCTTGTATGAATTTCAACTTTTTCATTTCCAACTTCAAATCTAAAGAATAAAGTTCCTATTTTGTTTTTTGTTTTTTGTTTTTAATTTTTTTGAAATTTAAAGAATTTTATTTGATTTTGGTTTTTTTGAATGTTTTTTTATTTGATTTTGGTTTTAGTTTATTAAAATTTTTTTGGATTTTAATAATTTTATCAAATAGAATTAAAGAGATAAATGTTTAAAATCAAAGAAGACATACAAAAAGGAAGCAGTGAAGAAAGAAAGGAAAAGAAAAATTTAATTAAAAATTTAAAAAAAAAAAAATAAAATAAAGAAAAGTTTACCTGAAGGCAAATCGGTATTTGAAAGAACATAATTAAAGTTAATTTCTTTTTGGTTATCTCTACAATCAAGAACTTGATGGTCGACAACAAATAATGAAGAATCAAAAATTGTCATTGAAACATCAAAATCACCAGAAAGGATATTTGGGTTTTGGTCATTTAACGAAGAAAGTTTGACAACAAAATCAAATTCTGTCCCAATTGATGCGGTGCCACCAATTTCGATTTCTGTACCTGCCACGGAAGCGCTAGGAATGATCTCAATTTTGTACCCAATTGAATTTTGTGTTTCTTTGATAAAGGAAACTTTTCCAAGTCCTACGATGTTCATTTCACCTTTTGTTTCAACAAGAACTTTTCCAACTTTATTGTTTGTTTGGATGACCTTTTCGGAAATGTATTGTCTTCTTTCCTGATCAAATGTATAGCTAATTGCTTTGAGTGCTCCAAATGATTCTTTATTTTCGGCCTTGAAAAGGATTTTACTTTTGATGTCAAGTCCGCCATGTCTTAAGCTTGAAAAGGTTTTGGCAGTGAAGACTAATCTTAAATCAGTGCCTTCAATTAGTTCCTTTGGTTTGTCCCCGTTAATTGTTTCCCATTCAACAAAGGTTTCAACAAATTCAAAGATCTCTCCAATAAGCGCAAGTCCAAAATGGGATCTTGAAACAATCCACAAATTCTCTTCTTGGCTTGTTAAATAGTTTGTAAGCTCTTCTTTATCGATTAATTTAAAGAAATCTGGCATTGCTTTATTGTTTTCACTTGAATGGATTTCTGCAAGAAGTTTAAGACTTAAGAGACTGTGAATTGTACTTTCCATTCCTGAATATTCTTTAGCAATATCATCATAAAAAGATCCATCCTTTTGTTTTTTTTTAAGAAAATTTTGTTTTTGAACAAATTAAATTATTCATTTTTTTTTTTTAATTATTTTTTTTTTTTTAGAAATGTTTTGATAAGATTGAAACTTTTTTGTTTTGATTTTTTATTTTTTGAAAAAAGAAATTGAAATTTTAGTAATTTCTTTACACTAGGGATTGTGTATAAAGTCATCTTCAAAAAGTGAAAAGTAAAAAGTTTGAAAATTTTATCACTAAATGTTACTATTCGAGATATTAAACTTTTTTATAGATACTTTTTAAACCTTTTGGTAATCACATTTTTTTAAATGGCATTCCTTGGAGAATTGAATTCTGGTACATTTACTTTTATTTAATATAAGAAGTTTCAGAAAACAAAAACTTTTAAAAAATTAAATTGGTAAAAGTAATAGAAATTGAATCAAAAATAGATTCATGGTCAAGGTATTTTAAAAGGAATATTAATTTTTAATCAACTTGACAAACCAATAAAAAAGTCCTTCATGTGTAAAAAATCAATCAGCAACTCTTTTTTTTTTTTTTTTTTCATTTCATTTTAGAAAATTTATAGATTTATGGTTTTCAAACTGATTTCAGAATTTGATACAGATCAGATAAATCAATTTTCTTCAAACCTTCAACATACAAAGTGACGGTTGTGTTTTGAATTTTGTTTAAGGATAAGGTTGATCAGGTGTTTGATGTAGTTGTCTTGAAAGTAAGTACAACAAAAAAATTTTTATTTTTTGAAGAGAAAAAACGTCCTCAATTAATATTTTTTTTTTTTTTTCCATTTTATTTCTTGAAACACACTTAATTTAAATAAAAAGTAATTGTTTAAAAAAATAATAGATCAAAGGATTTTAAAGGAAAAGGAATATTAAGACTGTGAAAAAAAAAAAATTCTTGTTGTGAGAATTCCAAAATCTTAAATCGAAAAAATTGGTTTTAGATTTGAGTAAAAGACCAAATTGAACTTTTATCAATTTTTTTTTTGTGGAGGAATATAGAAATTAAACCAAAAAGATAAAAAGAAAGAGATCGAAGGTGAAGAAGAAAACAAAAGAAAAAAAAAAAAAAAAAGAAAAAGAGATTACATTTTTTCCATCAAAAACTTGCATGTTTTTAATAAAATTAACCCATGGTTTTATTGGTCCAAGTTCAATTTTTAAATATTTTGATAAAAGAATTCCATAGTAATTGTCATATACCTTTGTTTGTTAATTAGTAGATCAAAATAAATTTTCAACGAAAGAAATTAATAAAAAAATAAAAAAAAAAAAAAATAAAAAAAAATTAAGAAGAAAAAAATTAATAAAAAGATTAAAATTATAAAAAAAAAAAAAAAAAAAAAAAAAAAAAAAAAAAAACTTACAATATTTGAAGAACCAAAATTAAAAGAGGCTTCTGTGTCAGAGACAACCATACCCTTTTTAATTTTAGTTTTTAAAACTTCTGCAGTATTTTCTGGTAAGACTGGTTCCCAAGATTCGTCAAGTAAATCAAGTGTTTTGAAGGCAAGAGCGGTACTCATGATTGAAGGCCTTCCACCTTTCTTTGGGGCAAATAGCATTGTTTCTCGATCTAATAAGGAAAGAAGGTAATTTGAGACATGCTGTGTGTCAGGAAGTGTGCCAAGAAGTCGATAGATCCATGTGGTGTAGAAAGTTGACTCCAATTCGGATGCTTGCTTTGGGTCAAACCCATATCCAAAATCGTTATTGGCGCATTGCTCAACAAAGTGTGTGACACCCTCAGCTAAATTTTCATCTCGGAACCCGTAAAGTGTAGAAAGGAGAACAGCACCAAATGTACCTTGGATTGTTGCCTTCTCGTCGATCTCATTTGAAAAACCGCCGTTGGTTCGGTCTTGGTATTTGTGGAGTTCACTCAAGACTTTGTTTTCACTTAATTTGGTTCCTTCAAGTGCAATTAAAAGAACAAGGATGAGAAACAGTTTCCCAATAATTCCCATTTATTCAATAAAAGATAAATTTGAAATAGAAAATTTGAAAGATTGAAAAAAAATAATAAATTTTATTTGAAATTCCTTGACTCGAAACTTATACCAAAAAATGAGAATACACAAACAGTGGTTACAAGGGGTTGTTTGGTTTTCTATTCATTTCATTTTTTTTTCTCGTTTCTTGAAGTGATCTGTGGGTTAAGCTATGACAAAACTTGCTTTCTGAATAATAGTTTTTTTTATTTTTTTTTTACAACCACCGTTATTTCTCGAAACTAGTGTGTTAAATCAAACAGTGGTGTGGCAAGCACAAAGCTGTTGGTAAACTTGTTCCTCATTATGGTTGTTCTTATAAAAAATATAAAAAAGTTTCTTTTCTTTGAGTTTTGATGAAATAATCACTTCTTCCTTTCGAATCATTATTATTGGAAACTCCCTTTTCTTTTCTCATATCCTTGCTGATTTTTTGTTTGTTTAATTTCTCGACTGGCGTTTGGCTATAGTCCGAGAACTTTTGAAAGAAATCCTCCTCTCAATCAAACTTGGCACAAAAAAAATAATTATTTATTAAGGCCCAATCTCTCGAAGACAATGCACACTATTTTTTTTTTGATTCTTGTTTGAGTAGAAACATAATGGTTTTTTAGTTATTATGATTTATCTTTTTTGGTGTGTTATTGTTTTTTGTGTGTTATTTTCCTTATTTTGTGAACTGTATTTAATCTTATTGTTTATGTTAAAAAGTTAGTGAGGTCTAAGATATTGAAAAAATTTGTGCATTATTTAGCTTTTGGAAAAAAGGATTTTGTCGCTAAAGATTGAAATTTTGATTCTCTTTTTATTTTCTTGGTACTTTTTTAGATGAGTGTATCTTTTTCATTACCTGATTTTGGTTGAACAAGAATCCAAAATTAACACTATTTTAAGAAATTGTAACAAGAAAATCATTTAACATTTACCTATTTGAATTCCAAATAGTAGTGTTAACCCTTTAATAAATCTCCCGTCTTTTACAAAGAGACTGGCAATGAACTCTGTGCTTTCTTAAAATCAGAGTATTCATATCTTCAAAAAGGGGTTGATAAAGAAAAGATTCTTGAGAAACAAAATATTTTTTCATCAAACAAAAAGAGTCATAAATAATGTTTTTCGATTTATGAAAATCAGAAGTTTGTGAAAGACTAAAAACTTTGACCTCTCTGATGTATTACTTTCTTATTTTATTCCTGTTTTATTTAAGATCATAAAATGATAAGAAAAAAATAGTAGGATTGTTACTCAATACAGATAAATTGCAATTTATGTTTGGATATTTTTACTTGATTTTCCTTTTTGAAATTTTTATGCTCAAACTTTGTATAAAGCATTTTATGAAGTCAAGTGTTCAGAAACCCTCCCAAATAAGTTGTTCTTCAAAATATTCTTTGTGGTGTACTGTTTGATTAGAAACAGTTCGAAAGTTATTAAAAATGGGAATTGAACAAAAAAATTTATGGAAATTTATTAGAATTTATCAGTCTATAAAAATGTAGGAAAGGTTTTGGAAAAAACAACACCTCGATAATTTTCGAACAAAATTAAGGATTACTTTAAAACATTTTCGTATTTTAGTGATTCAGTTAAAGGTTCTTGAAACAAATCAAGTATTTATTTTTTTATTTGAAATCTTTTTTCACTTTAAAGCTTATTATTAATATGGATCAACTCGAAAACTGTAAACAAGACTTAACCGAATTAGAAACATTTCTTGAACAATCCAAGCGACCATATGTACGAAGTGTTTTGGAACTTTCTATCGAAAATCTTAAAAAGAAAATCACTTCTCTTTCACCAAAAGTAGAAGACAAAAAAGAGGAAAAAAAAACAACCATCTTTTATAAACAAATCTCAAATTACTCATATGCACAAGACTCAACAACCATGACGTAATATAAGCTCTACATAATTCTTTTTTTTTTATTGTTGTAAAAAGTGTTTGATCTTTTTTTCAAGACCGGTAATGATTTTTTGTTTTTTTTTTATTCTTGCTTTATTTGTTTTTTTTTTTTTTTTTTTTTTCTTTTCGAATAGAATTTACGTACGATTACCAGGTATTGGAAAAATTCCAAGAGACAACATTAAAGTTGAATACACAACAAGTTCAGTTCTTTTGATCATAACTGGTTACAACGATAAAAACCATAAATTATTTTTATCTAATTTAGCAAAACCAATCTTAACCAACTCTACATTCAAGTAAGAATACTTTTTTTTTTTTATTTTTTTTTTTTATTTTTTTTTTTTATTTTGTGTTTCAAGAGAACATTTCTATTTACAGAAACAATTTTGGTCTTTGTAATTTGTAATTATAAATTTATTTTTCACAAATAAAAAAATCGTTTACTCATCGGAATTGAAACTTAATCTTAAACCATCCCCCAAAATTAAAAATTATCAATTTTTAACCTTACAAGGGTGAGAAACAACCGAGTTGAGCTCATCTTAAAAAAAGACGGAACAGATCATTGGGATTCATTAAAAGCAAAAAAATCGACTATAACACCCCCAAAAGTCGAAAAAGAAAAAGACGAAGATCCAATGGGCGGTCTCATGAACATGATGAAAAAAATGTATGAAGAAGGAGACGACCAAACAAAAAGAATGATTGCTGAAGTAAGCATCTATTTTCAAGAATTTTCTTTTATTTTTTGATTTTTTTTATTTTTTATTCAATCCTTTCTTGTTGAAGACTAATCTTTTTTTAAACTCTAATTCTGTAATGTAATCTTATCTTAAAAAATTTCAATTTATAACCCGATAGTCTTGGCAAAAATCAAGAGAAGAACAAATGAAAAAGTAAAGGACCAACAATTCATAATTACAAATAACAGCCTTTCTTGGAAAAAAAACAGGTGTTGGATTAATTATTACCTAGCTCGTTTTATTTATTCTCTATTCTCCCATACAGATCGTAAACAATTTTGAACTGAAAAGTTTCTAATTTATCAATAGAAAAAGCCGATTTTGAATAATATTTTGTTTTTCTTTTTATTTTCATTTTATTTGGTTAACTTTTTTTTTCAAATTTTATATTGGTTCAATGTTGCAATGATTACAAATTATTTCTGAATTATTTTTTTGTTTAAATTCCTTATAATTTTGGTTTTAAAATATTAATTCTGATTATACCACTTAAAAGTATATTTTTTTTAAATTTCTATATTAGGATTCCTCTAACAACCCAAAAAACACCAAAAATTTAATAGTTGAAAGAATTTAAATAATAATAACTGTTCTCTTCAATTTTGAACTATTTATCAAATACAGACTTTCTTAAAAAAGAGAAAAAAAGGACAAATTTCACTAATTAATCTAAAATAAACCCAGTGTTTTTTTAAAGACCACATAAAAATTTTCCATTCATCATTTTATTTTCAGATAACATTTTTTGGTTTTACAATAACACACCAAAAATTGTTTTTATCACAATAATGATTATCCTTCTCTTCCTATTACTTTCCACAAAATTTAAAAGAAAATAAAGAAAATTTTATACCTTAAAAAAAAAGTACTTACAAAGACTTTTATTTGTAGAAAAAATTTAAAAATCTATTTTTTTTTTTATTATTGAAGAGAGGTGATTCAACAAAATTACCACCTGTTTGCTGTTAGGTTTTCCAGAATTTAAGAAAGTAAAAAAAACCTAGACACTTCACTTGAGGTTTTTTTAAATTTTTGTTTTGATTAGATAATCAATAGATTTTGGAAACACTATTAAAAAGTAAACCTTAAAGCCGTTAGATTATCCAAAATTCAAAAGAATGGAGTTAAATCAAAGAATTTACTCTATTTTTAAAATAAAATAAAAAAAAAATTGGGGAATTGAAGACACTCTACGTTACTTGACAGTATTATTTCGTTAGTTTTTTTTTTAGTGTTTGTTTTGATTAGAAAATTAATAGATTTTGGAAATACTACCAAAAAGTAGAAAAAAAAAGATGTTAGGTTTTCCAAAATTTGAAAGAATTGAGTAAAATCAAAGATTTTTCTCTACACTTTTGAATTCTGGGAAATCACTATTAGTTTTTTTTTAATTTTAGAAATTAAAAGAAAATTTCAAAATTTTTTTTTTTTATTTGAAAAATTATAAAAAACTTGTTTTAGTTTTTCTTGAGTTTTCTGTTTATTGGGAAAATCTATTGATTTTCGTTAGGGTTTTTTGAGTTTTCTATTTATTTGTGAAGTGTTCTAGGTTTTTTTTTTTTTTTGAGGTTTTCTATTTTATTTGTGAAGTGTTCTAGGTTTATTTTTACTTTTTGAAATAAACAGAAAATTTATTAAAGTGTCGGTTTATTTCAAAAAGTAAAAAAAAAACCTAACGAAAATCCATAGGTTTTCCAAATAAATCAAAAAGTAAAAAAAACCTAACCAAAATCAACAGATTTTCTAAATAAAATAGAAAACCTCAAAAAAACCTAGAAAACTTAACAAATAAAAAACAACCCCCCCCCCCAAGAAAACCTACACAAACTTCAGCACTCCAATGCACTTCATTAAACCCTATAATTTATTTGAATTTTGTATTATAGATATAATCGAAACTTTGTTTTTTTCAAGTAGCCAATTTTTTTTCCAAATATCAATTATTTTTGATAATTGTCTTTTGTAGAACAAAGAAGAAAGAACTTGAATAATACACACCGAAGAATAGTTTATCTGAATATGAAATAAATATAATCAATCAAGATATTTCTTTAAACCTTGAAAAACAAAAATTCTTATGAGGCATTGAGAAAAAAAAAAAGTAATGTTTATTTTGATCTTCAATTGAAGATCATAGAAAATTACAATAGAAATAAATATGATTTTTCTACTAGTATTTTTATACTTTTCATAACATTTAAAATAACAGGTTTTTACTTAGTTGCTATATATTTTACAATAAAACTTTTTTTCAAAAAAATAGGTTTCAAACAAAAATCAAAAATAAAAAAAAAACAAAAATCTGAAAAAATGTGAAAAAATTAAATCGTTATTGAAATTACCAAAATACAATTATTCTTCTAATTTCCATTAGAACTATTTAAAAATATGTAATTCAATCAATTACAGGGTACATAGTTGACTAAAATTGGTTTTTGGCAAAATTCTATCTTATATGATAATTTTTCATTAAAAAACAAGAAATGAAAAAAAAATGTATTTTTCAACAAAAACAAGAAAAAGAGAAAGAAATGAAAGAGAACTAAAAAAAAAACCCAAAAAGAGTTTTTTTTTCAACTTTTTTTTTTACCTCCAAAGTGTTGAATGGTTTGTGACTATTTCCTTTTATATCAAAATTTATTGATAACCACTATATTTTATTTTTACAAAAATTTTTAAAAAATAAAACGTATAATATGATCAAATGAAATCTATTACTTTATTTATTTATTTATTGTGAGAAAGGAGTAATCAAAGAAAATTTACTAAATAAAAAGAGAAGAAGAAAAATAATTAAAATATAAAAGTAAAAAAATATTATATCATTTACATGGCCAAATTAAAAATTATCCACTGTCGTTAGGTTTTCCAGGATTTGAAAGAATTTAGTAAAATCCTTGATTTTACTAAATTGTTTCGAATCCTGGAAAATCTAGACACCCCCACTGAAACAGGTGGAGAAAAAACCCAATAGAAAGATTATTAGCAATACATAATATTCCACAAACTTTGATTAATAAATTGGTATTCCAAGACTCAAAAAATTTGGGAAATATATTACTTTATACAATTACAAATTAGGTCTTTAGAGATAAAATATCTATATAAAGTGCTGAGTTTTTAAGAATAAAGATGTATTTATAAACTTTTCGTTTTATTGATTGTTTTTACTTTTATTTTATTTTTGAAAGTTTCCCAGATTCTGAATTTGAAGCAGAACCACCAACACAAAATATCGATTCAACATAATTAATCTAGTCCAAGTACAACTTGAACGATTGATTGGAAAGGATGATTTGCTTCAGTTTAGTTGGCTTCAAATTACATCAATTGAATTCAGTTCACTTCAATTGCTTAAGCTAGCACAGTTCAATTTTTTTGTAAGACCTATCCAGAACAAGTTTGGTTTAAGATCTAATCAATCAAGCTTATCAATTCTTATAGAATGGCTTTTTATCACTTGTACCTCGTCCAAACACTTTCAAAAAAAAACTTTAAACATGAAGTGTAGGAAACAAAAGAACCTAATGAACCTAAACAACTTGGAGCAAAAATTATCAAAAATGGAAAATCATGATTTTTTTCATCTTGTGAGATGAACAAAGAAATTTATAAAGAAAAAATTCTTAAAAAGAAAAAAAAATTAAAAGATTATATTGTAAAATTGAGAGTTTGGATTGAAATAGAATTTCCAATTTATTATTATTGTAATTGATTTTCTTGTATTTTTTTTTTATATTATTTTTCGTTTTCAAAGTGAGATATAAAATCTTTTAAATCTTTAATTTTTTTTTTTAAAGATTAAGAAATAAGAGAAAAATTAGAAAAAAAAAATATTAAATTATATAATTATTTTTTTTTTTTTTCTTTTTCTTCATAACGATACCAAAGTTCACTAGCATCATCATCAGAAATTTTAACCCAACCATTTTCATCAATGTGATAAACCTTAACAGTACCACCAGAATAGGAATCTTTAAAAGTTGCTGCGCAAATAGCTCTTCTTCCAAGATCAAGGGCTTCTTCTTTTGACAAATCCCATCGATAGCCAGCATCTAAGACACCATAAGCAAATGGTGAACCACTTCCAACACTGAATAATGAATTTTTTAATCTTGATCCATCACTGTCAATGTAATATAATTGTGGTCCTCTTGTATCATATCCACAAATCATTGATCCCTTTTTTAAAGAATTGAAATGACAAGAAATTATTAGAGCAATTTTTAAAAATAAAATAATTTAGAAAAAGTAAAATTTATATATGTCCTTAATAAAATTAAGCACTATTTTTTTCTGATTAATATTTTTCGAAATCTAGCTTTATAGCTTAATTCAATTAACCACTGGGATAAATTTTTTTAGAATAAAAACACTCAAAACTTTTGAATATCGAAAATATTTTTTGAAATTAGTGTGCACTTTTTTATTTTTTTTTGAAAAATTGGGGTTGAGAAAAGTTTAAAATCAAAGAATAAGTTAAAATATTAAATTAGAATGCTTTTCCAGAAAGTTTATCCTTTTAGTTGAACTTTTTTTTTATTTTACCATTTAAAACTAAAAAAAACATTTGAGGACCAAATTAGTGCCTTTTATGAAAAGAAAATTCCCATAATTTAGAATTTATTTTAGTAAATGCGTTAAAACAAGATACTGAATCTAAAAATATACATAATTTCAAGTGTGAATTCAATGATTTGGGCAAAAAAAGTTTTCAAGAAAAAGTTAAATTGAAACTTTATTTATTTTTATTTTATCATTTTGTTTTTTTAATTGTATTAATGGAAAGTATTTGATCAGTTTTTCATTTTTAGTGTTTTTTGGGTCGTAGGGACATATTATTCAGAATGTCAAAAAAATCGTTTCACAAAAATAAAATTTTTTTTTTTTTTTGTTGTTTGTCTGATTTTTTTATATTAGTTATTTTTCATTCAGGATTAGGTCACCTAATGTATTCGAAATGTACTATGTAAATAAAATATTTTCTGTAAATTTCCCAAATAATTAATTAAAAAAAAAAAAAATAGACGAAAAAAAAACTTTTAAATTTGAACAAACTGCTTTTAAAAAAATTAAACTTTCAAAGATCTCTTTCATTTTTAGAACTTGAAATAAAATATAATTATTTTAATTAGAAAAAAAAAATGAATTGATAAAAAAAAAAGAAGAGGTATGACATTAATCCGAGTATTTCTTTTATATTAAATGCTTTTCGTAACAATTATTTTCGTTAATTCAAAAAAATCTGTTTTTTGTTTTTCTTTTTTTAAATTATTTTAAGATCTTAGATGTTCATTAATATATTCCCAAATGAAAATTTGTACTCTTACAATGAAAGTTATCAAAAATATATACAACTCTTTGAACTTTTTAAAAAAGTAAATAACATTTTGAGGTGTTATTATCAAATCAACTTTAAGCATATAATATTGCTATTATTTGAATAATATATTTCAATATATTAAGTTTATAATACTTTTAATGATTGTATCAGTGTTTATTGACTCTTTGAATTAAAAGTTATGAATTTAGTCACTACAAAGTTCTTTCTTTAACAGATAAAGTGTTTTTTTTTATGAACACTAAATTCTTAACAATAAAGAAAATTGTATTTTATATTTCGATTCATTTAATATTGTTAACTAATCTAATTTTATTTTTTTAAATACAGCGAAAAAATAGTGTATAATATGAAATAATTTACCAAAACTACGAATAGAAATAGAAATAGAAATAACAAAAGAAAAAAAAAATAAAACCATTTTTGTTTTAAATGGCAATTTTTACTGGATAACCAAAAAATATTACATTTTCAATTCAAAATTATTTTCTTTTGGTTGCAATTTTGAAGACTATTGGGAATAAAGAAAACTATTTTCCAATATTTTTAACCCAGTAGTAAATTGAGAATAGTCATTTCAAAATTTTTAACAGTTTTTGTTTTTTTATTTTTTTTTGATAACTTTTTTAAAAAAAAATGATAATCGAATTACAAATGATATCAAAAGATAAAAGTATACTCTAGATAAAATATTTTCATATTTTACAGATAATATGGTTTTGAAATATTTTTTTTAAAATAATTGTATGTTATTTTTTTTTTTTTTTTAAATTATTATTAGGGTATAGTATCAAAAGCGGTAATTATACTCAAGAAAAATATTTTCATATTTTACAGATGATTATTGAAATATTTTTTTTACAAAAACATTGTTTTTTTTTTTCATTTTTAAATAGGTTGTAATTATTGGAAAAGAGTTGAAATTAAAAATCTAATGAAAACATAATGAATATCTCTAATTCTTCAAATCATAATTTTGGACTGATAAAATAATAAAGTTTAAGATTGCTAGAAGTATTTTATAATTCTTAGATATTCTGAAAATTATACAAAATTAAAATATTATCTTGTTGTTTTTTTTTTTTTCTCTTTTAAAATAAAAATTATTCCTTTATACTAATTTTAAAATAGCTATTTTGTAAAAAAAGTTCAACACATTTCTAATTGTAAACTTTGATAAAAATGAAAAGCAATTGCAATTAATAAAAGAAAAAAATGAATTATTAAAAAAAGATAAATGGAGAATTCAACCCAATAAAAATTTTTAGAATACTATTTTTTTGGTAATATGGGTTTTTATTTTGATTGATCAATTATTGTAAAATTTGTTCAAAAAATTTAACGATTTTTGAGATCTCCAAAACCACTCTATTGGATTTCGATAATTAAAGAGATTTAAATTGTATTTGTTGGGCTTGATTCAAAAGAATATAATAGATTATTCTATGACATTAATTTGTTTTTATTTTATTTAAAATTATTTTTCAGTCAGGTTTCTGTGATTTCTGTGATTTCTGTGATTGCTTTTCATGATCGGGTTTAGGTAATTCTATTAATGTTTCCAATAAAAAAACGTGTTGAAATTTTTTTCCACAACACAAAATTAAAATTCTAATCCCCTTCATTTTTTGATTTTTTATTTAATGTAAATCAAATTTTTTGTGAATTCAATTTAACCCCAATGAATTATAAGAATTTGAGATATTTGATGTGATTGGAAAAATAGTCTTTTTCTCAATCTGGCCTTTTCAAATACCCATAGCTTGATGTTTTTTAATTCTCAAGTAATTAGATTAAATGTATTACAATATTACTACAATTTCTTTATTCATATAAAAAATCCTTTATTGACTTGTTCCAAATTTTTTTTTATTCAAATGTCAATTTTCAAATATTTAATGGATGTGTTTTTTTTTTATTTTATTTTTATCTCATTGCTTTCATTGAAATACCATGACAATCTTGATCTTGGTAGTGATCTAAACAAACTCAGAAAATATAATCAAATTTGTGATCAAAACTTTGAAATAAAAAAATTCTTTCAAATTTAATCTCAATCACCAATTTTAGTTGTTAGGTATGATTTTAAAGAATGTTGCGATCGAAAAATTTTGTATATGCCTGTATCTTTAAAAAGCAGAAATTGAATAAGTTTTCATATCGATCCTTTCTTGAATCCTAACCTTAGAATAAAATCTTGCTTTTTGAAATGAGATCAAAATCAGTTTATTTCTAATTTAATAAATTTATTCATTTGGCAAATACAAAGCAAAAAATCATAACCAATCAAAATAGCTGAAAAAAAAAAAAAAATTACAAAATTGAAAACTTACAACACTTAAACCATAATTACGATAAGAATATAAAATATTGTTTAATAATTTTGAAGCAGCGGCAACAGAGATTTTTTCATTATTTCTCAATTCATAAAGATTACAAATACGTCCTAAATGTGCCAAAAAGAATTGACAATCAGCTGCCCCACCAGCAAGGGTACCAAGCATATATTCATTAACTGGTACAACTTTTTGAACAGACTGGGAAGCTTTTTTCATAAAAATCAAAAAAAAAAAATAAAAAAAGAATAAAAAGAAAAAAAAGAAAAAAAATAAAAAAAAAAATAAAAATCAAAAAAAAAAAATTCCATCAAAATAAATAAGGCTGTCAAAAAAAAAAATAATAATAAAAAAAGAAAACAAACCAATATATTGCCCAGAAGTGGCTCTTGAATCTACTGCAACAACTGTTCCCTTTTCATAAATAAAGGCTAAGGTTGTTGTTCCTTTATAACCCTTAATCAACGCACGTTCTTTTCTTTCTTCTTTTTTCTGTTGATGAAACATCAATTGGTTTTCATTTTCTTGAAGATCTTTTTCAAGACCAATAATTGATTGTGCGAATTCGAAAGGCTAATTTTGAGGGGAAATCATGGAAAATTATTTTTTTTTTTTTTTTTTTAAAAACAATGAAAAATTATATTTGTTTTTGTTGTTTTTGGTTAATTTTTTTTTGTTTATCGAATTTGGAGAAAAAAAAAATAAAGAAAAAATTTTGTGTTGTTGTTATGTGGCGACCAACAAAAAAAGAAAAGAAATAGGCTAAGTGGTTTTTTTTTTTTACTTTTTCAATATTTGGGAGCATTAATTGGTTTGTTGAAAATTCTGTTTCAAACGAAAAATCTTCAATAGTCGATTTGAAATCGTTGTCAAGAACTGAACCAAGAGTAAACATTATTAAAATTATTAAAACTAAATAAAATTAAACAAAACAAAGTTATGAAAAAATGATAAAATACTAGAATTTTAAAAGATGTTTTAAAAATTGTTGTGTGTTTTTCGTGTCTTGTAATCAAAATTTTGTATTTACTTTTTGGAGATAATTTTGAAATATTATTTTTTTATTAATTATTCAATTGTAAATTTGAAGATAAATTTGAGTAAGTTATAGGGAAACGATATAAAATCTATTTTTTATTTTCTTGTTGTGACATTCAACCTGAAAATATTTTCCAATTAATTACTTGTTGAACAGTTTTTTTAAGGTTATAAGTTTTTATTCGTTTGAGGTATATTTTGTTTTATGTGCTTTCTTTTCATGATCTGTTTTATTGGATTAGAAGTTTAGTATTGAAAAAAAAAGACTCTTAGATGAAAATAATTCGTAGAAAGATTTTTAATGGTTAATATTCGGAAAATTGTGAATATTTCAAAATCAAATCCTTTGAACAGCTAAACAAAATTTATAGGTACAAAGTAATAAACCTTCCTAAAGTTCATTAAAGTGGGGTGTATAAAGAATACTCATTTAATTATTTGATAACCCAATGTATATCTATCCTTTTTGAAACAATAATAGAGTTTAATTATGGTTTACAATGAATTTAGAGAATAATATTTTAATTCTTGTTTTTTGATTGATTAGAGGGTATTTTGAACAAGTGTAATTTAATTAACCACAACAAATAAGAAGTGATAAGTTATTATTTTAAAAGTTTGATTCTATATAATTGAAATTATAAAGTAATTACACCTTAATTTCCCTAATGTTAAAAATTAAAAACCATGTCATAACTTATTTTCATATCAGGGTATTTTTTTCAATACCTAATTTGAAAACACCATATTTTGACTTTAATTTTTGATTGAGAAAAGATTAATTTTCTTCAATTCAATTTACAAGAGAAAAAACTATCATGTTTCCCCCCTTTTCAAGGAAAGAAGTAATAATTTCATCTTCAAAAAATGTTTCATTAAAATTTATTAGAGGTTAAGATGATATCTATGCTTAAGTAACGATAAAGTTACAAAAATCGAGATTATTTTTATCATATCGCAATATTCTCGAAATTATGATAATCAAAAATATCGCAATAATATCACAAACTACAATACTCTATAAAATCACTCTAATTCTTTAAAAATCCCCATAAATGTAAAAATATTGTGATTAAAAAGTAATCAGGTATAAAAGTTGATGGGTTTTTTGGATTAATCCAGTAATATTTTACAAAGAAATGATTTTTGATTAAAAAATAGATCCTTGTGAAAAAAAGTTATTCTTTAAAAAAAAACAACAAAATAGAAACTTGGTTCAATCAAGTATCTGATCAAAGAGTTTTATTTGTATTTTAATTTTGTTTTGGTTCGAGAACCTATCGATCATTTAAGATCAGCAACAATAAGAAATAAAGAAAAATAAAGAATATTTTCACAGTCAATGGCGATGTTGTAAAATGTGTTGAATAAAAATGCTTCTAAAACAACCAAAAATTCAGCTACTATTTAAAGAATGTGTTCATTGGAGAAAAAATTTTCAATATTATATGAAAGGAGAAAGGGGTTGGGATTACTTTTCAAAATCTTTCACAAAAATTTTAGCCTCACTATTGCCAATTATTAAGATTAATTTTACAATTGTTTTTTCTTCTTCTTCTTCTTCTTCTTCCCTAGATCTTTTTATTGGACAGAAAACGCAACTAGAGCTTAGAGGCTTTTTTTTTTTTGGTTGATCGATCACCAATAAGATTGTAAATTACTCTGTATACCTTTTTTTATTTGACCTGTGAAGGTAATAACCCCATTTCTAAAAAAAACATACTATTTTATATTCAAGTATATTGTTAAAATGGTTTATTATTAATATGATCAGAAAATTTGTTTGATATTTTATATTATGCTATAGAAAAATGGGTAAAGAAAAAAACAAATAACTAATTTAATGATTGAATTTTTATTAATTTATTTCAGAAATTTAAACATTTTTTTTTCAATTTTCTCTTTTTTTTTTTTTTGAACTTAGAGATTAATATTAATAATTTCCAAAATTGAAATATTATCTTATATTTCTTCTCCCAAAATATTCAAAAACAACTCTTTTTTCATTCCGAATTTTTGATTTCAAAAATCCAAAATATTTACCCACAAGCTTTATTTTTATTGTTTTTTTTTACAATTTAATCATGATCATAGAAAATTATAGTATAAACTGTGTTTCAGTCAAAGGTACCTAATATTCTTGTCAATTTTCAATTATTTTTTATACAATTAACCTTTGAAAAATAAATAAGAAATATTTTGAATAATAAACATTAAATAATCGATTTTATGTATGAAATATAACCAATAGATCAATAGATTTTCTAAATAAAAATGAAACATATTGAATACACCAAAAATTATTATAGTGACCCTATTGAGAACATAACAAGGTTTATTTTTATCTCCCACCGAAGATCAAATAAAATACCCTGAGAAAAGAATATTATTTCTCTAAAATCATTTTAACTGTTTCACTATTAATAGGCTAACAGATTTTTACCCAATGACTATCCTTCTTTTTATAAAAAAAAATTTACAAATAAATTGGGTTTCATCAAAATTATTGAAAATAAAATAAAGCAAAATCTGAAAAAATAATTTTACAAAATGAGAAAAAATAATTACATTCAAAAAATTGAAAATTGAGTTTGAGAAGAACAATGAATTAAATTCAGAGAATCTGTTCTATTTCTTCAATAAAACTATGACACATTTGACTGAAAAAAAAGTTTATTTTGAATGCCCAATTTTCTTTAAAACATACTACTTAAAACCATTTCTTTAACTCAACACATATTTTTAATAAATATTTTTTTGGAAATATAACTCCTGAAAATAGTTAAATATCCTTGAAAAATGAAAATAAAGACAATTAAACAAAATTTTCAATAAAAATCACTATTTCTTGATCTTTTCTGTTATTTTTGATATGATTGCTATTTCTATCTTAATTTAAAATTTGGTTAGGAAAGAAAAATCTTTTCTTCGGTAAATTTTTAGAAATCAATTACTTTCTGTTATTAAAAAATGGTCAAAATAAAGTTTAATTCCCCCTTTTCTTTTAATTCAAGAATTGGGAGAGAAAATTTGATATTTTGAGAATTCGACATGAGAAATATAGGTTTTATTGATATATTTGTTTGGTTTTTAATTATCGATTTCGGGGTCATTTGTAAAAATTCAAAATAATTATGTATTTCATTTTTTATTTTTTAGCTATATTTTCTTGTTCCTGTTAGACAAACTTTTTGTTGTTGTTTTTTTTTTTGATTTTTAGAATTTAACTATTTTTCTTAAACCCTTGAAATACTATTCTTTTTTTGGTATAGTTTGATAAAATTATTTGCAAAAAGAATTTGGAAATATCATTTGTGAAAATACCTCCCCATTAGAAAAAAAAACTAAATTAGACTGATAGAATAATTCACAGTATTTTTAAATTGTTTGGGTCGACTCAAATTACAAATATAATGAAAAAAAATATTCGGACTGAAGCTATGGTGGATTTTTTTTATCATTCATTGATATCAACAAGTTTCTTAGGAAAGGTGATCTTTTTTGTTTGGTCATTCAACAGGAAACAATGTATATACAAATTCACATTTTTTTGGGGTTGGTTTTATTTATTTACTCTTTGGTTAATATCAAGCATTCCATCTGAACACATTTTTCGATTTATAAGACATATTTAATAACACTATAATTTAATCAATAAAATGTTCAAATCATTTACACAAAGATCATATACAAGTCTAGTTTTATTTTTGTATTTCAATTCATAAAGAGAGTAGTGAATGAAAGGTTGGTTTCAAAGTTTAAATATCTTTTGATACTCAAAAAAACTTTTTTCAGTAATTTTTACAATTTAAAATTTTTTTTAAAAACGAGAAAATGTAATGACTCCCTTAATCAAAATTTCTAGACTACTATTTCTTTTCTCTCTTAGAAATAAAAATTCTAATTTTGGAACGCCAAACACCCAAAATAAGAAGTTAAAAATACTGAATTGTTTTTAAAAAACCTTTTTTTTTACTTGATCCTCATTTCAGTCATTATTAGGTTTTTATCTTTTTTAGCCATTAAAATTCCAAAAAACAGACAAAGCCAAATTTAGAGAAAGTTGGAAGAAATCTTTTAGTGTTAATTGAGGTATCAAAGATTCTTATCACTTTGCCAAGATGACAAATTTTATTTTTTTTTTTTATTTCATAAGCCCAATTTCTTTTCAAAAATGTCAGAATTAGGTTCAAAACATGATCTCACAAGCTCCATCTCAAAATTCCTTGACGATCATTTCGTTCTTTTGGTCTTAAAATTCCTTGAAGAACGTGATTTTAACAACAAAAACCAAAAAAACCTTTCTATTTCAAAATTAAATGTTCTTCAAAAAACCAATAGACACGAAGACTCTATTAAATTATACAAAGAAATAAATGAAACAGAAAAAGTCCCAAAAGAAATGCTCGAAAAAAATCAAAAATTCTTAAAACAATTCGACAATTGGCTCAAGCTTTCAAAACCGATCATCGAATTATTACCAAAAATTGTAAACCCAAAGAAAGACACCTCGATTGAGCAACTTAAAAAAGAAAACAATGTAATTATTTTTCTTTATTCTTTTCTTTTTTTTTGAAAAAAAAAATTCAATAGAGGACAAGATCCGATTTTAATTTCTAAATCCAAACTTTTTTTAATTGTGAAAGTTTTCTTGATCCAATTACGATCCCTTTTTATTTTAAAAAAAATATTTTTTATTTTTATTTTTGCTTTTTTTTTTATTTTCAAATTTTTGTTTGTTTTTTGAAATTCCTGAAACAAAAAAATGTTTCTCTTTAATTTAACAACTGTTTTTGATCTGAAATAAAAACTGAGGCAACCCTCATCAAAATTCAAAACAAATAATCCACTCACAAACAAATACATTTTCTAAAATTCAAAACCAAAACGTTTTCAAAGGTATCCAAAAATTAAAGCTTTGTGGATCTTAAATAGAACAGTTTGGTGATAAATTTTCCAAACCTATTGTTTTTTCTTTTTCAAAAAAACATACCATATACTCAGATGTTTGAGACTCCCTAACAATCACCTAAACAAATTTTCAAAATATAAAGCAACTCCAACCTAAACATTTAAGATTCATCGAAACAATCTTCAAAATATGCTGGTATTTGGATAATAAATGGGAAAAAATTTTCACTTCCTTTTGTTATCACTTCGTTTTCCTATTTTTTTGATTACAAATAGAGTTTTCAAAGAGGTAGACTGTAATTTGTAAAACCTATTTATTTGTTAGGTTCCTTTTTATTCTTGATTTATTTTATATATTGGAGGAACTAAGAATTCTAAATGAAAACAATATTTCAGAATTGAAAAAGGAAAAGCAAATGAAGGAAAATTTTTTTCACCTTTATTATCCAAATACCAGCATATTTTGAAGATTGTTTCGATGAATCTTAAATGTTTAGGTTGGAGTTGCTTTATATTTTGAAAATTTGTTTAGGTGATTTTTAGGGAGTCTCAAACATCTAAGTATATGGTA
This sequence comes from Anaeramoeba flamelloides, assembly GCA_027625915.1. NCBI lineage: Eukaryota > Anaeramoebidae > Anaeramoeba > Anaeramoeba flamelloides. Next base: position 3,183,133 of record JANTQA010000032.1, on the reverse strand, counting down.
TGTTTTTTTGAAAAAGAAACCGAAGTAAATCAAAAAAACAAAAAAAAACATATTATTTTTTATAATGAACCGAAAATATTTTTTCTTAAAACGAGAAACTAATTGAACAAATCTAATAAATAAGAAGAACAAATTAATAAACCAAAAATAGAAAATTTTTTTATAAACGATACATTTGAATTCCAACAGATTCTACAGAATACAGACAAAGAAAAAAATCATTTTTTTTTTTTTTATTATTGAAGAGAGGTGATTCAACAAAATTACCTCATGTTTGCCGTTAGATTTTCCAGAATTTAAAAGAATTGAGTAAAATCAAAGATTTTTCTCTATTCTTTTGAATTCTGGAAAACCTAGGCACTTTTCGTTAGGTTTTTTTTAATACAAGAAATTAAAAGAAAATTTATGAAATTTTCTGTTTATTTCTTAAATTAAAAAAATTGAAGTTGGCTTTTCCAGAATTCAAAAGAATTGAGAAAAATCTGTGATTTTACTCTATTCTTTTGAATTCTGGAAAACCTAGGCACTCTACGGCACCCCCCCTCCCCGAAACTCTAAAATTGTATTTAAACTTTTTTGTCCTAGCTATAATTTAGACAAAATTACAACTTATTGAATATGTTTTCTTTAAAAAATAAAAAATTTTATTTCTAAAGAAAAACAAGTAAAAAAGGAAATGAAAGAGAATGAGAAAATAGTAAAAAAAAGTAAAAAAAAAACAGTAAAAAAAGAAAAAATTTCATTGAAAAGTTTTTTTTTGCATCCCAAGTGTTGAATGTGTTGATGGTTGTTTTCTTTTATGTCGAATTTTTTTGGATCGGCTCATAATTTGTTTTAATAAAGAGATCAAAATATTAGAACAACTAGAGATCAAATGAAATAGGTTACTTTATTAACTTTTAATTTAGAACTTTATAGATATGATTCATCTATAAAGTGCTGAGTTTTTAAGAATAAGAATTGGATTTTGAAATTTTCTTTCAAGTTGTTTTGCTTTTTTTTTTTTATTGTTTTTTATTTTTATTTTGCAAGTTTACCAAATCCTGTTTTCGCAAAATCCCAGACAAGATACCAAATCTTGTTTTTTCAAAAACCCAGACAAAGTAACTACCCGACAGATTGTACTGAAAGTCCGATTCGATTCACTTTAGTTGATTTCAAATCGCATCAGTTGGATTCAGTTCTCTTCAGTTGCATAAATCCAGTTCAATTATTTTAAGATCTGATAAAGTTTAAGATCTAATCATGAACAAGTCTATCAATTCTTATAATGTCTTTTTCTGACTTTTACCCCCCAAACACCTAAAAAAACAAAAAGAGGAGGAACCGAAGGAACCCAAACAACTTCAAAAGGGAAATTTGGAAAAGATAAAAAGTATAAATATAAAAAATCCAAAAAAATCATTTTTTGTCATTATGCTTTTAATGAATTTCAAAAAGAATCTCTCTTTTGAAATTCCCAAGATCATATTCAAAAACGACAAAATTTAAATTAGTTTATTCTATCAATCTCTTTTTATATTGGTTGGTAATAATTTGATATTTTTTTCTGTTTTCATTTCAAAAAAGCAAAAAAAGAATGGATGAAAAATTTAAACAAATACCCAGGAACAGAAAAATAATAAGAATAAGAAAAAGAAACATGACCTACCAAATATTCTTAAATTGAAGAACAATAAACCAAATTATTTGATTCAAATTGGTTGGAAAAATAGATAAATTAAACAACATCTAAACACTAATACGAATTTACCAAACTTTATAATAAACGTCAGACAAAATAGAATTATATCTCGAAGTCACTTGGGTTGATCCTAAAATATTTATGTTTTGACTATATTTTATATTCAGTTAAATTTAAAGTTAATGTCATTTTAAAAAAGTGTGTCAAAAAAGTTTTTAGTACAGTCAACAACCTTCAATCGGTCAGTTTCTAGCACAGTACTAAAAAAATTTTTTGACATAACTTTTTAAAATGGCTACTTGAAAAAAAAATATACTTTTTTAACAGTAAATTAACACACCACAAATAACTTTTATCATCTTCTTTCAAGATCTTTTTGATATTTCTTCAATGCCCATTTTCTCGAGAAGGCGGCGAATTTTAAATTGGTTTTATTCTCGCAAAAATTTTCATAAACAACACACTCCCAAGATCTCATTAGCGTTGTTTCTCATAAGGACAAAATTTTCTCCCTTTAACAGTATTTTTTTTAACTGTCAATTTTGATTAATTTAAATATGACCCAATCCAAAAAAAAAAAAGCAAAGATCTCAATTTACATTGTTGTTGTTGGGAAATTTCAACGAAAGAGTTTAAGAAATCGAACTAAAGAGATACATCTTCAACTTCATTAAGACTTTTTCAATCAAAAAAAATGTGCAACAAATGAACACAATTTACTAAATACATGTAAAGTGGATGTATAAAATAATACATTTTTAACAATTTCCAAAGAAACATTTAGGAATTTGGAAAGTGTCGTGGGGTGTTGTGGAGAGCCTAGCTTTATTAGAATTTAAAAGAAAACAGAAAAATCAAAAGATTTAACTTAATTCTTTTAAATTCTGGAAAAGCTAACGATATTTTTTTGAGTTTTCTGTTTTGTTTGTGAAGTCTATTTATTTTCGTTAGGTTTTTTGGAGTTAGGGTTTTTGGAAAATCTATCGGTTTTCTAAATAAATAGAAAACTCAAAAAAACCTAGAACACTTCACAAATAAATAGAAAACTCAAAAAAACCTAACGAAAATCGATAGATTTTACAAATAAAACAGAAAACCTCAAAAAACCTCCGTTAGGCTTTTTTTAATTTAAGAAATAAACCTAGGCACTCTACGGCACTTGACGACACTTTTAGTTAGGTTTTCTAGGGTTTTTAGGAATTGATAAAAATAAAAGATTTTATTAAATTCTTTTGAATTCTGGAAAACCTAACTGTGGTTTTCTTGCTGTTTCTTTTTTTATGGAGAAAATTTATGATTTTGGGATATTCTTTTGAATTCTGGAAAACCACCGTAATTTTTTTTTTAATTTCAGAAATAAAAAGAGAATTTCAAAAATTTTAGGTTTATTTCTTAAATTAAAAAAAACCTAGGCACTCTATGGTACTTGAAGGCACTCCAAGACACCTTCCAAATGCCTAAACTTATCTTTAAATTTTTTTTTAAACGATTCAAACATATTTTTATTATACAATAAAACCAATTAATTAAATCTTATTTATTAATAATATCAAAAATATTATTATTTTACAAAATAATAGAAAAATTCTTTTTTTTTTTTTTCGAATTAATTATTTAATCCAGATTTTACTATTTTTTTCATAAGCAGTGCAATTCCATTGAAAATGGATTTTTTAATGTTGATTTCTAAATAAAAATAATTCCAGATCTAAATCACCACAGAATGAATACAAACAAAAAATGACTTTATTTAAATATTTTCTTTTTTCAATTTAACTTGCTATTTGGGTCATTAAAAAAAAAAAAAATAAAACAAAAAGAAACAAAGCTAATACAAAAAAAAATTCTTAATTTTTTTTTATTTTTATTTCTTGTGTTCTTACTTTTAAATTCAGGTATTTTTATAATTATTTTTTCATTATTCTTAAAAAAAAAATAATAATAATATATATATATAATTGTATATAAATTAATATCTATACATGCTTTCATTCTCCGAATATATTTATTTTTAAAATTATTCTTTTTCCTAATAGATAACTGAAGAAAATGTAGATTCATTATTACAGTATTCAAGAGGGCTATATGGAAGAGGCGATTATTTAACCTCGTTGGAATATTTAAAAATCACTCAATTATTATGCTCTGAAGAATCACTAAAACTTGAAATCCAATGGGGTAAAGTAGCATGCTTATTACTTTTGCCTAACGAAAGAGAAAGATTACCACTTGAATTTGAAACACTCCGAACCTTAGTTGATAAATCCAGAAAAAACAAGAGCAAAAAAAAAATTTTACAAGAAAAAACATGGTTACTTCATTGGGCCTTATGCTATTATTTCACATCTGATGAAAAAACTGCATCCCAATTCGTAGATAAATATTTTTATGAACATTACGTGCAAGTAATTTCCGCCATTTGCCCATACCTATTAAGATATTTAGTTATCTCCACCTTTTTACATTCCAAACGAAAAAATTATACAAGAGATCTTGCAAGATTAATTAAGCAACAAAGACCATACTATAGCGATCCAATAACTGAGGTTGTTTATCAAATCTATATCACTTCGGATCTCGAAAAGGCACAAGAAATGTATGAACAAGCAATCAAAGTAATGACTGGTGACTTTTTTTTACACCGATTTATTGAAAAGTTTACCTATGGCGTCAGGGCCTCCATCTTTGAATCCTTCTGTAGGATTCATCGATCTTTTTATGTTTCAGAATTTTCCAATTTAATTAAAGTGAACGATGATTTTGCTAAAAAATTCATGAATATCCATGCCAAATTGCTTGCAATGGAATTAACTTATGGACAAGATAACCTCGTCAAAGCTGGCTCTCAGAATACTATCAGAAGACAATTTAATACCAGAACTCGATACCAAAACCAAAGATTTGAAAATATGGATCAAACAATACAAAATTTTGAAATACTTAGAAGTGAAAAATTAGAACAAGAAAAAAATCAACAAAAAAAAAGAAAAAAAAAAAAAAATTAAGTTGAATTTCTTCTTTTAATTTATTTAAGAATTTCTAAATTCTTGATATTTTCATATCTTTATATTTATATTTATATTCGTATTCATATTTATTTTCAGTTTATGATTTTAAAAAAGTTAAAAAATAACAAACATATATTATTAATTGAACGTAATGAGAAATAATTAGCAAATTAGATAAATAAAAAATAAAATCTATATTTTAGAAAATTATTTTTTTTGTTGTAAGTTTCGTTTTTTGATATATCCATTTTATAAAAGTTTTACAGACTTTTTTTTTAAAGATCTATCAAACAAGAGTTGACAAATATGAAGAGAACATTCTTATATACTGATCTGTATATAAACTAAAATTCAAAATTTTAAACACGAGTAAAAACAATTAAAAAATCAAAATAATACAATTTCATACAAATTGGGAAATAATTTTGATTTTTGTATTTTACAAAAATCATTTTTTCATCTTTTTAGTTTTTTTGTTTTCATTTTATTTTTTGTATTTTGTATAACTTTTTTCTTTTGATCAATAAATTTTTTGAAAAGTTGATATTAAGTTAAAGTTGAGTTCTTCAAAACAGAAGAACATAAATAAAATTAGTTGATGAGATCTAACCATTTGATCAATCAATAATTGTTCATAGAATTTAAATAGATATTTCGTTATATTGTTTTTTTTACTATCTCTAAATTTTTTTACTCATCCTTGATTCATTAGTATTGAGAAGGATTAATTTTTATTTTTTTTATTTTGCAATTTATGTAAAAATCATTTTAATCTAGAAATTATTGAGGTATCGATTATTTCCTTTGGGACTGACCATCGATAAAAAAAATAATTTGTATTAAAAAATCAATTCAAATTGAAAAAAAATAATATGAATGATATCAAAGATATTATTTGAAATAAAGAATCATTATTTATTTTGTCATTATTCAATGATCAAAGAAATTATGACTTCTTATTGTAATTTCTAAAACAAAAATTTGAAATTAGGTTAGTGCCAAATACTGTAGTCTCCCATAGAGTACCCAACTTTTTTTAATTTAAGTAATAAAAAAAAATTCCTTAATTTTTAGATTTATTTCTTAGTGTACAATAGTTCAGCCAAGTACCCGGGTTTTCCCGAATTCAAAAGGATTGTGAAAAATCCTTGATTTTACTCAATTCTTTTAAATATTTGAAAAGCCAAAGCAGGTTTATTTTAATCTGTATTTTGTTTTTATTTCAAAAATCAATAGATATTGAGATCAAAACACAAATTCTAAAAAAAAACGAAAGCTATAATACAAAATTAATTCACTCCATCAATTTTATGTATATATATTAACGAAATTCCAAAAATTTGGATACATTTTAAACAGTTGAAAGAATAACAATACTACATTTAACCTTAAATTTCGGAATAATTTTTGATTTTACAAACTATTTAATTTTTTGTATTTTTTGTTTTTTTTTACATTTCCATTTTTATAGTTACAAAATATGTTTCGTTAGCGTTAGAATTTTTTTTTCTATGGCTGATAGAAGTTTTTTATTTTGTCCGCTAAATCTAAAAAACAAATACAATTGGTCGAATTTGATCATACCATTTGATCTATCAAGAATTGTTGGTGAAATTTCAACAAATTTACCAATACTTTTTTTATTCAGTTCATTTCATTATTTTGGATACACCAATTTTTTTTTTTCATTTTAAATTTCTTTCTTTTCTTTGTAGAAAAATGATTACATATAAAAACATTAATACTAAGTTACTTAAATGTGGTTTAATTTTAAGTTTGTGACAATATAATAAATTTCAGTTTTTTTGCTGATTTTTGTTTTTCTGATATGTCCAAATTTTTAAAATAGGGGCAATATTCTTAATTTTAAATTAACATCACAATTTATTTTGCATTCATAGTTTTATTTTAAAGAGGAATTTTGATTGTTTAAAAAAATTAGTAAAGTTTATTAACATAGTTTTTATCATTAATAAAAACCAAATAATTAAGAATAGGCTGATTCATCCAAAAAGTCTAAAATAAATTATTTTGATTATGCATTTTTTTTGTTAAAGATATAAATGCAAATTAAAGAGTTAATATTAATGTAATTTTCCAAATAACAACAATTCCTATTTTTTTTTTATTCCATGATTTTTATACTCTTTTAGCTTGTTTATATGTTTAATAATTAAAAAAAAAGATATGTACCTAAATGCTTAATTTTTAATTAATGTTTTTTTTTAGTTATTATTATTTTTTTTTTTCAAAAGATTGATGACTTTTTTTGATTTATTTAATCAAATCTTCCCAACAAAAACAATTATTTCTAATTTTTTATTATTAATAAACAATCTTTTCGGTTAAACAATAATATTTATTTCTCAAGAAATAAACTCCTTTTTCAAATAAAAGAACACAAAAAATTCAAGAATTTTTCATAATTGAATCAAATTAATTGTAATATCATTCTAAAACATAAAAAACATTTTAAAGCATAAAAAAAAAACTCAACTGAATCTTTAAAACCCATTAAAACAAAACAATAAAAAATAAAATTAAATATTTTAAAAAATTGATGTATCCTTTTATTTGAAACGAGAAATCTCGTTTTGTAAATTATAATGAAAAAAATTATGAAAACATTTAAAAATCTTTGAATAAGGTGAATTGAGAAAAAGTTCTCTACATTTTATTGATAATTCTTGACACATCAAACTTTTGTTCTTTAAAGTCTCATTTTCAATACAAAACCGAAATTCATCTGGGTATTTTGTTGGAATTGTTTTTTTTTTCTTTATTTTCTTTTTTCTTTGTTCCTTACATCAATCCAATAAAGGTCTTTCTTAATTTCTTTATCTAGCTCATTCGAAATCAAAATTAAACTGTTTCCCTTTTTATACTGACATATTATTTCCAAATTGGTTTCTTCTTATCTTGTAGTTTCATTTTCCAACTATGAAATATCCATAAATAAAAAAAAAATGAAAAAATGAAACAATGAATAATTAAAATGAAAATTACTAATAAGTAATTAGCTTTTAAACAATCAAATTCGATGGTATTGATGATTCAAGAGATGCGCCCTTTTGCTTGAAAAAGAGTTAAGTTTCATTTTTTTTTAATATTAAATTTGTATTAAAAAGTTTGGAAAAATAATTAACTATTTTAATTAATTCACGCTTTTATTAGTTAATTAAAGCAGATATTGAAATTAATTAGCATCATCAAATATACGATTAATTGATATTAAAAAAAAAAAATATTAAATTAAACAACAAAACTTTTAATCTTTTTTATTGAAAAATATTATTGGAAACAAACAACAATTTGTATTCACGAATATTCAAAATTTAGAAATTTAAAATATTCCAATAAAGATAAAAGAAAACAGTAATATATATATATATATATATATATATATAAGATAACAAAATTAAAAATAAGAATAATTAAATGACAGTTTTAACAAACAAAATTATAATTTTTTGACAAAATAAAATTTAAAATATTTTCATTACTTTTATTAATTTTTCAATTATTTTTTCAAATTCTTCATTTGTTCCATGTTTTTTCCGGAATTTAACCCATTTTTTCGATTGAGAAAGTTGAACAATTTCCACTTTAATTTTGATATTATCTAATGTTGCATAAAACAAAAACATATTGGGGAATTTCCACTTCAATCCTAAACTGTTAAAGGCATTTTGTAATTTTTTAATAATGTTTAGGGAGGACTTTCTAAATTTAAAAGAAATTTCTGTTGGATTATATCTCACATATATTTTTTTATTCATTTTTAAAAATTCAGATGTTTCAACATTTACTTTATTTATGGAATTATCCATTAGCTCTTCATTTAGTTTATTATTTTGGTGGTTATTTGTCGAACTATTATTGTTTAAATACTGATTATTTTTATATTTGAAATTATTTTTTAATGATTTTTGCTTAGGTAATTTATTTTTATGATTATTTATTTTAAATTCTGGTAAGGTATTATAATTATGGTTATTATTATTATTATTTTGATCTTTTTGATTATGCTTATTTTTATTTTTATGTTTGTGCTTCTTTTTTTCATTATTTTTTTCATCTAGTTCCTTTTCATTATTATTTTCATTTTCATTATTTATATTATTTTGATTATTACCTACTGTAACGTTCTTATTATTACTGTTAATAATTGCACTCTTGTTTTTATTATTTTTATTTTTATTTTTATTATTATTATTATTATTATTATTATTATTATTATTATTATTATTATTATTATTATTATTATTATTATTAGTATTATTATTAGTATTATTGTTATTATTATTATTATTATTATTATTACTCGTATTCTTCTTCTTCTTATTATTATTCTTAATATTATTATTCTTAATATTATTATTGATATTTTGTTGTTTTTTAGAGTTACTGTTTATCGTTTGTTTATCAGTTAATATAGTTATTTTATTTTTATCATTTAATTCTTTGTCCAACTCTTGGTTTTGTTGATTATTCTCCCGACAAATATTGTTGTTATTATTATTTACAATCTTGCTATTTTCTTTATTTCTGATTTTGGGTTTATTTTTACTTTTGCCTTTGCTTTTGTTTTTACTTTTATTGTTATGATGATTAATTATTTGTTTTTTTAGCTTTTGGAAAGAATTTTTTTCTTTGCTTCTTTTTTGCTTCTTATTTGTTCCTTTGATCATTCTTTTTTTTTTTTCTTTTGTGATTTTATTCCAAAATTTTTTTCTTTTTCTTTTTCTTTTCAAATACAAATAATAAAATGTTTTTTCTAAAGATTGGTTTTGGTGAAGCACCAATTGTCTTAATTCTTTTATTGAAAAAGGACAACCTAAAAAATACATTTTTTTTAATATATCAGGATCAACTTCCTTATATTGCTTATTAACCCTTAATTTATAAACAGGCTTAACACTTGGTATTATAAATTTTTCTGGAAAATTGGAAGTAAACCAATCATGCTTTTTAATTTCTTTTAAAGTGATTCTTGCTTTCGGATCAATTGTTAACATTTTTTTTAATAAATCTTTTTGTAATATTGTTAATTTTTTTGGAAAATTGATATTCCCTTGCCGAACCTTCTCAAATAATCTTTTTGGCTTTTGTGATTCAAATGGTAATCTACCACATAATAATAAATATAGAATTACGCCACAGCTCCATACATCGGCCTTTCTTCCGTCAAACTTGGTTCTCTATTTATTGAATATTATTTTTTTTTAATTAAGATTAATTAAAATATTAAACATAAAAAAAAACAAAAAAGTTTAATGTTTTTTCAAAAACCATTTAAATTTTAAAAAAACTTGAGATAACATTACAAAATTTTCGGCAAAAAGTAAAAAAAAAACAAAAAAAAATTATTTATTGAAGATGTAAAACCATTTTAAAAAGAAATTTGACTAATTCAGAAATACAAACAAAAGGATTTAAGCAACTTGATTTTTTTTTTCATTCTTTTACCTTATTAATTTTTTTTGTAACGAATTGCTTTTAGGATAATCAAAAAATAATATTTTGTGATCTTTTGGAATTTTTTTTAAAAGTGGACTATTCCAAAAAACCGTTTAATAGTTTTAATTTTTCGATTTAGATCTGAATTTTCAAATGATCTAAAACAATTGACAAAGTTAAAGATTTTTTTGTTGAAATTTAAAATGAAAATTCTACACAAAAAAATGTAAATAATTTTTTTAGTGAAAAGTCCTTTGTGGATATTATAGGTTCATTATTTGTATAGTGAGTTTAAATGGTCTTTGATGAATATTTTATGTATTAAATTACCACTCATTTTCTTTTCAATAAGAAAAAAGAAAAAGAAAAAAAATGAAAAATGAAAAATAATTTGAATTGGGTAAAAATATAATAAATTGTAGTTTAAAGATGCTGGAAATAGAAAAATTGATTTTTGATTCTTATGTTGTTTGATTAAAACTGGATATATTGACTCCAATTATAAAAATAAAGTCTCAAAAAATAAATTGAAACAAAATTCTTTCTTTTAAAATATTTTAATAAACATTTCAAAATTTATAATAAAGATTCAAAATACATTTTTTTTCTTCTTCCAAACAATCTATTTTTAATGATTATTTATCATTGAAATGTTTCAATAGATTTATTTATTATTTTATTGAAATGAATTGACAAAAAATCGATTTTGTTTACTTTAATGAACCATTATTTAAATAAACATATTACTAATTTCCAAATGAGAAAACTCTCATTTATATTTTTAAAAAAACCAAGAAGAATTATTAGACAAATTACTCTACAATTAAAAGTTTTATTGACTATTTTCATTTTATTTTTTAAAAAATTATTTCATATTCTTTAAATATTTTTTTAATCAGAAGGGATTATCTATAAATATAAATATCAAATATTTTGAAATAATATTTAACTATTTGATTTCGTAAAAAGTATTGTTCATAAACTAATTTTTAAAAAATAATATTAATAATAATCTATAAAAAAAAAAATGATAATTTTGAGAAAAAAATTGTTTTTACCCAAAATATCCCAATGTATAGGAAATTTTATATAAAAAAAAGTAAAAATCAGTATACAAGCTGAAAACAAGAATCAGAAAATATAAAATGGAATAAAAAAAATCCGAGAAAAAGAAATGATTACATTTAAAACTTCGGGAGAAGCATAATGAGGAGATCCACAAAATGAATTAATTAACTGTCCCTTTTTCATGAGGTGACAAAAGCCAAAATCTGCAATTTTTAAGTTTAAATTACTATCTAATAATAGATTTTCTGGTTTAAGATCTCTATTTATTTTTTTGTAAAATAAAATTAGTTAAAATTAACAAAAAAAATTATTAGAATTTATAGCAAAAGAAATTATAAAAAAATAAATTTTTTCAAGAATTGTTAAATCAAAATGATTTTGTCACAGCTTCTCAACCTAATATCTTTTGATATTGCTTATATTTGTGGGAAAAAATATCGAAATAAATAGGTAACAAATGGAAAATATTGGACAAATAAAAGAACAAATATTTAGATCAAAGATAAAATTTCTTAAAAATTATTTTAAAAATTCATTAATTTCAAATAAAGGTTTGAAAACTTTTAAATATTTTTAAAATAAATTCTAAAACAACCAGAACAAACTAGATCGTAACAAACAAATGTACCCAAATCAGAAATCTTACATATCATTACTGAAATTTCGGTTTTTTATTAATCGTTTAAACAGATATTCATATCTTCTAAATGAAAATAACTATAATTTTTGACCTTTTTATTTAAAATCAAAAAAAACCTAAAAATCTTTGTGAAAATTTAGATCTTTTCTTATGGGAATGCCTGAAGAATGAAAGATATAGAAATGATCGGACAGAATCTATTAAAAAAAATTCATGCAATAAAATCAAAGAAAAAATAACCAACATTCTAAATAAAAAAAATACAGCTGTTCTGAAATGCATTTTGCTCATAATAATGATGAATTTTATGAATCTTCAAGAGATTTTTTTATTTGATCACTTCAATTAAGCACTATTTTTAAAATCATAAAATCACATTATTACTTTGGCATTATTATTATTATTTTTTTTCTCTAATTGATTTATTTTTTTTTCCTTCTGTTATATATATATGTAGTTTTAGACAATTGAAGTACTATTTTTTAGGAAATTATTTTTCAGGATTTAGCTTTAATTTGAAAATTAAATTAATTTATAAAGAGTTAGACTCTTATTGAGTCTATGGCTAATAGTTTGGAATTTCTGATCAATTCAAAATTAGATTCTGTGATTTGCACAATTTTCTGTGATTTCTGTGGATTAAAAATTATCTAAATTTGAAAGAAAAAAGCAAAATCTTATTTAATAATTTAAAAAAAATGAGAAACTAAAGATCTTTTTAAATATCAAAATGGGCTGTAAATAGTTTTTTTAATCTAATAACCTTGTAATGTTTTTTAAAAATAAGAAAGGATTAAATTTAATTTTTAAATAATATGAGATTTTTCACACAAAATTGACATTCAGAATAATTGACGCATTTTTTGAATTATTTTCTCTATTTCGATTTTGAAAAAGAAATTTGAATGAATTAAAAAGTCTATATAAACAGTTTGCTTTTTACTTTGTCGATCCTTTTAGAATTCTAAAAAGAAAAAAAATTACTTTTTCAGATTTAATTTTTATGGAAATTAAGGTTTTTAGGAAACGAGAAAAATATTTGTGTAAATGTTCGAAAATTTGAACTCTGATCTGAAATTCAAAGAGATGCTTCTCTACAATTGAATAAAAAATGTTCGCAAATTATATCATTTCTAAGCATTTTGGAAGAAATTATTTTTTTTCGACGATCTATTCAATCTTTTTTGCAAATCCATTAATTAAGTAACAACTACCCAAATTAAACAAATTACGAATGAAAAATAAACCAAACTGAAAAGGATAAAGAAAGATCCGAAAATTAAATTAAAAAATGTAAAACTGTTGATTATAAACCACATAATGGTGTTTTTTCAAAAGGCAGACCCAAGGTGTAAATGCTTGAATTTTTGAACATAAGTAATTTTCTTAGAAGTGATTTGTGTTGTTTTTTTTTTTTCTTAAAATGTTAATTCCTAACACAAAATGATTTTTGTTTCAATTGATTAAGAAAACAATTGACAAGGATTGCTTTTTGTTTGAATTGGTGAAAGATTTAAGTTCTGTGAACAGAAATGATTTTAAGGGTCTTCCGATCTTATTCTACAACAACCCAAGACAACCTTGTTATTATTGATAATGTTTAAAAAGAAAAACTACACTTCATTGGTTATGCGACAAATACGATTTAAATTCTCACAAATTATTTTGATCCTGTTACTTTCTTGAAAAGCCCAATTTTTTTGAAAAAAGAAAAAGAAACTTGGAAAAAAATTATTTTTTTATTTTCAAATTTTTATTTCAACTTTTGATCATTGTTCTGAGCCTTCAACATGTTTGTAAGTTGTTAAATAGTTGATGGGTGGTTATATTTTTTCAAATTGTAGAAAAAGTAATAGTTTTTTGCAAAATGCGTCAATCCTGTTGGGAATGACATATAACTGATTTGTGGGGCTAAATAGTCGAATTTTGATTGATCTTTTCAATAATTTTTTGGGAGGCTGATTGAAATCATTGCTCTTTTTATCTTTCAAAAAACAGTATGATTACATACCTTTCATTTTGTTTTGATCAGAAATTAAATTGTACAAGGGATTTTCAAAAGAAAAAACTAAAAAATTTTTTGTTTGATTAAAAAATCACATTTATTTTTTTTAAAAACCAAGATTTTTTTTTTCACTGTTAAAAATTTATTGACTTAGAACTTTGAGAAACAGAATTACACATTTGTTGTTTCGTTTGGTGAATTTTTTATTTCAAAAAACTACTCCAAATAAAAAAAAATAAGAAAGGATTTTAAATCAAGGTTTTGTTGAATAACGTTTGGCTGTATTTTAACTATTCTTGCTGAATTTTTAAAACCAAAGTGTAAATGGAACAAAAAAAAAAAGGGTTGAGAACAAGTAAAAACAAAACAACCTTATTGGCTAACTTGAAAACTAACAAAAAAAAAAAAAAAAAAAAAACAAAGGAACAAACCTATGGCAGATCATCATCTTGTGCATATAGTCAAGGCCAAAAATTATCTGTTGAAAAAATACAAGTGCTTGTTGGTGATCAACAACATTGCAATTTTTGATCCACTTGAAGAGATCTCCACCTTTCACATATTCCATAATCAAAAAGAGATGCTTTGGTCCTTCAAAAGATCGTATAAGTCTCAGCACATTTGGATGGTCCATGATTTCTAAAAGTGACATTTCCTTTTCGATCTTGGCCCTTCCAATACTTTCACGCGGATCTGTTGAGCGTAAAACCCTTTTCAAGACAATTTTGATGGCTACTTGCTCTCCTGTGTCTTTATGAATCCCTAATTTTACTTTGCCTGTAGCGCCAGAACCAATTAAAGGCCCAATCCGAAACGGACCTATCAATTTGCTCATTCAAACCCAAACAATTAAAGAAGTTTTTTTTAAATAAAAAAAGAAAAATTGGCTTTGATAAGAAACCACAAACGAAACTAAAGGAAGTTTTTATGGGTTTTGGTAAAAGTTGAAGGATTTTGAATAAATTGAAAAATTTAAAAAAAATAACAATCAAACCTTTTCGCTCACCCCAAAAAATCTCATGGATTTGGATAAGGCTTTTCATTCCCAAACTCCTTTTCTTCTTTGAAGATTTGTAAATTGTCTTCAAGTGTTTGAAATCTTTAGAAATACCAAAAAGATTTCCAAAAGTCAAAAGATTATTTTGAGAGATTATACTATTTCTCTTAATTTGGAGATATTAATTGTGTGTGATGGAATCAACACTGTACTACAATTTGAGAAATACCAAATTGTTGATTGACTTGAAGGTTTTCAGGCTCTCCTGATCCGAATTTGAGAAATTTATTTTATTGAGAACTTCTAATTTCACTTTCTCCTTGTTTTTTTTTATTAATTAAAATGATTGAAAATACTCGCAATTATCTTCTGTTCAATAAATAATAAGAAAACTAAATATACCACAGAGAGACTGAATTGAGTTTGTAAGGATCTACAAAAGAAAAGTACTAATTTATTCAAGAATTTTAACTTGGATTCATTACTTCAAATTTGAATTAAATATACGTGAAAATTAGACTGATCCAATAGCATAAGATAAATAACGTTGAACAAAAATAAGAGACTTATAATGGAAATTGATAGATTGTTGAGGGATGATCTTTTACAAATTAACCGTGAGAGAAAATCTTATTTGTTGGGGAAAAAATGTGAAACAAGAAAAAAAATTCAATATGTTTTTAATTAAAAACCTTAATGAGAGTCAGAATTAAGATCAATTCATAAAAGATAAAATAAAAGTTTCAAGACTAAATGGAGAATTAAAAACAATAACAGTTTTTTTAAAATATTAATTTCGGTTAAGGTTTTTCTTTGATTGATCTATTATTAAAAATTTGATATGTCTGGTCTTTGAATATGAAATGGGAAAAAAATTTCTCTTCCTTTTTATGATTGTTTTTTTTACATAAAGACAGTTTCTCAAAGGAGTAAGTTATATTTTGTAAACTAGATATTTGAAAAAGAAAAATATCAATAGGAAGTGAAATTTTTTCCCATTTATAATTCAAAAACTATTAAAAAAAGAGATTATTTTGGATCTCTTCAAAACTATGTTATTTTCCACTTTTCCAAAATCAGACCAAGAATTTCTGATAATAAACGAGATCTAAATCATGTTTTTTGATTTGATCAACAATAATATATTGGGTTATTCTTTGGGGTCAATTGGTTTCTTTCTTTTAATTGATTTTGCTTTTAGTTTTCAGTAAGGTTTCATAATTAATGAGATAATTGAGCTTTATAGCCTTTTATACCTTTTTTTATGTTTGACTTTTTCCTAACAAATTTGAGATAATTTTCTTTAAATCCGAGTAAAATCCACCATCTTTTTATATATATTTTTAGTGTTCATCCCCTCGAGTCATTAATAATCTCTCTTTGGATAATATTTCATCTTATTATCTTTTTTTCAATTCAGTATAGATCCAGTTCCTCTTTTTAAAAACAAACTTTTAACAAAATTTAAAGAATAAAAAAAATCCAAATTAAGGCATATTTTTTGAATTTTATACTTGACTCTAGAATTTTATACTAGAATCCAAATTTTGTACAGTAATTTGAAATTTTCTTTTGTGCTATGGTTTTAAAGTTTGTTTCTTAAAAGTGAAATTACCCGTATTCCTTTCATTTTAGAATCTTTGGTTACTCCAAAATTTGTAAATACAAACAATGAAAATGACAACCCAATTAAAAAATGTTCTCTATTTATGAAATATAAGTTTTATATTTTCCACATTCACTATGAATTTTTTGAATTGTATTAAATTGATTTAAGATTAGCAAAATCAAATCACTTTATCCTGAAAGTTTGATTGTGGGTAGAAAAAGTTAATCTGTTTCCAATTTTTGAAATTCACTTTTTTTTTTTTTTTTTTTTTTCAAGAACTCTATTTATTACAATTAATCCTACACCAATAAGAACACACACACACACACACACACACACACATACACACACACACATACACACACACACACACACACACACACACACACACACACACACACACACACACACACACACACACACACACACACACACACACACACACACACACACACACACACACACACACACACACACACACACACACACATACACATACACATACACAAAACACAAAACAAAAGAAAAGATAAATATAAAAAAAAAATAACAAGATAATTTTATAAACAATTAATTTCAAAATCTATTATAAATCTGGGAAGTACTGCATGGGGATTTTGTATGACAATATCATCCTTGAAAACGTTTCCCAACACATAGGTTAATTTACGTTCGTGGGCAATTTGTATTTTGTCGGCCTGCAAACAAAAAATTGAATTTATTTTTGGCATGAAGGTGAAATTTTTTAAATATTTTTCAGATTTATTTAATTCAGGATGGATAGATCCCAAAGAAACCCAAGATAAACAAATTTTAAATTGCTTATAAGATTTTTTTAATAAAGAATTACCCGTGCCAATATATTGATGAAAAAACAAAGGCTTTGGAAAATAATAACTTTCAAACCCATTATGTATTATTTCATCAAGATCCTCATTTGATCTTAATAGTTTCCAAGCTAGTATCGGCCTTTCTGGATTATATTTGGAATTGATTATATTTGGCGATTGGAATAAATGAGACAAAATATTATATTCTAAAGTGTTTATACTAAAGTTTTTTGTACTATAATCTTTCGGGGAAATATTATTATTATTATTTAGAAAAGAGATTTTTTTCGATTTTTTTCGAAAGAGCGAAATATAATTTTTGAAATTTAATTCATTTTGTTTATTGTTAAGTAACAATATTTTTTTAATTCTCATATTATTCTTGTGACCAAAAAAATCGAAAAAAATCGATTTTATTTTTTCATACATTTCTAAGGGATAAATAGAGATATCTAATAAAGAAGATTCTACAATGTTAAGATAAAAATCAAAATTTTGTTGTTTAGTTTTTGTTTTTAGTTTATTCTCGCTCTCATCCCTATTTTTATCCTCGTCCCAATCTTCATTCCTATTTCCCGTCTCATTTTTTATTTGATTTTTTAAATCGCCATTATCAGATTTATCAATAATCAATTTAATTTCCTCTTTTCTAATAGTTTGCAATAGTGTCGATTCTAAGATTTGAAAATAAAAATTTGAAAAATTCATTTTGGAAAAACAAATTAATTTTTTTTGAATTTCACTAAATGTTGGTCTCATTTGAATTTTTTTCCTATTTTTACATAAGAGTATTAATTCATCAGTTTTCATCAATTGTTTTTTTTTTCTTTTCATTTTATCATTTCCATACATTAAAAATTCCATTAAAATGCCAAAGGAAAAGACGTCATT
Source organism: Anaeramoeba flamelloides (assembly GCA_027625915.1). Lineage (NCBI taxonomy): Eukaryota > Anaeramoebidae > Anaeramoeba > Anaeramoeba flamelloides. The sequence continues at coordinate 3,164,941 of JANTQA010000032.1, read as the reverse complement.
AACGGATTTATATGATTTTAAAGATTCTAAAGTAGGGTCAACATATTTGAGTGTTTTAAACATTATGTTGGAATTTAATACATCATTTAAAACATGTTTCATACCAAATTTTTTGATTTTAATTGATTGAATATTATTATTTGAGAAATAAATATTTGATGGCTTTAAATGGTAAAAAAATATATTTTTTGAATGCAAATAAATTAAAATTCTACATATTGAAATAAGGATTTGGATTTTTTCTTGAAAAACTAATTTTGGCTGGATTTCTTTTAAATTTTTTCCTTTGATATATTCGCTTATTATACAAAGCCTACCAAGACTTCCCACCTTTTTGATATTTCCAGATTGCCCATTGCTCTTGTTATGACTATTTCTCTGTTTCTTCTTGTTATTATTATTATAAGATATTCCTAAAATTTTGACTAAATTTGGGTGTGCGATATTTTGAATTTTTTTTAAATCTTTTAATATCCCATCTTTTGATACTTCCTTAAAATTTGTGGGAAAAATTTTGATTATTAGACGCTGACGTTTATTTTTTCTTTTAAATGTCTGAATTTTGAAAGAATTTTCCTTTAATAACTTTAAATTTAATTTTTTAAAATTAATTTTTAAATTAAAATTTGGATAGACAATAAAATATTTTGATGAACATTCATTTTGATTAGAAAACAAAAAATAAAAATTCCCAGTAATCCAAGGTTTACACCTTATTTGAATCTCACCATTTTTTAAATACAGGGGTGAGATTTTTTTTGAATTTCCGTCCAGATCATTTATTGTACAACTAAGATCAATGCTTTTATTAGAATTGATTCTATTTTTATATTTATCTTGCAAAATACCATTTAAAATAATTTCATTTGGATAAATGTTCTTTTCGTTATTATTTGAAAATTGGAATTTGCTTTTTGATGGTGAAAATTTACCACTTTTCATTTCAAAAACAAAGGGTGATAACGCAAGTAATTTTTGATTATAAAAAATATTACCTTCATATACGCCCGCCTTTGTTACAAAATAAGTAAATAAATATCTACCATTCGAGTAAAATTCTGAATTTGCTTTATTTCCATATTGAAAATTATTAATTTTTTGTTTTTTCTTATTTTCTATTTCTTTGTGTTTTTCATTTTCTTTTTTTATTTCATTTTCATTTTTTTGCTTTTCAGTTTCAGTTGTATTATTAGGATTAATTTTATTTTCATTTATTTTAATATCCATTCTTTTGATATCCTCTTTCTCTTTCTCTTTCTCTTTCTCTTTCTCTTTCTCTTTCTCTTTCTCTTTCTCTTTCCCTTTCTCTTTCCCTTTCTCTTTCTCTTTCTCTTTCCCTTTCTCTTTCTCCCTTCTAATTTCTCTTCCAGTTATATTAACATTTCCCCCTCTTCCAATTTTATTAGAAAATTTGTTTTCCATCCCAATTATTTCATTTCTGCCTAGTTTATTTCGATTTTTTAATTCCTTTCCATTGGTTATTATTCTATTTTCATCTTTGGAAATTTCTCTCTCTTTTTGTGTTTTTTTTTTTGGACTTTGTATTTTTTCATTTTTTAAGTTTTCATATTCTACCCTAGTATCTATTTTTTTATTTTGATCTTTTCTATTTTGATCCTCTTGTTTCTTTTCATTCTTTCCTATTTTATTTTCGATTTTTATTTCATTTTCATTTTCTATTCCTTCATTGACCATTTTGACAAAGTTTTTATCTTCAAATTCCAATTCCATATCCATTTGTATAATTTGATCTTTTTGAATATTGTCAATTTCTATCTTATTCAGTATTCCATTTTTTTTTTCTTGACAATTATCTATTTTTTCATTATTTATTGTTGATCCAACTTTTTTTTTTCTCAAAGGCCGGACAAAAAAAGTAAAACCTGGTTCCCATTCGCCACAAGAAACAATTTTCTCCCCACCTTTGTCAACTAATTGTACTAAGAAAGTAGCCTTGCCTTCATCAACTGAAAAAGTTTTTTTAAAATCAACAAAATTACAAAAATCTGGATGGGGTGATTTTAAGATCTTTAAAGTTGTGGGACCAAATCCTATTCGGTTATGAGGTGTAATTTTTACAGTGTTAACTTCCCCTTCGATCTGATAAACATTATCTTTTGATTGCCTGTATTTACAACCATTAAATTTTAATTCATAATAATCAATCAGTTCACTTGGAATATTCCAGATCAATTTTGTCATTTGCTGATTTTTATTATAAATCCCAAAAATGCGTTCTTGATCAATTTTTTTTGGCAATGTTAGTGCAAGTGTTTGAAATTTTATTACATCACTCCATTCAAAATCTTTCCCATTTTTTTTCACTTTGATTCGGAAATAATATTCTTGAAATTCTTTCAAGTTTTTTAATTTGATCGTAGTTTCGTCTGTTTCAATTAATTCTAAAAAGGGTTCTTCTTTATTGGAAATTATTCCATATTCAAGAATGAAATTTTTATAATTTACAAAACTCAAAGGTAAATTCCATTTTATTTTTATCGAATTGGATGTTTTCTCTTCGCAATATATCTCCTTTATCTTCGAATATCTAGAAATTAATTGTTTTAGTGAGTTATTACATTTTTTTTCTGCAATTTCAATAGCAATTGTTTTATCTTTATCCAAAATCGAGACATCACAATTACACGATAATAGAAATTCCACAATTTCTTCATATTCTTCTTGAACAGAAATATGCAATGGAGTTAAGCCATCTTTATTTATTATATTAGGGTCTATCCCAGCACTAATTAAGAGCTGGACTGCTTGGAAATTTCCATTTTTACATCCAATGTGAAGACAACTGTTTTCAAGATAAAGTGTACGAATGTTTGGATCGGCACCAGCTTTTAGTAACATTTCAATTATTTTTGCATTTCCATTTTCAGAAGCAAAATAAAGTGGGGATGTATTCTAATTTTAATACAATAATATATTTTTTTTGTGGTTTATTTATTTTTTTATTATTTTTTTTAATATTATAAGAGTTAAGAAGAAGATTAGTTAGATATAGGTTCATAAAAACTATATCAAGTCAGAAATCACAAATCAGTTAAAATAATATCTATTGTGATAGAATATTTATTAAATAACCATCATTTGTTTTATAAATTTTTGATATATGATTTTTTTTAAAAAATACAATTTTTCAAAATATATGAAAAATTGGAATTCAAATGAAATTTAATCAGCGACCATTCACATTCCTCTGAATTTATTCTTTTTTGAATAAAAATAAAAATAAATTAAGAAAAGTATACATCATACTAAAATATTGAATTAATATATATTATAAATAGATATAGATATAATAGAGAGATAAAGATAGATATAAGAAAAGGAAAATTATGATTCTTTATTGAAATTTCTAAATAATAAATTTCCAAATTAGGGAAGTGTTATCAAGTTCCATCTAGTGTTGTAGAGTGCCGTAGAGTGCCTAGGGTATTTTTTAATTTCAGTAATAAACCGAAAATTTCTAAAAATAAAAAAAAGCCTAACTGTGCTTTTCCAAAATTCAAAAAAATAGACAAAAATTCAAGATTTTATTCAATTCTTTTGAATTCTGGAAAGGTTAAATGTAGAATTTCTCGGTTGTCTTGTTTATCTATAAAATCGAATGATTTTTTAAATAAATAGAAAACTCAAGAAAACCTAACGGTGTTTTTTTTTTTTTTTTTTTGATTTATAAATAAAATAGTAAATTTCAAAAATTTTCCTTAATATTTTAAAATTCTGGAAAAGCTAACGGTGGTTTTTTTTTTAATTTGGGAAATAATTAGAAAAATAAATAAAATTTGGGTTTATTTTTCAAATTAAAAAAAAAATAACGACAAGTAAGTGGAAATTAACCCTCCCGTTAAAATAAAAAAAAACTTTTAAATTTTTTTAATCTCGAGAAAAAATCAACAATATTAATTGTGATCTTAAATCATAATCCATAAATTAACGTTGTGTTTGGAAATAACATTGTTAAGGGAATAATTCAGAGTACACAACTTACAAGAAAAATATTCATGTTCAAAAAATTAAGTATTAATGTGTTGATTGCTTTGTCAAAAAAATTCTATATTTGAGGTATAATTAACAATTTTATAATGTTTAATTTTGTTTTTTAAGATTTCAATTTTTAGTTTCTCTTTTCCAGTTTGATTTGTTTATCATTCTTAATTTGTTTTTTGCCATTGTTATTTAATATTTGCAGATGATATAAAGTTTGTATCAAAAAAAAAAAAAATAATTTCATTAAAAATTTTCAAAAAATGTTGATTTTTACGTTTTTTTTGAGCAAAATCTTTTTGAATTTGAGATCAAAAAGTCATTATTCCCAAACATTAAAGGAGCATTGTTTTCCAGTTTATGGAATATCGTCACAGTCTGAAAAAAGTAAAGTGAAGCTTTATTTTCCAATTCAGAAATCACCAAGAAAGTAAAAAATAATTTTTTTTTAAAGAATCTATTTTTTCATTCAAATTCTTTTTTAAATTATTTATAAGAAAAAATATTAAAAATTGTACGTCAATTATCTATGACGACAGAGATTTCTTTTGCATAATTTCTGAATTTGTTATCTTGTTATATTTTTTTCATTATTTTGAAGAAATAAGTATATTCCCAACCTTGAAGAAGTTCTTGGGACATTTCAAAAAAAATATAAATTTTATATGAAAAAAAAGTTTTCAATCTGATCAGTTTTTCAAAAAAATAAGATATTTACTGTTTTCAGATGAAATTCATGATAACACGTTGGATCTATCAAATATTCCTGAAAATACCCAAAAATCGAAAATACTCAAAAATTTTTTAACAGCATAAAAAAATTTTTGAAGAAGAAATTCTAAGAAACGCTAGAGCAAAGACACTCAGTTTAATGGAAAAAATGGAATTTTATTGTAAAACATTTTTTTGTTTTATTGAAAAATATCAGAATTCGGAAAAAATTACAAATGTTGAGGAATAGTATTCAACCCACTTCGTGTAAAAGGAATTGGTATCTGAAGTACTGTAATATTTTTGATCATTTCTAAATGATATGTACTAAGTAGAGAAAGTGTCTTTAGAAAAGACAATTTCTAATTGCGTATCATTACTCATAATTATGTAATCTTAAATGCAATGCAAAAATAATCGAGTAATATCTAATCGAACGCAGATGTACCCACCCTACCCTATTCAAGGCGAACAAAACCAAACCTGATTTAACTTCCCATTTCAGAAGGTAAATTGGTTTAATCTAACCTAACACACCATACACAACAGAAAAAAAAACCCAAAAATACCCTCAACATATAACTAAATGTACCCTAACAAATAAAAATAATACATACTCAAATATATTCTTCTCAAAAGGTACCAAAAACTCTTCAAAGGGGTTTAAGGAAGAAAATTCCGAAAAAAATATTTTGTCGTGAAGTAAAATTATGATTTTACACTTAACATTTATTTCTGAACAGTATGGTTTCTTAAAAGTTCTTCAAAAGTTGTTTTTAAGTGGTTAAAAAGTTTTCCCGTATTTTCGATTTTCTAGTTTTTCAGGAATATTCCAAACACCCAACAGGTTTATTATTGAAAACTAACAAAAAAATAGAAAGAAAAAATAGGATAGTTATTTCCAATTAAAAATTACTACATTTATCAATTTTTTGGAATAATTAATTAAAAATTAAAGAAGAATTACCTAAACTATTTTTCAGCCATACAAATCCAGCTGTAATGTGTGAATTACATGCTTTTAAAGGGCTTGAATCAATATTCGAAGAAAAAATATAATTTCGGAAATTTTCAAAATTAAATCATTTTTTCACCTTTTTTTTTTTTTCAATTTTTCTTGATATGTATTCGTTTTCAAATTTTTTTTTTTGAAAGATTTAGAGTCACTGGTAAAAACATGTTATTCTAATTTTATTGAAACAGTGAAAATGAAAGTAGAGAAATCATATTGATTTCTATTGGAATTTTATTTGGATCTTCGATTGAAGATCAAAATGAACATTGTTTTTTTCTCCATAATTATTTCCTAATAATTTTAATTTTTTCTAATTTTTATGAAAATATATTGATTTATTCGATGTATTCACTTCATTTTGAAAATCAATTATATTTTGGATTTTTTTTTATTCTACTTATTTCTTATTTATTCTTTATGGGTCAATTATAAAAAATAATTGGAAATTGAAAAAAAAATTTGGGGAACTTTAAAAGAAAAAAGGTTTTTTTATTCATAACAACTAATGATAATTAAAATCTTTAATCACCAATGCCTTGATTTATTTATCCTTTTAAAGCTATCATTAAAACTATATTTTGACCAATTCCGCATTTTTTAATTTTCGTTACTCTTAAGAATTATTTAAAAATTTTATTTTATTTGTTATTTTTTGTTTTAACTGATTAAAAAGAAATTCTTTGTAAAATAAACAGTTTTTTTTTAAGAGAATAGGTCTAGAAATTTTTTTTTGTGAACTGTACTTATTTAGGATTTTAAAGATAATAAAATAATAAAGATATTTTTAATAAAAATTTGTAATAATTTTAATGCAGGTGAATGAAAATTTTTGATTTTGTTTTAATTTTGATAAAATTTTTTTAAAAAAAAAATAATTAGCAACTATTATACTTTCTGATAATTTTTTTTTTTTATTGTTTGATTTTTCAAAAAATGTAAGGGGTTGTTAATTAAATATAACAAATATTTGATTCAGAATTATAAATATGATAATTTAACTTTTATGAATCAATTAAGTTTATTTAGTTAGCAATAATTAAGACTTATACAATAAAAAAAAATTATTTTCTGATTTACTAGTTGGTATTTTTGTTGCATAAAAAAAAATATTTAAAGAATAAACCAATAAATCATAATTTTTCAAAAATAATTCTAATAACTTAGTTATCAAATCTTCCCTTTTTAAAATGTTTTAATGTAAATAACCAAATGAAATTAAATTCTCGTATTTATTTTTTTTTATTTCTTTTTGAATCGGAGATAATTATTGTTAATCTTTGAATTCGCAATTACAATTATCATCATAAAATTGTCTTGACTGACTGAAACTTTAATATAATCTCAGTTATTCGTTAATGTTATAAATCCAATTTCTCACAATTTGCGAATTAAGTTGTTATTTCTTTAAAATGAATTTTTATCAAAAAAAAAAAATCTTAAAATAGTAACATAAATTTTTTACTTGTAAATAATTTGGAATTTTCACTCGATGATTAAAATATCATCCTTTTAAGCTTTGTAATAGATGATCAATCAATTACTATTAGATTACCAAATTAAAATAATTCATTTATTTGATAATAATTCAGATGTGAATAAATTATTAAAAGAAGATAAAGATTTTTCTCAATTGAATAATCAATTATTATTATTAAAAAGGAATTAGTCAAGGCGTTGAATTTATATTCATAATATATGATTGAAAGTTTTTTTAGGTAAAATAATAATTTTTTGAATTGTACAAGATTTAATGGTTTTTTTTTTTATAAAAGTTATTAAGATAGTAAAAAATCCATAAAAATTTTTTTTAGGTAATAATATCAAATAATAAACTCAAAAAACAAAAAAATTGATAAAAACTCATTAATTTGTCGAAATTATGTTGTATGGGTTTTTTTTTTTAGAAATCTATCATATTATACTTCCTGATTTATTTTTAATCGGTATTAGTTAATCATAAAACATGCTAAAATTTTTTCTTCAATTAATTTTCACCTCATTTCGGTAATCATAGAGTTTAAGAACCATATTCCAAGATTAAAAACAATGAATTATTAAGATATAGTGTGGTTGGTATTGTTTGCAAGTCTGAAAAAAAATTTTCCGTCAGATCAGATAAGAAAAAAAAATTAAAATTGTTTGGATTTATTCCAAATTCAGGCTATTAATCAGATAGTATGATATTTCCTAAAATTCGTTTTAGTTCAAAAAAATTGCTAAAAACAATTGATAGAATTAAATACTCGATGTAAAAATGTTTCTACTAATTTTTATTATTCTATCAAGAGGATAAATATATTTGTTATTGTTGTATAATAAATTTTTGAAAAAATAAAGTTATTCATTTTTCCTCAAATTATTCCTTTTACTTTTTTGTTGGCCTAAATAGAATAATATTTTCCTTTACCACATTTGAGATGTATTTGTAAACTAACCACAAAGTTCTAGAAGTTGAATAAAAAAATATAAAGTTCTTGAAAAAAATGTAATTGCTGTGAGAAAAAAAAGAAAAAATTTGTTTTTTGTGAATTTTTTTGGATAATTTTTCTCTCCTTGATCCATCTGTTTTCAAACTAATGTAGTGAGTAAAAATTATTTGTAAGTGCCTATAATGCATAAGTCGTCCTTAAAAAGATAATGAGAAAAAATTTTCTACCAAATCAAAGTAAGAATCCCGAAAAAATTCAAATCAGTTTTTTACATTCTTTTTGAGTCTGCCAAAACGAAACGACAGAATCTGTTTTTTTGAAAATAATAAGATTGTAGCTGGGGGATAATAAAAACAAAAACAAAAAATGACTTGGTGGTATTTTCATACCGGTATTTGAAATTTAAATGTGATCAAAGTTCAGATGTTCTTTTTTTTTTTTTCAATCGAGAAATCTGTCTTTCTTTTAGGTCTCTTAATTCAACCTCCAGATCAAAATAAAAAAGGGAAAATGAAAATTCTTTCCCATTTATTATTTGAACAATAGAATGTCACAAAAAAGGAGCCAAATAAATAATTAAATCTAGAACAGAAATTAAAATCTATCCCTGAGAAACTTGATTAAATGAGTAAAAAAGGGAAAATGAAAATTCTTTCCCATTTATTTTTTGAACACCAGAATGTCATAAAAAAGTGCCTCACAAATAAAGAGAAGTCACGAATTCCAACACACTTCTTAAAAACTCTCTTCATAAAAGTTAAAGAAAAAAAAGGGAAAATGGAGTGAAAACCTTTTCCCATTTATTATTCAAAAACTTGTAAAAGATCGGAAAAAAGATCTAGAAGAAGAAAACAAGTGAAAAAACTTACTGCAATTGCGTTTATTTCTGCGTGGTGTTTAATTAACAATTTAACACACTTCACAGACCCGTTTCTACAAGCTATATGCAAAGGAGTATAATCCTTAAACATCAAAATGTTGGGATCCATTTTTTCAAGTAATAGTTTGACGATTTTATGATGCCCATGATTGACAGAAATATGCAAAGGAGACATGTTGGCAAGTTCCTCGGCGATTGAAAAATCAATTTTGTATTTAATCAAGGTCTTTACCACTTCAATTCGATTATTTTCACAGGCAAGGTAAAGTGCATTTTTGCCATTCGGAAGAACTTTATCATAATCTACACCTTTTCTGAGAAGAAACTCTACAATTTTTACATGGCCCAGATGGCAAGCAACATGTAAAACCGTTTCTCCATCAGAATTTGTTTCGTTTAATGGTGCATTTTGTTGTAAACAATATTTTAAAGTAAATAAATCATTTGATTTAATTGCTTCAAAAAGTTCTTCCATTATTTTTCCTAAGTGAATGAATTTTCAACTTTAATTTGGGCTGTTAGTTTTCTTAATTTTAATTGTGTGTTGAAAAATACCAAAATGACAAAAAATGATCAGGTAAGTTTTTTAAAATAGGAAACAGATCTAAAATATTTTAGGTTTTAGGAACCAATTACAACTCTGAATTTTCTTCCTTTTGAGGCTATTACTTTCTAATTTCGAAAGAAAATTTGAAATTATTGTTCTTTTTGGTTATAATAATTAAATGTAATAATCTAATAATTGTTAGGATTTCTTTTTTAATATCCAATTAAAGAGTGGTAAAAAAAAAAAAAATTAATTTTTACTTTTTTAGATTTTCTTTAGCTTTAATTTCTTCTAATGAGAGTCAATTGTTTTCTTCCAGTGTAAAATTGATTCATTTCAAATAGGTGTTGTTTTGTGATAACTAATTTTTAGTAAAGTCGTATTTCCTTAATTTTTTTATGTTGCTGATCTTTTCAAATGGTAATTTAATTATCAAACCCTTTTAATGAAAAATTCACATTTTAAGGTTCAGTTCATTTACCGTGGATTTGTCCCATACTCAAGGAGTGAGTTGAAACCTAAAAAAAATTGTTGTGAAATTGATCCACTTTTAATTGAAAAAATTTGAATAAGAAATAAATAATTTACAGAGTATCTCATTGGCAAAAAAGTTGAAAACCAACAAAAAACAGAATTCGATTTATTTCATTGGCAAATAAATCAATAACAAAAAAAAAGTCGAAAAACCATTCTCAATTTACAAAAAAATCCAAATTTTTAAAAAAAGCAATACTTATTTTCCTATTTTAAATTTCCAAAGGGGTTAAATTTCTTTATTGTAAAACAAATTGTTTTCTTTAAGTATACACTCAATTTCATTCAATTTAAACTGATTTGTGGTTATATATTACACCTCTAAATTTGACTTAGTAAGGATTTTGTTTCATTCTTGATCAAATAATAACTCATTTGAGATATAGAAAAAAAAATGGAAAAAAAAAAATCTTCTTGATCTCAAAAAGCACCAAAGAGTTACACTTTAAAAACTAACAGAGCTATTTTCAAAATAATAAATCACAGCCACTCAAATTAGAAAATGAGGGTTACTCTTTCATGTTTTTTCTCTATTCATGCCCTCTTTCTTAATTTTTGATTTCTGGAGATTTGATCCGGCTTCACTAATTGGTTATTTTTTGATTGTTATTAGGTTTTGGTTAAATTTTTTGACAATTTTTTTCCCCATTTCAGAAAATTATTTTGAACCATAATAACTTGGCCTTTAAAGAATAAATTGTCATCTTTTGAATTGTACAATAATTGGATCAGACATCTCAGGTATCTTTCAACATATTTTTTTTATTATAATATAAACTAAATTTGAAAATTGTTTCGAGAAACAAAATGATAAATATATTTGAAATATATAAATTTCAATCTCCCCCCCTAAAAAAGTATTTTATAACAATCCTATAACTATTGTTTTTGTTTTGGTTTTGAAATACTCTCTTGTGATAATCAGAGTTTTTTCCTGGAAAAATGTAAAAAATGAAATTGTTTAAAGCGAAAAATAGATGATATTTCAGGAATCAGAGATAGATAATTAATATGATCTTAGCACTATAATAATATGTTTTTTTTTAAAAAGGTGTAGAAGGGGGTTTAAAAATGAGAATTATAAAAATTTTATTTTTGAATAAATGAAACTATGTAATGTTTTTGTTAATTTTTATAACTAATAATCCAACTCATCATAAAGGAAATAAAAGAAAAAAAATAAATTAATAACAAATCGAGATTGTTTATAAAATTTCATGTTGATACTATTTTCAGATTTCATCTGTTTTCAAAAAAATAACTTCAAATTGATATTTTTTTGTATCCTGATACATTTGTTAATAATTTAAAGAATAGAAATACTACTGATTTTGTGAAATTTTATAAGAATAGTTTCTCCACAAGGTAAAAATGACCCATAGAAATAAATCCAAATCATTAACAAACTTTTATCCTAATAGTTCTGATCAGTTCAAGAATCCAGTTTAAGATACAATTTTTTTTTTTTTCAAATTACAAAAACTAGTTGAAATTTTTATATATTAAAAAAAAGGATAAAAGAATAATTGAAAAAAAAAGATAAAAATTAGAATTTTTTGTAATTTTTATATATTAGTTAAGGAATATGAGAATTTGAGTGTTAGTTGCATTAAATTTTCACTAGTCACTTTTTTATTGACTTGTAGGAATTTTGAAACAAAATATTTTGTTACAATTTAAAATTTAGGTTTTTTTAGGAAATTTTGTAATTTTGGTAAAATACAAATTTTTATAAAATTAATTAGAAATTTTTCATTGAATAGCTTCGATTATTAAGTTCGCCTAAGAGATGAAATTTTCTGCTTATTTTTTAGTATTTTAGAGTTTATAGTAAATATATCAAAATAATTGGGGAAAAGGTGGGGATCTCGAGTTTAGGATTTTAAATTTCAATTTTATAGGTTGACTCAGTACTGTAAAAAATAATAATCCGAAACACAGAAAAACATTTGTAATTTTTATGAATATCTAATATCAATCATAAACCAACCAAATTATGTGATGCAGAATCGGTCTCCGAAATCATAAATTAAAAAAAAGTATTTTTTTTGAAAAAAGTGCCAAAGAGTGGCACTCGTTTTCCAATTTTATGGTTATGATAAATTATAAATTTGAAAACAACTTAATTAGTTTCAAAGTATCACTCTTTGGTTCCTTTTTGAGATTGGGTGTATTTTTTCTCAGACAAGTAAGCTATTTTTATATTTCCTTTCTCGGATAAGTTTTACTAATCATAAAAGGATACAATATCCTTACTTTGTCAAATATAGAGAGTTGCAAAATAACCAAAAATTATATTAAATCAAATTATGTTGATTGTTGGCTTAAAGAAATCAATTTGTTTCAAAATAAAAAAAAAATTAATCCCTTTGGAAATTGAAAATAAGAAAAAATTAATGCTTTTTTTAAAATTGGGTTTTTTTGAAAATCGGGAATTTTAGAATTTTTATTATGTAATTAAATTTTTTGCCCAAGAGATCTTGATGAATATATTAAATATTCCCGAAAATACCCGAAAATCGAAAATAACTGAAAATTCTTTAACCATGTAAAAATACTTTTTGAACAACTTCTAAGAAACTCTGGTGCCAATATACTCAGTTTAAAAGTTATATCTGGAATTTTATTGTAGAATATTTTTTTTTGTTCGAAAATATCAAAATTCAAAAAAGTAAAATTTTTGGGAATAGTATTCAACCCATTTTGTCTCAGTGGGCTTGGTATCTTAGATAAACGTAACATTTCTTATCATTTCGGAATGGTTTTGACTAAATAAGAAAAAATGCAATCAAAAAGAAAATTTCTAATTATGTATCATTACCCTTAATTTTGTAATCTTAAATACAATCCAAAAATAACCGAGTAATATCTAATAGTACAATATATATCTATATCCTACGTATGGTGACCCAAGTCAAACTTTATTTAACTCACCATTCAATAAAAAGCTTTGGTCGAAGCAAAACAGACAAATCCACACCATACGAAACCTAATAAACCCCACACCAATGCTCTGGCATACATATACATTTACCCTAATAAGTACCAACAAATACTCAAATATATTCAAAAGGTACAAAAAACTCTTTAGAATAGTTGTAAGTAGAAAATTTAAAAAAAAAAAATATTTTGTCTGAAAGTAAAATTGTTATTTTTGTGTTAAACTTGGTATATTTGCACCAGATTTTCTTAGAAGTTGTTCATAAAGTTTTTTTACATGGTTAAAAAATTTCAGGTATTTTTGAATTTTGGGTATTTTAGGAAATATTTCAAACACCCGATCTTGACGAAATATTTTTTTGATTGAATTTTTTTCCCATAGAAATTCAATTTTTTCTTTTTTTTTTTTTGTTATTTGAATTTTTTTTAATCAAAATAAGGATAATTTTACAATATTCTTTTGAGGTTTCAAGTGACTCCTTAAGTATGAAGCAAATACACGTTAAATAACTAGAGTCTAAGGAACATTTTTTTCAAATATTTAGAATATAAACAATGAACGGTAATCATAGTAAGAAGTTTATTGATAATTTCATAATATTTCTTTTTATTAAATTAATTAATTTGAATAAATTTTATCTGTTTGAAAATATTTAAAAAAATTGAGAAATTTCAAAAAAATCTCTCGATATTTTTAATCTTTGTGTTGTTAATAATCGATTAAACGAATTAAGCTTGGATTATTAATTATTGATTAAAAACAATTATATTAAAAAATATTTATTTGGGTTATAAGTTGAATTTTCCAGGTTTTAAAAAAGTGTTTTGGGGGAATTTTTAATTTGATTGATTTGGTATTTTTCTCATATTTTTTTATTTAACAAAAAGAAAAAATTGAATCCAAACTGTTCTTTCAAATAAAAAAATTATATTTTTTATTAAGTTTAACATAATTATTGTTCTTTTTTTAAAATGAAGTTGGTTTTTTATACTGGGTAATTGTAATACTTTTTGGTTTTATTTTTGAAGTGTATTTTTGTACATTTCCTTTACAAAGATATATAAACTCTTTTTCAAAAATTGTGACTCACCTGAAATAATAAATTGAAAAAAAAAAATTTATCCTTTAGTATTCAAGAACAATTAATAACTAAATATGATTTGTAATTCACTTTTAAGTCATTCTAAATATATAAAAAGCCTGATATATTAAAAATTAAAAAAAATAAAACCAAAAACTAAAAAAAAGTGAGTCACAATTTTTGAAATGAGCATTACCCATTTTTTATTATTGAACTTTCACAGAAAAAAAGTTAAACAACAATATTTTTTATGAATAATTAAATCCATTTTCAAAGACACAACATAGTCTCAATTTTCTTAGTGATTATTTGTCTTTTCGAAGATCTCTTTTTTTTTCCACGTGATCTTTTTAAAAAAAAAAAAAATGAAAAAAAAAGAAAATGAAAAAAAAAAAAAAAAAAAAAAAAAAAAATTTTTCAAAAAAAAGAAAAAGAAAAACAAAAGAAAAACAAAAATTTGAAAAAGCAAAACAATGTTTTGCTAAATTTGAAAAAATGATACTGATCAAAAAATTTGAAAATAATTTTTGTTAAGTATACTGGAATAAAACTCAAAATGTCTCCCATTAACCTTATAAAGTGAGTAAAAATTTATGAAAAATCGTTTATATATATATATATATATATATTCGACAAACAAATTTTTCATATCGCCCATGAATGAAAACTCCATTTAATGAAAATAAGCAAATTCTGATACCTGTGATGAAATATATATATATATATATATTTGAATTTCAATTAATTAAATAATGATTATTTTAAGAGAAAATAATTTGTTAATACTCTTATCTAAATTATAATTAGTGAATTTTCAAAGTGAAAATAATTAGAAATGGATATTTTTAGTAAAAAATAGAGACAAAAAAATTTTCATAATTTAACAATTTTCTTATGTCTTGGGGTAATAAAATGAAATCAAATAAAGAAAAATGATAATATAAACTCTTTTTCAGGTCAAGTGCAATCAGTTTTATTGAATAAATAGAACACATTCTCTATTTTTAACAAAATATTCTTCTCAAACTATATTTTCAATTTTTAGATCAAAATCATTTTTTTGAATTTAACAATTTTTTTTTTTTTTTTTTTTGCTTTTTTTTGTTTTTTCTTCTTTTCTTTCTTGTTTTTAGTAGCTAAATTTTAAAAAAAAAATGTTTGAAACTCCAAATTAATTCTAAGAAAAGTGATGCTTTGTAATTTCTCTTAAAATCAATATACTTATATTAAAAACTCTTATTGTCAATAATTTTAATTTTCCTAAAGAAATTGAGATATTTTGAAACAAGACATACGTAACGAAAGTGTCCCAAAATTTATAACATTTTTTTTTTGGGGGAATTTGTGGTTTTTTCGGGCTTTTCTATTATGATTATCGACTCTAATATGAATTTAATTATTTCTCTAGTTTTCAAACAATCGTAACTTTGGTTGATTGTTAAAAAAAAGGTGAATTTTTCATTTTTGGCAAGGCTATTGAGTGAAATGGAGTTTACTATTAATTCCTCAAAATCAAAACTTTCAAAGTATTTAATTTTTATTATTATCTTTTTAATCTCTTTTATCTTTTTCTTGCGTTTATTTAAAAATAATGAAAATTTTCTTTTCATTTTTTTAAAAAAAACTGTATTCTATTAGTTATAATCTTCCGGCACTATAACTAATATAAAAAACTTAAAAATAAGTTTGGTGTTCCAGGAATTGTTGTAGAGTGCTGTAGAGTGCCTCGGTTTTCTTGAGGTTATCTGTTTTATTTGTTAAATCTATAGATTTTCTTTAAGGTTTTTTTTACTTTTTGGAATAAACCGAAAATTTCCAAAATTTTCTGTTTATTTCAAAAATTAAAAAAACCCTAACGGCAAGTAAGTGGTAATTTTGTTGAATCACCACTTTTCATTAACAATAAAAAAAAAAAAAAATTGAAACAAATAAATTAAAGATTCAAAATTTTTTATTTTTTTTTCGCCTTTATATTGGTTTTGATCATAAATATCGAAAAAAAGAAATAAAAATAAAAAAAATAAAAAGGAAAATGAGAAAATGAGAATATAAAAATTATTTCAATATAAAAAAACAAAATAATAAATTCAAAAAAAGATCATGAAAAAGAAAAAGAAAAAGAAAAAGAAAAAGAAGAACAAAAATAAAAACAAAAACAAAAACAAAAATAAAAATAAACCCCATTATTTTCTACCTTCTCTTCTGAGTGATTCTTTATAAAGCTCTTTGTCATTTTTCCCTTTTAACCCTTTTCTTAATAACACTTGAATTTGGTGTACGTAGTGGAATTTAAACCTAACTCTTTGATATTCTTGAATTTTACTTACAACATTATATAACAATTTTCTTTTAGAAAAATTGATCAGTCCATCGATTGTACTTGGGCTGCCACTGGAAATGAAGGTAATATCTGTCAAAAATATGCCCAAATAGGGGACCAATGGAGGTTCAGTTTTGTCGAGACGATCTCTATATTCTTTATAGCCCTTGTCATGTTTTAAAATGGATTTGAATTCTAAAAGATATTTTGCAACATTTTTTGGAACTTCGTCTATAGTTAATTTCAATCTTTTGACTGCGGAATTCGTGTATCCGGCGATTGTTGACATAACAGAATCAAAATTATTCATTTCAATAAAGGCCTTACCAATTTTTAAGAATCTGGAATATATTTTAACACGATCTTTAATCTTTTCTTGCTGTACAATTTGAGTGGCAATATGGCTACTATATTCATTGAATTTGTTAATCAATGTCAAAACATTTGTTGCCTTGGATCTTAATCCCTTTTTTTGCCACGCTTCCGTAACCAATTCTGAAGGCTTGATGTTTCTAAACAATTCTGAGACATATAATGTAAATTGCCGAGCAAATTCCAGTTCGTCAACATCATTTAAACAAAAATCTTCTCGAAATAAATTCTTGGGGATAATCACTTCTGGTGGCTGCTCTTTGAGTGTTAACAGTCCAGATATCTCCTTTTGTGCTTTCATATCTTCAATTAATTTGATTAGTTTTATTCCAGACGCCTTTCGATCGGGTACAATTGTGGTCTTTATAAAGTCAATTAATCGATATAACAGCTTATCATCAATGTCCGCCCATCCCGATTTGATCCAACTATTTAATGCAGAAACTACCCTGACTTGAATAGTGTCCCTCATAAAGATCCAATCCCTTTCGTTTTGATTTGGCTTTTTGGGTGGCACATTATACCTTTGTTTCAATTTTGCCAATAATTGCTCAGGTTTCATAAATGATTGATAAGTCATAATAAAGGCATCACGGAATCTGACTTCTGTTTGATCGTTTGTAAGTTTTTCAATCAATTTGTTAATGTTGGCACAATGCAATATGTCTAATAATCTTGCTGATTTATCTATCTTTTTTGGATCGATGCCACTTTCATAAATTACATTTTTTGGGTTGTCTTCTTTTTCGTCCCAAATGTTAATATCGTTTTCATCTGCCACCATATCTAATCCCAGTTCATCAATTTTGCCTTCAAGAATATTTTTTTTATCTTCCTTAGTTGGCCCAAATCTAGTAGTGTCAGCCATTAGTAAATCCCAAATTGTTTCAATTTCCTGAAGTGCTATTCTTAATAAATATCGTAATCTACTATCATTTAATTGAATATCATGATCTATAAATATTGATATTTATAATATATGTGTGTATGTGTGTGTATGCGTGTGTATGTGTGTGTGTGTGTGTGATATGATAGAAAAAAAAATGGAATAATTTGTTTAGTTTATTGCATGCTCGTTTCTGTGTATATTAATTAAATAAAGCGAGTCTGTTAATTCTCATTTTAGATAGAATATTTTGAATTATTATGTATTTATGTATATAATGTGGGTAAACGTATGTCTTTTCTTATGGAATTATTATTATGGTAGTAAAAATACTGTTCCAATTTCTTTTTAAAAACATTTAAAATTCTCATAGAATTGTGCCAAAATAAATTATTAAACATTATCAAGTTAATTTTTATTATTTTTGATTTCTAAAGAAATAATAAATTTCTTTTTTTAACAAGTAGAAGTAAATAAATACTTTCTACAATGTTTTTTTTTTTATTTAATAAACAAAATTTAATTCAATATTTGGTTAATCAAAAAATATATTTTCAGGTTCTCGTCCAGTTATCGTGTATCTGCTACATACCCAAGAAGTTGCTTACTCCATAAAAATGATATTATGAAATTGCACTTCTTTTGATTGAAAAATTTCAAATAACAAATCATCAGATCTTAATGAACAAAAAGCAAATAAAAAAAAAAAAAAAATCACAGCGTTCTAAGGATTTCAAAATAAAAAAATATATATAAAAAAAATTAACAGTGCTACAAATTCAATACTAAAAAAGCAATAAACAAAAAAAAATTCTGACAGAGATCTTAATTACGAAAATTCAAAGAATGTAAAATATTTTACAGGATTTCAATTACATTGATTTTGGTTGATTGATTTTATTTTACGAAAAGTAAACTTCCTGTTTTTCCTTAAAGAAAAAAATAAATAAAAAGTATTTTTAAACTTGTAAGAATAATTTTTTCATTCGACTAAGAATCAAAATTTTCAGAGTCATTAATCCATGTAAATAATAGCAGGTTTTTATCGGCTGCTAAATAATTTTTAAATGGGAAATAATATCCTTTAAGTCTACAAATTACTTTCAAAAGATTCTCAATTTAAGAAACAAAAGATTCAAATATAGAAAGAAAAAAATTCAATCTTTTCTTATTTTATATTTCCAAATGCTGAAATTTCTTCAATTTGAAACAAATTGTTTTCTTTCTGTACAAAATCAATTTGTTTCAAAATAATCCAATTTTTAATTTTTTTGATCTATTTAGAGTTGTTTGGTTTGAATAGTATTTTTTATTTTTGTTTATATTCTCTAATTAATATTTTTCTCATTAAATAAATAAAATTTTAAATAATTTTTAGGGATTATTTTTACAAAATTCTATGTTTTTTTTTTTTTAATAATTTTCAATTTTTTGACAAAATATAATTCATTTTGCTTTTTTGTTTGTTTATTAGCCAAAATAAATTTACAAATTGTTTGAATTTCAAACTATTTTCTTGATAAATTGTAAAATCAATTATATACTTATAATATATTAAAGCCAGTAATTTTTATTCATTTTACTCGAAATTTGTTGAAAAGTGATATTAATCCATAATAAATTTTAAATTTTAAATTTTTAAGGAGAATTTAAAATCAATCTAAATTAATTTTATCAAATAAAGAAAATTTAAATTAAAGTAAAAATAAATAATAA
This sequence comes from Anaeramoeba flamelloides, assembly GCA_027625915.1. NCBI lineage: Eukaryota > Anaeramoebidae > Anaeramoeba > Anaeramoeba flamelloides. Next base: position 3,145,510 of record JANTQA010000032.1, on the reverse strand, counting down.
TAAAATTACATACATGGAGCAGAAAAAACTTCTTCAATCTTTTCACGAATTGATTGTTTCCTTTCATATTCAAAATGCTGCATTATTAATTGATTAACAATTTTTTTTGTTAATAGTTCATTAACTTGTACTTTTGCCCCACTATAATATTTTGCAAACGAAATTGCCCTTTGAAGTGGATTTATTCTTTCTCGAAGATCAACAATTTCTGGATTTTTTTTCATCACACGATGTTTCCAATTTCTTCTATCAACATTGTCATGATACTCCATAACTAATATTAATTATAATAATAATATGATTTATTTATTTTACAAGAAAAGAATTACAAAATATAAACCAAAAAAAAAAAAAAAAAAAAAAAAAAAAAAAAAAAGATAAATATATTTTTTTCTGATTTAATTTTCATTGTTATAATTTTTAAATAGAAATAGTCTATATAAAATATTATCGATATTTTCTTAATCTTTAAATTATTTTTTTATTATTAATAATTTTGTCACAAATTAAAAAAAAAAAAAGACAGTTTTTTTTAAATAGTTTTTGTTATAAACTTGTTTTAAACACTATGTCTTTCAAACTTTGTAGAATTTTTAAAGTTTTATAGATTTCCAATATCAAGTGAAAGCAATGCTAACACTTTAATTCGCCGCCTTTTTCTTTGGGATAAATTTTATTTGCACTCAAATTTATAATACATCATAAAAGAAAATATTGTTAAAAAATAAACTAGATTTTTTATTTATTCAATAAAATTAAATTTTTATATGAAAAAAATTAATAACAGTCAAAATAACTATTTTTAATAAATTAAATAAATACCAAAATTGTTTTTATAATATTTCTAAATTGAAATTAATAAAAAACATTTAAAAAACTCTGATAAATAAGAATTTTTCATAAATAAATAATATTAAATGAAATTTATTTATTTTTAAAATAAGTTTTATAATGTTTAATGTTGTTTTTTTTTTTAAGATTTCCTTCTTTTTTAGTTTGGTTTGTTTACCATTCGTAACATGTTTTTTTTGTAATTTTGCTTAATTAATGTATTTGTAAAAAAGGTTTTGATCAAAAAAAAAATTCCATCAAAAATGTTCAAAAAATGCAATTTGTTTAATTTTTTTATTGAATTGCTTTGATATGATTATTTGAATTTCAGATCAAAGAGTAAATTTGTTAAAAATTTATATGAAGATTTTTTTCCAGTTTATGGGAAATTGTTAATTCTAGAAAAAGTAAATTGAAGCTTTATTTTCCAATTCATAAAGAATCAAGAAAGTAAAAAATAAAATCTTTATAAAGACTCTTTAATTTATGAAAATATTGTTTTTCAAAATCTCAAAATAGAGAAAATATGTAAAAAAGTGCACACCAATTGACCCTGAATGCAATTTTTTGTGATAAAAAGGCACTGTACTTTTTAAAAATTATATTTATTTGTAATTATTTTCAAAAACATTAAAATACCATTAGACTAAAAAGCTATTTAAAATCCATTCTGATATTTAAAAATATTGTAAAGTTTCTTATTTTATATCAAATTATCAAATAGGATTTTGCTTTTTTCTGTAAAATCTCCGGATTTTGATTTTTTTTTTTTTTTATTTTAAAAGATTTATCAAAAATAATTTTTAGATTTACAAAGAATTGTATTGAAATTCTACAATTTCAATAATTGATTATAATGAATTAATTTTTTGGATTTTTTTTCCATTTTTTCCCTTGACGTGAATCTTCTTTATATTGGGAAGAAGAGTTACAGAGGAAAAAGATCAAGTGATTACTTGCTAATACTGTGACATTAAAACACGAAAGTATGGTTAACTTGAAAATAAAATCTAAAAAGCAAAGTCAAAAAATGTCAAAGGCTTGTAGTAAATCAGATCAAAAAGAAAAAAACGAAATTACAACAATGAAACAATTATCCCCCAAAATGAACATTCATAATCAATTATCAAATTAAATCAACCAAAAGTATCCTGGCTGTGATTTTGGGTGTTCTTAATTAAAGATAGCATTGGCTTTTTTTTTTTTGTTTTTTTACTAATTGTTTCTTATAAATCCTTTTTAAAATTTCTTTTATCCTTTTTTCTTTTCAATTTTTTGTTTTTCCTTTTTAAACATAAAAAAATTTTGGATATGTCTTTCCCTTGAACAATCGTGAAATCTATGATTTTATGTTTAAATTACCTTTGAGGGAATTTATGTAAAAGGACATTTAGAGTGTAATTTACACTTCTTCATTAATAAAAATAAAAAAAAAAATGAATGAATTTTTTAAACCAAAAAGTTCTTAAAATCTTTCTTCGAAATTCCTAATTCTAAAGGAAAAAATGTTCATTGAATTAGAGAGGAGTTGGAAAAATGGTATTGAATTGTTTTATTTTTTGGTTAGAATTTTCTTTAAAAAAGTAAATTTCTTATTGGGTCATAGAGAAAGCTTTATTAAAAAGTTAAAAATGAAATAAACAATGTGAGAGTATCAATTTAAAAACAAGTTTTTCACATTTAAAATTTGCGGTTGTATACATAATCATTAAATTCCTTGATTTTTTGAATAATATTAAATTTTCTTTTTTTGGATTTAAACATTTACTAAAATAATATAAAGTTCATTTATCGACTATAAAAACTCATAATTTACTTTTTAAAGTTTTGAAATTGTTTTTGTTTTGTATTATATATTTCACTCTTTAAAAAAAGGTGTTGTGTTATGTTGTTTTAAGTGAAAGTTGCAATTAAATTTCTTTTTAAAAAGTTTTTTTTCCTTGATTGATCCAATTGTCAGAAAAAACGAGGTTAAATTCACCACAAATACAAGACATACCCATACCTTTTTGAATATTTTTTTGATTGTTTTTAAATTATTTTGTTTTTATGAAACTAAAAATATTAATCAAATGTTGAAAATATTTTTATTTGTTTCTAATTTTAAGATAATACACTTTGGGGATTTATTGAACTCAAATAATGAATCAAGAATTGATTTCAAGTGGTCATTTAATCAAAATTAGGTGTTTATTTGCATTAAAACAAAATTTCCAAAAAAAGCATTTGTACCAGATGTTAAGACATATATCTAAATAAATATGTAAAAAATAAATTAAAAAAAAAAAAAATAAAAAAAGAATAATAAATAACAAACGTGATTTCATTCTAATTGTATGATCATTGGTTCCCAATTCAAGGTCAAAAATTCGTTGTTTTGTAAATTTAAGATGCTTTTCTAAATGAATGATCTTTTTTTCGAGTGATTGTTTTCCCTTTTTACTTACGATTTCATTTCCAAAATTCTTTTTTCTGTCTTTAGCTTTTAAGATTTCTTCATCCATTTTTTCTATTCGTTTTTTGTAATCGTCTATATGGTTATTATGAAAGAGAAAAATAAAAAGTTGGTTTGATATTTCGTAAAGTTTAGATATAATAAAATGAAAATTTATCATCGAATTATAATAAAAAATTTAGTATTTTAAAAACTAGTATTTTTTATTTTTTATACTTTTTACTTTTCCCAAATTTCCCTTTTTTGAAGTTGTTTGGGTTCCTTCAGTTTCTCCCCTTTTTGTTTTGTTTTTGGAGTGTTGGGGGGGGGGGGGGTAAAAGGAATAAAAAGTCAAGATAAGAATGAATAAACTTGTTCTTCTTAGATCTTCAACCAAAATTGTTCCTGATTAGATTTTATACAAGCCAGACATAACTGAAGCATACTGAATCAAACTAAAATGAAGCAACTGGCGTGAACTGGATCCAATCTTTCCATGCAGTCTATCAAGTACGTACTTGAACTGGATTAATAATGTTGAATCGATATCTTGTGCTGGGATTTTGCGAAAACAAGATTTCGGAAACTTGCAGAAATAAAAATTCAAAAAAAAAAAGCAATACATCAAATAAAAAAAATTCAACAAAAAGAAATTTTGGAAAACAAATGTTTATTCTTAAAAATTCATCACTTTATCGATGTATCCTTATCAATAAAGTTCTAATTTAAAACTTGATAAAGTAATATATTTCGTTTGATCTTTAGTTGGTCACATACTTAGGCCTCTTTATTAAAATAGGTTATGGTGCTAATCCCAGAAATTTTCAACATAAAAGGAAACAATCGCCAACCCATTCAACACTTGGGGTGTAAAAAAATTTTTTTTTAATTAAATTTGTGCTTTTTTTTTATTATTTTTTTTTAATCTCTTATTTGATTTCAGAAAACTAAATTAAGTTTAAAATACTTCTAATGACTTTAATTAAAAGGTTTTTTTGACTACTCTTTGAATTAGGAGTCACAAATTTAGTCACTTCAAAACTCTCTCTTTAACAGATTAAGAGCTCTTGAGCACTTAACCCTTACCAATAAAGCCTAATAATCTCTTTGATTTCTTGCTTTTCTTTCTCTTTTTCTTTTCTTTGTTTTGAATCAATATTTTCTTTTCATTTTTGAAAGAAAAGTTATCCTATGAGTTATAATCTTGTCTACATTATAACTCGATAAAAAACTCTAAATAAATTTAGAGTTTCAGAAAGTACTGTAGAGTACCATAGAGTTCTGTCAAATGCCACCAGGTGCCGTCAAGTGTCTAGGTTTTACAGAATTCAAAAGAATTGAGTTAAATATTTGATTTTACTCAATTCTTTTAAATTTTGGAAAAGTTAACAAAGGTTTTTTTTAATTTTAGAAATAAAAAGAAAATTTATGAAATTTTCTGTTTATTTCTCAAATTAAAAAAAAAACTAACAGTAAATATGAGATAGTATTGTTGAACCACTTCTCTTCAATAATAATAATAATAATAAAAATAATAAAAAAAATTTTTTTTTTTTTTCGTTTACAAACAATTATTTCTCTTTAATAAATAGATCTAATCAAATTAGAATTTTTAAATAAATAAATTTGATCTAATGTTGTTAAAGTTATTTTATAAAAATGTGACAAAAATGGTTGTAATAATACTAGTTCATAAAATTGCCATATTTAAGTTCTCAACAATTTGAGAAATTTTTTGAAAAAATTCTTTGTTACACTTTTTTAAAATTAAAGTAAAAAACTTTAAATGATTTTTTTTTATTGTAATTTAAGGGAGAAGGGTTTAATTCCTCTCGTTTTTTCTAATCACTAGACTTATATTTAGAATTAAAACTTAAAATTATTTTATATGTTGTAAAAATGAAAATTAGTATTTCAGAGTCATTGCAAAGATGTTCAGAAATATTTTTCTTCATAATTCTATTTTTAATAAAAATTCTTGTTACTAAAATTTTAGAAGCATTTATTTTAAAAGGATGAACACAAAATGTTCTAAAAAGAATCTCAAAAACGGTTTCAAAGAGGAAACAGTTCATGTATATATATATATATATATATATTGAAAACTTTTTGTGTTTTTGGTTTTTTAAAATGAATATATGTAATGTTCTTTCATTATTACATTAAAAATTTTTGATAAAAAGTTTCTTTTAATTATCTTTTTTTATTTTAAGACAAAGTGTTCTATAAATTTTTTTTTCACTTTTTTGTTATGATTTTTGAAATAGTACTCTATTGTATTTGATTTTATGCTTCATAAATTTTTTCTTGTCTTTTTTTTTTTTTTCAATTTATATTTTCTTTCTATTTCTCCATTTCTTTTGATATTTAAATTTTTCCTTTTTCTGAATTGCTCACTTTACAATTTCCTTTCTTTTCATTTTTTTTTTTTTTTTTCCTATTACATGATTTTTCTTCTCATTTTCAGATCAAACTTTCAAATAATCGATTCAAAAATAAAAATAATTTTAAATCTATTTACCCTCGCTCGTTTTCCAATTTGAAAATTTTTATTGAGAGACGACAAAGGTTTTGTGGATAAGTATTCCAAAACTTTCTTGAAAGTTCAATGTATGTAATATTGGATTTCTTTTCTTTGTAGTTCCTGAAACACGACTGTTTTCTTTGTTCGTAATGAACCACAATGTACAAAAAAAAAAAAAATAAACAGACAGAATTTGGTCACAAAGAAGCAGAAGAAGAAGAAGAAGAAGAAGAAGAAGAAAAAAATAGAAAACTAACTAATTTTGATTTGATGAGTTGATCTAATCGACTCTATTGACTTTTTTAAATCATTCCTCTCTTGTTCGTATTGTTGGTTTTCTTCTTTAAGTGCTTCATATTTATTTGAAATTTTAATTAATGCATTTTTTTTATCTTCTACTTGTTGTGAGAGCTCATTGTGACCCATTTTTTCAATTTCCTTTTTCAATTCAACAATTTTTTCTTGACTTTTCTCTTCTTTTTCATCTTCTTCTTTTAAAGATTTTAATAAGGACTCTATTTCCTTTTCTAAATTTTGGATTTGTAAATCTTGGTCTTCTTCGTCCTTTTCAGTGATTTCTAGTTTTTCGATTCCCTCTAATGAGTTGTTATAAATGCTTGTTTGTTCTTCAATTGGATTTTGTTCAATTGAAAGTTGTTTGATTTGTTCATTAATTTTTTTTATTTCTTCTAGGATCAAAGAGTCGTCTATTGTTTGTTTTATTTCAGAATTTGTAAAAAATCAATTTTTTTTTTTTTATTTATTATTTTATTTTTATTTTTTTTTTTATTTTTTACAAAATGACAAAAAAATTATGCTTGAACAACAAAAATAAATTTTATCATTCTCTTTTGGATTTTTTTTTTGAGATCGGAGAGTCTTAATTTAGAAAAAATAAGAATTAAAAAGAAGAACAACGGACCTTTTTCCTTCCAATTTTGTTCAATTTCTAATTTGATTTTTTCTTCTTCTTCTTCTTCTTCTTTTTTTTTTTCTTCTATTTCTGGATCACTTGACGTTTCGGATTCACTAATGGACACAGAGTCGTCAGAAGATTTTGACTCATTAGAAGAAATAGATTCTGTTGAAGAATCGTTTGAAGAAGATTTTTCAGATTCTGAGCTGTCTTTGTTTTCACTCATTTAACAATAAACAAAAAAAAATAAGATAAATTTTGAAAAAAATGATAAATTTATGAACAAAATTTTGAGTACAGGATATACAACTAAATTTTATATGAATGACACGGTCCGTTTCTTGGGGTGAAGTGTAATTCATTAGAGCTGTAATTTTTTTTGATTTTTCTTGTTAATTCTTTAAAAATTATTTGAATTGAATCGTTCTTTGATTTTTAAGAAAATCAAAAGAAAGGTATTCTTAAAAAAAAAAACTCTTTTTAATGACATTCTTTTGATTGAATTTCTTTGAGAGAATTGGACTTAAAACTATAATTTGACAAAATATTTCGAGCTCCTTTGACTAGTATTTGGCAAATAAAGAGAAACAACCAAGTCTTTGGAAAAACAGAAGAGAACTCTTGTTGTTTCTTTAACAGTATATAGTTTAACCAAACCTGTTTTGTGAACGATTACTGGTATTCCAATTATAAATGGGAAAATATTTTCACTTCATTTTCCTTTTCCTTTACAAACAGAGTTTCCCTACAAGTAGACTGTAAATTGGAGACTTTGTGACCACCAGTAAATTGTAAACAAAGTGAAAAAATTTCCCATTTGTAATTCAAATACCAGTATTGTTAATTTGGTTTTATTTATTAATCTATTAACATAACTATCGCCTAGAGTCACACCGGTAAATGTTTTCTTATTCTTTGACAATTTAAAATATGGATACATTCAATCATATCTAAAGATTCTTTTCATTTTTTTAAAAAGTCTTTTTATGACATTTTATTCACAACTTTATTTCCCAACATTTGAACAAGTAGTCCATTTCTCCTCATACACGCCACCAATTTTTCAATCAGAATTTGTTGTTTGTCCTAACTCTGGATTTTTAAATCATGTGCCGAATGGCAAAAAACTTGAGTCGGTATGGAGATACTCCACAATTCTAACAGATCCAGTAAAAAATTTTTTTAATACATTATCTTTCTTCTTCTTTTTCCAAACTTTTTTTCTTATTGAGAAAAAGAACAAATTTGAAATTTATTTTCGATGAGAAAAATTTATCATAAGAAATGTCTCTCAACAAACAAAAAAAAAAAAAATTGAAAGAAAATTGAAAATGTAAAAAAAAACGTTTCTTATTTCTTAACCAATCATTTTTAGGGCACAAATCAAAATCTTTTAGGAACCACCACAACCCTAAATTAAAAAACAAGAAAAATCCAATTAAACCAATTCTTCTTCCTCTTGATCAAATAATATTATTTTCCAAAGTCGGTTTTATTTTTTTTTGTTCAAAATTTTTTTGCTTCTTAATTTGAAACACAAAAGATCAAAATAATAAAAATTTGTTCTTTTTCAATTTTTTCATATTGATTTGATTTGATTCAAATTTTTCAATACTTTTATTTTATTGTTCTACCACCCTACTTTTTGTTTTGAATTAAATAGGATTCAATTTTACATTGGTACCCAAAACTTTCACAATTATTTTTAAATAATTATCAAGATTGGTTTCCCGAAACGACTGAAAAAGAAAACAAAGGAATCTATTTGCCAATTACATATCCACAAAAGTCACCGTTCAAGGGGAAAATTAAGGGTTTTTCAATCCCAATTTACAAAGAAAATAAAGACAAACCAAACAAATCACAAACTACATTTTTTGAAACCATCGAGCAAAACAAAGCGCACCCACCACAATTCATTGTCTTCACTTTACGTGTTCTAAATTATCTTAAAAATGTTCTTAAAAAACAATTAATTCCTTCTTACCAAAGTAATCTTTTAATTGCTTTCGAAAAGTTTTTCTTTTTAATTTTCAAACACTTTTTTTTTACCATCCATCTTCTTTTTTTTTCTTTCTTGAAAACTTTTTTTTTTCTTCTTATTCTTTTTCTTGTTTTTACTTCTTGTCCCAATTCTTTTCTTTATTCTTTATTCTTTTTCTTCTTAATTTTCAAACACTTTTTTTTTACCCTCCCTCTTCTTCTCTTTTTTTGATTTCTCTTTTCCTTGTTTTTATTCTTATTCTAATTCTTTTTCTTTTTATTCTTTTGATTTCTAGAAAAACAAAGAGGAGTGAATGATTTCCAAGTAGCTGATTTTTCGGGGGTATTATGTTTACAAGTCATTCTTATTCTGCTAAGATCACCTACAGACACCCAAACATTAATTCAATTTGGATTATTAGATTTAATCTCAGAAATGATCTTAAGGATAAGCATTTTGCTACAGAGACTTATTGAAGATTTCAAAAGAGACTTTTTGCAGCCTCCAATTGAAAAACAAAAAGATAAAACAAACAAAAGCTTTTTAATTAAAAAACACGATTTATTATTAATTGAATGCTTAATTTCAAGAATTGTAGACATTTTCAATAAACTTGTTTGCCAAAATATTAAAGAGAAATCAACACAAGAAAAAAACAATTTTGATTGGTTAAAAAAATTTGAATTTGTAAAATTGATTCATGGTAATTTATTCCCATTCTTTTTCTCTTTCATTGTGCTTTTTTTTTTTTTGTTTTTCTTTATGTTTTTGATTTTGTTTTTGCAACTGGATTTCGAACATTCTCAATTACTTGTTGTATGGACAATATTCTTAGTTTGTATTCATTTTCCATAAGCTTGCTTTTTCTTTTTTTGACAAAAAACCAATTTGAAGTAGAAATTTTCTAATTGGTAACATACACTTTCAAAATTAACAGGAATTTTTTCAAATTAAATTCTTATCCCAGCAAATGATCCATTCCAAAGTTTTTTTTAAAATTGGCCAATACACGATGCTGTATTTGTTGTAAATAATCGAGACAAACAAAATTTCAAAAGTATCTGATATAAACTTTGAAAAACTTTATTAAAGTTTTTTATATTGGAGGATGTACACCCCCAAACAAATCCCGAATATATATTACAGATATCAACCTTTCACATTGAATAAAATTCTTACGATCTTTTCTCGACATATCAAAATAAATTATTTTTGCAAAAAATTGGAGTTTATTCATTTTTCTTTTGTGTTCTACTTGAAATACTTTACTTACCAAGTCCTAAAAATACACCAAAGAAGATATTTATCTATATTATTTTTTTCATATAAGTTTTTTATTAGTTCTTTGTCATGGATAACCCAGTAGAAGTTATACTTTTCCCATAAACCAATGCCACCCTTAATTATTACTTTGTGGTTAGTGGGTATTTACTAAAAAATAAAAATAATAACAAAAAAAACTATATTTTTTTACAAAGATAATTTTTAAAAGTCTGTGGATAAAATATCGTAAAAAAATTAGCAAATATAAAAGAATGGTATTCTTGAATAATCTGAAAAATTCATTTAGGGCGTATACCCGACAATAAACAAATCAATTATAGCTTTTTATTTTATTGTACGTTGCATTTCTGTAATTAACTGACAAATCAAAAAAATTGAACTTGGATTCCAGCAAAATCAAATGTTTTTTTTTTTTTTTTTTGGAAAATCATTTAATATTAGAAATTAATTATTTGTCTATTGGAACATAATCGCATTAGTTTGATAGAAAATTTAATCAATTCTCGAAGAACAGTAAACAATTTTCATTGAAATAAATATAATATACAAAAAGAAAGAAATACACAAAAAATAACTTTATTTTTTTAAAAATTTTAATAGTTTCAACATTATTTTTTTTTGATAAAATCTTTTATATGAAAAACATTTTTTAATAATTAATTTTTTCTTTTTCTGTTTAACAATATCCAATTTCTAAAATACATTAAATTAAAAAAAAAATTAAAACAACAACAACAAAAGGATTAATTAAACAATTTTTTCGTTTTGCCGAAATATTTTATTTAACACAAAATGAGTTTTCAATTTTATATAAACTTGTAAATATTTTGACAACAATTAGCCAAAAATATCCATTAAATAAACAACAATCAGATGATGTTATTACATTGTTGATGTATTTGGGGAAAAGATATAAACATATCAATAAATTTGAAAAAATAAATTTTCAAAAAAGTAATAATCAAAAAAATGAACAGGATCAGGACAAAAATTTGAATAAGAAGAATGATAATGAAAATAATAATAATATTGGGGAAGAAAAAAGACAAAATGAAAAATTTGAAAACAAAATTATTAAAAATTTTTATTATTTTAATGAAATAATAAACTCTAGTTATGAAGAATTTTGGAATCAAATTATAAATCAAAATAATCAATATTTAAATCTAAATAATAATATGTTATCTAAAAAAAAGAAAAATTATTTTGAATATCAAATTCAAATTGAATTATTAAAAAATGTTTTATATTTAATAAAGAGTAATATAAACAATGAATTCAATATCAATAAAAGAAAACTTTTAACTGGGTTAACAGGCTTTTTATTATGGACAAGTTATACTTTCCCTTCAAACCAATTAAAGAATGTTATAAAAAGTTATAAAAACACAAGTTTCAAAGTTAAAAAAGAAAATAAAAAAATAACGAAACAAATAATTATCAAAGAAATAATGAGCAGCTTAACTAATTTAATTCAAAAAAAAATAAAGGAAGAAAAAAATAAGAATAAAAAATCAAAATTAATTGGATCACCATTTATAATTACTGATTATAAAGAATTTGAAAACATTTTAAATAATAAATCTATTTTTAATAATAATTGTTCTAATTATAGTAGCAATGTTAACAAGAATAAGATCAAGAACAAAATAAAGATAAGTACTCTAAAAATGTCAGAGAAGGAAAAAAATATTATAAATTTTTATCCAATTAATATCGTTATGTTAAAAGATCCAAACCCAAAAATCGATGAAATATTTAAATTATTAAATTCTATTTTGATTGAAAGTGAAAAAAATTATTTGAATCATATTAAAATTTATAATAGAAAACGCAACAATTCACCTTTGAAAAAAAATAAACGCAAACGACCAAAAATAAAACACACTATCAAATACCAGATTATATATAATTGTTTACAACTATTTAATAATGATTATAAAGAAAGCGAATTCAATAAACATAGAAGAATCCTAAAAAAGCATTCACCGGTTTTACAGCCACATTTTTTACAATTAATTGTTCAAAATATTAACGCCCAATTAATGAGGTTATTAAATGAAAATAATTTTTGGGAAATTTTAATTAATTCTAATTATTTTTTCAAAAACATTAATTTATTAAAATGTCCCCTTAAACAACAAAACCAATGGAGGATTATCATTAATATTGTTTTTAAATTTATTTCCTACATTAATTCTGAAAAAATTTTGATAGAAAACAAAATATTAAGTAACATTAATGAAAAAACAATTATTAATAAAAATAATAAGGATTATGAATTCAATATCTTATTAATAATTTTAAAAAAATTCCGATCGAATTTTCTTATTCTTTGGTATACTGGGAAAACATTATTAGAAATTATTCAAAATTCAATTAAATTTGCTGAAAATTGCTTTGTCAATAATAAACAGATCGATTCTATTTCAGATACTATTCATTATTTAATCGATTTAAAACCAAAGTCTGTAAATAATAATAATAAAAAAAAAAAAAACATTGATATTGATAAAATAAATCAATTTTCACAAAAATTAAAAAATATTTATATAGATATTCTGGATTCTTTGCTGTATAATTCAATTTTAAGATTAGAATCCATTAACTCAAATTCAATAATTCAATTATTTATTAGATTATTACATTTACCAACTGAAAAGGATTTCTCTTTGAGGCATATTAATCAAACATTAATAGTGGGAATAGATAAATATAAAGATCAATGGAATGATTTTTTAAAGAATATTTTGGACAATATAATTTTCATTAGAATGAAGGAAATAAATAAAATAAAACTTGATCAAAAAAAAGATTCTCAGAATATTTATATTAACGATAGCGAAACACTAAGTGGAGAATTATTATCGAATATAACAAGTCCAATTCAAAACAAAGTAAATTTTATTGAAGAAAATTTTATCAAAATAGAAATTTTTGAATTTTTTAAGAAATTTTTAGATTTTGGTTTTTGTACAAGCAAATTAATTGAATCATTATTAAGATTCTTTTCTTCAATAATTGGTGAGAATAATTATAATACTCAAATTTTTAATTTAAAATTTGGTAATAAATTATTTGCACAATATTTAGAAAAGGCCTATTTAAAAAAATTTAATAAAAATTCTATTGATTTAACTGAAATTATTCTTGTAATAATACTTGATAGTAAATTGCCCCTGATAATTGGAAAAAAATCAAAAATTAAAAATAGAATTCTAATCCCAATTTTATTTACTATTTGTTTAAATGAATCTAACAAAAATTATGAACTCGTCTTAAATAGATTTATATTATTAATAAAAAATTCGAAACATAATTTAAATCAATGTTTAAAAAAAGATTTGAATTTAATAAACTTATTAACAAAACAAATAGTCAAGGGCAAAATTAAAAATAAAAATTTAATTAAAAATATTATTTGTTTTATTCAGTTATTAAGTTTAAAATTAAGTAATTCAATGGAATTGTTTTCATTATTTCAATTATTAAATTTTTTCTCTAAAAAAAATGATTATATGGAACACTTTTTCTCAATTTTACAAATTTTTAATAAATTAATTAATTTTAATAAAATCAATTCAAATAATTTCCTTTCATTAATACCCAAAAATACATTTTTTTTTAATGGGGAGCATAACAGCTGTATTGAACTAGATCCTTTTGTAAGTTGGGGAAAAACTGGTTGGACTTTTTTTACTTGGACCAAATTTTCTTTTTGGAAAAAAATTCAAAAATTAAAAAATAGTTATTATCCGATGATCTTTTCATTTTTAACCGAAAAGGAGAATGGTATACAGTTATATATCAAATCAGAGATCATCAATAATAATCAAGGTAATATTTCTGTTAATAATAATAACAAGAAAAATAAGAAGAAACAGAATAATAATAATAATAATAATAATAATAATAATAATAATAATAATAATAATAATAATAATAATAATAATAATAAAACTGTGATGAAAGATGATATAAATAAAAAGAAAGATAAAGAAATTGAAACCAATTTTTTTTTAGTATTCAAAATAATTACAGATTCTAAAAAAAATAATTTAATTAAAAAAGAAAAAATATTTAAAACAAAAATAAATAAAGATTTAATAATTAAAAAAAAAAACTTTTTTTTAACTATTACGCAGGAATATAATGAAGAAAAGAAAAAACAACTAATAAAATTATATATTAATTCAAAATTAATAAATGGACATCATATGGATTATCCTTATTTTAATGAAAAATTTTTTATTAAAAATCGAATAGGTAATATTTTCAAATCAAAAACTTTTGAAACAGATAATTTAAATAAAAATTATAATTTTAAAGGACAAATGAGTTCAATTATTTTTTTAAATTATACTCTAACAAAAAAAGAAATTTCAAAAATAATGAACAATAATAAGAACAATATTAATTTTAAATTTTATAAAGGCAATTTTTTCAAATATAATTCAGTTCAGTTAAGAAACAAATACAAAAATGCTAATAAAAAAATAATGCTTAATATTAATCCTGCAAGATTCCTGAATAATAATAAAATTAATTTTTATAAATATGATTTAAATTCCAAATATACATCACCAACAATTTCAATACATAATATCGCTATCATAAGAAAACCAAACATTTCTGAATTTATTAATTGCCTTGGGGGTATTGAACTATTTTCCCCATTTTTTGACTGCTTACCATTTGGTATCCAAATTAAAAAAAATACTATAAATAATAAAAGCTTAATAAAGCAATTATCCTTCAATTTAAATAATTTATTTAATATCATTTTGAAATTGATAATTATTAACCAACATAATAAAAAATTTCAACAAAAACTTCAACGTTTAAAAATTTTCCGAATATTGGCTATTCTATTCGAAAAAATTAACCCAATATTTATTACAATTAAATTAATAAAAATAATTAAAATTTTTTTAATCAATTTAAAAATTAAAAGCTTTTTAGATCAATTTATCAAACACTTTTTATTGAATTTTGACTTGTGGATCTATTGTAATGAACAATTCCAAGTATCGTTTTTTAAATTTTTAAATAATGTTTTTTCGAAAGAACTATATTTGTTAAATAAAGATTTTAATTGGGTTAATAACAACTTTTTAATTTTAATATTAAAAAATTATTATTGGTTGAATGGAACCAATTTTTCTAAGGGTCAAATTATCCAAATTAATAAACCTTTGAATGTTTTTTTTAAAAAAAGGCCACCAATTAAATCTATTAAAAAAATTCGAATTCAATTATTAAAATGGTTTATTAATATACTATTTAATTATAAAGATTTGGAAGAAAATGATCAATTTAATTTCAATATTAATAATGATAATGATAATAATAATAATAATAATAATAATAATAATACCCAGATTGGTGAAGTTGCCAACAAGAATAGCAAAAATGAAAGTAGTGTCACTGGAAGTAGTAATATTATTTCTGAAACTGGTGTTAATTTACTAGAAAGAGAAACGAATAATGAAATGGAAAATGAAAATATTAATAATAATCAAATTGAAATAAATTTAGTTAATATTTTGAATTACTGTATAAATACAGAATCAGTAGAAGATCAAAAACAAATCTTAAATAAAATTACGAAAATTATTTTTAAATTAAAAAAAAAATACAAATTTAAAAATGTTGTGTATCAATTATTAATATTATTAAAAAGTAAAAATGAAAACATTAGAATAAATATTATTAAATTATTTTTTAGAATATATTTAAAAAATGGAAATATATATGATGATAACGAAGTTGAAGTTGAAGATTTTAATTTAATATTACAATATTTTATTTATTTATTGCCCAAAAATGATTTTTTTTCCAAAGTAAACATTTATTTATTCAATATCATCAAACAGTGCAAACCAATGGGAATTAATCATAATAGAAATGATGATAATGCTAATGATGATGATGGTGATAACAATGACAACGATAAAATTAAAAAAAATCTATTAAAAGGTATTAGTTCAAAACAGGAACGATATAAAAATAAAAAAATTAAAAAAATTTTGGCAAAATCTTTTATTGGTCCAAACACTTTTTCTTTATTGCAAGATATTACTTTACCAAATTATTTTTTAATAAACTTTTTATTAAAAATTCTCTGTTATAATAAAAATTTAAATATTTTAAAAGCTTTTAGACAATTGAAACTATTAATTGAAAAGAACAAACAAAATTTAAAATTTTTCATCTATTTAGAATATTGGCAATACTATCTATTAAAATGTTTATCTAATGATTTAATTAGCTTTCAGCCATTAAATTCAATTTTAAAATATAAAAATAATAAAAGAACAAATAAAAATAACCAGTCACAGGAACAAGAACAAGAACAACGGCAAAAGCAAGAACATAAAATTAAACAAGAAATTATTATCAAAAATGAATTAAATTATTTATGCTTTTCAGTGTTTAATTATTGTATTCTTTATAGTTTGTTACATTTAAAAGATGGTAGCAGAATTATTATTGAAACATGGTCAATTTTAAATTATTATAAAAAGACATTAAATTTAAATTGTAATTCGATTATTTCAATCATCATTTATGATTTGATTATTGATATAGAAAAAATAATAGATGATTATAATCAGCAAGAAGATCCAAAGCAAAGGCAAAGGAAAATAAAAATTAAAAAGAAGAAGAAGAAAATAAATGTTTTGAAAACAAAAAAAAGGGATGTATTCATTCAAAATTTAATAGATTTTATTCAATTAATACCAATAATGTTAAAAACCACAACAAAGGTAAATAAAAACAATGAAACATTAAATATTAGTATCAATTCAAAAAAAAATTTGAATAAAAATGGGTTTTGGAAATGTTCCTTCTGTGCCAAAAGGGCAATATCTTTTATCTTTGGTTTATTAAATTACAATGATGGATTTGAAGAAAAAGAAAAAAAAGGAAATTTTTTTATTATAGAACAAAAAAATGTAGTGGTTTTACAACAAATTGTAATTGATCTACTCATAAATATATTCCCTGAAAAAAATACCATTTTTCTTTCAAAATTAATTAAACAACAAAATTTGTTAATTTCAAAAATTATAAATAATCAAAAAAACTCCAATCAATTATCGACTTCAAATAAAAAAAACAAAAGTATTAATGATACTAATGATAATACCAGTAATAATAAAAAGAGCAATGACGGTAATAATAATAATAATAATAATCAGCCAAGAATTAGAAGGAGAAATACTATTTCCTTTAGACCTAGAGAAGGTATATTTAAATATCGTCCTAAAAATGTTAAAGATGCATTATTAATATCCTTATATAATTTAATAGACTCTCTATTGTTTTTTAGTAACAAATTAGAAAATATAAAAACAAAAAAATCAGATAAAAACCTAAAAAAAGAAGAAATTGCAATAGAAAATGTTAAAGAAAATCAAGATCTAGATGAAAAAGAAGTCAATGTCGAAAAGAGAAAGGATAATAAAAATGAAAATAAAAAAGAAAAGTTACAAGAAGAAGAAAAACAAAATGATTTGAAGATAACTGAAAAAGATAAAGAAAATGAAAATGAAACAGAAAACAAAACAGAAACCGAAAAAAGGGAAAAGGAAAAAGAAAAAGATGAAGAAAACCAAAAAAAAGGTGATAGCAAAAAAGATCATAAAGAAAAAATTGGAAAAAATTTAAATGAAAATGAACAAGTACAAAAAGAAGAAGAAAGCAGAAAAGAAAAACAAAATGATTTAAAGACAATCGAAAAGGAAACAAAAAACCAAAAAGAAACAGAAAACAAAACAGAAACTGAAAAGGGTGAAGAAAAGGAAAAGGAAAAGGAAAAGGAAAATGATAAAGAAAAAGAACATGAAAAAGAAAATGAAAAAGAAAAAGAAAATAAAAAAAAAACAGAAAATAAAGAAGAAAAAAGCGAAAATAAAAATGATCAAAAAGAAAAAAACAAAAGCAAACATGAAATAAAAAATAAAAAAAAGGTGGGAAATAGAAAAAAAAAGAAAAAAAAATACCTTGAATGTAAACTTTTATTAAGTCATCAAATCAAAAAATTAATTACTAATCATTATTCCTTTTTCCAAAAAAAATTAAAAAATGGAAATGGAAAATCATTATTAAATAAAAATAATAAAGAAAATATCTTTGTATTAACCAGTAAAAAAAATATAGCAAAAATATTTAAAACAGAGGAATGGGAACATGCGATTGAAAAGCAATTAAAACCTACCGTGAATCAATTTATTCAAAGCAAAGCAATGAAAAACCGAATAGAAAAGATTAATTTGGTTCAAAAAACACAAATTAATGGATTATATAAATATGAAAGAAATAATAAAAAAAAATTTCAAATTTTTAAAAATAATATTGAACAAAAATTAACAAATAGAAAAATAGAAAATTATAAAAAAGAACAAAATGATATCTTAAAGTTTACCGAAATATTGACAAATCTACATAGCCAAAAAACTAAATCATGGTTTTTTTGTTTCAATGATTTATTAAAAAAGTTTCCATTATTGTATTCCTTTGATCAAAAAGTTAATTGGGGATTAGATCAAATCCAAAACAATGAAGGGAAACGAATTAAATTGAAACCTAATTATCATTTGATAGATTATGATATTGCATCTATAAAAAGAGATTCAAAAAATGACAAAGAATTTTTAGAAAAATTTAATGTATGGAAATTAAATAAAGATAAACTATTTGAAGAAAAAAAAGAAAATTCAATATTATTTCATTCTTTATCAATTTGGAAACAAAACATACTTAAGAATTTTAGCCAGTCAAAGGCTAATTATCCAAATTCATTAACATTTGTTCCAGAATTTAAATCATTAGTTAGAAAACTACAAAATTCACCAAAATCAAAAGAAGTTTCTTCAAAATCAAAATCAAAATCAAAATCAAAATCTATTACTTCCTTCACAACTTCATCGTCCGATACAACAACCACTAAAGGCACACTCACCAATGCAACTACAGAAAACAAAGATCAGACATCACACGCAAAATCAACTTTAATATTATCAACACCAACAACAATGACAGCGACGGGGAATTCACCGAATCTTATGACGATGCCAACATCTCAATCAACATCATCACTTATGCCAACAACAACAACAACAACAACAATAACAACAACAACAACAACAAAAACAAAAACAACAGCAGCAGCAGCAACAACAACAGCAACAGCAACAGCAATAGCAACATCATCATCGTCGTCGTCGTTATCAACAGCTTCACTTAAATATTTTCAAAATAAAAGAGTAAATGATTTTTATTCAATAAAATGTAAATTGATTTCAATCGAAATCCTTTTGGATGGTATTTTGATATTATCAAATGGTGTTTTACAATTTAAACCAGATCGAGAGCAATTAGAAAAAAAAAAAAAATCAATTTTTAAAAAATATACAAAAACCATAAATTTGAAATCAATTACAAAAATTTTCCATCGTTGGTATTTTTATAGGCCCTCTGCAATTGAAATTTTCACAAATAAAAAAAAAAGCTATTTCTTTAATCTTTCAATACAATCAAGAAAAAAAATGTTAAAAAAAATACAAAATTTGAAAATACCAAAGATCAAAATAATTGATTTGAATGAAAAAACTTTTGATAATTATTTTAAAAATAATTTTACTAAAAAATGGTTAAATAGAGAAATTTCAAATTTCCAATATTTAATGTTTTTAAATTATTATTCTGGTAGAAGTTATAATGATCTTTCTCAGTAATTTTTTTTTTTTTTTTTTTTTTTTGTTTAATTCAAAAAAATAATAACAGTCACAACAATAATGATAATAATGACAATATAATTAATTTTGTTTCATTTTAAAACTTAAATAGGTATCCTATATTTCCTTGGATTATACAAGATTGTGATTCAAATACAATTAATTTTGAAAATAAAGAAATTTTCAGAGATTTAACAAAGCCAGTAACATTAATTTTTTTTTTTTTTTTAATTTTTTTTTATAGTTATGTACATTAATGAAGTGAATGATTCTTCTTCATTTATAAAATCTATGAATATATATTTTTTTGTTTTTTATATTTAAAAGGTTGGAATTTTACAAGAAAATAATATTGAAATTTTAATAGATCGTTATGATTCATTTTTAGAAATAAACGAACAAAAGCCATTCCACCACGGTTCACATTATATGAGTGCAGCATGTGTTGTATATTATTTACTAAGATTAGAACCATTTACTTCTGGTGAAATAGAATTGCATGGTAATTATTTTTTTTTCTTTTTTTCTTTTTTTCTTTTTTTTTTTTTTTTTTTTGTTTTACCACTTAAATTAGTATTTTGAGAATATTTCATTACATTTTAAAATCAAAATATTTCTCATTACATTACTGTCCACGATCATGACAAAATTTTACTGAAAAAAAAATTAAGCATTTGCTAATTTTTCACCTTTTGAATAACTTCGTTTATAATAAATATTATTGGTTGATAAAAGATCTTTGATCAATAATTATTAATAAAATATATTTTACAATTTAAACTGAAGTATCCAATTTTTACAGGTTCTCGAAAGATTTTTTTCAAATTTGATAGTAAACAATTTGAATATATTTTTTTTCACAGTTAAGATGTTTTATTTATATCTTTCAAAAGCATTTTAAATTTGATAAATATCTTTTCGAATGGGGAACCAATAATTTTGATGAATAAAGAATTATTTATTTAATTTAATTGAAAAAAATTAGAGGATTTGACGATATCTTTGCAAAAGTCACGATAAATCTTCAAAAATCGCGAGTATTTTTATCAAATCTTGATATTGCAGAAAAATCGTGATAATCAATAATATCGCGATAATATCACAAACCGAGATATTCTATAAAATCATGATAATTGTCTAAAAATCGTGATAAATGTTCAAATATCATCATAAAAAATTAAATCTCGATATAATAATTGATTGCTTTCGGATTAATTCAACAAAATTTTCAAAAGAAAAATTTTGATCAAAAAAACAGATCTTGAAAAAAAAGTTATTCTTTGAAAAAAACAACAAAAAAGATATTGGTTCAATCTAGGATCAGATCAAGAGTTTTCATTGTATTTTTATTTTGATTTGGTTGGCATATCGATGGATCCTTTTAGATCAATAAATGTAATAAAAAAGGGCAAATAAATAGTTTCTCAGTCAATATTGGTGTTATAAATTACGTTGAATAAAAAGGCTTCTAAAACAACCAACACTTCACCCGTTCTTTAAAGAAAGTGTTCTTGGGTTAAAACCTCTTCTTTATTCTAGGAAAGCTGAAAGGAGTTGTATAACTTTTCAAAAGCTTTCACAGCATCCTTGCCGCATTATCACCAATTATTAAGATTTTTTGTACATTTGTTTTCTTCTCGTTGTTCTTCTTTTTCTTCTTTGAGTATCTTTGTATTATAAAGAAAACACAACTAAAGTTTAAAGTGCTTTGTTTTATCGATCGCCAATAAGAAGGAAAATTACTCTTTCTTCTTTTTGGTTATTTAGCTTGTGAAGGTAATAACTCCATTTTCAAAAAAACACACCTATTTTATATTAAAGTATATTGTTGAAATAGGTAATTATTTGTTAGAACAAAAAATTCACAGGATATTTTACAATTTTGTGAAAAAAAAAAAATGAAAAGAAAAAATTTTATTTTTCACTACAAAAAAAAACATGCTTGTAATAAAAGGTTTTCTGTCTTCCAGACCTTTCAAACACCTAAATACACTTTACAAACCTTTCAAACATTTTTAAAGGGGAAAAGTGTTGTAAAAGTCTCTATGGTTTGTAAAATTCAAGATATTTTTTAAAGTGATTTTAAAAAAATAATTTTCTTCATTTTCGCGATTTTTTATTTTATCAAAATTTTTATTTTCTCTCAATTTTATGATTTTTTAAATTAAAGTAGGACGAATTGTGATTTTTTCTTATTATCGCGAATTTATTTCTAATATCGTGTTAATATATGTTATCATCAAAACTTCTATTATTTTTTTTTTTGATTTTTCCGTTAGGTTTTTTTTAATTTTTGAAATAAACAGAAAATTTTTCTAAATTTTCAGTTTATTCCAAAAAGTAAAAAAAACCTAGGACACTTTTCGTTAGGTTTTTTTTAATTTTTGAAATAAACCTAAATTTTACAAAAATTTTCGGTTTATTCCAAAAAGTAAAAAAAACCGCCATTATGTTTTCCAGAATTTAAAAGAATAAAGTAAAATCTATTTGATTTTACTTTATTCTTTTTTATTAAAAAAAGGCTAGGCACTTGACGGACACTTTCGTTAGTTTTTCCAGAATTTAAAATAATTCAGTCAAATTTTTGATTTTTCTCTATTCTTTTGAATTCTGGAAAAGCGCCGTTGGGTTTTTTTTAATTTTTGAAATGAAAAGAAAATTTATAAAAATTGTCTTTTCATTTCAAAAATTAAAAAAAACCTAGGCGCTCTACGACGCTCCATAAAACTTTTGTAATTTCTAAATTTTTGTTCAAGAAATTTCAATAAAAAATCATAATTTTATTTTATCATTAGCCAATTAAAATAAAAATAATGTTTCTTTTTATTCCGAATAATATCAAAGATATTATTCCATAGTTTTTTATTATTTTTGATTAATTCTTTAAGGGGTTAAGTACATTTAACAAATTTTGAGTGCCACTGTTTATTCAAAACTGAATTATTCAAATGATTTCTTATAACCAAATATATTGATATTTTAATAAATATGAGAGTTGAATATATTGATAGTATAATATATTTTCAGATACAACTAAAAAAATTGAAATCAAAAAAATGAAAAAATTGATCTAGATCAAATAAAAAAAAAATCATTTATTTCTTGATCTTATCTGTAACATTTTGACCCAATTACTTCTTCTTTACTTTGGTTTTTTTTTCATTCTTCATGGAAAAACTTTTTATTGGAAAATTTTTGATTAACAAATTACTTTTTATTTCTAAAGAATTTCCAAAATGGATTTAAAATCCAATTTTCGTTTAATTCATCTAATTCTTGATTGGGTTCAGAAAATAGGATATTTATTAGAATTCTGTCTTCGGAATAAGGGTTTATTGAACAAATTCGTTTGATTTTATAATTATTTATTTTCCATTAAAATGAGAACTCAAAAAAATTCTGAATCTGATTGAAATTTTTCCTTGAATTTTTCTTTTCTTTGGATTGAATCTTTTGTAACTGTTTTTTGATTTAAATATTCAAACTCCTTTATTTTATTTTTTGAAATAATATTCCTTTGTTTTGGCTTTTTTTTGATGAAAATATTTGATAAAATTGAATTTTAAAAACAAATTTGCAAAAAATGTTTTGTAAAATAATAATAAATAGCAATGGCGCGAGAAATTCAAAGTAATAAATTGTTTGGATTCATATAAATTAAGAAGAAAAAAATAACAATCTTCGAAAATAGGATTTTGATCGATTTTTTTTTTTAATTCTTGATCTCAACAAATTTCCCTGGAAAGGTTATCTTTCTTGTTTGGTCTTCTAAAAGAAAAGATTTGTTTCAAATACATACCTTTACTCTGGTCTTCTTTTTTTGGTTTACTTATTTGATTAATTTCAAACATTCAACATAAACACATTTCTAGATCCAAATCCCTATTTAATAAAACCAAAAATTTTATCAAAAAAAATGTTCCCAAAAATCGAAAAAATAAAGATTCAACTCTGAATTACTTTGGCTTGTATTTCTTTTCATAAATAGAGTGGCGAAGGTTATTTTGGTTTCATGTTTCATTATCTCATGGAACTCAAAAAATCATTTTTCAGTAATGTTGTTTCAATTAAAATTTTTAAAAATGGGAAAATGTACCTTCCTTAATCCAAATTTTTCGATTTTTTTCATAGGATTGGTAGTCACAAAGAAAATGATCGATATCTTCAATAATTAAAAACATTAATACTGGAGTAACTTAAACGTGATTTAATATTATGTTTTACAGAATATAAAAAAATGCGATTTTTTTTTGCCTATTTTTGATTATGAGTGTGTTCAAATTTTTGGAAAGGGATTTGTAATGAAAAGGCTTTTTATTAGGTTTTACATTATCATTTAAACTTTAATCAATGCTTTTTTCACCAAATTAATTTTTTAAAATTCAAAAAAAAAACAATCCTTTTTGCTAATGTTTAAAAAAATGAATGCATTATTTTTTGTTGAAATTTCTTTAGATAAATGTTAATAAAATCACATTTACCGAAATTTTTAATATTTTTTGCTTTTAAGAAACGAAATAACAAATTAAAGTTTTCATAAAATAATAGTCAAAATTTCTTAGAATAATCGTTCTACCAAAATTTCTTAATTTGAAACAAAAAATTTCCATCTCAAATTTTATTTTAAAATTTTATTTTTAATTATTTTCAATTTTTCTATACCCAATAACCAAAAACTAAAATTAACAAAATAAACTAAAAAACTTTATAATTATCATTATTCTTCAAAACAATTCATAGATAATAAATTTGATAACCCAGATCGGATATTTAGATCTATCAAAAGTTGTTGGAAAAAAATCATGAAGAGCATTAATTTTGCACATGAATTAATACCCGAATTTTATTATTTACCAGAGTTTTTAACAAATCTTAACAAATTAGATTTAGGTATTACTCGTGAAACCAATGAAAGGATCAATGATGTTGAATTGCCAAAATGGGCAAATAATTCGGCATACGAATTTATTAGGATCAATAGAGAGGCCTTAGAAAGTGAATATGTAAGTCAAAATTTGCATCATTGGATCGATTTAATTTTTGGGTATAAATCAAGAGGGGAAGAGGCAATCAAGGCAATCAATGTATTCCATGAATGTACTTATCCGGAAAATAATGATTTGGATAAAATCGGGGATTTAAAGGAAAGAATTATTAGGCGAACACAGATTGAAAATTTTGGGCAATGCCCGCAACAATTATTTTATAAACCACATCCAAAACGTGCTGATTTTAAATTGATGCCAAGATTTAGTATAAATGTTGCAAAAAATAATTATTTATCCAATTATAATAATATTAAAAATTTTAAAACTCAAAAAGAGCGCAAGACAAAGCAAATAAAGTATTTAGGAATTTGTAAGATGTCAAATAATGATTATGAGTCTTTAATTTCATTTTCAGATATCAAAATTTTTTCTTTGGATCAATCGAGAAAACCATTAATCTATTTATGTTCAACTAATAATTTTGAATCTGTTAAAAATGATAAGAAAAAAAATAAAAATAAAATCATCAAATTAAATTTAATCCCTATAAATAATCAAACGCAAAATTATCTTGGCTTTTCCCTTGATAGTAAAATTGGAAGATATAAGTTACAACCTAATTATTGTTTCACTATTTGCCAAAAAAATCAGATCATAATCAGTTGTGGTTATTGGGACAATACCATTTTAGTCCATTCAATTGAATCAAATGATCTTTTGCAAACAGTACAAGTGTTTAGAGACACTGTAACCTCTGTGGTTTCTAAAAATAATTATTTGGTTGCTGGTTCTGCAGATTCCACTATTAGGATTTGGAAAATAAATAAAAAAAAGAAAATGAAAATTAATTTAAAATCGGAACAAGTTTTATTTGGTAATAAAGAAGAAATTTTATGTCTTGACTTCGATCCAAACTTTGATATAATAGTTTCTGCTTCGCTGGATGGTTCTATAAATATTTATTCTTTTATTAAGAAAAAATTGATTAGGCGGATTAAAAATAAATACCCAATCACCTTCTTAAAGATATGTAAAAATGGAAATATTATTACTTATTCGAAATTAGAACAATGTCTAACAATCCGTTCAGTCAATGGCCCAATATTGAAATCTATTACAGATGTTGTATTTGATATTATAAAATTGGGCAACATGGGTAAAGTGTTATTCACTTCAAAGGATAATAATCTCGATGTTTGGTGTTTGCCTTCATTAAATCATATTAAACAATTTAAAGTCAATTCAACTATTACTACATTCCTTTCCTTAGCATTCGATAACTTTTTAATAATTGGATTGGTAAATGGTCAAATTTTAACTTCAAATTTATTAATTACCCTGAAATAGTATATTTTTTTTTTTTTTTTTTCATACAATAAAAGAATATACCAGTGATGAAAATCAGTTGATATTTCATTTATTATCCACAAATATTAAAATTTTAATTTGTATTCTTATTATTTTTTTCTTTTTTTTTTAAAAAAAAATACAATATGAATATGAATTTTAAGATTTTAAATTTTTTTAAAATAATATTGACATCCTTTTTTAATCATCGTTTTTTTTTTTTTTTTGTTAAAATTGAAAAATCTTTTTCGAAGAAATCATTTTATTATAATTTTTTTAGATATAGCTTCTTGAATTAAAACAGACTTCTAGATTTTTTTTTTTTTTTTAATGAAATATGATTAATAGAATTTTGAAATGTTTAGAATCATCAAAGAATTACTTTTTCTTTTTTTTTCAATTTTTGTTTCCAACTTTTCCAATTAAATGTTGTTGCTTTTTTTACCCATTAAATAATTTCGATTAGCCTTCACAATCCTAAAAAAAGGGCTATTCTTTGATTTATTTGTGATTCAAGGTTATAAAGAGTTTTTAAAATCAATAAGTGGTATATATATATATACATACAGTTGTTTTTGCAAACAAGGATTTCTTTCTTTTGATATAAACCCTCTTTTATTCAATAAAGAAAATTAATTACTTTTTTTTTTTCGGGTTAAAGATAAGTATTGTATTTTTTTTGAAATTAAGTAGATTTTTTAATTTGAGTTATTCTCGAACTTAATGGTTTCATTTTTTAAGTGTAATTGGGTATACTTCCTTTACGGGTCATAATATTTCTTTCTTTTTTATGGAAAATGTTTTTTTTTTAAATAATTTGCAAATATGTTGAACTTTGAATTTTTCAAAAATTGAGAAAAAGATCAAAATTTTCAAAAAAATCAGAAATCTTGGAAAATAATAATTGTGTTAGTTTTGGTAAACTATTTTCAAGTCAAATCACCAAGTTTTAATAGGTGAATTATATATGTTTAAAGGGTTTGGAAGGATATTGGTGTATTATCATCTATCATGTGGTGATCGTAAATCAAAGTATAATAGTATTGAAAGGAAATCATTTTAGCACCACCATATCGAAATTTGCTTAAAATTTTGATTAGTCAAATAGAATTATTTATTGGATCTCATCGATTAAAATGATAATTAAATTCGAAAAAAATCAAACAATTTCTGAAAAAAAGATCTATTTGCAAAAAAAAATTAAATAGTTGAAAAAACAATATTAGGACTTCAAAGTTGGAAATGCCCTTCTTAAATTTACATCAAAATGTATATTAGAATCTAAATAATTATTTTTTTAAAAAAAATTAACAAAATAATACAAAGAAATTGTTTTACAATTATTTTTCACAATTGGAAATAGATTGATATTGCATCCAATTTTAAAGAAAGGGTAATAAAATTAATGATTCTTTTGCTTTAGATGTTAATAATTATTGGGTTAATTCAGGAATAAAAAAAAAAAAAAAAAGGGGGGGGGGGGTAAGAATGGATGGGGAGGGTTCATCTTTTTGATGGTATGTTTATTTGGATTCTATTTTATACTTTAATCATGGTTTTCTATGTTTTTTCTTAAGCGTGAGACAAAAGACTTGTCTAATCTGTTAAAGGGGGGATTTTAAAGTGACTAAATTGGAGACTTCCAATTCAAAGAGTATCTAAAGTCACAGTCATCAGAAGTATTTTAATCAGAATTTAGTTTTCTATTAATCATGGTTTTCATTTTTATATAAATACCAGTGTTTATTTCTTTGATATCGGGCTTGTTTCAATTAAAAATATCAATTTGTAAAGTATTTTTTTAAGTTTTTTATCAAAAATTTTGATTTATATGGAAACTATCAACCTATTAAGGGGTGTCTGGGTGCGGAGGGGGGTTACTATATAAAAATAATTCAATCCAATTAATCAAAAATAATATCTTTTTATTTATATTTTTTGATTTTCGAAAAATATTTTCAATTTTCAAATTTCTCTTTCTTTCTTGAACATTTTCATTCGTTTATTAAATCGAATTTTTTTGCAGTTAAAACTTGAGTTTTTTGGAGCAGTAATATTTATCTCTGTGATCTGCTTTAAATACCATACTTTTTGTAAACATTAATTATTTCATTATAAATACTTTTTTTCTTTTCTTTTAAGGACTACGTTCCCTCCCTTGGGGGGTATGGGTAATTGTGTTATTACACTTTCACTTCTCAAAAAAAATTTTCACATAGAAGAAATTGGACAAAAAAAAAAAAAAAAAAAATTTTTGTCATCTTTACCTTTCCACCAAGACTATTTTTCTTTGTTTTTCAATGAAAAGGAAAATTGAAAATAACAAAAGAAATAATTGCAAAAAATGGATTTTAGGGATTTTCAAGTGCATTTCAAATTTTGAGAACATTTCAAACTTGTAAAGTAAATTTAAAAAAGATGTAGAACAGCTCTAGAAAATAGTGTGAGTTCCGAAAGTTGAAATGGAAATTCTAAAATATTAAAATCAAAATTTAGCATGATCGAACAAGGTAAAAATTGTGAAAATTGTTGAAATTGTGAAAATTTCACATTTTTTCGAAAAGAAATTCTACTTGGATAAATATTACTTGGATTACATAACTTATTCAAGGGTGATTTTATACATTATTTCACTGTTTTCACCTAAAAAAGTAGTCCTTAAGAAAACTATATTATTTTGAAAATACTTCGAATGACTACAGTCAGTTTTACTTTTATGGTACATACTTTCAACGAAATTTAAAGGCACAAAAAAATCTCAAATTAAGGTACAAAATTTGGATTTTTTTTTTTACAATTTATTTTACCAGAATCTGAATTTTAGCCTTAATTTGAGATTTTTATTATGCTTTAAATTTGCTTCAAGTTTGTCTCTTAAAAGTGGAACTGGCTATGTCAAAATATAATCCAATTGCTTTGACAGTTTTGAATTGGAAACAAACAAATTTAATCACTTCAAAATTCTCTCTTAACCAGATTAATTTCTTATCTAACGTCTATCCTTTAACAATAAACCCAAAACTTATAAATTTAATATATTGCTTTAACGCATCAATATATGCCACTTAAGATATTAACTAAATCTGAAATAAAATTACTATTAGGCAAAATAATCTTTAAAACTTTCAAGACAAAATAAAAAAAATTATCTTCTGATCAATAAATTTGGTTTGTAAATTGACAGTTAAAGTTTGTTCAAAAACTCTTACTGATAAAAAGTACTAAATCCTTCAAAAGATAACCAATGTGTTCTTTCTTAAAAGTGAGTACA
The DNA here is from genome assembly GCA_027625915.1 of Anaeramoeba flamelloides. NCBI lineage: Eukaryota > Anaeramoebidae > Anaeramoeba > Anaeramoeba flamelloides. The sequence continues at coordinate 3,116,188 of JANTQA010000032.1, read as the reverse complement.
TTATGTTTTCCAAGTCTAAAAAGCATTTCAAGTGAGGATATTGAACAACTAATTAAATATTCATAAAAAGTTTCTTAATTTTATTTCCTTTCCTTATTCCTGCATATTATTATGATAGATTTAAATATTAAACTTGTAGTTATCTCTGGAATAGAATAAGCCATTCTTCAACAAAACAATAGGACACCTTTAGGATTTTTTATTGTGGTTTCATTTGGAACAATAAATAGGTATTTTTCTTGAAAAGTTAAAAGTCAAAAAAACAGATCATTCAATTTCTTTTTTGATTTACAGCTTAAATTTTGGAAAGTATTCTTCATTTTGAAGTTATTAATAATTGAAGCTAATAACAAACTTTTTGTTTTTGTATGGTTTGATGATGTTGAAAAGAATTTTTTTTTTAAAGTTGTTGGAATAGTTTGAAAAATTAACGAATTTTTATTTTAAAATTTACATAATTTTATTTACCAAAAGATTGATCTTCTGGAAAAAGAAATAAAAAATTGGAAACTAGATTTAAGTTGATATTGAAAAGGTGATTGTTTTATTAAGGTCACTGAAATAAGTTTAAAAAAAGATCTCAAAAAAATATACATTCTTAAAAAAAAAAAATTTTTTGTAGGGAATAATTATTCACAATCTTTTTCTCTATGATATGGTTTCAAGGTTTTATTTTCTTAATTTGCAAAAAATAACTTTTTTTAAAAATAAAAAATTTGTGAATAATTTTTTGAATTAATCAAAACAGTCTTTGAATGGGTGGAAATCGCAATTTAAATTTATGTCAACTAATTTGACAAATTTCTAAATTCCTTCATTTTTTTTACAAATATTTTTTTACTCAATCTCCTTTTTTTCATTCCTTTGAAATGAAAAATTCCAAAATTGTAAGAAAAAGAAAACCAAAAAACCAAAATAGAAACCTCAAACACAAAGATGAAGTAAATATTTTTCCTTAAAAATTTAACAAAAAAATATAACGGTTAACCAAATTAAAAATGATCAACACTTTAAGAATTGTTCAAACCAATCCTAAATTTCAACCAACTTATTTAAACAAAAAACCATAAATTTTTTTCATAAACTAAACCATAAAAACGAAATGTAAAAAATTCTACTTTACCCTTTTATTTTAAACAATTACCAAGACACCTCGATCTTCACAACAAAAAACAATTCAAAAATTAAAAAAAGCCTTCAAACAAAAGTCACTCGAAAGTGAAAGGCTTGTTCGTGAACTTGAAAAATTGGAATTCTCAACAAAGTTTTTAAACCAAGAAAATTTATCATTGGTCCAAGTAAATAAAAGATTCGAAAAGGAAATAGCACAACTGAATGACAGATCAAAAGAGGACTTAAAAGAAATGAAGGAAAAATGTTTTAGTATTGAATTTGAAAGCAAGGCAAAGATAACAAATTTAGAAAAGGAATTAAAACGATACAAGGAAATGTTAACCCAAAAAGAAAGTATTATTCACAAAAATGAAAAAATGTTTCTATTCTTTGAAGAGAAAGGACAAGAACTAAACCAGCCACAAGAAAGCAAACTAAAAACAACCCAACTGCAATCACAAAACCAAATCACACAACTAAAATTAGATTTCAAAAAGCAATCTTTAGAAAACAAGCAGCTTTTGGTTGAATTACAGAAAACTAAAAAGGAACTATCCTCTTTAAAATACACACAAACTAAAAAGAAGAATGAACAGGAACAAGAGCAAGAGCAAGAGCAAGAGCAAGAGCAAGAACAAGAACAAGAACAAGAACAAAAACAAGAAGAAGAACAAAAACAAAAACAAAAACAAGAACAAGCGAAAGGAAATGAAAACGAAACTGATCAAGCAAAAACCATAGAAATGGAGTTACAATTAAACATGTTAAAAGACACCTTCATCCCAAATTATAATACAACCAAAAATCAAAAATTAAAGAAATGGGAAGGCTTTTCCGATGAATTACAGAAGGTTCTTAATCAAAGACTTGAGATTAAAGACGAGCAAATAAAATTAATTGAAGGGAAATTAATTTCAAATAGAAAGCAGTTTGAAGAAACAAAGTTACAAATGAGGAGCGAAATTAATAAATTAAAACAAGATACAATTGAATCAAATAAACTTAACCAATTACAAAAGATGGAATTAAAAATGAACTCTCAAACAAAACCACTTTTCGAAGAAAATAATACTTTAAAACACCAACAACAAATAAAAACTTTACAACTTAAAAAAAACAATATAAATCTTACCAATGAAGAATTAAAAAATTCCAAATTTCTGGAAACAAATAATCAAAAACAAATAACTCTTAAAAATGAGCAAATTTTGGAATTAAACAACCAAATTGAAAGTTTAAAATCAAACGAAATGAAAACAAAGCAAAAAAACGAATTATTGAAGAAAAATCTGAAAAAGAAAATCTTTGAAATTGAAGAAATCAAATATAATTTTAAAAAAGAAACTCAGAAAATGGAGGAAATAAATTTAGATTACCAAAAAATTCAAAAGGAAAATGGTCTTATTTCACAACAAAATACAAAATTCAAAAATAATATTCACACTCTTTTAAATAAATTAAAAAGGAACCGAAAAGAAAACCAAGATTTACAATCCCAGTTAGAAAAGAACGATGATACAATTTTGAAACTGGAATTTGAAAAGCAAGAAATAAACCATTATTTAACAAAAACCCAGGACCAGTTCAAGCAAATTGAAGAAATAAATCAGAAAAATACTGAAAAAATGAAAACCCTTCAATCAAATTTTGAATTAAAAAGTTTGAAAATCTCGGATTTGTATAAAAAACTTGATTTATTAAATGAAATTATTCTTCATAGAGGGAATAATAATTCCACATTCGAACCAGTAAACAACATTGAAGGGGGGTGTAACAAAAGACAATTGGGAGGGGAATTCGAAAGAATTAAAAAAGAAAACGTCGAACTGAAAAGGCAATTAACCGAAGCAGAATTCAATAACAAAGAATTATTAATTCAATTTGCGAAAAAGGAAAAAAAAAATAAAAGGTTAAAAAACAATTTAAAAGATCTCGAACATCAAATTAATCAAAACGAAATCTTTTTAAATAAATATCAATTTGAATTAAAAGAAAAAAATCTAAATGATTATGAAAAAAAGGTTCAATTAAAAAATATGAAAAATGAAATTGCCAATTTGAAATTCCAATTAGATGTAGAAAACAACCAAAAAAATTCATATCAAAAAAAGTATCTTAAAACCAAAGATCAATTTACTGAAAATTTAAAATCGATTCAACGAAATTTAAATGAAAAAAAAAAAAAAATTACAGAATTATTAACTAATATTGATGATTTAAACAATGAAAAAGATTCCCAACTGTCAGAGATTGAAAAATTAAATCAACACCTCTCCGAAGAAAGGGAAATAAGAAACAACACTTCCCATTTCATTCAAGAATATTTTGCCCAATTTTCGAAAACCATTGAAAAGCCAAAATACAATTCCTTAAAGGAATATCTAGTCTTAAAAAATAGTCTACCTTTTTCGAACACCAATGAGAATCATAACAGTACCGAGAATAGCAACAGTAGTAATAGAAATAGCAACACCAGTAATAGTAACCATAATACCGACATTAATCATTGCAATGAATCAAATCCTGATCCAAAAGCATGGTTAAGAACAATGGAAAGACAATTATATGATTTACAAAGATTTTTTAAAAATACTGTTTATAAATTGAAAAAAGTTGAAATTAGAAATTCATTATTAAAAGAATCCTGTTTAAACCAATTAACAACAGAACAATTATCGCAAATAAAAGATCAACTTTATCGTACCCAAGAAGAACAATTAAACGAAAAAAATATAATTTTATTTGAAAAAGATCAACAAATAAATGATCTAAATAAAAATTATTCTTCAATTATTTCGAAAAATCGGATATTAATAGCAAAAATAAATAATTTGCAAAATAAATTATTTGGAAATACAAAAAACACAAAAAATACCAATAAATCACCACGAAAATACAGCTTTGATATTAGCAGACATTATAAAATGAAAAGAAAACAAACTGAAGGGGGAGACAGAAAAACAAATGAAAACCAAAATGGCGATGGAAACAATTTTAATCATAAATGCGACAAAGATAATATTTTATATAAATATTTCGAACAAAACGAGAAATTAAAGCCTTTATCAACACAGAATAGAAATTTATTAAAAATGGAATTAAATAATAAATAATTATTTTTAATTTTGATTTTTATTTGCTTTTATTTGTTTTTCTTCCGATAATTAAATATCAAATTATCATTTAAAAAAACAAATTGTTAAAATTAATAAATTTACCTTGTCATCTTTTTTTGTTTTTGAAGTTTCATTTTTTTTTTTTCTATTTTTGATATTTTTTGAATAAATAAGTAAGATTTTATTTTTTTAATAGATAGAAAGAAAATAAAAACAATGTAATTTTTATTCTTATTATTTAAGAGTATGATTATAAACTTCTCTTATTTGAAAAAACTATTAAATAATAAAAAAAAACAATTTATATATTTACCAACAAAAGATAAATTTGGAAAAAAAAATTGTTTTATAATTTTTATTGTTAATTAGAAAAGGTGATTCAAAAAGATTACCCCCATTTTATCGAAACACTTTGATCAAATTAGATTTTTTTTTTAATAATTGCTATAATAAAGCAAGATTAATACATATATGAGATCTTTTCTTTAAAAAATGACAAGAAGAAAATTTTATTTTCGAAAAAAAGACAAGATAAAGAGAAAAAAAGACAAGGAATAAAAGAGATTTAAAAATAGGAAAAAGAAGTAAAAACATAAAAAGAAAAATATTTTTTGAATTCTGAGTCTTGAATGGTTGGTAGTATTCCCATTTTTATTGAAAATTCCTGTCTTACCTTGATTTTTTTTTCATAAAGATTCCTAAACATTGAAGTATACGGCATACCAAACGAAAGGAGCTAATTTTTTTGAACTTAAAATTAGAAATCAATAGAATTCCATATATAAAATACAAATTTTAAAATTTTGAACAAGTTTGTTTTTATTTAATGAATAATAACCACACTCTTTCATAGAATTGGGAAATAATTTTGATTATACCAAAAATTGGCACCATTTTTTGAATTTTGTTATATATTAGAAGAAATACCATACAAGCCTTAATTGTATATTATTTTTAATTATTTTTCATTTTTTAGTTTAGAATCTTTGAAAAATAAATAAATAAATAACCATCTGTCTTAATATATGTAGATAATGGTTTTATATAATTTTTTCAAAAGGATATAGTGATTTAAATTTGATTAGAATATTGCTGAATTGAACTCTTGATTCAATATTTTGGTTCATAAACTACTAGAATATTTTACTAAAAATTGAAAAAAAAATAAAAATATTTTCAAAGATTTATTATTTTGTTTTAATTTCTAAAATCAAAAGAATTTACATATCGGTAAAAAGGGGATGAATTTATATATTAATCTTGGAAATTTGAACATATAAAGAAAAATATTTTATTATTTTGTAAAAAAAGAAACATATTTTGGATTTTTTTGTTGAAAAAATCTTTTTTTCTGTAACGCGACGAACATAAAACACTAAAAAAAAAATAAAATTAAAATCAAAATGGAAATTAAAATTTTCTTTCTATGAGAAAAAATTAATTTTTTCGGTTTTTTTATGTTTTTCAACCTGGAAAAGATAAAATTTAATTACTACTAACCATTCAAATTTTAAATGGGGTTTTCTTCATTCTATATTTGTAATTTGTAAAAAACAACTTGATAATAACTATCTCTAGAAGTGTTTATAATTAATGAAAACAAGTACCTTATCCCAGATAAATATTACAGGTTTGATTTTTTATAAATAAAAATTTTACTTCAAAAAATGCAATTAAATCTGTTTTCCAATCTTACTCTCAACTAAGTTAGCTTTTACCATTTAGAATTTGAAATTGTTAATGAGGATTTTCCAAAAAAATATTCCAAAAAAAAAAAATAAATACCTATATTATTTTTGAAAAATTGTAGCATTTCAAAATATTTCATTTTTAAATACAAACTTATTTTAAACAAATCTCTTATAATCAATAAGACCAGCACCTAAACATTTTTAACCCAGTTTAATTATAATTGCAACCAGTAATCCTCATTCAATTCCAAATTAATAGATTTTTAAGTATATTTTTACAATCAATATAAATTATTTCAATTTATTATCTTTGGTATTTTTTTCTTTATCAGTTTATTGATCAGTATTTCTCTTTCAATTTTTAATCTCCACATAAGAGTTAATATTATTTTTGGTACTTATAACTGGGAATTAGTAAAAATAAAAAACATAGAAATTGTAGCGAAAAACATATTTTAATAGTTTGCTTGAAAAATTATAAAATGTCCTCTGAAAATTTCTTGTTCTATTTGTGTGATATTATAAACTCTTATTTATTTTGACTTTGAAAAATTTGAAAAATTAATTAGATTCTGAAATTTTTTGATCATAAAATCGAAATATAATACTTTTCACATGATTTTTTACTTTTATTAATAATAGAATTATTTTTTTACTTCTTGACATTTTGTATCTTTAAAGAAAACAAATAAACGGGTTAATTGTTGGGTAAACAAATAATCAATTTATCAATTTCAAGTGATGCAAACCTTAATTAAAAAACAGTAAAAATTGTTAAGAACTAACTAAAAAGATTCTGAACAGAAACAATTCTGATTTTGCATTTACCAATTATGGTTGCTGTTTGGTTTCTTAGACAATTAAAATAATAAATATTAGAGGTATGATATCTAAAATTTTTGATTTACTTTTCAAAATGATAAGAAAAGAAATATGAGAGCAAAGTGCAAGAAACTTGTTCAGGGAAAATTTAAATGAAAAACATGTTATTCGATTTCTTCAATAACAGGTGACTGAAAGATCAGAGAAAGATCAAATATGTGAAAAATCATTTTTTTTGTTTATTTTACAAATCAATTTTTAGTCATGAAGATCAAAAGAAGTAACTAACCCCAAATTTTATTATAGCATATGGTTCCATGTCACTAACTTTTTTTTGCTTCCATCTCTTTTTTTTAAATTTTTTATTCTTCTTTCATCATAAAAAAAATAAAAATAACAAATAACAAAAAACAAAATAATTTTGAACCAACCAGACGTTTCATCCTCTCGTAGAAAAAATAGAAAGAAACATTTTAATGCTAGTTCCTCAGAAAGAAGAATTAGAATGACTTGTCCACTTTCAACCGAACTCCGAGAAAAATATAATGTAAGATCCCACCATAAGAAATACAAACGTTTTACAATTTCTTTTTTTCTTTCTTTTTAAAAAATCTTTTTGCTTTTTTTTTTATTTTTGTTGTTTTATTTTTTGTTTGAATATTTAACACCTAAAAAAACCACAAACTCAATTAGGTAAGAAGACTTCCTGTCATTGCCGAAGATGAAGTAAAAGTTCTTCGAGGAAAATTCAAAAAATCCGAAGGAAAGGTACTTTCCGTTTATAGAAAAAAGTATTCCATTACGATTGAAAATGTTCAAAAAACAAAAAAAAATGGTGAACAAGTCCAGATCCCAGTTCACCCAAACAAGGTTTGATCTTTTTTAATTTTTTTTTTTTTTTTATGTTTTGATTTCTTTTCTTTTTCACTCTTTTACTAACTTTTTGTTTTGTTTTCTTTTTTTACTTTCTTTTTTTTTTTTAATTTTTATATTATTTTAATCACAAAAAAAGTGTTTAATTACAAAACTCAAATTGACAAAAAGCAGAGAAAGGATTCTTGCTAGAAAAAACAAACTTCGAGGAAAAAAAACAAAAACAACCAAAGAACAAAAAATTGATTCCAAAATGACCGAAGTCGATTAAAGCTTTCAATATTTACCAATTGCCATTGTGATTTATTCTTCTTTTTAAATTCTATGGTTTTAAACAAATATTGAAAAACTTGAAAGAAATATTGAGTATATTTGAAAGTTACACCCACTAAATTTCAAAGAAATTATAAAAACCTTCCAATTAAATAAAATTTTAGACGATCAAACACCTAATTCAAAATTTTTTTTGAAATTTTATTTTTTTTTTGATTATTTTTATTTGTTTTTTTTGCTAAATGGTCTAGTCACTTATTGTGTATTTTGTTCAGATTCAAAAAGCGACTTACTCTCGAAAAATCATAATGTGGAGGTGGAATTCTTATTTTTTGAAAACATTAAAAGAAATGAGAGTCAAGAATCAAAGGGTTTGAATATTAAAAATTCAAATTTAGAACAAAAAAAGCAATTTTTTTTTTTTTTTTATTATTTAAGGGAGGAGTTATTATCCCCTCTTGGGTGCCCGAATTCCTAAATTTTTATTTAGAAATCTTATTAAAGACTCAAAGATAAGTTTATTATCCACTAAGGCTAATAAAATTGATGAATTTTTTTTTGTAATAATATTGAAAATATTATTATTTTTTAATATATTAGATATATTAATTTTTTTTAATTCAGATATCCAGATTTTACGATTATTTTCATAGGATGAGCAATTCGATAGAAAATGGTCCAAATCTTCAATGATATCTAAATTATTTATTTTTTTCAAAAAGATATCTTTTTCTTTTTTTTTTTATTTCCAAATGCATGAATTTTATTCAATTCAGAAAAAATGGTTTTCTTTCGTACAAAAAATGATTCAAATCGATTTAACCAAATTAGGGGGTAGGTATAGAACCCTCTATATTTGACCAATTACTGATTTTGTTTTATTCTTTTTATAGAGTAAACCTTGTTGAAAAAAAAAAAATATAAGAACTCAAAATTTAAAGAAGAGAAGCACTTTGGAACTGACACATATGTATTAAGATTATTAAAATAACCTCAATTTAAACTTTAAATCCGATTATGGTTACTATTATTAATTTTCAAAAAATTTCATCCCTTTTCATTGTTAATTTTTTAGAGATCAATCCCCCATCACTGCTGATTTGCTTTTAATTCAAATTAGGTACTCATAAAGATGAATAAACAATTTCGATTTCAAAAAGAAAATTGCCCATTTAAAGACCAGAAGTTTCACCTAATCTTCATACCAGGCGTTGAAAAATTTTGCTAACAATAAAAAACAAAAAAAAAAAGTAGTTTTATTTTATTTATGAACAAGCAGACTTTTGAATTTTTTCAAAAATTCTTATATAATTTTCAGATTTCTTTCTTTATCTTAATAGATCTGAAAAAATCTTAAATTATTGAAACTGAAGAAGAAATAAATAAAATAAATATAAATTTAAAATAAGGGCAAAAAATTAATTAATTGATTTATTTGATTTGGTTTGGAACAAAAAAAGCAATAATCCTCGAATTTCAACTTTAAAATTTATTTTGCTTTAAATTAAATACTTTTCAAAAATAAAATTTCTGATCGATTACAAAATAGAAAAAAGTAAAAACCAAATAATATATTAAATTCTAATGAAAAAAATATATATTTATCAGATTCTTTAATTAAACGGTATGTGTCGACGGAGGGTTGAAAATTTTCACTTTATTGAGTCATTAGTTTTCCGGTATTATATGAAAGTAAATAAAAATTATTATTTAATGAGACTTATTGAATAAGGAAGTAATACTATAAATATCAAATTCAAATTCAAAGGGTAAAAGGTAATATTACTACTGAATTTACAACAAAAGATGAATTTATTTCGTCAATGAAACAATGAAAATTTTTTTAAAAAATTTTATAAATAAAAAATTTTTCACGAAAAAGAAAAAAATTAAAATAATTATTAGAAAAGAGGTTTGAAAAAATGAAAGAAATTTTTTAACAAAATACTATGTAGTATTCTAAATAAAATATGTGTTTGGAAAAAAATTTTCGGATTATTTACAGAGTAGAAATAAATTATATTAGATAATTTGGTTTTATAGCACCAATAAACATATTAAATGAAATTTAATTGTCTTGTACACAAGATGAAACAGAATTCATTTTTTTAAAATATTAACCAATCATCTTATCCAATTTTGAAATTTTGAAGAAAAATTATTATATAGAATAATTCTTTAATTTTAAAATCATTTTTATTCTTTGAACAAATAAAAAATAACAATGGGAGAAAAAAATAATTTTTAGATTCCACTAAGGGTCTTGAATAACGAAATGTATATTATTGATATAAATCCTAAAAATTTGAAAAAATAGAAATTTTTATTGTATTTTTTTATAACAATAATAACTATTAATTTTTTTTTTTTTTGATTTTTAATATTTTTACTTTATTAATACCCAATAAAAATTCTAAATTTATATTTCTTCTTTTCATGTTTAACTAAAAGAATTTACTCTTATAATTTACCCGTATATTGGAAGAAGTATTAACTTAAATTTCAAATTTTTATGTATGAAAGTATTAAAGTTTTTTCCCACTAAAGCAAAAAAAAATAACATAAATAATCTGATCAAATTCAGAATTGATAGTAAAGTGAAAGTATTATGTTATTTTTTGTAACTCAAGATTTAATTATTTTTTTTTTTAAAATAATACGTTTTCTATGTCCTTTAAATATTTATCCTTTTCAGAGTTTCGAACGAAAATTATATTTTAAAAAAAAATTAAATTTTAAAAAATACAAAAAATAGAGTTTATAAGTACTTTAAACAGACAAACATCAACATTAATTATTTTATCATCTTTTATTAGATTGTATTATAGGGATATACTGTAACCCATATTATAAAATTTTCATAACAAAATTCAATTTGTGAAAAAATAATTTTATAAAAAAATTAAATCTGAAAAAATAAATTATTAATACTATTCAATTACAATCCTATTATTTTATTTAAGGTGTAGAAATAACCTTAAAATAATTATAAAAAAATAAATTAAAAAGAAAAAATTGGCTGTGTACATAAATTGATCATGATTACATTAAAAATTATGTAGAATTTGATAGATATTCATCGGAATAAAAATTGACCCCTTGTATGGTTAGAAACCATCAACTAACCCATATTTGTTATTATTATTATTTTTTTTTGATGTGAAAGAAACAAACAAAAATCCAAACTCTTTGATTCAAAAAAATTCCAGATCTCAAGTCTCTATTACACACTTTTAAAAAATTAAAATCAAAACAAAAAATAAAATAAAATAAAATAAAATAAAATAAAATAATATCTAGAATTGTGAAAATGTAAATTATTTTAGTATTTCAGAAAAATCTGTCTTTACTCTTCAAAACTATTTTATTAATATAATTATACAATTTAAAAAAAACATATATGAAAGAAAAATATAAAATTTACAAATTGGATCGAAAAAAAAATAAATAAAAGCACATTGTTATCTAAAAAACAATACAACACATTTTTCTTATCTGAGTGATAACCCGATTGATAAAATAATAAATTTTATTAAATATAGAAATCTCTAATTCATTCAGAAAGCAGTGTTTGAAAGAATTAATTTAAATTATACTCAAATATCAATTAATACTATATTAACATGATTCTTTCCTAAACCCATTTATAAAGGAATCGAATGATCATTGAATATATTATCTTTTTTACATTTTGAATTTAATAAATAATTTAAGGGATAGGTACCCATGAAATAATGGAAAAATAACTATATATTTTATTGGTGATATTATCTACATTGAAAATTGTAGATCCCAAGTGTCAAAAAATTTTGAAAAACTTCGAAAGACCTAGAATTAAAAATTTTCTGTGAAATCAATTTTTTTTCCCATTTTTCCAGAAAAAAAATTATTTAATTTCTACCATTTCTTAGATTATCAAAAAAAAATTTCCTTTTTAATTACCATTTCTATAATTATTACACAATAAACAGTGTTTTTTTTCCTTAAATATTAATCTAAAGATTTTTTTCTTCTTGAGATCATTCTTTTGGTTAACCAAAAAAAAAAATAATCATTAGATCAGGAATTTGAAATGCATTGATTTTTTTTTAATAAGAAAGGTTAAAAAAATTCAAATTTTTTAAAATAATTTCTAAATTCGACTTCCCAATTGAGTTTTTGTTCTAAGATGAAATTCATTTTTCATAATAAAATTTTCTTAAAGATTTTTGGTAATTTTATAATTTTATGCTCCAAATTCAAAATCTTTTCTTTTCATTCCAAAAATGATTTGAATTGCTTTGGAAATTTCTTGTGAGTAAGCCCAAACATTATTACAACAAAAATTTTCAATTCATAAATGTTTTTGAATTATTTTTATTCATTTTTTGGAAACCAGAAAAAAACTTTTTTCAAACTTTAAAGAATAAAAAAAATTTGCAAAGTAGATCTCAATTTCATTGAGAAACTTTAGTTAGGCTTCTATCAATTTTATATTTACTGAATCATATATACATCAATTAGTTTTCTTTACTGATGTTTGAATTAAAAAATTGATATTTAAATATAATATACAAATAAAAAATTTTCTTTCAAAATCAATATTTTCCACCATTTAACTATAAAAAATATGTTTCACCATTTTATCAATAATTAACACAACTATTAATAAAAATAAAAGGCTATTTTTTTTTCATTTGATATTGGAATGATGTGAATTTTGGATTTCAAAAAATAGACTCATTTTAATAATTATTTACATTAGGTTAATTTATCCCTTTCATTAACCAAAACACAAATTACAAAAACAAATTTTTTTTTTAGAATCTTGACAAGATTTCATTTTATTTTTAAAAATACTACTCCCTGAAAAAATTGATTCAAAAGAATTATAACAATATTTTCGCTTGAGAAAAGAAATTGGTAGTTTCATGGTGAAAATTATCAAAGTTAAAAAGAAAAAAAGAAATTTAGTAGAATAATCTTTGATATTTTAATTACTCTTTTTGGAAAAATCAATTCTAGTTTTTATTTTTATTTGATTTAAGAATAATTAGAAAACCCATGAATTTTAATTTACAAAGATTTTCTAGATATCATTGTGGGTTTGTATAATTTTCTGTTATTTTTTAATTTTTATCTTAAATGGTAGTCAATTCTCTTTTTTTATTAATTTAGAAATTAAGGAAAAAAAAAATTATAAATTTTCAAAAAAATAAAAAAAAAAAATTGTACTTTTCTGGGGTTTTGGTTTTTGATTAGAAAGTTATGAAATTTTCTAATAAAAAATAAAAATAAAAACTTGATAAATTAGTGTTCAAAAGATTTTTTTTATTTTGTTTTAATAATTTATTTTGAGGTTTTTTTTAATATATATATAATATTATTAATTTTTAATGCTTTCTTCATCAATCTGAAATGAAGAAATATATTAAGTTTTTTAAAAAAAAAGTAAAAAATAATAATTTAAATTTTCAAATATTTTTTTTTTAATTCTTAACTTCATTCCATTCTTCTTCTTCCAAATTTGTAATTTTATTTGTACCAAAATCACTATCATCGTCGCTGTCTTCTTTACGCTCGTTTTTACCTTTGCCCTTACATTTATCAATCAATAAGAATATTCCCGGTAGAAGAAACAATGAACCAATGGCCAGTCTATTTTTTTAGATTTTTATTAATTTTTTTTTCGGAAAAAGAATATTTATTTATGATCAAAAAAAAGATTTAGATCAAAAAAAAATGGTAACAAACAATAATTTAAATATATTAGTATGTAATCAAAACAATGCAGAAAATATAAATATAAATTTTATTAATTTATTAAAAATGCAATTTTCAAAAATTTGAAACTTTTCTAGATATCATCTGAAAATTTTTATTAAAATAATTGTTTAAAAAATCAGATCCTTTAGAAAAAGGGAGAATTGGAATTAAAAATAGTTTTATGTAAAAATTATTTTTCTAGATAAAATTTTCATGAAAAATCTTTCATCTTCATTCGCTTATAATATTTTCATTTAAAGAAAAGAAGAGAAATGGGTAATTGTTATTGATGTTCTTCATGTTTTTTTTTTTACATTTTAAATAAAAAAAAAAAAAGAAAAAGAAAAGTAGTCAAGGCAAAAATTCCATTTCTAACAATATTAAAACCATTGAAAAAGAAATGCTCTTTTCAATTTTTTGGAATGAATTATCTTTTTTAAACAAATTCAATTATTACTATTAATTTTGAGTCAAAAGATTTTTTATTTTTCAGGTTGAATTTTTTTTTTCAAAAAATAATAAAGTGAAAATTTTTCATTTTTCAGAAATCTCACTTTTAGTAATTTTTGAGAGTTTGTCTGAATAAATAACTTTACCAATTTAATCTTATTTTGGAAAAACAAGAAAAATAAATCAAATATTTAAATCCTTGAAGATCCACAAAAATTGATCCTTTATTTTATTCACAAATATTTATTAAATTTAAAAGACTAAATATTTTTTTTTTTCAAATAGTAAGAGCATAAACAACGGAATGGTATTATTAAAATCAAATATTTCAGAATATTTATTAATTTTTTAATGATAATTATTTATTTTAGTTTTTTTTAAAATTTTTGAAAATTTTTGAAAAATTGAGAAATATTGATAATACCCATTTGTGCATTTAATCCTTGGACTTTTACTAACGCACTGATAAAATTAGGATTAGGTTATTAATTATTGATTGGGAACCAATCAAATTAAAAAGTATTTCTTTAGTTTAATAAGTTGAATATTCCTGGTTTTACAAAAGTATTTTTGGTAAAATCTTAATCTTAAGGGTTTGAATGTTTTTATCATATTTTTTTGTTTAACAAAAAGAAAAAATTGATTTGAACTGTTCTTTGACTCAAAAAATTATATTTTTTAAAGTTTATAATAATTATTGTAATTTTTTTGAAATTAAGTAGATTTTATCTACTGATTTATTTTAATACTTTATGATTTTGTTTTTTAGTATAATTTCTGTAAACTTTCTACTAGACAATAAGATTTCATTCTTTCAAATAAAATTATTCTTTTTCAAATAATTTGGAAAATATGTTGAATTTTGAACTTTTCAAAAATGAGGAAAATGAATCAAACTTTTTAAAACCAATAATTTATTTCATAAATTAGCTTTAAGAGAAAGTCTAGATATTGTAGTAATCAGATTTTTACTTTGTTTTGGGAATTTCAAGATTCAGTTAAGAATTCCTTTAGTTACTATTAAATCGTAGCTATTTCCAAAAAATCAAGCCAATTCTATTTAAATATCTTTAATAAACCCAATTTTAAATAAAATATTTAAATATCCAAAATTGTAATTTATCATAAACTGATCATTCATAATAATTCATTTTGTTGGTTTTTAAGATATTATTGTAATAAAAGATATATTAAAAGTTTATGCTCTCATTTTTATGTGATATTTTTTAGGTGAGAAAATTGGCCATTATTTTTTATAATTTCAGGAATAAAATGAAAATTTCTGAAATTATCTTTTCATTTCTCAAATTAAAAACAACCTAACGTGAATGCCTAGTTTTTTTTTTACTTTGAGAAATAAAATGAAAATTTATACAATTTCGTTTTATTTCTCAAATTAAAAAAAACCTAACCTGAAGTGCCTAGGTTTTTTTTACTTTGAGAAATAAACCGAAAATTTATATAATTTTCGTTTTATTTCTTAAATTAAAAAAGCCTAACGGCAAATAGGGTGTAATTTTGTTGGATCACCTCTCTTTATAATAATAAAATTATTTCCCGAAGAGATTTAATCTCAATAAAAAAAAAAAAAAATTTGAACATAAGGAAAAACTTATAACATGTATTTTTTGTTTAAAAAATCATTTGGATCATTATCACATTGCCTGTTTTTTATTAAATTTAGTCGTAACTTTTTTTATAAAAAATCAGTGTGTAAATTTTTTTTTATTTTTTGGAAATGTTTTGAGTAACATATGTTTAAATGCAAATCAAATATAATAGATAACGATTTAGCAGTATTAAAATATTCTATTAATTTTCTATTACCAATTTACAAAATGATTACTTGTAAAGAAAATATTATTTGAAATATAAAAAAAAAAATATCCCACTTTTTTGGAAATACTTATTGGAAGATTTTTTTTACCATTCTGGAAAAAAATCGTCAAATTGAAAAAAAGAATCAAATTGTGGTAAAAGTTCTCATATTCAAATATATTCGATATTTAATAATGTCTTTTTTTTGTTCATTTTAAAACAAAAACCAAGCCCAAAAAAAATAGATTGATTACTGGAATTACAAAAGAATCCAAAACATAATATTAAATCAAAATTTATGAATGTCCAATTTTCCAAATCCAAATTTTAATTGTAAACATCAGTAAAAACGTATTTTTTGGATTTTCTGATGCTATACTTTTTCCTATTCATGTGAAATTTACTTCAAGATTTTAATTCTAGGTATTAATTCGGTATGAAGAATTTCAGCTTGTGGTGTATTCACTGATCAGTGAAATAAGTAAAAAAAAATAATTGAAAAATTTTCCTTTTTACTGTCATTTTACAATCAAAACCGATTTGACAATTTTTCCTGAATAGTTATTCGAGTTTGAGTGAATTCAATTCTTGAAATCTTTATTAATCAGCGAAAAATAAGTAGAAAAAATAATTGAAAAATTTTCCTTTTTACTGTCATTTTACAATTTAAACGGATTTGACGGTTTTTTTTCCATTTGACAATGTTTTTCTGGAATGGTTAGATGAATAACACCTTAGAAAAAAATTTTTTTCAACAAAAATGTTGTAATTAGGTCGCTCTTTTTTGAAAGAAAAAAATTTTATTTTTTAGTTACCATTGTGGAAAAAAAGTGAAACACGGTTTTTAATTGGGAACCTTACTGAAAATTCAAAGTAAGATCTAATTAAAAAAAGAATAAATAAATAAATAAAGACCAAATGGAGTATTCAGCACAATCACAGTCTAAATAATACTATCTTTTAGTATGGGTTTTCTTTGATTGATCAATTATTAAAAATTTGTTGAAAAAATTGACTATTTTTGAGATCTCCAAAACCACACCAACAATTTCGATAAGAAAGTAGATTTAAATTTTATTTGTTAATTTGATTGAAAATAATATAATGGATTATTATTTAAAGTTAATTGGTTTCTTCTTTTTATTGATTTTACTTTTCATTTTCAGGTTCTATTAATGTTCACAATGAAAAACCGTGTTTCACTTTTTTTCCAAAACGGTTATCAATTTTTGCGTTTTTTTTCCACAATTTTTATTTTTGGAATGATTTTTTATCGAAAAAACCAAAATAATTAATTTCTAATTTTGGTACAATTGAGTTGTAAACTCTTTTGTTTCTGGTCACAAATTGTTAAGATGAAGGTTTTGGTTTCATTTAAAAAATTTCGATTTTAAATCGAAGATAAGGTGAAAAAAACAAATAGAGAGCTGTAATGAATAAAATGGAAAGAAAGAAAATATTTTAAGTGAGATTTAATACTTTGAACAAGTGAAAAGAAAGCCCCCTTACCAATAGGAGAGTTGTTGCTTGTTTGTTTTATTTAAAATCAAAGAAAAGAAAAAGTTTGTTTATGGTTTTCTGGTCCTTTCCAAAAAGTCTCACCAAAAGTTTTGACAGAAAAGGTGAACTGTAAAAAAGTTGAAAAACTTCAATATAACGTATTTTCAGAATTACACCCAAAACTTTTTTTGTCCAATCCTGTAAACAAATTTATGTTGGATCTCTTTTTTTTTTTTTTTTTATTTTTTCAGTTTCTTTTCTTTGTGTTTCTTTTTGATTTATGATATATTTTCAAGTGTTAGAAAAAAGAGAGAACAGAGAAAAAAGAGAAAAAAGACAGAAAAGACAGAAAAATGAGAAAACTTACAAAACGATCGAATAAATCGAAAAAAGAGCATTTTTTGAATCAAGAAGATCTGCATATTCGTTTTTAGAATTCGAATACCAGCATGTATACTTCTCGCCAATCTCAAAATTTTCATAAAAATTGTCTGTTTTGTGAACATAGCTATTACATGTTGTGGTTGTTCTTTCCTTTGTGCAATTTTGGACTGAACAATCGTCTCCACTATTTAAAGAAACATAGCATTCCTGATCAAAGTTACACGCATCTTTTTCGTATGTTTTCGAACCTGCGGTATATTTGACTTGAACGGATGTTAAATAATTGATTGTTTCTTCACCGTCACAGGTGTCTTCGTTGTATTTGACAGTTTTGAGATCATAGCTTTTTGACAGAATCTCGCATTCGGTTTCTGAAAGATCTCGGTTATAGAGGTACTCTTGGCTTATCCAATATAACGCAAGAAAAAAGGGTATTGCACCAATCACTGAAGTTATTATTACTGCTTTTCTTCCCATTGAACAGAAACTTGTTTTTGAGATATTTAAACGAAAAAAACAAAAACAAAAATTTTACAAAAAATAAATGAACCCAAGTAACAAAATAATTAATATAATTGCAGACTTTTAGTTTTTTCTCTATCTTTTATTTTATTCAAAGGTTTAAAGGTTTTTTTTTGGAAAGCACATATTTGTTGTGTTTCTTTCAATAACTAATCTATCCCTTTTTTCCACAATTATTAAAAAAAGAATTTTTGCAAGGGTTTATGAAAGTTTTATCGTAAACAAAAACTTGAAGTTCGGAAAATAGATTCTTTTCATTAAAAAGACAACTTTAAGAAAGTGATTATTATTTAAACTTTTTCTGTAAAAATCTTCTCAAGTCTTTTTATTTTTCAAGAGATTTATTTTAATGGGTTTACAAAATTCGAATAAAGATCTATTCGTTGTTTTTATTGGTTCGGATTTTTGTTAAACAAAAAGATTAAATAAAAAAAATTTTCCAAAACAATTCCAAATTATCTGAGAAAAAAGTTCAATTTAAACAGTCTTTAATCCAACTTTTTTGATTTTTTAAATTGATACTGAGATTTGTTTGTAACTTATCTAAAATAATTAAGGCAAATTAAGTTCAGTATCAACACTAAGACCCTAGTATATTACTTTTAAGACTTACCACTTGTTTATTGACTTGAAAGTATGTTGAGTCAAGAGATATTGTTCAAATTTAAAATGGTTTTTAATTATCGAAATTTTTTTATTTGGTAGGTGAATTATTTTATTTGTCCAAATCATTTTTTAACCTTGAAAAGGTTCGAAAATCAAAATCCCTGAAATAGACAGGTAGATCCAACTTTATTTTAAAATATCATAGAAAATGATGTAAATAGTATGATTAGACTTTAATACAATATGGGGTTCAGCCAGGGGCAAGCAAATTACTTTTAAAGCCACATATTTTTCTTGATTGACAAATGATTTTCACCAGAAACAAAAAAATCTGAAAAATCGTACTATTTCGACTTTTCTTCAACAATAACCATTTATTTTCTAATAAGAGTTTTGATAGTGGGACAATTGCACTTTCACCACCTTATAAAATAATATATGTAATAAGCATATTTGTTTATTTCACAAAAGAAAATTAATCCCTTTTTTTTTTTAAAGATAACTAAAGTTTGATTTAATATATATAAATAATTTCTAGATCTTATAAAATTTCACACCGAGTTCGTACTATAATATGATTATTTTTTTATTATTTTTATTTATTTTACCTTTATAATCTTAATTTAAATGAATCCATACAAACCATTAACATGGAATTCTCATCCTATTACTATTCATTATCATTTTACAAGTTTTTTTTTTTGCAAATTTCTTTTCAAAATTCATTCTTCAAATATTTTTATTAAACAAAGCTTAAAAAAAGAAAATGCCTCAAATATAATAGATAACAGATTGTAATCTAGAAATCAAAAACATCTAGAAAAATTTTCAATAAAAAGAAAAAGAAAATCTGATGAAAAAATAGATAATCAATTCTGAATTATTTTTAATTTTCAATTAAAATCAAAAAAAAAATCATTTAACCCAACAAATAAATCAAACAAATCTTTATTTCTGAAGATTAATTTTCAAAAAAATCTTATTTTCTGAAACAAAACTTGAATTAGTATATAAATGAAAAAAGAAATATATATTGATTTTTGAAATTCTTTAAAATTGAAAGTAATTGGTTTCTCAAAAAATTACCAAACAAAAGTTATCCCAAGAAGAATTTAATTTTAAAACCAAGTAAAAAAGGAATAATTTTACCAGTTTTCATAGAGATAAGATATATAAATAAATGATTTTTTATTTATTTTTCTTGATCATTTCATAATGAGTAAGATTTCAATTTTTTTTAATTGATTATTAAATTGTTTATGCTAGAATATATCCCACTCTTATATTTATTTAAACATTAAGGTAAAAAATAACGAAATGGTTAGAATAATTCAGTTTACAATAAAATTTTGACTTCTAAACTTGTGAAATTAATTTATTCTCTTATTAAACTTTGATGAAAAATCGTTTCTTAAAAAAAATATGTATATTTACATTTTTTTCTCTTATCAATAAATTATTGATAATAAAAACGATTGGATAATAATATATCATTCTTCAATAAAAAATTTAAGAGATATTTTAAGATTTTAGCCTAAAAAATAACTACCATAACCAAGGTTTTTTTTCAAATTTAATAGTAAATATTTTTTTTTCGCAGATAAGAAGAAATTGCATAATAATTAAAAAGTATTTTAATTTTATAAATATCTATCAACAGGGAACCAATTATTTAGACAATGAAAGAATTATTTGTGGATTTCAATTGAAAAATAAAATTTTGTTTTTTATTTCCTTTAGGTTTTTCGGTTAGCTTTTTTTTAATTATTGAATTAAAATAAAATTTATCTAATTTTATGTTTATTTTAACAATTAAAAAAAAATTACTGTTATATTTTCCAAGATTTAAAATGAATTGAGTAAAATCTTTGATTTTTCCTTATTTATTTATTTTTTTTTTTTGAATTCTGGAAAAGTTAGGAATTTGACAGACATTTTCATTACGTTTTCCAAGATTTAAAATTATAGAATACAAATTTTGATTTATATTTGATTGTTTTTGAATACTGGAAAACCGAATATACAGTTATTAGTCTTTCCAGACTTTAAAAGAACTGATTAAAATCAATTCCGAATTCCTATTCTTCCGAAATCCCGGAAAATCCATGACATATAATATTTATTATCAGAATTTTTTTTCCTACAAATCAGTTTTTTTCCAAAAGTAGACTATTTTCGAAACTTTTAGTTATTATACATTTAACCCAATTATTCCAAGTTAAATTAAACTCAAATTGATTTGTTACTTCATTTATTTGAAATTTTTTTTACAACTAACAAAACCTTATTTTTCTCTACTAGGGACTTTTAAAAAAGTGGTGCTACAATTAACATAAAATAAAAAATAGCCTCAAGAATTTGAAAGTACTTGGATGTTGGTTAAATTGTGAAAAAAAAATAAAAACTCTATTGGCAAAACATGGGATGTGAATTGTTAATTAAAGTCATAGTTTTATTTAACTTAGAATTTTCATTTTTTATAGTTTCATACTAACAAATTCTTGGCACAAAGGAAAAAAAAAAAATTGAGAATCAAGTCTCGACTATAAGAAAAATTTTGTTAAAAATTATTATTGTTTGTTTTGGTTGAAAAAAAAAAAAAAGATTGTATACTATTCTGTTTAATTTTTTTTGAGTGTTAAAGTTTTTTTTTTTGTTTCAATTGACTTTTTTTCTTTACATATTTTAATTATTTTATGTATAAAATATGATCTTTTTTATGTGAGATACAAATTTTGGTGACTGTGTCAAAACACAACAATAAATAATTGCTGAAACTTGAATAATAAAAGTGAAAAAATGTTAATTTCATTTTCTTCTCTTACTCTTTTTAAAATTGAGTTTACAAAGTTATAGATTGTGATTTGTGATCTCAGTATATTTTTTTGGTTGATTTCTATTTATTCAATTCAACTATTCCTTTCAGTTAGAAATCTGAATTCAATCTTTATATTTTACAAATGTATCAAAAAAAAAAAACTTAAAATATGAAGATATCGCTTTTTGCTCCTGTGTATTACCAATAATGGAATTCAATTTTTAATTTTGAATTATCAACTTTATTCTTCTTCCTTAATTTTAAAAAACAACAAAATATAGAGTGAGTGAAATAAAACAAACACTTACATTTAATTAAGATTAGAAATTTACCTTGATTAATAAAATTAATTTGAGTTTCAGGGTTTGGTGATCTTAATTAATTTGTTTAAGAAAACTTAATTCAAACGAGAGGATTGCTTTTTACTGTCCAAAGCAATTGATTTCTTGGAACACTTTTTGATTCCCAAAATTCAAAAATTACGTAATATGATAAAAATTTTTTCATTATTTGCATATTTTCCCTTTTCACAAATTGAATTGTTGATTAAATGAGTATTCGAAAAAAAAGAAGAAATCGACGTAATAAAGTTGCACCTCGTAAACCAAAAAAAGAATCTTTTAAAGGGATCCTTGCGGATGTTTGGAATAAAAAAAAGTCTTTAAGAACAAATTATCGAAATATCGGGCTTGCTTCTGATCTTCAAAAAGACTTGAGAAAAAAAGCACTTACTTTGCGTGTAGATTGCGAAATTTCCGAATTAGACTACGTTAAAAATAAGAAATTTGACAATGCAAGTAAAAAAGATAAAAAAACAAAATCAAACACTTCAATTGACTTAGTGATGATCCGAGAAAATGTAAACCGAAAACAAGCAATTGAGTTAATGAAAAAAAAAGATTTAGACACAGAAAAAGAAAAACAGGAAAAGAAAAGAAAAAGACTCAATGAAAAAGATCGTAATACTACAGAATCAAAAAATTTGAAAACAGACAACGAGAAAGAAAAACAAGAAACAAACGGAAATCAAAACAAGATCAAAAACACCCAAAAACCAAAAAAAAAAAAGAAAAGAAAAAGAAAAACAGAATATGACAAAATCAAAGAACAAGATGAAGAAATGAAAAGAAAAAGAAAACAGTCATACAAAGAAAAATTGGAATACCTTGAAAAACTAGGTCAAAGCCAAGCAAGGCCAAGATTAAAAAGGCTGTGTGGAAGCGAAATGAAATTAATGAAACAACTAATTGATAAGCATGGTGATGATTACAAATCAATGGAAAGGGACATTAAAATTAATGTTTATCAGCATACAGAAAAGAAATTACGAAATAAAGCAGAGGTGTATCTGAAACAAGTCGAAGATTTTGAAAGATACAGACTAAAGCGTGAAAAAAGAAAATTGGAACGAAAAGAGAAATTAAAAGAGAAACCAAACGGGAAAACAAAAGGGAAAACAAAAAAGCAATGGCATAAAAAAAAAAGACCAAGAAAACAATACACAAAAGGAAAAGTATCTGCTTTAATGAAAAAATAGTTTTTTTTTTTTAAAAAAATAATTGTATCTAATTATTGATTAAATATTACGGCAATACAAATCAGTTTTTTTTATTTTTACATTGATTTCTAAATTTTAAGAGGAGTTTCTTTTATTCTTTTTTAAGATTAAAAGTGTGTTTATTCTCAAAATTACAATATTTTTAATGAAAATATCTTGGATTGGATTTGTTTCAGGATATTACAATGAAGCCCACTTTCAAAAATTGAAGCCCAAAATATTATATAATTGATGTCAGCTAATAATTACTCAAGATTTAATTCTTCTCTTTTCGAACTAAAATGAAATATATTTTTGAGACATCAAAAAAAAAAAAAAAAGAGATTATTGACAACTCTTTTAACAGAAAATTAAAGGTAAAAAATAAACAAGAAAACTTTCGTTTCTTTGAAATGGCCATTACATTAAAAAATGGTTTGTAATTTATTGAAAATTATAAATGATATCTTTCGGTATCCACCTCGAAATCAATTACGTTTTTTTGATTCTAAGCTGGATGGTTTTTGTTCTCACTAAATACAAATGAACTTTTTTAAGTGTTATTGTAAAAGTATATTCTGAATTCATACTTGTTTTATCATTATTTGTTTTCAAGTAATAAAACAGAATTTAGGGTTTATTGTTATGAGTGAGGGGATTATATGTTTGTTTATCCAATCTAAACTATATATATATATAAAAACTAAAATTCAACATTTTTCACACAGCTAAAACGGTCCAAATAATCAAAATAATACAATTTAATTCAAATTGGAAATAAATTTTGATTTTTGGAAAATATGAAAATCATTTTTTCATCTTTTAGTTATTTGTTTTCATTTCATTTTTTGAATTACTTAACTTTTTTTGTTAGATCAAATTTTTTATCAAGGATTGATATTATGTTAAAGTTGAGTTGTTCCAAATAGAAGAACTCAAATAAAATTAGTTGGTAGTATCTAACCTTTGATTGATCAATATTCCTAATAGTCTTTTAAAAAATTTACAGATCAATTTTTTTTTGTTTTGCTCTCTCCAAAATTTTTAACACATTCCTGATTTATTAGTCTTGATATTTATTTATTTTTTTGTTTTGTGAGTATTGTGATTTATAAAAAAGTATTAACATCCCAATTAATGAATGATTCTAATTTGGTATTTCTTCGAGAATTGATTAAATACGTTTTTTTCTTCACAAACTTAATTTTCATGTGTTAAAACTTTTTAATTGTGGGTTATATCGCTGAGAATCATGAATATACTAATTCCCTTCAAAAAAAAATTTTTAATTTTAAATGTTATCAAAGGATTATAAGATAAGGAATTTATTTAAAATTAACATAGAAAGAAAAATTTATAATTAAAAATTGGATAGTTACCCACACTAATAAAATAACTTGATAAAAAATTTCCAAGATTTGAAAAGTTTTTCTTAATTATTGTGATTTTGATATTTTTATATCCAAACAAATTTTTTTTTTTTTTTTTTTGAAAAGTTTGTCTACACATCAAAATCCTATTAGTGTTAATGATTAATGTATATCTTACTTTATGTGGAATTTTTTAAGGGCACTTTGCACCCCAAAATTGCCTAAAATGATTGATTAAATAATTTATTCATTAAATTAGATATTTTGATATCATATAGAAATTTTGTTTCATCTATTGAATACTATCCACTGATAATCTATATATTTGATTCTAAATACTTTAAAAATACAAAAAAATATAAATTAAAATAGAAAAAAAAATCAAATTTTTTTTCATTGCAAAATTTTACAATTTTTTCAATAAGAATTTTTTTTAAATTTAAATTATTTTTCTAATAGTTTGAGTCATATTAATAATTGGTTTTTTTTTTTAATTATTACAATTTTTTAAAATTTTGACTTTGTAAAATCGAGACATAAAATAAACAATATTCTTGAAAAGAGTCCATAGATCAGAACTTATTTAACAAGATCTGGATTAATTTTGATTAAAAAATTCAAATTTTCAAATATTTTTTTCAAATTTTTACTAATAACAAAATTCAAAAAAAAAAATCTTGGTTTCGAAGATTATTTTATTATCTTTGAATAATCTTTAAGAGAAGTTTTAAATATTTTTTTTTTTTTGAATTTAGGGCTGATTACTTTATCTATATTAATATTTTTATTAATTTAATTCCAAAGTTATAAATTGAAATTATTTTACAATTCTTTTTTTTTTTTTTTTGTTTTTTCAAGTAATTTCTATTATTTAAATAAAAGTTTTCGAAAATTATTTATATTAAACTTTTAATATTGGCCTAAAGAAAATAAATTTCATTTTTCTCTTGATTTAATATTGAGTAAAAATTTCATCTAAAAAAGAAATTAAAAGTTCTCAGTAATATATTTATTTATTTATTTATTTTATAATAAAATTAACAACGTTATTTATTTGTTATTATTAATAAATCAATATATTGAGTTTTGAATTCCTATTATTGTAATAAAATTTCTTATTTAAAAAAATAAAAAAAAAATAAAAATCTTTAAAGAAAAATGTAAAAATGAGCAATTATTAATTTTTTTTTTCAATAACAAAAAAAAATACAAAAACATAAACACTTTATCTTTGAACTATTTTAACTTTTTATTATAATTCAAATCTGGATTAAAGACAAATAAGAAAATAAATATATTATCACATCAATATCATTTTAAATCTTTTATTTTAAACTTGATGAAATTTAGGTAAATCCGGGGTGTTAAGGGATATATATATATATATATATATATAATGAACTCCAATTCAAAGATTCCAAATTTCAAACAATTTTTTTTTTTTTTTTTACATTTTGTTAAAATATTTGACATAAATTTCATCCGACCACAACCAAGCCCCAAATGGGTGGAAATAATTAGGGAGGAGCTGAAGTAATTGATACAAATTTGTTGAATTTTCACCCCCGGCTATATAACGTATATCCACCGTTTTTTCCTTTGGAATATTTATAGAAATGTTTTGTATCCCCGCAAATGAGCATTCTCTATTAACAAGGAAAACACAATTCCGATCAAATCCTGATTTCTTCATTTGATCAGTTTTCCAGTTATGCACACTATTACCAAAATTTATTGTAATGTTAAATGTGTTGTCGCTTGGACAAATAACTAGATTGTAAAAACCAAATATTTTATCTTGCTTACTTATTTCAATATCTATTTGTAAGCTCCTGGTTTCGCCTTGTTCTGTTTTATAAATGGATACATTTCCATGATTTATTTGCAAATCTGAGGTGAGATTGGTATTTTTAGGTTTTATTTTGATGCAGTCCACATTTTCTGGTAAACACAATTCGCATTTGTCCCTTTCATACTTATATATATCTTTAACGTTCTTTTGATTTAGAATTTTTTCATAAAAATGGTAATCTTGATTTCGAAAAGGTACAAGAGCAATATATGGCTCCTGTCCTTCGAGATATGTAACAGTCATTTGATTTAAACCACCCTTTTTTGATGTATAGGGGAATTGTGACCAGGTAAATATTAAACAAATTAAACAAATTAAAGCAAAAATAATAATAAACAAAATTAAATTTTTTGAATCAATCCTTGTAAAAGTTTTTGGTTTGTTGATTTTTTTTCTTTTTTGCTTTTTTTTTTTTTCCTCGGTAATTTTTAATAATGGTTCGCTTTTTTCCGTTGATGATGACGATGATGATAAAGGTGAATTTGATGGGATTGATAAATCTAAATCGGAAGAGCATGGGGAAGAAGAAGATGCGCTTGTTGAAGATGATGTTAATTTGATTGTGCTGTCGATATTCCGAAGAGTAGAGATCAGGTTATTAAATTGATAGAGTATACCCCAATTGACCATCTCAGGGAGAATAAATATTGATTGGATTATTAAACACCAAATAAATGGATATATTATCACATAAAATAATATTGGCACAATAAAATCAGAATTTCTCGTATATAGCCCAAGTAACATTATCGGGTCAACTATAAACGACATTGGCCACCAAAGCTGGTCGACAATTAGAAAAAAGAAAAACAAAACAATAGTAATGGCCATTATTTTTAAAAAAAGACATAAATAGGTGAGTTTAATTTGCCTTGCTTTCTTTAAAATAAGCGAAGTTTCAAACCAAATGATAATTGAAATTAACATAAAGCATTGGGCAATTAAGAATATATTTATGATTATAGTCACCACTAGTTTTAAAATTATAAATAAAAACCCGATGATCAATAACGTTAAAAGGCTGGATATGGTTTGTGACAATAAAAATATTAGCCCGGAATATTGCGAGATGGTTGCTTTTTTTTCAATTTTAATCCATTGGAACGAGATACTAAATATTGAAATAAAAATACAATAAAAGAATAAAAAATTTATGAAAGTTTGTGTATCAAGTCGAAAAAATGTGAAAGATAACCTAGATATTGAATTTTGAATTGAGGCAAATATTAGTAAGATTAAAAATCCTAGAATAAATGATAGTATCTGAATGAGCCATGATCTCAAAGTTAATTTTAAAAAAAAATGCTTGATCTTTTTTTGATTTATTCTTTGATCTGGTGGTCTAATTAAAGCAGTATTTTCATGGCTGATCTCAATTTCTTCATCCTTTTCGTTTTCCTTTCCCACTTCCGATTTTTCATCCATTTCCTTTTGTTTTTCATTTTCACTTTCATTGATCTTTTCCTTTTCCTTTTCCTTTTCCTTTTCCTTTTCCTTTTCCTTTTTTTTGTTCTTTTTCTTTTTTCTTTCCTTTTCCTTTTCCTTTTCGTTTACCTCCCCCTTAATTGTTAAATCTTTCGTCCCGTTGTTCTCCACCAAGTTATGAAAATGTAGATACAAAAACAGATTTATTCCCATCTTGTTCTTTTCTTTTGCAATTCTTTTTTTGAGTGTATATAAATAAATGAACAAGATACCAAAGCACACAACGAGAAAGGTAACGAAGATGGCAACGCATTCTGAAAATGTTAAAACAGAAACTTTATTAAAATAATTTAATAGCGAATATTGGGTTGACTCTGATTCACCCTTCATGTAATTATCTATTTGATCGTTGATTTCCTTTTGGTTGTTGTACATATAGTTTGCAGAATAAAGAGTTACTTGCAGTAAAGTGTTTCCAAGGTATTTGATTTTATTTGAGATGATTTCTTCCAAATTGTCATTCCACGAATGGTACACCCAAGCGTGATTCACGTACGCATACCCAAAGCCGTCGAGGCCGCCATTGGGACCCCATATTTTGCTTTTGTATATTTTAGAGTCTGTACCGCTATGAAAAAAGCCATTGCTGTAAATGTCCTGTATCAAAGGGTGGAAATACGAACCTTTTTGGAACGAACCGTTTTTTAAAATTTTATAGAGCCATGGTGTGTGGCTGGGAATTTCGAGCAAAACGGGCTTGTCCCGCGCTGATCCCATTGATTCCAAATTGACAAATGTTTTGCAGTTCTGAACCCACTTGTGCATGGACGCAGCATTTGAGCCAGACATCGAATATTCTTCTTGATCTAAGAACGCAAACACCACACAGCCCTGAATCCTTTTCCCCGGTGGCTCAACGGTCAAAAGGTTTCGGATCAGCTCAATCATCGTGCCAACGTTTACCATGTCGTCACTCATTCCTGGCCCTGTGAAGACAGAATCGGTATGAGCGCTCAATAGGATGCAATTCTTCTCGCTGTCCGTGCCCCATTTGTTCCAAATGCGAACAAGGATATTCGAAAGGTTCGACATGTGAACCATCTGATTCCTCTCTTCCCAATTCCAGGTGAAAGTAAACTCTGTCGAGTTATCGATTTCGTATTCCAGAGAATTTGTTGACGCAATAACCGTTTTCAACGAGCTTAATTCTTTCATAATTATGGATTTGACTTCTGCATGCGCCTCTGATCCTCTTGGATGTGGGCCTGGCGGTAACGACTTCAAGAAATTGTAGACCCTTGTCGTTGAAAAAACTCCATTTGGCGCTTCTTCGTAATACTCATTCTCGAGAAGATCTTTCTTTTGTAAATCTCGAAATTTTGTGTGTTCAATTAGACGAGGCCCAATCACAAATAAGGTTATCAAAAAGAAAAAAAACGCAAACAAAAGAGAAAAATTGAGCTTGATCTTCATCTTCATCTTCGTCTTTTAACAATAAGAGAAAAACTTTTAGGAATTCTCAAGAACAATTCGATAAAAAGAGGAAAAAATGAGAAAAATAAATTTAGAATTCTTAACTTCAAAAAAGTACAAGAATAACTTGCCATCCCAGAAAAAACAATGGTCAAATGTAAAAAAAATGTGTTTCAATCTATTGAAATTTTATACGAAGAAATAAAGGTGAATTTTTGTTAGTTCTATTTTCTAATTTTTTTACTAACTTTGAAAGAAATAAGCATTTATTTCAAATTTTGAGTGCAACCATTTATGTGAAAAAGAATGATTCAAATCATTTCTTTAATCAAATATATTGATATTTTTATAAATTCTCTCGTATAATATCAGATATTTTCACAACAACTAGAAAAAAGGAATTCAAAAAAATGAAAAAGATTGATCAAGTAAAAAGAGAAATTTATATCATTCATTTCTTTATCTTATGGATAACATTTGATACAATTACTTATTCTTAATTCGGTTTTATATTTAATTCTTTATGGGAAATACTTTGTTTTTAAAATTTTTGATAAATAAATTACTTTTTATTTTGGAAGAATTTCTAAAAGGAATTTTTATTCCTATTTATGTTTAATTCATGAAATTCAAAGTTTTGGATTTCGAAAATAGGTTACTTATTATATTTTTGTCTTGTGAAAGAAAGGTTTAGGGACAAATTCGTTTGATTTTATAATTATTTATTTTCGATTAAAAAATAGAACTCAAAAAATAATTCTTAATCTGATTGAAATTTTTTCTTTTATTTTAGGTTGAATCTGTTGTAACTGTTTTTTGATTCTGAGAATTCAACCCCATTTTTTTAATTTTTGAAATGGAATTCTTTGTTTTGGTTTTGTTTAATAAAAATATTTTAAAAAAGAATTTTGAAAGCAAATAGTATAAAAAATTGTCTTGTATAATAATAATCA
The DNA here is from genome assembly GCA_027625915.1 of Anaeramoeba flamelloides. Lineage (NCBI taxonomy): Eukaryota > Anaeramoebidae > Anaeramoeba > Anaeramoeba flamelloides. Next base: position 3,085,847 of record JANTQA010000032.1, on the reverse strand, counting down.
ATAGTAATCAGGGTAGAAATCCAAGGTAATAAATTATTTGGATTCAGACAAATAAAGAAGATAAAGAAATTAAATCTTCCAAAATAGGATTTTTATTGATTTTTTTTTTTTTTCATTCTTGATTTAAACAAATTTTTATTGGAAAGGTTATCCTTCTTGTGTTTGGTCTTCTAAAAGAAATTTTTTGTTCAAATACACACCATTTCTAGATCTGTTATTTTTGTTTTCTGTTTGATTAATTCTACTCATCACTATAAGCATAATTCTAGATCCAAAACTTAATTTAAAAAAACCAAAATTTTAATCAAAAAAAAATGTTCCCAAAAATTGAAAAGGTTTAATTCAACTCTTAATTACTTTGGGTTATTTTCTTTCCACAAATAGAACATCATGTGATGTTTAGGTTTCAAAGTTTCATTCTCTGGTACCACTCAAAAATTATTTTTGAATAATATTTACACAATTAAAATTTTCAAAATGGTAAAATGTACTTACCCCCTTAAAACAAAAGCCAAGTCAAAAAATTAGGTTGGTTATTAGAAATTTAATAGAATTCTACAAACAATAGTTTAAGACTCAAAATTTATTATGTTTAATTTTTTAAATTTGAAATTTAATAGTAAGTTGTAAACAACATAACTCGGATTATTTTTTCAAATAAAAAATCTCTAAATTTTATATTACAGGAATATACTTCGATAATAAACATTTTATATATATAACAGTTTTTAAAAGGGTTGACAACTTTATTAGATATTAATGAGAATTGAAAAAAAAAAATAGAAGTTTTCATTAATACTTTTTTAATCAGTTTTAAATTGTAAAATTATCGAAATTTTTCTTTCGCATAGTCGAGAGATTATTTGAATCTATATTTTTAACTATCTAAAAAGAATAATAACTAACCAGAAATTATTTAAACTCCTGGACTAACACGTGTATTACTAAAATATACAGTATAAACTGAAATACACCAATTCTTATTTATAAAACAGAATTTAATTTCGAAAATTTTGTAATTTCGATCAATAAAAAGTTTTTTAAATTTAAAAATAAAATAAAAAATTTCTCTACCTATTCCTCAAGAAACTAATAAATTTTAAACAAAGAATTAACAATAAAATTAATTGGAATTCAAAGACTTAGAAAATTCTTAAAAACGAAATTTATAATTATAATTATAATAAATTCTTGAATTCTACAAGTTTGATAACCACTGTTAGATTTTTTTTAATTATAGAGTTAAGAAGAAAATTTGTGAAATTTTCTTTTTATTTCTCAAATTAAAAAAAAATCAACAATTGTTTTGTATGAGTTTTCTGTTTATTTGAATGATCAATATATTTTACAAATAAAACAAAAAACCTAGAGAAATCTACCCTTATGTTTTCGACAATTTAAAAGAATTGAATTAAATCTTTGATTTTACTCTATTCTTTAGAATCCTGGGAAACCTAGATACTTGAGGGCACTTTAAAGCACACCATAAGAATATTTTAAATTAATTAAACACCAAAAAAAATATTTATTAAACAAAAATACTTAAGTTATTCTTCAAGCTCAATAATTCTAAAATCCGAGTGTATACTAACGGATTAAATAGATATTACTATGTACAATATAAAAAATCAAATAAATTTTGTCTTTTATGTTTAAAATATGATCTTAAAGAGATATTAGAAAATATTGATCACTTTTTATGGGTGTCTCCTTCCTATACAAAAAATAAATTAATACTTTATAAATAAATTAAAAGAATAATATTTTAATGAAGTAATTATAGGCCCTGATAGATTAAAATTATTTCCATTAATTAATAATAGTGAAATCTCTGATTTTACACTTAAATTACTCAAAGGGTGATTAAAATAAGAGGATACTTAAAGTGTAATTTGCACTTCCTCATCAATAAAAAAACTTTTTTTTTTTCTTTGGAAAATTTGAATTTTCCAAATATTTAATTTGTTTGGAACTTTATTTGTTAATTTGAATTAAATCTACATGTTTTGGTTGAATTTGATATGTGGTTACGTGAATTTTTTAATAATATTATTTAACTTGTATCAATTTAGATTGGAAATTGTTTCAACCCAAAAAAAAAAAGATTAATTTTGCAATTATTTCTAAAGGTATTTCTAGAGTATTGGGGAATTAACAAAAAGTTTCTCAATCTTTGTTTAATATTTTTATAAGAGGAGTAAACTTCCTATTTTTTTTTTTAAAAGAAAGAATAAATAAAATATATTTTAAAATTTAAAAGAGGTGGGTATACATTTTCCTTTTAATTACAAACTAAATTTTTGAATTCATTAATTCACTCAAATAATAACAAGATTTCGTGACTACTAAAAACCTTTTCATAAAAAAAATACCTTCTTCAGTTACGAGATTATGAATAAAAATATTTAAAAAAAAAAATTAAAAAATTCAATTAAAAACTTTTTTTTTTCTCCTAATTTTTTTTTACCCAAATTAAATTTTCATAAAGGTTTTTTATTGTAAAAATATAATAAAACAAATCACTTTATTTTTAATTATTTTTAAATAATAAGAAAAATTTTTTTTATAAATATTAATTTTGTCTATAAGTTCATTATTGAATAAAAAAAATAAAAAAATATCAAAAAAAATCACAAAATGATTCTTTCAATAATAAAAGAATTTTAATAAAAAAAGTAAACACCATTCAAAAAAAAAAATAGAAATATCAAAAAAAAAAAAAAAATCAAATAATTTCAAAATTCAATATATTTTTCAAAAATCATAATAAAATCGTGTTTCCCTTCTTGTCTATAAATGTTATTACATGTAAAATTATTTATCTAAATAAAAAGAAAAAAAATATAAAACTCGAAAAAAGAAAAATCGGAATATCCAAAATGATGAAATAAATGGTACAAAAAAATTTATTAAGAAATACCTTTACATTTCACAGGTAATTATTGATCAATTTAAAGATAAGATACCATCAATCAATGTTATATATAATTTTTCTCTTTATAAAACTCAACTTTTAAAAACTTCATCAAACATTGAAAAAAATTTTCAGATCTAACAAAAAAGATTACTAAATTTGAAAAAAGGAATGAAAACATCAAAGAAAAAAAAAATGATAAAAATATTTGTCCCAAACAAAATATATTTAAGAGACAAAAATATTAAAATAGATCTTATTAGAATATATTTTCTATTATTTATTTATATATATATATATAATCTAAAAACAAATTATTCCAAAAAATAAAACCTAATGTATTAAAAATAAAAATTGGTAATGTGAATAGCAGAATCATTAAATGTTGATCTGTCATCAAGAAAAAATTATTTTACATTCGGAGAGAACAACACCTAGTATTTCTCTCTACTTTAAAAACATACCGAATTGAAGATTTTATCAAACTATGGAATGATTTATTCGATTGGAGAAATATTTTTTTTTTTTTCTTTCCCATTATTATAACCCTTTTCAGAAGGCGAAAAACAAATTATATAAAGTAAATCCTCAAAGGAGGCGAATATTGTCAATAGAGAAATGTGATGGTTGGTGGTTATAGATGATTTGTTTTCACTTTTTGAAAATGATTTTGTTTAATTCTATATGAATTTAATTTATCGCCATGCAAATAGTTAAATTAGAGAATGCCCAGTGAACAAGTTTTAATAATTCCCAAGACTTGTTATTATTTGAAAAACAATCCTGAATAAAATCTTCATACGTCTTGTTTCCAAAAAAAGGTTTTTACAAAATTTAAACTCTAAAAGATCACAAGTTGTGTTTGTATTTTGAATATTCAACAATATCATTAAATTCACAAGTAGAAAAAATGATGTCTAGATGTTCAAAGGCTTTTTTTGACAAATATAGACATCATTTTTTTTTCTTGTATTTGACTCTCAATGAGAAATTCAAAATACAAACACAACTTGTGATCTTTTAGAGTTTAAATTTTGTAAAAACCTTTTTTTTTTTAAAAACCGAATGAAACTTTTGTTCAATTGATTTCTCAATAAACAGTATTCAATTTCAAGATTTGTTGACGATATTTTGAATTTAATCTATTCTTTGAAGTAATTACAGGTTGTCAATTGTGATTGTCTGTTTTTGGAAGAAAGAATATTTTTTTGGGATGGATCATCAAGTCTTGAAAAAGTATTGAACTTTCGAACCAGTGAATTTGGTTCCATTCTAAGTGTGATTTTAAAATGATTACACTTTTCGATTTTTTGGGTATGCTGGCTGGTTTGAGGGTTATAAGCTCATCGATTGGCTTTGGTTTTCGCACTTCACAAACTTTGATAACATTTGGGATGATTGAGCTGATTTCATATCTCTTGTTTGCACTTTCAACGTACATTACGTGTGTTTTCAAAATGTTGGGGATATTTTTTGAGTTGGAAAAGATTTTATTTTGAATCACACCTAATGAGTAATTATGACTTTTGAGAAATTGGAAAAAGAAAATACAAAAAAAAAACAAAAATTTAATTTAAAAGTTTTTGTTCACACTTGGATAAAAAGTTGTCAAAAAAAAATTAAAGAGTAATTTACACTTTTTCAAGATCTTGAGGATTTGTGGGTTGTTTTGGCGACTGTTCTTTTTCGTTATTCGTCTGATGAGAATTTGACATTTGGAGAATTTTTTTTTCTTTTGTGTCTAATTTTTTTTTGTTGCAAAATTTATTTTTTTTTGCAAAGTTTGGAATTTCTGGTGGCAAAAGTAAATTATTATTTATTTGAAAATAAGACACACTCTTTCTTTTGGTTTTTACTGTGTTTTGTTTTTCGAAGTCCAAGTCTTTAATTTTTTTCACAATTACCAAATTATTGTGAATTTTGTTTTCTTTAAATGAGAATTTTTCTTCATCCAAAGGTCTTTTTCGTGTTATTTCAGATCTCAAATTAAAGTGAAACCCAAAACCCTGTTTGTCTATGTCTAGATCTAAAGGATCATTCTTTTCGATATTTTTCACATGGGATTTTGTAATCGCTCTTTGATTACTATCGATTTTTTCTTTTTTGCATTCGCTTTGATGATGAAAAAGTTTCTTGTCGTTTTGTGTTGGCTGTGTTTTGCCCAGAGTGTTTTCGAAATCCTTTTTCACCGTTTCACCATCGTATTTGTAATTTTGATAATGAGTTAGGCTGAGTTCTCGTGACTTTGCTCTTGTCATTGGTGGCGTATGAGGATCTAGGATGAGTGAATTATTCAAATATTTGACTTGATTCCTGACCTTGTTTAATGTTGATATTGAGCACTTGGTGCCATTTTGGAGATCAATTTTTTTGTGGTAATTGTGCCAGTCGGGGGTCGTATAAAAGAGATTATTGGGAAAAGCCTTTTCAGTGGCGATAATTTCCAAATTTAAAATTTTGACCAAATGAGATGTTTCCTTTGAGGAAAACCTTGAACGTATTCCGTTTTTCCTTTTCATCTGCATTTTGTTGACTTTTTTCTGAACATATTTGAAATTGGCGATAAACCCATAATGGTATTGCTTGAGATTCTTTCGTGGTAAATACCGACTTGAGTGGATGAGAATAGGAACGATGTCAGAGAAAATAGAGTACTCATCCTTGCCAGAACTCCACAGCCATCTTGTGATGACCTTGTCGTTTTCATATGAGAGTTCGTCTGGCGGGATATAAAAACTAATTACCGCATGCTCCAAGAGACTTGTACCAACCTCCTTCCCGACCGTTTCCAAATTCACAGAATTGTAATGGAACGGGCCTATGATAAGATCTTTGCTTACCTCAATAGATTTGTTTGTTGAGATCCCTTGTTTCTTGTTCATAAACCTGTGTTTTTTTGTTGAAATTTTTCTCTCAAGTAATGTGAATTTTTTTTTTTCAGAAGCAGAAATTTTTTAACTTTTTTGTTATAAAATATTTCAATTAAAAAGATTTTTAGAGATTGCAAAAAAAATAAATAAAAACACTTGTTTTTTTGAAAGTATATACTTCAGTTTCAAAATAAGAAAAGTTTTGTTTGTCTAGGAAAGTAGAGGTTTCTTGAGAAATTGAGAAATTGAAAAATAATTTTTTTTTCGTGAAATATGAAAATTGTAAATCAATCAAACATCCAGAAATGAAAATGGTAAACAGTTCCGTTGACTCACAATATTCGAAAAAAACTAAAATTCTTTTGGGAAAAAACTTTTTCTTTGAAAAAAAATTTTTTTCCTTTTAGATTAAAATAATTCTGAAAAATTTTTTTATTATTAATTTCCAATTTTTCCTGACGTTGAGAAATCCAACACTACTCATTAAGTTGATGGACTGTAAAAGGAAATTTTACAATTAGACAACAAATTTTGTTTTGGGAAAAGATTTTTTGAATGAAAATTATTTGATTTTTAAAGACAAAAAGGTACTTTTAAATTTCAAGTATTTCATTAAATTTCAACAAGAAACTAAATACTTTCTTCAGTTTAACCTTGGTCTTATGGTTGTTAAAAAAAAGTGAGGATATCATTTGGCAAAAAAGTTTTTTATTTTTCCACATTTTTAAATGTTTTGTTGCTATAAAGAAGAAAAAGATGATAAAAACATGAATAATTTGAAAAAAAAAACTGAGGTATTTTTTTAATTTCTCTCCATATTCTCTTTGGTTGGAATTTTTTTAAAAGAACATTTTTTGGCTTGTGTTCAACGCTTAATTCAAATTAAAAGTCTTATTTCTTTTTTCTCGTAAGCTGACGAAATGATCATTGAAACAGACAATAAACAATAAGCGAAATGGTGTTGATTTCCATCAAGTTCTAACAATAAAAAAAACAATTCTGATAATGTAGGATCAAATTCTTTTATGACTTAAAAATTTAGAGTTATCTTTACAAGAAAAAAATTTTTTCATAACCACAATAAAAATTTTGCAAAAAACTGAGAAAATTACAAAATATTATGGAATAATTCATTTGATAATTAAAAATTTTAATAAAACATTAAATGTTTTACCTTCAAAACCGATTCGGTCTTAGTAACAACTGGGAACACTTGATGTGGTGTTTTATTTTAAAAGGTTGAAGAAAAAGGTACTGGTTTTATTCCCGATTCTTGGCTATTTTTAAAACAGAATTTTAAAAAATTTTGATAGTTTTTATTTATATGAACATAGAAAACACTACATTTTTTTTTAGTAAAGGCTAAAATTATATTGAAAACCAAAGGATTTGTTTAATAATCAACCACATTATCGGTTTTCATTCATAATTTGTTTTTTTTTCTGTATATAAAGTTGTGTAAATAACCCATGTTGACAACCTTTAACCCATTACGAAATTTTACTCGTGTTTTTTTTTCAGACTTTGGTATTGGAAGACCAGAAATCACTTATAGATTCTTGGTTCAGATCTAAATTAACTTTAGAGTTTAGATCTTTGATTAATCAAAATGACTCAATTATATTAAATTCTTTTGTTTCAAAAATTTCATCATATTTACAAAATTTCTGAGATTAAATGATTTTTTTACTAAAAATTTAAAAAATGAAATTAGGTTATTTTTTTTGTCAAAAAATTACATTTTAATCTATTAATATCTTCATAATTCTTTTTTTTAAAATTTATTTAAAGAACCATATTTCTTGTTTATATACTGTTTTCATCCCATTGATTTGTTTCTTTTATTTCTAGAGTCATCCAATATTTTTTACATGAGTTAAATTTTAGTAATGGGTTAAAATAAAAAATACGGGTTAGTTACACCTCATTATTTTGTAAAAAAGTAAAAAAATATTTTTCAAATTTTGTAAATCATTTTTTTTTGGCGTTTTTATAATAATTCACAACCAGGAAAAAAATTTTTTAAACAAAATTAAACATTTTTGAATTTTATAGTTTTTAATAACTTCACCTTAAAAAATATTATTGGTTAATAAGGGATCTTTTTTCAAAACTATTTTTCAAAGGTATTATACAATTTAAGTTGTTAACTTCAGTTTTCCAGGTTAGATTCATATTTTTTTAGAAACTAATATTTTCTGTTTCACTTTTAAGGCACAAACTTTCAACTAAATTTAAGACACAATAAAAAAATCTAAAAGTAAAGACAAAATTTAGATTTTTTTTTTCTACAATTTATTTTACTAGAATCTGAATTTTATACCTTAATTTGAGATTTTTTTTGTGCCTTAAATTTTGTTGAAAGTTTCTATCTTATACACGGAATTTTCTGTAGCAAAAAATTCGAAATTTTTTGTTCTTCACAGGTAATACGCTATTTTATTAAGTTTTAAAAGTATTTAAATTTTGCTGAATATCTTTCAAATAGGGAATCGATTATTTTGACTATAAAAGAATTAATCATTGATTTAAATTTGAAAAAATAGTTTTTTTGATGATTCCCTAAGTTTTTTTTTTAGTTTTGGAAATAAACTGGAAATTTTATTTTCTTATAGGTTGATTCCAAAAAGTAAAGAAAACCCCTGTTATTTTTTCCAGAATTTAAAAGAATTGGGTAAAATCTTTGTTTTTTCTCAATTCCATTGAATCCTCAAAAACTTTCACATTTTTAGACACTTTTCTATTGCATTTTTTCACATCTGAGAAAGGTAAAAAGATATATACAGTCAGTTTCACATTTAAGGCACAAACTTTCAACGGAATTTAAGGCACAAAAAAATCTCAAATTAAAGCACAATTTTTTAGATTTTTAATTTTCACAAATTATTTTTACTAGAATTTGAATTTTGTGCTTTAATTTGAGATTTTTTTTGTGCCTTAAATTTCGTAGAAAGTTTGTGTCTTAAAAGTGAAACTGACTGTACATATAAATAAATATATACAGATAGTAAGTAATTACATTATAGCCTTCTTAAATAATGGGAATTTACGATTTCCTATTTAGTGTATGTATGTATGTGGGGGGTTACATCTAAAACCATGAAAATAGCTTTATTTTCTATTTTGAAATCACCAAAACAATACAAAGTCTATTTTTTGTTTAAAACCCTTGAAAATAATAAAATCTTTAATTACTGAGCAAAAGAATTAATTTTTTTTTAAATTACTATTTGGGGAAGAAAAGTCGTCAAAATTTAAATTTTTTACTAATTTAAATTTTGATCAGCTCAGATAAGCTTTTGTGTTTTGATTACACACGCATATTACACACATATATATATATATATCCCTTAGCACCCCAAATAACCTAAAAAAAATTTAAAACAAAAATTTTAATTTGAAATGTTATCAAAGGATAATAAGATATAGAATTGATAAAGGTTTATCTTAGTTAGAAAATTTTATAATTAAAAATCTTATAGTTACTTAAGATAAAAAAATAACTTGAAAAAAATTTTTCAACATTGGGAATTTTTTTTTGGTTATTGTGATTTTATTATTTTTCCAAATTTTGTCAAAATAATTTTTTTTTTTTTTTTGAAAAGTTTGTCTAGACATCAAAAACATCTTAGTTTTAACATTTAAAACACAGCATACTTTACTGGAATTTTTCTGGGGCCCTTTGCACCCCAAAATTGCCTAAAATGCTTGATTAAATAATTTATTCATTATAAAAGTTATTATAACATCACATAGAAAAATTGTTTTATCTACTGGTTACTATTCAATATCAATTTCTATATTAGATTCTAAATAATTTAAAAATAAAAAAAAATATAAATTAAATTAGAAAAAAAAATCAAATTTTTTTTCATTGCAAAATTTTACAATTTTTTCAACAAGATTTTTTTTCAATTTTAAATTATTTGGCCAATAGTTGGAGTCAGATTAATTATTGATTTTTTTTTTTTACATTTTACAATTTTTTAATTTTTGACTTTTTAAAATCTAGACATAAAATAAACAATATTGTTGAATTAAAGACCATATATCAGAACTTATTTAACAAGATCTGGATTTATTTATTAAGGAAAAACCCAAATATCGCAAATATTTTTATTCAAATTTTTACCAATAACAAAATGCAATAAAAAAATTTGGTTTCGGAGATTATTTTATTATATTGGAATAATATTTAAGAATTATTTTTAATTTTATTTTAAATTTAGGTATAAATATTTTATCGATTAAAAAGTAATTTATATTTGTTTTATTCCAATTTAATAAATTGAAATTATTTTACAATTTTTTTTTATTTTTTTTGATTTTCAATTATTATCTATTGCTTAAATAAAAGTTTTAGAAAATTAATCATATCAAAAGTTTAATTTTGGCCTAAAGAAATAAATTTCATTTTTCTCTTAATTAGATATTTATTGAAATTTTTTCTAAAAAAAAAAAAATTAAATTTCAAAGTAATTTATTTTTTTATTTATTTTTTTTATCATAAAATTAACAAAATTGTTTGGTGGTTATTATTAATAAATTAATGTTTTGGGTTTTGAATTACTATTAAAGTAATAAAATTTCTGATTTAAAAAAATACAATAAAAATAAAAATCTTTAAAAAAAATGTAAAAATGAATAATAATTATTATTTTTTTCAATTTCAAAAAAAAAATTAATAACTTAACTACTTTATCTTTGAACTATTTTGACTTTTTATTATAATTCAAATCTGGATTAAAGACAAATAAGAAAATTAATATATTAGTAGATCAATATCATTTTAAATCTAATTTAAAAAACTTGATAAAATTTAGGCAAATCCGGGGTGCTAAGGGGTATATATATATATATATATATATATATATAGAAACATTTATTTTATTAACCGGAAAATAATTAAAAAAAAAATATTTTTTTTTAAACAAGCTTCAAGATTCAAAAGATCCTATAATTCTTTTTCAAAACTTAATATTAACTTTTTTTTCTACCTCTCCTTTGATTCTAAGTTTACTTGTATATTATTATTATTATTTTTTTTTTTTTTTTATTATTACCCCTTGCAAGAAAAATTGTGATTTATTTTCGAAGATAATAAATCAATCAAGTGTATACATATTTTTCAAATGTTAGTTTTTGAATAAAATACAATTCTCCTCGAATATTTTTTCAAAAAAAAGTATTTTTAAGATTTTATTTTTTATATAATTTTTATAAAATCAAACATAAAGATGTTCGATAATTCAAAAAATGGTTAATCTGATTAAATCATAAAAACAGACAGCTATTGACTTATAAAATAAATTGAAAAAAAAATTATATTGTCAATTTCATTATTTAACTTTTTGTAAAAAGTATTATTTCATAATTCTAAATTGGAAAATTGAATTATGATTACATCCAAAAAACTCAAACACATATCATCAAAATAAAAAATGATTTAAAAACGATTTAATAAACATTTTAATAATGAATATACAACCGGTTAAACTTCTAAGACACAAACTATCAACGAAATTTAAGGTGTAAAAAATCTCAAATTAAGACACAAAATATAAATTCTAGTTAGAAAAACTGTATAAAAAAAAATTCTCAAAAATGTAACCTAATTCTAGATTTTTTTAAATCTTAAATTTCGTTGAAATTTTCTGTCTTAAAAATGGGACTGGCTGTAATATTATCACTGGTGTTGATTTTTTTAGCTTAGGGTTATGTCTTATCTTGAAAAGAAACCCCCTTTACAAACCATTAACATATAGTAATATTTTTTATGTATTTATTTTATAAATATAATTTTTTTAGTATTATAAAAAAACAATATCTATTTTAAAGATTATAAAATTTGGGAATAATATTCCAAAGAAAAAAAATACTCCGAAAGGTTATAGTATATCAAACATTTTTTAGTTTTTTAAGATTGTAAAATGATTAGTAATAAATATTTTGATCTTGGTATTTTACTAGATTGATGTTTGAAAGGCAAGTTTATAAACTCGAAAAACAATAAAATATTAAAGAAATCAACCATAATTGAAAAAAAAAAAAAACATATTTGATACTTAAGGGTTATTTAAAATAGAGCCATGTTATGTGTGGGGTATATAGGGTAAAACATTCATGAATTGTTTTTTTTATCTTGGGAGAACTAAAAGAACTTTTCATTTCAAAATTTTTGGATTCGTGATTTTGAAGTGTATGTTGGTTATAATATCTCTAAGCCAGTTATTTTTCCATTAAAGCCCTAATCCCAATTTAAAAGCAAAGCATGTACTTTTTTTTTGTCATTTTTATTCAATATCCGTTTTCAAAAACCCCTTGAAAAAAATATTACCTGAAATTTAAAAATGGTAATTATTCAAACCTAGCCAAATCTTTGGTTCAAAATTATAACTTAAAGATATTCCAAAAAAGTTAATTTATAAAAAAATGAGAAAAAAAAATGGCCATTTTCAGCTTTTAAACTGGGACTAGGGATTTAAGTCAAGTATTATCGGTTGGCCAACAAAAAACTTTGAAAAAATCAAGTTTTATCAATAATCACTGGGTTGTGGTTTGTAAGTAACAACTTATAATGAAGAATCTGATCTTCAACATTTCTAATTTCGAAAAATTTGAAATGTTATTGTTCTTCTGGATCTCAAGAAATAATAAACATAATTCAACAATGTTTTGATACAGAAGTCTCCTACAATGACTTTAATTTAGATAGCCCTTAATAATGAAGAATAGTTTCGTTCTAAATTCTACAAACTTTTTAGGATCTTTAAAACTCACTTATAAAAAATATGTTTATTTTGACAATAAACATAATTATACATTAAAATTTGGATTTTATTTTACACTTGACTCTAAAAAGTCACTTTCCAAGATCTTAAAAACATACCTAAATATATAAAATAATTAATTTTAATTTTTGAATCTTTTGTGAATTCTAATTAAATAAAACTCAGTTTTTACTAAGAGTTGACATTATTGAGTTGGAATTAATGAATTTCATCGTGATTAGCAACAAAAAATTAATTACTAAAGGTTATTTAAAAGTAGTCGGATTAATATCTTTTTAGATGTGTATGTAAGAACTTTTTAACTCAGGTTTATAAAAAATCAAAAAACCCAAGAAAATACTCCCAAAAACAGCCTTGTTTGTAAATTTATTTATTTTAATCTTTAAATAATTTCAAGCCCTATGATCCTGAACCAACTTTAATATTTATCTTTTAAATTTTAGTGCCTTAATTTGTTTGTGGCCCACAGCCTAAACTTTTTTTTCGACGGTTATTTTTTATATAAAAGTAGACAGATAATTTAACAAGGTATTTTTTTGGAGAACAAGTCTTATTTTGAGTATAAGGTAAATCTAAAGTGTATTGACTAGACCCTCAAATTTTAATTTTTGGAATGGAAAATTATTCATTTTTTTCACAGCCCAATGAAGAGATTCAAGGAAGATCGTAATGAGAAATAACAGATGAAGTTTAACAAAATTGTTTATGAAAAAATGATTAATTCAAAATGAATTTTGATCTCTTTCACATTTAAGAAAATTCAAACTTCAATTTTGTTAAAGTTCCACAATTTTGATTTAAAATTATGTACCTAAGAGTAAAGTTTGTTCCGTTTACTCAAAATGTTCTACATTTTTTACTTTTATTTTTCAAAAATTTTTTTTTCTTTATTTTTTGATAAATCAAATGTGGAGAAAAAAGAATCAAGAAACCAAACGTTTAGCTTTTGCAAATAATTCACTACTGAACGAACGCTATGTAAAAAATGAAGTAACTAATTCAAAATACAAATGGTGGAATTTTATTCCTTTGAATCTTTGGGAACAATTTGGGTATGTAGCTGTCTTTTGTTCTTTCTTTCTTTTTTTTTTTTTTCTTTTCTTTTTGTTTTTTTTAAAAGAACAAAACAAATTAAATTCAGATCGATTTCAAAAAAAAAACCAACTCATTTTTCGATCAAAATAAAATGGTTCTCAAAAACATAATTCAACACCAAACAATTAGATCAAAAAAAATTTCATTCCTTTCTTTTTTGGACAAAAAAATTATTTACTGTTTAATTTTTTCTTTCTTATTTTTTTTTTTTAATTATTTTTAACAAAAATCTTCAAAACTGACTAGACGATTCATGAACCAGTATTTTTTATTGATTGCTTGTTTGCAATTGTGGACCGAAATTACTCCTGTTGATCCAGAAACAACATGGGGTCCATTAGCCTTTATTTTCCTATTAGCGGCACTTAAGGAAGGCTTGGATGATTTAAATAGGCACAAGGGTGATAAAAAGGCGAACGAGCGAATGTATCATATCATTCGAGACGAAGAACCGATGGACGTGATGTCGAAAGACATATCTGTTGGTGACATTTTATACTTGGAAGAAAATATGGAGTCGCCTTGTGATATTGTTTTGTTATCAAGCTCAAATGAAGACGGGTCTTGCTACATTCAAACAGCTAATCTGGATGGTGAAACTGATCTTAAACCACGAATTGGTTTACCTAATACTGCTTCCTTAGGTACCGATGAAGCTCTCTGTAGTTTTAAGGTTTGCTTATTAAATTTTTTTTTTTTTTTTTTTTTTTTTTTTTTTCCCTCTCTTTCTCGCACTATTTCACACTTCCAAACAGAGACAAATTCCGAGAAAACTCGAACAATTTTTTCGATTTTTTTTTTCTTCGTTGTTGAAACCTCAAAAATACCTTTTCAAAAAACTCTGTTAACTTAAAATTTTAAAAATTCTAATTAAAAAAACATAACAATCAAATGTAAACCACAATAAAATTTAAACCAAAAATGAACATAGGGCTTAGTTGAATGTAAACCACCAAACCCTGATATTTACGTTTTTGATTCAAGACTCAAAATGCAACCAGACGCTAGCGAAGAAGAAATTTTATCATTATCTGTTTCTCAAATAATTCTTCAAGGTGTTCATTTAAGAAACACAGAATATGTTTATGGCTTGACTGTATACACTGGTAACCAAAGTAAGCTCGGGATGAATAAATTAACACCAGATACAAAATGGACCAAAATTGATAAACAAATCAATCGAACAACACTAGTTATTTTTGCCTGCCAATTTTTGTTTCTTTTGATCTTTGGAATTACTGGTGGCGTTTGGAAATCAAAAACTGGGAAAGATGTAATATTTTTTTTCTTCTATTTTCTTTTGATCTTTTTTTTTTTCTTTTATATTCTCTTTATCTTTTTTTTAATATATAAAACTTTCATAAAAAACTGATTTTGAAAAATGTGAACATTTTTGAGGCTATAATCCAAGAAAAGGAAAAACACAAAATCCAAATTAAAGAATGTAAATAAATAATCTTAAAAATTTTTTATGATAAGGCTACAATACTTTGAAACATTATCTGAATTTATATATTTGTTTAGAAAATCTAGGCACCCTCGGACACTGACAAAAATTTCAATTACAAGATCCATTGTTAAGAAAACACAGAGATAAATAGATTTAATTGATCAAAGCAGGAATGGTAACGTGATTAGAGCAAAAAACTTAAAAGTCAAAAACTGAAACCTTTAAAAAACTGTTGTATGCTTTTTTTTTTTAAATTAAGATTAATGGTGGAAAATCATTATTCTTTTTCCTCAAAACAATACAAGCAAAGTAAACTTGCTTACTCTACGGAAACCTAACATATGAGTTTCAGTTTTGAATCAACTTTCAATTTTTTTAATTGACAAAAACAAAATTTATTTTATAAAAAAGTTTTTTTATTTTTTTTTTTTATATTTTTATTATTGAAGAAATGTAAATTATGCTCTAAGTGTCCTTTTACTTAAATTTCCTTTCAGAAATTTAAGAGTAAAATCAGAGATTTCACGCCTATTAATTTTTGAAAAGAATTTTAAACTGTCTTGGTTTAAAATTAGTTCATTGGTATTTATTTCTTTTAATTTACATTGAAATATTAATCTATCATTTTCCTATGAAGAACACATCCATATAAAAAGATCAATATTTTCTATTATTTGTTTGTGTTCACAGTTTTAAACTATAAAGTATAAAATTTATTTGATTTTTTTTTTTATTACACAGTAATAACTATTTAATCAATTAGCGATAGGTCATCAATTTTAGAATTGTTGAACTTGATGGATAACTTTTATATTTTTAAGTTGTAAATAAAGAATTTTGATTTCTTATTGATGTTAAATATTGTTTTCAGGTGCCATCGAGTGTCGTAGAGTATCTATCTTTTCCAGAATTCAAAAGAATTAAATAATGAATTCTAAGATTTTCCCCCATTCTTTTAAATTCTGGAAATCGCCGTTAGCTTTTCTTGAGTTTTCTGTTTATTTATGAAGTGTTCTAGGTTTTTTTGAGATTCTCTATTTTATTTCAAAAAGTAAAAAAACCTAACGAAACTTCCAACTTGTGAAAACTCAAAAAACCTAACGAAAATCAATAGATTTTTGAAATAAACCGAAAATTTCAAAAATTTTCTTTTTATTTCTTAAATTAAAAAAAACCTAATGACATTCCCAACTATTAGAATTCAATAAAATAATTATATGTGTTTTTAGAGATTTTTTTTTCAGTCAATTAAAAATACCGAATTCCAGTTAATTTTATTATTTATTCCCAATTGAATTTTATTATTTTTACAAATAATGAAGAGTCAAATTTTTTAATTTTTTTTTTTTTTTTGTTTAGCCAAATTAACATATTTTCAATTTTAAATTCTGTTTTGTAAATTAGAATTGGTATATTTCTGTTTATTTTACATATTTCAGTCATAAAAAGTTTATATATTTTCTCAAAAATTAACAAATTTAATTGAAATGTATAGTAAAATGTTTAATGATAATTGGTTTGATATTTAATTTTTATTATTTTTTTTTTTTTATAATAATTTTAACCCTATTTTTCTGTTTTTTCTTTAATTTTTGTAAAAACTAATTCAACTCTACAAAAAAAAATCATCTAATAACATTTAAAATTGAGAACAAAAATTAATAAATTAAAAAATGATCATAATAATTTTTTATTTTTATTTGAAAATAAAAGGAATGGGAATTTAATTTCAAGAAAAAAAAATTAAAATAATGAAAATTTGTTGATGATAATCTGTTTAACAATACTCAAAAAATCTTTTAATTTTTAACTTAACTTTCAAAAAATAAAATCTAATTTATTAAAATAAAAAATTTCAACAATTTTAACAAGATTAAATTTGAAAAAAAAAAAAAAAAACCCTATCGTCAGTGGGTAAAGCGCCAAAACAATCAAAAAAGCTGACAAAATCTATAATTGAAAAAAGTCTTAAAAAAATACTACTGTAGTTATGCTTTCTAGAATATTTAAAAGACTTTGATATTATTTGAAAAAAAGGATAATAAACTTTAGGGTTGTAATTTTAATTTTATAAATTTATTGAGATGTCAAACTATTGTATTTGGAGATTTCAAAAATGAAAAATGTTTCCCAGTTCTTTTTTAATTGTTTCAAAAAGAAATATAAATTTTAATGATTATAATTATGATTTTATTGATTAAACAAAGATAAATAAATCTAATATTTTACAAAAGATTTTGTCAAACATTGGAAGAATTTATACTTTATAATAAGCTAATAATCAAAACTTTTTTAATATTGTTAAATTTAAAATTTGTCAGTTAGTTTGTTTTTTTATTTTATTTTTATTTTATTTTTAATTGTTTGTCCAATTTTTTTGATATTTTTGATAAGACAATCTTTTGATTTTATTAACAAAATCAATAATGAAAACTAATCATAGTTTCATTTATTATTTTAAAAATAAAGTTTATTGATATTCTTTACAAAACTAGCAATTAAAAAATTAGAAAATTAAATTAAAGCTAAATTTTAATTGTCTTCCATTCTTAAACAAACAAACAAACAAATGAATAAATAAACAATTTATAATTTTAACTTTTTTTACTTTAAAAAATTAATTTTGATTTTCGATATCTTCTTTTGTTAACGAGATGGGATAGAAAAAAAAAAAAAACAATAGAAATAACGAGTTTTAATACATTTTTCTACGCAATTAAAAAGATTATTTTTTTAAAACTTAATCTTTTTATTCTAAAAGTTACTCAGATATTAATAAATTACTTTAATACAAATCATATTAAAAAAAAAAAAAATGTTTCCACACTCCCTTCATAAAATGAATATAATAATAAATAATAAAACAATAACTAAAAAAATGTATAACCAAAAATAAATAAAAACTAATAACCAACAACAAATAAAAAAAAAACAAAACAAAACAAAATAACTTTTATTATTCTAAAAAAAAATTAAAAATCCAAAAATAAAAAGAAATTTTATCTTTATTACCCAGAAGACGAACGATGGTTCCAGCCTTTAGTTATCCCATTAAGATTTATGTTATTAATGTCACTTATGATTCCCATTTCCTTAAAGGTAACTTTGGATATTTGTAAATATATATATGCCTCCTTGATTAATTGGGATTTAGAGATGTGGGATGATGAAAATGAAATGGGCGCGCATGCGAGTAACACTGCAATTAGTGAAGATCTGGGGCAGATCGAGTACATTTTCAGTGACAAAACTGGGACCCTTACTGAAAATATCATGGAATTCAAAAAATGTAGTATCTTTGGCAAATCATATGGAACAAAGCATCGAAATTCATCTGCATTGGAAGATCCAGAATTGTTACAAGCCATTAATGAACAAAGGCCAGAAGCTATCCTATTTTTCAAAAACTTGGCATTAAATCAATCCGTTGTTCCATCATATCCAGAGACGGATTCTGATGATGAAGATGACCTTTCTGATTCTGATGAAGATCAAGAAATCATTTACAAGGCATCAAGCCCAGATGAAGAGGCACTAGTAAAGGCTGCGTCTAAATTGGGAATTAAATTCACTGAAAGGAAAACTGATCTACTGACAATTGTTGTTAATAAAAAGCCGATCCAATACCAATTGATCCAAACTTTGGAATTTTCCTCTGAAAGGAAAAGAATGTCGGTGCTAGTTCGGGAAGTTGATAGCAGGCAAATCTTTCTATTTACCAAGGGAGCAGATGATGTGATCTTGGAAAGAATAAGGGAGGGACAGGAAATAACAAAGACCATAAAGCATTTAGAAAGGTTTGCCAAGAACGGGCTAAGAACATTATTGTGCGGCTACAGGACGGTTTCTGAAGAGAAATTGGAAGAATTTTTAAAAGAGTTTAAAAAGGCCAACAACGAAATCGAAAATAGAGATGAGGCGTTAGAAAAGGTCTTTAGTAAGTTTGAACAGGACTTTATCCTCTTAGGCGCCACTGCCATTGAAGATAAATTGCAAGACGAAGTGCCCCAAACTATTAGGATCCTGAGGGAGGCAGGGATCAAATTTTGGATGCTAACTGGTGACAAATTCAGTACCGCGGTGCAAATTGCCAAATCCTGTAATCTGATGCCATACGACGGGCTCCTATTCCCCATTGAAGGCGCCGATCAAGGGGAAGTGGAAAATAGCCTCGACAAAATCTCTGAAGAGGTGCAGAACCTGGAAAAAAATTTCTATCTTATTGTGCAGGGCTCAACGTTAAAAATCGCTCTTGGTGAGGTCAAGCATAAGCTATTAAATCTCTCTCTACAGGCAAGCTCTGTTATTTGCTGCAGAACAACCCCCCAGCAAAAGGCCGGCGTGGTGCAAATGGTAAAGGAGCTGGGCAAAATGACACTCTCAATTGGCGACGGTGGTAACGACGTAACAATGATCCAAACGGCGCACGTAGGTGTAGGCATCGCAGGCAGGGAGGGGCTACAGGCAGTGCGCGCATCAGACTACTCCATCTCAAGATTCAAATTCCTCAGAAGACTAATGCTGGTACACGGGCGTTATTCATACTACCGTACCACCTTCCTTGCCCAATATTCCTTTTATAAATCCATTTTCTTTTGTGTCATCCAATTGGCCTTTAACTTTTGGACAGGATTCTCTGGAATGTCCTTTTTCAATAGCCTGTCAGTAATGACCTATAATGGCGTCTTTACTGCAATCCCCATTTTCTTTTTCCTCTTAGATAAGGATGTATCCGAAGAGTCTGTATACCTGAACCCCCATCTCTACAGGGACTCCAGCCAGGGCAGATTTTATAATAAAAAGACCCTCTTTTGGTGGTTTATGCGAGCAATCTATCAGGGCATTTTAGCAATGGTTATGCTCGCAGGCATATACCAAGGCAGAGGATACATTTATCCAAGTGACGGATCTGGTATTGATAACCAATTGCTTTCAATGACAGGGTTTACGATCGTTATCCAAATCCAGACTTTTACAATGGCGCTCGAAACAAAGCATTGGACCTTCTATAACCACTTCATCATTTGGGGATTTTTGGTGTTCTTTTACATTTCGACAATCATTGCAAATACGCTCCCAAATTTGGAAATTTATTATCTCCTGTTTAGAGCCTATTCAGACCCAATCCATTGGCTATCCTGCGTTTTAATCAACACAATAGTGCTAGCCCCAGTGATCATTGCCAAATATTGGTCCGCACAATACATCCCCAATAGAGCAGACCTCGTCAGAGAACGCGAAGTCTACTATCGTTCACGTGGCTTGCCCATCAATGCAGCTGATGCAACTATTTTAAATAACCTTAATTCCACAGAAGGCAGAGTAATACCAGCCTATAACTCTTCAGATTTTGGTATAAATGGCATCCTCACACCATTCAAAGATTGCTTTGGTAAAAGTGACTTTGAAGAGTTGAACAAAAAGGACCCTTTGACAACACTAATTATTGAAAATATTCAAAATGATATCTTGAAAAAAAAGAATCAAGAAGTTAGAACTCAAAGGGAATTAGATAGGAAAGAGAAAAATATTGGCCTGAATAAATCAAATTCAGATGATTCTTCAAATAGCGATTCTTCAACAACAGCATCCTCAACAACAGAAGACGAGGATGATGAATTAAACAATTAATATTAAATTATATTATTTTATTTTTTTATTTATTTTAACTTTTATTTTCAAAATTACATAAAAATAATCAAAGCCAATTATTTTTTTTATTTTTTTTTTTGTAATTTTTGATTTATTAAAAAACTAATTCAGAGGTAGTACAATTTTATAAAAAAGGAAAACTCAAAATAAAATGCCTTGACATGTGTTGTTAACATATTGACTTTAGATTATTTGAAAAAATTCGAGTTTAATTTTCAGATTTCTTGATTTATCTTACTAGATCTTCAAAAATTCTTTAATTTTAAAACTGAAAAAAAAATAAATAAATTAAATGAAACTTTAAAATAAGGTGAAAGAATCATTTATTTGATTGATTTGATTTCGTTTCGAACCAAAAAAAGCAATAACCCTCTAATTTTCAATTAAAATTGATTTTGTTACAAATGAAATACTTTTCAAAAATAAAATTTTTTTTCGATCACAAAAAAACAAAAAGTAAAAAAAAAATAAATATATAAACTTTGGAAAAAGTAAATAGTGATTTAAAATCAAATTTATCGGATAATATAAATTAAAAAGGTCTGAATGGATTGAGAGTTGATTTTTTATCTTTCTTGATGGATCAGTTCCACTTTATTTTATCTGAGGAAATAAATATTATAATAAAATGAAAGGTATCAGATTCAGAAGCCATATTTTAAATCTTGAAAAGTAATTTAATTGATGAAAGGTCTTATTACTTCTTAATTTACATCATAATTTGATTTTATTTTGACAATTAAACAAATGAAATTTTTTTTAGTAAAAAACTTAATAATCTGAATATAATTTTTAACGAAAAAAAAAATAAATTCAAATAATTATTAGAAAAGAGTAAGAAAAAATAAAAGTAATTATTTAACAAAATACTATTTAGTATTCTAAAAAAATAAACTGTTAAGAAATTAAGTTTTGTGATTAATTACTGAGTAGAAATCAATTATATTAGTAAATATGGTTTTATAGTATCAATGAAAATATTAAAAGAAATTTAATTGCCTTGTACATAAGAGGAATGAGAATTCATTTTAGACAATCAATAACCAATCACATTAACCAATTTTGAAATTTTGAAGAACAATTATTATCTTTTAATTTTAAAAATAACCCTTTTTTTTATCCCAGAAAAATTAATACTGGGAATAAATACCATGGTAATAAACTCAAAAAAATATAAAACACAGAAATTTTGATTGTTCTAATTTTTTAGTTATATTAATTAATTAGTAAATTTCTTTTTGATTTTTTCTATTTTTACTTCATAAATACGCAATCAGAATAATAATTTTCTATTATTTCTTTAAATATTTAACTAAAAGTTTTTAACTATTAAATTTTACTTTATAATTAGAGGACATATTATATATAATTACAATTGATAACGTTTAAAGGTATAAAAGGATTCTCATATGAAAGTAAAAAAAAAAAATAAATGATGGTCTGATCTAATTTACAATTTGTAAAAATGTTTTAAATGTATCTCCTTTACTACCAGAATAAATAGGTAATTTATTTTAATAACAAAAATTCTTTGTCTTTATGTATAAAATATTAGTATTTTTGAAACGATTTAAAAATATGATTTTTAATAATTTCACGTTTAAAGAATAAAAAATAAAACTATTTTCAGGTAGGATAAATAAAATCTTTATAATAAACCGAAAAATACAAAATTTCAGATCTTTTACATTAGTTTAATCGAATGGTGTCTTACTTTTGTTCTGGATCAAAAAAAAAAAAAAACACAGGAAAAGAAAAAACTATAGTTCATAATAGGAAAACTTTGAAAAAATCATTTATTATTTTTTTTTCCCCCTTAAATAGGGTTTTAATTGAAGTGAATTCGGCTAAAATACCCTTAAATATTACAAACTCATGACAATCTACAAATCCGTAATTAATCAAGAAAAAATTATAAAAAAATTGAGTAAAATACTATCGTTTCCAAGTTTTTAAATTAATCATAAAAAATTGACATCTAAACTCAATATCAAAACGAAAAAAAATAAAAAAAAATCAAAGAATAATTTTTGTATTATTAAACTAAGGTTTTATTTTTCAAAATAAAAATTATTATTATTTATTTTTCATTACAACAACTTTAACTGGTGATGTTAGAAGAAATTTTTTTTTTTCTTTTAGATTGGTTACAATGATTCCTCTAATTTCTTGTATTCCTGAAGAAATCGGAAACAAATTAATTTTTCTTGTAATTTTTGTTTTTGGTGTCACTTCCCCAAGATCTAAACCTGACTTGCCATTTATAATAATTCCATGCATTTGTTCATATAAAAAGGAAAGTTTTAAAGGCAAAGTATCATTTGAACAATTTTTGATACTGCAATCAACTTGAAACATTTCTTCTAAATAAATATTTTCAGGAATACCATGGATCGATATTTCAATTTCTTGCCGCTTTGGTAAGGTTATTTCAAGATCATTAGTTTTATATTTCCCAGTGTTACCGAATCTGCCCCTCCACACAACACTTAAATTTCCTATTACTGTAACATGCTTTTTTAATATTTAAATTAGATATTTTTGATCGATTATTGTTTGTTCAAAAATTGGAAAATAAATTAAAGTAATAAACAAAAACAATTTAAACATGATTTGTTTTTTTTTTTTTTTTTTTCATTGTAAGAGTAAAACAAGTATTTCTATTATAAAAAAATGTTTTTGATATAGAAATATTTACTTTTGCCTTTTCTTCCAATCCTTCAAGAGGTGTCAATTTATATAAATATTGCCTTTGATCTCCAAAATCTAAATGAACTTTACCAGTAAAAGTTTCTTCTTTATCAAATTTTTTTGATGATATTGTATTACAATTATGCACTTTGAAACACGGTGTTGGTTCCAATATAATATCCTTTATAAAAATCACCTTTTTTGTACGATTTTTTATTTGCACTTCTAAAAAAATGGATGAGTCAATGATTACAGTTGAAGTTTTCAATTGAATGGGATTTAAGATTATAAAATCAAGCTGTGTAGATGTAGTAAATTCAATTTCTGGCTCTGGACTAAACGTTACTTCAATGTTTAATCTATATAAAATAATTTAAATAAATTGTTAGTTTTTAATCGGAAAAGAAAATTGTGATTTGTTTTTTTTGAAATTAATTTTGTTGGTAATTGTTTTTTTAAAAGAAAATAAAAATTTTTTTTTTATTTTTTGAGCTTTTTAAAATTAATTCGAAATGGACTTATACTAATCCAGATTGCCCACCCAGCCCCAATTTAAATTATTCTTAATGAAATCCCCAAACAAAGACAAATGTTAAATTCAATTTTCCAAAAAATTTTTGATTTGATAAGATAAGAATTAATTAATTGGAAAATCAAAAATTTAAAATTTAGATCAAATTTCAGATTTATTTAATCATATAAACCTCGATTAGGGCTGAGGGTAATTTTTGAAGACATTTGTAGATTCTTGAAATTTGTAGATTTTCGGCATTTGGAGATTTTTTCAGGGCGGATAATTTGACTCTATACCACCCGCTCTAGGCTCGATTCCCATATAGGCCATTTATTTTTTGAGACAATTAATGGAAAAATAAAAATAATATACATTTGCTTCGCAAATATTAGTCATTTTAAATCAGGATCAAAAATTGAAGTCATAATAAATAAAATGCCTTGCTTCTTTCAAACAAAATTTATAATTTTGTAACTGATTGTGAACAAAAAAATAATTGTCTACACATGTCGGAAATATTCAAATATCTACATTTTACAAAAATACCCAAATTGAATTATCAATTAAAAAAAACATATAATTATTCTTATATGCTATGAAGTTGATAGAATGATAAAACTCTTCTAGTTTGAGAAGAAAAATAATAAGAAAAACTTTAAAATATTATTTCGAAAAATTTGATAAAACTTTATTTAAATCGTTTTTCTCGAAATTTTACTGGTTACATTAAAAAAACCCAAAATAATCAAGATAAAAAATACCAAAAAATGAATTTTAGAAATAAAATCCATTTTCTTACTATTCAATAAAATTTAATAAACACTGTAAGTATTTTTACTATTAAATAATCCAACACCTATCAGAGTACTAAGATAATGAGATAAAATTCTCGAATTTTGAGATTTTTCAGAAAAAAAAAACAAATAATTAAAAAAAATGATCAAATTCCAAATTATATCTCCATTTTTTATTGAACTAAAAATGCCAAAAAGAAAAAAATTATGTAAAGGAAATGAAAAAAAAAAAAAAAAAAAAATAAAAGTAAAATTAAAAATTGGCTCGTTAAACGTAATGGGACTTGGAAAAGAAGACATAATACAAAAACTAGAAATATATCGAAAAAAAATAATATATTATTAATTTAGGAAACATCAATAACTAACAAACCATGTTTTAACAATTTTAACGTTCTTCAACTAAAAAGTAGATAAAAATAAAAATCGTAAACGTGCAGACTTGTAATTATTCAGAAAAAAAAGTTAAGAGAATGTATTAATGAAATTCATGTTTTTATGGGTTAAATAATCCAATATTTAAAAATATTAATTTTATACACTGGAATTGTAAAATTCTTAATAACTCTAAAACAGTTGAAAATTTCTTATCAGCATTTAAAAAAGAAATATTCTTTTCTAAAAATAGTGATACATTAATATTAGGAGTTTTTTTTTTTAAAAAATGATAAATTTGATTTATTCCAGGAAAATACTAGCCTTAAAAAGAACTCCAAATAGAAAAAATTCAATGAATAAAATACAATATTGATCATTTTGCTGTGAATTTTATCAAAATAAAAATTAAATTGTCAAATTTGCACAATTACCAATTGAGATCTTTTAGATCATAATATGGTTAGTAATACAATATTATTGATCAAGATTTATAATTAAAACCAACTCACACAATCAAGGGTACTACTAATTTTCAATTATCGTTCATAAACTGGATTCGCAACAATATAAATAAAGTAAATTTATAATCATTTGGTATTTTTTAAATCAAAATTTCTAGATTATAAAAGAATAATTGCTAGTAATTCTGAAGATGAAATGGAAAGTTTTATTTTAATTTCAAAAATTATTAATAAATCTTTGATAAAACAGATTAAAAGATCAAATTATAAAAAACGGAATAAGATCATAACTTCAATTAGTCAATAATTCAAACACTATGATATTGACTTTTGTAAAAAAAATTTTAAAGATTTAATCTTAAAAATGCAAAACAATTAAAGATAATCCAATAACGAAAAAAAGAATATTTCTCTTATGTAGACTCAATAACAAAAACAATTTTCAAATGAAAATAAAAATCATATTTTTAATCATAATAATCCCTACCATAATTACAAGAATGATCAAATCATTGAACTTGAATACGACGAAGATCGAAAAAATGAAAAACAAATGTACTTGATAAAGCAAAATGGGCAATTTATTGAATCAATCAAAAATATTTTTATAAATATAATGGAGATTTAGAAAATCAAAAAAAAAAAAACACTTGGATTTTCTCAAAAAAAAAGATTTCTTTTATTTATTCATAAAAATGGAGAGAAAAGCAATACAATTAATTTTAGACCAATTTTGATAAATCAAACCTTGCCCACATTTTTTCTAAAATTAATTTATCAACCAATTGAACCTACTTGGGATTTGATAGATAAACAGACAATTGGTATTGGGTTTTGAAAAAAATATCACACAAGGATTATTGTAATAAATTATTTGGAAAAATTTAAAAAAATTTCGTAAAAGAAAATTCAAATGAAGACATTTTTTGTCTAAATATTGATACTCTCAAAGGTTTAATTAGTCACAAACTTATTAGACTTGCTGTTAATAATTTAATAAAAATAAATTTATTTAAAATTTTATTCTAAAATACTACTCAGATAATGGAAAAGGTATTTATCAATGAGACCCACTAAGACCTATTTTATATGGTTTTATCACAAATTTTCTCATAGAAAAAATTGAGTTTTTAAGTGATTATACTCAAATGTTTGCGGATGATCTTATTATAATCATCAAAAGAAATATTGATCTTATAAAAATCAGAATTTTTGTGTTATTTGAAATAATTAAAGAATTTTGAATGATACTCAAATAAGAAAAAAACAAAAATATAAAAAGATCTTGTAAAGTCAAGTAGATAGGTATTTGAAATGAAAAAAAATACATTTCATTGAACATTCAAAAAAGCTCAAAACATTTTTGACAGATATAAATATATTTTTAACAATTCACAATTTTCAATGAACTTAGAATTAAGATTATTTAAATAAGTCACCTTATCTCAATTATATTAGAGATTGTGAATTTTTAATTATTCAAAAAAAGGAAAGAAAAGGGTATAAACACTTGAATTAACCAGATACTATTCTCAAGAGTAAAAGTTCGGAAAATGCGCCAAATAAATAATATTCGTAATCAACGTGGTGGTTGAAGTCATCAATTTAAGTATAAATAAAAGACAATTTAAACTCATTGAAAAATTAAACCAACTTAATTTGCCAACAACCCTTTTACCTAATATCTTATGAGATTGCCGACATTTGGGGGAAAAAATACCGAATTAAAAGGGAAAAATATGGAAAATATTGAAAAAATTAAAAAGATCAAATATTTCGATCAAAAAATCTTCAGGATTATATGAGAAATTCGATAATTTCAAATAAAGACTGGAAAAATTTTCAATATTTTAATAATATTCCTAAAAGAACCTGAACAAACCAGATTTAACAATAAAAATATCTGTATCGGAAACCTTCTGGATCGTTCTTGAATTTTCTTTCTTTTACTAATGGTCTAAATAGAAATTCAAATTTTCTAAATGAAAGGAACTTTAAAATTTGTCCTTTTTGTTTAAAATCGGAAAAACCAAAAAATATTAGAGAAAATTTAAACCATTTCTTATGGAGATTGTATTCTAAATATGAAAGATATAGAAATGATTGATAAGAATCTTTCAAAAAATAATTCAAACATAAAAAAATCAAACCAATAAATAACCAACACTCTAAATAAATAAAAAAAAAACAGTTTTTCTGATAATGTCTTTTGCTAAGAATGATAAATTTTATGAATCTTTAAGAGATTTTTTTATTAGATCTCTTCAATTAGGATCTATTTCAAAATTATAAAATCCATTATTAAGCATTTTTTGTCACACTTTTTCTCTCTTTTTTTTCTTTTTTCTCTCTCTAGTTTATTTATTTTTCTCCACCCTCAATTCATTTTTTTTTTTTACTATATTTATCTATCTACCTACCTGTATATATATATATAATTCTTTATCTAAAAGTAATTTACAGACTTGAGGTGTACATTTTTCCAAAAAAAGTTATTAGCTTTTAATGAATAGCTGTTATTATTCCCATGGATTAATAACTTGAAAACTTTGATTTTTAATCGAATGAAACATTTTTTCTCTTTAAGTTTAAAAATACTTTTTATTTATTTTTTCTTTCAGAAAAATCAGATTATTACTTCTATTTAAAATAAATAAATAAATAAATAAATCAATACAATTATATTCTTCATTTTAATCAACTTTACAAAAAATGAAATCATTCCTTTTATCAAAATAAATAAACAAACGAAAAATTACCTATATTTTCCAACATTTTCAGTATTGATGTTAATAATATGATCATCGTGTTTATTTGGAAATAATTTTGAAGTTCTATTATTCATTGTGTTTAATAAGATTTTTGAATTTTTTTTAAAAACTTGAGTAACAAGTATTCCAACATTTTTCATTGGTTTTTTCTCAGTATTAAATACTGAAATATAATATGATAAATATTCATATTGCATGATATGATCATTATCTATCGATAACGTCATGGAATCTGTAAACCCTTGCGCCATCTGACCTTCAGCAATTTGATCTATTTTTTGGTAAGCACCGGGCTTTGTTAAAGGTAAAATTGATCCTAAAATATCTTGTTTTTGACATACTTGTGGTATTTCTTGAAAAAAAAGGGGACTTATAAGTTTTTGAGCTATATTAATTAATTATTTAAATATTGTTGATTATGATAATGATTAAATAAAAATTTAAACATACATTTTTTTTGGATCATTTTTTCATTTACTTTTTTTGTTTTCTAAAAAAGAATTTTGAATTTTTTTTTAAAGTTTTTTGTTTTTGTCCTGAAAATAAATAAGTAGAGAAGAAGAAAAAAAAAAAATCAGCTGCGTGAGTCTCTGGTTTAGTCGGTAAAGTATTGAAGAAGAGAAATGGCGGTTACAATTTAATTTCTCCTGGTATTGTTTTTTTTTGTATTGTATTAACTTCCATCAAATAACGAAGGAATCTTCTACTAAATGAGATATTATGTAAACTAAGTGACAACAATGGTGGTAATTTTGAAATCTTCGATATAAAAGGAATAAAAAGAAACTACAAATTGCCCATTCAATACCCTGGGGGTGAAAAATAGAACTTTTTTTATTTTTTTGCTTTTTTTTCTTATTTTTTTAGTCATTTCTTTTATTTCTTGCCTTTCTTTTTCTTTTTCTTGTCTTTGTTTAAAAATAAAATTATTTCTTTTCATTTTTTAAAGAAAAGTTATCATCTCAGCTATAATAATGCCTCCATTATAACCCGAATAAAAAACTCTAAACAGATTTTTAGTTTAAGAAAGTGCCGCAGAGTGCACTCAAGTATCGTCAAGTGCCGTAGAGTGCTGTCAAGTGCCTAGCTTTTCCAGAATTCAAAAGAATGGAGAAAAATCTTTGATTTTACTCGTTTCTTTTAAATTTTGGAAAAGCTAACGGCAGTTTTTTTTAATTTGAGAAATAAAAAAAACGTAACCTAGATTTTCCAGAATTCAAAAGAATAGAGAAAAATCAAATATTTTACACATTTCTTTTAAATTCTGGAAAAGCTAACTACAATTTTTTTTAATTTGAGAAATAAACCAAAAATTAAATAAATTTTCGGTTATATTTCTCAAAGTAAAAAAAAAAAACATAATACCGAACATGAGGTAATTTTGTTGAATGGAATCTCTTCAATAATAATAAAGACATTCAATTTTTTTTAAGGAAACAAAAAAAACAGTAAATTATTATGAAATAATGAAGAAAAAGAATTTGTTGCAAAAAGTTCAATATCTAAGAATAATTATTATTTTAGGAACTTATCATTATCCTAGATTCTAATGAAAGTGAGATATGTTTTCAAACAAAGAAATGTTCTTTTTTTTTTTTTTGTTTTCAGAATTTCAAAAAAATTCTTTTCGAAAATCTTATCTTTTTTCATAAAATTTAAATGTTTGAAAAAATTAACTCTTTTTCAAAAGAGCTTTCTCAAATATACTTTTTTTTTTTTTTTTTCAAGAAAATTATATTAATTTAGAGTTCCTCATTAAGAGTAACCACAACAAATTTAACTCTTTCAGTTTTAAAATATTATTTCTGATACCCTTTCTTCTTTTCACCAACAAAAAGTTATAATTGATTCATTTCTTTGTTGCAAATTCGATATTAACCGTGGTTTGTTTAATTGAAATATTGTAGTGTATATTATCTTGAAAAGAGTATTTCACCCTTTACTCCAATTTAAACCATGTTTTTTATTTATTTTTAATTTTTATATCCAACTAATTGAAATATGCCATTAATATGCCCATACTTGGTTCAGATTTAAACTAACTTTTGAATTTGGGCCTTGAATTAGTGTAAAAAGTTAAAAAATATTAAATTATTTTTTTTCAAATATTTCTAATATAGCAAGAGTTAAAAGTTTGAGAATACAATACCAAGCGAGAACTGAGAAAAAAAAGAAAGACTTTTCCCCAAATTGTATAATATTATAATTTGGTTCTTTAAAAGAATTAATAATTTTCCAAATTGATAACTTGTATATTTCGAATTTCCCATCCTTCATTTCCATTTTTCAATTTTCCGAAATATTAGATCGGTAAAATGGATTTGTCTTCAACCTTACAAAATGAATCTTCAATCATCCAATTTCTTTGACTTCTTTGTTGATCTCCTTTTTCAATTCCTCCAATTTTATAAAAATTTGAAGAAAAAAGATAATTTGAAAATTGAAATCGAACAAAAAAACTTCAAATTTTAAATACTGATCATTAGCTTGTATTTAAAAAATATATATACAAAACAGTTCCTAAATTGCCCCATGTATTGAGATCGGAAAAAAATTTGAATAAAATTATGATCTATTGAATTCACAAAGTTTTGTACAATTAAATGCTTTTTTTACTGGTTTGGGTATTTTAAAATATAAGAATTAATATGTTTATATTTGGTTCAGTTTGAAATTGACTTTTGAGTTAGGCAATTGAATTAATGTAAAAGGGTAAAAAATATTAAATTGATTTTGTTTCAAAAAATTCGTCAAAATTTATCAAATTTTTTGTGAAACAAAACGATTTTTCTTTTTTTTAATTAAAATTATTGAAATAAATGATATTTTTTCTATTTTTTTTGTCAAGAATTACATTTTAATCTTTTAATATCTGCAGAATTCTTTTTTTAAAATAATTTTAAACAAATAAATTTTTTGTTTATATGTTACTGAAACCCTAGTTATATGGTTCTTTTATCAAAACAGAGAACCAAAATTCTAAGCATAGATTAAAATTGAGTAACGAGTTAAATGTTAAAAACAGGAGTTATTTACAATAAAGTGTCATAATTTGAAGAGGATTTGAACAATACCGATTCATTTATTTTTCTTCATTTAAAGAGGTAGGTTATAAATGAATTCACCAGATACTTTACGAATGCTTTCCTTTTAGATTGTTCAATATCAATAAGATCTTTTATTCAAAGACTTTTAGAAATTATTTTTTGACAAAAATGGTGTTCATTAGTGTTTTTTGATTTTTATTTTTTGTAATACTCTAAAAAATCAATTACCAATTCCTTAAAAATCCTCCTAAGAAGACGTTTATCCAATTAACTTTTCATTTAAATCGGTTACTAATGCCAAGGTACTAATAACACAGTAAAATTAATAATTTTCCCATAAATCAATATTACTCTTAATTACTGCTTGGCGGTTAGTGGGTATTTACGCTAGAATAAAAAAAAAAACACTAATGAACACCATTTTTGTCAAAAAATAATTTCTAAAAGTCTTTGAATAAAAGATCTTATTTATCTTGAACAATCTAAAAGAATTGCTTTTATAAAGTATCTGAAGAATTCGTTTGGAACGAACACCCTTAATTGTCCATTTTGTTTATTTGCTTTATTTCTTCAATGGAATTATATTCAGTTTTTTTTTTTTTTTTCAATTTTGTACTTCAGCAAAGCTTGAAAAATACACCATTTTCCCATTACTTTATTAATAAATGAAAAAATGCTTTTTGGACCTTTGTTCTTGATTCAAATTTAATTTTCAGTTTCAAAAATTGCTCACTACAATACTAGTATTTGAATAATAAAAGGGAAGAAATTTTCATTTCATCCTCGCTTTTCATTTTGTTAACGAAGAAACTTTCAAAGAAATAGATTGTAATTTGTGATCTCAGTGTATTTGTTTGGTTCTTTTTTTGTTCTTTTTTATCTGATTTATTGGGTGAACCAATAATCCTAAATGAAAAACCAGATTTCAGTATTGAAAAAGGAAAAGATGATAGCTAGCTGAAAGTTTATTCATTTGAATTTCAAATACCAGTAGCATCACATCATTTTTTACTTGTTTAGTATTTAAAGATTAATTCTTAAATGATTGTTTGATCTTTTTTAGAATTTGTATTCTTTTTTTGAAATTGAAATTTGCTTGACAAAGTTATCAACTTGTTAAAACATTTGAGGAGATCAAAAAGATCTTTTTAAATGATGATACTTTTTTTATCAGTGAAACTTAAGAAGAAGTGTTTGAGGCTGAGTAATTATTTTTGAATCGATCTGTTTGTTTCTTGAATAATTTTAACAAATTTTAAAAAACATGAATTTTACGCTTTTTTTGGTTGTTTTCTTTTTGGTTGTTTTCTTTTTGTTTGATATTTTTTTTCTTTTTCTATTTTTTTTCTTTTTCTTTTTCTTTTTAGCAATTGTTTGAAAAAAGAAATGTTGGTTGCAAGTTTATTAAGGGAATTTAAAAATGAAATTGAGAGATAAACCAAAAATTGGATCAAGAAGTTTACTTCGAATAGCTATTGCATCCTAATTAATTGAAAAGTATAAATAAAAACAAAAAAAGAGTAGAACATAAATAGAAAGAAACAAAGGATAAAAATGATCTTTTAATGAATTACTTTGTTGAATTGTGGTTGTTTTGACATTCTTGTGATCGTAAAAAGAAATAATAAAATAAAAAATGAAAATAGTTTTGGCTTGATCCATGATTTTTCTCAAGTCAAATGATTTGATTGAAATTTCAAATTAAGTGAGTAGAAATACCATACCACAAGACTGGAATTAAAATATGTGAATATACTTAATTAAAAATTATATTGATGCTCAAAAGTTCAAAATTCCCAAAAAATTTAAAAATAAAAAAATGTAAAACTTTAATTTTACTCCCAACAATAAAAATTTAAGAGCAAATAAATTGTTTTGAAAAGAAAATTAAATTTGGAGAACTATATTCAATTTTAATATGGTGATTATTATTTGAGATATAATACTAAACCCATTCACTTTGGATTTTCAGATAAATATTTATACAATACTTTATAATTATTTGAAAATAACCAGATAAGCAACTATTCCACAAATCTAAATATACTTTTGATCTCTAAAAATAATTCTAATAATTATTTTTTTATCAAAATTCTTATTTAGAAAAGAGAATTTCAGGTTTTATTGGTATTTCTAATATAATTTTTTATTTAATAGTGTGCAAGTTTTTAAAAACAATACATTTCATTTGTTAATATAATTTTAATATTATTTAACAATTTGATATTAAATTCTTTATTGTTTTTACCTTACTTGATTTGTTTTAGTAACTTATTTATTATAAATAAAATAATAAACCTATTTTTTTTTTATCTTACAAAAGTGTAATAATATTGTATATAATTCTTCTGAATTTTTATAAATAAATACATATAGCTTTTCCAAGGCGACCATGAATTTTTTTAGAGATCAAATTTTGATCTTAATATAGATTTTTTTAATGTTCAAAATGAGAATAAGAAAGCCATTTTAAAAATATTTTTTTTTCATAAATCAGCTCATATAAAAAATAATCTTTGGAAGTGATCGAAAAAAAATTCATTTTTTTAATAATAAATTTTATGTCTGTGTTTTCAACAGATTTTTGATTTTTAGAGAAACTTTGGGATCTGAATATGAATTTTATGAATATCAGAAAAAATTCTTGAGTTATAATTTCTTTATGACTTTTTTATTAAAAATATGAGCTTTATTATTCCCCTTTTGAACATTAAAAAAATCTATATCAATATCAAAATTTAATATTTAACATCTTCACAGTAGCTTTGGAAATGCCGTATCGATATTTTGGAACTATTAAACTAAACTATATTCAAAAATTTGGACACAGTTTAAACAGTTTAAAGAATAACAATACTACACTTTGAATTCAATTTGGAAAGAATTTTCATTTTAGAACTATTTCATTTTTTGTCTTTTTTGTTTTGTTTTCATTTCCTTTTTTTCAAGTTACGTAATCTGTTTCGTTAGATCTGAAATTTTTTTTCAATGGTTGATAGAAGGTTAGTGTTGAGTTTGTTAAATAGAAAAATCACTTACAATTGGTGGATGGTATCTTATTATTTGATCGACCAATAATTGTTTTGGTGAAATTTCAACAAATATACCAATACATTTTTTGTTCTCGCTCGTTTCATTATTTTGAACACACTAATTTTTATTTTTGAGTATTATATTTTTTTCTTTTTTTTTGGATTAAAATTATTACTTATAAAAACATTAATAACCTGTAACTTAAATTCGGTTTTGTATTAGGTTTGTAAAAATACAATAAATTGAGTTTTATTTTTCCTATTTTTGATTTTGGGTGTGTCCAAATTTTTGGAACGATGTTTATCTTGGATATATTTAATTTTTTTTTTTTTTAATATTTATGACATTCAACTCATCAATTTAACATATAATATCAGAACAATAAATGTAAAAAAAAAACTAAAAAAAAAAGTTTTCTATTGAATTTCCAATCTTTAAAATTTCATTATTTTGTGAATTTGAAAAAATCTTTGAATTCATTATCATTATTCGATTCGACTTTTAGATTAATTTAGCATTTTTATTTCAATACTTAATAAATTTAACAAATATCTAATTATTTGGAATTGCAAGATTCTATTGGATAAGATTTAAATTTGAAATCATAATATTTATCTTATTCTAGTGTTAAAAATTGATTTGAATTTCTGACTTAATATCTTTTCAAGTAATTTTAACTTATATTAGAATTAGATAGATAATAATTTAAAATCCAAAGAAATTGAAACATAAAAAAATTTTTTTTTTTAAAAAATAAACTAAAAGAAACAAATTAAAACAGTGATTAGATCAAAAGATATTATTCTTGTAGTTTGATATCTAGTTGGTAGAACATTTACATTGACAATATGTATTATTGTTCAAACATCCGATAACCCCAACTTATTATTCTATTGGATTTAGTAAAAAAAGAAATACCCAAGATAATAGAAATCATTAAGTATATTCTATATTTTTAATTCCCTTTGGTTAAAAAATATTTTGAAATTATCATTTTTGAAAAACAGAATTGAAATTCAAAATATTTCACAAAAGATTTTATTATTAAATGATAGATCTAAAGATTATTTAGGTTTAGTTTTTTTTTTTATTGATTAAAGTACATATTGTTCCTTTCAAAAATTCTAGAGTACGTTCAATTAAAATACGAGTCTTATACCACAATTCAACAATTTAACTAATATATATATATCTAAATTAATCTGAATACTATCTTGTTTGTTTAGGAGTGGTTTTTGTTGAATTTTGAGTATTTATAATGCTTTGTTCAAAAACAATTTATTTGATTTTTTTCCGACAAAAAGGTATGAAACCACAATAGAATGTTGTGATAAGAACAAAAGTTAAACCATTTAACCTTTCTAAAACAGACTAAACAAATCATCTAAACATCTTATTGTGGTATTTAATTTTAAATGTGAAATTTAAATTTATAATGTGTTTTCTAACAAGTACTTTGAATACTAAAAAGCAACTAGACAGATACCAAAGTGAAAAATGTGATTTTCTAATCTACTTTCAAAATATTAAATTGTGCAAATTTTGACTTTTTGGTGGCTACTCCCTGTATTCATTCCCAAAATTTAAAAAAAAAACTTGAGAAGAAGTATTATTTTTTTACTTTTGTTTTTAACTAGTGAACTAAAAACTTATAGTTTTTTTTTTTTTAGATTCCAATTACCCCAATTTAGTAACTATATTTT
This sequence comes from Anaeramoeba flamelloides, assembly GCA_027625915.1. Lineage (NCBI taxonomy): Eukaryota > Anaeramoebidae > Anaeramoeba > Anaeramoeba flamelloides. The sequence continues at coordinate 3,049,683 of JANTQA010000032.1, read as the reverse complement.
CTATAAACTTGAATTATTTGACTGGATGTTATTATTAGTAATATACTTTAATTCTCAAAGCAATATATTTTGGTTGTTAACAGTAATTTCAGTAATTTTGGATTTCAAAATTTAGGATTATATATTTTGTTTTTCAAGAGAATAAAAAAAGATCAATTAGTTATTCTAATAACCTGTGTAATTATAATAAATCATTACATAAATTAAAAGTTGTTTTTTTTTTTTTAATAAAAAGTTTTAAATTACTGAATTAAAGTAATTGGTAATAAAGAATAAACACATATCTCTTAAAATATAAATATCCTAATTGCATTTGAACTATACTTTATAATTTGAATTCTTATGAAAGGTTTATAAGATATAAATTTTATAAAAAATTATCTTAGTTAGAAAATTTTTGAATTGTTAATTACAGAGTTACACATACTATAAACTAATAACTTGGAAAAAATAATCAATATTCAAAAAAAATTTTCTTACTTATTGTGCTTTTCTTATCTTTCAAAGAAATTTTGTTCAAAAAAATCAATAATTTTTTTAATATAAAGTTTCTTTACATCTCGAAAACTTCTTATTTTAATGATTAAAACACATAATTTTTTACTGAAAATTTTTTTGGGAAGCTTTGCACCCTCCAACATAACCTTAAATACTTCAATTAATAATTTATTCATTATAAAAGATATTTTAATATCAGGTAGAAAATTTGTTTTTTTATTGATTACTGTTCAATAGTAATATTTATATATGATTCTATTAAATCTAAAAAATAGAAAAAAATATGAATTTAAAAAAAAATAATATTTTTTTACATTTTAAAATTTGGAATTTTTTTCAATAAGAATTTTTTTTAAATTTAAATTATTTTGTCAATAGTTTGAGTCAGTTAAGAATTGATTTTTTTTTTTAATTTTTCGTATTTTTTAAATTTGGACTTTTTAGAATCAATACATAAACTAAACAATATTATTAGATAATAGGCCATAGATCAAAAATTATTTTCCAAGATCTGAATTAATTTATATTTTTTAATTCAAATTTTACAAATTGTTTTACAAATTTTTAGAAAAAACAAAATTCATAAAAAAAATTTCTTGGTTTAGGAAGATTATTTTAATTATCTTTGAATAATATTTAAAAGTTATTTTTTATTTTTTTATAAATTTAAAGTCAAAAAATAATCTAGTAAAGGAACCTTTGATGATTTAATTCCGATCTATTAAATGAAATTATTTTACAATTTATTTTTTTTTTGTTTTTTCAAGTATTTTATATTGTTAAAATTGAAGTTTTAGAAAATTATTCATATGAAAATTTTAAATTTGGCCTAAAGAAATGAATTTCATTTTTCACTTGATTTAATATTTATTAAATTTTTTATTGAAAAAAAAATTGAAATTTCTGATGAATATATTTTTTTATTTATTTTTTTTATAAAATTAACAACATTATTTAAGGATTTGTTATTAATAAATCAATGTAATGGGGTTTGAATTACTATTACTGTAATAAAATTTCTTGTCTCAAAAATTAAAAAAAAATAAAAATCTTTAAAAAAAATGTAAAAATGAATAATAATTATTGTTATTTCCAATATCGATCAAAAAAAAATCAATAACATACCTTCTTTATCTTTTAAATATTTTGACTTGTTATTGTCAATAAAATCTGGATTAAAGACAAATAAGAAAATAAATATATTAGCACATCAATATCATTTTAAATCTTTTCCTATAAACTTGATGAAATTTAGGCAAATCCATGGTGTTTAGGTGTTAAATTAAAAAACATTGTTTTTTTAAAAAATAAATTCTAATGAATTACATTTTTTCTTTCGTCTTTCTTTTATTTTCTTTCTTTCTTTCTTTCTTTCTTTCTTTTTTCTTTTTCAAATAATACAGTTTTAGGTTCTTAAAAACATATTAAATTAAACTTAAAATTGAAAAATAAAGTTTATAAACAATTTAAAAGATCAAACACAAATTTAAAAAAAAAAAATAATTTTAGAGTTAAAAAGTTTTTATTTTCCATTCAAGATATCCATCCCATTAATAAATTCTTTTTATTTGTATTTAATTATTTCGTCTCTTCTTCTTCTTCTTCTTTCCCCCCCTTATTTTCTTTCTCTTTCATCTCCTCCTCCTCTTCTTCATTTACATAAACTTCTTTAAGATCATCATCTTCACTTTTCTTTTGAATTGATTCTTCTTTGATATTGTCTTTGATATTTTCTTTTGAAATCCCAGATTTTTTTTCAGGTTGTTTTCCATTTTTTTCAGAATTAATCTTTTTTGTTTGCTCAAGTTTTTTTTTTTGTAATTTTGCATTTTCTAATTCCTTTATTAACCCTTGAACCTTTTTTTTTCGCTTTTCTATTTCTTTTAGTTTCTTAGGCTTTATTGCCATCCTGTAAAGAGAAGGTAAAAAAACTATTAGAATTGGTGTAAAGTTAAAAAGTTTTGAATAGATTGATTTTTTTTTATTGACATTTTTCGCAGATAAGACCTTGATGCCATCAGAATGGAAAATACATGCAGTAAAGGATTTTAAATCATGTGCAATTATTTGAATTTCTTGAGATCCCTTGGTATTTTTTGATTCAGGTTTCCATATATCGTTACTAAAGAAGGTCCCTAACTTAAAAATTAGATCAAATTTAAACAATATTTTATATTCATCGTCATCATCATTTTCCTTGTAAAATATTGCACCCTTCCGGTCGTCTATTTTTTGGCTATTAATCATTTTAGAGAATGTATTTAAATATAATTAAAAAAAAAATATTTGTATTTTAATTTATTCTTAATGTTATTATTGGAGTCATTTTAAAAAAGTTTTTAGAAGTTATCTATAAAAGATACTGGCAAGGTTCAATAAACATTTTTATAAGTCTTGTTTTAAAATATTTTTGTTCACACTTTTTTAAAACTACTTTATTATGGAAATTCATCAATATAATCCTCTTGTGATAAAATGAGATTATCGGGTCATTTTGTTCCCAACTAACTAAATTCTTATTTTTTTCACTAACGAAGATTATTTTCATAAATTTAAGTATTAGTTCTGAGAATATCTTTGCCAAGCCAAAAAAAAATAAATTTTCATTTTATTCTGTTACCCAAAATCTTGAATAATCAAACAAAATTACAACATTATATTATAACATTAATAAACAATCGTGTTATAGATTGCCTAGGTTTTACAGAATTTAAAAGAAATTTCATAAATTTTCTTTTTATTTTCCTGATTAAATAAAAACACAGATAAGTTTTCTTGAGTTTTTCTGTTTTATTTGTGAAGTGTTCTAGGTTTTTTTTACTTTAGAAATAAACAGAAAATTTATTAAAATTTTCGGTTTATTTCTAAAGTAAAAAAAACCTAAAGAAAATTTATATATTATCGTTAGGTTTTTTTGAGTTTTCTATTTATTTAGAAAATCAATAGATTTTCGTTAGGTTTTTTTTACTTTAGAAATAAACCGAAAATTTTAATAAATTTTCTGTTTATTTCTAAAGTAAAAAAAACCTAGAACACTTGACAAAAAAAAAAGAAAACCTCAAAAAAACCTAGAACACTTCACCCAATAAAACAAAAATCCTGAAGAAAACCACTGTTAGCCTTTTCAGAATTTGTAAGAATACTGGTAAAAATCTTTGATTTTACTTCATTATTTTGATTTTCATAAAAGCCCTGTTAGGTTTTTTTTAATTTGAGAAATTGAAAGAAAATTTCTTAAATTTTCTAAAATTAAAAAAAACTTTGGAACTTGACGGCACTCTACGGCACTTGATGACACTCTACGACACTTATATTTGAATTAAAAATATTGTTGAATTGAGTGAGAGACTGGATCTAGTTAATTGTCTCAAGAATCGGACCGGATCCATAAATTGAGAGGGATTTTGTTTCAATTCTTATTCAGGTTGGATTTTATAATAGACAAGAAGATTCAAATTGATCAGATAATTTCTTCAAAGAATTAGTGGTTCTCTACTCAAAAACCCGATTTTTAAGGGACTAATCTCTATTAAAATTTTTTACGTAAATTTAATAGAGATTGAGAAAATTTTTTGCCAATTACTTTGATTTGAAAACCCCTGTTTATTTTCAATATTAAAAAAATTTCTAGATAAGGAATCTTTATTTAGAAATTGGTCAAAAAAAAAAAAATAGAGACTAGTCCCTTAATTAAAATTATAGCATGTGGCTATTTGAGAAAAAAATAAGCAATTGAAAATAATGTGGTTACGGGTAAGAACCTTAAAAGTTCGGATTTTAAGGTGGAAATTTTCCACTGGTAAAATTATAGGTTCTCAAAAAAGTATATTTTTTCGAAAAAAAAAGGGGGGATATTGAGTAAATTTTTGCCCGTACAAAATTAGTGCTTAGGTAGTACTAACTTATCATGAATTTTTGAGAGACTTTTTTAAAAAAGTTGAAAAAAATATATTTTGACTCTTTTTGGAAAAAGTTTCTTTAATTCAAAAAAAAAAAAACACCGAGATATGGTTAAAAGTTAGTTAAAAGAGTTATTTGGTGTATTTTGCTTTCTCAAGATATTTTGTAAATTAGATCTTTGTTAACTTTTTTTAAAATTCATAATTTTTAAATTATTGAAAATTTGTTGAAAACTGTGGACCGAACGTAAAATGAAAAAAAAGTGGACTTTTTAAAATAGTTCTAAAACTTGCTTTTCTGCTAATTGAAAAGAAAAATGATGAAATAAATTATCATATTTTATTTTTAATAACTAAAAGTTATTTCCAAAAAAGTGGGGCAAATAGATTTTAAAATAGATTTATTAAACTCGATCTTCAAAAAAGTATTTAATTATACAAAATCATTAACTACCATTTATTAATTCTATATTATAATTCAATTTGTTTGTTTGTATTATATTACATAAATAAAAGATATTTAATTTTCTGATCTCAATTTTATCTGATATTTTTTCAGTGGTGAAAATTGGTGTTTATTTTTTTCTTTTTGATCGAAAAATCGTTTTCATAACTTGTTTAATATCAACAAAATTTCAAATAGAATCAAAAACATATAACTAAATTTGATTGTTTAAAAAATCATTTGTACCCTTTCCATATTTTCATTTTTTTATTGAAATAGGTCGTACATTGTTTTCACCAAAAAAGGTACTAATTTTTTTTTTCATTTTTTGGGAAATATTCCAACTAACATCTTTTGAAATAAATACCTTAGTCATTGATTCAATTATTATTAATTGTAAACTTAATTTGGCATTGTCAATTTATGAATAGATCCCACTAACAAAGAGGAATTTTTATGAAATCTAAAAAAAAATGTCACACTTTTTTGGAAATACCTTAATTGACTGCTAATTTTAAAACATCTTGAAAAATAAATTATTAGAGACAGAGCCTACATAATTCATAATATAATTTTTAACTAGATACAAGCCAAAATCGTCTAAAATGATGATCCAGCACAAATTGTGAAAACTAAAGAAAAAAGTCAAAAGAAGAATCAAAATAAAAATCTTAAATTTCTATGTCTCTAGTACTGTTTACAATTAGCTGTTTTAAAAATTTGGATTTTTATGACTGCAATTAGAACACAAATGACTTTCTTGAGTAGAGAACTTGTATAAAAATCGAAATATTGTGTACTTTATTCTTTACCTTTTCTTATTTAATTGCGAGATTTTTTTTTCTAAAAATTTATTAAATTTCTTGAAATTTAAAAGATTAGGTAATTTTTTTTTTTTCAAATAAAAGAGTTTAAACAACTAACTGTTATGATTTTGTTTCAGTTATTTGATAATGTCTATTATTTTTTTTATTTAAATAAGTTATTTGAATAAATTTATTTGTTTTGAAAATATTTAAAAATTTCTGAAATAAGAAAAAAGTCTATTTATACTTTTAATCTTTGGGTTATTACTAACTCACTGGAATACCAAGAGTGTGGGCATTAATTATTGATTAAAAATAATGTTATTTTCCGATTAATAAATGAAAATTTTTATTTCAATTTCTAAATATTTTTCTAATTTAAAAGTTGGAAGAAAATCCAAAGATCTTTACAATACCAGTTAGCTATGATATTTCTGGTGATTGTTTAAGCTTCCTTATGGGGACTCTAAGACAAAATTTTCATAATTTTAACTTGACTTTAACAGTAATCAAATCAAGAAGTCTTTCTTTGGGTTTTTAGTTGGATTTTCCAGGTTTTTGGATGTTTACAATTATCATTTCAAAATGAGAGATCTTTAAAAAAGAACTGTTTTGAAACTATTCAGGATTGGATTTAGGTCTTTTAGGTTAGGTTAGAAATGCTGGAAAGGAAACACTTGTGTTTGTACTGTTACGCTTTTTAATAAGATGTGCCATCTTTTGTTTGTATATCTTGAAAAAAAAACTAATCTTTTTATGAAAATGATAAACAGGAAAAAGTCATCCGTAAAAAAGAACCAAAATAAAAAATAAAAAAAAAAAGATCTTACACTTTCAAATGAAAATAAGGAACAGTCTCTTCTTTGCTTGAGTTTGTATTGTTGGTATTTTCATGAAACCAAAAATCACCAAAAAGTTGTTTCTTTTCTGGCATTAAGAGTAATGTACCTACTTTTGGATTGGTTGGCTGTAAATGGGGCTTGGATAAAGGAAGGTCATGTACCTTAACTTCCCATTCACTACAAATAAAAAGAAATTAAAAATAAGAGTTTGGGTGTTTAATTTTTTTTTATTTTGTTTGTGTGGATCGTAAAAAGAAAAAAAAACCAATCATATTTTTCGTTACCCTTTTAAAAACTTGTCACATTTAAAACAGGATATTAAGCCACAAACAGCCAAAAAAAGAAAAAGAAAGTGGATTTTCATTAAAAATATTGCAAATAAGAAAAATGAACAAAAATGAAAAGAATAAAAGCAAAATCAAATTTATATATTTTTTAAGGGAGTAGCCATGGTAAAGAAAAATTTTTCACTTATGTGCAATTCTGAAGAGAATCAGAAAATAACATTTTTTACTCTGGTTGTAACTCATTGGTTTTTATTATTTAAAGTACTTCATCCATTAGATTTTTGAAATTTTTTTTTCAAAGTCTCAAAGAAATTGCCACAATAGAATGTTGAGTTGAATTACTTAAAATAGTGTTTTGAATGTTGAATGACTTATCTTTTATTCTTCTCTCAACATTCTATTGTGGCATTTAATTTTTTCATTTTTTATTTTTTCATCATTTTTGAGATTTTTTTAATCCTGACAAGATAAAGCAATTAGAAATATTTTTTTATTAGTGGCATTTAGGATTAATGGATTTTGTTTAAAAAGAACAACAATATTATAATTGAGAGAATATAAAAGGAAACATAAATGGGACTTAAATAGCTAGAAGAATTCCAAAATTAGAATAATTAAGTAGAATTATTACTTGTTAGGATTGTAAAACGTTGGGTTTAGTGGAATATGAGAAGTGAATATGATTATATGTTATCAAAGTTTAAACCACATAATAGATACACTTTTTATTCAAAAAATCTGAAATTATCTTCTCCCAGAAAAAAAAACTAAACTCCATTCCAAAAATTTGGACACATCTAAAATCAAAAATAGTGAAACAAAAACTCAATTTACTATATTCTCCCAAACCTAAAATAAAACCAGATTTAAGTAAAATAGTATTAATGGTTTTTTAAGTAATCATTTTCATCCAAATATAAGAAAACAATATAAAACAAAAAATCAAAACAAGTGTGTCCAAAAAAAATGAAACGGGCTGAAATGAAAGAGTTTGAACAAAAAATATATTGGTAGATTTGTTAAAATTACACCAACAATGGTTGATCGATCAAATGATAAGATACCATGTACCGGTTGTATGTGGATTTTCCACTTGAAGAAACTCAACTGTAACCATCTAGTAACCATCTATAAAAAATTTTCAGATCTAACTAAACCGATTAAGTACCTGAAAAAAAGAAAATGAAAACAAAAACAAAAAACACAAAAAATGATATAGTTTGTTGAATTAAAATTAATTTCCAAATTGATGTAAATCATGTTTTTGTTATTCTTCTAACTGTTTAAACTGTGTCCAAATTAATCGAATTAAGTTTGTTTTAATAATAAAATAATAATAATAATAAAACTATTTTATCAATATAATCTCTTTTTTTTTTATTGTTGAACATTACTAAAAAAAAAAATATCAAATAATTTTTTTTAAAAAAATTTTTAGAGAATCTACGATCACACGACACTAAAATAAAATGTTCTTATCTCATCTCTCTCAAATTTTTATCATGTCTTATGGTGTAGCTACTCCCTTAAGGTATACAATCACTCAAGTTTGAAAAAAAGATTGTCTTGTATCAGGTACAGGTACTTGTTATTTTGGTTTATTGTTAATCGATATTTAACTTGGTAAGGGTTTTAATCGTGGTTCCAAAAGGCAATTTTTGACAATTTATTTTTTTTTATTTCCGAAATCCGAATTGAAGAGGGTAAGATTAATAGATTGATAGGTATTTCAAGAATTAATTTTGATTTTTGGGTTGTTGTTTGAAATAGTGATTTCAGTTTTTGCATTAACATTACTTAAATGAAAAAAATTTCGTTTTTAAAAGTTCCTAATAAAACCAAACCTATTTAAAAATTTCAAATCAACAACCCACACATCACATATATTTAACTTAAGTTCCAGCCAATTAATCTTAAACTCTTAAATTCAGATTTAGATAAAAAAAAAATAAATTGAAATAAATTGCCTTTTGGAACCACTATTAAAACCAATACTATGTACAAGGTCTCGATTAACTAAAAACTAAAATAATATGTACCTGTACCGGATCTACGATAACAGAATTTTTTCAAACTTTAAGGATTATAAACCTTAAATGGGATAGTATAAGGTATTTCCAAAAAAGTGGGGCATTTTTTTTTACATTTCATAAAAAATAATCTTTTTTTGGTGATGGTAATCATTAATCAACTTTACCAAATTAAGTTTAATATTTATACCAATTGAACCAACCACTTATGTATTTATTTCAAAACATGTTAGTTGAAATATTTCTGAAAAAATGAAAAAAAAAATAGTACTTTTTTTGGTTAAAGCAAAGTACGACCTATTTCAATAAAAAACCGGAAAATATGGAAAGGGAACAAATGATTTTTTAAACACGAAAACGCAGTTATATATTTTTAATTATATTGTAAATTTTGTTGGGATTATACAAGTTATGAAAATGATTTTTTCAAATGAAAAGAAAATAATGAACACCAATTTTCACCATAAAAAAATATCAGATAAAATCGAGATCAGAAATTTTAATAAATTTTATTTATGCAATACAATACTAACAAACAAATTGAATTATTATCAAGAATCTATAAATGTTGGTTAATAATTTGGGATATTTAAATCCTTTTTTTGAAGAATAAGTTACATAAATATATTTTAAAATAAATTTGCCCCACTTTCTTGGAAATAGCTTATATTTAATAGGAATAATAGTCTAATACCAAAAAGAATTTTTTTTCAGGGCATTCCTTAGAATTATATTCTACAAATTTAAAAAACAAGATGGTTTCTTTAAAAAAAGTGGTACAATGATCCTTTTTTTATTGAATTCCTTACCAAAATTTAACATATGCTCAAAAAATTGGCTTAAGTGTCTAGTCATTAACAACTGAATGTGCTACATACAAAAGAAGTGACTTGAGACCAAAAAGGGTATTCTGAAATAGCCCTTCTTTTGGTTGACAAAAATCAAATTATAAAAAAAAATCATTTGTTCTTCTTTTACAAAAAATTCAATGAATAAAAATAAGTTTAAAAGAGTTCTCAATTACAAAAAATCAAAATTTAAAAAAAAAGAATAATTAACAATTAAAGAAATTTTTCAAAAATATAATAATGAATTATGTCTATAGACATTTTTAAAAGCTTTGAGTTATAACTTTTCCCATGGATTTTGGTAAATTAAAATGAATTTAACATATTACAATTTTTTATCTCAAGATTTTTTCAATCAAGAATCTATGAAAATTTTCTCCACATACAACTAAATCAAACACTTCAAATGTTATTTAAAAGGATATTATATATACTAAAAAAATCATCAAAAAGAAAAAGAAACAAGTAAAGAAAATGAAATATCTATATAGATATAGAAAATTTAAAAATAAATAATGAATAAACTGAGAAAAAAAATTTAAAAGAAAAATGAAAAAGACTAAAAAACAAAAATTCAAAATTTTGAGGAAAAAATTGATGAACAATTTTTATAATACTGAACTTTCAAGGAAAAAAGATTAACAAGAAGAGTTTTCTACCAATGATTATCTAAAAATTTAATGACATTATATCATCTCAATTTTCTTAAATTTATTGGTATATTTAAGATCTAATATCTTTTTCACAATTTTTCTTTTCAAAAAAAAATTTATAGAATAAATTAAATAGAATAGAAAAAGAAAAAGAAAAGAAAAGAAAAATAAAAAATTTGACTATTTTAGAAACAATAATTTTGATCTAAAATTTATAATTTTATTTATAGAGAAAGAAGATTGGAAATAACAAAATAAAACAACTCTCCAATAAGATTATAAGAGGAGCCAACGTTTTTTAAAAAATACTTTATTTCACAAATTGAAAAGAAACTTAATTTTCATTTCCTTTCCATAAAACAGCCCATATAATCTTCATATGATCAAAAAGATTAATAAAAAAGAATTTTTGAAATTGAAAATCAATATTTTTTAACCAATTTGATAAGTGATGTGCTTAATGATGAACCAAAGTTTTCGGTTGGATCATAAGAAAACAAATCTTCGGTCTCAGAATTTTCCTTGGTTTTATCTTTTTACAGACTTTGGGAGTTTTTTTTGTTGAAAAAAGAAGATTTAACACTAATTTTTGAAGACCCAGTCTCGGCCAAGTTGTAAAACTTCCAACTTACCATCTGGATACTGGGTTTGATTCTATTTAAATTGATTATTTCTAATTGTTCAACATTTACCAAAAAAATCAAAAACAAATATTCTGCAATTTTAAATTAAAAATCTGGTTTTTGTGTCATAAAACTGTTAATTCTTAGAAGAAATTGTCTAACTAATTGAATCTTTTTTAACTTTTTTTAATAATCAACCATGAACAAAAATCAAAAAGAATCTCTTTCAGTTTATGGAGACAGCCCAATTCTTTAGATGGTTAACGAGATTCACTCCCACTCAATACAAAAATATCTCTAATTCAAAATTGTGTTTTTAGGAAGTGTAGTAAAGTGCCTTTAAATACATAGTTTTCTCTGAATTCAAAAAGAATTGAATTAAACCTAGGATTCTCCTCAAACCTTTTAAACACTTGAAAAACTAAAGTTGAGTGCTGTAGAGTACCGCGAAGTGCAGTCAAGTAATATGTTTTCCCGAATTCATAAGAATAGAGAAAAAATCAAAGATTTTGCTCAATTCTTTTAAATTCTGGAAAAGCGTACGGCATTTTTTTTTAAATTTGAGAAATTACAAGAAAATTTAAGAAATCAAAGATTTAATTCAATTCTTTTAAATTATAGAAAACCCAACGGCGGTTTTCTTGAATTTTATGTTTTGTTTGTGAAGTGTTCTAGGTTTTTTTTGAGGTTTTCTATTTTATTTAGAAAATCTATTGATTTTGGTTAGGTTTTTTTAACTTTTTCTATTTTATTTGTGAAGTGTTCTAGGTTTTTTTTACTTTTTGAAATAAACAGAAAATTTTAATAAATTTTCGGTTTATTTCAAAAAGTAAAAAAAACCTAGAACACTTCACAAATAAAATAGAAAAAGTTAAAAAAACCTAGAACACTTAACAAATTAAACAGAAAATTTCAAAAAAAACTAATGTCGGTTTTCCAGTTTTTAAAAGAATTGATCATAATCTAATATTTTTATCTATTTCTTTGGAATTCTGGAAAAGCTAATGTCATTTTTTTTAAATTTTGGAAATAACATAAAAATTAAATAAATTTTCATTTTCTTAATTAAATTTAAAAAAAACCTAAAGTAAAACAGGTGAACTTTTATTTTTCACTCTTTAATGGAAAAAAAAAAAAAAATCCAGAATTTGTAAATAGTCGTTAAATTTTCTCCGCAACCCAAATCTTCAAAAGTTGTTGAAAATGTCATAATAAATCAAAAAAATAATCAAAAATTGTTAACAAATAATTCACTTGATGACAGGCTATTAAACTTTCTCTTAAAATATTTTCAAATTTGTTCAAAATACAGAAACAAGTTTTGCTTTGAATTGTATTATCCACAAAAAAACTCTCAGAAAAAAATTATTAATGGTAAAAAAAATCAAAACTGGTAAAGATGTGCATAACCAATTCAGTACTTTTTGAAATTTTGTTTTCAAATATCAAATGAGATTAAATTCAAAGGAACAATGAAAATTCTTGTCATCGTAAAATTCAAATTTTATTATGGAATAAATAAATAATCAAAATTAAAAAAAAAACAGAAAGAAAGAAAGAAATAGAAAAAGAATTCATTTCAAAATAACAATTTGAGAATTAGTGTTTTCGTTTATGAGCTTAGCCAAAATATGAATTATAAAAATACCGAAACTGCAATTTTCCCATTTTCTAAAATAATTACAATATTTTCATTTGTTTCTGATAACGATATTGAATTAATTTTTGTTTTAAATTCATAGTGATATACTTCTTTAAAGCTATATAATTCTCTGACTGAAAATGTACCTCTTTTATCCCCGAAGAGGAAATAAGATTGATCATTGGTAAACTTCCAATCGGTTATGCCTGAATATAGTCTAATCTGTTTTAAACGCTTGCCATTTATTGAATATAGGGTTAAAAAGTTACCTGAAGAATACACTAAGATATGACCGCTTGGGATTATTTTTAATAATTTTGGTGTATTATTAGTTTTTAAAGAACGCAAATATGTACCGTCCTTCAGGGTGTAGATTATAATGGTTTGGTCTTTTGATCCAGAAACTACAAGGTCAAGATCTTTATTTAAATCTATACAAGTAATTTCATCATCATGGCCAAACAAAATATTTATTAAATTATATTTAACAGCATTTTTTTGTCTGCTAGTATTCATAACACTATTATTACTAATTTTGTTAATGATTTCACACACCATGATTGTTGTATCCCTCGAGCCCGTGACTAAATAGGGTTCGTCCCAACTTAAGCAAGTAACAACATCGTTATGTTTCCTGATTTTCAACAACATATTTGATGTTGATGTGGAATTGATTATCACAGAATTATCCCAATAACCACAGCTAATGAGCATCAGACCATCGTTTGAAATTCGAAAGCAATTTGAAAATCTTACTATTCTACCATCAAAAGGTAAACCAATTTTTTTCTGGTTGCCATTTAAATTATCATTGTTTTCAACGGATAATATATATTTGCCAGATTTTGTCTTAATAAAGGAAAAGGAATATCTATAAATCCTTCTTGACTGATCAAAAATCAATAATTTAGAAATGATCCCAAATACTTCAAATTCATATAAAAAGATTTCTGAAAACAATACTTTGGAATTGTGAACAAAAAAGGATGGTTTAAAAGTCCGATCAAGTATTTTTTTAATTTGATCACCTGTCTTTTTGAATCCATATTTAATTATTTTTTTTGGGTGTGGCTTATCGAATAACTGAGAAGCGCATTGTCCGAAATTCTCTATCTGGGAATTTATTGAAATCTTTAATTTCTCATCAATATTGCTATTTTCATCGATTTTGGCAACTTCATTTTCATATGTTAAGTAATAAAAGACATTAAATGCCTTGACAGCTTCGACACCCTTTTGTTTAAAGCCAAAGATCAAATCTATCCATTCTGGCAAATGCTCACTTACATAATCTGATTCCAAGGCTTCCTTATTAATTCGAATAAATTCCTCGGCTGAACCATTAGCCCATGGCGGCAATTCAACATCACTTACTTTAATTTTTGATTGTGTTGTGCCTAAATCAAAATTGTTCGAATTAACCAAAAATTCTGGTAAATAATAAAATTCAGGTATTAATTCTTTGACGTCGGCTAACGAGTCATAAGAATTATTATAAGTTTGTTCAATTGAAAAAAATAATCTATCTGGGTGATCAAATTTGCCTCCTATATTTTTTATAATTAAGAAAATTTTTTATAAATTAGTTTTTTTTGTTTGCATTATTCTTACAGTTAAGAAATAATTTCATTAAATAAATTTCAACACAATTATCGTTTATAATATTTTGTTTTTTTGTTAAAGGGTTTTTATAATTCTTTTTGTGTAAGAAGTGCAATAGTCAACCTTTAAGAGAAATTTATTAAAACAAAGAAATTATTTTTTCCCTCACTGGATGTTTTTTTTCTTGGATTTTTTTCCCATTTTTTTCCTGATGACTTTTTTTTATTATTGGGAATAAGAGTTAAAAAGGAAAATGATTAAATAGTTACTTGATAATACTGAAACACTTGAACATGAAAGTACGGGTAACTTGAAAATAAAAATCTGAAAGGCAAAGGTAAAAAAAATCAAAATCAAGCCAATAAATCCAACCAAAAAGAAAAAAAGAAATTACAACAATTAAACAGCAATCCCACAATGAAGATTCAGATCCAATATCAAACTAAAATAAATGTACCAAAAGGATATCCGTTTTTGTGATTTTAAGTGTTCTTAATGTAAACCTAATTTTGGTTTTTATTTTTTTTTTAATTTTTTACCAATTGCCTCTTATTAAAAAATTATTTTAAATTTCTTTTTTTCTTCTTTTTTCCTTTTTTCTTTTTGATTTTTTGATTTTGCTTTTAAAACATAAAAAAAATTTTGGATGCGTCTTTGCCTTGAAAAATCGCGAAATATAAGATTTTACACTTAAATTACCTTTGAGGAAATTTAAGTAAAAGGATATTTAGAGTTTAATTTGCACTTCTTCAATAATAAAAATAATTTTTTTTTATTTTTGTTTTTATAATTGCCTTTTTTTTATTTTTTCTTTTTAATTATTTTTTTGTTTTTTCAACCAAAAAAAAAAACTTGGAACTTTCCCAATTCCAAAATATATTTTTTTCTTTCATCTAAATTACTAATTTATCATTACTAATCAAGGGACGTAAAAGGATCTTTGATCTCTTCCTTCGTCAATAATAAAAAAAATAAATAAAATAAAACAAAACAAATAAGTAATGTAATTTGGTTGAAAAGAAAAATGAGGTTTGTAAAATTGAAAAAATTTTATTAATATCTCTTTGTGGAATTATAAAAAATTACAGAAATTACCAAAATCATAGAAATTACAGAAACTGAAGAAGTGGATAACGAGGAATTCGCACAAAATATCACTCCAAATCTTGAAACTCTATTTAAATCTGTTTCTTTTTTGGCTTTTATAAATAGACGAAGATTTTATAATCGTTTTTTGATTGACCAAATTTTTTAATAATATTTAGAACATTGTTGAGGAAGTAGGTACACTTTACCAATTACGAGTGCCTCGGTTAATTAGAAATTGAATCATTCAAATTATTTTTTAAACCAAAAAAATGAATGTTTTAATAAATAAGAGAGTGTAATATATCCTAGTATAATATATTTTCATAACAATTAAAAATGGAAATCAAAATAATTAAAAAATTGATAAAGAATAAATAAAAAAAAAAGTTTTTTTTTTTATTATTGAGGAAGAAGTGTAAAATTACATTCTAGATGCACTTATTCAAATTTCCTTCAAGATTTTTAAACGTGAAATCAATTATTTCATGATTATTAATCAATGAAAATAATTTCGAACTGTTTTGATTTAAAATTAATTCATTAAGATTTTTTTCTTTTAATTTGTTTTGAAATATTAATCTATCTTTTTCATAGGAAGTAGCAGATCCATAAAAAAGTTATCAATGTATTCTATTATTCCCTTCTTTTCGTATTTTAAGCATAAAATACAAAATTTATTTGACTTTTATTTATTACATAGTAATATCTATTTAAGCAGTTAGTAAATTTCCTGAATTTTCGAATGGTTGAATTTGAATGGATAAATTGTATATTTTTGAGTTTTAAATAAACCATTGCCCAGTCAAAGGGTGAATTACATGTACTCAAAGGGTTTGAATGGATATTCGAACAAAAAAATTTATTTTGGAAATTCCAAAATTTAAATCATTTTTTACTTTTTTTTCGATTTTTTTTGAATGGGTTTTTTTTAAAAACCTAATTCATTTGCAAATTTTTTTTTTTATTGTAAGATCGATAGTCACTTGGTAAAAACTTGTTATTTTAATGTTATTGATAAAGTAAAAATGATTGTAGAGAAATCATTTGGATTTCTATTGGAATTTTATTTGACTTTCAATTGAAGAACAAAATTAAAATTTTCATTTTTCTCATAAGATTTCCTTAAGAATTTGATTTTTTCTATTTTTAAGAAAATCTATTGATTTATTAGTTTTATTTCAGGTGGATATCAACTATTCTTTGATTTGTTTATTATTCTACTTATTTCTTATTTAATCTTCAAAAGTCATTTATATAAAATATTTAATTATTGTGAAATGATTTTGCGGAGTGTCGTTAAGTGCCGTAGAGTGCCATAGAGTGCCTAAGTTTTTTTTATTCTTGTTTTTGATTTAAAAATCAAAATTAATTAAAAATTTTTCTAATCAAAACAAAAATTAAAAAAAATCTAACGGAGCTTTTCCAAAATTCAAAAAAATAGTGAAAAATCCAAGATTTTACTTTATTATTTTAAATTCCGAAAAGCCTAACTTCAAGTGCCTAGGTTTTATTTCTTAAATTAAAAAAAACCTAACGGTAAACAGGAGAAAAGAAAACTCAAGAAAATCTAACCTCGTTTTTTTTTAATTTGATAAA
Organism: Anaeramoeba flamelloides; assembly: GCA_027625915.1. NCBI lineage: Eukaryota > Anaeramoebidae > Anaeramoeba > Anaeramoeba flamelloides. Next base: position 3,032,823 of record JANTQA010000032.1, on the reverse strand, counting down.
TTAAAAAAAACCTAACGTTGCTTTTCCAGAATTCAAAATAATTGAGTAAAATCTCTGATTTTACTCCATTCTTTTAAATTCTGGAAAACCTAACGGCAAACAGGAAGTAATTTTTTAGAATTTTCTCTCTTCACAAATAAATAAATTAAAATCCCATTTTTTTTTTTTATTCTTTTAAATATCTTTATAAACAAGTTCGAAATGAACTATTCTGTTTTTGGCTTTTTTTTTTTCTAATTTATTATAAACATTTTTACTCATTTATAATTTCGTCTTGGTTATAAAAATAAATTAAAATGATATCTTTGCAAAAAATATAGGTATTCTAAATATAAACTCTTTTTCAGTCAAAAGTGCCCAGTTTTATTGAAGAAATAGAATAAATTAGATGAGTTTAATTCATTATTCTTCTCAAAATAAATTTTCTATTTTTAGATCAAAATCATTTTTTCTAATCTAGTAAATTTTTTGTTTTATGTATTTTGATTTTTATATTTTTTTATTTTTTTTTTTTTTCTTTCTTATTTTTTTTTTAATTTTTGAAAAAGTAAATTTAAACTCCAAATTAAAATGAAGAAAATTGAGGCTTTGTATTTTCTTTTAAAATTCATACATTTACAATTAAAAATATTATTGTCAACAATTTTAATTTTCCAAAGAAATTGAGAATTTTCTTTTGAGATGTTTCAATGAAAAGGTACGAAAATTTTTTCAACATTTTTTTTTTGTAATTTAAGGTTTGTTTGGGTATTTCTTTTATGAATATCAACTCTAATCTGAAGTTGATTATTTCTAAATAATTTTAAACAAGTGTATTTTGATTAGTCGATTTTTAAAAAAAAAGTGAATTTTTCATTTTGGGCTGGGCCACTTTTGAGTAAAATGGGGTTTATATATATATATTCTAAATAAGTGGTTCTGAAGAAATAAAATAAGAATTTACAAAATATAAATAAAGAAAAAACAAACCTTGCAAATCAATTGCCATTTGGGTAAAGGGTTCTAATCTGATTAAAAAAAATAAAACTGTACCAATATTTAAATAATGGCTACCATAATGAAAAGGTGGTATACCTGAATTTATATCCTTGGAAAATTGGTTATATCTTTTTTTTAATTGTTTCTTATGATTGGGATTCCAAATACCAACTGGCTTTGATAAATCTCTATAAATATTTGGATCGTTTAAATTCAAAGTTTTGGAGGTATAATCTTTTAGTATCCAGGGAAATATTGGGTATTGGGATAAATCATTGTAAGTTCTCCCAGCTATTGTATTTAGTTTCATTATATATTCAAAATTAGATAATTCACCTTTCTTCCATTTTTTAGTTATTTGATATTTTTTTAAAAACTTTGATGGATTATCTTGATCATACAAGTATTCTATTAAATTTGGTGGCTTTATGGTATATAAAATTAAATCAAAAATTTTATTTCTTTCAAAATCTTTTTTTTTATTTTCTTTTTTGAGATCTTTTTCCTTTTCCTTTTCCTTTTCCTTTTCCTTTTCAGTATTAATTCCATTTTCGTTGTAAATTTCGCTCGTCTTTTCCTTTCCCTTTTCTGTTTCTGTTTCTGTTTCTGTTTCTGTTTCTGTTTCTGTTTCTTTTTGTTTTTCTTTCTTATTTTTTTTATTTTGAATATTATTTAATTTGTATGCAAAATTAAAAAAATAATTTTTTCTATTTTTCAAAAAAATTTCAATTCCAGTAGGCCTAGCTCTAAATTTTCGCTTGAAAATTTTTGTAATTTGATCAATTGGAATAGTTTTTTCATTAAAAATATTTTTTTCTTTTTCTTTATCGGATTCCTTTTTTTTTTCTTTCTTTTTTTTTTCAAACTCTGTCATAAAATTATTATTACTTGTTTTTGATTTTAAAATTTTCTTACCAATGAAATGCAGTGACTGATTAGTTATTTTCAAAATGCCTTTGGTGATTGCTAATTGTTTGATTAATTGTACTTCAATTTCAACTAGAATTGGTTTTTTTTTTTTACTTTTATTAATATTTTTCTTGTTGTTAATATTTTTATTATGTTCTTGATTCTTATTTTTTTTTTTATTATTATTAATATTTTTATTATTATTATTAGTATTAGTATTATTATTGCTATTATTGCTATTATTATTATTATTTTGATTATTTTTACTGTTATTATTAATATTATTATTTAGTTTTTGTTCTTTGATATGCTTTTCAGAATTATTATCTAAAAATAAATTAATCCCTGAAGAAAATTCTTTTAAATTTTTCAAAATTTCAACTTCTTTTAATTTCAATTCATTCAATAATTTAGAACTTACTTCAACACTACCATAATCTCTTAAAATTGATGCTTCTTTATGATTATTAAAAGAGTAATTTCTTTTTAATCTTTTTCTTTGCCTTTGAGAATTTTCATAATTATCTAATTTCCAATAATATTTATTAATTTTGTTTTTATTATTAATTTTTTTATAGTCAATATAATTTAAATTGATGTTACTTTTTTTTAGTGAGGTATTAAAATTATTAAAATCATCTCTCCAGGGGCCTCTTTCATTGGTTAAATTTCTTAATATATTTTTCCATAATTTTTTTGAAAAATTTTTTTTTTCAATTTCAATTTCCTTTATTTTTTTTATATTATTTATTTGTGCTTGATATAATTTTTTCATTTCAATTAAAGTTTTATTTATAAATTGTTTTTTATTTTTTTCGATTGCATTATAATTAAAGCCAATGGCTTTTTTAGATTTAGATTTTAATACTGGCGAAACAAATTGCTTTGTTTTTCTTTTTATTAAATTTTTGGGATTTTTTAATTTTTTAAGTTTTTTATTTTTTTCTGTTTCTTTTTCAATTGTTATTTGAATATCTAATTCATTATTTTCTTTTCCCATTTCCATTTTTTTGTTACCATCTTTCCCTTTCCCGCCTTTTGATTGTTTTCCCATTCTTTCGTTTTCATCAATATTATCATCGTTTTCATTACTATTATTAATAGTATTATCATTAATATTATTATCATTACCATTAATTTTTAATTCAATAATTTCAATTTTTTTCTTAATATCGATAAAAAATAGATTTACTTTTGAAATTAAAAAAGTATCAAAAAAATTTTCCCAATTTTTGGAATTAATTAATTCAATGATTTCGATTTTTTTTTTTTTTTCAAAGATTTTCTTTTTATTATTATCTTTTATATTTTGATACAAAAATGAATAATTTTGATTAATAATTAAATCTAATTGTTCAATTAATTTAATTTGTAAATCATTTTTAATTATTTTCTTTTGAAATAAATTAATTGAATGGAAAAGAGAATAAATACTTATTAAAAGTATTGTTTTTTTTAATTGCTTATTTTTAATCAAATTTAAATTATTAATGATTAATTTCTTTTGCAAGATTAAGCCTTGTAATATTTTAGAACTAGATATTGCCAAACCTAAAAAGGAAACAATTAAAGAGTATAATTTTTTTTTCTTTTTTTTATTTTTGAATTTTATTTGATTACCATGATTTTGAAAAATAAATTCAATTAATTTTAGTGTATCAAAAACAAATTGGATTAAATGATTTTTTTTTTGACTAATTTCCAAAAATAAATTTTTATTATTATTTTGTTGTTGTTGAAGATTTTTTTTAGCTAGCTTATTTTTTGAACTATTTTCTATTAAAATACTATCATTATCATTATTATTATTATTATTATCATTATTATTATTATTATTATTATTATTATTATTATTATTATTATTACTATTATTATTATTATCGTTATTTTCATTATTGTTGTTGTTTGATTTTTTAAAAATAAAATATTGAATAAAATGCAAAAAATTAATAAACTTATCTTCAAAAGATAAAAATATTCCTTTTAGATTTAAACTATATTGATCAATTAATGGTCTAAGCAGAGTAATCGTTAATCTTAATAATTGTGTTTTTAAATTAATTTTTTCATTCTTAATATTTATTTTTAAATTATCGATTTCAATCAATAAATTATTAATATTTTTAAAATTGGTTTTTTGTTGAAAGAACAAGTAGATATTAATTCTTGCTAACAGATGTAAAATCATTGAACGGACAGATTGATTGTTTAGATTTTTTAATAGATTTTTAAATAATGCCTTTTTCCAATTTACATCTTGGATAAATATTTTTAAATTTTTAGTGTTTAATGTAAATAATAATAATAATATTTGATAAATTAATAAAGTTGCTTGTTCATTATCTTTATTTGGATAATTTTTAATCATTGTTATTAAGATATTAAAAAATTTTGGTTCAATAATTAAAAAATTGTTATTGTTTTTTTCACCAATATTATTTAATTCAATAACTTTATGTTCCAAATTCTTTATCGAATTTTTTTTAATTAAATTTAAATTAATATCATTTTTTAAATTGAAAAATTGATTTTGTTTTTTTATTTTACTACTATTATTATTATAATTATAAATTATACTCAAATTAATTAAATCTACAATAAAAAAAGGCTGAATCCAATAAAATTTTTTAAAAATATAATTTAATAAAGTAAATATTTTTTGATCCCTGCTATTTAGATCATCATCTTCGTCTTTGCCTTCGTCAAAATTATAATCATCATCATCATCATCATCATCATTGTTGTTGTTGTTATTATTATTTATATTTAAATGTTCTTTTTTTTTAATGTTATTCATATTATTATTATTATTATTATTATTATTATTATTAAAGGAAATGAGTTTTATAAAAATCTTAAAAGAATATTTAAAAGATTTTAATAATAAATTTTTAATATCTCGATCAGTTAAATTATTAAAAAAATATAAATAATAATTAAAAATTCTTAAAGGTTTGAAAACTTTAACTATATTAATATTATTTTGAAAAATATTTATTAAAAAATGTAAAATATCTTTAATGTTTTCAGGATAATTCCATTCAATTAAAATATAATTAAAAATCAATAATAAATCGTTATAATTTAAATTATTTTTGAATAAATTCTCAATTATTTTTAATAATTTTGATCTTAAAGATAATAATAATTTTTTATCTTTGATTCTGGTTGAGATTTGTTCTTGAGTAAAATTATCTAATTTATTTAATTGATTTTTCGAAAATTTTGTGGGCGTTATCCAATAATATAAATAAATAATATTCAAAATTTGATTGACCTTTAAATGGCCCTCTTTTTTTGAAAAAAATAATAAAATATTAATAATTAATTGCTGTATCTTGATATCACAATAAATCCAAATATTGAAATTTAATAAAAGATCATTTATAGCCTTATCAATTAATTTTTTATTTTTACTTAATTTTGTTAATGTTTGGAAAAATCTTTCTAATATTGATATGGTTAAATGCTTATTATTAATATTTTCCAATAAATAGCTAATTATTTTGTAACCGTTTAAACTTATCATATCCATTTGGTGCTCTTTCGAATTAATTAACAAATCTGAAATAATTCCAAAAACTTGGATTACTAAATTATTATCAAATTGGATTTTATAAATCTTATTTTTAATATTCTTTTCTGTTCCAATGGGTTGATCCAATTGGACAATTAATGGGAAGCATACTTGGATTCCTCCCAACCCTTTAATAACTTTTTTAAAGTCGTTTGAGACAAATTTAAAGATCGATCTTAATTTGCCATCCTTCTTCTTATTAGTGTTGTTAAATGGTGCTTGATTTAATGCAATTTCACTCTTAATCGTTGCCTTGGGGTTATAACTAAAAGATAATTTTGTACTTAGCTTTTCAAAATTAAGTAACAGCTGATTATGCTTTATCGAATCAAAGTTTTTTAATTTGTTAATGCCTAATTTAAAATCAGAAAATTCAAATATTCCTAAATAGTTTGATCCTAATTTTTTAATTTCCGTTACCTCATTTTCTAATAAAAATTTATCAAAAAAATTTATTGTTGTTAATTGACCCTGGAAATATTTATTTTTTTTGTTTGTTGTTTTTTTGATGCTTGTTCCAATATAATTATTCAAATAATCTATTTCGTTAGGTGGATAATTAATTAATTTATGGTAAGGACAAATATATTTTTCATTGTTATAATAAACAATTATTGAATTCTTTGGATTTTTTGAATGTTTTGTTGCTGGTTTGTGGCATATTGATAAAAAAAACCATTCATTAAATTTTATTTTTTTTAAATGAATTTTTAATTTTTTCTTTTCTTTTTGATTAATTGTTTTTAAAATTAAATTAATTTTAATATTAGTATAGTTATTAGTAGTAGTAGTAGTAGTAGTATTATCATTATTATCATTATTGTTATTGTTATTATTGTTATTATTATTATTGTTGTTGTTGTTGTTGTTGTTGTTGTTGTTGTTGTTGTTATTGTTGTTTGATTGTTTGTTATTTGATTTATTTAAAAAATCTATTTCAAAATATGCTTCAAATCCAAAATTATTTTCGGTATAAAAAGAATACAGACGAGGTAGATGAATTGATTTTTCAGTTTTATTAAAATTATTAATAATTCTAATCCAAGTAGTAAAACTATAACCAACTTTAGATGGGAATTTTTTTAATTTTGGTATTTTGATAAACGAATTTTTCCCATTAAATTCAAAATAAATTTTTGGACTAATTTTTTTCAGATTAACAATTTTCTCTTTATTTTTATTTTTCTTTTTGTAATTATCATGGATTGTTATACTATTATTGGTTCTATTAATATCTTTGTCATTATCGTTCGTTAATTTAATCATGTTCCGAATTGATTTTAATAAAAATAATTGATAAGGTGGTCGAAAATTACCAGGTAAGGATCTTAATAAATTAAATAATAATTTTAATTCTTTCACAGTTATTGAATGGGAACCTAAAAATCCAATTAATTTCAAAATATTTAGCACAATTGTTTTATTTTTTAAAAAAGTGATCTTTGGTAATAGCTTTGACAAAAACGATATTAATCCAGAAATGCAGCAGCAAGAGGTATTGTGCAAAGATTTTTTACAAATTTTGTAAAAAAATATTACTAATTTGGAAAACAATTCAATGGAGGTATCATAAGTATATTCAAACAATACTAAAATAATTTCTTTATGTTGAATAATATAATTAGTATTTTCATTAAATGGTATATAATCAACTAATAAATTTAATAGTAATTGATAATGCCTTGTTGAATATTGTTTTCGTAATTCCTCGTTTTGTGCTGTTTTTTCAATGCCCGAAATCAGTCTTGCAAATCCAATAAATCCAAATTCTTCACCAAATTTAAGAAGAGATTCATTATTTTCTTTAAATAATGAAGAAAAAAATATTAAAATACATTCTAATAATTCAATAGAATAAGGTGGATAGCTTAGTAAATATTGGATCGTTTGGAAAAAATTGGGAGATCGAAATTTGGTTTGCAATTTGGGTATGATAGTTATAATATTTGATAACTCATCAAATATTTCTTGAATTAATTCACAATAATAATTATGATCATAATATTCAATTTGTAAAAATATTTTTTGATCTTTTTTTTTAAATAAATTTATATTTTTGTTAATATTCTTGTTTGTGTTTGTGTTTTGATTTATATTTTTGTTTGTGTTTGTATTTTTGTTTATGTCTGTATTTGTGGTTGTATTATTACTAATATTAGTGTTTGTGTTTTTGTTTACTGGAATTCTAGAAGATGGAAATATATTTAAATTTAAAAATATTTTTTTTTCATTTTTCATTTGAGAAAATATTGAAACAATAAATAAATTTAATTGTTTAAAAAACCAATTTGATTTTTTTTGGAGATTTGAATTCTGATTAATTGATAATTTTATAAAATTAATTATATGATAAAGAATAAATTTTTTTAATCGGGGGTCGTACAATAAATTAAAAAATATTGTTATAAAAGTAGTTTTTTGAAATGAATTTTGAAATATTTTATTAAAATTCAGGCTATAGTCAAAAATAATAAATAAATTATAAAATGTTTTTTTAAAAATGATTATTTCATTTTCTTTTTTATTTTCATTTTCATTTTCATTTTCTTTTTGATTGTCATTTTCATTTCCTTTTTGTTTTTCATTTTCATTTTTATTTTCATTTTCATTTTCATTTTTGATATCTTCATTCTTTTTTAAATGATTTGATTTTTCTTCATCATCATTTCCCCACTCCTTATTCTTTTTCATTTTCTGGTTGATATTTATCTTTTTTTTATTATTTAAATTAATTTTAATAATTCTTAAAATTAACATTGATATAATATTTAATCCATTTAAATTATGAAATGACTTTTCAGTTTCTTCCAAATTTGATTGAAAGATTTTTTTTATTGTTTTTAAGATTTTATTTAATAATTCATAATTATTTAAATTATTTTTAATTAAATTAAATAATGCAAAAATTTGATTATAATTTGAAGTCATTTTAAAAGTACTGGAATATTCGACATATTTAAATATAAAATTTTGAATCTTATTATTTATATTTAAAAAATTTTTATTTATTAAAATTTGAAAAATATTTCGATTATTAAAAAGTTCTAAATTCTTTTCGTCAAGATAATTTAAGATTAATTTTAATAAAAACAATTGGAAATTAATTTTTTGCTTTTTTAATCTTATTAATTCACCATTATTCTCTTCTTTTGTAATTTTTCCATCCATTGATTTATAAATTTCTAAAAAAGAAATAATGATTTGATCAACAACAAAATTAATTTCTTTCCCTTTCTCTCTCTCGTTTTCTTTATCTTTCTCTTCTTCTTTTTCCGTAACTTTAGGATTCACTTTTCTTGTTTCTTTGCCCATATCTTTTTCGATCTCGATGGTTATTTCGTTTTCCTGGCTCTTTCTTGATTCTCTTTCTCTTTCTTCGTTTTCAAAATTATTCTCCTTTTCTATTACTTTTTCTTTTTTCCCATTTTCAATGTTTTTATGGCTTTCATTTTTTTTATTATTTTCTTTTTCAAATTTTTCTTTTTTTTTATCTTTAAATAAATCTTTAAAACTATTTTTTTTATAATTTGTGATTTTGTGCGGTAGCTTTCTTTTCCTTTCCTTTTCATTATTTTTTTCAAATAAAAAAAAACAATTTTTTGATTCAAAGCATAACAAATTTAACAAATTAAACAAAAGATTAAATTTTGAATTAATTTCATTGTTTGCAATTTGGAATATAATTTCTGGCTTTGGTAATTGCTTTTGAATATTATTTTTTAAATAATTGCCTTTGGGTATTTCAAATAAATTTATTTCTTTATTTTTGGTTTTGTTTTGGTTTTTTATTTGCGATTGGTTATTATTTGGCATTTTTTGTAATAATTTAAATTCGGTGACTGTAATTGGATAATTATTTAAAGTCCAAGAAATAAATTCTCTCAATTGCCGGTAATTAAACGCTGGAGAAATCAATAATTCAATTTTCGGTTTACTTTGAATGGCCTTAATTAAAAAATTTAAGATCGTAATTTTGATTTCAAATTCTTTATTTTTATAATCCAACTCTTTAGTGAAATGCGAATTGATCAAGCTTTGCATTTTCCCTATTTGTAAGTTTCCAGTTTTTAACCCAGAATGCTTCCTCCCGGTGAAGAAATATAAATTCTGACTCAAATTTTTGAATTCCTTTTCCTTTTCCTTTTCAAAGTTTTCAGATCGTAAATATCTCTTTTGATATTCGATTTGAGAATGGAATCTTAATAACGGAAATAGTCGAGGTATTGTTAAACAAAAGTCTTCATTGAAGTGGTTTGGTTCGGCGATGATTTCTAACAAATTAAGCATTCTAAAGATTTGTGAATACTGGAGTTTTGTTAATCGGCACACTTGGCCAAACGTTGAAATGTTATTTAAAAACGAATACAAGCAATCCAACATGCTTTCTTTGCCACCTCCTATCCAATTGAATTTGTTTTTGAAAAGATTTGATTTCTCATTTCGGCAGCTCGTCAAGGACTCAAAGCTTGTTAAAAAGATATCAAGCAAATAATCACATAAGATTTCATTATGCGTCAAATGGAATAATTCCAGATTTGTCAATTTCTTTTTATTAAGAATCGATGAAGACAAATATAACAAACACTGCTGTTGCAGCAGGGAAACAGTTGTGCCCAGTCTTGTCAAATAATTAAGAAAGTTCGATTTGATTAGAGTTTTGATATCATATTCCGATCGGAAAAAGATTTCTAAACACTCTTTTGTAATAAAAGATGTTAAATCTGGTAAATTGTAGTTTGTGTTGTTGTCTTATTATAGGTTTGGTTAAAATTTAGTTTTTTGTTTGAGTGAACAAGGAGAAGAGAAAATCCGGTTTGTTTTTTTTTTATTTTTTGTTTTTAGTTTTTTGTTTTTTGTTTTTAGTTTTTTGTTTTTTATTTTTTGATTTTTCATTTTTATTTTATTTGATAAGATTTTTTTTATTATTTTTTGTTTTTATTCTTAAAAAAAGAAAAAGTTCTTTACTTTGGTTTTCAAAAATTCTATAATGTACAATGTTAACAAAATAATTAAAATTTACGAGTGTTTCTTCAATAAGTGCTGGGTGATGTGCAAAATTTTTCCTTATTGCTTCTTCGAGTACCAAATCATATCTAGGCTCGATCACCCAATTTGCCTTTTCTTTTAAAAAGGGCTCGACAAAAAGAGAAAACCAATTGTACCTTGACTCCTATTGTTTTTTTTGTTTTCGATTTTTATTTGGAAAAAAGATTTCAAGGTGAATACATTTTTGTTTTTCGTTTTTTTGTTTTTTTTTTTTCTTTCGGATCAAAAGTTATACCGGATCAGTTAAGAATTCAAGTTTTTTCCAAATTTTATTCAAATAAGGAGATTTAAATTTTGAAAAAGAAAAATTTATCTCTTTATTGATTTCTTGAAATTTGGGTATTTTGAATAATTCTTCATCAAACATGAAGGAGTTTATTTTTTTTCTTGTTACTTGAATACTAAATTATTTAAAAATGGGACTATGGAATCAAAGAAATGAGAAATTGAACTCAGCTTGCGATCTTTTTTTGTAAAAAAAAAAACAAAAAGGATTTAGGGTTTAAAAAAATGAGTTTTTGGAAAATTCAAAAGAAAGGAAATGTGTCTTTTGAGAGTAGAAATTTACTAACCAATAACCAATAGCATAAAATAAATCGATTCATTCTCGATTAATTGGTAAAATAGATAATTTTCATAATGAAAGATCTCTATCTGGAAAAGTGGTTTCTAAATAGTGCTGACTAAAAACTTTTATGAAGTTTTTCAAAGTCTATTTGAATTTAGATGAATTATACAGTTTGTAAGAACACTTTTAACAAGTTTAGTAAGAACTTTTATCAAACATACCTTGCTAGAATGATAAAAGGAATATAAATTTTTAAAGTTTTTAAATTGTTAAGGGAGTAAGCACATTTTTCAAATTTTGAGTGCCAAACTTTATGCCAAACTCAATTATTCAAATCATTTCTTTAACCAAATATATTAATATTTTTATAAATATGATAATTGAATATATCTTAGTATAATATATTTACATACTAATAGAATAATGGAAATACAAAAAATGAAAAAATTGATCAAGAAAGAGTAAATAAAAAAATTTTTCTTTATTCATCTTATCTTTTAAATTGAGTATAATTACTGATTATTTTACTTGGTTTTATTTTCAATTCACCATGGAAATACTTTTTTTTGTAAAATTTTTGTGAAACAAATTACTTTTTATTTCTAAGAATTTTCAAAATGAATTAATTTCCTATTTTAATTTGGTTAATCAAATTCTTGATTGGGTTCAGAAAATAATTTTTTTCTTTAATTCCTTCAGAAATTAAACTTTATTGGATGAATTTGTTTGATTTGATAATTATTTATTTTTAATTAAAATGAGAACTAAAAATAATTCTGAATCTGATTTAAATTTTCCAAAATTTTCTTTTGTTTTGGGTTGAATATTTTGAAACTGTATTTTGATTTCAGTATTCAACCCATTTATTTTACTTTTTTGCACGGTATCCTTTATTTGGGTTTTGTTTGTTAAAATAAATGAAATAAGAATTTTGAAAGCAAATTTGGAAAAAACATGTTGTGTAAAATAATAATAAATAGGAATGGGGTGAGAAATCAAAGGTTAAAAATAGTTTGTGTTCATACAAATTAAGAAGCTAAAGAAAATAAATCTTCCAAAATAAGCTTTTATAGATTTTTTTTTTTTCATTTTTGATTTCAACAAATTTATTCGGAAGGGTGATCCTTATTGTTTGGTCTTCGAAAAGAAAATATTTGTTTCAAATACACACATTTTTTGGTCTATTTTTTTTTTTATTATTTTTGGATTAATTTCATTTCTTCAGTATAAATATATTTCTAGATCCAAAACCTAATTTAATAAAACCAAAAATTTAATAAAAAAAAATGTTCCAAAAAATAGAAAAATGAAAGATTAAACTCGGAATTACTTTGTGTTCTTTTTCTTTTCACGGGTAGACTAGCGGATGGTGTTTTGGTTTCAAAGTTTCAATATCTGGTGGCACTCGAAAAATATTTTTCAGTAATTTTTATTGCTATTAAAATTTTTCAGTATCGTAAAATTAACTTACTTCCTTAAATTATAATCTAATACTTATTTATATTTAATTTTTTTTTTTCAGATAATTCTGAAATATTGTTAATAAGAATTGAAAAGGTTGAAAAACTAGGTAGACATAAGATGGAATAATGAATTTATAAAATATCAACTATTAAAAAAGTATTGAGTATAAAAATCCAATTAAAATTTTTTAACCTATCAAAATTTCTTTTTTGGAGAAATAAATCCAATAAAAGAAATTCTAATAGAAATCAACAATTAGAACAATTAACTAAAAGAAATATAACATTTAATTATAATACACAATATCTCCATTTCAAAAAATGAATAATATGAAAACCTAAATAATTTCTATTTTAAAAATTTTACAGGGGGTAAAAAAAAGAATGTATGAGTAATAATATTTAAATTTTCTCGATAATTACTAATATATCATTGATTTAAATAATATTAACTGATATTATTTAAGTTCTTTTATTCAACCAAATATAACATTAGCCAAATTTTACTCATTTAAGAATAATTTTTGATTTAACTTAAACGATTTTAGTTGGTTTCACTGTTAAGGCATGTTTTTGAACGAAAATTAAGTTACAAAAAAATCTCAAATTAAGGTATATTTTTTGGATTTTTTTTTTCTAAGATTTATTTTCCTATAATTTCAATTTTTGTACTTTAATCCATACAGACAGTTTCACTTTTATGGTACAAACTTTCAACGAAAATTAAGGTACAAAAAAAATCTCAAATTAAAGTACAAAATTCAAATTCTAGTAAAAATAAATTGTAAAAAAAAAAATTCCTAATTTTGTGCATAAATTTGAGATTTTTTTGTGCCTTAAATTTTTTGAAAGTTTGTGCCTTAAAAGTGAAACTGGTTGTATTTTTTCTATTTCCTAAATTCCTTTTAAAGTTTTAAACCTCAAAAGTGGAACTGGCTGTAGGTAATTCAAAAAATATAAATGAAAAAAAAATCTACCAAGTATAAAAATTATTTTAATATTTTTCGAAAATCATAATTATTTTCAAATTAAATGGTTTGTATTATTGTGATACTTTGAACTGTTTTAACAGTCTGAGTTCATCAAAAAAAAAAATAATAATAATTTAGGTTTTATAACTTTTTTTTTTTAAAAAAAAAAAAACAAATCAAAACAAACTTGGTTAACAAATTTTTCAATAAAAAATAATCCCATTTTCAAATTTTAAAAAATTAAAATTTACTTTCTGATTTGAAAAATGTTTCGTGTTAGGATATATTCAAATCTTTTATATAGATACAATTTCCTTTTTTGGGTTTTTCTTTATATATAAATGCATATAAATATACATACATATTCTCTCAACGTGAATATGAATCAACTGCTAAAATAAATTGAAAAATAGATTATTTAGATCTAAGAAGAATCAATTATAAAAATGGTTAACAAATAGTTTTTTTGTAAGTCTATAAAAGCTTGATTTTTTAAAAATTGAAAAAAAATTAAATAAAAAATCTTTTAGTAGTTCATTCACAATTTTTGAAAAGAGTAGTTAATAGTATTTAAGAGTCAAAAAATATATTAATTTGAGTAAATAGTGCCCCCACTCTTCGGAATCGTTGAATACCAATTTATTAATCATAAATTGTAGAATATTTATTTATTACTGATAATCTTTCTATATGATTTTTACTCCTCATGTTTCAGGACAGTGGATAATTTTTTATTTGGTTATGTAAATGATATAATATTTTTTTTTACTTTAATATTTTAATTATTTTTCTACTCTTTTTTTTATTTAGTAAATTTTTTTGATTAACCTTTCTCACAATAAAAATGGTACATATTTTTTATTATTGAAATTCACTGGTGAAAGTTAACAATTAAATTTTTTGTTATGAATTATCTCAAAAATAAAAGATGTTACACAATCTCAATTTTATTAATAATTATCAATGTTTAATAATATCTTTTTTTTTTTTTTTTTTGACTTTTTTTTAATCTTGTACAAAAAATTATAAAAAACCAAGAAAACAACTAAAATTTACAAATAAAAACAATAAATTGACTAAAGAACAACAAAAAAAAAAAGAAATAAAAAGAATAACATAATAATAAATATATAAACCCCAATTCAAAATTTTTAGCACGCCAAAATTCAATTTGTGAAAAAAAAAAACTTATTTAACCACTTCCCGAAGATTTACCAAATTAGAACCATTCACCAATTGAAATGTTAACACCTTTTTATAAATTACAATACTCACAAAAGAATAAATAAATAATTATCAATACAAATAAATCATGGGTGTGTTAAAAATTTTGGAGAGAGCAAAACAAAAAAATACATTAGTAAATTTGTTTAAATTCTATTAGGAATATTGATCGATCAAAGATTAGATACTACCAACTAATTTTATTTGAGTTCTTCTATTTGGAACAACTCGACTTTAACATAATATAAACCTTTTAGAAAAATTTTGATCCAAAGAATCAAATTACGTAATTCAAACAATGAAATGAAAACAAAAACTAATAGATGAAAAAATGATTATCATATTTTAAAAAAATCAAAATTATCTCAAATTTCAATGAAATTGTATTATTGTGGTTGTTTGGAACGTTTTAGCTGTGTGGAAAATTTTGAATTTTAGTTTATATATATATATATATATATATATATATATTAATCTCAAATTGGGGATTTTTTTGTGTAATAATTAGGAAAAAATACTTAAAGGGGTATGTTCAATAATATTCTAGAATTGGTCAACATCTTTGAGAAATACTTGATATATCGAAAAATTGTTTCTGTCACATTTAAAAAAAAAAATTGCTAATATCATTTATTATTTATAATGACCTTTGAAGAACAAATAAAAAAATAGTAGAATAATATACATAAGATATGTTGATACATTGTTGCTGTCAAATAAAAATCAAAATTTTTTCTTTTAAAAATTGAAAAAACAATTTTTTTAGGGAATTTGATTGAGAAAAACTACAAGTTCATTTTGATCTTCAATTGGAGATCCAAAGAAAAGTCTAATAGAAATATTGATGGTTTTTCAAAAATTGTTATTGTGGTTTCAATAACTTTCGAATTACACTTTTACACTTAGTGCCCCAAAATTTTGGTAATGAAAAAAAAAAATTACAAATGAATGAGGTATAAAAAAAATAAGTAAAAATGTGTAAAAAGTAAAAAAATAATTTCAATTTTGGTGATTTCAAAAATAAATTTTTTCCAATTATATTCATTCAAAACCTATAAATAAAAGTAATTTGCCAATGACAACTGAGTACCTTTGACTTGAAAATAAAATATTTTGATTTTCATTGATGAAATTTTCAATAATAAAAAAAAATACAGCCTTAGGTTGTTTGTATTATTATTGTGAAAAAACGCTTTGAATACTTATAAAAGAGTGGTTATTTTTTCAAGTAGAGTTACACTTTAAATGATCACAGAAACCAAAATTAAACCAAATTTCAATATATCTAATTTCCACAAGTTCTATTATTGAAAAGGGTAATTCATAAAATGAAGGATCAAATTTGTATAATTTATCTCAAAAAATCTAGCAAATCGTTTGAGAATATTCTATTGACAGATATAAACTCTTAATTTAAGCAAAAAAATAAGAAACATTATCAAAAATTTTGAACAAATTCAATTCCAAATTTAAAATTTACTTAAAAGAGCTTGGAGTTTACCTTCAAAATTGAATTGGCCTCAGGTATACTATCAAGTCATAAATTTAATGTTTTATTGGAAAAAAAAGAAAAAAAAGTATGTATTTTGATTTGAATATCGACTTAAAGGCTTGATACAGACATTTTTTAAAAAACATATTCATATTCTTTGAAAGTCTTCTGAAGTTTAACCAATCTCAAGAGTTTGTAAAGACTCTAAATATATACAACCTTAACCTAAAAATGAAAAAATCCTTTGTTGAAAATTTTGACTCGTTAAATCGAAAAACTAAAAAGAAAAATTATACATTATTAAATAGAGTTTAGAGATGATCTGAATATGATTCAATTGTTTAGTAATCCATACTTTCATTTTTTTTTCAAAACCTTTCAAATGAAACAATTCCAATTCGTTTTATTAATTACCTTTTTTCTTCTTCAATTAGCTTTATGTGAACCAAAGCACGAAATAAGATCTGACGATGTTTATTTGGCTAAGGTTCCAAAGGCAATGAACAATGGATCTGTATTGGTCACAGTTACCTATCATGCACTTAACAATAAAAAACTTACTGACATTTTGATCGAAGATACCCTCCCAGAAGGATTTAGCCTTTTATGGGGATCAACAGTTAAAGCTGAATCAGAAGTATGTCCTTTAATTTCTTCACTTTATTTCTTTCTTTTCCGATTTCTTTAAATTCTTTTTTTTTAATAATTATTTTAATTATTTTTTTTTTTCTTGTTTTTGCTTTTGTTTTTTTTTTCTGTTTTTTTTTTTTTTTTATTTTTTAGACTGGAATTTTACCAAAATCCTTCCAATACATGGTTCACTTAAACGACAAAACTCAATTTACTTTAGAAAATAGATTTGCTGAATTCTCCTTCCCAGCCGCAAAATTCGCTTTTCAAGTTGTTGGACAACCAGATCCTGATGAAATTCTTTCACCAGAAGTTACAGTAGTTATTCACTTTGATCCTTTCAAAACAACAATGTAAGAAATAACTCTTTTAAAACTAAACCCAAATCAAACAAAAAAAAAAAAAAAAAAAAAAAGCATAATATTTTTCTTTTCTGATCCTTGCGATAAAAAAAAACAAAATTAATTTTTATTTCTCTTTTTTTTTTTTGAATTTCCCTTTTTTAATTGTCTTCACAACATTTAACACACTTTTATAGAGATCTTCCATACTTAATCCTTTTCGGTGCAGTATTACTTCCAATTTTGGTTGGAATCTTGGTTGTTAAAAAGCTAGGTAACAAAAAAGTCAAAGAAACCCCTAAAGAAGAAAAAAAGGAAAAAGAAGAAGAAAAAGACGGAAACGAAGAAGAAGAAGAAGAAGAAAAGAAAAAAAAATAAAGAAAAAGAAAACCCAAATTTATCTTCATTTAACTTTAGCAAACTAAAAATAAATACACAAAGTAAATGAATTCAACAAGCTCAATTTGAGCTTAAGAATCTTTTTATTCCGTAATTTTAGTATTAATTTAGTTTTATTTTTTTGTGTTTAAACCTTCAAAAATTAAATCTAGTTCTTGAAATGAAAAAAAAGTTATTATTGAATACCACTGTTGAGTACTTTACATTATTTTAGTCTTTTAAAAAAAATCGATCAGTAGACTTTTTTTTTTATTTTTATTTTTTTGTCTTTTTTTTTTTTTTTCTGATTTTAGTAGTTTATTTAAATTATCATAATGATAAGTGTGATTGCTCCAAATGAATTTCGAATGTACAGAAACAAAAAACATCCTTTTATATTAGTTAAAGGTTTTGACGATCTTTTATTCAAAGATTAAAAAAAATTATTATGGACAAAAAAAGTATTTTTTTTTGATTTTTTATTTTTTTTGTTCTACTTTAACACCTAACTTATCAATTCCTGAAAAATCCTCCTAAGAAGACATTTGCCCAATTAGTTTTTCATTTAAGTAAGTTATAAAGTGTCTAGTAAACTAAAAAAACCTTCAAGTAAAATATTGAAAAAAATACTTTACATTAAAATTAGTCTGGGTATCTTCTTAATTGTTAATATTAGGAAAATTGTTTAATAATTGGAAAATTTAAAATCAAATCCTTTTTATAAATAGACAAATTTTTGAGGAACTAAGTAATAAACCAACCTAAAGTTCATTAAACTAGGATATCTATAACATACTTTACTAATTGTTTGATAACTTTAAGTAGATAAACTTTTTTTAAAAAAATAAATAGAGTTTTTTCGAGGTTGGAGATGAATTTAGAAAATGATTAATTTTTATTCTTGTTTTTTAAATTGATTTGCTGAATGTTATTTTGAAAAAGCTTAATTTAATTAATCTTCATTCTAATAAGTGATTAGTTATAATTTTAAAAAGTTTGAGTCTTAAATACAAGAAATTTTATTTATCCATTGAGAGAAAGGAGTAATCAAGAAAATTTACTAAATAAAAAAGAGAAGAAAAATAATTAAAATATCAAAGTTCAACAATATTATATCATTTACCTAACCAAATTAAAAAATATCCAAGTATGAAACAGGATGAACAAAAACCCGATAGAAAGATTACAAATAAAAATCCCATTAAAATCTTCAATAAAATTTACATTCCACTACTACGAAGATTGGGGAACTATCAGTCCAAATAAAAGAAAGTTTTTCACGAATTATTTGAGCAATTTCTATGAAGATAATAAATGAAAAAAAATTTCCAGGCTTGTTTTCAGGTAATGTATTTTTTTCAATAATATCAATTATTTAGCTAATTTCATGTTAACAATTATACAATCTTGAAATATCAAAACAAAAATAGAAATTTAACAACTACACGACCATGGCTAATTTTTAATGCTTTTACCAAAGTGAATTATTGTTTTTCAAAAGTTTGATCGATTTTTCTGATTTTTAAAAATTTTAAAACCCAAAATATTTTCCATTTATTTCAAAAAAAAATTATTTTCTTGTGAAGAAGTAAGAAATTTTATTTTCTATATAGGAAGTATACCAAAATACACTTTTAAAATAAATTATCTAAGTTTTGTAACAACTCAGTATATATAAAAAAAAAAATAGACTTAGTATCAAAAAAATGGAATGATTAATATACACTTGAAAAAAAGATCATTTTCTTTTTTTCTGAAAAAATTGACTCATTTTTTTCTTTTTCTTAAAATAAAATTATATGAGAAAAACAATCAAACGATTAAGTTCAAAATAAAACCAAATTACTCTGAATAAAATGTGAAAAATTCAACTTAACACATAAATTAAAATATTTTTAATACAATTATTGTATTTTCAATAATTAATAACCCAACATTAATTATTTTGTTTCATTGGTAATAACACAAAAATTTAAACTATCAAAATATATTTTATTTGCAAATTATTTATTCAGATTTTCAAACAAATAAAATGAATTTTTTTAA
Source organism: Anaeramoeba flamelloides (assembly GCA_027625915.1). Lineage (NCBI taxonomy): Eukaryota > Anaeramoebidae > Anaeramoeba > Anaeramoeba flamelloides. Next base: position 3,013,200 of record JANTQA010000032.1, on the reverse strand, counting down.
TCATTTTAATAATAAATATCATCAATTAATTTATTTAAATAATAAATATTTTATTTTTTATTTCTTAATATTTGAAAAAAGAATATTATTCAAGTTTTTAAATCACAATAAATTTTATAAATTAAAGGTACTATAATAAATTATTTTTTTCTAGATCTTCACCAAATATTTTTGTTTATTTGTTTTTCTTTTTGGAATTAGATTAAAGTTACAATGTTATTTGTCAATGTGAATAATCAGAAATTAATGAAAGTGAGATTTCCTCAAAATATCAAATGTTTTTAAAATTTTTCTTTTCATTTATTGATATATAATTATAATGAAAAGATCAAATCTTTTTTACTGAAAATTAAATTGGAGAATAATGAATTCTATTAAAAAACAGAAATAGTTTCTCTAAAGTTAATACATACATGTACTTATCATGTTTTTTTTTTTTTTTTTTTGCAAAACGGTACATTTTATATATTCTATAACCTTTGGGTAAAAAAATTAAATAAGTGTTACTATTCGTTTATCCAACAGTACTAAAAACTCTGAAAAATTTAATAAATTTCACCCCCAATAAAAAATACCTCTCATTACTACTTTATCTAGTGAACAATTACAAACTTTTATCAAAACAAAAAAAAGTCATATTATTCACAGAAAAATCGTTGTATGTGCTTAAATTATTTCTTTTTGCATCGAGGACTGAATATTTCTAAATTTTACAAAATAAAAATAAAAAAAATACTAACTTATTATTAAAAATATTTTAAAAAATGCATAGATTTTTTTTTATTTTTGAGTTATTTGAAATTAAGTCTTTTTATCGCTTTCTGTATTAACAAAGTGTAGACTTTATTTACAAAAGTGTTTTTCGCAACACACCAATACCTACCTCATATTTTATGGATAAATCCTTAAATTTTTTAAAAGAGAAAACTTTAAAAACATTTTCCTTCCAAATTTTTTTTCACTTTTTTAAAATAAAAAACTCTAAAAAAATGTTAAAAAATTACTCATTTTCTAAAGGCTCTACTTTGGTTTTAAAACTCAGTAATTTTACAAATTGTTTAAACTGATATTTTAATGTTATGAACAAAGATAAATCAAAATTTTACAAATTATTCAAAAAAATAATAAATTTGGATATCATTGAAGATTTGTATCATTTTCTTTGGAACTGCCCAGCCTATGAAAATAATCATAAAATTCAGATATCTGAATTAAAAAAAATTAATATATCTAATATATTAAAAAATAATAATATTTTAAATATTATTTTAAAAAAAGAATCAATATTTTTATTATCACTAGTGGGTAATAAACGAATTTATGATACTTTATTAAACATTTTTAAATAAAAATTTAGTAATTCAGGTAAATAATAGCCATTAACAACTTCTCCATTAAATAATAATAATAATAATAAACACTCACCTTTTTAAAATGGTTATATAATATTTTTTTCAATCTCATGTAATTTAGAAAAACTTAGTATTTATTTACCAAAAATTATTTTTTATATCATTTTTTTACACTTTTATTTTTTTAAAAATTTTCATTTCTCAATTAAATTCTCATCTTTTTCCCTTGGCTGTATTAAAAATGAAATAAATAAAAACAATTAGTATACAGTTAAAGCAACAATTTAATTTTTAAACAAGTGTTTCAAATTATAATTAATAAAACCATTTTATTTGTTTTATAATAATAAATTTGTAAGGAGTTTTGCTAAATAAATGAGCCCAAGAAAACGAAGTAAATTTTTCTACAATAAAAAACACCAAGACGTGTAAAATAACAAGAACTTTCATATTTTTTTCCGTCTCCTGCTTTTTAATCAGAAAATTAATTCATAAAAATAAGGGCAATGTTGAAAAAAGCAGAAGGAAATGAAAAGTTATCTTTTGGAGATAATAATTTGTTGAAAAATAATGTTAATTTAAAGTTTAAATCCCCAAAATAATAAAGGTTAGTTTAAGTTTGAAAGACTAACTCTTCTCTGTTGAAGACAAAAAGTGTAGAGGGTGCAAGGAAACTCTATAAAAAAATGAAAAAAGAAAAGAAATAAAAAAAAAAGTAAAAAAACCAAACAAAAAAAAAAACGAAAAAAGGATCGAAAAATAATTATTTTATCCAAGCATGGAGACACAAAGCATTAACCCAACAGGGAGTGCAATAAACCAATACTTTTTGAGGAAAGATTTTTGAGGTTTTTTTTCTTCACTTTTATCCTTCCCGTATCCTTTGTGCAAAATTGGTTTGGGCTGTATTTGAGGCTGAGAAATGTAGGCATTTGTTTTAAAGCTTTGGAATCTGGCAACTTTGGCAATCTTTGAGGGCCCTACTTCTTGATCCTTTTTTGGGGTAAGGTAATCGATCCCAAGAATGTTATTTGAATCGTCAAGGTGAAGGATGATTTGATCAACACCACCTGATCTAACCAAATCCCTTGCACGAACAGAGGCAATCACACTACAAACCGAAAGATCGGTGATGTGTAACCCACAACTAACCCTAATTGAATAATAAAGATCTTTGTTTGCAAGATCTGTGAGCACCTCGAGTTCTTTTTCAGTTAGTTGCTTATTTTTGATTTGTGTTTTGATCCATTTCTCTCGGACTTTATTTGATTTTTTAATAGCAGATGGTGGAACAAATAGGATTGCTCCTCTTTTTGTCCAGGATCCAGTTAAATTATGTTCAATGGTTATTTTTTCTGATGACGATTCACTTTGAGTATAAGTAGCCAAACAAAGAAAACAAAAAAGTGCGAGTGGGAAAATTTTTTTAATGTTTAAATTTGACAACATTTCAGTGAGTTAAGATTAAAAAAATGATTCGATAAAGTTTAAGGTTAGGGCTTGTAAATATCTTTTACTGAAACCCATTTGTAATTTAGTCATGGGACTACAAAGAAATTAAATTACTTTATTTCGAAAGAACAAACTTTTCTTAGTTGAATTGGATATTATAAAGATTTTTTGAATTTTTCAAAGTTATTTTTATCTTTTGTGATTATTTTTGGTCTACATTTTGAAGAAAGAATTTTTTTTGTTTAAGGTATTAGCGTCCACCAAGGAGAAGCCTAGGAACAAAGTATGTTGTTATTGGACCTAACCACATTAGTGAGTACATGGTTCAAATGTCTCTAAAAAATCTCAAAGTCAAGTAGTAATATTTGTTGATCTGATCAATTAAAAATGATCCTTAAATTTGTAAAAAACTCCAAAAATTTCAGAATAAAATCTGCATTTCGCCATAAATTTAAAGGTTGAATTATCAATATTCAAACTACAAAGGCACAAAATATCTTTCTTAAACTTGTGGCGAAATGTAGATTAGTTACTAAAAAATTCGTTTTTTTAAAAAAATTAAAGAATTAATCAATAAATTTTTTTGACAAATTATTTCTCAAATCATGCAAATATATTGAAGCTAAAAGTACCTTTTTCAAAAGCAAACAAAACTAATCAGTCTTTGTGCTTTTATGTAGATGATTATTGAGTTAATCTTTGAAATTAAAAAATGAAAAAAAAAGTTACTTTTGGAAGTTCTAAATCTAAATTATTAAATACTTTAATACTGTATTTTGAGTTTCTAATTTTTAGATTTGGGAATTAAAAAAAATTTTATCAAAATGAAACTTTTTAAATTGGGATGATTAGTAAAAAATGTAATAATTTATTGTACAATAAGATTTATTATAGATTTTTTAGAGCTATTTGAGCCATTGAAGAACTAATATCATTTATACCCTATTACAACATACTTTGATTATAGAGAAATCTATGGTGACGCTAATCCCTTAAGGACTACTTTTTCAGGTTAAAACGCAGAAATTGTATTTAAAAACACTCGTGAAAGTGTTTCTTTGATTTCCAGTTAAATTTATAAATTGGGAATTTCTTTTATCGAAAAAATGATAGATTGAACAATTTAAACAATTTACCTTTTTTAGATCCTTGAAAAATTTAATTTGTATATTTTATTATTTCCATTTCTAATCTATAAACACAAAACAATATCTCATATTGCACTCAATATTTTTTACAGCAACTTTTACAAGTTTAAAATGTTTTTATATTTGAACATGGACTTGGAAATCTGTTTAAACTATTCAATTTTTTCAAAACTTTTATTCAATGATCTTTTTATAATTTTTTGTTTTTTTAATTACAACTTTGAAATTAGTATTTTTTTATACAATTAATTAAAGGCGAAAATACTTTTTAATAAGTAAATCCAAAATACAACGATAAAAAAATAATTCACAACCCCCCAGACTGGGAGTTTAGTCCTTATAGACAAAAATGATATTATCTTGTTTTCAAAAAATGAAAAGAAATTTCAAAAAAATTTTGAATTTTGAATAATTCTTTCTAACAAATTGTTTGGTCTTATTTATAAGAAACCATTATAACATTTTAGATCATTTTTGTCAGAAAACAATTGATTTTGGATTTTGGTGATAAAATTATTTAATTCCCAAATATCTTCAAGAAAATTTTATTTTGAAAAATATAATTTTTTCTTAAAACAAAAACACACCATCTTTGTAAAATTTGTAAATAACTTTAAAACTTTAATTTTCATTATAATTTATATAAATATTAATATTTTCCAATAAGTTGAATAAATCATTTTTTTTTTGGTTAACAAAAAGTTATATCTACAAGTGAAAAAAAAATCTTAATTTTATTTTCCAATTAAAAAATACTTGGCATTGTTTAATAATGAGGTTTATAATGATAAAGAGGGTAAAAATTTATTATAACCTAATAAATAAAATTGAATTAAATTAATTTCCATAATCATAAAAAATGTAAAAAAAACAAAATGATTTAACGAAACTAATTTTCTTTTATGGCTTCCTTAGTCGATCAGAATATTTTGACACTTGGCATATAAAAAAAGTGTAAGTGAAAGAATATCACTAATAACAGATTTTAATTTTTTTTAATTGTTGTCCTAGAGTACAGGTGGTATAAATAAATTTATTTTTTTGTTATTTTTTGGAATTGTTCTTATACTTATTTCTAATACAGAATTTTTTGAATTCTTTTTTAATGGAATTTCAAATATGAATAAATTTTAATATTAAAATTTTTTTAATTTTAATATTTTTATTATTTTTGATCTTCCCTATGTTTTATTTTTCAGGTTTTTTGAATGAATTCTCTCCAAGAATTAAAGAAATAGATCGAAAGAATTTTCACAGTAGATTTATTAGGATTATTAAATTTATTGTTTCTCATGAAAAAAAGATTTTGAAAACCCCTTTGCCAGGAAGTTTCCTGCTATTTTTTAAACTGGTTTCATTTTTTTAGAATTTTTTCTTAATTTATATATTATTTATACTGTTTCATTCTGATATTATTTGTTGTGAAGCATTTATTAGTATTTATATCTGGTTATTCTCTTCAATTTTGCTATAGTAAATATTCCTAATTTCTTTCTTTTTTTTTTTTTTTTTAATTTCAATTCTTTTTATTGAGTATTTTGGTTTGGTCAACTTTCTTCTTTCGGGAGTTGTTAATTTTTTTGTGAACTAGTGATTGGTAGATTTAACTTTTTATTCTTTTTTTTATCTAAAGAGGCAAATTATTTAATTAGGGTGTATAAAATTGGAGAATAAATAAAATTGTAGTTTATTAAATTTAAAAAATAAAAAAAAATGATAAATTTGATAGTAATTATTCACTTTTACATTTAACAAATTAGATATTTTCTCGTTTGATATCTTCTCATAATTAATTTAAATGAATTTAGGAAAAATATTTTGTTTTTACTGTTGTTCTAAAAGTAACTTTACATGATTTAAGATAACTATAACAATTTGCAATTAGTTCACTATGAAAAAATTTGTCATTATTTAAGTCTAACAATACTCGAAATGTTGATTATTTTAAAATAGTTCAGAATTTAACTTGAAAAAATGACAAATTGAACTACCTATTTTCAGAAATAATATTTCATAAGACTATCCAAATTTCAACTTGTGACAAATACTAAAATTTATAAACAAAGAAACAAAAAGTAGTTTAAAAAATGCAAAAAAATTAACAAATAAGATTTTATTTTGATATTAGACAATAAAAAGGGGTATTTTAATTCATTGTTGAAGAAAATTTTCATTTTTCACGGTATGATATTGAAAAAAATTCTCCAAAAATTAAAGAATAATTTTTCACTAACTTTACACTTTTTAAAAAATATTATTATTTAATAAGAAATATTTGTTCAAAAAATTATTTAAAAAGATATTTTATCAATTTAATTTACAAAATCCAATTTTCCAAGTTCAATTGTTCCAAAATTTTATTGTTTTTTTTATTGTAGATAATATGTTATTCTAGTATCTCAAAAAAAAAAAAAACAATTTGAATTTCAGAAATACCTTTCAAATGGGAAATCCATTCTTTTGACTGTTAAAGATTTAATTATTGTTTGAAATCGAAAAAATTTTTGTTTTTTTTTTTTTGATTTTTTTGTCTGGTTTTTTTTATAATTTTTGAAACTAAAAAAATAGTTCTTAATTTTTTTTTATTTCAAAAATTAAAAAAAAGCATAGGTACTTACCAGTACTTGATGACACTTGACGAACACTCTCGTTAAGTTTTCTAGAATTTAAAAGAATTATCAAAAATCAATACTTTTGTGCAATGCTTTGAATCCTGGAATATCTATGACATATAGTATTCATCATCCGTTATTTTTTTTCGATATTTAGGTTTTACAAGAAAAGAACATAAACTATATTCCAAAAATTTGGACACAGTTTAAACAGTGGAAAGAACATCATTAAAGCACTTTAAATTCAATTTGGAAAGAATTTTGATTTTACAAATTATTTCATTTTTTGTCTTTTTTGTTTTGATTTCATTTCCTTTTTTGCAAATTACGTAATATGTTTAGTTAGATCTGAATTTTTTTTTCAATGGTTGATAGAAGGTTAGTGTTGAGTTTGTTAAGTTAGAAAATAACATACAATCCGTAGATGGTATCTTAACATTTGATCAATCAACAATTGTTGGTGAAATTTCAACAAATTTACCAATACATTTTTTGTTCTTGCTCGCTTCATTATTTTAGACACAATAATTTTTTTTTTTTTGGTTTTATATTTTTTTCTTTTATTTGGATTAAAATGATTACTTATTAAAACATTAATAGTGGGTTACTTAAATGTTGTTTTATATTAGGTTGGGAAAAATAAAATAAATTGGGTTTTTTTTTTTAGCTTATTTTTGATTTTGGATGTCTCGAAATTTTTGGAATGGGGTATTTTTTTTAAAAACTATTAGTTTTTATCTATTCAAGTAAAAATACAAAAGTTGAGTTTGATCATATTTTATAAATAAATTCCTTTTATTTTTTTTTTTACATAAAAAGATTTTTAGTTTCAGAATTGATAAATACCGAGATAATTCAACAAAAAATTTGGTTCAATTTCCTTTTTATAAATTTTTTCAAGCTTCAACTTTTGAAAAAGTTTTTGGTAAAAAATGAATTGTAGTTCAATAAATTTTACCGAGTATTCTGAATATTGAATCTGATCAAATACAGTATTCAAGGCTAAGGATAAAATGATTTCTAAAATGAAAAACTAAGCAAAAATTTTCAAATATTAATTTCCATTTATCAATATTTTGAGAGATTTCAACTCAGGAGTCATAATACAATTATCAATAAAGAATAAAATATTAGAATCTTGAAGTATGTTGTAGATTAATATTCCCTTAAAGTAATTATTTAGGTATAAAAACAAAAAATCTGGACTTTTACATTTTTTTTTACTTTTCACTTTTTTGGGAAGTTCATTTCCAATTTTTAAAAAAAAAGAAAGTTTAAAATTTCAATGAATTATCTCAATGCCAAAACAAAACATACTTGGAATGAAATAATAAATACTTGGAATTGTAAGTAAATTAGATCTTGAACCTTACCGTAAAAAATATTATTTTACACACTTTTACTTTTTTATTTTTTTCAATTTATTTTTGATATATAATTGTTTTAGAATTGCAAGTCCTATAGTTGCTAAACACATTCGTGTAATTCAATCCAGTTGCCAAAAAAAAAAAATTTGTTCCTTAGTTTTTCCATTTAATTCCTAAAGTTTCTTTTCTTTTCTTTTCTTTTTGAAAAAATTACAACTTATACATTATGGTGTTTGAAAAAGTCTTCCAGGTTAGTAAATCTTGCAATGATGAATTGTTTCCCATTAATAACACCCCTTTTCAATTCTCTGAATTTTTGAACCATTTGCTTCTTTCAATAGATTACTGTTTTTTCATATTTAAAAAAAGACTTTTAAATAAATGATTTTCAAAAACAGGATTTCAACCTTTGATACTCAAAATATTCCTTTAAAGAATAATTCAATAAAAATGTGAATAAAAATAATAGTTTTCTTGGAATAAAAAAATAATAACTAAAAAAAAAAAAAAAAATTGTCTTTGATCATATAATAATTTTATTCTAAAAGGAATACTCGATGTTTATCATCTTTTCATTTGATTTATAAATTAAATAAATATTTAATATTTGTTTTAAAATGAACTATTATCAAAATAAACAAAACAAAACAAAACGCCCGTAAAGTTTGATAATCATTTTTTCATTGTATTTTAAATAATATTATTCTTTTTAAAAAAAACAATTTATTTTTTCTTTTTCTTTTTCTTGTTTTTGTTTTTGTTTTTGCCACGACCACGGCCTTTTCCCTTTTTATTACCTCTACCTCTACCTCTGCCTTTTCCTCTGCCTCTGCCTTTTCCTTTTACATTTTTTTTTTTCTTTTCTTCTGTTTCTTTCTTTTTTTCGTTTTCATTTTGATTTGTTTCTTCTTTCTTTTCAGCTACCTTTTCTGTGAGATCAAGGAACATAGGTGGTTCATAAATACCGGTAACTTTAACTGTTTCATCAGCAAGAATCATGATGGTTGCTTTAAAGTTAACGATTGGCTCGTTTTTTGAGCCCTGTTGGGTGCTAAATGGGATGAATAAGCCAACTTTTGTGCATTCTTTACATCCAAACCATGCCCTGTCAATAGATTTAAATTCCTTTGTGTGGAATGGGAAATTAAGATGGTTTCTTTTGACATAGGATAAAACTTGTCGTCCTGCCTTTGTGCCCAATTGATGTGCCTTTTTTTTATCTCTTTTAAAGATGGTTGGACGATGATCAGAAACATGGAGCTTTCCGTTTCCAGTTGTAAGCATTACGTCAAGGGTGTAAATTTCATTTTCAACAAAGGTAATTTTTTCTACCTTCAATTCTTTATTACCAGTCATTGCAATTTTTCTTGCTCCTTCCTCAACACCTTTTTCCATGGAGTGTGAATATACATCTGTAACCATTTTTATTTCGCTTTCTTTTTCAATATCAGTAATGATTTTTGTAATCGCTGTATTTGTTACTCCTGGTCTCATATTAGCAATACATTCGCTCATAATTTTTTTACCGGTCGACAATAACTTTGCAATATCGCCAGTAACAGGATTTGTCTCAGTGTTTCCGACAACAATTGATTGATTTACAATTGCAGAATATCCATCAATTTGAACGCCAAGATCGCTATAGTATCGAAATTTAGAAATTAATTCAAGATTAAAAATTTTTCAGTGAATGAATAGTTTTGTTTTTTTTTTTTCAAGGATAGAAAAATTCATTCGAAATTAAACTTGTATTTGTTATTTTTTTTTGTTTAACTTTTAGATATTATTTATGATCCCACATATTTCCTTTTTTCTTGTGATCTCGTCCAGTTTTTTTCTTTTACTTTTTCAAATTTCTTTTATTTTTCTTTATTATTCTCTTTTCTGTTTACCAATTTTCACTTTAATTTTTGTGATAAAAAAAGAATCATAACTTTAAAAAAAGTAAATTTGTCATATCATTAGTAAAAGTGTGATAATCATTTGTTACCTTTGATATATGTAAAAAAACAAATTTTATTTGATCAGATTTATATCACATGCAACAGATATTTATAATCTATTTATCATGATATGAAAGATTTGCTTTTTTTTATTAGAGAATAAACTATTTTTCAAAAATTGTGCAACACCTAAAAGAGAAATTATTTTAACAATTTTTAAGTGTTACATCATTTTTAAGTTTTGCTACAAAGATACTGGAAAAAAAAATATTATTAAAAATGAGAAATCAGAGGATATATATATATATATATATATAGATTTATATTATAGAGATTTATTACTCTTTTCTTTCATTTTAATTTGAATCATATAAATAATTCATATTTTGTTAATTTGAATAAAATTTATTTGAGCATAAGGATTTTTAATTTTCACGGAGGATTAATTCAACCGAGTAACTACTCAAAATTAAGAATTGGTATTAAAGCAGTTTTGTATTTGTTTATTTATCCAGATGTAGCATGTGATAATACTGATAAATTTTAAAAGGAAACGTCATTTATGTTAAATAAACAATTTGTTCAATTAAATTGAATTGGATTGGAAATTTATTAGATACATCATTTAAAGAAAAATATTTTTTATTAAAAATTAAAAAAAAAATGTAAGAGTTGTGATTTCATAAAAGATGATTTCAAAAGATAAAAAAATTTATTAATTTTAGTTTTACTAATTTTTAAATTAAAAACAATTGCAAAATTTATGAAGTTTAATTATTTGTTTAATCGAAAAATAAAAAGTTGTTGATTTAAAAGATGGTAGCAATTTTTTTTATTGTAATTTAAGGGAGGAGTTTAAAATTCCTCTTATTTGCCGTTAGGTTTTTTTTAATTTGAGTAATAAATCGAAAATTTATTGAATTTTCGGTTTATTTCTCAAATTAAAAAAAACCTAGGCACTTTTCGTTAGGTTTTTTTTAATTTTTGTTTTGATTAGAAAATCAATAGATTTTCGAAACAAAAGCAAAAAGTGAAAAAAAGCCGAGGCACTTCCATTAGTTTTTCCAGAATTTAAAAGAATTAAGTAAAATCAAAGATTTTTCTCTCTTCTTTTGAATTCTGGAAAACCTAGGAAACCGCCGTATGATTTTTTTTTAATTTTAGAAATTACAAGAAATTTTAATAAATTTTCTTTTAATTTCTCAAATTAAAAAAAACCTAGGTACTCTACGGCACTTTCCAAATTTCTAAACTTGAATTTAGAAATTTTTAAAAAGATTCAAACATAGTTTTATTATCTACTAGAGCTAATAAAGAAATATGGTAGTAATTTTAAAAAAGTATGACCAAAAAAGTTTTACAAAGTAACTATAAAACAGATGAAAAACTTCCAAAGATTATTTTTAGGGCTTTATTCATAACTTTTTTTGACACACTTTTTTAAAATTGCTTCATGAGAAATTATTTATATTTTTTAATTTGATTCAGAGTAATATCGAAAAAACAAAATGAAAATTTCTTTTGTTCTATTTATGTAAAAGAGTTTATTATCGAGTTAATTAAGTAAAATTATGAAAATAATTCATATATAAATATTTCTACTCTTTATTTTTTTTTATTAAAATTGACATTTGTTTCTAATTTAGATTTGTACTAAACAAAGTATTAATTTTTTTTAAATGTAATTGTGAATGAATTATCACTTTTTATTTGAATTTGATTCAACTTTCTTTTTGTTTTTGTTTGCGGATTTTGAAAGATCTAGATTCTCAAAAAAAATATAATAAAGAATTTTTTTTCTTAGATCCGAGGGAAATTGGAAAATTAAAATTTGAAAATTAAGACAAATATTTTGAATATTTATTGATGATTTATATTAGCTAGTAGCTCGTAAGTATTTTTCACTTTTAGTATTTGACTTTATTTTTCAAGAATTTTCTTTTTGAGTTTTTTAGTGTTTTCTTGAATTTCCTTTTTTGAGTATTTTTGACATATTAGGTATTCAAGTTTGACAAAGTCTTTAAAGCGCCATAACCTCAATTTGTTATAGTTTGGGTATTCCCATAACATAAAATTTTCGTTTTATTGATTTTCAGATTTCAATAAAGTTATTCGAAAAAAGTGTTAAAACGGCTTGAAAAAATGTAACTCAAAATCAGTTTAAAAGTAGAAATAGAAATTATTATTCGACACTTTTTAATTATCTATTTTGGCTTTGTAAAAGAACTCGAATTACGAAAAAAAAACAAAGAATAAATAGAATCCTGTTGCAATTAAGTTTATTTTCAAAAAAAAAAGTCAAAGTAGCTCTTTACAGATCAATTGAGAAACTGTTATCGAATTAATTCAACTAAAATTGATCCAAACAATTTTGAGTCTATTTTTTCTTGTATTTATTTTGACAGCTTTTTTTATTAAAAAGTTTAAAATAAAAAAAAAAAAATTTCTTTTTTTATGGAAAATAAGTCAAGTGTAAATTCAAACAAACAACAATCCGTGAAAAAGTCCATTTTGCACAAGGCGAAAAAAATGAAAAGAAAAATTTGGGGATTACTAATTTACCAAGCCTGAACAAAAAAAAAAAAAAAAAAAAAAAAAAAATAATTAAAAAAAACAAAAAGCAAAAGAAATTTTTTTTGTTTTCAAAAAAAAAGAAAAAAATTTACATTTTTAAGAGATCTCCTTTTTCAATTGTCTTTATATCTTTACCAGATAATGGTGAATAGTACCCAGCCATTTCAGTAAATGAAATGGAAGTTGGAAAGGAAACGCCTTTTGTTATTTCCTCATCTAAGTCGAGTGCATTAAGTTTTTTTGCAATCAAATTATCAGATCGTGTACAAAGAAGAGAGACTTTTTGTCCTGGCTTACATTGTTGAACTAATTTGGTCATGACTTGATCAGCTATTTCGCCTGCCTTTTTAAAGTGTTCTACTACCTCTGGATCAGATAAAGGCTTGATGATTTCCTCTGTTGTTGTCATTTGGGAAAAATTTACTAACAAAAATTTATTTATAATAAAATAAAAAAGTAAAAAAATAAAAATTTGTAGAATATTTTTAGGTGAAAAATTGTCATTCTATTATTTGTAGAGCTTTAAATTCACTAGAAGGTGTGTCAGTTTCGAGTTTCTAAGAAAAATTCCTTCTCGCTTTTTGCTAAAAACAGAGAAACAGATTATAAAAACATTCTTGAGAGAGTTCGGTGCTTTCAACAAAATACACACACTAAGAATTTCTTTTCTAAAAAACTGACAACATTTTCACAAACCTAACTATTGTTATATATTTTAACGATCTAAGATCCTTCCAAAATTGATTTAAATAATTTCATAATTTCCATTTCGAAACTCTACTGTAGTCAAAATAACCCACCCAAAAAAATATAATGCGTGTTTCAAAATAAAAAGCGTGTTTTTTTGCTATAGTTGACCAATACCTTAACTAAAAAAAGAAACCAATAATAAACCCTAAAAAAATATGGTATTGGTTTCTTAAAGTTCTATTATTTAAAAAGAAATTCTAAAAATGAAGGATCAAATTGCAAAATTTATCTCAAAAAATAGAGTAAATTTTTTATCAAATTTTAATCATAAAAAAAACAAACAATTTCAAAAAAAATGAGAATATTATGGAAAATTTTCAACTAATTGCATGAATAATTTAAATTTTACTTTAAATATCAAGGAGTTTAGTTTCAAAATTTATTTGAACTTAGGTATACTATTTGATAGTAGATTGGATGTTGCCTTGGTAGAAGAATAAAAAAAAGCACGGATAATATTTTGAAACACGGATTATAGTCGTTGTGCACGCTTTATTTTGATCACTGTAATTACAAAACACTTTATATGGTGTTCGAAATGTTTTTTCTTGTTACTTTTTGAAGTTTGAAATTGTTTCAAATTTGAAGTTATACTTGAAAATTGTTTTAGATTTCCGAGATGAAATTTGAAAATAGATTATCTTGTGTCGGGTTTATTAAATTGTTATTTTGGTTCTTAGTTGATCAATTTTTGATTTTTTATGTAGTTTTATGTAGTCAAAGATATTTTATTCAATTTATTTTTTTTTCCTAAATTCAAATTGAGAACTGTATATAATTCTGAATCTGATTGAAATTTATGATTAAATTTTTCTTTCATTTTGGGTTGAATCTTTTGTAACAGTTGTTTGATTTCGAGAATTCAACTTCTTTATTTTAATTTTTAATATATTATACTTTTTTTGGTTTATTTTGATAGAAATATTTGAAAAAAGAATTTTGAAAGGAAATTTGTCACAAAAAAAGTTGTTTATAAAATAATAATAAATAGTAATAGGGTGAGAAATTCAAATTAATCAATTGTTTGGATCCCTACAAATTAAGAAGAAACAGAAAAAAGAATTATCCTCAAAAATAGGTTTTTGTGGATTTTTTTCCTAATTTTCATTTCAACAAATTTATTTGGAAATGAGATTTTTTGTGTTTGTTCTTCTGAAAGAAAATATATGTTTCAAATACTCACCTTTTCAGGTATATTTTTTTGGTTTACTCTTTGATTAGTTTCACTTGTTCATATAAACACATCTCTAGATCCAAAACCAAATTTAATAAAATTAAAATTTAATCAAAAAAAATGTTCAAAAAATCAAAAAATTAAAGATTCAATTCAGCATTGCTTTGGTTCTTTTCACCAATAGACTAGCGAATGGGATTTTGGTTTCAAAGTTTAAATATCTGGTGGCACTCAAATAATATTGATCGGTAATGTTACACATTTAAAATTTTTCAAAATGGAAAAATGTACTTACTTGTAAAGGGACTAATCTCTATTAAATTTTTTTACCTATCTTTTAATAGAGATTGAGAAAATTTTTTTGCCAATTACTTAGATTTGAAAACTCCGGTTTATTTTCATATTAAACTTATTCTAGATAAGATATCCTTATTTAGAAAATGGTCAAAAAAAAAAAAAAAAGAAAAAGAAACTAGTCCCTTAAATAAAAACAAAATTCATTGAAATTACAGTATAATATTTATTGTAAGAGTTTCTTGAATATATATTTGAAAATTTGATTAGTTCTAGTTTATTGAAAACAAAATTTCTGAAATAAGTACATTTTTTGATTATTACAAGGGGAAACTTTATTACGAAAAAAGTCATTCACCATTTTGATATTTTTTATTAAAATTTCGAATCATACGGTTTAAAAGATTTTTTTTTATTGTTTTTTGGAAATATTTTAATGTAGATATTTTGAAATAAATGTCTTACATGTATTTGTTCAATCAGTATTAATATTTCACTTATTTTCGATATTACGAATCTATGAATATCTTCACTAACAAAGAGATTTTTTTATGAAAGCTGAAAAAAAATATACCACACTTTTTTGGAAATGGCTGATATAAATATGATATCTTATAAGTTTTTTGAATTATAAAGAAAATAAACATAAGAATAAACAATTGAACAAAGATTTTTTTTGGCTGAAGGTAATTTTTGAAGATTTTTATAGATTCTTGACATTGGTAGAATTATGAGGATTATTTCGGTGCTGTAATGTAATCTAAAATACCTGATCTAGGGTCGATCTCCACATATGTCATTTATTTTTTGAGAAAATTAATTGATAACTAAAAATAATATACATTTGCATCGCAAATATCAGTCATTTTAAATCAAGACTGAAAATAATTCATAATAAATGAAGTTTCTCACTTCTTTCAAACAATATTAATCATTTTGAAACTGATTGTGAACAAAAAAAATTGTCTACAAATGTTGAGAATGTACAAATATCTACATTTTACAAATATACGGTTTTATTTTATTTTTAAAAGATCTTAAAAAAATTTTTTTTCAAAATTTTTATTTTTACTTTTCTTTTTTATTGTTTTTAAAATGATCATTAAAAATCATAAGAAAATAATAATAAATCTGAAATTAAAATTAAGTTGTGAACAATTAATTAAACTTTGAACAATTAATTAAATTGAGAATAATCAAAACATTCACTTGCATAAGTTTTAACTATATATTTTAAGAGAATTTTTTTTTCTTGTGGGTTTTGTTCTGCTAAATTATATAAGGTACAAAGGTTATAAATAATTGGTTCTGAAATATTTTTTTTTGGGTTTTTTTTAATAAAGTCTTCAAGCAGTTGGATTGTTTTTTCGACATTACAATTATAAACGTTCATTATTGCCAAATTATTTAGAGCTATTGGGTCATTTGGATCTTTTTCGCATATTTCATGAAAATTATTGTATCCCTCTTGGTATTCCCCCATTGCGATTTCATAAAAGCCGCGATTCATCACTGAATATAATGAGGTTCTGCTCGTTAAAGTTTCAACTTTTTTAAACATCACTTTAGCTGCCTCAACATCACCAATTTTGAGATGCACTCTACCAATTATTGAAATTAATACTGGATCGTCGGTATATTTTTTATAAATTTCCCATAAGTGTCTCGTTGCTAATTCGAAATTTTGTTGAACGATATGATAATTGGTTAAAGTAAATAAAATCCATTGTTGCCTTTTGTGCAATATCACAATTTTTTGATCGATTTCTTCAATTGTAGAAAAATTAAAAACTTCAAGTTCCAAATCTTGAAAAGCACATTCAATATCATTGTCCATGATCGAATGCTGTAAATGATAAAAAAATGCAGTCACCCTTGGTGGTCTTTCTTCGTCTTCATCTTCCACATCTAGTTCATTTGTCTCGTTCTTTTCTTGTCTTTCTTCTTCCACATTTTCAATCGCTTCTTTTCCACCTTCGTTATTGCTTATACTTTTCGCTTGATCTTTATTTTCATTCTGGCCAACACTTTTATTTGTTTGATCATTTTTGCTATTTAAGCTTTCAAGATTTTTTTCATTGTTGATTGTTTGATTTTCTTTAGTTTTATTTTGAAACCTTTTTTTAATTTTTTGGCATTTTGCAATTTCTCGGATGCATTTGCTGTGTAGTGTGTATAATTGATCAATGGCGTCTTCAGTATTCCCATTCAAATGTTGTAATTCTGCTAAAAAAACCCGAAGGGAAAATGGTACCATAGATCCTTTGCGATTAGGATATGTTTTTGGATATGATTCAAATTGGTATTTTGCGCTGTCTAAAAGACCTATTTTCTTCAATTCTTCTGTGATTTGATTCATTCTTCGCAATTTCCCTAATGCCTGAAGCTCAACCAATTTGTATTTTAAAAACATTTCTGGATCTTTTAAATGCTTTAAGGATAATTTTTTTGATAACTCAACTGCAGACTTCCATGAGCCATCTTTCTATTTGATCAACAGCATAAATTAATTTATATAAAAAAGAAATGGTTGTTTTTTTTTTTAAATAGTATAATTTGGGAAATATTCAAAATGTATAAGTGGTTTTTAGAGAAAAATTCAGTAAAATTTTATTATTGGTAAATAGTTTTTAGATAATATTTTATAACTTGAAATTCAGTAATTTTATATTTATTCATATTTTCAAAGATGTAAAAAAAAAAATTAATCAGAAGAATAATTCAAAATCTCTGTAAAAAGTACAAAAAAGAAAAAAGAAAGAGTTCAATATGTCTATTTACTAAAACTAAAATATGGTTTGTTTGTTTTTGATGTTTATCGTTTTAAGGTGGATGGTAACGTTTTTATATAGTTTCACTAAAGTCCTAGTGGTGGTATAAAAACAAATTTTACAATTTTTTTTTAAAAAACAAAAAAAAAAAAAAAAGTTAGAAAAAATTGTTTTGTTAATTGAGAATTTTATGTTTTTGTATCCTCCTCAGGGATTTAAAAGATCCAAAATCAAGAAATTCAAAAAAAATTTGCCAGTGCTGTGATATTTTCATTTTTTTATTTTTTTATGATTTTTTTGAATTTTAGAAATTTTTGATATTTTCTGTTGATTTATGTAGATTAGCTCAACTGTTTTTTTCAAGAAAATAAAAAAAAAAATATCCTAATAATTTTATTTTCAAACAATAATTTTAGGTTTTAACAAGAAATATCAATAATTTATCTTATCATTTTAATAATTATATTTCTCTATAGGGTATTTCCAAAAAAGTGTGGCTTGTTTTTTTTTTTTTCACATTTCATAAAAAAATCATCTTTGTTAGTGGATCTATTCATAAATTGAGAATACCAAATTAATTGAAATATTAATACTAATTGAATCAATGACTATTGTATTTATTTCAAAATATGTCAATTTCAAATTTTTCCAAAAAATGAAAAAAAAAATTGCACTTTTTTTGGAGAAAACAATAAACAAACAATTTCAATAAAAAATTGAAAATATAATATGATAAATGGATTTTTTAAAAAATAAAATACATTTATATGTTTTTCATCCTATTGGAAATTTTATTGAGATTTACAATTCCCTTAGGAATATAGATTTTTCAGATCAAAAAGAAAATAAATAACCACGAATTTTCACCCTTAAAAAATGATCATATAAAACCAAGATCTGAAATTTTGGTATCTTTAATTTATGTAATGGCATAATAGCAAATAAATTGAATTATTCTTAAGGGATTAGCGTCTACCAAGAAGAAACCTCGGATCAAATTATGTTGTTATTGGATTTAACCACATTAGTGCTACATGGTTCAAATGTATATAAAAAATCGATTAGTCAAGTAGTAATATTTGTTGATCTTATCAATTAAAAATGATCTATGTATTCGTAAAAAACCCAACAATTTCAGAAAAAAATTTGCATTTTGCCATAAATATAAAGGTTGAATTATTAATATTCAGACTACAAAGGCACAAAATATCTTTCTTAAACTTGTGGCGAAATGTAGATTAGTTACTAAAAAAAATTCATTTTTTTTTAAAAAATTAAATAATTATCCAATAAATTATTTTGACAAATTATTTCTGAAATATTGGAAATTTATTGATGTTACAATTAGCTTTATCAAAAGAAAACAAAACTAATCAGTCTTTGTGTTTTTTGTGTTGATGATTATTGAGTTAATCTTTGAAATTCAAAAATTATAAAAATAGTTACTTTTGGAAGTTTCTAAATCTAAATTATTAAATACCAGAATACTGTATTT
Organism: Anaeramoeba flamelloides; assembly: GCA_027625915.1. NCBI lineage: Eukaryota > Anaeramoebidae > Anaeramoeba > Anaeramoeba flamelloides. The sequence continues at coordinate 2,994,268 of JANTQA010000032.1, read as the reverse complement.
TGGGTTTCTATTTTTAGATTTGAAAAAGGAGTTAAAAAAAATTTTTTCCAAAATGAAATTTTTTAATAGTGATCCTTAGTAAAAAATGTAGTAATTTATTGTACAATAAGATTTATAATAGATTTTTTAGAGACACAGAAACTAATTGAGCCATAGTGGACTAATATCATTTACATCCAATTACAACATACTTTGATTATAGAGAAATCTAGGGTGACGCTAATCCCTTAAAAATCAATAAATAAACTCCAATTCAAAATTTTTAACACACCAAAATCCAATTTTTGTAAAAAAAATCTGTTTTTTCAATTCTAGAAGAAATACAAAATTAGAACCATTTACTCATCGGAATGTTAACAATTGTAATTATATTACAATACTCACAAAACTAAAAATAAATAATTATCAATACTAATAAATAATCAAGAGTGTGTTAAAAATTTTGGAGAGAAGCAAAAAAACAAAAAATACATTGTTAAATTTGTTTAAATTCTATTAGGAATATTGATCGATTAAATGGCTAGATATCATCAACTAATTTTATTTGAGTTCTTCTATTTAGAACAACTTAACTTTAATCTAATATCAAACTTTGTTGAAAAAAATATTTCGATCGAACAAAACAAATTACAGCCAATCTATTCAACCTGTGAATTTTTTCTTTCCTTTCGTAATATAACCTGAAACAAAAAAAATGTTTTTAGAATTTTTGTGTTTCAGGTTATATTACGAAAGGAAAGAAAAAATTCACAGGTTGGATAAATTGACTGTACGTAATTCATAAAAATGAAATGAAAAAAAAAAACTAAAAGATTAAAAAAATGATTTTCATATTTTTACAAAAATCAAAATTATTTCCAATTTGAATGATATTGTATTATTGTGGTTGTTTGAAGTGCTTTAACTGTGGAAAATTTTGAATTTTAGTTTAATTGTTAATAATTTTGTATATTTAAATGATTTTTTGAGGATTGAGTTTAATAAAGATATTTTAAAATAAATGTGCTCATCTTTTTTGGAATGGCTTATATAAGTTTTCCTAATGATTAAATAAAAAAAAATCAGTTTAAATATGTATTTCAGTTAAAGGCGAGTTAATAATGCTGAATTTCACATCTGCAATAAAAATCAAAACAAATTAAAAAAAATAATATTTACCCTCAAAAAAAAGGCAAGCTTAATAAAAATTTATTTGCAGAAAAAAACTAAAAACCTCTCAAAGTCTGAAAAAAGATACAATCAAGGAAAATTCTTAGACCAAATATTTGTTTCATTATGATCCAATCGAAAACTATGACTAATCATAAAGCACAGAGCTTTTCAAATTGGTTACAAAATATTGATTTTCAATTACAAAAAGTCTTTTTTATTAATCTTTTAGATCCTCTAAAGATTGGTATGGTCCTTTTTTATGGAAAGGCAATAAAAGTTAAGTTTCTTTCCAATTTGAGAAATAAACTATTTTTTCAAAAATGTTGGCTCACTTCGTAATGTTATAGGAAAGTAGTTTTGATAGTGTTTTATCCTAATATTCTTATCAAAAAAAAATTTTCAATTTTTAGATCAAAATCATTTTTTCTAACTTGGGAAAATTTATTATTTTTGTTTTATTTCTTTTTTATATTTTTTTTTTCGCTACCGGTCTTTGAATAATAAATGGGAAATAATTTTCACTTTATTTTCAATTTCCTTTTTCAAATAGAGATCGAAACCACAATTTACAACCTACTTCCTCGGGTAACTCTGTTTGAAAAGGAAAAGGTTCAGGAAGGAAAATGGATTAAAAAATTTTTCCATTTAGAATTCAAATACCAGTATAAAAGGGAAATGAAGTGTAAATTTATTCCCTTTGTTATTCAAATTCCAGTATACCTACCCGAGCCTACCCTAACATACCCTAGCACGTATAGAGTGTTTTTTTGGTTCGATAGGGAAAATTTTAAGAGAGTAAAATAGTTGAAAAATCGTTTGAGTACCAAAGTTTCGTTTGGTTGTTAGTTTTTGTTTTTGTGATTTTTTTTAATGATAATTTTTGGGCTTGTCATTTGTTGCATATTTGAATTGCCAAATTACAATTTAGACACTTTTTGTTGAAATAACGAAAAACGTGAGTGATGAAAGACATAGTACACAGTTCAATTTGAGGGTAATTATATCAGGTCTTTTGAAAGTAGTCAATTCTCAAACCACATTTTATTCTTTTTCAAATGAAACAAAAAGATAACTAAAAATAGGAGGTAAAAAAAGTAAAAAAGAAAACGAAAAAGAAGGAAATTCAAAGCAAAAAGGAAAACAAAATTTTACTGCTAAGTTTATTAGACCCTGTTTGTCTTCTGATACGCTACTCACTGTCAGAAATTTTCTTGGTGGTGGTGGTGATTTATTTTTAAAAAATGTTTGAAGTGCAAATTGTTGGGTGATCTCTTCTTTTTGTTGAATTGTTTCACTTGTTGTTCGTTTGTGATTTCTTTTTGTCATCAGTTGGCGATTTAAGGCTTGTTAAAGCAAAGATTGAAGTTTTGAAGAAGAAACAAAAAATGACAATCGTTTATGAATTAATGAATAATTTCGTATTTGGTCACTTGTTTGACATAATGTACTCTGATTTGAATTGGTGTTGAGTCTTTTCCAAAACATATTTTTCATCCTATTTCACAATTGAAGTTTTTTTTTATTCATTTTTTCGGATTATTTTTTCTCAAGCTACCTCTTTTGGTATTGAGACAATTTGATAGGGAGTATGTGTGATAATATAGAACAAGAGAATTTATTTTCTTCACTTTTTGACTTCTTAGAAACAACTTTCAGTATGTGTCCCTTATTTCTTTCTAAGAACTAACCAAAGAAAATTTACCAAATAGCAGATTCGAACCTTTGTATCATAAAGCTCATGCTTTTTTTTTCTTCTTGCTCCAAAGAAGCATCTAATTTTCTACCCAATCATATATATAAGTTCAAATCAATTTTAGAGGTAAATACCCTGATTTCTTCAGTAAATTTAAAATTAGGAATTGAATTTGTTCAAATTTTTGATATTTTTCTCAGTGTTTTTTTGATTTAGAAATTGATGAAGAAATAGTCTGAAAAATTTACTCTATTATTTGCGAAAAATTTTCAAATTTGATCCTTTATTTTTCTATAATTTCTATTTGAATATTAGAACTTTAAGAAACCAATACCTTATTTAATTAGGGTCAATTGTTGGTTTCTTTGATTCGGTTAATGTATAGGTTTTTATAACAAAAAAGAACACATTTTTTTTTGTAACATGGATTAAACAATTCTGCCTGGGTTATTTAACAACAGCATACTGTTAAAATTAACACATTGTTTATAATGTTAATAGAATGTTCTTTGGTGTTGGTCCTTCCTAATAAGTAATATTGTGATGCTTGATTCGGTTATTTTACATTTCCCCAGCTACCTTTGGTACATTGTCTTCTGTTAAATTTATACATTTTTTTTTTTTATTTTTGAAAATAAGCTGGAAATTAATATTTTCTATATCCTGTATTTCCCTTAGAACCCCAAATAACTTAATTATCTTGTAAATATTTTTTTTTTCAATAGTGTTTTGATAAGATTCTAAGAAATAAAATTGAAAAATAATTCACTTGGAAAGTAAATTTTATTATTATAAATCTATATAAACTCTGTTTCAGTCAAAGGTACCCAACGTTTTTTTCAAATATCAATTATTTTATTTAATAGGCCTTTGAAGAACAAATAAGAAATAAACAGAATAATATACATTAAAGAATTGTTGATATATATCTGAAAGAAAACTAATTAATGAATAGATTTTCTTAAAAATTGAAAAACCTAAATTCTTAGGTCATATTGAGAAAAACAACGATGTTCGTTTTGAATGTCTATGGGTATTTGAATAATAAATATGAAACTTTTTTTACTTCATTTTCCATACTTTTCTTTTGGAAACCAAGCCCCCTAAAACGAAGTTTGTTGGTATTTGTGGTCTCTATTTGAAAAAGGAAATGAAAATGAAGTGAAAATTTTTCACATTTATTAAACAAATATCAAGATCAAAGATCGAATAGAATTGCAATAGAAATCAATATGATTTCTCAACAATCTTTACATGGTTTCAATAACCTTCGAATAAAACATTTTTACCAAGTGACTATTGATCTTGCAATAAAAAAAAAATTTTGCAACTGAATTATGTTTTAAAAAAAAAAGCGAAAAAAAAAAACAAAAATGTGAAAAAATGATTTCAATTTTGAAAATTTCCAAAATAAAATTTCTTTTCTAATATCTATGCAAACCGTTTAAACACATGTATTATACCATTACAACTGGGCTCCTTTGACTGGAAAATAGTTTATATATATATATATATCCATTCTAATTGGAAATTGGGTGTCTCTCTTAAACATTTTTTTTCTCTAAATGTACTCTTTTTTGATTGTTGATGATGGAAATTGATCTCACTTCACATATTGGATAGTCTTCGATTTATATTAAGCACTTATAAAAATTACCATTTTCTTTTAATTCATTTCAGAAATGTGTTTTTAACCTTCATGACTCGACTCTTAATAAAAAAAAATAACAAAAAAATTTCAAGAACAATTGGATATTTCAAAACAATAATAGCTTAAATATAACATTCTTTTGGTTTAATAAGGATTTTTCTTTGATTGATACAAACTGAAAATCAAATTTTTCCACACAGATAAAATTTTCACAAGAATCTTAATAATATATTACATATAAATTAAAAATAAATTTTGATTTTTGAAAAAATATGAAAAAGATTTTTTTATCTTTTGAGTTTCTTAGTTTGTATTTCATTTTTTGAATTACTAAACCTCTTTCATTTGATCTAAAAATTTTTTTCAACTGGCTTGATATTCTGATAAAGTTTCTTTCTTTTGTTCCAAAGAGAAGAACCCAAACAAAATGAATTGATTATATACACCATTGATCGATCAAAAAATTGACAGTGAAATACCCACTAATTTATTCCATATATTTTTTTTGTTTTTTTCCCTCATACATTTTTGACACACCAATAATTTATTGGTATTGGCCATTTTATATTTTTTTATTTTAGGGGTGCTATAATTTATAAAAACGAGTTTTAACATTTCAATTATTGAATGAGTTCTAATTTGGGTATTTCTTCAAGAATTGATTAAATAAGAATTTTTGAAAAAATGTGAATTTTCGTGGTGTAAAAAATTTGAATTTGGGTTTATCCTTAAAAAGTTGTTGAAAAAACGACCAATTAAAAGATCTCCAAAGCCAATCTCATAAGTTCAATAATCAGGGATGTTTAGAATGTTTTTGTTGATTTGATTGAAAATAAAAAAATGGATTATTATTTAAAGTTAATTGGTTTCTTATTGTAAATGATTTTATCTTTTTCGTTTTCAGTTTCTATTAATGTTACCAATTAAAAACCTTGTTGAAACTTTTTTTTCCCTGTTTCACTTTTTTTCTACAAGGATGGTGTGTTTATAAATGTCTTATTGGAAAATGAAAGAAAAGAAAATAATTTTCAAATTCATCTGATTTCAAAGCAATACCAAACATAAAGGAGAATTACAAATAAAAACTCAAAAATAAAATTCTCAAGTTTGAAATAATTCTGAAGATAAAAAAAGAAAAAGGCCATAAAAAAAACAAAAAAAGATAAAAAGGTTAGTATCATGTTTTTTTATTGAAAAAAATATATTATTTCTTTTATTTTTTTTTATTTTGTCAATTACTCTGTAATTGTAATGATTCTTCGTGCTCTGTTATCTTTTTTAGTATTATCAAGGGTGTCAAGAAATGTTTTTTCAAACATTCAAATATTAGAATAAAAAATAGTTCAATCAGAAAATTGTGAGAAGCAAAAATAAAAAAACAAATTAAAAGTTGTTATAAAATGGTACACCAACTGGGCAATAGTGAGTGATCAAACGAAGTTCTCCTTTAGCTTTTTCTTTTTTCATTGGCTCAACATTATACCAACTATTTTTAATTTGATCAAAATAAAGGTTGGAAAAGGGTTTCAAATAATTGAGGAATTTTCTGAGAAGAAAAAATTATAAAGAGAAAAATTCTCAAAAAGAAAGAGAAAAAAAAGAGAAAAAAAAGAGAAAAAAAGAAAAGAAAAAATATCTTCTTACGCATCAACAGCTTTTCCACTTGTAAGGTTTGATAGTGGAATTTTGACCATTCCAAGAAGATCATTTTTTGATGCCTATTCGTAAAAAAAATTGTTAAAAAAAAAAAAAAAAATAAAGGGAAAGGAAAGGAAAGGAAAGGATTGAAAAATCTAAGAACAAAATAATTCCTTTTGATAAATAAAAAAGATAAAAAAAAAATTACACGATCCCAATCCCAAATAACAACTCTAAGGAAATCTTTTTCTTCATTTCCTGGGCCAACGTAAAGCATTTTGGATTCATGCCAGACTGGGTTCAAAGTTTTCTTGATTACTTTTGTTTTTGGTGTAAATAATTTTCCTTGTTTTTTAACTTTGTCTGACACTTCTTTATCAGAAATACTTAAAACACAGAATGGATCAGACTATTCATTAAAAAAATTAAAAAAAAACAAAAAAAAAACATTTAGAGTTCGATTTAGCATCAAAATATCAAAAAAAGAAAAAAGGATTAAAAAAAATTAACAAAGAAAAACAAACTTTTCCATTAAAATCAGCGGATCTGAGACCTTTAGCTTCAACAACACGTACGTAAAGTTTATTCATTTGAAAAGATTAAAAATATAAAAAATGAAAACTTTTTCTAAACACTTTTGTTCCAAATCAAAGTTTTTTTAAAAGGTTCGATCCAAATGAATTAAAAATAAATTTGTTTTTTGTATTTGTAGAAGGAGTCTGAGTTCGATTTTTGAAAATTTTTCAATGTTTGGTTGAAAATTTACCAGAATTAGTTCTTTTCAAAATAATTTATTTTTTACTTTTCACATTTTTTTTCTAATTCAGAAATTGACAAAAGGACTTTAAACAGAAGGTTTTCAAACAATTTTTAAAGTTCTTTTTTTTGGTTATTTAATAAAAAACTAACGCGATAGCTTAAAATTTTTTTGTAAGATTGACTGGTTTTAGAATGTCTTTAATTCAGCCACCTAAACACATAATAATTAAAGTTCCCCTTTTGTGACCATTTTTTACAATAACTACTTACTTAGAATCCAAAATTTACTTGAACACTTTAAAGATGATGACAAGTTTAAATCTTTTATTATTTGTGTATTATTTTAGATCAACTTATTTAGGCTCAAAAAACAGACATATTTGAAGATAAAGAATCTGTTTATTTTAAATTACAATCAACCTAATTTTGAGTAGGCCAGACTTAAATTATACACTAACTAAACTGGAATCAATACAATTTTTCCTCCTGATCGAATTGATTGAGATTTTTCCTTATGAAAAAAAGTAAAAAGATATTGTGTTTCAAAAAGCAAAACAATTGTTTCTTTTCTTAAGGGATTAACGTAATCATCGATTGTACAATAATTAAATGTGGTGTAATTGAGAATAAAGGTTACCAGCTCATGGTAGTTCAAAAAACCCTTAAATATCTCTTTTAAATATTATTGAATTAGGGTCTTGAAAAAAATCCCAAAAGTGATTGTAATTCAATTAAAAGATTTTTAATTGTTTATATTAGGAAAATTGTTGTGTAATTGCATTACTTGAAATCAAATACTTTTTATATACAAAACAAATTATTTATAATCTCAGTAAAAAATGGACCAAAAGTTCATTAAAGTGGGACATCGAGAGAACACTCATTTAATTGTTTGATAATTTCAGAATGATCACTTATAAAAAGAAAAAAATTAAGAATTAATAGATGTTTATTGATAAAATCAAATAAATATCTGAAAATTTTGTGTTCATTTTCCTTTTTCAAATTTTTTATAACATTTTGAATTCAGTATTCTATTAGCTTAAATGTTAACAAACTTAATAAAATTAGTTTGTCCTTCAAAATATACTTTTTATTGTATTGTTTTAAAAGTGGTGTATAAGATTACAAAAATGTGAAATTGAACTCAAAATTTAATTACATAAATCTGAATTTATCAGTATTATGGATTTGGTCAATGATGTTTTTTTATTCTTGTTTTTTGGTTGGTTTAATATTATTTTGAACAAGTGTAATTTGATTAACTGCCATTGTAGTGAATGTGTAATTATAATTTTCAAAGTTTGGTTCTTTAAAAAAATAAAATTATTAAGTAATTACAAAACAATTTTCCAAACATGAATAATTATAAATTCTTTCCTGAAAAGTTTTCAGGACATAGTTTTTTCAATATTAAATACATTATTAGATTTTTTACAATATATAGAAATTTAAAATTATTATTATTTTAAATTTTTTTTGGAATTACTTTTTAAAATCTCAGAATAGTAAACATATTAATATTATTACAATATTTAAGAAGCACTATTGAGAAAATATAGAGGTGAATATTTTGTAATTTTTCTATATAATATTACAAAAATGACACCTGTAGAAAAATTCCAGACATGTTTCAAAATAAACTTTTGTATTTCATTTTTATTGAAGACCTATGCGTTGACCGATCAAGGAAGTCCGACAATAAATCATAAGTAAATATTGTATTGATTTCTGAAAATTTTTATTATTAAAAAAGAAATTCTCAAAATGAAGGTCAAATTTGAAAATAATTCTTAAACAATAAGGTAAATTATAATAAATTTTTTTCATCAAAAAAAAATAAAAAAAATACTATAAATTACTTCTAAATTACTTGTGGATTCTGGGGTTATATCGCAAAGTGCCATCTGGTACCAAGCCTTTTCATAAATCCAAATAAACCCGAAAAATCAAAGATTTAACTCAATTCTTTTAAATTCTGGATAGGTTAGCTGCAATAATCATGATGTTTTCGATTTTATTAGAAAAAATTCATTGGTTTTAAAAATACGGTCAAAAATTAAGAAAAGCAAACGATATTGAACAGTTTTTGATTGGTTAATGGAAAAGATATTTCTCAAATTTTATGCTAATAAACAAATTATTTTTTTTATTCTCTTTTTTTATTTTGATAAAATTTTCTTTAATTATTCATTTCTCACAGTTATATTAAAAATAATTTACATCTATTTTTACTAACAATTTCGAATATTGTTAACATAATAAATTCCAAATTTAAGAATAACTCAAAAGATAAACTAATTTACTACAAAATTAATTTGAACTTAGTTATGCTATTGGGTACTGAATTAATTGTTGTATCGAATAAGAAGTAAAAACAAGAAAGGGTTTTAAATGAAATAAGGTACATGAACTCTGAACCTGGGTATTTTTGATCACTGTAGCTCGACAGAATAATTTTTGCTACATAATCCCCAAACATAGCTTTCTTCATTTTTTGGTTAATTAATTTTTTTTTTTTTGTATTTGGACTTGAAGCCCCCCAAAGAAATTAAGAATTATATATATATATTAGTTAGGTAGCATATAATTGAAAAAATTTTGTATATTATTTTTTTTATTATTTAGACAAGATTTTTTTAAAAAATGGGTTGGATTTTAAGCAGAAGAAATAAAAATTATCTAAATCTAGTGATTTATTTCTTTTTTTTGTCAAAAATTAAGTTTAAACATGTATCTCTTACAGAAATTATATCAAAAAAAAAAACATAAAAAAGAAGTTATTAGAATTTTTTTTATATTACACCCCTAGAAAAATACCCAATATAGACAAAAAACACAAACAGTTGTTGAAAATATTTCCTGAATATGGCGACCCCCCTAACACCTTTTCTATACCCGGGATAAAAAAAAATAACACATAAGATAAAGTGATCAAAAAAGTTAGGTGTCTAAAACTATAATATGTGTTTCAAAATATACCATATACTTTCATTTCCCCCTGTTGCAAAGGAAAATCGAATTCGCAGCCCAACAATCGTTTTCGGAAGTAAAAATCAATTTTGGGGGTAAATCCCATGTTTTTTTCAGTAAAATTTCAATTATGCTTTGGATTTGTTTTCCAATTTGTTGAAAACAATTTATAATTTTTTCAATTTTTATCAATTTTTTCTAAATTTTTTTTTATGTAAAAAATGATAAAAAGTAATAAATGTTTGATAAAAAAAACTCCCCCAATTTGATCCTTTATTTTTAGAATTTCTTTTTTAATAATAGAACTTTATGAAATCAATGCAATATTTGCTTATGATTTATAGTTGGTTACTTTGATCTATTATGTAGATGTTTTCTAAAAAAATAAATAGACTTTTTCTTTATAATCATAGTTTAAACATTTATCTAAGCATTATTTTGATAATACTAGAGGTGGTTTTCCTTTTACTTTTTTAGTTTTGGTTGTGTTTTAATTTAAAGACAGTGTGATTCTTTTTTGTCTAATATTTGGAAAAGGTGTATAAATGGGAGAGTCTCTTATTTTCAAAATTATTCCCAAGGCTGTTCAAGTGTTTCAAATCTTGGAATGGATATAGATACTGATAAATTCTAAAAGATTCCAAAATATTTTTAGTTCAGTTTCCTTTTTTTCAAACCTATAAATTTTCTTTTTAAAAAAACTGCTATTGATAGAATATTTGATAGAATAACTAATTTTATAATTTTCTTTACATTCATCAGAATAATTTTTTTTTATTGAAGCTTAAGGCCCAAAAATTTACTAAAAAGAAAAGAAGCAATAATATTAAAGTGTATTTTTGGGTTTTAGGGTGGAATACCAATTTTAGAATATTGAATTTTCGACTGCAGTTAACATAATAAAGCGTGCCCAAAGAATATAATTTATGTTTTTTTTTTTTTTTTTCATTTTATTTCGGGTGTAATTTCTAATCCACAAACCAATAGTATACCTAAGTAAAAATCGATTTTGAAAGTCAAAGCGTTGATCTATTTAGTAAATTTTAAATTATGAAGGCAATTTGTTGATTTTTTTTTGTTAATATTCTCAATTTTTTTGAAGAAATTTGTTATTTTTAAGATAAAATTTTCTTAAATTAATTTACTCTATTTTTTGAGTAAAATTTTTCTAGCTTTGATCCTTATTTTTAGAATTTCTTATAAATACTAGAACTTTAAGTAGCCAAACTCATAATTAATTATGACTTATTGTTGGTTTTTTTGATTGACTAATGTATAGGTCTTCTATAAAAAAGAAAACCCCTTTTTAATTTTGATACACTGATTAAACTTTTTTACAGGTGTTAATTAGGCAACAGTACAAGAGAAAAAAGATCCAGAATGTGGTTTCTTTTTTTTATGTTCGATTGTGGATATTTTGGTTTTGTCTCTACAGTATATTCAATAATCCGTGTTGACTTTCTTGAATATTTTTTTTAAACACTTTTACTGGGGTTTTTTCAAAAATATGTTTTTAACTGTTGTTTTTCAATTTTTCACAGTTGTTTTCTTTTTTTACCTATTGTTGAAATGAAAGGATTTCAAGAGTGTGTTTATTTTTTAAAAAGGGGGTATATCTTTACAAGTTTACTGTCATTGTCTGAAGTCAAAAAAGAAATTTTTCTCAAAGTTTTGGAATATATTATTTCTTCCATTTTGAAAGAAAAATTGAAAGATCTTCTTATAATCATTGAAAATTGATCTTATAAGAGATTTAATTTTCTCTCTTTATTAAAATGGCTGAAAAATGATTGATTTTTAAATAATTTGGTCATTGGGCATATTCTTTTCGAATTAATCAGATAAAATATTGGATAATTAACTTTTGATTCAATCTGAAATATTGATTCATTAAGGATTCGTATCTCATCGAGTATAGACATAAAAAAAAGAGCCAAACAAATAAATAAAGACACCCAATACGAATAAATGATTTGAAGACAATTAACTAAAGGAAAAAAGAAAAATGAAATGAAATTTTGGTTTTATTTTGATTTCAAAACAACTTTGAAAAATTAAGATCTCATTTTGGCAACATGTGGAGATACCAGCAAAAAGTTTTTAAGAAACTCTTTTTATCCTTTTTACTGTTTATTTTTGTCTTTATTCAAATTGAAAGATTTGTTTGTTGTGAATTTTGGTCTTGTTTTGTTTAAATTTGGTTGAATTAGATCTCATTTATCAGGACATTGGTCTTGAAGGTTGTAGAAAAATACTTGGGTTATATGATCCTTGTAAATATTGTTTGGTTTGAAAGTAGAGTTAAACTGAACTATATTTTTTATTAAACAACAAAATAAAAACCAAAAATCACAGTCAATGAAAAAATAAAAAACATTTTAAAAAAAAACAACAGTTATTTACAAAAAATAAAAGACATAAGTTTCAAAAAAACATACTGAAACTTCGTCAAAACTGATTATTTAAAAAACTGTACAAAAATATTCTCTAACATGGATTTTTGGATTTTCTAAAATTATTTTACATGTGGTATTTTATGTAAAATAAATCGATCAAATTTTTCATTCAGCTTTCCAGAAAAAAAACTAACAAATAATTAAATCAATTCTTCAAAGTTTCTAATTCTAAAGGTAAATGAATAATTTGTACTTGTTTTATGTTTTAAAATTTGAAATGTTGAGACTTGAAAAAATAACTATACAAAATTGAATGAAATTTTTATCAATTTATTATTCAACAAATAGTAGAACAAATAATAAGAGGCACAGCAAGTAACAGAACAAAATAAAATATTGATTAAAATTGAATTCCCCAAAATTTCAAGATATTAGAATATAAAAGGAAAAACTCTCAAAAACAATTCAAAAATAAAATCATCACTTTATTTCTTCAGGCTTTCTTGAAACAACTAACACACTACCCACTAGAAGAATATAGAACTTTAAACCAAAATTAAAAAGCTTGATATTGGAAACATCAAAAAACAATCAATTTTCTTTGAAAAAATATTCAAATTTTTTTATTAATATTAACGGTTATAAGAGAAAATAATGGAAGTCTTCAGAGAATTAAAACCTTTAAAATCAAATCTTTCATTCAAAAAGTGAATTGAAATAAAATAATCAACGGTAAATATTTTTGACAACTAAATCATGAAAATTTGAGATTCAATTCAAATTAAACACGAAATAAACCCATTGATGCAACTCTTCAAAAGATCAAGAATTGTATTTGGACATAAAAATAAAATTTCATTTTTTTTTCATTTTCTTGAATTGATTTATTTTTTGTTTTCATTTGAAAAAAAAATAGAACCCAAATTCAATGTCAAATTTTAATATCTTTTCAAACACCACATCATTTTTCCAACTCAAAACAAAAACTATTAATCCTTTTGAAAACGTAAAAATTGATTTTATACCAAATAAACTTTGAGTCAAAAAATGAAAAAAAAAAAATCTAATTTTAACAGTTTTATGAAATATTTATTTTTCATTATTTTATCATCTTATTAACATAGTCTTTTAAAGAAAACTTGAATCCAAATTATCGGCCACGCTTTCACAGCCATTCTAAACAAGTGTCTTACAATTCCAAATCACAACAAAACGAATGTACCAAAAAAAGTCTTCTTCAGCATTACGGATTTGGCAAAGCACAAAACAAGAACATCAATATTCCAGCGCCGTCTGTAAGTCCAACTCCAAAAAAATCCAAATTAAAAATAACAACATCAAGACTAAGGTACGAACATGAAGTAGAAATCCAAAAAGGAAAGAAAAGATGTGGAGTTATAAACCAAAATCCACAAATCAACAAAAGAATGCGGAAAAAACAAAATCAAAAACAAAATCAAAAAGAAGAAATTTCTTTTCGTAAAAACTTGGGTGTTTTGACACCCAGAACAAAATCAGAACAAAACATGGTTTGCAATTCAAAAAAAAAAATTGACAATATGGCTTGGAAAAAGCCAAAAAATCTCATCAAGAAGAAAAAACCAAAAAAACAATTAGAATTGTTTGACTCAAACATGTTTGAAGAAACTGATATTGAGGAAATAAAGAATAAGATCCAAAAAAAGAACAAGAAACGTAATCTAAAAAAGATGAAGAGCCAACACAACTTTTCTCAGAATAACAAACCGAAATACAGTTTACACCATAAAAATTGTTTTTCGCCTTCGTCTGCGAAAAAAAAAGTCTTTAAGGCGCAAGAGACCTATAATGGGGATCTGCTGAATTCGAAAAAAAAACACAATCGAGAAAAGCCAAACAAGAATTTTTCGACACCAAAATTAAAGAAAAGAAAAAAAATTGTTGAGTTTTGTCAAAGAGAATTTGAAGAAATTAAAAGACTTCAAAAAAAAGAATTAAAACACTTACAGATCCTTCGCAATGAAAGATCATTAATTGAAAAGGAAACATTTTTTGATCAGAAACCTATTAAAAAAACCAAATCTAAATATAAAGCAAAGCAAAAGCAAAAGCAAAAACAAAAACAAAAACAAAAACAAAAAAAAGGAAAAAAATCTCAACAAAAGCAAAACTACGGGCAAAACCATCAAGCTAAAAAAAAATTGGATAAAAAAGAAAGATCCAAAGTTGAAAAATTTTCCAAATTTAAAAACCTCGAAGAAGAAAACACAAAAGAAGTCAACAAACGATTAAGCCAACTCAAACAAAAACCCAAAATGAAACAACAACCGCAAAAAGAAAAAAGTATAACAAAGAAAAAGAAAAAGAAAAAGAAAAAGAAAACGAAAGGCACGCGTAGAATCAACAAGAGTCCAAATTTGTCTTTGAAATTACCAAACAGCCCATCAGAAAAAAACAGATTTGATTTACAACCCTTTTCACCTTCAAATCAAAAAAACCAAAGGAAAAGAAGATTTCAAAATAAAAAAAAACACGCGCCAAAAGACAACAATTCTAAATCTAATACGAACCCCCAGAACCAAAACACGACCCTCTCTAAAAAACGAAGAGTATTGGGCAAGAAGGAAAATAAACAGAGCCGCTACAAGGTAAATACTTTGCAACCCTTTGGCGCTCAAAATAGGCATAAAAATTTTGATTTTAAAATTCCATGCACACCTAACAATTCGAAGAATAATTTCATGAAATTAAACCAAGACCTAAATATGAAAGAAAATCGAACCGATAATAATAATGGAAACGACAGCAACAACTCCAGCAACGATAATGATTTTTTAATGGTTTTAGAAACACCTGAAAGGACAACTCCCCTGATTAAACATAAGCCAAGAAATTATCTTAAAAACAAGGCTTCAAGAAGCAAGATCAATTTTAATGAAGATGATGATAATGATGTTTTAAATAGCCAGAACAAAATGCTGATTGAAATTATTGACTCGCCTTTACCTAACAGCATGAATCCAAATAATTTTACACCAAAAATCCCATATGGAAAGTCTATAAGATCATCGAAAGAACAAAATTTAATGAACATATCACCCTTTGTAAATTATCAATTAACACCAATTCAAATTGAAAAATGCCAGAATGAAAATCAATTTTTACAAACACCACTTAAAAATGAATTAAATTTTGAACAAATGAAAGCCAGCCCACTTTTTATAGAATACAGCGATAGTGACAGCCATAGCGGCAGTGAGTGTGTCAGTGGGCGCAAAAATGGGGAAGTGTATGAGGCTGGTGACGAAAAAAAAAACTTTGATGAATTTGGATCAAATAACCAATATTTTGATAATAATAAAGAAGATGAAACACCATTTTATCATCACAATTATAAATCTAATAATAATGACTCAGAATCAAATTCCAGTTCAGCTTCCAACTCTTCAAATAGTAGCCACTCTGACACTTGCTCAGATACATCTTCAGGGACTTACTCTAGTTCATACACTGGTACTGATTCTGGCACCTATTCGGAAAACGATTCTGATTCTGGGTATGATTCTTCTTCTAAACATCAAGAAATTAATTTTTCTGATTCAGAAAACGAATTAAACCCAAAATCACATTTCAGAAACCCAGAGTTCCCGAAGAAAGGAGATCTTGTACCAGATTGGGCCTTAGAAGAACAATTAAATACCAACTTGGCAGATCAACTTACAATCGATCCAGACAATATTTTCCCACAAATTGAAACTTGCAATTTACAAGTAATATTCCAAAAAAAACAACACAAATTAAGAATTAGAACATCTTCATTTTATTGGGCACCAGATAACCTTACCCAATCCGAATTTATTGATTATAAAAAAAAAATGGGTTATATACCAAAATCTAGAAAGAAAAAAAAAAAAAAAAATAAAAAAATATTATTTAATTGAAAAATTATTAATAAAAAATAAATAACAACGATTTCTTTTTTTTTTTTTTTTTTGTTAAAAAATTGGTTTCCTTTTGTATTGTGTTTATCTTTATTATTTATTACTTTGTTGTTCTTTGAAAACATCATCTATCATTTTCTATTTTTTTTTTTTTTTTCAATTGGAAAACGATTATAAAAATTATTGAACACACAATTTTTTATTTAAATAAATGAGAAAATTATAACAAAGATGGTGATTATTAGTCAAGAAAAATAGGAACATGTTTTTATTATTGGAAAAAATGGTTAAATTTTATTAATTAACATATTTTGAATTATTTGAAAAAAAAAAAAAAAACCCTTTTTTTACATATTTACAGTTATGTAAACTATTTTTTCAACAATTTTTACGCATCCATAATAGCTTTGATATTAACCATTTTGGCAAGTTTATAATCTTCATGATGTATCTTTAAATATATTTTTGCAAATTTGAAGAGTTTTATTTCTTTTTTTAATTCATTTTTTTAAATTCCCCCCCTTTTTGTTTTTTCATTCTTAGACTTTAATAAAATTTGATTTTTGAGAAAATATATTTAAAATTTTTGGCAATTCAATTTTTTTCTCTTTTGAGATTTTTTAACCATTAATGAGTTATTAATGAATTAAACCTTTACTTTAGTTTTTAATTAGTGGGTAATTATTTATGTTATTGTCAAAACTATTTTTAATGATTCATTTAATAAATAATTCGATATTTTTGATTTTGGGTAGGACCAAAATAATAAAAATAGTTGAGAATTTTCTTTAGATTCAGAAACAATATTCTTTAATGATAAAAAAAAATTACAAAAATCAAAATTTACAAAACATTTTCTCAAAGTTTTCTTGTAATAATAAACTATATTTCCAAAAACATATAATTCTTTTATGAAAAAAAAACAAACACAATTGAACAAATTTGATTTTTTGAATTTATGATCAACAATGATTTTTAAATAAGTTAAAGCACCGTAATCAACAAACCCGATATGAATTATCCTGAAAATTCAAATAAATATAAGTAATTTTTTATTCAATATCCATTTTAGAAATCAATTAACTCAACTTTTAAAACAACATAAGAGAAAAATCCCCTTTTCAAATCAAACCGATTTAGAAGTTACTACACATTTCAACCAAGAGATGCTTAACTCAAAGTTAGTGTAAAAAAATTTCTAAAATGGAATAAGAAGTTAAAATTAACAGATATTTATTTGAATTTATCAGTAATATTTAATTATCGAAAATAAAAGTCTTGTTCGAACTTTATTAAATCGAATAACAGGAATAAATGAAGGTTAAAAAAAAAATACTAATCAAAAACAAAAAATAAAAAAAAAAGATTTTTATCATCTTCTAAGAAAACCTGGAATAAAAAAAAAGAGTTAAACATATCTAGTAGTTTAAAAGTGTTAACTTTGAACACATTTTCAAAAATTAAGCATTACAAAAAACAACTAAAATAGTATAAAAATCAAAAAAGACATATTTTTTTCAATTTATATTTTCCTATAACCCTCAACCTTAATTAATAAATTATTATCAACACAATTACATGAGTACAATCAAAATAAACTAAAATTCAATTTTTTTAACACAACAAAAACAGTCAAAGAATCATAATCATATAATATAATACTAATTGAGAATAATTTTGATTTTTGAAAAATATCTGAAAATCATTTTTTTTATCTTTTAATTTTTTGTTTTCATTTCTTTTTTATGAATAACATAACTTGTTTCGTCGGATCAATTTTTTCTTCGAAAAGTTGTCATTTTATTGAAGTTGTTTTTTTTTTTTCAAATAGAAGAACTCAAATAAAATTATTTTTTGGTATCTAACCATTTGATCAATCAATATTCCTAATAGAATTTAAATAAATTTGTCAATGCTTTTTTTTTTTTGTTTTTTTTTCTTTCCAAAATTTTTAACACATTGATAATTTATTGGTATTGAGAATTAATTATTTATTTTTTTTTTTGTGGGTATTGTAATTTATAAACAATTATTAACATTTAAATCAGTAAATTGTAATAATTTGGTATTTCTTCAAGAATTGATTATATCTGATTTATTTTTTCAAAAATTGAATTTTGGTGTGTTTCAAATTTTGAATTGGGGTTTAGTTACTCAAGAAATAAAAGCCCAATTTGAGTATTTTGGAAAACACACTTCAACTTCACATTTCTTATATAATTTTAAAAATGTTGTTGATTATCAAATTATACCACCAACCAATAATATTAAAAAAGGACAACTAGTAAAACAATTCTAAAAAAGTCAGAAACCTATTGAGATATTACCAATAATCCTTTGTTGCATTTTTTTTCAAAAAAGTTGAAGAAATTTAATTAAATTTGAAATAATTACTGGGAATATAATTAAATAAAAAAAAATAAAAAATTTTTACATTTAAAATTTATAATAACTTATTTTTAGAATTTAATATTCTTTGCGCTTTATTATTTTAATTTTAATTCCAGTCCAAAAAATAGATTTTTATATGAATCAAATAATAATTTCCCAGAGTCAAAATTCATTTTGTTCAAATAATATATGGAATTTTAAATTTGAAAAAGTATTTTTTTCTATTAAATAAGTCTTCAATTATAACCAAAATTTTTAAAAAGTCTTTGAAAAATTATTTCCACCCCCAATTATACTTAAATTAATACTAAATATAAAACCAGTATAAAATATGAATGTTAGAAAATAATTTTTATCAAGTAAAAAGTTCAAATCAAATACTTGATAAAAAAGGTATTCAACAAATGAATCCATAACACATCAATGGCATTCCAGAAAATATAGATTTTTTGACTTATATATTATCATGATTTTAATTTTTTTTGGAAGACATAAAAACAATTAAACAACTATTACCTTATTTTTTCATAAAGGATTTCTTTATGTCAATATTAATTTCTAAAGTGGCAATATTTGATAAAATACAGTTTTTTTCATGTGAATTTATCCCACTTGCCTAACTATATTCAAAATATCATCATAAAACCATTTATTACCTATTAAATTATTTCTGTAAGATTTTTTTAAAAGAACAAATTATAATATTTATCTTGCAAAATAATTTCTTCGTTCCTAAGTGTATTATTAACAAATCTGAAACTTCAGGACTATTACAAAAAGATCATTTCAAATCAAATCATATAAATCAAGGCGTTGAAAAGTTCTTTTATACCTTTTTTCAATATCCTTATTTCAACATTAATTAATATAAACTCTTCAGTTACTCAAAGGTAACCAACCAAAAAATGGAAAATTAACCATTTTTTTTTAAGAATAAACCCAATTTAGTTTGACTAGAAACACGGGGAAAGATTAATATCAAATCGGAGTCAATATTCATAAAAGTAATACCAGGACAAACTTTTATTTGAAAAAAATAAAAAATTAAAAAAAAATATTGCCACTTTCATTTAAATCTCTTGTGCAAAATCTCACAATTTCTTTTGGAAAATTAAAATTCTTGACAATAAGATTTTTCAATCGTAAGTTTATTAATTTGAAAAGAAATTACAAACTCTCACTTATCTTAAAGTTAATTTGGAGTTTCGGAATTTTTTTTGCAAATTAACTTTTTTAGAAAAAAAAAAAAAATAAAAAAGAAATAGAAGCAAAAAGCTAAAATCAAAAAAAAAACAAACAAGAAAAAAAAAATTCGAAAAATAGATATACAAAATTAGAAAAAATTATTTTGATACAAAAATTGAAAATTTTCTTTTCCAAGAAATGATCTGATCTAAAAATTGAATATTTATATTGAGAAAAATACTGGTTTATACTTCTATCATATGTTCTCTTTGTTGAATAAAACTGGACCCCTTTGACTTAGAAATTGCATAGAAGTGAGATTCTACTCAAAATCCATTTAAAATTCATAAATGTGTGAAACTATTTTGTTGTTCACTGATTAAAAAAAACTCATACCCCAAACGACAGCAAGTGTTTCACAAAACAATTTGTACTTTTTTTTCTTCATGTTTCGAATACAATCTAAGTAACCATTTAATAGTATACCTAACTCCAAATCAACTTTGAAGTAAAATATTGATATTTTGAGTAAATTTTAAATTTGATAAAAATTTTTAGTAAATTATTGGAAATTTTTATGTTTTTTACATCAAAATTTTTCACCAAAATTAACTTTAATTTTTTGGGAAAAGTTTCCCCTTTGATCCATCCTTTTTAGAATCGGTTGTTTAAGAATATATTTAAGGGTCATGTTTATCCTTTCCCAACTTGTCTCAAACAATTTTGACACAATCCCATTATAGTTATGAAGGCGAATATATGAAGATATTCTTTAATTTGGATCAATAATACATTTTTAGACATTTTTTTGTCAGGAAAAATTCCAAAAAAAAATTTAGACAAACTCTCGAAAGCCCATATTTAGAAACATGATAATGAAATAGAAAAATAATCGAGAGTGTTTGGAGCTTGAAAAATAAGAGTATTTCAAACATTCTCAATAAAGAATTCTCACTTTTAAAGCTCCACTTTTTATATTTTTTGTTAATTGAGTTCCATTGAATTGTCATCTTGAAATCACACACCAAAATCATTATTACAAAGGGGCTGTGATTTTTTTTTTTTTTGTTTTTACCTGAATTCAAGATAAAATCAACCCTTTTGAATATAACATATAATCGATTTGATTAACCAAAAGAATAAAAAATACTTCCTACTCGAAAGACTTTGTTTATTGTTAAGTTACAATTTTTTTTGTTTTTTAATTTATTTAAAAACCGAATTTTTAATTGCAATTCAAATTTGATTAGTATAATCTGTTAAAAGTTTTCTGGAATTGTTCGATTGGGTGATCTTTTATGAGAATAATATTGTTTAAAATTATCAAATTTTTTTGTCAGAACCATATTAAAAAAAAAGTTATTTTTTTTGGATTTTTGCAAATTAAAACTTTTGATAAATTTTTATATTTGCATAAAGTGTAAACCTTTTTTAAAAAAGTGTTTCCCTTCTCACTCCAGTCTCGGAACAAAATTTAAAAATTGGTACCTCACTTTATTAATAAAGAAATATTCTCAAAAAGTTGATTTTTCCCAACCCTCTTTTGGATTTTTAGAGATATACAGTTAAAATTAAGGAAAATAATTCATTTTTTCCTTCTTAGAGACGACTGATTAAATGTTTGTAAGGTTTGCCAACATTCAAATCATTTCAAAAACAAAAGATAAAATACATTATCAATAGCAAGTGTAGGTGGGAAGAATTGTCAAAGATTATTCCGTCAACATTTATCAGTGTAACAACAAACATATTGTAATTGTTTAACAAAAAAACTTCAAGGTCTAAAGATCTTATAAAAAATAATTTTGACTTATGATCATAAGTCAACCAAAAATCACCCCAGGTTAAGATATCTATGATTCCTGAAAAAAGTTTCTACTTTTGAAAATTTTTTTTTTTTTTAGCTTTATTCTTGTTTTTTCAAAATTTTCAAACTTAATTTAATTTTGTTTGTTTTTTTTCTGATTTCGGGATGTTAAAAAATAGAGAGTACTTTTCAAGCGAAGAGAGATTATTGGTTATTATATGAAACCTCGAGATTACTCTATTAAATTTTTGGCAAATAGATAAAAGAATCATAAAAAGACTTTTAGAATCCTTAATACTATGAACCATTATAATACACGATTCTGAAGCGAATAACCGTGGTTTCAGAATTTTATTGATTTGTAAAAGTTTTTTTTTTTTTTTTGTAAATTTTTGTAAAATGTGATCAATTTAATTTACTTCTGAAGAACTCTTAGAAAAATTATGAAAATAACACCAACAAACTTTAGTTCCTCCCTCTGAAATTTTCTCATCTCCTTCAAAAACTCGCTATTTTCAGAATATAGGAAAAAAGAGATTTAAAAACGACTAAATTAAAGAAAAATTATCTTAAGAGACTGTTTTTTTGGGTCAAATAGATTTTTAAAAAAGTATTATTTCGGAAAAAAAAAAAATTTGTCAAAAAAACAATTTTTAATTTTCTGTCTTTGAATTGACCAGAAAACCAACTATAGTGTAATTAAAAAGGCTTTTTAAAAATCTACAAACTTATTCAAAGATGGATTTTTTTTAACAAAAACAAAAAAGAATGATAAGGCTACAAAAAGTAATAAGTTCACTCACAACCCCCCCATAGCTTCATGTATAAAGATTTTGACCAAGACAGTGTTCAAATATTACAAAAAAGTTGAAAATCGATAATCTTTTTTTAGGATTTGCCTACGATCCAAATCATTTTTTTTTAAATTAAAATATAATATTCAAATCGTTTTTATTCCTCTTGGCAAATAATGATTTCTTTAGATTTCAACCAAACACACGAAATTGTTCAATTTGCAAGTAGGATTCTTTCACTTAAAAAGCCCTCTAGGTTATTTATCCAACCACGAACGCAAATTGAAACAAAGACGTTAATTTTAAAACCAAAAAAAAACAAAAACAATCATTCAAATGGAAAAAACCAAACAATTAGCAGAAAAGAACTTACAAGCTTTCTGAATTCGAAACCACAACCGAAATGGAGCGAGAAATTGAAAATGATCAAAAAATACAACCCCTCGTTGATCACCAATTGTCAGCCATTGTGCGACCAAAAGCACCAACAGCAACAGAAACCAACAAAAAAGGGCAAAATCATCATCCAAAAAAAAACAATCAAGCTTATTGTTGAGCTGTCTGTTTGCCATAACAGACACACAAACGAACAAGAGTATTTAAAAAAATATTCCCAGTCACAAAAGAGCCTCGTGAATTATTTGAAATCAAATGGCTTTGAAAAGCAAAAATCATTTAACAAAGACAAACTGTTGTTCCAAATGTATCAAAACAGAAAACAAATGTAAAAAAATAAAGCTGGCCAAAGACCACCTATTTAACCTCCCCAAATGGGCTAATCAATGAAATTTTCTTTTTTTTCTTTCAATTATCAAGAGAGCCTAAGTTGTCTTGGAAATTAAAAGACGTTAAAGTTCTTGTTGGTTATCAGGTTTTAATATATCTATTTGTTTTTTTATTCGGAATTATTTTGCAAGAATAATTTGAATTTATTCTTTTTTCATTTGTGACTTATTTACGAAATTGTATTTTTTGTTTATATAAGGCAATTTCGTTTCCTTTTTTTTTTTTTTAGTGTTTTTTGTCAAGCTTTTAAAGAAAATTGACTTTTCAAAAAATAAATCTTTTTAATTTTTTTATATTTTTTTTTTTTTTTTGTGTTCATCTTTTCTTCCGCGTATGGGGAGAACTCGTTGGTCAGAATAAAACTTCCACTAGAAGCAAGAGTGAATAATAATAAAATGTCCCAATATTAAAATACTTTAATAAGAAATTTAATGAAAAAGTGTCGAACAAAAGGGGTCTAAATGAAAGTTTTTTTTATTGAGAGCTAATTCAAATTTGTGAGTAAGGGTTCAAATACCTCGAAAAAATCTATTTGTAAAGTGGTTATATTTCTTGATCCTCATCATTTATAAATGATCCTTATTATTTGTAAAAAACCCAAGAAAATCAGAAAAAATCTGGATTCACCACAAATTTAAAGGTTGAATTATCAATATTCAGTCTTTCAAGTTGCAAAGTGTCTTTCTTAAATTTGTTTAGAAATATAGATTCGTTGTGAAAAAATTCTGTTTTTTTAAAAAATTAAATATTTAACGAATAGGTTATTTTGACAAATTATTTCTGAAATATTGGAAATCTATTGATATTGTAATTAACTTTATAAAAAGGAAACTAAACAGAACAATATTTGGGTTTTTTTGTTGTCATTATTGAGTAAATTTAGTTATAAAAACATAATAAAAATATTGACTTTTGGGAGTAGGAAAGATGACTGTTTAAATACCGGAATAATATTATTTTGGGTTTCTTTTTTTAGATTTGGAATACGAATTGAAAAGGAAATTTTTTCATTTGGAAACTTTTTGAATTGTGATCACTAGTAAAAAATGTAATAATTTATTGTGCTTTAGTCTTAAAAATACAGTGATCAAAATTAAGCATGAAAAACAATTATAATGTGTGTTTCAAAATATAGTCTGCTCTTTTTTTTCTTCTTGTTCCAATGTAACCACCAATCCAATATCCAATAATTTACCCAAGTTCAATATAATTTTGAAAGTAAACACCTTGATATTTTAAGTAAAATTATAAATTATAAATGCCTTTTGTTTAAAATTTTCATAATATTCTCAATAGTTGTGAAATTTTTTGTCTTTTTGATGATAAAAATTTACTCTATTTTTGAGAGATAAATTTATCTATTTGATCCCTTCATTTTTATAATTTCTTTTTAAATTATAGAACTTTTAAAAACCCATGCCCGATTTAATTAGGGTTTATTGTTGGTTTCTTTTGTTGGTTTGACGTTTAGGTCTTTTCTCTACAAAAAAAAAACGCTTTTTATTTTGTAACACAGATTAAACTTTTCTGCATGCTTCATTTTAACAACAGTAGGTACTTTTGGGATTTCTAAATAAGAATTATTAAATACTGAAATACTATTTATTTGTGTTTATTTTTTTTCATATTTGAGAAAAGTAATTAATAAAAAAAACCTCCAAAATGAAAATTTTTAATAGTGATCATTTGTAAAAAAATCAAATAATTGTACTACAATAATATTTAGAAGAAGTTTTTTTAAATTCACGGTTACAATCCATCTCTAACACCATTAACACACAATTAAAACACACTCTAATTATAGTTCAATATATGGTGAGGCTAATCCCTTTAGTGAGAAAAATTTTCAGTTTTTCATCTAGAGTTATTAAATGTACCCGAGCAGATGCGTTTAACCACCACTTCTCAATTAAAATTTACTTCTTTTTTCAAGAAGAACTTGTCATTAAATAACTCAACAATAGGGCACTAAAAATAATTGAATATGGTTTTGATTTCCGAATGCACTATTATTAAAAAAAATTTTTTTTGAAATAAATGATCAAACGGAAAAATTTATATCAAAAAATATAGTCAATTTCTTAAAATCTTTAGCATCAGTAATAATTATGATGAATTTTTATAAAAATTCAAAAAATTATGAACAATCAAAAACAAATTGGATTGTTATTTTCAAATTTATCTAGAAAATTATTAGTTTTTTTATTCAAAATGCACCCCAAAGAAGATATATTAGGGGATAGTGAATTAGATGGAAAATTGGATCCAGAAAAAAAAAATCATAGGTTTTATTTTGAAAAAAGGGTTTTATTTTTTATTTGGTATTATTTTAACCACTTGGATTATGCTTTATTCATATGATAAATACGTTTCAAGATTATAAATATGTAATGAATTATATCAATAAACTATAATTAAGGCCCGATATATAATTAAAGTACTAAATTTAAAGTTTTAACAATGAACTATTGTTCATTTTTTATACACTGAATAATTGAAAAAGACTATTACATTATCTTTTTTGAAATTTCAAGAAATTTAATAACTATTTCTGAATAAAATAAATGAAAAATTTATGAACTTCAAGGATTCAATATTTGGATTTATTTTTATTCTATTTTTGAAATATGATTAAATTTTGAAGGTTATTTGTTCAACAAGACTCTCAGAAATCAGGTATAGTGAGATTGCTTCAAAATAAAAATCGATGACAAATATTTGTTTTTCTTATCTAAACTATTACCAGTCAAAGGCCCCGGTTGTAATGGGTGGAATACATGTTTAAATGGTTTGCATGGATATTATAAGAAAAATTTTATTTCGGAAATTTTCATAATTACAATCATTGTTGCACATTTTTGTTTTTTTCATTTTCGATTTTTTTTTTTTTTAGACTTAATTCAGTTGCAAAATTTTTTTATTACAATATCAATATTCACTTCATAAAAACGTGTTACTCTATTGTTTCAGAAACTGTGAAAATGATTTTTGAGAAATCATATTGATTTCTATTCAAATTTTATTCAATCTTAGATCCAGGTATTTGTTTAATAAATGTGAAAAATTTTCACTTTATTTTCATTTACTTTTCCAAATAGAGAACACAAATCCCAACACACTTCATTTGTGAACTTGATTTCTAAAAGAAAAGTATTGAAAATGAAGTAAAAAATTGTTCCCTATTTATTATTGAAATACTAGCAGAATTTCAAAACGAAAATTCTTGTTTTTTTCAATGGGATACTAAGAATTTGAGTTTTTCAATTTTCAAGAAAATCTATTGATTTATTTTTTTATTTCAGACCGAAATCAACAATTCTTTAAAGTTTATTATTCTAAACTAAATTTCATAATAAATGGCCCACCTTACATTTGAATAATGTAATTTGTTTTTTATCGTTTTGAAGTTTTTCCTCTCACAATGAAAAGTTTGCAAATAAATCATTTTTTCTCTTTTTTATTTTTTCAACAGTGTTTTGTTAAAATGGAAAATGTAAATGAAAATGAAAAATTTGAAAGAAGTAACAGATGAATTAATGAAAAATTTGGTTTCAAATATGAAAAAGAGATTAGATTTAGTTATTCAAATGATAGGAGAATCGATAAATCGGTTTATTTACTTATTTAAATTGTCTATTTTTCATGTAATGCTCCATTCAAAATAAATGACCCAATTTTTTTCAACAGTTTTTTTATTTTTCTTTCTTTTATTTTTAGACAAAAAATAAATATCTCTTGAGTATAGTATTGAATATTAAAATCCAAATTTTTATATTATAATAGATAACTACAATTATTAAAAATATTTTTATTTAAAATTTGATTTTTAATGGGTCAATTATTATGAAAGATAGTTTATTTATAACTTATTTGTTCTTCAAAGGTCAATTATTCAAAATAATTGATATTTGAAAAAAAAAATTGGGCCCCTTTGACTGAAACAAAGTTTATATCCAAAAATTCAAACAAAAAAGGATCTGGATCTGTTGACTGAAAATTAAATGGGGGAAAAGGTACTCTTTTAAAAAATGATAGTTAATTTCTTGAAAGCCAATAAGTAAAGTTACTAATCAGGTTTAATTGTCTTTTTCTGTAAATAATTACTTTATTACCTTTATGATTAAAAAATAAAAACGAGTTACAAGTCCCTTAAATAATTATTTTTTTCCCACTGATGAGAATTTGACTTTTCAACACATACACAAAACATATTTTACCTAAAATTATAATCAAAAAATAATCGAGAAGAGTAAAAACACACAAAAAGAAATTCTAGTATTTCAAGATTATAATAATTGGGTATTTTTTCAATATTCAAAGTAAAATAATTAAAATGTTTTTCGAAGGTCTATTGTTTGGCAATAATTGGGCAATAATAATCTTCACAATAAACCTTAATTAATTATCTCTCTATTCTTCAGTAATTACTATAAGAAAAAGAGAATAAATAAATTTCTCATTCTAAATAACACGAAATTATACTTGGAAAATTTTACAATTAAAAATCAAAAAGTTTAAATTTTTTTTATTTTTTAACTTTTCATCTTCTTATTGGGATGTCAGACAAAATACAGACAAAAGAATTCAAAGAAGAAGACAAAAAAGTTGTACAAAGAAGTCTCTTAAAATTGAAAGAAGAAAGCCTATATTTCTCTTGGATTCTCAAAAAGAAATACAAAAAGAAAATCTTCAAGCGTGCAGAAAATAGGATCATTTTGATCTCCAAATTTCGAATAATTACAATTGGCAAAAGAAGAGGATCGATCAAACAAAAGATTTGTCGTAATGGACATTTCTTCCAAATTAGGCTCATTGAAAGAAAATCTGATTCAAATGTAATAACTTTCTCATTTGTTAATTTTTTCTCTTTTACACGAGTCAAAAATAACTGTTTTTGTTTGGATTAAATGATAGTACAAATTCGTTGTCACTCTTTAAGAAAATCATTACGTTCGTTCAGCTTGACTTTTTATAAAAAATCCTTTTTTTGTTTGAAAACTCATTGTCTGAAAAACAATTCTGAATTTCTAACAACCCAAATGAAAATTCTTTAGTTATGGGAATTTAATGAAAACTCACAGTTTCTAATTTTGGGGTTGTAAATGTTCAAAAATTTTCTCTAACTTACAATCATAAATTGGAATTTTCTAAATTAAAATGATCACAGAAAGAAAAGTTTTGAAAAAGAACAGATCAAAGGACGAAGAAGAAATTAAATACTGAGCAAGGATCTAATTGATCCATAGATTTTTAAATTAATCTTAAAAACCTCAGTTGAGTTTGAGTGGCACCTCTTTTAATTTCTCATTTGGTTTCACAAAAGTTAAAAATTTTGAAAAAAAAAAAAAACAGAAAAAACTTCTATTAGATGAACAAGTAATTATTTCGGTTTGAAGAGAAAATCTCAAAAGTAAAAATATTTTCAATTGTAGGAATGTGGATTTCCAAACAAGTGAATAAAATATAACAGTTACAAGATAAACCGAAAGAAAAATGTTTTTTGATTATTTTTCAAATATGAAATTAAGGGTTAATAACCTTGCTTGACAATTTTGATATTTTTTGATTTTTTCTCATTTTTGACAAACTGACCAATATAAAACCCAGAAAATTTCAAAACCTTGGAAACCCATTTTTTGATCAATCGAAAAGACCAATGAAAATTCAGAAAAAGTTTCAAAATTTTTGCTTCATTTTTGTTTTTGAAAACTTTTTTACACAAGCTCTGAATAAAGTATTTTATTGGTTTAACTGTTAAAAAACTTTGTAAAATTAGTTAGTCTTAAAATATTGTTTATCAAGAGCTATATTTAAAAGTAGATTTATAAGATTTAGAAATGTGAAGATTTTGAACTAAAAAAATTTTCAGTATACAATCAGTTTCACTTTTAAGAAACAAACTTTGAACGAAAATTAATACACAAAAAAAAATCTCAAATTAAAGCATAAAATTCAGATTCTCGAAAAATAATGTGTAAAAAAAAAAATTCCAAATTTTGGTACTTAATTTGAGATTTTTTTGTGCCTGAAATTTGGTTGAAAGTTTGTGCATTAAAAGTGAAACTTAGTGTATAGTAGTAAAAAAAAATACCAGACCTGAAAACAATCCAGATAAGATTTTTAATTGTGAATAATAGTAAAAGGGTTGTGTAATTACTTTTATTTTCAATCAAATCCTTTTTATACATAACAATTTTTTTATAAACTTTGTAATAAACCTACCCAAAGTTCCTTAAAGTAATGTGTATCTATAGAATACGCAAGCAATTGTTTGATGGCATAAGTAAATCAACTTTTTTTGAAAAAAAAATCATGTTTTATAGATGTTTATTAGGGTTTGGAAAATGATAATTTTTATTCTTGTTTTTTGATTGATTGAATATTATTTTGAACATATGTAATTTCATTAATCATCATTTTAATAAGTGGGAGGGTTATATTTTTAAAAGTTTGATTCAAAAAAAAAAAAAATATTTGATTTTAAATATTTGAAATTACCCAACAATTTTACTAATATTCGCAATTCAAAATCTTGTTGGTGATTATTTTCATGTCAGGTATTTTTTTTACTACTTTAATCGATTTCCAAAAAACTGTTTTGTTTTTTTGTTTTTTACATAACATAAAAAATCCTCTTTGTTAGTAGATCTATTTGTAAATTGTAAATACCAAATTAAGAGTAAATATTAATATTGATTGAATCAATTTCTTTTGTATTTATTTCAAAAGATGTTTGTTGAAAATATTTCCCAAAAAATCAAAAAAAATGTGTTTATTTTTTTTTAGAGAAATGAATACACTTACAATTTCAATAAAAAATTGGTAATATAACAAAGTCACAAATGATTTTTTAAACATTAAAATACATTAATTCGTTTTAAGAGTTCCATTCTATTTGAAAATTTGTTCCAAGATTAAACTTCTTAGGAAAACGATTTTTTAGATCAAAAAGAAAATAATAATCAGTAATTTTCACCAATAAAAAATATGAGATTAAATCGAGATCAGAACATTTAATTATAATTTTATTATGTAATCTCATACTAACTAACAAATTTTATTATAATCAAGATTCAATAAATGATTGTTAATGATTTTGTATATTTAAATACTGTTATGAAGATTGTGTTTAATAAGGATATTTAAAATAAATTTTCTTCCACTTTCTTGGAAATAGCTTATTTGTCCATTGAATGTTATATATCATTAATCAACTGATTTTATTTGATTTTTCTCTTTAATTAAACTAAATTTTAACCTTACAGCAATCATTGGAAAAAAAAATTCTCGATCTAACGAAACAGATGATTGTTTTGGAAATATCTTATTCAAATCTTGCAATAAATATACAAATTCTAGAGTCTCCATCAACTACTATTTAATCCGGGTATTGTTTAAATATTCTAAATATCTCAATTATAATTCTTTTGGAAATGAAAACTAAAAGAAATACATAAATCGTTAAAATTAATTGAGCAAATGTATGAAAATAAAAAATCAAATTTTTATTTTAAATTTTTAAAATCAGAATTCTTTTTATCAATTAAAAAATATTTGAATGTCTTTTAATATTCCAAAAGTGTTTGATTAATTTGGATTTAAATGAAAGGAAATAAAATTATTTGATAAAAAAAAATTACCTCATAATCTACTCTATTTAGATGTAAACTTTTGAAAAAGTTATTCAACAAAAGATTTTAAGAAAATAGAGTACTAATCTTATTAATCTAAAAACAAAACAATTCGTCTAGTAGATACGTTTTAATAAATCTATTGTTTATCTAATGAATAATCAAAATAAATTTGATTTTCAATTTTCGGTCAGGTTCTCTATTATTTTTTTAGATTTCAATATAACTTTTATTTTTACATTTACCAAAGTAGGAAAATTGAGAAATTTAGAATACTTAAATAATACCTCGGTTTTAATAGTTAATGGGAACCCCATAAGTTGTATATTTACCCGTAAATTTGTAATATATTTTTGAATTGTTACTAATATTTCCAATTGATCAAAAAAAAAAAATGGAATTT
This sequence comes from Anaeramoeba flamelloides, assembly GCA_027625915.1. Taxonomy (NCBI): domain Eukaryota; family Anaeramoebidae; genus Anaeramoeba; species Anaeramoeba flamelloides. The sequence goes on along the minus strand of JANTQA010000032.1, from coordinate 2,963,089 downwards.
CCAAGGTTTTTGTAATTTCTGGGTTTTATATTCTGTAAAAGTTTAACAAAAAATAATTTTACCATTACTCGAAAAAAAATATAAATTTATTTTTATTGTAAAAACCTTGTAAAAGTGAATTATTCAAACATTATTATTCTTATTTTTCACCGATCATAAAAAATATCTGAAATTGTAATTACTCAAACTGAAATAATGCTTATTTTTAAATTCATAAAACTGGTTTCAAATAAATAGGAAAATCACAGAAACAAAAAATCCAAAAAAGTCGATTTTACTAATATTTACAATTAAATCTCAAATTTGTGAAAATTCAAAATTCTTCAATTTTTGGTTTAATTAGATGATTTTGATTCTATCATAATCCCAAAAAAAACAAAATACATTTTTAGATTTGGTAATAGTTTTAAACAAAGTAAAAAAAAAAAAGTAAAATAATATTTGAATAATTCACTTTTACAAACTTTTAACAATCAAAATCTATTTGACAATTTTTTTTTTTTTGAAATCTTTAGTTTTTATTCGAATATTAAAAAATAGATAGTATTGTTGATAAATAAATAAAAATACCTAAAATAATCAACTGGAAAGAATTTAATTTTCTTTGGAAACACACATAATAATCTGGAATTGGATTATAATTATAAGTAGAAATTTAAATTTAATTTGATTTAAAAAAGTTTAGGCAATCTATTTTTAGAATCACAAGAGAACTACAGTCAGTTTCACTTTTAAGGCACAAACTTTCAACGAAATTTAAGGCACAAAAAAATCTCAAATTAAAGCACAATTTTTTGGAATTTTAATTTTCACAAATTATTTTACTAGAATTTGAATTTTGTGCCTTAATTTGAGATTTTTTTGTGCCTTAAATTTCGTTGAAAGTTTGTGTCTTAAAAGTGAAACTGACTGTACCAAAAATAAATTTGGATTGAAAAAAGAAATGTTTTGAAATACTACATTTTTAAAGAATATAAGAAGTTAATTATTTTCCTTAATTATTTTTTTTTTTTAAATTCTATCTTAAAAATTTCTAATTCTAAATGAAGAAAATGTTATTTTGTATATAGAAAAACCGCTAAAATCTTATTAATTACTTTTTCTGAAGAAATATTTTTCATATAGAATTAAAATTTTGACAGAAATCATGCTATTGGTACCCAAATAAATTAATTTGATTTACTTTTTGAAATAATTTATTTAAATTTTAGTTTAACAATTACAAATATACTCTTAAAAGAAAACCATTTATAACAGATATGTTTGATAGTAAAAAGATTTTCTTTTTTTTTTTTGATTGAAAAAAGTAACAAAAAAAAAAAAAGTTCATTACATTATTAACCCCATGTAAAAAATAGTTTAATTTCCATTTTAGATTTATGATTGTTTTATTTTGGTGTTGTGTATTCAACTTTGCACTAAAAAAAAACACGAGTTGTATTTTTTTTAAAGGTTTTTAGTTAAATTTAGATTTTTTTTCTAAAATAAAAGTGAATTATTTTCTATATGTATTCAAATTATCTTGAATAACAATCTAAATTCGCCACATTTTGTTCTAATATCAAAAAAAAATAAAATAATAAAATTAATTAATCTTTCAACGGTTTTGACTTTTCAATATAATTTTAATCTTGATTAAAGATAGATAACGAAATAAATATATTAGCACATCAATATCATTTTAATTTTTTTATTTTAAACTTGATGAAATCTAAGCCAATCTGGGGGTGCGAAGGGATACATATATTTTAAAACATATCCTAGTCTAATATAATTGTATACCAATTAAAAAATTGAAATCAAAAAAAAATACAATTAATATCTCATTTATAAAAAACAAAAAATTAATGTAAAACACCCAATTATTCACTAACATTTAAACAAACCAATTGATTTATGAGAATTTTAAAAGAAAAATTTTTCATTGTATATTTGGAGTTTCTATTGAAAGGAATATTTTTTTTTTAAAAAAAGGAAAATATGAGAAATAACTTACAATGATAGAACGTTTCTAATAAATTTGGAGGTATGGGCTATTTTATTAAAAATAATGCAAAATCTCTTTAAAATGTTTTTTTCTTTTTTCTTTTCTTTTTTTCTTTTTTTTTTTTGTTAAACGAACAAATGATACAACTATTGAAACTTTCTTTTGTAAATAATTACAGAAATATTATAACACCAATGATAATCCCACCAATTTCAAATGAGTTAATTTAATACAAAGTTTTTATCAGTTATTTTTTTAAATATAGGACTGTGATTAACCAAAATATCATTCTCTAATAATTTTTTCTTTATTTTAATATCTTCTTAACTTACTATTATAGTTTTTTATACAATTTGAGAATTTTTGTATTGATGTGCATTCATATGATTCAGATAAAATTCTAAGAATTATATTATCAAGATATTTTAGAATCATCCATTCCTTTTCCCATGACAAAATATGTTTATTTAAAGGTGATTTGAACCAATTTGACAATAATAAAACCATACCAATTGGAATATGTGAAAATTTTTTTAGATGTTATAAAGGTTGGTGTAATTATTTCGGTGTGATACCCTTTAATGAAATTCTTGAAAAGAAATCTTTCTTTGCTGATGAAACAAGAAAAAAATCAAAAATACCATCTTTGGATCTTACGTTTTTAAAGCATTACAAAAAAAAATCATTAACATTGGATGTATTATCATCAATTACAAAAAGTATTGAATTTAATAATTATTTTAAAGAAATAATTATAAATCGCACAACACAAAAAAAAATAATCCAAGTTATTTCAGATACAATAACAAAATCAATTACTTTAAAAAAACTGACAATTACAAATTTAAAAAGTAAAATTGGATTCAAACAACTAGGTAATCATTCTTCGTCTTTTTCTTTTTCTTCTTATTTTTTCTTTTAGTATTTTACGGCATTTCTAAACAATCATATATATCTAACCATAGAAAAAAAAATTAAATTATTTTTTTTTATATGTTAATTAGGGATGGGATTCTACAAATTATCCTCTATTTGTCATTAGATTCTCGTGAGTTTTCGTTTTATTGGGAAAATTAATATATTTTATAGATAAATAGAAAACCTTACGAAAATCTCCATTTAATTTTTTTTTAATTTTTGAAATAAAAAAAAAAAAATCTTAAATTTTCTTTTTATTTCTCAAATTAAAAAAAACCTAGGCATTTTTTGTTAGTTTTTCGTTTAATTTATAAAATAAAAAAAAAAAATCTGTTAGATTTTCCAGAATTTAAAATAATTGAGTAAAATTAAAGATTTTTTTCTATTCCTTTTGAATAGTGGAAAAGATAAACACCTAAAGGCATTCTAAAACACTCATTATTACTCTAGGCACTTCTGAAAACCCTAAATTTATTTATAGTTTTTATCTTAACTAAACATATTCCAAAATTTTGGATTCGGTTTAAACAGTTGAAATAATAACAATACTACACTTTAAATTCAATTTGGAAAGAACTTTGATTTTACCAACTATTTCATTTTTTGTCTTTTTTGTTTTGTTTTCATTTCCTTTTTTGGAGTTACTTAATTTATTTCGTTAGATCTCGAATTTTTTTTTTCGATGGTTGATAGAAGGTTAGTGTTGAATTTGTTTAATTGGAAGATCCACATACAATTGGAAGAGTGTATCTTATCATTTGATCGATCAACAATTGTTGGTGAAATTTCAACAAATTTATCAATATATTTTTTGTTCCGCTAAGTTCATTATTTTGGACACACCAATTTTTATTTTTGAATTTATATTATTATTTTTTATTTGGATTAAAAGGATCACATATTAAAACATTCATACTTGGTAACTTAAATGTGTTTTTGTATTTGGTTTGGAAAAATACAATAAATTGTGTTTTTTTACTTATTTTTGATTTTTGGTCGTGTCCAAATTTTTGGAATGGTGTTTATAATATGTCCTTAATAAAATTAAGCACAATTTTTTTCTGATTAATATTTTTCGAAATCTAAGTTTATAACTTAATTCAATTAACCACTGATATAAATTTTTTTAGAATAAAAATACTCTCAACTTTTGAATATCGAAAATATTTTTTGGAATTAGTGTGCACATTTTTTTTTTTTTTGAAAAATTGGGGTTGAGAAAAGTTTGGAATCAAAGAATAAGTTAATATATTAATTTAGAATGCTTTTCCAGAAAGTTTATCCTTTTAGTTTAACTTTTTTTTAATTTTACCATTTAAAACTAAAAAAAAACATTTGAGGACCAAATTAGTGCCTTTTGTGAAAAGAAAATTCCCATAATTTAGAATTTGTTTTAGTAAATGAGTTAAAACAAGAGAGTGAATCTAAAAATATACATAATTTCAAGTGTGAATTCAATGATTTTGACAAAAAATGTTTTCAAGATAAAGTTAAATTGAAACTTTATTTATTTTTATTTTTTCATTTAGTTTTTTTAATTGTATTAATGCAAAGTATTTGATCAGTTTTCCATTTTTAGTGTTTTTTGGGTCGTAGCGACATATATTAAGATTTATAAATCCTACAATAATTTTTCTAAAATATCGGAAAAAGAAATATTTCTAAACTTTGGAAAGAAAACGAGAAAGAAGAACATAAAATAAGAGAGATATACCAAAATAACAAAAAAAATAAAGTTTTTTTTTGGTGTGACAAATTATTGAATGGGATTTTGATTGGTTCATTTTCGTTTAATATATTGATAATTTCTAGAGTACCACCATAATACTACCTGGTTTTTATACATTGTAATTGATAAAATTTGATATGACTCAAGGCTTTATTATAATACTAGACAGTATTTAATCCCAACACAGAGTAATTGTATAGAAGAAGACGTTAAATTATTACACTAATTTCTCTTATTTGATAGTTATCCACCAAATTAGAGACATTTTGTTAGTTATTTGTCTTATTCTATACTTTTTAATTCAAAAAAAAAAAACAAATACTCAAAAAAAGTATATGGAAAATTGACAAAAATTCGAAAATTTTTAGTGTTTTACATAAAGATGAAATTTTGTATTGCAAACTTGAAAATAAATTTAAAAATTTTGTTTAATAGAGATTAAAAGTTTATTTATTTGTTATTCATAAACTAAATAATTATTACCCATTAATATTCCTAAACTCATAATAAAATATTCTAAATTTTGATTAAGTTTTCTTCTAAATATAATTAACTTAAATTTACCACAATAAAAGGAAATGCTTTAAAAAACATGCAATTGCCATTAACTTATTTGGATTTATCGGGCAATAGAATTCCTGAAAAAGATGTTGATATTTTCAGTCATGGTATATATAAAATGAATTATGGACTTAAATATTTAAATTTGGCAAGAAATAAATTATCATCAGTTTCAATAGTCAAAATCCTTTCATCGTTAAAGAATAATGAATCCCATTTAAAAATCGAATATCTAAATCTTTCTGAAAATAAATTTTCAAAAAGGGGAACAATATTTTTCAAAAAATTCTATAAATTAATATACAAAAAAAAAAAATTATCACACCTCGAGCTTGAATTTTGCCATTTGGATTTAAATTTGTTTTCATCAGTTTTACAAAAATATAAATTATCATCTTTAAGAATACTAAATCTGTCAAGGAATAAAATAAAAACTGTTGAAGATTTTCAGATTTCAGAAATCCTTCAAACATTATCTTCATTAAAAAAATTCTCTTTCAACAGTTGTAATTTGAAGAACAATCACTATTCAACAATATTTCAAAATATTTTTCAAAATAAAGAACTTAAACAATTTTCAATTAATCTTAGTAGAAATTATATTGGTTCAAAAGGTAAGATTTTATAATTTATTGTTTTTAATTAAATAATTTTATACAAAATAATTCTTATTTTTAATCTTGGTAAAAATAACACACACACACACACACACACACACACACACACACACAAACACACACACACACACACACACACACACACACACACACACACACACACACACACACACACACACACACACACACACACACACACACACACACACACACACACACACACACACACACACACACACACAAATATATATATATATATATATATATATATAGGGGTATTATCTTTACAAGATACATTTATAAAATATAAAGATTCTTGTACATTAAAAGAAATGATTTTAGATGGATGTAAGTTGGGAAATATGGGCTTGATTCATCTTTCTAAAATAATTTTAAATAATTCAAAAATCAAAAAATTATCGATCTCAAGGAATTTTTCAAAAAAAATCACTCAAGATTGTTTAGATTCGATCTCTGATTTATTTCAACATCCAACAATTCAATACCTTCGAATAAGAGGTACTAAAAAGGCGAATTTAAAACTCACAGAAGAGAATTGTGACTTTTTTTTCAAACCTTTAAAGAACAATATAACACTACGTGCATTAGACATCAGTTCAAATTATCTTGGTGACAAATGTATCTCAATCCTTTTAAAGCATTTCAATAATGATGGCAATTTAAGTTCATTCTATTTCCATAATAATAACATCACAAGAAAAACATTAGAAGAATTATTTTGGTATTTGAAAGATGGCACCACCATATCGGATATTGTTTGGCCTGAAACAGATATTAATAGCTATCTTAAATCAATAAACAAAAAGCGAGAACAAAAAATTCAGCAGCAAATTGATGAATTAAAAACTAAAATTTTTCAAAAATTAAAAAAAAATGAAAAAGTTAATAAACACACTTCAATTGAATTAGATTATCATGATCAATTAATAAAATTAAGAAGAAAAACAATGGTTTTAAAAAAAAAATTTTCGAGAAAAAATTTGAAACAAACAGTTACTAAAATTGAAAACATTTCTTCTTCTCAAGATAGTACATCAGAGGAATCTGGAAGTATAATTGAAACAGATTATGATTCATCAAATATAAACACATCAAGTTCACATTCGGATTCAGATTCAAATTCAGAATCGAACTCAAATTCAAAAAATACAGACAAAACAAAAAGTTCCGGCTCCTGTTCCGATTCTGGGTCCAATTCAGATCTAGATCCAGACGGGAAATGGAAGTCATATGTACAACTAAAAAACCCTAAATTTAAACGATTAACTTCGAACCAAAAATTACCCCCGCTTATTATACCAACAAAACCAAGGGATAGTGGGATAATGAGGTACAAAGAAAGAAGATATTTATCAAAACTGATAAATGAGGAAGAATCAACAAATAAAAACGATAAGAATAAGTCACAAAATAAAAAAAGAAATATGAAAAAAAAAGAAAAATAAATAATTCTTTCAAAAAACCCATTTAATAAAAATTACAATTTCTTTTCTAAAATAAAAATATTTTACGTTTTTTGTTTTTTATTTTTTATTTTTGATAGATAATGAGAATCTAATAATTATTTATGATATGTTTTTTTTCTACTATTTTTGGGATATTTGTCATTATTAATAAGAATAATTGAAAAGTTTAAATAATATTTATCGATTTTTTTTTTATTCAAATTCTTGACTTTTAAATAATAGATAATTTATTCAATTATTTTATCACAATATTATCTCAATTTTAATAAAAACCAAAATTAACAACTTAAATCTATTCAAATATTTAAAATTTAGATATTAGGCTTTTAACTATTATTAAAACCTGAATACGATTTTTTTATGATAATAATATGTTAATTACAATAGCAGCATCTATATTTTCATTATTTATGAAAACTAAACTGAATAAAAAAAATTCCAAAAGAAAAAATTTAAAAAAAATTTATATCCATTGACTTTTCTTGAGTTTTCCTTTTTTTCTCTAATAATTTATATTTTTTTTATGAGTTCATTTTTTTTTAATTAAATAGTAGAGAAAAAAAAAAAATTATTTAATAATCGTGGTATATTTTTAGTTGATAAATATTGAAGGAGAGAAATCATGTTGATAATTTAAATTTTTATATGTTAATTTTTGCATTGTTATTAACTTCAGAGAAGTTTTAATAAAATCAAGGAGTTCTTTAAACTTTTTTTTCAAATAACATATTACACAAACAATTGGTATAATTTTTTTGATGTAGATCATATGAAATAATCTAAAGTAAAAGGGAACAACTTAAAACTCGTTTCACTAATAGGGGTGCAAATAAATACTTTAGATTCTCTAATTACTTGTTTAATATCCACAACAATGATAATAAAATAAGAAAAAAATTAATATTTTCCCTATTGATTAATAATTTAAACATTTAGATCGAATGAAATGATAAAAGAAAAATATTAAATTTTTATTTATTGTAAGAAAGGAGTAATCAAAGAAAATTTACTAAATAAAAAAAAAAGGAGAAGAAGAAAAATAAGTAAAATATTAAAGTAAAAAAAATATTATATCTTTAACATGACCAAATTAAAAATTATCCACTATCCTGAAACAGGGGGGGTAAAAACCCGATAGAAAGATTATTAATAATAATATTTCACAAGAGTGATTAATAAATTGGTATTCCACGACTCCGAAGAGTGGGGCACTATGTACCCGAATTTGTATATTTTTTTACTATTTTAGGAATTTTTTATTTTCTATTTTTTTATTTTCATTTTTTCTTTATTACCTTAATTTTTCTAACCATAAGAGCTTTGATGAAAAATTCTCGACAAGAAAAATAAATTTCGTAATTTTGATTAACCAGATTAAGGAGCTTTTGAGTATTTTTTCTAAGGATAACATTTTTATATAAGTTTTTTTCTAAAATTTTTGCTATTTTTTTTTTCCATTTGATTCTGATAAATTTATATCTTTATTTTTGTTGTGTGGCTTTTTGTATTGACCACTTTGTGAAATTAAAAAGCCTTGTCGAGGGGAGTAGTCTGAGATTATTTTGTAAATGGTTGAAACTGTGAACGTGGAGGGTATATTTTTCAAAAAAATATTCCCAACCATGATTATCTACTATTAGATTCGGATTAACTGTCAACTAATTATTGTTGGTAATTAGTGGAGTACAAAGACCCTTCTGTAATCTAGACTAAAAGTAGAGAGATTATTGATTCTCTTCAAGTAAAAACAAAAATTTGGATTTATGAAAAACGAAAAAATAATAAAAAAAATATTAAATTTTTTTCATAAATTTGTCAAAAAAAACAATTAAAAATTATTATTTTATGTCAATTCAATCTTAAAATTCTCCAATAAAAAAATAGATAATTACTAAAATGCCCAAACTTAAACTTTAGATGGGTGTTGTTTTCCTATCAGAATACCCCCCCCCTTAAATTATTAATTCATCATATTAATAAAATATTTAATTTTATATATATATTTTTTTTACTCATAAAGTATCATTCACTATATATATATATATATATATATTTATAATAAACTATTTATATTAAATCATTTTCGGATTATTATTTAGCTTTATTTTAGTTTAATATTTTTTAAAAAACGAATAGAAAAATAAAAAATCATGAACAAAAAAAACAATTAATTTTATGAAATATACAAGAGTGAGATCGGATATAAAAATATATATAATATATCACATAATTTTAAATTTTTTAGCTTTTTTATAAGTTAATGGAAAAATTGTTTTAAAATAAAATAGAGAAAATGGAAATAAATGAAGGTATATATGAAAAAAAAAAAGATTACAAGAAGAAAAATAAACACCTGAAATTATCTACTGAATCTTTATTTTAAATAAAAAATAATCAATCTATTGATTACTATTATTATTTCTACTTCTTAAAATTTTATCATTGATCTAGACTTATTTAAAATTTTTGAAACTAAAATTCAGATAAAAATAATTTTAATCACATACTGCTTATAAAGTAACAATTTTCCTAAATTAAATAAAGTGCAATATATTGAATGAATTTGAAAACAATTCATTTGGTAAAACAATTTTTTGAAAAGAAGAATATTTAAAAAATTTTTGTATATTTATTAACACTTCAAGGTATTAGTACTTCAAGTATTAATAAAATAAAATAAAAAATTATAAGAACAATAATTTAACCATAAATATTTATATTAATAAAAATAAATCCTAAATATTAGTTTAATTAATCAATTTAATTTATAAATTTATGAAATCTTTAGTTATTAAGATTTCCATTTTCAGAGAATTTAATTTTAGGTATAAAAAAAGTAAAAATAAAAATCCAACATTATTATTCTTCATAAAAACTAGTTATATTATTATTATAATTATTGGAAGGTATGTAATCCAACAAAATTAAAAACTTTTAATACTAAAACACAAATTTATAGAACTTTTTTTACCCTTAAAAATAAATTAGATAAATATATAATGATGTTTATTTGAATGAATTTGAGGAAATAAGTTAGATATTTTTCTTGATAGAATGGTATTTATTTAATCAAGAAAAAAAAACATTTTCTCATTTTCAAAACAATTAGTCAAATTGTTTAAGTTATTTTATCTTGAAGTAATGAGGATATTTAAGAAAAAAAAAAAAAAAAAAAAAAAATTTATAAAAAATTCAATAATATTCTAAATTAGTCGAATATTATTTTTGAAAAGATCTTTTTTCAAGAAAAAAAAATATTTTTTTATTATTTTTTTAGCTTAGCTTACAAAAAAAAAATTAACCAATCTCCTTTCTTTAAAAAACGAAAAGAAAAGTTTATTTTTGAAAAAAATCAAAATAAAATAGAAATTTAATAATAAGTCCGTTTTCCAATTATAATCTACTATTCCTTAATTCAAGTTCAAAAATAATTTTTCCTTTCTAAGAGTTGTCAGTTAAAAAATACTAGATCCTCCCACAACCCAATAGATAATGACATTTTAAAAATTTAATTAAGCTTCCTTCTTGAACTTTGGGAAAAAAATTTAATTTTTATTACTTAGGATCTAAGAGTAATAAAAAAAAAGAGAGCAAAAATAAAAAAAAAAAAAAACTTGAATAAAAATTTCTGTTTTGTACCACAAGTCCTGTATTGGTTGTTATTTGTATTCTTTGATGTTAATTATATCGAAATGATCAAAATCACCACCATTGTATTCACCTAATTTACGTAATGCAATAATTGACTCAGAAGTTGATCCCCTAAAAGTTATTGTTGTCATATATGCCAGGACTTTATCTTTTTACAAGACACCAATATATAAGAATAAACTAAATTATCAGTATGATTTTTCTCCTTCAATACTTGTCAACTAAATAAACACCACGATTATTAATTTCTTTTTTCTTCTTCTCTACTTCATAACCAAATGAATAATTATAAAAAAAAAAAAAAATTTATTTTAGAAAATAAAAAAATAAACTCAAAAAAAGTAAATGGAAAGATGATAAAAAAGTTATAATATGAAAAGGTATTAAAATTTAAATTGGAAATAATTTTTTTTATTTGATCATTTTTAAAAATTGGTTATTTAAAAAAATGATTTAAAAACAAATCTATGTTTTTTCATTTAAGCAAGGAAAAAATATAGACATAAAAACGAAATTATTGACAACAAGTAATTAAAATTAAACAAAGAATTTCCATCGTTGATATCATGTATCAAAACGTTTTCAATTGTTAAACTTTTGGTAGTAAATTGCCAATTTGGCATTATGGCATCCTGTATTATTTTAATTTGGAGAGTTTCCTGTTCTGATGACAAATAATAATCCTTTGAAGCGGGTATCAACAATTTTATTTCATTTTTCGAAACGCGTTGAAAGCAATTTTCAGCACAGTTTAAAAGGTTTTTATTGACTGTTTGGTTCCAATTATTCATAAGGTCTGACCCGGAATTGGAATTAGATGCCGAATAGATTGAATTAATAAAATCATTAGTTAACTCATCGCCGTCTGTTAGCAATTCATGGAAGAGCCAATCCTCATTTAACAATTTAAAGGATATCCAGGCGTTACCATTTTGTATGTCCATGTCATTTAACTGATAATCGATTTCGATCTCAGAAAAATCTAAGGGTCTAATCACTAATTGGTATTGTGATGGCAAAGTGCTCATTAAGGCGACCCAAATGGAGTCCCCGTTGATTATATCCAAATTTTGTTTGATGAGCATTTCCTTCGTTATGGGCAAATTGTCGTTGCCATAGTTTGAACTAAACCACAGCGCATTGGTTAAATTGACATTTGAATCCAAGCCAACAAAGACATCGGGATTATTTTGGTTTGCGATGCATTCAATCATAACGCCACAGCTCGCATCTGCAATTTGGCTAATATTGAATTCCACCAATTGGATGCCAAAATCATCGAGATTACTCGTCAGTGTTTGGTTCAAATATAACGGGCTGCCAATTCTTTGAATGATTTGGAAAAAGAATTGGGTGATGATTTGCTCTTCATATTCGATATAGAAATAAAGCACCTGCGACGAATCCAAATCATCGATTTGCAAGGAAAATTCGCTTTCAATGGAATTCATTTTCCAATCGTAGTTAGTGGATGAAGGGTTGGAGCTTAACGATCCATAAATAGTGAAGCTCTTTGAATAAAAGTTCTTGTTTTTCATTAATTTGGCAAATATTATATTGTTGCTCATGCTTGTATTGATTACAGTGTACTGGAAATATTGATTATTTTTGTGATACAATTTCAAATTAAACATTTCGCCACTAGTAATTTCCTTTCTCAAATTGAAATTAAAGCCAACATTCGAGGGCTCATCTTCTTCGAGATTCCAAACAGACAGCCGCAATTTTTTTTCTTCCCTTTGATCGGGAATAACGATATTAATTTGGTTATCATTAGTTTGTGTTTCAAAGTCCTTACAATCGCTGTGGGGCAATTTACACTCGTAGTCCAATTTTATCCATTTCCCGTAAACATTGTAGTTTGAGGCGTCGCCGCTAATGATTTCCAATTCGTGGTAGCCGTTTGGGATTATGATTTCAAGTAAAGCCGGATCTAAATTTTTTTCTAATGCCGGTAGGATAAACTCTGAATCGACACTGACGCTAAAGAATGGTATAAATCGGATTTGGTAATTCATTTCCTCGGAACTTGTACTTTCGGAATAGAGCCAAGCTAATAGCGAGACAACCATTCCATCGTCCTTCAGCACGGTGTTGCCCCAATCCCATAAATAGCACGAGTCGGATAAGCCATTATAACAGTTATATGGTATGATCATCAGTTCATTGATCCCCAGTCTATTTGTAATTAATGAAATATTTTTCAAATTTGAGTCATACAAAAAGAGATCAGGATCGGAATTGAGATTTGATTGCGCATAAATGGCCAGGCCGTTTGACTTATTGGGGTCCACCCCGTTGGTATTGTCGTTGTCATTAAAATGGTCGCTCGCTATTTTAAAATTGATATAGCCGCCAGATTGGATAAAGCCTTTGATCAGCCCGTCGCCCGGCTGCGCGATTCTTTGCACTTTTAAGTGTAAGTGTAGCCTTTCGTTCTTTGAATTTGCAACTGTGCCGATCCCGATGTAATAGAAATTTATTGAATCTTGCACACTGACCCAGCCAGTCTTGGTATCCTCCCAATAGCCTATGGCGTCACCTGTGGCGCCCTCGGGATAATCGTCCCATAAGTATATTTGCGATTTTTCGTCATTCTGGCGATTAGTCAGGATTTGGAATTGATCAAATTTTTGATTGTTATCGTTCACGATTTGAAAGATCCTCATGGAATTGCCTTCAATGCTCATCTCGTCGGACCATGTGCCGAAGGGTAAAATAATGGGGTTTTTGTTTAAGTTTAGCGCCAACGATGATGCTCTATTGTTATACTCAAAATTTTTTACGACGATTTGTTGATCATTAGTTATTGTATCAAAAAAATTAAATTGGTAAATAACCTCATCATCCGAGCTCGCATTTTCCCTTTTCAATTTCAAATTAAATTCGGTGTTGGTTTTGATAAAGCTGTATTTAAAAATCTCATTAAATATTGGCGATTCTGAATTAATCTTCTCGCTGTTCACGGTTTCAGATAAATCCAGCCTGGTTATTTCAATGTAATAGTTGCCCTCGATTAAATTTGTGGCATTGATTATTTCAACAAAGAAATGGTTCAGCCCCTTTTCAATTTTAAATTCGATCTCGCCTTTAATTTCGTTGCTCTTTTTCAAAAAGTGCTTTTCGCTACATTCTTCATCGCCACAATTATTCAGTTGATAATCAAACTCGCCCAAGAAGTCGTCGAATAATAGATCGTCGTCATAAAGTTTAAAAAGAAGCTTTGAGTCTGGCTGGATGGATCCCAAAAACATTTTTTCGTTCCAAACCGGGTTTAATGTGTTATCCTTGATCGAAGTTTGGAACACCTTCCCACACTTGCCATTCTCCTGGATACAGATGTTGATATAGGGATCGATTTTGTCCAAAATGTTATTGTTCTCCAAGTCGTTGCCCCTTTCAACGGTCAAATAGACCCCGATGTCGTCCTCTTCGCTGATTTTGAAATAATTGTTCGTGCTACCTATCCTTTCAAAGTTCTGCTCAGCGTCCAGGCTGTCGACGCAGCCCTCGCAAAAGGAGCAATTCATTTTCATCAATTCAACGATCGTCCATTCCCATGACTGGTTTAAGTACGGATTGATCCAGTCGTCGATCACGGGCAGCTCCACCCTCGGGAGGTACACCAGCACATCCATCCCAAAAAAGGTTTCCCAATGGACAACCCCGTTGTTGCATTTCTCATCGACGTCCGTCGTAAACTTGGCAAGCATGTAGGGCTTCAAGATTTGCATCCACGAAATCGCGCGGTTGACAACAGTGTTAAAGACGGGGTAGATCCCGATGTGCAGATTCAAGTCAATGTCGCTGCCCGCCAGCGAGGGCTTGATCGGGATGATCGAGTAATCAAAGTCGCCCTTCTCTTGCCAGTCTTGCTGCTTGGTGTACGTCGCGCCAAACATGCCTTCGGTGTTCAGCACAATGCCCGCGGTGATGTTGCCGTTGAAAATTAACTCCCCGGAACAAGAGATGTCCAGCCCGACCTCAAAGTCGATGTAAATAGGTATCGGCCCAATGCTAAACACCAGGCTGAAGCGCTTTTTAGGCTCAACAACCCTTTTTTCGATCTCATACCTTAAAATTTGCTTGAGCAGCCTCGCTTCAATTACGTTCTTTGTCTGTGTGTTGATTTCAATGTTGAAATAATTTAACCCTTCCCGATCAATGTCGAATTCGACCAACAAGTCTAATTGAATTAAAGAATAACAATTCGAACAGACAATCTTTGGCAATCCTTCTTCTTCTAAAAGAACAAATTCGTTGTCTGCCTTTTCCTTTTCAAAATCATAATTGACTCCAAACGTTTCTTGATCTCCTCCTCTCCAATCAAATTGCAATTCGTTTTTGTTGTGTTTTTGCTTTTGATTAATTTCTTGTTGTTGTTTTTTTTGTTGTTCTTGTTCTTGTTCTTGCTCTTGTTTTTGTTGTTCGTTTTCATTTTTGATTAATTTATTGTTGTTGTTGTTGTTAGCTTTATTATTAAAAGTTGGTTTGTGGTGAATTTTGAATTTGCTTGTATGAAACAGATCGAAGAATTTTACATTTTTTACTTTAATCTTCCAAATATTTTTTTCAACTTCTTGTGGCACAGATAAAATTCGAAAATATTTGCCACTACCTTCTTCTCCACACTCGTCCCAATCAAGCCCAGTCACAAGATAGCCTCTTGGCCATTCTTCATTTAATTTAACGTTCTGGTTCTCGATTGTTCGAATATAAATATCCCCATCTTCTTCTTTTGAACAAACAAGATCGCGAATACGATCGTCTCCATCAATATTAAAGACCCTTTTCGAGTGGCTTAAGTGTTGGTATTTTAAAAAGCCTCTTTCTGTTTGCTTTTCAAAATTTATCCCATATTTTCTTTTTCCGATCTCTTTCTGTTCAAGGCCACTCTCTTCTAAAAAGATCTGGGAATACTTCATTCTTGGCTTTTCAAGATGAGTACGCTTGCCCATCAAATTGAGTATTTTTTGTTCTTTCTGAAAAGTTGCAGTTGCGCATTGAGAAAGAAGCAAGAAAAATACAAAAAACAAAAGGTACTTTGTTTTCATTTTTTGATTTCTGAAAATGGTAAATTTTTAAAAAATAAATTCCCAATTTCCCATTTTTTTTTCTGAACAAAATGCTATTTATTCTCCAATTTCGCATATTTGTTCTCCTTTTTTTTAATCATTTTTTTTTTTACTTTTTCAAGAATTTTAGATTTTTTTTTCTTTTTTTCACAAACTGATAAAATCTTAATTCTTTGATTTTCGTTAAAGTGTTTGGTTTTTTTTCAAAAGATTATACCTGATTTTATTTTTTCAGACATTTTTTATCAAATTTTTTGTACTTTTCTCAATAAAGTTCTTATAAAATTTTGAAAGGGTAACCCAATTTGAAAGTATTAAATGTTACGCATATTGTGAATTTGTTGGTTAAAAATTATTAGCAAGTAAAACAAAAGTGATAATCTCATTTATTATGATATGTTTTGAAAAATATTTGATTTGAAGTATCTTATTCTTTCAGGAGAAAAAATTCACAATATTTTTTTAAAGGTAGTCTTGTGAAAACAAAAATAAGATCTATTAATAAAAGAAACAATTAATTATTAAAGACAAAATGTAGAATTGGACACAACTACAGTTTTTCTAATAATACCTTTGGCCTGATTTTTTCTTTCATCTATCGATTAAATATTTGTAAAACAATTGACTATTTTTGAAGATCTCCATAAGAACAAATAGGATTTCAATAATAAACAAAAATTGGATTTGTTAATTTGATCAACAATATAACACATTATCCCTTTAGAGTTCATTTTTTTCTTTTTTAAATTAATTTTTCTTTTTATTTTCATAAGGTTTCAAATTAAAAAATAAACTTTGTTTCAATCAAAGGTGGTCCAACATTTTTTTCAAATCACAAATATTTTTTATTATTGACCTTTGAAGATTAAATAAGAAATAAGTAGAATAGAAAATATCATAAAATAGTTTTTACCGACCTGAAATAAAACTAATAAATCAATATATTTTAAAAAAAATAGAAAAACTGAAATTCTTCAGGCCACTATTGAGAAAAACAACAATGTTCAATTTGATCTTCTATTGAAGATCCAAATAAAATTCCAAAATAAATCAATATTATTTCTCTACAATCATTTTTACTTTATCAATAACATTGAAATAACACATTTTTACCAAGTGACTATAGATCTTGCAATAAAAAAAAAAATAATAATTAATTTTACTTCAAAAAAAAATTGAAAAAAAAAAAAAAGTATAAATTGAAAAAAATGATTATAATTTTGGTTTTACTAAATTAATATTTTGTTTGAATATTCATTCAACCCCTTTAAATCTGGGTAATTAGACCTTTATAAACAGGACCCTGCTGATTGAAAAATGGCACATGTTCAACTTTTTTTCTATTTGACCTTTTTTTTAAAAATGTTTATTTCAAGAACCTAGGAATGAATTTTTTGAATACAAATGAAATTTAATAGAATCTTATATTTAAAAAAAATTATTATATATAAAAATGAAATTTTAAAGATTCAACACTGATATACCCCCCCCCTCCCCCCCCTCGCTAATACAATGGACAAAAATGAGAACTCAAGGTTTCAATATCTATCGAAATAAAAAATTCTTTGTTTTTCTAGGTTCCCACAATTATATTTTTTGAAATAGTAAAATTAATCCATACAATTTATTAATTTGGAATTTTTCCGACGACTATTCATAATTTAAATGAATTGTATAAACAAGATATCATATTTTATTTATATTGTGATAGAATTTACAGTAGAATGTTCTTTAATAATGTTCAAAAAACTGTTTTGGTTTATTTTTTAACTGAAAAATGAAAAATAAACTTTTGGATAGTTAAACAAGAATACTCTTATGATAGAACAATAGTACCAAATAGAAATAAAATATGATAGAAAACCATATTTTTTAAATATCTCGATCTATAATAGTTTTAAATGGAGTCACTTGTTTTCGGCATAATCCTAACCAATCCTAATAATTCTTGCAAAGAGAATTTTTTTTGTCATATTTTTTTTTGTTTTCATGTTTTTTTTTTTTTTGAATTGTAGTTCCAAATAAAAAATATTGGAATTATATTTTTTCACAGTAGTTCTTTTTTGAAAGACATTTCCATTACTGAATACATATACCCTTTTAATTCATTTTATCTAAAAATTTTTTTCTTTTCAATGTTTAAAAAAACACTTGTTTATTAGTTTCAAAACGATTTTTATTAATTTTTCTTGAAAAATATTTCAATGGAATTTTAATACAATTACCTAATGAAATAAAAAAAAAAGTCAAAAAATAGTGAATATTATTTTAATTTTTTAAAAAAAACTTAAGGGATAAGTCTTCTACCACAACAAGACAAAATTTTAAAATATGCTATTGGTGGTATTCTCTAGTTACAAATTTTGTATATGTTAAGTGTGGTATAATTATGATCGACTAAGAAAACCAAAAAAGAAAATTAGTTTAATGAAATCAATTTTTTTTTTCCATTTTTTCTGAAAAAGAAAACTATTAAATTCATTATATTTCTCACATTGAAACATGTATTTATCCGGTTTATTGTCATTTTGATCATTATTATACTTATACAAGTCTTTGTTACCAGTAATATTAATATAAAGATATTATTTCTTTTTTGAGATAAAACTTTTGGTTAATCAAACAATTCATGTATTCAACCGATTAAAAAATAATTTTATATTTTTAAGAATAATAATCATAATAATTAAAGTTTTACAGTCTTTTAAAAATTTTACCAAGTAATTTTGTTTTTGTACAAGATTAAATTAGATTTTTTCAATTTAAAATTTTCTTCAAGATATTTGAGAATTAGTTTATTTGATCCACAAAATTCAAAATCATATTTTTTCTACCAAAAATCATTTGAATTGTTATATTGATTATTGTGAATAAGACCAAATAATTTATTAAAAAAATTTTTCAAAATTGAAAATTTTTTTTCATTTTCTGAAAATCAGAAAACGACGTTTTTAAAAACATTAAAGAAAAAAATTTATTTTGCTGAATAGATCTCAATTTAATTGATAAACTGTAGTTATGCTTCTACCAAATATTCATTTATTGGATCAAATATTCTACAATTGGTTTTAATGGCTAAGATTTGAATTGAAAGATTAATCAAAGTAAAAGAAACCAAATAAAAAATTTGCTATCGAAATCAATACTTTCCAACAATAAAACCGAAAATATGTTTTCCCATTTTCAAGAATTAACTTGATTCTTAAACAAAAATAATAGGTTACTTTGTTTCGTTTTATATTGGAAACATGTAAATTTTGATTTCAAAAACGAGACTCAAATTAATAAATTGTTTCATTGAGGTTAACTCATCCATTTCATAAATCGAAACACAAATTATAAAAAAAAAATTATTTAAAGATCTTGAGAAGATTTCATTTTATTTTCAAAAATGACTACTCCCTTAAGGAAGTAAGTACATTTTAACATTTTGAAAATTTTTCATTGTGTTAACATTACTGAAAAATATTTTTTGAGTGCCCCCAAATATTGATACTTTGAAACCAAAACACCATCTACTAGTCTATTCATGAATGGAATCAAAGCAATTCAGAGTTGAATCTTAATTTTTTCAATTTTTTGACCCTTTTTTTTTTTATTAAATTTTTGGTTTTATTAAATAAAGTTTTGGATCTAGAAATGTGTTTATACCAATGATCGAAATTAACCAAACAGTAAACCAACAAAATATACCCGAAAGGGTGTGCATTTGAAACAAATATTTTCTTTTAGAAGACCAAACACAAAAGATCACCATTCCAAATAAATTTGTTGAAATTAAAAATGAAAAAAAAAAAAATCGATAAAAGCCTATTTTCGAAGATTTATTTTCTTTATATTCTTAGTTTGTATGAATACAAACTATTTTTTTCCTTGAATTTCTCGTCCCATTACTATTTATTATTATTTTAAAAAACCTTTTGTGACAAATTTACTTTCAAAATTCCTTTTTAAAATATTTTTATCAAACAAAGCCAAAACAAGGAATACTATTTCAAAAATTAAAATAAAGGGGTTTAATTCTCGGAATTAAATAAAGGTTACAAAAGATTCAAATCAAAATAATTGAAAAATTCAATAACAAATTTCAATCAGATTCTGAATTTTTTTGAGTTCTCATTTTAATGGAAAATAAATATTTATAAAATCAAACGAATTTGTCCAATAAACCCTCATTCTCAAGAAGAATTAAAAAAATCTCTGATTTTCTGAACTAAAACTAGAATTAGATGACATACATGAAAATGGGATTTTTAAATTCATTTTGGAAATTCTTTCGAAATAAACAGTAATTGTTTATCAAAAATTTTCCAAACAAAATTTTTTCATTAAGAATTAAAAATAAAACCCAATACAGAATAAGTAATTGTGTTAAATGTTGCAGATAAGATCAAGTAATAAATGATTTTTATTTATTTTTTTTTGATCAATTTTTTCATTTTTTTGATATTTCCGTTTTTTTATTGGTATGAAAATATCTTATTCTAGGATATATTCCACTCTAGTATCTATGAAAATATCAATGTATTTGGCTAAAGAAATGATTTGAAGGATTCAGTTTCACATAAATGGTGGCACTCAAAAAATGAAAAATGTACTTACCCCCTTAATAAAAAAAAAAAAAGATCTATATTTTTTTTTTATTATTTAACGGAGGAGTTTTTAATTCCTCTTATTTGCCCGAATTCCTAAATTATGATTTAGGAATTTTGTTAAAGACTCAAAAATAAATTTATTACCCACTAAGGCTAATAAATATGATGTATCTCTTTTTCTAATAATATCAAAAATAGTAATAATATTATTTTTTAATATATTAGAGATGCAAAAAGATCTATATTTTTGAAAAATCATCAAAAACAAAATTTCAAACAGTACCGAATCTTTTTAAACAATTTTATTAAATATCCATTGTGTTAAAAACCTTAAACAATAACCCAAAAGGTTTTGAATTCCCCTTCTGCCCCTTGTGGATGATATTTTAACCCCCTTTAGACATAATTGTATATATATTTTATAACAAATAAACAACTAAATATTTTGCCCAACAAATTCCAATTACAAAGTTGTAATTTGGATTCTTTTAAACCCAATTGAAATTATTATTTTATTCAATGCAATTTAAATGAATGAAAAAACTCTTTTTTCATTTTTTGATAATTTTTTTGGAAATTAGTATTTTAGAATTTGTTCAAAAAATTTTGTGCACTATTTTCCTTATTACTTTTAAAAAAACCATAAACTATTGCTGTTAATTAACACTTAGAAAAACTAAAATTTAAACAAAAGAAAATTCCTTTTGTATTTCAAGAGATCAAAAAGTGAAAAAGACTCTCTAATTTAGAATTTGGAATATTACTTTTTACTAAAATTTTTTAATTGACATATTTTTTTTATCTTTACTTAATTGGTCACTACTATAGTTTGTATTTGTTTATATTTGAAACCTAAATATATGCTAATTTTTTTTATATTTTTGGTGAACATGGAACTATATTTTCAAGTACCAGTAAAAAAAGAATTTGTTGGGAATTGCCAATTTTATCTATTTTTCATTTTTCGATTTGACGATTCTCAAAATATTTACTTAAAACCACTGACTTACTATTTCTTTAACAAGTTTAATTTTTTTTTTTAAAAAAAACTTACAAATCATAGATCAAAACAAATTTTATATTTTACTTTTCCTTTACAAATTGTCATGACAAAAAACCCTAAAATCAGAAAAAAAAAGATAGTTTTTATTCATGTTTTGTAGTTTTAACAAGTTAACATTTGTTTCTTTTTTTCAACCCCCTTCCCAAAGCCCAAATAGCAAAACAAAAGGCAAAAAAAAAAACTATTTTTTAATTTTTTATAGATGGAATTAGATTTTTATGAACTAATTTGGCAATACGGAAGAATGCTACACACCTCCGTAGCACACAACCAACTGTTTAACATTCAAGAAACATCAACAAAATTCCAACAAATTAAATTTCCAACAAACAAAAACAAAGTCAAAAAAAAATTCGATCTTATTAACTCCTTATTCATCCAAAACGAAGTTTTTTTGTTCCCACCCAAGAAGAGATACAAGAAACGTTTACGAACAGATCTTTTTTATTTAAGCTCACCGTGGCGTAGTCTCTTTTTGTATGAAGAAAACAAAGACAAATTTTACCAAAATTTAAAAATAAAGAATCTCCCACCCCCTTTAACACTCAAGATCCAAATGGCACAAATACCTGACGGGTTAAGCACTTTGAAAAAGATTGGGAACGATTCAAAAGCTTCAAGAAAAATCTCTTTTCTTACGTTTCAGATCATTTTTTTGCTGCAAAACAGTAACTCTTTTTGCTTCCTTTTTTTTTTTCTTGATTCTTTTGGATCCTCTCAAAAGACAAAGATATTTTTTTATTCGTTTTTTTCTTTTCTTGTTGAAATTTGGAATAAGCACATACACGAACATGTGAACTAAGATCACACACACTCAAACAAGATATTGATTTACAAAAAAAAATCCTTCTTTGGAAAAATCCTTAATAATTTTTGGCTTTTTCTTTTTTTTTTAAACATTTTTTGTTCAAGAACACAATTACCTTATTCTCAAATCACAAAAAATTGGGCTTTGTAAATTCGTGATCGTCATTTTAAAAAAGGAGGGATAAAAATTTTCAAAAGTATTTGATCAAACTGTTTCGCTTCCTCTTTGAAGTGTCTTGTGTAACACTTTTTAAAATGGCAGTAAGAATGGAAACACTTTTAATTTGTTGTGTACCTCAGCTACTAATTTTAATTTGAGATCATGTTGAATTGTCTGAAAGTAATCCAAACATCTCAAGAATCGTATCTACCACCCCCCTAAATTGAGAAGCGTTTTGTTCCAATTCTTTTTACTTATATTTTCAGAATAAATGGTAAAAAAATTTTCACTTCATTTTCCTCTTTTTCTTTTTCATCAAAAAAAATAGATCGAGATTTGGGATCTCTATTTCTTTGGTTTTTAAAATATTTTTCTATACTTTGGGTGAAATAAAAATCCTAATTGAAAAACAGATTCTGAAGAATTGTAAAACAAGAACGAGATGAAAATATTTCCCATTTAAATTTCAAATACTAGTAATGGTTTTATAATTCAAAAATTTTAATCAACCTTACATGAATCCTAATAAATTTAGTGGTTCCTATGAATCACAAGTCTAGTTGTCAGGTTTCTGTGGTTTGATTAGAAATTTCACATTTGTAGTTTTTGTAACTTTTGGAAAATAGTAAAATGTTATTTGATTTTCAAATAGGATAAAATTTCTGCAGATTATCTTTTTTTCCAATTCTGAAAATTTACTTTCATTTAGGATTCTTAGTTTACCCAATATAATCTAACATCTAGAACATAAAAAAAGATAAAAGCCAAATAAACAGGGGCCACATTTACAGTTTACCCCTTTAAAAATATCTAATTGTAATATAAAAAAAGGAAAATGAAGTGAAAATTTTTTACCATTTATTCTGAAAATAACAGTAAACAACCGAGAAAAAATGATGGTTAAAGAACAAATTCTGAACTCTTTGAAGTGATATTTTACATCAACATTCTCTAAATATTTATATTTTTTATATAAATTCTATCACAACATTTTCAAATTTGTGAAAACCTTTCACAAAAATTCACAAACAATTTGAAAAACCAAAATATTTGATAAAGAATCTAAAAAAAAATCAATTTTTTGTTATTTCCGTGATATAATACATATACCATGAAAATAAATATTTATTTTTGTTTGAATAGGCAATATCACACATTTTGGAATACTCTTCGACAAAATCATTCACTAAAAAATTGACTTTTTTTCACACAGTTTCATAAAGTTAATTAGTTTCTGAATTTTTGTGAACAAAATTCCCCGAACAATGTGCTGGGGATTTAATTGTGTCTTTGTAACAATATAAAAATTTATTTTTTACTCTCGTTTTCACAACTTTTTCACAAATAATTTGGGAATTGGTCACTTGAACTCATAAAATAATGAAATTTGTGAAATTTTTGTGACCAAAATGTCTTGTCCATACGTACTCGTTTAATAGCTTGTTTGAAACAATATAAGGCATTTCCAAAAAAGTGGGGTATTTTTTACTATATATTTCACATAATATTTTCTAAAATGTTTCTATTTGTAAATTTATAATATCAAATAAAGTAAAAAAAATAATACTATTTGAATCAACACATATTATTGGAATTTCAAAATATGTTCATCAAAATATTTCCAAAAAAATGAAAAACAAAAATATAGCAATTTTTTTGGAGAAAACAATACACGACCAACTTCAATAAAAAACGGAAAATATCATAAGGGTAAAAGATTTTTTAAACAATAAAAATATTGTTTCAATTTTTCATTCTCTGAGAAATTTTATTAAGAATAAACCTCTTAAGAAAAAATTGTAAATAATCAAAAAAGACAAAATAATAACCACCAATTTTTCAACACTTCAAAAATATCTGGAAAATTTTAAATCTCTTAATTCAATTAATTTATTATTTATATAATACAATATGAAATAAACTAAATTGAATAATTACCAAGAATCAATAAATGGTTGAGAATGATTTTTGATCTTTAAATAGTTAACATTAAATTGAGTTTAATAAAGATATATTAAAATAATTTTCCCCGTTTTTTTTGGAAATAGTTTACTTTAAAACCTCTTGTATATTTTCAATTATTTATGAAAAACAATTTTTTTATTCTTTTTTTTTAGATTTTTTTATTTTTGAATAAAAAGCACAGATTCTGAATTAATATCAAATTAAAACTAGTTTATTTTGAAACAAATTTTGTAAATAATTATTTAAAAACAAAAAAACATCATTTTTTTTTGTAATTTAAGGAACGAGTTTTAATTTTCTCTTATTCGACGTTAGTTTTTTTTTAATTTTTGAAATAAAACGAAAATTTATTTAATTTTCGGTTTATTTCTCAAATTAAAAAAAAAAAAAGCCGTCACCTTTTCCAGAATTTATATTTATTCAATTCTTTCAAATTAAAAAAAACTTATGCACTTCACCTTAGTTTTTTTTTAATTTTTGTTTTGATTAGAAAATCAATATATTTTTGAAACAAAATCAAAAACTCAACAAAACCTAAAGGTGTTTTTCCAGAATTCAAAAGAATAGAGTAAAACCAAATATTTTACTCAATTCTTTTGAATCTGGAAAACTTAACAACATTTCCAACTTGGGCTATTTTTTCATTTGATAATTTGGTAATTATCAAATTCGAATTCTAATTCTTTAAAATTTTTAGATTTCCAATTAATATTTTTTGATTCTGTTTTTCCTAAAAGGAAGAAGATTTTATTAGTTTATCAAAACCTTAGAATTTTTAATTTTTGAATTCAATTTGAATTTCCTTTTATATATTGTGATTCTTACTAAATCAATTTTTTGCTTTGGTTTTGTAAATAAGTCTTGTGGAATGCGGATTGATTAATAACGATTCTGTGATTTTTTTATTAATCCATATATCAATATCTTTGAAATCAGTTTCTGTGGAGTAACATATTTATAATTCATATAATAATTGACTATGTAAAACCGCCTTAAAGAATTGAAAATTTTAATCTTTTAGAAAAATTCTTTTCTTTAAAAATATGAAGAACTTTTTTAAAATTATTATCGACCATTTTGAAAAAGTTGACTTTTAAGTGGGTTTTTTTATCTAGCCAAATACCAAGATATAAAATTTTATTTGGAATTAAAGTTTTTCGTTTTGTCACTATTTGGATTCATTCCAAAATCTTTTATTTTAAGCTTAATTTCAAAAATAGGGCAAATTTTTCATTTGAAAAAAATTTATTTAATTATTTTTTTTTTTGAATAATAATGTATTTTACTAAAAATGTTTAGAGATAATAACCAATATAGATTAATAAAGAAAAATATAGTGTAATCATTTTATTTTTTGAAAGACAAATGAAAAAAGAAAAAAATAATTATAAAAAAGTTTGCACCTAATTTTGAAATTTGGCTTATATATATATTAAGTGATAATTTATTTCAATCATTGTTCCTTTCATAATTAACACCAAGACATCAGCAAACATCTGTAAACGCAGTGCAAATGATTTGTTTTTTTATAAAAAGAAAATGAGAACTAAATCCAAATAATAAAGGAGATAATGGATCTCCTTTTAAAACATCTATCCCTTCCTTTGAATGTATTCACAATTTGAAATATTTTTATTATTCAATTTTTTATAATTTTTTTAATTAGAAAGAATGATGAATAGTGAACTAATATATGACTAATCGTATCAAAACATGTTTGAATATCAATTGTTTCTTTTTTCTTTTGTTTTTGTCATTATTTTTTTTGACATTTATATAATAAATTCAAAACAGCAATCTGTGTATCTAATTTTTTCTTAAATCCAAATTGATTTTTTGAGACTAAATCCCAAGGAGTCTTGTATCTCTGTAAATAACAATTTTTGAAAAAATCTTGGAAGACTTTTGCAAAAAATATCATTTATTTTTTTATAAAAATAGTTTTATTTTAAAGAACAAATATTTAACAAATACAATTAAAAGATTAAAAAAAAATTCAAAATAATCATAAAAAATAAATAAACGAAAAGTTAATTTTATAAAGCCTTTTTTTGAAACAAAACAATTCTAAAATTAAAAAAAAATAAATCAAAATTATTGGCTCTCTGAATAATAAAAACAATTAATTCAACCTTACTTAAAAAAAACTATTTATTTTTATCATATATTAAAAAATATATCTTATTATCAAAATAGAATCTTTCAAGTTAAATGAAATCTCAAAAATTTTAAATTTTTCTCGACAAAGGGTTTGGACTGTCTTAACAATATATAATTGTATAAAAATTGTTAAATACTTCCCAAAGACCAAATTATACGCTTGGAATAAACAAAATTATAATAATTATTTTAAAATGTCAGCTCATATCGAAAAAATAAGGAAAATCCGATCCAAAAAGCTAGAATTAATTCAAAAGTTAATTTTTTTATCATTAAAAGTTGATCAAAAATTTGGGAAAACTTCATCAACAATTCTTGAAGAAATTGGAATGAAAAATTTAACATTATTGTCATCTTATATTTTAAATAAAACTCAACAGATTTTAGAAGTTACAACAAATAACACCAATAGTGATAAAAAATCATTAATTGAAAAAACGAGTGAAATTGCTTATGAGCATAATCAAATAAAATCAAATGGATACCAAAAATTAAAAGAAAGAGGAATAACGAATCTCAAACAAAAACAAAATAACCAATTAACAGAATTACTTTCTAATTCAATCCAAAAAACAAATAACCAACTTTTTAATTTTATCTATCAAATTTATAATAATAAACAATTACAAAATAAACCAAATCCTAAAAAAGATATTAAAAATGAGCTGATTAAAATTAATAAATTATATGAAAAGCAGAAAAAAGGGTTATTAAACATTTTTGAAAAAAAATATAATATAATTCCTGCAATTGATTCAATGACCAAGGAAAAATTAATAAAAATCAATAATAATAATGATATTAATATTAATATTACCCATTATCAAAATAATAATTTTATAGAAAATAAAACCAAGTTAAAATTTCAGAATAAAAAATCACAAAACAAAAAAAAAAAAAAAATCTTAAAAATCAGAAATCGTTTTAATCAAACAATTGAAAAATCAAAACCAGAAATAAAAAAAGAGAAAATAAATAAACATTTAAATAACATTATAATGAATAATACAAAGGAAAAACGAAGATCAATACAACAAATGAAAACTTTAGAAAAAAATGAACACTTACAAAATTTGTTTCCAACAAACTATTTGGAACAAAAAACAATTCCACAACAATTTCAAAGAAAACAAGAAAAAGAAAAGGAAAAGGAAAAGGAAAAGGAAAAGGAAAAAGAAAAAGAAAAGGAAAAGGAAAAGGAAAAGGAAAAGGAAAAGGAAAAGGAAAAGGAAAAGGAAAAGGAAAAGGAAAAGGAAAAGGAAAAGGAAAAGGATAAGGAGATTAATCCAAATTCATCTTTTTATTTTTCGAATCAATCTTTCAATACAAATACAGTTCCATTTCCAAATTTACAATTTCAACAAAGAATTGAAAATTATCCTTCTTTAATGCAACCAACCATAAATAATTATTATACACCAAAAATTAACAATAATAAAATCCCCTTGAATCCGTATTTAACACATTATTACTCAATGCCATTTACAAACAGTGTGTTTTCATCTAACCGCCCCTTTTTTAATGCATTTTACCCACGAACCGATTTCAATATGTATAATAACAATCTATATAATAATAATTTATTTATTAATAGTTGTAATACTAGTAACAACATAAACAATAGTGATGATAATAATAACAATCTGAATAATATTCAAAATAAAGAAAAAAAATTCCAAAATTAACTCTACAACCTGTTAAAAAGTTATATATATATATATATATATATATATATATATATTCCCTATTAAGATTAATAGTTGTAATATTGTTACCCTTTCCTTTCCTTTTTTTTTTTGAACATAATTTACGAAGAATATTTAAACAATTATATTGATTTCAGAAAAAAAAAGAAAACTAATAATTTCTTAAGAAATAAAACATTTCTTTTCTTTTTGAATAAATTAATAGGGATTATCATCAATATTAGATTCTTAATGACAAATCGAAAAATTAGTGATTAAATTATTTTTTCGCTATATGTAGATTATCGAATTTTTTTTTGTTTTGTAGTAATATTATTCGTAATATCCAAAAATAATTAAAAAAATCCCAACAATCTACAAATACACAGAGAATCAAAAAAAAAAAAAAAAACAGTTGTAAAAAATCTAGTCAAAATTTTAGTTTTAATTTAATGATGGAAACACCTGATGAATTTGTAATGTACAATAAATATACTTTACTATTAATGTTTCTTGAGGTGATTATGATCCTATATTTTTGGATTAAAATAAATTTTTTTCTACTTTTCATTTTTTTAAAATCATTTTTTATCTAACTTTTTTTTTTTTTTTTTTTTTTTTTCTTGAACGAATAATGGCTGAAGAGGAATTATAGCAGTGGTGTACAAGGAATACTGCTCTTCAAATAGTGCGAACCTGATTACGCATTTTTTTACAATTTAGTTTTCATAAAATTAATAAAAATTCATTAACTCCAATTGACTTAAAGGAAAATTTTGATCAAGATAAAATTCATGAAATTATTGGATCCAAAAAAATAAATCAAATAAAGAATTTGACAAAATAAATTTTTAGAAATTTATAAAAAATCAAGTCAGGCCAAGATATTTTAAATTATAATTTTTTTTTATTATTATTGAAGAAAGGTGATTCAACAAAATTACCTTCTGTTTGTCTTTAGGTTTTTTTTTTTTCCTTTTCAAAATAAACAGAAAATTTATTTAATTTTCACTTTATTTCCAAAATTAAAAAAAAACTGCCGTTAGCTTTTCTTGAGTTTTCTATTTATTTGTGAAGTGTTCTAGGGTTTTTTTACTTTTCGAAATAAACAGAAAATTTTAATAAATTTTCGGTTTATTTTGAAAAGTAAAAAAAAACTAACGAAAATCAATCGATTTTACATATAAAATAGAAAACCACAAAAAAACCTAGAACACTTCACAAATAAAACAGAAAACCCCAAGAAAAGCTAGGCATTCTACGGCACTTCCTGAAACTCTAAAAAGTTTCTTAGTTTTTTATCCTAGTTATAGCGCAGGCAAGATTAAAACACAAAAATCATGAATTTTTTATTAAAATAGTTCCAAATAAATTGGTAAATTAGATAATAAACTTTGTTTCAGTCAAAGTGTCCCAACAGTTTTTTTTAAAAATACCAATTATTTCTTTTTTTTTTATATATATATTATTTAAGGGAGGAGTTATTGATCCCTCTTATTTGCCCGAATTCCTAAATTTTTATTTAGGAATTTAATTAAAGACTCAAAAATAAGTTTATTACCCACTAAGGCTAATAAAGAGTTTGAATCCTTTTTTATAATAATATTAGAAATATTATTATTATTTAATATATTAGATATATTAATTTTTTTTAATTCAGATATCCAGATTTTGCGATTATTTTCATAGGCTGAGCAGTTCCATAGAAAATGGTCTAAATCTTCAATAATATCTAAATTGTTTATTTTTTTACATAATTCACATAGTTTTGATTTGTTTTTATTCATAACATAAGAATACCTGTTAAGGTAATTTGTAAAATTTCTGAGTTTTAAAATTGAAGTTGAGCCCTTCCATTTTAAATATCTTTGTTGCTAATTTATAGTATTATTGATTTATACTTTTTAAAGATATTCTTGAACTTTCCAACTTGGACTATTTTCTAAGTTTTTAATTCTAAAATTTTCTAGTTCATTTTCCAATTGTTTTAAATTTTTGGAGTACCAATTTATATTTTCTGATTCTTTTTTTCTAAAAGGAAGATAATTAATTAATTCATCATAATGGAGGTTTAATTTTTGAATTAACTTAAATCTTCTTTTATATATCGTTATCCTTACGGGATCAATTTTTACTTCAGTTTTATAAATAGGCCTTGGTGAGTGTAGGTTGATTAATAAAAATTTTGTAATTTTTTTATTAATCCAAGTATCAATAACTTTAAAATCTGTTTTTGTCAAATCAAATATTTCTAAACCATATAATAATTGGATATATAATACAGCTTTAAAAAATTGAATTTTTAATCCATTAGAAAAATTTTTTTGTTGTAAGATATTGATTAACTTTTAAATACCAATTATTTCATAACATTGACCTTTGAAGAACAAATAAAATATAATTAGAATAATTTATATCAAAAAATAGTTGATATCAGTCTGAAATAAAACTAATTAATCAATAGATTTTCTTAAAAATTAAAGAATCCAAATTCTTAGGGATCCATTGAGAAAAACAAGAATGTTTGTTTTGATCTTCTACTGGTATTTGAATAATAAATAGGAAACAATTTTTAACTTCATTTTTCATACTTTTCTTTTAGAAATCAAGTCCACAAACGAAGTGTGTTGGTATTTTTGGTCTCTATTTGAAATAGTAAATGAAAATGAAGTTAAATTTTTTCACATTTATACTTCCAATATCAGGATCATAGATTGAATTAATTCCAAGAGAATTCAATATGGTTTCTAAACAATAATTCCCACAGTTTCAATAACATTAGAATAAAACTATTTTACCAGTTGACTATTGATCTTACAATAAAAAAAAATTTGCAACTGAATTATATGTGCCAAAAAAAAAAAACAAAAATGTACAAAAATGTCAAAAAATGATTTCAATTTTGAAAATTTCCAAAATAAAATTTTTTTTCTAATATCTATGCAAACCCTTTAAAAACATGTGATTCACCCATTAAAACTGGTAGGCATTGATTAGAAAATAGTTTAGATGAAACTGAAAAAAGTATAATTTTTTCCAAAAAGGATATTTTATTATCTATTCTTAAATCGGGTATGAAGGTGAATAATTAGTTAAATTATCTGTCTATCTCAAAAAACAAACTCTTTTGAGATTTTTTTCAAAAATTGAAACATACGAAATTCTAGGCCCATGGTTGTTAATTTCAAAAAAAAAAAAATATTTTTGATTTAAAAAAATAGATAAACGGATTGCTATTCTAAAGTTCAAAATAAAATATAAAATAATAAAAAGAAAAAAGAAAAATGTAGAATACTTTATGGTTACAATAGACCAAAAAAATGTTTTGAATCCATAAAGCACTCATTGATATTTGAATATATTAAAAATACTATTAAAAAAATGAAACTAATCAAAAAATGACAGTATTTATATTATAAAAAAGATGGAACTGTGTTTATCAAGTAGAATCATCATCACCAATTCTCTTCACATTTCAATCTTTCCCTTTCTACTAGAAAAAAATAACACATATAACCTAAAATATCCAAATGTCTGCATATGAATTTATTCTCATTAAGATGGGCTGATTAATATCTTTAAAAAATAATTTTGAAAGGATATTTGAAATAATAAGAGGATTCGGATGAATCCATCATAATAAAAAAAAAACTAAATATAAAAAAGAATTAACAGATATTTTTTAATCTTGAAATTTGGTCTGAAAAAAAAACATCTTGAATATAATTTCAAAAAAGAAGAAAGGTTTTTGGAAACACTTTATTTGTTTTTTTAATATAATATCTCAATAATAAAGTACAAAATAATCTCTTTCATAATCATTATTTTTTAGCCAACTTTATTATAGATGAGAAAGGTTTTTTTTTGGTAAGAGGTGGTTTTATAAAAATATATTATCCATAAAAAATTTATAAAATTTTTACAAATTAATATGTATTTACTTGAGTAATTTATAAAACTGAAGCAAAAAATGATCTCAATATATTAAAAATATACAGAAGAAAATATATATTCATTGAAAAATTCAAAATCTTAGATTTAGAAAAATTAAAAAAGGGTATAAAAATGTGAACATCTGAAAATGAAAATATCAATTATTATATGGAAGAATAAAAATCATTTTGATTTTGAATTAAAGTTTTTTCTACTAACCAAATTGGGAAATTCCACTAAACTTAATTTCAAAAAGAGGGAAATATTTTTCATCAAAAAGAAATTTGTTTATTTAATTGTTTTTTTCTTGAATACTAATCTATTTTTCTAATGTTTATCGAGACAATAACCAATATAGATTAATAAATAAAAATATAGGTTAATTATTTCTTGAAAGACAATTGAAAAAAAAAAAAATAATAATTATAAAAAAGTTTATCACCAAATTTTGAAATTTGGTTTATATCTAAAAAAATCAAAGAAGAAAATTGCAATTTTAAATATTAGTGCTCTCAAGTGCATTCAAGCACCCATCTTTTCCAGAATTCAAGAAATTAAAAGTAAAATTTTCAATTTTTTTTTTATTTCTTGTATTAAAAAAAAAACCCAAAATGTTCCAAAATTAAAAAGAATTGAGTAAAATTCTATGGATTTACCTCCATTTTTTTAAATCCTGGAAAACTTAACATTGTCAAGCCTATAAAAAAATCGAAAAATCTGGATATCAGAATTTTATTAAAATAATAGATAGATTAATAATGTCTTTGATATTATTAATAAAAAAGAATTCCTATTTATTTTATCTGTAGGAAGTGAGAATATTTTTTTTGATTCTTTAACAAAATTTTGTTCAATCAAGTTTACAGATTAGGGAGAGCGACCAAGTGCTGTCAAGTGCCTTTTTTTTTTTTATTTCAAAGAGTAAAAAAAACCTAACGAAAAATACCTAGGTTTCTTTTAATTTGAGAAATAAATAGAAAAATTCATAAATTTTCCTTTTATTTCTTAAAGTAAAAAAAAACTGCCGTTAGCTTTTCCAGAATTTAAAATAATTGAGTAAAATCAAAGATTTTTCTCTATCCTTTTGAATTCTGAAAAAGCTAACGATACACATGTGAAAAGTAATTTTCTTTCTTCAAATATAAATAAATAAATAAATAACCAATATTTATCAAAAGATGAAAAGATTAAAAAAAAAAAATTCAAAATAATGATAAAAAAATAAAGAAATGACAAAATTAATTTTAAAAAGCCTTTTTTATAATGAAATAATTCTAAAATTAAAAAAAAAATCGGAAATAATAATTTTAATGTTTTTGGGAAAGCTGTTGTCTCATTTGTGTTCTATTTGGGTCTTCTAATTGCATTATTTTAATATTTTTATCATTTTTTAAACTTTTCAGATCTTGAGGGGTAATAAAAATATATTGCCTTGTTGTATTTTCCTTTGCTTGTTCTATTAATAAATCTAAGACGATTTTCCGATTGACTGCGTCAAGAAATATATCGAATTCGTCAAGAACAATTATCGGGGTTTCCATCAATTGCCACAGCGAAGCAAGAAATGCCACCGTGACATAAGATTTTTCACCCCCGGAAAAGGTCTTTGTTCTCCGGGTATGCGATTTGGTTTGGTATTCTGATTCGTCATCGTCCTCTTCTTCTAAATGCAACTCGAGGGTTCTTTCGCCATGTTTTGTTTTAGTATAGCCAGTTAGGCGCCTCATTCCAAGAAAGTCATTAAATACATCGCTTAATTGCATTGAATTGGAATCTTTAATCTCGGTATGGAATTCTACCCTTTCCTGATGGGATTGTTTAAATAATTGAATCAATTTACCATTATTTTGTAAGCAATGATAAATATCTTTTAATTTTTTTTTATTCATTAAATAGTCCTTTTTGATTTCTTGAAATGATTTGTTATCATTTTTTTCTTTTGCAATTTTTAATTTTTCAGTTAATTGGATTTCTTCAGAGTGCAATTTATTAGGATTTTTTTGTGAAATGTAAGGAGTTGCTGTAAGCTCCGTTGCCTTCTGATATAAAAGTTCATAATTTTTTACTAATTTGGTGAACTCTTTTTTTTTTTTATTGTAGTTCTGTGTTATTTTTTTTGTTTTATTTTGATTTTTTTTGATGCTAAGGGTGATCCCATTACCTTTATCCTTTATCTTTGCAAATTCACCCTTTAATTTCTTGAGCTGCATTAAAACAGTCTTTGCGTTATCCTGCTCAGATTTGATTTTTTGGTTTAATTCTTGAATTAAGGGTTGGTTTTCTTTTTTTTCATTATTCAATTCTTCAATCCTTCGATCATAATCAAAGATTTTTTGATTATATTCTTGGATTTGTTCTTCTAATTCACTTACCTCCGGTGGTGGTTTGATTTTTTGATTTTTACATATTCTTTGATCCCGATCAAGTTTTGATTTGGCAGTATTAAGTTTTTTTAATTTGTTTGTTATTTTTTCAATTTGTCTTTTAACAGAATTTTGTTCTTGTTGAATGTCTTGTATTTTCTCTTTTTCAATCCCAATAAGCTTTTTTTGTTTTTCAATGTCTCGATTTTTTTGTTCAATTAATGGACCATAATCTTTGGTAAATTTTAAATCATTTGAAAGTGCTGGAACAAAACCCAATGTCCCCCCATCATAATCATAGATCGTACCTTCAGGATCAATGCATTTTATTGGTACATTATTCCCCCTCCCCTTTAATTTCTGTTGACCTTCTTTATAATTTTCAACAAGCGCATATTGATAAATTTTTCCTTTTATTCAAAAAAAAAAAAAAAATTATTCAAGAGAAATATTAAAAACAATTATTATCAAATTAATATTTGATTGTTTGGTTATATAAAAAAAATTAAAATTAACAATATTCGAAGATTTCAGCTTTATTTAATTTGATTTTTTATTAGAATTTTTTATTAATTTTTGATTTTTTGTAAAATTTTATTTCTAAAGAATTTACAGATTCGAATTTTAGTATTAATCCCATATATTTTTTTTTAGACAAAAAAGTCAGAATTACCACATAAACACTTCAAGATCTTTTTTTATTTTTTTTTTGTTTATGATTTTTGTGGTAGTGTTTTTTTTTTTTTTTTTTTAGTACTTTTTCTTATTTTTAATCCTTTTTTTTTTCAAAAGATCATGTGAAAAAAAAAAAAGATCTTCAAAAAAACCAAAAAATCACTAAGAAAATTGAGACTATATAATGCCTTGTAAAATGAATTTAATTATTAGCCAAGAATCTTCTAGTTAACTTTTTTTTCAGTTAAAGTTTCAGTAATAAAAAATCTGTAATGCTCATTTCAAAAATTGTGACTCACTTTTTTTTAGTTTTTGGTTTTATTTTTTTTAATTTTTTTAAAATATCAGGTTTTTATATTAACTATTTTTCAGTCAAAGGGGCCCAGTTGTAATGGGTAAAATACATATGTTTAAAGGATTTGCATAGATATTAGAAGAAAAAATTTATTTTGGAAATTCTCAAAATTAAAATCATTTTTTCACATTTTTTTTTTTTTTTTTTCTTTTTTTTTTTAAAACGTTCATTCAGTTGCAAAATTTCTTTTTATTGCAAGATCAATAGTCACTTGATAAAAATGTGTTATTCTAAGGTTATTGAAACTGTGGAAATGATTTTTGATAAATCATATTGATTTCTATTGCAATTCTATTCGATCTTAGATCCTGGTATTTGTTTAATAAATGTGAAAAATTTTCACTTCATTTTCTTTTCCTTTTTCAAATAGAGACCACAAATACCAACACACACTGTTTGGGGACTTGATTTCTAAAAGAAAAGTGTGGAAAATGAAGTGAAAAATTGTTTCCTATTTATTATTCAAATACCAGTAGAAGATCAAAACGAACATTCTTGTTTTTCTCAATCGTACTCTTAGAATTTAAGTTTTTCAATTTTTAAGAAAATTTATTTATTAATTAGTTTTCTTTCAGACATATATCGACAATTCTTTGATGTGTATTATTCTGTTTATTTCTTATTTGTTCTTCAAATGTCAATTATATAAAATAATTGATATTTGAAAAAAACGTTGGGCCCCTTTGACTGAAACAGAGTTTATTTAGAATGATTTAAAAGTGGATTATTACAAACCAGATTTAATTATTAGTTGTTCTTAAATACTAAAGAATATATTTTTTTTTTTCAATTTCTTATTTCAGGTGAGTCACAATTTTTGAAATGGTGTTTATTATAGATTAGAAATTAAACAAAAAATTCTCAAAATTTGATAAATAAAGAATAAAAATAAGAATCAGAATAGAACTTTTCAAAAATGAAGAAAGAAACAAAATACAAACCTAAATTCATCACTGCATTGTAAACAATATAATTATCAATCTCAACTACATCTAAAAGTGTTCTATAACGAGGCAAGGGAATCCTATATTTTTTTTCTTTAAATTTCATTTGATAACAATTTGGTATGAAATACATTTTTTTATATTTTCGTTTTATAAATTGTTTTAAAACATTTTCGTCTGTTAAATTATCAACTAAAAATAGATTTAAACTAGTCCACAATACTGTTTGAAGAGCAAAAGCCCATTTTTCATCAATTATCTTAATGTAACATCCCAATGGCCCTATTGGTGGATGTACAAATTTATTTTTATTTCTTTGAATGGTTTCATGAGCAGCTTTTGATCGATCGCCTCCAAAGTTAAAAATTTTATTGTGATTTCGTTTTCGATAAATCCCGATTTGTTTTTCATGCTGATGAATGATTTGATGGGATTTATTTATAGTATCTTTATATTCATTGATTTGATTTTTTACATTTTTATGATCATTTCTTACTTTTCGTTCTTCTTGTTTTATTTCATCAATTAATTTTTCTTGCTCTTCTATTTTCTTTTGTAATAATGCCAATTTTTCTTCTTTTTTTCTCTTCTTTTTTTGATATTCCTCAACAGCATCTTTATTTTGTTTTCGTATTTGTGTTTCGATAAATTGCTTTTGTTTATTTGATCTTTCTTTGTCTTCTTTTAAATTTCTTAGTTTGCTCGAAATTCTTTTTATATTAGAAAAAAAAAAAAAAAAAAAAAAAAAAATAGAATAATCAATAAATGTACATTATAGGGAAATCATCAGAATGATTGAAAGATGAAACTATTTGCTTGTATAAAAACTGGAGATCAAAATATAATTCAAAATTCAATTTTGATTGTTAATATTGTTTTTTTATTTTTTCAAAAAGAGTAATTATTTAATTTTGAAATTGAGTTAATCTTAGCAAGTACACTAGATCAACCGAAAATGTAAACTTTGTTTCTTTCAAAGTTGAATATCCAAAAAAAAAAATTTTTTTTCAAATATCAATTATTTTTTATAATTTACCTTTGAGGGACAAATAAAAAATAAGTAGAATAATATAAGCTAAATTTCAAAAATAGGGTCATCATTAGTATTTTCTAAATTATTGGTATGTGTGTTGTGTTAACCAAATATTCTATACCCAATATCTTTTAAAAGTTATTATTGAATATTTAATATCAAGAAACAATCTTCTTTTAATGAAAATTTCCCAAAGTTGAATTCATTTTTTTTGCAATTTTTCTTTCAAAATGATTCCATATTTTTATTTTTATGTTGAATGAACAAGAACATTTTTGAAAACCGTTAATATTCAAGAGATGAGATTAATTAGCATTGGAGAAAGGGATTGTAAAATTCAAAGAAAGTAAAACACCCAAGAAGTGTTTGCTTCGAAAACAAGTATCAACCAAATTTGCTTTAATGAGTTACAATAATTCCTTGAAAAGTGAAGAAATAGCAAGATCAAATAAGATCTTCTTTTCTCTTTCATTTGGAGACAATGTGATGAATGTGATCGTATTCATTTTATCTTTGAGTTCTTTTTTGTACATTCAAAAAATTGGTTTTGTTTTCGTTTTCTTTTCGTTTTCTTTCTTTTGTTGAGATTCTTTTTATCTTGAAAAAGGTATCAAGGAAAGTTTGGGCTGATACCAAATGGGTGAATAGTAAAAATCTGATAACTCTGATGGAAAGTTATTTCAAAAGGTTCTTGGAAGCAATGGTGAATCTTAAATGGATAATTTTAAGATGAAAAATCATTTCAAAAATAGGGTCAGATTTATTTTTTTCTTTATGGGTTTCTTTTCTCTATTCTTTTATTAGAAATAATAATTAAAACAGAAAAGGGTGTTTTAGACAGTTATTTTTTAGTTTTAAGTTCTGATTTTTCTGGGTTGAGTTTTGGTATTCACTAAATGAGAAACTACAATTTTTTTTCAATCAAAAATTTGCCCCTATTTTTGAAATTAAGCTTACATTAAAGAAGAGTTGATATTGGTATGAAGCAAATCTAATCAATCTAAACTAAATTCTGAAATTTTTTACACAGCTAAGACAGTTTAAAGAGTAACAATAATTCAATTTCATTCAAATTGGAAATTATTTTGATTTTCAAACTAAGAAAATCGTTTTTTGATCATTTTTTTTATTTTGCTTATTTTCCTTTTTTCCAATTACGTAACCTGTTTTCTTTTAATCGAGGAATTTTCTTCCAATGATTAATATTTGGATAAAGTTGAGTTACGTTCAAAATAGAAGACGCAAATGAAAATTAGTTGATGGTATCTAATCGTTTGATCGATCAATAATTATTGGTGAAATTTCAACAAATTTAGCAATACAATTTTTTGATCCGCTTGTTTCATTATTTTGAAGACACACATATTTTTGATTTTTGAGTTTTATATTTTTTTTCCTTTCTTTGGATAAAAAGGGTTTGATATAAAAACGTTAAACCAGAGTAACCACAATGTGATTTTATATCAGGTTTGGTAAAAAATCAAAAGATTGAGTTTTTTTTTTGTTGCCTCTTTTTGATTATGGGTATGTCTAAATTTGTGGAAAGTGGTTTATATATTTTCTAAAAAATTGAAAAAGTAAAATTCTTAGGGACCGATTGAAAAAAAACATCAATTTTCATTTTGATCTTCAATTGAAATCCAAATAAAATTCAAAGGAAATTCGAATTTATTTTTTCTTAATCATTTCCACTGTTTCGATAAGATTTAGAATAACAGATTTTTAAATAATAAAAAAAAATTTGTTTCTCTCATTTAGATCACAAGCGCCAAATGTTTATCACAATGCAATAAATTTACTTTTTTTGAATACGGTAAGTTGTAAAAAATGATTTATTCACTTCAAAGTTTTTTGTAACTTGGATATTGAGGTGAAAACTACATACAAACAGAAAAAAAAAAAAAAGTGAAGCAAAATTGAATAAATTAATTACCCTGAATTTTTCCTTAATTCTTGACTCTTCTTTTTATTCAATTTTTTGATTTTTTCATGAATTTGTTTTAATTGGTCGTTTGTTGTGGAGTGTTCCTTATTATAGGTTATGTGTTTTTCTTTAAATGCGAATTGCTTTTCTTTATTCTTTAAATAAAGCTCACTTAATTTTTGAATTGATTCGATCCCTTTTGATAAAATTATTTTTAATTTTTCAATCTCAATTTTGGCTTCTTTGACCAATTTCCAAGCATACTCTTCTTTTACTTGTTGCAGTCTCTCTTCCATTTTCCCTTGATCCTTAGCAGCTTCGTATCTAGCCTGCGATTCGACCACCAATTTTTGCACAGATTTGAAATCAGCGGTTTTTTTGTTGTACACCTTTTGGGTTGACTGGAAACTTTCCTTACAGCTTTTTAATAGTTCTTCAATATAACGTAAGAGTGTTGCCTCATAAAAAAATCGATAAGTTTCTTTTGGTGTTGAGGAATTCAAAAAAGTACGAGAAGTGTCTTGAGTCATAAAGACACATTGGTTATTAACATGGATTGAAAAATGGTTGAGTATTTCTTTTAAGTCCTGTGTTCGTCGGGAGACAACCTTGTTAGTCTTTTTGTTCATCAGTTTGTATTGGGATCTATTTGGATAAATAGTTCTTTCAATAACAATTGTGCTCCCATATTTGGAAGGTTTATAGGCTTTGACTCCTTTGTTCCGAATCAAAACTTGTATTTTGGCCCGACTGAAAATGTTTATTCGTTTTTTGAGAAGGTCAAAGAAAGGAAGGAAGAATAAGGAAAAGAAATAAAAAAATAAAAAAAAAAATTAAAATAAAAAAAATTTTAAAACATTCGAGAAAGAAAAAGAAAATTACTTTTGATCATAACGTATTAATTCTTTAAGCGAAGAACCTCTGTTGGTGAATTTCGTGGGTGCACTTAAACAAATTAATAACGCAACCATGATTGCAGATTTCCCACTCCCGTTTTTCCCATGAATGAAATTAATGTGCTTACCAAACTTTACACGAAGTGATTCATGACATAAAAAATTTTCTAGGTAGATTTCTTTAAATGTACCGGTAGTGAGATCGTATTTTGTTGTTGTGCCGTGTTCAAGTTGTTTTAACAAATTCATTTCTGGAAGTTCTGTAAAATTTTGGTCTTTGAGGATCCCATTTGATGTTTCATTATTCCGTTTTTTTTTTTTTTCCAGTTCTTCTTTTGTTTCCTCAGGATCATGCAAAGTATTTGTTAGGTAATTCGAGTTTTCTTTTTCTTTTTCAAGCTCAATTTCAATTTCCTCTTCAAGTTCTGTTTCTGATTTCTTTACTTTTTCATCACTTTTTCTTTTACGATTACTATTATTAGTTGTATCTTTATTAAAACTCATGCAAACAAAATAAAAAAAATGTTTTGTTTTAAGATTGTTTTCAAATTAATACTTTCTTTTGCCAGTCCATACCAATTTTTAAATTTTGAAAAAGCAATTTTTGTCCACAATTACTCAAGATTATGAACACAAAATAGATATAATTTTTTCAAGTATTTTTGCTTTTAAGGTTCACTGATTAATTAAGATGAGTGACAAATTTCAACAAAATACATTTGTGACAAGAGTTTATGTTTGTGTTCTCTTTTATATAGTATTACTGGTATTCTCAAAAAGTTTTTGATGGTTTTTGAAATTTTTTGTTCCAATTTCCCTTTTTTTTTAAATCTTTTAACTCACCAGTTTTGAAACAGTGCATTTCAAAAAAAATCACAAAACCCGAATTATTTACAATTTTTTTTGGATTTAGAACAATATTATTCATTTATTTATAGCTAAAGTAAAAAAATCATAATAATGTTATAACCTTAAATTGAATTTATCATCTTGATCTATCAATTTCTTCTACTGTAATTTACATAATAAATACGAAAAAAATTTCAGTTTATTTTCTTTATTGTTCTTTTTATTTAAAGAGTTTAAAAAAATAATAGGTTGGAATTTGAGATTCTTTTGAAAAAGGAAAATGAAAATAAATTGAATATTTTTTCCTATTAATTGGGTATATTAAAGTTAAAAATCCATTTTAATAATTTAACAATTTATTCCAAGTTAAAACCTTGTTACAATTTAAAAGTTGTGTTATTTTTTTTTTTTTTCAAGAATTATAGCACAAAAAAATCGTCAAATAAACTTA
The DNA here is from genome assembly GCA_027625915.1 of Anaeramoeba flamelloides. Lineage (NCBI taxonomy): Eukaryota > Anaeramoebidae > Anaeramoeba > Anaeramoeba flamelloides. The sequence goes on along the minus strand of JANTQA010000032.1, from coordinate 2,921,206 downwards.
CAATCAACAATAAGGAAACATGATATTAGTTACTTAAATTTCTTTTTTTATAAAAAAAAATTCAATAAATAGATGACCATAAGTAAAAAATTTCTCAAAAAAAAAATTGGTTCAACTTTTTGGAATATACTTTTGTATAGAAAAAAAAAAGTTATGAAATGTTCAAAAAATGCTATAAATTGCTAATAATTTATAGAATATTGGAATTTTATACTCTGTGGGAACTGAAACACAAAGTTGTAAATACATAGAATAGTAAAAAAGATATTGTATTAAATAAAAGAGAAAATTTTGCAATTTTTAGGTTTTATAGTAATTTTTTTGTCTCGAAAATGAAATTAAACAATAAAAATATTTATCAAAAACTTTTTTCAAATCTTCGAACAAAACAAGGTTAATAAAAAATACTTTTTTTTACTTTTTACTTCTCTTACTTCCTCCTTGATATTAATTGGAAGTGTATTTATACCATCGCTCTCAACTCAAAAATATTTTAATATGACGTGAAAAGACCAGGAGTAAGAGGATTTGGATTTTCAAACATTTTCAAAATATGCAGAGAAATTATTTAGCTTTTAATTGTGGAATATTTAAAATTTTGTTTTGGGAAGGATCAAAAATTGGGGGATTTTATTTTTCCTTAAATTTTTGGTTTTGAAGGTTCTAATAGTAAAAATATAAAAGATTTAACGATTTTTTTGATTATTTTCATCAAATTAATTGATTTTTTAAATTTTCACTATATCTGATTAGTTTTTTTAGAAATAAACTTTAAAAAATAGATCAAAATACACAATTTCTAATTTTTTTGACATAACAGTAATGAAAATAACAAATAAAATTACTTTTCCAAATTTTTAAAAATCTGTAGAGGATACATCTTAAAATTTTCTTTGTTATAAATACTGTGAATAAAAAAGAAATTAAGATTAGTAACCCTGAAAGAATTTGAATGATTTGTATTTGGTATAATAATATTGTAACATAATTTCGATTTAACTAGTGTGATTAAGAAAGAAATATTAGAATATTATGTATACCAATTTATATTTGGCTCTACGTGTATCTCATTTTTTGTATTTTTTAAAAAACTTTAAAGTTGAATAATCAAGTTTATCGAAACACTATATGTCAATTACAAAACGAAATATCTCAAAATAAAAAAAAAACTTTCAAAACCTAAATCAAAACGAACAACAAGTGGTTTTTTGGTTGGGTTGAAATATAATATTTTTCTTTGGATTGTAAACAATAAAAATTGTTTAAGGTGAAAAGCCGAACATTAAAAAATAACTTTTCCATGTATATGTGTATCCTTTGTGGCTGGAAAAGGAAAGTTTTTGACTGAAAAAAGAACAACCACACAAAGTCAAGCAACTAGGTTATACTTTTAAAGACCAAACAAAAAGAAAACAATTCAAAAAAGAAAATTTACCAACAAAGAAACTTTAGACACACCAGAAATGGAAGGAAAGGAATTTTTGATATTTTCCAAGAAGATTCTCTGAGTCTAGATGTGAGAAAATGACAAAGAGGTTTAATATATCCAAAAAATAAATTTGCCCAACTCAAATTTTCCAAAAAAATCAAAAATTTTCACAAGATCTCTTGAATCTAGTTTCTATAAAGAATCTAAATATGCCTATGATCATAAAATTAATGTAGTTTTGTCAAAAAATCTGATAGTCCTTCACAATAGTAAAAAGTACCAAAACATTCTAAAACAAATCCTTATTTAAAATTTTTCTCAAATCAGCAAGGAGTTTGTCTTCAAACTTGACTTGCACTTAGGTATACTCTTGGAAGATAAATTAGCAGTTTTTTTACAAATAGTTGAAGAAACAAGTACTGGCTGAATTTTGAATAGCGGGTTTTATCCTCGGTACGTAATCTAGTTTCAACCTATTTTAAATAATTCCAATACAGGTTTTTGAAGGATAAATGGGATAAAATTTCACTTCACTTTCTTCTCATTTTCTTGTTCAAGAGAGTTTTCAAAAAAGTAGGTTATTATTTGTAACTTTATTTGAGAAAGGAAAATGTAAAGGAAGTGAAAATTTTCCAATTTCTAAAAAAAACACTTGCATTTTTTTCGGAATAATCAGAAAAACAAATTATAAGTCAATCACTTGGAAAGGCTAAATCAAAACTAATTCATCAAAATAAAATGGTACAAAAATAAATTTTCACTCAAATATCACTATTTTCGAAGTTTTTCTTAATAATTGACTTTTTGTAAAACAACTTCTTTTTGAGATCAAATCTTCTTATTTCATTGTAGCGCTTCTCATTGGACTTGTGTATTTACTTTTCAAAGCTAAACAAAAAAAAAAACAAGTGTTTCTACTTTTTGTAAGAAAGGTCTAAAAAAAAAACGAATGTTTGAAACCAAAACAAACATTTTTTTGTAATTTCTTAACTTTTGAATTCATTTTGCTTTTCTCAAATTCTGCATAGGTGGTCTAAATTGAAATGTTAAACCTTGAGCCCACCAACCAAAAAGAAGAACAAAAGCAAGAGTCATTTCTGGAACACGACTTTGATTTTGATACAGAATTGCATTCGATCTCGATTAAACATACAAAATTTCAGGATCTTATAAAACTTCCAAATAACCAAATACAAGTCGAATACAGTGAACCAGTTTACGACTGCCAAAACCCTTTTCCTGTTTGTTTATTACTTTTATTTTTTTCAGTAGCAAATAAAAAAAACAATTTTTTTTTTAACTTTTTGTTTGAAAATTTTCTTTTTGATTTTCAATCATCGCTCTCAAACCAAACCAGATTCAAAACAAATTTTCACAATCTTATTTGGCTTCAAATTCAACTATTTCTAATCATACACTTCAATTTTACAACATAAATAAATAATAAAAAAAAAAAACAACAAAAAAAAACTGAATATTTCCATCTCGATTAGCAAAACGTTTTATCTTTACCAATAACTAATCTTGTTAGGTTTTGTGTTGAATCGTTTAATCGAAAACAACCGACTGTTGATTGGGGGGATCGAAAATATAACCATAAGGCCTCGCTTTTATACTATTATAATTTAAAAAATAATGAGTCCCTGGAAAGAAGCACAAAGAAAATGGGATCCTCCAAAACAACGAAAAAAAAGAAAAAAGATCATCCCCTTGATTATGAAATTGATAAGGTTTGTAAAAAAAATCATTTGATTTCTGATGAAAAATCCTTAATTGCAGAATTTTTAGGACACAAACACAAGAGTCAAAAAGTGGATTCACATTTTATTCTTCTTCCAAAAAATTTAAAAGAAACGAAATTAATAAATAATTCAACACTTTCAACAAATGTGAAAGTAAGAAGCCACGAATTACAATTAAATTTTCTCAAGCCTAATTATGCTGAAGAATTAGAAATAGAAATTGAAAATGAAAATGAAAATGAAAACGAAAACGAAAATCAGAATCAAATTGAAACAGAAAATGAACACGAACATGAAAATCGTAAAAAGCACAAAAGAATTGACAATTTGGAATCCAAAATTGAAAAAAATGATCACGACAAAGTAGATTCCAAAATGGAAGAGGATCAAGAAGAAAGCTTGTTATATAAATTATATTTGCCAACAATTGATCCAAAATTATTACATTATGATATTCGATTACCTTTAAACAATTATAAAAAAATCCCAAAAAGATTCTTTTTATTTGAACCATTAAATTTAAGATTTAAACTTGGCGAGCTTGAACCGTTCTTTTGTACCGCCGCTTTGTATTCGATGAACATTAAAAAAAAACTCTCCGAGGATTACTCGTTTGAATTGAATTCTTCGAGATTAAGGAATTGGCAATGGTTCAAAAATAATATTAATGATAACAATGACAGCGAAAATGATGACAACGATAATGATAACGGCAACGAAGACGACGACGACGACAACAACAACAAAAACAAAAACAAAAACAACAAAAAGAAGAATCAACAAAATGATCAAATAAAAATTGATCCTGAAACTAGAATTAAAAAATGTTTATTTACTCTACCAACTAAAATTATCAAAAACAATGAAATATGTCTAATTATACGAATTGATAGATTATTACAGGGAAATTATGACACATTAATTGAGCCTTATACTAAAAATAATTTCAAACTAAAATCGATCCACTCGAGAAAGAAATTTAAAGAAGTGGCAAAGGAAAGAGTAAAGAAGTTTGAAATCATTTTAAAACAGCCCTTTGCCATTGCAATTATTCCATTATTTAACGACAAGGGGCATCTTTTCCCCCAGTTTAGAAAAGTTATGGAATATACACAATTGTTAAAGGTTAAGGAATTCCAGACAGATTCTCAGCTTTATAATTTTTATTCTTTTAATTCAAAATCTTCGAACTATTTAAAACAAAAATTAGTTTTGGGCAAATTTAAATTCAAACTAATGGAAACGTCTTCATTAGAAAACATTGGCACTAATAATGTTATTGACCAAAGTTTTAGAAAGTTAAATAATATGAATAATAATACAAATCTTTTAAAAATAAACTATTCAAAATTTAATTTTTTCGAAAATTCTTCAATAAACACTTACAATGATCAATATTCTGAAATATTGTCTACGGAAATATCTGATGATATTTCGTTATTGAATGAAATTTCTCAAAATTCTTTGTCAGATAATAAAAAATTATTAGAAAAAAATCTAATTAATTATAACGACTATATTGAATATACTAATAAGAACATGAACAACGACAATGATAGCAAAGAGAATATAAAAGATCAAAATAAAAAAACAGATAATGATCAAGAAGAAGATGATGATGATGATGATGACGACGACGAAGAAGAAGGAGGAGGAGGAGGAGGAAAGGGGAATGGTAAAGACTACTATGGAGAAGAAGAACTCGATGATGACATAAATGAAACAAGTATCTATGGAGAAGATGATGAAGATACCTCTTATTCTGAATTAACTAATATACATAATAAAATTGATTGTATTAAAATTCAAAATTTTTATATAAACCAATTAATTAGACCGCACCTTGATTATATTAATAATTTATATATTTATCCATTTCAGATATATAACTTTAAAAAATCTTCAAAGACTTTAGTAATTAAAGTCGAATATAAAACTACCGATAATTTAAATGATAAAGGGGAATACAATATTTATGGCAAATTAAACGAATCAAAATATAAAAACCAGTATTGGACTAAAGTGGAATATAAAAAAAGAAACCCCAAATTTCATGATGAAATTAAATTTTCATTAAATGGAATTCTGAATAAAAAAGAACACATTTTATTTACAATATATCAAATTCAAAAAAATATAAAAATAAAAGCAATTGGATATTGCATATTAACGTTTCATCACTCTCTTGAAACTAATTATTATTTAAATATTTTTAATGAAATACCAAAAGAACAATACTTAAAGGGAATTAAAAATAGTAATATCATAAATAAAGATAAAAAGCATAAAAAAAATGTATTGAAAATTAGAACAAAACTAATTAGTACGGTTTTCCCCCAGAATAAAATAATTCGGGAAATATTTAAAAATTATATCAAATTAAAAGACAATTGCCAAATGGATTATAAATTTATTGAATCTTTAAATCAAATAACGAAACTATCACACAATAGTTTAATTCGATATTTACATTTTTTTATGGATATTTTTTTAAACACTTTGTTGAATGGTAATGCAATGATTAAAGAAAAAACTTTTAATATATTTTTGAAATTTTTAACTAAATTCAATAATAATTTTACTAGTTCTAAATATGACAATTCTGAAAATGAAAATGGGAATGGGAATGGGAATGGAAATGGAAATGAAGATGGAAATGAAAATACAAACAAGAATGAGAATGAAAATGGAAATGAAATTGAAAAGAATATTGAAAGTGAAAATGAAAGTGAAAATAAAACTGAGAATCCTAATAATAACAATAATAATAATAACAATAACAATAACAATAAATTTGTAAATCATCAAAATAATAGATACCCAAATCCAATATTATTAATTTATTTAAACAAATATTTTGACTATTTTATTTCCAAGCAAGATGATTATTATTTTTTTGAAGAAATTATAATATTATGGAATAGAAAATTAAAATCAAAATTAGAAAAAGAAAAGAAAAAAACAAAAAACAAGAAATCCAAAACATTATATAATAATTGGTTTTTATTTAAAATAATAATTAAATCAATTATTTTATATTTAAATAATAAAACTATATTGATTGATAATGAAAATAAAAATAATTTATTTGAAAAAACTTTTTTAAATCGAATTGAAGAATTAATTTCTCTATTGGGCCAACATATTATTTCAAATTTTAAAAAAAAATTTCAAATCTGCCAAAATATTAATCAATATTTAGCCTATTTTTTAAAGGATTTATTATTAATAATTGATAAAAATTTTGTTTTTACATTAATAATAAATTATTTAAATCAATTAAATAAGAATAAACAAATTCAAGAGGACCTCAATAAATTTATTAAATTTAAAATCAATTTTTTAGCATTCCTATTCGATAACCAAAATTATATTCAATTAAATTTACCGATATCATCTTTTCAAGACGTTTTTTCAATAAAAAAGGGTAATTATCGCAATCAAAAGAATAATATTATCAAGCGTTTAATACAGAAACATTTTTTTCTTAAATTAATCATCAACGAATTACAATTCATATTTAGCATTAGCAGTCAAACAATAATGAAAAATAATTTATTATTAATTTTTAATTTAATTAGGCAAATATTTATAAAACATGATTTTGATAAAAAACTACTTAATAATTTCCAAAAAAAAAGTCAATTGGTATCTGTATATTTCCCAATTTTAATAATTTTAAGCAATAACTATCATAAAATGATATGCTTTAGTTTGAAAGATAAGCGAAACATTTTGATTAATTGCTTGTTTATTTTAAAATTTATTGATTTAGATTATTTATTTGAATGGTGGGGATATACAACTATTGATAACAAAAACAGATTTTTTGATTTTTTAAAATTCTGTATTGATTCTTTTCAATACGTGGGCAAATCCAAATTACTAAAATTATCTGGTAAAAAGGGCAGAGAAAGAAAGAAAAAAGAAAATGAAAGAAAAATTTTAAAAAAAAAATTGAAAATTGAAAAGCAAATTACTGATGGATTTAAAACGCTATCGGTAACTTCGAGTCAAAAAAATAACCAAAGACAAAATATTTTAAATCCTAAATCAATGTTTAAAAGCAACAGCACAGAGGAACTTGATAATAATGAGAATGATCATAATAAATTAAATAATGGCAATGATATGTTAAACCAAGATAATGATGATGATGAATGGAATATTAAAAAATTAGAAAATAGTCGTAATTTATCACTTCCAATCAAGAGAATGAAACGAAAAAAGAAAAAATCTAATTCAATTAATAATCCTACTTCACCATCGTTATCCTTAGAACAACAATTTAATGAATTAAAAGAGGATTATATTAAAAAACTTTATCAAGATAAAGTAAATGATAATGAGAATGAGAATGATGATGATGAGAAGGAGAATGGAAAAAAAAAAAAAAAAAAAAAAAAAAGAAAAAAACCAAATCTGATAGTTTTGATTTGAGATCAATGAAAATTGATGTGAATTCTAATAGATCAAATTCACCAAATAAAATTAAATCGCCAAACAGAGTGAATTCGCCAACTTCATCTAATTCATCATATTCTTCAAAGAAACTTAAATTTTTAAGATCTCCAAGAATAAATCACAAATTGACAAACTCTTTAAATAAAATTAAAACTGAAATTAATAATAGTGGTGTTATTAGAAGGAAAAATAGTCTTGGTAGTCGCACCAATAGCAGTGGCAATAATAATAATAATGATGATGATAATAATACTAATAGTAATACTACTACTAATAATAATAGCGTCAGTGGTAGTGGTAGTACTGGTAGCAATTATAAGGGAAGAATTAGAAAATGGAAAACTTTAAAAACAAAAACTTTAAAAAGACAAAAGAAAGATAAAGAGGATGAAGACAATATTTTTTATAATACTGAAAAGGAAATTCATTACGAAGATTATAATTATGAAAAGAAACTTAATCATCAAGTTAATTTAATAATTTTAAGAATATTAAAAAAATTTTTAATTAAATTTAATAAATTTTTAAATAATGAAAATATTAATGAAAAAAGAAACCATTTTAATAAATTTTTCGAATTATTAATTTATATTTTTAACAAATCAAACAATTATTTTATTATTAATAATTATTTCAAAATTTTGATCATTTTTTTAGATAAATTTGATAAAAAAATCTTTCTAAATAAAAACAAGAAGAATAATAATCAATTAAATCAAAATTATGATAATTCAAATAATTATAATTTATCTTTTCATAAATATAATAATAATAAAATCTTACATAAAATAATTGACAGTATTTTCCAAAAAATAATATATCATAACCAAAGCACACGATCTTTGACCAATAATTTAATCTTTTTATTCTTATTAAAGAATTATAATTTAACGAATGATCTGAATCAAATGGAAATTCAAACAAGTTTGGCAATTCATTCTTTAATTGGTGATGTTAATAAAAAATTTGAAAAAAGGGAATTCCATTATTATAAAAAATGCTTTTCAATTATTCGAAAGTTAACTGAAAAGACTAATAATCCGCAGTTTTTAATACAAATCAATAAATTGATCGATCGCTTATTGGGAATTTTATTAAACTGTTTAAAAATCCATGATTACAAAAATAATTTTTTAATACATGCAGATTTTTTGCACCAAATAGCGAATAATTATTTCAATTATCCCAATTTGCGATTTAACTGGCTAACAAAACTAGAAGAACTGATGGTATCAAATGAGTGCCACGCAGAGGCAGGCGTAATAATGCTACATAAGGTTTTGATAATTATTGAAATGGTGAAAAATATTGATATAAAGAATAACCATAATCATAACAATAATTCTATTTCCATGAACGACCAATTCAATTTACCCAAACGGATAATTAAGGATTTAATAAACGTCAATCAGTCTATTAAAGAAGAAATCATTTTGACAAGGGATATACATCTAATAGACTTTGATTCAATTGATAATTCTATTTTTTCTAAAAAAAATTTAATTAATTGCTTTAAAAGGGCCATTGAATATTTTAATAAAGGTAAATGTTATGAATTGGTTTGTGATGTTAATCAGATTTTGATACAGATTTTAACCGTAAATAGGGATTTTAATTCAATTTCCTTATCTTATAATGAAATGAAGATAAGTTATGATAAATTAATAATGGAATTGTTTGATTATACAAGAAATGTTGGTCATTATTACAGAGTTGCATTTTTTGGTAAAAAAATAATTAAAGACGATGACGACGACGATGATGATGATGATAATGAGTGCATTTATGGTGATATGGAATATATTTACAAGTGTGATGAAAAAATGTTAATTCTCGATTTAAAAAATAAAATTGAAAATCAATTAATAAATAAATATGGTAAAGAAAATGTTATTTTTTTAGACGATGAAGAAATTCAATTAAAAAATTTAAATCCCAATAAAATTTATTTTGTAATCACAACAGTGACACCATTTTTTGATACAAATGAAAATATTAAACGTGTGTCAATGTTTGAAAAAATGAACAATGTAAATGAATTTTCTTATGAAGAGCATTACACTCTATCTGGTCGACAAACCGACGACTTTGAAGATACCTGTTTGAAAAAGACAATTCTAACAACTGAAAAATATTTCCCTTATATGAAAACTAGAATAAAGGTGATTAGGAAGGAAATACAAGATTATACCCCAATTGAAGTCGCCATACAGGAATTGCAAAAAAAAATTACACAATTTGAAATTGAATTAAGCAAATTTGATACCAGAATTAAAATATTACAGGGGCTCTTGATGGGATCCCTGTTAACCCAAGTGCATAAAGGGCCACTTGAATATGCGAAGGTGTTTTTACAGAAAAAGAAAAAAAATCGACAAGAGCATATTATTGAATTGCAAAATACCTTTATCAAATTCATAGATTGTTTAAATAAGGCAATAAATCTCCATTCCTATAAAGCTGGCTCAAATTATCCGCAGTTGCAATTGAAATTGGAAGAGGCATTTGAAAAATTACAACAGATAATTAACCCTTTCATTAATGGTGATTATAATAATAATAATAATAATTTGGAAATTGATGACGATATGTTATTAGCAAAGTTGTTAGTAAGCGAAGTGGAATCAAATGAATCCCAATTTTCGGAATTAGAAAATTAATTCTTCCTTCATTAATCATTTTTTTTTTTGATCCATTTTTTTTTTTTTTTTTTCATTTTTCTTTTTTGAAAAACAAGTCGGAAATAAAAAAAGATCCAAGAAAATATCAATAAACATTGGAAAATTGAGGCTCTGAAATGTTTTTTAAAATGGATATAATTCTTCATAAAAAATCTTCTTATTAACCTTTTTTTCAGTGAAAGTTGATTAATAAAAAATCTGTAATACTCATTTCAAAAATTGTGACTTACTTTTTTTTAGTTTTTGATTTTATTTTTTATAATTTTTAAACAAATCAGGGTTTGATATATTTAGAATGTTTTAAAAGTGGATTATTACAAACCAGATTTAATAATTAGTTGTTATTGAATACAAATGGATATATTTTTTTTTTCAATTTATTATTTCAGGTTGAGTCACAATTTTTAAAATGAGGTTTATTTTATTAAATATTTTTGTTTTTGAAACAAAATATTTCTTTGGTCTTACATTTTGTTGTGCCAATATCCGAAAATATAAAATTTTTATAAAAAATAAATAAAAAAATAAAAATAAAAAATTCATTGTAAAATATTTACATTTAATTTCATCCTCACTACGAAGAGTCGTTTAATAACTTGAAAAAATAATCTTAAGTAGAATCCTTGAAATAATAAAAATATTTGGGGTGAATTGATAGAATAAAGAAAAAAATTTAAAAAATAATTAAAAGAATATTTTTCATCTGAGAATTTGGTTGATAAAAACCAAGTCTAAAATATAATTTAAAAAAAAGTTTAAACATCTTTGGAAATACTTGATTGCTTGTTTAAACAAAATTAACCCAAATAATCGAGTAAAAATAACTTCTTTTAAAACTCATATTTTGGTCAAATATCTTATAGATTAGAAGTATTTGGTTTTATATTAAGCGATATCAAAATAAAGAATATGTTTATCAATAATCCCATAATATATATATATATATATATATATATATATATATTTACAAATTATTATTCATTCGTCACAGCTAATGTTTATAACTCAAGCGAAAATTGAATTTCACGAGATTATAAATATACTGAAGAAAATATAAATTGATAGAAAAATAATGAATTATTTGATTTAAAAAAAATAAAAACTGTTAAAAATTTTCAAACACTTGAAAATGAAAATAATAATTGGTGTTTTGAGGAATTAAAATTATTAGATTTAGAATTAACTGATTTTTAAATTAACCAAAATTGGTAAAAAGAATGGTTTGAAAGTTCAAAAATATTTAAATTATATCCAATAATAAAATTGTATTTTTAAATTACCATTTTATTGAAATTCGCTCGATATAGTAGAGAGACTCAGGTTTTTTATTTCAAGAATATAAAGAAAAGTAAATATATTGCCTGAACAAATAAAAACCTCAGAAAAACATAATAATATTGTTTAAAAAATCACAATAATTGATTGTAACCCTTCTTATGAATTCTGAAAAAGTTAATTGTACAGAGCTGAAAATTGATTTTTTCTCTTGAAAATTGGTAATGTTGAATTTTTGTGTGTTTGAACTTTTAACAATGTTTGAAGAAACAATTATTTTGGGATGAAGTAGATGAGAATTATTGATCAATAAACTAATAAACAAAAAAAGAGAGAGAGAGAACCAACTGAAACAATCTTTGCATATTGTGAAAACAGAATTTAAAGTCAATTATTGGGAACTGAAACAATATTATTGTTAGAAATTTGAATTTAACTATAGTTAAAAAGGATAGAAACTCTTTTTTTAATCTTAAGTGATTTATCGATAATAGATTTGTATTGAATAAAAGAAATGTTTTGGAATACTACAATTTTCATAAACCTAATATAAATTAATTTTTTTAAAATATGAATTTGAAAACTAACTTTAAATAATTTCAAATTTTCAAATACAAAAAAAAACGTTAAATAATTAAGATTAAGACTGTAAAGAGAGATTTTAATACTTTTTTGAGAGTGAATATTTAAAAGATTTAATATTCAGCATATATCAGCGATGTAGTACTCATTATTATTAATGAGTTTTACTTTTTGAGATTATATATTACCTAACAAGTATTAAAAAAAAATATAAATCAACTCTTCGGAAAGAAAACTCATATAAAACTTAAAAGTTTGAGGGTTTTTTCATAGCTTTTATTATTATTATGTTTGAAGTTTTAAAATGTAAAAAAAAAAAAAGTAAAAATAAAAAATAACTAAAAAAAAGGGAGTGGGAGAGAGTTCATTCTCCAACCTATGCAAAGAAAAGTTTAATTTGTATTTGGGTTTTAAAATTGTTTTGTTTTGGGACTTTGTATTCCACTCGGAACAAAAAAAAGAAATGTTGTTTTCAAGAAAAAAAATCAAAGCAGGTTTCAATTTTATTTACTTTTGAAGAAAAAAAATATTATTTTTTACTTATTTGTTCAAATTTTCTAGAAAAAATGTTAGCACACGCATTTTATATTGTTTTGTCTAGTCTTTTAAATATTTTAATTTATGAAACGGGAAAATAATAAAATCTTAAAAATATTTTGACTTTTATCAATTTATATCACTAGATTTGGGTACTGGGTAACCAAATTGCGAATCATGAGTTAATTATAATTGTATTTTTATCAAATAAAAGTAATAACAGAAATTTAGGGCCAAGTATCTTTTTGTGAATTTTCTCCATCTTCAAGGAGTAACTTGAGATCTAAAAAGGGAATTGTCATATTGAACTTCTTTTGGTTAAAAAATTCAAATTAGATAAAAACAAATTCTTAATATCTTCAATTATAAAAATTAGACAAAAAAAGGTTTCATACGATCTCAATTTAAAACAGTTCAAATTTAAGAAAAAAATTATTCCTTTCTTATATTATCTTTACCAATGTGTTAAATTTCTTCAATTTGAAAGATTTTTTTTTTTTTTTTGAGCACAAATCAGATTTATACAATTTCATCTATTTGGTTATTAATTGTATAAACATCTTTATTTGAAAAATTTAGGATTTTTTATTCTCTTGATAAAAAAAACTCTGCTGAAAAAAAAAAAAATCAAAAAGGTTTTAGAGTTCCCAAAAAACACCAAAGAACAACACTTCTCAACCAATCCAGTTATATTCAAAATTATATATTCACAACAATTAAAATATGGGATTGAGTTTTGTTCTTTGGCCTTTTGTCTTAAAATATCCACTTTTTTCAGTGTTCTTTTTTTGAGGGGAATAATTATACACCCCACTTTAAATATGTATTTAATTGATATAAGGCACCAAGAAAAAAATTGAATTTTATGATTCTTATTCAAAATTATTTGAATCATAATAACATAGCCAGTAAGTAAATTAGTCTAATTATTTTTAAATTAAGTCAAATTTTATACAGAGTTATTATTAAAACTAAGTAGTACCTATTTTCTTAAATTGTTGTCTTGTACACACCCTTATAAAAATTAAGATTTCTTTCTTCTTTCAAAGAAAATAATATTTTTTCAAATAATTGCAAATTGTGAAAGTTCCAATTAAATTTCGCACTTTTCAAAAACAGAGTAAAAAAAGGGAACAAACTTCTTAGAAACAATAATTCATTTCTGAAAATTGCAGTAAAAGCAAGTAAGTTTTTCTGGTATACTCAGATTTTTACTTTTTTTTTCAATTTCAAGATGAATAAAAAATTTTGGATTTGCTCTAAAAATTGATACAAGATCATTTTTCAGGGTTGCTTATCAATAAGATCAGGTTATATTTACCATAATTTTACTTTTACTAATATTATTTAAAAGAACACTTGCCTGTTACTTTCTTCCTACTTGATAATTTGCCTTGATTTTGCTCTAAATACCCAAAATCAGACTCATTTTTTTTAATAAATACTTTTCGAAAATTTCTTTCAGAGTTAAATGAAAAAATGTCGAATCAAAAATACAGTACTGATGGTTTGTTACTTTTAATTAGTCTTCTTTTTTAGTTTTATTTTGATTTAATTTCTTTTTTATTGAAATTTTTTTGTTTTATACAATTTCGATCTCTTGATCTCCAAAAAAAATCAAAGACAAACTGAAGTGTTTAAGATTATTTTTACCACTTCGAAATCCAAATACACCCGAAAAAAAAAAAATCGATATTTTAAATGCAATATCTGGTGTTACCAAAATCTTTTTGGATTTAGTTGAAAGAAAAGAAGAAATTTTGTTTTCTGTCTTAAAGACACTGCGCCACCTTTTACAATCGGAGAATTCAACTGTGCGTGCACTGTCAATTCAAGTTTTAAGAAGGTGTTGTAATGCGCGTATTATCATTGAGCATCTTGAAAAACTAAATATACATTTCCTGATCGTACGCATTTTCGAACAACAAAAATATAACCAACTGGGATCTGTTGAGACCCTAAAGCTTATTTATCAAATTATTCATTCAGATCCCGATTTGCTGCCGAGATCCTTTGTTCAGTCAATTGTTGCAATTTCAGAACACGAAGACGACACTTTAAGAGTCACAGCACTAATGACCCTTGCAGAGATCTCCTTGTTTAATACCCATTTGTCGGCGATCTGCGGTGGTATTCTGACCCTTTGTAAGGCGATCATCGATCCTTCTCTTTCTCAGATCCAAGAATTTTTGGTTCGGGTATTGTTGAATTTGATTAACTCCCCAAAAACGAAACGGTATGTTTCAACAAATGAATTAAATATTATCCTCAGCCCTTTTATGTCCGTCTTCGAAAAGTCCATATCAAAAAAAAAATTTTTGGCTTGTATTGCTTCGAAAAGAGCTATCATCTATATGTGCAGAGACTGGGGCGGGCTCATTTTTTTTGCAAGAAATCCAAATGGCTTGAAAGGCATTTTACATACCCTTAAGCTTCCTTCAAGAAAAATTAAAGTAAAACCTTTATTTTTTTTTTTTTTTTTTTTTATATTTTTTTCCTTCTAATTTTTGTTTTCTTTAAATTTGAACGACCTTAAAAGCTTCTTTTCACCTTTTTTATTTTGTGAAATATTTTGGAAATGAGTTAAAAACAAAATAAGAAAAATCATTAATGAAAAAAGTCTTTTGAAAAACAGAAATTCAAAAAAATTTTGCTTAATTAGTCAAGAAAACAGTTTCAAAAACAGAAAGAGAGTGATTTTGTAAAGTCTTTTTTCAATATTTTTAATCTATTAAGAACAATAGAATCAAACTAATTTATTTTTTACTGGTTTTTGAATAATAAATGGGAAATAATATTCCATAATTTCCTTTTTCAAATAGAGTTTTCAAATTGCAAATTACAACTTACAAACTTTGAAAACTCAATTTGTAAAAGAAAAATATGAAAAAGGAAGTGAAAATTTTTTCCCATTTGTAATTCAAATACCAACAAGCAAATTTTCCAATTTAAAAATTAAAGCACATCCTTCTTGGTTTTAATTCAAAGAAATTGTTGAAAAAAAAAATAAAAACAGTCAACAAAAAAACAAAAAAAAATTCAAAACAATAACCAATGAATTGATATTGAAAACATTATATAATCACAGAATGCGAAATTGGGGGAATAGATTATTAAAGGCAAAACATTTAGAAAACATGACATTTATATAGAAAATATTCTAATGTAAAAAATTGAATCAATCTTTTATTGGAAAGTCATAATTATCGTCATGAAAATAGTGTTGTTTACCCAAAATTTTTGATCCAACAAATTTTTAAACAATTTCAAATTTAAGAGTAAAAATTAAGATAATCACATAAACCTAAAAAAAAAAACCCTAAATTTCTGATAAAGATTAGTTTTTAATTTTTTATTTTCCTTTTTGTCAAAAAAAAAATTAAAATCTTTCAAAACAAACTCTATTTCATTATTAAGCACAAATCCTTAAAATCATGTAATAAACCAAATAGTAATATTTTGGATTTTGGATATGGAGAGAATAAGAAAATATCTAGATTTTATAATTTTTTATTTGTATTTTTTTAAATCTTTTCAATTCATTTTTCCTATTTTATTAAAAAAAATTCAAAGTAATTAATACGCCCTCTTAATTTATACAAAAATTATTTTGATGATTTTGAATTTAATTTTGTGAAAAATTTTTCAGTTAAATAAAACGAAATAATAATGTAAAGATCCCTTAGATCCTTCACATCTCTAACTTTTTTGAATCCAGAAAAATTTTTTTAAAAATCATCACAAATTTCAAAAAACAAAAGGAAAAAGAAAAAAAATTTAAAAAACTACAACAAATAAAAACAATTTGTAGATTTTGATTGCTATGTTAAAAGGAATTTTTTAAAAAAAAAAAAAAATTCAAAAGATATCATTAAAATAGATGACAAACTTAAGGACTATGTTGGCAATTCACAAAATTGTCTCAAAGGATTTTGATTCAATCCCTTTAAAATTATGAAGGTTTATTAATGAATATATGAAACAATTTGGATCAAAATTGCATTTTTCGGCATTTTTTTTAATGAAAAATGAACAAAAAAAAATAGATACGTAAACACTTGAACACCCTTATTAAGAAACGTAAAAATGAAAAAAAAATAATCACGATTTTTTAGCTTGAAAAATGAAGATCATTTCAAACATTATTGATAAACGACTCTAACTTTTGAAGATCGTGTGTCTATGAGTTTTGATCATTGAGTTGCTTGGATTTTCATATTGTAACCACAAATCAGAACAATGTCTACCAAGGAATTGGGATTTTCTCTTATTTTTTTTTGGTCTTGGTTCTAATTTTTTTTTTCTTGAATTGAAGTTCCCATTAGGATCTTGGGGATATTTTTTCCTCTATTTTATATTTTGAAAGAATCTACATTACCTAACACTCCAAACACTTTGTTTATTTTTATGTGACATTTTTTTTTGTTTGTTTTGTTTCTCTTGAAAAACTGAATTGTTCGTTTCAATACAAATTTATTTGGAGTAACTGTGATAAAGAAAGGTTTTGTGGAATTTTACATTCATTGATTAATATAAAAAAAATTTGCAAAAAGGAGTCAAGTGTTTTTTTATTTAAAAAAAAATTATTGTATCAATCAATTGAGAAAAAATGATCATTCAATTTTTGGAATTGAGGATTTTGATGAATTTGATACAATACCAAACACCTTACTGTGACTTTTATCAAATGTTAATCTTTTTTTGAAAATAACAAACACTTCCTCAAAAATTTTGTTTTTTCTCCATTTTGACCTTTTAAAGTGAAAACGGAAAACTATTTAAACTTAATTCACAAATAAAAAAATAACCGTAGGTAATTCTCAACAATGCCAAATGGTTTTCCATTTTCACTTAAATAGAAATTTTCTCAAAAAGTCGATTTTTCCCAACCTTCTTTATCATTTTTTAATATCACAGAAATCACAGAAATCACAGAAATCACAGAAATCACAGAAATCACAGAAACGAGGTTGACAAAATTCTGACATTTTCAGTCAAAAAATTCATTTTTTCCTTCTTAGATCTAACTGAATAAATATTTGTGGGATTTATGAACCTCGAAACACTCTTTAGAATACAGTGGTACTCAAATTTTCAATTGCAAATGTAGTTGTTAAATAGACCTATTTTCAGGCTTTATTAAAAAAAATTTGAAAATACTTTTTTAAAACTACTTAATCTCTTTTAAACATTAATTTATTTGTTTCAAAAAAAAAATTCAATTTAACAAAAGTCTCAAAAAGATACTTGTTTCATTTATTTTTTCTTTCATAATATTTTTTTTATATGATCATATTTTTTTTTTAACAGATTTATACTGATCGTAATCTTAACATTTTCAGTAATAATTGTAATGAACTTTTCAAAGAAATTTTTTTTTACGAAATTTTAAACATTATTAATTTTAACAAATAAAAATCAAATATATCTACATTCACATCTATCCACCCATCTATCCATCTGTGTATCTATCTACCTATCTACCTACCTATCTCTTTATTAATAAAAGATGTTAACAATTGAAACATTATATTCCCTATTCTTTTTAAAAATGCCTGTTAATAATGGAGAGCAAATAGAAATTAATCACAATATCCCAAATTTGCAAAGAACGAATATCCAATCATCATATCATCATATATGGGGTGATTTAGATTTAATTTTACCATTAGAGCATTCCCCGCATCACAATTTATTAGACAATTATGTGGCAATTTTACTTGTTGCATTTATGGATGTGGGATTATTTCAATCTTTAGTTGATGTGGGGAAAGTGGGGAGTAAAAAAATATCATTTTACATCGCAAATTTATTGGGTGAATTACTTCATCGATCGAATAGAATATTACCATCAAGATTATTTTCAAGTTTACAATCTTTGCCATCGTTATTTGAAATTGCTGCGTCATTTTCAGATTCCCCGTTTATCAGGGTAAGGGCAAGTAGGATGCTGTCTGAATTAGATAAGTTTGCAAGGAAAAAAAAAAGCAAAGTTTCCCTCGACTTTCATGTTTCCTTACTCTTATCAAATATTAACCATCAAAAAAGTGTGATGGTGAAAAGGGGCTTTAAATCAAATGAATTGTCAATGAAGGCCAATCAGACATTAAAAATTAAGCATGACAAATCGATCGCCGATCAGGAATTTGAGTCAAGAATGAAGGAATCCAAAGTGATTTCAACTGAAGATTATTTGAAATGGAATTTTAAAACTATTTCGCATTTATTAAACGGGCCCTTAAATAATATAAAATATTTGGACATTTCCATCAAAAATAAATTTATGAAAAATTATTTAAATTTTTTGGATCCAAATTCGGGCCAGTTTTGTAATATTAAAAAAACCCAAAAAAACTTAATTTATATTGGTATTTCTGTGCAATTAATTGGTGTTTTATTAAACCATTCTGTTGGTTGTAATTATTTAAAGAGCTCATCATTCATTCGTTCAATAAACATTGCACTTCGAATGGAAAATGAAGGTACTTCTAGTAATAATTCTGGAATGAAAAGGCTATTTACCCCTTCAAAAATTTCCAAAACATTGACAAAGGAATATTTTACGCTAATTGGTAACATGACAAATTATAAATCTGGGTTAGATATTTTATTAAAATCTGGGATCTTGAAAAGCTTGCAAAAAACAGTTGAAACTAAAGGAAGAGGCGATTTAGCCTTGCCAATAATAATTTCTTTGGACTATAATCTAACGACAACAACTAGAAGATTTTTAAGTAAAGTTCTACATTTTGGCACAAAATTGATTAGATTACAGGCAACAGAGCATTTGAAATTCCTATGGAGAGCTGGCGTCAATGATTTTTCTGATTGGGCAATTAAAATGTTGGCCTGGCAATTAAGAGATAACGACGTAACTGTGGCAAGGGCTGCTTTAGATTTATTAGATGAATGCTGCACGAGATCACCCAAATGTTTAGAAACTTTAGTTTCTTGTAAGCCAGCAGATCTCAGTAAATTTGGAATTAAAGGAAAAAATTTATTAATTACTTTGCTTTCAACGCCTAAGGGGTTCGACTATTTAAAGGAAATTAAATATATTGACCAAAAATTAATTTATTGGGAAAAAAAGGGTATAATAGATTACGTTAAGGATTTAGATCATTATTTAACTTCAATTTATAGTTATAAAAAGTATAATTACAGTGATAATATTGAAATTCCCTTGCCGCCCCATTTCTTTGCAGAATTAGTTAAAACAGAAAAGGGGGCGAATATTTTACTAGAGAGGAAATTAATACCTAAATGGATAAATTTTTTATCTAAAATCAAATTGTTAAAAAATTCTTCATTAGATATACATAATAATTTGAATGATTTAGAGGAGGGGAGGATAGATACTGAAATTGCAAAAAAAGAAATGAAAATGAAAAAGAAAATTGAGAATGAAGTTAAAATAGGGGGTTCTGATAATGAAAAAGAAAATAGCAAAGAAAATAAAAAAGAAAAGAAAAAAGAAAATAACAAAGAAAAGAAAAAAGAAAAGAAAAAAGAAAAGAAAAAAGAAAAGAAAAAAGAAAATAGAAAAGAAAATAGAAAAGAAAAAAGAAAAAGTCAAGAAAAAGGAACTAAAAAAGGAACTGGAAAGGGAAGCGAGAATGGGAATGGGAAAGTAAAGAAAAAGGATGAATTTTTATTTAATTCTTTAAAAATCCGAGCAATACTTTGGACTATTGGTAGTATCGCATCTTCAAAATTAGGATATAAAATTTTAAAAAAATATAACCCAGCAAAAATCATTTCGAACTTTGCTTTAAATTCAAATCAAATGTCAGTGAGAGGAACTTGTATATATGTGATGGGCTTACTCTCAGAAATCGATGAAATTCGAAAGCAATTAAATAAATATGGGTGGGAATACCCTTCCGAAAAGGGTAATATGATCGCAATACCAACACTTGAAAACCGAGTAAAATTTTTCTCTTACGACCAAGATCAATATTTAGGATCCTATCCGAAAAATTTAAAGCAAACAATAAATATCGATTATTCAACTTTAAATACTGAAAAAAACAATTTGATCAAAAATTTAAAAGACATTGGCAATACAATTAATGAGGATTCTTCAATGAAGAATTTACTAAAATTAAAATCAAATCACCCCGAATTATTTTTGGATCCCCATTTATTTTATATTAGTTATAAAATGTTGGAATATTATAAATTCAGATTCTCTATCCGCAAGTTTTTCCATTTTTTGTTCCGCGATATCTTTTTAACAGAAAAAAATTTGGATAATTTACACAAAAATTTGTTTATTAAGAAAAAAAATGAGACAAATAATACAAATATTAAAAATAATCAAATTGGGTTTGATTTGTCAGATTTGTTTGAAAAAAAGTCTCCAAATGAAAATGAGCAAAATAATGTCAAGAAAATTGAAAAGGTAAAGAAAAATAAAACTAAAAAACAATTATATTCTTTTGAAAGATTAAAACAATTGCCTTTGCCAGATGGGGTCAATTCAAAAAACCTGATACATTTTTTAAAAGATGAAGATTTTGATAGGGCGCTTAGTTGTTCAAAACAAGAATTTTTAACTTTGCCCAAATGGAGACAAATGCATAAATTAAAGGAATGTGGATTACTATAATGCTAATTGTTTTTTTGTTGTTGTTGTTTGTTTTGTTGTTTTTTTTATCTTTCTATTGGGAGATTAAGTCTTTTTTTATTTGAATTTATGTTATATATATATATATATATATATATATATGTTAATATACCACCATTTTGATTATTTAAATTCAATTTACTAAAATTATAAATCAATAATTTTCATCTCGTGATCATTACTAAATTATTTATCCAAATAAAATTTTTGTTTTCTTTTTTAAAAAATTTCATTGTTTATCTTCCTCATTTTTTTCAAAGTTATTTATTTAGTAATACAAGATTTCATCAAATTTTTTTTATTAAATATATCGGAAGAAAATGATTGTGAAAAAGATCTTGGTTGAATTGTTCTAAAATAAAAAAAGAAAAAAACCCTAATGGCCATTATTACTGATTATAATCAACAATTATTTGAATCAATCCTAGATTCTTTTGTTTATCAATCAATTAAAATAAATTTGTTAAAATGATAAAATGAAGGTTTCTTGGGTTATAGACGTTCAGTGTAGATCAAAGCATTAGATTCAAAATCTATTCATAAAATACCCTCGGTGTTTTATTTCAAAATGACCTTCTATTTTGTGATATTAATCGATTGATCCTGAAAAATAAAGAAAATTTCGTTTTGGAATATTCTAAATAAAACTAAATTTCAAAAATTTCCTCACAGTTAAAACGGTCCAAATGAATTAATAAAATACAATTTCTTTCAAATTGGAATTAATTATTTTGATAGTTTGTAAAATATGAAAACCATTTTTTCATATGTTAGTTTTTTTTTTTCATTTTATATTTTCAATTAGATATTTTGTTTTTTTTGATCTACATATTTTTTTCCAATGATTTATATTATGTTAAATTCAAGTTGAGGTTGTACAAAAGAGAAGAACTCAAATAAAATTAGTTGAGGGGATCTAAGCTTTTGATGAATCAATAATTCCTAAGAGAATTTAAACAAATAAATCAATATATTCTTTTTGTTCGGCTTTCTTCAAATAAACTTTGAATACACAGATAATTTATTAGTATTGATAATTATTTGTTTGTTTAGTTTTAGGGTATTGTAAACTATAAATAAATTATTTTTCAGTCAAAGGGGCCCAGTTGTAATGGTAAAATACATGTGTTTAAATGGTTTGCATAGAGATTAGAAGAAAAATTTAATTTTGGAAATTCTCAAAATTGAAATCTTTTTTTCACATTTTTGTTTTTTTCGATTTTTTTTTTAAAACATAATTCAGTTGCAAAAAATTTTTTTATTACAAGATCAATAGTCAATTGGTAAAAATGTGTTATTCTAAGGTTATTGAAAGCATGTAAAGATTGTTGAGAAATGATATTGATTTCTATTGCAATTCTATTCGATCTTTGATCCTGATATTTGTTTAATAAATGTGAAAAATTTTCACTTCATTTTCATTTTATTTTTCAAATCGAGACCACAAATACCAACAAACTTTGTTTGGGGGTTTGATTTGTAAAAGAAAAGTAAGGAAAACGAAGTGAAAAATGTTTCATATTTATTATTCAAATACCAATAGATGGTCAAAACGAACATCCTTGTTTTTCTCAATAGGTCCCTAAGAATTTGAGTTTTTCCATTTTTAAGAAAAGCCATTGATTAATTAGTTTTCTTTCAGGTATATATCAACAATTCTTTGAGGTGTATTATTCTGTTTATTTCTTATTTGTTCTTCAAAGTTCAATTATATAAAATAATTTACATTTGAAAAAAACCTTGGGTCACTTTGACTGAAACAGAGTTTAATTGTGAACATTCCAATTGGTGAATGGGTCTAATTTGGCATTTTTTCTCCTATTGATTAAATAAGATTATTTTTTCCCAAATTGAATTTTGGTGTGTTAAATATTTTGAATTGGGGTTTATTGTTTAAAATATTGAATTGTTCGTAATTGTAGCTATTATTGGTTTACAATGGTTTTATCCGATATTCTTATCTGAATAATTTTTTAATTTTTAGATTAAAATTATTTTTTCTTTTTTTGTTTAATTTAATTTTTGTTATTTTTTTTAATTTTTTTTTACTTTTCTAAAAAAAAAAAAATTCAAATTCAAATAAAATCATTTTCTATTAAATTACCTAGGCATTAATTTGAACTTTTTGGAAAAAATTAAAACTAAAAGTAAAGAATTATATTATTATTATTCAATAGTGTAAATTATCCGCTAAATTCAATTTTATTTAAATTTATGAAAAGAAAATTATGATTAAAATTAAAGATTCATGTTTGGTCTTGGATAAACCTAAATAAAATTTATTGTTAAAAACCAAAAAAATCAATTTACTAAAGGAAAAAAGGAAAAAGAAAAAATAATAAGAAAATTAAAAAAGTTTAAAAAGTAATTTGTAGATAATAATATAAAAATAATACTCTATTTATATAGTTGAATGAGAACACCAAACATCATAAAAACAATACTTTTGATTCATTTGATTTAATTTAATAATTGATTATGAATATCTATTTTGGTGCAATTATTTAATTACTACAATTTCTTTTTTCTTTTTGAACTGATTTGTTTTAAACCATTAGTATTTTTTATCTTGGCTTTTTCCTTTTTATTTTCAAGTTAATAATACTTGTGTGATTCATTTTTTAACAACTATTAAAATTGAGATTAATTTGAAAACAAAGTCCTAGATCAATAAGCTAAGCACCAAAAAAAACATAATCAAATCCCTAACACAAGATAATCTTTTTTCATTTTTTCAGGGATTATAAGCCTTAAAGATCAATCATTTGTTAAAAAATCTTTTTCATAAATCTTGATATAAAATATTTCTTGATTCAGATTGTTTATAAAAATGGTAATTGGCTTCAGAATTACAATTCTAACAAGTTTCCATTTTAGAATAGAAACAAAAGTTATAATTGAAAAAAAAAAAAAAGAAAAGAAAAAAAGATTAGTAAATGAATAAAATATTTTATCGGGTTTATTTGTTTCTGTTTTTGGAGTATATTATTTTTTTATATAAAAAAAAATAAAAAGTTCTATAATACTTGTTCTCTAAAACCAAATAATTTTTAACAAATACCATCATCAAATAATGAATAATGATAGATAAGAAATTATTTAAATTATTTCAATTTATTTAAAGGTTTTTAATCAAAAAGGATATGATATGATTAAATAAACCAAAATAATTAATCTAATTGAATTTGAAATTCAATTTTTTGAGATTTTTGTTCTTTCTTTATACCAATTGTTTATTTTTTTTGTTTTTGGATTTTTCTTTTTTCTTTTCTGATGAGTCTTCTCTTTTTTTTACGTTCCTTTTTCTTTTTAAGATGAGCAATATCCTTTTCGGATCTATTTTTGGCGTCCTTTCTTCTTTGATATCTTGTGGCTTCTTTTCTTCTTTGCTTAACGATGTTTTTGTACCATTCCTTTTGTTTTTTGTTCTTGAGGAATCTGGCTCTCTTTTGGGAGATCTTTTCACGTTTTCTTCTTAAAAGCTTTGGGGTGATCAGTCTTTGGATTTTTGGTGCCTTGGTTTTAATTTTGCCGCCTTCATTCTTTGGTTGGACTTCTCTTCTGATGGCATATTTACGGACGTCTTCGTCTTTTTTTAAAGCAAATAATTTTCTGATGTTGTTGGCTCTTTTTGGCCCGAGTCTTCTTGGGACAATGCTGTCGGTAAGACCGGCAATGTCGTTTTCACCTTTTTTAACAACAATTAAATTGATGACACCTAGATCTGGTCCTAAGATACATCCTCTTACGTTACGTCGAATTCTTTCACCTTTTCTTTTTGGTCGGTAACATGGGTGGCCTTCTCTCAATAAGAGTCTGGCACGGGTGGAAACAAGGACACCTTGCATCATTGGGAAACCTTGTTTGTCATTTCCCCCTGTGATTTTGAAAATGTATCCCTTGAATTCTTCTCCAAGTGGATCGCCAATGATCTCTTGACTGATACGTTTTTCCCAGAAATAAGCAAGCTTTCTTTCATCGTCAATGTCGATGACTTTTTGTAATCCAGTGACTGGGTTTGCAATATTAAGTTTCATTTCTATTATGAATAAAGCACATTTAATTTTTTTTTTATTTTTTAGGAATTTGTTTTTTGTTTTTGATAGAAAAAAGAAAAAAAAAAAGCAATAAATAAAAAAAAAAAAAAATAAAAAAAAGTTTTTTTTGAGATCAAAACAAAACAGGTTTGATTTTGGTTAAGCCCTTTCCCTGTGTTTTTTAGGGAAAGAGTATTGGGTTTGATTTATAAAAGCAATTTACCTTTTCAAAAATAAACAGTAAAGATTAAACAAAAAAAAATGAAAAACTATTTTTTTTGGGCTTTCTGGAAATTAAAGTAAAAATATCAATTAATAGAAAAATCTAAATTTTGTTTAAGATTGAAATTTTGATCACATACCGTGTTTATTATTCCACCATTTTTTCAAGTTTTTTTATTTTTGAAATGATCAAAAAGAACTTTATCTGATTAAGGGGAAATAAAAGAAATAATTAAGGCATTATATCAACTCATAACGATGCAAATAAGGGAATCTACGTTGCTATCTAAGAAAAAAATATTAATTTCCAAAACATTTAAAAGTCACTAAAAATTCGATTAGTAAACCAGTTTTGCTGTTAAATTCTAAAAAATATAAAAACTTTTTAATGTTGTGGAGAAAAAATATCAATTGTTAGGAAAAAAAGTGAAACACCATTTTTAATTGGGAACATTAATAAAAATGAAAAGTAAGAACAATGAAAAAAAGAATAAATAAATAAAGACAAAATGAAGTATTCAGAAAAATAACAGTTTTTCAAGACTATCTTTTGGTTTGGGCTTTTCTTTGGTAGATCAATTACTAAAAATTTGTTCAAAAAATTGACTATTTTTGAGATCTCCAAAATCACAGGAACAATTTCAATAAAGCAAGTAGATTTAAATTGTATTTGTTGGGTTGATTGAAAATAATATAATGGATTATTATTTGAAAGTTAATTGGTTTCAACTTTTTATTGATTTTACTCTACATTTTCAGTAATGTTCACAATTAAAAACCATGTTTCACTTTTTTTCCACAACAGTTATTTTTATTTATTTTTGTTTTCAAGATCTTTTTTACTTTCAGTTATGTGTTTTAATTTTAAATTTTCTGCGTTTTTTATTTTTTCCGATGACAATTTTTCCATTAAAAAGAGTGTTGGTAATGATAATAAGGGGATTGGACCAAAAAATTGAAGATAATTTTATTTTCAATTACCAATTTTAAAAGTGTTATAACTTGACTTTCCTGCAGTCCACTGACAAAAAATATGTTTAAAGATCAACTTATTTTACAGAGTTTATAAACATTTAAATCAATAAAATGGTTCTTTCAAAGCTAATATAAAAACAACTTTTCATAAACAAAAAAGAAGTACAAATTTTCAAACTTTAACATAAATTTATTAGTATTTATAAATTTCTTCATTTAAAAAAGACACTTGTATTAGTAAAAAATTCAACAATTTCAGAAAAAAATGCCTCTTGGGATTAATTTGAAGATCAAATTATTAATACTCAAACTTCAAAGTTGAAAAATATCTTGTTTAAACTTGTCTATATAAGGGGATAAGGAGCTAAA
Source organism: Anaeramoeba flamelloides (assembly GCA_027625915.1). Classification (NCBI taxonomy): domain Eukaryota; family Anaeramoebidae; genus Anaeramoeba; species Anaeramoeba flamelloides. Next base: position 2,894,264 of record JANTQA010000032.1, on the reverse strand, counting down.
AATTCAATTTTTTTCAAAAAATAAATAATTAACTTATAACTTTTTTTGACAAATTATTTCTCATCTATAAAATTAGTAATATATTGATAATATAGCTTTTTTTTATCAAAAAGGAAACAAAAATAATCAGTATTTAAGTTATTTATTTTAATAATTCTACATTTAATTCTTGAAATTAAAAAAAATTAAAATATAAATTACTATTTTTTGTTTTCTAAATATTACTTTTTAAATTAGAATATTATTATATCTTGTTTTTCTTTTTTGGATTTGAAAAAAAGTAAATTAAAAAAAAATTCCATTAATTAAAATTATTTGTGTATTACATAGTAATAAATCTAATAATTTATTTTAAAAGAAAAATTATAAGATAATTTTTGAGTTGTTTGAATCATGTGGTACTAATATAATTTGTAATCGATTGCGTCATATTTTAATTTTCGATGAATCTAGGGCTGGGATAATACTTTAATCAATCTTGTAAATCCGTTCAGTGTTTTTAGTCATAAGTAAGTTTTATATATATATATATATATATATATCACAGGTATTACGGTTTTTCGTTTTAAAGCGATGAAAGACTTATAAAATCGCATTTTTTCGATCTTTTACATGTTTTTTCGTTTCATTCGATGTTTTCGTTTTTTTTTTTTTGAAAAAGTCCTCAAATTCTTTTGAAATCGGACCTTTCGTTTCTGGGATGTGAAAAAACAGATATGAAAAAACTCAAAAACGGCGAAAAAACACCAACGATATCTAGCTAGGAGTAATTGTCTCAAATGTGCTAGAAAACAATTTTAATTTGAGGTTTCCCATTTAAGTGTGGTGATAGTGATGCTTTGGTTTTAAAGTCTATGAAAATAGTTTGATTTTCTATTTTGAAAACGTCAAAATAATACAAAGTGAATTTCCGTTTTAAACTCTTTTAAAACTTTAAACACTGAGTTAAAAAATTATCTTTTCAAAATAAATTACAATTTGAGGAGGAGTGGTAGTTCAAATTTTCAATTTTTCAAGATATCAAATTAGATCAGCTTAACCAAATTTTTTACATTGTGATTACACTTACATTATAATATTTTTTTATTGATCACAAAAAAATATTAAAAATGTTTATCATAAAAAAAATTTTTTTTCACAATTACTAATTTGGAAAAGGTGATCAGTAATTTTTTTTGTTATATGAATTCTACTACAACTTATGAGCAAGACAATAATATTAAATTTTTTTAGATAATATAAGCCAGTTTAACCATATTTTTTTACTTAATCATTATCATATTTCTCTTTTCTGAACAGTTATTTCTTTAAGGAATTACTTTATTAACTCTCGTACAAAAAAAATAATTTCATATTTTTATTATTTATTTTTTTACAAAATTGTTTTCAAACAATTCTTTTGTCACTTTTTTTCAAAATTGGGGCTTTCTGCATTTTTAAATAATATATTTCTTTGTTCAAATAATGGGAAAATTTCAAAGAATGTTAAAACACAAGTAATAACTCTTTTCACTTTTTTAATTAATGTTAAGAATTCTATTAGTATTTCTCTATTAAATTTAAAAAGTCTCTATTATTTATTTACTTGAACATAACAATTGGAAATTGATGAACCAACAAAGATAAAATTAGAACTAGTAACACACATAAAGAGAAGTTTATAATTAGAGTACCCGGTAAATTTGATATTAAAATCATTCGTATTTAATTGATTTTCTTTTTTGTTAATACTATTTTTTTGTTGTGATCGATCAAAAAAATTTCTTTTTAAAAAGTATTTAATTACATTAAAAAAATTTTAATTCACAATTTTTTGATAATTTTTTTTGTAAACAGCCCAAAAAGAAATATATACAATAAATTATTCTTCCCATTATTTTACATATTTTTATATTTTCTTTATTTTTTTTTTTTTGATTTTCGGTTATGATGGATTTTTGAGATATACTAAATAAGATAAAAAAATCTTTAATAATGTGAATTTTCGAAAAAAAAACGTTAATATAGGCAAAACACATGGTATTTACCTTTTTTATTTATCACTTAACTAAAAATCCCATATATATATATATATATATATATATATATCAGAGAAAGGGATTTTACGCGTCGCTCACGCGTGCGCAAACGCGTTTCATTGTATCAAAAAAATCGTCATACCTGTGATATATATATATCGGGATGCCTTGATATGTTAGTTTGGTATTATAAAAAAAAAATATTATTTCAATTAAAAATGAAGTTTTCTATAATTCACAAAAAAAGGGGTATAATTCGACAGAGTATAATGTTTTCGTTATTTGTATGAAGTTGAGAAAATAATCAATATATTTTTCTTGAGAGTATGATGTTTATATCGTCCATAAAGAAAAATATTTTGTTTTTTGTCGAAAAAATGAGTCAAATTGTTGAGTTATTATTTGTTGAAATAGTGTGGATCTTCAAGTAAAAAAATAAAAACACAAAAAAGAAAGAAAATTCTTTTTATTTTTTCATTCTTTGTAGATCTTTTAAGCTAGATGATTTTTTGTATTATTTAAAAATGTTTTAAAATAAGATATTCTCAATTCAAAAAGTTTAATTTATTCCAAATTTCAACATTTTTAAGTTTTTATTTTCTTCGTACCTTTTAAACTCTCAAAATAGCTGACACTCATTAATAACAACATATTTTAAATTTTATTTTTTTTGAAAGAAAAACAGAACTGGTTAATTAAGATCTAACGAAAATTCACATTTATTTTATTCCCCTAACTCTTCTGTTTTAATCTTAAGACACATTTCCAAGAACTGGGCTATTTATTTCCCAAAAAAAAAAAAACAAATAAAAAAAAGAAAAAATCAATAATACTCAAAATCAGTAGATTATTATTAAATCAAGATCTTTTTTCTAGAAATAATCAAAAAATTCCGAAAAAAAAAAAAAAGTTATTTTTTATAATTTTTTAGCTCAGTCTCCAAAAAAATAATAACTGTATTATGTTCAATAAGTATATATATATATATATATATATATATATATATGTGTGTGTGTGTGTGTGTGTGTGTGTGTGTGTGTGTGTGTGTGTGTGTGTGTGTGTGTGTGTGTGTGTAAACGAAATTTCATAGTAAATGTTCCAATTGTTTTATTTATTTTTTTTTTACTTTTTTTTATTTTTATTAAGATGAAAAACAAATATTTATAGTATTTAGAAATGAATGTTAAAATAGTAATTTTTATTATTATAATAGATAACTTGAATTTATCAAAATTTTTATTTCCAAAATTTGATTTTTAATGGGTCAAGGATTTTGAAATATAGTTCTATATGAAATTCTTATTAATTTAACACAAAAAACTTTTTTTTTTGAGAAAATTTTTTAAAAGTGATTTACTTGATAATGAAAAAGGTTATAGGTATTTTCTGTAAGTTGATATTATTTATATGAATTTTAAGATAATTATTGGTATAATAAGATATTGAGTCAAAATATTTTGTTCAAATTCAAAAATTATGTTGATTTTACAAATATTGTTTTTTTGGGGTGAATTTTTTTTTTACTATCCATATTCACAATTTCATTTTTTAAAAGACCAATTAAATTTCTTTTCAGGTATCATAGTATTTAGGATGAAAATAAAATATACTCAAAAGTCAAGTGGGGTATAAACTTATTAAAACGGGTAAAAAAATCAATTTTAATTGTTTTTTTTTTTTATATAAAGTTTTTGATAAATAAATGTTTTTATTCAATACTCTCTATAACTTACAAAAATAAAAATTACAAAAGTTGAATTTCCTTGAACTCTCAACATTTCAAGCGTTTTTATTAGTAAAAAGAAATTATTCCAACTTTTAGAGAACATATTTTTCAGATATTTCTTGAATCTGTTTTTTCTACATATTTTTGGTTTAAATTATTTAATATTTCTTTTGTGATTATAAAATATAAATAATTAGTGAAATTCAAATAGAAAATATTTCTAATTTAGAGTTTTATATATAATTTTTTTGCATAGTTGTTTTATTTTCAAAAATTGAATCTTGATGTTTCAAAAATTTGAAATGGAGTTTCAAAATAAAAATCTAAGATCATTCTGACTCAGAAATATCAATTTTTAGTCATATTCTCAGGGTAGAATTCGAATATATGAAAATTTTGGAAAATCAGTGATATACGATCCAAGTCCTTACAGGGATATACAAAATTCATGATTTAGGCTTTGTTTCTAATAATTATTCTGAAAAAAAAAATATTGATTATTTTCAAAAAAAAAAAAAAAAAATTGTTAGATTTTTTAAGATTAAAGTTTATTTTTATTAAAAAATGATGTCTTCATCGATTTTTTAAAAGAAAAAATAAAATAATAAAATATATTATTAATACTTTGAATTTCAAATAGAGCAAAGATTATATTAAGAATATTTTGTCTTGATTTTTTAAGGTTTTTTTTTTTTTTTAGATTGATTTTTTAAATTTATTTCTTTTTTCTTCTTTTTCCCTTTTTTGACTTTTCTTTTCTTTTCTTTTTTCTTTTCTTTTTACCCTTTGGTTTTTTTTCTTTCGCTTTCTTCTTTGAACGTGAGCTCTCTTCTGAAGAAGAAGATGATGATGATGATGTACTCTCGCCATTTGTAGAATTATCAGAAGAGCTTGTTTCTGAATCGGAATCTGAGTCTGAGCTGGAATCTGAGCCCGAGCTGGAATCTGAGCGCTCTTCAGATGTGTCTTCATCTGAAGTTTCGCTACTTTCACTTTTTTCATATTTTTTATATTTTTTTTTCAACAAAGATTCCCTTTTTTTTTTATTTTTTAAATATTTCCTTTTTTCTTTTTGGTATTCAGTTTGTATTTTAGCATTTTTTGAAGATTCATCTATTTTCTTTTTCTGAACTTTATTGAAATCTTCCTCAACTTTTTGAAATTCCGTTTCCAAATTTTTTTTTTTGGCTAATATTTTTCGAAGTGCCTGTTCATTTTTCTTCAAGTCCTTGTTAGAATATTCTATTTTGTTATTTAAATTATCAATTTCTGTTTGAATGTCTTCATTTTCTTGTTTGAGTCCCACTTTATTCCTTTCATGATCTTGGATTTTTCTTTCAAAGGTTTGTATTTGTTGTGCTCTAAGTTCAAGTTCTTTTATCTTTTGTTCTTTTTTTATTCTTTGGAATTTGGAAATTTCTTGAAAAAATTTTTGATATTCATTTTTTGTTATTTTGTTGTTATCTCTATGTTTATTCTTGATTAAGAAATATGTGACATCAAGAAAATTAGAACTCTTTAAATGTTCATTAAAGATAGATAATAGATATTTTTTCAATCCATCAGTATTGAAAAATGAAATTAGCGTGGGGTTTTTGGATAATTTTCTTTCATTTGGATCAAATAAAATGAATTCTTTTTCTTTTGAATGGATTAATATGGTAATCATTTGTGTGTTTAGCTTATTAATTGTGCTTACTGGTTTGCCAAATTTCGAAGAAATTGCTTTCATTTTTTTGATGACATTATAAAAGTTTTCGATTGAGATCTTCTGTTTTTTGTGCACCTCTAATGCATTTTTATACCTTGTTAGCATTTCGTGTGGGCGTTCAAATCCCAGATGATTTTTGATATTATAAATACTTCCAATTTCCATTATTTGATTCAAAAATGTTAAATTTATTTGTTTAGGTCTGCCCAATAATCTGAATGCCGCTTCGGTGGAGCTTAAGATTTTAGAGATCTTTTTCTCTCCAATATTTGATTCAATCATGCGCGCCTTGTACTCTTTTAATTCAACTCCTTGTAATTTCTGGTTTTGTTGATCTGTTTCTGTTTTTTCTTTTTTTTTTATAGTCTCTTTTTCTTTTTCTTTTTCTTTTTCTTTTTCTTTTTCTTTTTCTTTTTTATAATCTTTTTCTTTTTTATTTTCGATTTGTTTGTTTTTTCTATTATTTTTTTCTGTGGTGTCTTTTTGGGTTTTGAGGATCTCATTTAAATCCAATTCTTTTTCATTTTCTTTTTCTTTTTCTTCTTTATTTTCTTTTTCTTCTTTATTTTCTTTTTCTTCTTTATTTTCGTTTTCTGTTTTTTTTTCTTGTTTTTTTGAATCCTTATTTTTTTTTGAGGAAATAGGTTTGGCAATTTTCTTTTTTTTTGGGTTCCCATTAGAAGACGAACTTGATTCTGAGTCGGAGACCGAACTTGAACCAGAATTTGAACTTGAACCAGAATTTGAACTTGAACCAGACCCTGAACTTGAACCAGACCCAGACCCAGAAGACGAAGTGGAATTAGAGCCAGAACCTGAGCCAGAGCTAGAACCAGAACCTGAACCTGAACTAGAGCCTGAACCTGAAGACGAATTGGAATTTGAACTCTTGCTATCACTATTACTTCCACTATTTGATGACGAAGAATCTGATCCAGAAACCGAAGAATCTGATTTTTTTTTTTTTTTTTTTGGTTTTTTTTCTTGATTGTTTTCTGTATTTTTTTTCTTTTCTTTTTCTTTTGGTTTCTTTTCGGACATTCAATAAAACTTGTTTTTTGTGTAAAAATTGAAAAAATGTTTTGTTATTGACATAACACATAAATAACCACTCATCCATAATTGTATTGAAACTATTTCTGGATTTCAGAAACACCATTTAAAAGACAATTTAATTTTTTATCGACTACAACTGAATAAGTTTGTAGAAATCAAGTTCTTGGATACTGTTCAAAAAAAGAAATTGATTTAAAGATAAGTAAACAACAATAAGGAAGGAAATTCAAAAATAAATTGAAATTATATTGTACAAATAAAACTCTTTCATTTTTTTTTTAAAGACAAGCGAACAATTTAAATGTATAGTATCATATGTTTTAGAAAAGGGTTGGTGGTTGGTAATTCACAAAAATTTTTATTCAGTTAGATCCAAGAAGGAAAAAATAAAATTATTTTATCAGCATTTTAAATTTTTTTCGTCGTATTAAAAAATGTGAAAGAAGGTCAGTAATAATATTCTTTTTGGAAAAATTAGATTGAAAATAATTTTTAGAGGCTAACACTTGGTTGATAATTTTCTAGAATTGAATTAGCATGTGCGTTCAGTTGAGAGGGTTTTAAAAATTGGTTTTAAACAAAGAATTTGGTGGCAAATGGAAAATTTTAGTGATTATAATAAGTGATTTTCTGGTTTGGTTAAAATTTTAAAATATGAGATAAGTTTGATAAAGTATTTGGAATTTACAGAATTCATTCTAATCCCAATTTTATATATAAAATTCTTTTTTATTAATTGGCTTATTAATTATGAAAATAACCAAACTATTTATTTACTATTAGAAAGGAGTAATCAAAGAAAATTTAGCAAAAAAAAAGGGAAGAAGAAAAATAATAAATTATTAAAGTAAAAAAATATTATATCATTTACATGACCAAATTAAAAATTATCCACGTCCTGAAACAGGAGGAGTAAAAACCCGATAGAAAGATTATTAATAAATAAGATTCCATAAACTGTGATTAATAAATTGGTATTCCAGGACTCCGAAGAGTGGGGCACTATGTACCCGAATTTGTATATTTTTTTTACTATCTTAGGACCTTTTTATTTTCAATTTTTTTATTCTCATTTTTTCTTTATTGCCTTAAGTTTTCTAACCATAAGATCTTTGATGAAAAATTCTCAACAGGAACAATAAAGTTCGTAATTTTGATGAGCCAAAATAAACAAATTATTCAACTTTTTTACCAATTTTATTGTCTTTTTTCAACCCTTTGTGTACATTTCTTCAAAAACTTTACCACACAACTCTGTCCCAATTTCTCTTGAATCAAACAATTACGTTTTGATGTAAAACAATACAATCAAAAAAAATTATCAAATAATAATAAAAAATTTTTTTAGAATAAGATGTTATCGATATTCCATCTAAATATCAAATAGAGTAAAATATTATTCTTGAAAAAGTTTTTAGAGGTTTTAATTCAAGAAAAAAACAAAAGGTAAAAAATATCAGATTTTACAACCAAAGATATCAAAAAAAAAAAAAAAAACAATAGCTTCAAAATAACGATCCCCAAAGGAAATTTTATTATCAACAATCGAATTAAATAATGTTAAATAACATTTTGTTGGTGTGATTTAGAGTGTTTTATATTTAATCATTCTTTTTTTTTTTTTTTTTTAAAGTTTTTGGATAATTCCTTTTTATATTCCTTATTTTATATTTCCTAATTATAAAAAAGTACTATTTTTTTCTGATTAATATTTTTCGAACTCTAGTTTAATAACTTAATTCAATTAACCACTGGAATAAATTTTTTTGTAAAAAAACACTCTCAACTTTCCAAGATCGAAAAGATTTTTTGAAATTTATGTGTACATTTTTTATTTTTTTTGAAAAATTGGGGTTGAGAATATTATGAAATCAAAGAATATGTTAATATATTAAATTAAGCTATTTTTCAAAGACTTTATCTTTTTTAATTTAACTTTTTTTTAATTTTACCATATACAAATAAAAAACATTTGAAGACCCAATTAGTGCCTTTTGTGAAAATAAAATTCCTATAATTTAGAATTTGTTTTTTTTAATGAGTTAAAATAAGATATTTTATAAAAATATACATAAATTCAAGTTTGAATTCAATTATTTTGGCAGAAAATATTTTCAAGAAAAAGTTGAATGGAAACTTAATTTATTTTAATTTTTTTATTTAGTTCTTTTAATTGTTTTAATAAAAGGTTGTTGTATATTTTTCCATTTTTAGTGTTTTTTGGGTTGTAGGGACATATATATATATATATATATATATATTATTATTATTATTATTTATTTTTACTTTTTCAACCATATAGATAAAAAAAAATATGGCTATATCCTTAAAATAATACCCCTGAAATCAATGATTTTACCCCTTGATTTCCTTTTAGAATATTAAACGATAAGGTATCTGGAGATAAAATTAAAGTTTCTTCTTAATAATTAAAATAAATAATTTATTTTTGTAAATATTAAAAAATACTTTTATTATATTATAAAGAAATGATAATTTTTATTTTAAGTTCATGAATTATTTACTAATTATTTGCAAAAAAAAAACAAATATCTTGACAAAATCAATACCAATTGGTATTTTTCAGAAATTGAATTAATCTTCCTTCTTGAACTTGAGGCAAAATTGTGAATTAAGATAATTTGATTTTTACAGCAAAAGGTAATACTAAAATAAAAATAGTTGATCTAAATTCAATTTATCTTTGAATTAAATCTACACAAGATCCACAGTCAATAGTTCATTAAATATAACTATTTAGTAGAAAGTATGAAAATAAGATCTTAATAAAGATTCAAAGAGAAAAATATATGTGTAATCTCATTTAAAGGATCTAAGGTGAAAATGTTGTATCTTTTGAAGAAAAGTATTTCAAATAATTTATTTTTTTTTTGTGATTGAAATTATTTTTAAATTTTTGAATTTTAATTGTTAATAAATCAATTTCTTGGTACTGTATGTATTTAAAAACTCAACTTAAATCATACTTTTGTAAAAATTGATATATAAAAATTTCTTATTTCATTAAACTTTGAATTTTACAGCATTTCGATTTCAAATCTAAACTGAGGATTTGAGAAAGTAAGAACTTATTTCAATTTGAAAGTAAAAAACGTTATTCCCGAAATTAAGAGTAATTTGAATTCTTTTACTTGTGTACATTTGAAAATAGGAATATTTTGTTCAGGTTCTCTCTCAAGTCCCAAAAAAAAAAAAGTAAAATTTATTTTTCCATTTTTCGAACAAGATTGAAAGACATACAAACAGAAATCCAAAATCAAATTTAACAATATTTCTTTGTCCATTTGCACATAAACAAATCAAAAATAAATCACAAATCCAAACTAAAATGTCACTTCGACTTCAACACGATTGGGATCTTGAAACACCATTTTGGGTTCAATATACAAAGCCAAATTTAAGTAAGACAGTTCATGGGAAGATTATGGTGAGCGGCGAAAGCATTGGTAATTTCACAAAGGAAGTAAACCAAAAGATAAAGAATAGTGTTTGTGTTTGCTACACTGGTGTTGATCCACCACTTGTAACAGAATTTCGAAATCCAATCGCAACCTATAGCTCGATCCATGATCGAAAGTTACCGAACATTCATTGTGTCAATTTGTCATCAACGGGCGAGCTTTGTGTGAGTGGATCGGAGTCTGGGTCGCTTCAAATCTTTGAGACAAATTCAGGGACGATCAGAAGAACTTTAAAGTCTCACAGTATGGATGTTTATGAAGCAAAGTTTTTCCCTTCCGACAAGGTGGTTTTGTCTGCGGGTGCCGATTTTAGTGTCAAGTTATGGGACGTCACTGACGGGGAATGTGCAGTGAACTTTGCCGGGCACAGCCGAAGGGTGAACTGCCTGGAATTTGTGGAAAGGGGGAGGAATGTGTTAAGCGGCAGCGAGGATGGTACGATCAAGTTATGGAACTGTTCAACGTGCGACTGTATTCGAACCTTCCCCGAAAAGCAATTAAGCCAAATGTCAATCGGTGTCAACCAAATTAGTCTGACCTCCTCGCAAGGGCCATATATCTCAAAGATCAATTGGGCAGAGCTTGACGATCGAGAGTCAGGCACCGACGGGAAAGTTCTCTACGCGGCAAAGGATGATGGCTTTGTTGACATTTGGGATCTAAGAGCACCTCAAAGGGTTCATCAGCTGGACTCTTATTCAAAGCTCTCTCCATTTTCAGAGCATTTGTCGTGCGTAGGGATCGTGAACTCTGGGTTTAACTGCTATGCAGCAATCGGCAAATATATCATTATTTGGGACATTAGAAAATCAGAGCAAATCAACCAGGTCTGGGACCCAATTTGCACATCAAATATTTCTTCCCTTCATGAAGATAATCTTGAAAATTCAATTTGGGTCGCTACCGCAGACGGGGAGTGCTTTAGAATAAAGGACAACAAACGCACCCTTAGCTTATCAGGTTCAAATTATGAGCCAATAAATGATTTGTCTTACTCACATAATTCCCATCAATTAGTAACTTCAGCTAGAGATGGCAAAATTCGTTTGTATCGTGTTGATTAATTCTTTTTTTTTTGATCCATTTAAGAATTCATAAATTCTTTGTTTTGGCTTTGATTATTATTTGATTTTCACATTTTATTTTTTTTGTTTTTTTACAACAATTGGCTAAATGCTGAAAATTGAATCAACCCATTAAACAACCAAAAATTTTAACAAAATCCATATTTTCATCTATTCGTTTTGCTTTTTAAGGGAATGGAAATATTTCGTCAAACACAAAATCTCCAAATCATAATTGTTTCTCCTAAAAAATACAATTTGATTGTTTTTTCTTCCCCTTGATTTTCACTTATGATCTTCCTTTCCAAATTTCGATAAATATGAGAACAAAAAATATTTAATCTTATTTATCGAAATTCCAACGAGGCAATGTTAAGACCGTGGACTTGGGGAATTGAAAGTTTGTTTTTTAAATACAGCCGTTCCTATTCTAACATTAATTTTTATAAGTGTATCAAATTTTGGTGTTAATAGAGATTTTTTATAAATTAAATTCGAGTGGGGGAAAGTTCCCGATATTGTAAAAATATGACAGATATTTTAAAACTTTTTTCAATTTTTTTCTCTTTAATAAGTGAGGGGATTTTTTACAATTAAAACTTTCCAAAAAATTAACTTTTAAAAAGGTGAGTACTCAGAGTCACATTCGGTTCATATAGACATTTACAATAGTCTTGTAATGGTGTATTCTATATTATTAAATCAAAAGATCTGGCTTAAACCCAGTTTAATCAACAAAGTATTTTATCAATGTCAAGATTTTTCTTGGTTAATTGATTTTAATACTTGATGAAAAATCACTTTGTTCGGTTTTTAAAAAGAAAACAACTGAAAGGTAATAAATTTTGGATTTAAAAATTGAAGTTTTAATGTTTAATAAATTAATATACAAAATAATTCCTTGGTTTAAATTTTACCTTTGTTAAATTTAGTCTGATATAGTCGTATATTTTTTTATTACAGTATTAAAGTAAACTCCATTTCAAAAACATTGGCCTATTAAAAATCAAATTTTGAAAATAAATATTTTTATAAATTAAAATTATCTATTATCATAAAGAAATTATAATTTTAATATTTAGTTCTATCCACTAATAATATTTGGTTTTCATCTAAAAATAAAATAAAAAAAAGTAAAAAAAAAAATAAATAAAAATTGGGGAATTTGTTATATATTTAGTTTATTTCAATTATATTGATGGTTGTTTTATAATTCAATATATTTTTTAAATTATATTTAATAATATTCTTTTCTGGAAAAGGAAATCAAAATCTGCTTAGATCACAAAAATTTATTAATCAAATAATTTGAAAAAAGCACATTTATGTTCAAAATTATAATTCATAACGATTTAAATTGGAAATTCGGTGTTGATCTTTGGCAGTTTTTTTTTTTTCTAAAAATATCATGTTTTGTAATTTTTGATTTCTAAATTGTTTCTGTAACTCGTGTGTTGAATTGTTACTGATAGGTATTATACACTCTTAGAATTCAAAGACTCAAATTTAGCCACTTGAAATTTTTCCCTTGTATAGATTAAGTGTTTTTTAATATTTAAAAATTATCATTAAATGCAAAACCTAAAATAAGTTGACAATAACCCAAGAACATATTATTTAAAAAAAAAATTAGTCTATCGAGTCAAGCCATTAGGACAAACAATAATTTTATGAAATAGAAAAAATCTTATAGCAATTTTTATAAATACATATCGCCAATTAAAAGTCAATCAAGGTTTGATTTACAATATAATTTTTGAAATCAAAAATAAAAAAACAAGATATTTTTCGAAAAAAAAAAACTGCCAAAGAGTGAAACATAATTTCCAATATAAATAGTTGTGAATTCTGATACTGAATTATACTGTCTAAGTTACAAAGTGTCAACTTTGTGAATATTACAATCTTTAAGATTTGTGTGTGTGTGTGTGTGTGTGTGTGTGTGTGTGTATGGGTTATTTCCACAATAGTGTTCTAACATCCTTACTCGGTTAAATTTAGAGGGTTACCAAATAACCACTGATTAGATTAAATCAAATTAAATTGATTTTGTGCTATAGGAAAATAATTTATCTTAACTTGAAGAAATGGGTGCATTTGGGAATATCAAATTTGATAAGACAATTTTTTTTTTTTAAAATTGTGAAATTGAGATTTCCTTGAATTTTTTTATTTGAATTTTGGTTTTTCAATTAATAACCTTTAAAACTTTTTTTTTTAATTTTCATTTTTTGATATTGAAACACTTTGATTTTTTTTTTTTTTGTTATTTGAATTTTTTGATATTGAAATACTGTGATTTTTTTTTTTTGTCATTAACTTTTTGTAATTTTTGTTTTTTTTAAGGGACAAGTCTCCAATTTTTTTTTTTTTTACTAATTTCTAAATAGGTATTCCTGATCTAGGAATATGTTTAATATTGAAAATAAACAGGGGTTTTCAAATCTAAGTAATTGGCAAAAAAAAATTCTCAATCTCTATTAAATTCAGGATAAAAAAATTTAATAGAGATTAGACCCTTTATAGATTTTGTGCTTATTTAAAAACATGTGAATTATTTTTTGTTAGTTGAATTTTCTGCAATTTAGATCCGATGAAATTTTTTTTTCTTTTGGTATTGGAATCTTGAGATTTCTTTTCAACTTTTTTTCATTTAATTGAATTTTTTGCCAATTGAACCCTTATGAATTTTTTTTGGTTAATTGAATTTTGTCTTGCAAAAGAAGTGCAATTCCACAAGATCCCTTTAAGTGATAAGTAACAACTTGGGTACAGATCAGATAAATGGTAAGTATCTAGTCCTTTAAGTTTGGAATAATTCACTCCAAAAAGTATGAAAGATTACTCTAATTAAACACAATAATTAAGGTCACTCTATAAAACTTTTCAATTTCAGTTTAAAAGAATATTCAAAAAATAAAAAAAAAAATAAAAATAATAATTAAAAAAAAATTGAGGGTTTTAATTTTTATTGTTAGAAAGTATCAAAATAATATAATTATTTGTGATTTAAAAAAGAACAGATAGCAAATTTTATATTACTTTTAATTATTTTTCCGTATATTAGTGGATGAGATATCAACCATTTATATTATTTTTTGTATAGTTTTTCAAAGATAAAAAAAAATTTTTTTTTATCTCGTTTTTTTACCAATTTCCTTGGTAATCAGCACCACCTACTTTTCTAACTTCTTTCATGATATCTTCATATTCGAATTCACTTAATTCGGTACCCATCCTTTCGACGGCAAATTGTTTGATGACTTTTTTGACATCTGCTTTGTGGACGGAAACACGTGCTCTTCTCATGACACCACAGTTTTCACCAACCCATGTGATAAAAATGAATTTTGGTCTTTTGGATTCTTCGTCACCGGCAATGACACGGAGATATCCATAGACAACAAGTGTTGGATCAAAAAGAGATTTCATTTCATCAATTCCACCAGATCCGCTTCCGATCATTTCTAAGTCATTAGTTTTTCCAACATAACCACATGCCATCCTTTTTGAAGATGTAAATTAAATTATTTGTCAAAAAAAAAACATAAAGGGAGAAAAAAAAAAAAAAAAAAAAAAAAATTAATATATTTAACACAAAAACTCAAATGAAAAATAAAAAAATACAAACCAATCGGTTTCGGTGTTGTCGTCTCTGACATCGTTATAAGCTTCTTCAATTGCTGGGTCTTCTACGTTAGCCATTTGAGATCTAAATATTTTTTTAATAATCAAAGTGAGTAAAAGAAATCAAAAAAAATTGAGAAGAAAATAAGTTAGATTAATTTGCAAAAGAATAATTCTTGAATTGACAAAAAAAAAAGAAATTTGTTTGTTGAAATTTTATTATAAAACTAACGATAAAATAAGAAAATATTCAACTTTATATAACAGGGAACAATATACCAAAAAAATAAAAAAAAAAAAAAATAAAAAAAAAAAAAAAAAAAAAAGAAAAGGAAGGTGAACAAAGAAGAAAAGAAAGAAAGAAAGAAAGAAAGAAAGAAAGAAAAGAAGGAAGAAGAAGAAGAAGAAGAAGAAGAAGAAGAAAAAAAAAAAAAAAAAAAAAAAAAAAAAAGCAAATCTTACAATTAAGTTTTAGGAATAAGAAAAAAATGATTTTCTATAGAAAAATTTTTATTTTCAAGAAGAAATACTAAAATTCAAAAATAAGAGTGGCCTAAAAAAACAAAATGTGGTCTTTCAATCTGTTCAAGTTATTATTTTTACAATATTTTATTTAAAAAATTGTCAAAAAAAAATAAGATTAGATCTTACTATATGGCGACGATTCAAGTTCTCCATTCCCCCCAAAAATATATCAGTTTTTTTGACAAAACAAAAAAAAAAATAGTTGATGAAAACACTTTGAATACCTCAAAGAATTTTAAATTTTGACAAAGAAAGGGTACTTAACACCAACCTTCTTGAAAAAGTTTTTCTTGAAACATCTGCAACTAGTCTTGTTTGGAAAAGACTATGGTTTTTTGTATCTTGAAAACTTTTTTTTATTGGGTTATCATCAACACACGAAACTTTTTTAAGAAGTAAAGAAAATCACCTTTCGAATACCCGTGGTGGATCTGAAAAATACTAAATCTAAAACCATTTCCTCTCAATCAAATTGACTGTGTTCAAAATTTAGGTGAAATGTATCTCTTTTCCATTTTACACTTAAATTTTTTTGTTCTAAGGAAAGGAAGTTTTCAAGAAAGGAAATAACTTATTTCATAGAGTTGTTTCTATGAACCTCATTTGAAAAGGACTCAACCCTGTTCCAAATTTATTTTGAAATTACTTTTTATTTCTCTTTTTGCTTTCACCTCCTAACAGAAAAAACAAGAACTCATTTTTTTGTAAAGAATTAAAAAGTGTCTTATTAGTTATCTCGATCTAGGTTGTTGACATCTGAGTTGCCTTAAAATAATTTAATGACATTTTAGACAATTGTAAAATTTGTAGAGATTAATTATAATTATCAAAAAGGTTGCTTTTTTCCTTTTCCTCAATTCAATCCACAATAACTCGAATCTCTACATTTTCTGAATTTTGCAAAAGCTCTACTTAAATTTATGATCTTATAAAGATTACTATAGTGGTTCAAACTAACCGTGTTTGGAGCATAACCGGTTTATCAAATTAAAATGTTACAGTTTGTTCAATAATCCGTGTTGACTTCTATAAATATTTTTTTTCAAACTTTTAACTGGTTTTTTCAAAAATGTGTTTTTAAGTGTTGTTTTTCAACTTTTTTCAGTTGTTTTCTTTTTTTATCTGTTGTTTCAATGGAAAGTTTTCTAGAGTGTCTTGAATTTTAACAGTGAAGTATGTATTGGTTAGTATTGTACTTTTCATCAAGATATAATCAAAAATTTTTTTCAAAGAATACTACAAAATAATTTTTTTTTGAATAGAATAAAAAACCCAAAGATCTTTTTCTAATCAATGAGAATTGATATATTGAGAGATATAATTCACTCTCATTATAAAACGTTATTTTGTAAATTTTTAGCTAAAGCTCATGTTGTATTTTATTGGTATAAAATTTCAGCTGATTAACTTTTTTTTCTATTCTGGAATATTGTTTCATCTAGGATTCTTGGTTAGCCGATAATAAACCTCACAAAAAAGAACCAGTTAAATAAATAAAAGTTCACCAAATACAAGAGATGATTTTAAGGCTATTGGCTAAAGGTAAAAATTGAAAATAAAGTGAAAATTTTGGGATCAATTCTTTTTCAAAAAACTTGTAAAATTTTTAAATCATTTTACATATTTCAATAGATACCAAACAATTTTTCAGAAAAATCTTTATCTTTTTTACTGTTGTTTTTTTTTCCGATCAAATTGAAAGATTTGGTGGTTTTATTTTTTGGTAACAAGTTTGTATAAATTTGATTGGGTTAGTTCAAAAATAGATGAATGGAGTTGGAATATCGTGGGACGATGATTTGGTAAAAAGTACTATTGTAAATACTGTTTAATTTGTAAAAGAAAGTTTTACTTAACTGTATTTTTAATAAACAATTGAATAAATTTCAAAAACAACAATTAAAAACAAAAAAACGGATTACAGTCAGTTTCACTTTTAAGGCACAAACTTTCAACGAAATTTAAGGCACAAAAAAATCTCAAATTAAGGCACAAAATTCAAATTCTAGTAAAAATAAATTGTAAAAAAAAAAAAAATTTCCAAATTTTGTGCCTTAATTTGAGATTATTTTTGTGCCTTAAATTTCGTTGAAAGTTTGTGCCTTAAAAGTGAAACTGACTGTAAACAAAAACTTTCAAAATTAGCAATATTTGAATTCTTACGGTAAAAGTATAAGAAAAGGGGTTGTTAAGAATGTGAAAAATCAAATATGAATATAATAAATCTTAAATTTTAAATATTTACAACCCTTTGATGTTTTTTTTTTAAACCCAAAAGTTTGGGAGTGTTGGTTGTTTTGATAAAAAATTTCCTTTTCTTTATGAATCTATGCCATTTTTTACATTATTTGCATGTTTTAATCGCAATTAATTCCATTTTATTATTATTATTATTTTGATTATTGTTTCTTATTGGCCAAGAAGATTTGTAAACTGGACAGTTGTCGATTTTTTTTTGTTTTAACTATTTCAGAAAATTGGGATCTTTTTTTCATTTTTTAATGTAATTCTTTTACTTTTTTCTTTTTAAAGTTTCTGCATTTCTATTTATTTCTTAATGTCAGTACTACTAATAAATTGCAATTTATATTTGGAAATTTTGACTGAATTTTCCTTTTTGAAATTTTTATGCTCAAGCTTTGAATATAGCATTTTATGAAGTCAAGTGTTCACCTAATCTGCAAAATTCATTATTATTCAAATTATTCTATTCCCTGGAATTTTTGATAAGAAACAGTTCAAAGATTTTTTAAAATAACAATTGAACTAATTTTTTTTTGAAATTTATTAGAATTTATCAGTAGTACTTGGATGAATTTTTAAAATGTACGATTTTTAGATTTAATTATTTATGAATGCAAAAAAATAAAAATAAAAAAACACATTTCTTTAGTATGTTGAATTTTCTAAATGTGGCTTTACTCAAGAAAAAAAAAAAAAAAAGATAAATGAGTTAGATTTCAGGGAAACAAAAAATAAAGGTGGTTTATTTTTATAATTTAATTTTTTTTTCAAAAATTCAGGTATACAAAGTATAGATTTTAAAGTTAAAAAATAAAAAAAAATTATTTATGATGTGTTAACTTGCCATATTTTGTTTACCCGTTATCAGATAAAAGGGTGAAATTTATAAGATGTTTTCTCTAATTAATTATTTTTGGAATCCAACTTTTTATAATTTTTTTTAAGAAGTAAAATAAAACTAGAACGAAAATAAATTCAATCATTTAATTATTAAAATCAAAAGTTTTATCAAGAATTAGATACCTAAGAGTATTTTTCAATCTCAAATTTAGGATTATAGAAACAATTTTGGAAAAAAAATTATTTCAAAAAATGGTATTAAATTCTTAACAATTATCTAATTAATATACTTGGAACTTAATTAAAAACAAGATTTTAGAATGTATAAAGGATAATCTTTTCCCCAGTTTTCCAATGACTTTAATCATGAAACGAAAATTGTTGAGAATTTATACATGTGTTATTCTCAAGAACGTAATATGTTTGGGGAAACTCTATATGATTTGAATTATGATCAAATTAAAAAAAAAGTCAAAATGTAGCACAATAAAAGCGAGCACCTTGAATAGAAAAAACAATGCTTCAAAAAAATTATACGTCCTTTTACGTTTTTGTTTTCCAAGCGTACAAGAGAATAACATGTACTATACCGGATGGCCAAACCAATTTTGAAGTTAAATAACACGATATTTTCAGTCAAATATATTTTAGTAATGAATTTAGTTCGTAATTTTTAAAAAATATCAATTTCTTTATTTAATATCTATTTAAAAAAATTTTATT
The DNA here is from genome assembly GCA_027625915.1 of Anaeramoeba flamelloides. Classification (NCBI taxonomy): domain Eukaryota; family Anaeramoebidae; genus Anaeramoeba; species Anaeramoeba flamelloides. Next base: position 2,875,248 of record JANTQA010000032.1, on the reverse strand, counting down.
TTGCAATTAAACTTTTTTCATAAAAAAATTCACTCTTTTTTTGATAACATTTTTCAATTTGACCTTTTTTTATGAATTTCTTTTTTTATAGTACAGTCAGTTTTACTTTTAAGGCACAAACTTTCAACGAAATTTAAGGCACAATTAAAATCTCAAATTAAGGCACAAAATTCAGTTTCTTGTAAAATAAATTGTAAAAAAAAAATTACAAATTTTGTGCCTTAATTTGGGATTTTTTTTGTGCCTTAAATTTCGTTGAAAGTTTATGCCTTAAAAGTAAAACTGACTGTATAACTTTGAGAACCCCATGTAAGATCCATTTAAAGTTTATTATGGGCCTTTTCGGTCTTTTGATAGTGGTGAATGAAAAATTGAAAGATCCACTTTTATTCCGAAATACAAGATTCAATAATTCCCTGATCTATTCGAACAGATTCCTTTTAAATTCAGTTTCTAATGGAACTTATTTTAACAACAAAGAAACATTCTAAACATAATTGACTTCATATATGATTTAAATTCGACACGTTTGAATGTAATACTTCAAGGTTGCAAATATAGAAAGGGGAGAAGACAAATGGGTGATTTTTTTGAAATAATTAGTACTTTTCCCCAATAACCCGTGTTGATTTCAATAAATATTTTATTTTTTTCAGGCTTAAACTGTAGTTTTCCAAATTTTGTGTTTTTGAGTGTTGTTATTAAAATTTTTAATATTTTTTTGGGTTTTTACTTGTTGCATGAAATGAAAATCAATAAAGAGTCTGTTGGTCTAACAAAATGGAGTCTATACTTGAAAATAATACTTTCATTCTCGTATAAATAGATGAAAATTTATTTATTCAAAGACCCCCTAAAAATATTTTTTTTTCTAATTGAATGAAAAACCTAAAGATCTTTTTGTAACCAATGATAATTGAAATTTTTAAAGATCTGATTATATCTTCTTATTAAATTTTTGAAATTGAATTTATTTTATAATGATTTGACAAGGATCTTGTTGAATATTTTTAAATAGTATAAATTTTCAGCTGATTAACTTTCATTTCAATTCTGGAATATTGGTTCATTTAAGATTCTTATCTCGCCCAAGATATAACACAAAAAAGAATCAAATATATAAAAAAATATAACAAATTACAAAAGACGATTTTAAGGTTAATGGGTTGGACCCAGTTTTCTTCATAATTTCTAAATAAAAAAACCAATTTTGATAAAATTTGATATTTTATTAAATTATACCAAATACTTTGAGAATTATCAAAATAAAAAGGACAGAATTATCAGTCCTTCAAAATAATAATAAAGGGGGTTTTATTATAAAAATAATCCCATCCACCAATCTCCAAAAAAATCTAGAATAATAAGAATTCTTAGAGATCTGAAATAACTCTTTTTTATCTGACAAGTTGATTTCATCGAAGTAGAATTCACCCCGAGTCATTTATTTTAACTCAAATTCAATTTTTAAATTTAATTGTCAAGTTAAAAACTTTTTAAAAATCAAAGGAATTTTTGACAAGTAAAAAAATCAAAAGAAAACTAAAAATTCAAAGAGAAACAAGAAAAACAAATCCATAAAACTTTTAATTATCAACAACTATAATAGCACATCTCTTTAAATATTGGTATCGTTTTGGACTATTCCAAAGATGAGAGGAATTATTACCGAATTAAGAAAAAGTGAAAATTTAAAATGAGAGAATAACTTTGTTTGGTATAAAAAAGTTCCTACTTTGCTGATCATCTCATTAAAGAGAAGAAACTCGCACAACCGTTCTTTTCTTTATAAATATAACAAATCATCCAAATATTCGTTTCTTCACAAAAAAAACAAACTGTTTTCAAACAGAAGAAAAACAGAATAGAAAATTTTAATCTAGTTCATTCAGGGAACAAAGTAAAAAAGGAAAAGAAAATGAAATTTTTTTCAAAGAAATCTTTATTAAAAAAAATAAAAAATTTTGAAAAACATTTTTGCAACATTTAGAGAGCTCCAAACAGTTTTTCATAAAAGCTTGTTCCTCTTTTTTGTTTTTATTTTTAATAGATAGAACTGAAAGATTTGGTGGTTATGGATTCTGGTGAAAAGTTTTGATAAAATTTGATTGAGTAAGTTAAAAAATAGGGTGGTTGAACTTGGGAGGCTGTAGAAAAATGATTTGACAAAATGACCCCATGTAAATACTGTTTGGTTTAGAAAGTACAAGGTTTTAATGAATCTGTATTTTTACCAAAACAACAAAAAAACAACCTAAACAAAAAGTTCACTAAAAAAAAACCGGTTAAAAAAAAACAAGTTATTTAAAAAAACAACACAAAAAATTTTGAATAACACAAACAAAAACGTCAACATACGTTATTGAAACAACTATTGAAATTTAGCTCTCAAAAAAACTATGAAGAAAGAGAATATCTTCCTTATCTGTAGGTTTCAAAAAGGTTTACCATTAAAAGATTTACTCAGATATGGTAACATTACTCTTCCCTTTCTTTTAAATTTTTTGATCTATTTTCTTGTTTGAAGAAGAATTCTCTTTTTTCCTTTTTGTAATTGAACAAAACCCTTTTTGTCTTTTCGGTCTTTTACTGAAATTTGTTTTAAAATAGTAAAAAATTTTCACTTCTTTTTCCATATTTTTTTTGAGAATAGAGTTACGTAAAAAACTAGGTTGTAATTCGCGGCTATATTTGGAAAAGGAAGTAAAAATTTTTTCCCATTTATAATTCAAAGGTCAGTATTTCTTTTTCTAAACAAAAACACAAAAACAATTTAAAAAAATACTTAAAAAGCATTCAAATAACATTACACACACACCCTTATATTTTAAAAAAAATTTCCCATCTCTCAAACAGAGCCAATTTTTCTCGATCAAATAACTATATTTGTCAATTACTCTTGTAAAGAACAAAGAAAAAACGTCTTTTAAAGAAACAAACAAACGTGTATCTTTCTCACCAATTTTGTTTGGAAAAACTGTTTCTTCTCTTTCAAAAATATTTTATTCTTGAGGGATAAACATCAATATTGTGAACTTTTGACAAAATCTTAATAATTCCGACCGGTAAAAAAATCACAAAGTTTAAGATTGTTGAAAAAGAAAATATAAATTTTTAGTCAAGATTAACCAAATGTGGAATTTCTAAAGTGTGTGAGACAAAGTGTTGTTTACTGTTGTTAAATAAACTCAACCAAAAACATAATTTTACAGAGAAATTGACTCTCCAAAAAAAAAAATTTATTTTTTGTACAAATCCCTTCTCTCGAAAGAATTACATAAAGTATGCTCACCTCTTTAATTAGACTCTCACACGTTCAAGTATATGGAAACTTATTACAAACACCTATAAGGTCGAAACTTATACGATATCATGGCGGACATGGCCATCATGGACACAAACATGACCACGACCATGACCATTCAAAATTAAAATATGATCCTGATAACCCACAACATTTACAAGCCTATATAAAATATCAAAAAAGGATGCAACAGCATCCAAACAAAAACATTGAAAACAAAAATGGTGATTTATTAGAATTATTAAAAATCGTTTCGTCACCCGAAGAGGCAATTGTTGCATCGAAATTACCATTCATCCCTACAGATTTACCAGAGCTATGTAAAAATTTGAATATGGATGCAAAAGAGTTGAAGCCAATGTTGGATTCAATGGCTGACCGTGGAATCGTTTTTGATTTGCGCATGGGTGAAGATAAAGTGAACAAGTATTGTCTTGCGCCTATTGCTATTGGTATAGAACAAACTTTTTCCGATTTACTCTTTTTTATCTTTTTTTCTTTTTTTCTTTTTAACTTTTTCTCTTTTTCCTTTCCAAATTATTCGATTGTTTGGTTCTTCCACTCAATTTACTAAACCAAAATAATGATGATCGTTTGAAATTTGAAACAAATGTATTAATAAATACTTGAATAAATGAACAATTAAATAAATAAACAATTAATTAAATAAATCAATTGATTAATTAAACAAATAAACCAATCAATAAAAAAATAACCACACTAGGGATCTTTGAATTTATATACATGAGAACAAATAGAGTTACAGATGTTGATTTTAAACGGTTGTCGCCAGTAATGGATTCCTATCTTCGAAAATCACCCGAAATGGCAAAACTGTTTTTTGAAGGCGAAACAGCGATGGGAAGGGCAATGGTTCGAGAAGAAACAATCGGCTCAGAACACGGCTCTTATTTTTTTGATTATGAAAAAGCTACAATGGCCATTAAAAACTCCAAAATAATGTCTATTGGTACTTGTGCTTGTAGATCGATGCAAACAGATTTGGGAAATGCATGTGGCGCACCACTTCGTACATGGTAAGCATTCTTTTCGCAAGACCTATTTCTTTTATCTTTTTGAATTCTTGCTTTAATATTGCTTTTTTTTTCAAAATTTTCCAAAGTTTTATTATCATTTATTTCAAAGTACACCAGTCAAATTCTCCAAAATACAAAACACGACAAGAACCAATGAAACTCTATTCATGATTTATTTTCAGGGTTCACATTTTGATTCTTTTTTGAAAAAACCAAAATAATTCTTTTTTTGATTGCATGGAATCAAATGATTCTTTTTTTCCCAATGATAAGTCTCAACTCATTTCTTGTTTACATTCGTTTTTACAAGGAATCACATTAATCATTCTCAAAATTTAAATAATTAATAAATATTTTTTTTTTTATTTTCAAGAAGAATTTAATATTTCTTAAAAAAATAAATATTTAAGGTTTTTCTTCTCGGGATTTGAGTTTCCATCACCCTTTCATCAACCCTGAAGTTTTTAAGTTTCTTCCTGACAAGAAAATTATTTTTCTTTGAAATGGAATCAAAAGATTCTTTTTTTTTTTTTAATAGAGTTTTGGTACCAAAAAAAAATTCTTTTTTTGGTTCCAGTAAAATCAGAATAAAATAATTTTTAATATTTTTGAAAAATTATACTTCAAAGGTACTTTAACAAGTGAAAAATGTTTGATAAAAATTGATTCCTTGGAATCATTTTAATATTATGATTCCAAATTTTAATTTTTGAGATTCTTAAAATTCCAAAAATGGAATCATTTTGGGAACTCTGTTTATTTTTTTAAAAATAGCCCAAGAAAGTGTAAATGATTTGAAAGTTTTTTTCCGCCTAATATCATTTTCCCATTAAGCGATTAGCATCGCCCTCTATTCATCTACAATTAGAGTATGATTATCGTGAAATTGAGGGTAAATGATATCAGTACTCCCGAGTTTAATTGAATCTAAAAAATCTATGCTAAATATTATTGAACAATAAATTATTGGATTTTTTAGGAAGGATCATCATCCTTAAAAATTGTCAATTGTTAATTTTTTTTCAAATTACTTTCCTATTCTAACAATAGAAACCTAAAATAAAAGTAGTTACAATATTTAATAATTATGTTTAGAACCCCCAAAAGTTATCATTTTTTCATTTTTAGAATTCCAAGATTTACTCAATAATTATTAAGATAAAAACCTAAAGATTGAATATTTTTGTTTCCTTTTTCTGAAAATAGTTGCTTTCCTTTTCAATATATTTGTAAAAGGTGAAGAAATAATTTTTCAAAATAATCCCAGAGTCAATTATTTAATTATAAAAAAATAGAATTTTATGGCACTAATCTACTTAAAGAGATAAATTTTAGAAAGACATTTTTCAACTTTCAAGTATTTAGATTTATGACCCAACCTTTAATTTTGTTGCAAAATACAGATTTTGTTCTAAAATTCTTGAGGTTTTTTACTAATACAAGTATAATTTTTAATTGGCTAGATCGGCATTTATTACTATTTTACCAATCAAAATTTTAAAAACATCTAAACAATGGAACACTAATATGATTTAACTTCAATAGCAGCATATTTCAATTTTAGATTTCTCCTTCATAGAAGCTAATTCCTTAATAAACGAAATTTTTTATTTCAATTTCCCAAAATAGTTCTTGATAAGAAAAAAACTAAAAAAAAAAAAAAACAGATCTTCACAAACCAATTACAAAACAGCACTTTCCTTATTATATATGGCTTGTCTAAATTTGATTTTGAGAAAAAATTAAATTTTTTTATTTGGAATATCACAGCATTAAAATCTCTTTAAGTTTTATACTCCAAATTAAAAAGATGTTTTTCTATTTTCCAAGTAGTTGTTGAAAAGTTAACTCATTGATCTGATTCATCAACAAGTTTATTAGAGGTTTATTCTTAATGGGATGGTGATATTTTTAAAATTTAGGGAAAAAGTAATTTTTTCTAAAATCCACCAATTGTGTCCAGAATGAAATATAAAAGTCAAAGATATCTTATAAAAAAATTCACAAAAAAAAAAAATTGAAAATTCTCTTTTTGTCAAAATTTTATCTTTAAACTCAAACATTTTTTTTTTTTAAAAAAACGAATAAAGAAGGATAATGATGAAATACAACCAAAAACTAAATCAGTTGTTTTCTCTTTTAATCTTTTAAGGATGATTCATTGTGATGTTCTATGAATATTATTTTTATGAATAACAATATATTTATTAACTTAAAAGAATGCTGAAGCTTTATATATCTTATTAAATTTAAAATTTAGGGATTTTTTTTTTTAATAATTATTGTTATTTGTTTAAAAAAAATAAAATTGTGCCAATCCTATGAAAAAAATCGAAAAATTTGGATTAAAGAATTAATACAAATAAGCAAATAAAATAAATAACTAATGAATAATATATTTGATATTATTCGAAATAAAGAATTATTATTTAACTTATCATTAGTTAATGATAAAAAAATTATGACTCTTTATTGAAATTTCTAAACAAAAATTTAGAAATTAGGGAGAGAGCGAGAGGGGTGGAAGTGCCATCAAGTGCTTTCAAGTACCTTCCAATGATGTCAAGTGCTGCCGAGTACCTAGGTTTTCTTGAGGTTTTCTGTTTTATTTGTGAAGTGTTCTAGGTTTTTTTGGCTTTTTGAAATAAACAGAAAATTTTAATAAATTTTCGTTTTATTTCAAAAAGTAAAAAAAACCTAACGAAAATCTATTGATTTTCCATAGGTTTTCAACAATTTAAAAGAAATAGGAAAAATCGAAAAAACCTAACGAAAATCTATTGATTTTCAAAATAAATAGAAAACTCAAAAAAACCTAACGGCTGTAAGTGGAAATTAATTTCCTCCCTTCAAAATAAAAAAAAAAAAAAAAATAAACTCAAACATTTTTATAACCTCTCCAAAAAAAAGTCAAAAATATAATTGGGAAAAATATATTTTAAAAAGTGTGTTTTGTGCTTTTTATCAATGATTTAAACATTCTGGATTTTGGACAAAACAAAAAATTTCATTTTTAAATTTTTGGGATTCAAAATCTTGACAAATTATCTACACTAAGTCAGGCACTAAATATCCCTGCCCCCAAAAGTTCTTACAAAATCAAAATTTCAAATCATTAGAAACAAAAACAAGCTGGAATAGGGTTACACCAACTTTAAAGAAAAAATATTAAATGAATTTAAAAGATCTAATCTAAACCCTTTTTCAGTCAAAGGGGTCCAATTTTATTGAATAAATAGAACATATTCTATGAGTTTAAACAGTATTCTTCTCAAAATAAATTTTCAATTTTAGTCATTTTTTTTATTTTTTTTCATTTTTTCTCATTTAGTAAATTTTTTTTTCTTTTCTTTCTTTTTTTTTAAAGTTGATTTGAAAAAAAAAAAATGTTTGAAACACCAAATTAACATTAAGGAAAGTGATACTTAGCATATCTTTTAAAATTCAGACACTTACTATTAAAAACTCTTATTGTGAACAATTTTAATTTCCTCAAGAAATTGAAAATTTTGAACGAAAAGTTTCAATGAAAGTGCCCAAAAATTTTTTAATATTTTTTATTTTTTTCGAAAAAAGCAAAGTTTATTTGGGTATTTCTATTATGAATATCAACTCCACTCCGAAATTAATTATTTCTAAGCAATCTTGTGTCGTTGATTCTGAAAAAAAAATAGAATTTTTCATTTTTTGCTGAGCATCTTTGTGTGAAATGGAGTTTATGAATATGTAGAAAAAATACAGTGAACTTACCTCTGGCAAAATTGATGAGGTTAGATTCAAAATTTTCTTTTTTTTTTTTTTGATTTTTAAACAAGTTTTCTTTCGGGATAGAGACAATGCAACCCACAATTTAATTAATAACTTGTGATAACCTTTAACATTTTTTCATATTCCCTGTACAATCCTTAACTCTTTTTAAAAATTGGCTCAATTGAAACTCTTAGAGATCTTGAGATTAGTACTGATTAAATATTGATAAATAAAGTGAAAAAAAAAAAAAAGTTTAAATTTCATTTTCATAAAACAGGAATTAAAGAACGAGTCTTCCAAAAATTTCTTCTAAAATTAAAATGTTAATCTTAAGGAGGCACTTTGGTATACTATACGGAAAACTACTAATCATAAAAAAATTTTTTTAGAGACTTTAATAAAGAGAATTAAACATTTGACTCACAAAAAAAGCAAATTTAATTTTAAAAACTTGAACAACTAGGTACATCATAATCTAGGCAAAACTTTAAGAAAATTCCTTGTTTAAACAGAAAAAACTATCCTACAACATATTAAATAATACATCTCAATTCACAATTTGTAAAAATTTTCGGTACATAAATTGAACTGAAAATTATTAATATCAAAATCAATAATTTTCATTTTCCATTTCATTTGTTTATTTACTACATTTAGTTTCTTTGCTTCATTTAATTCATTTAATTGGCTAGTAGTATTCTAAGTCGAAAATTGCCAAATTTCGAAAACTGTCGAGGCCATCTATACTTATTACTTTTAAAAAAATTATCGAAAAACCAATTTTTTCACTTTTACCCAGTGGGAAAAATCATTACCCCTTAACATAAGAGGCCAAAAAGTAATTTTTTTTTTGTTAATTTGGTGTTTTTTTCTTAACATCTTCACCCACATTCTATTCTAATTGCCTCAACCTACCTAAGCACATTTCCACACCTCCCTACATACCCGCACATTGGATAAATCCATTTATACATTTTCGACATTCAACAGTTTTCAACACAAAATCCTAAATGCCAATTTTATTCATTTACTTCATTTAATCCATTTATTCATTTAATCCATTTATTCATTTATTCATTTACTCTTTTATTCATTTACTCTTTTATTCATTTATTCATTTATCAATTAACTCTCTTATTAAAAGTATGACATTTGGAACAGCTGCCGATTATATGATTAGACACGGAATTGCAGAAAAATCTGATAAATATGAAATGTTGGATATACTTGAAGAAAGTAAAAGCCACGGCTTGGTTCAAATCGGAGACAATACCAAACAAGCAGCCTTCATGTGTAATTGTTGTGGTGTCAACGAAAATAATAACCGTGATGAAGGGTGTTGTTGTGAATTTCTTAATTCAGTGAAATTTTACAAAGCAAAAAATGCAATTCATACTTCAAATTTTATTGCAGATGTTAATCCTAAAACTTGTATAGGATGCGGCGTCTGTGAAAAGCGATGTCCACTTGGCGCAATTTACATGGAAGAAGTAGAGCCCGAAATTCAAGTTGTAAAAAGCAACACACAAAGAGCCAACCTACTTGGAGAGAAGCCAAAAAAGAAAAGAAAAAAACGTAAAAAAAGAATTGCAAAAATCGATCCCAATCTTTGCTACGGCTGTGGTGTGTGTGCAACCTTTTGTAACCATGGCGCCTTGAAAATGATACCAAAAAAAGAACGTGTTTGGACTCCTGAAAATTCTTTTGATTACCACATTGCTAGATGTATCGAAAGAGGTAACCTCGGTGATTTATTAAACAAGTACCCACACAAATTCTCCTATAGAGCACTTGGTAGAATTGTAAATACTATAACTAACCTTCCTCCAGTAAAGGCAGTGTTAGGAATTAAAGGGGTTAAATCTAAACTTTTAAGTATGGCAGCTAAAGCTGGAAGAGATTAATTTCACTTTTTTTTTATTTTTATTTTTATTTTTTTTCTTATTTATTTTCTTAATCATTTTTTTTTTTAAATTTATTCTTTATTTTATTCCTATTTTTTAACATTTTCTTGATCTTTTATAAATTTATGATCATTCATTTCTTCAGGTATGATAAGAAAAAATGAATTCAAATTTTTTACATAATAATTCGAACTTTTTCTCAATAAAAGAATTTTGTTTTTTCAAAAACATTAATTGATTTATCTTTGTTCTGATTCCTTTTTATGATTAACTCCTCTTGCACATAATAATTATTTTATTTATTATATCATTTGAAAAGCAAGGGTTCCAATTATTTACAAATATTAGTTCATTTTTTACAAAAATTTTTTTGTTATGTACTTCTTGCATATATTTATCACCATTAATTAAAATTAATTAATAAACAAAATTCTAATAATTTGGACACAATTTAACAGTTGAAAGAATAATAATTGGCATACTTTAAATTCAATTTGGAAGTAATTTTGATTTTACAACCCGTTTCATTTTTGTCTTTTCTGTGGGGTTTTAATTTCCTTTTTTCCAGTTATGTAATCGGTTTGGTGAGATCATGAATTTTTTTTTCTATTATTGATAGAAAGTTAGCGTTAAGTTTGTTAAATTGAAAAATCAAATACAATTGGTGGATCATATCTTAACATTTGATGGATCAACAATTGTACGTAAAATTTCAACAAATTTACTAATACATTTTTTTCTTCAGCTCCTTTCATTATTTTGGACACATAAGATTTTGATTTTTTCGTTTCTTTTTTTTTATTTTATTTGAATAAAAACGATTACATATAAAAACTTTCATACTGGGTAAACTTAAATTTGGTTTTATATTAGGTTTGGAAAAATCTAATAAATTGAGTTTTTTTTGCATATTTTTGATTTTGGCCTGTCCAAATTTTTGGAATGGAGTTGACATACTAATCATCTATAAAGAATGTAGTCATCAAAGGCTTGAGAAAATTCAATGGCTCATAATTTTAAATAAAAAATTTTTCTCTTCTACAAGAGAACTACCGTTCCAACTCTTCTTTAAAAATTTTAAACTTATCTAGATTGGCCACCTATAATAAAATTATACTTTTTAAAATAAAAAATTCAATTTCGAGTATATCATAAGATAAAATTTAAAATTTCTTTTACTTGTTGATAAAAAATTTATTTTTGAAATAAAGAATTAAAAAAATTGAAATTTTATAATAAAATACAAGAAAATATTTGAAACAGACTTTACAAAATGATTCAATTTTTGATATTTTTACAATTACAAAAATTCAAAATCTGGAATGATAATAATAATATGATTCTTATGAAATCAGTTTTTATCGTCTTTTTATACTTCATACAGTATCTTTTTGAATAATATAAGAAAATACATTAAAAATGAAATTTATTCTTATTCCATGGAATTAAAAAAATAATTTTTTATTTATGGCAAAAAAATCTGAAATAAAATCAAAAGAATCTTTTTTATTTTTTAATACAGTAAAATGATTTTCTTCTGATAAATATACATAAAAAAGTTAGGATTGATGAAAAAATAATTAAAACTAAAATCTCAAGAAGAATAAATTCAAATGTTGATATTTTTACGAAATATTAAATTCTTTTGAAAAATTTTTAATAAAAATCATTTATGAATTATTAAAATTTAATAATGAAGGTATTTTATTTTTAAAAAAAAAATTTAAACAAGAAACAAGGCAAAACCGACCCTGAAAAAAAAAAGGTATCATTTTATTCCAGAGTACCTACAAAAGAATTTTTTTTATAAAAAGAATTAAAATGTGAACTTTAAATTGAAATCTACAACATCGCTCTAAATAAATAAATAAAATTTTTTATGAGAAATAGGTTTCACTAATAATAAACTATGTTTCATTTAAAGGGCCCCAACATTTTTTTCTAAATATCAATTATTTTATATAATTGACCTTTGAAATACAAATAAGAAATAAACAGAATAATACACATCAAAGAATTGTTGATATATGTCTGAAAGAAAACTAATTAATAAATAAATTTTCTTAAAAATTGAGAAAAAAAAATTCTTAGTACCCTATTGAAAAAAACAACAATGTTCGTTTTGATCTTCTATTACTATTTGAATAATAAATAGGAAACATTTTTCACTTCATTTTACATACTTTTCTTTTGGAAATCAAGTCCCCAAACGAAGTGGGTTGGTATTTGTGGTCTCTATTTGAAAAAGGAAATGAAAATGAAATGAAAATTTTTCACATTTATTAAACAAATATCAGGATCAAAGATCGAATAGAATTGTATAGAAATCAATATGATTTATCAAAAATCATTTCCATAGTTTCAATAACCTTAGAATAACACATTTTTACCAAGTGACGATTGATCTTGCAATAAAAAAAATTTTTGTAACTGAATCACGTTTTAAAAAAAAATCGAAAAATAAAAACGTGAAATAATGATTTCAATTTAGAAAATATCCAAAATAAAATTTTTCTTCTAATATCCATGTAAATCCTTTAAACACATGTATTTTACACATTAAAACTGGGTCCCTTTGACTGAAAAATAGTTTATCTTCTTTATTTCCCTTTTTTTTTTTTTTTTTATTATTATTCTATTTCCAAGGAATCATCTTAATAAACAATTGTCGATAAGGTTATAAATTAATCTTTCTTTCCAGATTTTCCATAAAAATATTATTCCAGGCCTTTAACTAAAATAAAGATTAAAAAAGAAATTGAGGTGTTTATTTATAAAATTATGATAAATAACATTATATATTTTCAAATATTCATTAATAATTTTAGAATGAGTATAATTATCAAAAATAATTTTCAACAACACCCAGTTTTTTGTGATCCCTCATTCAACAAATTCGGATCTAGATTTAAATTATCGGTATCTGATTTGTAATCCTCATAGGCAGTAATGGGCTTAGGTTCGATTACTTTTGACATTTCATAAAAAATTTTATTTACACCAAAACCAGTTTTTGCCGATGTTTCAAAAAATAACAACCCTTGCCCCTTTGCAAAATTGGACCCCTTTTCTGTTGAAATGATTCTTTTTTGTTTATCAATTTTATTTCCAACAAGTGCAATTTGTGCCTTGTTATCAATATTTTCTCTAATTTCTTCAATCCATAGTTTTGCCCTTTCAAAACTTGCTTTACTTGTTATATCATAAACAACAATAGCACCATGAGTCTCACGGTAATACCTATACAAATTCAAATTTAATAAGATTGATGTAAATTGAGAAAAAGAAGGATGGAATATAATATTAAAAAGAAAAAAGAATGAAGGAAAAATAGAAAAAAAAATTTTTTTTAATAAGCATTTATAGATATGTTTGATTAGATTAAAATTTTCCAATAAAAATAAACCACGATAATTGTTCTTGTAGATTTAATTTCTTCTATTAGAATACCAACAATTAGTAAAAAAAAATCACCAACTAGGATTTTTTTTGATGAATCATTTTAATATTTAGTAATTGATTTGGGTAAGTTGGAATTTTATCATATAAATTTGCCATAATTTTTTGAATAAAATTTTGAATCCTATTTACTGTAATATACAAAAATTAATTCCCTTGCCACTTTTTATTCTTAATGATACTGAGAAAACGGTTAAAATTGAGAATAATTTTTGATATTATTAAATTCCAATTCTAATAAATTTAATTTTTGATCCAAAAAGTTCAATATTAAAGAGACAAATTAACGCCAGACAATTTTTGGGTTATTTTATTGCTTTAAAAAGGTGTTATTATTTTTTTTTTGTATAAATTTAGCTGAAAGAATTTTTTGGGAAACTAAAATATCGATTGATTCAATACTGGTATATAATTAGTAGATGGGGAAAAAAAAAACCTCTCCATTTTCCTTTTTTTTTATCTTTTACAAAAAGTTTTTCCAAAAAAGTATTTTGTTATTTGTGATCTCGATTTATTTCTTTGGTACTTTTTCGTAATTATATTGATGTTTTCCGATTACAAACGGTTAACCATAAACGAAAAGAATGTTTTAACAATGAAAAAAAGATAATTATCCTACATTTTCTCCCATTTATTATCCAAATGCCACCAAGGAAGATACAAACCCAAAAATACAATTTTTGTTTTTAGTAACTTATAAAGACCTTGAGTTTTTTCTCATCTTCTAAACAATAAGGAAACAACTTTGTTGAGAAAATTGAAATAAAAGTTTTAGTTTATTAAATACTGACAATTGAAGATTAAATTGGAAAAAATTTATGTGTAAGATCTGAGTCTTTATTGTGGAAAAATAATTTTTTGAAATTGATTAAAAAAAAAAAAAACAAATTGAATTTTTTATGAGTATCAAAGGTTATTTAAAAACCAATCAAAATGAGATTTATGATTGAATCACTAAAAATCAACAATCAAAAAAGGAGGACATTTTTTTAGAAAAGGGTGACAAAGAGTGACACTCATTTTCAATTTAATATCACTGTGTATGATAATTATGTTAATTATTGTGTCAGTTTCAAAGTGCTAATGTTGGGGTCATATGAGAGGTCCATTTTTTTTTTTTTTTTTTTTTTTTCATTTTTCCCTTTTTTCAAAAGCTTTATTTTTACAGAAAAAATATTATAAAAACATTACTTTGACAAATTTAAATGTTTACAAAACAATTATAAGCTGAATAAAAACGATTTTATATTTAAAGAAATTATTTTTTTCCAAATTGGATAAAAATCAAGTGTGTTATTTCCAAATGAATTCTTAAAAAACCTTATCTAATATAAAAGAAAGTTATTGATAAGGTATTTTAAAAATTCATTTGGAAATAATGCTCTTAAATTTCTTAGGTTTGAAGCAAGGCAAAGATTATTTTTTTTTCGTAAATCCAATTTTTTGTTTTTTTGAAACTTTGGATTTTTGTCTTTGAAATCTTGTAAAAATTTTTTTCTTAACCATTTGGGAAAATAAGTAAAACAGTAAAAAAAAAGCGAAACACGGGTTTTGATTAGAAACCTGAATAGAAACTGAAAAATAAA
Organism: Anaeramoeba flamelloides; assembly: GCA_027625915.1. Taxonomy (NCBI): domain Eukaryota; family Anaeramoebidae; genus Anaeramoeba; species Anaeramoeba flamelloides. The sequence goes on along the minus strand of JANTQA010000032.1, from coordinate 2,860,208 downwards.
ACTAAAATCAATTAATAAAAGAACCAAAAATAAATTAGTTTCAAAGAATAATTCATTATATTTTTATCAATCAAATCAACAAATTAATTTTATATCCCCTTTTAATTTCGAAATAATGATAGAGTTGTTTTTTTGAGATCTCAAAAATAGTTTATTTTTTGAACAAATTTTTAACGATATACCAATCAAAGAAAAACCCTGACAAAAAGATAGTATTAAAAAAAGTGTTATTTTGTTGAATACTCCATTTTATCAATATATCATTTATTTTTTCTTTTATTAATAGATCTGACTTTTCATTTTCAGATTCTATTAAGGTTACCAATTATAAATTGCATTTGGCTTTTTTTTTTGACTTTTTCACTGTTTTTTCCAAACGATTATTGTATTTTTTTTTATTTGAAGATCCTGTGATATTTTTTATTTTGTTATTTGAATTGTTTTCCTTTAAGATCCTGAAACTGTTTTTTTTTTTTAAAATTGACAATCCCTTGAATCTTTTTTTTTTGGAAATTGGATTATTTTTCTTTAAATCTTGAAAACGTTTTTTTAATATTTGTATGTTTTTCCAAAATTAGATCTTTTTATTTTTTTTTATTTGTTAATAAAATTTTTTTGAAACAAAAGAAGCTCAATTTTAGAAAACTATTTTTAGTAGAAATTTACTCCTTTGGCTCGAAGCCAATTCACGGAAATAACAAACTACTTAATACCTTTTTTAGATTATTGAATCTATTTCTTTACTTGAGAGTTTTCCGTTCACCCAAAATAGACCAATGTATCCAATAAAAACGGACCAAATATATTGAAAATGAAACAAGAATTACAACCTATATGGTTGGGATAGTTTATAGAATAAAAAAGCAAGTTGGTTAACAAATGTGATTTTATTTTTTTCGATTTATCTTTCAAATAACAGACGCCTAAAGAAGTGCCATTGTAGTCTTCAAAATACTATTTAAAGATCTTACATATAAAAATCGGTCCAACTCAAAATTTTAATATCGGTTTTTTAGAAATAGTATTGAAAAAAATACAAGGCATGATAATAATCCCATTACAAGATATTTAAATGTTGATATTAGGAAAATTGTTTTGTAATTGCAAATCTTTTTTTTTTATGAATAAAACTTTTAAAATTATAATACGCCACTTATTAGAATGATAATTAATTAAATTACACTTGTTCAAAAAACGATTCAATCAATCAAAAAACAAAGAATAAAAATACTCATTTTACAAATTCATAGCAAACCTCTATAAAATTCCATTTGTTTTTTCAAAATAAGTTGATCTACTTATGCTATCAAACAATTCCCCGAGTATTCTAGAGAAACCCTAGTTTAATGCACTTTAAGTGGGTTTATTACTGCGTTCATGCAAAAATTAGTTATTTAAAAAAAGGATTTGATTCTTAAATAAAAAAATTACACAATAATTTTGCTAATATTTACAATTAAAAATCTTGTACGGGATTATTTCCAAGTCCAGTATTTTTTTCACTACTAAATATTTGTTTTGAACACAATATTACCTTGTTTTTGCTTTTATTCAAAATGAAATTGTTTTTTGACTTTTTTGAAATTGGTAGTTTTTTTGGTGATTTGTTTTTTTTTAGAAGTGAGGATCTTGATTTATTTCACTTAAAGAAAAGAGGAGTAAAATGAAGTTTATGAGTGAGTTGATCCCTTGTTGTCCAAATTTTAAATTTGAAAGTAAAACTAAACAATTCAGCACCTTTTGGAATTTCAACCTATTCCAAAAGTTTTGAAAATTTTTTGCTTGATGAAGGAGACTCAAGTAATAAAACAAAATTACACTCAAGTAAGGGATCAGTTGTCTTAATTTGATTTTTTCTGAACTTTTCTGTACAAAAATGTTGAATATTGGGTTTTTTTTTAATGTTCGTACTATCCATACAATCTGAATTTAAATTAAAAAAGAGAAGAAGAAAACAAAGACGTAGAATTGTTTCTAGAAAACAAACGTACAGTAAAGATAGCGAATGAAAGCGTTCTTGGCCTGCTGTGTCCTAAAGAAAACAAAGAAAAGAAGATATCGAAAAAAAAAAAAAGAAACAGTTTAGTAACTTCTTGAATCAAAGATTGAATAAGGCTAAGTTCAAACCCAAATTTGCAAAGTGATCTCTTTTTCTCCATTAAAAATACTCTTTGAAGCAAAAGCAGCACCAACTGTTGATTCGACACTTTCAGAAAATTTATCTTCCGAAAATTTGATTAAAATTGAGGACTTTCCGACTGAACAGTCCCCAAGCATTATTAATTTTAAAAAAGGTTTGTCCATTTCAAAAAATCAAAAAAACAAGACGATATTCTTTATTCCTTTATTTTTGTATGAGGTCACGGTGTTGTGAAATATGTTGGAAAAAAAAATAAACAAAAAATTGAGAGTTTTTGGATAATAAATGGGAATAAATTTTCACTTTATTTTCACTTTTCCTTTTCCTATTTTGAACCTTGGCACAAATTTTAACCTAGGTCTTTGAAAACTCTCTTTTTAACACTCCATAAACTCAAAATGAAAATGTTGTGAAAATTTTTCCAATATTCAACCAAAATCAAAAAGAAAATAACTATTTTTCTTGTTTGTAAAGTGAAAATACTTCAGTTTTACTTTTCCTTGGTTTCTTCTTTAGAATTTAGGTTCCAAATTATTTGAATCTAAATTCCAAAGATACGTCAATAAAAATATTTTATCTTTGATCTTTGCTTTGCCAATTCAATAATAAAAATAAGTTTTTAAATTTTGTTGTGAAAAGTTGTCGACAATTGTGTGTGGTATAGGGTGGATCTCTAAAATAGTGTATCTTTGATTTTAGTTGGTTGTCTTCTTTCTTCCACTTTCAGTTTTTGTAGCTGTCAACAAGTCAAAATTATGTATTTCATTTCTTAACTTTTTGATTATTTGAAAATTATTTGTTTGATCACTGAAAGGTTCAATTGAAATCACATCTTGTCAAAGTTCCGTAAAGTTAATTTTGCAAACTACTCACAAAAGATAATCATTATAATTCTAATCTCAAAAGTTATATTATATGATGAACGATCTGGGTTTTAAGTTCTGTGACCGATAAGGCACTGTATGGTAGTATAACAATAGACTATTAAAATCTTTTTAAAATAAGAGAATTTTCCCGTTTTTTGAGAGATAAAAATTAAAAAAAATATTTCTGGATCAATAAAAATTTTTGAGCTTGTAAAGCTAAAATTAAGTTTATTTGCTTCTTATTGACTATTTTCGACCTTTAATTTCCACACACATATATACACCAATGTACTATATTTATTATTTTCATAGGAAGTAATTTAATTTTGTTTTTTTAGCCTTTTCAAGAAAAAATTTGAATTTAATAGCAAAATAGTTAAAACCAAAATGATTTTTTCCTGATGAAAATTAAAATTTTAAAATGATATCTTGACTCAATATTCTTTTAATTTAGTAAGCATGTTGTTCTTCATAAAAGTTATATTCACCGATCATAAAATGAGAAAAATATCAAAAGTTAGGGTTTAAGAATTATTGATCTTTAAAAAGTTTGTAATTAAGGAGCTTTTCTAAATGAATTCTTTCGAGGTACCACAAATGATCTCCTTTTCTCTAAGCTAAGGTAAATTAGATCATGAATTCAAAAATAAAAATAAATTATTTCAACCAGTCCCACTTTTTAGATCCAAACGTTCAACGATATATAAGACACAACAAAATCTCAAATTAAGACAAAAAATACAAAATATAGTAAAAATAAATTGTAAAAAATAAAATTCCAAATATTTGTGCTTTAATTTGTGTCTTTTCTGGGCATTAAATTTTGTTAAAAGATTGTGTCTTAAAAGTGAAATTGAGTTTATTTTTTTCTAAAAAAGGTGTTCATTGGAGTTCTTTAAAACATACCTACTAACAACAAAACTCTAATTAAGAACAATATTGATATTTGTGTTATAATTATTTATTTTTATAGAGTAACCAGTAGAATAATTTGTCTAACCAATTGAAATAAAAAACTAACTGACAAAATATATTCAGTGTAACATTTCTAAAAGTGGAATAAGTGTTCTATTAGAGCACAATAAAAAATTAGAAATGAAAAAAACATTAAAGTACTGCTGTAGGTATAAAAACAAAAACTCCGGCTTTTTACATTTTTTTTTATATTCACTTTTTTGAAAAGTTCTTTTCCAATTTTAACCAAAAAAAATAGGATGAAAAGAAAATCAAATATTGAAAAAAATTTCATTGAAAGATCTCAATGACAAAAAAAAAGTTACTTGGAATGGAATAATAAACACTTGAAATTCCAAGTAAATTAGATCTTGAGCCATACAATAAAAAATATTATTTTTCCACACTATTGTTCTTTTATTATTTTTCAATTTATTTTTGATACATAATTATTTTGGATTTTTACTTTTTTTCAAAGCCTATAGTGGCTAAACACATCTGTATCATATAATTCTGTTGCCAAAAAAAATTGTTCTTTAATTTTTCAGTTATTAACTAAAATTTCAATCTTTTTTTTTCTTTTTGAAAAAACTATAAATTGTCTTTTATGGTGTATAAATAATTCAACTATTAGTAAATCTAGCAATGATGAATTGTTTCACATTAATAATACCTCCTTTTAATTTTCTGAACATAGACCCATTTGCTTCGTAACATAGATTACTGTTTTTTCATTTTTCAAAAAAGACTTTTTTAAAAACAAATTATTTTCAAAATCGGGATTGTTCCTTTTATAAGCTATTTCCAATAAAGTGGGGCAAATAGATTTCAAAATATCTCTTTTAAAAAAAATCTTCAAAAAAGTGTTTAAACTTCCAAAATCATTAACTATCATTTATTGAATACTTGACAATAATCTCTTTTTTTTAATTAGTATGTTATTACATAAACAAATTATATTAAATTTTCTGCTATTGATTTTATCTTATAATTTTTTAGGATGTGTAAATTGGTGTTTATTATTTTGTTTTTGATCAAAAAAACCGTTTTCCATAACTTATTTAATCTCAATAAATTTCGAAATAGAATGGAAAGAATATAACTGCATTTTATTGGTTTAAATGTTAATAAACTTTGCAAAATTAGTTGACTGTAAAATATTCTTTGTCAGTGGACGATTTTCTGAGCAAAAGTTATCAAGATTTTGAAAAATGGAAATTGAACCAAAATTTTTTTCATTTTTTTTTATAAATTTATCAACATTAACAATCAAGTTTTGGTAGAGTGATCATTTGACTCATCAAGTACAATTACCCTTTTTTCAAAAATCTAGTCAATACCCAGTTGAGTTATTTGATTGTTTTCCATCCATCGAAAGAAAAATTTAGAGAAATAGGAAAAAATAATAGACTTGTGTCTTCTTTTTTTAATAGACTTTTGCATGAATTAAAAAAAATTAAATTAAATTGAATTGAAAGATACTTGCTTTGGGTTTTTAATTAAAAGGTGGTTTATATGTGATTCTAGAAATCATTTAAAATCGATTGAAAAAAATGTATTATTATGTTTTCATACTTATTTTGTTTTTGTTATAAATAGTTTTTTAATTCAAAAAATCAAGACTAATTTATTGTTTTTTTAGTTTGAGTTTGATATCTTAAAACTTTTTTGTTGAAACCTTTGACTCTTTAACAATTAAATTGTGATCTTGAACTTGATTTTTTCAAAAAGTTCAAAATTTGAAAATTGAAAATAAAATTAAAATGAAAAAATGAAATTATTAATTAAATCATTTTGTCATTAGGATGGAGAGAGTTGTTATAATTGTACTTGGTGTACCATTTGAAGTTGTTTGTAGGTGGGTTGATTTACACTTTTGACAATCTTTTATTAAAATTGATAATTGAAACAAAACAACTTTAATTTTTAAATTACCTAAGCTCTTCCCAATTATATTCTCCATAAACCGACTTCAAACTTCCAAAGTAATAATTTTAGGTTGTCAATAACATGTTTGATATATTCCTGAATACTAAATTCTTTCGTCAATAATTTTAAAAAAATAACGATTGTTCAAAATTTTCATAAAGCTTTCACAAAAAAGAATAAAAAGATTAAGGAAAATTTAAACACTTTCTAATAAATATTTTGCTTTTTATTCAACTTTACTTGAATTTGGCTAACTTTTACAGTTTTTTTTTTATTTGTTATGCAGAATTAGAATTATAATCATTTTATGTTTTAAGGAACAGTAGTAGGAATTATTCTTTTAATAAGAACTCTTTTATGTCTTTGTGTTTTGATTGCTCTCAAGATACAATTAATTGCAATAATTCTTTTTTGAAGATATTGTTGAGACCTATTGAACAAAATTAATCCAAAATCAATTTTCACAATATTTTGTGATTGTATTTAGAAGAAAGAAGTGAAAAAACAATATACCTTGTAGGTTGTAAAAAGCTGTTTTATAAAATTGTGATCAAAAAAAGTCTTAAAAAAGGTCTCAGATCCAGTTGATAAACAAACTCAGAAAAATTTGAAAATAATTTTTCAAATTATTTTTGATCACAATTACTGGCTATCCAAAAACGATAAGAAGGCTATTCTCAGTGATTTTTCTAAAAAACTTGCAGTTGTGAATTTGAAAGAATATTAGGAATTAGAAAATAGTCTAGCTAATGCTGCTTTAAAGCATCAAATGTTTTTATTCCTTCCTTTATCTAAAAATAATATTTTTTCATTCAAAAATGTTCTTGGTGTTGGAAAAAAGGATAGTTAACACCGTTTCGAGTTGACCTTAAATTTAGTTTACAAGAAAACAATTTCCTAACATCTTAAAATGCCAAAGATATTGAAAATTGAAAAAGTCGTAATGAATTAATCATACAATAATTTTGATAAATTAATAATGCTATTTTATCAAAGGACAAAATTTGAAATTGTACTGTTGAATCTACATGTCAGAGTAAATCAAAATAAGTTACAAAACTTTTTTATAATTATTGCTTTTCTTTCTTATTAGGTGTTTCAAAATTATTTTAATCAAAAAGTAAATATAAAGTCTAACTTTTCAAACTCTTGAAACCAAGAACTGTTAAGGATTAAATAAGATTAATAAAGAACTAAATTGTAAAAATTGAAAGTTTAATAATTCTGGTTTGTATTGTTCTAAACGATAAGGAAAAATTTTAAAAAAGTAACCAAGAAATTTTATCTGATTTTGCAAATGATATTTTTAACAAATTTACGACCATTATTTTTTAGTTTTCGATATAACCGAAAGCTACAATATACTATATAAACACCCGGATTAATGATGATTTTTCTATTGGCAGTGCTCATCACTGATACTTTACGACGTTCTAAAATCCGGTTTTTGTTAGTTAATTTTTTTTGGTCACATTGGCTTGCCAGAAAATTACGTAATAAACTTGCTTCAAAAAATATTCTTTTCTTCAACAAAAACAACCAAGGTAAATCTCCAAATTTCAAAAAGGCACCTTTACTTTTCTTTTTTTGATAAAGTTTTTTCTTCTGCTCAAGAAATATGCAATTCTTTTTATTTTTTATAAAATTCTTTGTTTTGGTCAATTTTTTAACAAGATCAAAGATTTCTTCAAAATCAACCACACAAATTAATGGCATTATAAGTGATTGTAGAGTGTAAGATACCCACCTTCTCTCTGTGTTTGCCTTTTTTTGTTTATTTTTGTTTTTTAATAACAACTACAATTTTGGAATCTTAACTTTAATTCAATCTCCGTTATCAAACCTATTTACGTGTTACAACCAACTTCTATTCACCAACTATTGGATCGTTGATTCATCAAAGACTTTTTTTTATTTTTTTTACCTCAAACAAGCTGAGAAACAAGGATAGTTGAAAGATTAAAAAGAGATTTTGCTGAACTAACAATTTTTTTGATCAAATTTTCAAACAATAAAAACAAATCTTGATAACTTCGTATTTTTGAACTGTTATTCAATTAGATTTCTTTTTTTTTTGTTTTGAACAAAGAATTGTTTGGTATTTCTTTTCCATTCTCTTTTTTTGTTTTTGAATTGTGATTTTAAGGAAAAAAATTTTTCCTTTCTTTTCCAAATTTCTCTTACTGAAACAACAAAAATCTTGAAAGTGACTTGTCTGTTATCTGAATTACAGATCTGGCCACTCTTTTTTCTACATGCCATTATTGAAAAACAAAAAACACACTCATTTTTTAATTTGCAATTCAATTACGTAACACTAAAATTTAAAGGAACATTGTCCTCCAAATATAAGGAATTTGATATTTTGAATTACTGAACCCAGGGAAATCAGACTCAAAGATCTTTCAGGACAGTACCTAATAGTGTGTAGATCATAATGGCAATGATATCTGAATCATAATTTGAATCGAGAATTCACACTGATAATTTAATTCCTTCCATTAAGCACTACCAACATCTATACTCTTGAAATATCTTTAATGAATCGTAATTCAAAAACCATTTCTTCTTCAATTGGAATTGTTGCTCATCAACGTATTGGTCTTGGACTTTTAAATGGGATAAAATTTTCATCTTGAGTTTTTCATTTTTTCAATTTTCATTTTCACTTTTGAACGAACACTTCCAAGACAAATACGATTTTATTCTTGATTTTAGTTTTGTAAGATGATATCTTCAGGTATACTGAAACAACCTAATTTCATTTCTAGTATTAAAAAAATCCCCGACATTGAAAAAAAGTCCAGTACACCATAATAATCCCCTTACACGATTTATTAATTGTTAATATTAATTAAAATTGTTGTATAATTTCATTTATTGATTAATAATTTCTTTAATTTAAGAATCAAACTTTTTAAAATTATAACTCACCCACTCATTAGGATGATCATTAATTAAATTACACTTGTTCAAAACACAATTCAATCAATCAAAAACCAAAGAATAATAATTTATGATTTTCTAAACTCTAGTAAACCTCTATAAAACTCTATTGTTTTTCAAAATAAGTAGATCTACTAAGGCTACCAAACTATTCAATGAGTATTCTCTCGAATGCACCCACTTTAATGAACTTTAGGTAGGTTTATTACTTTGTTGATCATAAAAAATTTGGTTATTTATCAAAAGGATTTGATTCTGAAATATTCACAACTAAACTATCATTCAAAATCATTGGCCCATCAAAAATCAAAATTTAAAGAAAAATATTTTTAATACTTGTAGTTGTCTATTATAATATCAAAATTTTTATTTTAGTATTTGGTTCACTACTCCAGGGGTATTTATTTTTCTTCAAAAAATAAAATAAAAAAAGTTAAAAAAAAATTTTAAAAAAAATTGGGACATTTATTTTGAATGAAGCATTACATGAAAAAAAATTTTTTTAAAAATTAATAAAACCCATTTATCGATTCTCCTTCCCTTTGAATAGCTAAATCTAATCTTTTTGTCATATTTGAAACCAATTTTTCCATTAATTCATCTGTTACTTCTTTCAAATTTTTCATTTTCATTTTCCATTTTAACAAAACACTTTTGAAAAAATAAAAAAGAGAAAAAATGATTTATTTGCAAACTTTTCATTGTGAGAGGAAAAACTTCAAAACGATACAAAAGCAATTCAAAATTGAAATATAAGGTGGGCCATTTATTTTGAATTTTAGTTTATTAAACAATTTTCTTAATATGAACAATTAATAATGATTTCAGTACTTATTTTAATGCAAGGTTGTTTTTTTTCAACTTAATATTTAAATTTTTTATCTTCAGATTTATTCGGCCACCTTTTTTTTTTAACACATTAAACTATTTGGTTAAAGTAACCATTTTAATGTTTCAATTTCTGATTAAATAATGGTAATCCAAAATGATAAAAGGCACTTCCTTTATGTTTTTGGTGACAAATCCTGTATTTTTGAAAAAACAAAATATTTTTTCAAAAAAATAATTACTTTCAACTCTGATCTACAATCAAAAAATCTTTTGTAACGGGTAGTTGAAGGTTAAAATGAGCTTTTTTTGTTGAAAATTTCTTCTCTGATTAAAATAATACCTTTTGGGACTGGCCCCTGCACACCTTTATCAAAGGAAAATCTCAATTATTAAAATAGACATGTACAAATTCTCGAACCAAAATAATTAGAACACTGAAGTATAAGGACTATTTTTTTTTAATTTTAGAGAATTTGAAATTTGGTAATTGTAATTTAAACATTTTTTTTTTTTAAAAAAAAAATTGTAATATTTATATTCGAATAAATTTTTAGAATGTTGAAATGATTTAATTATTCGACTTGTATTTTTTTCGAATACTTTTATGAATGAATTTAACAATAAATTCATTTTTTTTAAAATTTTTTTCCAATACATACAATTTTTTTTTTTTTTCTATGATTAAATTGAATTAATTTTTATCTAAATATCTCATTTTTTTTTTGGAAAAAAATAGGAATTGGCCCCTAAAGACATATCACTTTTACTGAAAATAAAAACTAGTATGTTAGTTCAAAAGAAAATAAAATGAATTTTTTCAAATTAAGGGATTATCGTCACCATAGATTTCTCTATAATCAAAGTATATTGTAATTGGGTGTAAATGATATTAGTCGGTCATTGCTCAAATAGCTAAGAAAAAAATCTTTTTAAAAGTATGGTTGCACAATAAATTATTAGATTTTTTCATTAGTGGATCACTATTAAAAATTGTCGTTTTGGAAATTTTTTTTTAATTACTTTTCCAAATCTATAAAGAGAAACTTAAAATAATAGTATTCTGGGTATTTAATAATTCATATTTAGAACTTCCAAAAGTAACTATTTTTTTAATTTTTTTTTAATTTCAAAGATTAACTCAATAATCACCAATATAAAAACCTAAAGACTGATTAGTTTTATTTGCTTTTGATAAAGATAGCTATATTTTCAATTAATTTCATTATTTCAGAAATAATTTGTCAAAATAACCTCTTGGTTAATTTTTTCATTTTTATTAAAATTGAATTTTTAGTCAATCACCAGATCTATATTTCCACATTCCGATAGAAAATTCAAGAAAGATATTTTTCAACTTCAAGAATGTTTCTATTGCCAATTCAACCTTTAAATTTGTGGCAAAATACAGATTTTTTTCTGAAATTGTTGGGTTTTTTTACTAATAGCACAATTATTTTTTAATTGATAAGGATCAACTTTTAGGTACTCTTTTACCAATCAACTTTTTTGAGTAACTTGAACTATCAAGTATTGATATGATTTAACCTTCAATATCAGCATATTTCAATTTTAGACTTCTCCTTGGTAGACACTAACCCCTTAAGGATTACGAACCTTGAAATTTGTAAAAAGATTATCTTATGTAAAGTCTTATTATTTTGGAACTTAGTTAATAGATTTACAACTGTGTTTGAATTTATAGGCTGTTAAAAAATGTGTTTTTATGAAATTTGGTAGTCAAAATCCAAAATTTTTATTGGAAATGCAATAGATTCCTCGATATTTAAGAACAAATGAGGCTTTAGTGTATAAATCATAAAAAAATTATTTTTTTTTTTGGTTTTATTGTCTAACTTTTTATAAAAATTTCCAAAATCGTGTAATCGGTAACATAATCATTAGAATCCTTTTTTTTTTTTTTTTTTTTTTTTTTTTGTTAAACACGAGTTAACCATTTAAGGACTACGTTCCAACCCTTGAGAGGGTTGAGTAATCGTGTTATTTCACTTTCATTTCTCACAAAAAATTTTCACGTGGAAGAAATTTGATAAAAAAAAAAAAAAACAACCATTTTTTTTCATCTTTACCTTTTCACGCAGACTTTTTTTCTTTCTTTTTCAATGAAAAGGAAATTGAAAATAACAAAAAAAATAATTTCTAAAAATGGATTTTGGGGATTTTCAAGTGCAAGTTCAAATTTGAGAACATTTCAAACTAGTAAAAGCAAATTTAAAAAATATATAGAACAGCTCAAGAAAATAGTATGAGTTCAGAAAGTTGAAATAGAAATTCTAAAATATTAAAATCAAAATTTTGCATGATCTAATAAAGCAAAAATTGTGAAAATTGTTGAAATTTCGAAAATTTCACATTTTTTCTAAAAGAAATTTCCAATTGGACAAATATTACCTGGATTACATAACTCTTTCGAGGGTGATTTTTTACATTATTTCACTATTTTCGCCTAAAAACGTAGTCTTTAACACTTAAAAAATATTTTTTTTTGAATGTTAAATATATACTTTGTGATCATGAAATTTTGAAAATTTTTTTAAATGATAAAAATAAAAAACCTTTATTTTTTTTGATTTAGAAGAATAATCTAAATCATTGACATTTTTTACAGTAAATTTCTCATTTGGAAAATTCTCGGAGAAAATAAATCATTTTTTTTTACTTTTATTGCTAAAACATATTATTTTTTGAATAATTCAAAAAAAATTTGTTCAAACTGGAAAACAATTCAATAATGAATTGAAAGCAAAAACAGAACTTATAAAAAAAAAAACAACAAAGAGTGACCAAGAAGAAGAAGCGAAAGACTTCCATAAACATACACAAAACAAAAACCCAATTCACAAAAAAGCTTCAAAAAGAAAAAAAAAAACATTGTAACGATTCACTTTTCAAACCTTCAAGGGAAAGAAGAAGTTATCATAATGATTAACAAGTACAGTATGTTCGCCTTAAAAAAAAACACAAAAAATGAATAAGATTTGAAACCTTAAAAAAGAAGCAGAAATTTTAATATAAACAACAAACACTCCAAAACATTTGGGTTTAAAAAACACTTGGAATGGATCCAAATTTCAACTTTAAGAGAAAGGTTTGTTCGACTAGAATCAACAAGTAATTTCCAACTCTTTATCATATAATTTCCCAGTCAGAAACTTAATCTCGATTGGTTAATTTTGAATAATTTTTACTATTTTATGTTTTTCAAAGAATAAAAATAACTCTCTCTCTCTCTTTTATTTTAAGGTTTGTATTTTACTTTTATTTTTTTTTTTTGAATTATTTAAAACATTTTTTTAGTAATATTTTTGGTTGCTTATTTGAAAATTGAGTAAGTTTTCTATGGATTTTTTCATATGGTTTAAATATTTAAAAAAGAAAAACCACATTCTTTTTTTATTTTAAACAGATCAGAAAATGAAAAAGAGTTATATTATTTTGATTACAAAATCAATTTTTGATCATTTTGGCTTATTTCTACTTCTTTTTTTAACAAAACCTTTCTGAAAAAAAAGTGAAACAGGGAAAAAAAGTGAAACACTGTTTTTTATTGCGAACATTAATAGAAATTGAAAATTCAAAGTAAGATCAATTCAATAAAAGGTATAAATAAATAATTAAAAACAAAATGAAGTATTCAACACAATAACAGTTTTTTTAATACAATCTTTTGGTCTGGGTTTTTCTTTGGTTGATCAATTATTAAAAATTTCTTCAAAAAATTGACTATTTTTGCGATCTCCAATATTACACAAACAATTATGATTTGAAAGTAGATTTAAATTATATTTGTTATTTAGATTGAAAATATATAAAGAATTATTATTTGAAGTTAATTGGTTTCTTCTTTTTATTGGTTTTCCTTTTTTTCCCTGTTTCACTTTTTTTCCAGAACTGAAATATTTTTTTACCTCTTGATAAATGGCGATTATTTAATATACATTTGTTTATTGATTATGATATTTACATAAATCAAAGATATGAAAATCCCTGATATGATTTTATATGATTTTTATAGGTGACAAAATTTGGTGGGCTATTATTTATTTCTTTATGAACTAAAAAATCGTTTTCCTTAGAGAGTGAATCTCGACAAAATTTACAAGAAATTATTTCAAAAAGATGTGGTATTTTATTTTTAAAATTTAAGAAAAAATCCCCTATGGTTTAGTGGGTTTATTTATAAATTGATAATATAAAATTAAGTTTAGATATTAATAATAATTGAATAAGTTCCTATTGATTTTATTTCAAAATATGTGTTGAGAAAAATATTTCCAAAAAATGAAAAAAAAAAAAAAACACTTTTTTTGGCCAATTTCAATAAAAAACTATAAAGATGGCAAGGAAACAAATGATTTTTTAAACAATAAAATATTAATATACAATTCTATTTGAAAATTTGTTGAGATTTAAGAATTTATGAAAACAATTTTTATCGATCAAAATGAAAAAAATAAACACCAATTTTCACCCCTTAAAACTAACCATTTAAAGCAAGATCAGAAATATTAATAAATTTTATTAACAGCCTTTCCAAGTCTACCATAAAATTTTAAATAAAACACAATTGATTTTTCTATTCTTGTTTTCCATTTTCAAAAAATTCGGAAATAAGAGTTATTATTCAAAAAAAATTTCAATAAATGAACTATTATTCAAATTTAGGAAACATCAAAACTTAAAAATTTTGAAGATTCATGAAGCACTTAAAAATTATCGGTCCAAAAAAGCTCAAAAAAAATATCAATATTTACTGATCTTTAAAAATTTACCTTTTTTGAACAATATTTAAAAGGATTTGATTCTTCAATACAGTCTTTCCAAGTCTACCATAAAATTTTAAATAAAACACAATTCAGTTTTCTATTCTTGTTTTCCATTTTCAAAAAATTCGGAAATAAGAGTTATTATTCAAAAAAAATTTTCAATAAATGAGCTATTATTCAAATTTTTGGAAAATCGAAAAAAAAAATTTTGAAGATTCTACAAATACTTTAAAATATTGTTGAAAAAAGGTAAATTTTTTAACATCAGTAGATATTGGTATTTTTGTTGAGCTTTTTTGGACCGATAATATTCAATTTTAATGGGATCTTGATTTTTTTTTTTGATGTTCCAAAAATTTGAACAATAGCTCATTTATTGAAAATTTTTTTTGAATAATAACTCTTATTTCCGAATTTTTTGAAAATCGAAAATAAGAATAGAAAAATCAATTGTGTTTTATTTCAAATTTTAGGGTAGACTTGGAAAGGCTGTATGTTATAACATACTAACAAATAAAATAAATTATTATAAAGAATTAATAAATGGTTATTAATGATTTTGTATCTTTAAATAATTTTTGAAGTCTTTTTAGAATAAAAAATATATTTTAGAATAAATTTGCCCAACTTTTTTGAAAATAGCTTAGAATGGTAAAAATTATAAATCTACTTTATTGTTTAAAAAATTGTTTGTGAGGTTATCATATTTCCAGTTTTTTTATTAAAACTCCCATTACATGGTTTTCATCCAAAAAAAGTGTTATTTTTTTTTTTTATTTTTTAGAAATATTTTTATCAACACATATTTAAATAAATACAATAGGAACTTATTCAATTATTATTAATATCTAACTTAAATATATCTTACGAATTTATGAATAGACCCACTAAACCATAGCGGATTTGTTAAGAAATGTAAAAAAAAAAAAATTCCCACATCTTTTTGAAAATACCTTCTTTCTTTAAACTTTCATTTATATAGTTAAAGAAATGATTTTAATAATTCAATTCAATATAAACTGAGGCCCTCAAAATTGGTAAAAATTACCTACTCCCTGAAGAAAAAGTAGATGCTTTTTTTAAGTTTGTCATTTGACAATTCTTCTCAATAAAGATAAAAAAATTGTACCTATCAAATTAAGCATCTTATGTAAAAAAAAAATAAAAAGGTTCAAAAAAGTATTAAATAACAAATCAAAAAATTGAAATTTAATTAATCATGAAAAAAAAGAACCTTGAGGGGTTCAAAAAAACCAATGATCCAAATTTTTTTTTTTTATAATAAAAACAAAAGGTTTCTTCAAATTAATAGTTTTTTGATATTAAAAACCTTCATATTTTTTTGTCTATCATAAAAAGAAACAAAAAAACAAAAATATTCATCAAATAATAGCAAAATAATTTGCACAAAAAAGCCACTTAAAGAAGCAAAATTGTAAAAAAAGTGTAGGTTGTCTTTGTATTAATTCTTTTTTTGAGATCGAGCTTTGGATAAAACGCTATTTTTATTACCAATTTTCGAAACAATTTTCTGTACAAGAGAAAATTCTTTGAGAGGGTTGATTTCAATGACCCAATCTGTTTTTTCATTTTTGTTTTTGAGTCTTATTTGAGAAGAAGTTTCTCTTGACTTTAGGACTGTTCTAATGAATTTATTTTTTTCAGAAAATGTAGCATTCTCCAAGGTTTTGTATTCATAGTCAGTATTATCCTTTTTGTTTTCGTTTTCATTATTGTCCTTTTCGTTTTCGTTTTCCTTTGGTTTTTTTTTAAGAGAATTTATTCGATCTTGTTGTTTTAAATTGCCAATGATGGACTTTATTGTATTCAAATCTTGATCTGTTTGCTCAATGACACCGTCGAGTGCTTCCTCAATTAACTTGCGATCTTGCTCGATTAGCTTTTGGAGTTTGTCCCTCCTTCGAACGATGGTTACCATTATTCTTTTGATCTCTCGATCCATTTTTTGAATTAATGCTTTTTCTTCCTTCTCGAGACTCAATTTCCTCTCGCGCAATTGTTCAACTCTGTCTTGTTGCTCCTCATATAGATCCACATGACGGAGGATTTCTTGTGGCAATTTCTCTTGGAATGAAAAATAGACATCGCTTGCTTCTTCGGAATAGTGTGATTCATGTTCACCGTTTAAACACTTTAGACAGATCAGCTCTGAACAGTCAATGCAAAAAAAATCTAAAGTCTCGTTTTCGTGTTTTTGACAAATCAGTTCAGGATCTTTTAAAATCTCTAATTCGTGGATGTTGTGGTCGAGAAAGATTTTTAATGAATGGATCGTTTCACAGTGCCCCTTTACAAAAATACCCTTGACAATCGTTACACCAATAGATGGCCTTATTTCCACATTCAGAACATAATTCTTCTTCATTTTTTTCATATTTCATATCCAGATTAAAGTCATTTGTTTCGCTTGAAACATTGTTCTCTTCGTAATTTGAATTCTCACTTGGGAAATATTCTTCACTGCTATAAGTGTCGTCTTTACTCATAATTATTATTGCTGTGTTCTGGGTGGTTAAAAAGGTCTGATTTGATTTTTTGAGCTCTAAATTAAAATAATAAAATGTTTCATTTTTCGAAGATTGGTCTTTTTTCAAACATTTCTTTTCTGAAACCTCTTTCCTTAATTATTCCCAAAATAGGGTGAAATCAACTATTTCTTTTCAATTTTCTTTAACAATTCTTTGGAAAACCAAATAATAAGTTTTTAAGACTAACATACTTTTGCGTGTTTGTTTCCACAAAAGGGAAAAAATTTTCTATTTAAGGGATCAGCAAACCAAAAAAAAATCTTTTAGTGAATTTATTATCCAAATCAAAAAATTTTATTATTTCTTGAAATTGAATAACCAAGTTAAAAATCTGATTATTTTAATATCAAACGTACTAGTAATTTTGTTTTCTGAAATGAATTATTGTTTTTAAAAAGTTCGATCCCTTTTTCTAATTTTTGAAAAGTTCAAAATCCTACATATTTCTGAATTATTTTGAAAAAACATTATTTTTTTTGAAAGAAGGAAGAATTATTATTGTATGTAAAGGAAGTGTACTAGAACATACTTTAAAAATAAAACCACCAAGTTCTAAAATAACACAGAATAAAACAATCCACTGAATTTCAAAAAAATTACAATAATTATTTTCTCCTTAAAAAAAATATCATTTTTTGATTCAAACTACAGTTCAAATCAATTTTTGTCTTTTTTATTAAATAAAAAAAACGAGAAAACAAAAACCTAACAATTGAATTAAAAATACTCGCAAAATGCGTTTTTAAAACCTGGGAAATTCAACTTATAATCTAAAGAAATACTTTTTAATTTAATTATTTTTAATCAATAATTAATATAACAGATCTTCATTTTTTCGGTGAGTTGTAATAAACTAAAGATTAAAATTATCAATATAAACTAAAATTCAAAATTTTCCACACAGCTAAAACGTTCCAAACAATCACAATAATACAATTTCATTGAAATTTGAGATAATTTTGATTTTTGAAAAATATGATAATCATTTTTTCATCTTTTAGTTTTTGTTTTCATTTCATTGTTTGAATTACGTAATTTGCTTCGTTGGATAAAAATTTTTCTAAAAGATTTATATTATGTTAAAGTCGAGTTGTTCCAAATAGAAGAACTCAAATAAAATTAGTTGGTAGTATCTAACCTTTGATCGATCAATATTCCTAATAGAATTTAAACAAATTTACTAATGTATTTTTTTGTTTTGCTCTCTCCAAAATTTTTAACACACCCATGATTTATTTGTATTGATAATTATTTATTTATTGTTTTGTGAGTATTTTATTTTATAAAAAGGTGTTAACATTTCAATTGGTGAATGGTTCTAATTTGGTAAATCTTCGAGAAGTGGTTAAATAAGTTTTTTTTTTTCACAAATCGAATTTTGGTGTGTTAAAAATTTTGAATTGGGGTTTACTTTATTATTATTTAGCAATTTATTAAAGTTTTTCAAAAAAATAAAACTAATTCAAATTAATAATTTGAATAAAATAAAAAAATAGATATTATCAAATAACTGATTTTAATATTAATAGTTCCTTGTTTATACTTTAAAGATTTAAAAAAGAATATTCTCTATTCTTTTAAATTATAGAGATTTAATAAATATTTGTGATTAAAATAAATGATCCATTTTTTAAATCTCCAAGGATTTAATATTTTATTTATTTTTATTGGATTTTTAAAAGAAGATTAAAGTTTCAATGTTATTTATTCATTCGAACTCTCAGAAATTATTATAAAAGAGATTTCTTTAAAAAAAAAATCTTTTACATATTTTTTAATTTCAAATTGATTCAAAAACCAAAATAAAAAGGATCAGATCTTTTTACTGAAAATTTAATGGGAAAAAATAAACATTTTTTAAAATGATAATTCATTTCTTTAAAGTTGATAACGGGTGTTTTTTCTCCTGCTTAATCTTATCCTTGTGTAAATTATAACTTGTTTATCCCCCTTTTTTATTTTTATTTATTTTTTATCTTTATTCGGATAAATAAGAGTTACTAGTCGATTACGGGATTAGCATTACCACTATAACCTTCAAAATAGATTCATTTATAATTAAAGTATTTTGGAAATGACCAATAATTGGTATTTGTATCCCCGGGTTCAAATGACTCTAAAAAATCTATTATAAATATTATTTAACAATAAATTACGGTTTTTTTACTTTGGATCACAATTAAAAATTTCCATTTCAAAAATTTTTTTTAAAAAATTCCTTTCCCAAATCAAATATGAAACCCAAAATAATCATTTTGTATTCAAGCAATTGTAAAATTGGTATTTAGAAACTCAAAAGGTAATTATCGTATCCAATTTTAATTTGAAGATTTACTCAATAATTATTAGTATAATAACCTAAATATTGATTATTGTTGTTTCTATTTTATGAAATTTGCTTTATTATCGATATATATTTTCAATATTTAAGAAATAATTTCAGAATTGATTATTAATTTTTTTATTTAATTTTTTTAAAAAATTGAATTTTTTTGCAATTCAGTTAAAATTTGGAGACAAATTTTTAGTAAAATATTTAAAGATTTTTTTTCAACAATTAAGTCTTTATAATGGATGTTCCAACCTTAAATTTGTCAAGAAATGAAGATTAGTTACCAAAATTGTTGAATTTCTTAATTGATACAAGTACCATTTTTCATTGATTACATTAACTTTGATTACTATTTTGTTAATTGAATTTTTGAGAGACATTTGAACCATGAAGTACACAGATAATTCCACCTAATATAAAAAAATAATTTTATAACACCCCCCATTCCCTTCCCCAAATAAATAAAAATAAAATTAACACCGATAATAATAAAATAATAACAACAGACTAATATTAACGAAATAAAATAAACCCTTCAATGAGAATTAAATATGTTATTTTTAATTAGCAAAGAAAAAAAAAAAGTTTTAATAATTAATATCCAAACAAACCATTTTAATTTTTTTAAACATTTGTGAAAATAACTTTTTAGAAATTTTTGTTCTTAATTTTTTTTTTAATAACTACAGTATTTAATTTAAACTGTTTAAAATAACTGGTGTTGTACGGTTACACCAAAAAAATTTACAGGGATAAATTTTGATATCTTGGAAAACTATTAACTTTTTTTCCCATCTTATTTCTTCCCAAATTAGTTCTTGTTTTACATTGATTTTATCCTTTTTTTTCATTGGAATACTATTTTCTTTGATCATTATTGAGAGGGTAAAATATGAAGGATTTTTTATGTAGGATAAACAGAATAAGCAATTGGAATTTAAGGATAATTCATATCGTTTTGATATTGTTTCCAGATATAACACTTTCGAGATAAAAATATTCTTCTTTTGATTTTTAGCATCTTTCCCACTACCAAAAATTTCTTCAACTTGGTATGATAAACTATAATGAATTATTATAATATATAAGAATAAAAAACAATGTAAATAGGCAACAAGAAAAAAAATGATTAGTTTGCTTGAATGTTCTCTAAGATTTTAATTGCTCTAATCACCAAATTATCTTGTCAAAAATCATTAATCTACCACATAAGAAGTTTTTTGAATGTTCTTACTTTTTTTTTTCAAATGTTAAATGAGATTTTATAAGTTATACTATCAAATTTTAAAACAAAAGCAAAAACTTTGAAAATTATTCATTTTTGTACTGTTCTTTTAAATGATTTTTTTTTTTACAAGATATATGAACAAATCTAAAAATAGAAATTATATTTATAAAGTTTCTTTGTAGAAAAAACATTAAAATTATTTATTTAAGGGGATTTAAAAAAAATACAAAAATGGAATTGAAACTAAGAAAATGTTTATTTTTTTAAAAATTGTAATTTAACTTGGGTTTTATTTTATTTTTTTTTTTCATTTTTGTTTTCATTTTTGTTTTGATTAGTAAAAGCAATTATTTTTCAAAACAAAAAAAAAGTCAAGTTCTGTTAAGTTTTTAAAAATTAAAAAGAAAGGGGTATAATCAAAGATTTTATTCAATTCTTTTTTATTCTGGAAAACCTAGGTATGTTCGTTTGCTTTTCCAGTATTTAAAAGAATTGGTTATAATTTTTGCTTTTAGCTATTTCCTTTAAATTTTTGAAAAACTAACGAAAATCAATAGATTTTCCTTAGTTTTTTTTTTTTTTTACTTTTTGAAAACCTCAAGAAAATTTATTAAAATTTTCTGTTTATTTCAAAAAGTAAAAAAAACTTAGAACACTTCACAAATAAAATAGAAAAAGTTAAAAAAACCTAGAACACTTGACAAATAAAATAGAAAATTTCAAAAAAAAAAACCTAGAACACTTAACAAATAAAACAGAAAATTGTAGAAAATCTAACGGTTGTAAGAGGAAATTAATTTCCTCTCTTCAATATATAAACTCTTTTTCAGTCAAAGTAGCCCAGTTGTATTGAAGAAATAGAGCATATTCTATGAGTTACATTCATTATTCTTCTCAAACTAAAATTTCAATTTTTAGATCAAAATCATTTTTTCTCATTTTGTAAAATTTTTTATTTTTATATTTTGTTTTTGCTTTTTTTTTTTTTTTCTTTTTGATTTTTTTTTTAAAAATTAACTTTGAAAAAAAAAATGTTTGAAACTCAAAATTAACATTAAGAAAAGTTAGGCTTTGTATGTTCTTTTAAAATTCATATATTTACAATTCAAAAATCTTATTGTCAACAATTTTAAATTTCCTAAAGAAATTGAAAAATTTTGCACAAGACGTTCCAAAGAAAAGGCTAAAAAGTTTTTTAACATTTTTTTTTTTTGAAATTTATGGTTTGTTCAGGGGTTTCTTTTCTGATTATTGACTCTAATCCGAAGTTAATTATTTCTCTTATTTCGAAACAATCTTCGTTTTAGTTGATTCTTAAAAAAAAAAGTGAATTTTTGATTTTTGGTGGGGAATTTGAGTGAAATGGAGTTTAAATATATATAATTTGATAACAATTTACTATGCTAAATTTTTTTTCTATAAAAATTGCAAAATCTACAGAGCTCTTCCATCTTGAAATTATCAAAATTCTCTCACATTTAAAGAGTAAATATTGTACATTCCAAAATTTTAACAATCAATGGTTGTCGATTTATATTGGGAAGGGATATTGGGATAAAAACAATTCTCAATTTTGATGCTAAATTTCCAAACAAAAGATTTGAAAAACAGCAATTTTCAAAAAGTACAGAAAAAAAGTTTTCAAAACTGTCACTCGTATTGCCAAAAAAAGAGAAAATCAAATACTTTGAAGAAACATTTGTTAAAAATATTATTCACACTTTTTTCAAATAGCTGTGATTGTAAACCCAGACAATTAATAAATAAAAATAAATTGAAAATTTAAAAAAATAAAAAAAATTAATTTTAGAATTTTACCATGGATCGTTGGATAATGAAAATAATAAACTAACATCAGAAAATTGCCTCTTCTCCCTTTTCTTTTTTTGTTCGCTGTTTAATAACTCTTCGATGTGTAGATCAGGATCAATAAAATTATAAGATCCCGTGGTCTTTTGCTTAATTGAGTACCCAAATTGGGAATTAAGATCCGAATTTGAGAAATAATTTTGATTATTTTGTTTTGAGAAATTTTCAATTTTTTGTGCAATTGTATTTTTTTTTTTACTAAAAATTTTGAAATCTTTTTTTTTTGGATTTACTTGTTCTAAATTATTTTTTTTTAAAAGGAAATTCTTTTGTTGATTCTTTGAATATAAATTTTCCTTTTCATAAATTTCATTAACAACTGAGTTATGCTTTGAAAAAGTCAGAAATTCCTTTTTTGCAATATTTGAGTGTAAATTCGATTTTTTTTTTTTTTTTCGTAAATTTTCTAATTCTTTCATTTGTTTTGGCAAATTCTTATACAGATCATTTGGCAATAGATTACTCAAAGAATGAAAATCAATTTTCTTATTTTGACTAAAATGATAAAAATCATGATCTTGTAATTGTTTGTTAAGATCACCACCAAGTCGTGTTTTTTCAAAACGGCTCTTTGGAGTTTTCAGAATATTATTTTGAATTTTTTGATCACTTAGATCCTGAAATTGAAAATTTTTTTTGATTTTGTTTTCATTTCCCCTTTTTTTAATCGTGTCTCGGTACATGCCAATTCCACTTCTCTTGATTTGATCTTTTTCCTTTTTTATTTTCCTTTTATTTGACACAATGATTTTACTCGAAAAATTTGGAGTTGCAAATTTCTTTTTGTAGCCTTGGTCCTTCAAGAAAGTACTGCTTTCTTTCAAGGAATCGCTGTTTGCCCGTGTTAAATATCGTTTTCGTAAATTAATTGTATTATCCATTTTCTGTTGAGATTCCAGAAGTGTTTTAATATTTAAGAAATTTTCTGGGGTGTTTTTGGAATCAAAGATTATTGTTGACCCCACTACATGAGCACACAGACCCTTTTTTTTGGTTGAGTGTCTTGACCTGATACCGTTTTTCCGTTTCATCACATATCTCTGAATTGTTTCATTCATGATTTGGAATGTAACGATGACCCCTTCATATCGTTTGACCATTTTCTTCGGGATAACTGTTGATGAGTGGATCAAGATGGCCACAATATCAGACGTGCATTCATATTTGTCTCCCAGTGTCCAAACCCACCGTTGTTTGACTTTCACATTGCCATAATTAATATTACAGGCCGGGACATAGAATTGATAACAGAATTGAAATAGGATGTCAGGGTGGATATTTTCACAGAGATCACAGAGATTTGTGTAGGGATACAAAAATGTACCAACAACAGGAAACTGATTTAAATTTGTTTCCTTTTGGTGAGTGGTTAAATTATTGAATTGAGGATCCATGATTACAAAGTAAATCAAGATCCAAGTACTTTTTGAAAAAAATGTGTCTCTTTCTAAATTGGCTAGATAGAGTTTATCAAAGTTTTATAGTTTCACTGTATACTTTCAAACAACTCAAATAGATTTTATCATACTATTGTACCTCAGAGATCAAAAATAAATGTGGGGACTGATTGCAAATATAAGAGTACATATTTTTTCTCTATTTGTTTTTGTTGAAAATTTTTTTTATTTTTTTTTAAAAATTCAACAAAACCCCTTTAAAGTTCTTTTAAAATGACTAAAAACTACAAAGAAACGTTTTTTTTTCAACAAAAAAGTCTTGGTATTTATTTTGCCATTTTTCACTTGTATCTTTTTGGATCAATTTAATATTTTGATCAACAAGTTCAAATTTAGATTTCATTTCTATAAGCCTTCTTTTTTTGTTTTCATTTGGGATTTTGTTCTTTACTTTGTAAGAAATTTGTTTATGTATTAATTCCAAAAATTGAAAAGTTTAAAAAAATATTCTTTTTTTAAATTAGAACTTTGATGATATGTACTTTAATTTGAATTAGGAAATCTAAATTATTTTTTAAAATCTAGTTCCCTGATTAAATTTTATTCAGGATTGAAAAAAAACACCAAACTTTTAAATGCTATTCAAAGATTCTTTTATTTGGAGAATTCATGGGAAAAATTTTTCAATTAATTTGCATTTTCACTTTCTAATTTCTTCCATTTCGAATTTTTAGTTTACCCAATACGTATCTACATATATACTCTTCAAAAAAAAACAGATCAAACAAATACAGCACCTTTTTAGAAAAATTATTTTTAAAAAAGTTAAAAAGAAAACTGAAGTGAAAATTTTTTCCCATTTATTATGTAAATTCTGTTTCTCATTTTATTTAATTTGAAAGATCAAACCAACATATTTGTTCTTCTTTTTAATGGTTAACCTCAAGATACATCTTTGAAAAAAGTAATATTTTTGTAAAAAATGTTAATTTTTTTTTTTGACATTTTTTCGAATATTTCAACTGGATATTGAATTACAAATATTCAAGACAATTTTGATGAAACCAAAAAATTTAAATATTACTGTAAAATAAACTTTTAGTCTTTTATGGATAATATTTTTAATCAAAAATTATTTGAAAAAATAATACTTTTTTTTTTTTTTCTTTTGAAAGGTTTCTTCTTATTATTAAATTTGTCTATAATTTTAATAATTATTTGTAAAAACCAGTTGGGTAATAAAAAGAAACCAAAAGAAGTTTTTATTGTGGTCAATTAAATCTTATGATTCTTTTTTCATTATTAAACAATTTGAGAACATAATTTTGAAAAAAATAATTTAAATTTAAAACCATAAAAACAAAAGTTCTTTATTTTCTAATTTGCAATTTTTAAAATAAATCAGAACACTTGTATTTCTTTTTGTTGAATTGAGTTTTTGAATTCTATATGAACACTTTTAATTGAAAATAATTTCTTTTGATCAAGAATAAATATTTATTATGTCGAATTATTAGAGGTTGAAATGACATCAGTTTTCAACTTTAAAACATTACAAAAATTTAACCATTGTTTTTTGGTCTGATTGGGCATGGGAAAAATAGGAAATGCACATACATTAACTTGGTTCAGTTTTAAAATTGACTATTGAGGTTAGATCTTCATTAAATATCAAAGGTCTAAATATATGAAATGCTTTTGTTTCAAAAAATTCGTAAAAATTACAAAATTTGTCAAAAATAACTGTTGTTTTTTATCAAAAATTCAAAATATGATCTTTTTCCCCTTTTTTTTTTTTTTTTTTTTTTTTTCGAAGAGAATTTCATAAAAAGAGTGTAATTTGTGTGATCCAATTATTTATTTGACATTTTTGATGCTATACATGGGTGAACTTAGAATCTTTCATTCTAGAAATATTTGAGAATTAAAAGAACTAATAATCATTTAATATTTTATTCACTTTTCTTTTCGCATTTTGAAAAGGGAACTAATATTTTTACATTTTAATTGAACTATGCCAATCCAATTTTAGTTGATTAAATAAGTATTATTTTACTTTTATGATTGATCAATGCTATCTTTAACACTAATTCAAAAATTTACAAAAAAAATTTGGGCAGATAAGCTATTTCTCATATTTGTAATTGAATGAGGAAATACAATGTTAAACACGATTTTTTAATTTCATAACATTAATAAAATCACAGTAACCTGTCGAGAAAATGAAAAGTAAAATCAATTCAAAGAAGAAACCAATTAACTTCAAATAATAATCTATTACATTATTTTCAATCAAGACAACAAATACAATTTAAATCTGGTTATTATTTAAATCCGATAAGTTTTTTTGGAGATCTCAAAATTGTCAAATTTTTCACATATTTTTTAATAATAGATTAACAAAAGAAAAAGCCTATACCCGGAGGACATTATTATATCTGGTTTTGTAATTATTCCCCCCTTTTGTTTTTCGTCCTCTATTT
The DNA here is from genome assembly GCA_027625915.1 of Anaeramoeba flamelloides. Taxonomy (NCBI): domain Eukaryota; family Anaeramoebidae; genus Anaeramoeba; species Anaeramoeba flamelloides. Next base: position 2,833,900 of record JANTQA010000032.1, on the reverse strand, counting down.
TTTATTTTATTAATTGATCTAATTTTTTCAATTGCAGTAAGGTTCCCAATTAAAACTAGTGTTTCACTTTTTATTGCCTTTTCGCTTTTTTCTGAAATGATTATCTTTAAGAGACTCGTAACTTCGATTTATTATTTTTCCCAAAGTGTAAAAGAGTAATTATTTACACAAGAATACAATTAAACTTGATTAAGCAAACCCCTTTATCAACTTTAGAGTGATGAGTTATCATTTTTAAAAGAAGTTCATTTTTTTCAATTAAATTTTTCAGGAAAATATCTAAATCCTTTTTTGTTTTGATTTTTGGATCAAATTAGAAAAAAATTTTTTCAACAAGATTTTAATTTTGAAGAAGCCTCACTTTTAGTAATTTCTCAGAGTCTTTAGAAAAAAATAAAATTTCAAACTTGAATCTTATTTCAAAAAATATGGGAAAAATAAATCAAATATTGTTTTCTTGAAGATCTAAAAAATTTGAACATTTATTTTCTTTCACAAATATTTATTAAATAACTTGAAATTTAAAAGATTAGGAAATTTTCTTTTCCAGATATTAAGAGTATAAAAAACAAACTATCAATAATTAAAATCAGTTATTTGAGAATATTTATTTTTATTTTATTTTTTATCATTAGAATTATTAATTTGAAGTTGTTTTATTTGTTTTGAAAACATTTAAAAAATTGATTAATAAGAATATAATGTATTGTAATCTTTAATCCTTAATTTATTACCAACCCACTGGAAGAATTAAGATTGGGTCATAAATTACTGAAAAAAAAATAATCAAATTAAAAATTCTTGTGCTTGGTTCTTAGTTGAATTTTACAGCATTTCAAAACTTAATTTTGAGGAGAAATTTTAATTTCATTGTTTTGATGTTTTTCTGATTTTTTTTTCAAAAAAATTAAAACAAAAAATTATTTTTGAACTATTCTTTGAATCAAGAAATTATATATAACCATAAGTTTAAAATAATTATTGTATTTTTTTCTGGAAATTAAGTATCTTTTTTAAACTGAGTTATTCCAAACCTTAGTTGTTTCATTTTTAAAGTGAGTTTTTGAATATTTCCTTCATAGAAGATCAGATTTCAATCTTCTAAAAAGAAAATATTTTTTTTAAATAATTCAGAAATAGGTTTAATTTTGGACGTTTTAAAAATGAGGAAAAATGGATCAAAGCTTTTAAAAACAATAAGTAATTTCTGAAAATAGAATTAAAAATAAATTAGATATTTTAATAATCATATTTTTACTCAGTTTTTCAATTCCGATATATCCCTAGAAGTTTTTTGTATTTGCTATTACATTTTACTTGAAGATTTTTTTATTTTATAGCAACCTTAAACACAGTACTCTCTTGAAAAAATATTTGATATTTGAAAATAAGTTTAGGCACTTTTGACTGAAAAAATGTTTATATGAAAATCTATATATATATATATATATATATATAAATCCATTAAAACACCCTGTTTGCCTAAAATTCATTAATTTTAAAAATAAAGGATTTAAAATTCTATTAATGGAACAATAATTTTATGATATTATTGATCAATAATCAAACTTATTTTCCTTAGAATACCAAATATAATAATTGCCTTAGAAAACAAATTTCAAATTTGAATTGTTATCAAGAGATAATAAGTTATAGAATTTATAAAAAATTATCTTAGAAATAAAATTTTATAATTAAGAATTGTATAGTTAACCAAAATAAAAAATAACTTGAAAAAACAGTTTCAAATTTGAATTTTTTTTCTTGGCTATCTGTTTTTATTATTTTTCAAAATTTTATAAAAAAAAAAAAAATATTTTTCTATTTTTTTGAAAATTTTATCTACAACATCAAAAACCCTTTAGTTTTAATGAATAAAAAATATCATACTTTACTGATTTTTTTTGGAGATCATTTACACCACAACATTATTTAAAATACTTGATTAAACAATTTATTCATTGCAAAAGATATTTTGACATCACATAGAAATTTTGTTTTATCTGTTGTTTAATACCCAATAGCAATAATATATATTTGATTCCAAATAATTTAATATAATATATATATAAATTAAATTTTTAAAAAAAGAGAATTTTTTTTTTTTCATTTTAAAATTTGTGAAACTTTTTTAAAGATAATTTGTTTCAAAATTAAATGATGTGACTAATAGTTGGAGTCAGATTAACAATTGATTTTTTTTTTTAATTGAAACTAATTTTTTAATTTTTGAATTTTTAAAATCTAGAAATAAAATAAACAATATTATTGAATAAGAGATCATAGATCAAAAATTCTTTTACAAGATCCGGATTAATTTAGATTGAAAAATTCAAAATTTACAAATATATTTATTCAAATTTATACTAATAACAAAATAATTCACAAAAAATTTCTTCATTTCCAATTGTTTAATTTTATCTTTGAATAATATGTAAAAGTTATTTTTTTTTTTAAATTGAGAGTTGATTATTTTATCTATTAAAAAGGTTTTAATTGAATTGTTTCATATATAATAAATCAGATTATTTAACAATTTTTTTTTAGTTTTTTGAAGTAGTTTCTATTATTTAAATGAAACTTTTAGAAAATTATTAATATTTTACTTTTAATTTTTGCCTAAATAAATAAATTTAATTATTCTCTTGATATAATAGTTATTGTAATTAAATCTAAAAAAATGAAAATTTCCGAGTAAATTTTTTTGTTTTATCTATTTATTTTATAATAAATTAACAACTTTGTTTGATTTTTAGTATTCATAAATCAATGTGTTTAGTTTTGAATTACTATCATAGTAATAAAATTTTTTATTTAAAAAAATTTATAAATAAATAAAAATATTTTGAAAGAAAATGTAAAAATGAATAATTATTATTTGTTTTCCAATTTCAAAAAAAAAAATACAAAAACATACATACCATATCTTTGAACTATTACGACTTTTTATTAAAATTCAGTTCTGGATTAAATACAAATAAGACAATAAATATATTAGTATATCAATATCATTTAAATCCTTTATTTTAAACTTGATGAAATTTAGACAAATCGGGTGTTTTAAGGGATTTATATATATATATATATATATAGAAATTTTCATATAAACTTTTTTTCAGTCAAAAGTACCTAAACTTTTTTTCAAAAATCAAATATTTTTTATAAATGAACTTTAAAGATTAAATAGGAAATAAATAGAGAATAATAAACATCAAATAATAGTTGATACCCACCTGAAGTAAAACCTAATAAGTTTTTGTATTTTCTTAAAAATTAAAAAAAAAAAGAATTATTATTAACCTATTGAGAAAAAACAACGATGCTCATTTTGATCTTCAATTGAAGATCCTTATAAAATTCCAATAGAAATAAATATGGTTTCTCTATAATCATTTTGACTTTATCAATAACAGAAGAATAACATGTTTTTACCAATTTACTCTTGATCTTGCAACAAAACAATTGATTTTTCAATTTAACAAAAAAAAAAATAAAAAAAAAAAAAAGTCAAAATATAAAAAAATGATTACAATTTTGAAATTTCCAAAATTAAATTTTTTCAAACAATATTCATTCGAACCCTTTAAACATATGTAATTCGCTTCCATTACAACTGTTTCCCCTTTGACTGGGAAATGGTTTGATATGATTTTTTTGCACTTCAATTTATTAAAAGATCTTTTTAGTCACTTTCCACTTAAAAAAGAAAAAAGGGTTCAATAATAGTTAAGAATTTCCTTTGTATATCCCCTTTAATTATCGAAGATGCCAACATGTTGGGAATACAAAAAAGCGGTAAAAATCACTAATTATTCTAATTATTTATCTCTTTTAAATTTATTTAGAATATTTTTTATTATCAAAGGGTAATTACTAAGGAGGTCTTTTTATCAACAGTTTCTTTAGCGAAAAGTAATTTGACAAAGAAAAAACTGAAAAATTACAAATTAAATAACAATTTATATGAATTTTACCAAAAACAAATTATCTGACTAGAACCAAGTTTTGGGAATGTTTCTTGAGTAACTTTCACAAGATCAAATCTATCATCCTTTCCCATTATTAATACAGAAACATGTCAACAAATTCCTAAATTAAAGAAGGCAATAAAATATTTTTTAACTGTCAAAAGAAATGAGATTCCTTTCAATTATGAATTCTGGTGAAAAACAAATTTTCCTTTCATTTTAAATCATTTTTTTTTTTTTTTTTTTTTGGAAATGAGTTTTCCAATTGAGATAATCAAAGAAGAAAAAAACATCCCAATATGCTTTTTATGCTCAAAAGAAGCTACGATAAGTTGTTCCAAATGTACAAAGTCAGATGAACCTGCAACACTTTGTGACAATTGTTCAAATATTTTGCATGCTTCTCCACTGCTATGTGATCATAACCCAAAAAAAATTGCAATTTGTAAGTTTTATCAATATTTCTATTTTTTAAAAAATTTTCTAAAAATCAACAATTAATACACGTTTACGCATTGCACTTGTGCTTTCTTCACACACCAAAAAACATTCAAAGTTAAAAAATAGTGATTTCTTTTCAAATAAATAATAAAAAAATCCGAAATCAATGATCAGATCAAAGAGTTTCAGAGTGTTTTGTTTTGGTTTGGTTGATCGATCCATCCTTTAGATCAACAACAACAACCAATATAAAAGGCAAACAAATTGTATATCAATCTATCAAGTTGCCTTATAAATTGATGAATAAAAATGCTTCTGAAACTATCAACCCTTTAATACTCTTTAAGGGATTAGCGTCTTCCAAGGAGAAGCCTACGATCAAAGTATATTTTTATCGGGTGTTAACCACATTAGTGCTACAAGATTCAAATGTCTCTAAAAAATCGATTAGTCAAGTAGTAATATTTGTTGATCCAATCAATTAAAAATGATCTATGTATTCGTAAAAAACTCAACAATTTCAAAATAAAATCTGCATTTCGCCATAAATTTAAAGGTTGAATTATCAATATTCAGACTACAAAGTCATAAAATATCTTTATTAAATTTGTGGCAAAATGGTAGATTAGTTTCTAAAAAATTCTTTTTTTTAAAAATTAAATAATTAACGAATAAATTTTTTTGACAAATTATTTCTCAAATAATGGAAATATATTGATGTTACAAGTAGCTTTGTAAAAAGGAAACTAAAATAATCAGTCTTTGTGTTTTTCTGTGATGATTATTGAGTTAAAGTAGTGAAAAAAATACCGGACATGAAAATAATACCTGACAAGATTTTAAATTGTGAATATGAGTTAAATTGAGGTTTAATTTCATTTATTTAAAATCAAATCCTTTTTTTAAGAATCAAACTTTTAAAAATATAACTCACCCACTTATTAGAATGATGATTAATGAAATCACACTTGTTCAAAACACTACCCAAACAATCAAAAAACAAGAATAAAAATTATCATTTTACAAACTCTAGCAAACTCTCGATAAAACCCCTATTGTTTTTCAAAAAAAGTTGATCTACTTATGGCTATCAAATAATTACTTGAGTATTCTAGAGACACCCTTTAATGCACTTTAGGTAGGTTTTTTACTTGTTTCAAAAAAAAATTGGTTATTTATAAAAAGGATTTGATTTTAAAAAAAAAAGAAATTAAACATCAATTTTACTAATGATCACAATTAAAAATCTTTTCAGGGATTATTTTCATGTCTAGTATTTTTTTCACTACTATAATCTTTAAAATTCAAAAATTATAAAAATAGTTACCTTTGGAAGTTCTAAATCTAAATTATTAAATACCGTAATACTATATTTTGGGTTTCTATTTTTAGATTTGGGAAAAGGAATTAAAATAAAAATTTTTTCAAAATGAAACTTTTTTAATAGTGATCCTTAGTAAAAAATGTAATAATTTATTATGCAATAAGATTTATAATAGATTTTTTAGAGCTATTTGAGCCATCGCACAATAATATCGTTTACACCCAATTACAACATACTTTGATTATAGAGAAATCTAAGGTGACGTTAATCCCTTAAAGAATGTGTTCTTACATTAAATTATTTTCAATTTTTTATGAAAGTTTAAGGGAGAAGGATAACTTTTCAAAAGCTTTCTCAGTAACCTAACCAAATTATCACAATTATAAAGGTTATTTGGACACTAATTTTCTTCTTTTTGTTCTTTTTCTTCTTTTCTCTTTATTTATACAAAAAACTTCAAAAAGTTTAAAGGGTTTTGTTTGATCAATCACCAAATAGAAATGAAAATTCTTCTTTCTACTTTTTGGCTTTTTAAAATTGTGAAGGTAATAACTCCATTTAAAAAAAAATCTATGTCTGTTATTGGTTACATGTACATTTTCAGAGTGGATGATTATTTGTCTGATCGTAAAATTAATATAGGCCGTATACTTTTTAAAAAAAAAAAAATGAAAAGAAACATTTTTTTTCCCCTTCAAAAAATCCCATTTCCTTTATAAGCTTATAGGTCTTCCATACCTTTCAAACACTTGAAGATAATTTATAACTCTATTCAAACACTTTTAAACAGGAAAAGTGTTGTAAAAGTCTCTAAGCTTTCTAAAAGTCAAAAGATTTTTTGTAAAGCCAAGATTTTTTTTTGATTTTTGAAATCATCAGAAAATTTAATAAATTTTGGGTTTATTTCAAAAAGTAAAAAAAAAAAACACCGTTAACTTTTCCAGAATTTAAAAGAATTGAGTAAAATCATTGATTTTTTAATATTCTTTCAAGTTCTGGAAAACCTAGGCACTCTACGGACACTTGACGTTAGATTTTCTAGAGTTTTCTGTTTATTTTCGAAAATCAATAGATTTTCGTTAGGTTTTTTTTGAATTTTCTATTTATTTGTGAAGTGTTCTAGTTTTTTTTTACTTTTTGAAATAAACAGAAAATTTTAATAAATTTTCGGTTTATTTCAAAAAGTAAAAAAAACCTAACAAAAATTAATAGATTTAACAAATAAAACAGAAAACCTCAAGAAAACCGCCGTTAGGTTTTTTTAAATTTCAGAAATAAACCGAAAATTTCTGGAATTTTCAGTTTATTTCTTAAATTAAAAAAAACCGAGGCACTCTACGGTACTCTCTTGAGACGACAATAATTATCAGAATGGTTTTTTTTTTCTCTATATCTGTTTTATTAGATTATTACAAAATTTTCAAAACTATTCGTTATTATCTATCAAAGTAAATATCTCCAAGTTCAAATTAACTAAAATTCGTCCTCGCATCTATTTAAAATTTTTTACCGGAAAAAATACCTTTTTTTCGAGACGAAAGACTTTTAAAAAAGGTGGTTACTATTGTCAAAAATAATTACAATAGCCTCATGAATTTGAATTTCTGCAATTTTGGTTATATTGTAGATAAATTTTATTATTAAAGATGAAATGTTTAATGAAAGTAATACTTTTGTATAACTCAAATTTTTCAATTTTATTGTTTCAAACTAGTGATGTCTTTCGCAACAATTTGAGTATTTTTTATATTTTCTAATTTTCCATTAATCGACACCAAAAATAATATTGAATCTTGTACGAATATTAAAAAATGTATGAGAATTGTTGATCAATAAACTAATAAAGAAAAAAAATCAAAGATAATAAACTGAAACAATTTTTGCTTATTGTGAAAACATAATTAAAAATCTATTAATTTGAATTAAATGGGAATTACTTGTTGAAATTTTCTATTTAACAAGGTTAAAAAAAGTTTAGATACTCAGTTTTTTGAGCATAAGAGATTAATTTTATGTTGATTTGTTTAGAAAAAATAAAATGTCTTGAAATACTGCAATTTTTCGAAACATAATTCAGTTATTTTTTTTTGGAATAATTTTTGGAAAACCACTATTACAATTCCAAATTCTAAAGGATAAAAAGTTATTTAGTTGAGAGTAAGGCTGGAAAAAAGGTATTTAATTGCTTTTTTTGATGTGAAATTTTCAAAATAAAAAATCAAATCTATAATAGACATTGGGGATTTGCACCCATTTCAATAACTGAGATTTACTTTTTGAAATTATTGATCATCAAGTGGGTTTTAAAAATTACAAATGCATATCGATCATTAAACCATTTGTAACTTGAATGATTCGTAGTGGTTATCTTTTATCTTTTTTTGATTGAAGAAAACAACAATAAAGAGAAATTTAAATTCTAAATTCAGTGAAAGAATAGTTTAATTTCAATTTTGATTTTAAAATTGTTTTTTATTTTTGTTTTAGTGGTGTGTATTCCACTTGATACAGAAAAAAAAGGAGTTGTATTTTTTCAAGAAAAAAATTCAAATAAAATTTCAATTTTTCCAAAAAAATAAAATGGTTTTCTTTATTTATTCAAATTTATCAAGGAGAAAACAATCTATTTCACACTTTTTGAACTGATTTTTTAATTATTTTGAGTTTAGAAATTAAAAAAATAATAAAAAAGTTGAAAATATTTTTATTTTTTTTTTTAATTTTTTAGCAAAAGATTATGGTGGTTTGTTGAACCAGAATAATCAATAGCCCGTTTTTCATTCTATTCTAATCAAATTTAGATGTTTATATTCATTAAAACAGATTCTTTGAAAAAAAATTATCCACATATATTAAGAAATATCATTCAATTTTTTTTTATTAAATCTTTCATATTAATTTTATATTAATTTTTTCGATCCAATATCTATTATAGATTCTTTACAAGATTTTTACTTTTTTAAAGTTTTCTGTTTTAAAAAAGTGATAAACCTTTCGGAATTAAACATTTTTGGAAGTTTTCTATTTTAAAAAGTATGGGTTCAACATTTAAATGTGATATAGGGGTTTGAGTGTGAAAAGAAGAACTTTTTTAAAAAAAAAACACTTTTTTCTTTATTAAAACAGAAAACTTTAAAAAAGTTTTAATTTTGAAAAAAAAATAAAAAAAGTTTTTTACTTTTTTAAAAGGACTATTCTTCGATTTTTTTTTATTTTTTAAATTCTTAAATAAATAATTTTATTTTAATTATTTCTATTCAAATATCTATTCTAGATTCTTTGCAAGACTTAAACCAAGAACAAGACTTATTATGTGGATTACATAAACAGCCATATACCTTTTATTGTGATGATTGCAAGTCACTTATTTGTTTTAAGTGTCAATTCAATGATCATTCAAAACATAACACAGAATTGATTGAAGAATGTTATTCTAAAATTCTGGAATTGGAACAAGTCAAAACGCCTAATTGTGAAGAATCGCTGGGTTCGATTCAAAAAACAATTGAGGAACTGAAAAAACAATCAAAACAGATTGAAAAAAAATCACAGCAGCAGATAAATCTAGTAAAAAAATATTCACTCTTTCTTCAAGAAAAGATTAAAGAAAGAGAGCAAATAATACTTCGAAAAATAAACATTGAACTACGACAGAATCTTTCCGAAATCGAATTACAGAAAAATAAATTCAAAAATTCTGAATCTATGTTATTACAGACAAACACATATATTGAAAATATGGAGAAATCGAAAAAAGGGAATGAAAAAATAAATTATTTATATAATTATTGCAAAATAAAACAAATTGAAGATTTGATCAAAAAAGATTTTACTCTAAATATGAAATATCCAATATTAAAGGAAATAAAATTCCAGTCTGTGTTAGAATCAATTAACGATTTCGATTTTGTTGATTGGTTTAATATTACGGGATATAAAATTTTTTTTGATCCCATCACCGAAATAAATAAAAAAATTCCAATCTCGATTGAATTATTTGATGAAAAAAAGAAATATTTGAAAATAGATATTGTAAAAAAATTATCAATATTTTTAATAATAAGAAATTCTTCAGATAATGAATATATCCTGGATAAATTTGATTACCAACTTTATGAAAAGCAAAATAAAATATTGGCATATTTTCATCCAAATAAAATCGGAAAGCATTATTTAACTCTTAAAATCGGAAACAATATTATCGCAAATATAAATGAAAAAAAAAATACTAAAAATAAAATAAAATTTATTGTCAGAAGAAAAAAAGATATTTGGAACTCTTCATTAATAGACGACAGCCTTATTTTAAATGAAGACGGTTCGCAAGTCACGTGTATCAAAAAGGCTAAAAGAGATTCGTGGATACATACAACAAGAATAATTACAGAGGGTGTGCACATGTATAAATTTAGAATTGATAAAATTTTACATTGTCTAAGGTTGGGTGTAACCAACCCAGAAAATCATAACGACCCAGCCATTTCGGGTTATGTTTATTATTTGTGTGATGGATATAAAAGAATGCATGGAATGAAAATGGAAAAATATGGACAAAAATGTAAAAATGGTGATGTGATCACAATGATCATCAACATGGAGAAAAGAACATTACAGTTCTTACGAAATAATAATAATTTGGGGATAGCTTATAAATATCTTCATAATAAATTGGTCGTTGCAATGGGTACATGGACTGCTGGAAATCAATTAACAATCATTTAAGATTTTATTATGATCTTTATTATTATACGTCTGAGTATGATTTTTATATATTTTCATATACTTTGTATGCTTGTTGGTTTATTGATCTGTTTTTTTTCTCTTTTTATTTTTTTTTTAAATTCCCAATTAATAAAAGTTTTTTAAATTATTAAACCTATTTAATTTAATAAAATGATAAATTTAATATTTTTTCTTTTGACAGCAATTTCTGGATTTTTTTTTGGTTATTATTTATATAAACTCTTTCTCAGTCAAAGGGGGGCAGTTTTATTGTGGAAATAGAACAGATTGTATGAGTTTAATCCATTATTCTTCTCAAACTAAAATTTCAATTTTTAGATCAAAACCATTTTTTCTCATTTTGTAAAAATTTTTTTTTATTGTATTTTGCTTTTTGCTTTTTTTATTTTTATTTTTTAATTCTTTTTTATTTTTTTTAAAAAACAATTCAATTTGAAACTCCAAATTAACATTAAGAAAAGTTAAGCATTGTATGTTCTTTTAAAATCCATACATTTATAAGTAAAAAATATTATTATCAACGATTTTAATTTCCTAAAGAAATTGAGAAATTTTATACAAGAAGTTCCAATGAAAGGAACCCAAAATTTTTTAACATTTTTTTTTTTTAAAATTTATGGTTTGTTTGGGCTTTTACTTTTATAATTATCGACTCTAATCCGAAGTTTATTATTTCTTGTTTTTCTACACAATCCAAGTTTGGTTGATCCTTAATAATAAAATGAATTTTTGATTTTTGACTGTGTACCTTTGAGTTAAATGGAGTTTAATTCCCATTTCCAAAATTCAATTAATTTTGAGAACGTTATGTCGATAATAAATACGAAAAATATTTGTTTTTTTTTTTATCTTCTTTTTCTTTTATTTCTTGTACAAATAGAGATTTCCAAGAAATCTATTATCCTTTTTTATCTCTATTTACAGTCAGTTTCACTTTTAAGGCACAAACTTTCAAAGAAATTTAAGGCACAATAAAAATCTCAAATTAAAGAACAAAATTCAAATTCTAGTAAAAATAAATTGTAAAAAAAAAATTCCAAATTTTGTGCCTTAATTTGAGATTTTTTTCTGCCTTAAATTTCGTTGAAAGTTTGTGCCTTAAAAGTGAAACTGACTGTATTTATTGGGTAGATTTTTCAATATAAATTTGATATTTTGTTGGGTAAACAACAGATCCTAAATGGTTGATTTTAAAATTGAAAAGGTGATAATCAGCTGAAATGTTAACCATTTTTATATTTCAAATGAGAGTATGATAAGAAAAAAATACCCAATAATATTTTTGGTGTTTTACCGAAATAAAAAGTTAAGAAACCTCATTTGTGGATTATTTATTTGTAATCTAGTACGAAATAATTAAAGTATAGGATAAAAGTTGAATATTTAATTATTACAAAAATCAGTAGATATTATTTAAAAAAAGATGCTTTTTTTGCACTTCAACCTCTACAAATCCCATTAGGGGTTAATTCCATACTTTCCTTAACTTTAATTTTTTGAAAAAAGTTGTAATTAAAAAAAAATATTAACTTTTTTTAAGAAAAAAACCTCAATACAGTTTTCCACAATAATAACTACTTTTAAATAGATTTTCCAAAAAATAAAAAATTTTAAAATTTTGATTTCTTTTTTTTTTATTTTGATGGAAGGATAATAATTTCCTTTTAAACCCCAAAATTCGATTTTTTGTTCAGAAATTTCCAGAAGGTATCTGAATTTCATTTCTTTAATTAAAAAATAAAATAATCACTCTTTGTCACTTGATGGCATTTTTCTTTAGGTTTTAAATAATACGAAAAAATCGTTAAAAATCTCAGATTTATTCTATATTTTACATTCTGGAAAAGCTATGTTCTTGAATGTACTTCCTAAATTTTTATTTCGGAATTAGAATAACAACTTATAGATTTGCTTTATAGATTACAAATTGTATGATAAATAATGAGTATTTATTTTGAATCTTATCTTACATATTATTCTTATATTATTATTTTTATTGTATTTTGGTAATTTGAATTTATTCTTTAATCCAAATTATACTCTTTTTCAGATAGAAAGGTAAGATATATTAAAAAGTTTTAATAATTTACATCGCAAAAAAACAAACTTAAGTTTAAAAATAGTTGTATAAAAAGTTTTTTACTTCGTTTATCAGTATTTTAATCAATTAATCTTAAGGTTTAAAAACACCAAAATGTGAAAAAAAATATCTTGTATTAATTATGGCAACTTTTTGTTTTGGTTTTTAGCTGATTGATATTAAATTTTGTATGGATTTTAAATAAAAGTTGTTCAAAAAGGCGTTAAAAGGAATTTAATTTTTTTCCTAAATCAGGATTTATGATTTGAAGAGTGTCAGACTAATAGACTCAAAGGTAAGTTATAATAAAGTGTGATTTGTTTGTAGTCATAAAATTTCCACCTTGCTATGACTCAGTTATGTACAAAAAAAAATTTAAATTTTAAAATATCCAAACAAAAATAAAAAAATGTAATTGAACACCTGAGAGTTTATTAGTCTTAGAATAATAAATATTGATTTCAAAAAAATAAAAAAAAAATTGTTAACGACTTTTTCAACAACTATTAAAACCCATACCAAGCACAAGATCAATCAGCTAAGAACCAAATTAACAAGTATTAACTCAAAACAATTTAATCTTTTTTCCAGTATCCGGATTGTAAACCTTAAAGGTAAAAAAAACTTGTTACCTTTTTTTAGAATACAATGTAGATCAGAAATCTCAAATTTTTGTAAGGGTAAAAGACAATAAATTCTGATCAAGAAAAAAAGATTTTGAAGGGACTAATCTCTATTAAATTTTTTAACCTAGATTTAATCGAGATTGAGAATATTTTTTGTCAATTACTTCGATTTGAAAGAACCTGTTTATTTTCAATATTAAACATATTGAAAATAAGGAACCCTTATTTAGAAATTGGTCAATAAAAAATAATTGAGACTTGTCCCTTAAAATCTTTTTTTCAGACTTAATGTTAATATATAACTGTAGTCAAAATAAATCCTACTAAAAAATTGAATCCGAGTTTCAAAATAAAAAGTGTGTTTTTTGTTATAGAAGACCTATACATCAACCGATCAAAGAAACCAATAATAAAACCTAAATAGATATGGTAGTGGGTACTTAAAGCTCTATTATTTAAAAAGAAATTCTAAAAATGAAGGATCAAATTCCATAATTTTATCTCAAAAAATAGAGTCAATTTTACTAAATTTTTAATCATGAGAAAAACCAAAAAAATTTAAAAAAATTGAGAAAATTACAAATAATTTCGAACAAATTGCATTCCTAATTTAAATTTTACTGAAAATAACCAGACCTTTACTGTCAAAATTAATTTGTACCTAGGTATACTATTTGATAGTCAATTGGATGTTGCCTTGGTACAAGAAGTAAAAAATATGCACAGATTATATGTCGAAACACGGATTATAGTTGTTTTGCACGCATTATTTTAACAACTGTATATTCCTTTTCCTAACTTCAAAGAATCAAGTTTCCTATGCTCTTTCATTTTTAAAACCTTAATCTGTACAACAACCATATAAATAATTTTCTTACTTTAACAAATTTGTTTAGCAAAATACAAATCGAAAAAAATTTTTTTTTTCAAAAAGTGAAACACATTTCTTAAATGGAAGAGTTACTTAAAAGTTCAATTAATAGAAGAAACAAATTAACTTCAAAGATTAATTAATTCTATTGTTATCCATTTAATCAAAAAAACCAAATTAAATAATTAAATTTCAAAAATCTTCAACTTTTTTATCAAAATTGTTTAAGTTGTTTTTGGAGATCTCGAAAATAGCTAAATATTTATAACATATTTTTAAAAATGATTTCTGAACCAAGGAAAAACTCGACTACAAAAAGTTAGTATTAAATACTAACGTATTGTGTTGATCCTTTGATTTTCTCTTTGAATACTTTATTTTTTCTTTTATTAATAAATCTTACTTTTCTTTTTTCAGATTTCTATTTAGATTTCTAATGAAAAATTGAGTTACGCCTTTTTTTATAAACAGCTATGAGTTTTTTAGATTGGTTTTAATAGATACTGAAAAGATTGATTGATTTATTGAATTTTTTTTAAAGCAAAAATGTAGGTTCAATAAGATAAAAACAACAACAAGGAATTCTAAATAAAACACAATTTGTATGATCACACACCTTTGCGCTTAATGCACTTAAACTCTAAAAAATAAACTATTCAAAAAATTACTTTGTTTTATTTTATCATTTTTTCCTTTACTTGCCAAAAAATTGATTTTTTAAAGCTGAAAAATACCTTTGTTTTCTCTAATTCGATAATTTCCAAACTTATTTCAACAAACACAGTTCTCTGTTTATGAGCACAGAGAAAATTTATGACTTTATTGTAATCTCAGGAATCGGCAACGAATTAAAGGCAATTGACATTGATGATTCGGAATCAATCACATACGCAATGGAACTCTTATTTGTACCAGAAATTTTAATGATCGTTCCACAAGAAGCCAAGCCGCAGCCAGTTCTTGAGAAATTCCTTCAGCCAAGAGAAGGCGTTCGGCTTCATGCCCAGAAGCAAGTCCCAAGTTTTCATGAATTTGTTTTAACAGGCTTAAGTGGTGGGCAACTTTATGGGTTTTCTGTTACAGAATATCCACAGTTTAACAAAGAGTCTTACCTTGCATTAAGAGAACTTTTTAAGTCACAAGGTAAATGATAAAACTTCATATTTTTTTTTTCTTTTTTTCTTTTTTCCAATAAACAAACCTTTGCAAAAAGATATTTGTCTTGGATAAAAACAAAATCAGTTTTTTTTGAGTGTTTTTATCTTTCTGCAATGAAACAAAACAAGCACCAGACTACTAATTTGAACAAACCAACGATCAGAATTGATTTCATGTAAAATGTGATTCCATTGAATGTCCTTACTTAAAATGAACAATGAAAAGTGTTTCCTTTTCGAATTATTTGGTAAAGAATGATAATAAGAATAAACAAGATTATTTTGCCATTGAGAAATTTGGGTGATCTCAACGTTTCTCAATTTTCCAATGAGAAACAAACAATAACGAACACCCAAGAACTTCTTTTTAAATGTTAAAAAACAAAGACTTTTGAAATATAATTAACTGTTGAGAGAAAAATGTTGTTCAGAGAAAAATGGTTGGAAAGCAATTTTAATTTTGAACCTTACTGAAAATGATTTTTAATTTCAATCGTTTGTGAAATAACCAAAGAAAATAACAATAATCTACTTATTAGAATACGAATTAATGTAATTCTACTTTTTTCAAAACCTTATCTCTTATAATCTAAAGCAAGTTTAAAAATTACCATTTTCAGAATTAATAGTAAACTTTACTAAAACTTGGATTTTTGTTAAAATAGCATGATCTACTTTAATTATCAACCATTCAAATGAATATTCTACACAAACCACAGATTAATGAACTCGTAACACATTTAAACCCGGATTTATATGAAATTCACCTAGTTATCAATAGGATTTGATTTTCAATTTTACTAATGTTTCCAATTAAAAATGGTGTCCAACCATTTTTCTGTGTCCAACAATTTTTCTCTCAACAGTAATCACTTAACTTTAAGGGATTATTGTATCCGAGGTGATCTTAAATTAAAGTATGTTTAAATTGGATGTAAATGATTTTGGTGATACACTGTTCACATGGTTTCTGTGACTCTAAAAAATCTTATTGAACAACAAAATTACTGTTATTTTCCAATTAATAAATGCAAATTTTTGCTGATAAATTCAAAAAAATGTTCAAAAAAGTTTTAGTTAGATTTCCATTTTTGTAAATTTGATAACTTCTAACTTTACAAAACAGTTCATCGATAAAGAATATTTTGAAGAACAACTAATTTTACAAAGTTTATTAATATTTAAATTAAAAATATGTCTTTACAATTCAAAGAGAGTTACAAAAATTGTCAAAAATGAAATTGAACTAAAAGCTTGAAAACATTTTTTTTGAATTTATCATTAAAGGGCAAATTAAAGTATTTAAAGAAAGTAACCCGGACCAACCATTTTTTTCTGTTTATCATTTCAATTTTGGGAGAATTTGTGGTCAATGGTCAAGACCACAAAAGCAAAGAGGTTCAGTAATTATTGTACAGAAGTTATGATTGGTTTGGAATCCCAATTACTTATTGGGATTCAAACACTTAAAAAATGAAGAAAAGAAGGCTAATAAGGAAGATCTGTAAACACAGTGTCTGTTAAAAATTATTAAAAAACCTGTCACTGATGTCGATATTGAAGAAATAATATGTGATGAAGACAAATCCATTCAAAAAACAATTCGGTCTTCGAGAGGGTTCAAATTTTAACCAGTGTTGGACATAAAGGTACCACAGCCGTTCCAACCCTACCGTGAAATCTATGATTAATAGAAAATTCATTTTCTGTATCATACTTTGCTTTTTATGACAGGATTTTATGGTTATGTGATAGCCTATTACAAACCGTGAAATTTTATAATAGAACAAAAATTTCACATAGAGAAAATATTAAAATTTTAATTTTTGACTACAAACCTTCTGAACGATCAATAATTTAGAAAAATTTTCAGGTTTTTGGTGAATCCTTAATTTCTAAACACCTTAAAATCAAAAGGCAAGACCATTTCAAAGAAATCATTAAATTCTATCTTCGATCTTTGGAAGCTTTGTTTTGAATTTTTGAATTTGTAAATCAACAAGATTTTTTTCTCTAGTCTTTCAAATCAGAAATTTTTTTAAAAAACCTATGTCAAACCATAAACTATATATGTTAGCGTATAACCGAATATTTTTTTTTTCTATTTGACAGAGACAAAAAGTCAATTTATATGTTTGTCAAATTTCACCGTAGGTTTGGAACGGCTGTAAAATAAAAAAAATTAAAAAAATTTTGTTGAAAAAAAAATATAAAGCAAGAGCATCACTTGCCACTTTAAATTGGAACTATCGGAAATTTAAATAAAAATAAAAATTCTGAAATTCACCCAACACTTGTAAAAGAATTAATGAACAGAATTCTTTTTACCGAGTTAACATATAATTTTTATCATTGAACATCGTTTTTTTTCTTTATCAATTTCTTCTTCCTTTTCTTTTTTTTACGTTTTGTGGTCTTTAATACAAAAAAAATTCTTCAAAAGCAAACAATAAAAAATGTCGGTACACCCATACCGATTTAAATACTTTAATTTTTCCTTAAATATAATTTTATCAAACTTAATTTGAACATTTTTTTTACTTGCATTCAAAAAAATTCAAATTATAAATTTGGGTTACTTTTGGATTTTTAAAATTGAATGGCTTTGTAAAAAAATCAATGAGATTTCCTAAATGGAACTGAACAAAAGTAATAAATTATTCCTAATTTGAACTAAATTAAATGCCGTTATATTTTAAATTCAAATTGATCCTAAAATTAATGAAACAAATAATAAATAGGCTTTAACTTTAATTCCAATCTACATTCTATTTTAACTTTTTAATTTAATATCTGTGTTTTTAAAAAAGTCCATTTAAAAAAAAAAAAAAAAAGATTGTTAATTCTAATTAAACCTTTTTTTTTTTTTTGAAATTAAAAACTCTTTTCCAATCTTTGAAGCACCTTTAATAATGAAAAAACACTAATTTTATTTATTTATTTATTTATTTAGAGAAAGGAGTAATACAAAACACTAATTTTTAAAAAAATATTTCTTTGATCATTTTTTAAAATAAGAAAATACTATTTGTTTCAAAATAAATGGAACAAAATTTTCATTCAGCTTTCCAAAAAACAGATTTATAAATCAGGTAACATTTCAATTTTTTAATAATTCTTTAAAGAAGCTTAAATTAAGAATTTCTTCTGAGAGATTGGGAACTTTGATAATTTGTTTTAATTCTTGACATCTGATTTTTTTGTAAGGTGAATGAAAATTTTGTTCTTTCTATTTTGAAATTAACAGTACTTTACCTTGGGAATATATTTAACTCTCCTGATATTATTACTTTACTGTTTCTTTCTACAGAAAGTAAAAAATAAAAAATAAAAAGGGTACAAAATTTTGGAATAATATTTCTCAAAATTATTGCTTGGCTTAAATTATTGGAAAATATTTTATGTCGAAATTTGTTAATAAACTTATAAATCTTATTCGTGTTTTATAATAAGAATAAAATCTTTTTCTTTTCAAAAAATTTTCTTAATTATTAGAAATGATGTGAATTTTTTTGGTTACTCTTGTTTGATATTTTGTTTTTTCTAATTGCATGTTTATTCCAAAAATCCAAAGAATTGATGAATAAAATAGAAAACATTAAGAAAAGTTCCGTTATGTTTTTTTTTTTTTTTTTTTTTTGTTATTATTCTTGTTTTTATTAGGAAAATATATTGATTTTCTAATCAAAACAAGAATTAAAAATAATAAAAAAATAAAAAAACTAGAAACTCTCCAACATTAGACAGCATTCCTAAAAAATCATAAACATATTAAAAAGATTTATTAAATGTATTTTAAAAAAATAATGGTGTATTAAGCAGTAAAATTACAATATGGCTTCAATAGCCAAACAGTAAAATTTATCATCGTATTGAAATTCGATAATTACAAATCGGATTTATACATTTTCTTTTCTTTTCTTTTCCTTTTTTATCCAAAATTAAATTCTAATAATGATATCTAAATAATTTTTGAAAAAAATAAATAGGTCGAGACAAAGGAATTCCTGATACTTTACACAGTGGAAGAACTTTAGCCATTATTTCAAAATACCCTTATCATAAAACATTTATGAACATTTTAAAAACCTTTATGAAATCGCTTCCAGAAGGATGGAAATTTAATAAAAAAATTGCTTTGGATCTTTCATTATTATTAGATAAAGTTCAAATTCCAAAACCTGAATTGATACCAAAACCTTTAATTTTTAATAAAATTAATTTTGGTTCTTTTCCTTTAATACCAGATGAAAAGCATTTACCCCTATCTGATGTATGTTTCCACTCATTTTTTATATCTAAGATTTTCTTGAAAAACAAACACTATAGCATTTTTTGTAATAATAAATTGAAAACAATCAACTCGGCAATAATCAAAAAAAAAAAAAAAAACATTCTTCAAAAATAACATTGATCATTTTTGCGAGAAGATGGACAATGGAAAATCTTCAACATTCTTGGAAAAATTTCCATTTAACCCAAGTTTTGAACAATAATTATTGGATTTTAATCAAAAAAAAAAATTTGGAAAAAATTCAAAAATATTTTCTCAAAAGGGAAAACTTAATTGTTTTTGTATCATTTTTTCTCTTGAGATTTATTTTTGAGACTTAAAATGGCAAGTAAAAAAGCTTTAGCAAAAAGACTGGGGTCTATTGTTTAATAATCATAATCCAAGCAGAGAAGATTTTATCGTACTTGTAATTGAGAAGATACATTTTGAATTTACCATTTTCATGAGAAAATGGTGGTTTGAAAATCTGCCATATCCACGCAGTATTGTTGATCAAAAATACACTCCATAATATAATAACAATCTAAACTCCATTTCACTCCAAGTTGCCCAGCCAAAAATGAAGAAATTGATTTTTTTTAAAGAATCAACCATATATAAGATTGTTTCGAAATACGAGAAATAATAAACTTCAAAGTTGAGTCAATAATCATAAAAAAAATATAACAAACCATAAATTTCAAAAAAAAAATAAAATGTTAACAAAAATTTTTTGGCAGCTTTCATTTAAATATTTTGTGCAAAATTTCTCATTTTCTTTAAGAAAATTAAAATTGTTGACACATAAGATTTTTTTTAAATGGTAAACGTATTCATTGAAAAGAAATTACAAATTCCTCAATTTTCTTCAAGTTAATTCGGAGTTTTAAAACATTTTTTTTTTTTCTTTCAAATTGACTTTTGTTTAAAAAAGAAAAAGAAAATTGACTTTCAAAAAAAAAAAAAGAAAAAAGAAAAAGAAAGAAAGCAAAAAAAATTATTTGACTAAATTAGAAAAAATGTTTCTGATCTAAAAATTGAAAATTTATTTTGAGAAGAATACTAGATTAAACTCATGAAATATGTTCTATTTCTTTAGCAAAACTGGTCCTTTGACGAAAAAAGAGTTTAGTTCCAAATTAAAAAATTATCTATTAATAAATTTTATTTTTTCACTTGAATTTTATTGTATTTCAATTTTAAATATGAACTTTTTACGAAAAAGCAGTAAAAGAAAAAAAAATCCACATTGTTGTTGAGTTGGGATGTTTCTTTTCAGTGATTTAAGAAACCGAACTAAAGGTGCAGAGAATAATCTAAGAAAAATATTTCCGAATACAAGAATCCAATTAATATTCAAGCAATTAAATGTTTGAAATTTTTTGTTTCATTTTATAATTATTGTAACCTTGGCTTTGGAGAAGGCATTTTATTGGTTTAAATGTTAATAAACTTTGCAAAATTAGTTGAATGTGAAATATTCTTTGTCAGTGGACTTTTTTTTGAGTAGAAGTTATCAAGATTTTGAAAAACGGAAATTGAATCAAAATTCTTTTCATTTTTTTTTATAAATTTATCAACATTAACAATCAAGTTTTGGGAGAGTGATCATTTGACTCATCAAGTACAATTACCCTTTTTTCAAAAATCTAGTCAATACCCAGTTGAGTTATTTGATTGTTTTCCATCCAAAAAAAAATTTAGAGAAATAGGAAAAAATAATAGACTTGTTTCTTCTTTGTTTTTAATAGACTTTTGTATGAATTAAAAAAAAATTAAATTAAATTGAATTGAAGTAATTCTGGCTTTGGGTTTTTAATTAAAAGGTGGTTTATATGTGATTCTAAAAATCATTTAAAATCGATTGAAAAAATTGTATTATTTTGTTTTTATACTTATTTTGTTTTTGTTTTAATAGTTTTTTTAATTCAAAAAATCAAGACTAATTTATTGATTTTTTAGTTTGAGTTTGATATCTTAAAACTTTTTTATTGAAACCTTTGGCTTCTTTAACAATTAAATTGTGATCTTGAACTTGATTTTTTCAAAAAGTTCAAAATTTGAAAATTGAAAATAAACTTAAAATGAAAAAATGAAATTATTAAGAGACAATTTTGTCACAAAGATGGAGAGAGTTGTTATAATTGTATGTGGTGTTATTCATGAATGTTTATGTAAGGATATGATAGATTTTCGATTTTGACATTCTTCTAGCAAACATGTTCATTAATTTTTGATTATTTAATTTTTGATTTTTCGTTTTACAAGAAATAGAAATTGTTTCCAAAAAAAATATCTTTAATAATGTTTGTTAAATCTAAACTAAAATTCAAAATTTTCCACACAGATAAAACATTCCAAACAATCACATAATACAATTTCATTCAAATTTGAGAAAATTTTGATTTTTGCAAGTTATGAAAATCATTTTTTCATCTTTTAGTTTTTGTTTTCATTTCATTGTTTGAATTACGTAATTTGTTTCGTTGGATCAAAAATTTTTTTCAACCATCGATATTATGTTAAAGTTGAGTTTTTCCAAATGGAAGAACTCATATAAAATTAGTTGGTAGTATCTAACCATTTGATCGATCAATATTCCTAATAGAATTTCAACAAATTTACTAATGTATTTTTTTGTTTTGCTCTCTCCATAATTTTTAACACACCCATGATTTATTTGTATTGATAATTATTTATTTATTGTTTTGTGAGTATTGTAATTTATAAACAAGTGTTAACATTTCAATTAGTGAATGGTTCTAATTTGGTATTTCTTCTTTAATTGATTAAATAAGTTTTTTTTTTCACAAATTGAATTTTGGTGTGTTAAAAATTTTGAATTGGGGTTTAAATTTGAATAATTTGAAATTTTTTTTTTTTTTGATAAAAACAGTAAAAGCGTAAATTGAAGTTTTTTCATAATAAAACATTTTTGTAAATACCCAAATTTATATTTGTATAACAAAAAAAAAATATCTTGTTTTAATATTTGTCTTATCATCGAAATTTATTACAAATAATAAAAATAAAATATGCTTTTTAATATTTCTTTATATAATTGCCAAATTTTTTTTAAAATTGATATTATTCTATAGAACGATTTTGACACATTATTTACATTGCTGTCGATTGAAAATATTATAATCATTTTCTCAGCATTAATGCAAGAAAGAAAACTTATTTTCATTTCTAGATCATTGGAATATTTGACTCCCTGTATTTTTTCACTTTTGTCTTTGCTTTATCCATTTTCCTGGCCATATCCCTTGATTCCAATACTACCATCTGATTTTATCGAGGTCTTTGAATCGCCAATGCCTTATATTTTAGGTTGCCTATCTTCAGTTCTTGAATTATGTTTTCCTGATGGCGATGTAAGTATTTATTCATTTTTTTTTTTTTTTTTGATTCTAATATTTTTCAAAATAATAATAAAATCCATATAAAGTTAAATATTAATACTGATTGAATCAATGACTATTGTGTTTATTTCAAAGAATGTTCATCAAAATATTTTCAAAAAAAAAAAATTTAAATAAAAAAATCGAAATTTTTCCTTGTGTCTAACAGTTTTAATTCTTAAAAAATCATTGTTTAACTTAACTTTTTATTGTCAATTAATGAAAAGCTCGAATAACAAAGATGATTTTTTATGAAATGTAAAAAAAAAAAAATGCAATACTTTTTCGGAAATAGCATAAATAAATGAATCTTTTATTAAATATGAGAGTGGATTATAACCTAGTATAATATATTTACATACCAACAAAAAAAAAAGAAATCAAAAAAAATGAAAAAATTTATCAAGAAAAAATAAAAAAAAATCATTTATTTATTGATCTTATATTTAATATTTGATACAATTACTTCTTTTTTACTCAGGCTTTGTTTTAAATTCTTCAATTAAAAAAACTTTTATTTATAAAAATTTTTGAGAACCCCCAATTACTTATTATTTATAAAGAATTTTCAAAAATGAATTTTAAAAATCCTATTTTGATTAAGTTCATCTAATTCAAATTTGGGTTCGAGAAAATAGGATATTTTTTGAAATTCTTCTTCAGAAAAATTGATTTATTGGATGAATTAGTTTGATTTTAAAATTATTAATTTCGGATTAAATTAAAAACAAAAAATAATTCTGAATCTGATTGAAATTTTTTCTAAATTTTTCATTTATTTGGTTCGAATTTTTGTAGTTATTTTTTGATTTAGAGAATTCAATACTTTTACTTTAATCTTTGGAGCAATATTCTTTGTTTTGTCTTATTATGATAAAAATATTTGAAAAAAAGAAATTTGAAAACAAATTTGTAAAAAAATGTTTTGTTAAACAATTATAAACAGAATCGGGGAAATAGATTCAAGACAATCCCTTATTGTTTGAACTGAATCCAAATTAAGAAGTTCAAGAAGAAATAAATTTTAAAAAATATACTTTGATTTTTTTTTTTTAATTCTTGATTTTAACAAATTTATCAGGAAAGGTGATCTTTCTTGTTTGGTCTTCTAAAAAAAAAGATTTGTTTAAAATACACGCCTTCTTACACTAGTGTAAATATGAATGTTGTAAAAAATAGAGTTTTTTCAATTTTCGAGATAAAGAAAGAGTTACGTGTATTTATCTAAATTTTGGTAATAGAAAATATAATACTCGTTTTGATTTTTGAGTTCATAGGAATTTTCAATATAAATCCGTTTGGTAAATAACAGTACTTTGTTTGAAAAATGATTTTTTTAAAAAAAATTAAAGTATTGATATTTGCCAAACTATTTTATATTGAAAAAACATTCAAACTCAAAAATAAAAACAAATGTTTCGTTTACTATTACCAAAATTTGGATAAATGAATGAAGCTATTTATTTATCTCGAAAATTGAAAAAACTCTATTTTTTACAACATTCCATATTTACACTTGTATTATGTCTTTTTTTTTTTTGGTTTATTCTTGAATTAATTTCAATCATTGTAAATAAACACCTTTCAAGATTAAAAAGATAATTTAATAAAACCAAAAATTTAAATAAAAAAAATGTTCAAAAAATGTAAAAATCAAAGATTCAACTCTGAATTCCTTTAGGTTCGTTTTCTTTTCACAAATAGAGCAGTAAATGAAATTTTGGTTTCAAAGTTTCAATATTTTGTGGTAATCAAAATATCTTTTTCCATTAAGGTTCTCAAAATTAAAATTTTTAAATCTGGTAAATTGTACTTCCTTAATAATTACATCACATTTCAAAATTGAAAAATAAAAAAATATATTTTCTTCTTTAAAAAATTTCAATTTCCAGAGAATATTTTGTTAAATTTTAAAATTCAAATGATAATTTATTTATTTATTTATTCTGAATAGCAAATGGTTATTGATCTTGATTCAAATCATATTATTTCTACAGAGCCGATTGTTAAATTACCACCAAGAATTCATTCAAAGTTATTAAAAAAATTAAAAAATAATTGCAATTTATTTAAATCGCCAATGAAATCTTTAAGAATTTCGCCACTTTCTGGCATTTCTTCAATTGGAGAAAAGGAATATGAACATGATTTCGAATATACTTCTTTTTCTTCTTCTTCCTTTTCTTTTTCTGGTGATGATGTTGATGAAAATAATAAAGATAATGATCAAAAGGAAAAAAAGGTTCCAAATGGAACTCTAGATTCAGAAAAAATATCTTCAAACAAAAATACAAAAGTTGTGAAAAATGAAAATTCAAGAAAATTTTTTAAATACCGAAGAAATCCATTTAGATTAAGAAAAACAAAATCAAATTCACCTTTCATAAGCAAAAATAGAAAGCAAAAATCTCTATCCTCTTTTTCACCACCCAAAGTTGAAAAAACAGAATTAAGAAAAACTCAAAGTTTTCATAAAAATAAAAAGCATAAATCCGTAGGTTCATTAAATCAAATCACTAGAATGCCAAATGTTCAACGAATAGACACAAAAAATAATTTAAGGGTGAAAAAGAACCAAGAAAATGGAAATGGAAAAAAAAAGGAAAAAGAAAAAAGAAAAAGAAAAAGAAACAAGAAAAGAAAACAGAAAAAGAATAGACAAACCGAAAAAAAGGAAAATAATGATAAGAAGATACAAGAAGAAGATAAGGGGGGAGTAGTAAAACAAGAAGATGGATTAGAAACAAGAGAAAATAATAAAAATAAGAACGAAAATGAAAACAAAGGAAAAGAAGGAAAAGAAGCAGACAAAGAAAAGGAAGTTAAAGAAGAAGAACAAGAACATGAACATGAATCAGAACAAGAACAAGAAAATGAAAATAAAAATAAAAAAAAAGAGCAAAAGCAAAATGAAAAAGAAGAAAAAGAATTTAAGAATAATAAGAAAATAGTAGAAGGACAAGAAGATGGGGTAGAAACCAGAGAAAACAAAAAAGAAAATGAAAACAAGGGGGAACACACTGAAGAAGGAGATAAAGTTGGAAAAATTAAAAAACAGGAACAAGAACAAGAACAAGAACAAGAACAAGAAAACAAAAATAAAAAAAAAGAGCAAAAACAAAAAGAATTGGAAGGAAAAGAAATGAAAGAAAAACAAGAAAAAAAAAAAAAAAAGGAAAAAAAAGAGTTTGATAATAATAAGAAAATAGAAGAAAAAATTGAAGAAGCGGATAAAGTAGAAGAAAAAAAAAAAAAAAAACATGAACAAGAGTTTGAAAATAAAAAACAAGAGCAAGAGCAAAAGCAAAAGGAATTAGAAGAAAAAAAAGAAGAAAAAGAAAAAATAATTTTTAATTTAACAAATATCCGAAATAGTTTTTTGTCAATATTTATTGAATGGTTTAAAAATTATTCCCGATCAGTCATTATACCAAAAAATGAAGAAGAATTTATTAATAACAAAATTTTTAATGATGAAGAATTTCTTGAAACGGTGCCCGAGGATTGCATACCATTATTGGAAAAATTCATCACCTCCCAAATGTTTACATTATATATTGAAGAACAAATTACGAATAAAGCCAAAAACAATTCAAATGATTATTTTTTAAATTTAATAAAGGAAAAATTAGAAAAAAAATATCAAGATTTTATCAAATACCAAAGTCTTAGTTATTCTGGTTGGATGAAAAAAAAGACGAATAATCGATTGAAAAATTGGAAAAATAGATATTTTATCCTCAAAGATAAACAATTATATTCCTCACATAAAATGATCACAAATAAAAATAATAAATTGCAGCAAGTGCCAATATTTCAAGGCCGATCAAAAATTGTGATTCCAAATATGAAATTATATGAAAAGGAGAAAGAGAAATTTAAAGACAATTTTTATAAAATGAACATAATCACCATATTTGAAAAAAATAAAAAAAAGGTTGAAAAGACCCTAGAGTTGGCGACAGAAACACAGATGCTTCAAAAGAAATGGGTGAAATTTTTAAAATTCATTTGCCTGACAAATGATGAAATTCAATTTTTATCAAAGTATAAAAAAATGTATGGTAATGAAACAAAGCATTTGAGAAAGGTTAGAACGAAAACAATTGTAGGGGGCATCAATTTAAATAAAATCTTTGAAGAAAAGGAGGAAAATGTGGTTACCATCGGTAACCTTTCATGTAAAATCGGATTTTCGACGGATATAACAGAAGAATCGGGTACCGATTATGAAAAAATTGAAAACGAAAAACTATTTAATAAATAATAATATCTTCAATTTTTAATTTTCAATTTTATTGTTTTTTTTAATTTATTTATTTTTTTTTTCATTCATTTTAGCTATGAATTTAAAAAATTAATTTGTTATTTCATGAATGACAGATTATTTTATGGGATATGTCTTACGTTACAAGATCTGTACTATTTTATTTTTTTTTTCTTTTGGGTATTTTCTTCAATAAAGCATTCCTTCAATTTTTAAATGAAGTGCTTTACGTTTTTCAAACATATTTTTTTCAAAAATACCAACTTTGAATTGTGTAATTTTTTTTCTCGTAAAAAAAATATTAAGCTGATCAGTTTCAAAATAAAAGTTTTATCATTTGATGAGAAATGAATGGAATGGGACTTGTTTTTGAAAATTAAAGAAAAAAATTTCAAAAAAAATTTTTAAAATGTGATTTGAATCCGGTGATAATGTACTAAAATTAGCTATTATTTTAGCAATAAATAAAACAATTCAAGAAGTAAAAGGTATCTATTGGTTCTTTTTAAATGACAATGTTGAAATAATGAGTCTTGAAGTTGTATTACTTTAGGTATTTCAGGTTGATTATAGGACTTTTATTTTTCAAAAAATGGATTAGGAAATTTTAGGTTACATTTACAGTTCTTGAAAGGTGAGAGCACTAACGTTTTTGTTTATTATTGGGTGTGTGTAACCCTCTCTGTACTAAAGTGAAATATGAGTCTAAAAAAAAATAAAATGAGAAATGGTGAATAAAATTTTATTTTTGTAGTGAGTAGTAAACTTGATCAATGAAAACATTTTTTATCTTTACCTTCTTTCTGGGTTCTATTAACTTGATCTTTTAATCATTTAAACAAACAACTTAGCTCTACTAAATATTGCTATTTTTTGATTATGAATCAATTTTAAGATTTGGGCAAAGAGTACATTATCCCCGGATTCTAAGTCATATAGAAATTTTAAAAAATCTTATATATTTTTATTTTATTTTTTTTTTTTGAAGGGAGGTTTTTAAGTTCCTCTTACAACCGTTAGGTTTTTTTAATTTAAGAAATAAACAGAAAATTAATTTAATTTTCGGTTTATTTCTAATTTTAAAAAAAACCTAGGCACTTTTCGTTCGGTTTTTTTTTAATTTTAGAAATTAATAAAAAATTTCCGAAATTTTCTTTTTATTTCTCAAATAAAAAAAAACTTAGGCACTTAACGGCACTTGCCCAAATTTCCAAATTTTTGTTTAGAAATTTTGATAAAGAATCATAATTTTCTTTTTATCATTAAATAATGAAGGAATAAGTAATGATTTTTTATTTTGAATAATATCTTTGATATTATTTTGATTATTTTTATTTATTTGGATTAATTCTTTGATCGAAGTTATTCGATTTTCTTAAAAGAATGGGTAGTCCCATAAAAAATTATCGATATCTTTATCTGTGTCCAGATTTAAATTTGATTTTTTACATAAATTGAAAGATTATGTTTTTATTTTATTTACATCATAAACATAAGAATATCTGTTGAGAAAATCTGTGAAATTTCTTAGTTATAAGATGGAAGTAGACACTTCCATTTTAATTATTGTTTGTAGTTAGATTTTTTTTTAATTTAAGAAATAAACAGAAAATTTATAAATTTTTCTATGTATTTCTTAAATTAATAAAAAACGACATTAGATTTTCCAGAATTCAAAAGAATGGAGTAAAATCAAAATATTTTACTCAATTTTTTTCAAATCTAGAAAAGCTCGGTTAGGTTTTCTTGGGTTTTAAGTTTATTTTTGAAGTTTTCTAGGTTTTTTTGAGGTCTTCTATTTTATTTCGAAAAGCTATTGATTTTTGTTATGTTTTTTTTTTTACTTTTTGAAATAAACCGAAAATTTATTAAAAGTTTCTGTTTATTTCAAAAAGTAAAAAAACATAGAACACTTCACAAATAAATAGAAAACTCAAAAAAAACTAATGAAATTCAATAAATTTCACAAATAAAACAGAAAACCTCAAGAAAACCTAGGTACTCTATGGTACTCGACAACTCAATGGTTGTTTATATTGTTATTATACCAAATAATTTTTAAATATTTCTGGTCTTTCCACCCCGTACTATTTATTATTAAGGCTTCTCTAAATTGATTAAGATTCATATTTTGTAATTTTAAATTTTCAAGATTCTAATTAATATTTTCGTTGTCTTTTTTTGAAAATTTAAACTTTTTTTCAAATTTAAATTTTTTGATATGTCTCCAAAACCCAGAATTTTCTAATTTATATTTGGGTTTAAATCTTCTTTTATATATCTAGATTCTTACTTGGTCTATTTTTGATTCATTTTTATAAATTATTCTCAAAAAATGTGGATTTATTTTTAAAAATTTTTTTACTTTTTTATTTATCCAAACATCTATCAGTATTGAAATATTTTTGTGCTAGATTGAAAATAACTAGGCATATAAAATAATTGGCTAATAATTATTGATTTAGACATTTTTAATTTAACTCCATAGCATCTTGTTGTTGGTTTAAAATCATTTTAATTTTTTTATTTAATTGGCTTGTGCTTTTTTAAAATTTTTTTAAAAATGTTTCTTTTTTTCAAGTCAAATTCCTAAATACTTTATTTTGGATTATTGATTTTAAAGTGTTATCAATATTAGGGTTCATGACAAACTCTTGGATAATTTTATAAATTATTATGTACTTTTTGTCAATTTCTGGAATTGGTCGTTCCATAATTAGAATTAAATCATCTGCAAACATTTGAAAATGATGAACTAAATCAAAAAATCTTATTTACAAACAATTAAAGAAGTATTTTAATTATTTTATCTATAATTCAATCTTCTTTATAAAAGCTATTTCCAAAAAAAAAAAAAAATCAATTTTTTTTGAAATCATATTTTCTTTTCGAAGTATTTTTATTGTATAATTCGTAAGTGAAAATTAAGTGTGATATTAATACTAATTGAATAATTATCGGTGATTTGTCTTTCAAAATAAATTCCAATTCACTCAAACAGGTCAAGCCCAAAAAGAAAAATTCACTTTATTTTTAAGAATAAACCCACCTTAGATTGTTTAGAAATACAAGAAATTATACGCTTCGGATTAGAACCGATAATAACAATAGAGAATCCAGAACAAACCAAAAATTTCAAAAAAAAAAAAAAAAATTAAAAAAAATTTTTGGATCTTTTCATTGGAACATCTCATGCAAAATTCTCAATTTATATAGGTACAGTAAAAATTTTGATAATAAGATTTTTGAATTGTATGGGTATAGAATTTAAAAGAGCATACACAGTTCACTTTTCTTCAAGTTAATCTCGAGTTTCATAGGATTTTTTTTTTCAAAGTTAATAAAAAAAAAAAAATAAAAAAGAAAAAAAAAGAAAAAGCAAAAAGTAAAATATAAAATACAAAAATAAACAAAATGAGTTAAAATGGTTTTGATCTAAAAATTGAAATTTTAGTTTGAGAGAATAATGAATTAAACTCACAGAATATGTTTTATTTCTTCCATAAAACTGGGCTACTTTGACTGAAAAAGAGTTAATGTTCAATAAAAAATTACATTAAAACGAAAAATATAATTTACACCGGTTTTATATATATATAACAAAAATTGGTAAATTTTAATTGTATGGATGTATCCTAATATGTATATAAAAGATTTTTTTAAATATATAATCATGTTAGGAGCTTTACATTATATTAGTAAATTTATCAAATTGTAACATCTTTTTGAAAAATTTTTCATGATCAAAAAGAAAATAATATATCACCAATTCTAAAACTTGAAAAAAAATCCTTAAAATTTTCATCAGAAAATTTTATATATTTTAATAAAGTAAATTATTTCATAAAAATTTATTTTGTAGTTACTTAAAAAATTATTATTTTCAGGTGTTATTTGCTTGAAATTTTTGATTTTTAATCATATGAGTTATATATCCCCTCCTTTGAGTTTAAAAATACTTTTTATTTGTTTTTTCTAAAAGAAAAAAAAAAAGGAATTAATTTTCTTGAAATAAAATCAAATGTTAAAGTAATTTAATCAAATAAGTAAATTGTATAATAATCAAGAATCAATTCATGATTGATTAAAAAGATTAGATATTGAAATAAACTTATTGAAATTAAGAATAATTAGTTTGATTAAAAAAAACCATTTAACTGGTTTTTTTATTTAATTTAGTATATAATTGAATAATTTAACTATTAATTAAATAAAATAATAATTTTTTTTTTTTTTTTTTTAGATTATACGAACTATATATCAAGAATCTTCCATTTATAATTTAATTTCATAATAAACAATTAAAAAAAAATCGATTGATTATTATAGTACCTGATTTATTTCAGTATTATCTTTAAATAAACTTCTGCTGTTTCTATATGGAAAAGTATTGTTTTATTAATCCCTTGAAATCTTTTAATCAAGAAGAACTCTGTATTTTTCAATTTTTTGTATTTTAAAATTTTACCAAATCAAGTTTGCCTGAGTAAAATTTGACTCGGATAACAATACAAAAATAATTACTATTGTAAAAACCATTTATTTAATTATATGTGATGAAAATACGAGAATAATTTCCTTATAACAAAAACATATTAGATTGTGTTCAACTTCTTTACGAAAGCGTGGAATTATCTTTTCATTTAATGATTTTTAAAATTAATATGAGAAAAGTCAAAATTACTTAACCTTCATTAGTTAATATTGTAAAGTATGTTTAATTTTACATTTTAATTGGATGAACTTTTGTGAAGTGTAAACAAACAAAATTAGACTTCAATAAAGGGAATGGATGGGTTATAAAAGATAAAATACCTTAAGCAACTCGAAGCTTTGAAATAATATCGTGAAATGGAATTAAATGATACCACGATGAAGGAGAAATAGTTACATGTGTATAAAATTCTTTGTTTTTCTCAGATATCAAGAGAATAATTAAATGAGAACTTTTGATAAAATCACTTTATGTTTTTACATTTCAAAAAAAAAGAAAAAAAAACGTAAATTTTATGTTTAGTATGGGTAACTTTATTTTGGGTGTTAGTTTTTCGAAAAATAATTTATCTTTAGGTAATAAAACATAAATTGATGATTTGAATATTTAATGAAGTTACAATTTAGAGAGTAAATTAAAATTGTGGTCGGGTTTTAAACATTAAAGATCCAAAATATAGAAATTGTTATTCAACCTCTAAACAACAAAAATAAATAAAAAAATAGAACTTCAATTTATTATTTTTTTCAAAAGGACTCAGAAATAAGTAGGGGGTACCAAAAATTTTCTCAACTTTTTTCAAAAGAAAATACATTCTCAATTTACATTTTTTGATTCTCTCCAAGACAGTTTCATCTAAAATGAAATATTTTGATTTATTTCCGATGATAAGATCCTTCCATATCCTTTTTTTTTGATCTTCCTTATTGATTTTAAAAAAAAAAAAATAAAATCTTTTATTGAATTAAGTTATTGATCATTTTTGAAAGAGACTTTTGATTTGGTAATAATAAAAAAACACACTCAAGGCGATTCAATTCAACAAAGTTGTTGAAATTGTGAGGTTAGTTTTTGAAAATATCTTTAATCAAAAGTTGAGAGATTGAGTCAAATTTCCGAAAAGTTGTTTTAGTTTATTTCTTTGAAAATATACATTAGAAATAAAATAAATACCAACCAAGAATCAAGAACATTTTTTCATTTTTCTTTACTTTTTTTGGAGTCTTTTTTCATAAAATAATATTTTTTGAAAAATAACGTATTTTCTGCAAATAAAATTTTTTACAAAAACCCAAACCAACAAACAACAAAAAAAAAAAAGAAAAGAATAAAAACAACAAACAAAATGTCAAAAACCAACAAATTAAGTAAAAAACAACAAGCACTTGAATCACTCTTTCAACTTTATCAAGAAATGTCAGATCAAGTTAAACGGACCAAAACAAATGATAATAAAAATAAAAATAAAAATAATAATAAAAACGAAACTCAAAATAAAAGCAAAACTCAAAACAAAAATCAAAAAAACAAACAAACCAAACAGGAAGAAATCCGATCTTGTATCGTCTTTAAGCCAACTCTAAGATGGGAACCGATATACAAATATTCTCATCTGGATCCAACGCTTAAATTACATGGCGAAATTATGGATTTTTATGAAGCAATCAAGCCCACGGAACAAAACCAACGAACACGAGACAAGATTGTCAGGGAGATCACCAAAATTGTCAAATCGAAATGGAAGGAATCTACCATTGAAATCTATGGCTCTTATGCGTCTGGTTGTTATTTGCCATTTAGTGATATCGACTTGACTGTTTTGATCCCAAGCACCGTGCAAAGTTGTGAGGAATTGGTTCAAAGACTCGGTTCGATTTTACGATCCAAAAAAAATCAAAAGAAATTCAAGGAAGTCGTCGTAATAAAGACTGCAAAGGTGCCCATTGTTAAATTAAAAGACAAGGAAAACGAGATCTCGATTGACATTTCCTTCAATTTGAAAAACTGCCGGAAGGCAGTCGAATTAACAAAATTGCAAATACAAACCTACCCCCCATTGTTGCCTTTGCTTCTGCTGATCAAATTTTTTTTAAAACAACATAACCTGAACGAGCCCTTCTATGGCGGAATAGGCTCCTATTCTTTAATGTTAATGATCGTTTCACATTTACAAATGCATCCATGTGTCAACGAATTTCCCACAATTGCCAATCTTGGCACGCTGTTAATAGACTTTTTTGATCTCTATGCAAAATTTAATTATATCACTACGGGGATCTCAATCAATAATAACGGCTATTATTTTAATAAGCAAATTGTTGGCGTCTTTGATTTCACTCAGCCACATTTGCCATACGTACAAGACCCACTAGATTCCAAAAATAACACTACACGATCTTCTTATGGAATTCTGGAATGCAGAGAAGCTTTTGCTTCCGCTTATAAATCACTCGCGCAACACGCTAGCTTAAAACCAATTCTAAATATAAATAATTATAATAATAATAAACAGTTAGAGGATGAATATAAGGAGGAATATTATCCTCAAAAAAGACTTCGAAAAAATAGAAATCAGTTTAATCAAAAATTTTGAAAATAAGATTTTTTTTGTTTTTTTTTTTTCTGTTAATTATCAAATAAATTTTCATTTTCATTTTCATTTTTTTTTATTATGATTATTTTCCTATTAATTAATTCTTTTATTTTTTGTTGAAATCGTTTTTTTAGACTCAAACTAAAAAAAAAGAAAAATAGTTTGATGTAGTTTTTTTTTTTTTTTTTTTTAATTAAACAGAAACAGGATTATTTTTTTTTAATTATATTCAGGGTTCACATTTTGATTCTTTTTTGAAAAAAACCCAAAATAATTCTTTTTTTGATCCCATGGAATCAAATGATTCTTTTTTCTTCCAAGGATAAGTCTCAACTCATTTCTTATTTACCTTCATTTTTACAAGGAATCTCATCCTTCTCAAAATTTAATAATTAATTATTTTTTTTAAATTATTCAAAAAGAAATTTATATTTCTCAAAAAAAATAAATATTTAAGGTTTTTCTTCTTTGGTATTTTAGTTTTCATCGTCTTGTCATCAATCCTGAAGTTTTTAAGTTTATTCCAGATAAGAAAATTATTTTACTTTGTAATGGAATCAAAAGATTCTTTTTTTTTTTTTAATAGAGTTTTGGTAGCAAATAAAAATTCTTTTTTTGATTACCATGGAATCAGAATAAAATAATTTTTAATATTTTTGAAAAAGTATACTTCAAAGGCTTTAACAAGTGGAAAATGTTTGATAAAAATTGATTCCATTTAAATAATTTTAATATTCTGATCCCAAATTTTTTTTATTGAGATTCTAAAAATTCCAAAAATGGAATCATTTTGGGAACTCTGATTAAATTAATCATTTTCTCGGCAAATTTATTTTAAAAAACCTTTCCACCTTTTTACAAAAATTATTAATTAATTTCCAAAGGGCATTTCAAAAAAACAGAACAAATTATCAATTTATTGTCTGAATAAAAATCAAAGATATTTTGTTTGTGAAGATGGATCTAGGAATAGTATCATTATTTATTAAGTGAAAATTTTGTTTATTTTTTTTTTCCTCTTTCATTTAAATCCAAAAAATAATTTCATCGAAATATCTTAATTAATCAAATTAAATCCCGCTTCTTAGTTAACCAATTCTTGGATATAGTGTATTATTTTTCAATAATTGTTTTAACATTAATTTTTTTATCAAATTTGGTAAAATTAAAATGATTATTAATTCACCAGTTGTGAGTAAAAAAGCAAAAATAAAGTATTTTGTGAATTTATGACTCATTTTACAATGTTATTGAAAGTAGTTTTGTATGTTGTTCCTCCAAGATTCTGATTAGAAATATTTTCAATTTCTGGAACACAAGCATTTTTTTGAATGTAATCAATTTTTTTTTTCTTTTTTTGAGTTTTCTTCTTTTTTTTTTTTCTTTTTAAAAAAGTTAAGTTGAAAAAAAAAAATAAGATTAGCCCATGTCAAAAAAGATTAAGAAAACTTCTCAATGTTTTTTTTTATTAATTTTTGTTGTATTTAATATTATTTAAAGGGAGGAAATTTCCAATTTTTTCTTTTGGATAGAATATAAAATATTTTTAAACTTATAAGAGGTGATAAGAAAATTTTCATTCGATAAAAAATCAATTTTTTCAAGTTGTTAATTCATTGTAAGAAGAAAAGGTTTTAGTGAATAATAAATATCTTTTGATGAAATTTTAACCTCTTTGACCTATAAATTTCCTATACAAAATATATTTGTACACGTTATAACATCAAATAACATAGTACATTTTAAATAAAAATTTTAATTTTAATTTTAAGAAAATAATATAAGATATATAATTTATAAACAATTATCTTGGAAAGAAAATTATACAATGAAAAAATATATAAATGTCTATAATAAAAAAATATCTTTAAAAAACTTTTACAGTGTGATTATATAATTTTTCGATTCAAATTTTTTCAAAAAAAAAACTATTTTTCAATATATTTATTATCACTTGTGGGTAATAGACTAATTTTCGAGTCTTTATTAAAATTTCTAAATAAAAATTTAGGAATTCGGGCCAACAAGAGGGATAAAAAACTCCTCCGTTAAAAAATAAAATAAAAAAAAAGTATTTTTTTTTTGAATGGTTTGTCCATACAACAAAAAAATTCTAGTTTTAAGGAATAAATAGATATCATACTTGAATGAAATTTTTAATGTTCCTTGACACCCCCATAATAATCCAAAATATTTGTGTAATTTATTTATTATATGCGGTGTTTTAATATCACATTGACAAGTTGTTTTCTATACTATAAAATATTTAATAACAATATATAAATATTTGGTTATCAATGAATTATACAAAAAAATAAATAAAAAAAAATAATTTAAAAAAGATTATTTTTTTTTTCATGATAAAATTTCTCAGTTTTTTCAACAAGTAATTTTTTAAATTTAATTTATTTTGACTAATAGTTCGAGTCA
The DNA here is from genome assembly GCA_027625915.1 of Anaeramoeba flamelloides. Taxonomy (NCBI): domain Eukaryota; family Anaeramoebidae; genus Anaeramoeba; species Anaeramoeba flamelloides. The sequence continues at coordinate 2,797,228 of JANTQA010000032.1, read as the reverse complement.
GATTAATATTTGAGATTTTTTTTTAATTTTTACTATTATTAATTTTTGAATTTTTACAATCTAGACATACAATAAACAGTTTTATTGAATGAGAGAAAAAATATTAAAAAAAAAATAATAATATATATAAATTAATTATGAATGAAAAATTCAAAATGTGATAAAAAATTTTTTTCAAACTTTTACCCACAGCAAAATTCATATTTATATATTTTCTTTTCTTAGATTAGAATATTATTTTATTATCTTTGAATAACATTGGAAAGTGGATTAATAATTTCATTTAAAAAAATTAGGGCTGATTACTTTCTCAATTAAAAAGTTATTATTGATTGAGTTCACTAATGTTAATTGAAATTATTTTCCAATTTTTTTTAGGGGGGGTGGTTCAGTTATTTTATATGACTTGGAGTAATATTTTAGGAAATAATTGATATGAAATTTTTAATTTTGGTCAAAAGAAAGATCTTTCATTTTTCTCTTTATTCGAATTTTATTCAAATTTTTTCTAAAAAAAAAAATTAAATTTCAAAGTAATTGTCTTTTTTTATTTATTTGTTTTATTTTCAAATTAACAACATTATTTGGGTGTTTTTATTAATAAAATAATATATTGGGTTTTGAATTATGAATTTTATTATAAAATATCTTATTTAAATAAAAAAATTGAAAATCCTAAAAAAAAAAAATTATTAAAATAATTAATTTCTCTTTGGATTATTTTCACTTTTTCAGGAAAAAAAATCAATAAAGTAACTGCTTTATCTTTGAACTATTTTGACTTTTTATTATTATGATTAAAATTTTGATTGAATATAAATAAAAAAGATAAATATATTACAATCAGTTTCACTTTTAAGGCACAAACTTTCAACGAAATTTAAAGCACAATAAAAATCTCAAATTAAGGCACAAAATTTGGAATTTTTTTTTTTACAAATTATTTTACTAGAATCAAAAATTTTGTGCCTTAATTTGAGATTTTTATTGTGCTTTAAATTTCGTTGAAAGTTTGTGCCTTAAAAGTGAAACTGACTGTAGTGTATTATTATCATTTTTAATATTTTATTTAAACATTAAGAAACTTGGGTCAATCTGGGGGGGGGGGGTGCTAAGAGATATATATTGTTGATAAAGCATTGAGAAAAAATAAGAGGAGGGTGATGGTCGGAAGAGAGTGAAAGAAAAAAAGACCGGGATATGAATAGCAATTATAAAATGATGGGCTTTTCTTACCATGGAATCTATTTCCATTGGGGATTTCCAATGAATAAATTACTTGAAGATTCAGAAAATACATCATTATTAATACCAATATGATAGTGATACTATCTTTTAATTTTTCATATATTAATACTTGAATTTGTGTTTTTTTTTTTCAATCAAACAAAATTAATTAAAAGTAATAATTTTATACACAATTCTTTCCAATTCTTTCTATAATGTTCGTTATTTGAGCGAAGTTTAGAAAAAAAGTATTTTTTTTTCTTGATTGGGTGATATTTATAGTGCCCAGTTAGAAAAATATTTTATTTGTTGTTAAAACAATGAGTTCGATTGTTTTAGTTATTATTTTTTGAAATGAAGAGGATCTCCCAATAAAAATAAAAAAAATTCTATTTTTGTGTTCATTTTTTTAGATCAAACTAGCTAGACAAATTTTTAAATTCTTATATAAGTATTACAAGTAATTATTCTCAACTAAAATATTAAATTTATCTAAATTATAACTTTTTTGAAAAGTTATTTTTTATACCCTCTTTAAACTCTCAAAATAAATAACACTAACCAATAATACAACGTCTTTTAAATTATATTTTTTTTATAATAAAAAAAATAATCGTCTAAGTAAGATCTGGAGATAATTCACATTTCTTCTTTTCCAGTAATATTTATATTGTTTATATTTAGAGATTTATCAAAAAACTCTAACCATTTATTTCTTACACACAAAAAAAAACGGCGAAAATAAAATAATACTTATAATCAGTAGAATATTATTAAACAAAGATTTTTTTTTTTTAGGAATAACCAAAATAAATATTTTTAGAAAAAAGGTTATTGTTTACCATTTTTTTTCAATTTTTATCATTTTTTTAGCTTATCTTTGAAAAATAAATAAATAAATTTCCTATTTATAACCATTATCATTAGAAATCATCTAAATTATCATTAAGATTTTTGGATTTTTTTTCCAAGATTCGTCATGGATGAAAAATCCTCTATTTTTAATTATTTAACTTTTTAAATTAATAACACATTTTTAAAAAACAGAAATATTAAGGAATCAAGTGTAATTTTTGAATTAACTCCTTTTTTTATTAGATCATAGTATTCATATGGAATTTTGCGTTGATAAAAAATAAAATAAAAAAAAATAATTTTTTTTTTACTTGGCTTTTTAAATTCTGCAATTACACTTATTTTGGTTTCTATTTTTAGGTTTGGAAAATTAAAAATATAAAAAATGATAAAATGAGAATTTTTAATTATGATAAATTAATAAGAAATCCAATGATTTTTTGTATACTAATATTACAAATATATTTTTAGTGCCATTTGATTTGAAAGTACTAATATGATTGACTTTCAATTACAAAATATTTTAATTCCAGATGAATATATGGACGAGATTAATAGCTTAAATTGGAATAAAGCATTTAAAAAAAGAAAAATTAGATTTTTTTTTTCTTTGGATTTATGTAAATTCGTAATAACTAAAATTAGAGTATTTTTTGTAACAATTTCTTTTATAATACCAATTAAACAAAATACAAAACAAACACAATCAACTATTTATAATATTCATATCCAGACATCCAAAATATTAATAGTTGCAATGGTATCCTTATGTTGTACAAAATCTATTAATAACATATTACAAAAAAAAAAAAAAAAAAATGAGTTCCATACATTTGTTAAAAGCATAATAAATTAATAAATTACTTATTTCAAGAATATCATAAAAAAAAAAAAAAAAAAAAAATTCTCATCTTTGATTATAAATTTACATAAATAATGAAAAAAACAAAAGTAATTATTTATTCTTCAATTTTAATTTTTATTTAATTTCGTTCTTTAATTAACAATAAAAAAGAAAAAAAAATTTATGATTAATATTTTCTATAATTTAATTCTATTTGCATTTGATTTTTATTAATATTTAAGGAATTGTTTGAATTGCTTGAAGAATTATTCACAATTGACAATAAGGGTTTCCAATTTTGTTGTGTATTGAAAATTGACTTCATAGTGCTAATTATTTTTTTATTTTTTTGAAATTCATTTTCTATTCTTGTTTCAAGATTACCAATTAATAAGTCATCAAATTCATTTTTAAAACGATCTTGTATTAAAATTTTTGTTAATTGTTCAAAATTGCGCGAATAATTATATTCGGATTCCAATAAACAAGAGCATTCAAAACAGATTCTAAATTGTCTAAAGCAAATTTTTATTTTTTTGCAGATCTCCGAAACTTGGTTTTGAGTTAAGTAATGGCTTGGTTTTATCTTTAATGATAAATAATTCCATAAGTCAAATGCCGAACGTAAATTTTGTAGTGTTTCATTTGGATCTTCTGTAGTGATTTGAGATATTGCTAACGAATTGTCATTAAATTTTTTTTCTTTTCTTTTCTCGTTCTCTTTTGACTTTTCGATCTCTTTTTCTTTTTGAATCTCTTTTTCCTTCTTTTTGTTATCGATTTGATGTGAATTAAAGGAATACTCATAAATGACTCTTAATAAATATTCAGAAATGCCAATATCTCTAAAGGCTGGTAGGATTAAAAAATTAGAGATCCTTAGTCTGTTTTTTAAAATCTCTTGCATATTTATTTGCTTTTGTTTAAAGATTTCATTATTGGGTAACGTAAAGAGGTAAGCATAAGAAAAGCCCACAAAAGTGAAATAAAGATCTTTTTCGTTCTCGTTCTCGTTCTCTTTCTCTTTCTGGTTCTGGTTCTGGTTCTGGTTCTCATTCTTGTTCTTGTTCTTGTTCTTGTTCTTGTTCTTGTTCTTGTTCTTGTTCTTGTTCTCTTTTTGTTCTTGGTCTTGATTCTCTTCAAAAATGATCCAGACTCTCCAATTTGTATCTGTGAGATCAAGTGAAGAAGATCCATCACAAAACCATAGGATAAAGTGTTGGATACGTTCAAAATACATGACAAAATCCGGATCCTGAAAGGTTCCCATTGTAATAACAAACTTTTGCTTTCCAAGCCGAAATCGTTTAACAATTTTTCCTGGGATTTCAAAGGTGTTTTTTTTTTTTTCATTGTTTACTTGCTCGGTAAACCTTCTTTTTGTTGTCAAAAAGCAATCCTTCACGAAATACGGAGCTATTTTACCTCGTATGTCTGGTGTTCCTAAGGCTTGTGTTTGTTGTAATTGGAGTGATCCATCATGCTTTAACTCAAAAAGACAATACGAAGCAGAGGGTGTAAAAGAGAGGATGATTGACAAGTTTTTGTATCCAAATATGCTTTCTTGGGGACCAAAAAACTGATGTGTAAAGTCTGGACTAAAGACATTAGATTCGCCACTTTCAAATTTCATTGTAATGCTTGTAGAGAGTTTTGTTAAATATAATTCATTTAGTTTATTCATAATCTTTTTTTGTAAATCCTGAAAGAGTGTTGAAAATAATAAAAAAAATGAAAACAATTTCTATTTGGATGAGATATTTGTTGATCTTTTGAAATACCTTCCTTTGTTGGTGAAGAAATACTGTTCTAAATCAATTTTCTGATAACTTCTAAACAATTGTTCTAAACTTTTTCCTTGAATTTCCATTTTATGATTTTATAAACATCCACTTTGAAGTAAGAATTTTTTTCCTTTAAGGTTTACAATCCCTGAAATTTGAAAAAAGGTTAACTTGTGTTGGGTGTAATGACTTGTTAATTTGGTTCTTAACTGATCGATCTTGTGCTTGGTATGGGTTGTAATAATGGTTAAAAATGGCAATTATTGACAATTTATTTTTTTTTTTTCTGAAATATGAAATGAAGAGTGTAAGGTTAATAGATTGGTATACGTTTGAGAATAAATTTAATTTTTTGGGTTGTAGAAGAAAATTTTCAGTTATTTTTTTGTCAATTAACTTTGGAAAAAAATTGTTTTTTAAAAGCTCCAAATAAAACCAAACCTAATTCAAAATTTCAATCAACAACCCAAAAACCAGATTTTATTATAACTTAAGTTCCAGTCAATTGATCTTATACTTTACAATTCCCATTTCAGAAAAATTAAAAAAAAATAAATTGCATTAAAACCCCTTTTTGAACAAGTATTAAAACCCATCCAAATTACAAGATCGATCAGCTAAGAACCAAATTAACAAGTCACTACCCCCTACACAAGATAATCTTTTTTCAAATTTCAGGGATGTAAACCTTAAATGCAAGGTGTTTCTCTAAAAAAGTTTGTTTTTAAAATATTATTTGAAAGACCAGAGTTTTTGTAAAATTATTGTTCTTTGTATTGATAAGGGATTAGCGTCTACCAAGGGTAACTCAAAGATTAAAGTATGTTGTTTTTCGGTGTAAATCGCTTAAGTGAACCATTGTTCAAATGTCACTACAAAATCGATTATTCAAGTAGTATTATTAGTATTCTCATCAATTAAAAATGAACCTGATATTAGTAAAAAACCCAACAATTTTAGAAAAAAAATTTAATTTTCAGACAAATATAAAGGTTTAATTATCAATATTTGGACTCCAAAGTTGAAAAATATCAGTCTTAAATTTGATGTGAAACATATATTAGTTGATAAAAAAATCAATATAATAATTAAAGAATATATTTTTTTGTACAATTATTTCTGAAATATTGGAAATATAATAATTCTACAATTAACTTTCGAAAAAGTAAACAAAATCAATCAATCTCTGGGGTTTTGTGTTGGTAATTATTGGTTTTATCTTGAATAATTAAAAAAATAAATAATTAGTTACTTTTTTAAGTTCTAAATTTGAATTATTAAAGACTGGAACACTATTATTTTGAGTTTCTATTTTTAGATTTGTAATTTTAATATGATTTCTAAAATTAAAATTTTTAAGAGAGTACATTAGTAAAAAATGTAATAATTTATTGTTCAATAATATTTATAATAGATTTTTTAGAGTTATTTGAGCCCAGGTGCACTAATCCTTTTTACCAAATTTGAACATGCTTTGATTCTAGAGTAATCTATACCGATGTTAATCCATTAAACAGGTAATTAAATCATATTATATATATATATATATATATATATATATATATATATATTTGAATTTAAGTGGTTAACTTCTACCACAAAAAAGTCTAAAATTAATGTATGCAACTATTGAGTGTACATTTTTTTGAGTGTCCACAGAGTTATAATGTCTTAATCAAATCTATTATAAAAATAAAATTCATTTCAAAAATTGTGACTCATTCTGGAATAATAAATTGAAAAAATAAACAATATAGTTCTTTTTGTATTCAAGAACAACTAATTTTTAAATTTTATTAATATTTCACTTTTAATTATTCTAAATATATAAAAAAACCAATATTTTCAAAATTTAAAAAAAATAAAATCAAAAACTAAAAAAAAATGATTCCCAATTTTTAAAATAAGCCTTGGTGATTTTTTATTACTGAAATTTTTTTCACTGAAAAAAGTTAACCAGAAGACTATTTTTTTCAATAATTAAATCAATTTTAAAGTACAATAGAGAGTATGAAATTTCAAAATACTTTTTAGTATTTTCCAAGTTTTTTTTTTTTTCAAATTTGAGGATCTCAAAAAAAAAGGGATTCTAAAAAAAAAAAAAAGAATAAAAAAAAGAAGAGAAAAAGTAACAAAAATAAAAAGAAAGAAGAAGAAAGAAAAACCAAAACAAAACTTTGTAAGTTTGGGAAAATGACTCGGATCTAAAAATTTGAAAAGATTATTTTAAATAAAAAAAATAAAGGAAAGATAAAAAATAAACATTACACAATTTTGATATAAAATATTTTTCAAAAATTTTTTACTCATTTTATAATGTTATTGGAAGTACTTTTGTGTGTTTATTCTATATTATTATTAAAAAGCCTTCTTAAAAATATTTTATTAAATTTTTAATCGAATAGAAAATAAAATGGCATAATAAAATGTTGAGATAGGAGAAAAAGGTAATCCATATTGTATTTTGCTCAAGTATAATCAGATAATTTAAATTTCCATTTTATTGTGGCATTTTGTTTTATTTCTGCATTAATGAAAACTGTAAGGAATATTTTTTCAAAAAATACTTTGAATACTAAAAAACAGCAAAACAAATTAAAAATAAAAAACCCATATTTTCAAATCTTCTTTTTAAAAGTGGTATACAAGTGAAAATTATAACTTTCTTGTTGATCTTTCCTTTAAGTAGAATATCAGAAAAAGGGACAAATATACCCAAGATAAAACACCATATTCTTTTAAATAAATGATTAAAGAAAGATTTTTTAAAAAAAAGTTTTTTTTCATTTTTAACTGGATTGTGATTGTTGGAAAAGTGTGTAGTATGAATATAAAGAAAAAAAAATCAAAGGAAGCAAAAATTCTAAAAGAAAAAAAAGTATATTTAACTTAAAAAATAAAAAAAAAGTTATACACAGTCTTCTTCTTATTCATTAGTATTTCTCTTAATTTAAGGATTAAAATTTATTTAAAAGTATTTTAAATTTGATTTTTGGAAATAAAATTTAGCCTTGTTAAAATAAAAAATAATTCTGAATTTAAAATAATTAAAATAAATGAAATGATGTGCTTTATTTTAGTAAAGGTTAAAAGTTTTGTAGGCTAATTAATAAAATATTAAAAGTATTTCAAAATTTATTCGGAAAAATTGTGTAGAGCTGAAAAGACCTTGATTGACATTCTTTTTTAAAATAATAAGGATCAAAATTAAAATTATTTTAAATATTGCATTGTGTATTTAAGGAAGTTGTCCAAACATTCGTCATGTGGATAAAGTCCATGGGGGCAATCTGTTTCTTGATAAATAAGTCTATTTGATTCGGATAAAGTACGAAGTCCAAGCCAGTCCTCTTTGTATGCTGTTGTTTTATTGTATGACACAATCTTTAAATTTTCATCATAAAAATCAAACCATGCTGATTCACCAGGTACTACAGTAGAGTCATCTGTACTTCGTTGTATAACAAAATGATCAAGAGAAATTATATTATCTCGATATTTTGGATTTTTTGTTTCAAGTTCATTATTAAGGTAAGGTAAAAATACACACTTTTTTAAGTAATCTTGGTAATTGTATGGATCTTTCTATAAAATTAGTAAAAAATTTGAAAGAAATAAATTGTTAAATAGAGTTAATTTTTTTTAAATAAAAAGTTTTATAAATTATTATTATTATTCGTTTTTTGAATATTGCTTGTTGGGATAGATTTGACAAATTTTTATTATTCCGAAAGGTAATTTTTTTTTTATAATAATATAAGCTTTTAAATGCCTTAATTTTGAAAATTAATCTCGTCCCTTTTTTTCAAAATATCTTTTTTTGAAAATACTTTCTTAATTATTAGTATTTTTATTTTAAACTTTATTAAAAGATCACAATAAAAGAAATAACAGTAGCTGTGTCAAATTATTAATTTTCCAGATTACTATACATCAGTGTTTTTAAATTTTATTTATATTTTTTCAAATTCAAAAAAAAAAAAAAAGATTGAAATGATTTATTATTCATCTTTAGCAATATACATTAGTGGTCAAAATTTTGAGAATTCAATTTTTAATAATTTCAAATGAAATTTTTTTCCATTCTTTCTGAATAGATTGTGAATTTTTGAAATTCTTGTTTTTGTAAAATTTTAACTAATTTGAAGTTCTTAAGGGATGAGCATCACCCTAGATTCGCCTATAATTAAATTATGGTGTAATATTGGGTAAATTATCTCAGTGATCATGAGTTCAAATGGCTCTAAAAAATCTATCCGAAATATTATTGAACAATATATTATTACATTTTTGATACAGATCACATTTAAACTTTTGGAAAATTTTTTTCAAATTATTTTTCCAAATCTAAAGATAGAAACACAAAATAATAGTTTTCACCATTATCTAATAATTCATATTTAGAACCTCCAAAAGTAACTATTTTTTTAATTTCAAAGATTTACTCAAATAATTTTCATCATAAAAACCGAAAATACTGATTTAGTTTGGTTTCCATTTTTTATAAATCTAGTTGTTTTCAATCAATTTACAAAAAAACGTTTCTAATATGTGCAAATAATTTACAAAAATAGTCTCTTGATTAATTATTTAATTTTTTACCAACTAATCTACATTTCAAAACAAATTTAAGAAAGATATTTTTCAAATTTTAAATTCTTTGAATTGATGTTTCAGACTTTAAATTTGTTGATAAAATGTAGATTATTTCCTCAAATTCTTGAGTTTTTTTACTAATATAAGATTCATTTTTAATTGATCAGTATCAAATTTAAATACTACCTTTTACCAATCAAATTTTGGCAAACATTTGAATAATGGAGAACTAATGTGATTTACATTCAATAACAAAATCCTTTAATTTTAGACTTTTCTGTGGTGGACGCTAATCCCTTAACTATTTGAAGTGTTTTTTTTAAAATTTCAATTTGAATTCAATTATCATTTTTTTTTCAAATTTTTTGACAAATTAAAGGAAATAAAAAAAGATGATCAACAAAAAAGACAAGAAATAAGGTAGTTTCAAATTCATTTTGTTGAATTGAAGACTAATTCGAAAAATTCTTATTACTGGTATTTGAATTCCAAATGGTAATAATTTTCACTTCATTTTCAATTTCCTTTTAAAAAAAAAGTCACAAATTACGACCTACTTCTTTGAAAACTCTATTTATCAAAAAAAAATAGGGGAAAATGAAGTGAAAATTTTTTCCCATTTAGAATTCAAATACCAGTAATGATTAAATATTTTGGAAAATTGAAAAATGGTGAAACGAAGGGTTGGAATTTGTATCAAACAAGTTATCAATATGGAAAATTTTGAATTTTTTATTTCGAAATTGGGATAATATTTGAGTAATCACAATTTCAAATTATAATCACGATTTATTTATAATATTTTGATTTTGTCATGATATAGCAAATAAACTAATAAATAAAATAATTGTGAAATAGATCATTCAAAATGATCGTGTTTTTGATTTAAATTACGTCACGATAGCTTATTATTAAATTGAAATTGTTTTTTATACCAAATTAATGGATAATTTTTATAATTAAAAATAATTGATTATCAATTTAAAAAATTTTTCAAAATGTTTCTATATACTCAAAGTTAATTATAATTTGCAAATACTTGTTTGTAAGAAATTTTAATATTATTTATCAAATTTTCAAAAAAAACAAAAAAAAAAAATGTATAAATTAGTGGAACCATCTAAAAAAGAATTTAAATTTCATTTGGATAAAACTTGATATGAATTTTTCCAAAAAAAATTAATATTTTGATTTTCAAAATTTCCGTATGATTGGCCAATTAAAAATTGATAAATGCAATTTTTGTGGTGTTCCAAGTGATTTTTCAAATTATAATAATCTGAACAATTTTTATAATGAATTATTCATAAATTTTTCCTTTTTTTTTTTTGAAAAATAAATTGAATAAATAAAAAAAAATAACCACAAATCCAAAGATAGTATCTTTTGATAAAAGTTAAAAGGTAAATATAAACAAATAATTTTCTGATTCAATTTTTTTTTTGTTTTCAAAAAAAATATTATTAATTAAAGGATAATAGTCTGCAGATTCATGTTTTTACCTTAAATATATATTGAACCGTAGTGAATTTTACTATTAATTTTTTTTTTGAAAAAAGTTTTTGATGTAAAAGTTGTTTAATCAACTTTAAAGGCAAGAAAACTGGTTAAATTAAGTAGAATTGATTTAACTCTTCATTATAGCCACTGTAATTTAAATTCAATTGTGAAAAAATTGGAATTGTTAAAAGATCATATTGAAAATTTAACCAAATTAATAAAGAAATAAAAATTTTTGACAAACAAAAAAATTAAATTTTAAAGTCTTACCCAATATTGTGCTGGATTAACATCTCGTTGTCCTAATTCAATATAAGGCATTTCCTGTAACAATTTATCAACCCATTCGATATCATATTTGGGTGTTCCAAAAACACCAGCTATAATTTTGATAACAATATAATAATAAAAATTATATAAATTAAAAAAAAAAGATTTTTAGGTAAATTTAAAAATAAAAAAATTCTTAAAATTTATTGTTTGATTAGCACAAAAATATTTTAATTGTTGATTAAAAAAATAAAAAAAAAAAAAAAAAAAGTTTATATTTGTGAGTCTTCAAAAGTTCAAATTAAATCATTTTTTAATTGAATTAGAAATATAATTATAGACTTTTTTAAATTTTGTCTGGAATAGATCCGAAATTCTTTAATAGGTTTTAAATTAAGCTTTTATCAAATTTTGATATATTTATTCCTCTGTTGTGCCATTTGTTTTCTTTGTTGAGATTTGAGTTGGAATGCAAATTAATTAAAAATACAAAAACAAAAGCATAATTTTTTTTCTCTCTCTACAGGCACACCATTTTTTAGCATAAAACAAAAAATATGACACGTAATTTTTAAAAATTAAGGACTGTGTTTATGAAAATTATAGTAGTTTTTAGAAAGTTTTAAATTGATAAAATGAAAAATTATAATTTCAGATTTGTAAACTGTTTATTTGGTGTTTACTCTTTCATTCCATAAATTTAAACAAGAATTTTAAAAATAAAAAATTTTTCAAGATAAAGTCATCTTAAAAAAGTAAAATATCAAAGGTTTTAAAAGTTGTTACTGAAACTGTTGGTTTCAATATTTCCAAGTAATTTGATTTACAGCTTTTAAAAAAGGTGAGGGTCAAAGTTTTAAAACATTTGTAATTTTTTTCAAAGTTTCATTTTTTTGTTGAATTTTATGAGATTTGGAGATAAAATTACTTTTCATTATTATTAATTTTAATTTAATTCAATTTAATACAATTTGTGGCTATTTTATAGTACTCTACATTTAGTAAAGTAGTGATTTTGTAACATCTTCTAGAGAAAAAATAACTCATTTAAGAATAGAAAAAAAATGAAAAAAAGAATTTTCGAGATCTCAAAAAGTGCCGAATAGATACACTACGAAACTAACTGGGTTGTATTCAAAACAATAATTCGTAACCATTTGATTTGAAAATTGAGTTTTGATCCTGTGACATTTTTTCTAAATGTACTCGGCTTTTTATTGTTGATTTTTTGAGTTCATATACTACATGACGTTTGGTTTTTAATTGGTATTAGGTACTCATAAAAAATACTAATTTTTTTTTCCCTTTTCAAATATATTTTTTTCACATCAGTCACTTGGCCCTGAGAGAATTTCCTTTCAAGACACATAGTCAACTTATTTTTTCAAAACAATGAAAGGTGTGTGTGTGGGGGGGGGTAAAAATAGTATAGAAATCATGTTCCAAGACATTTAAGGCGGTATTATAAAATACAAACTCCCTTTGAAAATTATAAATTTAGTTTTTTCCCCAAAAATAAACTAAAATTCAAAATTTTCCACACGGTTAAAATAGTTCAAAGAATCACAATAATACAATTACATTCAAATTGAAAATAATTTTGATTTTTGGAAAATATGAAAATCATTTTTTCATCTTTTAATTTTTTGTTTTCATTTCATTTTTTTTGGGAGTTGAAATAACTTGCGAAAATTTGCAAAATTTTATTAATATTATTCTAAAGATTGTGGGTGAATTGAATTGGTATCTCAGAGGCTTGTAGTGTTCCTGTGTATTAATACACGATGGTTGAAAAATGTTGGTAAATGTCATTAAAATGACAATTTTTAATTGTGTAACATTAGTGAAATTGTCATTACGACATAATTGTCATTTCAATGGCATTTTTTTTAGATGGTAAATTTATATATTATAGGTTTAGGGTAGATAAGGTACTTAATGCCGAATCAATGTATTTTGGTTTTTGATACAGAGAAAAACCGCTGATATGCATTGGGTAGGGTAAAGTAAGGTGTTGGTAGTATTACTTGCTATTTTCTGGATTTTTCCGAAATGTCATAGTAAAGACAATTATGTCGTAATGACAATTTCACTAATGTTACACAATTAAAAATTGTCATTTCAATGACATTTACCAACATTTTTCAACCATCACGAAGAAACGTATTGAAATGCTACATACCTATAAGATACCAATTCAATTCACCCGCAATCTTGAGAATAATATTAATAAAATTTTGCAAATTTTCACATTTTGCAAATTTTCGCATGTTATTCTTACAGCCTTTTTTTGTATTACGTAACTTTTTTCCGTTAGATCAATAATTTTTTCCAACAATAAATATTATGCTAAAGTTGGGAGTTGTCCCAAATAAAAGAACTTAAATAAAATTAGTTGGTGGTATCTAACTATTTGATCGATCAATATCTCGTCAGAGAACTTAAACAAAATTTACAAATGAATTTTTTTTTTTTTTGCTGATCTCCAAAATTTTTGACAAACCGATAATTTATTAGTATTGATAATTATTTATATTTAGTTTTGTGAGTATTGTAATTTATAAACAATTGTTTATATTTCAATTGGTAAATGGTTCTAATTTGGTATTTCTTCTAGAATTGATTAAATAAGATTTTTTTTCAAAAATTGAATTATGGTGTGTTAAAAATTTTGAATTGGTGCTTAGATGAAAAGTAAATTTGTCTAATTATTTTAAATTTAATCCAACAGAGCTTTTTGTCACCATTTTTGATGGCACTTGTTTTTCCTTTTACTATTTGTTTCAAAATAAATGGAACATAATTTTCATTCAGCTTTCAAAAAAAAGATTTTCAAAATCAGGTAACATTTCAAATTTTTAATCCTTAAAATAAGCTTAAACTATTAATTTATCTTTTAGAAATGTCCACTTTGATGTTTTTTTTTAATTTTTGGAATGTGATAATTTTGGAAAGCTGAATGAAAATTTTGATCTTTTTCAATTAACAGTATAATTAGTTGCTGGGGTTGTTTAAAAATAAACTCCATTCCAATCATTTTCAAAAGAAAATTTTAAAAAAAAAAAAAAAAAGATCATACCATGTGGACTACTCCATGTAATAAAATTTGAGACTGGTGGGTCATTAAACATTTCAATATAACCTCTAGCAATTAATCCACCTTTTTAAGAAATTTAGAATGAATCAAAAAAATAACAAATAAGTAAATAAAATAATTGTTGTTTTTTTTTTTTAGTTGTAAAAACCCATTTAAACCAAATTTTTTTGACAATCGTTTTGCAGAGATAAAAAGGCACACAAAAAAAAAAAAAAAAAACAAAAAAAAAATTGCTCTCTTGTTATGATCATAAGAATTGGTATTTCAGAATCACAAAAAAACAAAATGAAATAGTTACCTTGAGAGTGTGCTAAAATATTGATTTTTTCGGCTTTACTTAGAATTGGATCGCTTTGGATTTTGTAAGCAAACTCGTCAACAGAATTGTACATTGAATTAAAAATTGAATCCCAATATCCGTCTCCGATTTCCATGTTGTAGACGTAGACATCTTCTCCAATGTATTTGTGTATCCACTTGACCACAGGATCCATTTCAGAAGAATCACATGTGATCCCATGCATGAGAACAACGGGATAAGTCGTTTTTATTGGTGTCGAAAAAAAAAGGAAAAGAACAAAGAATGAGAGAGCAAGTACTTTCATTTTTTGGAACTATTTTAATAAAAGGAAAAAAGAAAAAAAATAAAGTTTTTTCGACAAAAGAGCAAATTTGGATTTATAAAATTTTTTTTTGACTATTCATTCCTTTTGATTTTCTGATTTGAACTCGAAAAACAGGCCAATTTTTTCTTTTCAAGATTAAAACGAAAAATCTTCATTTATTAATAAAGTGGATGAAAATTTTTCCAAATAATTGTTTATATTGATCTGAGTACTCTTTAATTAAATTGCCACAAGGTTTTGGAAAACTTTTGTGTCTTATTTTCGAAGAGGGTTAAATTAAATTCTCATTTCGCTTTTCTAAAAACTAATCTCAATTTTTTGTTGTCTTACTACATCTTTTTACCAAAAAAAAATAATATTCCCTTTTTTAGATTGAATATAGCGTGTCCATTTAAACCGATTGATGAAAGCCATTAAGAAAAGTGATGGGAATTGTTTTCCTTTTATTTTGATACCTTCACCTTTCAACAAATGGTTATGTTTTCTTTTTTTAAAATAGTTTTTTTTTTTCTTTTCTCGTTTTTCTTTTTTCTTTTTAATGGAAATTTAGAGTAATTCCAGATATAGGAAGAGGATGTTCTTTCTTATTGGCAACTTTTGCAAAAAATTAGATTCTTTTTTTTTTTTTTTATTGTTGAGGAGAGGTGATTCAACAAAATTACCTCCTATTGGCCTGAAACTCTAAAATTGTATTTAGGGTTTTTTTATCCTAACTGTAATGTAAGCAGGATTACAGCTCAAAGGATATCTTTTCTTTAAAAAATGAAAAGAATAAATTATTTCGGAAAAAAGACAAGAAAAAGAGAAAGAAAAGCACGAAATGAAAGAGTCAAAAAATAATAGAAAAAAGAAAAAACTTAAGTGAAAAGTTTTTTTTGTGCCCCAAGTGTTGAATGGGCTGGTGGTTGTTTCCTTTTATGTAGTTAAAAATTAGATTCTTTTTGAGAAAATTTTTAAATGCCTGTTTTATGCTGTCAACAAAATTTTTATTGGTTTTGTTTTTGAAGATTAATTTAAAACATATAAACTTGGATTCAAGGATGGATAAAAAACGATTTCAAATTGTTATTTATGGAAAGAAAATCATTCGCAAAGCAAAAAAAAAATCTAGATTTTCCCAAATCTTTTTTACAAACTTGACCAACCAATGAAATCACAAAAACAAATGATCAAATTATTCATTTTTGAAGACTATATTTCCAAAGAAGGTTTTTTCTTTTTTTTCATTATTCACAGGACACACCAACTTTTTTTCAACATAGATTTTTAATATATGAGTGACACTTTTATGGGACAAAATTAAAGAAATTCAATTCTAAAAATTAAATGCGAAATTATTTATTTTACTTTTAATAAAATTTTACACTTTGGAAATCTTTTCAAAATTTAAACTTTATTTTTTTGAACCAACAATAATTGGTGTTTTGTAAAAAATAAATAAAGCAGTTTTTTTATTTTGAAAAATTTCGCAATCATTTCTTTTTTGTTTTTCTTGACAAACTTTAACAAAAGATGCATTTTGCTTATGAACTAACTTCCACCATCGGTGGTGTTTAGTTGGAGTAATTGCTATTTTTGGATTCACTCCTCATAAAGAAATTTTTCATTCTCAAAAAATTAAATAAAAAATTACTATTTTCAAAGTTTAATAAAAAAATAATAATTAAAATAGATTTTTAAAGGAAAAGTTTCACAAAAAAGACAAGACTTTAAGGGATTTTCAGGTACAAATTCAAATTTGAAAAAAGCAATTCCCTTTTGTAAAAATAATCAAAAAAAATATTTAGATCGATTTGGGATATGATTATTGTTCTTTTCGATTCTAAAATGTAAATTACCAAATATGAAAATCAAATTTTGGGACGATATGAAGGGAATGTTGAAAAGAATTTGTGAAAATTTCTCCTTTTTTTAGTAAAAGAAATATTAAGTGGGTAAATTTGAATGAGATTATAGTACTCATCCAAGAGCGTTTTTATCAACAACTTCTCAGAAAAGGTATAGCTTAAATACCCATTTTCAATTTCTCTCAAAAATCAACAGTTTTTCTTCAAGAACATCTGTGAAATGAAAAGGTGTTTTTAAGATATTAGCTCCACACAAGATCAATCTAGAATTTGAGACAGTTATAATGGGGCCTAAATGGTATGTGTTCTACATTGTTCAAATGGCTTGAAAAAATCGATTATAATTATTATTGTACACTAAATTATTACATTATATTTACTATCGGAGTCAAAATAAAGCTCGCAAAAAAATTGAATCAGAGTGTCCAAATAAAAAGCATTTCTTTTTTGGTATAGAAGACCTATACATCAACAGATCAAAGAAACCAACAATAAACCCTAATTAAATATGGTATTGGTTTATAAAAGTTCTAATATGAAAAAATAAATTTGAAAAATGAAGGATCGAATTGGAAAATTTATCTCAACAAAAAGAGTAAATTTTTCACAAAATTTATCTAATCAAAAAATATCAAAAAAATTGAAAATATTAGGAAAAATTTTCAAAAAATTGCATTCCTAATTTAAATTTTACTGAAAATATCCAGAGGTATACTTTCAAAGTTGATTTGGACTTAGGTATAGTATTTGGTGGTCCATTGAATGTTGCATTGAAACAAGAAGAAAAAACAACATGGATTATCTTTTGAAACACAGATTATAGTCGTTGTGCTCGCATTATTGCGATCACTGTATTGATAATATCAAAAATTTAACATTTTTTAATTTTTTTTTTAATTCTGTTTCGATATGTAACATGATAAACCCAAATAAAAATATTCGAATATTGAATAATTTATATCCATAACTTCCAAAAGAAACCATTTTTTAATTTTTTTAATTTCAATATAGAGATCAATAATCATCAGCATAAAAACACAGATACTGATTGGTTTCTTTTTCCACTTTAGAAAGCTAATTGTAATTTTAATATATCTCCAATATTTCAGAAATAACTTGTTAAAATAATCTCTTGATGAATTATTTATTTTTTTAAAATAATTGATTTTTTTAGCTATTAATCAACATTTCATCACAAATTAAAGAAAAATATTTAGTAACACTGGAATAGAATATTGCTGAGTCAAACAATGGCGATAATAAAATCAATTTAAATAAAAAAAAAAATCTATAATATTGATGATCAACAAGGCGAAGAAAGCATTGGTGATGATAGTGATGAAGATGACGAAGATTAATTCAATGATGATTACTATGGCAACGACGAAGAAGGATTTGAAAAAATATTACAAAAAAACCAAGAAGATTTTAGTTTAGAAATAACCGTGGCCGTGATTGAGGAGATAAAATTTTTAAAAAATCAACCAATCGAAGAAAAATAACCAAAAACAAGAATAAAAATGTGTTAATTTTTTTTTAAAAATATTCTATTTTTTGAATGAGTCAATTATAAATTTACCCTTTTAAATATATAAATTAAATAAAAAAAAATTGTCTCAGTTTAAAACAAAAAAGACAAAAAATGAAATAGTTTATAAAATCAAAATTATTCCCAAATTGAATGTAAAATGTGGAATTGTTATTCTTCCAACAGTTTGTTTCCATTCCCCCCTTTCCAAGTTTCCTAATATGTTTTATTAGATTTGTATTTTTTTTTTCCGTGGTTTCTAGAAAGCCAGGGTTGAGTTTGTTGAATTGGAAAATCACACACGATTAGCCAATGGTATCTTATCATTTGGTCGATCAACAATTGTTGGTGAAATTTAAATAAATTTACCAATACATTTTTTGTTCAGCTCTTTTCATTATTTTAGACACCACTTTTTTTTTTTATTTTTTCGATTTATATTTTTTACTTTTATTTGGATAAAAATGATTACAGTCAGTTTCACTTTTAAGGCACAAACTTTCAACGAAATTTAAGGCACACTAAAAATCTCAAATTAATTAACAAAATTCAAATTCTAGTAAAAATAAATTGTAAAAAAAAAAATTTCAAATTTTGTGCTTTAATTTGAGATTTTTATTGTGCCTTAAATTTCGTTGAAAGTTTGTGCCTTAAAAGTGGAACTGACTACACTTTTAAAAATATTAATACCGAGTAACTTAAATGTGGTTTTATATTAGGTTTTGAAAAAAAATACTAAATTAACTAAAAACCTTTTCAAATTGATTAAATAGATACACTTAATGATGGGAAAAGGGAGTAAAGCCAGTTCCACTTTTAAGCCACAACTTTTAACAATATTTAAGGTACAAAAAAATCCCAAATTAAACACATTTTTTGGAATTGTTTAACACTCAAATTATTTTATTAGAATTTGAACTTTGTATTTTAACTTATGATTTTTTTGTGCCTTAAAATTAATTCAAAGTTTGTGTCTTAAAAGTGGAACTATTTATAGATTACAAGATATACCGATATTGTAAAAAAATGATGATATAAACCACTTGATATCCCGTATCACCCCGGATTTGTCTAAATTTCATCAAGTTTTTTAATAGAAGATTTAAAATGATATTGATGTAATAATATATTTATTTTCTTATTTATCTTTTACAAATATTTTAATTATAACAAAAAGTAAATAGGGTTCAGAGATAAAGTATTTAAGTTATAGATTTTTTTTTTGAAATTGGAAAAAAAAATAATTATTAATCATTTTTACATTTTTTTTTAGGACTTTTATTTTTATTTTAATTTTTTTTAAATCAGATTTATATTACAGTAATAGTTATTCAAATCCCAACGGACTGATTTATTATTAATAATAATCAAAGTTGTAAATTTTGATATAAATAAAAAAAAATAAAATAGAACTAAATAAAAAAAATCTAAAAAAAAATATTTTTCTGAAAAAATTCGATAAATATCCAATCCAGAGAAAAATTAAATTTATTTCTTAGGACAAAATTAAAAGTTTTATATGAATAATGTTCTGAAACTTTAATTTAAGCAATACAAACCACTGAAAATACAAAAAAAAAAAAAATGTAAAATAAGTTCATTTATTAATTTGGAAATAATTAAATATAAATAACTTTTTGATTGATAGAAAAATTAACCCCAAATTAAAAAAAAAAAAAAAAACTCTTAAATATTATTCAAAGATAATATAATAATCTTCGAAACCAATTTTTTTTTTTTAGTTTTGTTATTGGTAAAAATTTGAATAATATATTTGTGAACTTTGAATTTTATCTTTCATAATTAATCCAGATCTTTGAAAATAAGTCCTGGTATAGGGTCTCTAATTAGAGATTATTGTTTATTTTATATCTAGATTTTAAAAAGTCAAAAATTAAAAAATAGTAAAAATTTAAAAAAAAAATCAATTATTAATCTGACTCGAACTATTGTCCAAATAATTTAAAATTGAAAAAAATTCTTGTTGAAAAAATTGTAAAATTTTACAATGAAAAAAAATATTATTTTTTTATCAAATTTTTTTTTTTTTTTATTTTGAAATTATTTAGAATTAAATATAGATATTTTTATTGAATTGTAATTACTAGACAAAACAATTTTTAAATGTGATGTTATAATAACTTTTGTAATGAATAAATTATTTAATAAAGTATTTTAGATAATGTTGGGGTGCGAAGCCCCCCCCCCCCCCCCAATTTCCCAGTAAAATATGATGTACTTTAAACATTAAAACAATTTGATTTTTTATGTGTAGACAAACTTTTCATAAATTTTTTTTTTTAATTTTTTGGATCAAATTTGGAAGGAAAAATGATAAAATCACAATAACCAAAAAAAAAATTCAAATGTTGAAACTTTTTTTTCAAAGTATTTTTTTTATTGTAGGTAAGTATATAATTTTTAATTATAAATTTTTCTTTCTAAGATAATTTTTTTTAAATTCTATATCTAATAATGCTTTGAGAACATTTCAAATTAAAAATTTTGTTTGGAAGGCAATTAGTATATTTGGGGTGCTATGGGATATATATATATATATAGATCTATATGAAATTTATTATTTTTTCTTAAGATTTTGGTTTATTTTAAAAAACATTAGATTTTCAGAATAAAATAGAAAATCTTAAGAAGCCGATATTTAGATTTTCCAGAATTAATAAAAAAATGAATAAAATCCCCAGTTCTGTTTACTTAATATAAAAAAAGGGGGGATTAAAGAAAAATTTCTACAAAGTACATATCTTATCTAGAATTCAAAAGAATTACACTCAGCTCCACTTTTATGATACAAACTTTAAACAAATTTTAAGGCACATAAAAATCATAATTTAAAATACAAAGTTCAAATTCTAGTAAAATAATTTGAGTTTTAAACAATTCCAAAAACAGTACTTTAATTTGAGATTTTTTTGTGTCTTAAATTTTGATGAAAGTTTGTATCTTAAAGGTGCGGCTTGATGTATAATGTCTGGAAAACTGGATAACCATTGGGTATAAAGGTGAGTGGTCTGTATTAATTGTAATCATGACTCGTGATGAAAAAACAATTTTTACCAATTAATCCTCAAATAAAATTTTACACTTTGGTTAAATAGCATAATTTAAAATGTAAATTTATTTGAGATCCATTATTACACTTGAACATTTGTATGTGCACTCAAAAAATGATTATCCCCAACATTAAAAATTATAATTGTACATAAATTTCAAAGAACAATTCTTTACTGAATTTCATTGGAAATTTTTTGAGAAACCTTCATCAAAATTTCAGCAAAATTAATCAAAAGAATATTAAAAGGAAATATTCTTGAAATGTTATTGAAATTTCAAAAACCAAAAAATTTATTATGAAATTGATTGAAATTTAATGATATATTCAATTATTTCATATACAATTATTCTCATTGATACAAATTTTTTTGTCGATATTTTTATATAATAAAGTCTGAATATTGATAATTCAACCTATAAATTTGTCACAAAATGCAGATTTTTTTCTAAAAATGTATGATTTTTTTTGCTAAGACAAAGACTATTTTCAATTGATAAGATAAACCTTTTGTTTTATTGTTACTATTAAAATTTTAAGAGATTTTAGAACTAGGGAACACTGGTATGAATTCCACTCAGTATGAACATACTTTAATTAGAACTTCTCAGTATTATACCCTAATTCCTTAAAGTCTCTTTTTTTTCAAATATTGGTAGACGTTTGAGAGTAGAGTGTTTAATTCCCGAAATAATTCTTTACAGACACAAAAGGTAACCTGAAATTGATGTACAACCTTAAAAAAGTGTGATTAAAAAAACATTTTAAATAAGAGATAAAAGGAGTCAGTTGAAGTTTGTCATCTGTTTTTTAAGATATTTTTAAAAACTCTATTGTAATACTTTTTAAAACAAGTGTTTCAAGAACCTTACCTATTCTTAACAAAAATAAAATTGATTTTCCCATTTTCATTTTTCTTGTATTGTAATTTAAATTAGTATCAAAATGTCCAAAAAATCTAAAAAAAACGAAGGAATTGGATCTAAACTTGCACTCGTTATCAAATCAGGAAAATACCACCTTGGAACCCAACAGTGTCTTAAAGATTTACGTAAAGGAGAAGGCAAATTATTAATTGTTGCTAACAATTGCCCACCACTTAAAAAATCTGAAATCCAATACTATGCAATGCTTTCCCGATGTAAATTCCATCAATTCAATGGCAACAATATCGATCTTGGTCGTGCCTGTGGTAAATATTTTAGAACATCAGTAGTTACAGTTTTAGATCAAGGTGACTCGGATATTCTTGAAACCATCACAAAACAAAACTAAATTAATTTTCAAAAAAAAAAACAACTATCACTTTTCCAATTACCATCTCTAAACACACATTTAAATGTTTTTTTAAACAAAAAAAAAACACAATTTATAGATCGTTTTGAAGCAACAAAATAAATCAAAAAAATTATTTTCTTTTTTTTTTTGATTTGCTTTTGCTTTTTTTTTTTTTTTTTTTTTTTTATTTATTTTTTAAATTTTACTTTCCTGAAATCAATTTAAAAATGTTACCCATTTTGTTTGCAATTGTTAACAATTTCAAGCATTTTTTTTCTTTTCTTTTCTTTTTTTGTTTCAAAAATGATTAAAAAAAAAACAAACAACAAACAAAAAGACAAATTTCAAAGAAACGATTACTTCCCCAAGGTAATTAAAAACTACGAAATTTTGTTGATCTGAGGATTTAACAAAAATACAAATTTTGAAGAGAAAACACACGCGAACAAAGTGCCAAATTATCTTTAATGCTTGAAAACTGTTCTTAATTTTCAAGCTTTCGGTTGTTTCAAACCAAACTACCAATAATTTTGTTTTGTTTGTTTGAAAATACGCAGATGTGCAAAAATTATGAAATAATTTTTCATTGTTTTTTGTTAAAATATTGATTTTTTCATTAACGGTGACACTTTTCTGATTTGCTTCCAGGTGTCAGGAAACTTGCCAAGTATATTTGATGTTTTTAATTGACAACAAATTCCATTTAATAAACGATTGGAGATGTTTGGGTTTGTTTGAATTTGGAAAAAGTATTTTCAATTTTTCTCTTCAAGTTTCTATCCCAAATCACTTCTTTTCTTTCTTTAAATATAATAGAATGTTACTAAATACATGATATATATATTGGTCAAGTTTCCTGTCCCTTGGGCACATATCAGAAAAAATCATAGTTAATGAAAAAATCAATATTTTAATAAAAAACCATTAAAAATTATGAAATCATTTTTGCTAATGTGTGCCCTTTTAAAAAAGTGAGGAATACTGTTTTCAAAATTGTTGCTCAAACTGTTTGGCTTCTTCTTTTCAGCGAACGAGTAACGCTTTTGAAAACTTTTGTAACTTACTTTCAAAAATGAAACGACTACTTTTTATGAATTGAAATATTCTTTTTTGAATATTGCTTCAAAGTTTTCAAGAATTGTCAGAATAAATAAACTATTTTTGATGAAGACAATAAAATAGTTAAGGATTTTGCTCTTAAAAGAAAGGCTAATAATGGCTCAAAAAATATTTAGCCTCCTCAAATTTTGCTTTTTTATTTCTTTCGATTAATGTAAAATTTACGAGTAAAAAGATTAGTCATAAATTATTTCAAATTGCTGTTTTCAAAACAGAATTTAGTTTGGGTTGCACATTTCATTTCGTTTGGCATTCGTATACCCTTCTCGCTTCTAAGAATCTACTGGAACACCAGACATGTAAAGAAAGTGAAAATCTTCCGATAATGAAAAAGTATTGTTGGAAAATTGAGGAGAATTTACAAAAAAAAATATTTAATTTAATTTTGATAAAGAGTAAAATAGAAGAGTCAATCTTTTTCAGTTAAAATCAAATCAATATATAATGTGTGTTGGATCTATAAAAATCAAAACGAAAACGAGTACATTTTTAGAAATAAGAACCAAAGAACGGCATTCAATTTTCAATTTAAATGGTTACCAATAAATAATTTTGAAAACAACTTGTTAGTTTTGAAGTATCATTCCTTGGTACTTTTTGGGATCTTTTTTTTTGTTGAATTTTTTTTCTATTTCTCAAATGAATTATTTTTATCTCGAAAGAATATTATAAAATCCCCACTTTGTCAAATATAGAGAGTTACAACCAACAAAAAATTGAATTAAATCGTATTAAATTGATTTTGTTATGAAAGAAAACAATTTTTTTTGATTTGAAGTAATTATGGTGACTGACCACTATTAATTTTTTTTATCTTAATTTAATAGAGATTGAGAAATTTTTTGCCAATTACTTAGATTTGAAAAACTCTTTTAATTTTCAATATTAAACATATTTCTAGATAAGGAATCCTGATTTAGAAATTGGTCAAAAAAAAAAAAATAGAGACGAGTCTCTTAAGCCTTTGGGTATATTAAATAAGAAAAGATTAGGTTTTTTTTTCCAAAAATTTTATTTTCAAAATTGAGAATCCTTTTAAATTCTTTTTATTTTCCAATGTGATTTTTTTTATTATACAGGATCTTTGAGAATTAATTTTTTTTTCTTTATTTGATTTTTTGTTAATTTGAAATTTTTTCTTCGTTAATTTGAATTTTTTTTCTTTCCAAATCCATTTAATTTTTTTTTTTTTTATTATTTAAATTTTTTCAACCCTAAGAATTCCAATTTAACAATATCAATTTTGAGGGCAAGTCACTCCTTGGATAGGAAAAAAATCCATGGTAAGTGACTTGGACATTGAACAGAATTCTTAATTGTTTATGCGAAGAAACCCTTATAAAATCAAGTAAAAAAAGAAGAAATGGAGGATTAAGCAAATAACAGTTGTTTTTTTATATTACTCTCTTTTGGTATGAGTTTTTCTTTGGTTGATCATAATTAAAAATTATTTAAACTAGTTAATTATTTCTGAGGTCTCCAAAAAAACTTTTCCGATTTCGATTAAAAAGTAGAAACAAATTGATTTTTTCGATTTGATAGAAAATAATATCATGAATTATATTTTGGATTTAATTCATTTCTTTCTTTTTTTTATTGATTTTAGTTTTCCTTTTTATCACTTTTTATTATTTACAATTAAAAATATTTTTGTAACTCTATACCCGTTTTCAATTTTTTTTTGAACAATAAATCCAAATTGTGTCGGGTTGGTAAAAAATTATTTAAAATCAACTTTCAAACCAAAATTCTCTTCACCCCCCCACAAACCTGAAAACGAATTGATAATATTTCAAAAAATTTTTTAACAAAACCATTTTTGATTTGATAAATCTTTTTTCTTCTTACTTCCCAAATGGAAGTAGTTCAAAAATTTCCGAAAAAAATAGTAATTACTGTGCACAGGTGCAAAAAAGGAAAATAAATCATTAAAGTAAATGGTGTACCACTTTTTTTAATTCAAGCTGATCCACTTTATTAATTTTTTTGAAATACTTATTCTTATTGAAAATTTAAATTTTGAATATCTTGATCCCATGTTTAGAGTATCAAGAGGGACCCAGTTTGTTGTGTAAATGGCAATTCAGAAATAAAGAATTTTATTATTCGTAGTACTCATATGCCTTTTGTTAAATACATGAATTAACAAATAGTTATAAGAAAAGATATTGCAAAATAAATTGTATCATAACACAAAATGTGTAAAAAATTTAACCACTTTATTTCTTTCTGCTGTGTTAATTTTAAAACAAATATTATATTTTACTTTTCTTTTTTTGTTTTAGTTTTTTTCATTTTCGTTTTTTAAAATATTACTTGATCTTCATCAATTTGAACCTAAAATCAACAAAAAATACATAAAAAAACCTTAAATAATTACAAAAAAAATAAAATACAAAGTCCAAAATGAAATGAAACAATATATATATATATATTGAAGAATTATAATTACCTATTAAACAAATTTGTAAAAGTCTGAAATTTCAGATATGTAGAAATTTTTTTATAAATAGGATTTTTTCATTTTAAGTGCTGCGAAAAAAAAATTAATGAGAAAGTTTATAAAAAGTGGAATTTTGATTTTGTTAATAATTATTTTTAATTTCGAACCTTAGTAAAAATGAATAAAATTCACCTGAATTTTTCAAAGATTATAAGAATTCATAATGGGGACTTAAAAATTTAAGAATAATAAAGTTTCAATTAAATGTTCTTCATTTCAATTTCATCGAGATTAGTTCAAGAAAAATTTGTAAAATTCAATACTATCTTTTAAAACGAAATCTTGGGTAATGAAAGAATTTTAACTTTTTTTTTAAAAAAAGTTTTCTGGTTCTATTGAGATTTAAAATGAAAAATCGAAATAATCAGAAATTGCTTCTTTTTCATATTTTATTTATCCTCATACGAGTTGAGTTTTCCCAAGCATCATAAAAATAATCCAGATTAAATACTAAGGGTTATATCTGAAAATTGTAATTTACAAGACATTTGTTGTCCTGAAAAATGTACTTTTTACTCATTTATACCACTCTTTACAATCAAAAATAAAGTATTTGTTTTTCTAGAAATTCTATTTGAACTAATCTTGATGAAATTGAAATGAAGAACATTTAAGTAAGACTCCATTCTTCTTAAAATTTTAAGTCTTCATTTTAGTTCTTTTTATCTTTTAAAAATTCGGATAAATTTGTTAATTTTAAATGAAGGATCCCAATTAATTTTTTTATTTAAGATAAAAAAAGTGTACCATTTTTTGATGTATTATACTTTCTTTGACAATAATAAAGTTCGATTTTCATTTTGTAATATTTTATTAGATTATATAAAATCAATTCCAAAAATTGGGACACACCTTCAAAATCAATTTAATTCCAAGAAAAGTGATATTTGACTCTTAAATAGAAACATTAGATATTAACAATCAATGTAAATAATTTTAAAGTTAATTATTTATCATTTTTTTCATTATTTTTTGATTTTTGATTTTTTTGTATTCTTTTTTTTAAATAAAAAAAAAATTTTTTTTTTTTTCAAAACTTTTCGAAAATCTCAAAATCACTTTAAAATGAAATTTAAAAGTTTTCATTTAAATCACAAAATAAAAATTTTTTTTTTTCTCTCAAAAATAAAAAAGATTCTTTTTTTATCGAGAAAAAATTTTTTTGAAAAAAAATCATGATATGGTGTGCTAGGATACATGGCCTACAAACAGACCTTATTATTATTAATGGAAGTGTGAATACTGAATGTATTATTAATGATATTATCAAAAAAATCAAAGGAAATTCAACTCGTTAATTCAGAATATTGTGAGTTGAAATGGATTTTCCAAAAGGATGGAGCTTGTCCACATACCTCAAAAAAAAAACTCAAACTTACTTGAATTGGGGATATAATGTTCTGGACCGTTGGCCCCCAATTCCACAAGATTTAAATCCAATTGGGAATTTATGGATACTAATGGACACTAAACTGAAAAATTGTAACCAAAAAACGAAGAAGAATTTTTAAAATTTTCACTAATGTATGAAATACTTTGAGTTGGGAAACCTAAGATAATTAGTAAACTCTATATTTAAAAGGATAGATTTAGTTATCAAAAGACAAGCTGAATCTATTAATAGTTTTTATTAATTTTTCTTTCAATAAAAATGGATTTTTTTGGTAACCGTGTTCCAAAAATAGGGGCACACTTTTTTTTTATTTTTTCTTTTTTATTTTTCGAATTGAATTTTAAATTTACTATAAAATATATAAATAGTATTAATTAAATATTTTCGGGTCTTTTATTATTTTAATGTTCAAATATCATGTATTTTGGAGTATATTTTTATTAATGTAATTTTTTTTTGTGTCCCATTTTTTTGGAATTGAGTTTATAATGTCGTCACTTATCAAAGTATTTTTTTTTTATGTTGATATTATCAGTAATTAACTCTATTGAAATTTCAATCAAAAGATATATTATAAAACAAATGATCAACATTCCAAAATTCAAAAACAAATAATAAAATCATTTAGTTTTCCTCTAAATATTGTAATTTTGAAAAACCTAATTATATTTCCAATTTTAATATTTTGTAAAGATGGTCAACTAATATTTTTTAAAAAATACAAATATTTGTTTTTTATTTATTCAAACTTTTTTTTTTTTCACATATTGATTTATTATTCCCGGTTCAAGCAAAAATTGATAATAATGGCTATTGTTTATACTATTTTTTGTAAAGTTTTCGAATAAATTTCTACCTTTCAAAGGGTGAAATATTTTTAATAAGTAATAAGTACAATTCCCATCAATATACCAAAACTAAAGCAGATCTTTCACTTTAAAATATCATTTTTTTTCCCTTTCAAAATATGTTTTCGGAAAAAATACAATGCCCTTTTCATATATTAATAATTCAATCATTGTTTTATCTTCATAAAATTAACTTTGAGTTAAGAAAAAACAATAAAAAAATTATTTTTACATTTTTTTTTTACATTTTTTCTCAATTATCTTTATTGATTCAAATACAACAATTCTTGTTCAAATCATCATTTCGCAACCATTTATGTAAAAATATACCACAACCTTCTAATTGACTTGCTTTTATAGAAGAAATCACCATTTAAAGAAATATCTAAACAATAAGACTTTTTCTGCAAAAATTTTAAAAGAAAATCATAGAATAAAATGAAAAATAGTAAAATTAAAAAAAAATCAAAGATTTATTTCTATAAAAGGCATGAATTATTTTTATACATGGATAACAAACATAAGACGAATATAAATATTCTTAATGAAGAAGCATTTTTAATTTATTATTTCAAAATTTTGTTTTAATCTTCTTTTTATCATATCTTCTCTAAAATCAACTGTTTAATTATGAATTTTTTTCCATTAAAATTCTAAAAATTGTATTTTGAATGCCCCATGATTATCTTTTCTGAACAACATTTAAGAAATTGTTTCCTGTAATAATGGTTATTCTGATGCAAATATGAAAAGAATTTTTGGATTTTGTATTTTCTGCAATTACATTCGACAATTTTTTTTAAAAAATACAATCATTGTACCTAAATAATATCTTTTAAGAACAAACCATCTTGTTATATCCACAAACACCACCCATAAAGTAAACTAAATTTCAATTTTTTTAACACAGTTAAAATGGTTAATAGAATCACAATAATACAATTCCATTCAAATTTAAGAAATAATTTTGATTTTTGTAAAAATATGAAAATCATTTTTTCATCTATTAGTTTTAATTTTATTCCCCCAATTACATTACTTGTTTTGTTCGATCAATAATTTTTTCCAAGATAGATATTAGGTTAAAGTTGGGTTTCTTTCCAAGTATAAGTACTCAAATAAAATTAGTCAGATTGTATCTAACTATTTGATCGATCAATATTCCTAATAGAAATCTTATAAAAAAATCTTACAAAATTTACCAATGTATTTTTTTTTTTTTGCTCCCATCTTCAAAATTTTCAATACACCCTTGATTTATTTGTATTGATAATTATTTAGGTTTTGTTTTGTAAGTATTGTAATTTATAAACAATTGTTAATATTTCAATTAATAAATGATTCTAATTTGATATTTATTCTAGAATTAATTAAATAAGATTTTTTTTTTTTTCTTAAATTGAATTTTGGTAGTTAAAAATTTTTAATTGGGGTATATATTGAATAATTTAACATTGATTCATCAAATTTTTATAATAATCATCCTGGAATATCCTAATTATTTTATATTTTATCCTTTCTCCCCTTTCGTAAAAAGGATTTATACAAAAAGCAAAAGGCAAGTTTAATATTAATTTCTTTAATTTCTTTGATTTATTTACTCTATCGTTTTCATTTTTCACTTCATATTTCATTTTGTTAAGTCGAGGCTCGCTAAAATACATGTAATTTAAAAATTGATTGATGCAATTATTTTCAGATTTATTTTCGGGGTTGAATACAAAAGTGAGACAAATTGTATCATCTTTCTCTAAAGAACTTTTAATTTGAAATAACAAAACACCATTCCTGCCATCAAAAACTGATAAGATTTTCCCCTGTATTAGAAAGAAATCCATGCCATAATTTTTAATTTTGTTACTAGTTTTATTCAAGATTTCAGATATTGCAAAAAATTCCAAATTAAATATATTTTTAAACATTTTTATAGGAATCAATTTTGATGGATAGGGAAATCTATTATTCCAAAAAAATAATTGATCTTTGTATATATTTTGAAAATTTTTTTTTTTAAATTTGAAATTTGAACTAATTTCCTTAATTGATCTAATCTTTTCATTGATCTTGTTAAAAACATTTACATTAGATTCAAAAATACATTGTGTTTCTGGTGTTGAACAAAATATAAATGGATAAGATCCGCTGTTTGTCAATTTAATTTGCAACAATTGTAATTTTGTAATTAAGCATATTTTACCTATTTTCATTTTTTCAAGGTTCATTTGGTTTGTTAAAGAAGTCAAATTAAAATAAATTGGAATTGCTTGTCCATCTTTATTATCTATAAAAAGGCACACGCTAATCTCATCACAATTGAGTTTGTTTGAATTTTTTGATAAGCTGGAAGAAGAAGAAAATGTAAATTTTGTTAAATTGGTATACATAGTATTGGCAGTATTTGGCTTTGTTGTTTTCGCTGATGTGTTGGTATTAACAAAAGAGGAATTCATTTCATTATTTACCGTTTCTAGTTTTTTTTCATAATATTTTTTTCCTATATAGATCGGAATACCACAAAAGTCTATAATTTGATGTGGTATATATTTTACAGTGGCTTCTCTACTGGATAAAATCGAAATTTTTTGTTCATCGTCTACCCTTTTACGTTTTATCTGTTGATATTCAATTGATATTCCCTCGGATAAATCTAAATTGTTCATTCGATGCTTTCTTTTATTTTGATCTAATTGATCATTGTTTACAATTTGCTTAAAATTGTTTTTTTTTATTTGATTACAATTTAATTTGAAATTATTCTTTTTATTTAAAACAGTTATTTGGTTATTACAGGTATTGGTATTGTTATCATTGTTATTATAAATAATGGTATTATTGTTATTGTAATTGCTATTATTATTGTTATTATGGTTATTGAATTTGAGGTTGCTATTACTTTTCGCATTTTTGTTATTACAGGTATTGGTATTGATATTGGTATTGGTATTGATATTGGTATTGTTATCATTGTTATTATTACTATTATTATAATCGTTACTGTTATTATTATTATTATTATTATTATTGCTTTTGCCTTTCATATTGATAGTATTAAGATTATTATTAATTTTATTGTTATTGTTCTGGTGATAGTGATTGCTGGTGTTATTCTTGAAATTATTTTGTTTTTCTGTTTGTGTTTTAACTTGAATTTCTTCAAGTTTTTGCCTTTTGTTTTGGTTTTGTTTTTGTGTCTGTTGTTGAAGCATTTGGTTGTCATTAATTAAATTATTTTTCTGGGTTTGAATTTGCACAAAATTCTTTTTATAAAAATTATTTCGATCTTTATTTTTGATATTTTGATGATAATTAGGTGAAACATTTTGATGATTTTGATCTTGATTATTGTTATATTTATGACTAATATGTTGAAGATAAGTATTGTTACTGCTGTTCGTGTTCTGATTTTGATTTAAATTCTTCTGATCGTTATCATTCCTGTTTTGTAATTTATCAAAACTTTTGAGGAAATTATTATTAATCAAAGTATTTATTTTGAAGAATTTTTCTGGAATAATAGAAATAATCTTTTTTGGTGGCAATTTCAGTAAAGAACGATATGAATTAATAGAAAATTCATAATTTTGTCCTGACTTTGGAATTTTAATCCTATAATTTTTAATAAGTAAAATGTCATCACATTGTATAGAATAATAAAACTTTGTTGTTAGAATATCCCAAAAAATTAGCTGACGGATCTTACTTTTGTTTCTCAAATCTTGAATTTCTACTTGGAATTTACAAGGAAAGGAAGACCGAACATTTATTTTCGCATAACAGAAAAAATGACTCTTATTCAAGGCTTTGGCAAGAAAGGGCTTTTTTGGCTGGACACCCGTTTCAATAAATTCGTTCAAGACTTCTGATAGAGAAAAATAATTTTTGAAATCTTCCTTATTTGGGTTGCTCTCAAGAAGATCCTTGCGTGTGCCCCAATTGATATTGATCGGCAACCCTTTGTTTGTGTTATAATAAAATTTACGCCCACCAACAAGCGGCAGACTCAGAGACTGCTCCCTTTCACTACAACCTTGCAAAAAATGGATCTCCCTTTGTTGTGCCTGTTGGGGGGTTTTTGGTGAAATATTGAGGTTGGTAATGATCAAATAGTTCTGGTTCTCAAATTTCTTGACTTCATATTTCAAGATCTCCAAAACGGTTCCAAATTGAATGATTTTGCTCTTAACATATGGAGTGTGAGAGGGGCATAAATGAAACTTTAATTTATGACTATTATCACACAAAATTAAATCAAAAAGCAGTCTTTCCTTACATTTTGCAACACAGCCTTGATAAATTGGATCATTCCAAACTTTACATAGTTTTTATTGTTTTTATATTGATGAAAAAGAAAACAGTTATTTATTTTTTTTGGATTGTTTTTTTTATTTTTTGAAACTTTTAGAATGAGATCAAGCGAAAAGAAAGTTACAAGGAAGTATTTGTAAAACCTTAAGATAAATAGGTAGCTGTGGTGTTGGTTCTTTAAATTTTGAAATTGGTCCAAGTTTAACTGACATTACGTAAAACAAGAAAAGCCTTTATGTAAAAAATGATAAAAAATGATCTTTCATTTTTAGAAATCCTTTTCTATATCATATAATGGAAAACAGAAGCTGTAGTGTTGTTGGTGTATGAATTTGGTTTCTATCTTTTAAGTAGTAGAAGAGTGTTATAAGCATATTTAAGGTACTTTAGTCCTTGCACCCTTTTATTAAAACTTTAATTGCGTATTCCCTTCGTAAAAAAGATATTTTGTAGTCCATGTGATATTGAAACTTTGAAACAAAAAAAATCGTTCATTGATTCCCCTATTTTATGGAAAAGAACAAAAATCAATCCAGTAGAATCTTTTCTTTTTTCGATTTTTGGAATATATTTTTTTTGTTTCAATTTTTGGTTTTTTTAAATTATGTTTTGGATTGAGAGATATGATAATGGGATATGTTTGAAAATAGTCAAAGAATAAACCAAAAAAATATACTAGAAAAGGTGTATCTTTTAAACAACTATTTTCTTGAATACCAAAGAAGAAAGATCAATTTTCCATATATCCCTTAGCACCCCAAATAACCTAAAAACATTTCAAACAAAAATTTAAATTTGAAATGTTATCAAAGGATAATAAGATATAGAATTAATAAACAATTATCTTTGAAAGAAAATTTTATAATTAAAAATTGTATAGTTACTTAAAATAAAAAAATAACTTGAAAAAAATTTTCATCATTTGAAATTTTTTTTTTGGTTATTGTGATTTTATTATTTTTCTAAATTTTGTCAAAATAAATTATTTTTTTTTTTGAAAAGTTTGTCTAGACATCAAAAACCTCTTAGTTTTAACATTTAAAACACATCATACTTTACTGGAAATTTTTTTGGGTCCCTTTGCACCCCAAAATTGCCTAAAATGATTGATTAAATAATTTATTCATTATAAAAGTTATTATAACATCACATAGAAAATTTGTTTTATCTATTGATTACTATTCAATATCAATATCTATATTAGATTCTAAATAATTTAAAAATAAAAAAAAATATAAATTAAATTAGAAAAAAAAATCAAATTTTTTTTGATTGCACAATTTTACAATTTTTTCAAAAAGATTTTCTTTCAATTTTAAATGATTTGGTCAATAGTTGGAGTCAGATTAATAATTGATTTTTTTTTTTTATTTTTTTTATATTTTTTAATTTTTGACTTTTTTAAATCTAGACATAAAATAAACAATATTGTTGAATTAGAGACCATATATCAGAACTTATTTAACAAGATCTGGATCAATTTATTAAGGAAAAATCGAAATATCCCAAATATATTATTCAAAATTTTACCAATAACAAAATGCAATAAAAAAAAATTTGGTTTCGGAGATTATTTTATTATATTGGAATAATATTTATGAGTTATTTATATTTTATTTTAAATTTAGGTATAAATATTTTATCGATTAAAAAGTAATTTATATTTGTTTTATTCCAATTTAATAAATTGAAATTATTTTACAAATTTTTTTTTTTTTTTGATTTTCAATTTTTTTCTATTGCTTAAATAAAAGTTGTAGAAAATTAATCATATTAAAAATTTAATTTTGGCCTAAAGAAATAAATTTCATTTTTCGCTTAATTCGATATTTATTGAAATTTTTCAGAAAAAAAAAATTAAATTTCAAAGTAATTTATTTTTTTTTTTATTTTTTTTATCATAAAATTAGCAAAATTTTTTGGTGGTTATTATTAATAAATCAATGTGTTGAGTTTTAAATTACTATTAATGTAATAAAATTTCCGATTTAAAAAAATAAAATAAAAATAAAAATCTTTAAAAAAAATGTAAAAATGAATAATTATTATTTTCTTTTTCAATTTCAAAAAAAAATCAATAACTTAACTACTTTATCTTTGAACTATTTTGACTTTTTATTATAATTAAAATCTGGATTAAATACAAATAAGAAAATTAAATGTTTAGTAGATCAATATCATTTTAAATCTAATTTAAAAAACTTGATGAAATTTAGGCAAATCCGGGGTGCTAAGGGATATAAATTTGTTGAAATCTAAAGTGAAGAAAATTTTTTGAATGAGATTAGAGAGGATAGTTTTATTTAAACTCTTTCCAGTCAAAGAGCGCAGTTGTGGTAAGTAACATTACACAGGTTTAAAGGGTTTGAAATTAGTAGAAAAAAGACAGAAGGGA
The DNA here is from genome assembly GCA_027625915.1 of Anaeramoeba flamelloides. Classification (NCBI taxonomy): domain Eukaryota; family Anaeramoebidae; genus Anaeramoeba; species Anaeramoeba flamelloides. The sequence continues at coordinate 2,762,143 of JANTQA010000032.1, read as the reverse complement.
AATTTCAAAATTGAAATCATTTTTTTACATTTTTTCTAATTTTGATCCATTAATTTTTCATTTGCAAGTAATTCAGTTATAATTTATTTTTTTTTAATAAAAATCAAGAGTCAGATCATAAAAATGCGTTACTCTAATGTCACTGAAAAAGCTAAAAATTATTGTAGAAATATTATATTGATTTCTTTTGAATTTTATTTGGATCTTCAATTGAAGAGAAAAATACAAAGTACGGTTTTTTTTCTATATAGGTAAAAAAGAATTCAAGTTATTTTATTTTTTAGTTAATCTATTGATATTTTGAGTTTTATTTAATCTGTGTATCAACTTCTGTGGGATATATATTATTCTACTTATTTCTTATTTGTTTTTCAACTATGAATTATTAGAAATCATTGATATTTGAAAAAAAATTTGGCCATTTTAAAGTAACAAAGTTCATATATATTTATTGTTTAGGATATGATCGAAAATTTTAGAATAATAAAATATTGAAGATGTAATAAAAATTAAAGTTTTTGTAATCAATATTTAGACTTCTAGATTTAAAAATATCACTTCATCTCCGAATATATTTATCAATTATAAATTTGAAATTAAAAAAACAATTGTTTGAAAAAAAATAAATTATTTATTACGATATTTAAGATTATGTTAGAACAAAAAAAATTGGGAATAACAACAAAAGTCCAATTAAAATTTTTGAACAAACCATATTTCAATTTTTAAAAGTAAAAATAATCTGAAAAAATTGTTTTCAGAAATACCAATTAGTACCATTCACGAATTAAAATTTTAACAATTGTTTATAAATTTCAATACCCATAAAATAAAATAAAATAAATCATTACCAACCAACACAAAAAATTGTGATGTGTTATAAATGTGTGAGAGTGGACAATAATAGAAGTATTGAAAAATGATTTTAAAATTATATTATCAATTTTATTCTTCCGAACAAATGCTTAGATACCATCTACTAATATTCTTTTAAATCAAATAACTCAACTTTAATCTAATATCAATTAACGTGAAATTTTTCTGATCAAATGAAATAGAATATATATTGGTAAAAATGAAATGAAAAACAAAAAACTAAATGATAACAAAATGATTTTCATAATTTTTAAAAAATCAAAATTATTTCCAATTTGAATGAAATTGTATTATTTTAATTGATTGTAACTGTTTTAACTATGTGCAAAATTTTGATTTTTCGTTTATTTTCCGAGAAAAAATGAATAGGGATAAGATATTTTTAACGATAATTTACTATTAATTATTATTGAAATTCTCAAAAAAAAAAAATAAAAATAAACAAAATATTTCCTTTTTGAAACTAAATATAAAATTTCAAGATCAAAATACTTGTATGGGTTGATTATAATCTATTTTCAGATTTGGAAAATTATTAATCGTTCCATTACTTTCATATAAAAATAAATGTTTTTATTTGAACCAAAATTCAAAAAATAAATTTTTTTAATAGCCTATTTGTTACCATAATATTGAATTTTATGTTATCTTTGATATTTTTTGGAAATATTTACAAATAAGACTCTCTGGAAAATACACTTTTGTACAAATATTATATAACAATAGAATATTTGTTTACTTATCCCAATAATATTGAAATTAACTTGAGTGATGTCTATAAAAGGGTGATTTTTTTTTTTTTGAGAACCATTAAAAAACAAATTTTGGAATTTTTTAGTCTGCATTTTTTCATTTTTTGATGTTATTTTAATTATTTTTTGCATTTTGGAAAAGATGAACCGTTCTAGTAGAAAGATGGCAATACCAATTTATATAATACTCAGTCTTATTCAAAAGATGACAATGTTTTTTTATTCCGAAAAAGTGGGAAAATATAAAAAATTTTTTACAACATGATTATTTGATTTATCTTACGGTAACTTGTCGAAAGAGATCCAGTTCTGAAAATGGTTCTATTTAAGTTGATGAGCCTTTTTACAGATCTCTTTAAAAAGATTTTTTTGTCATCACTTTTTTTAAAAAGATATAATTCAAATATTTTTATTTTTAATGTATATTATTATTATTTATAAACAAATCCGAAATGAAATTAAAAAAAAAAAACAATTTCAAATTTTCTTAATTCAAAAAATATTTGCAAAGTATTTTGAAGCGTAGTCCACTGCATTAGAAATCAAAGTAGCCATTGAAGAAGTTTTTACCCAACTGTCTTGAATTGATTTATTTGAGAAGAAAGAAACGTTGAAAAGCAGCAAACACCCAATATCTGATTTTTCTGCAAGAAGGATATTGCCGTCACCCCATTTTGCGATCAGCTTTGCGCCCTTTTCAAGTTTCTGCGATTCCCATCTATTTGAGTTTTGTACCGTCTCTAGAGTAGTAATTTGATTTAGAACGGGGTGCCGTAAATTAACTTTCTTGCCAGTTACCCTTGGTTTTGAAAGAAATTTGCAATTTGGAACAAACGGAAGAAACTCTTTTTCTATAATTTGGTTGGTAATTACGGGCTTATTGGATTCTGTATTTATCCAAAAGGATCCATGCGATGACATAACTACCCCACCACCATCATTTAAATACCGTTTTAATAAAGGCTTGAGATACAGATATTTTGCTGGGTTGTGTTCTGTCAAAAAGATTACTGCCGAATCAAATTGGAATAGGTAATTGTAACTTAGTTTCATTTCATCAATACGAAGTGTTGTCACAATTCCTGCCCATTGGCCACACATGATGGTTGTTGAGATGTCTTGAATAAATGCATAGCTTTTGTCCGTTAACAGTAAGGTCCTTTGTGGCTTAATTTTCATGGTTGTGTTCAGGATTTTTAACTTTTTTCTTTTGATCATTTCTTTTTGATAATGATTGTTATCATGGAGCATCCTTTTTCCATTCCCAATCCGAAACGCATCCTTATTTTCATATAATAACATGATTTCATCCTCATTTGTTTCTCTTTCTTTTTCTTTTTCTTTCTCTTTCTCTTTTTCGTTTATTTTTTGGTTTTGATTTTCTTTTTTTTTGTTTGGATCGATTTGTTTTTGATTTTTTTTTATTTTGGCGAGATAATATCGGTTTTTTTGTTCATTAATAACACCAGCCATAAGCTCGACTTGGAAAATCTTTGTTAATGATTTTTCACATTTCCAAATATACGATTGGCAAATAGGAATTAGTGAGTGAATTTCTAGCCTCTGGGCAAGAGTAAGAATTGTTTTGCAGTTGTTAATGTTGAGTGTGATTTTCCCTGTATAACAAAAGCTTAGCGTTTGCTCAAAAATTGTTGGTTGAACGTTTTCTAATTCAAAAAGATTCAGTCCTTCAATTGTCTTGTTTTTCTGTTCATGCTGGAACTGTTTTCGGAAATAACCAGACATCACAATTAGTATTAATGAATGCGAATAGAAGATCGTTTCTGATGGATAGATCTTAAATGTGACATCAGAAAATTGTTTGGAATTAAAAAACGCTTTGAAATTTGATGCTAAGTTGTGTTCGTATGTCTTGGGTAATATTAAATTCTTTGTTTTGTTCATTTTTGTGGGTTGTTGTCAAAAATAAAAACAAAAAAAACAACAAGGATAAATAGAAAAAAATGAAACTGATTTGAAAATATTTAAGGACTATCCGAATTATATATTCAATTTGCATCACTCAAATATAATCTTGTAAATCGATAAAGTGATTTGAAAGATTCTGTATTGAAACAAAAACAAAAAAATGGATTTTTTAGGTTTTTTTGGTTGAAAATTAAAAAAAAATAAATAATCAAAAAAACTTTTTACAATTGGTCAAACAAAATTAGGTACTTTTATATACAGAATTTTATAACACTTACTTTTCTAACTTTCTTCTTTAGATACTAATATATTTCTATCCGACCCTAAACTCTAGAATATTTTAATAGGATGTAGAAAGTAAGAGGAAGTGTGTAGTATTTTAATTATTACAAAATTAGAAAAAGTGCTTTTTTAAGAAATGAATTGTGAAAAATATAAAATTTAATTTTGGAAAGGATCTAAAATTAAAGGTATTATTTTTCCTTAAAATTTTTGACTTTGTAGGTTCAAATAGTAAAAATATAAATATTTTATTATTTTTTCTTTTTTTTAGATCAATCAAATAATTGATTTTTTTTAAAATATCACTATATCGAATATAAAAAGTTTTTTCAAGTAAACTTTAAACAAAGATCAAAAATATTTCGATTTTTAATGTCACCATGTCTAGAGAAACGAAAAGAAGAATTAAAATTCCATTCCTGAATTTTAAAGATTCCAGTACAATCTAAAAATTTTCTTTATTATAAATATTGTGTATCAAAAAGTTGAGTAAGATTAGTAACCCAGAAAGAATTTGTATTATTTGTGTTTGGTATAGTAATATAGTAACATAGGTTCGATTTAACTAGTGTGATTGACAAATAATAGATGGATATTATATATAGTGATACTAATTTAGATCAAATAGGAATACACAATTTGTAAAAAAGTTATCACACTTATTGTGTTAATTACAAAGATTGTCTAGATACTATATACCAATTATATTGTAGAAAGTGAAAAAAGAAGGAAAATAAAAACAAAAAACTGATCAGAACACTGTATATCTACATCGAAATTACTACTTCGTGCATTTGGGTGGGTTTAAATAGATATTTTTCTTTGGATTTTTCTATAAAAAAAAATAGTTTAAAGCTAAAATACAAAAGGTAAAAAATAACTTTTTCATTTTAGATACGTATCATGGGCTATTTAAATTGTCATATATTACCTTATAAAGTAAATAAGATCCCAAAAGCCAAGCAATGGAGTTTTACATTTAAAATCAACATAAAAGAAAAGAATTTGAAAAAGTAAGTTTCACAGCAAAGAATCTTATTTATACAGATTAGATATGAAAAAAAAAGAAATTCTATATTTTTTCAAGAGATTTTACTGTGAATTGTGGTGGTGGAATAATGATAGTTTTAAACATTTCCCAAAATATTTTTTCCTTACTCAAAATTTTCTGAACTGTCACTTAATATTCTAAATATTAACAAGATCTCTTGAATTGGGTTTCTTTAATTAATCTAAATATCCTCGAGGTCAAAATTTTATACCCACTTCCATAAAATTACAATATTTGCTCACAATTGTAAAAATTACCAAAATCTGTAAACAAATTCAATTAATATTCCAATTTTTTACAAAAAATCGTTAAGTTTATCTTCAAACTTGATTTAACCTTGGGTATATTATTGAATAATTAATTGGATGTTGTAATGGGATAAAAAAACAAACCAACAAAAAAAAAAAAACGGTGGAGGGGGGTGGTTAAAATAATAATATTTTTTTGCTACTAACTGTGTATTTTTTTCTTATAAAGTAAAGTGAATTATAAAAATTATTTGATAATTTTTTTTTTTTAATTTCAAGAGTCTTTAAAAATAAAATGAAATTGAATTGGAAATTTCCTTTAATTTTTGTCAAGGATTAATTGGATTTTATGGTTTTCAAATATTATTTTTATCATTAAAAATGTATTTATTTAAGTAAAAGAATAATGAACATAGAAAAATTGTTAATATTTTTTTATTGAGTTTTTTTTTCTATAATTTTTAGTTTTTCAAAACATTTTTTGTTCCAAATTCAATATTTAACTTGAAAAAAGTACAAAAATCTAAACCCCCTTCTTTGACTTACTTTTCACTTTAGAGTAAAATGTTTTAGTTAATAACAATGATACCAATAACCTTTCAGATTTAAAGTTGAAAGTCAAAGAAGTAAGAATTAAAAAAATAGCTTTTCTATGTCTCTTGTTATATTTTAGAAATCAAAAAGTTTTTGAATTGAAAAATGGTTTTTTATAATTTTAATCGAAAAAAAAACTCTAAAATTTATAATATTTTTTCTATCCTTTCACAGCTATTCTTTTAACCCATGTTTTATTTTAAAAATATTAATGTTTATTACTAACTGAAAATAAAATCAGTATCATACTTAAAGATAAATATCCTTGAGAAAAAAGAATTTTATTCAACAAAGAAAATTTTAAAGTGTTCAAACAACAGTATGAAGAAAATTCTTTTGGTTTGTTTGGCAATTTCAGAAAATTCTCAAAAATTTATTTTGATGTAACTTTTATAAAATGGAAAATGAAAAAAATTTTTGCTAATTTTTGCAAAAATACAGCTAAAATCAAAATTTGTTGAAAAATCTTGAAAAAATAATTAATTCCAAAGAAAACTCTTAGTATTTTGTTTTAAACGAAAAATAATAAAGATTTCTAGCTGAAACAATAAAACAAATATTTAAAAATAAACCATAATAAAAGTTTAATGGTATACTGGTATATGAATGATTAATGGGAAAAAATTAACATGCATTTTCAATTTCCTTTTTCAAATTGAAAAACCAGAAATGTCAACCTACTTCTTCAAAAATACTTATACGAGGTATAGTATTTTCCAAAATTGTTGATTTATTTCAATTTCCTGATGATAACAGAACCCATTTACTGTTCAAAGTTTATTTCTTCATTTTTCCTCTCTGTTTTTCTTTTTCTTTTCTCCACAGAGTTTGTCAGACACCAAAAATTGTAGTCTAATGATCACAATTTATTTGTTTCGTACTTTTTTGTGATGAATATTGCTATGTATCTCATCTATTTTGAGGTGTTGAATTTAAAATGAAAGTGGTATTTCTGTTTTAAAAAAAGACAATCCAAATTTTTTCCCTTTTACATATTCAATTACGAGTTGTTGGAAAATTTACTAATTTTTAACAACTTATTCTTTTCAAAAGTTTCCTTGTATTGAAAAAAAGAGTTTTCAGTTCCAGGGTAGGTAAGATTTCATTTTACAATCATGTTTCTTGAAGAAAAAATCATCTGAAAACATGTTTTTGTAAATGAACAAAAATTCAAAATAATATTTTCAAAGATTAATAAAAACAGAATCTGCTTTGATTTCTAAGAAGATATTTACCAAAAAAAAAATTCTCATATTTTTATCGACTATTTTGAAAAAAAAATGAAAGAGTTACAAAACCTTTAATAAAATTACAAAACATGAACCAGGATTCTTAAGTCAATTATTTTTGTCAATTGAAAAAGTCAAATTATTTTTACAAATTTGTTTTTCCAAAAGATATTTTTTTAATCTTTTTTGTTGTCTTTCATCAAAACAAAATCAAAAACAAAAACAATAAGAATAACAAAAACACAAAAACAACTAAAAACAAAAAACCAAATTTATTGATGTTTGTTTCCAAAAAGTCACATTACAAATACGATCCAAAAAAGCATAGCATCACGATCGGATTAAACAGAAAAAAAAAACATGAAAAAAAAAAGGCAACACAGATCGCATTGGATTGGATGCGGAAAATTTTACAAGTTGGGGACGAGTTAACAGCCGGGGAAGCATTTTCGCCATCTGGAATACATTTGCTAAATTTGGTGAATGTGATCTCGCCCTGTCAAAAAAACAAATTAGTCTTCGCAAAGCACGAGATGGTGCAACAAACAGAGAATTTAAGAGAATTTTCAAGGTCGCTTTTGTTTTGGGATTTTCCAAAGTTTCGGTTGTTTGAAAGCTCCAAATTAATGGTTAACGATCCAAAGGCGAAAAGTGATTTAGTTGAAAGTATTTTATGGTTGAAGACAAAATTTGAAAAAGAAGGCCACAAATTGGACAAGGAACAAAAAATCCGATCATTTTATATTTTCAATTCCAAAGAACTTGACACTAGCGATTCTGATCAAGACTCAAACTCGAATTCTGAAGAAAACGAAGACGAGGACATTATAATCAACGAAACAATTTTTGGTCAGCCACAAACAAAAAGTCAAATAGTTGATAACCCTTTTTATAATAGCAATAAAAAAAGAGACAAGAAGGTGAAGGAATTAATGATGAACTTTGTTGAGAACAAATCAAAGCAACTGAAGAAATTGATTGAAATGAAAACGAAAGTTGAAAAGGAAATTAAAGAAAAAAATAAGGTTGACAAAGACCAATTAGAGGAGCAAATTTTGGAATTACAAAGTCAGCTGGAGGAAAAACAAAAACAAATAGATGAAATGAAAACTAAAAAGCAATCTTCAGAAAGCGAAGAAAGCGAAGAAAGTGAAGAAAGTGAAGAAAGTGAATCAAATTCTGAAGATGGTATGATGGATTTAAATGCACCTAAAAGTGCGAGTAGCAATGACGAAATATTGTCTAATTTTAACGATACTAAAAAAGATCAGAAAAAAAAGAAAAAGAGAAACAGTACAAAAACAAAAAATAAAGGGGAAAAAAAAAAAAAGAAAAAAAGAAAACATTTGAGTTCTAGTGAAAGTTCTATTTCAAATTCAAATTCCACTCACAGTTCAAATTACAGTTCAAGCTATAGCTCAAGTGAGAGTTACAGCTCAAGTTATAGTTCAAGTTTGAGCACAAGTTATAGTGATAGTGACAGTGATTATCGTTCCAAAAAAAAAAATCAAAAATCTAAAAGCAAAAAACGTAAACAAAAGAAACCCAAAAGTAAAAAAAGATCAAAAAGGAAAACGAAAGGAAAAAATTCACAAAAAAGAAAAAAAGGATCAAATAAGAGGAAATATAAAAAATCTTCAACATCAGAATCTGATCTTGGAAATAGCCGAACTTCGTCCGATGAGAAATCTGATACAGAAAAACAACAAATTACAAAAAGTGGAAAAAAAGAAAAAAAAAAAGTTGAAGCGAAAGAAGAGGAAAAAGAAGAAGCAGCAGAAGAAAAGGAGGAAATAGAAGAACAAGAACAAGAAGAAAAACAACAAGAAAAACAACAAGAAGAAGAAGAAGAAGAAAAACAAAAGGAAGAAGAAACGGAAAAAAGAAAGAAGAAAAAGAACAAGAAGAAAGAGAAAGTTCGACTAAAAGAAGAACTAGAAGAACCCAAAGAAGATAAAACTGAAAAAAAGAAAGACGAAAAAGAAGAAAACAAAAAGGAGAAAAAGAGGAAGAACAAGAAGGGTAAAGAGATAGTTCAACTAAAAGAATCCCAGGAAGAATCCCAGAAAGAAATAGAAGAAAGTGTAAATAAAAAACAAGAAAAAAAACAGGAAAAAGAAGAAGGAGAAAAGGATAGTACTGAAGAAAAGAAACACGACAAAAAAGAAAAAAAAAAAAAATCAAATGAATCTGAAAAAAAAAATAAAAATAAAGAATTAAAAAAGCAATTAGATGAAAGTGATGAATTTGATACAAAAATTGTACCAACCATTTCACAGGAATTTGATGTTGAGTCTTATATCGAAAGAATGGATACTGGTATTGAAAAACCATCACAAAAAAAAAAAAAATCATCATCATCATCATCATCATCCTCATCCTCGTCCTCGTCCTCATCTTCAGATAATGAAAATCAAAAAAAAGAAGAGGTTAAGATTCCATCTTCAGACTATTCTTCTTTAAATTTAAGTTCGGATTCTTCAATTGAAATTTCACAATCCGAATCTGAAAAAGAAAATGAAAAAAATTCGAATTCTGATTCCAAAAATGCAAAAGAAAAAGATCAAAGTACAGAAGAAGAAGAAAGTGAAAATGGATATGAAATGGATATGAATCAAGAATTAATAAGTGATAATGATCAAGACGAAATTGAACAAGAATTGTGGGGCAAAAAAAATTCAACAAATGAAGACAAGAAATACAAAAAAAAACAAAAGAAGAAAAAAAAATCACAATCAAATTCAAATGATGATGATAAATCAGATTTGGCTGGTTCTGCAACGAATTCACATACTAAGTCGGATTTAGATTCAGATTCAAATTCCGGTTCCAGTCCAAATTCCAAGTCTGATTCAAATTCTAGCAATAAATCTAATTCTGGATCTGAATCATCTAAGAAAGATAATGTAACATCAGAAAACGAAAAAAACCAGGAAGAAGAAAAGGAAGGGGGCGAGGAAAATGAAAAGGAAAATGAAAATGAAAATGAAAATGAAAAGGAAAAGGAAAATAATATTGAAAAAAGCAATGGAAAAAATGATTTCGAATTGTTAGATTATACAAATAAAGAATCCAAATTTTTTACAAGTACTCTTGAAGAACTCTATCAGAAATCAGGCGAAAAGGAAACCTCATATATGTACGAATGCTTTTATTTATTAAACACGGCGCAAGGATGGAAACAAAACGAGTTGCCGCCGAGCTCCGGATTATTGAAACCAATAATAAAAAAATATCATTCTGAAGTGCAAACTTCATATGAAAAATCATTAAAGTATATAAGATGCGGGTGTGCTGTTTGTAAAGTGTTAATTGACGAAACGGGAACCCAATACTTCCGTGAAGGGAAGCTGGTGATCACAAAAAAAAATTTGATTGTCAAGCAAAACACGAAGGGGACCATTGGTACAATTTCTTTAGCAAAGCCAATAATAGTGTCCGTCCATAAAAGCAATCAACATCTCTTCAGATTGACAATCCCACCAAGCACAACACCATATGTAATTAAAGTGGAAAATGAGATGCAGCGGAGGGTGTTCATTTTAACCATCCTCCTATATCAATTAAACCAATCTACCCCAAAAATGATCGGGTTTAATCCCAAGGCATCATCAATAAGAATTAGGGAGGTCGAAACAGACATTTTACCACCACCACTTACCTTAGGATCCAAATTCGAAAAGTTTAGATCGGGGCTAGACAAAAAACCCTCAAAGATGAAACCAAAAAAATATTACGAGCAATTATATCAACAAGAGAAAGTTAATTTTCATATCGTGGTGATTGTTAAAAAAAAATATCCTCTTGAGGCAGGCTATATCAAAATTCGACAGGATTCCTTAAAAATTGGTATCAAAAAAAAGACAATCAGAAAAATTTATTTCCATCAAGAACCGAATATATCAAGAAACCCTGAAAATAGAGCAATGTTTAAATTGACTTGGAAACAAAAGAAAATCGGTAATGATGGTATTTTCCTTTTGACACCAAGAGTTTCAGAAAGAAGTCTGATATCAAATACTATCCTATACTTTATTCAAAAATGGAAAGAAAATGGCAGACAAAAATCTAAAGGGTTTTTAAAACGTTTTAAAAAAAAATAAGTCCTTTTTATTTGATTGAATGATCTTTTTTTTTTTATTTGTTTTTTTACCTTATCTTTTTATTTCTTCTTTCTTTTAACTTTTTTCTGTTTTTTATTATTCTATTTCTTTGTTTTACTTTTTCTTTTATTATTTTTTTTGTTGAAATAAATTATTTGTCATAACTCTTGAAATAATGTTTTTAATATCATTTCCAAAATTTTTCAATTTTTAATTTTTGGATCTCGATATTTATAATAAATTCATTTTTGTCCACATTATATTGAATATTTATGGGATAAAAATCCGATATTATACATTACCATCAGGCGAAAAAAAGGTGAAAGAGGGAAAAAAAGTTCAAAATTATTTTTAATTGGGATCCTTAATAGAATCACAGAAACCTGAAATCCAAAAGTAAAATCAATTAAAAGAAGGAAATAAATTAACTTCCAAGAAAGTCTTTATATTAATTTTATTTCAAATCAAAAAAAAAAATAAATTAAAACCTACTTTGATTATCGAACTCCTATTGAGTTTTTTTGGCAAGATCTCAAAAATAGCAAATTTTTTCAAAATATTTTGAATCATTGATCAATCAAAGAAAGACTAATTCTGGAAAATAATATTTGAAAAACTGTTTCTGTTTTAAATCCACTATTTTTTACTTTAATGATTGATTTTTTCTATTATTAATTGATCTAACTTTTTCATTTTTCATATTTTTTCTCACTACAAGAAAAGTAATTCGTAAAAAAAAAATCCTTAAAGCTATTTTAATAAATTTTGATTTGTTTTTGGGTTACTGGAAAGGAAAATATTTTTTAGTTTTACTTTTTATTTTTTATCTTGTAGATTTTTTTTTTGTTTGGTCATTGAATAATTGTGTCATAAAAATTTACTTCAGTTTTCGTTTTGATTTTTTTACTCTTTTTTTTTTTAATTCCTTTTTCCAAATCTAAAAATAGAAAGTCAAAATAATAGTATTCTAGTGTTTAATATTTCATATTTAGAACTTCCAAAAGTAACTATTTTTTTATTAATTTCAAAGAACAAATCAATAATCATCAACAAAAAAGCCCAAAAACTGATTATTTTTGTTTCCTTTTTTAAAACTTAATTGTAAAATCAATATTTTCCCAAGATTTCAGAAAAAAATTGTCAAAACAAATCTATTTGTTAATAATTTAATTTTCAAAAAAATTGAATTTTTAAACCAGTAATATAGATTTCGCCACCAATTTAAAAAAGATATTTTGCAACTTTAGAGTATGGATATCTGATTATTCAACCTCAAAAATTGTTTCAAAATACATATTTTTTTCAGAAATTCTTTAGGTTTTTTACTAATACAAAGATTATTTTTAAAGAATGAGATCAACAAGTAGCACTACTTGACTAATCGATTTTTTAAAATCTTGTAAACCATTTTGTATTAATTCAGTTTGGCCTACTAACATCTTACTTTAATCTTAGACTTCTCCTTGGTAGACACTAATCCCTTAAGAAAAAAATCTGATCTAATTAATAGAAATAATTGGTTTAGAAAATAAAACAAAGATTTTTAAAAACATTTTTTTATTTTAATGAAATCTCACTTTTCTTAATTTCTCAGATTTTTATGAACCAAAAATAATAAAAAATGATATTTATTAAAAATAAATTAATACTAAAACAAAATAATACATCATTAAAGATTTTCAGATAATGATTTTTTATTTTACCATTCTAAAAAAAAGTTTTAAATAATTCTTAATTGTAAAATGGTTGTAAAAGTTCTTGTTTTTAAATATTTATAACATATAATTTTGTCTATTTTAAAATAAAAACCAAGTCCAAAAACTTGATTGATTATTATAATCAAAATATAATTCAAAATGATCAATTAACCAAAATTAATGCTTGTTCAATTGTCCAAAAAATTTGACTTTTAATTGTAACTATTAGTAGAAGTGAATTTTTAAGATTTTTTGAGGTTATAATTTTTGGATTCAGGGGGGGTATTGGTCTTAAGATTTTAAAAATAGGTATTGATCCAATTTAAAAGGTTTTATTTTCAGATATCTTGATTGATCAGTATAAAAAATATTTAAAAATTTTCCTTTTCAAGTCATTTATAAAATAAAATATATTTGTTATTTTTCTCATGTAAAAATATTGGAAAAAATATAAAAAATGTTGCTATATCTTTGTGATCAACATCACGTAACATATTCGATATTGTTTACCAAATGTTCTTGTATTGGGTTAAGCTTTTCTTTTCTGGAAAGAAAAAAATAAGCTAAAAATTAGTGAAAAAATATCAAAACTTTTTCAAATTAAAAATATAGGAGGAAATTGTTTAAATTGTCCTTTTGGAGTTTTTTTTTGGGGAAAGAAAATTCAAATCCATAAAGTGAAAAATTCAAGTTACTAAAAATATCAGATCACTTTATCAAAAAAAAAATTATTACAAATAAAAAGGTTTATTTTGGCTTCTGGATCTTATCAATTGACTTTTTGAAATCAAAAAAAAATATCAATTTTTTGATAAAAATTTTTTGCTTATGATCAAAAAAAGAGTAGCAATCGAAGCAATCTACCATTTAAAAGGAGTTTTAAAAAATCAGTTTCATTTTTACTTTTTTTTTTAAATAATTGAAATGACAGAATTTCAAAAAGAGAAAATAACAAAACATTTTTTTTTATTTATAAGTTTGTTGTATTGGGATGTTTAATGGTCCAAAATTTTACTCTTTTAGTTGTCAATCAGATAACAACGATTCACCAGACGAAGTTCCAATATCAGATGAGAGTTTGGAACAAATATTAAAAGAAATTAAAATACAAAAGAAGATCTTTTATATTAGCTGTTTTTAACATTTCTAACTATTTTCATTAAAGATCGCAAAGGATGAAAAATAAATAAAAAAAAATTTTGTTTTTTGTTTTTAGTCTTTTTTATTTTTTTCATATTGTTTGCCAACAAAAAATAACATTTGCTATTGCTTTTTTAAAAAAAAAAACATCTGAATATATTTTTTTTAGAAGCTTTCAGCTTCACAAATAAATATATTCGATATTTTTTTTTTTAAAAAATCAATAACTACTGATAATTATTTCAGGTATTATTTCTTATCTATAATTTCTTAAATTTCTTGAAATTTGAAAAATTTTCCTTTTTTTTTTTACTATTCTTTTTCATTCAATTATTCATGAAACAAATGCAAAATAGTTATGATTTAACTAATTAATTTGAAAAGTTGTATTAATTTTTTATTATTATCATTTTTAATTTGAATTCTTGTCATTTGTTTGAAAATATTTAAAAAATTAAGAAATGAAATTTAGTCTATTGATACTTTTAATCTTTTGATTTTTACAAACTGGAATTAAGATTGTGGTTATTAATTATTCGTTTTGAAAGATTCAAATTAAAAAGTTTCCCGTATATCAAAAAATGAATTTTCCAGGTTTTTAAAAAGTATTTTGGTAGAATTCTTAATTTAATGATTTGGTTGTTGTTAGCATATTTTTTTATTCAAAAAGGGGAAAATTGATATGATATATGGGTTTGATAAAAGAAATTATATTTTTTTCAAGTTTACAATAATTATTGTAAATTTTTTATGATGATAAAGATATTTTTTATTATGTGAGTTTTTTTTATACTTTATGATTTTATTTTTAAACACTATTCTTGGATACTTCCTTCAGAGATAATAAGATTTCAATCTTTTTTCTTCAATAAAAATATATTTTTTTGAAAATATTTGGTAATAGTTTGAACTTTGAAATTATTTTGTTTTTTTTAAATGAGGTTATTTAAAGACCTATCAGTTTCATTTTAGAAATCTATTTCTATATAACCCATTCCCAGGTAATAATATTCCAATCTTCTTTCAAACACAAGTAATTATTTTTGATAATTCTTTTTGAAAATATGTTGAATTTTTAAATTATCTGAAAATCTCGAAAAAAATGGATCAAACTTTTAAAAACAATATTTCAAATCTAAAACACCACTTAAAAAACAGACTGTAATGAGAATTTTGAATTATTAATCAATTTAAAGATAATTAATTGTATTTTTATTTGTAAGTATATTTTATGATACGATGGTTTGTAGCAGGTCGGTTAATAATTTATTTTCAATTAATTTTTTACTTTCCTTAATCAAAAACTTGATACCAATTGAATGAAAATGCTCTGTTTTCAATTACACATCAAATAAATGGGAAACTCAATATTTTCAATTGACGAATGATAATAAAACAACAATTTTAACAAAGATATGAAAGTATGGAAACAAATAACAATCATTTTGTGAATTTCCACAACACTAACTCTATTGGTTCCAGATCTATCACCTTCTTACAATAGTTTTATTTTTACATTTTTTTTTCTTTTTTACATTGTCTATTAGTCTTAATCTTTTTATAGTTGAGGGTCTTTTAAAATGAATACAAATTTAAAATTTTCATTTCAAACAATAATCAAAAGTGGATCTCATATTGATTCTGCAATTGGACATTTTGTAAATGGGACAAGCCGAGATTTATTAATTTTAAAGCCAGACGAACTCATAATTTATACTTTACAATTTGGATCGATCAAGCCATTATTGAGGCACAATTTGAATCTAAATGGTATTAAAATCTGCTTAATACCACCAAAAGGTAAAAAAAAATGCTCTGTAGCGTTATTAGGTTCTGAGTATTCATTTCATTTCTTCAAATACGATGATTATTCACAATCGCTTCGATCGGTTAGTGATAACAATTACAATAAAAAAGGGCACACCAAGGCCAAGATCCCGATAATGGCAAGGTGTTTAAAATATAATTTCATTTTATTGCACCTTTATCAAGGATTGATTAAACTAATTGAATACAACTCTGACAGCAGCGGTGATTATGAAGAAGAAGAAGAAGAAGAAGAAGAAGAAAAAATGGACAACAAAGCTATTGATTTGAGGTTGCAGCACCCAAATATACGCTCAATAAAATTTTTAAAGACAGCAACAAACTTTTTTAATCTCAGCAGCGATCTTTGTCTTCGTGAAGAGAACGAAGGAAATGACAAGCAGAATTTACCGTGTTTTTGTGTTCTTTGTCTTTCAAATACAGGATCAGTGAGTGTAAATACATACTATTACTCTAAAACGCTACAAAAGTTATTACCAGGTCCATTCTCCATCTCCAATTTGGATTACACATTCTCAAACTTATTTAGCTTTCGTCAAGGTGTACTTGCATTTGCTTATGGCACCATCAGTTATTATTCAGAAGCTTTTAGTTTAGTGAAGGAAATCCCAAGAAGAATTACCTTAGCAACAGAATTTTCATTTGATGAAATCCTGTGTGCAGATAGCGACGGTGGTATTTGGATTGTGAAATACGATATTATCAAAAAAGATAAACAAGAGAAAAAAAAAGGATATTACCAAAAGGTAAAGAATCAAAGAGTCCCAATTTTAAAAGCAACAAAAATAGGTGAAACTCTTTTTTTCTTTTTCTTTTTCTTTTTTTGATTTGGTTTTCTTTTTTAAGGTTTTCAATCCCTGATAAGGGAAAAAAGAATATCTTGTGTAAGTGTGCGCTTACATGTTATTTTAGTTCTTAGGTGATCGATCTTCGATTTTGTATTAATTTTAACAGTAGTTCAAAAATGAATTTAATGCATCTTGAAATATCAAAACCAAGTAAAAATCTCGTTACTATAACTAACATACTTACTTTTAAGTGCTATTTTCAGAAATGAATTATAGTTTTTAAAAGAAAGATCCATTTTTTTCGAGATTTTCAAAAAGTATCAAAATTCAACATATTTTCTAAAAGAATTTCCCAAAAAATTATTTTCTTTGAAAGAAGATTGAAATTTTAATGTATGTAAAGCAAGTTTACAAAAATATAGTTTTAAAAATAAAACTACAAAGTTTTGTAAAAATGACTTGGTATCAAAAATCTCCTTAATTTCAAAAAAAATACAAT
Organism: Anaeramoeba flamelloides; assembly: GCA_027625915.1. NCBI lineage: Eukaryota > Anaeramoebidae > Anaeramoeba > Anaeramoeba flamelloides. The sequence goes on along the minus strand of JANTQA010000032.1, from coordinate 2,745,128 downwards.
AATTATTTTAAACTTATTAAAATATAATTTCTTTATTTCAACTCACTTTTCAAATCAATTTTTTTTTTTATATCAAAAAATATATGAAAAACAGCCAAACTCAAACTCAATTCAAAATTTTTTCGCACACCTAAAAATTCAATTTTTTGAAAACAAAATCTTATTTAACCAATTCTAGAAGAAATACCAAATTAGAACCATTTACTAATTGATATTTTAACACTTGTTTATAAATTACAATACTCAGATAAAAAATAAATAATTATTAATACTAATAAATTATCGGTGTGTCAAAAATTTTGGAGAGAACAAAACAAAAAAATGTATTCCTAAATTTTTTGAAATTCTATTACGAATTATTGATCGATCAAATGGTTAGATACCATTGACTAATTTTATTTGGGTTCTTCTATTTTGAACAACTCAAGTTTAGCATTGTATCAATCGTTCGAAAAAATTATTTATCTACCAAAACAAGCTACGTAATTCAAAAAATGAAATGAAAACAAAAAACTCAAAGATGAAAAAATGACTTTCATATTTTTACAAAAATCAAAATAATTTTCAATTTGAATGAAATTGTATTATTGCGATTGTTTGAACTGTTTTAATTGTGTTGAAAATTTTGAATTTTAGTTTATTAAGGTAACATTATTCTCACAAAATACTTTTTTTAAAACCTTTATAATTCAACTTATAACAAAAGAAATACTTTTTTAATTTGGTTATTGTTAACCAATAATTAATAATCCAATCTTAATTCTTCACAATGGACCTTGTAATAATCCCAAAGATTAAAAATACTGATAGCTTTTTTTATTAATTTCTTAAAATTTTAAATATTTTCAAACAAATATAATTAATTCAAATTAATAATTATAATAAAAAACAAAATTAAAAAATATTCCCAAGCAACTTATACAAATAATAACAGTTCGTTTTTTTATGCTCTTTATATTTGGAAAAAAATATTGTCTAATCTTTTATATTCCAAGAAATTTAATAAATAATTGGTAATAAAATAAATGATCAATTTTTTCTGGATTTTCAATGATTCTGAATATTTAAGATTTATTTTTATTGTATTTTTAAAAATTAGATTAATTTTGAAATGTTATTTGTTCATAAAAAACTTTCGGAAATTACTAAAAGTGAGATTTTCTAAAAAATATAAAGGTTTTGCAAATTATTCTTTTTTGGTTTTTCGATCCCAAAAATTCAAAACTCAAAGAATCAATCGTTTTCACTGAAAATTAAATTGTAAAAAAGGAATTTTTTTAAAAATAATATTTCATTTCTCTAAAGTTGATAAATGAAGTTGCAGAACGGGTTTAAATTGTATTCTTGTGTAAATAAATGACATATTGACTTTGTGTCAATAAACAAATAAGAGTTATTATCATCTTAGGGGGGGGTATTTAAGTTTTATAACAGGAAGAGATTGTTTTTTTTTACTATCTATATTTGGTAGTGGTATCCTTTTTGTAAATTAAATGAAGAATTTATTTATAAAATTTAAATAAAAATAATTAACAAAATCAATCAACTTTGAATAAACAACAATACTGGACAGGACCATCAACCAAAAGTAAGCTTTAATTTAAAAGATCAGCAATTGCCATAGACTTTGATTAAAATTAAATATGCTATTATGTTCAATAAAATGTTTTTATATTAAATCTAATTTAATGTACAAGTGTAAATATTAAATGTTGTAAAAAATAGAGTTTTTACAATTTTTAAGATAAATAAAGAGTTACATGTAATTACACACAATTTTGGTAATAGTAAACGAAATCCGTTTTTGATTTTTGAGCCCAAAGGGGTTTTCAATATAAAATCGTTTGGTAAATACCAATCTTTCAATTTTAAAAAAAATCATTTTTTTTTTTTCAAAATCGAAAGATTGATATTTACCTCATGATTTTTTGATTAAAATTATTATTTATCTATTAAAATAATTGGATATTATATTTACTATAACGAAAATTGTGTGTAATTACATGGAACTCTTTATTTATCTTAAAAATTGTAAAAACTCTATTTTTTACAACATTCCATATTTAAACTTGTTATTTTGACAATTTTTTTTTTTTGTAAAAAAAGAAAAATATTAATATTTTTAACTAATTTTCTACAAAGCAACAGGCTGATCACAAAATTTTCATTTTATTTTAATGTAAAAATAAATTTTGGTATGATTGTATTTTTTTTTTTTCTTTTTTTTTTTCGAATAAAACTATTGGGTTTTTTGATTAATTAAAAGGAAAGTTTTTCAAAATATAGTTCCGGCATTTTCTTTGTATTATTATTAATTCTAATAATTTTGAAATATTTCATGACCTTTCATCAATTATATTTTTGTAAAAATAGGTGAAATTAAACATTTACAATTAACTTCAATTCAATATTTGGATAGTGGGTTAGCGTATTTGGGATCAAAAAATGGAAATTCTTATATAATCGATTTAAAAAAAATCAATAATTCGGAACCTTATTTAATTGAGAACAATTTGTCAACTATTACAGATCTTTGTGCCTTACTGTTACTAGGTGGACTTTATGGTTTAGCGATTTGTTCTAGTTCGCAAAACAATTCTAATTTGATTATAATGTCAGCAAAGGTATCATTGGATGAAATGTATTCTATCGAAATGAATAATTTACAAAATTTTTGGAATTATAAAGATATTCTTTTTTTAAAATCTTATCAAAATGAAAATAATTTAATAATAAAAAAAGAAAATGAAATTATTAGTCGAATTGATGTACCTAATATGAATTTAAATGATACAATCACAATAATTGAATTTCAGAAATATCTATTAAATATTACAAATGATTCGATTATTTTTTTAAAGAAGAAATCTTTTCAAATTGTGCTTAATTGGAAATTGCCCACTGAATATAAAAATTTTATAATTCTTTCTTCTTCAAAAATTTTAGAAAATATGATCGCTTTGTATTTATCTAACAATATTCTTTTAATTATCAAAATCTTAAATGGCTTGAAAATTGAAATTATTTTTACTTTGAGTTTTCATATTGAAATTAGTTGCTTATTTTTTGGAAAATCCTATATTATGAATAATAAATTGAAAAAAAATACTTTAATTGTTGGACTATGGGATAATTCTGTTCAAATATTTCAACAGCGCTACAATTATATTCATAATGAAAATCATAATAAAAATAAAATTCAAAATGGTAATGAATTTAAATTAATGGCCAAATATCATTTTAACAAAATTTTGCCTCGTTCAATATCAATAATCAATGATTATGATTTAAAAAAAGATTATTTGATTGTTGGTTTTGTTAATGGGTTAATTTATTTTCTGGACTGTTTTTTAAAGGATGAAAATGAAGTCAATATAAAAATAATTGATATTTTTAATCTTGGGGTTAGTCCGATTTCATTAGATAAAATAATTTGGAAACCCGCTTTAAATAAATATGTAAAATTAAATGAAAATCAAAATAAAAAATCAAAAATGGAAATGGAAATGGAAGGGGGGAATGAAATGGAAGGGGGCGGGGTGGTACAGGGGTGGAGGAGGGGGGTAAAGAGAAAGGAGAAAGAGATCCAAATCGAAAAGGAAATTGAAATTGAAAGACAAGAAAATGGAAACAAAAATGAAAAGTATAAAACTATTTTTGCAAGTGGAGAAAGATCTGGCATTTTTATAATTGAAAATAATAAATTTAAGTTTTATGAATTTTCAAAACAAAATATTAAAAGAATAAATAATCATGGATCAGAATTAATTGTTTATAATCAAAAGGAAATTACTTGGTGTACTATACCAATTATCTCAAATATATTCACAAGTTTAAGAAAAATAAAATTAAATAAATTTCAACCAATGAAAATAATTTATGAACCAAATGAGAATATCTTTCTTATAATCGCGGTAAAGATGGGAAAGGAGGTTCAAACAAATGATGGGAAGGTGTTGAGGGGGATAAAGGATATAAACAATTGGGAAATGGAAAAGGATATTCGGTGGAAATTCAAAATTTGTAAAATTTTAGTTATTTCGAATCATAATTTGAAAATCATTGATGAAATAACATTGAATCAAAACGAAATTGGAAATTCAATAATTTCATTTCAATTCCAATCCAAAGACACCCAGCAACAATATTTTATTGTTGGGACTACCATTCTTGAAACAGAAAAAAAAAAGTCAAATAAAGGCAGAATTTTAATTCTGTCCAAAGAACAAATATTGGATCCGAAGCAAAATAAAACTCTAAAAGTAATCTTACAAATGACTTTAAATGGTTCCGTATTTTCAATGAAGCAGATTGAATCTACAAATAAATTTTTAGTCGGGGTTGATTGTTCCTGGTGTTTATTTCAATTAATACACAATCGTGAGGAGGAATTACAAATACAATTCCTTTCACAATATTCGAATTATTCTCCTTCCTTGTTTTTGGATTGTGAGAAAGATATAATTCTTTCAAGTGATAAATTATCATCGATAACTGTTTCTCAATTTAAAGATGGTATGGGGGGTGGGAATATAAGCGGGGGTGGGAATGGTAATGAGAAAGAAAAAGAAAAAGAAAAGGGGGGCAATATAAACATCGAAGTGGAAGAAGAAAAAGAAGAGGAAGGGGGGAATGATATGAAGAAAGGAAATACAATTGTTCCTATTGCTAAAGATTTTAACCATCAAAATTTAACTGCTATTTCAATCATTAATTCAAATTATTTTTTAATTGCAAATAATAAATTGAATCTGATTATTCTTTCAAAAAATAAACAGAAATTGAAAAAAACTAGTTTAAAAACAATTTCAGAATTGCATCTAGCCGAAAAAATTTCAGTTTTTAAAAAACTTGACTCCAAAAGAATCATATACGGTACACTTTCGGGCTCAATCGGTTTGATTTCAATAATTTCAAATAAAGATTACAAATTCATGCTAAAATTACAACAAGTGATTCTTTCGGTTGCGAATACCATTGGACTGAATTATAATTTTTTTAGAAATTATGATTCAAATAATGACTCACGATTTAAAATTATTGATCTTGATTTAATCACAAAGTGCTTAAATTTAAGTGAAAAATCCTTATCTTTAATTGTAAAAAAATTAAATAAATTCATCCAAATTTCAAAAGAAAATTTATTAATTCGCATCAAAAATTTTATAAAAGCACAAAAAATATTTTAACAATATCATATAGTTTGTGTTGTGTATATTGACCGTGGTTAGTTCGTTAATTAAGGTGATATACACTAATTAATTATCAGGGTTTATTTTATTTTATTTTATTTTTATAATGTAATATAGAATACTGAAATATGCGTATATATATATATATATATATATATATATATATATATATATTTATGTTGTTTTATGTTTGTTTTTTTTTTTTTATTTAATTTTTTTCAATAATAAGAATAACACCAATACTTTTAAATTGCTTTTTTTTTTTTTTTTTCAAGTTAATAGTTGAAAAACTCTTCACTTTTTTAGCAAAAATTGATCCTGTAAGAATAACAATAAATAAAAGAAGATTTAACTTAATTCAAAAATTAAAAAATCCCAGTTTTTGATAAATTAATCGGCTATATCCCTTATAGAGAATAAGAATTTGAAAATAAACTATTTTTCATAAATTTTGACTCACTTTATAATGTTAATGGGAGTTGTTTTGAGGGTTTATTCCAGTATTCTTTACAAAAATTATTTTCAAATTTTTGGATCAGAATCATTTTTTCTAATTTTTCAAATTTTAGTTTTGCTTGCTCAAATTTTTTCTTTTTCTTTTGTTTTTCTTTTTTTTTTGATTTCTTTTTTTTTTTTTTCTTTTTTTTTTTTTTTTCTTTTTTTTTTTTTTTTTTTTTTTTTTTTTTTTTTAAAGATCATGTGGAAAAAAAAAGATCTTTGAAAATACAAATAATCACAATGAAAATTTCGACTATGTAATGTCTTTGAAAATGGATTTAATTATTCATAAAAAATCTTGTTGTTCAACTTTTTTTCAGTGAAACTTCAGTAATAAAAAATTGGTAATGCTCATTTCACAAATTGTGACTCACTTTTTTTTACTTTTTGGTTGTATTTTTTTTTACTTTTTAATATATCAGGCTTTTTTAGATTTAATATGATTTAAAAGTGAATTACAAATCATATTTAGTTATTAATTGTTCTTGAATACTAAAGGAATTTTTTTTTTTTTTCAATTTATTATTTCAAGTGAGTCACAATTTTAGAAAAAGAGTTTATTAATTACAAATTTCAAAATTTAAAACAACTATAAATTGAACTACTGCAATTTCAGAATTAAAATTTTAAGAAAATCATTTGAGTTTGAAATGTCGTTAGTTTTTTTTTAATTTCTTAAATTAAAAAAAAAACAATACTGTTAACTTTTCCAGGATTCAAAAGAATGAGTAAAATCTTTGTCTTTTTTCCATTCTTTTAAATTCTGGAAAGGCGCCAAGGGTTTTCTTGAGTTTTCTGTTTATTTGGAAATAAGTAGATTTTCGTTAAGTTGTTTTGAGGTTTTCTATTTTATTTCTGAAGTGTACTAGGTTTTTTTGAGGTTTTCTATTTTATATGTAGAATTTATAGGTTTTCCAAATAAAATAGAAAACTCAAAAAAATCTAGAACACTTCAGAAATAAAATAGAAATCTTCAAAAAAACCTAATTTAAGTGTATTGATTTTATGAATCAAAAAAAGAATTAATAAAAAACTAATGGTGCTTTTCTAGGGTTTTAAATAAATAATTAAAATTTTGGATTTATTTCATTTATTTTGATTGGTGAAAAAGCCCTGGAAAGACCACAGGGTGCTTTAGAGTGCCTATATTTTCCATGATTCAAAGAAATAGAGAAAAATCATAGATCTTACACAATTCTTTTTAATTTTAGAAAGAATAACCACTGTTTTTTTTTTAATTTCTTAAATGAGAAAAAAACTGACTATAAAAAAGATGAATTAATAAACCCCTTGATAAAATAATATTAAAAAAAAATCCCAGAGTATTTTTTATATAATAAGCTCATTTTTAAAAGTTAAAGTTCGATCAATTTTTTTTTTTTATTTTTTAGTATTATCGTTGTTTATGATTTTGGGAAATTAGGGATTTGTATCACAAATATTAAAAAAATGAAAAATATTTTTTATCTGGTAAATTATTCTCTGAAATAATAATAATAATCAATAAAGTGTGAATACTTTAATTTTTCATCAAAAAGTTTATATTTAAAAATAATGTAATTCTTTAGTTTAAATATCAATTATGTTTTCAATAACTTTAGTTTTTCTGGATAAAAAATATTTTATAGTAAAATAGCCAATTCTAACACAGATGTAATTGGGGTGTAACAATTATAGGGATAGGGGGGTTTTTTATTAAAAGTATTTGATGATTTTTTTTTTATCTTATGATTTTTCTGAGTTGTTAAGAAATTGTGTTAACCTGTAGTTTATCGAATAAACTATTTTATAAGTTTATAACTGTATGTTGAATAGTGAAAAAGATCCTCAATTGAAATTGTTTTTTTTTATGGATAAAAAATAACAAAAAATATATAAAAATTAGATCGAAACAATTAATGTACAGTCAGTTTCACTTTTAAGACACAAACTTTCTACGAAATTTAAGGCACAAAAAAAATCCCAAATTAAAGTACAAAATTCAAATTCTAGTAAAATAAATTGTGAAAATTAAAATTCCAAAAAATTATGCTTTAATTTGAGATTTTTTTGTACCTTAAATTTCGTTGAAAGTTTGTGCCTGGAAAGTGAAACTGACTGTATTTTATTTTGATTTATTAAGCAAATTGGTCTGTTATTTCCAGAAAAAAAAACAAACAATATTGGTTATCAGTTTTATTTCTCAATCTATTTTACTAGAATTTGAATTTTGTACCTTAATTTGAGATTTTTTTTGTGCCTTAAATTTCGTAGAAAGTTTGTGTCTTAAAAGTGAAACTGACTGTATGTTAATCAAATACACTATATACTACCAAAAATATTGGAATACTATATTATATTATCCTTGGTTCAACAGTTTTGTAAAGGGTATAGACGACTGGGGGTAGATTTGCCATAATCTATGTTAAATTTGTCCACTGGAAAGTTCTTTTATAAAAAAAGGGTCAATTTCATTTTTCAGAAAATTTTCACAATTTGACCTATTCTAAAATCCTCGTCAAAATTTGTTTTTAATAGTTCATAATTTCTATTTCAAATCTATAAACAATAAACACCCCCCAAGCTGTTCTAAGTGCTTTTTATGGTTACCTCTACAAATTTGTACTTTTTTCAAATTTGAACTGTTACCTGAAAATACCTCTAGTCACTCTATTTTTTAAAACTTTAACAGTCGGTTTCACTTTTAAGGCACAAACTTTCAACGAAATTTAAGGTACAATTAAATCTCAAATTAAGGCACAAATTTTGGAATTTTTATTTTTACAATTTATTTTACTAGAATCAAAATTTTGTGCTTTAATTTGAGATTTTTATTGTGCCTTAATTCGGGTTGAAAGTTTGTACCTTAAAAGTGAAACTGACTGTACTTCAAAAATACATTTTTCAATTATTTTTTTTGTGTGTCCTTGACTTTGAAAATAGTTTTATTTTAATCAATTTCTTCAAAACGAAAATTCTTTTTGTGGAGTACAAGTTAAATAATACAATATATTTAAAATTTTCAAGGTTAAACTGTAGTCCTTAAATGAAAATCCAGTCAATATCACTTTTAAGGTGTAAAACTTTAAATTATGTGAAAATACAAAAAAAAACATAAAATTAAAACCCAAAAATTCGTATTCTTGTAAAACGATTTGGATTAAAAAAATTTACAAAAAATTGTACTTTAATTTGAGATTTTTTTGTCTTAAATTTCGTTGAAAGTTTGTATCTTAAAAGTGAAACTGACTGTAATAGAAGATAAAAATAAGTTATCCATTTTTTGGTTTTGGGAATTGTCAAATAAATTCATTAAAATACTTACACTAATGTGGATCTTCAATTTCCAAAATTGTTAAAATCTCAGGTTTTTACAATTTTAAAAACAAAATCGAAAAATACTTTCAATTTACCATGGTTTCTGTGTTTTCATTTCTTGAGAAAATTTAATTTTTGCCTTTGTTTTTACAAAAAAACTCTAATGAAGTAAGAGAAGTTGAAATTTTTATTTTATGATAGAAATTGAATTCTCTATTTCTAAAAACACAATTTTATAATAGACAACCAATTTATATTTCTTATAAATTTTCAAATTAGGGCTGGAACGGATAAATTGTTTGTGGAATAACAATGTAACAATTCAAAAAAACTCAATGATCAAAAATCATTGACAAAACGATTATTTAGATTTAATGTCTTTTATTGAGAGGTTTTTTTAATTTTAGAAAATTATGATTATTTTTCAATTTCATTTTTACGATCCATTAACAAGGTGTTCGAGTTCTCGTATCTCAAAATTTCAATTTCATTTTTCCTTTTAAAAAATGACTGTTGAGAGAAAAATGTTGGACACAGAAAAATGGTTGGACACCATTTTTAATTGAGAACATTAGTACATTCAGTTTCACTTTTAAGACACAAACTTTCAACGAAATTTAAGGCACAAAAAAATCTCAAATTAAGGCACAAAATTTGTAATTTTTTTTTACAATTTATTTTTACTAGAATTTGAATTTTGTGCTTTAATTTGAGATTTTTTTTGTGCCTTAAATTTCGTTGAAAGTTTGTGCCTTAAAAGTGAAACTGACTGTAAATTGAAAATCAAATCCTATTGATAACTAGGTGTCTTTTATATAAATCCAGGTTTAAAGTTGTTAAAAGTTCATTAATCTGTGGTTTGTGTAGAATATTCATTTGATTGGTTGATAACTAAAGTAGATCATGTTATTTTAACAAAAATCCAAGTTTTAGTAAATTTTACTATTAATTCCGAAAATGGCACTTTTAAACTTGCTTTAGATTATAAGATAGAAGGTTTTGAAAAAAGTAGAATTAGATTAATCCTTATTCTAATAAGTAGATTATTGTTATTTTCTTTAGTTATTTCACAAATGATTGAAATTAAAACTCATTTTCAGTAATGTTCCCAATTAAAAGTGCTATCCAACCATTTTTCTCTGTCCAACATATTTCTCTCAACAGTGACATAAAATGATTTTTTGATCCAAATTGGAGAATATTTCGAATATCATTCTTTCACATTTTAAATGAGATTTGAACAAATAGTGTTGAGACAAATTTAAAAATTGCAAACGTAGTCATTAAGATCTTTTGACCAGAAATTTAATCGATTAAAATGAACTTTTTGAAAAATGATTACAGTCAGTTTCACTTTTAAGGCACAAACTTTCAACGAAATTTAATGTACAAAAAAATCTCAAATTAAGGCACAAGATTTGGAATTTTAATTTTTTAATTTATTTTTACTAGAATCTGAATATTGTGCCTTAATTTGAGATTTTTTTTTGTGCCTTAAATTTCGTTGAAAGTTTGTGTCTTAAAAGTGAAACTGACTGTATTCATTTTTCTCAAGTTGATAAATGAAGTGAATCTACCTCGATTTTTTTTGTAAATTCTTTAATAATGAACTAATTTTGATAAAATTCTAATTTGATTTTGTTATCACAAATACTACTAGAATTATAAGAAGAAAAATACAAGATCTATCAGTTCTTCAAAATAATAAATAAAGGGTTTTTATTGTAAAAATAATCCCATTCTACAATCTAAAAAAATATAGAATAATACAGTCAGTTTCACTTTTAAATCACAAACTTTTTGTAGTAATTTAAGGCACAAAAAAATCTCAAAATAAGGCACAATTTTTTTTTTCTAGTAAAAATAAATTGTAAAAAAAAAATTCCAAATTTTGTGCCTTAATTTGAGATTTTTATTGTGCCTTAAATTTTGTTGAAAATTTGTGCCTTAAAAGTGAAACTGACTGTATTTCGATTTTTTCAAAGTAGTTTTTTTTTGACTATTTTGAAAATTTCGTTTTTTTTGTTTTGTTTTTCAAGAGAGGAGTGCATAGTTGGCTGGATTCTATTTAAAAAAATTGAAAAAATGAAAAAATATTCAAAAAAAAATGTGCTTTATTTTGAGACTTTTTGTTTGTGCTTTAATTTGAGACAATTTGTGCTTTATTTTCAATTAAAGTTTGTGTTTTAAAAGTGAAACTGACTGTAAAATTTCATTCAACTTTCAACAAATCATTTCCTTCAAAATTCCGTGTAACTTCCTTTGACAATTTCAATTGAAATTCAAGGAAATTCATTTCTATTTTTCATTAATTTTTCATTAAATTTTCATTTTGTTTTCATTATAGTGATCAAAATAATGCGTGCACAAAGATTATAATCCATGTTTCAAAATATTATCCGTGCTTTTTTTTTATTCTTGTACCAATGTAACATCCAATTTACTACCAAATAGTATACCTGAGCTCAAATCAATTTTGAAAGTAAAGGTCTGGTTATTTTCTGTAAAATTTAAATTATTCATGCAAATAGTTGAAAATTTTCGATAATATTCTCAATTTTTTTATATTTTTGTTTTTTTGATTATTAAAAATTTTCAAAAAAATTTACTCTATTGTTGAGATAAATTTTGCAATTTGATCCCTTCATTTTTAGAATTTCTTTTTAAATAATAGAACTTTAAGAAACCAATACCATATTTTTTTAGGGTTTATTATTGGTTTCTTTGATTGGTTAATGTATAGGTTTTCTATAACAAAAAAACACGCTTTTTATTTTGAAACACGCATTAAATTTTTTTGCACGCTTTATTTTGACTACAGTAAAAATTCATTAAAAAATAGACAGATATTCAACACTTTTTTGTTCTCATGTGAAGAGAAAATTTTATAGAATTACTATTCAACGAATAGTAAGAAAAGAAAGCAAATGAGATCAAGCATAATACCTAATAATGATTTATTAAATATTTTTTTTTTCGTTATGTATTTTTTTAGTAATTAATTCAAAGTCTTTTGAAAAAACAAAACTTATTCCTAAAAATCGGATAACTTTTAATTCGGAATTTGTGTTTGTTTCAGAAGGTAACTCTTCCAACTCAACAAAATAAATGAGTTTTTAAAAAAAAATTATTATCAGTTCTCCTGTTTGATATAATTGAACAACCCTTAAGAAAATTTTCAAAATATAGAAACACCCAACATTTGAACACTTTTCAAGCCAGAGTCAATTAAAAAATGAAGTAACAAAAAAAAAAACTAAAATAAAAAGGATTGTAATCTCTCTTATAAAGTTCTAATTTTTTGTTTATTATCAAAATGTATGGTATAGTCCTGTCTCAAGTTTTTCGAACTTTTCTAGGCTATTGATCAAGTGTATTGTGTATGTGACTCAATGGCAATACTGTAAAAATTTTAAAAACTTTTAAAATAAATTTCCTCTTGCAAAATCTGAGACCTCTACTGTCAAAAAACGCAATTTCCAAGATCACACTCAATAACCAACTCCCTTTTTGACTTTGTTTGAGCTTAAACCAAGACAATCTTTGTTCAACCAAAGTCGAAAAAATTTTCTCCAGAAACAAAAATAAAAAACTGTGATAAAAATTTTGAAGAATTTCTCTTGAATATATACCCACAAATTTTTTTGGTTGTGTTCTGATTTTTTGAATTGACTTCAAGTTTGATAAAGTTGTCATTATTTTTCGATCCCTCAAATTGTTTTTTGAATTTAGTTGTTACAATACTATATTTTGTTGATCTTATATTTGAGAAAACTTCTTTTCCAGAAAAAAAGTAATTCGAAATACGAAAGAGTAAACTAATCACACCAATCAAATTGTACCCTAAAAGACTAATAAAGGTGGAAAAAAATAATAATCTGGTAAATGGAGAGAAAAGAATTATTTCTGAAAAAAAAAAAAAATAGATATTTTGGTTCATGGATTAGTCTCACAAATTTGGTCAAACCCATTTTCTTATTGGCGTTGGTCATGTGTTCTTTTTTGAATGACCAAGTTATTTTTTTTAAGGACTAAATATTCGAATAAAGATTGCTGAGGATATTTTTTTCGAATCACGTGTAGTTCTACTGTAGAGAAAATTTTAGAACAATGTGGGGGTTTGAGAGTCATTTTCCTATTTGAACTTTGTAAAACAATACCATTTTATTTTTAATTTTATATTTTGCTTTTTTTTTTAGGAAATGATTTTACGCTTTTCTGGGTGGGGGTTGGGTAGAAAAGATATAAAGTATTCAATTAACTTTTTCCCAATTTTTTCATTCAATATTCTCAGAAAAATATTTTTCATACAAAAACCAAATTATCAGAGAATCTTTGATCTTGAGAAGTCATATATTGGTTTTTCAGATTACGAACAACAACTTTTAGAGTCTTTAAATCGAAATTTCTCAATGTTTTAAGGTAAGAATTATTCAAAAAAACTCAAAGATATACCTCATAAATTTTAAAAAAATCTTTCTTCCAAGAAGAAATAAATCCATAATAACTTCCAATAATGGTTACATATAACAAAAAAATGAAAGTAGTCAATTCTCTTGCCAGTATTATTGTATTCCAATTAATTAAACTCGTCGAATCATAATCATTGTTTTTGATTTTCAATATAGACTAAATAACCTTTTAGAGTTTCTGTTTTATTACTTTTTTGGGAGGATGGATGCATTGATGGAAAAAAATAATAGTAAAAAATCGAATTCAAATTAAATTTGAAACAAAGACTCTCACGAAATTATTGAAAAATAACATGATTAAACCCAAATATTTGTCGGAAAATAAATGAATCAAAATTTTCATGCAGCTTTTCTAAAAAAAAAGATTTTATTAAACCAACAAAAATTTCAAATTTTTAATTCCTAAATCAGATTATTTTTATTAATTTCCCTTTTAGAATAAAACATTTTGATGACTAGATTTAAATCTTTGATTGATTTTGTTTTTTTTGAAAATCTGGATGAAAAAATCGATCTTCTTCTTTTACAATTAAAAGAAATACCAAAGATCCAAAGCGAACTTTTTTTTTCTCATAAATTCATAAAAACAAAAGTAAAAAATTTTATGACAATGTCAATCAATGAACAGTCAAAATAAATCTCAAAGTATAATTTCGAAATGGTTTTAGGAAAGAGTAGACTTTTTTTAACAAATTGAATAAAAATATAGGGTTCTTGACATAAATAATTCTAATTTCTTAATGGGAAAATAACAGTGATCTGCAGACAAAACAAAATGTTGAGAATAAATTATTTTCAAAGGGTCCAAATTTGAGATGGGTTATAAAAACTCCCTTAACGGTGTGTTGATTTTTTTGTTGAGTTTTTAGGTATTGCGAGAGTTGTTCAAAAATTGGTAAGAAGTAACGAGAAAAACCAAAAAATTAAAAGTAAATATTTTATTTTGACAAAACAAAAAATTAAAAAAAAATTAAAAAAAACAGATATTTTTAACAAAAATTAAAGTCTAATTCAACCTTTGGGTTTAAAAAAGCCACGTGGCAAAAAAATGATTGTTCCTCCAAAACAGGAAAAACAAAAAAGTAATTTAAAAATTTGGTAATGAAGATTTAAAAAGAAAAATAGTTTCATAAATTTTTTTAAAAAATTCGAAAGGGAGAAAGGAATTTCAAAAAAAAAGACTTCTAATATAACTACAAAATTAATGTGTTTTATTAAAATGTCTAATTACACAATTATCATCAAAAAGAAAAAAAATAGTAAAGCAAGTAATCCCTAAAAAAAGTCAAAGAGAAAACCCGAAAATCAAAACATGTTTTCCAATGTGTTATTTTCGAAATCTTCAAAACTGTCTTCATAATCGAGATTAAGCATCTTTCTGAATTTGTTGTCTTGCCACAGCGGGCATTTTGATCTCCGAGGAGGAGAAAAAGCTAAATCTTTTTCTTTTTCGCTAAGTTCATAATCGGTTATCTCTTCCTCACCTTCTTCCTCCAATTCTTGCTCTTGATGATCTTTTTCATTTTCTTGTTCCTCTTCCTCTTCCTCTTTCTTTTTCTTTTTCTTTTTCTTTTTCTTTTCCTTTTCCTTTTCCTTTTCCTTTTCCTTTTCCTTTTCCTTTTCCTTTTCCTTTTCCTTTTCCTTTTCCTTTTCCTTTTCCTTTTCTTGTTTGTTGGTGTAAGTGTTTTGGTTTGTTTGGTACTGGAGTAACTCTTCAAGAAGACTTTGTTGCTCGAATTGATTTTCTGTGTTCCGCTCAATATTCATTTCAATGAAATCGTTAATAGGCGAAATAAATTGGGTCAATTCCTTTGTGAAATCATAATTGTGAAATTTTGAACTTTTAAATCGATTTTGGTTTGAGAAAGCGCATAGTTAGGGTTAGTGATTCAAAGAAAAAGAGTTATTAAAATAAAACCGTGTTAATAAAAAAAAAAAGAATTAATGTTTGGAATTATTATTTGGAAGGGTTTTTTTACTTTTTGAAAAAAATTTATTTTTAGGATAAATAAAGAATTTTGATGAAACACGATAATTTGAAAAGAGGAGAAGAAAGCACTCTCTACAAACATCGTTTATAATTTTTACCTTTGTGAAGGGAAATTTTTTTTGGGTTGAGGTCGAATGAGATCTGGTCGCGAGAACCTATTGAAATACAAATCACTTTGGCTACGAATGGTGATTTGATCAGTGTTGTTTGATCGGACTGGAAGTGGTTCAGATATTGTTTTTTGGAGTTCGTTCATTCAAGTGAAAATTGAAGGCAATTAATAAATGATCTTCAACTTTTTTTTTTTTTGTTTTTTTTGAGGTAAATAAAATATTTTTTAAAACAAGTAAAAGGTCAAAATTAATAAAAAAATGAAAGTTAAAAGCATATTTTTTTCAAGTTTTTGGTTTTGTCTTGATTTTTTTCTCATATTTATTTTGCTCTTGAAGGTTTTGGTCATTTTGGGATATTTTGGTTTACTTTTTTTATAAAGCGATTTTTGGTAATTTATTAAAACCAAACTGCCACTTACCCAATTGAACAAACTGAACCCATTTTGAGTTGACTAGAAAATTCCGAAATGGTTTATTTATGGGTATTAGAATAATTGATTTTTGATTGTTAATTTTGTTGATAAGCGGATCGAAACAAAAATAACAAGAAAAAGAGTGTCAGAAATCCCAGTTTTTCTCAGAAAAGTGTTGTAAATTGTTTCTGGATCTTCCTAAAATAAAATCTTCAAATTTTAAAAATTGCAATTCCAAATTACAACGAGGACAATTTCCGAAAAGGTTGTTGATTTAAAGAGTGGTGTTTCTTGTTTGAACGGTTTGAAGAAGGAAGAAGAAATCTTGGTTTCCAGAAAGAAATTCCAAAGTAGCTACCAATTTTTGACAATTAAAGTGATTCTATAATTTCATGTTCAAGAAAAGTCTCGTTTTCCCATTTTATTATTTTGAGGATGGTTTGAAAGGGAAGTACATAGAGTTACAAAAAATAGAGAATTTCTGATTTGAGTGAGAAATGGGAAAAAATTTTAGATAAATTTGATCTTGGATTTTGTGAGAAAAACTAAAAAGTAGTAAAAGTCTAAAAAGGAAATTGTTTTTTTCATTTTATTCTTTAAGTGACTTCTTGTTTTTCTTAATTATTGATATTTTGGATAATTTAAGCTTTTGGGATCACCCTTTTCCAAAAGTATCAATTATACTTTTATAACTTTTATGCCTTTTTCAACTTTTTTAAAAAAAATTAAATTATTTTATTTTTTTTAAAGTGGAATTTAAGGACAAAGTTCGACACCCTGTCTGTTGTAAGGCTATTTGTTCTTTTGTTTTCCATTCACTGATTACAAAAGAATTTTTTATTTTTAAGAGATTTTATAAAAAAGTTACCGGTTTCAAAGTCAAAAACAAACAAAATAATATTCACAAATAGATTTTTGAATGGGAACTTTGAGGATGAAAAATGACTGTGAAGTGATTTTAAATAACAATATCAAATCTAAAATGGTTTCAAACTCACAAAAGTAACTGTAAAAAAAATATAGAAAAACTTGGGAATTTTTTTTGTGTTTATATATTTGGAATGGAAACTCTGAAATATTATAATCAAAATTTAGTATGATTTTTTAAGGCAAAAATTGTGAAGATTGGGGGTAATTTATTATTTTTTCTAAAAGAAATAATAAACAGGTAAATGTACCTGGGATAAAGGAATTCTTTCAAGAGTATTTTGATGAAAAATTCCACTCTTTTTGCCAGGAAAAGAAGCCCTTTAGTTAAAATTTTTTTGATTCCTCTTCTCTTCCCAATTCGTAAACAAGAAAGATCAACTTTTTGTAAAGATTCAAATTCAATTTGATTCTTATTTGGGTTCCAAAGCTATTTTTTTTTTTGGGATCTAGGCAAAATAAGAAAAAAAAAAATCAAAATATTATTATTTCTTCAAATAAAAGCAAAATGAATTTGACCTAAAAATTGATTCTTTAAAACTCTCACCCAATCTATTTTTACTATTTTTAAAAATAAGAAAGTTATTTTTATAAAATACCAATAACTTCATTAGTCTCAAATAATACAAAAAATGAAGATCCTTTTTTTATAAAAAAACGACTTTTTTTAACCAAACAAAGAGAAATATTTTTTAAGAATTTTAAAAGAATAAAAATTATTAGTATTAATTACACCATATTCACCCCATTTGACGGTTTTTAAAAAACCAATTAAAAAAAAAAAAAAAAACTAAAACTAACTTTAGAAACCCATTTTAATATTAAATTGGAAAAAAAATTTGCTATTTTTTTTTTTTAACTTTTTGCATTTTGATAGATTATTTAAAGAAATACAGAGTAAATAGTGATTTCTATTAATTATGATGTTTTTTTAAATAAAAGAAGATAAAGAACTGAAGATACCCCGATTTAATTAATTATTTATAGAAATAAAAAGGAAAAGTATTTAATCTTTATTTATTCATCGTGAGAAAGGAATAATCAAAGAAAATTTACTTAATAAAAAAGAGAAGAAAAATAATTAATATATTAAAGTAAAAAAAAATATTATATAATTCACATGATCAAATTAAAAATTATCCACTGTCGTTAGGTTTTCTTGAATTTTCTGTTTATTTGAAAAATCAATAGATTTTCATAAGGTTTTTTTGAGGTTTTCTATTTTATTTGTGAAGTGTTCTAGGTTTTTTTTAATTTTTGAAATAAACAGAAAATTTTAATAAATTTTCGGTTTATTTCAAAAAGTCAAAAAAAACCTAAGGAAAAACAATATATTTTCAATATAAATAGAAAACTCAAAAAAACCCAACTAAAATCAATTGATTTTTCAAATAAAATAGAAAACTTCAAAAAAACCTAGAACACTTAACAAATAAAAAAGATCACCTCAAAAAAACCCAACGAAAAACAATAGATTTAACAAATAAAACAGAAAACCCCAAGAAAACCTATGCAAGTGAAGGGACGTGACGACAGTTATCCTGAAACAGGAAAAGTAATTACCCCATGTTAAAATTTTCAACAATAAATAGGATTCCACAAATGAAAAGTATTTAATCTTAGTTTTTTAATGTCTTTTGGATTTTTTTTTAATTTTTGAAATCTTTGGGTTTGTTTGAAATTTCTTTGGACCTTTTTTACAGGAGTTGTCACATTTTAACTTTTTTGAAAAATTTTAATTACTAAACTATTTTTCAAAATTTTGGACACACCTCAGATTTTTCCACAACATATCAAAATCCATTTTTGTATAAATTTTGTACAATTTGGACTTTTGTTCAATTTTGTTTTCCAATTTTAACTTGTGAAAAATTTTTAAAATATCATTTTTTTTTAATTTTTTTTTAATGGAAGAATTAGAACAAATCCGATTCAATATAATTACACTTCATAATGACGGAATTTCACTCAGGGAAATTGCAAAAAGATTAGAAATTGGACTTTCAAAAGTTCGTTATTGTATAAAGATTTGGAAAGAAGAGCATCGAATTTCAAAAAAAAAGAGAGGTGTAAAAAAAAGAGAATTTGAAAATGACTTAAAAAATTTTGTACTGGAAGAAACTGTAGAAAATCGTACAATGAGTTGTCAGATTTTATCAAATAAATGTAAAACAAAATTTCCCAATTCGAAGTGTTCACCAACAACAATTTACAGAATAAGAAAATCCTTAAATTTTGACTACAAGCCACCTCGAATCCGTCAAAGTTTAAACGAAATACAGATTGCTAAACGATTACTTTTTGCATTAGACCACAAGTCAAATAAAACTGATTGGACCCGAGTACTTTTTACCGATGAGTCCTGGTTCTATTTAAATTCAAAAACAAAAAAAATTTGGCGAAGGAGAAATGAACTTGATTTTTTTTTTTTTTTTTTTTTTTTTTTTTTTCTTGTTTACTTAATTTTTTCTTTTTCTTTTTCTTATTTTTTTGTAAAAAGATTCTGTATTTGAAGAACGTGAGAAATTTGGGAAAAAAATTTTAATTTGGGGAGGTATCAGTTATTATCTTCAAACAGAACTAATTGTCATCGAAAAATCAGTAAATACAGAAACGTATATTAATGACATTATTAAAAATTCAAGGGTAATCAAAAAAGCAAACAGGGAGTATGGCTGTTTAAATTGGATTTTTCAACAGGACGGTGCAAGACCCCATACATCAAGAAAAACGATGGATTTTCTCAATCGGAGGTGTCAAGTTATGAATACCTGGCCACCAAATAGCCCAGACCTCAATCCCATTGAGAATCTTTGGAGTATTATGGACCGTCGATTAAAACACGTAAATCCTAAAAATAAAGAAGAATTTATTGAAGAATTAATAAATGTCTGGGAGAGTATAAAATGGGAAACTTTAGAAAATCTGACACTTTCAATGGATAATAGAATCAATTTAGTTATTGAAAGAGATGGCCAATCTATAAATGGTTTTTTTTAAAAGAAAAATAAAAATACAAATTTTCGTTGTGGTCATTTCACAATTTTGGACACACCCATTTTTTTTTTATTATTTTATTTTTTTTTATTTTGTTTCAATTTAGAACTTTATCCTTAAAAACATTAATAGTCAGTAACTGAAAAGTGATTTACAAATTAGTTTTCAATAATCGAAAAAATAGAGAATTTTTTTGTCCAATTTTGATTTTGGGTGTGTCCAAAATTGTGAAAAGGGGTTTACATACCTTAGTGAAAAAAATATTTTTTGTATAAAATCTGAGATTGAAACTTTAGAATCAACTATCATTAATTCCTACTCAATTTTACAAAGAATCAAAGTAAATTGGAACTTAATAATTGGGTTTTCAATTTTTTGAAAAAAAAACAATTAATTATATTTTTGGTTTTATTAGTATACGTTTTGAACCAAGAAATATGTTACAATGGATTTTCAAATTAACCAAATAATAAACCATTGTATATAAATGACAATGTATATTAATAATCAAATACTTCCCAATTGCTTGCCAAATAAGAATTTTAACCCTTTCGAAATAAATTTGTGGGTAGCAAAAATAAAATAAAAATCAATCAAAATATATTTTTAAAGTTTTTTTTTCATATTTATCTTCTTTAAACGAAAAGATAAAAATAAACATCCCCTCATATTTCACACAATAGTTCTTTCTCTTTTTTTCTTTCCCCTCACCCACCCACCCCCGAATCTGCCCATTTTACTTTAATTATTAATTTTTCTCAATAATAATAGCAGCAGTAGGATTTTTATTATCTTTTCTTGAGTTAATGTCTTAAAAGAAAATAAATTGAATTATTAGTAAAAACTAATAATTGATAAGAACAATTTTGAATATTTAAATTATCCCATTGAACATTTCCAAAAGAAGAGAATCTTTTTTTGATTTGTAGCACAATTGGAATATAAATCTTTTACCCATCTTTAAATACATATTATTGTTAATAAATTGAGTAAAATTTTGAACAAAATTAAGAAATATAATTGAAAGAAAATAATAATCCCAAAATTGCAATAAAGCTAATTTATTTTTTTTATTAAAAAAGTTGAATGAATATTTGAAATAAATCTATAAAAAAAAAAATAAAAATAATGGTAAAAAGACCACAAAATCACCGAAAAGGTTTATTTAAATGAGATAAACAATTATTTAATATTTTTAATAAAACAAAATTATTTTGAATATAGATTTGTATATTTGGAAAAATGTAAATATAACAAAGTACTGAAAAAAAATCCTCTACATGAAAATAATCCATGGAAATATTTTTAATTGTTAATATTAGTAAAATTGATGAACAATTGTAAATATTTTCAATCAAATCCCTTTTTTATAAATAACCAACTTTTCTATAAGCCAAGTAATAAACCCATTTATAGTTCATTAAAGAAGAATGTCTATAGAATACTCAATTAATTGTTTGATAACCTATGTAGATAAACTTTTTTTTTATAAAAACAATCCAGCTTTATAGAGGTTTACTAGAGTTTGGAAAATCATACTTTTTTATTATTGTTTTTTGATTGATTGACTAGCGTTTTGAACAATGTAATTTAATTAATCATCATTCTAATAAGCGGGTGAGCTCTACTTTTAAAAGTTTGGTACTTAAAAAAAGGATAAGATCTTAAATAAAGGAAATTATAGAACAATTTTCCTAATATTAACAATTAAAAATCTAGGTCGATATTTTTTTCACTACTTTAATTATTTTTAATAATTAAAAACCCCCTCAAAAAGTTTGAGATTTATCCCATCATTCGATTTTGTAAACCACTTAAAGGAAATCTCCCAACTCAACAATAATATGTTTTTTTTTCTTTTAAAATGGAAATGAAAAAAATAATTTTTAGAAAAAATACTATAATACTGATAAATTACAATTTATATTTGGAAATTTTTACTTAATTTTCCTTTTTGAAATTTTTCTGATCAAGCTTTGAATAAAGTATTTTATGTGATCAAGTGTTAAGTAGCCCTGTAAAATTAGTTTTTCTTCAAAATATTCTTTGTCCGTGACTATTTGAGATGTTTACACTTGAAAGATTTATCAAAAAAGGAAATTGAACTAAAAATTTTCATGAAATTTATTAGAATTTAGCAGTAATTGTGAATTTGATTTTTATTTAATTATGAAAGGTATTATTGATGAAGAGTATTGTGGCGTATGACTGGTTTTCAAGAATTTATCTTCTTGTGAAAATAAACAATGGGATCTTTATGTGTACCACAAACCAGTTTTTAATTTGAAACCCTGTATTTCAAAATAAAATCCAAGTCTTTTTTCTTACGGTTCTATTAATATCTATTCACTATACAAAAGTATACCCAAGTTCAAACCAAAATTGAAGCTCTACTCTTATGATGTTTTGAGAAAATCTTTAAATTATTGAGGAAATTTGTTAATAATATTTTAATAATTTTTCCAATTATTATGATGATTTATTGTTTTTTGATAGAAAAAATTTAACAAAAATGAAATAAATTATCTTCTGTTTAAATTTTATATCATCCAAATTTGAAATAATGGTAAATCTTCATCCTATTTCTACCACCTTTTTGATTCACCGAATAGCTATTTCTGTGATTGTTTTGCAAAATAATCCAAAATTGAATTAGTCTTCAAATGATTTTTATCCTTTTATAAATTCGGAGAACATAAAAGAAATTTTCTTTTATTATACAATAACAACAAATTGAGCAACAAAAAAGTGAAAAGAAAATTTATTCCTTTCAGTAACTAACAAGAAAGCAAGGATTACTGTTTTTTAAACTCCAATTTCAAAACTTTTTGCTTGAAAAATTGATCTTTTTCATTTGAACACGAATATTGTCTGATCAAATTTTCACTTCTTTTTCTTATTCAAGAACTCTAGCTGGTATCAATGATAAGTTGAAAAACATGAGCGATTAACTCATTTTATGCTTTATAAGAAGAATATTTTTTTTTTTAAAGTAGGGAGGCAAGGAATAAAAATCAAAATTTCTGAATAAAACAAACAAATAAATCTAAATTTGAAGAAAAAGTTGAACAGATCATAACTGTTCACTATTTTACAAAAAACAAAAAACAGTTATTAGATTGTAAAAAATGAATACTTTGAGTCAGTGTTTTTCGATTCCTGAAAGCAACATTTTTTTTTTTTTCATTTTCCTTATCTTCATAGGATATTAAGATTTTGATGGCACTAACTCTTGTCTCGACTTTAGAAGGCCACGAGGATATTGTTTGGCAAGTCGCTTGGAATGGGGGTATTCTTTCAAGTTGTGGCTCAGATTTGTCTGTTCGTATTTGGCAAAAGGAAAAAGAAACAACAGAGTATGAGTGTACGTGTATTCTCAACAAATCACACAAAAGAACGATCCGTTCGCTTCAATGGTCGCGAGACGGCCAATACCTTGCAACCGCTTCCTTCGATTCCACGGTCAACATTTGGAAGTTTACACCTTCCAGCAAAAGTAACGACAATGAGGACTCTTTTGAATGTGTGTCTACTTTAAAAGGACAGGAGAAAGAATTGAAAAGTGTCTGTTGGTCGCCAAATTGGAAGAACTTTTCACTAAAGAAACAATACCTTGCTTGTTGCTCTCGTGACCATTCGGTATGGATTTGGGAAAAAATCTCTTCAAACGATTTCGAAATCTCTGAAGTACTTGAGGGCCATGAAGGAGATGTTAAGCATGTTGGCTTTAGTCCTACAGAACCGATTCTTGTTTCTTCAAGTTACGATAACTCTGTAAGAATATGGTCGCATGTTAGTTTAAATTCTGACAAAAAGCAGAAGAAGGGAAATTCGAAAGGAGGAAAGCTGGTCGATGAGTTAGACGAGGAAATGGAATGGAAGGCCCAGGGGAAACTCGCTGACCACACAAATATTGTCACATCAACTAGCTTTAGTGCTGATGGGAAAATACTTGTTTCGGTCTCTGCAGATCGTTCATTAATTATTTATGAAAAAAAAGAAGAACAAGAGCAGGAACAAGAAAAAGAATTAGAAAACGTCAAAGAGGAAGAAAAAGTAAAGGGCGAAGAGTATAAAGGAAAATCTGCCTTATACGAATTTTCAAGTGACATCCAAAGCACAGCTGGGTGGGTAATCAGACATAAGATCGAAAATCTCCACGAAAGAAATATCATGTCTGTAGATATCAAAAAAGATGATTCCAAATTAACTATTGCTACTTGTGGTGAAGACGACTGTATACATATCTTACAAGAAGATGAAAACAATGTTATTCAAAAGATTATTTCAATACCTAATGCTCATAAATCAGATATAAATTGTGTTACCTGGGGTGAAAATAACTTGCTTGCTTCTTGTGGGGATGATAGGTTGGTAAAAATTTGGAAATTTGAAAATTAGTTATTGATATGAAAATTAAAAAATGCCAACAATTTCTTCAGAAACAGTATTTTTTTTCTTATGAAAAATAAAATTATTTTAAATGAGAAATTATTTTTATTTTTGTTGATTAATCTTTTCTTTGAAAGGGATTAGAGTCACCACAAATTCGTCGATAATAAAATTATGTTGTAATTCGGTGTAGATGGTATTAGTGCTACATTGGTCATATAGTTTCTGTTAACCTAAAAAATCTATTCTTAATCTTATGGCACAATAAATCATTGGGATTGTTTACTAATGATCACAATGAAAAAATTTTCATTTTGGAAATTTTATTTCATAATTTCTTTTCCAAATCTAAAAAATTGAAACTCAAAATAATAGTTTTCATGTATTTAATATTTAATCTTTAGAACTTCCAAAAATAACTATTTTTTTTTCATTTTTTAATGTTAAAAGATTAACTCAATAATGATCAACATAAAAAACCCAAAAAGAATAGTTTTATTTGCTTTTGATAAAGGTACTTATAGTATCAATATATTTGCAATATTTCAGAAATAATTTGTTAAAAGAATCGATTGGTTTATTATTTAATTTTTAAAAAAAATTGAATTTTTTAGTAACTAATCTACATTTCGCCATAAATTTTTGAAAGATATTTTATGACTTTGTATTCTGAAAATTGATAATTCAACCTTTTAATTTGTGTCGAAATCCATATTTTTTTCTGAAATTTTTGGGTTTTTTTCTCATATAGGATTATTTTAAAACTTTGTGAGATCAACATTTATTACTACTTGAATAATTGAATTTTTAGAGGCAATTGAACCATGGCGCACTAATGTGATTTATACATAACGACAACATACTTTGATCTTAGAATTCTATTTTGGTAGCGCTAACCCCTTGCGAGCATAAAATCAGAAATACTGAAAAAATCCCAAAACTTAATTTATTTTTACTTCTTTTCAGTGATCAGGAATTACTCACCAATTATTAAAAACCCAATTTCATTCAAAGGAGCTTGTACTATGGTGAAAAAAATTTTTACTCAAATAAATAAAACTATACTAATTTTACGTTTTTTAATAACTTCATTTATAATAAATATGATTGTTAAAAAGAAATCTTTGATAAAAAATTATTATTAAAGGATAGTTTACAATTTAAGTTAGAAAAATAAAAAAACAAAAAACAAAAAACAAACCATGAATACAAATACAAAATCAAAATCAATTAACAAAAATAAAAGCAAGCTATTTCCAATAAAGTGGGGAAAATTTATTTTAGAATATATCTTTTAAACTAAATCTTAAAAAAAGTATTTAAACATACAAAATCATTAGTTACCATTTATCGATTCTAGATAATAATTTAATTTGTTTTTTAGTATTGTATTACCTAAATCTTATATATTAAATTTTCTGATCTCGGTTTTATCTGATATTTTTTAAGTATGTTAAAATTTGTGTTTATTATTTTCTTTTTGATTGAAAAAACCGTTTTCATAACTTGTGCAATCTCAATAAATTTTCAAATAGAATTGAAAACATATAAATGAATTTTATTGTTTAAAAAATTATTTGTAACCTTTCCAAATTTCCAGTTTTTTATTGAAATTGGTCATACATTGTTTTCACCAAAAACGGTGCTATTTTTTTTTTCATTTTTTGGAAATATTTCATCCAATAAATTTTGAAATAAATAGCTTGCCATTTACTCAATCGGTATTAATATTAAACTTAATTTGGTAATGTCAATCAATAAATACTTTTACTAATAAAGATGTTTTTTTATGAAATGTAAAAAAAAATTCCCCACTTTTTTGGGAATAACTTACTTTCGAATTTTTCTTTGGTTGAAAATAATAAATTGAAAAAAAAATATTATTGTTTTGTTACTCAGCCACACTGACGAGAGTTCAATATTTATTGTGGTTTGAAGGAATTATTTTACTTGATTTTGATTCAAACTTTTTTTTTTGGTTTTTGAGTGAATTTTTTAATTGGGTTTTAAGTTTTTATAGAAATTAAAATATCAAAGGCGGTAGTAGTATCTATGTTCTCATATATATCTGGTATTTGGATCATAACTGGGAAAATATTTTCATACCACACCCCAAATTCTTCTTGTCAAATAGAGTTCCAACTCTAACCTCCTTATTTGTTAACACTATTTCGAAGAAAAAGTTTGTAATCATTTATTTTACAAACCAAGGAAAACTATTTCGATAATTATCACTCTACAATGTTTTACTAAAACAAAACTAATATTAATATTTCTTGTGTTATCACGATACGTATGAGATTTTGATGAATAAATTGTTCATAAACGAAAAATCAACCAGAATTCTTATTTTTGTTCTTTTTCTCTATTGTGTGAAATTTCCAGACAAAAATCATTTTTTACAAATTGCCCTTTTCTTAATCTTACCATGCAAAAAACAAAAACAGAAAAAATTTTCCTTAGCTTGGTTCTTACAGAAAGCTTGACTCTTTTTATTTTACTTGGATTAGAAATGTGGAGAAACGACCCTTCCAACCGAGAAATTTTGATCTTCATCTTTGTCTATTTTTTTTTGGTCTTGTTGAATATTATTTTTTCCTTCATTATCGTTATTACACAAGACACTTGGCAACTTTTAACATTTGTTCTTGTCAACATAATTTTAACAATCTCAAAAATTGATCGATATGTCATTAGCAAGGATTTGGAAAATAATCACAAATTGTTTGTCCTAATTCAATTGATCATCATTTTTGTGTTTGATTTCATTTATATTTTTGTGTTAGCACGATTAAGAAACGAATTTAAATTCGTTGTACAAACCAAAACAGGTGTAACAAAATCTTCTACATGTATTTCTTTTTTTTTTTTTTTTTTTTTTTTTTTTTTCTCTTTCTCTTTCTCTTTGTTTTTCTTTCTTCTATTTCTTTTTTTGCAGTATTTTTGATAAAGGTTTTTGTTAGGAAATTGAAAAATAGAATCAAACTTTTTTTTTTTTATTCACACTTCGTCAACTGACAAGCTTATATCGAGTGGTTTGTCTTGAAATTCCGTTTGTTACCACAGATGTAAAAAATTATAGTGGGTTATTGATGACAAAAAAAACAGTACAAATTTAAGTTGCTTGTCTTTTTGAAAAAATTAAATAAAAACAATGTTCCGAAGATTAAAACTATGTTTTGAAATGGCTAAAGAGATTCGAACCTTATTATGGTATTTTCATTAATACTTATTTCGCTTTAGATATTTTTTTTGAAAATTAATCTCAAAAAAAAAATAAGCAAGTCATTTTGAAACAGCATCTCATAACAATCATAAAAAGAGTAACTCAAACTATTTGGTATAACTCTTTTAAGCAGCTTGGGTTACACTTTTGACATTCTTTTGCTTCTCTCTTTTTGAAACATGAATTAATCCCCAAAAATTTTATTCTACGTCCATATGAAAAAAGTGAAAACTATTTTTTTTTTGATTTTCTAGATTAAAACTTTTTAAAGTTTTCTGTTTTAATAACACAAGAACTTTTTTTTAAAAAAAAATGCTTTTCTTTCCATCCCCAACCTCTACACCACATTTAAAGGCTGAGACCTCAGTTTATTAAAAGAGAAAACTTTCAAAAAGTTTAATTAAATGAGAAATTTTTTCACTTTTTTTAGAATAGAAAACTTCAAAAAGGTTTTTAAAAATCCTCACTTTTTTAAAATTGCTGTATAACTGTTATTTAAAAAATAAAGGGAAAAAATTTTCACTTCGTTTTCAACTTTACTTTCTATTGTTTTACAAATAGAGTTTCTCAAAGTTATAGATTAAAATTTGGGATCTTGATTTATTTGTTGGATTCTCTATTTATTTGGTATCTTTTAAGGTGAACTAGTTATCCGAAATGAAACAAATATTTCAGAATGAGCACTTTTATCAGAAAGTGGCCCAACCCCTAAATTCACCGTTTGATCGTGTTTCCAAACTGATGATTATTCCAATATCCGAGAAAGAATACAAATAACTTTTATTTGTCATTTTTTTATTTTTCACAACTCTCTCCTTCTCTTATTTGTATTTCCACTATGACTTCTCGTTATTGTTGCATTTGTGGGCAATTTGAAAGAACATGCTATCGCAAGTTCTCCATCAATCTTTATTTAGAACCCAACCGGAAACATCACGATTAATAAAAATAAATTGTGAGAAGTAACGACGACTTAATAGTCGAAAAAAGTTTTGTACTATTCAGGCCCACCTTTCTCTCTTAAAAAAACAATTTTTTACTTTATTTAAAATCAATTACTTTTATTGTTGAGCGTACCTGAGTGAAGCAAAGAATTTTTTTTTACTCCACCAAAATCTTGCAACAAAAAAAAAATAATTAATAATCAACATTGAGGTTGACCAACATCAAAGATGATAAAAGATATTTTTTTCAATCCTCATTTCAAAAATTTTTCTTCAATTAGTTAAAAGAAGAATAAATTGAAACTGAATTTTTTTTTTCTCAAAGCATCAAAAAACTGGTCTATATTTTTGATTTTCAAGATTTAATTCAGACCTTTACTTGAAAATTAAACCCTGGTCATTTTAAACACACTTGTCTAAAAATGAGTCAAGATTGCTTGTTTCGATCAAACGGTGCCTTTTGGAACCGGCCACTTTTTACAGAAAGTGGCCAATTAAAAAAATGAAAATGAGCTGAAATTTTCTTCCATTAAGGTCTCAAATACCAGCAAATGATTCTGAGTATAATAAATCTATGATTACATTTTCTTTTTATTGAATTGTTTTATTTTTTGTGTGCAAAAAAATTGATTAATTATCAAATATCGTTTGGTTTGTGGTTAGATATCCCGTTAAATAATCACACAGGACGATTTCGCAATATATATATACCTCTTTTTGGACTGATCAGTGAGAAATTTTATATGATCAAGTTAGAAAAAGGTAATTTTATTTCCGCTCTTGGGGAATAAAATATCATTATCATCTTCTGAATAATTTTTTTTTTCTTTTTCGATTTTACAAATCAAGAAAATTGAAAAATATAACGAGAAAAAAACTTTGATAATTTTTAAACTTATTCTTATTGAAGAAGTGTAAATTACACTCTAAATCACTTGTGTAAATATGGAATGTTGTAAACAATAGAGTTTTTACAATTTTTGAGATAAATAAAGAGTTCAATGCATTTATCCAAATTTTGGTAATAGTCAATATAATTTCTGATTATATTAATAGACTATTAATAATTTTAATCAAAAAATCGTTTGGTGAACAACAATCTATCAATTTTTCAAACAAAGTCATTTTTCAAACAAAGTATTGATATTTGCCAAACGATTTTATATTGAAAATGCCTTTGGGCACAAAAATCAAAAATTGCATTTCATTTACTATTACCAAAATTTGAGTGTAATTACATGGAACTCTTTTATTTATCTCTAAAATTGTAAAAACTCTATTTTTTACAACATTCCATGTTTACACTAGTGATTTCCCTTTTATTTAAATGTACTTTCAAAAATTTAAGCATAAAATCATATTTTTCACGATTATTAATAAATAAAAATAATTTCAAACTGTTATGAATTTAAAATCAACCTATTGAGATTTATTTCTTTTCAATTTATTTTGAAATATTAATCTATCATTTTCATAGAAAGGACAAACTCAAAAAAAAAAATAATAATAATAATAAATTGATAATGATAATACCTATTCATTTCTATAATCAAATACTCTATGCATTATTTTATATCCCCTCTTATTTATAAAGGAATGTTATTATTTGTTTAAAATTTAATTTATTCATTTTTGTTTAAAATGGATAAAAAGAATTCAAACGATCTTCAAGTGGCAAGTAGGCTGAATATAAAATAAGTATATATTCTCGAATTGTTCAAAATACCTTTCCTACAGAAGCCATTTCAACAGTGTTTAACAACTTGAAATTAGTTGTAAGTATTAAAAATGCTTCAATATCTTTAGTACCGCCATTGGAATTTCTCTATTTATGAAATAATAAGAAGGCTTATTAAAATTTCTTTTTATTCCTTATATAATAGAAAGCTGACGTTATTTTTTCATAAGTGTAATGTAGTGATATAGAGTGCCTAGTTTTTTTTAAAAAAAAATAATGAAAAAAAGCCTAATGGCGATTTTCTGTTTTATTCTGTAAGTGTTCTAGGTTTTTTTTGCTTTTTGAAATAAACAGAAAATTTTAATAAATTTTCGGTTTATTTCAAAAAGCAAAAAAAAACTAACGAAAATATCTTGATTTTCAATCAACAGAAAACCCTAGAAAACCTAATGTCGATTTTCCCAGAGTTTTCTGTATTATCATTCCTCAAAAAAATTGACAAATTGAAAAAAATTTTAAAATCCATTCTAATTATCAAATCATTTTAAATGTAAAATAGAAGTAAAAGTTTATATTTTCAGATATTTTTTTACTTATATTCCCCACACCATTTCAAAACAAAACCCAAAGTCCAAAATTTAGGTTGATATTAATTATTTGAATCAAAATAGGATTCAAAAACATCAAATTAAATCAATATTTAAGAATATTAAATTTTCAAAATTTGAATTTTTAATTGTAAACCTTAGTAAAATTGACTTTTTTTTTGGATTTTTTGTTGCTATCATTTTTTTATTAATGTAAAATTAGTCAAAATAATTTAAAAATAGCTATTATTTCGGTTTGTGCAATTTTAAATTACATGTATCTTTATTGATCAGTGTAAAAAATAAGAAAAGTAATATTTCAAAAATATTCCTTTTTCTTTTCCAATTTTCCAATTAAAATAGATTTGAATATTTATATTATGAAATGGTTATTCGTAAAATCTATTGAATTTTTGAATAAACAGAGAACTCGAGAAAACCTAACCACATTTATTATTTATATTTTAATTTTTTTTTTTTTTTTAAGAAAATCTATCGGGGCTAATCAAAGCAATAATTCCAGTGCCTGCCCAATGGCGCTTTTCTCGAGGTTTATTGTTTTATTTTGTAAGTGTTCTAGGTTTTTTTTACTTTTTGAAATAAACAGAAAATTTTAATAAATTTTCGGTTTATTCTTTTAAAATAAAAAAACCTAACGGGGAATTTCATTTGATTAGATTCTCCAAATAAAAATTAAAAACTCTAGAAAAAATAATTGTCTTGTAGTATCCTACAAATACTTCCATTAACTTTTCTAAAATTATTATTTTGAATAGAAAATCATTAAATTGTCTTATCAAAAAAAACAATTTAGAAAGCCTTCCATTAGATTCCCTCAAGTTTTTTTTTTTTTTTTTTCACAAATAACACCTATGTGCCATTAAGAAAAAAAGTCTTTTTAATTTCATTAGAATATTAATATTTATTTTATAAAAACAATTTCCTTTATTCAAATGTTCAATTTCTAAACAAAATTCAAATTAATTTTTTACATTGAAACCAATTTTTTTTTTTCACTCTAAATTTTTATTAGAAAATATATTGGCTGTGAAATGTAAACTGTTTTCCAATAGTTTTAGACCAGTAATAATTTGAGAGCTGTAATTCGAAAAATTTTTGTGACTTTTTTTTTTTTCAAAAACAAATAAATTACTAAAGATCAGAAGAGATTATCATTGTGCTCAAGATTAAATATTTTTCTTATTTTAAAAACTCAATTCAAGGATTTTTTAAAAAAAAAAATAGAAATTCGGACAAATAAGAGGAATTAATAACTCATCCCTTGAATAATAAGAAGAATAATAAGAAAAAATAATGTTGTTTTTCATTTTTAAAATGTGTTGTAATTGTTTGAAAAGTGTTTCCATTTATTTAAAGTGTAAATAGTACTATGTATTGTAGTGTTAATCTATAACTTCATAAAAATATTATAATCCACACAACAAAATCTTTGATATTTTTATTTTTCTAATATTTTTTTTTTACAATTTCTAATTTTTTTTATATTTTAATAATGATCAAAATACCAATTAATATGACAAGTTCTATATGAATTATGGTCAATTTTTCAAGTATTTTTGGAATTGGATTTGACGATTACAATTTTTGCAATCTTATATTGTAGCGTGTATTATATAAAACTGGAAGATATCTTTCTTATTCTTGATATTATTGTATTTGCAGAGACGTTTGTTTGGTGTTTTTTGCTTCGAAGAAGTATAAAATACGAAATAAAAAAACTATTTATCGCCAACATCAGCTTATTTCCAATTAATTTGGCATATATTTTAGTTAAATTTCTTTTTTTTTATAAACATTATAATTCAGTTAGTTCTAAAATTATAATAATCACTGAAATGGTTATTTATTTTATTATTCGTATTTCAACCGTGATTCTTAGTTTTAAATTATATAAAAATTTTGGAAATGGGCTTTCTCAAATTCTCTTAACTGGAAAGGTTGAAGATAATATGCTTGTAACTTTAGTTTCAGATTCGGGTGATGAATCGGAGATCCAATCAGAGGAAGAAGACAACGAAAAAAAATAATGATTACAACATTTTTTTTTGCTTCAATTTGGCAAAATTATAAATATTAATATACAATAATTATGTAGTTCAAAATTTCCTTTTCAAAAATAATTAATTATATTAACATTATTTTTTTTAATAAATTTTACCCTTAATATTTATAATAATTTTTTATAAACTTTTATTTTAAATATATTGAAATAAAAGACATGGATAATATAAATCCTTTAACATGCTTTGGGAAAGAATATTCCTCATAATAAAATTAGAAAATATTTTTTTTAATGTTTTTTATTTCATTATTTGTAACTTTTGCGCCATCACCCGATAATTTCAACTTTTAATTTTTTTAAAAGTCTAAATTTTTCCAAGAAAAATTTCATGGAGAGTTATTTATTTTATATTTATTTGGTCACAAATATAATGTTTAAATGGGTATTTTTGGCACATTATTATTCTTATTTTTCATTGAATTTTTTATTCCAATCGTATTCAGAAACGTAATTTCTTTCATAATTTAGACGATAGAATGAAACGTAAAATAATTTAATAGTTAATTTATCATTTTTTCATCAATTTTTTTGAAATTCCTTTTTTTTTAAATTTTATTACTAAAAGTAAGATAAACTCCATTTCAAAAATTGTTACTCGTCTGAAATACTAAATTGAAATATATATATATATATATATCCTTTAGTTTTCAAAAACAAATAATAATTAAATCAGATTTGTAATTCACTTTCAAAACATTCTAAATATAGAAAAACCTTATATTTTAGAAATTAAAAAAAAAAAATCAAAAACTAAAAAAAAGTGAGTCACAATTATGGAAATGAACATTACCAATTTTTTATTACTGAGATTAAACTGAAAAAAAGTTGAACACAAGATTTTTTGAAAATAAAAAATTGATTTTAAAAGACATTATATAGTCTCAATTTTCTATATTTTAAAACCCTTTTTCAGTCAAAGGGGCCCAATTTTATTGAAGAAATAGAATCATTCTATGAGTTTAATTCATTATTCTTATCAAAACAAATTTACAATTTTTAAATCTGATATTTTTTTAAATTTTAGTGATTTTTTTTTTCGTTTTCTTCTTTTCTTTTTTTATTTTTATAAAAAAATTAAATTTGAAAAAAAAAAAAAAGTTTGAAACTCCAAATTAACATTAAGAAAGATAAACTTTTGTATTTTCTTTTAAAATTCATATATTTACAATTGCAAAATTCTTATTATCAACAATTTCAATTTTTCAAATAAATTGAGAATTGTTGCACGAGACGTTCAAATGAACAAGACCCAAAAATATTTTTCACAATCTTTTTTTTTCGAAAATTTATGGTTTTTTCAGATATTTAGTTTATGAATATCTACTATGATCTGAAGTATATTGTTTCTCTTATTACGAAACAATTATGGTCTGGTTTATTCTTGCAAAAAAAGTTAATTTTTCATTTTTTGGATCTGCTACTCTGAGTGAAATGGAGTATGTTTGTCATTTTGAAGATCATTTTTTTTATCATTTGATCTTTTGTAATAAAAAAGTATCAAAAAAAAGAAAAAGAATAATAAAAAAAAAAAAAAAAAAGAAAAACAAAAATTCGAAAAAGCAAAACAAAAATTTTCAAAAGTAGAAAAAAAGATTCTGATCCTAGAATTTGAAAATATTTTTTTAATAAGAATACTGGAACAAACCCTCAAAATAAGTTCCAATTAACACTATAAAGTGAGTCAAAATTTTTGAAAATATAGTTTAGTTTAATTAATTCATCAAAAACCTAATTTTTGATTTTTAAATCAATTTGAAATAAACTAAAATTCAAAATAAATGTCCCACCTTATATTTAAATTTTGAATTACTTTTGTATCGTTTTGAAGTTTTTCCTCTCACAATGAAAAGTTTTCTAATAAATCATTTTTTCTCTTTTTTATTTTTTCAAAAGTGTTTTGTTAAAATGGAAAATGAAAATGAAAAATTTGAAAGAAGTAACAGATGAATTAATGGAAAAATTGGTTTCAAATATGACAAAGAGATTAGATTTAGTTATTCAAAGGGGAGGGGAATCGATAAATGGGTTTTATTAATTTTTAAAAAAAATTTTTTTCATGTAATGCTTCATTCAAAATAAATGGGGCAATTTTTTTTAAAAATTTTTTTTAACTTTTTTTATTTTATTTTTTGAAGAAAAACAAATACCCCTGGAGTAGTGAACCAAATACTAAAATAAAAATTTTGATATTATAATAGATAACTACAAGTATTAAAAATATTTTTCTTTAAATTTTGATTTTTGATAGGCCAATGATTTTGAATGATAGTTTATTTTGATTTTTTAAATTTTAATTCTAGTTTGATAATTTTAGTTTTAGTCTTTAAAATTATTTTTGGAGAATTTAATTAATTTTGAAATTTTACTACCTTTTAATTTATACAAATTTCTATTGCGTTCAAATCTTTTTGTTTTAGAATAAAAATACTTAATACATATAATAATTAACCTAGGAATATTTATTTGGAATTTTGTAATTTTCTCACATTAGTTATTTTTTTTTTTTTTTTGAATAAAAACCATTCATTCTAAAGTGATGTGTTTTAATATTTTAAAGTTGTTTTGGAAATAGTTTCCTTTTTCTAACTTGATATCAAATTTTCAATTTCATATATTATATTTGATTCCTGTAGATTTATATCGAGATTTGGATTGGTTGTGAATTCTTGAATGATATTCTTTATTGTTATTTTATTTTTGATTTCTATTTTATTTCTTTTATTATCATCTAAAAACATCCACAAACATTTGAACATGTTTTTCTAGATAATAATATATTCTATTAAAATAGCTGATGAATCCAAAACAATGAAGATGATAATGGGTCTCATTGAATATCCTTCCGATTCTTGCTTTTGATTATAATCTGAACTACCATATTGTATCTATTTGTTTTTCTAATATAAACCCCATTTCACTCAAACGTGCTTAGCCAAAAATGAAAAATAACTTTTTTTAAGAATCAACCAAACACAGATTGTTTAGAAATAAAAAAGAAAATAAACTTCAGATTAGAGTAGATAATCAGAAACTAAATACCTGAAAAAAACATAAATTTTCGAAAAAAAAAAAAATCATGAAAAATATTTTTGGACCCCTTTCATTAGAATATCTAGGGAAAATTTTCTCAATCTCTTTGGAAAATTGAAATTGCCGATAATAAGATTTTTTAATTGCAAATGAATGAATTTCAAAGAAAATACAACTTCCTACTTTTCAGAATGTTAATTTGGAAATTCAAACATTTTTTTTTTTCAGATTTACTTTTTAATAAAAAAAAAGAAAAAAAAAACGTAAAAATCAAATACAGACTAAATGAGAAATAATGATTTTGATCTAAAAATTGAAAATTTATTTTGAGACGAATAATGAATTAATCTCATAGAATAGGTTCTAGTTTTTCAATAAAACTGGAACCCTTTGACTAAAAAAGAGTTTACTTATCTTGAGTATTATGTGCTAAAATGTGGCAAATTGTGTCAAAATATTTTTTTAATACCAATTGTAACACCAAAAAATTCTTTACTTTTAAAATCATTTTTAAGTTTTACTAATTCAAGGAGTATATTTAAAACCACAATTTTCGTTACTAATTAAAAAAAAAAACAAATTAAGAATCTCATACTAAAGTCCAAGAGTCTTCAATTCCTTTTTAGATAACTTTTAAGAAAATCTTGCGAGTGTGTTAATAATAGAGTTGTATCAATAATTTAGGGGGGTATGCTCGATAACATATTAAAAATAAAAAAATGTTAAAGGGTTTCACTTGTTCTAAAATAAAAGAAATAGATAAGAAAAAAGTGGGGGATTTATTTCTAAAAATAAAATATTTGTATATATAAATAGTATAGCATTAATATTTTGGCAATAAACTGGAATAAAAACATATATAAGACCCAATTAAACTCATATATTTTTTCAAAATAATAATAATCAATCCATATGTGTTCAATTAAATGTTGGTTAAGCCCATAAAAAAGAATGACAAGATTTGAAGAAAAAAAATACCTAAAAGGATATAGTTTTTATTCCTAATTTTCACTTGGTATTCGTCGACAATTGATCTAAAGGTTTGTATCATGAAATAGCCTAGACTAATACTTGTGATGAATAAAATTATTAGATACAGTTTGGCACTAAAAAAAATACCTACGATTGTGGGTAAAATTATTGCAACAAATTTGTAACCTGAGTAGGCTAAAAAATCTAGTAAGGGTATGTGGATATTTGAGTTCAGCAAATATAATAGAAATTTATAAATTAGTATTTCAAAACCTGTGGTTACTAGCCCAGAAATCGTTAATCTTGAAAACAATTCTGGTGTAAATCTTGACCGTATCCCATAAAATAGGGAGATGATAATAATATATGTAACAAATGACATGAGTGGGATATATAGATCTGGTGAATTTATGTCATTACGTGGTGAAAACTTTTCGTTTTTGTTGCCAGTGGTTGCTCGCTTCCAATTCTGAATTTTCCAAGGAAAAAAGATTCGTTTAAGTTTTGAAATAACATAATTTGAATCCAAATCAAAATATTTTTTCAACATATTTTCAGATTTATCGAACTATGAAGATAAAAAAAAAAAAAAAAAAAAAAAGTTATCAAGATAAATTATATTAATTAAAGAACAAAAGGCAAAATAATTATATTTTTTTGAATTGAGCAGTGTTTCTAATTTATTATTATTATGGCTATAATAAGAACATCTGAAGCTTGACATTTATTTTTTTGTGTTTCTTGTATATCCGATTGGGTTTGTTTTCTTTGTATTTTTAATATCTGAAAATGTTATTAAACAATAAATTGGTCGTCTCAATATTTAAAGTCTCGCTGGAAGTGTCCATTTTGTGAAAATAATCGTAAACTCAAGATCTTTAGATGAAAAAATAAAATTTCTGAATTAAAAAAAAAACAATTTTTCTATTTTTAATATTGTTCATAAACAAGATCTAATATCTTCATTAGTACTAGCGAATCATAAAAATATATTTGAATCTTTCAAAAAAAAATTCTAAATAAATGTTGTTGTTTTCTGCATTGTAGTGGGGTTGTTCGGAGTGTCGTAGAGTGCCTAGCTTTTCCAGAATTTAAAAGAATAGAGAAAAATCTTTGATTTAACTCAATTCTTTTAAATTTTGGAAAATTGCCACTCGGTTTTCTTACATTTTCTCTTTATTTAGAAAAATAATAGAAATTGGAAATAAAACGGGAAATACGCCAGATTGTGGAAAAGTAACTGTAAATTAGATGAACTAACAAATTTCCTATGATTAAAATAAACGAATATAAATTTGTTTTTCTTTACTTGGTTGTAAAAATTGGATATTTAATTTTCTTTCAAATATTCAGGAATATAACAAGTGCTATAATTTTAAAAGAATATACCCGTGTTTCTCTCTCTCTCTTAAAATATACTCCATTGCTTTATATCCATTGGAATAAAGTTATTTAATTTGATTTTACAGAATAAAAATATATTTAAATACAAGAAAACAAATCAAAAGAGTCTCAAGTGCAAGAGTAAATTGAAGCACATCAAAACAAAACCGTTTAATGGGTTTTGAAAGCAGAAATAGATCTTTAAGAAAAAATTTTATTTATTTTCATTTGTTGAAATTTTCAGAATAAACCTGGAAAATGTTTCACTTGCTTTTCCTATTGTTCTTCTTTAAAGAGAGTTTTCAAAGAAGTGGGTTGTAATTAGATGGTTCTTATAAGAAAATGAAAATAAAGTGTAAATTTTTAATGATTTATTATTTGAATACAGTCAGTTCCACTTTTAAGGCACAAACTTTCAACGAAACTTTAAGGCACAAAAAAAAACCCAAATTATATAACATTTTTTCAAATTCAAATAAAATAATTTGTAAAAAAAAAAATTCCAAAAAATGTGCCTTAATTTGAGATTTTTTGTGCCTTAAATTTCCTTGAAAGTTTGTGTCTTAAAAGTGGAATCGACAATACCATACAGCAAAAATTGATTAATTTTAGTTTTGGTTTGTTTTGTTCAAAAATTTGGAGTAATTTTTGGATCGGCAAAATGCTTTTTTTGTTAAAAGTAAAACTGCTCGACAAAAACCGAAAAATTACAATATTTTTGGTTTGTTTCAAATGGTTTTCTTTTAAACTGTTTTTTCTTTTTACGGGATTGGATTTCAACCCTCAGAAAATATAAGTTTTGGATGGTCACGGAATTGTTGCAAAGAAATGTTACAAAAAATAATTTGGAGAATTTATTTCTTTGAAAATGGTTTGCCAGATGTTTTATAGATCCTTTTGAAGGCTTTATATTCACAGATTTATAAAAATGATCGTATCTCATCACTTTTTTTAATTTTTTGTCAAAAAAGAGCTTACTTTGTAAGTTTCAATAAGTGGATCAATGTGCAAAGAGTGGTGGGTTTTAAAGTTTGAAAAGACATTTTTTTTTGGAATTAAGAAAGTCAAGAATTTTTTTTTCATAAAAAGTAAAAAATAGTAAAATAGACAGAAATCCAATTATTTGAAAAAAGACTAAAATCATTTACAAACAAGACTAGCTTCAATCAGAAGAAACAAACTTTCAAAAAATTCTACTCAATTAATGTCAAAAAAAAAACAATAAATCCCTTCAAATTTGACAATTAAATGGAAAAAAGACAAAAATGTAAACGATCTTACATGAGAATCTACAAATTGCTTCCCTGTTTCCCAAACGTTTTCACCATATTTCAGTCCAATCATTGTCAATGGGCTTTTTGAAAAGGTGTCTCCAAATGGTTGCTGGTTGAATGTATTCTTCTTTGGCTCGTTTGGTTGTGGGTGATTTAATACCTTTTCTTGTTGTTGTTTTTCAAAGTTAGGTGATACCATAGAATTGTTTGGTGTATTGTTACTAAACCCATAAATGCCAGTGATCGAGGTACTCATTGGATTGATATTCAAGCTTTTACAAAAAGAAAGTCGAAAAATTAATAAAAAATTAATGAATTTTTTTTTGAGGTAAAGCAATTAGTTGTCTTTCAAACTATTGCTCTTTTTAAATTGCGATATTTTTTGTTGGAAATTTCAAAAGATATGTGTTATGAATTAATTTTGTTTTAAAATGCTTTTCAAAAAAGTAAAATCCTAAACCCGGAGAATGATTTTACAAAAACGGAAGGGAGTAAAACATTCAATCAACGATGAATTTTCTAATTTTTACCAATACCAATCAAGATCGTTATCAAAAATTTATTTATTAAAAAACATTCTCTGAGAGTATTTGAATCTCTAATTCAGAACAGTATCGCACACTGGGACTAAATGGTTTTGTACGAACTATTAAACGAAAAAGGTGCAATTAATTAAATTTGTTAAAAATCAAAATTTTGAATACTGGGACTTATTTTCTGTGTTCGCTTTGAAATATTCAAACGTAACGATTTCTTACCCCTGAAAAGAAAAATGGGGATTACTGAAAATGATCTTTCTTTAAAAAAACATGAACTAAAAAAATTAAATGACTTGAATATTTCTGATATTTTCAACCCATTTCAAAACTTTTAAACAATTTCCCAACCTTTCAATCACTTTTCAATATTTAAAAGTTTGAAAAGATTTGTCAAAGTAAGATTTTTTTAAGGATAATGTAGTTACTTTCACAACCTATTTTCGTTTTGATCAATAAAATCTTTCCTATTTTGAAGTAATAAAGTGAATATTCATTTTTAAGACTGAAAGAAAAAAATGTACATGTTGCTATAAACAGATGTTTTAAAATAGCGAGTATTATCGAATTTTAGAAGTGTTCCCAAACTAATAAAAATTAGCAACAAGAACAGTTTCATGGACCACTTCTGAAACTTATGGTACACAGTTTTCGAAAAACATCTGTAACTTGATTTTGAGAATTATCTATGTTTTTTGATTAAAGATAGGGAAAAAATATTTATTTTAAAGTAAAGTCAAGTTTGCTCGTGTTTTAAACCCTTGATAGAAATCATCTCAAAAATAGTCTTAAATTAACCCGATTTTTGGCTGATTTTAGGGTGTAAGACTGTTCAATTCAAATTACATTTTAATAAAATTCTGAATTGTAATTTACTGTTGAGAGAAAAATGTTGGACAGAGAAAAATAGTTTGAAAGCAATTTTAATTGGGAACATTACTGAAAATGATTTTTAATTTCAATCGTTTGTGAAATAACTAAAGAAAATAACAATAGCCTACTTATTAGAATACGAATTAATGTAATTCTACTTTTTTCAAAACCTTATCTCTTATAATCTAAAGCAAGTTTAAAATTATCATTTTCAGAATTAATAGTAAACTTTACTAAAACTTGGATTTTTGTTAAAAAACCTGATCTACTTTAGTTATCAACCATTCAAATGAGTATTCTACACATACCCCAGATTAATGAACTTGTAACCCATTTAAACGGGAATTTAGATAAAAGTCACCTAGTTATCAATAGGATTTGATTTTCAATTTTACTAATTTACCCAATTAAAAATGGTGTCCAACCATTTTTCAATGTCCAACATTTTTCTCTCAACAGTTGACCAAATTTTGAAAAATATTGAATTAAGATCGTACATTTTTCGCCTTGTTAATAAATTAAAATAAAATTTTTCAGGAAAAAGAGACAAAAATTCATTCCAGAACTGAAAACAATTTAAACAAATACGTTTTTATTTTGAGACACTTGTGATCAAAAAAATCATGTGAGCAGAGAACCAACAAAAACCATATTTCAAAAAAAAATCCTGATTTTTTTCTTCTTATTCCAAAGCGATATCTAATTCACATTCCAAAAGTATACCTAAATTCAAATTAATTCTCATATTGTATTCAGTTTTTTGAATAAATTAGAGGTTTTGATGATAACATGATTAATTCACCATAAAGTTACAAAAATCACGATAATTT
Source organism: Anaeramoeba flamelloides (assembly GCA_027625915.1). Lineage (NCBI taxonomy): Eukaryota > Anaeramoebidae > Anaeramoeba > Anaeramoeba flamelloides. The sequence continues at coordinate 2,703,421 of JANTQA010000032.1, read as the reverse complement.
CCATCAAATCATGATAATATCAGAAAATCCTGATATTCAATATTATCGCGATAATATAACAAATCGCGATAATTCTAGAAAATCGCGATAAATGCCTAAATATCGCGATTAAAAAGTAATCGCGATAAAATAGTTGATGAGTTTTTGGGTTAATTTAGAAATATTTTTACAAAAAATCTTTTTTTGATCAAAAAATAGATTCGGTGAAAAAAAGTCATTCTTTGAAAAAACAACAAAAAAGATAATTGATTCAATCAAGGATCAGATCCAAGAGTTTTATTGTGCTTTCATTTTGTTTGGTTGTCAAACTATCGATACTTTAAGATCAACCCCAATAAGAAATAAAGAGAAATAAATATTATCTCTGTTAATCGTGGTGTTGTAAATTGGGTTGAATAAAAGACCTTCTAAAACAACCAATCCTTCGTTCGTTCTTTAAAGAATGTGTTCTTGGGTTAAAAGATTTTCAATATTCTCCGAAAGCTAAAAGGGATAGGTAAACTTTTCAGTAGCTTTCACAACATCCTTGTCAGATGATCACCAATTATTAAGATTTTTTATAGATTTCTCTTCTTGTTCTTTTTCTTCTTTGGGCATCTTTGTATCGGACAGAAAACACAATTAGAGCTTAGAGGTTTTTATTTGATCGATCACAATAAGAAGGAAAATTATTCTTTATTCTTTTATGCTATTTAAAATTGTGAATGTAACAACTCCATTTTAAAAAAACACATCTATCTTATATTCAATTATATTGTGGGAATGAGTAATTATTAGTTTGATCATAAAATTTGTTTGAGATTTGATATTTTGTTAAAAAAAAAAATGAAAAGAAAACAATTTTTTTTTCCACTATAAACCAAACTCATGGGCCTTTACAAAAACTTTATGTCTTTCAAAACTTACAAACACTTGAAGACAGCACACAACCCTTACAATCACTTTCAAACATTTATGAAAGGGGAAAGTGTAGTAAAAGTCAAGAGATTTTTTTTAAAGTTATTTCAAAAAAATAATTTTTCAATTTTTCGTGATACTGATAAATTGCAATAAATGTTTGAAAATTTTTACTTGATTTTCCTTTTTGGAATTATTAAGCTTAAGCTTTGAATAAAGCATTTTATGAAGTCAAGTGTTAAGAAACTCTCTAAAATTGGTTGTTCTTCAAAACAGTCTTTTTCCTGGAATTGTTTGATAAAATAGAGGTAAAAGATTTATAAAAATGGAAATTGAATTAAAAATTTTTTGAAATTTATTAGAATTTATCAGTAATATGAATATCGTGATAAAGTTGGACTAATCACGATTTTTAATAATATCACAATTTTATTGTTAATATCATGATAATATATATTATCATCAAAACCTCTATTATATATTATAAATTGAATTATTTCAATTTTTTTTTTTTTTTTTTGGTAATGAAAATTATTAAATTTTTTATCTTTTATTAAAGAACAATTTTACATTTTGATTAGCTACCTTTTTAAGTTATTTTTAGTTTTAATAGAACTTTGGGAAACCAATATCATATCCCCATATTACCGGTTCTCCAACTTTTTGATCTTTTTATGTATAATAAGTTTTATAACCTATATTTGTAATTTTGTTGTATTTTAAAAAATATAAATATTTTCAAAATCAATTTTTTTTTTTATTTTTCAATTCATTTTTTTTTTAAAGTATTATAAAAAGGATTTATCTTATTTTTGAAAAATTATGACCAACTTTATAATGGGATTGTGATTTTTTTTATGTTTTATCCCAAATTCTTATCAAAATTTTTTAAAAATTGAGATCAGAATCATTCTTTCAATTTTATCTTAAAATTTTTTTTTCGAATTATGCGAATTTTATTTTCTATGTTTTTTTTCCTTTTCAAATTTTTGTTTTTCTTGAGAATTTTATTTTCAAAAGATCATATGAAAAAAAAGAATCTTCAAAAATACAAGAAACAATTCGAAAATTGAGATGATGTAATTTATTTTAAAACGAATTTAATTATTAGGAAAAAAATCTTCTTATAAACACCTTTTCAGTGAAAATTTAAGTAATAAAAAACAGATAATGTTTTTTTGTAACATAGTAACTCTCCCTTTTTTATTTTTTGATTTTATCTATTTATGATTTTTAAAATACACACTTTTTATTCATTTGGAATGATTAAAAAGAGAATTATGAATTGTTTTTTATTATTAATTCTTTATGGATAGAATAGAATATATTTTTTTACTTAATCAATTCAGCCCAACCAGACTTCTTGAAATGGAGTTTATTTTACAATTTAACAAAAACAAGTACTTGGAAATTTTCATTTTTTTTTCTCAACCTTTTATGTCAAAAATGAGTTTGTTAAAAAAATGAAAAAACTTTTAGACAAAAAAAAAAAAATAATTTTTAGACACTTTCTTTTAATTAAACCCTTTAACTCTTTTTTTTCAAAAAAATACCTTATATAAGATAAAACACCCAAGAAAATGTAAAATTCAAATATTATGATGTTTAGAAAAGATCATCAGAACGTAAATAAAAAAAAAAACACATTATTTCCAATAACCACATGATAATATCTATAAAAAATGGTTTCTTTTATCTGATTTTCAAAAAAATAAAATTTATATCCTTTGAAGAATCATTATTTCAACCAATTATTGAAAACAACTATTATATTTTTTTCAAAAATAATAAAATACAATAAATATATAATTGTATTTTTTTTTATTGTAATTTAAGGGGGTTAAATTCATCTTATTTAATGTTAGTTTTTTTTCTTGATTCTTTTTTTTTTTTTAACGAAAATCAATTTATCTTTAAATCAAAATAAAATTTTTAAAAACCCAATGGCGTTCTTGTTATAATCGAACTCAAACTAAAATTAAAAGGAATAATGCAAGTTAAATAAAAAAAGAGAGAGGAATTCTTGGCCATACAGATCTATCATTTTTATGATAAAATTTTTATGTAAAATTTTAAAATTATACCGCTACGCTTTAAAAACTATTTTCCAATTTTTTAATTGAAGAATATTAAAAATATTGAATGTACTTAGTGGAATCGAACATCTAAGTATTTTTATTGTTAGTCAAATCTAATAGATAATAAAATGAGACACAGCAATTATTCCTTAATTAAAAATTATTATCAATTAAAATTTACAATCCTAGGACTTTTGACACAAACCTGAAACAATCAAATAAGTTACATAAAAATCAATAAGGAACACAAAAAAATTGTTCCTAATTACACACAGTCTCGTCGTTCAACTCATATACTAATCTCAAAAAAAAAAAAATTATACTTTATCTGAAAGAGTGTGATAAAAAAATATTTTTTTTATACATTATAAATTTGATTGGTGTGTAAGTTAAAAAGAGCATTGATTCTATAAAGCGAATAAACGAATACATTTGATATCTCACTTTATATCTAAATGAAATGAAAAGTTCTGGAGAACTCAAAAATCTTCAAATTTTGGAATAACTGCTTAATACTAACTCATACAAAGAAAATCCCGAAAATATAGTATTAGAACAACTATTGTTCTGTTTACTCATTTGTTTTGTATTTAGTCACTCATTTTTTTCATTTACATATCGATCTCACATAAAATATTCTTTCCATACCCAATCTAAAATCATCTTGAACTTTCTTTGCGATTTTACTTTTTTTCCAAAACAGTTATTTTTTTCAAGTGATTTTGTTTGGAGAAGCAAAAAACATTTGTGGTAATGTTATAGATCAAAAAAAATATAAGTTCGGATCTCTCAGTGAATAAACGAGTAAAAAAAAGAAATTATTTTATTAAAAAATTAAGAAGAAAAGAATTATGGTAAAAATACAAAAAGATCATGCAAATGAGAAAAAAGACTTCTAATTCCATGACAGATACTTCAAAACTCAACAAATTAACCTTGACTCGAAACACAACAAATTAAACTAAAAATTCATACATTATCATTTTCTTCATCTGTTACTGAATTTCAATTTTTATTTTTTTGAATTCTTTCCAAAAAGAAGTTTTTATTTCGAATGTCTGAGATTAAAGAATCCTTAATTTCAGGAAATGTAACTGAATTAAGAAAAGCAATCTCTGAAGGGGGAAATGTTAATGAGAATTTTAAGGCATGATTTTTTTTTTTAAAACCTTCTGCTTAAACGTTAATTTGAAAACATTCACTTTGATGAATTAAATAAAAAAACAAAAAACAAAAACTATTTCTTTTTTCCAAACTCACTTCTAATTTTCAAAATGGTTAGGGATGGCCAGCAATTTCGATTGCAACCCAAAAAGGCCACCAACAAATTGTAAATGAATTAATCAAAAATGGAGCACAAGTTGATCTCAAAAATAAGAAAGGCAGCACAACACTACACATTGCTGCACAAAATGGGGAATTGGAAATTCTTCGTTTACTTTTAAATGCCAAATCAGAAATTAATACTTTAAATTCTCTTGGGAATTCAGCTTTAATGATCGTGTGTCGCAAGGGGCACTTGGAATTAGCGAAGGAATTATTAAAAAGAGGTGCCAAGCTTGAAATAACAAATCAAAAAAAAGAAAACGCTTTGTTTATTGCAATTGGATCACAACAACCTTTGATTGTGAGAGAATTAATTGAAGCTGGTGCAGAATTTGATATAGTTAATAGTCAAGTAATGATTTCTTTGATCCTTTTTACCAAAGATCCAAATTTAACCAAACAAAAAAAAAACAACAAAACTTTTTAAAAAAAAACAAAAGTCAAAATATTTTGAAAAAAACAAAACAAAAAAAGTTCAAAATCTCTTTTTGTTTAAACCAAGCCAAAACAGTTTCAAAGGTGTTTCCAAAAAAATGACTAAAAGTAGTCTTTTCCAAAGTTGTGGGTTGAGTTGAGTTTGTACACAAGCAAACAAAAAAAAAAAAAAACAAAAAAACCCACAAAAAACAAACAAAAAAACAAACAAAAAACCCAATTACTTTTTTTATTTTTTCAATCAAGAAGAAATAATTTTTTGTTTTCTCTTTTTTTTCTTTTTGGTCTAAAACAACAAAGATAAGGATCTTATGTTTTTTATTTTTTTTTCACTTTGAATCTGAAAAAAACATGTTCTGATTATTTCCTTTCAACCTGATCAATATTTAAGTGCTATTCAAGAATATTGTTTGCTATTTAATTTCACTTTGAAAGTTAAAACAGGTAATGTTTGTTGAAAAATTAATTGAACAATATTTTCATTACACTTTCCAAAAAAGTGTTGGATTCAAAGATCTTGCGAAAAAGTTAAGACTTTTTAAGACCTCAAATGGGTTATATTCTAATTTTCTCTCTTAGAATTGAGACTTTTTGGGTTTATTTCTTAATTTTTTTGGAAAGAAAAATGAATCTTGTGTCCATTTTGTTTTCAATTACACAAGTGTAAAAAAATGAGTTCTTAATTTTCCAAGTTTTCTTGATAAATTTGTGTTTTTGCATAAACGGCGATACTTTTCCGCTTGTGTAACAGCAAAAACCTAAATTCAAAAAAAAATAAAATCAAATTTCTTCAAAATGTTGGGATTAGACTTTAAACCACATTGATACTTTCCTTGTTACAATAAATTAACCACTCAAAGGACTACGTTTCGGCCTCGGAGAGTGTTGAGTTATTGTGCCATTTTATCTTCACTTCACAAAAAGAATTTTTCATTATGAAGAAATTGGATTAAACAAAAACTATTTTCAAAGTCAAAGATACAAACAAAAAAAAAAATAATAAAAAAGATTTTTAAAGAAAAATTTTTAAAAAAATAAATGACTTTAAGGGATTTTCAGGTACAAGTTCAAATTTGAAAATATTTCAAACTTGTAAAAGCAACTAAAAACAATATTTCGAACAACCAAAGGAATTGTATTGTGATTATAGATTTGAAATGGAAATTATGAAATATTAAAAACAAATTTTGGTTGGATCTTTTAATGCAAAAAAGGTCAAATTGTGAAAATTTGTGAAAATTTACCTTTTTTTCGAAAAACAAATTCTCAGTGGGTAAATTTAACTGAGATTATAGTACTCATCCAAGAGCATTTTTATCCAAAGTTTCACTGTTTTCGCCTGAAAAGGTAGTCCTTAATAAGCCATTTCCTGAAAAGTATGGCAAATTTATTTTAAAATATCTTTTTTAAACCCAATTCCGATATAACTGTTTCAAGATCCAAAATTGAAATTTATAATTTATTAATTCTATATAAGAATCCAAATGATTTATTTGTAAGGCATTGCGTTAATAAAAAATATAAAAGTTTCAGATCACGAATTTTAATGATATTTTTTTTTGTGTGAAATTTGGTTTATTATTATTTTTTTATTATAAAAAATTTGTTTACCAAAAGGTAGAATCTTGATAAAATTTTCAAGAAAATGAAAAACTTAATAATGTATTTTTTTGTTTAAAAAATTGTTTGAGTCCTTACCATATTGTCCATTTTTTATTGAATTTATTCATATTCTCATTTTCTCCAAAAAAAGTGTAATATTTTTTTTTCATTTTTTCCAAATATTTTGCTGGATACATTTTTAAATACATATAAAAGCCACTGATTTAATAAGTATTAATATTCCCTCTTAATTTTATGTTACCAATTTACAAATAGAACTATTTAAAAAGAAATTATTAATTCCTATTATATATATATATATGTGTGTGTGTGTGTGTGTGTATAATACCCTACTTTTTTATAAATACCTTGGATTTCTTTATTAATTTTTAATAACAATTATTATAAAAAGATAATTAACAAAATATAAATACAAAATCCTAAAATATCCAAATTAGAACATATCATGATTAATCTTGAACACATAATTTTTAATTTTTGTTTTGATAATTGACAATTAATTATTTTTATTAGATCAAAACATTTTTTTATTTACTTTCTCTCTTAATTGAGGTGAAATGACAATATTAATATTATAAGAGTAATTATGCTCATTTTCGTTACTACATATTTGTTTTATTTGGTTTTTATGATTTATAAAATCTTTTAACTTTATTTCAAAAATTTGCTTACAAATTAAAAATATTGAAAAATCATCACAAAATCATTGTAATCTTTTTCACTCATGTTAATCAAAAAAAGTGTATTTCATAGTTTATAATTATACTGACTTGGAAACCTCTAAATTATTAACGTTAGAAAAGGGGTTTAAATTAATTAATTGTTATTTTTTAAATATATAAGTTATTTCCAAAAAAGTGGAGCATTTGTTTTTACATTCCTTAAAAAAATTATTTTTGTTAGTGGAGGTATTCATTAATTTACGATACCAAAATTAAGTTAAATATTAAAACTGATTCAATCAATGACTTTGGTATTTATTTCAAAATATGTTGGATGAAATATTTCCAAAAAAATGAAAAAAAAATAACACTTTTTTTGGAGAAAACAATGCACGACCAATCTCAATAAAAAACTGGAAATCTGACAAGGTCACAAATGATTTTTTAAACAATAAAATACATTTATATGTTTTCAATTCTATTAAATTTTTTTTCGTGATTAAAGAAGTTATGAAAATGATTTTTTGGATCAAAAAGAAAATAATAAACAACGATTTTCACCCCTAAAAAATATCAGACAAAATTGAGATCAGAAAATTTAATATATTTTATTCATGTAATAACAGATTAAAAAACAAATTGAATAAATTATTATAAAGAACCAATAAATGGTTACTAATGATTTTGTATATTTAAATAAATTTATGAAGATTGTGTTTAATAAAGATATTTTAAAATAAATTTACCCCAAGTTTTTTGTAAATAGCTTATATATATATATATATATATATATATTCATTGAAAGATATATAAAATAGGCGCCCTTTCAAACCAAACTGTTCGGATTTCTTGTTTTTAACATTGTTGAGTAAAATCCATAAATTTTATTCAATTCTTTTAAATTCAAGAAAAATTAATGCAATATCAATGAAAAGGGATGTAGGAAACTACCTTTTCAATATTGTTTAATTTTGGAAAAAATCAGAATTTTCTTCATTTTAATCAAAATATGTGAAAAAAAATGTAAAGTTAAAAAGAACTTTTTCAAAAATATTTTTAAACAAGAACATAAATAAATTTTCTCTTACTCATAATATCTTATTCTTTTTTTATTTATTTCTTTGATTAGAATCAAACACCACTTGGATTAGCAATTGAAATTGGAAATAAAGATGTTGTTGAAGAATTATTAAATGGCGGTATTATTATAGATAACAAAAATGATGAAGGATTAACACCATTTTTAGTTGCTTGTAAAAAAGGTGATATCATAATTGTTCAATCCTTGCTATACAACGGAAGTTCAATTAAAGAACAAGATAACTATGTAGGCATTTCTTTCTTTATTTTTATTTATTTTTTTTTTTTTTTTAATATCATTGTAAAGATATAAACATGTATCTGGCTTTATTCTTCTAATAAAATAAAAATAAAAAAAAATTGATTAATAAAAGAATCATTGATAATAACAAAATAATTTGGTAAACTATAACAAATCTTTCACTTCTTTTGTTAAACTTATTTGATTAAACTTAACTCCATTCCAAAAATTTAGACATCACAGAAACACCCAAAACCAAAAAAAGGCAAAACAAATCTCAATTTTTTAGTATTTTTCAAAACTTAATATTAAATTAGGTTTAAGTTACCCAGTATAATGTTTTTAGAGATAAACCCATTTTTATAAAAATAAAAGAAAAACAAATAATGTGAAAAAATAAATCAAGAGTGTGCTCAAAATGATGAAATGAGCAGAACAAAAAATTATATTACTAAATTTGTTGAAATTCTATAAACAATTATTGATCGTTCAAATGGTTAGTATACCATCAACTAATTTTCTCTGATTTTTTCTATTTAATTAAACAAACTCGATTTTTACAATTTATTCATCATTGAAAAAAAAATTACCTATCAAATGAAACAGATTACGAAATTGGAAAAAAGGAAATGAAAACAAAACAGAAAAGACAAAGCAATGATAAAAATATTTGTTAAAATAAAAATTATTTCCAAATTACAGGAAAATTTAGTATTGTTATTCTTAAAACTGTTTTAACTGTTTCCAAAATTTTGGAAATTATATTTATTGTTAAGGGAGTAGTATTTTTTAAAAATAAAATGAAATCTAATCAAGATCTTAAAAAAAATTTTGTTATTGTAATTTGTTTTTTGGCTGATGAAATGGATGGGTTTATTTCATCTAAACAATTTATTAATTTGACTCATTTTTTTGAAATCCAAAATTCACACGTTTCCAATATAAAACGAAAAAAAAAAACCTATTATTTTAATTAACAAGAAGGTTAATTCTTGAAAATGGGAAAACATATTTTTAGCTCTATGTAGGAAAGTGTTGATTTTGAAAGAAAATTTTTAATTTTGTTATTATTTTTAATAATTAAAAGTTCAATACAAATATCAGCCAATAAAACTAATTGCAGTATAGGTGATTTAATAAATGAATATTTCATCTAAGTTTGACAAACAGTTTATCAATGAAATTTGAGATCTATTAAGCAAAAATTATTTTTATTCTTTAAAAGTTTGAAAAAAGTCATTTTTTGGTTTTCTTGTTTTCAAAAAAATTACACAAAAACTTTCAATTTTGAAAGTTTTTTTAATAAATTGTTTGGTCTTATTCACAAGAATTCTGATAACAATTTAAATCATTTTTGTCCGAAAAAAAATTGATTTTGAATTTTTCTGATAAAATTACTCTAATTCCCAAATATCTTCAAGAAAATTTTATTTTGAAAAATCGAATTTCATCTTAAAACAAAAACACAATTCTTGGTAAAATTTTAAATGACTTGAAAATTTTAATGATTATAGTTATCCTTCTTAAAACAATATAATTATTTTTCCCAATCGTTTTGACTAAATCAATTTTTTTGGTTAATCAAAAGAATTATCTTAAAAAAGAAAATAAATCTTTATATTAATATTCATGGCAACCAAAGACTTGTTATTGTATAGTAATGATGGAATTTGCACTAAAAAGGGTAAAAAAATTTTATAATGTGAGAAATAAAATGAATTTAATAGTTATTCTTTTTCGGAAAAAATGGAAAAAAAAAAAATTAGATCTCACAAAAAAAATATTCTTTTTTTGGTTTTTGTCGATCAGAATTCTTTGACACTTAGGCATATACAAAATTTGTAAGTAGAGAATTTCACCAATAACATATTTTAAAATTTTGCCTAGTTATCATAGAGTACTGATCCCTAAAAGAATTGAAAGAAAGTATCATTTAATCTGATAATGAGAGAATTTTGATGTGACTAAATTTGTAAATTCCAATTCAAAGAACGTCTAAAATAGACAGAGTCTTTAGAATTATTTGAAACTTGATTTATTTAAAATTGAATTCCTCTTAAATCCTGAGATGAAATAGATTTTATCAATACTATTACATTTAAACTAAATTCCAAAATTTTAAGAAAACTAAGTGAAGTGTTTTTTATAATCAACAATTTCATCATGTTTTAATAAGAAAAATTATAAATCACTTTTTTGAAATATTGAATAAAAATTTATTTATTTATAACTATATCGATTTTTAAATTTATCCACAATATTTATCTTTACTAATCTATAATAATTAGGGAAACAATGGTTTAATGATCTCTTCGAAACATGGTCATTTGGAAGTCGTTAAATTTCTTATTAATAGAGGTGCAGAATTGGCAAAAAAAAATGCAACGGTAATTAATTCATTTATATTCTTTTATTGATTTAATTCTAATTTTCTAAAATCTTTTTCAAATAATTTTTTTTTCATATTTCTTAATTAAACCTTCTTGAAGCAATCTCATTTTAAACGAATCTATATATTTCTTAAATAATTACATTTTTTTAAAAAAAAAATAATACTTTTAACGAAAAAAAACATTAATGACCAGATCTCTTTGAACAGTCTTTCTTTACTGTTTTTTTTTTTTTTCTGTTTTTTCATTTCATTCTTTTGAATAGATCTATTTTATGGTTTTAAATGGGGCTCTTTAACCATTTCAGTACAAATTAGTCGAAAAAGTAACTTTTAAATTGAAAAAATTAATAAAATACCTTAAAAAATTTTTTGTGAAAAGTTGATCAGTTTTTTGAAAAGCATAAGACGTTTATTATTTTTATATCGATTGGTGAAAATATGTTTATTTTTCAAGAAAAATTGAAATTAATAATAGTTCTTTTCGGGGTAATACACTATCTTTGACAATTTTTTTAGAAATAAATAATTAAATTAAAGAAAGAACAGGTGTCGATTTCTTCGCAATGGATGAAAATTAAAAAAAAATTAATTTATGAAATTGGAATTTTTTTTTCATTTTAAATCTATCTTTCTAACCAAAATTAGGTTAATTTATCATTTTTTAAATGTTATTTATTCTTAAGAGTTATTTAAATGCCATAAAAATATTGTTTTTGTTTCTGGTTTCAGATTCAGATTATCTTCTTTATTAAATTGGAATATCCAAAAATTTTATAGTTATTCAATAGAAAAACAAACTGTCTTTTTTGAATTTTCTTTCTGGGGGGGTGGGGTATTAAAAGGAAAAATAATCACCAATGTCTTTTTATTGATGAATATAGTTTAATTCAATTAATTTATGGACTAGCATCTTCTAAATTTTATTTATTATGTTTTTGCCATCGGTTTCAAGTTCAAATAAAGATGAACATACTCTCCACGTTCAAAGTCATATCGTAAAACAATTCTTGAATTCTAAATATAATAAATGATTATAACAAATAAATAAAAACAATAATAATAAACATAAATATAAACCTTCTAAAATTATGACCAACCATTTTGAATAAAAAAAAAAGCACCTATAAAATCTGATCTCGAAACCAAAATTTTTTGGTACAGATAAAACTATTCAATAAAATTACAATAATATACTTGAATTCATTTTGGAGATATTTTTGATTTTCTCAAATTTATTGTTTCAAACTATTGTATAATTTTTATTTTTTCTTTTGGGTTATTGTGTAATCGTTTTCTTTCGAACAATAAATTTGTTTCAAATTATTGAATAATTTTTAATATTTCAATCATTTTTTCTTTTGGTTTATTATTTAATCATTTTCTTTCGAACAATAAGCTTGTCTCAAATTAAAGATCTAAAAATCAACTAATTTTGCAAAGTTTCTCCTTGATTTAAACGAATAGAGATCCTCTAAAATCACTACTCAAAGCCAAGCAAAAAAAATTAAAAAAGGAAAATGAATTAAAAATTAAAAGTCAATTATTTAAATTTCTCATAATTAATTGAATATTTTGCTAATATTTTTATAATTGTATTGAAAAAAATAATCCTAATTTAAAATTAATGATAATTGTTTTTTTTTAAAAAATTTTAAATATTTCTTCTATAACTTTTTCTTTTTCATTTTTATTTTAAAAATGTATTTCATAATAAACTTAACATTTTAGGGATATACTGCACTTCTTTTGGCTTGTGAATCTGGACAAAATCAAATTGTTAATGAACTTTTAATTAAAGGTGCAAATCCTAATGATGAAGCAAAGGTATTATTATTATTAATTTTTTACATCAAAAATAAGCAACTACCCATTTATCGTTTATATAATTTAGTATCTTGTATTTTTCTTTTTCTTTTTCTTTTTCTTTATCTTTTTTCATAATTCTTATTCTATTTTTATTATTTTTAGAAAAAATCAGCAATATTAATTGCTATTAATAATAACCAAGAAGAGGTTGTTTTACAATTATTAAATACTGGTGTTGATCCAAATCAAAAAAATAAAAGAGGATTAACTTGTTTGTTTATTGCCACACAGAAGGGATATAGTAAAATTGTGGAAGATTTAATAAACCATGGTGCAGATCCAAATGAACCAAATAAAAATGGCACATATCCAATTTTTTATGCTATTCGTAAAAATGATTTACCAACGGCCACTGCACTTGTTAAGGGTAAGGCAAGTTTAATTCTTAAGGATCAAGATTCAAATACACCATTGATGGCTTCTATTCAAATAGGAAATATTGAAATGGTTAAAATGTTAATTGAAAATGGAGCATCATATGAAGAAAAAGATAAAAATGTAATTTTTGTTAATATGAGACTATTTTGTTTATTTCTTTGATTTTTTGATTTTTTGATTGATCGCTCGCTTGATTGATTGATTTTTAAAACTTTTTTTAAAAAAAAAAAACAAAGATTTTTTATTTAAAATTTACCAAATTAATCATTTTCATGATCACAAATTAAAAAATCTTTTTATTATTAATTATTAAAAGGAAAACACCACATTAATTCTTGCAGCAAGGTATGGTAATTTAGAAATTGTTCAATACTTATTGAATTTAGGAGTGCCAATTGATGAAAAAAATTCGATTGGAAATAATGCATTATTGATAGCAGTTGAAAATGGGAACGTTGATGTAGTAAATGAATTATTAAAAAGAGGGTGTGATCCGCGTGAAGAAAATAAAGCAGGGTTAAACATTTTAACAATTTCAAGTCATCGAGGAAATTTTGAAATGGTAAGTCAATTAGCCAAAATCACCAAAGAAAAGGAAAAGGATGAAGAATTAAGATTTACATATGAGGAATTATTATCAAAGGGAATCAAAGATCAAAAAAATGCAGGAAGGTATTTAAACCAATTACGGAAAATGATTCTGCTCTATGGCCTACCAGAGGAAAATGAAGAAGACGTTAAAAATGTCAAATCTGGCACTAGCTGTTCTTTAAGAGGAAGGATATGGAAAATTCTATTGCAAATTCGAAAGGTTTCCTCTAAGGTTTATTGTTCCTTAATTGAGCAAGGCGCATGCGAAGAAACCATTTGGAAAAAAATACGTGACGATACCTTCCGTACCTTTAAAAATGATGTAAACTTCCATAACAGAGTATCAGAAAGCTCAATAGATCGTGTGTTGAATTCCTTTATTCGAAACCTTGAAAGAGATCCTTTCCCAAAATTTGAATTAACCTATGTCCAAGGAATGAATGTGCTTTCTGCCCCATTTTTATATACAATGCCAGAAATCGATGCGTTTTTCTCCTTTAACAAATTCATGAGGCAATGCGTACCAACGTACGGTGTTTCAACAATTAAGGGTGTACACATGGGAACTAAACTTGCCGATGAGGTAATGAAAATTGCAGACAATGAACTTTATATATACCTTAAAAAAAAAAAATTCGACGCAAAAATGTATGCTTTCGCTTCAGTTATTAGTCTGTGTGGCGCAACACCACCACTTTCAGAATTATTGAAACTATGGGATTTTCTATTAGCCTTTGGTGTCCATATGAATATATTTTTTATAGTTTCGCAGGTTATCATGCTTAGAGATAAAATTTTTAAAGCCAAACATCCAAATTCAGTTCTCCATACCCTTCCTGATTTAAATGCTAAAAGAATCATTTCTTTAACAGTGCAAATAGTCAATTTAGTGCCAGAAGATTTATATATGAAGTTAATTAAACATTCAACAGAACTAGAATTTTAAAATAAAGTTAATTCTAATAATGGAATTTGAATTAATTCTAAATCAAATTTAATTAATTTATAATATTTAATCACACTCGTTCAGTTTAGAATTGTTTAATTGCTATCTACTATATATATATATTATTATATATATATATAATTTTATTTTATTTTCTCTTAATAAATTTTTGTTCTACTTTTTTTAAAAATATCAACTCTTTAAAAAATAAATATTAATATTCCACCTTTTTATAAATTCGTATTTTTAATCCAGTTAATGTTTGTTTTTTGGAAATTTTTACGTTTGAGAAGAATGAACCTTAAGGGAGTAGCCACGGTCAAGGAAACTTTTTTACTTTTTTACAATTTTGAAGAAGATCAGAAAATAATATTTCTTACTCTGGTTGTACTTTATTGATTTTTATTATTTAAAGTACTTGATTCATCAGATTTTTTGAATTTTTTTTTCAAAGTCTCAAAGAAATTGCCAAAATAGAATGTTGAGTTTAATTGCTTAAAATAGTGTTTCAAATGTTGAATAACTTATCTTTTATCCTTATCTCAACATTCTATTGTGGCATTTAATTTTTTCATTTTTTATTTTTTCATAATTTTTGAATTTTTAAATCACTACAACAAAAAGCAATTCGAAATATTATTTTATCAGTGAAATTTGGGATTAATGGATTTTGTTTAAAATGAACAACAACATTACAATCGAGAGAACCACAAAAGGAAACACGAATGAGACTTAAATAGCTAGAAGAATTCAAAAAAAATAATAATTATCCCAAAATATTACTTGTTTAGGATTTTAAATCGTTGGGTTTGGTGGAATTGGAGAAGTCAATATGATTATATTTTCTCAAAGCTTAAACCACAAAATAACTCTAAGTTTTATTCTAAGAATCTAAAATTATCTTCTCAGAAAAAAAAAAACTAAACCCCATTCCAAAAATTTGGACACATCCAAAATCTAAAACAAGTAAAAAAAAAAAAACTAAATTTATTATATTTTCCAAACGTAATATAAAACCACATTTAAGTTAACCTAGTAATAATGTTTTTATAAGTAATCATTTTCATCCAAATAAAAGAAAACAATATAAAGCAAAAAAATGAAAACCAGTGTATCCCAAATAATAAAACGAGCAGAACAAAAAATATATTGATAGATGTGTTAAAATTACACAAACAATTTTTGATCAATCAAATGATAAGATACCTTGAACAAATCGTATGTGGATTTTATGATTTAAGAAACTCTACAGTAACATTCTATCAACCATCAATTAAAAAATTCCAGATCTAAAGAAACAGATTTCGTAACTGAAAAAAAGAAATGAAAACAAAAATAAAAAAGATAAAAAATGAAATAGTTTGTTAAATCAAAATTATTTCCAAATTGGATGTAAAGTTTGGTATTGTTATTCTTTTGACTGTTTAAATTGTGTCCAAATTTTTTGAATTAAGTTTATTTTAATAAAAAAAAAAATATTTAATCAATTTATTCTCTTTTTTTTTATTGTTTTACATTACTGAAAAAAAAATATCAAATAATTTTTTTAAAATAATTTTTAGAGAATCTACGATCACACGCCACTAAAATAAAATACTCTTATTTCTTCTCTCTCAAATTTTTATCATGTCTTATTATGTAGCTACTCCCTTAAATTGAAATAATTTAACCTTTCATCTCCAAAATTTTAAAATCTAGTTTTTAAAAAATCAGTTTGATGGTTTTAATTTTTTTTATTTCCTTTAAAGTTTGGACATAACAAAATTTATTATCAATTGCAAAAAAATAAAACAATTTATACTTTGAAATCTCTAAAAACGATTCTATATAATTCTCTAGATTTGATTTAGATGGATAAAATTTTTACAAATTCTTGTTTTTATAGATAATTTTTATTTTTTATTATTGATAACTAAATTTTTGAAAAAATTCTTCTATTAAATATTTGTTAATGTTTATTTTCTATTTTTTGGCACTATTTTTTAATGTCGTTAATTTTTGGTAATTTTTTAATATTTTATTTTTTTATCTCTACCTTTAATTCTAAAAAAATAGTATACTGATAAATTCAAATACATATCTGAAAATTTTAAAATCTTTTTCTTTTTTATAATTTTTTTTTTACAAAAGTTTTGAATAAGGCATTTTATAGCTTTAAATGTCAAAAAACTTTAATAAAATTTTTAGTTCGAGTTCCCATTCTTTAATCTAATTAAATCAACTTTTAAAACAACCCAAGACAAAGAATTTTTTAAATTCAAACCAATTTTACAAATTTATTTGAATTTGTCAGTATGTATATTATCACAGATCACTTTAAAATTTGTAGTAGATTGGTTTACATTTATCTAAGGAAAGAATTTTATTAAAAAAATCTTTTTAATTGAAATTATTTTAAGAGTAATTGATATCCTATTTTTTCTTTATGATAAAATAAATAATTATATATTTTTGAACTTAAGTGGTTAGTTTCAACCAAGGAGAAGACTAAGATCAACATATGTTACCAATGGGTATAAGCACATCAATGCTACCTGGTTCCAATCTATATATATATATATATATATAAATCGATTGTAAATATAATAATATTTGTTTCTCCTCAATTAAAAATAATCCTTCTATTGGTAAAAAATCTTAAGAATTTTTTAAATGAATCTGTATTTTTGAAACACAATTAAAGTTAGAATTATCAATATTCAGAATCCAAAGTTGAAAAATATCTCTCTTAAATTTGCAACGAAAGTTAGATTAGTAGATAAAAAATTCGTTTTTTTTAAAATAATTAAATAATTAATGAATAAATTTTTTTGACAAATTATTTTTACAATCATGCAAATATATTGATGCTACAATTAAACTAGATTCCAAAAATTTGGAGACAATTTAAACAGTTGAAAGAACATCATTACTGTACTTTAAATTCAAATTGGAAAGAATTTTGATTTTACAAAAAATTTCATTTTTTGTCTTTTTTGTTTTGTTTTCATTTCCTTTTTTGCAGTTACGTAATCTGTTTCTTTATATCTCGAAATTTTTTTTCATGGTTGATAGAAGGTTAGTGTTGAGTTTGTTAAATTGGAAAATCAAATACAATTGGTAGATGGTATCTTATCATTTGATCGATCAACAATAGTTGGTGAAATTTCAACAAATTTACCAATACATTTTTTGTTCCGCTCGTTTCATTATTTTGGACACACCTGTTTTTATTTTTGAGTTTTAAATTTTTTTCTTTTATTTGGATGAAAATGATTACTTATAAAAACATTAATACCTTATAACTTAAATGTGGTTTTATATTAGGTTTGGGAAAATACAATAAATTGGGTTTTTTTTTGCCTATTTTTGATTTTGGGTGTGTCGAAATTTTTGGAATGGGGTTTAGCTTTATCAAAAAGGAAAAAAAAAAATAGTTTTTCGGTGATTTATGTTTATGGTTATTGAGTTAATCTTTGAAATTAAAAAATTTCAAAAATAGTTACTTTTGTAAGTTCTAAATATGAATTATTAACTACCTAATACTATTGTTTTGAGTTTCTATTTTTTAGATTTGGAAAAGGAAATTAAATTAAAAAAATTCCAAAATGAAAATGTTTAATTTGGATCATTAATAAAAAAGTAAGAATTTATTATATATAATAAGATTTCAAATAGTATTTTTAGAGCTATTTGAGCCCTGGCACACTAAATCCATTTACACTGAAGCAAAACATACTTTAATTATAGAGAAATCTTTGGTTACACTAATCCCTTAAAACACAAAACTTTCAAAAAGTTTTAATTATGAATTAGTTTTAGCTTTTTTAAAAGAGAAAACTCTATAAAAGTTTTTAAAAAAGTCTTTACTTTTTTAAATCGACTATATTTGCTCTGTTCTTTTATTAAATTAGTTGTTTTAATCAAAGGATCAACATTTAAATATAGTGTATAGGTTGGAGTCGAAAGGAAAGGACTTTTTAAAAAAAATACTATATAAAAAAAAAAGATAACTTAATTAAAAGTTTTAATTTTGATAAAATCACTAAAAAAAAAGTTTTTACTTTTTTACATGACTAAATAAAAATGATGTAATTGATATTTGTTTTTAACTAAAACTCTTGAAAAAAATTAAAACAGGGCAATTATTGATTAGTATTTTTTAAGAAATTTTCGTCAATTTTCTTTTAATAAAAAAACACAAAAAAATGAAATAAATTGAATTAATTCCAACAAACAACCCAATCATAGAAGATAAACTTTAAAAACTCCTGAAAAAAATTAAAATAGGGCGATTATTAATTAGTTTTGTTGAAGTAAATCTCCTCAATTTAAACTTTTTTCAATAAAATACTTGAATTTTTTCAATAAAATACTTAAAACAAATTAAAAAAAAAAAAAAAAAAAAGAATAAAATATTTAAAGTTTGAATAAAATATAAAATAACATAATGTTAGGTAATGTAGATCACTAATTTAAGACCAAGCCTGTGACATGTAGACTAGATCCTGATGAATGAACATGAAAAATTTTTCTAGCCGAAATATTTAACACTGAAAGAAATGGAAATTTTAGTCAGCAACGCGTATCGGCAAAATTTTAATCAATTATCAAAAAATTGACTAATATTTAAAAAAAATATATATATATATATATATAAATTCAAGATGGGATAATACAGATTTCAAAGTTTTGTCAATCTATTATTAAATAAAAAATCAATAAAAATATTAATGAAAAATGAGTTAATTAGAATCTAGGTAGTTCCATTGTTCTATACTCTATTCAATAATTTCTATTCACTCTTTCAAAAAAACTCTATTTGAAAATCTAAATAGTAAAAGGTTGATAAAAAACTAAAAAAATGGATTAGTTTTAAAAAAAAAAAAAAAAAAAATTGAATTCAAATCTTGTTAAACAACAAATTCGGGTTAATCCGACATCTACTGGTGTAACGAAATGATTGATGAAGATGAATTAATTTAACTTTGAAATCTATTATTGATATTAAAATTTTCAAAAAGCAAAGTTTGATCTAATATTCAAATATGAAAACAGATTTAACAATTCTATTGAAAAAATTTTGATAGATAGTAATAGAGGTATAATTAAACAAATATTATTTTATAAAGAAAATATATTGAATAAATTGATTAAAGTATTTTCAATGTTCATTCATTTTCAATTTTACACAATTTGATCTTTATTCGAATGGCGAAAAAGTTTTTTTTTCAATCTCTCTATCCTTTAATTTTCTTTGTAAACAAAATAAATAATAATTTATATTAAAAGAAGAAGAAAAGAAAAAAGAAAAAAAAAAAAAAGCACTTTAGCTAAAAAGAATAAAAATTTAAAAATACACTCTCTCGAACAATTAATCCTTCTTCTTAATTATCAACTATAATGGATTTAGGGGGGTTTGTTAGTAATTAAAAAGAAAATTACACAAGACGAATAATAAGAAATAATTGTAGGAAAGCAAAGCAAGCTAATTAAAAAGAATTTCAAAATCGATTATTTTAGAATTCATCAATTTCACAAATCATCAAATTGTCTTTTTGGCTTTAAATTTAGTTAGTAGATAAAAATTAGAAGAATTATATGAAGAAAAAAGAGAAGAAAATAATTTGATAATAAAATTAAAAAAAAAAAAAAATTTGAATTTTAAAAAATAAATAAAAAAATTAAAAGATAAATTAGAAAAAAATGGAAATTATTCGTGTTTTTTATATTTTTATAACAAAAACACTTTTGGTGTTCAAATTACTTTAATTAAATAAACCAATATTTCTGTGAATTTTTGTCTTTGTAAAAATCAGAGAAGGAAAAGTGGACAACTACATTCCTGTAACAAGTAAGAAACTCTGTGAAAATATATAAAGCAAAATAATCGAAATGAAAAAAAAGATCTATTTTGAACAAAATTTAACAATTACATTTCTTAAATCGGTAGTATTCCGTGATGCCATTTGTTAAACCATTAAGGATTTTTTTGAAAAAAGTTTACTTTTTTTGTTACTGAGCAAATCAAAAGTATGTCGAGATTGCATTTTGTATCCAACAAAATCACATAGTTTCAATTAAAATCATCGACTATCAAATTATTCATACACTTCTAATCAATTTAACAACGTTTCAAACACTTTCCAAAATGTAAAAGCTTTGAAAAAGTGAAAAGCTTGATGAAAAACCTTTTAATATTTGTTGCATCAAATTAGTTGGCGAATTCCAATTAATGAATAGATCCCTTTCATAAAAAAAGAAACAGCCCTTTTGTTAATGATAACATCAAGAAATCTGATTATTAAACAACACAGCACTTGTCAAATTTTAATGTTTTTTTAACAGTCTTGTTGAAAAAAGCTCACTATACAGTTTGTGTTAATTTTGTTGCTTTCTCCTTTTGAATTCATCTAGTCGTTCCTTTTGTCATCCCTAAAATCAAAATTTGAACACAAATTATTTGAAAAAGAAAGTCACTTTTTGTATTGGGTTCCCATCTTTCTGTTCAAAGTTTGATGCAAATGAAAAATCGATTCAAGATGAAAACAGTTTCATGTTTCTTTGTATTTTGCTTTTTATTTGCTTATTAATCGAAATCTTCAACGGTTTCTTATTACTTTATGAAATTGGGTGTACTCTTCAAATGGTTATTGATTTTTTACAACAATTTCAAATATTTTTTGCATTTGTGAATCAAATTGAATAGAATCCTTTAAAGCAAAAACAAGTCAAAAAACTTTCTAAATTCAAATCAATTTTGACTCTCGAAGAATAACAAAGTCTAAGTGTGATTTGTTTTAATATTTGGTAATGAGTTTTTATCTATTTTACGATTAGAGATCATTAGTATGAAAAAATAAAAGTGAAAATTTCAAGTTAAACAAAACCATTTTTTACATTTATCATTTTATCTTGTTAATAGAGTTTATTCACAATACAATCAACACTCCAGTTCTTAACAATCTTGGGGGCTGTTGTATTTATTGTTGTTAATAGTACTACAATTTTTAAAAGTCTCTAGTCAAATGTTGTAGAAATAATGTGTGCAGAAAAGTTTAATCCTATTTTTCAAAATAAAAAGTGTGTTTTTTTGTTGTTATAGAAGACCTTTACATTAACCGATCAAAGAAACCAACAATAAGGTCTCAAGTAAATATGGAACTAATTTCTTAAAGTTCTATTAAA
This sequence comes from Anaeramoeba flamelloides, assembly GCA_027625915.1. Classification (NCBI taxonomy): domain Eukaryota; family Anaeramoebidae; genus Anaeramoeba; species Anaeramoeba flamelloides. The sequence goes on along the minus strand of JANTQA010000032.1, from coordinate 2,681,739 downwards.
TGTAAATAAATTCAAAAAAATAAAGGATCAAATTAGAAAATTTGTCTCAAAAAATAGAGTTAATTTTTAAGGGACTAATCACTTTTAAATTTTTGTACCTAAATCGTATCGAGATTGAGAATATTTTTTGCCAATTACTTAGATTTGAAAACCAAATTTATTTTCAATATTAAAGGTCTAGTCATTGCTGTAAAAATTTTTTTCTGAATTTTAAAAACTTTTTGTAATTTTTATTATGACCGAACCCCAATCAACAACCAACCAACCTATCATGTATGATCGATCTCCAAAAATCAACAACTAAAGACAAGTACACTTTTTGAAGAAAGTGCCAAAGATCGACACTCAAAATTCAATTAGAATGGTTAGAATATACAATTTTGAAAACAGCTATTTCAGTTTTGAAGTGTCACTCTTTGGCACTTTTTGAGATCTCTTTGGTTTTTTTTTTCTTTTTTTTCAATTTTCCAAATGAGTTATTTTTATCGTAAGAATATTTCATAATCCTTACTTGGTCAAATTTGGAGGGTTACTCAATAACCACAAATCGGATTAAATCGAATTAAATTGATTACAAAAGTCAAGAAAGCAATTTGTTTTAAATTAAAGAAATTTAAAAATTTGGAAATAGAAAATGAGAAAAGATGAAATTTTTTTTAAATTTTTATTTTTTGAAATTGAGAACTCTTTCAAACTTATTTTTCTTCATTGAATTTTTTGTCAAAGTGATCAAATGAAATTGTTTTTTTTGTTATTTGAATTTTGTCAACCAAAAGAAATGCTATTTCACAATACCATTTTTGGTCTCAGGTCACCCCCATGAGTATGGAGTAAATTCACTGTAAATGACTCGGCCCTTAATCACACTTCTGGATAAGGAACCTTTATTTAGAATTGGGTAAAAAAAATAATAGAGATTAGTCCCTCACAAGAGTAAATATGAATGTTGTAAAAAATAAAGTTTTGCCAATTTTAGAGATAGATAAAGATTTCCATGTCTTTATCCAAATTTTGGTAATAGTAAATGTAATATCTGATTATCTTAATAGACAAATAATATTTTATTTTTTTTTTTATTTGATCAATTCTTTAATTATTTTGATTTCAATTATTTGATTGGTATATGGATATATTATAAAAGGACACAACTCACGTCCCTATTAATTAAAACCCCTATTTATTTTGTTAAATAAACCATTTAAAAATTTAGTTACTCATCAAACAGAGGATAATCAGAATTTGTATCATAAACCAACCCCCTTAAATTGTTTTTTTTTGATACTATCACCCCAATATTTATTTTTCAATAAATCTCTCCCATCTGGGAGAACCAAAAAAGTTCATATTATTTTAAAAAAATTTCAAAAACTATAAAAATTAATCTATCAAATAACCAAATTTTTGTTAAACAATCATCTATATTGAACTTGTTTTTGAAATTATTACATTTTTTTTCTCATGATACTAACAACATATCACTGTTAATTGTAAAACAAAAAGTTCAAAATTTTCAGAGTATTACTGATAAATTCAATAAATCGAAAAAAAATTTTTATTTCATTTTCCATTTTTTCATTTTTGGCTTCTCAAAATTTCAAAAAATTTCCTATCAAAGTCCAATTGACAACGAAAAATTTTGCAAAGTTTTTTTTCACCCACACACTAACGACATACACACAAACTATTTTTATTTCAGTAAAGAATTTTTTCTTTTCTTTTTTTTTTTAAAAAAAAACTTTTTGAAATTCAGATCTACAAATCCAAATGTCAAAAGTCAATTTTTAACAAGCGGACTTCTAGAAAATACAACGTTCAAAGGTTAGGTTTTTTTTTTAAAAAAGAAACTCATCCCAACTCAACCTACCTTAACATACTGAGACTAATAACACTTCCAATTAAAGTTAAGTTATCTCTGTTTAGAAGTGAGGATAAGTTGGGTGAGGAAAGAACACAGCGTTGTTTAATACTCGTCAAATACAGCGATTGTTAAACAAAGTTTTATTATGCCGGTTTCTTGAAGAGTTTTAAATTTAAGGGATAGCCACATTTTCCAATTTTTAGACCTTCCCCGTTATTTGAAATTGAATCATTAAAAACATTTCTTTAACCAACACTTGAAAGTTTTATTGTTGGTGTAGGCCCAGTTTACCAAATTTAAAAAATTTTAATTGTGTGAAAATTACAGTAATATGAATTTTGCGTATCTTCAGGAATTAGAACTTTGAAATGAAATATCATTAAATTTCAAAATTGATTAATTTGAAAAGAATATGAATAAATCAAAGTTAAATTTCCAATTTTACCATTATCGATTTTTATTGAAAATTTCAGTTTTAAATTATTATTGAAGAAGTGTAAATTATTCTCTAGTTACCCTTAAACTTAAATCCCCTTTCGAAAATTTAAGATTAAAATCATAGATTTCACGATTATTAATTACTGAAAATAATTTCAAACCATCACAGTGTTAGATTAATTCATTGTGATTTTATTCATTTGGTTTATTTAAAAGTAAAACATTCTCCAAAAAGATTGGAAAAAGTTTAAACAGTTGAAAGAATAACAAGACTACACTTTAAATTCAATTTAGAAAGAATTTTGATTTTACAAGATAACTATTTTTCAGTCAAAGGGACCCAGTTGTAATGGTATAATACACATGTTAAAAGGGTTTGCATAGATATTAGAAAAAAAATTTTATTTTGGAAATTTTCAAAATTGAAATCATTGTTTCACATTTTTACACATTTTTGTTTTTTTTTTTCGATTTTTTTTAAAACATCATTCATTTCTAATAATTTTTTTATTGCAAGATCAATAGTCACTTGGTAAAAACGTGTTATTCTAATGTCATTGAAACCATGTATGGATTGTTGAGAAATCTATTAGTTTCTTTTGCAATTCAATTTTATATTTGATCTTGGTATTTGTTTAATAACTGTGAAAAATTTCACTTCATTTTCATTTCCTTTTTCAAATAGAGACCACAAATACCAAAACACTTTGTTTGGGGGCTTGGTTTCTAAAAGAAAAGTATGTAAAATGGAGTGAAAAATGTTTAATATTTATTATTCAAATACCAGTAGAAGTTCAAAACGAACATCGTTGTTTTTCTCAATATCCCCCTAAGAATTTGAGTTTTTCAATTCTTAAGAAAATCTTTTGATTAATTAGTTTTCTTTCAGACATCTATCAACAATTCTTTGATGTGTATTATTCTGATTATTTCTTATTTGTTCTTCAAATAAAGTCAGTTTCACTTTTAAGGCACAAACTTTCAACGAAATTTAAGGCACAAAAAAAAATCTCAAATTAAGGCACAAAATTCAGCTTCTAGTAAAATAAATTGTAAAAATTAAAATTCCAAAAAATGTGCCTTAATTTGAGATTTTTTTTGTGCCATAAATTTCGTTGAAAGTTTGTGCCTTAAAAGTGAAACTGACTGTAGTCAATTATATAAAATAATTGATATTTGAAAAAAAAAAAACGTTGGACCACTTTGACTTAAACAGAGTTTATTTTCATTTTTTGTCTTTTTTGTTTTGTTTTCAATTTCTTTTTTTGTAGCCACGTAATCTGACTGGTTAGATCTGAGAATATTTTCTCAATGGTTGATAGAAATTAGTGTTGAGTTTGTTAAATTGAAAAATCACATACAATTGGTGAGTGATATCTTATCATTTGATCGATCAACAAACGTTGGCAGAAATTTCAAAAAATTTACCAATACATTTTTTTGTTCAGCTCGTTTCATTATTTCGGACAAATTTTTTTTTTTTAGTTTTTATTTTTTTTTTGGGATTAAAATGATTATTTATTAAACATTAATTTTGGATAAATTAAATGTAGTTTTATATTACAGTCAGTTTCACTTCTAAGACACAAACTTTCAACGAAATTTAAGGCACAAAAAATCTCAAATTAAGGCACAAAATTCAAATTCTAGTAAAAATAAATTGTAAAAAAAAAAAAAATTACAAATTTTGTGATTTAATTTTAGATTTTTTTTTGCCTTAAATTTCGTTGAAAGTTAGTACCTTAAAAGTGAAACTGACTGTATATTTTTATTTATTTATTTATTTTTATATATAATAAATTTTATTCCTTATTATACTATTTCATAGTATGCTATTATCAAATAACATCCAGATTGAAACAGATATTCATCAAGAATACTCTTTGAAAGCATCAAACAAGACTGAAATATTGTTGAAAGATTCGCTTAATGATATCAAGAAGAACATCAATATGGTAATTTTTCTTAGAATTCCGAATTAATAATTGTTATTTACCCATTCAAATTTATTTATTTATTTATTTATTTATTAAATAATATATTTATTTATAAATTTATAATTTTATTGATTCATTCATTAATTTACAGTCAGTTTCACTTTTAAGGCACAAACTATCAACGAAATTTAAGGCACAAAAAAAATCTCAAAATTAAGGCACAAAATTCAAATTCTAGTAAAATAAATTGTAAAAAAAAAAATTTCTAATTTTGTGCTTTAATTTGAGATTTTTTTGTGCTTTAAATTTCGTTGAAAGTTTGTGTCTTAAAAGTGAAACTGACTGTAATAATTATTTTATTTATCAATTCATTTAACAAAACAAATAATGTATTAAATTAAAATAATTTATTAAATTTAATTAATTCAAAATAAATTTAAAATATTAATATATTATTAATTTATTTTTAATTTGTGAATAAATTAATTAATTATTAATTAATTAGTTAGTTAGTAATTAATTGGTTGGTTAATAATCAATTATTTACAGTCAGTTTCACTTTTAGGGCACAAACTTTCAACGAAATTTAAGGCACATTAAAAAATCTCAAATTAAAGCACAAAATTCAAATTCTAGTAAAAATAAATTGTAAAAAAAAAAAATCCAAATTTTGTGCCTTAATTTGAGATTTTTTTGTGCCTTAAATTTCGTTGAAAGTTTGTGCCTTAAAAGTGAAACTGACTGTAATCAATTAATTAAATAATTAATTCGTTAAGTATTAATAATTTAATTAATTCAATTAAATATTAATAAATAAATTGATTAATTATTAAATATTAATAAATTAATTACAGTCAGTTTCACTTTTAAGGCACAAACTTTCAACGAAATTTAAGGCACAAAAAATCTCAAATTAAGGTACAAAATTTGAGATTTTTTGTGCCATACTTCGTTGAAAGTTTGTGCCTTTATAGTGAAACTGACTGTATTTAGGTATTAATTAATTCAATTAATTTCATTAATTAATTCAATTAAACAGTAATTAATTAATTCCATTAAAACATTAATTAATTTACAGTCAGTTTCACTTTTAAGGCACAAACTTTCAACGAAATTTAAGACCAAAAAAAATCTCAAATTAAGGCACAAAATTCAAATTCTAGTAAAAATAAATTGTAAAAAAATAAATTCCAAATTATGTGCCTTAATTTGAGATTTTTATGTGCCTTAAATTTCGTTAAAAGTTTGTGCCTTAAAAGTGAAACTGACTGTATTCAATTAAATAATAATTTATTTAATTACAGTCAGTTTCACTTTTAAAACACAAACTTTAATTGGAAATAAAGCACAAATTGTCTCAAATTAAAGCACAAACATAAAGTCTCAAAATAAAGCACATTTTTTTTTTTTGAATATTTTTTTCATTTTTTTCAATTTTTTTTAAAGAGAATCCAGTCAATTATGCACCCCTCTCGGGAAAAAAAAAAAAAAAACGAAATTTTAAAAATAGTCAAAAAAAAAAACTACTTTGAAAAAATCTTAAAACAAAAAGAAAAGATAACTTACCAACTTAGTATACTCTTATAAAACTAAAATTTATTCGACATCAACTAATTGTAAATTAAAAAGTCTTTAACTCTTAATGAATAAAGTGAAAATATCACTTTATAAAATTAATAAGTATTAAGTCAAATACTTATCAAACAAAAAAAAATCAAAATAAAAACAAAAAATGTTCTAAAAGATTTTATTTTTGACTGATACATATGTGTAGATGTTTTCATACACATACATGTATACATACGTCCGTACATATATATCAGTTAATATTTACTCTTTGAAAATATCAAAAGAGAAACTGTTTTACCCGCTAAAAGATTGTTAAAATCTTTAGGGGTTTTAATTTTTTTACCTTTGTATGTAGACCTGCCAATATCATTAAAATGATACCAAGTCGATATAATCCGCACTAAAGATGTATAATGATTTCCCTGGAATAGAACAAGACTTTGAAGCCAATATCTATTTCCACCTAGAGACCAATCAAGGAGACTATCAAACCTAAAATCCAAATCTGAACAACTAATGAATAAATATTCACTAGGTGCACGATCGATAATAAGATGAACCTCTTGGGAATAATTATAGTAATACTCTGTACTATTTATTTCCCAACTGGTAGCATTAAAAAAGTCTCTACATAAAACGGGTAAATCGTTAAGTAGAGGTTTATCTTTTAAATAAACTACAGTTGGGGCAAGCGGCACTACCTTTTTTACCTTCGCAAATATTTTTTATCGTAAACTCTGAAATAATCAGATGTCATATCGCCTTTATACTTTGGATGTTTTTTGGAAAATTGCATCTAAGATCACGATTGCACTTGAAACGTGGTTTAAATCACCATTGTGGTATTCTTGAGGAGCACTTTTTAATAATTTATCCCGAGCAGACATTAGTAAATTCTTTAATTCTCGAGATTTTCTACGAGAAATTGTCGTCGAATTTCTAATTGAAACCAGCATTGCTCTCAACATTTTTTGCTTCATTGGTATCGATGGCTTTCAACCAATCAACAAATCCCTCAACAAATGTAAGTGAATGTATCACACTATCGAACCAACATAAGTTATCCCGCCAATTGATTCCGATGATGTTGTCTTCTAAAACCACTTTCGATAACTTAGTATCACCCGACCGATCCGAATTTGCATCTTCGCTCCATTCTTCTAATATTTCGTCTTCGTCTTCGTCCGTGTTTGTGAAGATAGATTCTATTTTTTTTTCCATACTTCCCTTTTGAGAAAGTGTCTCATTACTAGAAACTACCATTATCTCGTCTGATTGGCTACTTTCCACTGCGACAAGTTTATTTGTATATTCCATCCTCGCCTTCTCACAAACAGTTGTCAAATGATTGATATCAAAAGGCAAAGATATATCTTCATCAATTTGTAAATCATTCTTTGAACTTCTTGTCATTTTTAGTCCTACTTTAGTTGGACTCTTGTTGATATCATTCTTTTTTTGCGAGTCATTACCAGCATTTTTTCTCTTTTTTTCTTCCTTTTTTGGTGAAGTTGTCTTCTTTTGTTTTAGTGGTCTTTCTTCAAGTCCATCTTCCGTAAAGATCGGTTGACTTAGCGATGTTTTACCAGCATTTCGCGCCTTTTTCTTCCTTTTTGGTGGAGTTGTCTTCTTTTTTGATAGTGGTCTTTCTTCAAGTCCATCTTCCGTAAAGATCGGTTGACTTAGCGATGTTTTACCAGCATTCTGCACCCTTTTCTTACCCTTTTGAGAATTGGTCTTCATATTATTCATTTGAATATCAGTACATACTCTGAAAAACTCTTCCTTTTCAGATTCATTTTGGTCAATGAAATTTTGATACTTTTTCCGATGTTTCATCCCAAAATTATCGTCTTCAGATAATTTTTTCAAATCCGTGAAATCACATCTTATACCATTTAAAAAATAGATGACAAAACCCTTATGAGGTTTCACGGTTAACCCATTAAAGCGAATATCATCCATTCTGGTTTTCAATGTGGGCTTGATTATCTTGACCCCCGGGGTATAAATTATTGTTTATACTTTCGATCTTTTCGGTGCACCCTTTCTTCCATAATGCCAAGCCATTTTTTATAAAATTGCCACGTACACTTTCTTCAGTTGCATCATAATAATACTTTGAAATAATAAGCAATCTTAATATTCTTGTATAATTATGCATATGTGGTAAGCAGTTTGCCCTTGTTCTTTTAAAGGTTCCAAAAAAGGAATTATCCAGTGGTGAATACCTTTTTTGCCTCTTTTTGGTGGCGTGAATATCAAATTAATGAATAATTTACGAGCTTTCTCAATAACTAATTTCGTTTTATGAGAAGATAAATTATCGAGTATCAATATATCACCTTTTTGAGTAAATTGTGAAAAATACTCAAGCCAAAAGATCATGAAATCTTCTGACATACCTCCAATTTTTTCACGCGATTTTGATGAATCTTTTTTTTTATTGAGATACGCATTGCGGGTTTCTATTATCATCGGTGCTAATCTTGCCCCGTCGGCTCGTATACATGCTACGAGTGTATCTCGTTGGTTAAACCCATGTGTTTTACTGAATGAACTTGAATTGCGAAGTTTAAATGATTTTTTTTGGAGTGTCAGAATGTTGGAACGGTGTTTCATCCATACACCATATTCGATCTGAAGTAAGTTCGTTCTCTTCAATATAATGGGTATAAGTTTGGAAAAAACGAGTATTATCTCTTTTTTTATCTTCTTCCGATTTGGGTCTATCTTCAACATGGTCAATTGATTTACAATATAAACCGCGCAAATTAATCCAGCGATAAACAGCTGCTCTACTGACACTTGTAGCCTTACCACTACGGTATTTTTTATTTTCTAGTAACCCAATGATGTGTCTTCTGATATATGGTCCTTTTTAAAGGTGCTACAATTTCAGGATACGTCTTTTCGTCACCTTCCATTACTAGATGCTTCTTGATCCAATCCCATAATATTGTATTGCCTTCGCGGTTGAGGGCAGATATAGAAGGATCTTGATACATTTTAATTACCTGACTTTTCCATTTGCGGATTGTGTCGTGTGGTACATCACGTTTCGAACCCAGTCTTTTCCAAGTTATGACACTGTCCATATATTCTTGAACTGTTTCGAACTTGAATTTTTTCTCATAACTTTTCCTTTTCCTCTTATTATGTGAATAATCCCGAGGTACTTCCGAAGAATACATTTTTCGTATTTCCTCTTCAGTAATAATTGTAATTTTTGAATTGTTGGTGTTTGGTTGTTTTCTTTTTTCAGACATAATTGAATGAAATAAAGAGTGTAATAAAATATTTTGTTGGTGGTTTGTTGAATTATTAATATAAAATCAATAATTCGAGTCTTATTATATTCTTATTCTAAAATCAATAATAAAAAATATAATAAGAATTTATCAAGCCCCTACCCCATTATTTTCGATAACGCCTTGATAAATTCTATTTTATATGGTTTATTAATATATATATATATATATATATATATAATGATTTAGAATGTTTATTTCATTCTATCGGTAAAATATACCAACATATGATTATAATCAAAGATCAAATCGGAATAAATGCTTATATCGAACCATTCAATTAGCTAGAATAAAAGATAATTCGATGTTTATTCTAGTATAAAAAATAAGGAGTCGAGTCAAACTTATTTTGATTAATTGAAAAATACAATACATAATTTAACCAGATATAATCTTTTGATTATAATCATACGTTGGTATATTTTATCGATAGATTGATCTAAACATTGGGATAACATGAGTTTATCCTATCATAGTAAACAATAAACGCGTTTAAAAATATTTATTGTTCTTTTTTGTTCAAAGTGGTACCTTTGATCAAAATTATCGATATTTTATCTTCGAACCAACAAAAGTGTGATAATATACATATTGTTGTTTAATCCCAAATAGTATATAACGAGGTGTTTCATGAGCTCTATCACACTTTTGAAACAATTTTATACAATTGGTATCAATTTCCACTTAATATATTCAAAGGGGAAAAAGTTATTTCTGATTATTGTCTATCGTGCTTAAAAAAACAAAATGTTTTCTAGGTGTACCAAATTTGTCTATCGTTTTTATTTAACAGGGGATATTAACACTATGTGTTAATATTATATTATAACCTTGTGGTACTTCTGTCAAGTTACCAGTGCAAAGTTAGCCCTGTTGGGTACCACTATCGGGCAACTCTACGGTAACTCTGTCGAGTTACCAGTGTAAAGTTAGCCCTGCTTAGTACCCTTGTCGGACAACTCTACGGTAACTCTTTCGAGTTATCAATGCAAAGTTAGCCCTGTTGAATACAATTGTCGGACAACTCTACGGTAACTCTGTCGAGTTACAAGTGCAAAGTTAGCCCTGCTGAGTACCCTTGTCGGACAACTCTACGGTAACTCTTTCGAGTTATCAGTGCAAAGTTAGCCCTGCTGAATACCCTTGTCGGACAACTCTACGGTAACTCTTTCGAGTTATCAGTGCAAAGTTAGCCCTGCTGAATACCCTTGTCGGACAACTCTACGGTAACTCTTTCGAGTTATCAGTGCAAAGTTATCCCTGTTGGGTACCCTTGTCGGACAACTCTACGGTAACTCTTTCGAGTTATCAGTGCAAAGTTAGCCCTGTTGAGTACCCTTGTCGGACAACTCTACGGTAACTCTGTCGAGTTATCAGTGTAAAGTTAGCCCTGTTGGGTACCCTTGTCGGACAACTCTACGGTAACTCTGTCGAGTTATCAGTGCAAAGTTATCCCTGCTTAGTACCCTTGTCGGACAACTCTAAGGTAACTCTTTCGAGTTATCAGTGCAAAGTTAGCCCTGTTGGGTACCCTTGTCGGACAACTCTACGGTAACTCTTTCGAGTTATCAATGCAAAGTTAGCCCTGTTGGGTACCCTTGTCGGACAACTCTACGGTAACTCTGTCGAGTTACAAGTGTAAAGTTAGCCCTGCTTAGTACCCTTGTCGGACAACTATACGGTAACTCTATCGAGTTACAATTGCAAAGTTAGCCCTGCTGAGTACCCTTGTCGGGCAACTCTACGGTAACTATGTCGAGTTATCAGTGCAAAGTTAGCCCTGTTGGGTACCCTTGTCGGACAACTCTACGGTAACTCTTTCGAGTTATCAATGCAAAGTTAGCCCTGTTGAGTACCCTTGTCGGACAACTCTACGGTAACTCTGTCGAGTTACAAGTGTAAAGTTAGCCCCGCTTAGTACCCTTGTCGGACAACTATACGGTAACTCTCTCGAGTTACAATTGCAAAGTTAGCCCTGCTGAGTACCCTTGTCGGGCAACTCTACGGTAACTATGTCGAGTTACCAATGCAAAGTTAGCCCTGTTGAGTACCCTATAGGGTAACTTCGGCGTGACTCTGTCGAGTCATATGTGTGAAATTAGCCCTATACTATAGCATATACACGTAGCATAAATGTGCAAAACCCCAATGGGTCCATCAACCATTGTGTTATATACTATGTGACATGGGGTGGGTGACCTATACATGTCAAGGGGTGAGCCATAGCCATAAAACTATGATTCGAGACCTGAGGTTTAAACCATATCAAACTTCATGACATGGTGTCCTCATGGTATAACATCAAAAGTACTTTTCGCACCACATTCCAGGATATCCAAATAAGCTAACAAAAGTTTTCATTTTTTCTAAAAAAAAAATTATTTTTTTTACAAAAAATGAAATGTCTTAAGAAATAGAGTTCGGAAAAAAATTTTGTTATTTTTTGGACTCTTTGTCATTTTTGAATAAAATGACAAAGGAAATAAAAAAATAACAAAGGAAATAAATTTTCTTTGTTATTTTTTTATTTCCTTTGTCATTTTTTTAAAAAAATTAATTCCTTTGTTATTTTTTTTTTCCGAGCATGGGGATTTTTACAAGGTGCTTTGTTATTTTTGAAAAAAATGACAAAGAAAATTTAATTCCTTTGTCATTTTTTCTTTGTGTTTAAAAAAATTTTTTCTGATCGTGATTTTTGATCAATTATTTGATTTCATACACTCAGTATTATTTTATCTGTGTTAAAATCGTCTGAAAAATCGATTTTTCAAACTCCAGAGTCTCAAAAACGTGTACTTTTCGAGTTCTGACGAGACATTAAAATTACTTGTATTTAGGAACGATTTTAATATATTTCAAAAAAAAACAAGTTTTTCTACAGTAAATTAAACAAAATTTTTTTGTTTTAAAAAAATCGAATTTTTTTTTGAAAAATTTTGGGAAAAAAAAATTGTGCCTTATTTTGAGAAAAAAATTTTGTGCCTTATTTTGAGATTTTTTTGTGCCTTAAATTACTACAAAAAGTTTGTGCCTTAAAAGTGAAACTGACTGTAAAGCTTAATTTATTTAATTAAAGCTTAATTAATTTAATTAAATGCTAATAAATTCAATTAAATATTAAATAATTTATTTAGCTATTAATTAATTTAATTATATATTAATTAATCTAATTAAATTTTAATTAATTTGATTAAATATTAATTAATTTAATCAAGATCTTAATTAATTTAATTAAATCTTACAGTCATTTTCACTTTTAAGACACAAACTTTCAACGAAATTTAAGGCACAAAAAATCTCAAATTAAGGCATAAATTCAGATTTTAGTCAAATAAATTGTAAAAAAAAATAATTACAAATTTTTTTGCCTTAAATTTGGTTGAAAGTTTGTGCCTTAAAAGTGAAACCGACTGTAAATCTTAATTAATTTAATTAAATCTTAATTAATCAAATTAAATCTTAATTACTTTAATTAAATACCAATTAATATAATTAAATCTTAATTAATTTAATTAAATCATTCAGTCAGTTTCATTTTTTAAGACACAAACTTTCAACCTAAATTAAGGCACAATAAAAATCTCAAATTAAAGCACAAAATTTTTATTCTAGTACAGTCAATTTCACTTTTAAGGCACAAACTTTCAACCAAATTTAAGACACAATTAAAATCTCAAATTAAGGCACAAAATTCAGATTTTAGTAAAATAAATTGTAGATAAAAAAAATTACAAATTTTGTGCCTTAATTTGTGATTTTTTTGTGCCTTAAATTTCGTTGAAAGTTTGTGCCTTAAAAGTGGAACTGACTGGAAAATAAATTGTAAAAAAAAAATTCCAAAATTTGTGCCTTAATTTGAGATTTAATTGTGCCTTAAATTTCGTTGAAAGTTTGTGCATTAAAAGTGAAACTGACTGTAATTTATTTAATTAAATACTAATTTATTTAATTAAATAGAAATTAATTGATACACTTAAATAAAAAGTAATTGATTCAATTAAATATTAATTATTTTAATTAAATATTAATTATTTTAATTAAATATTAATTATTTTAATTAAATATTAATTAATTAAATTAAATATTCAATAGATTAATTAAATATTAATTAAATTAATTTCTTTAATCTTTTAATAATTAATTAAATAAATGAATGCATTAATTCATTTTGTTCATTGTTTAATTATTATTGATAATAATAATAATAATAATAATAATAATAATACAGTCAGTTTCACTTTTAAGGCACAAACTTTCAACGAAATTTAAGGCACAATAAAAAATCTCAAATTAAGGCACAAAATTCAGATTCTAGTAAAATAAATTGTAAAAAAAAAAATTCCAAATTTTGTGCCTTAATTTGAGATTTTTTTGTGCCTTAAATTTCGTTGAAAGTTTGTGTCTTAAAAGTGAAACTGAGTGTAATAATAATAATAATAATAATAATAATAATAATAATAATAATAATAATAATAATAATAATAATACAGTCAGTTTCACTTTTAAGGCACAAACTTTCAATGAAATTTAAGGCACAAAAAATTCTCAAATTAAAGCACAAAATTTGGAATTATTTTTTTTACAATTTATTTTTACTATAATTTGAATTTTGCGCTTTAATTTGAGATTTTTTTTTTGTGCCTTAAATTTCGTTGAAAGTTTGTGCCTTAAAAGTGAAACTGACTGTAATAATAATAATATATATATATATATATATATATATATATATATATAAAACTTTTAAATTACAGTCAGTTTCACTTTTAAGGCACAAACTTTCTACGAAATTTAAAAAAAAATCTCAAATTAAGGCACAAAATTTGGAATTTTATTTTTTACAATTTATTTTTATCTATGAATTTTGTGCCTTAATTTGAGATTTTTTGTGTGCCTTAAATTTCGTTGCAAGTTTGTGCCTTAAAAGTGAAACTGACTGTAATCAATTTTTTACACAAATTACTAATTATTTAATTAATTTATTAATTTCTATTATAACTAATTAATTTAGTAATTAATTAATTTCTATAATACAGTCAGTTTCACTTTTAAGGCACAAACTAGCAACGAAATTTAAGACACAATAAAAATCTCAAATTAAAGCACAAAATTCAAATTCTAGTAAAATAAATTGTAAAAAAAAAAAATTACAAATTTTGTGCCTTAATTTGAGATTTTTTTGTGCCTTAAATTTCGTTGAACGTTTGTGCCTTAAAAGTGAAACTGACTGTAATTAATTAATTATTTTCTATTTTAATTAATTATTTCTTATGATTTATTTATTAATTAATTCATTCATCTTTATTATAAATATTTAACTAACTATTATATTATTTAATTGCTTCTAAATTAATTAATCTGTATTTTATTTCTAAATTAATCAACCAAACAAATATTAAATATAGAAATTTCAACCATTAATTAATCCTTCAATTTGTCAAAAGAAGGATCAGTTGAATTTTATCAAAAGTGTAAAAGAATTAGAAGAAGGTGAAGAAATATTAAAAAATCTTAGTTCTTTAATTTTTAAAAAAATTTCCAATTTAAAAAAATATTTTAAATGATTATTCAAATACGAATCAAATTAATAAAAATGAAATTAATTTTAATGTTATTGCCACAGAAAAACAATCTAACAATAATAATGAAATAAGAAATCATCATCACCCATCATCCACGCCCCCTCCCCTCACACCCACCAATGATATAAATGGAATTGCTATCAATAAAAATTTAAATCCATTTTTTAAGTTCGGATCTTTTTAATAATTCAAGAAAAAGAACTTTTTAATCATCCTTCACTTTCCAAAAATTCTGAAACATTTTTATATTCTGATTATGATTCTGATTCTGATTCAACGTCGGATTATGAATGGATACCACCTATTTCGAGTAAAACAGATTTACACCACCCAGTTATCACTACAAACACATCGACGATAAATGATCAAAATTCAACCAATTGTGATCATGGTCCAAATAAACAAAAACCAAACCAAAGAAATTGAACAAACCAAAAAAATATTAAAACCAAATAAAAAAATTATAATTTTTAAAACCAAAAAAAACTTATTACAAAAAATTATTTCCGAAACCAATGAGTATTATAAACCAACTAAATATCTCAAACGAAAAAAATTTCAAAAAAATGAAAATGTAATAAACTCATTTAATACCCGTTTCAGCTCAAGAAAAGAATATCGACTTTCAGAAAATTTAAAAGCACTTTATAAAAAAATCCATGAAAACGATAAAAAATGGCAAATCAAAAACAAAATCTCTCAAAAAAAAATTGCTGAAAATATTGAAAAAAAATCAAAGGTAAAAAAAAACAAAAAAAAACAAAAATTTTCTAATTTTTTTTAAAAAAAAAAAAAAAAATTTCAAATTTTTTCACCAAAAGTTTTTCTTCAATAATAACCAATTTTTAAATATGTTTTCAGAATCCACTTTGAAAAGAATTTCACAAACAACTTTTTTTAATGAAAATTTAATTTCTTCTTATAATTTTGATAAAATCCCTGAGGAAGAAATTCAAAATCAAGAAAAAAATTTAAATATCCAGGAAAAAAAATATAAAAAAACAATTATTCAACTAAAAAAAAAGAAACAAAAAATTTCTTTACCAAAATTTTTAACAAAAAAAAGGAAAACAGGAATTTAGTATTTATTTTAAAAAAATTCTCAAAAAAACAGGGTAAAAAAAAATTAAATGAAATTTCTAAAAATTTATTTATAAATCCAAAAACAGCCTATAAATGGGCTTTAAATTCTCAAAAAATGAAAATTAATTCTCAAAATAATCGATTATCAAGATCAAAATTATCGAATTATCAAATCCAATTTATTAAACCATTTTTTAAATGTTTGTACAAACAATGAAATTATCAATATTATAAGATCAAAATTTGATATTACAGTGAGTTCGTCCTTAATTACAAGATTAAAAAATAAATTTAAAATAAAGTTTCAACAATTAAAAAATCCAGAAAAATGTTTTTCGAAAAAATTTGACCTTATATGATAAAAATGAGATATCCAAATTAACTAAAAAATATGGAATCAAAATGATTTCTATATTTTTTGGAATTAACCATTCAACTTTAAAAAGATGGATTCATAAAGACATGAGAAAGAAAGCCCAAAAAAAAAAGAGTTCGGAAACGTGGCTCAAAATCCATATTATCAAAATATGATTTAATGAAATTAGAAAAATGGATTGATCATCAAAATGATACAGGTTATATTGTAAATTATAAAGCTGTTCAACAAAAAGTTTTTGAACTCTGTAATTGGAAACCTACTCAAAGTTGGGTTTCGAAAAAATTAAGATCAATGGGGTTTTCAAAACATAGAATCTCAAAAAAAAATCCCCAATGTTTTCAAAAAAATCATTTTAAAAAAATAAAAAAATTCAGAAAAGATGTTTTTAATTATTGGAAATTACACCACAATGAAAAAGAATTTCGTATTTGGTGTATGGATGAAACTGGGATATGGAATTCGAACACTAGTATATATACATATACTAGAAAAAAAAATCCAAAAAATAATATTCGAATAACGAAAAAAAATTTAAAAGATAGTTTTATAAGTTGTATTTCCCATTTGGGTGATCGAATGCCTTTGATAGGGATTAAAAGTTTACCGGCAAAATATCGACAAAAAAAATATAAAAAGGTTTTAGTAGAGCCTAGTGTTTCCGGTATGTGGTTAAAACATTGTTTGAAATGGGTCGATTGTTTTTTACAAATTGCTAAACCAGGCGATTTATTAATTTGGGATAATTTAAAATCTCATCATAATAAAAAAATAGTTGAAAAATTAGAAAATTCAAAAATTAAGATTTTATTTACTCCAAGTTATTCCGCGAGTTCTGTTAGTCCTCTTGATAATACATTTTTTTCAAATTTAAAAAATAAAATAAAAGATCTTTCATTTAAAAATTTTGAAGAAAAGGATTCAAAGGTTAGAGAAGCTTATTTGAGTATTTCTTCAGAAAATATTCAAAAGTATTTTTAGAATGTGTGGTCTCCCTTATACAAACAATCAAAATTTGAATTTTTCTCAATCTGGTGATCTAAGTTTGGAGACTAAAGATGAAAATATACCGATTACTAATAATAACAATTCGATTCGAAACAATATCCCAATAGAGACTAATCAAGAGTTAGAACCTAAAATTAATAGTTTATATATAGAATATTTTCATTTAAATGATATTTCATTAAACAGTATATCATTTGAAGATATTTAAAATTGTTAATTTTATGGTAATGATTTTAGGAAAAATTTAGAATTATTCAATTCACAATAATTAATTCTTTCACTGATATAAAGTCATTTTTTTTATTATTCTTTAAAAATTATTTATTTTCAAAAATATGGGTTCGGTTTCAACATTTTCTACCAAAAAATGTATCAAATTCTCTTATCGTTAAAATTAAATATAATTAATTCTTCTTGAATTATATTTAAATTCAATTATAAATGAATAAAATTTTATTTGAAATTGTTTTAATTAACAAATTACTTTAATTACGAAATATTTTTTTAGAACTGAATTTTAATTCAAATTTATCAAATATTTAGTTAATATTATTATTTTATTGTTTTTTTTTTAATTTAAAATTATTAATTGATTGGTTTTTTTTTTGAAATGCTGATATTATTTTTTTTTCTCGAATTTATTTCAAATAATTGATATTAATCCTCTAATTTAAAACGAAAAAACTAACCTGAAACAATAAACTGATAAAAAAATACAGTTAGTTTCACTTTTAAGGCACAAAATTTCAACAAAATTTATGGCAAAAAAAATCCCAAATTAAGGCACAAAATTTGGAATTTTTTTTTTTACAATTTATTTTTACTAGAATTTGAATTTTGTGCCTTAATTTGAGATTTTTATTGTGCCTTAAATTTCGTTGAAATTTTGTGCCTTAAAAGTGAAATTGACTGTATTTATTATTAAGAAATAGATTTTATTTATTTTTACTTATTTACCAATAATTCATTGAATCAAATAATTTGATGTGTTTTTGGTAAATAAAACAAATAAAAAATAAAACATTTTTTTATAAATATACATTTTGGATCTTTTATTGTTTTTTTTTTTGGAAATTAGATTATATATATATATATATATACATATATATATACAGTCAGTTTCACTTTTAAGGCACAAACTTTCAACGAAATTTAAGGCACAAAAAAAATCTCAAATTAAGGTACAAAATTTGGAATTTTTTTTATTTACAATTTATTTTTACTAGAATTTGAATTTTGTGCCTTAATTTGAGATTTTTATTGTGCCTTAAATTTCGTTGAAAGTTTGTGCCTTAAAAGTGAAACTGACTGTATATATATATTAATAGTTAACTCTCGTTCAATCGTTTTAAAAGTCCAAAATTCTTTCTCTTAAAAAAAATCTTATTTAATCAATTCAAGAAGAAATACCAAATTAGAACTATTTTATAATAAAAATGAAAACAATTGTAAATAAATTACAATACTCACAAAACAAAAAATAAATATTTATTTATAATAATAAATCAATTGGTGTGTTAAAAATTTTGGAGAGAGAAAAACAAATAAAAACATAATGATAAATTGGTTGAAATTCTATTTCAATATTGATCGATCAAAAGGTTAGATATAATCAACTAATTTTATTTGGGTTCTTCTAATTGACGGACCCAATTTCCCAATAATAAAAATCTTTTAAAAAATTTAGATAGAAAACAAAGTCGGGTATTTAAAAAAAAAATGAAATGAAAACAAAAAAAAAAAAAAATAGATGAAATAATGATAAAAATGTTTAAAAGATCAAAATTATTTCAAATTTCAATGAAATTTTATTATTGTAATTGTGTTGAATTTGTTAACTGTGATGAAAATTTTGAATTTTTGTTTAAATAGATAGATAGATAGATAGATAGATAGATAGATAGATAGATAGATAGATAGATAGATAGATAGATAGATAGATAGATAGATAGATAGATAGATAGATAGATAGATAGATAGATAGATAGATAGATAGATATATCTATAATAAAATTAAAATCAAGATTTAGATTTAGATTTAGAAATATAAATAGAATATAATAAAAAAAAATAGATAAAAATTAAAATAGATATATAAAGATAGAGATAGAGATAGAGATAGAGATAGAGATAGAGATAGAGATAGAGATAGGGATAGAGATAGATTTGAATACAAATAGAAAATAAAATAAAAATACTAAATAAATAATTAAAATTGATTGTCTTAATATTATTAGATTATTATTTTAAATTTAATTAGAGTAAAGTTAAAAAGAAAATGATTTTTATTTTTATTCTATTTAAAAACAAAATCTAATTTAGTGATGTTATTAGAATTAATTTAAATTATTTAGACAAAAAAAATATAAAAAAATTATAAAAAAAAATTTTTTTAACAAAATTGGTGGGGGAATCTTTACAATTATTATATAAATATAATTGTTATACCAATCTGTTGGGCGCTTATATTAATAAGTGGGTGATTCCAATTATTTTTTGAAGAAACTCAAAAAATAATAATTTAATTATTTTCATCTATGTTTTATACAAAACAGTACAGAAATGAAAATATAACAACCCTCTATATTTGTTTGATTGGTAACAAATATTAAATGGTATATCTACCATGGGTTTAAATAAGATTAAAGGTGGGTCATTCCATGACCTATTTTCTAATCTTATTCAAAATAATAAAAAAAATATATATATTCTTCTTTTTTTTTATATTTTCTTTTTAATTTTACTTTATTACTTGAATTTTAATCAAGTAAAATATTGATAAATAAATTGTTTTTCGTTTTTTTTTTGATTTTAATTATTATCATTATTATTGAAATTAATATTATCCTGATATTATTCTTTATTTTTATTGTTTTTTGTGTATTTTTTTAATAATTCAGATATTGGTAATATTATTTCGAGTATGGTAATAATTCAAATCTTTTTTATTTTTTTTATTTTTTTTTATATGAGTGAATAAGTAGAGTTGTTATTGTTTCAGAGATTGGGTATAACACCTTTAAAAAAACTTGAAGATAATTGGTTTTAAAATTTTAAATAAGATGTTGACAGAGGAAATTAAATTCTTCAAACAATATATTTTAAAACTGGGTATCTTCATTTTTTAAAAAATTAATACCTTTAAAAGAGTTCGGTTATAGGCTACCGAGAGATAAATAAGAGTTGTTTAGAGTTGTTTTTTGTTTAAATATGGATATTTTAAAAATTAAAAATTATGATTTTTTAAGGGGGGGTGCTACATGTCGAACCTTAAATATTAATATTGGAATCTGAAGAAAAAAAAATTATAATATTTTCATTCATTTATCAGTATACAAACAAAATTCACATCTCAAGAATTAAAATAAAATATCCAAACCCCCAATTCGAGTAAAAGGGAAATTAATTATTCCAACTAATTTTCAGAATTACTAATTTGAAATATTACAGGTTTTATAAATCTTTTTTTGGAAAGTTGAAGGAAAATTTTATTCAATTTATTTTGCGACTAATAGTATGCCATATTGTCTAAATTTAATTCAGAATTAGTTAATCCCAAAGGCATCTAATTATTTCAAACCAAAAATCTAAATAGAAATTCTGAAATAATGGCCCACTATAAAATATTAATGACAGCTATTGTCTTAAAGAATATAGAACAAAAAAATTTTCATTTTATTTTCTTCTTCTTTGGAGTTGTTTATTTTTTTTTTCTCATTTTTGAAATTTAAACAAATAACAAAAACCCTTTCCTCAAACGAAATTCAAAAATAACATAGCACCCTTTCTCCAAACAAAATACATAAAAAAAACAGAAAATATAATTAATTAATTTTTAATAAACACCTTAAAAGAATGTTCTTTCAAGGTAATTGGTTTCCCTCGAATACATTAGGATCAGTACAACAGCAACCTATAAGAAATGTGATTCCAAATTTTTCTCTCTCAAACGTTCCCGATACACAATTTCCAGATCATTTTAACACTAACCAAGAAAATATCACTCAGCCTGAGACTCTAAAAGATTCTTCATTTATTGGCTTAACTAACTATAACGTGAGCTGTTATTCAAATTCTCTTTTCCAGGCATATTTCATGTTACCTGTATTTCGGAGATGGGTTCTCAATTCAACAACATTAAAAACTAGGATATTATCAAAACAAAGCGAAGTTCTTGATTCAATTTTAACTGATAAAACAAACGAAAAAAAAGAAAAAGATAAAGAAAAAGATAAAGATAAAGAAAAAGAAAAAGAAATTGATTCTGAAAAAGAGACCGGGCCTAAAGACAAAAACAAGATTGAAAAGGAAAACAAAAACTTTTATCCAGACAACATCCCTGAAAAGAAATTAAAATTAATGAAAGAACTACGTTATTTATTTTCGTCGCTTTTAATACGCAAAAAATCCTTTGTTGACGCCACACAAGTTGGCGCAACTGTACTAGAATTTGCTGGTAAAAAAATGTTGCCCGGAATGGAACAAGATCTTGATGAATTTAACACCAAATTTCTCGAAATGTTAGACCTAAAACCTGAAACCCCAAAAGACGAACAAGAAAGTGAAAAGGAAAAAAAAAAGAAAAAGTACAAAGACAAAGATACTAACAATCACAAGAAAGTAGATCTCAAAATGGCTGAGTTTGAAAAGAAAAATTGTCAAAAATCATTTGTTGAACAAATGTTTTTTGGTATTATGAACATTTCTCATTTCCGAGCCGACGGCAAAGGAAACCAAAACCCAAAGCCCAACCACAATCGTTTTTTGGTATCAAGCTACCGATCGAAAAAGAAGATTTTTATGGCTGTATGGAAAGCTATTGCAATTCCAAATGCCAAAAGAAGTTTGATGGATCTAAAGAAATGGTTGACGCCATCCAACAATACCGAATTCAAAGAATCCCACCAATCCTAGTATTTATGCTAGGGAGGGTAGTATATGACAAAACAAATTTCAAGGCGCAAAAGATCAATAAAAAATTTACTTTTGATAAAGAAATATATATGGACAAATATTTAGTAAAAAATGTTGACTTGTTGAAAAAAAAAAAGCAAATCGAATCCGATTTAAATAAGAAACTTGCTCAATTCCAAAATGAATTAGATGATCTCCAAAATTGGAACAAAACCAATAATTCAATTACCCGATATATTGATGTTGCAATCAATTACCTCTCCGAAAACAGCCAATCTGAAAATGAAATACAGCAACTTTTAACACAAGAAAAAGAAAGTTTAAATCAACAAATTAACAATTTAAAATCAAAGATCCACAAAATTAAATTTCAAATCGAGCATTTATATGATGATTTGAAACAAGTGAAATACCGAATACATTCAATTATTATTCATTTTGGTGATCCTAATCGAGGTAACTTTTTGATTTAATTATTTTTTTTTACTAATATATTTTTTTTTATTTTTGACATCATTAGCATGAAAAAATAAAAGTGAAAAAAAAAAAGTTAGACAAAACTACTACATTACTTAACCTTTCATCCTTATTAATAAAGTTTGTTCACAATATAATCAAAATTACATAACTTTAAATTCATGAGACTATTGTATTTATTGTTGTTAGTATAACCAACTTTTTTAAAAGTCTCTAGTCTAGAAAAAAAGGCATTTTCCGGGTAAAAAATTACAAATAAATGGAAGTATGAATTATAGTTTAATTCAATCTGGAGATATTTACTTTGACAGATAATAACGAATAGTTTTGAAAACATTGTACTCATCTAATAAAACCGAAACAGAGAAAAAAAATCCCTAATGATAATTATTGGAAGTTTCCGTCAAGTGTCTGTCAAGTGCCGTAGAGTGCCTAGCTTTTCTTGAGGTTTTCTGTTTTATTTGTGAAGTGTCATCGTTTTTTTTTTACTTTTTGAAATAATAAGAAAATTTCTCAAATTTTCTTTTTATTACAAAAATTAAAAAAAACCTAACGAAAGTGTCCGTCAAGTGCCTAGATTTTTTTTAATTTAAGAAATTAAAAGAAAATTTTTGAAATTTTCTTTTTATTTTTTAAATTAAAAAAAATTGAACGATGGAGTTTTCCAAAATTCAAAGAATTGAGTAAAATCAAAGATTTTACTCTATTCTTTTAAATTTTGGAAAACCTAACGAAAAGTGTGCTAGGTTTTTTTCATTTTTTGAAATAAACAGAAAATTTTTCTTATTTTATGTTTATTACAAAAATTAAAAAAAACCTAACGGAAAATCAAAAAAAAAATATTTTTTTCAATTTAAAAGAACAAATAATTCCATAATAGTCAAAATAATTGGTTATCCGTTTGAAATATATTTATTAAATTTCCAATGCTTTTAAAATTTTGATTTTAACCTTTTAACTGTGAAGATCATAATATTCAAATTTTTTGCTATTAAATTTGAAAAAAATCTTACTGGAAAATTGAATTTTCCAACATAAATTTTTAAATACCAGGAAAAATAATTTTTGATCCAAGCTCTTTTATTAACCAATAGTGTTTATTATAAGTGAAGTTATCAATTAGTCAAAAATTAGCAAATTTTTAATTTTTTTTTGAAAAAATTTTTTCATGATAGTGATGTCTCCATGTAATAATGTATTATATTAATTCTCCCTCCAACTTCAGGTATAGTTTACTCACTAATAACATTTGTTATTTATTTTTTAAAATTTTTTTCTATGAATTCTGAAATTTCTTTGATTTTTCGGATTTTGTGAAAGAATCTGAACCTGAACAGAAAATAATTTAATAAATATTGATATGGGTTTATTTTGCATAAGTTGTTAAATATTTAACAATTTGTGAAAAAAAGTAAAACAGAGAAAAAAAGTAAAAACACAATTTTTAAGTGGGAACCTTAATAGAACCGGGAAAACGAATAGTAAAATCAATCAAAAGAAGAAATTAATTAACCTCAAAGAATAATTGTGTTATTTTATTTTCAACAATCAAATCAACAAAGACAATTTAAATCGACTTTATTATTCAAAATATCATCAGTTCTTTTCGAGATCTTGAAAATAGTCGAATTTTTTCAACGAATTTTTAATAATAAACTCTTTTTCAAATAAAAGAGCACATAAAATTTCAAGAATTATTTATAATTGAATCAAATTAATTCTATTATCATTCTAAAATCTAAGAAACGCTTTAAAACATAAAAAAACACTCAAAGGAATCTTTAAAACCCATTTAAACAAAATAATAAAAAATTAAAATTCAATATTTTAAAAATTGGTGTGCACTTTCATTTGAAATGAGAAATCTCTTTTTGTAAACTCTCAAGAAAAAAAATATAAAATCTATAAAAACCTTTGATCAAGACGAATTGAGAAAAAGTTCTTTACAACTTATTGATAATTCTTTACATGGCCAAACTTTTGTTCTTTAAAGTCTCATTTTCAAGATAAAGCCATAATTTCATCTGGGTATTTTGTTGGAATTGTTTTTTGACTTTATTTTCTCTTTTCTTTGTTCCATGCATCAATCCAATAATGGTCTTTCTTAATTCCTACATCTATCTCATTCGAAATCAAACTTAAACTGTTTCCATTTTTATACACTGGTAGATTATTTCCAAATTGGAAAATTCTTATCTTGCTTTTTCATTTTCCAACTGTTCAATACCTAAAAATAAAAAATCAAAAAATCAAAAAATGAATAATTAAAATGAAAATCATCAATAAGTAATTATCTTAGTACAATCAAATTTGATGGCATTGATGATTTGAGAGGCGTGCCCTTTTGTTTGAAAAAGAGTTTAAGTTAATTAAAGAAAACCCCATACCAAAAGATATTATTCTAAAAACATTTATTATGTTTAATCCTCTATTTTGTCTCGAGTCACCGGTTTTTTCTTTTATTTATTGATCTTACTTTTCATTTTCAGGGTTCTATTAAGGTTTCAAATAAAAATTGGGTTGAGCTTTTTTTACTTGTTGAACTTTTTTTACCTAAATGGTTATATTATTATCAATCAAATCAACAAAAACAATTTTTTGATCTCCTTTTTTAAACATAATCTTGAATATTAGTTCTTTTGGATATCTCAAATATAGTCAAGTTTTTGAACAAATCTTTTATTAATAGATAAATCAAAGAAAAACCCCTAACTAAAAAGATAGTATTAAAAAAACTGTTACCATTTTGGAAAAAAAGTGAAACACGGTTTTTAACTGGGAACATTACTGAAAATGAAAAATTAAAATCAATAAAAAGAAGAAATAAATTAACTTCAAATAATAATACATTATATTATTTTCAATCTAACCAACAAACACACTTTAAATCCACTTTCTTAACAAAATTTGGGGTGTAGTTTTGGAGATCTCAAAAATAGTCAATTTTTCGAACAAATTTTTAATAATTGATCAATCAAAGAAAAACCCATACCTAAAAATAGTATTAAAAAAACTGTTATTGTGCTGAATACTTCATTTTGTCTTTATTTATTTTTTATTCTTTTTTTAATCAATCTTACTTTTCATTTTCAGTAATGTTCCCAATTAAAAACCATGTTTCACTTTTTTTCCACAACGGTTATTATGTTTAATCTTCCATTTTTTATTTAATCATTAATTTTTTCTTTGATTAATTAATCTTTTCATTTTCAGGGTTCTATGAAGGTTTCCAATCAAAAACAATGTTTTCACATTTTTTCAAAAATGGTAATATGAATTTTGAAATTAAATTTTGCCTTTTTTTTTCTCAAAATTTAATAAATATATAATATAAGCTATTTCAAAAAAAGAGGGGAAAATCTAATTTAAAATATTTTTTTTAAAATTCAATTCTAATATCACTATTTAAAAATCCAAAATTTATATTCATTATTAATTGATTCTTCATAGTAATTCAATTTGTTTATTTGAAATAGAACACTTTACGAAAATCAAGGATCAAAATTTCTGATCACAATTTTATATGATATTTTTTTAGGGCATAAAAATTGGTTAGAGTATATTTTCTGATTGATTATAAAAATTATTTCTTTCTAAATAGGTTTAATCCTGATAGAATTTCTCATAAAAGTTGAAAACTTATAACTAAATTTTATTGTTTAAAAAAATGTTTGTATCTTTATCATATCATCCATTTTTTTATTCAAATTGGTTGTGTATTGTTTTTAAAAAAATTCAAAATTTTTTTTTTATTTTTTTAAAATATTTTGGTAAACATATTTTGAAATACAAACAATAGACAAGTGATTCAATTAGTATAAATATTCTACTTAATTTTAAACTCCATTCCAAAAATTCGTACACACCCAAAATCAAAAATAGGTAAAAAAAATAAAACTCAATTTATTGTATTTTTACAAACATAATATTAAATCAGGTTTAAATAACCTAGTATTAATGTTTTTATATATAACCATTTTTATCCAATTAAAAAAAAAAATATAAAACCAAAAAATAAAAATCAGTCTGTGTCCAAAATGATGAAAGGAGTGTAATAAAAAATTGTATTGATAAACTTGTTGAAATTTCGCCAACAATTATTGATCGATCCAAGTTTAGATACCATCAACTAATTTTATTTGGAGTTCTTCTATTTTGAACAACTCAGCCTTAACAAAATATCAATCCTTGAAAAAAATTTTTCGATCAAACGAAACAAGTTACTTAATTCAAAAAAATAAAATGAAAACAAAAACTAAAAAATGAAAAAATGATTTTCCTATTTTTCAAAAATGAAAATTATTTCCAATTTGAATTTAATTGTATTATTGTGGGTTTTATTCATTAAAACTGCACTGTGTTGACTGGAAAACAGTATATTATCAATATACATAAATACAAATCAATAAAGAGAATTATTTTTTGTTTATTTCTATTTTAGAAATATTTTTCTATAAAGAGTTATAATTGATACCGTATAAAAATTTCTGTATTAATTCCAATATTTAATTCATTAACTAAAATAAAAAATGAAAGTTAAAGATTTTTTGAAATTAGAACATTACAAAATTTTACACTGGAAGGCATTATATATAATTTTTTAACAATTTTTTTTTTTTTTTTTCTTTTATTCAATTATTTAAAACCCAACAATCACCTTTAATCCCATGATAAAAATATATTCATCTATCTACACACACACACACACACACACATTAACATACCCACTTCATTATAAAAACAATAGGACATTATTATTCATATACATTTGACGAAAAAAACTAAAGATGGTTAAATTTTAATGATAGAAAGGTCACTGAAATTGATGAAGAAATTGTTTTTAAAAAATCATATGGAGACTCAAAAGAATCTGCAAATGCTTATTGTTTAATATATGTAGATTCCAAGTATTATTCAGAGACTCATGAAGATATTTCAAGCCATATAAATTTAATACCAAAAACATTTAAGACATTAATCAAAAAAGACAATGAAGAATTCTGTAAATCCAAAATGAAAACCAAGCTAAAAAAATTTGGGAATGAACTTAACCAACGATTTCAAAATGCCAAAAATCAAATGAAAAAACTATACCCTTCAACACCAATAAGATTATATTCAAAAAAGGATTATTTCTTAATGAACGGGAACTATTCTTATGCAAAGTATTTAATAGCAAATCAACTTTATTCACAACAATATAAAAATGTTGATCTCAATTGTATAAACCCATCAATGCTTAACAAACAAATAAGAAAACAATGTTTAAATGACCAATTATTCCAAAACAACCAAATAGATAAATATGAATTGGAATATTCTAATTATTTAAATAAACTTCGAATTCTTGGTTCTGGATTAAAAAATTTTCATAAAAATAATCATGTTAATGTACTTAAAATATTTACTTACCTAACAGATATGATTGATTTAGATATGACAAAAAAACAAAATAATTGTATTAACAACAACAGTAACAACAAAAATGAAAACATTGTAAAAAATAAAATTATGTAAAATTTATTTGAAAAGGTTTTATTATATCTGAAAGTCGTTATAGAAAAAATATTTAAACAAACTACAAGTTTAATTAATATAAAAAACAAGTCCTTTGATCTTCAAAATTCTATTGAAGAATTGAAAAAACATCTCAAAAATAATCTTTTAGCATGTAAGATCGCAATTTTAATTTACCAAATAGAAGAAAAAAATCACTGGATAGATCAAATGATTGGCAACATTGAACATCCTACAATCGAAAAAATGTTAAAAGGATGGAAAAAAACAATACCATTAATAAAGAAATACAAAGAAAGTCATAAAATTTCATTGCAAATTGAAGAAATTTTATCAAGAAAGGTGTTAATTACAAAAGAAGAAATCCCATTATCTTCTGTTACAACTATTTATATCTTCGTAAATTTAGAAAAAGATTTAAAAAAATATCTATACAAAGTTAAATTAAGTAATCGTAAAGAAATTATGAGAATTCAGCATTATGATTCAATCAATTAATATAATATATTTAATTGAATTTATAAATTTCTAAAGTTTTATTTTTATTTTAAAAGATAATAATTTACCATCCTTTTTTTTTATCGTTTCTTTTTCTTTTCCACATGTTTTTATTATTTTTTATTCTCATATATTTTCTTTTCTCTCTTTCTTTTTTCTGTGTTTTTTATACCTTAATATAAAATACTCTAAATAAAAAATAAAATAGAATAAAAAATACCTCAGATGATTTTTTTTAATTTATTTCTAATTACCAGATTTATTTTTATAGTATTATTTAACAAATCATCTGAAATCTTTTTATATATTTTTAAAGAGATTGAATATTGAAATATATTAACTGTTGTGGAAAAAAAGTGAAACTGGAAAAAAAGTGAAACTCGTTTTTTTCATTGGGAATTTTACTGAAAATGAAAAAGTAAAATCAATAAAAAGAAGAAACCAATTAACTTCAAATAATAATACATTATATTATTTTCAATCGAACCAACAAACACACTTTAAATCTACTTGATTTATCGTAATTTTTTTGTAGTTTTGGAGATCTCAAAATTAATCAATTTTTTGAACAAATTTTTAATAATTGATCAATCAAAGAAAAACCCAGACACAAAGATAGTATAAAAAAAACTGTTATTGTGGCGAATACTTCATTTTGCCTTTATTTATTTATTTATTCTTTTTTTCATTGATCTTACGTTTAATTTTCAGTAATGTTCCCAATTAAAAACCATGTTTCACTTTTTTTCCACAACGGTAATTTTTATTTCAAAACAATTATTTAATTAAAGACTTTAATTTTTTTTTTATCAATTTAACTTTTTTAACCTCAGATTGAAAAGATAAATATGCAAGTGTTGCTTATGATTTTTTTGTGTATATTTTTTTTTCAAAGTTCAACCTTTTTATCTAATGTTTTTTTAAAATATAAAGAGAGAAATTTTAATAAAAGTATAAGTGAATTTTATTTTATTAAATAAGATAATGAGTCTTGAAGAAGTAAGTATTTATTTAATTATAATTATTTTTAAAAAGTAATGTCCCATTTAAATTGTATATTAGATATATTACAATTGTTTTAATTTACCCACTGATTAAAAATAGTTTAGGATGTTTTTATTAATTACAATTTTGTTTCTTGGAAAATTACAATAAATATGAAATTCATTAGTTAACATTATTCGAAAATAATAATTAAATAGATTTTAAGAGATTAATAACCATATTATTTTTTTCAATAAAGGCAATAGTGTACTTATTTTCATAAAAATATAAGGAAAATTGGTAAAAAATGACATTATCAGCTTTAGTTACTTGAAATATCTTTTTTTAATAACTAATTTGACAATTAATTTTTAGTATAAAAAAATTATTTTTCAATAACGAATTTTTGGATTGAAAAATACCAAAGAAAAGTTTTTAAATATATTTTAATTGATGGAAATCTCACTCTAAGTAATTTCTAATATTTTATATATAGATAATCTGAAAAATAAAATATTATTATAAAAATACAAGAAAAATAAATCAAATCTTAAAGTTAGAAGATTCAGAAAATATTTTATAATTATTTTATCTTTAAATAATTGAAAGATTATATCTCCTAATCTTATAAATTTCAAAATAATAAAAATTAAATTATCAGTATAGAAAGGACGAACCGATATTATCGTTATAATCAGGTATTTGATAATATTTTTTAATCTATTTACCTTATAATTCTTATTTTGAATTTGTTTTTTTTTTTTTGTTGTAATATTTAAAATTTTGAGAAATAATAATAAGTCCTATTGATGTGTTTAATCTTTGAGAATTATCCATCTACTAAAATAAGTAAGATTTGATATTACTTCTTCGTTAAAAATAATCAAATTAGTGTTTCGATTTTTTTTTCTGTTTTGAGTTGATTTTCATAGGCTTTAAAAAAAGTGTTTTTAATTTAATGATTTTGCGATTTTTTTTTGTTTTACAAAATGAAAAAAATGAAATAAACTGTGTTTGTCTATTAAAAAAATTAAATTTCTTTCAAGTTTAAAATAATTATTGTCTTTTTTTTTTAAGGATAGTTTTTTTACGGTCGAATTATCGAAAAATTTTAGGTTATATTTTTAAAAAACTATTTTTGTACATTTCGTTGACACGTATTAGGATTTCTTTCTTCTTGAAAATATTTTATTTTTGTAATAATTTGAAAATATCGTGGATTTTGAACTTATCCAAATTTTGAAAAAATCAAGCTTTCATTTCAAAAATAATAATTCTTTTCTGAAAATATTATAAAAATTGAGAAGTGTATAAATTTTATTAGTTTTTTTTTACTTTATTTTTCGATTTCAAGACATGTAAAAATTTTTTTGGAATTTGATATAAGATTTACTGGAAAATTTTTTTTTGGGTTTTAGTTCCTAATTCAAAATACAATTTAATTTTAATTTTATTTTTCAAATTTTAGAACTGAAAACTCCATATTCAATAAAAGTATAATAAACTTTCTTTTTTGACAACCTGTATTCTTTATTTCATTTTAAAAATAATTCAACTAAAGTCAGATTTTTTCAAAGTAACCATTTCAAAAATTTCATTTTTTTAAATTTGTTATTTTTGTTTATTTCAAAGTTTTTAATTTTAAGATTTAATAATCATGAGTTTAATTCTCTTAGCTGACGAAGTTTGTAAATCAAGTTCGTATTTTTATGGGTATGTTTGCTTGGATCAATTCTTTTTAAAATTTTAATTTTCTATTTCTTGTTGATTTATTCAGAAATTAAACGCCTTTAACGCAATTACACTTACTTAAATCATAATGAAACAACAAAAAACAAAAAGATTTTTAGGAACAGCTGTTGCATTAGTTTTTGCTGTTTTAGGTTCTGCTTATGGTGTTGCTAAAAGTGGGTAAGCTTTTTTTCAAATTCTTTTTATAAAAAATAAAAAAAATAGAAAAAAAGAAAAAAATTTATTTTTTTTTCTTTTTTTCCTTTTTATTTTTGTTGATGTTCCTTTTTTAAAAACCTTGTTTTTTATTTTTTTTTTTTCTTCAATGTCTTTTTAGTGTTGGAATATGTGCAACTGGTGTAATTCGACCAGAACAAGTGATGAAATATGTAATCCCAGCTATCATGGCATCCATTGTCGGAATTTATGGATTAATTATTGCTGTTGTCATTGGTACAACACTTGATGAAACAAATTATTCTTCTTATAAGTCCTTTGCAGATCTCAGTGCAGGATTAAGTGTTGGGCTCTCTGGAATCGGGGCAGGTGTTTCATTGGGTATTGTCGGTGATGCAGGTGTTCGTGCATCAGCACAACAACCCAGAGTATTCACAGGAATGATGTTAATCTTAATTTTTGCAGAAGCACTCGGTATCTATGGCTTAATTGTTGGTTTGATTCTAAGTCAAAGAACAACAAATGTGAAATGTACAGCTGCAGTGTAAAATTGAAATTCCTTTCATACACCCTCTCAAATTTTTATTTATTTTTTTTTACACACTCAAACTTTTATTTTTTTAAAAAAGACACAAAACAACAAAGAAGTTTATCACAAAAATTTAAAAATCATGAAATACATTTTTTTATTTGACACTAACAAGATCAAGATTAACTTTATAAAAAAAAAAAAAAACCCAATAACCTAAAAATTTTTACTTTTTTCGTTTTTTCCTTTTATTGTTTTTTTAAAGAATTTCATATTTTTGATTATTTCAATCTTGAATAAATAATAAAATAATTAATTACGTTTTTTTCAATCTAATTTATGATACACAATTGATTTGTTTCAAAGTCGTTCAATTAAAAATACGAGCAAGATCCTGAGATTTTAGATTATTATTGCCATTTGGGAAAAAAAATTGAAAAAGGAAAAAAAGTTTCAAAACGATTTTTAATTGGAAACAGAAACCTTAATAGAACCTGTAAACGAAAAAGTAAAAATCATTGAAACCAAGTAATAAATTAACTTGAAAGAATAATTTATTATATTTTATTCATGTCAAATCAACAAATACCATTTAAATCTACTTTTTTATTAAAATAAGATGATAAGTTCTTTTCGGAGATCTCAAAATAATCGAATTTTTTGAACAAATTTTTAATAATTGATCAATCAAAAGAAAAATCCATACCAAAAGATAGTATTATAAAAAATGGTTATTTGTTGAATACAACAATTTATCATTAATCATTTATTTTTTCTTTTATTAAGAGATCTTACTTTTATTTTCAGTAATTTTTTCAATTTTAATTTATGTTGGACACTTTTTTTCTCAAATGGTCATTAATAAATCTAGGATGAAAAAAAAAAAAATTTTATTTCAATTTTCAAAAATCAATATTTCATTATGATTTTATTTTTTCCAAATTAAATCATTACCATCTAAAGATCGAAACTATTTTTATTGGCAGATTAAAAAAAACCAAATTAGTTTTTTTCATTTTTTTTTCACTGTTGTATTTACCTTTTGTTTGGTAGAAGAGTTATAAAGGAAAAAAAAAAATAAAATGATTAATTGTTAATTCTGAGATACTTAAAAATGACAGTATATGTAACAAGAAAATAAAAAAGATAAATAATATGCAAAAAAAATATCAAGAAAAAGTAAACATATTTGATCAATAAGAAAAAAAATTACTGCTAATACATACCTACCTCTCAAATGATCACCCACCTTCACATAAAACTATAAAGTATCAAATTTGGAAATAAATGTATTACTGTTGTATTTTTGAAGGATTCTTAATGGTACCTGGTATAAGTGGGTTTACTTTATTTTTTACATATTTCTGTATATTCAAAAACAATTCTCAAATTATATATATATATTTTCAACTTGTTTTAACAATGTTTTTTTTTTTTTTTTTTCAAGAAAAACGAAAATACTTTAAGAGCTAAACAATTAAGCCGATTCAAATTTAAATATTTTGATATATTAAAAAGATAATTAAGAGGATATTTTCCAAATAAATTATTCATACACATTATATGTGCATTCCTTTTCTCTTGATTAAGATGGATATATTCTATTTTCAACCCATTAAAATAAATTATTTTTTTCAAGTAGTGTTTTTTTATGTTTTTATTTTATTATTGGATTGTAAATAGTATATCCACACAAAAGGATAATATATAGTATTTGTTTATTGAAAAATTATCGAATTTTGCTAAGGTAACAGTACATAAAGACTGATAAATGACTTAAATAACAACCAATAATGTATGAAAAAATATCTTGGTGTATTTCTAAAGGTTTCTTAAAGTATTTTTTTGAGTAGATTGCATAATAAAAACAAAAAAATACCTTTTTTTTTTGAAAAAATAATTTATTTATTAATATTCTTATTGAGAGAAAGGAGTAATTAAATAAAATTTTGGTTATTGAATTGTTTTTAAAATAAAATTAATGAATATTTTTATTTCTTTAATTTTTATTTCTTTATTTTTTTATAATTTTGAATAATTTTGTAGTTTAATTAATTGACCATTAAATTTAATTAAATACAAATATTTTTTGGATTTCAAGAAATAAAAATTATAATTATAAAAAAATAAAAAAAGATAAATAATAATTCATATTAAAATTTAATTTCAATACAGTCGATTTGACTATTAGTAATTACGGGACAATATGGGCATTTGAATTTAGTTTTTCCATTTTCAAGAAGAGTTTTCATAGACGATTTTGAAATTACATGGCCACACTTTAACAAAACAGGTGGATTTTTTTGAGTGGAGCGTTCTTTGGAAACAGGACAAATAAAGGATGAATGGAATTTAAAATTATTGGCAACTGGTATTTCCATTGGCAATTCGTCTCCTGTTTTTATTGGAATTAGCCCTGAAACTTTTTTCAAAACTGAAACAGCAGATTCCCCGGCTTGGCATAATAATTCTAAAGGAGAGTGTGACGGAATTTCCGCAACTAAACAGTAAATTTCTATAAATTCAGAATGTAATTGTAACCAAACTGATCCATCAAACAATTCTGGGAATCTTCTTTTCGCAAAGTCATTTGAATAAACAAGGCAACCAGCCAATTGTTTAATTTCTTTCATATGGGTCAAAGCAAATTTTTTAAACCACTTCTGAGAATATTTTATTGCTTCTTTTATTTCATTTTTCAAAAGTATATTTAAATAAAACGCCTTATGCAATTTAAATTCAAAGGAGTGTGTCCTTTTAATGATTTGTTTTTGTTGGGTATTGTTTTTTTGACTATTTTCTTTTCCTTTTCCTTTTCCTTTCTCTTTTTCATCTTGTTCTTCATCTTTTTCAATTTCTATTTCAATTTCAATTTCTTTTTCTTTTTGTTCTTCTTTTTTTATTTCGATTTCTTTTTCCATTTTGATTTCTGTTTCATTTTTGCTTGTCTCTTGAATTAACTTTTTTTTTACTTCTTTTTCTTTAACACTATCTTTTTCTCGGAGTTGTAGTGTTTGGTGAACCCAATTTAATGCGCTGCTTATATCTCTTTGATCTAATTGGTTAAGAATTTGATGCATTTGAACCATTAAATCACGAAAGCCTTCTGGGATTTTGGATCCAGAATCCTGAACAAATTGATCAGCAAGCTCAAAATCACCAATACGATACAAATGCTCTGCAATAAGCTGATCAATTAATTCCCTTTCTAATTTTTTGGATGTTAAAAAAGGAATTTCATTTGATGGTAAACTTACTAAATGCTTACCAACTTTACTTAGCACACGATGGTAGTCCTTTTGTGATTTTTTTATTGTAATGTCTCTCTTTTCTTCGTGCAACGAATCTTTCCATTCATTCAGAATTTGAAACATCATTTCTTCGTCCTCAGACATTGCAGAGACAAACTCAACAGCACTTTCTAAAGACTCTAATGTGAACCTTAATTGAGTGTCTGTTTCTTGTAAAGTTTTTTGGTGAGTTGTTTTTAATTCTTCAATTAAAATTTCCATTTTTTAATTTATAGTTTTTTTTTTTTTTTTTTTTTGATTGAAAACAAAAGAGAAAGGTTTTTTTGTTATTGTTTATTTTTTGGTTTGTATTTTGCTTCAATAATAAACACCACAAGTCAATTATGTTAAAAATTAAGACGTTTTTTTTTTGATTAGATTTTAAAGTCAAAAGTTTTTATTTGAAGGGGAAAATTATGGATTTATTCAAAAATAAAAACAAAAAAAGAGAAAAATGATTTTTAGGAATTAGATATTTATAGCTTTTTTTTGATACTTTGAGTAAAATTTAGAGAGACCTTTATTTTGTTTGACTCCTACACACCTCAAAAGTGTTTAAATTTTTTTTTTGAATTATTTTTGCTCTTATTTTTAATCTATTTTTTTTGTTAAAATAATTATTAAAATATATTCCTAAATTAAATATAAATCAATTAAAATAAGGAATAAATTTCATTTATAGGCTAACCAATTCTTTTATTATCAACAAAAATCAATAATTACCATTTAGTCACAGTTTTTCGTCTTCACATGAGTAAATTACAAATACTTTCAAAATATAGTATTTAGTGTTTAATCTTGTACAAGACAAATGATAGATAAGATAATAACAAACAATTATTTAACAACAATTCTCTTATATAAACCCTTTTTCAAATAAAAGAGCTCAAAAAAATCAAGAATTATTCATAATTGAATCAAATTAATTGTAGTATCATTCTAAAATATAAGAAACTCTTTAAAACATAAAAAACACCCAACTGAATTATTAAAACCCATTAAAACAAAACAATAAAAAATAAAATTCAATATTTTAAAAATTGATATGCCCTTTCATTTGAAATGAGAAATCTCGTTTTGTAAATTATAAATGAAAAAAATTATAAAATCAATAAAAACCTTTGAATAATTTGAATTGGTAAAAGTTCTTTACATTTTTTTGATAGCTCTTTGCATATCAAACTTTTGTTCTTTAAAGTCTCATTTTCAATAGAAAGCCACAATTCATCTGGGTATTTTGTTGGTGTTTTTTTTTTTTTTTATTATTTTCTTTTTTCTTTGTTCTATACATCAATCCAAAGGTGTACTTTCAAAATTCCTATATCTAGATTATTTGAATTCAAACTTAAACTTTTACCGTTTTTATACTGGTAAATAATTTACAAATTGATTTCTTTTTATCTTGCTTCTTCATTTTCCAGCTGTTCAATATCCATAATAAAAAAACAAAAAATGAAAAAATGAATTATTAAAATGCAAATCACCAATATTCAATTATCATATTAACAATCAAATTATTTAGTATTGATGATTTGAGATGTGTACTCTATTGTTTGAAAAAGAGTATATATGAAAAATTATTAATCATAGAATTTCCGTTCTAAATGAATTCTTCAAGTACGAATCAAATGCTACTCTTTCAATATGGTTAAGACATAAAAATCCCTACCCAAAAAATAAAATAAAGAATTTTTACTAAAATTAAAGTTTTTTTAGATTTTATTATACGTTCTTTTATAATTAACCCGCTTATGGTAAAGTTTCAATTAACAGAAGTATTGATTTATTGGTAAATAAATCAATTTTACTGAGTTATTAATACTTATCAACAGATTTCTAACCAAAATGAAAAAATAAATGAATTAATACATTATTAACTGTATTTCTCACTTATTGGTGACTGGGATAAAAAAGAAGAACAAACAATAAAAACCAAAAAACTCAATTTTTTCAATTTTATTTTTTTTTTAATCTTTGGATAAAGTTTCAGAAAAATCCGAAAAAAAATGAAATGGGAAAATTTATTTGGTATATCCATCCTGAAACTTTTATTTTAAGCAAATTAACTTTGGATTTTATATTTTTTGATTATCAAATAATATACTGAGGAGTTTCAGCCTTCCGATATTTTGCGTTTGAATAAAAAAATCAAAATAAACTTTAATATAGAACGTGTGATTAAAGAATCAATTTCAACCTTACTAATATTGTAATTTTTTAAAGATTATCAAAAGAATTTGAAATAAAACAATATCTATACATCATAGAAAATTTGATAATATTTATTTATATAATTTGTACTGTTCAATAAATGCACTGGTATTTATTATTGAATAGATATTCCCAATTTTTTTTTATTATTATTATTACTTATAAGTGATATATAATTCATTTTTCCATGAAATTTGGTGATTATTCTTTTTTATAACCAAAAAAGTACTAATTTTTTTTAAAAACAATACCAACAAATATTAACCATTCTAATTCAAATCAGTAGGCACAAAAATAAAATAAAAAAATGACCGAAAATAGATTTATTTAAAAAAAATTCCTTTTGTCAAACAAAAGAGAATAAATGTCTATCAAATCAATATTTTAAATCTTTTTTGTAATTAAATTTCAAATTATTTATCCTCAGAATTGTTTGATCTCTATTTCTTACTGCACGTTTGATGAACCAAATTTAATTTCTTGTGTTACTCATCTAATAATTTCAAATAAATAAAACTGTATTTAACAATACTATTATATTATAAGATTTGGTTAGCATCTAAAATTTTTATTTTTAGTAAAACAAAATTGAATTTTTGAAAAAGAATTAAATTATCTTATTCAATTAACCAATAAAAATTAAAACTACTTGCATAATTGAATATGTATAATTATTTAATAATTACAAATACTGACTAACCAAAAAATAAACAATTACAAAAAAACTTTCTCTTTCCTTATAAATCTAAAAATAAATTAACAAATAAAAAAATATTATTTCCCATAATTTTGGAGTGGGAATAAGCAAAAAGATATATTCGAAAATTTGTTGAAATTTCTATAAATAAATATTGATCGATCAAAAGTAAGGTACTCTAAATTTATTTTAATTTGATTTAATCTATTTCAAAGAATTCAACTTTTACTTAATATCAATTCTTGTAAAAAAAGTTTTAATCAAACTAATTTCAAGATTAATATTTAACATTTTGTATTGCTATAATTATTTCTTTCGAAGCTACCATAATTCATTCTACTTTTTTAAATTTGAATTTGAATTTGTGATTGTGATTGAAAAGAATTTTAATTGAAAGAGGTTTAATTAGAAATTATGTTTAAATTTTATTAATTCCAAACCTAGTTTCCAAATTGAAATTTTGAAAAAAAAAATTATTTGATCGATTACTAATAAGGTCAGAAATTCTTTGTTTATTATTTATTTTTGAAGGGATAATTTCAATTTTATATGTTTTGCAAATTCGTTTGATTTTTATGAGCACAACTTACGAAAGTGTTTCTGTTTTAAACTAGAATTTACCTTTTTAAGATTTTTCTTGAGGATCAATCAAATTGATTTGCTTGAAAAAATATTTGATAATTTTATTTTGATAATAAACCAATAAGGAAATAAAAGAAGATAAAATTTTGATTGTCAACAAAAGAAATAAAACAAAAATTGTGTTGTAAAACTTTTTTTTTTATTTCTTTTCTTTAGAAGCGGGAAAAAAAAACAAATAAAAAAAGTTTTTTGTATGGTTTTAATTATTTTTTTTTTCTTTTTGATCGCAAAGTTACTTTGGAAGTTTAAAGCGAATTTCAATTAAAAACACTTCGTATTGAGTGATCTTGTTATTTTGTTTTTTTTTTTTCAAAAGAATAAGGGAATTTAAAGAAGAACACCTTTTCCAACGTTTTTGTTTTCTTGTTTTTTGTTTTTTTCCGTTTTTTCATCCTTTTTTTCATCTTTGTTTTGGGTATAGCCAATATTGTATTTTTTTTGGTATTCACTAATTTCTTCGTTTTTCTTTTCTAATTGTTTTTTTAAAGTGTCTACTAATTCTTGGCTCTAAACAATAAAAAATAATGAATAAAAGAAAAAAAAAAGAAACAAAAAGTAAAAAAAAAATTAAAAACAAGACTGAAAACAAACAAGCAAAGTTTTTGTTTCAAATCAAAAAAAAAAAAATAAAGTAGTCTTGAAACACAAAAAAAATTTTTAAAAAAAAAAATATTATTTACTATTTTTAATTCTTCTGTTAATCCTTCACGGATCTGTTCAG
This sequence comes from Anaeramoeba flamelloides, assembly GCA_027625915.1. NCBI lineage: Eukaryota > Anaeramoebidae > Anaeramoeba > Anaeramoeba flamelloides. The sequence continues at coordinate 2,642,192 of JANTQA010000032.1, read as the reverse complement.
TATTTTTTTCAACAAGAATGTTGTCTACAAGTCTCCAACACCTTCTATTTTTATCAACACCCTTGATTTCAGTTAAAACAATTGTATGTTCTTTGACTGAATATTCTGCTTCACTAATTTGGTTCATCAGTGCAGTTCTTTGTTGAGTTTTTTTTTTATACAAGTCAAGTATCTCTTCTTTGGTTTGTGGTTCTTGTTCTTTTTCTTTTTTTTCTTTTTTTTCTTTTTTTTCATTCTTTTCATTCTTTTCTGTTTTTTCATTTTTTTCATCCTTTTCATTCACTTCTTCGTTTGGATCTAAATCAGTTACAATTGGCTTTTCATTTTCGGTGCTCATTGGATGTTGTCAAAGTATTAAATTTTAATCAAAAACAAGTGTTTTCACAGAATTTAAATTGAAAAAAATGAAAAATTTCCTCAATTTCATTACAAGAATAGCACAAAAATTGTGGTCACTTTTTTTAACTTCACAACATTTGTTATTTTGAAATCATTCCAAATTTTAAAAGACATTACAAGATCAAAATTCAATAACTTTCAAATTAAAAATTTTTACAATTAAAACTTTTAAAAAAATTGCAATCAAAACAACCTACCACTTTTCAGTTTACATAAAAAGCGTTTCAGGCTTTTGAAAAAGTTAACAAATATTTTTCTTGATGATAACTTTCAAAAATATCAAATTAAATTCGAAAGTTATAGTTTGTTAATTATTTTTTTTTTACCCTTTTTTTTAACTTTTAAAAGTTTGTATATCAAGTATTTGAATTTTAAAAAAATATGAAAGAATATCAAAAAATGAAAACTTACAGACTGTCAGTCTGAAAGTTCGAAAAAGTTTTGAAAGGATTTTTATTGATTGTGCTATTCTTTTCATGTTGAGGCGAATTTTATTAGAAATTATTCATTAAAACCCAATTTTAATATCCCCCTTTTCAAAAAAGTATTTTTTGTGATTAAAATTGTTTTTAAAAGTAAAAAAAACATTAATATATTTTCAAATTTTTACTCGTAAAAGAGTTGTTTTTGGTTGTAAAATTTCCGTATTTTTATACAAAAAAAAAAAAGTAACAAAATATAAAATAATTAATTTATTCAAAATACCAAGAATTTAATTATTCTGAGGATTAATTATCTTTAATTATAAAAAGTAATAATCCAATTTCTTGTTATCCAATTAGAAATAATAATAAACAAAAAAACAAAAAAAAATAAATTAAATAAATCAAATTGAATATTAAATATAATTATACATATTTTGTTAATAAATTCAATTTGATATTTATTAATTTCGATTTAGAATTCAAATTAATTGTTAAACCTCACCCTAGAAGATCGTGAAAAATATCAAAGGAGAAATATATTTAATAATTGTTATTGCAATAATAGCCCATTTCAAATTGGATGTGAACATTTGGTAAATGTTTAGTAAAAACGATAATGAAATTCGAAATATGGCAATTTTAATATATATATATATATAAACAATTAATTTTGATAAAGCAAAATAATTATTAATTTTTAATTATAAATTATTCAAATGTGGATTTATTTCCACATTGCTTGATTTTTAAGAATAAATTTCCAAAAGTATTTAAAATATTATGAACAAATATCCCCATCATAACTATATTTGTGACAATATGTACGAAATTTATATATAAAACAAATAAGAGATCAACTTATAGATTTCAATTTGAAAATAATAAATTAATATTTTTTTAATTATTGAAAATTCATAGATTTGTTTAAAAATTATCTTTTACAATTTGGTGAATATATTTAATTGATACCAATAAACTTGTGAAAAAAAAACCATCTTTATTTTTCATATTTTTATTTGCAATGTTATCTATTAAGAAAATTTTTAATTTTAAACTTGGAATCTTCACTTTAATTAAGAGATAAGCAAATATTGAATAGTACGCTGTTGCATTTAAAAATGAATCATCTTTTTCTTCTTTTAAAATTGTTTCGTATATACAATCACCGGTTTTTGTAATAATGGACATCATTATAGAAGGTAAATTACTATTGTTTATTTTTTTAAAATGTTTTCGAGCATTAAACCATTTAGTTGAAGATTCAAGCTGTATTGGTATCCCTATTTGTGTCTGTGAATACCTTTTTAAAACCGATAAGCATTTATCAAAATCTTTTTGCTCCTCATTTACTAATTTCCTAATTGCAGGCATTACCTGTGGATAAATTGGGTTCAATAAGATTTCTTCTAATCGCGTCTGGATAATCATGGCAATAAATTCCTGTAACCTTTTTTTATCGTATAATTCTTTATTTAAGACTTGTAATTTATTATTATAATTTTCAAGTATTTTGATTTTCATCATTTTGATAAATTTTTTAATACTCTTATAAATTAATTGCTTTTGGTCTCCAAATTTTGAGATGTTTTGAAGAAAATAAATAAAATTTGAAATAAATCCATTTTTTATTTTAAATAAGATTTTGTCAACCAATAATTTTATTCGCACTTGATCGATATTATCCTTACTTTTTGCTATTTTGAAGCAACATGAAAAAAACATGAATTTTCTTAAATTATAATAGTATAATCGTTGTTTTTTTTTTACTTTGGTGATTTTTTTTCTATGAAGTGACATTTGCTTTTTGTTTTTTTTTTCTTGAATATTTTCATATTCTTCTTCTCTATCATCATCATCATATTTCTGCTCTTCATTTTCTTTTTCAATAATGATTTCATTTTTCTTTTTGTTTGTATTTGTATTTTCCTTTTCCTTTTCCTTTTCCTTTTCCTTTTCCTTTTCCTTTTCATCCTCATTTTCATCTTCATACTCATTTCCATTTCCATTCCCATTTTCTTTATTATTTTCCATTTTCGTTTCCTTTTCCTTTTCCTTTTCCTTTTCACTTTCATTTTCATTTTCATTTTCATTTTCATTTTCTTCTGAAAACAAGTTTGATTTGTTAGTAGTTCTTGTTCCCATTTTTATTGAGTAAGTTGATAATGTACTTGATTCTTTTAATTTGGTGTTTTCATTTCCATTTCCCCCTTTTTTTAACTTTAATATATGCCCTTCTTTTCTCTTTACCATTTTTTTTCTTTCAATTTCATTATTATATTGAAAAATATTAATACCATCTTTATTTTCAAGTTTCTGATTAATATTTGGCTTTAATTCTTTGATTTCAATTTTATTCTTGTTTATATTTGATAATTTGGGATCTTTTTCAAGATATTCCTTTATTTCGTTTCCCTCTTTGGGTTTGCTATCCTTATCCTTGGCCCTATTTAATTGTGTTTGGAATTTATTCGTTTTTTTTTTTTTATCAATTTTATAATTATTTATTATTTCATTATCATTCTCGATCTCATTCTCATTAATTATTTGAATATTTTTTATATTTTTCAAATTTAAATAAAGATCTTTTTCCTCATATCGCAAGCCCATTTTCTCTTCATTTTTTTTGTTTTGCTTTTGTTCTTGTTCCTTGTGCTTTTCTCTTTCAGTCCCAGTTCCATTTCCGTTTTCATCAGCGATACTAACCATTTGCCACAAATCTTTTGTTTCGTTAATTGAAAAAGATAATTCTTTTTTCGAAATTAGCTTATATTGGGACTTGAGGCTATTTAATTTTGTAAATTGTTTTAAATCGTTTGTCGAATATATTTTTTTGTTTTGAAATGAAAACCTTTGGTTGAAATTAGAATCACTATTTCTACTTCTTTGGCTGAGGTATTTTAATTGTTCAATGTGATCCATTTCGTACGATTGATAAATGTTACCTTCATAAACACTAAAAAGGAAAGGATCATTTGAGAACTTTTGTTTATTGCTATGTTTATCAGTTAATATTTTGCTAAGCAAAGGCTTTTTTGAAAACTCGAAAACACTTAGATCCCTTGAAAACCATATTTGACAACGGCAAGTGATCTCCTGTGCAATTTGGATCGCTTCACGGTGCAGATAACATTGGTTTTTGTTCTTATCAAATACAAGGAATAAAGTTTGGTGATTTACAATTGTCACTTGTTGAATGTCACCATAAGAGTAAAATGAAGAAATGTTCCCAAGGTTTTGATCCTCTTCTTTGGTACACCAATTAATGGGATCGTTTTTTTTTCTTTTTTTGAATTTCTTTTTTGGTTGGATATTGAGAACACCATGTGAATTTAACCGCAAGATTCGTGGCTGTAAAGATCCCCATCGATTAATTTTAATAACCTCAAAATGTAAAGGCCGTAAGCTTTGAAAGAAATTATCTATTCTTTGTAAAAGTGGCTTTGTTTGGTTGTTTTGTTTTTCTTTTTGAGAAGATTTTGAGTTGATTAAGGTTTTTTTTTCGAAATAAATAATCTGCATAAAAATAAGAAAAATGATCAAGATTGTGTATTTCAATAACAAAAAGAACACTTTTGTTTCATTGTATTAAAACTATTTCAAAATATTTCAGAATCATAACTTTAAACGATATTTTAATAGTTCTTTTATCTTCATAGAAATTAAAAACTCTTGAAATAAAGCTGATTGGATCTGATTATTCTAACAAATATTATAAGATTTAAATGTCTACAAAAATAGCTATGCTCTGAAATACAAAAATAAATTCAAATTATCTGTAAACAAAACTCTTTTGTTGTTTTTAAAACACTAAAAATAAGAAAATAGATTTTACAGTCATATTTTATTTCTGTATGTTCAATACAAAATGAAATTAATTTTTCAAGGCGAAATTTTCGTTGTTTTTTTAATTTTTTGAACGAAAACAGATTATTTTGAGGAGAAAAAAATTTACGAAATTTTAGGGATAAAGTATCGTTAAAATAATTTACTAGATCTAAAAGAAAATTTGTTAAAGAGAGAGGTGGCAAGTCTTTCAAATATTTGATCGTGAAATAATATTTTCAAATAAACAAATTTTGTTTTTTTTAAATTGGTACAATCTTAGTCCGAATTAAAATCATCGAGAGAGGTTGGTATGTTTATAATTATTTTTGTGAAAAATTCCAAAAAAACTTTATAAACGAAAATTCTCTACAAAAACATTTCTTTTTTTTTTTTTATATTTTTCAATTCATTTAAAGTTTTCAACAATTTTTTTTGATGATTAATAACAAGTTGGAGTTTTATTATTTTATTTATGAATGAAATAAAAAGAGAATTAAAAAATATTTATAAAATAAAGAAATTTATTATCAGATAATTTTATAAATTCTAATCAAAATTGATTAAGAGTTTACTTTGATGTTTTTATAAATTTTTTTTTTATTTATTTGAAAAAAATGAACTTAAACTGTTTTGGGCTGATAAATGTGTATGTTAAGAAGAAAAAAAGTTATGTATATAAGAAATTAGATCTATTCTCCAAGTAATAGATACTAATTAATTAATCCAATACAAAACTGGTTGAATAAAAAGTAATAGGAATTCAAAAAAAAAAAAAAAAAAAAAATGAGAAGCCAAGGAAAAAAAATCAAAATGATAAAATAAGGTAAATATGTAATACTCGGTTTTAAAAGGGTGGTTGGTGATGTATTACTTTGTTGAAAAAGAAAAACTATAAAAAATTATACAAAACTATTAACTTTTTTCAAATAGCTTAATATTTTAACTATAGTCCAGTCAAATTGGTACAGTTGGAAAGTAGGATTGGGTGTGTTTAATGGATTTGAATTGATATTGAAAGAAAAAATTTATTTTGGAAATTTCAAAATAGAAATCATTTTTTCTCATTCTAAAGAACATTTTACTTTTTTTGACACTTCATTTATTTGTAAATTTTTTTTTTTATTGCAAGATCAATAGTCAATTGATAAAAGCGTTTTATTTTAATATTATTGAAATAATTAAAATTATTCTAGAGAAATGATTTTTGTTTATTTTGGAATTTAATTTGATCTTCAAGAGAAGATCAAAATGAGCATTGTTGTTTTTCTCAATAGGTACCTAAGAATTTTCCTTTTTCTATTTTTAAGAAAATCTATTGATTTTTTAGTTATATTAAATATGGATATCAACTATTCTTTAATGTGTATTATTTTGTTTTTTTCTTATTTGTTCTTCAAATGACAATTATATAAATAATAATAGACATTTGAGAAAAATGTTGGGCAACTTTGATTGAAACAAAGTTTATAATTGTTTTCAATTAATTTTGAAATAAAATAAGTAAACCAAAAATATCAAAATGAACTTCCCCCCTTAAATATACATTTAATATTTTATTTTTGGGTTGAGTGACAAATCAGTTTTTTGAGAATAATATTACTAATTTGCAAGGTAGAAAACAAATCACAAACTAAATGTTATTTTACTCAAAATATCTTCCAATAAGTCTGAAATTTTGGAAAAAAAAGAAACAAAATATTTTATTTTTTTACTTTATTCTTTTGCTTGGAATTTAAAAAACTTACGTAATAATGTCTAAAAGTAATTTTTTTCAAGAAGTTTCTGAATCGAACAGTTCAGCCACTTCAGAGACTTCTTCAGAAGAGATCTCATCACAAGATCAAGATTCAGAAATGATTTCATCAACAAACCAAAAATTAAAAGAAACAGAAATCGAAATAATAGAGGAAGAAAAAGGAGAAGGAGAAGGAGAAGGAGAAGGTGTCGAATTAGAATTAAATTCTGGCTCTGATGAATATGATGTTGGTGAAGAAGGATCACTTTCACAAATCTCTGATCTTTTAGGAGCGAACATTGAAGAATTCCAAGACTTTGTGTTACCGACCGAAGAAGAACTAACATTAGAGAAACAAATGGGAGCAGATTTAGAGAAATTACGTGAACGTATCAATAAAGTTATTTCAATTTTATTAAATTTTAGCATCTTACGTAAGAAAGGAGTTCCTCGTAAAGAATATGTCACTCAATTAAAATATGACCTGGGGATGTATTATGGATACAACGAATTCTTGTTGGGACTCTTTTTTGATTTGCTTCCTTTGAACGAGTTGGTTGAATTCCTTGAAGCCAATGAAAAGCCAAGGCCTGTGACCATCAGAACAAACACCTTAAAAACAAGAAGAAGCGATCTTGCAAAAGCCTTATTGAATCGTGGTGTCAATTTGGATCCACTGAGCAAATGGAGCTCTGTTGGGCTTATTATTTATGAGTCACAGGTGCCAATTGGTGCAACACCAGAATACCTTGCAGGGCATTATATGCTTCAAAGTGCTTCCTCTTTCATCCCCATTGTTGCCCTCCAGCCAAAAGAAAATGAAAAAATTCTCGATATGTGTGCTGCACCAGGTGGTAAAACTACGTATATTGCTCAGCTCATGAGAAATACAGGAACTCTTATTGCAAATGACCCTCAACGTGAAAGACTTACCTCACTTGTCTCAAATTGCCATCGAATGGGTAAATTTTTTGTTTTTTTAACTGTTTTTTGGTGTATTTTTCAATTACGAATCAGTATGAATTTCAAAATTTCTGCTTAAAAAAATATTTTGAATTTTCTCTGGTAAAATGATATTATTTTTTGAAAAGATGACCTCACTTTTCATTCAATAGAATATTTTTTTTTTTACCCTTACTTTTACTGATAAACTTCAAATAATTAGATAATTGTTAATGTGTTACCTCTGATTGATAAAATATCAAGGGATAAGTCTAAAAAGTAATTTTGTTGGAAATTTCATTGATCATAATATTAATTACAAATATAATTCGCGAAAAAAAAGTAAAAAAAAATGTTTGTTTAATTTTAATAAAGTATTAAACCAAAACAAGTAATTTCTGATAATTACCTTAAAATATTAAAATTATCACAAAAATTTTTTTAATTTTGTGAAATGTACCAAGAATTGGAAAATATAATTCTTTAAAATTAATTTGAATTTAATAAATATTCAAATTTGTGCACTCGTAAAGTTTTTCAATTTCAAATATCTTTTCTACAAAATGTTGACTTGATATAAAACGATACTTCAATTATATTCAATCTTATTGAGAATAGAAAAATAAACAAAATAATAAAAAAAAAAAAGAAGAAAAATTAAGATTTTAAAAAAGAAATAAAAAACCTTATTAAAAATTTTTTTCCATTTTAACAAAATATAAATAATTCAAGTTATAAAATAAAAGATTATTCCAAAATTACTTGATCGATCCTTTTTGATTTCTAAAAAGAAATAAAAATTATCATATAATTTAATAATTAAACAAGAACTTTTTGCCCCATTCCACTTTTTTTCTAACTTTTTTTTGATATCTCAAAATTAAATAATTGAATATGAACGAAAATTTTTCTAAATATACTGATGAATTCAAATAAATGTACAAAACAATTTAATTCATTTTCCATTTTTGTAAATTTTTTTACATAGCTTTGAACAAAGATTTTATTGTTTTAAATGTTAATAAACTATGTAAAATCAGTTGTTCTTCAAAATGCTTTTAGTGACAGAATGTTTTGAAAGTAGAGTTAATAAATTCATTAAAAAATGAAATTGAAAAAAAGTTTTGGATATCTTTTTGAATTTATATATATATATATATATATATATATACGTGTGCATGTTTGTGTGTAATGTGTGAGTGTTTATATGCTTGCACAACTTAATAATTTAAAATTTAATAATCCAATCATTTCTTTTTATCTCTCTTACTATCCTTATTTATTACACAAATTAAAATCAAATTGATTATATTTGAAATAACAATAGGTGTGACGAATTGTACTGTTGTTCAATACGATGGAAGACAATTTCCAAAGGTAATGGGGGGGATTTGATCGAGTTTTAATAGATTCACCATGTTTAGGTCTCGGTGTAATTGCAAGAGACAATTCGATAAAAATCTCCAAAAATAAAGATGAAATTTGGAAAATTGTTCAATTACAAAAGCAATTACTGCTAAGTGCGATAGATTCGGTAAATGCAAAATCCAAAACGGGTGGTGTTATTGTGTATTCCACATGTTCCCTTTCCGTTGAAGAAAATGAATGGGTTGTTAATTATGCTTTAAAAAAGCGTAATGTAAAGCTTGTTGAAACAGGCATCTCCTTTGGTGACCCAGGTATTCCAAAATCTAAATATAGAAGATTCCACCCTTCAATTAAATTGTGTAAAAGAATTTACCCACATAAATTAAATATGGATGGTTTTTTTATTGCCAAATTTATAAAATATTCAAATGAAATTCCAAAACCAAAAACAAATGATCAAAATGAAAATAAAAATAATAAGAAAAGAAATAATCAAAATAAAAATAAAAATAAAAAAAATATTAATTTAAATAATTTATTAATATTGAATAAGAATAATAATCTTGATAAAACGCTAAATGACAAAGAAAAAAAACAACCACAAACAAGTCGAAAAAGAAAATTTAAAAAATTAAAAGAAGAAGAAAACAAAAAAAATGATACAGAAAAAAAGGAAGAAAAAAAAAAAGGGCAAGGTAAGAAAAAAAAAGTTGAAAAGATAGAAATTGAAACAAAGAAGGAAAAGTCGCCAATCAAAAGAAAAAAGAAAAATGAAAAACTCAAGAAAAATGAAAAAGAAATGAAAAAAACGACGCCAAAAAACGAAAAAAAAACAATAGAGACTGAAGCAAAGAAAGAAAAATTGCCTAACAAAAGCAAAAAGAAAAATGAAAAACCAAAGAAAAAAAACATGCCAAAGAAAAATGAAAAAGTAAAAAAAAAAAAAACATCAAAAAAAGAAAAGGTCACGAATAAAGATAAAAAAAAAATGATAAATGAAAAAACGAAGGGTAAATCACCAAAAAAAAAAACACCAAAAAATGAAAAAAAAAAGATAGAAACTGAAAAAAATGAAAAGACAAAGAAGAAAAAAACACCAAAAAAGGAAAATAAAACAATGAAAACGAAAAGAAAAGAAAAGAAAGTAACTCCAAAGAAAACGAAAGAAAAAAAAGTCAACAAAAAGAAAAAAACACCAAAAAAGGAAAATAAAAAGATAGAAACTGAAAAACAGAAGAAAAAAACACCAAAAAAACAAAAGAAGAAAGAAGAAAATACTAAGAAGAAGCCAAAAATGCAAATAGAAAAGACCGAAAAAAAGAAAAAAGAAAAATCACCAAAGAAAAGCAAAAAAGGAGAAAAGAAAAATGGAAAAGGATCCACACAAAAATCACCAAAAAAGGGGAAAAAAGAAAAAGTTACAAATAAAAAACAAAAAAAGGAGAAACAAACTAAAAAAAAAAGAAGAAATCTTAAAAAATAACCTATTTAAAAATAATTAACAATTGAAATTTTTTTATTTTTTTCCTTTTGTTTATAAATTTATTCTTTTAATAATTGCTTTTAATTTAGATGATCATTTCCTTATAGATTTTTTTTTTGTTTTTTCGGAATTTTAATATTATGAACTAAAATTCTTTTTTAAAAAATCTGGAGAGCTAATTTGATAATTAATCTGTATTTCAATTTTTTAAAATATTATTGGATGAGTAACAAGTCTTTTGAGTCGAAATACTTTTTTGGTCAAAAAATATTTTTTTTTTCATATTTTTCTCACATTATCATGAAAACCTTTTTTTTAGGGAAGTATAAAATTTGATTAAATTGAGTAATTGAAGATTTGTCATTCAGTGAACTATACTAGAGTGTTTTTGAAGGTCTTTAAAATTTGAAAGTATCTAAATAAAATAATTATATTTGATAAAATCGTCACTATTGTAAAAAATCATAATTATTGGCATTAATAACCTATTAAAAAAAGAATAGTAATATCACAGTTAATTAATTTTTGAACTAATTAGACAATATTTTTTTAAAAAAACTTTTGATTGATCGAAAAACAGATTATTGAAATAAAAAAAGTTTTGTTAACAAAACAACAAAAAAATAATCATCAATTAAAATAACTATTAGAAATTGTTTTGATTTGGTTGCTCCTTCGGTGATCCTATATATTGGTAATAAGTATCCACGTAATATAAAATATGATTTTTCATTCTATTGTATTATATATATATATATATAAGTTTGAATATGAATTATTCAATTATTATAAAGTAGATTCTGCCCTTTTTATTCTAAAATGAACTAAACTCTTTTTCAGTCAAAGGGGGCCAGTTTTATTGAAGAAATGGAAGACATTCTATGAGTTTAATTCATTACTCTTATCAAACTAAAATTTTCATTTTTTCTCATTTTGTAAAATTTTATCTTTTTTTTTTGCTTTTTACTTTTTTTTTTTTTTTTTTTTTTTTTTATTTTTTTTTTTAAAAATTAACTTTGAAAAAAAAAAATGTTTGAAAAACGAAATAAACCTTAATATAAGTTAATTTTTGTATGTTATTTTAAAATTCATACATTTACAAGTAAAAAATCTTATTATCAACGATTTTAATTTCCTAAAGAAATTGAGAATTTTGCACGAGACGTTCCAATGAATGGGGCAAAAAAAATTTTTTAACATTTTTTTTTTTTTGAAATTTATGGTTTGTTCAGGGGTTTCTTTTATAATTATTAACTCTTATATGAAGTTTCTTATTTCTCGTAAGTCTAAACAATCTAAGTTTGGTTGATTCTTAAAAATAAAGTGACTTTTTCATTTTTGGATGGGGAATTTGAGTGAAATGGAGTTTATATTTAAATTGTTTACTTTAGTATATTCAAGTACGAAACGTGATTGATCTCTTTTCCTTATTTCCCCAATGAAATAGTATTACACTCGCCAATTTACAATATTGTTTTGGATTAATTGTTTTCTTTTTTTTAATTGTTATTTTTATCTTTTAAAAAATAAAAAGAGATATTTTTTTTAAAAAGTATATCATACTTCTTCTATATTAAATATATCCGAAATGTAATGACTTTTCTGTGAAATAAATTATAATACTCTTGCATCAGTTATTGTAAAATCTCTTCTTTAAATAATTAGACAATATAAATAAGACAGTATTAAAAAATGGGTTTTTAACTAAAAACAATACTTGAGGAGATATAAATATATAAATAAAACACAAATTCTTTCATATTTAACAAAGATATAACAATATATATCTAATTCTTACAAATTAAGTTTACTATAATCAATTTTCACAAGACAATCTATTTATTACACAACATTATCATAAAAAAAATTTTTCAAAAAAAATTAAATATTTGCTAATTTTCCACTTTTAAATAACTTCACTTATAATAAAAATTATTGGTTATTATATGATCTTTGATGAAACATTATTATTGAAGATATTTAACAATTAAAGTCCAAAATAACTAATTTTCCTAGTTCTATTAATATTTTTTTTTTATTTTAATAGTAAAAACTTTTAATTATTTTTTCTTATAGATAATAGGTTATTTTATTATATTTTTAAGTGTATTTTAAATCTGACGAATATCTTTTAAATAGTAAAAATTATTTAATAAGTCAATAATAAAAATTATTATGATTTGAATTTTAAAGGATTAGTGTATACCAAATGGAATTCAAAAATTAAAGTAGAATGTTATTAAAGGTGTTATTCATATTGGTTCCGCAAGGTTAAAATGACTCTAAAAAATCTATTAGTAAAATTATACTATTTATTGCCCCCCCCCAATTAAATAAAATCCTTCCATTAGATATAAAACTCATTAATTTTGGAAAAAATCTTCATTTCTAGACAAATTTAAAGGTTGAATTACCAAAATTTGAAGACATAAAAATTGAAAAGTATCTTTGAAAAATTTACCTCAAAAATTAAATTAATTACTAAAAAAAATTTTGTTTGTTTTAAAAAAATTAAATAATTAACGAATAAATTATTTTTAAATAAAATTTAAATATATGATAATAAAATTTTGCAGTAAAAAAGGAAACATAAGTAATCATTCTTTGGGCTTTTATGTTGTTGATTATTGATTAGTTTTTTGAAATTAAAAAAATAGAAAAAATATATACTTTTGGAAGTTCTAAATCTTAATTATTAAATATTGTTATACTATTATTTTGGGCTTCTATTTTTCGATTTAGAAAAGGAATTAAAAAAAATTTTTTCATAATGAAACTTTTTTAATAGTGATCCTCAGTAAAAAATGTAATAATTTATTGTGCAATGATATTTATAATAGATCTTTTAGAGTCACATGAAGCATGTATCACACATACCACAAACCTCAATGAAAACATACTTTATTTGTAGATAAATGTTGAGGAACAATAATCCCTTAACAAAGAATATCATTTTTTTCAAAAAATTTGCAAATCAGACGAAATATTTGAGAAACAAAAACATTTATTATTAATTTTTAACCATTTAAATTAATCAAAGATCCAACCACTCAAGTCAAATTAAATCTACACCAAATTTGTAGATATAAATTAGAATTCAAAGCTTTAAATACACATAGTTTGCAAAAATAATGTGGAAAATTTTTGTAATGGGCTTTAGATTGTGAACACTTGTTTTTTACATTACTAAGGGAAATAAAAATTTTTTATTGTAAATGTAGAAATCTTTTCCCACAAAAGTACATTGAAAAAACACCCAACACCTTTACAAAATCAATTAGGTATCTTCTTTTTCAAGAAATACTTGTTCTTCCTAATTAAACTATGAGACAAAAGTATATTTTTTTGGAATATGAATTTATCTGGAATAGCTTTTTATAACTTGATTATACAAATTTAATACTTTAAATAAAGAATATACGTCAAAGTATTATGTTAAAACGGTAATCTGAGATCTTTGGAAAACAAATATGAGATTTTTGAAAGTAAGATAATTCTGGATTTTCCATTTTTTCATAAAATATTGCTTCAAAAAAAATCTTTTCTATTTATGGTTATAAATCACGATCTTGAAAAAGATGTAACACTATCTGCATTGTCAACTGGAGAGCCACTTGTTTATATTCTATGTTTTCTCTATTTCGTTGTGGGGATCTTATTACTTCTGGAATCACGGTGGATTTATCGGAATTCAAAGCACGATCTTGATCGCAAGCCGCTTTATTTCCGGCTGACTATCTTAAATTTGTCGACGCTGTCAATGTTTTGGAGGGGGGTGCTGACATTTGTGACACCAAATTACCCAAACTTCTTTGCGGTGAATATTGTTGAAACCTTTTTGCCTTTATATTTTCAGTTTTCATCCTTTTTGCTTTTTGTCTTTTTCTTTTCAACAAGCCTCTATTCAATTCTCCATCGAAAATCAAGGCTTCGGAAATTTCTTTTCCCAGCTTATCTCACTGCCGAAATCCTGACACTCGTGTTTGGTGTCCTCTCGTGTGCCTTTGGCACATTGTTTGATAAAAAAATCAATTTTTTAGACTTTGAAGATGGGAACTTGGTGTTTACAGGCTTTCTCTTGTCTTTGCTCTCAGTCGTACTCTCAATTTTTTGTATCGCTTCTTGGAAATTAACATCAAAGATCATCTTAACAGAAATAAGAAAGGAACAGCTGCGATCGATTATCATTTTAATTTTTATAAATATTTCTCTTTTTATAATTCACGGGATTTGGGACATTTGTACAGTAAGCGGCCACAATTCTGCAAACGACAAATTAGATTCTTGGTATGAAAAGAAATCGCAACGATACTATTGGGTTTATTTTTTTTGGTATCTGCTTTTCGAAGCCTTTCCTGCATTTGCCCTATTTATTATTTTCCATTTAAACCTTACAAATGAAATTTTCCAAAAAGAAGAATTACGAAGTCTGCTTTCTGACAATTACCAAACCAATAAGACTCATCAAAAAAAAAACTTTCTTGGTTGGATTGGGTTTTTTTGTTTTTGTTACCCTTTCAAAAATTCTGCAAAAAGAAATTCAATACAAATCGAAGATCCTAGACACACTTCGACGACAAACAAGAAAAGATTGAATGACATGTATAGTTCAGATATAGAAACAGATACAAATTCAGATTCAGATTCAGAAGTTACTTTTGATCCAAACGATTTATTATATAATTAATGTTTATCATTTCTGTGAACCAACGAATTTCTTGCTTGTCATAATAAACCAACTCTACAAGCCCAAACATACTATTAGAAATAATTATCTATATATATATATAGAATATTTATTCTTATCTTTCCCCATTTCAGATATATATATATATATATATATATTTCTTATGTAAACATAAATTTGGCAATTAGAATTATAACTCTAAATTTTTTTGAATTTATCTTTTTTGAATAAAGAAAAAAAAAGATATATTTTGATAATAACAGTTTTATACATGTGTGTATATTTTCGTGAGATAATTCTAATTAAAATTCTCATAAAAAAAAAAATCCTTTTAATCAAAACACCTTTTTTCTTATTCTATGTAAAAAGGTAAAGAGTGAAAGTTACATTTTTATTCAAATGTTACAATTCACCTAATAAAATAATATTGTATGTTATTATTTTTTTTTTTTGAAATTGTAGAAAATTGATGAAATTTTCACAAAACACAATCATGAAAAAATTTTTTCAAAAAAAAAAATTAAACATTTGCTAATTTTTCACTTTTTAATAACTTTAATTATAATAAAAATTATTGGTTAATAAAGGATCTTATGATCAATCTTTATTTTTCAAGATATTTAACAATTTAAATTTGAAAATCTTATTTTACAGGCTCTCTTTATATTTTTTTTAAATTTAATAGTAAAAAAGTTTTTAAAAATTTTTCTATTCATCGTTAAGAGTTTATTTTATTAAATTTTATAGGGATTTTAAATTTAATAAATATATTTCAAATGGAGAATCAATTATTTTGACTATTAAATAATAATTTATGGATTTAAATTGAAAAAAAAAAATTTTTTTTGATAATTTCGTTAGGTTTTTTTAAATTTTTTTGAAATAAACAGAAAATTTTTGAAATTTTCGGTTTATTTCAAAAAGTAAAAAAAAAAAAACGCCGTTAGGTTTTCCAGAATTTAAAAGAATAAAGTAAGTTCTATTTGATTTTAATTTATTCTTTTTAATTCTAGAAAATCTAACGGTGGTTTTTATTTTATTTTGAGAATTAAAAAGAAAATTTCTGAAATTTTAGATCAAATTCCTAAACTAAAAAAAAATCGTCGTTAGGTTATCTTGGGTTTTTTGTTCATTTTTTCTAATCAAATGTATTTAGCTTTACTTGAAGTTTTCTGTTTTATTTGGAAAATCAATATATTTTACAGATAAAGCAGAAAAACCCTGAAAAAAGCTCCATTGGGTTTTTTTAATTCTAGAAATAAAAAAAATAATCAAGAAATTCTCTTTAAATTTCTGAAATTAAAAAAAAACTGTCACTTAATTTTCTTGAGTTTTCTATTTATTTGTGAAGTATTCTAGGTTTTTTTTACTTTTTGAAATAAACATAAAATTTTAAAAAATTTTCGGTTTATTTCAAAAACTCAAAAAAAACTAACGAAAATCGATTTATTTAACTAATAAAACAAGAATTAAAAAAAAAATTGTCAAAGATTTTCTAGAATTTAAAAGAATTGAGTAAAATTTATGATTTTTAGTACATTCTTTTAATTCCTGAACAAGCTTAGTAACGGAATTTTTTTCATTAGTATTTTTTTTTCTAGATTTCAGTTTAATTAGATTAATATAACCCTATATTCAAAAATTTGGATTTATCAAAACCAAAAATAGGTAAGAAAAAACTTCATTTATTCTATTTTTCCTGATATAATATAAAACCACATTTAAGTTACACCGAACTATTGTTTTAATAAGTAATCCATTTTAATCCAAATAAAAGAAACCAAATATAAAAAAAAAATAAAAAATCAGTTTGTCTAAAATAAGGAAGAGAGTAGAAATAAAAAAGTATTGATAAATTTGTTGAAATTTCACCAAAAATTATTGATCGATCAAATGATAAGATACCATTGACCCATTGTTTTTTTTAGATTTAACAAACTCAACACAAACCTTCTTTCAACCATTGAAAAAAATCTCAGATCTCTGAAACAAATTATGTAACTGTAAAAAAGGAAATGAAGAGAAAAGACAAAAAAATGAAATAGTTTGTAAAATCAAAATTATTTCCTAATTGAATTGGTAGTGTGCTATTTTAATTCTTCAAAATGTTTAAATTGTGTCTAAAATTTTGGAATTTAGTTAATATAAAGATATATAATCGAAAAAAAGCAAACTTTAAAATCGATTTAAAAAGATTCAGTTGATTAGATTAGATATTCTTATAAAATTAATTTCAAGTTTTTTCTTTTTATCTTAAGAAGATATATAAGATAAAAAGTAAAATTGTAAAATCAAAGTAATCTGAAAAGAATAAAATTAAGGAAGAACCCTAATAAAAAAGATTTTTATAACATGTTATTAACGTGTTGTAATGGTGTTATAAAGGTTTAGAATGTTATAAATTTTTATCATAAAAACTTTTATAACATAAATATTTGTTATAAAATGTGTTATAAAAATTGTAACATGTTATAAGTTTGTTATTAGAATATTTTTTAAAATAATATTGAAAAAATCATCATTTAAAAGGAAATTTAGTTGTAAAAAGTTTATAGAGATTTTATAAAAAGATTTTTTTTTATTAGGGAAGAACCAAAATATTATTTTTTTCTCATTAAGGATAAAATGTTCCAAAGTTATTTTTGTATTTTCTGTACAGCCAGTTCCGTTTTTACATGATAAAACTTGGGATGGTAATTAAAAAACAATAAAAAATCTCTATTAAGTCAGTAAATTCAGATTCTACTAAAATAATTTATTAAAAAAAGATGAAAAAATGTTCTTTAATTTAAGATTTTTTTGTACTTTAATTTTGGTTGATAGTTTGTTTCTAAAAAGTGAAACTTGCTGTATGGGTAGTTCAAAAGACATGAAATAAATAATTACCCAAGATTCTCTTATTTTTAAAATAATGCTCTAGAATGTTCAGATGCTATTTTAAAAAAAAAATTAAAATAGTAATTTAATAGTATATTACCAATTTTTAGTGAATATCCCTTTTTTGATTCTGAAATTTGCATAAAAGTTTTTAATAGCATATTTTTAAGTGTTTAAATATAAACAAGTTGGTATTCTATTTATTGGTTGGCAATTCCTTTTCCTCTTTTTTTTTTTTTTTTTTTTGTAGAAAAGTAAAACAATAATACCTATAATTTTTTTTTTTTGTAATTTCATTTATATTAATTG
The DNA here is from genome assembly GCA_027625915.1 of Anaeramoeba flamelloides. Classification (NCBI taxonomy): domain Eukaryota; family Anaeramoebidae; genus Anaeramoeba; species Anaeramoeba flamelloides. Next base: position 2,624,142 of record JANTQA010000032.1, on the reverse strand, counting down.
TTGTCTTTTTTTGCCTTTTTTAAAAAATAAGCAGAAAAAAATATTGCTAAAAATTGAATTGAAGAAGAAATTAATTATCTTAATCTCATCTTAAAGGTCAAATAAAAAGGGTATTGTCAAATAAAAAAAAAAAAAAAACAAGTTGTCATTTTACAAGATCAATAAAAAATGTCACTATAATATATGAAAAATACAAGAATTAAAATCAATCACTGGACTTCAAAGAAACTAGGAACACCAAAATTCTTAATTGTTTTTCGGGGTTTTGAATCATCAATTGATATATTTTTTATGAATTATTTCCTATTTTTCAAAAAAAAATAAAAAATATTTTTATTTGTATAATAGATTTTTTAATGTAGTAAAATATTGATTTAGTATAAATACAAAAATAGAATTTAATATTCTACAAATTATCTTAAAAGATCCTAAAATTCGAAAAAGCAAACCCATCCCAAAAAAAAAAAAAAATCCAATGAACGTCAAATGATTTTCTAGGAAAATGACTTTTAGAATATTTTCTATAAATAAAATCTGAGGGGGGTATTACATTTTTTTGCAATTCAAATGGGAATTAAATTTCATCTGATTATTTATTTTTTTTTCAGTTTAGAAATATTCTATTCAATGAGGGTTCATGTTTCACCTATGATGTCAGTTTATTATCTGAAAAGGTTCCAAACAAGTATCCCAAAGGTTTTAATATTGATCTATTGTCTTTGAAAACTATATTTTTGAAAGAAAAATAGGAAAATGATAAAAATAGTTGGATTTTATCAACTTACTTTTCAAATACCCTTCATAGTTTCGAAAACAATTCTTTTCTTTCTCGACTTATTAAAATCAAAACTATACTTGAGTCTATTACTAAATTGAAAGTTTCCTCTGATTTTAAACTTATTTTGTCATGTTTGGATCCATCAATACCCTTAAAAATTTTTATTTTCAGAAAAGTAATTTTTCTTATGAATACCCTTACTTTAAAACCTAAATCACAAATAATAAAAATAGCCAATATGAACTCCATTGGAATATGAACAAAACACATTTCTTATTTGCTTTTAAGAAAATATATCAACCAATAGCATCCGAAAAATCTCTCTGAATTTGGAAGGAGGTTTTGAAAAAATCTTATGATTAAAGTTTTTAAAGGGTAACTCCATACTACCCAACTCCTTCTATTTTAGAAGTTTTTGTCATATTTTTCAAAATTCAAAGTAACACTTTAGATTAAACAACAATGAACTATTCTCATTTTTTAATTTTTAAATTACTTTTTTACAAATAATTTAAAACAAGAAATGAGTACAAACCAACGTAAAAGAAAAAAGAAAGTTAACAAAAGTAAGAACAAAAACACAGTAAAAACAATGAAATTCTTAAAGTGTGCGCTTTGTAGACAAATTGCAAATAATGAAAACCCACTCATTTGTTGTAGTGGATGTCTTGCTGCTTTTTGTAAGAAATGCTTTCAAAAAGTACACTTAAACAAATCACCCAACCGGCACCTTCATATCAATTTACCTCCTTCAGGTAAGATCTTAAAATCTTTTACTTTTCAATGCACTCATTTTTTGTTTTTCTTTTCTTGTCTCTTTACAGGAAAGTTGTTTCTTTAAAAAAAACTTTTTTTGATTTTCTTCCAAAATTCACAATAAAATTAAAATTTAAACCTTTCTTTCTTTCTTTTCTTTCTCAACTAACCGGAGTCCACTTTTTGATTTGTGCTAAAGTCAAAAAAACCCAGAAATTCATTTTTAAACCCAGAAATTACAACAAAAAAACATATTAATATCGATCTAGTCTCGTAATTATCAATTTTTGTTGGAATTGTGTTTTGTTTTTTAATAAAATATGATTCTTCTTCTCTCAACCAATAATCTTTTTAAGTTCTCTTTTCTTTCTTCTTTTTTAGTTAAACAAACGGTTTTGAACAGACTAATCCATGCTGAGTTCTTAATTTCGCAATGTATAAATAAATTTTAACGGTAATGGGTTTTTTTAATTTACAAGTTAAAAACTTTTTGCTGATTGAAAAAAATTGGTTTTTGGTTTGTTAGGTTGTTTCCCATTTACAATTCAAGTTCCATCAATAACCAACTTTAAGTGTTAGCAACCCTTATTTATTTTTTTACTCAAAGTCAATAGAATACTTATTTTTCCAAGAATATAATTAAATTTGATAAACACAATCCTTTAAATTAAACATTTTTCAAAAAATGAGTTACCATTGTGGAAAAAAAGTGAAACAGGGAAAAAAAGTGAAACAAAGTTTTTTCATTGGGAACATTAATAGAACCTGAAAATTCAAATTAAGATCAATTAAAAAAAGAATAAGTAAATAAATAAAGACAAAATGAAGTATTCTGCACAATAAGAATTTTTTTTAATACTATCTTTTGATATATCGGCTTTTCTTTGATTGATCAATTATTAAAAATTTGTTCAAAAATTCGACTATTTTTGGGATCTCCAAAACCACACCAACAATTTTGTTAAATAAGTAGATTTAAATTGTATTTGTTGGGTTGATTGAAAATAATATAATGGATTATTATTTGAAGTTAATTGGTTTCTTCTTTTTATTGCTTTTACTTTTCTTTTTTAGTAATGTTCATTTCAAAAATTGTGACTAACTTTTTTTTAGTTTTTGGTTTTATTTTTTTTAATTTTTAAAATATCAGGGTTTTTATATATTTAGAAATAATCAAATTAAAAAGTATTTCTTTACCTTTTGTGTTTAATTTTACAGGTTTTTAACAAAAGTATTTTGGGAACATTTTTCGATTTAACGTTTTCATGAAACTGGGGAAAATAGATTGTCTAATGTTTTTAATGTTTGAAATTTTAATCAAAGCTAAAGAGATATTGTTAAAAAATATTTGAATAAAAAAGTAACCAATTCGACATTTTTGATGAGATTATTTTTTTTCAATAAAACCATTTTCCTTTCTCAAATCCAAAAATTAAAACGCCAACCAAAAAAAAAAAACAAATTATGAATGGGAAACAAAACAAACCAAACCAAAAAAGATAAAGATTCATTCAAAATCTTAAAAAAACAAAATTTAAAGAATTTAAAACTGTTGATTGTACAACCCCAAATAATGGTCTTTGTTGATATGACCGATCAAGGTTAAATGCTTATCTTTTGAAACATAAACATTTTTCTTGAGATTGATTTGTTTTGATTTTTTTATTTCTAATAAAACGTTAATTCCGAACACAAAATGATTCTTTGGATCGGTTGTTCAAGAAAACAATTGTTAATGTTGATTTTTTGTTTGAATTAGTAAAACAATTAAAGTTCTGTGAAGGGAAATGATTGTTTAATGGTAAACAGATCATAACTCGCAATAATCCAAAATTACCTTGTTATTATTGTTTATAATATTGAAAAAGAAATACTGCTTCTTCATTGATTATGCGATAAATATTATTCCCATTATCACAAAAACTATTTTAATAATGTACACTTTCGAAAAATCCCAATTTATTAAAAAACAAAAAGAAACTTGGAATAAAAAAAATTTTATTATCATTTTTTTATTTCAACTTTTTATCATTGTTCTGTTTCATCAACATGTTTTTTAGAGGTTATATATTTGATGAGTGGTTTGATTTTTTAAATTGTCGCAAAAGTAATCTTTTCCAAAATGGTGTCAATAATGTCCTGAATGATATAAGGTAAAAAATATAAAATAATCCTTCAACGAAAAATTTCATTTTAAACTTTAATTGTAAGGGGTTAGTTTTTATCAAATTCTTTAAAAAATTCTCAATAAAAAGTTAAAAAGACGTTTAAAATGAATACAATAGAAATTAAAATATTACTTTCATTTCTCAAATAAAAAAAAAAAAAAACAATTCTTTGAATTGATGTTACTATATACGAATCTATGATAAAATTGTCTAAATTTAAAGTAATAAAAGGGAATGGATCTTTATACAAATTAAATTATAAAAATGATAATTTACCAGTTTATAACAAAGTTCCTTTTTAATAAAAAAGGAACAAAATTTTTATTAATCAACCCACATTCCCCAAGTATAATCTAAAAAACTGAAGCAAAAATTGACTTAGCCAGAATTTCAATATAAAGGAGGATATAAACCCCATACCAAAAATTTGGACACACCCAAAATCAAAAATAGGCAAAAAAAAAACCCAATATATTATATTTTTCCAAACCTAATATAAAAAACAACATTTAAGTTACTCAGTATTAATGTTTTAATAAGTAATCATTTTACTCCAAATAAAAGAAAAAAATAGAAAACTCAAAAATTAAAATTGGTGTGTCCAAAATAATGAAACGAGCGAGAACAAAAAATCTATTGGTTAATTTGTTGAAATTTCAACACCAACAATTGTTGATCGATCAAATGTTAAGATACCATCTTCCAATTTTATGTGATTTTCCAATTTAACAAACTCAACACTAACCTTCTATCAACCTTCGAAAAAAAATTCCAGATCTAACGAAACAGATTATGTAACTGCAAAAAAGGAAATAAAAACAAAACAAAAAAGACAAAAAATGAGTTTGTTTGTAAAATCAAAATTCTTTCCAAATTGAATTTAAAATGCAGTATTATTAAACTTTTAACTGTTTAAACTGTGTCCAAATTTTTGGAATATAGTATATAAAAGAAGATATAAACTCAAAAAGAAATTAGAAATTCTGGGTTTTGTGCATATATCCAAAATTTTAAAGTTTTCAAAAATTAGATAATGAAAATATTAACTTTAAAAATTGACAACTTAAAAATATTAGAATTAAATCTAAACCAATTTAGGGAAATCTTGATAATAAATTGTTCTGGATGGAAAGGTCAAGAATATTTAAAAATTATTAGACACAATCAGAACATAAATAAACAGCTCGTCAAGTTCTGTTAAGTACCGTAAAGTGCCTAGGTTTTCTTGAAGTTTTCTATTTATTTGTGAAGTGTTCTGGGTTTTTTTTACTTTATGAAATAAACAGAAAATTTATTAAAATTTTCGGTTTATTTCTAAAGTAAAAAAAACCTAACGAAAATCTATTGATTTTCCAAATAAATAGAAAACTCAAGAAAACTCAACGAAAATCTCTCAAATTTTCGGAATAAAACAGAAAACTCAAGAAAACCTAACAAAAAGTGTCCGTAGAGTGCCTAGCTTTTCCAGAATTCAAAAGAATGGAGTACAATCAATGATTTTACTCAATTCTTTTAAATTATGGAAAAGCTAACGGCGTTTTTTTTTTTTTACTTTATAGAAATAAACCGAAAATTTATTAAAATTTTCTGTTTATTTCATAAAGTAAAAAAAAAAATCTAACGACTGTAAGAGAAAATTAATTTCCTCCCTTCAAAATAAAAAAAAAATAAAAAAAAAAAAAAAAAGTTCCTTTTTTAAAATAGAATTATTTAAATCGTTTGATTATATTTGATTACAAATGTTTTGAAATGAATAAATTGATTCTTTCATAATTATTGAAAACGAAATTTAAAAAAACAATCTTTCTTTTGTTTTTACTTCTTGATTTAATTAAATTATATTTTTATTTAATAGATCTTTATAAATCCCAAAAAATAATTTTATGTTCAGTTCATTCACAAAAGCCATTAAAATATTACTGTTTTGATTGTCAAGAATATTTGTGTTCGAGGTGTGTAAGGAATTCACATGATGGGCATAATACAATTGAAATATTACTTGTAAACAGATATTATATAAAAAATAATAACAACAATTTACTTTCATTTTTGGATCTTTCGCCAATTAAAGAACTTTCATTAGTTGAGAAAAATATCATCCCATCTAATAAAGCAACCAATGATGATGATGCTGATAATAATAATAATAACAAGGGGAAGGAAAATAAAAAAAAATCACATAAAAATAAAATTATGTCAAAAACTCTTGATGTTAATAAATCGGAAGATAATTTGAAAGCAAAGGCTCCGAAAGCTTTAGCAAAAACTATTCATACCACAAAACGTAAAAAGCAAAATAGGACTGGGAATAAAACAATAAAAGCTAGATCAGAAGGTCAAAATAATAAAATTGAAAAGGCAAAAAAAAAGCATCCTAATACTGGCAAAACAAAATCCAAATCGAATTTAAATAAAAAGGAAAACGAAGACGAAAAAAGAAAAAAGAAAAAGAAAAAGAAAAAGAGAAATGAAATTAAAATAGACGATGAAGATATCCATGAAAAGAAAAAAGAAATTAAAGGGAAAGGGAGGGCGACAGAGAAAAGGAAAAAACAAAGGAAAAAGAAAAGGTTAGAAAAAGAGAAAATAAAAAATGACCAAATAGAAAGAAGAAAAACCCATTTGGACAATAGAATGAAAATCCACAGTGTTGATTTGCATTATACTAACAAGGAATTTGAGGGATATAATGATTTAGAATCTTTGTTAATGCCAGAAAATTTAGAAAATGATAATATTAATAAAGGCAGAGATAAGAAAAATGATATTGTGGCGAATAAAAGGTTACCAAGATCAAATACTTTATCTTTGATTGATCAAAACTATTACGAAACTGAAAGCAAAAACAAAAATCAAAATCAAAAGGAAAGTGTGAAGATAAATAACATGCCATTCCGATCTGCAATGAGACTTACACCAAGCACAAATGAGCCAAAGCACTATTTCATGAGACCTGCTGAAAGAGAATCAAGATCCTTTACTTTTTTTTTAACAAACCCATTAAAAAGAAAGCCCATGCATCAATTTAATGCTCCAATTTTTAATAGATCGGTTTTTCGATATGGTAATAGGACTCAACATCGGCCAATGTTTTTTTCTCCATTGCGATCAAATAGAAGAGAAAATGTTAATGAACCAAAAAAGCAATTAATTATTGGACTGGATTTTCATTTATTACCAAAATTAAATTATAATTATTATAAAAATAAAAAGAAAGGGAAAAATCGCAATACTAAATCAAATAATGAAAAAGAAAAAGAAAAGGAAAAGGAAAATGCAAATGCAAATGAAAATGAAAATGAAAATGAAAATGAAAATGAAACTGGGACCGAAAATGAAAATAAAAAAAAGAAAAAAGAAAAAGAAAATAAAAAAAAGAAAAAAGGACAAGAAAATGAAAAAAAGAAAAAAGAAAAAGAAAATGAAAATAAAAAAAAAAGGAAAAAGTTTAAAGAAAATCAACCAATTCAAGAAAATAATTACCAACTCAGAAATACTGATCATGACATTGATTATTTAACATTGGTAAATTTATGTAAAGAAATGGTATTAAATAAAAAAAGTAGATATGCTTATGAAAGTTTTTTTATTTTTAATTTAATAAATAAAAATTTAAAATGTGAATATAAAATTAATAATCCAAAGGGGAAAAAACTCATAAAAATTTTAAAAAAACAAATTGCCAGATCTTACCGTGAATCTGTAAAGAATTTACAAAAGGGAAGATCATTGTTTAAAGTCAAGATCAATACTGATCTTAATAAAGAATATGAGGATGCCGAGATTCATATCGAAAAATTTTTTTTAAGAATTGTTCTCAAAAACCAACAGGGCGAATTGTTAAGAATTAAATGGGATAAAGCTATCCGATGCTATGTCCATAAAACAATCAATCAAATAATATTATTAAAATTAAATAATCAAAAGAATTTGTATATCATCAAAACAAATTCTTCCCATGATAAACGGATTTTCTTGTTTTCCTTGTATCTCTTTTCGAAATATTATTTTTCCAAAAAGCCAAAAATGTATGGCTTTACCCCAGAAATCGATAACTTCAAAAACAAAGATTTCTTTTATACGAGGATATCTCGGCCGATTTATTATAACGAGAAATTTAATAAAAAATTATCTGGCTGGTTATTAGTCAAGGGGCAAAAATCGTTAAAAACTCTCTTACAGGGATATTATGAAAAAAATGGTGTCAATTTTATCATTTATATACAATTGAAAAAAGACAAGCCTCTCCAATCCGGTTATATCAAAATCAGATCAAATAAATTGAAAATTGGTCTTGGCAATTTAACTTTTTTTACTCTCTCCTACCAAGAAGAACCTGAATTATTTATGCACAAATCAAATAATCAAATATTTAAAATTATTTCAAAAAAAAATGTTAAGGGTATGGATTGTTTTGCTCAAAGTAAACTTGATAGAAAATTGATCATTAAAAGTTTTTTATATTTTTTTCAAAAATGGGAGCAAAACCAAAAAAAAAAAAATTGAAAAATAATTTAATTTTCTGTATTTAATATTTAAAAAATAGATGTATGTTTATATTTATTTGTTTGTTTGTTTGTTTTTCTTCGTATCTGATTTTTATATAAATATTTTTAAATGATTTTTTAATTGGGTGTTTTGGGTTGGTTAAAGTGTTTTTTTTATTTATTTATTTTTATTTTATTTGAAGTGAAAATTCTGAAAATAATTAATTTTTATTTATTTATTTATTGAGAGAAAGGATCAATTAAAGAAAATTTGATTAAATCAAAACGAAAAGAAGAAAAATAATTAAAATATTAAATAATACAAAAAATAATAATATCATTTACATGGCCAAGTTAAAAACATATCAACTGTCAGTAAGGTTTTTATTTAATTTTTGAAATAAAAGGAAAATTTTTTAAATTTTTTTTTAATTTCAAAAAGTAAAAAAAAAAACAATTAGGTTTTGCAAAATTCAAAAGAATTAAGTAAAATCTTTGATTTTGCTCAATTCTTTCAAATTGAAAAAAAAAATAAAAATAAACACTGTCTCTCAGAGTGGGGGTAAGAGGTCCCCGAATTTATAAATAAATTAAATTCCAAAAATTTGGAGACAATTTAAACTGTTGAAAGAATAGTAATAACACAGTTTAAATGCAATTTAGAAATAATTTTGATTTTACAAACCATCTCATGATTTGTCTTTCTTGGTTTTGTTTTCATTTCCTTTTTTTGTAGTTACATAATCTGCTTCGTTAGATCTGGAATTTTTTTCAATGGTTGATAGTAGGGTAGTGTTGAATTTGTTAAATAAAAAACACACTCACAATTGGTAGATGGTATTTTATCATTTGATCGATCAATAATTGTTGGTGAAATTTCAACAAATTTACCAATACATTTTTTGTTCTGCTAGTTTCATTATTTTAGACTCACCATTTTTGATTTTATATATATATTTTCTTTTTTTTGTGTGAAAATGATTACTTATAAAACGAATACTACGGGTTACTTAAATCGGTTTATATTAGGTTTAGAAATATAAAATAAATTGAGTTTTTTTTTACCGAATTTTTATTTTGGATATTTCCAAATTTTTAAAATGGGGTTAATAATAATTTTTATTATTCCTCGTGGGAATTTAATAAGGCGTTTTATTATTGAGAAATGATAATTATGGTAAGTATTTTCAAGAAATATATAAAAGATGCAATCAGAGACCTGTTAAATTATTGAAAAAAAAAAAATAATATATTTTTTTCATATGTTATTCATAAAGAGTTTAAAGAATAAGAGTAATGTTAGACTGGTATTCATGGATTAAAATAGTTAAAGATTTTGATTTAGATTCAGGATGGATTTGGAGAATGTGGATTTTGATTAACTAAATTAGAATTGTAATTTGAAATTTTGATCATTTTTTTATATTATTATCGGAGTGGTTAGCATTAATATCTCGAGATGTCATATAAATTATTTTTCCTCAAACAGTATTAAGGCTTAAAATCATCGATTACATTATTGTTCAACCGAAAGGTATAACCAAATAATTTTTAAGGTGAATCAAAATCAAAAGCAAAAATTGAAAAGGCAACAACAAAAAATTGAAAAAAGAGTAACATAAACAACAAATAATGAAAATTTAAAAAGTTTTATAAGAAGTTATTTTTAAAAAAAAAATATTTAAATGAGAACAACAGAGCATCAAATCCAAGATATTTTTAGTTAATTAAATATAATTTGATCACTAATCATGAAACTTCATTTGGGGATAGTTGGTAAAGTTTTTTCAGTTCTATTTTCTTTTTAATTGGATTTTTTTTGATCCCTTGGTCATTTTTTACCTTTACTTTTTCGTTTGTATTTCCAATTTTCATATTTTGGTTTCTGGTTTTATGCAAATAACCGCTTGATATTTTACAATTATAATTCTTCTTCCTAATAAAAATAAAATTGCAAAAAAAAAATAATATAATAATTTTTATTTGTAAAGAAGTGAAATTTCTAACCTAGATGTTCTTTAACCTATTAATTTTAAGAAATTTAAAAGTAAAATAATAAATTCCCAGATTATTAATACAGTCAGTTTCACTTTTAAAACATAAACTTTTAACGTAATTTAAAGCACAAAAAAATCTCAAATTAAGGCACAAAATTTGTAATTTTTAATTTTACAATTTATTTATTAAAATCTGAATTTTGTGTCTTAATTTGAGATTTTTATCGTACCTTAAATTTGGTGGAAAGTTTGTGTCTTAAATTTGAAACTGACTGTAAACCTTTTGATATTTTCTGTAAAATACAAACTAAAAAGGCAATTTATTATAAATTTTATGTAAATTTTCTCATTTTTTTTGAAATTTTTAGTGTTTTTGATTTTAAAAATTTACCAATCAAAAATTTACTCTATTTTTTCAGATAAATTTTCTAGTTTAATCCTTTATTTTTAGAATTTCTTTTTAATATAATAGAATTAAAGGAAATCAATATCACATTTACCTGATTGTCAGTTTCTTGGATCTGTTAATGTTTCGGTACTCTAAAACAAAAAAAAAAAAATACGGTTTTTTATTTTGAAACATAGAATTTAACTTTTAGACAGAAATTATATTTAATAACAGTATTCTTCCTCATTGAAAATAATTTATAAAAACCTTAACTTTCTTGAAAAAAAGTTCAACTCCTTTTTTAAATTTGGAAAACTTGACAGAAACTGAAAATTCAAATTAAGATCTATTAAATAAAAAAAATGATAAAATACGAAATGGAGGACTCAACATAGTAACTGTTTTTCTAAAACTATTTTTAGATGAGTTTTTTATTTGACTTATCAATTATTAAATATTTGTTCAAAAAATTAACTATTTTTGTGATATCCAAAACCACACAAACTATTTCAATAAGAAAGTAGATTTAAATTGTATTTGTTGGTTTAATAGAAAATATATAATGGATTATTTGTTGAATTATATTTTTTCTTCTTTTTTTTGATTTAATTTTTCGTTTTCAGTTTCTACCAATTTTCCCAAATTAAAAACCGTATTGAACTTTTTTCCCTCTGTTTAACTTTATTTCCAAATGATTATAATCCAAATTAACAATAAATTTCTCAATTTGAACAAAAAAAAAAATCCAAAGATTTTGTATAAAAAAATTAGTACGAATAATAGTCAAATATGAAATTAACTTTGAACATTTGAAATAGCAAGTTCGAAGGTAAATTCCTTGATATTTTAAATTAGGATTTGAATTTGTTGAAAAGTTTTCAACAAGCAGTATGCTTTCAAAAGCTAGAGATTATTTTACTCTTAAAATTAAAAAACAAAATTACTCAAAAGGAAATTAAATGTGAAGAATGTATTTGGGAAAAGCAATTAATTCCGAAAATATTCTTTACATTATTAAGAAGAGATTCCCGCTGATTGTTTTCTTTGAAGTGCCAACTGTTGGTTTTTTTTAGAAAAGATTATTTTTTTTTCAGAAATAAACCAAAAAGCAATAATAATTTACGAAGTGTTAGATCTAATTCGTGAGGGGTTTGTGAATCAAAAAGACAAATGGTTAATTTGTTTTTAAAAGATCGATTAAATTAGTTTAAAAAAAAAAGAAACAAAAGTTTTTTTTTTTTTTTTGAAAAAAAATAAAAAACAAAAAAAAGCAAAAAAAAATTTTGAAAAGAAATGTTGTTGGGTGGGTTTATTTTAATCACTAAGGAATGTGATCTTTTATAATGTTTGAGATTTGTGTTTTTGTGAATCTTTTGGTTGTTTTATTTCTTGAAAGTTCTTGCTCTATTGTCCTTGTTGCTCGGTTGTAAATTAAGAAAAATTTATAAAAAGCAACAGGAACGTAAAAAAAAATCCATTTATTTTGCTCTTTTCTTTAATCTTCTTCTTCTTCTCTTAAGTCTTCTCATTCTTTTCTTCTTCCACTTGGCACGCATAATAAGGATATTTATAAAAATAAAATAAAAAAAAATGAAATAATTTTTTGAATATTCTAAGTTAATTAATCAGAATAAGAATCATTTAATCTGTTATGTTAACAAAATGATAAAAGGTGTAAATCGTGAATTTCCCTTTTAGAATACTGATAAATTGTAATTTAAGTTTGGATATTTTTACTTGATTTTCCTTTTTGAAATTATTATGTTCAAGCTTTGAATAAAGCATTGTATGAAGTCAAATGTTATGAAACTCTGTAAAATTAGTTGTTCTTCAAAATATTCTTTGTACTGGGAAGTTTGATAAGAAGCAGTACCAAGATTTTTAAAAATGGGAAATTGAACTAAAAATTTTTTGAGATTTATTTGAATTTATCAGTTGGGATCTTTGATGATTTTTTATCATTCTTGTTTAATGACTATTTTGGAAAGTTGAATGAAAATTGTGATCGTTTTATTTTACAGTTATTAAAATAAAGTGTGTAAAACGACTATAATCCGTGTTTCAAAATATTATCCGTGTTTTTTTTTATTCTTGTACCAAGGCAACATCCAATCTACTAACAAATAGTATACCTAAGTTCAAATCAATTTTGAAAGTAAAGGTCTGGTTATTTTTAGTAAAATTTAAATTATTCATGCAAATAGTTGAAAATTTTCCATAATATTCTCAATTTTTTTGAAATTTTTTTGTTTATTTGATGATTAATATTTTCTTAAAAACTTTACTCTATTTTTCGAGATAAATTTTGCAATTTGATCCTTCATTTTTAGAATTTCTTTTTAAATAATAGAACTTTAAGAAACCAATACCATATTTTTTAGGGTTTATTATCCGTTTCTTTGATTTGTTAATGTATTGGCCAACTATAACAAAAAAACACGCTTTTTATTTTGAAACACGCATTATATTTTTTTGCACCCTTTATTTTGACTACAGTACAATTCATAGTATAATAAGTCAATTTCAAATTACTTTGATTAATCATGAAAGAAATAATAACTATTAAAATTTAATATGCTTAAGGGACTAGCTCTACCAAGTAAAATTATAAGAAAAAAATATGTTTTATTGGTTGGAAATCTCGTTCGTCAGTTCCACTTTTAAGGTTCACACTTTGAACCATAATGAAACACAGAATATCAAGGAAATTTACTCTACAAAAAAATCTTGAAATAAGGCTCCCATTTCACTTGTATAAAAAAATAAAAATGAAAATTTCAAGTTGAATAAATATATCTACAATTAAAATATCATCCTTGTTAACCGAGTTTATTCATAATATAATCGACATTTCAGTTCTTAGCATTCTTTAGGGTGTTGTATTTATTGTTTTTAATAGTACTACAATTTTTAAAAGTCTCTATTTGAGAAAAAAAATCTATTTTGGGGCCAAAATTTTTAAATGAATGTAGAAAATGAATTTTCATTAAATACTATTTTAGGATATTTTTTTTAAAGAGATGATAATGAATAATTTTGAAAGCAATCTTATCATCTAAAAAAACTCAAAAATTAAAAAAAATCTAACAGAAGTGTCCGCAGAATGCTGTAGAGTGCCATAGAGTGCCTAGCTTTTCCAGAATTTAAAATAATGGAGAAAAAATAAAGATTTTGCTTAATTCTTTTAAATTTTCGAAAAGCTAACGGCGGTTTTTTTAATTTTGAAATAAATCGAAAGTAACAAAAATTTTATGTTTATTTCAAAAATTAAAAAAAACCTAAAGGAAAGTGTTCTAGTTTTTCTTGAAGTTTTCTGTTTTATTTGTAAATCTATAGATTTTCGTTAGTTATTTTTGAGTTTTCTATTTATTTAGAAAATCAATAGATTTTCGTTAGGTTTTTTTTTACTTTGTGAAATAAACCGAAAATTTATTAAAATTTTTTCTTTATTTCAAAAATTAAAAAAAAACCTAGAACACTTCACAAATTAAATAGAAAGCTCGAAAAAACCTAGAACACTTCATGAATAAAATAGAAAACCTCAAAAAAACCTAAAACACTTCACAAATAAAATAGAAAACGCCAAAAAAACCTAGAACACTTTATTAATAGATAGAAAACTCAAGAAAACCTAACGGATAAATCAAAAAAAAAAATATTTTTTCCAATTTAATAGAACAAATAATTCTTTAATAGTCCAAAAAAATTGATTCCCTATTTGAAAGATACCTACAAATTTAAAATAATTTTGAAATATAATAAAATGACCTCTTAATTGTGAAAAAAAAAATTTCACATTTTTTACAATTAAATTTGAAAAACATATTAATAGATACATGAAAATGGTATTTTCCAACTTAAATTGTTAAATATCTTGAAAAATAGTTTTTTGTCCACGATCGTTTATTAACCAATAGTGTTTATTCGAATTAAAGTAATTAAAAAGGGAAAAATTGTCAAATCTTTATTTTTTTTTTTTTTTTCAAATAATTTTTTCTTGATTGTGTTTGTAAATTTTTTTACACAATTTATTTTACTAGAATCGGAATTTTATTCTTTTAATTTCGAAAATTTTTGTGTATTATCAGTTGAACTGACTGTATTAGTTCTACATATCTTGTATGACCTTCAAAATTAATTATTAATATTATTGAACAATAAATTATTAGTTATTTTATCAATGATCGAAATTAAAAATTTTCATTTTGGAAATAATTTTTTTTTTAATTTATCTACCAAATCTAAGTATAGAAGTTAAAATAATAAAATTATATTTATTGATAACTTCATATTTAGATCTTCCAAAAGTAATTTTTTTTTTTCATTTTTTTAAATTTCAAGAATAAATCGATAATCTCCAACATAAAAAACCCAATGATTTTATAAGTTATGTTTCCTTTTTTTTTAAAGCAAATTATAGATTATTATATTTCAAGATTTCGGAAATAATTTGTCAAAAAAATACAAAAGTTAATTAATTAATTTTTTTAAATAAATGAATTCTTGAATAAATACGCTACATTTCAAAACAAATTTTTGAAATTTATTTTTTTTTTGAAACCTAAGATAAAAAAATAATAAACTATAACATTTTTTTCTAAAAATATTTATATTGGTTATTTCTAGGAAAAAGATCTTTTTTCGATAATACTCTACTGATTATGAGTATTATTGTTTTTTTTTCTCTCTCTTTTTTTTCTTTTTGGGGGGTTAATTGTTGAGTTCTTTATTAATATCTCTGAATAATAAAATAGAAAAAGTAGATAGATATAAGAAATGTGAACTTTCTCTAGATCTTAATTAGACAGTTATGTTTTTTATTAAAAAAATAGAATTAAAAACCTGTTTTTATTAGATAGTTATATTTATTTTGATGGTTTAAAGTGGGTTTTGAAAATAAACTTTTAAAAAGGTTGAATAGAGAAATAATTGATTTTTTAGGTTTAGGGTAATTACTTGTAAATCTTTTATTAGAAGTTAAGTATTCGTCTAGCTATAATGATCTAAAAAAAAAGAATGAAAAACTACAAAGAATGTTTTTTAAATTTTTTGTATCTTAATTTTTTTTTCTTGAAGATCCTCACAGTTTAACTAATAATCTCTCACACTCTTTCACAAAATAATAATTCATGCAAATTGACTCATTGTTTGGACAATTAGTCAAATATTTTTCTTACTGGGTGATCTAAAGATAACCTTATCAAGAAAAATAGATTACTTATTCTCTCAACTCCGCACAAATAACTACAGATAATTTTGAGTCATTATCTTGGATTTAATTCCAAAAATTTTTTTTTTTTTGAGGATTTTGAGCTAAACAATGAAGTAAACCTGGATCCAAATAAAAAAGGCACCCAATAAACAAACCGAGAACACAAACACCAATCTCTTTGGTTGAGAAACTCTCTTTACAGCAAGAACAGTAAAAAAATGAAAATAAAGTAAAAATATCTATTTAGTTTGTATTGAGAGAAGACTCTTATTTGTTGTGAAAACAATCAGAGTTACAAACCCTTAAAGAGGGTGTATCAAAATTTTTAATTCACTTTTTTAATCAGTTAGAATTTAACTGTTGTATGATCAGGTAAATAAATAACATAATATTTCGTTCCCAGTAAGAAGGCAAAATGGCAAAATATTCAAATAAAAATAGATTAAATATTAGTTTGTATTTATAAAACAGTCCATTGTCTGAGAACCTGATAAATAGGCTTGTTTTTAATGTTTTTTGATTCTTTTCTTATTATCAGGATTAAACTTGAGTTCTCCATTATTTTAGAAACAAAAGATAACCAGCACCGATTTCAATAGTTTTATTCTTGTTACTATGAATTGATGAATAAAAAAATCAAAATTCTCCTCAGCTTTCCACAAAACAAACATCTCAAGAATTAAAATAAATCATCAAAAGTCTACAATTCGAAAAGACTGGAATTAATAATTTTTTCTTGATTTCTCGAATTAAAAATATGAAAATTTTAACATGATTTTAAAAAAATCTTTTTTTTGAAAAGCAAAAAGAAAATTTTGTTCCCTTTATTTTGCAACAAATCGTAGTTACAATGGAAAATGATAACAAAATTTAAAACTAAATCATTTTAAAAGGTTTTTTAAAAGCTTTAAATTATGAAATAGAAAAATAATAATGATTAACCCATTCCAAATGGAATTTTTTGCTTTGTAGCAAAGAAAAAACCACAAGAAAAATTTTGATGTAGTGTGTAACCATTTTAGTCCAAAAAACTGGTAGAAAATTGAATAAAAAGAACACAAAACATTTTGTACTAAATCGTTGACTTTAAATTTCTAACAGCAAAAATTAAAGAGACAATTTCAAAATATTTACAATATGAAAAATGGAAACAGTTTGAACTTTTAGTTACTTGAAGACGATGAAGAATTTTTTGTTTGTTTTTTGGTTTTTAAGAAATGTAAATTTATGTATATCAAACAATTAACGTGACAACTTTCTTCTTTATCTTGTTTGAGATGTTACGTCCTAACTCTATTATTAGATTTGTTTTGAATTTAGAGACATAAAAGGGATATCGTCATCTATTTTTTTTTTGAAACTTTTTTCCATATTTTTACATTAAAAATGTTCAGATTTGAAACAAAGCCGAAAAAAGAGATTCAAACCTGTTTAAAAAAAGCAACTTTCCCAATTGTGAGTATCAAAGTCTTGACAGTTCAGTTTTTTGATTCATAAATGATCAATAAAATTTAATTTTTAAAATTCACTTTTTTTTATTCATTTTTTTTTAAATTTTTTTTTCTTATCAAAGTTGTTTTTTTTTTTTAATTATGAATATTACTACAGACAAAAATTTACATACAATCGAAAGTAAAAAAGTAAACGACACTGACAGTGAACAAAATGTAGAACCATGGGTTGCAACAAAAATGACAAAAATGCAAATTTTTTGGGTAATTTTGAATAAACCACAAAAAAAAAACATAATTATTAACAAAAAATACTTTTCTGTGTTTTTTATTACTTTTTGATTTTTTCTTATTTCATTTATGAACGACGATACCTATAGATGATTTTTACATTTGTTTTCACTCTTGGGCCAATTAGGGTACTTTTGTTTATTTTGATTCACGCAATTTCACTTATCTTTTATCGGATCATGGCAATTGGGGTAAATGAATCAAACAGTTATGGGAAATTCCGATCCAAATTAATCGAAAAATGGACAAATATTGGAAGTAGGCTTTCAATTGCAACCATGGGATACTATAGAATTAAAATTGTCAATAAAGAAAATGTAATATCATTTGGTTTTTTCTTTTTTTTTTTTTTTTTTTTTCTATGCTTTTCGTTATCTACTACATTTAAATGTCTTCCAGTCAAAAGGCAAGAAATATTTCCAATCATTTAAATTTATCAAGAGTAAAAAATTAAAAAGATTCCAGAGAACACTGTACAAACAAAATCTACACTTTTGTGTTCTTAATTGTTCTAAAGTGTAATTACTTTTCTGGAACTTTCGATAAAATTGAAAAAAAGAGTTCCAAATATTAAATTATTTATTTGAAAAATCAATCTCATTTAAACATAAAAAGAAACCTACTGAGACCAAAAAAACTTTACATTTTTACTAATTCTAAAATAAATTGAACAATATTTTCAAATCTCTTCCAAAAAAAAAAAAAATTACGATAACTGTAAAACCAAAAATCAAGTAAATTTCAGAAATCTCTGAAATTCCAATTTTTCTGATCAATTGAAATTATTCAGAAAAAAGAGCAAAATCTACTCCCATTCAACAAACAAATATTCAAATTATCGAGGTTACCATTAACTGCTTCGAATTGGGGCATTGATTAACTATTCAAAATTTATCATTTTTACCCTTTGATAAATGGAGAAATCAAAAAAAATCCAAATCTTTTAAATTAATCAGAAAAAATGACTGGAAATTAAAATCTGATTTATTGTGATTATTCTTAGATAAATTCTAAATTTATTTGCATACATCTACTATGATAATTGTTTTTTTTTTTTACATTTATATAATAAGAGTATTTTTTTCTTGAGATCTTTCCTTTTAAATTTTTTTCAAATTTTTAAATTTCAATTGTGAAACTAGAAGAATTTTTTTTACAAAAATTACTTTTTTAATTTAATATAAATTTCACAATAATCTAAGACCTTTCTCAAATTTAAATTAATTGAAATATTATAAATTGATAAAAATGATTGATATTTTCTTTAAATCATTTCTTTGATATGTCTTAATATACCAAATAACTCAGAAATTTTTTTTAAAAAAAATCTCTAAATTTTGTATTTTTGAAATGTACTCACATAATAAAAATTATTATACATAACAATTTTGGAAAAAGGTTTACAAATTTATTAGATATTAATGGGAATTGAAAAAAAAAATGAAAATTTTCAGTAATATGGTTTTCATTTTTAATTGTAAAAATGTTCGAATTTTTTAATTGATTTTGTGGAGAGATTATTTTCATTTATTTTTTTAATAGTCTAAAAAAGAATCATATTTTTCAATTTTAAAATAGCATAAAATATTTCTTTCAAAGATATCTCTAAATTAAATTGAAAAACTGTTTTTTTTTTTCTGTTTTTGGTTCGTTTTTTTCTCATTTTATTTTTTTCCATATTTGAGTTTTTATATACATTCCCGATTGTTTTCTGCAAATTGTTTTAACATTTATTCTTTTTTTCATTTTTAATCTTCAATCTACAGTTCATCCATTGTAACTTTTTTCAATAAAAAAATACCCCAAAAATGGGTGTTTTTTTCAAAAGTCTGTAATTTTGAAAAAGGTGGGTATTCGAATCTTAATGAGTTTAATAGCTACCTTTTCTTTATTACATAAAATTATGATAACTTTGAAAAAATAATTTATAAAAGATGTATAACTGGATTCCAATCTGTAGTTTTCACGAACTTTAATTTTCAGAATTTATTTTTTCTTTATATGGGGATAATGCTTTTTTTTAAAGAATTTGTTTTAATGAATATAAACATCTAAATTTGATTAGAATATTGTTAAAACCAGCTCTTGATTCACTATTTCCCTTCTACAAACCTCCCGTAATCTTTTGCAAAAAAATAAAAAGAATTTTCAACATTTTATTATTTTTTTAGTTTCTAAACTTAAAATAATTTAAAAATCAGTCCAAAAAGGGTGCGAAATAGCTTGTTTTTCTCCTTCGTAAATTCAAATAAAGAAAATCATTTTATTTTTTGTAAAAATTGAAATTTCTTTTGAATTTTTTTGTTGAAAAAAATACAAATCCTTTTTTACTGTACCGAGTGGGATACACAATCAAAACAAAATAATTTTAAAACCCAAATTGAAATTAAACGAAGTTTTCTATGAGTTGAGGAAATACTTTTCTATTTTTTTTTTTTTATTTTCTTCAATCAAAAAAAAAGATAAAAGATAACCACTACGAATCATTCAAGTTACAAATGGTTTTATTTACTCTGTGCATTTGTAATTATTAAACCCCACTTGGTGATAAATAACCTCAAAAAGTAAATCTCATTAATGAAAATCAGTTCAAATCCTCGATTTCTATTAAAGATTAAATTTTTTAAATGAAAATTTTACTTCAAAAAAAGCAATTAAATACTGTTTTCCAGTCTTACTCTCAACTAAAGAACTTTTCATCCTTTATAATTTGAAATTAAAATGATTCTTTTCCAAAAAATTATTTCAATAAAAAAAAAAAAAAATACCTTTCTTATTTTTTGAAAAACTGTAGTATTTCAAGGCATTTTGTTTTTAAAAACAAATCTTTTTTGTATAAATCTCTTACCTGTATTTGAAGTAAGAACAGGAAAATTTTTCACTTCATTTTCAATTTATTTTTCAAGTAGAACCACGAACCCCAACCTACTTCTTTGAGAACTCAATTTATGAAAAGAAAAATATGGTAAAGGAAGTGAAAATTTTTTCCCATTTATAATTCTAATACCAGTATGATCAAAAAAAAAAAAAAAAACAGAGTAAACAAACTTTTTTAACCTTTTTAAATTCAAATTTCAACAAATAACTCTTGGTTCAGTCCAAATTAATAAATTTTTCATTATCTTTTCATATAAGTAAAAAATTTTTCAGTTTATTATCTTTGAAAATTTTTTTCGATATTAGATAATTGATCAACAATTCCCATTCAATTTTTAATATTCACATAAGATTCAATATTATTTTTGGTGTTGATTACTTGAAATTAGAAAAAATAAAAAATACAGAAATTGTAGCGAAAGACATATTTTCCTAATAGATAACAGTTAAATTAGGCAACTTTGAGGATTTATTATTTTATCAAATAGTTTCTTTAATTTATTAAAATTTAAAATAATAAAACACCTTTCTTGAATTAAAAAACACTCAAATACTTTAAATTGAGAAAAACAATAATTCTGTTTTTAAAAAAATCAAAATTGAATTTCAATTTTCAGTAATTTTTCACTATTAATTTGTAAGATTTGGATTTTTCTTCATTTTTTCAAAATTTACTCAAAGACCAAAAACATACAAACAAAAAAATTGATTATTTTTGGAAAAATTTTGATTTTATTTATTTCTTTTTATATTTATAATATAACATAAATTAGATTTAAAGATTACTTCTTTAGTTTTAAAAATTCCTCCCCTATTACAATTCCAGAAATTGTTATTATACTAAAAACACCAGAATAAAACCAAGAAAGATTTTGAATATTTTTTTTTTTTAATTTTAAAATAATCAAACACTATATTTTGAATAAGTTTATCTGAAGAAAATAAAATAAATAAAAACCTCCAATTTAAAAATTCTTTCTACTTAACAATATATATATATATATATATATATATATATATTATTTTTAATTTAATTTGCTCTTCTAAATATTCATAATTTATATTATATAATTTAGTATGTAAATTGGAAAAAAAATCGAAATGAAAGAATTATTATATCAAATCATTCAAACCAACAAGACATCGAAATCATTTTATCTTTAATAGCCACGGGTTTCATTGCAAAGGTAACAAATTTATTACGACTATTTTTTTAATATTTGATAATTTTAAAAAAATAACATCAATAATGATTATAAAAGATTTCTTATCAAAAAACACACAAACACACACACACACACACATATATATATATATATATATATACAAATGATTACATAATTACTCACTTTAAAATATATCATATTATTAATAATAAAGTCGTCAGTTAAAAACATCCCTTTCATTGGTAGTATAAATACATGTCTTCAAGGAATTTATGTTGATCGATCGAAAAAAAACACATGGATTTTCGATAAAATTAAATTAAGGGCAACAAACAAAAAACTTTTACCAATAGCAATTTTCCCTGAAGGCACTTGCACAAATAATAAATCTTTACTTAAATTCAAAGTCGGTGCGTTTTCAGCTGGTGCACCAATACAACCTTTATTAATTAAATATAAAGCTGGATTCCCTCTCTCGTTTATTAATTTATACTTTACAGTTCAAAACCCTTGGATAATTTTCCTAAATTTATTTACAAATATTATAAATCATGTTGAAGTTACTTTTATGGACCCTGTGCAACCAACTGAAGAAGAAAAAATAAATCCCAAACTTTATCTTGAAAATGTCCAAAAGGTAAACCTTTATTTTTATTTTTATTTTATTTTATTTGAGAAAACATATTTATGGAAAGACAAAAAATTAAATTATTAAATAATAGTTAATAACATAACTTCAAATTATTTTTTAATCAGTCCTTTTATATTCTTTTATAATCAAGAAAACTTTTTCTAAAAGTCAAAAAAAAAAAAAAAAAAAAAAACAGGTTTAAAGCGTAAAATTTTAATATTATGGTATCAATTGGTGATCTTGTAGTATTTTATTATTTGGGTTGCTTAAGAGTGTTTTTTTTTGAAGAGAAATGATCAAACAAAAAAATGAAGGAAAAATTTTGTTTCCAAAAAAGACAAAATGTCAATTTTTGAATCTGAATGTGTCATTTCTCAAAGATTTTTTCCCAACCAAATTTTGAGATAATCACTTGCCAAGAAGTAATGTCTTGTATATCGTACCAGATAAATTCAAAATAATCACCAAAAGTATTCGAAATCGAACACTCATAAAAATTTCTATACTAATAACTTGTAAAAAATTTTCGAAATTTAATTTTGAAAACTAATGCTCATAGCAAAATTTAACTGAAAACAAGAGAAATGCGGTTGAATTTATATGATATTTTTAACGGGTTTACTTTTTGTTTTTTTTTGATCAGATAATAAAAAAAATAATAGGTGAATTTGTGCTTATTATTCTTGTATTTTAATTCCATTTTGTACGACAATAGAACTTTTTTCAATAAAATTTTTAGTTTTTTTAAAAGTGGATTTTTTTACGTTTTAAAAATTGCTTTTTTAAAACGTAAAAATCTTTTATTTAGTAAAAAAGCAACTTGAAAAAAATAATAACAAATCTGAAAAAATTAGAATAAATTAAAGAAAATAATTAAACAAAATTTAATATTCTTTTCAAAAATTATTGCATGATCAAAAATTTTTTGGAATTATCTCCATCAATTAAAAAGGTGGTAAAAGGATCCCATTAAAGGGGATGCATGATTTAGTGGGTGCCGGACTTGGTGTTTTTTTTTATCGTGTTTTCACCATCCCAAAAGAGATGTAACTCAATTTTATAAAAATTTTTTCTTCTTAATTTGTTGTAAAAAAAATTTTTTTTATTTAAACTTTGTTTCAGTCAAAGGGTCAACAACATTTTTTTCAAATATCAACTCTTTTTAATAATTGGCCTTTGAAGAACAAATAGAAAATAAGTAGAATAATTACTCATCAAATAATTGTTGATATCATGTCTGGAATAAAACTTAAAAATCAATATATTATTCTTAAAAATTGAAAAACCCAAAAATTTTTAGGTGTCCCTATTGAAAAAAACAAGAATGTTCATTTTGATCTTCTATTGGAGATCAAATAAAATTCCAATAGAAATCAAATATAATTTCTCTGCAGTCATTTTCACTGTTTCAACAACATTAGAATATAGCTCATTTTTACCAATGACTATAGACCTTGCAAGAAAAAAAAAATTGCAAATGAATTAGGTCTAGAAAAACTTCAAAAAAAAAAAAAAAAAATGTGAAAAAATGATTTCAATTTTGAAAATAAATATTTTCTTCAAATATCCCTTTAAGCCCTTTAAATACATGTAATCCATACATTACAACCGGGAACCTTTGACTGGAAAATGATTTATTAACAAAACTATCTTTCAAAAATTATTTTTCCTTTAAAATAATAAATTAAAAAAAAAAACTTTTTTTTTAGTATTCAAGAACAACTAATGATTAAATATGATTAATAATTCACGTTTCAAATCATTATAAACACTTAAAATGTATGGTAATTTATAAAATAAAATAAAATAATATCAAAACACTAAAAAAAAAAAAAAGGAACAAAAATTTTTGAAATGAACATTACGGTTTTTTATTACCGAACTTTCAATGAAAAGGGGTGAAAATATTATTTTTCTCGTAAATATTTACAATTTTCGTATTTTTTTCAAAAAAGGTTAACAGGAGGATTTTTTGCTGGCAAATCTATATATTTAAAGACACCAATAGTCTCATTTTTTTAATTTTTATTTGTATTTTCTTTGATAATTTTTTTTCAAACTTTATTTAGTTTAAAAAAATGTAATTTGAAAAAAGTAAAAAGTATATAGAATAAACAAAACAAGATTTTTTTGTTTTAAAAAATCCTTATTGAAAAAACTCAATATTTTTATAATAATATTATATATTTATTTTTTATTTTTTATTTTTTATTTTTTCCTCTTTATTCTCAAATATAGAAATACCAAGAAGTATCAAATTGGAAAGTTCATAACCTCGGTTATCGGGATATGGTTAAATATATGGAAGAAATGAAAAAAGTTAAAAAAAATAATTAATCTCAATTGGTTATTATTTGATTTAACAATTCAAAATACAAATACAAACATTTTATCTCTTTTTTATCTGCTTAGTTAAAATATCTTTTTAACAATATACAAACAAAAAAAGGTTTTACATTAGCAAAGTTCGATATTAATCTTTACAATAAAATTATATATATTAAAAAAAAAAATAAAAAATATTATTACATAATTTACATTATTAATTAATAATTAACAATAAAAAATATTTTTTCATTTTTTTTATCTTTATTTTTGTTTATTATATTATATATTGATGATTTTCCTTACTTTACAAATTTTAAAGAGGCTAAATATCGAAAATTACTGATCAACGAAGAAACCCAGAAAAGAATATTTTTTTTCACTGAGATCAATTTTTTTTTCTATTTTTTCAGAAAAAGAAAACAATTAAATTAAATTTATTTCTTCGAGTAGAAAAAAAAAAATTACATTGTTTATTAGATATTACTTTCATTATTAAACAATAAACAAGTTATCATTTTTGCGGGATCTAGGCTAAAAAAAATGACAGAAAATAACACACCTACAAATAAATTATAAATAACTTATACAGTAGACTGGATACTTTATTAACTCTTTCCCTTTCGTTTTTTATGGTTTATGAAAACGGAAAAGTTATTTTTTTGTTAATAATGATCACTTGTGGACTTGATTTGAAGACTCTAAAAGTTATGAAAATGAAAGAGTCATGTACTAAATAAAAATTAAGGATTTTGCTTAGATCAATGATAACTAGTTATCATAAATTTTGAAAAATAATTATTATTGGATAGTCTTAAAATCATCTGACTCGTTTAATTTGAGTACATAGAGCACATTTTGAAAAAAAAATAAATTATTAGCAGTATTCGAGAATAAAATGATTAAAATGAAGGAATTTGTATTATTAATAGTCTAAGTTAAAATTCATTCATCAGAAAAAAGTTGCAAGAATTATTTTTTACTATTCTGACGAATAATAAAAACAAAGCGTATTATCAATGAAAAAACTTATTATTAAACCTGTGAAGAAGAAGAAAACTTAGAAGTTGTATTCACCTCATTTGACTTGATATTCTATATAGAGCAAGAACAAGAAACTAACCAAATACATTTGAAATTACAAATGAGAAATAAAATGAAGATAAATCAAAAAAAAACAAAGTAAAAGAAAAAAAAGTAATTAGAAAGAAGAATACAAGAAGAAGAAGTAGTAGTATAAAAATTAGAAACTGTGAATATCTACAATTTAAAAAGAATTATTTTATATTTTTATTCTTTCTTTTTTGGAAAAATAAACTTATTGAAAATAAAAGATCAGTTTTTCATTTTTTTTTTGTTTAGTGTTATTTTTTTTTTATTGATCCATGATAACTTTGATAACTTTCCACCTATCAAATTATAACTCTAGCAATTTGTATAAAATCGAAAAAATAAGCTTATTAGAATTCCCTCTGAGTGATATTAAAAATATCACCCCTCGAAAATTAAAATAAGCTTAATTTTTCGATTTTATACAAATAACGCCAGTTATTGTATGGGATATTAATATAAAGATACATTTTCTGCTTTGATATAATTCTTTTGGTTAATCAGAAAAAAAGATATATTTAACACATTGAAAAATATGAGATTTTTTAAAGAAGGAAAGTTAAAATTAAAAACTTTTTAAAGTTTTCAATGTATTTGCCAAATTTCCTGATAAACTGTATTTTTGTTATTGTTTGAAGACTAAATGTAATTGTTAACAATAAAATTTTAAAGACATTTGGGAATTAAGAACTTTTATTCTCAAAATTTAAAATCAATTTTTTTCTGATAATACTGATTTGAATTGTTATGTTAATTCTTGTGAATAAGATGAGATACCTTGTTAAAAAATAATCCAGAATTGAAAATTCTTTTGTAATTTTATTCATTTTATGAAAAACAAGAAAACTACCTTTTTCAAACTTGTGGAGAATAAAATTTGCTAAATAGATCCGAATTTCATTGATAAAATTTTGTTAAAATTCTATCAAAATTTCATTTATTTGATTACTTTTACCTCATTTTGTTTTATTGACTGAGATTTGAATTAAAATATGGTAAAAAAAAAATCAAAACAAAATATTTATATTTTATTTTCAGAATCAAATATTTTCCTATTAAGAACGAAAAATGTTAAAAAATTTTCAAGAATTAAATTAATTTCTAATACAGTCAGTTCCGTTTTTAAGGTACAAACTTTAACGAAAATTTAAGTACAATAAAAATCCCAAATTAAGGCACAAAATTTGTAATTTTTTTTTTACAATTTATTCAACTAGAATCTGAATTTTTTGCCTTAATTTGAGATTTTTTTATTGTACCTTAAATTTTGTAGTAATTTTGGGCCTTAAAAGTGAAAATGACTATATAAATAATCAGTTACACCTTTTCTATTTATATTTTATATTGGAAAAATCAGTATTTTGGAATTTAAAAAATTGACCCAAATGAATTTTTTTTTTTTTTTTTTTTTTTTTTTTTTTTTTTTACAGATATTAACTAATCTAAATACATTTGACTCAAAGAAGCCCAAGACAAAAATGAATAATTCAAATTTTTTTTTTTAAGAATCAACCAATATAAAATTGTTGAGAAATAAAATAAATAAGAAACTACAGATTAGAGTTGATATTTACATTTGAAATACCTGAAAAAAACATACATTTCAGAGAAAAATAACATTTTAAAAAAGATTTTTGGGGCTTTGAATTGGAAAATACAGTTCAAAATTTCTCAGTCTCTTTAGAAAAATTAAAATTGGTGACATGAAGATTTTTTCATGGGAGTGTATTAATTCTACAAGAAATTACAAAAATTCAATTTTTTGAAAATTAATAGAGAGGTTTCAAAATTTTATTTTACAAATACTCTTAAAAAAAAAAAAAAAAAGAAAAAAAACAATTTTTTCAATCGGAAAAACAAGAAAATGAAAAATAAAAATCTGAAAAAAAAAAATAAAATTTCTGAATAAATATGAAAAAATAATCTGATCTAAAAATTAAAAATATTTTGAGAAGAATATTGGATTAAAATCAATGAATATGTTCAATTTTTTAAAAAAGAGGGATACATTTGACTGAAAAAAGAGTTTATTTCATAAGCAAAAATAAAAATTTCGAAAAAATAATTGTATAGGATCTTAACTCTAAATCATTTTCTTTTTGAAAAATAGTAGTTACCTAAAATTGTTTTGGTTATCTAATAAATTAAGATTTTTCACAATTGGTCGTTTTTAGGTTTATTTTATAAGAATTATAAAGTAAACTTTATTTATATCAAATACAACTAAAACAACCTCAATATCAATAATTTTTTGTAAATAATATTTTAATAATGAATAAGAAAAGGGTAGAATAATAGAATCATGGTTTTGGTTGATCATAGTTTGAAGAAAAAATAATTGATGTGGATATTTTCTTAAAAATTATAAAACAACAATTCTTAGTGCCTGGTTGAAAAAAAACACTTATCTATTTAGATTTTTATCTTAAGCTGAAAGATCAAAAAAAAATCAATAGAAATCATAAGTATTTTTCTGCAATCGTTTTAACTCTATTTTAAAATCATTAATATAACGTGTTTTTAATTATTTATCATCATTATTTGATCATAAAAAATGTTAAACAATTATAGAACTACCATAATATAAAAGAAATGAAATAAGAAAAAGGGTAAAAAATGATTTAATTGTTCATATTTTCAAATTAAATTATTACTTCGAATATCTCTTCAAATACATTAAACATATGAATTAATCCATTAAAATTGGATATTTATCTTAAATTTGGTATATATAATAATGTTTCACTTATAGGAATATAAGTCCTTAATATAAATTTAGGTACTATTTTTTTCTGATTAATATTTTTAGAAATCTAGCTTTATAAAAAATTCTATTAACCAATGCGATAATTTTTTTTAGAATCAAAACACTCTCAACTTTAGAATAACGAAAATATTTTTTGAAATTACTGTTCACTTTTTTATTTTTTTTTTTTTGAAAAATTGGGGTTGAGGAAAATTTGAAATCAAAGAATAAGTTAATATATTAAATTATAAGATTTTTCAAGAGAGTTTATCTTTTTAGTTTAACTTTTTTTTAATTTTAATTTTAGCATTTAAAAATAAAAAAACATTTGAAGGCCAAATTAGCCCCCTTTGTGAAAATAACTTCCCCATAATTTTGAATTTGTTTTAGTAAATAAGTTAAAATAAGATGTTATATACAAAAATATACATAAATTAAAGTTTGAATTCAATCAATTTTTGTAAAAAATGTTTTCGAAAAAGACTTTGTGAAACTTTATTTATTTTAATTTTTGCATTTAGTTTTTCTAATTTTTTTAATGGAGGTATTTGATTAGTCCCATTTTTAGTATTTTTTGGTCCGTAGGTACATATATATATATATATATATATATATATATATATATATATATATATATATATATATATATATATATGTGTGTGTGTGTGTGTGTGTGTGTGTGTGTGTGTGTGTGTGTGTGTGTAAACTATTTATCAGTTCAAAGCGGTCCCGTTTAATGGGTGAAATACATACGTTAAAAGCGTTTGCATAGATATTAGAAGAAAAAATTTTATTTTGGAAATTTTCAAAATTGAAATTCATTTTTCAACATTTTTAATTTTTTTTTTCTATTTTTATTTTACACCTAATTCGGTTGCAAAAATTTTTTTTATTGTAAGATCAATAGTTACTTGCTAAAAATGTTTATTCTAAGGTTCTTGAAACCATGGAATTGATTGTCGAGAAATCAAATTGATTTCTATTGGAATTCTATTCGATCTTTAATCCTGATTTTTGTTTAATAAATGTGAAAAATTTTCACTTCATTTTCATTTCATTTTTCAAATAGAGACAACAAATCCCAACGAATTCGTTTGCGGACTTAATTTCTAAAAGCAAAGTATGAAAAAAGGAAGTGAAAAGTGTTTCTTATTTCTTATTCAAATACTAATAGAAGGTCAAAATGAACATTGTTATTTTTCTCAATATAACCTAAAAATTTGAGTTTATTAATTTATAATGAAACTCTATTGATTAATTAGTTTTCTTACAGACATATATCAACCATTCTTCGAGGTGTATTACACTGATTATTTCTTATTGTATCTTCAAAGGTCAATTATATAAATTAATTGATATTTGAAAAAAATGTTGGTCCCCTTTTAACTGAAACAATGTTATATATATATATATATATATATATATATTGATTTTCTGATGCCCTAATAACCTTAAAAGAGAAAAGAACACAATTTTTAATTTTAAATGTGGATTTTCCAAGTAAATTCATGCTTGTTTTAATAATAAAAAAGAATATTTTTGACATTTGTTTTTCTTTAATAAATTAGTGGAAATTAGCAAACTCAACTTTAAAAAAAATAGGATTTAATTGGCAAAAAATAAAATAAACAAAACAAAATCAAAGTATTTCCTGATTAAAAAAAAAAATTAACAAATTAAAAAACAAAAAAAAATAATAATTTCTCACTGGCAAAAGCTGTATAACAAAAAAAAAAAATTTTCATCGTTCTTGATTTCCAAATGATTTTCTAAAAAATCTCAAAGATTAAAAATAAATTAGACTAAACAATGTTCCAAAGCATCAAAACAGCAAATTTCATAAAAAAAAAAAAAAACAGTTTAAATGTAAATCTCAAAAAAATTTAAATTTATCAAAAAAAAATTATCATTTCTTGTTTTATATTTCCAAATTCTAAATTTCTTCAATTTGAAACAAATTGTTTTCTTTTAGTATAAAATCAGTTTGATTTAATTTAGCCCTATTTATGATTTTTTTTTATCACCCTAAATTTGATAAAGTAAAAATTTTGTTATATACTTTTTATTAACATTGCCCCTTTGAAAAATGAAAAAAAATAAAAGAGCTTTGGAATCACCATAATAACAAACGACCTAAAATTCAAGAATGGACACGAGAATTTAAAATTTTAATAATAATGGTAAAAAATTTTGGAAAACCTTTTTCATTTAACTTTTTTGAAAAAAATAAGTATTATAGAAATCATTTAACCCCACCCCCGAAATGAAAAATTAAAAAACAAAATCAAGATTTGTTCAATTAAAGACTAAACTTGTAAAGATTATTGTTTGGAATGGTAAAGAAAAATTTTGTTCAATATTTTTTTCAAATAACAGTAATTAAAAAAAATTACATATGAAGTTTATTATCTCTTTTTGATGTCGTTTTCGTTGTTATTCTTTAGAAATATGAAATATGTCAAATACAGTTGGTCGAACTACCTGTTTTCAGAGTCCAAAAAACTGAATCTAAAATACAACCAGTTCTTTATTATACTTCTTTTTATGATAAAAAATATAGTTAAATCAACACAATAGTATAATTTATTTTGGAGGGAAACTATTTGATATTTTTTGAAAAGTTTAAATTATTATTACAATTTGCCGAAAATGTTTCATAATTTTTTGTAATTTTTATTTTTTATTTAAGGGACTAGTAACTCTTATTTATTTTTTTCCCCAAAGGTGATAGAGTAATTATTTACATAAGGATACAATTGCGACCAATAAGAAACTTCGTTTGTCAACTTTAGAGAAATGAATAATTATTTTTAAAAGATTTCATTTTTCCAATGTAATTTTCAGTCAAAAGATCAAGATCCTTTTTTGTTTGAGATTTTGGATTAAATTAGAAAAATAAAAATTTGCAAAAAAAATTATTTTTGAAGAAATATCACTTTTAGTTATTTCTGAGAGTCTTTATGAACAAGTAACGTTGTATCTTTAATATTATTTTATAAATACCTGAAAAATAAATCAAATATTTTATCCTTGAAGATCAAAAAAATTTGATCATTTATTTTATTCACAAATATTTATTCAATTTCTTGAAATTTAAAAGACTTGTTAATATACTTTTTCAAATACCTAGAGTATAAACAAGGAACTGTTGTATTAAAATCAGTTATTTGATAATATCTATTATTTTTTTTTTTTTTAGAAATATACATTTGAATTGTTTTATTTGTTGCAAAATCTTGAAAAAATTGAGAAATAAATGTAAAACCTATTTGATACATTTAATCATTGGGTTGTTAGTGACTTACTAAAATAATTAAGATTGAGTTTTATAATTATTGATTATAAAGGATTAAATTAAAAAGTATTTCTTTAGATAATAAGTTGAATTTTCCAGGTTTTAAAAAAGTATTTCGGGAGAATTTTTAATTCGATTCTTTGGTTCTTTTTCTCATATTTTTTTCATTTAGTCCCTAGAAAAAATAGATTTGGTCTGTTCTTTGAATCAAAAAATTATATTTTTTACAAGTTTAAAATAATTATTGTATTTTTTGAAAATAATGAATTAATTCAAGAAATTAAAGACAGAAATTCAAAACAATATTTTAAATTAATAAATCAAATTAATTTTGAATTTGAAGATAATCAGAATTTTTGGAAAAAGATTAATAGATTAAGAGAAATTTCGAGTAAAATGATTTTAAATAATGATAATATGGAAACATCTTATTTCAGGTTTGTTAAATCTATTAGTAAAAAACCAAAAAAATATATATTAAATTTTATTAAAAATTTTAAATTTTATAAAAATAATTTATTAGATATTAAAGTAGAGGAAATATTTTCAACTTCTAAAATCAAAAAAATTATCAAATATCAAAAAAATAAATCTGTCAAAGAATTTGATAAAATATTTCAATATAAATCGATAAAAAATCAAACTAGTGAATTTTATATAAATTATGACTCTTTTTCTCAGGACAATCCAAAAAATATTTTTTAATTGGATTAATGATATTTCTCAGAAAAATATCAAATTTATTAAAAAAAGAAATTTATTGTTCGTTCATAAATCAGGGGACGAAGGGATACCGCTGAATTATCGACCAATTTCAATTAATCAAACTCTTCCAAGATTTTTTCTAAAATTATTATATGCTGGAATCCAAGATTCTTGGGATTTAGTTTCAAAAAATCAGTTTGGTTTTAAGAAGAAATTAGATACAAGAATTGCAGTTTTAAATTTATTAAATGAATATCAAAAGTTAAAAAATGAATTCAAAAATGGAGATATTTATATTGTTACAATAGATATTTAAAAATGTTTTGACTCTATACATCATTCATTGATTTATTATTCAATTAAAAAATTTATTAAAAATGAAATTATTGTAAAATATCTACTTGCATATTATTCAAAAGAAGGAATTGGTGTTTATCAAGGAGATACATTATTTCCTTTATTATTTGGATTTATTACTCATTTTCTCTTATAAAAAATTAAATCACTAGCGTTACATGTTCAAATGTTTGCAGATGATCTAATTTTGCTTATGAAAGGATCATTGATAGAAATAAATTTTCAACTAGAAAAAATCTTTAAAATTATAAAAGATTTCGGAATGAATCCAAACGATGATAAAACTAAAAAACTACAAATCCGAAAGAAATTCTAAATCTTGGGATTTGGCTTAACAACAAAATACAATTTAAAATTTTAACTGGATAAAGTTAAGACCAATTTTAAAAAGTTAATCAATATCTTACAACAAAAAAATTTTTCTAATAGATTAAAATTTCAGTTCTTTAAAGCAGTTTTACATAGTCAACTATTATACGGATTAGAAATATTTGATTTAACAAAAACAGATTTTAAAGATATTGATACTTGGATTAATAAAAAAATTAAAAAATTTTTATTAATCAACCCACACTCACCCAAGCTTATTTATAAAACAGAATCAAAAATTGATCCTGTTAGAATAACCATATATAAAAGAAGATTTAAATTAATACAAAAATTAAAAACCCTCGGTTTTTATGAATTAATTAATTATCTACCTTTTAGAGAAAAAGAATTTGAAAATATTAACTGGTAATCAAATAACTTAAAAGAATTAGAAATTGAATTGGATAAATTCAGAATTAATCAATTAGAAAATAGCCCAAGCTGGAAAGTCCAAAAATATTTAAAAATTATCCAAATAAATAACACAATAAACAAAAAACAAAGATATTTAAAATGGAAGGGTTGCTCAACTTCAATTTTAAAACTCAGAAATTTTACAAATTATTTAAATAGATATTCTTATGATATGAATAAAAATAAATCAAAATATTGTGAGATATGTAAAAAAATAAATAATTTAGATATCATTGAAGATTTGGACCATTTTTTATGGAATTGCTCAGCCTATAAAAATAATCGTAAAATCTGGATATCTGAATTAAAAAAAATTAATATATCTAATATATTAAAAAATAATAATATTGAAAATATTATTATAAAAAAAGATTCATCAAGTTTATTAGCCTTAGTCGATAATAAACTTATCTTTGAGTCTTTAATAAGATTCCTAAATAAAAATTTAGGAATTCGGGCACACAAGAGGGGCTAATAACTCCTCCCTTAAATAATAAAAAAAATTATTGTATTTTTTATGATATTAAGTAGATTTTTTAAACTTAGTTATTTCAGAACTTAGTGGGTTCATTTCTAAAGTTTATTTTTGTACACTTATTTTATAGGCAATAAGATCTCAATCTTCTTTCAAAGAAAATAATTATTTTTAAATAATTTGGAAATATGTTGAATTTTGAACTTTTCAAAAATTAAAAAAATGGATCAGACTTCAAAAAACAATAATTCATTTCTGAAAAAACGTATTAAAAGTAAGTCATGTCTTGTAGTTATCAGATTTTTACTTTATTTTTCAATTTCAAGATACGGTAAAAATTTTTTTAATTTGTTAGTAAAATTACTTGAAGATTTTTTTTATTTTACTAGTCCCTTAATGAAATTAACTTTAATTTTTATTAAAATTTTTTAAATTGATCTTTCCTTTTTAGATTTTCTTTTTTAATAATAGATCATTATGAGACCAACACAACAATATATAGACTTTGTTGATGGTTTCCTGAAAGTTTACTCGAAAAATGATACAGGTATTTTATTTTGAAAAATAGTATTTGCAATCGACTCGGATTAATTTAATAATAGTACAGATGTCTTTTTAATGCGTATTCTACACTGAAAAAAATTGAAAAAAAGTTTTTTTTTATTGTTTGTTCAATAACCCGTGTCGTCGTCCCTTTTTGTGTTTTTAAAAATTATTAGTGTTTTTTTTTGAAATAACTGTTGTTTTTTTTTTTTTAAATGTTTTTTTTTTTTTTTAACTGTGGTTTTATGTTTTTATTTTGTGTTTTAGAAAAAATAAAGTTCCGTTTAACCTTGCTTTCATATCAAAAAATATGTACAATATTTCATTTTATCGAAATGTTTTTCTACAACCTTCAATTCCAGTCTCCTCATAAAAGAGATCTTATTCAACAAAATTTGAACAAACCAATACAAAATCCACAATAACCATATCTTTCAATTTGATTAATAACAAAAATAAACATTAAAAAGGATAAAACCAGTTTCTTAAAAACTTTAAGACTGATAACTCGACACTATCAAAAAAATAAGATATAAATTTTTCAAAGTTTTTTGATCAAGAAAAGAAAAAAAATTCATTTCAATTTACTTTTTTCCTCAAGTCAATCGTCTTCAAATCATATCTTGTAATTGTTTGACTTTATTTATTTGTTTACATTCTTTTTTTTCATTTATTGGATGAGATATGAATCCTCAATAAAGAATATTTCATATTGAATCAAAAATTTAATTAGCAAATATTTTATTCTCATTAAAAATCTTCAAGAACATTACCAATGACCAAATTATTTATAAACCAATTCATAACAACAATTTTCTTAATGAGAGGAAATTAAGCCACTAAAAATCTCAATTTTCATTGCCTATGACAAGATCTTTCAATTTTTCATTCAATTAGAAGATAAAATATTTCTTTAATACTTTGAAAAAAAATTTCTTTTATGACTTTGAGAAGGACAATATTATTAACAAGACAAACTTTTCTACTAAAAACAAAGACACTCTTGTTAACTTTTCATTTCAACAACAATTAAAAACAAGTAAACAATAATAAAAAAGTCGGAAAACAACACTTAAGAACTACGTTTCCATATTGAAATTCAAGGTCAAGTGTGTTCCAATCGTGTTCTGTAGGTTTGTAATTCTCACAAAATTTTCTTCGGTGAGATCTAAGAACCAAAAAATGTCATTTTTTGCATAAATTTTGTTCTCCTCGTATCTCGAAATGACAAAGAACGTTGGCAAAAATTGACTTTTTGAGAAAATAACTTTTTAGAACAATTTTTAAAACCTTTATACATTGACGGTACGTCTAAGTGATTTTTTTTTGGTTGTGGGGTTAAGATGAGAAGGTTTTAAAAATTGTTCTAAGAGATCAAAAATTAGGAAAGTGAAAAATTTTTGATGAAAAAGTTTGTTCATTTGAAAACAAACAAAATTTTGAATAATGACTACGATAATGTGTTTGGTGTTTGAATAAATCCTCTAAAATTCACTTTTCCAAAAAAAAATGATCATTTTTTCCAACTGAAATAATAATTTTTTTTTAAATAAAAAAAGACTTGACTCGTTTTGCAAATTTAATTTCGAAAAGATCCTTTCATGAAAAAAACTTCAAAACCTTTCCCACAAAGCCTCATCCCAATTTACATGACACAGCAAATTGGGTTTTGAAAGACACGATCCAAACAAAAAAAAACCTAACTAGAAAACACCAAAATAACGTGAAGTGTGTTTGGCATGGATCATTTTGATCAAAAAACAATTCGAGGAAATATTATCCTCAGAAGCATGGCGGGGAAATTCAGTTTTTCCCAAAAAGAAAAGAAAAGAAGAGAAAAAATTCAAAATCACAAGGAAAATTGCAATACTTTTGTAAGAATTGCTATAATTTATGGAACAAGTGGAACAATTTTGGAAACCCAAAGATTAATAAATCCTAACAATGTAATCTTTGAAAGTTAGAGTTGGTTATTAGAGAGAGTATTTGAAATTATCAACAAGATCTTCAATTTTTATCTTCAAGAAACTCGTTGTGATTTTTCTTTTTCATTTTTACGTTCCTTAAAAAGGTGTTCGAAGCTAAGTATCTCAATTTTTCTTTTTCATTTTTCATCAAAAAAATGACAAAAAATGATTTTTCGATCCAAATTGGAGAATATTTTGAAGATCTTAACTTTACTTTTCAAATGGAATTGAACCAAAAGCTTTAGAGAAAAATTGTTGAATCCGACACGTCGTTCTTAAAAACACTTTTTTAAAAAAACCACAATAAAGGTCGAAAAAAAAATATTTATTGAACTTGACACGGGTTATTGAACAAACTGTATAGTAAGAAGTTTACTTGTCACATGTCAATTGGATATAATTTGTGAGTTCGGTAGAGAATTTAAATTTGATTCTTATCAAATTTTTACATTATTTAGTAACTTTCTAACGATTATAGTGTAGAGAAAATTATTTTAAAAATTACAGACAGAACATTACTCTCCAGAAAGTGTTCTATAATCGGATCAAAATAATTAGATTCTTTTCATCATAAGAGGACTTTTTAAATCTTTTTTGAAATTTGCAAATTTAAAAAAAAAAGTTAAAAACTTTTTCCAAATTCAAACTTTTTGCATGTTTTCTTTTTTTATTAAAGACAAGAATCAACCTTATAATGTGGTAAAGAGGATAGAGTTTGAAGTTGATCTTTTTTTTAAATAAAAGTAGCCACTTTACTAAAAGACAAAACTTTAAAAAAAGTTTTTAATTTTTATAAAATTATAAAAAAAAAGTAATCACTTTTTGCAAAAAGGCTCTATTGGCAATTCATGCATTTTCGTTCCAATTGAAAATTCATTCATTCGTATGAACCCTTTGTTAGAATACTAATTTTTTCATCATGGAAGTTGAGTTTAGATCCATACACTTAATTCAAGTCACTAATATTTTCTCTAATGAGGAATTTTTTTTTTGTAAATAACATGAGAATTTTTATTCAAATTTGCATGTAAATTGAATTTTTTTGTCATTTGGTTGTAATTGCAATGGTTTGTTAAAATCAAAGAATAATCGAAAACAGTTGATGTTATTGGATTTTCTCCATATTAAAATTGTTCAAAAATATGAAAATTATGTAAATTATTCAGCATTTCGAACTGACATCAATTAGAAATTGAAACAATATTATTGCATTTCATTTCATTTCTGTACTTGGTGGCAAATTGAAAAAAATTTTCTTTATAATTTGGAGGAACTGTTGATCTAAAAAGATAACTGTCTTTGAGTGTGTTTTGTCATCAAAGTTTTCGATTCTCTTTATATGATTTAATTAGTCAATTTAATTATTTTTAGCAAAAATTTTGTTAAAAAATTGCAACAAAATTTTTACATTTCAACAATTCTAATGCAATGGTGTCTACAGAAAATGTTTGATCATAAATTATCAACTTTTACCTTTTTCCAAAAAAAAAATTAATTAAATTTTCGAAAAAATCATTCTTTGTGTGTTAATCTAGACCAATC
Organism: Anaeramoeba flamelloides; assembly: GCA_027625915.1. Classification (NCBI taxonomy): domain Eukaryota; family Anaeramoebidae; genus Anaeramoeba; species Anaeramoeba flamelloides. The sequence continues at coordinate 2,586,092 of JANTQA010000032.1, read as the reverse complement.
AAAGAAAAAGTGTGTTTTTTTTTTTTTCATTTTCCAAATATTTGACACAATTAAAAATTTTTTGGAAAAGGAAGAAAGAAAACAATAAGATTAAAAAGAACTTGTCACAAACCAACTACCTGTTCGGTCGATAGATTAAATTTGACTAAAAAAATCATGTTTAAATAAAAAAAAATAAATCTATTTTTTGAAAAACATTTTTAAACAATCTTCAATTTTGATTTAATTGATGAAAAGTTGTATAGTATAAACAATTTACTCCAGTTTCCCATAATTGGATTGATTAGAATAACTTCATTGTTATAAAAAATTATATCTTAAAAAGTAAAAATATAATTTCATTAATTATTTTTTTTTAAAAAGTTAATTTTCCATAATTCTTCTATTTTTATTCTGAAATTTTTTTTTTTAAAATATATTCAAATTTTTTAATCTTACGATGTACCAATTAAGACTCCAATCAAACAAATTAATGAACATATGTGAAGCGCTCATCACTTTACAATATTCCAAAGTAAACCAAAAGGGATCACGCGATGAAATGCAACGAGCTAAAAAAAAACGCAAGGCTATCCAGACACTCTTGACTGTTGTGAGCAATGATCAAAATTTCAATACAGAGCCTAGCGAAGAGAAAATCCTTATTCCAAGGAACACAAGTGGTGGTGGTGAGACGGTTTACGGATCGTTGAAAAAGCAATCCTTTGTCATACCGAAGATCCAAAACATGAAAGCTACACACCCAAGCAAGAAAACAACCAAAGAAGAATTGAAAGAGTTCCTGAGCCAATCGCCAAAGCCTAACTGGAGCAAACGCCTGGAGAAATTTTATGAGTACGACAAAACCCTTCTCAATTACTGGACACCTGAGGTTTTCATAAACATTAATAACCACAAAAAGTTACCTCACAAAATCATCATCAAGAAGGAGCTTTTCAAAATTTACAGCGAATTGCTGGCAAACAAAAACATTCCAAAGTCTCAAACCAAATTTTACAATTCCTCACAAAGAGGTGTCGAAGTGCATCTCGCAAAATACGGATACAAACGTATTGACAAATACTCTAGGGATGCCATGTCCTTCATTAATACAAAAGTAAAATTGTAATTTTGATACCCTTATTTGAGACTACCATCATTTAATTAAGACATTTGTGAATAATAGACTTGTTTTTAGTCTCGAATAAACGATTTTTTTAAACAATAAACCTGTATTTTTGATTTTTCCAGCCTAAATTTTTTTTTTTTTGTTTGTTTACTTGTGTGATTTCCAAAGGTTAGAGTATTTCAAAAGAGTTAACTCCGCAGGTTTGAAACAAGCCATGTTGGGTGTTCTTTTGGAAAGTTTCGGTTGTTAGTAATTCTTTGCAAAAGAGTAATTGGATCATTAATTTTGTCTCTTTTTTCGAAAAACATATTTAGTTTGATGGTTTTAGGTATGTAAAACATTCACTACTCCTTTTTGCCTCTCTTTTAGTGAAATATTTTTTTGTCTATTTATTTTCAAACCAACAATGAGAAGTTGATATTTCCGAAAATATTTCAAGTTTGTTTGTAATCAGAAATCTTGGAAGAAACAACAAATTGGGTAATTTCAAAGAATTTTAACCAACTGTATTAATTGGTAAATCCTAAATAAGGTTGAAAATTTTCCAGTCCTATTTTCTTTTTAAACTTTTTTATTAGTTGAGAATATGAGAATTTATTTTGTAATTTTCAGAAACTCTAGAAATGAGTAGACTTTTGAGATTTATTTGAGACGATTGTTTGGATTGGTTATTTTTTGGATTCTCACAACAAAATTGTTTAGCAATTTTCAGAATTTAACAGTTGAGATCAAACAGTATAAATGAAATTTGAAAATCTGTGGGGATATTCCACAATGTACAGGAATTGAGGAACCTTGTTATTAATTTATTAATTACTTTATGGGAATCTAGAATAATTTTGAATGGCTAAAAATTTGTATGAATGAAAAAAAAAATTTCGAAAATGATAAATTCCTTATTTGGTAAATTCTTTTTTGCAATCTTTGGATCGAATTCAAATTCGTGTTATTTTTTGTTCTTGATCTCTTTAAGAAATATTTTAATATAGTATTGTTCTCTTTAACAAGAATATTTGATTGCTTTTTGAATTTTTTGTAGACTTTTCTTTGAATTTTAAATAGGAATTTTTTAACTTCATTTTCATTTTCCTTTTTCATTATTATATTGTGATCACTAGGTTATAACCTATCCACTTCAATGAAAACTGTATTTTTGTAAAAGAACAATCTGGAAAAAGAAGTGAAAATTTTGTCACATTTCGAATTCAAATACAACTATTAATAACAATTCTGGTTATACATTTGATAAAAAGAACCAAGTTTTTCAAGAACGATATGTTCAATAACCTGTATTTTTGGATTTTATCAGTTTTAAAATGATTAGAATGTTTTTTGAAAATGTCGAGACAATAACAGCTCTTTTTCAGATGTAATTATATGGCTATTTGAATTAATTGTGGTTTTTTTGTTTTTTAGATTTTGTAAATCTTCTGTTCTTGGAGTGAAAGGGTTGGCATTTTTGTTATCTTGGGTTTTCCTATCTTGGTTAAATCAAATTTTTTGTCAAAAAAAGAATACTTGAAAAGGTTAAAATTAGAAATTTTACCAAAAAATTTAATATTTTTTTGAACTTTTTTCAAATTTTTTCGAAAAGTTCTATTCTTCAAAAAAAGGGCCACCAATCAAGTATTTTTAATTTAAAATTCAATTTTTTGATAAAACACAATATATGACTTAGAATCCGGGGATAATGTACTCTTTGCCCAAATCTTAAAAATGATTCATAATCAAAAAATAGCAATATTTAGTAGATCTAAGTTGTTTGTTTAAATGATTGGGAAGATCAAGTTCATAGAACCTAGAAAGAAGGTAAAGATAAAAAATGTTTTCATTATCAAGTTTACCACCCACTACAAAAATAAATTTTATTCACCATTTCTCATTTTATTTTTTTTTAGACTCTTATTTCGCTTTAGTACAGAGTTGGTTGCACACACCCAATGCTAAACAAAAACGTGGGTGTTCTCATCTTTCAAGAACTGTAAATGTAACCTAAAATTTCATAATCCATTTTTAGAAAAAGAAAAGTCCTCTAATCAACCCGAAATACATAAAGTATTCCAACTTCAAGACTCATTATTTCTTCATTGTCATTTAAAAAGAACCAATAGATACCTTTTACTTCTTGAATTGTTTTATTTATTGCTAAAACAATAGCTAATTTTAGTACATTATCACCGGACTCAAATCACATTTTAAAAATTTTTTTGAAATTTATTTCTAAAATTTTCAAATACAAGTCCCATTCCATTCATTTCTCATCAAATTATAAAACTTTTGTTTTGAAACTGATCAGCTTGAAATTTTTTTTACTCGAGAAAAAAAATTACATACTGCAAAGTTGGTATTTTTGAAAAAAATATATTTGAAAAACGTAAAGCACTTGATTTAAAAATTGAAGGAATGCTTTATTGAACAAAATACCCAAAAGAAAAAAAAAATAAAATAGTACTGACGTTGTAACGTTAGACATGATATATTATTACAAATTTTTTAAAAAAAATTAAAAACTTGAATTACCAAAAAAAAAAAACAATTATTGATTTCGGCATCATTAAAATTACATAAATCAGAAAACAGGGGGTATTAAACATATCACAAAAATCATTTCACACTAATTCTAAAACACTGTTGAACTGTTTTTCTTTTTGCCATCTCGATTATTTGAACACTTTACAATCAGACTCATCCCAAATAATTCTTTTCAGTTTCAGGTAGAATATTTAATTGCGGAAAATGTCAATTGTAATTTCCTAATTACCATTGTGAAAAAAATTTGGTTCATTAAAAAAAATTGGTTCAGTCAAAAATTTGTTTTCATTTTTTAAATAGTAAATATTAGCAAAATGGTTTTTGATCAAAGTAAAATTTTAAGAACAAATCTTACATTTAATAAAAACCAAAGTCAATATCAATAATAATTTTCAAATGCAATATTAAATTGTTGCATTTTAACCTTTTGGAATTACTGTGAAACTCTAAAAAACAAAAATTTATTTTTAATTGTAAACTTTACAAAAAATGTTAATTTTTTTTTATTAGAAAACATTACAAGATCAAGTTAATTATTGTTTGGGAAGACCAAAAATTACTAACTGTTTTAAATTAATGTTTGTCTATGAGGATTTTTAGAATTTAAATGGTTTCTGAAATCTTGATATTTCGGTATTTTGAAGTTTTGATTGTAAACATTAGTGGAAAACAACCTCTTTCGAAAAATTATTTTTTTGGAAGAATTTATGATTCAATTTGGTTTAAAAGGATATTTAAGATTAACCATGATAAATTTGCGTTTATTAACAATGATAAAATATCTTATTGAATTAATAGATTTTAATATTTCCTATTAAATAGTTCTCTTATTTTTAGTAAAGTTGACAATTAAAAATAAATTTTTGTATTTTTTAGAGTTCCATAGTAATTCTAAAACGTTAAAATGCAACAATTTAATATTGCATTTGAAAATTATTATTGATAATGACTTTGGTTTTTATTAAATGTAAGATTTGTTCTTAAAATTTTACTTTGATCAAAAACCATTTTGCTAATATTTACTATTTAAAAAATGAAAACAAATTTTTGACTGACAGTTGTGGAAAAAAAGTGAAACTGGAAAAAAAGTGAAACACGGTTTTTAATTGGGAACATTACTGAAAATTCAAAGTAAGATCAATGAAAAAAAGAATAAATAAATAAATAAAGACAAAATGAAGTATTCGCCACAATAACAGTTTTTTTTAATACTATTATTAGGTATGGGTTTTTCTTTGATTGATCAATTATTAAAAATTTGTTCAAAAAAATTGACTATTTTTGAGATCTCAAAAACCACACACACAATTTCGATAAATCAGTAGATTTAAATAGTATTTGTTGGGTTGATTGAAAATTATATACTGGATTATTATTTGAAGTTAATTGGTTTCTTCTTTTTATTGATTTTACTTTTCATTTTCAGTAATGTTCCCAATTAAAAACCGTGTTTCACTTTTTTTCCAGTTTCACTTTTTTTCCACAACAGTGAACCAATTTTTTTTAATGGCCCAAATTTTTTTCACAATGATTATATAATTTTTTAAAAATCCCATTTTAATCAATCAAAGATCAATTAAATTGGGAGTTTTCTCATGGGATAGGTTGTCTAATTGATGATTAAATAGGTAACAATAAAAATAACGAACAGTTAAAACATTTTTTGCCATTTTAATTCGTGACTAGTTTACAAATTAAATTAAAAATTTGTCATAAAGATTCCAATCGATGTAAATATAACTGTATGTAACATTTCATTTCGGGTTGTGTTGAAAAAAGAAAAAAAATATTTTTCAATTTTCCACAGATTTGTACAGCTAAACAAAACCGAAAAGAAATAAATAATTTTTTATTCATAAAACGTTATAGATTTATAAAGACCAAAATGGTTTATGTTTGTTATGCATGTAAAAAATCATAAATGAAAAAGAAAATATTTGATCAAGATAAGCCTGATGATAAATCATTAGTAAAAAAAAGGTTCCTTGTTTTGTTACCATTTTTGTTCTCTGAATTACACATGAATTTTTTCGGAAATCTAAAATATTTGAAAAACAGTTTTTGGCTTTTTCCAAAAAAAAATATTCGAATTATTGTAAAGCTTGTTTATCTCAAGGCTAAAAATCTAATTTATTCAACCCTATTTTCGAAAACTGAAGAAACTGTTACAAAAAAAATAATAAAGATCTAAAAAGTTTAAAAACTATTTTTTGTAGAAATAAAAAATATTAATGTGAAAATTCTTTCATATTGATCAAAATTACCTGAATTTTTTGAATTATATCCTTGAACTTTGGTTTTGGCTATTTCCATTACAACCCCAATATTTCAAGAAGATTGTTTTAAAACTAAATATTTTATATTAGAACTGCCTCTGATGGGGAATATAAAATTTCGTGTAGTTTCATTTTTAAGACAAAATCCTTGAATGAAAATTAAGGCATTTAAAAAAAATTGCAAATTAAAAAACAAAATTCAGATTCTAGTAAAATAAATTGTGTTCACAAAAAATGCACCTTAATTAGTTATTTTTTTGTATGATTATTTTTCGGTAAAAGTTTATAATAGAAAATGGAGCTGCATGTATTGCTAATATTCCTCCAAGTCATTTTAAATGTTATTTTAAAAATAATAAAATCTTGTTTGAGTTCTTTGAATTTTATTAATACTACTTTGTGCGTTTTATACTTAGTCTTGATATGCAATGTTATTTTTTAAAAATGAAAGTTTTCTATTAAGATTTAAAATGAAAAAGTAACAATTCACAAATAAATCCTTTTGTCATTGTATTTGTCGTTATAAAAATCTGTTTTTTTTTTCACTTGGAATCAGAAAATAAAGAGATTAAGTATTGAGAGTTATCTCTTACAGTCCGTAATTTACCAACACAGCTAGCACAAGAAAGTACTTTATTCTTATTTTTACCACTTTTTACAATCAAAAATAAAGAATTTTCCTTTTTTTTTTGATATTTTTCTTTGGGGATCCTGATGTGAACTGAAATTAAGAAAATTTAAACAAGTTGGTTCTATACTTCTAAAAAGATTATAATACTCCATTGGGGTTCTTATTATCTTCTTAAAAAATTCAGTTATTTTTGATCAGTTATACTTAGGTTGACAATTATATTTTTAATTTCTGCTATAAATACGCGTGAAACTCTTTCTAAACAAGTACCATTTTTTTTTTCACGGCAGTTAGGCATTTTTTCAAAAAAAAATAAAAAAAAACACTTTTCCAAAAAATTTATCTGAAAAATCATCAAAAATATCGTGGAAAATTTATAGTTTTGAGTTTTTTGAGAAAACTAGAATAATATGAAATTTCATGATCATGGTTAGTTTACCAGTGTTAGTAAATAGTTATTTGTCGTCTCAAAATTGATTTTTACTAAGAATTCTTATAGGGAAAATTAATAAAAAAGTTGATATTTTGAAATATTTTTTGAATAAATTACCCTTATTTTTATTGACTTTTCCCAAATTAATTTATATAAAAAAAATTTAAAAAGAAATATAGTTGATAGTTGTATTTGAAATAGTATATGTTATCTTTATATTTCATGTACTTTTATTCTGTTCAAATACACATATAAATAATTTATTTTACAATATATTTTTGAACATTTTTCAAACTAATTTTTGTGAAAAGTGAAAAAGAATAAAAATATAGAGAAATTAAATACAGTCAGTTCCACTTTTAAGGCACAAACTTTCAACGAAATTTAAGGTACAAAAAAATCTCAAATTAAGGCACAAAATTTGTAATATTTTTTTTTACAATTTATTTTACTAGAATCTGAATTTTGTGCCTTAATTTGAGATTTTTATTGTGCCTTAAATTTCGTTGAACGTTTGTGCCTTAAAAGTGGAACTGACGTTAGTAAAAAAAAATAAAATAGTTACCCAGTTAAAAATAAGTCAGATAATTACTCTTGATAAAAATGTGTAAAAAAACCAAAAAAAATTAAAAAAAAAACTCATCTATATCCAGATAAGTAGAATCGTTTTGAAAAACAAGATTTGTTATACTCCAAATTCCCGCCCCTTTTTTTTGTTTTTGAAGTATGTTATATATACATTCAGTTCCACTTTTAAGGCACAAACTTTCAACGGAATTTAAGGCACAAAAAATTCTCAAATTTAAGCACAAAATTTGTAATTTTTTTGTTTACAATTTATTTTACTTGAATCTGAATTTTGTGCCTTAATTTGAGATTTTTTTTGTTCCTTAAATTTCGTTGAAAGTTTGTGTCTTAAAAGTGAAACTGACTGTATTTACGAATTATTAGAGCATATATGGTGATAAATTAAGTTAATGGAAAAAACAATTTTGTATTTCTAAACATGATTAAAGATATATTGTGACAAAAAATAATATATTTATTATTTTTTTTTCAATAGAAATGTTTTTTTAAATACTTAAATAAGTATTTATAAAACTTAATTTTTATTTTGATTTTTTTTTTTTTTCAAATTTATCATTGTGAAACACTTTAGTTTCCATTTCTCATGGGTTAATATATATATATATATATATATTTGAAATAATTATAAAATAATATAAAAATGAAAATTTATTTAAAGCCTGGTACCGATATAAAGGTAAAAAATGTTAATTATTTGTCATTTTTTTTTCTAAACTACCCCTTATTTGTATGTTTATGTAACCTAATATCAAAAAGTGACTGTTTTTTCTTTTTATACTGTAACTACTCTTCCAAATACAAGCTAGATTTCAATAATTTTGACTCAATTTTTAATGTTAATGGAAATTTTTATGAGGGTTTATTCTATATTCTTCTCAAAAAACTATTTTCAAATTTTTGGATTAGTATTTTTTTAATTTTTGAAAATTTTTTTTTTGCTTTTCCTATCATTTTCTGTTTTTCTCTTGTTTTTTTTTTTTTTTTTTTTTTTTTTTTTTTTTTTTTTTTTACTTTTTTTTGTAAAAGATTCTGTGAAAAAAGATCTTGGAAAAGACCAATAAACACTAAGAAAATTGAGACTCTGTTAAACCTTTCAAAACAAATTTAATTATCAGAAAAAAATCTTCTTGGTATATTTTTTTCAGTGAAAGTTCAGTAATAAAATATTGGTAATAATCAATTCGAAAATAGTGAAACATTTTTTTTTAGTTTTCGGTTTATTTTTTTTAATTTTTAAAATATCAGGTTTTTTTATTTTGAATGGAATAAAAATTAAATTAAAAATTAGATTTAATTATTTCTTGTTCTTGAATACTAAAGGATAATTTTTTTTTTTCCGATTTATTATTACAGGTGAATCACAATTTTTGAAATGGTGTTTATGTATATATATATATATATATATATATCAGACATACGAATTTTAAGAGCCGCTTAAGCGTTTAAAATGTACTTAAAGAAATGAAAAAAATCTTCATTCTGGGGGGGAGAATAAAGAAAGAAAAAATTAATTATCTGTGATTTTACCCTTTCGGACTATTTCAGATGAATTTTTTTGAAAATATAAAATAAAAAATCTCAAATTAAACCTTAAAAAAGTATTGTGTTTTATCAATAAAAGTTAAATATTTTGGATATTAAAAACCAATATTAAACATGAAAAAATTTAAACAACCACATTCTTTTTTATTATTATATTTCTATTTTTCTTATATAAATTCAGGTCATAAAAACCAATACAATAAATTCGTATACAACCAACAAAAAATATTTGTGGATAATTAAAACCAAGAAAGGGAAAGAAATATTTTAACAAAGAATATCAATAATGAAGAATCACCAAAAACGAAACTGTAATAGGGATTTACTTGTATAATTTATGGTTCCTGTTATTTTTTTTTCTCAGATGATCCATCTACAGCTTCCTATTAATTTTAATCGTAGTGAAAAAAAGGAATATAATTATTTTTCTTTTCAAAATCCAAATTGAAGGGTGTAATGCTAATAGACTGGTATATATTTAATCAGGAATTTAAAATATATCGTTTGGATTGAAATTTTTATTTAATTTTAGTTGTATTTGCAACTATTAATGTGAATTTTTTTTTCTCTTAATTAAGGGAGTAGCCACGGTAAAGGAAAATTTTTTATTTTTTTGCAATTTTGAAGAGGATCAGAAAATAACATTTTTTACTTTAGTTCTACCCCATTGATTTTTATTATTTAAGTTATTATTTTTTTGAAACCTAAGCTAAAAAAATGAAAAGAAATAACCATTTTTCTAAATATATTTATATTGGTTATTTTTTGTAATTTTTTTTTTTCCTGAAGATCCTCACATTTCAACAAACAATAACTCATGCAATAAGACTCATTTTTTCGATAACAAGTAAAATATTTTTCTTTCTGGGTGATATAAATATCACCCTATTTGGAAAAATATATTGCTTATTTCCTCAACTTCCTCCAAATAACAACAGTTATTTTGTTCATTAAATTTTTTAAATTTTTTTTTCAACGTCTCAAAGAAATTGCCACTATAAAATGTTGGGTTGAATTGCTTAAAATAGCGTTTCGAATATTGAATGAGTTATAATTTTATTCTTATCTCAACATTCTATTGTGGCATTTAATTTTTTCTTTTTTTTATTTTTTCATCTTTTTTGAATTTTCTTAACCCTGGTAATAAAAAGCAATATGGAAGATCCTTTCATCGGTGACATCTGTGATAAATGGATTTTGTTTAAAAAGAAGGAAAAAATTACAATTAGGTAAATCATAAAAGAAAATACGAATAGTGCTTTAATAACTATAAGGATTCCAAAAAATAATAATTATCCCAAAACATTTCTCTTTAGGATTTTAAACATTTAGGATTTGGTGCAATTGGAGAAGTGAATATGATTATACTCTATCAAATTATAAACCAAAAAATAGCTATAAGTTGTATTCTAATAATCTAAAATTATCTTCTCCCAAAAAAAAACTATTTAAAAAATAAAAATTGAAAAATTTTATCAATTCTTTTACTTTTTTTTTTTGTTTAACAGTACTAAGAAAAAATATTAAATAATTTTTGAAATAAAATTTTTAGAGAATCTACGATCACACCATACTAAAATAAAATACTCTTTTTTCATCTCTATCAAAATTTTATCATTTCTTATAGTGTATCTACTCCTTAAGAAAAACATTCAAAGAAAATATTATTCTAAAACCCAAAAATCCAATTTTTTTTTATTATTTACCAATCAATCTGTTTTGCCTTACACTCATCAATTCATCTTTCGCAAAAATTAAAAATAATCATATATATTTTTGTCTAACTAATAAAATATTAAAACCGATACAAATCCCAAGAGAGATCAGTTCAGTATCAGAATAACAAGACAGTATACCTTAAAGAAGATAATCTAAAATTTCAAATTTCAGGGATTGTAAACCTTAAGGGGGTAAGTTAATTTTTCATTTTTTGAGTGCCACCATTTATGTGAAACTGAATTATTCAAATCATTTCTTTAGTTAAATAAATTGATATTTTCATAAATACTAGAGTGGAATATATTCTAGTAATAGATATTTTCATACCAACAAAAAAACGCAAATCAAAAAAATGAAAAAATTGATCAAAAAAAAATAAATGAAAATCATTTATTACTTGATCTTATCTGTAACATTTTACACAATTACTTATTCTTTATTTAGTTTTATTTTTAATTCTTTATGAAAAAATTTTATTTGGAAAATTTTTGATAAACAAATTACTGTTTATTTTGAAAGAATTTCCAAAATGAATTTCAAAATCCTATTTTCATTTATGTCATCTAATTCTAGTTTGGGTTCAGAAAATCAGAGATTTTTTTAATTCTTCTTGAGAGTGAGAGTTTATTGGACAAATTCGTTTGATTTTATAATTATTTATTTTCGATTAAAATGAGAACTCAAAAAAATTCTGAATCTGATTGAAATTTGTTATTGAATTTCTGAATTATTTTGATTTGAATCTTTTGTAACTGTTTTTTGATTCCAAGAACTCAGCCCCTTTATTTTAATTTTTGAAATAGTATTCCTCGTTTTGGCTTTGTTTGAGAAAAATATTTTAAAAAAGAATTTTGAAAGTAAAATTTGTGACAAAAGGTTTTTTAAAATAATAATAAATAGTAATGGGGCGAGAAATTCAAGGAAAAATTGTTTGTATTCATACAAACTAAGAAGAAAAAGAAAACCAATCTTCAAAAATAGGCTTTAATCGATTTTTTTTTTTTTCATTCTTGATTTCAACAAATTTATTTGGAATGGTGATCTTTCGTGTTTGGTCTTCTAAAAGAAAATATTTGTTTCAAATGCACACCCTTTCGGGTATATTTTGTTGGTTTACTGTTTGGTTAATTTCGATCATTCGTATAAACACATTTCGAGATCCAAAACTTTATTTAATAAAACCAAAAATTTAATCAAAAAAAATGTTCAAAAAATTGAAAAAATTAAGATGCAACTCTGAATTACTTTGGTTCGATTCACGAATAGACTAGTGGATAGTGTTTTGGTTCCAAAGTTTCAATATCTGGTGGCACTCAAAAAATATTTTTTCAGTAATGTTAACACAATTAAAAATTTTCAAAATGGTAAAATGTACTTGCTTCCTTAAAGAAATTAAAAAAAAATGGAACTGCAGTTATCTCAATGTAGAATTAATAATTACTTTGCAAAATAAGTGCAACTAAAAGACAGTGCTATTATTAAAACACCTGAACACAACTCAATAAACTTTATCATAAAAAGTTCAAAAACTAAATCATTTTTTCTATTCTAATCTCAAATTATTACAAAGAAATATTTTCAAAATGGGCAAAACTTGGAGAAACAAATCAAAAAACTTTGGAAAAGGAAGCAGAACTTGGTAATAATTCGTTTCTCAAAAAGCCTAGATCTGTTCGTTGTTAATTAACTTTTTGTTTTGTTTTTGTTTTTTTAAATTATTTAGTCGTAGATGTGGTACACATCAAGGTTTAATCAGGAAATACGGAATGATGTTATGTAGAAGATGTTTCAGAGAAAAAGCTGAAATCATTGGATTTTATAAAGTAATTTAACTTTTTACTTTTTTTTTTTTTTTTTTTTTTTTTTTTTTTTTAATTTGCTTTTTGTTTTTTGTACAAAAAAAATTTTTTTTGTGTTTTGAAAATTGAATTTCAATTCCAATAAAACACTACTCACTCTGTCTTTAATATTTTAAAATTCCGAGATCGTTTTTTTTTGAAGAATTTCCTTTTTCTTTGAAAACCAAAAAAAAAAAAAAAAGATTTCTTTTTCAAACCTTTGGTAATTTTTGTTCAAACAAGGATCACAACTTATTTTTTTTTTTTCAATTTACTATTTTATAATAATTTTAATAGTTTCACTAAATTGCCGTGGACGTAATGTGTTCTTCACAAACAGAACCAACAAAGAAGAAAATCACAATAAATAAATAATGATTTGTCAGAAATAGATCGACAAGACAAATTTATGATGGTTTTTTTTTTTTTTTAATTTTTTTTTTTTTTTTCATCAATACTGTTGCTTTCTTTTCATTTCTAATTTGATCCTAACAAATAAGATTTTAAAAATTAAAGTTAAAAAAAAAGATAGACATAAATTCAACAAATAAACATTCCTTTATTACAAACGATTATTTTTCTTTTTAAATCTGAAAAATTTTTTTTCTTTATTGTGATTCCATTCAAATCTTGCAGGTAAACCTTTGAGAATTGAAAACGATTTCCATTATTTGACTATCCAGGTTAATCATCAAAAATATAAATACCTTTTCACTCCAATTCGTTTCAATTGATTTATTACAGCCATTCCAGCCCAATCTTGAATATGTATAAAACCAAGAAATTGATTTTCTATTATTTAAATTTTATCTTGTAATACAAACTGTAAAATGGTTCTGAAAGTTTATAACAAACCGCAAAATTTTACAATAGTCGAAGGAAAAAAATAAAAGTTATCAATTTTTTGGTCTTTAACTTTGACAAACAAAGAAATAAAACAATATAAAGTAGTGGAAAAAAATCCGTACATGAAAATAATCCCGAACAAGATTTTTAATTGTGAATATTAGGAAAATTGATGTGTAATTTCATTTATTTGAAATCAAATCCTTTTTCAATAATCAAACTTTGAAAATTATAACTCATCCACTTATTGGAATTATGATTAATCAAATTACACTTGTTCAATACACCATCCAATCAATCAAAAAACAAGAATAAAAATTATCTTTTTCCAAACTTTAGTGAACCTCTATAAAACTCGATTGTTTTTCAAAAAAAGTAGATCTACTTTACCTATCAAACAATTACATGAGTATTCAAGAGACACCCTTCTCTAGTGAACTTTAGGTTGGTTTATTACTAGGCTCATAAAAAATTTGGTTATTTATAAAAAGGATTTATTTGAAAATAAAAGAAATTACAAAACATTTCCCCTAATATTCATAATTAAAAATCTTATCTGGTATTATTTTCATGCCCGGGTATTTTTTTTTCCCTACTATACATTAATAAGGATCTTCAATTTACATAAATTTCAAAAACTTTAGTTTTTTTTTTTTTATTTTGAAGGGAGGAAACTAGTTTCCTCTTATATACCTTAGGTTTTTTTTAATTTTAGAAATAAACAGAAAATTAAATAAATTTTGGGTTTATTTCTAAAATTACAAAAAAACCTAGGCACTCTATGGCACTTGACGGCACTTCCCTAATTTCTAAATTTTGTTTAGAAATTTTAATAAAGAATCATAATGTTCTTTATCATTAACCAATGATAAAATAAATAATAAATTTTTATTTCGAATAATATCAAGAATATTATTCTTTAATTACTTATTATTTTTGTTTATTTGAATTAATTCCTTAATCCAGAATTTTCAATTTTTTCCATAGAATGGGCTCGTTAGGTTTTCTTGAGTTTTCTGTTTATTTGGAAAATCAATAGATTTTAGTTAGTTTTTTTTTGAGTTTTTGAAATAAACGGAAAATTTTAATAAATTTTCGGTTTATTTCTAAAGTAAAAAAAACCTAGAACACTTTACAAATAAAGTAGAAAACCACAAGAAAACTGAGCACTCTACGAGGCTTGACGACACGACTGTTTGTTGATATTATTATTATACCCAATACTTTGTAAATATTATTGATCTTTATATCCAGAACTATTTATAATTAACTTTTGTCTAAAATCATTTACAGTCAGTTTCAAATTTAATACACAAACTTTGAACGAAATTTAAGGCACAAAAAATTTTCAAATTAAGGCACAAAATTTGGAATTTTTTTATACAAATTATTTTCCTCGAATTAGAATTTTTGCCTTAATTTGAGATTTTTATTATACATTAATTTTCGTTGAAGTTTGAGTATTAAAAGTGGAACTGACTGAAGTACGGCAGTTAATAATTTTAAATATACTATTCCCCAATTGAAATTTTCATGTTTTTTTCTTGGAAAATTTTTATTGTTGTGAAATGTGATCAAACATAAGTATTTCTAATTTTTTTACAAGTTTATATCTTCTTTTGTAGATTTATATTCTTGCTTGGTCAAGTTTAGCTTTAGTTTTATAAATTATTCTTGGAGAGTGTGGGTTTATTTTTAAAAAATTTTGTTACTTTTTTATTTATCCATCCATCTAACGAGTCAAAAAAAATTTGAACTAGATTAAAAATTACAAGTCCATAATATAATTTACTAATACATATTAATTTCAACATTTGTAATTTTATCGCATTGGTGTGTTTTTGTTGGTTAAAAATTAGTATTATTTTTTTAAAACTTGCTTTTACTTTTGCAAAGTTTTTTTGTAAATGTTTTTCTTTTTCTAACCAAAAAAAATCTATTTTTTATAACTTTTATATTTACAACGGGGTATCTTTTAATTCATTTTTTGAATAGTTGATTATTTCGAACCCATGAGATAATTGAGATGGGATAAATAATGTAAATTTCCTGAATCTAAGTACAAATGAAAATTGAGAACTGTAGAGAATATATTTATATTTTTCAAAAGTTGGTTGTTTTTTTTCCTTTCCAGTTATATGATGCTTTTTCACAAGAAAAATACCCAAATATTTAACTTTGATAATATCTTTTTAAATTTTTCCATACAAATCTTTCCTAATTCTTTATTTATTTTTTTTTTATAAAAGTGGGTTTTTTTAGTAATATTTCTAGATATTATCCCATCAGAAAATCAATAAATTCAAGACAAACTTAGTTGAAATATTTGACCATATATACAGTTACACAAATAATATCATTTTTTTGATTTTATTTTTAAATTTATTACCTTTATCCCATTAAATTCTTAACCTAAATATTTGTGATATATCTTTTTCACAAATACAATTTTTTTTTATCTATATGGATATATCAGATGACTCAATTGATTGGTAAAAGAATTTCAGAAATACACTAGATAAATTTTGATTGAAATTTATTGATTACATGTTAATGTATTACCTTCCACTCCGTTTTTATGAATCCAAAAATAGATTTCTTTTATTGATCAAATCTTTTTTTTTTAGTATGATTCAAAATTGAATTAACTTTGAATTTTTTAATTGAATCAATAGTATTCATTTTTGATTTTCTAGTTTCCCGTTACTTCCCTATTCAGTTATTTTATATTCTATTATAGTGTCAAATTTTTGAATTGGTTTATTTTCAATTTATTTTTAATAATTTTTTTTTCTATTTTATTGTTCTTAAAAATTGTGTCTTGGATCTACGTTTTAAAAAAACTCATAAATTTGATTAAGATTTTGATGTTTTAATATATTGGACTTGTTTTCATCTAATATTTTTTTGTTATTAATCCCACATAGAAAAATTACCCCCCACTTCTTATTGAATTGGTCATCATTATTTTGCATTTTGATGACTGAATTCTCTGATTTTGAATTCTTGATTAACTGATGAGATGATGTCTAGATTTGTTTCTAAAAAAACCCACTTGTATAAAAAAAAATAAATATACAACTCACGTATTGTTTTTAAAATAATTTTGACATATTGGAAATATTATTGATGTTAAAAGTATCTTATCTCAAAAAGAAAGAGAAAGATATAAATAGTAGAGATTTTTATGAGGAGAATAATTATTGAGTAAATCTTTGAATTAAAAAACTCAAAAATAATAACTTATTGAGGTTCGCGAAAAATTGATTATTAAATATCTGAATACTATTATTTTGGTTTCTATTTTGAAATGTGGAAAAAGTAAATTTTTAAAAAAATTGTTAAAAATCAACAATTTTTTAACTGTGATCCAGAGTAAAAAAAATCCAATAATTTATTGTTCAATAATATTTAGAATATCTTTTTTAGAGTTATTTGAATTAAAGTACCAATATGATTGAATTTCAATTACAAAATATTTTAATTAGAGAGGAATCTATGGTGACAAAAATCCGTTAAAACATAAAAAAAATAAGAATAAAAAAAAAAAGAAGTGAATTTTTATTAGTAAATATGGTTAATAAAGAAAAATTTTTTTAAAAAAAAAATATTTAATATTAAGCTTGTAATAAAAGGAAAAAAAAAAAAATTAAAAGTAAACAGGATCATAAGAAATAAAGATAAAATAGTTTTCATCCATATTTGATAAATTCAAAAAGCCTTGTTTTTCCATAAATGTTATTAACCCTCTTTGTAAGTTTTTTATTGATATGCCAATTTTTATTTTTTCATATAATTCAAATAACTTTTTTTTCACAATTAACTTTCTCATTTTTTTTTTATTTTCATCAACTGAATTAAAATCTTGAAAACAGGAAGGCCAACCTTCTGTTAAATTAGGATCTAGTTTTGTAAAAGCTGTTAATCTGTGTTTCCAACGAGGAGCTGGTTTTTGGTTAAGAAATTTTTTTAAAATGGTGATGTCATAATCATTTTCGCCTTGCACCTCATGCAGCGTTAGCGATCGTTTAACAAATTTTTTCTTTTTCTTGAACAATCGTTGCCGGAGTTGTGATGTTTTCTCCTTTTCCCCGCTTTTCCGCTCGTCCTTTTGTTGTTGTTGCTGTTGTTGCAATTCTTTTTGTACCTGTTGTATTTGCTTTATTTGCTTTTCCTGCATTTGCTTCTCCTTTTCTTGCTCCTCCTTTTTTTGTTGAACGGAAAACCCAATTGTTCGGAAGGCCTTCATAACATTTGGGCACGATGTGCTTTTCAATTCTTCCACTTTTCTTTTTCTTTCCAATTGGAATTTCCCTTGCTCAAATAGTGGCAAAAAGCCACCGCCATTATTATTTGGTCTTGCGATCACAAACGATGCAGATCTATCAAGGCCCCCTCCCGATTTTTTTTTTTTCGCCTCGTTAGATAATTTGCAGAGCACCTGTGTTCCGATTGCTTTCTATTGTATTTAAAAAATTATGATTATTTGAAAAAATGGCAAATCAATATTAAAAGGTTCAATTAATAATTGCATTCAGGGATACTAAACTCTGTTTCAGTCAAAGGGGACCAACATTTTTTTCAAATATCAATTATTTTATATAATTGTCCTTTGAAGAACAAATAAGATATAAACAGAATAATACACATCAAAGAATTGTTGATATATGTCTGAAAAAAAACTAATTAATCAATAAATTTTCAAAAAAATTGAAAAACCTCAAATTCTTAGGTCCCCATTGAGAAAAACAAGGATGTTCGTTTTGAACTTCTACTGGTATTTGAATAATAAATATGAAGCATTTTTCACTTCATTTTCTACACTTTTCTTTTAGAAATTAAGCCCCCAAACGAAGTTTGTTGGTATTTGTGGTCTCTATTTGAAAAATGAAATGAAAATGAAGTGAAAATTTTTCACATTTATTAAACAAATATCAAGATCAAAGATCGAATTGAATTGCAATAGAAATCAATAGATTTCTCAACAATCTTTACATGGTTTCAATGACATTAGAATAACACGTTTTTAACAAGTGACTATTGATCTTGCCATAAAAAAATTTTTTCCAACTGAATGAGTTTTTAAAAAAAAAATCGAAAAAAAAAAACAAAAATGTGTAAAAATGTGAAAAAATGTTTTCAATTTTGGAAATTTCCAAAATAAAATTTTTCTTCTAATATCTATGCAAAAACTTTAAACACATGTATTATACCCATTACAACTGGGCCCCTTTGACTGAAAAATAGTTTAGTTATTTATTTATTTTTTTTAGAAAAGGTTCTTTCGTGATAAAAACTTTCAAACACATATTTAGTTTCATAATAATAATGTGTAATTAGGTCAAAACAATTGATCGTGCTTTTTTTGTTGAAAAAATTATTTTTTTATAAAAATGAAAAAGGATTTTATAAATTTAAAAGTTTTTAATTTCTGATCAAATGAAAATTTTGAACATAGAGGGCCGGGTTCGCTTATACCGAGATTTATTATATATTTTTTTTTAAATTTTGATACAAAATAAAATTTTGGATCACTGACTCTTGAAAACCACCATTAGCTTTTTTTTTGATTTTTTTGTTCTGTTTTAAAAACTCACTTCCATTGCCCTTCTGAATAAACATAAGGAGATATTTATTGAACGGTTAGTACTTGAATATTATTAACCAACTTGTATAATAAAATATAGCTATATATATATATAGTTATTCTATGGCACTGGTCCCCAGCTTAATTGAAGAAATAAAACAAATTCAATGGGTTTTATTCAGTATTCTTCTTATAATAAATTTTCAATTTTTAGATCTAAAATCATTTTTTCAAATTTGTTAAAAAGTTTTTTTTTTTTTTTTTCAAATTTTTGTTTTTCTTTTGCTTATATTTTCATCTTTGTTTTTTTATGTTGTTTCTATTTTTTTTTTTTGTTATTTTTACTTTTCTTCACTTTTTTTATTTTATCCTTTTTTTTCTTTTTAATTTTTTTTTTCTTCTATTTTGTTTTCTTTTTTTATAAATGTCAATTCGAAAAAAAAAAAAATGTTTGGAAACCCAAATAAACATTCAGAAAATTGAGACTTTGTAATTTTTTTTTAAATGATTAAATCGATGATTTAAAACTAAAAAATCTTATTGTTAACTTATTTTAATTTTACAAAGAAATTGAGAATTTTTGCTACGATAACATTTAAATGATACCGAACCCAAAGAAATTTTTTTCACCTTTTATTTTTATTTGAAATTTTATCGTTTGTTAAGGTGTTTCTTTTATGAATATCAACTCTAATTGGAAGTTTATCATTTCTCTTATTTCTAAACAATCTTATATTTGGTTGATTAAAAAAAAAATGCATTTTTCATTTTTGGCTTGATCATCCATTTGAGTGAAATGGAGTTTACTAATTTGGGAAAAGACAAAATTTAAACTAAAAAAAAATAAAAAAAACAAGATTTGGATTGAAAACTTGATATTAATTAATTAAATCTTAAATTTAACAATCTTTGATCCAAAAACTTTTAGATTTTTCAAGCAAATAAGTAAAAAGTTAAATCGACTTTTTTTACCTCCAATTTATAGAGATAAAAACATTATATTCGAGTGGATTTATACCATTTAGCTATAAACTCTAGAATACTTTAATCTAACGTGGGAAGAAAGAGGTATTGGTGGATTTTGATTTTAGAACACTTCAAAGTCAATCCCGAATTTTAACCACATAAAAATGTTTTTTTCCAAAATGACAAATTTTTTAAAAAAAAACAGATAAATTTTAAAAATTTAACCTGAAATCTTGTCTCAACATTGTTTAAAGTTAATAAATCTGAAGTTTAATATAACAATAATATTCACTGTATTGAAAAATTCGAATCATCCTTAAAAATAAAAGGGGGGGGGGGGTTGATTTTTAAATAGTCTTGATAACAACACACCCAATGCATTGATGATAAGATGATTTTTTGTTATTTTATTAGACAAAGGATGAATCAATTGATCATAAATAAAATATGCTTTCTTAAAATTGCTGTTCTTAAGAAATGATTTACTTTCAACAAATAATCACTTCTTTTTTTTTTTTATTTTATTTTTATTTAATGCACATGGAGGTAGGGGAGAGAGAAAAAATTAGAAATATTTTGAAAAAATTAAATTTGCAGTTTTTGTGATTTAATTAGCAAGCCTTGTAAAAGTGAAAAAATTTTCAATTATTTTGTTAAATAAAAAAGTTATGATTTAAGAAGCTGGTGAATTATGATTCATAAAAATAATTTTTTTTTGTTTGTGGAGTTTTTGTTCTCAAATATTTTTTAAATCCAATAAACGAGTATTGATAATTTGGATTATTTCGCCTTATAATTAATTACTAAAATAATTAAAATTCTATGTAATTTTTAAAGTTATATATTTATCTTCAATTCTAATTTGTTAAAGATATATATATATATATATATATATATATATATCTTGTTTTGGTTTTTTGTTGAAAATTGAAACAAAAAAAAAAACTCAAAAATATATAATAATACAAAATTATTAAGATTAAATTAAATGACATTAATTAACATTGAATTTGATTTTTATTTGAATTCCATTAATGTTATTCTTAAAAGATGAATAAAGAAGTAATAATCTATTGAAATTCTTTGAAAATTCAATATGTATGGTGGGTTTAGGTATAAATTATCCAAGGATCACTCTTTACAAAATTAGAAAATAATAATAATAATAATAATAAAAACATATCTTTTTTACTGTTAAATTCAAAATAAATTTTCAAAACTTTTTATTTCAAGTTCCATTTTGAAAAAAGAATTTAACTCTGCTTTTAATAAAGACTAAGAAAGAATGTTTTTTGTTTCAGGAAGCAGGTACATTTTCCCATTTTAGAAAATTTTAATTGCCAATGCCTTACTGAAAAAAATTTTTCTTGAGTTTCACTATATATTGAAACTTTGGAATCAAACTGTTTTTCATTGATTGTCCTATTTGTGAAAAGAACCCAAAGTAATTCAGAGTTGAATCTTGAATTTTCATTTTTTTTGATTAAATTTTTAATTTTATTAAAATTGGTTTAGATTTTCGAAATGTTTTTATACAATTCTTGAAATTTGTCCAAGAAAAAACAAATAAAATAGATGAGAAGGTGTGTATTTTAAACAAATAACTTCTTTTACAAGACCAAACAAGAAAGATCACCTTTCCAAATAAACTTTTTGAAATTAAGAATGAAAAAAAATACAAAGTCTATTTTCAAAGATTTGTTGTTTTTTTCTTCTTAATTTGGATGAACCCAACATTTTATAACCTTGGATTTCCCGCCACCATTCCTATTTATTTTTTTAACCAAAACTGTTTTATGACAAATTTCTTTTCAAAATTTTTTTTTCTAATATTGTTTTTAAACTCGGCCAAAACAAAGAATAGTGATTCAAAGCTTAAACGAAAAAGGATTAAATTACCGAAATCAAAAAAAAAAAAAAAAAGATTCAACCCAAAAATAAAAAGAAAATTTGAAAAAAATTTCAAGCAAAATTCATAATTAATTTAAGTTTTTACAATTTGTGGGAAAATAAATTGTTTTAAGATCAAACAAATACAATCCAATAAATCTGTATTTCTGAAAGAGTTCATATTTTTTTTAACCAACTCTGAATTTAGATGAATTAAATGGAAATACCAATTAAAATTCATTTTGGGAATTCTTTAGAAATAACAAGTAATTTGTTTCCCTCAAAAATTTTTCAAATAAAAGTTATTATAAACGAGAATTAAAAATAAAACGGAGTAAAGAAGAAATCATTGTATCGAATATTACACATCTAGAGCTTGAAATAAATGATTTTTTTTTATCAATTTTTTAATCATTTTGGATTTCCGATTTTTTAAAAAGGTATCTAAATATACTATACAAGGATATTTCCAACTCTCTTATTTATTAAAGTATTCATGTATTTAATTAAAGAAATTATTTTAATGATTCGGTTTTGAATAAACCGAGACACTCACGATTGGTAAAATGTACTTACCCTCTTAAGTACAAAGTAAATATTAAAAAGTTGATTTTCAAAATCTTCTTTGAAATGAAATGTTATGAAAGTAGAGTTTTCAAATTTATAAAATGGAAATTGAATTAAAAATTTTGTGTGATCTTTTTGAATTTATAAGTACCCAAGTTGATTGAAAGAATACTATTTTTAAAAAGTCCAATCTTTTGAAAAATTAAAAATTTTTTATTTTATTGATTTTGAATGGCCGCGTTAGATCGAGAACTATTGAACTTGCATAAAAGCAGTTTTTCAGACAATTCGAAATTTTGATGAAAATGTATTAACGATTTATGTTTGCTAGTCGTCAGTAAGTATTTATTTCTTTTATTTATTTTTTAAAGAATTTTCTTTTTGAATTTATTTTTTGTTAAATTTAAAAGTTTTAGGTATTCAAGTTTGGCTAAATCTTCAAGTCACTCTGATCTCACTTTGTTAAAGTTCAGGAATTCGCAGAACATGAAATCATGAATTTTTTGAGCTAAAAAAACTTTTACATTTTTTTTTATTCTGAAATTTTCTCTATATTTGACCTTTAAACACCAACTTGAAAAGATAATAAATAAAACCTTTTTCTGGAGCATATGATGAAATAGAATGGAATTGAATTTTGAACACGTATGAAATCTTGCTTATTTGAAGGGGGGGTAAATAAATAAAGGAGATTAGAACACAGTCAATTTTAAAAAGTAAAAAACTAAAAAGTCGTGAAAACCATCATTAAAATGAACGAACAATTGAATCAATAACAGTTAGATGATAAAGTATTAAAACTTACTGTTTTCACTTTTTGAAAATAATTTTAGATGTATAATATTTTGAAATTAATACTCGTACAATGACGGTACAAATCCTAAATTTGTAATTTTTTAGAAAGAACAATTCCAAACACACCCATACTAGGATACTCGTTTTTTTTTGTCTTTTGTGGATTATAAAAATCCACACTTTACAGCTAAACCAAATTCTCACAGGTAGTAGTGTTTTAAGATATTGGTAACAGTTGACTTTTTTGTCTCACCCGTGTATTTGAAATCTGTATAAAGAGTGTAAAATCATCGTTTTATCATTACATTTTTTCTCGAAGAAGAATTTTTCATTTTTCTTCAAATTGCTGTCAGTTGGAAAAAAAAAAAATATAACAAAATTTTCATTTCTCTTTTCTAAAAAAGATTAGAAACAAATATGAAATGTTTGAATTAGAAGCTACGAATTTGGTAACTTCAAAATTCTGTCTTGAACAGATAAAGTGTTTTTTTTTTTTTTTAACACCGAATCCTGAACAATAAATCCAATCGGTATGAAATGTGTGACACTTTTTAAGACATTAAATTGGTTTTAGTCTGGTTTTTTTGAGAATTGGAATTGCTGTCATTTTCCAATTAATAAAAGAAAAAATTTTATTTCAATTTCCAAATATTTTGTTTCCTCATAAATTTGTCGTTGAAAACACAAAAGATAGTTGAGAAGCATAAACAGGAAAATTTTTTGATTCCTATTTTAACGAAAAAAGAGTTTTCACAATTCGTAAAGAAAAAACACAAAAGATCTCCCACAAATTCAATTTAAAAATAAAAAGGAGATCGATTATAATTTGATGTCTTTGCTTGTTGAAATTTTGAGTTTGGAGATCGAATTTAGATGTTTTTGATTTGAAAATGTAAGGCTAATGATCTATTTCATTTGAGGAATTGTTTTTGGAAAAAAAGAGAAGAGAAAATAATGTACAATTTATTTTTCAACACAATATTTTAACGTTAGACCATTTGAAAGACTCCACCATTGTTTTATTTTTAGAATACCAATTTGTTTCAAACCTGTTTCTCTTGAAAAGACGATCAATAAGTTACAAGAAACGAAGAAACAAATTTTTGTCAAAAATTTGGATGGTTTTAAGAACAAAAATTGTAACACAGCAATCGTTGCTTGTACAAATTAAGCAAGAATTTTCAGAGTTGCTTTTGAGTGAAATTTGAGAAATGTGTTTTGAGTGTTTTGAGATCATGGTCCAAAAAACAGTGCAACAAACAAACTAAAAAAAAAAAAAAAAAATTTGGATCTGATGCTTGTAAAAAAAGAACGTGAAAAACAATTTTTCTGTGGCACTCAAAAATTTGTTCCTTTGTAAAATTTTGTGGTGTTTTGTCAAAAATTCATTCTTTTAATTTTTTTTTTTATTTTTTTTTTGAAAAAGTAAACAGTTTTTGAAAAATAAGAGGTACCTTGTAGTCCCAGTCTGACATATTTAAATAAAGAATAGTGTCCCATAATTTACAACCCGTAACAACCATAAATTTGTTAATTAACATATTTTGTTTATTTGAATAGTTTTGTGAATTAAAGGATTCTTGATGTAATTTTGTTGAACTTGTCATTTCCCAAAGTTGGTTTCTTTTGATTAAAAGACTGAAAGAATTTCTTCTTTATTAAATAAGCAAAAAAATAAAAATATATTAAAAAATGAATTTTTTTTTTGTTTGATTTTTTCACCTTTCCCCTTTTCTGATTCCAATCTTGGGTAACACTTTGAATGGCTGCTCACAGAAAAAACTCGAGAACCAATTTCCCAAAACGAAAAATAATATTGAAAAAACTTGGGTTTTTTATATTGAAAACTGCATTTTAAACTGGTTGGTGTTTGAAAGTTTGTGAATTTCTATTTAGTTGAGAAAAAATTGTGATCTGTTACAAATATAGTTACATTTGGGTAATTCGCTTTTACAAAAATTAGTTGCCATTTGGAAGATCAATTTTGGAACAAATTTCTGTTGAATTTAAGGAAGGTAAATTATTTGAAAATATTGAGAACACTCTTGAAAAATTTAATCTTGATCGAATGAAACTATCAAAAAAAAAATTCATTTTGTTATTAATATTCAAGAATAGATTGGGAAAAACTGAAAGTAAATAAATATCTAAATAACATATGTTTTTTTCAAGAAATCTTTCAGGGAGAGGTTCGTTTACCTGTGTTCTTGTATTTTATTATTTTTCAAAATAATTAGAATGTTTTTTTGGAAATGTTCTGAAAATAATTGTTGTTTTTCAGATTTAATTATGTGGGTGTAGAAAGTAATTGTGTTTTTGTTTTTTAGGTTTTGAAGTTCTTCTGGAATTGAAGGTTAAGAGTTTGGATTTTATGTTATCTTGGGTTTTTAATCTTTCTCAAAACAAATTTTTTTTTAAAAAAAGAATTATTGAAAAAGTTAAATGGGAATTTTACCAAAAAATCTATTATTTTTTCAGTTTCTTTAAACTTTTTTCAAAAAGTTCTTTTTTTCCAAAAAAAGGATCACTAATGAAGTATTTTTAATTTAAAATTCAATTTTTTGGTTAATTCACAATAAATATCTACTTTTTACAAAACTTATAAAAAAAATAAATAACTTTAATTACC
This sequence comes from Anaeramoeba flamelloides, assembly GCA_027625915.1. Lineage (NCBI taxonomy): Eukaryota > Anaeramoebidae > Anaeramoeba > Anaeramoeba flamelloides. The sequence goes on along the minus strand of JANTQA010000032.1, from coordinate 2,560,145 downwards.
AAAAAAAAATAACACTATTTGATTTTGGCAACATTAAAATTACAGAAATCAAAAAAACAGGGGTTATTGAACATACTCTACAAGTTTTTTTCCAACAAGAGAAGAAGGTTCTGAAGAAAAATTCGTCTCTTTTTGAAGTCAATATATTTCTCTCGATTCTTGGTCAATTTTACGGTTAACTTTCATCCTTTGGAATCTTTTCCTGTAGCAACAATTCATAAATAGATATTTATTATCCATTCAGAACTAATTTTGGATAATTCTTTTATAAAAGGCGTTCCAAGTTTTTATTTTAGATTGGCTTCAATCCTAACAGACTTTAATTTAATTGAGAAATTCAAGGTTGTAAAATCTCTTTTAATAAGATTATTATAATAAACCTATAAATGTGATAAAATCCTTATTCTAATTAAAAAGGAGTGTTTCTTATTTCTAGTGGAAACCTACAAATTAGAGGATCAATTAAACAATAAAAATAAACTAAAAGTGAATTTGGTATTGGCTTATTAAAGATATATAATCAGAAAAGAAATATCAGTAAATAAAAAATCAAATTTTCTATTATTTTATCAAAAAAATATAGTAAATTATAGTTATTTAAGGTTTACAATCCCTGAAACTGGAAAAAAGATTATCTTATATTGGGTGTGTCAACTTGTTATTTTGGTTCTTAGCTGATATATTCACAACTAAGTTTGGATCGTATAGGTGGTTGAAAAAGGCTATTTTTGTGATTTTATTTTTTTTTTTTCCGAAATCCGAATTGATTATTCTAAGATTAATTGATTGGAAGGTATTTAATTGAAAGTGTTAATTTTTGGGTTGTCAATTGAAATTATCATTTTCCTTTTACAGAGTTCGGAGTAAATAAAAAAAAATTTTTTTACAAGCATCAAATAATACAAAGCGTAAATAAAAATTTCAACATAGAAAACAAAAAACTCAATTACTAATTAAATATCTTCCAATTAATTAATCTTAGAATAATCAATTCGGATTTCGGAAAAAAAAAAAATAAAATCACAAAAATAGCCTTTTTCAGCCACCTATACGATCCAAACTTAATTGTGGATCGATCAGCTAAGAACCAAAATAACAAGTTGACACAACCAATACAAGACAATCTTTTTTCCAGTTTCAGGGATTGTAAACCTTAACCCACGAGAAAAAAAAAACAATCATTTCTTTAATTGGTTGTAAAAAAAATAAAGAAAATTCTAAAAAAGCTCAACAAATTCAATTCCTAATTTATAATTTACAAAATATATCAATGAGTTAACCTTAGGAATTGGTTTATGTGTTTGTGTAATATTGAATACTGAATTAGACGCTGAATTTGAATTTGAAAAAGATGATAAAAAAACATTAACTTAATTTGAAATACAGATTTTTTGCCCTATTTGTTCTGTTTCCAAACACTTTACTTGAATATCGAATAATCTTTTGTAATTTGTATCTTGGTAAGATAAATTTCTTATAAATTAAAGGAAAAGCAAAAAATCTGCCACCTTGCTGTGTTAAGCTTATGAGAGAGAAAAAACCATTTTGTTCAAAATGTCTTAAAGTACGACTCGAATAGAACAACACATACAAATACTTTCAAGACTTTTTGGAACTTTCAGATTGACATTCAGCAAATTTTCAGTTTCTAATATTGTTTCATATTTTTTCAAATTTCAAATACTTGATCCAAACTGTTAAAAGTCAAAAAAAAAGGTTAAAAATATTTTAAAAAGAGAAAACCTTTGAAGTTAATAGGAAATTTTTGAAAGTTATCTTAAGGGACAAGTAACTCTTATTTATTTATTTTTCCGTGGGTAATAGAGTAATTATTTCCCAAAGCATAGAATTTAACCTCGATATCCAAACCCATTTATCAATTTTAGAGAAATGAGTTATCAAATTTTTTAGAAGAATTCATTTTTCCCAATTAAATTTTCAGTTAAAAGATCTGATCCTTTTTTGTTTGTATTTTTTGGGATCAAAATTATATAAAGTTAAATTTGCCAAAAATCTTTATTATAATTAAATTTCACTTTTAATGATTCCTAAGAGTTTTTATGAACAAATAAGCTTGGGTCTAGAATCTTATTTTAAAAATACAATAAAAATCAATCAAATATTGAATCTCTTGGAGATCTAAAAAAATTGATAATTTATTTTTTTCACAAATATTTACATACCTTGAAATTTAAACAGTTGTGTAATATTTTTTTTCAAATACTTGTGATATAAAAATGGAACTATTAGTATTAAAATCAGTTATTTGATAATATCTTTTTTTTTTTTTTTATTAGAATTATTAATTTGAATTCATTATATGCCCTTAATAAAATTAAGCACTACTTTTTTCAGATTAATATTTTTCGAAACCCAGTCTGATAAATTAATTCAATTAACCATCCGGGAAATTTTTTTTAGTTTTAAAAACACTCTCAACTTTTGAATATCGAAAATATTTTTTGAAATTACTGTGAACTTTATTAATTTTTTTTTGAAAAATTGGGGTTGAGAAAAGCTTGAAATTAAAGAATAAGTTAATATATTAAATTAAAATGGTTTTCCAGAGAGTTTATCTTTTTAGTTTAACTTTTTTTTAATTTTAGCATTTACAACTAAAAAAATATTTGAAGACCAAATTATCCCCTTTTGTGAAAAGAAAATTCCCATAATGTTCGAATTTGTTTTAGTAAATGAGTTAAAACAAGATATTGTATCTAAAAAAATACATAATTTCAAGTTTGTAAAAAGGATTTTGGCAAAAAATTTTTTCAAGAAAAAGTTAAATGGAAACTTTATTTATTTTTATTTTTTCATTTAGTTCTTTAATTGTATTAATGGAAAGTATTTGACCCGTTTTCCATTTTTAGTGTTTTTTGGGTCGTAGGTACATATTTGTTTGAAAATCTTTAAAAAAATTGAGAAATAAAAATGGTAAATTCTTTTAATAAATTTAATTTTTTAGGATGTCAATAATACACTGAAAGAATTAAAATTGGTTTATTTATTATTGATTATAAATAATTAAATTCAAAAGTATTTCTTGAGATTAAAAGTAGAAATTTACAGGTTTCAAAAAAGTATTATGGGAGATTCTGAATTTCTTTGTTTGGTTCTTTTTCTCGTATTTTTTTATTCAATAAAAGAAAAAATTGATTTAAATTTGTTCTTTGAAAATCAAAAAATAATATATTTTTTCAAGTTTAAAATAATTATTGTAATTTTTTTGAACATAAGTATATTTTTTATTCCGAGTTAATTCAGAACTTAATGTTTTAATTTTTAAACGTGGATTGTTGTACACTTCTTTTACATACAATAAGATTTCAATCTTCTTTAATAGAAAATATTTTTTTTTACATAATTTAGAAATATGTTGGATTTTGAACTTTTCAAAAATACAGAAAAATGGATTAAACTCTTCAAAACAATAATTCAAATCTGGAAATAGCTCTAAAAGCGAGTATGAGTATTGTAGTTATCAGATTTTAACATTGTTTTTAAATTTCAAGATAAGGTTAAATTTTTTTGGAATTGCTTTAAGATTTTTTTTAGTTTACTAGTCCCTTAATCTCCAATTTGAAAAATTTTTTTAATACTGGGATTTGAAATTCAAAGGGTAAAAATTTTCACTTCATTTTCACTTTCCATTCTTTTTTAAATGGAGTTTCCTAAGAAATGGGTTGTGGTTTGTGATCTCTATTTATTTGTTTAGTTAAGTTCCTTTTTTATAAGATTTATTGTGTAGAACAATGTATTCTCAAAAGAACCAAGATTTAAGTATTGAAAAGTGGACAACCAGATGAAAATTTATCCCATTTGAATTTCAAATACCAGTATTGATTTTTCTTGAAGATTTTTTTTAGTAGACCTGTCCCTTAAAGAAAAAAACACCTTTATTATCAAAAGCCTGAAAATCTTTTTATGCAAAATGAAAAGTGGAAATTTGTTGAAATTTTAGGTTTTTAAAAGTTAGAATTGTAAATACTATTAAATTGAAAGTTTGTGAGTTTTAATCTTATAATTCCTTTCAAAATTTTGAACAATTTCAAAATAACAAAATGTTGCCAAGTTTAAAAAGTGACTACAATTTTTGTGCTATTCTTGTCATGAGCCAACATTCCAATATTCATTTTTTTATTTTATTCTTTTCTATATTTTTAATAAATGGTAAAACTCTTTTTCAATTATCAATCTTTTCATTCCTTCCTTATCTTTCAATTAATTCTTTTACAAAACGCTCCAATCATCACAATTCTTTTTTTTAACAATATAGCCAACTAGATTCAAACGATCCAGAAAAAAAAGAGGTCAAATTATTCATGGTTATGGACGTGTAGGAAAACACAGAAAGCATCCAAGTGGTAGAGGTAAATCAGGTGGTCTCCAACATCATAGGTAAATTCTTCTTTTTTTTATTATTTTTTTGTTTCCAATTTTTGCTTTTTTTTTTTTTTTTATTTTTTTAAAAATCTTTTTAATTTTCTTTCAACACTTTCCCTTTTTCTTTTTCTTTTTTTTTTTTTTTTTTGGAATTAATTAAAATTAACCTTTCATCATAATTTTCATTCAATGTTTTTTTTTTTTTTTTTTTTTAAAACCTAATTTAAAACAAAAAGAATTGCCTTTGATAAATACCATCCAGGTTTTTTTGGAAAAGTAGGTATGAGATGGTATCATAAACAAAACAATATCAAATATGCACCAATCATCAACCTTGATAAGCTTTGGACTTTAGTTCCAGAAGAGACAAGAAAAAAATATCAAAAAGCCAAAGAAGGCGAGGAAGTACCAGTTATTGATGTTGTCAAATTCGGTTACTTTAGAGTTCTTGGAAAAGGAAGACTCCCAAAACAGCCAATGATCGTAAGAGCCAAATCATTTTCAGAAACAGCAGAGAAGAAAATTAAGGCTGTTGGTGGTGTCTGTGAACTTGTTTTTGAAAAAAACAAAAAGAAGTAAATAAAAAATTTGTTTTTTAATTTTTTTTTTTTTATATCAGATCCCTTATTTGATTGAATAAACCGTCTTTTATAGAAAAAAATAATCCCTGATCATAGATTTTTTATTTGTTCTTTTATAATTCCAAATTAATTTAGACAAATTATTAATAAACAAAAATTTCCTCAAACACACCCCATTTCCTTTTTTATTTTCGTTTTGTCTTTTGGTTTTGTAAATTTTTGATTTTTATGAAAGAAATTCTTTTTGTTTCTGGAGATTACTCTTAATACTGAATTATATTAATCTACATAATCAGTATTTAACATGTGGTTTCATATTTAAAAAAAAAGCAAAAACAATTCTATTTGGATTCTATTCTCCCTTTTTCCTTTCTTTTCATATCTTTTCATTTCTTTTCTTTCATTCATCCATTTTGTTATTAATACTAATTTAGAAAAATTAATTTTGTACTTTTTTTGAATTGACTTTTCAATAATTAACAATTATTAATTTCGCCTACATAGAAATTACTTTTTTTCATTTTTCATGAATATTTATATAATAATTATTATTGAAAAAAAATATCAAATCAAAAAAAAATAGTTGAATCGATTTAAATTGTATAATGTCGTTAAAGTTCCAATTTTTCAAATTTTATTTTGCTTATTTGTTCTTTTCGTTTGTTTAAAAAAAAAAAAACAATGTCCAAAAAATAGAATGAAGCTTGGAATTAAAATAGAATTCAAAAAATCAAAAAAAATCAAAATTTAAACGTTAGATTTTAGAAATTTAATTGAAAAATTTTGGTAAAATTGAAGTTTTTTTAGATTTTTTGTTGTTCTAATTTTCATATTCAAACGAAAATTACAGTTAGGAGTTTAAAAATAGGTATTAATCCTGTTTGATTTATTTCAATTTTTGATATTATTTAATGATCTGTGAATAATATGAAGAAACATAATCAGAGTTCACTTTTTGATTCGTTTTTGAAAGAAAAAAACTAATAATTCCATTTTTCTGATTCCATGAAATTAAATGATTCTTTTTTCTAATAATGATAAATCTCAACTTATTTCTGGTTTGTATTCGTTTTTTCATGGTATCACACCATTCTCAAAATTCTAATCACTGTAGGCAGAATAAAGCGTGCAAAAAAGTTTAATCCTTATTTCAAAATAAAAAGCATGTTTTTTTTTTTGTTATAGAAGACCTATACAACAAACCATCAACGGAACCAACAATAAACGATTATTAAATATGATATTGATTTCAAAAGTTTTCTTATTTAACAAGATATTCTAAAAACGAAAGATCAAATGCAAAAATTATCTCAAACAATAGAGGAAATTTTTCAATAAATTTTTATATCTTAAAAAAACAAAAAGTCTCAAAAAAATTTAGGTTATTATGCACAATATTCAGCAAATTGTATGAATAATTTAAATTTTACTGAAAATATCCAGACCTTTACTTTCAAAATTGGATTTGAACTTAGGTATAATATTTGGTAGTCCATTTAATGTTGCTTGGAACAATCATAAAAAAAAAAAAAAAAACACGAATTATATTATGAAACAATAATTATCGTCGTTGTACACGTATTATTTTGATCACTCTAATAATTGTTTTTTCTTTTGAAAAAGAATTTAATATATCTCAAAATAATAAATATTTGAGTTTTATCTTCATTTTGGATCAAGTTTTCATCAAGTTTTCATCAAGTTTTCACCATTCCTGAATTTTTTAAGTTAATTTCTGAAAAAAAAAAATATTTTACTTTGAAATGGAATGAAATTTTCTTTCTTTCTTTTTTTTAATAGAGTTTTGGTACCAAATAAAAAATCTTTTTTTATATTCCATTTGTTCAGAATAAAATTATTTTTGATGTTTTTGAAAAATTATACTTCAAAGTGACTTTAAAAAGTGGAAAATGTTTGATAAAAATTGATTAAATTGGAACTATTTTAATATTATGATTCCAAATTTTGTATTTTTGAGATTCTAAAAAATTTCCAAAAATGGAATTCTTTTTGGAAATCTGACAATTATCTTTGACATATTTTTCTTTTTCCTGCAATTTAAGTATTAAAATGGAGTTATTAATAATTTTATATTTGATAATGGGTTTCCTGAATTTCAAAATGAAAGGATAAACAAAGATAAATTATTTTAGAATTTAACATTAGAATCTTAAATTATTCTTTTTACATAATTCAAAAAACTATTCAAGAATTCAAAAATAGATTATTTTTATTTAAATTTTCAGGATCAATCATCTTTTTGAGATAATTTTTTTGATGAATATGAATTATATAATAAAAATCACATAAAATGAATTAAAGGAACTTTTTTAGAAATACCAAAATAGATGATCATTTAAAATGAAAAATATTAAAGAATCAAAAAAGGGATTTTAATTTAAATTATGAAACAAAAGAAAAAAATCTGGGGTTGTGGTTTTCATTATTTCTTTTTCTGGGCCTAATCTGGATTAATTGTTACAATAATTTCATGTTATATATATTTTCATATTTTATAATGTTCAATAAGACTACTTCTTATTGTATATGACCGAATAAACAATTTATTCTTCATTTTAGTTGACTTATATTAAAATAATTTATTATCCCATAAAACTCCGTTTTTTCATTTATAAAATCTTTTTCAACACATTAATTTATCTTTTTGGGGTAATTATTCATATTTTTACTTTTAAATTATTTTAGTTTACCTTTTTTAATAGGGATTTATTTCTGTTATAAAAATTATCAAAAAAATATATTTAGGAACGAAAATTTAATATTATCGTTTAACTACAAGTAATCACTTACAATATATTCCTTAAAATTTTTTTTTTATAAATACCAAAAACATTTTCAAAAAAAAAAATAATCTGATAAAAGAAAAATGGATGAAAATTAAACTAAATTTCATAATAAATGAACCTATTTTTTTTATTTCGTTTTTTTTTTTTGAGATTTTTTTATTTTATTTTTAGATGAAAAACAAATATTTTTAGGATATAGAACTGGATATTTAAATACTAATTTTTTTATTATAATTGAAAACTTGAAAATATTCAATTATTTATTTTCAAAATTTGATTTTTAATGAGCCAATGATTTTGAAATGGAGTTTATTTTGACTTTTTAATAAATATTTTATCTTTCTACTTGATATATTAAAATAAAATAAGAGTATTTATTAAAAAATATTTTTTTTTTATTTTATAATAGATTTTTCCCAAAATATCAACCCATTAAAAAATGAATAAATATATTGAATATTATATCTTACTGTATGATTTTTAAAATATATATTTTAAAAAAAGGGGGCAGATTAATCAAAATGTCAAAAAAAAAATATAAATGTTTCTGATTATCCTTTTTAATACAAAAAACAAAGCAGCTGTATTCTTCCCGATAAAAAAATTTATTAAAATCTTCTTACACAAGAAATTTTTTTGAAATGAAAAAAAATGTTTAATCTCAGGAAAATTAACTGGTATATTATTATTTATAATCCCCAGCTAAAATGTCAAAACTATTATTATTATTCTTACCCCAATTTCTCAATTTAATGAACAAACTTTTTGAAAATTTTAAAAGTTCAAATAAAGAATGATTTTTTATAAAACAATTTACAGAAATACAAATTAGCGATGAAATTACAAATATTCATAGATATTTAATAATAGATGAGATTTTCAATAATGAGATATTGGAGTTTTTATAGAGTTATCAAGTTTAACAACCAATAAAATTCTTCTTCATGTTTTAATCTATTAACTAAGAGGCAAAAAACAAGTTTTTACACCCAATAAATGATCTTTTTTCGCTTTTTTAAGGGTTGGTGATGCTTGAAAAATCTATTAAAAATTTCTATTAGTTAATAATCAAAAAATTCTTCACCATACTTTGTTTAATATTAAACACTACACAAATATTTTTATTTATTTTTGACTCAATTACGTTGATAAAAAAAAAACAAAATTTCGACTTTTCATAATTATTAAAAGAATATATAGCTTACCTTCTCACATTTTTCAAATTTTATAAAATTTTTAAATAAAAATATTTTCTGATTTATCTAATAATAACTGATTGAAAAATACACAACATTTTAAAAAAAGAATTTTTTGTTTTGAGGATAGATAATAATAAAAAAAAAAAAAACTACATTTAAAAGAATTATTTTTTTGACCAAAGAGAAAAAAAAAAAAATTATATTTTTATGAATTATTCAATAGTTTGTTTTCAATTGACCAAAATTGAAAAATTAAAAGAAAAAAAGAAAAATCAAACTTTTCAAGAATCAGGAGTAGAACAAAATAAAAATACTTAACACAAACAATTAAAAGAAAGTCAAGAATCAAAATAAATTAAAAATTGTCTTTGAAAAAATTTGTCAGATCAAAACACTTTTCAACTTAATAGTTCTATATTATAATGAACTAATTTTTTTTTTTAATGAGGTGCAAAGAGTTGAGTGATATAACATGCGCAGTGGATCAAATATTACATAAATATAAGTAAAATACTTTTTTCAAATACAGTCAGTTTCACTTTTAAGGGACAAACAATATCAAAATTTAAGACACAAATAAATCTCAAATTAAGTCACAAAATTCAGATTCTAGTAAAATAAATTGTAAAATAAAATTACAAATTTTGTGTCTTAATTTAAGATTTTTATTGTACCTTAAATTTGGTTGAAAATTTTTGCCTTAAAAGTAGAATTGTCTGTAGAAAAAAATGATGGTTCTTTTTTAATGAAGATCTCATCATCAAAAAACCAAAGAAACTGTCAATAAACAATAAGTAAATATGCAATTGGTTTCTGAAAGTTCTATTATTTAAAAAGAAATTCGAAAAATGAAGGGATCAAATAAGATAATTTTTCTCAACAAATAAGTAAGGTTAAAAGAAAATTTTTAGCGTAAAAAAAACAAAAAAATTTTAAAAAATTGAGAAAAACAAAAGAATAATTCACAACTAATTTCATTCTTACAGCCATTCCAAGTCTACCATAAAATTTTAAATAAAACAGATTTGATTTTTCTATTCTTATTTTCTATTTACAAAAAATTCCGAAATAAGAGTTATTATTCCAAAAAACAAATTTCAATAAATGAGCTATTATTCAAAGTTGGAAAAACATCAAAAAAAAAATTCAAGATCACTTAATGAAACTTAAAAATTAATAGTCCAAAAGAGCCCAAAAAAATATCAATATTGACTGATCTTTAGAAATTTACCATTCTTGAACAATATTTTTAAGTGCTTCATGAATCTTCAAAATTTTTTTTTTTATTGTTTCTCAAAATTTAAATACACATGTGCAAAAAGTGATGTCTTTATATTTTAAGTTTTTTTACTAAATTTGTAATTTTTCCAAAAACTATAAAACTTTTCATATGCGCCCCGACGGGAGAGGTTTCTTGTTAACAAACCTGAGGTTTCTAATAGCAAAAAAAACAAATTAATTATCAAATAAAAATGTTTGGGGTTGTTTTTGTATTTTGATTTCTGAAAATTATTTTCTATTTTTGAATTTCTGTTTCTTCCCCAAACATTTTTATTCTATCATTGAATCGGATTTTTAGCTCTTAGAATCTCCAAGTCCAATGACAAAAAACCTCTCCCGTCGGGGCGCATATGAAAAGTTTTATAGTTTTTGGAAAAATTACAAATTTAGTAAAAAAACTTAAAATATAAAGACATCACTTTTTGCAGATGTGTAATAGCTCATTTATTGACAAAAATTTTTTGGATTAATAACTCTTATTTCCAAATTTTTTGAAAAAAGAAAAGAAGAATAGAAAAATCAATTGTAATTTTATTTAGAATTTTATAGTAGACTTGGAAAGACTGTAAAATAAAATTTACTCAAAATATCCAGGAGTTTACTTTCAAAATTGATTTGAACTTAGGTATACGTTGGATAGTGAATTAGGTGTTCAATTTAAACAAGAAGAAAACAAAGCAAGGATTTTGTTTTGAAAGACAGATATTAGACTTTTACACACATTTTTTTGATCACATAATTTCATTATAATTTCAAATTTGAAACTTGAATGAAATGTTGTCCTGTCAAAAAGTTCATTATCCAAATAATTCTTTGTTTGTTGTCATTTAAAATGACTCAAACAATAAGGGATTTTTCACTACTTGCTTTTTTTCATTTTTGAAAACAGGTTGATTACTATCTTCTTTTTCTTATAATCTTGAATTAATTCAGTTTTGTGATTGCAGAAAATTTATAAAGTGGTGGTTTTTGTTTTCAATTCACATCATTACCTTTTATCTTTTTATTGATGTTAAATTTGATTTGCGAAAAAAAAAATGAAAAAAGAATTTGGTAAACTGGAAAACTCTGAAATTATTAATCTATTTGGAATAGAATGTTTTTTTACTATCATTTTTATTTCATAAACATATACAACTGTGCCAAATTCTTCTTCAAATTCACTCTTGTGAGTTATATTTTTTTGTAGTTCAGATCATATTTTTGAGATCAAATTTTACAATTAACATTTAAATCAATTTTTACAATAATACCAAAACAGAATTTGTCAAAAATAATTTCATTTTTTAATACTTTCTTCCATTCTTGTTTACAAAAAATAAAAGTATTTTTCGATTCTTTTTAAAACAAAAAACCTTTTCTTTTTCTTTTTCTCAAAACCCCCAAAAACACTTTTCGTCCTTGTTCACGAAATTGCACATGATCCAATTGCCCAAAGATCAAAAAACTTTTCTGCATCTTTTAATTCGAATTCTGTTATCGATCTCGACTGTTAGCTATCTCATCATCATTGTGATGTATATTAAATTTCCACGCTTAAGAAAATTGCATCGTAAATTGTTGTTCACATTAGCCATTTATGACTTTCTTTCCAACATTACCTTTTTAATACCGACATCATCAAACGAGAAATTCTGTCAAACACAATCCTTTTTTGTCACGTTTTTCACACTTATTCCTCCGTACTGGTCATCCATTATTGCCATTTTCACGTGGCTGTTGGTGGTCTATCATAAAACAAAAAAGGCGCTGTCAAGGTTGTATATTTATGTTCATTGCTTTATTCTTCTTTTTTCCTTTGTAATCGCCTTGCTAAGTGTCTTGACAAGCAACAGCAAACCACTGGACACTTATTGGTGTGTCCCAGATCCCATTTGGATGACGATAACGTATTCCTGGTATTGGCTCTGTATTTTCACTTGCTTTGTGTTCTATCTGCTGTCAATTTTCAGAATCAGGAAATTGTTTCTTGAGTTGAAAAAGCTCGATCAAGGAAAGAAAACCGAGAGGAAAAGCGAATTGGTGATCCAATTGAAAATGCTCTGTGTCCCTTTAACTTTCATTTGGTGTTATATTTGGCCTTCAATTTGTAGATCGATGGAATTCCAAGACAAGACCCCCCCTACGTGGCTTAGGTTTATGCATGGCATAAATTTCCCTCTTTGTGGGTTCATTTATTGCCTAATTTTTGTATTTTTTACTTCATCGGTACGAGTACTGCTTTTCAATTGGGTTTCTTGTAAAAAGCAAGCACAATATGATATCTATTCCAATAGAACAAAAAATACTTCCTCATCGTCCTCTTCCTCCCATTCTTCTTCAGAAACCAGTTCGTTTTCAGACACATTTGGTGACACTGATTCAAATTCTGATTTGGTTAATGAAAATACTCCATTAATTGATTAAATTTTGCTTAGATTACCCATAATAATTCATTTGTTTTTTATTCATTCTTTTCTTTCATTTCAAGTTTGGATGTTAAATTTTTTTTTATTTTGATTGTGGTTGTGGTTGTGGTTGTGGATATGACAGGGTAGATTATCCTTGTCCTTGCCCTTGCCTTTATCATTATTATTACGGATGCTATTAAAATTATTATTCTTGATTGGAATTTTTATTGAAATGTGAACAATTCCCAAACTTCACAATTCAATCGTGTTTAATCTTCCTTTAATTGGATACCGAGAATTTCTGGAGATATTTGTAAATTCTCAACATTCTTAGATTTCTTCAGGGCCATGATTTGGCTAACATAGCACAGTACCCAGGCTTGGTTTGGTTCTTTAGTTTCTTTAGTTTCCTTTGGTTAATTACGTTAAATTTCTACCAAGACCATTTATTTACGAGAAAATTAATGAAATATAATTTTGCTTTGCAAATAACAGTCATTTTAGAGCAGGTTTACAAAATAATTCATAATAAATGAAGTGTCTTGCTTCGCTCAAAAAAAAAAAAATTGTCTTTTGGGGATTATTGTGAAAAAAAAAAAATTTCTCAGCACAAGATTATTTATGAAAATTTACAAAAATTGAGTTTTTTCAATTTTTGAGATAAATAAAGACACAATTATCTTGATCCAAAAATTGAGAATAGAGCTTGATATAAAAAAATGTGACAAAAAAAAATGAGTACTTGAAATTAGTCTCATGTTGAATATCTCGTTTGGTATTAAAAACTCACGATTCAAAAAAAAAAAATATTCTTTCACGATTTAGGAGATTTGAACTATTGATTTGGTTTGACATGTTATCTTTGTAGATATTAAAATTATTTTATAAATTTATAAGATTTTGATTTAAAGAATAATAACAAATTTTATTTTGGGGTGATTTAACTTTGTTGATTTCTCAATGCCAATTTTTAACTTTTGAAAGGGGAATTTTTAAACAAATAAATATTATTATAAACAATATGCTAATTTTATTATATTTGTACTCTTTAAAATAGACTATGGTTATCATTTTTATTTAAATTAAATCAATATTTATTAGCAATCATGAAATAGACTTGTTTGATTCATATTTCCTTTTTAACACACTTTAAAAAAATTGTAAATGGTAAAAATAATAGTTAAATCGAAAAAAATATTCTCAAAGAATGACCCAGGTTATAATATTGTTTGAAGTTTATTGCATATTTTTATCTAATCTTTTTCTCAAAAAAATATTAATTTTTAAATCAAAATTATTTTTTCTACTTTAGCCAAGCTATTGTTTTTTTCTTTATATTTTTCTTTTTTTTTTTTTCATTTTTCAGTCAATTTTTTTTTTAATATATATTTATATATATATATATATGATTTTTTTTTTTTTTTTTTTTTTTATTCTTTTTTTAAAAAAAGTCAATTAAAAATGAAAAAAAAAGCTCTTGGAAAAGATAAATAATCATTTAGTAAATTGAGCTATGTAATATCTATTAATAATATAACATTCATTGAAAAAATATTCAATTTAACCTTTTTTCAATGAAAGGCCAGTAATTAACAAACGTTTATCCTCATTTCAAAAATTGTGGTATGCTCTTTTTTAGTTTTTGATCTTATTTTTTTTTTTAAATTTTAAAATATCAGGTTTCTATGTGTTTAGATATGTATTATTGGTGAGCACTGTTTAGTTTTATCCAGCCTTAAGTTTTCGTTATTTTTTCTTATTTAGAGTCAACATTCATAATTTTTCTCGATAAAAAATATTTTTCAGTGTGGATGGAACAAATAATAAACAATATCTATTATTTTTTTGAGAGGTGGAGAAATTTCTCTTATATTATTTGATTTTTTTACTGTTACGTGAGAAAAAGACGAAAAAAATTGAATTAAAGAGTGTGTAACAATAACTCTTCTCGAATAATTAGAAAATGATTTATTAATTAAACCCAATAATTATTTTTTTGAATAATAATGATTTTTTTTTGACAGTTTTTAAATATAAATCAAGTAAAATAATATAGATTTATTATTAGAATTAAAATATAATTAAATAATTAAAATTAAACCAAAATTTAAGAGTATTTGATATTTGAAATTTGAGATTTATTAGTAAAATTTATTAAAAGTAGATTTTTTGAATTATTTTTTTATAATTTTTTTTCTATTTAGGTGAGATTTATATCAAGACTTGAAAAATAGATATTATTTTGATTTCAACAATTTGTATTGAATTTATCTTTCTCGGTCAGTAAAAAAATAATTTAAAATTTTTTATTACACTACAATTTATCAATTAAACCTCATTTGATAATTATTTTTTAATTTTGGGAATTATTTTACACAATTGTGAAATTAATTTGCCAATGCTTAGACCTTTATTGGATATTATTTAAAGGTTTATATACTCGGTATATATTTTAATTCAATAAATTATTATAAATATCAAAATGAAATTGTTTTATACAAGAACAATCATATGTAAAATTTTATCAAAATAAATAATAAAAGAACTACTATAAAAGAAATTCAAATACAAAACTCTTCAAAAAAAAGAGAGAGAAATTTTAATTTGATTAACAATATTGTCAAAATTATATTGAGTGTAAAAATCATTAAATATATTTTCGTATTTATAACAATCAGAGAGTTCTATCTATTGATACTATCTACTAGATATTAAAAAAAGTGCGAGAGAGTTTTTTAAAACATTTCATTTTCAAATTTAATTCTTGATTCATAAAATGTTATCCATCAACTAGTATTTAACAAGGGAATAATAAAATATTTTTTATAATAGTTAGAGTATAGATTCAAAAAAAGAGATTCTGATTATGATTAAACTTTTTTGTCAATTTTTTTTTTATTATTTTGGAAAAAAAAGTAATGGCAACATATGTTTAAAAATGATTTCTTAACATTTAAAATTTTTTGAGAAAATTATGATTTTTACGATAAAATTGATACTTTTCGATAAACTTCAAAGTTCTAGGAAAATTTTCAGTTAATTTGATTATTTAAATGACAAAAAATTCGATTTAAAAAATGATTGGAAATGTTTTTTTTTTTTTTTTTTTTTTTGAATTTTGGAAAAATTATTTTTGTTTTTCAGATTAATTTTTGGTAATAAATTACTTCCCTCCTTTTCTAAATGCGACAGACTTATACTAAATACAATAAATAGAATTTTATATTTACTCTATTTTTGTGGATAATCATTGAAGTATCACCTTGGATAAAAACAACACTTTTCTCTTAAAAACTTGAAAAATTAAGAAATCATTTTTAAACATATGTTGCCATTACTTTGTTATTCAAATCATAATAAAAAAAAAATTCAACGATAAACACGATTACAATTGGAAACCCATTTTTTCAATTACTACTCTTACTAATCACCAAATATTCATCTGTATCTAATTAACAATACCTAATTTTGATAGAAGAATTTTATGCATAAGGAATTATCTTTGAAAATCAATTATTTATCCTAAAAAACATCTTTTTTTTTATTGAATTTCAGAAAGGTGCTATCAAAAGACAGACCCTCCTGATTATCATTATCACTAAACTTTATTTAGTGATTTTTACCCTGTCTTTAACTTTGACTATACTGTTATTTTCCAATTAATTATGAAAATTTTTATTTCAATTTCCAAAATGAATATTAATTGTTACTATTATTTCCCAATTAAAAAAGGAAAATTTTGAGTTCACTTTTCAAAATACTTTTATAACGTTTATAAGTTGAAGAAAATACAAAGATCTTTACAATATCGTTTAAAAATGATATTTTCGACATTTAAATAAACTATCATTGTGAACTCCAAGACAAAATTTTTAGTCTGTTCATTTGGTTGTAACAGTAACAATTAATATTCATTTTGGAAATTGAAATAAAAATTTTCATTTATTAATTGGAAAATAACATTATAATAAATCAATAAAAATACTATATTTTTTATCAAAATCATATCTTTACTTGTTTATTGAAAATGTGTGTTTTTTTGAGCTAGTTAGAACACAAAATAACTGAACTCTATTTGTTCCTTTTTAATTTCAAATACGCCCTTACTCCTTAAAAATTAAATAATTAAGAGTAAAAGAGTCAATATTTCAAATAAAAAAGAATTAATTAACTAAAATTTGTTAATTGAACTTATTTAGGTTTTTAAAGTTCAAACCTGATTTGTAAGAGGAAAAGGTAAAACAAATAAAGCCAATTCCAAACTTTGGAATTATTTATTTTTTCTCTGCTTTCCTTTGCTTTGCGATCTTTATTCAATGAACAAGTCGTTACCAACTTCGTTGTCTGTGTCCATTTCAGTCGACTCAAGATTCTTTATTTGTGGCTTATCAAGCGGATTCCGTGTATTTAATTGTAATAAACACTTTTCGCCCGTGCTGACAAGACACTTTGAGACCACAGGTTTAAAAATTGCCGAGATGTTAGAAATGAGCAACATTTTTGCGATTGTTGGTAATGGAACGAACAAATTATTCCCAACATCCAAAGTGTTTATTTGGGACGATCTGAATTTTAAACCCATACTTGAAATAGAATTCCCCTTTGAAATACTTGGTGTTAAAATGTCTAGTGAATATCTAATGGTTTTAACAGAAGAGACAATCTCGATCTTTCAATTTTCAACAGCAAAGATCATTCAACAATCCAGCAAACCAAATACCAATAATGTCGCCTTTGATATTTTATCCAACCAAAAATCTTTACCCTTATTTGCGTTTCCTGGAAGTTCTGTTGGCGAAGTTCGTTTAATTAGGTTTACAAAAAATCGTGATTATGATTTTACAATCAAGTAAGGTTTCTTTTCGGTTTTTTAATCTCGATTTTTCCAAATTTTACAGTTTTTAATTTAGAACCCAAAGACCAATAAGGAAGAACTACTTTAAAAGAAATCTCTTCTCATTTTTGATTTTTAATTGATACTGTAAGGATCCTGTGTTTTTTCTAGGGCTCATTATGAAGAAAATAACATTGTGACAATAAACATTTAATGCACAAACATAAAAAATGATGTCATAATTTTCAAAAGTTTTATTGATAAATTTGTGTTTTTTCATTAACGGTGATACCTTTCCGGTATATCCACAAGTGAGAGGAAACTTAACAATATATTCGATGTATTTAGTGACATTCTGTTGAATTTAGAAAAAAAAGGAAGGAAGTAGTTTAAGCCCAAAATATCCATCAGAAAATAGGAAAGGATTTTTCCAAAATTCAAAAAAAAACCCAAACAAAACCAATCATTTATTAAATCGAATTTGTTGTCATTTAAAATATCAAATTTACTGGAGATTTTCCTTGAACTTGGAAGCTTACCGAAAAAGTATCACTGTTAATGAAAAAACACAAATTTATCAATAAAACTTTTGAAAATTATGACATCATTTTTTATGTTTGTGTAAAACTGTTTGGAAGATTACAACAAAAAACAAAAAACACAAAAATATTTTTTTCTTTTGGCAATTGATCATAAATGGAAATTTTAATGAATTTATGGAAAAAGTCCCATTACAAAAATTCTCAAGCTGGAAACTTTTTTCCTAAATACAGATGATGGTAAAATGATGAGAATTTATTTGTTACAGAAATTTTAAAAGTTTTGTAAATGTTTTATTAAATGTATTTTTGGAAACCAAGTTTAATTTTTGATAAATTTTAGTTGTACAAAAAATATTTTCAGATAAATTTATTTATTTTTTCATATCTTTATAAAAAAATTTGAAAACTTTTTGAATGATTCTCAAGTGTAAATATTAAAACTTAAAAAATAGTGTTTTTTTCAAAAAAAAAAATGATTTTAGAGATAAATGGAAAGAAAATCATTTATCCCACAAAACTGAGATTTAATAAAGACATAACAAACCATATTTTATAATTAATCTTAACTTTAAAATAAAAATTGAATCTCAAATAGGTAAAATATATTAGGAAAAAAATTTTTCGTTTTTTTTTTTGATTGTTCTTATCAAAGAAGTAAAATCCACGACAAATACTTTAATCAAAGTAACAAACAAGAGCACATTCAGAAAACGTACTTAAATCTATAAATTGGGATGTTTTTAAAATGGTTTCATTCCTTTCACAAATTAAATAAACAAAAAGAGTAATTTTCATTCTGATTACACTACTATGGAAAAATAAAATCGAAAAATTCCAAGTTAGACAAAACTATTACTTTCATTAACCTTTCATCCTTAATAATAAAGTTTATTTGTAATATAATAAAAATTCCAGAACTTCAAATTCATGGAACTATTGTATTTATTGTTGTTAATAGTAGTACCACTTTTTCAAAAGTCTCTGGCCGAAGAAAAAAATAGTGTTTTTTGGGGTAAAAAATTCCAAAGAAACGGATGGATGAATGAATTTTCGTTAAATTCAACTTGGAGATATTTACTTTGATAGATAATAACGAATAGTTTTGAAAATGCTGTACCCATCTAATAACACCGATATAGAGAAAAAAAAAAATTCCTTATGATAATTATTACTGGTCCTAGGTTTTCCAGAATTCAAAAGAATAGAGTAAAATCATATATTCCCTATTTGACTCTATTCTTTTATATTCTTGAACACCTAACGAAAGTGTCTGTCAAGTGTTTAGGTATCCTTTAATATCAAAAACTCTAAATAAATTTTAGATTTTATAGAGTGCCGTAGAGTGCCTAGCTTTCCCAGAATTCGAAAGAATAGAGAAAAATCTTTGATTTTACTCAATTCTTTTAAATTTTGGAAAAGCTAACGGCAGTTTTTTTTACTTTTTTTTTATTCCGAAAATCTATTGGTTTTCTAATCAAAACAAAAATTAAAAAAAACTAACGAAAAATCAAAAAAATCTATTTTTTTCGATTTAAATCAATAAATAATTCTTTAATAGTCCAAAAAAAAATGATTTCCGTTTAAAAGATATTTATTAAATTTAAAATGTTTTTGGAAGATAAAAAATTAACTCCTAACTGTGAAAAAAAATTTTTCAAATTTTTTACTATTAAATTTGAAAAAAATATTCATAGAACCTGGAAAATTGGATTTTCCAACTTAAATTTTTAAATATCTTGAAAAATAATTTTTTATACAAGATCTTTTATTAACTAATACTGTTGATTCCAAGTGAAGTTATCAAAAAGTGAAAAATTAGCAAATATTTAATTTTTTTTTTGAAAAATTTTTTCATGGTCGTGTAGTGATCGATTAAAAAAAAATCATTAAGCTCTAGTTGTGTTTTCTGTAAAATACAACTTAAGATAAGAGAAGAAAAATAAGAAGAAGACAATTGTATAAGCAATCTTTATAATTAGTGTCCGTGTAGCTAGGTTATTGTGAAAGCTTTTGAAAAGTTATCCAACCCCTTTTAGCTTAATGAGAATATCGAAAAGCATTTCACTCAAGAAAACGTTCTTTAAAGAATGTATCAAGGGCTAATTACCTTATAAGCATTTTTATTCATCAATTTATAATACTTCAATATACTGATAAACTTTGGTTTATTTACCTTTTGTTATTATTGTTGTTGATCGAAAGAATTAATCGATTTGTTAAACAAATCAAAACACAATAAAATAAAACTCTTGAATTGATCCTTGATTTTATTGAATTGGTAGCTTTTTTTTTCGTTTTTTTTTAAAAGAATAAATTTTTTTTTCAAGATCTGTATCTTGATCAAACAAAACCTTTTCTTTTTAAAAGTATCGTTGAATTGTCCCAAAAATTCATCAACTATTATATTTCAATTAATTTTTTATCACGATATTTTGACATTTACAATGATATTTTTAGGCACTTATCGTGATTTTATATAGAATATCGTTATTTGTAATATTATCGCAATATTATTGATTCTCGAGATTTTATAGAATTATCCTGATTTTTTTACTGATTAAGTGTTTTTTTTTCTAAACTTTATCGTGAATTAGAAAAGGTATCCTCAAATAGTATTATAATTCAAAAAGTTTGGCTTGCCTGAAGTAATAAATTGAAAAAAAAAAAAAAAAAAAAAACACATATTCTTTGGTATTCAATAGCAACGAATTATTAAATCTGATTAACATTACAATTTATTTTGGATTTTTTGTTTAATTTTAAAGAGGAATTGTATTTTTTTCTTCAAATTTAATATGTCTGCCAATTTTAAAAAAAGAATTTGAAAACAATAATAATCAGATAATTTTCAAGTTGGTTTGTTATCAAAACATAATTAAAAATAATTTAGATCGTTAAATTTTGTCTGTTTTTTTCAAAGAGAAAATTATAATTTTAATAACTTAATACTTCTATAATCTTCAAAATAACGAAAATACCTATTTTTAAACTATATTGAGTTCTTTATGTTTAACATTTTTGGAAAAAATAAAATCTTTTTCAGTCAAAGGGGCCCAGTTTTATTGAAGAAATGGAAGACATTCTATGAGTTTAATTCATTACTATTATCAAACTAAAATTTTCAATTTTTAGATCAAAATCATTTTTTCTCATTTTGTAAAATTTTGTTTTTTTTTTTTTTTGCTTTTTTTTTTTTTTTTTTTTTTTTTTTCTTTAATTCTTTTTTATTTTTTTTTTAAAAATTAACTTTGAAAAAAAAAATGTTTGAAAAACGAAATAAACATTAAGAAAAGTTAAGCTTTGTATGTTCTGTTAAAATTCATACATTTACAAGTAAAAAATCTTATTATCAACGATTTTAATTTCCTAAAGAAATTGAGAATTTTGCACGAGACGTTCCAATGAATGTGGCCAAAAAAATTTTTTGAAAATTAATTTTTTTTGAAATTTATGGTTTGTTCAGGGGTATTTATTTTATAATTATCAACTCTTATATGAAGTTTATTATTTCTTGTATTTCTAAACAATCTAATTTTGGTCGATTCCTTAAAATAAAGTGACTTTTTCATTTTTGGCTGGGCCCCTTTTAGTGAAATGGAGTTTATATAAGTACTGAAAGTTTTCTTTTAAAATTTCATTTTTTTTTTTCAAATTTTAAAGATTTTTATCTATTCAACTTAAATCAAATCTTCTTAATCTTACCAAAAAAAAATAAAAAATGGTATTAATTTTCTTTGTAACAATAAACTAGTTTTTTTGATTAAAAAATGTTTTTTACAAAGTTGAGAAAATTAATTTGATTCCAATACAAATCACAGAAATCACAGAAACCTAAAATCTTCTAGTTTTCATAATTTCACAGTTTTTCATTTTGAATACACCCTGTAAAACTAATATAGAATCAGTAAAACACCAAAGTAACTGGATTGGCTGGTGAGAAATAAACATTAACAAGATAGTCAAAATTTAATATGTGAGTTGCTTTTTCAAAAAAGAATGAAAATATTCCGAATTCTTTTGAACTTTTTGATTGAAGATCTCTGAACATCAAACATTTTTTTTTTTGTTTTTATTATTTGAAAGTTTGGTTTGTTAATGTAAGCCAACTTGTTTAATAAAGCAAAAAAAAAAATTTGATTTTCAAAAAATATGTTTTTTTTTCTTTTTTTGACTTTTGAAAATTTTTTAAAACTTGACAGTTTTGTCGACCTAAATTCTTTTTCAAAATAATGTTAATGGATTCAAGTTAATTTATGAAGGAATTTTGTTGTATTTTTCTCTGAAAAATGAATTAAATTTTCTTATAAAAAAACACTTCAATTTTGAACAAAGAAGAGTCAGAAAATTTTGAGAAGAGACCAAAAAAGATTCAAACCCTTTCACATTTACCTTTTTATTTTTGAAGATATTAAAATTCCTATTTGGGTTTCTCATCTTTTTTTATTTCACTAACCCTCCTTAGAACATTAATTCTATATTTGGTATCTTTTGTTTTATATGAGGCAAGATTAAAGATATAATATATCGAAGGGTTCATTCGCGGTATTCGATTTTAGCTGCACTATTGAAAAAAAAACAGTTTTTAAAATAGTGAAAAGTAACATATATTGAATATATTCTTAGCAAAATTAAAATCAAGGTAGCTTAATGTTATATATACCATAAGATGATTTTCTGAATTCTTCTTGAATGTGATAGGGTCTGTTCTTTTTAAATCAATCTCCAAATATGACAAAATATTTCATTTTCAAAATTTGAGCCAAAAAAATTGTAATGTAATTCACTTTTTAATTATTATAAACACCTAAAAGTCTGATATTTTAAAAATAAAAACATCAAAAACTCAAAAAAAAAAATGAGTCATAATTTTTGAATCGAGTATTACCGATTTTTTATTACTGAACCTTCAATGAAAAAATGTTAACAATAAGATTTTTGTCTAATAAATATAAGTATTTTAAAGGAACTTACACAGTCGAAATTTTTTAGTAATTATTTGTCTTTTCGAAGATCTTTTTTTTTTTTCCACATGATCTTTTCAAAAAAAAAAGTAATTTAAAAAAAAAGAAAAAAAAAAAAAAAAAAAATTCAAAAGATTCTCAAGAAGCAAAATAAGAAAAAAAAAAAAAATTAAGTGCCGGCCCTTATGATGAAAAATTAAAGTAAAAAATTAGTTAAAAAATTTTTTTGTAATTTTTGTAATTACCTAAAAATAATCAAAAACTATCCTATTTGTGAAAACGCGATCGATCTCTAAAAATCAACAATTAAAAACAAGGATATTTTTTAGAAAAAAACGGAAAAGATTCACACTCCATTTCCAATTAAAATCATTGTGAATTATTAATTTTGAATAAAACTGCGTTGGTTCTGAAAATTTTTCTCTTTCGCGCTTGTTGAGATCTCAAAGATTTTTTTTTTTGATTTTTTTTCATTTTTCAAATCAGTTATTTTTTTCGAAAGAATATTTCAAAATCCTTACTTTGCCAAATATAAAGGGTGTTTATAATAACTAAAAATTGGATTAATTAAATCAAATTGATTTTGTACTTTTAAAAAAGCATTTTGTTTCAAATTGTAGAAATTGAACCATTTGAAAATATTTAAAAAAAGAATAGAATCATTTTATTTTTAAATTTTGATTTTTTGAAATTAAGAATGCTTTTATACTATTTTTTTTCTTCTAAATTTGTGTTATTTTAGAATTAGATCCTTTCGAATTTTTTTTTTTTATTTGAATTTTTGAAACTGAGAGACAGTTAATTTTTTTTTTCTGAATGGAATTTTTTGAAATTGGAATACTTGAGAAATTTTTTTTTTTATTAGTTGATTTTTGTAAACCAAAATAAGGGCTATTTTATAATACCCTTTTTGGTTCCAAGTCACTCTTGGGTATGGGGTAAATTCACAGTAAGTGGCTATACCCTTAAGATCTTTTGACAATATTTCAATGGAATGCAAATTACTTTCTATAGCATATATCTACCGTTTAGGAAATTGATATACTTTTTTAGTTTTGTTTTTTTCAGGATTTAGCTTCAAATTCAAAATTAAACCCCTTAAGTGACTAGTCTCTATTATTTTTTTTTTTGAAAAATTTCTAAATAAGGATTCCTTATCTAGAAATAAGTTTAATATGAAAATAAACAGGGTTTTTCAAATCTAAGTAATTGTCAAAAAAATTTCTCAATCTCTCTTAAACTTTGGTAAAAAATTTTAATAGAGATTAGTTCCTTAATCAAAGGCTGATCTTTTTTTCATATGGCTAAAAGTTTGAAATGTTACAATTAGTTTTTTTTTTCACCTTTACTTATTTAATAAAAAAAAATTGAATAAAAGAAAATAAAAGAAAAGGAAAAATAAATAAATAAATATTTGAACAAATTTAGAAAAAAAGATTCAAAAAAGAAAAAGAAAAAAAAACAAAAATTTGAAGAAATTAGAAAAAATGATTTTGATCTAAAAATTAGAGGAATTTTTTTTGATAATAATCTTGGATAAAATCATCAAAACCACTTCCAGTAACATTATAAAGCGAGTCAACATTTTTGAAAAGTAGTTTATTTAACTTCCCCTGTTTTTGAAAATAAGAATATGAAAATAATAATTGAAAATATAAATTACAAAAAATAAATATAAAATCATTTTTTTTTTTTTTTCTTTATATCATTACTCATTCCTTAAAAAAAAAAATAGTCCATTTCCAGGCGATGTAAAATGTGTAAAATTCAGTTATGATGGCAAGTATGTAGCATTAAGCTCGGAAGACGGTATTCTAATCCATATTTATTCACTTGAACCAAAACCAAAATTTTATTGCGAATTTAAAAGGGGGAGAAAAAAAACACAGATGCATTCATTAGCTTTTAATTCCAATTCAAAATTACTTGCCGCAA
The DNA here is from genome assembly GCA_027625915.1 of Anaeramoeba flamelloides. NCBI lineage: Eukaryota > Anaeramoebidae > Anaeramoeba > Anaeramoeba flamelloides. Next base: position 2,535,232 of record JANTQA010000032.1, on the reverse strand, counting down.
CTTGCTCTAGTGGCACTGTCCACGTTTTTAAAATCAAATCTTCGGGGAGAGAAAAAAAAAGAAAAAAAAGTGTTATAAAACAAACTCTAAAACCATTAAAATCTGTTTGCAGTTTTAATAGAAATTCAGAATTGTTGGTTGTTTATTTAGATGGCACCGTTTATAGGATTGTACTTGATACGGTCAAAGAACAAGTCATATTTAAACAAGAATATAATTATTTTTCAGGGACAAAAGTTTCAATACCCAAAAAAATTCAACAAAGTAAACCAAAAAAATTAATAAACGAATTGGAAGAAACTAGAATGAATCAAGAATTTGAAGATAACTCTCAAACAATTGATATGTTTATTGACCAAAGAGATGGTAAAAAATAAATACAGAATTCACTCAATTAATCTTTATTTTTATTATTTTTTATTTATTTTTGTGAATATTTGAAATGATTAATTCATAGTTTCGTAGGGTAAAATTACGATTATTCTTTTAATTTAAGGGATTAGCATCTACCAAGGAGAAGCCTAGGATCAAAGTGTGTTATTATTGGGCCTAACCACAGTAGTGCTACATGGTTCAAATGTCTCTAATAAACTGATTAGTCAAGTAGTAATATTTGTTCATCTCATCAATTAAAAATGATCTATGTATTAGTAAAAAACTCAACAATTTCAGAAAAAAATCTGCATTTCATCACAAATTTCAAGGTTGAATTGTCAATATTCAGACTACAAAGTCACGAAATACATTTCTTAAATTTATGGCGAAATATAGATTAGTTGTTAAAAAATTCGTTTTTTTTGAAAAAATTAAATAATTAACCAATATATTATTTTGACCAATTATTTCTGAAATATTGGAAATTTATTGATGTTACAATTACCTTTATCAAAAGGAAACAAAACTAATCAGTCTTTGGGTTTTTATGTTGATCATTATTGAGTTAATCTTGAAATTACAAAATTCAAAAAATAGTTACTTTTGGAAGTTCTAAATATGAAGTATTAGATACTGGAATACTGTATTTTGGGTTTCTATTTTTAGATTTTATAAAGGAATTAAAAAAAAAATATCCAAAATGATAATTTTTAATAGTGATCATAGTAAAAAATGTAATAATTTATTGTGCAATAGGATTTAAAATAGATTTTTTTAGAGTTATTTGAGCCATGTCGCACTAATATCATTTACACCCAATTTTAACATACTTTGATTATAGTGAAATCTATGGTGACGCTAATTCCTTAAAGAGAGATATTTGGAAAATTATCAAAGTTCTTTTTTTTTTTTTTTTTTCAAGAATCATGATTGATTATTTTAGGTTGCATGCCCTACTGAGTACCAAGGATAATTTAATTATAAAAAAAAAAAAAAACTAACCTTTAGAAGATTTGGATCATTTTCTCTGGAACTACCTAGCCTATGAAAATAATCATAAAATCTGGGTATCTGAATTAAAAAAATTTAACATCTCTAATATATTAAAAAAATAATATTATTAATATATTTGATATTATTAGAAAAAGAGATTCATCGTATTTATTAGCCTTAGTGGATAATAAATTTATTTTTGAGTCTTTAATAAAATTCCTAAATCAGAATTTGGGAATTCGGGCAAATAAGATGAATTAAAAACTCCTCCGTTAAATAATAAAAGAAAAAAAAAAAACTAACCTTTTTTTTTCGAAACAGATATATACAATTCTACCAAATCTTTTATAAGAACAAAATAAGTAATTTTAGAAAATGGGACCAAAAAAATTTTCAATTTAGATAGACCTAAGCATTTTTTATAAAAAATATTTTTTTCAGACGTAATAATATATAAAAAACAAAAGTAATTTAATCTGTTTTTAATAAATAATAACTTTTTTATACATACACAAAATCAATTATACTTTTATAATTTCTTTGTATTTTACTTTGTTCTCTTTGATAAAATTGTTTTTTTTTTTTGTTTGTTTGTTTGTTTTTTGAGGGGGTAAATGTTCTAAAATCAAAAAAAAAATAATCAAAAGTTTATCAAAAATACCAAACAATAAAGAAAAGTTTAATTTTTTTTTTACTTAGATTTGAATATAACATGATATTATGCTTGATCTTAATCCTCTTTTTATATTTTGTAATTCTTTAAATAATGGTTTTCTGCGAAATATCAAAAGGTGGTTTTCCTGTATTCTCTCAGCAGAAATGTGATTCTTTTGAGAAAAACGAGGTTTAATTTTTTTTATAAATTGATTTGAGAATATATAAGTGTAAGGAAAAAAACCTAAAAAGTAACTAAATTGTTATCAGACTAAAAAATTCTGTAAATATTTTTCAATATTATAAGAAATGATAATGGGGTTATTAATTTAATGAATGAGTAAAAACAGTATTAATTAATAAAAGTTCTATACTGGAAATCTTTTAATAAAAAATTTTCTATTTTCTATTCATAGAAGAATAAAAAAAAAAACCTTTATTATAATAAACTAAATTTCATAATAAATGACCACTATTACATTTGAATTTTGAATTAATTTTGTATCGTTTGGAAGTTTTTCCCATCACAATAAAAAGTTTACAGATTAATCATTTTTTCTCTTTTTTATTTTTTCAATAGTGTTTTGTTAAAATGGAAAATGAAAATGAAAAATTTGAAAGAAGTAACAGATGAATTAATGAAAAAATTGGTTTCAAATATGAAAAATACATTAGATTTAGTTATCCAAATGGGAGAAGAATCGATAAATGGGCTTTTTTACATTTTTTTAAATTTTATATTTTTTATGTAATGCTTCTTTTAAAATAAATGGCATAATTTTTTTAACAGTTTTTTTTTATTTCTTTTTCTTTTATTTTTAGACAAAAAATAAATATCTCTTGAGTATAGAACTATAAATTAAAATCTAAATTTTTATATTATAATAGATAACTTCAATTATTAAAAATATTTTTATTTAAAATTTGATTTTTAATGGGTCAATGATTTTGAAAGTATGTTTATAGTTATTAATGGAAAAAGAGTAAATTACACTCTAGATGCCATTTTACTTAAATTTCCCCGAAGGTAATTTAAGTGCAAAATCATAGATTTTAAGATTGTTCAAGGAAAAGATACACCCATAAATTTTTTATGTTTAAAAAGCAAAACCAAAAAATTTGATAAGAAAAAGAAAAAGAAAAAAGAGAAATTTAATCGGTTTTATCGGAAGTAATTTGTAAATAATAAATAAAAAAAGAAATGATATAATCGTTAATTAAGGACGCCCAAAATCATCGTTAGGATAATTTTGGTTGATATAATAATTTGATAACTGATCACGAATGTTTAATTGGGGATCATTATTTAATTGTTCTAATATAATTTTTTTTTTTTTGATCTGATTTGCTTTAAACATTTATTCATTTTTAGCCTTTGCTTTTTTGTTTTTATTTTCAAGTTACTCATACTTTTATGTTTGGGGTTACACAGTATTAGCAAGTAACCACTTGATCTTTTTTCTTTGTAACTCTTCTTACCAAGATAAATTAGATTCATTCCGGGGAAAAATGAAAAAAAATAAAATAAATAAACTTAATTTGAACATCACAATATTTGTTTTTAAAGTTGCAAAAAAAATAACTTTATTAAAAAATGCCTAAATTGTTTATGGTAACAAGAATAAAGAATTATAACCAATTTTAGTAATCATAGACTATCAATGGCTTATTTCAGTAATAAGGGCAAAAATTATTTCTTTGTATTGGAAATAAAGTTGGTAATACCAATTTAAGTATAAATAAAAGAAATTTTTGTCAATTGTGTAAAATAAATAAAGATTTGGATATCATTGAAGATTTGGATCATTTTCTCTGGAACTGCCCAGCCTATGAAAATAATCCGAAAATCTGGATATCTGAATTAGAAAAAAATAATTTTTCACTTGATTTAAATAATAATAATATTTATAATATTATTAATAAACAAGATTCAATATATTTATTAGCTTTAGTAGATAATAAGACTATGTTTGAATCTATTATAGGATTTCTAAATTCAAGTTTAGGAATTCGGGCAAACAAGAGGAATTCTAAACTCCTCCCTTAAATTACAATAAAAAAAAAATAAAAGAAATTTTTAACTTAATTAAATAAAGTAAATCGGTATAATTTGTTACAACTCTTTTACCTAATACCTTCTGGTATTATCTGTATTTGGGGAGAAAACACAGAAATAAATTATAACCAAATGAAAGATTGAAAACAAATATTTAAAAAAAAAAAAAACTTTGATATAAGAAAAAAGTCTAGTGGGTTATATAACCAATTCCACTTTTAAGACATAAACTTACAACCAAAATTAAGGCACAAAAAAAAAATTTACAAATTAAGGTGCTAAAGTCTGATTTTAGTACAATAATTTGAAAAAATAAAAATTTCAAAAAATGTTATTTAATTTGAGATTTTTTATTATACCTTAAATGTCGTTGAAAGTCTGTACCTGAAAAGTGGAACTAACTGTAAACGAATTTCTCTAAATTTTTAATAAATGTTAGCAAACTCCATAATACTTTCAAATAATTCTAAAACAGTTAGAACAAAACAATTTTGAGAATAACAAAGGTACCTTAATAAAAAATCTTCAGAAACATCCCTGAAATTGGGATCTTTTAAATTAATTGTAAAAGTATAGATATTTAAAATTTTATAAATATAAATAATAGCAAATTTTGCTATTATTTTTGTAAATGAGAAAAAAACAAAAAATCTTTGGAAATTTATAGATCTATATTTCTGGGTGGGTAACCAAAATAAAATAAAATCAAGGGAATTGAAAAGAATCCATCAAATGGGGTTTAAACAAAAAATCAAAGATAAAAGAACCAACTAAATAAAAAAAAAATAATAAAGGCTGGTTAATCATGTCTATTGCAAATAATGATGAATTTTATAAACATTCTCAAGATTTTTTTTATATTAGATTATTCTAATTATGATTGATTATTTGGGATTTTAAGGAATATCTTTTCAAATATCAAATTATCAAATGTGATAAAGGTTGAATAAACATTTAGATTTGTTTTGTAGACTCTAAATTCATTTTGGTGATCGTTCCTTTCAATTTAAAATACCTGTAAAATGAAAAAAAGATTATCTTGTGAGTACGAAGTAACAACTTATGTTATTTTAGTTCTTAGATGAACCATCTTGTGCTTGGTTTGGGTTTTTAGAGTGGTTCAAAAAAGCTAATTTTTTTAATTTTTTGTTTTTTTTTTTTGGAAATCTGAATTGAAAAGTCTAAAACTATTATCATGGGAGATATTTTTTATATATTGATGATTTTTGGGTTTTCAATTTTTGATTTTATTTCCCTTTTCCTCTATTTACCAAAAAAAAAAAAATCTTATTTAAAAATATCCAAATAAAACCAAATCAAAGTAAAAATTTCCATCAACAGCCCAAAAAAATCAAATTTCTTCATTTTTATTAGTCTCATCCCAATTAATTCTTCTTATAATCTTCAACTTAGATTTTTGAAAAAAAATTTCCTTTTTTGAACCCATTTAAAAAATCGCCAGTAAAATTAATAACGAGTTAAATTATGATCGTCTAAGAACCAAAATAACAAGCCAACACCCCTGATACAAGATAATCTTTTTTCTTTCTTCAAGTATTGCAAACCTTAGGAAATGTCAAAAAACGAAATAATTCACAAATTTTTTAGAAAGCCAAATAAACAAAGGTAATAATACTTGATACAAATTTCACCATTTTTGTAATTTTTTTTTTTTTAAATGGTTTTTGGTACTTGACGTGTTGCAAAAATTATATTTGGTTTGTATTTTTCTCAATAAAAAAATCAAACACATCACCACAAAGACTACTCCGACTAATATAAAAAAAATTTATCCAATCTCCTACCAATTTCAAAAAGAAAAATTATTTCAAAATTTAACATTGAGTCATTTTCAATAAAGTTAAAAGAAATTAAAGAACTCTCAAACTTTTCCAAAATGTAATAAGAGTATTTTTTTTAGAACTGATGAAAAAAACTTAGAAATGGTTTTTAGCTTTTTTTCTTTTTAATTTTTAGACAATGGGCAAAAGTCAATAAAAATTTAGTTAACATTGCTGAGTAATTTCACTAAAATTTTTTACTTGTTTACAAAAAGGTTTTCATAATAACGGATTGTGATTAATAAAAATAGCTGGATCAAAATATAAACAAGTCAAAACGTTAACCTGTCGAGTAATTTTTTCTTACTAAGTCCCAGTAAAGGAGATATTAGATGATTAAAAATAAATAATAAAAAAAAAAAGATTATTGTCAAAAAAATTAATTTCAAAATCAGAAAAAGTTGTTTTTGTCCATAAAAAGGTTTCTGTTTTCATTATCTAATTTTGTCAGATTGTCCAAATATACTTAAACATTTTTCGATCTTTTTGTATTTTGCAAAAACTTCTTGGATTTTTTTATTAAAAAAAAAAAAACAAAAAAACATAACGTAACCAAACAAACAAAATCGTAAAATAGCGTTTAAAATGGATGAAACAGAAAATGAACAACCCCTGATCCGAAAACACTCAAGAAGGTCTATCTCCTTTACAAACACGGGAAATGTTCAGCTTTTCAAGCCGAGACAACGGACTGTAAGGAGAAAACCGAAAAGGAAACAGTCTAACAAATACGATTTCAATGAGTTTGAAAAAAATATCAAAACAGGGAGTGACTCGAACAAAAACAAGATCAGAACATCTCAAGAAGAAGAAGAAGAAGAAGAAGAAGACGACAACGTTACACGTTCTGAAGAAATTAAAGGCTTTAAACAAGAAATTCATGACAAAAACAAAGAAATTGTTGATCTTCGCAAGATGCTATTCAAGTTGAAAGAAATTGGAGAGGAGCTGCTTGAAGAAAACAAAGAGATACGGGAAGACAACGAAGAATTGGAAAAGGTCAACCAATATAACGAACAAGAATTTGAGACGATGAAAAGGCAATATGAGGAGATCATTGAAAAGAATATTGATCTTAACGATGACAGGGACGAAGCGTTGTTTAAAATGGAGACGCTGCAGAAGAACAATTTATTTTTCAAGCAAGAGATTGAGAAATTGGAACAAGAAAACCAGGAACAAGAAGATCAGTTAAACCAATACAAGCTGAAGCAAAAGGATCTTGAAAGGCTCGAGGATACAGTCAAAGAGCAGCACAAGTACAAAGAGCGTGTTGAGGATTACCAAAACGAAATTGAGAGGATCAGGAAGGCGAACAACGATCTCACCGAAGAGAACGAGAACTTACGACTGAAATATGAAGAGCGCATTGCCGAGAATAATAAGGCAAGGCTCTTGGTTGATCAAAACATGGATTTAAAGGCTCTCGTTATGAAGAAGCAAATTGAGATTAGCCAACTAAAGGAGGAGATAATTAAAACCCAAGAGAATAGCATCAGCGAGGAACAGTATGAACAGATCTGCGAAAGCTTAGAGAGCGAGAAGCAAAGGGCGCTCAAGGTTGAGAAAGAGCAAAGGCAATTACAGGAAAAACTTGATCAAGAATTGGATCAAAAAAAAAAGCTACGAGAGGAAATTGATCGATTGAATCTCTTTATTGATGAGCTGAATGTCAAAAACGCTTCAAATTTTTCAAGCAACTCTGCGCTAAACGACGAATTAAAGCTAGTTAACTTGGAATATAAATTACAGACACTTGACGTCAAATTGAAAGAATCTAACGAAACACTCGCGAAAAAGGAATTAGAAATGCTCAACCTTACAGAAAAACTAAACAATTCACAAGAGAAATGCAACGAAGGCAACCTCAAGATAAAGAAATTAGCTGAAAGGGGCAATAAATCAAAAAACGAGATTGAAAATTTGAAAAAAAATATCAATAAGCTACACATTTCCGTTGACGAGTCTGATCAATTAATGAAAGAAAAATCCAGATTAATTGAAAAATTAAGAAACGAAAACATTGAACAAGAATCGCAAATCAGGGAATTGAATTCCAAAATGGATAAGTTATTTACAAAAATTAAATCAATTAAAAGTAAAAGAATGATTGAGCAACAAACAAGAGATGATCTAGAAGACAAGTTAAAAAAAATCACTGAGGATTCGAAAAATGAAATCAAAGAATTAAAATTTTCCATTAATCAAAAAAAAAATGAATTATTAAAAAAAGATGCGCAATTTGAATTGATGAAGATTGAGCACAATAATAAAGAAAATGAAATTCAAAAAATTAAAAAAGAATTAAAAAAATTAAAATTTTCAAATAAAACTTTAATGAAAAAGAATAATAATGATAATGGTAATGGTAATGATAATAACGATAATAATAATAATAATTCAAAGATCGATAATAATAAGAAGAAGAGCGATGTAATAGTTAGCGAATCATATGATACAAATAAAAGAAATAAATTTGAAATAGAGAGATTAATTAATAAAAATGAAGAATTATCAAATAATATGGAAAAAAAAAATATTAAAATTGGGAAATTACAAGCAATAATCGAAAACAACGAAGAAAAACGGAAAAAAAATGAAAATAAATTGAAAGATAAAATTGATGAATTAACAAAAAAAAAAAAAACAAAAATCCAAAATTTAAAAAAACAATTAGAACAATTAAAAGGACAATATTCAAAACTAGAAAATACGTATAATGAAAAGCAATCAGGTTACAAACACAAATCTGAAAGAATTAATAAACTTGAAGAAAATGAAAAAAAATTAATTAATGAAGCTCGTTCGCGTGAACTGGAAATTGCCAAAAATTCTTTTAATTTGGACAAAATGAAGGAAGAAATATCCAATTTAAAAAAACAATTAACAAAAAAATTTGACAAAATCAAAAAACACAAAAACAAAATTAATCAATTGAAAAATAAATTAAATAACCAAGAAAACCAAATTAAGAATCAAAATAATAACACGAATGTTAGTAGTGATAAAAATGACAAAATCAATAATTATAATATCTCTTTAGAAAAATGGAAAAAATTAAAAGAAAAATTTGAAAATGAAAAAAAAAATAAAGAGCTATTAGAAAATAAATACCGAAACATTGTGTTAGAATTTGAAAAATTTAAATTGGCGAACGAAAGACTTGAACAACAAAAATTAAAATTAACCAATCTTACCCAAGAATTAAGAAAAACAGTATCCGAGCAAGAGGTGAAAATAAGAAAATCTAATGAAAATAATAAACAATTATTATTTGACTTGAAGGAAAAAGATCTACAGGTGAGCCAAGTGAACACCAAAATTGAATCTTTACAAGAAAACTTGAAAAAAAAAAATGAACGAATCCAATCCAACCTACAGCAAATAACCCATTTGCAAAGGAGAGAGGTAAGATGGGAAATTGAAAATAAAAAATTGGACACTTCCTGTAAAAAAAAGGCTCAGTTAATAAAAGAATTAAGAAATGAAATTAGAGAAATTAGATTGCGTAGACCAGAAGAAATCACTGAACAAAATAATAAAAAAATAATCAATATTAATAATCATTATGAGAATAGTAATACAGAAAATAAACCAGATGAAAAAAAAACTAAGAACAGTAAAACGGATGAAGAAGAGGGGAAAAAAGTGGATGAGAAAGTGGGCGAGGAAGTGAATGTGAAGGTTGGTGAGAAAATGGGAGAAAAAGAGAAAGAAAACCAAAAAAAAACAAAAAAAAGAACGAATTCCAATATTTCAATGGAATATATCCTAAAAGATAAGAAACAAATTCAAAAAAATATTGGATTAATCAATACAAAACCAAAAACATTTTTCCAACCAAAGTTAATGATAAATAACGATTTACCAATTTTAATCGACGAAAAGAACAAGTACGAATTTACAAATGTTAGCGATTATAATACCAATGAGGGCAATGAGATGAAAAAAAAAAAAAAAACGAAATTAGAATTTGTTCAAAAAATGAAAAGATCCACTCAAAAAAAAACAGAAAAGGAATTAGAACAAGGCAAATACGAAATGGATGAAATTAGTAAAACCTTTGACTTGATTTTAAACAATAAATTCTATTTAGAAATGTTTTATTTCTTAGTCGACCGAATTAAAAGAGCCAACCAAAGATACGTAAACCCATCAATACCCATTTCCGAAAGCGAAATCGATCTTGAACTTGTTTATAAAAAAATTGTTGATCGGAGTAATTTGAAACTTGATGGCATACAGCAAGATATCGAACAATTCGAAAAAAGAATTGGTATACAACAAAAAAATAGCTTTATTATACAATTGATCACAGAGCAAACACATTTGATGAAAATGATCAACCTTTTAGCATTCAAGTCTCATCAGCCAGTTTTTAAAAAACTCAGAAAGGCAAATAAGCAATTTCAAAAAGAAAAAAATATTATTATTGAAAAAAATGAACCCCCCAATATTCAGAAAAATAACAACAGCAAAGATAACAACAATGAAAATAATAAAAAACCTAAAAAAAAGAGAAGGTTCAGTTTCTTTGGAAAAAAAAAATAATATAAATTCTCTTTTTTTTATATCTTTATTTTTTTCAAAATTTTTTTTTTTTTGAAAAATTTTTTTAATAATCTTTAGATTTTATTTTATTTATTTTATTTTTTTTTTTAATTGAATTGAATATAAATTCATCAATAAGAATACTGTTACTTGGAAAATAAAAGGATCAAAATTGTCATTCATCTTTCTGAAAAAAAAAACTAAATCCAAAAGAACTCAAGCAATCATCAAAGTTCCCCATTCGAAGAGGAAAACCAAAATATACACACGATTTAGTTTTATTAAAAGAGGTTTAAATTTTACTTAGATCTTTTTAAATTCTTTTTTTTTCGTAAAAGCTAAATGAAATTTTTTTTCTTTTTTTTTCATCAAATAGTATGAAATAATAACATTATAATTTTAATTTTATAATTTTTTTTTTTTTACCTTGATTCCTGATCTATTTGTATCAAATTAAACTTTTTGCAATTCAGAACAATTTTGGAGAAAAGGAATTAAAACAAACTTTTTTTATTTTTATGATAAAAGAAATCCCTTTTCAATAGATGTCCACATGTGTAATTGAAGAAATAGAACTAATTCCACGAGTTTCATTCAATATACTTCTCAGGATGATTTTATAATTCAGAGATTCTTTTTTTGAATTTAATAATTTTTTTTTATTAATTTTATAACTTTATTAATAAAAAAGGTTAATTCAAAAAAAAAAAATTGCTTGAATACCTAAATAAACTAGCAGAAAATTGAGGCTTTGTAATTCCCTTTAAATTAATACGTTTGCTTTTAATAAAAATCTTATTGTAAACAATTCTAATTTTACAAAGAAATTGAGAACTTTTATAAGACACAATTCAATGAAAGGGGACCAAATTATTTTTTTCAACATTTAATTTTTTGAAAATTTATAATTTGTTAGACCATTTTGTTTATGATTATCAACTCTAATTTGAAAATTATTATTTTTATCATTTCTAAACAATCTAATATTTGGTTGTTTCATAAGAATAAAGTGAATTTTATATTTTTGACTGGGCAACTTTGAGTGAAATGGAGTTTAAATTTCTAAACAGCTAATTATTTTTTTTTCCTATGAACATTAAGAATTATTATATTCCATAATTTTTTTATTACAAAACCTAATTCTATCATAATAATTTTTACTGCAGTTCCAAATCCCCCTTGAAAATTGATAGATATACAAATTAACTTTTTTGTCTCTGTTAAACACAAAAAAAAAAATCTTCTATTTTACTCTATTATATAAATGTTATGGCTTAGCATAGGTTTTTTAAAAAATTTCTTATTTAAAAGCCTGAGATTAAAATCTTGTTGTTTTTGAAATAAATTTAAAAATTCAAAACAAAGTTTCCAAAGATCGAAGATCAAATTAAATTGTTTCTTTGAAATGGTCTTGCATTTTGATTTTAAGGTCTTTGGAAATTTCGGATCTACCAAAAACCTGAAAAATTTTCTAAATTATCGATCATCAAGAAGTTTTGTTGTAGCTAAAAGCTCAAATTTTAATACTTTCTTTCAATGAGAATTTTTTCTTCTATGATAAAATTTCACGGTTTGTAAAAGGCTATCATATAACCATAAAATCCTGTCATAAAAATAAAAGTGTGAGAAAAGAAAATGAATTTTCTATTTATCATAGATTTCATGGTAGTATTGGAACAACATAACTTTTCAATTAATGAATGGCTCTAATTTATTATTTATTCGAAAATCTATAAAATAAGTTTTTTTTTTTTCAAAAATTGAATTTGGTGTATTAAAAATTTTAAATTGGGTTTATTTATGGATCAAAAACTTTTCTTATCTTTAAATTTATTTTATTTTTTTGGAAATTTTCACATAATTCTTCAAACCATGCTTTTTGCTTTTGGGTTTTTTCTGAAATAAACTATCTTTTAAAAGTATGATGAATTTATGAAAAGGTCAAAATACTTTAATTTTGTTTTTTTTTTTTTGATTTTTATAAAAATATAAACTATCTTTCAGAATAATTGGCTCATTAAAAATCAAATTTTAAATAAAAATATTCTTAATAATTGAAGTTATCTCTTATAATATAAAAATTTAGATTTTAATATTCAATACTATACTCAAGAGATGTTTATTTTTTGTCTAAAAATAAAAGAAAAAGAAATAAATAAAACTGATAAAAAAAAATTGGGATATTTATTTTGAAAGAAGCATTACATAAAAAATATAAAATTTAAAAAAGTAAAAAAACCCATTTATCAATTCTCCTTCCATTTGAATAACTAAATCTAATCTATTTTTCATATTTGAAACCAAATTTTTTCATTAATTCATCTGTTACTTCTTTCAAATTTTTCATTTTCATTTTCCATTTTAACAAAACACTATTGAAAAAATAAAAAAGAGAAAAAATGATTTATTTTCAAACTTTTCATTATGAGAGGAAAAACTTCAAAACGATACAAAAGGAATTCATTATTCAAATGTAAGATGGGCCATTTATTATGAAATTTAGTTTATTTGTTCTTCAAAATTTACCTTATTTTTAGAAAATTTCCAAAGCTCAAGCAAAATATCATCAGTTTTATTTTAATCTTTTTAAAGATCCCCTTCAGATGATTGTAATATATATTTATAACTTCTCTTAAACTCAACAATAGCTGGATATAAAGTAAAAAAATTGATCAGTAGAAACTTTATGATTTTCAAACCTTTTGTCGGAATATTTCAATAACATTCAATCAACAAGTTACTTACCCAAATTACAAACTGTAGAAAACAAGAATGACATTTTAAATATTCGCAATCACCTATTAACTTCTCAATCTTTCAATCCAATAATTTACATGGCAGATCTATGAACAATTGATCTGGACCTTAAAAAACGGAAAATCCTGATTTCTTAAAAAAAATTTGTTTCATTAACCCTAACAACCTTTTCAGGCATTTTTACTTTGATTAGGGTTTGACAATTTTTTTAAAGATAGAATATCCATTTCAAATGCTATACCATTTTATCAGTGGATAAAGGAATTTCCAAATTGGTATAGTAAAAGTAAAGATCTTGTCTACTGTATAATTCATTTTTTGATCATTTTCTACATCGTTTAAAATTTTTTTTGTCTGCTTAATTTTTCTATTCCTTCATGACCAATTTTGTTCGAGAATTAAAAATTGTACTTTTAGGACACGTAGCTGTTGGAAAAGTAATATTTTATCAAACCTACACTTTCTTTTCCTTTTCCTTTTTCTTTCTTTTGTTTTCTTCACTTTGTTTGTTAAATGTATTTTTTTTTTTTGCAATTCTTCTCGACAAAGAAAATTTATTTGCTTTTAAATCCTCTTTATTTTTTTGCATCATTTTCAAAAACAAATTATTGATCTCTTTCACTTCTTGTCTTAAATAATTGATTTTTGATTTTCTCTTTTCTAAGTTCACTATCCAAAACACAACACGGTTCCAATCATTTCAATTTAACAAACCTTTAATTATTTTCTTATTTTCCTTTTTTTTTTTTTTTTTCAATCAAAAATGTTCAAAATTTTAAGACTTCAATTGCTTTGAGGTTTACTGAAGACAAATTTGATCCAAATACTGAATCAACAATTGGAGCAAGTTTTTTAACAAAAAGTTTGGTAATTGATGAAACAAAATACAATTTGAAAATTTGGGATTCAGCTGGTCAAGAAAGATACAGAAGTATGTTTTTCGGATTAATGCTATTGCTTTTTTTTTTTTTTTTTTTTTTTTTTTCACTTTCTCATTTTTTCTTTTTATTTTTACACAACGAAAATATTAAAGCCAACTCTTATTTCGTTCCTCAAAAACAAATCAAAAACAAAAATAATCCAAAAAAAAAACATTCAATATGTCTTTCGCTACAATTTCGGTATTTTTTATTTTTTCTAATTTCCCGTAATTGGTCCCAAAAATAATATTCTCTCTTATATTATTATTCAAAATTGAATGGGAATTGTTGATCAATAAACTAATAAAGAAAAAAATTCAAAGAGAAAAAACTGAAACATTTTTTGTTATTTTGGAAACATAATTAAAAATCTATTAATTTGGAATTGAATGAAGAGTTACTTTTTGAAAGGTGAATTTAAAATGGTTAAAAAAGTTTAGATACTCAGTTTTTTGATCATAAGAGATTGATACAAAATTGATTTGTAATAAAAAACTAAATGTCTTGAAATACTACAATTTTTCGAAAAATAAGAAGGTATTTTATTTTTTTGGAATAATTTTTTGGAAAACAACCATTTCAATTTCGAATTCTAAATAAAATGGAATTCAGGGAAGAGTAAGACTGGAAAGTCGTGTTTAATTCCTTTTTTTGAAATGAAATTTTTTATTCAAAAATTAAATCCATAATAGACATCGGGGATTTGGTAATCATTTTCATTCATGAGATTTACTTTTTGAGATTATTTATTACAAAATGGATTTCAAAAATTACAAATACACATCAGGAATAAAACTGTTTGTAGCTTGAATGTTTGGTAGTAATTATATTTTGTCTTTTTTTAGTTGAAGAAAAGATCAAAAAAGAGCAATTTATTTTCTCAACACATGGAAAGAATAGTTTAATTTCAATTTTGGTTTAAAAATTGTTTTGTTTTAGTGGAGTGTTTTCCACTCGGTACAAAAAAACAGGAGTTGTATTTTTTCAAGAAAAAAATTTTAAATTAAATTTCAATTTTTAAAAAGAATAAAATTGTTTTAGTTATTTATTCAAATTTTGGAAGAAAAACCAGCAAACTCAAACCCTTATTGACAGATCTTGAAATGATTTTGATTTTAGTAACTACAAAATAATAAAACGTTGAAAATTTTTTTATTTTTTTTCGATTTTAAGTAAAAGATTATGGGGGTTTGTCGAACTCAAATAGTGAATTGGGGTTGGTTTTAACAATATTCTAATCGAATTTAGCTGTCTATATTCATTAAAACAAATTCTTTAAAAAAAACATTGTCCCCGTATACTAAGACATATAAAAAAGTAATTTTTTGCAAAAATTAATTCAAAAAAATCAAATTACAACAAATTACTTTCATAAATTATTTGATTATATCATTCTCATTTTCATTATAAATCATCCGAATACTTTTAATTTTAATTTTTTATCACAATGAATTACTTTATACAAATTGATTATTCTTATTATTTTTATTTGTTTTTTGAAATCGTTTTTTCGGTACTTTAAGAGATATTGTGATGTTTTGTACAAATAATAATTTTACCAGAAAAAAAATTAAATTTTGATTTTACTTGTCAAAAATGGCTTTAGTATAAAATGTAAAAAAAAAAAAAAAATCATATGGTGCGAGAATTTAATCTTGGTAATATTTATTGGAGAGCGTTTTCTAATAATAACAATTCTTCTTCTTATATACCCTTATTTAAAAAAAAAATAATCCTTTTAAAATGCAATTCAAAGGTCTTGGTACAATGTATTACAAAGATAGCGATGCTACCATTCTGGTTTATGATGTCACTGTCCGCTCAACGTTTAAAAAAATGAAAGAATGGTATGAAGAATTAAAAAAATTTGGACCAGAAAATATTTTTGTTGTTGTATGTGCAAATAAAACAGATTTAGAAAACCACCAGATCCCAAAAAGCAAAGGAGAAGATTTTGCAAAGCATAATGGATTGGAATTCATGGAGACTTCGGCAAAAGAAGGAACAAACATTCAAGATCTTTTTAAACTAATTTGCCAATCTGTTCCTGAAAAAGTTCTGGAAGAAAAACAAAAAAATAAAAAATCACAAATCAGTCTTATTTCATATGAAGAAGAAAGTCAAAAACAACAAGAAGAAAAATCTGGTTGTTGCTAATTTAACTAATTATTTATTCATTTTTTTTATTTTTTTTAACAAAACAAAATAAAAAATATGAGAATAATAAAAATATTAATTTAAAGCAATTGACAAATTATTCATTTTTGTTTTTATAAATATTTCAATATAATTCCAATTATTTTCGTAAAAAAAACCTAATAAATAAATTTAAAACAATCCTTTAATTTTTTAAAAAATAGCAGAAAGATTTATTGTCAATTTAATAACTTTTAATTTAGAAAATTTTGTTTCCCAAATTTGTTTTTTTGAAGAATCGAAAATATTATTATAAATATATAATCTTTTTTAACTTATTGTCTATATATCCATTAGCAACCTGTATTGGGTTAAATTTCATCAAGTTTAAAATAAAAGATTTAAAATGGTATTAATATGTTATTAAATTTATTTTGTTAATAATCTTTAATTGTGATTTGAATTATAGTAAAAAACTCAAAATAGTTCAAAAATTAATACACTATAAAATTTTTTTTAAACATAAACTTTTTATTTGTGAAATTTTAAGTATATAATTTTTAATAACTATATAGATAAGAAAGAGATTAGTTCTCTTAAAAGTTTAAGATAGTATTAAAGTTACTGTTGAAAGATTTTGTAAAATCATTTGGTAATTAGATAAAGTTTGAAAATTTTCTGATCTTCTAATTTCCAATTCTAAAACAGTAAAATAAAAAATATTTTACAAAGAAAAATTGTACTTGAAATATGAGATTTTACAGTTATTTTATAATACTTTAATAATTTTTTTAAATAATAAGTTGATGAAACTTATTCCAATAGAACTATTTAAATATCGAAATATGTTAATTTTCCTAAATTGTTTTGATAATAATATAATTTTTTGCTTAAAAAAATTTTTGTGGAATTAAAAATATAAAAGGTTTTGATCTAAATTCTAATGAAATTTTTTTAGTATAAAAATTGGTAATTATCGTATTCATTTTTATAATGTTTTTTTTTTTCTGAGAAGTTGAATGTTGATAAAATTTCAAATAAAAAAATTTTTTAAAATTCAAAGATCTACTCCAGAGCTTTAATGTATCGATTTAATATAAATCTACTACCTATTAAAACTATTTTCAACTTATCAAAATGGAAATTAACTTATAAAATTTTAAAAAAAGAATATAGAAAAACTAATAAAACTTATTAAATTTGATTATAAACCCAATAAAAAAAATAAATATTTGGAAAACAGAGTATTTAAATGATTTAAAAACAAAGATAAAATATGAATATCTAAATAATTTCAAAAACAATCAAAGTAGGAAAATAAAAGAATACTACAAAATTATCAAGAATGAAAATTTTGATTTTAAAATAATATATTATATAAAATTTAAATCAAGTACTACATTCCTCAAATTTAGAACTTTTACAAATAGATTAAATTAATACTCATATGGATTAAAAAAATAAATCTGAATCTAGCACATTTAAAAAAAAAAGAAAAATGTAAAAAATGTAATTATAGTACTCAATATTATGAAAATATAAATCACTTCATTTGGTATTGTGAAAGGTATAAATTTATCAGAATCAAGTGAGAAAAAAAGTTGTCCAAAATTCTAGATAAGAAACTATATGAAAAAGTTATACTGGGAAAAAAATACACAAAAACACTTCAGCATGACTAATCAAAATTATGAAATTTATTACAATTGTTGAGAATTTTTTATCAAAGCTCTTGTGGTTAGAAAACTTAAGGTGATAAAGAAAAAATAATAAAAAGAAAGTGAAAAAAAAATATATTTATAATAGTAAAAAACATATAAATTCGAACACCCAGTGCAACATTGTGAGAGGTAGTGTCTAGTTTTTTTTTAATTCGAAAGAATTGAGCAAAATCAAAGAATTTCTCCAATTCTTTTATATTAAATGAAAACCTAACTGCAGTGGAATACGAATTATTAATCACAGATTGTGGAATTTTTATCTATATTCGATAATCTTTCTATCGGGTTTTTACTCATCCTGTGTATTCTGGGTACATGTCATGAAATACCGTTAAGTACCTAGGTTTTCCAGAATTCAAAAAAATAGAGTAAAATCAAAGATTTAATTCAATTCTTTTAAATTATCGAAAACATAAAGGCAGTTTTATTGAGGTTTTCTGTTTAATAAGTAAAGTGTTCTAGGTTTTTTTGAGATTTACTATTTTATTTTTGATTTGTTCTAGGTTTTTTTTAATTTTTGAAATAAACAGAAAATTTTAATAAATTTTTCATTTATTTCAAAAAGTAAAAAAATCCTAAAGAAAATCTATCGATTTTCCAAATAAACAGAAAACGCAAGAAAACCTAACTGCGCTTTTTTTTTTTTTTTAGAAATAAATAGAAAATTCAAGAAATTTTCTTTTTATTTCTCAAATCAAAAAAAAAAAAGCTAACGGTGTTTTCCAGAATAAGAAATAATTTAGTAAAATTCAGGATTTTTGTCATTTTTTTTCAAATCCTGGAAAACTTAAGGACACTGGATAGTTTCGATATGGCCATGAAAATGATAATATTATTTTTTATATATATTTTAATTATTTACTTCTTCTTTCTCTCTTTTTTTTTATTTGATAAATGATCTTTAATTACTCCTTTCTCTAAATAAATAAACAAATAAAAGAAATTTTTAGAACATTATATTATTTTTCAATAATCATTTGTTTAATTATTATATTATAAATTTTTTTTTTTTTTTTTTTTTTTATTGTTGAAGAAGTGTAAATAACACTCAAGATACCCTTTTACTTAATTTCCCAAAAAGAAATTAAAGCATAAAATCATAGATTTCACGATTATTAATTAATGAAAATAGTTTCAAACTGTTTGATTTGAAATTAATTGATTAAGATTTTTTTTTTTTTTTAATTTGTTAAGAAATATTAATCTATCTTTTTCATAGGAAGGATAGAACAATAAAAAATGATCATTTTTTTTCAATAGTTTCTTGTTTTAAAAAAGAGATCTAAATATTTGAACAACTATAGATCAAAAGAAATAGGCTACGTTATTAAGTTTTTTAGAACTTTATAGATGGTTTGAATCTATAAAGTGCTATGGTTTTAAGAATAAGATTTGGTTTTACAAAATTGAGTTGCTTTTTTTTTTTTTTTTTTTGCAAGTTTCCCAAATCTTGTTTTCGCAAAATATCAGTCCAAGATACCGACTCGGCAGCAAAAACCCAGTCCGGGTTACGACTTGGCAGATTGTACTGAAAGTCCAATTCAGTTCACTTTGTTTGGCTTCAGATCGCATTCGTTGGATACAGTTCTCTACAGTTGCATAAGTCCAGCTCGATTCATTTTAGATCTGATCATTAACAAGTTTGGTTAAAATATTCTTTTTATTAAATTTTGCCGTAACTCGCTTTGTAGAAAAAAAGCTTTATTTTTTTTTTTTTTACTATTTTTTGAAATATTTTAATAAATATATTTTGAAATCTTCCAACAATATGACCTATTCCAGCAATACGAATAGTACCCATAAATGAATATTACCCGTTTACCAATAAAACAACTCTAAAAGAAAATATTATTTGAAATATAAAAAAAAAAATTCCCCACTTTTTTGTAAATACCTTACTTTTTTTGAAAAACCAATCAAGTATTTTAGGTGTTTATTTAAGTTTGGAAAATGATAATTTTTTTTAATGTTTTTGATTGATTGAATCTTGTTCCGAACAGTATAATTTTATCAATTATAATAATAAGCGAGTTAGTTATAATTTTAAAAGTTTGATTCTTAAAAAAAGACTTTGATTACAAAATAAAAGAAATTACATAAAAATTTTACTGAATATTCACAATTAAAAATAATGTCAATGATTTTTTTCATGTTTGGTATTTTTTTCATTTCTATATATATATAAAAAATTCACTCCTTTTTTTTGAAATATCTTGATACTTTTGTCTTTGATAAAGCTAAAAAAAACGTTTTTTCAATAATCAATTCAAAATTACTAATCCTTCTTGGTATTTTAGTAATCATATCGATGAAAAAAAATAAAAAAATGAATTTTTTAAGGGTAATAGTAATAAATATCTAATTGATCCAATAATGAAGGAAAAATATTAAAATCCAAATACAGTAAAGAATTAAAAAACAATTTGTATATACCACACGTTAAAATTTCAATAAATTAGTATTTAAAACGGTTAAAATTTCAAAATAATTTGAGGATTGTTTTTTTTTTTATGTATTGAAAGAATTAAATATTTATGCAAATTAAAAATGAATAATTGCAAATAGAGTTGTTTTTTTATTACAAAAAAAGATTTTAAGGATTATATTTTTTTGTTATCAAACAAATCACCACGTGTAAACATAAATCTTGGATCTTTGAATTTTTCACGATCTTTTTCGGTAAAAAAAATTGAATTATAGACTCGACCCTTGTTAACTTTTTTAATAATATTACTTTCTTTTTCTTTTTCTGTTTCTGTTTCCTTTTCCTTTTCCTTTTTCTTTTCTTTGTTAATTTTTTTTTTTTTAAGAATCTGCTTAATTTTGTTTTCTTTTTCTTTTTCTTTTTCTTTTCTATTGTTCTTGTCGGATTTCTTAGTTAATGAAATGCTTTCCTTTTTAATTAATTTGCTTTTCTCAATATTTGGGCTAGTTTCCTCTTTTTCTTTCTCTAAATTATTTTTGTTCTTCTCAATTGTTTTTGTTTTTCTTTTTCTTGAAGATTCCTTTTTGATTTTGTTTCTTTTTTTCTTTTTTTTTTTCTTTTTTTTGTTTAGGATTATTTGTTTCAAAAGATATTTTTGATATTTCCTATCTGGGTTTATTATTTTGATATCATTTTTGTGGAGTTTTTGTTCACACAACGGGCATGTCTTTAATTGTAATTTTTCGATACTTGTTTTTGCTACAACGTGACCACATTTTGCAAAGGCAACAAATTTGCTTAATCCGTTCATCTCAATTCCAGAGATTGGGCAAATAAATCTCGTAACATTTTCCTCACCGCTTTGTTCCAAATAATTCTTGTTCTGTGTTAATTTTAATGTCACAAGATCCTAAAATATGAAAAAATTAGAATGGAAAAGAAGAAAGGTTAATAGTCATAAAATTAGAAAGATAAAAAAAAAACTTTTTCTTTTTGGGGAATCTGGTTACTTTTATTGACGTGATATAAGAGTATTCGTTTGGTAGCTTTTTTTTCATAAGCGCAACCAAGAGATCTTGCTTGTTAAAAAGTCTTCCAAGAGGACATAAAACTACTGGTTCTTCAAGTGGCTTTTTTGTTAAAGTGCAACAACTCCATTTTATTCGGTTTACTTGTCGGTTAACTGTTCCCCTTCGTTTTTTTGTTTTGACCATTTCGGCTCTATGTGGGAGTGATCCTCCGTCTTTTAGAATTATGTTTTTAATAGTATGAATTACAACACTTTAAATTTGACAGGGAAGGGTTTGTTTATTTCAAAAATAGAATTACTTACCTGCTCCCATTTTTTAGAATATAAAATTTTTAAAAAGTATTAAATATTTTGAAAAAAATGTAAAAAATCACTCAGAATTAGAGATTCATAATCTAAAAAGATCAGTACCACATTACAATTACCAAGAATTCCTCTGCTATTTTTATAAATTTTTATTGAGTTAAAATTAAATCAATTAAAAACAAAGAGATTTCCAAGTTGTAAGTGCTTCTGAATTTCCACCATTATAGTCGAGTTATATTTCAGATTAAGAAGGAATTTAGAACTAAGCTATTTGTAAAATTTATTGGGGTATATATCTTTCCCTCTTTTAATATCCTCAGTAGATATTTAATAGGATAATTCAAATCATTTCTTGTAGTAAACAAATAATTGGTGAAATAAATAAGTGAACACCCGGTATTCTAGTATATTCTTTTTACATACCTTTTAAAAAAAGGAAATTAAAAAAATTAAAAAATCGAACAAGAAAAAATTAAATTAAGGGACTAATCTTCAACAACAACAAGGCAAAATTTTAAAATATGTTATTGGTGGTATTCTCTACTTACAAATTTTATAGATCCAAAGTGTCAAAAAATTCTGATCGACTAAGAAAGCCATAAAAGAAATAATTAGTTTAGTGAGATCAATTTTTTTTTCCATTTTTTCAAAAAAAAGAAAACTATTGAATTCTTTTTATTTCTCACTTTATAAAAATATTTTTTACCCCTTTTATTACAATTTTGATCATTATTTTACTATTACATTTCTTTGTTACAAGTAATATTAATCTAAAGATTTTATGTCTTTTTTGAGATAAAAGTTTTGGTTAACCAAAAAAATTGATATATTAAACGGATTAAAAAATAATTATATTTATCTAAGAAGAGTAGTTATAATAATCAAAGTTTTATGGTCATTTAAAAATTTTACTCTGAAATTTTGTTTTTGTATTAAGACTAAATTTGATTTTTCAAAATAAAATTGTATTGAAGATATTTTGTGAATTAGTTAATTTTATCCTCAAAATTCAAAGTCATTTTTTTTCTGCCAAAAATGAATTGAATTGTTTTAAGGGATCTTGTGAATAAGACCAAACAATGTTAAAAAAATTTTCATTTTTTGAAAAACAGAAAACAACTTTTTCAAAACATTAAAGAAAAAAAAAAAATTGGCTTCATAGATCTCAATTTAATTGGTAAACTGTAGTTAAGCATCTACCGAATATTCATTTATTAAATCACCTATACTTCATTTAGTTTTATTTGCTGAGATTTGAATTGAAATAGTAATGAAAGAAAAAGAAACTAAATAAAAAATTTGTTATCGAAATCAAGACTTTCCAACATAAAACGAAAAATATGTTTTCCCATTTTCAAGAATTAACTTAATTATTAATAAAAATAATCAGTTACTTTTTTTTTTGGTTTTATATTGGAAACATGTAAATTTTGAATTTCAAAAAAGAGACTCAAATCAATAAATTATTTAAATGGGGTTAACTCATCCATTTCAGAAGTCGAAACACAAATTACAAAAAAAAATTTTTCAAGATTGCGACCTGATTTCATTTTATTTTCAAAAATGAATACCCCCCCTTCCCCCCTAAAAGTATTTATTTCTCTATCTTGTTTAATTATTTTAACTATGACTTCTTCTTTCCTTGTTTTTATTTATAATTCTTCAGTATTACTTTTTTTTGGAAAATTACAAAAACAAATTATTTTTCATTATTTAAAAAATAATAAAAAAATAAAAATTAAATCTTATGTCCATATAATTCATCTAATTCAGATTTTATGTGGAAAATTGAATTTTTTTTAAAATTCTTGATCTTCAGAAATCTAGATTTAAGTGTAAATTTAATTTATATTAAAACCTTATATATTACCAAATAACTGCCTAACAGACATAGGTAATTATATAAGTATGTTATACAAATGAAATATTAGTTTTTTTTTTTTGCAGGAGATACAATACCTTATTTAATTAAGTTCACAATAAAACACGTATTACCTTATTAATTTAGAACCATTAACTTCTTGATTTTTCGAGATTTTAAATTATGAATTGAATTTGTTGAAAATTTTTATGTAATTTATACAAATTTTTTTGAAATCTTTGGTATTTTATTAGTATTTTTAATAAAATGTAGTATTTATTTCAATATTTCAAATACTATTTTCTTATAAGTTTCCTTATTTGTAAATTTGTAATATAGAAAACAGGAGAAATTTTACCCCTATTTAAATCGGTACTTGTAGTTTGTGTTTTCAAAAATATGTTGTCAAAATATTCCCCAAAAAAAGATAAAAACAATCACAATTTTTATTTGTCCAAATCAAGGAAAAAATAAACGAAAATTCAAAATTTTACACATAGTTAAAACTGTTCAAACAATCACAATAATACAATTTCATTGAAATGGGAGATAATTTTGATTTTTGAAAAAATATAACAATCATTTTTTCATCTTGTATTTTTTTGCTTTCATTTTATTTTTTTGAGTTACATAAATAATTTCGTTCGATCTAAATATTTTTGTAAAAAGAATTGATTTTAGGTTTAAGTTGAATTCTTCAAGATAAAAGAACTCAAATAAAGTTACTTTATTATATCTAGAACCATTGTGATACTGTCAATATTCCTAATAGAATTTAAATAAATTTACCAATGCATTTTTCTGTTTTTCTCACTTCAAAATTTTCAATATACCAATAATCTTTCAACACTCCTGATTTATTTTTATTCTTAAATTTTCATTTTTTTGTTTTCCTAGTATAGTAAATTATAAAAAAATGCAAAAATTCCAATTTTATAAAACTATTTTAACACAAAAAAAAAATCTTTACTAGATTTTTGATTTTTCTATATGTTTTATATATAGTATTATTATTATTTGAAAAATGAATTATTCAAAACTTTCAAGAGAGAATTTATAAATTTTTCATTTTTTATAACACTTATATATGTGTTTTTATAATTTTTATTTGAAAAAAATTACTTTTTAGCAGATAAGTTTGTCCTGAAAGAAGAATAAAAAAAAAAATGAAATTGATCAAAGTAATAAAAAATAATTTTAAATGTTATTTGAAAAATGATTGGTATCCTCTTGATACTAGATTAATATATTTTTTTTAATTCTGGATTTCACCTAAAGCAAATAATTTTAAATGTTCATTTCTAAAAAAATAAAATAATAGATCTTACTAGTTATTTTGGTAACCCCGAATTAAACACAACAAAAAGAAGATAAAAACTAATATTAAAACATTAAACACTATTAAAATACAGCCAGTTCCATTATTAAGACACAAACTGCAAAGAAATTTAAGGCACATTAAAAATCTCAAATTAAGGCACCAAATTCAGATTCTAGTAAAAATAAATTGTAAAAAAAAAATTCCAAATTTTGTGCCTTGATTTGAGATTTTTTTGTGTCATAAATTTCCTTTAAAGTTTGTGCCTTAAAAGTGGAACTGATTGTACAATATCATTTATTTATAACGCTTTCAAAATTTTTTTTCTTAAAAAGTCCATTTCTTTATAACTGGATTATTGTAACCATTGAATTATATGTTTTATTGTTTTATTGAAGAAAAAACTTGGTTTTAATTCACCAAGAGAAAAAATGGTTCATTAAGCTTTTCCAATATCTTAGATTTCCTCGACTATTACATGCTTGTTTAGAAACATCCAAAGATGATCAAACATATCAAAAAACATAAGCTATTTCCAAAAAAGTGGGGCATTTTTATTTACATTTCATAAAAAATAATCTTTTTTAGTGGAGGTAATCATTAATCAACTATAAAAAATTAAGTTTAATATTTATACCGATTGAATCAACCACTTATGTATTTAATTCAAAGCATGTTAGTTGAAATATTCCCAAAAAATGAAAAAAATAGCACTTTTTTTGGTTAAAGCAATGTACGACCAATTTCAATAAAAAACCGGAAATATTGAAAGGGAACAAATGATTTTTAAAAAATGAAAACGTAGTTATATGTTTTTAATTATATTGTAAATTTGATTGAGATTATACAAGTTATGAAAATATTTTTTTCGATCAAAAAGAAAATAATAAACACCAATTTTCACCATAAAAAAATATCCGATAAAATCAAGATCATAAATTTTAATATATTTTATTTCTGCAATACAATACTAAGAAACAAATTGAATTATTATCAAGAATCTATAAATGGTGTTCAATGATTTTATGTATTAAAATCCTTTTTTGAAGAATGGGTTACATACATATATTTTAAAATAAATTTGCCCCACATTCTTGGAAATAGCTTACATACTGAGTATTCTTAAAAATGACTTTTTTCACCCTTCCTCAGAAATTTCTTTTACTTTCATAGTAAGAAAAAAAAAGTTATTGTGTTTTTTTTTCCGTAATTTGCAATTTTCTTACCTATTTTTTTTTTCTATATATTGCAAATTGTCTCTTTTCTTTTATTTTAAAAGTAAAAAGTGTCAAAAAATATATATTATTTGATAAATGATATATTTTTTTCAATTAACACAAAAAAAGAAGATGATATTTTGGATTTTGGCATTGTTTTCAAACAAAATGTCTTTTCCTTAATTTTGAAACACTATTATAAAAAAACAAAGATGGTAATTTTTGTCACTATATGGAAAGATATTTTAGTATTTTGAACCAAAATGTTTGTTTAAAATTATCATAAATAGAAACAAGTGCTAATCTCAGTTTTATCAGATTTAAAAAATCTCACAAAAAATTATCAAAACTCTTCAATAATAACTATAAATATAATTTTTACCTTCAAATTTATTTGTAAACAACTTCTTATTTTGTTCCAATAGAATCAGAAATAAGAATATCCAATAAATTTCAATAACTAATAAATAGTATTTTTTTACCAACAAATCCCTAATAAAAAGTTTTTCTAAGGTATGTTACAGGTATACTATTTATTTTTTTTTTTAAAAAAATACAAACTTTGAATTTATAACATTATAAAGGAAAGAGGATTAAATAATCACCTCCAATATAAACATTATTTTTCTCTTTGTATCGTTTTTCTGATAAGAAATCGATTTTTAGAAGAAAATTCCTATTAAATAATCATAATAGTCCCAAAATAAAATTCCAATTAAGAATGTAAGTTTTGAACAAATATAGTTATATTTAATTGAAGAATAACTCTACTATAAACCATTTTTAAATTTCAGTTTTATTATTTTTTTTTGAAACCTTTTTTATCACAAGAAAATTTATTCTTCAATTAAATATAACTATATTTGTTCAAAACTTACATTCTTAATTGGAATTTTATTTTGGGACTATTATGATTATTTAATAGGAATTTTCTTCTAAAAACCGATTTCTTATCAGAAAAATCAAAAAATTGAGAAAAACCATGTTTATAACTGTGGCGATTCTAAAAACCTATTTCCTTTATAATGTATTAAATTCAAAGTTTGTATTACTTTAAAAGAATAAATAATATTTCTATAACATATTGTGTAAAAATTTTTTATTAGGGATTTGTTGGAAAAAAATTCTGGTTTTTTAGTTTCGTAAAATTTTTAAAAAAAATGGAGTTGTAAAATTTTGAGAAAAAAAAATATTTTATAAGATAGTCAAGTTTAATTTTTTCTCAAGTTTTGGTGTTACAAAAAAAAGTTTGATTGAGACATATTAATTTTTATAAATTAAAATATTTTTGATTCTGAAACAAAAAAAAAAAATAATCATATCTCAAAAGTTGTTTAATAAACCTTTGTCTTTTCAACTTTTTGATTGATTAATCGAGGCCACAGTTATGAACAAATTTTCTCAGAAAGATTTGAACAATTTCAAAAATTGTATGAACAGAACTAAGAACAAAAAAAGTTCAGATCGAAAAAAAGGTTCCTGTGAGCAAATTCCAAAAAAAATTATTTATAAAAAGTATTTGAATAAAAGTTAAAACTCATTTGATAGAGTTCAATTTACCATTGGGATGCAATAATTAATCCATCAGTTGTTGTATTTTTTCAATAATAAATCTGAATTATAATATTACCTTATTGAATTTTAATATTAAGGCTCGAGTCATTACGGTGAAATTTTTTTTTACTGAAATGGAAAACAACTTTTTAGTAATTTTAATAAGTACCTAACACCAATCAAAAACCAACCAACCTATGATGTATGATCGATCTCCAAAAATCAACAACGAAAGATGAGTACATTTTTAAAAAAAAGCGCCAAAGAGTTACTCTCAATTTCCAATTAGGATGGTTATGAATTATACAATTTTGAAAACAATTATATCAGTTTTGAAGTGTCGCTTTTTGGCGCTTTTTGAGATCTCGGTGGATTTTTTTTTCTTTTTTTTATATTTTTAAATGAGTTATTTTTTTCTTAAGAATAATACAAAATTCTTACTTGGTCAAATTTAGAGGGTTACCAAATAACCACGAACCAGATTAACTAGAATTAAATTGATTTCAAACTTCAAGAAAGCAATTTGTTTCAAATTAAAGAAATTTAACCATTTGGAAATAGAAAATGAGAAAAGATGAATTTTTTTTTTTTAAATTTTGATTTTTTAAAATTGAAAACTCTATAAAACTTATTTTTCTTATTGAATTTTTTGTTAAAGATATCCAATGAAATTTTTTTTTGTTACTTGAATTTTTTCGACCAAAAGAAAGGCTATTTCACAATACCCTTTTTGGTCTCAGGTCACCCCCGGAGTATGGAGTACATTTTCACGGTAAATGACTCGGCCCTTAAGTATTAATAAAAAAATTGAAAAATATTAATAAAACATTGTTAAAACGATCCGAATTAATTTTTATTTCAAGTTCAAAAATCTAAGAATTACAAATAATTTTCAGCAAACTGTTATTTGATTCAAAAGGTAAACTGTAAACTTTCCAAGGTTAAATATTTTATTAAAATTTAATTCAAAGATCATTTTTTTAAAAATTAACACCAACCGCAAAAGTGGCTAATTTAACATCCACAACCATCTCATTTTCTTCAAATTTATGTAAAGTCTTTTGCAATTCTGAAATTTTTACAAGATGTACTTCGATATCTTCTTCATCTTCAAGTTCCTGTGTTGGGTTTTTATTCTCTTCTAATTCTAAATCAATTTCGACCTTAACCATGACAGTTTTGGAATTTGTTAATCCAGGTTCATATGCAACAGGCTTTGAAACATAAGTAACAGTTCCAGTATATCCAGTTTTTTTTTTTTTTTTTTTTTTAATTTTATTATGATAAATGTGGATATGTGTTTTTATAGACGAATGAAAATACGATGTCAATTAAAATTTATGGAAAAGTTTGTTCATAATTAAAAATCAACTATTCATTTTTCTTAATTTATTTACGCAATGGTTAGAAAGAATTTTTAATCTGAAAATTTGTTTTTAGTTTAAATAAAAAATGGATGTAATTTCTAGTTTTTTAGAATTGTTATTTTCTTTTTTGTTTTAATAATACGTATTCCAATTTTTCTGAAATTTTGTTTGTAATTTTTTTATTGTTTTAATCAAGTATTTCAAAGTACATAAGCTTTATAAATGCTTCTATAAAAGTAATTGTTTTTTTTTATTATTTATTATAAAGGATGCGCGTTCTAAATGAATTCTTCACATATATTACAAATACTATCCTTTTATATTGTTTAAAGTGGATATGATCTTTTATCAAAAGATTAAAATAAATTATTTTTGCAAAAAAAAATGGAGTTTTTTGAGCTTTTTATTTTTAATTCTTTTGTAAATGCCCACTTTACCACAAAGTGTTAATGAAGAGTGGTATTGATTTATGAGGAAATTATTCATTTTAAATTCAGTTATTAGACAAAAGTACTAATAGCCGACTTTAATGAAAAACTAATTGGATAAATTTCTTCTTAGGTATATTTTTAAGGTTTTGGTAAGTGAGGATTTAGAGTAGAACAAAAATCAAAAAAAAAAAAAAAAACTATTTTTTTATTTCAATGATTTATTTTAATATGTGGAAAAAGATCAGATTCACTTTAAACAATATAAAAGGATATTATTTATAATGCATGTGAAGAATTCATTTGTAACGCGCATCCTTAATTAATCGTACTTTTTGTTTTCTTTAATGTTTCTTATTAAAAATTATGTTTAACTTTTTTTCTTGTATCACTTTGTTTCCCCAATAGTAAAGTCATTTGAACAAAGTGTGATCAAAAATTTTTTAATATGTGTCCCTTAAAACAGTTCTAATAACGTTTGTTGCCAGTTTAAAAAATGCCTTTAAAAGCTTTCTTGTAACATTTTTTAAAATGACTCGAATAAATGTATCTTATTTAATTGATTAAAAAATTTTTTAGTATTATTTTTAAAAAATATGATCTTTAGAAAAATTTGAAAAATAGAGAACTAATATAATTAATCTTAATTAAGAAGATTTTTTAATTCGTAGGAACTTGTATGGGGATTCTAATGCCTTAAAAATGAAATTTGAAAGATTTCTTGACCATATCGGTATTTGAAAATTAGATGGGAAAAAATTTTCACTTCATTTCCTTTTTTTCTTTTATTCAGTCAAGTTTTCAAAGAAGTAGGTTGTGATTTGTGATCTCTATTTAAAAAAGGGAAAATTAAAAAAAAAAATTAGAAAATTTTTTACCATTTATTATTCAAATGTAAGAACTGTTAATTAAATAATCCTTTCAAACTTGCTACAACCCGTGTTTCAAATTAAAAGTATTTTTCTTCTTTTTTCTAGAAGACCTACACATTAAATAATTAACAAAAACTGAAAACAGACAATAAGTAAATATGATATTGGTTTCTTCAAGCTCTATTATTAAAAAAAAAAATGCTAAAATCAAAGATTAAATTTTAAATTTTTTTCTCAAAAAATAGAGACAATTTTTAAGAATATTTTGATTTGTTAACTCCATAAAAAACAAAGGAAACAATATAATTCCTAAAAATTATAAAAATTACAAAAAATTATAAATATTACAAAAAATTTTTAAACAAATTCCATTCTTAATTTAAATTTTACTCAAAATAACAAGGAATTTACCTTCAAAATTGATTTGGCCTTAGGGCGTACTATTGGGTAATCAGTTAAAAGTTGTATTGGAACAAGGGAAAAAGTGAAGGTTTTATTTGAAACAATAGTTTTATGTTATTTGGGAACGGGTTTTATTTGAAACACAAATTTTATGCCCTGTAACGTTTCTTTTTAGTCACTATTTTAAAAATATTTTTTTGAAAAAGTCCAAATCTTGAATTGAAAAAAATCCCTGACCTGAAAATAATCCCTGAAGTCATTATTAATTGTTAATATTCGAAAAAATGTTTTGTAATTGATTAATAATTTCTTTTATTAAAGAATCAAACTTTTGAAAATTATAACTTGTACTTATCAGAATGATGATAAATCAAATGAATCTTGTTCAAATTAACATTCAATCAATCAAAAAAACAAGAATAAAAATTACGAATGGCTAGATTCTTCGCAAAGCTTCTATAAAACTAAATTTTTTTTTCAAAATAGATAGATCTTCTTTGTTTTATCAAGCAATTAAATTAGTCTTCTATAGAGACTTCACTTTAATGAACTTTACGTAGGTTTATTACAGAGTTCATAAAAAAAATTGTATACTTATAAAAAGGATTTGATTTACAATTTAATACAGCCGTTCCAAACCTACCGTGAAATTTGAGAAACCTAGAAATTGACTTTTTGTCTCAGTTAAAAACAAAAAAAAAAAATCTTGGGTTATACAGTATCATATACATTTTATGGTTTGACATCGGTTTTTTGAAAAAAATTTCAAATTTGAAAGAACTAGAGAAAAAAATCTTGTTGTTTTTGAAATAAATTCGAAAATTCAAATCAAAGTTTCCCAAGAATGGAGATCAAATTTGATGATTTCTTTGAAATGGTCTTACATTTTGATTTTACGGTGTTTCGAAATTAAGAATCCACCAAAAACCAGAAAATTTTTTCCAAATTAATGATCACCCAGAAGTTTTGTAGTGAAGAATCAAAATTTCAGATTTTCTCGATGGGAAATTTTTGTTCTATTATAAAATTTCACGGTTTGTAATGGGACTATCACATAACCATTAAATTCTGTCATAAAAAGGCAAGTCTGAGATAGAAAATGAATTTTCTGTTTATCATAGATTTCATGGTAGGGTTGGAACGGCTGTAATAGAAATTAATAAGGAATTACTCAACATTTTACTGAAAATTAACAATTAATAATTTTCTCAGGAATTATTTTCATTAGCGGGTATTTTTTTCCATACATGAATCTCTTTTTTTTTCAATTTCTCACCGTTTTGGGGAGTGTAGTTTTGTTATTTTTTCATTTTACAGGATTTCAAAGAAGTTTTGGATTCTAAATGACGGACGTGAAATAAATTAATGAAACAAGTTGAAAAAAAAAATAAAAATAAGAAAAAAAATTATGGTGAAATAGAGAGCGTGTTACATAATTTTTGGAAGTAGGTATTTACCAACACGGAGTTATTAACCTTATTGTTTCAAGTAAATCATTAACACGATCACTCTAAATTAAAAAGAAATTTAAATAATTACCTCTTCTTTTAGTTCTCGTACTGCTGCTTCTTGAACACTTTCTCCTTCGTCAACAAGCCCTGATGGGAACTCAACAACATAACTTTTGACTGGTGGTCGGAATTGTGTAATAATGATAATTTCTTGTGTTTGCTTGATTATTGCAATAACATCAATTGCATCGACTCCCATATTTTTTTTCGTTTTAACTGGTGTTGTTGTGCGTTTGACATATTCCCACATTCTTGTTTTTTCATCTTTAAGTTTATAAGTTAAGATTCCAAAAGAAAGGAATCGACCACTTTTTATTGTTTCGTCTTTTATTATAGACATGAAAAGGAAATATTAGTTTTTGAGTTAAATAAAAAATGAAAAAAAAGGAAAAAATGAGATTGAATTCTGAGAATTGTTAGTTTTTGTTTTGTTGGTTAATTGTGGTATTGATATTTCTATATATGACTCAAAACACTGAACTATTTCATTTTGTTTGCCTATTTGTTGGTTTTTTTCTTTCTTTTCTCAGAACCTTTATAGAAGAATCCAGAAATTGCTTTTATTTTTGGTAAATTGATTTTACTAACCAAATTTTTCATACAACAAGCAACTTGAAGAAAATAATTTGTTTCTATCTCTTAAGTTATTTAAGTTCTCTTAATTCCGTTTGTTGTTTTGTCATTACTTCAGAATAACAATTATATTATGTATGGATCACTTGAAAACTTGATTAAATGGTATTTCAAATCAAAAGACATTCTTCTTGTTTCCTAGAGACACGAGACATTAAAAAGATCAAAGAAACGTACAGCACTGATATTTTATAGACAATCAGTTCCACTTTTAAGGAACTTGCGTTTAATGAAAACTAAAGTAAAAAAAAATCCCGTATTTAGTCTCTAGTCATTTACCATTGTTTGGCACCCTACTCAAGATGCAACGAGAAGCCAAAAACCAAAAAAAAAGATACATACGATCGCTCATTATCAAATATTTCATTATTGTTGTTAAAATATTACCTTGAAGATAAGTTTAATTGGTCTATCAATATAAAAAGTGTGTTTTTTTATTAAAGAAGACCTATAGATTATTCAAACAGCGAAACTGGCAGTAAACCATAATTAAATATGGTAGTGGTTTCTTAAAGTTAAATTATTAAAAAAAGAAATTCCTCATAATAAAGGATCTAACTTGAATAATTATCTCAAAAAATAGAGTGAATTTTTCAAACAATTTAAAAAAAAATCAAAAAAATTTTGAAAAATTTGAGATAATTAAAAACAAAATTTGAAACATATCACATTCACCATTTAAATTTTTCTCAAAAAAATAACGAGTTAACCTTGGAATTTACTTTCAAAATTGATTTGGTATTAAGGTATACTATTGAATATTAAATTATAAGATGTGTTAGAACAAGAAGAAATAAATAGAAAGAGTATATTTTGAAGCATAGGATTAATGAACTCAGCGTTTATATTTTTGTCTACTGATCTTGTCATTCTATTGTACCACATTATAGAGATACCTATTGAATAAGAATTTTCAATAAAAAACTGTCTGGTGAATTTTTTGAACTTGAAATTAACACTTTTGATCATTATATTAAATTGAAATTAAAAATTCACGATCGTTTCATAAATCGAACAAAAAAACCCGAATTAAGATTCTGTAATCGAAATCCATTCGACGAAAAATTAATAAATGATTCTGGAATACAAAGAAACACACTCTGTTTTTGTCTGACAAGAAGAATAAAATTCCATACCCTTTATAAAAAAACATTTTCCAAGTTTTCTTTAATGATATATGTCAAAGAAATAAGAAAAAATTTTTAATTCATTTTCATTTTCCTTTTTCAAAAAAAACAAAACAAAAGTCAGTACCTACTTCTTTGAAAACTCCCTTTTTCAAAGAAAAATTAGGAAAATTGAAGTAAAAATTATTTACCATTTTTAATTCAAAGACTAGTATTATAACTTTACTCATTGATTTTGAAGAAAATAAAGATCAAAACAGTTTGGACTTTAACAATTGTCGTCTTCTAATAAACAAATAACGACTTGTGATGCTTCTTTGAAAGAATTCCATTTTTTCTTAATTGTTTTTTTTAAATTGTTTCCATTTAATCTTCACAACAATTCGAAGAACACTGCTGTTGAACTTTCAAAATGAGTTCTCCTCTTCTTCAAAGAAGTCTAAAAAATCCAATTTATGAGCATTTTTTCCAAAAACAAGATTTCCAATACCTACACGATTACCTACATAACAAGAAACAAAACACAAGGCTACTAATTACCAAGCATGATCAAAACAAAGAAAATAAACCAGAAAAGAAAGAAAAAATGGAGACTCTCAAAGAAAGGTTCGAGACGCATCTTATTACTTTCAACCCAGAAGACGATTCCCAATTTGTAACTTATAATTTATACTTTGGAAAAAAAAAGAATTCACAATTATTCATTCTTGGAAAAATGAATGGAAAGAATGAAAATGAGAATATTGAAAGTCAGTCACTAAAAAAAATTTTCCAAACTCATCAAAAGATCTTTAAGAACGAAAGTTTAGAAACAGAGTTTGCAATTAATTGTTCTACAATTCTGGAAAAAGATCCAATGTCTGAGAAAGAAAAAAAAAAAAAAATTGATGTTTATCTCATTTCAAGACCACTAATAATTCCAAAACAACTCTCTGAAATCAGAGAAACCTCTTTAGATTTTGGGATCAATAAAAATGAAAATGAAAATGAAAATAAAAATAAAAAGAAGGATGAAGATGAAAATAAACAGAAGAACGACAATGAAGACAATGAAGTTTTAAGATTTCCTACATATTTTGTTTCCAACCTTAGTTCAAATGACAGTGAAGAAAGCAGCCTTTCAACAACAAGCACTGACTTGTCTTCTGATTCTGAAGTCGAGTCGGTTGCTAAAGAGATACAAAATCCAAAAATGAAGAAAACAAAAGAAAACGAATCAAATAGCAACGATAGTAAAAGTGAGGATGAAGAAGTAGAAAATAAAAATAACAAGAAAAACAAAAATCAGAATTTGGGCAATAAAACAAGCAGAAACACAAATGAAAGTACAAACACAATTAATACAACAAAACCAAAATCTGAAGCAGCAAGATTGGATATCATTCAAAATTTTGAACCCTACACAAAACTCCCTTTAATTAGCAAATATATTCAAAAATGCGCTGGGGTGTGCTTGAAGATCTCAGAAATGGAAACAATACCTGAAATTACATCTCAAAACGTCTTGGAGTTTGTCGAGTATGCTGCTGAAAAATGCCAAGATGAAAAGGTATTTCCTGAAATAGAATTGAAAGCAGAAAAATATGAGAAAATAAAAGAATTTTTTTTGGAATACATCATGAGGAGAATTTCGTCAAAAGTGTTTGTTAGCATTAAAGAAAAATGCAAAACCAAAGACAAAATGCTCAAACAAAAGCTGGGTAAATTACAATTTGTTGGCTATCAAGATCTGGGCATTGATCCCAAAATATATGATCAAGAGATTTTTGAAAGATCTCAAAAGATCTTAGAGAAAGTTAATGATTATGTTACCCCAAATGAAAAATTGGAATGTATCAAAGAATCCTGTCTGCTCTTGTCAGAGCTGTTTAAAGGCCAAACAAGTGGCGCTGATGATTTTTTGCCCTGTTTGGTTTATTGTTTACTTTTGACAAACCCAAAAAAGTTGCAATCAAATATTACCTTTATCGAGAGTTATTCTGATTTTGAAATGATCTCGCATACTGCCGAGGGCTATTATTTTACGAATTTGAGTTCTTCAAAGCATTTTTTAGAAAATTTAAGTTATGATGACGTGAATGTCGATCCGTTGTCCTTTTTACTGCGAAAAGAGGGGAAATCGGAATTGAATTTAATTAAAAATAAGTTAAGGGAATTTAATTTAGACAACAACAAGAAAAGTCCCTTTTCATTAAACCCAAAGAAAAAGAGGAACAAAAAGAAAAGGAAGATTCGAAATAAAAAGAAAAAGAAAAATAAAAAACCAAGATCTCAATTCGAAAAATCAGAAGATTTTTTACAAGATTCATTATGGGGAGAAAATGATAAAATTAAATTTAAAAATAATGACGAAACTGGAAATTCAAACAGAATCGGAAATAACGAAAAAAATAAGAATGACAATCAGAATAATAATCGTAATAACCATTCTTTTGATTTTAATTTTGAATTTAATTTCAATAATTTTTTGAAAAACAAAACAATAAATAAACAAAAAAAACTTAAAAGGCCAAACTCGGTTTATTTTACTGGAAATTCACGAATTCTTGATAAAAAATTTCAATTCCAACGTAATAATAATAATAATCATAATCATACTAATAATACTAATAATAATAAGCGCAATATCCATAATAGCCGTAATATCAGTAATAACCGTAATCCTGATAATAAACAATTACTTCGAACAAAAAGTTATCACATTTCAAAGAATAAACGGATTACTGAATTCCAAAAAAGTGGTTTTATTATTATTAATACTGATAACGTATCTGATTATGATAACAAAATTAATAACAATACCACTAATAAAAACAAAAATAAAAAATATTCTAAAAAAAAGATTTTGAAAGAACAATATCCATTCTATCATTTATCTCCGAAAGATATCACGGTTGATCAAATTCCCTTATTATTGTCTACATATAAAAAACTTGTTGATAAATATGAAAAAAATATAAACAGTAACAATAATGATGATGGTAATCAGAAAAGGAAGAAGAAGAAGAAGAAGAAGAAGAAGAAGAAATAAATATAGGAATATATAACAAAATTGAATAAAAATTTTTTTATGATTAATTTTTTTTGAAAAAATATTATGTTTCATTGTTTTCTAAAATACTTCTAAAATGGTTTATTAATTCTGTTTATTGTAAAAACAAAATTCATTTTCCATATCATTTTTCAAATAAAAAATCACAAAAAAAAAAAAAAAAAAGCATAGGATGGCAAAAATTTTCAATGAAATAAAAAATTCAATCATATTATAACTAAACTGTTTAAAGTGTGTGTACTTTTTTTTTTTTTTTTTTTTTTTATATTATTTCACAAAAGATTCTTTTTTTTAAAAATATTTCTATTGGTAAATTGATAATATAACATAGTAGCGGGTGTTATAAATGATTGGGTTGGTGTTTATTGGGTATATTTCAAAATATATTGAACAAAATATTTTCCAAAAAGTAACTGATAAAGATCAATAATCAATGAGAAATATCGTAACGATACAAACGGTTTTTTAAACAATAAAATGTTGTTATAATTTTTCATACTATCGGAAAATTTTGTATAGGTTAAATCTCTTTTAAAAATAATTGCAATCAAAAATAAAAAAATAAAAAAAGCACTTTTCACACCTTAACAATATCAGACAAAATTGTGATCCGTAATTTTAAGATCCTTGATTATTTTAAAGTAATTGCATACGAATAAGTATATTAACTTAATACTAAGAATCAATAAATACTTAATAATGATTTTTGTTTTTTGTGGGGTATTTTGTAATTAAAAAAAAAATTGATTTTGATCAAAAATGCAAAAATAAAAGACATTTTCTGAGACTATAACATTAAAGAATAAAACATTTTTAAAGAGGTGTATTTTTCGAAATATTTGTAATAATTTTTATGAAAAATGAGTTTTTCCCTTAAATATGCTATATTATATTCACTCTAATAAAAATGTAGTTAACTTAACTAAAATTTAAAATTTTCCAGGCAGTTAAAATGCTTCAAACTCCCACAATAATGCAATTTCATTCAATTGGAAGAAATAATTTTGATTTTTGAAAAATATGAAAATCATTTTTTCATTTTGTAGTTTTTTATTTTCATATAATTTTTTGATTTGCGTACTTGTTTTATTCGATCAAAATATTTTTTACAAAAATTGCTATTATGTTAATAGTGTGGTTGTTCAAAATAGAAGAACTCTTATAAA
This sequence comes from Anaeramoeba flamelloides, assembly GCA_027625915.1. Lineage (NCBI taxonomy): Eukaryota > Anaeramoebidae > Anaeramoeba > Anaeramoeba flamelloides. The sequence continues at coordinate 2,496,959 of JANTQA010000032.1, read as the reverse complement.
ATTAGTTGATGGTATCTAACCATTTTATGTATCAATATTCCTAATAGAACTTTAACAAATCTACCAATGCGTATTTTTTTATTTTATACCTCTTTATTCTTTTTCACTATATTTAATATTTTACTCTTTCTTTTTTTTAGAAAACTAAATTAAGATTAAAATACTTCTGATGACGGTATCTATTAGACACTCTTTGAATTAGGAGTATCAAATTTATTCACTTCAAAATTCCGTCTTTAACAGATTAGATGAGGTTTCATCTAACCCTGAACAATAAATCCAATGTATATTTTTTTTTGGCAATCTCTAAAATTTTCAACATAGTGATAATTTATTAGTATTAATAATTATTTGTTGTTTGTTTTCTGGGTATTGTAATTTATATACGATTGTTAACATTACAATTAATGAATGGTTCTAATTTTATATTTCTTCTAGAATTTATTAAATAAGATTTTTTATTTCAAAAATTGAATTTTGGTGGGTTAAAATTTTTTCATTCAAGTTTATTTAAGATGTGTATACAAGACATGTTTTTTATATAGACTATTCAAATTTTGATTATTATTTTTTTTTTTTGGTCTTTAATTAAAAATCTTTTTAATATTTTGAATATTTGTTAGAATAGTAAGAAATTTTTTTTTAACTTTACATTATTTAAGAATTGTGTAATATAATAATTTTTTGGAATAATTTGAATCAAACTTTTCAATTTTTATTATTATCAAATTAAATACCTTATCAAAAACATGGATTGTCTTAAATAATAAATTATATATATATATATATATATATATATATATATCTCCCTTAGCACCCCAAATAACCTAAAAACATTCCAAACAAAAATTTTAATTTGAAATGTTATCAAAGGATAATTAGTGTATAGAATTAATAAATAATTATCTTAGAAAGAAAATTTTATAATTAAAAATTGTATGGTTACTTAAAATAAAAAAATAACTTGAAAAAAATTGTTCAACATTTGGAATTTTTTTTTTGGTTATTGTGATTTTACTATTTTTCAATTGAAATTTTGTCAAAATAATTTTTTTTTTTTTGAAAAGTTTGTCTAGACATCAAAACCCTCTTATTTTTAACATTTAAAACACATCATACTTTATTGGAAATTTTTTGGGGCCCTTTGCACCCCAAAATTGCCTAAAATACTTGATATAATAATTTATTCATTATAAAAGTTATTATAACATCACATAGAAAATTTGTTTTGTCTATTGATTACAATTCAATATCAATATCTATATTAGATTCTAAATAATTTAAAAATAAAAAAAAATATAAATTAAATTAGAAAAAAAAATCAAATTTTTTTTTCATTGCAAAATTTTACAATTTTTTTCAACAAGATTTTTTTTTCAATTTTAAATGATTTGGCCAATAGCTCGAGTCAGATTAATAATTGATTTTTTTTTTTTATTTTTTACAATTTTTTAATTTTTGACTTTTTAAAATCTAGACATAAAATAAACAATATTGTTGAATTAAAGACCATATATCAGAACTTATTTAACAAGATCTGGATTAATTTATTAAGGAACAATCCAAATAACACAAATATATTATTCAAATTTTTACCAATAACAAAATGCAATAAAAAAATTTGGTTTCGGAGATTATTTTATTATATTGGAATAATATTTAAGAGTTATTTTTTTATTTTATTTTATATTTAGATATAAATATTTTATTGATTAAAAAGTAATTTATATTTGTTTTATTCCAATTTAATAAATTGAAATTATTTTACATTTTTTTTTTTTTTTTGTGATTTTCAATTAATATTTATTGCTTAAATAAAAGTTTTAGAAAATTAATCATATTAAAAATTTAATTTTGGCCTAAAGAAAATAATTTCATTTTTCTCTTAATTGGATATTTATTGAAATTTTTTCTAAAAAAATAAATTTAATTTCAAAGTAATTTATTTTTTTATATATATTTTTTTTATCATAAAATTAGCAAAATTTTTTGGTGGTTATTATTAATAAATTAATGTGTTGAGTTTTGAATTACTATTAATGTAATAAAAATCCTGATTTAAAAAAATAAAATAAAAATAAAAATCTTTAAAAAAAATGTAAAAATGAATAATTATTATTTTTTTTTTTTTCAATTTCAAAAAAAAATCAATAACTTAACTACTTTATCTTTGAACTATTTTGACTTTTTATTATAATTCAAATCTGGATTAAAGAAAAATAAGAAAATTAATATATTAGTACATCAATATCATTTTAAATCTAATTTAAAAAACTTGATGAAATTTGGGCAAATCCGGGGTGCTAAGGGATATATATAAACTAAATTCAAAAAATAGGGGCCCAAATTTCGAGATCTCGTTCTAGAATCATTGGATTTCAATATGATGTTGGGCAGTTGATTAATGATGTAATTTAAATAAAATTTTCTACTTCATAATTTACTAACCAAACTTTTGACTGAAAAATTGGAAGAAAATAAAAAAAATTTTCAAACAATCAGATGACAATTTGATTTTTTTTTGTTTGTTAGTTTCTTCAATCAAATAGTTTCAGATGTTAATTTTTCTTCACTGATTTACATTTAATATTTTTACATGATGAAAAATTTCAATTTAATTCTCAATCAAATTACTCTTACAACCGAAAAAAAATTTGATAATATCCAGATGTTGTAAAATTTTGGATGATTTTTTTTAGCCAAATTTTTGTACAAAAAATGAAATAGATTTTTTTCAACGTATAAAAATTTTTAAAGAAGACACCTTGTTAGTATTTAATCTTCTGATGATTATCCATCAACTTCTAGTTTATTGATGATTATTTACAGGGTTCCTCATATAATTAGTTTAGTGAGTATAATTTGAAAAACTGGGCCCTTATTTTTCGAAAGTAGTTTATATATATTTATATGGTTTTAGTATTCAAGAATAATTAATAATTAAATCTTATCAATAGTTTATTTTTAAATCATCCCAAACATATATTAACCTCTTATTTTTTAAAAAATTATAAAAAAAATAAAACCAAAAACCCAAAAAAGTATGTCACAATTGTTGAAATGAGTATTGATGATTTTTTATGACTAAAATTTCAGAGAAAAGACGTTAAGATAAAGATTTTTTCTAATAATTAAATCCATTCTAAAGGGCATCACATGTTCTCAATTTTCTAAGTGACTATTTGTCTTTTGGTAGATCTTTTTTTAATTACAACATGATCTTTTGAAAAATAATAATAAAAAAAAAAAAGCTTAAGAAAGATTAGAATAAGGGAAAAGAAGTGAAAAATTGTCCAAAAAAAAAATTGATAAAAACAAAACTAAAAATTTATAAAATTATAAAAATGTTTTGATCTTTAAATTGAAAATTTTTTTGATAAGAATCTGGGATAAAACAATACAGTAGCTTCTAGTAATATTATAGCACTAATAAAAAAGTTTTTTATAAAGTGTTATAAATGTTCAAAAATGTTATAACGATTTATACTAACAACTCTTATAAGATAAATTTTTGTTATAATTTTTGAAATAAAATTTTTTATAAAAATTCTGACGTTCTAAAAGTCAGTTATAGTGCGATTTTTTACAACAGAATTGAAAAAAATCATTATTTAAAATGGAATTATGTTCTAAAAATGTTATATAGATGTTATAAAAAATTTTTTTATTAGGGTAAAGTGAGGTAAATTTTTTGAAAAAATTGTTTATATTGAATATGTTTGAATGTGAGTATAAAGGATTAACTCTCAAAATCTTTAATACTCCCGAAAAAAAAATTATTTTAAAAATTAACTTGTTGTATTTGTGCTGCAAAAAATATTTATTTTTATGAAAAATCATCGCGTTATCTAAAATTTTATTTTTTTTCAATGAGTTATTTCTTGGATAATAATAATAATAAAAATAATTATTTATTTGAAATTTTTCTAGTAAAGCGGATATTTAATGTATAAATTTTATAATATAATAGATCATTTACAAGTTTTTATTATATATAACAAAAAAAAATCGTTAGAAAACAAAATAAAAAGTATTTTTTTTTTTTTATCAAAAGGTATTTTACAGACTTATCGGGTATGTTTATTGAGTTAAAATTGATTTAACAGTAACCAGAAAAATTTATTATTTATATGTACCAATGACTTGAAAACTTTGATTTGAAAATTGAATGGAAATTTTATTATCTATTTTTTTTTTTTTTTTTTTTTGCTTTTAATTTTAAATATCCTTTTTTTTTTTATTTTTTCGAAAGGGATAAATAGGAATTTCACTTCCCTTGAAATAAAATAAATCAAAAACAAAAATATTAAAAATTTAAATAAAAAATTCCTTTTTGTTATTTCATTTAAAGAATAAGTGCCTAGAAAATTAATATTTTATACTTTTTGAATCACTAATGTTCGTTATTTTGATATTCTTTTTTATAAATACATAAAAAAAAGGAACATTTTTTGTAATCAAAAATAATTAATTTGAGAATTTTTGAAATTAAAATATTTCAACCACCGCTAGTCTTTGAATAGTGTGTTTGAAGTAATTTAAAAGAATTATTTTTTACTTTTTTTTTCACAAGATTTACACAAATAATTTACTAACCAGTAACAAAAGCTCACAAAATGGAAGAATGATTAAAAGTTGGTAAAACTCCTGGGTTCTCAATTTTTATTTTTATTAATTTTGTGAAAAAAAAATTTTTTCTATCCAATCAAAATGAAAAAACTGTGGAATATTTTTAATGCTTCAAAAAAATTAAAAAGAAATAGAAAAATATTAAATATAAGCAATTTTTATTTAAATAAAAAAAATATATTAACAAGAATTATATTTGTTATATATATATATATATATATACTATGTTTAAGATGATTAAAACCGTTAAAATGAATTTTTAATTTTCTATATAACAATTATACATTTCCTTAATTGAATTTTAAAAAAATAATAATAATTATTAAATATCCAAAATCTCTATAAAAAAATATTAATAATCAATATATAAAATCTAAATATAATGATAATGGTTGTACTCAGAATACTTTTCAGCAAAGTCGTGATTATTTTTGAAGAGAATTTTTGACTTGATCAAATTCCTTAGTTATAAAAATCATGTTTATATTAATAATTCGAGCTATTTCCTTTTCAATGTGAGAAATATTGTTAAAAGATGATTGGAAATTATCAGTTTTTTTCTTAGTATAGCTCTTGTCTGAAATTGATCCAATGAAGGTTTCAAGTGACTCTGTTTGTTCCTTTGCAAATTTATTTAATATTGAGAGATGGGAAAGTGTGCCAAACTTTGATTTGTTGGCAATGATTTGCAAGACCTTGGCGATTTGTATAAATGCAAGGTGTGCGTCTTTGCTGAATTTCTTTTTTTTCACGGTTTTAAAGAGGAGGGGGTTTGTTAAAGCAGGTGAAAAATATCTGAGAAAAATAAATGCGCTGATGATTGTCCTGTAATTGTAGTTGGGGAATTCCTCTTGTACTTTATTTTTCACGAGGAAGCATAAGTGGTGCAATGTCCTGGGGAAATTTTTTGGGGAATCGTAAATCGACTTTAAAAACTTTCTTAGCACCTTTGTCAAATTTTCTTGGTTTTTTTTAATTTTTGCTGGCTTGTCCCCGATTATTCTCGGATCCACCTGGTAGTCCTTTGGGCTTTTCAATAACGATGAAACCAAGTTTTTGGAGATACTGAGGAAATAGTCCCCTCCGCTGATTTTCACAACTGAAGACGCTAATAGCCCCGTGAACTTGGAGCTTCTTAAAATGATCTGCTCGCTTTTGCAATTTGTAACTTCGTGGTTGACAATGATTTCCAAGAGTGACGGTAATTGCTTTTTCTTTTGGAAGAGCTGTACAACCATGTCACTGAGCTTTTTGCCTTCGCGGATCCTTTTGTCCACTTGGCACAGCTTTTTCAAGACAAGCAGACCATTACACAAAAGTACCGATGATACCAATTGTGGATCAAGCTTTTTTAACCCCTTCATTTGCAGATCAGATTCCTTTTCAATCCGGTTACGGAATTTTTCCAGGTTCGTAATCGTCGCAGACCGCCGATGGAACCATTTACGTGCCTTTGACGTGCCCCTCCGGGGGCTTCTTACCTCGATAATTTCGTCCGTGTTGATTTTGCTTGAGAACTTCTTTTTTCGAGACGCAAGCTCCTTTTGTTTTTTTTCTTCCCTCTTCGTGGCCTTTGATTTCTTGATTTTTTTTCTCTTCTTTTTCAATTTCTTTTTCTTCTTTTTCTTCTCCTTCGTCTTGGTCTTCATCGTTTTCTTATTGAGATCGTTTTTGGTCAAGTCCTTTTTGTCTTTGCTCAGGCTGTTGGAATTCTTATTTTTGTTGTCACTGATCCTGAGTTGTGTCAAATGGATTTTGTCTGTCAAATTTATTTTTAAATTCTTTTCCAAATCGTCGATTTCATTTTGTAAAAAGACCCTTTTTTCCACAGTCACGCCCCTTTCAAGCTCAACAGCGTACCTTGGAAGCTTTCCTTTTTTCCCTTTGTAAACTCCTGTCAACCAATATTTATTTGAAACTGTTTCAGGTTCAATATAAAGACCCTTTCCTTTCTCAAATGTTAAGTGGTCTTTATTTCTTGGGTAGTAGTCTTCTTTTGCAATTGCTATCGTATTCTTTTGTTTTTGGTTATTTGAAGAAATTTATTTTTTAAAAACAAATTTAGGAAGAGATTGCAAAAAGGGGCTTAATTTTTGGATGTTTTAATTAGTTTTGTTATGTTGTTGTTTTGTAAGTTCTTGTTGTGTTTTGTTCTGTTTTGTTAGTTCTTGTTTTGTTGGTTTGTTCAGTGATTTGTTTGCTTGTTTGTTTTTGAGACACACCAAAAAACTTCAACAATTTGTAGCCTTCAAACCAACAAAGACACTTTGAATTATGAAAGAAACAGCCCAAAAAAGTTTTTTAAATTTTAAAAAAAACTACTTACAAAAGAAACCTTGAGTGGGTACCTAATAAAAAAGAGTGGACATTCTCCAATTTTCCCATCATATTTTTGGACTTGGACTTTGGCCTTATTAATTCTTTTTATATTAAACAAGATCTCTCCGGACTTAAACCCAAAATTACCTCCCCCTTTCGCAATGTTTAATGACTCGTTTGCAATACCCAGCATTACACGTTAGTAAAAAAAATTTTATGAAATTTTCAATTTATTCCAAAAATAAAAAAAATGACTTTGTTTAACGAATTTTCTCTGATAATTTGTCCAAAAGGTCTTAAATTTTTTTTCTTACAGTAATTTGTGCCATTTTTGTTTTGATGTGATAAAATTGAAATAAATTCGAGATCATAAAAATTATTATCAAAACTTTTCTTCTTTAAAAAACATATCTTGGAAACGTTTTTTTTTTTTCTCTTTCTGATTGTTTTAAGATTTCTTGAAATACTCTTCAATTTTAAATTCTAAATTTTTGAAAACAAAATCATATAATTGTTTTTTGACTTTATTTTGATAGTTTTAATCATCTTTTATTCTGTTTATTTGTTTTTGCTCTTTCTATTAATTATATAATTTTTTCTAATTGTTTTTTCAAAGATTTTGAGATTTATTTTTATTTGAGCGGTTAAACTGAAAAAAATGAATGTACAGTCAGTTTCACTTTTAAGGCACAAACTTTCAACGAAATTTAAGGCACAAAAAAAATCTCAAATTCAAGCACAAAATTCAAATTCTAGTAAAATTAAATTGTAAAAAAAAAAATTCCAAATTTTGTGCCTTAATTTGAGAGTTTTTTGTGCCTTAAATTTCGTTGAAAGTTTGTGCCTTAAAAGTGAAACTGACTGTATTGCAAGTTAAAAAACAAACAAATCCAAGATTGTAAATTATTTAAATAGTACAGAGTTCAAAAACAAGAACAACCCGAGAATAAAACCCTCTTATTAAGGAACTAGTTAACTCAAAAAATAACTTTAAATAAATTTATTCGCAAATAAAAAAAATTTTACCTCATCTAGAAAATGAAATATAATGTCAAAAATCATTATTACGACAAAACCAAACTTACTTTTAAAGTTATTTTCAGAACTGAATTATTATTTTTAATAAGTTTGAATACTTTTTTCTCATTTTTGAAAAAAAGTTCGAAATCCAACATATTTCCAAATTATCAAAAAAAAATATGTTTTTTGGAAAAAGAATGAAATTTATGGTCTATGAAGGGAACTGTAACAAAAAAAACTTAAAAATAATCCATTTAGTTTTTAAAATTACCTGTAATAAAAAATCTACTTGATTTCCAAAAAAGTACAATAATTATTTTAAACTTTTAAAAATATTTTTTTTGATTCAAACAAATGTTCATATCAATTTTTTCTTTTTATTGCACAAAAAAAATAAGAGAAAAAAAACAAAGAATCAAATTATAAAATCTCAATATTTACTTTTTTGATACCTTAAAAATTCAATTTATAATCTAAAGAAATACTTTTGAATTTGATGATTTATCATCAATTATTAATAACCCAATCTTAATTTATCCAGTGGGTTATTAAAAACACAAAGATTAAATGAACTCATAAGAGTTTATAATTATTTCTCAATTTTTTGTAATAATTTTCAAAAGAATAAAACACATTCAAATAAATAATTTAAATAAAAAAAAATAATAGATATGATGAAATTACTGATTTTAATACTAATAACACCATTATTAATACTCTTGTATTTGGAAAAGAATATGGTGTCATACATTAAATTTCAAGAAATTTAATATAAACCCCAATTCAAAATTTTTAACATACCAAAATTCGATTTGTGAAAAAAAAAACTTATTTAATCAATTCAAGAAGATTTATCAAATTAGAACTATTCACTAATTGGAATGTTAACAATTGTTTATAAATTACAATACTCACAAAACAATAAATAAATAATTATCAATACAAATAAATCTTGGGTGTGTTAAAAATTTTGGAGAGAGCAAAACAAAAAAATACATTAGTAAATTTGTTTAAATTCTATTAGGAATATTGATCGATCAAAGGTTAGATACTACAAACTAATTTTATTTGGGTTCTTCTATTTGGAACAACTTGGCTTTAACTTAATATCAATGGTTGAAAAAATTTTTTGATCGAAACAGAAACAAATTACGTAATTCAAACAATGAAATGAAAACAAAAACGAAAAGATAAAAAAATGATTTTCAGATTTTACAAAAATCAAAATTATCTCCAATTTGAATGAAATTGTATTATTGTGATTGTTTGTAACGTTTTAGCTGTGTTGAAAATTTTGAATTTTAGTTTAGATTTTTGAATATTTTAAATGATCTATTTTTTCATATCTTCAAGGATTCAATATTTAATTTATTGTTATTTTATTTTTAAAAATAAGATTAACGTTTCATTTTTAATTGTTTATACAGACCATCAGAGACAAGGAAAAGTGAGATTTCATCAAAAATAATTTTTTTTTTAAATTTTTTTTTTCTAATTGAATCCAAAAACCCAACAAATAGGATCTTGATCTTATTACTGGAAATTTCATTAGACATATGAAATCTTCTAAAAATGATTATTCATTTCTCAAAAGTTGATAACCGAAAATTATATATCTGGTTTAATTATATCATTATATAAATAATTGCTCTATCTCCCTTGGGAATATATATATATATATAAGAGTTTCTAGCCCCTTGAATAAAAACCCCTTCTCATTTTTATTAATATTGATAAATCCAAAGAAATCGATTTAAGAGATTTTACGTTCAATTTCTATTTTCTTAAATCTAATAACCCATCTTTGAAAACGCCCCCCCCCCCCCTCCCCGACGGAAAGAATATTTTGAATAAGAACTAATTTTACAAATTGAATTAATATTTAAACCAATAAAATGCTTTACTCAACACTCAGCTAGTATAAAAAAAAGTTTAGAACACAAAATGAATTAAAAAATTTCAATTAATTTATTAGAACTATCAATATTGTACCAATATAACCCTAGATCTGCTTCCAAAAACACATCCAGTTCATATTTATATTGATACTTCGAAAAGGAATGTCCTGAGAAAAAATTTCAATTATTAAATGAATTTGTTGAAATTTTTTTGTAATGTTTTCCTATTATTTTTTTAGTTTTGTTTTTTTTTTTATGAACTCTAAATTTTATTTTTATTTTGAAAATCTTTTATTTTTCTTTTCAAAACAAAAATCAAAAAAAAAAAACTTAAAATCTATGATTAAAATAACATTTTTTCTATTTTAATCAATTGTATATTTAGATTTTTAAAAATTTTTTTAAAAAAATTTACTTCAAACAAATTATTTTCAAAAATTTGTAAAATATTAACAAAAAAAAAATTAAATATTTGCTAATTTTTTACTTTTTAATAACCCCGATTTTGATTAGCAGTATTAGTCAATAAAGAATCTTTGAGAAAAAATTATTTTTCAAGATATTTTTTAATTTAAGTTAGAAAAACCAATATTCTATTAATTTTTTTTTCAATTCGATAGTAAAAAATAAGAATAATTTTTTTGAGGAGTCAAGAGGTTATAATCAGATATTTTAAAAGTATTATAAATTTATTCAATATCCTTCAAATGGGTAATTAATTATATTTCCATGATGGAATTATTTATTAATATAAATTGAACAAAAAAATTTTTTTTCGCTTTTACTAATAGGTTTTTTTTAATTTAGTAAAATATACAAAAAATCTAAAGAAATTTTCTGTTTATTTTGAAAATTTGAAAAGCTATGCACCCCAAGGCACTTTACAGCACTCTACATCCACTTTCAACAATTATCATGAGAAATTTATTTTCTCTATTTCGGTTTGATTAGATGAGTGCAAAATTTTCAAAACTGCTCTTTATTATCTACCAAGGTAAATATATCCAAGTTTAATTAAACAAAAATTTATTCTTCAGTTTATTTGGGTTTTTTTACCCGAAAGATTGAACTTTTTTCGAGACTAGAAACTTTTAAAAAAAGCGATTATACTAATAACAATAAATAAAATAGTCTAATGAATTTAACGCACTAGAATTATGATTATATTAGGAATAAACTTTATTATTAAGGATGAAAGGTTAATAAACATATTAGTTTTAACTAACCTTTTTTCAATTTTATTTTTACATGTTAGTGCAGTGTAGATCTTCAATTTCCAAACTTGTTGAAATCCCTGGTTTTTACAATTCACAAACAATGAAAGGAAAAAATCTTTCAAGTTTTCATAATTACTGTTATGACTTTTTAAATGCAATTTTTATCTTATTTTTTTTTATAAAAAAAAATAAAATTCTCTTCTGATCTAAGAGGAATTGAAAATTTTTATCTTTTGGATCTTGTAGAAATTAAATTTTCTATTTTAAAAAACACAATTTTATAATAGACAATCAATTCAGTGTATTCAAAATTTACATGTTTATGTTGAAATGGTGATAATATAAAATGTAACTAACATAAATACCGATTGAATAAACACGAATTGTATTTATTTCAAAATATGTTCCTCAAAATATTTCCAAAAATTGAAAACAAAAAAAGTATTTTTTTGGACAATAAAAGTTAATAAAGATTTCTTCAAAAAAAAAAAAAAAGAACGAGTAAAAGACTTTTATAAATATTAAAATCTATTATAAGTTTTCCATCATTTTGCAAAATTCTATCCAGATTAAACTTCTTTTCAAAAATATTTAACACATCAATAAGAAAAACAATAAGTACCATTTTTGGCACCTAAAAAAGATCATTTAAAATTTTGATCAGAAACTTTTAATACCTTCCTAAATTAAAGTAATGTCTCACAAATAAACAAATGGGATTATTATGACGACTGATCAATAGCGAATGATGGATTTTTGATATTTAAAATTGTTATATTAAAATTAGTTTAATAAAGGGATTTGAAAAATAAATTTTCCGTACTTTTTTGGAAATAGCCCAAATCAGGATAATTTTTAAAAATTGTGATTAATCTTTGATATATCACAAAAAATCATTAAATTGATACAGTTGTTGCAAATCTACCATGAAATTTTAAATAAAACAATTTTGAAATTTCTATACTTAGTTTCAATTTTCGAAAAATTCTGAAATACTGATAAATTGCAATTTATGTTTGGAAATTTTTACTTGATTTTCCTTTTTGAAATTTTTATATACAACTTTGAATAAAGTATTTTATGAAGTCAAGTGTTAAGAAACACTGTAAAATTAGTTGTTCTTCATATTATTCCTACCTCAGGGAATGTTTGATAAGAAATAGTTGGAAGATTTATAAAAATGGAAATTGAACTAAAAATTTTTTGAAATTTATTAGAATATTCAGTAAGAGTTATTATTCAAAATCAAATTTTAATAAATGAAATATTATTCAAATTTTTGGAACATCAGAAAAAAAAAAAGGCAAGATCACATGAAACTTAAAAATTATCAGTTCAAAAAAGCATAAAAAATATCAATATTTACTGATCTTTAAAAATTTACATTTTTTGAACTATCTTTTTAAGTGCTTCATGAGTCTTCAATTTTTTTTTTTTTTTGATGTTCCAAAAATTTGAATAATATTTCATTTATTAAAATTTGATTTTGAATAATAACTCTTATTTCCGAATTTTTTGAAAATATAAAAAAAAGAATAGAAAAATCAATTGTGTTTTATTTAAAATGTTATGGTAGCCTTGGAAAGACTGTATAATCAATAATATTGTAAAAAAAAAAATAAAAAAAAAAAATAATGATTTTTATTATTCATCATTCACTTGTTACTGATAAATTCAAATAAATATCTGAAAATTTTTACTTCATTTTCCTTTTTCAAATTTTTTATAACAAACTTGGAATAAAACATTCTATTGGTTTAAATATAAAGAAACTTTATAAAATTAGTTTGATCCTTCAAAATATTCTTTTTGTTGTGTTGTTTTAAAAAGTGGGCTCCAAGATTACAAAAATGTGAAATTGACCTAAAAATTTTATTTCATAAATTTGAATTTATCAGTATAAATTACATTTTTACTATTGAAAATAAAAGAAAAAAAAAAAAAACTGAACAAATTATTAAAAATACACCATTAAAAAAAAAAAAATGAACTAAGGGTCTATATATATATACCATTTTTATTTAAAACTAGATTAATATAAATTATGTGTATCAAAAGTTAACGAAATAGAAGAGGTTAACAAAAAAATTTGCAAAAATTAACCACCGGCTAAAAATAACAGACTAAGGAAATAAATTAAATTTTTCATTAATTGATTAATTCAAATACAATTAAAAAAAAAAGATCCAAGCAATGCCGAGCTGTTTCGATAATATATTAATCATCTAAACATTTTTGGCATTCATCTTTTGTAATGTATTCAATCAAACAAACAGTTTGCTTTATGCAACTTTGATCGCAATTGTCTGTAACGAGCCCTTCTGACTGGTTTTGGAAATATTTTTGTGCAAGGCTATTGCTATTTTTGAGGTTTTTCACAAAGTCATTAAATTGGTCTGGTCCAAGGCCATCTAAACCATAAATGCCAAGCCCGCCTGCTGAATAGCGGAGGTTCCAATCCATAACACGATCTGTGTTTGCTTGGTTAATGTCCATAAACCATTGGTCATAGGACACAGGCATTCCAGAGTCTGTCTCAAATTCTACGAGCCGAAGGGAAGGGTTGGTTTTTGATTTACGCGATTCCAAGGCACTGATCACCATATTAACCAAGAGGGGCTTTTCGTCCCCAGTGTGTGGGTAAACGTCTTGGTCGTATACCATTTCAAATTGATCCATGTGGTGGTGGCCGGAAAACATTGCTGTGATCATTTTTTCGCCGTTTGCGCTGTAGGCGTACTTTCTGACGAGTTGCAAAAACGATTTTTGGAACCGTTTTTTCCAGTACCTATCCGAGCTATCTTTCATACCGATGGGCAAGTGTGTCATAAACCAGACTTTTTCATTGTTGGCGTACGATTTGTCTAAGGTCTCCGAGAGCCAGTTAAGCTGTCCCCAGGGATCAACGTCGTCAGAGTTGATGACTTCGTTCTCTTCAAACCAAAGGATGGAATTCATTGAAACCACGCGTACGTTGGTACCGGGAATCAATTCGCTGTAAAAGCCCCCATTTTGGACCCTTTGATAGGAGTCTGTGGACAACCAGGGGGACCAGAAATTTGCTGCATTAATGTACATCATATCTGAAACCGGTGGTGCGTCGTCGTGCACAAAGAAATCGTTGTTACCCAATGTGAAAAAGATCTTTTTCACGTTTGGGAAGCTGTTCTTGAGGGTCTGTGTTGTATTCAAAAACCAGCTCTGGAATTCGCTCTCGGTATATTCAATTTTGTGAGGCATCATGTCGCCTAAATAGATGACAACGTCAGGATCAAGTGTGCCTGCAAATTTAAGTGCAGAGTGGAAAGTGAGATATGGGATGTCACACTTCTTTGTTGATCCATATTTCCCTGCCTTGCCCTTGCCCTTACGACAATAATCATCTTGATCAGCTCCCTCATAGTACTGGGGATCACTATGTGCGTCGGTAACAAGCAAAAGCTTTAAAGTCGAAGAAAAAACACAAGAAATTAAGATTAACAAGAGAAGCAACGATGAAAGTGTTTTCATTTTTTGAGTCTTTTTTTAAAAAAAATAATTTTGATTTTGAGAATTTTGGTTTTTTGTTTTTTTTTTGTTGAAAAAATTTCTATGCTTGCAAAATATCTTTAAAAGTACACACGGTTTTGGAGTACCAACAAATTTGTCCTTTTTTTGTTGTCCAAATATCGAATATTTTTGACTCTTTTTTCTTTTACTGTTTTTTGTATTTCACTTTGTGATTTTTACACTTTATTTTTTTTAGTACCCCTATTATTAACAAATTTCTCAAAGTTCTGTGATCTACTTTGAAAAGGTAAATATTCTCTATTGTAAGCACAATTCGATCTTTGTTTTTTTTCAAAGTAATTCTCCAAAAACATCAAAAAATTGAAATTCACTCGGAAATTTAGATGTATAGATGCTGAACAAATATCATTAAATTTTCTTCCTCTAAACTCCTGAATCGTTCTCTCATCACAAAAAGTATTTTTTGCTTTTTTTTTTTCACAACTCTTCAAAAATCTTTATTCCTTTCTTTATTGGTAAACCTATTTTTTACTTTTCAAATTTAACACACAGAAATGAAAGAAATAATCAAAACTTAATCCCACATTAATTGAATTTAGGAAAATAATTCTCAAAACAACTTTTCATAAATAAAAAGCAAAAATAATATTTTACAATTCAATTACACTAAATAATTTACCCTTTTTTTTCAAAATCTTTGACAAAAAAATTCAAATTATTCTTCAGATCTATATCTTAAATGAAGTGGACATTATTGTGTTGTTTTCTTAACCCAACCCTCAAAAAATGATCAATCATTGACAATTTCGAATCAAGATTTTGCTTTCCAAGTGAATTTCAACAAGTTTACAGATCTTGAAAACCAATCGATTTTTGTTCAAAGTACTGTCGAGATCTTCTTTATTCCAAATTTTTATGTAGTCCCTTAAGAACACTTTTCAATTGACTCATCAAATTTGTTTTTGGTAAATGAAAATCCTTTCGAAATTTTTGCTTTTTTTTTAACTGAGGCGAACTTGTTTTTGAAAAACAGAGTTTTTAGAAACTGTACTTTTGGCCTATTTCTTTTTTAACCTATTATTAAAGTTTATCTTTAATTGTATTTTTTGTCGATTTATTTATGGTTTATAAGAAAAAAACAATAGAAGAACAAAAATACCTCAACAAAATTGACGAACAACCAGTGTTTCTATTAACTCTTGTTGAGTTTTTGAATACTGGTATTTGAATAATAAATGGGATTTTTTTTCACTTCATTTTTAATTTCTCTTTTTTAAGAGAACATAGATAGAGAACCTCTTTCTTTAAGAACTATATTTTGAAAAAAAAAATATGGAAAAGGAAGTGAAAATTCTTTCCCATTTAGAATTCAAATACCAGTATGTTAAAATCTTTTTTTAGAGAGTATTTTTTGTTTATTGAATCAATTAATAATCGTTTCAAATCTTTTCAGGGATTTTTTTTCTTGTCAGGTATTTTTTTCAATTCTGTATATTCTTATTTTGGGAAAAAAAAAAAGAAGAAAATAAAAATTGATTAAAAATTGAATTGATAATAATTTATTTTAAATATAATTAACTCAGAATGTTGTGTTAAAAAAACCGTAAAATATTTACAATTTTACATCATTTTTCGAAATTTTGTCAAACTTATAAAATCAAAACTAAAAGACTACAGAATGTTAAATAACCTGTGTCGACTTAAATAATTGTCGTTTTTTAAAATTTAACAGTGGTTTTTTGAAAAACGTGTTTTTAACTGTTGTTTTCCAACTTTTTTCAGTTGTTTTCGTTTTTTAATTGTGGTCAACAATTAAAAGTTTTCAAAAGTGTGCTTATTTTTAAAAAAGAAGAATATCTTGACAATATTATTATCATTCTCAAAGCTATAAAAGAAATTTTTACACAAAGTTTTCTAAAATATTATTTCTACTATTTTGATAGACAAATTGCAAGATCTTATTATAATCTCTGAAAATTGATCTTATAAGAGATTTAATTTCCTCTCATTATTAAACTTGTTGAAAATGAATTGATTTAAAAGAATTTAGTCATTGGGTATGTTCTTGTAGAATTTTAGATCAGATAAAATATGGGTTAATTAACTTTTGATTCAATATGAAATATTCTTTCATTTTGGATTCTTATCTCCTCCAATATAGGCAAAAAAAAGAATAAAAACAAGTAAATAATTAAACCAAATACAAGATATGATTTGAAGACGATTGGCAAAGGGATAAAAGAAAATGAATTGAAATTTTTGGTTCATAGCTTTTTTAAAAAAACTTTGAAAAATTGATTTCTCATTTTGTTAATATACCGAGGTACAAGCAAAAAAGTTTTTAAGGAACTTGTTTTATCCTTTTTATTGATTTTTTTTTGTATTTATTCAAACTGAAAGATTTGGGTTTTATTATTTATGGGGGTTTTGTTAAAATTTGGTTGAATTTGATCTCTATTATCAGGAGATTGGTCTTGAAGGTTATAGAAAAACACTATGATCATATGATCTATTGTACATATTGGTTGATTTGAAAGTATAGTTAAACTGAACTGTATTTTTTTGTTGAACACAAAATAAAAACAGAAAACCAAAGTTATTGATAAAAAAAAAAACCTTTAAAAAAAAAAAAAACCACAGTTGTTTCAAAAAACAACACAAATAATTTTCAAAAACATATATTAAAACGCCGACACGGGTTATTGAACATACTGTAATTAGATTGATGAGTATTTAAATTAAAATTGTTCAAAAAAACGATTCGATCAACCCAAAAACAATAATAAAAAACATCATTTTCCAAACTCTAATAAACCTCTGTAAAAACTCAATTTTTTTCAAAATTAGTAAATCTACTTGAGGTTATTGTAATTAAATGTGTATTCTACAGACAACCCCACTTTAATGGACTTTTGGTAGGTTTATTACTTGGTTATCATAAAAAAATTGGTTATTTATAATAAGGATTTGCTTTAAATAAACGAAAAAACAACAATTTTACTAATATTCACAATTAAAAATCTTGTAAGGGATTATTATTTTCTGGTCAGGTATTTTTCTCAATACAACAACTACTTATCTAAGGGAAATTTGTTTTTCAAATTCCAAGAAATGGAAGAATCTTAAAAAGATATGCAATTTTTTTTTCATTTATAACTAGAAAAAAACACAATTATTTAGGTTTAATGTCACATATGATTGTATATAAGGAATTTTTTTATTTCATTGCGATTTTCATTAAATTCGTATCTGTCTCTCATATTATATAAAATTTCTAAAAAATAATATTTTTTGTTTGTTTTCTCTCTTCATTTTCTCCAAAAAATAAAAAGAAAAAAATTATTATTTTAGTCAAAGTTAAAAAAGTGTTATCTTGTTATTCGATGAAATTTTCATTTATAAATGTTTTTGGAATGTTTTTGTTATTTTTTTATTATTATATTTGAAAAAATTTTAGTTTGATTTTCAATTTTACTAATGTTCCCAATTAAAAATAATGTCCAACCATTTTTCTTTGTCAAATATTTTTCTCTCAACAGTAAAATGTAATTATGGGTTTTAAAAAAAATTCACCATATAATTTGAAAATTTAAAATAAATTTTTCATTTGATATATTTTTAGGAATCCTAAATTATCTTTCTGATAAAAAAAAAATATATTGGATATTTTTTATTTATTTTAATATTGAAGAAGTTTAAATTACACTCTAAATGACCTAAGACTTATATCCTCATCAATGCAAATTATTCATAAAGGTATCTATTTCAGAATTGTTACCCATTGGAACTTATTTCAAACTTCTCTTGATTTAACATTAATTTTTTAAGGGTCGAGTCATTATGCTGAAATTTTTTATTCTGAAATGGAAAAAAACTTTTTAGTAATTTTTATGAGTACCTATTACCAATTAAAAACCAACCAATTTATGATCGAAGATCGATCTCTAAAAATCAACTGCTAAAGACGATGAAAATTTTAGAAAAAAGCATCAAAGAGTGACACCCAATTTCCAATTTGAATGGCTAGAATATATAATTTTGAAAATAAATGTGTAAGTTTCTAAGTGTATCTTTGTGTATTTTTGAGATGTTCAATGTTTTTTTTTTTTTTTCATTTTTTTCATTTCGAAACGAGCTATAAGTATCCCTTAATATTTCAAAAACATTAATTTGTCAAATTTAGAGGGTTATAAAATCACCAAAAACGAGATTAAATTATATTAAATTGATTATATACTTTCAAAAAAAATTTTTTTTTAAATTGAAGAAATATAATACGTGGGAATATAAAATAAGAAAAACTTTTATTTTTTTTTGTAATTTCGGTTTTTATTGAAATTAAGATTCCTTTTAAATTTTTTTCAATAAACCATTTTTTGAAATTAAGTACTTTTTAACTTTTTTTATAATTGTATTTTTTTGGAACCTGTTGCCCTTTTTTTAAGTTATTCAACCCCTTTAAACCTTAAACAATGTTAATTTCACAAAACTATTATTATTTGCCAGTCATACATACACACACACACACACACACACACACACACACACACACACATATATATATATAGAGCAAATACACAGCAAATAACTTTAACTTTAAAATTATTTTTTTATACTTTTATTTGTATAATATATATATATATATATATATTGATATTTTCACTGCCCCCCCCTTCAAATTAAGTTTTCAAAGAAGTAAGGCATTACCAATAAGACATTGCAGTTTTTTTCCCCACACAAATGAATTTTCACGATCAATTATAAAATTTAGAGTTCAGACTTCTACAACAAAAGATCAAGATTTTAAAATATGTTATTGGTGGTATTCACTACTTACAATTTTTGTATATACCATGTGTAAGAATATATGTATCACTAAGAAAGCCAGAATTGAAAATTATTTTTATGAGATAAATTGTTTTTTTTTTTACATTTTTTCTGAAAAAGAAAACTATTAAATTCGTTTTATTTCTCACATTATAACAATTTTTTACCCTTTTTATTCTTATTTTCAGCATTATTACACAAAATAAAGTCTTTATTACCAGAAAAATCACTTTAAAGACCTTCTTTTCTTCTTCAAGATAATTCTTTTTGTTAACAAAAAAATTGATTTATTCATCTTAAAGAAAATTATTCTTATTGTTTGAAGAAGGATAATTTTGATTAATAAAGTTTTAAAGTCATTTAAAAATTTTACTATGGAATTTTTTTTTATGTTTTTAGAGGAAATTTGATTTTTCAAAATAAAATATATTGAAGATATTTGGGAATTAGTTAATTTTATCTCTCAGAAAAATTCAAAAATATTTTTTTTCTGACAAAAATGAATTGAATAGTTATAAATATTCTTGTGAATAAGACCACAAAATTTGTTAAAAAATTATTCAAAAATTTTGTTGAATATTTTTTCATTTTTTGAAAATAAGAAAACAACCTATTTAAAACCTTCAAGAAAAAAAAATTTTTTTTGTTTAATAGATCCAAATTTAATTGAGAAACTTTTGTTAAACTTCTACCAAATATTCATTTATTTAAATCACCTACACCACAATTAGTTTTATTGTTTAATATTTGAATTGAACTAATAATAAAGAAAAAGAAACATCAAATAAAAAAATTTACTTTCAAAATCAATATTTTCCAACACAAAACGAACAATAATTTTTCCGATTTTCAAGAATTAACTTAATTGTTAATAAAAAATAATCTGTTACTTGTATTAATTTTAACTTGGAAACATGGAAATTTTGGATTTCAAAAAATGGAGTCAAATTAATAAATTGTTTAAATGAGGTAACCTCATCCAGTTCATAAGTCGAAACACAAATTACAAAACAAAAAAATTTCAAGATCTTGACAAGATTTTCTTTTATTTTTAAAAAATACTACCCCAATAAATTTAATTAATCAATAGTATTTCAACTGTTTCCTAGATTTTTTTAATTAGACCAATCATATTTTTTTTCTTTATTTTAACCAATTTCGGTTTTAAACCCTCGTATAATTTCTTCCGGCCCCCTTGCTTACATTTTTTATTAATTTTTCCTTTTAAGAAATTAATCTAACTGATGAGTTTAATTCTCATGAATAATCTTGAAACCTTTGATTTTACTCTTATATTTATTCAAGCGAACCTAAGTAAAATGAGTATCTGTTAGTGCAATTTACAAAAATTAATTAATAATAATAAAGTATAGAAAAATTATTCTATTTTTTTTTTTTGATTTAGATTTTAATCTCATTTTTTATTTTTATTCTTTAAGAAAATTTTTTATTTTTAAAATTCACAATTTAAAACTAATAAAATGATTAATAATTATTTTTCTTTATAAATGGAAAGAAGTAAAATCGAAAAGTTTGTACAAAAAAAATAGTGTACTCCCGAAAATAATTTATTAATATCTTGTTTATTATTGTGGTAATAGGGATTAAAACAAAAAAAGTTCAATAATAACAAAAAATTCCTTGAAAAAAATTTTTATTCATATTTTTTATTATTTACTTCTTTTTCTTCAATCAAAGCAAAGTATTCATATTTTACCCAGATTTTTTAATAAATCAAATTCACTTGTAGCTATTTTTTTAACAAGAACAAATCTTAATATCCTTTCATTTCGATTAAGCTATCTGCAATCTTACCAAAACCAATTTTTTTAAGGAATAACAAAACTTTAACTAGTGTTTGAATAATAAACGAGGGAAAAATTTTCATATTGTTTTTCCATTCTTCCTTTTATGAATAGAGTTTTCAAAGGAGGGTTGAATTTAAAATCTATTTTTTTTTTTTACAAAAGTCAGTTCAACTATTAACGAACAAACGTTCAACAAATTCAAGGCAGAGAACAATCACAAATTAAGGAACTGAATTTTGAATTTGTATTTTCACAATTTTTTTTTTATTAGAATTTGAATTTTGTACCTTAATTTGTGATTTTTTTTTGCGTTATAAATTTTGTTAAAAGTTTGTGTCTTAATAGTGAAACTGACTATATTATCTTTTTTTATGATCCATATCAGCATCAAAA
This sequence comes from Anaeramoeba flamelloides, assembly GCA_027625915.1. Lineage (NCBI taxonomy): Eukaryota > Anaeramoebidae > Anaeramoeba > Anaeramoeba flamelloides. The sequence goes on along the minus strand of JANTQA010000032.1, from coordinate 2,475,338 downwards.
AATCCTAGATGTAAGGATATGAAGAATTGAAAAACAAAAATGAGTTGAAAATATATCCAATTTAATTTTCAAATACCAGTAATTGATCAAGGAAGCCAATAATAAAAAAAAAATCTGATATGGTGCTGGTTCTGTTATTAAAAAGGACAAAAAAATGAAGTGAAAATATCCTCTCAATTATTATTCAAATACCAGTATTAATAGGCTATCTTGATCAATTGTAACAAACAACAAAATATTATTTTTTAAGATTTCCAATAATTACGCTGAACCATTTGAAAAGAAATATTTAGTTTAATGGGCTAAGTACTTTTTAAAAATTTTGAGAACCACATTTTATGCACTACTTAATTATATAAATAATTTTAATTATGTATAGAAAGGAGTAATTAAAGAAAATTTTATCAAACAAAATAAAAAAAAAGAAAAAAAATAATTATAATATTAATTAATAAATAATAGCATTTACATGACCCAGTTAATAAAAAAAATCGTTACATTCTACAAAATTTAAAAGAATAGAGTAAAATCAACAGTTGAACTCGATTCTTTTAAATTCTGGAAAAGCTGGGCACTCTACCACACTTTTAGTTATATTTTAAAGGATTTGAAAGAATTGAGCAAAATCCTTTATAATTTTGGAAAATCAGATTTAACTTTTTTTTTAATTTGAGGAATTTAAAAAAAAGTTTTGAAATCTACTTTTTATTTCTCGAATTATAAAAAAGTAGCGTTAGGTTTTCTTGCTTTTTCCTTTTATTTGGAATATATATATATATATTATTAGGTTTTCCTGAGTACTCTTTTTTTTTGGAAAAACCATAAATTTTTGTTAGGTTTTTTGAGTTTTCTATTTATTTGTGAAGTGTTCTAGGTTTTTTTTTGAGGTTTTCTATTTTATTTAGAAAATCTATTGATTTTCGTTAGTTTTTTTTTCAGTTTTCTATTTATTTGGAAAATCGATAAATTTTCATTAGGTGTTTTTGAGTTTTCGAAATAAACCGAAAATTTATTAAAATTTTCTGTTTATTTCAAAAAGTAAAAAAAAAAACCTAGAACACTTCACAAATAAAATAGTTTATCTTAAAAAAACCCATAACATTTCACAAATCAAGAGAAAACTCAAAAAAACATAGAACACTTAACTAATAAAATCGAAACATTAAGAAAATCTAGACACTCTACAACAAACCCCCAGAATTCACAAGAGAATCATTCAAATTATTTCTTTTACCCAATACATTAATATTTTAATCAATATAAGAGTGTCAGATATCCCAGTTTAATATATTTGTATATTAATTAAAACAAGGAAACCAAAAAAAAAAAAATGAATAATTGATCAAGAAAAAATATAAAAAAATAATTTATTTCTCGATCTTACCTGTAAAATCTGACATAATTACTTCTTCTTTACTTGTTTTTTTTTTAAATATTCATCGAAAAACTTGTGCATTGAAAAATTTGTTTAAAAATTACTTCCTTTTTTAAAAGAATTTCCCAAAATGAATATTAATTTACTTTTTCATTTAATTTAAGCAAGTTTAGTTTTGGCACAAGAAAATAGGATATTTTTTTAAACAGTACATCCGAAATAAATATTCATCTGATATATTTGATTGAATTGATAATTACATATTTTTGATTAAACTGAAAATTCAAAATAATTCTGAACCGCAATTGGAGATATTTATATCATTTTATTTTTTTCTTTAGGTTTGAATCTTATAGAGTAATTGATTTGTAATTTCAAGAACTCAAGCTATTTTCTTTTTAATCTTGGAAATAATATTCTTTATTTTGGTTTTGTTTGATAAAAATATTCGAAAATTGAATTTTGAAAGCAAGTTTGTATAAAGTATGTTATGTAATAATAAAAATAAATAGTAATTAAAGGATAATTCCAAGGGGATAAATTATTTGAACCTATCCAAATTAAGAAGATATAGAAAATAAATCCTCCAAAATAGGCTTTTATGGATTTTTTTTTATTTCATTTTTGATTTTAACAAATATATGTGGAAAGATGATCCTTCTTGTTTGGTTTTTTAAAAGAAAAGATTTGATTCAAAAATATACCTTCACATGTCAATTTTTTTGGTTTACTCTCTGATTGGTTTCAGGTATTCACATTAACAGTTTTCTAGATCGAAAATCTAACATAATTTAACCAAAAATTGAAATTCAAAAAAAAAAATTTTAAGATTCAACTCTGGTTTAATTTGGGTTCTTTTCACAAACAGAGTAACTGAAAGGTATTTTAATTTCAAAAGTTAAATTCCCCATTTTCGCTCAAAAAATCTTTCTTCTGTAAGGTTGTTGCAATGAAATATTCAAAATGGGTAAAAGGTAAATAGTTCCTTGAGATCTAAAAATATGTGGTCTCTTTTTGAGTTTTTTTGGTTTGAAAAATTTTATTTTTTATCAAGAGAATTTCAGACAATTTGTCCTTTGCAATTTAAAGTAAACACATCGTTTTTTTTTATTTTTTTATTTTTCCGTTTGATTCTTTTAGATTTTTATTGTTTTTCAAGAGCTTAATTCAAGTTTGAGATTAAAAGAGAGAAACTTATAATTCTAACCCAAAAGGAAACTAGAAAATTCTTGATTATCCTTAAGTTCAAAAATTTCAAGAGATTATTTTTTTCTAGTTTTCACTTTCTTCATAAAATTATTTTCTTCCAATTGTTGAGTTTAAAACAGTAATTTTTTTTGACCGTCAAATAGCAAAGATAAAAAGAATTGATTTTAGTTTTTTTTTGGTTAAAAATCCAATCATTTTTTCAAAACTCGCATTTTAATTTTTTTTTTATTTCTTTAATGGGAAAAACAGAAGAACTTTCAACAGTTACAAACCAAGATCGAAAATGGTGTAGCGAAACCCTACACATTGGCCTTGGAGATGAATTTTCTGAAATCTTGTGGGTCTATCAAATTGTTAAAAAAAAAAAAATACAAGTGCTTATTGCCATTACCAAAAACCGATTATTTATAATCCAAAAAAAAGCTTTCGGGAAAAAAGCCATCAAAGAAACTCTTCACCTTTTAGATCTAAAAGAACTTTATTGCCACGACGATCAAGAGGTAAAAATTATTTCTTTTATTCACAATTCATCATAACAACAAAAATTCAAAAAAAAAAAATAAGAAAAAAGAAAAAACCTATTGAGATTTTTTGGAATATAATAAACCTACCCAGTTTTCAACCAAGTTTATGCCAACGCTTTGTATCCATTTAAAGTAACCAAAATTTCTGAAACAAGTTTTTTAATTTGTAAAATAAACAAGAAAAGAAAAGATCTTGTGATTTTTTCAAAATTAAGAAATAAAAAACAAAACATTTCGTTTCGAAATTCATTTGAAAAAAGTAAGGATCAAAAAACTTGAAAACAGATCGACCAAACAGTATTAAGTGATGAACTTGAACAATTTCTTATCTGCCACACTTGTTATAACAACTACACTCAAGATTTTTTACCTTATAGCGCTTGTAATTTTCATGATTTAATTATCCAATGCAATCTTGATAAACCTTGATAATTACAAGATTAAATCAGAGGTATTTAATTTTGTTAACCTGAAAACAAATAACCATCCCTGAAAACAATTTTCAAATCAAAATCAATTGTCAAATCAGGTTCTAATTGTAAAATGGCACATTGTAAAAGGAAAAATTTCAAAATAATTTTGAACTTTATTTTTCACAGATGATCATTTGAGATGTCCGAAACTAAAAATTTTCAAACTGTAAATAATAGCTATTGTTCAACTCTTAAAGCCAATTCTATTTGAATAAAATTATAACATCAAAAAATCGAATAAATTCACTTTGACTACTGATAAATTCTAATAAATTTCAAAAAATTTTTAGTTCAATTTCCATTTTTATAAATCTTCGAACTGTTTATTATCAAACAGTCCATGAGAAAGAATATTTTGAAGAACAACTAATTTTACAGAGTTTCTTAACACTTGACTTCATAAAATGCTTTATTCAAAGCTTGAGAATAATATTTTCAAAAAGGAAAATCAAGTCAAAAATTCCAAACATAAATTGCAATTTATAGGTAATGTTTAGAACTGAACAAAAAAATAGAAAATTAAATTTCAAATTGGAAAAATTGAACAGTCTTAAATTTTGTTGGATTTGAAACATGCTTAAATCTTGGCTTAATTTGATGTTTTGAATTCTATTTGGATTCTAATAATTAATAGCCGACCCAACTTTTGGACTTGGTTTTTGTTTTAAAATTAAGGAAAAAAATTAATTAAAAAATATTAGGAACAAAGAAAACTTTTACTACTATTTTACAATTAAAATTGATTTGACACTTTTTTTCCAATTTGACAATTTTTTTACAGAAATGGTTATTTAATTTTCTTAAGGGACTAGTCTCTATTATTTTTTTTTTTGAACAATTTAAAAATAAGGATTTCTTATCTAGAAATTTGTTTAATATTGAAAATAAACAGGGGTTTCAAATCTAAAGTAATTAGCAAAAAATTTTCTCAATCTCTATTAAATTTAGGTAAAAAAATTTAATAGAGATTAGTCCCTCAAAAAAAAATCAAAAATTCTGCATTTATATAGCCATTTTAAAAAAGTGTGAGCAAAACAGTTTTTAATGTAAGACATTTTCACAAAAGTAGCGAAATCATTTTTTTATATTTCAAATAATATTCTCTTTGGAAGTATTTCTATTTATAAATTGGTAATATAAAATTAAAGCTGAATACTACCACTAATTGAACCAATGCCTATTATTTGTGTTTCAAAATATGTTGATCAAACCATTTGGAAAAAATGAAAAAAACCTTACACACTTTTGTTAAACTCAATTCCAAAAATTGGGGCACACCTTCAAAATCAATTTAATAATAAGAAAAGTGATATTTGACTCTTAAATAGAAACATTAGATATTAACAATCAATGTAAATAATTTTAAAGTTAATTATTTATCATTTTTTTTCATTATTTTTGGATTTTTGATTTTCAATAATTTTTTTGATTTTTTTTGTATTCTTTTTTTTCAAATAAAAAAAAAATTTTCTTTTTTTTTCAAAACTTTTCGAAAATCTCAAAATCACTTTAAAATGAAATTTAAAAGTTTTCATTCTGATCACAAAAAAAATTTTTTTTTTTCTCTCAAAAAGAAAAAAGATTCTTTTTTTATCGAGAAAAAATTTTTTAAAAAAAAATCATGATATGGGGTGCTAGAGCGCATTGCCTACAAACAGACCTTATTATCATTAATGGAAGTGTGAATACTGAATGTATTATTAATGATATTATCAAAAAAATCAAATGTAATTCAACTCGCTAATTCAGAATATGGTGAATTGAAATGGATTTTCCAAAAGGATGGAGCTTGTCCACATACTTCAAAAAAAAACTCAAACTTACTTAAATCGGGGATGTAATGTTCTGGACCCTTGACCCCCAATTCCACAAATTTAAATCCAATTGGGAATTTATGGATACTAAACTGAAAAATTGTAACCAAAAAACGAAGAAGAATTTTTAAAATTTTCACTAATGTATGGAATACTTTGAGTTTGGAAACCTAAGAAAATTAGTAAACTCTATATTTAAAAGGATAGATTTAGTTATCAAAAGACAAGCTGAATCTATTAATAGTTTTTATTAATTTTTCTTTCAATAAAAATGGATTTTTTGGTAACCGTGTTCCAAAAATAGGGGCACACTTTTTTTTATTTTTTCTTTTTTATTTTTCGAATTGAATTTTAAATTTACTATAAAATATATAAATAGTATTAATTAAATATTTTCAGATCTTTTATTATTTTAATGTTTAAGTATTATGTATTTTGGAGTATATTTTTATTAATGCAATTTTTTTATATGTCCCATTTTTTGGAATTGAGTTTATATAAAACGAGATATGGTCAATTTCAATAAAAAATGGGCAATATGTTAAGGGTACAATCAACATTTTAAATAACCACAAATGTAGCTATAAAAATTTCATTCTATTGGAAATTCTCTCACGATTAAACCTCTTTAGGAAAACAAATTTACAAGATCAAAAAGAAATTAAGAATTACCAATTTTTAACGCTTGAAAAATATCATATAAATATGAGAACATAAACATTTATATATTTTACTATGATATAGTTCCAGGATAAAAATAAAAATTGTCCATTTTTTTGTCATTTTTTTTTCAATCTCCTTTTTCAAAAACACCCATCAACAAAAGGTTCTCTGAAATGTAAAAATGGTTACTATTCAAATCTAGCCAAACACTTGGTTCAAAACTATAACCTAAAGATATTCCAAAAAAGTTAATTTTTAAAAAAAATGACAAAAAAAAACGCCATTTTTTGCTTTTATACTGGGACTAGGGCTTTAAAGTATGTAATGCCTTGCCGACATACAAATTGAATTCACATTAAGAATGGGTAAATGGTAGTTAATGATTCTGGATATTTAAATAGTTATAATTAGAGAAACAAGTTTAATCTGAATATTTTAAAATAAATTTCACCCCACTTTTTTGGAAATAACTTTGTTCCAAAATAAGATTTATTGAAGTCTATCATCAATTTTATAAATACTTTTGAGAATCTAATTTTTGTTCAAATTTTTTTCGAATGAACTGAAAATTTTTTCAATTTTATTTAATTTCAATATTTGAATTTTAATTGTTCCCTGTTATTACAAACATTTCAACTCTACTATAAAAAGTTATAAGTTTCTGTAATTTCTGTGATTTCTTTTCTTTTGAAATTGAATTTTTGTCTTTGTTTATTACAACAAATTAAAATTCTCTTATGGTTTAACCACAGAAACAGAAAATTTTCTTTGGTGATATGATATAAATTGAATTTTCTATTTCATAAAAGACAATTTTATTTCAGACAGCCAACTGCATGTCTTATAACTTTTCAGGATAGGGCTGCAATGACTATATTTTAATATCTTTTAAATGATTGATGAATTTTTTCTTTCTTAATTCAAGTTTATACAACTGTTCCAATCCTCTCTTGAAAATTTTAAAATACATATATATTAAATGTCTATTTTGAAAATTTATAAGACATAAAAATTGGTTGTCTTTTAGAAAATTGTCTCTAATTAAATAGAAAACGCAATTTCTATCATATTATAAAAGAAAAATTTCAATTCCTTACATCAATAAGAAAGATTTTTTAATTTCAAACATCATAAATGAAAAAAATTGAATTTCGTAAGGAAATAAAATTACAGAAATCACCCAAACTTAAAAGTATTTTTAGATTGTTGATTTTAAATTGTTTAAACCAAAATTTTTCAAATTTTGTAATTTGAAGATCTCTTATTAATGTATATTTTTCAGTTAATTTGTTTGCAAAATTTCAAAAACCAAACGATAGAACTTAAATTTTTTTCCCTCTTTAATTGTAAAATTAACGGTTTAACCGAACCTGTCAGAACCACTTCCAGTTTGTGAAACATGATAAAAATTTATAACAGAAAAACAATTTCTATGTTTTATACATTTTCAAGATGGGGTTGGAACGGTTTTATAAACTCGAATGAAAAGAAAAAAAAAGTTTATCAATTATTCTAGTGTATCTAAACTAAAATTCAGAAATTTTCCACACAGTTAAAACTGCCCAAACAAACACAATAATACAATTTCCTAAAAATTTGGAAAAATAATTTTGATTTATGAAAAATTTGAAAAGCATTTTTTTGTCTCTTTTAGTTTTTTGTTTTCATTTCATTTTTTGAATTACATAACTTTTTTTGTTTGATCAAAATTTTTTTTCAAAGATTGATATTAGGTTAAAGTTGAGTTGTTACAAATAGAAAAACTCAAATAAAATTAGTTGATAGTATCTAATCATTTGATCGATCAATATTCCTAAGAGAATTTAAACAAATTTACCAAAGTATTTTTTTGTTTTGCTCTCTCCAAAATTTTTGACAACTCCAATAATTTATTAGTATTGATAATTATTTATTTTTTGTTTTGCGAGTATTGTAATTTATAAACAATTATTAGTATTTCAATTCGTGAATGATTCTAAACTATTTTTCCATTTAAAGGGGCCAGTTGTAATGGGTGAAATACATGTGTTTAAAGGGTTTGCATAGATATTAGAAGAAAAAATTTTATTTTGGAAATTTTCAAAATTGAAACCATTTTTTCACATTTTTGCTTTTTTTTTTTTCGATTTTTTTTTTACACCTAATTCAGTTGCAAAATTTTGTTTTATTGCAAGATCAATAGTCACTTGGTGAAAATGAGTTATTATAAGGTTCTTGAAACCATGGAAATTATTGTTGAGAAATCATATTGATTTCTATTGGAATTCTATTCGATCTTTGATCCTGATATTTAATTAATAAATGTGAAAAAAATTCACTTCATATTCATTTCCTTTTTCAAATAGAGACCACAAATACCAACACACACTTTTTGGGGACTTGATTTGTAAAAGAAAAGTATGGAAAATGAAGTGAAAAATTGTTTCCTATTTATTATTCAAATACCAGCAGAAGGTCAAAACGAACATCGTTGTTTTTCTCAATAGATTCCTAAGAATTTGAGGTTTTTCAATTTTTTTGAAAATTTATTGATTAATTAGTTTTTTTTCAGACATATATCAACAATTCTTTGATGTGTATTATTCTACTTATTTCTTATTTTTTCTTCAAAGGTCAATTATATATAATAATTGATATTTGTAAAAATGTTTTTTTTTGGATACCCCTTTGACTGAAACAGAGTTTAATTTGGATATTTCTTCGAGAATTGATTAAAAAAGATTTTTTTTTCAAAAATTGAATTTTGCTGTGTTAAAAATTTTGAATTGGGGTTTATTTCAGATCTGGTGCAAACGACTTGTATTATTTCCCAAAATTTCACTGTATTTGAGTGATACACACCCAAGATGAAATTGCTGTAATAGAGAAACATTTTACAAGTACAATGTTTATTTTTCTTTTCTTTTCTCAAATTTAATTTTCAGAGTATATATTTTGAAATAATTTTATGTTGAATAACATGAATATCTAAGGTATTTTAAAAAATCTTTTCATTTTGCATAGAAACAATATAGACAATATAAACAATCGAAATAAAACTTGAAAAATATTTAATAAAAGTTTAAATTCCCATTATTTAAAAAAATTACTAAACATTTGAAAGAAACATTTTTTAAGAATGAAACTTCAAATATTTTATTCATTTTACTTTGAATTCTGCTTCAAGTATTAATTTTTTACGATTTATCCTATTTTAATTTTAATTCAATATTTATTTTATAAATTTTCAAAATTTATTTTATTTCTTTTTCCAAAAAAATTAAATAGATATGAAAGCAATTTAAATCATTTTTAGCTTTAAAATATGATTAAAAATTCAAATATTTGAAATATTTATTATTTTGATAAATGATAAAAAAAGAATTTAAATATATTTCAAGAATTGAAAAATTATTTTTTCAAAGGAATATTTGAAATACTTTTATACCATTTCCCATAAAATCTTCAGAAACAGCTGAATATGATGAAATAAAGAAAAATATCAAATAATTCTGAAAGAAAATAGAAAAATAAAGATTATTTTTTAAAAAGACACATAAAAACTAATGAATAATCTTTTATAATAATATGATCTTTTTTAAAAAAATATAAATTATTGAGATAAATTAACCCAATCCAAAATGCAAAAATAGAATATAAAAAAAAATGAAAAAAAATATTTTTAAAGATTAGAATTGAACATCACTGTTGATATAGATGAAAAATTGAAAGTTTTTTTTTTTTTTTTTTATTGTAATTTAAGGGAGGAGTTTAGAATTCCTCTTGTTTGCCCGAATTCCTAAACTTGAATTTAGAAATCGTATAATAGATTCAAACATACTCTTATTATCTACTAAAGCTAATAAAGATATTGAATCTTGTTTATTAATAATATTATAAATATTATTATTATTTAAAATAAGTGAAAAATTATTTTTTCTAATTCAGAAATCCAGATTTTCCGATTATTTTCATAGGCTGGGCAGTTCCAGAGAAAATGATCCAAATCTTCAATGATATCCAAATCTTTATTTATTTTACACAATTGACAAAATTGTGATTTATTTTTGTTCATAAAATAAGAATATCTATTAAGATAATTTGTATAATTTCTTAACTTTAGAATAGAAGTTGAACCCTTCCATTTTAAATATTTTTGCTGTTTGTTAATATTACCCTGTATCAAAATTATTTTCAAATAATTTTGTACTTTCCAACTTGGACTATTTTTTAATTGGTTAATTCTGTAAACTTCGAGTTCAGATTCTAATTCTTTTAAATTTCGAGCTTTCCAATTAATGTTTTCTGTTTCTTTTTCTCTGAAGGGGAGAAGATTTATTAATTTATCAAATCCCAAAATTTTTAATTTTTGAATTAATTTGAATTTTCTTTTTGTAAATTGTGATTCTTGCCAAATCAATTTTTGCTTCAGTTTTATAGATAAGTCTTGGGGAATGTGGGTTTATTAAAAAGCGATTCTGTGATTTTCTTATTAATCCAAATATCAATTTTTTTTGAAATCGGATTCTGTAAAGTCAAATATCTCCAACCCATATAATAGTTGACTATGTAAAACGGCTTTAAAGAATTGAATTTTTAACCCATTAGAAAAATTCCTTTCTTTAACAATATGTAGGATTTTTTCAAAATTATTATTGACCTTATCCAAGTTAAATTTTAGATGAGTTTTTTTATCTAACCAAATACCAAGATATAAAATTTCTTTTGGTATTAGGGTTTTTTTTGTTTTATCATCATTTGGATTCATTCCAAAATCTTTTATTATTTTATATATTTTTTGTAATTGATAATTTATTTCAATCATTGATCCTTTCATTATTAATATCAAATCATCAGCAAACATCTGTACGTGTATTGCTAGTGAATTGATTTTTTCTAAAAGAAAATGAGAAATAAAACCAAATAATAGAGGAGATAATGGATCTCCTTGGTAAACACCTATTCCTTCCTTTGAGTAATAAGCAAGTAGAAACATTTTTAAAATTTCATTTTTTGATAAATTTTTTAATTGAGTGATAAATCAATGAATGATGAATAGAGTCAAAACATTTTTGAATATCAATTGTAACTATATATACATTTTCATTTTTTCTTTGTTTTTTCTATAATTTTTTTATATTTATATAATAAATTCAAAACAGCAATCCGTGTATCTATTTTTTTCTTAAATCCAAATTGTTTTTTTTGATACTATGTCCCAAGAATCTTGTATCCCAGTATATAATAATTTAAGAAAAAAATCTTGGGAGTGTTTTGTTTATGGAAATGGGTCTATAATTAAGTGGGACCCCTCATCTCCTGATTTATGAATGAATAATATATTTCTTTTTTTTGATAAAATTAATATTTTTTTGAGAAATATCTTGTATCCAATTTAGAAATATTTTTTGAATTGTAATTAGAAAATTTTCATAATTTAAATAAAATTCGTTACTTTGATTTTTACTTGATTTATAATGTTTAATTTTGTCAAAATCTTGAACTGATTTATTTTTCTGATATTTAATTAATTCTTCAATTTTGGCAACTGAGAATATTTCTTTAATTTCTAAATCAAATAAATTTTCTTTATCTAAATAATAATTTTTTATAAAATTTTTTATATATTTTTTGGTTTTTTACTTATTGATTTGACATAATTAAAATAGGATTTTTCCAAATTATTATTATTTAAAATCATTTTTTTTGAAGATTCTCTTATCCGGCTAAGTTTTTTCCAAAAATTATAATTACTTTCGAATTCCATATTAATTTGATCAATTAGTTTTCGATACTTATTATTATTTCTATCTTTAATTTCTTTTATCAACTCTTTATTATCATAAACTCTGTTAATCAAACTAAATAATTTTAATTCATTTTTAGGTATATTCAAAACTACTCTATCTTTCATTATAAATTGTTTTTTAAACTTTTTGAAGATAGATTCTGTTACTTTATAATTATTATTTTTAAAAAATAGATTGAAATTTTTTTGAAAATTAAATACATCTTTTATACAATATGTTTTTTTAATTTCCCATTTTTTATTAATATTAAATTGATTTAATATTGCGTTATGGTCACTAATTGTATTTTTAATAGAAATTGATTTATTTTTTTTTAAAATTTTATTATTTGTGATGAAATAATCTAAATTGTTTTCATTCCGACTTGGTCTATTATTTGAAATTATTTTAAAATTATAAAGTGAAAATTGTTTAATTTGAATCTCATTTAAATTAAAATCACCCCCGATAATGGTTTTGTGGAATTGATATTGTTGTAAAATATTTTTAATTTTTTTATAAAAAACTAAATTTCTATCATATCTTTTATATAAATTAATTATAATATAATCTGTGAATTGTATCCCCATTATATCCGGATCTGGAACTAATATTTCTCTTGTAAAATCTTTAAAAATATTTTTTTACAATTATTAGTAAACCACCTTTTCTATTTTTATCACCATAAGATTTTTTTAGTTATTGAGAAATAATTTATAAAATATGGCGTTTTTTGTAATTTTTGTTTCTTGAATTAAACAAATATCTATATTATATTTTAATAAAAAAAGATTCTAAAATTGCAATTTTATTTTTATCATTTAATCCCCCGAATATTGAATGATAAGATTTTTATATTAATAAGTTTATCGTTATATTCTCTTTTTTTTCCTTTTAGTAATAAAGATTTTTTATTTTTTTGAAAGTAAAAAATATATAAGTTTCAAAAATTGAAAGTTTTTAAAAGTTCATTTTTGAAAATGAAAAATTCATAAGATTCAAAAATATTTTTAAGAATTTTGAAGTAGGATTAACCTTAATAGTTTAATTTAAAAATTAAACAAAGTTTCTGTAATTTCTATGATATTAAGATTTTAAAATTAATCTTATTTTGAGTAATTAAATTATCAAAATTGGAAATAAATAAAAATAAAATATATTTAATAATATTGCGCAATGTAACAATATGAAAATAAATTAAAAATGTATATCCTATTAAAATAACTTTATCTTTAAAATAGAATTTACACCTTTTTTCTTTTCTTTCAAAAATATAATTCATTTCAACTGAAAGTTTCTTCTTTAATAATTCTCTTTACAATTAAATATGTATTTCCATCAAAAAAAAAATCAAAAAAAAACAATAAAAAAAACAACAACAAAAACAAAAAAAAATAACAACAAAAACAAAAAGTTCAAATTAATTTTCCATCCAAATACCACTTATCGATTTTCGACCCCAATTACACCATCATTAACAAAAAACTTAATGTCAAGGGTAACTGAAGTTACCTCTGGCTTCCCGCCACAAATGCTACCAAACATTAACATGGACAATGGAAGATATGACGAGTTAATGTCTGACATGCCGATCATTGATCCAGGCGAAGGCTTTTTGATCGTCTATATAGCCATTCGGGATTATTATAATTACACTAACAAAATTGAGCTGCAGAGCGAAATGTCGATGAACGAAACTGATTTACAAGTCCGGAAATTAATCAAGCAATCCATTGAAAGGAACGAACCGAAAATTGATTTAGATCAAGTGGAGTTCCAGTCCGAAAAGGAATATAAACTAATTTTAAAGCATTTATTTACTGCGCTTCGATTTAACACATGGTTTGAGAATTTAAAATTTACCAAAACAAACGAATATGTTTCAAATTTTTTAATGTTATTCGCTGGTTCGTTCTGGTATTACCATCCATGGGTATGCCTAAACTTCTCAAATTTAGGATTGACACGTGGCTTTTCCTATTTGGGGGAGCAGATGATTAATGTGTCTAAGCGTATTAAAGAAATTGGATTGACTGATGATGAATTTTATGAAACAAATGAAAAAAGGAAGAATAAAAAAGGCAACAAGGAAAATAATGATAATAATAATCCAAATAAAGAATATAATTCTTTAAATAATAACCCAAATAATAACATTCATAAGCAATTATTAGAAACATTAAATTTGCAATATGCGGAACAAAAAAACAAAAAAAAAAAAAATAAAAAAAAAAAAAAATTATCCAAAAAGGCGATCGAAAAACAAAAAAAAATCCAAAAGGAAATAGAAAGAAGAATCGAGGAGGAATTATCCGAGAAGGGTCCCATTGAAATTATTCTGGAGGATCTTAATTTTTCAAAAAACAATATTGATAGTGAGGATTTAAGGGGATTTTGTAAAATATTCAAATATTTGGGCACCAATTGTTTGAATTCAATCGACTTTAGCGAATGCAAATTGAAGGGCAAAGGCATTACAATATTATTTGAATCTTTAATTAAGAATATTGAATCGACGTGTACCTTGAACGACATCAATTTAGCAGAAAACAAATTTAATCTGTCGGCAACCAAGGCATTCATCAAATGGTTTGAAAAGTTAAAATGCACCCCAAAGGAGGATTTAATCGATATAAATCGAGATTTGAACTTAAGAAATTCCAATATTTCAATCTTGCATATAATACCAGTTTTGTCTTTCAAGCATTCCAGAATCACTACTTTAGATATTAGTGGTTGTGGAATTGATGAAGCATCTGCCACGGGCCTTTCAAATGTAATAAAAAACACGGATTGCCTTCATGATCTCAATTTGTCCGCCACAAACTTCCCTAATGATAAATTTGGTTTGTTGCTCTCATCAATGAAGGCAAATATTAACGATTTACAATTTTTTTTCAGATTTAATGACAATTACCTTGGGGTGGAAGGCGCCGAGGAATTTAAAAAAATTGTGATTAAAGATCAAAAATGCTTTTTAATTGGATTAGAAATTAACCAAAATTGGCTCAAAAGCCAAGGAATCAAATATATTTGCGAGGCACTTGAAAAGCAAAAAATAAAATCTCTTTCAATTTCTGAAAATGTTGAAAGAGCAAATGACGGCGAAATTGCTGGATTTGCCCTCGCGACATTATTGAAAAGGAATAAACATTTGGAGACAATAATCTGCAGGGGGGAAGATAACAAATATATCGGCGCAGAGATTCGCCATTTATTAATTGAATTGATTTATAACAGCACTTTAAAATCCCTCGACATCACCGGCAATAAAATGGGCAATTCTGGCTGCAATTGCCTTGCTAACGCAATTCGAAATAACATTTCATTAACCAGCCTTAAATTTGATGAAAACGACTTCACTTTACATGGATTCGTAGATTTGGCTGAAAACTATCATTGGAACGATTCTTTATTTGATTTGCAATTCCCTCAATTGGATTATTTAAACACCAAGAAAATTATTTCTCAATTAATTTTTGAGAAAAAAATGGAATTGGAGAATTTATTAGAAAAAAATGTAAAAAGTTTGAAATCAAATATCGATAAAAATCATGAAAAAAAAAATAAAAATTTTAAAATCATCGACCAAAATGGCATTAATAAATTAAAAAAAGAAAAAATGGAAAAGAATTTAATGAACACAAAAAAAAAAATTGAAAAATAAATTTATTTTAATTTTTTTTTTTTTATTGACTTTTTATTTTTTTATATTTTGATTTTATTTTAGATTTGAATTTCAAAATATTTGTTTATTATTATTATTGATTGAAGAAATGTAAATTATACTCTAAATTCCCTTTTACTTTTATTTCATCAAAGGTAATTTAAGCCTAAAATCCTAGATTTCACGATTGTTCAAGGGAAAAGAACATACACAAAATTTTGTTATGTTTATAAAGCAAAAACCAAAAATTTGAAAAGAAAAAAAGAAAAAGAAAAAAAAAAGAATTTTAAAAAGGGTTTTATAAAAAGCAATTCATAAAAAATCAAAAAAAAAAAAAACAATGCTATCTTTGAATAAAGAATACCCGAAATCACAGCAACGATACTTTTGATAAATTTAATTAAATTAAATTTGATAATTAAAGTTGAATTTTCATTTGGAGATAGTTTTTTAATCGTTGTAATTTCTTAATTTTGTTTTTTGATCTTTGTTTGCTTTAAACACAGGTTATTTTTTGCCTTTTCTTTTTCGTTTTTATTTTCAAATAACTCATACTTTCATATTTTAGTGTCTCAGTATTAGCATGTAACCACTTGATCTTTTTCCTTTGTAACTTTTCTTCCAAATATAAAGAAGATTCAGTTAGGATAAAAATTGAAAAATATAAAATATTTGTTTATTCAAATTCAAATAAAAAGCCTTTCATTTTTCTAGCAATAAAAGTAAATTGAATAAATTAAACTATTTTTCTTGAAAATTGCAAACTAAAATACGTAGTTACTCAATCAGAAAAATAAAAAATTTCATATTGATCTTCAATTGAAAAAAATCTGAAAATTCCAATAGAAATCCTATTGATTTTTCTACAATCATTTTCATAGTTTTAACAACATTAAAATCAAAGTTTTTTGTTTTCTCATAAGAGATCTTGCAATTAGAAATAAATTCACAAATTATTATACGTCACCAAGACCTAAAAAACACTAAAAATGGAAAACTGATCAAATACCTTCCATTAATAAAATTAAAAAAACTAAATGAAGAAATAAAAATAAATAGAGTTTCTATTTAACTTTTTCTTGAAAACATTTTTTGCCCAAATAATTGAATTCAAAGTTGAAATTATGTATATTTTCAGAGTCACTATCTTATTTTAACTCATTTACAAAAAAAAAAAAAAATAAATTATGGGAATTTATTTTCACAAAAGTGACTATTTGGTCTTCAAATGTTGTTATTATTTTTAAATGGCTAATTTTAAAAAAAAGTTAACTAAAAAGATAAACCCTCTGGAAAAATATTCTAATTTAATATATTAACTTATTCTTTGATTTCAGAATTTTCTCAACCCCAAATTTTCAAAAAAAATTAAAAAAGTGAAAAGTAATTTCAAAAATATTTTCGATATTCGAAAGTTGAGAATGTTTTTATTCTAAAAAAATTTATCCCAGTGTTTAATTGAATTAATTTATGAACTTAGATTTCGAAAAATATTAATCAGAAAAAAATTGTGCTTAATTTTAATGAGTATATATATGGAAAAAAATTGAAAAAAATCAAAATGTGAAAAATTGAAAAAATGTGAAAAAATGTGAAAAAATGATTTCAATTTTGAAATTTCGGATAGAAAATTTTCTTCTAATATATATTCAACCTCTTTAAACAAAGGTTATTCACTTCATTATAGCTTGGTACATTTGACTTGGATCTTGTTTAAAATACAATTAATAATAATAAGTTTGATAATATTTTGCTTGTTATTTTTTAAAAAAACAATTATAAAGGAATAAAATTAAAAAAAAAAAAAAAAAAAATTGTTATGATATAATTCAGGTTATAATTTTTGTTAGTTCAGTTTTGAGAAAATTATTCAATTTTTTTTTAATTTTTAAATCAAAGTGTTTAACAAAATTAATGAAGAAAAAAGGAAAATTAGATTGTGAAAAAGTGTACTAATAATAAAAAATGAATTTTCACATTCGAGATATTGGTAAAAAATTTTTATTAATTTATGAAATTATTCAAGAATTTGGAAGGAATCCTAATATTAGATAAAACTTTAAAATCAGATTAATTATTTGAAATAAAGTATTTGGTTATTTGGATTGAAAAAGAGAAACATTTACAAAAAAACTTTAAAAAGGTAAAAGAAAATTGAAGAAAATTCAATAACGATTTTAAACCAAAAAAAAAACATAAAAAATAGTAAAAGGAGTAAAATTATTAATGTTTTAATCAATACACTTTGGTCAATTATTTTATGGATAGTAATTTTCAATCTAACCCAAAAATATTTTGACTCGATTGGTGTTTGGATAATTCAAAAATCACAAAATTTTTAAAAATCAATACACATTCCCCAAGAATAATTCAAAAAACAGAAATAAAAAATAGATCAAGCCATAATATCGATCTATAAAAGAAGATTTAAACTCAAAAATAAATTAGCAATTCTTGGTTTTGAACACATATAAAAAATTAAAAATTTTCAAAAAAAAAATAAAAAAAATATTGATTGGAAAGTAGAAAGTTTAAAACTACTAGATGCGAATCTTAACCAATTGAGAGAAAACTTAATAATAAATAGATCTGAATAGAAACGCCAGGAATATTTAAAAATTATTATTTATAATAACAATATAATAAAACAATCTAGTCAATTTATTGTTAATTTAAGAAATAAACAAAAAAAAATTCAAAATTGTCTTCAATTTTTAAAATTAAATAAAAATTAAATGAAATAAAATATTTAAAAAGGAAATGTTTCTACTTCCATCTTAAAACTAAAAAAATTCACAAATTATCTAAAAAGATATTCTTATACTTATGATAAAAATAAATACAAAATAAAATCTTGCAATTTATCCAAAAAATATTCCAGTCTAGAAATTATTGAAGATATCGATTTTCTTTGGGACTGTCCATTCTATAAAGAAAAAGGAAAAATTTGGATTAAATATTTAATCCCAATTGAAAAAAAAATAATCAAAAATAATCTTCTTGATATTTTTCAAAATAAAAACTCATAACTATCTTATCATTAACTACACAAGTGTGAATATGAAGACCTTAAAAAATAGAGTTTTTTTTATATCTTTTTACAGATAAAAACAGAGTTTCACACATTTATCCAAATTTTAGTAAGAGTAAAACAAATATTCTTTTTGAAAAAATAACAAAAACTTTTCAAAAAAATTCTTTTTTACTTTTTTTTTTGTCAATACTAAACATGTAATTTCTCTTATTTTTAGGTTTTAATAATATACGATTCCTGATCTATAAAAAAAATAAGAAGCGAACAAAAAAGAAAAATACACTGTCGGGGAATCGAACCCCGATCAAGACGATGGCAACGTCCCATTCTGCCATTGAACCAACAGTGTTTTTTACATTGAGAGTAACATTTTATACATGATTAAGTATTTAGATTATTACTTAATTGTTTCTAAAAAAACATTTTTTCAACAATTACGAACATTTTTTAATCCCTCACATATTAAATAATTTCAAACTGAACAAATAATTGTTTGATTACAAAAAATTAATTTATTACTTAATAAATAAAGAAGCGGAGTATATAGATAATTATTTATAAATATATCAACTGAAACATGAAATTCAAAACAATAAAAATGATCTATAAAAATAAAATTTCTAAAAACCAATTTATAACATAATATAATCTATAAAATCTGATTTATTACTAATTAATAATATTGTATTATAATACGATTATTCGTCGGCCAATCATTTGTTTATAAAATATTTGATAAAGGAATTTACTCTCTATTATAACAGAATTTTATTAAAGAATTATTCAAACTTATTTTCATTTAATTCAACTAATTCTAGTTTTTATTTCTAAAAATACGATGCTTATTAAATTTCCATTCACAAATAAAGATCTATTTGACAAATTTTATTATTATCAATTTTTTAAGGCGTGAGTTATTACTATGAAATTTTTTTTAAACTGAAATCGAAAAAAACTTTTTGGTAATTTTTATGAGTACCTAACAACAATCAAAAGTCAACCAACCTATGATGTAAGATCAATCTCCAAAAATCAACAACCAAATACAATGACATTTTTAGAAAAAACCCGAAAGAGTGACAATCAATTTCCAATTATAATGGCTAACATATATACAATTTTGAAAACAGTTATGTCAGTTTTGAAGAATCAATCTTTCACGCTTTTTGAGTTCTCGGTGGATTTTTTTTTTCTTTTTTTTCAATACCCAGATAAGTTATTATTTTCTCGTAAGAATATTACATAATCCGTACTTTGTTAAATTTTTAGAGGAAACATAATAACCACAAATCAAATTAAATTAAACATTGTGGAAAAAAAGTGAAACCATTGTGGAAAATAATTGAAAAACGGTTTTTAATTGGTAACATTACAAAAAATCAAAAGTAAGATCAACTAAAAAAAGAATCAATAAATAAATAAAGACAAAATGAAAGATTCACCACAATAACACTTTTTTAATACTATCTTTTGATATAATCCTTTTTTTCCTTTGGTTTATCAATTATTAAAAATTTGTTCAAAAAATTGACTATTTTTGCGATCTCCAAAATTACTCCCACAATTTCAATAATCAAGTAGATTTAAATTGTGTTTGTTGGGTTGATTGAAAATAATATAATGGATTATAACTTGAAGTTAATTGGTTTCTTCTTTTAATTGGTTTTACTTTTTGTTTTCAGTAATGTTCCCAATGAAAAAATGTGCTTCATTTTTTTTCTACAACAACAAATTAACTGATTATGTGCTTTAAGTTAATAATCTGTTTCAAATTGAAGAAATTTAACCCTTTTGAAATTTATAAAAAGAAATAAGTAGTTTTTTTTTTAAATTTGATTTTAAGTAATTGAGAATGATTTTACTTTTTTTTTTTATTTAGTGAATTTTTTGGCATTGTGATTTCTTTTAAACTTTTTTTTTTCTTAATTTAATTTTTAGTTTATATGAGATATCTGAACTTTTTTTTTTATTGAATTGAATTTTTTGTCAAAATGATCTAATGAAATTTTTTTTTATGATTTGAATTTTGTCAATTAAAATATGGGCTATTTCAGAATACCCATTTTATGTCTCAGGTCACCCCCTGAATATGGAGCAAATCTACGAAAATGACTAGACCCTTAAAATTAAAAACTCTAAAATATTTCTATATCATGATTGAAATTTTTTCTCTCATTTTTTCCATTATTTTCGGTTGAATTTTGTGTTTAGCTGTTTTTTGATTCCAAGAATTTAATCCCTATGTTTTATTTTTTGAAATAGTATTCTTTATTTTCTTTTTGTTTGATAAAAAATATTTGCGAATTGAATTTTTACAACCATATTTGTATAAAAATGTTTTATAAAATAATATTAAATAGTAATGGGGTGACAAATTCAATGTTATAAATTGTTTGGGTTTATATAAATTAAATAGATAAAGAAAACAGAAATCTTCAAAAATAGGTTTTTATCGATTTTTTTTTTTTTCATTCTTGATTCCAACAAATTTTTATTGAAAATGAGAAATTTCCTGTTTGGAATTCTTAAAGAAAAGATTTGTTCCAAATAAACACATTTTTTGTGTTTATTTTATTTTTTTTTTTTTGATTGATTTCACCACTTCGTATATTCAACACATTTCTAGATCCAAAACCAAATTTAATAAAATCAAAAATTTAATCAAAAAAAAAAATGTTCAAAAAATTAAAAAAATGAAAGACTCAACTCCAAATTACTTTGGGTTTACTTTATTTTCACAAATAGAGTAGCAAATGGGGTTTATGTTTTAAAGTTTCAATATCTGGTGGCATTCAAAAAAAAATATTTTAGTTTCTTTTAATATTTTTTTCAAATTTATTGGTAAAAAATTTAAAAGTATTTTTTATAAATTTAAGGCGTTATTTTGATTAATTCAAAAATATTTTAAATTTATTAGAGATATTTAAAAAGTTGAGTCAATTATTTTAACTATTGAAGTAGTATTTTATACTTTAAATTGAAAAAAATTATTTTATTTTAGATTTTTCCGTTAGGTTTTTTTTTATTTTTTAAATAAACTGAAAATTTCTTAAATTTTTATGTTTATTTCTTAAATCAAAAAAAAGCTAGGCACTCAACAGCACTCTACGGAAACTTTCAGTTATATTATCCAAAATTAAAAGAATAGAATAAAATCTTTGAATTCACTCAATTTTTTTGAATTCTTAAAAAATGTGGTTAATTTTACTTGAGTATTGTTATTTTTTGCACAATCAACATATTTTACCAAGACAAAACCAAAAACCCCAAGAAAACCTAATTTATAGATGTTTTTTATTCCCAAAATAAAAATATAATTTCAAAATTTAAAAAAAAAATTACAATAATTTTTAAAAACTTGTATAAAGATATATTTTTTTGATTAAAAGAACAGTTCAAATCAATTTTTTCTTTTTGTTGAATAAAAAAATCTGAGAAAAAGAACCAAAAAATAGAATCAAAAATTATCCCAAAATACTTTTTATAAACCTATAAAATTCAACTTAAAATATAAAAAAAATATTACTTTTAATTTTATTATTTCTAAACTCTTATTTAATGGCACCATCTTTATAATTTTAATGAATTCATCATATCCCAAATATAAAATGTATCAATAGACTTTACAATTATTTTTCAACTTTACAAAGATTTTCAAACATATAAAACAAATTCAAATAAATAATTCTAAAAATAATAATAAATAATATATTATGTAAAATAACTTTTTCAATCAGAACAGTTCGTTGTTGATTCTCTTTAATAGTCTGAATATAAAATATTACATAATCTTTTATATTTCATGAAATTTGTTCAATTATTTAAGAATAAAATAAATGAACAATTTTTTCGATCTTCAAAAATTTTGTACAGTCAGTTCCACTATTAAGATACAAACTTCAACAAAAATTCAGGTACAATCAAAAACCTAAATTAAGGTACAAAATTTAGATTCTAGTAAAATAATTTGTGTAACAAAAAATTCCAAATTTTGTGCCTTGATGTGAGATTTTTTTATGCCTTAAATTTTGATGAAAGTTTGTGTCTTAAAAGTGAAACTGACTATATTTGATTTATTTTACAGGTATTTTTAAAATAATATTAAAAATTTTCATTTTTTATTTGTTCATATAAACTCTCTGAATTTTTAAAAAGTGAGATTTTATAAAATAAAAAAAGTTTTACATTTTTTATTTGTCAAATGTAAAAATTCAAAAAAAAAACTCTCCTGATCTTTTTACTACCAATTAATTGTAAAAAATGTAATTATATTTGAAAATAGAAATTTCTTTCTCCAAATTTTATAAATTAGTTTGTTTATTAAGGTTTAGTTGAGTATTTTTGTATATAAAATGTACTATTATCTTTGTGAAAACAATAAATAAAAGTTCCAAATAAGAACTTAGAGAATAATTCAGAACTCGGGGAGTGTTGGTTTATTTTAATTTCCCTTTGACTTTTCAAAAAGTATTTTTTTTTTCGATGGAAATAAGACAAAAAAATTATTAATATCAATTTTAATAACCACATCAAAAAAAAATGGTATTGTATAGCGCTTGTCGGGAATTTTTTATCAAAGCTCTTATGGTTAGAAAACTTCAGGTAATAAAGAAAATATAGTAAAAATAAAGTGAAAACAAAAAATCACTAAAATAGTAAAAATATATATATAAATTCGGGCACCCAGTGTCCCACTTCAAGAGGACAGTGGAAAACCAATTATTAATCACAGAATCTGGAATTTTTATCTATAATTGATAAATTTTCTATCGGGTTTTTGCTCCTCATGTGTATTCATGAGAAGTGTTGTAAAGTGCCTAGCTTTTTTTTAATTTAAGAAATTAAAAGAAAATTTAAGAAATTTTCTTTTTATTTCTCAAATTAAAAAAAAGTTAACTGCAGTTTTCCAGAATTAGTAATAATTTAATAAAATCAAGGATTTTATTCAATTCTTTCAAATCCTGGAAAACGTAACGACAGTGGATAGTTTCTATTTGTTCATGAAAATGATAATTTTATTTTTTATATATATTTTAATTATTTTTCTTCTTCTCCTTTTTTTCTATTTGATGATTTTTCTTTAATTACTCCTTTCTATAAATAAATAAAAAAATGGTATTTTTAAAAAGATTTTTAAAAGAAATTTTTTTAAAAAAATAACTTTAAGGGATTTACAAGTGCAATTCAAATTTTTGAACATTTCAAATGTTGAAAATCAACTCCAAAAAAAGTTTAGAACAGCTTGGGAAATTGTTTTGTCTTTGATCTATTTGAAATCAAAATTATGAAATATTTATATCAATTTTTGTTAGTAAATAATAAAGGCGAAAATTATTGCAATTCTGAAAAGTTCACATTTTTTTGACAAAGAAATTATCGTTCAGTTATTTTAACTGAGATTATATTCAACTCTTTCAAGAACGTTTTTATCACATAATTTTCATTTTTTAGAACTGAAAACTCCGTTCTCAATAAAAGTAGAATACTCTTCCTTTTTTGACAACCAGTATTCTTTGTTTCATTTTAGAAATAATTCAACTAAAGTTAGCTTTTTTCAAAAAAACCATTTCAAAAATTTCATTTTTTTAAATTTGTTATTTTTGTTTATTTCAAAGTTTATAATTTTAAGATTTAATAATCATGAGTTTAATTCTCTTAGCTGACGAGGTTTGTAAATCAAGTTCGTATTTTTATGGGTATGTTTGCTTGGATCAATTCTTTTTAAAATTTTAATTTTCTATTTCTTGTTGATTTATTCAGAAATTAAACGCCTTTAACGCAATTACACTTACTTAAATCATAATGAAACAACAAAAAAACAAAAAAGATTTTTTAGGAACAGCTGTTGCATTAGTTTTTTGCTGTTTTAGGTTCTGCTTATGGTGTTGCTAAAAGTGGGTAAGCTTTTTTTCAAATTCTTTTTTATAAAAAAAAAAAAATAGAAAAAAAAAGAAAAAATTTATTTTTTTTTTTTTTTTTCCTTTTTATTTTTGTTGATGTTCCTTTTTTAAAAACCTTGTTTTTTATTTTTTTTTTTTCTTCAATGTCTTTTTAGTGTTGGAATATGTGCAACTGGTGTAATTCGACCAGAACAAGTGATGAAATATGTAATCCCAGCTATCATGGCATCCATTGTCGGAATTTATGGATTAATTATTGCTGTTGTCATTGGTACAACACTTGATGAAACAAATTATTCTTCTTATAAGTCCTTTGCAGATCTCAGTGCAGGATTAAGTGTTGGGCTCTCTGGAATCGGGGCAGGCGTTTCATTGGGTATTGTCGGTGATGCAGGTGTTCGTGCATCAGCACAACAACCCAGAGTATTCACAGGAATGATGTTAATCTTAATTTTTGCAGAAGCACTCGGTATCTATGGCTTAATTGTTGGTTTGATTCTAAGTCAAAGAACAACAAATGTGAAATGTACAGCTGCAGTGTAAAATTGAAATTCCTTTCATACACCCTCTCAAATTTTTATTTATTTATTTTTTTTTTTTAATTTCATACTTTTATTTTTTTAAAAAAGACACAAAACAACCAAGAAGTTTATACACAAAAATTTAAAAATCATGAAATACATTTTTTTATTTGACACTAACAAGATCAAGATTAACTTTATAAAAAAAAAAAAAAAACCAATAACCTAAAAATTTTTACTTTTTTCCTTTTTATTATATTTTTTTTGAAAGAATTTCATATTTTTGATTATTTTCAGCTTGAATAAATTTTAAAATGTTTTATTGACGTTTCTTTCAATTTCCTTTATGATACACAATTGATTTATTTCAAAGTAATCCAATTGAAAAATGAGCATGATCTTGAGATTTTAGATTATTATTTCCATTTAGGAAAAAAAGCTGAAACAGGCTAAAAAAGTTTCAAAACGATTTTTAATTGGGAACAGAAACCTTAATAGAACCTGTAAACGAAAAAGTAAAATCAATCAAAAGAAGAAACAAATTAACGTTGAAAGAATAATTTATTATATTATTTTAAATCAAATCAAAAATATCAATTTGGTCTACTTTTTTATTGAAATCCTAATAGCTGTTTTGTAGATCTCAAAAATATTCAAATTTTTCATCAAAATTTTAATCCAGCAGTTCGAACCTTATCGTGAAAATTTATAAGACATAGAAATTGATATTCTATTCTGAAAATTGTATCCAGCATCACAAACCGTAAAATGGTTATGAAAGTTTATAATAAACCGTAAAATTTATAAAAAAACAAAAACAATTAAGTTTTATCCTATTTTTTGTTAATTTGGATTCGAAAATTGGCATAGAAATGATAAAAAAATTTACATTAATGTGGATCTTCGATTTCTAGTTGTGTAACAAACTCAGGTTTTGACAATTTTAAATCAAAGATCAAAAAAGGTTTTCGAGTTTATGTGAATTCCTATGATTACTTTTGAAATTGAATTTTTTTCTATTTTCTTCAAAAAAAAATCTCTTGGAATGTTAGAGTAATCGAATTTTTTAACTTATGATAGAAATTGAATTTTCTATGTCATAAAACACAATTTTATAATAGACAAGCAATTTCTAAATAGTATAAATTTTCATAACAGTGTTTTATAGCAGCAATAATTCAACCAAAGAAAAACTATAATTATTGGTATACTAAAAAACTAAACACTTATTGTGTTTAACCCCCCAATTGATCATGAAACATTTATTTTCTCTTTTATTAATCAAAATTGCTTTTCATTTTCGATCTGGATTCCATTTTTCAATCTTGCTGAACTTTTTTTCTCAAATGATTTACGATAAATCTAGTATAAAAAAGTGTTTATTTCAATTTTTTTTTACATTCAATATTGCCTTCAAATATTTTTTTTTTTACAAATTGTATATTATGATCATCCAAAGATCCTATCCATTTTTATTTAATCAAGTGTAAATATGAATATGTAAAAAATTGAGTTTTTAAATTTTTGTGAGATAATTAAACACATAAACATCTTGCTCTGGAAATTGTAAACAGTTGGTACCATGCTTAATAATAGTTTGAAATTAATAATCGTTTTTATACAAAAATGTAAAAATAATTAGATTTTTTTTTTTTTTTTTGATCTTTAAAATAAAATCAGTTTAATTCATTCTACTTTTTTTGATAAAAATTATAATTAATTTAAATAATTGTATTATTATATTAATGTCACTCACAAATTTATAGATCAAGATGAATATTTCTTCCACTAAACATTTGATAGTTTTTTGAATTTGTCTATATAAACAGTAATAATAAATAACTAAAGAATTCTATCAAAGATATTATTGAAAATAAAGATTCATAATTTATCTTATTATTAGTAGATAAGAAAGATAATTATGGGTCTTTATTGAAATTTCGAAACAAAAATTTTGAACAATTAAAAAAACCTAACGAGAAGTGTCATAGAGTGTCTTTGAATACCCAAGTTTTTCAGAATTCAAAAGAATTGAATAAAATCTTTGATTTAAAACCGTTCTTATAAACTCAGGAAAAGTGCTTTAGGTTTTCGTGGGTTTTCTGTTTATTTTGAAAATTGATATATCTTCGTTAAAGTTTTTTTACTTTTTGAAATAAACCTGTGACACTCCACAGATAAAATAGAAAACTTAGCAAAACATAATGTGAAGTGTATAGGTATTTTTTTTTAATTTTTTGGAATAAACTGAAATTTTATTAAAATTTCTGTTTATTTAAAAAATTAAAAAAAAAATTAGAGAAAAAAGCAAAAAATAAAAAACCAAATAAAAATTTCCAATATAAATACAGTTAGTTTCACTTTTAAGACATAAAATTTCAACTAAATTTAAGGTGCATCATTTTCAAATATGTGTGAACCTTTGATAAATATTCACAAAAAAACTGAAAAACAATAATTTGCTGAGAAAATGAAAAAATAATATTATTATTATTTCAGTAATGAGACAATACCTACCTTGAAAATAAACAATGATTTTTGGATAAATCTCAAAAGTCATATATTTTGAGATCTCTTTTTCAAAAACGGATCACAAAAACCAGAATATTTTTTCACATAATTTAATAAAAAAAAATTACGTTCTAAATTTTTGTGAACATTTTTTCTCTACCAAATATACTGGTTTTAATCAACTTTGAAGCAATATAATAATTAATTTTTTAGTCTTGTTTTAAAAATTTTTTCACAAATAATTTGCGAATTGGAAAAAAAAATTCACAAAAAATGAAAAAGGTTGAAAATGGGTAATTTTTTATAGTTGTCAACTATGTAACAAATTAATTTTTATATTTTTTATTTTTGTATATTTATATTAATTTTGTAGTTTAATTAATTGACCATTAATTTAATTTAATAAGAATATTCTTTGATTTCAAGAAATAAAAATTATAATTATTTGAAAAAAAAAAGATAAATAATAATTCATATTAAAATTTAATTTCAATACAGTCGATTTGACTATTAGTAATTACGGGGCAATATGGGCATTTGAATTTAGTTTTTCCATTTTCAAGAAGAGTTTTCATAGACGATTTTGAAATTACATGGCCACACTTTAACAAAACAGGTGGATTTTTTTGAGTGGAGCGTTCTTTGGAAACAGGACAAATAAAGGATGAATGGAATTTAAAATTATTGGCAACTGGTATTTCCATTGGCAATTCGTCTCCTGTTTTTTATTGGAATTAGCCCTGAAACTTTTTTCAAAACTGAAACAGCAGATTCCCCGGCTTGGCATAATAATTCTAAAGGAGAGTGTGACGGAATTTCCGCAACTAAACAGTAAATTTCTATAAATTCAGAATGTAATTGTAACCAAACTGATCCATCAAACAATTCTGGGAATCTTCTTTTCGCAAAGTCATTTGAATAAACAAGGCAACCAGCCAATTGTTTAATTTCTTTCATATGGGTCAAAGCAAATTTTTTAAACCACTTCTGAGAATATTTTATTGCTTCTTTTATTTCATTTTTCAAAAGTATATTTAAATAAAACGCCTTATGCAATTTAAATTCAAAGGAGTGTGTCCTTTTAATGATTTGTTTTTTGTTGGGTATTGTTTTTTTTGACTATTTTCTTTTCCTTTTCCTTTTCCTTTCTCTTTTTCATCTTGTTCTTCATCTTTTTCAATTTCTATTTCAATTTCAATTTCTTTTTCTTTTTTGTTCTTCTTTTTTTATTTCGATTTCTTTTTCCATTTTGATTTCTGTTTCATTTTTGCTTGTCTCTTGAATTAACTTTTTTTTTACTTCTTTTTCTTTAACACTATCTTTTTCTCGGAGTTGTAGTGTTTGGTGAACCCAATTTAATGCGCTGCTTATATCTCTTTGATCTAATTGGTTAAGAATTTGATGCATTTGAACCATTAAACCACGAAAGCCTTCTGGGATTTTGGATCCAGAATCCTGAACAAATTGATCAGCAAGCTCAAAATCACCAATACGATACAAATGCTCTGCAATAAGCTGATCAATTAATTCCCTTTCTAATTTTTTGGATGTTAAAAAAGGAATTTCATTTGATGGTAAACTTACTAAATGCTTACCAACTTTACTTAGCACACGATGGTAGTCCTTTTGTGATTTTTTTATTGTAATGTCTCTCTTTTCTTCATGCAACGAATCTTTCCATTCATTCAGAATTTGAAACATCATTTCTTCGTCCTCAGACATTGCAGAAACAAACTCAACAGCACTTTCTAAAGATTCTAATGTGAACCTTAATTGAGTGTCTGTTTCTTGTAAAGTTTTTTGGTGAGTTGTTTTTAATTCTTCAATTAAAATTTCCATTTTTTAATTTATGGTTTTTTTCTTTTTTTTTTGATTGAAAACAAAAGAGAAAGGTTTTTTTGTTTTTGTTTATTTTTTGGTTTGTATTTTGCTTCAATAATAAATACCACAAGTCAATTATGTTAAAAATTAAGATGTTTTTTTTTTGATTAGATTTCAAAGTCAAAAGTTTTTATTTGAAGTGGAAAATTATGGATTGATTAAAAAATAAAAACAAAAAAAGAGAAAAATGATTTTTAGGAATTTGATATTTATAGCTTTTTTTTGATATTTTGAGTAAAACTACGAGAGACATTTTTTTTGTTTTCCTCCTACACACCACAAACGGGTTTAAAAAATTTTTTTTGGATTATTTTTGCTCTTATTTTTAATCTATTTTTTTTTTGTTGAAATCATTATTAAAATATATTCCTAAATTAAATATAAATCAATTAAAATAAGGAATAAATTTCATTTATAGGCTAACCGATTCTTTTATTATCAACAAAAATCAATAATTACCATTTAGTCACAGTTTTTCGTCTTCACATGAGTAAATTTGATTTATTTTCAAAACATAGTATTTAGTGTTTAATCTTGTACAAGAAATAGGAAAGATAAGATAATAACAAACAATTATTTAAGAACAATTCTCTTATATATATGAAAAATGATTAATTATAGGATTAACGTTCTAAATGAATTCTTCAAGTACGAATCAAATGCTACTCTTTCAATATAGTTAAGACACTTAAAATCTCCACCCAAAAAATAAAATAAATAATTTTTACTAAAAATAGAGTTTTTTTAGATTTTATTATTTGTTTTTTTGTAATTATTCCACTTATGGTAAAGTTTAAATTAATCAAAGTTTTGATTTATGGGTAAATAAATCAATTTTACTAAATTATAAATACTTATCAACAGATTTCTGACCAAAATAAAAAAACTAATTGAATTAATAAATTATTAAGTGTATTTCTCACTTATTGGTGACAAGGGCAAAAAAGAAGAACAAACAAGAAAAACCAAAAAACTCTATTTTTGCATAATTTTTTTTTTTTTTAATCTTTCGACAAAGGATCATAAAAATCCCCAACAAAATGAAATGAGAGAATTTTTGGTGTGTCCTAAGAATTTGTTTGATATACCCATCCTTAAACTTTTATTTTAAGCAAATTAATTTTATATTTTAAATTTTTTGATTCTCGAATAATGATCCATTAGTTGCACTGTTCTATTATTTTGTGTTTTAATGAAAAAATCAAAATAAACTTTAATAAAGAAATTATTATTCAGGAATCAATTCCAACCTTACTGATATTGTAGTTTTTTAAATATTATCAAAAGAATTTGAAATAAAACAATATTTATACATTATAGACATTTGATAATATTTATTTATATAAATTTTGTTGTTCAATAAATATTGGTATTTAGTATTGAATAGATATTTCCAACTTTTTTTATTATTATTATAATTACTTATAACCAATATACAATTCATTTTTTGAATGAAATTTGGGGATTATTCTTTTTTATAACCAAATATGTTCTATTTTTTTTAGAAACAATAACAACAAAAATTAACAATTCTAATTCAAATCAGTAGGCAGAAAAATCAAATAAAAAAAAAACTGAAAATATATTTCTTTAAAAAAACTTCCTTTTGTCAAACGAATGAGGATAAATATCTCTCAAATTAATATTTTAAATTTTTTTTTGTAATTAAATTTAAATTATCATTACTCAGAATTGGTAGATCTCTAATTTTTAAAGTAAATTTGATGGGCCAAATCTAATTTCTTGTGTTAATCATCGAATAATTTCAAATAAATAAAACTGTATTTAACGATATATATATATATATATATATATATATATTATAAGATTTGATTAGCCTCTAAAATTTTTATTTTTAGTAAAACAAAATTGAATTTTTGAAAAAAAAATCAAATTAAATTATTCAATTAACCAATACAAATTAGAACTACTGACATGATTGAATATGTATAATTATTTAATAATTACAAATACTGGTAAACCAAAAAATAAATAATTCCCAAAAAAGCTTTCTCTATCCTTTTAAATCTAAAAAAAAAATTAATAAATAAAAAAATATTATTTCCTATAATTTTGGAGTGTGAATAAGCAAAAAGATGTATTTGTAAATTTATTGAAATTTATATTCATAAATATTGATCGATCAAAGGTAAGGTACTCTAAATTTATTTTAATTTGATTTAATCTATTTCAAAGAATTCAACTTTTACTAAATATCAATTCTTGTAAAAATTTCAATCAAAATAATTTCAAGATTAATATTTAACATTTTGTATTGCTATAATTATTTCATTCGAATTTACCATAATTCAGTCTACTTTTTTAAATTTAAATTTGGATTTGTGATTGTGATTGAAAAGAATTTTGATTGTAAGAGATTTCATTAGAAATTATGTTGTAATTTTATTAATGTCAAATTTAGTTTGCAAATTGGAATTTTGAAAAAAAAAATTATTTGATCGATTAATAAACAGGTCAGAAATTCTTTGTTTATTATTTATTTTTGAAGGGATAATTTCAATTTTAAATGTTTTACAAATTCTTTTGATTTTTATGAAACGACCTTGATTAAAAATTTATGGTTTATTTTTCCTCTATTTGGAATTAATTTGTTATTTTTCTCAAGAAAGGAATGATTGTGTGAGTTTCTTCTCTATAAAAGTTCTGATCATTAAAGTATGGAAAGTTTTTTTAACCTCAAAATGTTGTTCTGCAATTTTCAATTTTTAGTGTTTCTTCATTAGGTAATATATTCACCTATTTTGGAAATATATCAAAACTAAAGAAATATTTTAAGAGGTGTGTTGTTATAGTTGTTGTTGGGTGTGAGTTTTGGAGATCATTTTTATTGTCTCTCTTTGAAATTTTGCGAATTTTTGATTTTTTTTAATGGTCAAAAATTACTTTGATTTTTAAAAAAGTTTTTAATTTAATAAATAAATTTACAAATTGAAATAGAGCTAAATAAAATACTCAAAATGAATTCTACTGAGATGAAATTGAATTAGTATTTAAAAAAGAATTATTTCAGATTTCTAAGAATACTTATTATTGGATATTTTTTGAGATTGGTGAATGGGATTATTTTTACAATAAAACCCCTTTATTTAATATTTTGAAGAACTGATAGATCTGGCATTTTTCTTCTTATAATTCTAGTAGTATTTGGAATAATAAAATCAAATAATGAATTTTATCAAAATTGGTTCATTATTAAAGAATTGCCAAAAAAATGTAGGTCGACCCAATGAGAACAACTTACGAAAGTTTTTATGTTTTAAACTAGAATTTACCTTTTTAAGATTTTTCTTGAGGATCAATCAAATTGATTTGCTTGAAAAAATATTTGATAATTTTATTTTGATAATAAACCAATAAGGAAATAAAAGAAGATAGAATTTTGATTGTTAACAAAAGAAATAAAACAAAAATTGTGTTGTAAAACTTTTTTTTTTTATTTCTTTTCTTTGGAAGCGGGAAAAAAAAACAAATAAAAAAAGTTTTTTGTATGGTTTTAATTATTTTTTTTTTCTTTTTGATCGCAAAGTTACTTTGGAAGTTTAAAACGAATTTCAATTAAAAACACTTCGTATTGAGTGATCTTGTTATTTTGTTTTTTTTTTTTCAAAAGAATAAGGGAATTTAAAGAAGAACACCTTTTCCAACGTTTTTGTTTTCTTGTTTTTTGTTTTTTTCCGTTTTTTCATCCTTTTTTTCATCTTTGTTTTGGGTATAGCCAATATTGTATTTTTTTTGGTATTCACTAATTTCTTCGTTTTTCTTTTCTAATTGTTTTTTTAAAGTGTCTACTAATTCTTGGCTCTAAATAATAAAAAATAATGAATAAAAGAAAAAAAAAAGAAACAAAAAGTAAAAAAAAAATTAAAAACAAGACTGAAAACAAACAAGCAAAGTTTTTGTTTCAAATCAAAAAAAAAAAAAATAAAGTAGTCTTGAAAGACAAAAAAAATTTTTAAAAAAAAAATATTATTTACTATTTTTAATTCTTCTGTTAATCCTTCACGGATCTGTTCAGTATTTTTTTCAACAAGAATGTTGTCTACAAGTCTCCAACACCTTCTATTTTTATCAACACCCTTGATTTCAGTTAAAACAATTGTATGTTCTTTGACTGAATATTCTGCTTCACTAATTTGGTTCATCAGTGCAGTTCTTTGTTGAGTTTTTTTTTTATACAAGTCAAGTATCTCTTCTTTGGTTTGTGGTTCTTGTTCTTTTTTTTTTTTTTTTTTTTTCTTTTTTTTCATTCTTTTCATTCTTTTCTGTTTTTTCATTTTTTTCATCCTTTTCATTCACTTCTTCGTTTGGATCTAAATCAGTTACAATTGGCTTTTCATTTTCAGTGCTCATTGGATGTTGTCAAAGTATTAAAATTTAATCAAAAACAAGTGTTTTCACAGAATTTAAATTGAAAAAAATGAAAAATTTCAATATTCTTTAAATCACTATTTTAGTTTATTTTCAACCAAACATTTATTATATAAATATAATTCACATCCTTTTTCATTGGAAATTGTTTAAGTAGTATTAGATTCTTTTGAAGGGACCAAATTCTTGTATCAAATTTTGAATCTCACTTTCTTTTTCTCCTACTTGAATACATTTCTATAAGTTTAGCAGTTCATATTAATAAATTTAACTTAATTTTGAGAGATAATAACCTTTTTTTGATTCAAAACAAATGAAATTATATCAAATAGAAAAGTTTTCTTATTACTTAAATATTGATTAATTTGGAAGAAACTTTTACTATTTATTCCAAAAAAAAAAGAATATTTTATTGTATTTTTTTGGGGGTAGTTTAACCACAATATTCTTCAAAGTTCCTGTTTTTTTTTTTATTTTTTAATTTTAATGTGTAGACTTGGCCCAAATACCTCAAAAATTGAACAAAAAGAAAAATTTAAAAATGATACTTTGATATATTAAAGTATTTCATTATTTATTGAAAGAAAGGAGCAAATAAAGAAAATTTTATCAAAATAAAAAAAAAACTGATCAAGTAAAGAATAAATAAGTTATCAAAATAAAAAATAATAATTTCAACCCCATGTACAAGTTAAAAACATACCCACTGTCATCAAATTTTTTATATTTTTGAAATTGAAAGAAAATTTCTAAAATTTTCTTTTCATTTCTGAAAATAAAAAAAATTTAGTTAACTTTACCAAAATTTAAAAGAATTGAGTAAATCTTTGATTTTACTCTATTCTTTGGAATCATGGAAAAGTTAGACATTCTACAACACTTTTTGTTACACTTTCGTTTGATTTTCGAGAATTTTAAAGAATTGATAAAAATCATAGAAGTCACCTAATTCTATTAGATTAAGAAAAAAATCATAGAATTACAAAACACTCAACAACACATTTCCAGAATTCATAGGTGGGGTAAAAAAACCCATAGAAAGATAATCAATAATAAATAAAAATTCTACCATTTGTTATTAATAATTGTTATTCATATTTATTGTTTTTTTTTTTAAATTTGAAAGGATTAAGTTAAATCTTTGAATTAATTCATTTTTTTTTTTTTTTCAAATTAAAACAAATCTAGAAAACAACTCTTAAATCGGGGCTATAGGTACCCGATTATATATATATATATATATATATATATATATATATATAGAATTCATTTCCAAAAAAGTTGGGGATTTTTTTTACATTTCATAAATAAATAAAATTTATTAGTAGGGGTATTGATCAATTATCAATCCCAACTTAAGTTTAATATTAATACCGATTGAATCTGCAACCAAAGTTGTAATTTCAAAATATTTTAATTGAAATATTACCAAAAAATGAAAAAAACAATATCACTTTTTTTTGGACAAAACAATGTACAACCAATTTCAATAAAAACCTGGAAATATCGAAAGGGTACAAATTATTTTTTAAACAATAAAATGCAGTTATATGTTTTCAATTCTATTTGAAAATTTGGGAAATTAAAAAAATTCATGAAAATGATTTTTATGATCAAAAAGAAAATAATAAATTCTAATTTTCACCCCAAAAAAATATCAGATAAAATCAATATTACCTAATAACAAAAATACTATTGATTGTAATAAAAATAAAGGGAACAAAATAATGATTTAGTTTTCAGCTAAAAGGTTTTAAAATCCTTTAAATCGGTTTACATTCTATATGTCAGTTGAAAATATATAATTTCTCTTCTAGAATGGGGTAATTTGATGATTTATTTAAATTATTGGAATGTAATTATTTGGGAAAGCTGAATCAAATATTTGATCTTTTTATTTTGTAAATTAACACGAAGATAATTTTTTATTAATCTTCAACTTAATCTTTATCGGAAAAAAAATCACAAGATAAAACTGTTCACACCACAGCAGACTTATATATTCATAAAAGCCATCGAAACCAAATAATAAACCCCAAAATACAAAAAATAATTACAAGAACAAATGGGAAATCATAAAAAGATGGTTTGAGTAAGAATAAATGATTTATTTTAATTATTAATTATTTAATTCAAAATGAACAAAAATCACAATATAAACAACCACCCACAAACTTTTTACTTATCATTTCTTCAAACAAGCTTGAAATTTTGGAAAAATAAGAAACAAAATATTTTATTTTTTTACTTTATTCTTTTGCTTGGAATTTAAAAAACTTACGTAATAATGTCTAAAAGTAATTTTTTTCAAGAAGTTTCTGAATCGAACAGTTCAGCCACTTCAGAGACTTCTTCAGAAGAGATCTCATCACAAGATCAAGATTCAGAAATGATTTCATCAACAAACCAAAAATTAAAAGAAACAGAAATCGAAATAATAGAGGAAGAAAAAGGAGAAGGAGAAGGAGAAGGAGAAGGTGTCGAATTAGAATTAAATTCTGGCTCTGATGAATATGCTGTTGGTGAAGAAGGATCACTTTCACAAATCTCTGATCTTTTAGGAGCGAACATTGAAGAATTCCAAGACTTTGTGTTACCGACCGAAGAAGAACTAACATTAGAGAAACAAATGGGAGCAGATTTAGAGAAATTACGTGAACGTATCAATAAAGTTATTTCAATTTTATTAAATTTTAGCATCTTACGTAAGAAAGGAGTTCCTCGTAAAGAATATGTCACACAATTAAAATATGACCTGGGGATGTATTATGGATACAACGAATTCTTGTTGGGACTCTTTTTTGATTTGCTTCCTTTGAACGAGTTGGTTGAATTCCTTGAAGCCAATGAAAAGCCAAGGCCTGTGACCATCAGAACAAACACCTTAAAAACAAGAAGAAGCGATCTTGCAAAAGCCTTATTGAATCGTGGTGTCAATTTGGATCCACTGAGCAAATGGAGCTCTGTTGGGCTTATTATTTATGAGTCACAGGTGCCAATTGGTGCAACACCAGAATACCTTGCAGGGCATTATATGCTTCAAAGTGCTTCCTCTTTCATCCCCATTGTTGCCCTCCAGCCAAAAGAAAATGAAAAAATTCTCGATATGTGTGCTGCACCAGGTGGTAAAACTACATATATTGCTCAGCTCATGAGAAATACAGGAACTCTTATTGCAAATGACCCTCAACGTGAAAGACTTACCTCACTTGTCTCAAATTGCCATCGAATGGGTAAATTTTTTGTTTTTTTAACTGTTTTTTGGTGTATTTTTCAATTACGAATCAGTATGAATTTCAAAATTTCTGCGTAAGGGGATAGTCTCTATTACTTTTATTTTTTTACCAATTTCTAAATAAGGGTTCCTTATCTAGAAATATGTTTAATATTAAAAACAAACAGGGCTTTTCAAATCTCAGTAATTGGTAAAAAATTTTCTCAATCTCTATTATATTTAGGTAAAAAATTTAAAAGAGATTAGTCCCTTAAAAAAATATTTTGGATTTTCTCTGGTAAAATGATATTATTTTTTGAAAAGATCACCTCACTTTTCGTTCAATAGAATATTTTTTTTTTTACTTTTACTTTTGCTGATAAATTTCAAATAATTAGATAATTGTTTTCATGTCCCCCCTGATTGATAAAATATCAAGGGATAAGTCAAAAAAGTAATTTTGTTGGAAATTTCATTGATCATAATATTAATTACAATAATAATTCATAAAAAAAGTGAAAAAAAAATGTTTGTTTAATTTTAATAAAGTATTAAACCAAAACAAGTAATTTCTGATAATTGACTTAAAATTTTAAAATTCTCACAAAAATTTTTTTAATTTTGTGAAATGTACCAAGAATTGGAAAATATAATTCTCTAAAATCAATTTGAATTTAATAAATATTCAAATTTGTGCACTCGTAAAGTTTTTCAATTTCAAATATCTTTTCTACAAAATGTTGACTTGATATAAAACGATACTTCAATTATCTTCAATCTTATTGAGAATAGAAAAATAAGCAAAATCAAAAAAAAAAAAAAAGAAGAAAAAACAAGATTTTAAAAAAGAAATAAAAAACCTTCCTAAAAATTTTTTTCGATTTTAACAAAATATAAATAATTCAAGTCATAAAATTAACGATTATTCCAAAATTACTTGATCTTTCCTTAAAGATTAAGAACAAGAAATAAGAATTATCATATAATTTAATAATTAAACAAGAACTTTTTGTCACATTCCACTTTTTTTCTAACTTTTTTTTGATATCTCAAAATTTATTTATTGGGTATGAACGAAAATTTTTCTAATATATATGGACGAATTCAAATTAATGTACAAAACAATTTAATTCATTTTCCATTTTTGTAAATTTTTTTACATAGCTTTGAACAAAGATTTTATTGTTTTAAATGTTAATAAACTATATAAAATTATTTGTTCTTCAAAATGTTTTTAGTGACAGAATGTTTTGAAAGTAGAGTTAATAAATTCATTAAAAAATGAAATTGAAAAAAAGTTTTGGATATCTTTTTGAATTTATATATATATACGTGTGCATGTTTTTGTGTAATGTGTGAGTGTTTATATGCTTGCACAACTTAATAATTTAAAATTTAATTAACCAATCATTTCTTTCTATCTCTCTTACTATCCTTATTTATTACACAAATTAAAATCAAATTGATTATATTTGAAATAACAATAGGTGTGACGAATTGTACTGTTGTTCAATACGATGGAAGACAATTTCCAAAGGTAATGGGGGGATTTGATCGAGTTTTAATAGATTCACCATGTTTAGGTCTCGGTGTAATTGCAAGAGACAATTCGATAAAAATCTCCAAAAATAAAGATGAAATTTGGAAAATTGTTCAATTACAAAAGCAATTACTGCTAAGTGCGATAGATTCGGTAAATGCAAAATCCAAAACGGGTGGTGTTATTGTGTATTCCACATGTTCCCTTTCCGTTGAAGAAAATGAATGGGTTGTTAATTATGCTTTAAAAAAGCGTAATGTAAAGCTTGTTGAAACAGGTATCTCCTTTGGTGACCCAGGTATTCCAAAATCTAAATATAGAAGATTCCACCCTTCAATTAAATTGTGTAAAAGAATTTACCCACACAAATTAAATATGGATGGTTTTTTTATTGCCAAATTTATAAAATATTCAAATGAAATTCCAAAACCAAAAACAAATGATCAAAATGAAAATAAAAATAATAAGAAAAGAAATAATCAAAATAAAAATAAAAATAAAAAAAATATTAATTTAAATAATTTATTAATATTGAATAAGAATAATAATCTTGATAAAACACTAAATGACAAAGAAAAAAAACAACCACAAACAAATCGAAAAAGAAAATTTAAAAAATTAAAAGAAGAAGAAAACAAAAAAAATGATACAGAAAAAAAGGAAGAAAAGAAAAAAGGACAAGGTAAGAAAAAAAAAGTTGAAAAGATAGAAATTGAAACAAAGAAGGAAAAGTCGCCAATCAAAAGCAAAAAGAAAAATGAAAAACTCAAGAAAAATGAAAAAAAGAAAAAAAACACTCCAAAAAAGGACAACAAAAAGATAGAAACCGAATCAGGGATGGAAAAAACAAAGAAAAATGAACAACCTAAGAAAAAAAACACGCCTAATAAAAAAAAAAAGAAAAATGAAAAACCAAAGAAAAAAAGCACACCAAAGAAAAAAACACCAAAAAACGAAAATAAAAAAAAAGATTTTACAAGTAATGATAAAAAAAAAAATGAGAAAAAGAAGGAAAAACCAACTCAGAAAAATGAAAAGTCAAAAAAAAAAAACACACCAAAAAAGGAAAAGAAAAAGATAGAAACTGTAAAACCAAAGCAAAAATCAGCAAAAAAACAAAAAACAACAAAGAAAAATGAAACCAAACAAAAAGAAAAATCACCAAAGAAAACAAAAAAAAAAGAAAAGAAAGTAACTCCAAAGAAAATGAAAGAAAAAAAAGTCAACAAAAAGAAAAAAACACCAAAATGGGAAAATAAAAAGATAGAAACTGAAAAACAGAAGAAAAAAACACCAAAAAAACAAAAGAAGAAAGAAGAAAAGAATAAGAAGAAAAACAAAAAAGGAGAAAAGAAAAAAGAATCCACAAAAAAATCTCCAAAAAACGTAAAAAGTAAAAAAACAAATAAAAACCAAAAAAAGGAGAAACAAACTAAAAAAAAAAGAAGAAATCTTAAAAAATAATCTATTTAAAAATAATTAACAATTGAATTTTTTTATATTCATTTTATTAAAAAAATTTATTATTTTATTATTAGCTTTCACTTCGGCATACTTTTCCTTATAGATTTTTTTGATTTCTTTTCTTTTCTTTTTTTTTTAATCATAGTATAAATATTTAATCAATATTATAGATGTTGTTATCAAAAATAACTTTAATAAAATATAATACTAAAATTTTTATTTTATAGAATTGAAATTATATATATTTTCTTTGTTGTTATTTTTTAGTTATAATTTTCATTTTAGAAATTATGGTAAATTCTATTTCAAAAATAAAAAAAGAAAAATCAATATTGAAATTTGCAGTTGTGGAAATAAAGTAAACCCGAAAAAAAAAAAACTTAAATACAATTTTTCATTCTGAAACATT
The DNA here is from genome assembly GCA_027625915.1 of Anaeramoeba flamelloides. Classification (NCBI taxonomy): domain Eukaryota; family Anaeramoebidae; genus Anaeramoeba; species Anaeramoeba flamelloides. Next base: position 2,434,982 of record JANTQA010000032.1, on the reverse strand, counting down.
CAGAAAATCACAAAAATCTGAAAATGAAAAATTATTTAAACTAATAGAAAAAATGAATTCACTTCAAAGAATAATTCGTTATATTATAAACAATATAATCATAACCCTATTCCTAAAATTTGAAAAACCCAAAATCACACATATCGGCAAAAAAAAAAACAATTTATTAAATTTTTCCAAAAGCAATTTAAAACAATGTTTAAGTAACCTCGTATTAATGTTTTTATAAGTAATCATTTTCATCCAAATAAAAGAAAAAAATATACAACAAAAAAAAAAAAAAAATATGAGTCCAAAATAATGAAACAAAACGGAACAAAAAATGTAATGGTAAATTTGTTGAAATTTTACCAACAATTTTTGTTCGATCAAATGATAAGATACCATCGACCAATTGTATTTGTTATTTTGATTTAACAAACTCAAAACTAACCTTCTATCAACCATTGAAAAAAATTGCAGATCGAAGGAAAAAAATTTCATAATTACAGAAAAAACGGAAATGAAAACAAAACAAAAAAGACAAAAAAAGAAATTGTTTGTAAACTCAAAATTATTTCCAAATTGAATATAAAGTTTGGTATTGATATTCTTTCAACTGTTTAAACTGTGTCCAAATTTTTTGAATTCAGTTAACATAATCAATTTAGAAAGTGCTTTTCTATTGATATCCCCTAATTAGTGGTTTTTCTTGATCTCCTATATAGAGAAATATGAATCAAAAAATATTAAATAATACAAGATTTAATATTCTTAAAAACTCAATGATAAGTCAATTATTTAAAAACTCTTATACGGGTAAACCCACAATATTGTCCATAATCATTAATTTTTTCTTTCATAAATTGATAATATTTTTTAATTATTTTTCTTCGCTTTTTTATTATTTTGAAAAAATTTTCTTTGATTACCTTAAATTTAACCACCAATATATCAATCAATCGACAAACCAATTGAATATTATTTTATTTATAGATTTATATAATTTTTCCGATTTACCTAACTTTTACATTCAATAATAGTGTTAAACTTTTGGACGTAATATAGTAAGGATATTTCTTTTCCAAATTTTTTCAAAAGGGATTAGTATATATCACAGAGAAGTCTTAGATCAAAGTATGTTGTTATTAGATGATAATCACACTAGGTTCTCCATGATTTATATTTCACTAAAAATAGGTTTGGTAAAATAGTACAAAAAATTGATTACATCAATTCAACTTGACCATTTTGAAGTAAAAAATATCCCAAAAATTTTAGAAAACAATATGAATTTCAAGACAAAAAAAAAAAATTATTTCGAATTTGAAGGCTTTCAATTAGAGAAATATCTTTTCTTAAATATTTATTGAAATAGAAATTAGTATATAAAAAATTCTATTTTTTCGAAAATTAATTAAGGGATCAGTACTTTACATAAACAAGGCAAAATTTCAAATGTGCTATCGGTGATATTTTCTACTTGCAAATTACATATAACCCCAAGTGTCAAAAAATTCTGATCGACCAAGAAACCCAAAAAAGAATAATTTTTTTATAAGATCATCAATTTTTTTTTTCACTTTTTTTCTGAAAAAGAAAACATTTAAATTCATTTTGTTTCTCACATTATAAAAATTTTAACCATTTTTTTTTGCCATTTCGGTTACTATACAATAGCATGTATTTGTTGTCAGGAATATTAATATATAGTTTTATTCTTCTTTTTTAATATAATTCTTTTGGTTAACTAAAAAAAAAAAAATGATTTATTCAACCAATTACAAAAAATAAGTGGTATTTATCTAAGAAGAATAGTTATAATAATTAAATTTTTAAAGTTATTTATAATTTTTAACCAAGTGATTTTGTTTTTGTTTTAAGATAAAATTCCATTTTTCAAAATAAAATTTTCTTGAAAATATTTGGGAATTAGTTAATTTTATCCTCAAAATTCAAAATCAATTTTTTTCTGTTAAAAATAATTTTAATTTTTATAAGGATTCTTGTGAATAAGACCAAACATTTTGTTAAAAAATTTATTTTTTCATTTTTTTGTAATTTTTTGAAATTTTTTTTTTAATTTTTTGAAAATCAGAAAATAACTTTTTTAAAACATTAAAGAAAAAATTGTTTTGCGAAATAGATCTCAATTTAATAGGAAAATGTTGTTAAAATTCTATCAAATATTCATTTATTGAATCACCTATACCACAATTATTTTTATTGTTTGAGATTTCATTCGAAATATTAATTATAAAATATAATAATAAAATAACAAATTTTCTTTCAAAACCCATACTTTCCAAGATAAAACAAAAAATATGTTTTCCCATTTTTCAAGAATTAACTTAATTATTAATAAAAATAATAGGGTTACTTTATTTTATTTTATATTGGAAACATGTAAATTTTGGATTTCAAAAAAGAGATAAAAATTCATAAATTTTTTAGTTGATATTAACATCATCCCTTTCAGAAATAGAAAAACAAATTACAAAAAAATTTTTTTCAAGACCTCGACAAGATTTCATTTTATTTTTAAAAAATATTACTACCTTAATGAAACGATTTTTTTGACAAATTATTTTTAAATATTGAAAACATATTGGAAAATCCAAATACTTTTTCTAATAAATGAAACAAAAACAATCCAGTCTATGAGGTTTTATGTTGATAATCATTGAGCTAAACTTTAAATTTAAAAAAATAAAAAAATAGTCACTTTTGATTTTTCAGATGATTAATTTTTAAATCTAGAAGACTATTCTCTGAATTTCTATTTTTAGATTTAGAAAAAGTAATTAAAAAAATATCATTTAAAAATGAACAATTTTTCAATTGTGATCTTTCATAAAAAATTCAAAATTTTATTGTGTAATAATATTTATAATAGATTTTTTGAGACATTTGGAAAAGAGAATACTTTGATGATTTAGTTTCAATTAAAAAATATACTTTAAAGATAGACCAATATTTGGTGATAGCAACCCCTCCAAAGAAAAGGATCTAAAACACCCTTAGTGACTCAAGTTATGATTTAAATACATTTCTATGTATTTTTGGAAAATCTTAAAACTATAATAATAATCAATATAAAAAAAGGTTTGTTCTTTTATTTAAAACGAGAAATATTGGTTTCATTTTCCTTTGTGTTACAAATAAAAATCAAAAAATAAATGATTTTTTTTTGTTTTTTTGAAACTGTACTTTTTATTAAAACTTTTAGTTTATATTCTTTTGATTTTTCTCAATTTTTTTCAATAATTCTGATAATTTTTTTTCTATTTTCTTTCATATTCTTTTGTTATTCTTCTTTAAATTTTCGATTTCAGAATCATTTTTTGAAAATTAAGTTAATTGTTAAAAATTATTTTGCTTTTTTAAAAAAAAAAACAAATTATACTAAAAATCTTTTGGATCTAAAAATTATTGTTATGTTTTACCTCAGCTGAACAACATTTCATGTAATTAAATACCCAAATCAATTTCTTTTTGAATTGAAAGTGATACTAATTGGTTTGGATGGGAAATTTTTTTATAATGAAATGGAAAAGATTAATTCAAAAAAAAAAAAATAAGAAGATAAAAAAAAAAAAACAGAAAATAAATTCACCAAAAAGGATGTTTAAATTCTAAAATTAAAAATTTTTTTTAATTTATCCATATTGATAATGTCAAACAAATGTATAAATAAAAAAAATAAAATAAAATAAAACAAATCAAATAATCAAAAAAAAAAACAATAGCAATTGAATCGAAAAAAAAATTAATTTTTTTTTTTCTTTGTTTTTCTTTTTCTTCTTAATTGATTATTTTTGTTACCAAATTTAACAATATTGGGGATAAACCAAAGTTTAGGATTCTTTGGGATGAATGAGCTATTGAAGACGATATGACAAGCGATATCCTTTGTTAAATTCAGGCCAGGTAATAGCTTTGGTGTCACCATAAAATATTGAGGAACATTTGGCCTACAAACGAATTTGACGATCAGATTAAAAGTGGTTTTTTCATTTTGCGGGTCCATACCCTGATTTAATTCATCTACTACCCTAAAGGGGCACTCAATTAAATTTTGTAAGGCCATTAAAAATAAAGCTGTTGTGACTGCCCTTTCGCCACCAGATTGCCTATTTGCTCTTAAAATATGAAGATTTGTTTCGTCTCTAAATTTGACCAATATGTGCAATTCGAATTTGGAATAATCGCGGTTGGGGTCTTTAATTAATTGCACTTCGCCAACGGCGCCAAGTTCGGCAAACAATGTGCTGAAATGGCGATTGATTTTCTGAATAATTTTCTCAATTCCTTTTAGCCATGTTTTTTCAGTCTCTTTAATATTATTATTATTATCGTGAAGTTCTTGGTATTTTTTTTTAATCTTCTCTGTTAATTCGTTTTGGTGTTTTTCTCGATCATTATATTGATCAAACACAGCTCTTGGCACGTTTGGCTTTAAGCTAATTTGGGTTTGTAATATGTTGATCATTTCAGCGATTTCATCACTATCATCTGATAATTTTTCAAAGTCTTTCATGATATCATCATTTAATTCTGGGATTTTTTCCTTTCTTCTTTTGATCAATAATAAGCATTGGTCCTTTAATCGGTTTACTATTCTTTCGTGTTCAAACAATTTTTTATTTATTTCCTTTAATTCAAAATTTTGTTGGTTGCATTGATTATTTAATTTAATTTCTTGTTTTTTCAATAATTGCTTTTCAATTTTTGCAAAATTTTCTTCTGTTACTGCTTGGAAATATTTTTCAATTTTATACGATAAATTTTGTATTGTCTCTTCTCTTTCCTTTGAGATTTTATCTAACTGCTTTTTTAAACTATTAATTTCATTTTTGGAATCTTTTTGTTTATTTAAGATTTCAATTTTTCTTTGAACAATTCTTTTTTTCGAATGAAGATTTTTGTATTTTTTTAAATCATTATTGAATGTATTTTTTTTTTGTGATAGTCCTCGGATTATTTTGGCTTGCTCATCTTCGTCATTTTGAATTTCTTCGACCACTTTCCGCTTGCTAAGGATTTTTTCTTCGATTCTTTTTAATTTCCTTTGCAAATCAAGCTCCTTTTCACTTTCTTTAATTTCGCCATATAATCTGCTCCTTGCTATAGTATTGATCATCGTACTATTCGTCCCAATATAAGTTCTTCTTTTTAAATATCTTTGTTCTGGTGTGAAAATACATTTTATGGGTGTGTTTTTTAATAAGTTTTCAATTATGTCGACATTTTTTTTGCGGATAACTACACAATTATGAATTTGTGAATAGTATTTTAAATATTCTATTATTATTGGTTTACCTTCAATAACTTCATCCAGAAATTTATCTATTTGATATTTTTTTTTTTCTTCATCATTAATTATTCTCGGATAATCCCTTTGATTTGGAATAAAATATTTACATGCCACTTTGAAATTATTTTTTTTAAATCCTTCTCGATAGAATGTATCAAGATCCTCTTTGCATTGGAAAATAAATGTCTATTAGTATTATATATGTATAATATATTTATTTATAATTGATATAAATAATCAATAATTTTTAAGAAGATTTATTAATGAGAGAATTAGAATAATAACGATAAAATTTTAGATTTTTTTTTTTTGATTTGGTTAAAGTTTTAAGTAAAAAAAATTTTAATTAATTATTGATTTCGGATTTTATAATTTTTTTTAATCTTATTAACAAGTCATAAAATAAATAAACCATTTCCCAATCAAAGTAGTTTCGCTGTGGTGAGTGAATTAAATGTTTCTTAAAGGGGTTGAATGGATATCAATAGAAAAAATTTATTTTAGAAATTTCAAAAGTTTATCATTTTTTCACATTTTTTGCTTTTTTCTTTTTTTTTTTGATTTTTTTTTAATAAACCAAGTCATTTGAAAAATTTTTTTTTATTGCAAGATCTCAAGTAACTTTGGTAAAAACGACTTATTCTAATGTTATTGAAAGAGTGGAAATGAATTGTTAGAGAAATAATATTGATTACTATTGATACTTTCTTTTGATCTTCAATTGGAGAATAAAACGAACACTGTTGTTATTTTTAATGAATTTAAGATGAGAAAATCAACATTAAAACAGAAAATAAATTGTTGTGTTATAATTACTTTTTATATTCTTTAATTCAAAAAAAATGAATGTTTTTTATAAATATAGGAGATTTATTTTTGATTTTTTGTACAATTTTTACAAATTACTTTTCAAAATAAATTTGAATCTTTTTCTCAAAATTTATAATAAATATGGTGGATTATAAAATGTAGTTTGAATAAATAACAATAACTTGTTAATGATTAATAGTTTGTTCCTCAATAAAACATAAAGAAAAATAATTCAGATCATCAAATATTGTCCATATTTTTTTTCAAAAGTTAAAAATTTTGATTTTAATATTTTCTGTTATTTTGAAAATTTACAATTTTTAATTTTCAAAATTTAATATTTATTCAATCAATATATTCAAAAACTTGGTAAAATATTTTTGTTAATCAAGGATTTATTTTTAAACTTTTTGATTTATTTTGTAAAATTTTTTTCTAAAAGTATTAATTAAAAATAATAGTTAACTTTTAAACCATATAAAAATAATCTAGGTGATATACAATTCTGATTTATAATATTGACTAACAACAGAAAATCATAATAATAAATGAATCATGAAAAAAAAAAAGATTTTTTACTTTTAATTTTTCCATTGGAACATGAAGGGTGATACAATTTGCTGCGTATTGATCTTTAGGGTTTATCTATTATTTATAATAAATAATTGCGACAATGTATATAAGTATAGATAGATAGATATATAGATATATAGATGGATGGATAGATGGATATATATAGATATAGTTATGAATATAGATGATAATATATTATTTTTTATTGTAAAAATATTTAAAGATATGGTTTGGATATCCTTACTTCTAAAGCAACGGGGCCAAAAATCCTTTTTTTAAAAAGAGATTTATTGCGTTGTATCCATTGATAAGCATCAAAAACAGGATTGTTACCGCCTTTATTAAAGGCTCTTAATATTCTAATTTTTTCGTCACGAAGCTTGAGAACAGTATTTTTCACATTCTGAAATTTTTGATTTTTTTGTCTAATTTCGTTATTAATATTTAATTTTTTCCTTTGGAGTTGAATTTGTAATTCTGTAACTTGTCTAATTTTATGATTCAGTTTTTTCGATTCAGTTTTAATTTCAGTGATATTGAAATTTTCCATTTGTTGGCTGTATTGATCGATCTCTTGGGTTTTCTTTTCAATTTCAATTCTTGTGTTTTTTTTTCGATCTTTTAATGTTTGAATTCTGTTTCGGTTTTCATCAGATTTCATTTCTAACTTTTCTAAATTATCCAAATCCCTAGTTGTAATTTCTTTACCTAACCTCACTTTCCTAAAGGCAGTCTGGATTTTTTTTTCCGCTCGATCTTGTATAAGCCTAATTTTCTTTTTCTTTGCTAAAATGGGGTTATAGATCTTGGTTAGCCTTTTTTGTTCCTCTCGGATCCTATTTAATTCGCTTGCTGATTGCTGAAGAAACTTTTTAGCTTCTTCATATCTCAAATAAACAAGCTTTTGCTCCAATAAAACTAAATCTGACTTCAATTGCTTCAATTTCAAATAAGTCTGCACCTGCTTCTTTATTGATTGGTTCTTTTGCTCAACTGCTATTCGATCTTGTTTCAATTTTTCGATTTCTAATTCAATGTCCTCTTGAACTTTTTTGTTGTTTTTTAAGAATAAATGCTTCTCATGTATGACAGGATCAACAACACTTTCCGTTTTTTCCAATAACAGGGCTGGTGAAATTGCTGAAAACTCATATACTTTGTCCTGGGGCAAAAATTGGCACAAATTGTTCACTTGGATCCCTAATTTTTTGTTAATTAATTGGATTTCCTTGGCAGTGCTTTTTTTTCCATTTAATCTCCACTCACTACGGTTGTCAATAATTCTCCTGCCAATAGTTGCTGTTGGTTTATTGTTACCCATAAATAATTCAATTTCAATAAACGCTTCATCTTCACCAAATTTAATAAATTCATTCATTTTTTCTTGCCTTCCAAAAACCTAATTTAAATTGTTTTTTTGATTTTTGATGTTGTTTTTATTTTTAATGAAAAAAAAAAGTTTATAAAGTTTAAATTTGAGCTTTGTTTTTTAAAAAAAAAATTTTCTTCTTGCTTTAGTGTTCATTGAAAAAAATGAAATCGGGTACTAATATTATTTAGTATTCCTAAATATTGTTAAATAACTAATAATTTACAATTTTTTTCCCACTTCGATTAGAAAATTACATTGAATAATTTAAAAATTGAAATTTAATTGAAATTTTCAGAGATGAAGTGATTCATTAATATAATTGTTTAATAAATCAAGTTGAAAAAAAAAAAAAAAAAAAAAAAAAAAGTGCTAAGGTGGATTTTTCTGTTAAATTGAAATGAAAAGTATTTAATTTTTTTTTCTCAAGGTTGAATAAGGAAGCGCTTAATTAATTCAATAATTTTCATGTTTTATTTATTTTGAGATCTTGTATATTTTCAACTAATAATGAGAAAAAAATCTGGAAATTTCAAATAAAAATGTTTTTAATATATCTCATGTAGTAAACAAATTGAAGTTTAGCAACTGTTTTACAGTTACTTTTGAAAACTTTTGTGACTCACTTTTTTAAGGTGGATGTATTTTTTTGTTTTTTGTGGAATTATATATGATGAAATTTTGTTTGTTTGAGTTTTTCTAATTATTACATGTCATTTTAGGCAATTGATGTACTTTTTTTTTTAGGAAATTATTTTTCAGAATTTTGCTTCAATTTGAAAATTAAATAAATTTATCAAGAGTTAGACTCTTATTGAGTATGGTTAATAATTTGAAATTTCTGATCCAGATAAAAATTGTTTTCTGTGATTTCTGTGATTATCGAAATATCAAAATTTCAAAGAAAAAGGTAGAATTCTATTTAATAATTTTAAAAAAAATTGAGAAACCTTACAATATTTTTAAAGATCAGAATAGATTTTAAATTGTTTTTTTTGTCTAAATAGCTTATTAATATTTTTGAAAATAACTTTGTATTTATTTTTTGTAAAGTAGGTGAGTTTTTATCACAAAATTTTACCTTTCAGTACAATCGGCGCACTTTTCCAATATTTTCTCTGTTTCGAGTTTTAAAAACAAATTTTCAATGAATTCAAGAATCTTTATCAAAATTTTGTTTTTTACTTTCTTGATCCTTTTAGAATTCATAAAGAAGGAAATTACAATTTACTTTTCCAGATTTTGAATTTCAGATCAAAGAGCCAATTTTTCAAAAATTACAAAAACAAATTTAAAAAAATAAGATATTTTTCAAAAATTTTGACTCAATTGATAATGTAAATGTGTGTTTTTTTGAGGGTTTATTCCATATTCTTATCAAAAAAATATTTTAAAATTTTTGGATCAGAATCATTTTTTCTAATTTCTTCAAATTTATTGTTTTTCTTTTTCTTTTTCTATTTTTTTCTTTATTCTTTTTTCTTTGTTTTTTTATTCTTATTAAAATATATATATTTTTTTTTACATTTTTTTTTTCTTTTTTTATCATGTTTTCAATTCTTTTTTTTGTATTTTTTTTTTTTCTTTGTATTTTTTTTTGTAACAGATCATATGGAAAAAAAAATGATCTTCGAAAAGACCAATATTCATTTAGAAAATTGAGACTATGTAAGGTCTTTTAAAATGAATTTAATTATTTATTAGCAAATCTTCTTGTTAACTTTTTTTGGTAAAATTTCAGTAATAAAAAATCCTTAGTGCTCATTTCAAAAATTGTGTCAAACTTTTTTTTAGTTTTTGGTTTTATTTTTTTTAATTTATAAAATATGAGGTTTTTATATATTTGGAATGATTTAAAATTGAATTATGAATCAGATTTAATTATTTGTTGTTCTTCAATACTAAAGGATATATATATATATATATATATATATTCTATTTATTATTTCAGGCGTTTAACATTTTTTGAAATGTAGTTTAGTTTTGATAAAACTCAAAGAAATGTGTCCCAACAACTTCATAAAAAAAGTACAAATTACATTTTTACGAATATTTTTGAGGAAATGATTTTTTTTTTAATTCAAAAACATTTTCACAAATCCAAAAATTAAACAACAGCCCAGATTACAAATTACAAATTATGGATGGGAAACAAACCAAACTGAAAAAGATAAAGAAAGATTCGAAATCCTAAAAAAACAAATTTAATAAATTTAAAACTGTTGATTATACAACCACAAATGATGTTGTTTTGTTGATAAGACAAACCAAGGTGTAAATTCAGTAATTTTTGAACATGAAGGGTATTTTTCTTGGGGTTGATTTGCTTTTTTTTTTTTTTTCTCATAAAATGTAAATTCCTATCACAAAATGATTATTTGGATCTATTGTTCAAGAAAATAATTGTTAGTGTCGATTTTTTGTTTGAATTAGTAAAATAATTATAGTTCTGTTAATAAAATGATTTTAAGGGTAAAAAGATCATAATCTGCAATAATCCAAAATTACCTTGTTATTATTGTTTAGAATATTTAAAAAGTTATTCTCCACCTCATTGGTTATGTGATAAATCTAATTCCCTTTTTCACAAAGAAGGTTTTTAATAATGTACACTTTCGAAAAATCCCAATTTATTAAAAAACCAAAAGAAACTCTGGAAAAAAAATTTTATTATCATTTTTTTATTTCAACTTTTTATCATTATTCTGTTTCACCAACATGTTTTTGAGTGATTAATGGTCGGATCATGATGATATTTTTTAAATTGTAGAAAAAGTAATTTTTTTTGCAAAAATCGCCAATCCTTTCAGCAATAACCATAAACTATTTAATTTGAAGAAACTGTTTCCTTTTTTTGATTTGAAAAATTTAATAATTTTTTTTGTTCTTTGTTATTAGATCCAGTTTTCATTCCCTAAATTTGATTCTCAAGAAATCTAAAAGTTTATTTTTTGAAGATCCTTTAGTGGTAAAGATTAACGGATCACATTTGTTGGCTATTAAAAATAAAAAGTAAAACTTTAATTTTGTAAACCAGCAATGAATACAAAAGAAAAGTTTCTTTTTTTCTTTCTCTTTTAGTCATGAAAGTGAGAAAATGGTATTCGTCTTGGTTGTTGGTTGATTTAAATTCAGTGGAAAAAACTGTTAATTTAAATTTTAGTAACAAACGAATACTTTTGGTTTGTTAATAATTTAAAATCCAAAAGAAAGATCAAAAGTTCAAAAAAAAAAAGCAAAAAGAAAGAATTAAAAATTTTCATATTACGTTTGTGTGTGCGCCTAGAGCCAAGGCAATTGCTGAAATTATAGAAGATTTCCCAGATCCATTAGGACCAAGAATTAAATTTAATCGAGGACCAGGGAAAAATTCACATTCATTAAAGGTCATGAAATTCTTCATATACAATCTTTTAATACTTCCGATTTTATATTCTTTTGTTTCTTCAGGATCAAAATCAGACAAATTGAAATTAATTTCCTCTTCTTCTTGTTCGTCAAGCTTTTCTTTTTTTTGTTTATGTTTTTTTTTATTTTTTCTTTTTGTTTTTTCATTTTGTTTTTCATCATTATCTTGGCTTGAGAATTCTATTTCAATCTCTTTTTTTTTTGAAAATGAATGTTTTTGCTTGTTTTTTTTTTTGTTGTTTCTTCGACATTTTACATCATTTGAATCATTGAAATTGTTCTTTCTTTTTCTAGCTATATCACTTTCACCCGAACTTTCATCAGACGAAGATGACATATGCTAAATAGTTGTTGAAAATACGAGAAAAATTAAAAAAATAAAAATATGGTTTATTTTTCCTGTTTTTTTACAAAATCTTTGTAACAAGAATCAAATTGAACTTAGAAGTGCATTTTCAATGAAAAAAATGGTATAATGACAAATTTTTTGTTTGAAGCACAAATGTGTGTTCAATTCCATAAAGATATTCGAGCTATACAATTTACAAAGTGTGAATGAAAAATCTTTCTTTTTCGTGATTATAGGGTAGCAAATCTCTTTTTTTCAATTGTACTATCGATTTTTGTGGTGTTGTTCTGAGCGTTTCAAAGTGTCATCAAGTCGCTAAGTTTTTTAAAGTTCAAAAAATACTAGTATTCAAATAACCAACTAGAAAAAATCATTTTACCTTCATTTAATAATTTTTATTTTACAAGTCTGGTTTGCAACGTAATGTAAATGTAATAAATGTTTTCTATTAATTCTTTGGGTTCATTTTTATTTTATATATAGGATTATTAAGAATCTTCAATTAAAGTTATATTTCAGAATTGAAAAAAAGGATAATCAGCTGAATATTGAAAACTTTTTTAAATGACTACTTTCAGAATGAAATAATTGTGTCATAATATATTTTAATGTACACTCATTTAAATTTTAAATTTAGGTTTTGCAAAATATTCTCGGGTTAGTATCAAAAAATATTATTTTGATTGTAGTTTTTAATGAAAAATATAAATAGAAACTTTTGGGATAGGTGAAAACAAAAACCCTTATTTAGAAAAGGGGGGCTGAAAAACTAAAATAATCACCGAAATTGAAATTTCTCCAACTGTATAAATTAATATTGCTAAAAACATAAATTGAATTACACATGAATTGAAAAAAAAACAGCAAAGTATCAATAAAATCTCCAAAAATTTGCTTTTACTAATGTTTAGATTTAAATCTTAAATTTCAAAAAATGAACACAGTTAAGGGGGTAAGTACATATTTCAATTTTGAGTAACACTATTTATGTGAAACTGAATAATTTAAATAATTTCTTTAGTCAAATATATTGATGTTTTAATAAATATGAAAGTGGGATATATCCTAATATTATATATATTTTCATACCAACTAAAAAATAGAATTCAAAAAAATTAAAAGATTGATCAAAAAAAAAAAATATAAATACAAATCATTTATTTCTTGATCTTATCTCTACCATTTGATATGATTACTTCTTCTTAATTTTGTTTTGTTTTTAATTCTTCATGCTAATACTTTGGTTTTTGGAAAATTTCTAAGAAACAAATTACAATTTATTTCTCTAGAATTTCCAAAATGAATTGAAAAATCCTATTTTCATTTAATTCACCTAATTCGAGTTTTTATTTCTAAAAATCAGATTTTTTTTTGAATTCCTCTTTAGAAAAGAAGATCCATTGGACAAATTCTTTTGATTTATAATTATTTATTTTCCCTTTTAATTGAAAACTAAAAATAATTCTGAATCTGGTTGAAATTTTTTTAAATTTTTTCTGTTATTTTGATTAGAATATTACGAACTGTTTTTTTTTTTTTTGATTCTCAGAATTCAACCACTTTATTTTAATTTTTGAAATAGTATCCGTTGTTTTGGCTTTGTTTGATAAAAATATTTGAAAATTGATTTTCGAAAGCAAATTTATGAAAAACTATTTTGTAAAATAATAATAAATAGTAATGGGACGAGAAATTCAATGTTATAAATTGTTTGTATTCCTTACAAAGTCAATAGATATTGAAAAAAATCTTCGAAAATAGGCTTTTATCGATTTTTTTTTTTCTTCAGTTTTAATTTCTAGAAATTTATTTTAAAAGATGATCTTTTGTGTTTGGTCTACTAAAAGAAAATATTTGTTTCAAATACACACCTTTTCAGGTCTATTTTTTTTTTGGTTTATTGTTTGATTAATTTAGCTCATTCATATAAACACATTTCTAGATCCAAAACCTAATCGAATAAAACCAAAAATTTACCAAAAAAAAAAGTTCAAAAAATCGTAAAATGAAAGATTCAACTCTGAGTTAATTATTTATAATCACAAATAGAGTGACAAATGATGTTTGGTTTCAAAGTTTCAATATCTTATGACAGAAAAAATATTTTTTTCAGTCAAATTAAAACAATTAACATTTTTCAAATTGGTAAAATGTGCTTATTTCCTTAAATTTTGATTTCTGTTGTGTGATGTACTCTATTCTATTTTCGTCTTAACAAACAGTCTTTTTCTTCAGCTCGTTTAAGTTTTTAAAATGAAGCAAAAAATTAATTAAAAATATATTTCCAAAATGATAACCAAAATAACTTTTTTTGACAATAAAAATCGATTTGACCATTTTTTTCAAGAAAGATATTGAATTTCAAATTTAAAGAATTTAAAACAGAAATTTGGGTCATGAGACTGTTTGTTTCCTTCGCTATGAGGAAGGTTCATTTTTAGTTTTCATTGGGTCGACCTCGATTTTTTTTGTCAATTCGTTAATAATGAACCAATTTTGATAAAAATCTATATAGGGTTTTTTTTAACCAAATAATACTATAATTATAAGAAGAAAAATGACAGATCTATCAGTTCTTCAAAATATTATATAAAGGGGTTTTATTGTAAAAATAATCCCATTCTTCAATCTCAAAAAACATCCAATAATAAGTATGCTTAGAAATCTTGAAATGATTCTTATTTAAATATTAATTCAATTTCATCTAGGTAGAATTGATTTTGAGTCTTTTATTTAACTCTATTTCAATTTTTAAATTTATTTAACAAATTAAAAACTTTTTTAAAAATAAAAAGTAATTTTTGACTAACTGTTGAGAGAAAAATGTTGGACACAGAAAAATGGTTGGACACCTTTTTTAATTGGGAACATTAGTAAAATTGAAAATCAAATCCTATTGATAACTAGGTGAATTTTATATAAATCCGGGTTTAAAGGTGTTACAAGTTCATTTATCTGTGGTTTGTGTAGAATACTCATTTGAATGGTTGATAACTAAAGTAGATCATGCTATTTTAACAAAAATCCAAGTTCTAGTAAAGTTTACTATTAATTCTGAAAATGGTAATTTTTAAACTTGCTTTAGGGTATAAGAGATAAGGTTTTGAAAAAGTAGAATTGCATTAATGGTTATTCTAATAAGTAAATTATTGTTATTTTCTTTAGTTATTTCACAAACGATTGAAATTAAAAATCATTTTCAGTAATGTTCCCAATTAAAAATGCGGTCCAACTATTTTTCTGTGTCCAACATTTTTCTCTCAACAGTAATTAAAAACATCCAAAAGAAACACAATTTTTCAAAGAGAGACAATAAAAATGATCTCCAAAACTCACACTCAGCAACAACTATAATAACACACCTCTTTAAATATTACTTTAGTTTTGAAATATTTCTAAGATAAGAGGAATTATTACCTAATGAAGAAACACTAAAAATTGAAAATTGCAGAACAACATTTTGAGGTTAAAAAAAACTTTCCATACTTTAATGATCAGAACTTTTACAGAGAAGAAACTCACACAACCATTCCTTTCTTGAGAAAAATAACAAATTAATTCCAAATAGAGGATAAATAAAACACAAATTTTTAATCTCGTCTATTTCATTTTTTTTAATAATTTTGATTTAAAAAATGACAAAAGGTACTCAAGCACAGGGAAAAAGAGGTAACAAATCTCACATGCTTTGTAGAAGATGTGGAAAAAGATCTTATCATATTCAAAAACATAAATGTTCAAGCTGTGGTTACCCAAGCTCAAAAATGAGAAAGTGTAAGTTTCACATCAACTTTCTCTTGAATTGTTTCCTTCTTCATACCAAAAAAAAAAAAAAAAAATCATAAAAAAAATAACAAAACAACCGATCTCGGATGTTCATTAAAAAAATATGTTTTTGTATTCAATTTTTTTCAACCCAATTCTTTTGGCATGATTATTCTACTTTCAATAAAAATAAAAAAAAAAAAAAGATAATTGGGCAGCAAAAGCAAAAAGAAGAAGAACTCTTGGAACTGGAAGAATGAGATACATGAAAAATCTCCCAAGAAGATTCAAACACAATTTCCGTGAAGGTGGTATCCCAATGAAACACAAAAAACAAATCCAAAATAAAAAACAAGACTAAATTGTTGAAAAACTACATACAAACTAAACAAAACGCTCATTAGATTTTTTTTCTTTTTTTTTTTTTTCTTTCCAAAAACCAAAAAAGCAAATCAAAAAAAATCAAAAAGCAACAATCCCAAAATAATTAAACGCGTTCTTTCTCAATAAATTAATTGAAAGTTTTGAAATTAATAGATCTCGACTTTCTTTTTATTTATCCATTCATTTTTCCATTTTTTTTTTTGAATAATTTTTTTTGTTGTGTTTTTGACGAATTTAACAAATTGAACACTAACTCCGAATTGGAAAATCTTCATGCTTTTTTAGTTTATAAAAAAAAAACACTTTCAATTTTGAGATTGCAGAAAGAAATCCTTTTTTTATTGGCTAATTTCAAATAACTAAGGCTTTAAGTTTGTCAATGTCACAAATAAAACAAACTGCACCCAAACAAAAATCTTCAAATCAAAAGGAAAACGATCGAAAACCATTTGTCTGATGAAAATTTGATTTATTACATGTATTTGCATCGTAAATGGTAATTACTTTTCACTTCATTTTCCAAATTTACTTTTACTAAATAGGGTTCCCAAAGAAGTTGGTTGTAATTTAAAAACTCTATTTGAAAGTCTCAAAAAATTGTTCAAATATTTTCTATTTGGATTACTACTGGTATTTGAGTAGTAAATGGCAAAATTTTTTTTTCATATTCCTTATCCTTTCTTTTTTAAATGGGTTTTTCAAAGAAGTAGGTTGTAGTTTGTTCTTTGGGTTCTGATCTCTATTTGAAAAAGGAAAATGAAAATGAAGTGAAAATTTGTTCCCATTTATTACTGTTGTTTGAATAATAAATGAGAAATTTATTTTCTTTTCATCTTTCTTTTTTTTTTTAATGAAGAAACTTTTAAAGAAATATATTGAAATTTGTGATCTTGATTTATTTGTTTGGTGCTTATTTATTTCATCTCCCTTAGCACTCCCTATTGAACTAAATTTCATCAAGTTTAAAATAAAAGATTTAAAATGATATAGAATTGCTATTATATTTATTTTCTTATTCGTCGACTAAGTTCAGATTTAACTAATAATAACAAGTCAAAATATTTAAAAGATAAAGAAGGTATGTGAATTATATTTTTTTTTTATCGATATTGAAAATAACAATAATTATTATTCATTTTTACATTTTTTTTAAAGATTTTTATTTTTTTTTAAATTTTTAGACAAGAAATTTTATTACAGTAATAGTAATTCAAAACTCAAAAGATTGATTTATTAATAACAAATCCTTAAATAATGTTGTTAATTTTATGATGTAAAAAAAAAAAAAAAAAATTACTTAAAAATTCATTTATTTTTATTCACAAAATTTCCATAAAAAATTAACTATGAGAAAAACGAAATTCATTTCTTTAGATCAGAATTAAAAGTTTCAATATGAATAATTTTCTAAAAATTCAATTTAAGCAAGAGAAAACAATTGAAAAAACAAACAAAAAAAACCTAAAAAATTGTAAAATTATTTCATTTAATTGTGATCCAATCAAAAAATATTTTTTTATAGATAAAGTAATAAACCTAAAAATTTAAAAAAAAAGGAAAAATAACTTTTAAATACTATTCAAAGTCAATAAATTAATATTAATTAAAAATAATATTTTTTTTTTCTTTTTTTTGAATTTTGGAATTGGAAAAAAATTTTTAAAAACTAAAATTGTCAAGATAAATTTAATTCAAAAACCTTAAAATAAATTTTGATATATGGTATCTTATTCAATAATATTTTTTTTTATGTCTAGATTTTATTAAATTATAAATTAAAATTTAAATAAAAATAAAAAATAAAATCAAAAATTAATCTGACTCAAACTTTTGACCAAATAATTTAAAATTAAACTATTATTTGTTGAAAAAATTTCCAAATTTTTCAGTAAAAAAATAATTTTTTTTTTTAAATTTTATCAATATTTTTCTTTTACTTTTTAAATTATTTAGAATCAAAAATATTATTTGCCAAAGAATTGTAATCGTCAGATAAAACAATTTTATAATATGATGTAAAAATATTTTTTTTTAATGAATAAATTATTAATTAATTATTATAGGGCCGTGTTAAACATAAAAGGTGCATAATGATTTCTAGTAAAAAAAGATGTATTTAAACAATTAAAACAAAAAAATATTTGATGTTTAGACGACAAACTTCTCAAAAAAATATTGTTTTTTTGTTTGACGATACAACACCAGTATTAAAAACTAAAATCGTTAATTCCAAAATAGACATAATTATTACTACAATTATCATTTCATCCTTGTTAATAGATTATATTCATGATATAATCGAAATTCCATTCGTAAAAATTTTTAGGCTATTTTATTTATTGCTTTTAATAGTACTATGATTTCTAAAAGTCTCTTATCTCGAAAAAAAAGTCTATTTTGGGGTAAAAATTTTTAAATGAATACGACAATGAATTTTCTTTAAACTGAACTTTAGGATATTTTTTTTGAAAAGATAATAACTAATAGTTTTGAAAACACTCTACTCGTCTAAAAAAACTCAAATATGTTCAAAAAAAAATAATAACTGATGATAAATATCACATGTACTGGGATTTCCAGTATTCATAGGAATAGAGTCAAATTATACAGATGTTACTTTATTCTTTTAAATTCTGGGAATGCGGGTAGTGGATTTTGAATTTTTGAAATAAACCGAAATTTTATTAAATTTTCAATTTATTTAACCGCCGGTTTCACTTTTAAGGTACAAACTTTCAACCAAATTTAACATACAAAAAAAACTTAAATTAAGTCACAAAATTTGAAATTTTTTTTTTTATAAATTATTTTACTAGAATTTGAATTTTTGTTCTTTAATATGGTATTTTTTTTTTTTTTGTTTCTTAAATTTCGTTTAAAGTCTGTGCCTTAAAAGCGGAACTATCTGTAAATGTAAAAAAAACTAAAGGGGGATGTCCTAGGTTTTTCAGAATTCAAAAGAATTGATTAAAATCTTTAATATTACTCAATTATTTTAATTTCTTAAAAGCTAAAAGAGGTTTTTTTGAATTTTTAAAATAAGTTGAATATTTCTTAAATTTTATTGTATTTCAAAAATTAAAAAAAAAAACTAAGGAAAAGTGTCCTACATTTTCCAGAATTCAAAAGAATTGAGAAAAATCTTTAATTTAACCCTATTCTTTTAAATCCTGGAAAACCTAATTAAAAAGACAAAAATAAATAATTTATTCTTTTAAGGGGTTAGCGTCACCCTAGATTTATATATAATCAAAGTATGCTGCAATTGGGTGTAAATGATATTAATGTGCCAAGTCTCAAATATCTCTAAAAAAATCTATTATACATATTATTCCACAATAAATTCTTATATTTTTTTACTAAAAATCACTATTAAAGATTTTCATTTTGGAAACTTTTTTTTTTTTTTTGATTCCCTTTCCAAATATCTAAGAATAGAAACCCAAAATAATTTCATTACGCTATTTAATAATTTATATTTAGAACTTCCAAAAGTAACTATTTTTAGATTGTTTAATATCAAAGATTAACTCAATAATCATCAACATAAACCCCCAAAGACTGATTAGTTTTGTTAACAGTTTTATAATGTTAATCATAATATCATTATAGTTCCAATATTTTGGAAATAATTTGTCAAAAAAATCTATTGGTAAATTATTGTATTTTTTAAAAAAAATAAATTTTTTTCGCATATTAATCTACATTTTGCTACAAATTTAAGAATATTTATTTTGCAACTTTGGAGTCTGAATATTGATAATTCAATATTTAAATTTGGGTGAAATGTAGATTTTTTTCTGAAATTTTTGGAATTTTTACTCATATAGGATTATTGTTAATTGGTTTGATCTACAAATACTACTACTTGGCTCATCGATTTTTCGAGACATTTGAATCATGGTTTACAAATTTGGTTTCATCCAATAACAACATACTTTGATCATAGACTTCTTTTTGGTAGAAACTAATCCCTTAAAAGACTAAATAATTCTTTAATAGTGAAAATAATTGATTATTCCATTTGAAAGATATTCATCAGATTTAAAATACTCTTAAAATAAGTTAAAATAATCTATTGACTAGAAGCCAAAAAAAATTCAAATTATTTACTATTAAATTTAAAAAAAATAACCCGTAAAATTGGTTTTTCCAACTTAAATTGTCAAATATCTTGAAAAATAATTTTTTGATCAAAGATCTTTTATTAACCAATAGTGTTTATAATCATTGGAGTTATTAAAAAGGGTAAAATTAGCAAATGTTTAATCTTTTTTTGAAAAAATTTTTTCATGATCATATGGTTAACAGAAAAAAAAGGTAAAAAAATTTTCTTTCTATTTCCCAAAAAAAATCTCATTCCTAGAATTAAATTTTGTGTTCTCTAAATGTACAATTATAAAAGGAACAAAATAAGAAATGAATGGTAAAATTTAAAGTTTAATTTTTGAATTTGATCTCTATCATTTTCGAAAATCTGATATAAAATTTTATTCCATTTATTTACAAAAAAGTTTTTTTCTTAAAAAAATATTGAACCTAAAAATTAAAGCAATTTTTTCCGAATTAACATCATTCAAAAAAGCAACATCTGAATAAAATAAAGAAAGATTAAGTTTAAAGAATTTAAACCCATCTTTTGATTATGAAACTTTTATACAAAACTATTTCTTTATGATTAGAAACAATTTTTTTTGCCTGATTATATACAAACACTCAACTTGTGTTTTCTCAACTATTCTAGGAAAGAAATTTACAACAATTTTTTTGTTAATTTGTTTATTCTGACGACTTTTTAAAAAAACATTTGGCTCTTGACCAAAAGGGTGTAAACACTTGTAATTAAGTCTCTAAGAAGATTTACAACTTCAAAAATCCTTAATGTGAAAATATAACTTATGGTTGTTTTAATTTTCCAATATTTAATAAAAAAAGTTTGATTTCAGTTACCAAAGCTTTTGTTACTTCACTGTTCTCAGAAATATATTCAACCACTTAAGAAACACTCAAGTATGAATTCTCTTTCTTGAACGAACTGTCTGGTTTTTGGAGCTTTGGGTGTCAAAAGAACTTTTTTTCAACAAGAATTTAAGACCAAAGGTAATCAAAAAGTGGTTCTTTATTTCGAATGTAAATACGAATAACAATCTTAACGATTCTCGGTCAACTTACAATGATGATTTTTGTTGCTCAAACAAATTGCTATGATTGTTTTTAATTTATTGTAATTTTTATTTGCTTTTTCATTTTTGTCTATGATTGGACTTGTAAACATTTTCTATGTGTACCCTTTGTCTAATACCTTACATTCTTTTGAATAGTAAAAATATTTGCCCATTGCAAAAATCCAGCTTATTTTATTTGAGATTGCTTTTGGGGAAATATTTGGATTTTTGTCAAAAATCAGAATACAAGTTTGTCTGTGAAGTTCAAAAAATTTCTAGCATCTTTGAAAAAACATGTTAAAAAAGTTAAAAAAATTAATTACTTGCTTAAATTATTGAAAAAAAACAAATTCAAGGATACTTAATCGTGAATTTTTGTGAACTTCTCAAGAATTCAACAAAAAAAAGATTTTTCACATAAGCATTGAAATTATTTTTTTTTCCTTATGTCAAATCCAACTTTAAACGAAAAACCAAACAAATTTGAAAATTTAACTCGAAGCGAAGTTGAAAAAATTCCAAGAGTGACACCATATGTTTTAAACAAATACTCAAAATTCCAATTTGTGATGGTAAGCTTTCCATTCATGCAAAAAGTTTTTTTTTTTTTTTCAAACAAAAGAATATTTTCCCAAAACCCTTCTAAATATTATTTTTACTTGCCCAAACAGATGATCATCTCATTTTTTGTTACTCTTGCGCCAATCAGAGTCTTACTTATTGGGACCTTAATGATATCTTTGCAGATCGTACTATTTTTTTTAACCTTGGGTCTTGACACGAACAAACCATTCCCTAAAAAGAGAAAGGCGATGATCCAAAAATCAGTTAGATTTGTTTCCAGATCAGTCTTGTTTTTGGTTGGTATTTCCCGTATTAAAGTTAATGGTAAAGAAAATGTAAGTTGTTAAGATTTTTCTTGTTCACTTTCCCTTTCACTAACTCTAATTGTTTTTCACTTTATTAAAATTTCTTTGAATTATTTTTTTTTGCCAAATCTCACTTTAAAATCTCTTTTTCAACAATAGCAAAAAAAAATTGCTGAATGCGAAACCGAAAGAATTATAATTTCAAACCACATCTCAATTCTTGATATACCAGTATCAATGGCACTTTTTAGTTGTATTTTTCTTGCAAAAGTTTGTATTTTTTTTTTTTTTATTTATTTTTTGACTTCTTTTTTCAAAACCTCTTGGCTTCTTTAAAGTTTAAAAAAAGAGTTAACATAGAAATGAAACTATATTGGAATTTAAGAATTTTTATATAGTACAAGAGCCCGACTTATTGTTTTTAAATGAGAAATAATTTTTTTAAAAATAAAACAAATTTCACTCATTTTTAATTTTTTCTGAATTTCTTCTCAAAAATAATAATAAGGATTTTCAGCTGAAATAATTTAAATTTAGGCTTTGTGTCGATTTGATTTTTTGATTTACATTTGGTGTTTGTCGCACAATTTTTGAGAAATTAAATGGCACAAAATTTTCTTTATGCTTCCAAAAAAAATAAAATCAAAAAAAGAATATTTACCAATTACCAAAATCCCAATACTAAAAGGAAAAATCCAAATACTACTAAATTGATGGATTTAATAATTGGAATTTTGACTTTGATCTTTGTACAGCCGTTCCAACCCTACCATGAAAATTTATAAGATCTCGAATTTGATTTTCTTTTCTGAAATTTTGTTTTGTGATGTTAATTGCAAAATAAAAAGGATCAAAATTTTCATTCAGCTTTCCAAAAAATCACATCTCTAGAATTAATATAAATCATCAAACTACCCAATTCTAAAAGTACAAATTAATAATTTAAGCTTCTTTTAAGTACTAAAAATTTAAAATGGTGACATGATTTAACAATCTAATTTTGGAAAGATGAATGAAAATTTTGTTCTATTTATTTTTCAACAAATAGTATAACAAACGGTAAAAGGGTTATTAAAGCTCATGATAAACTGTAAAATTTATAATACAAGAAAAAAAAAATATTTTATCCCATTTTTGGGGCAGTTGCAATCGGTTACTAAACACAAAATTTTCAGCAAGAGTGGATCTTCAATTTCCAAAAGTATTTAAATCTCAGGTTTAAACAAGATACAATCAATGATAGAAAAATACTTTCAAGTTTCCATGATTTCTGTGATTTCTTTCCTTATGAAATTGAATTTTTGTCTTGTTATCATAGATTAAAAAATCCCCCATTTAAAACTCTTACAAAAATTCGTCATTTTCTTGGGGTGATTATAAAAAAATTTCTTACGTTATAGTATTCAAAAAAAAATCTTGTTGTTTATGATACAATTTAAAAATCTAAAATAAAGATTTCCAAAGATTGAAGATCTAATTTAATAACTACTTTGAAATAGTCTTGTCTTTTGGATTTTTAGGGTGTTTAGAAATTGAAGTTCTAGAAAAAAGCTGAAAATTTTTTGAAAATTGTTGATCATTCTAAAGTTTGACCAAAATATTTAAAATTTAAATTTTTTGATCTATTCTAAAATTTCACTTTTTATAATAGGCTATCATGTGCAAATAAAATTCTATATAAATAAGGAACATTTATAAGAGAAAATTCATTTTTCTTTTTCTCATATCTTTCATTCTCTAGCCGAGTTCTATAATTTAAGTGTTTTTCCCCTTGACTAAACTGTTATTTAATTGGGGATTAGCTTGTTTTTTTTTTTTTTTTTTTTTTTTTTTTTTTGGAATTAAAATCTTGAGAAATTATCTTTTCTTTACCTTTTCAATTTCTTCTTTGTAAAATAAAATGAAAAGTAAAAAAAGAAAAAACAAATTCTTACAACCAAACTAAGAATTTATATCTTTTTTTTTCACAAAATTTCATCTTTGATATCAAAAAACACATTGAATTTCCACACCGAAACTATAATCAAACAAACGTTTTTTTATTTTATTGAAGATAAAGGATTTTTAAACCACTTTAAGTTCCACCTACCCGGATCTTAGGATTTAATACAACCATATTTGTTATTTGGGCATTTCATTGAAATAAAGTTTGAATACACTAAAATAAAGCACTAAACCCAAATAATATTTAATACAAAAACTGATTGTTAAAGATTTTAACTCAAAAAAAAAAAAAAAAAAAAAAAGGAAAATTGGAATTAAGGACAAGCCACTTACCGTGGAATTGCTTCATACACTAAGAGTAGCTTACCATGAAAAAGTACAATTGTCGAATTGCACTTTTTTTGGTTGACAAATTTCAATAACAAAAAAAAAAAATCCATAGGATCTCTTTGATAAAAAATTCAATAAAAAAAAATTACAAAAGATCTCATTTACAAAAATTCTCAAAAGAAAAAAAATCCACATAATCTCAATGATAAAAATGCTACTAACAAAAAAAAGTTTCAAAGAACACTCTGATTCAAAAAATCAATTTATAAAAAAAAAAAAATAGTATCAATTTAAAAAATAAAAAAATTGTTTTCCCAATGCCCAAAAATACAAAGAAAAAAAAAATTACCCTTTTCTTCTTTTAGATTTCCAAATGCTTAGAATTCTCCATTTTGAAACAAATTGTTTTCTTTCAGTACAAAACCGATTTAATCCAATTGCAACCAATCTGTGGTTATTTTATAACCACCTATATTCGACAAAGTAATAATTTTTATAATATTCTTTTGTTAAAAATAACTCATTTGAAAAAGGAAAAAATAAAAAAACTTCGAGATCTAAAAAGAGTTCCCAAGAGTGACACTTCGAAACTTACACAATTTTTTTAAAAAATTATATATTCACAACCATTTAAATTGGAAATTGAGTGTCACTCTTTGGTTCATTTTTACTAAAAAATCCCTCGTTTTTCATTATTAAATTTGAGATGCCCATCATTGGCCACATGATAATTTGTTTTAAATCGATATTTGGCAGTTATTGAATTACAATTTTTTTTTTTTTTCAATTCCAAAAAAATATTTTTCACTGTAATTACTCAACTCTTAAAGACCAAACTTCAGAAATCTTGGAATGTAGCTAGAATGATGATAAAAAACGTCTAATATCATTCCTTCCCATTTTCAGATATATATAAATATATATATATTGTAGAAATATGTTTTTGGGTCTCATTTTTGTTATTACCTTTTCTATCTCTGCCCTTTTGAAATGTTATATGCATTCCAAATAATTCATATTCTTTAACTTATGGAAAAAATTATATGCAAATAATTACATTTTCAACATCAAAAATAAATGAAAAACCTCGTAATTTCAAAATATTAAATATCTGGTTCAAAAAGAACAATAACAGTTTGATCATTTGTTAATAGTGTAACAATTTGAAACAAAAACACAAAATTTTCAAAAAGAACAAACAAATAAAAAAAAAAGAACAAAAAATGTAATTTGTGTAAATTCCCAAAAAAAAAAAAAAAAAAAAAAAGGAATTTTTTTTAATCAATAATAAACTTTTAAATATCACAATAATTTGGTTCAAATTCTCTTTTAATTTGTTTTTTCATCTTCTCAATTTTTTGTTTTTAACACCAATAAAATCCCTTTCCAATGATTAAACAATATCCCAAATATTCAATTTCTAAATATCCATCCATCCATGTTATTTTTCTTTATATATCTATCCATATTTAAACTAAAAATAAATTAACCTAATTTGGTATCAATAAGATAAAATTGACCAACCTAAGAAAACCCTTAGAGCTGACTCATAAATAATTATTTTTATTTCAATACAATTTTTTTGTTTTGTTTATTTTTTTTAACATTTTATCAAATATTTTTGTAAAGTATATAACTCCTTTATAAATTTGACACATATACACAGATAAATTTCCAAAAAAGGGGGATATTTTTTAAAAAATTCATATAATAGTCTCTTTATCGGTGGTTTTGCTAGCAAACTAAACCCCGTTTCAATAATTATGACTCACCTGAAATAAAAAAATGAATATATATATTCTTTTGTATCCAAGAACAACAACTAGTTTTAAAATATTATAAATAATTCAGTTTTATAGTTTTATAAAAATAGAAAAAACCTGAAATTTTAAAAAATTAAAAAAAATAAAACCCAAAACTAAAAAAAAGTGAGTCTCAATTTTTGAAATGAGCATTATGGATTTTTTATCATTGAAATTTCACTGAAAAAAGGTTAACAACAAGATTTTTTACGAATAATTAAATTCATTTTAAAAGACATTACAGAGCCTCAATTTTCTAAGTGATTATTAGTCTTTTCAAAGATCTCTTTTTTTTTTCCACATGATGTTTTCTAAATTCATTTTTTGAAAAAAAAAAAAAAAATGAAAATAACAATTATCAAAAGTTTTTTTTTTATTATTATTATTATTTACTTTTTTCATTTTTTTCAATATCCTTTTATTCCAATTAAACAGAATATAATTAGAATTATTTTTTACAAAAATTTATTATAAAAAAACACTTTCTCAAATAAATTATAATTAAATTCAAGAACAATCTCTTAAACAATGAATATATAGATGATTGTTTGTTAGTACAAATTAAGTCCAGCATGTTAGAAAACGAAATAAATTTAAATATTTATTTATTGAGAGAAAGAAATAATCAAAGAAAATTTACTAAATAAAAAAGAGAAGAGAAAAAATAATTAAATAAATCGAAATATTAATTTATGATAATCATTAGAACATTTTTTTTTTTTATTATTGTTGTTTTTATCTCTTATTGTATTTCTTTATAAAACTAATAGGCTGAAACAAAAAATAATTTGTTTGTTGGTTCACTTGTCAAAAATTTACAAGGTATGTTTGTAAAGCGAACAAAAAATAAAAAGGATGGATGGATCTTCACAGAAATCGAAAGAAGGTGTAAAAATGATGATTATATACCACTATGTATCTTCCCAGAAGGTACAACTTCAAATGGGAAATGCATTGTTTCTTTTAAAATGGGTGCATTCAGTGCAGGCTATCCTCTTCATCCAATAATTTTAAAATATAAACCTAAATTTCCTTTCAAAAATGTAAATATTGCTTATGCTCTGCAATCCCCAGTAATGAATTTACTGGAGATTTTATCTACCATGTTTATCGAGGTTGAAGTTGATTGCCTTGATTGTTATTATCCAAGTGAAGAAGAAAAGAAAAACCCCAAATTATTGAGGGATAATGTTAGAAAGGTATTTATTATTATTACTTAAAATCATTTTATTATTGTTATTTTTATTCATTTTTTTTATACATCAACACATTCAATTAAAAATTCAAAAAAAATTATCTCTTTATATTTTTCTAAATTATAAATAAAAAAATAAACATAACAAATTATTTTATTGATGCTTTAATAGTATATGGGTGAAAAATCTGGCTACCCATTAGTTGATTCATCCTTTTTTGATAAAAAGGAGTATATTAGATATTTAAAATTAAAAAAAAATAAATAATTTTTTGTCTACCACCAATATTTACAATACACCAATAACAAAAATGATTAGAACAATTCCCATAATTAATCGATGTTTTTATATACCGTGTTACATTATTACTATTTAATTCTTATAATAACTCATTTTTAATATAAAACATTAAGATTTTCATATCTTAGTTTATTTTTTAAAAATAATAACCCATTAAAGATTATTAATAACATTTTTATTCTTTTTTTTTTTTTTTTTTTTTTTTTTAAATCTTTTATCATCTCACCGAAATTAATTACGTGTATGTGTTTTCATTTTTATTTTTATTATCAAGAAAGATTATTTAGGGTTTTTTTGTTAAAAGAAAAAATATCTACCCAAAGAATAATTTATCAAAAGATCAATTCAATAAAAAAATTCCAAGATTTTTATTTTCCTAAACAAAATAAATTTTTTGATAATCTTTCATAAATCTCTATTTTAAAATTTCTTAACAACCTTTTGTGAAAAAAATTTGGAAAAGCTTTTAAATTTTGCCCGTGCTTGAAAATAATCGTAAAATCTGAACACCTGAATTAAAAAAAACAATATATCTCAAATATTTAAAAAAATAACTGATTATATTATTTTTAATCAAATCAATAAAAAAAATTTATATCTCCCTCCGTGTATTTTCCAATACTAATAGCTGTTTTAGAAGATCCTCAAAAATATTCGATTTTTTTCACAAATTTTTAAATAATATATTGATCCAAGAAAAACCTTTACCCGTAATAAATGAGAGTCTACAGTAAAAAATATTCTTTTATTTAGTCTCCCATTTTTTCTGTAATGGATTATTTTTCTTTCATTAAATGATCTTACTTATCAAATTTATTTCGTTTTTAGATTCTATTCAGGTTCACAATTAAAAACCTTTTTTTACTTTTGTTCCTTATTTCACTTTTTTTCCCAAATTACAAGAAAACAATGATCAAGAAACAATGGCAATAAGTTAAGGATTTTAACATTTTGGATTTTTTTTTTGTTTTAATTCTAAAAATGTTTAATTGTCAGCCAGCAATGTTTAGTTCACTAATTTATTGAAATATTACATTTTTAGTCGAAAATTCCAAAACTTTAGTATAAACAATCCAATTCCAAAATTGGAAAAGGAATATATTCTTTGGAATAATATTGGCAAAACTAAAACCACACTACTTACACTTGTCATAATTTCATTAAATTCACCTTAACAAGATACCATACAAATTGTGAGTTTAATTTTAGAGATAAAATGTATTTCAAAATAAATTTTCAATTTATTTAACCAATTTTGGAAGACAAGGAATTAAAATTTCAATTTGTATACAGTTTCATAAATTTGGTTTCTTGGTTTGTATTCTTCAATTTAAAATATAATCTTGGCAAACCTTTATCATTTTTTCTGTTTTTATTTTTTTTCTTCTTTACTTTTTTTTCTTCTTTACTTTTTTTTCTTTTTTTAACAACAAAACCCAAAAAACCAAAAAAAAACGATTTACAATATTTTGAGTTGTCCATCAAATTGATAAATTTAAAAAAACAATGAACAAATACGAAAAACACAATCTGTTTAAATTGATAAAACTTGTTGAACGGAGTGTAACAAATTCGCAAACAAACAGCAACAAAAAAAACATCCAATATGCACCCAAAAAGCAATATCAATTTACTTGTTGCGCTACGGGGATTTATGCAAGTCAATATACGATACTTGCCTTTGGTAGCGATGACAACATAATTACATTTTTAATTTCTGAACGCTCATCTACCACGCCGCTGATTCGGTACTTAAAATTACCAACAAAGCACACTGTTTCATGTCTGTGCTTTTCACCAAAGACCGACACTCTTTTAGTGATTACTACTAATTTCACGATTATGTTGATCCCTTTAACGAGGACATTTAACGTGATGCTTTCCACTGATCTTCAAAAGAGGATTCAAATTGAAGAGAAAAGGCAACTGAAACAGAATTTGAATAGTCAAGGTAATTCCAATTATAATAAGAGTAGGAATAAGAATAACGTTTTTAGTCAATCCGGATCTTTACAAGTAAAAAATAAAATAATCACCTACAAGAAAGCAACGAAATCTTTGTCCAGTGGAGAAGAAATCACATGTTGCAAATGGTGGGAGAGTGTTTCTAAAAAAAATTATTCCATTGTTGGTTCACTAAACGGCAACATATTTATTGTTGATTTAAAAAACGGCAATGTTGCTAGGAAGGTCTCAGGGTTAGGAGGCCCAATCTCAAGACTGATCCTGTATGGCACCAGTCTTGAGAATACTTTCCCACTCGAGGCGAATGGCAAACAGTTTGCAACGGGAAAGAACCAAAAATTAAAAAGTGTCAATGAAAATTTAAAACCCAGATATGTTGTGGTGACAACATCAAAAAATACCTCCAAAATGATTCTACTTGAGGCCGTTTTGGATTTACAAACGAGGGTTTG
Organism: Anaeramoeba flamelloides; assembly: GCA_027625915.1. Taxonomy (NCBI): domain Eukaryota; family Anaeramoebidae; genus Anaeramoeba; species Anaeramoeba flamelloides. The sequence goes on along the minus strand of JANTQA010000032.1, from coordinate 2,405,005 downwards.
GAAAACAATTGTTGAAATTGGACCAAAGAAGGAATTTAAACCAAGAAGCCTGATACAGCGGCTAAGAAAGGGTTTTCAATTTGATCATGAAGTCAGAAAAAGCAATTTGTATTCAAATTCAACCCTCGTAAGGGCATATTCCCCTTTAAACAAGACTATTGAAATTTTTGAAACAGTTACAAGTAACTTCCCTTTATTTATTTATAAACTCCGTGGTTCTCAGAATAATACAACCCACCAAAATGAAACGAAATTGAAAACCAGCAAAAAGACAAAGCAGGGGCCTCCCTCTGCCACTTCTTCATTGCTTGCTTCAACAAGAAATCTTTTGTATACATGCACAAGGAAGGGTACAAGAAAGGAAGGTAGAACAGAAATTGACATTATTTCAAAATTTTATGCCTCAGATACTCAATCAATTTCGAGAGAATTAAAAGAAACAAAGGATATTGCATTACTTCAAAGATTTTTATTACCACCAAACGAAACTGTAAGGGGCATTTTTCGGAAGCCTTATCCAAAAAAAACTAATTTAACTTTTCATAATTTACACAAAAAAAAGCCCTGTTTCAAGAAAGAAAAATTAAATAATAATCAATCGAAGGATAATAAAACTTTAAATATAAACAACAACAACAACAACACCAAAAAAAATAATGATTACAACAACAATAATAATGATGATCAAAAAATTGAAAATAATGATTCTAATGATAAAACTGAAAACAAAAAAGATAAAATTGAAAACAAAAAAGATATTAAAGATAATAAAATGATTGATGATTTTGAAATTGTTGGAACAATTGATGAAGAAAATAATAAAGAAGAAGACAACGACGACGACGACGACGACAGAAATGATGATGATGATGAAAATGAATATAATATTGAACATGACATTTGCATTTTATGGACCCAAAATACAGTTTATGAACTAAAACTTCGATCAATACCTGAAACAATATGTACAGAGTTGAATAAAATTTCCAAATTTGATCTGACTGAAAAATTAGGAAAAACATTTGGATTAAATTTGTTTGAGTTATATGAACAAGAAGCGGATGATTTAATATCAACATTGATGTTAAAAAAAACAAATTTAAAAGCATCAATTGATTTTAATGCAAAAAAAAATCAAGAAATTCAATTGATAACAAAACTTTATGAATTGTCAAATGCGAAACCAGAAAAGGTAGTATCCTTGCTTATCAAATATGGATATATCTCCCATGCAATAAAATTTTTAAAAAAACGATTAAAGCAATTATCTTCAAAACCAAATATGAAAATGAAAACACCAAATAGCAATCAAAAAAATAATAATCATAGCAATAAAAAAAATAAAAATCAATCCTATTATAATTATAACCAGAATCCAAAAAGCAAATCAAACCAACTCATTCATCCGCTTGATTTAATTTCCACATTATTACTTCGTTGCTATGTCCAACAATTATTATCAGTCAATATCCCAATGGGGCAGTATGCGTCATTACTCGATAAAGTGGATAAGTTTGTTTATAACAACCTTTATTATGACCCTGTTGACGCAATGAAGTTATTTTTAAAAACAGGATTAAGAAAATATTTTTTTGATGTAGCAAAATCGAAAAATATTTTCCCCTTCGCATTATCAATGCTTTATAACAGTAAGAAATATCATTTGGCAAAATATGAAGTCGAAATGATCATCAATTCTGGTTATTCAAAATTATTAATCGAATTTCAGAATGGTGTTTTCTTTTCTTCTTTAAATCAGAAACAAATTTTAAAATTGATAAAGAAAGATCCAAATTTAATCACTATGATCAATAATTCTATACTTTCCATTTTACCAACACTTGGCGAACAGGATTTATTAAATCTGGAATTAATAATTAAAAAATTGGCCAATGATATCTTTGCATTTGTAAAGTCAAAAAAAAAGACAATCCCTAAAGTTATATTTACCAAAATTGTTGAATTGGTTTTAATCTGTAAATTCTTTTTGCTTTACAATGAATATTCAAATAACAATAACCAATTATCAACGAATGGAGTTAAAATAATAAAATCAATAAAGGCTGATTTAACAAAATTTCAATCTTACTATCGCCCTTCAATTATAATAACTAGATGTATTGATCTTCAATTGTTTGGAATTATATCAATTATTCATATTTTGGATAATAATTTTTATTATTCAATCAAATTTTTTTTCCTTGATCTTCAAAACCAATTAAATAAATTGAATAATAAAATTAATAAGGTTGATAAAAATAATGATGATGATGATAATAAAAAAGATAAAGTTAGTGAGGGCAAATTAGGTAAAAATAATAAAGATGACATCAATTTAAAGGAAAAAATGACAAACATTTTTTTGAAACAGTCTTCAGAAATGTTTAATTTATTACATAACCAAAATCAATCCGGAACACCAAAAACTACAAATATTTTAATGAAATTTATCAAATCACTTTTATTATTTTGGAAAAATAACGATTTAAAAATTGAAATGATTGAAAAATTTTTTGAAAAAAAATTGCCATTATTTGGATATTATTTAGCACAGCTCTTTGGTAAGAACTTTGGCCAAAACGAATGCAAATATCCTTTGATTTTGGCATTTAATCCTAATTTCCATTTTACAATTGTGAAAATTAGAATGAACGATTCGATCAAAATTCTTAACAAAAAGCAAAAAAATCAAAATCAAATAAACCAATTATTAGTAGGAATCAAAGAGAATTTGGAAAGAAATTTAAAGAAAAATCAATCGCTAATAATTACAAACCAATTTTTAAAAAATGAAAAAATCTATCTAAACGATGCTTGTACGAATATCTTGCTTAATAATAATAATCAGAAATTAAAGCATGATTCATCGTCTTCATCATCATCATTATCATCGTCATCATCATCTGTACCATCGTCTTTGTCATCTTCGTCAATTATTCACAATCGTGAGAATGATAACGTACATATCCATCATAAAAATAAAATAAAACTGGAAAATCCGTTCTTAAATCATAATGAATTGGTAATATTTACATGTGGTCACCATTTCCCCATTCCGCAATTTTCTCAAATCCTTTTACCAGAATTTAAAAAAAGAATGGAAAAAAATTTACCAGATCTAAGCCAAACCACAAAATTAATTTTACAAAGTTTTAAATCAAAATCAATTACTTCAAGTTGCCCGGTTTGCACTTTTAATAGTTTGATAACAGAATTTAATGAAAATTTCCAACTTAATAAGAAAACTTGGAAAATTCAACTTTAAAATGTTTAATTACTGATATTATTCTGATAATTATTATTATTATTTTTATGACCACGATGATGAAACATTTTTATTAATATATTTAGAACGAAGTGTTCTTCTTGATTTTTATTTTTATTTTTTTATTTTTTAATCTTCTAATAACCCTAATTATTTATTTCAAAACAACATTTGGGAAAAAAAGTGAAAGAGGAAAAAAAGTTGAACACGATTTGTAATTGGGAACCTTAATAGAATCACAGAAATCACAGAAATCACAGAAATCACAGAAATCACAGAAATCACAGAAATCACAGAAACCAGAAAATGAAAAGTAAGATAAATGCTAATAAAAGAAAAAATAAATTAGCTTCAAAGAATAATCCATTATATTATTTTGAAACATATCAAATCAACAAAAACAATTTTAATCTACTTTTTTATAATCGAAATGCTTTTGAGTGGTTTTGGAGATCTTCAAGGATAGCCAAATTTTTTGAACAAATTTTTAATGATAAGATCAATCAAAAGAAAAACCTAACCAAAAAGATAGTATTAGAAAAACTGTTATTGTTTTTAATCCACCATTCTATCTTTAATAATTTATTTAGTTCTTTTATTAGCATTTATCTTACTTTTCATTTTCTGGTTTCTGTGATTTCTGTGATTTCTGTGATTTCTGTGATTTCTGTGATTTCTGTGATTTCTGTGATTTTTGTGATTCTATCAAGGTTCCTTAGTTAAAAATCGTGTTTAACTTTTTTTTCACGTTACACTTCTTTTCCACAACGGTTATACTGATTTAAGCTAATAAAATATTTTTTATCTTATTTCTTCAATTTATAAAATTGATTTTTTTTTTGGGACTAAATTGTAAACATTAATCCAAAAAGTTTTTGAAACATTACTGATATTACAGAAATCTCCAAAATCGGAGAAACTGATTTTTTGTTTTTAAAATGTATTTTTTGATTTTTATTTGAATAATTAGTGATTGTATTAATTATAATAAAGATACATTCGATTATTTAAAAGACTATTGGCATAATCAGTTTGTGGTAGGATAAAAAAATTATTTAGAAATATTTGTAAATAAATTAATGAAAAAAATACCAAAAGTTTTTTTTCAAATAAAACACATCATTTTTAATATTAATACAAAAAGTTACTAAAAGAAAGATAAACTCTAATTGGAAATAAAAATTGTAGTATTTTTGATTATTCTCTAGGATTTTTTTAATTAATACTCTTATGATGAGAAAGTTTTAGTAACCAAAGGGAAATACTACATAAAAATGTTATTTTCCTGAAAATTTATTATAATTAGAAATCTGATATAAACAATTTTCACATCAAAGAAGCCCAGCTGTAATCAGCGAATTACGTGTGTTTAAAGGATTTAAATGGATATCAGAAGAAAAAATTTATATTTGTATCTCAAAATTGAAATCATTTTTTCATATTTTTAAGTTTTTTTTGTTCGATTTTTTTTGAAACCTAATTTAGTTACAAATTTTTTTTTCATTGCATGATCAATAGTCACTTGGTAAAAACGTGTTATTTTAAGGTTATTGAAACCGTGTAAATGATTGCTGAGAAATCATATTGATTTCTATTGCGATTTTATTCAATCTTTGATCCTGATCAAAATGAACATTGATGTTTTTCTCAAATATATCTTACTAAGAATTTGATTTTTTCAATTTTTAAGTAAATTTATTGATTTAATAGTTTTATTTCAGAGAGATTTCAACAATTATTTAAAGTGTATTATTCTGTTTATTTCTTATTTGTTCTCCAAAGGTCAATTATATAAAACGATTGATCTTTGAAAAAAAATTAGGGTCTCTTTGACAGAAATAAAGTTAATATATATCCCACTTTATGTTAATAAAAAAAAATTAAAAAAATACTCTGGGTTTAATATAAACATTCACAGATATTCTAAACAGGGGGGGGGGGGGTGGAGTAAAACGGATCTTGCCAAATATACTGACAATTCTAAGAATGTTAGCTAATTTCATCAAGATATCACAGCCACGATAGATAAAAAATATAGTTGAAGATTTAAAAATAGATTAAATAGAAATTATTGATGGGGGAAAACATTGGGTTAGAAAATATCTACCTAACAAATTCAATGGGAGTGCACCTTTCTTTTATGACAAGTTAAGGTTGAATTATCAAAAGGGGGTAAAAACGAGAAATTAAAAAGATATCTTAAATTTAGATAATTTATTTGACATGTTGTCGAAAATCAGCAATCCATAAACTCGCAAGGATATCAACGACTCTATTCAAATCAAAAGTTCTTTTTAACTAGTTTTAATATAAAAACTACCAAATGGGAAAATGAGTGGATTCCATGATATGCTCAAGTTGGGTAAAAAAATTAATGATATTGTTCAGTTCATATAAAGAATATAAAAGAGAGGGGAAAGCTAATATATAATGGAAAAAAAACCTGAGAAATATTAAATATTTTGTTTTTAAGTTCTATTTTTATAAAATCAAGGTGGATTGTTAATGGGAATTAAACTCAAAATAGATCCGAGATATTACTATGGAATTTTTTTCGTATCAGTTGTCCCCATGTGCTATACTGAAAAGATACCTTAAATCTAAATATTTTTTGGTCATTTAGACACATACAATTCATCTCAATCGTAATACCCCAGATTATTTTTTTTTATCTGTATTGAATTTCTTTATTGTTATTTTTAGAAAATTTTCTTTTTGGATATATTACTCATATTACAGAAAACTAAATAAATTTCAAAATACTTCTAACGAAGCATTTATTCATTTCCCGAATTAGACTATAAGAATTCAGTCACTTTTAAAATTCACTCTTTTCCATACACAGTTTTTTTTTAAGACAAAACCCTTAAGAATAAATTTATATTATAAAAAGCGTTTCATATTCTTAAAAAATCTGTGATTCTTCCAGGATGGTTTTAATTTTAAAATCAATAATTTTTTTTCAAAATACCCCCAAAAATAGAGATAGTATTTTACATTAATATATTTCATTTGATCCTCCACATGTTCACAATTGTTTATCTTTTCTTTTATTTATTGATCTAACTTTTTTTTTCGGTTTATTTGGGATCATTAAAAAAATTGAATTAAAATGTTTTCCTTTTTCACTTTTAATTACCAATGTTTTATAGTTGAATGGATTAATAATTAATAAAACTAGATTAATATTTCAATTTTTTGCATGATTTATTTTCTTTATGATAGTAATAAAAAAAACATTCCCCTTCGATAAAATTGTATATTAAAAAATAAACCTGTTCTTTTTTAAAATACATGTTTTTGTTTCCTGATAATTCCAATAGACAATACTAATTTAGCATTCAATATTATACCTTGAGACCAAACGGATTTTAAAGATAACTCCATTGATATAACAAGAAAATTTTCAATTATGAATCAAATTACTTTCAAAATTTTAAGAATTTTTCCAATTGTAAAAATTGAAATTTTCATGGTTTTTAAAGGTTAAAATTACTAACCATTGTATTATCTTTTTTAAATATTATAATTGGATTTAATCTTTCTGAATTTTTTGACTTTCTTTTTTATATTCGAGCTTTATAAACCCCTTTTCATTCTTTCTGAATGTTTAGTGTGGATTTCTTTAATCTTTTTAATCAAAAATCTTTATTACAATAATACTATTTGTTTTAAAAATAAATGGAACAAAATTTTCTTCATCTTTCCAAAAAAAGATTTTAATAATCATGTTACATTTGGAACTTTTATTTCTTAAAATCAGCTTAAACCATTAATTTCCCTCTGAGAATTGGGACTTTTGATGTTTGATATTAATTATTGAGAGATGTGTTTTTAGGAAAGTTAAATGAAATTTTTGATCTTTTTATTTTGCAATTAACAGTACTTTCAGATACTTAGTAAATATACATACAGATTAAAAGTCATGTTTATTTTTTCAAGATACACATTAATTGAAAAACTTTTGTTGTCAAAAACAATTGTAAATTTATAGGTGATTATGATAATATAAAATTTAAAAAAGATTCCTGTTCTCTAAAATTGAAATAGGCTAAAATTTTATTTGATTGTTTTTTATTCAATAATGACTTTGATTTAGGATTATTAGATCACCCAATATCTAAAATATTAAAAGTACCAACCAATAAATCAAAAGTACTGAAATTAGAATCTGTTTTGTTGGAATACAAACGGACATTTTCTTCAAATGAAAATATAATGTGTGACAAATTAATTAGAAATTTTCATGTATAAAAAATCAAAAACTGCATTTTAAAAAGAAAATACTCTATAAAAAAAAGAAACTATTAAAAAAAAATCAATAAAACCACTTTTTGTAAACAAAAACTTCTGAAATGTTAACTCAAGAAGATGTTTTCCATTTTTTATATTTTTTTCCACTAAATTTATTAATGACAGAAGAAACATCAACTGGTGCACTTGAAATTTTTTTACATCCTCTTGTTATTCTCAATATTTGTGATCACTTCACAAGAGCAAGAGTAAATTCGAACAAAAAAAACCCACGTGTTATTGGCGCAATGATCGGTACACAAAATGGAAGATCTGTCGAAATCCATAACTCCTTTGAACTTGTATTTACTCAAGAAAAATCTGGAGACGATCAAGTTATTACAATTAATAAGGAATACCTTGAAAAGAAAAAAAATAGATGTAATTTGTTTGCTTTGTTTCTTGTCCACAAAAACCTTTTTTAAAAGTTTTTTTTTTTCTTTTTTTAAAATTTTTTTGTTTTTTTTCTCATTTTAAATTTTTTTTTGTTTATCTTTTTTATTTGAAACCAAAGTTGTTGAGGTCTATAAAAATTTTGAATTTATGGGTTGGTATTCGACTGGAAACAAAATTTTAAAGAACGATCTCAAGGTTCATGAAAGTGTAAGTACTCCAACTTCTTTTTTCGAAAATTCATTGTGTTCTTGTTATACGCAAAACAAAACCTTCACAAATTTCTTTTTATTCTTTTGTTTATTTTTTTTTCTTAATTTTCGATTTAATTCCTTCCGAGTATACAAATTCACACCACAACCTTAACAAAAAATTACAAAAAAAAAAAAGTTATTAGAATTTAATGAGTCCCCACTCTATCTCCAACTCGATCCAAATCCAAAAGAAGATCTCAAAGAACTTCCGATTAAAATTTATGAATCCGAACTTCGTATTGTTAATAGCAAACCAAAATTAGTCTTTTTACATTCATCTTACAAAACAAAATCACTTGAACCCGAACGTTTAGCCGTTGACAATATTACCAAATTTGCAGGAAGTAGTAATGAAAAAGCTTCAAAACGTACAATTTTTGAGTCTTTCTTTTTTTTTATACAAGATTTCAAAATCTTTGTGGTTCGAATAATTCAAAACAACAAGGGATCTAAAACATTCATAAATGAATTATTATCCCCCCTCTTAAAATTTAAACTAAAACAATTCTGTTTTCTCCTATTTTAATAAACAATCAACAAAAAATAAACAAAAAAAACAAAAACAATAAAAACAAATTCCAAAAATTTGATTTAACAAACACAATCTCTTTTTTCATTTCTGTAGTTACAACACATGTGGATCCATTGCATAGTGCAATTGAAATGCTTCGTGATCGACTTGTAATAATTCTCAAATACCTAAGAATGGTTGCTGGTGGGCAAATTGAAGGGGATCAAGCAATTTTACGCTTATGCTATTCACTTGCAAACAAATTACCTGCACTTAACACAGAAAAATTTTTAAAAGAATACCAAAGCGAATATAATGATACCTTGTTGACAACATATTTGGTTGCAATCACAAAGGGAACGGATATGATCAGTGAAGTTATTGATAAATTTGACGTTGCCTTCCAAAAGAGAAAAGAAAGAAGAAGATTTAATAGACCATATTTCATGTTCCATTAAATTGAATATTTATTTTTTTACTTTCGAAAATTTAATTCAAGATCCTGATTTATTATTGCAATAAGTATATATATATGTATGTATGTATGTATGTTGATATAGATATAGATATATATCTCTCCTTAAAACATATTCCTGTATTTTTAAATTCAAAAATATTTTTTTTATTGAATTGAAATTACTTTTTTCAATTGACAGAACATATGAGATGGTGCTCATAGTTTCCATTTTGCCATAAAAAAAAAAAATAAAAAATAAAAAATAAAATTTCAGATACATAAATTGTATAACTTGTTTTTATTTTCCATTTGTTCAAGTGATGTGGCACATTATTCCTTTCATCTGGATTATTATCTTCTGAATAACATATTCGTAATTAAACTTTAATAAATTGCTTTTGTGATTTCCCAAAGTAGAAAAAAAAAAAAAGTATTTTTTTTTTTTATTATTATTGAAGAAGTGTAAATTACACTCTAGTTGCCCTTAGACTTAAATTTCCTTTCAGAAATTTAAGCGTAAATTTATAGATTTCACGATTATTAACCAATGAAAATAACAATAAACTGTTTGATTTGAAATTAATTCATAGAGGTTTTTTTCATTTAATTTATTCAGAAATATTAATCTATTATTTTCATAGAAAGGATAGACACATAAAAAATGATCAATATTTTCTATAACTTCCTTTTGTTTATACTGTAAACACAAAGGACAAAATTTATTTGAATTTTTATTAATAACATAGTAATATCTGTTTAATCCATTGGTAAATGATCTGAATTTTAGAATTGTTGAACTTGAAGGATAACTTAGATATTTTTGAGTTGTGAATAATGAATTTTGGTTCTTAATATTGTGAAGTATTTTTGCACTTTCCAGCTATTGGAATTCAATGATTCATTATATGTGTATTTATAGATTCCCTTTTTTAATTCAATTAATCTCATGAATTCCAGTTAATTTTATTGTTGGTTCGTTGATTAAATTTTATTAATATTTCTAATGATAGAAAAGATAAATTTTTTAATTTTTTTTTGAATTTGAATTTTTTTTTATTTACTGAAATTACCATATTTTCAATTTTAAATTCTGTTTTATAAATAAGAATTGGTTTATTTCTGTTTATTTTGCATATTTCAGTAATGGCTGTATTAATCCAAGAATTTAAATAATTTAAAGTTTTTATTTCATAATGAAAAATTTCTAATCCATATGTTAATTGACTTCAATAATAGATTTAAATAATCTGATTTACAAATTATTATTGAGAGAATTGTTATTAAACAATTTTTTTTACAGTTATTAATAAAAAAAAAAAGTATTTTAAAATGAATTTTGATAATTTATAACATTGAGATATCATTTCTAGATAAATTTACATGTTGTTGGTATGAATATTTTTATTGTACTTTCAAATGATTTCGAGACCAGTAAAGAATTTGTAAGAATGAATAAACTTAAAAATTAACGGTAATTTTTTATTCATTTTTTTTTTGTATTAATTAATTTATTTGGGATTGTTTTGATAAGATAGAGATATACTCGTTATCATCATGTAAACCAAAATAATTTTACATATAAATTTTTAGATTACTTTATCTGTGCTAATTTGAGAATTTAAGACATATTTGTTATCAATCAAAAACTTTTGGTGAAAGTAAGCAATATTAGATTTTCCTTTTTAAATTTAAAAAAAAAACTTTGAAACTCAAAAGAGAGATACATTATAAGAAAAGAAATCAAGAAAAAAATTTTAATTTGCCTATTTATAAACTCTATTACAAAAATTTGTCCACACCCAAGATAAAAATCCACAAAAAAAGCTCATTTTTTAGGATTTTTGAAATTATTATTAAGGAAAAAGTCTGAAACACTTGGTCTGATAACTTGAGAATTTTGAAGTGTCTAAATTTTTGTATTCTGGTTCAATGGTATTCTAAAATTACCATTTGGGTACAGTCAGTTTCACTTTTAAGGCACAAACTTTCAACGAAATTTAAGGCACAAAAAAAATCTCAAATTAAAGACACAAAATTCAAATTCTAGGAGAAATAAATTGTAAAAATAAAAATTCCAAATTTTGTTCCTTAATTTGAGATTTTTTTGTGCCTTAAATTTCGTTGAAAGTTTGTGCCTTAAAAGTGAAACTGACTGTAGAGCAATTACAAGACTTTTTAAACCCAACTTAGTTTTCAAAACGAATATTGTAAATCTAACATTAAGATTCTATAAATAGGAGAAAGGGTGAAAAAATGAAGAATTGGTATAAAGAAAGAAAAAAAAAATAGTCGAGTATTAGAAAAGAAAAGTATATTTTGATATATTTTTTCAAATATATAATTAACTCAGGTTTCAGTTGACTTGTATAAATGTTTTTATATAAAACGATTTTTATCACTATCAAATATAAAAAAGAAAATTGGAGTTTTCAAAAAGATGAAAGAAGTGAATAAAAAAATTGTATTGGTAAATTTGTAAAAATTCTCCAAAAATTATTTGATCGATCAAATGATTAGATAAAATAAACCAATTTTTTGTGATTTTTCGATCTTACAAACTTTTTAATAACCTTTTTACAATTATTGGAAAAAAAAATTCAGATCTATTGAAATAGATTAGAGGAGAGAACAAAAAAAGTAAAAATAAAAAGTAAAAAAAAGGAAAAATTGTTTGTATAATCAAAATTATTTCAAATTGAAAGAAAAATGTATTATTACTATATTTTCGACTGTTTTAACGAAAAAATTATTTTATTGAAAGGATTATGAGCATTTTTTTTTCAAATATCAATTATTTTTTATATTTCGCATTTGAAGAACAAACAAAAATTAAATAGAATAATAAACATCAAAGGGTAGTTGGTTTCTGTACGAAATAAAACTTATAAATTAATGTATTTTCATGAAAATTGAATAAATCGAATTACTCGTACATATAGAGAAAAACTACAATGCTCATTTTTATTTTCAATTGAAGATCCAATTAAAATTCCTAACGAAGAAAATATTATTTCTCTACGATCATTTTTATCATTCCAGTGAACTTGGAATAACTCTTTTTTACTACCGTCAGTTCCATTTTTAAGGCACAAACTTCAAGGAAATTTAACGCACAATAAAAATTCAACGAAAATTAAGGCACAACAAAAATCTCAAATTGGGGCACAAAATTCACATTCTAGTAAAATAATTTGTAAAAAAAAAATCCAAATTTATGCCTTAATTTGAGATTTTTTTGTGCTTTAAATTTAGTTGAAAGTTTTTAACTTAAATTTGAAACTGGCTGTAAGTAATAAGAGATCTTGTAAAAAAAAAACAAATGAATTAGGTGTTTAAAATTAATTGGAAAAAAAAAGCATAAAGTGAAAAAAATATTTCAATTTTGAAATTTTCAAAATAAATTTTTCTTCGAATATCAATTCAAACCCTTTAGACACATTAAATTCGCTCATCATAACTTTTTAACATTAACTGGAAAATAATTTATGTCCAAATTTGGAGATTTTAGTTTTCCCTGATTTTTCTTATTTATCTGAAAGACGTTAGGGTAACTTAATGTAGAAAAGCCTCAAGGTGTTGAAATAATTTTTTATACAACAATCAAAATTAATATATAAAGTAGTCAATTAATTTGGAAAGTATATTTCTGATTTGTAATGAGGTCAATTTCTGTTAGGTACAATATTACACATACTAGGTCAAAATAATGATAATAATCTTGATTATTTTCACTTGACAAATATTAAAGAAAACAAACAATGTCCTCTCTGCACAAAAATTGTGCATAATAAAAATTTATCATTAAAATTTTTTAAAATATAAAAGTTCTTGCTTTTTTGGTTATTTTTTATTTCATGTCTTTTTTTACTTTTCTTTGTTAATAAATATCATTTTTTTTTTAATTTTTTTACAATAAAAGCTATAATTGATACCTCAATCTTATTTCCATTATACATATTATAATAATTAACTCTTAACCAAGAAATTGAACTCGTATTACTAAAAAATAAAAAAGATATTTTTCTTATAAATTTAATGGAAAATTCGAAATTACTACATCTTGAGATTTAAAAATAAAGTAAAAGTCTGTTACTGCAATACCTGACTTACACTTTAATGCTATTTTTTCAGAAATGAATTTGTGTACAGTCAGTTTCACTTTTAAGGCACAAACTTTCAACGAAATTTAAGACACAAAAAAATCTCAAATTAAGGCACAAGATTTCGAATTTATATTTTTACAAATGATTTTTACTAGAATTTGAATTTTGTGCTTTAATTTGAGATTTTTTTTTGTGCCTTAAATTTCGTTGAAAGTTTGTGCCTTAAAAGTGAAACTGACTGTATTTAAAAAGTTCGATACATTTATCCATTTTTGAAAAGTTAGAAATTCAACATATTTCTCCATTTTTTTCAAAAAAAGAAATATTTTCTAGAACTCAATGAATTTAGAAAGTAATCTTTGTGAACAAAATACTAAATCTAACTAGTTGAAATGGAATACCGCTACTTTAAAAATTACCTTGTCGAAAAAAATCAACTTTATTTCAAAAAAATTTACTACAACATTATTTACTATTTCAAAAAAAATAATTTCTTTATTCAACTCAAGTTTCAAATTAATTTTTTCAATTTTATAAAAAAAAAAAACTTGTTAAAAACAATAAAACTATTTGATTAAAAAAATTTAAAAAAATACTTTTGTAAAAATTTTGAAAATTCAACTATAGAAAAAGAAATTTTTTTTAATTTGATTTTTTTCAAATAATAATTACTGCCCAATTTTAATTATTTGAGTGAATTTGTTACAAAAGAAAATGATTAAAATTAAATAATAAGCTTCTTATTTTTTTCTCAAATTTTCAAATTCTAATAAACAAATCAAACTGATTACAAATTAATAATTATCTAAAAACAAATAATTAGAAATATTACAGTCAGTTTCACTTTTAAGGCACAAACTTTCAACGAAATTTAAGGCACAAAAAAAATCTCAAATTAAGGCACATTTTTTGGAATTGTAATTTTTACAATTTATTTTACTAGAAGCTGAATTTTGTGCTTTAATTTGAGATTTTTTTTTGTGCCTTAAATTTCGTTGAAAGTTTGTGCCTTAAAAGTGAAACTGACTGTATCAAATAAGCTAATTTAAAGAATAAATTATCGTTCCTTTTATATACCCTTAATAATTGAAACAAATAATTATTACCTTATCATTTGAAATTCCACTGAAATTAATTAATTATTTTTATGGACAAATGTAAGATTATTTTTTTCTAATCACTTAGCAAAATAAATATTTGTATATTTTTTATTGTATTTTCCAAATTTTAATTCCAAGGGGATAATTTCACAATAGATTTGACTCTAATTAAATTTGCTGTGTAAATGATCTTAGAACTACACGGTCGACATAACTTTAAAAAATCTATTATAATTATTAATGCACAATAAATTATTTGATTTTTTACTATGATCACTATGAAAAATTTCCCTTTTAAAAAAAATTTTTTTTTTAATTTCTTTTCCAAATATAAGAAAATAAAAATCGATTATCTCCCAGAAATACGGAATAATTTTAAAAAAAAATAAAATTCGTAAAATTATTGGATTATATCGTTCCCAGTAGCTCCCAGCGGGAAAATATCTCATCAATTTGTCTCAGTAGCTCATTTTTTTTAAAAAAATAATAAAATTCAGAAAATCAGGAGAAAAACCCAGTTGACTTAAAATGAAGGAGATGTATAGTTTATTGAGTTTTTGTTTCAAAAAGTTTACAAAAGTAAGATCAAAAAAAAAAAGAAAAATATAGAGAAAAGTTCTTTTCATTATTTATATGTATATTACGCAAAGTGTGAAGTGGAAATTTTCTTGTGTATCTTTTCAAATTATTTTTTTCTGCTTTTTGTTTCTTGCTTTTTTCCTTGTTGTTTTGTGTTCAATATTTATTCCCATTATCAAGAAAATAATCAACCAACTCTAAATTTCCTGGAGAATTCTTGTCTATTTTCACCTTCCAAAAAATTGTGCGGCAATTGTTTCGCGAATACTTTTTTCTTTAATCTAAAATTTTTTTATCTCTTAAATTAATGAGAAAAAAAATAAAAAAGAAAAAAAGAAAAAAAAAAAATTAACCGAAAAACAACAAAAAATGATTTTAATCAAAATGCAATTTGGAAGACAGGATAAATAAATTTGAAGTTTGGGGTGGGTGTGGAAAATAGGGGATGATTTGGTGTTTGGTTAGAGTTATTTCATGTTTACTTTTGATATTTTAAGGATCTTTCAAATTGTATTTTGAAGTAATTAGCAAGATAGAATTCAATGATTGAGGTGGTGAATTTAATTGGGTTTAATTTTGAGATTGGTTGGTAGACTTTCAAGTTTGGTTTTGGAGTTTAAGGATCTTTCAAAAAAATTGGTTTTGTTTATTAGGTGTTTTGTTTGGTTTTAGTATTATGATTTGGAATTGGTTTTGAGTTGGTTTATTGGAATTGGGAATTAGTTTGTCGATAAGTAGGTTATCTCCCTCACAAATATAGTATTCCAGTATTTAATAATTTATATTTAGAATTGCCAAAAGTAAATATTTTTTGAATTTTTGTATTTCAAAGATTAACTCATTAATCATCAACATAAAACCCCAAAGAATGAGTAGTTTTGTTAATGTTTTTCTAAAGTTAATTGAAACATCTATCTATTTTCAAGTTTTCAGAAATAATTGGTTAAAAAAACTATTCGTTACTTATTTATTTTTTAAAAAAAAATCCAATTTTTTATTGAACCAATCGATATTTTACCAAAAATTTAAGATAGATATTTCTAAACTTTGGAGTCTGAATATTGATAATTCAACCTTTAAATTTTTATGAAATGTATATTTTTTTCTGAAATTTTTGGTTTTTTTACGAATACAAGGATCATTTTTAATTGAGAGAATCAACAAATACTATTACATTACTAATCTAATTTTTAAGAGACATTTGAATCAGATGTAACGAATGTGATTTCGTCCTATAACAACATACTCTTATTTGAGTCCACTCCTTCGTAGACACTGACTCCTTAAGGTTTAAATGAACTTGTTCATACACACTAGCAGAAATTTTGAAAAGACAGATTTCCTAAAAATAAAAATTGTTTATTGATAAAAAAGTAAACAATCATTCAGACTCTATTCACTTACCATGGATTTGATGTTTATCTAAGGTACGAGTTGACACTAAAAATGGATATTGTAAAATTGAACTACCTTAATTGACAAAATTCCATTAACAAAAAAAACGATAAATTATTGGATCTATTCAAAAAAATTCAAATTCTGAAAAAAAAAGTTTATAAAGTGTTATTTGCTACAAAACAAATGGGACAAAATATTCACTCACCTTTCCAAAAAATTGGTTCTTGTGTCTAAGTAAAAATTCAAATTTACAAATTTTTAAATCAAGCCTGAAAATGAATTTATTTTTTACAATTTAGTTTTTTAATGAGAAGTTTTTACACTTGGTATTCATTTTTGTTTGTCAGAGAAATGAAAATTTTGAACATTTAAATGTCCAATAAACAGTTTTGTCAATTTCCCAAAATATAAATTTCCAAAAAAAATTCCATTTCTTTTTTTTATAAATTTCGAAATTTTTTATTTTCTTCAATTGAAAAAAATTCTCTTAATTTGGTACAACATCAATTAAAATCAATTTAAACTAATTTTTGATTATTTTGTTAACCCTCTAAATTTGATAAACTTGAAGATTTGTTAATTTTCTTTTTAGAACAATAACTACTTTGAAAAAGGAAAAAATAAAAAAAATTCATTCGAGATCTCAAAAAAAGCCAAAGACCTAAACCTCAAAACTAACACAGTTGTTTTCAAAATTTTAATTCATAACCATTTTAATTGGAAATTGAGTTTCGATCTTTGGTACTTTTTTATAATTAGATCCCCATTTTTGATTGTTGATTTTTAGAGAGCGATCGTACTTCATTCAGATGTTGGTACTTTTTTGAAGGGTATTAGGTACTTATAATAAAGAGAAAATTTAATTTTTCGAATTTCTTAAAATTATTTTTTAACGTAAAGACTTTATATGTAATTGCAAATTAAAGACGTCTTTTAATAAAAAGAACATATAACACCCTAAGAACTTTATATTCCTTTTCCCGACTATTCGCAATAATTCTCCTTAAAAGTTTTTTCCGATTTTTTGTAAAAATAATTTGTTTGTACTAAATAACGAATAATCCTCAACCAACTCTAACAAATGATACTTTTGATTAATTAAGCTCTGAAAAGCAGAGAATGTTATTTGGCCAAGGTACAAGTTTTGCTTAAACAACATTGAGATATTTGGTGATTGATTCTTGTCTTAAAGAACTTTGTAAAAAAGTAAAAAATTTATTAATTTTGGAGAAAGTGGAAATTTGAAAAAGATTAGATCCAAAATTTTGACGAATATACGTCACTTTTTTAAAATATTTCAAGCAACTGACTTATTAAAATCCCAATTGGCAAGTTTGTGACTTTACTACAGTTCTCCAGATAATAATGCTAAGCCGATTGATAAAATTTTTACAATCCCAATTTCGGGGTGACTTCATACTATTTAAAACAACCCTTAAATTGTTTTAAGGGGAATCTATATTGAGTTTGATCGGTGTAAGTTGATTAAATTCGATAGCCATATTTTTTAAACATTTTTATTCCTTTTTGTTCACTTTGACTTTTTTGATGGATAAACAAGCAAAGAAAATAAACAACAAAATTACCTTGCTATTTTTGTCGCTTACTGGGTTTATTGCACCTTGTATCAATTTGGTATATCTTCCTGTACTTTCGACTCTCGCCGAGGATTTCAATACAACAATACCTATCATCACATTAGGTATTACACTCACTTTGTTTCCCGCAGGGATTGGTCTCTTTGTTGGTGGATCAACTAGCGATTTTATTGGAAGAAAACGTGTTCTTATTGCTTGCTTTCTAATTTTTAATCTCGCCACTTTAGGGTGCATTTTTACGAAAGACATTACGATCTTTCTTATCTTAAGAGTCACCCATGCGTTTGTTATCAGAGCTGCACTCCCCACAGCCTTTGCTTCGTTAATTGTAAGTGCATTCTGGAATCACTTTAAAACCAGTTTTTAGATGGTTCTAATATTTTTGTTTATTTTTGTTTGTATTTGGATTAACACAAATTACTGATCAACTTGTATTTTTGGAAAACTTTTTTCCCTTTTAAAAAAGCAAATTTTTTTTTACTATTGCTCAGAAAATAAAAAGATCAAAATTTTCTTACAACTCTCCAAAAAAAAATCACATCCCAATAATTAAAACAAATCATCAAAAACACAATTGTAAAAGGAGAATTTATAATTTAAACTGATTTTAAGAATTAATTATTTGAAATGTTTACATAATTCTTGAATCTCTTTTTTTGGAAAGCTGATTGAAAATTTTGTTCCATTTATTTTGCCACAAACAATGCCATTAATTGCAAAATAAAAAGATCAATATTTTCATTCAACTATCCAACAAAAAAATCTACACATGCCAAGAATTAAAATAAATCATCAAAAACACAATTGTAAAAGGAGAATTTATAATCTCAACTGATTTATGGATTTTTTAATTTGAAAATGTTTACATAATTCTTGAAAACTCTTTTTTTGGAAAGCTGAGTGAAAATTTTATTTCATTTATTTTTCCACAAATAGTTGTTAATTTCAAAAGAAATTGGCTTTATTAAATCAATCCCCAAAGTCTAGTTTTTGAATTTGGAAAATTTGTAATATTGCTTTTTGACAAATCTCTGTAAAATTTGATTGTTTTGTCAATTTCATTATTTATTTTTTAATTTTTAAGGGGAGTCCATGAGTAAACCTTCAAATTTCCAAAAATTTTTAAAAATTCCATAAAAAATCAAAAAATTATGAAAAAATTTAAACAAATTCAATTCATAAATTTAAATTCTTCACCAAAGTTCAAGGTGTTAACCTTCAAAATCGATTTGAACTTTTGTATACTATTGAATGTCTATTATATATTATCTTTTAATATCAAGAAGAAACAATCAGGAATTTAAAAAAAATAAAAATAAAAATAAAAAAACACGAATTTTATACCCTCGGCGGGATATTTTTAATCACAGACAGGAAAATTTAAAACTCTTAAGAAGAAAAGTAAGCATTTATTTTTATTTGTGTGTGAATTATCAAAACACTGTTAATTTCAAATTAAAAAACAAATTAAATTATATTTTTCTTATTATGATTGAAGAAGTGTAAATAACACTTCATATTCTCTTTTGATCAAATTTCCTTGCAGAAATTTAAGAGTAAAATGATAGTTTCCATGATTATAAAGTTAACCAAAGTAATTCCAAAGCCCATTTTTTTACAATTAATTAATTATGATTTATTTTATTTTATAATCTGTTTGGTAATATTAATCTATCATTTTCAGGAGAAGGGTATACCCATAAAAAATGATCAAAAATATATTGTTTGGATCTTTATTGAAAAAATAATTAGAAAATGAAATCAAAATTTTTAATTTTTGTTTTTGATATTATATATTTACATTAATAATTATAGGACATAAGCAATTCTTCTAACAGGGGCAAATATTTATCGGTTATCATCTTTGCGCTACTGTCTGGCGTTGTTATTGGGCCCTTTCTCGGGGGTATTATTTCAGAAATGTTTGGATGGAGAGGAATCTTTGTGTTTTTATTAATTTATGGTTCTATTGTTAACATTAGCTATATCTTCCTTAAGGAGACGAACCAAAATTTAAAAAAGGTAACATTCGGTAAATTAATATTCTCATGGATTAGGCCTTTTAAATTTTTAAAAAATAAGATCTGTTCTGTTCTTGTTATATGCCAAGGCATTAGCTTTGCAAGTTTAATGTTTATTATGATATGCATACCTTTAATTGGGAAAAACGTTTATAATTTGACAGATTCCCAAATTGGGTTACTTTATTTACCATCCGGGGTTGGGGGGTTGATTTCATCCTTTCTTTCTGGGAGGATCATTGATTATTTTTATACAAAAAAATACCAAACACTGGGATCGAGGTTAATTATACCGGTGGTTGGATATATGTGCTTTTCAGTTCTCTTAATAGCAATAGGGTATACAATCAAGCAAAATCTGATCCTTTTTATGGTCCAATGTTTTGTTTTTGATTTTTTTTATACCTCTTCAATGAATGGCCTTCAAGCATTTTTGTTCGGACTAATCCCAAATGAAACTTCTTCGTTGTCTGCTCTGCTTTCCCTTTCTGAATCTGTGTTTGGCTTTTTCTCAACACAGTACGGTTCAATGATAAATCATGAGAACCTCCACCTGTCCTATTTTGGGTTTTTTAGCCTTTGTATAATATGCGCCCTGTGCTTAATAATAATTTTAAGGAAATATTGGAATATAAAAGAAAATGATCACAATCAACATGGGAAGAATGATAATACTGATGTTGATGGCAATAGGAAACAAGATTACATGGAAAATGAATGTACCGAAATTGGAGACACTCGGGATATATTGGAGCTAAAAAATATTGAACAAAGAACAGAAAAAGACTCTTCAAAAAAATCAAAACAAAGTCAGGAAAATCAACCAATTTTCAATCAAAATAATCTTGAGAATGAATTTAATTGATGAAGTAAATATCGGAATGATCATATATGTTAATAATTTTTTCGTTTCTTTTTTTTTTTTTTATTTAAATTTATTTTTGTAATTACTTTAATATTTATATTTAGTTTTGCATTTATAATTACTTTTATTTTTTTATTTTTTATTTTATTTTTTGAGAGATTATTAATAATTTTAACTTGATCTATTTTTTTTTTTTTTTTTCTTAAAGAGTAAACCAATTTATCTCTAAAAACCAAATTATGAGAAAAACTAAAAAAAAAAAAACGGATTTTTAGAGATATCTAGGATTTAGGTACCTTTTTTACCTACCCAAATAAAAATAAAAAATAAAAAACAGTTTTTGGTTGCTATATTTTCGTTGTGTTAAATGATGAATTTTTGTATATATCTGTTAATATTTATTTAGTAGATTTAAAATTTATAAAATCCATGAATTGTATCGATATTTATTTTTTGGAATCATACATAAATAATTATTATATAAATGATCAAAATTATGAACCAAAATAAATTGGAAAGGGCCAACTCCATTTCATTTAAAGGAGAGCCACCCAAAATAAAAAAATCATTTTTTTTTATTAAAGAATCAACCAAACATGAAGATTGTTTAGAAATGAGATAAATTATTAACTTCAGTTTAGACTTGATATTTCTAAAAGAAAAGCCAAAAAAACTATAAATTTTCAAAATAAAATAAAGTATGTTAATCGACCCCAACTATAAAAAAACTATTTTAGGAAATTTAAGAAAAAAATTAAAAAAAAAATATACCCTATCTTGAAATTGAAACCTCTAAATTAAAACACAGATTATGATAACTAAACCAAATATACTCTTAATGTAATTATCTGAAATTAATTATTGTTTTGAAAAGTTTGGTTCCTTCCTTTCTCATTTTGAAAAAGTTCATAACATTCAACAAATTTCTGTGTTATTTGAAAAAAAATTTTTTTTCTTTGAAAGAAGAAAGAAACGTTATTATTTTCAAAGGAAGTGTACAAAAATACACTTTAAAAATAAAAAAAAAACTAAGTTTTGAAATATTCAGTATAAATAATATATTTATTATCAAGAAATTACAATAATTTGCTTTGTTAAAATAATGGATATAGAAAAGTTTAATCCGTGCTTCAAAATAAAAAGAATTTTTTTTTAATGTTAAGAAGAACTTTACCCTAATGGAACAAATAAACTGACAATAAATCATAATATACATAGTACTTATTTTTTAACGGTTCTACTATTAAAAAAAGAAATTCTGAAAATGAAGGATCAAATTAAAAAATTTATATCACAAAATAGAGTTAATTTTTAGGAATTTTCTCAATTTTTTCAGAAATGTTTGATTTTTTGCAGATGAGAACAATTTTCTTAAAAATTTTGAACAAAATCATTCCTAATTTAAAATTATCTTTAAAGATCAAAGAATTTACCTGCGAAAATTGAGTTTAACTTCGGTAACATTTGGACAGTGAATTGGTTTTTTTCATTGAAATAAGAAGAAAAAAGGGCTTGATTTAAATTTTAAACATTGATTAGAGTCATTGGGGGGGGGCATTTTTTGGTCAGTTTATTTTTTTATTTGAAAAAAATATAATTTTTTTATTCTGAGAACAGATAGAATCATTTTTTTCGGTTTGTTGAGCAAAATAATATTAGAAAAAATAAACCTAAATAATTGAATTCAAAATTCTACTAAAATACTTTTTTAAAACAGGGAAAATTCAACTAATATCCAAAAAAAATACTTTTTAATTTGGCCATTTTAAATCAATTATTTAATTATCCAATATTAATTCTTCCAGTGAGTTAGTAATAAACAACCAATGGTTAACATACCAATAAGCTTTATTATTATTTATATTTTTTCAATTATTTTCAAATATAACAAAAATTCAAATGAATAAATCTAATAAAAAAATTTTAGATATTTCCAAATATTAGCTGATATAAATAATAATAATTCGTTATTTAAACTCTTAATATTTGAAAAATAAAATACGATCTAATATTTTAAATTTCAAGAAATTTAAAAAATATTTGTGAACGAAATTATGAATCAACTATTTTTTCGGATCTTCAATAACTTCGATATTGGATCTATTTTTCTTGTATCATAAAATAATACAATTAAAAATTCAATGGTTATTTGTTCATATAAACTCTCAGAAATTACTCAAAATGAGATTTCCTCGTAATAAAGATTTAAAAATTTTTCTTTTTCTATTTTGGATCTAAAAATCGAAACCTAAAAGAAAAGATCTATTGACTGAAAATTTAATTGGGGAAAAATAAACTCTTTTTGAAAATGAAAATCTAATTTCCCTATAATCAATAAATGTATTAACTTTCAGGTTTATTTTTATCCTTCTGAAAATAAGTATCCTGTTACCTTTAGAAAAAAATTAAATACAAATTATAACACACACACAAAAATGATTTATGTATTTTTATGTTTTTTTGTTAAAATTGTGCTTTTTTCATCAACTAATGATACTTTTCCGGTAGGTTCTCGAGGATCATGAAACTTATCAGTATATTTGATGTTTTAAATGACAACAAATACCATTTAATTAACTATTGGAGAGGTTTGGGTTTTTTTGAATTTGAAAAATTATATTTTTGATTTTCTCGTGAGGTTTCTACTGTATTCAAAATAAAGCTTGCAAAAAAATATTATGCGTGTTTCAAAATAAAAAGCGTGTTTTTTTGTTATAGAAGACCTATACATTAACCTATCAAAGAAACTGATAATAAAGCCTAAAAAAATATGGTATTGGTTTCTTAAAGTTCTATTATTTGGAAATAAATTCTTAAAATGAAGGATCAAATTGCAAAATTTATCTCAAAAAATAGAGTAAATTTTTAAGAAAATTTTAATCAATAAAAAAAACTAAAAAAATTCAAAAAAATTGAGAATATTATGGAAAATTTTCAACTATTTGAATGAATAATTTAAATTTTACTGAAAATAACCAGACCTTTACTTTCAAAATTGATTTGAACTTAAGTATACTATTTGTTAGTAGATTGGATGTTGCCTTGGTACAAGAATAAAAAAAAGCAGGGACAATATTTTGAAACACGGATTATAGTTGTTGTGCACGCTTACTTTTGATCGTGTACTCTAAATCACTTCCTTTCTTTTTTCAATAAAAGTTACTACGAATATATTAAATACACTGTCAAGTTTCTTGACCCTTGATGGTATACCCGAAAAGTATCACTGTTAATGAAAAAAGCACATTTTTGACAAAAAACATGAAAAATACAAAAAACATTTTTAAATCGTGTATTCAATGAACCAATTACGAAACTTTTCTTCATGATCAAAATATAGCGAGTTAGAAAAATACATGGAACAGAATATTTAGTTGGTGTAAGCAAACAAACAAGAAACGAGGTTCTTTAACTCAATTTGATAAAGTGTAATGGTATATTGAAAGATTCCAAATAATATTTTTACAAAAAATTGAGAAAACGATCATTTTTCAAGTTTAACAAAAAAAGCAATTTATCTTCCAAATTCGTAAATATTTATGATAAACTTTTTGAAATAAAAGCATTTAATAATTTTGAGCCGTTTACATTAATTCAAGATCCAACCTTTAAAGCTAATTTGAATCTCAACAAAGTGTCCATGGATCAGTCTTCCTCTCTTCCAAAACCCAAGTATCAAAAAAAAAACTAGAGTTTGAAAAATGAAAAATCAGTTAATTATTATTAACCAAGTATATTTACACCTTTCACACTTGAATGATTGAACTTTTATTTTCCAAACTCTGAATTCTTTTTTCACACACCTAAACGGTGAAAGATTCTTTTCAAAGAACTTGTCCTTTGAATTCCATCTTGATTTTATTCAAAAAAATAGGTGTAAAAAATAAAAATATAATTTGAATAACCCTAAAATTCTAATTCTTTCCAAATTAAAAAATTAATCAACACAAATGAATCGAAACTAATTTTTCAAGGAAAAGTTTCAAAATTGTTGAACATTTTTTTTTCCAATGTCTATTAATTTCATAAATTCTCTGGCAGATAAGATCTCGTTTCCAATAACACAAGTACTGAACGTACTTTGTTTATTTTCGTGTTATCCTTTATCTTTATGGTTTGTGAAATTGAAAACCACCAAATCAAGACACCTTTTTTCAATAATTTTTGGGACACTCTTTCTATTTTTATGTTTCCAAACTCAGATGATCCATATCTTCATCCCAGCACTCATTATTTATTACCTCGTTGTTAAACAAAATACACACCCTTGGGTTATTATGATATTTCAAATCTTATATTTATCATCCCTGTAAGTAATTTATTTCCTTTTACAATTTTTGTTTTCTTTTTCAAAAAAAAAAAAACAACAATATTTTCGTTTTCTTCTTGAGATAAAAACAGAGATCAAACAAACACACCTAGAACTCCAATGAAGAATGTGCTTATTTGGTTTTGCTGTCAGTGAAATACATTGGAAGAAGGATAAAAAAAAGTATTTTTCAAAAAAATTTTTTATTGAGAAAGGAAATTTAATGAAAATATTTTTCAAACATTTTATTTTTTCTTTTCCTTTTTTTAAAACCCTTCGTTTCAAAAATGTTCATTAAAACAAACAACTGTTGTTTTTTTAAGACTAATATTGTAATCTGGAATGCAAGAAATTTTTTTCACTTTTTGCATTTTTTTTCTTTTATTGTTAAAGGAGGAATTAACGTATTTAAATCGGTATGGGTGTACCGACATTTTTTATTGTTTGCTTTTGAAGAATTTTTTTTTGTATTATAGACCACAAAAGCAAAGAGTTTCAGTAATTATTGTACTGAAGTTATGATTGGTTTGTAATTCCAATTACTTATTGGGATTCAAATTGTAAAAAAAAAAAGAAAAGGAAGAAGAAATTGATAAAGAAAAAAAACGATGCTCAATAATAAAAATTATATGTTAACTCAAATAAAAGAATTCTGATCCACTAATGCTTTTACAAGTGTTGGGTGAATCTCAGAATTTTTGTTTTTATTTAACTTCCGATAGTTCCAATTTAAAGTAGCAAGTGATGCTCTTGCTTTATTTTTTTTTTTTTTTTCAACAAAATTTTTTTAATTTTTTTTATTTAAGGACCTTTATGTCTAACACTTTTTGAAATTTGAACCCTCTTGAAAGACCGAATTGTTTTTTGAATGGATTTGTCTTCATCACATATTATTTCTTCAATACCAACATCAGCGACAGGTTTTTTTAATAATTTTTAACAGACACTGTGTTTCCAAATCTTCATTAGTGTCCTCCTTTTCTTCTGTTTTAAGTGTTTGAATCCCAATAAGTAATTGGAATTACAAACCAATCATAACTTCAGTACAATAATTACTGAACCTCTTTGCCTTTGTGTTCTTGACCATTGGCCACAAATTCTCCCAAAATTGAAAGGATAAAAAGAAAAAAAATGGTTGGTCTGGGGGTACTTTCTTTAAATACGTTAATTTGTCCTTTAAAGACTTTCAAAGAAATAGGATCTAATTTGTGATCTCTATTTTTTCTTTCAACTTTTTACTATTTGTTACAAAATAAATGGAACAGAATTTCCATTTTGCTTTCCAAAAAAAGATACTGGTATTTGAAATTTAAATCGGAAAAAATTTTCACTTCATTTTCCATGTTTTCTAAATAGAGTGTTCCTAAAGAGCAGGGCTGCAATTTGTGGCTCATTTTTAAAAAGAAAATTGAAAATGAAGTGAAAATTATTCCCCCTTTAATATTGAAATAACAGTATAATAAAATCGTGTAAATTTCAAATTTTTTGATTTGCCTACAAGCTTAAATTATTGATTTGACTTATTTGAATTGGGTACTTTGTAGATTTATTTTTATTTTTGGGTGTGATTTTTTGAGGCATTTTGATTGAAAATTTTGATCTTTTGATTTTACAATTAACAGTACTATTTGTTGCAAAATAAATGAAACATTTTTTTCATTCAGCTTTCCAAAAAAGGTTTATAAGTCAATCAAAATTTTAAGTTTTTCATTCTGAAAAGAAACTTAAATGATTGATACACCCATTTTATAATTGGGGGTTTTTGATGATTTTTTATAACTCTTGTAATGTGATAGATTTTTTTATAAAAGCTGTATGATGATGTTGATCTTTTTATTTTACAATTAACAGTAACTTAACGTTGTTCTCGAATATGTGAACTCAAAATCCTCCATGTAAGAATATTTTCGAGTTATTTAAAAAAGATAATCATCAAAATTTTAACCATTCAAAATTCATATTCAGGTTTTACCCAAAAAATACACAATTATCTCTGTTTTTCAAAAGAACCTTCACTACGTAAGGACTACGTTTCCAAGTAAAAACGATGAAATTATGGAGAAAAACGTTATTGAAAAAGCTCTATAATCTCAACTAAATTCCCATACAGGAAATTTCTTTAACAAAAAATACAAACTTCTTCAATTTTCACAATTCCATAATTTTTCTTCCTTCGATCCTTCCAAAATATAATTTTACATATTATGTTATTTCTATTTCGAATCCATAAACACAAAACAATTCCTCAAGCTGTTCTAAATATTTTTTACAGTTAATTTTACAAGTTTGGAATGTTTTCAAATTTTTACTTGAATTTGAAAATCTCTGAAAGCCAATTTTTTTTTAAAATTTTTCATTTATTTCTTTAAAAACCTTTTTTATTATTTTTTTATTTGATTTTTTTTGACTTTTAAATAAGGAAATTGATAATTTTTTTTTCCAATTTCTTCACTATGAAAATTCTTTTTTGAGATGTGAATGTAAAATGGCAAAAAAACTTGAAACTCTCCAGTTTTGTAAAGTAGTCCTTAGAGCTATAGCACCCACTCAAGTATAAAACAAATTGAAATAGTGGAAAAAGTTTGAGAATATAATGTTTCAAAATTTCATTTGAATTTTTTTCCAATAATCTGATCTCATTTGCGACTAAACATATAGCCTACCTGCAGATCAAGTTAGAAAAAAATCTTTTTATATTCACAACTCTCGAATAAAAAAGCAGAATCATTTTCTAAATAATAATGATTTCATAATTTGATGAAGTCATACTTTTTTTGGATCAATTCAAAATGCGAAAAAAAAAAAAATGGAAAAAAAGTTTACAAAATTGTAAACTGGAAAAAAAGTTTAGTGGCTTTATAAACTCACTTTTCAAATCAAAAAATTTTCTTTAGAAGACTTTTATTGTTTTATAAGTTTTCAATATTACATGAAATCAGTAAATATAAGTTTTATAAATTTTTTATTGTAAAATTAAAAAAAAATGTAAATGTTTGAAAAAAACATTACATCCTAAAAAATCAAAGGTAAGGGGAATGAGAGGGAAAGAAAATGAACAAAGAGTTATTAACCTAATGGAATTTCTTCATTGAATATGTTTTTTTGTTAATTGGCAACGATCAACAAACTATATATGTATACCTAAATTTGAAATTTAAATGGTATAAAAGTTCATCTAATTATCGTTTTTTCAATTCTGAAATACTTGCTTCATTGGTTCGTCTTAGTTCATCCTATAGAAACTCAATTTGTAAAATATCAAAGGTACCAAACAAATAAATTGAGATCGTACCAAATCAAATCTATTTCAAGTAAACTCTATTTTCAAAAGAAAATGGAGTAACAAATTTTTTCCATTTATTATTCAAATACCAGTAACATTTATTTTTACACATTCTAAGTAAGTAAAGGTTACATCTAGCTTGTGAAATAAACCAAATATGTTGTTCAGTGACATTTTTTTTCCAATATTTAGAATAATATTGTTTTTGGTGTTGATTAAGTAAAGCTTTAAATTTATTCCAATTGGATTATTATTCAAATTTTAGAAGTGATTTTTTCAAATTTAAAGACTCTTCAGTTTAAAATGGATTTTTATTATTATTTTTCAATTACCTTTCAGAGAAAATTCAATAAAACGATCTTCTTAAATTAACTTCAAGCCAGAAAACAAAATTTGAAAAAGTATAAGATCTGCAAAAAAGAAAAACTTTTATTTTTTATGAGTTTTCACAAACTTGTTAATTTTTACAAACCAAATTTCAAAACGTTAAAACAGCAAAAGTCCTGAAATATTATTCATTTCTAATAACCAAAAAGAATTTTAAATAATTTTCATATCTATTTGAAAAAGTAAATCACAGAAAACTAAATTTCAAATTTTGACTATCTTTCTAATTATTATTTATCATAAGAAAATTTGGTCACTTTTGTATTTTAAAAATTCTAAGCTATTTATGCATGATGTAACCGAAATATGATAAACTTTGTGATTATTGTAAACTTGAATATTTAGAGTTCTGTGATTTCTGTGATTTTTTTGGTTTGAAATAAATTAATTTTCTAGTATGGGTTTTAATATGGGATAAACACTACAATTTTTTATATTTGATAAAATACATTTTTCAACCAAAAATACTTTCTTCTTGCCTAAAAAGAAAATTAATTACATTTTTTTTTTTTTTTTGATAGATTAAGAAGATTTGAATTAAATTCAGAAAGAAAAGTCTTGGATCTTTGAAAAAAAATGATAGCTGAAAAAAAAAATTAAAATTATCCTCCATTTTGTAAAGATATTTTTTTTTTCAAAGTATCTAATGAAAAGAATCCAAAAAGTTAAAAAATGAACCATTGGATAAAAAAAAAATGTATTTTTGCTATTTTGGAGATTGTATCAAGTATTAAAATTAAAATTTTCACTTTGAGAAAAAAATAGAAAATAATTAATAAAGGAAATTATTTTTAATATGTTTTACATGATGAATTAAAGATTGTTAATTATTGGGTTTCTATTATTTATTCAAACTATATTATTAATATATATTAAATTTTGAGAAAACAATTAAAATTTCAGAAAACAATTAAAATTTAATCTCAAAAGTCTTCTTAAAAATTTAACAAAAAATGCAAAATAAATTATAATTAAGGATTTATATAATGCAATCTAAAAAAAAAAATCAAAATTCAAAAGAAAAATTCTTAAATTTATTCATAATCACTTAAATTATTAACACTTTTAAAAATATTTCATTTCTCTGTTTCTAAACGAACTTAAATCATTATAATAGGCATCTATATAAACAAATTTATCATTATTTAGAATATAGTACATATATTACAGGTGCATCTATGCTATTAACAATGAAGGTTACAAAATTTGCTTGGGATGTTTATGATTATCGGTTAAAGGGACCAGAACAAGCCAAGTTTATCCAAAAAAATATGATTTCAAAAGTTCCAACATTATTCGAATATTTATCATATATTTTACATTATAATACAGTTCTAGTTGGCCCTCCAGCAGGGCTAAAACGGTATTTTGATCATTTGGAGGGAAAATTAATTACAAATGCAGGAAGGGAAAAGGGTGATGTTGAGAAAATATATACAAATAAGAAAAGAAATAAAATTGCCTATGGTTATTTAATAAAATGTACTGTTTGCCTAATTTTATTTACAGTGGGAAATAAACGATTTAATGATGACTTTCTTGTTAGTGATTTTATTATGTCGAAGCCATTGATTATAAGGATCTTTTTAGTGCGGTTTGCTGGTATCCTTATTAGGTTTAAATATTATTTTGCAATGTTAATCACATTTGGTTCAAATATCATTACTGGCTTAACTTTTAATGGGGTGACAGAAGATGGAGAATATAAATGGGATGCGTTATCAATGGTGCATCCTTTAAAAGTTGAACTTTCACAATCGGCTTTTGAACTAAGTAAAAACTGGAATATCCAAACAGGTCAATGGCTTCATGAGTATGTCTACCTAAGGCTAATGAATTCAAAAACTAAATCTTTGAACAATCGAAACGTTGCAACAGCCATTACATTCTTCACCTCGGCAATATTTCACGGATTTTATCCCGGTTATTATTTATGTTTTACGTTGGCGACCATTGTTGTGCTTGCGGGTCGCTTAATCAGGAAACATATAAGGCCTATTTTCATAGATCAGAAAACAAACAAACCAATAATGCCAGTTAAAAAATATTATGATTGGGTTTGTTATTGTGTGATGTTTCCAACAATGGATAGTGTCGGGTTACCACTTGTTTTGATGAGTTATGCAAGAAACAAAATATTTTTTAAAAATTTTGTTTATTTGCCATTTTTTGGTGGCCTTTTAACAATTTTAATTCTTTCCAGATTTAAAAATAAAAATAAAAAAATAATTCAAAAACCAAAAGAAATTGCATCAAAAAACACTATTAAAAAACACCAATAATTTATTGTATATGTGTGTATACATATATATGTATATCAAAACTTTTTTTTTCAAAAATGGGGATATAATAATTTTTTACATTTGGGAAATTTCTTTTTTGACATTTAATAATATTCTAATTAATATAAAAAAACACTTAATATCCCAGAATATTATCGAATTTTAATGTTTTTCTTTTCTCTAAAAAATATTAAAGATTAAAATCAAAATACATAATAAAAAAATGATATATCAAAATATTTGTTTTTCTATTTCATTTTTTTATTTTTCTTCATACTTTAGAGAAAAATTATTAATATTTTTTTTTTATGGTTTATCTTTATTTTTATTTTTTTGTGGTATCATACTTTGGCTTTATTTGTTTTTGAAAAAAAAATCAACCATAATTTTTTTTTTATTCTTTGATTTTTGATCAAACTTTAAAAGTACTATTGAAAGATAATATTAGTTATTTTGTAGAAACTTTAATGGCTTTAGTTGTTCAGTAAATATTATTTTTGATAATGAAATAATATGTTAAAACTCGTTGTTGATTTTTCAATAATTTAAAAAATATATCAAGCTTGTTCAAGGTCTGTTAAAAATTGTATGTTATTAATAATCTGTATCATTTTTTGAAATAATATTATTTGTTAAATTAAAACTTTAAAAAATTATTGAAAGTGCAAGATAGTAAAAATTTGTTTGAAAAAATAAATATAGATTCTTCTTTTTGCAATATTTGAACAATCATTCTATACTTTTTTTCAGTCAAATATCCCAACATTTTTTTCAAATATCAATTATTTTATATAATTGCACTTTGAAAAACAAATAAGAAATAACCTGAATAACAAACATCAAAGAATTTTTGATATATGTATGAAATAAAACTAATTAATCAATCGATTTTCTTAAAAATTGAAAAACTCAAATTCTTAGAACATCGCTATTGAGAAAAAAAAAATAATGTTAGTTTTGAACTTCTACTGGTATTTAAATAATAAACATTAAAAAAAAAAAATTCACTTCATTTCCCATGTCTTTATTTTAGAAATCAAGTCTCCAAACAAAATAGGTTAAGATATTTGGTCTCTATTTTAAAAAGGAGATGAAAATGAAGTGGAAATTTTTCGCTTTTATTATTTAAATATCAGGATCAAAGATTTAATAAAAACCCAATATAAATCAAAATGATTTCTCAACAATTATTTCCACAATTTCACTAACATTGGAATAACACGATTTTACAAAGTGAATATTGATCTTGTAATAAAAAAAAAATTGGTAAATGAATAAAATTTCAAAAAAAATCGAAAAAAAAACCGAATGTGCAAAAATGAGCAAAAAAAATTTCAATTTTGAAAATTTCCAATTTAAATTTTTTCTTCTGATATCCATACAAAGTCTTTAAATACATGTAAATCTCGATTAAAGTTGGTCCCTTTGACTGGAAAATGGTTTATGTACTCATTATCACAATTAATTCAAATTGATTATTTAAGTAAATCTGTATTTTCAGTGTTAATTTGTTGGAATATATCTAACATCAAAGGTAATATGTTTTTAATTGGTATTAGTAACTCATTAAAATTGCCTTTTTTTTTATTTTTCAATAAAATTGCTTGCTCTACCCTAAGCAAATAATATTGCCCTTTAAATATGAGAATATAGTTTTCTTTTGAAAAATTGTTTGGATCCCACCACAAAAAAATATTTTCTTTAAGTTTGTAAATATCATATTAATCCTGGTAAAAAATTCCAAAAATATGACTTTTATAATTTTTACTACTTTTTTTTTATAAAAAATGGTTATTGTTCGTTTTTTTTTTTTTTTTTTTTTGTTCTACTCTCAAATTAACAAACCAAATCATATAAAATACATCATAGGGGATTTAATCCAGTTATTTTTTTGTTGAAGTCAATTATTAGTACTAAAGTGATAACAATTTCATAAAATTGAATAAGTTACATATAGTTCAAGTGTACTCTGAATTGTTAATTTGTTTCTAGTTGAAATTTACAATACATTGATCAAAAAAAAAAAAAAAAAAAATGTAGCCAAAGCCTATAACTCGTTTTTCTAAATAAATTACATGTTTTTTTTTCCATGTTGTTACAAGTGAACACCAAATTCACCTCTCAATAGTCTATCTTTGATCATATCAATTTTAAAAGTAAATTTGTTAGTATTTTGATCTTTTTATTATTATTAGAATTTAGAATGTAATTTGTTTAAATTTTTTTATTTTTTTCTCAATTTTTACCATTTTTTTTTTTTTTTTGGTTATTTTGAAGATAAAATTTTTACAAAAATTTGACTCCATTTTTCGAGAAAAATGTTCTAATTTTGATCTATCGTTTTCAGAATTTACATTTTGTTAATAGAACTTTAAGAAATAAATACCTTATTAACTTAGGATTTGTTGTAATTTTATTTGATTGATTACTATTTGGTTTTCTATAACAAAAAAGAAACATACTTTTTATTTTAAAAGATTAGGTTTTCTTAACACATTATTTTGACAACAACAAAAAAAATAAAAAATAAAAAACACTGAATAAAACACCTTTTTTTCAAAATGTTTTTATCTGATTATAAAAAGAACTGAAAAATCCTTCATCAAAATGAAAGAATAGTATTTGAAGTGAATCTGAAAAATTCATTTATATTGTATTATATTGAAAAAAAAATACCAGATATGAAAATAATAACTGGCACAATTTTTAATTGTTAATATTCAGAAAATTGTTGTGTAATTACAAATATTTAAAATAAAATTCATTTTATAAATAAACAATTTTTTTTGAATTTAGAAATAAACCCACCTATAACTCGTTAGAGTGGGGTGTATATAGGATACTGGTATAATTTTTTGATGACTAAAAGTAGATCTATCTTATTATGAAAAAGAAAATATAGTTTTATTAGTTGTTTTCTTTTAATTTGGAAAATAGATAATTTTTTATTTGTATTTTTGGATTAATGAATATTTGTTTGAGTAAGGGTAATTTCATTAATCACCATTTTAATAAGTATGTGAGTTATACTATTTGTAGAAAAATAAATGCATCAAAATTTTCATTCTGCTTTCCAAAAAAGATTTTTAAAACTGTAACAACCCAATTTATTAATTCGCTAAAAAAACTAAAATATTAATTTTCCTTTTAGAAGTGAAAATTTTAAAGATTTATTTTAATTATTGGAATGGGATTATTTTGGAAAGCTGAATGAAAATTTTGATATTTTTATTTTGCAATTAACAGTACCATTTTCGAGTTTGATTCTAAAAACTGGTAATTGAATTCTAAATGAAAAAAAAATACAACTTCGTTTTCCATATTTGTCTTTGACAAATTGAGTTGTCAAAGAAGTAGGTTGTAATTTGTGTGTTTCTCGCTTTGTTTGAAAAAAGGAAATTGAAAAGGAAGTGATAATAATTTACATTTATTATTCAAATAATAGTACAGTTTGTTAAATAATCCGTGTTGACTTCAATAAATATTTTTTTTCAATTTTTTATTTTTGTTTTGAAATTTTTTAGTTTTTAAATGTTGTTTTGAAAATTTTTGATAGTGTTTTTAATTTTTAATTAAATTAGAGGTTTTCTTGGGTGTGTTTATTTTTCATTGAAGCATAATTTGTTTTTTTATAATACTTTACATTCATCAAGATTTAATCAAATATTTCTTATAAAGATCCTTCAAAATATTAATAACTTCTAATCGAATGAAAACCCCAAAGATCTTCATTATTCAATGATAATTGATATTTTTAGAAATCTAATATAATCTCATTTTTCTGTAAAATTTATTTTTAATTATTTGATTAATGTTCTTGTTGAATTTAAACAATATAAAATTTCAGCTTATTAACTGCTTTTTCAATTCTAGAATATTACTTCATCAAGGATTCTTGGTTCGTCCAATATATAACACAAAAAAGAACCAGTTAAATAAATAAATAGAGTTCACCAATTACAAGAGACGATTTTAAATTTAATTGCAAAAGGTAAAAATTGAAAATAAAGTGAAAATTTTGGATGATTTCATTTTTCAAAAAAACTTGAAAATTTTGGAAAACATTTTTGCACATTTAGATAGACACAAAATTGTTTTACATATATTCTTCATCTCTTTTTTGTTGTTTATGTTTTTTTCGATCAAACTCAAAGATTTGGTGGTTGTGGGTTTTGGTGATAAGTTTGCTTAAATTTTATTGGGCTAGTACTTAAATCGGACGACTGAAGTTGGAAGATGTGGAACAATGATTTGGTAAAATAAACTATTGTAAAAACTGTTTGATTTGAAAAGTACAAATTTACTGAAGTCTATTTTTCAAGTAAAAATAGAATTAATCACTAAATACTACAATTTAAAACAAAAAAACACAATTTAAAAAAAAAAAAACAATTATTTACAATAAATAATACAAACAATTTTCAAAAACACAAATCAAAAACCAAACATAAATTATTAAACACACTTTCAAAGAAATTATTCAGCAATAACACAATAATTTTCCGACTATTAAGAATTAAAAATCGTATCTTTTTATTTTGCTGTCAGGTATTTTTTTCAGTACTATTCCTCCTTAAAAACGAGAAATTCAAAAATAATAAAGCAAAATGATTCTGGTAAGGAGAAAAAATAAGAGGAAGTTTTTAAGTTATTATCCGATATGGAAGTATGAGACGTAATTTGTTTTTTAATTTCTCAACAATACAATTGTTTTCTTCAAACCAAATCAAACCGTTGAATTTTTTTTCTCGTCAAAAAAAGAGAAAATTAAAGAGGGATCATCTTTGTCGGACTTTCCCGAAAAAGTCACTTTATTCAAGTTTATTACTTTTCCAAATAAGATTTCAAACAAAAGACAATTGGGGTCAATTTTGGGGTATAATCGTAATCATTTTTTTTAAATTTTTAACAAAAAAGTTAATCTGGATGCTGTCTCTTCTCAACACACCATTAAACGGTACAAAATTACCATTAAACATTTGCCGACTCAAAAGCACTTTAAAAAACACACTTCACATGCCAAAATATGTCTCTCCACAACAGGCTGTTTCAACAGTCAAAAACGGTGATCATATTTATTGCCACTCGATCTCTGCAAACCCACAAAGGCTCATCTCTGCGCTTGTGGACAGGGCCCCAGAACTTAGCAATGTGAAATTGTATCACATTCACATGGACGGCCCAACTCCTTATGCCGATCCAAAGCACGCAGGTACCTTCTTTGTGAACAACCATTTCATTGGCGGAACCACACGTCACACTGTAGACAAGGGATATGGTTCATACATCCCTTGCTTCTTGAGCGAGATCCCCAAATTGTATTACCAAGGAGTCATCCGCCCAGACTATTGTTTCCTCAACTTGTCGCCACCAGACAAGCACGGCTACTGTTCGTTGGGTGTCGATACAACAGTCGCACTCTCTGCTGCTAGGATGGCAAAAAAGGTCATTGCACAAATTAACCCCAATATGCCAAGGGCATTGGGCGATTGCTTTGTACACCTTAACGACATCGATCTCTTAGTTGAATCAGACGATCCTTTACCAGAGTTCCTACCTGGAAAGGTCGGCGAAACCGAAAAAAAAATCGGACAACATTTGGCAGAGATCATTGAAGATGGCGCTACTTTGCAAATGGGATTTGGTGCAATCCCAGATACAGTGCTCAATTGCTTGCACAACCACAAAGATTTAGGTGTCCATACAGAAATGTTTGCCGAGGGTGTAATTGACTTGGTTGAAGAAGGCGTAATCACTAACAAACTTAAAAATTTCCAACCTGGATTTATTTCTGCTACTTTTGTCATGGGTAGTAACAGGTAATAACCAACATCAATTTTTAAAAAAAATACCTTTTCTTTTTTTTTTCTCTTTTCCTTTGCTTATTTTTCTTCTTTTTTCTTCTCCTATAAATTTTTTTCTCTTTATTTCTTTTCTCTTTTTCTTTCCTCTTTTATTCAAAAAACCCTCAAAAAAAAAAAAAAAAAAACACAAATATGATCATACTTAGGATGTATAACTTTTTAGATAACAATCCAGGAATTTATATGCAAGATTGTATGGTAACTAATGATCCAAGGGTTATTTCACAAAACCCAAAGGTCACTGCAATTAACAGTGCAATAGAAGTTGACATCACAGGACAAGTCTGTTCTGATTCAATTGGATTAAGAATGTATTCTGGTGTTGGTGGTCAAAGAGATTTTGAGGCAGGTGCCGCAATGTCAAAAGGTGGAAAGCCAATTATTACACTCCCTTCTATTACTAAAAGAGGACAATCTAGAATTGTCAACTTCTTAAAGCCTGGTGCTGGTGGTAAGTGTTTTTCAACAAATTTTTATTTTTATTTTTTTTTTTGTTTGTTTGTTCGTTTGTATTCTAATGATTCCATTTTAAGCACTGTATGAAAGCTGAGGTTTGTGAATTGTTGAAATTCAATATAACTACACCAATACAAATAATTTAATAGATTGCTTGTGAAAGGAAATTTTAAATTCGGATAAATAGATAAAAAATGTTTGTTCAATTTTATTTTTTGAAATCTATTTAACTCCACTTTTAAAACAACTCTTTACAAAGAATACTTTTGAAGATCAACTAATTTTACAAGGTTTGTTAACATTTAAGCTAATGAAAATTCTTGATTCAAAGCTTTAGGTAAAAAAATTTGTAAAAGGGAAAACGGAGTAAAAATTTTCAGACACATATTTGAATTTATCAGTATTGTCAATTAAGATTTTTATTAACACCATTTGTTTAATTCAAAAATTTTGAAGATTCCCCAATAAATTTATGTAAAAAAAATTAAAAAAATTTTTTAACAAACCAAGGGCAAATTTAAAAGAAATGTTTTTTTACATTTACTATTAATTGAAAAATACATTAAACAAAATTTTCATTCATCTTTTCAAATCAAAAAAAAAAAAAAAAAAACACAAAGAATTAAAATAAATAATTAAAAATTCGACTTTTGAAGTGCAAGTAATGATATAGCCAATTTAAAATATTCACAAGTTACGGATATTTGAATAATAACCAAGAAAAAATTTTTTCACTTCATTTTTCTTTTTTCCTTTGTTTATTACAAAATAAATTTCAAATAAATAGATTGCAAATTGTGATCTCTATTTATTTTTAAGGTCCTTTTTAATTATGCTTTATACGGGTAAAATTTGGGTATACTTAGAATTCTTAATGAAACTCAGATTTCAGAATGTCAAAATTGTACATCAGTAGAAATTTTTTTTTCATTTAAATTTCAAATACAAGTTGTAAATTTTTCTCAACTTGAGTGTTTTAAAAATTGTTGTACTAAATCCCAATTCAAAATTTTTAACACACCAAAATTCAATTTTTGAAAAAAAAAAACTTAGTTATTAGATTCTTGAAGAAATACCAAATTAGAACCATTCACTAATTGAAATGCCATCAACTATTTATAAATTACAATTCACCTAAAAGAAAAAAAGAAAAAATTATTCATACAAATAAATTATCGGTGTGTTAAAAATTTTTGGAGATGAGTAAAACTAAAAAAAATGAATTGGTAAATTTGTTGAAATTCTCACTTAGGATTATTGATCCATCAAATGGTTAGAGACCATCAACACTTTTATTTGAGTTCGTCTATTTTAAAAGAACCCGACTTTAATCTAATATCAATCACTGTTCGAAAAAATTAGTAATCGAACGAAACAGGTTATGTAATTGAAAAAATGAAATTCAAACAAAAAACTAAAAGATGAAAAATGATTTTCAAATTTTTCAAAAATTCAAATTTATTTCCAATTTTCAGGAAATTGTATTATTATGATTCTTTGAACTGTTTTAACTATGTTAAAAATTGTTGAATTTTAGTTTACTAACAACAACATTTACAACATCCTCAAGAATTTGAACTTCTTGAATGTCGATTATGCTGTAAATAAAATTTATTAGGAATGGAGAAATGTTAATTAAAGCATTAGCTTTATCTATCTTAAAACTTTCAATTTTATTTTTTCATGGAAGTGTACCTAAAGGTTAATATTTTGAAAAACAAAAAAGTGGAAACTTTGAAATTTTAATTTTTTCTATTGACTTGACAATCTTTATAGTCCACAAATATGGAATTATACAATAAAGTAATCTGAACTGAACCTCAAATTTGGATGGGACTCAATAAATCTTTGGATCTTTTTCTGATCATTCAAATTGAATGGATCTCTTTCTTGTTTAAGCACTACTTTACAAGATTTAAAAGAAAATTAATTCTGAATACATTTTAAAAAGAAATATAAAATTCAAAACCCGACACTGAATAATATTTATAATGTTTTTTTTTCAAGAGTTTAGTGCATAAACAGTTAAGTAATTTATATGACATTTTTTGAATAAAAAAAAGAAAATAAATACTCAAATTTGCTCATAGTCAAAGACGAAGAATTGTAAAGCTAATTATAATATCATTTTTCTAATTATATAAGGAAAATGTAATAATAAGTATTAAACCAAACAGAGTCGGGGCAATATTTAATATAATAAAACATTTTAATTATTATATTTTCTAGAATAATTAGCGAAAGAAATATCCTCCCTAAATGAGAAGAAAATTTGCAAATTTTGTTTATTTGAAATTCTCAAGCAAATTTAATATTTAAATTAATATGACTTTTGAAAAATGTTACTAATATTTAAAAGGAAGATATATCTATTTTTAACTAAAGTTTCATTGATATTCTAAAGACTACTATTTGTTTATTTTTTGACAATTAAATTTATCAAAAAAAAAAAACAAAAAGGGGAAAAAACAGCAAAAATATATCATGGTTTAAAATTGAATTTTTATTTTTCGATTAATTTATTCATTAAAGATATGAAGAACTATTCAAGTTGTTAATTTAAACTGATTCATAATGAATGGAATTTGGTTTATTTTGATAATAAAATTCATTTTTTTTTTAATCTTCTACTAACAATAAATATGAATAATTGCAAATGTTTTTTTTTTTTTTTTTTTATTATTTATAATAAATTTTTATTGATACAATTGATTTTTATAATTTTTGAAATTTTCAAATTGAAAATAATAAATAAATTCAAATCCTCATTAGGTACTAATTAATTATCACGTTTTTTTATTATTACTATTTTTACAAACATTTAATTTACAAAACTAATAATAGTCGTTACATCTAGACATACCGTACATTATATTGCAACAGAATA
Organism: Anaeramoeba flamelloides; assembly: GCA_027625915.1. Taxonomy (NCBI): domain Eukaryota; family Anaeramoebidae; genus Anaeramoeba; species Anaeramoeba flamelloides. The sequence goes on along the minus strand of JANTQA010000032.1, from coordinate 2,364,700 downwards.
TGGTGTTGTTAACATCTTTGGTAAAAATTTGCATGAACGTGCAAGATTACTTATTTCAATTGCTCATCCAAGTCATCGTGAAAGACTTGCAAGAGAAGCTTCCGAACGCTGGAATACTTTAATTGATTGGGAAAAAAACTATTATTAATTTTCACTTTTTCGATTTAATGCAGTAATTAAAATTTCACAAAGATCAAAAAAAAATAAAAAGAATAAATTTTTTTTTATTTTAAGTTATAACCTTAAGAACAAAACACTATCCATTATATTATTGATGAATCATAAACTTTTTTAAATATATTCTTTTTAATTTTTTCGTTTTAGAACCAAAATTAATACTTTAAAATAAAATAGGAATATAATCTTCATTTTTTTTTTAACCAAAATGTTTTTTATTTGTTTTTTCACTTTAAATTAATAGTCAATAATTGACCATTCAACAAAATAATTTGTGTTTTTTTGAGAAAATTAATTTAAATTTTTTGATAAGATATGCAAAAATAATTTCTTAATTTTTCATAATTTTTTGATCAAAAAAAAATTAAAATTTGAAAAAAAATAAATATTTCTCTTTTTAATGACAAATCATAATTAGTAATATAAGAATATATTTGAGAGTTTTTCAAAAACTTTTTAATTTTTTTGATATGGAATTTAAACTTTTTTAATCTCTTAATTGTATCTGAAAGCCTGATGTTTTTCGATTTTTCTTTTTTTTTTGGCGTAATTAAAATCTTTAAAGTGGTTGGAATAAAATAAAATTTTCAAATATGATTTTTCTAAAAAAAAAAAATTAGATAATATTTGAATCAATTGTTGAACCAAAGTTTTAATTATTTATTCAATTTAATTAGAATACATATAAATTAAAATACAGTGAATATTTTAAATATCAGACAAATTTTACTTTATTTATAATAGATGGTTGTATTGTTTTCAGCCCAAACTCTTTTTGAACAAAGTTTTTTAATTTAATTTTTCAAGTGTCTTGTAGTTCTCACTGTTTTCGAAATTAAATAGTTTTGAATAGATGGTATTTGTGTATTTTTTTTATTTTCATAATTATCAATTAATTTTTAAAAAATCTTTTTTTTTATTTTCTAAAAATACTTGATAATCACCGTGATGGGAAATATTGAATTTTGCTAAAGTGGAACTCTAAAATTTTATGGTTGGTGATTGTATTTTTAAAGTTTATTTTGATCGATTTGTTATGTTTTTCGGTTGATTGTTATGGATAAGTCTATTGTTGAAATGAATTTTGGCTTTATATATATATATATGACGTGATTGTTAATATAATAAATAAAAGAAAAGAAAAATTGTGATTTTATTTTTTTTTTATATATTTACCAAAGATTTTCTAGTTGGTGAAAATTTATTTTTGATAATTTTGATTGTTTTTCAGAAAATTTTAATTTTTTTGAGATTTTTTTTTTTTAATATACTTAAATTGTGAATATTTTTGAAATCTTTTTGATAAAACAGCTATGAACTGGCAATTTTTTGTGAATTTTTTGTTACATAAAGTAAAATTATTGATTATGGATATGATGGTTTTGATTTTTAAGAATTAATCATGACTCATAAAAAAATTTTATTGATAAAATCATAGCAATAAATTTTTTTAGGTTATTTTTTGTGAAATCTCATTTTTTTTTTTAATATTCGTTAAAATATTTTGAGCATATTTTAAAAATATAAGAATTTTTTTGATAATCTATAATTTATTTTGATCACAAATTGTTTTAAAAGTCATTAATGTGAAAAAATTATATTCTATAATGTATAAATATTCATCAGTGGTTTGGTAGTTTTCAAAAAAAATCTGCCAATTCATTGATTTTTGATCAAAAAAAGTGCAAAATATTCACAATTTAAGTATATTAAAATCAAGAAAATCTCAAAAAAATTAAAATTTTCTGAAAAAAAATCAAAATTATCAAAAATAAATTTTCACCAACTCGAAAATCTTTGACAAAAAAATTTAAAATTAATTTTTGGTTTTTTTTTTATTTATTTTTTCAAAAAAATGCATCTAATATTTTTAGATGCTTTTCATTTGAGCGGTGGTTATATATATATATATATATATCCCAAATAATCAACGGGGTAACTAAACAAATTGAACAATGAAAATCTTAATAAAATTTCAATTCACAAAATTCAACTGTTGGAATTGCTCGATATTTTTACAAATATCCTCAATTTTATTTCTATTTTTCTAAAAGTGATTATTAGTAGTAGTGGTGGTATTTTAACTAAGTAGGTCTCTTTTATTTTATTATAAATGTCTATGTATATTGTTTGTGTGGGATTTTTATTATAACATATAAATGGTTTTTTCTTTGTCTCGTAAAAACCATTATTATTATATATAAAAAGATAAAAAATCAAAAATAATTTTTACCTGTACTTAAAAAATACCCAAACAAAATAAATCTTAAATTTTACAACCAAATCGAAATTTGGATTATAAATTTTTTATTGTGCAAATATATTGGGGTCTGTTTTTTGTGATTTGAAATCAAATAAATTAAAAATTCAAATATAAAAATATTCTAAGTTTGAAAAAAAAATAAAACAAAATTTATAACAAATAAATTATAAAATAGATTTTGGTTTTAATTAATAGATTTTGAAATTGGTTTTTTTATATAAATTTTTTTAAAAAAAGGCTAAAAACAATTTTTTGTAAATTTGCAAAAAATAAAATAAAATGAAAAATCTATCAAAAGAATAGTTTGAAAATATTTTAAAAAAAAAAAAAAAAATGTAAACTATGTTATAGATAATAATTTCATTCGAAACTCATAAAAGTGGCATATTATGACTGGTGTAGAGTTTATCAAGTATATATATATTACAGAAAAAAATCAATATTTCCAATTTTTGGAATTTTTCGATGTTTTTTCTTTTTGTTAAATTTTCTTTTAATGTTTTTTCTATCAATAAATAAATAATAATAATAACACTTTTTATTCAAATATTTAGATTGTATGAATGAAAAATTCAATTTTATTTTTAATAATGTGTATTTATACGATTTTAACTCAATGAAAGTATTAAAAAAACCACAGATTCAAGCTGATGCTTATATATAAAATAATTTAAATAAAATTAAATTTTCGAAATAAAAAAAAAATATAAAGAAATTTTTGGGTACCTTTAATTGGAAGATCTCGCCAAAAATTTCTCAATTTCTTTAGAAAATTAAAAATTATTAAGTTAATATTTTTTAATAGTAAACGTATATATTTAAAAAAAATACTTTGGTACAATTTTCTAAGATTTGATTACCGTTTTTCAAAGATTTTTTTTTTTTCATATTAAATTACGTTAATTGTGAAATAAACAAAACCGAAATAAAAAACAAAATTAAAAAGGGGGGAAAGGAATAAGTTTCAGAAATTTAAAAAAAAATAATACTATAGAAAGAAATGATTGGCGTGTAAATTGGAATTTTAATATGAAAAGAATATTTGATAAAACATCTGGAATTTGTTCATTTTCTTCAATAAATACAATCTCTTTGGATTATATTTTTTTATTGGTGGGCTGTGGTTGTTTTGTCCATTTCTTATCATATACATATATATAATATGTAAATAGATATTATTTAAAATCCAAAATCAGGGTCAAAAAACCCCATGATTAGTCATTTTGGATAATAAACAATATATAGTAAAAATTCAAAAATATCTTTCAATTTTGGTGATAAATATACAAATTTTTGGGGCTCATTAACCTTTAAACATCTAATATTGATTTCATCATTCAATTTTATAAATTAAAACCATGTGGTAAAGTTATAAATCAAAAAAATAGAAAAAAAACACAAATATGAAAAAAAAATCGACAAAGTGAACGAAATTCTCATCCCATTTATTAACTTTTATAATTATAATTGTTGTAATCAATTTAAAATATTACAATTAATGTGGTGAAAAAAATGTTGATTATAAAAAAAAAACATAACAAGATTTTTAATTGGGAATATTACAAAAATTGCTGTTTATTTATTAATATTTTAAATTAAATCCTTTTATTTAATTGCCTAGTAATTGGTTCTGAATTTTTCCCATACCCAAAGAGTGGCTTAAAGCCAATAAGGGAATTGTCAAATTGTCCTTCTTTTGATTGATAAAATTCAAATAATAAAAAAAAAAAAAAAAAAATCAGAGGCCTCAGTGTCCAAAAATTCGATTAAAAAAAGTTTCTAGCATTCTCGATTCCAAATAAATAAAATTTAAAAAAAAAACATCTTTTTTATTTTTCTAAATTATTAAAGGGTTAAATTTATTCAATTCAAAACAAATTATTTTATTTAAGTAGATATCAATTTAATTCGATTTAATCTAATAGGTGTATAGATTGTAACCATCTGTATTGGGTAGGGTGGAGCTTTTGTAACATTCTTGAGAAAAATATTTATTTATTTGAGAATAGAAAAAAATGAAAAAAAAAAAAAAAAACAATCTTTGGGATCTCAAAAAGTGCGTATGGGTGACACTTCAAAACTGACAAAGTTGTTTTCAAAATTATAATCCGCGTCTATTCTAATTGGAAATGCTGGGTCTTCATTTTGTATTTTTTTCTAAAAATGTCATCTTTTTAGATTGTTAGTTTTTGTAGATCGAACGAACTTCAGGTGTAGGATAGTTTTTAATAGATATTTGGTCACATAAAAATTATAGTTTTTGTTTATTCCATTTTAGAAAATTAATTTTAACCCAAATGGCTCAGCCCTGAAGAAACAATTTTTTTAAATTATAATGCACCTACAAATTAAAATGATGATTAATGAAATTACCCTTGTCTACAACACTCTTCAATCAACCCTAAAACAAGAATAAAAATTATCATTTTCCCAACCATAGTAAAGCTCTAATAATACCTTATTGTTTTTCAAAATACTCTTATTTTCCAATTAAAAAATGAAAATTTTTAGTTCAATTCCAAAATATTTTTCTAGTTTATAAGTTGACGAAAACCGAAAGATCTTGATAACAACTTTTATAAATGGTATTTTAAGACAATAAAGTAAACTTCCTTAGATAACTCAAAGATAAAATTTTCATTCTGTTAATGTGGTTGTAACAGTAATTAATATTCATTTTGCAACTGGAAAAAAAAAATTTTATTTACTGTAGTCAAAATAAAGAGTACAAAAAAATTTAATGCGTGTTTCAAAATCAAAAGCGTGTTTTTTTGTTATAGAAGACCTATTCGTTAACCAATCAAAGAAACTGATAATAAACACTAAAAAAATAGGGTATTGGTTTCTTCAAAGTTCTATTATTTAAAAAGAAATTCTAAAAATGAAGGATCAAATAGAAAAATTTATCTCAAAAAATTGAGTAAATTTGTTTTGCGAAAATTTTAAAAATTCAAAAAAAATTGAGAATATTATGAAAAATATTCAACTATTTGCATGAATAATTTAAATTTTACGGAAAATAACCAGATCTTTACTTTCAAACCCGATTTGAACTTAGGTATACTATTTGGTAGTAGATTGGATGTTGCCTTGGTTCAAGAAGACAAAAAAAACACGGATAATATTTTGAAACACGGATTATCGTCATTGTGCACGCAATACTTGGATCACTATATTAATTGGAAAATAACAGTAAGTAGATCTACTTTGGTTATCAAACAACCAATTGAGTATTCTATAGACACTCCACTTTAAGGAACTTTGGGTATCTTTATTATACGGCTTATAAAAAAAATGGTTCTTTATTAGGTGTGTTTCACGTTTTTTGATTTTTTTACAATATAGCTTTGAAATGTTGTAAACTATCATTAACAAACAACACACAATGAAAGATTAACACACTGAGAATTGATATTTCTAGAAAATGAAATCTGTCTTAAAAAATGTAAGAATAAAAAAAGAGTAGATATTTTGCTCAAAATTTTAAAATTTTTTTTTATTTTGAAACAGGTAAAAAAATAAGGAGGATAATTTATTTGAAAAAATTATAAGAAACATTTTTTGACAAATTTAGTTCATTTTCCCATTTTTGAAAATATTAATTGTGAGAACTTTATCGTGAATTAAGCCTAGCTATCATCAAATCCTCTCTTATGGGAAATAGTTTTTATCAAAAAAATTATTTAGTAATATCAAAAATCTCGATAATTATTTAAAAAAACGTGGTAAATCTCAATATATTTTGGTTAAAAAGTAATCGCGATATAATAGTTGATGGGTTTTTGGGCTAATTGGGAAATATTTTTACAAAGAAATGTTTTCTGATCAAAAAATAGATTAGGGAAATAAAAGTTATTCTTTTAAAAAACAACAAAAAAGATACTTGATTCAATCAAGGATCAGATCCAAGATTTTTATTGTATTTTCATTTGGTTTGGTTGTCAGACCTATCGATCCTTTAAGATCAACAACAATAAGAAATAATTAGAAATAAATATTTTTTCAGTTTACTGGTATTAGAATTCTAAATGGGAAAGAATTTTCACTTCCTTTTCCATATTTTTTTTTTATAAATATAGTTCTTAAAGAAAGAGGTTCTCGATCTATGTTCTCTTAAAAAAGAGAAATTAAAAATGAAGTGAAAAAAAATCCCATTTATTATTCAAATACCAGTATCGTGGTGTTGGAAATTACCTTGAATAATTAGCTTCTAAAACAACCAACACTTCACCCATTCTTTAAAGAATGTGTTCTTGGGTGAAAGTACATTTTCAATATTCTCAGAAAGCTAAAAGGAGTCGGATAACTTTTCAAAAGTTTTTTCAACATCCTTGTTAGATGATCACCATTTATTAAGATTTTTTGTACAATTGTTGCCTTCTTTTTCCTTTTCTTCTTCTTTGAGTTTCTTTTTATTGGACAGAAAACACGATTGAAGCTTAGAGGTTATTGTTTGATCGATCACCAATAAGAAAGAAAATTATTCTTTATTCTTTTTGACTATTTAAAATTGTGAAAGTAACAACTCCATTTTAAGAAAACTCATTTATTATATATTCAAGTATATTGTTATAATGGGTAATTATTAGTTTGATCATAAAATTTGTTTGAGATTATATATTTTGTTAAAAAATAAAATGATAAGAAAAAAATTTTGCATCCTGAACAAAACAAATTCAATCCGTTGATAGAAGTTTTCTGTCTTTCAAAACTTTCAAACACTTGAAGACAGTTCACAACCCTTAAAAACACTTTCAAACCTTTATTAAAGGGGAAAGGTGTTGTAAAAGTCTCAAGACATTGTAAAATTCAAGAGATTTTTTTAAGGGACTAGTAAACTAAAAAAATCTTCCAGTAGAATTTGTAGCTTAAATTCAAAAAAAAATTACAGTATTTGAAATTGAAAAACGAAGTAAAAATCTGATTACTACAAGACAAAAGTCCTAATAATACTATTTTCAGAAATGAATTATTGTTTTTAAAAAAGTCTGATCCATTTTTCTCATTTTTGAAAAGTTCAAAATTCAACATATTTCTGAATTATTTTAAAAAAATTATTTTCTTTGAAAGAAGATTGAAATCTTATTGTCCGTAAAAGAAGTGTACAAAAATAAGTATTAAAAAATAACACCAACAAGTTCTATAATAACTCAGTTTAAATAATCTACTTAATTTCAAAACACAATACAAAAATTTTTTTAAACATTGTCAAAAAATATAATTTTTTGATTCAAGGAACAGTTCAAATCAATTTTTTTCTCGGGATTGAATGAAAAAAATCTAAGAAAAAGAACCAAACAATATAATTAAAAATTCTCCCGAAATACTTTTTTAAAGCCTGGAAAATTCGACTTAGAATCTCATGAAATACTTTTTAAATTGATTATTTATAATTAATAATTAATAGCTCGATCTTAATTATTTCAGTAAGTCATTAACAACCCAAAGATTAATTGTATCAAATAGACTTTACAATTATTTCTGAATTTTTTAAAGATCTTCAAACTATAAAACAATTCAAATACATATTTCTATTTTAAAAAAATATAGATATAATCAAATAACTGATTTTAATACAAACAGTTCCGTGTTTATACCCTTGGTATTTAAAAAAGGATATTGACTAGCCTTTTAGATTTCTTGAAATTTAAAAAAAATATTTGCAATTAAAAGAAATGATCAATTTTTTTAGATCTTCAAGGATTCAATATTTGATTGATTTTTATTTGATTTTTATTATATGCTTAAAATGGGATTAAAGTTTCAACGTTACTTGTTCATAAAGACTGTCTGAAATTACTAAAAGTGAGATTTCTTCAAAATAAATTTATTTTTACAATTTTTTTTCTATTTTTATCCAAAAACCCAAAAAAAAAAGGATCTTGATCTTTTTACTGAAAATTTCATTGGAAAAAATAAACTTCTAAAAATGATTATTCATTTCTGTAAAGTTAACAAAGGAAGTTGTACATCGGGTTAAATTGTATCCTTATATAAATAATTACTCTATTGATTTTGGTAAAAAAAATAAATAAGAGTTATTTGTCCCTTAAGGTAATTTAAAAAAAAGAATTTTTCATTTTTTAGCTATAATGTGCATATCACGATAATGTTGATTTTCGCGATAAAGTCGAACTAACCGCGATTTTTTAATATTATAGCGATTTTATTGTTAATATCATGATAATATATGTTATCATCAAAACCTCTAATATCTCTAAGGTAGTAAGAGAAGTTGAAATTTTAATTTTAGGTTAAAAATTGGTTGTCTTTTATAAAAATATTTTTTTGAAATAGAAAATTCGATTTCTATGTCTTTGAAAAACTCAAAGTAGGACTAGAACAGATTAATTCGTTTGAGGTGATAATGTGACAATTCAAAGTAATCGAATGGTCAAAAATCACTGATAATACGATCATTTCGATTTAAAAGTTTTAAATATTGAGAAGTGTTTTTAAGGGGGTAAGTACATTTTTCATTTTTTGAGTGCCACCATTTATGTGAAATTGAATTCTTTAAATCATTTCTTTAGTCAAATAAATTGATATTTTCATAAATACTAGAGTGGAATATATCCTAGTAAAAGATATTTTCATTCCAACTAAAAAAGGGAAATCAAAAAAAAAATGAAAAAAATGATCAAAAAAAAATTAATAAAAATGATTTATCACTGAATCTTATCTATACCATTTTACACAATTACTTATTCTTTATTTGGTTTTGTTTTTAATTCTTTATGAAAAAAATTTTGTTTAAAAAATTTTTGAAAAACAAATTACTGTTTATTTCAAAAGAATTTCCAAAATGAATTTAAAAATCCTATTTTCATTTAATTTTTCAAATTCTTGATTTGGTTTAGAAAATCAGAGATTTTTTTAATTCTTCTTGAGAATGGGGGGTTATTGGGCAAATTTGTTTGATTTTATAATTATTTATTTTCAATTACAATAAGAACTAAAAAAAAATCAGAATCTGATTGAAATTTTTCTTGTATTTTTCAATTATTTTGATTTGAATCTTTTATAACTGTTTTTTGATTCCAAGAATTCAAGCCCTTTATTTTAATTTTTGAAATAGTATTCCTTTTTTTGGCTTTGTTTGATAAAAATATTTTAAAAAAGAATTTTGAATGCAAATTTGTCAGAAAGGGGTTTTTAAAAATAATAATAAATAGTAATGGGTTGAGAAATTCTCGGAAATAAATAGTTTTTATTTATACAAACTAAGAAGATAAAGAAAACCAATCTTCAAAAATGGGCTTATATCGATTATTTTTTTTTCAATCTTGATTTCAACAAATTTATTTATAATGGTGATCTTTCTTGTTTGGTCTTCTAAAAGAAAATATTTGTTTCAAATTCATACCTTTTTGGGTATATTTTGTTGATTTACTGTTTGACTAATTTCAATTGTTTGTATAAACACATCTTTAGATCCAAAACCAAATTTAATAAAACCAAAAATCGAATCAAAAAAATGTTCAAAAAATTGAAAAAATTAAAGATTAAAATCTGATTTATTTTGGGTCTTTTCACAAATAGAGTAGAGAATGGTATTTTGGTTTCAAAGTTTCAATATCTGGTGGCACTCAAAAAAATTTTTTAAGTAATGTTAATACAATTAAAATTTTTCAAAATGGTAAAATGTACTTACTTCCTTAATGTTAAAAAATCGTGATTATTATAGACGGTCCTTAGCAAGGTGGTCAAGTTCATGTACATCAAAATTTATTAGTGATTTTTTTCATTTCAACAATATCCTAAAATGATCTTTTGATCCAAATTAGAGAATATTTTAAAGATCTTTCCTTTGTGTTTCAAATGAGATTGGAACAAATTGTTTAAAGACTATTCGTTGAATTGTAAAAATCGTCCTTAACTGAATATTTTTGTTCCTTTTTTTTTTTATTAATTAAGGGTAAATGAATTGTTTTTTGGAGTTTTCAAGTTACTAAAGTCATGGAAACATAACCTGAGATTTTAAAGTTGTATTTTAAAAAAAAATAAAGAAAAGGAGAAAGATAAAATATTTGTGAAAAAATTCTCTTTAAAAAATTCTCTTGAAACTTTTTTTTAAAATTAGTCTTAGATTCTGAGTTACACAAAAAAAAAGAAATTTGATTTTCAATTTTTCTCACTTTGTCGTACAAAAAGAATTTTCAAAAATTGAAAATTATTTATTCTCCAAATAAAAAATATCTTTTGAGAACTGAAAAAAAAATAAAAGGTAATAACTGATAAGTATCTTAAATTATAAAAATAAGAAATAAACAACTCTCAAATTGGAAAACTTTGTTCTTTTAACTTTCATCGTTCTCAGTTAACTTTTTTACATGAATTTAATTTCAATAACTTTTGCAAAAAAATGCTAATAACTATTTTTAATAATATTTCATAAAGTAAACCTTGTATTTCAGAATTGTCAAATTAGGAAACGGTTTGAAGTGTTTTTAATTCAGATTTCAGGCGGCAATCCACATTCTGGTTTAAAATGAGAAGAAAAAAAAAACGTGAAACACACCTATTAAAAGGATTTGATTGAAAATAAAAGCAATTATAGAGTAGTGAAAAAAATACCGGAAAAGATTTTTAATTGTGAATATTAGTAAAATTATTGCGTAATTTCATTTATTTACAATCAAATTCCTTTTTTTAAGAATCGAACTTTTTCAATTATAACTCCCCCACTTATTAGAATGATGATTGATGAAATCACACTTGTTCAAAACACCATTCAATCAATCAAAAAACAAGAATAAAAATTATCATTTTCCAAACTCTAGTAAACCTCTATAAAACTGGATTGTTTTTCAAAAAAAGTTGATCAACATTAGGCTATCAAACAATTACTCGAGTATTCTAGAGACACCTTACTTTGATGGACTTTAGGTAGGTTTATTACTAATCTCATAATAAAATTGGTTATTTATAATAAGGATTTAATTGAAATTATACAAAAATTTTACTAATAATCACAATTAAAAATCTTGTACGGTATTTTTTTCCCAACTATACAACAATTTTTCTAATATTTCCAATTAAAAATCTTGTTAAGGGATTTTTTTCTTGAGTTGCCTTGAATTTTAATTTGCAAAAAAATATCTGGTTATTTAGAAGTAACTTCAAAGAGAGATAACTTTTTGATGAATAAAGCATTTCCTTTAAGTATCCAAATTCAATATATAAGTTTTTGAAGAAATTATAAAGGGGTGGATCTAAAGAACAATATAATTCATATTTTATGAATGTTTAAAACTTTGTTAATTATCTTTATAGGTGTTTTCTAATAAATTTAGAACTTATCTAAGGAATATCACAACAAATCAGATTTTTTATTTTTTAGTAATTTTCTCAATTAATTTTACAGATTTGGGTTTTTATGATTTCTAAATGTAACAATAAGATTAAAATTGATAGATTTAGGATCGCTAATCAATATCCCAATTAGATCGGTTAATTGTTATTCGATGATAATTTATAAATTTATGGTGAAAGCGGAATGTCTATTTTAAAATTTTAACTAACTGTTGTGGAAAAAAAGTGAAACTGGAAAAAAAGTGAAACAAGGTTTTTAATTGGGAACATTACTGAAAATGAAAAGTAAAATCAATAAAAAGAAGAAACCAATTAACTTCAAATAATAATCCATTATATTATTTTCAATCAACCCAACAAATGCAATTTAAATCTACTTGGTTTATCGAAATTATAGGTGTGGTTTTGGAGATCTCAAAAATAGTCAATTTTTTTGAACAAATTTTTAATAATCGATCAATCAAAGAAAAGCCAATACCAAAAGATAGTATTTAAAAAACTGTTATTGTGGCGAAGACTTCATTTTGTCTTTATTTATTTATTTATTGTTTTTTTCATTGATCTTACTTTTCAATTTCAGTAATGTTCCCAATTAAAAACCTTGTTTCACTTTTTTTCCAGTTTCACTTTTTTTCCACAACAGTAATATTTTCAAAAGATAAGAAAAATTCAATTTCTTATTTAGGGAATTTATATGTTTTGGAATTGGTAGTTCTTTCAAAAGATATGATGTGAGAAAAAAACTTATTGACTGAAAGTTGATCGTTTTTTTATTCCGGCATTTTGTTTGATGAGTTCTTTTCTATTCTTAACGGTGAAGTTTATTCTCGTGGTGTGTATATCTATTGTAACTTTTTACTCTTTTTTATAAATAAAAAAAAAATAAACCTATAATTTTCCGATTCTGATCTAAATAAATTTTTTTTTAAGAGGCAAGGTAAAATTTTGGAAAAATCATAAAAGCTGAAGAGACTTTGAGTTGTGTGTTTACCAAAATGTTCATTCTCCAAAATGGATATACACTTGGTAGACCGAAGAAATAGTTAGTCATTGCTTAAGGGTGATTAGAAGAATCCGTCTTATAAACTTTTACTTTACTCGACAATTAATCACGACTGGTCTCAAAAAATTACACTCTTCGGTAACGTTGGTTTTAGTATACCTGGTTGGGAAAATTGAATGAATAATTGTTCTTTTTCACCCAATGATAATGTCTGTAATTCAATTTTAATTAAACTGTTAAAGACATCACAGTCCTTGTTACTCCAACAACCCAATGATTGAAAGAATGACTTACTTTTGGTGAATAGCCAATTCTACTTTTAAAAATATTATTCAATTTGACTGATCTCTGATAAATCTCTCGTTAAACATTTAGTTGATTCTCTTTTTGGGAATAATTCAAAATTTCTTTCATTAAGGTTTCTGTCTCACCAAAAACATTCCTGATATAAACAACAGAAAACGCGTAACCTAAAAATAGAGAGAGAATTTCTTGGAACACCTTATTTCAGAAAAAATGGAAAAGTGATTGAAAATATTTTCTGTTTACTTTGCAAAGAAATAAAAAGCCTCAAAGAAAAATCAACAAATTATTGGATAATAGTTGTTTCATTTTAATTGGTTTGTTTTAGTGTGCTTTTAACAAAAAGTTTTTCTGAAAGGATGTGAACAATAGGATTGTAAAAATTTTTCAGATTTCCAATAAGAAACGAAGAAAAAAAACAAATAGAACTTTCAAAAGAAACGTTTCCAAAAGAAATAAAAGTGTGAGATGGTAAATAGTCCAGATCTTTGAAAAAAATCTGTTAAATAACACCTTATGATAGGGTTTAGTCATAAAAATTTCTTAAATGAATGTTGCGCCCTGAATTTATGTAAAAATGTGTTTCTTAACAATGTGACTCACAAAACCAAAAGTAACGTGTTCTTTCCCTAATATATAGAAAGAGAAACAAGAAAAGAAAATAAGAATATTTTTATTAATAAAAAAAACAAAATTTTGGATTTAGTTGTAAAAAGAATCTCCAAACAATAACAACACACCACAATATCAACGCAAATTCCTAAACGTTGGCTATTGAAAAAAAAGGATGAAAGGTGAATAAAATTTTAAAAAAACAACTTTTTTTTTGACTGATTCAATTGAACAATTGTTTTTTGATCAAAATCCCAACAGACCCAATAATAATTTTTTTTCATTCCTTAAACACGAAACTTTCTCATAAAGATAAACTTGTTTTTCCAAATCTACTTTTGATGATTCATAATTTTCGAAATTGACACAAACCAATTCACTCATTTTGTAAAACAATTTGAAGTGGAAAATAGTTTTAATAAAACTCTTTTGGTGTCTATAAATCGGGTTACTCAACAAAGTTTGATTTAATTCTGTTCTGTTGCTTGAAAGGAGAATTAATTCCTGAGGTATTTTTTTGTAAAAAGCTTTTCTGAATAATGGTAATTAAGAAACCGAACCCGAAAAATAACCTCATTTGCGTATCTTTAAAGTTTCTTCACTTTTATTCTTTCAGTTGCTTTCCTTTTTTTTTTAAAAATAAGCTGATAAATTAACAAAAATTAAAATAAAATTGAGGAATATTTGAGCAAGTTTTGAAAGAAACTGCATTGTTATTTTGTGTCTTAATTCCCTCAAAATCCATTTGTACAAATTTTTCAAAAAAATTTTTTCCTAAAAAAAATAGAGTTGTTTTTAACTCCACGTGGAACAGCTTCAACGAAATTGGAATCTTTTGGGATTTTTTTAAAAAAAAAATAAAAAAATTTAAAAGAAAAGACTTGACATAATCTCAACATTTTTTTCCAAAACTCCTTTTTCTTTTTTAAAATTTCTTGTAAAAATAAAAAAAAAATTATTTATTTCTTTTTCAAAATATGGATTATCAACAGCCTATACTTATTGAAAACCAACCTTCTTATTATTTTTACAACAATGATCAATTTTCGCCACTTCGCAAACCTAACCACATCCAAATGAGTCCTGTCAAATACCCTTCCGTTTCTGGACGAATATCCCCAACTCACCATAACCACAACCACAACCACAACCAAAACCAAAATCATAGCCCTAACCATCACCACAACCACAACCACAACCACAACCACAACCACAACCACAACCACAACCACAACCACAACCACAACCACAACCACAACCACAACCACAACCACAACCACAACCACAACCACAACCACAACCATGAACGACCTAAATCTCCAAAGCACAATCACAACTCACCACGCATTACGAAGAATTTGAAATTCAAAACTGAAGTGTGTCGTAATTTTTTTGGTGAAGAGTGTGTCTGTGAATTTGGCAGTCGATGTAATTTTATTCATTATCGAGACAATCCTGAGTCAATTGCGTTGGGGTCAATCCACGCACTTAAATTAATGGGACTGTATCATCATTTTTCAAATCGAAAGAAAAGTAGCCTCAAAAAGAAGAGACTACCAATTTTCCAACAATTGGGAAACAATTAATTTCTTTTTCCAAATGGTTTTATTATAAAAAAAAATAACGTAATGAGATCTGATGATATCTTTCTTTTGTGTGGCTTTCCACTGATGTTCACGGTTGTACCAAAACCAAAATTTTAAATTTTGTATCTAACTCTTTTGAAAATTATTTTATTTTTATTAATAAGATTTGAACAGACTTGAATCATAAAAAAATTCAAAAAAAAAAAAAAAAAAAAAAAAAAAACATTATTTATTTATTTTTTAATACACTTTAAGCCTTCACTTTTTGTTTAATTTTGAAAGTGAAAACCCTTTAACTGTTTTTTTTTTAATTATGAAATTAATAAAATTCTAAGTAAGGATTTATTTCTGGTTTTGTTCTTTTTTTTTCGTTAATTTTTTATTTTAATTTTAATCGTTCGATCCAAAGATTTCTTTCCCATCAAGAGTGTACATAAATCAATCACCCCACTTAATTTCTCAAAAAATAAAACAATGGAGGTCAGAAATAAAAGTTATAAAAAAAAAGTTTTATTGAAAAATAATAAAAATAATATTTGTTGATATTTGCAAAGTTTTTTAGTTTTCTTGAACTTTACACACACCCAATTTCAAAACCTTTGTAAAAATACAAATGAAATAATCAAAAGTAATTTTCAACATAAACAGAGGACAGATATCCAATTAAAAGCCATTTAACACTTGATAAAACCTGCTATTATTTCGTTACATTTATAATTTGAAAAATTTGATTTTTTTATAATAATTTCTATTCTCTAATTTTTTATTTTTTTCTCTTTAAAGTTAAAAAACCCTTTTTATTTATTTTTTCTTTTAAGGGACGTTTCTCTATTTTTTTTTTTTTTTTTTACCAATTTCTAAATAAGGATTCCTTATCTATAAATAAGTTTAATATTAAAAACAAACGGGTTTTTTCAAATATAAGCAATTCGCAAAATATTTTCTCAATCTCTATTAAATTTAGGTAAAAATATTTAATAGAGATTAGCCACTTAATAAAAAGAGGAAGGTTAAAATATTATTCTTAAAATAAAATTAAATAAAAAATGAAAATTTAAAAATTTTTTATTATAAAATCTTAATAAATATCAAATTTTCGGAAATTGGTGAATTAATTATTTTAGTTATGAATTAAAGAAATATAAAAATAAACCAAAAAAAAAAAAAAAATTGATCAAGAATGATATAGAAAGAATTTTTAAATAAAATTTTTTTAAACCCGCCACTCTTCACATGAATAACCAACCGAAAAAATTGGATTAAATGATTGCTCCAAATTAATAAACAACCAATGAATAGTATCTAGGATCTTATCTAAAAGAAGGATCACGCATTATTAATTGTTACTGATTAATGGCGTATAAAAATTGGATTCTACATTGGTATTTCTATTTTCAAAAATTCTAGACCAATATTTAAAAGACTACATATTCTGATATTTATAAAATAGGAATCAAAGCAACACACACACATTAAAAAAATTGGAAAACAGTTATTTAAAATTTTTATCCATTATTTTTGTTTTTTATTTATTTAATTAGTATTTTTATTGAATTCCTAAAAAAAATTATTAATCAATATATTTCAATAATAATGAAATTTTGGCAATTATATTTTTAAAAAAGTCTCCAAAAAAATAAAAAACTGTTCAAATCCAATTAAAAAAAAAAAAAAAAACAAATAATATTAAAATAAATAGAAAAATTAAAAAAAAATTGGAATTTGAAATTACCAAAAACAAAAAAATATTTCTTACAGAATACATTAATCTGTAGGCTATTATACTTATCGTCGTAATTTTTTATTTTTATTTTTTATTTTTTTGAATACTATTTTTCTAATTATAATATTTCTTGAATTTAAGCTATTCACATAATTCTGAACAATACTAAAATAAAATTATGGGTTAATCATATACCCACGAGACGAGTACTATTAAAGTTAACCAACACAAAAAAATCTTAATAAATATTATTTAATAATAAATTATTATTTTTTTAGCCTTTGATCACTATTAAAAAGCAACACCTTTGAAAAAGTATCCTTAAATGCCTTTCTGACTCTGTAGTATATAATTAAAATAATAATTCCCCACTTTTTAATAATTTAAACCCAATTCCAAAAAATGGGACAGAAAAAAAAATTACATTAATAAAAATATACTCCAAAATACATAATACTTAAACATTAAAATAATAAAAGACCGGGAATTATTTAATTAATACTATTTATATATTTTATAGTAAATTTAAAATTCAATTCGAAAAATAAAAAAGAAAAAATAAAAAAAAGTGTGCCCCTTTTTTTGGAACACGGTTACCAAAAAATCCATTTTTATTGAAAGAAAAATTAATAAAAACTATTAATAGATTCAGCTTGTCTTTTGATAACTAAATCTATCGTTTTAAATATAGAGTTTATTAATTTTCTTAGGTTTCCCAACTCAAAGTATTCCATACATTAGTGAAAATTTTAAAAATTCTTCTTCGTTTTTTGGTTACAATTTTTCAGTTTAGTATCCACAAATTCCCAATTGGATTTAAATGTGTGGAATTGGGCGTCAAGGGTCCAGAACATTACATCCCCGATTTAAGTAGGTTTGAGTTTTTTTTTTTGAAGTATGTGGACAAGCTCCACCCTTTTGGAAAATCCATTTCAACTCACCATATTCTGAATTAGCGAGTTGAATTACATTTGATTTTTTTGATAATATCATTAATAATACATTCAGTATTCACACTTCCATTAATGATAATAAGGTCTGTTTGTAGGCCATGTGCTCTAGCACCCCATATCATGATTTTTTTTTTTAAAATTTTTTCTCGATAAAAAAAGAATCTTTTTTCTTTTTGAGAGAAAAAAAAAATTTTTTTTTGTGATCAGAATGAAAACTTTTAAATTTCATTTTAAAGTGATTTTGAGATTTTCGAAAAGTTTTGAAAAAAAAAAGAATCCAAAAAAAATCAAAAAAATTATTGAAAATCAAAAATCAAAAAATAATGAAAAAAAATGATAAATAATTAACTTTAAAATTATTTACATTGATTGTTAATATCTAATGTTTCTATTTAAGAGTCAAATATCACCTTTCTTGGAATTAACTTGATTTTGAAGGTGTGCCCCAATTTTTGGAATTGAGTTTATATTTAAAATCTCCACAGGTAAATAATGTTTCAATTTTTTATTTTAAAGTTTTATTTATCATTATTGATTAAAAAACCTAAATATCGATTAAAATTTTTTAGTCAATGTTTTTGACAATCTATATTTTTTTAGATTTCAAATATATTATAATGATATGTAAAATCCAACCCCAACAAATTATTTTTTTATTTTATTTAGGAAATCAATTTAATATCAACTGATAACAACTCAAAATAAAACTTTCCCAATTTATTCTACAATAAAAAAAAATAAGTTCTAAAGAAGAATGTATCCCAGACCCATTCCAAAAATCCTGATATACCTAAAATCAAAAATAGGCAAAAAAAAACACCCAATTTACTGTATTTTCCCAACACAATATAAAACCCCATTCGAGTTATCAAGTATTAATGTTTTTATCAGTAATCATTTTTCTCCAAAAAAAAAAAAAAACAAAAAAATAAAAGGAAAAAATAAAAATCAGTGGTGTCCGAATTAATGAAACAAGCAGAATAAAAAATGTATTGGTATATTTGTTGAAAATTCACCAATAATTGTTTATCGATCAAATGATCAAATACCATCAACTAATTACATATGATTTTTCTATTTAACAAACTCAACACTAACCTTCTATCAACCGTCGAAAAAATTACCAGATCTAACGAAACAGATTATTCACGTAAAAAAAAAGGAAATTATAACAAAAAAAAAAAAATAAAAAATGAAATTTCTACAAATAAACATCATTTTTTTCAGAAATGTTAAAATGAAAATTAATCAAAATTTTATGAAGAAAAATGTACAATAAGCTTTTTATTTTGGATCAAAAAAGAATTTTTTCTATAATAAAATATAAATCCATAATACTATTACATGTCATGATGATATTTATTTAATTTAGATTTTTTGTATTATTAAAAATAATTATTATACAATTTAAAAATTTGTAATTATTTTTGTATTGATAGTTATTTTGTGAAGTAGTATTAAAATTGAACTATTACTCAAAATATAATATTTTTTATATAAACATCTTTTTACTAAGTTGGAAAAACAGACAATTTTAAAAAAAAGTTATAAAAATTTTTATATTGTAAAATTATATACTGAATAATAGAGGCTATGATAATAACATGCCTAATTCATGACAACTTTGCAAAAATGGTGATAATTTCCTGAAAATCGTGATCTTTTAGAAAATCGTGATATTCAGTATTCTCACGATAATATAACAAATCACGATATTCTATAAAAACGTGATATTTATTAAAAAATTTTGATAAATGTGAAATATTGCGATTAAAAAGTTATTGTGATATCACAGTTGAGGTGTTTTGCGCTAATTGAGCAATTTTTTTTTTTTTGTTTAAAATTCATTAAAAAAATCGATTATTACTGTTCCAAGTATACTGTGGAATTTTTTCAATATCAAATTTTAATGTTGATATAGATTTTTAAAAAGTTAAATATGAGAATAATAAGCCCATATTGATAATATTTTTTCAGAAAGAAGTTCAAATGAAAAATAAAATTCTGATGTGATCAAATAAAATACATTTTTTTTTAGACGTGAATTTTATGTCGTTTCTGGATGATTTTCATGTTTAGAGCGATTTTGTGCTTTGGAAATTTATTTTTCGAAAATCAGAAAAAATTCTTCATTATTAACTCATTTATGAAATTTTTTTTCAATATGCGCTTTCATATTCTCATATTCAACCTTTTAAAAATCTATATCAACATCAAAATTTGATATTGAAAAAAATTCATGGTAGCTTTGTATAGAATTTATCTGAAAAAAATTTATTCTTTGAAAAAAACAAAAAAAAAGATATTTGATTCAATCAAGGATCATATCAAAGAGTTTTATTGTGTTTTCATTTTGTTTGGTTGCCAAACCTATCGAACTTTTTAGATCAACAACAATAAGAACTACAGATAAATAAATAATTTCTCAATCAAAACCGGTGTTGTAAATTGTGTTAAATAATTAGCTTCTAAAACAACCCATCCTTCACCATTTCTGTAAAGAATTTGTTCTTGGGCTAAAATATTTACAATATTCGATGAAAGCAGAAAGGAGCCGGATAACTTTTCAAAAGATTTCACAATATCCTAGCTAGATGATCACCAATTATTAAGATTTTTTTTATACAATTGTAGTCTTCTTCTTAAAGTATCTTTGTATTTGACAGAAAAAACAAATAGAAATCGAGGTTTTTGTTTGATCGATCACAAATAAGAAGGAAAATTACTCTCTATTCTTTTTGGTTATTTAAACTTGTGAAGGTAACCAACCCCCTTTTAAAAAAACTCTTCTATTTTATATACAAGTATATTGTTGAAATAGATTATTATTGGTATGATCATAAAATTTGTTTGAGATTTTATAATTTATTAAAAAAAAATGAAAAAAAAATTTTTTCCACAACAACAAACAAACTCATTCCTTTTATAAAAGTTTTCTGTCTTTCAAAACTTTCAAACACTTGAAGACAATTCACAACACTCAAAAACTTTCTACAATTATTAAAGGGGAAAAAGTGTTGTAAAAGTCTCAAGGCTTTGTAAAATTCAAGATATTTTTTTTAAAGTGATTTTAAAAAAAATAATTTGTCATTTTCATCGTCATTTTTTATTTTATCGTGATTTTATGATTTTTCGAGATAAAGTAGGACTAATCGCGATTTTTTTAATACTATTGCGGTTTAATTGTTAATATTGTGATAATATATGTTCTCATCAAAACCTTTAATATATAAAATTTTTATGGAAAAATATATTTATTTATTTTTTCTTTATTAATTTAAAATAAGATATTATTAAATCAAATTACTAAGAAGATATAAAAGATAATATATATTGGCGATTATTAATTTATTTTTTTATTTTACTTTGGGATAGATATTTAATTATTAAAATTAGATAATAAGGATTATAGTATTATACTTTGTATTTATACTATAAAAAATTTTTTTATGAATTATATTGTATTTGGAAATATTTGTTTTAATTTTCGTCTTTGTGAATATCATGGCTTTAATCACTTTCTTCACTGTTATCATCACCACCATCACTACTACCATTGTCACTATCACCACTGCTTTTATTTTCTTGTACATTTGTAGATCCGTTTTCATTTCCTTTCTTTATTGTTTTAGAATCAGAATCAGAATCAGAATCAGAGTCAGAATCAGAACCAGAACCAGAACCAGAACCAGAACCAGAATCAGAGCCAGAACTAGAGCCAGAACTAGAGCCAGCTTTTTGAACTTCACTTTCTTTTAACTTTGGTTCTGATTCAGAACTTGGTTTAGATTTTTGGGTATTATTATTATTTTCAGTTTTTAATTTGGGATCAGAATCAGACCCAGAATCAGACCCAGACTCAGACCCAGAGCCAGAACCAGAGCCAGACCCAGAACCAGACTCAGATCCAGAGCCAGAGCCAGAGCCAGACTCAGATCCAGTACCAGAACCCGATGAAGAACCATCATCATTATCTAAATTTGAAATCTCTTCTTGTATTTCGTTAAATGCATCATTACCCTTCTGTTTAATAACTTTACCTATTATATTGAGCAGTTGCTGGCCACTATATTCATTTTCTGTCTGTATCCCCCTTTTCATTGTATTAAACATTATTTTCATCACTTGTCGAATTTTGGAAATTGTATTTTCTTTTTCTTGCATTTGAATTTGTTTTTCCATTTCTTTTGCTTGTTTCGAAAGATCTTCAAATTCCTTTTCAAGATTCAGAATTTCTTTGCTTAAAATTTCCCTTTCCTTTTCCTTTTCCTTTTCTTTTTCCATTTTTTTCTTCTTTTCTTTATCATCATCATTATTATCATTATCTTTTTCCATTTCATTATTTGGTGATGAATTTGAATTTTTAGGTACACTATCATAGCCTTCTTGGAATTTTTTTTGCAACAATTCATCGCTTTGCTTTGGAAGCGATTCATTTGCCTGCTGTATACCAAGCTTTTTACCTTCCAAAAATTTGTTTTCAATTCGCTTATCGATTTCCTCTTGATCGATCCCAATCCCTTCGTTATTTTCTTCTTCAGATTTTTGATCATCATTATCTTTCTTATTTTGATCCTCACCGTTCTCCTCGTCCTCAATATCTAAATTTGGCGTATTTTCTAAAAGATATTTTGATTCCCCTTCCCCCTTTCCCTTCAGATAATGCTCGTTTATAATATTTTTTATATTTTCATCAAATTCATCTTGCGTTTCCTTTTTACCCAATGTCAAACCCTCCTTAAATTTATTTTCTAATTGTAACTTTAAATTTTCATTAGAATCAATTTTTTGCATTTTTAATTGCTGATGAATTTTTTCTAAAGATTTCAATTTTTTTTTTTCTTCCTTCAAAGCCTTTTTATTTTTGGTTTTTAATTCCTTAAAGCTGCTATCGAATTGAGTTAAAAACTTTAATGTTTCTTGATATTGATTTTCTAAGTCCTTTTTTTTCTTTTTTTTTATTTTTAATTTTTCTTCATTTTGCTTTATTTTTTTTTTTAATTTTTTTTGACTGCTCGATCCCTGCTCAATATCTTGAATGATTTTTTGTAATTGCCTATTCTTATTTTCTAGATTTGTAATTTTTTCGTTGTTACTTTGATTTTTTTTTTTTAATTTCTCATTATTTTTTACTAAATCGCGGACGCTTCTTAAAAACACTGGGCCCTGCTCAGAATCTCCTAACATTTCTCCAGATAGAGTTTGGATCTCGGTTACAATGTTATTAATATTGTTATGCACCTCGGTGACCAACTGTTTAATAATTGATTCATATTCTTGGGATTGGCTGATTAGATATTTAATTTCCTTTTCGTTAAGCTGATTTTTGTGATTAGTTTTTTTAATATTAGTTGGATAATTGTTTCCATAATCTTCATCTTCGGTTGATTTTTGGCTTTTTTTATTTTGCTTTGATTTTTTTTTACCTTTTTTTTTTCTTTTCGATCTGTTCCTATGTTTTTTTTTTTTTTTTTTCCTTTTTCTTCTTTTTGATTTTGAATCAGAATATGATCCAGATTCACTGGAAGACTCACTTGACTCACTGGAAGATTCACTTGATTCACTTGATTCACTTGATTCAGATGTATCAGATGTCTCGCTTGATTCTGATGATTCACCAGAGGAATAGTTTTTTTTTTTTTTATGTTTTTTTTTTCTTCCTTTTTTTTTTGTTTTTTTTTCTTTTTCAAGTTTCTTTTTTTTTTCCTTTTTCCTTGAAATTTTCCTTTTTATATTCAGAATTTCTTTGCTTAAAATTTCAGTATCCTTTTCCTTTTTCTTTTCTTTTTCTTCCTTCTCCTCTTTTTCCTTTTCTTGATCTTTGACCTGAACTTTTTCTGTTTCTTTTTTTTCAATTGTTTCTTCTTTTTCTTTTTCCTCTTCCTTTTCATTTTCCTTGGGAGTTTCTTTTGATGCACGCTTATTAATTTTTTGAATATATAATAGATAAATAAGAAATGAATTTGGTGGTATTATTGGCTTTCTTCCGGTGTTACCATAGCCAAGTGTTGGAGGAATGACAACAACCCTTTTTGAAAATTCAGTCATCCCAATGGCCCCATTTGACCAGCCTTTGATTACTTTTTCCGTTCCTATTTCAAATTGTAATCCTTTTTCCTGGGAAACGTTAGTGTCAATGCTCTTACCCAATTTATACATTAAGTGAGAATCTAATAACCATCCTTGATATTTAATTTCAATTTCATCTCCTAATTTTGCAGCTTCGCCCTTCCCATTTGTAATGTTAGTAGAAAGCACATTGCTTTGATCTAATGATTTGGAACGTTGGATTATTTTTACTAACCCTAATTGAGAAAGAAAAGTGTCTAATGTTGTTTCGTTAGGGAATTGAATCGACAAATATTGCTTTCGATCATCATAATATGCAAAAAATACTTTGTTTTGAATCTTTTGTGAAATTATTTAGAAAAGAGTGGAAAACGGAAGAGAGATATGGAAAATTAAATAGGGAGAAAAAAAAAGAATTTTTTTTCTTTTTTCTTTTTTTCTTATTTTCTGTTTTCTTCTTTTTTTTTTCAAAATCCAAAAGTAAA
Organism: Anaeramoeba flamelloides; assembly: GCA_027625915.1. Classification (NCBI taxonomy): domain Eukaryota; family Anaeramoebidae; genus Anaeramoeba; species Anaeramoeba flamelloides. Next base: position 2,340,211 of record JANTQA010000032.1, on the reverse strand, counting down.
AAATTAAAATTTCTTTCGTTTATATGACTATTATCAAAAGTTGTTTCAAAAGAGCTGTGAATTCCAAAGATATTGAACCTTTTTAATGGTTTGCTGGAAAAATTGTATGTATCAGTTTCCGATAAATTCAGGACACTTTGTGTCAAGAACTTTAAAAAATTGTGTTTTTTTTTTTTTTTTTTGGCTAACTTCAGCAAATGGAGAATTGGATGCGAACAATTGATTTTAATAACTCTGAAAAGAAAAAAAAAGAAAATTTTCATCCCAAGAAATAGGCTTTTGTTTTTGTTTTTCTTTTTCTTTTTGTTTTTTTTTTGTTTTTGTTTTTCTTTTTGTTTTATCATTTGGAAGTAAAAAAAAAAAAAAAAAAGATTAAAGAGAGAAAATTAAAGATCTCGTACTACAAAACGAAAATTGTTGTTTATAGTTGCTTGTGAAAAGTATGTCTTGCTGTCTTTGTAAATAAGGATTGAATATTGTCTTGTTGAAGAAGTACCCATAATTGTTATACCCAAGGCTCCAATTCGAGTATATTTTTTTTGTTTATTAAGAATAAAACAAACAATACCAGAATTAAATAAAGACTGTGGCTGTGCTGACAAGTTCTTTTTTGGTGCCTTTGTTAAAGTTGGCCTTTCTGTTTTTTTGGTTGTGGGCTTTTTTTTTTTTTGTGTTGGAGTGTTTGTTTTTTTATTCGAAAACATCGAACTCAGGGGTTCTTGTGTATCCATTTCATCACTAGAAAGTGTAAAATTCATTTTTTTATTTATTATCTTGCTTAGAAACAGTCAAAAGATCTGTTTATTCTTAAAAACAATATAAAAAATTGAGTAGGAAAAGTTTGAAGAAAATGAATCTAAATAGATGAAAATTTTGTATTTCTAATTGCACAGTCTGAAAATAATTTGTTATTTTTGTGAAGAATCGAATTTTAAGGTGAGTTTCTTTTCTTTAAAGGGTTGATCAGTAAAATAAAGACTTTTTTTCAAAGTTCAAAGTTTATATTAACCTCAAAATGTTATTCAGGATTTTCAATTTATAGTGTTTCTTCATTCGGTAATAATTCCTCTTGTATTTGAAATATTCCAAAACTAAATCAATATTTAAAGAGGTGTGTTGTTATAGGTCTTGTTATAACTTTCATTAATTCTTAGTTTTAGAGATTACTGTTATTGTCTCTCTTTGAAAATTTATTTTCTTCGGATTTTTATTAATTGTCAAAAATTACTTTTTGATTTTTAAAAAGTTTTTAATTTTACAAATAAATTTAAAAATTGAATTTTTGTTAAATAAAATACTCAAAAAGTATTCTACCGAGATGAAATTAACTTAATATATAAAAATGAATTTATTTCAGATATCGAAGAATTTATATTATTGGATCTTTTTTGAATTGATGAATTGAATTATTTTTAGCAATAAACCCCTTTAATTAATATTTTGAAGAGCTAATAGATCTGGTATTTTTTTTTTCTTTCAGATTCTATTAGTATTTTATCTTATAAAATCAAAAAAAAATTTTTAATCAAAATTCGTTTAATTAAAGTATTACCAAAATAGCCCAGGTTGGTATATTGATTTTCAATCTCTAAAATAGTAAATAAATTTATAGAGATTACAATTATTTCAAAAACTTGACTTTAAATAATATTCAAGTTTTCTTTTCTTTTGGACCATCTTGTATATTTTATAATAAAGATTTGCAAGGTAAGGTACAACAAATAAATTACTACCCAACAATAAAAAAAACTAATCATTGAAGTTAATAAAACTATTACTATCGTTTAATAACAGATCAAAATAAGTTTTTTTGGTCATCAAATGATATTTATTGTACTTTTTTATTGCTTTTGTTTCTACTCAAAAAAACCACTTACTAATCCATTAATAATACACCCACGAATTTAATAGTTTAAAGTCTTTTTATATCCTTTGTTTAATTAATATTTTTATATTAATTGCGCTTTCACATTCGGTATTTTTGCTCTAATTAAATACTACTATTAATCACAAACACATCAGGTTTACAATCCCTGAAGAACCAAAATAATTTGAAATTCCACCCAATATAAGATATTTTTTTCCCACTCTCCAATGATTAGATAATATTAATTAAAGAGAAATTAGAAAAGAATAAAAAAAAAAAATATAAATTATCTGTATAAAAATCACTTATTATCAAAATAATAGATTTTTTTGATCTGTCAATTTCAGATCCTCATATCCTTAATTACATCCAATGATTATACATGGTATGGTTTCTATAAAATTAGTACCTACCACATTTCTTTAAAAATGATTTTCCAGTCAAATATGCTATTTTGTAATCAACGAATTACATATGTTTAAAGGATCTAAATAGATATTAGAAGAAAAATCTAATTTCAGAAATTACAAAATTCAAATTATTTTTTCACATTTTTGCACATTTTACTTTTTTTAAAAATTTTTTTTTTTTTTTTTAATAACTGAATTCAGTTACAATATAAAAATTATTGCAAGATCGAAAGTTACGGGTTAAAAATATGTTATTTAAATGTTACTGGATAAGTTAAAATTGGATGTAAAGAAATTATCTTTTATTTCCATTAGAATTTTTATTTGATCTTCAATTGGAAATAATAATCAAAATTGTTATATTTCTCAATGCGTACTAGTAATTTTAGTATTCAATTTTTCAGAAAATTGATTGATTTAATGGTTTTATTTCAGCAAATATATATCAACAATTCTTTGATGTTTATTATTCTTCTTATTTCTCATTTAATCTTCAAATACCATTTATAAAAAAAAATTGATAATAGAAAAAAAATGTTGGGACGAGAAGTGAAAAAAAGTTTATTTATATCCCTTCCAAGACTAGCATGGCACTCACGATCTACATAAATTGCCTTTTCTATATCATAGTTTTCTTTCTATCTGGATTTTATAATCAAATAATATCCTATCAAAAACCGTGTAAATGTATAATTTACTATTTTTTTTACTAGATAATATATTAAAATTAAAATTTTGAATTTATAATACTTATCTTATGAATACTCAATAATTAACAAAAAAAAAATTTCAAATTTTTTATGGATCCTAAATTTCTAAATATCTAAATATCAAAAAATACAGGACCATTTCAAAATTATTATTAAATCATATCTCCAATCTTTTGAATCTTGCTTATGGATTTTTGAATTTGTTTCATGAACAATATACTTTTTTTTTCTTTTTATCACCGAAGAAATTTTTTAAATAAAAAACTATACCAAACTGTAAAATTCTGCGATTTCAAAAATAGATCTTTTTTTTTTTTTTTTTGGATTTTATAGATACAAAAAAGTCAATTTCAATGTCTGAAACTTTATTGGTAGACTTGAAACAGTTATATATCACGTGGCACCCTAATTTTTATCATTTTCATCAAATTTAAAATAATAGATTTATGATGATATTGATTTACCAATAATTTATTTTCTAATCTGTCTTCAATCCAGATTTAAATTATAATAAAAATTCAAAATAGTTCAAAGATAAAGTTGTTATGTTTTTTTTTTTTTTTTTTTTAAATCTTAATTAAAAATATTGATTATTCATTTTTACAATTTTTTATAAAGATTATTATTTTTTTTTAATTTTTGAAATAAGAAATTTTGTTACAATAATTTTAATTCAAAACACAAGTTATTGATTAATTAATAATAAAAATCAAACACTGTTTTTATTTTTTTGAATGGATAAATCAAGAAATAAAAAAATATATTAATAAGAAATATTTTTTTTTTTTAGACAAAAGTTTATGAAATACCAAAACAAGAGAAAAATGAAATCCATTTCTTTAGGTTAGGATTAAAAGTTTAATATGAATGATTTTCTGAAACATCAATTTGTCCATTGAAAAATAATTGTAAAAAAAAAAAAAAAAGTAAAATAATTTTCATAAATTGTATTAAGATTAAATAAAACAAAAATTTTTTTAATAAACTAGATTTCAAAAATTTTGACTTACTTTATTATGTTAATAGAAGTCTATTTGAGGGTTTATTTGAGTATTCTTCTCAAAAAAATATTTTTCAATTTTTTGGATCAGAATCATTTTTTCCAATTTGGCAAAAATTCGTTTTACTTGTCTAATTTTTTTTTTCTTTTGTTTTTCTTTTGTTTTTCTTTTGTTTTTCTTTTGTTTTTCTTTTTTTTTCTTTTTTTTTTTTTTGATTTCTTTTCTTTTTGTTTATCTATTTTTTAATCTTTTTCTTTCATCCATTCTTTTTTTCTTTTTTTTTTTTTATTTTTTTTTGATAATTTTTCTTTTTTTTTTTTCAAAAGATCACGTGAAAAACAAAGGATCTTCGAAAAGAGAAAAAATCACTAAGAAAATTGATACGATGTAATACCATTTAAAATGATTTTTATTATTCGTAAAATATATTCTTGTTAACTTTTTTTTGGTGAAATTTTAGTAATAATAAATCTTTAATGTTCATTCCAATAATTATGATACCCTTTTTTTAGTTTTTAGTTTTATTTTTTTTTTGATTTATAAAATATCAGATTTTTAAAATATTTAGAATAATCTTAAAAGTGTATCACATATCAGATTTAATTATTAATTGTTGTTGAATACTTGATAATAATTTTTTTTTCAATTTATTATTTCAGGTGAGTCAGATTTTTGAAATGGTGTTTAGATAAAGTTATTAACCCTAATTTTTTTTCAAAAAAAATAAAATACTTTTTGAATATTATTCAAAGATATTTAAATAATCTTCGAAACCAAGAATATATATATATATATATATATATATTATTGATATATTATTTTTTTTTTTGGTAAACATTTAATTTGTCAAGATAAATTCATACATGTCTTGAAATATTATTTTTTTATTTATCGTCTCTTATTCTGATATAATGTTAATTTTATGTCTAGATTTTAAAAAGTCAAAAACCAAAAAATAATTAAAAATTAAAAAAAAAAAATCAAATATTAATCTTGACGAGAACTGTTGGACAAATACAATTAAATTAAAAAATTATCTGTTGAAAAAATTCAGGAATTTTACAATGAAAAAAAATTATTATTTTTTCTTTATTTAATAATTATTTTGAAAATCTAAATTATTTAGAATCAAAAATATATTGTTATTGAATGGTAATCAATACATAAAACAAATTTTCTATATGATGCCAAAATATATTTTATAAAAATTAAATTATTTATTATAGTATTGTAGACAACGTTGTAGTGTAAAACTCCAAAAAATTACAGTAAAGTATGATGTGTTTTAAACATTAAAAATAAGAAAATTTTGATATATAAACAAACTTTATAAAAAAAAAAAATATTATTACTATAATTTTTTGATAAGTTTTCTTTTGTAAAACAATAAAATTTTCAAAAGTTAAAAATTTTTTTATCAAGTTATTTTTTTATTGTGGGTACCTATACAATTTTTAATTATAAAATGTTCTTTCTAAGATAATTTTTTATCAATTTTATATCTTAGAATAATTTCATAATAATTTTAATTAAAAATTTTATTTCAAAAGCTATTAGGATATTTTTAGTGTTACAATAATAATAATAATAATTCAATTTTTTTAAATAATGATTAAACAATTAACTCTTTTCTATAAAAATATATAATAAAAAACAATTATTCATTAAAATAGATTGAAGAATATTCATAAAAAAGGAAAAGTTGATTTTGCACCCATCCAGACCTCCAATGATTTCCCAGTTAATAAAAGATAATTTTTATTTCGAATTGCCTAACATTTAATGAAATATTAGTAGAAGAAATTCGAAATTTTTTAAAAAATGATTAGAAATGAAAAGTGTAGATTTTTCTAATTGAACACATATTGATCTTTATAGAAAAAATTAAACTTTTCTAAATTAAATTTAATAACTTGAGGAAATGAACTGAATATCCAAAAGTTGTTACATTTTTGAAGAAAAATAATGAATTTATATTTGAATGATACTCGTTTATAATTTTCAGAGATAACAATAAAGTTTTTGACAATGATAGAATCAACGCCAAACCTACTACTGTATTTTTAGTTTATCTTAATGGAAATAATTTCTTTAATTTGAACTTTTATTTTACTTTTTATTATTTCAAAAGAATTCAATTTTACAGTCTTACCTTTAAAGATAAGACAATTAGTTTTTTTCTCAATAATTTCTTATGAGTTGAAAACGAAAAAAGTTTCAAATGAACCATTAAATTTTAACAAATTTGAAAGTAATAGCAAATAGTCAAAAATATCTTTCTTCCATTTGACCAATAATATTTTAACAGAATCTTCGAAACCACAATAAGTTTTACAAAATTAAAATTTGTCGAAGGAAATTAGTTTACAAAAAAAAGACCTAATAATTGTTTTGAGAAAAAAAAATGAAAAAGAAAGGAGGAAACAAGAATTAAAAATTATGAAGGAGTCCTTATTTGACAATGAAGAAAAAGTCCAGTATTTGAATGAAGCGATCAATACTTTGAAGGAGACCAGTTTGATCAAACAAAGACAAAAAACATACAAATACAAGAGATTACAAAGATCTTTGAAGTGACAAGAAAAAACAAAAGAGTGAGAAAAGGAAAATAGGAATTTGTCTTTCAAGATCCAGCGAGCAATTTTTGATTTCAAAATGAAAGAAAAGATTGATGGTGAATGAGGAGATTTCAAATAAAAAAAAACAAAAAAAAAAATTATGTTTCTATGAATTTCTGTTTTATGTTATTATTGTTGGAATTAAATAAACGTTAATATCATTTGTTTTTGTCTTTGGTTTTTACTGATGAAAATTATTCAGTATACTTTATCCTGGTTTTTTGAAAAAAAATAAAATTATTTTTGTTTAAAATTGTCTAAATTGTTTAACAGCATCAACACCTTGTTGTGGTTCCCATTTAATTACATTGAAGTGTACAGTTTTTGATAATGGTCTAAAAATTTTGTGAATTGTGTTATTTTGGAATTGGTAATTACAATAAAAAAAAATAAAATAAAAAAAAGAAAAAAAAGCAAGGGTTAGTCAAAAAAAAAAAAAGCAAAAAAAAAGAAAAAAAAAAGATCAAAATAAACAAAAAGATTTTTATGTACCTAGTTTGGCCAATTGTAACAATGTCACCTGGTTTAACATGTTTGAAACATGGGGAGCAATGAGCTGGAAGATTTCTATGACGTTTTTCAAATCTGTTATATTTTTTTAAGTAGTGAAGATAATCACGTCTGATGATAATGGTCCTTTCCATTTTTGTGCTAATGACAACACCTCTTAAAATTCTTCCTCTGATACTGACGTTTCCAGTAAATGGACTTTTGTGTTATTTTTTTTTTGTTTTGTTTTGAGAAGAAAAAGAAAATCGATTAGGTTTAAAAGAGAAAAGAAAAGAATTATTAAAAATCAAAAAAACATTCAAGTTTTTTTTTTTTTGTTTTTAGTTTTTTTTATTGACGTTTTTTTCGTTCTGATTTTAGTTTCAGTTTCAAAGGGATCTGAAAAATAAACAACATACCATTTTTTATCAATATAGGTTCCTTCAATAGCTTCTTTTGGTGTTTTAAATCCTAATCCAATTTTTTTGACAAGTCTTGATTTTCCTTTGACCCATCTTCCAAGTACTCTTCTTTTGTCTGAGACAAATACACCTTTTTGTTTTTGGAATGCTCTTTGGTTTTGTTCTGTCATTTGAATTAATAAATAAAAATTATAACTTTAGAAAATAAAGAAAAATGAAATACCAACATAAATTGGTAAACTTGTTTGACCGACCAATTATCGAGTTATTTTATTTTCTTTTCAATACCTCTGACTTTGAATCATTGTCGAGAGTATTTAATGTCTTTAATGAAAATTGTTGTCTTTTGAATTTCTACTTGTTTTCTTTTGGATTGTTTTGAAAACTAAGTTGATTGATTTTCAATTCCAAGAACTTGTAAATGCATTTTCAAGGTTTGCCAGTATCCTAATTAAAATGGTGAACAATAATAAATAAAGTAGTGAAAAAAATACCTAAAATTAAAAAAAACCAACCAGATTTTTAATTATGAACATTAGGAAAATTGAAGTGTAATTTCTCTTTTATTTAAAATCAAATTCTTTTTAGTAGAAACATAATTTTTATATTATCACCCACTAAGTAAAATGATGATTAAATAAATTATATTTGTACAAACACTCACTGATCAATCCAAAAACAAGAATAAAAATTTTGAACTTCCAAACTCTAGTAAATCTCAACAAAACTCAATTATTTTTCAAAAAAATTAAATCGACTGAAGGTTATCTAATAATCACTTGAGTATTCGATAGACATCCCACTTTAATGAACTTTAGGTAGGTTTATTACTCGGCTTCATAAAAAATTGGTTCTTTATAAAAAGGGTTTGATTGAAAATATTTGCAATGACAGAACAATTTTACGAATATTAACAATTTAAAAACTTGTTGGGGATTTTTTTCATTTCTATAATGATAAACTCAAATAAATATCTGAAAGTTTTTAGTTCTTTTCCATTTATACAAATTTAATCCGCCAACTTGGAATAAAGTATTTTAACTGTTTAAATAATAATAAACTTGTTGAAAAATTATTTGATCTTGAAAATATTCATTCCCTTGAATGTTTTTTTTAAAAATTTGAGGTAATAGATTTATAAAAATGGAATTGAAAATAAATTGTTTTTTAAATTTATTAGAATTCATCAGTATCATATGATAAAAAAATTGTTAAAAGAAAAACCATTGCCAAATCAATTTTAATAGTAAAAATAGAAGCGATTGATAAAAGTTTAAAATAAATTAAAACTTATTATTCATTGATCAATAAAATTGATTAAATCAAAATTACCCAACTGAAACGGTTCTCATTGATTGAAATTTAAAGTGAATTTCTCATGATTGTAAAAAATTTCGAAGAAAACAAAAAATCCTAATTTTCTGAATAATTAAAATAAAAAATCAAATTGGGACAATTGAACCTCGTTAAATTTTGTAGACATGAGATAGTTTATATGGAAAGTTTAGCTATAAAATACTCCAATATCTCAGTATATTTTGAATTTTAATATTACATTTCTTCTCTTGTATTCAAATATTCAAAAAAAACCTCAAAAAAATGCAAATTTATAATTTTACTAATCCAAACAATAAAAATTTCAGAGGAACAATCAAAAAAACACAAAATAAGAAAATAAAAAGTTAGTTTGATTTTTTTTGTATTTGACGAAATAAAAAATAAAAAAATAGCAAAAACAAAAAATGAAAAAAACAAAATATCATTTCTTAAAAACTATATACCCTACCAAATATTTCATAAATAACAATCTCATTCGAAACAAAATTTTCAAAAGATCAATATAAACATACCCAAAATATAATTTGGGGCTTAACGTAAAAAAAAACTCATAAATCTGAATTGTTTTCTAAGAGTTTGGTATCAGCTTAAAAAATAAATAGTGCAAATTTATACTAACCAACAATTTTTTAAGGATTCCGGAAACTTTAAATATTTATTTGGAAAAAAATATTCAAAATACTACCATTAGTTTTGGTTTTATATACTCTGAAATAATGTTACGATACCTTCTTTCCTAACAAAAAAGAAAAGTACGAAATATCTGAATAAATGATAAAAAAAAAATATTAAACTTTTAGTATTCAAGAATCTTTTTAAATAGAATTTATCAATTTAAAAACCAATTATACTAAAAAAAAAAAAAAAAAAAAAAAAAAGAATTAAAAAGAAACCAACAGAAACAAGTTATTACATTAAAAAAATATCTATTTTTATTTTTATTTTCATTAAGTAAAGATTGTTATCCACCTAAATTAATTTGTAAAATAAAAATATTTTTAATTTTCAATTTGAAAAATTTCAAAAATTCTAAATTATAACAAGAAAAAGAGTTTAAATATCTAGATTGTTGGAATCTACTTATATTTTTTTAAATACTTCCCCAAAAAAATAATAGCACAACAAATCTATAAAAAATACAAGAATTTTTTTTTTTTGACTTTCAGCCAAACAATTCTAATCCCTTCAAGATTTTGATAATATTTCAAAAATTTTGAAATTTCAAATACACTTTGAAAAAATTTTAATACTAAAAAAAAGTAAAAAAAAACAAATTAAAAAAGATAAAATTAGAAGTGGTTTAGAATTTTAATTGAAATAACCAAAAATTACAATATTTTTAACATTTTCCAAAAACAAGAAACTTTTACTAGGTAAAGTTAAACATAAAAAGTATTCCAAAAACTAGTTTTTAAAATTTCCAATTGAAAAAAGTTTTTAAATTTAAAAATATTCTGTTTGTGACCTTTCGATTTCTTACATAAATTGGGAAAATGTGAAAAATAGGGTGTTTTGGAATATTGAAAAAAACACAATAATTTTTGTGCTATTCCTGATGTGTGAATAATGATAACACAAGAATTATAATTATTTTAATGTTTTTTTGTTACTATCATTTTTTTTGTAGTTTTTAAATTTGATAATTTTTCTAAAAATATTTATTTTGTAATATGGTTGTACTAAAACCCGTTTAATTATTATTTTTCAATATTTACCTATTTTCATATATATATATATATATATTCTCTTATAATTATAAAATTATGATATAATTTTTTTTTTTTTTGTATTTACAATTTTAATTTTTTAAAAATAAAAACATAATCAAGATTCATTTTTATCATAAATCACATATGGATTTAATTCTGTTAAAAGTGTGGGAAAACATCTTTTATTCACAATTTCCCGTTTAACATATATGTTTTGCGTTTAAACCCCATTGTAATGGTTTTATTTTCAATTTTTTAAACGCCAAAAAATCAAAAATAGTTTTTGTGTTGAAACCTTTTGAAAATTGTAAATGCTTTAAACACTGAGTAAAAAAAAAAAAAAAATAAATTTTCGAAAAAAAAATCCCTATTTAGATTGGAAGATACGAAAGGATTAATTTTCACCTTTTTACTAATTCCAAATTAAATTAGATCACACATTTTTTTGTATTAGATAAAACAATTTTTAATCTGATGAAAGATTAACAATTTAAATTTAATAATTGAAATAAAAGTATTAATGGGTAAAAAATTATCTATATTTACAATTGTTATTGAGTATTAATTAAGTACAAATTAAAAAAAATCAAAAGTTTAACAATAATTTACAATCATTAATAAAAAAATTGTATACCAAAAATTGTGTTGTGAGTATATTTTAAGCTTTATTCCAACTGTATTCATACCATTATTTAAATAGCTTATTTTAATCTTTTAACCATTCTTTTTCTCCTAATAATATTTTTTATTGATCATCAAAACGATCTTTTAAAATTAAAAAATTATTCACTTCAAAAATTTTTTTTTCAAAATTTGAAACTTAGAGAATGTGATCAGGATTTTTTTTTCTCACCTAGCTTCTATTTCATCTTATGGGAAAGAGAATTATAGTACTAAAATATTTTTTAATATATTTATCCTATTAATTTTTCTTCTACTAAGTCCATAATCACCCATCTTTATTTCTTAACAATTATTTACTTTAATATTAATTTATTGAGTTTTTTTAAAAAATTAAATTAATTTTATCTAATTTTCTTTTTTCCTAACTTACTTTTTGCATTTTGTAAAGTTGTAATTTTTTAACCAAAATTACTACTTTAGAAATGTAAAAAAAAATATTTTTTTGTTTCATTGTGAAAACAAATTTAAATTATACTGCACTAAAGTAATAAGTCCTTTCCTCGTTTAAATTTTATTTTAAAAGAATTAACTATTACTTATTCAGAACATACACTCATACTCGCATAATATTTATTTCTTCAACACGACTAAAGAAAAGCAATTAATCAATGAAGTGAAAATTTCAACTCAGTAACGCATCTACATTTACTAATTATAGAATCTGATAAGTATTTTTTTTTTTCATCAGAATTTAATATATATATATAAACCCCAATTCAAAATTTTTAACACACCAAAATTCAATTTGTGAAAAAAAAAACTTATTTAATCAATTAAAGAAGAAATACCAAATTAGAACCATTACAAATTGAAATGTTAACACTTGTTTATAAATTACAATACTCACAAAACAATAAATAAATAATTATCAATACAAATAAATCATGGGTGTGTTAAAAATTTTGGAGAGAGCAAAACAAAAAAATACATTAGTAAATTTGTTGAAATTCTATTAGGAATATTGATCGATCAAATGGTTAGATACTACCAACTAATTTTATATGAGTTCTTCCATTTGGAAAAACTCAACTTTAACCATAATATCGATGGTTGAAAAAAATTTTTGATCGAACGAAACAAATTACGTAATTCAAACAATGAAATAAAAAACAAAAAAAAAGATGAAAAAATGATTTTCATAACTTCCAAAAATCAAAATTTTCTCAAATTTGAATGAAATTGTATTATGTGATTGTTTGGAATGTTTTATCTGTGTGGAAAATTTTGAATTTTAGTTTATATATATTACTTTTTGTTTTTTTTGTGATCAATCAGAAATTTTATACTTGAAAAGTAATTTATTTAAAACAAAATAAATTAAAAAGTTGAAATTTGACCATAATTTTTTTTAAAATACAAACCAAATCAAATAAAAAAAAAAATCATTCTTTCAATTATTTTAATTTTATTAAATTAATTTTTTTTGTTTTTCAGTTTCAATAATTTATAGTTTCTTGAGAGGTAAGATAAATAAAGAAATCATGAAAATTAAACACGAATTTTTGAAAAACTATTTAATCTACGTGGTTACCATGTATCGAATTAGATTTGTTCTTTTTTTATTTTTCTTGTTTAAAAAATTTCCCCACTTGTGAATGATGGAAATCATATTAAATAGGGCGAAAACTTTTTATAATGTGAGAAATAAAAAAGAATTTGAAAGTTGTTCTTTAAAATCAAAAAATGAAAAAAAAAATTGAACTCACTAAAAAAAATATTATTTTTGGGGTTTCTTTGTAGATAAGAATTTTTTGACACTTAACATATACAAAAATTGTAACTAGAGAATACCACCCAATAACATATTTTAAAATTTTGCTATCTTGGTATAGAGGACTGATCCATTAACTGAAAATAAGTTTTTATAAAAAAAAAAAAATTTACAAAAGTTGTAATTAATACTTTATTATTAAACTTCCATAAGAAGATAAAGTATTTATATAATAATTTTTTGACAAGTACAATTATTCTTATAAAAAATTTTGAAATTTGTAAAAACTAATTTAATTAGTGAAAGAATTAGAAAATAATGATAACTAACTGAACTACCTATAATCTTATTTGATCACTAAAAAATATTTTTTAAAATTCACCACTCTGTTTTTTATGATTAAAAAAGCACAGATTTGAATAATCTGGAAATGAGATTTACAATGAAAGAAAATAATAAAAAAAAAAATGTTTTAAATTTTTATGATTATTATTATTTTATATTCTTGGTACAAAATTATACTAACTATTTTAATCGCGATCAAATTATTAAAGAAAATATACCATTACTTAAAAATAGAATTGTATACCCCTTATGGAGACCATGCAGAGAATATAATACAATTATTAAAAAACAATTCATCCGAAAAAAAAAAAAAAAAAAAAAAAAAGGCCAATGATTATAATATTATTTCCTTTTGTTAAATTTATTTATTTTATCTTTTTTATTGAAAAATTAAACAAAAAGCGAAATTTGTTTAAGAAAAAATAAATAGAAAAAGCAGAAAAAAAAAAAAGTTATTTTGAGAATTCATGTTTAAGAAAATATCTTAAAAATGGATTGTAAAATAGGATTTTTGATATTTTTTAAATAGGAATAAGATTTTTCAAAATTTAAATATACCGGCATCTTATAACACTTTAATTTTTTGTTTTTGTTCGTACTTATAATACCAAATAAAAATAGCTAATAAAAATTGACATACAATACAGAAAATCCAGAAGGCTAAATGAGATTTTTTTGAGACTTCATAATTAATATTTTTAGTTTCACGATTCCATTCACCTTTTAATGATTCATGCCCAATTTTTTGCTGTTTGATAAGAAAGTGAAAATCATCAATGCTATTTTGTAATGTTTCAAGTGTACCAACTAAATATTCATGTTTGCTTACAACCTTTTTTATTATTATTTTATTTATTTTATTTATTTTATTTTAGATAAATATTTAATAAAATTAAATATAAATTAACATTTATTAATTTTTATTTTTAATAGATAGTTTGTAAACAATAATTAAAATAATTTATATGAATAGAAAAATCTTTGGTTGTATTCAAAATTAATAAGAACCAAAATCAGAAATTGCAAAAAGCATCAAAATTCATTTTCATTTTGGAACCTAATTTTTTTGTTTATTTCATTTTTAAACAACAGTAATTACAATTAAATATTTATTTTTCATTTTTTTTTTACAACAAAAAAACTAATACTTGATTAAAATAATATTATTTTTTGAGTAGTGATTTAACAAAAAAATTATCATAGTTTGTATAAATTTTATTTTTTGTCTTGTTTTTAGCTTGATTTTTTTTTTTTTTTTTTGTTAATTATTTTTCGATTTTTGTTTTTACTTTTTAAACATAAAGATAATTTGGGTATTGTCTTTCCAATGAATAATCGTGAAATCTATGTGTTTATTCTTAAATTTTTTTTATACTAAATTTAAGTAAAAGAGCACTAATGTATAATTTAAACTTCTTCAATAATAATAATAATATAAAACGAAAGATGTTATACAATTCGTTCGAATTATAAAAAAATCACAGTTAAATTGACCCGAGTTTTCTGTTTTACAGAAAAATAATTTGATTTTCGTTAGGCTTTTTTGAGGTATCTATTTATTTGTGAAGTGTTCTAGGTTTTTTTTACTTTTTGAAATAAACAGAAAACTCAAGAAAACCTAACTGTACTTTTCCAGATTTCAAAGGAATTGAACAAAATATCAATTGAGTTTTCTCTATTCTTTTGAATTGTGTAAAACCGCCGTTAGGTTTTTTTTACTTTTTGAAATAAACCGAAAATTTATTAAAATTTTCTGTTTATTTCAAAAAGTAAAAAAAACCTAGAACACTTCACAAATAAATAGACAACTCAAAAAAACCTAGAACACTTCACTAATAAAACAAAAAAACTTAAGAAAACTTCCGTTACTTTTTCTAGGATATAGTTTTTGATTAGGAAAGCAATATATTTTCCAAATAAAAACGGAAAACCCAATAAAAGATAGGTGCACAACTAAATATTATGAAAAGATTACCACAGAGAATAGTTTATAATTGTATTATATTATTGGTATTATTTTTATAAAAATTAATTTTTTTTTCTCAAATAACACTTTCCCCCTCACTGTATATATTATTTTACACGTTTCTAGAAATAAGTATTTAAACTATTTCCAAAAAAGCGAGGTAATTGATTTTGAAAAAAATTTATTGAACTTAATTTTAATGTGGCTATTCAAATATCCAAAATTGTTATTCATCATTAAATTGATTGTTCATAATAACCCAGTTTACTTATTTGTAAGACATCACATAAATAACGAAGGTACAAATGTTTCTGATCTATAAATTTTATTTGATATTTTTTTAGTTTCAAATTGATAAGTATTTTTTTTCTTTTTGGATTTTAAAAAAAAAATTAAAAGATGTTTAATCTTGATAGAATTCCGAATAGAAGGAAAAACCGATATAACTAGTATTTTTTTGTTTTAAAAAATCTGTTTGGATCCTGAACATATTTTCCATTTTTTATTGAAATTGGTCGAGCCTTATTTTGTACAAAAAAAGTGCGATTTTTTTTTTCAATTTTTGGAAAGATTTTGATGAATATATTTTGAAATAAAAACAATCTGTACTGATTAATTCAGTTAATTGTAAAATTTCTCTTAATTTTATATTTACCATTTATGAATAGAACCACTTTCAAAGAAAATATTAATGGAAATATAAAAAAAAATGCCACAATTTTTTTGAAATACCTTAAGGGAGTAGTTACGGTAAAGGAAAATTTTTCATTTTTTTGCAATTGTGAAGAAGATCAGAAAATAACATTTTTTACTTTGGTTGTACCTCATTGATTTTTATTATTGAAAGTACTTCATTCATTAGATTTTTTATTTTTTTTTTTCAAAGTCTCAAAGAAATTGCCACAATAGAATGTTGAGTTGAATTGCTTAAAATAGTGTTTCGAAGGTTGAATGAATTATCTTTTATCCTTATCTCAACATTCTATTGTGGCATTTAATTTTTTCATTAGTTATTTTTTCATCATTTTTGAATTTTTTTAACCATGACAACAAAAAGCAATAAGTAAGATTTTTTTATCAGTTACATTTGTGATAAATGGATTTTGTTTTATAAAGAATTACAAAATTAGAATTGGGATAACCACAAAAGGAAATAAGAATCGGGCTTTAATAGCTAGAAGGATTCAAAAAAATAATAATTATCCCATAACATATCTGGTTAGGATTTTAAACCCTTGGATTTGGTGGAATTGGAGAAGTGAATATGATTATATTCTATCAAATTTTAAACCACAAAATAGCAATAAGTTTTATTCTAAGGATCTGAAATTATCCCCCCCCCCAAAAAAAAAAAAACCTCTATTTATTTTTTTTTTTTATTGTTGAGCAGAGGTGATTCAACAAAATTACCTCCTATTTGCCTGAAACTCTAAAATTGTATTTAGGGTTTTTTTATCCTAACTGTAATGTAAGCAGGATTACAGCTCAAAGGATATCTTTTCTTTAAAAAATGAAAAGAATAAATTATTTCGGAAAAAAGACAAGAAAAAGAGAAAGAAAAGCAAGAAATGAAAGAGTCAAAAAATAATAGAAAAAAGAAAAAAACTTCAGTGAAAAGTTTTTTGTGTGCCCCAAGTGTTGAATGGGCTGGTGGTTGTTTCCTTTTATGTCGTTTTTTTTTGGATCGCCACCATAGGTTGTTTTAATAAAGAGTTCTAAATATTTGAACAACTATAGATCAAATGAAAAAGGCTGTTTATTAAATTTTGATTTAGAACTTTATAGATGGGTTGAATCTAAAAAGCTCTGGTTTTTAAGAATAAGATTTGGTTTTCGAAATTTTCTTTTCAGTTGCTTTGCTTTTTTTTTTTATTTTTTTTTTTGTGTTATTTTTTTTTTTATTATTTTATTTTTTTTTTTTTTTGAAAGTTTCCCAAATCTTGTTTTCGCAAAATCCCAGTACAAGATACCGACTTGACAGCAAAAACCCAGTCCAAGTAACGACTCGACAGATAGTACGGAAAGTTCAATTCGGTTCACTTTGGTTGGTTTCAGATCGCATTCGTTGGATTCAGTTCTCTACAGTTGCATAAGTCCTCGTAGAAGATCTGATCATGAACAAGTTTGGTTGGGTTAGTCATGACCAGGTCAACCAATTCTTATAATGATTTTTTATACTTTTTACCTTTCCCAAACACCTAAAAAAACAAAAAGAGAAACCTAGAGCCCAAGCAACTTAAGAAGGGAAATTTGGAAAAAGTAAAAAGTATAAAAAATAAAAACCTCTATTTATTATGAAAAAAATAAAAGTTGAACCAATTTTATCAATTCTTATCTCTTTTTTTTATATTGTTTAGTAACTCTAAAAAAAAAATATCAAATTATTTTTTAAAAAAATTTTTTTATGGAATCTAGGATCACATGCCACTAAAATAAAATACTCTTCTCTCATCTCTCTCAAATTTTTATCACGTCTTATGATGTAGCTACCCCCTTAAGGACCATTTATAAGAAAGGACATAATTCAACAATGTTTTGAAACATACTTTGCTCATAATGGATTTATTTTAGATATTCCGTAAATATTACTGTTTTTTCAATATCCTTTTTTTCTTCAAACCAGTTGAAATTAAAAATCAACGATCTTTTTTTTTTTTATTTATCATAAGTATTGAAGAAAATTAGAATTTAGATATCCTATTTATTTCAAGTAAATTAATTGTATTATTTAAAAGGATCAAATTCAGAATTAAAATTAAAGAAGATAACTTTTTGTTGTTAAAAATTATGGAAGCCAGAAACAAATCTTAAAAAATTTAAAGCAATAGAAATCGAGTCAATAATAAACCAAAAAAAATTATAACCATTCAAATGTTTGAATGATGATGAAAATATAATTTTTCTGTTTTTGAAAAAAAAAAATATTCATTTTGTTAAATTTGATCCAAAAAAATTTGATTTCGTTTAATTATTGGTAAAAAACAAAAATATACAAAATGAATTATTTAAATTTATTTGTAATTAAATTAATTATAAATAAATGATTTCAAATATTTACACCAACATCGTAATAAATTTAATTACAAAAAAAAACTAAACTTTATTAACTTAACAAAACATAAAAATAAAAGTTTAAACAATAATAATAATAATAACAGCAACAAGTAATTTTGATTTTAATATAATTAAATCGAGAAAAAAAAAACATATAAAAAAAAAATGAAAAATTTACGTCTTCTTCGAAAAAGTTTGATAATTTATTTAATTGCTTTTCTATTGAAAAAATTTCTTCGCCATTTTGTAACATTTCCTTTTCTAAATCTTGTAAAATTAAATGCAATTCTGTACCAGTTGGTTGATTTTTAGCATGGTAATTTGTAAAATCAAATATATTTTCTAGTATTGTATTTAATTTTTTATTTTGAGTCGTTACATGAGTAAGAAATTTTAACACTTCATTTTCTGGATCTTCCTTTTGTGTAAATTCAAAAAGATCATTTTTTTCATTTAATAAAGAATTTAATTCTTGTTGAATTTCTTTGTGTGTTTTATAGATACTTGATTTTTTTTCAATATATTCTTCCTCTTTTTTTTTATCTAATTCAGTGATTTCAGTTTTATCTTTGTCCAGATCTTTCACAATAAATTTAATCAAATCATGATAATCTTTAAAAAGAAAAATAATTTTTATTTTTTTTTATTTGTGTTTATTTGAAAAAAGGTAATTTAATTAAAAATAAAAGATTTAATAAACATTATATTATCAGGTTTTTTTTTTTTTTTTTTTTTTTTGAAATAATTCCTTTTTGATATCAATAATAGCATTAATAATTTTATTTTCTTGAAAGTAAAAGTGTATTTTTAAATAAAACCAAAAATATTTTTGATATTGAATTAATATTCCAATAAGTTGATAAAGGAAATTTGATTAATATATATATGACCATTTTTAAGAGAAGATGATGGAAATAAATAGATCCAAATATCTGAATAAATTAGAATCAATAATCAAATTACGTTTAAAAAATCATTTGTAAAATTGTAAAAGAAGCTCAAATTCAAAATTTTTAGCATATCAAAAAAAATTTAGATAAAGCCAAAAATACAATTTTTTCAGATATATATATTTATCTATACAAATCAAAAATTATAAAATGCGCTCAAAATTCAACTTTCCAAAGTAGTCATCTTACCTCAAATGCTATAAGGATTATAAATTTTCAATCGAACCCATACAGATATTCATTAAAAATAGATACTTGGATTAATAAAAAAGCTAAAAGTTATAATCAAAGTTCAATATTGCACCCCAACAGACATTCTCAAATGGGGAAACTAGGAATGATCTCACCCAACATATGATCCTGAAAAGGAAAGTTAATTTCTTCAAGAAACCAAAATACCAAGACCTAGATCATCACTCTAAAGATTCAAAATTTGGCGAAATAGAAAATATTGACTGAGAAAACAGGGGAAAAGAAGAGATCAAGGAAAAACCCCATGAGACTTATAATAAGTCAATAAAAGACTAACAAAATCCCCAAACAAAATAGAATCTTCACAAGGAGAAAAAAATTGGAAATTAAAAAGATATCTTCAAATTATCCAATTTTCAGTCAAACTTTAGTGAAAAACAAAACTACTAAACTGAAAATTATTCACAACACTGCCCACTCTAAAGTCCTTTTCCCAAATTGTTTGAATAGATACACACACCAACGAAAAAAAGGAGTAAATTCCAAAATATACCCATGTTGTTAAAAAAAAAATTGATGATATTGATAACTTTATATGGAACTGTAAAATATCCAGAAAAAATAGAAATAAATGAAAAAAGGAACTCAACAAAATCAAAGTTTAAGATTTTAATTATGCTGCGAATGAAGATACAGATAAATCGCTGAGAAAAATGAACAAATAAGAAATTTATGATATTACAATAGAATACTTTCTGACCAATATTACTCAATGTGCTGTAATACAAAGATCTCAGATCTAAATGATTTTGGATCGTATAACCACACAAATTCATCTCAATTACAATAACTTTAACAATTTTAAACCTTCTTCTCTTATCTATTTTTTAAATTCTCTATTTTATTCTTGTTCTTAATTTTTTCTTTTTCAATAACGCCTCTTCATTTCAGCTTTATTTTAGAAAACAAAATTAAGTTTAAAATGTATACAATGATTGTGTTTATTCACTCTTTGAATTAAAAGTTACGAATTTAATCACAAAAAAATTCTCTCTTATTTACAGATAAAGTGTTTTTTAAATTACAGTTAATCCCTAACAATAAACCAAATCAACCAAAAAGATCAAATCTTTTTTTACTGAAAATTAATAGTCTTAAAAAATAAAAATTCTTTTAAAAATAATAATTCATTTCTCTAAAGCTGACTAAGGATTTTGCTTATCAAGTTTAATTGAATCTTTGTGAAAATAATTACTCCTTTTCCTTTGGGAAAAATAAATAAATAAATAAGAGATACCAACCCCTTAATAGAATATTAATTAAACAAAAAATATTTACTATTACAATTATAGATACACATAATTAATATTTCTGTAAATTTCACCATATTTTCTTGAAACACACACTTGCACATTGCTTACACACATTGGGATTTCAAAAATATAGTTATTCACAAAGTTAATAAAGATTAGTAAACTTGCTATTTTCAAAAATCCTAAAAATTAATGCAAATATAAATGAATCAAATTCCAACTTTTTTTTTTACTTCAAATAATTTTTAACTTCATTCGAATTATTTCCGATCTATTAACCATAAATTGAATTTTTAAAAAAAAAAAAAAGCAAAAGAAATACCATGAATTGAACCAGTTTTAGCAGTAACACCAAAATGATAATCAAGGGGAAGTTCAACATTTTCTTGGTAGACACATTTTGAATAACTTTTACTTGTGCCAATACGAGTTTTTATTATCAATTTTTTGTCTTCATATCTAATTAAAATACTAGAATCTTCTTGTAAATTTCGGAAATCAACAGAGCATTGCCCGATTGAAGACGTGATACCATCAACATCCCCTTCATATTCGAGTATTCCATTTCCAATCATTGCTTGTACAAATGGATTATCATTATTACCATTATTATCGTATGTATCAAGAAATACACCCAACCCTGAAAAATGATTTCTTGATCCAAAAACTTGGCCATCGATTAATTTATGTTTTGTATACCTTAAAAAAAGAAGAAATTTAAATTAGAAATAAAAAAAAAAAAAGAATTGAGAATAATAATTAAATTTTATTTAATTTTTTTTGTTTTAAAACAATGCTTTATAAACCAATTGTATTGTTTTTATGTATTTATTATTTTGAATTAAAGAAAATAAACATTTTTTTTGTAATGATTATTTGATATTATATTTTAATCATAATTATAATTATTACCCAACCAAAAGTTATTTTTATTTAAAAGTACAAACAATTAAAAAGGGGTTGACTTATCAAAGAACAAGATATTTTGAAGAAAATATAAGAATTTTGTTGATTTCAATTTCGGGAGGCAATATAATTTGTTTAGAAAAAGTGGAAGGAAAAATAAAAAGTAAAACTTATTAGTTTAAACAATTCAGATGAAATTTTATAGATGTCAATTTGATTTGAGAGTACAATTATCAAAAAACATACTAACAAACCTTGAATTTTTCGAGAAACTCTTATAATTTAATTTAAAAGGTATGAATTTATAACTTTGAGAAATGCAACAAATAATTATTTAGGATTTGTTCAAGAGTACATTATTTTGAGATACTGTTTTCAAATAAAAATAACAATTACATTATTTAATTAAACTTTTTATATAAATAGGCAAGTTATCATTTTCTTCTGGGATAGGCTAAAAAAATGACAAAAAATAACATATCTGCAAAGATGTTTTAATTAGCTTATACTTTAGATCAACTTCTTGCCACTTACTTACTCTTTCAATTTTGGCTATTTTCAAATTGTGAATTGTTATTTTTTGTTATTTAAAATAACTTTTTAGGATGATTATGAGAGAGTTTCTAATTATTAAAATTATATGAGTTGTTGGATAAACAAAATTGGTAAATTTTATGTAGATCAAGTATAGTAGATTATACTACTTTTCGAAAAAAGTGAAAATTAAAAGAGTCTTTTAATCATCTGAATCATCCAATTTGATTATTTTTAATAAACAATAATATTAAAAAATATCAGTTCAAAATTTCGAGATCAAATTGATCAATTTGCTTGGGTTTGGTAATTTAAAGATGATTTTGGGAAATTATTGTATGAGTGAAAAATTTTCAAAATTAAACTCTTTTTCAAACAAAAGGGCACACACCCCAAATCATCAATACTATTGAATTTGATTGTTAATAAGATAATTACTCATTGATGATTTGCATTTTAATTATTCATTTTTTCATTTTTTTGTTTTTTTATTTTTAGGTATTGAACGCTTGTGAAATGGAAAAAACAAGATAAGAGTAAACTAATTTGGAAATAATCTGCGTGTATAAAACTGGAAACAGTTTAAGTTTGATTTCGAAATAGCTAGATATAGGAATTAAGAAATACCATTATTGGATTGATGTCTGGAACAAAGAAAATTAAAAATAAAGGAAAAAACAATTCCAACAAAATACCCAGATGAATTGCGGCTTTATATTGAATATGATGCTTTAGGGTAACAAAATTTGAAGTGTATAGAGTTATCAATAAAATGTAGGGAATATTTTTCCAATACATCTTGTTCACCGGTTTTTATTGATTTTGTATTTTTTTTTCCAAACAATTTATAAAACGAGATTTCTCATTTCAAATAAAAAGGGCACACCAATTTTTAAAATATTTAATTTTAATTTTTATTTTTTTGTTTTAAAGAGTTTTAAATATTCAGTTGAGCGTTTTTTTATGTTTTAAAGAGTTTCTTAGATTTTAGAATGATACTACAATTAACTTGATTTAATTATGAATAATTCTTGAAAATTTCTGCGCCCTTTTATTTGAAAAAGAGTTTATTAAATAAATTGGTAGATCTTTTTGCATTTTTTGTTCTTTTTATTTTCCAGAATACAATCGGAAATATATTTTTTGTTTTTTGCTTGTTTTTAATTTTGTTTTAATTATTGGTATTAAGTATCCCGTTTCAAATAATAACTCTTGCAATTTTGTTCATTTCTCAAAAATAAGCTGATTATAATTTCTCTAGGTGATATTAAAACTATCGCCTCGAGAGAATTATAATCAGCATATTTTTTCGAATTAACTAAAATAACGCCAGCTATACAATTCTTGGATGTGTTAAGTTTTATTTTATTTTTATTAACTTCACACTAAGTTTTTGATGACAAAACACACAATACGGAATCACAGCCATTTACCCTATGAAGTTTTAAATCTTAACCATATTTAATAAAAAAAAAAAAATAATAATATTGAATTTAAAATTACCATCCAGGAAAAAAATTGTCAAATCGGATTTTAATTGTAAAATGGGAGTAAAAAGTACAATTTCACTCATATTCTTCTTCTTGTTTTTCACTGTTCAATAAAGATAACTGAAATTGAAATTGTTCAAACTGGATTAATACTAGCTATTGTTAAACTCTTAAAGTAAATTTCACATAAATATAACAAGAAAAAATCCAAAAAAAGATTCAGTTCACTAATGTTTACAATTAAAATCCAAATTTGGGGAAATTGAACATTCTTAAATTTTGGTAACATTTGATGTTTTGTATTCTATTTCGGATCTCAGTCAGTCAATCCAATTTTTGGGATTGGTTTTTGTTTTAAAAATGAATGAAAAAATACTTTGAAATTTATTGGAAAATGAGAAAATTTACTACTTCTTTTCAATTACAATCGATTTGACAATTTTTTTCGAGAATGGTTCAATTAAAATGTTTTAATGAGACAGACCTTTTAAAAAATTGTGACAAAAAAAGTTTTAAAAAGTATCAATAAAATGGTCACCAAACTTCAAAAGAGCTATTTACTGGGCTCTATTCAAAACTTTTTTTAAAATAACTCTGCAAAAGAATTCGAAAAAATTCTGTACTCAAGTTTTCAAAATCTTATGAAAGATCCATTATAAAATTTAAATCAAGCTATTTTTAAAACGGGTTTGAAGAGCACGTTTTGTCACACTTTTTTAAAAATACCAAGACTTTATTATTGGATTTAATTTGGAATTTTTTTGAGATTTGGGCTGTAAAAAAAAATTGTTAGTGTTTGTGTAAAATCAAAAAAAGCGTGAGTGTTTGTTGAAACCAATTTATTTTTTCCAAATTTGGGATGAGAAAATGTCCACTGTTTAAAATTTGTGTTGGTAGGTCGAAAGGTTTTGTTTTTTGTTTTTTTTTCTTTTTTTTTGTTTTTTCTTTTTTTTTGTTTTTTCTTTTTTTTTGTTTTTTCTTTTTTTTTCTTATTTCTTTTTGGGTAACATTTTCGAAAGCAAAGAAAAAAAAAATAAAGTTCCTAATCAAAAAAGAAAAAAGCCTCTTTGTTTGTTCATTTGTTGGTTTTTGAAATCAAGAAAAATAATTAAAATAAATCTTTTTTATTTTTAATAAAAATGAATAAGATTTTCTTACCAAATCGCCAAACCATCAGCACCATATTTCCCGTTTCCGTGAATATTAAAAACAATTTCAATTTCCCAATTTTTAACTTTGTTTGGCTTTTTAGACCAGAGGTGCCCTTTTTTGTTTGGGTTATCAGGTGTTAATCTGATTCGATCGTTTTTTAGTTCTGTCGATCCTTTTGTCTCCCATTCGTCGTTCATTTTTTTATAGGGTGGAAACAAACTAAATTTATGAACAATGGAGGAGTATGTTGCGAAAGATTTTGATAAAAACAAGATTCCCAGAATAAAATAAATTATTTTCATTTTGTGAAAAGAAAACATATTTGAAAAGAGAAAAAATGATAGGAAATTCTTCCTTTAAAATTGTCCAAACTTTAATCTTGTTCTTGAATTTAATTCTTATTTGTTTCACTCTAACTCATTAAATTGGACTCTATCCTGATATTTACACAATAAGTGGGATAAAATTTTTGCAGCCTTTTCACTTCATTTTCCTTTTTTTTTCTCTTTATGAATGATTCTAAACAATTTTCAAAGAAAAAGATTGAAATTTGGCATCTTTGTTTATTATTTTACATATTATAATGTGGACTAATATACAATTGTGTGAAATAACAAAGTTAAGTGACAGAGTATGAAGAATTGAAAAGAAAATTGAGATATAAATATATCCCTATAAATTTCAAATAACAGTAAAAAATATGAAATCGTAAAAGAGAGTTTAAAGAAGCAGAATAGTTGAGTTTTACTCTACTGATATACGTATATGAAACTTAAGCGTCTAGGGAGCAGCGTAATAACTAGGTTCATTTATTACAGTGATCAAAATAATGCCTGCACAACGACTATAATCCGAGTTTCAAAATACTATCCGTGTTTTTTTTTATTCTTATACCAAGGCAACGCCCAATGTACTACTAAATAATATACCTAAGTACAAATCAATTTTGAAAGTAAAGGTCTGGTTATTTTCAGTAAAATTTAAATTATTCATGCAAATAATTGAATATTTTTCACAATATTCTCAATTTTTTTGAAATTTTTTGTTTTATTTTATTGATTAAAATTTTCTCAAAAATTTACTCTATTTTTTAAGATAAATTTTCCAATTTGATCCTTTATTTTTAGAATTTGTTTTTAAATAATAGAACTTTAAGAAACCAGTACCATATTTTTTTAGGGTTTATTATTGGTTTCTTTGATTGGTTAACGTATAGATTTACTATAACAAAAAAACACGCTTTTTATTTTGAAACATGCATTAAATTTTTTTGAATGCTTTATTTTGACTACAGTAATGCTTTTTTTTTTTAAAAGGAAAAAGATAAAAAAGAATCAGAATTTAATTTATAGGTATTTAGAAAATAAATAGAGGAAAACTTTTAGTTCATTTTCCTATTTTTTTCACTTTTGACAAATAAAAATTGTCAAAAAAAAAATCTAATTTGTGTTACCTATTTGAAAAAGGAAAAAAATGATTAAAGAAAAGATTGTTTATATTACAAAAAATTCATTTAAACCAAGTAAAAAGATACTATATTTTATCAAAAAGTTAAAAAATAAAGAAAAAGTAAGTGAAAAATTTTAAAAATAGTATATTTTTTATAATTGAAAATAATAAAATATAAAAAAACTTTCAAAAAATCGAGAATTTAAAATATATTATTAATGGATGAAATTTCAAAGTCTTGAATCCAATTGAAAATAACAATTATAAAACATATCTTATTACAATTCAAAAAATATTTAACAATTGTTTAATTAACTCTACTGAGAATAATATTGAATATATGAAAAAAAGGCCAATTTTGTTTATCAATAAAAAATGAAATGAAGGAGCAGCTTTAAATTATTCAAAAATTTCAATTAATCAAAGTTTACCAAGATTATTTTTAAAAATATTATATAAACTAATTGAACCTTGTTGGGAATTTATTCATAAATCACAATTTGGATTTCGAAAAAAATCGGATACTCAAACAACAGTCTTAAATTTTAAAAATACTTAAAAACAAGATAAAATCGAATAATGAAAATAAAAATGATAAAACATATATTATAATAATTGATATAGCTAAATTTTTTGATTCAATTAATTTTAAAATAATTAGAACAATAATAAAAAACTTTATTTTGAATAACATTATCAAAAATCTTTTATTAAAATATTATCAAGGTAAAGACCTTGGTACCTTCCAAGTAGACACTATTTTCTCCTATTTTTTTGTTATTATTACATATTTTCTGGTTATAAAAAAATATACAATTTAAAAATCATTGTAAAATGTTAGCAGATGAATTAATCCTAATTATAAATGAAAATAAAAACAAACTAAATTAAAAATTAGATTCGATATATCAAATCATTCTTTAGTTGGGATTAAAACCTAATAAAGATAAAACAGTTGTATCTAAAGATTTTTTAAAAAAATAAATATTTGGACATTTATTTAGATATAATTTCACATATAATTTATAATTTAAAAAAATAAAAAAAAACTAAAACTACTGCTAACAATTATTTAATAACAATTTTCTCAATAATATTTTAAAAAATAGATTATTTGATTCTTTTATCTTAAGTCAATTAATATAAGGACGGGTAATTTATATATATATATATGATATAAAAAGTATAAAATATAAAAATTAATGGATTAATTCAGGTATTACTGGAATACGCAAATCAATTGAAATATATCAATTCTTATTTACCTAACGGAATCGACAATCGGAAATATGATAATTTACAGTAAATGAAAAAAAAATATTTATTCAAAAATAAATTAAAAAATTTATCTTTTTCCAATTTATAAAAATTTAATCAAAGAATATATAATAATTACAACTGACATTCAAAAGATTTAATTAAACTCAGAAATGAAATATATAAGTACACATATAATGAGAACTTGAAACCCAAAAGTTGGAAAGTGTAAAAATACTTCACAATATTAAGAAACCATAATTCATTATTCACAACTCAAAAATATCTAAGCTAGCAGCCCAGTTGTACAATTCGAAAATTCAATACATTTAGTAATTGCTAAAATAGATGTTAATCTGTAATAAATATAAACTCAAATAAATTTTGTAATTTATGTTTAAAATATAAAAAAAAGGAAATTATAGAAAATATTGATCATTTTTTATGTGTCTATCCTTTATATAGAAAAGATAGATTAATATTTCATAACAAATTAAAATAAATAAATCTTAATGTAATTACTTTTAAAACAGGACAGTTTAGAAATTTTTTTCATTTATTAATAATTGTGAAATCTACGATTTCACGCTTAAATTTCTGAAAGGGACTTTAACTATAAGGACAACTAGAGTGTAATTTACACCTACTCAATAATAAAAATAAAAATATAAATTTTTTATTATTTATTTATCAATAACCAGTATTATAAAATCAAGTGAGAGTTTTTTCCTTTTTTTCAAATATATTTCTCAAATTATATATTATTATTTTGAAAATTTTTATTTATAAAAAGTGAAAAAATAGGAAAATGAACTAAAAGTTTTCCTCTATTTATTTTCTAAATACCTATAAATTAAATTCTGATTCTTTTTTATCTTTTTCCTTTTAAAAAAAAAAAGCATTACTGTAGTCAAAATAAAGCATTCAAAAAAATTTAATGCATGTTTCAAAATAAAAAGCGTGTTTTTTTGTTATAGTAAACCTAACCCTAAACCAATCAAATTATGTAATTTTTTATGTTTTTCCTTTTTGAAAAAAAGCATTAATACGCTGAGTTATTACACTGCTCCCCCCTGACACCGGTTACATACTAAATTACATTTGGATAGCAGAAAAAAAAAAGGTACAAAAAATAAGTTTTCCAATATTTAATATTCAATAATCGATAGTATGTCGTTTGGATTATTGCCTACATTAATGTGGATTAATGATCTATTTAGAATTATTCCAAAATAATTTAAACAAAATATTCCTAAAGTTCCTCTTTTCATCTTTGAAAAAAACAAAAAATTAATTCATGAATAAATCCATATTACTTTAACTTGTTTTAATTAATTTGTTTTGAGAACGATTACAAGAGTTAAAATAAGGAAAGAATAAAAAGAAAACTTTTTGTTTTGAAAAATACATTTTTAAAAATTATATTTTATTTTTTTTTTAGAATATTATTTCAAAAAAATTAAAAAAACTAAATAAAAAGAGAATATAAAAATAAAAAAAAAACAAATTTCTTAATTATTTTATAATAAATTCATTTATAAAAACATCACCAGATTTAAAACCAGCCAAAATAAATTTATGATTTTTGGAAAGATGCAGAGTAGTGATCACCCCACCTGTAATCCAATTTTTTATTAGTTTCAAATTATGAAGATATCTAACTGTGATAATACCCTTTTCGCTGCCTGTAATTAAAAACTGGTCGTCATGAGAAATTTGCCAGCAGGTTAATTTATGTACACTAATTGCGGTTTGAATAAGTCTGCCGTTTATTGAATATACTCTAATTTTATCTGAATATATTAAA
Source organism: Anaeramoeba flamelloides (assembly GCA_027625915.1). Classification (NCBI taxonomy): domain Eukaryota; family Anaeramoebidae; genus Anaeramoeba; species Anaeramoeba flamelloides. The sequence goes on along the minus strand of JANTQA010000032.1, from coordinate 2,310,837 downwards.
ATATTGCCATCATTTGAAATTTTTAACATTGAAATGGGAGCATTAGCCGAGGTTGCCGAATTGTTTTTCTTTTTGGGCGTGCGCTTATTCTGCTTCTTCTTATTGCCATTGCCATCGGATATTTTAAACGAACGAATAAATCTGGCAGCTCTTAAAGAATGTATGATGCAAATACCAGACTTATTCGCTGAAGCTACGATGTCCAAATCTGAATGGATATCTACACTGGTGATTTCGTCATTGTGGCCATATAAGATCTTTTTTGAGCTTTGAACTACTGCATTTTCCCTTTTTTTATTAATTTCCCAGATGATCACAGTGGTGTCCTTTGATCCCGTGGCTAATAAGGATTGGTTGAATCTGTCTAAGGCTAGGCATGTAACAACATCTTTATGTTCTTTAATCGTTTGGATTAAATTGTTATTATCTGAATTTGATAACTTTACAGAATAATCCCAATGCCCGCAGCTATAGAAGTATTTACCGCTATTATCAAAATTAAAGCAATTATTGAAATTTTCAATTTTATTGGTGAACGACACGCCGATTTTTCGGCGCTTTTGGCTTGATAAATTTTGTTCAAGCTCCATAAAGGAATTTTCTTGAAGCGAATTCATATTAGTATTATTGCTATTATTGTTAGGATTGTTAGGATTATTATTTGAATTATTATTAGGATTATTTTTCAAATTATTATTTGAGCTGCCAGAATAATTGTTTGGATTATTGCTGATGTTATGATGATACTTTGCAAAAATGAAATTTCTTTCTTGATCAAAGGCTATGATTTTATAATATGAATTTGAATGAGTTAAGGATTTTTGGAGATCTGAAATCCAAATATAAATGATCGACGAATTACTGAATTTGCATTTCTTTACTGATGATTTATTAATTTCGTTGACAAGATCATCTTCATTATGATAGAATACTAAGGGCATTTCGACATCATGATTTTTGATTTCATTTTTAGATAACCGTTTGGGATGTGGCTTGAGAAATAATTGGGTTGGTGTTTGTCCAAAATTTTCGATTTGATCCTCTATCGATTTCCTTTCCATGGGGTCCTCTATTTGATCAATGTCAACTGCATTTTCATATGTTAAATAATAAAATACATTTACAGCTTTAATAGCTTCGTCCCCTTTCTGTTTAAAACCAAAAATTAAATCGATCCATTCATGTAAATGTTCACTGACATAATCTGACTCTAGTGCCAATCGATTTATTCTTATAAATTCTTCTGGTGTTTTCGCCCATGGTGGTAAAATAATGTCATTTAATTTTTCCCCATTTTGTTTTTTTCCTAAATCATAATTATTTGAATTTTCTAAAAATTCTGATAAATAAAAAAATTCTGGTATCAATTCCTTGACATCACTTGGATTTGTTAGGCAATTATAAAAGGTTTCGGGAATTGAATGAAACATTCGATCAGATCTGTCAAATTTCCCACCTATTTTTATTTTTTTAAAAAAAATAATTATTCAATATTATTATAATTATCATCATGAGTCATGCGGTAGATTAATTTGGTTTGTTTGTGTAAATAAAATTAGAAATGCACTGTTTTTTTTTTTTTTTTTTTTTAATGTCTATTTATTAAACTTTGTGGTGATCGTATTTCACAATAATTTGAATAATAAACTATTTTCTGATCAAAAGTTGCCCAGATTTAATAGGTAAGTGAATTACATGCGTTTAAAAGGTTTTGAATGGATATTCGAAGAAAAAATTTATTTTTAAAAATTTCAAAATTGAAATCATTTTTTCCCGTTTTTGCATTTTTTTTTCAATTTATTTTTTATAGGCAATTGTTTTGTTAAATTTTTTTTTTTATTACAAGATCTATAGCCACAAAGGTAAAAGTGTGTTATTCTAAAGTTATTGAAACAGTAGAAATGATTGTAGAAAAATCATAATGATTTCTATTGGACTTTTCTTTGATCTTCAATAGTAAATTAAAATGAGCATTTTTTTTTTCTCAAAAGATTACCTAAGAATTTGGATTTTTCTATTTTTAAGAAAATATCTATTGATTCATTAGTTTTATTTCAGGTAGATATCAATAATTCTTTGTGTGTATTATCCCGTTTATAATTTATTTGTTTTTCAAAGGTCAATTATATAAAATAATGGATATTTGAAAAAAATGTTGGGCAACTTGGACAGAAACAAAATAAACGAACCTCAAGAAATAATAAAAAATATGAACGTTTTTCAGGGTATATCCTTCATATAAAAATGACAGATTAATATTTTGAAAATAAATTACAAAAAATAAAACTTAATGAAACCAAGTTTAAATCAAAAAATTAATTAATTTTGTTTTCGTTTGTCTTATTTTATTTCATTTTCTTTTTAAAATATGCAAACTTCCTAGTTTTGCCAGAAGGATGAATAATTAGAAAGTATTTTTAAACCTTAAAAAGACAGAATTTAAATATTTTTCATTCGATTATAAATCAAAATTCCCAAGCTATTAATCTATGGAAATATCAAAAAAATTCACCAATTATTTCGTTCAAAAAGAATGATTATTAATTATTTCTTTCTTGTTTTTTTTTTTTTTTTACCTTTGAAACAATATATACTTGAGAATTTTTAATTTCATGCTTATTCTAATCAAATTTTTTAAAAAAAAAAAAAAAAAGTAAATATTAATATATTCAAACCTTGTAATTTAATTCCTAAAGAAGTAAAAGGTTCTAATCTAATTAAATAATATAAAACAACCGCAGCGCTAGAATAATGAGTACCGTAGTGAAAAGGTGGTATTAAACTTTCTTGAGCCTGCTCAGCAAACATTTTATATTTTTCAATAAATTTTAGTTTTCGATCTTCATTTAATGCACCCATCTAAAAATGAAAATTAATTTAAAAAAAAAAAAAAAAAAGTAAATATTAATATATTCAAAAATATTAGATAAAGGGAAAATTGAAAAAAGCAAAAGATATAAATTTTAGGGATTATCATCAATATTAGATTTTCATAACAAATCGACAAATTCGTGGTTAATTTATCTTATCAAGAGAATGTAGATAATCATCAATTTGTATTTTTTTGCTGATAATCTGATATATTTCTGATTATTTTAAAAACTCGCGATAATGGATAAATTCGCGGGTAATCAAAAAACAAGTTTTAAGAAATTGAGAAAAAAATTTTTTAGTTTTAATTAATGCTCAAAAAACGACTTAAAAAGTCAATCAATATATTAAAAAAATTAAGAAATAAAAATAATATAACCGATGCTTTATTATTTCCATTTTTTTGCAACGGAATAAAATTATATCTTAAATTTTTGAGTTGGCATAGTTATTTTCATGAATAATTGTTAAATTCAAGAAAACTATTATTTATTCGTAATAAAATCAGAAATTTGCGATATTTGTGAAAAATCCTGATAATCTTTTTTTCTCACTAAAAAAACCATTGTCAAGAATTTCCCTATTTAATTAGGGATGAATTAAAAAAAAACAAAAAAAAAAAAGAAGAAATTACTGGTTTTGATAAATCTCGATAAACTTTAGGATCGTTTAAATCAATTGACTCACTTGTATAATCTGATAAAATCCATGGGAAAATGGGGTATTGACTGATATCATTATAGCTTCTACCAGCAATTGTATTTAATTTCATTAAATATTCAAAATTTGAAATTTTTCTTTTTCTCCACATTTTGGTATAATTAGATTTTTTAATCCAATTTTTCTGACTGCTAACATTATTTTTAACCAAGTTGATTGGCTTCAATGATATGATTCTCCAATATGCTTTATTTGTATCATTTTTTTGATCAAAATTAATAAAAAAATTAGTTTTATCTATTAAAAAAAACTCTAGTCCGGATGGCCTGAGATGGTACCTTCTTCGGTGCAATTCAATTAAATCCTTTAATTCCCATGATTTTTCTTCTTCCACAGCTTCCTCCCCTTCTTCTGACTGCTGCTGTTCCATTTCTTTATTATTATTTTGTAAATTAATTGACAGCTCAGGTTTAAAATTTAGTGTTTTAGGGGTTAATTCAAAAACTCCCTTTGTAATTTTTAATGGTGTAATTAATTGACAATTAACTTGTAATATTATTTTTTTTTTAATTGATTCTTCTAATTCTTCTAATTCTTCCAATTCTATTTCCTCAATCATTTCATTTTCAATTTCCTCAGTTTGGTCAACAATAAATAAGTTTTGAATATTACCTAAGATTTTTTGACTTTGATTAGATAATTTTATTTGCCATTCTGTGATAACTTTGTCTGATTGTTCTTTATTCTTTAAGTCTCTTCGAACCGAAGCCTCGTAATGTGAATCATAATCATAATTTCTTTTTAGTTTCATTCTTCTTCTCAATGAATCTTCAGTATTGTTTAATTCCCAATATATATTCGCTTTATTATTGCCATCGTTATTGGTATTATTATTGTTGTTGTTATTATTAGTAACATTAACGTTATCATGCTCGTTTTCGTTGCCAGTCCCATCGTTTTTGTCATTAAAAGAATAGCCACGCTCTTCTTCCAGTGTTCTAATTAAATTTGTCCATAATTTTTTCCCCAAATGTGATTTTTTTAATAATTTAAGATTATAGTTATCAATTCTTTCTTGCTCAAATGCCTTATTGTTATTGGTGCTATTAAATAAATTTCTGTTTAGATTTTTAATTAAATCAGCATTTAAATATATTTCTTTTTCTAAATTATTTAAAGTGGTTTTCAATAAAACTCTTTTCTCTTTAATATATCTTTCCCCACTTAATAGATTTTCTTTAATTATTTCCTCTTGTATCGGCTGGAAAATTTCAACCAATATTGATTGGAAGCCGATTTGTTTAATCATTTTAATAAAATCCAAATACTTTAATTTTAACAATGTGTTGGTATCTCTGTTTTCATCTAAAAAGGTTTGAGTGGATTTCAGTTTTATTAATTTTTGGAAATAGGGATAGCAGGAATATAACAATTGTTGAACCAATGAGCATAATAAAACTTGTCTCATTTGTGAATTTGGTAATTCCTTTTCACTTTCAAACGATAGCAAATTTATTAGTTTTAAAAACAATAAACTGGCTATTGGCCGATGCTTAGGTGGCAAATTGCCCGGATTTGATCCCTGGAAAATGCCCTGAATAATAAAAATTAATTTTTCAACAACCTTTTGGAAATTGAGTAAGCAATCTATTTGAATAATGGACGACATGAATAAAATGATTTCTGATAAGAAATTTCGATTAGTATTTTTTTCCTTTAAATATTTTTTGTTTTCTTTTTCAAAAAAGCCTATTTGATCCAATATTTTTATAATTTTGTCAATTAAAAAGAGATCTTCCCAAATTGCATTATTGAACAAATTTAATTTTTTAAATTTTAATTCAACCTTTAAGCCATATTTTAATTTTTTTTTTAAATTATTTATTTCCTGGATATTATTTATTTTATTATCAATATTATAATTAACTAATTTTTCACTATCAATAAAATAATGTTTAAAATTTATATAATTAATAATTGAATTTAATAAGTTGAAAAAATTATCTATAAATGATTTTTTTTCATTTACAATTGATGATGATCTTTTTTTAGAATTTTTTTTATTATTTTGTAATTGATTTTGAATGGAATTCAATAATAAAACGAACAATTGTCTAATCAACATATTTTCATATTCTTTATAATTTATTTCATTATTATTATCATTATCATTATTATTATTATTATTAGTGTTATTATTATTATTCTTATTCTTATTATTAATATTATTAATATTATTAGTGTTATTAATGTTTTTTTTATTTAATTGTTCCAAGTTTAAACAAAATGGTATTAAAATTATTGTTTTTTCAATCGCTTTGATACCAAGTTTTTCAAATTTATAAAAATGTATTAAATTTAATATTTCTAAAAAGATTAAAGTAATATCTAAAGAAATTTTTTCATTTTCATTTATTTTGGTTAATTTTATTTTTTCATTCTTTATTTTAAAATTATTTGAATTTATTATATACATGTCCATTATCATTTTATTATCTAATTTTTTTAAAAGATTTAAATTAATATTAGAAATAATCCAATATCTAATTTCATTTTGTTTGATTAGGATTTCTAAATTTTCTGGACTATTAGTTAATATATTTTTAATAAATATTAAGCAATTTAAACTATTTTTATTTTTGCTATTTTGACCTATTAAATTGAATAAAGTTTTTAAGACCCAAGGCTTTTGTAAAAGAATTTTATTTTCCTTATTATTAATTAATTCATTCTCATCAAAAAAATGATTTCCCTTTAGATAATTTTTGGAAAAATCAATTTTAATATTTTCAGTTAAATTAAATAATAAAAATAAATATAATAAATTAAAATTAGTCTTTTTCAACAATAATAAATGGTGAATAGAAAAAAAATCTTCTTCTGATTGGAATAAATAATTTTTTAATTGTAATTTTTTGTTATTTACTTTTAATAAATTATTTGTTCTAATGGTGTAAAACAATTTCAGGGTCAATTTAAAAATGCCAATGTCTTTTAAAGTAAGCAAATAGGGAATTAAATTCACAAAGATTTTCATATTCAAAATTCGTTCCATAATTAATTCATCAGTAATATTTTGGAACAAATAAATTAATAATTCGATAAAATCCAAAATATGGGTTTCACCTTTTAAACAATAAATGGTGTTTATTATTGAAACAATTTTCGAGATGCAATCTTCTTTATTATTTATTGTCAATAGGATATTTCCCTGCAGAGTATTAAAAAATAAGTTTCTTAATTTAATAATTGTTTCCTTATTGGGCCTTTTGCCATTAAATATTTGATTTGTTAGGAAGTGAATTTTATTTTCGTTGATTATTTTTGACATTATTTCTGCTTCTAACCAATAATATCTATTGACTATATCAATTAAGATCTGGAATTTAATTATTTTCTCAAATTTCTGTAATTTGATAAGTGAATCAATCAATTTGATTAAATATTCCTGTACTTCAAATGAGCAGTAGATCCAAATATCGAAATTTAAAATAATGTTTTTAAATAATTTTTTCAATAATAAATTATTAGTCAATTCAGAAAATAGTTCTTTTAATATTAAAATAGATCTTTTCGTAAAATTTTCTGGATTCAACTTTTGAAACAGATATCGAATAATAACTGAGCCTTGTGATCTGATCATATCTTCTTGATTTACTTTACTTGAAATGATCATATTACTGATCATTTCCAGTAATTGAGAGCTTAATTGTGTATTGACATTGTTTTCAAATTTGGTTAAATTTTGTTCAAATAAAAGTAAATTCGTCTTACTATACTCGGGAGAATCCAATTGAATGATTAACGGGAAAAAGATTTTAAACCCACCAAGGCAATGAATAATATCAAACAGATCTTTGGAATTTGATTGAAACATCCCATTTAATTTACCATTACGGTTTTTCAAGACAAATGGTGATTGGTCATAACAGAATTTTTCGTCGCAGGCCCGAGAGTTGTAGCACAAAAAGATTTTTTCAGTCAAAATGCCATTTAGAAATTGGTTATTTATTTTAGTGTTCTCATTGTTGATATTATTGCTGGAATTGTGCTCATTGTTGCTCATGTTGCTCATGTTATTCACGTTATCCATATTATTTGAATTAAGATTATTTTCCGAATTTTTATTCTCAATTTGCGTTAAATCTATGGGCTTTTCAAAGGTGCCCATATAGTTTGGTCCTAAATTATAAATATTTTCCATTTGATTATCACTTAGCGAATCATTGAAAAAATATATCACACCCATTTGCCCATAAAAATAATATTCCCTTTTTAAATTATTAATCAAATTATTCACTTTGTAATTGGAACCAATCCTATTATATTTATAAGGAAATTTAATAGTGGGGTAATTCATTACTTTTTTATTCTCTAATTTGCCATTGATATAAAGCTTTATTTCTCGTTTTTTATTTGTTTTTCGATTTGAATTTGATTGAGTTATTGATAACGAAAACCATCTTAATGGTGGAATTTTTAATGGTGTACTAAATTCTTCAAAATGATCTTTATGTATTAATTTTACTACCAAGAAAACTTGGATGTCTTCCAAATTTTGTTGTTTGACTAAAAACAATTCAATGCCTTGTCCCTTGTGATCCAAAAATGAAAACAATCTTGGTTCATATCTGTTTATGTTTTTATTAGAACTATTTTTATTATTATTATTGTTGTTGTTGTTGTTGTTGTTACTGTTGTTGTTAATTTGTTCATTGAATTGAATATTGGGATTATTCAGTGATTCGATTCTTATCCAAGTGCAGAAGGAATATCCCTTTATTGGCCAACTATCGATTTCAGGTATATCTAAGCAAGCAGATCGCCCATTAAAATCAAAAAACACCTTTGGTCCATTACGATCTTTTTTCGTCATTTTCTCAAAGGAATTTAAAATTAAGGGGAAATGTTTCGATCTAAAAATCCCCCTGATCGGTGTTAGCAAATCAAAAAATGTCTGTAATTCTTTGACAGTCATCGAATGTGAGCCAATGATACCCAACAATTGCACTGTGTGATTTGATAATTCTGTTGAAGCCAGTGAGGGTATTAAATTGCATAAAAAGGAAACTAGTCCGGCTTGGCAACAGCATTGGGTATTATGGATTGATCTTTGACAAATGGTTATAAATAAATTTAATAGATCTTGGAAATGTTTCTTATTTGTGAATTTATAAGTCAAGGAAAATATTGTTAAAATTATTTCATAATTATAAATAATAAAATTGTTTTCAATATTAAATTTCCCATCTTTAACCAACATATTTAATAAAATATTGTGTATTTGTTCATTATATCGTTTATTCTGTACAATAAATAAATAATCACTCAATTTGTCATATCCAATTTCCTTTTTAAATAATTTTATATTATTTCGGTTGTTTTTTAATAATTGTAATAAAGTTTGTAGCACAATCATTTTTAACTGATTACCTAGCTGGAAAATCTCTAATATATTTTCAAATGCTTGATAAATTCCTGCTTTAGTTAAATAATTTGGCAAAGAATGTGGATTTTGTAAAATTGTATTTCGTATTGATATTAATAAATCTTGGGTCAATTGAATTAATGAATTTAATTTCTCGTTATTGTTATCTTTTTCGTTATCCTTATCATTTTTTATATTGCTTAATTGATCGATATTTATGTTATTTTTGTTCTTGTTGTTTCTGTTGTTCTTAATAATAATATTATTATTATTATCATTATCATTGTATTTACTATTATTACCGCTATTGCTTCTGTTGTAAACTCTGGTATTTTGTCTTGGTTGATTTTGATTTGTGCTGTTGACTTTTTTAATTAATTTTTTAATCTTTACGGTTAAAAAATTAATAATGTCAACAAAGGAGATATACAATGACCCCCATTCAATTTGGGGGTTAATTGGAGTGGCCAGCATCAAGGTGATTATTTTATTTAAAGCATAATCTTTGACTTGTGGTTCTAACATTAATTCCATTAGCAAATTTATTAAAGTAGGTTCCGAAACGATTTGTTGATAAATGTCTTGTAAAAACATTATATGATCTAAAACGGAAAAAGTTAAATATCTTGTTTTATAAAAAATTTCACTACTAAAATTGACAACTAAAGTTTTTTTAAAATTCTTTTTAAACAATTTATGTATTTTATATAAATTATTTAAAATGTTCGTAAAAACGCTGATTCCATTTGTCTGCAAAATGATCATCTTTAATTGGTTTAAATTTAATTGGAAAATTTTGATTAAAATTTTTGATATATCTAATATGACATATAAATTACAATGGTTGTTTTTTAATAAATTAATTAAAGTTTGGGTTTCTTGGATATTGTTATATTCGTAATTTAATTCAATAACGGTATAATAGATAAATTGAAATAATAATTTTTTAATATATTTAAATAATTTTACAGATTCCTGGTGCCCAATAAAATCATGATTTATTTCTGGATAAAAAAACGGTGTTAATAATGTTTCCCAAAATTGCTTTCGAATTTGATTCAGAATATCAAAATCAATAATATCAAAAAAGAAATTTAAGACATGCAATTGTAATCCTGGATAAATAGTTTTAATAAAATCTCTTGCCTTTAATGTATTTAGTGATTTATGGAAAGTGTACTGAAACAAATCTAAGCAAATACATACAATTGAATGCTTTACACTAATTTTTTTTATCGATCCAGTCCAAGATCTTTGTGATCTCCATGTCTTTTTATGTTTTATTTCAATATTACCTTGAATTTTTGAGTTCCTATTACCCTTGCTAAAAACTGTGTTGATTCTGTTGCTTCTGGTGATTGCGCTTTTGTTGTTACTGCTGTTGTTTGCATTATTGTTGCTTTTATTGTTTTTGTTGTCAGAATTATTACTAATTTGATTGGTATTTGTAAATTCATTAAATTTTTCAATGCTGTTAAATTTTTCTTGGTTCCCTTGCTGTTGTTCATCGTAATTCTCGTTATTATCATAATAAGAATTATTATTTTCATTGTTTTTTTCTTCTTCCATCTTGTTTAACCAATTTGTAGTGGATTCTTCGCAAATTAATTTTAATAAAGAAAAAAACTGTTCCAAATTAGGATTCTGTTGCAAAAATGTTTTATTTTCTAAATCTATTTCATTATAATTTTCATAATTTTCTTCATTATCACCCTCATTATTATTTTTCTTCACGGTGCTTTCTTTATTGGTCGCGGTGAATTGAATGTTTTCACCCAATGGCACTTTTTTGGGCAATGGTAACTTTGGTGCTCGATATTTTGAATTCCCATGAAATGATCCTACCTCAAATTTTTCTAGGATCGCTAAGCCTTGTAATTCATGTTCTTGCTTATCGTCTTTTAATTGTTCAATTAAGACTTTTCTTCTATTAATTTTTAATTCTTCATATTTTTTAATAATAATTTGCTTGTTTTGCTTTTTATAAGTTTTAATTTCCTTTGGTATAAAAGTTATTGAGATCCATAACAATAAATCACATAATTTGGAAAAATTGGGATTCTCCGCTAATTTTTTTTCAAATGTTATATTATTGATTAAGGATATTCTCATTAATTCAAGTGATAATAATGATTTATTTAATAAATTTTGCTGGTATTTCTCTTTAGTTAATATCAGATATTCAATAAATATATCATTTATTTGCTCCAGTAATTTTTTTTTTTCATTTTCAGTTTTGTTTTTTTCGCTATTTAGGGGGTTTTTTTGATTATAATTATTAATAACCTTTTGACTATTCCCATAAAAATTATAGAAATAATTTTTCGAGAAATTCATTCTTTGTGTTTCATTCATTTCTTTTGTTGGAAACATTATTGCACTTGGTAAATTAAAATTTGGGAAATGGAAAACATTGCATAATAATAAAATTAAATCTTCATCGCAATTTGAAAAGCTTTGATCTGATATTTTTCGAATGCTAATTAAAGTTTGTAAACATTTTATTTGTAAATCACAAAATGCTCCAGGTAAAAGATAATTTGTTGACAATTGTATTAAAATTGATGAAATTGCTATTGTTATTAATGTTAGTGTTGTAATTATGTTTTTTAATTTTTATTTAAAATAATAAAATGAGGAAATAAGTTTCATTTTATTGATTGAGTTTATGTTAAAAGGTAATTTTTAAAATAATTATTAATTGAATTTGGATATGTATGTCGAGGTTGTAAAATAATAATAATAAAAGATAATATATGCCATAAAAGACAGTATTGATTCATTTCGGAAAAAATTACTTTTCCCACATTTTTAAAAATATCGACACATATCAACTATTTAGCTACTAATAAGCATTCTGATAAATCAGAAGAATGATAAAAAGTTGAAATGAAAAATGAAAACTAGAAAAAAAATTTTTTTTTCAAAGTTTTCTTTTTGTATTAAATAAATTGATTTTTATATAAATAAAGGAACACGATCAAAATAATTTGTGTTAATACATATTGTATTTGTCACACAATAGGATAGTACCATAATTTCTTTTTAAAATATTTTATACAAGAATAACAAATGTGTCCTGGTATTATTATGTGTTAAGATCTGTTTACTTTTAACATCATTCCAGTTCACAGAATTTATATCTTTTGACTAATTCAAACAAAAAATCAACATTATAAATTATTTTCTTCATCATCGATCCATAAATCATTTTTGTGTTCGGAATTAACATTTTTATGATTAACAATACAATGTATATCATTTCCGAGTTAAAATGCTTATATTTAAAAATATTAACATTTACACTTTGGTTTACCCTTATCAACAAATCCATGTATTTGTTATATAATTAAAAAGCGTTTTGTATTAATTAATATTTAATTTTTTAAGATTGTTCAATCTTTATTTCTCTTTTTTAGTTTGATTTATTTATCTGGACATTTATATTGTGAAGTTATTTCTGATTGCTGTTTAATTTTTATATTTGAGAAAAGGTTTTGAATTGAAAAAAAATAATTTCCTCAAAAATTTTCATAAAAATATAAATTTTATGTTTTTTAGGAAACTTGTTTAACAATGATCTCTTTGAATTTTGAGATATAATATTCAAAATTTCCAAACAGTACAGAATCATTTTTCTAATTTCAAAAAAAAACGTTAATTCTGAAAAAGAAAATTGTAATTATCTTTACAAATTTTAAAAGGATTGAGAAAGCAAAAAACAAAATCTTGATAAAAACTCTTCAATTCCTGAAAATTTGTTTTTAAAACTCGAAATTTCGGAAATATTGAAAAAGTTGTGTCAATCGTCCTTCAATGTAAAATTTTGTGAAAAAAAAACACTACTATACCTTTCAAAAATTAAATTTATTTGTTTGTTATTTTCATTACAATTTTTTTTTATGAAAACTAAAAAGAAAAAGCAAGTAACATACGAATTTTAAAATTGAAAAAAAAATAAAAAAAAAATGGGGGATTAATTTTTTAAATAGCAATCGGTCATTAGACGTTCATTATTATTATTATTATAATTCTGTAATTTTGAATATTCTTAAAAATGGCTGGTATGAATTTTAATAGGTTTTTCAGTGTTTTGGAATAATTTTAATTTTATTTTTTCCTAATTTAGTTTTTTTTTTTTTTTTCATAATTTTTTTTAATTGATATTCTTTTTCAACTAAACTATATTCCAAAAAATTGTACACAGTTTAAACAGTGGAAAGAACATCAAAATACTGCACTTTAAATTCAATTTGGAAAAAATTTTGATTTTAACAAATTTTTTCATTTTTTGTATTTTTTGTTTTGTTTCCAATTCCTTTTTTCCAATTCGGCAATCTTTTTCCTTAGATCTGGATTTTTTTTTTTGAAGGTTGATAGGAGTTTAGTGTTGTGTTTGATCAATAGAAAAATCCACACATAATTGGTCGATGGTATCTTATCATTTGATCGATCAACAATTGTTGGTGAAATTTAAACAAATTTACCAATACATTTTTAGTTCTGCTTGTTTCGTAATTTTGGAGCAAGCCGATTTTTATTTTTTCGTTTTATATTTTTTTTCTTTTATTTGGATAAACATGATGACTTATAAAAACATTAATACTATGTGACTTAAATGTGGTTTTATTTTAAGTTTGGAACAATACAATAAATTGAGTTTTTTTTTTTGCCTATTTTTGATTTTGGGTATGTTCAGATTTTTGGAAAGGGGTTTATATCTAAATATATTATTACATAAAAGATTCTAATATTTATTAGCTCTAGTGGGTAATAGACGGATTTTTGGGTCTTTATTAAAACTTCATAAATAATAATTGAAGAATTCGGGAAGTGTTTAAGTTTTATTGGGGTTTTCTGTTTTATCTGTTAAGTGTTCTAGGTTTTTTTTGTGGTTTTCTATTGTATTTGGAAGTGTTCTAGGTTTTTTTTACTTTTTGAAATGGCAAGAAAATTTTAATAAATTTTCGGTTTATTTTAAAAAATAAAAAAAACCTAGAACACTTAACAAATAAACAGAAAACTCAGGAAAACCAAACGAAAATAAATATATTTACAAAATAATCAGGAAAATCAAGAAACCCTAACAGTGCTTTTTCATAATTCAAAAGAATTGAGAAAAATCAAAGATTTTACTCTATTCTTTCAAATTCTGAAAAAGCTAACGGTAATTTTTTTTTAATTCTTGTTTTTGTTATGAAAAATCAATTGATTTTCTAATCAAAACTAAAATTAAAAAAAAAAAAAACTAACAGGAAATAAGAGGAATTAACAACTCCTGGCTTAAATAATAAAATAATATATAAATATATAAAGTTTTTAATAATTGCTAAATAAACAAAGTGGTATTAAAAGAAAATATCTTACAAATAATGGGTTGTATGACATTATAATTGCTGATCCAAAGCTCATTTTCATTTTTTTCAATTGATTTTTTTTTATTCGAATTATTTTCCCAAATTTGTGATTTTGAAATTAAAGTAATTAATTCGGAATATTTCATTAGAAAATAATATATAAATATAATACCAGTGTTATATTTTTCTGTTATATTAATGTACTTTCTAGTTTTCTGTTTCTCGTTTTCTTGCTTCTTTTCATTATTATCCATGTTCTTCTCGTTTATTGGGAATTTTCGTAACTCTTGAGAAAATTTTTCCAAAAATAATCCAATTATTTCTGATAAGGAAACTAAACATTCAATCAAGCCATATTCAATAAAATTCATTAAATTTAATTTTGATCTTGCTAAAAGTGAAATCATCTCTAAACAAATCGCTAGTGTTGGCAAAGGAACCTTTTCTTGGAAAAGTTCAACATTAATATCAGATTTAATTTCAAATTCTATTATCGCGTTTATTGTTTTTTATAGTAAAAAATATAATAACAAAAATGAAAATTTATTAATGAATTTTTAATATTTATAATTTTATTATTGACAATATTTTGATCTTTCAATTTACACTTTTTTTTTCATTGTATTTTGAAAAATAATTAATGTTTCATTTTTTTTTTTTATGATTGGAAAATGATCTAGCGGATTATTAAATGAGTATTTTTTACAATTCTCTCATTTAATCGGGTAACTTTATATTTTTAGTTATCTCTGTATCCCATACAAGAAATTAAAGTATTTTTTACAATTATAAAATAATAAATAGAAAAAAATACAAAATTGTTTTATCATGAATTTGTTTTTTTTTGTATGAAAAATTTCAAATAATAATTATAATCATGGTATATTGAATCAAATCAATTTAAATGTAATGTTTTGTACAATACTTTATTTATGTGAACAGATTTGTGAAAGATATTTGAATTTTAAATCTTGTAAAATTAAAGTGTTTCTATGTTTTTTGTGATAAATGTAATGTGCTTTTTATATTTAAAATTATATTTTCTATTTCTGTGATAATTTCTCAAAAATAGTTTTAGGTCGTTGTTTTTGATATAATAGAATAAGAGAACTTCCATTAAAACAATTGGTATGTAGATCTGATAAGTTCAATTACTAGTACGATTTTCGTTTCCATTGAATTTGAGAAATTTTTTTTGATATTTCATATACACTATCATGTTTTTGAAAATCTTTCTTAATCCCGTGCTAATTGAATTTCTTCTTTATTTTAACTTCTCTATCTAATGTCCAGTCAAACATTATTAATGTGCTTTAAAAAAAAAAATATTTCACAAAATCATAGTTTAATTGTTTTCAAAACATTTTTATTCTAAAGAGTGAATTTAATACTTTAAAAAGAACTTGAATTCTGTTTTAAATAAAGTATATCCAAAAAATAGGAACATTTTTTATTTTTTATATTTCAAACAATACTTTCTTTGCAAGCCGGTTCTATCCGTATATTGGTCAATATCAAATAAACGGGGAACATCAATGCTAATTGAATCAGTATCTATTATATGCATTTCAAAATATGACCATCAAAATATTTCCAAAAAAGGAAAAAAAAAAATATACTTTTTTTGTAAAAAACTAGATTACCATTGTGGAAAAAAAGTGAAAAATTGTTTTTAATTGGGAACATTAATAAAACCTGAAAATTCAAAGTAAGATCAATTAAAAAAAGAATAAATAAATAAATACAGACAAAATAAAGTATTCAACACAATAACAGTTTTTTTAATTCTATTTTTTGGTAGGGGTTTTTTCTTTGATTGATCAATTATTAAAAATTTGTTCAAAAAATTAACTATTTTTGAGATCTCCAAAACCACTCCAATAATTTCGATATGAACGTAGATTTAAATTGTGTTTGTTGGTTTGATTAAAAATAATATAATGGGTTATTATTAAAAGTTAATTGGTTTCTTCTTTTTATTGATTTTACTTTGAATTTTCAGGTTCTATTAATGTTCCCAATGAAAAACCGCGTTTCACTTTTTTTTCCCTGTTTCACTTTTTTTCCACAATGGTTAGGCAAATTCAATAAAAAATGGAAAGTATGGTAAGGGCCAAAAAGGATTTTTTTTATTAAAATTAAAAGATATTTTTCATTCTATATCAAAGTATATCAAGATTAAATCACTTATGAAAACAATTTTTAGTATCAGAATAGAAAAAAATAATCACCAAATTGAACTGGAAAAATTTCAGATAAAATTAAGATTAGAAATCCAAATTGTTCCATTTATTAAAGTAATGTCTTACAAATAAATAAGTTGGACTAACATGTGAGAGTACATTAATGGTGAATAACAATTTTGGATATTTAAATAATTATCATAAAAATTAAGTTTAATAAAGATATTTTTAAATAAATTTGTAATTTTATTTATTTGAATTTGTTTCATCTCTTTATGAAAATTCGATATGGTGATTTAAATAGAACTGAAAAAATCAAAAAAAAAAAAAAAAAATCGGTTTGAATGTGGTAATTTTTCTAGACCAATTATCTTAATTTCATTAAAAACTATTCAAATTTGATGCTATTCAAATATTGATTTTATGTTTAACTTCATATTTTTTGAAATTAAAAAATATAACGTTCATAGAAAGGGGTGTTTGAAATATTCCCGAAAATACCCCAAAATCGAAAATACTCAAAAATTTTCAAACGACACTCACAACTCTTCGAATTCGATCATCCATTATATGTATACTTATAAATTTCTTTTTGTTTAGTTTAATCAAATCTTTTAAATACCAGTTGATATTATTGTTTGTTCGTTGATTAAATTTTATTAATTTTTCTAAATAAGGAAGAGTTAAATTTTTTAATTTTTTAATTTAAATTACAATATTTTCTGAAATTACTATATTTTTAATTTTAAATTCTGTTTTATAAATAAGAATTGGTGTATTTCTGTTTATTTCACATATTCCAGTAATGTAAGAATTAATCCTACATATTTAAAGTAGTTTAAAATTTTTGTTTGATAATTAAAATTTTTGAACCGATAGGTATGTTGATTGGATGAATAATAAATCTTTTAATCATCTAGTTTTTAAATTATTATTGGTTCAGATAATTGTTATTAAATAATTATTTAGAGTGGTTGCTATATGTTTCTTTGGATTGTTTTAAATTATAGACTATATGTGAACTTTTATCCAAATAAATACCTAAAATATTTAATTATTTTTTAAATCTTTTGATATAACTGTTTAATCTTTATTAGGTTTTAATCCAAATTGAAGAATTATTTGATGTATTGAATTTAATTTTTGATTTAAATGATTTCTATTTCCTTTTATAATTATAATTAAATCATCCACAAACATTTGAAAATGGTTTGTTAATGGTATAATTTTTAATAAAAGAAATGTGGAATTCTGGTAGGTTAAATAAAATCGGTGATAAGTGATGTACTTGTAATTCACCAAGCTCTTCTTCTCAATAAAAATTTTTGAAATTTAATTTGGATCTTCCTTATCGAACTTTGAGATAAAATTCATTTTTTTGATTTGTATTAAAAAATACATGAGATCCCAATAGCCCCTGAACCTGAAATTCCGATAGCCCTTAAGAATGTACGTTCTAAATGAATTCTTCAGATATATTACAATACCTTCCTTTTAGATTGATCAAGGTGAATTTGATCTTTTATTCAAAGATTCAAATAAATTATTTTTACAAAAAATGTTATTTTTTTCGTTTTTTACTTTTGGTTTCTACTTTAAAACCTCGATCATTTACCAAGTCCTTAAAAATACATATTTCGAAGATATTTATTCATTTAGTTTTTCATAAAAGTCAGTTATTGGTATTAAGGTACTAAATTAATAAAATTGAATAATTTCCCCATAAATCAATACTGCTCTTCATTCACTGCTTTGTTGAGAAGTAGAAACCAAAAGTAAAAAACGAAAAAAATAACATTTTTTGTAAAAATAATTTATTTGAATCTTTGAATAAAAGATCAAATTCACCTTAATCAATCTAAAAGGGTGGTATTGTAATGTATCTGAAGAATTCATTTCAAACGTCCCCTTTTATGGGTTTTCGTGATTTTAAATAAGATTATTCATATTTATGTTTTTAAATATCTTTTTTTACAATTACCATTCCCGAAACAATTTTTGAAATGGATTAAAATTATCAAAACGGTTTTAATTGTAAAGCAGTAACCACATAACTCGGAAAATTTTTTCAAAAAAAAAATCTCAAAATTTTGTATTTTTGAAATACACTCACAGAATAAACATTATTATACATAACAATTTTGAAAAACGGTTTACAACTTTATTAGATATTAATGAGAATTGCAAAAAAAAAAAAAAAATGAAAATTTTGAGTAATATTTATTTCATTTTTAATTGTAAAATTTTTGAATTTTTTATTTGAATTAGTGGAGAGATTATTTGAATCTATTTTTTTAATAGTCTAAAAAGAATCATATTTTTTTAATTTTAAAATCAAATATTTCTTTCAAAAGATATCACTAAATTAAATTGAAAAACTGATTTTTTTTCTGTTTTTGTAATATTTTTTATCATTTTATTTTTTTCATGTTTTAGTTTTAATATGTCTTAATATACGGGAAGAATAGTTTTTTTTAAAAGAATTTGTTTTAATGAATATAAACATCTAGATTTGATTAGAATATTGTTAAAATCAACTCTTGATTCTTTATTTTGGTTCAACAAACCCCCATAATCTTTTGCTGAAAATTGAAAAAAAAAAAAAAATTTCAAATGTTTTATTATTTTTTAGTTACAAAAATCAAATAAATTTAAAGGGCAGTCAAAAGAGGAGTGGAAGAAGCTTGTTTTGTGGAAATTCGAATAAATAAAGAAAATCATTTTATTTTTTTGTACAAAAAGAAATCCCAATAAATTTTTTTGTAAATTCCATTTGAATTTTATGCTGATAAGAAACACAACTCCTGTTTTTTTGTACCGAGTGGAAAACACTCCACCAAAACAAAAACAATTTTAAAACCAAAATTGAAATTTAAACTATTCTTTCTATGGGTTGAGACAATAAATTTCTCTTTTTTGTTATTTTCTTCAACCAAAAAAAGATAAAATCTAACTATTATCAGTCATTCAAGTTACATGTGGTTTTATTTCCTCTATGTATTTATAATTTTTAAAGCCCACTTGGTAATAAATAGTCTCAAAAAGTAAATCTCATGAATGGAAATGGGTACCAAATCCCAGATGTCTAATAAAAATTTAATTTTTGAATGAAAAATTTCAATTTCAAATTCTTAAGCATAAAACTTTATTTAGTTTAGGGTAAGACTGGAAAACGGGATTTAATTGTTTTTTTTTGAAGTGAAATGGTTGTTTTCCAAAAAATTATTCCAAAAAAAATAAATAAATACCATTCTTATTTTTCCAAAAATTGTAGTATTGCAAGGCATTTCGTTTTTTAAAAAAAATCTATTTTGTATAAATCTCTTATGATCAAAAAAAAAAAAAAACAGAGTATCTAAACTTTTTTAACCTTGTTAAATTCAAATTTCGACAAGTAACTCTTCATTCAATTCTAAATTATGATATTTTTTATTTATGTTTTCGCAATAAGCAAAAAATGTTTCAGTTTATTATCTTTGATTTTTTTTTCTTTTATTAGATAATTGATCAACATTTCCCATTCAATTTTTAATTCTGTAATTTTGCAATTAAGATTGAAAAATTTTTATTTCAGATTCTCAAGTACTTATCCAACTATTGTCATAACCAGAAGAAAAAAAACAATATCTTCACAAGATCATTTGATCTTGATAATCTTGAGTTCTATTAATTTGGTTCTCTTTATTTTGGAAACTTTGAGATTAAATTGATTTTTTTTTCATTAGGAAATAAAAGTAAGAAAAACGTATTAGTCGTGATTGTCATCCCGAATTAATTTTTTTCAAGATCTTGGGTTTTTACAAGAAATAATGGCTGTTATATTTTTGAGGACTTGATTGAAAAATTTTCATATTTAAATTGGAAAAAGATAGTCTTCACTTAAGAGTCAATATTATTTTTGGTGTCAATTACTGGAAATTCGAAAAAATAAAAAATACGGAAATTGTAGCGAAAGAGATATATATTCCCTGTTTTTTTCTGCAAATTGTTTTAACGTTTATTATTTTTTCTTACTTAATGTTCAATATAAAGTCAATTCATTGTAACTACTTATTTCAAAAAAAAAAAATACCCCAAAAATAGGTATTTTTTTCAACAGTCCGAAATTTTGAAAAAGGGGGGTATTCGAATCTTAATAAGTTTATTAGCTAATCTTTTCTTAATTACATAAAATGATCTTAACTTTGAAAAAATAATTTAGAAAAGATGTATATCTGAAATCCAATATGTTGTTTTGGCTAACTTTAATTTTCAGAATTTATTTTTTCCTTGTAGTGATACCATCTTTCAATAAAACTGATTTGACAATTTTTTCCTGGTCAGTTTGAAGAAATAACCTAAATTTTCCGAATTTTTTGGTGGGAATCGTTTTTTTGAATGGCAGTTTTGTTGGGCAGCACCTAAAGATTCTCATTTATTATTATTTGTAGGATTATTGTTGTTTTGTTTTGTTTTTTTTTATTTTAATTGAGTTTTTGTTGAGAGTTCCACCTTGCCTCCTCTTGGACAACGTTCATATTTTGATTACACTCGTTCTTTTGTAATAAAAAAAAATCGGTGAATTCTTCAAATCATCTTCTTTCACCAAAAGAAACAGGACATATTCGGAGAAGTTAAACAAATTTTTTTTTTTTTTTTTTGTTTTTTTTTTTTATTTCGAAAACAAGCGTTTTGAATAAAGTTTTTTTTGTATTCTAATTATAAAATCTAAAATTCTCGATCGTTATTCCACCAAAAGTTCATTTGATCAAGTGAATATCTGAAGACGTATGTACGTATTAATTTCTACCCCTTAATCACAAAAAAATAATCTTTTTTTTTGTTGAACAGTAAATTCTCAAAAAAAAAAAAAAAAAACTTAAAAAAAAAGGAAAAAAATTTTTTTTTAGATTGATCTCGTTTTTTGTTTTGTCCAAAATTTCAAATAAAATCTGCTTTTGTTCTTTCTTTTCAATGAATTAAAAAATTAAATTAACATTGTTTTCCAAAAATAAATTTCTCAACAAGGATAATCTGAAATCATGAGAAACGTGGATTTACAAACTGTGTGTTTTTAACTTTGATAAAAAGGTGTCTTCAAAAAGACAGAAAAAACTCAATTTTTTTTTCAAAATTTTTTTGAAACAAGATGCAAAATGGATTAAAAAAGTGATGAATTTTAAGAATTTTGGTGGTTTGATTAAAAAAAAATAATACCATTTAAAAAAGTTTGGCGAATATACAAAAGATTCCTCAGTGTGTAAACAATTAATTCAGTTGGGTGTGCGTTATCTTTTTTAATTTCTTGTGAAAAGTTGTTGTTGATTTGTTTTTGTTTTTTTTTTGTTGTCTTTTTGTTTTGGCTTTTTCTGTTAAAGATATTTTCAACCCTTCGGTTTGTTGGTGACCAGTTGGCGTAAGCGTCTATGAAACAATTTGAAAAAGAACAATACCAATTCACACAATTAATCTTTTTTGTTTTTTTGTTATTTAATTTTTGAAATATTTTCAAAAAAAAATAATTATTAAATAAAAAGGAATGGTTTTAAGTTGTGGATCCCAAAGAAAAAAGGAAACAATTAGATCAAACAGATGTTTTTTGTTTTTTTTTTAATTCCCACAGATTAGATAGTTCCTTTCCTAAGGTTTGGTGTTTTGTAAAGGAAATTGGATCTTTTCGAAAATTGGATGAAAAAACATTTTCAACAATTGATTGGTTAAGTGAAAAATGCTCGATTTTGATTGACTTTTTCTTAAAAACCCGTTTTAAAAAGGACATTTTTGGGTAGTTTGCTTGTTAAACCAATTTTTCTTTTTTTGGAATTTTGAAAGAAAATGGTGTTTAATAAGAAAAAAATGAATACCAGTGATTTTTAAATTTTGTTTTCAATTTGGGTTGTGAGTTTATTAAGTTGAGAGCGGCCAACTGTTATGGAGCGATATTTGGGGTTTATGGAATTGAAATTTTATGATTATTTTCTAAAAACGTTTATTATTTAAATTTTCATATCCTTTACCTTGTAAAGTTTGAAGTTCGACAAGAACAAACAAGTTAAATTATAAGCCTCACAATTGTTTCAATTGGAACAAAATAATTTTCATCAATAAAGATGACGGAAAATTAGTTTCTCACTTGTAAGAATTGCACTTTTGAAAATTTCTTGTTACAAAAACAAAATATCAAAATCTTTATTGATTCTCAACAATTCACAATTATGAATATTTGACACACTTGGTACTTTTTTGTTGAGAACCATTTTTATGAGTCTTTTTTTCCAAAAAGGAACAATATTTTTTCATTATGATAATCAAAAATCTTCAGTTTTTTCTCAAATTAACAAATTGTCGTAATGGGGTTGTCAAGTGTCTCTAGGTAAAATTTAATTTGGTGTCCTGAGAAACATTTTCTTTCCGAAATAAATAACAGCATTGAGGAAATAAGCAATCTATTTATAATTTTTATTGATTTTAATAAAACTAAATCGCGTTAAATGTATCCAAAGAATTTCTTTCTTCCATACACTCGCTTGAGGTGTGAACTTTTTTTCAGTGGAAAAACTTGAGAAGTTTTGATTTGAATTATTTTTCACTCGTATGTGTAATACCCTTTCTATTCTTTTTTTTTTTTCATTTAGTATCCAATTAGGGTGGCTTCAAATAAAAACAAAAAGACTGAATTTTTATTTTGGTCCATTCTTAAAACTTTTGGGAAAAATAAATTCATTTTGTATTCATAAAGACAAAAATCATTATGTTATGAGGTGTTAACCACTCCAATCAAAATTTAAGATGAAGAGAGAAAAATACTTGAGACTTTTTGATTGGTTTAAGAGTATATTACCTTTGTTAAAATATAGAATACAGAAAAGTTTAATCTGTGTTTCAAAATAAAAAGCATGTTTTTTTTGTTAAAGAAGACCTATAGATCAACCAATCAAAGAAATCAACAATAAATCCGAATTAAATATGGAATTGGTTTCTTAAAGTTCTATTATTTAAATAGAAAATCTAAAAATGAAGGATAAAATGTTGAAAATTTATCTCAAAAAAGAGAGAATATTTTTCTCAAAATTTAAATATCACAAAAAAAACAAAAAAATTTTAAAAAAGTTGAGGAAATTTTGAAAAATTTTAAACAGATTGTATTCCTAATTTAAATTTTACTGAAAATATCAGGGAGTTTAATTTCAAAATTGACTCAACTTCGGTATAATGTTGGTTAGTAAATTGGATATAACATTGGAACATCAAGATAAAAAAGCAGGGATTAAATTTTTAAACATGTATTATAGTTGTTTTAAAGGCATTTTTTTGATCAATGAATTGAAAAAAATATTAGACATGAAAATAACCCCGGCCAAGAAATTTAATTGTTAAAACCATATTCGGTGTAAAAACAAAAATGGCAATTTTGAATTTTGATTTTTTTTTCAATCTGCTTTTTTCAAAAAATTCATGAATATAAGGCTGTCTGAAATGTAAAAATGGTTACTATTCAAACTTTGCAGAATACTTGGTTCCAAACTATAACTTAAAGATATACCAAAAAAGTTAATTAAAAAAATTCTCAAAAAAAAAATGATTTTTTTTGCTTTTATAACAACTAGGGCTTTAATATTTGGAAAATTTTTACGAATTAATTTTTTTAAAAAGAATTCTTTTTTTAACTTTGCAAATTTTTTATGAACCCAGTAATAAACACGCCCAAAAAATTCATCAAAGTGGGGATATCTAGAATATCCTTATTTAATTGTTTGATAACCTAAAGTGGACCAACTTTTTTTTTGGAAAACAATAGAGTTTTAGAGGGGTTTGCTATGAAATTGGAAAAGGATATTTTGATTATTATTTTTTGATAGATTGAATCGTATTTAGAACCATTGTAATTCAATTAGTCATGATTCTAATAAGTCCCGAGTTATAATTAAAAAGGTTTGATCCTTTAAATAAAACTAAATATTCTTAAATAACACTACAAATTCCCAGATATTAACTTTTAAAAATCGTGTCCGAGGATTATTTTAGTTACAGTATTTTTTTCATACAATAATTCAATTGCTAACAGGTTCTTATTAAAATTATCAAAGATAATTGACTTTCTAGATTCCAAAAATATTTTTTTCACATTTCAAATATACGTGGGGTTTTAAACATATATTATTTTTTTACCCCTTTTAATCCAAGTAACTGATATTTGAATACAACCGCTTTAAACATGTTTGAAAATTCTCAGTGAAACAAATTTATTTTTGGGTTTATGGGAAGGAAATTTAGAAGTGAGAAATTTTATCTGATTTTCTTTTGGCATTTATTCAGACTTTTATTTTTTTTAAGGACTCGTGGTTCACACAAATTACTAAGAAATATAATAAAAAGGGAGAAAGAAATGATTACAAAATTAATATCTATTTTTCAAAATCTATGAATTAAAGAAAAAGTGGAAAAAGAAAATAGTATAATAATATTTTTCTTAATACCATCCAAATAACCATAAAAACAAAAATAAAACACAAAATATACTAGGATAGTTTTTCATAGCTCTTTATCTTCTTATTGCTATTGTAAAAAAAAAAATTACATATCAAAAAAGTGGGACACTTTTTTTGTCAAAAATTTAAAATTTAATTACCAACATTAGTAAAACTGATCCAAATCACAAGGTTTTTTTAAAGGTAATAATTCAGATCACGTATAAAACCTTTTTAGAAGTAGACCATCTAATAAAAATTTTCCTGATATCAATTGTAAAAATTCAATTAGAATGTATTAAAAAATCAAATTCTTCATTTCAGATTGTAACAAGTGGGAAAAATATGTAAAAAGTACATTTTTTGGACAATTCCTTCCCAAAAAATAAGATCTCGAACTTCCTTCTAGGATAATAATTTTTTATCAATCATTCCAAATAGATATTTGATTTTGAACATTTGTTATATTCAAGAAAAATGGATCAAACTTTGTTAATAACGATAATTTATTTCTGAAAATAACATTAAAAGTATATTTGTTATTTGACACAGATTTTTACTCTTTTTCACAATTTCAAGATCATGTAATTTTTTATTTATTTGTTATTAAATATCTTAACACCTTTTTTTCTGGTAACGAAAGTCTTAAGTTTAAACAACAAAAAAAATGACAATTTAGACTTTTTAAAAAAATTAAAATATGATTACTTCTGTTTTGTTGTAGCTGATACCAATACAACAATTCCCAAAAATTTTTGTCTTTTCCATTACTCCAAAAAAGTGTTTTTCCTTAATTATTTTGATCGTATCACCTTAATTATAAAATGGAATATTTATGATGAATTTCCAAATCACCTTAAAAGCTCAAGTGATGTATCGTAAGGAAATGTAGAAATATTTAAGTTGACTCAATTTTTAAGAAAACTATTTCGTTTAAAGGTAAAACAGAAAGATGACAAAGTTTGGTTCAGAGTGTTTCGTTGAAAATGAACCATTTGTACCTTTATTGATCTTCATTTTTTCTATTTTATTTTTTTTCTTTTTTTCTTTTCATCCAAAAGTATGATTTTTTTTCGATCTTTTTTTAAAAACCAATATTACCAACGATATCTTAATTTTCACCCTCTTATATGATAACACCACACCATCCAACAATAGTGACTACTTATTGGGGATCAAGTTTGTTAGGTTGTTTTAGCAACCCAAAAATTTGTAAATACCATTACTCACTTCTTTTTTTTTATATTTTTTGCTCGATCCTTTTTGAATTCACTTTCCTTGTTTAAAACTCTCGTTTTTTTTTTGCTTTTTTTCATTCTTTTTGCTATTTAACTCAAACCAATTTCCGAAATAATCATGGTATTTTGAACGAAAACACTTTTTTTTTAAAACAACCATTCAAAAAATTGAAATTTCAATTAAAAATGTATATACACTGACACTGAAAAGGCTTAATGACACTCTTCTGTATGCCATGCCAACTGGCCAAAAACAAAGCATCTGTTGATCAAAGAGAATGCACTATTTGTGATTGTCTTTGTAAGGATTCTTTCTTTCTTTTTTTTTTTCAATCTTTCTTTTTTCTCTTTATATTTTGTTTTTAATTTTATAACTCCTGGGTAACTCAACCATGACTCTTTTATCCCAAAAAAAACATTTTGTTTTTCTTCAAACATTTGATCAACCATTGGGTGTTTTGATTAAAATCAAAAATTTATTTTTCTACTTTTCTGATTTTGTTAAAACAAATCAAAACAAAGGTGGCCCACGAGAATATTTCACAAGACAACAAATCAGAAGTAAATATGGATTTGAACAAGCTACTTTGATGGACTGTATTGTTACAGGACCTTGTCTTCCTTGTGCTGTTTGCCAAGACGTACAAAATTAATTCCTTTTTTTTTTTTCCATTATTGCTCCCTAAATTAACCATTATATTCAATCTTTCTTTTTATTTTAACCAAAATTAGGCACGCGAAATTGAAGACAGAGGATCAATGGTCATATAAATTGTTTAGTTAATTTTATTTAACAAATTTATTTTGTTTGTGGATCATAAAAAGGAAATAATTCAAACAAAAAAAAAATTTGATTGAGACTTTGTTCGTGTTTATTTACATATTTCTCTTAATTTTCTGTTTTTTTTTTCTTTTTCTTTTTGGTTCTTTTGTTATTCCTAACACACACAAAAACTTCTCACAGAAATAAAAAACATTTTCAAGAATGAAACAAATTCATAGCCACTTTAAAATTAATGAATGTTTTTCTTATCATTTTTCATCTTTTTTTTTTATTTTTTGAATATTATTTCCTTCAAATCTATTAGACGGTTTCAAATCAATAATAAATAATCCACAACTATTAATCTATTATTTTTTAAACAACAATCAATAACCTGCGATCATACTTGATATCCTATACCCTTTTAAATAATATTAATTATAATTAACAAATAACAATTTTGTATTGATCATTAAAAATTGGTACACCAAGCCGATTTTAATAAAGTGTCACTAAAAAGTTTTCTATGTTCCTACAACCAAAAAGGCACAAAAAATTTAAGAGTCAAAAAAGATAAATACTTTTAGTTTTATTCAATTTTGAAGAATTTATGAAATAGAGAATTTCTTAATAATGAGAACAAAAGGATACAATTCATGAAACTATTAAAAAAAATTGAATATTATTGTAAATCGGATGAAAAAAATACTATAAATTAACCTAATTATTCCTTAAAATATTGTTTTGTTTGCCTCCGCCTCAAAAGAACACATGTTAAAATTCGAAAAAATCAAAAGAAAATCGATAAAATCTAACCAAAAAATATTTCGAAAAAGTAAATTCAAATCTCTTTTATTTTTTCTTGATTAAAAAGAGTGTTCTTGTAACAAAGTAGGTATATTTTATTATTTTTGAAAATTTTAATTGTTGAAAAATTTCTAAAAAAAAAAGATTTTTTGATGTGTACCACAGAAAATTGAAACTTTAAAACAAAATACGATTCACTGCTCTATTTGTGTAATGTAAAAGCGAACCCAAAGTAAATCAGAGTTGAATCGTTATTTTTTCAATTTTTGGAACATTTTTTTTTATATTCTATATTTTTGGTTTTATTAAAATATCTTTTGGATCTAGAAATGTGTTGATTGGAATGTTTGAAATTAAGCAAAGAACAAACCAAAAAATAAAAGAAAAGAAGGTGTATATTTACAACAAATCTTTTCTTTTTTCGGATACCAAATAAGAAAGATCAACTTTTCAGAAAAACTTGTTGAAATCAAAAATCGAAAAAAGAAAAAAAAATTCATCAAAGTCTATTTTTAAAGATATTTTTTCCTTAATCTTCGTAATTTGAATGGATTCAAATAAATTATTACCTTGAATTTCTTCCCCGCTTACTATTTATTATTATTTACAAAAATATTTTTTTACAAATTTGTTTTCAAAATTCTTTTTTTCAAATATTTTTATCTAAATAATTTAAAATAAAGAATTTGGTTTCAAAAATTAAAGAAAAAGGATCAGATTATTGAAAACAATAAATAAATAAGAAAATTTCAACTCAAAGAAAAAGAAAACATGGGGAGTAAAAATTATAAACAAGATTCAGATTATTCTGAGTTTTCAATTTAATACATACTAAGTAATTTAAAAACCAAACAAGTCACATCCAATAAATCTTTATTTCTCGAGAGGAATTCTCAAAAATATCCAATTTTCAAAATCAAATCTGAACTCGAAAAATTAAATGATTTTTGGAATTAAAATCATTTTTGGGAAATTCAGGAGAAATTGAAAATATCAAAAATTTGTTTCACAAAAATCAAATAAATAAAAAAGACCGAGTAAAGAAGAAGGAATTATTTTAAAATGTTACAGAAAAAACCAATAAAAAAATAATTATTTTATATTTTTTTTTCTTTAACAATTTTTTTTATTATTTTGATTTTCATTTTTTATTTGGTATAAAAATATATTCTGATAGTATATTTTTCACTTCCATATTTATCAAAAATTTTTTATATTTTGTTTAAGGAAATATTTAAATAATTTAGTTTCAAATAAATGGTGTAACTTGAAATTGGAAAAATTTACCTATCCGCTTAAAATCCGAATAATATAGGTTTACACCAAGTTATTTTATAAAAAAGTTATGTTTTTTTTTTCTGTTACTAACAACTTTTTTGATCTTCAACTTGGTTACAACCCAGTTTTTAAGTTTTTAAACTATTTTATTTGTAATAAATTTGATTTATCCCCTCAAAATATTTTATTGTAAATCCCCTTTTTCACAATATGAGATTTTTCCTTTTCGGGGGATGTATAAAATATATTAAATTATTGAAAATTATCTTCTATAGAATTTCCCAACCTCTGAAAATTATTGTAGAATCTAAATAATCCAATTAATAATAGCAGTACATCTAATATCATAAATAACATTATATTTTTAATATTATGTACAAAAAATAAGCCAGATTCGCCCTTTTGAACTGAATTGCTCTTATGAATAATAAAAATTTAAAGCTTTTTTTGTAATAAACAGATTCTTAATAAATAATTAGGAATGTGGGGAGTGCTTTTGAGTTATACCAAGTGTCATCGAGTGACCATCTTTTCGAGCATTTAAAAATAATTGAGGCAAATATTTAATTTTACTACATTCTTATGAATTCTGGAAAATCTAATAGTAGTTATCTCGGGATTTTCTACCTGATTCTAGAAATCTATTATTTTTCAGAATCAATAGAAAACAAAAAAAAAGTTAACAGTTATTTTTTTAATTCCCCCCCCCTTTTTTTTTTTTGTTAATTAAATCAATTAATGTTCAAATCAAAACAAAAATTAATATAAAACCCAACGATGTTTTCCCAGAATTCAAAAGAATAGATAAAAAGCTATTATTTTATTCAAATATGTTAAATTCTGGAAAAAATGATAGTTTTTTTTATTTTAATTCGTAATTCCATTATGATATATATATAAACCCCTTCCAAAAATTTGGACACGCCCAAAATCAAAAATAGGCAAAAAAACCCAATTTATTGGATTTTTCCAAACTTAATATTTAAAAAAATATTTAAGTTACCCAGGATTAATGTTTTTATAAGTAATCAATTTAATCTAAATAAAAGAAAACAATATAAAACTCAAAAATAAAAATTGGAGTGCTCATAATAATGAAAGGAGCAGAACAAAAAATGTATTGGGAAATTTGTTTAAATTTCACCAACAATTGTTGGTCGATCAAATGATAAGATACCATCTTCCAATTGTGTGGTAATTTTTCTATTTAAAAAACTCAACACTATCCTTCTATCAACTATTGAAAAAAATTGTAAATCTAAGGAAACAGATTACTAAATCGAAAAAAAAGAAAGGACATGAAAACAAAACAAAAAATGAAAAAATTGGTAAAATCAAAATTATTTCAAAATTTAATTGAAAGTGTAGTATTGTTATTCCTTCAACTGTTTGAATGTGTGTACAAAATTTTGGAAAATAGTTTTTATTTATATATATATATATATATATATATTATTAAGTTTTCGACAATCCAAAAGAATTTAATACAAATCAATGATTTTGCTCAATTCTTTCAAATTAAAAAAAATGCAATGTTCAGTAAAAGGAGTTAAAATCTGTAATTATACAATTAAAATATAATGAGAAGCAATTTTAAATCCAAAAAATAATATCTATTTAATTCAATAAACCGGAAATATCTATTAAATATTTTCCTTTTTTTTAAAGATTTCTAATTTTTTTTTCGAACAAGAGAAAATTTTGTTGTGAAAAATTATAATCTTCAATAAACAATTTATAAAATCATTTTGTTGATAAAGGTTACAACCAAGATTTATATATAATTATCATACCCCCCAATACTAAAAGACAAATTTAATAATTCAAGCTTGATTTATCGAATTCAAAATTGAAATTTTACAATGATTTATAAAAGATTTTTTTTGAAAGCTGGACACAAATTTTGTTGCATTTCTAATGAAATAAATAGTTTCAAAAATTTACCTTGTTTTTTTTCTTAGTTCTTAGTGGGCTCTCTAAAGGTTCATTTAATTTCTTAATTTTTGAAAAAAAAAATGTAATAATCAATTCTTTGATTATATATCAAAAAAAAGACTTTTTACTTTGGAATTGAAAAACTCTTGGGTGTGAAATTTTTGATATTTTAGGAATAAAATGGTTTGACAGCTCACAGACTGATTAAAAATGAGACAAAAAACAATGTAAAAAAAAGTTATTTTAAAGAAATTATCAATTGCTTAATCATTTTTTCCAAAAAATATCCAACAACACCTTAACAACAGAAAATGAATGAAGTCTCTAAGAAACTCCAATACAACTCAATTCTCAACACTAACCCAAATTATCAAATCAATAGTTTTTATTCGATCCCACAAGATCGTTTTCCAGCTTTTGGTCGTTCATTTAATAATTTCCCACGTAATGTAGACTTTTCACCTGAAGGATCTTTATTTTGCTCAACAAGTGAAACTGGCTCTTTAGCCATTTATGATTTACAAAACCTGAAGCAAAAAAAGCCAATACAGCAATTTTCTTTAACTACACCAATTATTTCTTTTAGTTGGAGAACAGACTTTTCAAGAAGCGACGAATCAAAATGCCAATTGATCTTAACTACGAGCAAAGGGCCAATTGAATTATGTAACCCCATTACAGGCGAAAAAATAGTTGACTTTGATCCAACAGCACAGGATCAATCAAAAGATTTGACGTATTCCTTGGAATGGGGCAAAAACTTGAATTTACCACCAAGATTTTATTCGGGGCACAGAAAAACCATCAAAATATGGGACATTGGAAGAAGAAGGATTGTTGCTACAAATCGGATAAAGTGTGGGCCAGTCTCTGAACTAAAATTTAATCAAAGTGGCGAAATACCGCTATTGGCGGCTGGTACCTTTTCTGGCAAATTATTTTTATTGAATCCAAAAAGATTAACACAACTTTCCTCTCTCCAACTCGACTCAGGAATTACGTGTATTCGCTTTTCCAAGTGTGGGAATTATATCTTTGTCGGTACAAGGAAAGCAGAGGCAATTGTTTGCTATGATTTAAGAAATTCAACGCAGCCTATGTTTCTTTTGGAAAGACATTCGGAAACCAACCAAAGGCTAAACTTTGATCTTGTTCCAGGTGGGCGATATTTAATTTCAGGAGACAGCAAAGGTAATATTCTAGGTTACGATTTAGTTGATGTTAAGAAAGTTTTCCAATTCCAAATCCAAAGCAAACAATCAGTTAATTCTGTGAGCTGCCATCCTTATTTAGATGGAGTCTTTGCAACCTCAATCGGTGAAAGAATCTTTTTAAAACCCTGGAAAGAAAAGAAAGACCAGTTTAGTACTAACAAGAAACAACAACCTGAATTTCCAATTGTTATATGGTCGATATCTGAAATTAATTCAGAACAAAAAGAAGAAGGAAAAGAAAAAGAAATAGAAAATGAAGAACAAAAAGAAGAAGGAAAAGAAAAAGAAATAAAAAATGAAAACGAAAAAGAAATTGAAAAAGAAATAGAAATAGAAATAGAAATAGAAAAAGAAGAACAAAAAGAAATTGAAAAAGAAAAAGAAAAAGAAAGAGAAAAAGAAAAAGAAATTGAAAATGAAAGAGAAAAAGAAAACGGTAGTCAAACTATCAATGAAATTAAAAAAGAAAATGAACAAAAGCAAAAACAAGATCTTGAAATTGAAAAAAATAATGTGAATGAAATTGAAAACAATAAGCAACAAAGACAAGAAATTGAAATTGAAATTGAAATTAAAAAAGAAAACCAAACTAAAATCGGAAAAGAAAAAAATACTATGGACAAAATTAAAACACAAAATGAACAAAAGCAAAAACAAGATCAAAAAGAAATCGAAAAGAAAATTGATGATCAAAAGATAGTTTGTAATGAAAAAGATCAAGAAAGACCGTATTTTAGAAAACCAGATATTGAAAAAAAAACAGAAACTAACGTAAATCCAAATCTTCAAACAAAATATGACACAAACAGAAAGAACAATGAACGCCTTGATGAAAAAAAGTCAAATGAACAAGATCTAATAAACGAGATTAGCTCATCAGACAAAATCCAATCTGGAATAGATATGAATACCATAACAGAAACGGATCTTGAAATGAAAGTCGAAAATATTCAAGACAAGAACTCAAATGGCGAAGAAGAAAATAGTGAGCAAGTATAATTAAATGAATTGAATCAAATTGTAACACTGAAGGAAAAACTGAAAATTATATTCGGCCCGAAATAGATTATTATATTTTCGATTTTAAATCAAATAATTTATTAAGTCAAATTATTAGAAATTGAAAATTGAATTTATCAGAGGGACTCGTTCTTACATATAAAACCAAATTTTAATTCGAAAATATGATAATTTCAGCAAATAAAAAGAAATCCAAATTCAAAAATAAATTAAAAGAATTATATCTCTGCCATATCTTGAAAAATTAATAAAATTCAATCAAAGAATCAACAATAAAACCAATTGGATTTCAAAAAATCTAAAGATTCTTAAAAAAGAAATTATTAATTACAATTATAATGAGTTGCTAAATTCTACCAGCTGGAAGTGTGGTTTGTTTTTTTTTAATTTTAGAAATAAAAAGAAAATTTCAAAATTTTTCTTTTTATTTTTAAAATTTAAAAAAAAACCCGATAGCTTTTCTTGGGTATTCTTTTAATTGGAAAATCAATAAATTTCGTTAGGTTTTTTTACTTTAGAAATAAACCGAAAATTTTAATAAATTTTCTGTTTATTTCTAAAGTAAAAAAAAACCTAGAACACTTAACAGATAAAACAGAAAACCTCAAGAAAAGCGCCTTTAGGTTTTTTTTTTTACATTTCAAAAATTTAAAAAAAATTAGGCCTTTGACGACACCCCACAAGAATATTTTAAAACAAATAAAAACCAAAATTCTTTTTTTGTAACCCAAAAATATTTAAGTTATCCTTCAAGTTCAATAATTCTAAAATTTAGGACGTTTACTAACTGCTTAAATAGATATTACTACGCAATTAGGAAAAATTCAAAAAAATTGTGTCCTTTATGTTCAAAATATAAGCAAAAGGAAATAATAGAAAATATTGATTATTTTATATGAATATACTCCTCCTATGAAAAAGATAGATTAATATTTTTATTACAAACTAAAAGAAATAAACTTTAATGAAATAATATTAAGCTGTGATAATCCAAACTATTTTCGTTCATTAACAATCGTGAAATCTATGATTTTATGCTTAAATTTCGAAAAGGTAATTTAAGTATAAGGGTATTTAGAGTTTAAATGACACTTCTTCCCCAATAAAAAAAAAAAAAATCTTTTTTTCAAAAACAACTCAATTTTTACAAAATGAAAACAAGAAGAAGAAGAAGGAGAAGAAGAAGAAGAAGAAAGAGAAGAAGAAGAAGAAGAAGAAGAAGAAGAAGAAGAAGAAGAAGAAGAAGAAGAAAGGAATTGAAAAAGAAATAGAAAAAGAAATAGAAAATGAAAAAGAAGAAAAAGAAGCAAAAGAAAAACAATTCTAATCACGCCAAATTATAATAAATTGCTGTTTAAGACGTTGGAAATTGGAAAACTGATTTTGGATTTTAGTGTTGTCTCATCAATGTTGGTATATTAGAACTAACTGTAAAAGAAAAACTATTTAAAAATAAATTGAAATAAAATCCTTTGTTACAATTTTTTAATAAATATAAAAGATTTATAAACAAGATTCAATTTCACTTTATTCTCCTTTTAAAATCGTATTTTCAATAATTAGGATTTCATGAACCAATGAATATATACAATTTTTTTTATAATAAATTGGGTAAAAAATTGATTTTGTGTATTTTAATGAAACATCATTTCAATCAATCTATTAATAATTTCCAAATGTGAAATGAGAAAAATCTTATTTAGATTTTAAAAAAAAAATTAAGAAGAATAAGAAAAATAAAGCCTACAATAAGAATTTTAATGAACTATTGGGAATTAAACTTGTTAAAAAAAAATATTTCAGATTCAATAATATTTTTATCAATAACAAGGTATTAAACGTAAATATTTTATATTTTCTATTTTACAAGAATATCTAAATAATTTATTTTGTAAAAAAAAGTAGTCTCCTGAAAATATTATTTTTAAAAAAATATTAATCTCATAAAAATGATAATTTTGAGGAAAAAATCATTCTTATAAAAAAAATCCTAATGTATATATACATTAAATTGAATTACAACACTCAATTGATTGAAATACTATGTGAAAAAAAATTCCATAAATAAAAATTATAATATGGGCTTAAAATAATGTAAATTTATTATTTTGTGAAATTATTATTTCTGAAATTTCTAATCAACTGTACTGGTTTAATAATTGGCGTGAAACAGATAAAAATTTATTTTTAATAAAAGTTTTCAGAATATTTTTTTATTCTCCATCTAAATCAGTTTTATTAAAAATGAAAAATTTTAGTAATTTTCAGAAAGTGAAAACTAAAAACAATTATTTCAATAAGCTATTTTCAAAATAGTTGGGCAAATTTATTTTCCAATATCTTTATTAAACACAATAACCAGAGAACTATTTAAATATATATATATAATTATTAAGAATCATTTATTGGTTTTTAATAAAAATTCAATTTACTTTTCAGAACTACATTATATGTCCCTACGAAACAAAAAACACTAAAAATGGAAAACTGATCAAATACTTTCCATTAATACAATTAAAAAAACTAAATGAAAAAATTAAAATAAATAAAGTTTCAATTTAACTTTTTCTTGAAAACTTTTTTTGCCAAAATCATTAAATTCACACTTGAAATTATGTATATTTTTAGATCCAGTCTCTTGTTTTAACTCATTTACTAAAATAAATTCTAAATTCTGGGAATTTTCTTTTCACAAAAGGCACTAATTTGGTCCTCAAATGTTTTTTTTTAGTTTTAAATGGCCAAATTAAAAAAAAAAGTTAAACTAAAAGGATAAACTCTTTGGAAAAGCATTCTAATTTAAAATATTAACTTATTCTTTGATTTCAAACTTTTCTCAACCCCAATTTTTCCAAAAAAAAATAAAAAAGTGCACAGTAATTTCAAAAAATAATTTTGATATTCAAAAGTTGAGAGTGTTTTTATTCTAAAAAAAAAATATCCCAATGGTTAATTGAATTAAGTTATGAAACTTAGATTTCGAAAAAT
The DNA here is from genome assembly GCA_027625915.1 of Anaeramoeba flamelloides. Taxonomy (NCBI): domain Eukaryota; family Anaeramoebidae; genus Anaeramoeba; species Anaeramoeba flamelloides. Next base: position 2,274,648 of record JANTQA010000032.1, on the reverse strand, counting down.
ATTAATCAGAAAAAAATAGTGCTTAATTTTATTAAGGACATATAAATAAAAGATATTAAAAAATTCTGATCTAGACGATATATGATATTTTTTAATTCAGAAAATTGGTAATTATTTTTTTATTTTTGAACATAAAAATTATTTCCAAAGAGATTTAATCTCGAAAAAAAAAAACCAATAGAGCGAAAATCTTTTAACTTTATTGTACAAAAAATCATTTCTGTCCTGGTCATTTTGCCGGATTTTTATTGAAATTCTCCCTTGCAGTGTTTTTTCTCCAAAAAAAGTACCATTTTTTTTTTTTTTTTTCATTTTTTGGAAATATTTTGATGAATGTATTTTGAGATATATTCAATAAATACCATAAATGTTGATTCAATCAGTATTAATATTAACTGAATTTTTTATTATCAATTAAAGAATAACCCCACGAACAAAGAGGATTTTTTATTAAATGTAAAAAAAAAAATGAATCATTGTTTTGGATATACGTTATTGTAATAATTCAATACCCTTTTTTATCCGGTTTTACTTCACATTCCTTTTTTGTAAATTCAATAACACTCCTTTCAAAGCGGGACTCTTGAAATATCCTTTCAAAGATCAGGTGATTTTGCAAGTTACTTTTTAAATCAAAAAAGCTTCATTCCCCCCTGGTTAAACAAATTATAAAATTGATAATGAAAAAAAAAATGAAATTATTTCTATGAATTTATCAGTAAGATTAACCTAATATGAACTTTAGTTTCTATCAAAGTGGCCTCAAAAAAAATCCAAAATATATATTATTTTTTTATAATTGATCTTTGCAGAATAAATAGGAAATAAGTAGAATAATACACTTCAAAGAAAAGTTGATATCCACCTGAAATAAAACTAACAAATACATAGATTTTCTAAAAAATTGAAAATCCGAAAATCTTATGATACCTATTTGAGAAAAGTAACAATGTTAATTGTAAACCCCCATTGAAGATCAAAGAAAATTCCCATAGAAATCAATTTGATTTGTATACAATCATTTTCACACTTTTAATAACATTTGAATATTTCATTTTTCGTTCTTGACTATTGATCTTGCAATAAAAAAAATTTTTTTACAAATGAATTCAGTTTAAAAAAAAAATCAAAAAAAAAAAGTGAAAATGAAGAAAAAAGATTTTAATTATGAAATCTTCAAAATTAAATTTCTTATTCTAATATCTAATTAAACCCTTTAAACACATTTAATTCATTCATTACAATTGAGATACCTTAAATGGAAAATAATTTATTTGTGTTGTGGGATCAAAGCCATAATTAATTTTATAATTTTTTGCTTTCCATTTTTTTGAAAATCCAATTTAGGATTTTTTTAACATAATTCAGGATAAAGATATAAACTCTTTTTCAGTCAAAGTGATCCAGTTTTATTGAAGAAATAGAACATATTCTATGAGTTTAATTCATTATTCTTCTCAAACTAAAATTTCAATTTTTAAATCAAAATCAATTTTTTTCTCATTTAGTAAAAAAAAATTTTTTTTTTTTTCTTCTTTTCTTTTTTACAGTCAGTTTCACTTTTAAGGCACAAACTTTCAACGAAATTTAAGGCACAATAAAAATCTCAAATTAAGGCACAAAATCAAAATTCTAGTAAAAATAAATTGTAAAAAATAAAATTACAAATTTTGTGCCTTAATTTGAGATTTTTATTGTGCCTTAAATTTCGTTGAAAGTTTGTGCCTTAAAAGTGAAACTGACTGTATTTTAATTTCTAAATTGCAAAAAAAATGATTGATGCTCCAAATTAACATTGAGAAAAGTGATGCCTTGAATGTTCTTTTAAAATTCATATATTAACAAGTAAAAAATCTTATTGTCAACAATTTTAATTTCCTAAAGAAATTGAGAATTTTGCACGAGATGTTCCAATGAAAAGGTCCTAAAAAATTTTTTGACATTTTTTTTTTTTTGAAATTTCTGGTTTGTTTAGGATATTTTCTTTTATTATTATCGACTCTAATAGGAAGTTTATTATTTCTTATATTTCTAAACAATCTAAGTTTGGTTGATTCTTAAAAATAAAGTGACTTTTTAGAGAACCGGTATGGGCAAGTGGCAACACAACCCAGTGTACAATCTGAAGGCCGGGGTTCTATTCCCTTAATCAAAATTTCTTATTGTTTACCATTTTCTCAAATAGCCACCACGGTGTAATTTTAATTAAAAATCGGGCTTATGCTTCTTAGAACCACTAATTCTTTGAGGAAATCGTTTGACCGAATTGAATCTTTTTGACTATTATAAAACTGAACGGAATTGGAACAAAATCCCTCTCAATTTATGGAGCAGATCCGATTTTTGGGAGAAATGACCAGCTCTCACTTGGTTCAACAATATCTCTAATTCAAATTAGGGATTCGGGCAAACAGGTGGACTTTTAGTACCTACTCTTTAATGGAAAAAAAAAAAAATAAAGTGACTTTTTCATTTTTGGCTTGGCCACTTTGAGTGAAATCGAGTTTATTTTAAAGAGTGATAGTATAAAAAATTAATGAGAAATTCATGAACAAGAATCTATATTTTAAAATTTGAACTGAATTCTAACAAATCGTTATTTTAAATTGAATATTTATTGACAAAATACTGAAAATATTTCGTAACAATTTTCCTAAACATATTTATCGAAAATCAACCATTTTTTAATGAAAAGGATTAAAAAAAAAGTATGAATACTTTTCTGATAAATCATCTTCTTATATAAACAAAAATTGTGAGCACAATTATATTTTTAGGTGTTAAATTTCCAAAAATAAATTTTACGAATGTATAATTTTATATTATAATTGTGAAAAATGAAAATTACGAATTGAATTTTCAAGGAAAAATTTTTCATAAGAACTTTTATTTGATGAAAAAGCCGAAAAATTAATATAAAAGAAAATTGTTCAAAATAAATAAAATAAACTATTATTTAAAACAACACAATAAATCATGAACCTTTTTGATTTTTGAGAAAACTTGTTTTGTGATTTGCAAAGAAAAATAATAAGAAAAAGTAAACGGAAAGGGAAAATAAAAGAAAAGAAAATAATCTATTTCTTTTTCTTTTCATCAAAAAGCTCTTTCCATAAAAGTTTGGCAACTTTATCGATTTGTCTATTCGCCCTTTTAAATTCGTTTTCATTTGGTATTAGAATATTTGAAAGGCTAGTAGTGTGGCTTAATAAAGTATTACTCAAAGAAACATATATTTTATTTGTTTGTTCTTCATTATTTAATTGCTTAGTTAATTCGGAGGTTAAGTGGTAATTTTCATCATATACTAACAAATCTTCTTCATTATTTTTGTTCTCATTCACATTTACATTTCGATTATTTTGGTTATTACTATTACCCAAATTAAAAATAAAATCCGAATCCTCGTTATCTAAATCAATATCTTTTAAACTAACCACATCATCAGTATAATTTGAATCGGATTTCATAAATATTTTTTTATTATTAGATTTACCATTTGATCCCGATTCCTTTGATTGGGAACTTTTATTAACATTAGCATTATCATTATTGCGGCGGCTAGATGTTTTGCCCCCGTTTAGATTGAGAACCGACAAATTATTATTATTATTTAGAATTGAATTATTGTAAAATAGCCAATTTTCTTCTTTTTTCTTGAAAGTTTCCTTCGTTATTAAAATAGGGAAGCTATCTAAATTATCAAAATAATTTTTTGTAACTTTTTTTTCATTTTTTGAATTAACCATTTGAATATTATTTGAAGATGGCAATTGAACATATGTAGTCAATTTACTAATTTTAACTTGAGTAAATATCTCATCTACATCATCATCTAGATCTTCTTTTACATTTATATTATCACCTCCTAAAATATTTGTAGTAATATTAGATAAAACAGATATTAAAATATTATATATCAATTTTGATTTTTTATCTTTTTTTGAATTTAATAATTCGTTAATAATTTTTTTTTTAATTATTTCTTTAAAATTATTTGGTTTAAAATTATTTTTAATAAATAGATTTTCAAATAATATTAAGAAACTTTCTTTATATTCAACATTACAACCAATAATTATTTGTAATAAATGTATAAATAAATCATTTAAAACAATTTGATTTTTTATATCACCCTCTTTATCAATAGCAACATTGCTTTCACTCTCATCATCACCACTATCACTACCACTATCACTACTACTACTACTACTACTATCATCATCATCATCATCATCATCATCATTTTCTTTAATAGATTTCAATATACAAAGTGCAACTTGCTCAATGAATTGATTTTTATTATAGAAATTTTTTTGTAGCAAATTTTCAAATAATTGAGAAATAAATAACAAATTATGTTTTTTCGTAAAATTAATTAATAAATTTAAATTCTTTATATCGATCTGATCTCTATTTTTTGATCTAATTAATTTAGAAAAATAAGACAATAACAAAATTAATAAATGAATAATATAATTTGTAAAATCTTTAATTAACGGTTGATTAATATTATTTAATTCCAAAATTTTAATTAAAATAGTTGGCAAATTGTCAATGGTTAGATCTGAAAAATATAAATTTTTGAATAAAACTGGCATTATTCCATTGAACGTTTCTGAAAAATGATTTGGAATATTATTTTTATCAAATATCATTTTTCGTGTATCCTCTTGATTGAATTCTGGTTTCAAAATGATTAATTCTAACATTTTTAAAGAATATTTGTATATAATTGCATTATTCAATTCTAGAAGCGATATTATTGTCCAAAATAACAATGGGGTATCCTTGATTGAATCAATGGTTTTAATAATGCATTCCAACGTTTTTAACATTTCAATCACAACGCACTGAGACATTTTTGAATTTTTTTGATTATTTAAATAATTCTGTAAGGTGTATATTATTTCATCAAATAATTTGATTCTTTGCCGATTGTTCAAATTTAAATTTCTAATAATTTGATGGCTTCTTGTATAACAATGGAGATTTTCAACATCATTTAATTGGTAATTTTTTTTTGTTGAAATCCAAAGTAATGACTCATTAATTAATTTATTTTCAAACTGGGTGTCGATAGGATTAAACAATACGATTATTTTTTTGATTAGCTTATTAATTTTTAATTCACTTTTGATTTTAAATTTATTTTTTTGATTAATTTCTTCATATTCCCATAACTTTTTTTTTAATATCTTTAATAAGTGATTCTTTGATTTTAAATAATTATCAAGATTCATTGATTTCCCATAATTTAAACTATTTGTTAAATTTCTTTCATTTTCTTGGAAATTTAAGATAATGAATTCATTTTTATATTCAGTTAATTCTGATAATAAATCTGATGCGTTATTATTAAAAAATGTATTATTTTTTAATATTTTTTTTTCACCCTTCCCACCATTTTGACTGTGATCTGAATTATTTTGAATTTTCAAATTTAAAATCAATTGAATTAAAGTCATTTTGACATTTTCACGAATATAAGAATTTGGATGATCAGTACTTAATAATATTAAATGAATAATGACTGGTAAATATTTGATAATATCTGTATAATTTTCACTAATCATTTCGCTTAAAAATATCAATATTATATGTTTAGAATCAATTATTTGATTAGAATTCTCCTTATTATTCTTATTCTTATTCTTATTATTCTTATTATTCTTATTATTATTATTGTGGCGATTATTATTATTATTATTATTATTGTTATTGTTATTATTATTATTATTATTGTTATTATTTTTTTGATTAAAAATAGGATCTTTTCTACTTTCTTGGGCTCTGAAAGTATGTCTTGTATTAATTTTTTTTTTTAATGTGGAATTTTTTATATTCTCGGAATTTAATAATAAATCAAATATTTGTTTTTTATTATTTTTTAATAGTATATATAAAATTATTTTTGCTGTATTTAAAAACTTGTAATTAAACATGTTAATGGAATTACCTATTATAAATTTAATTATCCCAGTTAAATTATTATCGGAATTTATTAAGATTGAATTAATTAACATTTCAATATAATTGTTTTTCACATTGGTGTCCATTGAAAATTTAAATACAGAAAATAATGCCTTTTTAAAATTATTAATTGATTCCTTATTATTTTGGTTATAAATTATATTCTCAAACCAAGGTAATAAATATTGTAAAATTCTTTCTTGAATTTTTTGAATTTGATAATTTTTATATTTATTTGGATTTTTTTTATACTTTTCAGTAATTAACCAAAAAAAGTTTTGTATTTCTTCTAGTACTTCCATTAAGATGTTTGAATTAGTTTTGGCAAACAATTTGCTCTGTATCAAGCAATATTTTTCCATTTTAATTGGCATTTTTGTAAATTCCAATCTCATCAACTCTAATAAATCGTCTTCTTCCTCATCTTTGTCGCTTGTTTTGACATTTTTTCCAGTAATTTCGTCATCATTGGATCCTTTCTCTTGTTCACTTCCGAATTCACTTTCGAATTCAGTTTCAGTTTCAGTTTCAGTTTCACTTTCACTTTCACTTTCAGTTTCAGTTTCAGTTTCAGTTTCAGTTTTAGTTTCAGTTTCACTTTCACTTTCTTGATCAGAATTACTTTTGGTTTTTTCTTCATTTTCATCTTTTTGATCTTCAAAATCATCATCTTTGATATTTTCTTTTACTAAAAAAATTTCCTTTTTATTTTTTATATTTTTGTTCAAATTTTTTCTGGCTTTTTTGATCTTGGTTATTTTTATTCCTTTTTTTTTCTTTTCCTTTTTATTATTATTATTATTATTATTATTGTTTTTCTTATGTTTCTCGTTACTTCTCTTCTGAACATTAGTCTTTTTATTCACAATATTTTTTAAGCTTTTTATTTTCAGGATGGTTGTTTGGTTCGAAAATAAATAATTTTGAAATTTTTTCATAATATTAATAATTTTATATCTAATTTCAATATCATCAGAACCTAAATGAAACAATAAATAATTTATTAATTTTGGTTTCTTGATTAATCGAATGATTTTGTGATTTAATAAAAAATCACAAAATATTTTTGTAAAATAATTAGAAATCTTGATTGGTTTTGTTAATGACAAATTCAAATAGTTCCAATATAGAACTTTGAAATTACGCAAAAAGAAATTGATCAAAATTTCATAAATAATATTATCCTTCCTTTGAATTAAATCTGTTTGTATTATTTTAAAGATCAATTGAAAGACTTGGCCAGTGGGTTTAAGATGATTCTTATGTATTGTTTTTCCATATAATATCAACGATATTCCCTTCAACGATAATATGTTTATGGAACTACGCAATTTCTGTAATTTTTCTTTATATTTAGATGCGCTTAAATCACCGTCATGAATATTTGATAAATACTGGTCAACTTCCCTTTTTTCATTCAGCATGGTGTTTACCGACTGCTTTACCACGCCGCAATGGTTTATCAAATAGTTAAATATTTCGGCCCTCCTTTCGACACCTGGAATTTTTTTGCAAATCCTAAACATAATTAATGATTCAATTATACAGAAAATAAAATTGTATCTTAATTTTAAGACAATTTTTGGTTCATAATCTGTAAAATTGAAATGGGGTATGAGAATACTTGATTGATGTAAAAGTTGATTGATCCTTTTTAATATTTTCTTTAGTTCATTCTTTGGTGCATTTTTTAAATTCTTTAATATCACTCCAAATATTACTAAAATGTATTTGAATGTTCTTTTTTTTGTTTCAAGCAATGTTGGATCTTTACAAATTTTGGTAATTTTTTTTGTCTCATCTAATAGTCTTTCTAAAATTATAGAACTATTTGCAATATTTATAAAACTTAAACAATATTTGGCTTTTCTAACTTGTGCTTTGATTTTCGAATTTAAACATTTGAAATAATTTTGATAATTTTTATAAATGTCTTTTTTGTTTTTCAAGGTTAAATTAACCACAAAGTTATAAATTATTACTAGATTTTCTTTTTTTTCAATAATTTGGATTTTATTATTTTGGAATTGCGAGATCTTTTCAATTATTGGAATTGAATAGTTTTTTATTCTTAATTGGCTATATTTGGAAAGTGTATTAACAACACTTGTTCTATTAGTTTGTAACACTTGGATACAATTAAAAATCAAACAAATGAATTTATTTATGTTCTTATCATTGATATATGTATCGATCGTTTTTTTCTTTAAATCGCCATCATCATCGTCGTCGTCATAATCGCCATTGTCATCATCATCATCATCGTCGTCGTCGTCGTTATCATAGTCATAATCATAATCATTTGTTATCTGATTTTTGTTTTCACTTGTAAAAAAATTTTTATTAAAATAATCATTTATTTCATTTTTGTTTAAAATTTTATATAAATCATAATTTAATAATTTTAATTTACAAATTAAATTGTATAAAATATCAATTATATATTTATGATTCATATTTTCTCTTTTCTCATTTTTGTTTTCATTCCCATTCCCATTCCCATTTCCATCATAGTTATTAATTTCAAACGAATTCTTCAATGTTAAATCAAATTTTTTAATCATATGTAGTAAATCAATTATTAAAATTCTAATTGGATGCCTCGAATTGAATAAAAAAGAAAAAATTATCCCTTCAATTAAATTGATATCATACTTGACTGACAAATCTTGTTTTCCGTATATAGCTAGGTAATTATTTTCAGAGATGCTGATATTGCCCATTATTTCGTTCTCTCTTTCACTTTGGATTATATCGATCCATTTGGCGATTAATTTCTTAAATTGGCTTAAAGGATGAGCGAATAATATTGAAAATTCTAAAGGCAAAATGTTCATAAATTGTAAAAATGTAACCATAATTAAGGATCTTAAATCTGGGATCTCAACAAAGGATCTAGTAATGGCCTCAAAGGCTTGAGAAGCCAGTGTTAAGCAACTGTGCAGCGTTAATTTGGACAAAATTTTAAAAAGATCTTTGGGCTTTGGCAAAATGATCGGGATTAATTTAATAATTGCTTCCAAGATTGTTAAATGGATTTTAACGCCAGCACTCGCCAACTCACTAATGTCAAAGTAACTTTTATAATACAAATACTTTTTAATTTGGTTAAAGGAGCTTAGAAAAATGGGCTTCACAGATTTGTTGAATTCCTTTAAATAATATCCGATTGCATTCGTGTTATTAAAGCAAACCCTTTGATCGTTTTTTGAAGAAGCAAAGTAGATTTTGGAAAAGCATTGGATTGCCAATAATTGCAATTCCTTGAGCGAATTTTGGCTGATCATCTTTTTAATAATATTGTCCATCGTGAATTTCAAGTCCCATTTGGAAATTATGAAGCAGATGTCAATTAGCTTTTCTCGAATAATTGCGAATTCAAGTCCATAGTCGTGATTTATAAAAAAGGTATGGTTGATTAGTTCCTTAAAAATGCTTATTTGTCCATTGTGCGCGATTATTTCGTTGTGGACAATTAGTGCTTTCAAATATTGCTCAACACCACACAAAATGTTATGGTAGTCCATTCTTTTGTTTTTTGATTTGGAAACCCTTTTCAAATATTTGCAGATCTTTTGAAATTCATTCGATTTGCTTTGTAATAAATCGCAATTGCCATTGTTGCCTTGGTAGTGCTGCACAATTTCATTTAATAACAAGATCGAAATGTAGATTCGAAGGTAATACGAATCCGATGTGTTCCTCTCATAAAATTTTGTAATCTTGATGAAGAAACGCAAGATCTCTTTATCAAACCCATTCTTCAATTCCTTTAATTTGTTGGGCTCCTGAATGAGCGAATTCAGAATGCTTGTGAGCCCTACAACTGCCAATGGCATTGTACTTGATGATTTGTTTTTTAATTTTGGCAAAAATTGTTGAAAGATGTTACTCAGCATTCCCCTTGCGTCGATTGAGTCAAGGTCAAATTTTACAAATTGAAGAATCGAGACAATCTTTTGTGGATCCCTTTGATAATTTTGGAAATAGATCGAGTAGAATTCCATTGGCTGTGTAAAGGAAACCTTGGAGATAATGTCAGAACAAATGCCTTGAACAATAGTTAAATTGGTTTGGAGCGTGAGCGACCCAAAATTCGGTAGGAATTCGTCAGATTGAAATTCTTGCACAAACTCACCTACAATGCGCTGGATTTCAGAAATGACTTCCTTTTGAATCAGCTCCTGTTGTTCGACAATTTGGTTGAGTGTATAAAAAAATAAATATTGAACAAACAACAGTTTCTCAGATTGTGATTCTACTAAGGATTTTGATGCCTCAAAATTGTGCCTAGGTTTAATAATTTGTGTTTTTATTTTTTTTGCATTTTTTCAAAATTTTTGTGAAGTTGAGTATTTTTCAAAGCAGACAAAATGAATTTTTCTTTTTTTTTTTTTTTTTTTTTTTCTTGTTAAATTTCTTCTTCAAAAAAGTATGAAGAAATTTAAAAGAAAGAAACCAATTATCGAATCTTTTTTTTTGAATCTTTAAAAAGAAGAATTTTTGAACATTGTAATTTACCTTGATGGTGTTAATGTTTTTTTTCTGTTCATTGCATTGATGACTTTCTGATAATTGTTTGACTTCTTTTTGGAATTGTTTTGTAAGGAAATGTATTCAATGATAACCTTTTCTTCCATCTCCTTTTTCCAGAAGTCCAAAGACTGAATTAGTGATGGGAGAAACAGCTTGTCTATTTTTGAGATTGATGTGGAAATTACTTCAAAACTATGATCATAGTTCAGTGCTAATTCTTTAAAATGTGGCGGTTCTAATAACGAATTCACCAAGTCTTCAAAAATTGTTTGGTAGTCAATAAGTAAACTCTTGACTAAAAAGTCCGCCAATTTATTCATGTTTTACTTTCGGACAGGTAAAAAAAAAAAAGGGAAAAAAATGTTTTGAACCTGAAAGAAACAGTAAAAATATGAACTAAAAAAGCAAAGTTTTTAGGAACACTGATAATTCGAATTAATACTGGAAATTTTTGCTTTTCATTAAGATTTTTTTACTCCTTGTTTTTTTCTAGAATTTTTTGGTTTTAATGTGAAGAAATTTTATCAAAATGGTTTGTTTGATTTTTAAAATATTTCTTTCTGAAGTTGTTTTTGAAAAAATCGAGTTCTTGGATTATTAAAAATGGAAATGATATTAAAAATTTATTATTAAATTTTTAGAATTTTTTTGTTTTAACTTTTTTTTTTTCGTCGAATTCTGCCTTAAATATCAAAATTTTCATTATTTCTAATTTCTAAACTTTTCCAAAAATTTTGCATAATTTTAATTTTATTTATTTAAATTTGAATGAAAGAAAACCATAAACACAAAATTGATTAACTCAAGTAAAGGAAAAGATTTGGAGAATTTAAAGAAACTGTTAAAAACTTAAATTCTTTTTTTTGAATTATGCTTTTTGTGTTTGTATCATAATTTACCATTGAAAAGCTTGGTTATGATGATTTTCAAAGATTTTTAAAAGCTATCTATAAATTACTTCTTGAAATTCTCCACTTTTTATAAGTTTAAGGACTATTCAAAATTTCTTACTACTAATGGTATTTTAAAAAAAAACAACTCACTAAAATTACAGATGTGTGTCTTAGTATCTTGTTAAAACTAATATAAATTATTAATTTTCAAAAATTTAATGTTGGACAAAATCATTATTCGGACCAATTTAATATCTTTGTCATTTTCGTTTGGGGTTTATTCACTGATTCTAGATATAAGAACTTTGATTCCCTTTCTTTTCAAGTTTTTCCAAATTTGATCCTTTATTATTTGTCTTTTCTTTATTAAATTATTTTTTTCGTGAAAAATCTGTTAAAGAAATAATGAGTTTTTCTAGTTTGTTAATTTCTTATTTTTTTTTTCGAGATAATTTTTTGATTTTCCAATGTCTTACAATATTTAAAAAACCCCAAAAAGCTTTTTTTTTATTTAAGGTAATTATTTATGTTTTTTTATTTTTTTTTGGAAGAATGGCCAAAGAAAAAAGATCATTTTAAAATGATGAAAAACAACATACTAATAATTATGAATGAGTTTTTCTTTTTTTAGTTTTTTTTTGGGATCAATAATTTTATTTTGTTTTTTTTTTCTTTTTTAGATATTTTATTTGTTTAGGTTCTTTAATGAAATTCTTGCAATTGAAGTAACACTAATTAGAAATTTAAATATATGATTATTTATGTTGGGTGATATTTATTAAAAAACTTCTACACCCATGCTTTCAAGATATAAACTTTATAAAAGAGTGTTACTCATTTTGGGTAACAGTCCAACTAAAAAATCCAAAACTTCACTCCTCGTACAAATTATCTTTCATTGGTAACCCTTTTAACACATTGAACAAACATAAATAATAAAATTATGTATCATTACGGTTCCTATTCAAAAGATAAGAGTAAAAAATAGAAGTTTTTTATATTATTTTGGAGTTGAAAGTATGAAATTTCCGAATTCTGTATTTTCAAAAAAAAAGGTTTTTATTTAAACAATTTAACCCCTTTATTTCCATTGAACACCCTTTTCAACAAATTATAAAAACAACAACAATTATAATAAGTTTTTTTACCCACTTTTTAATTTTTTGACCCTTTTTATTGTAATTTTGAAATTTCCAGAAGTTGATGATATCAAATACTTTCCAATCTTGAATTCTTTATTACACCTTTTTGGATTTGTTCATATTTAAAAAATAAATCAAGTTGATTTTATTGAATAATTTAAATATGAAAATTTGAATTAAGAGAGGTCCATAATTACAGCCAGTTTCACTTTTAAGGCACAAACTTTCAACAAAATTTAAGGTACAATAAAAATCTCAAATTAAGGTACATAATTTGGAATTTTTTTTTTTCCAATTTATTTTTACTAGAATATGAATTCTGTGCCTTAATTTGAGATTTTTATCGTGTCTTAAATTTCGTTGAAAGTTTGTGCCTTAAAAGTGGAACTGACTGTATTATAAAAATCCAAAACAAGTTCCAAGGATTATTTAAAGTTCTCAGTCATAATTATGAATTTTCTGAAATTAAATCCTTTTCCGAAAAACTTATTTTTTAGACCAATTAAAGAACACACAGTTTATGCAACAACAAGTTTAATTAAAATTATTATTATTTTATGATTTTAGTAACCATTTACCAAAAAAACGAAGAAGATTATTAAATTTAGATTGTTGATGAATTCCATGTGATAAATGAACTGAATCAAATTATTAACTTTTGTTGTATTTTTTTTTACCCAAACTAAAAATATTTTTAGATTAACATATTTTCTCGCTTGCAAATAATCAAAAAAATTTCAAATAGGAAAAAAATAACCCAAATCAATATTAAATTGAATTATTTATGAAAATGAATCATAAGATCAATCTCGAAAAAATATATGGTATTTCCAAAAAAATGGTGCATTTTCATTTATTTTTACATTTTATAAAAAATCATCTTTTTTAGTGAGGTATTCGTTTATTATTAATTCCAAATGAATCAATATTTTTGGTATTTAAATCAATATATATATATATATATATGTAGAACTATTTTGAAAAAATGAAAAAAAAAAAATAATAGCACTTTTTTTGGTGAAAACAATGTACGCACAATCCTAATAAAAAAATTGAAATAGATAAAAAGGATTTTTCAAACAAAAAAAACGCTGTTATAAATTTTTAATTATACTGAAAATTCTTTTAGATTAAATAAATTATGAAAACACCATTTTCGATAAAAATAAATAATAAACACACGTTTTCACCCCAAAAAATTTCACATAAAATCAAGATTAGGAAATATTATATATTTTTTATTTATCTAATAACATACTATCTAAAAATTGGATTATTATATAGAATCAATAAATTGCTTTTAAAGATTTTGGATGTCTTAATAAATTTTTGAAGATTTAGTTTAATAAATGGTGTTTGAAATAGATTTACATTACTTTCTTGGAAATATCTTATATATATCCTTTAGTACCCCCTATTCTCCTAAATTTCATCAATTTTTTTAAAAAAGATTTAAAATGCTATTGGTGTACTAATATATAAATTTTTTATCTGTCTTTAATCCAGATTCTTATTATAAAAAAAAGTTAAAATAGCACAAAGATAAAGTTAAAATGTTATTTATTTTGTTTTTTTTTGAAATTGGAAAAAAAAAAATAATTCTTCATTTTTACATTTTTTTTAAAGATTTTTATTTTTATTTTCATTTCCGTAATCAGTAATTTTATTACAGTAATAACAATTAAAAACTCAATATTTGATTTAATAATAATAATAATCAAATAACATTGTTAATTTTATGATTAAAAAATATATATTACAGAAAAAATATATTACTCAGAAATTTAATTTTTTATTTTAGAAAAAAATCAATATATTTTAAATAAAAGAAAAATGAAAATCATTTATTTAGGCCAAAATTATAAGTTTAATATGAATAATTTACTAAAACTTTTATTTAAGCAATATAAAATACCTGAAAAAACAAACAAAAAAAAAAATTGTAAAATAATTTCATTTATAACTTTGTAATTAAACAAATAAAAACTTTATAATAGATAAAATAATTAACTAAAAAAAAAATAAATAAATTATAACTCTTAAATATTATTAAAATATAATAAAATAAGTACCGAAATAAAAATTTTATTCTTTCAATTCCGTTATTAGTAAAAATTTGAATAATATATTTATAAAATTTGAATTTTTCCTTACTAAAATTAATCCAGATCTTGGAAAAATAAAGTTCGGATATATGGTCTCTTATACAATAATATTGTTTATTTAATGTCTAGATTTAAAAAGTCAAAAATTAAAAAATAGTAAAAATTTAGAAAAAAAAATAAAGTATTAATCTGACTCGAACTATTGGTCAAATAATTTAAATTTTAAAAAAATCTAGTAGAAAAAATTGTAAAATTTTACCATGAAAAAAAATATTATTTTTTATTCAAATTTAATTTATATTTTTTTTTTATTATGACAATTTTTAATCAAAACTATATCTTTCTATCGAATTATAATCAATTGCTAAAACAATTTTTATATGTGATATCAAAATAACTTTTGCAATGAATAAATTATGTAACTAAGTATTTTAGGCAATTTTGGGGCAAGGGGATAAAAAAATTTTCCAGTAAAGTTTGATGTGTTTTAATCATTAAAACTAAGATGTTTTTGATGTGTTGAAAAACTTTTCAAAAAAAAAAAAAAAAAAAAAAAATGTTAAAATTTGGATATAAAAAAATAAAATCACAATAACCATAAAAAATTTCTAATGTTGAAAGAATTTTTTTTCAAGAAATTTTTTTATTATAGGTAACTATACAATGTTTAATTATAAATTTTTCTTTCTAAGAAAATTTTTTATAAATTCTATATCTTAGAGTCCTTTGATAAAATTTCAAATCAAAAATTTTGTTTGAAAGGCAATTAGTATATTTGGATGCTAATGGCTATATATATATATATATATATATATATATATATATATATATAAACCCCATTCCAAAAATTTGGACAAACCCAAAATCAAAAATATGCAAAAAAAAAACTAAATTTATAATATTTTTTTAAATTAAAATTAAACAATATTTTAGTTACAAAGTATTAATGTTTTTATAAGTAATTATTTTCATTTAAAAAAAGAAAAAAATATTAAAAGAACAAATAAAAATCGGTATATCCAAAATAATGAAACTAGCTGAACAAAAAATTTCTTGGTAAATTTGTTGAAATTTCACCAAGAATTGTTGATCGATCAAATAATAAGATTCGATCAACCAATTTTTCGTTTTTTTCCAATTTAACAAACTCAGCACAAAACTTCTATCAACCATTAAAAAAAATTCCTAGATATAATGAAATAGATTATATAACCGGAAAAAAGGAATTGAAAACAAAACATAAAAAAAAAAAAATGAAATAGTTTTTAAAATCAAAATTATTTCCAAATTGAATGTTAAGTGGGGTATTATTATTCTATTAACTGTTTAAATGGTTTCCAAAATTTTGGAATTTTGTTAATATATAAACTATTTTGAAAAAAGCGGGGAAACTTTATTTTAAAATATCTTTATAAAATTAAATAATCATGAAGCTATATAAATATACAAAATCATAAAAAACCATTTATTGGTTCTTTATAATAATTCAATTTATTTTTTGGCATGTTATTTCCTTAATAAAATATATTAAATTTTCTTATCTCGATTTTTTCTGATAATTTTTAGGTGTAAAAATTAATGTTCATTATTTTCTTTTTTATTGTAAAAATCATTTTCATAACTTCTTTAAATTCAAATAAATTTTCAATCGAATGGAAAACATAGAAATGTATTTTATTGCTTTAAAAAAACATTATCCCCCTTGTCATATTTTAAGTTTTTTATGCAAATTGTACGTACATTGTTTTCTACAAAAGAAATTCTTATTATTTTTTTCATTTTTTGTGAATATTCCAACAAACATATTTTGAAATAAACTAGATTTCAAAAATTTTGACTCACTTTATAATGTTAATGAAAGTTGTTTTGAGGGTTTATTCATATATTTGTATCAAAAAAATATTTTCAAATTTCTTGATCAGAATCATTTTTTTAATTTTGCAAATTTCTTTTTGCTTTTTCAAATTTTTGTTTTTCTTTTTCTTTCTTTTTCTTTTTCTTTCTTTTTTTTTTTGAAAAATTTTTGTTTTGCTTTTTCTTTTCTTTTCCTTTTTCTTTTATTTCTTTTTTTTTTTTTTTTTTTTTTTTTTTTTTTTTTTTTTTTTTTTAATACAAATAATGTGGAAATATAATAAGATCTTCAAATAGACAAATAATCACTATGAAAATTGAGACTATGTAAAGTCTTTTATAAATTGAATTTAATTATTCATAAAAAATCTTGTTGTTAACCTTTTTTCATTAAAAACCCAGTAATAAAAAAACCTTAATGCTCATTTCAAATTTTGTGACTCAGTTTTTTTTTAGTTTTTTGGTTTTGTTTTTTTTTAATTGTTTAAAATATCAGGTTTTTTATATATTTAGAATGATTTAAAAGTGAATTACAAATCAGATTTAATCATTAATTGTTATTCAATACTAAAGGATATTTTTTCTTTCCAATTTATTATTTCAGGTGAGTCACAATTTTTGATATGGTGTTTAAATACTATGGTCATTGATTCAATCAGTATAAATATTTATTTTAATTAGGCATTGCCAATTAACGAATAACCCCACTAACAATGATATTTTTTATAAAATGTAAAAAAAAAATGCCACACTTTTTCGGAAATACCTTAAATATATATATATATATATATATATATATATATATATATAAGTATGTTTTTAATTAGATTGACAATGTTTAAAAATTATGTTAAGAATAAAAAATAAAAAATTACAAAAGAAAAGTAAATTGTAAAAGCGATTTTTTTTTTTTTTTGAATTAATCCAATGGTAGAATTGACTAGCAATTTATTATTATGATTATTTTATTGTTATTACCATTATAATAAACACGATCAATTGGATGTTTTTATATCTTTTGAGGGCTTATAATTATTTAAAATAAAATTTTATTAAATAATAAATAGCAAATATGAAAAAAACTGTGAAAAAGATTACGAACAAATTATAAATACAAACTTGATTAATAGTGAGATTTCCAAAATTATTGGTAGAATAAGTTGATCTATTAATAAGATTTTTTGTTTGAGAATAGTTGATGTTTAATTTATAATCATCACTATTATTTAAGCCCGTTGAATCGTTATCAGATAAATCCTCATTTTGAATTTTTGTTTGTAATAAAGAGATTTCTGTTTCTGAGGAATATTCTGCATTTTCATTTTCATTTTCATTCTCATTCTCATTCCCACCCCCGTTGTAATTGTAATTGACATTGGCATTGACATTGTAATTGCTGTTATTAATTTTATTCTCCTTCTCGGTTCCATTTCCAATTGGGTTCTTATTTAGAATTACTTCGTTAATGAAACCATTACTATAATCATCTTCACCATCCCCGCTATTTAAAGTATAATTATTTTCATTCTTGTTATTTAAAGAATTATTAGGGTGGCTAGGTTCATTTTCTAATTGGAAATTTAAAAAAGGTTGATCGATATTATTATTTGTAGGATTTTCAGAAAAATTATTATCTTCTTCATTATAATTAACCACATCATCAGAATCAGAACCAGAACCAGAACTATTTTCACCAAAACCGTTTTCTTGTTGTTGTATTTGTATTCTTCTTGGTATTACATTCATATTATTTTTTTGAGAAGACAATAATTTTGCTAAGGGTAACATTCGATCTTTTGGTGAAATATTTGAAAATTGATTAGAATTCTCAGATGTTTCAATAAGGTTTAAATTTTTATTGGTATTTTTATTTTGATTTTTATTTTTGCTTCTTGCTAATAACCTCCTGTTCTTATATTTTTGAGCATTAAACTTTTTATTTTTATTTTTGCTTTTACTTTTTTCAAAATGGTATCTTTGGGAAAATAACTCTTGGTTTATGCCTTTTTCTTCTTCTTCTTCAGTATCATGCTCTTTCAGATAATTGACATCTTCGTACCATTCAGATTGGAATGTTCTTTTTCTATTTAATTTTTCACTTTGAATTAGGTTATGGTGTATTATTTTATCCCTTTTTTTTCTTCTTGGTTGGGTACCAAATCTATTAAGTTTTTTTTTGAGATTTTTTTGACTTTTACTTTTTCTTTTTCTTTTGCTTTTTTGTTTTTTTTTTATTGTATTTGTTAATTGTGGTGTTTTTAATTCTGATTTTCTTTTCATTATTTGGTAGTCTTTTTGTTGAAATTCATTTTTAAGTTGATTTAACATTCCTTCATCAATATTTTCTTCTTCAGAATCATTTCCAATTTTTTCTTCTTCTTTTTCTTTTTCTTTTTCTTGTTTGTTTTCTTTTATTGTTTTCATTTTTTTTTCTTGTTTCAAATCTTGGGTAGTCATATTTTGCTCATTATTTAGGGGCTTTATTTCTTCTTCGCTTTGTGTTGTTACTTCTTCTTGTTCTTTTTCTTCTTCTTCAGCTATTTCGTCTTCTTCATTTGTAGTTTCTTCTGTTTCAAGATTTTCTTCTTCTTCTTGTTGATTTTCTTCTTCAGAATTAGATTCATTTTCAGTTGATCTTTCATCCAAAGATTCTTGTTCTGATGACTCTGAAGTTTCTTGATTATTTTCTTGTTCTAAAATGATCTGTTGTTTTGTAAAAAATTTAACAATAGCATCTTTTCGAAGTTTTGTATTTACTTTAATATTTGCATTTTTTAGTAACTTGATCAATTTGACTTTTGTAAGGCCACTGGGGTTACTTATTTTTAAAATTTCTTCAGACATAACAGTTTTCTCTATGAAAACCAATATTTATTTGGAGAAAGGTTATTATTATCTTAAAAATAAATTTCAATAAAAAAAAAAACAAATAATGATAATTGATAATTCAAGATTTTTATCCCAATCTGAAATCAATTTTTAATTCCAAACTTTCTTGAAGAGTCAAGTTTTAAAATTCTGAGCCAATACGAATCGTTTACTGGTATTTGAATTATAAATGGGAAAAATTTTCACTTTTTTCAATTTTTCCTTTTGGATATTTCCTCACAGAGATTACAAATTAAAACTTATCCCTTTTGGGGACTGTGCTTATATAAAGAAAAGTCTGGAATCGGAAGTGAAAATTGTTACCCATTTAGAATTTAAATATCAGTAAAAACATTGTCATTACAGAGCTGTACTTTTGTCAATACTTATAAATTCGAATAAATTTATTAAAATTTTTAGTTCAAGTTCCACTTTTGTAATCTCATCCCTCAACTTTTAAAACAACTCAAAAGAAAGAATCTTTTTTAAGCACAACCAATTTTACAAAGTTTTTTATCATTTAGAAGAATAAAATGCTTTCTTCAAAGCTGTTATAAAATAATTTCATATAATAGAAAATGAAGTCAAAATTTTCAGATATTAATTCGAATTTATCAGTATAATATTTATAGACTAATTTAACTTATATTTAACCAGAAATAGTTGCTACTTTTTTAGAATATATAATACATTAATCATCAAAGAGACCAACAATAAATATAAAATAAATATGTTACTGATTTCTTATCTTTCTATTATTTAAAAAGAAATTCTAAATGAAAGGATCAAATTTGAAAATTTAGTTAAAAAATTGAATTAATTTTTTGAAAGATTTTATCATTTATAAACAAAAAACCAAAAATTGAGAATATTGTGAAAAATTTTAAACAAATGTATTCTTAAAGATAAAATTTACTTAAAACATCAAGGAGTTTACTTCCAAAATTAATTTTTCCCTGAGTGTCACATTAATTTCGAATTAAATGTTTCACTAGAAGAAGAACGATAAAAAAGCTTTTTATTTTATCTGTCCATTCATTAGAGTTAAAAATTATTTTCTGAAATAGGAAAACAAAATTTTTGTAATTTTTAAAAGTTTACCAATACCAAATAAAAAACTTCACTACTTTTGATGTACAGATAATCTCTCAAAAATAAACAATTAAAAACTTTTACATTTTTAGAAAAAAGAATAACAGAACTACACTCAATTTCCAACTAGAAAAATCGGGGGTTGTAATTTTGAAAAGAACTGTGTTTGTTCCAAAGTGTAACCCTTTCCACATTTTGAGAATTCAACAAAATTTTTTTTTCTTTTTTTTCATTTCCCAATGAGTTATTTTTTTCACAAGAATGTTAGAAAATACTTGATTTATCGAATTTTTGGGGTTACCAAATAACGATAAATTAGATTAAATCTATTTAAATCCATTCGGTACTTTAATAAAAAAAATAGTTCTAAATTTTGAAAATTTAACTTTTTAGAAATTTAAAACAAGAAAATATTAATTTTGTTAAAATAATTTGTATTTTTTGAATTGAGTTTTTTTGAAACTTTTTTTTGTAATTTGAATATTTTCCAGGACACACTTTGATGTTTTCTTTTGTAGATAGAGAAATGCTTTTAACTTTTTTTTTTTTTTTTGGTTATTTAAATTTTGCCTATCAGGATCCTCTCTTGGTTTTTTTTTGTTATTTGAATTTTGTTAATCATAAGAAGGGCAATTTCACAAAAAACTTTTTTAGTTTCAAATCACTCATTAGGTATAGAGCAAATATAAGCTAAATGCTCAGAACCTTAAACATATTTTTTTTTTGTATTCTATGTTGTATTATTTTCATCAATTTCATTTCATTTTGTTTTTTATCCTGAAGGTAATTGAACACTAATTTTTTCAAGGGTTCAATAAAAACCCGATAAAAAAATATGTTTATAAAATTTTTAAGAAATTAGTTCTTATTTTTAAAAGAATTCATTTTTTTCCTAATTAATTTCCAGTAAAAACGATCTGATACATTTTTTTTTTTGGATTTTTGTATTTGAATAACAAAAACAGAAATTTTTGAAAAACATTTGTATTTGTATGAAAAATTCCTTTAGATAATTCTTTATCCTTTTTAAGAACAAATAATATGTTAATTCAATCTATTTTAAAAAATAAAGAACTACGTATCAATTATATAAATATTAATAATCCTTAAAAAAATTGATTATTTTTTTTTATACTCACAAATTTATTAAATTTCTTAAAATCTAAAAAATTAGGTAATATTTTTTTTTTTTTTGAATATTCAGATTAAAAATAACAATATATTGTTAGATAAATAGGGTTTTTGAAATTATTTATTAATTTTTTTATTGTAATTATTTATTTTAATATAGTTACTTTACTTAAAAAAAATTGTAAAAATTGTAAATTAAATACAAAAAATCTTGATTCTAATAGTATTTAGAACTATAACAACCCACTGAAAGAATTAAGATTTGGTTATTACTTATTTATTAAAAACAATCAATTTTTTTCTTTATTCTTTTATTTTGAAGGGGGGGGAATTAATTTCCTTCTTACAACCGTTAACTTTTTTTGAATGTTTGCTTTGATTAGAAAATCAATATATTTTTTAAAAAAAAAAAAAAAAAAAAAAAAAAAAAAAAACGGTTGTTGGTTTTTTTTTCATTTTAAAAATTGAAAAAAAACCTAGATACTCTAGGGCGCTCCCTAATATATGACAGTACTTCCGTAATTTTCAATATTTAAGTTTAGAAATTTCAATGAAGAATCATAATTTTCATTATCATTCATGAATCATAAAAAAATAATCAAATTAAAAATGTGTTTCTTTAGATTAAAAGTGGAATTTTATTCGTTTGGAGTAATTATTTTGTGAAAATATTTATTTCAATGGTTTGGTTGTTTTTTCAATATTTTTTTATTAAATATAAAGAAAAAAAAATGATTTAAAATAGCTATTGAATACAGATATTACCTTTTATTCTTGTATAAAATCATTTGTATTATTAATAATATTATTACCATTGTGGAAAAAATATGAAAGGGGGAAAAAAGTTTCAACTCTGTTTTTAATAGGGAAAATTACTAAAAATTCAAAGTAAGATCAATAAATAAAAGAATAAATAAATAAATAAAAAAAGACAAAAAAAAGTATTCAGTACAATAAATGGTTTTTAATACTTTTTTTTTAGTATGGGGGTTTCTTTGATTGCTCAATAAATAAAAAAAATTGTTCGAAAAATTGACTATTTTTGCGATCTCCTAAACCACAGCAAAAATTTCAATAAGAAATTGGATTTAAATTGTATTTGTTGGTGGGATTAAAAATAATATAAGGGTTTATTATTTGAAGTTAATTGTTTTCTTTTTTTTTATTGATTTTACGTTTAGTTTTCAGTTTCTATGATTCTATTAATGTTCACAATTAAAAAACCATGTTTCACTTTTTTTCCAAAAAGGTTATGTTTATTTTCAAATTAATCAGTTCTTCGTAAATTTCTGAAAAAGTGGGTATTTGCAAGAAAAAAAAAATATTTTAAATCTGGAATTCCATTTAAACACACAAAATGTTATCAAATATATCAGTAGTGTGTTATGTATATCAAAACTTATTTTTTTTTTATTTAGCCCAAAAGAATGTTTTGATATAAATGACATACTATCAATACCTGAGATAACATTCTGTGAGTTATAGTACCATTCCAGGTACATATTAAAAAAACTTTTTTCTAACAAATACCGGCACTCCTGTTTTTTTAACCAGTTATTGATTCAAAAAGAAAAAAAAAAAAATTTATTTTGAATTCTGGAAAATAAAGGACACTTTAGTTACCTTTTCCAGGATTTGTATGAGTATAGTAAAAACCAACGATTGTTATTCAATTAATTTGAAAACTCGAAAAGATAATACACAGAAGATTTATTATTAGTATTATTTTTTTCTATAGTTGAGTTTTATTCGTAAAGTACAGCGTTTTGCAAACCATAAGTTTTTGTCACTCCAAGGAAATCTCTCAAAGGAGAATTCAACAAAAGTACATTCCTCCTTTTATTTCAAAAAATTTCAAGACAAAAAAACACTTCATTTCCTTGACTTGAGACTTTTAAAAATCATAGTACTCTCAACAACAATAAATATAATAGTATCAAGAAATTTCAGTTCTGTGGTGTTGGTAATGGCATAAATAAACTTTATTAATAATGAATGGGGAGTTAATAAAAGTCATAGTTTAATAAAAACCTTGTATTTTGATTTTATATTTTCTACTGGTTTTTTGAACTTTTTTTCTATTCTATTCAGATACTCTTTTTCAAAAGAAAGAATCAAACAAGCTCAACTGTACAATTTTAGTAGTTGACTAAATCTCTCTTATAGGATCTTTATCAAGTTGAAGCAGATATTGATTCAAAAAATCATTTTTTAAAATTTATCTCTTCAAGTTTTTAATAATAGTCTCATACAATCAAATTTTGATAGCCAATCTTTTTTGAAGAATTTTTAATCTTTAGTATCATTTCATTACTTTAAATATTGGCCTTCAAAAAAAGAATTTCTTGTTTTCTGAAAAAAAAACAAAAAAACAAAAAGAAAAACAAAAACAAAAATAAAAATAAATGACAAAAGTACAAGACAGAGCACTTTTTTGTGAATACTTACCCGTTTCCTTATTGATTGGCAATGGACAACGGAATACCAGATCTGAGGGCACATTATTATTAATTTTTGAATCTGGTGCTGTCTGTTGTTATCCAATTAATGAAAACACGCTCAGGTCCATTTCAGAGTATGCCGTTGCCTTATCAACAGAATCTACGACTAAACCAAGAAACAAATCAAGGGTAGAGTATTCTTCGATTGATGCGCAGTTGCCACGCAAGGATTTGGTCAAAATCGATGTTTTGAACTTCCCACAAAGAAAAGACGGAACACCAATCCACCCACGTAAGATTGCTTTGAGTCCAAACAAAAAGTTTTTGTTAATTATAGGTGTGGAATACTCGAAACAAAGAAGGCTGGTTGTGTTTCGGCTTCTCTCAAATTCAAAGGATCCACTCCAACCGATCTTTTATGATCGTTCTTTAACATATTTTGATGCTTGTTTTAGTTCAGACTCAAGGCACTTAATTGCCTTGCCATCGAGGTTTCCTGGGTTTGTTTTCATGTTCAAATTACCAAAGCCACAAAATTTGTGGAGTGATTTCTATTTCCATAACAGTTCTGAATTCATCCCGATCTCGAGCCGATCTAGATTTACCCCTCGTTCTTGTGGTCCTTTGTTTGTCATCGGGCCTGCAAAAAATAGCTTTGGGAAACCTTTAGAAATGACCCACATTTCTGGCAGTATAAATTCGAAATTACACACCTTTTCTACACAAAAGAAAAACCCCCAAAAAAAAACAACAAATGAAAAGACAGAAACAGAAAAAGAAAAAGAAAAAGAAAAAGAAAAAAAAGAACAGGAGGGGGAAGAAGAAGAAGAAGAAGAAGAAGTAGAAGAAATTGAAGAAAGATCAGAATGTGATTTTGTAACTTGGAATGATTTAGGTTATGGCGAATATTGTTTATGGTCTTTAAAGTCTTCTGAGTTTGTTTATAAAAATTATTCTTTTTTGGAAAAAAAATATGTAAAAGATGAATTATTGCATAAAGAGGATGAAGAAAGCTCAGAAGATGATTATTATTATTCTTCCACCGAGTCATCAGATGATTTAAATTTCTCAAAATGGAATAACGATGATCGTAATGATTGGTCCGAATACGAAGACGACGAGGATGATGACGACGAGGATGAGGATGATGATGACGACGATGAAATAGAAGACGACGATGATGAAGAAGAATATGTAGACGACGGTGACGAATACTCAATTGGACACAGTGATCAAAAATCTGATAATCCTGAAGAAGATGCAAGTAATCAATTACAACCAGAAACTAAAGAAGAAAATGAGGATGAAAACTTAAAAGAATCTGATCAAATTAACAACGAAAATCCTAAAAAAAATGAAGAAGAAGAAATTCCACAAACTGATTCAAATAAGATCAATCAAATAAAATCTATTTCAAATAATAATAATAACAATAACCAAAATCAGAAAAAAGAAAAAGAACAATTTGAAGGAAATGAACAGGGAAATGAAAACAAAGATAAAGATGGAAATAAAAATCATGTGGAAGAAATAAAAGAAAATATTAATAAAAATGAAGATGATTATGTCGAGGAAAATAACAAAGAAGAAGAAGAAGAAGAAGAAGAAAAAGAAAAAGAAGAAAAAGAAAAAGAAGAAAAAGAAAAAGAAGAGGATGAGGATGATGAAGAAGAAGCAGAAGAAGATGACGATGATGAAATAGATGATGACGACGAGGATGACGATGATGATGGTGAATACGAATACGGATGGGATGACGAAGATAGTGAAGAAGTTGAAGATAACGAACAAAACCTTTTAAACAAGCATAATCAAAAAGAAAAAGAGAGTTACAAAAAAAAACGGAAAGGGATTTTTTTTTTCAAAAATTTTGAATATTTTCCAAGATTGCTATTTCCAAGTGTCCATAAAACCGATAAAATAAATGAAAAAACACAACCAACAGCATATATTTTAGAAATGAAATTTGCACCAACATATACCATATTAACCAAAAGCGAAGAAGAAAATAATTCCACAATTGAAAACGAGCGAGGGAAACCCAAATTATTGGCAGTTGTCATACGCCACTCTTTTAGAAATAGTAGTGATAACGGAATTGGTATTTCGATGGTCGATGGGGCTGTCCCAAATAAACAAGAATTTGAAGAATCGGAAGAAATTAAAAAAAATCAAAGAATGTCAACAAAAAAGGGATCAGAATCTAAACTGAAATCAAACTTTGAAATGAAAGATTTTGGTAATAATAGCAAAATAATGTACCATCAAAACATAAACCAGAAAAATGCAATTTGGTACC
This sequence comes from Anaeramoeba flamelloides, assembly GCA_027625915.1. Classification (NCBI taxonomy): domain Eukaryota; family Anaeramoebidae; genus Anaeramoeba; species Anaeramoeba flamelloides. Next base: position 2,248,317 of record JANTQA010000032.1, on the reverse strand, counting down.
GGGCAAGCGAATCAAATGACCGAAGCGATTTGCTGTGTGCCAAATGGACAAACACAATGCTGATCGGCCAAGCGCCATCAGCGTCGGTTGTACTCCGCGGGAAGGGAGTATATGAGCTTGTTGATTACAGCTATGGATCTGAATTCCAAGCACTTTATAGCTACTTTGTCAAAAATGTGGTGAACTTTGTAACAGTGACAAGCTATCATCGATTTTGGTTAACAAAAACCGGGGAACTGAGACTCATTATTGTAAACCCGACAGAGCCCTCGTTCCATCCAGAATGGAAACAGATCTTCCAAACAAACAGAAACCAAAAAATGGACAATTACCTATTTAGGCAAATTGGAAGAAGAGTTGGATATTATATTAATAAAATTGAAGATAAACTTTCAGATTCTCGCAGTGGCAGAACAAAGGGTGGCAGGTCAAAGGGCAGAAGAGGCGGAGGAACCAATACAAACAATAACGATAATTATAAAAGAGTTTTTGTTGGGTTTGGCCAATGCGAATCCTGTGTTGGCCTACATTTGTATCGATGCTTCTTCTGTGGTACACTGCTAACTAGACCTTTGCAATGTGGGATGACTCTTTCTGCGGTTTATTGCTCAAAAGAATGCCAAGCTAATCATTGGCAAACTTGGAAAATGAGAATAACTCATCGCAATACAAAAAAATAATTTTTTATTTATTTCAAACAAGTTTTTTATTTTTAATATTTTAGGAAAAACTATAAAACTTTTTTTATCATTTTATAATTAATTTTTTAAAAATAGACTTATATAATTCTCAGACAAAGTTTTTATCTTTTGTTTGAAAAAAGATTTTTGTATTTTTTTTTTTTTCTTCTTTTCTTTTTTATTTTAGTAATGAAATTTGAAAAAAAAAATGTTTGAAACTCCAAATAAACATTAAGAAAAGTGAGGCCTTGTATGTTCTTTTTAAAATTCATGTATTTACAAGTAAAAAATCTTATTATCAACAATTTTAGTTTAGTAAAGAAATTGAGAATTTGCACGAGACGATCCAATGAAAAGGGCCTAAAAAATTTTTTAACATTTTTTTTTTTTGAAATTTATGGTTTGTTCAGGCTTTTCTTTCATGATTTTCGACTCTAATACGAATTTTATTATTTCTCGTATTTCGAAACAACTAAGTTTGGTTGATTCTTAAAAATAAAGTAATTTTTTCATTTTTGGATGAGTCGCTTTGAGTGAAATGGAGTTTATATATATATATATATATATATATATATATTGATTAACTCCATCTATCAAAGAAAAACTATCAAAAAATAAATTGAAATAATTACTGTTAAAATATTTTAATTAATATTTATATATTATCAAAACTATCTATTTATTTTTATTTTCTTTCTAAAATTCTTTTTTAATAATTATTAGTTAAAGTATCTAGATTTTAGATAAATATTTTATTTATAATGAACGGAATCAAAAAATGTTTTTACCAAAGTAAATTTTACCTTACTAAAATAAAATTTATACGAATTTCAAATTAAAAATGAGTAAAATATGATTTAGATTGAAAAAAAAAAATAACCATAAAGAATAATAGAAAAATAACGAGATAATTAAAAGTTTTGTGAACTATTTGAAATTATTTTTATAAAAAATTATTCATTTTTTTTTCAAATGATTTAAATAATCATACCCAATTAAATATCAATATAATATATTTATATAGAATATCTACAGTCTTTCCAAGGCTACCATAAAATTCTCAATAAAATACAATTGAGTTTTCTATTCTTATTTTCTATTTTCAAAAAATTCGGAAATAAGAGTTATTATTCAAAAAAAAATTTCAATAAATGAGCTATTAATCAATTTTTTGGAACATCAAAAAAAAAATTGAAAGATCCCATGAAGCACTTAAAAAGGTTGTTCAAAAATGGTAAATTTTTAAAGATCAGTAAATATTGATATTTTTTTTGTGCTTTTTTGGACTGAAAATTTTGAAGTTTCAGTGATCTTAAATTTTATATTTATTGTTTCAAAAATTTGATTAATAGCTCATTTATTGAAATTTTTTTTTGAATAATAACTCTTATTTCCGAATTTTTTGAAAATAGAAAAAAACCATTGTGAAAAAAATTTGGTTCATTAAAAAAAATTGGTTCAGTCAAAAATTTGTTTTCGTTTTTTAAATAGTAAATATTAGCAAAATTATTTTTGATCAAAGTAAAATTTTATGAACAAATCTTACATTTAAGAAAAATAAAAGTCACTATCAATAATAATTTTCAGAAGTAAAATTAAATTGTTTCATTTTAACCTTTTGGAATTACTGTGGAACTCCAAAAATACAAAAATTTATTTTTAATTATTAACTTTACTAAAAATTAGAGAACTATTTAATAGGAAATATTAAAATCTCTTAATTCAATAAGAAATTTATCATTGTTAATGAACGTAAATTTATCACGGTTAATCTTAAATATCCTTTTAAACCAAATTGAATAATAAAATCTTCCAAAAAAGCTGTTTTTTCCAAAGAGGATGTTTTCCACTAATGTTTACAATCAAAACTTCAAAATACCGAAATATCAAGATTTCAGAAACCATTTAAATTCTTTAAATCCCGATAGAAAACCTTTAATTTAAAACACTTATTAATTTTTGGTCTTTCCAAACAATGAATAACTTGATCTTGGAATGTAATCTAATAAAAAAAAATTAACATTTTTAGTAAAGTTTACAATTAAATGTCAATTTTTGTTTTTTAGAGTTCCACAGTAATTCCAAAAGGTTAAAATGAAACAATTTAATTTTACTTCTGAAAATTATTATTGATAGTGACTTTGGTTTTTCTTAAATGTAAGATTTGTTCATAAAATTTTACTTTGATCAAAAATCATTTTGCTAATATTTACTATTTAAAAAACGAAAACAAATTTTTGACTGAACCAATTTTTTTTAATGAACAAAATTTTTTTCACAATGGAAAGAATAGAAAACTCAATTTTGTATTATTTAAAATTTTATTGTAGCCTTGGAAGGGCTGTAATTGATTGATTTTATAAAAACTAAAGACCAGACACTATTTTTTTAAATCTAATAGTAATCTTAAAAAAATAATTTCATTCAAAACCACAAAATGTATCAAAAGATAATTGATTAAAAACAATTAAAATTTTTCAAAAAAAACACAAAAACTATAGGAAAATAGCATTCTAAAAATTTAAAGATTCTTTCTATTAGAAAATATCTAGAATTTCTAAACTTAAATTAAAATTCTAGAAAAGATAAATACTCTGCAGTGCACTACTTACACTATGGTTTGTCACAACTAGATTTCCATAGAATATGAACCAAATTCAACAATTCTGATTTTAGCTCTAAAAAACTGATATGTATAGCTAATAACCATTCAATAACAACAAAATAAAAAAAATAAAAAATAAAAATATGTATATTTATTTATTCGAATATTAATACAGTGAGTTTTTTTGAGCAATATTCCATAAAAAGTTGGCATTTTTTTCGCCTGTATTCTGAACTAATTTAAAAAATAAACCATTTACATTTTGTAATAAACTTTGAGGTGTATCAAATTCAATTAATTCGCCATCATTTAAAGACATTATTTTATCTGAATCCATGATAGTTTTTAATCTATGTGCAATTGTCAGAACAGTGCAATTTTTAAATTTTTTTCTGATTGTATGCTGTATGATGGTATCTGAATGGTTATCAATATTTGAAGTGGCTTCATCTAAAATTAAGATTTTTGTTGGGTTTAGTAGGGCTCTAGCTAGGCAGAATAATTGCTTTTCTCCAACAGAAAAATTATTACCACCCTCTGTAATTTGGAAATCTAATTGATATTCTAAATTTTTGACTTTCTCTTTTAATTGTGCCGATTCCAATACTTGCCATAATTTATGATCAGGAATCCCAATATTTGTGGGATCTAAATTAGAACGAATTGTCCCCTCAAATAATACGGGATCCTGTGGAATAATTGTTAAATTGGATCTTAAATGATCTAAATGGATTTGAGAAATATCCTTCCCATCAATTAAGATCCTCCCTTTAAATAATTCGACTAATCTAAATAAACATAATACAAAACTAGATTTACCCGAACCTGTTCTGCCAACTATACCAATCTTTTCCATGGGCTTAATTGTTAAAGAAACATCTTTTAAAACACAATCTAATTCTGGTCTATATTTCATAAAAATATTTTCAAATTTTATTTCGCCGTTTGTTAACCAATTTTTTTTATTTGATCTATGAGAAGAACCATTAATATTAATTAATTCAATTTCCTTTTCTTCAATATCTACTGATTGGAAATTGCGATCAACTTTCCCATTGCCATTGCCATTGTCATCATCATCGTCATCGTCGTTCTCGTCATCATCAATATTTTTATTGTTACTTTTCTTCTTGTACAAAATTGGCTTTTCAGTTTCGATACTTGAATAATTGGCAACCCTTTCAACTGCGTTCATTTTTCTTTCACACTCAGCAAACATTTTAATCATCCAACTTGTTGTCCATGTGATCGACAAAGATTGAGTTAAAGATAAACCAATTAACGAGTTGGATTTTATTTTATCTTTGAACAGGATCGCAAAAAATGAACTTAATAAAATCACCAAAGAACCGATTGATTGTATTCTAACATCAAACCAAAGCTCAGCAATCAATTTGGAATATTGTGTCTTGATAAATAAATCAACTTTTTGAAAGTTTTTGGCAATGAAGAAATCTTGTGAGTTGAATGCTCGTATAATTTGTAAGCCATTCAAGGTTTCCGAAAAGGAGCTATAAACGGGACTTCTCGAGTTGGATTCTAATCTTTTAATTTCGGTGGAACTTTTTTTATAATAGTTTAGTAATTTCAAATAAATGAATATAATAAAGATGAAAAAGATTATCAAGATTGGGGTCACAATGGAAATAATAATAAAGATGTTCATGACCATAAACAGGACTTGAAAGATATCCTCCACAAAGTCTGCTAAATAAACATCAATGTCATTTATGTCTTTGTTAAACCTTGCTAATATCCTGCCGATTGGCGTAGTATCAAAAAATTTCATTGGCGCTTTCGAAATGCAATTAAATAATTTGCTGTGAATTATTTTTGATGCACAAATCGATCCCCTTGCTAAAAGTAACCCTCGAATAAAAATTGTGAGCACAGACATTGCACCAATTAAAAAATATATTTTAATATACCATATGTTTGATTTATTTTTAATAATTTTCCCATCAATCCAAATTGCTAACCAAAATTTTGTAAAGCTTGTAAAAATACTCGTTAAGAAAATTGTTAAAAACAAAAAAATGAAGGTAACAGTCCCAAATGATTTGAGATATTGTAAATAATAATTTAACTTGACACCACCTATTTCTCTTTCTTCATTTTTGATTAATTTTCCTTTTGTTATGTTGTTTTGTTTTTGTTTGCCATCGGGTTTATGTTTATTTTCTTCTTGTCTTTTGTTTTCTTTTTCATTCCCATTTTCTATCTCTATATCAATTTCTTTTTCTTTTTCTTTTTCCTTTTCCTTTTCCTTTTCCTTTTCATTTCCTTTCTCTTTCTCTTTCTCTTTCTGTTTCTGTTTCTTTTTCTTCTTAGAGTTGCTTTCCCCCTTTTCATCATAAATTTTTATAAAATTTGTAAATTTAATGTTTTGTTTTAATAATTCTTGATAAGATCCGTTATTCATTATTTCACCATTTTTTAATATTATAATGTTGTGAGCATAAGGCAAATATTGTAATTGGTGAGTAACTAAAAGAATGATTTTATTTGACAAAATCTCATTTTGGATACAATTCTTAAAAATAAATTCCCCAACATGAGTATCCACTGCACTTAAAGGATCATCTAATAAGATTATATCTCGGTTTGAATATATGGCTCTTGCTAAACTAATTCTTTGCTTTTGCCCACCACTTAAATTTATCCCCTTTTCACCAATCTCCATTTCGTCACCAGCTTCAAAATTTTTTAAATCAGGCTTTAATGCGCACATTTTGATTACTTTCTTATAGAATTTTTGGTCAAATTTACTATTAAATAAAATATTTTCTTTAATTGTTGCATTTAAAATCCATGCTTCTTGACTTGAATAAGCAACCGACCCTCGAATTTCCATTTCTCCACTAATTTTGGGTATTTCACCTAATATCGCTGATAATAAAGATGATTTCCCACTGCCTACAGATCCAATTATCATGTTTATTCCTGGTTTAATTATTTTTAAATTAATGTTATTTAACGTGGTTTGTTCTTGATTTTTTATTTTTTTGATTTTTCTATCATTGTTGTTATTATTATTATTATTATCATCATCATTATTATTATTATTATTATTATTATTATTATTATTATAATTATTCTTGTTGTTGTTATCTGATTTCCAATTAAAAATACAATTATTTTTCAATTCAATTTTAATTTTTTGACCTTGATTGTTTCCTTGATCGTTTGTGGGTATGAGGTATTTTAGTCTGCTTTTTTGTGTTAATTGGGATTCTTGATTCAATTCATTAATATTTAAAAAATTTTCAATTCTTTTGATTGAAACCTTGCCTTCGTATATATCTCCCAAGGCCATGGGTAAATATAGAAAAGGGAACCTGATCATTTCTAACAACGATAAAGATCCAAAGATAATCTCGGATGTCAATTGATTGCCAAATCCCACATATGAATAATAAGTAAAAATGTGCATTAAAATGGGGAAACAGTACCACAAAATTAGAACAAATGTCCGTAAATACATTAACTTTTTCAGGAAATTTAATTCCAGATTTCGAATATTTTGGATTTTTTTTTTAAAGGGCTTTTCCCAATTATAAAATTTAATAATTTTGATCCCTTGAAAAAACTCATTCACTTTTTTCATTCTTAAATCTACTTTCTTCATTATTTTGTCCTCAAATTTCATCCACAACTTTGAACAATAAAAATTTAATGGACTAGAAACAATTACTATTGTTAGTCCGACAACTGCTGCTTTCCCAATTAATCTCAGTAACAAAATAAATGGTACAATGATATTAATTGACAACGAGGGTATTAAAATCAAACCTTCAACAAAACGATAGATTTTTGAGATATCTGTGGTCATTAAATTGACGATTTTCCCAATTGTTGGATGACTTGAACTTTCTTTTTCATTTTCTTTTTCTTTTTCTTTTTCTTTTTCTTTTTTATTTTTTGTTTCTCTTTCTTTTTTGTTTTTGTTGTTCTTTTTCATTTTCTTTTTTGTTTGTTGTTTTTTTTCTTTTTGTGACTTGGGCTGTATTTCGTCTAATTTTATCAAATTATCATCACTGATATGTCTCAGAAAGTCTATAGATTGACTGTCACCGATCGAGCTTGATGTTTCTTTTTGATTAATTAATAATTCAATTTCAGATTCTTTCGCATTTTGATATTTTTTTTTATTTTTTGTTTTTGTTGTTCTTTTTCTTTTTCTTTTTCTTTTTCTTTTTGTTTTTGTTTCTTCTTCTTGATCTAATATTTTGTTGCTGATTGTCTGTGGATTAATCCTTAAGGACTTTTCATAAATTGATGTAATTAAAACAGATTGAATACGATACAAATTACGATCAACATGGTACCAAAATCTAGTTGTTAGTGGGCCCTCAAGAAAAGATAATAGAAAAAAAATGAAAATGTAGGGAAGAATTTGAAAGAGTGTTATGTCCTCTTTTTCAATCAAATTGAGGATTTTCATTAATACATAAGGAACAAGAAATATTTTGAGTAGTCTTAATATTTCATAAACCCACGAAAACATGATTTGTTTTCCAAAGGTTTTCCGAATTGTTTTTGTCATTTGAAATTTTTTTGTGTTGATGTTATTTTTCCATTTAGAGTACAACACTTGTGATCGATCTTCATTTTTTAAATCCAATAAGTCTTCATATTCTAATTGCTTTTTTTTTCCTTTCACTAACATTGGTTTTGCATAATTGTAAAATGTGGAAGAGAAAAAAGACCTTTTTGCATTAGGATTCATTTTTGTATAAGAATTATCGTTTGATAATAGCAGATACTAGTTTAGAAAATTTTGATCTTGTTTGAAAAAAAAGTGAACAAAAATAAATATACAAATGTTTAAAAGACACTTCATTTCTTTCATCTTATTTTCAAATCTGATATTTACTTGTCTCATTAAAACGGTATATAACAAAATAAAAAGAAAAAAATTTTCCTTCAGCTTATCAAAAAAAAAAACCCAATAATTAAAATAATTGAAGGTAATTCTCTCAGCTGAAAATGTGAAATCCACCATTAGAGCTTCTTTTTAGAATTCTAAAAATATGCAAAGTTACTTGATTGATAAAATATTTTTTTTGCCAAGCCAAATGAAAATTATGTTCACTTTATTACACAACAAAAAGTTGTTCTATTTTTTCTCCAATACAAAATTAAATATCAAAAATTCAACTTGTTATTGTGAGAGATCAGTTTTTTTTTTTATTGTATGTTACTTTTTATTTTATTTTATGACTCTTTTTTTTATTTGATGACCAAATACACTTTAAAAATCTAAGCTTTACTAACTTTATGAATGATATTTACAATTACAATCTTTCATTTTACTTTTAAATTTTTTTATTTTAACTTTTTACGTCACAAAGAAAATTAAATTGTAATGTTTTTTATCATTTTGATCATATTTTATTTAAAGTCTTTTTGCTCAAACCAAAAGAAGTGGTTGATGGAACACCAAAGATTGCTTTGTGTAGTATAATCTTATTTTCCGATTTTTCAAAGAAAATTTTTATATTCAAGTTCTCAAATATTTTTCAGATTATTAACCAAAGTAAAAATACAGATCTCTATAAAATCAATAAGAAATAAGATTTTTTGAGATTTTATTGTGCTTGCTAATTAAATTTTTGAGATAACAATTTAATTAGTAGAATTTGATTTGAATAGTGTGTAAATTATACTCAACTGTCCTTTTTACTTTTAATTCAATCACCCAAAATACTATTATTTTTTCTTGGAATATTTTAGATGTTTTTGTTACTGTATTGGTAAAAAATACATATACTTTTATTTTCCAATTAATAAATGAAAAGTGTTTTCTGTCAATTTCCAATTTATATATTAATTATTACTATTACAATCAAATTAACAGAGTGAAAATTTTGTCTTAGAGTTCACTAAGGAAGTTTAATTTATTTTCTAAAAATATTATTTCTATAAGATGTTGTAAAGATCTTTGGATTTTCTTCAACTTATAAACTAGAAAAATATTTTGGAATGTGAACTAAAAATTTTTATTTTTTAATTGAAAAATAATAGTATACAGAACATAAAAGCAAAATTCCAAATAAAACCAATTTTTTTTTTCTTGTTCAAAATACAACAACAAATTCAATAACTTTAGTTTACCCAAGTATAAATCAATCTTTAAAGGAAATTCATAGATATTTTTAGTTAATTTAAAATTAGGAATGAAATCTGTTTGAAAATTATTCGGATTTTTTAAAATAAACTCCATTTCAAAATAATTGGCACATTAAAAATCAAATTTTGAAAATATTTTTTTTTATAAATTGAAGATATCTATTATTATAAAAAAAATACTATTTTAGTATTCAGTAATATACACTTTAAAGATTTGTTTTTCGTCTATAGATAAAATAAAAAAAAGTAAAAAAAAATAAATAGAAATTGGGAAATTAATTATGAAATTTAGTTTATTTTGTTGTTAAATATTTTTAAAAATTGTCCTCTATTTTTCAGAGAAATATTTTAGTATTAACCAATCAAATATTATATGTGGAATTTAATTTTTTTTTTCTTACAAAACTTTTTTTGTTATGTTAGTTAAAAAGTATACCATTAAAAAATCATTTACAAACGTTTAAAAGATGATTTAATACTAATTATTAAAGGAGATAAAAAAATATTAAAGCAAAGATTTAATTTAATATATGAAATTATTATACAATATGGACTAAAGTTTGATAAAGATAAAACATGTATATCATAAGATTTATAAAAAAAAAATAAATTTTTATTTATTTATCTAGATACAATTTCTTATCAAGTTTAAAAATTAAAAAAATTGAATATAAACCCGAACCAAGAACGATAAAAACCATTTTAATAACAATTCTGGGAAGAATAATTTAAATAGAAGATTATTTAAATCTTTTATACAAATCAAATTATCATATGGATTTGAAATTTATAAATTTTAAATAAAAAGAATTAAACGATTTAAATATTTAGTTTATTTCATACATTTCTGAAACAGGCAAAATAAACAGAAAAATACCAATTCTTATTTCTAAAATAGAATTAAAAATTAAAAATATAGTAATTTCAGTAAATAAAAAAAAATTTAAATTAATAAAGAAATTTTAAAATTTAAATCTTCTTTATTCCGAAAAATTAGAAAAAATATAATCAAAAAACAGACAACAAAATCAACTGGACTTCAAAAGATTTTATTGAACTAAAAATAAAAAAGAAATATATAAGTAACTATCTCATATGTTGTTGGAATTCCAAAAGCTGAATGGTCATTAGGTTTTCCAAAATTTCAAAGAATTGAAAAAATCCTTATACTTTACTCTATTCTTTCAGATTCAGAAAAAGATTCGTTATTTTTTTTTATTCAGTTGATGAAAGAAACCCAAAATTTATTTAATTTTCATTTATTTCTAAAATTAAAAAAAAAAACCTAGACACTATATGGTACTCAATAGAAATTGATGACACACCCCAAAAATATATCATAAAAATTATTATACTAAATAATTCTTCAGAATATAAAGTTAAATTTAAGTTATCTTCAAGCTCACGAATACTAGAATAAGAAAAATTTTCTAACTGCTTAAACAGATATTATTATGTAATAGATAAAAACGCTAACCAATTTTTTCCATTATGTTTTAAAGCTTAACCCATGGAAATAATAGAAAATATTGATTATGGTTTATGGTTATGTCTTTACTAAGAAAATATGTATTACTTTTACAAAATAAAATTAATCAAAATAAATATCAATGAATTTATTTTAAACCAAAACAGTTTGAAATTATTTCAAATAATAAATAATTGTGAAATATATTATTTCAGGCTTAGATTTCTGAAAGGAGATTTTAGTATTAGGCAACTAGAGTGTAATTTTACATCCCCTCAATAATAATAATTATAAAATATGAAATTCTTTTTTTTTTTAATTTTTTATAAACTATAAAAAATTGTTTCAATATCTTTAGAATATTAATTATAATAGAATGAATAATTAAAATTTTGAAAAAATAATTTTATTTTAGTTATTCAATTAAAATCTTATATTTAAAATATAACCAATTTATTGCACAAAAAGGATATTAATATTTCATAATATCATTCATGTTAGATCACATATCTAAAAACTATAAATGTTTATTTACTCCCCAAATAATAACAAAAAAAAAACAATCAAAAATAAAAAAAAAATAAAAAATAAAGTACACATTTTCACATGTATTCAATTAAACCTGATTAGAGTAACTAATTTAACAAATTTTTGGAAAAATAATGATCATTTTTAAAAAAATTAATTTCCCCATGATGAATTTCTTGTTAAAAGATAAAGAACTTTTTTTGTTAGGTTTTTATAGCTCGAATTATTCATAACAAAAGGCAAATAATGAAGGATTTTATGAAATCTCATTTTTAATAATTTCTTTAATTTTAGATGAACAAATAAAATTTCAAATTTCATTATAAAAATACAAGAAAAATCAACCAAATATTGAATTAATATCCATCAGAAAAAAAAATTGATCTTATTCTTTTCATCGGGTTTTTTCCCCTAGGGAGAATTTCGGAGACTGACTGTTGAGTACAAAAGAGTATCTTGGTGTTCCAGGATTCAAATGATTTGAGTTAAATTTTTGTTTTCTACCAATTATTTTAAATTCTGGAAAACCTAACAACATTGGATCATTCTTTCTTTTGGTAATTTAAATTTATATTATTTTTTGTTATATTGGTATTTTAATAATTTTTTTTCTTCTCTTTTTTATTTGATAAAAGATTCTTTTATCACACTTTTCTCTCAATAAAGAAAATAAAAATTTGATTTTTTTATTTTGTTTACAATATTTTTTTTGTATTTCTTGTGATTGAAAAGACAAAGTAGCATTTTTATCAAATATTCAGATGATAAATATTTCACTATTATTATTAAATCAAGATGTTTGTTATTTTTCTCAAGAAAAAATATTAGAAAAAATATAAAAAATGATGCGATATTCTTCAGATCTACATCACTTGTTATATTTGATATATTTTTTTCTATTTTTTTTTAATATAATTATTGATAAAAAGTAGATTAATTTTAATTGACAATATTTTAAAATCCAAGAAATAAGACTATATTTATAAAAAAACTTAGAATTTTTTTGTTACTTTGATAGTTTAAATGAAAAGTTTTCAAAATTTTTTCAATTTTAATGAAAATAATCACTCTTTTGAAAAAAAATACTTCCCTCCAACTCCAACTCCTTTATATCATTTAAAGGCTGAATAATAACTTGTTTAAAACTTGATTCTTTTCGAAAAGTTATAATTCTCAAAAAGTGAGAAATTTTTTTAAAATAGTTCAAGTAAAACCTCTAGATACTTTTTGTCTTTGAATTATTACTTACTAATTGGAGCGATTGAGTAATATTTTTAATAATTATTTATCGAAATAATCAAATTAAAAAATATTTCTTTATTGTTTTAAATTGAATTTTATAGGATCAAAAAAGTATTATTTTGGAAATTTTTTAATAGAAGAGTCTGGTTTTTTCCAAATATTTTTTTTTCAAATAAAAAGAAAAAATTATTTGAACTGCTCCTTGAGTTAAATGAGAAATTATATTTGTTAAGTTAAATAATTATTCCGATATTTTTTTTGAAATTATGGTAGATTTTTTATACTGAGTTATTCCAAAACTCAGGGGTTTTGTTTTGAAAGTATTATTTCCATACACTTCATTTATACACCAACAATGGGATTTCTTTCTTCTTCAAAGAAAATAATTTTTTTGGGATAATTCTTGAAAATATGTTGGAATTTTGGAACTTTAGAATAAAATTAAAAATGGATCTAGCTGTTAAGAACTAAAATTCATTTCAGAAAATACAATAAAAAACAAGTTTTATCTTCGAATAGACAAGTTTTTAACTTTGTTTTTAAATTTCAAGATCAAGTTAAAAATTTTTTAACTTTTGTTATTAAATATACTATAAGCTTTTTTTAGATTGCTAGTCTCTTAAAATAATATAATTCAACAAGAAACAACCAGAGTAACAAACTACTCTCAGACATTCAAATTTATATTAAGTCCCCAAACACCCCTTCTATCATTTTTTTATTCAAAATACTTTTTTTTTAATGAGTGTTGTTCTTTCAACAGCATCAGGAATCATTGCACTTCTTGATGAACCTGATAACGATTTAAAAACATATGCCCTTCGTAAACTTGATTCTCTTGTGGATCAATTTTGGGCTGAAATCTCAGATTCGATTGGGAAAATGTACCAATATTTTTTTTTCTTTTTCTTCTTTTATTTCTCAACAAAAGAAAACAAACAAAAAAAAAAAAAATTAATTCCTATTTTTAAATAAAATATTCCTTGTTAACATTAAACTTCAAAACAAAACACCAAAAACCAAACTCAAGAGAGGCCTTGTATGAAGACGAAGAATTCCCATCAAGAACTTTGGCAGCTATTGTTGCTTCCAAAGTTTATTATCATTTAGGATTTCTTGATGATTCATTATTGTTTGCTCTTGGCGCGGGCCAATTATTTGATGTCTCACAAAGAGATGAATTTACAAGGACACTTATCTCCAAATCTTTTAATGACTATATCGAAAAGCGTAATGTTATTACAGAAGAAGAACATAAATTAAAACTTAAAAAAGAAGAGGAGGAAAAAAACAAAACAAAGACAATTTTTGATGATGATGAAGAAGAAGACTCAGAACTCGAAAATATGTTAATTGATTCTGATGAAGATTCAGAGCAAGACGAAGGCTTATATGAAGCAAAAAACGAAAAAATTCTCATTGAAAAAACAGAAATTGAACTAATCGATCCTCGACTGGAGAAGATTATCAACTCTGTATTCAGAAGATGCTTTTTAGAAAAAGAATTTAAAGAGGCACTTGGTATTGCAATTGAGGCAAGAAGAATTGATATCATCAAAGAAATTATTGAAATGGTTGACAAAACAGATGAAATGCTTACTTATTGTTTAACAATTGCAAGAAAATATATCCAATCACGCTGGTACAGACAAGAAGTAAAGGATCCTTTTTTATTTTCTTTTTCTTTTTTTTTTTTTATTTTTTTTTATTTTTTTTTTTTTTTTTTTTATTTTTTCTTTCTGTCAAATTCTTATTTTTTTTTATTTTTTTTTTTTATTTTATATGTTAAATGTTTTGATAGTAACAATCCAAGAAGATGAATAGACTCCATTTGAAATAATTTTTTAAAACTAGTTTTTATATTGGAAGCTTTCACAACAAAGACATTTTTTGGAAAAATTTTTTAAATACACTCTTTCTAATCCGTTTATTTCTTTCTTTGTTACTGTTCTGGAAAAAAATTATTAAATGGGAAAAAAATTATCAAATCTATTTTAAATCTATAGTAGTGAAAAAAATACCGTACATGAAAAAAATCCCTGACAAGATTTTTAATTGTGAATATTCGTAAAATTTTTGTCTAATTTCAATTATTTTCAATCAAATCCGTATTATAAATAACCAATTTTTTTATGAGATTAGTAATAAACCTACCTAAAGTTCATCAAAGTAAGGTGTCTCTAGAATACTCGAGTTATTGTTTGATATCTTAAGTAGATCAACTTTTTTGAAAAACAATTGGGTTTTATTGAGGTTTACTAGGAGTTTGGAAAACGATAATTTTTCTTCTTGTTTTTTGATTGGTTGAATGGTGTTTTGAACAAGTGTGATTTCATTAATCATCATTCTAATAAGTGGGTGAGTTATAATTGAAAAAGTTCGATTCTTAAAAAAAGGAATTTGATTGTAAATAAATGAAATTACACAATAATTTTACTAATATTCACAATTAAAAATCTTGTCTGGGATTTTTTTCACTGCTTTAAAACAATAGTTTGTAAATGTTCAAATTTTCAAATATTTTTTTTTTTTTACGAATGTTTTCCTTCATTTTAAAACAAAAACCAAAGTCCCAAAATTTAGGTAGATTATTTGAATCAAAATAGGATTCAAAAACACTAAATGAAACCAAAATTTAAGTCTCTTCAATTTTCGAAATTTGAATTTTAATTGTTACTAATAAATTCAATCAATGTTTTAAAATTTTTACTTCAATTTCCCATTTTTAAATTTTTTAACCCAAGTTTTGAATAAAGAATTTTATTGGCTAAAATGTGAAGAAACTTTGAAAAATAAGTTGATCTTTGAAATACTCTTTAACATTGAACTGTTTTGAAAGTAGCGTTACCAGATTTAGAAAAAAAGAAAATCTAACTACAGCCAGTTCAACTTTTTAAGACACAAACTTTCAACGAAATTTAATTCACATAAAAATCTCAAATTAAAGCACAAAATTTTTTTACAAATTATTTTACTAGAATCTGAATATTGTGCCTTAATTTGAGATTTTTTGTTGTTCCTTAAATTTCACTCAAAGTTTGTGTCTTAAAAGTGGAACTGACTGTAAACATTTTTTTGAATTTAATTAGTGACATTCGTAAAATTGACTTTATGGATTTTTGTTACCATGTTTTTTCTATCCATATGAAATTGGCTTTAAGAGTTTAAAAATAGGTATTAAATTTGTTTGAGCTATTTTAATTTCAGATATCTTTATTGGTCAGTGAATAATATATCGAATATTATTGGAAAATTTTTTCCTTTTACGACCATCTTTACAATTAAAACCGATTGGGCAATTTATTTTCCATTTGAGATTTTTATTCAGGAATGATCAAATTCAATAATTTCATATTTCCATTGACTGTTATCTAGTCTCGACTTATAGGATTTTCTTGGTTATTTCATCTAACTTTTATGAAGGCAAATCTGCAAAAGAAACAAGTTTTTTATTCACTCTAATTCAAAAAACAATTTCTTATTCTCATTAAGATCTAAACATTTACCCAATAGAATTGCAAAAGCATTATAATATGTTGAAATTGGAGTAAAACATACTAGTGCTCTATAGTTCAAATGTCTCTTAAAAAATCGTTGAGTAAAATAGTAAAAAAGTTTATCATTTCAATTCATCAAAGAACTTTGTATTATAGTCATTAGTAAAAAGGGTGACTATAAAAAAAGTTCTCAAAAGTCTCTTTAAAACAGTCAGCAAACTTCAATATACCAATTTTTATGCCCATATTAAAAAACTTTTTCTAAAATTTCAATTCACAAAAAACGAATATTTTGGGAATTGATCAAAGTTTAATTTTATAAAGAAAATTTCCGCATAATGATCAATTTACCCAACTAATAATGTATCCAAACATTTATATCTTTTAAAAAAAAATTCTTCGTTCTGTTAATAAAAATAGGTTTTAACTGTGTTATTAGAAATCTATGAAAGCCGACCGGAATTAGATTATATCAATATTTGTGATATCTTATTATTTTTAAATGATGTTGAGAGATTATCTGAAATCTTAAATGAATTAATTTTGGAAAAGTCCAAAGAGTCCAATTTAAATGCATGCCAAATTGCATTTGATTTATATGAAAATGCATCACAACATTTTCTTAATGAATTAGTTTTATTATTGCCAGATCCTATCCCAGTCAACAAGCCTGTTGAAAAGGATGGAATTGTTGCCGAATATACACCAATGGAGCAAAAGAGATTAGAATATATTAAAAAAATGGATCAAATCAAATCCATTTTATCCGGAAAGACGACGATCAATTTACATTTACAGTTTTTAAATCGAAATAATAAAACAGATTTACAAAATTTGATTAGATTAAAAGAAAAAACTGATTCAAGACATTCCCTATTAACGTCCATGATTGTTATGTCTCATGGGCTAATCTCTTGTGGAACCACTTCCGATGTATTTTTAAGGGAAAACTTGGGGTGGTTAGCGAATATTTCCAATTGGGCAAAGTTTTGCTCAACAGCAAGTTTAGGCTTGATACACAAGGGCCATTTAGATAAGGCATTTACAATTTTGGAACCATATTTGCCACAGGGAAGTGGCGGAAGCTCACCATATTCAGAGGGGGGGTCATTATACGCACTTGGGTTAATTAATACCAAGCACGGTGAAGAAGTTACACCATTTTTACTTGAAGCGTTAAAGAATTGCCAAAGGAACAATATTATTCAGCACGGTGCCTGCTTAGGAATCGGGCTCTCTTCAATGGCGGTTGGAGATATGAACATATATGAGGAATTAAGAGGCGTGCTATATAACGATGATGCTGTAGCCGGCGAGGCAGCGGGTATTGCCATGGGATTGTTAATGCTTGGGACAGGCAATAGTAAGGCGATCCAAGAAATGTGGAACTATGCACATCAAACTGAACATGAAAAAATCATTAGAGGCGTATCCGTTGGAATGTCCCTCATAATGTACGGCAAGGAACAAGAGGCAGAGGGGTTGATCGAGCAATTATCTTCCGATAAGGATTCCATTCTAAGATATGGCGCCATGTTTACCATCGCCATGGCATATGCAGGTACATCCAATGAAAAGGCTCTCAAAAAATTATTACATGTCGCTGTCAGTGATGTTAATGACGATGTCAGGAGGGCAGCAGTAATTGCCATCGGATTTCTCTTGTTTAAGGAACCCAAGCAGGTGCCAAAGACCCTTTCCTTACTTGCAAAATCATATAATAACTCTGTAAGATTTGGCGCAGCAATGGCTTTAGGTATCACCTGCGCAGGAACGGCCAATAGGGATGCACTTGAATTATTGGAACCCCTGACAAAGGATCTTAACAATATTGTTAGACAGGGAGCATTAATTGCCACCGGAATGGTCTTGATGCAATTCAATGAAAAGCAGGAACCTAAGGTTTCCAAAATTAAAGAACAGTTTTACGAAATAGTTTCAGATAAATACGAACATAAAATGACCAAAATGGGTGCAATTTTAGGCGCTGGTTTAATTGACGCTGGTGGTAGAAATGTTACAATTAGCATGCAAACTACCACCGGGGAAAATGATATGACAGCCATTGTTGGGTTGGCAATTTTCTCCCAATACTGGTTTTGGCATCCCTTGACATATTTTATTTCCTTAGCATTCCAACCCACCGCCTTGATTGGTTTAAATAAAGATTTGAATATGCCCAAGTTTAAAGTAAAATCAAACGCTAAACCTAGTTTGTTTGCTTATCCAAACCCCCTAGTTGAGAAAAAAAAAGTTGAAAAAAAAGTTGAAACAGCTGTGTTATCAGTAACTAAAAAGGAACAACGAAGACAAGAAGAAAAGGCGGAACAAAAAAAATTAAATGAAGATAATTCACAAATGGATTCAGAAGAAGTTGATGAAAAGAAAAAGGATGATAAGAAAATAATTGAAGAAGAAGAAACAAACGAAAAAGAAAAAGAAAAGGAAAAGGAAAAGGAAAAGGAAAAGGAAGAGGAAGAGGAAACGGAAGAGGAAAAAAAAGAAGAAGAACCAGAAGAAGAAATTTTGGAAAATCCAACTAGAATTACATTAGATCAAAGAAAATATATCACCTTTGATATTGATCCAAGATATAAGCCAATAAAGGAAAGTGCTAAATTTGGAATCGTAATGTTATTAGATACAAAGCCAGATGAAGAAGAAGAATTAATCGAAATTGCATTTGATACTACTGAAAAAAAAGAAGAAGAAAAAGAGCCTGAACCACCCGAACCATTTGAATATTTTTCTGATTAAATTATCGATTCGAATATTTCTTAATAACAAAAATACAATATTTACCATTAATATTTTATTTATTTATTAAACAATAACTTGTTATTGCTTTTTTTTTTTTTTTTTTTACAATTTTTAAATTTAAACAGCTATTGAATAAGAATTCAAAATTTCTATTACTCAATAATTTCTTTCTTTTTAACATTTCAATTTATTTATTTTTTTTTTTGAAGAATCTTATTTTCTATTTTCAAAATTTATAATTAACTTTGTTTCAGCCAAAGTCGGCCCAATCATTTTATACAAATATCAATTATTTATTTATAATTGACCTTTGAAGAACAAATAAGAAATAAGTAGAATAATAAACTTAAGAGAATAGTTGATCCTAATATGGAGTAAAACTAATAAATCTTCATAGATTTTCTTTAAAAATTGAAAAACTAAAATTCTTAAGAAAACCTATTTGAGAAAAACATCAATGTTCATTTTGATCTCCTATTGAAGATCCAAATAAAATTACAATAGAAATCAATTTTATTTCTCTTCAATCATTTTTACTTTTTCAATAACAATAGAATTACACTTTTTTACCAAGTGACTCTTGATCTTGCAAGAAAAAAAAAATTGCAAATGAATTACTATTACAATAAGAAATAAAAAAAAAAACAAGTAAAAATGTGAAAAAATTGATTTCAATTTTGAAAATTATCAAAATAAATTTTTACTTAAAAAATCTTCAAATACTTTAAACGTGTGTTTTCTCAAACACAACTGGGACCCTATGGCTAGAAAATGGTTTATAAACTCATCCAAAAAATGTGGTGAATATATTTTTTTTTTCATATGAGATAATATTGTATTATTGTTAATAGTTCTATGTATAAATGAGTTAATTTTTTTTGAAGAGAAATATTTTCCCCAATTGAAATATTTCATTATTGGATATAATTCAAAATAAATTGACCAATATACTGATAAATTGAAATTTATCTTGGTAAATTTTTACTTGATTTTACTTTTGAAAATATTATGCTCAAGTTTTGAATAAAGCATTTTATCAAGTCAAGTGTTAAGAAACTCTGGAAAATTAGTTGTTCTTCAAAATATTTTTTGTCAGATACTATTTGATAAGAAACAGTTCGAAGATTGATACAAATCGAAAATGAACGAAAAATTTTTTGAAATTTATTAGAATATAACAGTATATATGTACTTAATAAAATTAAGCACTATTTTTTTCTGATTAATATTTTCGAAATTAAGTTCATAACTTAATTCAATTAACCACTGTGATAATTTTTTTTAGAATAAAAACAACACTCAACTTTGGAATATTGAAAATAATTTTTGAAATTAGTGTGCACTTTTTTATTTTTTTTTTGAAAAATTGGGGTTGAGAAAAGTTTGAAATCAAAGAATAAGTTAATATATTAAATTAGGTTATTTTCCAGAAAGTTTATCCTTTTAAATAACTTTTTTTTTAATTTTACCTTTTGAAAATAAAAAAAACATTTTAAGACCAAATTAGTGCCTTTTGTGAAAAGAAAATTCCCAGAATTTAGAATTTGTTTTAGTAAATGAGTTAAAACAAGAGAGTGAATCTAAAAATATACATAATTTCAATATTGAATTCAATGCTTTTGGCAAAAAATGTTTTCAAGATAAAGTTAAATTGAAACTTTATTTATTTTAATTTTTTCATTTAGTTTTTTTAATTGAATTAATGGAAAGTAATTGTTCAGTTTTTCATTTTTAGTGTTTTTTGGGTCGTAGGGGCATATATATAATTTGTAAAAAAAAAAAGTAAAAAGTTCTTGTGACTGAAAATTTAATCGGAAAAATTAAACTTCTTTAAAAAATGTAAACTCATTTCTCTAAAGTTGATGAATGAAGTTTCCTATCAAATTTAAAGATTTCCTTGTGAAAATAATTACTCTATTACTTTTGAGGAAAGAAAATAATTAGAAGAGTTACTAGTCCCTAAAAGATTGTAATCGAAAATAGTTCTTGTTCTGACACTTTAAACGTTTACCATAACAATATTGAGATTAGTTTTAAATAGTTTAGTAATATTCAAAATGTGTTTCCATAGCAATTATTTTTTTTTAGGTACGAATTGCAATTATGTTATAAATATTCAATTCTACTTTCAAAAAGACTTTATTCTTTTTCAGAACTGTTGTAATCTAACAATATTGATTCTTGCATCTTTCAACTTTTCTTTATTTAGATATATTATTGTGTAGTGACGAAATCAGGGTTTATTAATAAATAGAAATTATTAGGTTTCTTGTCAGAAGAAATCAAAATTTTTTTTCTTATTTTCTGATTAAGAAAGTTCCATTAGTTCCTTTCATTGACTGTTTGTAAACTCAGAGTTTAAAAAAAAAGATTTTTGATAATTTAATTTATTAGGTGGTATAATATCTTACTGAGGAACTCGAAAGGAAAAATTTACTATCAACGAAAAATTATTTTTTAAATTTTTGAACGATTGATCTTTTTTCGATTGCTTTATTAGTCAAATTATTTCTCCATTTTTTTAAAAATTACCTTAAATGAAAAGTATTTGCAATTTAATATCGCTCAACCATTGCCGTGCCAAGGATCCAATCACGTCTCTAGGTATTGGATCAATTCTAAGCACTCTTAAATGTCACTCGATCGAGCACAATTCAAGAAGCTACAACGTCGCGTCTAAGAATTTTACGATCGATTCTGTCGTTCAAGATATTCTCAAGACTTCAAACAAGAGGAACGCTGATGTCTGGTTTGGTGCGTTTATTTGGAACGAGGCCTACATTCAAGAAATTATTCACAAGTTAAAAAACGTTCATCATTTTTTAGGTCGTGTTGGCATCGCGGGGCCACAGGTCTCGCATGTTTTGGAAAGGAACGCACTTGAGTGCTATTATGAGGACGCTGACATGTTCATTCGTGGCTATGCAGAAAGTGCGCTTTTGGAATTGTATCAAGGCAAAGCAAACGTACAGGGGCTTCATCTCTCAGGGACCAAGGATTTTGTGGAAAGTGCAAATTGCCGCCCGCATTTGTTACCGTCTCCATATCTCGATGGCACATTGTCCCTGACCCCCTTTATTCGCTGGGAAACGCGTCGTGGGTGTTCCTTTAAATGCTCCTTTTGCCAACACCGTGGTGCAGACATGAAAAGCAAGACTTACAAATTTGATTACGATCGTATTGCAAAGGAAATCCGCTATTTCAAAGAGTCCAAGATTGTCAAAGACATTGCAGTGCTTGATCCAACTTTCAATATAAACACAGCGTGGTCGTGTAATATCTTGGAGCTCTTCAAGGGCTTTAACGGCAAAATATCGCTTCAAATTCGTCCTGAAATTTTGAATTCAAAGTTTCTCCGCAAAGCACTCGAACTGATGGAGTCTGGGACGAATTTGGTTTTAGAACTTGGTGTACAAACT
Source organism: Anaeramoeba flamelloides (assembly GCA_027625915.1). Taxonomy (NCBI): domain Eukaryota; family Anaeramoebidae; genus Anaeramoeba; species Anaeramoeba flamelloides. The sequence goes on along the minus strand of JANTQA010000032.1, from coordinate 2,225,986 downwards.
TTGCACCCAGAGTCCTTCCAGGTTATTAATCGTTATGGCGATGCACTGCCAATAAACAAAGCAATAGGGAACGTCAAATCAAAAGTAAAGGAGCTACAGAAATATAATATTTCGCACGACATTTCTTTGATCTTTGGCTTACCACACCAAACTTTAGAGTCCTTCAAGCAGGACGTTGAATGGTGTGAAGCAAATACAAGCGCGTCCATTGATGCGTTTCCTTTAATTCTACTCCGTGGAACTCCCCTGTTTTATGAAAAAAAAAAGTTGCAACTAATCGAAAAGGCAAATATCCAACACCCTCTTTTGGAAAATATACAAGAGTTTATTAAACACGTTTGCTCATCACCAACAATGACCTTTGAAGACTGGTATGCAATGGCAGATATCGCTTATGGTCTCTTACAGAAAAAAAAAAAAAAAAAAAAAGTACAGGACAGTCTTTTGAATCCGTTTGAAACTCGCGTTGAACGCCTTAAGGTACTTCATTAAATAGTGAATTATTAAATGATTTATATAAGGTATTTTAAGGTATTCTTCACGAGGTGACAACGGAAGTAGGAAATACTTTTTGAAATGATCAATTTATCACAAATCATTCTATGCGGGAAATTGTTTGAATTTCTATTTTATTACTGTATCAACCACACCAAAGTTAAACTATACACCAAAGGCAGATAGTACAGTCGTGCTACTCTCGTTCCTCAAAGCCTATCAATTGGTAACACTTTTTATATCTTATCCTACTTTTAAGTGAGATATAAAAAGTGTTACCAATTGATAAGCTTTGAGGAACGAGAGTAGCACGACTGTACTATCTGCCTTTGGTGTATAGTTTAACTTTGGTGTGGTTGATACAGTAATATTTTTATCTTTCTGAACCAAGATGGTAGAGAAAATATAACATCATTTTTTAATGGAAATTACCTATGCTTTTATTATTCCTTGATATGTTTTTTCAATTGCTACAATGATTTCACAATTATTATCAAATAAACTTTAAGAAAAAATGGCATTCTCTTTTGTTTTGTTTTGTTTTGTTTTGTTTTGCTTTTTTTTTTTGTACCCTTTTTTCGAATTTGAATTTCAGGTTGTGGATCATGATCAAAAATAAAAAATATTAACTGATTTCTCTTTTTGTGTTTATTACTTGCAAACCCAAATTCTTTATGTTTTCAAGAGAGCAATTAAAAATAAAAAATAATAATAAATAGTTTGAAAAGTATTAGATCAGACCATGATTTCTATTATCAAATTATTGAAAACAATTAATTATTTTTTAATTAATTTTTAATAAAGTGCGGAGATTGAAAAAAGATATTAATTTTTTTGTGTCAAACACATAATTTCTTTTGTATTTTTTATCTTAATTATAATGTAGGCAAGATTATTACTTAAAGGATTACTTTTCTGAAAAAACAAATAGTTATTTTTTTATTGATGGAAGAAGTGTAAAGTACACTCAAAATGTCCTTGTACTTAAATTTAGATCAAGGGTAATTTAATCGTAAAATCATATATTTCGTGATTGTTCAAAGGACAAGGCACACCAAATATTTTTTATGTTTAAAAAGAAAAAACAAAAAACTGAAAAGAAAAAAGCTAAAAAAGAAAAAAAGAAAAAAAAAATTAAAATTTAAAATATGTTTATAAGAGTTAATTGGTAAAAAAATCAAAAAAAAATATTTCCTCTATCTTTAATTAAGAAAAAACAAAATCGTAAACAAGATACTTTTATTTATTTTAATAATTTGATAATTGATCATAAATGATCACTTGGGGATCGTTATTAAATTGTTTTAATTTCTTCTTTTTTTTGATATGATTTGTTTTAAAGCCCTATTCTCAGTATAAAAGCAAAAAATATCAATTTTTTTTTTATCATTTTTTATCAATCTCCTTTTGAAAAAAAAAAACCTGAATAAAAGGTTATCTGAAATTTAAAAATGATTACTATTCAAACCTATCCAAATACTCTATTCAAAACTATAACTTAAAGATATTCCAAAAAAGTTAATTTAAAAAAAATTTAAAAAAATGTCGATTTTTTGCTTTTCTACTAGGACTGGGTCTTTAAAGCTTTGTGAATTGTTAGTCTATATATATATATATATATATATATAGATATAAACTATTTTTCAAAAATTTTGACTCACTTTATAATGTTAATGGAAGTTGTTTTGAGGGTTTTATTCCAGTATTCTTAACAAAAAATATTTTCAAATTTTTAGATCAGAATCATTTTTTCTAATTTTGCACATTTTAGTTGGCTTTTTCAAATTTTTGTTTTTCTTTTTCTTTTTTTTCTTTTTTTTTTTTTTTGATCGATTTTTTTTTTTAAAAGATCCTGTGGAAAAAAAAAAGAGATATTTGAAAAGACAAATAATCACTAAGAAAATTTCGACTATGTAATGTCTTTGAAAAGGAATTTAATTATTTGGAAAAAATCTTGTTGTTCAACTTTTTTTCAGTGAAAGTTCAGTAATAAAAATCCGTAATGCTCATTTCAAAAAGTGTTATTCACTTTTTTTTAGTTTTTGGTTTTATTTTTTTTTAATTTCTAAAATATCAGGCTTTTCGATATTTAGAATAACTTAAAAGTGTATTAAAAATCAGATTTAGTTATTAATTGTTCTTGAATACTAAATAATAATTGTTTTTTTCAATTTATTATTTCAGGTGAGTCACAATTTTTGAAAAAGAGTTTAGATTCGTTTTTATTTTCAAGTCACTCATACATTCGTGTTTCAGTGTTACAGTATTTACAAGTAACCAGTTGATCTTTTTCCTTTGTAACTCTTCTTCCTCTTATAAAGGAGTTTCAGTCGGTGGGTATGAAAAAAAAATAAAAAAATAGTTATTTTTAATAAAAGGCAAGAATAAGCGAAATAAAAGAAAAATAACTAATAAAAATAACTAAACAAAAAAGAATTTAGAGAGGAATATATGTTTAAAAAAAATGAAATTTTGTACAGATCTTGATAAAATTCTTTTTTTGAAATTTGTGTTTTGGCTTCATGAAATTGATAAGTTATCCATTTTATTTAAACAATTTATTAATTTGAGTCTATTTTTAGAAATCCAAAATTCTCATTTTTCGAATATACAACCAAAAAAGATAATCTATTATTTTTATTACCAATAAAGTTAATTCTTGATAATGTGGTAAACATATTTTTGGTTTTATGTTGGAAAGTAATGATTTTGAAAAAAAATTATTGTTATGAGAATACTTAATAATTATTATTTTATTTCAAATCTCTGGAAATAAAACTAAGTGAGTTCTAGGTTATTTAATAAATGAAAATGTAATTGAATTTTAAAAAATATTTCTCAATAAAATTGAGATCTAATCAACAAATTTTTTTCTGGTTTAAAGTTTGAAAAAGTCATTTTCTGGTTTTCAAAAAATAAAAAAAAATATGAAAAAAATATGAAAAAAAAAATGTTCAATTTTGAATTTTTTTAACAAATTGTTTGATCTTATTCACAAGAATAGTTATAACAATTTAAATCATTTTTAGAATAATGAAATTTATTTATTTATTTTTTCTGGTAAAATTACTTGATTCATTAAATATCTTCAAGGTAATTTTATTTTGAACAATCAAATTTCATCTTAAAACAAAAACAAAATTTCTAAGTAAAATTATTAAATGACCATAAAACTTTTATAGTTATAACTATTCTTCTTAATATAATATGAACTTTTTTTAACTCAGTGGAATATATTAATTTTTTGGTTAACCAAAAGAATTATCTTAAAAAAAAAAAAAAATCTTCAAGATCTCAAAAGTTCACCAGCGCATCACTTCAGAGCTTGCCAAACTCAATACAAAATTACAATTCACAATAATTTTAATCTGGAAATTGAGTGTCCCTCTTTGGCACTTTTTATAAAAATGTCATCTTTTTTTTTTTTTTATTTTTTGAGATGGACTGTACCCGCCTTGTTGGTTTTTAATTAGTATTATACACTCATAAAAATTATTTACTTTTTTTTTTTTTCTTTTCAGAAAATTATTTTTAACTTCATAACTTTACTCTTAAGTTTCTGATCAAAGCAATACTGTTAAAAGGAAAATAAAAAGATTAAAATTTTCATTCAGTTTTCCAAAATAAATCTACCCCAAGAATTAAAATAAATCATCAAAGTTCCCAATTCTAAAAAGACGGATATTAATAATTTAAGCTTCTATTAGGTTATTAAAAATTTGAAAGGTTAGATGATTTAAAAATCTGTTTTTTTGGAAAGCTGAACCAAAATTTTGTTCAATTTATTTGAAAACAAATAGTATTTCTGATAATTTGATTTTAATATCACTTTGAACTTCATTTATGGGGTATTATTTTTTTAAATCTCGAGACAAATTAATTTTCAATACAAAACAAGGATGAACGAGCAATTAATTTAGTATAAATAAATCAAATTTGTTTTAACTAAAATTCTATTTTTAAATTTATATCTATTTTTTACATAAGAAGAGGAGAAAAGAAAATAAATGATTCTTAAAAAGTGTTATCACCAAACAACCTCCTTAAGGAACTAATCTCTATTAAATTTTTTTACCTAAAGTTAATAGAGATTGAGAAAATTTTTTGCCAATTACTTTGATTGAAAACCCTCTGTTTATTTTCAATATTAAACATATTTCTAGAGAAGGAATCCTTATTTAGAAATTGGTCAAAAAAAAAAATAAGAGAGACTAGCCCCTTAATGTTTTCTTAAATCTGAAAACAAAATTATTAAAAGAAATTAAGAGGATTTTTTGGTTTGTAAATAAGCACAACAAAACATCAATAGCAATAAAAAGGTGTTTAGTTTATTATTGTTAGTTGGTTTTTAAGAGAAAGATTAAAAATAATGGAAAATTAGCGAAATTGTTTTACTTCTCTTGTTAATTTTCAACGATCCCTAAAATTATATTTTCATTTTGTGTGAGTTCCAATCTTTGATTAATTCAGAAGTATTGGTCTTAGAAAAAAATGTCTTTCAGTTGATAAGAAAGATCAACCATTTGATTATAAAGTTCAAAATCAAAATTTTCTGACAAATCTAAAAATTCAATTTCCATTAAACTATTATTTTGATAGGTACCAAGAATTTCTACGATCGGCGAAGTATAATCCTTTTGAAGGTTATTAGATCGATCAACCCAGATTTGTCCGTTGTCTGTTGTGAAGAGCAAAACAGAAGTTCCTTGTTTTTGTCCAACCTTCCCAATCACTCTTACCTTGGAAGGGTAAAAATGTGAATTAAAAAGAAAAAAAAGTAAAAGATGGTTTTTTAATGATTGGGAAAGAACAAAAATGAAAATGCTTACAGTTTTTCCTTGAAAATTTGAAAGGTATTTTGAAGTTACGTGTGGTGAATTTGGGTGTGACATGTATGTTATCAAAAATTTAAAAAGAATAAAAAATGATAATTTCATTTTTGAACAAGACAAAAATAGAACAAAGAGTGAGGAATCGTTTTATATTTGGAAACACTCTTTGTTTTTTTCAAATAATTACTATTTTTGGTTTAAATTACAAGATCAAAATTCAATAACTTTCAAATTTGAAACATTTTAACAATTCAAACTTTAAAAAACTTGTAATTTATTTTTTTTTATTTTTTAACGGAGGAGTTGTTAATCCCTCTTGTTAATAGGAATTCCTAAATTTTTATTTAGAAATTTTAATAAAGACTCGAAAATTAGTCTATTACCCACGAGTGATAATAAATATATTGAATCTTTTTTAATAATAATATTAAAAATATTATTATTTAATATATTAGATATATAAAAACTTGTAATTTAGACAACTTTCCTACTTTTTGGTTTTCATAAAAAGAGTTTCAGGATTGTGAAAGTAAAATAAATATTTTTCTTTAGCGAACCCTAAAATTTTCTTATATATCCCAAAGGTTATCTTTTGTTAATTATTTTTTTTTTACCCTTTTTTGGCTTGGAAAAGTTGGTATGAAGTATTTGAAATTCGAAAAATATAAAAGAATAACCAAAACCGAAATCTTACTAGTATCAATTGGAAAGTTCCAAAAACTCTTTGGATGGATTATGTTATAGTTGTTGTTTTCCTTGAAATAGTCAAATATTATAATTTTATATGTTTTTATTTTGATTTTATACTGTTTCCACATACTAATTTTTTTTGTTTTCTGTACAACAGATTTCAAATTTTCTGAATCAAAAATATCTCTTTTGACTTTGAGATTTTTAAAATTATCTTTTTTATTTATTTATCAACAGTAAGGGTAATATACTCAATTTTTGCAAATATTTTAAACAAAATACAAATGAGAATGTAAAAAAAATAATTGAGTTTAAGGATTACTTTCAGAGGAAAAGAGGGGGAAATTTTTGATAAAAATGCTTTTGAAAGAGTTTATGAAATCTTAATAAAATTTATACATTAGGAATTTCTTTTTCAAAAAAATTTCAAATTTTCATAATTTCGATCTTTTTTTACTATTGTACACTTTCTTAAATCCTAGTAAAATTGGATTTTAATATTTCATAATCTCCATTTCAAATCTATAAATACAAAAAAAAATTCCCAAGGTGTTCTAAATATTTTTTTGCAGTTACCTAAACAATTTTGAAATATTTTAAAAATTGAATTTGTTAGTTAAAATCCCTTAAAGTAATTTATTTTTTAAAATTTGTAGCAAAAATCTTTTTGATTATTTATTTTTTGTTGTTTTTGATTTTTAACTTGAATAACAATCAATATTTTTTGTACAATTTCTTTTGTATGAAAATTCTATTTTGCAAGTATAAGTAAAAGAGCACAATAAAAAACACACTCCATGTGTGGAAACTTACTTTTTAAAGTTCAGACACCTGAAAAAAGATAAAAGATTATTTTGTGTTAGGTGTAATTTCTAGTTATTATGTCTATCTTTTTTTTTCAATTTTATTATTTCATGCTATTGTAGTGTAAATATAGATATCATAAAAAATAGATTTTTAACAATTTTTGAGATAAATTAAGAATTCTATTCATTTATCCAAATTTTTGTATTAGTTAATATAATATCTAAATATCTTATTAGACTAATAATAATTTTAATCAAAATATCGTTTGTTTGGATACTCATCTTTTAATTTTTAAAAATTAATATTTTTCAAACAAAATATTTGTTATAATAAAACGATTATATATTGAAAACTACATGTGACCAAAAATCAAAACAAATATTTCATTTATTATTACCAAAATTTTAGATAAATGAATAGAATTCTTAATTTATCTCAAAAATTGTTAAAAATCTATTTTTTATGATATCTATATTTACACTACAATAGCATGAAATAATAAAATTGAAAAAAAAATATTAGACAAAATAAAACCTTTCATCCTGAATAATACAATTTATTCACATTGTAGTCTAAAGTCCAAAACTTCTTATTCTTGAGACTATTGTGTTTATTGATAATAGTATTACAATCTTTTTTTAAACACCTCTATCCCGGAAAAAAAGACCTTTTTATAGTATAGTCAGTTTCACTTTTAAGGCACAAACTTTCAACGAAATTTAAGGCACAGAAAAATCTCAAATTAAGGCACAAAATTTGGAATTTTTTTTATTACAATTTTTTTTTACTAAAAATCTGAATTTTGTGCCTTAATTCGAGATTTTTTTTGTGCCTTAAATTTCGTTGAACGTTTGTGCCTTAAAAGTGGAACTGACTGTAAAATGATTTAATTATATTTGACTATGAATTTTAGTTTATTTCAAATTGGAGATATTTACTTTGATAGATAATAACGAAAGGTTTTGAAAACATTGTACTCATAAAATGAAACTGAATTAGAGATATAATTTTTTTTTTTATGATAATTATTATAGAATTTAAAAAAAAATATTTTTTTCAATTTATATCAATAAATAATTCCTTAATAGGGTAAAAAATGGACTACCCATTTCAAAGATATTTATTAAATTTGAAATACTTTTAAAAAAATTATTATAACCTCTTAACTGTGAAAATAAAATATGTAAATTTTTTACTCAAAAATTTGAAAAAAATCTAAATAGAAACTAGAAAAATAGATTTTACAACATAAAATTTTAAATATATTGAAAAATAATTATAGATTCAAGATCTTTTATTAACAAATAAGTCTAATTATAATTGAAGTTATCAAAAAGTAAAAAATTAGCAAATCTTTAATTTTTTTTTCAAATAAATTTTTTTTCATGGTTGTGTGTTGTGATATAATCGTGGTTAATATTTATAAAATTATATACCTTTAATTTATTCGATAAAATTATTATTAATTTTTTCATTTTATTTTATTTTTTTTTTTTGTTTTTTTTCATAAAAAAATTTTTCAATATGAATAATAAATGAATTAAAAAGTCAAAAGAAGGTGTAAAAAAAAACTGACAACAAAGAAAAAGAAAGAGTGTATTGATTCATCATGAGCATATACAAAAAAACATGAACTCAATCTAAATTTTAATTCAAAAATTTTAATATACCAAAATTCAGTTTGTGAAAAAAATATATTATTTAGTCAATTGTAGAATAAATACCGAATTTGAAACCTTTCACTAGATGAAATGTTAAAAATTTTTGATAAATTATGATACATGTGAAACAAAAAAAAAATAATTATCAATACTACTAAATCAAGATTATGTTAAAAATTTTTGGAGATTACCACCAAACAAAAAAAAATATATTCCTTTAGATTTGTTTAAATTCTATTAGGAATATTGAACCATCAAATGATTAGATATTATCAACTACTTTTATTTGAGTTCTTCTATTTTGAAAAATTCAACTTTAACCTTATATATTCTTTGAAAAAAAAATCAATTGAGCTAAACAAGTTACTTGATTCCGAAAATTAAATGAAAACTAAAAAAAAACTAAAAATGAAAATAAGGTATTCATATTTTCCAAAATCAAAAGTATTTCACAATTGAATGAAAATGTATTATTGTGATTTTTTGGACTAATTTTATGTGTGTGTAAAATTTTGAACTTGTGTTTACTTTTAAGCAAGGGATAAAAATTCAAACGTTGATATACAGTTATCAAACAATCAAACAAAAGAATAAAAGTCAAGAACAAGAAAAAATCGACTCTAATTTATTGTTTTAAAAAAATATAATTAAAATTATTGATTAAATACAAAAGCTTTAAGAAAATATAAATATATAAATAGAACAAAAATAACACACAAACTATACAAAAATAAAGTACCAAAATTGTTTCACATTGCATGTTCAAGATAATACAGAAAAATTGATTAAAATTATGAATATTTATAAAACTATTATTCTTCAAAATTCTAAGCCATAAACCTAATTTAGATAATGGAATCATTTTAAATTTTTTAATTTTTTAAAATTATAAAGATATTCATTTTTAATTTGTATGTATATTTATATTTGAATACTTCAAAAAATAATCAACATTTTAATTTATTCTTTTAAAATTTAAAGACCATTTCAAAAATTGTGAATCACTTTAAATAATAAATTGAAAATATATAAAAAAATTATCCTTTAATATTCAAGAACAACAAATAATTAAATCTGATTTTTAACATACTTTTAAATCATTTTGAACAGATAAAAACCTGATATTTATAAATTAAAAAAAATAAAATCAAAACCTTATAAAAAGATTTCGGTAATTTTCGAAATGAGCATTACCAATTTTTTATTACTGAACTTTCACTGAAAAAAGTTTAACAAGAAGATTGTTTGCTAATAATTAAATTCATTTTCAAACGAATTATAAAGTCGAAATTTTGTTAGTGATCGTTTGTCTTTTTATAGATCCTTGTTTTTTTTTCATTTGATCTTTGTGTCGGCACAAAAAAGAAAAAAAAAAAAAAATAGTAAAAAAAGAGAAAATAGAAGAATACCAAAAAAAGAAAAAGCAAAACAAAAATTAACAAAATTAGAAAAAATAAATTTGAAAAAGCAAAACTGGAAATTTCAAAAATTTAAAAAAAATTTTTTTGATCCATAAATTTGAAAATATTTTTTTGATAAGAATACTCGATAAACCTTCAAAAGAACTAAACTTGATATTATAAAGTAAATCAAAATTTTTGAAAAGTGATTTATTAGTAATCTAAGAAAAAAATTTTTTCTGGTTAGGGAAAATAATACCAAATTTTATATTTCATTTTTAACAGATCATATATTTACCATTTGTAAAAATATATTTGAAAATTTTGACTTTTTTTTTTTTCAAAAACTTTTTTCATCTTAACTTGATGTTTTTCATAATTTTTTTAATCTATAGATATATCCATGAATACTTGAATAATATTATTCCACAATAAACAAATGTTTTTTAAATGAATTTATAATAAAGTAAACTAGAGATATATAATTAAAAATAAGTATATTAGAGATGAAAATATTCTAGATATAAATTATATATTTGCAGCATCAAAAAAAAAGTTTTGAAATTATTCATCAACAAATAAAGTCATTTACTTAATTTCTATATTTTTTTATTATTTAATGTTATCTTACAGTAAATATTTATTTTTTAAAATAGGTTTATCAAAAATTGTGAAACTTTCAAGTTTTATTGATTAATACATATATTATATGAATAGTCAAAATATCCGAATTTTACAATATTTTTATATGAAAGATTTGTTTATTTTACTATTATTTATATATTCAAGATATATCATGTTTAATAGACGATTAATATATATTGGTGGCAGTATTTAAAGTAGGAATTATCTGTTTTTTAATTTATACTTTTTATAGTAATAATCTTAGTTTATTAAAAATTGCTTTTTATTGTATTATTTTTTATAAAATTAAACTATCGTTTTTAAAGTAATGTATTCGGCCATACCCAATTTAATAATCCTGGACACATTCCGAACCCAGAAGATAAACGAATTGAGGGCTAAGCTAGTTAGTGAGATGGGGAACCTCTCGCGAACACTTGGTGCTGAATACTTTTTTTTGAATAAATCAATAATAATTTTTCTTTTTATCAAAACCAAAAAAAAAAAATTTAAAAGAAATTTGAATAATGAAAATAACAACTATCAAAAAACTAATAATAATTAATTTTGAAACAATAATTGAAGATGTGTTAATTAGGATTCAACATTAAAAACATAATATCCACAATATTATTTCAATATTCAATAAATAAAAAAACTGTCAATTTTTATTTGGCATAATCTTCAGATTATATCACATAAAAGATAAATTAAAATAATATAACCTACATATTGTCATTTAAATTTCATTTTAAATTAATTCTATCATAAATTTATTTATAATATCAAAATATTTTGAAAAGGCAAAAATTATAACGTATTCAACCTAAAGATTTTTTTCAAATCTATTAATTTTGAAAAATGAATCAAAACAAAGGAAAACAAACCAATACTCAAATCAAAAGAAAATTTTCCTTTGTTTTCAATATCGTTAACAAATTGACCAAAACTTACATCTAAAATAATAATAAAACAAAGAATGATTATTGAATCTCAATCTATTATCATATAATTTAAACTAACAATAAAAAAAATATAGAAAAATTATTTAAATGTATTCAATTTTTTAAAATCTTTCAGTTAAATCCTATTCTTGAAAAAATTTGGTTTGATAAAAAAATTTTTTTTGAAATTGAAAATAAATATAAATATAATGAATATATTTCTCAAAGAATACATCTAAAGTGTATTTAAAAAATCCTTTTTTTTTTCTTATTATACAATATATACTGTTTCTAATAAAATTCAGGTTTAGTCCAATTAGAGATAGAATCATCAGAATAAGTTCAAATTTTCACTTTTTTATGAATTTTCAGTTGGATAAGAAAGCGGTAGATTTTGTTTTCACAACATTTTTTAGCAGTCAGTTCCACTTTTAAGACACAAGCCATGAATTAAATTTAAGGCAGAAAAAAATTTTCAAAATAAGACATAAAATTCAAATTCTAATAAAATAATTAGTGTAAAAACTCAAATCCAAAAAATGTGTTTTAATTTAAGATTTTTCTGTGCCTTAATTTTGGTTGAAAGTTTGTGTCCAAAAAGTGGAACTGGGTGTATGATTTTATTTCAAAAAACCTTCCTCAACTATAATTAATTAATTTTTTTTTCAAACCTAAATAAAATTCAGCAATCAAATGGTGTGAAAGTAACAAAAAGTAAAATACTATTTGTTTTCAAATAAATTGGATAAAATTTTCATTCAACATTCCAAAAAAAAAATACATTTAAATCAATCAACATTTCAAATTTTTAATTTTATAAAACCAGCTTAAATTATTAATTTGCCTTTTCGAATTGGGAGCTATGTTATTTTTTTGATTTTCACAAAGGTCTTCCATTTATTGGGAGAGCTGAATTAAAATTTTGATCTTTTTATTTTACCATTAATAGTATTCTATATTTCACTGAATAGATCAGTACAAGTTAAAAATATATTCTAATATGGTATTTTATTTTACATATAAAAAATAATTGATAATTTATTTTTCATCAATTCCATTGAATAAAAAAATCAAATCAAGACCAGTTGAACTCGAAAATGTTTTTTTCTGGTTTACTTGGTTATTGTTTAAAAAACTGTTAATTTTAGTTTTACTTACAGCTGTTCCAAGGCTACCGTGAAATTTTATCAATATCAAATTTTAATGTTGATATAGATTTTTAAATCTAAGAATATAAGAATAAGAAAGTTTATATTGAAAATATTCTTTCATAAATGAGTTTAAATGCAAAATATTTTTCTAATGTGATCGAAAAATAAATTCATTTTTTAGAGGAAATTTTATACGTTTCTTAATGAATTTTTGATGTTGAGAGTCATTTTGGGTTCTGAAAATTTATTTTATCTAAATCAGAAAAAATTCATGAATATCAGCTCATTAGGAATTTTTTTTTTCAATATGTGGGTTATTATTCTCATATTGAACTTTTTAAAAATTGATATCAACATCAAAATTTGATATTGATAAAATTTCACGGTAGCTTTGGATTGACTGTATCTTTTTTGAATCAATAAATGGTCCAAAATTTTCATATTATTTTCCTCATTTTTCTTAAACAAAAAAATTTCAATGTAATATCATGATTTTTATGATATCGATTTATTTTCTTGGCTCATTTTTCAGTTTATTTGTTTGTTATTATTTATCTTGGTAGGCCTTGGAGTGAACCATCAATCCTCAATGAAAGCAATAATATCAGTATTGAAAACTAAAAAATTAACAGAAATTTTATCCAATTTAAATTGTAAATTGATTTTAAATTGATACTCACTCAAGTATATTTTTTTAAAACCTTTTTTCAAATTTGTGAAAAAAGAATTACATTTTTTAAAAAGTTCAACTTAACATCTATTAGTAGTAAAGATCTAATAATTAGAGTTCTCCCAAGAAGAGTTAAAAGTACAAAGATATTGAAAAGGACGATATTTCATGCAATTTGAAAACAAAAGCCACTCAGTACCTAGTTTTGAGCCATTTTGAATAAAAGATCATGAAGAAAGAGTTTAAATTGTTATTTTGGAGAGAAAATCATTTTTTTGTTTGTTTTTTCCAAGATTACCTTTTTTCAATCCAGTTTTTTTTTTTTACTATGGCACAATTCAGCGAGATCTTGGATTCATTAATTTTGGAAACTACAGAACTACAAGAAAAAACACAAAATTTTAATGAAATAACAAAGGATCTAACACAACGTGTTGCTGATTTGAACGTAAATTATTCATGGAACTTAATTTTCTTTTTTCTTTTTTTATTCACTTTTTTTTCATTTTCATCAAAACAGCATCACACCTTTTTTATTGACCTCAAAATATTTCAAATTTAATCCTTATGGTTTTTTAAATTAAAAATATGATTCCCAAAACAGAAAAAAATGAAAAAGAAGAATCCTGATAAAGGTGTACCAAAAAATCAAAACCAAAATCATTTAACAACAGATCTACAAGAATACCAAACGTCACTAGATCTTATTATGAAGAAACACCGAGAAGTGGTTCAAAATAAAAACCATAAACACCAAAAAAAATTGAATAAAATAATTTCTTTGTGTGATGATTTTGAAAATGATAACAATCATTTCAAAAAAGAAAATAAATATCTAAAAGAAAAAAATAAGCAAATGACTGATGTTTTGGAAAGGGTAGCAAATGTACAGGATGTTGAATTAAATGAAAAAATACAAGAAATTGTGAAACTTCGAGAAGAAAATCGAGCATTAAGAGAGTTATTAGAAATATCTGGCTATGAAATAAAAAATAAATAAACAGAAAAACAAGTATATTCAAAAGAAATATGTAATTAATTATTAATTGGTTGATTAGTTAAATGGCTAACTCACTTTAAAATTAATTTGCATTTATATAAATAAATTAAAAATAATAATTTTATAAAAGAATTGAAATTGTTTTAGTTATGAAATTTGTTTGAAATTAATAATTAAATTATTATACAAAAAGCGTTTTTTTTTGAATATCATTCCTCTGGATTTATGAATGATAAGAAATATTTAGTTTGATTTCTTTTATTTGGTAATAGGGGTTATCGGCAATTTTAGAATTGTAATTACAAATCGATAAATTAGTGATTTCCTTTTCTTTTCACGGCGATGTAGGGTATTTCCAAAAAATCTGGCATTTTTTTTTCCATTTTCAAATAATATTTTTCATCAAAGTAGTTTTATTTGTAAATTACTAATAAAGAATCCTATCCCCCCAAATCAAAGATAAACTCGTTATATTTGTAAATGGGTAATATATAATTAAGACGAATATTAATACTGATTTAATCAAGACGTATTGGAAGTATGTATTTTAAAATATGTCAATCAAAATATTTCCAAAAAATGAGAATATACAATTCAACTTGTTTTGGAGAAAACTATGTACACTAACAGCTAAAATTTAAATAAAAAACTGGCAATATGAAAATTACCCAAACAATTTTTTAAATAATTAAATATAGTTATAAGTTTTTTCCCTTAAATTGGAAATTTTAATGAGATTAAAACCTCTTTGGGAAGAGAATTTTTATCATCAAAAAGAAAAAAAAACACCTACCAATTCTCATTCCTAAAAAATATCATATTTAATTGTGATCAGAAATTTTATTTCTTTTTTATTTAATTATTGAAGAAGTGTAAATTATACTCTAAATGTCCTTTTGCTTAAATTTGGCCCAAGGGTAATTTAAGCGTAAAATCATAGATTTCACTATTTTTCAAGGAAAAGACTTGCCAAATTTTTTTTATGTTTAAAAAGAAAAAACAAAAAATTGAAAAGAAAAAAAAAAAGTATAAAAAAAAAAAAAAAAAAAAAAAAAAAAAAAAAAAAAAATAAAAAATCAAAAAAAATGTAATCTTTAAATAAGAACACACAAAATCACTGCCACGATACTTTTATTTAAATTTAATTTTTTTTTAAGAATTAACCATGAATGTTCATTTCGGAATAGTTGTGTTAAAAATTGGATTTATTTCTTTTTTCTTTTTGATCATATTTTTTCTCCAAACCTTTAATATTTTTGGACTTTTTGTTTCGAAAGCCAATTCAAAAAAAAAAAAAAAAAGATCTTAGAAAATATAAATAATCAATAAAAATTAAGACAATTAGGATTATATAGGCCTTTTAATGTGTATATATGATTCGTAAAAAATCTTTGTGTGAACTTTTTTTGAGTGTAAGTTAAGTAATAAAAAATCAGTAATGAAATTTTGATTCACTTTTTTTGAGTTTTTGGTTTTGTGTTTATTATTTTTTAAAATATTGGGTTTATATATATTTATTCTTTAATAAAGTTAAAAGGGTATATAACACATTTTTTTTTAGTTCCTTCTCATTGAAACACAAATAAATGATAAAAATTGTCACATAAAAAGATCCCCAATTTACAAAATTACAAAAATTTTGGGTTTAAACATTATAAAAGTAATGATAGAATAATAATTTCAAGTTTCTGTGATTCCTGTGATTCCTGTTATTTATGTGATATCTTGTGTTTTTTTTTTTTGAAAATAAATTTTTAATTTATTTCTAATAAATATTAAAAAAAAAATCATTTCCTTATATGATGTTAATAAAATTGAACATTTTTCTTTAATTTGTTAAAAATTTTAATTTATATTTCAAAAAATAAAAGTATATACTTTCTATTCAAGCCAACCATAAATTTTTTGAATCAAAGTATGAATTTGATATTTATACAGATTTTCCATCAATGTTTTTTTTTTTAGATTGGTTCTAATACTAACAAAATAAAATAAAATAAACAAGAAATTGTTATAGGGATTTTATTACCAAATTTTTATAATAAATAAACTTTTTTCGCTAAGGGGAAGTATATACCCAATTTAATTTTAATTTCTTTTTTTGTGTTAGAATGTGTATTGTCAACTTAAATTTTCATTAACCGCATTATGTATCACTTCATTGTTTAAAATTCCAGAAATATTAGATCTTTTTTTGAAACATTCTCAATAAACATTAGCGTTATTTTTATACAACAATTGAAAAAAAAAAATTAATTTTTAAACATTCCAATTCAAAAATCATGACAGACTAAAATTCATTCTTTGAAAAAAAAACTTAGTAAATCAACGATTATATATGGAAAATATCTCAATTATAACTACAAATTAATTAAAATGAGAAAAAAATTTGTATTTACTATTATAATTATAGAAAATAAAAATAATTATCCATTAAAATATTAAATTTTAGTATAAAAATTTTGGAAAGAATGTTTATTTTTATTGTTTTTATATGTAAAAAAACTTAATCTGTAAAATTAATATTTTTTAATTAACTAAATGTATTTCTTCTCTATAAAAAAGTATCTAAATATTTTTATATGGGTAGAATTATTTGAAGAATTTTAAATTTAATTAAAATTTTGAAATTTTTCGATTAAACTGGAACAAAAAAATTATGGAAAAATTTGTTTAAATTCGATTAATAATTATTGATCGATCAAAAGTATAGACAATCACCAAATAATTTTATTTGTTTTTTTTTTATTAAAAAATACTAGATTACACACCTAATTATAGGTATTCAATGTGTATTTTGTTTTTTTTTTTTTTAGTTATCAGGTAAAATATTACAAAATTTGGGGAATGAAAGGAAAATAAAAAACAAAAAGTAAATAATAATGATAAAAATATTTTTCAAAAATAAATTTTATTTGTATTTAAATGAATTTACTAAGTTTTTATTCTTTTAAATTTTTTGAATGGTGTTGAAAAATTCGGTTTTTTAAACTTGGCTGTCCGAAATTAAGTATGAAAAAAATTTAATATTGTTGTATTTGTGGTATTTTTTTCTTATTTATACATTTTAATTACTTGGGTATTTTTAATTTAATATTTTTTTTTTTTTTTCAATTTAAAAGGGTTTTTTTTTTATTTTATATCAAATAATTTTTAATTTTTAAAAATTCCAATTTTTCTAATATTTAAAATATTTCAAAATAAATTTTCTATTAATTTGAATAAATCTGCAATTAAGGTTACATTTTGTAAAAGTTACCTTATAATTCATTTTTTTTTTTTGAGAAAATTGTCACAAGCTGGAAATTTTTCAAGAAATATTTGATAAAATGATGGTAATAATAGTAAGCCATTCAGAAACTAACAAGTGGGTTATTTTTTTTTTTTTTTTTTTTTTTTTTTTTTTAAGAAAAGTTATCCTATGAGTGATAATCTTGACTAAATTATAGCTAGGATAAAAAAAATCTGAATCAATTTAGAGTTACAGATAAACAGGAAGTAATTTAGTTAACAATCCATATTCTTGTCGACAAGTGCTCAGATATCTGTTCAAAAAATGGGTTTTTTTTTTACAATTTTTGACATAAATAAAGAGTTTCATGAAAATAACAAAATTTTGAAAATAAAAAATAAAAAAATACAATTATCTTAAGAGAATAATTTAAATTTTAATCAAAAAAATAGTTTGGTAAATATCAGTCTTTTGAATTTAAAAAAAAAATATTTTTAAAAACAAAAATAGTATAGGTATTAACCAAATGATTTTATATTGAAAATAAATTCGAGTAAAAAAAATCAAAAATGATTTTTCGTTTACTATTGCCAAAATTTTGTTATTTTCATGGAACTCTTTATTTATCTCAAAAATTGTAAAAACTCTATTTTTTGCAACCTTCCATATTTACATTTCACTGGTATAATAAAACGAAATTGATAATTCTAAGTTAGACTATACTATTATTTCAATTATCATGTCATCCTTGATAATCGAATTTATGCAAAACATAATCAACATTTCAGTTCTTATAAATGTTGGGGTCGTTCTATTTATTGTTGTTTGTAGAATTATGATTTTTAAAAGACTCTAGTCTAAAAAAAAAAAGAAGATAATGGCGGTAAAATTTTTTTAAATCGGTGTAACAATGAATTTTCTTTAAACTCAACTTTAGAAATATTTTTTTGAATAGATAATAACTAATAGTTTTGAAAACACTCTACTCATTTAAAAAAAAACTTAAACACAAAAAAAAACAATAACTGATGATAAATATTGTGAGCGTCCGTCAAGTGTCGTCAAGTGTCCCGGTTTTTTTTTTCTTTAATTTTTTAAATAAATAGAAAATTTCTGAAATTTTCTCTTTATTTCTTAAATTAAAGAAAAAAAATGGTATTTTTCCAGAATTCAAAGGAAGAGAGAAAAATCTAAGATTTTACTCAATTCTTTTAAATTCTTAAAAACCTAATGGTGTTTTTTTTTTACTTTTTCGAATAAACCGAAATTTTCAGAAATTTTCTATTTATTTCAAAAATTAAAAAAACTTAACAAAAGTTACTTTGGAGTCTCTCCAAGTGCCTAGGTTTTATTGTGGTTTTCTGTTTTATTTGCGAAGTGTTCTAGGTTTGTTTTTTTTTTTTTTTTTACTTTTTGAAATAAACATAAAACTCAAGAAAACCTAACTATTGTATCCACCAAGTGCCGTAGAGTGCCTAGCTTTTCTTGGAGTTTTCTGTTTTATATAGAAAATCTATTCATTTTACAAATAAACAGAAAACTCAAGAAAAGTTAACGGCGGTTTTCCAGATTCAAAAAAAAAAAAAAAAAAAGGTAAAATCTAATAGATTTTACTTTATTCTTTTAAATTCTTGAAAACAAAACAGCAATTGTTTTTTACTTTTTGGAATAAACTGAATATTTAAGAATTTTTCAATTTATTTCAAAAAGTAAAAAAAAAAACAAAAGGGAAACCAAAGAAAAGATATTTTTTCGTATTTAGAAGAACAAATTATTCTTTAATAGTCAAAATAATTGATTCCATATTTGAAAGGTGTTCATTAGATTTAAAATACTTTTAAATACAATAAAATTACCTCTTAACTCTAAAGAAAAAAGTTTTCAAATTTTTTACTATTAAATTCGAAAAAAATCTAACTGGAAAATTGATTTTTCCAACTTAAATTGCAAAATATCTTTAAAAATAATTTTTTGATCAAAGACCTTTTATTGACTAATAGTGTATATTCTAATTGAAGTTATTAAAAAGGGTAAAATTAGAAAATATTTAATTTTTTTGGAAAAATTTTTTCATGGTTCGGTTGTTGGTCAAATATAATTTTTTGAATTTTAATATTTATTCTTCAAAAAGGATTTTTTTTAACTTAGTACTGATTTCAAGGGTTAAAAAGATTTATTAAATACTATTATAGATTTTGGTTGTTTTCTATTTAGGGGTTACTGGTAACTTTAAACATATGATATGAAAAACATTTACTTCATTTTTCATTTATAAAAATTTTTACCTTGGCTTTAAAGAGGGTATTTTATTGGCTGAAATGTGAGAAAAAAATTTGTAACTTGGTTTTTTAATAAAAAAATCTTTATCAAGAACAGTTTTTAGAGTCGGGTTTATATTTAGAAAAATGTAACTTGAATTAAAACTTTTTGAAATTTTTTTAATGTAATCTGTATCTAAAACACAGTAACTATGTTGAGGTATGTGTTAAAGAATTCTGAGTTTTTATCCCCTTTATATCTTGTGTCTAGAAGAACATTTTCATTTCTAATTTTGTTGAAAATATTGAAATTTTTTCAGATCTAATGTTTAGAGCCATAAAGTATTTCCTTAAAAGCGGGGCATTTTTTTTATATATTTCATTAAAAATCCTCTTTGTTTGTCTATCTATTTATTATCTGGCTAAAAAAAATCCAGTTAAATATTAATACTGATTGATTCAAAGATTGTATTTGTTTGAAAATTTGTTTATTAAAATATTTCTAAAAAATGAAAAAAATAATAGTACTTTTTTTGGTGAATAAAACAAATGTATGACCAATTTCAATGAAAAACTGGAAATATGTCAAAGGTACAAAATATTTTTTAAACAATAAAATACAGTTCAATGTTTTTCATTATATTGGAAAAAATGTTGAGATTAAACAAGTTATGAAAAAAATTTTATGGATCAAAAAGGAAAAAATAATCCCCAATTTTTGCACTTTAAAAATATCAGATAAAATCTCGATCAGAAAATATAATATATTTATTTAATAACAATACTAACAAACAAATTGAATTATTGTCGAGAATCAATAAGTAGTAGTTAAATTAATTTGGATATTTAAATACTTTTTTGATGATTGGATTTAATACAGATCTTTTAAAAGAAACTTTACCCTTTTTTTTTTTTGATTCTGGCTTACACACCTCACAGTCAATTTATTTTTGATACCCCTTCAAACCTTTATTTGAAAAAATCAAAAAAAGTGTAAAATACTTATTGATACTCACTGCACCAAAAATTAAAATTTGAAAAAATCTTGTACTTTTTTGAAAAGATTAAAGATTTTCATTTTGGTCGGTTTTGGGATTATTTCAAAATAAAGATTTTGTGAAATTTTTTTTTTTTTCTTTTCATTGTGGGGAAGGGAAGGAGGAAAGAAAAATTTCTAAAAAAAGAACTAAAACGAAAGAATCTAAAATAAAGTTGTTTCTTTTATTATTTGATTAGGATCAAAAAAAAAAAATCCGACGATCGAATGAAAAAATGAAGAAAATAAAAGAAAATAATTTCTTTAAATTGTTTTCAAAAATTGAAAAAAAAAAAAAAAAGAAATTAGATTCATAAAACAACAATTTTTAAATAGCTTGACTCTTTTTGTTTTTGAGAGATCTTAATCCATTTTAGAGATTATCTTTTTTTCTTTTTTTTTTTTAAATGTCCATAACGTCAACAGAAATAAAAAAAAAAAAAAAAAAGTAAAAAAGATGTTAAATGCGAAAAAAGGGAATTAATCCTTGAGAATAGCAGTTACAAATTCATTAAAGTCGATCTTTCCATCGTTGTTGGTATCAAATTCTGAAATAATTTCATTGATTTCCTCGAGTGTCATTTTTTCGCCAATAGTTGTCATTGCGTGTCTTAATTCAGCAGCATCAATTACACCGTTTCCGTCTTTGTCTAAAATTGAAAAGGCTTTACGTAAATCTTCAATGTCTTCTTTGTTTTCGTCCATTTCTTTAAGAATACCCATAAATTGGTTTAAATCGATTTGTTCGATTTCTTCATTTCTTAATTTTGTTTCCTTTTGATTTTTTTTTTTGGTTTTGGTAAAAGAAAAACAATCAAAAATTAAAAACAAAAACAAAAACACATCAGAAATTTTTTTTCATAAAAAAATAAAAAAGTGTTTTTGATTAAAAATAACAAGACAAAAAATTTGTTTTTTAAAAGTTGGGCCATTTTGTGGAAAAGGGAAATTTTTTCTCGAAAAAAGAATAAAAATAGTAAAAAAGAAAAAAGACAAAAAAAAAAATCAAAGGAAAAAAACTTTTGAAATAAAAAAAAAAAAAAGAAAAATATTTATTTACATATTCTTGGAGTTGCTTTTCAGTTGGGCTACGACCAAGACTTCTAGCAACAATTCCAATTTCATTTAAAGCAATTTTTCCATCACAGTCTTTGTCATAGAGATTAAAAGCTTCAGAGATTTCTGTAATTTGATTTTGGTCGTATTCGGTCACTAAAAAGAAATTAAAAAAAGATCGTTAAACAAATTATTTTGAAATTTGGGTGGAAGGTAAATGAATAAATCGGAAAAGGTCAACAAAAAGGGTCAAAAAAAGAAGCTTTGCTTACTTTATGATTGGAAAAAAAAATAGGTAAGAAGTTTTAAAAAAATGAAAACTTTTTTTCAAGTTATTAAAAACAAAAATAAAATAAGTGAGGAAAATGTATAACATTCTAGGAACAAGGAGGGGGTAAAAAGAAGGTTTTGAAGGTTTATCATTTACCTGATAATTTTTTTGTAGTTATTTTCTTTTTTACAAATTCTTGTATTTCATGGTATTAGTGGCAGTAAAGATTTCTCTAAAATTAAAATATGTTGTAATCGAAGGGAAATTACATTAACGTTCTCACATTTCAAAAGGATCTATCAGTTAATTCAAAATATTATTTGAAGGAGCAACAAATATATTTTTTACTCTGGATCACACTTTTAAAAAAATTTTAGTTTTTACAAGTTTTTTTTTTAATTATTTTTACCAAATCTAAAAATCCAATATTCAATTAATAGATTTCTAGTATTTAATAATTCAGACTGTTAAATTCAAAAAAATATCTGAAAATTTTTACTTCATTTTCCTATTTTCAAATTTTTTATAACAAGCTTGGAATAAAGTATTCTCTTGGTTGAAATGCAAAGAAACTTTATGAAATTAGTTGATCTTTCTTATTATTTTTTTTGTTGTGTTGTTTTTAAAAGTGGATTCCAAGATTAGAGAAATGTGAAATTAAACTAAAAATTTTAATACATAAATTTGAATTTATTAATATTTAGAACCTGGCAAAAAAAAATATTTTTTTAATTTTTTAGATAAACTCAATAATCATCAACATAAAAAGAAAAGCCAACCATACTTTATTTTGTTTCCTTTTTGCTGATTCTAATTATAATTTCAATATATTTCAATTATTTAGGAGATAATTTATACAAATAATTTATTGGTTAATTATGTAAATTTTTTAAAATAATATCTCGCTTTTAAGATAAATCCAAAAAAGATGGTTTTCAAAATAGAAGTTTGAATAATGATAATTCATTCTTTAAATTTATATTAAAACAGTGATTTTTTATTCTGAAAATGTAAGAGTTTTTTTACAAATACAAGATCAATTTTGATTGATGAGATCAACAAATAGTACTATTTTATCAATTAAAATTATAGATGCGTTTGAATCATGGGTTACCAATAAGATTTACCCCCAATAACAACACACATTAATTTTACATTTCCTCTTGGTAGATGTTAGTCTTTGTATTGTGTCAACAAAAAAAAGGAAAAAGAGAAATAATGATTTTTTTTTTTTTTTAATGGGCTATTTTTGATATTTTATTTGAAATTTTTGACCTAACATTACAAAATCACAATAAAAAAAATTATAGTCGCCCCATAATTATTGAGAAAAGTTATTAGACAGAGGAATCAATTTTCTCTAATATCATTTTAAATTATTATACAAACGATAAAATAATTACACGGGTTATAATAAAGTATCAATTTTATAAAAGAGGAAGAAAAATTACAATCTGGGGAAAACAAGTTAAACAGGAAAAAAGCCTAACTTCATTTTTAATTGTGATATTTAATTGGCACTGGGAATGAAAAGTGAGATAAATTAAAAAAAGAAAAAATAAATAAATTTAGATAAAATGGAGGATCCAATACAATAAAAGTTTTTTTAATGCTAACTTATGGTTTTTTTTTTTTTTTTTTTTTGGTTGATCTATCATTTATTAAATTTGTTCAAAACAATTGACTATTTTTGAGAACTCTAACAACCCAAAGGATATCGGTAATCAAGGAGATTTAAATTGTTTTTATTGATTTAATTTATAAGAATATATTATTCTTTGAAGTCGATTCATTTGTTCTATTCATTGATTTGTTTCTTCTATCAATCAGACCCAATCCCCATTTTCTATAATTATCTTAATTATAAATCTGGTTTCACTTTTTTCCCCAAAACCCAATTTTATTCAATTTTTTGGATTTTGATTCTACAAAAATTTCAATAAAAATCATACATTATATTGATATCTTCAATTTTCAAAATTTTGGAAATCATATTCCTCCCAAATTTTAATGTGATTTTGAAAACTAGCATTGAGTTTCTGTTATTTCTTTTCTTTTGAAATTGAATTTTTGTCTTTTTTTATTACAATAATAAAAATCTAAATTTATGTATTATAAATAGATATTTCTATTTAATGGTTATATAATCAGTTCTACTTTCTGGGTACAAACTTTTAACCGAAATCATGGTAAAAAAAATTTGTTCAACTTAAACCGCTATATTTGGGGTTCTAATGAAATTATTTGTGAAAAAAATTTTTTTTTTAAAAAATGTGTTTAATTTTGAATTTTTGTGTGTTTTAAATTCTATTAAAATGTTGAGTCTTAAAGTGGAACTGATTGTAATAGAAATTGAATTTTTGGTTTTTTAAAGATTGTTTAATTATATGTCCCTACGACCCAAAAAACACTAAAAATGAAAAGTGATCAAATACCTACCATTAAAAAAATTAAAAAAAAAAAAATGAAAAAATAAAAATAAATAAAGTTTCCATTTAACTTTTTCTTGAAAACATTTTTTGCCAAAATGATTGAACTGAAAGTTGAAATTAGGTATACTTTGATATACAGTCTCTTGTTTTAACTCATTTACTAAAACAAATTCTAAATTATGAGAATTTTATTTTCACAAAAGGCACTAATTTGGTCTTCAAATCTTTTTTTTATTTTTAAATGGTCAAATAAAAAAAAAGTTATATAAAAAGATAAACTCTCTGTAAAATAACCTAATTTAATATTTTAACTTATTCTTTGATTTCAAAATTTTCTCAACCCTAATTTATCAAAAAAAATAAAAAAGTGTACAGTAATTTCAAAAAATATTTTTGATATTCAAAAGTTGAGAGTGTTTTTCTTCAAAAAATTTTTATCCAGTGTTTAATTGAATGAAGTTAAAAGCTAGATTTCGAAAAATATTAATGAGAAAAAAATAGTGATTAATTTTATTAAGGACATATATATTATAACAATATATCTTATAATTGAAAAGTTAATATTGGCGTGGCTCTATTTGGCACCATGAAAAGAGAATTTATGGAAATTTTGATATATTAAAAAGTAAACAATAAGTGTACAGTTAGTTTCACTTTTAAGGCACAAACTTTGGAAATTTAAGACACAAAAAAATCTTAAATTAAAGTACAAAATTCAAATTCTAGTAAAAATAAATTGTAAAAAAAAATTCCAAATTTTGTTCCTTAATTTGAGATTTTTTTGTACCTTAAATTTTGTTGAAAGTTTGTGCCTTAAAAGTGAAACTGAAAGTAATAATTTGTATTTATATTTTGGAACAAAATAAACGGATTGAATTTAAGGTATATTTTGTCAATTTAAGGGCATCAAAAGTCATTCTAAAATATTTTTTGGACTCATTTACCAAAATAAGAATATTCACGAATTTCCTGATTTTTATATTCCACGTTGGTGGTTAAGTTATACTCAAGACCGACGAATTCTTTTCTGCCAAACTTACAAAATTCTGTAAAAAATTCTCTTTAAATCAATTTATAAATTTCAGAAAGTTTTTTCTAAACAATTAAAAGTGGATTTACCTTTCTTTTTAACATTTTAGCAAAAATTAAGGTATTCATTGACCAAATTAATCAATATTTATTTTCAATATCTTTTCAATATCTTTGAAAAGTATTAAAGTTTAGATATATTTAAAAAAAATTTAAAATAGAAATATATAATTTATTTTTTATTTTTGAATAATCTTTTTATTTAAAATTAAATTTTGATTTTAATGATATTATTTACAAGATTTTTAAATTTTTGATATAAAAAAAAATTAATTAAAAATGTGTCACTTATGATTTAAGGTATTTCTAAACAATAGGAGATTTTTTTAAAAAAATTTCATCAAAAATCATCTTTTTTAGTGGATCTATTTGTTAATTGACGATAAAGGGTTAAGTTAAATATTAATACCAGTTGAACCAACGAATATGGCATTTATTTCTAAAATAGGCATCATTAAAATTTGGCCAAAAATACAATAAGAAAAAATACAACTTTTTTTTGAAAAAAGACATAATTAATTTCAATTAAAAACTGGAAACATGTTAATGTATATATACGGTTTATTAGACAATAAAAAATAGTTATAACATATCTATTAGCTTTAAAATTTCATTGGAATTAGCCCACTTTTGAAAATGATTTTTTTCCATCATAAAGAAAACCATAAATACAATTTTTCACACCTAAAAAATATCAGGCAAAATGGAGACCAGAAATTTTAATATAATTTATTTAGAAAATAACATACTAACAAATAAATTGAATTATTATGAAAAAACATCAACAAAATATTGTTAAAAATTTTATATATGTAAATAGTTTCCTAGTTGTGGAATTAATAAAGATATTTTATATTAAATTTGCCCTATTGTTTTGGAATGTCTTATAGTTATTCGATATGAAAAAAAGTAATAACCTTAGGGTTTTTCATAATCCTGTGACTGTTGATTATTATTTTTATGGTTTGGGTAACTTTATTAACTTACAATAATTCTGAGTAAAACAATATTCTTCAAAGTTAGAAATAAAGTTTTTTTCTTTTCATAATTTTTCTATTTGATTAAATAAAGATTTCATGGTTAAAAAATATAATTTTGTTTTAAAATGAATCAAGTTAACACAGTATATATCTTTTTACTTTCCAACAGGTATTAAAATTGAAAAGTGTTTACCACATGTATTAATAATAATTCAATTTTACTTAGTATAAGCTAGCCAAAAATGAAAAATTCATTTTTTTAAGAAAAAAAAAACAACATAAGATTATTTAGAAATTAGAGAAATGATAAATTTTCAATTAGTGAAAATTATGGAAATAAATTACCCTAACAAACCATAAATCTCAAAAAAAAAAAAAAAAAAAAATATTTCAAAATTTTTTGGTCTCCTTTTATAAATCATACATTTACAATTAAAAAATCTTATTTTTCAACAATTTTAATTTCCTAAAAAAATTGAAATTTTACACAAGATGTTTCAATGAAAGAAAATTCAGTAACTCACTTTTCTTAATATTATTTAGAAGTTTCAAACATTTTTTTTTCAAATTTCCTTTTTTAAATAAAAATAATAATAAAAAAAGTAAAAAAAAGAAATCTGATAAAACTAAAAAATATTACCATTTATAAAATGATCAGATCTAAAAATTGGAAATTTATTTTGAGAGGAGTTATGAACTCAAATCATAGAATATGTTCTATTTCTTCAATAAAACTACCTCATTGACTGTGAGGGTATATATATATATATATATAGACGTAACAAAACTACAGTGAATTTTGAAAGATATCGAAATTGGTTTTTTATCTCTTTTTTACACAAAAAAATCTTTTATTATAGTCTATCACACAATTTTAGGGTTTTTGATCAGTTTTTTTTTTAAATTCCTTATTTGAAAGACAAAAAAAAATTCATTTTGTTTATCAAATACATTCAAAAACAAAATTAAAGTTTACAAATATAAGAGATCTAATTTAATAATAACTTTTAAATAATATTTACTTTTGATTTTAAGGTGTTTAGATATTAATAATACACCGGTACCTGAAAATTTTACTAAATTATTGATTATTTTGAAGGTATCAATTCTAGTATTCCAATTTTCATTTTTTCTCTATTGGAAATTTTTGTTCTTTTATATAATTTCATGATTTGTAATACTTTATCACATATCCATAAAATCCTGTCATAAAAAGGAAAGTGTGAGAGATAGAAAATGAATTTTCTTTTTATCATAGATTTCACGGTATAGTCGGAACGGTTGTATACGTATGTGTTTGTATATGTATGCGTGCGCGCGTGTATGTGTATGTCTATGTGTGTGAGTATAAGGGTAAAATTAGGTTTACCCAGAGTTTTAAATAATCACTTTTAAATTTGTCTTTTTTTTTTTTCTTCAGGAATTAAACAGCTTTTTTTTTGGATCGATAAATAAGTTTTATCCAAATTCTCAAAAAATAGTTAAATGTGTAATTTCAATATTTGACATATCTTGAATCTACTAAATTTTTATTCTCATTTATTGGTGATTATTTTACCACATTTAAATTATAGTGGACATAAGGTTAGTACACCCATTAACTTGTGATAAACTCCCTTAAAAAAACCAATAATTTTTTTTAATATTTTTTTGTCATTTAATTTATGTTTGTCTAAAAAAAAAGTAAAAAATTAAATGATTTTTTACTAAATCCAGTATTTTACCTTCTTAATTCCTAAATTGTGGTACTGTAATTGTAATTATTTAAATCTAATTGAAAATTGGACGTTTATGAAATATAATTATATATGGTCTTAGATGTTATAATTCCAATAAAAATTCATTTTTTAACAATAAAAAAAAGTTGATCTTATCAATTGAAAAGAATTAATTTATTAAAAAATCTAAATTATTTGAAAAAAGGTTAAATAGATAAAATAAAACAATAATAATAAAAATTAATAAAGTATTTTCAAATTGAAAAATATTTGAATGAATTTTTTATAAAATCAAGAATATTGGTTAAAAATGTCCTTAAATTGTTTAATAATTCTTTCCATGGAAAGATGGGGATGTTTACTATCTGTTTCTTTTTCTTCTAATTGTAGGTCTGTCACATATATACATATTTGATTCGAAAGGTAATTTTTCGATTAAGTCCACAAATAAAAAAGTTTGATTTTGTTTCCTTTTACAGGAGAAAAAATATTAAATTAATTAAAAAACTAACTTTGATGTATACATTTATCAAATTTTGTTCTAAAAAAAAAGAAAATTTTCCTTTTTGAACGAACATTAAAATTCATTACGAGTCGAAAACTCATCAAATAAAAACTAAAATAACTTAAATTTACTCCTAAAATAATATTAACTTTTTCATTCTTAATAGTTTCTAAGGTTTAAGGGTAAATTGCAACCTATTGGTGAATACCCTAGAATATATATATATATATAATATATATATATATATATATAGACTTTATTAAAAACAATTAATAATACTGTTTAAATATTTAGAACATGGATATTGGATGTAAAAACACCCCGGGATGAGTTTTGTAATATCCCATAAATTTGCACTCTGAGAATTTCTTTTTATAAAAAATACTAAATTTTCAAAACAAAAACAACAATTGCCACAATTTTTTTATTTCTGATCTTACCTAAATTTGATTTAAATATCTCATAATTTTGATTTTAAATCTACTGTTTGTTTCAAAATATATGAAACAAAATTTTCATCCAACTTTCCAAAAATTGGTTGAATAATTTCTGTAACATTTCAATTTTTTAATTCTTAAAATCGGCTTAAATTAATCATTTCCCTTTTAGAATTGGTGACTTTGGTGATTTGTTTAAATTCTTGAAATGTTAATTTTTTGTGGAATGCTGAATGAAAAGTTTGATCTTTTTATTTTAGAATTAACAGTATAAACACAAAATAGATTTCCAAGTTGTTCTAGATATTTTTTTAAAGTTACTTTTAAAATTTTGAAATGTTTTTTTTTTATTGTTTAAGGGGGGGGGGGGGGGGATTTTAGTTCCTCTTGTTTGCCCGAATTCCTAAATTGTGATTTAGAAATTTTTTTAAAGATTTCCATATACTTTTATTTTCCACTAGGGCTCATAAAGTTATAGAATCTTTTCTGTTAATAATATTAAAAATATTATTATTTTTTAATATATGAGATATATTGATTTTTTTTAATTCAGATATCCAGATTTTACGATTATTTTTATAGGCTGAACAGTTCCAGTAAATATTGAAATGTTTTCAAATTTGAATCTTTCTTGAAAAAGCGTGAAAGTATCCATTGTGGAAAAATGTGAATCACGGTTTTTAATTGGTAACATTACTGAAAATGTAAAGTAAAACAAATAAAAAGAAGAAAACAATCTACTTCAAATAATAATCCATTATATTATTATCAATCAAACCAACAAACTCAATTTAAATCTACTTTATTATCAAAATTATTTGTGTGGTTTTATAGTTCATAAAAACATTTCAATTTTTCACAATAAATTTTTAATAATTGATCTATCAAAGAAAAAAGCTAAAAAATAAAATATAGTATTAAAAAAACTTTGGTTGTGATGCATACTTCATTTTGTCTTTATTTATTTATTTCTTTATTCTTTTGATTTAATTGATCTTGCTTTGAATTTTCATTTTCAGTAATGTTCCCAATTAAAAACCGCCTTTCACTTTTTTTTCACAGTGTTTTGTTTATTTTTTAATTTTTAATTCAAAGAATCTATTTGAAAATTTTTGCTGTTTTTTTTAAATATTGAAATTAGTAATTTTTTTGTACAATTTCTTGAGAATCAAAATTCTTTTTGAGAATTGAATGTGCAATACCAAAATCAACACTTTGCATCTCAAAAAAGTATTTCTTTAATGCAAAGATTATTCAACATTTTGTCAATTAGTGGAATAAACACCATATATTTGAATAATACATGGGAAAATATGTTTCCATTATTTTCGGTATTGTTCTTTTAATAGGTGAGCTTTCAAAGAGGTAGGGTGTAAACAGTGTATCTCTTTAACTTTTGGAAATGATTGGGATGTGTTAAATTTTACCACTTTCTTCTTTAGAACACCAGTATTGTTTTGTTATTTGACCTATCTTTTTTTTTATTTAGACAAATCTTTTTTAATTTGCCCTTTCTCTCTTCAAATAAATAAGAACTCTCTTTTTTTCTTTTAAAACGTATTTTGACCAATACTTAATCAAACAAATCAAAATCGAAAGAACATTTCAAAACGAACAAAAACTTTTAATTTTTCGGTTAATTTTCTAAATATTTTTTCTCAAGAAATTATTGATCTTAATTTTCTTTTTTCGATTCCTTCATGAACCACTAAGAACTAGAATTGTAAAATTGTTTCCTTATTGATATTTTTAAAAATAATCGGAAAAAATTTTATATTCGTGACAAATTTGACAAATAAACAGTTTAATTTGATGAGTTTTCAAAGAATTTTTAAACTTTTTGTTTCCAAGTTGGAAAATTCTTTTTATCCTATGTAAAAATCATTTTTTTACCTTTCTTATTTTTTTTAAATTTTTTTACGGATTTTGTAAGTCTTTTTTTTCAAATTTTAAAAAGCAAAACAAAAAACTTTATTAATCATTTTGTCGTTTCTTGTTTCTCTTATTAATAACCTAACCACCAATTTTGATTACCAAATAGATTTCCTTTCTCAAAGTTTTACTTAAAACTTTCGATTTTTCTTTTTCTTTTTTTTTTTTTTATTATTTTTCTTTTGATTTTTTTTTTGTTTATTTTTATTTTATTATTTTTTTTACCGTTTTTCACAAAACCAAAAACTTGTTTATTTTTGAATTCAAAAACAAAAAATGAATTTCAGCACAACTCTACCATCTATTTTTTATGAAGAATCAAATATCAATTCAAATTCAAATCTGAATGAGAATGCAAATGAATTTTCTGTTAATTTCCTCTCCTTTCAAGAAACCGATGAACTAGATCTCTTGCTATTAGCCCCCGACCTTGATCTTGCTTTTAATGACCCCATGGACTTTGAGTCAAATTTCGAAGATTTCCAAAACGAAAACGATATTCAATTTTACGAGAACAAAAACACAGATCTTTTCTTCCCAGAAATGACCAACTTAGAAACTGTTGCTAGCGAACCACTCTCACCAATGATTAAGGAATGTAAAGACATTTCTGAGTTTAATTTAACAAATCCAAATTTGTCATTGGGTGCTTTTTGGGGTTTAGAACAATGCTCTCCTTTACCAACAATACCCAACCAAAAGGAAAATGAAAAGGAAAATGAAAAGGAAAACGAAAAGGAAAACGAAAAGGAAAACAAAAAGGAAAACAATGATTCCAATCGACAAACTAACGAAATCACAAAGGAAACCCATAAAAAGCAATTAAAACAACAACAACAACAACAAAAACAACAACAACAACAACAACAACAACAGCAACAACAGCAACAGCAACAGCAGCAACAACAAAAGATCAAAAAACAAACAACCATCACACAACCAAAAAGAAGATCCACACGAAGAAGAAAACCAACAATACCTATTGTATCTACGCGGGTTACAAGAAGTTCAAGAAGGTTAAGAAATGTCACAGGTCAAACACAACAACAAGCAAACACTAATATGAGAAAAAGGAGGCACTCAACAAAGGCAAGTAGTCAAGAAGAGAGCCTTATTGAGAATGGAAGAGAAGTCTTTAAATTGCTGACTGGCCAATTATGGACCATGTCTGGAGGATCCACATATAACAACCTTTTACCCTACACTGAAAAATTTGCACAAGCCATTGGCGAAAAATTAGATGCCAATATTGAAGAAGTCAAGGAAATGAAATTACAATTAAAGTATTTATTATCCAACTCACGAAGAACTTTTACCGAATATGTTTTAGAAATTTTCCTTGCAGTCCTCTCGTTAGTGCATCTGAAATCCAAATCAAAGCCACAATTGTCTATACGCTTTAAAAAATTGCTTATGAAGATTAAAGATTTTAAGATGAAGAAAGCCAAAGAACAAAGAATTCAAAAGCCAACCCAAGTTCCACCCCAAAACGCAAACCAACAAAATAAGAACATCAAAAAAGGCACAAGAAAGTCACAAGATCCTCTGTATTTCAAATCCAAAATTAATAGCAAGCTCGCAAAAATTGCAAAAAAGATCTTCACACAAGAAGCCTTAATGTTTTGGTTTGAAAAAAGGTTTTGTTCAAGATTTGCAAATCTCTTTACAAAAGAAAACCAAACTTTCTTTTATACCCAATATCTTTTTGAGTTGGCAAAATCAAAATTTATTCTTATGACTTGGATACTTGCCAAGGAACTCTTAAAAAGAGACGGGCCGGTGAAGCAATACTCCCAATTAATTAACCTGGAATACAACAGAAACCCAGTCAATTTGTATACTAACAACAGAGGCAAAAAGTTACGACTGATCAAGGAATTGATTATCAAATTTGGCTTAAATAATGGCAATTATTGGTCATCCTCTTCCTCAGATTTTTTTAATCAAAATATACCCACAATATCTTCCTTATTAGAACACCAATCATTTAAACAAATCATTCGAAGCCCTTTACTCACTAATCTGTCCAAAAGCTTTTCTCAAAATACCAACTCCAATGACACTTTAAAATTGAAAAAACTTACAGTCGCAACTAACATTTTACAAGAAAAATAAAGCTTGGAGTTGGATCTCTAAAAATTGCATATTGAATAACCCAACTGATTTTTCTCAAATTTGATTCATTATCTTTCTCCTTTATTTTGTTTATCTTTTTTTTTTGAAATTTTTATTTTCTTTTGATTTCTATTCTTTTCTATTCTTTTCTATCCGTATCTATTCTTTTCTATTCTTTTCTTTCTTAGTTGTTGTTTCTTTTTTCTTTTTTTTTACTTAATTTTCAAACTTTTTTTTCTTTTCTTCTTTTCTTTTTAAATATCTTTGCTTGGTTCATTATATGATGGCTTTGTGAATTGATTTTATTTTATATATCTATTTTTTTTTATTACTTCTTTATTTGGTGGAATTAGTGGATGGTGCAAACATTATTTGCACCTTAATTTTTTTTTTTTTTTTATTCTTTTTATTTTATTTTACATTGGTGGTGTTGGTGGATTTTAAATATTTTTTTTTTTTTAATATTTATATTTTTTTATTGATTTTTTATATCTTATTTTATTTTTTCTCACGTTTTTTTGATAAAAAAGTGATAGGTAGAGTTTCTCAATTGTAACTCCCTTTTACCATCTTTCATTGATGGAATGTTTAAAATTTTATAAATATATTTCTCAAACAATTTATTTTTTTTTTAATTATTTTCGTTTTATAAATTTTGTTTTTGGGCCCATTTTTATAAAATCAATTCTTGAGTTAATTTTTCAAAATATATTATATTTAAATTTAATACCTTTATGATTGTTAAAAACATTTAAAGAACTAGAAAACCCCTTTTAGAAAAAATAATTTAAAATTGTTATTAAAACTTTTAATTGTAGAGTTATTTATCTCAAATTCTTACGTAGTTTTAAAATATAAAATAGAAGTGGGAAAATTCTTATTTCATTTGGAAATCATTCATAGGTTCTATTTAAATCTTATTTTATTAAAGTAAACAAAACTCATATTTTTTACCCGATGTGTTGTAAAATAAAATCTTTATCTAAATTCCCAGATACATAAAAACTTATGATTTCAAATAGGTTTATTAAAAGATGAAGAAAGATTTAGAAAACTCTTTTAGATAAAACTCTAATATTTCTGATAAAATTTTAACAAATAATATTATTTCAAGTTGTTTTTTTACAGTTTTATTTTATAAACACCATTTTAAAAATATTAATATACCCAAAATCAATAGGAGTAGGAAATAATTACAATTTCTTGCAGTTTTGAAAACAATTGAAAATTAATCAACATTTAAATTACAAATTTAAAATGTTTTTATTTCTTTTTTAAATAAAAAGTGATTACACATAAGACCAAAAAAGAAAAATATGCATGTATACACTGATGAAATGAGTCGATCAAAAAATCGCATTGTTAATTTTTTTGAAACTTATGAACAATTAATAACCAAATAATGCGTTAGATACAACACCCAAGCCTTATATGTTTTTTTATTTCACTAAACCAAAATTTGTAAGAATACAAATAATTGGAAAAAATATTATATAATTGGAAAGAAATAAATTTGGGAATTGGAGAAATAAAATGATAAATAATTAAAAAAAAAAATTAAAAAATGATAAAATTATTTGATTAAAAGAAAATTACTTCCAAAAATCATGTAATTATAATATTTCTCTTCTTTTAAATCTATCAGAAGTTTGAAATAAAACTATCACTTATAATAATTGGTCCAATAAAAATCAAATTTTAAATAAAAACATTTTTTTAATAATTGAAGTTATCTATTATAATCTAAAAATTTTGATTTTAATATTCAATACAATACTCAAGAGATATTTATTATTTGTCTAAAAATAAAAGAAAAAGAAATAAATAAGACTGTTAAAAAAAATTGGGATATTTATTTTGAAAGAAGCTTTACATAAAAAATAGAATATTTAAAAAAGTAAAAAAACACATTTATTGATTCTCCTTCCATTTGAATAACTAGATATAATTTCTTTTTCATATTTGAAACCAATTTTTTCCTTAATTCATCTATTACTTCTTTCCATTTTTTCATTTTGATTTTCCATTTTAACAAAACACTGTTGAAAAAATAAAAAAAGAGAAAAAATAATTTATTTGCAAACTTTTCATTGTGGGAGGAAAAACTTCCAAACGATACAAAAGCAATTCATTATTCAAATGCAAGATGGGCCATTTATTATGGAATTTAGTTATATATATATATATATATATATAGTTTGATTTGAGTCAATATATCAGTATTTGAAAATAGTTTTTTTGTTTTTTAATCCTTATTCGCTTCTAAAATGTCTTAAAATCTAAAATTTTATTTTTTTAATTGATAGGTATTAACCCACTGTAAAGATAATACCAATCATACATTAATACTATTCCCAAAAAAAAATGCTTACCAACAAAAAACACGATGCTCTAATAGTATTTTATCCTATATGGACAAAATTGACCCTCATTATATCAGAATGTTTTTTAAATATAATTTTTTTTTAATTTTATTAACAGTTATTCGAAAAAACATTTGAAAGAGTACACTTTAACTTTCCTAATAATATGGGAATTTTAATGATAGAGTTAAATATATTAAACGAAAGAAGTAATCCTTCAAATTGATGAGAACTTTACAATTCAAAAAAAAGTGTAGTTAATAATTTTTTTTTAAATTCAAAAAAGCAAAAGGCTCAAGATAATATTTTTTCTGTTTAATGTGAAATGATTTTTATCAGATTTAAAATAAAATTTTTGTGAAAATTTCATTTTATATGAACTATTTCTATTTATTGTTTGATTTCAAATTTATAAGGAATTCGATTGATACTTTTTAAAATTAAAAACATATTATCACCCATTTTAAAATTATAAAATTGTAGTTTTACATTCATATTTATACTTTATTGTTATCTATTTTTCAAAAAAATACAAAAATTTATCATAAAATACCAAGTAAATGATTATTTTTAAGAGAATAAATCTAATTTAAAAGCGCATTCTTTTCGTATTATAACCATATCAATACAACACCACTCTCATTTAATTATTAATTTATGTAGTGTATGGGATTAGTGCAATTATATATTTATCTATAATTAAAGTAGGTTGTAATTTGTTCTGAATAATATATTTTTTCTAGTTTATATAACCATAAAAACTATTATAAATACTATACTACAATCAATTATTGTATTTTTTTACTAATATAGACACTTATAAATAGATGTTTTTGTAATTATTTTTTAAATAATGTTTCTAAATCTTAAGAATAGAAACTCAAAACAATATTATTCAATTATTTAAAAAAAATTTAACATAAATATCCCAAAAAAACTTTGGTTTTTATGTTGATGGGTATTGAGAAAATCTTTGAAATTAAAAAAAAAAATAAAATTGATTATTTTTGTTTCCTTTAAAAAATTAGTTGTAACATCAATCATTCTGATCTGTGTAAAAATACTGGGTCAAAATAATCTAAGTTAATTCCAAGATAATGGGGCAAAATTATTTTAAAGGACACAATTCAACTTAATCTTCAAAAAAGTATTTAAATATCCAAAATAATTATCTACAATTTATTGATTCTTGATAACTATTCAATTTGTTTCTGAGTATTGTATTACTTAAATAAAATATATTAAAAATACTGAACTTGATATGATCTGATATTTCTTGAGGTGTGAAAATTGGTCTTTATTATTTTCTTTTTGATAGAAAAAAATGTTTTCATAACTTTTTTAATCTCAACAAATTTTCAAATAAAATTGAAAACATATGACTACATTTGATTCTTTAAAATATAATTTGTACTATTTCCAAATTTATATTTTTTTTTTAATATCAAAATTCGTTATAAATTATATTTCAAAATCATTGACCCATTAAAAATTAAATTTTGAAAATAAATATCATTATAAATTGAATTTATTTATTATAAAAAAAAAAATCACTATTATAATATTTAGTTCTATATACTAGAAATAATTATTTTTCATCACGATATAAAATAAAAAAAAGTAAAAAAAAAATAAAAAAAAACTCTCAAGTCATTTTGAAATTTGGTTTGCATTGTTTTCACCAAAAAAAAGTCTAATTGTTTTTTCATTTTTTGGATATATTTCAATTCACATATTTTGAAATAAACACCATAGTAATTGATTCAATCGGTATTAATATTAAACTTAATTTGGTCTGGTCAAATAACGAATACCTCCACTAACAACGATGATTTATTATAAAATGTACAAAAAAATGCCACACTTTTTTTTAAATACCTTAAAAGTTACTTAATGATTTTTTTAAAAAAATGAATTTTTTATTCACCAATCTATATTTCAAGATAAATTTAAGAAAGACATTTTTCAACTTTAATTGTCTGAATTTTGATAATTCAACCTTGAAATTTGTAAACAGACAATGATTTTTTTTTCTGAAAGTCTTGAGTTTTTTACTAATATATATGATGTTTTTTAATTGATAAGATCAACCAATAATACGACTTTATGAATCTAATTTTTATAGACACTTTAACGTTGTTTCATTAATTTGATTTAAACCCAATTGCAACTTATTATGCACTTATACTTTTCTATGTTCGACTCTTATCCCTATAAAAGTTAACATTTCTCAATAGAGTATTCTTGTTTCCATTTTATGCCTTGGCCAGTTTTTACCACTAAATAATAATTATTGTGAGTTACAAACCACATCAAAATAAAAAGGTTTTTGTTAATTTTAGATCATTTTTTCATTTTTGACAAATCAAATGGGAGATTTTTTCAGTAAAGAAGGTGATCTTTCACTTATTTCCGATGTCTTTGACCAGGGAGGAGACGAGGGAGAAGCCTTTTTCCTTGTCAAGAATCTAAATTCTCTTGGTTTTTGTTCAATAGAAAAAAAGGAAACAACAATAAAACTGAATGAAAAGAAGCAATCTAAAACAGAAAAAAAAAAAAAAAAAGAAAACAATAACCCAACAACCAATATCCAAATTATGCCTGTTTTGGTTCCTATTTCAAAAGGCACTTCTTTAAAAAACGAAATTGTAAATGTAAATGAGAAAGAAGACACAAAACAAGTACAACAAAAAGAAGATTTAAAAAAAAAACAACAAAACAAAGAAATGGTCACAAATCAAAAAACAAAAAATTCTGATCTTTTAAAACCAATCGAAACAAATCAAGAAAATAATGAAAAAAAAGAAGTTTTTTTGGTTTCGGAACGAGAGGAGGATCTTATAGAACAAGAAATCACACCTGATCGTTTTGAATTTGACCGAACATCTTCAGATGGTTTCTTTGATGAAACCGACGAATCAGAGTTAAATAGTTTTATAAGCGATAATGTTATTAGTGATATGGATAGTATCACGAGTTATTATTCTCAAGATGGAAACAACTTTAATAACAAAGAATTTGAAGGGAGGTTCGGTCTTATTAAACTTAATGGCCAAGAGCAAGTTGAAGGGCAATTATATTTATCTGAAAAACACAATTTTAAATTTGGATTAGATCCTGATTGGAATTTTGTTGGACAACAAACTCAATTAATTCTCGAAGAAGAAGATCTAATTGAAAACGAAATTGAGGCAAATGATAATCAATTTTAACAAAAATTAGGATTTAGAAAACAACTCAAAAAACTTAAAAATATGAAGAATAAAATGAATTTTATTATTAGGGTCATTTTAAAAATGTGTGACCAAAAGAGTATTTTTTATAAAGAAAGTTCTAAAAATAACTTTATGAAGTTTACTTATTGTTTTAAAGATATCTTTGTAAACTTTTTGGTTGCACCTTTCTAAAAGTACTTTAGTAAGAATAATTAAAGTATTTTATATATTTAAACATTTTTAAATCACTTTGATTTACAAAATAATCTCTAAAAATAAACATTTTTTTTTTTTTAATAATAAAATATTTATAATAACCCTCTTTCTTTTTTTCTTTTTTCAAATAAAAAAATTAATTTGACTGAAAAAAATAATTCACATAAGTATCTAAATAAATTTTGGAGACTAACTGAAATCTCTAATACTTTAGGATTTTTGGACGAGAAAGAAAAAAATACTAATTTTTAAAAAAAAATTATCAAAATTTATACCATGGAAATTAATAATAAATTTGTTTCTTCAAAGGCGCTCAAAAAATTTTCAAATATAAATTCTTTTTGATAATGGGACTTTAAAGAATAAATAAATAAATAAATAAAGTTGAGAATAGGCCCGATAGAATAGTTGGTACCAGTATCAAGTAAATCGAACCAATCTAATATATATTCTTAAAAAGTGAAAAAACAAATTATTTATCATTATTGATGATGGCTAAAGGAGTAATTAAAGAAAATTTTACCAAAATAAAAAAAAAAGAGAAGAAGAAAAATAATCATACTATTAGAATAAAATAATAATATCCTTATAATATCATAGATAATTTATAAATTCAAAGAGCCCATTTTATCATTAAAATCAATTGAGTCGCTATTAAAGCCGGTTATTATTTGGATAGAGTAATGAGTTGTAAACTTTAATGTTTAATTGAATAAAAAAAATTATTATCTATTTTTTTTCTTGGAAGTTAAAAAATAAACACCAATTCAAAATTTTTAACACACCAAAATTTGATTTTTTAAAAAAAAAATCTATTTATTAAACTCTCCAAGAAATACCAAATTAGAACCATTCATTAATTGAAATTTCAACAATTGTTTATAAATTACAATAATCACAAAACAAAAAATAAATTATTAACAATGCTAATAAATCGAGAGTGTGTTAAAAATTTTGGAGATGAGTTAAAAACAAAATTCATAAGTAAATTTGTTTAAATACTATTAGTTATATTGATCGATCAAAATTTTAGATACCACCAACTAATTTTATTTGAGCTATTCTTCATTGAGGGGCTTAACTTTTATCTAATACCAATCAGATGAAAAAAATATTTAGATCTAAGGAAACAATATACAAAATTCGAAAAATAAAACATAAATGAAAACAATGAAAAAGTGATTTTCATATTTTTAAAAATATCAGAATTATTTGTGATTTGAATGGAATTATATTATTGTGACCGATTAACTATATTATACGTGTTAAAAATTTTGAATTTTAATTTACTTTTTATCTATTTTTTAAAGAGTAGAAAAAATGGATTGACTTCTCTACATATATAATCAATTGATAAAATAATTGTTAGGATAAATTTAAAGTTTGGCAACTATGGGTAGGTTTTCAGGTATATGAAAGAATTTAGTAAAATTAAAGATTATAATACAAATATTTTGAATTCTGGAAAACAACTATTAGGTTTTTTTACTTGAGAAATTAAAATACAATTTCTTGAAACTTCTTTTGAATTCTCGAGATAAACAAAAGCATTATTTATTATTTTTTTTAAATGGTTTAGATAATTGAGTAGAATTAAATATTTTTACACAATTCTTGATAATAGTCTTAAATATTTCACCATATTGCAACAATTCACTACAATCTATAAGGTTGTCTATAAAACTATATCACACTTCTCTTTAATTTACAGGGGGGCAAAAACCTGATGAAAACATTATCATTAATAAATAAAAATTACATGTATTTTAGTTTATATTTCGTATTCAGAGGCCCAAAGATGGTGTCACTAGTTAACCAGAATTATATATATAACATAATACTCTTCGCTATAAATTTAAAAAAGAATTCTCATTTTGATCTTCAATTGAAGATGAAATATAATTCCAATAGAAATCAATAGTATTTTTATACATTCATTTTCACTGTTTCAATAAATTCTGAACTACATGTTTTTATCCAGTGATTAGTTAACATATCACTACATTTTTTAAAAAATTACCAAATAATTATGTTGTATCAAAAAAAAATTGAAAAACGCATTAAGGCAAAATCTGGTAAAGTGATTTGAGTTTATAAATATAAAAAAATACTTTTATTTCTAATATACATTTAATCTTTCTAAAAATATTTAATTCAATTAACCATAAAATGTAAACCCAAGACTGAAATTTTTTTATCTAAAAAATCCCCAAACATTTAAAAAATATTATAATGATACTTTTTTAAAACAAAAAACAATAACTTATAACAGAATATAAACTTTTTGATTCCATTATTACAAAACAAATAATTAAGAACCCAATCTTAATTAGTTCAGTTCATTAGTAATAACCAAGAGATTATAATTACCAATAAACTTTATTACCTATTTATCTACTTTTTAAATCTTGTGAAACATATATAATTAATTTAATCTAATAATGAACACAACGAAAAAATATCAAATATTATCAAAAAGATTTTTTAAAAAAGTATTCATTCCCCATTTGAACTCTGAATATTTGATAA
This sequence comes from Anaeramoeba flamelloides, assembly GCA_027625915.1. Taxonomy (NCBI): domain Eukaryota; family Anaeramoebidae; genus Anaeramoeba; species Anaeramoeba flamelloides. The sequence continues at coordinate 2,184,328 of JANTQA010000032.1, read as the reverse complement.
AGAATAATGTACTATCTTTTAAATTTCAAGAAATTTGATAAATATTTCCAAGAAAAATAAATAATAATATTTTTTTTAACTCTATGAAGAGTTAAATAGTTCATTTATTTATTTATATTTATATATATAAATATATATATTTAAAATAAGGTTTTATGTACCCAATTTTATTGATTCAAACAAGCTTGAATGAAAATACTCAAAGTGTGATTTTTGAAAAATATAAATATTTTATAATTAAAAAAAATTTTTTTTTGTTTAGCCAGTAAGTGAGAATTATACTCTTAAATTATTATACTTACATACTATTACTTGAATTTAAGCTGTAAATAATATTTTTTTACTTTATTGTTTTATGAAAATAATTTTTAAGCTTTCATAGTTTAAAGTTATTTCATTAAAATTAACTTCTTTTAATTTCTTAAAAAATATCAATATATCCTTTTCATAGGTAGAAATTACCTATAAAAAGTGATCAATATTTTATATTATTTGTGTATTTTCATTTTTTAAACATAAAGTACAAAAGTTATTCAATTTTTTATTTATTAATTATTATTATATATTTAAGAAATTATTAAATTTTCTGAATTTTCGAATTGTTGAGTTTGATGTATAACTTAATATTTTTTATATTTTAAATAAACATTTTTAATTTTTCATTATTGTGAAATATTTTAGGGGGGTGGGGTCGTAAAGTCCCTAGCTTTTTTAAAAGTTTAGAAATTAAAAGAGATTTATAAGAAATCTCTTTTTTTTTATTTTTGAAATTAAAATAAAAATAAATGCAATTTTCCAAAATTCAAAACTTTTGAGTCCAATTGAAGGTTATTCTCAATTATTTAAAATTAAATTAAATACCAATAACATTTTTAACTAATAGAATTCACTCAATCCTTATAATTATAATTATAACTTTATTTTTTTAAGAAGATTTAAATTCCATGAATTGTGATTAATTTTAATGTTAATTCTTTGATTAAATATTATTATTTTTTTTAGATAAGGTAGATATATTTTTTAAGTTATGTTTGAAATTAAATTTCAATTTATTAATTGAAATGAAGAAAAAGTTCAAATTTCAATTCTCTTTTATATATAGGAACTAGTACATTTCCATTTTTTTTTTTTTTTTTTTTACATATTTCAGTAATAAAGGTGCCAAACCAAGATTTTAAATAATTTAAGATTGTTATTCTATAGTTCTATATTTCTAATCCATATGTTAATTGACTTTATATAAAAAAAAAATTAATAATCTAATTTTCAAATTATTTTACAGTAGATTATTTATGAATAACTATTTAGAATTGTTATTAGTTTCTTTTTGCCCTTTTCAGATTATATAATATATGTGACTTTTTTTTCTCAAAAAATTTGCAAATATTTAATTCTTGATAAATCTTTTGAAATTTCTGTTTTATCTTTATCTACTGTTAATCCAAATTATCAAAGTATTTGATATATAAAAATTAATTTTTTATTTATTTCATTTATATTCTCTTTTATAATTAAAAAAGAAATCATCTTCAATAATTTGATAATTATTTGTCTTTGGTATTATTTTTAATAAAAGAAAAGGTGAAATTAGAGCAAATATGAAAACTTTTCCTATTATTTTCCAATTTAAAATTAAGAAAAGATAAAGATCAAATCTTTTTTGTGAAAAATTAATTCTTTTTTAAAGGATAACTCATTTCTTGATAGTTCAAAAAGTAGATTTTTAAACAAGTTTAATTGATTTCAATTTAAATAATTACTTTTTTACCTCGAGGAAAAAATAGAAATTTAGTCAATACTACTTTTAAACCACAAGCTTTGATCAATATTTAACATAAAAAAAAATGATAAATTAATCTTAAAAAAATACAATCGAAGAAAAATAATTTGTGTAAAAAAGAAAATTGAACAAATTTGCTTTAATTTGAGAATTTTATGTGCCTTAATTTGAGATTTTTTTTTTTTAACTTTCAAGAAAAGTATGTTCCTCAAAATTGATACTGACTATAATGGTTACTCGTTCCTAAAGGTGTAAGATTTTTATTACACCATACATTTATCAAGTAGATAAAGATTCTTTTCAAACAATAAAAAAAAAAGTAATTCCAAGAAAAAGTAAAAAACATAAAATTAAATTCCATTTAAAACTCATACACCAATATTGTGTTACAAATTAAGAATAAATTACTTTTTTAATATTTATTATTGTGAGAATGAAGTGTCTTCATGTTGTGTTTATTTTTAGAGAATTCTTTATTTTTTCTATAATTTAATCATTTTTTCAATTCTTTCCAGTGAAGTCTAAACTTATTTAATCAAATACAAATGAAATCCCAATTTGTTGCAGGAACTGCAATTATTGCAGGAGAAAGAGATAGCGGAATCCGTGTTCGGCAAAACAATCTTCACGCAGTTATGGCTGTTGCTAATGTCATCAGGTCGTCCTTAGGGCCACAAGGGTTAGACAAATTACTCGTCGATGACATTGGAGAAGTTTTAATCACAAACGATGGCGCCACAATCCTTGACCAATTAGATGTCCAGCATCCAGCAGGAAAATTGATTATTCAATTAGCTGGCCTCCAAGATAGAGAGGTAGGAGACGGAACAACAAGCGTTGTATTAATTGCCGCAGAGCTTTTAAAAGGTGCTTATGATCTTATTATTAAGGGTATTCATCCAACAAATATCATCACAGGATATAGAACCGCTGCAAAGCACGCAGTCAAATTTATTAAAGAAAACCTTTCAAAATCTGTCCAGGATCTTGGTAAAGAAGTGATCCTTAATTGTGCCAAAACTTCAATGAGCTCGAAGATTATTGGAATGTAATAACTTTTCAATACAATTTTTTTCTTATATTTTTCCTTTTACCTTTTCTTTTTCTGTTCCAATTGTTTTTTTTTGTGTTTTTTTCTTTTTTTCAATCCTTTTCTTTTTCTTTTTCTTTTTTCTTGATTTATTTTTGTTCTTCTTTTTCTTTTTCTTTTATTTCATTTATTTAAATTGATGGATCTTCAAAAATGATATAGGCAGTCAGACTTTTTCGCAGAGATGGTTGTTGAAGCAGTGTCAGCAGTCAAAGTTGAAGGGAAAAAAGGAAATAAATATCCAATTAGCTCTGTAAATATATTAAAAAGTCATGGAAAAAGTTTAAAAGAAAGTATTTTGCTAAACGGGTTTGCTCTTAATTGCACCAGAGCTTCACAAGGTAAAGAATTCGAAATACTTTTCCTTTTTTAATTTATTTTGTTGTTAAATTTTAAAACAACAAAATTTTTGTTTGGTTTTGCTTTTTTTAATTTTTTTTTGGTTTTTTCTTGAATAACCAATCGAAAAAACCAAATAACCAAGTTTGGTTTGTGTGTTTAAATAATTCCATTTCTTTCTTGCGATCTCAGCCAATTTCACTTTTTCTAAAATGCCATTTTTTTGATTTGATTTGTTTTTTACTTATAGACCATTTTGAGCTATATTGGCTTTAAAGAATGAAAAGTTAATTGATCTTGTTGAAATTAAAAATTTGTGGGTTTTTTTTTGAAAACTTTTTGAGGAGAAACAAAAACCTTTTCCACAACTATTTCTCCGAACTAATTTGAATTTACCTTGAAAAGGTTCGAAAAACCTCAAAGTCCCTACTGGGCAATACCTCCACTTTATATTCAAGCATTGTCGAGCTAAAGGTAAGTAAATAAATATACTTGAAAATAATATGGTGGTAAAGTTTAATAAGAGGCAAACAAAATCGATCTCAAATTTACCGTTCGGGAAAAAAAGAGAAAGAGGGAAAAAAAGTTAAACACGATTTTTAATTGGAAATCTTAATAGAACCACAGAAAACAAAAAAGGAATATCAATTAAAAGAATAAACCAATTAACTTCAAATAATAATCCATTATATTATTTTCAATAAATTCAACAAACAAAATTAAAATCTAATTTCTTCTCGAAATTTTAACAAGTGGTTTTGATTGATCAAAAATAGTCAATTTTTTGAACAAATTTTTAAAAAAATTGATCAATCAAAGAAAAGCCCATACCAAAAGATAGTATTAAAAAACCTATTATTGTGTTTAATCCTCCATTTTGTCTTCAATCATTTTTTTTTTCTTTTATTAATAGATCTTATTTTTCATTTTCAGTTTCTATTAAAGCTCCCAATTAAAAATCGGGTTTCACCTTTTTTCACAAATGGTTAATTGAAATGCACGAGAATTTCCGAAAAGTTTTTAATTGATAATTTCTTTTTATAATCAAAAAAAAAAAACCTAAAATTTGCAGTATTTAATAATTCATTCAACAAATAATCAATTAAATGTTTTTTTCTGTCTTGTAACATCGTATTATAATCCTCCTCGAGAGTATAAAATATGGATCATCTAAAATAAACCAACTAAAAAAAAAAACTTGAAAATGTTTTGGGAAAATTAAGAATACGTTTTGGTTATCACTTGAATCTATCAAACATTTTGAAACAAAAACTTTTTTTCAACCAAAACAGGGTGATACCTTATCAGATTTTAATTCTCAGAATATCAAATTGTTGACAAAAAAAAATCACAAATCATGAACAACAATCAAAGACACCGACACTATTAAACACAATTCTATTGATACCAAAGTGATTATTTAAAAAATGGATTGGATATCTAGCAAAAAGGTAATATTCTTTAAATAATCAAGATCAAAAAAAAGTCATTAAAGTATTTTTCAAAAATGGTAATAAATATAGATTTTAATACACTTAAATATAAACTATTTTTCAAACAAAAGGGCACACCTCTCAAATCGTCAATACCATCGAATTTGATTGCTAATAAGATAATTACTTATTGGTGATTTTCATTTTAATTATTCATTTTTCCATTTTTTGCTTTTTTTATTTTTGGATATTGAACAGTTGGAAAATGAAAAAGCAAGATAAGAAGAAACCAATTTGGAAATAATCTACCTGTGTATAAATGGAAACAGTTTAAGTTTGATTTTGAATGAGCTAGAAATAGGAATTAAGAAAGACCATTATTGGATTGATGATGGAACAAAGAAAAGAGAAATAAAGAAAAAACATTCCAACAAAATACCAGATGAATTGTGACTTTATATTGAATATGAGACTTTAAAGAACAAAAGTTTGACGTGTAAAGAATTATCAATAAAATGTTGAGAACTTTTTCCCAATTCGCCTTGTTCAAAGGTTTTTATTGGGTTTATTATTTTTTTCATTACAATTTACAAAACGAGATTTCTCATTTCAAATAAAAGGGTACACCAATTTTTAAAATATTGAATTTTAATTTTTATTGTTTTGTTTTAATGAGTTTTAAAGATTCAGTTGAGTGTTTTTTTATGTTTTAAAGCGTTTCTTAGATTTTAGAATGGTACTACAATTAACTTGATTCATTTGTGAATAATTCTTGAAATTTTTTGTGCCCTTTTATTTGAAAAAGAGTTTAGTTTTTCAGAAGTTTGAAAAAAGTTTTATCGATAATTTTTGAAACTTTTTTGTCAAAATTTTTTACAACTACTTAATTTTTAAATTAAAAATAAAAACCAAAATAAATTCTCATGAATCAATATAAACTAAAATTCAAAATTTCCCATACAGTTAAAACAGTTCAAAGAATCACAATAATACAATTTCATTCAAATTGTAAATAATTTTGATTTTTGAAAATAAAATATGAAAATCATTTATTCAACTTTTAGTTTTTTATTTTCATTTTATTTTTTTGAATTACTTAGCCTGTTTGGCTCTATCAAAAATTTTTTTCGAATGATAGATTTTAGGTAAAAAGCCAAGTTTCTTCAAAACAGAAGAATCCAAATAAAATTAATTGATGATATCTAACCATTTGATCGATCAATAATTTTTAATAGAATTTAAACAAATTTACCAATGCAATTTTTTGGAAGCTCTCTCCAAAGATTTTTAACACACTCTTGATTGATACTTATTGATAATTATTTATTTTTTGTATTGTGAGTATTGTAATTTATAAACAATTGATTAACATATCAATTAGTAAATGTTTCTAATTTGGTATTTCTACATTGAATTGATTAATCAAGATTTTTTATTTCAAAAATTGAATTTTGGTGTGTTAAAAAATTTGAATTGGAGTTTAGTTCTTCGTTGATTAAATATTTTCAATTTCTGTTAAAAAAAATTTACATAAAAATTAATTTTTAATTTATTATTTTTTTTATATTTTATTTTTCACTTACTTTTTCATAAAAATATATTTAAAAAACAAAAAATATATAACACTAACAAATAAAAAGGAATGCCAAGAGCTATTGAAAATGCAAAAGTTGTGCTTCTTGATTTTAGTTTAAATAAACAAAAGATGGGATTAGCTGTTCATGTTCAAGTAGAAGATCCTGATGAACTGGAAAAAATTAGACAAAGGGAGTCAGATATTCCAAAAGAAAGAATTGAAATGATGCTTAAAGCTGGTGCAAACGTGATTTTAACAACAGGAAGTATTGCAACTGAATGGTATTTATTTTAGAAATTATTATTGATTAATTTTTTTTTTAAAAAAACATTTGTTCGAGTTTATTTTTTAAAAAAGTGATTTTCAAAAAAAAGTTGAAATTTTAATTTTAAATTTATTAAAGTTCAAGTTAATGAAAGAAGAAAATAACTTTTAAAATTCATTAATTCATCATTTTAAATCTTTTATTAATTCCAACAAAATTCTTCTTTTATTAATGAATCCATTAAAAACTGTTTTTCTATGTAACTTACATTTCCCAAATTCTTTTATTTATGAAAAAATAACAAAATAAATTAAAAAAAAAATCAATATATTAAAAACAAAATAAATAAATCAAAAACAAAAAACAAACAAATAAATAAATTAATTAACTTAATATAGTTTGAAATATTTCGAAAGAGCCGGTGCAATTGGCGTTAGACATTGTAATAGAAGTGATCTTGTCCAATTATCTAAGGCAACTGGAGCACCAATTCTAATTTCTTTAGCTGATCTTGAAGGAGAAGAATCATTTGATGAATCAATGATTGGCACTGCAGACAGTGTTTTACAAGAATTTATTTCTGATCAAGAATTACTTGTATTTAGAAAATGCAAGACATCAAAAAGCAGATCGATTATTCTCCGTGGACCAAATCGTTTCATGCTTGACGAAGTCCATAGATCAATGCATGATGCAATTTGTGTTGTTAGTAAGACTTTAGAATCAAATTTTGTTGTACCAGGAGCCGGTTGCGTGGAAACTTCACTTTCAATTTATTTGGAAAAATTCTCCAAAACACTTGAATCTAAAGAGCAACTTGCCATTGCTCAGTTCGCAGAATCACTTTTAGTTATCCCAAAAACTTTAGCAGTAAATGGTGCATGTGATTCAATTGAATTGGTTTCAAATTTAAGAGCCTCTCATAATACTGCTCAAAAGGAAAACAACAAAGAATTAATGTTTACAGGTTTAAATTTGGATAAGCATAAGGTTAGAAATTCTCTTAAAGACGGCGTTCTTGAACCTTTAATTTCCAAAGTTAAAATGTTGAAATTTGCCACAGAAGCTGCAGTTACCATTTTACGTATCGACGAAATGGTTAAACTTTACCCTGAACAACAGCAAGAAGGTGAAGATCAACAAGAAAGAATGATGTAATTAACGTTATATATGTGCTATTATAATTTTTTTTTTTTGATATTTATAAATAGAATTATTATTATTTATTAACACCAGAGATATTATATATATTTAAATATTATTGAAAATTTTTTTATTGGTATATTTATATTTATTTATTTTTATATTAATCACTTAAATTTTCAAGATTTAACAATAACATATTATTCAATTTTCTTTCTGTTATAACATTTGGAATTAACTTTGTCTTTATTGAAGATAAAAAATGAAAAAATAAAATAAAAATCGATTCTTTTAAACAATTGTTTTTTACACAAAATTTAATGAATAATAATATTAATATATAAAATTGTTTTCAATCACTAAAATAAAAGTTAATATAAGCTTTTTCCAAGAAAGTGAGGCAAATTTATTTAAAAATAGATTTATTAAATTCAATCTCCAAAAAAGTATTTAAATATACACAATCATTTACTATCATTTATTGATTCTTTTTGAAAATAATTCCTTCCAATTTGTTTATTAGTATTGTATTACTTGTTTAAAAGATAGTAAATTTTATTTATTTAGAGAAAGGAGTAATTAAAGAAAAATTATCAAATAAAAAAAAGAATAGAAGAAAAATAATTAAAATATCTATAAAATTTAAAATTATCATTTTAATGACCAAAAAAAGATATTAAATTTTCTGATCTCGATTTTAACTTTGAAATAAACAGAAAATTTTAATAAATTTTTGGTTTGTTTTAAAAAGTAAAAAAAACCTAGAACACTTCACAAATAAAATAGATAACCTCAAAGAAACCAAGAACAATTCACAAATAAATAGAAAACTCAAGAAAACCTAATAAAAGTAGATAGCGTTTTTAATTTTTAATCATGTAAATGATATTATAATTTTTTATATTGATATATTCAAATTATTTGTCTTCTACTCTTTTTTTTCAGTTGATAAAATTCTCTTTCATAGCTCTTTTTTCTCAATAAATAAATTAAGAAAGATAATTTTTTATTTCAAAGTTATTTCCTATTATCTAAAAAACTTTCATACTTTCCAATGATCTATAACTTGAAAATTTGTTTTTTTATTAAGTGAAAATTTTATTCTCTCTTTTTTTACCCTATAAGTTTAAAAAATACATTATATTTATTGTTTCTTTAAGAAAAAATAGGAAGCTTTGTTTCATTAAAATCAAATTGATAAATCAAAAAAGAAAGTTTATTAAATTTTTATCACAATTTTATCTTTTTTTATTACAATACAATGAAAAAAAAAAATATAAACAAAAAGCAAAATATCATTTCAAATTTTTTGTTACACTTTATTTTATTGTTATTATTTTAATTATAAATGATCTTTGAAAATTGGTTAATTCCAATGATATTCAAAAAAAAAAAAAAAAAAAATCACATTTAAAATTTAATAGCAAAATAAATATAAGTAAAAGCACTCTTCAAAATTTTGGATAATAGGTAAATTAAATTATAAAAAAAAAAACGTTTATAGATTTTAATTTAGTATAAATTATGATTAAAAAACTTGAAAATCATTTAATTTCCGATTATATTCTTCTTTATTTTTTTCTTTTACTTTTTTTTCTTTGGATTGAACGAATTAATTTTTCATATTGCCTTTCAATTTTGCTTAGGTTCTTGATTTTTCTTTCTAAATTTTCTTCTTTTTCAGTGATTTCGTCCATTTTTTTCAATACCTTTTTTCTTGTTTTTCGATTTTTTTCGTTAATATCAGATAATTTTTTCAATAACTTTTTTAAGCGCTCTGATATTGGATCGTTATCATCAAGATTTTTTAATAATTTTAATGGATCTAATTTTGTTGTTTTTTGTAAATTTGAAGTTTTATTATTTTTATTTTTATTTTTATTTGAAGAATAATTTAATTTTTCGGTATTTCTTTTTTGATTAATTTTTAATTGAAAAGATCTTTTTCCATTTTTTAATGTTTTCACGTATCCATGTTTATACTTTTTTTGTACTTGATCTTCATCATCATCGTCATCATCCTCGTCATCATCATCATCATCATCGTCATCGTCATCGTCATCCTCTTCATTTTCTGAAACTTCTTGTTCGTCATTACTCATTGATTGCTCAGAAGATGAAGATGTTGTTAATGAACTTATTTTATGCATTGCCCTTTCGTTATCAGATTGTTCACTTGAATTACTCATTTCCTCTAATTCGTCTTTGATTTTTAAATTTTTATTTTTGGAATTTTTTTTTGAATTCCCATTTAACATTTTTTTTTGATTTTTTTTATTCTTTTGTTTTTTTGAATTGTGAAATTCTTCTAGGATTGAGTTATTATCAATGTCAATACCAGTACCCTATTTTGTTTATTTTAATTATAATTTTTTTTTTTCAAATTAATAAAAGAAATTTAATCAAAAAAATAATTTATTATGGGATAAAAACGATTTTCCTAATTTTTTTTTTTTTCAGGTTGACTTTTTATTGATTCATTTGAAATGATAACAACATATAATAGTTATATACTTCAATTCAAAATGCAACTCAAAAAAATCAAAGATTTTGACTTTAATATAATAGTCAAGCAGGGTACAGGTGAATTATTGACGAAAACGAACATAAAAGAAATCTATGATGTTACCATAGAATACTTTTTGACCAATACTACTCAGCATGGCATTAGGAAAAAGGAGCTCAAAACTAAATAACCCCTAATAATAAACACATAAATTCATTTGAATCAAAAGGCATCAAAGGTTCTCAAATCAATTATTTTTAACATCAATTTTTTTTTTCTCTCTTCATTCTTTTTTGTATCCCTTTATTTTTTTATTGACTCTTTATTTTTCTCTCTTTTTTTTAGAAAACTAAATTAAGTTTCAAATACTTCTAATGGCTTTGTCTATTTCAGATACTCTTTGAATTAGAAGTCTCAAATTTAGTTAAGAATTTAGTCACGAAAGAAGTCTCAAATTTAATCACTTCAAAATCCTCTCATTAACAGGTTAAGTGTTTTTTTTTTTTCTAATTTAACTATCAACAATAAAATCCAATCCAAAATTTTAGACATATAGATTTTTTATTTTGATTTATAATTATTTATTTATTCTGTGATTATTATAAGAGAAAAATAATTGTTAGCATTTCCATTACTTTGTAGTTATGATTTTAGTTTTTCCAATTATAATTTATTTACAAAGTTTTTTTTTTCAAAAATTGAATTTTGGTTTGTCAAAAATTTTGGATTGGATTTTATTGTTGATAGTTAAATTAGAAAAAAAAAAAACACTTAACCTGTTAATGAGAGGATTTTGAAGTGATTAAATTTGAGACTTCTTTCGTGACTAAATTCTTAACTAAATTTGAGACTTCTAATTCAAAGAGTGTATAGATATAATATCTAGATAATAGTGAATAAATACAGTCATTTGAAGTATTTTAAACTCAATTAATTTTTGTTCCAAAATTTTGACATAAAACCACATTTAAGATCCCAGTATTAATTGTTTATAAATTACAATTCTCACAAAAAAATAAATAAATAATTATTAATATGAAAAAATTGGTGTGTTGTAAATTTTGGATTCAAAATAAATAAATTGACAAATTTGTTTAAAGTTCACTAATAATTATTGATCGATCAAATGATAAGATATCACCAACTAATTTTATTTAATGTTTTTATATTTAAAAGAACTCAATTGTTACTCGATATCAATCATTAGAATAAATTGTTTGATCTAAGGTAAACTATTACGTAACTGGGAAAAAGAAATAAAAGAAAAAAACAGAAAGGACAAAAAATGATTATCAATAATTTATCAAAAATCAAAATTATTTCCAAATTGAATTAAAGTGTGGTTTGTTTTTATTCTTTTTCCTGTTTTAACTGTCCTCAAAAATTTTGAATTCGAATTTATATTCATAAAAAAAGGGCGAATCATGGTGTAAGATGTATTAATTCAAGAATAATTCAATTCTTAAGAAATTCGGAAATGAAATGAAGATTTTTTATTTGAAAATTAAAATACAAAATTTAACAAAAATATTTATTTGTGAAAAAAAGAATTGTTTTTTTGTAATAATCTTCTTTTTTGTTTCTCAGACCTTTTGATAATTTATAATAATTCTTTAAATTGATCAATATGAAGACCATCAATGTTTTTTCAAGCAAACTTCATTTACTTTTTTATCTGAAAATTCATCTTTAATACTAATATTTTGAACCATTTTTGCCAATTTCCAATAATAAATAATCTTGAAAAATAATTCAATTTTATATTGTATTGAATAATATTTTTTCAATAATAAGCTGCTTTCCAATAATTACAACATACCACGATCATGAAAAAATATTTTCAAAAAAAATTTGTACAATTGTTAATTTTTCGCTTTTTAATAATTTCACTTATAATAAACACTATTGATTGAATAATAAGAGATTTTTGATCAATTATTATTTTGAACATATTTAACAATTAAAGTTGAAAAATCAATTTTCTATGGTTCTATTAATATTTGTTTTAAATTTAATAGTTAAAAAGTTAAAAAAATTTTTCACAGTCAAGATGTGATTTAATTATCTTTAAAAAGTATTTTTAATTTAATAAATATCTTTAAAATGGGGAATCAATTATTTTGAGTATTAAAGAATTATTTATTTTTTTAAATTGAAAAAAATACTTTTTTTTTGATTTTCCGTTAGGTTTTTTTTAATTTTTGAAATAAATCGAAAATTTAATAAATTTTCGGTTTATTTCAAAAATTAAAAAAAAAAAACCTAGGACACTTTTCGTTAGGTTTTCTTGAGTTTTCTGTTTATTTCTAAAGTAAAAAAAACCTAACGAAAATCAGTAGATTTTACAAATAAAACAGAAAACCTCAAGAAAACTGCCGTTATATTTTTATTACAAAAATTAAAAAAAACCTAGGGCACTTTTCGTTAGGTTTTCTTGAGTTTTCCGTTTATTTGGAAAACCAATAGATTTTCGTTAGGTTTTTTTGAGTTTTCTATTTATTTCGAAAATCAATAGATTTTCGTTAGGTTTTTTTTACTTTAGAAATAAAATTGAAAACCTCAAAAAAACCTAGAACACTTAACATATAAAACAGAAAACCTCAAGAAAACTGCGGTTATATTTTTATTACAAAAATTAAAAAAAAACTAGGCACTCTACGACACTCTACGTACACTTTCGTTAGGTTTTCCAGAATTTAAAAGAATAGAGTAAAACGTACGACTTTTCACTTGTCTTTGGATATCTGGAAAATCTAGTAACCTTGACCGACACAAGGAATATTTATCATTAATAATTTTTTTTCTTTTCTTATTTCAGTTTTTTTTTGATGAATAGAGTTTTTTCAAAACTATTACCTTTTATCTATTCAAAAAAAAATATCCCAAAGTTGAATTTAACTAAAATCCATTGTCACATTCATTTAAAAATTTTTTACCCCAAAAAATAGAACTTTTTTTCTCAACTAGAGACTTTGAAAAAAAGTGATAGTATTACTATCAACAATAAATACAATAGACTCAAGATTTTTAAGAACTGGAATTTTGATAATATTGTGAATAAACTTTATTAAAAAGGATGAAATGTTAATTAAAGTAATGATTTTGTCTAACTTGAAATTTTCAATTTTCTTTTTTCATACTGGTGATTTCAAAATGAAAAGCAACATTATTTTTTCTTCTTTTTATTATTATTCAAGGGGTGAATTATTAATTCATCTTATTTGTACGAATTTCTAATTTTTTAATAAAAAAACATTTCTTTCTTATTTTTAAAATAAGAAAATCTTTTATTTTGAGAAAATTTATATTTTTTAAAACTATTGAAATAAAATTTTTCGTTAATTTTTTAAAAATAATAATAAAAAATTGAAAAAAAGAAGGGATTAAAAATTTTGGAATATCATTTCTTCAATTATTACTAGTCGAAAATCATTGGAAAAGAGATTATTTTTCAAGATTTTTGATTCATAATGTTTGTGGTTTTGGAAATTACAAATGTGAAATATTTTTTGAAAAATGATCTTTTAAATTATTTTAAACAAATAATTACACCTTGATAAATGGTAGTATAATGAAATAAATTAAGAATTTACTATTAAAAATGGGAAGAAGTATAGTATCGGGTTATTAGAATACAAAATAATTTATAATAAGAAGTGATTTAATATTTTTGTGAAGATTTTGTAATTTTCTTTGATAAAAATACATCACAAAAAAAAACATAAACCATTTGTTGGCGGATTTGATCATTCTATAGTTACGGTGTATGTGTTTGTATTTAAAAAATAAAAATAAATCAAAAAAAGAGGGGGGGGGGATAAGAGAAACAATAAATTTAAATAAGTGTACATACCATTGAGGTTATTAGATCATAGTCAGATTTAGTAAATTTCCTAAAATATTGCGAATTCAGTAATTCCCAAACATCGATATCATCCAAATCCGAATCTTCGATTGATTCACTCTCTGAGAGATTATTGTCTTTCTTAAAGGAAATTTTTTTGACAACACTACTTGAGAGTGAACCATCATTTTTTCTTCTCCTTTTCTTGTTGCGAGAGGGCTCAGTTTGAAACTTGCGGTATGGTGACTTTCGTTTTTCGTGTGAAAGCTTTTGAGCTGACCTGCTAGAATTACGATCTATTGAAGTTGATCCTTCTAATAAAGATATTTGCTCATCAATTTCTGACATGCTTTCATCTTCAACAGAGCCCTCAACATGGCTCATTTCTGAGGAAGTAATTTCGCTGCTTGTTGTTTCTTCTTCAGATTCCCCATCAGAACTCCTTTGTAAACGAACACTTTCCGAATCTTCACTTTCTTCGGACTCACTAGTGTCCAACATTTTTTGTCTCCGCAATACAATAGGCGGGAATTTTAACCGTTTAATAATCCTTCTTGGTGTTTTTTTTCGTTTTTTTTTGGTCTTCTTTTTGGTTCCCTTTAATTTTGTTTTCTTTCGGTAATTATTAGGGGTTTTGAGATTGTATGTTGGCTTGCTTGATCTTTTAGGTGATGACATTTCAGATTCTTCGGATCCTTCAGATCCTTCAGATCCCTTTGATTCTTCGAATTCTTTTGATTCGTTTGAATCATTTGAATCATTTGAATCATTTGAATCGTTTGAGCTTGAGCCATCTGAAGAAAGGGTTTTGTTTTTTTTTTTATTATATTTACTCTTGGTCTTTTTGTTTTTGTTTTTTTTTGTTTCGGTTTTTTTATCTTTTTTAATTTTCTTGCTCTTCTTCTTGTTCTTTTTTTTGTTTTTGGTTTTTTTTTGTTTGGTTTTTGTTTTGTTTTGTTTTTTTTTTTTTTTTTCATCAAGATCGGAAGTTGATCCCTCACCTGAAGTGTTCTCAGAAGATTCTTCAGAGTTTTCCTGGTTTACGTTCAAAGTAAAAAGCCCATTTCTGATTTGCTGAATACTTTCAATAGATTCCGCAGATTCTGCAATTGATCTGCTTTGGCTCCAATATGAATCAATAAGTAAATGAAGTTCTGTTTGCTGAGTAAATAGGTTTTGCAAAATTGTTGAGGTACCCAAATTGTTTTCGTCGTGCCTATTTTCTTTTTTTGGGGTTTTTTTTTGTTTTGTTTTTGTTTTTGCTCTTTTCTTTTTGTTTTGTGGTTTGAGATCAGAAAGGGATTTTTCAAACACTACAAGATCTTTTTTGATTTTTGTTTCTTTCCAAAATTTTGATAATTTGAATTGGTTTGGTTGGTTCCTTCTACTCATTTCGGTTTGTTTTTTTGATTTTTGTTTTGGATGTTCGAAGCAAGAAAAGAAGTGTTTTTTTTATCAAAATAAAAAAAAATTCTTGAAAAATTAAAATATTTCAAAAACAAAAAAATAAAAAAATGTCAGGATTTTGGGAGACAAGAAACAAACTCACAGATCTTAAATTCAACTTTGGTTACTTATAAGATCAGAGATTTTTTGAAATTTTAATCAACTAATTTTATTCGGTGAATTTCAGGAATAATTTTTGGTTATTTTATTTTCAAATAATCATGTTAAAAATTAATACATACTTGACCTTTTTCCTTTTTTTTCTATTTTTTAGTTTATTGAAAAGAAAGAAATTAATGTTTGTAATTCTTGCTTTTACATCCCTGGTTGGATCAAACCATCTAAATACTGGGCATAGTATCTTATGGATAGAACTGAAATCCCTAGGTGTATTGATTATAAGCTTAAAATTGTTTGCTAAAAAGATGGATCTCAATATATTTTGAATTACAGAAGTAGGTATTTTAATTCTAAAATCATAACCAAGATATCGTGATTATAAAGCAAAAAAGATGATGAATAAATTAAAGAAAAAAAAAATTATTGTAAAAGCCTTGTAGTTTCAATAGATTAAGCACAAAATTCTGGAATAGATACCGTGTCAAGTGAGAGTCAAAATATCACCAAAATTTATGAAATGCCAGCTAATGAGGGACTTTTATAAACAATATGAGAATGATAAGTAAAAATTTGTTTGTTCAGTAACTTTTACACCTTAAAATTTTTCTATTGAGAAGTTATTGTATGGAATAAAAAAACAAACCTTACCATTTGGAAAAAAAAACCTATTGAATTTTTAATTGGGTTCCCCAATAGAACCTGAAAATCAAAAATTATAATCAATTAATAAAAGAAACAAAGCAAATAATTAAAGACAAAATTGTGGATCCAACAAAATATCAGTTTTTTTAATATAATCTTTTGGTCTTGGTTTTTTATTTGGAAAAAAATAGTAAACTAAATTTCATAATAAATTTCCCATATTACATTTGAATTTTGAATTCCTTTTGTATCGTTTTGAAGTTTTTCCCCTCAAAATGAAAAGTTTGCAAATAAATCATTTTTTCGATAGTGTTTTGTTAAAATGGAAAATGAAAATGAAAAATTGGAAAGAAGTAACATATGAATTAATGATAAAATTGGTCTCAAATATGAAAAAGAGATTAGAATTAGTTATTCAAATGGAAGGAGAATTGATAAATGGCTTTTACTCATTTTTTAAATTTTCTATTTTTTATATAAAGCTTCTTTTAAAATAAATATCCCAATTGTTTTTAACTGTTTTTTTTTAATTTTATTTTTAGACGGAAAAAAATTATCTCTTGAGTATAGAACTGAATATTAAAATCGAAATTTTTATATTATAATAGATAACTTCAATTATTAAAAATATTTTTCTTTAAAATTTGATTTTTAATGGGCCGATGATTTTGAAATGGGGTTTATTAAAAATCTGTTGAAAAAATTGATTATTGTTGAAAATTTCCAAAACAACTTATAAGATTTCGATAAAAAAGGACATTTAAATTGTTTTTGATGGTTTGGTGGAAAATACTATAAAATATTATTCTTTGGAGTTAATTTAATTCTTCAATAACTTGATTATAATTTTGGTTTTCAGGTTCTATTAATGTTCCCATTTAAAAACTGGGTTGGGCGTTTTTTCCTTGAAGATCATACTTTACTTACAAAAATGTGTGCTAAAAACCAAAGAGAAATCATGAAAGGGGAGTTTTACCAACAATTAATAGAACAACTCAAAGCGAAATGTTTATTCAAGTATCACTAAATATGGTCTGATATAATCTGAGATAAAACAAAAAAACAATAAAAATTGAAAAAGATTAAACATCTTGGAATGTAACTCAACAAGAAAATATTTATTAAAAAAATAATCCAGAAAACTAAATTTAATTAGATATAGATATAGATAATTATTAAATAAAAGAAAAATAATCAAGTGTAACCAAGAATTCAACTTTTTTCAAGTTGTAATTGCACCAAAATTATTAAAAAAACTAGATATTTTTAAATAAAAATAAAAAGATAACAAAAAAAAAGTAATATGGATAAATAAAAAACTTAAAGTTAACGCCATAACCCAAATAAGTATTTGACCATAAACCAAATTTGAAAATTTTGGACATGGTTTAAATAGTTGAAAGAATAATAATACCATACTTTAAATCCAATTTAGAATAATTTTGAGTTTAGAAACTTCTTTATTTTTTGACTTTTTCGTTTTGTTTTCATTTCCTTTTTCCTGTTTAGTAATATGTTTCCTTATATCTCAATTTTTTTTAAATATTTGATAGAAGGTTAGTGTTGAGTTTGTTAAATTGGAAAATCCATATACAATTGGTCGATGTTATCTTATTATTTGATCGATCAAAAAAATGTTAGTTAAATTTCAACAAATTTGCCAATATACATTTTTTGTTCAGATTGTTTCATTATTTTGGACACAGAGTTTTTTATTTTTGAGTTTTATATTTTTTCTTTTTATTTGGATGAAAATGATTGCTTATAAAAAAATTAATACTGGGTAAGGCAGAATGCACTTTTTATTTTGTTTGGAAAAATACAATAAATTTGGTTTTTTTTGCGTATTTTTGATTTTGGGTGTGTCCAAATTTTCGGAATCCGTTTTGTATTCTCAAATTGTGAAGATAAGGCTGGTTCTGTTCTATATATATGTACAAAGAAGAGTTAAGTTTATTGAATAACTTCGATCCCTAGGCTTAAACAAGTTAGATAAAGATTTAAAAATAAATGAAATAGAAAATATTGGAGAGTTTGATGATAAATTTTATTATCGCAATATTTGTAATAAATTCCTGGTAATATGATAACATTGCAATTAATATACCTTGATTGAAGTAAAAAAAAATCGCAATAAACCACATTAGCACCATAATGTAAAAACGCATTAAATTGAAAATTATTTTTTGAGCATCAAGCCATTTACCTTGAATTTTGTACCATAATCAAGGGGTGACTTTGAACTAAAAAGGTTATTTTGGAATTGCCCTTCTTTTGATTGGAAAAATTTAAATAAAAAATAGAGAAATATCTATAATCACATCGGCAAAAAATTTATTTATAAAAAAAGTTATAAAATCATTCTCAATTCCAAAAAAATACAAATTGGAAAAAAAACAATAATTTGTTTCTTTTTTTAAATTTCCAAAGATATAGATTTTTTCACTTTAAAACCAATTTATTTTCTTTCACTGTACAATCTATTTAATTCAATTTAATCATATTTGTTGATATTTTGTAACCCTCTATATTTGGTAAAGTGAGGATTTCGTAACATTCCAAACTAATTTTCAAAAATTTCAACTCACTTTATTTTCGTAATGGAAATTGTTTTGAGGGTTAATCCCATATTCTTATCAAAAAAATATTTTTAAATTTTTGGTTCAGAATCTTTTTTTCAAATTTTAATTTTTTTTCAAATTTTTTTTTTTCTTTTTTTTTCTTTTTTTTTGATACTTTTTTTTTACAATAGATAATGTGGAATAAAAAAAGACTTTTGAAAAAACAAATAATCACCAAGAAAATCTAGATCATATAATTCATTTTCAAATGAATTTAATTAATATTAACAAATCTTCTTATTAACACTTTTTTTCCGTCAAATTTCAGTAATAAACAATCTAAAATGCCGATTTCAAAAATATTACTTAGTTTTTTTTAGTTTTTGGCTTTATTTTTTTTTAATTTTTACAATACCGAATTTTTATAGATTTAGAATTATGTAAAAGTGGATTGCTAATCAGATTTGGTTATTAATTGTTCTTGAAAAAAATAATTTCTATTTTTTATTTTCAATTTATTATTTTAAGGTGGGTCACCATTTTTGAAATAGAGTTCGAAAAAAAATAACTCATCCAAGAATAGAAAAAAATGGAAAAAAATATATTCGGGATCACAAAAATTGACAAAGAGTGGCACTTCAAAATTAATAAAGTTGTTTTCAAAATTATAATTCATAATCATACAAATTCGAAATTGAGTGTCTCCCTTTGGTACATTTTTTGAAAAATGTCCTTTTTTTGATTGTTTATTTTTGTAGATCTATGATACTTCACATGCTGGTTAGTTATTGATAGTTATTAGTTATTCATAGAAATAACAATTTTTTTTAATCCATTTCAGAAAATTATTTTTAACTGAAATGACACTACACATTATAATTAAATTTTTTTTTTTTCTTTTCATTTTTTTATTATTTTTAAAGTAGTTTTCAACATGAAGAATAAACTGTTTACAAAAAGTAATCTAATCGATAGTATGTGTTTTTCTATTAAAAGATGTTGTAACATTCGCAGCAAATTAATTATGAAATATAAAGTGTAATTTTCCTTCTTATTAGTGATAGATTAATTAAACGCCACTAAGTTCTAATTGTGCTTTCTGCCCAATACAAAGATCTAGAAATGAAGAAGAATAAGAATAAGAAAAAAAATGGTCCAAAAAATCTTAATTATTGGTGATCATCTGGTTAGGTTGTTGTGGATGCTTTTGAAAAAATTTCCAATCCCTTTCAGCTTTCTTACAATATGTGAATAAGTTTTCACCTAGGAACACATTCTATAAAGATACAGGTGGATTGTTGGTTTTTATAGAAGCTCTTTTATTAACAACCTAATTCACAACACCATTATTAACTAGGAAAATATTTATTTATCCTTAGTTCTTATTGTTGTTGATCTAAAAGGTACGATAGGTTTGTCTACCAAACCAAAGGAAAACACAATAAAACTCTTTGATCTTATCCTTGATTGAATCAAATATTTTTTTTGTTGTTTTGTTAAAAGAATATTTTTTTTTCACTGGATCTATTTTTTGATCATAAAAAAATTTATTTTTTTATAAAAATCTTAATCGTTTAACCCAAAAACCCATTAAAAATTATATTGTAATTACTTTTTAGCTAAGGGTTTTTTTGTGATTTATCACGATTTTTTAATAATTATCGCGGTTTTATAGAATATTGCGATGTGTTATATAAACGCGAATATATTGAATATCATGATTTTTTTAAGATAATCACGATTTTTATAACTTTATCCGGACTTTTGTAACTTTATCATGAATTAAGCATAAATATCGTCAACACATCTAATATTCTAGTATCTGCAGAGAGAAAAAAATATTTTTGGAAATAATTTTAATAATGGAGCGGACTATAATTTCAAATACTTAAATTTTTATCACATCTTGCAATAAAGAAAGGAGATAAATACAAGACCCCGTCCAGGATACTTTAATCAACTTAAGATCCTATTCCCAGAAGTAAATTATTGTTTTAAAAGGGCTCAAATATTTTTTCTAATTTTTTAAAAGTTCAAAACCAAGATAATATCAACTACAATGGTTTAATAGAAATTGTGATTTGTGATCTGTGAAATTTGAAATTAGTGTATTTTATTTTGGGTGTGGTTATTGGTTAATTTGGTTCTTAGCTGATCGATATTCAACTTGGTATGGGTTTTAATAGTGGTTCAAAAAGGCAATTTTTGTGAATTTATTTTATTTAATTCCGAAATCCAATTTGAAAAGTTTAATATCAATGCATTGGTCGGTATTTACAAATGAAAATTGAGTTTAGAGTTGTCAATGGAAGAAAATTTTGATTTCCATTTTACTCAATTAACATAAAACAATAAAATAAATGGTTGAAAAGCAACAAATAAAACCAAAGTTAATTAAAATTTAAAAAAAAAAACCACAAAATACATTTTTTTATCACTTAACTACCACTCTATTAATCTTAAACTCTGCAATTTCTATTTCAGAAAAAAATAAAATAAATTGTCAAAAATTATCTTTTTGGACCACTATTAAAACCCATATAAAGTCCAAGATAGATCAGTTAAGAACCAAATTAACAAACAGTCAAACTGAACATAAGATAATCTTTTTTTATAAATTCATGGATTGTAAACCTTAAAGTGCTAAAAATAGTCTAAATTAAACAACAAATTTGGGTTCGAGTAAAATGATTTGTTTAAAAAAAAATTCCAAATTTTATATCGTAATTTGAGATTTTTATTGTTCCTTTAATTTTGTTTAAAGTTAGTCTCTTAAAAGTTTAACCAACTATAAGTCAACTTGAAGATTTTGTTTATGGTTATTATTTCTTAATAATCTTTAAAAATAATCAAATGCTAGTAAATAGCTGTTTTAGTGAGAATAGAGTTGATTCTAAATCAGTTATCACCTCATAAAAGTGATCAACCAGAATTGGGTTTACTGTTTTCGAATAAGTTGTCTTCGAAATTATTAAAAAAGTATATTTTTAATTTCCAAAGATTGGTCTTGCGTTCGGAACTAAAAGATTTTAAATATTCAGACAAAAATAGTTTTCATTGGACACAGCAAATGATCTAAATAATGTAAAAATTTTTCACTTCCTTTTCCTTGAGTATCTTGGACAAAAAATTTTTCTAAAAGTAGTTTTAAATTTTTTACTCAATTAGAAAAAATAACAAAGGAAAATGAAAAGAAAATTTTTTCCCATTAATTATTCCATTCAAGAGATTTGTTATTGATTGATTTCCAAAAATATTTGTTCTTTGACAGTATTTTAAATTATTTCTGATTACTCTGTAAATTTTACCAGTTTTTCAAAAAGTCAAATTTTTCTGTATAAGATTTCGATTACCAATTAGTTTGAAGCAAAAAAATATTTACCTTTTGCCTTATTGAGATTGTGAATTTCAACATAGAGTTAAGGGGATGAACTTAGAGTTTTTTTTTTTCACAGTGCCTTCCTCTTAAAATAATTTTTTTTTTTCTGACTACTATTTATTATTTTTTATAAAAATATGATCCTCTTTATTAGTTTTCACGACTGTTAATTCTAAAATAAAAAGATCAAAATTTTCATTCAACTTTCCCAAAAAATGATCATCTCCCAAGAAAACAAATAAGCCACCAAAGGTTCCCAATTCTAAAGGGAAATTAATAATTTAAACTCACCTAATGAATGAAAAATTTGGAAACTTTACATGAATATTAAATTATTTTTGTAAAGCTGAATGAAAAATTTGTTACATTTATTTTTCAACAAATAGTATTTTGATCAAACACCCAATTTAAAAATCTCTATCTTGTTAATTTTGTTGATCCTAATTCAGGAATTATCTTTTAATTTTGTTTTTCGAATATAAATTTTCAATTTCCTTAATAATTCGTAATTGTTTCAGAAGTCAACAATCTCAATTTCTCTTTGGGTTTGTTCCAAAATTTTTAATTTCGTTTAAGACAAAAACTTTATAAAAAGATAAAATCAGAAAGTAAAAGTTTTTTTTAACACAGGTAATATTTTTAATATTTCAACTTGAAAAACCTGCTTGAATTAAAATCAAATTGTTTCATATAAACGGGAATAATTTGAAAGTTCTCAATTAAACTAAAGTCAATTAAAATTTCTTTTAGTGAAAACTGTTTGTCAAAACCAATCAGTTGAAAAATTAAAAGTTGGTAGAAGTTGATTCCTGTTTGTTTATACTTCAATTTTGTTCAATTCTAAGAATTATGAATTTATTTTCGAAAGGTTCATTTATTTATATTTCTATCTCCCAGACCATTCAATTTTTGACAATAAGTAAACAAAAAGTCATTTTATTGATTGATCAGTTTTCACTCAAAAAAGCAAAACAAAATATGGAACTTTTTTATTTGATAAAAAAAAATCACAAAAAAACATTTCTGTCCACACAAGAATAGATCTTCATTAAAAAAATAAATACCTTTATTTTTTGAGACTTTGATCCTTCGACAAAATCATTTTTTTTCAATAAACCTTTTCTTTTTTTATAAATATTCTACTTTTATTTCTAATTTGTTTTTTTATCGTCAAGAAAACAAAAGATCAAAAAATTACACAACAACTGTAATCAGAACTTACATCGCAAACCTTAACCAAAAACACTTAACTATTCTTCCAAAATAATGAACAAAAATCCCAACAAGAAAGATTTTAAAAAAATTTTTGGACCAAAACCAAGAGGAAAATCACCAAAATTTGATGACTACTTAAAGAGAGAAATCAAAAAAATCAAAAAATGGAGTTTTGAAGATGTAATTATTACTTTTTTCTTTTTTTTTTGTTACTTGTTTATCCAAACAACATAAAATTTCAAATTATTCTTTTAACTTAATTTTTTCTAACCACTTTCTTTCTTTAATTAAATAATAGGAACAAAAACTATTAAAACTTGTGAAACAAGAAAAGTTATGCAATTGGTATCAAATTTCAACACACTTTGATCAATTTTCGTCAACGGACTGTTTAAAAAGATATCGACAGGTAAATAATATTTTTTTCTTAATTGGAGAAAAAAAACAAATGTCAATTTGGATTTAACATCATTAACTCTTAATTTATTTTCGTTTTCATTTCCAAAAGCTAAAAAGAGTTGTCTCGATCAAAGGGGCTTGGACATCGGTGGTGAGTTTTTTTCGGATTTTATTTTTTTTTTTTCAATTATTTCAATTTTCTAATTTATCCATATTTTGCAAAATTTTTTTTTTCGTTCAACTTACTTTTAGGAAGATGAGGTACTCCGATCAAATGTCAAATATTTGGGAGAAAAAAGCTGGGCTCATGTTTCGTATTTTTTCCCAGGAAGGAGCTCGAAGCAATGCCGAGAGAGATGGAAAAATCAATTAAGACCAGGGATCAACCACAAGCCATTTACAATTGAAGAAGAGAATTTGCTCTTTGAAAAACAAAAGGAGTTCGGGAACAAATGGAGCCAAATTGCACAATTTTTCATTGGAAGGCCCGACAATATGTTAAAAAACATTTTCCATTCGGTGTGCGCTCGGAAAGGCATCAACTGCAACGAATCCGTTGAGCGCAGGATTAAAAGTGGAATGGATTCTTGTAAAGAAAAGACTAAAAAAAAAAGAATTGTAATTGGGAGAAAAAAAGATTACATTCGATCTACAAAAAACAAATGTCTTGTCTCGTCTTCTCTCAGGATTAAAAAAGAGGATCTCGAGCAGACACAAATTAACGAAAGAAAAAGAACCCACGAGTCTGATAATAAGTTCAAAAATACGAAAAAGAATGATCAGAATCAAAATGTGGTTGCAACCCCTTATAAATACAAAGTAAAAAAGCATTCTTCAAGGAATAGAAATCAAAAACACAAGCAAAAGCACAAGCACAAGCACAAACACAAGTACAAGAACAAGCACAGACCTGAGCACAAACACAAACACAAACACATTCAAACGCACAAGCATAAGCACAAGCTCAAGCACAAGCTCAAGCAAAGGCACATGAAGAATCATCGGCATAAAGACAAACAAAAATATTCTGAAATTAATACCAATGAAAAAATGAAGATGACCCAGCCTTTAAAAATTGCAACAGAGAGCTTGCGAAATATGCAATTAGAATTCGAAAAATGTAATTTATCTCAACAAAAGAAACACTCCAACAAAACACAGCTTGAAAACCGTGGGCTTGAATTACAAAACGGACCAAAACAAGATCTTTTGGAACATCAACTAGATTCGAAACCTAATTTTCTGTTCCAAAATCCTAAATGCGAAGACGAGATCAAGAATAATTCACGTTGGAAACATTTCTCCTGCCTTTCAACAGAACAAGTGTTAAATGTAAATAAAGAAGAACTCACAAAAAGCTTTTCAAAATCATCACTCCTTAATTCTAACAAAGCTTCAACCGAGACAAAAAATGAATTCTTGTGCTCTTCAAGTAAAAAAATCGAACACTCATTCGGAAATAATTTTGATATGGATATGGGCATCGACATGGATATTGACATGGATATGGAAATGGGAATGGGAATGAATATTGAGCCTTCAATATTACCCCAAGACAATTATTTCTCAAATTTTTCTTCAGAATCTTCCAAGCAAACCAAAAACAACACTATTTGGGATGATGACGATTGGGAAAAAGAAAATATTGATCTTAACTCGAGTTTTACCAATGAAGAATCACTTGATTTTTCCTTTTATAACCTTGACAATGTCGGAAATGGAATTGGCCAAGAAAAATACCCATTTGATTTTGTGGAATTTAATGATTAATTTTATTCCATTTATTTATTATATTTTATTTTAATCAAGTATCTATTTTTTTTAAATAGCCCATTTTATTTTTTCTGTGTTTTGAATTTCTTTGAAAATATCTAAGAGTTGAGAGATTATTCAAATTGTCTAGTCTATAAATAAAACACATTGCTAATTTTTATTTTTCATTATTAGTTCTTTTTTTAACAAAGTTTTTTATTATTCTTTTTTTTTTATACTCAGAACTAAGTAGATCTATCATTATCTTATTGAATAGTTATAAAAAAAAACACACTGCCTTTATTTCTTTATTTTCATACAGTAAAGGAGATAATGATCATCTTTCGCCACAGCAGTTACAATCACACCATGAAAATTTAGAATACATAGAAAAAAGATTTTATATTCTTAAAATTTAACATATTAATAATTCTTATTATCACAATAGTGGTTCTAACCCTATAGCAAAAATTCAAAAGAAATAAAAATCATTTTTCTATGATAAAACTGCAATATGTTTGTTAAATCATAAAATGGTTTTGGAAGTTTATAATAAACCATAACATTTTTAATTAAGTCCATTTCACTAAAAGATGCCCAGTCGAAAAATCATAAATTCAATCTTTTTTATAAGAACCAACAAACACAGATTGTTTAGAAAAAAGAGAAACAATAAAATTCAGATTAGAGACGATAACTATAAAAGAAACACCACAACAAACTATAAATTTCATATTATAATTTTTTTAGAAAAAAATTTGGTTGCCCCGATCATTGGGTTCTAGTGAAAATTTCTACATTTCTTTGGAAAATTAAAATTGTTGACAATAAGATTTTTTAATTTTTAATTTATCTATTTTAGAAGAAAATTACAAAGAATCAATTTTCTTACAGTTAATTTTGGATTTTAATTTTTTTTTTTTCAAAAGACAATTTGAAAAAAAAAAAAGCAAAACAAAAGGGAAAAAAAAAATATCAAGATCGAAATAATGGTAAGATTTAAAAATAAAATTTATTTTTTGAGAAGAATAGTGTATTAAAATTATCGGCTATGTTCTATCACTTCAATTAAACTGAAACCCTTTGAAGGAAAAATATTTTTGAAAAATCATATTCAATTGGTAAATGATATCTTATTATTGGTTGATCAATAATTGGTGATGAAATTTCAATAGATTTAGCAATATTATTTAATTAATCAGCTTGTTTCATCATTTTGTACACCAATTTTTATTTTTCAGTTTTATTTATTTTTCTATAATTTGTGAAAAAAATATTACGTATAACAGCATTAATTCTGAATGAATTCAATATGTTTTAATATTATGTTTGGAAGAATTTGATGAATTGGTATTTTTTTTTTCCTATTTTTAATTTTTGATGTGTCTAAATTTTTGTAATGAAGTTTGTATATAATATTTTTAACATATTACTATTTCTTCTTTTTTAAGGAAATTCCAAAATCATTATTTAAAAACTTATAAAAAGAAATGAAGTCATTAAAACCCCCCTTAATTTAATAAATAAAAAACAAGTCACTTTTTTCATCTTAAGAGTTTAGCATATACAAGGTAAGAGTACAAGATTAAAATTTTGTGTTTGAAGGTAACTCAAATTAATTCACCCTGGTTTAAAAGTATCTAAAAAAATTAGACAAGAAGTAATATTCGTTGATCTGATCAATTAAAAATGACCCCATTTATTAGTAAAAAACACCAAAAATTTTCGAGAAAAAAATACATTTCGCAACAAATTTAAAGTTTGAATTATCAATATTCAGACTTCAAAGTTTCCAAATATCTTTTTTAAATTTGTGGCGAAATGTGGATTTATAGCTAAAAAATTCAATTTTTTTAAAAAAAAATAAATACTTAACAAAGATATTTCTTTGTCAAATTATTTCTGAAATCATGCAAATATATTGATGCTACAATTAGCTTCTCTAAAAAGGAAACAAAAATAATCAGTTCTTAGGATTTTTATGTTAATGATTATTAAGCAAATCTTTGTAAAAAAAAATCATTAAAAAAATAGTTACTTTTAGAAGTCAATAAATAAGAATTATTAAATTGGTATACTATTATTTTGAGTTTCTATTTTTGGAATTGAAAAAGGAATTAAAAAAAAATTTCAAAAATGAAAATTTTTAATAGTGATCATTAGTAAAAAATGTACTAATTTATAATGTAATAAGATTTTTTAATACTATTTGAGCCATGGTGCAATAATACAATTTACACCCAATTACACCATATTTTGATTATAGAGAAATCTAGAGTGGCACTAATCCCTTAAAAACAAGATTTTATAATGAATAAATTCATTATCTGAGTTAATAAAAAAAAAAATTACTTTTATTTTTATTGAAGTGAAATAAATTTATAAAAAATTATTGTTATCTCTATCGTTTATGTAGATTCAATTTCATTCTGCCCTTGATTTTTTTACCACTATTCTAAGAGAAAGCACCTCAAATTAAAAATATAAAAAAGCACCATTACATGTAACAGCATATTTAAGTATTGTTTAGATTTATACTGGTGGTGATTTAAGTAAAAAGAAAAATATATTTGGAAACTCAAAAAACAGAATAATAAAAAAATATAATAATTAAAAAAATAGATTATTTTAAAAAAGTCTGAAAAAAAGTTTTTTAAAATTAACTCTAAAAAGATTACAAACTTCGGTTGAACTCTTATTCTGGACTAAGGTATTTCGGAAAAACTTTGACATTTTTTTAAAAATTTCATAAAAAATCAACTTTGTTAGTGGAGCTATTCGTTAATTAACAATACCAAATTAAGTTTAATATCAATACCGATCGAATTAATGGCTACAGTATTTATTTCAGAATATGTTTGGTTGAAATATTTCTAAAATAAAAAATGAAAAAAAAAAATGACACTTTTTTGGAGAAAACAATGCACAACCAATTTCAATAAAAAACTGGAATTATGGCAAGGGGACAAAAATTATTTTTTAAACATTTAAATACAGTTACACAAGTGTAAAAACTCTATTTTTTTTACAACATTCCATATTTACAAGTGTGCATCATTTTTCCATTCTATTGGAAAATTTGTCGAGATTAAAGAAGTTATGAAAACCATTTTATAGATCAAAAAGAAAATAATAAATCACCAATTTTCACCCCTTAAAAAACATCAGATAAAATCGAGATCAGAAATTATAATATCTTTTATTTAAGTAATACCATACTAACAAACAAATTGAATTGTTATCAAGAATCAATGAAAGGTTGTTAATGGGTTTGCATCTTTAAATAGTTTTATGAGGATTTGGTTTAATCAAGACATTTTAAAATAAATTTTCCCCACTTTTTTGGAAATAGCTTGTATTAAAAAAAATTTTGTACATTTTTTAAAAACCGATATAATTATTATTTATTCCATATTCCCATTTCTTTAATTAGCATTCCTAATTTTATTCCTTCTTGTATTGTATTTTCTGAAAAGGCTTGCCCAGATTTATGGTTAATAATAAACTCTCTATTGATTATTCTAGGTTGGTACATAAAAGTTTCTTCTTGGAATTCTTTTTTGATTAACTTGAGGTAGTCTTGATAGGGAATATGCATCAATTTCCTGGCAGCAATTAATCTCCACGATTTTAGTATACTTGAAGTTATTTCATTCTTGCTCTTCTTGTTATTGACCTTATTATTATCCTGATCAAGAAGATTATTTTTGTTTAATTGAAAATCATTTTTCTTTAGCTTGGAAAAAGAAAAGCCTGATAACAAAACAAAATCATCACCACAAAACCTTGTTCCTGCGAGCCCAATTTCATTTTCGTGGTCGTAAATTGCAATAAGGGTAGCGATCATCAAACGACGACAAAACTCAGGGAGTGGGATGTGAAATTGTTCATCCAAAAGATTTTCTTCAAAGATTTCAAAATGGTATTCTGGGAGGGGTACACACAACCCCCATTTCATTTCCTTTGTGTTTCTATTAACAGGCCTACGGTATACACAATTGCAATAACCAAGATCAAGTGAGGTGGAACAGCAAAGAGTTTTAAATTTTTCGATTTGTATGGAGCCATAGGAAAATGATTTATTTACAAGGTTTGGGTATTTTGAATAAAGCAATAAAAGATTTTCATATTCTTCTTTGACTTCATTTACATATTTATCCATTTGAGAAAAAGCTGCAATAAAAGAGATTTCTTTTTCATTATTCAACTCCAGGGTGACACGGAAAATTACTTGCATAATCCCGTAATTTACAAATTCTAAGGAGACAGGCTTTAGTTTGGTAAAATTTTCAATCCCCATCTTGTTAAGGGTATTTTTGACAAGAAGGCCATCAGGCGAAAGCAATTTTGCTGTTGCATCAAAAAATTCTTCAAGGGAGTATCCGTGCAAATAGTAAATCAATTCTCCAAAAGTTGGAATATATTTGTAACCCATCTTTCTCTCTGATCACAAAAGGCTTTATGAAAAAAAAAAAATGTAAAAAATGATTTAAAATATTTTATAGTCACTACAAAAAATCTCATGACTTTTATTAAGCTTACAGCCTATAAAACACTTTACAAGACTTTTGGACAATTTTACAAATCTTTCAAACACTTTTTAACACTTTTAAAGAGGAAATTCTTTGCACAAGTGATAAACTTTGTTGAAGTCACGAGATTTTTTGTAGTGGTGACAAGGGGAAATGGGTACAATTTGAAGTATATTTTATTTCAATAAAATGTGTTGTTAACAAGATTTTACAGACTGGGTCGGGTATGTATTTCACTTCAAATCGTTTTCTTATTGTCTGTAACGAATTGTTTTACAGTATTCATTCTCGTTTTCAAAAAATCTAAAAGAATTGATCTTTAAGAACACAGATGAAGAGCGTGTGTTTGAAAATTAGCAGAATAAAACTAAATTGATCTCTTTGAAGAAAGATTAACCACAAAATTTAGGAAGAATTAATCGGAAATACTTATCACTTTTTTTCAGTTTTCGTTTTTACAAATAGAGATCCAAAAAAAAAAGACACTATTTCTTTGAAAATTCAATAGGTTAAGGCAAATGAAAATGAATTTAAAATCTAATCCATTTTTGAGACCAATACAGGTAATTTAAAAATCCTAACAATTACTGTTTGTTGGAAAATAAATTGAACAATATTTTCATTTAGCTTTCCAAAACAATAATTTTGAACACATATAGAATTTGAAATTTTTTAGTTCCATAAAACATTTTAAATTATTAATTTTCCTTTTAGAAATTGGAAACTTTAATGATTTACTTTAATTCTTGGTTGTGTGATTATTTTGGAAAGTTGTATAAAAATTTTGATTTTAGATTTTTAGAATACACAGTACTGGTATTTGAAATTCAAATGGGCTAAAATTTCAGTTGATTATTATTTTTTCTTTACAGAACTCTTGATTTCATTTAGCATTCAATTGATTACCCAATATATCAAACCTAAATAAAATATTCCAAAAAAATAAAGTGAGATCACAAATTCCAATCTCTTTCTTTGAAAGTTCCTGTTTTAAAAAAAAATAGCAGGGAAGATGAAGTGAAAATTTTTTCCATTTTATTATTGAAATACCTGTAAGAATTTTTCGAATATTAGGTTTTCTTAGGGCAGAAATACAATATTACAAGAAAAAAAACCTTTTAATTGATTATATATCAATGGGTTGATAATCAATATATTGAAATTTAGGGATTGTTTTCACATTTTGATTGAAAAATCTTGTATTTATCCCAAAAACTGCATGAAATTAACAACAAACAAAGACGAATTATAAACAGACTCTGTTTAACTCTTACTTTCCTTTACCCCAATAATATTCAAGTATATTCATATTCGTACCTTAAATTCAAGAATACTTGAAAATAACGCAGAATGGGAAAAAAGAAGCTGGTAAATTTTGATTTTTGAACTTTTTCTAACAAATTACAAATTAGGTTAAAAAAATGTACTAATTTTTCAAACAAAACAATTTCGAAAACAAATCCACTTGTAACTTTAAACAAGACTTTTTGAGTCATAAGTTTCTTAATTCATTAAACCTGTTTTTAGTAATAAAATTAAATTTCACTCTATATAGATTTTTTTATTCTGAAAGTGAAGATATTTTCATATCGAATTACAAAATAATGACATTGACCAGAAAAAAAAATTACAATATATTTAATTAAATTGGTTAATTAAAATTTTAGAATCAATTAAATTAAAATATGGATTAAATAAATTTCATTAAAGGTTTTTTTACTAAAGTGAAAAAAACGAAAGTTTCATAATTCTTTTACAAACCGACTAAATAACAAATCAAAAATTTTTATATATAATTATTAAAAGTCTAAGGGTTTTTACTTTGCCAAAATGGCTATGTTATTTTTTGAACAACCCATCCGAAAAAAAAAAAAATAAGTATATTTACCTATTTTTCTTTTTGTAAATGTGGTTTTCAAACAATATTTTGTAATTTACAATCTATATTATTTTTCTTTTTTTGAGTCATTTTTTATATACCAATGAATATTTTGATGAAGGGAGAATCTCAAATAAAAGGAATATAAATCACTTAAAATAAGAGATCCGTCAGATACAATTGTTAATCACATTTAAATTTCAAATATAATATTATACTGTGATTTTTTTTTGATAATTCATGTTAAGGACCTTCTAAAAACAACAGTTACCAAATTATCCAAAAAACCAAAGAAAGAAACAATTCAATGATTAATTTCTATTTTATTTTATTTTTTTGAAAAAAATTCAATTTTCTAACTTGAAAGTAAAATTTTTAATATTTAAAACTTAAAAAATGTTAAGAAAATTATTCTTGGAATTAGTTAGAAAAATGTATTATTAATAAATATACGATATATCTATATATCTAGAAAGGTATTTTATTACCAAAGAAAAAATAAAAATTAAAAAATAAATACTATTATTAAAAATGGAATATATCATTCAAAATTATCGAAATTTATTTGTGATCAAAACATTATCAGTCATTTATATTTTTATATCTGACAAAATCGGAAAATTGAATTTTTGTTTTATTTTTTCTTGATATTTTTGATAAAAAAAACATTTTTATCAAATTTTTGAAAAAAATATTTGTCTTGATGTTAAAAAGTATTTTTAAATAATTCTAAACAAAAAAAATAATAAAAAAAGTTTGAAAAAAAATTGATTAATTCAATTTTTTTTTGTTAATTTTAACTTTAGTAAAAAATGAACCAAAATTATACCCAATCAGATATATCAAATTTATAATTAAAATTTCTATCACCAAGTTTTTTAAAGTTTTTGTTGATTCTATTCAAATAAAACCTTTATGTGTTTAGAATCTTGATTATTTTCCATATTTTTGGAAAGGAATCGTTTATGCCTGTTTTTTTTTCAAGTTGTTTTTTTACCTTTTTTTTGGGTATTGGAATCTTTAGGTGCGAGTTTTATTTGATTTTACAAAGGCAAAAAGGTAATAAAACATCTATTATTTAAATAATAATTTCTTCTTTCTAATAAATTTTTCCCAAATTGGTTACCTTCCGGTATATTTTTTCTTTTTCATCTATAAACAAATGAAGAATCTTATTTTTTTTTAATATTTAGCATCATTTGATTCTTATTTTTAGTGGTTCGTTTTCTGTTTTTTTTTTTTTATTATTTTTTTTGATATATCTGCTAGTCTTTTTTATTATTTACATTTTCTGTTTCAGTTAAAATAATTCTCTTTTCAAACAAAAAAAAAAATAATAATGATTTTTTCAATATCGAATGTCTGAAAAAGTAATTTTTTTCATAAAAAAAAAACAGTAAATTCTTTAAATAATCTTACTAGATTCATAAAAAAAATACTACCCCAGTTCTTTTCAAATACAAAAAATATTAAAAATTTCTTCTATACTTTGAAAATATTTTGAAATGAAAAAAAAAAAAACCTCTTAATTTTTAGCTGTATTGAATAACAAATACTCATGTTTGAACACGCAAATAACAATAAGTAGATTTTTAGGATTCATTTCACAATTAATTGATTTTGTTAAACACTTTTTTGAAATTGGGAAAATGCTGAAATATTGTGAAAATTAAATAATAACACCTACATTTAAACGTTAAATCTCGTTTTTTTATTTAAATTATTTATAAAAGATGGCATTTTAAATACTAGATCGAAATTTTTAAATTGAATTTTTGACATTTTTAATAAAAATTGAAAATAAATACCAAAATCAATAAAAAACCTAATATTTAAAAAGTAAAACTTTATTTATTTGTAAATACACATGATGATATGCGTATTTCCATATCAAATCAGGTTTTTGGCAACTGATACTGAATAACATTTATATTAAAATTAACTATGATAATTGATACGAAATTGTAAATCGATCGAGTAAGAACCAAAACATCACGATTTCCTAACATAGACAAGATAATCATTTTGTCCCCTTCCAAGAACCTTAATTCTACAATATTTTTTTAAGGAAGTAGTATTTTTTAAATAATAATATAAAATCTTGTTAAAATCCGAAAATATTTTTTTTTTTGTAATTTGTGTTTTATTTTATAAAATGGATGAGTTTATCTCATTTAAACCATATATTACTTTGAGTTAAATTTCGAAATCTACAATTCTCATATTTCCAAGATAAAACCAAAAAAAAATAACATATTATTTTTAATAAAAAGAAAGTTAATTTATACAACTTATGTAGTAAAATTTCCCTTAATAATGGAAAGTCTATTAATTTAGAAAGAAAAATTTTTTATTTTGTAATTATTTTTTATACATTATACTTTGTTTTCATATCTCAGCCAATAAAATTAATTGATGTGGATGTGTTTAAATAAATGAAAATTTTATCAGAAATTTGCACAAAAGTTTCTCAATGAAATTTGGATATAATAAGTAAAAAAAAAATTTATTCTTTAAAGTTTGAAAAAAGTCTATTTTCTTGTTTTCAAAAAATGAATAATAATTTTCAATATTGTTTTTAACAAATTATTAGTTCTAATTCACATGAACATAAAAATAAATTAAATTATTTTTGGAATAACAAAAGTATATTTTGAATTTTGAGGAATAAATAAAAAAATCCGAAAAATCCTAAAGAAAAGTTTATTTTGAAAAATGGAATTTCATCTCAAGAATAAAAAGAAAATTTCTAATTAAAATCTATAAATGAATTCAAAAATTTGATAGCTATACTATTTGTTGAAAAAATAAATGGAATAAAATTTTCCTTCAGCCAACCAAAAAAAGATGTTTTTAGAATAATCCAACATTTCAAACTTTTAATATTCTTGAAATTTGTAATTATTTTATCTATTATCAACAGGAAAATAAAAGAAAAATTTGAAAAAATTCAAATCGTAAAATTTATGGTTTATATTTGTCCCTTATACTCCAAAAAGGATAATATTAGCCGTATTGTCCTTTTTACCTCATTTTTTTTTAAAAAATTAATAAATTGGGTAAAGTGTCTTTAAAATGACACTCAATGGTTAATAAATAAGTTGTCTACTTTTTATATTTCAATATTTTCCCTTTCAAAATAAAAAAAATATAAATATTAGCCATATTTCCCCTCGTCTTTGACTCTGTTAAAATATGTGTTGTATTGTTCAATAGTCTTTAACCTTCGAAACAATACATTAATGTTTAAATTTTTTATTTTGTGAAAGAGAAAATATTGAAAAATAAAAAGGAGATAACCCACACTTATAGATTTGAAAATTTTTGATGATTTATATTAATTCTTGAGTTTTATGTTTTTTTTTTGGAAAGCTAACTGAAAATTTTGATCTTTTTATTTTGCAATTAACACTAAATATTCTTCTTAAAGTAATACAAATATTTTTCAATAGACTCAATCAATCAATTTTTATTTTTAACCAAAGAAATTATATCAAAAGTTAAAAAACAAATCTTTTTATTAATAATCCAGTAAATAAAGACTTGAAATTGTCTAATAATAATGGTGGTGGTAATAAATAAGGTAAAAACTTTTTATAATATAACAAATCAGATGAATCTAATTCGTTCTCTATTTGAGTAAAAATGAAAAAAAAATTTGATCTAACGGAAAAAATTTACTTTTCTGAGGTTTCTTTGTAAACCAGAATTTTTTAACCCTTCTTATTTCCAAAATTTTATAATTAGAGAATACATACCAACAAAACATTTTACAATTTTGAATTGTTTTCAAAGTATTTGTCCCTTACTTTTTTCTTTTTCTTCAACCTGAGATTGAATAAATTAAAGAATTGAATAACTCTTCAAACCTTACTTTCCTTGATGAAAATAGTCTTGTTGTTTCTTAAATTTACTAATTTGAAATTTTTAGTCTTTCTTTTCTCTAAAAAGCAATTTCATTTTTTTTTGTTTGTTTTCCCTCGAAAATTTTCTTTTTTCTTTTAGAACAACCCAAATTTTAAAAGAAAAAAAAAAGACCAATTACCTCCTTTCTCCAGTTGTTTTTTTAAAAAAAGATCTTTCAAAAATACTTTTTAAGTGCCGAAAAAAAAAAAAAAACAAAAAAAAAAAAAAAAAGAAAAAGAAAAGATGTTACCAAAATCTTTTTCTGTTCCGATCCACAAAAAATATTTACAACAAATTAATAACCCAAATTTTTGTGATGTTCTATTTCTTGTTGGTGTACCTGAAGAAACAATTTATGCACACCAGTTTTTTGTATCGCTCTCATCAAAGCTTTTTCGTGAAATCTTTTATCCGTTAGGATCTGACAAAGCACCAACAATTGTTGAGCTTCAAATACGAGGGGTCGATCCGATCTCCTTTTTTCAAATTATCAAATTTTGCTACACTGGCGTGATTACGCTCTCACACAATAACATTTATGACATTTTACAGCTTGCTTGTCAACTACAAATGCCAAAACTAATCCAGGTTTGTTCAAATTATCGGGTTGATAACAAAATTTATGGAGATCCACCTATTCCTTTTCTTTTTTCCGGCTCTGCAACAACAACAGGCAACGGACAAAGAAGCCAAAGAAATAAAGCAGAACAGGCGCCACTCCCAATCCACTATTCGTGTCCCGAATTAAAATATTCAATCAAAGAAAAGCCCAACCCTCAACCAAAAACAATAAAAAGAACACAAACCAAAACAGAAACAAATAACCGAACAAATGAAACCAACAAGCCACTTCAAAAAGGGCAAGTGGCGAAACAAGAAAACCCAGAAAACCCAGAAATCCCAAAAGAACAAATAACAAATAAGAGCCCCGATTCTGGATCGATTAACGAAAAGAATACTCATCATCAATTGTTAACAAGAAGTATTGTACGGCGCAAGTTCCCCACTAAAAAGCCAAAAAAGATCAATGTAGCAATGATCACTGCAGACGAGGACTTCCAATATGTTCATAATGTCTGCAAATCATTATTAACAAGCAAGTGCATTGAAAAAATTAAAATATTTAAATCTTATAAAAGAAGTTATTCCTTCAAAAAATTGCAAAGCTATGATGCCATCTTTCTCTATTCATCAGACCAAACCTTTTACAAGCCAGAAAAACTCGGCGACCAATTGGCACAATTTGTTGAAGATGGTGGCGGGCTGGTTGTCTGCGCAATTAACTGTCTTGATTCGGACGACGAAAAGCAAATTTATGGAAGAATTTTGTCACCAAAATACCTTCCATTTGGAAAACACTCTTCAATCACCCAACAGCCATCGCAATTGGGCACGATCGTAGACACCCAGCACCCAATTATGAAGGATGTGAAAAAATTCAATGGCGGCAAAAATTCTTTTAGAATTAAAACAAAAGAAGTAAACAGGGATTCCTTTATCATAGCTAAATGGGACGACGATAATATTTTGATCGCTGAAAAGTCCTTTACCAAAAATCCTGAATTTGGCAGAGTAATCATTTTAAATTTGTGGCCTCCAAATAATAAAATAGATGGATCTTGTTGGGATTCAACACTAGACGGCCAAAAAATTTTGGCAAATTCAGTAGAATATGCTGCAGGCTGTATTTAAGGCAATGTGTGTATGTATGTATGTATGTATGTATGTATGTATGCATTTACGTACATGAATATATAAACTTTTTTTTCAGTGAAAGTCCGTTAGATTTTTTTTTTTTTTTAATTATTTTTGATGATAAAATCAAGAGATTTTCTAAATAAAAAATTTGGAGTCTAGAAAATAACCTAAAATTTTTCTTGGGGTGTCTGTTTATTCATTAAATCTATCGATCATTAGAATTAAACAGAAAACCTTGCCAAAATTGTTGACAAGTTTTTTTTTAATTAAAGTAATAAAAAGAAAATTGTAAAAATTTGACTTTTATTTCTCAAATTAAAAAAAAAAAAAAAAAAAGGTACTCTGTTTATTCTATGGTGCTATGACGAGAAGAAACGTCCATTTGAATTTATTTTAAATGGTGGCCAACACATATCTTTACAGCGGTAACAACAGCGTGATTAATAATTATACCAGCCAGTTGTTAATAATAGGTGCATTTTCTTTAAAATATAAAGTAAAAAAATAATTCTGATCCTTTGAATAATAGAATCCTTTATGGAAATTACAAAAGAATATATAAATAAATTATATATTTAAGAAACAAACTTTTGATAAATGGGTATTATTAATAATATTTATTTATTATATATTATATATATCTGATAATATGGATGTTATATCACAAAATAAAATAAAAATAAAAAGAAGAAAAATGAATTCTTGTTTCTAAAAAAAGTTTAAAAATTGAAAAAATATTCATTTCAATGACGGAAATCTATTTCTTATCTTTGACATAACAGTGTACTGTATAGTATAGTACCTGGATTATTTATTTATTTATTTATTCTCTGCCGCATTTTCATGGTTTTTTATGTTTGTACATAAAACCATTTTCCATTTTCATCAAAATAAAATCGAAAATCATCATTGGATTGTTTTTAATGATTATTTTGATCAGAAAATTATTTTAATTTTATACACAATTTTAATAATTAACAAAAAAAAACAAATTTCCCACTTGGTAGAACTCTATTACAATCTAACGGCCATTAATTGAAAATTTGTTTATATATTTATATTATAAACGTTGTTTTATTTTTTATATTATATTTAATCAAATTGATAAATCTCAAAAATAAAGTAATTTGTTTTTTTTTCATTGGGATTTTTCTTTTTTTCTTCTTGTTTTAATAACTAAAATGTTAATTTTGTTTTCACTTTTTATATAAATATACCACTTTAAAAAAAAGTAAGAAAAAGAACCTGGTAACATATGATACAATATGGCTTTGACGATATATTTTTCATTTCAGGATAAAGTTTTAAAATTTTTAATTAATATTAACAAAATGTGATTTTCTATAAAATTGAGACGACTGATAATATCGCAATATTAGATAAAATTACAATATTCTTAATAATTGTTATAATTTTCAAAAAACTGTGATATTCAAAAAAAGACAAGATTCTTTTAAATATAGAAAATTATCTAAATTTTGTGATAAATAGACAAAGATCATGATAAAAATTAATCGCAAGATAATAGTTGATGGCTTTTTGGACTAGTCAGTAATATTTTTATCAAGAATTTTTTTGACATCAACAAGCAGATTATTGAAAAAAAAGTAATTTTTTTTAAAAAACAACAAAAAAGATACTTTGTTAAATCAAGGATCAGATCGAAATTTTTATTATAATATTTGTTTTTTAATGTTGTGGACCTACCCCTCTTTTTGATTAACAACAATCATAATGAAAGTATAAAACAATAGTTTGTAAGCTTAATGTATTATTGTCAATTTTTGTTGAATAAAAAATTTTTACAAAACTAACCAGCTTTTTTATTAGTTAAAGAAAATAATTCTCTCGATTATTATTTTTTTTTTTTTCAAATTCTCATTAATTTTAAAGAAAGCTATATAAACCTAAGAAAAAAAATCACAACAACCTCAGAATTATATCACTAATTTAAAATATTGTTTGGACACTGATTTATACCCTTTTATATTTTCCCTACTTTTGTCTCTTTGTATTTTTACAAAAAAACAACTAGAGTTTAAAGGGTGTTATTTTTTAATAGATCACCCATAAGAAGAATGAATTTTTTTCTTTATTCTTTTTAGTGATTCAACTTAAATAAGTATTATTAAATTTTTTTTTGAAAAAAGGGTATCTGTTACAGAACTAATTATATTTTTATGATGGATAATTATTATTTTGATTATAAATTTCAAAGAGATTTTACTTTTTTTAAAAATATAATATAAAAGTTTTTATCAATATAAATAATTCTTTTTGTCGTTTTTGTGGATTTCTACCATCTAAATTTCTTTTAATAACTTTTTTATTTGAAGTTTTATATTGTGAGTTCATTCCTAATATTATATAATAATTACGAATTCATTATTAATATTGTGATAACATATAAATATACCAAAGCTTCAAATATAATCAGCACTGTCTGTAAACCACCAAGTTTGAAGGTAAATTTAAGCCAAAAGAGAAATTACAAATTAGTATATATTTTTTTGAATTTTTTTTATAAAATTCAGCTATTAGAACGTAGGTTTTGCGCTTTAATTTTGGAATTTTTTTTTTTGGCCTTAAATTTAGTTGAAAGTTTGTGCTTTAAACATGGAACTGGTTGTATTAGTATTAACTATCCCTTTCCGAATAATAACTCTTGCAGTTTTGTTCATTTCTCAAAAATAGATAATTGAAATTCTCACTAGGTGAAATTAAAAATATCACAATCTAGAATAACAATCATTATATTGTTTTTTATTCGCTAAAATAACACAAGTTCATTTTTTTGGAAAGTTAAGCTAAAAAAAAATGATGAA
The DNA here is from genome assembly GCA_027625915.1 of Anaeramoeba flamelloides. Taxonomy (NCBI): domain Eukaryota; family Anaeramoebidae; genus Anaeramoeba; species Anaeramoeba flamelloides. The sequence goes on along the minus strand of JANTQA010000032.1, from coordinate 2,143,998 downwards.
AAATAAACTTTTTTTTATAATTATTTATATTGGATATTTCTAGAAAAAAATATTTTTGTGAGATAACAATCTACTAATTATTAGTATTATTGGTTTTCTCGTTTTTTTTTTTTTTTTTTTTTTGAGAAATAAATTGTTGAGATGTATGTTAAAGTCTCTAAATATAAAAAAAAAAAAAAAAAAAAAAAAAAAATAGAAATGACAGATGTTTATAAGAAAAGTGAATTAACTCAAGATCTTAATTAACCAGTTATGTTTTTTTATTAAAAAAAAAAAGGAACTTATACCGTGTTGTTATGAAATGGTATCATTTATTTGGAGAATTTAAAAAGGGTGAAGAAAATAACTTTTTAGTAAGGTTGTAATTAAGATAAAGTTAATTTTTCCGTTGAGGTTAATAACTTTCAATACTTTTTTAAGAATATAAAAAAATCATTTAGATTTAAAGATCTAAAAAAACCAATAAAAAAACTTGAAAGGTTTTTTTTTTATTATTTTTTTTGATGATTTTTTTCCTTGAACATCATCCCACTATTTCAACAAATAATAACTCACATAATTTAATTAATTTTTTTGACAACAAGTAAAATATTTTTCGATCCTAGTGCTTTAAATATCAATCTATCAAGACAATATATTGCTTGCTTTTTCAACTTCAAACATATAAGGGTGGATATTTTTCAACTTTGGGTGTTTGTGAATGTTGGTGATTCAACCTTTCAAATTTGTTAAATAATATATATATATATATATATTATTAACCAATTTTGAGTTTTTTACTAATACAATGATAATTCTGAGATTCACTTTTTTAATAAAATTTTTAATACTCGTTTTTTATATAAATTATCCTATGAAATACTAAAATGATTTTAATTTAATCAAAATTATTTTAATATTAAATTCCATTTCAAAAAGTTTGGTTACCCAGAAGTAAAAAATTTAATAAAAAACTTTTATCCTATTGGTATTTGAGAAAAACTAAAAAATAAATCAAATTAATAATTCAGTTTTAAATCATTCAAAATAACTAAAAAATTGATATTTTAAAAATAAAAAAAAATAAAATTAAAAATGAAAAAAAAAGTTAATCTTTCACTCAAAAAATCGAATTTTTTTTATAAAAAAAATGTTTCTTATTTTTTTTTTATCTTTCAAAATACCTAAATTCTTCAATTTAAAACAAATTGTTTTCTTAAAGTACACCATCAAAACAATTCAATATAATTTAATCTGATTTATTATTATTTTAGTACGGTCTCTATATTACAATGAGTTAGGATTTTGGTTAATTTGTTTGATAAAAATTCCTCATTTAAAACATGAAAAAAAAATCTTCAGGATATCAATCAGCCCAAAAGAGAAACTTTGTGAAACGAACACAATTTGATTGAAAATGATTATTCTTAGAAATTTAACTCAGAAATTACGTGTCATTCTTTGGCGCTTTTATCTAAAAATTTTCTAGTTTTTCATTGTTGATATAAGAGATACATCGCGCATCACAAATTGTTTAGTTTTTAATTTATATTAGGAACCGATAAAAATTGCTAAATTTTTTTTTGAAATTTTAAAAATTATTTAACATAGTTATAACTAAGCACTTAAAGAACAATTTTTTATCATTTTTATAAAATTACTGTACAATTGAGTCAAGGATCTAAATAGACTTGTAAAAACATTTTTTAAATGAAAAGAGTGACTTCTTTTTCGGTTAAGCTTTACATATTGAATGATCAACAAAATTGATATTAAACATTAAGTAAATATGATATTGATTTCTGATCTTTCTATTATAAAAAAAAAAAAATTCAAAAAATGAACAATTTAATTTAAAATATTTCTCAAAAAAAGAGATATTTGTTGATTTTTTTTTACAAAACATAAAGCTAAAATTAAAAAATAAACAAAAATTGTAAAAAAGATTGTTATCAAATTGCAACTCTTAATAGAATTTTTCTCAAAAATACACTTAGTTAACCTTCAGAATTGATTTGTTTTTTGGTGTAATAATTTAGTGGACAATTCTGTGCTGCACTGGAACAAGATGAAAAAAAGAGAATGGGTTTTTATTTTGAAACTATGGTTGTATATTTTTGTCCCTTATTTTTTTGTAACACATACTGGTATTTGTATTCTAAAAGTGAAGTATTTTCACTTCATTTTCAATTTCCTTTTTCAAATATATATTAACAAATTACAACCGATTTGTTTGAGAACTGTATTTATTCAAGAAAAATCTGAAGGAAAACGGAAGTGAAAATTGTTTCCCGTTTAGAATTCAAATACCAGTAGTATGTACGATAATAATTTTTATTTCCAAAATTTCACTTTTTTTGTTTATTATCTCATAAAAATGACAAAAAATTGTAAAGAAAATATCAGACTTTGATATTAAAAAACTTAACTAGCACTCTGTTCTATTAAGAGGAGAATTTTCATCAAGATTATAAATTTAAATACGATTAAAAGCGATTTGGAGAATATTATTTTATCTTCTCCAAGAAAAATACATAGTATTGAAGCTCTTCTATATAAACTAGAGTTCCTTATAAACATATTCTCTATTAAAGACAAGGTTAATTTCCAAAGTGTTTCGTTTCATTAAATTCTTAATATTTTATCACGAAACATTTACCTTTTCTACAATTTTTACAAAACGAATTTTAAATCTGAAAACGGGTTATTTCAGTTTTCCCAAATATATTTATAGGTTATATTTCAAAGGCGAAAAACTCAGAATAAATTTTATTTTTTTTTCTTTTTAACTTATAATTAATTATCAAAAGCAAAATGGTTTTACCAAAAATAGTAACAGGAATTATTCAAGGAATTGTTGCATTCTTATATCCAGCATATGTACGGTTCATCTTTCTTTTTTCTTTTTTTTTTTTTTTTTTTGTTTTTTGATTCCAAAAATTGATCTTTTTTTCTTCTTTTTCTTTTTATCAAACAATTCCAAATATTTCTCAACCACAGAAATCCTTTAAAGCAATTAAATCTGAAGACAAAGACGATGACACAGAATTGTTAGTTTACTGGACAGTTGCAGGTCTTTTTTCATTTTTTGAATTTTGGGCTGATATAAGTAACTAATTTTTTTTTCTTTTTTTTTTTCCTTTTTCAGGCACACCACTAATAAAAATTTTATTTTTCTCTTTTACCTTCTTTTTCTTTAAATTTTCAAAAAGTCGTTTCGTGGTTTCCTTTTTATTACGAATTGTATGAACTATTTTTTTTTTCTTTTGTTTTGTTTTGTTTTGTTTTGTTGGTTTTCAAATAAACGAAATTTTTCCTCACTCGAAAAATTCCTTTACTTTTTTTATACTTCTCTTTTAACGTGCTTCCTTTAAAAATTTGTTCAGAAAAATTGCTTTCTTTATCTTTCTTCAAAACCCATGGTTCAACGTAATTATTTTTTTTTCTTTTTATTTTGACACTTGACAAAGTTTTTAATCTCATTTATTCTTTCTTTTCTTTTTTAAAAACTATTTCACTCAACACTGACATTTACACGACAAATATTGCTTTTTAAAATGATAGGGCGCTCAATTTTTATGGAAAGTAAGTATTTATCCATTTTTTTTTAGTTTTTTTTCTAAATAAAAAGCATAATTCTGACTTTTAATATTTTTTTTAAACTTCTTATAGACTTTTATTAGACCATTCTTAGACTCAAAAGAAGCTCAAATTGATAAAGGTATAAACAAAGCCAAAACAGAAGGAACAAAATACGGAAAAAAAGCAATGAATGAAGCTGTAAATTTTTTTTTTTTCTTTATTTTTAGCATCTATTTTTCATCTCAAAATTCCATTTTTTCTGGTTTTTCTGATATTTTATATTTATTTCTTTCCTTTTGAACTAACCAATAGAAAAAACTTAAAAATAGAACAAGAAAGATTAATTAAATCTAACAGATTTTTTTTGAAAGCACAACCAACCTCTTAGTTTTTTTTCAAATATTTTATTCAATATGGAAAAACAATTGCTTCCCATAAGCACTGATCAATTTAACTTGAATTTTTTATTGATTTCTTAAATCACGTACCACGAACGAAATAAGAAAAATAAAATAATCCTGATCACTTCATTTTTTTTATTATTTTTATTTTTATTTAAACACTGTTTTTCCTTATGAAGGGTTTAGTAACTCTTATCTATTTTTTTTACCAAAAGTCAATATAGCACTTATAACACAAAGGTTCAATTAAACTTGATAAGCAAACAACTCTTTATTAGTTGGAGAGAAATGAATTATCGTTTTTAAAAAAATTCATTTTTTTCAACCAATTTTCTGGGTTAGGAATTATAGTACTTGAAATGGGTCAAAAAAATTCTCGTGTGTATACTGTAAAGCCTTGTTATTTTAGTTCTTAGTTGATCAGTCTGCAGCTTAGTATGAATTTTAGTGATTATTTAAAAATGAATTTTTTCTTTTTTTTTCAGAATTTGGTTAGGAGAAAATACTATAGATTCAGAGATATTTAATAATAGATGAGATTAAATGTTTAAGGACTTTGTTTTTAGGTGAAAATGGGGAAATTGGGTATAAAAACGGTATTGAAAGAGTTAGATAATCTCAGTTAAATTTACACACTGTGAATTTCTTTTACAAAAAAAATCTTAATTTTTCAAAATTCCAATAATTTTTAACTGTTTTTAGATCAATATAAAAAGTTCATTTTAATATTTAATAATTTTTATCTAAAATCTATAACCACAAAAAAATTACTGTGACTATTCAAAATATTTTTTACAGTTACATTTTTTAGTTTGAAATGTGTTAAAATTTGGAATTGTGATTGAAAAGCACTTAAAGTGATTTATTTTTTAAAATTTTCATTATAAAATATATTTTTTAAATTGTTTTTTTTTTTTGTACTGATCTTTGATTTTAACTTCGAAATGAATATATTTTTTTATCCATTTTCTTCAGAATAAAAATTCTTTATGATATGTAAAAATAAAACAATAAAATAATATAACATTCTCAGAGATCAAAATGGGGTCCTTAAATGTTGAATTTTTTTTTTATATTTAACTTTATTTCACTTTTTGAAAAAATTGAAAAACCTTGGTTTCCAAATCGTCATAATTATTTAAAGAATTCTTTGAATCTTCTCATTTTTCGAGAGGTTTTACAAAACAAGAATTTGAAATTTTGACCCCTAAAAGAATAATCTTGATTTTTCATTATAAAAATTTTATTAAGGTGATCAAAAAAATAATGTTTTTTTTTTTTTTTGGTTAAAAAATATATACTACCTCGGTTTTTTTTTTTTAGGTTTAGGTGGGTAATCTGAATAATTTATATTTTTTAAATTAAAATTCCTATTTTAGATTATTTGCATTAAATATTTTTTTTAGAGTATAATTGATACCTGGAAAATCGCAGTTTAGAGAAAATCATTTTGTTTTTTTAAAAAAAATATTATAATTAGAACACTATTTAATAATGAATTAAAAAAAAAAAAGAAAATAAATATAAAACGGACAGAGAGCACTAACGAAAATACAAATCAAAAGACTATTATGAATATACAAAATATTGTCTAATGCCCTGTAAAACGAAAAGAAAAAATTTTGTTAAATATTCTATAAACAAGAAGAAATTATTATTATAACAATAAACCCTTACAATCCTAGAATCTTAAACACACACACACACACGCACACACACACACACACACACACACACACACACACACACACACACACATATATATATATATATATATATATATATATATACATATATATATATATATATACATAAATTACCAGATTTGAAATCTTCAAAAAGAATTAGAGAGTTTAATCGAAATAACAATCACTCTCCAATTGGTTTTAAAAATACAAAAAAAGAGTAAATAATCCAAACATCAGAGAAATTACAACTCTATTCTCGTCTTTAATTGTTTGAAAACACTTTACTTGATTCTTTTTATAGTCAGAAAAAAAATTTATCTAATAAAAACCATTTTTTTTAATTAAATTTATTATTTTTGAAAAAATAAAAAAACCCCTTTTATCCTTTTTTTGCTCATTTTTGAATATTTTTAATTTTTTTTGAATATAATTTCAGTTACTACTTTGAAAATTTATTATGGGATCTCTGTAAAATTCAATTTATTAAAATTGATAAAATAGAAAACAAAATGAAAATTCCTTTTTTCTTTTTTACATAGATCAAAAATTGAAAAATATTCAAAAAATTTTTGCTCAAAAAATTCATTTTTCAATAATTTTGATCGATTTCTCCACATTTTTAATAATATATTTTTAACCCCCCTATACATAATATCTTTATAATATATAAACCCTATATCATAAATTATAACTGATCTGGGAGAATATATTAAATAATATTTACATTCATTTGTATTCAAGATACTTTAAATATTAAATACAATTAAAAATTCACTTTTAATTATTATCAATATATAAAATAATCTGATATTTGAAAAATGAAAAACAAAAAAGAAAAAAAATGATTAATAATTTTTTAAAAGAACCCTACAAATGTTTTATTACTGAACTTTCACTAAAAATGTTTTAACAAAAAGATTTTTTGACAAAAAATAAAATTCATTATCGAAGGTATTGGAATGACTCTATATTTTGAATGATTATTTGTCTTTTCGAAGATCTTTTTTAGACTTAATTATCTTAAACTGTTTGCAATAAAATATTTCAAAAAAAAAAATAAATATATTTTTTTAGAGGTTGTATGATTAAATGAAAATAATTCAACTTTGACAAGCAAATTTTTGTTGATAGAGATGGGAAAAAACAGAAATCTTTTGATTTATTGAAAAGTACTCTTTTAAAAATAGAAAACAGTTTACTTTAAAATAAAAGTTTAAAATAAAAAGGGTATAATTGAAAGCAAAATCGACTTTTTAAAAAGTGAAAATCCATCATTTAAAGTTAAATAACCAAAAAAATATCAACCAATTAAAATCGATTCAGGTTAACTCAAATTAAAAGCAACTTGGACATAAATCATAAAAAAAAAAAAAAAAAAATTGATTTTATTTTTTTTCTTGGCTTTATACAGACCAAATAAGTAACCAAATAATATATTATACTGGGGTGGTATTGTTGTTTTGTATTGATTTTAAATTCCATTACTCAAATAAATCAATAAAGTCGAAAAAGTTGTAAAAAAAAAAAATTTCAATTTTCAATCATTTTACTATAGTAGAACACTTATCTCAAAAGATCTTTGATTTCTTCAAAAAAAAAAAAAAAAATAAAAAAGATTAAATTAAATTATTATTTTTAAATTAAATTATTATTTTTAAATTAAATTATCACAATTATTTCAGTTCTCTTTTTTTAAAGAAGAAACAATTATATCATGATTAAATTCTTGAATTTTATCTACGTTTGAATTCTCTCTGAAAAGGGAGAGTTCCATTTCGTTGGCTAAATGTAATAAGGAAATAAATGATAAATGTACACTTCTTTTTTCTTTGGGTATTGTTTTTGATAATTTGCTAAGAATATTTTTAAAAGAATTTTGTTGTATGGGAATATTTTCTTTTTCTTCTTCTGCGTCTTTCTCCTTCTCCACCCCCTTCTCGCTTTTCTTATCTTTCTCATTTTCGTTATCGTTCTCATTCTGATTTTCTTCCAATGTCTCGTTTTTGTCTTTAGGAACGAGAATATCTTTGATTTTTACTTTAAGCTCAGAAACGGGTATTTTTTTAGCTGCTCGCATAAATTTTAATTTTTTTGCCTGTAAACTTTGGTTTTCATTTTGGATATTCATTTTGTGAAATTTCGATGTTAATTGGTTAATAGACAAATTACTATTGGTGTCAATTCCCAGACCAAGATCATCATTTAGATCATTGGCCGAATTGTCATCGTTTTGTTGATTTAATATTTGGATTTGTGGTGCAAATGGCACTTGTTCATTTTCAATTTGAATATCGTTATTATCATCAAAATCAAACCCAACTGAGTCAACCCACCCACTGTCAAACTCTTTGTCCTGCTGGTTTCTTTTTTTAAATTGATTTTTTGTTTTAAACATTGCAAATTGCAAATTACTTTTTGTAAATAATTGAGTAAATTTATAGACATTATAATTCAGATCTTCAGGGAGTGTGGTTTCTTCAAAGTTGTGTTTTTCTAGTTCGTTTTTTGACATTTGGTAACTCCGTGTTGAATTGGATGTTCCTAATTCTTTTGATGTGACGTTTTTGGCGTTAAAATTGATTCTGAGTTCCTTTTTGGATTTTTTCTTCTTCTTCTTCGTATTATTATTATTTTGATTTGATGTTCTTTTAGATGGTGATCCTATTCCAATAATTTTTGATAAATTTTGGATCTCAGAAGTCACACTATCATTTGAATTTCGATCTTCCTTGTTGAAGATTTTTCTATTTCCAAATTCCCATAATTTTGATCCAAAGGACGAAATGCCAGTTAAATTTTTATTCAAATTTTGAGAGTCAAAATAAGAATATTCAAATTGCTGATTTTGAATGGGAAATTTTGAAATCAAACTTTCGAGGTGCATAACTGATGAATCCAAATAACGAGTATTGTTCATTAAATTATTTCTTCGTTGCTCTTGTTTTTTTGAATTTCTTCCATTGTTATCATTATCTCCATGTTCTCCTAAATTCTCATTGCCTTCATTTTGGATGCTTGGAAACATTAGTTCGCTAATCTCATTTTCTTCCAATTCTAAAGTTGGATCTCCCATACCGAAATCTAACATTGGATCTTGGTCAATATTTTCTTCATCATCATCATCATCGTCGTCTTCTTCCTCTTCATTTTCAATTTGCTTTTGAATATTAGAAAGGTCATCGTACTCTTTATTTAGTTTCTCCGGGTTGTTGTATTGGAAGAAACTAGGATGCAGTTCATGATATTCATTCCAATTTTCTTTCGAAAAGTTTAAAAAGTATGGACAAATCTGATCGGACTCATTAATATTTTGGAATTCATTTTCAATCAATGTAAAGGGAATTGTTTGTTTGTAGGTTGTTTTTTGGTTTAGTGTTTTTTCTTTGCCTTTTTCTTCTTCTTTATGGTCTTCTTCTTTTTCTTTTTCTATTTCTATTTCTATTTCTGCTTCCTTTTCATTTTCTTCGGTATTGTTATTTTCTTGCTGATCTTGATCTTGTTCCTTTTCATTTTCATTTTCTTTTTCTTTTTCTTTTTCATGAGATCCTGCCTTTATTAAGTTTTTTAAATTTAATAATGAATAGTTTAATGATATTTCACTTCCTATTTCGGGATCTGAAGGATCAAAGACTAATTCACTACCCCTTTGGGCGTTTACATTTAATAATAAAATTTTGGAATTGCCTTGGTTCGCAAAAAAGATACCTAAATTTCGGAATAATGGATCAGAGCCAAAAAAGTCTTTAAAATTCTTTAATTCAAGAGAAACAAAATCCTTTTCTAAAGTGGAATTTCCCCCTTGATCCCATTTGCGTTTCATTATTTCGTTTTCAGTTTTTTGATCTTCGTTATTGCCTTGAGAAGATTGATCCTTGTTGGATTTATTGTTATTAGAATTGGTGGATCTATTTAAATCACTAACCATCTTATAAACCTCACCTAAAACAGAATCAACACGAATTCCATAAAGCTTTGCTCCTGCATCAATTGTGAAGCAAGCAACTGTGAAATCTGTTTCGCTCCCCTTTTTGTTCTTTTCTTTTGCCTTTGATTGAATCACCTCGCTCATGTGATCAATTAAATTTAAAGACCACGCATTTTTTTTTGTCAATCTCTTATCAGTACAAATCTTAATGCACGCATCATACATTTGATTAATTGAATTATTGTCCAACTTTTTACTTATGTCAAGCAAAAATTGTCTTCGAGATTTGAAATTTTTTTTTTTTTTGTTCATTTGTTTTTTGTTTTTGTTTTGAGAAAAAGTCACAAAAGGAAAAAAAGGATGAAAAAATAAAAATTTAATGATAAAACTATGTTGGAGATTGGTTTTTGGCTTTAAGAGTGGGGACTTCAATTCGCTTGGAAAGATAAATCTCGGATTGAAATTCAACTTTAACGGATTTAACGGATATTTTGTTTTTTTAGTATTGGATAATAATTAAAGAATTGAATAAACTGTTCTTACAAGAAGATACAATTAAAAATAGATTAACTTCATCAATTTTCTGATTGTGTTTGAAATAGCTTTGGTTATTTGAGTTCAACTTGTGACAAAGAAGAGGTAATTAAAATTTAATCTGAAGGAACTTGTAAACTTGAAAAAAATCTTCAAGACAATTTATTTATTAAAATCAAAAAATTTATAAGTATTATGAAATTGAAAAAAGAAGTAAAAATCTGATTACTACAAGAGCAAAAATCACTTTTGATGATATTTTCCAAAATGAATTATGGTTTTTAAAAGGTTTGATATCTTTTTCTAATTTTTGAAAAGTTCAAAATTTAACATATTTCTGTATTATTTAAAAAAAAATTATTTCCTTTGAAGAAGAAAGAAATCATATTATCTTGGAAGAAAGTGTACCAAAATACACTTTAAAAATAAAACCACTTCTTAATTTAACAAACACTCAGTATAAAAAATCTACTTGTTTTCAAAAAAATTAAAATAATAATTTTAAACTTGAAAAAAATCATATTTTTTTTAATTCAAAAAACAGTGTAAAATGATTTTTTATTTTGATTGATTAAAAAAATATGAGAAAAAGAACCAAACAAAGATATTAAAAATTCTCTCAAAATACTTTTTTAAAACCTGGAAAAATCTATCTATAATCCCAAGAAATACTTTTTAATTGATTATTTATAATCAATAATTATATAGCCAATCTTAAATTGTTCATTGGATCTATTAACAACCCAAAGGTTAAATATATCAATAGAATTTACAATTATTTCTCAATTTTTTAAAAATTTCAAACAATTAAAAAGAATTCAAATTAATAATCAATTATAATAATTAAAAAAAATAATAGATGAGATTAAATAACCGATTTTAATACTAACAGTTCCTTATATAAAAATCTGAATATTTTAAAAAAAATATAACCCAATCTTGTAAATTTCTAGAAATTTACAGTCAGTTTCACTTAAAAGGCACAAACTTTCAACGAAATTTAAGGCACAAAAAAAACTCAAATTAAGGCACAAAATTTGTTATTTTTTTTTTTACAATTTATTTTTACTAGAATTTGAATTTTGAGCCTTAATTTGAGATTTTTTATTGCGCCTTAAATTTCGTTGAAAGTTTGTGCCTTAAAAGTGAAACTGACTGTAATAAATAGTTGAAAAAAAATTAATTATGAAGAAATCACACTTTTAGTAATTCCTCATGGTTTTTAGGAACAAATAACCCTTAAATATTAATTTTATTTGAACAATACAACAAAAACACATCAAATATTGAAACCTTATGAATCTTAAAAAATTGACCATATATTTTATTTACAAATTATTCTTTTTCTAATTTGATATAATAATACAAAAGATAATAGGATCCGAATCTTTTTAAGTGATAATTTCATACGGAAAAAGGAACCCTTTTAAAAACGATAATTCATCTCCCTATAGTTGATAACTGAAGTTACATATCGAGCTTAATAGTATACTTGTGTAAATAATTACTCTAAGCTATTTCCAAGAAAGTGGGGCAAATTTATTTTAAAATATATTTATGTAACCCATTCTTCAAAAAAGTATTTAAATATATACAGTCAGTTTCACTTTTAAGGCACAAACTTTCAACGAAATTTAAGGCACAAAAAAAATCTCAAATTAAAGCACAAAATTCAAATTCTAGTAAAAATAAATTGTAAAAAAAAAAATTCCAAATTTTGTGCCTTAATTTGAGATTTTTTTGTGCTTTAAATTTCGGTGAAAGTTTGTTCCTTAAAAGTGAAACTGACTGTTATAATTTTTTTTTTTTAAATTTTTATATATAGAATTTGATCAATTAAAGTATATATGTTTGCGACCTGAATTTACCTTTAAATCTTTTCAAATTTTTTTACTTCTAAAATTCAAATCCTCTCAAGGTACCAAAATTCGGATAAATGCTGGTAACTAATTAGTTTTTTCTATGTGGGGAGTAGAAGTTTTTAAATTATTTATATATACAAAAAACCTATAATTAAATTTTTTTTTTTTTTTTTCAAAAAAAAAAACTTTAAAAATCATTTTAATCTATGGGAGTCACTATATAAAAAATATAAAAACAATCTCAAATTTTCAGTTTTATTGGGGGCTCTTGGATTTTTCGAATTATTGCCCATAATAATTGTGAAAAATCACTATTAAAAAATTTGTATATAAAAATCGATTTTGGGCAATATCTCGAAAAATAGATGTCCTAGAGACTTCTAAACACCAAAAATCGAAATTTAAGAAAATTTTGAATTTGTTGAACAATAAAAAAAATTTTTGATCCCAGTTTTATATTTACTCTTGTGTATGAGAACCTTAAAAATTTACAAATCTCATTATCTTTCATAATTTTCTTCTCTTTTTTTAAAGGAATTACTTAATTAACTTATATAAAAGATTAATTGTTCAATTTATGTTTTTCAATTTATTGGGCTTTAAGGTTTACAATCCCTGAGGTGAAGTCTAAAAATAAAGTATGTTGTTATTAGATATACAATTTAACCATTCTTTAATAACACAAACCAGTCTTAAAAGTTGGGGAGTTAAGTTGTACTTAAAGTTTGTAATATCAATAAAAAAGAATTTGTCTAAATCGTAAAAAAATAGAAAATTTGAGACAAATTTATAGACTGAATAATCAGTCTGAAGACCTAGAAATTTCAGTTTCTTATATTCTTTTGTATTTTTTCAAACGTCAAATACTTGATACAAACTTTTGTCAACTTATAAAAAGGGTAAAATATAATACTTAACAAAAGATGAACATTTTAAAATTTAATTGAAAGTTTTCAAAGCTATCTCAAAGAAAAATATTTATTAACTTTCAATAACCTGAAAATCTTTCTATGAAAACCAAAAAGTGGAAATTTGTTTAAATTACATGTTTTTTAAAAGTTTGAATTTCAAAACCTTTTACAATTGAAAGTTGTTGAATTGTGATCCTGTAATTTCTTTCAAAATTTTGAACAATTTCAAAACCAAAGTGTTGTCAAGTAAAAAAGTGACTACAATTTTTGTTCTATTCTTGTGTGGTTGAAAAAAAAAAAGATATTATTTTTTTTTTATTATTTTTTAACGGAGGAGTTTTTAACCCCTCTTGTTGGCCCGAATTCCTAAATCTTTATTTAGAAATTTTAATAAAGACTCGAAAATTAGTCTATTACCCATAAGTGATAATAAATATATTGAATCTTTTTTAATAATAATATGAAAAATATTATTATTATTTAATATATTAGCTATATTGATTTTTTTAATTCAGATATCCAAATTCTACGATTATTTTCATAGGCTGGGCAGTTCCAGAGAAAATGATCCAAATCTTCAATGATATCCAAATTTTTTGATTTTTTGCATAATTTGCAAAATTTTGATTTATCTTTATTCATAACATAATAGTATCTGTTTAGATAATTTGTAACAATTCTGAGTTTTAAAATCGAAGTGGAACCCTTCCATTTTAAATATCTTAGTTTATTTTTAATATTATTTTGAATAGAAATAATTTTTAAATATTTATGAACTTTCCAACTGGGACTATTTTCGAGTTGTTTGATTCTATATTTCTCGAGTTCAATTTCGAGTTCTTTTAAGGTGTTCGTTTACCAGTTAATATTTTCGAATTTCTGCTTCTTAAATCAAGATTATCAACTATTTTATTAAAATCCAAAATTTTTAATTTTTGAATTAGTTTAAATCTTCTTTTATATATCGTTATTCTTGCCGTTTCGATTTTGGCTTCTGTTTTATAAATAAGTCTGGGAGAGTGTGGATTTATTAATAAAAATTTTGTTATTTTTTTATTTATCCATACATCGATTACATTAAAGTCTTTTTGTGTTAGATCAAATATTTCTAATCCATATAATAATTGACTATGTAAAACCGCTTTAAAAAAATGAATCTTTAATCCATTGGTGAATTTTTTTTGTTGTAGGATATTAATTATTTTTTTAAAATTGGTTTTAACTTTGTCCAAGTTAAACTTTAAGTGAGTTTGTTTATCAAGCCAAATCCCAAGATATAAAATTTCTTTTGGATTTGTAGTTTTTTTAGTTTTATCCTTATTCGGATTCATTCAAAAATCTCTAATTATTTTAAATATTTTCTCTACATGATAATTTATTTCTATTAGCGATCCCTTCATAATTAATATCAAGTCATCTGCAAACATCTGTACATGTATTGCTAATGGTTTGAGTTTATCTAAAAGAAAATGAGTAATAAATCCAAATAATAAAGGGGATAGAGGATCACCCTGATAAACACTATTTCCTTCTTTTGAATAATAAGCTAATAAAAATTTTACAATAATTTCATTTTTTATAAATTTTTTAATTGAATGATAGATTAAAGAACAATGAATAGAGTCAAAACATTTTTGTATATCTATTGTTACAATATAAATATTTTCTTTTTTAAATTTATTTTTGATTTTGTTAAATTCATTAAATAAATTTAGTACCGCTGTTCTTGTATCTAGTTTTTTTTGAAACCGAATTGATTTTTTGAAACTAAATCCCAAGAGTCTTGAATTCCAACATATAATAATTTTAGAAAAAAACTTGGAAGAGTTTGATTAATTGAAATTGGTCGATAATTGAGTGGTACTCCTTCGTCTCCAGATTTATGTATGAATAATAAATTTCTTTTTTTAATAAAATTAATATTTTTCTGAGATATATCTTTTATCCAATTTAAGAATATTTTTTGGATTGTTTTAATAACATTTTCATAATTAAAATAAAATTCTTCACTTTGATTTTTTATTGACTTATATTGGAATATTTTATCAAATTCCAAAAAGTTATTATTTTTAAAAAACAACAAAAAAGAAACAAGATTTTTTCCATGGATCTAATCAAAGAGTTTATATTGTGTTTTTTTTTGGTTTATAGATCGACTGATCCAGAGATTCAACAATAATAAAAAAGGGAAAATAATAGTGTCCTCAGGTAATTGTAGCTTTTCAAAAATTTACAATTAAAAATGCTTCCAAAAAGTACAAACCCTTTATAGATTCTTTAATGATTCTTGCTTGAGTTATACATTTTCGATGTTCTCAGAAAGCAAAAAGGAGTTGAATAACTTTTCAAAAGCTTTCTCAATCAACCAAACCACGATATCACCATTTAGAAAGATTATTTGTACCTTTTATTGTCTTCTTGTTATTCTTTGTTTTCTTTTCATATCTTTGTATTGGACAGAAAACACAACGAGGGTTTAGAGGTTTTTGTTTGATTGATCATCAATATGGAGGAAAATTACCCTTTCTTCTTTTAACTTATTTAACTTTTGAAGATAAAATGACTATTTTACAAAAAAACTTTCCTATTTTAGATTCAGGAGCTTTTTTTGGATCAGCTATTAATTGATTGATCATAATTTAAGTCTTGAAGTTTACTGTCAAATAGAAAACCAGAAAACTTCAATTGATCAGAAAAATGGAACTTTGAGTTTTTTTTTGACAGTTGTTGATATAAAAAACTAAAAACAAAAAGAAAAATTTTTTTTCAATTGATGTAATTTCTATTTTTTCATCATTTTGTAGATTTTTGTGATTTGTGATTTTTTACAATACAGTTTGATTAATCATGATTTTACAGATTATCACCAAATTATTATTGGTACTGAAATAATCTATGATATCACCCGAATCTTTAATCTTTCCAATTCAAGATCTTGTTGAATTTTTTCAACAAGGAAAATTGTCAAAAAATAATATATTTAAGAAAAATCTGAAAAGAAATTAACACTCCAGTTATTTTTTATTGGTTCCCAGCAGCACTCTAAGAATTTAACAACTTATTTTTTTAGGTAACAACAGAAATATAAATTAAAC
The DNA here is from genome assembly GCA_027625915.1 of Anaeramoeba flamelloides. NCBI lineage: Eukaryota > Anaeramoebidae > Anaeramoeba > Anaeramoeba flamelloides. The sequence continues at coordinate 2,128,021 of JANTQA010000032.1, read as the reverse complement.
AAAGATTTTATTTTTTTAAAAGCCTTCACAGTAATAAATCTTTTTTTGTTTGTCACATTTTTGGCTTTTTTACAGAACCAAACAAACCTTTTTTTCAAATAATTCAGAATGACAAACACAATTTCGATTTTTTTAGAAAAAAGAGGCAATAACCATCCAACTAAAGAAAAAGACAAAAAAAAACAATTAGAATCAAGTGAAAAGAAAAAATCGTCTTCGAAAACCAAAACGAAGGATCCCCGTTATAAAAAAATAAAAAAAAAAAAAAAACGAAGCCCGAAAGGTCGAAGATTAAAAAGGTCTTTTAGCGCTGGTAAAAGGAGTTTACTTCATAAAAACCAGAATTCTTTTGGGTCTTTTAATTTTTCTTCCATTTATAAGAAAACCCCAAAAGAGGGAAAAAAATCCAAAAAAAAAAAGAAGAAAACAAAAAAAAAAGAAAAGTTAAAAAGATCGCTCCCAACAAAAACAAAGGAGGAAAAAAAACCAATTCATAATAAAAAAAAAAAACCAAGCCCAACTGAGCTAAGTGCAAAATCAAAAACAAAATTACTCACAAGCTCAAGTTCCACTTCAAAATTAGCTTCCAAAAACAAATTTGGTTTAACATTAAAATCAAAATCAAATTCAAATTTTCAACAAAAAGAAACAAACAAAAATAAAACCAAAAACAAAAAAAAAAAGAAAACCTTAAAAATAATCAAGGAGAGGAAGTCAAGCAAAAGCCCCACAACTATCATAAGAAAAACCCCAAGCCCAAGCTCAGCGACAGACAAAGGCAAAACCTTCCTGCCAATTAAAAATCAACCAAAACCAAAAACAACCACAATTAAACCAGTCACAACAAAAACAAACGAACCAAAAAAAGCTAATGAAATAAAAAAAACAAATGAAACAAAAAAAAAAGAAATTTTAAAATCAACCCCAAAAAAAACAACAACCACAAACAAAAATCTCCCAAACCAAAAAAGAAGAATAAACCCAATCAAAATCAAAATCGAAATCTCTCAATTGGGACAAGAATTAAAAAAAACAAGAACAAGAATGGGTATTCAATATAATAAATTATCAAAAGACATTTCATCTATTCGAAAATCTTTAATAAATATAAAATTATCAAATACAAATACAAGCACAAATACCAATACAAATAAAAATAAAAATATGAACAAAAAAATAACAAACAAAAATAAAGAAAACCATGAGTGGTCAAGAAGAGAACAAAAGTTAATCTCATATCTTGAAAAACAACAAATGTTAACCAAAGAAGAAATATTACAAGAAATGAGAAACAAACTCACAGAAATGACTTCTGTAATTTTAGATTTGAAACAAGATCTAACTTCTTTTGATAATAGAATCACAGAAATGCAACAGTCAAACAATAATTCCGATTCCTTTTTTGACCAAATCTCCAATCAGCAATATGTTCAAAATTTCTTAAATGAAAACACAGAAAATTCTCTGCAAGAAGAGCAAAGACAAGAAGAACAAGAATTTGAACAGGAACAAGAAATAGAACAAACCAATAACGAAGAAGAAGAAGAAGATGGTGGTGGTGGTGATGATGATGATTGGAACGATGAAAACGGCGAATTGCAAGCAATTTTTAATGAACTAGGAGGAGACGAAGACGATATTGAAGAAATTATTGGCGATGTTGAAGAAGACAATGCCTCAGAAAATGAATTTGATCTTGAGCAATTAATAAATCAAGCAAATGAAGAAACTTTCAATCAAGATTAATATTTTTCAATAATAAATATACATACATATTTATATATTTATTATATATATCTATATAAATAAATGGATATATGTGCGCACATGCGTATGTTTGTACCAGAAAAACACTCTAATTTCTTTTATTTAATAATATATTTTTTGAAAATTTCAATATTAATTTTAATTTTCATTTTAAATTTAATTTTGAAGATATCAATTTTGTTAAGCTAAATTAATTAATAATTCAACTAAATTTTGATTTTTTTCTTTTTTCTGTAAGGTAAATAACACACCTGCCACCCTCCTTTAACCCATTACCAGAATTTAACCATTGGTGGAATTCTGAGTCATTGGAATATTAAAATGTAAAAAAGAAATAATTTAGAACTACTTATAACATCAAACGGAATTCGTTAAAGTAAATAAACAAGGTGGATCACATTAACAAAAATATTGTTGTTTATTTGACTGTTTTTTTGCCTTTTTTATTAAAAAAAAAGACAATCTTAATATCGAAAGAACTACTTTTATACCTCAAGTAGTGCCATTAATTCTTTTTTACAAAAAATTACAAAGATAGTAAATAATTAATCCCAATTATATTCGAAACAATTAAAAAAAAAAATTCTTTTTTTACAGTTGATTGTCGAAACTCAATGATTTTATTGAATAAAATGCCGTTTTAAACACAAGTGTTAATTGAAGAGTGGTAAATCTTGATATCTGTATTTATCTATCTATCGCTCTCTCTCTCTCTCTCTCTCTCTCTCTCTATATATATATATATATATACACACGCATGTGTGCATATTTATATTACAGCCTTTCCAACACTATTGTGAAATCTATGATAAACAGAAAATTCATTTTCTTTATCATACTTTACTTTTTATTACAGGATTTTATTGTTATGTGATAACCTATTTCAAACCTTGAAATTTTATAATAGAACAAAAATTTCCAATTGGGAAAATATTAAAATTTGAATTTTTGACTACAAAACTTTCTGAATTAATTCATAATTTATAAAAATTTTCAGGTTTTTGGTGGATATTTAATTTCTAAAGACCTTAAAATCAAAAGGTGAGACCATTTTATAGAAATATCAAATTTGATCTTTGATCTTTGAAACATTGTTTTGAATTTTTCTATTTGTTTTAAAAACAACACGTTTTTTTTCTCAGTCATTCAAATAAGAAATTTTTTTATAAAATCTTATCACAAACCCTAAAATGTATACGATAGCGTTTAACCAAAGATTTTTTTTTTGTATTTAACTGAAACAAAAAGTCAATTTCTATGTCTGTCAAATTTCATGGTAGGTTTGGAACGGCTGTAGGAAATTGGGTTATTATTAAAAAGGAAAAAAAAAGTTTCGATTTAGGTATTATTTTCCAACAAAAATTGAAATTTACTTCATTTTCAAATATTGTTGAGAATTGTGGAATTTTTATTTTAAAGTTAAAGTTTCAACAAATATTATAGTATTATGTACCCAAAATATTTTTCAAAATAATCAACAAATAATGACAGAGATCTTATTGCATAATTACGAAAAAACTAATATACTAAAAAAATCAAATAAAGACTTTTAGAATTTCTTTAGATAACATTTTGTGAGATAAATTTATGAGTAAAATATTTGTTATTTTACTCAAATTGGGTTGAAAATAAGAAGAAAAAAACGGTTCAAATATTAACTTATAACTCAACGATTTCTTAAAATATTTCTACAATAACTAGATTGCGATCTTAAACCTTTTAGAGAGATCTAATCTCTTTTTTATCTGTATTTATCGAAAATTAAATGTAAAAAAATCTGAGAAATAAATATTTGAGTTAAAAAAAAAAATCATTTTTTATTTATTTATTGATTTATTTTATTGATGAAAAAGTGTAATTTACACTCTAGATGTCCTTATACTTAAATTTCCTTTCCGAAATTTAAGCGTAAAATCATAGATTTCACGATTATTGATTAATGAAAATAGTATCAAACTGTCAAAAAATATCATTTTTAGTAACACTTCACTTCTTCAGCATCAATCATATCCATGATAAGTAAACATACCCTTTAAATATTATTTTCGTGTACCAAAACAAACTCAAATGTCAAAACAAAAATAATTCTTTATATAGTAATTTGCCCCAAAAAAACAAGTTAATACATACAATCATTTGATCTCAAAACGGATACTAATTTTATAATTAATGATTGGAAAAAAGAATTGAATAAATAACTATATTTTTTATAAAAAGTATATTTAAACGAGTGCATTATTGGCATTTTTTACATGATTAATACTGTACAAGACAATTTTTTAGATATATTTTTCCGTGAAAAAAGATAATTAATAAAAATCCCATAAGAATGATTAATTTTATATTTGGGCTGGATGTAAGAATTATACTTGATGTGGTTTTGTTTTGTATTTTTTAAGATAATTGAAATATTCATTTATTGAGTAATAGCGGTTTTAATAATAATTTGAAGATTATCCTATTTTAACTGATCGTTATTAAGAGTAAAATAATCATATTTATTCAACACATCAAATTTAACAATTGTTATCACAATTTGTTATCGAATATAATTATTTAACATTTTGAGAACAAAAAATGAGAAATAATAAGAATAATGAACAAATTAAAAATTCGCAAAAAATAAATATTTATTAAGATAATATTTTTTTACTAAAGTCTCTTGATATATTTTCTCAACTATAAAGATAAATGATTTTTTTTTTTATGGATAATAAGAATCAAACAAACTTAAATTTCTTTAAAAAAAAAATTAAAAGTTTTCAGATTGTGAAGAATTTGGATTGTGTGATGGTAAGCTGAAATCAGAAGAAGTGGAATTTAAATTTTGGTTTCTGTTTAAATCGTCATCTACCTCTGATGCGTCATTCAATAATATGTCACCATCCTCCTCCTTTTTAAGGTTGTTTTCAAATTTTCTGATACTCTTTTTTCGCTATTAGGAATAATAAGGAAAATAAATATTAAGTTATATTAAAGTTATTTTACAAAAGTAAAAATATTAAAAATTAATAAAGGGTGTCTCAAAATTGTCTTATTTGAATATAAATCAGAAAATTTGTTTTATAAGTTCAATGTTATAAACTCGAATTTCAATGTTATTTAAAATAAGGATAATATTAAATTATTTGTATATTATGAGAAATATTATATATTTACACACACACATGTATATATATATATATATATATATCAATAGATAGAGAGATAGATGGAAAATTGGATTGACGAAAAACTTACAACAAATACATGAAGGCTTGGATCAAATATTTTGAAATAATAAAGCAAAATGAAAGCTGAAATGATATAACAAATCGCTAATGCTAAATCTGAAGCAGCTAAGAAATTAAATTCGGGTAGAATGCGCTGGCATACAGCATCCTCAGGTATCAAATTTTCAAAATCTTTACGTTCCAAATAATATTGTATTTGATCGAGAATGTCATAACAAGTGGTAATATTAGTCAGAAGTATTTCAATATTTTCTATACATTCGTTGTCATCATTGTCGCAATATTTTGAAATATTCGATCTGCATTCTGTATAATTTTCTTTTGTATATTCATCGGGCTTGGTGATTTCCGTTAAATAATAAAAATCATAGTATATTTCATTATTAATGTTATTATCTCCTGCATATAATGAAGTTTTTGTAAAGCTTGTTAAAAAATAATTGACATTTTCTTTAATTAATTCATAAAAATAATATATGAAAAATTTAAAAATAAATAAAAAATTACAATAGAATTTGGTTTTTAAAATAAAAGATAATCAATGAATTTTGTTTTTCCAATTTTTTTAATTAATTAATTTGAATAATTAATTTTGTATGTAAATATTAAAATAATCATTTTTTTTTTTTTTTTTTTAAAGATTTTGTTTTTAATAAAGCATAATTCAAGACTTTGTTTGGCAAGATTAAAATAATTAAAATGAACAATTCTTGTTATTGGTATTTGTAGTTCAATTTTAGACGTATGAAAATGTCAAAATTTTTCATTAAAAAAGTCTGGAAACGTAGTTATATTCGATTCTCAACAATTGTTGAGTGTTTTTTTGTCCATAACTATTCCATAATTTCATTTGATTTTTTTTTTTTTAATATTACTTTTCGGGTTACTTTATTTATACCTTTGTAATTATCATTTTTTTATTTATAAATTTTTAAAATCATTTTCATTTAAAGGGTGAAAGTTTTTATATACAAAAAAAAAAATGAATTTAACTGAAAATTTCTCGCCACAAGTAAAATGGGTGTATTTATTTTTATTTTATGAAAAGGATTGTGGTATTTTTTATAAAAAAACTCATATCTGTCTTTAATGCTTTGCATATGTGGTAATATACACTTTATATCGATTTTTATATTTGAAGAGATTAATAAAAAATGATATATATATATATATATATATATATATATATATATATATTCGTGTTTTATAAGATTTGAAAGAGGATATAACACTTTTTTTTTTTTTTTTTATTTCTTTGGATTGGTGTAATAACAGCTGTAAACCCCAATTCAAAATTTTTAACACACCAAAATTCAATTTTTGAAAGAAAAAATCTTATTTAATCAATTCTAGAAGAAATATCAAATTAGAACCATTCACTTATTGAAAAAATAACACTTGTTTATAAATTACAATATTCACAAAAGAATAAAAATTAGAAATGATTATCAATACTAATAAATTATCGGTGTGTTAAAAATTTTGGAGATGCAAAACAAAAAAATATATTTGTAATTTGTCGAATTTCTATTAATAAGATTGATCAATCAAATGCTTAAATATCATCAATTAATTTTATTTGAGTTCTTCTGTTTTAAAAGAACTCAACTTTAACCTAATATCACCCATTCAAAAAAAAAATATTTATAGAACGAAACAAAGTTACTTAATACAAAAAATTAAATGAAAACAAAAAAACTAAAAAATGAAAAATTGATTTTCATATTTTTGAAAAATCAAAATTATTTCCAATTTTGAATGAAATTATATTATTGTGATTCTCTTTACCGTTTTAGCTGTGTGAAAAAAATATCAAATTTTTTACTATTAAATTTCAAAAAAATCTTATTGAAAATTGGATTTTCTAACTTTAATTGTTAAATATCTTTAAAAATAATTTTTGATCAAAGATATTTTATTGATCAATGGTGTTTATTATAAACGAAGTTATCAAAAAAAAAAAAAAACTTTAAAAAACTTCAATTTTTGAAATAGAGGCATAAATTAAAAAAGTAAAATCGTTTAATTTTTGGCTGTAAGCATAACATGCGAAAATTTTATAAATTTTCGTATTTTGCAATTTTTTGCAAGTTATGTCAACTCCCTAATTTTTAAAGTTTCAGTTTCATAACACGATCATGAAAAAATTTTTCAAAAAAAATTAAACATTTGCTAATTTTTCACTTTTTGATAACTTCGTTTATAATAAACACCATTGATCAATAAAATATCTTTGATCAAAAATTATTTTTAAAGATATTTAACAATTAAAGTTAGAAAATCCAATTTTCAATAAGATTTTTTTGAAATTTAATAGTAAAAAATTTGATATTTTTTTTTCACACTTAAGAGGTAATAATAATATATTTTAAAAGCATTTTAAATTTAATAAATATATTTCAAATGGATCAATTATTTTGACCATTAAAGAATTATTTATTGATTTAAATTGAAAAAAAAATTTAATTGATTTTTATTTTAGGTTTTTTTACTTTTTGAAATAAAAAGAAAATTTCTTCAATTTTCTGTTTATTTCAAAAATTAAAAAAAAAAGCGTCGTTAGCTTGTCCGTAATTTGTAAGAATAGAGAAAAATTAAATATTTTACGCAATTCTTTTGAATCTTTGAAAAGCTTGACACTTGATGACACCCCGCGTCACTCGACTATTTATTTATATTACTATTATATTTAATAATTTTTGAATATTCTTGACATTTCCATCGAGAACTATTTATTATTAAATTTTCTCAAAAGTGATTTCGATTTGCATCTAATAACTTTAAGAGATTAATGTCTACCAAGGAGAAATCTAAGATTAAATTATGTTGTAGTTGGGTGTAAATAATATTAGTACGCCATGGCTCAAATAGTTTCTGTGACTCTAAAAAATCTAATATAAATATTATTCCACAATAAATTATTTCATTTTTTACTAATGATCACAATTAAAAAAGTTTCATTTTTTGATTTTTTTTTTTAATTACTTTTCCAAATCTAAAAAATAGAAACTCAAAATAACAGTATTCTGGCATTCAATAATTCATCTTTAGAACTTCCAAAAGTGACTATTTTTTCAATTTTTTAATTTCAAAGATTAACTCAATAATAACCACTATAAAAACCCTAAAACTGATTAGCTTTGTTTCCTTTTTAATAAAGCTAATTGTAACATCAATATGTTTCCAATATTTCAGAAATAATTGGTCAAAAAAACTCAAAGTTAATTATTTAATTTTTTAAAAAAATTTGAATTTTTTAGCTAACTAACCTTACATTTCGCCACAAATTTAAAAAAGATATTTTGCAACTTTGGAGCCTGAATATTAATAAATCCAACCTTTAAATTTTTGGCTAAATGTAGATTTGTTTCTGAAATTGTTGGGTTTTTTACTAATACAAGGATCTTTTTTAATTGATGGGATCAACAAATATTACTACTCGACTAATCGAATTTTTTAGAGACATTTGAACCATAGCGAACTAATTCGATTTACACCCAATAACAACTTAATTTAATCTTGTACTTCTCCTTGTAGAAGCTAACCCCTCAAATAAAAAAAAACCTAGACACGATCGCATAAAAAGTGATCCAAGTCTTCAATGATATCAATATTTAACTTTTCAATACATAAGTCACAATTTTTATTTTTATTTTTGCTTGTTACATAAGAGTACCTATTTAAGCAATTAGTAAAATTTCGAAAATTTAGATTTGTTTTTGAAGCTTTCTAGTTTGTATATTTTTTATCGTTAGGTTTTCCAAAATTTAAAAAAATTGAGTAAAATCATAGATTTTTCTCTATTCTTTTGAATTCTGGAAAACCGCCGTTAGATTTTTTTTAATTTGAGAAATAAAAAGAAAATTTTTGAAATTTTCTTTTTATTTCGAAAATTAAAAAAAAGCACTGTTAGGTTTTCTTGAGTTTTCTGTTTATTTGTAAAATCGAGAGATTTTCATTAGGTTTTTTTTACTTTTTGAAATAAATAGAAAATTTTAATAAATTTTCGGTTTATTTCGAAAAGTAAAAAAAACCTAGAACACTTCACAGATAAAACAGAAAACCTAAAGAAAACCACCGTTAGGTTTTCCATAATTTAAAAGAATTGAGTTAAATCTTTGATTTTACTCTATTCTTTTGAATTCTGGAAAACCTAGGCACTTGACAGCACTTGACGACACGACTGTTTAAAATTGCAATTTTGTTGTTTTATAATTTTTAGGTATTGTTGAACTTTCCAACTAGTTGAATTTTCCAATTTGGTTAATCGAAAAACTTTTAGTTCTAAATCTAATAATTTTAATTTCTCATTATACCAATTAATATTTTCATTTTCAAGTGTTCGAAAATTTTAGTACGGTTTTTAATTTTTTTAAATTTTTGAAATTTAATTTTTCAATCAATTTATATTTTCTTCAGTATATTTTTAATCTAGCGAGATCAATTTTTGTTTCAGTATTATAAATTAATCGTGGTGAATGAATATTAATTTGTAAGAAATTTGTGACTGATTTATTAATAAATCTTTCAATTCTTTCAAAATCACTTTGTGTAAAGTCAAATATTTCGAGACTATAATAAAGTTGACTTAAAATGAGGGCTTTGAAAGAAGTTATTTTGGCTCCATTATTGGTAAGTTTATTTTGTTGAAACAACCGATTAAGTGTTTCCAACGGCTTTTCTACTTTTTTGAAATTATATTCAAGATGTGTGGTTTTTTTCTAACCAAATTCCAAGATTAAAAATATCTTTTAATTCTTTTTGATATTTAGTTTTTTTATTATATGTGTTCATCCCGAATGTTTTTATTATTTCAAAAAACCTTTCTAAATTAATTTTTAGAGAGATTAAAGACATCGTCATAATGGTAATAAGATCGTCTGTATACCTTTGAACATGAACAGCCAAAGTTTTTAACTTTTCTAGTAGAAAATGGGATATAAATGCGAAGAGAATTGGTGAAATAAGTGATCTCCTTGATAAACAGCAATTCCTTCTTTTTTATAATATCTCAAGAGCCAATTTTTAATTGTTTCATTTTTTATAATTTTTTTAATAGATTGATATATTAATGAGTGTTGTGTAGAGTCAAAACATTTTTGTATGTATATATAGTAACTACAAAATATTCTGTATTTTTATTTGTATTTTTATTTTTATTTTTTCAAATTTCCTTAATAAATTTAAAACAGCAATTCTTTATCCAAAATATTTTCTAAATCCAAATTGTTTTTTTGAAATTAAGTCCCAAGAGTCTTGAATTCCAATGTATATCAATTTTAAGAAAAAATCTTGGTAGAGATTGTTTATTGAGATGGGTCGATAATTTAATGGCTCCTCTTCATCCCCTTATTTATGAATAAAGAATAAATTTCTTTTTTTAATAAAATTTATACTTTTTTCAGTTTCGTCTGTTATTCAATTTAAAAAAATGTTTTGAACTGTTTTAATAAAACAATCATAATTTAATAAATATTATACGGTCTGGTTTTTTTTAGAAATTTATAATGATTTATTTTGTCAAATTCTTTAACTGATTTATTTTTTTGGTATTTGATAATTTCTTTACTTTTATCTTGATCAAAAATTACCTTTGAGTCAATTGGAGTTAATGAATTTTTATTAATTTTAAATTTTTTAATATAATTAATAATATTAGTATTAGGTTTTTGGCTAATTGATTTTAAAATATCGTTATACACTGTGAATATGGTTTCATTATTTAAAAGCATTTTTGTAGAGGTTTCTCTTATTTTATTTAATGTTTTCTAAAAGTTTTTATTTTTATTATATTCTTCATTTATTTGATTTTGTAATTTTAAGTAATTCAATTAATTATTTTTTTTTAATTTTATTCAATATTTCATTTTTATTTATTTATTGTGAGAAAGGAGTAATCAAAGAAAATTTATGAAATAAAAAAGAGAAGAAGAAAAATAATTATAATATTAAAGTACAAAAATATTATATTATTTACATGGCCAAATTAAAAATTATCAACGTCCTGAAATAGGGGGTAAAAAACCCTATAGAAGGATTATCAGTAATAAATAAAGATTCCACAAACTAAATATTTCATTTTTATCAAACAATTTATAAAGTAAATTATTAATTATTAATTTATCTTGCTTGATATCAAAAACTATTCTTTCTTTTTGTTTATACTTTTTTTGAAATAAAAGAAATTTTTCTTCATTTAGATTAAAGTTTTGTCTAGAAAAAAATTGGACAAAGTCTTCTTGGAGGGTTGAAATATCTTTAATTTTATAGATATCATTAATTTCCCAATTTGAGTTAATTTCAAATTTATTAATAATTGTATTATGATCACTAATAAAATTCTTTTTAATCTTTGATCTATTGAATTTTTAATCATTAAAATTTCTTAAACAATAATCCAAATTGTTTCGTTTTATTATTAAGAAATATATTATAATTAAATTTTTCAAATAATTTTATATTTTTTTCATTTAAATTAAAGTTACCATCAATAATTGTTTTATTGTTTTGGTATTTTCTTTTTCTTTTTTTTTTTTTTTCATATTAAGTTTAAAAATACTTTATTATTTTATAAGAAAAAAAAAAGGGTGTTTACTTGCTTTAAAATAAAATCAATCAATTTTGGTATTTTCTTAAGATATTTATTATTTTTTTATTAAAAATCGATTATTAATTTAGTGCTATTTGTTTATTCCATCAATTAAAAATTATCCTCGTATGAATAAAAATCCCAACAATTTCAGAAAAAAATCAGCATTTCGCCATAAATTTTAAGGTTAAATTATTAATATTAAAACTCCAAAGTTGCAAAATATCTTTCTTAAATTTGTCCCGAAATGTAGATTAGTTGCTTTAAAATTCTTTTTTTTGAAAAAATTCAATAATTAACTCAATAGATTATTTTTGACAAATTATTTCTGGAATATTGGAAATATATTGATGTTACAATGCTAACTTTATAAAAAGCGAACAAAACTAATCAGTCTTCGGTTTTTTTTATGTTGATGATTGTTGAGTTAATTTTTGAAATTAAAAAAATTAGAAAAAATAGTTTACTATTGGAGAAGTTCTAAAGATTAATTAATAGATACTGAGAATACTATTGTTTTGAGTTTATATTTTTAGATTTGGGAAAAGTAATTAAAAAAATATTTGATTTTGATGGTTCTAAATTTTAATTGATTAAATAACAAGAATACCATCATTTTTTGTTTTTATTTTTAGATTTTGAAAATTAATTTTAAAAAAAAAATTTCCAAAATGAAAATTTTTTTAATAGTGATCATTACCAAAAACTCTCATAATTTATTGTGCAATAATATATATAATAGATTTTTTAGAGTCGTGTGAGCCATGTAGCACTAATATCATTTACACTCAATTACACCATACTTTAATTATAGAAGAATATAGCGTCGCGCTAATCCCTTAAGTTATTATATTTCCCAAATAATATTTTTTCATTATCTTTTTTTGAAAACTTTAATGTTTCTGATATATGCTCAAAACCAAAAATTTCTAATTTCTTTTTGAGTTTAAATACTCCTTTGTGGATTGAAATTCTAACTTGATCAGTTTTTGCTTCAGTTTTATATAAGGTATTTCTAAAAAAGTGGGGTAATATTTTTTACATTTCATAAAAAATCCTCTTTTTTAGCGGATCTATTCTTAAATTTGTAATATCAAATTAAGTTAAATATTAATACAGATTGAATTAATAAATATTATGTTTATTTCAAAATCTTTTCATAAAATATTCCAAAAAATGAAAAAAAAAATTGCACTTTTTTTGGAGAAAACATTACACGGCTAATTTCAATAAAAAAAATAGGACAATATCGTAAGGACAGAAATTATTGTTTAAACAATCAAATGTAGTTATAAGTTTTTCCTTCTATTGGTGTTTTTTTTTGAGATTAAATTTCTTAAGAAAAAATTTTTTTCAATCACAAAGAAAATAATAAATCACCAATTTTGACCCCTAAAAAATATCATAATAATTTCGAGATAGGAAATTTTAAATATCTTTCATTTCTGTAATGTCATACTAAGAAACAAATTGAATTATTATCAAGAACCAGTACATGATTTTATATATTTAATTAGTTTTAGGACTATTTTATTGAATATAAATAAAGATATTTTAGAATAAATTTGCCCCACTTTTTGGAAATAGCCAATAAAAATCAATTTATTTCATTTGAAAATAACAAACAACGTAAAATTACAAAGGGGAGATTGAAATAAAGAAAGAAAGGAATAATTTTACGTGTTTGGTTTTTTTTTAATCCTTCGCAGACATCATTTGCGCCTGTTGAAAATGCCAAATTAACACCGAACATACATAAAAAGACGGATGAAAGGATAAAAATTGAAGTAATTAAGCAGGTACCACACTTTCCAGGAAGGCACAATTGTAGAATCACTATATTTAAAATGGTATAATTAATGTTATTGTACGAATGGGTAATTATGATAATTATTGTGATCTGATTTCAGTGTGGCTCAAGATGAAATTTGTTTTAAAAAATGGGTAGAAATATTTACCAACAATCTCAATGAGAAACGAAAATAATACGACGATTATTAAAAAGGTATAACGAAGATCGAAACTCTCTTCAAGTTGGCCCATATTTTCATCTGATTGTTTTTGTTTTTTAGTTGTCCGTTCATCAAATTTGAGATCTGGTATAGGTGAAAATGAATGGTACAAGCTTGAAAAGTTCAGTCTATCTTCACTAACATGCTTGATGTTATTGATAACAATTTCCATATTATCATCGAGATCTGTAACTGCCTCAGATTCCATTACACAGGTCAAGATCAAAAAAAGTCTGAAAAGCAAGATATAATGGTTGTGCATATCAAATTGTTTATTTTTTGTTTTATGTTTATTTCGACAGCCACCACAAGGCAACCATGAATTTTTAATGAAGCATTCGATTTTGAAAAAGTTGGTTCAACTGAAAAATTCAAGGTAGCCTTGTAATGGCTGTCTAGGTATGGTGTGATAAGTTTGTTGTGATAAGTGTATTGTTGATGGTTTATATTTTAGGTAAGATATGATTTGGATAAAACAATTAAATTCTCAACAAGAGAGATAAAACAATTAAGAATATAGTCTTTAAGGAAAAAGGGATTTACAAGCAAAATATTAGGCTTATTAAAAGTACAATTCGAAGTACAATTTTTTTTTTTTTTGTAGCTATCTTTGTTTCGTTATTTTGCCTTGGTTTATAGGCCCAATAAAAACACTTAAAAAAGATATAACCGATCGACAATAAAAAAAAAATTATGGCTGGGATCACTCCAACAAGAATTACTTTGAGTAATCTCTATTTATTTTGATTAGAAAAGTAAATTTGAAAATGTAGAAAAAAGAAATGAAAAAAGTTAAAGCCGATTTTTCACACACACAAACCGAAAAATAAAATAAAAACAAAAAAGAAATCCTTACTCTTTGATAATCCTGATCGTCTGGATTATATTCTTCAACACCAAAAACACTATTTCTAAATGAGACAACACTACTACTTATACTCTTCCAATAACCAGAAGAAGGAGTAACAGATTGTAATTTTCGATTTTGAAAAGAACTTTGAGAAGTTACACCAGAAATTACAAGTAAAAGAGCTAAAAAAAATAGTAAAGCTTTCATGGAAATGTAAAAAAATGAAAATCAAACCGCTTGGAAAAAAAAATGCGTAATGCCAAAAAAGGAAATATTTTTGAAATTTTCAAAATTTAACTCAGAGCAATACCAAAAGTAAAACTGACAAAATCTCCAGTATTGTTTGAAGAGAATAAGAATCCAAACAAGTACTAAAACCATTATCAAAACAGAGTACAAAATTTTTAATTTTCTTAATTTCTTTTTATACAAGATAGTTCAAGAAGTTAATTATCAAGAATAATTATTGAGGAAGAAAAGTTTAAAAAGATTTTTAATTGGGAAACTTAATAGAACATGAAAACTTGAAGGAAGATCTATTAATAAAAGTAAAAATAAAGGATTTAAGATATAAAGTAGGTTTAAACATAATAATAGTTTTTTTAATACTATCTTTTAGTGGGAGCTTTTATATGTTGGATCTTTATTTCAAAATTTATTGAAAAAAATTGAATATTTTTGAGATCTTCAAAATAAACAATGGGATTTCAATACCAAAGGAGATTTAAATTGGTTTTTGTTTGTTTTATAGAATGTAATATAATGGGTTATTCTTTGATTTTAATGTTTCTTCTTTTTCTTGATTTTACTTTTTTTTTCTGTAAGGCTACCAATTAAAAACAGTGTTTCTTTTTTTTCCTATTTACTTTTTTTTAAAACTAAATCTGACACAAAATTCAGAATACTCTTTATTTTTTATCTTTCCGATTTTAATTGTTGAAAATAAAAAAATACATAAAATATAGAATTCCTGAAACATAAAGAAATTCAGAAACAGGAAATCAAATAAAAAAAAAAATACAATGGATAAATATCAAATGAGAAATATTTTTATTTTTCTTTCGAAATTAGTTGAGAAAAGGAATATTTTTTGTTTGTTTGAATCTAAAAAAGGATATGAATAAGAACAAACTGAATAGTTCTATCATATTTTTTCAAGGAATTGAATATAGTATGTACAATTTTATTTTTATTTTCTCAAATTGTTATTTATGTTTGGGTAATAATTTGAAATTAATTGAATTGTTAAATAGTTTAATTTTGAACTCCTGGGTGATTAGCGTTAATGTTTTTAAAAATTCTAATCAATTTTTTTTTTTTCCCTTTTTTATGCTTGATTGTATTAATTTAATGTGAGAAATACGTAATAAATTCAATCAAAAAACTGGGGAGATTTTTAAATTAATTGTTTCTAAATTTTACTAAAAAAAATATGATTTAAGTTTAGGGTAAAGCTGTTAGGTTTGAAAAAAAGTCCAAAAAGAAAAAAATATTTTTATTATTGTTATCTAAAGTGTTAATTCACTTAAACATGTATTACATCTTGTGTAAGATGGATTCCTCAAAATGGGTAAAGTTGTTCCCTTGGCATTTTTAGAAAAAAGTAATTATAAAAAAATTCTTTTTTAATTTTAAATCCATACAAAAGAATAAATATGGAATGTTGTAAAAAATAGAGTTCTTACAATTTTTAAGATAAATAAAGATTTCCATATATTTATCCAAATTTTGGTTATAGAAAACTAAACACCCTTTTTGATTTTTGAGCTTGAATGGATTTTCAATATATTATCGTTTTAGTAAACACAGATACTTTGTTTGAAAACTGATTTTTTCAATATAAAATCGTTTGGTAATCACCTGATACTTTTACTGAGAAATGATTTTTTGAAGGGACGAATCTCAATTAAATTTTTTTACCTGAAGTTCTCTAGAGATTGTGAAAATTTTTTGCTAATTATTTAGATTTGAAAGCCCCTGTTTATTTTTAATATTAAATTTATTTTTAGATAAAGAATCTTTATTTAGAAGTTTGTCAAAAAATAAAATAATACTGTTAATTGTCAAATAAAGGGATCAAAATTTTCATTAAACTTTACTAAAAAATCACCTCTCAAACATTTAAAAGAAATCTGATACACCCAATTCTATCAGGTAAATTCATAATTTGTGCTGAGTTCAGTATTAAAAAAATTTTTAAATGTTACAATGATTTTCAAAATCTTCTTTTGGGAAAGTTGAATGAAAATTTAGATCCATGTATTTTGAAACAAATGGTAGACACTACTCCGTTAAAAAATTGAAAGATTGGTGTCTACCAAACAATTATTTGATAAAATTTATTATTAATCTATTAAGATAATCAGAAATTCTATTTACTATTACCAAAATTGTGGATAAATATATGTAAATCTTTATTTCTCTTAAAAATTGTAAAAACGCAATTTTTTACAGCATTCATATTTACATTGATGAAAATAATATTATTGTGAATACAAGTCTGTCAGCTTTGAAGTGTATACCACTCAGGTTATCTGAAATC
Organism: Anaeramoeba flamelloides; assembly: GCA_027625915.1. Taxonomy (NCBI): domain Eukaryota; family Anaeramoebidae; genus Anaeramoeba; species Anaeramoeba flamelloides. Next base: position 2,111,028 of record JANTQA010000032.1, on the reverse strand, counting down.
TAAAGATTTTTTTTTTTTCTCCATTTTTTTGATTTTCGTGAGTCTTTTCAGCTATTTTTACTCCTAAAGACTACCAAAATCATTTCTTTGTCAAATACCAAGGAGTTCAGAAAAGCCATTTATTGAATTAAATTGTGTTAAATCGGTTTCGTATGAAAGTTGACAATATGTTTCAAATTGATCAAATCAAACACTTTGCAAAAAATAAATAATAAAAGAATAATTTTTTATTAAAAATTTTCCTTTTTCAGACAATTAAAAAGCCTGTAAAATTTATTCTTATTTGAATTTTTTTCTCGAGATCCCGAGATACTTTATAAATTGCCTTTTTGGTGACTGAAGATCCTGGAACTTTTTTTCTTTTTGATCATGGAATTTTTTGAATTGAGGAACCAATGATTTTTTTTTATTTGTTTTCTTGAATAAGTGTTAATTTTTTTGTTATTTAACTTTTCAAATTTTGCAAATAATGGAATTATTTTTTTCAAACAAAAGAATACGCCCAAGAGGATCATTTTTTGTTCAGAAGAGTTACATTGGTTCTGAAGAAAATCCACGTAATCGACTCGATCCGTATTGGAATTAAAAATAAAAATAAGAGACGAATATGAAAGATCAAGTAAAAAAATTCAAAACGTTTTTATTATTGAATTTTGGATTGAATTAATTCAATTCTTAAAAATAGTAACTGTGTGTTTGTCTACAAATTGTAATCAATTCGTTTAATTAAAAAAGAATTGTTCAAAAAAATATGGTTTTAAAAATAAAAAAAAAAAGAATTTAAAGCTTTTTTGTTGTCGAAGAAAAAATTAGGGTTTATTAATTAATAAACGTGTTGTGTTCAATTCTAAAAAATGAAATTAAAGATCATTTTAATTTTCACTTTGATAATTTTAGATTTAGTTTTTTTGCAACGAGAAAAACAAAAAAAGAAAAAAAAAAAACAAAAACACAAGAATTAGGAGAAATCAAACAAAAATGTTCAAAAACTCCCAATTTTAGTCAAATTGGATTTTTTTTTCCTTCTCGATTTCTTTGAGTTTCTTTTTCTTTGCTTTTTCCACCTTTTGTTGGATTTCTAAAGACGTGATCAGCTTGAAAGAAATGTTGATGGCGCCTGTTTTGACTTTTGTGAGCTTGCCGATGTATTGCACTTCCTTATTCGGTGGCAGTTCTCTGATGAGTATTCCTGGCCACTCGCCAATAAAGTCATCTGAGGAGATCATGTCCCAGTCCATGACAACAACAGAGAGTTGCTGAAGGCATAGCTTGTCATAAGATCCTTTTAATTTGAATGTTTTTCTTTGGTTCCATACGGGATCTAAATTTTTTTTGATTTTTTTTGATTTCCCGACTTTCTTTCCCCCAACCAAGACTTTACAATACGGATCACTTTTTCCCTTGTTAGAAGAAAAAAAAAAAAAAAAATTCAAACAAAGGATAAAATGAGAATTTGTAAAAATAAGAACAATTTTGCTACAAGCCAAAAAATCAAAATTCGATAAAAAGAATAAAAAGGAAACCTTACATTTAAATCACTTGGAATTAAGTTCCTTGCTTTGTTAAAGTAAACCTCTAGTTTTGTTTTATTTGTCATCGATCAAAAATTGTAAAAAAGAAAAATTATTTAACAAATAAAAAATGTAAAAAATAAAAAATCCATTTATTTTGAACTGATATTTTTATTTTTTATTTTGTATTATAATCATTTTTGTGCGTTATCCACTTAACTGGAAATTGTACAGCCCAAACTGGAATTTCAATTATAAATCTGTCAATATTTTCGCTTCTTTTCCTTATTTTTACTTTATAAATTAGAGTCATCCAAGAAGTAGATTGTAATTTGTGTTTTTTAGAAGAAAAAGGAAAACAAAAAAAAAGTGAAAATTTTTTCCCATTTATAATTAGAATACCTGAATTGTGAATTTTTCCTTCAATCTACTTGTTGAAAACAAGGTGAAAAATCTGAAATTAAAATGTTTATCGTCATGGTTCAGATTACTTACAAGCTAAAAAGAAGAAATGCCTTTTTCAAAATTTTTGTATGTTTTTTCAATCTCTCAAAAGCAGCCTGGTAATAATCCTCAGAAATTAACACGTTAGATGTTTCTTTCTTTTTATGAGAAAGGTATTAAATCAAGAAAAATTCCCTAAATGTACATTGATTAATAAATAATCAAAAAGTCTCACTTTAAATTTTACAAAGTCATTATTTCAAGACATTTTAGTTCTTAATTGATCATGTTATTGGTTAGATTAGATTTGACTTTGGTTCGGGCTTTTGGAGGAATTCTTATTCATCAAAACAGTGTGTCAACCAAGATTTTTTGGGAAATTCTTTAATTCTGAATCAATTTTGATAAAAATTCTATTTGATTTTTTTATATAAAATACTATTAGAATTAAAAAGAATAAAATTCCAGATCTATCATTTCTTCAAAATATTATTAAAACGATTTTATTGTAAAAATAATCCAAGTCAGCAATCTCCAAAAAAATCCAATAAATTTAATTCTTTGAAATTTGAAATAATTCTTTTTTATATACAAAGTTAATTTCATCAAAGTAGGAATGATTTTGAGTCTTTTATTTTGAGTTGGGAAAAAAATACCGGACTTGAAAAAAATCCCAGAAAGGATTTTTAATTGTAAATATTAGAAAAATTGGTATGTAAAAAATTTCTTTTATTTTTAATAAAATCCTTATTATAAATAACCAAATTTTTTATGAGACTAGTAATAAACCTACCTAAATTTCATTAAAGTAGTGTGTCTCTAGAATACTCGAGTAATTGTTTGATAGCATAAGTAGATCAACATTTTTTCAAAAACAATCTGGGATTTATAGAGGTTTACTAGGAGTTTGGAAAATGATAATTTTTATTCTTGTTTTATTATTCATTGAGTGGTGTTTTGAACAAGTGTAATTTAATTATTCTGCCATTCTAATAAGTTGGTGATTTATAATTTTTAAAGTTTGATTCTACAAAAAATTCTGATTTAATGCAAATTAAATTAGACAATAATTTTACGAATATTCACAATTAAAAATCTATTAAAGGGATTTTTTTAATTTCCCTTATTTTTTTGACTAAATTAACTGAAAAATTCGATTTTTACCATATTAAAAACTTTTTCAAAATTAAAAGTAATTTTTTAGTAATAAAATAATCCACAGTAACATAATTTACAAAAATAGACAATTAAAATTATACCTAAAACACATTATAAAAAATAGTTATAATATCAAAAATCTTTACACATTACTTTGGTTTGAAAAAATTTCAAGGATGGTAGTGATTATTACATAATGAAGAAACACAAAAATTGAAAATCATTTTGAGTAGTTTAATTAAGAGACTTAAAAACACTTATATATTTTTTTCTAAAAGTTAATAGGGTAATTATTTTATTACAGTAGCTATTAAAATTGATAAATATACTACTCATCGACTTTTTGTAAAGGATTTATATTTTTTCAAAAAATCGCCTATCCATCTATTGAATTTTCAATAAAAAGATCTGAACCCCCTGTTGTTTGGATTTTATTACTGAAAAAGAAAATTTTACAAGCTATATTTTTTTAATCAATGTTTTAATAATTTCTTCAAATTAGTATAGGTAAATAACATTCTAAATTTCATCTTATTCGAAAAAAAAATTACAAAAAAATAAACAAAATATTCAATCAATGAAGATCTGAAATTATTGATCATTTCTATTATCATAAGAAGGGATTAATTTATGAAGTTTTTAATTGGAATTTGATAGATCAAGATATATCGATAAAAATTTGAGTTTCTAAGTATTAAATTGGTTTTTAAGATTTTTCTTGTGTATTGGTTTGATTTTTATTTATTACTATTTTTTACAGGTTTTGATGATATCTCGTTTTTTAAAAAATCCGGTAGAAAATACTGTCTCAACTATATTTCTCCCCGTTCAGGTGCTTATTCAGAAGCATTTTTCCAGTCCAAGTACCAAATCTGGATAGATTCTTAGAAATATGGATTTAGTTGACTTCAGTTGGGTTCATAAATCATTAGTTTGTTATCATGGTTTCAATTAAATTCAGTTGGCTTAAGATCTAATCATAATAAGTTTTGGACGTTTATAAACTAATCACAAAATGAGTTGAGAAATTCAACTAATATTTTTTTTTTCCTTTTACACCCCTTAACAACTTTAAAATGATAAAAGTGGAGATACACAGAAAAATTAAATGGTAAGATTTTGAAAGGGGAAAGAATATAAACCCATTATCTTTTAGTTTATTTCCTATTTAATTGAAATTAAAAATTTAAATTTTTTTTTTTGTTGAATAAAAGAATTATAATATCAAAAGATAAAAAATCATGTTTTTCAGAACCACTCAACCTCATTTCATACTTTTTATCTGTATTATAACTAAAGAAATGTTATGAATCAACAGTCAAAATTTTCTTTCAATAATTAGAAAAGTGAAATAGATAAGATAAAAGAAAAAATATAACAACATTTTTTTGTTTATAAAATAATAAAACAAAATTATCAAAAAAAAAAAAAAAAAAAAAATTGAAATTTAAAAAGAGTTTATAATATGAAATTGGAAAAAAAGAAAAAAGAAAAGTAAAATTAATTTTCATTGAGAATACCCAAGATCACCAAAACAATACTTTTGGTTAATTCAATATAATTTAATTTAATTTGATAGTTGATTATCTGTTTTATTTATCAATGGTTTTTGTTTAATTTTTTCAACTCTCTTTTTACTTATTTGATCACATTTCCTTTTAAAAATGTAAATATGGAATATTGTAAAAAAATTTAGAGTTTTTACACCTTTCAAGATAAATAAAGAGTTCCATACATTTATCCAAATTTTGGTTATGAAATCTTTTTCAGTCAAAGGGGACAAGTTTTATTGAAGAAATTGAACGCATTCTTTGAGTTCAATTCATTATTCTTCTTAAACTACAATTTCAATTTTTAGATCAACATTATTTTTTCTCATTTTGCAAATTTTTTTTTTGTTTTTTGCTTTGTGCCTTTTTTTATTTTTTTTTCTAGTTTTTTTCTTTTTTTATTTTTATTGAAAAAAAACTAAATTTCTAAAAAAAAAATGTTTCAAACTTCAAATTAACATTAAAAAAATTGATATTTTGTAATTCCTTTTAAAATTCATACATTTTGAAGTCAAAAATCTTATTTTCAGCAATTTTAATTTTCCAAAGAAATTGAGAACTTTTTCATGAGAAGTTCCAATGAAAAGGAAACCAAAAAATTTTTTAACATTTTTTTTTTTTATGAAATTTTTGGTTTTTTTTGGGGTATTTCTGTGATTATTATCTACTTGTATATGAAATTTATTATTTAAACGTAATCTAAGGTTTGTTGAGAATTAAAAATAAAGTGACTTTTTAATTTTTCGCTAGTCCCTTTTGGGTGAAATGGGGGTTAGTAAACGAAATAAATTTTTGATTTTTTTACTCAAATACATTTTATTTATCAAATAGTTTGGTAAATACCAATACTTTATTTGAAAAAAAGATTTTTTCAAAAAATTGAAAGATTGATGTTAACCAAGCTATTTTTTGATTAAAATTATTATTATTCTATTAAGATAGTTAAATAGTTCGTTTTACTATTTTCAACATTTTAATAAATTCATGGAACACGTAATTTATCTGGAAAAGTGTAATAAATCTATTTTTTTTACAAAATCCCATATTCACACTTGTGTTGACCCATTAATATTTTTTCTATTTACTTTTTCATTATTTTATAGTTATCCATAATTTCATTTTTATGTAGTGTTCTTATTAACAAGTAATAATTTTAGTATTTTCCTTTATGGTCCTTCGTATACATGTAAAGAAACCCAAGAAGAACAAAGGGTGTTTAAAATATATTTGTTTCAATCTCTGAACAAATTAAAAAAAATGATTTAGGTAAAAACACCAATTTGATAATATTTAAATAAAATTTCCTCAAATTATTTTCTAATAGTTTATTAATTTTAAAATTGATAAGAGTCTTATGAAATAATCAAAATATAATTTTAAAAAAATTCTTTGTGTTCTAATAATAAACAAAACTTTCTCAATTGGACATTGTATAAAGACAAGCAATTTAGATTTCCAAAAATAAATTTTTTTTTTGAAATTTTACTTATCTGTGTTATTATTGAAAGATAATTTACAAAAGGGGATGAATGGGCAAAAAAATAAAAAAAATATGATATACTTTCACCATATAAGACGAATAAATCAATTAAATAAAAAAAAGTAAAAAAAAAATTAAAAGTTTCAAAAATTCTAATTTTTTCCTAATAATTTTTTTTTTTAATCTAAGGAGTGAAGATCATAAACATAATAATATAAATGAAAGTACTACTTTTGTAATGAGTCTGAACAATTCATATTGAAGTTAACAACATAATAACTCAAATCTAAAATCTTTATAAAACATCTGTTTTAAAATTTCCCAATTCTCTCTTTGGTTTTATCAATTTAATTTCAAAAAAAAGAAAAAATAAAAAAAAATATGATTCAAATTTATTTACAAAAAAAATTGGTACAATGTAGAATTTTTTTTAAAAAAATACAGATATTGTTTTTGCAAAGACAAAGTTCTATTTTAAATGGTATATTCAATGGGTATAGGTATGTGCATAAATGTGTAGTAGTTATAAATAAATATAGCAATATAAATTTGGATTTCCCAATAGATATAATATATACAGATAGGCAGGCAAACAAACCCCCAGATAGAGAAAGAAAGATAAATAAATATAATGTGCAAGTGTGTATTGGTACGAATCTATTTTTTTTATCACTTATATAATAGATAATAAATTTTGACAACTTTAATAATCTGAGCAGTATTATTTCCTTTTGTTGATAACAATTGATCCTATTAGTAATAATTTCTTGGTCGGCATTCAATTCAAATTATAGTTTCTTGCTATTTGTTGCAATATTTGTTTTGTTCATTAAAATCTTTTGGAGTTGGGGGTTTACTGATTTCAATTCTTTGGGGCTAAAATCGAATAAATCGGGCAAATTCCTTTGGTTTGGAAGTTGTGTATTTGAGTTTCGTAGATCGTTAAAAAAGGGATGGGTACAGGCCTGTAAAGCACTTATTCGCGATTTAGGATCATACTTGAGAAACTTTGAGACAAGATCGACAGCTTCGTCGTGAACTCTTTTGGGGAAAAAGTCCCTCAGGGGCTTTCCTTTCAGCTCGGGGAGATTGAAATTTGCATAATTCTTGTTCATGCAGGATAGTTCCTTTTTTGATGGGGTTCCGAGCACTTTGATCACCTCAACTAATTGTGTTAAGGGTGTTTTGCCTGAGAAAAAGACCCGCCCGAGTAGCAGCTCTGCTAAGACGCACCCAATTGACCACAGATCAATGCTAGTATCGTACTCTGTGGCGCCGAAAATGAGTTCTGGAGCGCGGTAAAACCTTGAACAGATATATGAAGTGTTTGTCTCGCCCTTTTTTAAAATCTTTGCGCTCCCAAAATCGCATAGCTTCAATTCAGAAGTCCTTGGAGAAACCAAGATATTGTCGGGCTTGATGTCTCGGTGGCAGATCCCCAAACTATGGATCTTGGCTACAGCACGGCATAATTGATATGTATACACTTTCACTAGGATCATAGGTATATCTGTTAATTGGTTATGGTAATACCCTGATAATTGCGAAAGTGTTTTGGGCACAAATTCCAGAATTAAATGAAGATACACTTCTTTTTTCTATTATTTTGTTTTTTATTTTTAAATTTTTCATTAATTTCAAGATAAATTTTGTATGTTTGGGGGGAAATTTGATTTGAAAAATTAGTTTTCGTTTTCCAAAGAGGGTTATTATAGATTTTTTATATTGATGGGTTTGACTTACATTTTTTTGTGTGTAGAAATAATTTTGAAGTTTTACAATGTTCTTGTGATTGACTTTTTTCATGATCTGGAGTTCTCTATTCTATAATTTTGCAATTTGGATCCAAAAGTTTGTATAAATATAAATTGATATTGTTTTTAAAAAAAAAAAATAAGAAGGTGAGTAAGGAAAAGATAAAAATGGGGAAAATGATTTTTTCTTTGTTAAAAAGAACAAAGAGCACTTTTAAATGATAATCCACTTTTGCAAAAATAATTTAAGTGAAAAAAAAGTGAAATCAAAATTTTTCCAACAAAATTTGCAAAAATCAAAAAAAATCAAAAATATTTTACACGATAACGAGGATCAAGGTATACTGTCTTGATCGCAAAATTAGATCCATTCAATAGTGATCGTGCTTTATACACAACTCCAAACGCACCAGCTCCTATTAATTTGAGTTTATTACAATTACAAACATTCTTAAGATGATTTTTCAAAGACATGTGGTGAAATAAAGGTAAAGGAAAAAAAAATGAAAAATAACAAAATCGAAAAAAATTAAAATGGACTGTCTGAAAATAAAATAGAGAGGTTTGAATTGGGTGAAGGAAGGTAAAAAAATTAATTTGACGTTTAACCGTTCTTTGAATTTTTTTTACTTTTTTCAATTTTGTATTTTTTGAAATCAAATTTCCCTTTCATGAATTATTTTTTTTACTGATCAATAATTAGACTTATCTTGAGTCAAAGATTAACTTTTGTACCAATTAACTACATGAAACCTAAAAATTTTTATTTTTTTTAATCAAAACCATTTGTGAAAATTGAGAATATCCTCAAACTTTTTTTATCTTTTATTTAAATCCCATCGTAATGAGTCTTTGATCAGGCCTTCAATTCAAATACAAATTTAATTTTATCACTTTTGAAAGCAAAACTTCAAAGAAATCAAGAATCAAACAATACACACTACTCACTTGATGACGATTCAAGATTTCATTTGATTGACTTCAACTTTTGTTTGAAAACTTTCTTTTTACATTAATTATTGTTTATTTAAAACTAATTTTCAAAACACTTGATCAGGAGTTTTGTTGATTGTTTGGTGAGAATATTTTCAACCTGAGAAGAGTGTCTCATAAAACTTTAATTTTTTTTTATGAACAAATTTATTTTCTGGATTTTCAATAACACGGAGAATCTAATTAGATGAAAAAGTGGATATCACAAAAGATTATTATAAATCTCTCACTAAACATTTCTCTTTTTCTAAACAGGGTTTTTTTCTTAAACTCTATTCCTTTAATTCCACTTCATAAAACTAAAATTGGTGAGAGAAAACCAATTTCAAAAAAGAAATCTTATTTCCCCATAAACATATTTTATTTTGATGGATTTTTGAAGAAACTGACACCCAACACTAAAACTCCGACCAATTACATTTTTCTCTCATCTTATATGATCTTGCAAAATAGAGAAGAAAAATATGATCCTTTAAATTTTTTTATAAAAAAAATAATAACATTCTTTGAAGATTTTCCCATTTTTTCCCTACTATTTTGATCCAATCCCTCTTTAGGCTTGTTAATTATTCAAAAAACTTTTAACTTTATTGAAAAAATATTATTTTAATAATTTCCTTTTTGAGTTACTTTGAATTTGCGTTCATAAATTTATTATAGTTACTGATTTTGTTCATTTCGATCTAAACTATTTTATTTTGTTTGATGTGAAAAATTAATCAGAAGTTGAACAAAAATTTTTCATTTTTATTTTTTTGATTAATTTAAAACCAAAATCAATCTTTAAAATCCAAATGAAGATCAATTTCAAATCTTTTTTAATTATTTCGTTTTTATAAAATATTTGTCAAGTCATAAATAAAATCTTTTTATAATTTGAATTGTGTACTAAAAAAAAAAAACGACAAACAAACAGATTTTTCTTCAAGTCTTTTGAGAAGAAGTTTTATAATAACTAGAAATTGCCTGAAAAAAAAGAGGTTATTATGAGACAGAAAAGACTAAACAACAAAGAATAATCAAATGTATTCATGAAATTGTTTCTAAAAAAAAACAATACCAGGATTACTAAATAATTAATTAATTGATAAAAACACAAATCTCGAGATAAAAATAGATATCAAAAACGAGTCTAATGCTAAATCAATTTCTCTGGATTCATGAGATTTATACCTCTAATGTTTTCTCCTCATGTGGAATGGTAGATCCTTATTTTAAACAAAATTTTTAATGACTTTTTATCGTTCAAAAAAGCTTCTGTTTTAGTTTTCATTCTCAAAAACATTACCTTACAAATTAACAAACACAACAAACATAATTTGAATAGTATATCTAATTGATGTTTACTAAGAGACTTGATCAAATTTTAAGTTATTTTTGGAAAGGATAAAAAATTTTATTTTCTAAAAATAATTGTAAGCACGAAATTAAAAAAAGACAAATGAAAGCTGAATTAATTAAATATGAAGAAACACAACCAAATAACTGTAAAATGAAAAACTTTTTCATACTATAGTTCTTTCAATAACCTGTGTTGACTTAAATAAATTTTGTTTTCCATTGTTACTGTTGTTTTCCAGATTTTGTGTTTTTAATTGTTGTTGAAAATGAAAACTTTGAAGTGGTGTGTTTATTTTTAAAAAGGAAGTCTGTCTTGGCAATAATACTTTCAATCTCGAAGTAATAATTGAAATTTTTTTTCAAAGTTTTCCAATATATTGTTTCTTATTATTGATCGAAAAATTGAAAGATCTTGATATAACCGATGAGTGTTGACAGTTTTTAGGGGACCTAATTCTCTCTCATTATGTAAATGGTTGAAAAATAATTGATTTTTAAATAATTTCGTCAATTGGCAATGTTCTTGTTTAATTTTAATCAGATAAAATCTCGGATAATTAACTTTTGATTCAAAATGAAATATTGGTTCACTGAGGATTCTTATTTCAACCAATAGAGGTCAAAAAAGTACCAAAACACCAAATAAAGTCATCCAATTACAAGATATGGTTTGGAGACTATTGACTTGAGGGGAAAAAGGAAAATGAAATGAAATTTTTGGTTTTCAATTTCAAAAAACTTTGAAAAATTGATATCTCATTTTTGATAATGCGAAGATACCAAACAGTTTTTCAGAAAAGCTCGGTCTCTTTTTATCCTTTTTGTTGGTTTGGGTTTGTATTGGATCAAACTGAAAGATTTGGTTATTGTGAATTTTGGAGTTGATTTGTTTAAATTTGGTTGAATTAGATCTCTTTTCTGAGGAGATTGGTCTTGAAGGTTGTAGAAAAACACTTTGATAATATGATCGATTTGACTTCAATACGTTTGTTTTGGAAACCGCAAGGTTTCACTGAACTGTATTTTTGATTAAACACAAAATAAAACCAAAAACCTTACTTAAAGAAAAAAAAACAACAGTTATTTACAAAAACAACACAAAAAATTTTGAAAAACACAAAGAAAGACGTCAACACGGGTTATTGAAACAACTGTAATACTTATTTTCTCTTTTAAAGTTTTTTGACTACACAAGAAACTTCGTTTTAAGATCTAAAATTGTTGTTTGGATTGTACCTGAAAACATTGAAAAAAATCAAATTCGACAAAATTTCCATTTGAATTTAATATTCTATTGCAATCACTGAATTTACATAGGTTCTTTTTGAAATCTATTTTCTGATATTGAGTAAAAAGTGGTAAAAATCAATATAAAAAACTATTTTTTTAATATTGAGAATTTGATGTTTTTTGAAATTGTTACCCTTATATGTCCCTACGAACCAAAAAACACTAAGAATGAAAAACTGATCAAATACTTTCCATTAATACAATTAAAAAAACAAAATGATAAAATAAAAATAAATAAAGTTTCAATTTAACTTTTTCTTGAAAACTTTTTTTTCCAAAATCATTGATTTAACACTTGAAATTATGTATATTTTTAGATTCAGTCTCTTGTTTTAACTCATTTACAAAAATAAATTCTAAATTCTGGGAATTTTCTTTTCACAAAAGGCACTAATTTGGTCCTCAAATGTTTTTTTTAGTTTTAAATGTTAAAATTAAAAAAAAGTAAAACTAAAAGGATAAACTCTCTGGAAAAGCATTCTAATTTAATATATTAACTTATTCTTTGATTTCAAACTTTTCTCAACCCCAATTTTTCAAAAAAAAAATAAAAAAGTGCACAGTAATTTCAAAAAAGAATTTTGATATTCAAAAGTTGAGAATGTTTTTATTCTAAAAAAAAATATCCCAGTGGTTAAGTGAATTAAGTATGAAGTTAATTTAGTTTTCGAAAAATATTAATCAGAAAAAAATAGTGCTTAATTTTATTCAGGAAATATAAAAATAAAAAAAAACGATTTGATCTGGAAAAGGAAACATTTTAATGATCACTAACATTTCTAAATTCAACTAAAGAGTATCTTTTTAATAACTTTGGAAATAGGTATTATTATTTTTCCTTTTAAGAATGTTGTAAAAATGTAGGACATGAAACATAACCAGGATTTCTCAAAGATTTATTAATAATTTAAATGAAATTGAAATTCAAAAGAAATCTTCAAAAAAGATTCAGATCATTGACAATAAGTCTCAAAAAGATGTCAAAAATTTAATAGTTATTTTGGCACAATTATGATTTTAACTTTGACTGGTATGCTACACCACTGAATTCAAAAGAAGGTGGAAACTTTTCCGTGTATTTAATGTTTTTAATGAGAACTAATTCTATTGAATCAAAAATTAGAGGTTATTGGTTTTTTATTATTATTATTATTTGAGATTTACTCTTGAATGATTCAACTCGCAAACCACTTCCTTTCTTTTTTAAATACAATATTATGTTACTAAATACATCAGATTGATTGAAAAGTTCCCAGTAGGTTTTTAATACAGTGGAAAAGAATCGCATTAAAGTTAAAACCACAGTTTTATCAAAATTACTTTGAAATTAAATTTTCAATTTTTCAATATGAACAATAACCCCCGTCTTAAAATAATAAAATTATTGATTTTGGACTGGATAAGTTTAATACCACATATAACATTCCATCATTAGTATAAAGTTTATTTACAATATAATCAATAGTCTGAAAATTCATTAATTTTTTTTTTTTTAAGATATAAGAAGATGTGGGGGGTTTGTTCAATGATAATTTTTAATTTTTTTTTAATTGATTAAAAGAAAAATAATTTTCTAAAAAAAAAGTTTAACATTTTTTTTATTACCGAATTTGAAAATCTCCATGAAATTCAATCTGTAAATCGGTGGTACATTCAGTTCCACTTTTAAGGCACAAACTGCTACGAAATTTAAGGAACAATAAAAATCTAAAATTAAGGAACAAAATTTAAATTCTAGTAAAATAATTTGTAAAAAAAAAAATTCCAAATTTTATAGTTTAATTTGAGATTTTTCTGTACCGAAAGTTTCGTTGAAAATGTGTGCCTTAAATTTGAAACTGAATGTATTAAATGAAGAGGAATATTGCCACTGATTGTATCAATGCCTGTTGTTAAGGAAAACTGAAATCTATCCATCCAAGTATTTCCAAAGATTAACGAATAAAGTAAATTTTTGTATTATAAAATGATAGTGTCAATTTTAATAAAAAAATATAGATCATATGATAAGGATTTAATAAATTTTATTACCTTTAAAAAAATATTATAAACTTTTTCATCTTCAATTGTTAAATTTATCAATACAGTCAGTTCCACTTTTAAGATACAAACGTTGAATGAAATTTAAGGTACACAAAAAATCTCAAAATTAAGACACAAAATTCAAATTCGAATAAAATAATTTGTAGAAAAAAAAATTCCAAAAAATGTGATATAATTTGAGATTGTTTGATGTCTTAAATTTTGTTAAAAGTTTGTGTCTAAAAAGTGGAACTGGCCATATATAATCTCTTCAGTAAAAAAAATTTCCTGAGAAAAATCTAAAAAATGCCTATTAACGTACTTACCAAAAAAAATATCCTAGAAAATTGAGATCACCCACTTTCAAATCTTTTATTATTCTAGAAAATTTCCAAACAGTCATCTAATACCAAGATGTATATGATTTAAATATCTATTATACATTTTCTTTAAAAAAAATAAAAAAATTCTTTTTCTCTAATTTAATAATAGTACTATTTTTGGAGAAGCAAGTAGAAAATTTTTGTTTCAAAAGAAAAAAAACTACCGAAATAATAAAAAAAAAAAAAACTAGTATTTAACGATCAACCTTAAAAATTGTTTGAAACGGGGTTTTTTGAAATTTCTGTAGATTCAAGATCTTTATTGAAAAAACTTTTTATAATGAATTCTTTTGTGAATTTCCAAAACCAAATAATAAATAACAGAATTGTTACTTTTTTTCAAAACTTTTAGTGTTTATTAACTTTAATAGCCATTTTACAGTCTGTCCTGTAAGATAAAATTTTAAAATCGAAAATGAATTTTTATGACTTTTAAATTTTCAGAGTGGGGTTGAAATAGCGGTAATATATTTACATGTATATATGTTAATCAAATAGAATCATTGTATAGAATTAATTTAAGGTAAATAAAATAATATTGGATAGATAAATTGTTCTATTACATCAGATTCTTATAAATGCCTTTTATATAACAACCAGTTACACTTTTAAGACACAAACCTTCAACGAAATTTAACGTATAAAAAAATCTAAAATTAACGCACATTTTTCAAATTCTAATAAAATAATTTGTATAAAACACAAATCCAAAAAATGTACTATAATTTGAGATTTTCCCGTGTATTTGATTGTTACTGTGGGTTTGTGTCTTTAAAGTGGAATTGGTTGTCATTCACAGGTTAAAACCAATTTTGACCATAAAATGATTGTTTTTTTTAATAATCTATAGTATCATAATAATACATCCTATAAAAATTTTAATCTGTGTTTCAATAATAAGTGTATTATTTCTTTGGTTGTAGAAGGCCCAAACATTAATTGGTCAAAGAAACTGGCAATAAACCAAAAGTAAAGATATAAATGATTTCTTAAAGTTCTGTTATTTTAAAAAAAAATTCTTAGAACAAAATATCAAATTAGAAAAATTATCTAAAAAAATAGAGTAAATTTTCGAAAAAGATTTAAAAAAAAAAATAAAAAATTCAATCAAAATTGTGAAATTAGGAAAAAATATGAACACATTTCCTTTCTAATTTGAAATTTACTTAAAACATAAAGATTTTAACTTTCAATATTGAATTGAACTTAGGTGTTCTGATTGTCAGTAACGTGGATGTAACTTTGAAAAGGGGAAAGAAAAAAATGCATAGATTATCTTTTCAAACACAGACGAGAGTTGTTGATAGCACATTATTTTGATCAGTATAAATTATGAATTGAATTTTTTAAAAAATTTTATTAATTTTACAATTTCTAGGTAAGGTGGTAAAAAAAATCCCCGTGTATGAAAAAAATCCCTAATAAGATTAAAAATTGTTAATATTAGTAAAATTGCTATTGTGTAATTTACTTTATTTTCAATCAAATCCTTTTTATAAATAACCAAATTTTCTATGAATTTAGTAATAAACCTACCCAAAGTTCATTAAAGTAAGATGTCTAAAGAATACTCAAGTAATTGTTTGAAAACCCTAATAGATCTACTTATTTCGAAAAAGTAATTGAGTTTTGGAGATATTGCCATGAGTTTAAAAAATGGTAATTTTTATTCTTGTTTTTTGATTTGTTGAGTGGTGTTTAGAACAAGTGTAATTTCATTAGCCATCGTTCTAATAAGTTTGTTAGTGTTAATTTATAAAAGTTTGGTAGTTAAATAAATTATTTGATTTTAACAAAAATAGAAATTACATAAAAATTTTCCTAATGTTAATTATTAAAAATCTTGTTGGTTTGTTTTTTCATGTAAGGCATTTTTTTGACTGTTATAATTTGAAATTTGAAGAACTTTGAAAAATATTCTCTTTAAAGTTATCCCTATTTTTTGAGAAAAATTTTTTATTTTTTTTTACTAAAAATAAGAATTTCTTTTTTAATAATTGATATTTAAGAAATCAATCTTATACATTGTAATTGTCTATCATCAGTTTCTTTGATCTTTTAATGTATAGGTTCTCTTGAAAAGTGTACCTCCGATTTTATTTTGAATCGCAGATAACATCCTACTACGGTTATTATTTTGACAACAGTAATTAAGTTTCTTTATATAAGCTTTGAGACAAATGTGTGTTTAGTATACATGAATTTTAAAAGTACACCCAAGTAAAGAACCTGTGTTGACAACCTTTAGCCTTGACGAAAAATTAACTTTAGTTTTTTTTTACAGACTTGGGTATTGGCAGATGGGACACACATATATATTCTTGGTTCGAATTCATATTGATTTTAGAGGTTAAATCTTGAATTATTGTAAAACGTTCAAAAATATTAAATGTTTTTGTTAAAATAATTCGTCTAAATATAAAAATTTCTGTGAGACAAAATGAAACAACCTCGATTAACAATTTCTGGTTTATTTTTCCTCTATTTGGAATTAATTTGTTATTTTTATAAAGAAAGGAATGTTTGGGTGAGTTTCTTCTATTTAAAGTTCTGATCATTAAAGTATCGAAGATTTTTTTTAACCTCAAAATGTTGTTCTGCAATTTTCCATTTATAGTGTTTCTTAATTAGGCAATAATTCCTCTAGTCTTAAAAATATTTCAAAACTAAAGTAATATTTAACGAGGTGTGTTGTTATATTTGTTGTTGGGTGTGAATTGTGGAGATCATTTATGTTCTCTCTTTGTAAATTTCATTTCTTTTGGTTCTTTTATTTGTCAAAAATTACTTTTGATTTTTAAAAAGAGTTTTTAATTTGACAAATAAATTTAAAAATGAGAATTATAGTTAAATAAAATACTCAAATTGATTTCTACCTCGATGAAATTGACCTAATATATAAAAAAGAATTGTTCCAGATATCTAAGAATACTTCTTATTAGATATATTTTGAGATTGGCAGAATGGGATTATTTTTGCAATCAAACATCTATATTTAATATTTTGAAGAACTGATAGATCTTGCATTTTTCTTCATAAAATTCTACGAGTAGTATTTGGAAGAACAAAATCAAATCTACAATTTTATCAAAATTGGTTCATTATTAAAGAATTTCCAAAAAAATCGAGTCCGAACCAATTATTGTTTTTTAAATAATGAAAAATGATTTTTTTGTTAAAAAAATTATTATTTAATCTTCCCTTTTCAAGATAACTCTTTTTTCAAATTTAAAGAACCCTATTTCTTGTTTTTGATCCTATTGTAAGGATAATTTTTTCTTTTATTATCTTTTGTTATCTTATTTTTTTGATTATAGTGTTAAATTTTCATAATAGGTGAAAGTTTAAGACATTTGTTGTTTACTTTGCGGTATTAGAGAAAAACTGAATCGTCAAATAAAAAATATTTCTTTTCTTGAAAGATAACTCTGAGTTTCCACAATCGACTGTAACCTTATTTCCTTGAATTTTTCATCATAAAGGAAATTGGAATATTTTTTTTTCATAATATTGACCTTTGCCTGATAATTTTTTTTTGTAAAGTTAAATACCTGTTAACCGTCTATGTTTAAATTGTACTTTATTATTCTTATATTGGATAAAAAAATTAAAAAAAAAGATTCGGTTAATTTGAAAAGGAAAAAAAAGATAAAGTATCAATAACACAGCCGTGTTTAGGAAAACGTGTGGGCAAATTCTACACTCTGTCAACAATTTTTTTTTCAACAGGAATTATAATTTTGGTGATTTTCCTTTTACAAACAGAAATAAAGACCAAAAAGAGAGAAACTACAAACCTTGAGTCCCAAAATAAAAAAAAAGATATTAATTTTCAATTTATACTTTCCAAAGGAAATTATTTTTATATTTTTTTCTCTTCATTTCAAAATTTTTATGAAAAAATCTGTTTTTGTTCTTTCACTTTTCTTAGTCTTTTGCTTTGCTCAAGCATCAAACCATGACTTTGATTTTATTTTGATGAACCTTAATTGGCCTGGTTCTCAAACCAACACATTCTCATCATCTATTGATCATTTCACTCTTCATGGTCTTTGGCCAAATTGTAATTACTTGATTTCATTTTCTTTCTGATTCTTTCTTGCTTTACTTTTTGTTTCTTATTTTACCAACATGCACCTTTCAAATTCAAAGAATTTGAAAAAACAAATGAAAAAAAAAAACTCAACTTTATCTATCAACACATTTTTTCAAATTTCTTTTCACTCCTTCAAACAACAAAAAAGATGACAGCGGTTCATGGCCACAATACTGTACTACTGAAAAATTTGATAAAAGTGATGTTGACCAAGATCTCATGGAAACCTGGTGGACAGACGTCTGGAGCCCAAGTCAAGAATGGTCTTTCTGGGAACATGAATGGACAAGACACGGAACTTGCCTTGCTGAATACGATCCAGTCACAACAACACAAAAAGGATTTTTTGAATTAGGAATCACTTTGGTCTCAAACTTGGACTTTGTTGGTTGGTTACAAGAAGCCGGAATTAAACCATCTAAAACAACCTCTTACAAACCAGCTGATATGTTAGCAGCAATCAAATCTCATACCGAACAAGATGTCTTCCTTGGCTGTGGTAAAATTGACGGTGTAGAGCAAGTTGAAACTATCGTCTTATGTTTCTCTAAAGGAGAACATGAAGTTATGAAATGCCCTGATTCAGCTTACAGCAGCTGGGGTAACCAATGTTCTTATGACAGCGTTTACCTTTATCCAATTAACCACTAAGGAATCACATTTTTTCCGAAAAACATATCTTACAAGATCTAATTTTTCTTTTTTTTTTTTGAGAACTTTTGTTACTTTTACCCGTCCATTTCAATCTCTTAATTCTTTTTACAAACAATATGTTAAAACTAGTTTTTAATTTATTACGACTTTAAGAGAGTTTTTTAAGTTGAATTTGAATTTCTTCCAAATTAAAATAAACTTGAATTAATTTTTTAACATACTTCTTCTCCTGGGAATTTTCAATTTTTTTGTTATTTTTATTGATTTCCAATTGATCGAATTCTAAACTTTTTTTTTTTTCAAAGTTTTTTTAATTTTTTATAAATTTTACCTCTCTGAAAGGTGTTTATTTTTTTTAAATGGAAATATTTTCAAACAAAACCAAAAAATTATTTTATTTTAGAAAACGAAAAAAAAGTTTAAAATAATAATAATGTGTCTGTTTATAGAGACTCTTTGAATTAGGAGACCAAATTTAGTCACTTCAAAATTTACTCTTTACCATCTTATTTATTTTGAGAAAATTTCACCACTTAAAGACTACCTTCCCACCCTTGAGGGGGTTGGGTAATTATTTTATTTCACTTTCGTTTCTCACAAAAAATTTCCACACATGAGAAATTGTACAAAAAAAAAAAACATTTTGCGTCATCTTTACATTTTCAGGTAGACTGTTTTTCTTTGTTTTTCAATGAAAACGAAAATTGAAAATAACAAAAAAAATAATTGCAAAAAATGGATTTTGGGGATTTTCAAGTTAATTTCAAATTTGAGTATATTTCAGATTTGTAAAAGCAAATGTAAAAAATAGGTAGAACAGTCCAAGAAAATAGTATGAGTTTAGAAAGTTGAAATGGAAATAAGAAAATATTAAAATCCAAATTTGGTATGATCTAATAAGGCAAATATTGTGAAAATTGTAAAAATTGTGAAAATTTCACATTTTTAGAAAAGAAATTCTCCTTGGACAAATATTACTTGGATTACATAACTCTTTCAAGTGCGATTTTATAAATTATTTTACTGTTTCACCGAAAAGGGTAGTCCTTAAGGGCTAATCTCTATTAAATTTTTTTCCCTAAATTTAATTGGGATTAAGAAAATTTTTTGCCAATTACTTAGAATTGAAAACACCTATTTATTATCAATATTAAACATATTTCTAGATAAGGAATCCTTATTTAAAAATTGAACAAAAAAAAAAAAAAAAATGAGACCATTATCATAACCCTAAATCCCATTCTAAAAAAAATTTATACACCTAACTTTTTTTAAAAATTGATCAAAATAGAAATTAAACTAAATCACATCATAATTGCCTTCAAAAAGAATTCAGTTTATTATTAATTTGAACAAATTTTTTTAAAGTCGGTTTCAAATTTAAGGCACAAACTTTCAACGACATTTAAGGAACAAAAAAATCACAAATTAAGTCACAAAATTTGGATATTTTTTTGGCAAATTATTTTCCTAGAATCTGAATTTTGTACCTTAATTCAAGATTTTTGTAGTGCCTTAAATTTTGTTGAAATCCTGTGCCTTAAAAGTGGAACTGACTGTAATATAAAATTAATTTATACTAAGCCTTTAAAAAAAATGATAAAGAAAACATTTTTCTAGGGATATTTATTTATGTTATTTTTTGATATTTTTTTCTCATAAAGATCCTTTCCACTAAATTTTCTCTATTGAAATGGATTTGAAAGAATGTAATTTACTTTGAATTTCTCACAATTAGAATAAATTATTTCAAAATGAAGCTTGCTATTTATATCTTAAAATGTTTTATTTATTGTTTTAAAAAATTTACCACCTTAACCAAAACTAAAATCAACAATAAAAAAAGTACACCCAGTTTCAAATTAAAGACATAAACTTTCAAGTAAATTTAGGATACAAAAAAAATTCCAAATTTAGGCATATAATTTTGGAATTTTTTTTTAGCAAATAATTTACAAGAATCTGAATTTTGTGTCTTAATCAGAGATTTTTTATTTTGTGCCTTAAATTTCTTTGAAAGTTTTGTTTTATAAGTGGAACTGGTGGCAATTATTGTATTTTATTGTTTTCAAATTACACATTTTTATTGTTTAATCATTATTAATACATATAATTACACTTCAAGTATCTTAATTACCAGTTTTGAACTTTTCTTGCAAATTTATTTATTTTCTGACAATTTTAGATTATAATGAAAAAAAATCTAGTTGTTGTAATTGTTTATTTTTCAATTTATAACCATTTTACAAATTGACTTTGAGAAATATTCGGACGTTGCATTACTAATTTGGTTTATTTTTGAATAGAAATATGCTAATTTAACATTTTTTTATACAATGTTAAGTCCCAAATTTTAAATAAATATTTCAGATTTACTACATATACATTATCCTTTTATATTGGTTAAATTTCTTACAATGTTTTATCAAAACATTAAAATAAAGATTTTTTTTACAAATACAATGATTTTTTGATGTTTTTTTTTTTTTCTTAAATATCAACTTCCCACGTAGCAGTAATTAAGAGTGGTGTTGATTTAAGGTAAAAATAATCAATTTTGTGACATTATTCCTACCAACTTACTAATCAATGATAAGTACAAAATTATTCCTGGTACAAAATCTTCAAATCTCAATTAAATAGTAAATCTTAATTTACATGTAAAGTCTAGTTTTGTAAAATCGATATCCTTTTAAAAGAAGTGGGGTATCAGAGTAATAATTTCTGAGGAATTTTATTTGTCAAATTAGGAATTTGACCCCCCTATACGACTGGTATAAATGAAAAAAAAAAAAAAAATTGGAGGAATATCTTCTTGGGTATAGTTGTAAGAGATTGGTTAGTGAGATTTTTGATTTGAACAAAAATAAAAACCAAAAAAACTTTAAAAAAACATCATATTTGTAAAAAAAAATCTTTATTTTAATATATTGATAAAAGCATTGTAAGACTCCTAACCATAATTAAGGGACAGCTTCTGTATTGTATTTGAAGACATTCGTTTCGAACGTAAATCACTATGGAACCCTTAATCAGAAAAATCCCAAATTTTAAATTGTTACTCTTTCAAAATTATGAAAATTAATAAATTCTAATTATAAAGTAATTTTAAAAACCCGATCAAACAATTCTTCTCAAAAAAATGCTAAAAAATTCAACCAAAAACATTTTCGATTTAAGATTTTCTAAAAGAGAAAAAACAAAAATTTTGTTAGCTGAGTTTATAACAAGTTGCTTCTACCAACAAATCAATAATTTTGTCAACACACTTTAGGTTTCTAATAACAATTTTGTATCAACCATTTCACAAAGAACATAAGGAACAATTATTTTAACAATCATTTTTATGATTTTTTGTGATTATTTTTTTTTGTTTCTTTAAAAACACTCAGGTTAAAGTCATTATAATTCATCGAACAATGCTTGATAGTTCATCTTCTTCTGACACCAATCTATTTTTGCTCGCCAAAAATGAAGAACAAGAAGAGTACCAAGCCAAAACAGCAAGTAACTCTCTTTATAAGTCTCGCTATGTAGCGTATGTTGATCAACTTTTTCATATCAGCGAACGTGGCTCCAACTTTAAAACTGAAACGATCGCAGGGATTGCAATGTTTTTCACGTCGCTGTATATTTTGAAAATCCAACCATACGTCTTAAACGGTGTCGGTATACCCGAAAGGTCTGCGTTTTCATCGACTGCCTTGATCACAGGCCTTGCAACGATCACAACAGGCTATATTACGACGATACCCATTTTGCTCTCAACTGGGATGGGGGAGAATTATTTTTTCAGCGACAGGCTCGTCAAGCACTTCAATTATCATTGGCGAGATGCCTCGTCGTTAGTTGTCGTTGAGGGCTTAATCTTTTCCGTTTTGGCGCTGATCATCTTTCGGAAAAGAATCTCGAAGGCACTCCCGCCAGGATTCAGAATCGGTGTGTCGTTTGGGATTGCCTTGTTTCTCGGGATGGTTGGGATGAGTACGCTGCTACAGTCACAGGGGAAAGGCAAGAGCAAGAACAGCAATGATAGCAGCAATGACGACTATGAGCAAAATATAGATACAATTGATGTGGTCATAAGCTATCCCTTCATTCTCGCGACTGTCACGCTTGTGGCAATCGTTTCAATGAGCGCGAGGAACCTAAAATCGGGGTTTATTGTCCCCAGCATCATTTGTACAATCATTAGCATCATAATCCGTTTGGCAACCAGATCGTTGGTCTACGAGGGATGGGCGCTGCCCCAGTTTGGCGAGATCTTTTTCAAATTACGGTTCAAATGGCATCTCTCTGCGATCTACTTGCTGCCGTCGCTGATCATTGACCACATGTTTGATTCCCTATGCACCTTATTAACAATCATCCATTTTGCATTCCTCGACAATGTGTCCTTCGACGAAGAGGCCTTCATCGCTTTGATCTCTGGCCCCAGAACAAAGACCCTGCGCTTTTCGATGGTACTAACAGGCTTTTGGTCCGCGGTGTCTGGGCTGTTTTGCAATTCACAGATTTGTCCCTTTATCGAATCGATCGTCGGATCCGCAGCAGGCGCCAAAACTGGATTCGCCTCGGTTGTCACAGGGCTTTGCTTTATAATTTCCCTCTTTATTTACCCCATCACATCATTGATCCCAGAGGAGGCAACAACACCCTTGATGATCTTTACAACAGCAGTCGTCTTTTCTCTTAGCAATTATATCGACTTTAATAACTTGGTCGTAACAATCCCAATTATCGTTTCAACAATTTGTATACCCTTGACACAAAGCGTGTTGATCGGCACACTCCTCAGCTATGTGTTTTTAGTTTTATGTTGGTTAATCGGCGATAATAAAAAATACAAAGAAATATCACCCAGTATGATCGTTCTTTTTATACTGACACTTTTTTCTTTAATTTTTTATTTGTTCACTTAATTTTTTGTTATTAATAATTTATCAATTAATGATGTTATTTCCTTTCTTCTTCTTCTTTTTCTTCGTCTTCTTCTTCTTTTTTTTTTTTCTTTTTCTTCTTCTTCTTTTTCTTCGTCTTCTTCTTCATCTTCTTTTTATTTGATTTTTTTCAATTCCAATTTCTTTCATTTATTAATATTATTGTTACCAAAGAAAATTTATTGTAAATTATTATTTGTTTTAATAAAAATTATATTACCTTCCGTAATAATTACTTTTAACAAAATAAATTTTTATTTTTTTGATTTTCGTTTCAAATTAGAAAAGTTTATTTTTGTTTAAAAAACCACCAAAAAAGGCCGGATTCATATAAAAACCAAAATTATCAAATATATTAAGTGATGTAGATCTTACTAATATAGCATCATTTTTTATATTTTTTTTAATATTTTGGATAGAGAAAAAGAAAAAATATATTAAGTGATGTAGATCTGAAAAATATAGCATGATTTTTTATATTTTTTTTAATATTTTTGCCCGAAAAAAATAACATCAAGAAATAAAAATTATTAAGATCAAATATTTCTTGAAAATTCGACTAAATAATTCGGGATAAGGATATTCTTCTATTGGATATTTAATACCAAAATCAAACTATTTTCGATAAATGGCTTTTCAAACATAAAAATAATATTTCTTTTCTTATAATGATAAACAGAGAGAAAGTTTTTATTTTTTTGAAAAAAAAAAAAAAAAAATATTTCTTTTTTTGATTTCAAGAAATTATAAATTCTTTTTTTGTCCAATGATTAATCTTAAATTATTTCTTTTTTAAATGTAGTTTTTCATAGAATTATACCATTCTCAGAATTTAATAATAAATATATAGGTTTTTAAATAATTATAAATAGAATTTATATGGTTCATCATAATAAATAAATAGTTGGGTGTTTGAATCTAGATTTTTTTTGTTTTAAGTACCTTTTTAACAATTATGGTATTTTTTGTTTTATTTTTCCAGGTTAAAAAAATTTAACTTGTAAATGGAATCAAAATATTGTTTTTTTATTTTTTCATAATTTCCTTTTCAAGAAGAAATTCTTTTTTTTTGGTTTTAGATAATCAGAAGTTAGATAATTTTTAAATTTATTCGAAAAAAATCCAAAATGGTCTTTAAAAAGTGGAAAATATTAACAAAAACTAATAAATTTGTCATTTTTTTTGCTTTTTGATTCCAAAATTTAAATTTTATTATTAGAAAAACTCCAAAAAGGGAATCATTTTTGGAAATCTAGTGAACAAACCACTTATGTGATTATAATCAACATTTTTCAATTATCAAAATTTTTACATGTTAAAATTTCGCTTTGAGAGTGTGGAATTATTAGATTTTTATGAGACAACCCTGAAGAGTATTTGGATTGTTACTGCCATATTTCTATTTCATTTTTTTTTCTTTACTTTTGAATTTCATTGATTATTATTCTTTTGGTTTATGGCTTTATATGTGAACTCTACATATATAATCAAGAGAAATAATAATATTGATTAGGTCAACACGTATATTATAATTTATAATATGTTTATTAAAAATCTTTTCAAAAAATGTAAAAATTAAAAATACACGATAAAAATCACTAATGAATAGGAAAAATAGAAATTAGTGGGTAATTGTTAAACAACTACATAAAGCGAGTATTTTTCATTCAATTGGAAATTCTATCGAGATTAAAGAAGTGATGATAAAGATTATTTTGACCAATAGATGAAAATTATCATAATTTTCATATCTCAAAAGATATCTTATAAAATTGAGAGTTCATACACTTTGTAAACTTTTATTATAAAAATATCAGTCAAAAAAATAAATCACATGATTATTGGAAATCAATTGTGCTTGAAAAAATATTTTGTAACTTTTATTAGTATTATGGGGAATTAAATTTATGAAAGATATTTTTAAAACGATATCCATATTTTTAAGAAATAATTTTTCTTGGTTTTTTAATTTAAAAGCCATTTGTAGACTCATCGGGGTTTATAATTTCTAAATTTATCAAGAGAAAGGGGATAATTAAAGAAAATTTTCTATCAATTATAAATCAAGAATAAAGAAAAAAAACTTAATATTATCATTAAAAGTCATAAATTTCTTTTGTAGGATCACAGTAAAAATGATTTCTTCATTTTTCTATTTCTCCAAATTTTAAACTAGATAGGGATATCAAAGATTTTTCTTTAAAAAAAATGGGACACTTAAAAATACTTCATCATGGTTTCGTGTGTGTGTATGTGGGGGGGGGGGGTAGAAAATTATCAATAATAAATCAAAATTCGAAAATTGGTGATTGATGATTATAAACCGGCAACTCGGAGAGGTTGGCACAATTTATCCAAATTAATATATATATATATATAAGATATTTCCAAAAAATTGAGATATTTTTTTTTACATTTCATAAAAAATCATCTTTGTCAAAGTATTAATTAATTAGCAATACCAAATTAAGTTTAATATTAATATCAATTGAATAAATTTCCAAGGTATTTATTTCAAAATATGTTAGATGAAATAGTGACAAAAAATGAAAAAAATAATAGCACTTTTTTTGGAGAAAACATTGCATAGCAAATTTCAATTAAATACTAGTAATATGGAAAGGGTACAAATGATTATTTAAACAATAAAATGTATTTATATATTTTCAATTCTATTTGAAATTTTTTTGAGGTTAAACAAGTTATGAAAAATATTTTTTGAATCAAAAAAAAAAATAATAAACATCAATTTTCACCCCTAATTAATATCAGATAAAATAGAGATCAGAAAATTTAATATATTTTATATATGTATTACCTACTAATAAACAAATTAAATCGTTATAAGTAATCTACAAAAGTATTTTACTAATTTTGTATATTTAAATAATTTTATACGTATTGCGTTTAATAAAAATATAATAAAATAAATTCGCTCCACTTTTCTGGGAATCACTTATAAGCTTAATTTCAAAAATAGGGGTAGATTTTTCATCAGAAAAAAAGTAGTTTAATTGTGTTTTGTTTTTTTTTTTTGAATAATAAGGTTTTTTTACTAAAATTTTTAGAGACAATAGCCAATACAGATTAATAAATTAAAATGTCGTATAATCATTGTATTTTTTGAAAGACAAATGAAAAAAGAAAATAATAATAATAACAAAGTTTGCCACTAATTTTGAAATTTGGCTTCTTCTAATAGAATATTACTAAACAATTTCAAAATTTCCTAAAAATTTTATGGTTAGAAAACTTAAAGTGATAAAGAAAAAATTGAAAAGAAAAAATTGAAAAGAAAAAATTCCTAAAACAATTAAAAAATATACGAATCGGGTACATTGTTCCCAACTATTCCAAGTCGATATAATCTAAACTCTTTTTCAAAAATTGTTACTCACCTGTAATAATAAATTGAAAAAAAAAATATCCTTTAGTATTCAAGGACAATTAAAAACTAAATATGATTTGTAATTCGCTTTTAATTCATTCTAAATATATAAAAACCTGACATATTCAAAATTAAAAAAAAATAAAACCAAAAACTAAAAAAAAGTGAGTCACAATTTTTATAATGAACATTACGGATTTTTTATTACTGAACTTTCACTGAAAAAAAGTTGAACAACAAGATTATTTATGGATAATTAAATTCATTTTCAAAGGCATTACATAGTCTCAATTTTCTTAGTGATTATTTGTCTTTTCGAAGTTCTTTTTTTTTCCACTTCATCTTTTTAAAAAAAATCGTTTCAAAAGAAAAAAAAAAGAAAAAACAAAAAAAGAAAAACAGAAAAAAAGAGAAAAAAGAAAAAAAAAAAAAGAAAAATTTGCAAAAGCAAAACTAAAATTTGCAAAATTAGAAAAAATGATTTTGAGAAGAATTAGAAAAAATGATTCTGATCCAAAAATTGAAAAATATTTTTTGTAAAGAATATTGGAATAAACCCTCAAAACAACTCCCATTAACATTATAAAATGAGTCAAAATTTTTGAAAAATAGTTTATATTTATTAATCACAATTTGTGGAATCCTTATTTATTATCATAATCTTTCTATAGGGTTTTTACTCCTCCTGTTTTGGGAGGTTGATAATTTTTCATTTGGTCATATAAATGAAATAATATTTCTGTACTTTAATATTTTAATTATTATTCTTTTCAATTTTTAATTTAGTAAATTTTCTTTGATTACTCCTTTCTCATAATAAATAAATTAACAATTTCGAATTTTTAAATCAGATTATTTTTTCTATTGAAACTGAAATATATGTTATTATCAGTGAGTAAATGTGAAAATTTGTGTTAATTTCAGGTAATAGGTTACAGTCAGGTACACTTTTAAGACACAAAGATTCAACGAAATTTAAGGCACAATAAAAATCTCAAATTAAGGGACCAAATTGAGATTCTAATAAAATAAATTGTAAAAAAATATTTACAAATTTTATGCCTCAAATTATTTTTTTTTGTGGTTTTTCAATTTCTTTTATTTTTTTTCTTTTTTCTATTCTTTTATAAAAAAGATTAATTTTAAAAGTCCAGTCATTTACTGTGGATTTACCTCATATTCGAGGATTGACTATAAACGTAAAAAGGGTATTGTGAAATTAACCTTTTTTTGATCGAAAACATTCAAATTAAAAATAAAAAATTTTGAGAGATCTCATTCGCAAAAAAATTATCAAAAAAAAAGTTTAAAAGAATTCTCAATTCCAAAAAATCCAAATTTTTAAAAAAAATTAATTACTTCTTTTTTTAAATTGCCAAAGGATTAAATTTCTTAAAATAAAAACAAGTTGTTTTCTTAAAGTATACAATCAATTTAGTTCGATTTAATCTAATATCTGGTTTATTATAACTCTCTATGTTTTACAAAGTAAGGTTTTTTTAATATTCTTGAGAAAAAAATAACTTATTCAAGAATAGAAAAAAATGAAAAAAAAAATTTTCAAGATATCAAAAAGCACCAAAGAGTGACCATTCAAAATCAATAAATTTGTTTTCAAAATGATAAATTGTAGCTATTCTAAATAAAAATTGAGTGCATATCTTTTTGCTGTTTTTTTCTAAAAATGTACTCTTTTTAGATTGTTGATTTTTGGAGATCGATCAAGCTTCACATGCCGGTTATTTTTTGATTTGTTTATTAAGCACTCATTAAAAGTACAATTTTTTTTTTTTACCATTTCAGAAAATGATTGTAGAGTATATTCACTCAACCCTTAAAAAAAATATTTTCAAACCCAAATTAAGATTTAGAGAATTTTCGTTTGTGATTTCTTAGAAAATTCATTTATTTAGTCTTAAAAAATGTTATAATCAGCATGTTTAATTTTTCAAATAAATTGAGAAATTAGGTACAAGAAGTTTCAATGAAATGACGCCCTACAATTTTTATAACATTTTATGTTTTTCTAAAATATTAAGTTTGTTATAGGTATTTTCTTTTTCTAAATATCAACTCTCCACAATCATTTATTTTTTCTGTTATTTCAAATAATTGAATGTTGAGTTATTCTTGTACATGATATATTTTTGTTTTTTTCTCGGGCACTTTTAGTTAAGAGTTATTTATTTGGTATTTTTATTGAGATCAAAATGCATTTATCACTTGAGTTTACAAATACTTATTAGTTCATTGTAGCTTTTGTTTTGAAATTAGAATGTGATGTTATTTTTTCTCTATTTGTATATTTTAAATGAAATGTTAAATAGTTATTTTCCTTAGTTTATCTATTTTGATGAGGATATATTAGGAAACAATTTTTATTTGTTAAAATTTTGTATCTTAGTAATTGTAATTTCTTTTCAGGATTATATATTGATTATTTTATAATAATATCTTACATATAACACTTTCAATGTATGGGTCTGTAGCTCAGGGGTAGAGCGTCTCTTTAGCGTAGAGGAGGCCTGGGGTTCGATTCCTCATAGATCCATTTTTTTATTCTTGATTTCGACAATCTTTTTTTTCTCTTTTAAACTTCTTCTCTCAAATCTACTTATTCATTCTTTCAAAGTATAATCATTTTTGGTATTATGGATATATTTTTGTTTTTTATTACAATTTTTTTTTTTTCTTATTATTTTTATTTTATTTTTATGGATCTTCCATAACAAAAAATTTGTTCAAAGCAGGAAGCAGTGATTAATTGAAAAAGAAGATCTTTAAATAATTCCGATATTTTGTAGTTTTACCAACAGACTATTTTGGGTATTCTGAAAAAGGAGATAGTATTTCAAATATTTGTTGCTCGAATTATTGTTTGGTCAAGAAAGTATATTTTCTTTCCAATTAATTGAAGCTCAATAGTTTTGATAAAAAACTATATTATCACTAAAAGAATTTTCCAAAGTTTTGAAAGGCCCCACTGATGTTTTTGAATTTTATTTTAACCTTAATATATAAACCCACAAGGGGCTAGTCTTTATTATTTTTTCTTTGACCAATTACAAAATAAGATTTCCTTCTTGAAATATTTATAAAATTAAAAATTCACAGGGTTTTCAAATCTTAGAAATTGGCAAAAAATTTTCTTAATACTCTATTAAATTTTCTTAAAACAGTTTAATAAAGATTAGCCCCTTAAATAAAAAAAATGAAAACTTGACAAAACAAAATTTGAATGTAAAAAAAAAATGATAAACCTCAAAAATTCAATAACAGTATAGAATTTTGTTTTAAAATTCCATATGACTAAAAGTACTAACTTTAAAAAAATTTTAAAAGGGGACAAGAGAACAATTTTAATAAGAGATCAATATATTCTGATTTAAGGGATTAGTAAACTAAAACAAATCTCCAAGTCAATTTAATAGTAAAGTCAAAAATTTTACTGTATCTTGAAATTGAAAAATAAAGTAAAAATCTGATAACTACAAGAACCAAACTTACTTTTACTACTATTTTCAGAAATGAATCATTGTTTTTAAAAGACTGATCCATTTTTCTCATTTTTGAAAAGTTCAAAATCCAACATATTTCTGCAGTATTTAAAAAAAAAATATTTACTTTGAAACAAGATTTAAATATTATTGCCTGTAAAGGAAGTATACAAAAATACACTTTAAAAATGAAACCACTAAGTTCTATAATAGCCCAGTTTAAAAAATCTACTTAATCTCAAAAAAAATTACAATAATTATTTTAAACTTGTAAAAAATATATTTTTTTGATTCAAAGAACAGTTCAAATCTATTTTTTCTCAGGATTGAATGAAAAAATCTGAGAAAAAGAACCAAAAAATCGAATTAAAAATTCTCCCGAAATACTTTTATATAACCTTGAAAATTCAACTTATAATCTATAGAAATACTTTTTTAATTTGATTATTTATAATCAATAATTAATAAACCCAATCCTAATTATTTCAGTAAGTCATTAACAACTCAATGATTAACTTTATCAAATAGACTTTACAATTATTTCTCAATTTTTTAAAGATTTAGCAACAAATAAAAGAATTCAAATGCACATTTCTAATAATAAAAAAAATAATAGATATTATCAAATACCTGATTGTAATACAATCATATCCTTGTTTATACTCTTGATATTTGAAATAATATTTTGACAAGTCTTTTAAATTTCAAGAAATTTAATAAATATTTGTGAATAAAATAAATGTTCAAATTTTTTAGATCTTCAAGGATACAATATTTGATTTATTTTTATTGTATTTTTAAAAGAAGATTAAATTTTCAAGGTTAATTATTCATAAAGACTCTCAGAAATTACTAAAAAGTGAGATTTCTTCAAAATAATACATTTTTTTTTGCAAATTTTTTTTTTCTGATTTGATCCAAAAACCCAAACAAAAAAATAGCGATCAGATCTTTTTACTGAAAATTTCATTGGGGAAAATGAAATCTTTTGTAAAAGATTATTCATTTCTCAAAAGTTGATAAATGAAGTTGCATATCCGGATTAAATTGTATCCTTATGCAAATAATTACTCTATTGACTTTATGAAAAAAAAATAAATAAGAGTTACTAGTCCCTTAAGACAAACATTTTACTAAACTTGATGAAATTTAAAAAAAATCTTTTTTCAAGAATAGGATCATAAAAATGATTATATAAATTGAGTGGATCTTTCAATTCATTAAGTTCAATTATAGACAAATAAATGTTTATTTTATCTTTTTATGAGAAAATATTCTTTAATATCAAAAATCAGACTTACAAGTGTTTATACAGATTGCCGTAAAAAATAGAGTTTTTACGATTTCCGTGATAAATAATGCCTTCCATACATTTACCCAAATTTCTACAATAGAAAACTAAGCACCTATTTTGATTTTTTTTACTCAAATGAATTCCCAATATAAAATCTTTTGATGAATAACAATACTTTATTTGAAAAGGGTTTTTTTAAAAAAATTTGAAAATCTTTTATCATCTCACCAAAATTAATTACGTGTATGTTTTTTCATTTTTATTTTTATTTTTGTTATCTAGAAAGATTATCTAATTTTTTTTTAAGGGACTAGTCTATATTAAATTTTTTTAGCTAAATTTAATAGAGATTTAGAATTTTTTTTGCCAATTACTTAGATTTGAAATCAAAGTGAAAAACTTCTTAGTATAGGAATGAAATCTTGCTAAATGACATTCATTAAATTTAGTCATTGTTTTTATAGAAATAAAAAATTTTTCCTTTTTTTCACTTTTTTGAAAGTTGCTTTTTTTCAACTTTTTGCAAAAATACAAAAAATAAAAAAAAAATATGAGCAAGAAACCAAAACCTTGTTATTTTTGTTGAATACGTACAAAAAATAGTTTGAAAAATAAACTTGAAAAGGTCTTTTTGGATTTGCATGAAAAAAACAGTTTGATTCGAAAAAAATATACAATATATGCTTTACTCTTAATAAAATATTTTCTTTTTTTATATTGTACCATTCTTTTTTTTCATGAATCTACTTTTTCAGTTTACACTCTTTGGTTTTTGTTGAATTTGAAGTTTTTTTAAGTGTTCCCAAATTTTTTTGTCAGAGTCAAAAAAAATCAAAAAAAGAATAAGAACTATTTTTTTAAAAAGTAATTATTGATAAAATAAATTGAGTTCTTTATAGAGTCAAGTTGGATAAACAGAAGTGAAGGAGAAAATATTCACTAGTTTTTAATTATTTTTTCGTTTTTAAAAATGAGAATAAATATTATTTTTGAGAAAATACTTAAATCCAAAATTAATCAAAAAATTCTCATCCATTCAAGATATTTTTTCAAAAACAAAATTTTTAAAAGTTACTTTTTTTGACAGAATTGTAAAATATGAAAAAAAACAAGAACTAAAAGTTCTAACATTGAAAAAACATATCGATTTTCAATTTTAAGCATATTTCAAGATAAGGATTCCTTATTTAGTTATTGGTCAAAAAAAAAAAAAAATTAATAGAGACTAGTCCTTTAAAAAAACAGATTATTTATCAATTAAAAGAATAAGTTTGAAAAATAAAGGACATTGTATCCAAACCAATTTACTAAATGAAAAAATCAGATCTAAAATGATTAAATATTATGTTTCAAAAACTACAGTTATTTTCCAATTAATATATGAAAATTTTTATATCAAGTTCCAAAATGAATATTAATTAGAACTATTACACTCAAATTAGTTAAGGAGAATTTTTGTGTTAGAGTTTAACAAAGGAAATTTACTTTATTCTCTAAAAATATCATTTCTAAACGATGTTGTCAAGATATTTGCATTTTCTTTCAACTTATAAACCAGAAAAATATTTTTGGAATTTGAACGAAACATTTAAATTGTTTAATTGGAAAATAATAGTATAATACGTGTTTAGATATACTGATAAATTGCGATTTATGTTTGGAAATTTTTACTTGATTTTCCTTTTTGAAATTAATCTGATCATGTGTTGAATAAAGCATTTTATGTGGTCAAGTGTAAAGAAACTCTGTAAAATTAGTTGTTCTTCAAAAATTTTCTTTGTCCTGGGGGGTTTGATAAGAAACAGTTCGAAGATTTATCAAAATGGAAATTGGACTAAAAATTTATTGAAATTTATTAGAATTTATCAGTATACACGTACTTTTTTTTCTTCTTGTTACAAGACAACATCCAATAATAGTAAAGTGGTACTCAAAAGTTCAAATCCATTTTAGAGGTAAATTCCTTGATATTTTAAATAAATTTAAATTAGGAATACTAATTTGTTAAATGTTTTTTATACTTTTTCCTTTTTTTGTAATTTTTATTGAATTATGGAATTATAAAAATTTATTGAAAAATCAACTCTCTAATTGAAAACAATTTACATTTGATCTGTTCATTTTGAGAATTTCTTTTTAAATAATAGAACTTTAAGGAATCATTGAAATATATATTTAGGGAATATTGTCGGTTTGTTTGATCAGTTAATTGTTTAGACCTTCTACAACAAAAAAACAAACACACTTTTTATTTGGAAACAAGGATAAATCTTTTCTATTGACATGCTTTATTTTGATTACAGTACTCTTGATAAAAAAAGTGTTTCTTGTTTTTTGTCCTTATTTGATAATTCTAAATTTTCAATCTTGAGGCCATTGTATGAATAGAATTAAGGTACTACCATTAGACTGTTCTCCAGTTATCTTGAATTTTATGACAAACTCAATTTTTAGAGTATTTTGTCCTCTCCATTAAAGATTTAATTGATTATTTTCCTAAATAATCTTTTATTTTTAAAAGACAAGGAATAATTTTTACCATTCTGTGAATTTAACAGAAACAATTCTTTGAATCTTGGATTCAATATTTTTCCTTTCATAAAAAACAAATAGTTTCTCAGTAAAATTTATAAAATGCCCAATATAAAGATCATAAAAAAGATCATAAAAAATTAGTGTTCTTTCTACAAAAATCGAGCAGAAATGGAAGGAAATTTTTTCTCTGAAAAATTATTAATTTGTAAAAAAAATAAAAAACGTTGTGGGGAAGTAGAAACAAAAAAACATAGAGTGTAGACCAAGTTTTAAATCAAAATAACATAATTTCGGTTTTTTTAAGCAAAATAATTTGTTCACTTAAGCAAACTATAAATGAATAATTTGAGATCTTTTATTTTGGGAAGGCTTTTACATTCCCAACAAAAACATTGGAAAAAAGTAAATTACTAATTTTTTATTTTTTTTTGTTTTCTCGCTTTTTGATGTTTTAAAATTTCTGTTTTTAAGATTTAATCTTTCTGTGTTCACAAAAAACAAATTGGATATTTTGCTACCTTATCGAAAAACAAAAAACCAAAAATCAAAAATAAAAAGGAAAAAAGAAAAAATAAAAAATAAAAAAGAAAAAATAAAAAATAAAAAACACAAATCCCCTCAATCCAGATGAACTTTTTTCAAGAACAAAAGCCAGTCTATGACTATCGATCTGAAAACATTCTGTTTCTATTAAAAAAAAAAATAAAAAAAATAATGACAACAAATTGCCAAGAAGAGAAAAGGTGCATCACCTTAAGAAGAATTTTGCCCTCACTAATTAAAGCAAAAATCAATTTCACTAATCAACGATCTCAAGAGGAATTTTTTTCTGATTTGCTTGATTTATGGAAATTTTTATTAAAAGGAATTAAAAAAACGTATCACCACAAACAAGAATTATATTCTCAATGCATATTGTCAATTATAAAAAGAAAAGAATTAAATTTTCCAAGCGAATGCAACCAAATTTGTCAGATCAAAGCAAAAGCAAACATAAAAAAAAAAGTAAAAGCAAAAGCAAAAACAAAAACTAAAACAAAAACAAATGCAAAAACAAATGCAAAAACAAATGCAAAAACAACAAAAACAACAAAAACAAAAACAAAAACAAAAATAAACACAAACACAAAAGAAAGAGAAAAGCAATTTTCTCAAACAAAAGAAGGAGTAAAATTTCTCAATTATCATCGACAAACAATTCTTCAAACACAAAATTGGATCGAAAAAGAAATGAATGGTGAATATTTTCTTCATCCAGACAACCAAGTTATACGCCAATTTTGCTCACAAGTCTTAGCCATGTCAGCCTTTCGCATACTTGATGTCAGGAGAGAGGTAAAAAGGATCATTTCAGGAAGCAAAGTGCAATTGCAAGTTCTTCAACAAAACCCAAGAATTCGAACGGTTGTGTCTTGGGTCAACAAATATGCTAATGATCAAATAAAGGAATTGAACGAAGGATTTGGGGGTACCAACGAAAAAGAGAAGAGAAACTTTTCTCAACAATTATTAGACAAATTGCAGCAACCTTATTTATTTTCTGATAAATTTATCAAGGAATCTAAAGATTCAATGAAGAATAATTTTAAAAATAAAAACAATAGCAACAACATTAGCAATAAAAACAAAAGCAAAAACAAAAATAAAAGCAAAAACAAAAGCAAAAACAAAAGCAAAAGCAAATTATCAAAAGTATTTTTTTCGTTTAATAAGAAAAATCAAAGGCAAGTGAAAAATAATTCTTTCACAATAAAAAAAAAAGACAAAGAAAATGAAAATGAAATCAATTTTCAACGTTCACTAAGCTACCAATTAATTCTCCAAAGGATGAAAAGAACCGAATACCCAGAGTTATCGCATTTAAACCACCCATTATTCTTACTTGATTTTCTTCTTTCAATTGAAAAATTAATTGTTCCAATGGTTCCTTCAAGAGAAAAAAAATATTTATTCCAAATTCCTTTGTACGTGAATTCCCTAAAAGCCTTTGTTCTTTCAATAGCGCATTTTATTAAAAACAAAAAACCAGAGATTGAAGACTATGTTGATTTTTTACAAATAATCATCCAAAACGAATTCTATACAAATTTATTTATCAGGTCAATGCTATTTTTAACTGATTTACATGATCTCCGATCAGTTGAACAAACTCTTGTTTATATCGAATATCTTTTCCTTCAAATCAAATTAACAAAATCAAAAATAAAATCAACTCCAAAAACAAGAACAAGTCCAAAAACAACAGCAACACAAAAGCCAAAAACAACAACCACAACAACAACAACACCAAAAAAAAGTAGCTTAAATTATATTGACGATGAAGAGAGATTTTGCCTGCCTAATTTTTTAGAATTTGATTTAATAGAATATACCATAGAAAAGTTATTATTTTCTGAACACCAGATCCATATATTATTAGTATTATCCTTCATTCATAATCTCTTAGAAATCCTACCACAAAAACTTAATGAAAAAATTTTATATCAATGGCTTTTTGGTGAGCTATTCAATAAATTATTTCTATCACCATTTCCCCAAGTTCGAAAATACTTTTGCGAATTTATTATTTTCCAATTTTTTTGTTTCAACCCACAAAATGAATATAATCAAATCACAAATTTAATTCATTTAGAAATTTTGCACACACACATTAAAGAATGTGAAAAATTATCTAATACAAAATATCATCAATTTGATTCCATTATTGAGTATGCTTCGTTCTGTCAAAATCAGAAAAAATTTCGTAAAATAAAGAAAAATTTTCGTTATAACTCGCATTTAAATAAATTTGAATTCAAAAATTCTTTTTATAAAAATAATGAACAATTCCTCAATTATAAAAATTGTACCAAATCTTCTAAATTGAGAATCATAAACCGCCCTTATATTAAATATGCTTTTAAACAATTATTGCAAGCTCTTGATAAATTTAAATTATTTTATGAAAACATCCAATCACAAAATATTCACGAAAAACAAAACATTAATTTTCCAGAATTATTAGCTAATGATTATTATTAAATTAAATCATTTATTTAGATATTGATATTTAAATAATTTGCGATTTGAATTTCCAATATCTATCTATCTACCCAACCATCCATCCACCCATCCATCCATATTTATCCTTTTTATTTCATTTCGGATCATATTTTATTTTTTCAATTTTTTTATTCTTGATTTTTTTTCATTATAGATTATTATTTTTTTCTTTCGAGTTTTTTATCACAACACTTTCGGATTTTTTTTTTTATTTATTTTTTTTTTTATTACAAAAAAAAATCAAATATTTAAATGAGTATTTTTATGAGAAAAATCAATTTCGGATTTCCAAACCTTATTTACAAAAAAAAAAAAAAAACTTTTTGGTTTTTTTTAGGATTTTTTTATATTGAGCTTTTAGAAAATAAAACAAAACTATTTTCGATTT
Source organism: Anaeramoeba flamelloides (assembly GCA_027625915.1). NCBI lineage: Eukaryota > Anaeramoebidae > Anaeramoeba > Anaeramoeba flamelloides. The sequence goes on along the minus strand of JANTQA010000032.1, from coordinate 2,073,268 downwards.
TTTTAATTTTTTTTTCAGCTTTTTTTTTTTTTTGAATTTCAGGCTATTGGTGAAAACTCTTGACATTTGAATTAGACAAAAAATATTTTTTTTGTGTTTATTTTAAAAAGTATATATAACTGTTGTGCTTCTTTTGAAAAGATTATTTCATATTAGCACCAAACAAAGTAAAAAACAAATTTATTTTTTAATCTGGTCTACAAAGAATATTGTTACAAGCAAACTTAATTATAGTTTATTTTTTTATTTATTTTTTCCTTGGTTAACTTTTCTTTATATTCCGCAAGAAAGTTATAAAGGAAAAAGATCAAGTGACTACTTACTAAAACTGTGAAAGTGGAACACAAATGCATGGGAAACTTGAAAATAAAAACAGATAAAGCTAAAGTTAAAATGACCAACGGTTTACAAACAGATCATAAAAAAAAAGAAAATACAACAATTAAACAACGAACCCCCAATCAAGATTAATGATCAATTATCAAATTAAATTAAATTAAATTAAACAAACCTTTTGTAACTGTGATGTTGGGTATTCTTGATTATGGATATTATTTTTTTTTTTCGATTTTTTCCAATTGCTTTCTATACATCCATTTTAATTTTTTTTTTTTTTTCTTATTCTTTTTTTTCAGTTAACTTTTTTTTTTTTTTTATTACTTTTTAACCTTAAAGGTATTTTTTTTTCTGAAATTTCCTTAAAAAATCATCAAATATATGAATTTTTACTTATTTTTTTAACAAAATTTAATAAAATAACACTTTATAGTGAAATTTATTATTCTTCAATAATAAGAAAATACTACTTTTTTTTATTATTTTTTTACTATTAAATTGCAAATTTAAATAACAATTTGTCAAGAATAAATAGAAAAAATTATTTATTTATTGATATTATATCAGAAATTTGATAAAATTACTTGTATTTTACAATGTTTTATTATTAATTCTACCTACCAAGAATCCTTATTTCGAATTTTTTTTTTGATAAGCAAATTATCTGTTATTTCCAAAAATTTCTTTTATATAATTTTTTTTTCAAATTTTCATTTAGTTTATCTAATTCTCTTTTTGGATAAAGAAAAAAATATAGTAATATTTTTTTCTTCAGAAATCTAGATTTATTGAATGTTTTGTTTTTTTTTTCTTTTATTTTTCTTTTTAAACATTTATTTCTAAACAATTTGTAAAAACAATAATTAAACTTGCTTTACTTGACCCTTTTTTATCTGATTTTCTTCGTCAAGTTGAATATTTTTGAAGTTTTTTTTTTTTTTTTTTTTGATTTTTGCAATTCAACCCTTTTAATTATACTTTTTAACAATATTCTATGTTTTTATCTTGTTCGATAAAAACTATTTGTAAATAAAATTTAGAAAATAAATTTATAAAACACCATTTACATCAAAAAAATAATAAAGAAGTAACATGATATGAAATTAAAGGTAAGTATTTATCACTTTTTGCACCAATTAACAACAAAAAAATTACAAAATGTAGATAATTAATCCCATCTTTTTTATTTATTTGATTTTTTTCATTCATTATTTTAACAAGTTTATTAGGAAACTATATATTTCCAATTTAGCACCCTAAAAATTCAAATTTTTATTTAAATAAAACATCATTTCAGATTTTTTTGGTTAGTATTTGGTTAATTTCAAGCACCCACATAAATATATATCTTAATTCAAAAAAAAATTGAATAAAACCTTGAATTTAATTAACAAAAATCAAAAAAGATAATTATATATTTAATTCTGATTATTTTTGATCTTTTCATAAATAGAATACAATATAATTTTTTTTCATTTCTAAGTATTAATGCCACTTGACACTCTAAAAAATAATTATTCATTTTTGTTCTATCATAAATAAAATTTAAAAATGGTAAATTGTCCTTAATTACATTTTTCATTCAATCACTCATTTTATTCTAAATATGACCAATTTTTTATTTATGATGTTAAAAGTGATAAAATCAAGGAATAAATAGAAAAAAAAATGATTTGATTAATAATTAATTTTTCCATTTATTTATTTATTTTTTACCATTTCCCCCGAGCCGAATCATCTAAATATTGGGAAGAAGAGTTACAAAAGAAAAAGGTCAAGCGGTTACTTGCTAATCCTGATACACTGATACACAAAAGTATGAGTAACTTGAAAATAAAAACAATAAAGCAAACACTAAAAATGACCAAAGGTTAAAAAAAAAACAGATCAAAAAGAAAAATTGAAATTAGAATAACTTAAACAACGGCCCCAAAGTGAACATTCATGATCAATTATCAAATTTTATTAAATCAACAAAAAGTATCTTGACTGTGATTTTGGGAGTACTTAATTAAAGATAGCATTTAGTTTTTTTTTAATTTTTTACCAATTACTACTAATAAACCCTTTTTAAATTTCTTTTCTTTTTCTTTTTCTTTTTCTCTTTTTTCTTTTTTCCTTTTCAATAGTTTTTCTGTTACTTTTTAAAAATGAAAAAAACTGGGAGTGTCTTTCCCTTGAACAATCGTGAAATCTATGATTTTACGTTCAAATTACCTTTGAGGAAATTTAAGTAAAAGGACATCTAGAGTGTAATTTACCCTTCTTCCATCAATAATAAAAAATAATTAATTTTTCTTCAACGTTAATACTCTTAGTTGCAAAATAAATGCAACAAAATTATCATTTAGTTTTCCAAAAAAAGAGTTTTAAATTATGTAAAATTTCAAATTTTTAATACTTAAAAGAAGCATACATTAATAATTCCCCTTTTTAAAATTGCGAACTTTGATGATTTATTTTAATTCTTGAGGTGTGGCTCTTTTGGAAAGCTGAATGAAAATATTGATCTTTTTATTTTACAATTAACAGTATTTTAATTTGGATAATAAGGAATAGTTGTGGAAAAAAAAAAAAATAAAAAAAAAACTGGTTTAATTTAGATCTTTATTAAAAAAATATTCAAAATATTTTGATAAAAGATCAACTATTAAATTAATTATTTTTTCAATTTAACATTTTCAAGTTAGGTTGAAATTTTTATTTGAATTTTAATTACATTATTTTATTCAAAAAAACTTACAATAACAATAAAAAAGTAATAATGAAAGTCAAATGAGAAATTTAACGATTTGGCAAAATTTTTTAATTATTGATATCAGTTTTCATTTTCATTTTGTATTTCAGGTTGTTTATTTTCTTCATTAGGAATTTCCCTCTCCTTTTTTAATTTCCCATTTTCATTCTCTTTTTCTTCTTTTTTTTGTTTTTGATAATCTTCTTTTTTTTCTTCTTTTTGATTTTCGTTTTCCTCTTTTGGCCTTTTTTTTTCTTTTTCTTTTTCATATTCTTCTTTTTTTTCGTTTTCTTTTTCATTTTCATTTTCTTCTTTTTCCTTTTCCTTTTCCTTTTCTTTTTTTTTTTTAACAATTTTTTCATTATTCTTTTTTTTTTCTTTTTTTTTCACATATTTGCTTGCAAGTAATAAAATAGTTTCCACTGACAAATTTTTAATTTCGTCTGATAAGCCAATTGAAATTTTTTCAAGATCGGTAAGTTTTTTATAAACCTGTGAAAACTTGATCCAGTATTGTCTTTCTTCTTGAAGCAATTCTAAAACCGTTTTTAATGGAGACTCATTCGTTTGTTCGTTGTCTATTGTCTTTTCTGATCCAAACATCCCCATTTGTGAATTTTTTTTCAATTGCTCTTGTTGCATTAATTGCTTGTATTGTTTTAACTTTTCTAAATTCTCTTCAAGACAATTTTTTATGAGTTGGGGAAATGAAGGCCTTGTCCAACCCGAGACTCGGGAGTCTTGGAACTTGTCTCGAAGACCATTCCCTTTACACAATTTATCAAAAAATTGTTTTGTTTTGTTTTTTGAATTCGCAAACTCTTCAAGCAGTTTGCGTTGTTCCTTGACCTTAAAATTAATTACACTGGATGGGTAATTATAAACCACATATATTTTGTTGTCCATATTCGTTGTGTGCTGAACGCTTGTTTCTTTGTCTTAGTTCAAATATAAATAATATTGAACAAAAACTTTGAATAATTTAAAAAAAATGATTTTTCGAAATTGTTTGTGAGATTGGATAATTTAGTTTGAGGTTTTGTTTTTACTGTTATTATTGTGAACATGAAGATGAAGAATATACTTGGTGATTGAAAATAAGATTGATTCTTATTATGGATCATCATTTATTTACTTAGTTTTTTTGTTATTAATAATAATTTGATATGAGTTTATTATGGAAAATAAAATGTCAATAAATTGAAAGTCAAACAAAAGGAAAATAAAATTTGAGTGATTTTCATTCAATTTAGTCGTTAAAATAATATATAGCAGGGAAAAAAATACCTGGCATGAAAATAATCCCGGAAAAGCTTTTTAATTCAGAGTATTTGGAAAATTGTTGAGTAATTTCTTTTATTTTCAATCAAATCCTTATTAGAAATAACCAAATTTTTTACGAGCCAACTAATAAACCCACTTAAAGTTCATTAAAGTGGGGGTATCTATAGAATACTCAAGTAATAGTTTGATAACCTAAGGTAGATCAACTTTTTTTGAAAAACACAATAGAGTTTTATCAAGATTTACTAGAGTTTGGAAAATGATAATTTTTCTTCTTGTTTTTTGATTGATTGGATAATATTCTGAACAAATATAATTTAAATAATCATCATTCTAATAAGTGGGTGATTTATAATTTTAAAAATTTGATTCTTAAAAAAAGGATTTGATTTCAAATAAAAGAAATTACTCAACAATTTTCCTTATATTCACAATTAAAAACTTTTCAGGGATTAATTTCAAGTCCAGTATTTTTTTCCCTGCTATATATTATTTTTTCAATTGAATCAAATCTATATTGTTTTCAACATCAATAATAATAATCCCCTTTTCAAAAATTATGACTCATCTGAAATAATAAATTGAAAAAAAATATGTTCTTTAGTATTCAAGAACAACTAATAATAAAATCTGATTTTTAATTCACGTTTAAGTTATTATAAATGTATAAAAACCGGATATTTTAAAAATTAAAAAATATTAAAACCAAAAAAAAAAAAAAAACATGAGTAACAATTTTTGAAATGAGCATTATCGATTGTTACTTACTGAACTTTCTTTGAAAAAAAGTTAAAAAAAAGATTTTTTACAATTATTAAATTCATTTTAAAAGACATTTCCTGTCTAAATTATGTTAGTGATTATTTGTCTTTTTGAAGATCTCTTTTTTTATATACAAGGTCTTTTGCAAAAAAAAAGAATCAAACAAAAAATCGAAAAATAAAATTGAACAAGAAAAAAAAATAAAAGAGAAATCGAAAAAGAAAAAGAAAAATTTGCAAAAATTTGAAAAAATTAAAACAAAAGAAAAGAAATTAAAATGAAAAACTAAAAATTAGATAAAATGATTCTAATCCAAAAATTAGAAAAAAAATTTTCTTGATTAGAATACTGAAACAAAACCTCAAAACAATACCTAGTAACATTATAAAGTGAGTTATAAATTTTGAAATCTACAGCCAGTTTCACTTTTAAGGCACAAACTTTTAACGAAATTTAAGGCACAATAAAAATCTTAAATTAAAGCACAAAATTCAGATTCTAGTAAAAATAAATTGTAAAAAAAAATATTACAAATTTTGTGTCTTAATTTGAGATTTTTTTGTGCCTTAAATTTCGTTGAAAGTTTGTGCCTTAAAAGTGTAACTGAATGTATAATTTTTTTTATTATTGATTATTAAGAGTATAAATAATAAATTCTTATAATTAATATAAGTTTTCTTTAATTTTTCTTGTTTTTTTTTTTTTTTTCAATTATGATAATAAACTGAAATAGTTTTATTTATTTAAAAATACCCCGAAAGTGGGGTTTTAATAATAAATAAAAAAACTTATTTAGACATTTAATCTTTGAGTTATTAACAAAAACCAATAAAATAATTTTGATTGGGCAATTAATTAATATTCTGAAATAATCAAATTAAAAAGTATTTTTTTTTGTTAAAGTTAAATTTCCTAGGTTTTAAAATTATTTTCGAACATTTTTATTTAAATTGTTTGTTTTTTTTTCTCAGTTTTTTTTTGTTTAACAAAATGAAAAAATTGATTGGATAATAAATAAATTATATTTTTTTCCAGTTTAAATAATTATTACATTTTTATTGAAAAATTAAGTTGATTTTTAATACTGAGCTATTCTAGAACCTGTATGTTTCTTTTTTAAAGCGTATTTTGGTTAACTACCCTCATAGACGATGATACGATTTCTTTTCTTCTTCATTGAAAATATATTTTTTTGAAAAAAAATCAGAAATATGTTGAATTTTGAAATTCCAAAATAAGAAAAATCGATCAAACTTTTAAAAACAATAATTCATTTCTGAAAATAGAATTTATTGTCACTTGGGTTTTTTAGTAAGGAGATTTTTGACTTCATTTTTTAATTTCAGGATATAAAGTGAAATTATATAGAATTTGCTATAAAATTTGCTCAAAGATTTTTATAGTTATTGATTACTTAAGGACTTTCTAGAATAAATTCATTGTCAAGAATATTACTTCAAAGAATCGTGGTTTTGCAATTTTGAATCTTGAAATCAATAAGAACTAGAGAATTTCTAATTATGTCAAAGAATTTGAAATTTTTCCTCGATCAGAATTCCTTTATGCAAAGTGATATTAAAAACCAAAATTCAACACTTTGATTTTTTCAAAAGGTTTTACAAGTGAGATAATATTTATTTTAGACAAAAAATGGTTGGGTTTCCGAAAGTAATGCCAACTTACAATCAAAAAAGCGATGAGGAAAAAATTCAAATTCTTTATAATAATTAGAAATTCTCTAGTTCTTATTGAATTCAAGATACAAAATTACAAAACCACAATTCCTTTAAGCAACAGTCTTTGATTATTTCTGTTTTAAAATCTAATTCATAAAAATTAATATATGTATTTCCAAAAATAGTTGTTAAAGACAAATACATATTGTTGTTAATTGAAAAATAATAGGGCATAATTTTAATTCTGCCCCCAAAAGACACATTTCTAAAATAGTTAGTATTCCAAAACTCATCATTTACAACCTTCTGTGTTACTGATTATGAGAATTAAAGACTGAAAAATTATATTATTTTACAAAAATCATTTCAGAAAGCGAAAAGCAACTTTTTAACAAATATAAAAACAAGTGACTAAAAAGTTATCCGAACTCAAAATAATTTGATAAAGTTAAAAAGTTGCACTTTCTGGTCGAGTGTCAACGATACCTTGAAGAATTAACTCCAAGAAGTACTTTGATTTTTAAACTTGAATAAAATAAAAATTCCACAATTTGAAATTATTTGGAATAATTTGTTATTTTTTTTGTTTTAACTTATTCATACCCAACCCATCAAAAGTTTCAAAATGAAAAGTAGTAACCTTGTACTTTTTATTTTTTACTTGCTCTTTGTTCTTCAATTCGCAACAGCAGAAATTGATGAAAAAAATTTTGTTTCTGATTTAACACTTGTGGATTTTGATTATTTTGGTTTTGAAGCAAAAGGAACAATAGAATCGGAAATATCATACTCTGTAAGAGTGATTTTTTTTAATTAGTGTCTTTTTGTTTCTTTTTTTGTCTTACTTTATCGTTTTTTTTTTTTTTTTTATTTTGGAAATCGATGACCGATGAATCATGTGAAAAGCCAGAGAATGATCAAATTTATTATCTAATTTGCAAAAAATCAGAGTATGACTATATAATTTCACTGAGCGGGAATATTGCATGTGAATTATTAGCAACGAATGATCTTGATTGTTATACAGTAGCAAAGATCAGCCAGACACCCTATCATTTCAATGTCACAGTTCAAAAAAAAAACATTTTGTTTTTTCTTTTTGCGAATTGCAATTTGAAAACAGAAATTAGTTACAGTGTATTCTTATCTTCTTTCTTTAGAATTTCTTTGTGTTTTTCTTTGTAAAAGTTTTTTCAGCATTTTAAGCATTTATCTATTCGACATAATCTCCTTTAAACCAAACAAAAAACAAAAAAAAAAGGTTCAGTATACCTATTTAAATCCAAATGGAGAACAACTAAGCACAATTCAACAACCAGCCCCAAAAATATACCTTTCATTCCTTATCATTTTTTCAATTTTGCTTTTGATCTGGCTCAAAAATTGGTTTTCTTTTCGTGAGCAAAAAATCAAATTACATAAATTGCTTACCTTTCTTTTAATCTACAAAATTGCCTCTTTGGCTTTGGTGTACCTTTACTGGAGTGACTTTTCAAAAAACGGTTTGTTTGTTCCGATCTTTTCTCTTTTATTTTTTTCATTTTGGCTTGAATAGTGAATAATTTTTTTTTGAACAACCAAAATCCCCAAATGAAAAATCTCCAAATCAAGAAAATATAACTCACATGACCACCAATTTTATTTATTACTTTTAAGGGTCAATATTATATTTTCTTTGACTGCCGTTTTCAAATTAATAGATGTAAAATTTCATTTCTATTTACCAAAATATTTTCTAAAGTAATTATTAATTCAAAATTATGTTTTCAAATTTTTTTTTTAGTTCAATTTCCTTTTCAAATTTTTTTAACTCATGCCAAAAAAAAAGAATTTTTGGGCCAAATACAAAGGTACCTTTGTAACAAAGTTGATTTTCAAAATGCTATTTGAAAAGGAATGTTTTATTAGAGAGATATACTTTTATTTAGGAATTAGTGTCTACCAATGGAAATCTAAGATATATATATATATTGATTTCTAGAATTCAATTCCCGTTTCCTATCAAAATTTTCGAAAAAAAAAGGAAATTATACGTAAAATCCATTTCAAAATCATTGGCCCATTAAAAATCAAATTTTGAAAATAAATATTTTTTAAATTGAAGTTATCTATTATAATAAAAAATTTACTATTTTAATTTTCAGTTCTATACACGTGAAATATTTGTTTTTTGTCTAAAAATAAAATACAAAAAAGTAAAAAAAAATTGGGAAATTGGGCCATTTATTATGAAATTTAGTAAATATTGTAATTGAAGGTAAATCACATTAATTCTACATGGCCTAAAGGTCTCTAAAATGTCTATTGGTAAAATAGTACTAAAAATTGATCTAATCAATTAAAAATGGATACTTTTATTGGTAAAAAACTCAACAATTTTCGAAAAAATCCGCATTTCAACATAAATTTAAAGGTTGAATTATGAATATAAAAAGAATTACAGTTTTTTTTTTTTTTTTTTATATTGTTTAAGGGAAGAGTTTTTAATTTCTCTTGTTTGCCGTTAGGCTTTTCGGAATTTAAAAGAATTGAGTTAAATCAAAGATTTTACTCCATCCCTTTGAATTCTGAAAAACCACCGTTAGGTTTTCTTGAGTTTTCTGTTTATTTGGAAAATCGATAGATTTTCGTAAGGTTTTTTTTACTTTTCGAAATAAACCGAAAATTTATTAAAATTTTCTGTTTATTTCAAAAAGTAAAAAAAACCTAGAACACTTAACAGATAAAATAGAAAACCTCAAGAAAACCTAGGCACTCTACGGCACTTCCCTAATTCCTAAAAAAATAAAGAATTAAAGTTGAAAAATATCTTTCTTAAATTTGTCTCGAAATGTAGATTAGTTGATAAAAAATTAGATTTTATAAAAAATTCCATAATTAACAAAATAGAATATTTTTAGAAATTATTTTCACATCTTGTAAATATATTGAAAAAACAATCATAGTTAATCGAAAAGAAACTAAAATAACCTAATCTTTAGGCTTTTTGTGTTGATCATTATTGAGTTAATCTTTGAAATTAAAAAATTGTAAAAATAGTTAACTTTTGGTGTTTATAAATTGTTTTTTTTAAATACTGGTATACTATTATTTTGCATTCGATTTATTGATTTGGAAAAAGGAATTATAAAAAAAAATTCAAAACTGATTAACTTTTGTTTTTGATATAAGTAAAAAATCCAATAATTAATTACTCAATAATATTTTTATGATAGATTTTTTATTTGAACCCAAGAGCCATGTAACACTAATACCATTTACCCTCAATTGCAATATACATTAATTGTATACTTCTATATTGGTAGACGCTAATTCCTTAATAAAAGGATATCTCTCTAATAAAACATTCCTTTTCAAATAACATTTTGAAAATCAACTTTGTTACAAAGGTACCTTTGCATTTGGCCCAAAAATTCTTTTTTTTTGGCACGAGTTAAAAAAATTTGAAAAGGAAATTGAACTAAAAAAAATTCTAAAAGATGATTTTGAATTTATCATTATTAAGTTGAAAAATAAAGAGATCCTCACAAAGCCCATTCGACAATTAAAATATTTAGACATTTGATTTGTCCCTTACTCGACATTGAACTTTTGAAGATAAAAATATTATTATTATTTTTTTTACTTTGAGAATAAATTACTGATATTTGAACTTTAAGGATAATTTCATATCGGTTTATTACAATAAAACTCAACATTATTATCCTCTGAGAAAACAATTTTTTGTTATTAAAATTGATTTTTCCTGTAAAATAATTTAAAAATTTAAAAATTTTCAACAATGACTACTTAGAAGAAAAAACAAATAAATTCAAATATTTTTTTACAGTAATAAAAGTAAGTGGGATATTATCAACTAAAAAATTGGAAACAAATATTTTTCAGTGATTAGAAAAAAAAAATCCAACCTTTAGTAGGTATTTTTAAAATTAACGACAATAGAGGTTTTGATGATAACATGCTAATATTCACGATAAAGTTACAAAAATCGTGATAATTTCCATCAAATCGCGATAATATCAGAAAATCGCTCTGATTCAATATTATCGCGATAATATAACAAATCGCGATATTCTATAAAATCGCGATAAATGCCAAAATATCGCGATAAAATAGTAATCGTGATATAATAGTTGATGGGTTTTTGTGCTAATTGAGAAATATTTAATGGATTAGCGTCACCCTAGATTTCTCTATAATCAAAGTATGTTGTAATTGGGTGTAAATGATATTAGTACGCCATGGCTCAAATAGCTTCTGTGACTCTAAAAAATCTTTTATAAGTCTTATTACACAATAAATTATTACATTTTTTACTAATGATCACAATTAAAAAAGTTTCATTTTCGAAATTTTTTTTTTAATTCCTTTTCCAAATCTAATAATAGAAACCCAAATGACAGTATTCTGATATTTAATATTTTAGATTTAGAACTTCCAAAAGTAACTATTTTTATAATTTTTTATTTTCAAAGATTAAATCAATAATCATCAACATAAAAGCACAAAGACTGATTAGTTTTGTTTGCTTTTGATAAAGATACTTGTAGCATCAATATATTTGCATGATTTGAGAAATAATTTGTCTAAAAAAATTTATTCGTTAATTATTTAATTTTTAAAAAAAAACGAATTTTTTAGTAACTAATCTACATTTCGCCACAAATTTAAGAAAGATATTTTGTAACTTTGTAGTCTGAATATTGATAATTCAACCTTTAAATTTATGGCGAAATGCAGATTTTATTCTGAAATTTTTGACTTTTTTACAAATATAAGGATCATTTTTCATTGAAGAGATCAACAAATATTACTACTTGACTAATCGATTTTTTTAGAGACATTTGAACCATGTAGCACGAATTTGGTTAGGTCCAATAACAACATACTTTGTTCCTAGGCTTCTCCGTGGTAGACGCTAATCCCTTAAACAAAGAAATTTTTTTTGATAAAAAATAGATTAGGTGAAAAAAAGTCAATCTTTGAAAAAACAACAAAAAAGATACTTGATCCAACCAAGTATCAGATCAAAGAGTTTTATTGTGTTTTCATTTTATTTGGTTGACAAACCTATCGATCCTTTAAGATCAACAACAATAAGAACTAAAGAGAAATAAATATTTTTTCAGTTAATCGTGGTGTTGCAAATTGAGTTGAATAAAAGACCTTCTAAAAGAACCAACCCTTTATCTGTTCTTTAAAGAATGTGTTCTTGGGTTAAAACATTTTCGATATTCTCCGAAAGCTAAAAGGAGAGTTGGTAAACTTTTCAAAAGCTTTCACAAAATCCTTGCCAGATGATCACCTATTATTAAGATTTTTTATAGATTTGTCTTCTTGTTCTTTTTCTTATCATATCTTCTTTGAGCATCTTTGTATTTAACAGAAAACACAATTAGAGCTTAGAGGTTATTGTTTGACCGATCACCATAAGAAGGAAAATTATTCTTTATTCTTTTTGGCTATTTAAAATTGTGAATGTAACAACTCCATTGTAAGAAAACACATCAATCTTATATTCAAGTGTATTGTTGAAATGGGTAATTATTAGTTTGATCATAAAATTTGTTTGAGATTTTATATTTTGTTAAAAAAAAAATGAAAAGAAAAAAAATTTTGCATTTCCACTACAAACCAAACTCATTCCCTTCATAAAGGTTTTCTGTCTTTCAAAACTTTCAAACACTTGAAGACAGTTCACAACCCTTACAAACACTTTCTGACATTTATTAAAACAGGAAAGTGTTGTAAAAGTCTCTATGGTTTGTAAAATTCAAGATATTTTTTTTAAGATGATTTCAAAAAAAAAAAAATTTCATTTTTTTGCGATAATGTTGAATATCGCGATAAAGTTGGTCTAATCACGATTTTTTAATACTATCATGATTTTATTGTTAATATCATGATAATATATGTTATCATCAAAACCTCTAATATTATCGAGATTAATTAGTAATAAATATTTGATTATTTAAAAAAAAAGTGCCTAGAAGGAACATTTCTCAGAAGTACTATTTGTAAAAATCTTCTAAAAATTATCAATTCTACTTAAAAAATATAATATTCTTTTTAAAAACACACTATTAAACAATTTTGTTTATTGAAAATTGTTTGAAAAAAACTGAAATTTTATTAAAAAAGGAAAATAACATAAATTTTGTTTCAGTCAAAGGGGTGGGAACCAACATTTTTTTTTCAAATATCAATTATTTTTTATAATTAACCTTTGAAAAACAAAGAAGAAATAAGTAGAATAATATATTTCAGAGAATAGTTGATATCTCCATCTGAACTAATAAATCAATATATTTTCTTAAAAATTGAAAAACTCAAAATTCTTCTGATACAGATTGAGAAAAAATCAACAATGTTCATTTTTCTCTTCAATTGAACATCAAATACAATTTCAATAGAAAACAATCTGACTTTTCTACAATCATTTTTACAACTTTCAATAACCTTAGAATAATGGATTTTTTACCAAGCGGGTATATGTCCTGTAATAAAAAATATATTTGAAAATAAAATATATATCTAAAAAAAATCAAAAAAATTAGAAAAAAAAGCAAATGTGAGAAAATGATTGAAATTTTAAAATTCCCGAAATAAATTTCTTCTTCTAATATCAATTCAAACCCTTTAAATACATACAATTCACACATCATAACTGGTCCACTTTGACTGGAAAATGGTTGGAAATGAAATTTGATTGAAAATCTATTGAAAGTTTTGATGAAATTTTATTAATTTTAATTTATTTTATTCACAGGAATTAGACAAGTGTAAAATTGATGCCTCTATTTTTCGAGTTTTTTTGATACAACAAAATATTTATTTTATGAGTGTTAAATCATATGTGTCTTTTGCTACGATTTCTGTATTTTTTTATTTTTTCTTATTTTCAGTAATCGACACCAAAAATAATAATTGACTCTTATGTGAATATTAAAAATTGAATGGGAATTGTTGATTAATAAACTAATAAAAAAAAAAAAATCAAATATAATAAACTGAAACATTTTTTGCTTATTAATAAAAATAATAAAAAATCTATTAATTTGGAAATGAATGAAGAGTCACTTGTTGAAATTTGAATTTAACAAGGTCAAAAAAGTTTAGATACTCTTCTTTTTAATCATATGAAATTTATCCAAAATAGATTTATTTTTAAAAATGAAAATGCCTTGAAATACTACAAATTTTCTTAAACTTAAGGAGGTTATCAATTTTTTTTGCAATAATTTTTTTTGAAAAATATCTGAACAATTTCAAATTCTAAACGATAAAAACATTATTTAGATTTAGAGTAAGACTGAAAAACAGTTTTTAAATGCTTTTTTGAAAGTAAAATTTTTCATATTAAAAAATTAAATCTTTAATATACATCGGGGATTTGGTACTCATTGCCATCAATGAGATTTACTTTTTGTGATTATTTATTACCAAGTGGGTTTTAAAAATTACAAATAGATACACGTCGGAAATAAAACCATTTGTAACTTGAATGATTGGTAGTATTTAGATTTTATCTTTTTTTGATTGAAGAAAATAACAAAAAAGAGAAATTTGATTTCTCAACTCATAGAAAGAATAGTTTAAATTTCAATTTTGATTTTAAAATCGTTTTTTTTTTTTTTTTTTGATGGTGTTTAGTGTTTCAATGAGTAGAGAAAAAAAAGGAGTTGTATTTTTTCAAGAAAAAAATTCAAATGAAATTTCAATTTTTACAAAAAAATAAAATGATTTTTTCAATTTATTTGAATTTCCAAAAAAACAAGCAACTTTGACCCTCTTTGACTGATCTTAAAATTAATTTGATTTAAGTAACTAAAAAATACAGTCAGTTCCACTTTAAGACACAAACTTTAAACGAAATTTAAGACACGAAAAAATTATAAATTAAGGCACAAAATTTCGGATTTTAGTAAAATAATAAGGGAAAAAAAAAATTCCAAATTTTGTGCCTTAATTTTAGATTTTTTTGTGTCTTAAACTGTGTTGAAAGTTTGTATCTTAAAAATGGATCTGACTGTAATCAAACGTTGAAAATATTTTTATTTTTTTTTAATTTTTTGCAAAAGATTCTCGTTTTTTTTTTAAACCAAAATAGTGAATCAAGAGCTGTGTTTTAACAACATTCCAAGCAAATTTCGATGTTTATATCCATTAAAACAAATTCTTTATTAAAAAAAATTATCCCCGTATATAACAGACATATATTTATTTTAATTTTTTTTTAACAAAATATTGTTTTGATCTTTGTTTTCTTTATTATTTTTAAAAAACTATAATTTATAAATTCGATATAGGTAAAGAAATATCATTATATTTTATTATATCATACATTGTAAATATAATATCACAATTTTTGTTTTATGCCGCGCTTCTATTTATTTCGAAGGGATGGTCAATAACAAGGCAAAATTTGCTAAGAAACGAAAGAATCTTAATATATTCAATTGTTCTAATATTAGTAGCGTCGATTGAAATTCAAATCATTTTCCCCTATGATACGATAATTTATATGTTCTTCTTTATAATGTCTCTTTTCCTTTTCTTCCTTTTAAGAATTCTTTTCGTTTCAACAGCAAAAAATATGTACATGCTATCGGTCCAACTATTATTAATTCGTAGGGTTGGAATAAATCCCAAAACAACTCCAGCTTATTCAAAATATAATCTCTTTAGGAATTTTAAAAAATATATTCTTATTTATGTATTATTGGCAATTTTTGTAAGGATTTTTTCTTTTTCTTTTTTTTTTTTTCATCTCTTGCTCCTATTTCTAATTTTCTTCTTTTTACTTCGATTATAAGTCTTGCCCCTTAAATCAGGTAGTAATATTATACACCGCTTTAAATTTACACATGGTATATTTATCAAATTTTTAGCATCCACTTGATTACCTATATTACACTTTTGTGTGAAGTGAAATGTATTAACATATATGTCGTTTTAAACAAGTGATGTACATTTTTTTTTATCCAAATAATTTGAAAAGTATTAAACTTTAATTTAAAAATTAATTTACCAAGAGACACGATAGTAATTTTTTGATTATTATTTAAATTTTTAAAAGTTGGTTTATTGTTTATAGCGAACAAAAATAGTAAAATTTTCCCGAAAAAAAGAAAATCCTATTTCGTTCATTAGAGAAAAATAATTGAGAAATTTAATAATATTTTGGAATTTCCTAATGAGTTAGGACTACTTTTCTGATCAAATGTTCTTGTGATTTTTTTGAAAATAACTATTAAATAAAATTATCAAAAAGTGTTTTTTTAACCAAAATTTTCTTTCTAGACAATTGAAGTTTTTTTTTTTTTTTATCTATAATCCCGATTTTAATTACAAGTTTTAAACATATGTTTAGAATTAACTGAATGAGAACTTATCAAAATTTTGTTGTTTATTTTCGTGATCATTTTAAAGATTGGTAAATAAAATTTACATTTCTTTTTCAGAATTCAATGGATCTACCTCGATTTTTTTTGGAAATTCTTTAATAATGAACCAATTTTGATAAAATTATGATGTTTGATTTTATTATCCCAAATATTTTTAGAATCCAAAAGAATAAAAATTTCAGTACTATCAGTTCTTCCAAAAATTAATTAAAGGGGGTTTATTGTAAAAAATTATATTCACCAATCTCAAAAAACATCTAATAATTTGTATTCTTAGATATCTGAAATAATTCTTTTTTATATACCAAGTCAATTTCATCTCAGTAGAAATCATTTTGAGTATTTTATTTAACTAAAATTTCAATTTTTAAATTAATTTGTCAAATTAAAAACTTTTTTTTGGGACTACCCATTCTATGGAAAAAATCGAAAAATTTGGATAAAGGAATTAATTCAAAAAAACAAAAATAATAAGCAATTAAAGAATAATATTCTTGATATTATTCGAAATAAAGACTCATTATTTATTTTATCATTAGTTAATGATAAAGAAAATTATGACTCTTTTTTTTTTTTTTTTTTTTTTTTTTATTATTTAAGGGAGGAGTTATTAGCCCATCTTGCGTGCCCAAATTCCTAAATAAAAATTTAGGAATATTATTAAAGACCCAAAGATAAGTTTATTATCCACTAATCCCAATAAACTTGATGAATTTTTTTTTATAATAATATTGAAAATATTATTATTTTTTAATATATTAGATATATTAATTTTTTTTAATTCAGATATCCAGATTTTACGATTATTTTCATTGGCTGGACAGTTCCATAGAAAATGAAAATTATGACTCTTTATTAAAATTTCTAAACAAAAATTTAGAAATTAGGGAGAAGTGCCGTAGAGTGTCGTAGAGTGCCGTCAAGTGCCGTAGAGTGCCTTTTTCCAGAATTCAAAAGAATGGAGAAAAATCAAAGATTTTACTCAATTCTTTTAAATTCTGGAAAAGCTAACGGCGGTTTTCTTGAGGTTTTTTGTTTTATTTGTTAAATCTATTGATTTTCGTTAGGTTTTTTTGAGTTTTCTATTTATTTGTGAAGTGTTCTAGGTTTTTTTTACTTTAGAAATAAACAGAAAATTTATTAAAATTTTCGGTTTATTTCTAAAGTAAAAAAAACCTAACGAAAATCGATAGATTTTCGAAATAAAATAGAAAACCTCAAAAAAACCTAGAACACCTTTTGTTTTTACAAAAAAAAACAGAAAACTCAAGAAAACTTAACAGCGCTTTTTTTAATTTAAGAAATTAATAGAAAATTTCAAAAATTTTCTTTTAAATTCTAAAATTAAAAAAACCTAACAGAGCTTTTCCAGAATTCAAAAAAATTGAGTAAAATCTTTGATTTTTTCCATTCTTTTAAATTAAAAAAAACCTCACGGCTGTAAGAGGAAACTAATTTCCTCCCTTCTAAATAAAAAAAAAAAAAATTAAAAACTTTTTAAAAATCAACAGTAATTTTTGACAAATAAAAAAATACAAAAGAAACTAAATTTTCAAAGAGAGACAATAAAAAAAAAATCTTCAAAACTCATAATCAACAACAACTATAACAACATACCCCTTTAAATATTGTTTTCGTTTTGAAATATTTCAAAGATGGGAGGGATCATTACTGAATTAAGAAACACCAAAAATTTAAAATGAGAGAATAACTTTATTTATTTAACTTTTAAAAAAAAGTTCCTACTTTAGTGATCAACACATTAAACAGAAGAAACTCACCCAAGACATTTCTATCTTAAACAAAAATAATAAAATTGTTTCCAAACAGCCAAAAACTGAATCGAAAATTTTTAATCGAGGCAGATTCAATCTTTGTTCCCTTTTTTAACAAATTTCTTATTTGTCTGCTTTAATTTAATCTTAAATATGGAATAAAATATACAGTGAATTTAGTAATGTTATTATTTTAAATATCAAAGTAAAAAAAATTTTTTTGAAAAAATACTCCATACTTTTTTTTTTTTTTTTGATAATAGAATTGATATGATAAATATTTCTTCCTTTCAAAATTGACTTTTTTAAACATTATTTTTTCCCCAAAAATCCACAACCGTATACCATAAATTTCTATTAAAGAAGTTCAGCAAGAGATTCTTGACAAAAAAATTTTTTCTCATTTTTTTTTTTTTTTTTTACGAATTTTTATTAAATAAAAAACAAAATTTATATTTATTTTTGTTCTTAAATTTAAAACAAATAAACAAATATCAATAAAAATAATAATAGGTTTCGTTGGTTGGGTTATTTTTAACTTATTATTATTGGATTGTTATTTTATTGAAACTAATTGTTGATTTAATTCTGTATTTAGGAATTGGTATAACATTTAAACTTCGTCCTTTTAATGATTTATTTGAACAGGCGCCAATAAGAGATGTGGATATTCCCGAAGAATATTTGGTTTGTTTATTCTTATTTTTTTTTTGATTTGAGTTTGATTATTGAAATTGTGAAGATAATGTTTTTTTTTTTTTTTTTTTTTTTGTTTATTTTGATTTATAAAAAAGAGCAATGCCCAAGATATTTATTCTCAGTTAATAGAAGAAGACGACGATGATGATGATCTCCAAGATTGGGAACAGGGAATACCTTTAGTTTGATTTTCTTTTCCTTTTCAATTTTTTTTTCTTTTGAAATTATTTTTCTCTTTTTCATTATTTTTAATGAACTTTGTAAATTTAATCAAATTCAAATAATAATTTTTTTCTTAAAATTGATTTTATTGTTTGTAGCCTAACTATGACGCATATGGAAAAGTAATTGCTATAGAAAATATTGGCAAAGATGGTGATATTGTAATTGGAGAAACAGAATTACAGGAAGTCGAAAAAAAAAAAAATACAAAATCTAAATCTGAAAGTGAGAAATAAAATATAGATGGTAAAGATTGAGATTTAAAATTTTTTGCACAGTTTATAGATATATATATATATATAATTATGTTTATCTATATCCCTTTTTTTTTTTTTTTTTTTCCTTATTTTGTTTATTAGTAATATTTAAAATTACTTTATTTTCTTTTTTTTTTTTTTTGTTATCTTTTTAAAAAATTATTAAACATTAAATTATTAAAACAGTCATAAAGAAATAAAAGATGCAGAAGACCTCTTCTTTAAAAAAACTTTTTGTAAAATGAATTATTTTTAAATTCATTCAACATTTTTTCCTTTGCTAAATTAATCTAGTTAAGAAAAATAAAAGCTTATTCTGTGATTAAAATTATGATAGTAATTATATTTGATTGAATTTTAATTTCAAAAATTCTACAAAAGTTAAATCATAACATCATTTTTTTGAAAAAAAAAAAAAAAAAGAATATTGACTGATTAAAAGTATTATATAATTATATATCCCTTAGAACATCAAATATACTAATTACCTAACCATGAAATCTTAAATTTATTGTATTGTAAAAAGATTCCAAGATATCAAGATAATATATAATTATCTTAGTAAGAATATTTAGTATTTAATAAACCAATAGGACTAAACAATAAAATATTAACCTGAAATTTTTTTCAACATTTGAAAAATTTTTTCAGTTTCTTATGATTTCATTAGTTTCCATTGAAATTTTATCCCAAAAAATATATTTTTTTGAAAAGTTTGTCTAAAAATCAATAACTTTTTCTTTTTAATGGTTAAAACAACAATACTTTCAGTAATTTTTTTGGGGGACTTTGCACTCCCAAAATTGACTAAAATAATTGATTAAATAATTTATTCTTTTCAAAAGATATTTTAATATGACATAGAAAAAGTGTTTTATCCATTGATTATCATTCAATAATAATAACAATATATGTATATTTGATTCCAAATCATTAAAAAAAAAAAAATAAAAATTAAATTGAAAAAAAAAATAATATTTGTTTTTCATTGTAAAATTTGAAAATTTTTTCAACATAAATTTTTTTCAAATTTAAATGTTTTGTCCAATAGTTTGAGTCAGATTAATATTTGATTTTTTTTTTTTTAAATTTTTAGTATTTTTGAATTTTTGTTGTTTTAAATTCTTTTCAGATCAAAAAAAAATAATTGTTAAATAATTGTTTACAGAGTAGTTTTTTAAAAAAATAATGTGAAATCTTGTTTAAGATCTCAAAAAAGAATTCTTTTGTAATTTGTGTTTTATCTTTTGAAAGGGAAAAGTTTAACCCCATTTAAACAATTTATTAATTTGAGTCTATTTTTTTAAATCCAAATTTCTCATATTCCCAATATAAAATGATTAATAGGAATCGATTATTTTTATTAACAATTAATTTAATTCTACTAAGGTGTAGAAATTATTTATATTTTTATGTTGGGAATATTGATTTTAAAAAAAAAAATTAGTATATTATTATTTGTAAGTATTAATAGTTCAATTCAAATCTCAGGGAATAAAATAATTGAAGAATAGGTTATTTATTAAATGAACATTTGATAAAAGTTGAACAAAAAATTATCTCTGGCATTGAGTTCTATTATACCAAATCTTTTTATTCTTTAAGGTTTTAAAAAAGACTTTTTCCGATTCTCCAAAAATAAAAAAAAAATTCAAAATTGAAAAATTTTTTTAAAAAATTATATCCACAATATTCACAAGCACCTTTTAAAAATTTAAATCATTTTTATTCTGAAAAAAAATTAATTTTTAAATTTGAGGATAAAAATTAATTATAATCCCAAATATCTTCAAGAAAATTTTATTTTGAAAAATCAAATTTCATCTTAGAACAAAAACCAAATTTCTGAGTAAAATTTATAAACGAGTTTAAAATATTAATAGATATGATCATCTTTCTTAAAAAAAAATATGATTATTCTCTCTGTTTAATAGAATTTTTTTTGGTTAAACAAAAGAATTATCTCAAAAAAAGTAAAAAAAAACTTTATATTAATATTACTGGCAAAAAAGACTTGTTACTGGACAACAGTAATGATTAAAATGGCAACAAATTCGGTAAAAACCTATAATGATATTTAAAATAAAAAGAATTTAATAGGTTTCTTTTTTCATGAAAAAATGGAAAAAAAAGTATTGATCTAACGAAAAAATTTCTTTTTTTAATAAGTTTTTAGAGCTGATCAGAATCTTTTGACACTTGGTAAATACAAAATTTGAAAGTAGAGAATATCACCAATAACATAATCTAAAATTTTACCCTGTTGTCCTAGATTGCTGATACCTTAAAATATTGATACTGTTCATTTTTTTCAATTCAACTTTTCAGTCCAAGAATTTCCAAAAAGTAAATGGAAGAAAACAACAATAAACTTATCTATAAATTTGAATTTTGGTGTGAATCTAACAACATCTTAAATTCACTTGGATTTTTTTTTGGGCTTTTTCTTTTTTCACTCGCAGTTGGTGGATTTGGTCCTTCATCACTAAACTCAAAAACCGAAAGCTTTCATATTGATAACAACACTGATACTTCAGACAACACCTTTATTATTACTGGTTTAACAAAACTCAACCAATTTCTTTTCGTGAGTGCGTATTTTCATAACAATCGAGACTATGGAATCTTTTCTGAGGTAGGATATGAAACAAGATTATTTGGATCAAACAATTTGAATAAAAATCATCAGTCCACGATCGCTAATTGGAAACAAATAACATCAAGTAATCATAGTCGAACAATTGAGTGCAAAGTATGTGTTCTAATTATCTTCCTAACAGAAAATTTCCTAAATTAGGTTTTAAGAAAAAAAACTATTTATCTATTTTTTTTATTTTTTTGTTTTTTAATTCTTTTTTACTTTCCTCAACCATTCGTAAAACAAAGAAAAATTCAAATTGCACGTCAACTTTAATTGACTTTCAACCATATATCAAATACAGGAATTACAAAATAGAAACTATCACAAAAACGAAAGAACTGTCTTATTTATTTGATCTCACTTATATCAAAGTAAATTTTTCTTTTTTCATAAATTCTTTTTTTCTTTCAGTTTTTTTAAAAAAAAATATAAAAAAGGTTTTTTATGCTGGGGTTATACTACAGTTTTGAATTAACAATTAATTTTTTTGACTCTCTACTGTATCTTTTGAAAAATCATTGAAATTTACCATTTAATTTTTTTTCTTTCATTCAAACCCTTTTAAGGTTTACAATCCCTGAAATTTATAAAAAGGGTTATCTTGTGTAGGGTGTAGTGGCTTGTTAATTTGGTTCTTATCTGATCGATCTTGTGCTTGGTATGGGTTTTAAGAGTGGTTCAAAATGGTAATTTTTGACAATTTATTTTCTTTTTTTTCCCCGAATCCAAATTGAAGAGTGTAAGATTAATAGATTGGTATGTACTTTAATAATGAATTTTGATTTTTGGGTCTGTGAAGAAAATTTTGATTTACTTTTCCGTAAATTAACCAAATGAAAAAATAATATTTTTTAAAAAGCTCCAAATAAAACCAAACATAATAAATCAAAAATTTCAATCAAAAACCCACAAATCACATTTTTTTTTATAACGAACAATTCCAGCCTATCATTCTTACACTCTTCAATTCGGATTCTGGGAAAAAAAAGAAAATAAATTGCCAAAAACTGTCATTTTGAACCACTCTTAAAACCCATATCAAGCACAAGATCGATAAGATAAGAACCAAATTACCAAGTGTTCAACCAACACAATATACCCTTTTTTCAAATTTCAGGGATTGTAAATCTTAACAGCACTAGAATGAAAAAATAAAATTGAAAAATCTAAGTTAGACAAAACGAATAACTTTAAAAAATATTTTATCATTATTAATTAGTTTATTTGCAATATCATTAACTTCTTGGAACTTTAAATTATTGAGGCAATAATATTTCTTGTTGTTAGTAGGAGAAAGATTTTTAATATTCTTATCGAGAAAAAAAAGTGTTTTTTTGAGTGTAAAATTTTTTAATAAATTGGAATATGAATTTTAGTTTAATTCAACTTTCAGATCTTTGCTTTAACAGGTTACCAACCATAAAGCAAAAATTTTCACTTTTTGACATTTTCCAAGAGTATCCTAAAACAACATTTTCTAATTTTACTGTATCTCGTTGCTTTTTTATATCAAAAAGTACTTTCTTAAAAATAATTTATTAATTTTTATTTCAGACACTAAAATAAAATGCCAAATAGAATGCTAAGTTGAATTGTCTTATAAACTTTGAGAAAATTAAAAATTTTACATTTTATTCCTGTCTCAGCATTTTATTTTGGCATTTTATTTTCTCCTCCAAAATTATTAAAAATTATTTTGAAGGTATGTATTTAAAGAATAAAAACCAATTAAAACCAACAAAAATAAACAATATATATTTCTTATCCAATTGAAAAATAATCAAAAAGTGAAAATGTTGACTTCTGGTATTAAATATCTTACCCTAATTGAACTTTCTCTAAAATTTAAAAGGAAATAGCAATATGTGTTATATTATATTAAAAAAAAAAAAACAAAACAAAAAAAAAGATCCAAAACTATCTTCAGATCTATCATTTTTTGTTTGATTTATTGTGGAATATTTTTGAATTTAAACTGTTGTTTTTAAAATCCTGATTGGTTCAAGAAAATGTTTTAACTAAAGAGAATTAAAAATATTAGAATGTATTTAATGATATTCATTATCTTTGAATTTTTATTGTTAGTTATGTCTAATACGATAATACGTTGAGATTCTGATGTTTATGTCTTAATTGATAATTATTGCCAATGTAAAAGTTCGATCAACCCGTCAACCAAATCAAAAGCCAAAAAAAATTATCTTTTGATCTGATAATTGGTTTAATAACTTTCTTTATAGTTCTTTAATTAAAAATTCTTTTTTTTTTTTTTGAATATCTTTTTGATCAAATTATTATTTTTTTCATTTCTAATATTTTTTATTAGCCAAAAATTTATAAAGTAAGAAATTGGAAATTAATTTTGAATTCTATTCTGAAGGTCAATATCATGGATTATGATTTATTTCCATTTAATAGAATCTCACAATTCCAAATAATTAAATATTTTTTAATTAAATTACGAATTGAAATAAAAATGATAAATTAATCTCTTGTAAAAATGTTTAAAATAAATTTAATCTGAACTCAAAAATTATTTTTTAAAATTTGACAAAATAATGAATTTCAAAGATAGAAAAGGTATAGAAAAAGATATTTTTTGATTTTATTATTAATATATATTTTGTAAAATTGATGAGTTGAAGTTGAGTAAATATTTAATAAAAAGGTTTTTCATAAATCCAATAATAATTTAAAAGTTCTAAAATAAGAATGTATATTTTTATTTATGAAAAATCAAAAGAATTATCTAGAAAATTATCAGATACTTTTGCAAGATAAAAACGAAATGTGGTTTATTATTTTATTAACGATTTAAATAAGTTGCTAAAACGAATCAAGAAAAGACGAATAAGAAAATGAAAAGAATTTAATTCATCTAAACTTTGTTTCAGTCAAAGGGGCTCAACCTTTTTTTCAAATATCAATTATTTTATATAATTGACCTTTGAAGAATTAATAAGAAATAAGCAGAATAATACACATCAAAAAATTGTTGGTATCCGTCTGAAAGAAAACTAATTAATCAATGGAATTTCTTAAAAATTGAAAAACTCAATTTTCTTCGGGTTTAATTGAGAAAAATAAGAATGTTCATTTTGATCTCCTATTGGTATTTGAATAATAAATAGGAAACAATTTTAACTTCATTTTTCATACTTTTCTTTTAGAAACCAAGTCCCCAAACGAAGTAGGTTGGGATTTGTGGTCTCTATTTGAAAAAGGAAATGAAAATGAAGTGAAAATTTTTCACATTTATTAATCAAATATCAAGATCAAAGATCCAAATAAAATTCCAATAGAAATCAATATGATTTCTCAACAATCATTTCCACAGATTCAATAACATTAAAATAACACTTATTTACCAAGTGACTATTGATCTTGTAATAAAAGAAATTTTGCAACTGAATTACGTGTATCAAAAAAAAATCGAAAAAAAAAAAGCAAAAATGTGAAAAATTTTGAAAAATTCCAAAACTAAATTTTTTCTTCTAATATCCATACAACCCTTTAAACACATGTAATTCACTCATTACAACTGTTCCCCTTTGACTGGAAAATGGTTTAGGTTATAAAGGATGTTATTAATATTTTAACGAGTTTTTATCAAAATTTATAACACACTTATCATATACTATGAAAATAATATTTTTATTCAGGAATAATCAATTTTGAAGCAGAATCGATCCAAATTACATATTACAAATAAAGGAAGAACATTTGGACTTTTTTAATAAATTATTATTTTGTTTCCTTTTTTTTTGGCTTTTGTTCTTTTCTTTCACAAGAGTAAATATGGAATGTTGTAAAAAATAGAGTTTTTACAATTTTCGAGATAAATAAAGAGTTCCATACAATTACCCACAATTCGGTAATAGTACAAAAAATCACCATTTTGATTTTTGGGATCTAAATATAAAATCGTTTGGTAAATAACCAATACTTTGTTCAAAAAAAACTTTTTTTTTAAAATTGAAAGATTGGTTTTTACGAAACTATTTTTTGATTAAAATTATTATTAGTCTATTAAAATAATCAGGTATTATATTTACTAAAACCAAAATTGTGTGTAATTGCATGGAAGTCTTCATTTATCTCGAAAATTGTAAAAACTATATTTTTTACAACATTCATATTTACTCTTGTGTTTTTCTTTATTTTTTGTTATCGTCAATATTTTATGTTTGCTTTTTCAATCATAAAGATGGTTTAGGCATCTCCTTTCCACGAATAATCGTGAAATATATGATTTTACGCTTAAATTTCTTTTCATGAAAATTAATTAAAATGAGTATCTAGAGTGTAACGTACACTTCTTCAACAATAATAATACATATTTCTTCTTAAAATATTATTTTTCTTTTTATTTCTTTCCCCATTTAATAAAAAAACAAAACTTAAAAAAACAAAACAATAGTGTGAATTTTTAAACTTAGATTTGATGTATTTTGAAATAATATTTAGATACATTTTTGTTGTCGTTACAATTGTCTTTATGGTATATTTAGTTCGTGTTACAAAAGGGATTGCTTTTAAAGAATTCACCTTACCACAAAAATTAATTTCAATTCTATTAATACTTTTACTTTTAAAGAATAACCCAATTTATCCAGCAATTCTTTTAGATAACAAAAATGTCATCAAAATTTTTGATTTTATTTTTTTAACCACATTTAGAGTATTTTTGCTCGTCTTTTGGCTCATATTTTTTGAGGGGTTTGTGGAGGTAACTTTATTTTTTTTAATAGTTTTAAAAAATAATTAATTTATTTAAATATTTAATCAATAACTTATTTATATTAAATGATAATAATATGTTGAAAATTTTAACTTCTATAATAATAAAAAAAACATAAACTCAATATATATACTCAAAATGTAAAAATCAAAAAAAAATTTAGAATTACTCAAAAAAACCGTTCCTTAAATATTATTTACCACGTATTTTGCCATTATTTTTGATGTGGATTATAATTATAATTTTGAATTTTGTAGTAATTGCTGAGGAATCAAAAGATCCTTTACTCGATCAAGATAGTGATATTCGAGGATTTCGTGGATTTCATATTTTTGTTGATATAGTTTTGATTGGGTATTGTGTATGGACGGTTTTAGCTACAATAAATGCAATAAAATTGTTGATAATTCAATTAAAAAATGGTAATTGGAAAAATTCATATGCTAGAATGAAAGGCTATTCCTATATTCTTTTATTTAGTTATTTTATATTGATTTTTGGCAATGTGATATATTTTAAAAAATTTCTTCCAAAGTTTACATCAAGTTCACTTGAATTTTTATTAATTTATACATTAGATACCGGGTATGTTCTTTTCTTAGCTGTTGCCTTTTTACCAATTAATATAACAATAAATTTCCGAAATAATACAAACGATCAATTAAAACAAGAAGAAGGTCGTCACAAACCATTAAATCAGGATTCGAAAAATCGATCTGAATCTGGATATGGGCTTGAGAATAATCAAATTGGCATTATCAACGAAAAACGAGATCATTCAAAAAAGCCTATTGGTGATGGTGAAATATCATCAGAAATTGAGCCCTCTGATTTAGAATATGGCAATGGAAACCATGAGAAAAATAGAAAACTGAAAAAAGAAGAATTTATTGTAAAAAAAGATTCTGAAAATGAAGAAATTGAAAAAGGTGGCTTATTGTCTTCAGAAAATTCAGAAAATTAAATCTTTAAAAAGAATTTTATTATGGAATTATAATCCTATGAAATATTTTTAAAGATAATCTAATTAAATATACGGTAATATATGCTTATATTATAAACTAAACTAATTATAACATATCCTGATTTTAATCTCATTTTTTTAACTTTTTTCAAAGAAGTGATTTCAGAAGTATGTAAATTTTCATATTTATTTATTCGAAATTTTAATTGTAATAATATCACTGATTTTTTTATTTTTATTTTTTATTTTTTTAATTTTCAAATTTCAAATTTTTATTAAAAGTCCATATAAATTTTTTGATAATAATATAAACCCCGAAGATTCTGAATTAACTATCAAAAATCTTAATCTTCCAATTTAAGTTCCTGCAAAATCAGTAATTATTTTATTTTTATTTATTTTCTGTTTAAATTGAAATTTTTAGAATATTTATTTATTTTTTTTTATTTATATTTAAATTGGTAATAAAAAATAATTAGTTGAAAAAAATCTTAAAGAATATCACAAAATCAATTATAAAATAGATACATTTTAACAGTTTTAAAAAATTCAATTTGGTTAACATTACTGAAAAAAATATTTAATGAAGGAAAAAAGAATATTGAAACTTTGAAAACAAAACATCATTTGCTGCTCTATTTGAGAAAAGAATAAAAGTTAAATAGAATCAGAGTTGAATGTTTCCTTTTTTTGAACATTTTTTTTGATTAAATGTTTAGTTTTATTAAATTGTTTTGGGAAATGAGAAAATGTTTATAGGAATGCTTGGAATTAATCAAAGAGTAAACCAAAATAAATAATACATGTTATAAGGCGTGTTTTTTATACAAATCTTTTCATTTGAACTAAACAAGAAAGATCACCTTAATAATTAATCTTGTTAAAATGAAACCTAAAAACAAAATTTTTATTATAATTTAAGAAGTTTTGAATTTCTCTTATTCGCATTAAACTTTTCCAAAATTTAAAAAATTGAGAAAAATCAGATCTTTTACTAAATTCTTTTAAATTATGGAAAAGTAATTTCTAATTTTTTATGTTTATTTGGAAAATCTATTAATTTTCTAACCAAAAAAAAAGAATTAAAAAAAAAAAAAACAATTTAGTTTTTTTTTTTGATTTGAGAAATTAAAAGAAAATTTCATGATTTTCTTTTTATTTTAAATTTTAACAAAAAAACTAGATACTTGATAGTATTGACTGCACTTGATGGAAAATTTTTTCATGGTTACCAGAATTAAATTGAATAGTGTAAAATCTTAGGTTTTATTCATTTATTTAAATAAAAAAACACAAAGTAAGGTTTTTTTTACTTTTTAAGAAATTAAAAAAAAACACAAGTACTTCCCTAATTACACAAATTTTTCTTTAGAAATTTTAATGAAAAATCATAAATTTCTTTATCATTAACCAATGATAAAATAAATAATGGATCTTTCTTTCAAATAATATCGAGTACATTATTCTTTATTTTTGTTTATTATTATTGTTTATTCCCTTGATCCAAATTTTTCGCTTTTTTTTTTCAGAGGATGGAAAGGCTGAAAATCTTTAAAGTTTTTTTTTCAACTTTCAAATTATACAATTATATATAAATATCATTGATCACAAATTTTACTATTAAATACAAAGAATTGTTTACAATATTTCAAAAATTAGATAAATAACAAAAACCAGTTAGATACAAATTTTTGACTTTTTAGAAAGTATTTTATTAATTATTCATGTTTTTCTTATATCTTGATGTGTAATTTATTTTGTTAATATTTATAGAAATAAAATTTTGTAATTTTATTTTGTGTTAGTTTTTGTCAACCCAATAAAGAAAAAATTATTTTTCAATAATCAATTATAAAATTTTTGATTAGTTATGGATCGTATTACCTTCACAAAAAAAATAAAATTAACTTTTCTTTAATATGTCCTTAATAAAATTAACCACTATTTTTTTCTCATTAATATTTTTCGAAATCTTGCTTTTAACTTCATTCAATTAAACACTGTATAAATTTTTAGAATAAAAACACTCTCAACTTTTGAATATCGAAAATAATTTTTGAAATTACTCTACACTTTTTTATTTTTTTTGATAAATTAGGGTTGAGAAAATTTTGAATTCAAAGAAGTTTATATATTAAATTAAGTTATTTTCCAGAGAGTTTATCTTTTTATATAACTTTTTTTTTAATTTTACCATTTAAAATAAAAAAACATTTGAAGACCAAATTAGTCCCTTTTGTGAAAAATAAAATTCCCAGAATTTAGAATTTGTTTTAGTTAATGAGTTAAAACAAGAGACTGTATATAAAAGTATACCTAATTTCAAGTTTGAATTCAATCATTTTGGCAAAAAATGTTTTCAAGAAAAAGTTAAATGGAAACTTTATTTATTTTTATTTTTTCATTTTGGTTTTTTTTTATTTTTTTAATGAAAGGTATTTGATCACTTTTCATTTTTTAGTGTTTTTTGGGTCGTGGGGACATATAATATCTCCGAAGAAAAAAAAAAAAATTTAAATATTTACAGTCAGTTCCACTTTTAAGACACAAACTTTCAACTAAATTTAAGGCACAAAAAAAAATTTCAAATTAAGGTACAAAATTCAGATTCTAGTAAAAAAATTTTGAAAAAAAAAAATTCCAAATATTGTCCCTTATTTGAGATTTTTCTGTGCCTTAAATTCCGTTGAAAGTTTGTGCCTTAATAGTTGAACTGACAGTAGGTCAAATAATTTTGAAAAAGAATATTATTTCACTTTTTTTTTGTCTTCACATACCTTCGACTAAATATTGATCAATTCAAATAATTGTTTGAAAATATTTGCTTACTTTTCCTTTTTTTGGTAATTTTTAATCTTAGATTTGAATAAAGCATTTTATTGGTTCCAATGTTTAGAAACTTTCCAAAATATGTTGATCCACAAATTATTCTTTGTCAAAAACTGATTTAAAAGTAGAGTTATAAGATTTGTTATGATGGAATTGTAACTAAAAATTTCTACTTCTATTTTTTAGAAGATATCAGTATCATTTTTTTATGACCTTTTACAGAGACAGTCTAATTAAACAATGTAATATACATATTCTTGAGTTTTAGAAAATACCAAAACCTTAGCCTTTTCTATTGATACAATAGTTCCCGTAAAGGGTATAAATTTCGACTTGATCGTCTAATCGTTTCTGACATTTTGGTTGTGAATTTATAATTCTGCAAATAAAAAAAAAATAAGAGTTAATCAGTCTTTACACAACCTCAGGTTTTTTAAAATTCAAATGAACTTACAATGGTAAAATAGATTTCTTTGAAAAAAGATTGCTTGTCAGTTATTCAAATAAAAACAAAGTGAAAATATTTCCTCTTTAATGATCTAATCACAGAAGAATTCATAAAAAAAGAGTTTTCAAAGGATCCTAATTTTCAAAATAGAATAGATTTGATTGTGCGTATAAAATATTTGGGTTGTATTTCGAGTCTAACATTGAACAGGCAATAAAACTTTACAATTTTTGTGTCTTGATCGTTGTTTAAATTTTGAAGGTTTTTTTGTTTGTTGCAAATTTAAAGAATGCATATCTTTTCTTAATCTGTTAATTGTGATCTTTGAAAATAGTACACTATAAACAAATGCATTCTTAATTCTTTATAAAGATTGTTATGTTTGTTTGAACTTTTTAGCTTCAAAAATTTTTTTGTTGTCAAATTTTATGATTTGATAACAATACGAAGATAAAAGAATGAAAAAAAAAAACCAGAAAAGAAAAAAACAAAAATTTCCCAAGAAACGACGTGAGTCTTTTATTTGAAATTGTTACATTTTATCAAATTACAAAATAAAAACTATCAGAAAAAAAAAAATTGTTGTAAAAAACAAAAATAAATAAAAGTAAACATGGAATTACAAACGAAGATCCTTTTTCTATTTCTCTAGTATTTTAATTACATTGTCTATATCCACCAGTAGGCTTTCGGATTGTTTAATATTTTTGTTTAACTTGTTTATTCTTTCTCTATCTTCTGTGACTGCTTGTTCTAAGAGGTCAAAGAAATTTTCGCTTTTGTCTTTGGGTTTCTGAGGATTTTTTTTGTGTTCTGATCTTTTCTTCTTTTCTTTTTTACTCATGAAAAAGTCTTTTGATATCGAAAAATAAAAATTACTAAAAAATGAATTAATAAAATACGAAAATATTAAGATGAACAATAAAAATCATTTCTTTCTGATCTGATTGATTTCAACAAATTGTTTTCCTGGTTTAATTCTGTTACACACCAACTCATAATATTTCAACAGTTAAGGGAGATCAACCAATTCTCAAATATTACTTTAATTTATGATTGGATTAGTCTCAATAAAAGAGATCTCTCAAAAGTAAAGTAGGTTTATGATTGAAGGTAAAACATATTTGTAAACATTCTCTAAAATCTCTCTAAAAATTTGATTAAGTTAAAAGAGTAGATTAAAAATTGATTTCCTCAATCAATTGAAAATTGGATACCACTTATTAGAAAAAAAATCTAAATTTATCACAAATTTTTCGGCTGAATTATCAATTTTAAAACTCCAAGGTTAAAAATTAAATTCCTAAAATTATTCTCAAAATCTCTATTATTTTTAAAACAATTCAAAAAAAAATAAGAATCAATGATTTTAACAAATTATTTCCATCTGTGGAATTATATTGGAGACAAAACTATCTTTTATAAAAAGGAAACAAAACCTAAATTCAATTTTTAATATTAATCATATATGAGTTAAATATTGATATTAAAAAAATGAAAAAAAAAAATTATTTGGAGGTTCTAAAGATGAATTATTAAAGACTAGAATATTAATATTTTCTTTTTCTATTTATCGATCAATACAAGTAAGAAAAAAAAAATAATTTCCAGAATTACAATTTTTAATTCTACTCATTGTTTTTCAAAAATTTAATAATTTATTGTATATTAAGATTTATATTAGATTTTTTTGTGGCATTTGAAATCCTGAGTAACAGATTTGATTTACTATTAATAACAATATACTTTGATTATAAATGAATTTAGAGTAACACTAACTACTTAACAGATAGACGGGTTTTTAAGAATAAAAAAATGTTAAAAATTCCATTTTGAATCACTTTGAAAATATATACTAAGTCAAAGTTCGATAAGTTAAGAACCAAAATAACAAATTGCTACACCAAATACAGGATATTTTTTTAAAAAAAGTTCAGGGATTTTAAACCTTAAGGAAAGTGTGATATTAGTCAAAGAAATTATAATTAAATATTTTTTTTTTTTTACTTTTTTTCCATTTTTTACCCCAATTACACTTCTTTATATTGAGAAGAAGAGCTACAGAGTAAAACTTCAAGTAATTACTTGTTATACTGAGACACTAAAACACAAAATTTTATGTCACTTAAAAATAAAAACTGAAAAGCAAAGGCAAAAAATCCCAAATAGTTTAAAGAAAAATCAGATTAAAAAGAAAAATTAAGAAATTACAACGATGAAAGAAATACAATTAAACAATCATCCGCAATGAACATTCATGATCAATTATCATATTAAAGAAATTAACCATAATTATCGTGACTGTTATTTTAGGTGTACTTATTTGAAATAATATTGTTTTTTTTAACCAATTGTTACTTAGATACCCTTTTTGAATTTCTTTCTTTCTTTTTTTTTTTCTGTTTTTTTCTATTTTGATTTTTCAATTTTGAGTTTTTATGAATTAAGCACAATAAAACAATTGAATATGTCACCCCCTTAAATATATGTGAAATCTATAATTATTCTATTAAATCTCGTTTACCGAAATTCAAGTAAATTGGTATCAAGAATGTAATTTAGACTTCTCCAATAATAATAAGAGTGATATAAAATTTTATTACAGAAAGAAATATTTTATTGATTTATAAGCCTGATGAAAAATAAATTACTTGAAATTTTTGATATAATCAACTAATAACAGACTATTAATAGTTCTAGATAAACTTATTTATAAAGGAATTGAAGAGTCTTGCGGTTTAATATCATATTCTAAATTTTGTTTTCAAAAAAGTCTATATAAAAAAATGTTTTTTTCAATTTAATTTTCGAATTAGAATAACTTGAAACTGGTAGTTAAACTAAAGAATTTTTAAGGTTGAAATTATTATTAAAAATTGTTTCAATACAATTAATGACATTTTTTAGAGAAAACTATAATCTTGATAAATATATTCAAAATGAAAAAAAAAAAAAACATTTCAAAAATGACTGTATCATAAGAATAGGTGGTTAGGGTTTTTAGCAAGGAAACACGTTATCACCTTTTTATTTTGATTTATCTGCCATTTTTTAATTAAAATAATAAAATTCAGTTAAAAATATTTAAATTTTTGTATATGATTTTATTTTGATAATTGAAGGATCAATATCAGCAAGTGATAAAAAATTAATAATAATCTATAAAATTATTCCAAGAATTTGGAATGAATCCAAAATATTGATCAAACTTTAAAATCAAAAAAAATTTAAAGTGAATGTTAAGGAATTTTTTTAGATAAATAAATACATTTACAAAACAATTTTTAAAAAAAGTAAAAGATACTTTTAAAAAATAACATATTTTTTAACTAATTGTGATACAAAAAATATAAATCTTAGTTATTATAATTAAAAAACTTCAAATCGGTTTGTATTAGCCAATTATTTTATGAATTAGTTATTTTATATCTAACCCAAAAAGATTTTGAACTTAATTCGGGTTTTGGATAAATAAAAAAGTGACAAAATATCTAAAAATTAATCCACATTTCCAAAGGAGAATCGATAAAACTGAAGCAAAAGTTTTGATCAAGTCAGAATTTCAATATAGAAAGATGATTTAACCCTAACAACATAGAGTTTCTAGGTGTTTAATACATTGAATGTGAATTTTAATTTTCTGAAAAAAAAAAGTTTAAATTAAAATATTAATGGGAAAAGTAGAAATTTATAATTTGATAATTCAAATTTATAATAGCTAGAAAAAACTTCATAATAATACTTCTGGCCTGAAAAGATCAAGAATATTTAAAAAATAATTAGGTACAAAAAAAAATTTCAATAAAAAGTTGTTTTTTAAAGTTATAAAAGTATTTTTAAGATCTGTATAGTGCCTTCAAGTACTTTATAGTACAGTAGAGTGTCTTATTTTTTTTTTTTTTTTAATTTAATACTTATTTTTGTTTCGGAAATCTATAATTTTTATTAATCAAAAACAAAATTAAAAAAAAGTTAAATACCCTTTTCCAGAGTTCAAATGAATGATCAAATTAAATATTTTACTCAATTCATTTAAATACTGAAAAATTTAATGAAAAATTTCCTCAATTAATGTTATGTATTGAGATTTTTCTTCACATTTTATGTTTCATATATAAAATCTATTGATTTTACAAATAAACAGAAAACTCAAGAAAGGCAATTACATAGGTTTTTTTAATTTGAGAAATAAACTGAAAATTAAATAAATTTTTGATCTGTTTCATATCAAAAATTAAAAAAATCTAATAGATGTAAAAGGAAATTAATTTACTTATATCATAATATATAAAATATTAATAAATAATCTTGTTTCAAAACCACTTTTCAAAGATTTATTCTTAAATAATAGTTTGCAGTTGCTATATGTTTCTTTCTATTTTCATAAATTTCAAACTATATCTCAAATTGTATCAAAAAAAAATATCCAAATATTATTTTTTTTTAATTATTTGTAATAATTGTTTTATCTTTATTGGGATAAAAAATCTAATTTTTTTTTTACATAGTATTTTAAATGTGTGTAATTTCTTCAATTTGAAACTAATTGTTTAATTTATGTGCAAAATCCTTTTAAAACAAATTGTTTTCTTTTAGTACAAAGTTCAATTTAATTATAATTACTCTAATTTGTGTTTTTTTTTTTTTTAATACTCTAAATTTGACAAAGTAAGAATTTTGGAACATTCTTTTTAAAAAAATACCTCATTTGAGAAATGAAAAAATGAATAAAAAAATCTTTGAGATCTCAAACAGGGCAAAAGTGAATACTTTAAAATTTTACTAAGCTGTTTACAAAAATTTAATTCGCAACAACCATTCTAATAAGAAATTGAGTATGGTTCTTTGGAACTGTTTTAAAAAAATATTCTTGTTTTTGATTGTTGATTTTTTGGGATTGATGTTACTTCATGTGTTGATTTTATTTTGATAAGGATTAGGTACTCATAAAAAAACAGATTAATTTTTTTTAATATGTTTCAGTTAGTTATTTTTCACAGTTATGACTCAACCCTTAAAGAATTTAAATTACTCTGATAAGTAAAGTATATAGACATCTTAATTGAGAGTGTTTGATCCACTGTTAATCCAAATGAAAATGATAACTTATGGATGGACTTTCTAAAAGTATTCCTAAGCGACACCACAAATACTAGTGAAATTCCTGACAATGGTGATTTAGTAAGAAAATACTTTTATTTGGAGTTTGGCCAAGATCATAAGTTTCTGTTTTTATCACATATAGAATTATTTTTCACAAATTTAATAATTATTCCTAGAAATGACTTTATCAACTCAAAAAAGATGATATAATTTTATTCACGTTACAAAAAATCAAAAAAATAAAACATCTAATTGAATTTTTCACTTTAATTTTTTGAATGTTTATTAACTTTTTAAGTAGTTACTTTAACATTAATTTAAGCAAAACTAATTTTTATTTTTTACAACTTTTTTTTATTATTGATTATTCTGATAGTCTTAATTATTGTGTCTTTTTAATATTTCATATGAAAGTTGTCAGATTATCAGCAACAAAACATAAATTAATGATATTCCACCTAAAGTGATAAGATAAATTAATCACTCATTTGATGATTTGTTATGAAAATTCTAAATATTCCTAATAATACCTACTATACTTTCATTTTGGTAAAGGATCTTAACATACTTTTTCCAAAGATGAAAATAAAAATTTTTACTAAAAATAGAGTTTTCTTTTCTTTTTATTTTTTGTTCTATTGTAAATACCCTCTTATCACAGAGAATCAATAAAGAGTAATATTGATATATGAGGAAATTATTCAATTTTACTGAGTTATTAGTACTTTTGTATTACAAAATGATTAAATCAAAAAATAATTAAAAAAATATCTTCTTAGGTGTATATGTAATGTTTTGATAAGTTAGGTTTTTGTGTCAAACAAAAAAAAAGCCAAAAAACATTGTTTTTATTTAAAGAATTGAATTTGATCTTTGGATTAAGGATCTTCAACCCTTTACCAAAATGAAAGGGTTATATTTGTAATGTATGTGAAGAAATTATTTGTACCAAAAATGAAGGAAAACATTTGGAGTGTATTTGAACAATTCACTCAGAACACTCCCCCTGAAAAATATTACAATTCAGGAGAAAATCTTCATTTTTTTATAAAGTTTCAATTTCTTTTCAAAAGTCAAAACATCTTCAAGAAAAATGGTGCGTGTTTCTGTTTTACATGATTGTTTATTAACAATGAGAAATGCTGAAAAAAGAGGAAAAAGACAAGTCCTGATTAGACCAGCATCAAAAGTTATCATCAAATTTTTACAAGTAATGATGAAGCATGGTATGTCAACTTTTCTTATTAAATAACCCTCACTCCTTTTTCTCTTGATTTGTTTAACTTTTTGTACTTTTTTTATATTTTTTATTTTGCTTTTTTTCTTTAAATTTTCTTTTTTTTGATTTGTGGATCCAAACCTTTTTTTTTAAAACAAACTATAACCAAAATAAAAAGGTTACATTGGAGAATTTGAAGTAATTGACGATCGAAGAGCAGGAAAAATTGTTGTGAACCTAATTGGAAGAATCAACAAATGTGGATGTATCAGCCCAAGATTTGATGTTAAAGTAAAAGAGATCGAAAAATGGGTTAATAATTTGTTACCATCTAGACAATTTGGATTCATTGTTTTAACAACATCTTATGGGATTATGGATCACGAAGAAGCAAGAAAAAAACACACTGGTGGTAAAATTCTTGGTTATTTCTATTAAGCTAGAATTTGAAATACAAGACACAACAAAAATCATTGTTTTTGTTATTTTGTCTTTATTGAAAACTAAAATCGCCAAACAAATCATCTTTTTTTGGAATAACAATTTCAAATTAGATTTTTCAAGGAACAAAAAAAAAAAAAAAAAAAAGTCAGAATCAATAGACAAAACAACAAAACACTGGACGTTGAACATCAAAAAAATAAATGTTATCCTAAATTGAAACTATCTTACAAAAGAAAAACCAATTCGCAATTTTAATTTTTTATTTTCTTTTCCAAACACCAAAATAACATTCGATTGGATCTGTTAACGAGTTAATACATCCGTTCCAACCTATCACGAAAATTCAAAAGACCTAGAAATTAATTTTTCGATTATAAAATTTTTTTGTGTATAACAAACCATAAAATGGTTACGAAAGTTTATCTTTTCCCATTTAACTTTCAAATACCACAAGACAAGGAAAATTTTTTCAAAAAAAAAAATCTCAAAATTTTGTATTTTTGAAATACACTCATAAAATAAACATTATTATACATAACAATTTTCAAAAAGGTTTACAACTTTAATAGATATTAATAGGAATTGTAAAAAAAAATGAAATTTTTCAGTAATATTTTTTTTCATTTTTTAATTGTAAAATTTTTGAATTTTTTTAATTGACCTATTAGAGACATAATTTTCAAGTATTTTTTTAATAGTCTAAAAAGAAACATATTTTTCAATTTTATAATGGCACAAAATATTTCAATCAAAAGATATCGCTAAATTAAATTGGAAATCTGATTTTTTATCTGTTTTTGGAATATTTTTTATCGTTTTATTTTTTTCCATGTTTGGGTTTTTTATCTATATACGTTCCCGATTTTTTTATGCAAATTGTTTTAACATATATTCTTTTTTCAATCTTAGTATTCAATCAAAAATTTATTCATTTCAACTTTTTTCATTAAAACAATACCCCAAAAATAGGTGTTTTTTTCAAAAGTCGGTATTTTTGAAAAGGGGAGTATTCGGATTTCCATGAGTTTAAAAGCTATCCTTTTTTTATTACATAAAATTATGATAACTTTAAAAAAATAATTTATCAAAGAAGTATAACTAAAATCCAATTTATAGTTTTGACTAACTTTCATTTTCGGTGTTTAAATTTTCCTTTTAGTGTAGTGTCTGATCCAATTTATTAGTTTTTGAAATTGACAAACAAATTAAGAAAAAAAACTGATATTAAGGTCTACGTTCAGACCCTTGAGGGAGTTGGGTAATTGTGTTATTTCACTTTTTGCTTCTCACAAAAAAATTTTCACAGGGAAGAAATTGGACAAAAAAAAAAAAAAATTTTTTGTAATCTTAACCTTTTCAGGCAAACTTTTTTTCTTTTTTTTTCAATGAAAAGGAAAATTGAAAATAACAAAAAAAATAATTGCAAAAAATGGCTTTTGGGGATTTTCAAGTGCATTTCAAATTTGAGAACATTTCAAACTTATGAAAGCATTTGTAAAAAATAGGTAGAACAGCCCAAGAAAATCATGTGAGTTCGGAAAGTTGAAATTGAAATTCTAAAATATTAAAATCAAAATTTAGCATGATCTAACAATGTAAAAATTGTGAAAATTGTTGAAATTTTGAAAATTTCACCTTTTTTCTACAAGAAATTCTACTTGGACAAATAATACTGAGATTACATAACTTATTCAAGGGTGATTTTATACATTATTTCACTGTTTTCACCTAAAAATGTAGTCCTTAAGGGCCAAGTCGTTATGGTGAAAAATAACTTTTATGATATAAATTCTTCAGTTTTAGAATCAATAAATATTTTAATTCAAATTCCAAAAAATTCTAAAATTGTAATATTTTGATTTTCCTTAAATCGATATTCTTTGAATTCATTTTTATTGATTAAGATGTTGTATTCCAATCTCTACAGAGCAGAAAAATATCAGTAGACAGAAAGCCGAATATAAATGATTGAAATTGAAAAAAAAAATATCACAGTTTCTATAGGTATCTAATACCAATTAAAAAAATAAACAAGTGTGTGGTGTATAATAAACTTAAATTCAAAATTATCGATGCAATTAAAACAGTTTCAAGTATAACACGATTCCAGTTTCCATTCAAATTGGTAATAATTTTGATTTCAGCAAATATTTTTATCATTTTTTGTCATTTCAGTTTTTTGAATTCATTTCCGATTTTTATAATTAAATAATTTGTTTCCTTTGGTGGAGTAATTTTTTTAGAAGGATTAATAGCAGGTAAAAATAGAGTTTATACGAATTGAAAAATCTAATAAAATTCTTTTTTGGTATTTAACCTTTGATCGATCAGTAATTGTTTGTCAGATTTCAACAATTAGTAAAAAAAAAAATTTGTTATACTCTCACTCCGAAATTCTAGATAGACCAATTTTTTTTTTTTTTTTTCTTCTTTTAGGTCGATAAAAATGGTTAAATATAAAAACATTAATACTATGTAACTTAAATGTGATTTATTATTTAGTAAGGAAAAAAACGAAAAATTATAAGACTCTTAATATTTTTTTCTTTTCTTTTTATTGTAGAAGATAAAATTAAGTTCCAAATACTTCTAATGACTGTGTCTAGCATCTCTTTGAAATAGAAGATATAAATTTGTCACTTCAAAATTCTCTCTTCATAATATTACAGGATTAAATGTTTCCAATATTTAACCCTTAACAATAAAAAAAAAAATCAAAAAAATTGAGAATTTTTTTACTTTTTTTGTTTTTGGGCTTGTTATTAATTTTCAAATGGGGTTTTTATTTTCATTTCTAAAAAAAAACAAAAGAAAAAAACAAAGTAGAAGAGAAAGAAAACTTGATGAATATTAATATTTTAAAATTATTCAAAATAATTTTTTTAAGAAATATGAAAAAAATGAAATAGCATCTTGGCCAGTAACCAGTCAAAGGGGCATAGTTGTAATAGAGTTGAATTTCACGTATTTATAGGGTTTGAATAGATATTAGAAGAAAAAATATTATTTTGGAAATTCCACAATTGAAATCATTTTTTCTCATTTCATTTTTTCTCATTTTTTCTTTTTTCTTTTCAGAAAACTAAATAGTTTTTAAAAGTTTTTTTTTATTATAAGATATCGAGCCACTTGGTAAAAATGTGTTATTATAATGTTATTGATACACTGAAAATAATTGTAGAGAAATGGTATTGATTTCTATTGGAATTTTATTTGGATCTTAAATTGAAGATCAAAATGAACATTCTTGTTTTTCTCAATGAGTATCTAAGAATTTTATATTTGAATTTTATCCAATTTTTAACCTGGCTGAAACCTTCTCTATATTAGGAAGAAGAGTTACAACGGAAAAAGATCGAGTGGTTACTTGCTAATACTGTGACTTGAATCGAAACACGGAAGTATGAGTAACTTGAAAATAAAAACAGAAAAAGCTAAAGCTAAAATGACCAAAGGTTTAAAATATGATCAAAAAAAAAAAGAAATTACAACAAGTTATATAACGAACCCCAAATGAAAATTCATGATCAATTAATAAATTATATTAAATTAACCAAAAGTATCCTGTTTGTGATTTTGGGTGTCCTTAATTAAAGATAACATTGTTTTTTTTTTTTTTTGGATTTTTTATCAATTGCTTCTTATAAATCCTTTTTAAATTTCTTTTTTTTTCTGTTTCTTTTTTCCTTTTTTCATTTTACGATTTTTTGCTTTTTCTTTTTAAACATAAAAATTTTTTTGGGTGTGTCTTTCCCTTGAACAATCGTGAAATCTATGGTTTTACGCTTAAATTACCTTTGAGAAAATTCAAGTAAAAGTACATTTAGAGTGTAATTTACCCTTCTTCCATCAATAAAATAAAATAATTTTAGTTTTTTCAATTTTTAAGAAAATCAAATAATTTAGTTTATTTTTTTCCATACTTATATCAACTATCCTTTAACATGTATTATTCTACTTATTTTTTTATTTGTTCTTCAAAGGCCAATTATTTTCTATAATTGATATTTGAAAAAAATGTTGGGGAACATTGACTGAAACAAATTTTATGAAGAATTTTAATAATAAAAAATGTAAAACCAAGTTAAATAGATGATTAAAAGAATTATATCTCAAATAACTTGGTGTCTATGGAAGCATTTGTTTCATATTTTATGAAAAAATTGCAAGAAGAAAAATGCACTTGATATAATTTAAATATTTTCTATTAACTCTTAACAATAAGATTACAAATTATTATTATTATTAACACGAAAAATATAATATAAAAAATTAATATTTAGAAAACCTTTTTGATTTTGGGCTTTTATAAGAAAAATCATCATTCTTATACAAAGGCTTTCTATTTCTTCTGTGGGGTAGATTGAATTTTGAATTCTTATATTTGAACTTTTTTTTGGAGTGTAGGAAATGCTTTGGAATATAAGAGGGATGTCTGGAATCATATTTAGAATTAACTTTTGATCCGAATGGTTTCTTGTTTGTATTTCCAGGATAATATGTTTCTTTTGATTGGTAATAATTTCTCTGATAATATTGTTCTTTTGGTTGGTAATTATTCTTTTGATAATTATCAATTTCAGCATTCCAACTAATCGAATGACTTTCATTTGTTGAATTCCGATTGTTGTATGAGTTTTTGTTCCAACTATTTTTAGTTGCATTCCAATTTTCATTTGGATGTTGGTTATCATTTGAATTTGTATTTGTCTTCCAATTATCATTTGCATTTTTATTATCGTTTGAATTTGAATTAAAATTCCAATCGTTTTGATCATTTGATGAAAATTGTGAATTTGATTTTGTTGATGACAAATTGTTTTGTTGTTTCCCAAAA
This sequence comes from Anaeramoeba flamelloides, assembly GCA_027625915.1. NCBI lineage: Eukaryota > Anaeramoebidae > Anaeramoeba > Anaeramoeba flamelloides. The sequence goes on along the minus strand of JANTQA010000032.1, from coordinate 2,030,887 downwards.
TTCCAACCACTTTTATTCCAATCAATTGAATCATTTTCATTTTTTGAAACCCAATCATTTTCTGAATTTTTGTTCCAATTATTGCTATTTGTATTCCAATCATTATATAAATTCAGGTTATTCTTTAAATTTAAATTATTATTGTTATTTTGATCACGAGAAGAAAATTGAAAGTTTTGATCATTTTTCTTCCAGTTTTTATTCTTTGTATCCCATTTTTTTACATTTTTATTCCAATTTCCATTTGTATTTTGGTTATCATTTGAATTTGTATTTGTCTTCCAATTATCATTTGCATTTTTATTATCGTTTGAATTTGAATTAAAATTCCAATCGTTTTGATCATTTGATGAAAATTTTGAATTTGGTTTTGTTGATGACAAATTGTTTTGTTGTTTCCCAAAATTCCAATCACTTTTATTCCAATTAATTGAATCATTTTCATTTTTTGAACCCCAGTCATTGTCTGAGTTTTTGTTCCAATTATTTTTAGTTGTATTCCAATTATTATTTGAATTTTGGTTATCTTTTGAATTTGAATTTGCAATATTTTGTTTACCATTTTTAATAAATGTTGAAGAATATTTTGTTCCTGTTATTGCAGATTTATTTAAAAATTGCTTAGATTCTGATGATGACACATAAGAAGATGAGTATTTGTGTTTTGGTTGAGTTTTTGTATATCTTGAAGATCTTAAATCTGATTTTTTTTTTGAATCTGATGATTTTTTATAAGAAGATGATGGATAATTTTTGGTATATCTTGGAGGCATGGATTTTAATTGTTTTACTGAATCTGATTTTTTGTTTGATTCACCTGACGATGGTACATAAGAAGATGAGTGTTTGCTTCTTGGTGGAATTTTTGTATATCTTGAAGATCTTGAATCTGGTTTTTCTTTTGAATCTGATGATTTTTTATAAGAGGAAGATGGATAATTTTTTTTTGTTGATAGAGAATATTTTGTTTCTTTTGCTTTCGATTTTTTGTATGGTCCATTGAGTGATTTATAAGAAGATGAATATTTGTTTCTTGGAGGAGTTTTTAATCTTCTTGAATGATTTGTATCTGATGGTTTTGATCCTGGAGAGCTTGATGGTGTATAGCCTGATGGTGTATAGTTATTTGTCTTTGGAGATGTATGTGGTTTTGGCTGTGTTGGATATTTTTTTTTTGTTGAAGAGGAAGAAGAGGACTTGTATCTTTTTGAATGTGGGTGTAAATTTTTTGATGTTTTTGACTTTGGATATTGAGAAAATTTTGATCTAGGATAAGAATATTTTGATTTTGAAGAATATTTTGAAGAATGTCGAAGTGATTGTTTCTTTTTATGATCTTCTTTGATTGCGTTTTTGTCATACCGTTTATCATTTACATTCCAATTTTTATTCTTTGAATCCCATCCATTGTCTGAATTTTTGTTCCAATTATTTGCATTTCTATTCCAATGATCATTTGCATTTTGGTTATCATTTATATTAAAAGTCGAGTTCCAATTATCATTTGCATTTTTATTATCGTTTGAATTTGAATTAAAAGTCCAATTATTTTGATCATTTGATGAAAATTTTGAATTTGATTTTGTTGATGATGAATTATTTTGTTGATCTCCAAAATTCCAATCATTTTTATTCCAATCAAATGAATCATTTTCATTTTTTGAATCCCAACCATTGTCTGAGTTTTTCTTCCAATTATTGTTATTTGTATTCCAACTATTGTTTGAATTTTGGTTATCTTTTGAATTTGAATTATTCGAATTAGCATTCCAATTATTAAAAGAGGTATCTTCTTTAAACTTCTGATTCCGATTCTCATTCACATTGGATGACACATTCCTTTTATTTGAATTGCCATTTGGAATCTTTAATTTTCTTTTAATATTTTGATCCAATTTTGGCTCTATTGGGTAATCCATTCTTTCAACTTTCTTTTCCTTTTTTCTTTTCTTTTTTTTCTTTGATTTCATTTTTAGATTTATTATACTTTCCAAATTATTAATTATAGGTGTACTTTTAGGTTCATTGCCAATCCTTTCTAAACGAAATGACAAATTTGTCAACAATAAATTTATAGTTAAATTGCATTTGTTAAATGTATTTAATAATTTATGTTGAGTCGATTTGTTTAATTGATACATATTTGATAATGATTTACTAACATAACCACATCTTTGTCGATCAAGATCTTCTAAAAGTTCAAGATAATAGCTATTTTGGTCAAGATGAGTAGCTATAGGTGTTTGGTAATTGATATATTGATCATAATTGATAAATTTATTATTTAAATTTGGTGTTATTAAATTTGATAAGATCAATTCTAAATTTTCAATTTTTTTTTCTTTTCGTTTTTGGATTCTTGATAAAAAGGTTTCTTCTGTCCCAAATCCAATTACATTTATAAATATATTTGCTTTGTTTGTTATATTATTATTAATAACGAATAGTTCCCTATTATTATTATTCTTTTTGTTGTTGTTTTTACTGTTGCTGGTCAGGATATTATTGTTAGCCGTTTTATTCATATTCTCCTTATTATTCCTATTCTTCTTATTCAGAACCTTATTTATATTTTTTTGATTTTTCTTCAAATTCTTTTGAATTTTTTTTTTGGACTTGATTCGATTCTTGTTGTTCTTCTTATTATTTATAATTTTGGATGATTTTGAATTTTTAATGTCTTTTTTTTTTTTATTAGAAATAGTTTTTTTTTTTTTTTTTTTGCGCTTGGTAATTATGAGGTTATGTATATTAATTTTTTTTTTTTTTCTCAATGTTTTGTTTTCAATGTCTTGAATTAATTTCCGTTTTCTCATTTTACTATTTAATTCTTCTAAATTAATAATAATTCTATCAGTTTTTTTATGATTAGGCTCATAATTTTCGTCTATATTTTTATTTTCCTTTTGATTTGTGATTGAATTTTGATTTTGATACCGAATTATAGATTTTGATATTGGTTTATTTTTTCCAATCAAAATTGTTTTTTTTTCAAATTTTTTCACTTCCTGCTCTTGATCGTTGTCAATATTCGGATTAGGCTTTTTGCTATTGACCACAAATTTAATAAATTCATTTTTTTTGTGATGCCTTAAATACAAGATTTTTGATTTTTGGTTTTCTGTTAATAATTCGAAATACCCATCACCAATTTGTTGAAATAATTTTGTGGAATTTTCAATCAATGGGTTTTGTTTCTGAAAATCATAAAGTAGTTTTTGTTTATTATAATGATACATTTGTGAATTTTGGCTAAAGTTAAAGTCGTGATCAAGGAAACTATTAGCAAGATATTGATATTTTTCAAAATTGGAATATTCATTCTCTTGATCATTTATTCTTTGAATTTTCTTTTTTTTCTTTTTGTTTTTGTCATTGTTTTTGTTATTGTTATTGTTTTTTGTTTTGTTTAAGATTTGGTTTACGTTCTCTTTATAATTATTTGGAATTACATCTTCTTGATCTGTTTCAAATTTCAAAAAGTTGAATGTTTGATTTTCCTCCGATGAAAGTATTTCATTTTCGCTATCTATATCGATCAGAACTGAAGTGTCTGAATCGCTTTCACTTTCAATATTTATAAAATTCTTATTTTGTGTCAATACCTGAGGTTGGTTCTTTGTTTCAAAGAATTTTTTAGACTCTTCTTTTTCTGAAGAGGAAGAGTCCTCAGAATCTGAAAAGGAAGAAAAAGAACCAATGTCATCTGAATTCGATCCTGTACTTGAGGGTTCATTTGAGCCTGAGCTTAAACTTGTGCTTGTAAATCCACTTGTGCTTGTTTCTGTGTCTGTTTCTGTATCTGAGTATGAATTTGTTTCTGAAGAAAGAACTAAATCTTTAATGCTTCTGTTATTAGATTTGGATATAAATAAGATTTGGAGACTTGCTTTTAAAGTTCTACCAACAGTAAAGAGGGTTGGTTGATTGAATTTGTTTATACACTCTCTACAAATCCAAACACTTTTTATTGGAACTAGGTTGTATTGTGTCTTTTTGTATTTTCTTTTGATTTGGATAAACAAGGATTTGAAACAAGGTGTTGTTTGGTTGTTTCCACAAGAACAAGAATTATCCATCCTAAGAAAAAAAGTTTTCAAAAAAATGAAATCAAATATTCATCATATTTGGTTCAAAAAATATTACCATAATTAAGGAAGTTTTTTTAATCCATAAAACTTTTTTTTTTTGAAATTGTTCCTCATTTTGAAATAAAAAACAGGCTCATAATATAAAAACTATTTAAAAGTTTAAAAATTTTTTTGCCATGAAAACTTTGAAAAACTTGCAATTGGGACCAACTTTTTGGCTTTTTTAATTATCAGAAAAACGGTCTCAGGTTTTTGAAAAGTAAGTAAATAATAATAATTTGGATAACTTTATGAAAAATTTCAAAGGTTATTTAAAATGCTATCAATTTTTAAATCAATTTTTAAAACGTTTTTGTTCAACCTTGAAAAAACTTTTCTTCAAGTATTTGAAATTTGAAAAATGTCGAAATAAGATCAGAAACTAACATTTGTAAAGAAAGGACTCTTAGACTGAAAGTTTTTAAAAATCCTTGAATTTATTTGAATAATTAATAGAAAAAACTTTTAATCTGTCTTTCTTTATTGTTTCTTTTTTAAATCAATTTTCCTAAGTAGATTGTAATTTGTAATCTCTTTTTCTTTGGTGGTTTCTTTCTTTTGTTTGTGTTTGTTCAAACTTCAGAATACTCAATCAAAATTAGATTAAAGTAAAAAATAGTAATCATAATTAAAAATTGTATCTTATTTAAGGACTACTTTTGCAATTTACCAATTTTTTCAAACACATTTTGTTCCAATCTCATTTAAAAAGTGAAGGAATGATCTTGGAAATATTCTTCTATTTGGATCAAATAATCATTTTTTTGTCATTTTTTTATGAAAAAAGAAAGAAATTTGGAGATACCTAAACTCAAACACCTCATTAAGGAACCTGAAAATGAAAAAGAAAACTAATCACCATTTTCTAAACTTAAAAACACTTTTCAATAAACAACTTTTAAATCTAACTGTCAAATCTAAAACCCGTCATTTTCTGAAACACGGTAATTCCATTTTTCTGATCAATTGTAAATATTAGTAAAAAGTCAAAAATATACTCCCATTTTACAGACAAATAATCAAATTACCCAGCAACTTATAACCGATCCAATTGGGGTATTAGTTAAATATTCTGAATCCATCATTTTTAACTCTTTGGTAAATTCAGAAATCAAAAAAAAATCCAAAATTTGTAAAATTAATTGAGAACATGACTGAAAATTGAAAATCAAATTTATTGCGATTTTCCCTTTAGATAAATTCTAAATTTATTAGGAATCATCTTTATAAGAATTATTTTGTTACATCATTTATGAAATAAGAGTTTTATTTACTTTAAAACTTTCTTTTAATAATTTTTTCAAAATTTTAAATTTCTATTGGGAACCTTAGAGGATTTATTTTTTGACAAAATGGTTTTCATAATTTAATGAAAATTTACAATAATCAAACACCTCTCTCAAATTCAAAGTCTTTTAAATATTTTAAAAGTATGAAAATGTTTTTTATTTCAAAATTTAAAATGAAAAGTGGATTTTCAATTTTCAGTCATGTTCTCAATTAATTTTACAAATTTTGGATTTTTTTTTGATTTCTGAATTTACCAAAGAGTTAAAAATGATGGATTCAGAATATTTAACTAATACCCCAATTGGATCGGTTATAAGTTGCTGGGTAATTTGATTATTTGTCTGTAAAATGGGAGTATATTTTTGACTTTTTACTAATATTTACAATTGATCAGAAAAATGGAATTACCGTGTTTCAGATATTTCCGGGTTTTAGATTTGACTGTAAATGATCGTATTTTCAATGATTTTTGATCATTGGATTATGTTGTATTTTTACATTGTCTCCACAAAGAATTAAACCGTCCCAACCCTACTGAGAAATATTATAAGACATAGAAATTGGTTGTCCAATTATAAAATTGTGTTTTTTGAAATAGAAAATTCAATTTCGATAATAAGATCAAAATTTCAACTTCTCTTACTTCATTCGAGTTATTTTTTTGTAAAAAGCAAGATAAAAATTAAATTTTCTCAAGATAAGAAATCACAGAAATCACGGAAACTTGAAAGCGTTTTTTGATCATTGCTTTTAAATTGTTTAAATCTGAGATTATAACAATTTTCGAAAATGAAGATCCACATTAATATAAGTTTTTTTATTGAAATTAGCCTTGCCCCGTTTTCTCCAAAAAAAGTGCAATTTTTTTTTTTTTCCATTAAAGAGTGGGTACTAAAAGTCCACCTGTTTGCCCGAATCCCTAATTTGAATTAGAGATATTGTTGAACCAAGTGAGAGCTGGTCATTTCTCCCAAAAATCGGATCTGCTCCATAAATTGAGAGGGATTTTGTTCCAATTCCGTTCAGTTTTATAATAGTCAAAAAGATTCAATTCGGTCAAACGATTTCCTCAAAGAATTAATGGTTCTAAGAAGCATAAGCCCGATTTTTAATTAAAATTACACCGTGGTGGCTATTTGAGAAAATGGTAAACAATAAGAAATAATGGTTAAGGGGATAGAACCCCGGCCTTCAGATTGTACACTAGGCTGTGTTACCACTTGCCCATACCGGTTCTCTAAAAAGTACAATTTTTTGTTTTTTTTCGTTTTTTCGAAATTTTTTAATGAATAGATTTTGAAATAAATACCATTGCCATTGGTTCAATCTGTATAAATATTAATATTTTATTTTTTATGACCAATTTATGAATAGAATAGAACCACTAACAAAGATATTTTGTTTATAAAAGGTTAAAAAAAAATGACCTATGTTTTGGAAATACCTTATCCCAAAATATTTAATTTTCAAAATTTGTAAAAAAAAAAATTGGAGTGAAAAAAGAAAAGACGATAAACCCGAACTGATAAAAGAAATTCAATTAAATAACTTTCTTAACCTTAATAAATGAACTATTTTTTTTCAAAAAAAATAATTGTTAAACTTAATTGTTGACAAAAATAAAAAATTAATTTATTATGATTTATTTTCAATATATATTTTTTTTATCTAATTTCTAAATCACAAATCAATTCATTTTAAATATTATCTCCTCTTTCAATTTTATTTTCTAATTTTAATTTTTTTTCCTTTTCCTTTTCATCTTCCTTTTCTTTTTCTTTTTCCTTTTCCTTTTCCTTTTCCTTTTCAATTTCTATTTCTTTTGCTTTCTCATTTTCTTTTTCATCAAAAAGTTGAATTTTATTTTCATTACCCTTTTCGTTTCCATAAACCACAATTTCTTCTTCAATTGTTTCATTTCCATTTCCATTATTATTACCATTTGCAATTGGCTTTAATTCTTTTTTTTCAATAGTTTTATTTAATGTTTTATTTTTATATTTAGATTTTAATTTTGAATAATTTATTGTTTGGTTATAATAAGAATTCGAGTATGTTGGCTCTATTCCCAAATTTAATGATTTTAATTTTTTTGCGATCATTAAAGAAATATTTGGAATACTTCGAATTGCACTTTGTATTGATCTGGAATGTAATCTATTAATGACTACTCTGTTTATTGAATAGGTATTGCCAATAGCTAAGGATAAAAATAATATTGAAGAGAGTAAGCAATGTTTGGGTGCGTTCTTGATGGTAATGAACTTAATAAGCAAATAAATTGAAAGATAGAATTGAAGCAAATTCATAATTATTGTAAAAGGTAATTGGACTTTTAATCTTGAATAAAAATGTTCAACGGGCGTATCACTATTTATTGTTTCTTCAATCGACGCCTTGCCGAGCGCGCGCAAACTTGAAAGGTGCCATTTTTGAGAGAAATGCCGAAACAACTGCGAAATTGATGTATATATCGCAAAGGGATAAAACCTTGATGCAAATATTTCCTGAAACGATTCAAAAGGCCAAAATAAAAGAAAGGCTGTGAGGAAAATTGAAATATAATGATGAATAATCCACCAATTATTGATATTAGATCCATTCGCTTTTAATACCGTCTCTCTCATGGTTAATGATAAATAATAATAAAATGGGAAAAGATGATATGGTATCGACAAACACTTTAGAATAAAGCTTACATTTAAGAGATATCCTGAAAACATCACAATGCTAAAAAGCCCAAAAATTATCAGCATAACCATTTTGAAATCTTCATATTCAATTTTGCAATTTACCCTTTCTGTATAATCCGTAATATAAAAGGTTACATTCCCTAAAAAAAATGATAAAAAATTACTGTACAGTTATTTTTTAAAAATAATATGATAGATAAAATAACAAAAATAAATGAATTAAATTCTATTAATTAATAAAACGATAATATGTTTTTTCGCGACTAATTCCAAATTATTTTGAATACTGATAAATTCAAAAAAATTTCAAACACTTTTTCATTCAATTTCCATTTTATCAAATCCAATAAATATTCTTTCCAGAACAATTCTTTGCAAAGAATATTTGGAATGTCAAACAATTTTACAAAGTTTCGTAGTATTTTAACTCTGAAAATACTTTATTCAAAACTTGTTAGTTAAAAATTTCAAAAATGGGAAATCAAACAAAAATTTTAAAAAAAGTTATTAGAATTTATCAGTATAGATAAGCCATTTCCAAATAAAAATAAAAAAATTTATTTTAATATACTTTGTTTAAACAAAATTCTAATATACTATTTAAATATTCAAAGTTGTTCTTCATCGTTAATTGATTTTTGATAATAATTCAATCAATTTGTTTATTTGTAAAACATAAATAAAAAATATTAGAGTTTCTGATCACGATTGTATATTATATTTTTTAGGCGTGAAAATTGGTGTTTATTATTTTCTTTTTGATTGAAAAAACCGTTTTAATAACTTGTTAAATCTCAACAAATTTTCAAATAGAATTGAAAACATATAACTGCATTTTATTGTTTAAAAAATTATTTATGACTTTGTTAAATTTCCAGTTTTTTATTGAAATTGGTCGTACATTGTTTTCTCCAAAAAAAGTGCTATTTTTTTTTTCATTCTTTGAAAATATTTCATCCAACATATTTTGAAATAAATACATTAGTCATTTATTCAATCGATATTAATATTAAACTTAATTTGATATTGTCAATTAATGAATACTTTCATTAACCAAGATGTATTTTTTATTAAATGTAAAAAAAAATGCCCCACTTTTTTGGAAATACCTTAGATATTTATCTGATGGTTCTTCTCATTTAGCAATAAGACATTATTGCTTGCTTCATTTAAAAGTTTTTTATCAACAACAAATGTGTCTTCTTCACTTCTCGGATTATCATGAATAATCTAATCACAAGAATTTATATAAGATATTTTTTATTTGCGATCGTTAAGAGTACATTTTTATTTGATCATAATACTTTCAAATAAATTTTTTAACAATGAAAAATGAAACAAAAAATAAATTTTTATTTTTTAGCTTGATTAAATCTCGCTGATTCTTTATAGGTGTTGCCGAATTGATTTGAGAGTAGAAATCCAAAATAAAAAACATCCTAACAACCCTTGAATCTATCTAAAAACCATAACTTAAATCTAGAAATTATCAAAATACATTTTAAAATTCTTGTGTTTTTTACTACTTTGAGAAATCACAAAAGCTAATTTATTAAGGTCTAATTACCAATTTGTTGTTTTAAGATTATAATCCAGATAAAAGAATAATGTAGCTCTTTAATTTAACAATTTGAAAATGAAAACAAGGTATATAATTAATTGATCTAAAAGGTTTTATTTTTTTTTATTTTTTATTTGGCAAAATGGAAACAATGAGTTCCATATCATTTCATATTTTCTATGAGTTTATAAATGCAATTTCAATTCAATAAAAAAAATATTATTGAATTTAAAAATACAATAATAAGTGTTAAGGAGATTTTGATTTTTTTCTTTAACCTGTTTTTTCAAAAGTTCTCACTTCAAATTGAAAATATAATTCAAGGGAGTAAATACATTTTTCAAATTTTGAGAATGAATTCAGTTTAAATGCAAAACTGAATTATTTAAATCATTTCTAAAACCAAATACATCAATATTTTTAATAAATATGAGAGTTGAATGTATCCTAGTATAATATATTTTCATACAAATTAAAAAATGGAATTCAAAATAATGAAAAAATTGAGCTTGAAAAAAATAAAAAAAAATCATTTATTTCTCGATCTTATCTGTAAGCTTTGATACAATTACTCATTCTTTACTTCGGTTTTATTTTTAATTCTGAATGGAAAAACTTTTTTTTGAAATATTTTTTAGAAATAAGTTACTTTTTATTTCTAAAGAATTTCACAAAATGGAATTTAATTCCATATTTTCATTTAATTCATTTAATTCTAGATTTAGTTAAAGAAAATAGGTTGTTTTTTTTGAATTCTTCTTCAGAAATATAGTTTTATTGGACGGATTTGTTTGATTTTAAAACAATTATATATTTTCCACCAATTTGGAAAAACTCTTAATAATTCTGAATTCTGATTGAAATTTTTTGGATATTTTCTTTTTCTTTAAGTTCAAACTTTTGTGGTTATTTTTTGATTTCGATAATTCAATCCCCTTTCACTTTAATCTTTGAATCAGTATTCTTTATTTTGGCTTAATTTGATAAAAATATTGGAAAAAATAATTTTGAAAACAAGTTGGTAAAAAAATATTTTGTAAAATAATAATAAATAGTAATGTGGCGGGAAATCCAATGTAATGACTTGTTTGAAATCATCCAAATTAAGAGGTTAAAGAAAAAAAAAATCTTCGAAAATCGGCTTTGTTTGATTTTTTTTTTTTTTCCTTCTTTTATTTCTACAAATTTCTTTGGAAAAAGGATCTTTCTTGTTTGAACTTCAAAAAGAAAATATTTGTTTAAAATGCACACCTTCTCAAGGTTCTATTTTTTTTTGGTTTATTTCAATGATTAATTTCAAGTATTCCTATAAACACATTTCTAGATCCAAAACCAAATTTAAAAAAACTCAAAATTTAAATCAAAAAAAAAGTTCAAAAAATTGAAAAATTAAAGATTCAACTCTGGTTCAATTTTTGGTTTCGCTTTCTTTTCACAAATAGATCAGCGAATGGTATTTTATTTTCAAAGTTTCAATATACTCATGACTTTCATCAAAAAATCATTTTTCAGTCAGTTGTCACAATTAAAATTTTTCAAAATGTCAAAATATACCTACTTTCTTAAACTTCCTTAGAGGAATACTAAATTTTATTTATTTTTTTTCCCAAAGATAATAGAGTAATTATTTACACAATGTTACGATTAAGCCCGTTAAACAAACTTCATTTATCAACTTTCGAGAAATGAGTTCCATTTTTTAAAAGAGTTCATTTTCCCCAATGAAATTTTCATAAAAAGATCCGTATCCTTTTTTGTTTGGATTTTTGGATCGAAAAAAAGATAAAGAAAAATTTTCAAAAAAAATTTATTTTGAAGTAATCTCACTTTTAGTAATTTTTTTGAGTTGATATAATCAAACAATATTGAAAATTTAACCTTATTTTAAAAATACAATCTGAAAAATAAATCAAATATTGAATTCTTGAAGATCCAGAAAAAATTGATCATTTATTTTTATTCACAAATATTTATTAAATTTCTTGAAATTTAAAAGATTATGCCATATTTTTTTTTTAAATATTTATGGTATAAACAATGAACTATTAGTATTAAAATCAGTTATTTGAGAATATCTTTTTATTATTTATTTATTAGAATTATTAATTTGAATTCGTTTTATTTGTTTGAAAATCTTTAAAAAAATTAAGAAATAATTGTTAAGTATATTGATACATTTAATCTTTGGGTTATTATTAACTCATTGAAAAAAATAAGATTGGGCTATTAATTATTGATTAAAAATAATCAAATTAAAAAGTATTTCTTTAGAGTTATAATTTGAATTTTCCAGGTTATAAATCAGTATTTTGAGAGAATTTTTAATTCGATTGTTTGGTTCTTTTTCTAGTGTTTTTTTGTTCCAATAAATTGAAAAAATTGATTTGAACTGTTCTTTGAATAAACAAATTAAATTTTTTTCAAGTTTAAAATCATTATTGTAATTTTTTTGAAATTAAGTAGATTCTTTTTTAACTGGGTTATTTTAGAACTTATTGGTTTCATTTTTAAAGAGTATTTTTGTACACACTTCTTTCATCGATAATAATATTTCTTACTTCTTCAACGAAAATCATTGCATTTTGAAATAATTTAGAAATATTTTGAATTTTGAAGTTTTCAAAAATGAGAAAAAATGGATCGTAACTTTTATAAACAAAAATTCATTTCGGAAAATAGCATTAAAAGTAAAGTTTGGTTTTTATAATACTCAGATTTTTACTTTGTTTTTCAATTTCAAAACGCGGTAAATTTTGTTGTAGTTTACTATTAAATTTTACTAGAAGATTTTTTTAGTTTACTAATTCCTTTAAGTGAACAAAACGATTTTAATGAAAGACAATTTTGTCCTTAGGAACTAGATTGTAATTATATTATGGGGTGTATTATTGGTGAACAATACTGTGAAATAATGTGGCTGATTTTCAAATCACGATCTTGTCGTAAAAATGGTCATTTTTGCTTTATCTTTCCAAAAAAATTAAAACAAAAAAGATCCAATTAAATCGATTAATAAAATTCTGAAACTAAAAGAGAGAACACAAAATAGCAGGTTTTGTGAATTAAAAAGTTTAAATTTGCTTTGATCTTGCAAAAAAATTGAAGAAAATGCTGAATGAAAATTTTGTAAAATATATTTTTCAACAAATAGCGTCCCTCAGAAAAACTGTGTGACAAAAAAGTTTTCAAAAATGTATCTATTAATCAGTTTGGTAAACTTCATTTGGCTTATTTTCAGTCCTTGGTTACAAACTTTTGGTCAAAACTTTTTGTAAAATGGCTTGACTTGAATTAAAATATCTTTTGTTTGATAGTAAAAAAAATATTCAATCACCCTTTCTGATGAACAAAAGAAAGAAACAAAAAGCCAAAGGTGTTTGTACCCTTCACAAATGTTAATAAGTGACCGATTATTTGGAAATTATGAAAATTTGTAAAAAAACAAAAAGTATGTTTTGTGAATGTTTTTTTTTAAGAAGGAATAATTACTTTGTTCGATTTGGAAGCTCAGATCCAAGCACACTCAGGTAAGATCTTTCGTTCATTATATCGTATTTGTAAGTGCTGTATTCTCGTTGGGTGATGATTCTCTTTTTACGTAGCTGCCTTAGGTTTCTTTGAAGCCTTTTGAGTTCATACCACAATTCACGAAGAACCTTTTTTGATTCTTTTTGGATCTTATTTGCACCGTCCATGTCTTGTCGATATAACTCTACATTCTTTTTACATGAATGAACAGCGGTTTCAAAATCTAATAAATCTTCTTCGAACGACTCTTTCTCTCCAAGTGCAAGGGTTGTCATCAAATTAAATAGACAATCGAAAAAGTGCTTTATCAAGAAAGAATAAACGAGAATAAAAAAATGATTTTTGGGTTTAATTCTGTATTATTTTCAACTCTGGAAAGTCGTGTTACAAAAAGAAATTGAAATTTGACACTTAGACTTTCCAAGTAGAATGTTTAAATGAGGAAACACAGGGCAATTCTTCATTCCAAAAGGATTCATATAACAAGATATTTTTAGAAGAATTAAATTTCAGTTTTCTAAGGGTGTTTCCTTTTAATTTCTTGTCTTATAGTTTTAAATATAATAATTTTTGTGTTTTTCTTTTCAATTAAAGTTATCCCTCTATTGTGATTTTCCAGATTTAGGATTATACATTAAGAAAATATTCATACAAATCAACAAAAGATCTTAATTTATTTTGTTGAAATTGTTGGGAATTTAAAGCAAAGAGTCTAAGAAACCAAACTTTAGAGATAAGTTTTCAGTTTAATGAAGACTTTATCAAAAAAAACTTTGCAAAGAATTTCAATTTACTATTCATCAAAGGTATATGAACTAAATAATTTATTTGTGGTTTCTGGGTTATAGGTTTTTTATCATATATTAGAAACCTTTTGTGAAAATTTCATAGTCCTAAACCAAATTTTATTTAATTATTTTTATTTTAATTTTATTTGAAATCGGGCTTAAAGCCTAAGTCCCAGTAGAAAAGCAAAATATGTCATTTTTTTTTGTTATTTTTTACAATCTCCTTTTTTAAAGAAAATATGAACAATAGGTTATCTGAAATGTAAAAATGATTACTATTCAAACCTAGTCAAATCCTTGGTTCATACCTATTCCTTAAACATATTCCAAAATAGTTAATTTAAAAAAAATGAAAAAAAAACAATCCCATTTTTTTAATTTTCTACTAGAACTTGGACTTGGATCCTTTAAAAAATAAAAAAATGAAATTTCCATCTTTTATAGTTTTCGATCATTGTACTTTTCTTAAAATTTATATATTAATTTATTCTTGACTTTTATTCAATTTTTTTTGCTTGAATACACCAAATAGGAAAATTTTTAAAAAAAAAATCTTTAAATTTTGTTTTTATGAAATACCGTTGGATAATAAACATTATTCTACATAACAATTTTGAAAAAGGTTTACAACTTTATTAGATATTAAGGATTATCCGATTTTTATGATTAGTGAATACTATTTTTCCACCTAGTAACATATTTATAGACTTTTAAGAAAATTGATCTCAGGGATCTTCCTAATATGAAAAATTTAGGTTTTTTTTGGAAAATTTTGAGTTTGGCAAAGCCATTTTTAGGTTGAATTTAACATCTTTGTTATTTTCTCTTGATAAATCTTTAAAGTATTCTTGAAAAAATAAAGAATTCCTTGCTTTCTTCTTTGGTGTATCTAAATTGACTTATTTGATGTTGTATTTTTTTTTGGGTTAATTTTGTGTGGTTGGGTATTCAAAAGCCAAGTGTATTGATTTAGTTAATGGGGTTGTTATTTATTCCCCAAAAATTTTCTTTTCGAATCACTTCTGAGTTGTATTTAAATTAAAAAGTCGGTTGTTGACTTTTTTTTTTTACTTATTTATTTTTTTCAATGCTTAAATCCAAATTATTCTCAACATATTTTGAAGAAAAAAATTTTATTAGGAAAATGCCACTCCTCTTTCTTTTCAAGTATGTTAGGGCGTAGCGAGAGAATATAAATATACTTGAAAATAAAGTGGAGTGGCATTTTCTTCATATCAAAAAAAATAGCTTTTTAGTTTTGCCTTGTTTTGTACAGGAAATTCATTAAGTTTTTAGATCAATAAATGATTTCCAAGCAAAATCTAAAAATCTCTAAAATTGCAATATTTTAACTTTTCCTCAATTTGTTGTCTTTTAAAGATTTTTTTCTGTTTATAGTATTGTATTTCAACCCCTCACAGAGCATAAAATTCGAATAGTCCTTAATGGAAATTTAAAAAAAAATCAAAAGTTTCAGAATTTTTTTTTTTATTTATAAATTGTACAATCTTGAAAATTTTTTTTAACTTAGTGGAGAGATTATTTCAATGTATTTTTTTAATAGACTAAATATTATCATATTTATAAATTACAAAATAAAATCAAATATTTCTTTCAAAAGATATTGCTAAATTGAATTGAACACTGAGTTTTTTTCTGTTCTTGGAATATTGTTTATCATTATATTTTTTTTTCACTTTTGAGTATTTATATTTTTACCTCTTTTTTTCATGTATAAAATTGAATCAAGATATTTTTATATATTAAAAATTAATTTTTCTGATCACATCACACCACCATACTATCAGCTTGAATTTTGGAAAAATTAATAAATTATCATATGTTTTTGCAACTGATATATTTTGCGAAACATTATATAATCTTTTAAAAAAAAATCAGATAAATCACTTCTTAATAATTCAGGAGTTTTCATCTTGGAAGGTGGTTCTTTACACAATTGTCTTTTTCTTTTCATTAAACTATTTGTTTATAGTTTTTTTTTGGGTTTCGAGATTCCACCCCCTTACTTTAATCTTTGAAATAGAATTCCATGTTTTGCTTTTTTTGAGAAAAATAATGGAAAATAAACTGTTTTGAGAAAAGGTAAAGGAATGGGGGTAAAATAATAATAAATAGTAATGGTGCTAGAAATTCAATATAAATTCTTGTTTATTCTCTTCAAATTAAGTTGAATCAGAATAAATCTTTGAAAAAAATATTTTTATCGATTATTTTTTTTTGTTTTTGATTTCAACAAATTTATTTGGAAAATGATCTTTTTTGTTTGGTCTTAAAAAAGAAAAACTTTTATTTAAAATGCACACCTTATTGGTGTCATTTTTTTAAGTTTACTTCTTTTATTAATTTCACTCATTCATATAATCACATTTCTAGATCCAAAACCAAAGGGAAATAAAACCAAAAATTTAGTCAAGAAAAATGTTTCAAAAAATCGAAAATTTAAAGATTCAACTCTGTTTAACTTTTGTTCATTCAATCTATAGAACAATTTTTCATACTTTTTCTTGAAAAATCTGGATTTACTCATAAATTCGAATATCTGTTAAACAAGTTTTACTTTATTTTTTCTTTGAGAAATTTTTTTTGATTTGTTTTAATGAATACAACTTTATTGGTTTAAAATTTCGGAAACTTTCTCAAATGAGTTGACTAACAAAATATTCGCAAAATTGAAATATTTTAAAAAGTAGTGTTTGATGATTCGGAAAAAGGAAAATCGAAAGTAATAATTGTTTCACATTTTTTTGAATGTCTCAAGATTGTTTGGGATATTACAATAACTTACAATGGGAAAATTTACCTTGATCCTGAAGTAAGATTAAAAACTTTGTGAGAAAAACCAGTTGTTTTCATTTTTTTCTTTTTCTTTAATCAAACCACAATCTTTTTGGAATTTTAGTTTGAGGAAAAATTAAAAGTACAAACAAAATTGTGTTATGTTCTATGAAGAAGCTTATCAATTAGTTTCGCAGAACCAAAAGAAAAAGAAAAAGATTAAAAATAATTTCTTTGTAACAATACCAAATGACTTAAAACAACTATGGGATCTCGAGTCAATTTTAACTGACAGCGTAAAGACTTTCTTTTACCAAAACTTAAAAAAAAAAAGGAAATGTCCCAATTTAAATTGTGCCTGATAACAAAAAAAAACAAACCAAAAAAAAAAACGTTCAACTTATATTCACTATTATTTCTTCAAATAGGAGGCAAGGTATAATTGGTATATCTCTTTTCTCACAAAATATTTGGATTTTTATCAGAACACAAAGTTTTCTAACAACAAAAACCTTAACAAATCAGAAACAATTCCATTGCAAAAGTTTGTTTCGGAAACTTTGTTCTCAATAAAATATTTAAACCAAGTCATTACCAAGAAATTAATCGAAAATGAAAGGAATGAAAACCAAGGTAAAAATTTTTTTTCAAACTTCTTTTTTGATCCTTTTGTTTTATTTCACCCAACAATAGCTTTGGTTGTTTGAAAAAAACAGATCAAAAACCCAGCACATAAACTAACCACAAACAAACACCCAAACAAACAACATACAAATCAAAAAAATGACAAAAAAAAAAAAAAAAAAAAAAAATAAAGAGAAAACAAAAACAATTTTACCAAATTATTCGAGTGTAATTTCCTTTGAAATTCTTTTTATTTTCACCGAGTCTCATCAAAACTTTAAAAAACTACGAAGACAAGGATTACTCCAAACGGTTTCTGCTTTGTTCGACACAATTTGTAAATTCTATCAACAAATCATCCAAATTAGATTTTTCAATTACGAAAAAACAAACAAGGAATCAACAGACGAAATAACCAACTTGCATTTGATTAATGACTATTTGCTCTGTGAGCATGTAATGAACCAATTAACAAAATTAATTTTTTTTACATTAACAACGCAATTGGAATCGGCAATCGATGGGAAAAACAACTTTGGATGGGTTTTTAAGGGCAAGATCTTCCAAAATTTGCTCTTAGTCATCCAAATTTTTATCCAGGCATCGCTTGATTCGCAGCTGATAAATTTACAATCACAGTTAATTCTTGATCTCTTGGACTTGTTGACATTAATTTTCCAGCACATCAACAAGAAGCTTTTATTTCAATACCTTAATTCATTGAGGCCGTTGATTGATTTGCTAATTATTTTTGATTCAACAACGAGTAAGAAAAAAAAGGAATTCATCAACATCCCGACTAATCAATTTTTAATCAATTTGAAAGATAATTTATGGTATTTCACTGGAAGGAAATACCCACTCCTTTTAAAAAAGGATATTAATCAAAGGGAAATCAACAATTTATTAATCGAATGCTTTGGTAACAAATTAAATAACGATCAGCAAGATTTTCTAATCAAAATTAGTGTATTGAATCTTATAATCACACTCATTAAAAATAATATACAATTTGAACAAAAATTGTTTAAAATACTGAATTTTAATAAATTAAGCGATTTAATTCTTTGGACTAGTTGTGCTTTCCCTATGAAGAGTGGTGATTTTAAGATCGAAAACAAGAAAAAGAATATGGACAATATAAAAAATAAAAAATATCCAAAAGAAATCCCGTTACTTTCTTATTTCCATAATAATAACAATGATGATGACAATGACGATAGTGGTGAAAATAACCATGGCGATGACGATAATAGCGATAATTACAACAACAACAACAACAACAACAACAACAACAACAACAAGAGGAAGAAGAAGAAGAATGAAAATAACAATGAATTAAATCAAAATTTAAAACCAAAATACAAAATAATTATTCAAAATAAAAATAATAATTTATTTCATTTATTTACTATTTTGGATCACATTTGTTCTAAATCCAATGACAATTATCAGAATTATCTTAAAAAGAATAAAGAAACAAAAGAAAATCAGAATAATAATGCAAAATCAAAAAAAAAAAAACATTTCATTTTCAATGAGATATTAATTTCCTGTTTAAGAACGTTTATGAGCACCAAGCAAACGAATGAAATCAATTTAAATTATTTAATACAAATCCACCATAAATTAATATTACAGCCGTTTATTTTAGATTTATTAATAAAATATACCAACAAAGACAATTATTTTATTCTAAAAGAAGAATTATTATTGGAAATCTTATTTTCAAATTCCTTTTTAAATTTTCAAAATCGCAACTTTTTAATTTTGCAAAAAAAAATAATTTCCTTTGTTTTTTATTTCTCATTCTTTAATCCAATTACTAACCAAGATGAAATTGATTGGTTTTTAAAAATTATTAAATCCCAAATAAACAATATCCACCTTTTAATAACAATTTCTAGTGCATTAAAAAAAATGTTAATACAAAGGAAAGTAGTTACTCAAAAGTCTTTAAGCAAATTAAAATCAATTGAAATTTTTACTCAAATTTTATATAAATTCAGAATTTTCAAAATAAGATTTTATAATAATTATAATTTAAAATCCCAATCTGAAAATGAAAAAAACAATAAAATTAATAATAAAAACAATAATAACAAAAATAATAACCAAAATAATAACAATAATTCAAACAATGATGATGATGATGATCATGATAAACATTATCAAAATATTGTTAAAAAATACCAAAAATTAAAATTTAATTGGTTTGCAATTCTAGATTTTTATTTATATTCAAAAAATAATTTAACTAATATTTTAGATAATAAAGAATTCTTTGATGAATTTTTTCTATTATTAAAAGATTTTCAAACCAGAAAATTTGCTTTATATCATTTAACGAATATTATTAGAATAATTCCAAAAAATGAATTTATCGAAAAAAAATCTTTTAAATTTTTTCATTTTTTTTCTTCTTTTTTAATCCATTTGTTAAACGAAATGAAAAAATATAATAAATCAAAAAAAATCCAATTATCGATTGAATTAAAGAATTCACTTTGTACCTTTTTTTATTTGCTAGATACAAATAAGAATAATGATAATAATTATAATAATAATACCTATAACAATAATAATAATAACAATGATAACAGTAATAATAATAATAATAATAATAATAATAATAATAATAATAATAATAATAACAATAAAAATGATCATAAAAATAAAAATAAAAATAAAAATAATTGTATTGTTTTATTAACTTATTTAGATTTTGAAGAAAATTTAAAATTAATTAAACAAATTTTAAAAAAAATAAAATTGGTTGTTAATGAAAATAATTTATTAAAAATTAAAATAGCAAAATCGGAAATATTTGAAAGTTTAAAATTCTTTCTGAGTTATCCAAAAATTTCTATTCATTTTGTAAAAACAATTTTAGCGTTTTTAGTTGTGTTATTTAAAGATAATAGAGAAATTTTTCTCATATTTCGAGAAAAATTTGGATTTACAAATTTTGCAAGATTAATTGTTGAAATTGAGCAGGTGATTGCCGATAAAAAAGAAAAAGAAATAATTTCTAACAAACACTTTAATTTGCTATTAAATTTATTAGTAGAGAATGGAAAATTCAACAAACAAAATAATTACATGATTAACAAGCCGGATGTTATTTTGTTATTATTTGAATATTGTGCAAATACTTCAAATAAACTTTTTTTAAGGTTAATTAATTTATTTATTGATATTACCTCATCTTCGATTCATAATTCTTCGTGTTGTTGTATTATTGGTTTAATTTACTATTTGGTTAAATATATACCAAAAATGAAAAATAAGAATTCTGTTTTAGTAAAATTATTAAAATTAATTGGAATATTGGGTTCGCATTCAATCACAGTAAAAGAATTAAAATTGTTATTTAATTTATTAAAATCTTTACCAGGAAACATAAGGCCAAATTATCATTTAAGCTTATTAAAATCAATCCATTCGATGATCAATTCTAAAAATAATATTCATATTATAAACCATAACAGCAACAATGGAAATGGAAATGAAAATGAAGATGAAGATGAAGTTGAAGACGAAAATGATAATGAAAATGATAATGAAAATGATAATAAAAATAATAATGATATTAATCAACAAAATATAAATCTTAATAATAATAACATAAACAGCTACAGTAATAATAATAATGACAACAACAATAATAAAAATAACAACAACAACAACAACAACAATAATAATAATTCTAACAAAAATAATAATAAGGTAAACAATTTAAAGATAAATTTAAATATTAATAAAAATTTAATTAAAAGAAGAAATCCCAAGGTATTTTTTGAATTTGATGGGAAAAAATCTTGCTTGGAAATACCAAAATTAGAAAATTTCCCTTCAAAAAGGGGGTTTACCTTTATCGCTTGGATAAGAATAATTGATTTGTGTCACCCTGGAAAAAAGCCTAATTATTTACCTCGGCTATATTCCTTTTTCAATGAGTTAGGATATGGTTTTGAATGCTATTTTGAAAGTCACTCTGGTTATTTTGGCTCAAATCTGCAACCACAATTAGCTTTACGAACAATTAATGAAAATGGGGTAAGTGAAATACAGATACCTTTTGATCAAAATATACAAGAATGGTTTTTCTTAGCGATTTCACAAAGTCCTCATTCTTCAACATCAACTTCAACATCATCAACAAAAAAAACTAAAACGAAAACGAAAACAAAAACAAAAACAAAACAAAAAACTGCCGTGTCATTACCAAATTCGCCACAAGCATATTCAATACCATTGTCACCAAATTCACAAAAATCAAAATCACCAGTAAAGCAAAAAAAAAAAATAAAGACATTAAAAAATTTAAAAATTTTCTTTAATGATAAAGAATATATTTTTGAAAAACAAAAAAACAAAAAAATAAAACTAGATTACCCACCAACAAAGTTACCTTATATTAAGAATAAAATTGGTTCAAATTTTTATAATAAAGGCGGAATAGATACATTTTGGGGTCAAATGTGCACTATAAATATTTTTGATAGCTTTTTGTCTTCTGATCAAATTCATAATATTTATAAATTAGGTTCAAATTATTTTGGTATTTTCCATAATGATGATTTTAAAAAGATAAAACAATCCAAGAATATCAATAATTTTAACAATTTATTAAGTTTATCTTACAACCCAAAAGCAACTAGAAATTTTATAGCTCTAAATCAAGCGCCCATTAATAAAGGTGGGAAAAGAGATGCAAAGTTAATTTCATTATTTAATTTTGTTTCAAATGAATTTCATGATATTATTCAAGGTTTAGGTGGTATTAAAATTTGCTTTCCACTAATTGTACAATTAGATCAACCCATTGAATTACAAACAAAAAAACACCACAAGAATATAAAGAAATTGATAAATAGTAATAATAACAATGATGATGATGATGATGATGATGATAATTCAAGTAATAATAGTAGTAACAACAACAACAATAATAATAATAGTGAAAATCATTCTAATAATAATAACCAAAATAAATTAGATTTTTATAATGAATTACCATTTGAAGTTCTTGGCATTATTTCAGATTTGTTATTATATAGTAGAAAAAACCAGTCTGATTTTTTAGAATTAAATGGATTTCAAATTATTAGTTATTTATTTGAAAGTATTTCTTCAAAACATTTAACTTTGGAAGTTTGTCAAAAATTCTTTTTAACCATTTTAGAAATTCATAACAATTCTCGATTTTTAAAAGCGTTTGTTCAAAATCTATTATTAAATTTTAATATTTGGATTTATTGTGATTTAAATGTACAGGAATTCATTTTCAAAATTTTGTTAATGTTAACAAAAAAAAAGAAATTGTATTTTAAAATAAGTCAAATCTTAACTGTACTGAGAAATTATTATTGGCTTACACCAAATAAATATTCCAAAGGGAAAAACAATAAAAAGGATATTTTCACAAAAAAAATCATTTCAACAAGAATCGATTCAAATTTAATAATTAAACAATTACGAAAACAAATTTATAGAATTATTAAAGAATTATTATTTCATCCCTTGGTAGCTTCGTTTAATGCATCTCCAAATAAATTAGATCAATTATTAATATCATCATCATTAGCAATCCCGTCACCTTATCAGAATAAAAAAAAGCATAACACTAGAAGAAAAAACTTGGGATACTTATTTGAGTTCTGTTTAATTAATTACCAAGTTCCAGAAAATATTTTTGATATGTTAAAATTTTTAATAATCATTTTTAAAAATGAAAAATATCATAAATTTATAAATTTAAATGATCTTTATACATATTTCATATATTTTTTTTTAAACTTTAAAAATAAAAAATTAAAGCGATTAACAATAAATTTAATGAAATATTCTCTAAATCTAATTAATAAAATTAAAAATTATCCATTTCATTTTTTAAAAATATGTTTTCAAAATATTGAATGGATTGGGAAATATTTTTTTTTAGATTTATTAAATATTGCAATATCTTTTAACAACATCAATAATGACAACGAAAATATGTATGAAATAGAAAATAATATTAATAACAATAATAACAATAACAATAATAATAATCACAATAATAGCAGTAATAATAATAATAATAATAATAATAATAATAATAATAATAATAATAATAATAATAATAATAATAATAATAACAGCAACAATAATCATACTAATACCACTAACACTACCACTACAGTAACTAATCCCAATAACATTAATTTAATAAAAAACATTGAAAATCAAAATATAGAAGAATTAATTATTATCAAATTAAATAATAAAATAAAAATTTTAAATAATATTCAATCTCAAAAAAATAAGGAAAAAATTAAAATGGTTTATCCTGAAATAATTGATATTCTTTTTTGAAAACTTATTAACTTTTCATAATAAACAAGAAAACATTATTATTAAAACATTAGAATTATTTTTAAAATTTTTTGAATTAAATCAAACTAACTTGAAAAAATTTTATAAATAAAATAAATTGGGAAAAATATTTTTTTGAAATTTTTGTAAAAAAATTTACAAAATTCCACAATTGTATCAATTATTTTACATTTATTATCAAAAATAAATGTTTATTATTTTTTTGAAAAAAAATTGAGATTATTAAAATAATAAATATATTTAATATATTTAAGCCAATTAAAAACTTACCAAAAAAGAAAAAAAAAAAATTAGTGATCCAATTAATCCGACAAACTATAAATTTACTTCTCCCTTTAATTGATAAAAATAATGAATTAGTGAATAAATCAATAATTATTCCGCATTGGTATAATAAATTTTTAAAATTTATTGAATTTTTAGAATATTATTTATTTTTTAATATCAATTTATTTGATTTATCATTGCTGTACGATGTGAACAAAAACAAGGATAAGAAGAAAGAAAGCAATAAAAACAACTCAAGGAACACAAACAATAATATCGATGACGATTCATTAAATAGTATACTTATTTCTTCAACTTCCTCACTTTCTTCCTCAACATCATCACTATCATCAACTTCATCATTTGATAATAATAATAATAATAATAACAATATTGGAAATGAAAATAATAATTTAAGGGATATTAAAGAAATAAAAAAGAAATCAAATGAAATTTGTGATTTGTTTCTCAAAAAATCAAAAAAAAATTTAATAAAAATTGGTTTAATTTTTGAAATTATTCGATTTATAGAGTTGGTTTGCTATAATGAAGAAAATCAATTTAAATATTTATCCAAAAAAAAAAAATGAATTTCATTTTTTGTTCAGTTAAGCAACTTTTTATTAATTGGGCTAAATAGTAATAGATATTCAGAAGCGTTAAAATTGCAAAAAAAAATTAATTATAAACCAATTATTGATTATAAATAGTAGTAAAATCAAAAAAATGACTATTTTTCTAAACATTTATACCATAATTTATTCGAAAAAAAAAATTCAAAAAATAAATACTTTTGATAAAAATGAAAAAAAATTAGTCAATAAATTATATTGTGAACAATTAATCAATTTAATATATTTTGATGATCAATTTTTTTCTCAATTAACAAAGAGTAAATTAAATAATAAAAAAATAATTTTCCCTAAAAATAAAGAAGATTTTGAAGATTTTTATAATTCTCAGAATTGGTCAATTTTTTTTAATAATATAATTTTGATACCAATTTTTAAAAGATCACAGAATTTTAAAAAAAATATTTTTGAATTAAATATCCAATATCAATTTTTCCATTCTCACTTAATGAATATATTCATTGAATATCTAGAAAAATTTTCTAAAAATAAATCTCCTCAAAAAATTAAATTTTCGTCAAAAACTAATAAAAACTATTTAAAAAACACTAATTCTTTTAATAACGGAATTAATAATGTTAATAAAAAAAAATTATTAAAACCAAAATCCAAATCAACAAATACTTTTGCAGATACTTTTGAGGATAAGGAAAAAGTTGATCAAGACAATAATTTGAATAATAATAATGACAATACTAATAATAATAATAATAACAGTGATAATAATAATAACAATAAAAATAACAATAACAACAACAACAACAACAACAACAACAACAACAACAACAACAACAACAACAATAATAATGACAATAATCAAAAGAAAAATAATAGTTTTGAGGATAATAATGAGAATTCACTTAAAAAATTTTTATTTCTAAATAATAAGATTGAACAAAAAATTTATAAAAGTCAACAAAAAATTTTTCAAAGTGAAAAGAATTATAATGATAAATTAAATAATGCAAAAAGAAAATATAAACAAATTATTAGAGCTTTAACCAATGAAAGAGGACCATTTGGAACTATAAATGAAATCGAAAATAATAACAACAATAACAACAGCAATAATAATAATTTGGACATATATTGGAAATTAGATACTGTTGAAAATAGTCAACGAGAAAGAATGAGATTAAAAAGAAATTATTCATTTGATTATCATAAAGAAGCATCCATTTTACGAGATTATGGCGATGTTAAGGAAAGTATGAAAAAATTGAATGAATTAGAATTAACAAAGAAAGAAAATTACAATAAAAGCTTATTAAAAACAGAAGTATCTGGAATTAATCTATTACTTGAAACTAACAAGCAAATTAATAATAAATTTAAAAAAGAAAATCTAAATACCCAAACCAAATATTGCACTCATGATCAAAAAGAGTTGATCGTTTTCAAGGCAGATGTTGAATTAATAAAGCCTTTTAAAATTACCAGTGGTGTATTTAAAATTAGTACGAACTCGATTCAATTTTTTGGTAAATCGATCATTGAAAATATCAATAATCAAAACAATGAAAACAATAACCAATGCAATGAAAATGAAATGGAGAATGAAAATAAAACGAAAAAAAAAATTACTAGAAACCATATTTGGCCATTAAACCAAATCACAAAAATATATAAAAGAAGATACAGATTAAGGCATTCATCAATAGAAATCTTTTTGAAGAACAAAAAAATATATTTTTTAAAATTTGATCCCAAAATTCGAGACAAAATCTTTGGAGTAATTGTTGATTTAAAGCCTCCTAATTTGACAACTTTTTTCCTTAATTCACCAATGGAATATCTGAAAAAAAAAAATAAAATGATCAAAAAATGGCAAAATTGCGAAATGTCTAATTTTGAATATTTAATGCAATTAAATTCCCTTGCTGGTAGAACTTACAATGATTTATCACAATATCCAATTTTCCCCTGGATCTTAAAAGATTATAAAAGTGAGTCAATTGATTTGAATGATCCGAACGTTTACAGGGATTTGTCAAGGCCAGTAGGTTTGTTCAATCCAAATCACCAAGAAAAATTGGATATGAGATTCGAGGAATTAGCTAATAATCCTGATAGTGGGATGCCTCCTTTTCACTACGGTAGCCATTATTCTAATGCAGGTATTGTTTTATATTATTTGATCAGAATGGAACCATTTACAACAATTTCCATTGAATTTCAAGGTTTGATTTTTTTTTTTACTTATTTTATTATTATTATCTTTTTTTTTTTTTTAATCCAGTTTTGCTTTTTCTCAAATTTGGATTTTTAAAAATCTATTTTTTTTTTGAAATTTTGAAGTTTGCGAAGAATGAACCTTAAATTTAAATAATATTTCCTTTGAGACAATTGATATACTTTCTTTTACGAAATTATATTTCTGGATTTTGATTCAATTTGAAAATTAAATTAATTTTTTATTTTTTTTATTTTTATTGATGAAGAGAGAGATCAAAGATCCTCTTAAAAACCTTTGGCTTCTAATTGTAAATTAGGGGTATATTAAACTATTTTTCAAAAATTTTGACTCACTTTATAATGTTAACGGAAGTTGTTTTGAGGGTTTATTCCCATATTTTTAACAAAAAATATTTTCACATTTTTGGATCAGAATCATTTTTTCTAATTCTTCTCAAAATCATTTTTTCTAATTTTGCAAATTTTTTTTCTTTTTTTTTTTCAAATTTTTGTTTTTCTTTTGTTTTTCTTTTTCTTTATGTTTTTTTTTCTCATTTTCTAAAGATCATGTGGAAAAAAAAAAGATCTTCAAAAAAACAAATAATCACTAAGAAAATTAAGACATAATGTAATGCCTTTTAAAATGAATTTAATTATTAGCAAAAAATCTTGTTGTCAACTTTTTTTCATTGAAAATTCAGAAAAAAAAATCCATAATGCTCATTTCAAAAATTATGAATCACTTTTTTTTAGTTTTTGGTTTTATTGTTTTTAATTTTGAATATATCAGGCTTTTATAGATTTTTAAGAATGACTTAAAAGAAAATTACAAATCAGATTTAATTATTAGTTGTTCTTGAATATTAAAGGATATATATTTTTTTATCAATTTATTATTTTAGGTGATTCACAATTTTTTAAATGGTGTTTATTAGATTTCAGAATTGTGACTCTCTGTTTATAAAGAAAAAAAAAAAAAATGATGATAATCGATATTACTATGGAAAGATAAATTAATCATCAATTTATCGATTTGTCCTGAAAATTCTAATATTTCTGATAATGCCTATCGAGGATATATTATGTAATTTCAGAATTGGTCAAATTGAATTTTTTTGTATTTTTGAAGAGTTTTTCGATTATTTTCATTGGTATTTTAGTTTTTAATGGTTTTTTAATAATTGTGAGAGGAAAAATTAAAAATAATATTTTGTGATTAGTAGTATTTTATTACTTAAATTGAAGAAAATCCAAAATACTGAAATCATCAATACTAAACCTTTTCAAAAAATTGTTCGAAACCCAATTTTAAGAACAAAAAAGTTAAGTGGAAATTTTTTTACCCCTTTAAACAAGTGACACAGTTCGGATTGGTCTCTTAATTATTATTTTTTTTTAAAATCCTAGCCAAAAATATTCTAACATACAATACAAGCCTACCCTATCAAACCTTAACATACTCTAACATGTCTTAACCTTTCCAAAAAGGGTTTTTAAAAATACCTATCTCAATATATTTCAATAGAATTGACTATTTTGAAAAAATTGAGAATTTGACCAAATTTGAAATTTGATAATTTTCCCGTAAATTAGTAATTTAGATGGTTAGAAAAAAAAATATTTTGGAATTGGGCGAGTTACTGATTTTTTTTTGATTGGAAAAATAAAAAGAAAAATTCAAAAAAAAAAGAAATAAAAGAAATAAAAAATTAAAAAGAAATTTCAAAAAGGATTTTTAAGAGGCAATTGGTAAAAAAAAAAACAAATGCCAGCTTGAATTAAGAACACCCAAAATCACAACCACAATCCTTTTATTTAAATTTTTGTCATTTATCATTTTAAGCAATTGTGAATATTTATTTAGAGATGTAGTTGTTCATCCATTGTAATTTTATTATTTTTTTTTGATCTGATTTGCTTTAAAATAAAATAATTAATACCTTTGTTATCTCATTTTTATTTTCAAGTTACTTCTACTTCCATTTTTCAGTATATCAGTATTCGTAAGTAACTAAACTCTTTTTCAGTTAAAATGGCCCAGTTTTATTGGAGAAATAGAACATATTTTATGAGTTTAATTCATTATTCTTCTCAAAACTAAATTTTCAATTTTTAGATCAAAATCATTTTTTTTCATTTAGTAAAATAATTCTTTCTTTTTCTTTTCTTTTCTTTTTTTTTTTTTTTTTTAAAAAAGACAATTTAAAAAAAAAAAAAAATTTTTTTTAAACTTCAAATAAACATTAAGAAAATTGAGGTTTTGTAAATTCCTTTAAAATTCATATGTTTACAATTAAAAAATCTATTGTCAACAATTTTAATTTTAGAAAGAAATTTTGAATTTTGCACAAGACTATCCAATGAAAGGTGCCAAAAATTTTTTATAACATTTTTTATTTTTTTTGAAATTTATGGTTTGTTCAGGTATTTCTTTAATAATTATCGACTCTAATCCGAAGTTTATTGTTTCTCTTATTTCTAAATAATTTAAGTTTGGTTAATTCTTAAAAAAAAAAGTGAAAATTTATTTTTGGCTAGGTTAATTTGAGTGAAATGGAGTTTACTTGATTTTTTTTTTATTTGTAACTCTTCTTCACAATATAAAGAAAATCCAGCCATGAAAAAAAAAAAAAAATTAAATGAAATTAATTTATCAAGATATTTTATTTATTGGGAGAACGGACTAATTGAAGAAAATTACATCAAAATAGAAAAAAAGAGAAGAAGAAAAATTATTAAAATATTAATATAAAAAAAAATATAATATCATTTACGTGGCCAAATTAACAACGTATTCATTGTTATTAGATTTTCCAAGGTTTGAAAGAATTGAGTAAAATCCTTGATTTTACTAAATTATTTCTAAAATTAAAAAAAAACTGTGTTAGCTTTTCCAAAATTTTAAAAGAGTTGAGTGTAAAATCAAAGATTTTTCTCTATTCTTTTGAATTTTGGAAAAGCGCCTTTAGGTTTTCTTGAGTTTTCTGTTTATTTTTAAATTTTCTTTTCATTTCAAAAATTAGAAAAATAACTAGAAACTCGACGGTATGTACCCTGGAGTTCACAGAAGTGGTAAGAACCCGATAGAAAGATTATTAGCAATAATAGATAAAAATTCCATAATCCGTGATTAATAATTGGTATTCCACTATCATTAGGTTTTTTTTTAATTTATAAGAAAGGAGTAAAATCTTTGATTTTATTTAATTCTTAAAAAATTAAAAAATAACATATACACTGTCTCTCGGAGTGGGGCACCAGGTTCCCGAATTTATATATTTTTTACTATTTTAAGTATTTTTTATTTTCAATATATTATTAATTTTTCTTTATTACCTAAAGTTTTCTAGCCATAAGAGCTTTGATGAAAAATCCTCGAAAAGAACAATCAATTTCATAATTTTGATTAATCATATTAAAGATTTTTTGAGTATTTTTCCTAAGGATAACTTTTTCATATAATTTTTTGTCTATTATTTTTGATAATTTTTTTTTCCATTTGATTCTGATAAATTTATATCTTTCACAATACTAAATAAAGTGATTTATGTTTTCGTAATATTGGGTACGGTAAAATATGCTTTTAATGGTGTTTGTTTTTGTTTTTATTCTTTAATCGTGCTAATTATCAATATTTCTATAAAATTTTGAATTTTATTTTAAAGAACAAAAAAAAATCTAATTACATTTCAAAATAAATAAAAATGATTCAATAATTAAACTTTTTTTTCATTTGGAAAAAAATGACAAAAAAAGAGAAAGACAAAATTACACAATACATTTTTAAAATTTAAAAATGAAAACCAGATTTGAATTATGATTATCTAATTTAACCATATAATTCTGAGGAATTTGAATTCGAAATATTGTTTCAATTAATTGTTTTTGAAATTACATCGAAAATTTAATATTGATTCAAATGAAAACAAATTATTTCACAAAAAAAAAAAAATAAATTAGGTACGGAGGATTATTGAACAAATTATTTTTGGTCAATTTGTCAAAATTTTAGGTTTTTGTAAACCAATTTACTTTTAAAAAAATACAAAGAATATTAAAGAGAGAAAAAAAATTTTTACAAGATTTTGGAACTTTCAAGATATTTTTTTTCTTTTATGATAAAACTAAATCGGAAAAGTGAGTCTGTACACCGTTTAAATAACAATCTTTATGATTTAGGATACTTTTGAAAAAATTCGAATATTTTCCATTTTTGAGTATTTGCTGCGTTTTTTCACAGATTCATTTCAAAAATCAATATTTAGAAACTCCAAAAAGTAATTATTTTTAAAAATTATTAAATTTCAAGATTTACTTTATAATTGCAAACACAACAACATGAAAAATTGATTATTTTAGTTTCCTTTTTATGAAAGCTAGTTGTAACATCAATATATTTTCAAAATGTAAAAAAAATTGGTCAAAATAATTTATCAGAATTAATTATTTAATCTTTTAAAAACATCGAATTTTTTAGTATTAATATTTATTTTGAGACAAATTTAAGAAAGATATTTTCCAACTTTGAAGTCTTTAGATTGAAGATTCATCCAATAAATTTGTTCCGAAAATGGATACTTTTTTTTTTTTCCATTTTTATCCTGGCTGGATTTACTTTGTATTGAGAATAAGAGTTATAAAGGAAAAAGATCAAGTATTTACTTACTAAAACTGTGATCTTGAAACATGAGAGTATGAATTCTTGAAAATAAAAAAGTAAAAGTAAAGGCAAACAAAATCAATGATTAAAATAAATCAGATTAAAAACAAAATGAAATAAGAAATTAACCAACGACCAACCAAATGAACATCTCATGATCAATTATCAAATTAATCAAAAGTATCGTTAGTTGTGATTTGGACGTTCTTAATTAAGAATAACATTATTTTTTTACCAATTGCTTCTTTGAAACTTTTTTAAATTTTTTCTTTTTTATTTATTGTTTTCAATTTTTTTCTTTTGTTATTTAACCTTAAAAATAATATGAATGTATCCTTTCCGTAGAATAATCCCGAAATCTATGATTTTATAACAAACTTTCGTTTCCAAAAAAAAAAAAAAAAAAGTATAATAATATTTAGAGTGTAATTTACATTTCTGCAAGAATAATATTAAAAATTATTATTATTTTTTTTTACAAATAATTATTATTATTGTTCTGATGACAACTAATTCTTTAATTATTAAAATAATAATAATAATAATAAAAATTAAAAAAACTTATTTGAATCTTAATAAATAATTAATTTATATCAATATATAATTGAATATATCTAAAATAAAATAAAAAAAAAATATAGGTGGGAATTTTGATAGCCCAGATCGGTTATTTTCATCAATTGAGCAAGCCTATAATAATTCAATTTTATCTATTACCGATGTAAAAGAATTAATTCCAGAATTTTATTATTTACCAGAATTTTTATTAAATTCAAATAAAATTGATTTGGGTATTAAGGGTTCCGACAACAAAAAAGTAGATGATGCTGAATTACCACCATGGGCAAACGGTTCACCTTATGAATTTATTCGAATTATGAGACAAGCATTAGAATCCGATTATGTTAGTGAGCATTTAAACGAATGGATTGATTTAATTTTTGGGTATAAGCAACAGGGGATCGAAGCGATCAAATCTACAAATGTATTTTATCATTTAACTTACGAAGACGAAATTAAAAAATTGGATTTAGATAATATTGAAAACAGGTACTTAAAGGCGTCTATTGAATCACAGATCGAAAACTTTGGACAAACGCCAATTCAATTGTTCGATAAGCCCCACCCCAAAAGAAAAACGAAAGGAAATTTTAATTATTTTCAAGTCTTGAATGAAAAATTTTTTAAAGAAATTACCACACCAACCGTTTTTACCAATGACTCGCCAATAATTTATTCCAGGATGTTAATAGTGGAATATGAAGTGTTTGGATACTCTTCAAAATTACTGACATTTGATCAATCAAGAAAATTAAAATATAATTCATTTTCGACGCACAATGATTCAAAAACTGGCCAGTGCACATTTATTGTTAATAATAGTAGTAGTAATAGTGAGATGTCCACCAAAAGAGTCGGGTTACCATTTGCAAATGGCATTTCAAAATACTGTAATCTTTCGGCAATTGGATTGAAAAACACACTTTTGTTAACGTGTGGCTTTTGGGACTATTCTTTCCGTTTCACTAATTTAAACACGTTTAGTCAATTAATTAAGGTTACCAATCATAAGGATGTTGTAACGTGTATAAATTGCATGGAAAATATCTTTGTTACAGGCTCCAGGGACACAACAGTAATGATTTGGGAAATTTTAAAAACCGACAAAAAGCAGCAGTGTATTAATTATAAATGTAATCACATTTTGTTTGGGCACGATGATGAAGTTACCTGTATCGATTTAAATGTTGATTTGGATTTAGTCATTTCTGGATCAAAAGATCAAACAATCATGGTACATACTCTTGAAAGTGGAAGATATATTCGATCGATCAAAACCAGAAAACCAAAATTATTAAAAATTATACCAAATGGTTATTTGTTAGTCTATTGCTCGGGCAGATTGCTCGCCCTGTTTTCAATCAATGGTAAAAGATTGAAAAAGACGTGGTTAAATTATGGAGTTGTAGATTTATGCATAACGAGAGACAATCAATATGTAATTACTGGGGATAAAAGAGGCTTTGTCACAATCCGGAATTTATACACTTTCAAAGAGATCAATAAATTTGAATTTCAAAATCCAATTTCTTCAATTTCTTTATCTAATTCAAATAATTCTATTTGTGTTTGCTTAAAAAATGGTAAAGTTGCCTTAACCCGATTTAAATTGTCATTAAACATCGATTATTAAAATAAAATATGTAATTTTTTTTTTCTTAATTATTGTTATTGTTATTTCTTTTGAATTATATATGTAGACATATAATTTCAATTGTTTGTTTGTTAAAACTTTTTCGGTAATTCTTGGCAGAATGAAAAAAAAATTTTTTTAATTACTTGTATTTTTTAAAAATAAAATGAAATCTTGTAGAGATTCTTGATAAAAAAAAACATTTTTGTAAATTGTATTTAGGTTTATCGATGAAATATCTTTGATACAATCTAATTAATTTATTGATTATGAGACTATTTTATGAAATTATAATTCCGGTTGTTTCCAATATAAAACCAAATAAAGTAACCTATTATTTTAATAACCACTTAAGTTTGTTGTTTCTCTTATTTCTAAACAATCTAATTTTGATTGATTCTTAAAAAAAAAGTGACTTTTTAATTTTTCTGTTGGACACCTTTGAGTGAAATGAAGTTTAGATCTTAATTTCTTTGTGAACTTGTATCAAAATTCCATTTATTAAATAACCTATACCTCATGTTGTTTTATTTGGCTGAGATTTGAATTGAAGTACTAATTACAATAATTATGAAAATAAAAAATTTTCTTTCAAAATCAATACTTTTCAACATCAAACTAAAAATAGAAAACATAATTTTCAAGAAAAAACTCAAGATTAAAGTTGATAATCATAAAAGAAATACCTGAAAAAACCGGAAATTTCCAAAAAAAAAAAAATGTTATAAAAAATTTTGGGTTGGTTTCATTGTAAGGTCTTATGCAAAAATATCTCTATTTCTTTAGAAAATTAAAATTGTTGACAATAAGATTTTTAGATTGTAAATGAATTCATTTTAAAATAAAATATAAAGCCTCATTTTTCTTAATGTTAATTTGAAGTTTCAAAGGATTTTTTTGTTTACATTTACAATTTTAAAAAAAAAAAAGCAAAAAAAAAAAAAACAAAAAAAAAGAAAAAGCCAAAATCAACAAAAGCAAAAAAAAAAAAAATTACTAATTGAGGAAATATGATCAAAATTTAAAAATTTAAAATTTATTTTGAGAAGAATAATGAATTAAACTCATAGAATGTTTTCTATTTATTCAATAAAAATGGCTACCTTTGACTATAAAGAAGTTTATTTATTTTTGTTTTTATATTTATTATTGAAGAAGTGTAAATTACACTCTAAATGTTCCAATTAAGCTTATATTACCTTTTTGAAATTAATCTTAGAATTATAAAATTCAAGATTTTTCAAAATGATAAACACATAATTACTTCTTTATGGTGAAAATAAATAACCAAATTTTGAAAATAATTAAGGAAAAAGAAAAAAAAAGAAATTAAAAAAAAAGGTTTATAATAAGCAATTAATAAATAATCAAAAAAAAATAATAATAATAATTCTATTTTTAATTCTTAATACACCAAAAACACATTCAAAATACTTTTGGAATGATTTAATAATTTAATAATTGATCATGAATGTTCACTTGAGGATCGTTATTGAAGTTGTTCTAATTTCATTTTTTTTTTTTTTCAATTTATTTTGATCTGATTTGCTTTAAACCTTTTGTCAGGTTTAGGCTTTGCTTTTTTGTTTTTATTTTCAAGTTACTGATACTTTTTTCCCAGTATAACAGTATTTACAATTATCTACTTGATCTTTTTCCTTGAGAACTCTTCTTCCAAATCTAAAGACAATTATGTTTCGAAAAAAATGAAAAAATCGCACAATTATTTCTAATTATTCTGATCAAATAAACATATATTATTTACATTTGCAAATAAAATAATATAAATCTCTAATATAAAATTCTGAGATTATACAATCCCTAATATTCCATGAATCTAGTCATATTTGATTTGAATCAAAAGTTTTAGCGAAAAGAAAAAAAGAATATTATATCAGTCAATCAGAAAAATCAAAATAAATACCTAAATCACTTTCTTTTTTGTGATATATATTATTTTCAGATGTATATTTTTTTTTAGTAGTTAATTTATTTCGGATAAATTGAAAACAATGAATCTCGTAATGTAATTTTAGGTATTAGTATAAAATGGAATTGAAAGTGTATTGTAATATTAGAATCAAAAATAATTAAAAAGTATCGTATTAATTGTAAAAGTGTTCTACTGTTTTATTAAGGTAAAACTTCTGACCAAATAGGGCATTACACAAATGTGACATTAATTGTGATGATGGAGAAATTTTAGGTATACTAATTATAAAAGAAAACAACTCATACTTCACTCAATACTTTGTGTACAAAACAAAATTGTTCTTGATTTATAGTAGGGAAAAAAATACCGGAAATGAAAAAAATCCCTGACAAGATTTTTTATTGTGAGTATTAGTAAAATTTTTGTATAATTACAATGAAATCCTTATTATAAATAACCAATTTTTTTATGAGATTAGTAATAAACCTACCTAAAGTCCACTAAAGTGGGATGTCTCTAGAATACTCGAGTAATTGTTTGATAGCCATATGTTGATCAACTTTTTATCGAAAAACAATCAAGTTTTATTGAGATTTTCTAGAGTCTGGAAAATGATAATTTTTCTTCTGGTTTTTTGATTGATTGAATGGTGTTTTGAACAAGTGTGATTTCATCAATCATCATTCTAATAAGTGGGGGGGGGGGGGGGGTTATAATTGAAAAATTTCAATCTTAAAAAAAGGAATTTGATTGAAAATAAATGAAATTAAACAATAATTTTACTAATATTCACACTTAAAAATCTTGCCAGATATTTTTTTTAATGTCCGGTATTTTTTTCACTGCTCTATGTGATTTTTTTGATCATTTTAAACTCTTTTTCAGTCAAAAGGGTCCAGTTTTATTGAAGAAATAGAACAAATTCTATGAGTTTAATTCATTATTCTTCTCAAACTAAATTTTCAATTTTTAGATCAGAATCATTTTTTTTTCATTTAGTAAATTTTTTTTTTTTGACTTTTTTTTTTGCTTTTTGCTTTCTTTTTTTTTTTTTTATTTTTTAAAAAATTAATTTTGAAAAAATAAATGTTTGAAAAACCAATTTAACATATATAAAATTGAGTCTTTCTAACTCCTTTAAAATTCATACATTTACAATTAAAAAATCTATTGTCAACAATTTTAATTTCCTAAAGAAATTGAGAATTTTATATAAGACATCCAATGAATGGGGCCCAAAAAATTTTTTAACATTTTTTATTTTTTGAAATTTATGGTTTGTTCAGGGTTTTCTTCTATTATTATCAACTCTAATATGAAGTTTATTTTCTCGCTTATTTCTAAACAATCCAAGTTTGGTTAATTCTTAAAAATAAAGTGACTTTTTTCATTTTTGGCATGGGTCCTTTAAGTGAAATGGAGTTTATTTCATAATTTACCTTGATAATACTCAAATAAAAAATTTTAGATAATTTCATTACAAATAAATTTTTATATTGTTAAAATCCAATATTTTATTGCCCAATATGATTTTCACTATTTTTTCAATTGTTATTTTAATTATTAATTACTTAAACAGTCGATCCAAAGCTACCGTGATTTTTTTTCAATGTCATATTTTGATGTTGATGTAGATTTTACATAGTCTTGGAAAGGCTGTATGATTTACTTTCAATTACAACACACTTTAATTATAGAGGAATTTATCATTCTACTAATAGCTTATTTGGAATCGTTTTCAAGTAAAAACTTTTTTTTTTTTCAAATTTCAAATACAATGATCAAAATAATGCGTTGACAACAACAATAATGGTGTAATTCTAAACATAATCAGTGCTTTTTTTTTTTCTTCTGGTTCCAAGGTAACATTCAATTGACTACCAAATAGTATACACAATTTCAAATCAATTTTGAAAGTAAATCCCTGGACTTTCGAAGTAAAATTTAAATTAGGAATGCAATTAGTTCAAATTTTCCATAATATTCTCAATTTTTTTGATTTTTAATTAAATTTTTTTGGTGATTAAAATTTTATCGAGAAAATTTACTCTATATTTTGAGATCAATTTTCCAATTTGATCCTTTATTTTGAGAATTTCTTTTTAAATAATAGAACTTTAAGAAACCAATACCGTTCTTTATTGATTTGATTTGGAAACAATCACCTTGTTATGTTGCGAGTTTGGCCTGGAAGAACGAGAAATATGATATTGTTCGAAGTGATATAAGATTATGTTGAGGAGTTCGAAGAACGACGATTAATATAATCTTAGCACTAGAACAATATCATATTTTGAGTCTGGAAGGAGAACCAAAACGAGTAAACATAAAAGGTGACTGTTGAACAAATGAAGCAATATGAGGTGCTATTTATTTTTTAACTCGGGATCTAACTCTACACAATAAAAAACAAAGAAACACATTTTTAACCAATTTGTTATTTTGCAATGGTACTTTGAAGAACTTACTCTTCAAAGGATCTTTTTCTCCCAATGAAGTTATTGTAAACACTGAAGTTAAATTTTACATTTTCATACATTGGTGATAAAACTTGGTTTAAATTCATACAGAAACAAACCAGATCGTTCAACTTTTCAATGGGTTTCTATCTCCGCTTTTATTGTCCGCTTGTTAAGGAAACTTCCGAAAGGGATCAAACATGAAACTCCTCATATATTGTGTGTTCTTAACTGTGACCGATTTTGAACATTCCTCCAAAATTTCTTGGCTTGACATTGTAAAATAAAATGTTTTTTATTTTTTTCGAAATTCTCTAAATTGGTAAATGTTTTTTTCTCACCCATTCAAAATCTTTTATTAATGGTCTTTTCTCCCCCTTTTTCGAAGAAAAAAGAGACCAAACGTTTTTAATTTTTTTAAAAATGAGATTGATTTCTTTGGGAGAAAAAACAAAAACGTTGTCTGATTTTAGACATTGTTTTTAAACAAAGAAAAGGAATTCGTTCGATTTCCAAACAGTACGGGAAAATTGATGGTCTTTTTTCTTTGTCTTCTATTGATCAAATAATTGAGTGACTTGAACCAATTTAATTTTCCAATGTCGTAAATCCTTGAGCACGGCAAAACCTTATATATTTATGAGACTAAAAATTGGTAAAATAATTTGGTTAAACTCTTCTAAAATAACTTTAAATAACATTTTTAAAGTGGAATTTGTTAGTAAAATACTTCTTATTTTACCCAAATTAAATTGGAAAAAAAGAAGATCAGAAAATTTCCAAACTTTGCCTAATTACTAAAGGATTTCCGAAAATCTTTCCACAGTGACTTCAATACTATCCTAAACTTTTTTGTGATACAATCACTTTCTTATCAGTAGGTGTTTAAAATTATATAGTTAAATTTTTCCAAATAAAATGTTTGAGATAAAAAAAAAATATTAGCATATTTATTTAGGGTTCATTACTCGATTATTTAATGGGTTAATGTATAGGTCTTCTATAAATAAAAAACACGCTTTTTATTTTGAAACACCGATAAAATTTTTCTACACGCTTTATTTTGACGACAGTAACTGATAACAGATCATTAATAAGAAAATAATTAGAACTAAAAGAATGGATATTTAAATTAATATAATTGGTTCACAAACCATCCCAAATGATACAAAAATATTCAAAAAATCTTAATAAAAAATCACAAATCGCATCAAAAAAAAAATTGAATTTTGGTTTTATTTACATACAAAACATTTTTTTTCTCAAAAAAAACATTGTAATTAACTTAATAATAAAAAATTCCTCCAAGTTTGCTCTTAGAATTACATAAAAAAAACAAAAACATTTCAGTTCTTAGTTTTGGTTATTTAGGGTTGAAAGTTGGACAATAAGTTCAACAGATAAATTTGGAAGTTCTTTGCCCCTTCCAATGGCTATTTTTTCAAGATCAGTCATTAAAAAATAATACTTTTTGAATTTGATGAGCTGCTTCCTATTTTGTTAAAAATAATGATAAAAAGAAAATATTTGGTTTATAAAGAGGGGTTAGTGTTTTTTTTATTTATTTAAATGTTGTTAAAATTTTAAAAGGGTTTGAGGTAAACTTGGTGATTGAGAGATCAAGAATAAAACAAACATCTATTCTTCAAAAAACAAAGATGAAAAAAAATTTAAAAACAAACCTTTCTCTTTTAAATTTTCTGACAAGTGACTTTGAAGAAGAATTTTTTTCAGCCAAGATTTTATTATTTTGAATCGCGCTCTGAAGAAGTCGATCAAAACTGACACTATACCAACAAAAAGACAAAAAATGTGTTGGAAAAGAAATATTTGTATTAGTTATTAAATTATTTTTCTTCAAAACAGAATAAATAAAGAATAAAATAGAAATAGATAACTTACCCCTTGCATGAAGTTTGTTGAATTGACTTTTCAAGGTTAGATAATCCGTGATTGCCTAGAAGTTTTTCAAACGATTTTCGACTTTTGTTTTTGGAACGCTTAAATAGTTTGAGTTGTTTGGCAGCAGCTTTAAAATTAAAATGATAATAAGGGAACTCTTCATCCTCGCAAAATTGATTAACCGTCTCAGTTGAACTTGAAAAAATGAATTGCTGTAATAAAATTGTCATTAATTTTAGTATCAAATAATGTTAAAATAAAATTTAATATATTTTATTCAGTTAAAAAAATGAAGGAAATTTTTCGAAATTATATTTTTATTTGACTTCAAAAAAAGAGAAAAAAGAATCCGTTTTTAATTTATTTATTGTCGTTACAACAAATAATTCATCGTTCCTACAAAAAAAAAAAATTATTTCCTGTAAAAAGGTAGTTTCAAAATAACCAATTTCTTGATTCTCAAACAAGATCTTGCCCAATGTCAGATTTAAAAAATAAGTTAAAACAAAATTATTTTTTCGAAATTACCATTCCAAGATGATCAACCAACTTCCTTCATAAAAACAATTGTTTCGAGTGATCCGAAAACACTCAAATTAAAGAAAAGATTTTTTAATTCTCAGAAATGTCTTCAAACCTGAAAAGGACAAATTGAGATCAAAAATGATTTTTTCTCACCCCACCTCTTTTTTTCAAATACTTTATGATCACTTTTGAATAATTTTTTTCAAAATCCTTTTTTAAAAATTTTTCTCCCATTCTTGAAAAAAAATTTGTTTAGTTAGCTTTCAAAAATACCT
Source organism: Anaeramoeba flamelloides (assembly GCA_027625915.1). Classification (NCBI taxonomy): domain Eukaryota; family Anaeramoebidae; genus Anaeramoeba; species Anaeramoeba flamelloides. The sequence continues at coordinate 1,990,074 of JANTQA010000032.1, read as the reverse complement.
TTTGAATTGAAAATAAACTTTAATTCTCCTTTTTTTAAAAAAAACTTATAAAATGAATTTTACAAAGAATTTTTAAAGAAGAAAAAAGATCACAAAAGAATGAAATTGAATCAAAAAGAGAAATAATTTGAATATTGAAAAATTCAGGAAATTTGTTTTCGAATTTCTTATTTTCGAAAAATGTCAAAAAAAGTAAATATTTTAACTTTGTTGAAAAAACGATAAAAACCATTTTTGTGTTTTAGAATCAGAAATATTGAGAAGAATCAATGAAATGATTGTTTATGAACACTCAAGATTTTTCAAATTTTGCCAAAGAGAGGTCACAAATAAATATGATATTTTGGAAAACTTATTTAAAAAAATTCTTTCGGAAAACAAATTCTTACTGACAAAAAGGGATTTTAAAAGCATTTTTAAAAATAAAACCTAACTCCAAGTTTACCGTTTAAACTGTGGATAACAGTCTGACATTATTTTCGAGGTTTTTCGATTATTCACAACTTCACCTAATGAACACCTTTTTAAAAATAATTTATCTAAATTTTCTTTAGAAAAAAGAGAAAAATTTTTTTTCTCCAAAAAATATTTTGTTGAAACTTGATGTTATATAAAGCTTTTTCAATTATTAATCAATTTGATGGAGAAGAATTACTCAAATGATGAAATTTTATAATTGGAATAATTGAGAAATTCTTCATAAATGTCTTGGATTTCAAAATGTAATAAAGACGTTCTTTTCTTTGATCTTTGTTTACCCCTTTTAACTTTTTTTACTTTTGGAAGGAGTTTTTTGAAAAATATTTTCATTTATTTTGTAATATTTAGTAAAAAAAAGTGAAACAGGGAAAAAAAAGCCCAAAATGGTTTTTAATTGGGAACAGGATCAAAATGAAAAATGAAAAGTCAGATGTCTTAATAAGAGAAAAAAAAAAATAATTAAAGAGGAAATGGAGGACTTAAGACGATTAGACCTTTTTTTAAGACCCTATCTTCGAGTATGGTTTTTTTTTATTGATTGATTTCTTATAAAAAAATTTATTCAAACAAATTGACTATTTTTAAGATCTCCAAAACCACACAACAATTTGTATAACTAATGAGATTTAAATCATTTTTGTTGATTTGATTGAAAATAATATAATTGCAATTTATTTGAAGTTATTTGGTTTGTTCTTTTTGTTGGTTTTACTTTTCTTTTTCAGTTTCTATGAATGTTTCCCAAGTAAAAATTACAGGATCATTTTACATGTTTAACTTTTTTTCTCAAATAGTAAAAAATAACTTTTTCTTTATTTCTGATTGTTTCTTCAATTACACAAAAAACTTTTGTGAAAATACTAGGTGTAGAAAAATCGAATCCTTGTTTCAAAATAAAAAGCATGTTTCTTTTTTCTAGAATCAGTATACACTAAATGATCTAATAAATTAATAAAAAACCATAAGTTAGTAAGGTATTCGCTCTTAAAGTTCTGCTATTAAAAAAAAAAAGTATATTTTTCATTTTTGGCTAGGTCCTTTTGAGTAAAAGATAGTTTATTTGAATAATTATTTTTTTATTTATTAATGTTGTTTTTGAAATTTTAAATTTTTTATCAAATTTTTTGAGAATTAAAATTATTTTTCAGAAATAATAGTTTTATAAAAAAAAAAAAAAAAAATAGAGACCCTCTATGGTGGAAATTTTGTGCTTAATCTGGATAAAATGTTTATTATTTTTCCAATTCTTGAGAATTTCCAATTCATTTTCAAGACTTTGTAAAATAATATATATCAGAAAAACGACTATATAAATTAATTAAAGTAAAAACACGAATTACAGTCTATTTTACTGTAAACTTGATTTGTAAAAGAAAAAAAAATTGAAAATCAATTTTTTTTTTCTTTAATTCTTCAAACGTCAATATATATTTTTATTGCTAAACGATTTTTTATAATAGAAAAATTAAGCGTCTTTTTATGTGTATTATAATATTTTTTGAAGAATATTGAATTAATTATTATAATTAAAAATTTTTAGGTTAACAATCCCTGAAATATGAAAAAAAAATATATTGTATTATAAGTGCGGGGATTTTGTATTAAGGTTGTTAACTTTCAATTTATAATTTTGTACAGTCTTTCCAAGGCTACCGTGAATTTTTATATGAATCAAATTTTGATGCTGATATAGATTTTTCAAAAGTTGGATATGAGGATAATAAAGCTCATATTGAAAAAAAAAATTCCTAAATGAGCGGATATTCAAGAATTTTTTCTGATACAAGAAAAATTAATTTTCAGATCCCTAAATTGCTTCAAACCTGGAAAATCTGTTGAGATGCCACTAAAAAGTTTCTCTTGAAATGAATTTATTTTTTGATCTTATCACAAGAAAATCTTTCAAATGAGGTTATTTGTGAAAATTTCTTTTCAATATGAGCACTCTTATCCACATATCCAACTTTTTAAAAATCTATATCAGCATCAAAATTTGATTCATATAAAAATTCATGGTAGCCTTGGAACAGCTGTATTAATTGTAATATTGGTTAAAAAATGAAATTTTCATTTTTTATACTTTTTACCTTTTCCAAATTTCTCTTTTTAAGTTGTTTGGGTTCCTCCACTTTTTGTTTTTTTAGGTGCTTGGAGAGGTTCAAGGAATAAAAAATCATTATAAGAATTGGTGGACTTGGTCATGACTAACCTAACCAAACTTGTTAATGATCAGATCTAAAATGAATTGAGCTGGACTTATGCAACTGTAGAGAACTGAATCCAACGAATGCGATCTGAAGCCAACCAAAGTGAACCGAATTGGACTTTCCGTACAATCTGTCGAGTCGGTATCTTGTACTGGGATTTTGCGAAAACAAGATTTGGGAAACTTGCAAAAAAAAAAATAAAAAAAAAGCAACTCAATTCTGTAAAACCAAATCTTATTCTTAAAACCTTAGCACTTTATAGAATCAAACCATCTATAAAGTTTCTAAAAAACTTAATAAAGTAACCTATTTCATTTGATCTATAGTTGTTCAAATATTTAGAACTCTTTATTAAAACAAATTGAAAATATTGATCATTTTTTATGGGTCTATCCTTCCTATGAAAAAGATAGATTAATATTTCAAAACAAATTAAAAAAAAAAAAAAAATCTTAATGAATTAATTAAAACAAACAGTTTGAAACTATTTTCATTAAATAATAATCGTGAAATCTATGATTTTACACTTAAATTTCTTTTTGGGAATTTAAGTAAAAGGGTATCCAGAGTGTAATTTACACTTCTTCAACAATAAAAAAAAAAAAAAATGAAATTTTCTTTTTTTATTTTTCTGAAATCCGAATTGATGATTGTAATAATAATTGATATGAGGGTATTAGATAAAATTAATGATTCTAGGGTTCTCAATTAAAATTATCATTTAAGTTTGAGTTAATTTCATACTTTATTAAAAATTAATTTAAAATTACAGTAATTCAGTCAAAGGGAAATGAATATTACACTCTAGATATTCATTTACTTAAATTCACTTTCAAAGCTAATTTAAGAGCAAAATCATAGATTTCAATCTTGTTATATATAAAAAGAAGACATTTAAATAATTTTTATGATTAGAAAAAATATATCCTTAATAAAATTAAGCACTATTTTTTTCTGATTAATATTTTTCGAAACCTTGCATATAACTTAATTTAATTAACCACTGGTATATGTTTTTTTAGAATAAAAACACTCTCAACTTTTGAATATCGAAAATAATTTTCAAATTACTATGCACTTTTTTTTTTTTTTTTTTTTGGAAAATTGAGGTTGAGAAAATTCGAAATCTAAGAATAAGTTCAAATATTAAATTAGAATATTTTTCCAGAGATTGTATCTTTTTTAAATCACTTTTTTTTTAATTTTTATTAGAGATTTTCATCAAAAAAATTGTTTTCATAAAATATTAGATTTTCAGAAATTTTTAGTTTTTTCACGAGTTCGTTAATTTTCATGAATTAAAATTAAATTCAGAAATTAATTATATATAACTGAAAGTAAATAAATCAACTCAAAAAATTAAGTTATCTAAGATTTGGAAAAATTATTATTTTCAAAATCATTTTATTATCATTATTATTTTTATTTTTTTGGAGTTGATGAACATCGAAATTGAGCTCGAAAATGAAGAAGAAATCATTCTACCAGAACATTGAGGAAATCGGAGAAATATCGAAAATGAAGAACCTGTTAATGAAAATATTATTGTTGTAATACCAAATATTATTTGGTCAAAATTTAAAAATAATAACAATAGCGATTTATTGAAAATTATCTCAGGATTTGATTTTGACGAATTTAACGATTTATTTTCAAAAGTTAAAAAAAAATTTAGACAAAAGGGTAGAGGTGGTAGACGAGGAGGTATAAGAAATTATAAACAAATGCCGGGTAATAAAACAATTTTTCTTTTAACCTTATCTTGGTTGAGGAATTATGATAAATATGAAATATTATCAACAAATTTTGGGATTTCCAAAGCCTGGTGTCATGATTTAGTAGTTGATACAATATTTAAATGTCATGACATTTTAGTTCATGACCAAATATATTGGATTGGGTTTAAGAAACAAATGGAAGAAAATTCTTTATTTGTGAATTTTCCAACTGTTGTTGCAGTAATTGATTGTACTGTTCATAGAATTAATAAACCTAAAAGAAGGCAAAAAAGGTAATTTAATATTCTTACTTTATATTTTCGAAAATAAATATTATTCGGTTCTCAACAACTTTTCTCACTTTTAATTTTTTGCAAAAAAAAACAATAATTTGATCCAAAACTTCTCTTTTTATTTGATATATTGTCCAAATTCTTAATTGTAAACTTTTAAAAAAAAATTAAATAATTTTTTTTCAGATTTTATTCGGGAAAACATAAGTTTCATTGTATAAAAACCCAAACAATTAATAGTTGTTCTGGATTAGTTATGCATTATGTAACTGGGGTAAATGGCCGTAAACACGATAAAAAAATTTTCGATAGAAGTTATCCTGGAGAAATTGAAAATTTTTTTCATAAAGAAAATGAAGAGAGTCAAATTGAAGAGCCACTAGCTTTAATGGATGATAAAGGGATATAAAGGAGTTAATCAAATAAAAATTTTTATTCCGTATTTTGGAAAACGAGAAAATCTCACAGAAGAACAAAATGATTTTAATAGATTAATTGGAAAACACAGAGTAATAATTGAACAATTTTATGGGAGATTAAAAAATAGAAATCGTGTTACAACAGATAGATGGAGAAATGAAATTGGTGATTTCCACAATAAAGTTATCGGAATTTCAATTGCACTTACCAATTACCATATCAGATGTGGAGACCCTATTAGAAGAAATTAATATTTACTTATATTTTTTTTTAATTCTTAAAATTTTAATTTTTTTTTTGTTTCAATCAATTGTTCTTTAATACAATAAAAAATAAATTCAAAACTCATGAGATTTATATATTTTATTAACTTTTTATTTTGATTCAACTAAATCAGAATTTGAAAATAATACTCATTTTTTTACAATATTCTCGAAGTTTTTCACGAGTTCAGATATTTTCAGGAATTTGTTTATTTTTCACTAATAATGAATTTTTCATTAAATTATCAAATTCATGAAAATAATTAATGAAGTGAAAATGAATCTTTTTTATGAAATGAGTATTATTTCATAATTTTTAAAATGTTTGCGAATATCTCTATTATTTAAAAATAAAAAAACATTTGAAGACCAAATTAGTCCCTTTTGTGAAAATAAAATTCCCATAATTTAGAATTTTGTTTTAGTAAATGAGTTAAAACAAGAAAGTATATATAAAAATATAGATAATTTCAAGTTTGATTTCAATCATTATGACAAAAAATGTTTTCAAGAAAAAGCTAAATAGAAACTTTATTTATTTTTTTTTTATTAAGTTTTTTAATTTTTTTTAATGGGAGGTATTTGATCGTTTTTCCATTTTTAGTGTATTTTTTGGATCGTAGTGACCTATAAACAAACAATGAAATTAAAAAAGGAAAAGAATTAATCATAATAAAAAAGGTTGATAATAAGAAATTATGATCAATAAAATAAAAAAATTAATGAATTAATTTCATCAAGATCACATAAAAGTACAGACCACAATCATTTCGTTTTCTACAATTTAATTTGATAAATGATCATGAATAGGGTAGTTGGATGGTGATTGTTGAATTATTAGAATTTATTTTTTTTTTTTTGATCTGATTTGCTTTAGACCTTAGATGATTTTTCGCCTTTAATTTTTTATTTTTTATTTTCAAGTTACTCATACTTGTGTGTTTAAGTATCCCTGTTTTAGTAATCAGATATATGCTCTTTTTCCTTTGTTACACTTTTTCTCCAGTGTGGACAACACAGCCAGGGAAAAAAAAGAAAAAAATAAAATCAAAAATTTTATATTGAAAATTAAATAATTATCTATTCAAAGATAAACTAAAATCTAAAATAAATGAAACAATTATATTATTTTTTTTTTAATTTATTTTATTTGATTTTTAGACAAAAAAAAATATTTCTAGTCTATAGAAATGAATATTAAAATAGTAATTTTTTTAATTATTATTGATAAATTCAATTTATAAAAAAATTTATTTTCAAATTTTTTTTTATGTGCCAACAATTTTGAATTGAGTTTATTTCTATATATAAAAAAAAGTTCGTAGAAATAAATAATATCCTTTTTTACAAATAAATATTTATTTTTTTATTAATCAATAATCTAATAAATTTTGAATTGCTTTTTTCCAAAAATAATTAATAAAATAAAAAACTGTTTTCTTTTTAATTTTTTTATTTATGTAATTAGATGATTTATGTAATGTTTTTTTTTTTTTTTTGAAAGACCTAATCAATAAAATTTATAGAGTTTGAACTGAACTTAATAATAAATTAAGAATTAATTTTTCATTCTACATGAAGTGAATGTCCATTTATCGGATTTTCAAATAAATAAAGAATGAAATTTCAATATAATTGATGAAATTTCCAAAATTGTTTTTATGTGTGTGAATTAAAAATAAGAAAATTCTCACCTTTTAGTTTTTTGATTTTTTGGATATCACAGTAATTTAGAATTAACAATCCAGACAACAATATATACCATCTCAAAAACTAATAATTTTTCTTCAATTTAATAAAAAAGAAAAATTAAAAATTTTCAAAATAGTTAAAAAAAATACAAATTCGGGTACATAGTTCCCCACTCTTCGGAGGTAGTTTTTTTTTTTTTTTAATTCAAAAGAATTGAGCAAAATGAAAGATTTTACTCTATTCTTTTAAATTAAAAAAAAAACCAACAACAGTGGAATGCCAATTTATTAATCACAGTTGGTGGAATTTGTATTTATTACTCATAATCTTTCTATCTAGTTTTTTACTCCTCCTGTTTCAAGACTTGGATAATTTTTAATTTGGTCATATAAAATATATAATATTTTTGTACTTTAATATTTTAATTATTTTTCTTCTTCTCATTTTTATTTAGCAAATTTTCTTTGATTACTCATTTCTCTCAATAAATAAATAAATAAATAAAAAAAAAAGAAAAATTCAATTAAAATAATAATAATAAAAATAAAAACAGCTTTAGGAATTATTTATGGGGAGATTAACTTTATTTAATGTAAATTAATCGATTCTCACTTATTAAATGGTTGAAAAAAAAAAAAAAATAACATAAAATAAAAAGAAATAAATCTGTATTTTTTCTTTGTTTATTTAAAAAAAGAATAATAAATTGGTGAATTGATATTAAAAATTATCAATAAATATTAAAAAAAAAAAACAAATTAATAATCCTCAAAATCAACATTATTCGAATTTAGATAAAAATTATCAAGTATCCTTTTTGTTGTTTTCGTGATGTTTTGTGTTTTTTCTTCCAACAGTTTGCTCATTTTTTCAAATCCTCTCATTTCTTCTACTTGGGTAATATAAAGATTATTCATATTCATCTCGTTATTAAAATTTTGTTTTCCCAGTTCTAATATTTTTTCTAAAGATTCTAAACATATCCGCACAATTCTAAGGTCTGGCGTATTTAGAAATTTACAAAACACTTTGATTACCCCCTTTTCTACTAACAAGTGTATATGCGCTTCTTCGCCGCACTCAACAATGTTACTTAGAACCCAGCATATTTCCTTTTGGATCTTTTCAATATCCTTTTCGAATAGTTCAATTAAATGTGGAATAATTCCACTTTTATATACACTTTCAATTTGCTGTGGATCACCAGCAGTGATATTTGAAAGTGTCCAGCACGATAATCTTCTAATTTCTGAATGTTTATGAGATAATAATTTTTGAAAATAGGACAAAATTCCATACTGCAAAACTTCATTTGTTTGTGTGAAATTTCCAGAAACAACACTAGCTAGGGTACGCAGTACTGGAATTAGTATTTCTTTATCTTCTCGTCTTTGGTATCATTATTATTAATTAATTGAGTATCGATTAGTGTTAGATAAATTATAAAATACAATAAAATTAAATCAAAAAAAAAAATATTTTGAAATGAGAAAAAAATAAAAGTTATTTTCTAAAAAGTGCTGCAATTTTCTTTAAAAATATTTCCATTAAACTAAATTCATATTAAATTTTTTAAATATCATGAATTGTTGTTATGTATTATTTATCGATTTTTTGTGTAAGAAATCTCATTTGTTTGTTTATATGATATTACTTTTATAAAATATATAAAAATTTCTGATCTTGGTTTTATCTGATATTTTTTCTGGTCTCGATTTTATTTGATATTTTTTATCTGTGAAAATTGATATTTATTTTTTTTTCTTTTGATCTGAAAATTTTGTTTTCATAACAAGTTTAATCTCAACAAAATTTCCAATAGAATGAAAAACATATAAATGTATTTTATTGTTTAAAAAATTATTTATGACTTTGTTAAATTTCCAGTTTTTTATTGAAATTGGTTGTTCATTGTTTTGTCCAAAAAAAAAAGTGTTATTTTTTTTTTTTTTCATTTTTTGGAAATATTCCAATCAACATATTTTGAAATAAATACCATAGTAATTGATTCAATTATTATTAATATTTAACTTAATTTGGTATTGTCAATTAACGAATAGCTCCACTAAAAAAGATGTGTTTTTTATGAAATGTAAAAAAAATGCCACACTTTTTCGGAAATACATTATAAACTCTTTTTCAGTCAAAAGGGACCCAGTTTTATACAAGTAATAGAATATATTCTATGGGTATAATCCATTATTCTTCTCAAACTAAATTTTCAATTTTTGTATCAAAATCATTTTTTCTCATTTTGTATTTTTGTTTTTTCCTTTTCTTTTTTTTTTTTTTTTTCTTCTTTTCTTTTTTTTTTTTAAAAATTAATTTTGAAAAAAAAAAATGTTTGAAACTCCAAATTAACCTTAAGAAAAGTTAGGATTTATATGTTCTTTTTAAAATTCATACATTTACAAGTAAAAAATCTAATCTTCGACAATTTTAATTTCCCAAAGAAATTGAGAATTTTGCACGAAACATTACAATGAAAGGATGCCTAAAAAATTTTTTAACATTTTTTTTTTTTTTTTGATATTTATGGTTTGTTCAGGCTTTTCTTTTATGATTATCGACTCTAATACGAAGTTTATTATTTCTCGTATTTCTAAACAATCCACGTTTGTTTGATTCTGAAAAATAAAGTGACTTTTTCATTTTTGCTGGGCCTATTTGAGTGAAATGGAGTTTATATATATATATATATATATATATATATATATATATATATATATATATGATTTGAGTTCAAAGAGATATATTTTTTTAATATAAATTGTAAAAAAAAACAAAAAAGGAAAACAAAAAATAAAGATTAATAAAATAACAAATGCAAACCCAAGCAAAAATACCAATCGAGGGATTGAACCAGAATCAATAATTGCATCAATTGCTTTTTTTTTTGTACTTACAACAAAACTTAACCCCCACGAAGCATCACTAATTAATCCAACATCACGATTCATGATTAATCTTGTAAATGTAGGAATTGCTTTTTTAACCTAGATAAAATTAATAATTTGTGATTAGAGCTTGATATTTAATATTTTGAAAAAAAAAAACAAAAGATCAAAAGAATATAAAAAAAAAAAATACTTTTTCGAAATTTGGTCTTGGTATTCCCCGAACCAAATTTACAAGAACCCAAACACCGTTTCTTGCCATTTGTAAAGAAATGTTTTTGATTGAATAAATATTTGATATTTTTTCAATTATTTCATCATAATCCAGAATTTGGTCCCGAAATATTGTAGAATCACCAGCTTTTTGAGCAAAATAAAAATAAAACAAAACAAAACAAAATAATAATAATAATAATGTTAAATAAAAATTTTCTAAGAGAGGAATTGTTATTATAAAAAATAATATTTAATATTTACCTAAATTACCAAGCGCCCAAATACACTATAAATTAAATTAAATTAAATTAAATTAAATTAGGAAAGGCGTTGAAAGTGTTTTAAAGAAAATTTAAATGAAGATCTTACTTGCTCAAGAACTTGTAAATTTTCGGCTGAGAGTGATTTTATGAGTTTTGGTATAACACCTTGTTCAACCATATATTGAGTTATATTGCTTGTTGAATAACAAATGTTTGTAATGATCCATGCTATTTCAAACTTGTGATAATAGAAAAATCAAAATAAGAAAAATGAATAAGGTAAAAAATTTAATTAATAAAAGTTGGTTAATTTTTTTATTTTTTTTTTTTTTTTTTTTTTTTTTTTTTTTTTTTTTTTTTATTTTACTGTGTTTATTGAATTATTAGATCTTGGAATTTTCTAAAAGTATCATATTTGATGATAGATTCTTATTATATATACATTTTATTACCAGTTAAATCATTTTATTTTTTTTGAAAATTATCATTTAATACATACATTACTGATTTTTGAATTTTTATTATATTTTTTTAATTTTTAAATTTTTTTTTAAATTCGGATTCGTTGGAATATTTTTGAATTTATTAAAATTATTATTTAGTTATACTTTATTTTTTAATAACATAATATAAAATCAAAACTAAGCTATATTCAATTTTTGTGACTTACCTTTAATAATAAATTGAAAAAAATGAATATATTCTTTAGTATTCAAGAAAAACAAATAATTAAATCTTATTATTAATTCTCTTTTCAATTCATTTTAAATATATAAAAACCTGATTTTTTAAAAATTTAAAAATAATAAAACCAAAAACAAAAAAAAAAAGTGAATCACTATTTTTGAAATTAGCCTTACGAAAAGTTTTATTACTGAACTTTTAATGAAAAAAAGGTTAACAAGTAGATTTTTTTTCCTATCAAAATTTAAATTCACATTAAAAAGGCTTTACAAAGTCTCAAATTTCTTAATGTTTATTGGTTTTTTCAAAGAGATTTTTTTTTTTCAACTTGGTTTTCTACAGAAAAAAAAAAGTATAAAGAAAAAAAAAAGGATCAAATAAAAAAAAATATAAAAAACAAAAAAGAAAAAGAAAAAGAATAACAAAAATTTGAAAAAGAAGAAAAAATAATATTAACTTTGAAAAAATGATTTAGATCCAAAAATTGAAAAAAATTTTTGAGAAGAATATGTGACAAACAATCAAAAAAACTTCTAATAACATTATAAAGTGTATTAACATTTTTGAAAAATAGTTTAGATTCTTTTATTAGTTAAAATAATTATAATTTTTAATTTTTTTTGAATTCCATATCTCATTCCTGACTTCAATTGCAGATCTTGAATAAATCATATAGGATATAGACTCAATTCTTAGTATTTTATTAATAAGTTTCTTCGTCCATATGTATTAATAGTTGGTGGGTTTAAAAGTTTTTTAATAAATCAAATTTTAAAATTGTAAAAATGATTATTCTTGATTTATTTTTTTCTTATTGATTTTGATTAATTCAAAAAGGAACCTTTTTTGAAAAAAAAAAAATTTTTTGGGAAGGTTTGGCTCCCATTTTAAAAATAAGAAATTTTACAAATTATGTATAAAGATAAAGACAAAAAAAATAATTTCAAGATGATTTTTCTCACATAATAAGAACCACATTAAGTAAAAAAAAAACTCTTAATATTCTTATATGTATGATAAAAATATAACAAACTCAAAACTTTACAATTTATGCCAAAAAAAAAAATACTCTAATTTAGAAATTATTGGATACGGTCAATACCGCTTTTTATAGAGTCGCCCATACTATTAAGAAAAAAATGAAATTTTTTTGTTAAAAGACTTGTAACAAATCAGCAAAAATAATAATAAAATATCATAGATATGATCCAAAATGGAAAGAATCATTATACATCTTGCCATTGGTAAATTATAAAGAAAATTATGATTCTTTAGTAAAATTTCGAAACAAAATTTTCCAAATTACACTTCAAGTAAAAATAAATTCTGAAAATGAAAGTTAGCCAAAATTACAGGTCGGATTTCAGTTATAACTCTTTTATAAATTATTTTTTTCAAAGTTCTGATAGTTTTTTGTAATTAAGAAAAGATAGCTATTCTACTCATTCAGATTCGAATACCCCCTTTTTCAAAATTACCGACTTTTGAAAAAAACGCCTATTTTTGGGATATTTTTTTTTTGAAATGGGTTACAACGAATGAACTTGAGATTGAACATTAAGAATGAAAAAATAATAAATGTTAAAACAATTTGCCGAAAAAAACAGGGAATATATATATATATTAAAGCTCAAATATGGAAAAAAATAAAATGATAGAAAATATTCAAAAAAAAGATAAAAAATCAGTTTTTCAATTTAATTTAACGAATAATTTTTGAAAGAAATATTTGATTTAATTTTAAAATTGAAAAAAATATGATTCTTTTTAGACTATTAAAAAAAAGACCTTCAAATAATCTCTCTACTAAGTCAAATAAAAATTTTAAAAATATAACAATTAAAAATGAAAAAAATATTACTGAAAATTTTCATTTTTTTTTTCAATTCCCATAAACACTTAATAAAGTTGTAAATCTTTTTCAAAATTGTTATGTATAATAATGTTTATTCTGTGAGTGTATTTCAAAAATACAAAATTTTGAGATTTTTTTTTGAAAAAATTTTACGAGTTATGTAGGGTCAAGTTCAATCAAGTGCCGTTCGCTTTTCCAGAATTTAAAAGGATTGAGTAAAATCAAAGATTTTTCTCTATCCGTTTAAATTCTGGAAAAGCTAATGACGATTTTTTTTTTTTTAATTCTTGTTTTTATTTCGAAAATCAATCGATTTTCTAATCAAAACAAAATCTAAAAAAAAAACCTAACGAAGGTTTTCATAATTCGAAAGAATAGAGAAAAATCAAAGATTTTGCTCAATTCCATTAAAATTGGGAACATTTAACAGCATTTACAACTGTTAGAATTAAATAATTCATTATACATGTACTTTTAAATTTCAATTTTTGAAAAGCTATAAATCTTTATGAATTCCAATTAATTTCATTGTTGATTCTTTGATTGAAGTTTATTAATATTTCTAAATAAGGTAGAGATAAATTTTTGATTGTTTTTTTTTTTTTTTTTTTTTTTTTTTTTTTTACTGTAATTACCGTATTTTCAATTTTAAATTATGATTAATAAATAAGAATCGGTGTTTTTCTGTTTCTTTTGTATACCCCAGTAATGCAGGAATTAATCCAATTTTTTAAATAATCTAAAATTTTTATTTTATAATTAAAACTTTCTAACGTGTGAAAATTGATTTATTATAAAAACTTTGAATAATCTAATTTTGAAATTATTATTAAGAGTATTATTATTAAAAAATTGTTTATATTTGTTAGATGTTTCTTTTGATTTTTTTTTTTTATTATAAACTATAAGCTATTTCCAAAAAAAGTGGGGCAATTTTATTTTAAAATATCTTTATTAAATCCAATTGTAATTAAACTATTTAAATATCCAAAATCATTAACAGTCATTTATTGATTCTTGATAATAATTCAATTTGTTTGTTAGTATGTTATTTTATAAATAAAAAAGATATTAAATTTTCGGATCTCGATTTTATCTGATATTTTTTAGGTGTGAAAATTGGTATTTATTATTTTCTTTTTGATCGGAAAAATCCTTTTAAATAGCTTCTTTAATCTCGACAAAATTTCCAATAGAATTGAAAACGTATGCACACTTGTAAATATGGAATGTTGTAAAAAAAAAATAGAGTTTTTACACTTGTGTAAATACATTTGATTATTTAAAAAATCATTTGTGTCCTTGCCATATTTTCAGTTTTTTATTGAAATTGGTTGTTCATTGTTTTCACCAAAAAAAAGTGTTATTTTTTTTTTTTAGAAATATTTTGTAAATATTTCAGCCAACATATTTAGAAATAAATACATTATACATTGATTCAATCAGTATTAATATTTAACTTAATTTATTATTGTCAATTAACGAATAGATTCACTAAAAACAAAGATGATTTTTTATAAAATGTAAAAAAAAATTCCACACTTTTTCATGAAATACCTTATGTGAAATTTTATCTAAAAAAATGCCCAAATATTTTTGGAAATTATTTTTCAAAAATGTTTTCTCTTTATAAAGTTTTAATCACAATGAAATAATTATCCCATATATTATCATTCCATAAAAAAAATTGACAAATGAAAAAAAAAATGTCAAATCGATTTTAGATTGTAAAATGGTAGTGAAAAAGAAAAAAATTACAAATATTATACTTTTTGTTTTTCACTGATCATTAAAGATATCTAAAACTGAAGTCACTCAAATTGAAATGAATACCAATTGTTAAACTCTTAAAGATAATCACACATGAATAGAAAAATCATAGCATTGAATCAAAATATCCTAAAAAAGTCCAATTTTTACTGATGTTCAACAATTAAATCTCAAATTTGGAAAATTGAACATGCTTGAATTTTGGCTTAATTTTATTTTTTGAATTCTTTTTTAATTCTAATAATCAATTTAATTTTTTGAACTTGGTTTTTTGTTTTCCAATGAGGGGGGGTAACGCTTTTTTTGGAAATGAGAACTTTTACTATTTTACAATTTAAATTTCGATTTGACAATTTTTTTCCAGTTGGTACTTTTTTTTTATAGAATGGCTGCTATTTTTCTTTAACAATTGTATCCCTTCTTGAGAATTTTTTAAGTAAGTTCTTTAAAATATTCAAAATAAATGACTAAACTCATAACTATTTTTATGGGTTAGTAAGATACATTTGAGTAATTTTGGAATCTATGGAGATGAAACTGCTAATTAAATTGTTAAATTTTTTTTTAAAATAATAATTCAAACAAAAAAAAAAAAAATTTATTTTTTGAGATCAATTCCATTATATTTCTTATTCTTAAAAGTTTTGCATTTTGTATGTTAAACAGGTTATTAACTTTAATTTTGTTTTTTATTAACTAAAATATAATAACGTGGAATTCTTCTGGGAATGTTTCTTCCTTAATTAGTTAATTTTTCAAGTTAAAAAATCGAAATTTAAGAAGAAACTAAAATGATTTTTAAAAATATTCAAAAACTTTAATTTCGTAATAATAATCGAAAATTTTTTGTTTGAATTTCTGAAAAATTTTTTTTTAGGGCAAAGTCTTTAAATAATTAAAAAATCTTCACAGTCCCAATATAAAATGAAAACTTTTTCATTGATTTTTGCTTTTGGATTCTGAAATTTCTCGAAAAAATTTAATTTTTTGAAAATTGGAATTTGACAATTTTAAAAAATATAATTTGTATTTTTTTTAGTTGTTTCAATTAAAAAAACACTTTTTAATTGATCAATTAAATTAGGCAAGTATAAATTTGAAGCTTGTGCAACGATTAGAGATTTTAATGTTTCTGGGTTAGCCTCGCCCTAGATTCATCTAAAATTAAAGTAAATCGTAATTGGGGGTAAATGGTATTAGTGCTGCAAGAGTTCAAATGACTCTAAAAAATCTATTATAAATATTATTGTGCAATTTATTCTTGATTTTTTTCTTATAGATCACAATTAAAAGTTGTCATTTTGTAAATATTTTTTTTTTTAATTCCTTTTCCAAATCTAAAAGATAAAAACTTAAAATAATATTATCCTTGTTATTTAATCAATTAAAATTTAGAACCATCAAAAGCAAATATTTTTTTAATTACCCTTCCCAAATTTAAAAATATAAACTCAAAACAATAGTATTCTCGGTATTTAATAATTTATCTTTAGAACCTCCAAAATGATATATTTTTTCAATTTTTTATTTGCAAAGATTTACCCATATATATATATATATATATATATATATATATATATATATGAACCTAAAAACCTAAAGATTGATTGCTTTTGTTTCTTTTCTATAAAACTAGTTGTAACATCAATATATTTCCAAAATGTGAAAATAATTTGTAAAAATAATCTATTTGTTAATTATTTAAATTTTTTAAAAATTGAATTTTTGTTATTAATCTTCCGATTTCGCCACTGCAAATTTAAGAAAAATATTTTTCAATTTTGAAATCTAAAGATTGACCGATGATTCAACCTTTAAATTTGGCTTGAAAATGCAGATTTTTTTTTGAAATTGTTGGGTTTTTTACTAATACAAAGGATCAATTTTTAATTGATAAGATCAACAAATATTAAAAACTGGACGAGGTAACATAAATTTAAAATTAAGAAGAGTTTGGTAAATTCAAGTAGAGAAATAAAATCCAAGAAAAATTAATAACATACTTGTAGATCATAATCTGTATTCGTTGCAAAATAAGTTAGAATTTTAGGAATAACTCCAGTTTCAAGAACTTGTTTTATAGGTGGATTATCCTGAACACTTAGCATCAATCTGATTCCATGGATTCCTTCCAAAACATTTTTCTGGTTGTTTGAATTTATATATTTTACAAACACATTTAATTCTTGCTTCTAAAATATATTTAACAAAAAAGGATTTTTCCAAAAAGAGAAACCCATTAAAATCATAGAACAAAAATGAAAAACGAAAAAAAAAAAAAAAAGTAATAGGGAATCGATTTAAAAGCCTAATTTCAGCAGGGGGATCTTTGAAAAAAAAAAAACAACGGATAGATTTTTAAAAATGAACAAAAACATTTTGTTGGAGATATGAGCAAGGACACTTACAAACGAAATTGTTTCACGCTTTATATTTGATTCCAAGTTTTCGTCGTTCAAAGATTCGACAATTATATTCCTTCTTTTCATTAGCCCATTTTCCCTTTTCGATTTGGAAATTTGTATATTATAATTTATTCTTTTATTGATCGATGATGTGCGTGATTTTTTTTGCTTAAAGCGTTCTTGTCGTTTTCTTAATTTTCTTTGAAAGTTGCTCATTGCCTTGAATTAAAAAAAAAAAGAAGTGACAAAATCCCAAGAAAGAAGTGGTGGTTATTTTCTGAATAAAAGTGAAAAAATGAATTTGTATTCAAAAATGCTTGATCCCTTGCAAATGTTTTAACTTTTGGAGAGTATGTTATTTGTTGTTTGAGATTCTCAGTTTGAGTTGATTACTTTTTTTTTTCAAATTAGAGCAGTGAAAAAAATACCGGACATGAAAAAAATCCCGGACAAGATTTTTAATTGTGAATATTAGTAAAATTATTGTGTAATTTCATTTATTTACAATCAAATTCCTTTTTTTAAGAATCGAACTTTTTCAATTATAACTCCCCCACTTATTAGAATGATGATTGATGAAATCACACTTGTTCAAAACACTATTCAATCAATCAACAAACAAGAATAAAAATCATCATTTCTCAAACTCTAGTAAACCTCAATAAAACTCGATTGTTTTTCAAAAAAAGTTGATCAACATTAGGTTATCAAACAATTACTCGAGTATTCTATTAACACCTTACTTTGATGAACTTTAGGTAGGTTTATTACTAGTGTTCATAAAAAAATTGGTTCTTTATTATAAGGATTTCATTGAAATTATACAAAAATTTTACTAATACTTACAATTAAAAATCTTGTCCGGGATTTTTTTCATGTCCGGTATTTTTTTCCCAACTATAATTCTTTTTTTGTTATGAAAAATATTGATCGCAGAAATTTACATGGTAATTCAAAAGATCGGTTTCTTTCATTTTAAGCATATTTCTCACTTGAAAATTTGTCAAATTGTCGACTAAACCCAACAATTACTTCACAGACTAGATCAAACTTTTTATTTTTAAAGGTATACTTGTTCCCATGGATTTCATTCAGTTTGCAGTTTGTACTCAAAATACACTTTGGAAGGAATAGTTCTTTGGGATTGCGAAAATTCAAAACAAAAACAAAAACAAAAATTCCCAAAATAGGAATTGCATTGATCAAATTAATGTGTTCCCAACGACAAAAATTCGTTTTTTAAAATATAATCTGGTGCTTTTTTTTTCTATTTCTTGTACCAAGGCAACATCCAATATACTAACCAATAGTATACCTAATTTCAAATCAATTTTGAAAGTAAAGGTCTCGATATTTTTCTAGTAACATTTAATCTTTCCTTCAAATAGTTGAAATTTTTTGTTCAAAATTTTTTCTCAATTTTTCTCTGTTTTTTAAAATTTTCCTAAGAGAAATTTGAGAAAAATTTACTGTATTTTTTGACAAAAAAACTTCCAATTTGATCCTTCATTTTAATATTTTAATTTTAAATAATAGAACTTTAAGATATCACACCATATATACACATTGTTTTTTTGTTAGTTTATTTGATCATTTAGTGTACAAGTATTCTAGAAGAAAGAAACATGCTTTTTATTTTGAAACATAGATTGAACTTTTCTACACACTTTATTTCGACAACAGTAATAAAAATGAAAAATAGACTTTAGAATGAAAAAATTCTTGACCTGAAAATAAATCATCGAAAGGTTTATTAATTGTTGATATAAGGAAATTTTCTTAATAATTTTTTTTAAAATCAAATCCTTTTTAAAAAAAGGCAATTTTTTTATAAACCCAGCAATAAACTTACACAAAGTTCACTAAAGTGAGATATCTTTAGACTACTCAATTAATTGTTTGATAACCTAAAGTAGATCTACTTTTTTTTGAAAAAACACAATAGAGTTTTATAGAGATATTGTTATAAATTTGGAAAATCTAATTTTTTTTCGTTTTTGATTAATTGAGTGGTGTATTGAACAATTTAATTTTAATTAATCATCATTCTAATAAGTGGACGAGTTATAATTGGAAAATTTTGATTTTAAATAAAAGGGTTTGATATATATATATATTTATTGTTTTGGGGAGGAGTTTTTAATTCCTCTTGTTTACCGTTAGGTTTTTTTTAATTTGGGAAATCAAACGAAAATTTATACAATTTTCGGTATATTTCACAAAGTAAAAAAAAACATTGTTAGCTTTTCTTGAGTTTTCTGTTTATTTGTGAAGTGTTCTAGGTTTTTTTTACTTTTTGAAATAAACAGAAAATTTTAATAAATTTTTGGTTAATTTCAAAAAGTAAAAAAAACCTAACGAAAATCAATAGATTTAACAAATAAAACAGAAAACTTCAAGAAAACCGTCTTTAGCTTTTTTTAATAGTAGAAATTAAAAAAAAATCCTAGGCACTCTTAGTCACTTTCCCTAATTCCTAAATTTTTATTTAGAAATTTTTTTAAAAGATTTCCATATACTTTTATTTTCGTCTGGTGCTAATAAATTTATGGAGTCTTTTCTGTTAATAATATTAATATTATTATTATTTTTTAATATATATGATGTATTGATTTTTTTTTAATTCAGATATCCAGATTTTAAGATTATTTACCTCTGTTGGACAGTTCCAAAGAAAATGATACAAATTTTCAATGGTATCTAAATTATTTATTTTTTTACAGAATTCACACAGTTTTGATTTATTCTTATTCATAACATAAGAGTATCTGTTTAAGGAAATTTGTAAAAAAAATTTCTGAGTTTGAAAATTGAAGTTAAACCCTTCCATTTTAAAATCTCTTTTGTGGTTATATAATTCAAAATTTAAAATAATTGAGTAAAATTTTGATGAACTTTCCAACTTGGACTATTTTCCAGTTGTTTAATTCGATATTTCTCAAGTTCAAATTCTAATTCTTTTAGGGTGTCTGATTGCCAGTTAATATTTTCAAATTCCTTTTTTCTAAAAAAAGGGAGATAATTGATGAATTCATCAAAACTGGGAATTTTACTTTTTGAATTAGTTTATATTTTTTTTTATATATTTTTATTCTTACTGAATAAATTTTTGCTTCTGTTTTATAAATAAGTTTTGGGGGGCGTGGAATATTTTTAAAGAGAAATTTAGTAACAGTCTTTTATTAATACAAGCGTCTATTTATTTGAAATCATTTTCGGTTGGGTCAAAGTTTTCTAATACATCTAATAGTTAACTATATATAAAGTGGCTTTAACAATGTGAATTTTTAATACATTTGTAAATTTTTTTTTGTTCAAAAATATTGATTTGATTTTTGAATGAACCAGAATCATATAAAAATTATAAAAATTTTATCTGTATTAAATTTTAAATATGATTTTTATTTAGCAATTCCCAAGATATAAATTTTTTTTTGGAACTAAAGTTGTAAAAAAAATCAAAAATCTAATCCTTGTAATTTTAAAGATTTTTACTTGCTGGAAATGATTTTAATCATTGTTCCTCTCATAATCAAAATCAAAATCATATACATCATTTGAACATGTATTGCTAATGATTTAATTTTTTTCTAATAAAAAATGCTAAATAAACCGAAATAATAAAGGAGATAATGGATCTCCTTGATAAACAGGTATTCCTTCTTTTGAGTAACAAGCAAATAGATATTTTTTTTTAATTTCTTTTTTAATAATTTTGTTGACTAAATAATATATTAAAGAATGAAATATAGAATCAAAGAATTTTTGTATATCAATAGTTATTATATAGATATTTTCTTTTTTATTATTTCTTTTTTTTATTTGAATCCATTAAACAAATTTAGAACTGCAATACTTGTGGCTGTTTTTTTTTTTCTTAAATCTAAATATTCTTTTTGAAACAAACTCCAAAGAATCTTGGATTCCTGCTTATAATAATTTAAGAAAAAATATCGGGAGAGTACAAGGATTTGATTTTTAAGATTTGTAATAACACGACAATTTTCCTAATATTAACAATTAAAAATCATGGAAGGGGTTATTTTCACATCCTTTATATATTCAATACGATTATTTTCCAATGAAAAAATTAAAATTTTTAGTTCAAACATTCCAAAGTATTTCCCTAATCTATAGAGTTGAAGTAAAACAAATTATCTTTACAACATCGTTTAGAAATGATATTTTTAGACATTAAATTAAACTTCTCTGAGTTAACACTAAAACAAAATTTTTACTCTGGAAATTTGATTGCAATATTAATAATTAATATTCATTTTGGAAATTGAAATAAAAAATTTTATTTATCAATTAGGAAATAACAGTACTATAAAATATTAGTTTCCCATGATTATCAATTCCTTATATACAAATGACTTCAGGTGAAAATTAACAGTTTTCTTGTTTAGAAAAACACTAATTACCAAACCAAAAAAATCATCATTTACTCTTCTAAATTCCAGAATTTTGAAAGTGATTCAATTTGAAATCAATTGTTATATATTAGGATAAAATCAATTTAATTCGTTTTAATGTCAATTTATAGTGGTTTTATACTCTTTATTTGGCATAATAAGGTTTTTTAACATACTTTTGGTAAATATATTACATTAGAAAAATGTGGTAAAAAAACAAATATTTCTTCGAGATCACAAAAAGTTACCAAGCGAGATACAAAGAAACTGAAACATTTTTTTTTCTTAATTATAATTCTCAACTATTTACATTACAATAGGAATATTGTTCTTGAGAAATTTTTTCGAAAAAAATTTTGGTATTTAGTTATGAATTTTTTATTTATTTAATCAGATATCATCTGTTGATTGCTTTTTAATTTGGATTAAACTCTTATAAAAATTTATAAAATTTATTTGTGAATTTGAAATTTCTTTTTCGTTAATGTGTTGACAAAATGATCATAGATAGATTAGTAAAACATGGATTTCATATCAAATCCCAGGGTTTTTTTTTTTTTTCGAAAAGGGTTACTTTTTAAACAATCAAAGAAGTCCACAATTCATCATTCATAAATACAATATTAGTGTCTTATTATTCAATTATTAAAAAAAAAAAAAATAAATTCAAAGATCTAATAAAATTTTTTTATCATAAGATAAAGAGAATTTTAAGGATAATTATATATAGAAAAATAATTGTAAAGATATTGAAAAACATTGTTATTCAAACCAAATTTATAATTTATAATTCTCAAATAATCAAGTAATTGAACTTCACAAAAAAAAATGTTTTGGGTATAATATTCCATATGTGCAAAAAATATTTGCTAATTTTCCCAGTGCTTTTGATTGTATTGTGATTTTTTTATTTATTTTGATAGTTATACTGTATTACCCCCCAATTATTTTGGAAACTTGAAAGTGTTTTTAAAGAATTTAATAAAGTTCTATTGTATATAAAAAAGAAAGGTGGTGATTAGGGATAGAGACATGAAAGTGAAACCGAGAAAACTTTTTATAAAAAAAAAAAAAAAACTTACCCAATAGTTTATTAAATGGTATTTGTGCTAATTTAAAACAATAAATATAATTTCAAGTTTGGGAAATAATTGGGGGTAATACTTTAAAAATATTAAAATAAATGAAAAAATCACAATTCTATCAATATAATAAGGGAAATTAAAAAAGAATTTCATGAATGTGTGTAGATAATCATTTAAAAGTAAATTCGGGTGGGTTAAAATCAAAGGCATTGGGTGCTTTTATTTTTATTATGTACTTTCTACACCTTACCCATGCATTTTTAGATATTATAATATATGATATTAATGATACTGCATTTTGATTTTTTTAATCGTTTGTTTTTTAATTTTATACTATAATAAGAAATTAAGCCTTTAAAAATTGAACAACAGGATATTTCTATTCTATATTATGTTTGATTTAGCAAAGAAAATACTTAATCTTATTTTAATACATTTAATAATTTTTTTTTACAAATTTATTTATGATCACATATATAACTCTCTTGAAAATGGAATTTTTCTCAAGTTAATTCTTTGAAATAAATTCTTGTTGAAATTTTCACATCAAGTTTCCTTATGAAAATAGGAGTAAAGTTGCTAAAAAGCAAAAAATATAAATTTGTATTACTATCCCCAATTAAGTGGTAGAAAATTGACAAAAATTGATATCTCTAATTTTTTCAACCAGTCCCACCTCGGTGTCATAAACTTTCATTAAAAATTAAGATACAAAATAATCGCAAATTAAGGTACATTTTTTCAAATTTTTTTTGCCAACAAATTATTTTCGTTTAATCCAAATTATATTTTAATTTGGAATTTGTGGGCCTTTATTTTCATCGAAAGTTTATTTCTATAATAAGGGGCTAACTCAAAGTATTTTTACTAAATTTGTAATTTATCCAAAATAGATAAAACTTTTCCAGTGTGCATATAAACCAGAGACCTAATTGCCAAAAAACTTGATAAATATAATATCAAAAAATTACATTTAATAACCAAATAAAAATATATGATTATTATTTTATTGATAATTGGGAATTCTCTCCTTTTTTTCAATTTTTTGTTTCACCCCTAAACATTTTTATTCTTTTCTTAAAATTTATTTTTTGCTATTATATTTATCAAGTTTTTTGTCAATTAAACCTTTGAGTTATAGGCACACTGGAAAAGTTTTAACTCTTTTGGAAAAAGTAGAAAGTTAGTAAAAAATTTAAAAATATTAAGATATCAGTTTTGCATTAGGATATTTAACTGTAAAAGTTATAATATGTCTATTTTCTCTTGTGACAAAGTGAGTAATTTGGTGAATTTAGGACTTCGTGTCCCTCACAGTTGTTTTGTTTTAGCAAATCCTTAAATAATCATCTTGATTCATCTTTTGGAATATTCAAATGAGACGAATCTCAACAGGGTTCTTAATTATGAAGAAGATTTCGTCTTATCTAAGACACTTAAGGATCACAAAAAAAAAGAATGTGAATTTTGTCTCTTTTAGAAAAAATCATAATAAACTTTTTTCAAAAATCAAAAAAATACTTAATTTTTGGAATAGCCAATTATATACAACAATACAATTGAGAAAATTTAAAAAACTTGGAAATAGAATTTTTGTGAGAAATTTTTATCAGGTAAATCTTGAAAACTTATACAAAATGGGTCTTGAACATGAAAAATTTCTCTTAAATAAAAAATTTCTGTTATAAGGTGTTTTTAAGTTTTCGAAATAGATAAACAAACAGATAAAAATTCTCTTATATATATGATCTTCAATTTTTACAATTTGAAAAATGATAAATTTATGCATTTTAAAAACATCTGGGGCAGTTCAGAATAATAAAAAAAATACCATAATAACTCAAATGTATAATATGAAAGTTCGACATTAAATCTCTTGAGTATTTTCATTTTATCTTGATTTTATGAAGAACTATTGTTTTTCTATCGAAAAAAAAATACAGAGAAATTGTAAGGAGAATTTTTTCTTTATGAATTGAAAAAAAAAAGCAATCAAAAAAATTTTTGGAGTTTCTATGGTTTCTGTGATTTCTGGGGTTTCTTTTCTTTTTTAAATTCAATGTTTGTCTTTGTATAATTGAAAAAAATTTTTCTAATTTTGATGTAATTGTTAATTGAAAATTTTTTTTACATAAATGAGAAAAATATAATTTACTAGTTTATAAAACACAAATTTAAAATAGACAGCCATTGGGTGTGCATATTAAATCGATCGGGTAGGGCTTAGAAATGATATTTTATTATAAATAATTTGTTTTTTTCTAATTTTTTTTCTGTTTTTTTTTGAACAAAAAGCTATTTGTAAAACAAAGATATTTTTTTAGTATCTTCTACAAAACAACTTCTATGGTATGTTAGATACTTGGGAAATTAAAGGACAGGGGTTGGTTTGTAGCTGATCTTTCGAAGTTTAGTGTTTACGACAGGTACTGTAATTTTCAAAGAAAAAACGAAAGTATGAAATGTCTAATTTTGCCTTTATGTTTGTTTGTAGAAAGTTCAGTAAAAGAACTTCTAGAACACAAATATCCTCCTTGAATTGTTATCGTCAAAGAAAATTATTAAGGGTATTTATGTTATAATTCGGATAACTGTTGCATTTCACTCTCTTGTTTTTATTATTAAAAATACCTTCTCGAATAAGTATGTTGTAATTTGTTATCTAGAACGGAAAAAATACTTTTAAAAATTAAGCGAAAATTTTTTCCAATTTGAAAATCAAAGAACTAGATATTAATTCACCTTACATTTTTTTGTTAAAAAAAACACAAGATCTTCACAAATCAACTTGGTAATGAAACACAGAGAGGATTAAATGTCTAATATACCAATTTTACAGATAAAATTTTGTTATTTCTTTTGAAGAGATAAGTAAAAATAAAGTCAGGTAAAAAGCAGGATATTCCATACCAAATTGTTACAATCTCTGAAGTTTTCTTTTCAAACATTTTGCTTACAAGAAGATTTCCATAAAACAATTAATTTTTCAAAATTTCAAGTTATTTCAACCAAACCTATCTTAAAAACTGTCTTCTCTTTTCGATCACATTAAAAAAACCAAAAATTTTTATACTACTTTTTTCTTTTTTTCTTATAGAGTAAAATGTTTTGAAATTGTTAAAAAAAATTGAAACAAGATCAAATTCAAAATCTTTGAACAAGTATAAGAAAGTGACTATCTGGTTTGAGTTAAAACCACGTTTGGTGAGTTTAGATCTTGTATCATAATTAATGGTTATTTGATGTAAAAAGATAAATATAAAAGTTTTTCTCAATAAAACATTTTCTCAGAATAGAAATTCAAAAAATTAGATAAAAAGTCCAAGTTCCTTTTGCTGAGAAAATTTCAGTATATCAAACAATCAACTTAAAAACAACTCAATCTCTTTATATACGAGTTTCAGATCTTTAATTATTGGTTTTTTTTTTGGATTTGTTGAGAAAATAATATGAAAATTTTGGTTAAAATTTTTTTTACCATTTTTTTTTTCTGAAAAAAAAATTGTTATTAGTTTCAATTTTGAACAAGAAATAACAACAGAACTCTTAAAATGTTTTAACCCCAAATTTGGTTAATTTTAAACCCAAAAAATAATAAAATGATATTGTATTGTAATGATCATTAAATTGTGTTTGAAAAAAGTGAGGAATAAAAGTTTAAAAAAGTGTGACTAAAACTGTTTGGACCACTGTTTTAGTTTCGTTTGAGTAAAAATTTTTAAATATTTTGTTCCTCACTTTGTTAAACAACTTTACTAAATTCTGAAATTATTTTTGTTTTTTGAAAACTGTTTCACAAGTGTAAAATTTTTTTTTGAAAATTTTTCAAAAATAGAAACTTTTTTAAGAGTGAAAAATCATTTCACAATATACCTTCTAAAGGAAATATGAAATCTATTTTCCAATATCTTCAAAAATAGAGTTTTTATTCACAAAAAGTGAAAAAAAATCATATTTTTTTCCTATTAAAATTACTAGAAAAAAAATGATTTTTTGATTTTTATATATATTTTTTTTTCATTAATTTTTTTTTTAGTGGATAATAATTCCCCAAAAGATATATGTTTTATACAGTTATATTTAGTGATATGTTTTTTAAAAAATTAACATTGATTAACACATTATTAGGAAATATAAAAATTATTTTTTTTTGAAAAAAAAAAAAAATAAAAATACTAAAAAAAAAAAATTTAGTAAATATTTGACTTTCTGAATATAAAGTGATGAAAAAAAATCAATTTTTTTTTACTAAACAGGATGTTTATTATGATTTGATATTTTTTGTACCTAATTGGAAGAATTTTTTTTTTTTTTTTTGTACTTTTCTAATAAAATTTAGATTTTTTGATTTTTTTTTGTTTTTAAGCTCCTTCTAACTTTTTTCACACAGACATTTTGATGGTCGCCCCAACGGGACAGAATAACTGGAATATTGATTAAAAAAAATGCCAAAAAAAAATTAAAAAAAACCTAAAATAAACTGATTTGGCATCGATTGAAATTTTGTTGAAAAAAATCTACTTTTTTTGGGCAGCCGGTACCCCCTATTAATTTATAATTCTCAAAATTTCCAATTATTCCTAAAAATTACTCAAAATTACTCAAAATATCATAAAAAACATTTTAAAATTATTTTTACTAAAAATTTATTGAATTTTTGAATTAAATGAAGAAAAATATTAATACTGAAAATTGTGAGTAATATATATAAATAAATATATATATAAATTAAAATATTAAAATAATAATAAATTGAACGATTAAATTAAATTGTTTTCATGATGTGGTTCACTAGTCGGAATTGAAAATCAAGGATCTGAAAATTTTTTTCACATAAATAATTTCATTTTTATTTGGAGATTTCATTTTTGATGTTCATAGCTCTCTAGAACCTTTATTTAAGGATATATTGCCCATTTTTAATTTTTACTTTCAAAAAATTTAATTGGGATATTTTTTTGATATATTGGCCAATAAATATAGAAATTAAGGATCCCATCAAAAATGAAAATTAAAATGTGTTTTTAAATATTTTTAGTAGGATCTTTCATAAGTTTAAACTCAATTTTAAGAATATTTTTTTTTTGAAAAAAAAATTTTTTTTTTTTTAACAGTAAACATTAGTAAATTATATTTTGACTAAAACTTCTACTCTCTCTACTGAAAAAATAATTTTTTTTTCAGATGTTACCAGAAAATTGGTACTTAATTAATTGGTGTTCTTTCAAAAAAAAATTTCTAACAAAATTCAAATTAAACTCAGCTTGTAAACTCAGATACTTTAAATGATCCAGTTTAAGAAATTTTGAAAAAAAAAAAAAAAAAGAAGAAATTTTTTGATACTACCAGATCTCGAACGCGTGACATTAGATTTTTTACTCTAGATCTGGCGCTCTACCGTTGAGACATTAGACTATTTGTTGTAAATTGAAAAATTTTTTTTCTTCAAAATTGATTTTTTTAAAATTTTTAAACAAGTAATATAACCAAAAAAATTTACAATTTCCTAAGTTTTTAATTGAAAAAAAAAATTTTTTTTTAAAACTACTTTTTCTATTAACATTAATAATATAAAAAAAAATCTGATAGGAAAAAAAATTATTTAAAATTTTAAAAAAAATTATTAAAAATTTTTTATTACTAAAAATTTCAATTTTTTTAAAATTTCAAAAAAAATTTTTTATATAAAAATATTCTTTCAAATTTTTATAATGAAAAAAATATTATTTGAGTTTAATAATAAAGATTTTTTAATAAAATAAAATTTTTTTTCTAATAATTTTTAATAAATTATTAAAAAAAAAATTATAAAAAAATTTTTTTTATTTTTTCTTAAAAAATGATAAATCAAAAAAATTACCAAATAAAATTTTTGAAAATAATATTTTTATATATAAATTATTTTATAAAATAGATTCAAATAAAATATTTGTAAATTTTTATATATAAAATTTGCTGTTAATATTTTTATTTTGGTCTATTTTATAATAATTTTATTTAAATATATATGAAACGAATATCATCAATTAAGACTGTATAATTAAAATTAAAATAAAAATTTTTTTTTTAGTTATATATAAATTATTTTTAAAATTTGAAATAATATATAAGTATTATTTTTTTTATTATTTATAATATATATGACCAAAAAAAATTTTTTTTTCAAATATGTTTACAAAAAAATTTAAAAAATTATTTTTTTATTTTTTGGCCTTGGGCCCAAAATTTTACCAAAAATAATTTTTTATAAAATTTTACTCTAGTTGGAACAATTTAAAATTTCCTAAAAAAATATATTTTTTCTAATTTTGCACAAATAAAAAAAATAAAAATTTCAAAAATAAAAAATTATTTTTTTTTTTTGAAAAAAATGAAAATGGGAAATATCTTTTAAAATGTAGAAGATCGAATACTCTAAATTCAAAAATCAAATATTTAGAGTATTTTTGATGGTTTAGGTAAAATAATTTACCATATTTCTAAATATTTTAAAAAAATTGATTTTTCAATTTATACTTGTGTTGGAGGAAGAGAAGTTTGGATTTGGCACTGGTTTGATGATCTTATAATTGCTGTATGGGCTTTTGATCATTTTTTGGGGTGTATTATTAATATATAAATTATGTCTTTCATATATTAATAATTTAATTTAATTGTTAAATTGGTTATTATTTAAACATAAAATTTAAGATATATATATCAACCCTCTAAAAAGGCAAAAAAACTCAAATAAGGCACAAAATTCAAATTCTAGTAAAATAAATTGTAAAAAAACAATTTCCAAAAAATGTGCTTTAATTTGAGATTTTTTGTGATTTCGTTGAAATTATTTTGTGCTAAAAGTGAAACGTGACTATATATATATATATATATATATATATATATATATAAAGAATTTGTTTTTGAATTCAAAAAGTAAAAAAAGCTTGATAAAAATTGATAAAAATCTAATTTAAAAATTAAAAAAGTAAAAAGAAAGAAAAAGAAAAAGAAAAGAAAAAATTAATTAATATTTAAGAAACGTGGCAAATGTGGAATAAACCACCTATTTTGTATAAATTTGATTTTTTTTAATAATTCAAAATCTGAATCATCATTAAAATCATAAAAATTATCAGCTATAATTGATATTTTTATTTGTTTGCCAATTTAGTTTGTTTTATCCTGTGAAGATTCATCATTACAACTTTTAAGAACAATAATAAGAATGAGAAGAAGAATAAATAAATTGAAATATAATTCATTTTAATTAAAGAGTAAATATCCAAGAGAATAGTTAAAAACTTACAAATACTCTAATAATTTTTGATCCATGTGAAGATTTATTTTGAAAACACGTGGGTCAATCTGATTTTGCACTTCAATTATTTGCCTCTTTAAAACGTTTTCTTTTGTTTCTTTGGACTCTATATCAATTTCTAAAGGTCTTGTGTCGCTTGATTGTTGTTTGATTGATTTTCTGAAATATCGTGTTCTTTTTCTATCTCCATTTTTTTAGTACTGTTTGAAGTGTTCTCTCTTTCTTGGTCATTTTCTTTAAATAAAGAATCACTCCATGTATCCGGAATAAAATTGATAATATTCCTAAAATCATCTGGTTGAATTAAATAAAATTTTCTTGGATTTTCAAAATAAAAAAATCTTTTGTTGATTTCCGCTTTTATTTTTTGTACTAATAAGAACGTACCCTTTGAACTATTTTGAATAATTTCACGAATAAATAAATACTCATTATCAAATGTATAAACAAAATTTCCCACTTTAAAAAGATGTGAATTGAATTTTATTTCTTTTAATCCCACAAAATTATTAAAATTAAAATTAAAAAAATTAAAAATACTAAATAATTCTTTTGAAATTTTGAAATTATATTTGTTTTTTTCTTCAAGATTCAATTTTTTTTTTGAATTCTCATTTATTTTTCTAAAAATTTCTCGCTCAATGAAGAATTTCAAAAGTGTGAAGCCCCTTTTTTTGATTTGATATTTTTTAATTTTGAAGTGTTGATGATATCTCTCTAATGCTAAAAAAAAAATGTAAAAAGAGAACCATTTTCTCTAATACTTTGTGGAAGATGTCTTAGATAGTGTAAGTTAGGATGTTTTAATATATTACACAATTTATTTTTATTTTTCTGCTGAATTGAATTATTTATTAAATCAATGTCAATTTTGAGATTTTTTTTATAATTATATATGTTTTTTAAATGAATTTTCTTTTTGTGATGTATTGATTTTTTAGATATTATTAATTTTTTACCAATTCGCCGAAAGCGTTTAAATTTCTGTTCTTCTCTTTTTTTTTTATTCACCGCTTTTTTTTTTTCTTCTTCTTTTTCAATATAATATTTCATTGAAATATTTTTGATCCTTTTCTTTCGAATATCAGTGATTTGTTTCATATTAATATCATGATCTTTTGTATCTAAATTCAGTTTTAATTTGAAATAATCTATTAATTCAATATGTTTAATTCGAAACCGAATACAAAAATCCTCTAATTCTAATTCATCATTCTCACATCGAGAAGGTAAATATAAATTAGATACAATTGAATTAAATAGAACTAACCATTCAAATATAATTAAATTTTCTTTTTGAATTTTTTTATACAAAGACCCAAAACCATTGAAAGTTCTAAACACTCAATTGCGGTTAAATCTTTTGGCTTATTGAAAGGATTTAAGGGTAAATTAATAAATTTAATATACGTATTTAAGGAATCGAGTTTTTTTGAAATTGTACTTATTTGACTATTTAAACGCTGTTTAATTGAATATAAACCATCTTTAAAAAGCCCCTCTAATAATAAATGGGCCCAGCAGATTGGAAATCTAGAAAAATCACAAGAATCAAATCCAAAAAAATGTAGCCAAAAATTACAATTCTGGTGGAGAACACCTGTTTTTCTTTTTCTATCTTCAAAATCTATAATTGTTTTTTGATAATCCCCAGATCTGAAAAATTGTAGTATGTACTCTTTTTGAATTGTTTTAATTTGCATTGGATCACGTAAAACTGTTTTAACATCAAAATCGAAAAAATTTGAATCTTGGGATTTATTATCAGAATTAAAAGTGGAAAAAGAATAATTATCATGTTTCAAATTCGATTTAGTTGTGGATTTTAATACTGAATTAATTTTAGAATTAGAACTAGTGTTTGAATCAGAATTAGAGAGAGAATCGGTATTTGGACTTTTATTTAAATCATTACTTGGATTTTCGAAAGTTAACTTTTTACACAAATTAAAAAAATATATTTTTTTATTAAGATTACATGATCGGCACATTGTTATACCACTTGAACTTAATTTTCCGGCTGCTTTTTTGCTGTTCAACCGAATCCCCGATAATTTGATGAAAGATAATTTTTATTTTATGTTTGTATAAACAATTCATTTTAGATAATTGAAAAATTTCTTTAACAAATGGTAATGGAGCAGTTAAATTATAAATCGGGACATTTTTGGGAATATTCATCAATAAAAAAATAGTTTTATCTTTCAACCGTGAACCGGTTTCAAAATTCTCAACAACGAGATAAACAGCTTTAACAGATTTTTTTCTTGATGAATCATACGCTTGATCATCAATATAAATACTCAAGATGAATGGAGTTTCATCTTCTTGAAATATAATGTTTTTTTTCTTGATTGATTTAACATCGAAAATAGATGAGGGTACAAAATTTTTATCATAAACACTTGTGTTTGAATTAATCGGTTTTTTTTTTAAGAATTTTTTTTTTTTAAATCGGATTCTAAGATTAAATTGAGCCAAAAAAAAATACTAATGTAAGGGATTTTTTGTTTCTATTTCAATTAATTTATTTGTTGGGTCGACGACAAGCCAATTTGATTTATATGTTTGAATTATATTAGAGAGAGTTTTTTTTAAAAAATACTTTTTTATAATTATAACTACTTTTATTTAATTTGATCATAAAAAATTTCTCTAAAAGTATGGATAATTCTCTTTCATATTGTCTATTTACGTTGTGTTTTTTGTTTAAATGAAAGATATATTCCTGGAATTCATTTATTTTTAATTGTTTGTTTGTGACAAATTGAATAGGGATAGCTTGGTTTTGAATATTTTTTTTATAATTTTCTAAATCAAAGATAAATGGGAATTTATTTTTAAAATAACTTTTATCTTCAATATTTATTTTTTTATCACTTTTCGTTTCAGAACATTCTGATTCCAAATTAAGATTTTTAGAAAAATCATTTTCAGTAAATGTATAATTAAAATCTTTATGGGAAACATTGTTAACTGATATATTCTTTATTTTTAAATCCAATTGATCTATTTCATCAGATATCTCATCTTCTGAAGATTTTTCTCTTAAAGAGTCAATTAACTGAATTTTTGACTGTTCTTTGATATTTATTTCAGATTTATGTGGTTCCCAATCTGAAGAAGTTAATGTTTCAGGTTCTGATTGATCATTATCTGATGATAAAGTTAGAACTTCAACAACATTTTCCGTTATATTTTGAGACACATCAAGAGTGTTATCCGAAAAATGTTCTAACATTTCTGTTTTTCGATGATTTCCAAAAGAATTATTGTTTTCAAAACCCCCGATTCCAAAAGAATCATCAATTTCGTTCTCTGAATTATTTAACTCAGAATTATTTTCTAATCTGATTATTTTTCGATTTTTATTACGTTCAAAGTTTTTTATTTTATCAGCATGAAAGTCACACAGAATTTTATATATTTTTGTTGTATTTATATATTCACTTCCTAAATAAGTTTCTTTTACAAATACACCATTGCAAAATATTCTTTTGCATTTTTTAGTATCACTATAACAACATGAAGTACATTTGATTTCTCTTAAAAAAACATCATGAATAAAAAAAGATTGTTTCGTGGATTTTTTAAATTTTTCTTTATATACATATTTGATACTATTAAATTTATTTGAATTGGTTAAACCAAATTTTTTTTAAGTCTACCTTTAATTTCAATTAATGTGGATTGTTTTTCGTTTATACAATTTAATAAACAACATTCTTTATTATCACAAGACATTATATCTGTTTAAAATTTCAAAAGAAAAAAATAGAATTAAATAAAAAGAAAAATAAAATAGTGGGTTAGTAAAAATGGTTAATTGTATGTGATTAGAAATATATATATATATATATGAGATTTTTATCTAATATTATTAAATTGCTCAATATATATACATTCAGTTTCACTTTTAAGGCACAAACTTTCAAAGGAATTTAAGGCACAAAAATTTCTCAAATTAAGGCACAAAATTTTGGAATTTTAATTTTCACAAATTATTTTACTAGAATTTGAATTTTGTGCCTTAATTTTAGATTTTTTTTGTACCTTAAATTTCGTACAAAGTTTGTGTCTTAAAAGTGAAACTGACTGTAGTCACTTGGTAAAAACATGTTATTCTAAGGTCATTGAAACCATGTAGAGATTGTTGAGAAATCTATTGATTTCTATTACAATTCAATTCGATCTTTGATCTTGATATTTATTTAATAAATGTGAAAATTTTTCACTTCGTTTTCATTTCCTTTTTCAAATAGAGACCACAAATACCAACAAACTTTGTTTGGGGCCTTGATTTCTAAAAGAAAAGTATGGAAAATTAAGTGAAAATGTTTCATATTTATTATTCAAATAACGGTAGAAGTTCAAAACGAACATCGTTGTTTTTCTCAATAGTGTCGTAAGAATTTGAGTTTTTTCAATTTTTTAAGAAAATATATTGATTAATTAGTTTTCTTTCAGACATGTATCAACATTTCTTTGAGGTGTATTATTCTGTTTATTTCTTATTTGTTCTTCAAAGGTCAATTATATAAAATAATTGATATTTGAAAAAAACGTTGGGTACCTTTGACTGAAACAGAGTTTATAATAGAACACCAGAATTAATACAATCACAAATAGTTTAATCATTATATTATTGGTCTTTTTTACTTATTTTAAGTTATTTATTGGTGTTTTTGGACCGATAAAAAGTGAGTTCTCTGAAAGGTTGGGGATATTGTATGTTTGATTTGTTGTATTTGGGTATGTTCTATGATTTTTTTGGTATATGGGTCACTAAAATATAATATATTTTCTTTCATTGGAATTAAGTCAGATAATTGGGAAAATTCATGAACTGAACTGGAAATTTGGGTAGAGTGGTTTAAACAAATAAAAGGCGTTATTTCACCGAAATAAAGCCTTTTCATCGATCGTACTTGTGAAGTTAAAAGGATTTTTGGCATAGTTGCCTTCTCAAATTATTGACTTTATTTCACTGAAATAAAGCATGTTCATCGATCTTACTTGTGAAGGTGATTGGAAATTTTGGTAGAGTGGTGTAAACAAATTATCGGCTTTATTTCAGTGAAATAAAGCCTTTTCATCGATCGTACTTGTGGAGTTAACTGAATTTTTGGCGCAGTTGCGCTATCAAATTATTAGCTTTATTTCACTGAAATAAAGCATGTTCATCGATCGTACTTGTGAAGATGATTGTAAATTTTGGTATAGTGGAAAGGTCAAATTATTGGCTTTATTTCAGTGAAATAAAGCCGGTTCATCGATCGTACTCGTGAAGATGATCGAAATTTTTTGTGATGTTTTTTTAAAACTTTTTTTATTAAAAAAAAGAAGAAAAAATAAAAAAAAATGTCAAACAAAGATAATAACCAATGAACTCTAAAATTCGCTAATACCAATCAGATATATCAATATATCTATGTTTAAGCAAGTAATAATTCTAAAAAAAAAAAGCTTAAAATCTACCGTTAGTATTATCTGCTTATTGATCTTTTGTTGGTGCTTTGGTTTAACAATTTTAAATTCTAATTTTTCCGAAAGCCAGTTATATTGAATATTGCCAAATGCTGTGTCAAGAAAATATGTTGAAAAAAAAGAAGGAAAAATGAATTTAATAATTTCATTATTTTTGAGAAAGTTTTTTTTTGCTGGCTAATTGAGGGTTCTGTATATTTCAGTTCAGCCTATTAACGAAAACCTAACTCAATCCCAAAAAACATTTTTATTAATGTATTTATAAATACCAATGAAAATTTAAAAAAAAAATTACAAAGTTACGATCGATGAAAGAAAGAAAAAAAACAAAAATTTGTAATATTTATTAAACAAAAAGTGTCTACACTTTTTAAAAGTAAGGAACTTTGTTTCTCCAATGTTATTGAAGTCACAGTAATGAAGAAAACTCTCAACCCCAAAATTTGGAATAATTCATTTTTGAATTTTTGCACATGTGTAGTAACATTTTTGATAACTGGAAAAATAGTTTTCAATTATTAATTCAAAAATAACTGTATTTTTCATCTTATAAAAATTAGATAGTTGTCACAAAACTCTAAATAAATATATGGTATTAAGGGAAATGGGTGGTAATTATTTTGAATCTTTCTTAACCTATACAGCCAGTTTCACTTTTAAGGCACAAACTTTCAACGAAATTTAAGGCACATAAAACTCTCAAATTAAGGCACAAAATTTTTAATTATTTTTTTTACAATTTATTTTACTAGAATCTGAATTTTGTGCCTTAATTTGAGATTTTTATTGTACCTTAAATTTCGTTGAAAGTTTGTGCCTTAAAAGTGAAACTGACTGTATTGAAATTTAAATATCCTGAAACTGGGAAAAAGAATATCTTATATTAATACAAAAAATATTATTTTGGTTTTTTGTTGCTCAATCTTCAGCTTGGTATTTATTTTGATTGTGGTTTAATAGTATTCAATTTTTTTTTTTTTTTTTTTTTTTCAGAACTACATATTGAAGAGTTAAAACTCCAATATATTGGAACGTATTTAAGATTTTTTTTTTATTGTTGGGTTAGAGGGTGAAATAATTAGGTTTTTCCTTTTTACTCAGATACTAAAAAAATAACAAAATTTTTCAAAAATCTCTCTAAAAAAAAAACAAAGTAAATCAAAATTTTAATCAAACAACCCAAAAACCACATGTGTTTATAACTTGGTTTCTGATATATTAGCCTTACACCCAACAATTAGGATTTATAAAAAAAAAATATTTATTAACTACAGTCAGTTTCACTTTTAAGGCACAAACTTTCAACGGAATTTAAGGCACAAAAGAATCTCAAATTAAGGCACAAAATTTGGAATTTTTTTTTTACAATTTATTTTTACTAGAATTTGAATTTTGTGCCTTAATTTGAGATTTTTATTGTGCCTTAAATTTCGTTGAAAGTTTGTGCCTTAAAAGTGAAACTGACTGTACTGTTATCAAAATAATGCCTATCAAAAAGTTTAATCTGTGTTTCAAAACAATAAAAGGGTTGTTTCATTTTTTATAAAAGATCCGTATTTTAAACGGTCAAAGAAACTGGCAATAAACCTTATAAAAAGGTTTGTCAGTTTCTTAAAGTTCTATTATTGAAAAAGAAATTCTAAAAATGAATAATCAAATTAGAAAATTTACCACAAAAAATCGAGTAAATTTTAAAAGAAAATTTTTTTCATCAAAAAAAATCAAAAAATTTCAAACAAACTGAGAAAAATATGAAAAATTTCAAACAAATTTCTCTCAGATTTTATAATTAACTGAAAAAATCAAGTATTTTATGTATAAAAATGATTTGAGCATGTGTAAGCTATTTCCAAAAAATAGGGGCATTTTTGTTTTCCAAACTTTTTCGAAAAAATATAATATTTAAGAACATTTCTTTTTCTGAATCTGATTAAAAATCATTAGGTGTATAGTTATTTCATGATAATGTTAAATTTTACAAGTTTAAAATAATTTTTTGTATTTAAAAAAGTAATTAGTAATTTTTTTTTTATTTGAAAAAGGCGGATTTATTTTTACGTCAAAGAATCTTTACAAATAAAATTTTCATTTTTTTTAATATTGTTTGATTAGTTTTAGAATAAAAATATTCAATGATTGACAATTTAAATGAAATAGAACAAGAAGTTGAAGAAAAAATAATTAGACTACAGCCAGTTTCACTTTTAAGGCACAAACTTTCAACGAAATTTAAGGCACAATAAAAATCTCAAATTAAAGCACAAGATTTCGAATTTATATTTTTACAAATGATTTTTACTAGAATTTGAATTTTGTGCTTTAATTTGAGATTTTTTTTGTGCCTTAAATTCCGTTGAAAGTTTGTGCCTTAAAAGTGAAACTGACTGTAATACCACTGGGTACATATTTCAATTTTCATCCTAATTCAATAATTCTTTTTTCTTTTTTATTTCCTATTTTTTTATTTAATTTTTTTTATTACAAGTTTGTTGAAAAATACTAAGCCAACGGGAAGAAAACGGAAAGTAAATGAAGATGTTATAAAATTTATTGACTCAACAACAAAAAAAATCGAAGATTAAGTTGTGCAAATTTATCAAAAAAAATAGAATCTAAATTGGATGTTTCCATCAGGAAGAGTTCAGTCTGGAGAGTTCAGAATGAGTTAAAATTTAAATTTTTATTTCCAAAAAAAAGACCTAAATTAACTGAAAAACAAAAAGAGAATACAGTCAGTTTCACTTTTAAGGCACAAACTTTCAACGAAATTTAAGGCACAAAAAAATCTCAAATTAAGGCACATTTTTTGGAAATTGTTTTTTTTACAATTTATTTTACTAGAATTTGAATTTTGTGCCTTAATTTGAGATTTTTTTTGTGCCTTAAATTTCGTAGAAAGTTTGTATCTTAAAAGTGAAACTGACTGTAGATTGATTTTTGCAAAATACCATCTTGATAAAAATACCAATTGGAAACAAGTTGTTTTTACAGATGAAACTTGGTTTTATCTAGAAGGTTCTTGTGTAAAAATTTGGAGACAGTGGGGTGAACTTGAAGTTTTTTTTTTTTTTTTTTTTTTTTTTTTCAAAACTAACATCAGTAAGGTTGCGGATCACAACATTTTTACTTCGAGAACACGAAAAATTAAAATTGTCTCAAAATAATATTTTTGATGTCAACTTAAAAAAAAAAAGATCTCAACTTCAAAATACAAATTACACGAAATATTTTTTCTTAATTTTTTTCTTTTTGCTTTTTTTTTTCTTAATATCAAAAAGATTCTGTTTTTGAAAATTTTTCAAAATTTAGTCCAAAGATTATGTTTTTCGGTGGTATCGCATATGATTGGATATCTACACTAATCAAATGTCCTCGAAAGGTAAATGTGGAAAATTATCAAAAAAGAATCATTTCCAAATGTGGTGTGTTTACTGGAATGAATAATTTATACGGTAAAAAACAATGGCTGTTTATGCAAGATGGTGCACCTGTACATTCTGCCCGTAGTACTATTGAGTATTTGCAAAAAAGATGTAAGATTTTGAAGAACTGGCCCGCAAATTCTCCCGACCTCAACCCGATTGAAAATTTGTGGGGAATTATGTCCAGAAAACTAAATGAATTTGATATTAAAACTGTCAATAATTTAGAAGGTGTAGTTCGCA
The DNA here is from genome assembly GCA_027625915.1 of Anaeramoeba flamelloides. Lineage (NCBI taxonomy): Eukaryota > Anaeramoebidae > Anaeramoeba > Anaeramoeba flamelloides. The sequence continues at coordinate 1,950,959 of JANTQA010000032.1, read as the reverse complement.
AAGTTTGGAAAAATATTGATTGGGGCATGATAGAAAATTTAATTAATTCAATGAATCGAAGATTAGAATTAGTTGTTCAGTTAAATGGTGATTGTATTAATGGTTATTTTTAAAAAAATTTTTCCCAAAAATAGGGGCATTTTTTATTTTTAATTTTTTTTTTTTCGAAAACCGAATTGAAGAGATTAAGATTAATACATCAGAAAGAAAGTTATAAAAAAATGTGATTTCTTGGTTGTTTGATCAGAATTTTGATTTATTTGGTTTTGTTTGTTACTTGTTAAAAAATTTTTTTTTTGGTTAATTGAGTAAAAGGTTAAATTAAAATTTTCAATAGAAAACCCATAAATCAAAATTTCTTCGAAAACGCCTTGCAAACTATTAACCCTTGACACTTCAATTCGGATTTCGGAAAAAAAAAACAATTAAATTGAAAAAAATTTCCTTTTTGGGTCACTATTAAAACCCATACCAAGTAAAAGGTCGATCAGCTAAGAATCAAATTAAAAAGTAACCACACCCTTTATAAGATAATCTTTTTTCAAATTTCAGGAATTAGAGATTTTCATCAAAAAAATTGTTTTCATAAAATATTAGATTTTCAGAAATTTTTATTTTTTCTCGAGTTCGTTAATTTTCATGAATTAAAATTAAATTCAGAAATTAATTATATATAACTGAAAGTAAATAAATCAACTCAAAAAATTAAGTTATCTAAGATTTGGAAAAATTATTATTTTCAAAATCATTTTATTATCATTATTATTTTTATTTTTTTGGAGTTGATGAACATCGAAATTGAGCTCGAAAATGAAGAAGAAATCATTCTACCAGAACATTGGGGAAATCGGAGAAATATCGAAAATGAAGAACCTGTTAATGAAAATATTATTGTTGTAATACCAAATATTATTTGGTCAAAATTTAAAAATAATAACAATAGCGATTTATTGAAAATTATCTCAGGATTTGATTTTGACGAATTTAACGATTTATTTTCAAAAGTTAAAAAAAAATTTAGACAAAAGGGTAGAGGTGGTAGACGAGGAGGTATAAGAAATTATAAACAAATGCCGGGTAATAAAACAATTTTTCTTTTAACCTTATCTTGGTTGAGGAATTATGATAAATATGAAATTTTATCAACAAATTTTGGGATTTCCAAAGCCTGGTGTCATGATTTAGTAGTTGATACAATATTTAAATGTCATGACATTTTAGTTCATGACCAAATATATTGGATTGGGTTTAAGAAACAAAAGGAAGAAAATTCTTTATTTGTGAATTTTCCAACTGTTGTTGCAGTAATTGATTGTACTGTTCATAGAATTAATAAACCTAAAAGAAGGCAAAAAAGGTAATTTAATATTCTTACTTTATATTTTCGAAAATAAATATTATTCGGTTCTCAACAACTTTTCTCACTTTTAATTTTTTGCAAAAAAAAAACAATAATTTGATCCAAAACTTCTCTTTTTATTTGATATATTGTCCAAATTCTTAATTGTAAACTTTTAAAAAAAAATTAAATAATTTTTTTTTCAGATTTTATTCGGGAAAACATAAGTTTCATTGTATAAAAACCCAAACAATTAATAGTTGTTCTGGATTAGTTATGCATTATGTAACTGGGGTAAATGGCCGTAAACACGATAAAAAAATTTTCGATAGAAGTTATCCTGGAGAAATTGAAAATTTTTTTCATAAAGAAAATGAAGAGAGTCAAATTGAAGAGCCACTAGCTTTAATGGTTGATAAGGGATATAAAGGAGTTAATCAAATAAAAATTTTTATTCCGTATTTTGGAAAACGAGAAAATCTCACAGAAGAACAAAATGATTTTAATAGATTAATTGGAAAACACAGAGTAATAATTGAACAATTTTATGGGAGATTAAAAAATAGAAATCGTGTTACAACAGATAGATGGAGAAATGAAATTGGTGATTTCCACAATAAAGTTATCGGAATTTCAATTGCACTTACCAATTACCATATCAGATGTGGACACCCTATTAGAAGAAATTAATATTTACTTATATTTTTTTTTAATTCTTAAAATTTTAATTTTTTTTTAATTCAATCAATTGTTCTTTAATACAATAAAAATAAATTCAAAACTCATGAGATTTATATATTTTATTAACTTTTTATTTTGATTCAACTAAATCAGAATTTGAAAATAATACTCATTTTTTTTACAATATTCTCGAAGTTTTTCACGAGTTCAGATATTTTCAGGAATTTGTTTATTTTTCACTAATAATGAATTTTTCATTAAATTATCAAATTCATGAAAATAATTAATGAAGTGAAAATGAATCTTTTTTATGAAATGAGTATTATTTCATAATTTTTAAAATGTTTGCGAATATCTCTATTGTAAGCACCAATAAGGAAGAAAAATATTTTTTATAAAGCAAGGAAATTTGAACAAAAAGCAGATTATTTAATTACAAACTTTAGAATTGTTGTTCAAACAAATTCAACACCCAAACAACTCTCTAATTATGGGTGTATTCTTTTACATATCTTTTTTTTTCTTTGAAATTTTAATATCCACCAAATTTCTTCAGGAGAATTTAAAAAACTTTTGTTGGAGAACGGTTATTAAATTAACAAAAAAAAAAAGTAAAGTTTATCTTGATTATATTTTGTAGTTGTTTAGTAACCTAAATAAAAACAGTATTTTTTATTTTTGTAAAAGTTAGACAACCAGCATTTGAGGGTTTTTCAAAATTAACAGACCTTAATCCTTATTTCCTTTTTTTCCAAGAAAATTGTTTCGTTGCTTTTGAATGTCTTAATATTCCTGAAACCCAAAAGGTCGAAACAATTTCTTCTACAATCATGGGATGTAAAGTTTCTTTTTTGGATTTTTATGTCAAAAAAATTTCCAGCTTTGTACAGAAAAGAAAAAAAGGGGAAAATTTTCATAGAAGTAACCGAATGAAATCAATAAGAAAAAAAGGGTTGTTTTCTTTAGGGATCCAAACTTGTGAAATAATCCAAGAATTTCTTCTGTCTATTTATTTAACTCTGACTAGAAGATTGATTTTTCACTGCTTTCCAAAAAAGTCACATCTGTAAAAATCCACATTAAACACCTATTTACCCAAAAGTTTTTTCCTAAAAATGAGCGAAAAAATGCCAAGATCCTTACAAGTTTCAGGAAACGATTTTTTTTTCCTTTTTTTGATCTCTTACCTTCTAATTTCAATCACTAAAATTAAATTTTAAAAATCAATTTTCCTCACAAGAAAAAGAGAGCATTTGTCAAAAAAAAAATACCCACCAAACCTCAAAAAACTGTGATCAATTAAATTCAAAAAAAGAGTAAAAAATTTAATAAACACAAAATTATTTAACAAGTAATTCAAAGAAATTAATTTTAAAAACTGTGAAAATAAACACACGAATTACCTTAGAAACCAGTTAGAGAAGAAAATTGGAAATTAAAATAGGCTGCTGAAAAAAAGAGTTATCATAATTTTTTTAGAGATCGGTTTTAAAAAATCTTGTGACTTCAGCAGACTTCTCGGAACTTGGTTTTTGAGATTATTTGAAAAAAAAAAAAAGAAACTTTCTCCATTAGATTTAGACGAGTGGTCTTGGTGAAAAATTTCAAGTGATGAACGTGAGTGTTTGCACCATAAAACTTAAATTAATAAATAATATCCAAAAAGTAAGCCTGAAAAAGGATAATTTCAAGAGTTTTCTTCCATGAGAAATAAATAATATTCAAAAAAGTTTCGAAAAAACAACAAAACAAAGTGTTGATCCAGAATTAAAACGGAAAATTTACAAAAATATCTAAAATCATTTTTGTATTCATTAAAATTTAAGTAAAATTTCTTTTTTTTTATTGATTTTTTAATACCTTTTCTTTTTTATTTTAACTTTTTAATTTTTAAAAATTTACTTTAATACAACCCCAAGAAGGACTAATCAATGTTTGGACGTAGAAAAAAAAACAAAAACAAAAGTGGTGGTGGTGGTGGGCCTCCACCTCCAAAAATGGGTGGCGGACCACCAAAATTGGGAGGACCACCAGACCTTTCAAAAGGTGTCCCTAAAATCGATAAAAGTAGGAAAAATCTATTGGGTTCAATCGAGGGATTTAAAGCCAAAAAACTTAAAAAAACTGAAACAAACGATAGATCTGGACCCCAGCTTAGCAAGGATAATGGTGGTGGCGGAAGAGGCGGAAGAGGCGGAAGAGGTGGAAGAGGCGGAAGAGGAGGAGGAGGAGGGGGTGGAGGATTATTTGGTGGTGGATTTCCCCAATTAAGATCAACCGGTAGAGGAGGTGGTGGAGGTGGTGGAAGAGGCGGTGGAAGGGGAAGAAGTACAGGTGGAATGGGAGGTGGTCAAAGAAAAATGGGAGGTGGATCTAGAGGAGTAATTAATTTAATTTAATTTTTTTTTTTTTTTGCATGTTTTTTGGGAAAAGATCCTAATTTTCTTATTATTTATTAATAAAAATTCAAAAATTTTAAAAGGGCTTTGGGGGAAACAAACCCAAAATAGGAGGAGGCGGGAGAGGAACAAGAGGAGGTTTCAACAGCAAACCTAAAACTGGTGGTGGTTTTGGAGGAAGAGGAGGAGGTGGAGGAAGAGGAGGATTTGGAAACAAACCCAAAACTGGAGGTGGGTTTGGAGGAAACAAACCTAAAACAGGAGGAGGAGGGTTTGGTAGACAACAACAAAGCTCATTCAACAGCAAGCCCAAAACTGGGGGTGGTTTTGGAGGCAGAGGAAGAGGAGGTGGTGGTGGTGGAAGAGGAGGGTTTGGAAACAAGCCCAAAACTATGCCAAAACCCAAGCCTGTTGAAATGAAAGACATGTACAAAGCACTTTTCCCCTTCGCTGGACAAGACTCGACGGAATTGTCATTCAAAGAAGGTGATTTAATTGAGCTTGTTTCTAAAGGGGAAGGAGATGGATGGCTTGAAGGAAAATTAAATGGTAAAACAGGGTGGTTCCCAGAAAACTATGTTGAGCTTACCAAAGTTCCCGTTGAGAAACCAAAACCAAAACCAATGAGTTCTCCGAAAAATACTGTAAGTGTTTCTTTTCTTTTATTGAATTTTTTATTTTTTTAATCGAAACATATTATTTATTATAAATGTTTTGTTACAAGGCTAATTCTTGTGGACTATTTGTGTCTTTTAATTTGCTTTTGTGTCACATTTGCACATAACAAAATATGCTCAATGAATTTTTCAATAAAAAAAAACAAAACGATAAATTTAAAAATTATATTTCAATTTTGATAATCTAAAAGGGGTTTGGAGGAAGAGGTGGAGGTGGAGGAAGAGGAGGATTTGGAAACAAACCAAAAACTGGAGGCGGGTTTGGAGGAAACAAACCCAAAACTGGCGGTGGGGGGTTTGGTAGACAACAGCAAAGCTCATTTAACAACAAGCCCAAAACAGGAGGAGGGTTTGGAGGAAACAAACCCAAAACTGGCGGAGGATTTGGAGGAAGCAAACCCAAAACTGGCGGAGGAGGGTTTGGTAGACAACAGCAAAGCTCATTTAATAACAAGCCCAAAACTGGCGGAGGAGGGTTTGGAGGAAACAAACCCAAAACAGGAGGTGGGTTTGGGGGAAGAGGAGGCGGTGGAGGATTCAACAACAAACCCAAAACTGGCGGAGGAGGGTTTGGTAGACAACAACAAAGCTCATTTAACAACAAGCCCAAAACTGGCGGAGGAGGGTTTGGAGGAAACAAACCCAAAACAGGAGGAGGGTTTGGGGGAAGAGGAGGCGGTGGAGGATTCAACAACAAACCCAAAACTGGGGGTGGTTTTGGAGGCCGAGGAGGAGGCGGCGGAGGGTTTGGAAATAAACCTAAAACCATGTCAAAACCCAAGCCTGTTGAAATGAAAGATATGTACAAAGCACTTTACCCCTTCGCTGGACAAGACTCGACGGAATTAGCATTCGAAGAAGGTGATTTAATTGAGCTTGTTTCTAAAGGGGAAGGAGATGGATGGCTTGAAGGAAAATTAAATGGTAAAACAGGGTGGTTCCCAGAAGAATATACTGAGCTTACCAAAGTTCCCGTTGAAAAATCACAAACTATGGGTTCTCGGAAATCTTTTGGTGGGAAGAATAATAAACCAAAACCACCAAAACCCCTTCCACACGAATTCCAACCAGGTGATACTTTAGAGATTGTGCTTGATAATAAAGATGGCACTTTCAATGCAATTTTAAATGGTGGTCAAAAAAAATTGGTTGTTGTTTTGAATGAGTCAATAAACTAATTTTTTTTTGTTGTTATTCTTTTTTTTTTTATTATTCTTATTTTTTTTTTTTAATATACCTTGAAAAATATTATTATTATTTTTTTAGGTGAACTAGTATCAAGACAATAAATTTTTATCATCAATTCTGAATTTTTTTTTTTTTTTTTCCATTTTTGTGTGAATATTACTTGTTGCTTTTTTGATTTTTTCGATAATTTGTCATACAAAGATCGTTTTGAAACAGAAAAAAATTGTTTTTTAATTTTGAAGATTCTTGTCATGCTTTTTTGATCAATTTTTTCTTTGTTTTTTTTTTTTTTTTTTATATTCACAGAGAAACTATTTATGAGTTCGACGATTATTTCTTTAGTCCAGATTTATTTGTTACATACTTTAAGAGAGAAAAAGGAAAGAATCATAATTGTAAAGAAAATTAGATTTACGAAAAATGGAATTTCAAACAAACTAAAAATGAAAAAAAAAAATTTATTAATATTCATTTGAAAGAGGGTGATCATTGTTTAACGAAATTACCTAACTTGCATAAGATTGACACCACAAAACGTTTCTACCTTTTCTTTTTTATCCATTAATTAAGAAGATAATAAATTCATCTAATTTCAGGGTTTAAATTAGTAAATATCATTTCTCCGATAAATGATCAAAATCCAACATTTTTGGATGTTTCACCCACCATTTTTAGTACCACAAATTTACAAAAAATTTGAAGATTGGTATCTATTTAACATGTTATATTTCTGTTTTTAAATATTGAAAAAGTTTTATCCCCGATGAAAAAAGGAATTCGATTTAATCATCTGGGCGTGGAATTTATCTTCAAAGTTCGATATAGAAAAGGTATTATTAAATATTAAGGAAGAATTTTTTTCTCAATTTTGTAGATTGCCTTTAATCATTAGTTTATGTTTTATTTGTTTTATATTGTATTTTTTTTTTTTTTTTTTTTTGTTTGTTTTTTAAAAAATATCCATTAAATTTAAGGATTATGCACCTTGAAATGTGAAAAAAAGATTGTTTTGTATTTGGTGTAAAGCCTTCTTATTTTCGTTTTATTTTGAACGATCTTTTATTTATTTTGAATTTTTTAGGTTGTTAAAAATGAATATTTTCCAAAGATATATTTTCTAAATCTGAATTTGACATGGAACTGACCATCCATTCATGTAAATTTAATAAAAAAATAGTTCAAATGTTTAACTTTTTATTTATTTTGGGTTTTATTTTTCTTTTTTCAAAAAAACCAAAAAATTCGTTTTAAAAACGGAGTAATAGAAAAAGAGTGATTAGAATCCTCCCATATTTTTTTTCTTTTTTGAGTAATATAACTAAAACAAGATAATTAACACACCAAAAGCAAAAAAAAAAAAAAATTGTTTTTTCATATTTAAATAATTGTTCTTTGTATTGATGAAAATTTTCGAATATTTTTTTTTTAGATAAAATTGGGTAAGTTTGTTTATTTTATTTTTTTTTTTTGGATAACCCCGATTTTAGTGAACATATCCTTTTTTTTTTATTTTGATTTTTAATTATTTATTTATGTTAGGTGAATATACTATTAATTGTAAAACAGAAAGATCAAAATTTTCATTCAACTTTGCGAAAAAATCACCTCTCAAGAATTAAAATAAATAATCAAAACCCCTAATTCTCAAATGTATATTCATCATTTAAGCTTCGTTTATAGAATTAAAATGTTGAAATGTTTCATGATTTATTAAAAAAATCTTTTTTTGGAAAGTTGAATGAAAATTTTATTCCCTTTATTTTGCAACTAATAGTATTTAAATGATAAAGAAATTTAAATAAACTAAATTTCATAATAAATGGCCCGCCTTACATTTGAATAATGAATTGCTTTTGTACCGTTTTGAAGTTTTTCCTCTCACAATGAAAAGTTTGCAAATAAATCATTTTTTCTCTTTTTTATTTTTTCAAAAGTGTTTTGTTAAAATGGAAAATGAAAATGAAAAATTTGAAAGAATTAACAGATGAATTAATGAAAAATTTGGTTTCAAATATGAAAAAGAGATTAGATTTAGTTATTCAAATGGAAGGAGAATCGATGAATTGGTTTTTTTACTTTTTTAAATTGTCTATTTTTCATGTAATGCTTCATTCAAAATAAATGTCCCAATTTTTTTTAACAGTTTTTTTTATTTTTCTTTCTTTTATTTTTAGACAAAAAATAAATATCTCTTGAGTATAGTATTGAATATTAAAATCTAAATTTTTATATTATAATAGATAACTTCAATTATTAAAAATATTTTTATTTAAAATTTGATTTTTAATGGGCCAATTATTATGAAAGATAGTTTATTTTGATTTAGTAGTTTGATTTTACTCTTTCCTATATAATAAATTTAATATGATTTTTTTTTCATAAAGTTAATTGATTTATTTACAAAGTCAATTAAAAATAAAACCGAATACCTCAAATTTTAATACCCCCCCACAAAATATTGTATTGATATTGTTAATTATTTTGAGGTTAACTTTTTATATTATTTTGGGTTTCACTTTTTGAAAATTACTGTATTCTAAAATGTAATACATCTTTAGTTGTACTGTAAATCATATTAGTAATCCATTGTCCAAAATTCCCTCAAAACTCTTCTTAGTAAAATAGTACTATTTGTTGATCTCCTCAATTAAGAAAGATCCAGTGTATTTGTAAAAAACAGAAGAATTTTAGAAAAAATCTATATTTCGAGATAATTTTAAAGGCTGAATTATTAATTTTTAGACTTCAAATTTGAAAAATCATCTTTCTGAAATTAGTCTCAAAATGCTTTATAGTTACCTAAAAATTCGATTTTTTTTTCATAAATTTTAAATAATTAACTCAGATAAAATATTATTCACAAATTATTTTCACATCTTGGAAATATATCGATAATACAACTAGTTTTGTAAAAAAGGAAACTAAAATAATCATTCTTGGGGTTTTCTTTAGTATTGATGATTATTGAGTAAATTTTTGAAATGAAAAAAATTGAAAAAATAATTACTTTTGGGGATTCGAAATATTGAATTATTGAATGCTGGAATACTATTATTTTACGTTTCTATTTTTCGCTTTCGAAAAGAAATTAAAAAAAAACAGTATCTTAAAAACCCCCAATTTTGAATTGTGATCATTATTAAAATAATAATCGAATAATTTATGGTTCAATAAAATTTATAAATAAGCTATTTCCAATAAAGTGGGGCAAATTTATTTTAAAATATCTCTTTTAAACCAAATCTTCAAAAAAGTATTTAAACTTCCAAAATCATTAACTACCATTTATTGGTTCTTGATAATAATTCAATTTGTTTCTTAGTATTGTATTACATAAATAAAAAATATTAAAATTTCTGATCTCGATTTTATCGGATATTTTTTAGAGGTGAAAATTTATGTTTATTATTTTCTTTTTGATCGAAAAAACCGTTTCCATATCTTGTTTGATCTCAACAATTTTCCAAATAGAATTGAAAGAATATAACTGCATTTGTTTGTTTAAAAAATCATTTGTGCCCTTTATATATTTCCAGTTTTTTATGGAAATTGGTCGTTACCTTGTTTTCACCAAAAAAAGTGCAATTTTTTTTTTCATTTTTAGGAAATATTTCATTGATCCCACATATTTCGAAATAAATATCATAGTCATTGATTTAATCGGTATTAATATTAAACTTAATTTGGTATTGTCAATTAATGAATACTTTCACTGACAAAGATGATTTTTTATGAACTGTAAAAAAATATTCCCCACTATTTTGGAAATACCCTTGAGATTTTTCCAAGTCACAGAAATCACAGAAATCACAGAAATCACAGAAACCATTTGAACAACAGAACACTAATATCATTTACCTTTCAATTGTAGCATACTTTAAATATAGGCGAATCTATGGTGAAGCTAATCCTTTTAATGGAAATGTTTTGTTTGTGATTTTGTTTGAAATTTTTCATTGAATTGTTCTTACTTTTCAAGAAAAAAATCAGAAAAATTCAATAAAGCTGATTGTTTTGTTTTATTTTATTTTTTTTTCATGATCCTGACACACCATTTGTGATTTCCCAGTTTTTCTGTCGAATAAAAGAGGAAAATTGAAAAATTCTCAAAGATCAGCATGTTAATGAATTCCAAGTTGGTTTTTCTTTGAAGTAAGAGGAACAAACCTAACCCCGCAAATCTGAGATGTTTCTAATTTACCATTCTTTTTCTTAATTCCGCATTCAAGATCTTATAATTAAAGAAATTAATTGGAAATTTGAAGAAGAAAAAAAAAAAAAAAAAAAAAAAAAAAAAAAAAAAAAAACAAAGGTAAAAAGAGATCAGCCATAAAGCAAATTTCAAAAAGGTAAAATTCAAATTATTACATTGTCTTCCAGTAGATTTTTCGACAGGAATCACAATTTTGCCCCCGACCTTGAGCTGTTCAATTAATTTTTCAGGTACACCGTTTTTGGCACAAGCACCAACGTGTATTACATCATAGGGTGCATTTTCTTCATAGCCCAATCTGCCATCGCCCTCAACAATTTTGACGATTCCTTTTTCAAGAAGCTCTGGGTTACCGTTTTTAATGTTACTGCTACCAAATTCCACAAGCTTTGGGATGTGCTCAATGCCAACAACTTTCCCATTTCGGGAGACCAAAACCCCCATTACGGCTGTGAAAAAGCCTGATCCTGAGCCTACGTCAAGCACAGAAATTGGCTCTTCCTTTAAATCCGGATTTAAGTCATCTTTTAGCAACTCTAAAGTCATTGCGTGCATGTGTGGCGCAGAGATGGTTGCTTCGTGCCCAATTCCTAATGGGCGATCAAAATAAGCAGAAGATTTGTTTTTTTCCAAAACATAAAACTTTCGATCGACCTTTCGGAGCGCGGAAATACTCTTTTCATCTTCGATATTCCCCTCAGAAACTAGTTGATCCACTAAAGAATCGTTTGTTGGCTTTTTAGTCCATGAACTCATTTGTCAAGACAATAAAAAAAAAATAAATGGAAAAAATCTTTAATGTCTTTTGAAGATTTACTAATCTCCCAACCTTTGTTGAAACCAATACAAACAATTAAATTATACCTACAAACACAATATATTGTTTTTTGATGATCGAATAATCATTTGCTCCATTTCAGGGACTAGTAAACTAAAAAAAATATTCTCGTAAATTTAATCGCAAATTCAAATTGCTTTTACATCTTTTTGAAATTGAAAAAAAGAATTAAAATTTTGATTACAAAAAATACACGGATTCCTTTTAAATTTAATAATCAGAAATGAATTTACATTTTTTAAAAAAAGTTTGATATATTTTTCTCATTTTGATAATTTTTCAATTAATAAATGGGAATTTTTATTTCAAGTAACAAATTTTTTACAGATGGTTAGTTGAACATCACCCCAAGATCTTCAAAAAATCATTAGAAATGATATTTCTAGGCATTAATTAAGCTTATTTATGAAACTTTTGAATAAAATTGTGATGAGTTTCATTTGATTTTAACAATAAAGTTAAATCCTATATACTTTCTATAATTATTTTCAAAAATTCTTTTCTTTTATTATTTTTAAAGCCAGGGATTGTTTGCTCTGTCTTGTTTATCAGGTTCCTAAATTTTACATTTGAAATTTATGGATAGGTTTCGAAAGTTAAAGGGGATAAAATTTCATCTAATAGACTTTATTGAAGACTGGAATCTGATTTTCATTTCAAACTTAAAAGTTTGTAGGAATAAATATATAATAAAAAAGAACTAAAAAAATAAACTGATAGATTACAAATTTCAATCCATCTCTTTCAAAAATTTCATAAAAAAATTGAAAAAAAAAGGAAAAGGAAGTGGTTTTTTTACCCATTTATTCTTTAAATATCAGTAAAGACTCAAAAATAAATTTTTAAAAGCTAACGTTAATAAACAAAATTGATCTTTTTTTTTTCATAATATTAAGAATCTTGTTATTATATAATATCTTTGCGTTTTTTGTCTCAAAGTCTAAACATATGTTAATGTAATTTTCCTGCTTAAATGTCAATTAGATGACAAATAAAATACCTTATCGAAAGTGAATATTTTATCACAAAAAAGTCAATTATCCTGAAAAAGTAATTTAAACAACTATTTTTTCAAAAAAAGGGATACTTTTATCAGTATGATATTTATTTTTGAAATCTTCTGAATTCTTTAAAATAAACAATTTATTATAACCTTTCAGTTCTTTATTTAAGATACTCATTTAGAAGGTGATAAAGCCGTACCAACACTACAATGAAAAATTTGAATAAATTAAAATTGGTATTCTATTCGAAAATTGTTTTTTATGAAAGAGAAAATTCAATTTTTTCTCTTACTATAAAAAAATCAATTTCTCTTATAATATCAGAGAAATATTTTGTTTTAATAAAAACAAAGACAAAAATTAGATTTTAAAAAAAAAGAAATCACAGAAATTTGAAAATATTTTACGATCATTATTTTTAAATAATTTAAACCCATGATGTTTTTCAATTTTTAGGAATTGAAGATCCCAATTAATGTAAGTTCTTTTAAGAATTTTTTTTTCACTTTACAAAATCAAAAAAAGATCAAATATTTTTTTTTTCTTTTATCAGAAATTTTCCATTTTAATTTAAGCTTTCAAAATCCATTTTACAGTTTATTAAACAGAATATAATTTTTTAATAGAAAATCAATTTTTTTTTGTTTTAAATTTTTACAATGTGATTTTAAGTGTTGTAACTTTATTTTAAATACAAAATTATATTCAAAACTCGTTTTTCTTAAATAAAATCCATTTAAAAAAAATATATATCAAAAAAAAATACTGAATTGTGTTCTTATTTGATCTGTGAATTCTCTATCCTTTTCGTCAACAATTGTAACCCTTTAATATTTATTCTCATTTCCAATCAATTTTACATTATATATTATGATGGAATAAATAACTTTTTTTATATTATTAAGACCTTCATCAAGACTCTATATTTGGCTATTCTTTCATAAATTTTTTTTTGAAAGTATCTGAAAAAAGAAAGGATTAATTTCATTTTTTCAAGCCTTTGATCATTGCAGAATCAGATAGCCACAAATTACAATTTTTTTTTACTATTGTGTAATTTTTTCTTTTTATTATATCTCACCTATTAAGTTTACATAATCTAGAAATAAATAAGAAAGTTAAATGTTTTTTTTTTTAATTTGTCACTTAGATCTAATTGGAATTTCTTTTTCTTCTTGATAATATAACCTTTGAAGCTAAAATACCCTTTTTAAGAGTATCAATTCAAAAAGAATTATCTATATAAACTAAAAAAGTTATGATTTCATTTTGATTAAGTTTTAGACAATCTTTGAACCAAAGATTATAATTATTTTTTTGAAGATAGAAAATGGTGTTTATTAGCTTTTTTTCAATTTTTAATTTATTTTATTCATGAAAATCTCATCTACCAAGTACTTTGAAATATAACCAAGATAATATTTAACTGGTTAATTTTTTAATATGTTTTATTGATACAAAAGCACCCATGGTTTATAAAAATCAATAATTTTGATGTAAATTAATACTTGAATTTGCTTTTGTTTTGTGAAAATTTAATATCAAGAATAGAAAAAAAAGAAAAACATAAAAAAAAAACAAAAAATTTGTTTTTAAATTTTTTTTTTTAAAGTTGGATATAATATTTGAATTTCTTAATTCGAAATTAAAGTTTTGAATTTGCTATTTAGAGAATGAAATTATTTGGAATAACTTCAATTAATTATTGAAACAATTAATTTTTATTTGAAAGAATTACATTTCCTAAATTTGTGAAGAGCGAACTAGATTAATTTTAGGCTTCCAAGGTGTCATAAAAGATGATCTTCTAAATTCTCTAATTTCAATAATAAATCAATAAAAAATCTTATTGGAACAACATACATACATTTTTTAAAACTTTTACTCAAATAAACCTATACATGCAATTCAAACCATTATTCCAATTGAAACATTGTTTATATTTTCAAGAAAGATTATAAACCATTTCCTAGTCAAAGGTGTCTAGTTTTGATATGTGAATCACATATGTTTAAAGGGTTTGCATGGATATTCGTAGTAAAAATTTATTTGGGAAATTTTCAAAATTAAAATCATTTTTTCACATTTCTACACATTTTTGTTTTTTTTTTTTTGAATTTTTTATGAGCTGTAATTCAGTTGCAAAATTTTTTTTTATTGCAAGATCAATGGTAACTTCATGAAAACGTGTTATTCTAATGATATTGAAAATGTAGAAATGATTGTTGAGAAATCATATTATTTTACATTGGAATTTCATTTGAATCTTTGATCTTGATATTTGATTAATAAATGTGAAAATTTTTCACTCATTTTCATTTCCATTTATAAATAGATATCATTAATCCCAACTTATTTCGTTTGAGATCTTGATTTATAAAAGAAAAGTATGGAAAATGAACTAAAAATTGTTTCATATTTATTATTCAAATTCCTCATTACAAGGAAAATTTAAACACCAAAAATTAAAGTTAGCCAAAACTATACTTTGGATTTCAGTTATACTTCTTTTATAAATTATTTTTTCAAAGTTATCATAATTTTATGTAATAAAAAAGGGATAGCTTTTAAACTCAGGAAATCCGAATACCCCCTTTATAAAAATACCGACTTTTGAAAAAAACACCTTTTTTTGGGGTATTTTTTTAATGAAAAAAGTTGAAATGAATTAATTTTTGATTGAACATTAAGATTGAAAAAAGAATAAATGTTAAAGCAATTTGCAGAAAACAACCGGTAATGTATATAAAAGCTCAAGCATGAAAAGAAAAAAAATGATAAAAAATATTCCAAAAACAGATAAAAAATCAGATTATGAATTTAATTTAGCGATATCTTTTAATTGAAATATTTTGTGCTATTTTAAAATTGAAAAATATGATTTTTTTGAGACTATTAAAAAAATACTTGAAAATTATACCTCTACTAAGTCAATTAACAAATTCAAAAATTTTACAATTAAAAATGAAAAAAATATTACTGAAAAATTTCATTTTTTTAAATTCCTATTAATTTCTAATAAAGTTGTTAACCCTTTTCAAAATTGTTATGTATAATAGCGTTTATTATATGAGTGTATCTCAAAAATACAAAATTTAGAGATTTTTTTTTGAAAAAATTTTCCTTGTCTTGCAGTAGAAGATCAAAACAAACATTGTTGTTTTGCTCAATATATCCCTAATAATTTGAGTTTTTTAATTCTTAAGGGTCTAGCCATTTACCATGAATATGCAATATGCTCAACGGGTGACCTGAAACCCAAAAGATTATTGTGAAATAGACCTTCTTTAGGTTGACAAAATTCAAATAACAAAAAAAAAAATTCATTAGATCATCTTTGACAAAAAATTCAAATTAAAAAAAAAAGTACAAAAGCTTTCTCATTTTCAAAAAATCAAAATTTAAAAAAAAAAATCATCTTTTCTCATTTTTTATTTCCGAAATGGTTAAATTTCTTTAATTCGAAACAAACTGCTTTCTTGAATTTCGCA
Source organism: Anaeramoeba flamelloides (assembly GCA_027625915.1). NCBI lineage: Eukaryota > Anaeramoebidae > Anaeramoeba > Anaeramoeba flamelloides. The sequence goes on along the minus strand of JANTQA010000032.1, from coordinate 1,935,129 downwards.
ATCAATTTAATTCGATTTAATCTGATTTGTGGTTATTTGATAACCCTCTAAATTTGACCAAGTATGGATTATGTAATATTCATATGATAAAAATAATTCATTTAAAAAATGAAAAAAAAGAAAAAATAAAAAATCACTGAGATCTCAAAAAGTGCCAAAGAGCAACACTTCAAAACTGACATAGTTGTTTTCAAAATTGTAATTCACAAGCATCCTAATTGGGAATTGAGTGTCGCTCTTTATCGCTTTTTTCTAAAAATGTCCTCATTTTTGATTGTTGATTTTTGGAGATTGATCGCACTTCACAAGTTGGATGGTTTTTGATTGGTTTCAGGTACTCCTAAAAATTACTAAAAAGTTTTTTTAAATTTCAGAAAAAAATTTTTCACCGTAATGACTCGACCCTTTAGAAAATATATTGATTAATTGGTTTTAATTCAAATGACTATCCACAATTCTTTGATGCTCTACATTCTGATTATTTCTTATTTGTTCTTCAAAGTTCAATTACTGTTGAGAGAAAAATGTTGGACACAGAAAAATGGTTGGACACGATTTTTAATTGGGAACATTAGTAAAATTGAAAATCAAATCCTATTGATAACAAGGTGAATTTTAAATAAATCCAGGTTTAAATGTGTTCCAAGTTCATTAATCTGTGGTTTGTGTAGAATACTCATTTGAATGGTTGATAACTCAAGTAGATCATGCTATTTTAACAAAAACCCAAGTTTTAGTAAAGTTTACTATTAATTCTGAAAATGGTAATTTTTAAACTTGCTTTAGATTATAAGAGATAAGGTTTTGAAAAAGTAGAATTACATTAATCGTTATTCTAATAAGTAGATTATTGTTATTTTCTTTAGGTATTTCACAAACGGTTGAAATTAGAAATCATTTTCAGTAATGTTCCCAATTAAAAATAGTGTCCAACCATTTTTCTGTGTCCAACATTTTTCTCTCAACAGTTATAAAAAATAATTGATAATTGAAAAAAATGTTTTTTTTGGTTACCCCTTTAAAAGAAACAAAGTTTAAATTTAATGATTATAGTGGTTGTTGTTAAACAATAATTAAATATGTTTTTGGTTTCAAAATGTTCTATCATTAAAAAATTGATACAAAAAAATCCAGATCAATTGTGAAATTTTACACAAAAGATAGAAACATTTTTTTATACACAATTAAATATTTGTAAATATTTTTCTCTATAATTGTCCAGTTTAAATAAATAATCATAAAATTTAGGTATCTGAATTCAAAAAAAAACCAATAGATTTATAGAATTATTAAAAAAGATTTATAATGTTTATTAACCCGAGTGAATACTAAATTTTATTTTGAGTGTTTAATATAATTCTGAAATAAAGATTTATGATTTTGAATGGTGTCGTGGGGTGGCTTAGAGTGTCTTTATTTTTGTGAGTTTTTCTGTTTTATGAGCAAAATCTATTGATTTTCCAAATAATATAAAACCCAAGAAAACCTAAAAGTAGTTTTTTTTAAATTAATAAAAAATAGGAAAAATTCTTGAATTTTCTTTTAATTTCTAAAATAAAAAAATTAGCAGCAAACAAGGTGCTTTAACATCCAAGTTAGACTTTTATAATAATAAAAAATTTACAATTTTGGATTAATCTTTCCACTTTAAAAAAAACATAAATTACAAAATTAAATGATATAAAATTTCAGAATAAGTCTCTACAAATTTAATTCATAATGTAAAAAAAATTGTAAACTATCTTGGGTAAACATTCAAGATTGATCTTAGAATAGATATACCACTGTGTTACTTAATTAAATATTGAATTGTAAAAAGAAGGGAAAAAACTATTTGTTTAATAAAAAATAATGATTTTCTGCTTCTTCTTCTCATATTTTTGAAAGCTTAACTCTTTAATTCCAAAGAAATTGATTTTAATTTGTATCTTTCTATATTTTATTCATCTTTTTTAAGAGTTGTTGTTAGAACTAACAACACCACAGCTATATTTTATTGAATACTGAAAAAAGTACAATAGTGGAAAATTTACCTCCTGTACATTAAAATTATTATTAATAAAAATTCAAAACAATTGAAAGGAAATTAATTATCTATGTGCTACTTTTCCAATCAAGGAAGAACCTTTGGAATTTCCCCTCACTGAAGTTGATTGATTTTCAACAACTGACAAAATCTATACACTCGGTTTCGCTTTATTGTTACAAACTTTCAATCGAAATTTAAGAAAAGAAAAAAACTCAAACTAAAGCACATTTTTTGGAATTTTTTTTTAAATACTTGGGGTCAACAAGATGACAAAAAAGGTTGTTTAAAAGGGACGTTTTCCAGTACCTAAATATCCTTTTAAGTTTGTTTCTTAAAAGTGGAACTGACTGTAAAATATCCTTCTGAGCACTTGTTCAAGTCAAGATTTATACCGTTGTTATTAGTCACTTATTTAAAGACTGCTAACCCCAAAACTTTGCTAACTTCTACTTTTTGTTTTCTTCAAACCAAATATTTGGAAAATTTAAAAAATATTTGTTAGAAAAATAAACATAATGTTGAGGAAACTCTAAAATCACTGACTTTAACAGAGAACATTGCTTTTTTAATTAAGAAGGGTGAATAATTTTTGTAATTCGATTGACTAAAGATCTCATTTTAATTATTTGACCAAGCCCATAAGACTGAATAAAATCCAAAATAGCAAAATATTTTATTTCATTCAACAAAAACAAAATATTCCTGACATTATTCAAAGTACCCAAAAATTATTTTTTTCATTTTTTTTCATTGATCTTGTATTCCTAATGATTTCAAAATTTTTTCACAAAATTGGTAAAAAAAAGAAAAGTACCAAACAAAAAAATGTTCCTGAAACATTTGAAGATTTTTATCAAGTGCAAGAAAAAGTTGGAGAGTAATTTCAACCCTTCTTTCATACTAATTTATTTACTTGACAAGAGTTTTTTTTTTTTTTTTTTTTTTTTTTTGCTTAAATCTTTTTCTTTTAAAATTTTTTTTTTTCATTCCGTTATCTTTCTTAAAGTGGAACTTTTTCAGTTGTTAGAAAAGCACAACACAAATTTACAAACAAAACGTATGCAGTCAAAATCTTAAAAAAATCTCAACTTGATAACCAGAAACAATTAATTGAAAACGAAATCGAAATCTTGGGTAATTTGGATCATCCAAATGTAATTAAAATGAAAGAAATTTTTGATACCCCAAAGAAAATATTTATTGTGATGGAATAGTAAACACTCATTAGTTTTTTTTTTTTTATATTTTTGGGGATCTTTGCTTTTGGAAATTCTCATTTTTTTTTTTTTTTTTTTTTTTTATCATTTTCTCATCTACAAAATAGTGTTTCTGGTGGCGAATTGTTCAATAAATTGCAACAAGTGGAAAAATTTTCTGAACACAAAACTGCCAAAATAATTAAAATGATCTTATTGGCTTTACAGTATCTTCACAAAAATAAAATTGTCCACAGAGATCTTAAAGTACACAATTCTTACTTTTTTATTTTTATATTTTTTTTTTTTTTTTTTCCAACTTGCCTTACCACAAACCGAAAAATTTTGATTTTGTTGTTTTTTCTTTGAAAAATAGCCAGAAAACTTGCTTTATACAGAAGAAAATGACGAAATAATTGTTAAATTGACAGACTTTGGCTTATCAAAAATCCTTTCAAGCAGAGACATGATGACCACAGCATGCGGCACACCATATTATGTTGCCCCCGAAATCATCAAACGAGAACCTTATGGGTATTGCTTTCATTTGTTTTTTTCTTTTCTGTTCTGTTTTCTTTTCTTTTCTTTTCTGTTTTTATTTTCTTTTTTTTTTTAGTTTCTAACTTTCAGACACAAAAGCAATTGTTAAAAAAAGAAATTGAACAAAATTTTCCTTTCTCTTTTTCGAAAAATATAATACAGAGCTTATCACAGCATGTAAAAATTAATACGAAAAATAAGTAAATTTTTTTACAAAGCAACATTTTTTTGGTAAATTCCTACTCGATAAAATCCAATTCCAAATTGTCCCAATTTAAAGAGCTTTCAAAAATCATGTCACTTGAATTTAATTATTTGAATTTAATTGAAAGTAAACTTTTGAACACATAACCAGTTGATTAAATCAATGAATGGAACCAAGAGATTAAAGATTTCAGAAAAGTGTTAAAATATCAATTTTTTCACCAGGACAAGTTTTGGTGTTTAGGTAATTATTTAACATTGACTAGATTTTGTCTAGATGAATTTAAAAGAATTTTAAAAACGAAATAAAATAATTTTTGATTGAATTTCTCCACTTTTTATGAATTTAAATCGAATAATGGAAATTGATCCGAAAGAACACAAACAATAAACTCAAATAATAAAGTTTTGTCTCATTACTTGACCTTATTCTCATGAAAAGACAAAAAAAACCCAAAGATTTTTATATTTTGTAGAAAATTTTCAGTTTGAAAATTCAGAAATTTTTTTTTTGCAAAAGATGATTAAAATTTAAATCCCTTTTATCCATTATTTTAAGCTAAACAATTATTTATATGACTTAAAAAATAACTACAGTTATGATTCACATTTTTGTTACCTTTTCTACTTTTTTGGTATTTTTTTACAATTTTTGGTGTTAATTTTGATTTTTAAATCTTCTGGCCATACCTGAATATTTACAAGAACATTAGGAAAGGTTAAAATCTTTTGAATAGATTAAATTGAGTTTATATTATGAATTCCCCTCGTAGGATCGGGGCTTTAATGATTTCTTAATTCTTGGGATTTTGTTTTTTTTAGGTAAGGCAAACCAAAATTTTGTTCAATTTGTTTTACAATTAAAGCCGTTTTTAAAAAAGCGAGACCAAAAAAGTTTTTAATATAGTACTAAAAATAGGTCTATTGAAGTTTATCATCAATTTTAAAGGTACGTATGCGAACTTTTTTGTTCAATTTATTTTTCCATTGCAATAAGGTCAACAAAAGATATTGTTCAAGGGGAAAAGATATTGTTCAGGGGGGGAGTTAAAAAAAAAAGTCAGTTTCGCCTCTAAGGCACAAACTTTGAACTAAAATTAAGGAATAAAAAAAAATCCAAATTAAGCCACAAACTTTCAACGAAATTTAAGTAACAAAAAAATCTACATATTTCAGCACCTTTTTGGAATTGGTTTTTTACACAAATTGTTTAACTAGAATCCGAATTTTGTGCTTAAATTTGGATTTTTTTTTATTCCTTAATTTTAGTTCAAAGTTTGTGCCTTAGAGGCGAAATTGACTGTATATTTTTTTAACTCACCTTTGATTTGCATTTTATATTGTAAAAAAAGAATATACTGAGTTTAACTGATCTTACAGGGATTACAGAAAAATACAAAATTCTTATTCATTTTCGTCAACAAAAAGAAAATTTGGGATCATCAACAATTAAAAAAAAAAATTTCAAAAATTTGATTTGTAAAAATGTCCAAAAACGAAAAATGAAAAAGAAAATAAAGCTAACACTAATTTATTTATTCTTTCTTTCAATTTATTTTATAATTTTGACAAATATTTTTTTTTATTATTGTAAATTAATCATTAATTAAAATTGTATTATTATTCCAATTATTATATATTTTATTCTTACTTTAATTATAGGCCTTCTGTTGATATTTGGTCAACAGGAGTAATTATATATGTTCTATTGACCGGGTGCGCACCATTTTATGATGATAGTATTCCAAAAATGTTTGATAAAATTAAAAGGGGTGCTGTTACTTTCCCCCTTCCAGAGTGGGACGGCCTGTCAAAAGAAGGTAAAAATTATTTTTTTATTTTTCAAATATGAGGGTAAATAAACATCAAGATCCATTTTGGTCACATGTCTTTTATTTTGAATCTTCAAAAATAATTTTTTTCACAAAAATAAAAATTTATTTGTTTAAAAATTGATTAACAAACAAAATTTTCTATTTTGATTAATAATTTTTTTTGAGTATCAAAGAAATGAATAAAAAGATAAACAAAAAAATATTCTTTTAATATAAAATTTTTTAATCTTTAAGAATGCTAAAAGATTTCTTATTTTATAAAATGAAATCCTAATTTTACACACACCAAAAAAAAAACCGAAATGTATATATCGATATGAATATTAAACCCCTTTAATATTTTTCTTTTAGTTTTTTTTATTTATAAAAACATACAATATTGACTTTTAATGTTATTTAACCCTTTATTCAACTTTTTGAATTTTCATTTTTCTTAATTATTGCTTAATAGTAATTGAATTTATAAAAAGATTTTTAACGGTAGATGTAAATAAACGAATTACAATCGAAGAGGCACTGGAACACCCATGGATACTTAGTGAAGGAATTAACATTGAGAATTTAAAATAAAAATTTGTCCAAATGATTTCTTCTTCTTCTTCTTCTTCTTCTTCTTTTTCTTCAAAAAAAAATATTTGAAAATATCTATTAAAGAAAGATTTATTAAACCCGCTAATTTTTAACAAAGTTTGCTTTTGGTAGAATAAAATGCTTTTTTTTAATATTTAATTTTTTTTTCTTTCCTTTTAAAAAAAAATCTTATATTTTGTTGAAAATTTGGGAGACTAAAAATAAAACTAACAAAAAATATATTTTCGATTTGAATTTTTTTTTTTTTTTTTCTTTTTTTTTTTCATTTCTCTATTTTTTTTTGAATTGAAGTTCTCTTTTCCAAAAAAAAAAAAAAACAAATGATAATTAAAAATTATTTATTTTTGAAATTTGTTTATTTTATTTGGTATTGTGCTTTAACACAGAAATTTTTCATTCATTTGAATTTTTTTATTACAAATTTTAAAGATCAAATATTTAGAGTTTCAGAAATAAAATAAAAGTTAAAACAACCACAATGTTTATTTTCAAAGAGAATTGAGTATAAATATGATGAAGAAACCTAAAGTTCATTTTTTATAAAAGATAAATATATGTCCTTAATAAAATTAAGCACTATTTTTTTCTGATTAATATTTTTCGAAATCTAAGTTTATAGCTTAATTCAATTAAACACTGTGATAATTTTTTTTATAATAAAAACACTCTCAACTTTTGAATATCGAAAATATTTTTTGGAATTACTGTGCACTTTTTTATTTTTTTTTGAAAAATTGGGGTTGAGAAAAGTTTGAAATCAAAGAATAAGTTAATATATTAAATTAGAATGCTTTTCCAGAAAGTTTATGCTTTTAGTTTAACTTTTTTTTATATTTTACCATTTAAAACTAAAACAAACATTTGAGGACCAAATTAGTGCCTTTTGTGAAAAGAAAATTCCCAGAATTTAGAATTTGTTTTTGTAAATGAGTTAAAACAAGATAGTGTATCTAAAAATATACATAATTTCAAGTTTGAATTCAATGATTTTGGCAAAAAACGTTTTGAAGAAAAAGCTAAATTTAAACTTTATTTATTTTTATTTTATCATTTTATTTTTTTTAATTGTATTAATGGAAAGTATTTGATCAGTTTTTCATTTTTAGTGTTTTTTGGATCGTGGGGACATATAATGGAAAATGTGGAATATCTATTATTTTTTTTGTTCTCTTCTCAAAATATCTTACTCTTCTTAATAAGTGTGAAAGGGAAATTACATCAGAAAATCATTTATTTCTTTTTTTTTTTTTGTGAAATTTAACACAATCCTTTGATAAATTGGATTGTAATCAGATAACTGTACTAATGTTGAAGAATAAAGATCTGCCAAAACTTAAGCTTTAAAAAAATTTCAGAATTTTTGAAAAAAGAAAAAGAAAAGATTTTTTAAAAACTATTTTTTAAAAACCATTTTTTTATCATCTTTTAACCAATTTAAATTGGTTGATAAATTAAACTTTAGAACAAAAATAATAATAATAAAAAGATCTTTTGAAACTAAAGTAGAATCAAAATTATTTTTCAATTTGATTTGATAATAATTTTATAAATTATCATTAGTTTATTTAAAATTGACAAATAATACAAAATTAGGAATTAACCCCATGACCAAAAAATTCACCATATTTTGAATTAAAACTTAGAAAATAAAACCAATCGGTAAATTAACAAAAACTTCGTATTAAATCACTTAAAAGTTGCCAATTATGAATGTTTATTGAAATAGAACAATTTTTTTAAAATAAAAATCTAAAAATACAATAATCTTAAAATTAAAGATAGTTTGTTCAATAAAGATTAAATACAGCCGTTCCAAGTCTACCATAAAATTTTAAATAAAATATAATTGAGTTTTCTATTCTTATTGTCTATTTTCAAAAAAATTGGAAATAAGAGTTATTATTCAAAAAATTTTTTCAATAAATGAGCTATTATTCAAATTTTTGGAAAATCGAAAAAAAATATTCAAGATCCCATGAAACTTAAAAATTATGGGCCCAAAACAGCTCAAAAAATATCAATATTAAATGATCTTTTAAAATTTACAATTTTTTTTTTTTTTTTTTTTTTTTTTCCATTAAAGAGTGGGTACTAAAAGTCCACCTGTTTGCCCGAATCCCTAATTTGAATTAGAGATATTGTTGAACCAAGTGAGAGCTGGTCATTTCTCCCAAAAATCGGATCCGCTCCATAAATTGAGAGGGATTTTGTTCCAATTCCATTCAGTTTTATAATAGTCAAAAAGATTCAATTCGGTCAAACGATTTCCTCAAAGAATTAGTGGTTCTAAGAAGCATAAGCCCGATTTTTAATTAAAATTACACCATGGTGGCTATTTGAGAAAATGGTAAACAATAAGAAATAATGGTTAAGGGAATAGAACCCCGGCCTTCAGATTGTACACTGGGTCGTGTTTCCACTTACCCATACCGGTTCTCAAAATTTACAATTTTTGAACAATATTTTAATGTTTTTCAAGAATCTTAAAATTATTTTTTTTTTATTGTTTCAAAATTGAAATAATAGCTCATTTATTGAAAAAAAAATTTGAATAATAGCTCTTAATTCCAATTTTTTTGAAAATAGAAAATAAGAATAGAAAACTCAATTATGTGTTATTTAATTTTTTATGGTAGACTTGGAAATACTTTAAGCTAAAAAAATTTTGTTTCTAAATTTGTTAAAATTTTACCAATAATATTGATTAATAATAGTTAGATACCCTCAACTCATTGTATTTAATTTCTTCTATTTTAATTAAAATCAAATTAAACTTTAGGCCGATCATTTAATTATTTGTTTTAATAATAGGAATTAAGTTATGCACCTTGAAAAAAAACATGAAAATAAAACAATAGAAGATTAAAGATTAGAAAATTTTTACATTTTAAATTATTTCTAAATTGAAGAGTAAAATATCATAATGTTATTCTTTAAATAGTTTTTAGCAATGTCCATTTTTTTATAATATATATTTCTTTAAAGAAAATAAAAATTATCTTTTAGTTAAGTAAACAAAAACAAAAATAAATCAGAAATGTACATTAAATCTTTGTTTTAAAAAAATTCAACAATATTATCAAGTAATAGAATTCATAAAAAAAAGAGTAAATTAAATTAAATGAAGTAAACAATAATTTTCAAGTATAAGTAATAATCTTATTCTGAAGCAAATAAATTAACATAAATCATATATAGCCAGTTTCACTTTTAAGGCACAAACTTACAACGAAATTTAAGGCACAAAAAAAATCTCAAATTAAGGTACAAAATTTATAATATTTTTTTTTACAATTTATTTTTACTAGAATTTGAATTCTGTGACTTAATTTGGGATTTTTTTTGTGCCTTAAATTTCGTTGTAAGTTTGTGCCTTAAAAGTGAAACTGACTGTATTAGGTAATAATGAAATCTAATTGGATATTTTTAATACAACCCCTAAAAATGTAATGATTCATGGATTATTATCTGATCAGATAAAAAACAAAAACCACCATCATTAGAAGAAATTATCAGAAAATTGTTATTTGAATAACCCGATTTATCTTTTAATAATTTATTTTTATTAATTGATCAGACTTTTCATTTTTAATAATATTGTGATTAATAAACCTGTTTTAAAAATTGCCTTCATAATTTTTTTAGAACTAATGTAAAAAGGTAAAATATCTTATTTTTCGAATAAAATGTAATAATTCCAGGAATTAACAATATCTTACGTCTCATGTTTATTTTACCCATAAACAAATGTGTCAATATTTAACAATTGATACGAGATGAGTTTAAAAATTTTAAATTTATCAAAAAAATTTGATCTTCTAAAATAAATAAATAATTGATAAAAATACTTTTTTACAAATTATTTTTACCTTTTAACAATAAATAATAAATTCCAATAGATGAGTAATAACTAAACTAAACCTAATTTCACCCAAAGAATATTTCCAAAAAATTATATATTTATTTTTTTTTAATCAACCAAAATATAAGATTATTTAGAAATAAGATAAAGAATAATCTTCCTGTTTACGTTTATATTGATAAAAGAAATGCCCTAAAAAACCAAAAATTTCAAACAAATAAAATGTTTTAAAATTTTATTCTTCTCCTTTCTTAGAATTGTTTCGTGCAAAATTTCCCAATTTCTATTGGAAATTAAAATTCTGGAAAATAAAAATTTTTTAAAGTGAAGGTTTTGATTTTAATAGAAATTTCAAAACCAAAATTTTCATAAAGTTAATTTGAAGATTACAAACACATTTTTTTTTGAAATTGACTTTTTTAAAAAAAGAAAATACTAAGGAAAAAAATATAAAAAAATTCGAAAAAATGGTCAGATTTAACAATTGAAAATTTATTTTGAGACGAGTACTGATTTCAACTTGGTGAAAGATATTCTATTTCTTCAATAAAACTGTACACCTTTGAATGAAAAAGATTTTAAAATAATCAATAAATAAGTTTTTATGTTAATAATTATCATGTTATAACCTAAAATAATAATAATAATAAATACACAAATATTTACCTTTCAATGTTCTAAATATCCTTTTTACTACACTCTGGTACAATTCCTTGGTTTTCTCTTTCCTTTGATTTAGAAAAGTAATTATTTTTTTTTTCCAAAATAAAAAATTGTAATTTTGGCCCTGGATTTAGAACTTATAATTTAGTGTCCAATGCTATTTATAATGTTATTGAAAATATAAATAAAAGAATATTTCTTTATAATAGTCTAAAATACCTACACATATATTAAAAATCAACATTGGATGTATTAAAAAACAATATTTTTCGTAAATACCAACGTCAATACAACATTTAATTCAGAGGCCAATATTATTCGCGTATAACCTACAGCAAGTTTCACTTTTAAGTCACAAACTTTCTAAGAAATTTAAGGTACAAAAAAAATCTCAAATTAAGGCACAAAATTCAAATTCTAGTAAAATAATTTGTGAAAATTAAAATTCCAAAAAATTGTGCTTTAATTTGAGGTTTTTTTGTGCCTTAAATTTCGTTGAAAGTTTGTGCCTTAAAAGTGAAACTGACTGTATTTTGAAGATAATCTAATTTAAATTTTGTGAGAAATTGAAAACAAGAAATGATTGTGTTTTTATTTTTTTTTTTGGAATTTTATTAATTTGAAAGTTGTAATTTTTTTTTTAATTATACAAAAAAAGGACAGATAAATTATCTCCATTTTTAAGTTTTTTTTTTTATATAGAATTGCAATAACTTTATTTTTAGATTTTCTTGATTAATTTTAAATAAGTTGAAAAAATTTTTCAGATTTACTTATGGTTTTTTGTCGGGGTTCTTTGATAATATAAAATGTAACATCCGAGGAAAAAAAAAGAACCACAAATTTAATTTGAAATATTTTTCTATTTTTATTTTTATAGAAGTAATTATATTTTTCACTTCTGAAATATTATTCTAATATAGTAATCCAGTTCTTCTAATTTTTCTTGTAGAAAAAAGAATCAAACAAACAAAAAGATAAACACAAATTATAATATGTTTCTTGATTTTAAATTTCTACAAAAGAAAAATGAAAATGAAGTGTAAATAATTTTACTTTTATTATCCAAATACTAGTAATAGATTTTTTCAGGCATCTGAAAGATAGAACATTTAAATGATCAAAAATAGTGTTACAGAGCATAAAACAAGTGTTTCTGTGGGGGAAAGAATAGTGTTTTTTATCTTGTCCAAACATATATTTATGTCACCATCGTATATTACAACCCAGTTCAATTTATTTTGAAGGTAAACTAGTTGATTTTATAAATAAATTGGAACTTAGGAATTGAATAAGTTCATATATATATACTATTATTTTACAATTAACAAATGAAATTTTTACGTTCATATCCCAAAATATATTTCAAATTTATAAGTTGAAACCCCCATAATATTTAAATAATCGTTTAGAAATGATATTTTTAGACAATTAATATAAACTACCTTCTTGAACTCTAAAACAAAATTTTTATTCTGTTAATTTGATTATAACAGTTATAAATAATATTCATTTGGGAAATCGAAATAAAAATTTTCATTTATTGATTGGAAAATAACAGTATAGTGTAATTTTATCTTTTTATAAACAAATTTATTATTCTTTTATTTTTCAACAATTTCTTTTAAAATAACTCTATTTTCTTTTTTTTTTTTTCTCTGACTCTCTTCACTTTTTTTTTTTTTTTTTTTTTTTTTTTTTTTATTTTTTAGAACCTTTTTATTTTTTTTTTAGTGATTAGGATTTTTTCTCTTGAATAATTTCCTTAAAAATTTTATATCTTTTTCTCAAAAAATATTCGATTTCATCCAACATTTATAGTATTTTATTTTTGCGAAAAGAACTTTTAGAAATCAAGACTAGATTTTATTATTATTTATTGTCAAGTTCTTTGTTCAATTGATTAACCAGTCAACTAGAAAACAAACGAAACTTAGCTTTTATATTTAAAACAGTGATTAAATCATCTGGTATATAATTTTAAAAACCGTTGTAAAGGCTTACTTTCGATTAAAGCATCTGTTAATTTATCCAAAATCAAGTATGACATTAATTTCTCATTTAAGAGTTTTTTTGAAGAAAATTTCCCTTTTCTTTCGGAAACGGACATTAAAAAATACTCTAGTATATTTAGATGGCCTTTTTTAAAACATGAAGAATTACTCCATAAACTCAAGTCATGAAAACCTTCGAAAATAATCGTTTTTCGGATATGAGATCTAATATCGATGATAAAAAGAGATTTGTTTCTTTTCTTGTTTTGATTAGACAAAGAAGATTTCTTTGAGCAAAAAAATTTCAATACAGGAATAGAAGTTTCAAAAAGAAACAAATAACGAGAAATTGTATATATTTTTTCATTCTGATTCTAAAACATTTCTTCCAAATCATGACATTTACCGGAAAAAAATATTCTTTTGTAGAGTTTATCGAAGGAAATGAACTTCACAATTTTTATTCGGAATTTAACAGTATTCGAATAAATCAAACAAATCAAGTTTAGCTTGAATTTCTGAAGTTACTTTTGGGAAAACCAATTGAATTTAAGACTATATTATTTGAAGAAGAAAGAGGGAAAAAATTTTTATGATGTTTTTCTTTTGAGTCGATCCAATCTTATAAACTTGAAAAAGAAAAAGTGATCTCTTTTTTGTTCTGGTATTTGTTCTGAAGCTAAATTCACACATTTTTAGGAACTTTAAAACCCAATTGAAAGGTAGACTTAAGAACTGAAAAAGCCTGAATAAGATTGAGGTTATTAGAAATAAAATATTAATTACTCTTCTTTAACTTAACAAGAAACAAATCTTTCAAAAAAATGGAGATTTGGCTCATTTTTAATCCTTAAAGTGAAGTAAAAGATTCCAAAGTGAGTGACAAAAAAATAAATTCATTTTTTTAAAAAAAAAATCTTTTCCAACTTTTTATAATGTCTTTTTCTCAACCAATACCACTAACAATCAAAATTTATTCGGCTGAAGAAATCTTTCGTAGAACTGCCTCAAGCTCGATCACCTTTAAGGGTCTTACTAAACTTGTCTCACAATTGCTTGTTGATTCAAACCAACTATACGATAATCTAATTTACAAATACGCTGATGACGAAGGTGATTTAATTGATTTTTCAACCAACGAAGAACTACAAGACGCCTTGGAAATTTCCTTTCAATTTAAACCACCCTACTTACGCGTTTATTTAGTCAGTAAGTTTTTTTTTATTTACAAATTCTTTTTTTTTTTTTTTTATTTAATTGGCTTTTTTATAATTTATTGATCACCACCAATAGTTTGGTTTATTCCATCAATTAAAACTTTAGATTTGAACCAAACCTAAATTAAAAAAATCACTATTCTTTGTTATTTTAAATTTTGGATCGAACTCTTTTTTATTTTTACAATTTTAATAAATTTTTTTTTTTTTTTTTTTCAGATCCAATTAAAAGTTGCAAAACAATTTTTGTTTTGAATCGCTCTCTTTGTGATTTTAAATCAGTTAATAAACTTTGTGTTCTAAACCCTTTAATGAATATCTTATTTTTTCTTTATTAAAATTCCCTTAGACGACGAAGACATTTCTTCAACAAATGAATCTATTTCTTCCTCCTCGGAAGAAAAAGAAAGAGTTGATTTAGGAGGAGAACAAAAAATAACTTTTAGTCAATTATCTTCAACCAATTCTCTGTCGATTTCAAAAACATCAACACCAACATCTTCATTGTCACTGTCCACTGATCAATTTTCTGATAACGATAATAAAAAAATAATGAAATTAGAAATTGACGAAGACTCTGAAAAAGCAGAAATTGATTTAAGAACAGAAGAATTCGAGGATTTAAACCAAGAAAAAGAAAAAGAAAAAGAAAAAGAAACAAAACAAGAAAAAGAAGAAAAAAAAATAATATCTTTTGGTATTGAAGACATTGAAGATAATCAACAAAAAAAAAACAATACTAATAGTTTATTTAATAAATCTATAAATCACTCAGAAGACGAACTAATAATTGAAAATTTTTCTGACGATCAGCTTTTCAAAAAAAAAACTAAAAAAGAAAATGGTGATTTTCAAATTCTCCTAAACGATGAAATTATGATCTTTGACGAAAACAAAGACATGGAAGGGACAAAACAGCTCACCACCACATTAACAGACCAAGATGATCATATAAACCAGCAGCAACCACAAAATAAAAAATTATTTGAAGAACAAGTCAAAATTGATCAATTTCCACTTCTTGTTGAGGCTACGAATAAGAACAAGAATGAATTATTGCTTCAAAAAAACAATCTAGATGAACGGAACTCCAATTCAGAAATCGAAAATAACACCTTGAAAACGTATCCATCTTCTTCTTTAGAATTGGATTCTGAAAATGAAAATAATCTTAAATTTTTCACAAATAATACAAATAACCAAAATAATGAAAAGAATGAAAATAACGAAAATAACGAAAATAACAAAAATAATGAAAATAATGAAAATAATGATTTTAATAACTTTTTAAGGGCACAGTTCATGGACACAAAACCAGAAAATGAAACGAAACGAACTGAATTATTTGGACCAATAATTGAACCAGAAAATTATTCTGATCAAAAACAAGAAAGCAAGGAAAATATTGATAAAGAAATAAATATAAATACAAATACAAATATGAATATAAATACATCCTCTGATTCTGAAGAACAAAGCGATCCAAAATTACAAAATGAATTTGAAATTCAATCATCTGATAACCAAGAAAAAGAGCAGAATATCTTACAAAAAGAAAATCAAGAAAATAAAAATATATTTGAACAAGAATTGGAACCAGAAACAAAGATAGATCCCATTGAAAATAAAACAGATTCTTTACCTTTAATAGAATCCGACTCAGAAACTGAAACCAATCCCAAAATTATAAAAAACAATACCGAAGAAATCATTGAACCAAAACAAGACAAACAAGAAAATAAACCCAAAACAGAGAATGACAAAGAAAGCAAACAAGAATTAACAAAGGAAGCAGAGACCATAATTGAAACTGGCAATATTAAGGAAGATGATCAAAAAAACACCAACAACAATTCAAAAAAAGACAAGGGGAGTTTCAACTTACCAAAAGAATTTCTTCAAAAATATGACTTGCAATTTGACATTCTTAAAGATATGGGATTCACAGATACAATAACAATTTTTAATTTACTTGAAAAGCATAAAGGGTTGCTACCCAATGTTTTAAATGAACTTGTTAATAACTAAATACTGTTTTTTTTTTTTTTTATAATTATTAAATAAAAAATTTCATGAAAAAAATCATGAAAAGGAAAATTTTGGAGTTATTTGAAATAAATTTATTCATATTTTTTTTTTAATTTTTTATTTTTTGTTTTTGTTTGATATCATATGAAAAAAAAATTTTTTATCAAAAAGAATTTACCAACACACTTCAATTTAAAATAAACTATCTTTCATAATAATTGGCCCATAAAAAATCAAATTTTAAATAAAAATATTTTTAATAATTGAAGTTATCTATTATAATATAAAAATTTAGATTTTAATATTCAATACTATACTCAAGAGATATTTATTTTTTTGTCTAAAAATAAAAGAAAGAAAAATAAAAAAAACTGTTAAAAAAAATTGGGACATTTATTTTGAATGAAGCATTACATGAAAAATAGACAATTTAAAAAAGTAAAAAAACCCATTTATCGATTCTCCTTCCATTTGAATAACTAAATCTAATCTCTTTTTCATATTTGAAACCAAATTTTTACTTAATTCATCTGTTAATTCTTTCAAATTTTTCATTTTCATTTTCCATTTTAACAAAACACTTTTGAAAAAATAAAAAAGAGAAAAAATGATTTATTTGCAAACTTTTCATTGTGAGAGGAAAAACTTCAAAACAGTACAAAAGCAATTCATTATTCAAATGTAAGGCGGGCCATTTATTATGAAATTTAGTTTACAATTGGTAGTTATACCAGCCAAATTCCAATTACTCAAATTATTATACATAATTTTTGCATAATTGTTGGTCTTTTATGTAATTGTTATTACTTTACTTTTTTAAATATAAGTGTTTTTTTCAGGAAATTTTTTAATAATGAACCAATTTTGATAAAGTGTTATTAAAATTGATTTTATTTTCCTCAAATACTATTTGAATTCTAAGAATAAAAATGCCAGGTTTATCAGTTCTCAAAAATAGTCATTAAAGTGGTTTTATATAAAAATTAACCCGAGTAACCAATCTCAAAAACTGTCTAATAATTTTTTACTTAGATATCTGAAATAATTCCGTTTTATATATTAAACTATTTTCTTGTCAAAGGGTTAAAATTTTATTGAAGAAATAGAACATATTCTTTGAGTTTAATTCTGAATTTTTCTCAAAAAAAATTTTCAATTTTTAGATCAAATTCAATTTTTTTTTGATTTTTTTTAATTTTACTTTTTTTTTTATTTTTAAAAAGACAATTTGAAAAAAAATTAACTTTAAATAAAATAAACTCTCTTTCACTCAAACTCCCCAGTCAAAAATGAAAAAGTCACTTTATTAAGAATTGACCAAACTTGGATTGTTAAGAAATCCGAGAAATAATAAACTTCATATTAATGTCGTTAATCATAAAAGACAATCCTGGAACAAACCATAAATTTCGAAAAAAAAAATATGTTAAAAAATTTTTTTTGGTCCCTTTTCATTGGAACGTCTTATACAAAATTCTCAATTTCTTTAGCAAATTAAAATTGTTGATGATAAAATTTTTTATTTGAAAATGAATGGATTTTAATAAAACATGCAAAGACTCACTTTACTTAATGCTAATTTGGAGTTTCAAATAACTTTTTTTTCTAATTTACTTTTTAAAAAAAAACAAAAATGAAAAAAAAAAAAGTAAAATACAGAAAAAACTTTTTTAAAAAATGAGAAAAAATGATTTTGATCTAAAAAAAGGAATTTTGAATTGAGAAGAATAAGGAATTAAACTCATAGAATGTATTGAATTTATTCAATAAAATTGGACCCCTTTGAAAGAAAAAGAGTTTAAAAGTATTGTAATTCCTTGCATAATAAATAGACTTACTATTTCAAAATCTTGTTGTTAAAAATTTTAATTTTTCAAAGAAATGAGAAATATTGCACAAAAAAAAACTGATGAAAGTAGCTCATGTTTTTTCAAAACATTTTATTTTTTTTGAAAGTTTATCGTATGTTTAGGATTTTATTATGATTATTGAATCTAATATGAAGTTTATTTTTCCCTTATTTCTAAATAATCATCTGTCGCTGATTCTTAATAAAAAGCTAGTTTTCATTTTTGGCTTGTTACTTTGAAGTGAAATGTGGTTTACTATTGAATAATACACAGGAGAGTCACTGAACAAATAAAAAAGAATTTTGGAAAATTGAAATAGTCTAAAAATAAAAAAAAATTTTATTATTTTAGTAATTAAAAATAAATAAAGATCTAATAATATACATGTACCCATCTATATAATTATATCGGTAAACATAATAGTTGATATATTAAAAAAGAAATAACAAAATATTAAAGATTATTTTTTAGTCAAAGTAAAAACAAAGAGTCTATTATTGTTATTATTGGATAATTGTACATTGGGCTCTAATAACTTCATGAACATAAATTACCTTAAAAGATTTATAATTATAAAATCCTAAAATTTACCATTTTTCAAGTAAAAATTTTACCCAATTTTTTTATTTGTTGAAAAAGAAATAAAAAAATTATAAACGAAAAATGAAAAAAGAAAAATAATTAAAAAATGGGTTTATAATAAGTAATTGGTAAAAAATCAAGAAAAAAAATATGTTATCATTTAATTAAGAAAACCTAAGGTTACAATACTATTAGTTAATAATAATTTAATTTGATAATTGATTATGTAAGTTCATTTGGGAGGCCATTGCTTAATTCTTTTGATTTCTTTTTATCTTTTTGCACCTGATTTGTTTTGAATCCTTAATATTTTTTGTATGAAATTTTTAGTTTTTATTTGAAAAATTAAACCTAGTTTCATTTTTTAGTATCTCAATATTAACAAGTAACAACTGATCCCTTCATTTGTAATTCTTTTCCCCAATTTTAAGAAAACATATAACTGGAGAAAAAATCAAAAAAAAAATCAATAATCAAATTTATTACTTTCAAAATCTTAAAAAACGTATACAAGATATAATTCAAAATAATCATTTATTTAGCTATTTTTTATTTTTAATAACAGAATTTTTTCTCTTATTTATAATTTTGTTTTCAGAATTTATTATTTATTAATATTGTTCAAATCTTTATGTTTATTTTTTCTTAAATATTCTTTGATATCTGAAATTCGTAATGTAAAACAGCCCTTTATAATTTTCTGGTCAAAAATGATTTTAAATTTTTTCAGAGTTAAACATTTATAGCTTGTAACAGAATATAAAACGAATTTTTAATTTAAATATCCCTAAAAAAATTCTAACTTATTATATGCTGTTTTAAAAATAACCAACTCTCAAAGTCTTCGAAAGAGTAACTAGAAAAACTAAACCTTGAAATTAACAGTTTTAACTCACATTTTCTAAATACTAATAATTAACTTAATTCCAAACAAGCCAATTTTCATTTTTAACTTTTTTTAGCTTTTTTGGTCTTTCTTATTTTACCGTTCTTCATAATTTCAAGGAATTAAAAAGAAAATAAACACATAAAATACTAAAGCTGATCGAATTAACAATCAATTTTAATAACTGTATTCGATTTGAATTAAAACCAAAATATGTTTAATGGTTCGTATTTTCAATCAATTTTTTTGCATTATTTTCTTCCTTTTTTTCTTTTTAGTATTTTTTCTTAAAAAAAAAAATTATTTAGTGGTGTAAGTCAGAAGGTAGATTTCGTTATTTCAACTTTTTAATTCTTAGGGTCTTTTTTTCTTTTTCGATCAACTTTTTTTGAAATTAACAAATGTTATTTGTTACTTTTTCCTTTTTTTTATGACATATCTTTTTAAAATGTTTGTTTTTTTTAATTTTTTTTAAAAACAAAAATCACTTTTT
Organism: Anaeramoeba flamelloides; assembly: GCA_027625915.1. NCBI lineage: Eukaryota > Anaeramoebidae > Anaeramoeba > Anaeramoeba flamelloides. The sequence goes on along the minus strand of JANTQA010000032.1, from coordinate 1,915,159 downwards.
TCTTTTTTTTTTATTCTTCCTTTTGTTTTCAAAGATCGAAAAAACAATAATGGTAGTTTGAAAAAAAACTATGACAAAAAAGTTTTTAGAATCTTCCCAGAAAAACGGTATTGAAATTTTTTAAACTGTTTAACAACTGACGATTGAAAACTTTTTTCACTTGGAAAAAAAGATTGTAAATTCCATTTGAAATTTAATTTTGAAGATAATAATTAAATTTAAATGTGACACAACAAATTAATTTTAGAGAAATCTTTCTTAGAAAAAAATAAAAGAAGCAAAAAAAAAAAAAAAAATCACAAAATGTGCCACAATTTTTGGAACGCAATTAACCAAATCATTGTTTTTTTCATAGACACTGACAAATATCCAAAAAAATTTATTTGTTCACGATTGCATTTTAAATTCAGTTCGAAAGTTTAGAAATGTTGAAATACTCAACTTGTTTATTTATGAAGAAAAAAAAAAAAAGATCTTTGGTTCTTCGTTAAATCCCTTTTGCTTTTATATTGCCATCAAATCACGGTTCATCAGTAAAAGCAATTCATCAACTAGTTACTAGTCCTACTAGTCAAAATAATTAAGTATCTTCAGCAAACCAGGAAAAGATTATCAGAGCCAATCAAAAGGTGTTAAAAAATCAAAAATTAACACCAAAAAGTGTAAAAAAATACCCAAAAAGTAGAAAAGGTAACAAAAGTGCGTATCATAACTGTAGTTTTTTTAAGGTCATCTAAACAATTGTTTGGCTGAAAATAATGGATAAAAGGGATTTAAATTTTAATCATCTTTTGCAAAAAAAAAATTTCTGAATTTTCAAACTGAAAATTTTCTACAAAATATAAAAATCTTTGGGTTTTTTTTGTCTTTTCATGAGAATAAGGTCAAGTAATGAGACAAAACTTTATTATTTGAGTTTATTGTTTGTGTTCTTTCGGATCAATTTCCATTATTCGATTTAAATTCATAAAAAGTGGAGAAATTCAATCAAAAATTATTTTATTTCGTTTTTAAAATTCTTTTAAATTCATCTAGACAAAATCTAGTCAATGTTAAATAATTACCTAAACACCAAAACTTGTCCTGGTGAAAAAATTGATATTTTAACACTTTTCTGAAATCTTTAATCTCTTGGTTCCATTCATTGATTTAATCAACTGGTTATGTGTTCAAAAGTTTACTTTCAATTAAATTCAAATAATTAAATTCAAGTGACATGATTTTTGAAAGCTCTTTAAATTGGGACAATTTGGAATTGGATTTTATCGAGTAGGAATTTACCAAAAAAATGTTGCTTTTTATAAGAATTTACTTATTTTTCGTATTAATTTTTACATGCTGTGGAAAACTTTTAAGATTTTTTAATTCTTGATGTTTTGTATACAACTATTTTCAAAATGTGAATTTTTTTTTTTTTTTTTCAGAGATTGTCAGAATAAAAACTTTTTGAAAAGACTAATTTTTTAAAAAAGTGAAAATTTTTTTTAAAAAGTGCTTTTCTTTCCGAAACACTAGTAACTACCTCACTTTTAAAGGCTGATTCCCGACTTTTTTAAAATAGAAAACTTTCAAAAAGTTTTAATTTTGATTAAGGCTCTAGTCATTTACTGTGGATTTTCACCATACTCAAGGAGTGACTTGAAACAATACCCTTACTGTGAAATTGCCCTTCTTTTGATTGACAAAATTCAAATAACAAGAAAAAATTTCTTATGAACCCTTGTCAAAAAATTCAAATCAAAAAATAAAAAAAATTGAGAGGATCTCTTTGTTGAAAAATTCAAATTTAAAAAAAAAGTTGCTCGTTTTTATAATAAATTTCCAAAGGGTTAAAAGAACCAAAAAAAAATCTCTTGAAAAGCATTCCCAAAAACAAAAAAATTCAAAAACATTCTCAATTTCCTAAAAACAAAAAATTTTAAAAAAAAACTTTACTTTGTTCTTATTTTTAAATTTCCAAAGGGTTAAATTTCTTCAATTTAAAACCAGTTGTTTTCTTTAAGTACACAATCGATTTAATTCGATTTAATCTAATTTGTGGTTATATTTTAACTCTCTATATTTGACAAAGTAAGGATTTTGTAACATTCTTGAGTAAAAAAAACTAACTTAAAAAAATGAGAGTTGAAAAAAATGAAAAAAAAAATCTACAAGATCTCAAAAAGAGCCAAAGAGCGAAACTTCAAAACTAAAACAGTTGTTTTCAAAATTATATATTCTAACCATTCTAATTGGAAATTAAGTGTCGCTCTTTGGCGCTTTTTTTCGAAAAATGTACTCATTTTTGATTGTTGATTTTTGGAGATTGATCGCACTTCACAAGTTGGATAGTTTTTGATTTATATTAGGCACTCATAAAAATTCCAAATTTTTTTTTTCCATTTCAGAAAATTATTTTTAACCGTAATGACTCGGCCCTTAAGTAAAATCTCTTTTTTATAAGAAAACTTTAAAAAAGTTTTAAAAATAAACTCACTTTTTTGAAATGGCTGTATGTCACTTTAGTGACGCTTTACAACAAACATATTGATTTGTTTGAAAAAGTTAACATTGAAAGAGACTTTGATTATGGCGTTGAATGAATTACACTTCGTTTGCATATGCCATTTTTATTCTTTTTCAGAAAGAGATAAATTATGAGTCAAGATTGTTTTTTTTCATCTTCACCCTTTTTTATTTGTAATTTTGCCTGTTAAACTTATTTTTTTTTTTTTATTTTTCCAATTCTGTTAACTTTGATAAATCTTTTTTTAAATTCATTCCCAATATTTATTTCTTTATTGAGAGAAAGGAGTAATCAAAGAAAATTTATCAAAATAAAAAAAAAAAGAGAAGAAGAAAAATTAATAAAAATATTATAATAAAAAAATAATATATATGTCTTAATATTTGGGAATAATACTTTTTTTTAAAAGAATTTGTTTTAATGAAGATAAATACCTAAATTTTATTAGAATATTGTTAAACCCAACTCTCGATTAACTTTGGCTCACCAAACCACTCAGAATCCTTTGCTAAAAATTGAAAAAAAAAATAAAAATATTCTCAAGGTTTTATTATTTTTTAGTTTCTAAAATCAAAATAATTTAAAAACTGTCAAAGGGTGGTGGAATTTACTTGTTTTTTCTTGGGAATTGGAATAAATAACGAAAGAATTTTATTTTTTTGTAAAAATTGAAATTTCATTTGAATTTTTTTCTCAAAAAAATACAACTACTTTTTTTATGTATCAAGTGGAATACACTCCGCCAAAACAAAACAATTTTAAAGTTAAAATATGAAATTAAACAATTCTTTCTAGAGTTAAGAAATTAAATTTCACTTTTTTGTTATTTTCTCCAATCAAAAAAAGATAAAATCTAATTAGTAACAAACATCCAAGTTTTAAATGGATTTCTTTTCAGTGTGTATTTGTATTTTTTAAATACGCACTTGGTAATAAATAATATAAAAAAGTAAATCCTATTAATGAGAATGGGTACCAAATCCCCAAAATCTATTAATGATCTAATTTTTTAGAGAAAATTTCAGTTCAAAAAAAGTAATTAAAAACACAATTTTCCAATCTTACTCTCAACTAAATAACGGTTTTATCCTTTTGAATTTGAAATTGAAATGGTACTTTTCCAAGAAAAATTATTCCAAAAAAATTAAATACCTTCTTATGTTTTGAAAAATTGTAGTATTTCAAGTCATTTCATTTTTCAATACAAATCTATTTTTGATAAATCTCTTATAATCGCAAAGTTGAGTATCTAAACTTTCTTAACCTTGTTAAATTCAATTTTCAATAAGTAACTCGCCATTCAATTCCAAATTAATAGATTTTTAATTATGTTTTGTAACAATAAGCAAAAAATGTTTCAGTTTTTTATCTTTGGATTTTTTCTTTATTCGAAAATTGATCAACATTTCACTTTCAATTTTTAATATTGACATAAGAGTCAATATTATTTTTGGTACCAATTGCTGGAAATTAGAAAAAATAAAAAATACTGAAATTGTAGCGAAAGACATACCTTTTGTATGACCAAATTAAAAATTATCCACTGTCGTTAGGTTTTCTTGGTATTTACAAGATGAACAAGAAAACCATAGAAAGATTATCAATAATAAATAAAAAAAAAACCCACAACCCGTGATTAATAATTGGATATTCCTCTGTGTTATTAGTTTTTTTTTTTTAATTTAAAAAAATAGAATAAAATCTTTGATTTTACTCAATTTTCTTGATATTAAAATAAAAAAAAAAATGCTTGGCTAAACCCCTCCCCAGAATTCACAGGAGAGATAATAACCCCAAAAAATATCATCAATAATAAATAAAAAAAAAACCCCACAACCCGTGGTTAATAATTGGATATTCCTATGTGTTATTAGTTTTTTTTTTCTGATTCAAAGAAATAGAGTAAAATCCTTGATTTTACCCAATCCTTTCAAATCACGGGAAAAGTTAGGTTCTCCAACGAAAATACATAAAAAGTAGTCCATTATGTAGCCACATTTATATATTGTTTTACTATTTTAAGTTTTTTTATTTTCAATTTTTTTTTATTTATTAGTTTTCTTTTATTAAATGAAGTTTTCAAACCCATTAGAACTTTCTTGAAAAATTTTTTTCAAGAACAACACATTTCGTAATTTTGATTAATCAAGTTCAAGAGCCTTTAAGTATTTTTCCTTAGAATAACTTTTTTCATGGATTTTTTTTTCTAAAGTTTTTGATAATTGTTTTTTTTTCGTTTGATTCTATAAATTTATATCTTTCACAATACCAAATAAAGTGATTTATGTTATCAGAATGATGAGTGCAGTAATCGGATTTTTTTAAAATTTTTCCTTTTTTTCTTAATGTGTCTTTTTCAAATTCATTTTTGAAGATATCAGAATATCTATTTAATCCATTTGTAAAAGTTTGAAATTTAAGAAATGTAGTATTGGATTTAAATTTAAGATAGTTTTTTATTTTAAAATTAAATTTTTCATTTTTAATATTTTTATATTATTCTTGTGGAGTGTTTTTAAGTGTCTTCAAGTGCCGTAGAGTGCTGGAATTTGTTTTTTAAATTTTCTTTTAATTTCTTAAAACAAAAAAAAAAAAAGATAACTGTGGTTTTCTGTTTTTTCAATAACACATATTGGTTTTCCAAATAAAACTGAGTAAAAATCCAACAGAAAAAGATTTTTATTTTTTCCATGATGGCGCAGTATACCCAATAGATCTACATTCAGAACAATATTAAAACATTCTTAGTAACTTATTATTCAAACTATTTTAGCGACAAAAGCAAATTTAAATTTTTTTAAAAAATCATTTATTTTTTATTGGTCATTTTTGAGTTGCAAATCAATTCATAAATACAAATAGTAACAAAAATAAAAAAATAAAAAATAAAAAATAAAAAATAAAAACTAAAAAACCAAAAAATAAAAAATTAAAAAAAAAAACATTTTAATAATTTTATTCAAATATTAAAAGCCAAATCCTCATTTTCCAAAATCTGATTTATAACCTCTTCTTTTTTTCACTCTATTTTTTTCTTTTGTTTTTTTTCTCTCTAATATTTCTTAAAGATGAAGAATACATATTGGAATGAGAGGAAGAAGAATATTTCGATTGGTTTGAATCTTTTTTATTAGATAAATGTTTATTTCTATCATTTTTTTTTCTATTTTTTAAGTTTTCAATTGGTGATTCTTGTTTATCTTTTTTTTTCTCGGAAATACTTTTGTAATTTTTTTTTGTTTTTGAATCATTTTTTCTTGTTCTTTTTTTTTTATATGAATCGATTGTTGATCTTTCTCTTTTTCTTTTTGGTGATATTGGAGGAGATCTCGATTTTTTTCTTCGATTTTTTTGCTCTTTTATTGGAGATTTTGATTTCTCTCTATTTTTTTTATTTCTCTTTCTCTTTCTCTTTCTCTCTTTCTCTTTGTCTTTTTCTCTTTCTCTGTCTCTGTCTCTTTCTCTTTCTCTTTCTCTTTCTCTTTCTCTGTCTCTTTCTCTTTCTCTTTCTCTTTCTCTGTCTCTTTCTCTTTCTTTCTCTCTCCCTCTTTCTTTCTCTCTTCTGATTTTAACTGAGCTAATTGTGGTTCTTTCTTTTTCCCTTCTTCTTCGAAACGAATTTGAAGGAGATTTTTCACTACTACTACTACTTCTTCTTGTTGGGGTTTGAGGTGAAATTGAAATAGATCTTTCATTTTTTCTTTTTGGTGAAATATAAACTCGATATTCTCTTCTTTTATCACTTCTTCTTTTCGGAGAATTTATTGGAGATTTTTCATTTTTAGATGATTTGAAATGATTTCTACTATTTCTATGACCTCTCGATGAATGCTTTGTTGGGGGGAATTTTTCCTTTTTACTTCTAATTGGAGAAGTGGAAGGAGATCTATATTTTTTTCTTCGTTCACTTCTTCTTTTAGGTGACTTGGAGAGGGATTTTTCTTTTTTAGAAGAATGTAAATTCCTTCTATTTATAGGCAATTTATCTTTTTTTCTTCTAATTCGAGGAGAAGTGGAAGGAGATCTTTTTTTTTTTCTTCGTTCACTTGTTCTTTGAGGTGAATTGGAACGTTTTCTACTCCTACTTCGATGATGACTACTGCGACTACTACGATAATTGAAATCATCATCAGAGTCATTATGATATTTATTAAATTTAGATTCTTGATCCATGTATCCATATTGATTTTCTTTATAAAAGTCCTCCTTATATTTCCCTTCATTATAAAAGTCATTCTCAGATTTTTCTTCTTCTGAAAAGGAAGAGCTACTATCACATATTTTACTAAATTCGTCATCTGATTCTACCAATTTTTCCTTTTTCTTCTTTTTTCTTCGATCATTTTTATTTCCGAAAATAGTACCGAAAGGATGTATTGAATTTTTATTGTTTTCTGATCCACTTTTAATTGAATTCCCCTTTCCATTATAATGACTATGATCTATTTTTTTTAAATTATTCTTTTTTTTTGCAAAATCTTTATAACCTTGATCTTTTCCCCCCTTCTCCTTTTCCCTTTCCTTTTCGCTTCCCTTTTCCTTTTCCTTTTCCTTTTCCTTTTCCTTTTCTTTAATATTCATTTTATTTTTATTATTATCATTATCATTTTCAATTTCCATCTCCATATATGTTTCAACTTTATGCAAAATACCAGTCGTAATGTTCTTATTTTGATTCTTATCATTTATATTTTTATGGTTTATTGGTTGCGATAAATTATTTATATTTAATAAATTCTTTGAATTTACATTTTGATTTTGTAATTCAGATTGAAGCCTAAGCATTTCTTGTTGAATTCGTAATCTTTGATTATCTGTCTCATTTAATTGAACTGTTAAAGGGTTTATATTTAATTGGTTTTCTTTTTGTGAAAGTTGCATTGCAATTTTCCCTCTTTCTATTTCTCTGGCTTGTTTTGAAGCTAATTCGAGAGCTTTTACAATTTTCAGTTGCTGTTGTTGTTTTGTTTCCAAATCTAATTTCTTATTCACTACAAGATTTTGTTGTTTGCTAATTAATTTAACAGGAATTTCTAAAGTTTGATTTATTGGTATTTGTTGTTGCTGCTGCTGCTTCTGCTGCTGTTGGTCAATTGTATGAGTACTTTGTTGTTTAACAACAGGTAATTGTAAAGTTTTATTAATTGTTATTTGTTTTGATTGATTTTGATTTTCTTGAACATTTAAATTCCCTATAATATTATTTTGTTCATTGTTTGCTATTATCTGGATTGGATCAATTTTATTGATATTCTTATCTATTTTTATGAAAGGTAATTTTTCTTGTATATTAACTTGGATTTTTTCAGTTTCAATTTTTATTGTCTGATCTTTATTAAATTTTATCTCGTTATTTTTAATCAAAGAACTATTTAATTGTTCTTGAAATAGGATTTCTAATTGATTTAACCATTCAGCTTCTCTTTTTCTTAATTTCTGTAAATGTTCATAAGATTGTATTTGTTGAATAATTTGATTTTCATTAATACGAGGAACCTTCAATTGTTGTTGTAATGAATTTGCATTGCTTTCTATTGGAAACTTACTAGAATTTTTTGGAAAAGAAATTATTCCATTCTGTGTGATATTGTTTCCAATTTTAATGTTACTTTCATTCTCATCATTATTCTTATTTCCTTGATCTAAATTGTTTTTTGAAAAATCATCATTTGTATTAAGATTTTTATTCTTAAGAATTGAAAATCTATTATTCATTTTATCATCAATTACTTTTTGATAATCTTGTTTTTCGTTATCATTATTAATTTCTTCATTTGTTTGTGTTGATTCTAATTGCTTTTCTTCTTCTTTCTGATGATGTTGTTTGCGATTAATATTTAAATCTGTTATTTTATTAAAATTCAAAACATTCTCTGTTTTGATGATGTTGTTGTTATTAATATTATTATTATTATTGTTATTGTTATTATTATTATTATTATTATTATTTTTTTTTTTAATATTATTATCATTAATATTATTAATATTATTATTATTATTTTTATTATTTTCAATTGTTGATAGTTGAATTAGCAAATCACCTTTCCTTTCAACCTTCACAATCGAACCACTAGATATTAAAGAATTTCCTAAAAAAGAATGAGCAAACCCAGAATTTCCATGATTGATTTGACTTTTAGGATTATAACTTTGATCATTATTATTTTCATCTTGGGGATTATCGAGCTTACCCAAATATTTTTCTTTATAGTGTCTAATTTTTGCAATTTCTTCTTTTGACAGATTGGATTCATTTTCTTCCATTAAGAAATCATTTGGAAATGATTTTGAACGTGAAACTAATCTATTACTTTGGTTTAAATCTAAATTACTTGAAGAAAAATTGTTTTTATTATCAAGGTAGTGGTTTCTATGATTTGGGTGCAGAGTATTATTATTATTATTATTTTCGTTTTCGTTTTGGTTTTGGTTTTGATTATTTGGGTTATGATTATTTTTCTTATTAATCACCAAATTCATATTCGAAAAATTATTATTTGATCTTGAATGGTATTTTCTTCTTTCTCTTTGGCGTTTTCTTTTTGAATCCATTTCATGTGAAGGCGGGTATGTTGGTAATTCGTTTGGTTGAGAAGGCATTGGATCTGTGAAAAAAAAATCATGGTTGAGAGCCTTTTGTGCGCTAATGCGTTTTTTTGGATCCAAAACAAGCAAATTTTCAACCAAATCGAGTGCTTGCTTTGGAAACGATTTAAAACGCTCTTTTATTGTTTTATTAAATTGATTTTTAAATTGGAATTCTAAAAACTTTGGTAAGCGCTCAGCATCAAGCCATCCATTGATTTCTGGTGATCCGCATGTTTGGTATATTTTTTCAAGAACTTGGAGCTCGTTCTCTCCTTGGAAGATTGGCTTATTGTAAAACATTTCCGCTAAAATGCAACCGACGCTCCACATGTCAACCTTGGTGTCGTATTTGATCGAGCCCAACAGCAACTCTGGTGGCCTGTACCATAAGGTAATCACATTATTGGTCAACCTTGCAATGCGCTTATTGAAGCCCCTTGCTAACCCAAAGTCCGCAATTTTTAATTGCCCTTTGTTATTGATTAAAATGTTTGCTCCCTTCATGTCGCGATGAAGAATTCCTTTCTCATGACAAAATAATAGACCCTCCAACAGTTGCTTTAAATAGCATTTAATTTGACCTTCTTTAAACCTTTTGACATCTGGCGAGATCATCAGGCCACTCAGGTCGTGCTCGCAGTATTCAAATACTAAGTAAATGTTTTTGCCATACTTTTTTTTTGTTTCCACAACCACTTCTTTTAAATTCACAATGTTCTCATGCTTTAATGTTTTTAAAATTCGGATCTCTCTTAACGCAGTTACAGGAAACCCTTGCCTTGACTCTAACAATTTGACTTTTTTTAAAGCTACCATCTCGTTTGTTTCTTTGTTTTGTGCTAAATAAACCTAGAGTGTTGCAACGAAGAATCACGTGTTTTGGATTGTTTTTTTTTGTTTATTGTTTTTTTGTTTATTTGTTTATTGTAACAGGAAGAAATGGGTTCAAAAGTAAACGGGTTTTTGTTTTATTAATTTTTGTTTTTGGATTTGCGTTTGTTTTTTTAAAAAAATAATTAAAAAGAAATCAAAGAAAACAACCATGATTTTGTTTTCTTTTAATTTTTTGGTTTTTTTTTTTTTTTTTTTAAATCTCGTTTTTGGGGAATATTAACTTACTTTACCATAGGTGCCTTTACCAACAACTTTTATTCTTTTAAAAACATCAATGCTTCGAACAGACCAATTCCCAAGAAAGTTTCTTAATGCCATACGCTTGAAATATTTCAAAAAAGTGAAAGATGACAAAAAGATAAAAAATTGAATTTCGATTTTCTCAATCTTGAATTTTGTTTGAAAACTGAATAAATAAACATTCTAATCCTTTTTTCAACCGTTACAAGATCATAGGTTCAGTTTGCTTTGCTCTTGTAGACATTACATTTATTATTTGAAAAGTTAAAGTAGGAAACTTTTTCTGAGATTCGTATATTGTGATGGTTAACATTTCAGAATATTATCTTTTTTTTTTTTAATCCCAAAATCTGGACTGTTATTGATGAATTCTTAGATTTCGCCCAAAATATATCAGTGTAACACAACAAAATATGAACAAACTCGCCAAGAGTCACAAATTATCAAATCTTTCTTTGAAAACTCTGTTTGTATAAGAAAAATATGGAAAAGGAAATGAAATTTTTTTCCCATTTATTATTCAAATATTAGTAAAGAATTCCAAAAAAAAACTCATGGTGTTATTCACTTTCGATAACAACAAATAATCAGAAAAAATGAAATAATGTTGGAGATCGACACTACAAAAAATCTTGTGACTTTAACAAAGCTTTTCACTTTTTCAACGTATTTCCTCTTTAAAAGTTTTGAAAAGTATTTGAAAGGGTTGAAAATTGTTTAGAAATGTCTGAAAGTTATTTAAAAGACTCAAAGACTCGTAGGCAAAGTTCACAAAATTTGGATCTTATTTTTAATTCTAATTAAGGGAATTGTAAACGAAAAAAAAATCTTCTCGTATATTTATAAGCAAAATCAAAAAAAATTTATCTCATCCTGAAATTGAAAAATGATGTAAAAATCTGATTACTAAAAAAAAGTACTATATTTCAAAAAAAAAATACAATAATTATTTTAAACTTGAAAAAATTAAATTTATTGATTCAAAGAACAATTCTGATCAATTTTATCTTTTTATTGAACAAAAAAATATGAGAAAAAAAACCAAAGAAAGAAATTAAAAATTATCCCAAAATACTTTTTTAAAACCTGAAAATTTTAACTTATAATCTAATTAAATGCTTTTTTAATTTGATTATTTTTAATCAATAATTAATTACCCAATCTTAATTCTTTCAGTCGGTTATTAAAAACAAAAGATGAAATGTATCAAATATAATTTACAATTATTTCTCAATTTTTTAAATATTTTCAAACCAATAAAACCAATTCAAATTAATAATTCTAATAAAAAATAAAAAAAAAAAAAATAGATATTATCAAATAACTGATTTTAATACAAACAGTTGGGTTTTTATACTCTTAATATTTTAAACGGAATATTGCCTAATCTTTTAAATTTCAAGAAATTTCATAAATATTTGTGAATAAAATAAATGATCAATTTTTTTAGATCTCCAAGGATTCAATATTTGATTTATTTTTATTGTATTTTTAAAATATGATTAAAAGTTTCGTGATTTTTATTTGTTCCTTATCTCCTCAGAAATTACTAAAAGTGAGTTTTCTACAAAATAAAATTTTTTTCTAAATTTTTCTTTTTTCTAATTTAATCAAAAAATACAAACCATAAAAGGATCTGATCTTTTTACTGAAAATTTCATTGGGAAAAATGAACTTCTTTTAAAAATGATAACTCATCTCTCTACAGTTGATAAATGAAGTTGCATATCGGGTTTAATTGTATCCTTGCGTAAATAATTACTCTATTGCCTTTGAAAAAAAAAAATAATTCAGAGTTAATTGTCCCTTAAAAAAAATAAGAAGTATTTTATGACTATAAATCTCACTTTAAAAAATCATATTTAAAGTTATTTTACAAGTGTTTAACTAATTTTTTTTTTTTTTAGGTTTTTTAACTGAAAAAACTGATATCATCACGTTTCTTTTTAGGAATTTAAACACCTAATTTGGTTCTTTGAAATATAATATTTGTTCAATAAAAGTCAAATAAAAAGCACTTCATGTAGATGTAAATACTGTTATTTTGTTATTAATAAATAAAAAAAATTCAAGTTCCAGAATATTTTACTAATTCGCCCTAATCAAAAAACTAAAAATTATATAACGTGCAATAAACGTGTTGTGACGGTGTTATAAACATTTGAAATTTTTTTATACCAACTTTTATAATATTTATATTTTATTTAAAATGTGTTATAACATTTGTAACATGTTATAAACATGTTATAAGAATATTTTTTATCAGAGTTATTGCTTAAAAAGTGAAAGGTCTTAAAAAAATCAATTCGACTTCAATTTTTGAGATTTAATTCGGATCTCTTTTCTTGAACTTTCAGGGATAAAATTTTTATTATTTTGATTTGAATTTTGCAGATAATATAAAGTTATCTAATTTCCAATTAAATTTCAATCAATATCATAAAAAAAAATTTGGCTTTGAAATTTTAATAATAGTTCATCTTATAAAATTTCATTTGTATTTCATTTGATGAATTTTCAAAAAATTTTAATGGAAAATTTACTCAAAAAAATCCTAAAAAATCTCAATGAAAATTTCAAATGGTTTTTTCCATAAACTTTCAATATGATTAATAAACTTTCGTTAAAAAATTCTTTAGATTTTCTATCAACTTTTCAAACGGTCAAAGTATAATCTGATCAATAATAAATTAACACTCTAAATAAATTATTTTAGATATAGTTGTAAAAAAATCGATGTATTTATTAATTGTAAAAATTATTTTTCATCTACAATTTCATTAAAAATTAATGCAAATCAGTCATTTTTTATACACAACAATTATTCGGGGTTTCTTTTTGAATGAAAAAATTAAACTTTCCAGTTTTTTATTTTTTTATTTTTTTACTTTTTATTTTAGGGTTTTTTTTTTTGTTTGGGTGGTATTAGAATAAATGCATAATAGAAATTTGGCTTAATTTAAGGTATTTTGAGTTTTCATTTTTTTTTTTTTTTGTTTTCTTTTATCTTTCTCTTCTTCTTTATCTAAAAACAACAAAAAAACATTGATAAATAAAAAAAAAATGACAAAATCCCAATAATAAAATAACAAATAGAGAGTTCCTGTATTATAAGAAATTTACTTATTTTCAAAGTAAGCATTTAGGAAAGAATGGTATGAGAGGGAAGTTTGATGATTGTGCCCTAAAACCAATTTTAATTACTATATTTTGATTTCTTTCATTTTTATTTTCTTCTTCCCTACTATTTTTGGTGGTGTTTATTTTTACCTATTTTTGGTGGTATTGCTTTTTTTTTCAAAGTGAAACAATCAAAAAAATAAATATCCGAATTGAAATGAAAAAAAATTCTTTTATTTTTCCTATATTTTTCAATTATTTTTCAACATTTTTCATTTAATTTACAAAATTTTCACAAAATAATATAAACTTCTTGGTAGCTTCCATTAACAATTTCAAGTATGATTCATTAGATTTCAGTAAACAATTCATTAATTTTCAGTTACACTTTTATTTTATTTTCATAAAATTTTTGTTAAAAAAGTCTCAAATCCTGTTCATTTTTGTTCGTATATTATTTGTTTTTACATCAATGTTTGGAAATGGGGTAAATTCTGTTTCTGTGCTTGAAAAAAAAGTTATAAATTCATACATATTATTTTTCTTCTTATTTTGATGGAATAACGATCCCAGTTAAAAATAAAATAATATTTAAACTCTTTTATTGGAAAAAAAAAGAAAAAGAAAAGAAAGCATTTGTAAAGAATTTGGAAATAACAAATAAAAGAAAAAAAAAAAAATTAGCAGGATTAATCTTTATTTAAAAAATCTAATAAAAATAAATCAAATATTAAATCCTGAAGATCTGAAAAAAATAATCTTTTTCCTTTTTTTTTTTTTTTATTTATTGAAGAAGTGTAAATTACGCTCTAGTTGTCCTTAGACTTTAATTTCCTTTGGGGGATTTAAGTGTGAAATCCTAGATTCCACGATTATTAAGTAATGAAAATAATTTCAAACTGTCACAGTTTAAATTTATTTCAGAAGGATTTATTTTTTTTAATTTATAGTGAAAAATTAATCTATCTTTTAGAGAAGAGGGGCATACCCCTAAAATGATTAATATTGTCTATAATTTATTTCTGTTTATACTTGAAATATAAAAGACGAAATTTATTTGAATTTTTATTAATTACATAGTAATAATTATTTAAGCGGTTAGTGGGTGTTCTGAATTTTAGGATTGTTGAGCTTGAGGGATACCTTGAAAATTTTTTTATTTTTTTTTTTTTTATTTTTTTTTTTATTTTTTTTTTTATTTTTTTTTTTATTTTTTTTTGGGGAGGGGTGTTCTCAAGTGTTGAAAAGTGCCTAGATTTTCCAGAATTTATAGAAATTGAATAAAATATATGGATTCTACTTAATTTATAAAAATTAAAAAAAAAAACTAACGAAAAGTGTACGTCAAGTACCGCCAAGTGCCTAGCTTTTTTTTAATTTGAGAAATTAAAAAAAAATCTAAAACCAATTTTCCAGAATTATAAAGAATAAAGGAAAACCAAACAGATTTTACTTTATTCTTTTAAATTATGGAAAACCTAACGAACGTGTTATAGGTTTTCTTTCCTTTTTGGAATACATTGAAAATTTCTTAAATTTTCTATTCTTTTAAAAATTATAAAAAAACTAACGAAAAGTGTCCGCCAAGTACTGTAGAGTGCTTAGCTTTTTTTAAATTTTAGAAATTTTATGTTTATTTCTCAAATTAAAAAAAAAAACCTAACGGGGTTTTTTGATGATTCTAAAAGTTTTATTAACATCAAAGATTTTGCTTTATACTTTTAAATTCTGGAAAACCTAACTAAAGTGCCTAATGTTTTCTTTACTTTTTGGAATACATTGAAAATTTCTTAAATTTTCTATTCTTTTAAAAATTATAAAAAAAAAACTAACGAAAAGTGTTCGTCGGGTGCCTAGCTTTTTAAAATTCAAAAGGGTGGGGGGAATCTTTGATTTTACTCAATTCTTTTAAATTCTGGAAAAGCTAACAGTGTTTTTTTTTTTTTTTACTTTTTAAAATAAACCGAAAATTTAAGAAATTTTCTGTTTATTTCAAAATTAAAAAAAACCTCATCAAAAAAAAACAAAAAAAAAATATTTTTTTCAATTTAAATCAATAAATAATTCTTAAATGGTAAAAATAATTGATTCCGTATTTGAAAGATATTCATGAAATTTAATATACTTTTAAAATATAATACAATAACTTTTTACATAGAAAGAATAAAAATATTGAAATTTTTTACTACAACCAGTTTCAAATTTAAGGCACAAACCTTCAACCAAATTTAAGTTACAAAAAAATCTCAAATTAAGGCACAAAATTTGCAATTTTTTTTTAAACGCAAATATTTTTATTAGAATCTTAATTTTGTGCCTAAATTTGAAATTTATATTCTGCCATAATTTTTATTCAAAGTTTGTGCCTTGAAAGTGGAACTAACTGTATTAAATTGAAAACAATTCTTAATAGAACTTTGAAAATCGGATTTTTTTTCTTAAATAGTAAAATATCTTTAAAAATAATTTTTTGATCTAAGATCTTTTATTAAATAATAGTGTTTATTTTAAGTGTAGTTTTCTAAAAGTATAAAAATTAGCAAATATTTAAATTTTTTTGCGAAAATTTTTCAATGATCCTTCTATTCAAAAAGTGATATCTGAAACTTTCATGTTTTTTTTGCTCAATTTTTTATTTTTCCAAAAACTATAAAACTTATTCAGGGCCTCAACATGAGAGGTTTCTTGTCAACGAATATTGGGTTTCTAAAAGCAAAAAGAACTATTTAATAAACAAATAAAAAAGTTTTAGGGTTGTTTTTGGGTTTTTTGATTTCTGAAAAGTATTTTCGATTTTTGAATGTCTGTTTCTTCCTCAAATATTTTTATTCAATTATTAAATCGAATTTTTTGATCTTAGAACCCCCATATCTGTCAACAAAAAACTTCTGCCCTCGAAGTGGGCAGAAGATATAAGTTTTATAGTTTTTGGAAAAATGGAAAATTGAGTAAAAAAATAAAAAATATAAGTATATCTCTTTCTTCGCATATTAAATTAAAAAAAAAATTACTTGAAAAAGAATAAAAAAGCGGAGGTTGTAAGGAAATGGTTCTTTATTTGATTTTCATCTCACCACATGAATATAATTTCATCAAATGAAGAAGATCAAACCAAAAAAATTAATTTTCAAGACTCCTTTTGTTTTTCTTGAAAGAAACTTTTGGAAATTTAAAAGATCATTCTTATTGGTGCTTTCAATTTAGTCTTATAAAACGGCGGTCAAAAAGTGCAAATTTTTTCTCATTCTCTTGTATAAACTTTTCGACAAATTCATATTTAACTTTTTTTTAAAAGAAAGCACAAAACTTTTCAGGTTTTCTTTTGATCTTTCTATAAATTACTGGTCAACGAAGATAGGTTCCGATTTCACGGCTTTGGGTTCCAATTATAATTAATTTCCAAAAAAAGTGAACAAAATTTTGCTGTTATGTTTGGAAAAATTCTAAATTTGAAATATTAAAATAAATACTTTAACTTCCAGAATCTTCAGTGAAATTAAATTTTGGCCACTTGAGAAATCTTAAATATTTGTAATTCAATGTCACGAATAAACAAATTTTAAAAAAAGTTTATCGAAAATTTGAAACATACAGTAAACACAATTAACAATAAATGTTTATTTTTCGGATCACCCTTTTCCAAAAAAAAAATTAGGAACTATCAGTTATAACAAGAACACACCACAGCTTTCCGAAACAACACCCAAACTGTTTTATCAAGATTTCAGTACTGGTATTTGAATTCTAAATGGGAAAGAATTTTCACTTCCTTTTCCATATTTTTTTTTATAAATATAGTTCTTAAAGAAAGAGGTTCTCGATCTATGTTCTCTTAAAAAAGAGAAATTAAAAATGAAGTGAAAAAAAATCCCATTTATTATTCAAATACCAGTATTACTTTATTTATAAAGGTATTAATAAAAAATGTTAATTTAGATCACTACACTCTCTGTCGAACAACTCAACCAACCTGATCCTTGAAAAGTTTTTAAACATCTTTGGAAAACGTAAAAAACCATAATTAAAAAAAAGTTAAAAAACTTTTTGAAAACTTTTCTACCTATTATCGAATCAAAATGGCTCTTTGGAATAAATACACAGATATTCTGTTCAATTGTTTGATTTCATTTTCTCATTTCAATTAAAAATTATTTGTTAAAAAAAATCAGCTTTTGTGTTGTATAATGGAAATATGAAAACTTTTTAACAATAAAATTTTTGAAAAAGTTTTTGACTTTAATAAATTCAGAAGACAACCTTTAATTGTGTTGTATGATTTGGAGTATGGGCAATGGTACTTTTTTTAAAAAAAAGTTATCACTTTGTTGGAAAATACTTGATTAAAAAAGTTTGTTAATGAATAAAAAAGGTTGTCACTTTTTGAAAAGAACATAAATCCTTTTAACAATTATTTTATTTTTTTAAAACTGGAAAAAATCAGAAAACTTTATAAATCATCAAAAAATAGAAAATGAAATGGAGATTGTTGATTTTTCGGAAATTATTTTGTTCAAATAAAGCATTTTTTATAGAAAATAAAAACCAGTTTGGTAAAATTTGATCAAAAGAAAAATAATTTTATTTGAGTTTTAAATCAACTCTGTTGAATGTAGTTTGGATAATTCATCTGTAATGATTAATTCTCAAGGTTTAACAAATTTGATTTTTTCAAAAAAGTGTCATTTGATTCTACTTTTTAGTGAGGGAAGTGTCAGAAATTTTCCAATAAGTATATTTGAAAAAAAATCTTTGAATTTGTATTATTTTTTTGGGAAATAATTCGAAAAATGTTTTGCCACTCTTATGTTCAATTTTTGAACAATACAAGGGTTTAAACAGCCAACTGAGGAGATTATGGCTTTATTGTTTTTTTTAAAAATTAAAAAAAATATTCTGGAATAAATATCAATTGAAATAGTAAATTATGTCAAAATACAAAAACAAATTTTATTGGGGGTCAATTTTATTATCACCTTTTTTCTTTTTAAAAAAATTATTTTTTTTACCTTTCCACTTGTGGCAAAATGCCTTTTCCAAAAATACAAAGCAACAAAAATTTAATTTTTGTGAGTCTTGGATTTTCATTGATTATAGGAATATACAAAGCAACACAACCACTCTTAACAAAGCTTCATAATGACTTAGGATACTATGCCCTCTCGCTCTTATATTTAGTGTTTTCAATTTCTTTGTTGGTAGTTGCACCGTTGGTCAAGCGGCTTGGTCCCAAAATTTCAATGATTTTGGGTTCACTTTTCTTTATAGCCTTTCAATTTATTCAGATCAATGCAAAGCCTTGGATATTTATCACTATTTGCGGGCTAACAGGGTTGGGGTCAGCCGTTATTTGGACTGGAATTGGCACCTTTATGGTCAAGATTTCAACCCCCGAAAAGATTGGAAAAAATACTGGTTTTTTTTATATGGTCCTTACTCTAGGAAATCTTTTTGGAAATTCTTTGGCTAGTGTTTTGCTAAATGTTAACAACATCTCATTTTCGACATTGTTTTTAATTTTTGCATTTTTGCCTTGTGTTGGGATTCTATTTTTTTTCCCTATTGATCAAAAAAAAAAGAAGAAAATTGAAATTGGTGTTCCAGAAACAAATTTAAAAAGCCCGAGATATGATAGCAAGACCGAAAGCGATGCTGAAAACATCCTAAAGGCATTTAACATTACAAAAGGGGATGAATTTTTACTTAAACCAATTAAAATTAAGAATTATTATTCAAATAAGCCCAAGACATATAAAAAAACAAAAATTCGAAAAAAAAAAATCGAAAAACTCGGCAAAAAGGATAAAACGAGAAAAAAGATAAAACATGAAACAAAGCACGATAAAAAAAACCAAAGAAGAACAACTAAGGAACTTGATGAAAGGATAACAATAAAAAAACCAAAAAAGGAAAGAGTGGGGCATCTCAAAACCCTTTCTGTTACATTTAAGCTTCTGATCACTAAAAAGGCCTTACTTGCTGTGCAAGGAGAAATTGTTAGGGGTATGACAATGGCATTGGGGCAAGGGTTTTTACCAATGTTAATGGATGAAAGGCATATTTCAATTGTCATCTTGTGCTTTAGCTTCTCGTTTGCATTTTTTTCACTTATTAATGGGATCTTGACGGACAAAATTGGAAAATTAAAGTTATTTTTGGCAAATTTTATGATCATCATCGTTGGTTGTATCATGTGCTTTTTTTGGCCTGGGAGACCATTGTACTATTTCATCATCGTGTATATCGTTTTTTCGATTGGTCTCTCTGGAATATCAAACATCGACTTCCCTTTAACCAGTGTACTGTTCCCCAAGAGAGTTGAAAATGGAATTGCTTTATTTAAATTTGTGAAAAGTATCACTTCCTCCATCAGTTTCCTATTCGTTGGAAAAATTTCTTTAAACCATAATTTGTGCATACTTATCGTCGTAAATATACTGGCAATGGTCTCCTTGATATATTTGGATAAAAAAATTTGCCCCATTGACCCTCAATTTTCAATTAATAAAACGAAAAAAATGGGTTACCAAAGAAATAAATCATTGGATCTGGAAGAAGAACAAGAGACCGGGGATGATTGGGATGCAGATGTCGAAAATTCAGAAAGTGAGGATAGTGATGATCAGGAGACTAACACCCAAATTGAGAGGAAATCATTACTTTTTTATTTATTAAAAATTTTGTTTTCTCTTGATGTAAACAGTTTGATTTAATATTATATGTAGATAGATAGATATATATATATATATATATATATATATATATGTGTGTGTGTGTGTGTGTGTGTGTGTGTGTGTGTGTGTGTGTGTGTGTGTGTGTGTGTGTGTGTGTGTGTGTGTGTCTATTTATGTATGTTAAAACAATTGTTTTTGTCATAATCTATTTCAAAATTATATCATAAACAAAGAGATTATCATTCATAATAGTACTTTAGAAGTTCGAAAGAGTTTCTTAATCTATAGTAATTAATTTCTTTTCTGTAATATGTTAACATATATTTATATTGATATTGTATGGATATTTTAAAAATTATATCCTATAATCTTCAATTGTTAGATTAATATGTAATATTTAAGTTATAATCAATAAATAAAAAAAAATTAATAAAAATTTTAGTTTTTTTATTTTTATTTATATTATTGAAATGTGGTGATTCAACAAAATGGTAACCTGCTTGCAGTTAGGTTTTTTTTTTAATTTGAGAAATAAAACAAAAATTTATTTAATTTTGGGTTTATTTCTCAAATTAAAAAAAAGTAGGTTAACCTTTCTTGAGTTTTCTGTTTTATTTGAAAAATTAATAGGGTTTTGTTTGGTTTTTTTGAGGTTTTATATTTTATTTGTGAAGTGTCAATAGATTTTTCGTTAGGTTTTTTTGAGGTTTTCCATTTTATTTGGAAAACCTCAAAAAAACCTAGAACACTTAACAAATAAAACAGAAAACCTCAAGAAAATCACCATTAGGTTTTTTATAAATCAAGTAATACTTAGAAAATTTCATTAATTAAAGGAAATCTCAAGAAAAAAACCTAGAACACTTAACGGCACTTTACTACCTTTGATAGACAGTTTTCGTTTGTTTTCCCCAGAATCCGAAACAATAGAGTAAAATCTCAAATTTTTCTCAATTCTTTTGTATTCTGAAAAACCTAATGTTTTTTTTTTAAATTTTAAAAATAAACCAAAAATTTATGAAATTTTCTTTTTATTTCTCAAAATAAAAAAAAAAAACTAAAGTAATTTTGTTGAATCACCCCTCTTCAATCACAATGTAAAAACAAAATAGCTTTTTTTGTTACTCCCCAGCCTTTTTAATTATCATACACTGGGTATTTTTTATTATTATTTACATCAATAAATAAGTTATAAAAACCCAATATTAATGAAAAAAAAATAAATTTGAAATATTGAAAAGTTTTTGATATCTCTGCTAAGGCATGATAAAGCTTCAAAAGCCTCGATTATTTTTATCAAATCACAAAATTGTAGAAAATCTGGATAATAAATAATATCACGATAATATCAGCAATCGCAATATATCATATAATCACGATAGTTGTAGAAAAATCATGATTAATGTCAATATATACTAATAAAAATTAAATCATGAACTTATGTTTGATGGGTTATAAGGCAAATTTAACAATATATTTTTACAAATATTTTTTTTGATCAAAAAATGGATCCTTAAAAAACAAAGTTATTCTTTTGAAAAAAAAAAAGTTTTTGTTTAAAAAAACAATAAAAAAGATTAATTCCAATCAAGTATAATATCAAGTCTTATTGTAAACTCCATTTCACTAAAAGTGGCACAGCCAAAAACGAACAATTCGCCTTTTTTTAAGAATCAACCAAATCAAGATTGTTTAGAATTAAGAGAAATAATAAACTTCAAATTAGAGTCGATAATTATAAATGAAATACCTGAACAAACCATTAATTTCAAAAAAAGAAAAAATGTTAAAAAAATTTTTGGTCCCCTTTCATTGGAACATCTTAGGCAAAATTACCCAATTTCCTTTAGAAAATTACAATTGTTGACAATAATATTTTTTGAATTGTAAATGTAAGAATTTTTAAAGGAATTGTAAAGCCTCAATTTTCTGTCTGTTAATTCGGAGTTTCAAGGGATTTTTTTTTAAATTTGGCAATTTACAAAAAAAAATAAAAAAAAAAACAGCAAAAGCAAAATTAAATTACAAAATATGATCAGATTCTAAAATTGAAAAAATGATCTGATCTAAAAATTAAAATTTTATTTTGAGTAGAGTAATGAATTAAACTCATAGAACATGTTCTATTTCTTCAATAAAAATGAGCACTTGATAGAAGGAGAGTTTATTTTATTTGGATTTGGTTGAAATATAGATCGTCCCTTTAGATCAAAAACTATTATAATCAAAAGGTAAAAAAATAGTTTCTCAGTTAATTCTGGTGTTAAAAATTCTATTGAATAAAAATGCTTTGAAAATAAATATCCCTTTACGCGTTCTTTAAAGATTGTGACCTTGGGTGAAAAAAATTCCAATTTTCTAGGAAAGCTTTAAAGGAGTTGGATAACTTTTCAAAAGCTTTCACAACAACCTAGCCACATTATCACCTATTATAAAGATATTTTGTACGTTTGTTTTCTTTTTGTTCTTATTCTTCTCTTATCTTCATATTGGCCATAAAACACAACTACCACTTAATAGGTTTTTTTTTGATCGATCGCAAATAATAAGGAAAATTACTCTTTCTTCTTTTTGGTTATTATACATGTGAAGGTAATAGCCCCTTTGTAAAAAAACACATCTATTTTATATTCAAGTAACTTGTTGAAAAGGATGATTATTTGTTTGATCATAAAAATCAGAGGATCTTTACAAAAGTAAAAAAAAAATGATAAGAAAAAAAATTTATTTTTCACTACAAACAAACTCCTTCCATTTATAAAAGCTAATGTCTTTCAAACCTTTCCAACACTTTAAGACACTTTACAACCCTTTCAAACATTTTCTAACATTTTTTAAGGGGAAAAGCGTTGTAAAAGTCTCAGGGCTTGTAAAAGTCAAGTAATTTTTGGTAAGGTTTTTTCAAACAAACAATTTTCTTTATCGCGATTTTATGGATTATCGTGATTTTATAATTTTTCTCCATACAGTAGGGCTTAATTGCGATTGTTTTAATATTATGGCTAATTTATTGTTAATATCGTGATAATACATGCTATCATCATGACCTCTATTCTAGGGAGAGAATAATAATTCTTTTTGTAAAATTCTGTTTCACACTGACAATAAAAGTTTGTTAACAATTACTTTGAAGATTTTGAAATTCGGTGTGACGTTGGTATTTCAACCAATTTGAAATTATGAGAAAAACAAATTAAAAAATAAAATTATCCAATTTTAAGGTAAAATATGACTTTATTTGTCCGAAAAAATAAATAGCTAACCAATTAATTAAAGGGGTTGCGTTTTTTTTTTATTTATTTTTATTTCAAAAATAATTGGAATTAGTATTTGTGTCTTGACATGTTATATTTTTTTTCTGCATATGTGATACATCTTTTCACTGCCTGTATATATTTTCTTTGAGTTTCGTCATTTAAAACATGAGCAATTTTATTTTGAGAAATTTTATCTCTTGACGTTCTCTGATGAGAGGAAACGCTGGTGACCCCAATTGGCCAAGCAGCGTTACCGATTGCAAGCCCAATGTAGGTATTTTGTGCTTGGATAAAGTCATTTTTCTTGATCAGTTCCACAATTTCGCACACAAACTCCAGAATTACCTTCGACACCTTGCGTGTGTGTATCAATTTGAATAGGGACTGGATGTCGCTAAAGCATTGCTTATATGTTGCCACATCGATTTTATATTTCCTACTTCTTTTTTCTTCATCGTCGACCCTTTGCAAATCGATATACCATTGCTCCAAAAGCTCTTCGAAATATGATACAGACTCTTCTCCTTTTGACTGCTTTTTTTTTTCTTGCAATTGTTGCTTTTGGAACGTCTCCTTGTTGTTTTCATATTCCTTGATTAGGATCTTCATTGTTTCGGGCTTTTTGATTTCTTGTGTGCTATCCTCAAGGGTGTTTTCGTTTGAGTTTTCACGTAAAGACTCTTCCAAAAATTTCTTTTCGAATTCTTTCAGACCTTGCTGGAACGCGTTTGTTTGGCCACCGCCGGCTTCCTTCACTAAAGAGAGCAGCTCAAAGAACCGTTTTTCTCTTTCGGCATCTGTTTCTCCAAAGAGAGTTACAGGCTCACCCATGTCACGAAGGATCCTTATGATCTCTCTTTTCGGGATCTTTTCTGATTTGGATTCTTCTTTTGAAGTCTCCTCGCTTGTTTCTTCTTCCTTTTTTTTTTTTGTTATCTCTTTACGTTTTTTGTTTAATTGTTTTTTATAGTTTTCAATTTCTTTTAACTCCCTTCTTTTGCGATCAGCATTTTTCTTTTTTTGTTCTTGGAGGATTTTTTCATCTTGTTTATATTTTTCTTGCTGAATTTCTCCTCTTCTTTTCCATTTCCGTTGTGTTTGTGTTTGTGTTTTTGTTTTTGTTTGATTATTTTTTTTTTTTTGGAATAACGCTTTTAAATCCATTTGAATTCTTTTGTTTGTTGAAATTTAATTGAGAGTTGAATTGTGGTTTGTAAAAGTGTATCAGCTGAAATTATGTTTTGAAAGAATAATTAAAAAATGAAAATCGTTTTCACGAAAATTTTTGAAACTTATTTTGAGTGTGTATTGGTGTAATTTAATTTATAATTTTTTCTCTTATTTTTGTTGTGTGCTCTTTGTTCAAATCGAATCTTTTGATCTTGGTAAATTTCTTTTATTCAAAAGGAAGGTGACTATTTTCTTTCAAAAAAAGAATAATGAATTATTAATTCAAATAGAAGTTAAACCAAGATTAACTTTAAAAGTTTATCTTTTGTTATGGGATTTTGAACTTTGTGATTCTTGAAAATCTGGAATTGTTTAAAAACTAGAAACAACAATGATCTTATTTCTCTAATGATAATAATTGATAATATTTTTTTTTCGAAAATTTAGTAATCTCTAAAGGTTTACAACCCTTGAAATTTGAAAAAAGTACATCTTGTTTAGGGTTTGGTTACTCGTTAATTTGGTTCTTAGCTGATCGATCTTATTACTTGGTATGTGTTTTAAGAGTGGTTCAAAATGGCAATTTTTTACATTTTATTTTTTTTTTTTCCCTTAATTTGAATTGAAGAGTGTAAGATTAATAGATTGATCGGTGGTTTTGGGGATATCAATTGAAATTTTTTCTTTATGTGTGCTTTGGTTTTATTAGGAGCTTTTAAAAAAAGATATTTTTTGATTTGATTAATTGACTAAAAAAGCAAATCAAAATTTTAATCTGACAACCCAAAAATCAAAATTTATTCTTAAACACCTACCAATCGATTAATCTTAAACTTTTCAATTCATATTTGAGAAATAAAGATATAAAAATAAATTGTCAAAAATTGCCCTATTTTGAACCACTTTTAAAATTGATACCAAGAACAAGATCGATCAGATAAGAACTAAATTAAAGAGTAACCAAACCCTAAACAAGATAATCTTTTTTCAAATTTCAAGGGTTGTAAACCAAAAGTAAAAATTAGGAAATAGGAAACAAATTATTTTTTATCACTAATAAATAAGAATATAAAAATAGTATTCTAAAAAACCATATTATTGATCTTATATTTTTCAATTTTCAATTCACCAATTTGGAGAAACTTGAAAGCCAATTTTATTAAAAAATTTTTAATCATTTTAATCCAATTTTGATAAAATAATAAATAAAAATATTTCAAAAAATGTGGTTTAATTTGAATTTTTTTTTTACCTTAAATTTCATACAAAGTTTGTGTCTTAAAAATGGAACTGATTGTCAAAATTTTTTTGAGATTAAACTTGAGGAAAGTATTTTTTCCACCAAAAATCAAAAAATAATCATATATTTTACTTGAAAAATGTTGCTTCTTATACTTTCAAGATCTAGTTAGTATCATGAAAATATTTTCACAAAATTATTATTAATCTTTTTTATTTGAATATATATATAAAGCTATTGTTCTATTTTAAGAATTTTCTCGGGAAATTAAGATTGTTATAACACACCCATTATTTATATTATAATACCTAATGATTATATTTTGCCCACTTTAATTATCATGAATACTTAATTAGCAATCGATAATATATTATTTACAATATTTAGTTGATTAACCACAAATACTAAAAAAACAACACTTGATATCCAGTAAAACCATATAATTTTTACAACAAAAAGATTTTTTTTTTTTGAAATTAGGAATCTTTTTTTCTTACTCTATTCTTTTCAGTTTCCTTGTTGTTTCGAGTCTCCAAAAACTTGTAAATCTTTATGATTCATTTACTTTTTTGAGCCTTTTCTTTCTTTTTTTTTTTACTTCTTTTCAATGAATATTTTAGGTTACTTAATGAATCATTTTATTTTTTTTGTAATCAATTAATACTTTATTAAGTGTATATTTACCAATTAATTTGGTTTTTTATTGCCATTTTTATTGCATTTTCCAAAAAAATTTATAAACAATTAACAAAATGAGATTAAAATATAAATAAAGGATTTAAAAAAAATATTGGTTGTGCCATTTTGGATAATCAAGCAGAAATTTCCATAAAAACTTTCATTCATAACTTTACTTATAAAACTTAGCGAATTGAAATGGATCTAAAAAATTTAACATAATGAAATACCTTTTTACATTTTAATAAAAAATTTCTCAATAATCAATGAAAAAAGTTTCTTCTCGTTTTACCAAAGAAAAAAGTTACCTTTTTCTTTTATCTATGTTCATACAATACTCAAAAAGAAATTTGGAAAATAAAAATATATAATATTATTACAAGACTGGAAAATTAATTTATTTTATTTGTAATGCAATATTAACAGATAAATTGAATTATCACAGCCAGTTTTAATTTTAGGGCACAAACTATCAAAAAAAATTAAAACAAAAAAAAATCTCAAATTAAGGTACTAAATTCAAATTTTACTGTATATAATTTGGGTAAAAAATTTTTTAAAAAATGTTCTTAAATTTGAGATAGTTGTCTTCAATAAATTTCTTTGAAATTTTTCTGTCTTAAAAGTGGAAAAGACTTTAATCATAAAACATAAATGGTTTTATAAATTATCTATATTCAAATAGTTTCAAGAGAATAAAGTTGAATAAAGACATTTTTAACATAAAGTTTCCATAATTTTTTATAAATAGATTAGATAATTAATCCAAAAAAATATGGTTTTTCATAAATTTATACTGGTTTTATAATTTTGCTAAAAAATAATTTTTATGTTGGAAATTTTTTTTTTTTTTTTTAGAAAACGATATGTCTTAGTATACGGGGACAATGTTTTTTTTTAAAGAATTTGTTTTAATGAATATAGATAGCTAAATTTAATTAGAATATTGTTAAAACCAACCCCGATTCAGTATTTGAGTTCGACAAACCCCCATAATCTTTTACTTAAAATCGAAAAAAAATAAAAAAATTTTCAACGTTTTTCTTATTTTCTAGTTACTAAAAGCAAAACCATTTCAAGATCTGTCAATAAGGGTTTGCTGGTTTTTCTTCCAAAATTTGAATAAATAAAGAAAACAATTGTATTTCTTTTTAAAAATTGAAATTTCATTAAAATTGTTTTCTTGAAAAAATACAACTACTTTTTTTTTGTACCAAGTGGAAAAAACTCCCCCAAAACAAGAAAATTTTAAACCAAAATTGCAATTAAACTATTCTTTTCATGTGTTGAGAAAATAAATTGCTCTTTTTTGATCTTTTATTCAACTAAAAAAAGATAAAATATAATTACTACCAAATATTCAAGCTACAAAAAGTTTTATTCCTGATGTGTATTTGTAATTTTTGAAATCCATTTTGTAATAAATAATCTCAAAAAGAAAATCTCATGAATGAAAATGAGTACCAAATCCCCGATGTCTATTATGGATTTAATTTTTGAATAAAAAATTTCACTTTAAAAAAAGGAATTAAACACGACTTTCCAGTCTTACTCTTCCTTGAATTCCATTTTATACTTTAGAATTTGAAATTGAAATGGTTGTTTTCCAAAAAATTATTCCAAAAAATTAAATAAAATACCTTCTTATTTTTCGAACAATTGTAGTATTTCAAGACATTAAGTTTTTTATTACAAATCTATTTTTTATCAATCTCTTATGATCAAAAAACCGAGTATCTAAACTTTTTTAACCATTTTAAATTCACCTTTCAATAAGTAACTCTTCATTCAATTCCAAATTAATAGATTTTTAATTATGTTTCTAAAATAACAAAAAAAGTTTCAGTTTTTTCTCTTTGAATTTTTTTTTCTTTATTAGTTTATTGATCAACAATTCCCATGCAATTTTGAATAATAATATAAGAGAGAATATTATTTTTGGGACCCATTACTGGAAATTAGAAAAAATAAAAAATACCGAAATTGTAGCGAAAGACATATGAGCAGCCTAATAATAATTAAAAACAAATCAACAAGTGGGGTATAATAAATAATAAAATAGCAAACAAAATCTCTGACATTTTTAGAAAAAAAAGACCTCAAAGAGTGACAATCAATTACTAATTTATATTCGTCTGTATTAAAAATCTGAATAAAACATGAAAAAGTAATCGACTATTTTTGGATAAAGTAAAAATGATCAAATTATGAAAAGATTAAAATTATTTTTTTTTTTGAAAAAATAATGGTTTTTTTGTTTTTATTCAATAATAAATTTTGTCAGGATGATAGATCAATATTTGTGAATTGAATGGATTTATATTAGAATTTGAGTTTTTACCTTGTTATTATTTATAAAGGTACATATACCTGATTAGATGAAAAACTATCAGAATAAATCTCTATCCTAAAAATATTTTTTAGGGCTTTGTTAGTGTGTTTTAAGAGAAAAAATAAATAAAAAAGTCCAAAAAACACCAAAAAAGAGCATTTTTATTTGTAATAATAATTTATTCTAATCTGTGGATAGAAAATCCTATTCACCTTAACTCATATAACAAGGTTCGGGTTTATTAAAATGTGTTCAGAAGTTGTTTGGAAATTGGACCCTTAAATTCCGCGAGAGTTAGATAAATAAAAAAATTTCTTGGAAAAGTTAAAAATATTACTTGATAATGTCAATTCTACTAGTTCTCATTTTAAAAACAGTAAAAGGATGAATAAACTTGTATGAAGTTTCAATTATTTCAACCAAGATTTTATTGTCTTTATGTTTGTGTGTTTGCGTAAGATTCACCCACTTCGAATATCAATTTAATTTCGAAATTATAACCTTTTCATTTTTTTTAATTTTCTTTCCTTCCTTATGAGTTCAAGAAAAAGTGAAAACCCAAAGTCGGGTGATAAAAAAAGGTTTGGGACTTCTTCAAAACGAATCGTTAAATATTTAATTCATATTTTTTTTCTTTTTTACTTTTTTATTTTCATAGCAATAACTCTCGCTCACCTTCACGATCGAGATCTCGTTCCAAGTCACCAAAAAACCGTTCAAATTCTAGATCTAGATCAAGATCCCGATCACACTCTCTCTCTCGTTCAAAGTCACCAAAAAACCGCTCAAATTCTAGATCAAGATCAAGATCCAGATCACTCTCTCCTAAAAATGAAAAGAGTTTTAGCAAAAACAATCATGGTAAAAAGAACATACAAAAACATAAAAGATCACCCTCAAGATCCCGCTCACTTTCTCGCTCTCGTTCAAAGTCGCCAAAAAACCGCTCAAAGTCAAGATCAAGATCACGATCCAGATCCCGCTCTCTCTCTCGTTCAAAGTCACCAAAAAACCGCTCAAAGTCTAGATCACGATCAAGATCCAGATCACGCTCACGCTCTCGCTCTCGTTCTCCTTATAGACATTCACGCTCAAAAACAAGAAAAGGTTATAGATCAAGATCTTTTTCTCGCTCACGATCAAGATCAAGATCATTTTCACGTTCACCAGATTTACCACAAAAAATGACAACAGTCTCCACCACAAAATGTCTTTATGTTGGAAATATTGTAATTTAATTTAATATTTTTCTTTCATCTTTCTTTTTGTGCCTTGTTTATTTCTCAGCAACTTTTAATATTTTTGAACTATTTTCTTCTTTTCTTTCTCTTTCGATTTTTCAAAAAATTTAGCCTTATGATTTTAGAGAATTTGAATTAGGAAATCTTTTTGGTGAGTGTGGCCCTCTTACAAGAGTAAAAATTGTTTATGATCGAAGAACAAATAGAAATAAAGGTTTGTTTTTGATTTTTCATTTCTTTTTTTTTTTTTTTTTAATTTTTTTTTTTCCAAACAACTTTGAACAATCGAAAGCAAATTTTTGCTTTTTAAATTTAAATATTTTTATCCTTTGGTAATTAACAATTAAATTCTAACAAAATCTATTATTTAATTAACTTTAAATTCTTTTTGATCTAACAATAGGGTATTTAGTCAAATTTTTTTTTTTTCCTTCCTTTGAAACACTAAATATTTTATTTCATATTTTCTTCTTTTTTTATTTGTTAAATTGGATGTTGGAAATTCTTTTATCAACTTGTTGATTGATTTTTTTTTCATTGCAAATAGATTTGGTAAGAATTTTATTTTTTTTTTTTTTATAATGTTTAATAAATTCTTTTTTATTCAGATCCAAACCAAATATTCAATAATTAGATTTCCCACAAATTTGAATTGAAATAATATTTAGAAATGAAATAATTCTCTTAAATTTCCTTTTTTTCATTTACCTGATTTTGCAAAAAAATCTTTTTTTGAAGATTTCAAAAATTCATTTTATATCTAATTTTTAAAAATAATTATTTTCTATTGTTCAAGGTTGTTAAAGTATTTTTGGATTTCAATTTCAATTTTTAACATTTAATTTAAAAAAAACAAAAATAAAAGCAACCGAATATTACTAAAAATCATTTCCACAAAGAGAAAGCTCAAATAGGGATAATTCATCACCAAATTGTTTTCAGTTATTCAACTCTTTTTTTTTTTGTGAATTTTATGAAAGCTTTTTGATTTTCACTTTTTGAAAATTACAATAAACTTTTCTGAAAAAATTTCCATTAACTTTTGAAATTGTAATAAAAAGTAAATCTAAAAAATTGAAAACATTCCTTTTATTTTGAATTCTGTTCACCCAAACAGATACTCGATATATAGTGATAAAAAAGCAACAAGCAAATTAATAGAAAACACAAATTTCAATTTATTTCTTGGCATTTATTATCAATAAAGAAAAGAAAAAAAAGTGAAAAATTTTTCTCATTCTTACTCAAACACCCCAAAACTTTTCTATGAAAAAAATTTCTAAAAATCAAAAATAGTTTGAAAATGAAAATATATTAATTTAAAATTACAATAACCTTTTGAGAAAAAAATTTCTTTAAATTAGAAATTTTAAGAAAAAGACAATAAAAAAAAAATTGACACATAAATCATATTTCCTGATCAAAACCAGCGAAATCTCAAAACTTTTACTTTTCTTATTTTGCTTTGGTAAATTCGTTTTAAAAAAGTAGTACTAAAAGTTTGAAAAAATGGTGAATTAAAAAGTTTTTTAAAAAAAGTACTGGAAATAGGTCTATTTAAGTTGGAGTCACCTATTTTATCCTCAGGTACTTTTGGAAACTTTTTAATCACACTTTTTTAAAATGACTATATTTTTATTTTTATTTTAATCAAGAAATATTTTGAAAATCAAAAAATAATCAAATTGATATGAATTTTAATTTCAAAATATATCTCCAAAAAAGGTTTTCTTGATTTAGAATCACGAAAGAGAAAAAATAAAACAACCAATTTCTTTCGGTTTTAAAAATTTTAATTTCAATATTTTTTAAAAATTATTATTCTCTTAAAAATGTGAAAACCATTTAAAAATTATTTGTAAACAAAGCTTATCAAAAAATGGAATAACACACATTCACAATATTTTAGATTCCAACAGTATCATTTTTAATAGCTTCAGCGATTATACAAAAGATCGGTTGAATAAAAATTTAATGATTTTTTTTTTGTTTTTAAATTTTAATAGTTTTATAAATAGATACTTTTAATAGTTTTATAAATAGACACTTTTAATCTATTTATAAACAAATACTTTTAATATATTTAGAAATACATACTTCTTTTTTTCTTTTTTCATTTCCAAAATAAAATTTGAACTGATAATAAATTATAAAGATTAATCCATTGAAAAAAAATAAGAAAGTTAATGGTTAAAAGTTTTTTCAAATTTGAGCATAAATAATATTTTCAATATCGTTCAAATTTTTGTTTTCAGCCCATTTTATTTCATTTCAAAAAAAAACAAAAAAAAAAAACAATTAATTAAATGATTGGAAAAACATTGAGATTATATTGAAATGAAAAATTTAAAAAAGGTGATAAATATTTAAAAGACAATAAAATTATTTTTTTTATCAAACTCTAATTCATTAAATGTAAAGCAAATCAACACAAAACAAAAAATTCATTACATTACCTCAAAAACTTAATGTTAAATTGTTTTTTTTTTTTTTTTGTTTATTTCATTTTCACATTTTTATAAAAATTAAAAAATAAAGATCAATAAAAATTAAAAACAATTCAATCATATTTTTATTTTTTTTTAAAAAAAATAACTTGATCGATTTGATCAAAATAATCTTATAAATTTAATTTTTTCACAATCAAGAGAAATTTTTTTTGATATTTATTAAGATTTAAATAAAAAAGCAAAAAAGATAAAAAATTAATTGATTATTTCTTAGTTACAACAAGTCTAATCATTTAATATTTTTCAATTCTTTTGACTATTCTGGTTAAAAAATATATTTACTGATTTTCCTTGAAAAGAAAAATGGGAAGTTTACTTTTATTCTAATAAAATCAATTCAATTAAAGAATAATTCCAAAAAAGAATTATTCTTGATTAATTTTATTTTCTAGTTCAATTCAAAGGGAAAAAGTTGAAACTTTTGGTGAATTTATTTTCATTCTTTAAAATTTTTTCAATCGTCCGTAAAAACTACAATTCTTTTTTAATCCCAATTTAAAAAAATTTTTTTTTCAAATATTTTGAACAAAAACAAACAAAAAAACAAATATAAATTTTTTTTTTTTAAAACACCTTTTAATTTGGATAATAAAAAAAAATTGAGTTCTTTTTTTTTCAAAATATTGATATAAAGTAAATGCGTGAATATTATATATTGCACCAACAATCGAAAGTTTTCTTGCAATTTACTGCTAAAGTTTATCACTACTTTTGCATTATTTTCTGCTTTATGCTGTGTATTTTTGACTCTATACATTGAAATTTACCCTTACTAATTTTGCGTTCTGTTATTTGTCTTATGCTTTCTGCTATCTATTAAATGCAATTTGCTTGAATAATCTATTTTTGCATTTTTTTTATGATTTTTTTATAAAGAATTTATATCTGAATTTCACCGTTTAATATTGCAGTAATTAATAGTAGTTATAACAAAATCAATAATAAGTGAATTTTTACCCTCAAATTAATTCAGAGCTTTGTTTGCCTAAATATGAATGTATCAAAAAAAAAAAAATTTTTTTTTTATGTAAAAGGTTTTTTTATAATAATATATTCTTAAATATATGTTTACAAAAATTTTCAAATAAATTGTCTATTTCTAGCTTTTATTTCGTTGCCTTGTTAAAATAAGAATTATTTTTTAATTATTCCAATATTAAACAACATATCAATTTACTTTTACAAATATAAAATTAAAAATAAAAAGAGATAATTTTTCAATAACATAAATCTTATAAACTTCATAAATTAAAATTCGAAAAATAGATTTTTTCAAAAGAAATTAAATTTATTTCTTTTTTTTATTCTAAACAACTTATTATTATTTAAACATTCGGCCTCAACGATTTTATTGGAATATTTATTTTTTTTTTTGAATATAAATTGGCTGTTTTAATTTTTTTTTCTAGATATTTTTTAACAGACAACCTTAGAATTTTTAGATTGTAATCAATGTTTTTATAAACATGAAGAGATTTATTTGAAACTGAAAAAAATTAAATTTTCAAAATTTGAATCAAAAAAAAATCACAGCTTCCTTTTTTTTTTTATCAACAAAATATTTTTGAAAAGTATCAAATTCGGGTTTTCTAACAATAAAATAAAGAAGATTTGGATCCGTTCATATAGAAAGTTTTGGATCATTCAGAAAAAATGTCAAAGAAACCTCAGAAATCACAAAAATCACAGAAGCCACAGAAATCCAAAATAATCCAAAGTGTATCAATAATTTTTTGAGTATTTTTACTTTTTTATCAATGTGATGGTTTGATTTTCTTTAAAAAATGATGGATTCTCTTTGTGACTTTGTTTTCTCTTACTTTTGTAATTTATGTACTTTTTTTTCTAAACAATTCATTTTTCATTTTAAATTACCACTCTTTTTAAATAGCCAGTGTAAACATTGGTAATCTTTTTTTGTTTTAAAGAAAAAAGAATCAAATAATTTTAAACAAGATTTGATGTATTCTTGATTAAATTAAAAATGATCCAATTTTCACAACCTATTTTTGATGAAAGAGAAACAAACAATTCTTTGATTTAAAAAACTAAATATTTTTGTTTGATCGAAAATTACTTTGTTAATAAATTGAAAATCAATCAATTTTCAGGCGTAAAAAGAAAATTAGAATGCACAATGAACCTTTCGAAAATTGGAAATCAAACTATCATCAAAATACACAATATCAAATCAATAAATTAAAATTTAAGGAAGTTAACAAAAATAAAAAAACTGTTCTCCGAATAAATCAATAGAAAAGTAATTGCTTTTTCCTTTTTTTTTTCTCGGATTTTTAAAAAACAAACGAAACATTAAATCAGAGACTATATTTTTAATTTTTATTGTTGTTCGATAACTTATTTAAAAATCTCTGGATTAAACAAATCCCTGAAAAATGGTTTCAAAAATTTGAAAATTTAATTCTTTTTAAGAATTGAAGCAGTACAACACTAAATTTATTCTGTGATAACCAAATTAGTTAACTTAAGAATAATTTGAATTTAGAGATATTTTTGAATCAGGTGAAAGTTTTTCAATTCTCATAAAAATTGGTTCCGTTGCATAGATTGAGAAGTTCTTTGTACAAATTCTAATTTAGGTTAATTTTTTATTTAAAATGATAACAATCTCGATGAAATGAATGTCTCCAAAAAATATTAAGTCTTCAGAAGCATAAGACCGTTTTTTAGGTTAAATTTTCCCACAATAGGTGTTTTTTAAAATACTGATTAACAATCAAAAAAAATTGATGATCAAGGTAAAATGAAGCACAGAGGATTATTTCAGACTGAAACTAAACATGTTGTCATTAGTCCAATATCTTCACACTAGAAAATTGGTTTTTAATTAACAGCTGGAAAAATCAAAATACACTTGAGTGTCGGGTCTTTAAGGTTAAAAATAATTTTCTAAAATGGAAAAAAAATTTTTAGTAAATTTTAATCAGTTCCTAATACCAATCAAAAACTAACAAACATTTGGTATGTACGATCGATCTCCAAAAACCGATAATTAAAAAAGAGAAATTTTGATAGAAAAAATAGCCAAAGAAAGACACAATTTCCAATTTAATTGTTTAGAATTATATAATTTTGAAATACAACTGTCTAAGTTTTGAAGTGCTGCTCTTTGGCACTTTTTGAGATCTCGAAGTATTTTTTTTTTTCATTTTTTTCATTTTTTATTTTTATCTCAAGAATATGAAACAATCTTTACTTTGTCAAATTTAGAGGGTTATCAAAATAGCCAACAATAAATTAGATTCAATCGAATTAAATTGATTTTCCAAAAAAAGAAAACAATTTGTTTTAAATTGAAGTTATATAACCCTTTGTAAATACAAAATTTAAAAAGAAGTTTTTTTTTTCTAAATTTTGATTTTTTGAAATTGAAAACTTTTTTATTTTTATTTAAATGTTTTTGAAATTAAGATCCTATAAAAAATTTTTTTATTATTATTTGAATTTTGTAAATCAAAAGAAAGGCAATTTCACAATACCCTTTTTGGTTTCAAGTCACTCATTGAGTGTGGAGCAAATCCACGGTAAATGACTCGAACCTTAAACAGAAAATTATTATTATTTTTTTATTATAATATTTTATTTATTTTTCTTCCTCTTTTTTTTTTTTAATTTGATAAATTTTTCTCTTATTATTCCTTTCTCCCAAGAATAATAATAAACAAAAAGTTATTTCTAGTAGGTTATGAAATCATAAAATAATTTTTTTTTTTTTTTTTAATTATGCATAAACTAAACTACATTTGAAAAATTACAACTCACCTGAAGTAACAAATTGAATATATATATATATATATATATCTTGTGTAAACAAGAACAAATAATGATTAAATCTTATTAATAAATCACTTTTTAATCATTCTAAACATAATAAAAGTCTGATATTTTAAAAATTAAAAAAAATAAAACCAAAAACTAAAAAAAAACGAGTTTTAATTTTTGAAATGTGAATTACTGATTTTTTATTACTGAAATTTCACGAAAAAAAGGTTAACAAAAAGATTCTTTGCGAATAAATATATAAAAATTTAAAAGATATTACATATTATCACTTTTTATAATGTTTATTGATATTTTCCAAGATCTTTTTTTTTTTCACATGATCTTTCGTAAAAAAAAAAAAAAAAAAAAAAAAAAAAAAAAAAAAGAAAAATAAACAAGAAAAAAAAAGAAAAAAAAAGAAATCAAAAAAAAAAGAAAATCAAAAAAAATGATTCTGATCCTAAATTTTGAAAACATATTTCTGATAAGAATATGGAATAAACCCTCAAAAAAAAATTCGATTAACATAATAAAGTGAGCCAACATTTTTGAAAAATAATTTGTAAGATTTCCTATTGTATTAATTTCAAAGATAAATCCTAGATATTTTTCTTAAAAATATTACAGGTAGTACTACTTTAAAGGCACAAACTTTGAAAGAAAGTTAAGGGGCAAGAAAATTCCAAATTTAACCACAAAAATTTTTATTCGAGGAAAATAAACTGAATAAAAAAAAAATTACAAAAATTTTGCCCAAATTTTGAATTTTTTACTGACTTAACTTTCGTTAAAATTTTATGTCTTGAAAGTGGTAGATACTATAATAAAAAAAGAAAAAATACTTAAAATATAGTTTTATTTGAAAGAAATTGTGTTTATCAGAAAGAGGTACAAAAAATATGGTTTTTTATTTTTTTGGTATTAGATCCTTTATCTGCCGGATATTTACCATCAACTATCTTCAAAATTTTATCACATCCTCAAGTAGAATTCAAAGCATTCCAAAATTTTGAAAATTGCGGATGACTGATTTGGGAAGATAAGGGATATTAGTTATTAAAAAGACTCTGAAATTATTCTTTAGATTTTTTATCAATAATAACGAGAAAATTATTCTCATAAATTATGAAAAAGTATCATTAATAATGCAAAATATAAATGAACTTGATAAGGTTGTGGTTATATTAAATTTCAATTCAGAAAAAACATATTAACAAAGATATTATATTTTTAAAGATTTTCTTTTTAGGAAAATAAAATTTAAAATTTAATTTACAGGAAAAAAATTCTTAATTTTCAATAGACTTTCATGCAAATTACTAATTGTTATTGAAATTTATTTTTTATTTTATTTTTGTTTTTTTCAATGTATAATATTTTTTTGTTTATTAAAATTAAGAAACAAATATATTCAAATTTATCCAAACTATAAAATGTAAAAAATTCAAAGATGTAAAAGGAAGGGAGATACCCAAAAAAAAAAAAATCAAATAATCGTAATTCCTTCTGAAAAAAGTAATAAAAATATAATATCCTAGATGAAAACTCTAAAACCGCTTCGCGGTTTATACAATATCATAATTTTTTTTCAGGGTTTTTTGGGATAATGATTAATCAAGGAATCAAACAATCTTATCTTCATTTTTAATTCATTTTTTTTTTCTATTAATCATACCTTTCTCATGTTTCAATTTTTATTAATAGGCTTTGTTTCATTCCGTTATAGAGAAGATGCTGAAAAGGCAATGAGCCGTTTCAATGGATACTTTTTAGTAAATAGGCGATTAAGGCTTGATTGGGATGAAGGTGCAGGAAAGCAAGATCGATTATTAAGAAACAGAAGACCAAGAAATGAATATCGTGGTTACAATAGTAGATATCCACCACAAAATAGATATGGAAATAGTTATAGAGACAATTATTCCTCATCAAGAGGTAGCTATCACTCAAGAAGAAATAGAAGTCCAGACTACAATGATAATCGACGACATCATAGAGAAAGGCATCATTCTAGAGAAAAATATCGTCGCCGTAATTCAAAAAGTAGATCTCCAAATAGAAAAAAAGGTTTGTGAATTTTTTTACATTTTTTTAATTTTTTAATAATTTATTAACCTAACCACTCTTTACTTTTTTTTGTTTTTGTTTTCCTTTTTTTCATTTCTTTTTTTCTCTTACTCTTTCCTTTTTCTTTTTCTTTTTTGATCTTTTTTTTGTAAAAAAATAAATAGAACGATCAACAAAATATGAAAATTCAAAAAAAAGTAGACCAGAAGATGAAAATTAATTTTTGACAAACTTCTCAAGTTATGAGGAAATTTCAACTTTTATTTCAAATTTTTTTTTTCTTTTAATATTATAAAAAAATAATAAAATTTTGATCTATTTCTTAAACCAACTTTTCTATCAATAAAATTCTTTTTTGAACTTGAGTATTCATAGAGATCTTATTTGTTGCATTTTTTTTTTTTTTTCATATACTTAAGCCTTTCTGATTATACAGCCGTTTCAACTCAGGTGTGAATCGGCAACTTCTCATTCAGCTTTTGGAAACCGTTGAAAACCATTTCAAATAATTTCAAATAATTTTAAATAATTTTAAATAATTTGAAATAATTTGAAATTATTTGAAATTATTTGAAATGGTTTTCAACGGTTTCCAAAAGCTGAATGAGAAGTTGCCGATTCACACCTAAGTTGAAACGGCTGTATATACACAGTGCGATTTATTTTGCATTTTTTGTTAATTTTTAAATCAGAATTTTGAAATTGAATTTTAATTTTTTTTTCTCAAAATTTAATAAATATAGTGGTTTCAATAACATAGGTTTGATAAATAATAAATTCCTAAAAATTATTAATAATTCCCTTCTCAATACTTGTCATAAAGAAAAATAATGTAGATCATGAAAGATCGTTCAATTTTTTTGTTAAATCACATTTTAACCTTTAATACCTATGATTCTTTAGTCAACAAATTAAAAAATAATCCCAAAAATATATTTATTAAAGGATTTTGTTTTAAAAATATTTGGCTTCTTTTTGTTCAATATTTGAAAAAAGAAAAACAGACTAACTCGAAATATTTAATTTAAAATTTAATTTTTAAAAGCTTATCATTTTTTTACAAAGACCAAAAACTTTTAGATGATGCTTTAAATCAAATATTCTTCACCCTTGCAAAAAAAAAAAAAAAACTAGGTATAAACTTTGCTTTTAAATTCAAAGATATGAGCACCTTATGAATTCACAATCTACAAGTCAAATGCTATCTATTCACAGTCGTTAAAGTGGTTACTATTTGGTATTGAAGAAAGAAACTATTTTTTTTTTTTTTGTTATTTAGTGAATTACACTTACATCAAAGTCATCATTAAGACTAGTAACCAAAATAAGTATTTATTTCTTGTAAAATTATTCAATTTCATGATTTAATTCGTAATTATTTACTCATTATCCAGGTAAATGAAAAAATAATAGAAGAACTATATTCTGAGTAAAATTTCTACAGACTTGATTGTTAAATTTTAAATGTAGAACAAAAAAAAAATCCCAAACAACATTTTTTTAAAATATTTTTATAAATAAATCAAACAATAAGTAGAATAAGAAACATTGGAGAATATTTAGTATCCAATATGAAACAAATTTAATAAATCAAGATTATTTCTTTAAAAGTGAAAACCCCAAATTTTTAGATCACAATTTAAAGGAAAAGAAAAATATTCATTTAGAACTTCAATTGAAGAATAAATAAAATATCAATAGAAATAAATTATATTTCCTCTACAATCATTTAAATACTTTCAATAAAATTAAAATAAAACCATTTTTTTCCTTTGACCATAGATCTTGCAATAAAAAAAAAATTTGCAAAACAATAACATATCAATCGAAAAAAAAAAAAAAAAAAAAACCAATTTTTTAAAACTGTATTTGTAATTAATTATTTTTTTCAAAAACCGATTCAAAAAAAATTTATTTAATAATAAATTAAATTAAATCCAATTTAAATTATTAAATATATATATATATATATATAATGTTTTTAAATTCTATTTTAAATGAATTGAATATTTTTTTTTTAATAAAAATATATTAATTGATAAAAAAAAAAAAGAAAAATAAAAAGAAAAAGAAAAGAAATTATATTTAATATCAACCATTTAAAAGCAGTTTTGATGGCATAAAATATTTCCTTGGATTATTCTTTTTGAGTATTAAATTGATATTTGTTTTCATGTTAATTTTTTCTAAAAAAAAAAAACTGTCTAAAATGAAGAAAAATTATTTTTTAGAATTTTTTTTTGCTTTATTAAGACTTATTTTTTTTTTTAATTGT
The DNA here is from genome assembly GCA_027625915.1 of Anaeramoeba flamelloides. Taxonomy (NCBI): domain Eukaryota; family Anaeramoebidae; genus Anaeramoeba; species Anaeramoeba flamelloides. Next base: position 1,874,587 of record JANTQA010000032.1, on the reverse strand, counting down.
TTTTTTCTTTTTTCGTATCTATCTAGTTCTCTTTCTAAACGTTCTCTTTCCCTTATTAATTCATATTCCTCATTTCTTAATCTTTCATATGTTTCTAATTCAATTTCAAAAAAGTCTTGGTCTAATTGACGAATTGAATTTTTTTTTTTTAATTCATGGGGTATTAGGTGTTTATTATAATAATTATCCCAAAATATAAAATTTCTGATTGCATATTCTGGGTAAATTGGGGTTAAACGTTTTCTATAATTTTTATTAGTAAATTCCTTTGTGTTTTGATTAACATAAGTCCATAGCGAATAAGTGTATTTTGATAATTTTCTTTTTTGTCTTTCCTGTATATTATTAAATAAAAATGTACCAAATCTTAATGAAAATAAATTTTCTAAAATAAATATTAAAAAGTCTTCATTAAATTCGTAGGCTGTTGGATCTTGTATAATACATTGATATACGCAATCAATCCATTGTAAGAATACTGGAGATCTTTGAGAATTGCCATAATCTGAATTCGCTTGTCCAATCCTTTGGTGAAATTTATGTCCAAAGGATAACCAATCTTTTTCGATTAATACTTCAAATCCTTCAATTGTCCTAAAATATGGATCTAAAAATAATTGAGATAAACCGCATATTTGTGCTGTTCGATCCCACCCATCACTACAATGAACCAAGACAGATTGTGAATCATTTTCAATCAATTTTGCAATTGTTACAGAGGAGCGAATAATTTTTTCCATATGGGAAAACCATCCTGTATTTTCTAAACCAGAAAGCCTTTTAAATTTGTTTTGTTTTTTTATTATTATTTTTTATTTTGATTATTATTCAAAAATAATAATATTTTTAATCTTGATTTAAATTCTTTTGTTTTTTTTTTATTTATTTCACATTATCTTTAAAAGAATAGTAAAGTTAAAAAGTAATTCAAGAAGAAACATTTTTTTGCAAGGGGAACAATTTCAAATTATTTATCACTTTTTGAAAAATTTAAAAGTTTGTATTTTAGTTTTATAAAATTAGTAATTAATCTATTAATATACCATTTAGAATGAGATTTTGAAATTAAGTTTAAAAATTTTATTTATTTTTCAGTTCAGAAATTTCCCGTTTTTTCGAAGAGAGAAAAACTAAATTCATTTGAGTAAGATTGTAATTTTCTATTTTGATTATATTTATCATTAAATTTGAGTATTTTTCTTATATATATATTTATAAAAAATCCTAAATATTATAATTCGAAATAAATTGTTTTTTCATATCATTAGTAATGTTTAAAACAGTGTATAAAAAAAAGAAAATTGATTTATTTGAAATATTGGATTTTTGTCTTTTTTCTTAGTTTATATCAAACCTTTTAAAAAATATATTTATTTTATCCCATATATATAATTACAATTTTAATATTAAGTTTTTGTAAATTTATTAATTTTAAGTTTTTTTTTTTAAATTTTCATTTTTTTTCTAATAAATTTTCCATTATTAGAAAATGAAAAAAATCAAATTTTGTTTAGCTCCCACAATAGAATATCTTTCAAATCTTGAGAATTCAGTTTATTTTATAAAAAATAAACATAAATAATTTCTTAAAAGGATTTAAATTATTATTAGATTTATTGTATTAAAAGTTTTTAGAGATTTTACCAACTTGAACGAAAAAACATTTAAATTAATGTATCTGTAAAGAAAAAATTAGACTTTTTTTGTTTGTTGATTGAATTTTCAAAATAATTTTTTATTTGTGAATTTTTAAAATAATAAGATAAGTATGTGCTTATTCTTCCAAATTTACATCAAGAAAATTATGTTTTCTTTTTGTTTCAATTCGCCATATAATTTAAAAAATCTAGATATTCTTGAAAATTGTGATATTGTATTAATACATAGTAAATTGCCAATCGCGATAATTGACAAAAACATGTGGTTAAAAAAATTATTCACTTTTTAGTAGTTGTCTAAACCCAAATATAATATTCATTATTTTTAATTTTAAAGTTTTGTGTTGATTAGAGAAACAACAGATCTTCCAAAAAAAATCTTTATTGAAAATAGAAAAAAAAAATAAAAAAGTAAACCAATGATCGGATCAAAAAGATTATTGTTTTTAGTTACACTTTGAATGGCTATTTGACTCAACCTTTTTTATCAACAATAGCAATCATGTAAGGTAAATCATGGCACTAAGCCTCGTATCACATTATATGAGACTATAAAGATAAATAAATTCTAATACAAAAATTTGGACACACCCAAAATCAAAAATAGGCAAAAAAAAACACAATTTTTTGGATTTTTTCAAAATTAAATATTAAATTATATTTAAGTTACCCAGTATTAATGTTTTTATATGTGACAATTTCTATACAAATAAAAACGAAAAAATAATAAAAACCAAAAAAATCAAAATCGGTGTGTCCAAAATAATGAAATTAGCAGAACAAAAAAATTATATTAGTAAATTTGTTGAAATTGCATCAATAATTGTTGATCGATCAAATGATAAGATACCATCCACTTATCTGATCTGAATTTTTCTATTTTAATTAAACTCAACTCTAACCTTAATCAACCATTATAAAAAAAAAATATCGATATAACGAAACAGATTATGTATCTGGGAAAAAAGAAATGAAAAAAAAAACAAAAAAGACAAAAAAATAATAAAAATAGTTGTTAAATCAAAATTATTTTCAAATTGAATGTAAGGTGTAGTATTGTTATTCTTTAAACTTATTTTAACTGTTTTCAAAATTTTGTTATTATGAAATTTAGTTGGATACTATTAACTTTCCATTGTTAATTTCTTTTTTTTTTTTGTCTTCAGATTAATTATTTTTCTTAACTCTCTGAAATATAAATGAAAGTGTTTAAATTTAAAATATTTTCACAAAAGGTTGATCATATATATCTCAAGATGAAGATTGTTTTAGACCTTTTTATTTTTTTTTTACTCGAATTCTTCTTAATTTAAATTTAAATTTCACAGCAAAAATTCAATTAGAGTTGAATGTTTCTGAGAATGGCTAAAATTGCCTGAAAATTCTTCTATTTTCTTCATTATTATTTCTTTTGTATGAGTAATTCCCGTTCTTTATAAAAAAAAAAAAGCAATTGAAAGATTTGAATATTTAATTTTTTTTCTTCTTTCTGATTATTAATTCTTTGATTGAAACCTGGATTTAGGCTTTTGGATTGTCAGAAATTAATCAAAAATGAAATAGAAAAAGAAAAATCATCTGAAAACAAATAATTTTAACCTTGTTGGAATTTTTTTACAGATTAAGATTTATTTATACCATAAGATACTATTAATTACAATTTTAAATGAAAATCACAATTTATTGTTAATTTGATGATTTTCAATATTCTCAACAAATCTCCAATTTATTAGTTTTTTATCTTTTATAAATATCATACATGGTTTTAAATAAAAATTATATACAATCACAAATTTTGGGTATATTATTAAATTTCAAAATTGGTCAAATTTCAAAATTGGTCAAATTTCAAAATTGGTCAGTTGAATTTTTTCATATTTTTGAAGAGTTTCTTGATTATTATTATTGGTTTGATGATTTTTAATGGTTTTTATAATTGTGGACGGAAAAATCAAAAAGATTATTTTGTGATTAGTAGTATTTTATTACTTAAATTGTAGAATATTCAAAATCTCGAAATCATCAATACTAAATATTTTTATAAATTTGTTCGAAAATCAATTTTAACACAAAAAGTTAAGTGGAAAATTTTTTCCCCTTAAAACAAGTTTCAAAAGTCTAATTGGCCTCTTAATTATTTTTTTTTCTCAAAATCCTTGCCAAAATTTCCTAGTATACCATCCAAACCACCCAGGCATACTCTAACCTACCCTAACATACCTTAACCTACCAGTAAAGGGTGTTTTAAATGCCTACAGTCAATATATTTCAATGGAATTGACTATTTTGAAAAAAATGAGAATTTGACCAAAATTGAAATTTAATAATTTTCCCACAAATTTTCTTTGTTAAATTCGTGTATTTAAAGAATATAAAAGAACAATATAATCTATAACCATCCAGTCATCCTCTGAATTTTCATTTAGAGTAATAATCTGTTTTTTTTTTACTTTTTGGCATTTAATAAAAAAAATAATTTTTTTAAAAAGGATTGTTTTAAAGCCCACAGCAGATGTTTTGAGTAAGATATTACAAATTATTATTTAACTAATTTGGAAGATTGTAAAATACTTCTAAATCAGAATATGGTATGTTTTTGAATTTTAACTTTTTAAAATTGAAAAAGTAAATTTTTTTAACAAGCAGTTTAAAGACTAAGAATCGAAATGTTTTACTCTTAGAAAAAATTGGGATTTTTGATCGATTTTGAATTTGGGAAAAAAGTGAAAATTTTTTTATATATGGTTACAATCCCTTAAGGACTAGGCATATTTTATCTTCTGGTGGATATTATTTTTGTGACTGTTAGCATATTTATTGATCTTAAAAGAATGTTGAGTAAAGAGATCTTGTAAAAATTTAGCATTTAGGTTTTTTATCGAAATTTTGTCGTTTGGTTAAAAAAATTACCTTTTTTTTTTTTTTTTTTTTTTTATAGAGGAGGAAGTGTAGATTACACTCTAAGTGCCCTTTTACTTAAATTCCCTTTCAGAAATTTAAGCGTAAAATCATAGATTTCACGATTATTAATTAACGAAAATAATTTTAAGCTATCAAAAAATTACCTTGTTTCTAATCAAAATCGAAAGTTGCCATTAAAAGGTTCGAAAATTAAAATTTTCATTGTACCTTGTTTTATCCAAATTATTTTTAATCACCGTATAGTTTAGGGTAAGTGTGCCAATATACTTCAAAATAATTGAGATAGAACTAGTGATTCAAAAAAATAATTGTTTTTAATTTGCCTTGTTTTGTTTGAAAATTTTCATTTTAGTTTTTTGGATCAAAAAATTTTGTGATTTAAATACAAAAAAAATCCTAAATTTTGCTCTATTCTAACTTTCCTTAATTTGGCATTCTTTTAACTCATTTTTATTGGTTAAGGTCTTTGTATTCAATTCCTACAGAGCATAAAATACGAATGGTCCTTAAATGGAGATTGAATAACTCACAAATATTTCTTAAAAAGGTGAGATTTTTTGACTTTAAAGAATATTTGAAATTATTTTTTGAATTTTGAGTGTTTTTGTTATATTTCAATTCCCAAAAGTCTATTAATATATCTACGTTTATATATATATATATATATATATATGTGTGTGTGTGTATGTGTGTGTGTGTGTGTGTGTGTGTGTGTATCTAAGTTTGTGTGTGTATGTATTCAAGATTGGTTATATAGGAAAATAAACATCTTAATAGAAAAAAATAATAATAAATTCTGATTTTACCATTTTTTATCGTCAACCAATGATTGAAAACAAAGATTTCTAATTCTATTTAAACTTTCTCTCATTACATGTATATTGTCAATTCCTAAAAATGTTAGATCGCAATTTGGATAATCAACAATCATTTCATATCCTGCGCCCTTGGCTCTGTTTGCCATTGCATTTTTCTTCGGTCTACAATCCATAATAAACAATTTTGTGCCTTCAGGGTTTGATCTAAAAATTGAATTCAACATCTTTTGATCTTCTTCACAGCTCCTTTGGGTAATACCGACGCGTGGCTGAGAGCACCTTGTTATTGTCGCTCCGGTTTTTGGGTGGATCCAAGTTAAGGTCGGCAATCTCCCCTTTGATCTGTATCGAGACACGATTATGATCTCCTTATTGGTCAGCATTTTGGGGAACACTAACAGCCTGGGGTATGTCGAACAAATTTGGTGTTTGGAATTAATCTTGGAAAGACTCCAATTCCGATTCGGTAAACCTTGCCTTTTGAATTCGCCCTCGGGATCATAAATGCTCCAACCGGAATCAACAACTTGCTTATTTGTTTTGTGGAGATAAGAGAAACTTAGTTCGATCGTTGGTGGGAATGCCTTGACATGGAGCGATCGGTAAATATCCCTTCTTGAATGATTTTTCTTCAGGAAATAAAATTTATAAAATCGAAAGTCTTTGGAATAAATCTCAATCCCATATGAAAAGTTCCCTCTTCCTGTGGACTGGTGCCCAAACTTTTCAATTCTTAAAATTGTTCCCAATGTGATTTCTGGATTCAAAACGGTATCATAGTTGTCAAAGATTTCGATCTCGTTTGGCACAAAAAATAATCGGTAATTTGTTAAATAGAGCTTGCCAAGAATTGGCTTAATTTTGTTTTGTGGTAATTTGTAGCCAAACGTTACATTCAGACTTTTCATCTCTATTTTTTCTCCCTCAAGAAAGACAATCTTTAATTTCCCATAGGTTAGGCATTGTGTCGTGCCTTTCAAATATTTATTGTTGTTACTTTTTGAATGCAGAACAATCGTTGGTTTTCTTGTTTTTTCATTTTTCACAACAACCCAGTCTCCTATTTGGCTATCTTTTCTTTCCAGGTTTTTTATTTCTTTTTTGGTTTCTTTTTCTTTTTCTTTTTCTTTTTCTGTGTTTGAATTTTCTTTTTGTTCTTGTCTTTTTTCATTTTCTTGTTTTTTTTCGTTTTCTTTGTTTACGTTTTCTTTTTGTTCTTGTTTTTTTTCATTTTCTTGAGTATTTTCTTTTTTATTTTTATTCTTTATTTTTTGGTTTCAGAATTTAAAAGAAAAAAAGGTGTTGTTTTTTTTATTTTTATTGAGTCACATCGATTGCAGAACGAAACATTAAAAGGAACCACTTACTTGTTTTGTTAAGATTAAAACTTTTTTTTTAAATGAAGTGATGCTTTGAATCCCATCAAGTTGTGCATCAAATTCATCTTCATCGATCTCTGAAGATAACTCATCTGAACGGTTCAGTTTTTGAAGTGTTTCAAGAATTACTTTTTGTGCTTCTTCGTCAGAATTTGAGGAAGATGAATCAAAATCTGATTCACTAGAAAATTCCATTACTCCTAAAAAAAAATAAATATTTCCTTAAAAATGGAAACTTTTATTTTTAGAATTGATAAGAATTAAACTTTAAGGTCAACAATCTCTCAAGTAGAAAAACCATTGTCTAGTATTGAGGTGTAGTGCCAGGTTATTTTGGTTATTAATTGATTAATCTTTCACCTTACCTTAATTTTATTAGTGATTTAAAAAATGAAGTTTTTGGCAATTTTATATTATTTTTTTTCCAAAATATATATTGAAAAGTCTATATTAATAAGTTGGTAGGCATCTAAGAATGTTTTTTAATTTTTGTGTTGTTGATTGAAATATTCATTTTCCTGTATGAAAATTACTCAATGAACTAAAAAAATTGATTTAAAAGTTTCAAATAAAAACTAACTTAATTAATAATTACCATCGTCAACCCACAAACCACAATTAGTTTATTAAAACTTACATTTCTGCTTATTAGTATTTTATCCATAAATTTGAATTTCTGAAAAAAATTAAAAAATTTGCCTTTTTGAACCACAATTAAAACCCAGACCAAGATCAAGATCAATCAACTTAGAACCAAATTAACATGACAAAACACTCAGATAAGAAAATATTTTTTCCAGTTTGAGGGATTGGAAACCTTAAGGGTCTGAAAAACAATGGGAAAAAAATTAAAAATTGAAATAAAGTTTTTTATCATTTATATAGGTTTCTAATACTAAACCATTTTCAAGTTAAAGCGGCACAGTTGTAATGGGTGAATTACATATATTTAAAGGGGTTTGAATGGATATTAGAAGGAAAAATTTCTTTTGGAAATTTTCAATATTTAAATCATTGATTTACATTTTTGCAGATTTTTTCTTAAATTTTTTGATTTTTTTTATTTATTCCTCGTTGAGTTTTACAAATTTTTATTTTATTGCAAGATCTCAAGCCACTTGGTGAAAATAGTGTTATTCTAATGTTCTTTATAAAGTTAAAATGATTATAGAGAAATAAGTTTGATTTCTATTAGAATTTTATTTGATCTTCAATAGGAGAACAAAATAAACACTGCTGTTTTTCTCAATATGGAGCGAAGAACATGTTGTTTTCTATTTTTAAGAAAATATATTAATTTTAAAGTTTTATTTCAAACAAATATCAACTATTCTTTGATCTTTATTATTCTTCTTATTTCTTATTTAATCTTCAAAGATCATTTATAAAAAATATTTGAGAACGGAAAAAAATATATCCCCAGTTACTGAAACAAAGTTTAATATATAAACCAACCAAATTGTGATTTAAGATCTATCTAGAAAAATCAACACTGAAACATAAGGGCATTCTTAGAAAAAATAGCCAAAGAGTAACAATCAATTCCAAATTTAAAAATGCGGGAATTGATAGTTTATGAATAGAACTAATCAGTTTTGAATTTTTGATTTTTTCTTGATTTTGGAAATCTCTAAGATTGTTTTTGTTGTCATTTTTTTCATTTCTCAATTGAGTTAAATTTATCCAAAAAATATAACCAAATCCTTACCGTAAAAAATTCAGATTATGAAAAGATATCAACAAATTAGATTAAAACAAATTATATTGAGTGTGTATTTAAAGAAAACAATATGTTTTAAATTGAAAAAAGTTGAGTATTTATTTTTTTTTTATTAAATTAATTTTTGAAGAGAGAAAATTGCTTATCTCCTGTCTGCCGTTAGGTTTTCCAGAATTTAAAAGAATTGAGTAAAATCAAAGATTTTTCTCTATTCTTTTGAATTCTGGAAAACCTAGGCACTGGCCTAATTTCTAAACTTTTTTTCGAAATTTTGTTAAAGATTCACAAATTTTATTCTCACTTACTTTGATAATATACATGATAAATTCAAAAAGTTGAGTAGTATGGATTATTAAATTTAGGAAACAGTAGATTTTTTTTCATAATTTGGATATTTCCGAATTGAGAATTCTTTTTAAAAGGTTTTTTTTTTAATTAATTTTTTTCTCAATAGAGATCCAATTAAAATTTTTTTTTATTGTTTGGTTTTTGAAATTTGAACCCTTTTTTACTTTTTTGTAACTTTTTATCTTGTGAATGAAAATCCTGTGAATTTTTTTTTATTATTTGAATTTTTTCTCACTAATATTAAATGTTTTTGAAATTTTTGTGTATTTTAATTCTTTGAAATTGTTATTTAGTTTGAATTTTTTTATATAGATCTTGTGGAACTAATTTTTGTTTGTTATTTGAGTGTAAATATTTGAGATCCACATCAACTTTTTTTTTTCTCAAATTGAAATCTTTGTTATTTAGGAACTTATGTTTCTTAATTATTTGTTATTTAAAGAATATCATAATTATTTTTAACAACTTTGTTTTTTAAAAATAAGATCCCTATTAATTTTGTTATTTTCAATTTTCAATTCAAAATCTATTTGGAAATTTTTTTTTGTTTTATTTAATAATTTTAATTTTGAAACGAGAAAATTTTTTATCCAATTTCTTCAGAATGAAAATTACTTTCGAGAAGTGAATGTAAAACAAAGCAATAACTAAGTATCCTTCACAGCGAAAAGGTAGTTCTTTATCAAAAGAAATTCCTGAAAAGGAAAAAATCAAAAGTGAAAAATATTTTGCAATAAAAAAGAAATTCAATTGTTGAAAAGTTAACTTGTTTCATCAAAAAACACAAAAAAATTGATACTATTTGTAAAAAAATAAATGAAACAAAATTTTCATTCAACTTTTCAATAAATTATTGATTTTCAAAGTATTTTCAAATTTTAAAATCTGAAATCAGTTTAAATAATTAATTTCACTTTAAGAGTTGGTACTTTGATGCTTCTATTTTTAATTCAGAAGAAGGTGTATTTTTTTTGGAAAAGCTTAATGAAAATTTTGATCTTTTTATTTTGCAATTAATAGTAAAAATAAGAATAATTATGAAACAAATTCTCTTGATAATTTTAAATTTACTTAAAATTTCAATAAGTTGTACTTTAAAATTGATTTGATCTTGGGTATAATATGAAATAGTGAATTGAGTGATGTATTGGAATAAGAAGAGAAAAGTTGCATTGTTTTAATGCTCGAATTTAGGGATTTATTGGAACTTGAAAAGATTGAAAAAAAGATCCGATTAAAAATAGTTCTTTCAAAATGAAAAGAGATTTTGAAAACAAATTCGAAGTAAAATATTAATAAATTAAAAAAAAATATTCACTCAGAATCCTTTTCAAACTTTTTTTATAACACAACTTCAATAAAAATTAAGTTAATAGTATTTTTCCAAAAAATACTTTTTCATTGTTTTTTTCGAAACCAGTTCTCAAAAAAAGAACAAGTTTCTTCATAAAAAATTCTTTCATTTTCTTGACTACCTATTTCTCTGTGTTATACCACCATAGTTTCCTTCTCCAGTTTTTTTAATCATAAACTTTCTGATCCAGAAGTCAGGAATTATTTGTTTATTTCGAATTTTGTTGAAAAATTTACTCTTTCTTCGAATTCTGATCTTTTCTTTTCTTTTGAACTTATCTGAAAATTATTCATCAAACATTTCTATTCAGAACCAGATTTTCACTAACAACCGACAAATCTGTTAGACAATACGTTCATTAACCATATTATTCGCTTTCTTATCTTAAAAAAGAAATTATTTTCGAAAAATATTATTTAATCCTTTTTTTAATTTTTTCAAAAATTCGATTACTTTTTTTTTACCCATCTTTTCACAAAAGTTAATGAATATTTTGCAAAAAAAATCCTTTTTATCCATTAGAAATCAGAATCATTTTTAGAATAATCAAAAACAATAACACAGCCCTCAAAGTGACAATTCTAATATGTATCTGAGAGAAATTAGCACATTATCAGATTTTTCCCTTCTTCAACTTCTGAAAAATAAATACTCAAGCTAATTTTTTTTTGAAAAAAAATGTTGGTCTTTTGCGACTATACTCTACATATCGAAAAACTTATTGAAATTGAGAATAAAAAATTAAAAGTAAAAATCCAAAAAAATTTCATTTCTTTATCAAACTAATCTTTTGAAAAATAATAATTTTTTTTTTTAATCATTTTACACAAGTGTAAAATAAAACAGGCCATCTTAAAAACCACTTGAAGCTCTTAATATGGACAATTCAATTCAAACATTCACAGAATTAAAAAAATCATATGACAAATTATTAGATAACTGGACTTCAGAAGAGGTAAATAATAATTTCGAATTTCAATTTGAGATTTCAACCACAAAAACAAACAACAAGGCTAATCATTTTAAAAATATTATTTCCAATCTTTATTTACTGTTACATAGGACCAATTATTAATTAATAGTGTTCAGCGATCAAAAAATATTAAATGGGAACAGATCTCAAATAATTTTGATAGTAAAACACCAAAAGTTTGTTTGTATCGTTACAGATATGTAAGAACTCTCAAACCCGTTTTCCACAAAGACTAAGATCTCCTTCGTCAATTTTTTTTTCCAACGATCCTCAACTTTCACTTTTTTCTTTATTTGTTTATCTTTTTTTTCTTCTTGTTATCATTTTAAATTCCAAAATTTTTCGAATATGGCGAATAGATTCAAAAAATAACAACCACAAAAGGCGCTTGGGATAAAATTGTTTGTTATCTGATTTTATTATTCTGTGGAAAAGCAAACTGTTAATTTTCTTTAAAAAAAAACTTTTTTCTTTTTTGAAAATCGTAATTTTTATTTTTACTTTAACTAAAATAGGAAGATGAATTCTTATTGAGTGCTCTAAATATCCTTGGTTTAAATTCTTGGGGTTATGCGAGTTCAGTGGTTCCTGGAAGAAGTCCTAAACAATGTCGTGAAAGGTAATTATATTATTATTGTTTTTTAATTTTTGCATTTTTTTGCTTTCGTAATGAAATTAAAAAAGTTGAAGAAAAATTTCAAAAAAATTTCCCTTACTAAAAAAATAAAGACTTGTCTTTTCCTGAAATAATCCCCATATTTCGAATTTAATTTTTTTGTAAACAACTCACCTTAGGTGGAGAAATCAATTGAACCCAAAAATTACTCAAAAAAAATTTACACAAGAAGAAAGAGAATTATTAATTGCAAAACAGTCCGAATATGGCAATAAATGGACATTTTTATCACAATTTTTTGAAGGACGAACAGGAAATCAACTGAAGAATTATTGGCACTCGAATATCAAAAAGGGAAAACAACACAAGAGGACACTAGCTCCAAAAAAAACCCAAAATAAAAGAAAAAAAAAACGAAAAAAAATCATAATGGGTAATTTTTCTTCAAAATCAAACAAAAACAATCAAAGGAAGAAATCTCGAATAAATCGTAATCTTTTATTAAGTTTACCCAACGAAAACAAGGAAAAGTTACTTGACAACACAAGAAAAAGAGACTATGGCAAGACATTCAATTTAATAAACGCAAGCAATGATCTCCATTCCTTACCACAGAAAGAAGAACAAAACCCAAAAATTCGAAAAACAAATATCAGGCATGCAAAACCTGAAGAACCAAAAACAAAGAACTCCAATTTCCTAACAAACGAAGAAAACAAAAAGTCAATTTCAGAAAAAGATATACAGATCAAAGATTCCTTTTCAAGTATAATTGAGAACAATTGTTTAGATGATCAATTCGAAGACGGTTTTATTGATTTGCCCTTGACAATTGACAATGACTTATTTGGTAAACCAAACTACCAAGAATACGGCGACTTCGTCACTTATTTAGACAGTATTGACTGTTTTGGATTCTTTCATAACAATAATGAATTTAACAATAATTATTCTGAAAATTTTTTTTCCAATCCCATTATTGAACTATAAAATAAATTTGGCAATAACACACATTAATCTATGAACTCGTCAAATGTCAACAGAATAATACCTCAATCGAATCGAATCGAATCGAATCAAATAGAATAGAATAGAATAGAATAGATTCGAATAGAAGAGATTCGAATAGAAGAGCGTAAAAGGGAACAGAATGCAATCTACTGTAATTACAGTACTTAACCCAAAACAAGAAAATATTTTGTCTTATTAATTTAACATTTAATTATTTCAGAATTTAATATGAAGTAAATAATTTTTAATAATATTCAGGCAATTATTTTCAAAAATAATGGAAATTGTTTCGATGGGCAGATTACGATAGGTTGTAAGATCGATTGCAAAGTAAAAAATTCCTTTTAATCAAGCGAATTAAAAAAGATTTCTATACAACCCTAGAAATAATGCTGATAGGTGTGTTTATCAACAGGACATATATTCTTTTGACAACTTTTTTTTCCAAGCTTTTTTAAAATGGATTTAATATAGTAAATATCTTTTGTGATATTTACAAAAAAATATCATAATTTTTTTTTTTAAAAAAAAAATCATTTCGAGTATTAAAGTTATTTGACGTACTTTATGGAATGAGTATAATAGTTTTTCTTTGAAACCATTCGTAATTGATAAATAAAAGATTAATGGTGATTAGAATAAAAATTGTTTTGATATCATTTTAATTTATTTTATCTTGCTTTTGATTATTTTTTATTATTATTTTTTTAAAAAGTAACTATTTGGAAGGTTAAAAGTAAAAGATTTCCAATTATTGAAAAGATTTTTTTATCATTGATATTTTTCTTTTGATATAATAAAACATAAGTGACCATTTGTGAAAAAAAGTTCAACAAGATTTTTAATTGAACACTTCTTAATATAATCACAGAAATCACAGAAATCATAGAAATCAATGAAACTGGAAATAAAAAGTAAAACCAACTAATTAAAGAAGAAATAAATTAATTTTAAATACAAAATGGAGGATTATTTTCAATACAACTTTTTTACGATATATTCTTTTATGTATTCTAGGCTTTTTCTTTGGTTGATCTATTTATTAATAATTTTATGAAAATAATTGATTATTGTTGAGATCTCCAATACCACTTTTCAGATTTGGATATTTAAGTAGATTTAAATTGTGTTCAGTTGGTTTGATTGAAAATAATATAATGGATTATTATTTGAAGTTAATTGGTTTCTTTTTTTATTGATTTTACGTTTCATTCTCAGGTACTGTTCCCAATGAAAAACCGCGTTTCACTTTTTTCCCAAATGGTCATGGTTTCTAACATCAAAAGAGAATGTCAATTGTATTCATTAATATTATTGAAATTAGTATAAACCAATTATTATTTGACGTTATTTTTCACTTCCTTTCCCAGATTGTTCTTAACTAAATTGAGTTATCAAAGAGATAGGTTGTATTTTGTGCCATAGATTAAAAAAGGAAAGTGAAAATGAAATGAAAATTTTTCCTGTTTATAATTCAAATACACGTAAAGAATTATTGTTTGAAGTTAATTTGTTTCCTTGATTAATTTATTTGGCTTTATGTTTTCAGATTCTGTTAAATTTATATATTAAAAAACTTGTTGAACTATTTTCTATTGAACCTTTTTTTTCACAAAAGATCACAAATGTAAAATCTTTTGTAAAGTTTTTATAGCTTTTTTAGAACTTAAAAATTGGAAAATGTTTTGTTGGTGTGATAAAATATTAAATATTTTCCACACTGTTTAATAAATTGTTTATAAAATCCTATCCCAAAAATTTGGAAATACAAAAAATCAAAAATAAACAAAAAAACTTACATTTTTTGTATTTATCCAAACTAGGTATAAAAACACCTTTAAATTACCAAGTAGTAATATTTTTTGAAGTAATCATGTTTATCAAAACAATGAAAAAAATATATAACGAGAAAAAAAAAAAAAATGTGTTCACAATGATGAAACGATCGGTACAAAAAATGTATTGGTAAATTTGTTCAAATTTCACTAAAAATTATTAATTAATCAAATTATAAGATACCATCAGTGAATTTTATGTGATATTTCTATTTAATTAACTCATCAATTAACCTAATATCAATCATTTGTAAAATTCCATATCTTCCGAAACAGATATCTTAATTGGAAAAAAAGAAAACAGACAAGTAAAAGTCAAAAAATGTAAAAATAAAAAAATATTTTTAATAAAATTCAAAATTATTTCCAAATTCAATGAAATGGCCACAATTTGATTCATGTAACTGTTTTAAATGTGCCAAAATTTCGGAATTTTAGTTTAAGAATTCAATTTCACTCAAAAAAACCATATCCAAATTAAAAATTAATTTTTTTTTCAATCAACCAATATAATATTTATTTAAATTTTATGGGAAAATAAACACTTTTTCCAAGTTCATATTCATACAAAAAATACCCTTCTAAACTTCAAATTTTTATAAAAAAAAATAGATTTTTTTTAAAAAAATCAATACCGAATCAATTAGTTACACATGTAAAAGTTCTCATTTTCTGAAGAAAAAATAATTTTTTTTATAAAAGGGGATATAAAAAATATATATAAAAAAATTATTTTAAAATATCAAATAATTGTTCGATTTAGATCAAAACCCAATAAAGATATATAAAAAATTTATTTAGATTTATCTAAGATTAACTATTTTTTTTGAATTTATTGGGAATAAATTTTGCTTTTTGTAGATAATCTAAAAAAGACAAAAGAAACTATTTACAATTATAAAAAATTATTCAATAATACTTTATTAACATTTAAATAGTTTGAAAATTAGATTATTTATTTTTTTATTTATTAATTCAATTAACATATGAGTATGAAATATATATTTAATATTCCAAACCTAAATTATTTAAATAAATGAATTAATATATTTAAGAGAGGGAGATACAAAAGAAATCTAGACATAAAAGTTCTTATTTACAAAACAGAATTTAAAATTCAAAATTGTGTAATTTTTATTTAGAAAAAAACAAATTTAAACTTAAAATAAATTGAAAAACTTTATCTAACTTTTCTTGGAAAATTAATTAGATTCAATAAATGAATTAATTTTAAAATACATAGAAATTCACAAAAACTAAAGTTTCGAAAAAAAAAAAAAATTATAATTAATAAATCAAGAGTTATTACATTCTACCAGTTGGAAGGTACAAAAATATTTTCAAAAAATTAAAAACCAAAAAAAAGTTATTAATCAAAAATAGGTAAGTATCCTTCAAGTCTAATATTGTTAAAATTCATTATATTTAAAAATTTCTTGAATAAATATTATTATGTAATAAATAAAAATTCCAATAAGATTTGGTCCTTAATATTTAAAATATAACAATTAAGAAATAACAGAAAATATTGATCATTTTTAGAGGTATATCCTTTCTTATGAAAAAGATAGATTGATTTTTCTTATAAAAATTAAAAATAAAATTCTAATACAATAATTATAAACAGATATATACTTTAAAATTATTTTTGTTAATCTATAAAATGGAAATTTTTGATCTCTTGATTAAATTTCTGAAAGGTAATTAAAATATAAGGATTCTCAAAGTGTAATTTCCACTTCTTCTTGGATAATGATAATAATAATAACTTTATTTCTAAACATTGTACGGATTGTGAGAACTAAACTGAAAAATATTTAATCTAAATTAATTGAAATATCATTTTTAGAAAATCGAAGAAGCTTCCTGATTGTACTTTTTTTTCAAAATGTGAAGAATTTCAATTTAGTTTGATCTTTCTCAAATGAATTTATACAAAATTTCAAAATTTTAAAACTTTTTGTTACAGTTTTATCAATTTATTAATAATTAAAAATTATCAGATTTTTTTTATTTCTAAAAAATCTCTTACTGTTTACATTATATTTATAACATTTTGAGAAAAATTTTCGAAATTTATTTTCATTTTTACGTAAAAATTAAATAAAAAAATTATAATTAAATATGATATTAGATTATTTTCAAGGGCTTTAATCCCACCAGGAAATGTGTTGAGTTCTTCTGCTATATTAGATTCACCTCTATAAAATAATTCTCATTCTGGATAAAATGAAGTAAACAAATTACTAATTTTCAAAGTTAAAAACACTACAAATAAAAAAACCTCAAATAGATTTTTGAAGGAAAATTTTACAAAAAAATGACTTTTAGTGATTTTTAATTACAAGCCTGTTTGTTAAAAAATTATTTCAAACTTGTAAAAGTAACAGTAACTAAAAACAGTATATGAAATAGCCTGAGGAATTTATTTTGCCTTTATAGATTTGAAATGAGAATTGGGAATTGTCAAATTGAATTTTGGTAGAATAATAGAAGTGTAAAAATTGTTGGAAAATGTCCCATTTTTTTGAAAAAGAAATTCTCAATGTGTGAATGTAACTGAGATGAGGGAACTCTTTCAAGGGTGTTTTTATTTGTAATATCACTATTTTCACCTGAAAATTTGGTTCTTAACTCGATTTTTTGGAACAAATTAGTTTTGAAATTAAGAGATCCTTGATGTTTTTGTTATTTGTATTTTTCAACTAAAAGAATTTTACTTCCAGAATATTTTTTTTGTTGGGAAAACAAGTTCATGCTCTAGAGTAAATTCAATTAAAGTAAACCTCTACTTAAGCATAACACGGCAAGAATATCACAATCCATACAAACATTTTCAAGACTTTTTTGAACTTTCAGAATATCAGTCTGCAAGATTTCAGTTTCTGATATTCTTTCATATTTTTTCAAATTTCAAATATTTGATACAAACTTTTATAAGTCAAAAAAAGGGTAAAAAATAAAAAATTAACAAAAGATAACATTTTGAATTTTAATTGGAATTTTTTAAAAGTTATCAAAAAGAAATATATTTGTTAACTTTTAAATAACCTTAAAACTCTTTTTATGAAAATCGAAAAGTGGAAAGTTGTTTACATCTTGTCAGTTTTTAAAGGTTTTCATTGTAATATCTTTTAAATTGAAAGTTACTCGTAAATTCAAAGAAATATGTTAAAATTTTGAATTTGTTTTCCTTTACAAATTTTTTTACATTAGCTTTGAAGAAAGCATTCCATTCATTTAAATGAGAAGAAACTTTATAAAATTGGTTTTAATTTTCAAAAGATTCGTCCTCTTGAGTTTTTTTCATAGTTGAGTTAATTGATTACCAAAATGGGAAATTGTGCTAAAAATTTTATTCAATTTACTTGAAATTATCAGTATTAAATTTTGATCTTTTCATACCTTTCAAAATTTGGAACAATTTCTAAATCAAAAAAGTGTTGTCAAGTAAAAAAAGTGACTACAATTTTTGTGATATTCTTGTCATGAAATTGTAAAATTTTATTCATTTTTTTTATTATTTCTTTTTTGATTTTTGTTCAATAAAATTTAACTACATCAATATGACAATTGGAAAATCAAATCGACAGTTCCGAAAAAAAGGAAGAAAACAAAAAGCCGATCCCTTTTTAAAAAAAGTATGGTATGATGTTAAAGCACCAAACATTTTCCGAGAAACTCAAATTGGAAAAACATGTGTCAATCCAACTGGAGGTGGTAAAACTTCTGAACAACAATTAGACAAAAGAATGTTTGAAGTAAGTTTGGGTGATCTTAATAAAGATGAAAGAAAATCCTATATGCAATTTAAATTCCGTGTCGAGCATGTTTCTGGTACTAACTGTTTCACTAACTTTTATGGAATGAGATTAACAAACGACAAAGTCCAATCTCTTGTTGTTAAATACCATACCTTAATTGAAGCTGTTGTAAATGTAAAAACCACTGATGGTAAGTATTTCTTCTTTTTCTTTTTCTTTTTCTTTTTTTATTCCTTCAAGAAATTTATTTAATAAAGAAAAGCACTCGAGAATTCAACAAAAAGAAAAAATAGATGAATTATTGTTTTTTTTTCTTTTTTCTTTATTTTTTTGTTTTTTCAAAACAATATTTATCAAATGATCTTTAGAAAAAAAATCATAAAAACAAAGTGAACTTCAAAATTTGGGATTGTTTTTCAATTTTTTTTTTGATTGATTAAAAAAAAAAACTTTTTTTGGATTTCTTTTACTTTTTTTTGTTGCTTTATTTTTTTTTTTTTTTGGTTTTAGCTCTCAATCTTAAAATAAACTCTTTCTCCTTGAAACCTTTTCTAATTTTGACCTCAATAACAAAATATAATAATTACTTTTATTCTTTTCCTTTCAAAATCCACCAACAACAAACAATAAACAAAAAACAACAAACAATAAAAAAAAACAAACAACCAAACCTCTACAAAAATAATTCCTATTAATCCAAAGGCTATACTGTCAGAGTCTTCTGTATTGGATTTACAAAAAAAGATCGAAACCAAGTCAAAAAAACATGCTATGCGCAAAGCTCACAAGTAAGAGAAATTAGAAGAAGAATGGTTAACATCATGATCAAAGAATCAAACTGTACACTAAAGGAATTAACTCTCAAACTGATTTCTGAATCTGTCCCAAAAGAAATCACAAAGCAATGCCAAAGTGTTTTCCCATTACAAAATGTCTATCTGAGAAAGATGAAAGTTTTAAAAACACCAAAGGTTGATGTTGACACAATCCTTAAATTACATGGATTTGAAACAAAGAAAAAAAAAGAGACTGGTAAGAAAGTCAATAGAAAAAAAAAGAAAAGAGGTGGTAATAAAAAGAAAAAAAATTAATTGGCTTATTTGGATTTATTTACTTTTTTTTTTATCACAAACCAAAACAAATCACACAATTTAGCAATCCGCAAATTTTTTTAATTTGTAATTTTTTTTTTTTATTTTTTTATTTTAATTTAAAATAATCTCAAGATCAGAATATTGATCTTTTAAATTTTATTAAAATAATTTGTTTTTTAACAGTACATCTAAAATTGAATTCCCAAAGATAGAAATAAAAAAATTTATAATATTTTAAATTTTTTGAGATTTTTTTTTTTGTTTTAGGATTGTTTAAATACCACGATTCCATTGTTAATATTGACAAATAATCTTTATAGGAACTTGGACTAAGAAAAGATCAAACAGGGATTGTAGAATTGCCCAAACAAATCTCAAAAAACACCTTTCGAAATTTTTTCTTATTATTCTAGTATTTATCTTTTCTTAAAAAATTAAATTAATTTATCAATACAGTAGTTTTAAAAAAGTGAGGACTGTATTTAAAAACTTTTCTCAAGTTTTTGATTATAAAAAAGTGAAAAACTTTTCAGAATTAAAACTTTTTGAAATTTTTCTGTTTTAGTAAAGTGAAGGATCAACCTTTAAATGTGGTGTAGAGGTTGGAGTGCTAAGAAAAATAACCTTTGTAAAAATAGTTTTCACTTTATAAAAAGATAAAACTTTAAAAAATTTGCAATTCGAACAAAATCATATAAAAATAAAATTTTTACTTTTTTAAAAAATGCTATAGATAGAGTTTTGTGGATTATAATTTAAACCTTGAAAAGTTAATTTAATTGATAATTGGTTATCAAATTCATCAAAAATTTTTGAAATAATAAAATTCCTATTTCAGATACAAACAAACAATGAACTAATTTAAAATAAATATACATTCCCCTAATAGGTTTAATATAATCTTTTAACAATGGGTATTTCATTATTTTTGTAAATAATGATTGAATATAATTCTTTTTTTTTTTTTTTTCAATGTTTGGTCACTTTTTTCATGAATATTTGATATTTTTGTGAAATAAAATTATTTTTTTGATTATTCCATCAGAATTTTATTAAAATAAGCCCCAATTAAAAATTTTTAACACACCAAAATTCGATTTGTGAAAAAAAAAACTTATTTTATCAATTCAAGAAGATATACCAAATTAGAACCATTCACTAATTGAAATGGTAACACTTTTTTATAAATTACAATACTCGCAAAACAATAAATAAATAATTATCAATGCAAATAAATCATGGGTGTGTTAAAAATTTTGGAGAGAGCAAAACAAAAAAATATATTAGTAAAATTTGTTTAAATTCTATGAGGAATATTGATCGATCAAAGTTTAGATACTACCCACTAATTTTATTTGAGTTCTTCTATTTGGAACAACTTGACTTTAACATAATATCAATGGTTGAATAAAATTTTTCATCCAATGAAACAAATTACTTAATTCAAACAATGAAATTTTAACAAAAAATAAAAAGATTAAAAAATGATTTTTCATATTTTACAAAAAGCAAAATTATTTCCAATTTCAATGAAATTGTATTATTGTGATTGTTTGGAACGTTTTAGCTGTGTGGAAAATTTTGAATTTTAGTTTATATTAAAAATAAATGTGTGAATATTTCATAAAATTAGTTTATTATTTTCTTGATCACTATGAATCAATAAATAAACATTTCTTACAACTTTACAAAATAATCGTAAATATTTTTCCATTTTTTTTTTTTTTTCATTTTTTAGTAATTAACAGAGGTTTATTCAGTTACATCTTTAAAATTCACTAAATTACAATTATTTAGACACATTTTAAACACTTGAAAGAATAAAAATACACTTCTTTTTCGAAATACCTTATATACATACATATATATATATATATATAATGACTCATATATTATTTGGCAACTTTTTAACTATTTTCGTTTTTATTGAGGATTTCCCCTTTTAAATTTCAACAAAATAATCTTCAATCATCAAATTCGTTTATTTTTTTTTGGTAAGCTGAAAATTCATCTTCAAATTGAAAAAATTAACCAATTTTTTTGTTTGGTGGCACAATTGTATAAAAAATTGAAATAGAACAAAATAATATAGGTTTTGATGATAACATATATTATCATGATATTAACAATTAAATCACAATAGTATTTAAAAATAGCGATTTGTCCAACTTTATCATGAAAAATCGTAAAATCGCGATATTCCATCTTATTGCAAGAAAATATTTAATGTGAAAAAATGAAAAATTATTGTTTTAATTTCAATTGATAAAAAATCTCTTGACTTTTACAAAAGTCTTGATACTATTACAATAAATCTTTCCCCCTTTAAAAATGTTAGAAAGTGTTTACAAGAGTTATGAATTGTCTTCAAGTGTTTGAAAGTTTTGAAAGACAGAAACCTTTTCTCAACGGTATGAGTTTGTTTATTGTGGAAAAGTAAAATTTTTTTATTTCCATTTTTTTTTTTTAACAAAATATAAAATCTCAAACAAATTTTATGGTTTTACTAATAATTACCCATTTCAAATATACACTTAAAAATAAAATAGATGTGTTTTTTTACAATGGACTTATTACCTTCACAATTTTAAATAACCTCAAAAGAAAAACGAGTAATTTTCCTTGTTATTTGTGATCGGTCAAATAAAAGCCCATAAACTCTAGTTGAGTTTTATGGCCAATACAAATATGCTCAAAGAATTAGTATAAGAATAAAAAGAAGACAAAAATGGTACAAAAAATCTAAATAATAGGTAATCATCAGGCTAGGTTGTTGTAAAATCTTTTGAAAGGTTCTCCAACTCCTTTTAGCTTTCCAAGAATATTGAAAATGTTTTCACTCAAGAACAAATTCTATAAAGAATGAGGTGAGGGGTATGTTGTAATAGAAGCTAATTATTCAAGGAAATTTCCCTCACCACATTGACTGAGAAATTATTAATTTATCTTTAGTTCTTATTGTTGTTGATCTTAAAGGATCTATAGTTTTTTCAACCAAATAAAATGAAAACACAATAAAACTCTTTAATCTGATCCTTGATTGAATCTAGTATCTTTTTTGTTGTTTTTTCAAAGTATAACTTTTAATCTTATAATCTATTTTTTGATCAAAATAAAATTTCATTAAAAAAATATTGCTCGATTACCACCAAAAAATATCAACAATTATATCACGATTACTTTTTAATAACGATATGTTGGCATTTATCACGATTTTAAAATAATTATCGTGATTTTTTAGAATATTGCAATTTTTTAAATTATCACGATAATATTGAATTAATGCGATTTTCTGATATATCACGATTTGATAGAAAATTATCGCGATTTTTGTAACTTTTTCGTTAATTAAGCATGATATCATCAAAACCTCTATTTATTTAGTTATTTATTTATTTATTACTGAAGAGATAAAATTACAAAAAGTTTCATATTTGTACTGTTAGAGAAATTTCTTTAATAAATTATCGATATTTTATATAAACACAATTTACAATTATTGTTATAAAAATAATAATAAAAAAAAAAAAATAAAATCAAATACTCAAAAATAGATATATATAAAATAAAAAACCTTTTTATTGATTTTTTATTATTTGGGAAACTTTAAATAAAAAAACTCTTGATCTGGGAGAGTATAAAATAAATCCGGAATCAAAAAAAGATAAAATTTTTTCAAAAGAAAATGAATATTTATTTTATGCCCAAAATTTAATTTTAAGTTCGAAACAAAAAGATAATTTTACTCTAAAAATGGAATACAATAAAGAAAGAAAATATAAAATATAAATTTGTTTTTCATTTTTATCCTGATTGGTAAATTTTTGAAAGAATTTGGTCTAGAATTTGTTATTGCCAGTATTCTGATTTTGATTAAATTTCCGATTCTGATTATGAACATTAAAAATTGATGAAGTGAAAGTTTCAAAAAATTGGTTGGTAAGTATTCGGTTATTATTCTCAAAGAGGAGGTTGTTGTTATGAAATGGAGAAACAAGATTTTGAAAAATGTTCGAATTGAAAAAATTCTGAAAATTTCCTTTGAGTTCGTTTCGGAGTATGGCTATTTCTTTACATAAATGCTCATTTTCTTTACTTAATTTTCCAAATTGATCTGAAAGCTCGTTATTCTTTTCACGAAGTTCTTGGGTTGCAGTTTCCAAATTAGAAATGTAAACTTTTTTTCTTTCACGACTCTTTTTCGCATTAATCCTATTTCTTTTGAGTATAATCTTTCGTCGTGCGTCTTCCGTGTTCTTTTTTTTTTTCTTCTTTTTCTTCTTCTTTTTCTTATGTTTTTTTTTATTCTTTTTCTTTTTACTCCAATTACCACACTTAATTTGGTCCTTTTCTTTACGTTTTTTTGTGTTGACCTTGATGGGTTTTGTTGAGAAGATTGTGATAGGTTTGCTGTTTGGCTGTGCTATTTTGATCAGCACTTTTCTTTTTTTAAAACCTGATTTGACTATCTTAGATCTCTTCGAGACCTTCTTATGACAACTATCACTTTTACCTCTTTTAACTTGAAACTCTGATTCTTGTTCTGGGTCTTGCTTTAAGTGTGTGATTTTTGTTTGGCTTTCAAGATCACTTTTGTTATTTGAAACGGCTTTGAATTTTAATGTACTTTCATTTGTACAACTTCTTGTAGCTAGAATTAAATCGGATCCTAATCTTTCACCTTCAAGTATGCAATTCACTTGGCCTTGTTGTTGATCGTTGTATTCCGAAGCAAGCTTCCTCTCATTAACTAAGGTTTGGGTATGTTGTTTTTTTTTCGAGCAAATTCCCAAATCATTGGTTTTCTTGAGATCACAAATAATCGTTTTATTATCGTCGTCACTCTGAGTAAAATCAGATTCTTGAGAACGAAAAGAGTTAGAGTTAGTGTTAAAGTTGGTGTTCACGTTAGTTGGAATGCTGGGTTTTGATTTTGATGGTTTTTTGGTTTTAAATTCGACTTTTAGTTGTGTTAATTTGTTATCAGATGACTCGAAGTTTGTATTCGGAAAAAAAATGTCAGATAAATTAAAACTTGGTTCACAAATTGCATCAAAGAGTTCTTGATCTAAATTGGACGAAAATATATCATCAAGCATTTAGAATTTAGTTTTTTGAATTTTTTTCAAAATATTTTATTTTATGAAAAGTGGTTGTTGGGATTATGAAAAGAATTGAGAAAAAAAAGAAAAAAAAGTTGAGGGGAAAGGGAAATTTAAGACATTTTAAAAAATTATTAAATAAATATAAAAAAAATGATCCGATCTGCCAATTCAAATTATTAAATTCCTTTTAATGTTTGACTGACGTCACTCAGTAGGAAGAGAAAAACAATAAATTGCCTCATACTAAACTTTATCGATATTAAAAATCAAGAATTTAATCTTAGATCTTTCAAATCTATGTTTGATTTAAATAAAAACAACAATAATTTTTTTTTTATTTTTTTCTTGTTATAATATTCTTTGTCTTTTTTTATATGTTAACAAACTTTGAGATCATATTCTTCCAAGTTGAGATTTCAATGTTGGTTGATAATTAGTTCGTTTTTTAAGAACATTATTTATTTAGTCCATATCCAAGAAACAAGGTGTAGATTGTTTTAAATAGATCTGTTATCTTTTCAGAATTGAAAAAATTATTAATATTGATTTACTTTTAAGTTGGCTGTTATTTCTTTAAATTGTTTTTTTTCTCTTTCCTCTAAAAAGTTTTAATATCATCTTTAAAACATTGGCTATTCTAATTTCACTCCTTTTAGATTTTGAAAATTGAGTTTGAACGAAGATTGGTGTTTAAATAAATTGATTTAATTCAGGACGAAAAAAATTATAATTAATGATGTAACATGATGTTGGATTTCGTCATTTTTTGTTTATTTTACATCATTTGAATCTGAAAATATACTTTTTCTTTAATTTCCCAAAAGAAAATAGTTAAGTAAACTTAACTTTACTATTCAAGCACCATCTTTATATCTATAATATTTTTTTTCAAAAAAAAGTATGAAAAAAGAAAATTTCTTTGGTGCTTGAATTTGTTAAATTCAAAAACAGAAAAGATGATTGATTAAAAAAAGAAATTTTGAAAATAATCTTTTAAAGGTTGAGTCATTAGATTTAACAATAATTTTCTGAAATGGAAAAAAAAAATTTGGAATTGTTATAAGAGCCTAACAACAATCAAAAACTATCCAACATGTGAAGTGGGATTAATTTCCAAAAATCAACAATCAAAAAAGAATGTATTTTTAGAAAAAAAAGTCAAAGAGAGACACTCAATTATTAATTAGAATTGTTAAAATATTAAAATTTTGAAAGCAATTGTCTTAGTTATCATAAGTTTAATATGGGTTGTTGTAAAAAAAGAGAGTTTTTGCATTTTTCAAGATAAATAAAGAGTTACATGCACTTCTCACAATTAAGTTAAAGTAAATATAATATTCAATTCTTTTAATAAACTAATAATAATTTTAATCAATTAAATTGTTTGGTAAATACAAATAATTTGTTCGAAAAATGATTTTTTTTTAGATTTTTAGGTGTTTACCCAACGATTTTAGTTTGATTAAAAACAAATTCAAGCTTTTAAATAAAATGGATGTTTCGTTAACTATTACCAAATTTTGGATAAATGTATGAAACTTTTTCTTTAAGGGACTAGTCTCTATTAATTTTTTTTTGTCCAATAACTAAATAAGGAATCCTTATGTTGAAATATGCTTATAATTGAAAATAGACAGGTTTTTTCAATGTTATAACTTTTAGTTCTTGTTTTTATAAAATTTTACAATTCTGTCAAAAAAAGTGACTTTTAAAAATTTTTTTTAAAAAAATATCTAAAAGGATGAGAATTTTTTTGATTAATTTTGGATTTAATTATTTTCTCAAAAATAATATTTATTCTCATTTTGAAAAACGAAAAAATAATTTAAAACTAGTGAATATTTTCTCTTTCACTTCTGTTCATCCAACTTGACTCTATAAAGAACCCAATTTGTTTTATCAAAAATTACTTTTTTAAAAAATAGTTCTTATTCTTTTCTTTGATTTTTTTTGACTCTGACAAAAACTTTTGGAATGATAATTTGGGAACACTTAAAAAAACTTTAAATTCAACAAAAACAAAAGAATGTAAACTCAAAAAGTAGATTCATGAAAAAAAAAGAATGATGCAAGAAAAGAAAGAAAATATTTTTTTAAGAGTAAAGCATATATTGTATATTTTTTTCGAATCAAACTGTTTTTTCATGCAAATCCAAAAAAACCTTTTCAGGTTTATTTTTCAAACTATTTTTTGTAGGCCTTCCACAAACATAATAAAGTTTGGCTTTCTTGCTCATATTTTTTTTTATTTTTTGTATTTTTACGAAAAGTTGAAAAAAAGCAACTTTCAAAAAAGTGAAAAAAAGGAAAAATATTTTATTTCTATAAAAACAATAACTAAATTTAATGAATGTCATTTAGCGAGATTTCATTACTATACTAAGAAGTTTTTCACTTAGATTTCAAATCTAAGTAATTGGCAAAAAAAATTCTAAATCTCTATTAAATTTAGCTAAAAAAATCAAATATAGACTAGTCCCTTAAATCAAAAAATTGTAAAAACTCTATTTTTTACAACATTCATATTAAAACTTGTGATAATAAATACAATTAATTTCAAAATTATATATTCTAACAATTCTAATTGGAAATTGAGTGTAGTTCTTTAGGAGCTTTTTGAGATCTCTGTGACTTTTTTTTTTCAAGTTTTTTTCTTTCAAATGAGATATTTTTTTCTCAGGAATGTTACTAAATCCTTACTTTGTCAAATATAAAGATGCTAAAATCTAACCAAAAATTAGATTAAACCGAATTAAATTGATTGTGAACCTTTAGAAAATAATTTGTTATAAATTGAAGAAATTTTGCCCTTCGGAATTTTAAGAATGTAAGTACCTTTTAACATTTTGAAAAATTTTAATTGTGTTAACCTTACTGAAAAATATTTTTTGAGTGCTCCCAGATATTGAAACTTTAAACCAAAACAACTTTCACGAGTCTATTCGTGAAAAGAAAGCGAACCCAAAGTAATTCAGAGTTGAATCTTAAATTTTTCTATTTTTTGAACAATTTTTATTTTTTGATTCAATTTTTGGTTTTATTAAATTTTGTTTGGGATCTAGAGTGGTGTTTATACGAACCATTGAAATTAATCAAACAGTAAACCAAAAAAAATATACCCGAAAAGGTGTACATTTAAAACAAATATTTTATTTTAGAAGACCAAACACAACAGATCACCATTCCAACTAAATTTGTTGAAATCGAAAATGAAAAAAAAAAAAAAAATTGATAAAAGCCTATTTTCGAAGATTTTTTTTCTTTATCTTCTTACTTTGCTTGAATAAAAACTATTTTTTCCATTAATCTTTCACCCCATTACTATTTATTATTATTTTAAAAAACCTTTTGTGACAAATTTACTTTCAAAATTCTTTTTTCTAATATTTTTATCAAACAAAGCCCAAACAAAGAATACTATTTCAAAAATTACAATAAAGGGGTTGAATTCTTGTAATCAAAATACAGTTACCAAAGGTTTCAAATCAAAATAATTGAAAAAAACAATAACAAATTTCAATCAGATTCAGAATTTTTATTGAGTTCTCATTTTAATGGAAAATAAATGATTATAAAATCAAAAAAATTTGTCCAATAAACCCTTATTCTCTAGAAGAATTAAAAAAATCTCTGATTTTCTAAATCAAGACTAGAATTAGATGAATTAAATGAATATATTATTTTTAAATTCATTTTGGAAATTCTTTAGAAATAAACACTAATTATTTCTCAAAAATTTTCCAAACAAAATTATTTTCATAAAGAATCAAAAATAAAACCAAATTAAGAATAAGTAATTGTGTAAAATTTTATCGATAAGATCAAGTAATAAATGATTTTTATTTATTTTTTTTTGATTAATATTTTCATTTTTTTAATTTCCATTTTTTTATTGGTTTGAAAATATCTTCTACTCGGATATATTCTACTCTAATATTTATGAAAACATCAATACATTTGGCTATTGAAATGATTTGAAGCATTCAGTTTCACATAAATGGTGGCACTTAAAAAATGAAAAATTTACTTACCCCCTTAAAAAAAAGAAAGAAGTAATTTTTTTTTTTAGTAAATTTTGATTTTTTGAATTGAGAATTCTTTTGAAACTGTTTTTTGTTAATTGGATTTAATTGTTGTTATTGGAATCCTCTTAAAAACTTTTTTTTTTGCTAGTTTAATTTAGTCAATCGAAAGAAGTGTAATTTCAATATACCCTTTTTAGGTTTCAAGTCACTACTTGAGTATGGAGCAAATTCACAGTAAAAGACTAGATCCTTAACAAATGAATTATAAATTTGTTAATAAACGTAAATTGGACTAGTTTTAATTTTTATAAGCTAAATTTCAAAAATAGGGTCATCATTAGTATTTTCTAAATTATTGGTACAGTCAGTTTCACTTTTAAGGCACAAACTTTCAACGAAATTTAAGGCACAAAAAAATCTCAAATTAAGGCACAAGATTTCGAATTTTAATTTTTACAATTTATTTTTACTAGAATCTGAATTTAGTGCCTTAATTTGAGATTTTTTTTGTGCCTTAAATTTCGTTGTAAGTTTGTGCCTTAAAAGTGAAACTGACTGTATGTGTGTTGTGTTAACCAAATGTTCTGAACCCAATATCTTTTAAAAGTCATTATTGAATATTTAATATCAAGAAACAATCTTCTTTTAATGAAAATTTCCCAAAGTTGAATTCATTTTTTTGCAATTTTTCTTTCAAAATGATTCCATATTTTTATTTTTATGTTGAATGAACAAGAACATTTTTGAAAACCGTTAATATTCAAGAGATGAGATTAATTAGCATTGGGGAAAGGGATTTAAAATTCAAAGAAAGTAAAACACCCAAGAAGTGTTTGCTTCGAAAACAAGTATCAACCAAATTTGCTTTAATGAGTTACAATGGTTACTTGAAAAGTGAAGAAATAGCAAGATCAAATAAGATCTTCTTTTCTCTTTCATTTGGAGACAATGTGATGAATGTGATCGTATTCATTTTATCTTTGAGTTCTTTGTTGTACATTCAAAAAATTGGTTTTGTTTTCACTTTCTTTTCTTTTTCTTTTTCTTTTTCTTTTTCTTTTTCTTTTTCTTTCTTTTGTTGAGATTCTTTTTATCTTGAAAAAGGTATCAAGGAAAGTTTGGGTTGATACCAAATGGGTGAATAGTAAAAATCTGATACAGTCAGTTTCACTTTTAAGGCACAAACTATCAACGAAATTTAAGGCACAAAAAAAATCTCAAATTAAAGCACAAAATTCAAATTCTAGTAAAAATAAATTGTAAAAAAAAAAATTCCAAATTTTGTGCCTTAATTTGAGATTTTTTTGTGCCTTAAATTTCGTTGAAAGTTTGTGCCTTAAAAGTGAAACTGACTGTAACTCTGATGGAAAGTTGTTTCAAAAGGTTCTTGGAAGCAATGGTGAATCTTAAATGGATAATTTTAAGATGAAAAATCATTTCAAAAATAGGGTCAGATTTATTTTTTTCTTAATGGGTTTCTTTTCTCTATTCTTTTATTAGAAATAATAATTAAAACAGAAAAGGGTGTTTTAGACAGTTATTTTTTAGTTTTAAGTTCTGATTTTTCTGGGTTGAGTTTTGGTATTCACTAAATGAGAAACTACATTTTTTTTTCAATCAAAAATTTGCCCCTATTTTTGAAATTAAGCTTAATTATCAAATCCTTTAAAAGATCTCTAATTATTCTCAAAAAACAGCACCCCTGAAAATAAAATTTACATTATAGAGCAAATTCCAATAAAAATGAAAATAAAAAAATTAAAGATTTTTTATTCTTTATTTGAAAGATATATTTTTTTTTGATCCAAAATTTAATAGTTGGTTTGGAATTGTTTTGGAAAACAAAATAAAAGAAAAGTAAAATAAAAAAAATATTAGGCATAAAAAAAAGAATATTATTAATAATAATAATATATTAAATTTTCTGAATAATATATTCAATTGAAGAAGAATTATTTAAAATTTAATATTTATAATCATAAAATGCTTTTGTTTGAATACAAAAAAAAAATGAAAATAGATAATTTCTATTAGTATTTATTTTTTCTTGTTTTTATTTTCAAGATCTTTGATCATTTCGAATAATTTTAAGGAGAAAAAATCATCCATTTGTGAAATAAAATCAAGTATATAGGACAAAGGGAATTCAGCATTTTTGGAAAATATTTTATTATTTTGTTTGATGATGGGAAAAAATTGTGTTGGAAGAATTTTTTTAATTTGAGGGTCAATTTCCTTATCAAAACTCCAAGCGTCATACAAATAGTTTAAAATTGTTTTGAGGTACTTTTCACCGTTCTTTTCCAAATCTATGACTGAATTGTGTTTATAAATTGAATTTATGGAAAACGATTGAAACAATTCCCAAGAAGATTTGATTTTGTTTGTTCGTATTTTAAACTCGTCGAAGGCAGAATCGAGTAGATTATCGAAAAATTTGTGTTCCATTATTTGTCGATATTTATTACAGAATTGGTAATAGGCGACCCAAATGAGATCATTAATTAGAATGGCTCTCTTTTTTGAGATATGATGGCCAACATCCATATATTTTCTTTTCCATCGTTTGTGCTCTTCCCTTTGGTTCATTGGGCTCTGCTTGGTGGAAGTCGGCTTAAATTTTGGAAAGTTCGATTTTGATATTTTGATTGGAGATATTTTTTTGAAGGTCTTTGATTTTTCCGATTCCTTTGGCTCGTTTAATATTTTTTCTCTGATATCTGATTCAAAATAGGCAATGATGCATTGGCTCTCTTGGTGAAGGTTTTCATAATGCTCGGAGATTTGCTGCTCATTAATAATGTTGCTTTTAAATGCATCCTCCATATCCATCACATTATAGCAAATGTCGTCAGACGCCTCAACAAGAAACGAGAGCGGGTGTCTATAAAACCCGTCTTTGCCCTTTAAAGACAATTTGGTGAAAATTCTTTCAAAGACCTTTCTGTCTCTTTCAAAGTATCCCGATTTTAACTTTTTTAATTTCCTTTGTTTAAATTTCTGATAGGGATCCAATTTTTCTTGATTATTTTGTTTCGTTTTTGTCTTGCTCTCGACACTGCTTTTATTATTGGTTTTATTATTGCGATTAATGTAATTTTCACATTCCTTTGTACCCCATGGGTATTTAACAGTGGACGCAATTGTTGAGTAGGACAAATACAACCCTCTTCTTTTCCCAAATTGTGAAGCAATGATCCTGAAGGTGTTGGAATTTCCTTCAAAATATAAATAATCAATTATTTCTTTTTCTAACAAAGAGACACTACTGCCTATCTCTTTTTCGAAAGTATTTTCTTCGTCTTCGTCTTCGTCTTCGTCTTCGTCTTCGTCTTCGTCTTCGTCTTCGCCTTCCTCTTCCTCTTCCTCTTCGTCTCCGAAAAGAAAATTTGAAACACTTTGATTTCTTTGCTCATTGCCTTTGTCTAAACATTGATTAAGTTTTTGTGTTAATGGATTTATTTTGACTTTTTTCTCATTAGAATTCTCATTGTCCTGTTGACTTGTGTTTTTTTCTTTTTTAACATTGAATTTCTCTTGATCCTCTTGAATTTTTTTCCAAAAACGTTGAATAACCGTTTCGCCGGAATGCCCAAATGGTGGGTTTCCGAGATCATGGGCAAGACAAGCTGCACTGACAATTTTATCAATTTTTTTAAATTTTTTCTTCAGCTTTTTATTAGATTTGGGATTATCAGGTGGATGGTAGACTGTTTTTAACGCTTGTTTAACTAACTGCCCAAGCGACCTCCCAACAGAGTTTGTTTCATAGCTGTGTGTCATTCTATTATGAACCAAAGTATTTAAATTTAAAGGAAAGACTTGCGTCTTTTGTTGCATCCTTCGGAAATAATCGGAAAATAGGATCCGATCATAATCCCTTTGGAAAGTTGTTCGGCCTTCTTGTTCAAAGCGCTGTGGTATATCCCTTTCGGAAGAAATCAAATTCAACCATTGATCATTATCAGATCTTTGGTATTCTAATACTTTTGGTTGTTTTTTGTTTTGTTTGGTTTTGTTTTGTTTGTTTTTGTTTTGTTGGTTTTGTTTTGATTTTATTTTGATTTTGTTTTGGAACAGAAAAGGGGTGCGTTTTGAGTGGCTTATGCTTTTTTGAAAAATTAGAAGAAAAAGGATAATTTATGTTACTTACACTGACTTTTGAAAAAAAATTGGGAATAATTTTTGTGATTGTTATTGTTATTGTTTTGATTGTTTTGATTGTTTTGAATGAAAAACGAAAGAAAAAAGTTATAAAACTTACACACCAAAATTTGAAATTCCCTTTTTTAAAATTTTTGTTTTTTGGGTTGTTTTCATAAGTCAAAAAATAAAAAAATGAATTCTTAAACAAATACTTTTTTACGAATTCAAAATTATAAACTCAAAGAATGTATTTCGATAGAATATTATAGAACATGTAATTTTGTTAATTAATAATACTACTTCGGGTTTTATTCTTCTAGAAAAGGGAAAAAAATATTATGTGTTGTTAGGTGTGTAGCTAGTTCAGGATAATTCTTACTAAATAAATTCGAATAGATCTTTTTGAAAAAATATACTGTGAAAGCCCTAATACCAGTATAAAAGTAAAAAATGCCCATTTTTTTCAGTCATTTATTTTAAATTAACTTTTTTTGAATATCTTTTAGTAATAGTTTTGAACCAAGAATTTGACTCGGTTTTAATACTAATCATTTTTACATTTCAGGCAACCTTTTGTTTATGGGTTCTTTGAAAAGGAGATTAAAAAAAATGGCATTTTGTACCTTTATCCTGCTATTGGGGACTAAAATAATAAATTCTTGTATTTGATAATCAAGTTAATAATTATTAGAAAAAAAAGTCAAAAAGAAAAAAAGGTCAACACAATTTTTAATTGCGAACATTAATAGAACCTTAAAATTAAAAGTAAGATCAATTAATAAAAGTAAAAATAAATGATTTTATAATAAATGAATTTATCAGTACAATAACAGTTTTTCTAATACTACTTTTTGGTCTGGATTTTTTTTGGTTTATTTATTATTAAAAATTTATTGAAAACATTTGGCTAATTTTAATTGTAAAATAAAAAGAATAAAATTTTCATTCATATTTCCAAAAAAAATTATTAAAGAATTTAAATAAATCCTCCAAAGAACCCAATTCGAAAAACTAAATTAATGTTTTAAACTGATTTCAAGAACTAAAAAAATTTGAAAGGTTTGATCTGATTTAAAAATCTTTTTTTAGAACGTTGAAGATAAATTTTGTTCCATTTAATTTGCAACAAATAGTAATCATTTTTATTAGGTCATTTTTTAAAAGGCGGTGGTAAAAATTGACTATTTTTGATATCTTCAAAACTACTCTTAGGGATTTTGATAATCAAGGAGATTTAAATTGAATAAAGTTGATTTAATTGAAAATAATATGTGGATAATTCTTTCAAGTTAATTTATCTCTTCTTTGAATTGATCTCACTTTTCAGTTTAAAGGTTCGAAATAAAGTTCATAATTAAAACAATGTTGGGCATTTTTTTTTACTGTTTTTCTTTTTTTTTTCCTAACAACAATTTATTATCGCTTTTTTTTATAGCAAACTTTTATTAATTGAAAAATCAATTCAAAGTCAACAAACCAAATATAGTGATTTGATGTATTTAAAAATTAATATTTAAAACATGACTACATAACTATTACAGTCAGTTCCACTTTTAAGGCACAAAATTTCAACGAATTTTAAGGCCCAAAAAAATCTCAAATTAAGGTATAAATTTTGTAATTTTTTTTTTTTTACAATTTATTTAACTAAAATCTGAATTTTGTGCTTTAATTTGAGATTTTTCTTATGCGTTAAATTTTGTTGAAAGTTTGTGCCTTAAAAGTGGAACTGGATGTATTCCCGAGAAACAAAAATACTCAAAAATTTTTTTAACAACTAAAAAACACTTTTTAAACAATTCCGAAGAAACTCTAGTGCCAATACACTCTGTTTAATGATAAAACTGGACTTTTATTGGAAAATAAACATTTGTTTCGACTGTAAAATATAAAATATGGAAAAGTACAAATTTTGAGGAATAGTATTCAACCCATTTTGTGTAAGGGAATTTTTATCTTAGATGCCTTTATTATTTCTGATCATTTCTAAATGGTATAAACTAAGGAGAGAAAATGTCTTAGTAATAACGAGTTTTAATTGTGTATCATTACTCATAATTTTGTAATCTTAAATGGAATCGAAAAATAACATATTAATAACTCATCGTGCATTCACATACCCTACCCAAGCCGAACCAGAATTAAAATTCGTTTAACCAAAACATATAAACACAAAACAATACAATCCTTACCAAACCCAAACATACACTGGAATACACCTATTCCTACCCTAACAAGTACGAACAATTACTCAAATATACTCAAAAGGTACCAAAAAAAAAAAAAAAAAACTAAAAAAACTTTTCAATAGGAGTCAAAGCAGAGAATTCAAAAAAAAATATTTTGTCTTAAAGGGGGTTTTCGGAAGATAATTCAAAAAAAAAAAATTGTCTCAAAGTAAAATTGTTATTTTAACTATAAAAATTTATCTCTGAACACTGAGGTTTCTTAAAAGTTCTTCAAAAAGTGTTTTTAAGAGAGAAAAAAATTTTCGAGTATTTTTGATTTTCAGCTATTTTCGGGAATATTTCAAACATCCTAATTCAAGATTTTGGAGATGTGGCAAGATAAAAAATGAAATTCAAATTTTAT
The DNA here is from genome assembly GCA_027625915.1 of Anaeramoeba flamelloides. Lineage (NCBI taxonomy): Eukaryota > Anaeramoebidae > Anaeramoeba > Anaeramoeba flamelloides. The sequence continues at coordinate 1,839,227 of JANTQA010000032.1, read as the reverse complement.
AAAAATTCTAAAGTTAATGGGACCGTAACGAATAGAAACTTGCGGTTTTATTTTTAATTTCCCTGCTAGCAAATTTATGCTGCCTGTGTAAGCAAATCATGAAAATGAAATAAAAAAAATAATTTTGTTTAATTCAAAATTATTAAAGGTTTTTTACAAATTTTATTCTTTTATTTAAATATTAATTTATTTTCGAAAGCTAAATGATAAATAATTTAATAATAAATAATACCAAATAATGAATTTTTTGCGATTGATTTTGATTAATTTTTTTTGATTAATTTTTTTTTTGATTAATTTTTTTGAATGAAGGTTTTTAATCTTGCTTTTTTTTCAACCAATCTTTAAAGCTTTTTTTTAAATACCAAATCTGACCAGCACCCACAATAATTATTAAAAAGGTTAAACAAAAGCTTGAATAAAGGACCCGAGTGTTGGTACTTTCTGAAGTGTTTCGATGCACTTTCTCACGGGTTTTTAAGTAATCTAAGAGTTTGTTAATGTATAAAAGATCGTCTGCAAGAAACCCTAATCGATCACCAAAGTTGTCGATCTGCTGGAGTTGATCGTTGCTTAAGATTCCTGTTTCTTTCGTGAGATCTTGGAATTTTAATGGCAATCTTGAGTAAATGTAAAGGTTGATTTCGTTATTCTTTGGTTGGTTCGAAAAATTTTTATTTGAAAAACAAAACGAATATTCAGAAATTTGGGAAGAAACAAAGGAGAATGATGTTTCTTGGATTTTGTTTTTTTGAAAAATGGTGTTGTTGTCGTATGAAGAGATCTTTTTTTTTTTTTTTTTTTTTTTGTGTTGTGTATGTTAATTTTGTAATTGAAAGATTTTTTTTTTATTTTTTAATTAGTTTTATAAGCAAGAAAAGAAAAGAAAAGAAAGAAAAAAAAAGATTAAAAGAAAAAAATAGAAGTTTTAAAGAAAGAACCAAATCAAAGACAAAAAGGAGAAAGTTACATTAAGACTAAAAAAACTATTTCGATCGCTCATCGCAACACAATCTAAGTTTACTTTTGTATTATTTGGAAACTTTTCATAGAAGCACTGCTCTGAATTTCTTTTAAGATTGAATCTGAAGCACGTTGTTTGAAGAATGAACAATAGGATTAGAACTAGTTTACTTATTTGCATCAATTAGAAAAAGTTATTTTTCTTTTGTTGACAAAAGAAGATAAAAATGAAAAAACATATCAGAGAAAAATTCCATAAAATTAAAAAGCTTAAAACTTCGATGATGATCTTTCTTAAACTCACTTTTAAAGGATTCACAAAACCAAATATGACTTTTTCGAATAATTGTTTTATCAAAAATATACTCTCAGTTCTTTATCATTGGGAAATAAAACGAAACAGGAGAAAAAAGTTCAAGATGATATTTAATTGGTAATATTTTACGAGCCTGATAACAATCAGAAAAACCAATTAAAATAAGAAACAAATTAACTTTATCAAATATTTCATTACATTATTGTCACTCAATTCAATACTGGTATTTGAGTGATAAATTCGAAACAATTTTGACTTCATGTTCCATATTTTTCTTTTGATAAACAGTGTTTTCAAACAAGTAGATTGTGATTTATGTCTCTATTTGAAAAAGAAATTGAAAATGTAGTGAAAATTTTTCCCCATTTAAAAATCTAATATCAAAAAACAATTTATACACATAATAATAAATATATACTAAACTATTGAATTTTTTAATAGATTTCAATTAATTTCAGAAAAAAAATAATTGGAAATTCTATAGTCAATTTCACTTTTAAGGCACAAACTACAACGAGAATTAAAGCACAATAAAAATCTCGTTTTAAGGTACAAAATTTTGGATTCTAGTAAAATAATTTGTAAAAAAAAAATTACAAATTTTGTCACTTAATTTGAAAATTTTTTTGTACTTTAAATTTTGTTGAAAGTTTGTGCCTTAAATTTGAAACTGACTGTAATAATATTAGAATAATATCCCCTTTAAATTCAATTTAAAGAATTTCGATGAAATTTGGGCCAAGGGTTTATGAAAAAAATCCACAAATTTTCATTAAAAATCATTATATGCTTTTTTCCATGAATTTTTTATAAATCATCACTACAATTCTTGGGAAATATTCATTTGTTTTTTATCAACTTTTCAACTAATTCAAGAACAATTGAAGAGTAAAAATAAATTAACGCTCTATAAGAAGTACTCTATCATATATGAAAAAAAAATAATTTTATTTATCATTTTTATCAATTACTTTACATCTAAATTGTGTTTATAAATACAGTAATTTCCACCTTTAAGACACAAAATTTTAAAGAAAATGCATGAATAAAAAAAATTAAAATAAAGGGTTAATATTCCATCTCTAGTAAAATTTTTATATATAAAAACATTAAAAATAATATTTTAATTTGAGATTTTTTTCAGAATAAATACAGTTGAAATTCTGTCCTTAAAAGTGAAAATGACTCTGAATAAAAATGAATAATTTATATTAAAATGTTATACAGTTTTTAATTTAGCTTAATCTGATTTTTCTCTTAATTTCTGAAAACAAATTTCATATTTTAATTTTATTCTTTTTTTAGTTGTTGTTTTAGAGATTTGCTTTTTCTTGTATTTAGAGTTTATATATAATAGAAATTTTGCTTTATTTAAATTCGTTTTACAACTTATTTTGTATTTTTAATTCTTCTTCTATCAAAAAAAAAAAAAATCAATAAATAATAAATGGATATATTACCTAACAAAATAAAATATTAAAGAAAATATCAATGAATAAAAAGAAATTTGAATATTTCAAGTAGCAAAAAATTCGGATCACTGATTTATGAAGATTTTTCATTCTTTAGGTCCAAAATCTTTTTTATGTAATAATTCTATTTATTTTGTCATTATATTCTATTTATTTTTTTCGTATATTGAAATGTATATCTTTTCAGTTAAAAAATCATAAAAAAAGAACTATTTGCTTTGAAATTTCAATATTTTTTTTTACATTCATCTTAATTAATATTTTATATTTCCTCATTGTTTATTTTATTGCAAAAATTTTCTATACACGTTTATTTGAAATAAATTAGTACATCCATTTGAATATTTCAATTATGATTCATTCAATTCCATAAAAAGTTAATAGATTTTTAACTCAAATTTCATTTTAAATCTTTAAATTTTTATTCAAAATTAGTCTGAAAAACATCTTATTTGATTTTTATGTCTATATAATTGTTTATTGTAATCAGTTTAAGGATTTTGAAGATCTCAAATATAGTCAATTTTTTCAATAAGATTTGCATTGAATGATAAATCAAAGAAAAACCCATACTAAAAGATAATTTTATTCAAAAAATTTCATTGTGTTGAATCCCCCATTTGGTTTTAAATCATTTATTTTTTATTTGTTTAGCAGATATTATATTTCATATTCAGTCTGGTCATTGTTTATGATTAAAAATCAAGCAAACTTTTTTATCCCTATTTCACAATTTTTTTCACCAATTGTTTATTGGAATTCAAAAATGAAAGATTTGTATTTTTTAAAAGTTCATTCGTTTTTAGAAAATAAAGTTTTATCTTCACCTAAAATAACCAGGCTATTATTTAAAAAAAAAATATTCAGTAAGTATGTATCCATAACATCCACTGATATTTAAACCTATAATAGTTTATTAAAAATTATATATGAGATCTTAAGTACGAGTTTCTCCATTTATTTCATAAAAAAAAAAAATCTCCTGTTTTTAGTAATATATTACTATCCTAGCCCAAACACCATAATATCTCAAAATACCCAGGAAATCCTATTTATCTAAACTAGATTCCAAAAATTTGGACACAGTATAAACAGTGGAAAGAACATCATTACTACACTTTAATTTCAATTTGTAATAATTTTGATTTTACAAACTATTTCATTTTTTGTCTTTTTAGTTTTAGTTTGCATTTCCATTTTTCCAATTATGTAATCTGTTTCCTTAGTTCTGAAATTTTTTTTAGATGGTTGATAAAAGGTTAGTGTTGAGTTTGTTTAATTGGAAAATAACATACAATTGGACGATGGTATCTTATCATTTGATCGATCAACAATTGTTGGTGTAATTTCCACAAATTTACCAATGCATGTTTTGTTCAGCTCGTTTCATTATTTTGGACACACCTGTTTTTATTTTTGAGTTTTATATTTTTTTCTTTGATTTGGATTAAAATGATTACTTATTAAAACATTTATACTGGGTAATTTAAATGTTTTTTTATATTACGTTTGTAAAAATACAATAAATTAGGTTTTTTTTTGCCTATTTTTGATTTTGTATGTGTCCAAATTTTTGGGATGGGGTTTAGTTAATTGAAAATATTAGTTTAAATTAATAAAAAAACTTGATAATTTCGATAATTGAAGTTCTAATAATTCAAAATAAACAAAAATACAGCAATTTTTATTTCTAAAATCTAATTTAAAAGGGAACATATTATAATTTTATTAATCAAAAAATAAAAATCTTTTAATTTTTTTTTATTATTACTGAAGAGAGGTGATTCAACAAAAATTACCTCGTGTTTGCCATTAGGTTTTTTTTACTTTTTAAAATAAACAGAAAATTTTGAAAATTTTCGGTTTATTCTAAAAAGTATAAAAAAACCTAGGCACTTTTCGTAATGTTTTTTTGTAATTTAAGAAATTAAAATAAAATTGAAGAATTTTTTTTTTTATTTCTCAAATTAAAAAAAAACCTGGGCACTAGGTTTTCCAGAATTCAAAAGAATAGAGTAAAAACGAAGATTTTTCTCTATTCTTTTATTTCCAAAAAACAAAATCTAAGTTTCCTCTCTACCAACAAATCTATAACTTATTGAGTAACTATTAACCATACGAAAAGGAATAGTCAATAAATATTTCGAAAATTATTTGTTGGAAGAGAAAAAACTGAAATATCTTCAAAAATCCTCCATTTCTTATTTGGGTTTGTGAAGATGTTTCAGTTTTTTCTCGTCCAACAAATAATTTTCGAAATATTTGTGAATATTTGTATATAAAAAGTTTCATTAATAATTGGACAATAACAGTATTAAAATTTTCCTGATCTTCTTGTAAACACAGAAAACAATAAGGGTACTATGCAATTGTTATATGACCATTTGTTTCGGGGTTAAATAACTAAAATTAACAGACAAAAATAATTTTTTTTGTGACGATAGTTTGAAAAAAATTATAAAAATTGAAACTTTTTTTCAGAGTTTAATAACCGATCAAATTTTTGTTGAAAAGTAATCATTTATTCAATTTAAAAACAAGTTTCAATAAATCAATACATTTTGAAAAAAAAATTCGTTTCGTCCTTTTTCTGGGAAAGTAAACAATCATTTTTTTACAATTCAATTTCTTTTCTTAAATGTCTCATCACAAAAACAAAAATAAAAATAAAAACAAAAAGAAAAACAAAAAGAAACATTCTTCAAACAAATATTCCAAAAGTTATGGTTCCAGTTACAGCTACAGTTCCCGCTCAAGTACAAGTTCCGAGCAATCAATACCAAAAAAAGATAAAAAAAAAAAAAAAAAAAAAAAAAAAAAGAAAATCAAGCTCTTTTGAAAGCATACGAACAGATGAAAATATAATAACAAGTTCGTCACAGTCTGTTTCATCAAATATAACTTCTTCTGAAAGCGAAAGTTCTGAAAAAGAATCTTTACGACAAAAAAAAAAAAAAAAAAAGCTAAAAAAAAGAAAAATAAAGAAATTAAAATCCACCAGATGCAAAAAACATCAAAAAAAAAATTGTAAAAAATGTAAAAAAAAATTAGATAAAGAGTCAGAAAAAACAAAAAAACCACCAAAAAAAAATTTTGACCATTTTTGGAAGAAAACTGATCAAAAAATAAAAAAAATTGAACAAAAACTCAAAGAGAAAAAAAAGAATTTAAAACAAACGAAAAAAAAGAAAAGAAAGAAAAGAAAGAAAAGAAATAAAATAAGAACTAAAATCAAAGAATATGAAAAAACAAAACAAAGGTTGCACAAACAGAGACTAAAAATGGCAATTAAAAAAAGAGATGCTCTTGATAAGAAAATCCAAAAATTTGTCTCTGCAAAGAAGAATTATAAAAAAAAAAAATGTAAAAAACATAAAAGGATTAAATGTAAGAGATGTTATCAAAGATACAAAATAAAGATATCCCAACATCACAATCAATTTAAAAAAATTGAGAAGAAAGTTTCTTTTGAAAAAAAAAACATAAAAAAAACCAAAGCACTAGTAAAGCCAACCTTCAAGCCAACCAAACAATCCCGTAAGGAAAAATGGACGAGGATTTGCTTTTTCATTTCAATCAACAACTCCTTGCTTGAGTTAGGGATTCTTAAAAACTTGAAGAGCCTGATTAAAAAGATCCTTGAAAAGGGCAAAATCTACGTTACAATAATTTTCTCCTTTGGCAAGCATTTTGATAGTGAACACCAAATACCATTCCTGAAGTTTACCGCCGATCTTGGAAAGATCTCCTTTTTCCTTGACGAAATACTTGATTTTATTCGAAATGAAAAGACCAAAGACTCTCAAGCCTTTATTGACCAGCCAAACAAAAACGATTGGATTGGGCTTTACCAAACACCAACTTTCCCGTGGGGTGAAGAAAAAAATATCTTGATCCAGATCAATAGCAACCCTTCTTTGAGCAGAAGCAATGGCCAGATCGAAATAGAAAAAATTTTCAGTCAAGTATCGAGTGAATTTATACAGAAAAAAATTGATTATTATTTTTACCGAATTAATTCCAATTTAGATGACACTCTCATTTCCTTTTTTGATACGATCCACAAAACACAGAGCAAAAAAAAAAAAATATTTATGAAAATTGTTGATTTTGTTGATTCCAAGCAATTTGCAAAAGAAATATTATTGATCTGTAAAAAATCACAATTCGGGAAGGATGCTTTAAAATTATCACCCAATAATCAATTAATTCAAAAACAACTCGGAGACATCCAAAGTTATTCCTCAGACGACAGTATGTATTACCAAACCGAGAGCGAATGCAGGGAGCGCAACAATGGCGGATGGAAGGAATGGCAAAAGGCTGAAGTCTATGTCATTGATGAAAGCCGGTGTAATATCGATGAGATGATCAATAAGGCAAAGCCTGCATATTTTAAGCATCATGATGACAAATATTTTGCGATCACGGATTTCGTTTATCACACGGGAAAGGTTAGAAACATCTATTACCTATGCGATGAGCAAAATCGCCATTATGTTGCCAAAACTTGGAAGGATAGCACTTTAACAAAGAACGAAAAAATCCAATTATGTCAAAAGGAACTTGCCATTCAATATTTGGCAAAGAAACTATCGGGAAAGTTCAATGAAAAAAGGCCCTTTAAAAGTGTAGACTATTTACAGCAATTTATTATCATTTTCCCCAATCTGGAAAGCGATAATGTATATGTTTGTGAGCCCTTTTTAGATTATGATTACCAAACCTTCTCCGACAATATGAGAGAAAATATAGACTCGATCAGTTGCTCATCCATCTTCGGGTATTCCCATTTCACATCTCAGCATACAAATAATAAAATCATCATTACTGGTTCAAAGGGCTGGCATTATAGGGAGAAAAGCTACCTCTTGACTAACCCTATAATACATTCGGCGAAAAAAATGAAAAAAAATAATAATGAATTTTCGTTGTTTTATTTAAACCCTTCAAAATTATTTAATGACAAAGACCAGGGAAAAAAAGGAATTGCTCGTTTTAAAAAAAATCACACATGTAGTATTGTTTGTAAAAAATTGAAATTAAAATGTTTTGATAAATCAAATTTTAATAGTGACTCTACCTATAGAAAGTTCAGTTATAATATTTTTTGTTCCAATGTTTATTGTGGGGAAGTAATTGAGTTGAGAAATGGTAATTTCCAGATTCATAAAAAATATTATTGCACTAATTGTTCGAAAAAAAAACACCTTAATTAGGATTACGAGAATTATATATATATATATATAAAACCCATTCCAAAAATTTGGACACACCCAAAATCAAAAATAGGCAAAAAAAAAAAAAAACCAATTTATTCGATTTTTCCAAACGTAATATAAAATTATTATTAAGTTAGTTAGTATTAATGTTTTTATAAGTAATCATTTTCATCCAAATAAAAGAAAAAAATATAAAACGAAAAAATAAAAATCATTATATCCAAAATAATGAAACGAGCTGAACAAAAAATTTGATTGATAAATTTTGTTGAAATTTCATCAACAATTGTTGATCGATCAAATGAAAAGATATCATCGTCCAATTGCATGTGATTTTTCAATTAAACAAACTCAACATTAACTTTCTATCAACCATCCAAAAATAAATTCCAGATCTAACCAAACAGATTACGAAATTGCAAAAAAGGAAATGAAAATAAACCAAAAAAAAATGAAATAGTTTGTAAAATAAAAATTATTTCCAAATTGAATTTAAAGTGTGGTTATTGTTATTCTTTCCACTATTTAAACTGTTTCAAAATTTTTGGAATATAGTTATATATATATATATATATATATATATATATATATATATATAAACTACTTTCGAAAAATAAGGGCCCAGTTTTTCAAATTATACTCACTGAACTAATTATATGAGGAACCCTGTAAATAATCATCAATAAACTAGAAGTTGATGGATAATCATCAGAAGATTAAATACTAACAAGGTGTATTCTTTAAAAATTTTTATACGTTGAACAAAATCTATTTCATTTTTTGTACAAAAATTTGGCTAAAAAAATCATCCAAAATTTTACAACATCTGGATATTATCGAATTTTTTTTTCGGTTGTAAGAGTAATTTGATTGAGAATTAAATTGAAATTTTTCATCATGTAAAAATATTAAATGTAAATCAGTGAAGAAAAATTAACATCTGAAACTATTTGATTGAAGAAACTAACAAACAAAAAAAAATCAAATTGTCATCTGATTGTTTGAAAATTTTTTTTATTTTCTTCCAATTTTTCAGTCAAAAGTTTGGTTAGTAAATTATGAAGTAGAAAATTTTATTTAAATTATATCATTAATCAACTGCCCAACATCATATTGAAATCCAATGATTCTAGAACGAGATCTCGAAATTTGGGCCCCTATTTTTTGAATTTAGTTTATATATATCTTTGAAAGGGTTTTTATTTTTTTTTATATAATTTTTAATATTGTAACGATTGTTTTTAGCTTTTTTTTTTTTTTTTTTGACAAAATATGAATTTTTAATAGTTTTGTTTGATCAGGGATAATAATTTTTTGATTTTCAATAAATACAATTTTATTTCATTGAAATCTCCTAATTCATTTTTTTTTTTTTTTTAATTTCTATTTTTCAATAAAAATAATATTTTTTTATTTTTTAGACTTTTTACTTTGTAAAAATTCCAAATTTTAAGCTTTTTGAGTTTCTCTCCTTTTTTTTTTGTTTTTTAGTTTTATTTTTTTTTTTTTTTTGGGGGGGGAAGGAAAAAGCAAATCTTTATAAAAATTAGTTAACTTGTTCATGAATAGATTTTAAACTAGTTGATCAGATCTTATCTTGAAAAAACTGAACTGGACACAATTAACTTAATCGAAAATGAGCAAAGAAGCAATTTGCAGTCGACAAGAAGTGAACTGAATCAACATTTCAGTACAATCTGACCATTTGGTACTTTTATTGGGTTAATGTGACAGAACCAGTATCTTGTCCTTGGAATGGTATGAAAACAAGATTTAGAAAACTTGTAAAAAAAAAAGCAAATCAAATTTTTTGAAAAGATATTTACAGATTTTTAATTGTACAAATTTCACTAAAAAAAAGTTAACAAGGAAATTTTCTGTTGATAATTATATGATTTCTAAAAGAAATTACAGAGTCGCAAAGTTCTTAATGTTTATTTGTTTATTACGAAGATTTTTTTTTTAATACTTTTGTTACTCAAAAAAAAAAAAAAGTAAAAAAAGGAAAATAGTAAAAAAATTGAAAAAAAGAAAAGATAAAAATTTGATCAAAAAACAAAAAAAAAGAGAAAAAAAATAATATGTTAGACAAAAGAAAAAAAAATAAAAAGAAAAACAAAAGAAAAACAAAATTTTGGAAAAGTAAAAAACAAAAATTTGCAAAATTAGAAAAAAAACAATTTAGATCCAAAAAAAGGATAAATAATTTTGTTACAAAGATATGAAATAAAATGATATATAAACTTCCAGTGACATTTACAAGCAAGTCAAGATTTTTGAAAAATAATTAATATATAATAGTTGATTAAAATTTCAAATAAAATATATATATATATATAAAATCATTAATATAAAATCCTTAGTTTCACAATTTATCTTTAATTATCTATCAAAAACATTTTATTTTCAGAAAAAAATCATATTTAGTAAACAAATTATAAAAACAATATTTTCAAAAAATTATTTTCTTCGCTCTTTTTAAACCCTCAAAATAAATAAAACAAACTAATAAAAAAGCCTTTTGAATTCCTTTTTTAATTAAAAATATACTTGTTCATTAAGTTCTAGAGAAAAATTACATATCTTCTAAATATCTGACACTTCGATTTTTTATATTTAGAGGCTTTAAAAAAACCACAATCATTTATTTCTTAAAAAAAAAATTTGAGAGAAGAAAATCAATAATATTCATTATCAGTAGAGTATTATTAAAAACAGATCATTTTTCTAGGAATAAACAATATAAATATGACTAGGAAAAAGGTTTTTTTTTATTTTTTTAGCTTGCGTTACAATAAAAAAAAAATAACTATTATTAATATCAGATCACAATATTTATTGTATTTTTTATTACTGGTCACTATATCAAATTCTGATTTTGTGATTTGTTTTCTTTAAATTCCTTTTCTTAATTTAAAGTTAGAAACTCAAAATAAAAGTATTCCAGTATTTAATAATTCAAATTTTGAACTTCCAAAAGTATCTATTTTTTTATTTTTTTAATTTCAAATTTTAACTAAATAATCAGCACCATAAAAACACAAAGACTTATTATTTTCTTAACCTCTTTATAAATTTAGTTGTAACATCAGTTTCTTGTCAATATTTCCAAAATAATTTGTTTAAAAAAATTTAAATTTAATAATTTCATTTTTCAAAAAAATTGAATGTGTTAGCTAACTATACTACATTTCTCCACAAATTTTTAGAAGTTATTTTGCAACTTTGAAGTCTGAATATTGGTAACTCAGCCTTTAAATTTGTGGTAAATTTTTGTATCTATAACTAAAATATGGGTTTTTTTAGTAATGAAGCAACATTTTAAATTGAAGATATCAACCAATAGTCGTACTTTACTAATCGATTTTCGAGATACATTCGAAGGATGGAAAACAATTCTGATTTAAACTTTACCATCAAACTAACTTTAATCTTAGACATACTCTTGGTAAATGCTAATTCCTTATTAATTAAAACAAATACAATAAATTGGATTTTTATTTATTTTTTTTTGTAACTTTAGCAAGTTTTCATCTTTTTTTATTAATTTTTTCTTAAATTTTTATTTTAATTGTTATCTTCAATTAATACTAGATAAAGAAATTAACAAAAGTTGGAATTTTCAAAAAAAAATACAAGTAATACAGTCATTTTCGCTTTTAAGACATAAAACTTTCAACGAAATTTAAGGCACAAAAAAAATCTCAAATTAAGGCACAAAATTCAGATTCTAGTAAAATAAATTGTAAAAAAAAAATTACAATTTTTGTACCTTAATTTGAGATTTTTTTGTGTCATAAATTTCGTTGAAAGTTTGTTTCTTAAAAGTGGAACTGACTGTATTAAAAAAATACCTTATTTCTTTTTAATAAATTATTCTGGTTCAAAAGTGCAAAAAGTGGGCCTTAATATATTAAGTTTTTTTATTTAATTTGTGATTTTTCCAAAAAATACAAAAATTTTACAATTTATCCTATTGATAGTAATTTCTTTTTTAAAAAAACAAAGGTGTTCAATAGCAAAAAATTCCATTTAATAATTGAATATAAAAATTTTTTGAAAGAAACAGAAATTCAAAAATCAAAAATAATTTTCAGAAATCAAAAGAAAAAAATAAGCCCAATAATTTAAATTTGATTATTACTTTATTTCTTTTTGGTATTAGAAACCTCAATTTCATTAACAAGAAACCTATTCCTTGGGTGTACCTCGAAAAATTTTTATCGTTTTTGGAAAAATTATAAATTTTATAAAAAAACTTAAATTATAAAGACATCACTTTTTGCATAGTGTATTGTACTAATAGAGGGAAAAAAAATTTCACTTACTTATCAATTTTTTTTTATTTAAAATAGAGTGATAAAAGAATAGGGTAGATCCTGATTTGTAGCTATCTTTGAAAAAGGAAAATAAATATGATGTGAAAACTGTTTCCTATTTGATCTACAAATACCTACTGGTATTTGAATTCTAAATAGGAACAAAATTTTCACATCATTTTCTTTATTTTTCTTTAATAAGAAGAGTTTTCTCAGAAGTGTGGAGTAATATGTGGCTCTCGATCTATATTCTCTTAAAATAGTGAAATTGAAAATGAAGTGTAAAAAAATCCCATTTATAATTCAAATACTAGTATCTGAGATATAATCAAAATTGAAAGAATCAACAATACCTTTTTAATTTAGTAACTTTTTTGTTGTAACACTGACTATCAATTAATGTTTGGATGTTTCTGTCTCTCAAACAACATTGAGGTTTATTTTTAAAATTAAATTTTTTCATAATCACAATGAGATTTTAATACCTCACAAACAGGAAAGATTCTTTTATTAATAAAACCAACAACTAGATTTAGATCCTTGTGTTCTCTTTGGAATTCCAGTAAATTCATGAACCAGAAATAAAAAACTATTAATGTATATTAAAATAAAGTCAAATCTCTTCTTTGGAAAATGAATCATTAACTCTAAACCGAGACTAAGAGGATTTTATTATTTTCAAAGTTTTAATATTTTTCAGAAGCATGCCTTAAATTGCTTATAAAAGGTTTTGTTCCTTGAAAATATTTTTAATGAGAATTTACAAAATCATTTTTTATTTTACAGAATTTTGAACTTGTTTTAAAATTTATATTTCGAGTTGGGACAAAATATGGAAGAAGAAATTACATTAGTTATACTTGACAACTCAAAATTTGGGAACAAAAAGGATTTTAAACCTAACAGATTTGATTCCCAATTAAATAGCCTCACTGAGATTTCTTTTAGTTTAACACAAACCAACGAATTACACAAGGTAGGCTTGTTAGTAGTTTCTCAACCAAAGACTTTGCTTGTCGAAGCGAGTAATGATATTGGGGATATTTTTGGTTGCATTTCAGATTTAGAAACTGTAAGTGAAGGGTGCAATTACTTTGCTGTTGTCAACTTTGCAGCCGAAACCTTGGTTAACTATTGCAAAGAAAAAACAAAACTCAGAATTATTCTTTTTGTTGCTGGGGAAATCAAGGAAGAAAGCGAAGAAATCTCAAAAACGGCGACACTTTTAAAAAAAAACCTCATTCAAATTGACATAATCAGCTTTGGTAACGATCAAACCGGTCAAGAAAAATTGGATCACTTTCAGAACATTCTAAATGATGAAAACTCTCGCTTTGTTTTATTAGATCCAAGTAAGTTTTCTCTTCTTCTTTTTTTTGTAATCTGAACTTTTCATCTTGCAATTTTTTTTGCATCAAATTCAAAACACAACAAAAGCAGTTTTGCTTTAAATAAGAATATTTTCGAGTTTGTTTGATGAACGGTCTTCCAAATCTTTGTTGAACGTTGCTTTCGGGCATTTGTTTCCAATTTAAAACCAAAATTTTTTTCACTTTTTATCCTGATAATTTTCGATTCAATTTTCAACCAAAGAAAAGACTTTTTCAAAAAATATTTTTAAAGACTCGTTTCAAAAGAGTTTATGTCGATCAAGCCATCAAACTCCGTTTAGATCGATCAGACAAAATACTTGAAAAAAAATTCACAAAACCAAACTTTCCTAAATAACTGTTTTAAGCATTGTCCCAAAAACTGTTGGTTAATAAATTCAACAAAATTTTCATTTATCTTTCCAAAAAAGAAACTATCCAAAGTCTTGAAATAAATCATAATAATTCATTATTCTTTAAGGACTACGTTTTCAGGTGAAAACTAGCGAAATTGTGATATAAAAACACCCTTGAAAGAGATCTATAATCTCAGTTACATTCACACACTTAAAATTTTATTAACAAAAAAAGTTTATTTTTCACTTTATCCACAATTTTCACTATTGTTACCTTTTCTTATATTTTGACAAAATTTGATTTTAATATTTGAGTAATTTTCATTTCAAATCTATAGACACAAAACAAATTACCTCGTGCTGTTCTAAATATTTTTTAGAGTTACTTTTACAAGTTTGAAATGTTTTCAAATTTGAACTTGTGCTTGAAAAATGCCTTAAAGTCATTTTTTTTAAATCAAAATTTTCCTTCAAAAATCTATTTGATTTTTTGTATGTTTGTGGTGTTTTTAACTTTTAAAATTAGTAATTTTTTTTTTTTTTTTTTTTTTTTATTTTTGAAGAGAGAAAATTGCTTTTCTCCTGTGTGCCCTAATTTCTAAACTTTTTTTTAGAAATTTTGTTAAAGAATCACAAATTTTATTATCACTTACTAATGATAATATATATGATGAATTCTTTTTATTAATAATATCTCTGATATTATTAATTTTTTTATTTTTTTCATTGTTGAAGAAGTGTAAATTACACTCTGGATACCCTTTTACTTAAATTCCCAAAAAGAAATTTAAGCGTAAAATCATAGATTTCACGATTATTATTTAATGAAAATAGTTTCAAACTGTTTGTTTTAAATTAATTCATTAAAATTTTTTTTTTTTTTAATTTGTTTTGAAATATTAATTGATCTTTTTCATAGGAAGGATAGACCCATAAAAAATGATCAATATTTTCAATTTGTTTTAATAAAGAGATCTAAATATTTGAACAACTATAGATCAAATGAAATAGGTTACTTTATTAAGTTTTTTAGAAACTTTATAGATGGTTTGATTCTATAAAGTGCTAAGGTTTTAAGAATAAGATTTGGTTTTACAGAATTGAGTTGCTTTTTTTTTTTTTTTTTTTTTTGCAAGTTTCCCAAATCTTGTTTTCGCAAAATCCCAGTACAAGATACCGACTCGACAGCAAAAACCCAGTCCAGGTAACGACTCGACAGATTGTACGGAAAGTCCAATTCGGTTCACTTTGGTTGGCTTCAGATCGCATTCGTTGGATTCAGTTCTCGACAGTTGCATAAGTCCAGCTCAATTCATTTTAGATCTGATCATTAACAAGTTTGGTTAGGTTAGTCATGACCAAGTCCACCAATTCTTATAATGATTTTTTATTCCTTGAACCTCTCCAAGCACCTAAAAAAACAAAAAGAGGAGGAACCCAAACAACTTAAAAAGAGAAATTTGGAAAAGGTAAAAAGTATAAAAAATCAAAATTAGTAATTTTTTTTGTAAAATTTCTTCAGAATGAAAATTCTTTGTAAGGGAAGGTAAAAATAAAACAATAACTAAACACGCTCCAGGGTGGAAACGTAGTCCTTAAGAAAATCAGAATATTTCATTTTGGACAATCAAACTACTTTCTTTTATTAAAATATTTTGAAAGTAATAAACTCCAATTTAAAAATTAATTTAATTTTTTTTTTTTTAATATTGAAGAAGTGTAAATTACACTCTAGTTGCCCTTATACTTAAATTCCCTTTCAGGAATTTAAGCGTAAAATCATAGATTTCACGATTATTAATCAATGAAAATAACATTAAACTGTTTTGGTTTAAAATTAATTCATAGAGGTTTTTTTCATTTAATTTTTTTAGAAACTTTAATCTATGATTTTCATAGGAAAGACACACCCATAAAAAATGATCAATATTTTCTATAACTTTCTTTCTTTCGATATTTCAAGCATAAAGGACAGAATTTATTTGTGTTTTTATCTATTACGTAGTAATATCTATTTAAGCATTTAGTAAACGATCTGAATTTTAGGATTGTTCAACTTGATGGATATTTGTCATTATTTCCCGGTTTGAAGGGAAATATCTTATATTTTTCACAGAATGAATCTTGAAAGATATTTGGATATCACGAGGGCTTTAGCACGAGTGTAGATATCCAAACTGTCTTGAAAGATTCATTCTGTGAAAAATATAAGATATTTCACGAAAACAAGGGAAATAAAAAAAGTTTTGTCCTGACAGCTTACTTGATAAAAACTAAAACGAAAAATTGGAGATCAAAATTCTTTATTATTTTTTTATTAAATAAAAAAAGACTAATTTGTCTTTTTTGGTCTTCTTTTTAAAAAAATTACTTTACGAATGGTAACAAATGAAGATAGGCTGAAAGAGTTATTTGAGTGTCTTTGAATTTCTTTTTGGTTTTCACTTTGAAGATCCAATATTTCAAAACCAATAATACACACAAAACCACATAGAAATTAATCAAGAGTTTTACTTTTTCGAATATTTCTTCTAATAGTTTAGGTTTCAATAAATCCTTCTCTCCAATTTTTTTTTTGATCCACAAATTCAGTTTTTTTCTTTTTCTTTTGTAGCAATATTCTGAATCAAGGCCAATGAACGAACATTTCAATTTACATGACATATCTCTTCCCATATTTGAATTGTAAAGAAATTCCCTTTGTTTTTTTGCATTTATTGTTCCTTGAAAGAGATCTTTCTTTTTCTTTTTGCTTTTGTTCAAAAAATAACTAATAAGCGAGTTATTTTAATCAAAAGAAAAAAAATGAAAACACAAAGATTTTTTTTCTACATTTTATATTAGTTTTTAACCTTGAGCCACAGGTATTTTTCAACTTTTTATAAGTGGATTTAAAACACTGAATAAGAATTAAAACATTAAAACTTTGATCTTTTAAACCTACTTTCCAACAACTTTTTTTTTTCAAAATCATGGCTTCTCTAAATTCACAGAACCGAAAGAGAACTCCATTTAAACACTTCTTTTCCATTTTGTAACTGAGAAGGTTTTTTTTGAGTTATAAAATTTTGACTCGACTGTTCAAAATATAAAATGGAAAAGTTGAATGGCAAACTTGAATTTAACATTTAGAACACTTTCCTTCTGTTTAGATCTAATTTTAAAAATTTGTCAACAATTATAATGCTTTTTGAGATACACCTAAAATCCACCCACGGGTAGTACAATTCACGAATACTCATTTTGTTGAAGCAATATCGCTAATACTTTGTAAAGTGGGTATCCACTTTTCTTTTCATTTTTTGGATTTTTTTCCGTGGAGGGACATAACTTAGATATTTTTGAGTTGTGAATAATGAATTTTGGTTTCTTAATATTATGAAGTATTTTTGCGGAGTGTCGTCAAGTGCCGTAGAGTGCCGTAGAGTGTCTAGCTTTTCCAGAATTTAAAAGAATAGAGTAAAAATATCAGATTTTTCTTAATTCTTTTGAATTCTGTAAAAGCTAACGGCGGTTTTTTTTTTAATTCAAGAAATAAACTGAAAATTTCTTAAATTTTCTTTTTATTTCTTAAATCAAAAAAAACTTAACGAAAAGTGTCGTAGAGTGCCTAGGTTTTTTTTAATTTTTGGAATATAAAGAAAATTAAATAAATTTTCTTTACATTTCAAAAAGTAAAAAAAACCTAACTACATTTCCAACTCTTGGAATTCAATAATTCATTATATGTGTATTTATAGATTTCCTTTTTTAATTCAATTAAATCTTTTGAATTCCAGTTAATTTTATTGATTGTTCGTTGATTAAATTTTATTAATTTTTCTAATGAAATGAGAGAAAAATTACCAAAATTAATTTAATTTAACAAGATACAGAATCATGTTGATTATTTTTTCAAACTTTTGAAAAGTTGGTTTGTTCATAATTAGTTCTCAAATTTACAAAATTTTTTACGAAAAATGAAAAACCAATTTCAATAGTCAAAAAAAAATTGAAAAAATCAAAAATATAATGAAAGACCAAAAGAAGCGAAGAATACATTTTTGTGTCAATGACCTTCGATTTGTTTTGGGAAATAACTCTTGATATAAATTCATTTTTTTAAAAGTGTTTGTTTTACTGTTAAATTCAAATTACAAAAATTAGAATTTTATTTTAAAGTACAAGAAAGATGCTTAATTAAATCTTGAAAAATATTATTTCCAATTGATTTTGTGAAGATCTTGGGTTTTTTCAACTAATAATCATTAAAATATTTTTTGAGACTTGAAATAAATTTTTCACTTGATTGTGAAGGATCTTTAGACTTTTTCTCAAGAACTAATCACCAAAATATTTGGGAACTTTAAACAAAAATTTTTCTTTTTTTAATCGGAAAATGACAGTTAACATAAAATATTACCTGTAGTTCAATTGGTCCACTTTTTATTTACCATTCTCAGTTTCGAGTTTTAAACTTGTATTTAGAATTGTTTAATGTGTATTTATCAAAATTTTGTTTTTTACTTACTTGATCGTTTTAAAGAATTTACTATAAAATTACCTTTTCTACTTTTCAGAATTTATTGTTGGTTATTTTTTTTTTATTTTTGATAATGTATTTGTGCACATTTATTCATTCTTTAACATGTTAAACAAAGATAGCCCAGTTAGTACTATTATTATTTAAAAAATCAAAAGAAAAGAAAATTTTTAAAAAATACACCATTCTTGCCGAAAGTGAAATATAATCAATTTATTGTATTAAAAATATAGACTTTTTTTTTTTTTCCATTAAAGAGTGGGTACTAAAAGTCCACCTGTTTGCCCGAATCCCTAATTTGAATTAGAGATATTGTTGAACCAAGTGAGAGCTGGTCATTTCTCCCAAAAATCGGATCCGCTCCATAAATTGAGAGGGATTTTGTTCCAATTCCGTTCAGTTTTATAATAGTCAAAAAGATTCAATTCGGTCAAACGATTTCCTCAAAGGATTAGTGGTTCTAAGAAGCATAAGCCCGATTTTTAATTAAAATTACACCGTGGTGGCTATTTGAGAAAATGGTAAACAATAAGAAATAATGGTTAAGGGAATAGAACCCCGGCCTTCAGATTGTACACTGGGTTGTGTTGCCACTTGCCCATACCGGTTCTCACAAAAATATAGACTTTTTGAAAAGTTAAATGACAATTTTGTTTTATTTGTTAACCAATTAACAGTATTAGAGATAATATAGTTTTACATTTCAATGTGACAAATTTGTGGATATTATTGCTTTTTAAGACCCCAGTTTTTGCAAAATACTCATTTTTTCACTAATAAAAACCCTATTTTTCTTCAATACGTGTTTTTTTCGTGAATAAGTCGAGTTTTTCACTAATTAGTGTTTTTTTTACTTGAATAAGTGTTTTTTTTTGTGGAAAAGTTCTGTTTTTTGTGAATAAAATACGTCTTATAAATAGGTTTGTTGGAAAAATACTAAATTAATTTGAAGATCTTTTTGTTGAAGATCTTCAATTAAAAAAAAAAAAAATATTTTCTTGGAAAACAAAACCTAAAATAACAGATTTAAAACTATTAATTGTATCTTTATTTATACAGGTTAATAAAAATAAAAGAAAGGAAAGGAAAAATATTTTTTTGAAAAAATCATTAGATTCCCAAATTTAGAAAAAAACAAACAATTAACAATCACTTGAGAAAAAGGGTGTTGAAATCTCAAAAATAAGAAGACTTTTTTTCAAAAAAAAGTATATTTTACCTTAAAAAGTTAAATTCTCAAGAAGAAAGAAAAATTTCCACAAGATCTAAGGGATCAATTAAAAAACAAACCATTTAACTTTAGTGTTGAAATTACTTTCAAATGTAAAGTTAAGAAAAGAAGAAGAACAACAATAAGATAACACACCTTTCAAATAATCATTCTGGGTTCGTTGTTGTATGGTTCTACTATTGAAAAAGATTTAAAAATGAAACGTCTCCCTTTTAGTGCTACAGATAGTTAAGAAAATTGTTTTAGCCGAGGATAACCAAATATAGAATTTCAATAGAGCTGATAGTATCCAAAGTTTTTTATTTTTTTACCATAGCAAGATATACTGCAACGATAGATCGAACAATTTATAATTAACCTTAGAGTTTTTACTGAGTTGATTAAATAGATAAAATTTTGTCAATTAAAATTAAACAAAATTCAGTGATTTTATTGATCAGATTTTTGATTATTTTTATTTAATTTTTGTTCATTTAAAAAAAATCTTTTGTTTTGAAGATCAATTTGTTTTTCAACAAAAAGTTCTTATATTAATCGAGTTTTTATTTAAAGGTGTTCATTTATACAATGGCTTGGTAATTCTGAAAAATTCACAAGATTTAAAAAATATTTTGAGAAAAAAATAATCATTTTTTTTTACCAAAATATGGTTACTTCGAATTACTTTTTCAGTAGAATTAACTTTTTTGCAAAAAAATATCTTTTAGTGGAAAGTGCTAATTTATTCGCAAAATAAATGTCATTTACACGAAAGAATTACATTATCATGTATTCTAGTCTTTTAGATGTTAAAGTATATTCTTTTATAAGAATAAACTATGAAACAAATTTGTTTTTTAGAATTGAAGATCAAATTCAATTTTTAAGTAATTTTTTAATTTTAAATCTAAAATCAATTTTAATCCCAAAACTTTCTTTCTAGAGTACAGAGTTCACCTATTATCGATTTTATCAAAATCTGTCAAGATGACAGTAGTATTTAATAAAAAAAAAATAAAAAAAAAGCAAATTTCAATTCTAATATTAAACACCGAGCCTCTTAAATCCCTTTATAAATAAATAATATTATTATGTCATTTATAGATTCCAATAATGATGTGAGCAAACAAATTGAAAATTCAGGAATTTTACAAGACGCAATTATAAAAATTGAGGAAGAGACAAATGAAAATAATTCCAATCTTCTTGAAAATACAGATTTTAATGTGCTTGAACAGTCTCTTGAACAAGATCGACTTTACCAACAAAGAATCATTAATGGAGTTCATTCTGAAACAATAAACGTAAATGAAAATTTGCTTAATGAAAAAGAAGGTTTTGAAGTAGATGAAGAGTTATTACAAAAAGCCTTTGAAATGTCAGTTATGAACTTTGATGAAATTGGAGAATACGATAGAAAACGAGAAGAAGAATTAGAAAGGGTGAGGCAAAAGCAAAGACAAAGACAAATAAATTTAGAACGAGAAAGGAAACGGCAGCAGGGAAGGGGAATGGAGAACCAGCGAGGTGGGGGAAGGAAAATTGAGGAGGAAAAGGAAATTAAAAAAGAAAAGGAAATCGAAAAGGAAAATGAAATTGAAAAGGAAAAAGAAATTGAAACTGAAAAGGAAAATGAAATTAATAAGGAAATAGAAGTTGAAACAGAAAAAGAAACAGAAACAGAAACAGAAAAGGAAATAGAAATAGAAGAACAAACACAAATACAGATGATCGGTTCCGATTCAGAAACTGACGAAATTATGAAACATTTAGAGGATCTCCCTGAAGAAGACCAATTAAAATATGTTCTCAAAATGTCAATGGGTTCACTTACTGAAGAGGAAATGAAGCAACTAACCTCAAAAAAGGAGAAATCCGACGAAATTGAAAAGGAAATTATTATTGAACCAGAAAATACTCTCCCCACTCCTATTAAGGACCCAAAGATTAATGAAATAATGAGTAACTGGGATTATGTCCGTTCTGTGTTGAAACAAATCCCAAAAATAGATGTTGAAAATAAAATAATAAAAGATACTTGGAATGAAATTTATAAAGAAGAAGAAAAAAAATAAGAAATATCAATTAATCCGTATTAATTATCAACATTAATCATTTTTTTGATGGACTTAAGTTCAATATTTCTCATTTGTTTTGATTATTCTTATTTATTTCATCCTTGTCAATCCCTCTCTCTTTTTTTTGCTTTTTTTTTTAACTTTTTTTTTACTTTTTTCTTTCTTTCTTTTATTAATAGATATAAAAAATTATGATTTTTATAATTTAAGATATTTCGAAAGTAATTGATTTCTAATTTTGTTATATTTATAAAAGGCATTTCCAAAAAAGAGTGGCATTTTTTTTTTTTTTTTTACATTTCAGTAAAAATCCACTTTGTTAGTGACTTTATTTGTAGTTTTGACAATATCAAAGAGAGTTTAACATTTATACTGATTGGATCAACCTTGGATATTTATATAAAAATAAATTCATTAAAATATTTTCAAAAAATGAAAAAAAAAAATATAGCACTTTTTTGATATTATGGGAATTCAATTCACTGATTTTATCATTATTAACTTATATAAGAGACATGACAGGAATAAAGAAATAAATGAAAAAATCCTTGGTTTATTACAAAAATATCAAAACCATAATACAATTTTCGGGGGAGATTTTAATTTGAATGAAAATCAAATAAAATATTTTTCAAAATTCAACTTTAAAATTATTTTAAATACTAAGCCAAGTAGAAAAAATAATAACATTGATTATTTTATAACGAACTTTAATAACTTAAAATTTATCAAATCAAAAACCATAAAAAATAAAATTAGTGATCATAATGCAATATTAAATAAATTTAATACAGTCAGTTTCACTTTTAAGGCACAAACTTTCAACGAAATTTAAGGCACACTAAAAATCTCAAATTAAAGCACAAAATTCAAATTCTAGTAAAATAAATTGTAAAAAAAAAAATTCCAAATTTTGTGCCTTAATTTGAGATTTTTTTGTGCCTTAAATTTCGTTGAAAGTTTGTGCCTTAAAAGCGAAACTGACTGTATTAATAAAAACTGGGAAATTAAAAATGTCTACAAAATTAAAGATATTGCAAAGTTTCATGTTGACTTTATAAATTTTTATAAAAATAAAAATTATCAATTAAATGGAAAGAATTTTAAAATCTTTTAAAAAATAATTTAAAGTAAAAGAGAGAATTATCTTAAATATACCAAAAAAAAGATTTAAAATTATATAATTTAATTAATAAATTATTTGAAAATAATGAATTAATTAAAGAAATTAAAGATAGGAATAGTAAACAATATTTTAAATTAATAAACCAGATTAATATTGAATTTGAAGAAAATCAAAACTTTTGGAAAAAGCTAAATAGATTAAGAGAAACTTCGAGTAAAATGATTCTTAATAATGAAAATATGGAAACTTCATATTTCGGGTTTGTTAAATCTATTAGTAAAAAAACCCAAAAAAATATATTCTTAATTTTATTAAAATTTTCACATTAGATAAAAATAATTTATTAAATATTAAAATAGAAGAAATATTCTCAATTACTAAAATCAAAGAAATTATCAAATATCAAAAAAATAAATCTGTCAAAGAATTTGATAAAATTAAACAATATAAAACAATAAAAAAATCAAAGTAGTGAATTTTATATAAATTATGAAAACTTTATAAAAAACAATCTAAAAAAATATTTTTTAATTGGATTAATGATATTTCTCAAAAAAATATTAAATTTATGAAAAAAAGAAATTTATTATTCATTCATAAATCTGGCGATGAAGTTATTACACTTAATTATAGACCAATTTCAATTAATCAAACTCTCCCAAGATTTTTTCTTAAATTGTTATATGCCGGAATTCAAGATTCTTGGGACATAGTTTCAAAAAAACAATTTGGATTTAAAAAAAAATTAGATACTAGAATTGCAGTTTTAAACTTATTGAATGAATATCAAAAAATAAAAAATAAATTTAAAAAAGAAAATATTTATATTGTTACAATAGATATACAAAAAATGTTTTGACTCTATTCATCATTCACTTATTTATTATTCAATTAAAAAATTTATAAAAAATGAAATTATTGTAGAATATCTACTTGCTTATTACTCAAAAGAAGGAATTGGTGTTTACCAAGGAGATCCATTATCTCCTTTATTATTTGGATTTATTACTCATTTTCTCTTAGAAAAAATTAAATCATTAGCGTTACATATTCAAATGTTTGCAGATGATCTGATTTTACTGATAAAAGGATCATTAATAGAAATCAAAATTTTCAATTACAAAAAATCTTTAAAATAAGAAAAGATTTTGGAAAGAATCCTAATGATGATAAAACTAAAAAAACTTTAATTCCAAAAGAAATTTTATATCTTGGTATTTGGCTAGATAAAAAAAACTCATTTAAAATTCAACCTTGATAAAGTTAAGGCCAATTTTAAAAAGTTAATCAATATCTTACAACAAAAAAAGTTTTCTAATAGATTAAAAATTCAATTTTTTAAAGCTGTATTACATAGCCAATTATTATATGGTGTAGAAATATTTGATTTAACAAAAACATATTTTAAAGATATTGATACTTGGATTAATAAAAAAAATTACAAATTTTTTATTAATCAACCCACACTCACCAAGGCTTATTTATAAAACTGAAGCAAAAATTGATCCCGTAAGGATAAAGATATATAAAAGAAGATTTAAGTTAATTCAAAAATTAAAAATCCTCCTTTATGATGAATTAATTAATTATATTCCTTTTAGAAAAAAAGAATCAGAAAATATAAATTGGTACTCCAAAAATTTAAAACAATTGGAAAATGAACTAGAAAATTTTAGAATTAAAAACTTAGAAAATAGTCCAAGTTGGAAAGTTCAAGAATATCTAAAAATAGTACAAATCAATAATACTATAAATAAGCAGCAAAGATATTTAAAATGGAAGGGCTCAACTTCAATTTTAAAACTCAGAAATTTTACAAATTACCTTAACAGGTACTCTTATGTTATGAATAAAAACAAATCAAAACTATGTGAATTATGTAAAAAAATAAAAAATTTAGATATTATTGAAGATTTAGACCATTTTCTATGGAACTACTCAGCCTATGAAAATAATCGCAAAATCTGGATATCTGAATTAAAAAAAATTAATATATCTAATATATTAAATAATAACAATATTTCTAATATTATTATAAAAAAGGATTCAAACTCTTTATTAGCCTTAGTGGGTAATAAACTTATTTTTGAGTCTTAAATTAAATTCCTAAATAAAAATTTAGGAATTCAGGCAAAAAAGAGATGTCAATAACTCCTCCCTTAAATAATAATAAAAAAAAAAAAATATAGCACTTTTTTTGGTGAAAATAAATCACGTCCAATTTCAATAAAAAAAGAGCAAAATGGAATGAACATAATTGATTTTTAAATAATAAAGTACATTTAATAGATTTCTATTCTAAACTATTTTTCAGTCAAATGTGCTAAGTTTTAATGGGTGAAATACATGTATTTAAAGGGTTTGCATAGATATTAGAAGAAAAATTTTATTTCGTAAATTTTCTCAATTGAAATTATTACTGGACATTTTGGTTTTTTTTTTCGATTTGCTTTTTAAAAGGCCCTTCAGTTTCAAATTTTTTTTTTATTGCAAGATCAATAGTCACTTGGTAAAAATGTGTTATTCTAATGTTATTGAAACTGTGGAAATTATTGCTGAGAATTCATATTGATTTCTATTGGAATTCTATTCAATCTTTGATTGAAGATATTTGTTTAATAAATGTGAAAATTTTTCACTTCATTTTCATTTCCTTTTTTAAATGGAGACCACAAATGTCAAGGCACTTCTTTTGGGAACTTTATTTCTATAAGAAAAGAATGAAAAATGAAGTGAAAAATGTTTCATCTTTATTATTCAATTATAAGTAGAAGTTCGAATAGAATATCGTTGTTTTTCTCAATAATTCCCTAAGAATTTGAGTTTTTCAATTTTTACGAAAATTTATTGATTAATTAGTTTTCTTTCAGACATATATCACCAATTCTTTGAGGTTTATTATTCTCTTTATTTCTTATTTGTTCTTCAAAGGTCAATTATATAAAATAATTGATATTTGAAAAAAACCTTTACCCCTTTAACTGAAACAGAGTTTATTTATCATTTTATTAAGTTGAAAATCTTAATATTTTTTTTTTATAATTTAAATATAGAAAATAAATACCAATTTTCACATCCTTAAAAATAATTATATAAATTTGAAAACAGAAGCTCATATATATTTAATTAAAGAAATTTCTTTCAAATAAACAAATTAAATCTAATTTTAACTGAATTAATAATTATTAAATAATTTGAATATTTGAATAATTTTATAACTACATAAGTTTATAATTTTTTTTTAATTAAATATTCCTGTTTTTTTTTTTTTGAAAATAGCTGATAACCGTTTCTTGGCAACTATCAAAAATCCTCTTTTCTCAATTTTTTTTCTTTTTACGAATTCTGCTCACAGATGGTTGTCAAGTTTTATATGCTTTCCAAACTTTATATTTCAATATTTAAAGAAAAAATTATAATTTATTTTATTTTTTGTTTTATTATTACTTCGGAGAGGTGATTTAACAAAAGTTACTCTAATAACCATTAGGGTTTTTTTTTTTTTTTTTTTGATTAAAGAAATAAACCAAAAATTAAATAAATTTTCGGTTTATTTTTTAAATTATAAAAAAAAAATCACTTTTGACTAAACCAGAATTTAAAAGAATTGAGCACAATCAAAGAGTTTACTCTATTCTTTTGAATTTTGAAAAAACGAAGTTAGGTTTTCTTGAGTTTATTTTTTAATCTGAAAGAATTGATAAATTTTACATAATAAACAGAAAACCTCAAGAAAAGCGTAATTAAACTAAAATTCAAAATTTTTCACGTGGCTAAAATAGTCCAAACGATTCGCAGTAATACAATTTCATTCAAATTGGTAATAATTTTGATTTTTGTAAAATATGAAAATCATTTTTTCCTCTTTTAGTTTTTGTTTTGATTTCATTTTTTGAATTACGTAACTTATTTCGTTCGATCAAAATTGTTTTCAACAATTGAGATTCTGCTAAAGTTAAGTTGTTCCAAATAGAAGAACTCAAATAAAATTAGTTGGTAGTCTCTCACCTTTGATCGATCAATAATTCCTAATAGAATTTAAACAAATTTATTCATGTATTTTTTTGTTTTGCTCTCTCCAAAATTTTTAACACACCCTTGATTTATTTGCATTGATAATTATTTATTTATTGTTTTGTGAGTATTGTAATTTATATAAGTGTTAACATTTCAATTAGTGAATGGTTCTAATTTGGTATTTCTTCTTGAACAGATTAAATAAGATTTTTTTTATCACAAATTGAATTTTAGTGTGTTCAAAATTTTGAATTGGGGTTTAGGTTTTTTTTACATTTTGAAATGTAAAGAAAATTTATTAATTTTCATTTCATCTCAAAAAATAAAAAAAAAAAAAAAAACAGGCACTCTACAGCACTCTACAGAACTTGACGACACTCCATGTAACTCTAAAATTGTATTTAAAGTTCTTTATCCTAGCTATAATTGAGGCAAGATTATAACTCATAGGATATCTTTTCTTTAAAAAATGAAAATAAATAAAATTTTATTTCTAAACAAATACAAGAAAAAAGATCAAAGAAAACAAGAAATAAAGAGTGTCAAATAATAATAGAAAAAAGTAAAAAATTCATATAAAAGTTTTTTTTTGTACCCCTGGCGTTGAATGGGTTGGCGGTTATTTCTTTTTTGTCTAAAAATTTCTGGACTGCCACAATAAAAAAAAAAAGAATTGAGATTACACATAATTAAACATAAAGACAATTTACAAAACTTTACAAAAATTTTGAACGATATTTAAAACAGGAATAGAACTATTTTACAGAAATTATTGAAAATTATTTTATCTGAACTTTTTTATAAAACAACTGGAATAACAATTAATAGATAGTAATTATTTTTATAAAAATTTATTTCTACAATTGTCGTTAATTAATATTAAAAAAGAAATGATCATTTAAAAAATTTTTAAATTTTGAAAAAGCATTAATCAAAGATGTAAAATAAGAATATATATATACATAAATACATAAATATATAGATATACTCAACATTTTAAATCTGTAATTTAAAATGCTCACCAGATTTTAAATGTATTTTTGATCTAATTTGATTTTTTACGGTAATTAATTGTTTTAAGGTTTGTTTTAATGGGCATTTTTGGAAACCAAATGTTCTTTGAATTAAAATTGAAATTAATAATTCTGCAAGCTTTTCTCTTCGTTCATTTTTTAAAAGCTTTTTTTGTGGTGCAAGATCAGGATTTGGGTATGCTAACAAGCCAATAGTATTTTCAATTAATTTTGAAGCTTTCAATGTGGGGAACAATTTTAAACCAAGTTTGAATGGTACAAGATATTCTTTTCCCCATTCGATAGCTTGCGAAAATTTTCCAATTTTAATTAATTCTATAAAATGTTGTGAAAATAGTTCTATGGCTAAAGTAAAGTATTTGTCAATTGATTCGATGGTGGGTTCTTTCTCTTTCTCTTGTTCTTTCTCTTTCTCTTTCTTTTTATCTTTTTCTTTTTCTTTTTCTTTCCCTTTCCCTTTCTCTTTCACTTTATCTTTTTCTTTTTCTTTGTCAATTGATTCAATAGTTGAATCTTTATTTTTCTCTTTCTCTTTCTCTTTCGCTTTCTCTTTTTCTTGATCTTTTTTGTTTTTCTTCTTATTATTTTCATTTTCATTTTCATTTTCGATATCATTCAAATTTTGATCTTTTTCCTCATTATTATTTTCAATTATTTGGTTAAATTCATCAAATTTCCTTTTTTTTGAAGCAGAATATTGTACTTTACTGGAGTCGGGTTGTTTTTTATTTACATTCATAATTTTAAAAATATCAGAATACAATTTTGGATATTCGTTTTTAAGAACCTCAAGACACTCTAAGATTTGTCCGTTTAAAATTAATTTTCTTAAAACGTTTTGTTTTTTAATTTCTTTTAATCTTTTTTGTGATAGTTTTGAATTTGATTCAAATTTCTCTAATGTACTTTGGTAACCATGATAATATAGATAATTTTTAAGAAGTTCATTCACATTTCCATATTGCAGAGGCATCCGTGAAATGATTTGCTTTTTTTTCTTTTTCTGTTGATGAATGTAATTATCAATGTCAAAGCAAAATGGCCCTTTTAAATTTAAAGTTACTTTTTCATAACTTGTGGGATTCCCCAAGATTGGGTACAACCTTCCATATACTTTTTGAAATGCAACGCCCAGATGAACTCCATTACGTGTAAAAAAAATATGGTGTTGTTCAAAATCAATGCACACACCAATAACATCACCACTCGTTAAATTTGGTGTGCAGTACTCTTGTGCTTTTGAAGAGTACACTATTAGTCCATCTATTTGTACATTTTAGATTTTTTTTTATTAATATTTTTTTTTTTTTTTTTTTTTTTTTTCATTGAACAAAGAAACAAACCAAAAATTGCAATTTTTAAAACGGAAACTGAAAACAAAAAATTTGATCCAATTGAAAAACTTTGTTTTTTTTGAAGAACAGAAAGTAAAAAAATTTTATGAAAAAAAAAATTAGTAACCATACTTTTTGGTAAAAATCCATACGAGTGTGAAGATTGTCCTGGTTTCTGAGGCTGTCTATCTGATTTGGTTAATTCAATAAGACCAACACTGATATTACATTTCATTTTGCCAACTGTAGTCACCTCAAAATATCCAACGGGCAAATTGCTTTTAAATGGGCGATCGGTACAAAATGTTTCAAATCGATTTTCTCTTATTGATTTATTAAACAAGACTAAACCATTTATAATTTCAATTTTTGTTGAAGGAGAGTTTGGTACGAGTTTTGTTGGTCCTATCAACTCTTCCTCTTCGGTTTTTCCCACTCTCCAAGTAGTGAATTGTTTTTTAATTGGTTCATAAGAAGAAAAAGGAAACATAATTTCTTCAAGTATTAAAAAAAATGAAATATTTTTAAGCGAATTAAGAGTTTTAAATTTGGTTTAGAAATGTTTTAAGAATTCATGAACAAAATAGAAACTATCTTTTTATTTAAGTTTTAGATATGTTTTTAATTTATGATAGGCATGGTGAGATTTGATGAATTTCCAAAAATAATTAAATAGTACATAAGAGGTTATTTATTTCAGACATTCAAACCAACAATGAAATTTGTAAAGACATAGAAATTAATTATTTGGCTTGGTTTCATACAATATAAAATTATTTTGATTCTCAATGATTACAAAATTATAATGTTAGAAAAAGGATTTTTAAACAAATTCCCTATTTGACAACAACCTAAAAAAGATTTTATTTTCCAATAAATTTAAAAATTCAACACAAAGATCTACCAAAAATAAATATACAATTTCATAATTACTTTGAAATAGTCTGTTTTTTGATTTTTAAGTATTTGGTAATTGATGCTCCAGTAGGGTTTTAGAAATTCTTTTTAAATTGTTATTCATTCATAGTTTTGTATTAAAAAATTCAAATTTAATTTTTTTGATAATATTGTTTGTTAAGGGTCAAGTCATTATGGTGAAAATTATTTTCCTGAAAGGAAAAAAAAATTTTAGTAATTTTTATGAGGACCTAATAACAATCAAAAACAAAACAAACCTATGATGTGTGATCGATCTCCAAAAATCAATAACTAAAGATGAGGACATTTTAAGGAAAAACCGCCAAACTAAGATTCTTTAAAAAAAAGAAAAATAACAAAAATCAGATTGGAGTTGATATTAATAAAAAAAAAATACACTAAAAGACCATAAATTTTAAAAAAATGATATGTGAAAAAAAATTTTGGTAAACTTTGATCGAAATTTTAGGGACAAAATTTCTTGTCTTTCTTTAGGAATAAATATTTTTGATAATAATTATTTTTTAATTGTAAAGTTATTCGTTTAAAAAAAAAAAACTTACCCAGGTTCAATTTTCCTAAAGTTATTTTGGAGTTCCAAACATTTATTTTTTCAAATTTAACTTTTAAAAAAAAAAAAAAAAACAGCAAAAAAGAAAAGAAAAATAAAAAAATTTTAGAATAAATTCGAAAAAATGATCTGATCTACAAAATGAAATTTTAATTTTGAGAAGAATACTTTATTAAATTCATAGAATATGTTCTCCCCCTTCAATAACGAGGTAAAACTTGACCTATAAAGAACTTCCTTTAAAGTTAGACATTTTAATGTGACCCAAATTTCATCAAATGATTATATTTCATACATATTAAAAATATTTTTTATATTAATATCTATTTTTTTTTTACTATTACATAACAAGAATCTTTATTTTTATCAATAATAATTAAAAAATTTTTTTATTTTTATTTTTAATCTTTTGGAGAAACAAAGAATTGTTTTTTACAGAACATGTTGAAAAATATCAGTCTTAATTAAATAAGGATAAGTTTAATGAGTGAATTTTTATAAAAATACTATAAATTTGTATATAGAAAATGTATTTAAAAAAAAAAATAGATAAAAGTTAATTTTTTCAAATAGATTTTTTTCAAAGATATTTCGGAATTAGAAATCTATATCATTAAAATACAAAATAATATTTTTATATTGAACAATTGAAATTGTTATAAATATTATTTGGAAGAAAAAAATTAATTTCTTAAACAGCATTTAATAAATACGGTATTTTATATATGTATATCAATCAAATGCAAATTTTTAAAAAAGTGTAAAGATAAAGAATTAAAAAAAATTTCTTAATAGATTGAAATTTTATTTCTAAGATTTTATTAAACTTCTATCAATTATAAATTTATTTAATAATGTAGTTTTTTATTTATTTATTTTTTCAGATTAGAATTAAAATATTAATAATTAAAAAAAGAATCTTTTTCCAAAAATTTTTACATACCCAAAATTAAAAATCGGCAAAAAAAAACAACATTTATTGTATTTTTCCAAACCTAATATAATATAACATTTAAGTTACTGAGTATTAATTTTTTATTAAAAATCATCATTTTCACCCCAATAAAATGAAAAAAAAACATAAATCAAAAATTAAAATTAGTGTGCCAAAAATCCTAAAATGAACTGAACAAAAACTATAATAGTTAATTTGTTGAAATTTCACAAACAATTATTGATCGATAAAATGAAAAGATACCATCAACTTATTGTATGTTGATTTTTCAATTTAAAAAAGCCAACATAAACTTTCTATCAACCATCCTAAAAATTCCAGATCATACGAAACAGATTACATAATTGGAAAAAAAAGAAATGAAAATAAAATAAAATAAAAATAGATAAAAAATAAAATAATAGTTTGTAAAATCAAAATTATTTACAAATTGAATTGAAAATAGTAATATTGATATTCTTTCAATTATTTTAATTGTGTTAAAATTTTTGGAATTTAGTTGAATTTGATAATGATATTTTTATGTTCTTGTTAAGCAATTACTCATAAATTTAAAAAATATTTAAAAGTTTTTTAGTTCAATTTACCTTTAATTAAATTTTTTAATTGGATTAGAATAAAAATATATAAATTTATTTTTGGTTTAACTGTTCAGAAACCTTATAAAATGAGATATAATTCGAAATAGATGTTGTCAATAACCTTTTTAAAAGGTACAATTTTCTATTTTTAAGAATTTCACATTAGATAATATTTTATAATCTTTTGATTGTTCTACAAATTTTATCAAAAAGTAACTTTATTGTTTCTTTACCTTTTGAAAAAATTTCCAATTTTACAGGTTCAATTGGAAGTGGAATTCAGTAATCATAATAAAAGCAATAAAATTCTAAAAAGGGAATTGAACTAATGTGAGCAAAATAATTTGTTCCCAACAACTATTATCTATGTTACACAATAGAAATCCATGTGTTTTTTTCTTCTTGTTCCAAGTCAACATCCAATTCACTACTCAAAAGTATACCCAAGTTCAAATCAATTTTGATGGTAAAATCCTTGGTTTATCAGTAACTTTTAATTTTAGGATGGAATTAATTCAAAATGCTACCTAATTTTCTTACGTTATTTTGAGATTTTTATTATTTTTTTGGATGATAAAAATTTTATCCAAAATTTTAACTCTATTTTTTGAGATAAATTTTCTAATCTGATCCTTCATTTGTAAAATTTTCTTTTATATCAAAAAGAACTTTAAGAAATCAAAAATCTACTTTATTTAGTGTTTATTACCAATTTCTTTGATCGGTTGATATATAGGTCTTCTATAACAAAAACACACGTTTTTTAAATTCCAAAATAAAAATTTAGGAATTCCGGCAAATAAGAGGGGTCAATAACCCCTCCCTTAAATAATATAAAAAAAAAAAAAAAACGTTTTTTATTTTGAAACATTGATTCAACTTTTTTAAGGGTCATTATTTTGGAAAGGTAAAAAGTTTTTTTCCTTTTTTTAAATTTAACAACAATTCGAATTTTACTTTTTTTTTTTTTCACTTTCAAGAGTCTGTTGATTAACTCCAGGATTTGGTTGAAATACACAACTGATTTATAGATCTTTTAATTTTGAAAAATACTGGTGAATCGATAGATCGAAAAGTGATCTTTTTTCTCAAAAGATTTCATTTTTTTCACTTTTCTTTCAACAAAAACACGAAAAATTATGCAAAAAGCAACAGTATTAAAGTTGGTAGTTTCACAACTCAAATCTGGGGGTGTAGAAGAGTTAAAAAAAATATTAAGTGAAGAAAACATTAATGAAATGTTTTACTTCAAGCCCTATGAAGGACTATTAACACCACTTCATATTGCGTGCTATTATAAAAGGCCATTATCGATCATCAGATTCCTCGTTTCGTTAGGATCTGACTTAACTCAAGCCGAAGGTACATTGGGCAACACTTGTTTACATTTGTATTTGATGGGAACAACGCCCAGACAAAAGAACCAAAAAAACCCAAAGAACATAAAAAATGAAAAAAGCCAAAATAAACAAAGTATCGATTTTGAAATGATCAATTATTTAGTACAGTCTGGAAGTGATCTCAATCATGTCAATTACGAAAATGTCTCGCCTTTCCATCTTATTTTATCAACAAAAGAATCCTTAACGCTAGAAGACTTAGAGCAGTGCTTCAAATTAAAAGCTGATTTTAGTTCAGAATCTTCAATGTGGGATGGGTGCTTGCATCTCTTGTCTCGTAAGCAACTGGTCACAATTGAGATGATCAAATATTGTGTCAAGAAAGGATCTTTGGTCGATTGTACAAATTATTTTAAACAAACACCATTTTGTCTCTTGTGTCAAAACCAAGCAATTGGTGAACAAATTATTTTTGATGTGTCTCAATTCAAAGACATTGATTTCAAAAATGTTGATCATATGGGGAAAAATCTTTTTCATTATTTGTTCAACAGAAACCCCCTGCCAAGTCTTGCATTAATAAAAATGTTTTTAACAAAAGGATGTGATCCATTGCAACATGACACCGAATACATTACACCTTGTGACGAATTAAAAAAATACAATATAAAGGACAACTCACAAGAAAAAGAAATTATCAAGATTTATTTTGAAATATTCAAACATTCAAACAAATTAAGAATTAAAGAAAATAAAAAGTCATTAAATGAAATACTGGACATTGAAACTTTGAAATGGTTGGATTTGTTCTTCGGCTCTGAACATTTAAATCTAAATCTTTTAAAAACAATTACCCAAGATTTCCATATAAATTTAAATCAAGGATCACTTGACCATTCAGATACCCCTCTTCATCTTCTTTGTTTGTCAAATAAAATTAACATGGACTGTTTAAAATATTTGCTTGACACCTACCCAGAAATGCGCAATCGTCAGAATTTCAAAAACCAAACTCCATTACATTTTGCATTAAGAAATCAAAATTTTGATCTAGATTGTGTGAAAATGTTATTATCATTGTCCAATAGAATTGATTGTAACCAACAGGACAAATACGGTTTCACCCCTCTAAATGAGTTTACAAAAAGGAAATCACCAGACGAAGAAATATTTCGCTATTTAGTTAACAATGGGAATGCCAAAATTAAACGGAACATAATTCAAGATTTAATTCCAAAAATGGCTTTAAATAAAGATTTGGTACAGTTTATTTCTCAAAACTACAATGCACTTGAACAAAAGAAGAATGAAAAGCAATCACAATCTTTATCTCTTAGTGATAATGATTTTTTTATAAAAACAATCTTTCAAAACAAAACAATTAATTTGGAAATAATCAAGTACCTTTATTCGACATTCGAACACAACCCATTAAAACAGTCAAACGGTACTCTGAGAGAATGTTCAATATTTTATCTTTTTTCGAACGAGAGAATTACAATGGATTGGATTATGTATTTATTTGAAAATTTCCCAATAAATGTTTTTACGTTAACAAGTATAAGATATTATTCTCATACACTATTTGAGACGCTAATTGGAAATAGCCAGATTACAAATGAAGCAATTCAATATGTTTTAGAGCATTCGAAAAATTATAAACCTTCACAAGAATTAAATAAATCTCAAATTAATATGTTTTTTCACTCTGCCTGTAAAAGAAAAAATCCCTCTGTCGATCTTCTCTTGACCTTATCACAATTTTATCAATATCAAAAAAACCGGAATTATTCTACGCAATATTATACATATCATAATAAACACGCGTTTGAATATCTAACTGATAACAGAAATCTAAACTTTGAGATCCTAAAATCCTTTTTAGAAGATATATTACCAAAATTAAAATATGCGAAAGATTTTCAGATAGACGCTCTAAGTACTTTGAAAGAAAAAATTTTTCTTAACAGTTTAACAAATTTAGCCCAAAACCCTAATTGTACTCAACAAATGCTAATATTTTTCGTTAATCATTTTTCAAAAATCGACGATTATCAACAAATAATCGATTTTTCACTGCCCTTATGTTCATGTCATTATCCTAATATCAATTTTGATATCATAAAACACTTTATAGAAAATTTAAATTTGAAAATAAATAAAATAGATTCTTCAAGAAATGACGCACTTTATTATTTCATGGGGAAACCAACAATTGATTTCCAAATACTTAATTACTTTGTTGATAATGGTTTAGATATAATAAAACCTTTGAGTGTTTACCAGAACACCATAATGCATTTATTCTGCAAACACAGAGATTTAAATCTTAATTTCCTTCAAAAAATAATTCGATTGTGTCCCGATATTGTTAATAAACCAAACTTTCTATATGAAACACCTTTACATTTAATTTGTTCCAACTCTTCGATAAATTTCAATTGTTTAAAACTTTTAATCGATAATGATGCGAAAGTACATTTAAAAACAAAAAAAAAGTTAACTCCTTTGTACTATGCTTGTAAAAACCCCAACGTTACACCTCAAATATTACAATTATTAATTTCATTGGGTGCACCAATCAATAATAATCAGGTATTTTTTTTTTTTTTTTTTTTTTTTCAATATTCTATTTTTTTGTTTAATAATAGAAATTTTAAGTAAATTATTTACATAAAAAGAATTATCATTCGGGAAAAAAAGTGAAATAGCGAAAAAAAGTTGAACACATTTTTTAATTAGAAATTACAAAAATCACAGAAACTTTACAACTTAAAAGTAAGATCGATTCATAAAAGAAAAAATAAATGATTGAAAACAAAATGTGGAATTAGATACAATAATAGGTTTTGATAATACTATCCTTTAGTTGTTTTTTTTTTTTTTTTTATCTGATTGATCCAAACTATTTTCTAGTCAAAGAACTCCAGTTGTAATGTTTTGAATTACATATGTTTAAAGAGTTTAAATATGAAATTGAAGAAAAATTTTATTGAGGAAATTTCAAAATCGAAATTATTTTTGAACATTTTTGCTGTTTTCTTTTTTTTCAATTTTTTTTTTATACTTAAATACTTAATTTTTTGACAATTTTTTTTTATTGAAGAATCATGAGTCAACTATGTAAAAATTTGTAATTCTAATTTTATTGAAACGGTGAAAATGATTGTAGAAAAATCATATTGATTTCTATTGTAATTTTCTTTGATCTACAATTAAAGATCAAAATAAAACATTGTTGTTTTTTCGATGATCACTAAAATTTTTAGTTTTTAAATATTTAAGAACCTCTATTCATTTATTAGTTTTACTTCAAACGAATATTAAATATATCAAGTGATAAGATCTGAAAAATATAGCATCATTTTTTATATTTTTTCTAATATTTTTTCTTTAGAAAAATAACAATTATTCTATAATGTGCTCTATTCGATTTATTTCTCATTTATTCTTTAAAGGATTAATTTTACAAAAAAAAATTGATATTTGGGATTTTTTTTGTCACTTTGACAGAAACAAAGTTTATTATTAGAATTTTGATGAAATATTTGAACTATTTTTGAGATCTCCAAAACAACTTGTACTGTTTTGAAAAACAAAAAGAAAGGGAAAGAAAGAAAGAAAATGGATATCTCTAAAGTGTATGTTTTTGTTTGATTGGTAATTTCTAATGGGTAATTATTTGAAAGTAATTTGATTCTTCTTTGAGTTGATTTTACTTTCCCTTTCCAGGTTTCTGTAAAGGTTTCCAAGTAAAAACAATGTTGAACTTTTTTCATCATTGAAATTTGTTTCACAAATCGTTATATAAAATATTTACACAAGATGAATTTCATAACATAAATTACAAAATCAATTGTTTTTTTTTTTTTTTTCAATTAAAAAAACATTATTTTAATAATCAAAAAATTAAAAATCCATTAAAAAAAATAATTTTCGTTTCTGGGTGGATTATTTAATATTCTGCTTTTTATCTTCTACTGTGAAAATTTATCTATGAAAAATTTTATGATTAAAAAATATTTACCAACAAAGATCCTTTAAAAACCTTCAAAGCAGATGCGTATACAGAATGAAATATAAATATACAAATAAAAATAAAATAATAAACGCCATTTCAAAAAAACTGACTGTATGAAATAATAAATTGAAATATATATGTATCTATATCCTTTTGGTTTTCATAAAGAATTAATTATTAAATCCTATTAATAATTCACTTTTGAATTATTCTAAATATATAAAGGCCTATATTTTGTAAAGTAAAAAAAAAAATCAAAAACTAAAAAAAAAGTGAATAAATTTTTGAGAAAAGATTACAGGTTTTTTATTACGGAACCTTCACTGAAAAAATATTAATAAGAAGATTTTTTTCTGATAATTATTTTTATTTTTTTTATTGAAGAAAAGTTGATTCAACAAAATTACCCCTATTTGATGTTAGGTTTTTTTTTTACTTATTGAAATGAAAAGAAAATTTATTAATTTCTGGTTTATTTCAAAAATTAAAAAAACAAATCCGTTATCTTTTCCAGAATTCAAAAGAATAGAGTAAAATCTTTAATTTTTCTCGATTCTTTTGAATTCTGGAAAACCACTGTTAGCTTTTTTTTAATTTTGGAAATGAACAAAAAACCTAGGCACTATACAGCACTTGATGGCACTCCACCGTACTCTACTACACTCTACATCACTCTACAGCACTCTACAGCATTTTGCACACTTTCTAAAAGTCTAAATTTATTTGTATTTTTTTATTTGGGATATAATGTTAGCAAGATTTATAACACATAGAATATCTTTTCTTTAAAAAATGAAAAAGAAAAAAAATTATTTTTAAACAAAGACAAGAAAAAAGAGAAAGAAAAGTTTGAAATGAAAGAGAGAAAAAATAATAATAATAATGCAAAACTTCCTTGAAAAGGTTCTTTTTTGTTCCACCAAGTGTTGAATAGGTTGGTGGTTGTTTCCTTTAATGCCGAATTTTTTTTGTATCACCACCATAATGTGTTTTAATAAAAAGATCTAAATATTTGAACGGACTATAGATCAAATGAAATAGGCTACTTTATTACGTTTTAATTTACAACTTTATATTTATGGTTTATCTGTAAAGCGTTGAGTTTTTAAGAATAAAAATTGGTTTTCTAAATTTTCTTTTCAGTTACTTTGTTTTTTTATTTTTTTTTTATTTTTTTTGGCAAGTTTCCCAAATATTTTTTCGCAAAAACCCACTACGATATACCGACTCGAAGCAAAAACCCAGTCTAAGTAACCACTCTACATATTGTTAGGAAAAATTCGATTGTGCTCACTTCAAATTGATTCAATTGTCAATTAGATTCATTTCTCTTCAGTTACAAAAATACAGTTCGATTCATTTAAGATCTGAACATGAACAATTTAGTTTAAGATCTAATAACAACAAATTCTATCAATTCTTTTAATGGTTTTTGATTCCTTTTACCCCCCTAAAAAACAAAAAGAGGAAAAACTGAAACAACTTAAAAAGGTAAATTTGGAAAAGGTAAAAAATGTAAAAAAATAAATATTATTTATTTTAAAAGAAATTACATACTCTCATTTTTTTTTACAATAGTTTTTAGTATTATTAAAGATGTTTATTTTTTATCAAATTTATGATCTTACTCAAAAAAAAAAAAAAAAAAGTATCAAACAGAAAAAACAAAAGAATTCAAAAAAAAAGAAAAAAGAAAGAAAAAAAATGTAAAACCATAATATTTCTCTTTACTAAATTTAAAAACATTATTATTTGGTTTATAAGATGGTTTTAATTGTATATGCCTTTTACATAAAAAATAGTTTATAGTATTTTTTATTATTTTAATATATCTATAAATATATATTTATTTCTCTATTTTTAATACTTTTATTTATCACCAAATTTTTTCCTTTATTTATTATTATTATTATTATTATTTTAATATTTAATTAGATAAAAACACCATTACATCAATTAATATCCACCATAATAAACAATCACAAAAATAACCGAATACCTGTGAATTTATTAGAATGTTTAAATTTGATGCTCAATTCAGGAGCAGATATTACACTTAAAGACAATAATGGGAAAACACCGGGCGATATAACAGATATACCAATTTTAAAATCAAGTATGAATATATATACAAACACTGAAAAGGATTTTTATAAAATTTATAAAAAAAAACAATGCTGTGATTGTAAAATAAAAACAATCGAGGCACATAAATTAATATTAAAAATGCGAACAAAAATGGACGATTTTAATGAAATTAAAAACATATTAGAAAAACATTCGTTAGATTTGATTAAATTATTTATAAAATGGGTATATGGGAAGCAGTTATCTTCTGAAAAATTAGAAAAAATAGTAGATATCGCAAAGTGCTTTAATTTCAATATTGATTATTTATTAAAAACCCGGTTATTGGATGATTTAAAACAATTATGGAAACAACAAAAAACAAAAGATTATAAGCTTGTTGTGAATAAAAAAGATATCCCGGTTCATAAAATTATCTTGCTGGCACGCTCTAAACTATTTAAATTCTTTTTCATGTCAATCGAGGAACAAAAAAATCAAATTGAAGATTATACTGGTAAATCTTATGAAAGCCTATATTTATTAATCAAATTTCTATATACATGTAGAATCAATATGAAAAAATTCAATAATCAAATATATAAAGAGTTTTTTGATGTGATCGATTATTATCAATTAAGAAAAGATTCTAAATTAAATTTTTATTTAAGATTATTTGAATTAAAAAATAATTGGAATTTATAAAAATTTTGATAA
The DNA here is from genome assembly GCA_027625915.1 of Anaeramoeba flamelloides. NCBI lineage: Eukaryota > Anaeramoebidae > Anaeramoeba > Anaeramoeba flamelloides. Next base: position 1,798,718 of record JANTQA010000032.1, on the reverse strand, counting down.
AATACATTTTTTTTTTTTTTTTTTTTTTGGTGACAAATTTAAAAGAAAGGGAATAAGTTACAGTTTATCATGCGTTTTAAAGAAGAATTTTCAAATTAAATTTTAATTTTTTATTAAATGACTAATAACCAAAACAAAAAATATTCTAAACTAGATTACAAAAATTTTGACTCACTTTATTATGTTAATGCAAGTTGTTTTGAGGGTTTATTCCAGTATTCTTCTCAAAAATATATTTTCAAATTTTTAGATCAGAATTATTTTTTCTAATTTTGCAAATTGTTGTTTTGCTTTTTCAATTTTTTTTTTCTTTTTTTTGATTTCTTTTTTTTTTTTTTTACAAAAGATCACGTGGGAAAAAAAAAGATCTTCGAAAATACAAATAATCACTATGAAAATTGAGACTACATAATATCTTTGAAATTAATATATTTAATTTTACTAAAAAATATTCCTGTTCTACTTTTTTTCAGTGAAAGTTCATTAATAAAAAATCCGTAATGCTCATTTCAAAAATTGTGATTCAGTTTTTTTTAGTTTTTGGTTTTATTTTTTTTTATTTAAAAATTATCAGGTTTTTATATATTTAGAATGATTTAGAAGTGAATTACAAATCAGATTTAGTTATTAATTGATGTTCTTGAATACTAAAGATTTTTTTTTTTTCAATTTATTATTTTAGGTGAGTAACAATTTTTGAAATGGTGTTTAGTAAATTTAATAGTAAATTCAAAAATATTTTACCACATCTTGAAATTTCAAAAATCAGTATAAATATGATTATCACTTAACCAAACTTACTTATCTTGTTTTAGTTGATTTTTTCAGAAATGGGCAGTTTGTTTTTAAAAGTTTGATAGGTTTTTTTCATTTTTGAAAAGTGGAAATTATAAATATATTTCCTGATTTATTTAAAAGAAATTTTATTTTCATTTGAAGAAGAAAGAAATCTTAATTATCTATAAAAGAAGTGTATAAAAATATAATTTATCAATAAAACTACAAAGTTTTAAAATAATTTGGTATAAAAAATCTACTTGATGAACAAAAAAAATACAATAATTATTTTAAACTTGAAAAAAATATAATTTTTTTATTCTAAAAAAAAAATAAAATCAATTTTTTACTTTTTTTTCATAAAAAAATACCAGAAAACCATACAAACTATCAATGTTAATAATATTCCCAAAATATTTTTTGAAAAGCTGTTAAATTTGAATTGAAATGTCAAAAGAAATACTTTTTAACTTGCGGGTTGTTAATTACAAAATAATAAACAATCTTCAAGATGATAATTGGTTAGTAATAATTGTAAGGGTTAACAGTATGATAAGTTTTAATATTATTTTTCAAATTTTAAAAATTTTTCAAAAAAATAAACCTATTTTCAATTAAATAATATAAATAAAATAAAAATGAATAATTATGTTCAAATAGTAGATTTTAGTAATTCTAGTTTGTTATTAATACTCTTAATATCTGTAAAAAAATAATAATTGAACTTTTAAATTTCAAGAAATTTAATAAATAGGAGTGAAAAAATAAATGATCAATTTTCTAAAGATCTTTAAGGATTGTAACTATTTGATTTATTTTTCTTGTATTTTTATAATAGTATCAAATTTGAATGATATTTTTCAATAAAATGGACACTCATGAATTACTTAAAAATGAAATTTTAACAAAAGAAAAATAGTTTAGACTTTTTTTTTTGTTTTTTTAAATATATCCAAAAAAATCCAAACATAAAATTAGCACGATCTTTTTACTTAAAACTAAATTATAAAAAATGAATTCTTTTTGAAATGATAATTCGTTTCTCTAAAACTGATAAACCGGGTTGTTTTATCTGGCTTAATTATATCCTTGTGAAAATAATTCCCCTGTTGATTTGGTAAAAATATCAGAAATGGTTCCTTATTCCCAATCAAAAATTATTTATTTTGAATTACTTGTCATAATTTAAGACTTCTTTTTTCAATAGTTTTTATAATTTTATAAAAGTTGTGCTTGATAGACAGATTATAACTAGATGTCTGTTTAACTTATATATATATATATATATCTTTAATTCTTAAGGTGTTCCCGTCCACTCGAGAGAAGTTTCAAATTAAAATGTGTTATCATTAAATTTAAATCACATGGGTGTAACATTGTTTAAATACCTCTCAAAAAAGTTTTAGTACAGTAAACTTTTTACTAATCTCATTAATTAAAAAAAATGTTTCTATTAGTAAAAAAACTAAAGAATTTCAGAAAAAAATCTGTATTTCGTCAATAATTTCCAAGGTAAAACCATCTATCTTAAAACGACAAAATTGAAAAATAACACTTTGAAATTTGTCTCGAATTAGAGATTGGTTGGTTAGTGGTTCCGTTTTCAATCTGTAAATTGTCTCAGTACAATTTATTTATATCTTATTTCAAATGTGAAAGAATTATCTTTCAAATGTTCTACTTTATTCAAAAAAAAGCATACAGAAAATTTTAATGCATGTTTCAAAATAATAAGTGTCTTTTTTTTGCTATAAAAGACCTGTACATTAATCAATCAAAGAAACTGATAATAAAGCCCAAAAAAATATGATATTGGTTCATTAAAGTTCTAATATTCAAATAGAAATTATAAAAATGAAGGATCAAATTGCAAAATTTATCTCAAAAAATAGAGTAAATTTTTCATAAAATTTTTATTATCTAAAACAATCAAAAAATTAAAAAAAACAGAAAATTCGGAAAAATTTTCAACGAATTGCATACCTCATTTAAATTTTACTAAAAATATCAAGATATTTACTTTCAAAATTGATTTATACTTAGGTATACTATTGTGTAGTAAATTAGGTGTTACATTGTAACCAGAAGAATAAAAACACGGATTATATTTTGAAATACAGATTATAGTTGTTGGGCATGATTTATTTTGATCACTGAACAATTTTGGATCAAAAAAGTTATTTTCTGTTCATTTTTTTTTGAAAAATTATTACCGAAAATTTATAAACAGAAACTCAGCCACCCTTATTGAGTAAGAGCATATTGAAAATTAAAAAATAATCAAGATTTTCTTAGCTCAGAAAGCATTAATAATTTCAAAAACTCTCAATAAATAACCCTCACTTTAAAAAATCACACTCGATTATGAGTTTCTAAGATTGGGTTACATTGTATTTTTTAATTGTCTCAATAAATCAAATCTTATTATTTCAATAGAATTGTTTTGGGTTCTTTTTGTTTTTAGAATTGAATTTCTCCTCAAGAAAATTGAGAAATAATAGTATTTACTCTATTGGACTTAGAACAGTATCCCCTTTATCAAATATATCGCATACTTGAGATATTTTTGGTGCTTTGTTGATAAAAATTTTTTCATAGTCTTGTTTCTGTCATAACCCAATCGTTTGTATGATTATAAATTGAGTAGAAGTTAAGGTTTTGAAGAATTTTTCATGAAAGTATCAGATGGGAAATTAAATTTGATAATGTATTCAGTTTGAATTTTGAAAAAAAATATTGTGTTAATCTTTTAAAAATATGATCTTTGCTTTTTTTGAAATGAATTTTACTAGATTCACTCTAATATCAAACATATTACCGTTTCTTTATCAAAATATATCTTTGTTGGGAAATAACAAAGGACGAACCATTAAATATATTCAATCCTTTCCATTTTGACCTTTGTCCTAATTTTTGAAAACCTTACCAACTCACCTTAACTCCGAAATATAAAAAAAAACCTAAAAACTTCTCAACATGGTGCCATGGAATTAAAAAATAGTTCTAACAGGACACTTTCTCCAAAAGCTGATTTTTTCCAACATTCTTTTAACATTATGTGATAACAATACATAATAAATTTCGAAAAAATATTTCCTTTTTTACTTCTTATATCTTGATGAAAAAATATTTTGCAGATTTAACAAGTGCAAACTAGGGGACAGAATATATAATATTTCAAATTTTAAACACATTTGTGGTACTTTAATAATTCATTTTTTATATCAACTTATTTAGTTGATAAATCTATTATAAAAAAGTGAAAACTTTATTTTTGAGTGATTTTGTATGAATTCAAACTTTTTTAAAGTTAAATTTTTTTTAATAAAGTTAAAACTTTTTTTTCAAAAAGTATACTTCTTCAGACTTCATACTCTGTACCAGATTTAAAAGTTTATCTTTCAAACTTTAAAGAAACAGAAAACATTCAAAAAGTTTTCTGAAAAAGTTTTGAATTTCTCAAAAAAGTTAACTTTATAAAAGTTTATCAAAAGTCTGAACTGTTCTAAAAGGATTGACTAAGATTTTTTTTCAAAATTATTTTCGCCTGTTTGGAACAAATTAAAACACAGCTGTTTTTCAAAAAGAGTGTCTAAAAAAATCCTTCTTTCCGTTTTGGATTTTCATTATTCTCTAATTAAAATTTGAATTTAAAATATAGAAAAAAATAGTAACTTTTGGAGTTCTATATAATTTGTTAAATTATGCAAATACAACTATTTTGTTTGCTATTTTTAAAGATGAAAAAAGTCATTAAAAAAAATAATAAGATAACCTGAAAATTTTAAATTGTTCTCATTTGGAAAAAAATCGAATAATTTAAAGTCCAATAAAAATTACATTAGATTGTTGAGAATTATTCATAGTAACTATTGAAATCAAAATAGTGTTTAATTATAATAACAACGCCAATTCACATTAATTAGAAGTAAATCTTGGGTAAACCACATTCATTAAAGTTTAGGTAATTTTGGATAAAAAATAATTTTCTGAAAAGGAAAAAAAAAATTTGTAATTGTATAAGAGACACAGGCCAATCAAAAACAAACCAACATGCGAAGTGCAATCGATATCGAACTAAAATATTTCTAAAATAGTAGATTTTACCAAAAAATACCCAAAAAGAGTAACTCAATTTCCAATTTAAATCGTTTTGATTTATCATTTTGAAAACAAGATGTGTCAATTTTGAAATTATCACTCTTTTGGTCTTTTTGAGATCTCAGAAGATTTTTTTCTTCATTTTTAACTATTCTCAAATGAGTTATTTATATGATCAAGAATGTTCCAAAATCCTTAATGTGTAAAATTTAGAGGTTACCAAAAGAACCACAAATTAGATTAAATCCGATTAAATTGAATCTGTTCTTATAGAAAACAATTTGTTTTAAATTTAAGAAATTTAGCTATTTGGTAAGTTAAAAAAAATAGCAAGTAATTTTTTTTTAAAAAATTTGATATTTTGGGTAAGGGAAAATTCTTTGAATCTTTTTATTTTACTATTTGTTGTCAAATAAATGGAATAAAATTTTCATTCAGCTTTCCGAAAAAGAGTTGAAAAATCATGTAAAATTTCAATATTTTAATTCTTAAAATCAGTTTGAATTATTAATTTACTGTTTAGAATTGTGGACTTTTGATGATTTATTTTTAATTTTTGGGATTTGGTTTTGAGGAAAGCCAAATGAAAATTTTGTTCTTTTTATTTTACAATTAATAGTAATTGAATTTAATTTTTGGGAAGGAGATCCTCTCATAATTTTTTATTTGTTATTTGAAATTGTTTTTTTAAAAGTTGTTTGGTTAGTTGTTATCTTTTCTTCTTTTTTTTTGCGAATTGAATTTTTGAAAATTGTAAATTCTTTTCAACTTTTTTAGTTTTGAATTAAATTTTGGCGGTTGTGGTACTATTGAATTTTAATTTTATTATTTGAATTTTGTCAATCAAAAAGAAGGGAAATTTCAGAATACCCTATTTAGGTTTCAAGAAGTCCCTTGGGTGTTTTATAAATCCTTGGTTCTTGACAAGAACCTTCAAGAAATTAACTTTAGGTTTTTTGTAATTGGATTAGAAAGTTTTTTGAATGAAAAATCAGGTAGTCTCTAAAATTGACAGAAAGTGACCAAAATCTCATTTTAGAAGATCAATGTTCGATAAATAAAAAAAATAAGTTAACGAATTAAATTCGAAAAATATTTTGAAAATGTACGATTTCGTTCGTATTACCAAATTATTAACTTTTCATCAGTGATCCAAATATCTTCTTTTCGAAGAGATTCTTTTTTTTCTTTTCTATGGTTGATCGATCATTTATCCATTTTAGGATTCACTTTAACAGAAGTTTCATTTTTTCGGCTTGATTTGAAGAATTTGTCTTGCAACATTCAAATAGGAAAATTTTTCTCGAATTAACTTGGTAAAATTTTGAGAAAAAAAAAAAAGGTAAAATACTTACCTACATGAAAAATTACCAAAGTATTGTTTTTGATGAAAACAGAATCACCGTAAACTCAACTCGCTCTAAACTTATTTTCAAAAGAAAAATCATTCAAGAAATTTAAAAAAAGGATGAATAAAAATTAAATTTATTTTTTTAATCAAAATTTAAAAAAGTAAATTTGATTTATCTAAGGTAACATTTAATGATTTGTTCAATATTTTAATGTGTATTCTAGCTTTTTGTTGGCAAATAAAAAGCAAGTTTCAACATCTTTAAATAAAATTTGAAATATGTTTGGGTAAATAAATTAAAAAAGAATAAAAAATTCCAAATTTAAATGTGGAACAAACCAAAAAGAAAAAAGAAGATAGTTCGTCTCATCACATTTTTACACTTCAATATAAAGAGACAAAACAAGAAAAAAAAATCAAAAATAAATAATATAAAAAAATCTAAAATGTATTTAATTGTTGGCAGACTTCCAATGAAAAACCATTTTTGTTCTACTTCGATCACCAACCTTTTGGAACCCGTTTCGTTCGAAAAAGGCGATCACTCCTCTTTGCAAATTTTTGAGAGACACCATCCCATTGTTCATTTGTTGATATAAGCCAAAGAGTCTTTTGTCGAGAACAATGTCCTCTCTTGTGAACATGGCATTTGGGAACCCCTTCACTAAACTTGAATCATAAGATTTGAAAGCGCGAAGCCTTTCTCTCCAGGGTGGTGTTGGTTTATTCTTCAAAAATCTCTTCAGGTCCTTATAATCCAATCTGCCAAATTCGTTGTATACACCAGAGGATTTGTTCCCCTCATCGCGTTCTTCTTCTTGCATGCTTTTAGATTTATTTAGATCATTTTTTGAATAAATCATTGTTTGGGAGTTTCCGTCGGTGTCACACTCCTTTTGGGTTTCACCTCTGTTTGATTTGGCTTGGTGAATATGGTTTTTGCTTTTGGTTTTTTTCATCACCCTTTTGTTTTTTCCCTCCAAATAAATTTCTTCAATTTCCAAGATATTCTTGACCTTAATGGATTTTTGTTGAAATCCCCCCTTGGTGATTAAATTGGTAAGCACATAAAGCCCCATTCCAAACTATAAAAAACAGAATTCAAGAAAATACAAATTGTTAATTAAAATTCTTAATTACCAACAATTGATTGTTTTTTGTTATTTGGAAAATAGAATTACCTTGTAATCTTCTTTTGCCGTTTTTAGAAAAAATTTGGCTTCACTAAGTGAACAGCTACACTCTTCACTGAACTTCTTTTCTATATTATCACAGTTTTGATACATTCTATTTTTGTTTTTTTCAAAAGGATTATTTGTTGAAAAAATTAGTAAATGAAAAAATAATGTTTAAAATAAGTTGAATTTTGTTTTAGTAATAAGTCGAATTTTGATAAAGTAATAAGTTGAATTTTGATAAAAAGTCGAACCAGGAAACAGTAGTCATCTCAAGACACTTTGTATAACATTCAAAATAATTTGGGTAATTCTCAAAAATTTCCAAAAAAAAAAAGAAAAATTTCCGATCCAAACCAAAATGAATGATTTTAATCTGTATTCAGGGAGACTTTTCAACTTATTATTGGTTGTGGTTTGTTTCAAAATTAAAAATTCTTTATTTTTAAACTTTTGACTCGGGCTGGATTTACGAATTTGTTCAGGTCTTCCTCACAAATATGATTAAAAAGCGAAAAATGAGCTTTTTATTACAAACGAGAATAAAGAATATAGGGTGAAATTTTACACGATTAGAGATGATCCATGGACTTTAAACAGACATATAAATGATCTATGTAAATAAAGCAATTTTTTTTGCAAAAAACTCTTTTTTTGTAGAATCCTAATTGACGCTTGGGAAAGTTGAGTAAAGAGGAAATAGACTTTTCAAGAAAACTCTGTAAACGTCTGTGTTTTGTAAAGGTTCTTTGTAAAATGTTTTGCTCAAATAAAGGAATTTCAAAATTTTTGAATTATTTCTTTTTTTACCTTTTAATAGGAAAAATAAAAAAACTTTAAAAAAATATTTTTCACTTTTAACAGAAGAAGAATTATTTTTATAAACTGTTGAGTAAGTGTTTTTCATAAAAATTGATCTATTACTGATAAGAGAGTTCTTAAAATTCTTTAAAGGTATTTTGTTAACAATCATATCCATTTTTAGAAAAAAGATGACGAAAGAGAAAATAACACTACAAAAGATAACAAGGGAATGGAAAATTCTTTTGAGAATTGATGGATTTGTTTTTGATCTTAAAATGCCTTTTGATTTGGAGAACAATTTTTCTCAAAAGTCAAAAAATTTTTTTTTTAGTTAACTTGATGATTTTGAGATTAGACACAAGGAAATTGAATCGAGTTTCAGACTCCAATTGGAATATTTTTCAAGATAAGTCAAAAGTGTTCTTTTAAGAAAGTGAAAAATAAATTTAAACTTTTTTAATTTGCAAGTAAACGCTAACAGAAAGAGAATACTCGGTTATTATGAACAAATCAACGAAACGGTTGGAACTTCAAAAAATTAAGAATTTTTATTAATTTGTATTTGCCCAAATGGAAAAAGTAGAAGAAAGATACTCCGACCTCAAAAAAAAGAAACTCACTAAAAATTAAAGATCCTTAAAACTCAACTTTTCACTCACAAGTAATTTTACAAATAAAGCTAATAAAATTCTGAATTATTTAAATACAAATATTTGTGACTATTTTGAACAAATATTGAACTATTCAATCGACTTCTTGGTTGACGAGAGTGTTTTTTTTTGATCCGTTTCTAATTCTTGTTTACTTTATATTCGACATAAATGTAGAAATTAACATTAGAAAGTACCTACCTAAGAATGAAAAAAAAAAACATACTTTTTTTTTTAAGAGTTATTTCTTTTTTCACCAAATTGAGTCAAAGTTAATAATCCCTTTTTTTGTTTGTTATGAGGAGGTTCTTTTCTTTGATTATTTCAAAATTTATTCGCCTTCCTTTTGGAAAGAAGTTAAATTTTAAAAAGTTCAAAATTTTATTCGACAAGTAGACATGTTTGGTTCAAGTTGAGAGAAGCTCTGGGGTTGTACATTTTTTCAGGTACTAATCAAAAAATTAATAGAGAATTTTTGAGGTGAAATAAAAAAAACATACTTTCCGATTAAAATTATGATGATTCAATTATAGAGTTAAACAAGAAGTGTTCCTTTTCAAACACACAATTCTGAAAAATAACAACTTTGAGTAACACGAAAAGATAGAATTTGTATTTTAAAACTCTAATTATTTTTTTATGTTAAAAACTGAATATGAATTAACATTTTTAACACGAAATCTTTTTTCGAATTAGCTGGAAAGTTCGTAATTACAATTATTGCTTTTTTGTAGAAATTGACAATTATGAATATGTTGTTCAGTATTGTAAATAACCCTTGTTGAATACATCTAGCGAAACCTCAATTTATCTCTGTTTTTTTTTTTTTTTTTGGATGAAAATATAAAGTCACATCAGATAAATTGTTCAGATTTAAAATTTGATTTGAGGTTAGATCTTGAAATAATTAAAATTTTTAAAAAATATTAATTACTTTTGATACAAAAGAAGAACATATATTTTCTAAAAAGCAAACTTTTTTCTGACAAAATTTAAAAAAAAACGAAATTTTCACTTTTTTCAAAAAATATAATTGTTGATCTCTAAAATATTTTATAAATTTTCTCCTCAAATTTATTTTCAAATCCGTATTTCTTATGTGTAAATTGCGGTAAACCTATTCGAAGTTTTATTTATCTCTCACTATGGTGAGTTAAACAAATTTTTAGAAATCGGTTAAATGATCCTAATGGTACAAGTTAAATTGATGGGTTATTTTCACAACAATATCTCAAATCCAAACAGTTTTCATTCCTCAATTTTATAGTCTGTGAATTTTAAACACACTCTCATAAATCAAATAAGTAAAAAAAAATTTTTTATTATTATTTTTGAAGGGATAAAATTAATTTTATCTTTCACAGGTTAAGTTTTCCAGTTTTCAAAAGAATTAAGTAAAATTCAAAGATTTAACTCAATTCTTTTGAATACTGGAAAAATTAAGCATTTGTCAGTGTGTTTTTTTTTTTAATTTAAAAAATAAACTTTATATTTATTTAATTTCCAGTTTATTTCTTAAAGCACTAGTACCGATAGAAATGCTAAAAAGGTCTATTTTTTTTTTTTTTTTTCCAATCCACCTATTCATAAAACCCATAAAAAAAGATTACCTGAAATCCAAAAATCATTACTATTATAACATAGCTAAATACTTGATTCAAAACTATCACTTAAAAGATATTCCAAAAAAAAAAATAATTTGTACAAATGACAAACATAAACAGGTATTTTTTGCTTTTCTACTTTAATAGGCATTAAATTAAAAAAACCCAACATTACCATTTCTTGATTTTTAAGTTTATTTCGAAAATAAATAGATATTATAGATAAAACAGAAAAATTCAAGAAAACCTTCTTTAGTTTTTTTTAATTTTTGAAATTTAAATAATTTTTATTCAATTTTCTTTTCATTTTAAAAATATATAAAAAAAACCTAGGCACTTGATCGGCACTTTTCGTTAGGTTTTTTTTAATTTAAGAAATAAACAGAAAATTTAAGCACTTTTCGGTTTATTCTAAATAGTAAAAAAAAACCCAGGACACTAAGTTAACTTTTCCAGAATATGAAATAATTGAGTAAAATTCTTAATTTTTCTCTATTCTTTTGAATTCTGGAAAATCTAGGGCACAAGATGGTACTTGAAGACACTTTTCGCTAGGTTTTCTTAAGTTTTCAGTTTATTTCGAAAATCTATTAAACCCCAAGAAAATTGTGGTTAATATTTCAAGAATTTAAAAGAATTTTATTAGAAATCTTTTTTCTTTATGTATTCTTTTGAACCCAGAAAATTCTAGGCGCTTTAGGACACTTTTCTAATTTCTATAATTTTAATAAATTTTACTTTTCTTAATCATTCTTTTATGAAAAATAAATAATGAGTTTTTATTGTAAAAAAAAAAAGATAAGCTCAAAAAAATGATATAAAATAAACTTTTTTATAAGAATATTCATATTGGATATTTCTAGTGAAAAAAATCTTTGTTAGATAATACATTATACTAATGTGTATTGTTATTTTTTTCTCTCTCTTTTTTTTTTTTTTTTTTTTTTTTTTATATATAATAAATGATTAAGTTTACGGGTTGTGTCTCTAAAATAAATAGAAGAGAAGTCCTTCCATAACTCCCATTTTTTTCCAAAAAAAAAAATCACTATTATTTGTATTTTTGAAATAAACTCATATAATAAGAATTATTTACATAACAATTTTAAAAAATGTTTTCAAGTTTATTAGGGATTAATATGAATTGAAAAAAAAAATGAAAATTTTCAGGAATATTTTTTTTCATTTTTAATTGAAAAATTTTTGAAATTTTTATTAAATTTAGTGGAGAAATTATTTGAATATATTTTTCAATAGTCTAAAAAGAATCCTCATTTTGAATTTTAAAATATAATAAAATATTTCTTTCGAAAGAGATTGCTAAATTAAATTGATAAAAGTGATTTTTTTTTCTGTTTTTGAAAGATTTTTTTCTCATTTTATTATTTTTTCATTTTTGGGTTCATATCTATATATATTTCTTTCCTTGTTTTTTTTCTGCAAATTGTTTTATCATTTATTATTTTTTCTCTTTTAATGTCCAATCAAAAGTCCATCAGTTGTAAATAATTTCAAAAAAATATTCACCAAAAAGAGATGTTTTTTTTCAAAAGTCAGAAATTTTGAAAAGGGCGCTATTTCAATCTTAATGATCTTAATAGTTATATACTCTTACTTAAATAACATTATTATAAGTTTGAAAAAATAATTTATACAAGATTTATAACTGATATTTAATATATAGTTTTAACAAACTTTGATTTTCAGAATTTGTATTTTCCTTGTAATGAAATGGATAGAAGAAATGTTAATTTTCTGTAGATCTTTAATAACCAATTATCTTTTTATATAAAAAAAAAAAATTGTATTTTAAATTTTATTTTTATTGGATAATGTTATTTCTTTTGATATTTTAAAGGGTGTCAAATAAAATAACTACATTTATTTCTTGATAAAAGATTTTTTACCTATCTATGCTCAAATAATTTTCAATAAAATTTGAATTTTCAACTTTTTTTTTTATTTTTAAGAACGATTTTAGTTGCTTGGAAACAACACTAGTTTTCAAAAATGAGTAGTACGCGGAGGGGGGTAAGAAAATGGGAATTGAATCTTAATTTTTAATAACTGATTATCATTTTTTTTTTTTTGCAAAATTGGGATTTTAAAGAATACTTTCTTTATATAACTCAACAGTTTTGGATAGTGGGTGGATAATAATAATAATAATGTGACTGTATTTTAATCATAAAATTTTCAATTTTTATCGTTGAGTTAGCAAATTTCAAAAATATAATGTTAAAATTTAAAATTCATCTTGCTAATAAAGATTAAAATACAAAAAAAACTAAAAAGAATTTTTTTAATATTTTTTTTATTTGATTTTTTTAAAAATATTTTATTGGAGATATTGTTTTTATCTTTTCCAAACTCCCGAGAAAAGTAAAGATATAGTCTGTGTTACCATTTTTTTTTTTTTTTTCATTCCTTTTTTGAATAAAAAACAAAAATGAAGATTCAATCATTGATTTTAATTGCAATGCTAAAGTAATTTTGGAAGGAAACTTCCAAAATTTTGGCGATATTGAAAAAGATACATTATCAACAAATTTTACAACATCAGAACTTGGAACAAAAATCGATTAAACACAATTTCATTTAAATTATATTATCCATAAAAAGTCTTCTAGAAAGAAATTGACAATAGGAAAAAAAAATCGAAGATGAAAAAGAAATAGAAAATGGCAAAGAAAAAATTACAAAGAAAACAAAAAAATCTAACCAAAACGAAAATGAGTAAAACCTTTATTTTTCTTTATTAATAGTTAAATATTTATCCAAATTTGTAATCTTTTAAGACATTTTAATTCTTTTTTCAAACTTATTTACTTGTAAAAATACAGATATAAAACCGATATTTTTTTAATTTTCAAATTTTATTTTTTTCTAAAATGTAGTAAACCCTTTCCAAGCATACAATAACCATGGTTCTCTGATTCGAAATTCAAAAGTATTCAATATATTTTCTGTTCTGTGTAATAATAAAATATTACTCATCACAAAAAATATATTGGATAATTTTTTTATCCACATCCAAATAAAAACAGTTATTTCGCAAGACAATTAAACAAAAATATAATTTTGTAAACACAATTCTTAACTCTTAATTACATTGAAAAATATTGTAAAGTTTCGCAACATTTTGACAAATTATAAAATAAAATATTCTATTTTCTCAAAAATATAGCAAATTTGATAACCAACCAATGAATAACCTACCAACTTTATAAAAATTAAATAAGAATCAACACAAAACTCCATCTCTTGATAAATTAGATTAATTTTTAAATTCAAGATAAATACTTTTAAAAAATTATAATAATATAAATCACACCAATTGCAAAAAACAGCATTTTTTATAAATAGCATTTTTTAATTAAAGTAAAAAAAAATAGAAATTGATTATTATTTCAAAAATATAAAAATTTTAATTTATTTTATTTTTTGATAAGTTATGATTTTTAAACTTTTAATAATTACTAGGGTTAGTAAATTTGTAAAATAAAAATTTTTCTTGATAAAAACATAAAAAAGTTTAAAAAAATATCAAAAAAATAATTGTTTGATTTAAATTGGAAAATTTATTTTAGAATTAAATTTGCCAATAAAAATAATAACAATCATTTAGTCTTGTTTGTCAAGCATGTCAGAATGTACACGGAATTTGTAAACATGGGTTTCGTCTCCGCCATAATTATCAATGATTTTTAATTTTAATTTTTGGGTTATAATTTCGTTGTCTTTATATAAATTAAGTTCAAATTGCTGAGTAAAATGTTGCTGTTGTAAATAACGGCCTTCGACAATATCTACAAATCTTGGCTCACCATTTTCAGTGATCTCGGCTTGCACTTTAAAATATTGTGGAGTAAATTCAGGATTTGGATCAATTGCGATTGGAAGATGGTCAATGGAAATTGATTTCACCTTGATTGGATTTTTTAAAACAAAGTCAGCTTCCCCCTTTTTACCCTTTATTTTCCAAAAGTCCTGGAGTTCTAACGATGAACTTAATGCGTTATCAGCAGTTTGTTGGTTGTCAATAAAGTATTGTTTAAAAATATGATTTGCCTTGTCAACGAGTGTGTTCTCCACTTTGCTCTGTCTCACATCAGAAGCGTAATCAATATAATCGGAAGATCCCGCCATAATAAAATCAGCATATTGCTTTGCAAGTTCATCGATATAGCTATCGATAATATGGGTATTAAGATCTCTCCATTCCTTGAGTCCCTGCTGGATTTGCTCTTGTAAATCTTTGTTAGGATCCATTTCGTTAGGATACACTTCCGTTATTTGGCTATCCGCGAGTCTGTTAATTATTTGTTCCTGTTTTCTGCTGCTTCTCCATGGATAAACAACATCTCTGTCTTTTAGCTCGGTGCTTAATACTGATTTGATTTGATTTTTATCAAATTGAATCTTTTCTTGAACAACGTCCGGTTCAATAAAAACACCTGGGTATTTCGTTTTAAATGTTTCCGTAATCTCGTCAGTAATCGCTGAGACATAGTTATTAAACCAGTCTTTTTTTTCAGATTCGTTTAGTTCATCAGTGAGTTGCTTTCGAAGTTCTTCATAAGTGTTTGTTGGGATTTTTACGATCCTTTTTGGCTTTTTTTTTTTTTTCTCTTCTTTTTCTTTCAGATTCGGATCAAATTTTATTTCTTTTTGGATCTTTTCAAAATCTTGATTGTCTTTTAATTTTGTTTTATAAACGTCTTCGAGTTTTTGAAATTTTTCGTTAATATAATCAGTTACATTGAAAGAGGGGAACATTTTGTCTAATATTTTGTGGGTTTTGGTTTATTTTTGATGATTAAAATAATTATGGGAAAATTGAAATTTTTTTTTTTAAAAAATAATTATTTAATTAGTAACGTATTTATAAAAAAAACGGTTTGGTTGTCAAAATAGGTATATGTGAAATTTTAGTCTTGAAAAAAGTGTGGTGTGTATTTGTTGTTTTTCTTTTTTGTTTTTTTTTTTTTTTTTTTTTTTATTGGAATTAAATTCCTTTTGATTGGAAAACACAAAACACAAAACAAAAAACATCAAAAAAGAAAAAAAAATTAAGAAAGTTCTTACCGATGCCATCTAAAGAAATTGGTGGTAAGATCTGTTTGTTTTGAATTAGAAAGCTTCCTGCGAGAACTAAAAATAAAACCAAGAAAAATGAGCGACGCAATTTACGATGTTTTTTTCTTGTCTTACTCTTAGGATCAACACGAATTATCTTCACAAACAAGATTTTTTCAATAAAAGAATGTGCATTTGCTAAAAGGTGTAAATCAAGCCAAGCAATAAACTCAAACAATAAAACAATTAATGTAATAAGTGTCCAAAATGAACTCGCCAATAAAATAATTCCATATCGAAGTTCTCGAACGAGAAAATACAAAGCTTTTTGAAGGCCAACATAAAATTTATTTCCCATGTGGTTATATTGTTGATCGATCAATTTTTGTTCCTTTTTCAATAAATGCTTGAACCTGTTTGGACCGACACTCATTTTTTTTTGTGGATTGTGGTTGTTTTGAAACATTGGTGACTCTTGTTTTTTTGAAAGTGATTATATTTGCAAACAAGAAAGAATAAGGTGAAATAATTTAAAACAAATTCTTAAAATTGTTTTGTTTAAGATTTGGATTTAGGATAAAAAGAAAAAATAAAAAAAAAGCGATAATAAAAAATGAGAAACGTGATCTTTTTCAAAAATGGTAACAGAAAGAACTTTTTTTGTCATCAGAGTTAGAGAAAATAAAAACATAACTTGTTAGATTTTTTTGGCATTGTTGAAACTTTTAAAAATAAGGTTACCATTTTCTATTCGGAAAAAACATCAACACCCTTTATCTACTTTTAAAAGAGAATGTGTTGGTTTGTAAAAAAGCCATATTATTCAAGAAAAGATCAAAAATAAATACACCTCATCAGACCAATAACAATCTTTTTCCAAAGCCAAAATTATGTCTTTATAAAATAATTTGTTTCTGTATTTAATTTTCAAATTTGAAATAAGAACTTTTGCAAAACAAGTTGAAGAAAAAATCTAGATTGTTACTGAGTTGGGAGGTTTATTTTCAATGGGATCAAAAAACTGAACAAAAGAGATAAATCTAGAACTTCACGATTCATTTTCAATTCAAAGAATATTCATTTACTGTAGTCAAAATAAAGCGTGCAAAAAAATATAATGCGTGTTACAAAATAAAATGCGTGTTTTTTTGTTATAGAAGACCCCCACATTAACCAATCAAAGAAACTGATAATAAACCCTTAAAAAATATGGTATTGGTTTCTTAAATTTCCTATTATTTAAAAAGTAATTCTAAAAATGAAGGTTCAAATTGCAAAATTTATCTCAAAAAATAGAGAAAAAAAAAAATTTTAATCAGTAAAAAAAACAAAAAAATTCAAAAAAAGTGAGAATATTATTAAAAATTTTCAACTATTTAGATGAATAATTTAAATTTTTCTGAAAATAACCAGATTTTTACTTTCAAAATTGATTTGAACTTAGGTATACTACATGCCATTAGATTGGATGTTACCTTGGTACCAGAAGAAAAAAAAGCACGGATAATATTTTAAAACATGGATTATAGTCTTTGTGCACTCATATTTTTGATCACTGTAAATTTAATTTACCAAAGATATGAAAAAAAGAATTCATTTTTTGTTTCAATTTTAAAAGATTATTCATCATACTTAAACCAACTTTAAATGAAAATAACAAACCTCTATCTTGGTAATGATATTTTTTTTTTATTTGAGTATAAATTATCTCAAAACATACATTAAAAAACAAAAGTGATAAAATTTATCATTTTCCAACTTTTCACTCAATAATTATGTTTAATATTTGAAAACAATCAATACAAACCAAATTTATTATTGGCTACATTTTCAAAAGAGTTCAGATACTCAAGTAATGAAAAGATTACTCAACCAACACTGAGTGAATAAAAATTGATTTTTAAGAGGATAATATTTTTTATTTAACTAAATACTCTGTCACCAAAATAGATATCAATTATGCACGATCCTCTAATAAAAATTCATAGAAAAAACACAAGAACATCAAAGAAAGTAATAATTATCTTTTGCGTTGGAAATCATCTTCTTGTTAAGGTATACTTGACTTTTATAAGAATGATCTTAGTTTTATTTTTGAAAAAATAAAAAAACCAATACAAAATTCATCT
The DNA here is from genome assembly GCA_027625915.1 of Anaeramoeba flamelloides. Lineage (NCBI taxonomy): Eukaryota > Anaeramoebidae > Anaeramoeba > Anaeramoeba flamelloides. Next base: position 1,781,048 of record JANTQA010000032.1, on the reverse strand, counting down.
TCCCAATGACTTTTATGATTAAATCTTCTCTACTCAAATGATGATTATTTCCAAACTCAGCCCATCCTATTTGATTATACTTTTCAAGTTGGTACTTAAGATATTAATGAAAGAATAAACTCAAAGGTGGTAAAGAAATAAAAACTTCTTCATTTTTCCTTGAAAAATAATTTTTTTAATTTTATTTTTGATTTTTTTGCTAAAGATTTTTAACCCAATTAAATCAAATAGTTATCAAAACAAGTTCTAAATAAAGATTTTTGTGAGAATATGACATATTTGGAAATGTTCACATTCTTATGAAAATTGTAATTTGAAAATAAAAAAGAGTATCTCATAAACAAGTCCTAAAAGACAACACTTAATGTTATTTGAAAAAGGTATCATCATAATTTTATAATAGTTTAAAAACCAAATTATCCTATTTAAAATTTTATATCATAAAATTCAAAAAGGAAGAGTTGAATTAAAATTTCTAAAAAAAAGAATTCCAATTGATTTTGCAAAGATTGTTGTTTTTTTTTTTCAACTTATAATTAGTAAAGTATTTTTGGAACTTGGAATTAATTGTTTCATTTAGTAATAAAAAAAATTATTTATATTTTGTAGATCAAATTATAAATTAATAATAAAAATCCTTTGAGAAGGTAATCTCTTTTTTGAAATTGCTTGGCGCCTCATTGTATTTGTGTATGTAATATAAAACCACATATCCACATCGGAAACCAATTATATTTTAATCGAAATAAATATGGAATTACTTATCAAATCATTAAACAAATTATTTTTAAAAGATTAACAAAATGGATCAAAAAACCACTTGAAAAAAAAAAAAAAAAAATTCATTTTTTAATATAGCCAGTTAGACTTTTAAGACACAAGCTTTCAAGCGTACTCAATGTACGAAAAATATTCCAAACATATTTACAAACTTTGAATAGTTGTGAATAATTTATGTTGAAAAAAAATCCTAAAAAAGTGCTTTAATTTGGGATTTTTTTTGTTCCTTAAATTTGCTTCAAAGTTTGGAGCTTAAAAGAGGAACCGGGTGGATATATTTTATTAATCTTTAGCAACGAATTTTAAAAAAATAAAATTTCTATTATATTCTTCACCAAAAAAATTGAAAATAAAAGTTTTGAGATTAATAATATCTTTTATTTCCCAAACTATTTTCAAAAAAAAAATTTAAATTTAACTAATCTAATTTTGGTTTTGGTTTCTGAAAATTGGATATTATTTAAATTATTTCTGAAGAAATTTATATTCTTTGGTTAATTTTGTTTGTTTTTAGAACTATTTCAAATTAACTGTAAAGAATCCAAGAAATATTTATCACACACACACACACACACACACACACACACACACACACACACACACACACACACACATATATATATATATATATATAGATATTGGTTGCTTTTATGATTGTGAAGTTATTTTTGTTGTCAATTATTATTTTTTTCACATTTAATATTTTTATCAAAATTCTTTGTTTATACTTTTTTTTTTTTTAAAAAAATTTGCAAAAAGAATTTGGAAATGAAATTTGGAAAAAGGGTTTCAATTAAAATCAATAAGAAACTGTCTAAAAAATTTCAAGAATGTATTACCTTTGTAAAAACTTGGCCAATTAAAGTATCTAATGAAGAAATATATTAGAAAATATATTTTGGTTAAGATTTTTTTTTTTTAAAAATCTACTTTTCAACGATTTTATTGGAAATTCTGATTTTTAATATTTAGATCAAACAAAGAAAGGATTTGTTTAAAATATACACATTCTAAAATCTATTTTTTTTTTTTTTGGTTTATTCGATTGATTTATTTTCAGAATTCATCTAAATACATTTCAAGATTCAAAACAATATATACAAACAAACCAAAATTTAAAGAAAAAAAATGTTCATAAAATCGAAAATTTTATTATTCTAATTAATTTTTAAATTGTTAATTTTTTTACTTTTGTTTTACTTTTTTTTTTCTGTTTTTTCTATTTTGATGATTTTTAATTGAACTTTCTTTTTTTTTTTCTTTTGTTTTATTATTATTTTTTTTTTCTTGTAAAAACCCCTCTACTGTATCATAACGTAAAGGATTGGTTGAAGATTCTGATCTTGATTGCTTATTTTTACCATTTTTGGGTCTTTTTATTGACTTTTTATCACGATTTTTTTCTTTTGGATTTTTTTTATTTTTTAATTGTTCTGATTCTTTTTTATTTTGATTTTTTTTGATTTGTTTTTTATACACCCTATAAACTGGATGATCGGAACTAAAAACCCCATGCTGTTTTAAAAACTGTTTACAGCCAATTTTTCCAAAATTGAGTTCACATTTATTTTCTAATAAGATTTCCATCATTTGATTACTACGATGGACAATTGCTCTCATTAAAGGCACAAATCCATCATTATCAACAGCGTTTATATTGGCACCTTTCGAAATTAAAAGTCGTGTATTTACTAGTGGCGAGTGTTTTGAACACATTAAATGAAGTGGAGTTGATCCCTATTGTTTATTATATAATATTTTTAGAAATTAGTTTAGTATTATTATTATTATTATCATTATATGAGTTAATTCAAATAAACTAAATTTCATAATAAATGGCCCAATTTTTTTTTATTTTTTTTTATTTTTTTTTATTTTATTTTTATTTTATTTCAAGATGAAAAACAAATATTTTTTAGTGTATAGAACTGAATATTAAATATATTAATTTTTTTATTATAATAGATAACTTCAATTTATAAAAATATTTATTTTCAAATTTTGATTTTTAATGGGTCAATGATTTTGAAATGAAGTTTATAATAAAGATTAGGATTAAAATATTTAATAATTTAAATTAACAATTATTTTTAAAAAAATATTTTTTCCATAAAGTAAAATTTTAGTGATGGGTACCAATATTGGATAAATGTGATTTTTCATTCAAATATCATACTGAAATCCACACCGTAATTGAATCCAATATCAACCAATAAACTTCTCTAAAAGGGAGAATATTTTAACTTTTGTAAAAAAAAATTTTTTTTTTCAAAAAAACTTTATTTTCCAATCTTTATTCAATAAATTAATTTTGTTTTTAATTGTATCCGAAAAAAGTTAACAAAAATAAAAAGGTATTTTTTTTAAAGTCTAATATTTCTTTAAAAACAAAAAATACGTATCCCCTTTCATATTTTTTTTTTTCAAATATACTATTTTTTTTTTTAAAACCAGAATAAAAAATAATAAAATTAATTAAAGGATATCATTTTAAAATAGTTAAATATTTAGAGCCAATGGATATAAAAGATATTTTGTTTTTAGAAAAGATTTATGATTGAATAAAATATCAAAAGAACAAATCAGTTAAAGGGTTTGAAAATAAAATTTTTAGAAATTGGGTTCCAAAAAAAAAAAGAATAAAAAAGACGAATATATTCTTTTTTTAAAAAATGTTCAAAGAATATTTTTACATTGGATTAATAATCTTACTTTTGCGATAATTATATTTATTAAAGAAAGTAATGTGTTATTTATTCACAACGCAGGGGATGAAAGAATTCTTTTAAATTATAGGCCAACCCCCATTAATGATAATTTAGAAAGATTTTTTCTAAAACTTATAAAGGAATAGAAGATTCTTGGAATCTATAATCAAGTGATAACTTTGTTTTTTTTAAGAAAAAAAATTAGATACAAGAATAGCCGTAATAAATTTTCTATTTGAACTAAAAAAACTGAAAAATAAATATCATCAATAAAGAATTTTTTATTCTCACGATCGATATTAAAAAATGCTTCGATACGATTAGTTATATATATTAGTGCATTATACGCTCAATAAATATATTAAAAATCAAAAAATCAAAATTTGGTTACAAAAATATTATAAAAAAGAAGGAATTGGAGTTTATCAAATATACCTTCTTTCTCCTTATTATTTTGATTTATCAGTTATTATTAATTGGAAAAATAAAAGATTTAGTACATCATGTTCAAACGTTTAGAGATGACTTAATTTTAATAATGAAAGGTCTTATTCCAGAAATTGACAAAAAATTAATAATATTTTCTAAAATTATCCAAGAATTTGGAATGAACCCAAATATTGATCGAAATTTAAAATCAAATCATTTATCAGAAATTAAATATTTAGGAATTTGGACTGAAAAAGAGAAAGATTTTTTTAAAACTATCTTTTACCTTTTTAAATTTTTTTTTCAAAATAAAAATGATTTTTAATGTTAAAAAAAAAATTGGCTAATTGAGTAATTTACACATGTTTAAATCAATATGTATTATTCAATTATTCGATGAATTATTCATATTTAATTTTTAATCTGACTCAAAAAGATTTCAACTCAAAAAATAATTGGATAAATAAAAAAGTCACAAAAATTATTAAAAATTAATCGATATTACCCAAGAATAATTTATAAAACTGAACGAAAATTTTACCAATTCAGAATTTCGGTTTATAAAAGAAGATACAAACTCAAAAAGAAATTAGAAGTTATTGGTTTTTGGTATATATCAGTAAAAATTTAAAATTTTCAAAAACAGATGAATACGAGAATATTAATTGGGAAATAGATAGTTTAAAAATATTAGATGCAAATCTTTAACAATTAGTAAATATCTGGAATTTTAGTATCATTTTTGAAGTTTTCCAGTTTAAATATTTTTTGTCATTTTTTTTTTTTTAATTTCAGAAATTTTAAGAAAAGTTATAAAATTTTCTTTTAATTTCGAAAAATCAACTAAAAAAGAAAACCCCAAGAAAACCTAGGCACTCTACAGCACTCTACTACAATTTACGACACAACTGTTTGACATTTCAATTTCGTTATTTAATAATTTTTAGATATTGTTGAACTTCCCAACTCGTGGAATTTTCGAATTTGGTTAATCGAAAGAGTTTTTAATTCTAAAAAATTTAATCTTATTTTAAAAATGTTAAGAAAAATAAACCAAATATTACTGTTGAGAGAAAAATGTTGTACACAGAAAAATAATTGGACACCATTTTTCATTGGGAACATTAGTAAAATTGAAAATCAAATCCTATTGATAACTAATTGACTTTTATATAAATCCGGGTTTAAAGGTGTTACAAGTTCATTAATCTGTGGTGTGTGTAGAATTCTCATTTGAATGATTGACAACTAAAGTAGATCATGCTATTTTAACAAAAATCCAAGTTTTGGTAAGGTTTACTATTAATTCTGAAAATGATAATTTTTAAACTTGCTTTAGATTATAAGAGATAAGGTTTTGAAAAAAGTAGAATTACATTATTCCTTATTCTAATAAGTAGATTATTGTTCTTTTCTTTAGTTATTTCACAAACGATTGAAATTAAAAATCATTTTTAGTAATGTTCAAAATTAAAATTGCTGTCCAACTATTTTTCTCTCAACAGTTAGAGGTTTTGATGATAACATATATTATCAAGATATTAACAATTAAATCATGATAATATTTAAAAAAATCGCGATTAGTCCTATTTTATCCCGAAAAATCATAAAATTGCCATATTCCATATTATTGCGATAAAAAAATTATCGCGAAAAAATGAAAAATTATTTTTTTAATTTCAATTTATAAAAAATATCTTGACTTTTAAAAAAACTCTCTTCACTTTTACAACACTTTCCCCCTTTAAAAATTTTAGAAAGTGTTTGCAAGAGTTGTGAATGTCTTCAAGTGTTTGAAAGTTTTGAAAGACATAAAGCTTTTATCAACCGAATGAGACTGTTTGTCGTGGAAAAACAAAATTTTTTTATTTTCATTTTATTTTTTTGAACAAAATATAAAATCGTAAACGAATTTTACGATCAAACTAATAATCACCCATTTCAACAATAAACTTTTGAATAAAATAGATGTGTTTTTTTTAAAATGGAATTGTTACCTTCACCATTTGTAAATAGCCAAAAAGAATAAAGAATAATTTTCGTTCTTATTTGATGATCGATTAAACAAAAACCCATAAACTATAACTATGTTTTCTGTCCAATTCAAAGATATGAGAAGAAGAAGAAGAAGAAGAAGAAAACAAAGGTCCAAACAATCTTAATAATTAGTGATAATATAGCTTGGTTGTTGTTAAAGCTTTTTAAAAGTTATACAACCCCTTTCAGCTTTCCTAGAATATTGAAAATGTTTTAACCCAAGGTAACACATTCTTTTAAAGAACAGACGGAGGGGTGGTTGTTTTAGAAGCTCTTTTATTCAACACAATTTACAATACCACAATTGACTGAGAAAATATTTATTTATCTTTAGTTCTTATTGTTGTACATCTAAAAGGATCGATAGATTTGTCAACCAAATCAAAGGAAAATATAATAAAACTCTTTGATCTGGCCCTTGATTGAATCAAGTATCTTTTTTATTGTTTTTTCAAACAATATACTTTTATTTTACAGAATCTATTTTTTGATCAAAAAAAATTTCATTGTAAAAATATTTCTCAATTAGCCCAAAAACCCATCAACTATTATATCGCGATTAAAAAGTAATCGCGATATTTTGACATTTATCACCATTTTTGAATAATTATTGCGATTTTCTGATATATCACGATTTGATCAAAATAATCGCGATTTTTGTAACTTTATCGTGATTTTATGGAATACCGCGATTTGATAGAAATTATCGCGATTTTTGTAACTTTATCGTGACTTAAGCAGAGATACCATCAAAGCCACTATTTGATCACTTAGGATTCAGAAAAAATTGATTATTTATTTATTTTTCAATAATTGATTAAATTTCTTGAAATTTAAAAGATTATGTAATAATTTTTTTTTTCCAAATATTAAGAGTATATACAACAAACTTTTATTATCGAAACAGTTATTTGATAATATTATCTATTTTTTTTTTTTATTAGTATTATTAATTTGAATTAGTTTTATTTGTTTGAAAATATTTAAAAAATTGAGAAATAATAAAAAAAGCCTATTGATGCGTTTAATCTTTGGGTTATTACTAACCCACTGAAAGAATTAAGATTGGGTTATTAATTATTGATGTAAAATAATCAAATTAAAAAGTATTCCGTTATGTTATAAATTGAATTTTCCAGGTGTTAAAAAAGTATTTTTGGAGAATTTTTAATTTAATAGTTTGGTTGATTTTGTCATATTTTTTTGAAAAACAATAAAAAGAAAAAATTCGTTTGAACCGAAATCTGTTTTAAATAAATATATACAATTTTTTTCAAGATTTTAAAAATAATTATTCTAAATTGTTTTGAATTTCAGTAGATTTTTTATACTTGGTTATTTTGAAAGAAGATTTTTGTTTTGTAATTTTATTTTGGTACTTCCCTCACAGATAATAAAAATCTTTTTTCTTATTTTTAAGTCTTTAATAAGATTCCTAAATTTTTATTTTGGAATTCGGGCGCACAAGAGGTGTTAATAACTTCTCCTTTAAATAATAAAAAAAAAAAAAAAATCTTTTTTCTTCAAAGAAAATTTTTTTTTTTGATATAATTTGGAAATATATTCGAAATTTGGACTTTTACAAAAATAAGAAAAATGGACCATTTTTTAAAACAATAAAAATTTTCAAAAAACAGCATTAAAAGTAAGTTAGTTCTTGTAGTAATCAGATTTTTACTTTGTTTTTCAATTTCAAGAGACGACAAAAAATTTTTGAATTTCTTATTAAATATACGAGAAGATTTTTTAATGGTTACTAGCCTCTCTGCCAATCATAAAATTTTCAAGTAATTATTTTTGAGATTGTTTACATCAAATTTTTTTGTTTTTTGGGTTAAAATAGTATTTAATAGGCTTTAATTTCGAATCAAAGTCATGTTTTTAAAATGAAATATTCTTAAAATAGTTTTTTAATTCTTGTTTGAATAAAGGAATTGAACTAAAATACAAAGAATAATAAAAAAAAAAAAAAAAAAGAAATCCAAACGTTATTATCTGTTCTATTTGTGTTTTGATCATTATCAAGAAAAAATTTTACTAAAGAAAGCATATTACTGTGGCAAGCATAATGGAAAGGAGTCATTCCCTTTTTGTTTTTTTTGAGGTAAAATTAGAAGAGTTAACAAGAAAGGAAAACATAAAACAAAAAACTTGCCGAATAATTAGCTTTTAAGAGGAATAAATAAAAAAAAAAAAAGTGTTTTTGTCAAAAAAGACAAACAAGATAATCTCTTTTGCGAATGTTGGCTTTCTTTTCAACCAAAATCCTTAAAATGTGAAGGTGGCCATTAATTGCTGCAAGGTGAATGGGAGTTAGTCCCGTTCTTGTTTGTGCATTTTTATTAATTCCATATTTGATTAGCAGCTCAACAAGTGCTGGTTCAGGCTTTTCCTGCTCACAAAGGATATGAAGTGCATTATATCCCTTTATTTCAAAATTGTGTTAAGATAAGAAAAAGACAAAAATCAAAAGATTCAATTCTGAAGAGTAAGGTTCTTGAAAAACCATTTTGGGGGAGGTTGTTCCTTTTATTGGACAAAGTGGCTTTTCTTTTTGTTTATTATTTTGAATGTCTCAAATTGGAAGAACTTACTTTTGTTGTTTGGAAGTTGACATCTGCCTTACCTTTAATTAAGCATTTACAAACTTTTACAGACCCTTTTTGGACTGCTAAACATAAGGGAGAAAGATTCTTTTTTGTGGAATAGATATAAAAAATTATGTTTCCAAATAAGGAACATTTATTTGAGACTTGAAATTCTTTTTGAAGATCGATGGCTGGTTATAAAATAAAAAAAAAAAAAATCAGAGCATACACGAGGGCCAGTAATATCGATCTCAACCTCTTTTATCTTCAAAAAATATTCTATAATTGCAGTTTGTTTGAATTCAACTGCAAGGTGAATTAATGGGTACCCCTAAAAAAGACAAAAAGAAAACAAAAAATATTTAACAAAAAGGTAACTGTTTTTGTTTTTGTTTTTGATTTACAAAGTAAAAAAGTATACATCTTCGTTTCTTGAATTTACAATTCCAGTTCCTTTTGATTCAAAAATTTTCATAACTTTTTTGAGTTTTCCTTTTCTGATGTATCCATAAATATTATTGCCCATTTTTGTTTTTTTGAGATAAGTATTATTTTTACAAAAAAATGAAAATTATTTGGTAAAATTTAACTTATCAAGAAGGTTTTGTTAACTTTCAAGTTTACAAATTTTATAAGTTGTTGTTAAAGGAAAACAATGTTCTTGAGTATTGACAAATATTTTTGACTATTGAAATGAGAAAGTAATTTAATTCACTTGAAAATTTTTTATTTTATTTAGACAAAAATTGAAAGATCTTCAACAAGTCATTTGGTTATTAGATTAAAAAATTGTCAAATTATTTTAATAGTCTTGAAAAAAATACAAATATGAAAATATTCCCTGAGAAGATTTTGAATTGTTAATTTCATGAAAATTGTTGTGTATTTTCTTAAATTTTGAAATTAAATTCTTTTTATAACTTATAAAATGTTTATGAACTCAATAATAAACCATCTGAAAAGTTCATTAAAGTGTGGTATCTAATGACTTGCCAAATAATTGTTTGATATCATATGTAGATCAACTAATTTCAAAAAATAATCGAGCTTTATAGAGGTTTGCTAGATTTTGGAAAAGGATAATTTTTATTCTTGTTTTTTGATTGATTGAATGGTATTTTTAAAAAAGTTTAATTTAATTAATCATCATTCTAATGTGGGCGTGTGTTATAAGTTGAAAGTAGAAGTCATAAAATTTGTATTTTGGTTTTTAATAAAAGAAATTATTTCACAATTTTCCTAATATTCACAATTCAAAATCTTGTCAGGGATTTTTTAATGTATGATATTTTTTTCACTGTTCTAAAACTGATAAGAATATTTCTTTCCTAAGTTGTGAAATGAAAATTTACCTGTTATTAAGGAGTGTCTGAATTTGAGGAATAGGTGCCTTTAAAAAACAAGCTATTATTCATCGTGGATGATACAATGGAATTATTAGTTGTTTGCAGTTCACAATATGTCCAATTTAGAATTTCTTTTCGAATTTATTTTATTATCAAATCATTATTTCTGGATTATGAAAATGCCATTTGACGACACAATTGACACATTTGGGAAAAATGAATTTTTTCTGAATTTAAAAAATCCTTATACCTCATCAGCTATATAATCATTAACAAGGCTGTCATTAAATCAAAATATTGTTAAAAAGTTCAATTAAAAAAATTTTTTTTTCAAGTTTCTTTTCTTTTCAACAAAATCCGTTTTCTTATTTTTAACATATGTAACAGTTTCTGATAATGTGCATCATATTTATATATAATTAATGAAGTGTAGAATTTGTATTTAAACATTGTCAGAAATAATAACAGGGCCATCTTGGATTATTTTGAGGTTAAAATCTGGTTTGCTGTTAACTTCTTTTCCTTTTACAGAACTTGATTCTTTTTCGATTCAAACAAAAAATCAGCATTATCAATTATTTTCTTAACTGTGGATTAATAAATTAGATTTTTGTACCAAATTAACATTTCAAAAGCTTAATAGAAATCATAGTACCTAAAGAATAAATATTAATGTTTAAAACAATTAGAATTTGTTTTTTTTACTAACCTCTCTCAATTATATACATTTTATTCACCTCATTAATTAAAAATATTAAAATATATAAATTTATTTTTAAAGTGTTTCCAATCTATATTGGTTTATTCCATTTGGTTCTTTTCCCTTGGAATTTCATTTTTTTTTTTGTATTGATAACAATTTTTTTGGATTTGAGAAAAGTTTTGTAATCTAATAAATAAATAATTTCATCAAAAATGTTTCAAAAAAAGTAAATTTAATATTTTAATATTCAATTTTTTACAAGATAATTCTATTTTTATGATCAAAGAGTAAAGTATTCAGACTCTAATAAAGCCCTGTTCAGAGTTTTAAAATATTTGTTCAATCGGAAAAAAAAATGGAATTTTATATGTTTAGCCTAAAATAATGTTTGTATATATATATATATATATATATATATATATATATATATATATATATATATATATATATGTGTGTGTGTGTGTGTGTGTGTGTGTGTGTGTGTGTGTGTGTGTGTGTGTGTGTGTGTGTGTGTATGTGTGTGTGTGTGTGTGTGTATGTGTGTGTGTATGGGGGGTGATAGAAATTTTTGATAAAAAAACTTTTCAAGTTCATTGGAATTTGTTTTTAAAATCTTGAAATAGAGATAATATTGATAATATGTGTTAATTTTCCGGGAAGCAAATTTTGTGATAAAAACACTTAATTTTTAAAAATTAAATTTATTTTATATTTTTTTTCAAAAACATTTTAAATTGTTTTGAATGGAAAAGTATCATATCTCATTTTTATATTAAAAAAAAGATTTGTTTTACTCAATTTTTGTATTAAAATCTATAATAATATTTTTATATTAATTTAAATATTTTAAATAAAAAATATTTTATATATTTCTAATTTTCTCTTTTTCTTGTTTTTGTTTAAAATAAATTTTTTACTTTTTCTTTTTTTTTAAAGAAAAGCTACCCTATGAGTTATAATCTTGTCTACAATATAGATTGTATAAAAACACCATAATAAAAATTTACTTTCAGAAGGTGCCTTAGAGTGCGTTTGAGTGTCGTAGAGTATCTATATTTTCTTGAGGCTTTCTATTTATTTATTAAGTGTTCTAGGTTTTTTTGAGGTTTTCTATTTTATTTAGAAAATCTATTGATTTTCGTTAGGTTTTTTTTACTTTTCGAAATAAATCGAAAATTTATTAAAATTTTTTGTTTATTTCAAAAAGTAAAAACAACCTAGAACACTTCACAAATAAATAGAAAACTCAAAAAAACTTGACAAAAGTCTATCGATTTTCTTGAATTATTCTTTTTAGTAGTGAAATTAAAAAAAAAACCTGTGGTTTTCCAGAATTCAAAAGACTTGGGCAAAATTAAAGATTTTTCACCATTTTTTTTTGAATTCTGGAAAACCTAACGAAAAGTGCCGTCAAGTGCCTAGCTTTTCCAGAATTTAAAAGAATAGAGTAAAATCTCAGATTTTTCTCAATTCTTTTGAATTCTGGAAAAGCTAATGACAATTTTTTTTTAATTTGGGAAATAAAAAGAAAATTTCAAAAATTTTCTTTTGATTTCTCAAATTAAAAAAAATCTAACGGCAAACAGGAGGTAATTTTGTTGAATCACATCTTCCGATTCACAATAAAAAAAATAATAATAAATTTTAAATGTAATTTTGTTTTGTGGGATATTTTTTTATTTTTAATTAATAGTTGATTTTTTGTTTTATAATAAATAAAATTGAAATATAAAGGAATATGAATATGAATTATTTGTTATCAAAAAATAATAATTATAATAAAAAAAAAAAAAAAAGGTTTCTTTGGATATAAATATTGTTTTCAAAGTATAAAATAAAAAGAATAAAAAAAGAAAATAAAAATAAAAATAAAGAAAAGAAAAGAAAAAGAAAAACAATAAAACGTTTGGATATAAACTAAATTTTAAAAATTTAGTATTAAAAATAAATAAAATAATTCAATAATAATGGAAATCTTAATCTTCTTTCCAAAATTTGGAGTTTTTAATTTGACTTCTTAAATTATGATTTTGAATTAATATTTGGCTTGTTAAAACTTGATTGGTTTTTGGGCTTGTATTATGAGATTTTAACCATTCCTCGATTGCGTCATGATCGTAAGTAAAGCCATCACCAGACAGGGTTACTGGATTCTTCATAAGCTTTCCTGTAAGATCACATAAATAGGCCTCTGGGGGTGTGTCGTTGAAGTTTCCCTCACCACCAAGCATCGCTTCTGTTAATGGCACCTTAAGTTTTTTTCTTCTTTTTCTTCGGCTTTTCTTGTCCTTCTTTTTTCTTTTAATTTTTTCTTCATCCTCTTCTTCGTTGGTTTCTTGTTTTTGTACTCTGAAAAATGCTCTTTCAGGTAATTCATCACCAACTTGTAATGGTTTTGTAAAAATTGGATTTGTGGTTAAGGCAAATGAAAAGTTACTTTTACAACAAATTTGATTAATTTGAACTTTTTGCTTTGCAACTTTTTTTGGAACATTGGTGGGCTTTTTTGTCCCCAATCCTAATTGTCCGTTACCTATAAAAATAATAATAATAATAATAATAATAATAATAATAATTTAGTATGAATAAAATTAATTAAATTAAAGCTCTTCTGTTTAATATATTAACTATTTATGTTTTTTTTTAAATAAAAATTTCAATTTTTTAAAGGGTTTTTTTACATCAAAATAAAAGTTTTGATAATGTTTGTTAATTTTTATTTTTGCCTAGTGTTATCGAATTTATAGATTAAAAAGTTCAATTATTTTTAGATCAAGTAAAGAGACTTCATGTATCTCAGAGTGAATTTATTTAATATCTGTCATTATTTCCGGGTTTGAAGGGAAATATCGCCAATATTTTTCCTATAACGAATCTGAAAAGATAGTTTTGATATGTCTACTCGTGCAAAAGCCCTCGTGATATCATAATATCTTTGAAAGATTCATTATGGGAAAAATATAAGATATTTCACCAAATCAAGGGAAATACAAAAAGTTTTGACCCGATAGCCAATTGGATAGAATAACAAAAACAAAAAATTGGAGATCAAAAAATTTTATTGATTTTTGAATAAAAAGGGATTGTAGTGTCTTCTTTTTTAATTGGTAGACTTTATAAACAATTACTTTCCTACTGTAGCTATTAAACACAAACTTGCATTGAAGTTGCAAATACCTCTTCCCATATTTGAGTTATAATGACACTTCTTTTATTTTTTGTATTTGTTGTTGCCTGTGTTTTTGTGTTTTTTATTCCCTGAAGGAGATCTTTCTTTTCGTTTGTCTTTTTACTTGTGTTCAAAAAATAACTAATAAGCGAGTTATTTTGATCAAAAAGATAAAAAATGAAAACACAAAGATTTTTTTTCAACCTTTTATATTAGTTTGTAACGAGAGCCACAAGAAATTTTGAATTTTTTACTTGTGGCTAAGAATCACTTAAAAAGAATGAAAATATCACATTTTGTTCTTTTAAATCTACTTTCCAAATAATTTTTTTTTTTTCTCAAAATTATCGCTTCTCTAAATACTCAGAACCAAAAAGAAAACCATATTTAAACACTCTTCTTTTCACTTTTGTAACTGGAAAGATTTTTTTTTGAGTTATAAAATTTTGAAACAACTGACTGTTTATCAACAAAATTGGAAAATTTGTTTGGTAAACTTGAATTCGTCATTTCGAACACATTTCCTGTTCTGTTGAGATCTAATTTTAAAATTTTGACAAGATTAATGTTCTTTTTTGGGATACACTTAAAATCTACATACGGGTAGTACTAACTGTGACTACAGATTTTCTTGAGGAAATATCGCTAATAATTTGTAAAGTAGGCATCTACTTTTCTTTTCATTTTTTGGATTTTTTTCCGGAGAGGGACATAACTTATAAAAATTTAATTAATGGAATCTTGGAAAAGTAATATTTATGTTTATTTTTACTTTTTTTTTTTTTTTTTGGCGATCAAAGAATTTTGTTTGTTAAACTTTAAAAAATTGAAAAGTAAAATGAAAAATAAAAAGTAATCAATATTTTGGAATAACATTTCTCAATTTATTACTGAGCTGAAATCATTGGAAAATAAACTATTTTTCAAAAATGCTGGCTCAATTTATAACGTTAATGGAAGATTTTTGTAGGGTTTTGTTCCATATTCTTATCAAAATAAATTTTAAATTTTTAGATCAAATTCATTGGACCAACCTCGATTATTTTGGAAATTCTTTAATAATGAACCAATTTTGTTAAAATTTTATATTTGATTTTATTATCCCAAATATTATTAGAATTATAAGAATAAAAATGCCAGGTCTACCAGTCCTTCAAAATAATAATTAAAGGGGGTTGATTATAATAATAATCCCATTCACCAATCTCAGAAAACATAAAATAATTTTTATTCTTAGATATCTGAAATAATTCTTTTTTATATACTAAGTCAATTTCGTCTCAGCAGAAATCATTTTGAGTCTTTTATTTAACTAAAATTCAATTTTTAAATTTATTTATCAAATTAAAAACTTTATAAAAGTAATTTTTGACAAATAAAAAAATTCAAAGAAAAAAATTTTTCAAAGAGTGAAAATAAAAATAATCTCCAAATCTCATAATCAAAAACAACTATAACAGCACATCACTTTAAATATTGATTTAGTTTTGGATTATTTCAAAGATAAGAGGAATTATTACCGAATGAAGAAACATTAAAAATTGAAAATGAGAAAATAACTTTGTTTGACTTAATAAAAAAGTCCCTACTTTACTGGTCAACTCATTAAAGAGAAGAAACTCAACCAAACATTCATTTTTTAACAAAAATAACAAATTTTTTTCAAACATCGGAAAAATGAATAGAAAATTTTAATGGAGGCCAATTCATTTAATCTAAATTTCTTCAAATTTTTATTTTTCTTTCTTTTTCTTTTTTTTTTTTTTTTCTACTGTAAAGTTGAAAAAATAATAAAGATCTTCAAAAATACCAATAAATATTAATAAGAGATATGAGAATATATAATGCCTTTTAAATGGTCTATATTTAATTATTATCAAAAAAATATTCTTGTTAACACCTTTTCAGTGCAAGTACCGTAATAAAAAATCTGTCGCACTCATTTAAACAATTGTTATTCATTTTTTTTTTTAGATTTTGTTTTTAATTTTTAAAATATTATAATTTTATATATTTAGAATAATTACAAAGAGAAATATTACAAAGTTTTAATAATTAGTTGCCATCGAATACTAAAAAATATTTATTTTTTTTTAAATTTATTATTTCAGGATGAGTCACTATTTTTGAAATAGAAAAAACAAATTACACACTTTTTTGGAAATAACTCAATATATATTTATGAAAAATAGCAATTAAGGTTATTTAAATATTTGTATTGGGATTAAGTTTAATAAAGGTATTTTGAAATAAAGTTGCCCCACTTTTTTGGAAACAGTTTATTTGCAATATTAATAAATAATAAAAAAAAATAAAAAAAAAAAAAAAAGCTTTTTCTCTTTGGGTTTTACTCCCTTAAATTATAATAATAAAATAATATTTAAATTATCTAAACTAAAATTCAAAATTTTTGACACACTTTAAATACATCATGGGTTCTTCTGATTGAATATAAGTTCAATTGGAGAAATGTTCCAATTTTGAGAAATTTTTCATTTTTTTGTTTTGTTTTGTATTTTGAATGAATAATCAAGAAATTCGGATAAATATTTTATCTTTACGCAACAGTGGATATTCACTCCGCCAAATAGCAATCCACTTAGACATTAACGTGTCAAAAGTTCGCTATTGGCTAAGGAAATGGGAAGATGAAAAAAGAATTACAAATAAAAAAACTGGACCAAAAAACAACAAAATCACACAAGAACTGAAAAATTTTGTTGAACAAGAAACAAAAAAAAATCGTTCAATGAGTAGTTTGGCGTTGTCCAAAAAATGTCAAGAGATGTTTCCCAATTTGAGTTGTTCTGAAACATCAATATTCAGAATCAGAAAATCACTAAAATTCAAATACACACCACCAAGAATTCGTCAATGCCTAAATGATTTACAAAAAGACAAAAGACTTCTTTTTGCAAACCATCACAAATCTCTTAAAACAGATTGGAAAACTGTTATTTTTTCAGATTAATCTTGGTTTTATTTAAATCAAAAAAGAAGAAAGATTTGGAGAATGAGAAATGAATATGATAGTAATTTCTTTTTTCTTTTTTTTCTTTCATCCCATACAGAATCTTTTTTTTAATTTTTTTTGTAGAAATTAAAAAACGTTTTTTTAAAATAAAAAAAATTAAAAAAAAGATTCTGTATGGGATGAAAGAAAAAAATTTGGAAAAAAAGTAATGATATGGGGTGGTATTGGATATAGACTTCAAACAGATCTAATAATTATTGGTTCTTCTGTTGATACAGAAACTTATATCCACGATATCATCAGAAAATCAAAAATTATTAAAAAGGCTAATGAGCAATATGGTGAATGGGGGTGGATATTTCAGCAAGATGGCGCTCGCCCACACACCTCAAAAAAATCAATGGATTATCTACAGTACAGATGTAATGTATTAAGTCCCTGGCCACCAAATTCTCATGATTTAAATCCCATCGAAAATTTATGGAGTATCATGGACAAACGTTTGAAAAACGTCCAACCAAGTAATGAAGAAGAACTTATCTTGGAAATCATTCGAGTTTGGGAAGGAATAACATGGGAAATAATCGAGAATTTGGTGACCTCAATGACAAAAAGAATCGATTTAGTCATTGACCATGAAGGACAGTCAATAAATGGATTTTTTTTAATTTACTCTCCAAAAATAAAAAAATTGTTTTGCTCTCTCCAAAATTTTTAACACACTTTGAATTTTTTATTCTTTTTCCTTTTTGTTTTTTTAATTGAATTGTTAAATAAAGACATAAAAAATGTCAATATAACACAACACTTCATGAAATGGTCTATGTTGTAAAAATTCAATCACGCCTGAAAGATTTTTTCTCAATTTCTGATTTTGGGTGTGTCAAAAATTTTGAATTGGGGTTTAAATTTTTAAATATAACAAAAATAAATAAGAATAAAAAGTAAAATTTAAATTTTACCTGAGGAACCCCAAACATAAACACTTTTATCTCTTGCAATGGCAATTGTATGTCCTTTTCCACAACTTATTTTAAAAATTTTTGAATCGATTCCTTCTATCAACATTGGTTCTCCAATTGATTTATTATTGCCATGTCCTAATTGTCCGAATTTACCTTTATTTCAAGAAAATTGTATTATAGATTCAGAATTAAAATGTTGTTAATATTAGTTTCTATGATTTTATTAAATAATAATAAATAAAAAAAAAACTATTATTTTTTGCTTACCATGTCCAAAAGTAAAAACATCACCAACAGATGAAATAGCTGCAGAGTGTTTAAATCCTGCAGAAATATAACAAATTTTACGTTGGGAAAGTGATTCAATTTTCTTAGGCACATTTTCATTTTTAAAATGCCCTAATCCAAGCTGACCATCAGAGCCTTTTTAATTATTAAAATATTTGTTTTGTTTCAAAAAAATTTGGTTATATTGTTTTATAATGTTTGTAATCTAGTATTAGAGATATAATTTAATCAAAGTATTCTAAGATATATTAATATATATATATATATATATATATATATATATATATATATAAAATGAGATATATACCAAAGCCCCACGAATATACATTTCCACTCTTACAAAGTGCCAAACTTTTAAGATTAATTTAAAAAATAAGTGAATTAATAAAGAATTAAGTTTTTAGTCAATAATATAATTTATAATAACAAAAAAAAAAAATGCAAGAATAAATTTAATATATTTATCAACAATTTTTCAGAGTAACTTTAAATACAGCCGTTTTAAAAAAGTAAACACTTTTTAAGAATTAAAATTTTTTGAAAATTTTCTATTTAAATAAAGTGATGACTTCAACCTTTAAAGGTGGTGTAGATGTTACAGTAGGAAGAAAAGCACTTTATAAAAACATAAAACTTTGTAAAAAATTTTAATTCTTACAAAATCAAAATAAAAAAAAAAATTACTCACTTTTTTAAAATGGATGTATTTAAAATTTAATGGTTTTGATAAAAAAGTTAAAAAAATGAAATTTTTTTTGTATAAATAATTAATGGTTTATTTAATAATAATTTTTTAAATAAAAATTAGTGATCAAAAACAATACAAGACAGCATAATAATAATTGAAATGTTTTTTTCTTTTTTTAATTTTAACAATTTTGTCCAAATTAAAAAATTCAAAATTTTTATTTCAAGAAAAATTACATCCAATTATTTCAGGAATATTTTCAAAAGTTTGTTTAGCAAACAAACAGTGCAAATACCTCATTTTATTTGACTCTACACCAATATTAAAAATAAAAAACATTACATGGTATAGTTTTAAATGTAACAATGGATCTTTAAATAAAAAAAAACATTGCAAAAAAAAAAATTGTTTAGAAGAAAGAAATTGAAGACTTCAACCATTTTTTTTTTGTTAAATGTAGTTCTATCATTTTAAAACAACCAAATAAAAAAAAAAAAGATTTATTTTGGTGTTAATTGGAAATAAATCAAAAAATTGATACAGCTGTTTTAAAAAAGTTAGTAACCAAAAGCTATACAAAGGTGTTGCTTAGACTCCCTAATTCGCCTGCTTTAAGCAGTTTGGACAACACTTTTTAAAATTTTTATTAATCACCTTTTTAAAACAGCCTTACTATTTTCAAGATTGTTATAATAATAAAATCCATTTTTTATTTTATTAATAATAAATGATAAACCAAATTTGAATCTTGACGTAAATTCCGATCAAAATATTTTTGTAGATTTAGAAGTTAGTATTACATGTCAAGTTTTTATAAATTTAAAGAATAGAATATACTAGAATTGTTAAAATTTTTACTCTCGTAATTTAAACTTTTAGATCAACTAACGACAATGTTTTTCCCCGTTGGTGTTAACATTAAACTGTTAAGATCTTTCAATTTATTTTACTATTTAAGTTCAGATTCACTATTGATTTTTCTAGGTATTTCAATTTTTGTTTCAATAAATTGAATGGTTTTCTCGGCGAGCATAAGAATCTAGAAATTCACGATTAGTCATTTTTTTTTTTTTTGTTTTGGATCTACAATCATAAGATTTTTAAAACAAAAAATAATAACCAAAATTCTGTCAATTATTTATCATTTCTTAAATGCTAGAAAACTACCAGTAGTCTTCAAGAATTCCCGTTGTTGTTGAGGAAAGGAAGGCATTTAATTAAATTTTCTTGTTATTTCTCAAATTTAAGTAAACTGCAGTTAGCTTTTCCAGAATTTAAAAGAATTGAGCAAAATTTATAATTTTCTCCTATTCTTTTGAATACTGGAAAATCTAAGATTTTTCTCTATTCTTTTGAATACTGAAAAAAATTACAGTTAGATTTTCTCGAACTTTCTGTTTATTTGGAAAAACTTTGAGAAAAGTGCCGTTAGATTTTTTTTAATTTGAGAAATAAAAACAAAATTTAATTAATACTGAGTTTATTTCTCAAAGTAAAAAAAAAAACGCCGTTAGCTTTTCCAGAATTGAAAAGATTGAGAAAAATCAAAGATTTTACTCTATTCTTTTAAATTCTGAAAAAGCGCCGTTAGGTTTTCTTGAGTTTTCTGTTTCTTTGAAAAATCAATAGATTTTCTAAATAAATAGAAAACTCAAAAAAACCTAACGAAACTAAATAGATTTTTTAGATTAACCAGAAAACCTCAAGAAAACTGCCGTTAGGTTTTTTTTAATTTGAGAAATAAAAAGAAAATTTCTAAAATTAAAAAAAAACCGCCGTTAGGTTTTCGAGAATTTGACGAATTGAGTAAAATCTTTGATTTGGCTTATTTCTTTAGAAAACCCGGTCTCCCCACGCCACGATAAGGCACTCTACCACACCTCAAAGGGCATAAAGGCAATTTAATTTTTCAAAAAATCACAAAAATTGTCTAAAGATCTTTCGAGATTTAACAGGATTATAGATTTTATAAACGAAAAGTTAAAATAAAATTTTGGATCTTTAATTTTTGTGATTTCTTTGATGGGTTTTTAAGAACAAAAAATTCAAATTATTGTAGATAATTTAATTTACCATTCAGGAAAAAAGTTGTTAAAATCTATTTTAATTATAGTAAAAAGGGTGTAAAAACGAAAATTTTTCAAAGTATTTTTTTACTTATTATTCACTTGTCAATAAAGATATCTCAAATTGAAAGTCCACAAAAAAAACAATACCTGTTACTAAAATATTAAAGCCAATTTCATATTAATAGGGAAATCATAGCAACAAAAAAACCCAAAAAAGTCAATTTTTACTTTAGTTTAGAATTAAAATTCAAATTTGGGTAAATTTAAGTTTATTCATTTTTGGTTTAATGTGATGTTTTGGACTCTATTTTGTTTCTAATAATCAATCTAATTTTTGGACTTGGTTTTTGTTTTTAAATGAAGGAAAAAATAAATGTTATAAAATAATATTTTGAAAATGATAGAACTTTTACTACCATTTTACAATTAAATTCCATGCAAAATTTTTTTCCAGAACGATAAGACGGAAATGTGAATCAAAAAAACAAAAATCAATTTACAAGAAGAAGGAAAATAGACAATAAAAAGTTTGTCAAAAAAAATATTTACGTATGAGAAGATCCACATGATACCTGTTTTACAAATTCATCTAAAAGTGATTCAACAACACGTGGAAATGGTGCTTCGTGGTTTTTTCCATGACCTAAAATATCATTAAAGCCACCTTTGTTTAACAAAAAAATAATTTCAAATAAAACAAATGTTGAAAAAAAAAAAACAAATTTTGAATAAAACAAACGATGGAAACAAAGGAGGCTAAAAAAAAAAAAAAAAAAAAACGAGATTGTTGTTATATTAAGAGCCAAAAACAAAAAATGAGAAAAAGAAAAATCATTTACCTCCCCAAGTAAATAGTTTTCCTTTTGAAGTAACCGCAGCGGAGTGTGATTCACCAGCTGAAATAGCTATGACACCTAGATCGTCTAAATGTGTAATCTGTTGAGGTGTATTATAGGCATCCAAATCACCTAGTCCCAATTCACCATCTTCTCCTCTTCCAAAGGCAAACACTTTTCCAGTTTTTGAAAGAGCAAGGCTAAATTTCAAAGAGAATTGAAATTATAAAATAAAAAAATTGAGCGATTGTAATAAAAAGAAAATTTGGAATGAAAAAAAAATCTTTTTTTAAGAGTATCTCAAAGAAGAAAAGGTACGTATGTGCTTTTCCACAGGCAACTTGAACGATTTCTTTTGCTTTTAACGTGTTTACAGGAGTTGGTGTAAGTATTGTTTTTGTGTTTCCATGTCCTAGTTGGCCAAAACTTGCTGTAGGGGGGAAAAAATAAAATAAAAATAAAAAAAAAAAACAGAATAAATTTATCAAAGCTACTTTGTGTAATAATCAAAAATAACTTACAATTTCCCCAAGTAAAAACTGAAAATCTTCTGTTGTGTTCTATAATCGTTTTTTGTTTTTTTGTTGTTTTGTTTTATTTGTTTTATTTGTTTTAGGTTTTTTATTGTTTAAAACACAGATCAAATTGAAACAAAATTAAGAAAACATTTAAAAAATTTAAAATTCAATTTACCAGCAACTACAGCAACGTGGTTTGGACCTGCGTCAATTTGTCTTACAAAATAATTTTTTGGTAAGGAAGTAATAAAGACTGGTTTGGTTTGATCTTTCATATATTTGCTTGTGGGTTTAAGTCCTAATTGATTAGAATCATTTGTTCCCCAGCCTAAAAAATGTGTGTCAACATTACCCATTAAACGAAAATTTTAAAAATAGAATATGAATGGAAAAAAAAGAAATCGAAAAAAATGAATTATTAATTTTTCTCAATTAGGTTGGTAATACAATCATCATTTGTATAATGTTTAGGGATTTTGTACAATGGTGTAGTTCATGAGATCATTTCTTGAAAACAGATAGACAATATAAATCTGGAAAAAAGTTCATTAATAATTTGACCATGATAGATTGGTTTTTTTCAAATTACACTTATCAGAATTAGAACACTTTACAAATCCTTTTATTTTAACTGGAACTTTTTGAAATATTAGGACGTTTGTTGAAGATATATACACACCTAAATTGTGGAAGAATATACCTGAACATAAATAAGGATTGAAAAGATAAACAGTTACTGATTAATTCTTAGTATAAAAATGATCTCTAAGTTTTTCATAAATGGTTGTGTGAATCAATCCTGTAAATTTTTTTGAGTTATTATTCGATCAATAAATGGAACAAAATCCAATCTACTTTCACTTAAGAAAAAGAAACATAATCATAAAAATTAAAGAAATGTGAGATTTAATTAAACTTCACAACACGAAAGGGTGAAAACAAAATAGGAAAACATGTTTTAAATATCTCGAAGAGATTAAATTTTCCTGGATCTTTTTTGAAAACATTTTTAAGATTTTGCTAAATGAAAATTATTTTTAATAGATTGTTGAGCAAATAGTTGTAAAAACAATGCACACACCAAAAACGAATAACACCCAATAACAAAAACTTTAAAAATGGAATTGGTACAACAGAAATAATGTCTTTTGACAAAAATGTCTTTCGTCAGATTTTATTTTTTTTTCAATTCTCAAAGCTTATTAATAATTCGAAATGTCCAAAAAATCTAAAAAAAACGAAGGAATTGGATCAAAACTTGCACTTGTCATCAAATCAGGAAAATACCACCTTGGAACACAACAGTGCCTCAAAGATTTACGTAAAGGAGAAGGCAAATTATTAATTGTTGCTAACAACTGCCCACCACTTAAAAAATCTGAAATCCAATACTATGCAATGCTTTCCCGTTGTAAATTCCATCAATTCAATGGTAACAATATCGATCTTGGACGTGCTTGTGGTAAATATTTTAGAACATCAGTAGTTACAGTTTTAGATCAAGGTGATTCCGATATCCTTGAAACCCTTACAAAACAAAATTAAATGAATAAACAATGTTCTTTTTTGTTTTTGATTTCAAAGGTTTTTCAATTTAATTGATGTGAAAAAAAATCTTTATAAGAATCAATTTCATATTACAATAATAAATAAGAATTCTTTTCAAAACATAACATACTTTATTCTGTTTTTTTTTTTTTTGTTTTTGTTTTTACTTGCTTTTTTTATTTTTTTTGTTTTTTGTTTTTCTTTCTTTTTTTTCATACTTGTGAGTCATTTGTGAAAACAAAAACACCCAAAGAATTTTCAAATATTTTTCTTCATAAGGATATTAATTTGGCTTTTGCTCTTCAAAATCCTAAAATTGTTGCTTGCTAATTTGTTCGATTTTTTTTTTTTTTCACTTACACTCTTTACTTTCAACAATATTCAATCTCGACTGGAAATGAAACTAAGTGTCTTGTTGTTTTCAAAGAGAAAAGGCTTTTTTAAAATTACAATCTTTTTTATTTAAGGAAGCAGGTACATTTTACCATTTTTGAAAATTTTAATTTTGCAAACCTTACTGTAAAAAGATTTTTTAAATGTAACTAGGATATTGAAACCAAAACATTATTTGCTACTCTATTTGTTAAGGGACGGGTAACTCTTATTTATTTTTTTCAAAAAGGTAATACTGATAAATTCCAATAAATATCTGAAAATTTCCACTTCATTTTCCATTTTAAGAATTATTTTAGACAAGCTTTGAACAAAGCAGTTTATTCTTTTAAATGTTAAAAAACTTCGTAAAATTGGTTAGTCTTCAAAAATATTCTTTCTCTCGAGTTGTTTTAAAAGTTGAGTGATGGGATTAGAAAATCGGAAATGAACTAAAAATTTTATTATATTTATTTGAATTTATCAGTAGAGTAATTATTTATCCAAGGGTACAATTAAACTCAATATACAACGTTATTTATCAACTTTAGAGAGATGATTTATCATTTTTAAAAGAAGTTGATTTTTCCCCAATGAAATTTACAGTCAAAAGATTGAGATTCGATTTTGTTGGGTTTTTGTATCAAATTTCTAAAAAGAAAAATAAAAATTTGCAAAAAAAGTTAATTTTGAAGAAATATCACTTTGACTCATTTATGGAAGGATGTATTAACAAAGAACTATGAATCTTTAATCTTATTTTAAAAAATACA
Source organism: Anaeramoeba flamelloides (assembly GCA_027625915.1). Classification (NCBI taxonomy): domain Eukaryota; family Anaeramoebidae; genus Anaeramoeba; species Anaeramoeba flamelloides. The sequence continues at coordinate 1,756,257 of JANTQA010000032.1, read as the reverse complement.
ATAAAAATAATTAAAATAATGAATCTTTGAAGATCTAAAAAATTTGAACATTTATTTCAATTCTCAAATATTTATTAAATTTCTTGAAATTTAAGAGTTTAGACGATATTCTTTTTCAAATATTAAGAGTATAAACAAGGAATTGTTTGTATTAAACTCAGTTATTTGATAATATCTAGTAATTTTTTTGATTAGAATCATTAATTAGACTTCGTTGCATTTGCTTGAAAATTTTTTAAAAAATTGTGAAATAATTGTAAAGTCTAGCAGTATATTTTGTCTTCGTGATGTATAATAACCCACTGAAAGCATTAAGATCGAGTAATTAATTTTTAATTATAAATAATCAAATTAAGAATTATTTCATGAGATTATAAGTAGAATTTTCGAGGTTTTAAAAAAGTATCTTAGTTTTGAATTTTTAATTTCGTTGCTTATTTCTTTATTAAGATTTTTTTATTCAATAAAGAGAGAATATGTGAATTCGGACTGTTCTTTGAATCAAAAAAATATATTTTTTTCAAGTTTAAAATAATTATTGTAATTTTTTTGAAATTAAGTAGATTTTTTTACTAGGTTAATTTTCAAAATTATTGGTTATATTTTTAAATATTTTTGTATAATTCCTTTGCAGATGATAAGATTCCGATCTTCTTTCAAAGGAAATAATTTTTATAATTAATTTATAAATATGTTGAATTTTGAACTCTTCAAAAATTGAGAAAAATGTGATCAGACTATAAAAAATCTAATACATTTTTGAAAATAGCTTAAAAGTAAGTTTTGTCTTGTGGTAATCAGATTTTTATACTATATTTTCAATTTCAAGATGTGATATTTTTTTTTTTTTGAGTTTGTCATTTAATTTGCTTGTCGTTTTTTTTTAGTTTACTAGCCCTTAAAATAATTCAAAATAAATCTGAGTTAAATCTTAATTTTGTTATTTTTTGGTCATTTTTTGATTAAATTTTTGGTTTTCTTAAATTATGATTTCAGAAAGAGAAATATGTCAACGGAAATGAGTGAAATTAATCTTAGAATAAATCAATAATAGTCATGAAAATCTATTATTTTTAAACAAATCGACCGAACTCTGATTTATTGAAAATTCTTTAAAAATGAATTAATGTATGTTAAAAGTTTATATTTGATTTTATTATCCCAAACAACGTTAGAATTATAGGAATAAAAATCCAAGGTCTACCAGTTCTTCAAAATATTAATTAAAGGGGTTTAATTGCATAAATAAACCACATTCACCAATCTCAAAAAATATCAAATAATTTTTATTCTCATATATCTGAAGTATTTCGTTTTTATATACTTAACATATTCCATCAAAGTAAAAATCATTATGAGTTTTTAAAAAAATTCAATTTTTAAATTCATTTGTCAAATTAAAAACTTTATCAAAGTAATTTTTGTAAAAAATAAAAAAATTAAAGAAACTAGAATTTTTAAAGATAGACAATAAAAATAATCACCAAATCTCATAATCAAAAACAATTCTAACATCACATACCTATTTAAATATTGATTGGGTTTTGGATTATTTCAAAGATAATATGATATATTACTTAATGAAGAAACACTAAAAAATTAAAAGTGTAGAACAACATTATTTGAGGTTTAAAAAAACTTTCCATACTTTAATGATCAACTCATTAAAGAGAAGAAACACAACCATTTTGTTTGTTTATTTTCAAAAAGAACAAATTTATTCCCATTTTAGTGGAAAATTAAATTGACAATTAGAATCGAGGTCTAGTAAATCTTTTCTATTTTTATTTCTAAATAAGTGGGATTAAGTTCCCAGATCAACTTTTTATATCAAGAAGAAAAAATTTTTCAATCACAATACTATTTTTGCAATTAAACCAATATACTTATTTAATCTATGTTTCAAAATAAAGGTCTTTTTTTTAAAAGTGACCAGGAAGCCCTTTCCTAAAAAGCCGGGCAAATTTATTTTAAAATATCTTTTTTAAACTTAATCGTCAAAAAAGTATTTAAATATACAAAATCATTAATAACCATTTATTCATTGTTGGTAATAATTCAATTTGTTTCTTAGTATTTTAATATAAAATCTTTTTCAGTCAAAGCGGATCAATTTTATTGAAGAAATGGAAGACATTCTATGAGTTTAATTCATTACTCTTATCAAACTAAAATTTTTAATTTTTAGATCAAAATCATTTTTTCTCATTTTGTAAAAATTTTTTTTTTTTCATTTTTTGCTTTTTTTTTTTTTTTCTTCTTTTCTTTTTTATTTTTTTTTTTAAAAATTAACTTTGAAAAAAAATGTTTGAAAAACGAAATAAACATTAAGAAAAGTTGATATTATTGGTAATTTTTTAAAATTCATACATTTACAAGTAAAAAATCTTATTATCAACAATTTTAATTTCTTAAAGAAATTGAGAATTTTGCACGAGACGTTCCAATGAATGGGCCCAAAAAAATTTTTAACATTTTTTTTTTTTGAAATTTATGGTTTGTTCAGGGGTTTCTTTTATAATTATGGGCTTTTATATGAAGTTTATTATTTCTGGTATTTCTAAACAATCTAAGTTTGGTTGATTCTTAAAAATAAAGTGAATTTTTCATTTTTGGCTGGGCCGCTTTTAGTGAAATGGAGTTTATAAATAGAATATAACAAAATTTTTGATCTCAATTTTATCTAATTTTTTTTTGAGGGTGAAAATGCTATTTATTTTAATTTTTCTTTTTAATCGAAAAAAATCGTTTTTATAGTTTCTGTTTCGTAAAAAAAAAAAAAAGCAAAAGACTTGAAAACCTATAAATATATATTGTTTTTCAAGAAAAAAATTTTTTACTTTCCATATTTCCAGTTTTTTATTGGAATTAGCTGTACATTATTTTCTCCAAAAAAGTTTTATTTTACTTTATTCATTATTTCGTATAATTTAAACAGACTTATTTTGAAATAAAGGTCATAATAATTGAAATCGTCGGTATTAATATCTAGCTTCACTTGATATTACCAAATTAAAAATATCTCTGATAATAAAGATGTTTTTTTATGAAATGTATAAAAAAAAATGTCTCAATATTTTGGAAATACCTTAGATTAAATTACCAAAAAAAAAAAAAAAAAAAAATAGAGATTACCGCTTTTAAAAATAATACAAATCATTAAAATCAAATGAACCTTGACCAAATAAACAATTTATTTCTTTCTGTTTTAATTGTATATTTAGGGAAAACTTAAATTATAAACTTCTGATATAATAGTCTTATTCTAATTGCCCCATCTCTCTAAGATTTAAAAGTGACTGCCTGGGGTTTCCATAAGAAACAGAGACAAAAAACAATCGATTGGTCTATGATTTTGTGCCAAACCTTTTGTAAATATCCTGAATTTGAAAACAGTATTATGAAAAATATTGATCTCAAGCAAAGAAAATGATTTAACTGAAAAGAATTAAAAACTTAGAATATACTAATTAATTGTATGACTAGAGTATATTTATTGGTGTGTATAATACTATAATACCTGAAGAATCAATCTCCAAAATACACTGATCTCAAATCCAGTACTTTTTGCTTTCTTTAGATTCATCTACTGGTATTTCAAGAATAAATGGGAAGGAATATTCCTACTTCCTTTTCCATATTTTTTTTTATAAATAGAGTTTTCAATGAAGTGGATTGTAATTTGTGACTTCGTTTGAAAAAGGAAATAGAAAATAAAGAGAAAATTTTTTCCATTTAAAATTCAAACGCTAGTATAGTGTTTATAGATTAATTTACAATACGAATTTTAAAACTTCTTATTGTTTTCTGTTATTCTGGGCTATTATAGACATAAAAAATCTAAAATTTTCACAATTAAAAATAATTTCTTAAAAAGAATAATCCCCATTATGAAAGAGACAAATTGAAAAATAATAACAATTATTTTCCTTTCATAATTTTTTAAACTGGTAGGTTAGTAAAATAAATAAATCATATATTTGGGTTGGAATGGTTTCTTTGAAAATAAATACTCTTTGTTGCAAAATAAATGGAACAATATTTTCATTAAGCTTCCAAAAAAAGATTTTTATATATCATCTAATTTAACAAATTTTTATTTCTTAAAAACAGCTTCATTTATTAATTTGATTTCACCTTTATGAATTTAGGGCTTTTGTGATTTATAATAATTCTTGAAATATAATGTTTTTGGATCGATGAATGAAAATTATAATCTTTTTGTTTTACAAAACCAAGTAATTGTTGTGGTAAAATAACATTACAAAGTTCTTTGGAAAATAATTGTATCTTCAGAGAACAAGAATATAAACTATTTTTCCTTTTTTTATATAGGAGAGAACAAACACTTAAAAAGAGATACTACATTAATTTCCAATTTACCCAGCAACTAACTAGAATATTTTAAAGGTTAATAGTAAAATTCTCTCCCTTATCTTGTATATTGGTTTTTTCCGATAATTTTACCAGTTAACCCTAGATCTGGAGGAACCATTTTTCACATTCGAAAATCCCTCCCAAGTATTTCAATATTTTTGATTTTCTTTCAATGATAAATAGCTGAAAGGAATCAAATTTATTTCAGTTAGAAGAAAATATAATTTAGACGAGTCAAGGCAAATTTCAAGTAATGAAAATTAGTAAGGAATTATTTTTAAACAGTTCTAATCAAGTGATTGTCAAAGAAAAGTAAACAAAAAAATCCTATAAATAATGCTTTTTATTTTTTTAATATTTTTCTTCAATTGTCAAAAACATAGAAAACAATGAAACAATCTTTTAGTTTTCTTAAACAGCCAGCCTCGCAATATTTAAGACATTTTATCCAAATCTTGGTGTTATTATTTTTGAATGCCAAGCTGTTTCAAATCTCAGCAACACCAATCGTGGTGCCCTTCTTACATGCAACCCACGCCCCTTTCAGCACGGCCGTTGGTGTGTTTGATGCCTTCGAGTCATCCATAACTTCAGGTAACTTCCCAATCCTTGCCGTAGGCATCATCCTAATCACAGGTGTCACAATTGGAAAGCTTTTGTGTGCATGGGCTTGTCCATTTGGGTTTGTTCAAGATTTATTAAACTATCTCCCAATCTCGAATAAAAACATCATCCCAAGAGACTGGTTTAAATCGTTACAAATGATCAAACAATTACTGTTGGCCTTTTCAGTTTTTTCTTCAGTCTTATATGGCTTTCAAACAATCACAGAAGACATTGATCCTATTAAAAAAAGTGTAAGTAGATCTTCATTAACGAAAAAACCTTTTTTTGTTTTCTATTTTTTTTTTTCTTTTTTCTTTTTTTTTTTTTTTTTTTTTTTTTTTTTTTTTTTTTTATATTGGCTTTTTGATAAATTTGATCGTTTTTATTATTTTACAAACAAGAATGAAAACAAAAAGAAACAAACAGATTCTTCAAATCATCAAAAAAACAATCACAAATTACTTTCTTTTGTTGTTTGTTTTAAATCAAAGAACAAAATAACATTTCCTTCTGTTGGAACCAGAATTAACCTTTCTTCCTTTTTTAAATAATTATTTACAACCAACCTTAAATTTCTTAATTAAAAGCCCTTCCACGACGCTCCATTTTCAGTGCTTTCGCCCTCTACAACTTTATTCACTTATATCCCTTGGGCAGCTTATTGGAAGCCAGCCGTGCTTTATAAACAACGTATTTCTTAACATTTTTATTTTTTTCTCTTTCTGAAATCCTTTTTCTTTTTCTCTTTCTGAAATTCTTTTTCTTTCTCTTTGGTTGTTTTTCTTTCTGTTTACTTTTTTCTTCATTTTTTTTTTTTTCTTTTTTCAATTCTAATTTTTTACAAAAAAATTAACAAAACATTAGCTATTGCTTATTTAAAACTTAGCATCCTTATTGCATGCTTAGGGTTATGTGTTGTTATCCCAAGATTCTTTTGTCGTTATATTTGTCCTTTAGGATACATGTATGACTTAACAAACAAATTCAAATTCTTGAAGATCAAAACTGGAACAGTCAAAAAAGAAGAAGCAAACAAAACCTTAAAAGAAGTTTGCCCAATGGACGTCCAAATCACAACTGATGAAAAATATATTGACTCTCCAGCTTGTATTCATTGTGGTAAATGTTTCAAATATTTCCCAAACCAATTTAGTCAAGAATTTTTTTAGATAATATTCTCGTTAATTATCTCACAAAAAAAAATTTTCTTTACTTTTTAATTTAAAACAAACTAAAATAATAGCAAGTCAAACATCCAATTTATATGGTTTGGTCTTGTTTTATTCTTTTTATTGTCTTTTGAAAGTTCCCAATCGAATAAATATCTGAATAAAAAATAAAATAAAAAAACAATTAAAATTCAATGAATACAATTTATTTTTTTGATTGTTGTCTCCTTAATTAATTATTGTTTTTTTTTAAATTGAACAGAATGGCAAAGCAAATGATTCTTTTTTTTTTACATTATGGCAGTGCTTTGAGTGACACAATTTTTTTCAAGTCCAATTCATTTTTTTTAAGATGTTTGAAGACATTCTTTGTCATTAAATTCTTGAATTTGATCATTATTGAATAAAATTAAACTTCATTCTGTGAGCTATTTTGAATAGAGACACCCATTCCTAGGTTTCATGGAAGCTAAAAATTAAATAAAAAATGAAAAATGTATTTTAAAATATAATTTTACATACAATATGATTATAAACTCACTATTAATATAGATATAATACCAAACTTTGTTTCAGTCAAAGGGGCTAAATTTTTTTTTCAAATATTAATTATTTTATATAACTAACATTTAAAGAACAAATAAAGAATAAATAGAATAATACACGTCAAAGAAAAGTTGATATCTGTTTGAATAAAACTAAAAAATCAGTAGATTTTCTTAAAAATTGAAAACTCAAATTCTTGGGTACAACTATTAAGAAAAAACAATAATGTTGATTTTGATCTTCTATTGAAGATCCAAATAATATTCCAATTGAAATCAAGATTATTTCTCTACAATCATTTCCACTATTTCAGTAACATTAGAATAACATGTTTTTATCTTGTGATTATCAATCTTGAAATAAAAAAAATATTTTGCATAATAAACAATTATGTGTAAAAATGAAAAATTGAAAAAAAGCAAAGAAATTTTGATAGATGATTTCAATTTTGAAATTCCCTATGATAAAATTTTTCTTTTAATATTGATTCAAATCCTTTATAACATGCAATCCACTCATATAAACTGGATGCCTCTGACTGGAAAATTGTTTATATCTCTGATGAGAATTGATTTTATATTATCAAAATTACTATTTCTAGTAATAATGGATTTCCTGATTATTATATCAAATTAAACCACTGAATAAAATAAATAAAAATTCTTTAATAAAATATGTATACTATATTTTCGGAATATGTGTAAAATTATGAAAAATGTATTTAAAGCCCATTCAAAAAAAATGGACACCCAAAATCAAAATTAGAATAAAAATCACAATTAATTATGTTTATCGGTTTATTGTTAAGAACTAAGAGTCGAGCACTTATTCTGATAGAGAAAAAATTTCAAAGTGACTAAATTTGCTTCTACTAATTTAAAAAGTGTATGAATGCCTACTTATATTTAACCATAGTATACATTACAGATGTAATTTAGTTTTCAATTGTTTTTTTTTTTTATTTTTTCCAAATATAATTTTAAACCACATTTAAGTAACTGGATATTGGTTATGTTATAAGTAATTATTTTTATTGGAATAAAAGAAAAAAAACATATAAAAGGAAAAAAATAAAATCGGTGTTTAAAATGATAAAACAAGCTTGAACCAGAAAAATATTGCTAAATTTGTTGAAATTTCACCAAAAATTATTGGTTAATCAAATTATTTGATACCATTGACCATTTTAATGTGTCTTTCTCATTTAGCAAACATTAAAATAACTCTATATCAAAAATTAAAAAAAAAAGTCGATCTAACAATGGAAATTATTAAATAAAGAAAAGAGAAATGTAAAATTAAACAAAAAAAGTAAAAAGATGAAATCTTCTGTAAAGGTAAAATAATTTCCAAATTAAATATAAAGTGGGGTATTTTATTATTTTCAATGTTTTAACTGTTTCCAATTTTTTTGGATTTAGTATATCTTAAAGGTAATTTCTTGTGGGGATTCAGTTTAATTTTATCTAATCAAAAAAAATTCAAAATTACACTTATATTCTAATTTTAAATCAAAAGTTGTTATTATTACTTGAATTTTAATCAATGTTTCCGGATAAAATTAGAAGTTTGTTTCTTTTACATTTTTTTCTTTTGTTTACAAAATATTTTTTTTTGAAATTTATGTTGAATAACTTTTAAGTATCTTAAATAAAAATTAAATTACTTGAACTCCTCTTATATTTTTTTAACTTAAACCCCTATTCTAACAAAAAAAAATATTACGTTTGAAAATTCAAACCACTGGGGTAATATATCGAAATTTTTACCAACAATTTAGTCTGAATTCTGAAAATGCTATTGTAAAAAGCTAATTATCAAATAGACTTGACTTATTATTTGATTCTAAATTGCAGTATGAAATTTAATCATAATTTAATAGTAAAACCCCATTTAATTACCAAAAAAAGGGTGTATTAGTATTTGGTGGGATAAACAAACTTATTTAAAATTTAACATTGAAAAAAAAAAATAACACAAATTTCTACAAGATAATAACTATCTTACAAGAAAAAAAAATATCAAATATACGAAATTTCAAAATTTTGGAAACAGTTAAAACATTGAAAATAATAATATACCCCACTTTATATTTAATTTGGAAATTATTTTAATTTTACAAATTATTTCATTTTTTTATCTTTTTTGTTTTGTTTTCATTTCCTTTTTAACCAGTTAAGTAATCTTTTTTGTTAGATCCGGATTTTTTTTAATGGTTGATAGAAGGCTAATGTTGAGTAAGTTAAAAAGAAAAATCGAAATAAAATTAGTTGATGGTGTCTTATCATTTACTCGATCAACAATTATTTGCAAAATTTCAACAAATTTGGCAATCCAATTATTTGTTCCGCCTGTTTCATTATTTTGAACATACTCGATTTTTTTTTTTTTATTTTTATATTTTTTTCTTTTATTTGGATGAAAATTATTACTTATAAAAACATAAATAACCAGTAAATTAAATGATATTTTATATTAATTTTGGAAAAATACAGTTAATTGTTTTTTTTTTTTTTTTTGTCTATTTTTTATTTAAGGTGTGTCTAAATTTTTAGGGTGGGGTTGTTTTCAATTCTTTTACAAATAAAGGGGTACAGGAATTCGACAAAAAACTAATTTTATAATTGATTGAAGTTTAATAAAATTTAGATCTATTTATTCAAAAGTTTTTAAATCTTAATAGTTTAAAAAACAATTTCTTTTCCAAAAAAGTTCATAAAAAAAAATAAATGTATTTTATTAGTTTTAATTAATTTTATTTTTTTTTTTGAGTACAAGCATGTTTTTATTGTACTTTTCGATAGTATAAAATAGCAGTGCAGTAAAAAATCTGGAAATAAAAATATGAGATTATATTTTTAACATCTCAAGAATTAAAAAAAAATGAAAAAAAATATTAAAAATTGAATTAGTTATAAAAGTGTTTACTCAGGAAATAATATTTGAATAGCTCAGTGGTTTTTTTTTTACATTTTTAACAAGAGATATGTTGTTTAGAATGTAACTAAACAAATACTTTGTCGGGGATTATGATTGTTTTTAACCTTCTTGTATAATTTTCTAATCCTTCAACTTGTTTCTTGTCTCAAATCAATATTTAAAACTAGATTTTTCATTTTCTGATCTCTTGATAAATAAAAACCAGTTCCCTAGAAATTAGGAACTGTAAAAGATTAATCCAATACCAGTGGTGAAACCGCCAATGTTTTGTTCATTAATATCCTTTATTTATTGGGATACAAAAGAACTCTGAATTTTCAATTTTTTTAAAAATTTTCCAGATCTATAATTGTAAGTTGTTTGTGTTTTTCACAACCCAACCTTTTTTGTTCTAAGACAAATATTATCTAGTTTCCAATAAAAAAACTTTGAAAAAAATCAAATTATTATAGATAATGTAAGAGATATGGAAAATATTATCAGAGTTCTCAAAATGATTCTATTTTTAGACTTTTCAGAATCTCAAAAATTTCAAATTTTGAATCTTAATATGAAAATTATTAAAATTGAATTGGGATCAATTTTTATCAAGACATTTTCCACTTGTTAAAATCCTTTTGAAGTCTAATTTTTCAAAAAATTAAAAATTATATTATACTGATTCCATTGAATCAAAAAAAGAATTTTTATTTGGTACCAAAACTCTTAAAAAAAAAAAAGAATCTTTTAATTCCATTTCACAGAAAAATAATTTTCTTATCAGAAATAAACTTAAAAACATCAGGATTGACAAAAAGATTATGAAAACTAAAATCCCAAGCAGAAAAACCTGAAATATTTATTTTTTTGAGAAATATAAAAATTCCTTTTGAAAATAAAAAAAGAAATTTTTTTATTATTAAATTTTGAGAATGATTTGATTACTTGTAAACCCAAATACAAACAAGAAATAAGTTGAGACTAATCATTGAAATAAAAAAGAATCAAATTAATTCCTTGGAATCAAAAAAAGAATTATTTTGGAGTTTTTTCAAAAAAGAATCAAAATGTGAACACTGATTGTTTTTGATGGAAGGGATGATATGGAAAATATTATGAAAATGCAATTCAGAATCCCATCCATTCAAAATTTCTATTTACTAAACATTTGAAAATTTAAGAGTTCTTTTTTGTATCTAATGAAATAAAGTACGAAAACCACAAATTATTGGCCATAAATCCCTCATTATGACTTTATTTTGAATAATCGTTAATTAACAACCGACTTACGAAGTACAGCAATTCATTATCTTTTATCAAAAACGAAATATTAATAAAATGCAAAATCTTCAAAAGCAAAAAAAAAAGTCAAACAAGTAAAACATTAAATAAAAATCATAGAAAGTTAAATTTTGTTTATTATATTTTCCCACAAAATTCAAGGATCGATTGTGAGGAAATTTTGTCTTATGAATAAAGAAAAGATCATTGTTTTGTAAAAAGTTATTTAAAAAGTAAATTGAGATAGTATTGTTTACAAAAACTCAATAATTAAAGAATAAAGAATCAAAAAAAAAAAAGAATAAAATAAAAAAAATCTAATCTTTAATTTTTTTTGCTATATTCCAACATTTCTTTTGTGTATCTATCTTTGTCTTTATTTGATAATTCAACAAATGGCTATAAAAGAAAAAAAAAAAATTAGAATTGAAAAGAGGAAAAAGAAAAAAAAGTTGGTTAGTTAAGAGTATGAAGAAAGAATGATTATTTAAAGTTAGATTTTATATTTATCTTGTTGATCAACAATTAAAAATAAAATAGCACTGATTTCCAACCACGCTTATCACATTTATTTGTTGGTTTGTTGTGGAAATGAAAAGAAAACCAGTGTAGATCAAATAATCTTTATCAAGAAAATTCAATTTAAATTTTCCAAACTAAATGAGGTGTTTTTTTTTTTTTTTTTCGATCAAAATTTTTTGAAAGTGGAAATTGGGATCACTTGAATTCAAAAGAACCCAAAAACAAAAATACAAAAAATAATAAATACAAAAATCAGTCAAAAAAATAAAAAATATTTGAGAGAATCTTACTTTTTTTTTTTCGTCGTCCATTTCTCTCCATTCTGCAGAAACCAATTTGGTTAATTCACCAAATGAAAGTTTTGGGTTTTTTTCTTTAAGTTCTTTTCTTCTTTGGGTATTAAAACAGATATATGCAGTTCTTGCTTTTTTTGGTGCATTAGGATCTTTCTTCTTCTTCTTCTTCTTCTTTTTTTTCTTCTTCTTCTTCTTCTTCTTCTTCTTTTTACTTGAAGAAGATGAATCTGAGGAACTTGAAGAGCTTGAGCTAGAGGAGCTTGAACTCGAGCTTGAAGAGCTGCTTGATGATGATTCTGAAGAGGATTCTGGTTTGTTTTTTAAATATTCTTTATATTCCCTTTCATACCTTTGTTTGTCATCAATTGCCTTTTTGTTGAAGGGCTAAAATTTTAGTAGAAAGTGAATAAAGTAAGGAAGAAATTCGTCAATTGTTTTTTTTTTTTCATAAAGAACAACAGAAAAAAGTTAGAATTTATTAGAAAAAAGTAAAAATCGAAAAAAAACAAAAAAAACTTTAAAAAAATAAATAAATTATTGAAGAAGAAAAAAAAAAAAAAAGTATGTTTTTGAGAAAGAAAGTGTTGTTTTTCATTTTAAGAGAAAGAAGTAAAATCAAAAAAAAAAATTTTAACGAACCAAAAGAAAAATAAAAAATTTCTAAAGAAAATTTTTTCTTTTGGTCTTGAAAACTTGAAAAAAACACAAAGAAAAAAAAAAAAAAAAAAATTTGAGAGAAACAAACTGTTTTTTGTTCTTCGTCCATTCCTCTCCATCTTTTGCTAACTTCCTTAGTAATTTCACCGAATGTTAGATCAGGGCTTTTTTCTTTAATTTTTTTTCTTTCTTCGACATTAAAGAACATGTAGGCTGTCATTTTACCCTTTGGTGCATTTGGATCTTTCTTCTTCTTTTTCTTTCTTCTTTTTCCTGGCATTTATTAATAAAAAAAATTTAAATATAGTAAAATTTTATTGAACACAATAAATTTTAAGTAAAAAAAAAATGATTGACAACAGTCAATTTTTAACGTAAATCTTGTTGAGAATGATTAGTTTTCAAATTTCTTATTCAACACAATTTTTGTTGTGAGTAACGCTAGAATCTTTTCTGAATTTTTGTTACTCTTTTATGACAAATTTAAATTAAAAAAAAAAAAAAAAACCTTTACTGAAAAAATATAAAATACAACCTTTTCGATTAACCAAAAGATTTTTGGTCGATTTTTCCTGTTTTTGTTTTTTGTTTGTTCTACTTTTTTGTTTTGTTGTGACAAATCGAAAATTTTCTCTTTCCTAAAAAATTGTGTGTTTGTTTTTGTTGAGATCGAGTTACTTTTATTTTAAGTTTTTTTTTGGTAACTTATAAAATTAAATAACGGTGACTATCTTGGAAACGGTTTTACAGAACCTTCAAACGTCTTCTTCCTTTTTCTTTTTGAATTAATTGAAAAGAAATAAAGTAAGTAAAGAATCAAAATTAAAAAAAATATTTTGAAAAGATCTCATTGAAACTTAAATATTGTTAACCAACCCAAAAGACTTCAATTCAGATACCCATATATTAATGCACACTACTTAATATTCTTATCGGTGGATAAAGAACAACCAAAAGATTGTTTGTAACGAATAAAGTTCCATCTCTACCTTTTCGATCCGCATAAAGTTAACGGATACTAGTACTCTTTTTTAACTGTTTAGACTTCTTTGAAAGGATTTTATTCATTTAACAATTAGTCTGCAACAAAAAATTTCAATTGAAAACTTTACTGAAAATTTCATTAACTGTTTTCTTTGACCAAAAAACAATAGAATCGAAAAAAATACCTTGATATAAAATAATGCACAGACACCAATAGTATTCATTGCTAATCCTACAATTTGTTACAAAACAAATAGGGAACAGAGGTTTCATTCAGTTTTCCTCATAAAGGGTTTTATAATCATGCAACTTTTCAAATTTATAATTCTGAAAAGAAGCTGAAATTATTAATATCCATTTTTGTAATTGGGAACTTTGGTGATTTTTTTATTAGTTTATGTGAGATGTGTTTTTTGTGAAAAGACAAATGAAAATTTTGATCTTTGGGTTTTCCAATTATTAGTATTTATCCAAAATAAATGAAACAAAATTTTCATTGCATTCCAAAAAAAGATCTACTAAAATCCTGTAAAATTTCAAGTTTATACATTCTGGAAAGAAACTGAAATTATTAATATCAATTTTAATAATTGAGAACTTTTGTGATTTATTTGAAATCTATGTAAGAGGTGATTTTTGTGAAAAGCTAAACATAAATTTTGATCTTTTTATTTTATAATTATCAGAATTCGGGCAATTATTGTGTAATTACTAAAATATAATTCTTTTATTTTAAGAAACAAACTTTACAAATTATATCTGACCCAAAAATTAAACTGATGGTTAATTAAATTACACATGTTCAAAATAATATCCAATCAATCAAAAAAAAATAAATTAAAAAATATCATGTTTCAGATTTATAGCAAACCTCTATAAAACTCTACTTTTTTAAAAATAAATAGATCTACTTTAGTTACACAAAACAATTAATTGAGTATTCTATTGACACCTCGGTTTTACTGAACTTGAGGTAGGTTTATTCCATAGCTTATAAAAAATTGGTTTCGTCTCAAAAAGGTTTTTAATTTACATTTTCATGAATATTACCATTAATTTTACTAATATTAAAAATTAAAAATCTTATCTTTTCTTATTTTCAACCTTGGGATATTTTTCAATACTATAATTTCTTATTTTAAGATTCAGTATTTTTTCTAATGCCACAGCCCAAAAAATTGTTATCATTTAGAAATAGCATTTTATATTATTCCCAACTCTGTTCCTAAATTTCGGTAAACTCTGATCTTATTGACTTCAAATTATTTTTCAAGTCTTTCTGGGGGAGCTTCTCAAAAAGTTATGGAATTTTTTTTACAATTTCATATTTTTTCAAAAAAGATTTATAGTTGTGGAAAAAAAGTTCAACACATTTTTCATTGGGAGTATTAATAGAACCTGAAAACGAAAAGTAAAATCCCTTAAAAAGAAAAAACCCATTAACTACAAATAATTAACAATTATATTATTTTCAATCAACCCAACAAAAAAAATTTAAATCTACTTTCTTATCGAAATTCAAGGTGTGGTTTTAGAGATCTCATAAATAGACAATTTTTTGAACATATTTTTAATAATTGATCAATCAAAGAAAAATCCCTACCAAAAGACAATATTAAAAAAACTGTTATTGTTCTGAATCCTTCGTTTTGTCTTTATTTATTTATTTATTCTTTTATTAATTGATCTTACTTTGAATTTTCAGTAAAGTTACCCATTAAACATTCTGTTTAACCCTTTTTACATAATGGTTAAATCTGATGAATAAGTTTCAATCTTCAAGTATAGTCAGCCGAAAAAAAAAAAAAAACAATCAAAACCAATGTTAAGGGTTTGTGCTGGTTCAAAAAAGAAAAGCAGTACTAATTAAAAAGAAGAAATAAATCAACTTCAAAGAATAACCCATTAGATTTGTTCTCTACTAAATCATGGAAAACATCTTTAAGAATATATTTTCATTAAAGTTTTTCTTTGATTGAAGGTTTATGAAAAATTTTTGAAATTTATCCGAGAGAAATTTTCCACATTTTGTTGAAAATGGAGATTTAAATCTTTTTATATTTATATACACGATTTATCATTAACCAAATATATTCCTTTTATTAATTGATCTAACTTTTCTTAAAGAAACAAAACTTAAAACAAATATATATATGTTCTGCACCTTTCCCTAATAATTAATATTTCGATTTGGAAGTTTCAAAATTTGTAAATTTGCTTTTAGGCAATACTTTATAACGGGTAAGGCAATAATTTGTCAAATTTTTTAAATATAACACTCTACCGGATTACACACCATATACAATTCAAAACCCAAGATTCCCTACCATATCAACACCAAACAAAAAAAGGTAGTTTTTAATATCAAAAAGATTAAAAAATTATTCTGAAATTTTTAATAATATTTTCTCAAGTTGATGATACCCCTGATTTCAGAATATTTTGGTTTGTTTAAACTAAAAAAAAAAAAAAAAAAAAAAAATATAAAAAAAAGAAATATTAGGAAATAAGATTCTTATTTAATGTTTTTTTCTCAGGATAAAATTTTTTTTTTGGAATATCCAAATTTTTTACCTTAATTTTTAAATATGAAACAAAAAAAATAAATCTCATTATAATTTTTTTGAAAGATCGAGAGTAAGGAAATAAGAGCCAAGTAAACTTAAATACTTGAAAAATTTTATTTTTTAAAAATAAATTCTAATTAGAAAGCCGCCCCCCTTTTTTTTTTTTACTTTTTTGAAAACCAATTAAAAGATATGTCTAAAACATTTTATTTGAACTTTTCAAGTAAAATTTGGCCAAGTTACATCTACACAATAAAAAAACATATATTTTAATATTTTGTTTTTTTTTTTCCAATTTTTATTGTAATTTTACCAACGACACAATATATCCTATGCTTTTCAATTGAATTCAATTATCTTATTTTTTCAAATTTTTTTAATTCATTTGTTCTAATTCATATTATTTTAAACCCTATCGTTTTTTTTGTTTTTTTTTTGAATTTAACAATTGAATAATCATTCACAACACCCCCTTTAAACGTAAATACCAATTTTTTTCCAAAAAAATAAATTAAAAACCCACCATACCCATACTCTGACCGATTTTTTTAACATATATATTATTAACAAAAAAAAAAAAAAAAACGAAATAATTCAAATTTATCCAAAATAGAAATGAAAATTGAACACACAGTTTAACCAGAATAAATAATCAAAAAAAAAAAAACACCCCCACCTTGATAACATTTGAGTTTTTTTTAAAATTTGTTTGATTAAAAAATATTAATAACACTATCTCTTTTTAGTAATTATCTAAAGCAGATGCTATCTTAATACCCAGAGTTGGGAAACATACCATTTGGCTTTGCCAAGATATAAAAAAATTCGATTCCTCTGAGACAATTCACAAAATATATTCAAAAATTTGACCATTAACTATCCTTTTTATAAAATAATAAACAATTTTGAATGAAAATTTTTTTGTTCAAATTTTGTGACCAAACGAAAAATATAATTATTATTTTAAAAATTCACACATCTGTATTTATTTTAAATTTAAAAAATAAACTTAAAAAAAAATCAAATATAAGAGAATTGTGATTTTAAATTTTAAAAACATAATTAAAAAAAAAATCGATTATCACTTTTTTGTAAAAATGTTTTTTAAATAATTAGTTAAAATTGAAACCAAAAATTTAAACAAACTTATTGAATAATATTAGATAATTTAACAGTATAAATATATACTACATATAATCAATGTTTTGTGAACTTCTTTTAAAATAAAACAAATGTAACCAACTTTGTATTTAATCTTTTACTTGAATATAGATATTTTCAATTGATACAAAGAATTTTTAACAAAATTATGATTATTTAATTTTATTTCACAAATCAAATTTGTTACAGTATTTTTTATCCTGTTTTGATCCAAATACTTATTTAAATATTTATCTTTTTTTCTAAGATTATTTTTTATATTAATCCAGAAAAATGTATAAAATTTAAAAAATATTACAAAAAGAAGACCTCTATAAACATTTTTTATATCTATTTACTAAACAATTATTTTATTTTTATTATAATTTTTTGACAAAAAGATAAGAAAAAATAACTCTAAATTTCTCTAAAAATATTTTTTTATAATTCCAATATGGCAAAAAATAAACAATATTTGTAAAAATAAATTAATTGTAAGACAAGATCAAAAATAAATTCAGAATTTTTAAAAGTTTTTTTTTAAAAATTGAGAAATCATATTGACACTTGTATGTCAATCGAATTAAATCAATAATAAAAAACAAATTCAACATGTATATTTCTTGTTTATCTTAAATCCCAATTCCATGAATTGTTAACTAAAAAATATTGAGAAATCTTTTTATCGTGGAGAATTTTTAATCTAATTCAATCCTAATACTAAAATTTCTCTTTAGAGTTATCAGTTCCCGCACTTTGTTACCCCTGGAATCTATTACAATTAAAGATTTGTGCCTCAAAGTTGTTACTTATGTAAAAAATGAAAATAAAACTAAAATCCCAAGATCAACCTATGAGAGAATGAATAAATTTATTATAACTAGTTAATTGGGAAAAAAGAATATAAATGAGAATAATAAAAGAGATGAACTCCAAAAACAGAATAAAAAATAAAATTACAGTTCTATTTGTTACAATTTTATTTCACTCCTATTGTCATAAATTGTTTTATTTTTTTTATCTTTACCTTCAGATCCAAAAACAAATTTTTCCTTTTTTTGAAAAAAACTTTCTCCGTGTTTTGCAAACCAATTTTCTATTCACTCTTATATTAGACTCAACAATCCTGAAACAACAAAATGTCTGATGAGAAAGATCTTTCAAACTTAACTCCCAACAGTAGTTTTCTCAACCTGATGAGCAGTGGAACGAAAGATCGACTCCAAGCGTCTTGGAACACAGTCAGGACGATGGGCACACCACCAAAGATTACAAACTATCATACGTCTGTGATTCACAATGACTGTTTGTGGGTATTTGGCGGGTTTAAAAGGGGCCACGGAACAAACGATCTCTTTTGCCTAGATCTTTCGACTCTAATTTGGAGATCCATTTTTAATCCAAACAAAAGAAAAGAAAATCAAAATTCGCAGATGAACAACCAACAAGACGACGACGACGATTTAAAAAGTATCGTTCTTGAAAAGGAGTACTGGCCTGAAGGCAGATACCACCATAATTCTGTTGTTTTTAAAGACAAATTATATATATTTGGTGGGGTAGACGATAAAGTCTACAGAAACGATCTTTGGGAATTTGATATAAGTAAGCATTTTTGGCTTTTAATTTTTTTTTTAATTTATTTTTTTTCTTTTTCTTGTTGCAATTTTCCTTCTTCTGTTTTTTTTTTTTTTTTGTTGTGTTGAAAAAAAAAAGATTTCCAACATTGTGGGCAAATTTTTATTACGGCTTTGTCTTAGATCTTTGAAAATTTTTTCGGGGATTTTTTTTTTGTTTTGGCAGTGCTTCCTCTTTCTGTTTCTTTTCTCTTTTCTCTTTTCTTTTTTGTTTTCTTTTCCAAAATCATTTACAATTTTTTTCGAGTTTCAAAGTATTTTTCCACTAATTTTGCAAGTTACAAGCAAACAAAACCAAAAATCAAAACAAAAACAAAAATTAAAACAAAAACATAAAACGACTGTAATTAAACAAACTATTAAATTTTTTGAAAATGGTTATCCTTTTCAAAATCGTTCAACAAATTTCAAATAAGAACTTTGTTTCCATTTCATTGTTCACAAACTTTTTTGTGATATCAAAAGATCTCTAACTTTTTTCGATAATTGTTGGTGAACTACAATTCATTTAATAAAAGTTTGACCTAAAAAAGCACTGAAAATAGGCCAATTTAAGTTTGTCAATTATTTTATAACTACTGTAAAAAAAACTTTTAGGTCACATTTTTTTTAAAAACGGCTCTGGCTAAAATTTATCCCAATAAGTACTTTTTGGGCTCTTTTTTTTTTTTAAGTGTAATAGGAATCAACCTTTTAAGGGATTATCCAACCCAGCGAATTTTTATTTAAGAATTAATAATAAAATTAGAATCCGTTGACTAATTAATTTAGATTTCCCAGCCAGAAAAATATTTTATTCGAGAAATAACAAAAGAAAAATATAGAAAAAAAAAAAAAATAAACGAATCAACTATTTTTCAAAAATCTTGACTCATTTTAAAATGTCAATGTGAGGGTTTTTGTGTTTTTTTTATATATTCTTATCAAAATAAATTTTCAATTTTGAGATAATAATCATTTTTTCTAATTTAGACAGATTTATGTTTTTATTTTTATTTCTTTTTTTTAAAAAATACATTCGTCAAGTTGAAAAAAAAAAAATCTTAGAAAAAACAAATAAACATTTTGAACATTAAGACCATGTAATGTCTTTTAAAATCCATTTAAATATATCAAAAAATCTTCTCATAAACCTTTTTTCAGTGAAAGTACAGTAATAAAAAATCATAAATGCAAATTTCAAAAATTTTTATTCACTTTTTTTTAGTGTTTTGATTTTATTTTTTTTAAATATCAGGCTTTTATGTGTTTATCATAATTAAAAAGTGAATTATTAATAAGATTCAATACCAGTTCTTTGTTCTTAAATACTAAAGTGTGGTTTTTTTTTTTCAATTTATTATTTCAGGTGAGTTACAATTTTTAAAATATAGTTTACTTTGGTTTTTCTGTATTTACAGCTCTCATAGTTCATTATTTTTTGTGAATAATTGCTAAACTTTATTTGTTGAGCGAATTAACGTTTACCACAAGGAATTCTAAAATTAAAGTATGTTGTAATTGAATGTAAATCATAATAGTAATCCATGACTCAAATGTCTCTGAAAATTCGATTAATAATACAGAACTAAAAGTTGATCACCTCAATTAAAAAAAGATCCTTGTATGAATAAAAAGTCCGACAATTTTAGAAAAATGTCTGTATTTCTAGACAAATTTAAAGGTTGAGTCACAATCTAAAGATTTCAAAGTTGGAAAATATCTTTTTTAAATTTGTCTAGAAATGTGAATTATTTACTAAAAAATTCGATTTTTTTAAAAAAGTAAATAATAAAAAAGGGATTATTATAACAAATTTTTTTTTCACATTGGTGATAAAATTGAAAATACAACTTGTTTCATCGAAAGGAAACCAAATTTGCCAACCTTTAAATTTTTATACTAATAATTATTGTAAATCTTGAAATTAAAAAAATAGTTACATTTGAAAAGTTCAAAATATTAATTTTAAAATACTCTAAAAACTATTATGCTGATTTCGATCTAGAGAATTGGAAAAAAGTAATTAACAAAAACAATTTCAAAATGAACAAATTTTAATAGTGATCCTTAGTAAAAAATCCAATAATTTATTGTTCAACGATCTTTATAATAGATTTTTTACAGTCACAGAAACCACATGACACTAATATCATTTATCCCGACCCAATTACAACACACTTTAATTATATACGAATCTATGAAAGTTAACCCTTTAAAAGTATTTTTTTTTATGCTATGGATGCTTTCATTTATATTTTGGTAAATTTTCATTATTTTTTTTTGTTATCAGTTTGAATTATTACCATATATCAAACAGTTAATACGTAAATATAATATAAAACCTTTTAAAAAGTATATTTTTAGTTGGTTTTATTTTAAGAGAATTATGCTAAATTTTCGATTTTTCTTTTAAAGAAAAATAAATAAAAAATATTTTTAAACTTTGAAGGAAAAATAAAAACAGTGAAGGTAATTTTCCATTTGATTAAAAACCAAAGTTTTCAAATTATTGATCAATGTAAATAATTACACGCTTATAACAAAGCTAAATAATGTTTATATCAAAAATTATATCCTTTTAGTCTGTAAATTACTTTTAAAATAGAACTTTTTTGATAAGCCATATCTATAAAGCGGTTGTTTTAAAGAATAAAAAATTTTTTTAGAAATTTTATATTTTGTTTTTGCTTTTTTTTTTTATTTTGTTTTATTTTTTGTTTTTTTAATTTAAGTTTACCAAATCTTGTTTAACAAAATCTCAGTACAATATACCAAATATACATCATTAACCCAGTCCAATTACTGACTGGACAGAGTATACGAAAAGGATGATTCACTTCAGTTGGTATCAAATTGCTTCAGTTGGATTAAGCACTCCTCAATTAAATCAGTTAAGTTCGGTTTGTTTAAGATCTAATCAGAAACAAGTTCAGTTTGTTTAATATCCAACCATGGACAAGTTTATCAATTATTAAAATAATTTTTTATTCCTTTTACCCCCCCCACAAAAAAAAAAAAAAACTTAAAAAAATAACAAAAAGAGGAGGAACTCAAGGAACCCAAAGAACTTAAAAAGGTGAACTTGAAAAAAGTAAAAAATATAAAAAATAAAAAATTAATGAATTTTCAAACTCAATCAAATTTATTATTAGATTATTTATTTTTTTAACATTTTAGAAATTTACAATTTAACACTTTTTAAAACTTTTTTAATTTTATTAAAAATTCAAAATTACATTAAAACAGTTTTTATAAAAAATTACATTTCAAAAAAAACCAAAAACATTAAAAAAATTTCATGAAACTGAAAAAGCAATAAAACTTTTTTGAAATAAGTTCTATGTCTAATATATTGTGTTTATAATTATCAATAAAAAAATAATAAAATTTTCATAAATATATATTATTTATACATAAACATTTATTTAAACATTATTATTTATTTTCATCAATTTTTTTAATAAAATAATTAATTTATGAATATAGTTCAAGAAAAATGGAGGCGAATTGAAGTGGAAAATCCACCATCACCAAGAAATTCTTCTGTGATGGCTGTATATAAAAATAAATTATATTTATTTGGAGGAGTTCAAGACAAAAATGTATTATTAAATGATTTCTGGGAATTTAATTTTGGTATGTCCTTTTCTTTTCTTTTCTTTTTTCATTATTCACTATTTTCTTTATTTTAGAAATAATATGAATTTTTAAAAAAATTATTTAAAAAGAATTCAACACTCAATTAATTTCATAAAATAAATATTTCTAAAAGTATGTAATACTTTTATTTTTTTTCAAATTAAGGTATCTTTCATCTCCATAGATTTCAACAATACGTATGTATATTATAATATAATACGCATGAAAATAAACTTTATTATTAAAATTAATTTCTAATTTTTTAAAAAAAATACTTAAAAAATTAACAAAATTGATTACAAATGCTAAATAATAAAACTATAATCTTTATTTCTCTGAAAAAAAGTGGAAAATTACAAAACAAAAAAAATTTAAAAAAAAAATAAAAGAAAAAAAATAAAAATAAAAATTTTTTTTTGATAAATTAAAATTTAAAATTTTCCAAATAGTTAAAATAGCTAAAAGAATCAAAATAATACAATTCCAGATAAAATTGAAAATAATTTTGATTTTTGTAAAATATGAAAATCATTTTTTCATTTGGTTTTTTGTTTTTTATTTTATTTTTAGAATTACGTAACCACTTTCGTTAGATAAATAATTTTTTCAAACAGTTGATATTATTTAAAGTTGTGTTCTTTTAAATAGAAGAACACAAATAAAATTAGTTGATTATATCTAACCAAATGTTCGATCAATATTCCTAAATAGAATTTTAAACAAATTTACCAAAAGTTTTTTTTGTTCAGGTCCAAAATTTTTAACACTCTCGATAATTTATTAGTATTGACAATTATTTATTTTTTGTTTTGCGAGTATTGTAATTTATCAACAATTGTTAACATTTCAATTAGTGAATGGGGCTTAATTTGGTATTTCTTCTTGAATTTATTAAATAAGATTTTTTTTTTCAAAAATTGAATTTTGGTGTGTTAAAAAATTTTTAATTGGAGTTTAGAATAATTTTTTTTTTTCAACAAATTCTTTCGGATTCATACCATTAATATTTTAATGAATAACAACAAATAAACTCCATTTCAAAATCATTGACCCATTAAAAATCAAAATTTGAAAATAAATATTTTTATAAATTCAAGTTATCTATTATAATAAAAAAATCACTATTTTAATATTCATTTCTATACACTAGAAATCTTTGTTTTTCGTCTAAAAATAAAATAAAAAAAATAAAAAAAAATTCGGTCATTTATTATGAAATTTAGTTTACTATTTAGCAATTGGAAAATAACTTAGAAAATGTTTTATTTTTTATAAAAAAAGACAATTTAAATTTTGAATTCAATAAACTATCAATATTACTTAAAAACACTTTCATCATTCTATTAACATTAAATTAATATAATTGTACTTCGAATCATTAAAAAAAATTTTTTTCAATAAAGTATTTTTTTTTTTTAGATAATCACAGAACCTTAAAAAATAACTAATTAAATTTTTTTGTTTAAGAAAAAAATTATTTATTTGTAAAATTAAAAGATAATTTGTATAAAAAAATAAAAATTAAATATAGTCTTTCTTAGGTTAGCTGCTCTATCAAAACAAAAATAATAAAACTCATAAAATTTCTTGAAAATTGCTTTTGAAAAAAAACCTGATAATTTTCTAATCAAGATAATAATCAAAAAAAAATCACCAAAGTTAATTCAAATTTATTTAATTGAAATCAAAATAATAATGAAAAAAAACTTCTGTGAGGTTTTTTCTTATTTAAGAAATTATATGACACTTTATGAATTTTATTATTATTATCATTTCTTAAACAAGAGAGAACTTAAATTTTATGAATTTTATTGTTTTTCTTTTATTTATTTATTTAGAGAAAGGAGTAATTAAAGAAAAATCATCAAATAAAAAAAAGAGAATAAGAAAAATAATTAAAATATGTATAAAAAATAAAATCATCATTTTCATGACCAAATAGAAACTATCCACTGTCGTTAGGTTTTCCAGGATTTGAAAGAATTGAGTAAAACCGCCGTTAGCTTTTTTTTTTTTTTTGAGAAATAAAAAGAAAATTTTTGAAATTTTCTTTGAATTTCTCAAATTAAAAAAAAGCGCGGTTAGGTTTTCTTGAGTTTTCTATTTATTTGGAAAATCGATAGATTTTATAAATAAAACAGAAAACCTCAAGAAAACCTAGGCACTCGACGGCACTTGACGGCACTTGACGACACTTCCCCAGAATACACAGGAGGAAAAAAAACCCGATAGAAAGATTATCAATTATAGATAAAAATTCCACATTCCGTGATTAATAATTGGTATTCCACTGTCGTTAGGTTTTTTTTAATTTAAAAGAATGAAGTAAAATCTTTGATTTTGCTCAATTCTTTTGAATTAAAAAAAAACCTAGACACTACCTCCGAAGAGTGGGGCACTGGCTGCCCGAATTTATATATTTTTTACTATTTTAAAGATTTTTTGTTTTCACTTTTTTTATTTTTATTATTTTTTCTTTATTACCTCAAGTTTTCTAACCATAAGAGCTTTGATAAAAAATTCCTGAAATTTTATTGTTTTTCTTTTGATATAATTTTTTGAATTTTTTTATACTCATAATAATGTCAAAAAAATTTATTTTTTTCTATTTTCCTTTCATAAATTTACATCTCTTTGTCAATTTCAAATAAAATATTTTAAATTTTTATAAAATTAGCGATTCTAATCACATTTTAAAATCTTTTCATTCTTTTTTTTTTTTTTTTTGCAGAAAACCAAATTCCTATTTCTATTTCCTATATCGTTGTCTCCTCATTTTAAAATGATTAATTTCAAATGTTTTAAAAATAATTTTTAAATTAATAACATATTTTTTTTTTTTTTTTTTCATTAATATACTTGTATTATATTTTTATTGATAATTAACAATTTTATTTATAATTTTTTATTCAGTCTCAAACGAATGGAAGAAATTAAAACCTAAAGGGGAACTTCCATGTAAAAGGCACTTCCATTCAGGATCCATTGTTGGGCCATTTTTTTATATCTTTGGTGGAAGTAATGGGAAAAGAAGGTTAAATGATCTTTATAGATATGAATTTGACACTGGATATTTTATGCTAATTGATGATTTTGAGGGCAATTTACCACAAACAAGACGTAATCATACCTGTGTTTCTTATAAAGAAAAATTATATATTGCTGGGGGATATGGCAAGACATCATTGAATGATTTGCATGTGTATAATACGGACACATCAACATGGTCAATGCTCTGCGAAGAATCATCGTTTTCTCCAAGACATTTCCACACTTCATCTGTTTGGAAACAAAAAATGTTTGTTTTTGGAGGGTGGAATGGAAGACAATTAAATGATTTACATAGTTATACCTTTCCAGATAGCCACGAAGTTATTGAAGAAAAGCAAATTAAAGAAGACATGAGATATTTATTTCAAAAGCAGGCATTTTCCGATATAGAGATGTTCACTGCACAAAAAAATCGAATTATATGTGCACATTGGTGCGTATTAAAGGCAAGAGTTGGCCAGTGGAATGATCTTGTAATTACAGACTCTGAAAATTTGAAAATTATTCAATCTTATTTTGCAAAGGAATCTTATTTGGTTGTAAGATCACTTATGATCTATTTATATTGCGATCAATGTGACGTATCCAATTTATCCAACCCAGAAATTTTTGATTTAATTAGAATATCCAATTCATTGGGCTTATCAAGATTAACGGCAATGTGCGAGCATTCGGTGAAAACCTCCATTAATTCTGAGAATGTTTTCCAAATTATGGCGTCTTCAGAAAAATATTCACTCAGAACCTTACGTGAAATGTGCTTTGATTATATTTTAAATCATAGAGAAATACTTTTCCAACAAAGCAATCAATTAAATGAATTTTCCCATGAATTCTTAATGGAACTTTTTCGTGCTTCTTCTTCTCCCAACCAACAAAGAAAACAAATCGTCATTGAAATTCCCGAATCAACATTTATTGAAGACCTTGAAAGATTACATTCAGATTTTATTGAAAAAAATGATTTTGCAGTATGTGCACATAAAGCAATTCTGGTTGCTCATAGTAAATTATTTAGTAGACAATCTGAATTAATAGATAATAATAATGATGATAATGAGGATGATCAGAATGAGAATAATATTGAAAAAGAAAAAGAAAAACAAAAAGAAAAAGAAAAAGAAAAGAAAAAAAAAGAAACACCAGAAATATTTCCTGACAGAACAAATCGCAATGTTATTGAAATTGGGGCATTAGTGAAATTTTTATATTCTGGCAGAATTGACCATATTCAATCAAACCCTGAAATAGCATTAAAACTAATTGGTTCAGTGCAAGATTATCAATTAACAATACAAAGTTTTGATAAAGTAAAGAAATTTTATTTTATTTTTTTTTTTTTTTTAATTATATTTTAAAAATGATTAATTTATATTATTTTTTTTATTGTATTTATATTTTATATTAATTTCATTGAAATAGGTTTGTGTGAATATTGTAAAAAGAAATGCCGATGTTGAAAATATTATAAAAATACTTTCTTATGCTCATGACATAGAATCCAAAGAATTAAAACAGTAAGATATAATTTTTATTTTTATTTTTATTTAATTTTGTATAGATTAACTTGGTTAAAAACTATTATTAAAACAGGGGTGAGTCGAATAAAAACTTTTTTTGTTTAACATCTATATAACATTTTTATAACAAAATTTCCTTTTACATGATGATTTTTTCAATATTATTTTAAAAAAATATTCTTAGAACAGGCTTATAACATGTTACAAATTTTATAACACATTTTATAACAAATATTAAATTTTATTATAAAATTTTATAACATTTGAAACGTTTATAGCATCTTTACAACACGTTTATAACATGTTATAAAAACTTTTTTTTATTAGGGGAGTTTAAAGGGTTATCAAAATTTCAAGTATTGAATAGAAATATTAATACAATTCACTTATTAAAAGTGTTCGTCGAATATAAAAGAAAAATATAAAAATGTATTCTTTTATTTTTTGGATATTTTCATATTTTCATTTCTTTTTAAAAACAGAATTATCATTTTCCCGAGAGTATGGGGGTGTTTGTAAAATAATTTGACTCTTTTAAGAAATGGCCCTTAATACATTACATTTTTTGTTGAATTTTAAAGAGGAATTTTGAAATTGAATTTTAATTTTTTTTTCTCAAAATTTAATAAATATGGTAGTTTCAATAATATAGTTTGAACTAATAATAAAAACCAGATAATTGGCAATAGTTGAATCATCATAAAAACATAATTAAAAAGAATTTAGATCATCAAATTTTACCTGTTTGTTTTTTAAAGTGGAAATTTGAAATTTTAATTGTTAATACTTTTTGTAATCTACAAAATAACAAAAATACC
The DNA here is from genome assembly GCA_027625915.1 of Anaeramoeba flamelloides. Lineage (NCBI taxonomy): Eukaryota > Anaeramoebidae > Anaeramoeba > Anaeramoeba flamelloides. The sequence goes on along the minus strand of JANTQA010000032.1, from coordinate 1,728,546 downwards.
AATTTTTTTTTATTCAATGATTTATTTTTAAAAATATTTAAATTCTTTTTGTTCAATATTTATGAAAAAAATATAAAAAAAAACTATATTTACTAAAAAGTTTAATTTTAAATTTAATTTTTTTTTTTCAAGAATTAAAGACTTTTATATCTAGGAATTTAAATGAAATCTTCTTAATCTTCCCCAAAAAATGGAATTTATTTTCTTTTTTACCAATAAACAATTCTTTTTGGTTAAAAAAAAAAATCATTTTATGGAATAGTGAAAAAAGCGATATTTTGCTTCTATTAAAACTCTTACTCAACTAGAAAATTTATTTAATTTCAATTTCAAAACTACAATATTCTATTTTTTGATAATTTCAAAGTACGTCATTTTGGAATATACCTTTTAGAATTAGTTTAAAATTTGTCAAAACACAAAAGTGATTGAATTTATCCGTGAGAAATAAAAATCAAAAAGATATCAAAATTTGATATTAAGGTTTCTGTGATTTCTGTGATTTCTGTGATTTGTTTTTTCAATAAGAAATGAAAATATTCTATTTTCCAAATGAACTTTTAGAACTGAACTATTTTCCGAGATCTTTGCTTTTTTTTTGTTTTGTTTTCAGTTTTGATTTGTCAAGGTAAGTCAGCTTGTTAAAAGATAGACAAAAATTTTTTTGGTTTTTAAAAATTTCTTTTTTGGATTATCTTTTTTTTTCTTCATTCACCTCTTAAAACATTTTTAAGTTCATATTTTTGTAGATCTCCAAGCTCTTTTCAAATTTAGTGTCTTCTTGAATTCAAGCTAATTTAAGAAAGGGACTTTTGCTTAATTTTATCTGAAAAGTGAATTAAAATTTCTAATACAATTTCCTTTATATTCTGAACACAAAGAGTCAGATAATTTGAGAAAAGAGATCAAAAAAAGGATTCTAGATATTTCACATTTGCTATTTAATGTTTAAAGACCTGGAAATTTATACTTTGAGTTTTCTCATCTTATTTTCACTGAAAAAATTTTGGAAAATTAACCTAGATTTAATTTTTTTTTGGTTTTATAGAGAGTAACACCAAAAAATAGAATCTATTGAAAAGAATTTGTTAATGAGATACACTTTAAACTTTACTATTGAGAAAACTGCTTCTAAAATGTAAACGTAGAAGTTTTTAAATTGATTCTTTGCAAAATTAAAACCAATTTAGCTTAATTGTATTTAGCTTAATGTTATTTTCTGATTTTTTTTTGGTTGTGATGGTACTATTCTTATAATATGAATCCCAAAATATTATAAAAAATTTAATTTTCAAAATTTGTATTAAAAAAATCGTAATCAATACATTTGATGATTTTAAAAGAAATTTACAAGAAAAGAATTTTTCTCCAAAATTACAAAATACAAAAAATCTCAAAATTAATAAAAAAAAAAAAACAAAATAAATAGATTTCCAAATATATTAATTTTTATTTTTAAAAATGAATAATGTACAAAAGTTATGACTGTATTGATTTGTTTTTGCATTCTTTTTTTATTCAAAAATAAATATTGAGTTTAATTTCTTTATAAAATTTAAATTTTATTTTTCATTTTGAAATAATTAACAATTAGATTTTTTCTCTTTTTTCAATTTAAATTTGAACAAAATATTTGCAATTGTTTTTATTGATTTCTATTTTTTTTTCAAGATTTTAACTTGTCATTCCCATTTTTTTTTTATTTTACAGAAGGTATTTCCAAAAAAGTGTGACATTTTTTTTTTTTTTACATTCCTAAAAAATCATCTTTGTTAGCGAATAAATTTGTAATTAACAATACCAAATTACGTTTAATATTAATACCGATTGAATCAATGACACAGGCATTTATTTCAAAATATGTTGAATAAAATATTTCCAAAAAACGATAAAATAATCATGACTTTTTTTTGGAGAAAACAATGCACGACCAATTTCAATAAAAAACTGGAAATATGGAAAGGGTACAAATGATTTTTTAAATAATTAAATACAGTTAATTATTTTCAATTCTATTTGAAAATTTGTTGAAATTAAAAAAGTTATGAAAATGATTTTTTCAATCAAAAAGAAAATAATAAACACCAATTTTCACGCCTAAAAAATATCAGATAAAATCGAGATCAGAAAATTTAATATCTTTTATTTATTTAATACAAGACTAAGAAATAAATTGAATTATTATCAAAAATCAATAAATGGTTATTAATGATTTTGGGTGTTTAAATACTTTTTTGAAGATTGGGTTTAATAAATATATTTTAAAATAAATTTGCCCACTTTTTTCGAAATAGCTTACATTGAGTGGAAATATGAATTTTTTTTTAAAATTTTGTCTCGTAAAAATAATTATAAAATAATCAAAATTTGATTCCATATTGAAATTTCTAAACAAAAATTTAGAAATTAGGGAAGTGCTGTCAAGTGCATAGGTTTTCTTGACGTAGAGTGCCTTCAAGTACCTAGGTTTTCTAGAATTTCAGAAATTAAAAGAAAATTAAATAAATTTTCAGTTTATTTCTGAAATTAAAAAAAACCTAATGACAATCTATTGATTTTCCAAATAAAATAGAAAACCTCAAAAAAACCTAGAACACTTCACAAAGAAATAGAAAACTCAAAAAAACCTAACGAAAATCTATCGATTTTCCAAATAAACAGAAAACTCAAGAAAACCTAACGGCGTTTTTTTTATTTTGAGAAATGAAAAGAAAATTAAATAAATTTTCTTTACATTTCAAAAAGTAAAAAAAACCTAACGGCAGTTTTCCAGAATTTAAAATAATTGAGTTAAAATTTTGATTTAACTCAATTATTTTAAATTCTGGAAAACCTAACGGCCGTAAGAGGAAATTCTAATTTCCTCCCTTCAAAATAAAAAAAAAAATGTAATAATTTAGAATTCAGTCAAAACTTTTTATTATAATAAAATATTTTTTTTGACCAGAAACATTTTTTCTTTTATCAATAAAAATCAGAATGGGGATAATTACCATATATGACCATTTCTATGAAAAGAATATTAATTTTTAATTCACCTTTTACTCATGGAAATTAACAATTCCTTTAATATATTTGTTCTGGACGGATAATTTTAGTTAAACAACGAAATTAATCAACAAAGCCGTTATGCTTTTAATACAAAATTCTGATCAAATTATCCCACCAAAAAAAAAAATTTAATAATTGATATGAAAAATTAGATTGGCTAATTAATAAAACCCCATTTTTTAATGATAAAAAAAATTAGCAATACTTTTAAATTTAAATTTTTTAACAACAATTAAATTATAAAATCATCTTATTTTTTCTTTTACACTACATATATTAATAGGTATGCTATGAATTTTATAATACATAACCGAGAACAGATTCTCAAATCGCAATCTTTCAAGAAAATCAGCAGTGTTGAATTATTACATGAAATAATTAAACATCTGTTCCAAGCAATTGAATATTAAAATAAATACATTAATGGAGATTTGTAAAATTATCCAATTCTATAGTTCTTTTATTTTTATTTTAATTTATATTTTTATTTTTAATTACACATAATAATAATTATTATAATTAACATAACAATATATAAATTTATTTTAAATTTAATTCTACGATTTTAAAAACGTAAATTCAAAAAAAACAATATATTTTTAAAATTATCAAGAATAAAATCCCTAAAATTGATTTTTTTTATTTTATTTTATTTTTTAATTCGAATTTTTAGAATATTAATGCTTTAACCGTTTCCTGTCATTTTATTTTGTACCCTTTGTTGAATTTTAAAGAGAAATTTTAAAAAGGAATTTTAATTTTTTTTCTCAAAATTTAATAAATCTGTTAGTTTCAATAATATAGTTTGAATAACTAATAAGAACCTGACACTTGTGTATAATTATGGTGTTATAAAAAAAGGATCAAAACAATTCAAATCATTACATTTTGTCTTTTTTTTCAAATTTTAAATTTTATATTTATTGTTTATTGAGAGACAAATATCTTATGTTATTGTATTATTTTTGATTTTATACTATAAATATGTATTTATTTTTTCAATTTAATTTTTCTAATATATTATTATTCTTTTTTTTTTTTGAGTTTTTTCTTTAGTTATTTCATTTTTATAATTGAAATTTAAAGTGAATAACATCATTTTTTTTGTTAATAATGGAAATAGTTTCAAAATTTTATGATATAATAGATAAATAAAAAATATATTTACTTACAAATTTTCATTTGTTTTAATACAAAATTTTGATATTATTTAATCAAGAATTTGTTAGATCTATTTCTGTTGTCCAAAAATCAAAATTTAATATGAAGAATTTTTAGAAACGGTAAAATAAACAATAGAAAATGTTGAGAAATATAAATAAAATCTAGTCATTTATTACATTTAAATTTGTTCAACAAATTCTTTGAGGATAAAAATTTGAATTTAATAAAAATCAAATTTTGAATAATTTACATCTATCTATTATTTTAATATAATAGGATAATCTTTTAAACTATATATATATATATATTTAATAATGTTATTAGTAAAAATTTGAAAATAAAATTTGTAGAATTTGGAATTTATGAATCGAATTTAGGGTATTTACATGAAAAAAAATTTTTGATATAACTTTTTAGTTGAAGAATATTGTTTAATTTATTTCTTGATTTTAAAAAGTTTAAAACTAAATCTTGAATTAAAATTGAAAAAAAGTATTCAGCACCAAGTGTTCGCGAGAGGTTCCCCATCTCACTAACTAGCTTAGCCCTCAATTCGTTGATCTTCTGGGTTCGGAATGTGTCCAGGATTATTAAATTGGGTATGGCCGAATACACTTAATTAAATACAATAGTTTAATTTTATAAACATTAATTATTTTGATCATAATTTTTTATAAATTAATTTCATATATAAAAAGATTAGGATAAAACACAAAAAACTATAAAATTCAAATCTATTACTCTTCGAGAGATATCTAATTGAATAATCTATTATTTTTTTGAGTTTAAATATAATTATTAATTATTGAACTATAATTTATAATCAAAAATAAAAATTGCTATTGAACAATATTCAAAAGATAAAAAAAATTGTAATTTGATTTACAAACGTATTATACTCATGAATAAATTATCAATCAAAATATTTTATCACGGGTGATGGTTCGTTAAAAACCAATATTTAAACCAGTCAAGGGTGATGTGTTTTAAATGTTAAAACTAAGAGGTTTTTGATGTCTAGACAAACTTTTCAAAAAATAAAAACAAAAAAATAATTTTGTTGGAAAAAATTTTGATTGAAAAATAATGAAATCACAATAAACAAGAAAAATTTTTCATATTTTGAAATTTTTTTTTCAAGCTATTTTTTTATTTTGGTTAACAAACAATTTTTAATAATAAAATTTTCTTTCTAAGATAATTGGTTCATAAATTCTAAATCATATAATCTTTTCATGACAATCTAAATTAAATTTATTTCAAAGAAAACTTGTTTTGTAGAAGTTTTATGCCATTTTGCAACTTACCAAAGTTATAATCTATTTAAAGAATATGTTCTTGGAATTCAAGTTAAAATTAACAATTGAAAAAACAGTTTCTCAAATGTTGATGTATTTTTATAGCATAGATTCTTAGCAAAATTAAAATCAAGGGAGAAAGATTATATTTTTCTCAAGGTTATTTAATAAATTCTTTTTTGTTACAATTTTATTAATTTCAATTTCAATCAACTAAATTTTAATTTACGATTTTTTTCAATAATTTCCAAAGTTGGAATTTTCTTTATATTGTGTTTCAGAGTTTCAAAGAAAAAGATCAGGTGGTTACTTACTAATACTCTGTCATTGAAACACAAAAATTCGGGTTACTTGAAAATAAAAATAAAAAAATGCATGATCAAAACACCAAAAAGGTAACAAAAAGATCTGATCAAAACGATAAAAAAAAAAAACCATAAATTAAATAACATAGACCCACTAAAATGAACATTCATGATCAACTATCAAACTAAACTAGGTTAACCAAATGTATCTTGTCTTTAATTTTGAATATCCTTAATAAGCCCTTTTGATTTGAATTACTTTTATAATTTTTTTAACAATTACTTATTATAAACCTTTTTTTTTTCTTTTTCCACTTTTTTTTTATTGTTTTTTACTTTTTCAATCATAAAAACAATTGGGTATGTCCTTCTCATCAATAAACATAAAACCAGTGATTTAAGTAAAAGGGAATCATGGGTGTAATTACCATTTTTACAATAATAATAAAAATATTTGTTTTTCAAAATGTGCACAAAAAAAATTATATGGTAAAAATGTTTTGAAAATTAAATCTTCATCTTTTTGATTCCATCTATTGATGCTTTCAAAAACATTTTTATTGGAAAATTCATTTTTAAAATATTTTATTTTTGTTTATTAATATCAAGACGTGGGAAAAAAAAAAAAAATAAAAAAAAATGTTTATAATCTATTCTTCTTTTTAAAGAAGAGAACGGGAGATATAAATAAAGAAATAGAGAAAGAAAAAATCGAAAGAAAGAAAGAAAAAAAAGAAAAATATAAAAAAACAATTATGATTGTAACAAATTAGAAATCATATTCCTCATTATTTGGAACATTTTCTGTATCTGAGCTATCCAAACCCGAATCTGAAGTAGAATCATAAAAATATTCCTGATATAATGATGTTGCTAATAAATCAATTTGAGAGAATCTATGATTCAGCAATCTAGAAATATTTTCATCCCCCGAATATTCTTCAACTTCTTTTACATAAAGATTTTGTGAATATTGATTACTTTCAGAGTCATTTTCGCCGATTTTTAGAATCTTATCTAATGCTTGAAGGCAAATAAGAATTACACCAGGTAAATTATCTTTTAACAATTCAACAAAATATTTTATTGCCCCCTGCTTGATGATATATTTAATTTGTTTTGTTGTCCCACCATAACATACATTACTAATTATCCAAACAGCTTCAATTTGAAGAATTTTAATATCATTTTCAAGGATATCGATAATTTGTGGAATAATGCCTTTATCAATAACTTTTTGAATTTGCTGAGGATCACCTGCGGTGATATTAGAAATAGTCCAGCATGCCTCCTGGCGAATTTGATTTCTTTTATGCCTTAATAAAGGAGATAATTTTTCTAAAAGCTTGAAATTTAATGGGATTTGTGTTTGTTCCTTGTCACCAGTCACAATATTCCCAATTGTTCGTAAAGAGGGAACCAGTATTTTTAATTCATCTGATCTAATAATTAAAATTATTTATTATAAAAAAAGCAGTTGCAAAAAAAAAAAAATAATTAATAGAATAAAGAAAAAAAAAAAATTATCGGAAAATTAAGGTTAGAATTACTGATAGATTTTCAAATTTTGTAAAGTTTTTACAGAAATTAAAAGAACTTGTCATTTCAAAGAACAAATTTAAAAATAGGAAATAATAATAAAAAAAAATTGTATTAGCAAATTTTAAGCTTAGAAAACCAATAAAAAGAAATATTTTGATTAAAACTAATTATTCCCTCAATTTTTAAACTCTAAAAATCAACCCAATGAATTAAAACTTAAGTGATTAGCGTCACCATAGATTTCTCTATAATCAAAGTATGTTGTAATTGGGTGTAAATGATAGTAGCACGCCATGTCTCAAATAGTTTCTGTGACTCTAAAAAATCTATTATAAATCTTATTACACAATAAACTATTACATTTTTTACTAATGATCACTATTAAAAAAGTTTCATTTTTGGAAATTTTTTTTTCAATTCCTTTTCCAAATCTATAAAATAGAAACCCAAAATAACAGTATTCTGGCATTTAATAATTCATATTTAGAACTTCTAAAAGTAACTATTTTTTCAATTTTTTAATTTCAAAGATTAACTCAATAATCATCAACATAAAAACCCAAAGACCGATTAGTTTTGTTTCCTTTTGATAAAGCTAATTGCAACATCAATATATTTGTAATATTTCAGAAATAATTTGTCAAAAAAATCTATTGGTTAATTATTTAATTTTTAAAAAAAAAATGAATTTTTTAACTGTTAATCTACATTTCGCCACAAATTTAAGAAAGTTATTATTTTTTTGAAACCTAAGCTAAAAAAAATGATAAAAAATAACCTTTTTTCTAGTCATATTTATATTGGTTATTTCAAGAAAAAAGATCTTTATTTAATAATACTCTACTGATTATGAGTATTATTGATTTTTTCTCTTTTTTTGTTTTTATGAGAAATAAATTGCTCAGGTATTGGAAATGGTGTCTTATTATTAAAAACAGAAGAGACAGGGAAATAGAAGAAATGTGAATTTTCTCTAGATCTTAATTAACCAGTTATGTTTTTTATTCAAAAAAATAGATTTTAAAATGTGTTGTTATTAATGAGTGTTAGCTATTTTGAGAGTTTAAAAGGGATGAAGAAAATAACTTTTTAAAAAGGTTGAAATTTAGAAACAATTACTTTTTTGTTTGAGAGTCTCTTATTTTAAAACAGTTTTAAAGAATACTAAAATTTGTCTAGCTTTAAAGATCTAAAAAGAATGAAAAACTACAAAGAATTTTTTTTTTATTTTTTGTGTTTTTATTTTTTTTCCTGAAGATCCACACTATTTCAACAAGTAATAACTCACGCAATTTGACTCATTGTTTCGACAACAAGCAAAATATTTTTCTTATTATCTCAACTTCGTACAAATAACGACAGATATTATTTTAATTTCTATATGACAAAAACAAATATATAGTTTTGAATATAATAAATTCACATTTTTACTGAAGTTTACAATTAAAACACGAGGATTATATTTTTTGGTATTACATGGGAATTCTAATGTGTTGAAATTGATTTATGTGATATTAAAGTTTTAAGAAATATCATAAAAAATTTCTGGAAAATCATTGAAAAAAAATAAGTTGCTAATTTAACAAAATTTTTAGAAATAAATTAATATTAAATAAATAAATTCGAGACAAAAAAAAATTCATTTGAAAATATTGTGTAGCTTGTTAAATATACAAATATAATAATTGGATATAATTCGACATACTCTAAAAACCCAACCAATCTCTCCACCACATTATATTTTAGAACTGCATTAATATTTTCACTTGTACCATCAGAAATATAACTTAAACCCCAACATGAATCTTGTACCAATTGTGGAATACCACTTCCTATGTAATTTGCAAAAATTGGAATTACATTTTTTATCTATTATATATTTATTAATTTTAATTATTTATATTAATTAATATTTATTTTTAAATTTATGAAAAATAAAAAGTAAAAAGCTTACCAAAGATAGTTCAGGTCTTGGGCGACATCTTATTAAATTAGAAAGAGACCATATTGCATTTTTTGCAATATTTAAATTGCAAATCTCAAGCGAAAAAATATTTATAATTTTATCAATAACATCTGACTCTTGTAATATTTTATCTCGAAATTCAATACAATCACCCGCTTTAAATATTTTTAGATTTATTAATTAGTTATAAGAATGATTCAATAATAAACAATTTAAAATCTTTTCAATTTGTGAAAAAAAAAATAACAAAAAGAATGATTATAATATTTTACCAATATTTCCCAATCCCCAAATACACTATATTAGAATATTTAAATATATTAGAATAGATCATATAAAAAATATTTGATAAAAAAGATTATTCATATGAAAAATATTAAAAAAATTACTTCTTCTCTTTTTGATTGATAAATATTGTTATTTTAAATACAATCATTTTTTAATGATAGAAAGTATAAAATTAAATGAAAAATTGATATATATATATATGCTTCTTTTACATAATCTTTGTTTAATTTATTATTTAAAGATATTCATTCAGAAAATAGATAGATTTTTAGAATAAAAGAGTAAACTTCACAGCCGTTAACCGACACACATCTTATCACAAGAACAACTACAATAAAAATAATCATAATAAAAAAATGGTAAAAATTTTGATTAATGATAAATTCAATAATTTGAAATTTTTTTTTCAACTTTACTTTTTGATAAAACAAACTCTTTTTCAGTCAAAGGGGACTAGTTTAAGTTCAGAAATAGAATATATTCGATGAGTTTAAAACTTATTTCTTCTTGTAATAAAATTTCAATTTTTTTTTTCTAAATCTCATTAATTTTTTTTTTTTGTCTAAATTCGTAAAATTTTTTTATTTTTTTACTTTTTTTTTTTTTTTTGTTTTCCTTTCATTTTCTTTTTCTTTTTTTTTTATAAATCCAATTTGAAAAAAAAAATGTTCGAAAGCCCAAATTAACTTGAAGAAAATTGAGTCTTTGCAATTTCTTCTAAAATGAATACGTTTCAGATTCAAAAATATTATTGTACTAATTTTAATTTAATAAAGAACTTGTGAAATATTGCATGAGACGTTCAGTTAATAAGTCCCAAAAATTTTTTTAGCATTTGTATTTTTTTGAAGATTTATAGTTTGTTCGGGTATTTCGTTTATGGATATCAACTCTGGTCTGAAGATTATTATTGATCTTCTTTTTAATTCATCTTATATTGGTTGATTCTTTAAAAAAAAAAATGAATTTTTCATTTTTGACTGGGAAAACTTTGAGTGAAATGGTGTTTAGATTGAAAAAATTAACAAGAAATTTTATTGAAAATTTCGTAAATTATGGAATTAGTAATTCAAATTATTGTTGAGTGAAATAAATCAAATTTAATTTTCATCAATCCGCACTATTATTGATGAAAAAATAATACAAGTGGAATTCTTTAATAAAAAAACTCGAAACATTGCAATTTGTAATATATACACACAATAAATAATATTAATATACGTAACGGTTTTGGAATATAGATACACATTTTAAAGATAATAATTGAGAATAAAAGATTTCAGCTTCTTTTAAGATTATTAAAAAAATTGAAAAATTGCATGATTTTAAAAATCTTTTTTATTTTGGAAAGTTGAATTAAAATTTTGTTCATATTATTTTTTAACAAACAGTACTGAAAATCCTCTATTTGAAAATTTTTTTCTTATCTGAAACAATGTAGATTCTAAGGAACTTTGCAAAAGTGTGATGAAAAAATTTTTTTAATCAAGCACCCAAAAGAGGGCAACAGAAGTTTGTAATCTATTTTATAGTACTTTTTGAAAATTTTTTTGTCACACTTTTTTGAAATGGTTATATAAATTCGAAAATATTAAAACTTGTGTATTTCTTTTTGGTAAATTTTTCAGTGTTTACAATGTGAAATTCGGGAAATTTTTCCCAAAAAGAGAAATTTGGCAATAATATTTAATAATTTTTTTCGTCCTTTTGATTTCTTTCAATTAAATAATTCATGAAACATATTGAGTACAATTATAAGATACTAATTCACTTTTTGTATCCATTATTTGTAATTCCTTGTTTTTGATCAGATCAAAAAAATCGTAGAATAAATAGTAAGAGAAATATTCCACTGTATGAAGACAAAGTGTTGACAAAAATTTCTTTTGTAAAACCAAACAAAATTTTGATGGGTACAAATACAAAAGAAAAAGAGAAGAATAAAAAAGAAAAAAAATGTGTTTTTTACTTGTTCTAAAACTTCTTCATTTGTAGAATTTAATAATGAAACAAATTTTGGAATAATACCGAGAGCAACGCAGTACTGGGCTTGTTCATGAGTTCCGGAGCAAGTGTTTGTTAGAATCCATTCAGCTTCAAACTTTTATAGTCCAATAAAAAATCAACAAAACCAAAAACAGCATAATTTAAAAAAAAAAAAAAAAAAGAAAAGATTAAAAAAAGAACAGAAGAGAAAAGAACAGAAAAGAAAAGAAAAGAAAAGAATTACAAGTGAAACAATAAAAAACATTAAACAAAGAATCCAAATTTTAAAAGAACAGAATAAAAAAAGAAAACAAATCGATCGAGAGAAAATTGAAATTACTTGTATATATTCATTGTCCCAATTGTCCAAAAATTCAACAATAATTTCCAGAATACCTGTTTTAATAATTTCATCGATTGGTGGGTTGTCTTCGACACTAATCATTGCACGAATACCCCTAATCGAGGTCTCAACTTTTTTGATGTTTGTTGATTTGATACCTTTGATTAATTCTGGAAGCTCTTCCATCTTTAAGCAAGAATTAATCCCAGTCATTTTGATACAAGGTTGTATTTGAAAGAGAAAAATAAAAAAAAACAAAGAAAAAAAAATTAAAAAAAAATTGAAGAGAAGAATGCTGGTGGTTAAGATATTAGAAGGATAATTACTGTTGGAACATAAAGTTGGCTATTGTTGCTTGTATTTGTTTCAGTTGTTTTTGAGTCATTTGTTGGTTTTTTTTCTGTTTGTGAATCATTGATTGCTCTCTTTTTTTTTAATTGCTCTTGCCTTTTGTCGTTTGACAGTTGGTAAAGAAGATTTGAACGCCTTTGTCTTGACTGATCATGAGAAGATTTAGTTTTAAAAAGCTTTTTTCTTCTGGTTAATTTCTTCTCAAATGACATAATGGTGATGATAAAGAAAAAAATTAAAAAAAATGAATTATCTGCAAAAATTACAATTTTCGATTAAATTTTCGCTCTTTGGAAACAATTTGTTATTTTTGTTCAGAAACGAATGCTTTGAGTGCGTTTCTACTATTCAATGAGTTGATCAGTAAAGTAGGGACTTTTTTTAAAAGTCTCGAAACATAATTTTTCTGCAATTTACAATTGTTAGTGGGTCTTCAATTAATTATAATTTCCTCTCATCTTGGAAATATTCCAAAACCGAATTAACAAATAAGATGCACGTTGCTATAGTTGTTGAATTATGAGTTTTGGAGATTATTTTTATTGTCTCTCTTTGAAAATTTTAGTTACTTTTCGATTTTTTAATTTATCAAAAATTATTTTGTTTTTGAGAGATAGGTTTTTATTATAACAAATAAATATAAAAATCGAATTTTAGTTAAATAAAATACTCAAAATGGTATCTACTTTGATGAAATTAGCTTGGAATATAAAAATGAATTATTTCAGATTAACTAAGAAAACTTATTATCGGATATTTTTTTGGGATTGGTTACTTGGATTATTTTTACAATAAAACTGCTTTACAATTTGTTCCACTTTTTAGTTACAAACTTTCCACAAAATTTAAGGTCTAAAAAAAATCTCAAATTAAAGAACATTTTTTTATATTTTTTTATTCAAATTATTTTACTAGACTTCGAATTTTGTACCTTGTTTTGGAATTTTTTTGTAACTTAAATTTCCTAGAAGGTATGTGCCTAAAAAGTGGAATTGTCTGTAATTTATTGTTTGAAGAATTGATAGATCTGGTATTTTTATTGTTATAATACTAATGGAATTTTATTTTTGAAAATCAAATTAAAGATAAAATTTAGTTATATTTGGTTAATTATAAAAGAATATCCAAAAAAATCGAGGTTGATACTATGAAATTTTATATTTTGAGGAATTATATGTTTTGGTTCATTTTTTTTTATTGAGTATGATTGCTTTTAATTCAATTATAAACAATTTTTAACATCTAAATTTGGAATTATCTATTCTTAATCTTTAAAAAAAAAATTAATTAATTTTTTTTTTGACAATAAATCTGTATTTTTTATTTAAAAAGGGTATTATTAAAGAAGATTTATTTCAAGAAAGCAAATTGTCAGATACAAAATACGTTATTTTGTTAATTGGTTAGCATCTACCATTGAGAAGCATAAAATCAAAGTCTGTTGCCATTGAATGAATTATTTATTAGCGTTCCATGTTCAAATATATCTAGACTTTATATTAGGTAAACCTTATCATTTGTTGATCTAATCAATATAAAATAATCTTTTTATGTTGGTAAAAAACTCAAAAATGAATATAAAAATCTACATTTGGAGATAAATTCAAAAAGTGAGTTATCAATAAAAAGACGAAATTTAGAAAATATCTTTTTTCAGTTTGTGGGGAAATGTAGATTAATTGCTAAAGAAATACAAAGTATTTAACACAAATAAAGAATAGACAAATAGCATATTTATACGAATTATTTTTTCTCTAATAGGGAATAGATTAATAGTATAATTTACTGATTTTGATAAAAAGGGAATAAAATTAATCAATTTTTTGTTTTTTAAGTCGAAAATTATTGAATAAAATCTTTGAAATATAAATCATCCAAATAATGCGTGCACAACAACTATAATCTCATGTTTCAAAATAGAAACCTTGATTTTTTTTCTTATTGTTCCAAGGTAAAATACAATTTAAATCACAGATATACCTAATTTCAAAACAATTTTGAATGTATACTTCTTGGTTTTTCAGGTAAAATTATAAATTAGAAATATAAGTTGTTCAAAATTTTTCATAATTTTCTCAGGTTTTTTGGATTTTTTTTGGTAAAAATTAATATCAAAAATTAACTCTTTTTTTTGATATAACTTTTCTAATTTGATTCTTTATTTTTAGAATTTCTTTTTAAATTATAGAATTTTAAGAAATCAATACCATATTTACTTTTGATTTATTGTCGGTTTCTTTGAGGGATTAAAATATCGGTCTTCTTTAGCATAGAAACACACTTGATATACGGAAAAACGAATTAAACTTTTCTACAAGCATAATTGTAACAACAGTAAAAATTTGAAAAAAGAATTTCTTGGTGATTCTAAATAATTAGTTAAACAAACTGGAATATTATTCTTTTAGTGTCTCTTTTAAAATTGGATTATTAATTCAAAAAAAAAAAAAATTTTATTTAATCTTTGGTAAAATATTCTGATACTTTATTGTTAGTTTATTTAAATTTTCATATAGTCGTTTTATACAAAGGTGAGTATTAATATCATTTTCCTCCAATTCAAACATACTTAGTTTATAGATCAATCAATGGTTGAACAAATTCAATTAATAAGTTCATATATAAACAAACTCAATTGTGAATGTAAGTTCTAAAGGAATTCTTCAGATACACCACAAATACAATCCTTTATTTTGAGATCTTCACAATTTTTAATTCAAATTATTTCCAAAATTTTATACAAGAAATTATCTTTTAGAAGTAGTAAAAACAATTTGAAATTGAATTTCTTTTCTAAATTGATTCTATTACATCACGTGATACCATACTTTAAAGAACAAATCTTGCATTTCTGTTACATTAGATTAAAAATTATTATCGTCTCCTAAATGATAATAATTACCAAGACTAATAATTTAATAGCAAAATCCGATCAGTTGAACTTTTTCATAATTAAGAAAAATGGAAACAGTTAAAAAAATTATAAATTATTTAAAATTTTTATTTTACTTTTTTCAATTTAATAAAAGTTTTTTTATAATATTTTTATGTTATTGTTTTTAATTTTTAACTGCTAGACCAAGGGGGTAAATAAACAGATTCTTCTTCTTATTATGATTTAATTAAATAAAAAAAAATACTCATTGAAAAAGGTTTTCAAAAGCTCATATAACCACAGTTGAAATAAGGGTTTCCAAATTATGATTTTGATTTTTCAAAAACACAATTAGAATTAGAATTTTTTATGGCCACCTTAACAACAGAATTAAAAAAAAAAAAAAAAAAACAATTTTAAAAGCAATTGAAATTGTTATAACAGAGAGATGAAAAGTTATAGATTATAAAAAAGGGATTTATAAAAATATCAAAAAAGAAAAAATGAATAAAAAAAAAACGAATGAATAATGTATTTGGTCTTTATATAATTAATTTTTCTGTTGTTGGTTTGGAATTTGATTCATAAGACCTGTTCCCATTCCCATACCCATGCCCATTCCCATATTCATCCCCATGCCCATATTCATCCCAATTCCCATATTCATTTGTTGTTGACCCATTCCCATGTTCATTCCGATGCCCATATTCGTCTGCTGCTGCTTTTTCTGCTGCTGCTGTTGTTGGCCCATCATTGGCATTTGATTATTCATTCCCATTCCCATGCCCATGCCCATTCCCATGCCCATACCCATGCCCATATTCATCCCCATATCCATTCCCATGCCCATATTCATTCCCATACCCATATTCATTTGCTGTTGACCCATCATTGGCATTTGGTTCGTCATTCCCAGATTCAGTTGTTGCTGCTGCTGCTGCTGCTGTTGTTGCTGTTGTTGTTTCATAAATTCTTGCTGTTGGTATTGAATTTGCTGTGTTTGTTGTATTTTTTCTTGATTGATTTGTTCTTTCATTATTTGTTGGTTTTCTTGATAATTTAATGGCCCAGAGATTTGAATTTGATTTCTTTGAATTCTTACGGGTGGATTTGGTTTTATTCCTTTCATTTTAAAATATCCTAATACCTGTTCAGGGATTTCTGCTAACGTTTCCCTTGCTAAAGCTTCTTTGGACTTTGTTTTAAAGTCTCTCAATGCTACAAATTGTACAATATCTCTGAGTGCTTTTTTTTTTTGGAAAGTAATTGTCGCCTTGTCACCATCAAGTTCCACCATTTTATCAAAATTTGCAGTCCCAACACCGATAATTACAATTGATATTGGTAGGTCTGATGCTTCAACTATTGCCTTTTTAGTTTGTTCCATGTCAGTGATTTCACCATCGGTAATAAATAATATAACATAATATTTTTGCTCATTATTTTTAAGTGATGATCGAACAATTTGTGATACAGAAGAAATAATAGGTGCAAAATTAGTTGGGCCCCATAAATTAAAATTCTTCCAATTGAAAATGTTATTATAGGCTTCAAGTATTCCCTTTACTCCTTTGACTTCTGGGTCATTAGAATTCCCATTAACAGGAAAACAATGTGAAACTTGACCATCAATTTGTGCTCCAAATCCAAATACGGGGAAACGTTTATCTTGATCATAATAAGACAAAATATTACCACATGTGTCAATTGAAAATTGATAATCATTAAATGTATAAGCGTCACTATTTAGAATTAATAATTTATTTTTTGTGTTTTTATTTTTATTATTGATTTAATTTAGTACTAATTTTTTAATTTACAATTGAATATACATGTAAGGAAATAATCCCAAAAAAAAAAAATAAATAAAAAAAGAATAATAAATCGTGAATATTCAAGTAATTAAAAACGATAAAAAAAATAATAATAATACTAAATCAAATTCTTTTTAAAAATTCATTACAATTAAAAACCTAATTAGGATATAAAATTTTTTATAGTTGTGTTGTTTTTAAATATATAAATTTCAATTAAGGTGTTCCAGTTTTTGTTTTAATTAGCTCTACAGTTATTTCTTTTGGAAAGGGATAAAAAAGTGTTTTTTTTTTTTTTTTTGTAAAGTTTTAAATCTGAGTCACCTTTAAAATTGTTTCATACAATGAAAAACAACAACAAAAAAAAAGTTTAGATTTTTTCTTTAAAAAACTGAAAAATATTCTAAGAGATTTAATTCAAATTATCACTTAATTGTATTATGTTTAATTATTATTCAGTTATTATTATTATTATTGATATATTTGTCGAAAAAAAAAAAATGAATACTCGTTAATAAAAAAAAATCGCTGTGAAATTTAGTGACTGATGCCGATAGTATTTTGGTAAGATAAGATATTTCCAAAAAATCAGGAAAAATTTATTTTTTAATATATCTTTATTAAACTTGTTTTTTTTAAGACTATTTAAATATTCAAATTGATTATTCGTTATTAATAGATTCAAAAAAAAAATAATTCAATTTGTTTCTTTATAAGATTAAACTTTAATAAAAAATATCAAAATTTATGATTGCAATTTTATATCATATTTTTTAAAGTAAGAAAATTAGTGGATATTTTTTTCTTTATAATCATAAATTTTTTTATTCCTCAGAGATTTAATCTTAAAAAAATATCAAATAAAAGAGAAAGCGTGTAACTGTGTTATATTGTTGGAAAAATCATTTATACGCTTATCATATTGCCCATTTTTTATTGAAATTGGTCGTACCTCATTTTCTGTAATAAAATAGGTTGTGATTGTGTTTCATTTTTTAGAAATATTTCCCAATATGTGTTGATTTAATTATCTTATTCATTGATCCAATCAGTATTAATATTCCTCTTAATTTTATATTATCCATTTACCGATCGAAACACTCCCAGAAAAAATATTATTTGAAATGAAAGATAAAAAAAAAATGCTCCGCTCTTTTTGGAATATATGATTTATTCCAATGTATAATACTAATTTTTATAAAAAAACATTCACTCAAGCAAATAACAAAAATAATTTCTATAAAAATCAACTATAAAAATTAAAGTAGAAAAAAAATAATAAAAAAATTATTTTACTGATAATGTAAGGATGAAGGTTGTGTAGGTTGTCCATTCGAACCAGTAAAATCAATTGCAGTTATCATTGATATTTCGCATCCGCCATGGATATAAGAAATAAAGGTAGGTTGTTCATCAATAGTAAATTCCATAAAATTAATTTGACCAGATCTTTTATATTTTTTTTTTTGCTTTTTTTTTTTTTGATTAATTAAATCAAATTTTTTATTTGTAGATTGTATAATGTCTTGAAGAGTAAGAACACATTCACCAATTAAGTCACTGGAACCATTTTTATCCCAATCCATACATTCAACTTTGAATTGTCTAGTGGTGTCATTTCCAAAAAGAAGAGTTGAAATAAGTGTAAATGCTATTAATTTTATTACAGTTTTTTAATACAGGGTATAATTAAAAATATTATAATTTTTTTTGTGTTGAACAAACAATAATAAAATAAAAAAATCAAATTCAAGGTGTTCATCTTACGTTTCCATTTTGGAAATAATGTGTTTCTTCTGATTTCAGTTTCATGAACTTTAGTCCAACCATTTCCTTCTAATTTTTTTCTATAAAAAATTAAAAATGGATCTTTGTATATTTGAAAAAATAAAATAATGATTTATATTGTAAGTTATAAAAAGATAATTAAATAGAAATATTGGTATATATATATATATTCATTTGTAAAAATTGTGATGGGCTGCTGACAATTTACCTGATTTTCCAAAAAAATCTATTGGTTGTAATTTGATAATAAAAACAAGAAGAAGTGAAAAATATAAAAAAAAATAAATATATTTAATCATTATGGTTGAATATTATTATTATTTTGTTTTTTAATTATAATCCCAGATAAATTTAATTAATTCATTCTCGAAATATTATTTATTAGGAATAACCACTAAAATAAATGTTTTAATAACAATTCAATAAATTAATAAATTTTTTTTTGGTTTTTTTATAGTTTTTATTTTTTCCAAATTTCCTTTTTTAAGTTATTTAGGTTTCTTTGATTCCTACTCTTTTTGTTATTTTTAAAGTGTTTAATGGAAGTAAAAGGAATCTGAAAATTATTAAACAAATAATTGATAAACTTGTAATGGTTGGATATTAAACAAACTGAACTTGTTCTGATAGATCTTAAGTTGTCTGAACTTGACTGAATTAATTTAGGAGAACTAAATCCAAGTAAAACATTTGAAACTAGATGAAGGAAACTGAATCGGGCTTTCCGTTTAATATTCTTAATTGTTACTTGGGCTGAGTTAATATTGTTATATTCGGTATCTTGTATTGAAATTTTGTTTCACAAAATTTGGAAAACTTAGACAAAAAAACAAAAAGAAAAGATCAAAATTCAATCGTTATTCTTAAAAACTCAGCGCTTTATAGGTGTAAGCTTCGTTTATAATGTTCTAATTTACAACTTAATAAAGTAAGCATATTTCATTTGATTTATAGTTGATCAAATATTTAGATCTCTTTATTAAAACAAAGTATGGTGGTGATCTAAAAATTTTCGAAATAAAAGGAGACACCCGCCCGCCCATTAAAGATTTAAGGGTTCAAAATAAAACTTCTTAAATTGAGTTTTTACTTTTTTTTTACTCTTTTTTATTTCAGAAAACTAAATTGAGTTTAAAATACTTTTAATGACTGTTTCTTTTAATAACTCTTTGAATTAGGAATCATAAATTTAGTCACTTCAAAACTCTCTCTTTAACAGATTAAGAGCTATTGAGCACTTAGTCCTTACCAATAAATCCTACTCTTTTTTATTTCTTGTTTTTCTTTCTCTTTCTTTGGTCTTTGTTTAGAAATAAAAAATTTTTTCTTTTCAGTTTTTGAATGGAAAGTTATCATAGGTGTTATAATCTTGCCTACATTATAAGTAGGATAAAAAAACTCTAAAAATAAAGTTCTGTGATATAAACAGGAGGTAATTTTGTTGAATCACTTCTCTATAATTTCAATAATAATAAAAAAAAATAGGAATAAGGTTCTTTACAAAATAATTCTGATGATATATTAAGGATTATTTCTGAAAGTAGTAATTTAAGATGATAGTTATTGCCCTAGAAATCGAGTTTTTACTCATTTTTGACACTATTTACAATAAAAAAATAAAGTATTTGATTTTTAAGACAAAATTTTACTTGAACTATCTTGATGTAATTGAGGTTCTGAAAATCTAAGATAGATACTACGATCCTAAAAGATTTTTAAATCTTGATTTCAATTCTTATTAACTTTGAAAAAATTATATCAATTTTGATCATTTTTACAAAAGGGAACAATCAAATTTTTAAATATTTCAAAAAAAATTTCCCACTTTTTTTGCATGTATCATTTTTTTTTTCATAACAATAAAACATTTTTTCATATTCTTGATACTCCTTAGTTATTTTTAATAAAATTGTAGAATTTTAAAACCCTTCATTTTTTTAAATACTATTATTTTTCAGCCAATACTGGTATTTTTATAATAAAAGGGAAAAAAATTTCATTTCATATTTTTCTAGTCAATTTTTCTTTTACAAATAGAGTTATCAATTCGTGATTGTAATTTGTTATCTATATTTATTTATTTATTTGGTACATTTTTATTCTTTGTCTGTATCTAAACCCCAATTCAAAATTTTTAGCACAACCAAATTCAATTTTTTGAAAAAAAAATCTTTGTTAAAATCAATTCTCCAAAAAATACCAAATTAGAACCATTCACCAATTCGAATGTTAACAATCGTTTATATATTCCAATACTCACAAAACAACAAATCAATATAAATAAATCAAAAGTGTGTTTAAAATTTTCGAGAGAGCAAAACAAAAAAAATTAATTGGTAAATTTGTTTAAATTCTATTAGGAATGATTGATCAATCAAATGGTTATGTACCATCAACTAATTTTATTTGAGTTAATATAATTCAAAGAATACAAACTTTAACCTGATATCAATGGTTCGAAAAAAATTTTTTGATCAAGCAAAACAAGTTATATAATTGGAAAAATAAAAAGAATAACAAAATGATGATAAAAAACTGATTTTCATATTTTTTCTAAAAAATCAAAATTATTTTATCATTTTCATGAAATTGTATTTCTGTGATTCTTTTAACTGCTTGACTGTATCAAAATATACGAATTTTGGTTTATGTTGTTATATGTTATGGGGTGAACCAACAATCCTAAATGAAAGGAATATTGAAGAATTGAAAAAAGATAATCTGCTGAAATTTCAACCTATTTAAATTTCAAATACAGTTAATTAAAAATTATTCTTTCAAGTTCCCAAAATATGTCTTACTATTAATTAGTTGAAAAAAACCAAAGATCTTTTCAAAATCAATTAGAAATGATCTTTTTAGAATTTTAATTTAAGCTTTAATCTTGATATTCAATATCAAATTTTAGCACGTCAAAATTGATTTGAAGAGTATTATTAAATTTATGAAGATTATAATCATCTTAAAAATGCCTTAAATTACAAATTAAATAAAAGAAATGGAGTCAAACAAACCTTTTTTTTCCAACTTGATTCCTTGCAATTTCATTTTAATAAGAGAAGCTTGTTTATCACATTCCTCTCCAACTACTGTACAGATCCCATTCTTTCTTTTTGGTTTCTTTCTATTAAACAAATGTTTTGAGAGACTCATACCCCTACCACCCATTAGTTCGCCTTTTCATTGAAAAAATATTTAGAAAAATTAATAATTAATTTGTAGGGATCAAAACTAAAAAAAAAAAAAAAATTGTGAGGTTTAATTGATTCAATTACCTAAACTGAAAGAAATTTCTCCAATAAATTCAAAGCTAGATGAATGGTTTGATTTTCCATCAAAATCATAGACACATATTTTGTAAATTTGGGTTGTCTGTTTTATGTAAGAATAAAGAGAGCCAAAAATTTATTTAGAGGAATAAAGTTAGGTAAATGTGGAAAAAATTTTTAGGTTTTGAAAAATATTCAAAAGGAGAAAATTTTTACTTCAAAACGATACTCAAGAGAAAAACTCTTTGCAAAAGAGGGGTTTTTGTCATTTTTTTTCCATTCTGTACGTCCAATTTCCACCGCTTTGTGGGTGTTTGGGTCAATTTCAAGAAGGACAGCAATTGGATCTTTTAATTATCAATAAAACAAGAAGAAAAAAAAGAAAAAAAACATTAAAATAAGCAAAAATTTTGTTTGTTGGAAGAGGGACAACTTGAAAAAAGTTTCAATAAAATAGATCAGAAAATGACAATAGAACTATTTTTGTGACTTTATAACTTTTTTGTTCATCCATTTTTTAAAAGCATTGTTCGTTAATCAAGAAAAAAATAAATTACCAGATTGGGAAAATTTGTCAAGAGAGACAAGATCAGAACAAGAAATGTTGACCATTACTTTCGAATAAGAAGATGATCCCGACATTTTGAGAGAATAAAAAAGAAAAAAGACTGATAAAATGTAATTAAAATAAAAAAAATAAAAAATGGTTAAAATCAAAAATTGAGATTATTAGAAATTTAGAAAAGGAAATTTCAAAAAGGGATGTCAAAAAATTTAATGAAAGTTTATACAAAATAGATGAGAATGAAAAAAAACTGGACCTGAAAAAAATACCTGTCAAGATTTTTAATTGTGAATATTAGGAAAAATGTTGTATTATTTTGTTGATTTAAAATCATATTCTTTTTTTTTAGTATTCAACTTTTAAAAATTATCATTAACACACTTATTATAATGACCATTAAACGAAAGTACACAATTTTCAAAACACTATTCAGTCAATCAATAAACAAGAATATAAAATATCTTGTTCAAAACTCTCAGTAGTAAACCTCGATAAAATTCGATTTTTTTTCAAAAAAGTTGATCTATATCGTCAATTAAACAATTAATTGAGTATTCTATAGAAACACCCGACTTTAATGGACTTTAGGTAGGTTTATTACTTATTTCATAAAAAAACTGGTTTGTTCTAAAAAGGATTAGACCTCAAATATTTGCAATGTATTACTAATACTCACAATTAAAAATTTTGTCCGGGATTTTTTTCATGTCCGGTATTTTTTTCACCACAATATTACTCTTAATCAGAAAAAAAAAATGATCTGAAAAAAATTTAAAGTATTTGTATTCAAATAAATGGAACAAAATTTTCACTCACCTTTTCAAAAAAGGTAGTGTTAAAATTCTAAAAAATTTCAAATTTTTAATTCTAAAATCAATTTAAATTATTAACTCTATCTTTTAGAATTGAGTACTTTGAAGATTTATTTTAATTCTTGGTAAGCGATTATTTTGGAAAGCTAAATGAAAATTTTGATCTTTTTATTTAACAACGAAGAGTACTTCAAAGTTCATTGATCTCTTTTTGGTCAGATTTAAAATTTTTTGATTAAACTTTAATAAAAACAACTTTATTTTATCTAGAGGGTAAAAGAGATTATCTTTATAGATAGGTGCAAAATTTATCAAGAGAAATGCTATTTCTGAACCTTTGGGAAAATTTCTGTTAATTGTCTCATTCAAAACCGTCATTTTTCGAAATTAATTTTAAATACAGAGGTTTCCACTTTAAAGGCAGAAACTCTGAATGTAATTTGAGTCACAAAAAAATCTCAAATTAATTCTCATTTTTTAGAATTGTTTTTAACATATATTATTTTACTATATTTCAAATTTTATTCCTTAATTTCGGATTTTTTTGGCCCTAAAATTTCCTTCACATTTTATTCTTTAAAAGTGGAATTGTTTGTATGATTTATATATACTTTATTTATTATTTAATTAAAGTTTTTATCCCAGAAAACTATTTTCCAAATGATATTAAAAAATTATATTTCATTAAAATTATTATAATAATATATCGATAAATTTTTTTTTAGACAATTTTTGTATTTTTTTTAGGGAATTTTTTTTCAGTATTTAGCAACAATTTTAAAGTTAAAGAAATGTATCAGATGTTATATACATTTGTTGGTTGATTTTCTTTTAAGTTATTAAATTAATTTTTTTTTATTTTTAGTTAAAAAACATAAAAAATATTTAGAAACTATAAAGAGGGAGATATGAATTTTTTGTTTACTAAAAATATCAATACTTTGAAGAAATTATCACATGAAAATTATAAACTGTTTTAAAAACAGTTAAATAACTTTTTTCAAAATTTTGCCTCTTTGAATTTATAAATCAATTTATAATATAATATATATATTTATAAATATATATAATGAAAGTTGTTACTCAAGTACCTAGCTTTTCCAGAATTTAAGAAATAAACCAAAAATTAAATAAAATTTCGGTTTATTTCTTATATTAAAAAAAAAAACCTAACAGGCAGTTTTCAAGTATTCAAAAGAATAGAGAAAACCCAAAGATTTTGTTCAATTCTTTTAAATTCTGGAAAACATGGCATCATTTTTTTTTTTTACTTTTTATTTTGTTTTAAAAATCTATTGATTTTCTTATCAAAATAAAAATTAAAAAAAACCCTAACGAAAAAAAGAAGAAATTATTTTCGTCCCTTCACAATTAACAAAAAAATATAAAGTTATTTTAATAATGAAATTTTTTAGACAATCAAAAGTTAAGGTATTCTATAAATGATAAACAATTAAAAGTACAATTTCAAAAGTTATTCCTCATTCATATTAAAAAACAAGTATTAAGTATCGATTAAAAATAAATAAAAATAAAAATTGTATGTTTTTATTAAAAATATAATAATATTAAAAAATTTTTAATGATTTCAAATAATGAGTGTTTCTATTTTTTTTTGATTCCGTAAATAGATTTTGATTCTAAATTTTGAATAAGAGAAGCGCCTCTTTCTTGGTTATTCTTTATATATAAATATAATTCTGAAATTGTTTTTTTTAATTCTTGATTTTCTTTATTAATTTGAGAATATTTCCTTTGATAATATTCCTCAGTATCTTGAATTTTCGTTCTATTTTTCGATTTCTGGGATCTTAATTTAAGTTCAAGTTGGTCTATTTGATTGTTAAGTTTTTCTTTGGACTCACTGAAAACCGAAACAAGTCTATTCATGTCTTTCATTAACATAAGTTCACAATCCATATTATTCATCGATCTTGCTTTTTTTTTAATCTGATCAACAATGTCATCTATAACACTTTCTTCCTCTAAATCGTCTATTGGAAAAAGAAAATGAAAATTTAAATTTTTAAGAATAATAAATGAAGATATTAATTCAAATTACAGAAAGCATTTCAATTTTGAACGAGAGCGATTTATATATATATATATATCGAAACGATTAAAGCGAATAAATTATGTTTTACTTTTGAAAAAAAAACTTTAAATTTAATTCTACTTATAATTGAATTTGATTTTTTTAATAAAGTAAATCACAGTTACTCCCGCCTTAAAATAATAAAGATAATGAAAGATAAAAAAACACAAAAAAAAAAAAAAAGAAAGAAAAAAGAGAAAGAAATACAAACGTATAATATGTGTATTGGTATCTTTACTTTTTGGTTTACTGTTATTTTCTTTTTCTTTATTTTCTTTTTCTTTATTTTCTTTTTCTTTTATTTTCTTTGTTGTTTTTACTTCTTGGGATTCCTTGGTTATGCTATTATTATTATTAGTAAGATAATCGAAGTCAACTTCAGAGAAATTTGATTGGTCCTTTGAGGTTTGTGATTGGCTATCGCTCACGCGCGCATTTAATATTGCATTGTCGATTTCTTCAGGTTCCTGAATTTCACTGTTTTCTGGTTCTTTCCTCTTTTTAAATATGGCTTGTGTATATGGTTTACCTTTAATTGTTATTAATGTGGAATATATCCATAGTGGATTTTGTTCGCCTGTTTGGGTGACACCTTCCCAAGGGCAAGTGTAAATACCTTCTTCTGAACTTAAAAGTTTTTTTCCAGCTAATTGTATGGCATGCTGGGTATCGCAATTAAAATGCTTTTGGAATTCTTTTTAGAGAGTACAAATAATAATTTGATGTTTTTAAAAAAAGATTAATTATTTATTCAATATATTTATTCAGTGCAAAACATTTTGTTTTGGGAATAGTTCAATCAAAAATTCATATTGATCTAACGTTTTTTAAAAAAAGCAGTGCAAATCTATTTTAAAATCTCTTTATTAAACTTAATTCAAATATTATTATTTAAAATACCAAAATTGTTGTTCAACATGAATCCATTTTTTATCATAATCCAGTTTGTTTGTTTGTAAGGCATTTCTTTACTTGAAAGATTTAAAAATTTCTAAGAGTCATTTTTATATGATTTTTTTTTTTTAGATGTGAAAATTAGTTGGTTGTTTTTTTCTTTTTGGTTAAAAAATTTTTTTCCTAAGAGGTTTAATCTTGAGTAATTTTCTCACAAAAAGTAAAAACTTATAACTGTGCTTAGTTGTTTAAAAATTGTTTGTGTTTTTATCATATTATACTTTTTTTATTGAATTTTTTTTTTCTTTGTTTTGTAATAAAAATATGTAAAGATTTTTTTTCATTTTTTGGGAAAATTTTGATGAACATAATTTGAAATAAATATAATAGACATTGGTTTAATCAGTATTAATATTACCTTTAATTATGTAATACCAAGTTGTAAATAGAATTACTTCAAAAGAAATTTTGATTTGGAATGAAGTGTAAAAAAAAAATGCCTCACTTTTTTTGGTGATACCCTAGTATGGCTTTTTTTTTTTTGATAGAAATGAAGATGGTTAGTGTTATTTTTACATTTAAACACCTAGGTAATTATTTCAAGATTAAATTCAATAAGATTTATTTTTTTTTGGAAATTTTCTCGGAATTAAAAGGGGAAAACACATCAAAATTGTTTAAGTTTTTAATTATTTGGTGTTAATTTTTTAACTATTTAGAATTGGCATAATGTTTTGGTTCAAGTGGTACTTGACATTCATAGACTATTATATAAAGTGGTGTATATTTATGGTGGGGGTGGTGGTAGTTATTTGATGTATTTAGTATTATTCTATTGTATTTAAATAGAAAAGAAAGGAAATGATTTGAAGTCTGAAACATAAAATGGAAAATCGAAAAGAATTTTTCTAAAATCAAAAAAAAAAAAAATTAATGGTTGATTAATTGGGACTTATTGTTATTTTAAAAAATCAAATATTCTGAAAAGTTTCCAGACCTATCCCCCATGTGAATACCAAAAAAGTATCACCGTTCATGAAAAAATAACAATTTTAGCAAAAAAATTTGAAAATTAAAAACATTGTTTTTTGTACTTGTGTAGCGGTAAAAGTTTTGACCTTTTCAAAACATAAAATTTTAAAAAAAATTAAAAAGGCAATCTCTTAAAAAAGTACTAACTTTTTTAAAAATACAGAAATCAAAAAAAAAAAAGATTCAAATATTATTATTTTCAAAAATTTAAATTTATAAAAAAAAATTAATCATTTTCTTATTTTATATTTCTTATGTTTAAATTGGTTCAATTTGTAATAAATTGTTTTTTTTTTATTTTTTTCTTCAGGATAAAATAGATTTAATATAATTTGTGGTTTTTCTGGTTGATTTATTGCCCGCTTTAAATTTCAAGGTGGGTCTTTTTTAATATTCTTTTTGATAAAAATAGCTCGTTTGAAAAAAAAAAAAAAATCTTTGAGATCTCACAAAATGCCAAAGAGTGCCATTCTGAAACTGACAATAGCTTGTCTTCAAAATTATATTTCAGAGCGATTTAAATTAGAAATTAAATATTCTCTCTTGGGCTTTTTTTTTCTAAAAATATCCTCGTTTCTAATTGTGGATTTTTAGAAAACTTTCATACAACAGATGCTGCTTTGTTTTTTAATTGGTACAGCCCTTCCAACACTGCCATGGAATTTTATAAGGTATAGAGATTAATTGTCTGTTATCAAAATTGACTTTTATGAAATAGAAATTCAATTTCTCTCATATCTTCAAAAGATAAAATTTTCAATTTCGGTAACATCATAAGTGAAATTTTTTTTTTTTAATAAACCAAGACAAAAATTGAATTTTTAAAAGAAAGGAAACCACAGAAACTTTAAAGTGTTTTTCGATCATTGCTTTTAAATTGTTAAAATTATGTGATTATTGCAATTGTGAAAATTTAAGATCTGCACTACAGCCGTTCCAAACCTACCATAAAATTTGCCACATATAGAAATTGGCTTTTTTGTCCCAGGTGTCTACACACAAAAAATCTTCGATTATCTGATATTACATAATTTTATGGTTTGGCATTGGGGTTTAAAAAAAAAATTCCTTATATAATAACATAGAAAACAATCTAGTTGTTTATAAAATAAATTTAAAAATCTAAAACAAAGATTACAAAAGATTGGTGATCCAATTTAAAAGTTTCTTTAATATATCCTGCCTTTTGATTTTTGGGTGTTTCGAAATTGAAGATCCACAAAAAATCTGAAAAATTTTTACAAATTGTTGATCATTCAGAAGGTTTTAAAGGTAAAAATTCATATTTTAATTTTTTTTCCAGTAGATATTTTTGTTTTTTCTAGAAAATTTAACGGTTTATAATAAACTACCGTATAACCATAAAATACTGTCATAGAAAGGAATGTGCCAGATAGAAAATGATTTTTCTGTTTATCAGAGATTTCATGGTAGGCTTGGAACAGCTGTAATTGATGTTTTTTTACAAATTTGTTTGTTAATGTTAGAGATCAAAAATTGTTACTGGTCAAGTCATTAGAGTTAAAAATAATTTTCTGATATGGAAAAAAAAATTATTGTAATTTTTTATGAGTACCTAGTACCAAATCAAAAACTATTCTGTCCTGATGTACGTTCGATTTCTAAAAATCAAAAGAAAAAAGAGGTCATTTTTAGAAAAAGTACCAAAGAGCGAATATTTCCAATTTGAATGGGTTAGAATATATAATTTTGAAAGCTGATTTGTTTTTTTTTGGGGTGTAGTCTCTGGGGTGTCATTTTTGAGATCTCGGCGATATTTTTTTTCGTTTTTTAAATGGCATTCTTTTTTTCTCAAGAATAGTACAAAATCCTTCCTTCCTTATATTAAGAGGGTTACAAAATAACCACAAATCAGATTAAATCGAATCAAATTGATTGTGAACTTCAAGAAAAGAATTTGTTTTAAATTAAAGAAATTTAACCATTTGAAAATATCAAATATTCAACCATTCGATTTTTTTAAAAAAATGATTTTCGGAATTGAGAATGATTAGTTTAAACTTTTTTTAATCAATTTCGATTTTTTTGGGAATTATGATTCTTTTTAACTTTTTTTTTTTATTTGAATTTTTTGCCAATTAGATTCTATGAAATTATTTTTTTGGGTTATTTGGATTTTTTCTCTTGAGTTTTATGAATATTTTTTTTTTTTTGAAATTTTTACTAATGAGAGACACTTTGAATTTTTTATTGTTATTTGAATTTCGCCATTGAGGTTTTTTGTCAAAGAGAACCTGTGGATTTTTTATTGTTATTTGAATTTCTCTATTTAGAAGATTGAGTAATTTTTAAACTTTTTTTTTTTGATTGAATTTTTTGTCAATTTAGGTACTTTTTAAAATTTTGTGTTTGTTATTTGAATTTTGTAATCAAAAGAAGGGAAATGTCTCGAACCTTAAAAACTTTTTGGTGGTTTCAAGTCACTCATTGAGTGTGGAGCAAATCTACGGTAAATGACTATGCCCTTAAACATAAATTTTTTCCTTCTAGAACAGCCGTTTCAAATCTACCGTGAAATTTGACATGCATGAAATTGACTTTTTTGTCCCTGGTGTCTACACAAAAAAAAGCTTCAATTATTCAAAATCACATAATTTTATCGTTTATCATTGGTTTGAAAAAAAGTTTTTTATGTGGTAGACTTTGAAAAAATCTTGTTGTTTTCAAAATAAACAAACGAATTCAAAACAAAGATTACAAAAGATTGGTGATCCAATTTAAAAGTTAAATTTAACATTACCTGCCTTTTGATTTTTGTGTGTTTCGAAATTGAAGATCCACAAAAAATCTGAAAAATTTTTTACAAATTGTTGATTTACCAAAGGTTTTAGGGGTGTAAAATTCAAATTTTCTCATTTAGAAATGTTGGTCTTTTATTAAAAATTAATCGTTTGTAATAGACTATCGTTCAGCCATAAAATCCTGTAATAGAAAGGAAGTATGAGACAAAAAATAAATTTTCTTTTCCTAATACATTCCACGGTAAATTTGGAAGTGCAGTACAGTTGGTGCTGTCCTTGCAAACACAAAAAAAAAAAAAAAAAAAAAAAATAGGAAAGGGAAAAGTGAAATGAATCTTACTTGCTGATACCCCACCTGGCTTGTGGTTTTTAAACAAGTGTTCCTTTCCTTCCCAACCAACCTCTTCGAGGAAGGTAGAAGTAATATGTGTAATTTTTCCTTCGACATTTATTATACATACTGGCAATTTGGACGCCTCTAACCGTTTTAAATACTTTTTAAAGTGTCTTGCTTTGATGTTATGGCTATTTGATGAATTTCCCATCTGAAGGTTTTTAAAAGAATTAATTTCAAAGTTAGGTTTGGTGAAGTAGAAAAAAATATGAATCTTTAATTTGTCAAATCATTGTAAAGATTTCTCATACCAAGAATCAATGAGAAAACTTTAAACGGGTATTAACTTGAACAAATCTAAGAATCTTTCAGTTTATTCTCTATTTTTGTTTTACTAAAAAAAATTTAAAGTAAAAAAATATTAAAACAAGAGTTAAAAATCAAAAATATCAATGAACAGCCGTCAAATTCTAATTTTATCAAAAATTGTTCTGGAAACAAAGAATAAATATTGGTTTCGATTTTTCCAAGAGCAATTTGAAATAGCTAAGTTCTAAATTCAACACTTCAGTTTTTTTTGAGTTAGTCTATTGAAGGGAAAATAACCAATAATCAAAATTAGAAATTTGGATTTTTAGATTTTGAAATTATTTTTTTTTGGCTTTTGGAAATTTACAAAATCAAAAGGGAGAATAGATTTGTGCATTTACTTCCTGGTTTAGTAATTTCTAATTGAGAAAACGTGAGTTTTATAATACAAGTATTTGGATAATCGATAGGAGTAAATTTTGGTGATCTTTTTTTTAAAATCTCGATACCATTTGTTTATTCATACGATTCTGATCTTAACCAATATAGATCATAAAAAAAAGACTAATCACATCAATAGAGTTCACACAAATTCCAATTTACTACTTTTAAAACTACGGTATGCTCAATAACTGGTATTTTCTGATCTGTCAGTTCTTTCAAAAATATAAATGCTGCCAGAATTAATAATTGTTGTATTTTTATTAAAGTATTTTTTACTGTTATTTTCCAATTAAAAAACGAAAATTTATACTTCGGTTTCCAAATATTATGAATTAAATATAAGCTGAAAAAAACCAATTATCTTTCCAAAATCAATTAGAAATGATATTTTGAGACATTTAATTAATCTTTCTTATTGGACTATTGAGATAAACTTTTAAGTATGAGAATTGGATTTTTACAGTTTTATTTCATCGAGTTTCATAATATTGATTTATTTTGGGTTTTCACAAAAAATTCGAACTATAGAAATGAACTTTCAATAGACCAACTTTTATTTGAAACATGAGTATTTTTAAAAAAACTGTAAAATTTTAGGTTCCAAAAATACAAAATTTAATTTTTTGGTCCCTTCTCCCAACTATCAATTTAGATACTTTTTTTGGAAATTGTCTTTTTGGTATGAACAAACATCCAAGACGGTTGAACAATCACACACACAACATAAAATGTACAGAAGTAACACAAAACCTAAAATTAAAAAAACCACAATAATTTGTAACACCCACATACCCAAAAGAACAATAATTTCTAAACACAACATATGAATTTTTAAAAAAATATTTTAATCACAAATAGGCTTCTTACATATACGGTAAAGCGAAAAAAGGTTGATAATACTATAGTATAAATTTTTTCTGATTTATTTCTCAAATACAGGTTTTTTTCAAATGAATTGCATTAATTAAAAATTTAACTCAAGTTCATTAAGTTCGCTGAATTCATACTCTCCAAACACCCTTTCTCATATATTTTGTGATAGATCTTTCAGTTTGTTTGATTTTTAAGTTGAAAAATAATTCCGAATTAGAAATAAAATTTTACTTTCTGCGATTGAAAATAGTTTTATTGTTTTTTATAAAATATTTGTACAAAATTTTAACTCCAAGTTTGGTCTCAAATGGTTTTAGGATTATATTATCCCCAAAACTATAGAAATTTGAAAAGATTTTATGCTTTTATTTATGCAATTAATATTTGTAAAACAAAAAATTAAAAGCTAAAAGTATTTTTTATGAACTCGCCCAAACAACAAAATTAATTTTAAATCTTATTTGTCACAAGGTAAGGAAATAATTACCCTTCCAAAAAGTTCAAATATTAAACATTTAGTAATTGAGTACTTTGAGGAATTCTCCTATTGTCTTGAGTACACTTTCCGTTTTGTTTTTTTTTTTTTGAGAATTTCTCCTCATTTTTTGACAAACATAAACTAATTCTTGAAAAGGAATTTTTTTCCAAACAAGTTGTTTTAAGAATTTAAAGTGTATTGCTCATAAAAATATTCAAGAGACGAGTATTTTTTAAAAATTAACTGAAATCTTGTTCAGATCTTTCCAAATTTTTTTATGTGTAATTTGTATTTTGGGATTGGAAATTGATGAGTTAACCTCATTTAGACAATTTATTAGTTTTGTTCTCTTTTTTGAAATCCTATGATCCCATATTACCAATACAAAACTCAAAAAAGTAACATATTATTTTTATTAAAAATAAAGTTAATTTCTAAAAATTGGAAAACACATTTTTCTTTTTATGTTGGAAAGTATTGATTCACAAAGAAAATTTTTTATTTTGTAATTATTTCTAATTATGAATATTTCCATTCAAATCTCACCCAATACATCTAATAGGGTGATCAAATAAATGAATATTTGATAGAAGTTTAACTAAAGTTTTATCAATTAAATTGGGATCTCTTAAATAAAATCTTAATTTATTTCTTGAATGTTTTGAAAAGTTGTTTTTCTTATTTTCAAAAATGAAACAAAAATATCAAGTATTTTCAATTTAAAAAAGATTTTTAAGAAAATATTTTTGGTCTTATTCACAAGAATCATTATAACAAGATCAATCCATTTTTGTCAGAAAAAAAAATGATTTTGAATTTTGAGGATAAAATTACATATTTCCCCTATAACTTCTTGAAAATTTTATTATAAAAAACCAATTTTTATCTTATAATAAAAGCACAATTTCTTAGTAAAATTTGTAAATGACTTTAAAACTTTGATTATTATAACTACTCTTCTTAACAATATAAATATTTTTCAATTAGTTGAATAAAATTAATTTATTGGTCAACTAAAAGTATTATCTCAAAAAAACAAAAAAAAATTATATTAATATTCCTGGCAACAAAGAGTTGGTGTTTTATAATAATGATGGAAATTTTTATTAACAAATAAAAAAAATAATATAATTTAAGAAATAAAATGAATTTAATATTTTTTTTATTAAAATAAAAAGAAAAAAAAAATTGATTTAACAATAAAAATTTTTCTTTTTTGGGTGGTCTTTGAGATAAGAATTTTTTGACATTTGGCATCTCTAAATTTTTTAATTAAAGTATATCTTCAATAAATAATTTTCAAAATATTGTCATTTTACTGTGAAAAACTGATCCCTTAAATATTTTTTATCAAGAATACTGACAAAATTTTATATTTTTAGGGGTAGTAAACTGATTTATTAGTATTTCTATATTTGTTCTGTAACTTCAACAATTCTATTGAAACTAAATTTCAAAAACCAAATATCTGAACAAAAATCAAACATTCTCAAGATATATATATATATATATATATATATAATAAAAATATAGCTTGATGTGTGTAAAAATCAATTGTTAAAAATTATAAGGTATCCTAATCAATGGGGATAATATTGCAAAATACCAGATATGTGATTTCTTATACAGTTATTATCAAAGTATCACATTTTTTTCTAAACAATAGAATTCTGCCAGTCGTTTTTATTTTTTTCAAAAAGATCAATTTAACCTTAAAGTTGTATAATTTACACAAAGTTTCAAATGAGTTATTAAAAAACATATCAATATTTTTGAAAAAATTCCATTAGTGGTCCTGGAATTTAAATAGAACTGTTAAAAAGATATTAAATAGTTATTGGACTTTCTAAATATTTGAATTATATTTTTTAGTAACCACATTTCACCCTCTTTGGAATTACTTTGTTCAGAGTCATGAGACTCTAAATATACATATTGGAATTAGTTTATTAATATTATTTTTTCTTCTTTTAACCTGTTCGAATTTTCGTGTATTAACTACAAAGGAAGAAGGAAATTAAACCGTCTAAATAATAAATTGACAAAATATAGAACTATAAAATCAACTTGAGTCCAAAAGGGTCTTTATTGAATAACAAAAAATATAAATATAAATTTACCATTTGTTTAAACTCTATTGAAACATTAGCTACCAGACAAAAGAATGAAAGCATTTAAATATTTAAAGAATTTAAATTAATAAAAATAATAAAAAAAAACACAATTCATATCAATATTTGTTCAGCTTTTATCTGGAAAACAATTATTTGTTCGTTTTTATTTTTGACTTCTCTACAAAAAAAAATCAATAGAAATTTAATTTATTTTATTTAGTTTTAATTTTAGAGTTTCAGTTTTATTTTGAAAAATTTTTTATTATTGTAAAATATTTTATCATTTTCCAGTTAAAAGGGTGTGTGTTGTAATAAGTTATTTACAGATAATAGATGATTTTAATCAAGTATTATCCTCAAAATAAATTTTTAATTTTTAGATCTAGAGTATTTTTTTCATTTCGTCATTTTTTTTTTTTTGTTTTTTCTTTCTTTTTTTTTTTTTTTTTGAAAATTAATTTTGGAAAAAAAATGTTGGGAATTCCAAATTAACTTTAAGAAATGTGAAACTTTGTAATTTCTTTTTAAATTCAATATATTTTAAATGAAAAAAAATCATATTGTCAGTAATTGTACTTTTCCTGAAGAAATTGAGAAAATTTACATCATTATTTCTTCAAACTGGATACAGAATTTTTTTTAAAAATTTTATTTTTCTTGAAAATTTATTTTTTAATCATGTATTTCTATAGTGAGTAACAACTTTCAACTGAAATTGGTCATTTATATTATTACTAAACGGTGATATATTTGTTTATTCTTAGTAAAATTGTAATTCGGATTTTAATTATAGGATCTTTTTTATTTATTGAGAGAAAGGAGTAATCAAAGGAAATTTACTTAATAAAAAAGAGAAGAAGAGAAATAATTAAAATATTAAAGAGTAAAAATAATATATTATTTACATGATCAAATTAAAAATTATGCACCTGCTGGAACAGAAGAAGTAAAAACTGGGTAGAAAGATTATAAGTAATAAATAAAAATTCCACAAACTGTGATTAATAAATTGGCATTCCACGACTCAAAAAAGTGGGACACTATGTACCCAAATTTATATATTTTTTAACTATTTTAGGAATTTTTTATTTTCAATTTTTAATTTTCAACTTTTTTATTCATTGCCTTAAGTTTTCTTATCATAAGAGTTTTGATGAAAAATTATTTACAAGAACAATAAATTTCGTAATTCTGATTAGTCAGATTGAAGAGTTTTTGAGTATTTTTACTAAGGATAATATTTTTATATAAGTTTTTTTCTAAAACTTTTAATAATTGTTTTTTAGAACATTCAATTCTAATTCTGGGCTCTTTGAGGAGAAATATGATTTAAGTTTAAAGAAACAATTTAGAAAGAAAATTCCGAAATTTCAATAATTTTTCAATATATTTTATTTTTTTTTTTTCAATTTTTTCTTACATTTGATTCATTAATTGTAAATTTTTTGTCTGTAAGATTGATAGGATCTTGGTAAAAACATTTTATTCTGATGTTAAAGAAAAAAAAGTAAATGATTGTAGAGAAATGATATAGATTTCTATTCCAATAATATTTGTATCTTCGATTGAAGATCCAAATTAATATTTTTCATTTTCTTCAATTTTACATTTAGAATTTGAGTTTTTTACTTTTTAAGAAAAATCTTTTAAATTTATTAGATTTATTTCATATTTGTTACCAAATATTCTCGAATGTGTATTATTCAACTTATTATTTTTCTACTTTCAAGAACAAATTATCAAAAATAATTGATTTTGGGAAAAAACTTTGTATCACTTTGATAAAAACAAAGTTTATTTGAGAAAATATGTTGGTATAGATATATACCATTTCAAAAATTGTGACTCGCCTTAAATAATAAATCGAAAAACAAAAAAAAACTATTAGTATTTAAGAATAAGAAATAATTAAATCTGGTTTCTAATTCACTTTCAAATTATTCTAAATGAATAAAAACTGGATAGTCTAAAAATTAAAAAAAAAAAATAATACCAAAAATTAAAAAAAATTTAATCGCAATTTTCGAAATTGGCATTACATATTTTTTACAACTGAACTTTCATTGAAAAAAAAGTTAACAAGAAGATTTATAATTAATAATTAAATTCATTTTAAAAGATATTACACGGTGTCAAAATTCTTAGTGATTATTTGTTTTTTCCCAGATCTTTTTTATAACCACGTGATCTTGTAAATAAAAAAATTATCAAAACAAAAAATAAATAAAAACGAAAAATAAAAACTTGAAAAAGAAAAACAAAAATTGAAAAAAAAATAATAAAAATGATTCTGATCAAAAAATTGAAATAATTTTTTGATAAGAATACAAATTACACCCTCAATCACTTCCATTAATATTATGAAGATACTACAAATCTTTGGAAAATAATTTATATACAAGATACTATTATAAGAATATTAATATTTAAAAAAATCTAAAAAATGTTTCCAAAATTGGATTAATAAAAGAGAATTTCTACAAATATTCCACTTTATCTATTTTAAATTCAGATTTATCTATCAAAAAAATTTTGGAATGTTTTATCCTATTAAACCCCATTCCAAAAATTTGGACATACCCAAAATCAAAAATAGGCAAAAAAAAACCAATTGATTGTATTATTCCAAGCCTAATATAAAATATCAATAAATTTGCCAAGTATTTATGTTTTAATAAGTCATCACTTTAATCCAAATAAAAGAAAAAAAATATAAAACTCAAAAATAAAAACCACTGTGTCCAAAATAATGAAACGAGCGGAACAAAAAATGTATTGGTTAATTTGTCGAAATTTCATCAACAATTGTTGATCGAACAAATGATAAGATATATTTGACCAATTATATATGATTTTCCAATATAAAAAAATCAAAACTTACCTTATATCACTATTGAAAAAAAATCCAGATATAACGAAACGGAGTATGTAACGGAAAAAAGGAAATGAAAAAAAAACAAAAAAGATAAAAAATGAAATAGTTTGTAAAATCCAAATTCTTTACAAATTGAATTTGAAATGCCGTATTGTTATTCTTTCAACTGTTTAAAATGTGTCCAAATTTTTGGAATATAAACTCTGTTTCAGTCAAAGTGGCCCAACATTTTTTTCAAATATCAATTATTTTATATAATTGACATTTGAAGAACAAATAAGAAATAAACAGAATAATAAACCACAAAGAATTGTTGATATATCTCTGAAAGAAAACTAATTAATTAATAGCTTTTCTTAAAAATTGAAAAACTCAAATTCTTATGGCCACATTGGGAAAAACAAGGATGTTCGTTTTGAACTTCTACTGGTATTTGAATAATCAATATGAAACGTTTTTCACTTCATTTTCCATACTTTTCTTTTAGAAATCAATCCCCCAAACGAAGTTTGTTGGTATTTGTGGTCACAAATTAAAAAAGGAAATGAAAACGAAGTGAAAATTTTTCACATTTTTTAAAAAAATATCATGATCAAAGATCGAATAGAATTGCAATAGAAATCAATATGATTTCTCAACAATCTTTAGATGGTTTCAATAACCTTAGAATAACACATTTTTACCAAGTTACTATTGATCTTACAATAAAAAAAAACTTTTGCAACTGAATGACATTTTAAAAAAAAAATCGAAAAAAAAAAACAAAAATAGTGTAAAAATGTGAAAAAATGATTTCAATTTTGAAAATTTCCGAAATAAAATTTTTCTTCTAATATCTAAGTAAACTCTTTAAACACATGTATTATACCCATTACAACTGGGCCCCTTTGACTGAAAAATAGTTTAGTTTATATATATATATATATATATTAGTAACATAATAATCATCTTTTCATCAAAGCTCCCTGAAAAAAGTTGTGAATATTGCAAGAATTTGAACTTTCAAAAGATTTTTCTCTGGAAGATTTAAAAAGCAGCATGCATTTAGCCCTTCCTTCTAAATATCAGTTTAAACCCTATCCCAGCAAAAATCGAAGCTTTCGAAAATCTAAAAATCACCCTTCGTTGATTTGGATACTTATGGGATATCGAGTTATATTTGATAGTTTGTAAATTATCAATAGTTTTTTTACTGTTTATTAAATAAAAAAAAAAATCCAATATTTGTTAAATTTTAGCAAAAATTTAAAAAAGTTAAATAATCAAAATTACTTTTAATCATTAAACAAATTTTTATTTCTTTGTTCAAACAATATAATGCTTGTATCGATTTAGGAAATTAACCTTATTTTGTTGCAAAAAAAAATAAAGAATAATAATAATAATAATAAATATTTTGTATATTAATGTGTGATAGTTTTCATATTTTTTTTTACAAAATTTGTCAAAATATATTTATAATCTAATATCAAGGAATAGGAAAAAAAAAACAAAAGAAGAAAAAATAAAAGAAAAAAAAAAAAAAAAAGAAATTTTATAAAGAAAGGAGTAAAAATCTGAATGATCTGAAAAATCTTATAACCATTCATTTTGGGAAAAAAAGCTTTGCAAAGATTCTATTTGTGTATGAAGCAAATTGGGAATTTTTTGGAGAGGAACTCCGCAAAGATAATGGTTTTTAATAAAAATGTATTGGAAATTTTGCATACCGATTTGTTTACAAAGACTTTTCTCTGCTTCTGATAAAAATTCTTGTGAGTCAATCAACAATTGATTATTAATATTGTTAAAAGATGAATTTGGAGATAAGGGGAAGTTTAATTGGGTATTGCTTGTATCAAAATTTTGGAAACTATTGCCCTTATCACTTTTGCTAAAGCTTGAAGTGTTGTTTGTTGGCGAGGAAGAGGAGCTTATTGGCAGGGTCTTTGATCGGGATTTGAGTTTTCTTTTGCCCCTTCTGGCCTTTGTAAAAATCTCCTTTTTCTGGTTCTGGTAACGCTCGCCCTCTGAAAAGGAAGTAAATCCGAGTTGTCTCCATTCCAGCAAACGGTTTATTTCTGATTTTAATTTAAACTCCGTGAAGAAGGAATCGAGAACTTGATCGAACTGCTCACGGTTTTTCAAGGATCGGGCAAAGACCCTCATTTTGGATTGGAATTGCCTTTCTTTCCTTGTGGGCCTTTCGTGCATGTCACCCTCGATGATCGATTTGGGGTACAAAAGCCCCATGTTGATCACAAAATCCTTTTTTTCCTCTCGCTGCTTGATCCTTTCATCAACGCCCCTCAGGACGCTGTACTTGAGATCCCAATCAATGCCATTGTCCCGGAAGCCGAAGGTGTTTGTCACCTTTTCCGCATCTTGATCCCACTCGAACTCGAGCTCTTTCCTTTTGGGCATCCACCCCGCGTAATCTGCAAAGATTGACTTCCCCCGTGGGTAGTTCTGATCGTATGGGTTGAACTTTGGATAAGACAGCTGTGTCATTTGCCTTTTTTTTAAAAATTTCTGATGCCTGATTTCTCGTGCTGTTAAATTCGCAGACACATTTGTCTTATTTCCTTTTAAGCCAGACGCGGACTCTTTTTGCTCACTGCCAAAGCTTTCGAGTGGCTCGGGGTATGAAAAGCTTGATGTGCCCAAATAGGTTTTTTTATAGTGCTCCTCACATTCGCCTTTGCTCTTCTTGCCAATCGTCTTTGATACTTCCTGCCAATTGCCAAAACCGTTTTTGGTAAGTGACTCAATAAGCTTGGTCTCATCTTCAAGAGTCCATCCTAAAGAATATAGCGAATTGATTGGCGCAGGAAATAGCTGGTAATTGTGATTTGATTTGTGCTTTCCGATCTTTTTTATTTGAGTTTTTATTTTATGATTTGAGTTGTTGGTTTTTAGTTTTTTTAATTGTTTTTTAGTTTTTGGTACAGAAATAATGAAAAAATAATGAAAAAAAAAAGAAAAGAAATCAATTCTCAAGCAAAATATAAAAATTAATGAGAATTTATTGTCCTGTCTAAAATACTATTTTTATTCACCAATTTTGTTCTTTAAACTGTTAGACTTTATGATCTTATGCTTTCAAAAAAAATAACATTCATCAAAAATTTTGTTATTCTTTTTTTTTTTTTTTTTTTTTTTTATTGAATTGTGTTGATGGGAATAGCAATTGGATCAAAGGATCCAAATATGCTCAAGTGTAAAGATAAACAAATAAAAAAGAGAACTGATAAACAAGGATGAAAAAGAGATTTTTTAATTGTTACCTCGGCACCTTTCGAAAAACAATCAGTACAAAGTAAAGTTTCCTCACACTCTGCACAAATTATCATAATTTTATTGGTAATATCTTTTTTACATGAAATACAATGAAACGTTGGTAAAGGTGGTTTACGAGAACTCATTTGGTTAAGTCAGGAATCAGAAAAGATCGTGATTTAAAGACCAACTGTAATTTTCCAAGTTGTTTTGTGATAAATTTTTGAAATTGAAAAAAAAAAAAAGGAAAAGCAAATTGATGAAGCCAAAATAATTGCAAAAAATGATTTCTGAACAAGAAACAAACGATAAGTATAACACAAAAAATGTAACCACTTTTTTCTAATTCACAACACTTTATTTTTTTGGAAATTATTTTTCATCTTTCTCACACCAAATAAAAAGTTCAAAATCTCATAACTTTCAATTTAACAGTTTTTACAATTCAAACTGTAATAAAACATACAATTTAAGGGACTTGTAACTCTTATTAATTTTAATTCCCAAAGGTAAAAGAGTAATTATTTAAACAAGAATACTATTTGTTGAAAAATAAAAGAAACAAAATTTTCATTCAGCTTTTCCAAAAAAAAGAATTTATAAAATGAGTAACAACATTTTTCAAATTTTAAAATCTTAAAGAAGCTTAGACAATTAATTTTCTCTTTAGAAATGTAGACTCTTGATGTTTTTATTTTTAATTCAGAAGAAGGTGTATTTTTTTGGAAAGCCAAAAGAAAATTTTGATCTTTTTATTTTGCAATTAACAGTTGAATTAAAACCCAATATGCAACTTCATTTTTCAACTTTAGAGAAATGAGTTCTCATTTTTAAAAGAAGTTCTTTTTTAACAATGAAATTTTAAGTAAAAAGATCCAGAACCTTATTTTAGGTTTGATTTTTGGATCAAAAATTAGAAAAAGAAAAATTTGTAAAAAAATTTTTATTTTCAAGAAATCTCACTTTTAGTTATTTATAGGAGTCTATAGGAACAAATATCCTTGAAATTTTAATCTTATTTTAAAAATACAATAAAAATAATTAAAATATTGATCTGTTGAAGATCTACAAAAATTGATCATTGATTTTATTTACAAATAATTATTAAATTTGTTAAAATTTAAAAGCTTAGGTAATATTCTTTTTTAAATATCCCGAGGTTAAACAAGGAAAATTTTTGTATTAAAATCAGTTATTTGATAATATCTATTATTTTTTTTTGATTAGAATTATTAATTTGAATTCTTTTTATTTGTTTGAAAAATCTTAAAAAATTGACAAATAATTGCACATTCTATTTGATACATTTAATCTTTGTATTGTTTAAAACTCACTGAAAAAATTCAGATTGAGTTTATTTAATTATTGATTAAAAATAATCAAATGTAAAAGATTTTCTCTCGTTATAAGTTGAATTTTTTAGGATGTAAAAAAGTATTATGGGTGAATTTTTAATTCGAATGTTTGGTTTTTTTTCTTGTATTTTTTTTGTTCAATACTAAGAATAAAATTGATCCAAAGTGTTCTTTGAGAGAGGAATTATTTTTTTTTTTCAAGTTTAAAATAATTATTGTAAATTTTTGAAATTAAGTTACTTTTTGCTACTGATTAATTCAAGAAATTAGTGGTTTGATTTTTAAAGTGATTTTGGTACATTTTATTTGAAAGGTATTAAGATTTCTTTCTTCTAACCCAAAAGAAAACAATTTTTTTAAAAATACTATGAAAGTATGTTAAATTTTGAAATTTTCAAAAAGGAGAAAAATGTTTCTAACTTTAAACCACAACAATTCTTTTCAGTAAAATTGAATTAACGTGAGTTTGATTTTAGTAATCAGATTTTTACTTCATTTTTCAATTTCAAAATACAGTGTTTTTTTTTTTTGAATTTGCTATTAATTTACGAGTAAATTTTTTTTTGTTTCCTATTCCCTTAAACAACTTTTGTCTTTTTGGCTTTTTGATTTTCAGCAAAACATTTCAAATTTTTTGTTGGCAAACAAATATTTTTCTTTTGAATTACTTTCATAAATTCAAAATCTTTCCAAATCCAAATGCTGTCTTGTATAAAGTATTTCATTTTACCCTTTTTGGACTTTAAACAACTTTCATAAGCTATTAGAAATTTGAAAAAATCTCGAAAAGCAGATTGAAATCTTGAAAATATGTTATACAGTAAGTCTTTCAAAAGTCTTGTTATTATTTCTTATAGTTTTATTATTCTTGACATGTTTGAAAATAAAATTAGACTCGTTTTTCAAGTAATCACACTTGTTTTATACAAACATAAAGTACTATTTCCCCCTTTTGAGATAAACAATAGTTTTATTATTTGAGCAAAAATAGTTGTATAATTTTCAAAATACCAATTTGAAGTCTAAATTTGCATTTCTTCCAGATCCAAAGTATTAAGGTCAAAATTAATTTTTAATATATTTTTTGAAGAAAATTTACTAGATCTTTTGAACTATTCAAATTATAAATGTTATGATCATAACTTATCTCTTCCTTAAATTTGGAAGGTAGAATTAATTTTTTCAATTTGAAAATTTGAAAAATAATAATGAAAAAAGAATTCCACAAAGCAATTTATCAAAATAAATCAGGCATTATCGTTGTGAAAAAAATTTGGTTCATTAAAAAAACAAAAAATTTCAAAAAAATAGAGAATATTTCAAAAAATTTTC
Source organism: Anaeramoeba flamelloides (assembly GCA_027625915.1). NCBI lineage: Eukaryota > Anaeramoebidae > Anaeramoeba > Anaeramoeba flamelloides. The sequence continues at coordinate 1,684,974 of JANTQA010000032.1, read as the reverse complement.
AACAAATTGCATTCCTAATTTAAAATATTATTGAAAAGAACAAGGGATTTACTTTCAAAATCGATTTGAACTTAACTGTACAATTGGATAGTAACTTGGATGTTAAATTAGAACTAGAAGAGAAAAAAGCACGGATTATATTTTGAAACACGGATTATAGTTGTTGCGCATGCATTATTTTGATTATTTTGGATCTAAAAAACTTTCAAAGTCCATACATCTTTATAAGAATCAGTTACGACATATCGAGAAGTTGTGTTTATATTGTACTACGAGTATTATTGTCCACCCAGTGACGTTGTTTCTCGAATAAATGGGATAAATTATTTACAAATAAGGGATTGTGCTCTTAAGATCTAGTCTGTCACTAATTAACAGTGCCTAGTCTGTAATTGTGCTAAAATTTTGTAAAGGATTGTGAACCTTAAAAAAAACTGTATTTCCAAAATAATTCAAAACATTTTTTCTTTTTAATTTCCGAATAATAATTCACGTCGATCAAATTTAATCAATTCAAATAAAATGAGACCTTTAACAAAAGAAGAAACAAAAATTTTTTTTGAAAAGCTCTCTGAATACATTGGGAAGAATATCAAAAGACTTTTGAAAAGATCTGACGAAACTTATATTTTTAGATTGCACCGCGAAAGGGTGTATTATGTTAAAGAAAGTTTAATGAGAAAAGCCTCGGCTTTTTCACGTAAAAAATTGGTTTCCTTTGGGACTTGCTTTGGGAAATTCACAAAATCCAAAAAGTTTCGATTACGTATTACTTGCTTAGTAAAATATAATTTTTTTTTTTTTTTTTTTTCAGATCTTTTTCTTCTATTTTCTTGTTTTCCTTTCCTCATTTTCCTCTGTTTTCAAAGGTGCTTTTCCTGTTCATTCGCTCTCAAAAAGAAGATGATCAATAATAAGTTTTTAAATGAGTTGTTTTTTTGCAAGCATTAACCAAATTACAATTAATCCTTAATCCAACAAACAACAACAAAATTCTTCTCTTTTCTCTTTTTTCTTTTTGTTAATAAACCATTTCATACACCATACACCATACACCGCATTTAAAATCCAAGGATCTTCTTTCTCAATATGCCCTATATAAAGTGTGGGTAAAACCTTCTGCAGAACTCAGTTTTCTTTATGGAAACCACATTCTAAAAGCGGGCCTTGGAAGGATCAGCGAAAATACTCCACAATACCAAGGTGTGGTTGTCTTTTCAATGTCAGATATACCCCTTGGCTTTGGTAGGGTTGCTAGAAGCACTTTTGAATGTAGAAATCTTGAACCAGAAGCTATTGTTTGCTTTCACCAGGAAGATATTGGACAATATTTAAGAGAAGAAGCTACTTTAATTTAAGAGGGTTTTTCTCGTATTTACCCTTAATTGGATATTACTTCCTTTTCCTTTTTATTTTGAGAATTTAAAATAAAGATTAATTTTCACCTTAGATATTAAGGATTATCTAAAAAAAAATCCGTTTGGACGCCTTTTATTTTTGTTTTAGGATTTTGTTTGATCGTTTAACCAATGTACATGTTTCTTGTTTTCTTTTTTATTGTATGGAAATCTTCAAAGTCATTTAAAAATCATTTTCCAAACACATCCCACTTCACCATGAGGAAAAAAATCGCTCAAAAAAAAAAAAATTTAACATTTGTTAATTTTATACTTTTTGTTTGCTTTATTCATAATAAACTTTATTGGTTAATAAGTACTCTTTTATCAAAAATTATTTTTAAAAGAGTTTTAACAATTTAAGTTAGAAAATCCAATTTTCCAGGTTCTAGAAAGATTTTTTTCAAATTTAATAGTAAAAAAAGTGAATATTTTTTTTTTTTCATTTTTGGGTGGTTAATTAATTATTTTTTTAAAAAAAATTTAAATTCAACAAAGATCTTTCAAATGGGTAACCAATTATTTTTGCTAATAAAGAATTATTTATTGATTTAAATGAAAAAAAAATTTTTTTTAGTTGATTTTTCGTTAGGTTTTTTTTTAATTTGAGAAATAAACCGAAAATATCTAAATTTTTCTATTTATTTCAAAATTTTAAAAAAACCTAGGCACTCTATGGCGCTTGGTGGACACTTTCGTTGGGTTTTTTTTTTTTAATTTTTGAAATGAACAGAAAATTTAAAGAAATTTTCAGTTTATTTCAAAAAGTAAAACAAATGGCCATTAGCTTTTCCAGAATTTAAAAGAATTGGGTAAAATCCATGGTTTTTCCCCATTATTTTGAATTCTGGAAAAACCTAGGTACTCCGCGGAACTCTATGGTACCTGATAGCACATTCAGGAACACTAAATTATTCCAGGTTTTTTATCCTAGATACAGTGTCGGCAAGATTATAACCCATAGAATAGCTTTCAAAACTTTGTAATTAGAAAATATAATAAAATTCGGTTTTCTGTTTTTATTGATACCTAAAATTATTTATATTATTTTTTTCGATCAAAAATATTAAAAAAAAAAAAATCAAAAGTGTGGCTATATTTTTCAGATCTACATCACTGAATAGATTTGTTATTTTTCACTGGTATAAATATTTAAAAAAATATTAAAATTAGTGTTATATTTTTCCGATCTAAACTATTTTTCAAACAAAAGGGTACACCTCTCAAATCGTCAAAACCATCGAATTTGATTGTTAATAAGATAATTACTTATTGGTGATTTTCATTTTAATTATTAATTTTTTCATTTTTTGCTTTTTTTATTTTTGGATATTGAACAGTTGGAAAATGAAAAGGCAAGATAAGAAGAAATCAATTTGGGAATAATCTACCAGTGTATAAATGGAAACAGTTTAAGTTTGATTTCGAATGTGCTAGATATAGGAATTAAGAAAGACAATTATTGGATTGATGCATGGAACATAGAAAAGAGAAATAAAGAAAAAAAAAATTCCAACAAAATACCAGATGAATTGCGGCTTTATCTTTAAATATGAGACTTTAAAGAACAAAAGTTCGACGTGTAAAGAATTATCAATAAAATGCTGAGAACTTTTTCTCAATTCGCCTTGTTCAAAGGTTTTTATTGATTTTATAAATTTTTTCATTACAATTTACAAAACGAGATTTCTTATTTCAAATAAAAGGGCATACCAATTTTTAAAATATTGAATTTTAATTTTTATTGTTTTGTTTTAATGAGTTTTAAAGATTCAGTTGAGTGTTTTTTTTGGTTTTAAGCGTTTCTTAGATTTTAGAATGATACTGCAATTAATTTGATTCACTTATGAATAATTCTTGAAAATTTTATGTGCCCTTTTATTTGAAAAAGAGTTTACATCACTTGAGATATTTGATAATTATCATTTTAAAAAACTTAAAAATTCGCCCAAAAAAAAAAAAAATAATCATAAAAAAAAAAAAGGTTTAAATTTTTATTCAATTAAGACAAATATATTATTATATTTAAAAATAAATTATTTTACTAATTTATAAATTAATAAATTAAAAATAAAATAAAAAACAAATAAATAAAGGTGAGAAAACTATAAAATAGGGTAAAGGTACCTAAAAGAAAAAATTAAGGTGGATATATAGGCAATCATAATACGTTTGGTGCTTTCCCTTAATAATCGATTGGATAGAAAAGAAAAAAAAAAATTATTTACCAATTTTCTATCTCATATTGTTTCTTCTTGCTATTCTCAGGAAAAAAAGAAGAATTTGAATTTGAAATTATGTTATTATTTTTTTATTTTTCCTCTTGTATTTGATTTTGTTGATGGTTTGATTGCATTTCTTCTTTTTCCTGTAAATTGTTTTCTTTTGATTGGAGAAAATTTGAAAAATTGATTATGCTATCGTCTTGGGTATTAAACAAATTGATTTCGTTGAATTCTGTTTCTGTTTCGAACCCAAAGTTTAAGTCTGTGTCTAAAGCTGTATCAAAATCTAAACTAAGGCCTAAATTGACATCCATCCCCCAATTGATCGGATCATAAAAACGGATTTGTTTTTGCTTTTGTTCTTGCCCTTGCGTTTGTTCGTGCCATTGCCCAAGTTCTTTTTCTTTCGTTTGGTTGCTAAATTGGTTTGGCAAGTTATTATAATTTCTTCCAAGAAAGTTGTTTGGATTTTTTATGGCCTGGTTTTGGGTTTGTTGGTTGGGTATTTCATTTTTAAAGAGGATTGGGTTTGTTTCTTGTTTGGTGCCTTTTGGTTCTTGGGGCAAGCTTGAGAAAGTAAGTGAATTTTTTGGAATTGCTTTGTTTGGTATCAAAAGGTGGCTCTTGGATTGAGTTTCCTGCTTTTTGCCCCAAAAGTTCCTTTTTTCATGTTTTGTTTTGTTTCTTTCAGTTTTTTTTTTTTTTTTTTTTTTTTTTATTGGTTTTTGTTTTGGTTCTTGTTCTGGTTTTGGTACTTCTTTTAACTTTCCCTTTTTTAATTTTTCTTTTTGGTTCTCTTAATTCCTCTGGAATGTAGTCTGACTCTGATGAAGAATCTTCTTCTTCGTACAGCCTTCGTGTGTTTTTGAAATAAAACACAAAAGAAAATGTAACGTATTGAGACAGGATCACCTGCTGTTGGATGACACCAGAAAGTTGATCAACACACTTATAACAAAGAACTTCAATGTTTAATGGTACATATTTGACAATAGGATAAAAAAACCTTGAGTGGGTTTTAATTTCTAAGGTTTTAATGAAATAATAGCCTCTCTTTTTACATCGATTGCACTTTTTGGACATTTTTTTTTTGTTTTTTTATGGTTTTTATGGTTTGTTTTTTGTTGTGTTTGTGTTGAAAAAAAGAAAGATTGAAAAAAAAAAAAAAGATAAATTCAAGAAAATGACGACAATATTTGGTAGTTGGGTTATTCTTTGAAAAAAAAGTCGGGTCATTCTGTCACAGACTCTTCTCCTTTGAGAGGTTTTTTGTTCAAAAACAAAAACAAAACCTGAAAAAACTATTCAATTTGTTTGAACAATTTGTTTTAGCAGATTAACGGTCAAATCAAAACAGAATTTAAAGACTTGAGATTTAAAATTATCTCTTTTTTTCATGCGTTTAACAAAGAAAAAGAACAAAAAAACTTTTTTCGGTTCCCAAAATTACTGAAATAATTGAGTAATTTTCTGGAAACTCCTGTTTTATTTTCTTACAAATCAGAATAATTTTTAACGCTTTTTGAATTTGTTCCTATTTTCAATTTTTTAGTTAAAAAATTGTTGTCATGAAAGGTTTGTCAAATAATCCTAAGGTCTCAACTAAACCATTTTTTCTTTCTTTTGAAGATATTTCACAGTATTTTCTTGAAAATTTCAGATGCTTTTCCGTTTTTTAATTCCAATTCCTTTCATAAAGTTTTATTAAATCACTCAATTTTTTTTCAAAAAAGAACCAAACAAATGAAAACCATAAATTACAATCTATTTTTTGATATAACACAATTCGGATGTTCAAATAAACCTGTAAAGAACTTCTTAATCTTAGTTTCCAAATAAAAACCATTTTTAAAAAAGATCTTTCTATTACTCTAATTTTCGAAGAAAATGAAAATTTTTAGTTCACATCCATAAAATATTTTTCTAATTTATATGTTGAGGTAAAATCCAAAATCTTTAAAAACATCATTTAGAAATGATATTTTTAGACAATAAATTAAACTTCCTTCTTGAAGCCTAAGACAAAATTTTTACTCTCTTACTTTGATTGTAGGTAATAATTGAGTATTCATTTTGGAAATTGAAATAAAAATTTTCATTTATTAATTGGAAAATAACAGTAAATGACAAAAGAAAAAGTTAGCGAACTTTAAGTATACACAGTGTATGTTTCTTATCGTTGTTTTATTAAAAAAGAAATTCTAAAAATAAAGAATCTAATGGTAAACTTGCCTCTAAAAAATAGAGTTATTTTTGGAATAAAAAGTCCAAAAACCAAAAATTTCAAAAAAAATTGTAAGAATATATAACAATTTATTACTTATTCCATTCCTCATTCAAAAAATTGACTGTTAAAATCAAGTGGTTTGTCGTCAGAATTACTCTAAACCAGGGCCGACTACTGGAGAACGACTTGGATATTCGATTGGAACAAGAAGAATAACAATCCAAAAATTATTGTCAATCATGATTAAAATGATTCAAAAAAGGTTTTTTTTTGATCCTGATGAGGACACTTTTTTTATACACACAGAGCACCTCCATTAAGATTTTCTATTTCGGAAAAGAGTAAAAAAGAAAAGTAATCCATTATTTGATTCCTTGTATTGTCTTCTTCTGACCCATGTTTGGATTAAATTTGTTTGAAAAATAGATTTTATGTGTTTTTTTTACCATCACATAAGAATCAGAATGAATAATGTTTATTTTCTTGAGAGTAAAGAACAAAAAAGTTTTAGTTTGCACTTTTTTGAAATCAAATAAAATGAACTAATATTTTAAGACAACGATCCCAGCATTTTTTTGTGACTTTGAATGATACTTAATTCTTCTGTGTAATCGTAACAGAAAAAATCAAATAAATTTTACATAGCTTTCACAACTTTCAACATTTCAAACACACTCCAACACTTTGTTATTTCAAAGCTATCTAAAAGAAATGTAATTTTTTCGTTATAAAACTGAATTTTTAACATTTTTTTCAAATTTTTTTTCTTTCTTTTATTGAATCTTTTTCAACAATAAAAAATTTTAATCAAGATTTTCAAATAAAAAATTGGTGAAATGGGAAACGATGAATCAAAAACGACCTCGAAAAAAGTAAAAAGAAATGTTCAAGTCATAGATCGATCACTGCAATCAAAATATTCGCAAGGAGTCAATTACAATTTAAAAATTTTACTTCGCGGAGCAAGGTGCACAGGAAAAACAACTTTACTCAATATCTTACATGGATCCAAATTTGATTTAGGTTACACACCAACTGAATCAATTCAAACAACGACTGTGAAATGGGACTATAAAGGGACAGACATTACAGTGAAATTAGATCTGTGGGAAGTTGTTGACAAAGCTAAAAAAAATAAAAAAACGAAAGAAAACTTGAAAAAAATTAAACAAAAAGTAATTATTTTTTCTTTTCATTTTTTTTTTTTGTTTCTTCTTTCTTTTTTATTTTTTTTTTAAAATTTTGTTCTTATAAAAAACATTTTTCACACAACATTTGAAATAAATATAAACTTTTGACTTTATAACAATGAATTAGGCTCTTTTTTGATAAAAAAAAAAAAAAAAAAAAGAAAAAAGAAACATTCAGAGGAAATACTGTGTAATACAGCTGTTTTAAAAAAGTGAGAAACCAAAGTTTTAAAAAGTGTTGCTTTTGCTGATTCATTCACTCATTTCAAGTAGCACAAGAAACACTTTAAAACTTTTAGTACTGTTATTTTCCCATTAATAAATGAAAAGTTTTATTTCAATTTCCAAAATGAATATAATTATAACTGTAACAATCAAATTAGCTGAGTAAAAATTAATTCTCAGAGTTGTCTAAGGAAGTTTAATTTGTAGTCTAAAAATCTCATTTCTAAAAGATGTTGTAAAGATCTTTGGATTTTATTACGACTGAAAAACTATAAAAATATTTTGGAATGTGAACTAAAAATTTTCATTTTTTAATTGGAAAATAATAGTAATTACAATTTTAAAATGGATGTATTTGATCTTTTTTTTTTATTTTTCACTTTCTTTCTCAAAGTTCTTTTGATAAACTCAAGAAACCTTTTTGTTTTTGAAATGTTGTTTTCAAATACTTTAAAAATTAGCTTTTCAATTTTTTTTGGTTTAGGATGTAACAAAAAAACAAGCGTTCCTGATTAAAATATTACATTTTGATCTATTAAATTAAAAAAAAAACAAGAATTTAAAACGATCCGAACAGAACTAAAAACTTTATAAAAAGCCTTTTAGTGTTGTATAATTTAAAATGAAATACTAGCATTCAAAATATAAATGTGATAAAATTTCATCTCATAGTCTTTTTTAAATTATTCATTATTTAGAATTTCCAATTAAAAAAAAGGATACCAACAAAAACAATAAAATGTAACCTTCAAAGAAAAAAGATCAACCAACCATCAAACTTAAAACCTGTAAATTTCAAAAACACCATAAATTTCAAATAAGAACAAATATTTTCAATTGATAAAAAATTAAATTTACGGTGTTTTTGAAATTTACAGGTTTAGGTTTGATGGTAATTTCAATTTATAATATGAAATGCATCGTTTTTGTTGATATTCTTTTGGTTAATTGGAAATTCCAAATCATGAATAAAAAAAAAAGTAAAGAAGATGAAATGAAAATTTTTACCATTTAAAATTTGAATATTGATCGGATTCTTTTTTCAAATGCATATTTTTGTTTTTTTTAAATCACTAAAAACAAAGAAAATAAAAATAATAACCAGAATTTAACAAAAACGTAACCATGGTTTTAAATATTTAACTGTTTAAAAATATCTAACTAATGTGTAAAAAAAATACTCAAAAACGGGAAATTATATGTTTCTTCTTATATAAATGGTGTGTTTTAGCAACAAATTACCCTCGTTTGGTTTGAAGCTAATAAAATTACGCTATGCACTTTCTATGATTAAACCTATTGAAGTTTATAATACATAAAAAATACAGCCACAAATAAATAGTAAAAAAAAAATAAAAAAAAGCAATAACTGTCATTATTTCCCGGTTTGTAGGGAAATATCGCCAATATTTTTCCTATAATGCATCCGAAAAGATATTTGGATATCACGGGGGATTTAGAACGAGTGTAGATATCAAAACCATCTTGAAAGATTCATTATGGGGAAAATATAAGATATTTCACGAAAACAAGGGAAATATAAAAAGTTTTGTCCAGACAGTCAATTTAATTAAAAAAAAAAAAAAAAATTTATTGTTTTTAAAGAAAAGGATTGTAGTGTCTTCTTTTTTCAATACTTTTTTTTTTTTAATTGATAGACTTTATAAAAAATTACAATCCTAATGGTAACGCATGAAGAGAGGTTTAAAGAGTGATTTGAGCATCATTTGAATTTCTTTTTTATTTTCTGTTTGAAGAAGATCCAATATTTTCAAAACAATTAAAGCATGCAATATCACATAAAAATTAACCAATCGCTGTTTTTTTTTTTTTTTTGAATATTTCTCCTAATAGTTTAGGCTTCAACAAAGCCTCCTCTTCAAGCTTTTTTTTTGATCCACAAATTATGTTTTTTTTTTTCTTTTCATTTTTTTTTTTTGTATTGCTTTTCTGAATCAAGACCAATAAACAAATGTTCCGATTACAGTGCATATCTCTTTCCATATTTGAATTATAATTCCATTTCTTTTATTTTCTCTATTTGTTGATCCTTTTACAATTGATTGTTCCTTTTCGTTTTTCTTTTGGTTGATCATTTTAAAAAAAATAACTAAAAAGCGAGTTATTTTAATCAAAAGAAAAAAAATGAAAACACAAAGATTTTTTTTCAACATTTTATGTTAGTTTGTAACTAGAGCCACAAGAATTTTTCAATTTTTTACTTGTGGCTTAGAATCACGTAAAAAGAATTAAAACATCACATTTTGTTCTTTTAAATCTACTTTGCAAATACTTTTTTTTTTCTCAAAATCATCACTTCTCTAAATACCCAAAATAAAAAGAAAACCTTATTTAAACTCTCTTCTTTTCACTTTTGTAACTGGAAAGATTTTTTTTTGAGTTATAAAATTTTGAAACAGCTGGACTGTTTATCAACAAAATTGGAAAATTCGTTTGATAAAATTGAGTTCAACATTTCGAACACTTTCCTGTTCTGTTGAGATCTAATTTTAAAATTTTCTCCAGAATTATGTTCTTTTTTGAGATACACCCAAAATCCACACACAGATAGTACTATTCACGAATTCAATATTTTTAATGAAGTAATATCGCTAATACTTTGTAAAGTCGACATCTGCTTTTGTTTTCATTTTTTGGATTTTTTTCGGAGAGACATAACTGAAATTTAATTCTGAAAAGTAAATGAAAATTTATTTATAAAACCTTAACTTATCAAAAAAGTAAAAAACAAAATTTTTGAGAAAATCAATTAGATGAAAATAATTTCAATTTATGTATATAATACTTAAAAATGAGAAGCACAATAAAAAAGACGTTGATTGTCCAGAATTTAAATATTAGTTAAAATAGCACTTAAAATTCTCAAAAATAAATCAATTGATCATATAGTTTGTTTACAAAAATATAACAAGATCATAAAATTAAAAAAATATTTTGACTCTTAAAATTAAATTAAAAAAAAATTTCAAAACATTGCTATATGCATACTTTTTGAAGAGAAATATTTAAATAAATTTTGTAATTAGCAAAAGAAAAATTAAAGAAAGGAATTCAATTAATAATTGTTCGGTAATTTTATTCAGATTATATTTTTCTGAATCCTGATATTCAAGTGATCAGTAATAATATAACACTTCTGATCATTTTAAAACATTAGATCAAAAGTGTTGTTGTGAAATGGTATTATTAAATCGAAATTTCATTCAACCATCAAATGAATAAAATTATTCATTTTTTTGGCATTGTTTGGCTTTTTTGTTTTTTATTTCTTTTCAAAACCTTTTCTATTAAAAAAATTTTTTTTTGCACTTCAATTCTAAAAAAAAATCTCACTTTTTTATTATGATTAAAGAAGTGTAAATTACACTAGAGATACCCTTTTACTTAAATTTCTTAAAGGAAATTTAATCGTAAAATCATAGATTTCACAATTGTTCATGAAAAAGTCAGACCCAAATTATCTTTAGATGGTGAAAAAGCAAAAATTTAAAAATTGAATAAAAAAAAACAAAAAATTGAAATTTAAAAAGGAAAAAAGAAAAAGAAAAAAAATTAAATTTAAAAAGGGTTTATAAGAAGCAATTGATAAAAAATCAAAAAAAAAAAAACCCAATTCTATCTTTAATTAAGAACACCTCAAAATCACAGTCACGATGCTTTTGGTTAATTTAATTTAATTTGATAATTGATCATGAATGCTCATTTGGAGATCGTTGTTTAATTTGTTGTAATTTCTTTTTTCTTTTTGATCTGATTTGCTTTAAACCCTTAATATTTTTTAGCCTTTGCTTTTTTGTTTTTATTTTCAAGTTACTCATACTTTCGTGTTTCAGTATTTCAGAATTAGTACGTAACTACTTGATATTTTTCCTTTATAATTCTTCTTCACAATAAATTGAAAAAACAACTAAGGAAAAAATGGAAAAAAATAAAATCTCACTTTTTTTAATAAAAGTAAAAGAATTTCTCAACAAAAATACTTAAATTTTTAAATACAAACCAAACAAAATTCCAAAAATTTGGACACAGTCTAAACAGTTGAAAGAATAACAATACTACACTTTAACATTCCAATTTGGAAATAATTTTGATTTTACAAACTACTATTTCATTTTTTGTATTTTTTGTTTTGTTTTCATTTCCCTTTTTCCAGTTTCTGTAATCTGTTTCGTTAGATCTGGAAAAATTTTTTCGTTGGTTTATAGAACGTTCGTTTTGAGTTTGTTAAATAGAATTATCATAGACAATTAGTTGATGGTATCTTATCATTTGATCGATCAACAATTGTTGATGAAATTTCAACAAATTTAGCAATACAATTTTTTGTTCAGCTCGTTTCATTATTTTGGACACACCCTAGTGTTTTTATTTTTTCGATTTATATTTTTTTCTTTTATTTGGATGAAAATGATAACTTATAAAAACATTAATACTAGGTAACTTAAATGTGGTTTGATATTAAGTTTTGGAAAAATATAATAAATTGGGTTTTTTTTTGCCTATTTTTGATTTTGGATGTGTTCAAATTTTTTGGAATGGGATTTTAGTTTCAACCAATAGGGAAATTCACCAATTTAATTTATTAGATAAAAAGTGAGATTATCGGGTGTTTTGTCGATTATCACGAAATTAGATTGTTTCCGCTATTCTTAATAGTTTTCATAATTTTTAAAAATATTTCTGAAAATAACTTTGCCAAATCAAAAAGATAAGATTAATTTTTAATCCACTCAAAATATCTAAATAATCAAGCACATATTGCTCCATTTTTTTTTTATTTTTATAGTACTTGATAGTTTTTTTTATTTTGTATATTGCTTCTGATTATTGATTTATTGGTTTCTATTTCAATCTCGTTATAATTATTTTTTTTAAAAATACTAATTACTATTAATTTTTAAATTTTCACTTTAAAGACACAAAACACAAAAAACTTAGTGCAAGGATCTATTATTGTTGGAATGCTTGATGCAACACAAATTGATGTTTATAGGGGATCCCATGCTGTTGCATTTATTTTTAACCCTAGCCAGCCATGGACGTTTGAATATATTCAAGAAAAAATTGAAGAAGTGCCACCAAACCTAGAGATTTTGATTATTTCAAATTATAAAGATTTAGAACAATTCCATACAATTAAAAAAAATGACATCCAAGAGTTTGTCGAAAAAATGCGTAAAGAAAAAAATCTCAATATTCAATATGTAGAAATGAGCCTTAAAACATATTATGGGCTAAAACAATTACACTCCTGGATCAATATCCCATTTTTGCGAGTGAAAAAGAATTCTGTTGATTTAATTTTACAAAGTTCCATCCAACAAATGGAAAAATGTTCCAAACAACTTGATGATTTTAGAATGAACCAAACTTTCGAAATGTTTATGTCTAAGCAACCAAAAACAAGAAAAGAAAAAAGAAGACTTGCACAAAACCCATTAAATTTAGTAAAATTCCATTCTGAAAATAGATCATTAATCCCAAAAACCCAAAATAGTGAAATTCCCCCAAGGCAGAGAACAAAAAAAAAAGATAAAAAAACTAATACGAAGACAAAAAATAAGGATAAAAAAAAGGATAAAAATAGTGTTAAGGTTAAGGATGGGGAACAAGATATCAACCAAAAAAATATTAAAAATCAACAAATTGAAAAAACAAATGAAGCAACAACAACAAATGAAACACCAAACGAAGGTACAAACACTGGTGAAAATGCCATTTTTGATAATCCTAATGAATATGAAAAAAAAAAGCAAGAAATAGAAACGGAAATCAAACAAACACCAAGCACACCCATTTCATTGGATACTTTTAAAGCTGGCGAGTTAGATGATGACTTTTTTTCAGATGGTAGTTCCTCTGAAGAAGAACAAACAGAAAGTGAAAAGGATGATGAAAAAAAAGAAAATATCCTTGAAAATGAAGCCGAAATTATGAAAAGTGATAGCCTCAGTGAAAGTGGAAGTGATAGCAGAAGTGGAAATGAAAGTGAAAAAAATAATGACGATCATGAAAAAACTAAGAAAAATATTGATGAAAAGAAAAATGATGATGAAAATAAAAAAAATAAAGATCTTGAAGAAAAAAATGATCTCGAAAATGTTAATAAAGAAGAAACATTTAACAAAAAAGAAGAAAAAGAAGAAAAATTAAATAGAAATGAAGTAGATAAATCTAGTGGAAAAGAGGAAGAGGAAAAGGAAGAGGAAGAAAAAGAGAAAGAAATAGAGGAGGGGGGAGGGAAAGGGGAAGCTGAAGGGGAAGTGGAAGTGGAAAATAGAGGAGAAAATAATGAAGATGAAAATAATAAAGATCAAGAAATATCAGATAATAAAAAAGAAGATATTGAAATTAATACAAATAAAACAAATACTAATCGTACTGAACTTGTTCAACAAGATAGTTTTTCAAGTTTTGATGAAAGCGAAAGCGAAAGTGAAAGTGAAAATGAAAGTGAAAATGAACATGAAGACAACCAAAATAATGAAAACATTGATCCAGAACTTCAAAAAGAACACGACGAACAACGAAAACAAATTGAAAACGAAATGAAAAAAGTAATTGGAACTGGTAGCATTGAATCAAACCTTAAAATGCTTAATATGAACGAAAAAGAGGAATCCTTTTTCAGTGATGACAATAGTGAGGATGATAATGAAAAAGGTGATGAAAATAAAGAACAAAAGGAAGAAGAAGAAAAAGAAAATGATGAAGATTTTTTCAGTGAACCAGAAGAAGAAGAAAAAGAAGAAAAATTAAATAGAAATGAAGTAGATAAATCTAACAAAAAAGAGGAAGAAGAAAAGGAAGAAGAAAAGGAAGAAGAGAAGGAAGAAAATCAAGATGAAAAAAAAGAGAATGAGAAAGATGAAGAAAAGAAAGAAGAGGGGAAAGAAGAAAAGGAAGAAGAGAAGGAAGAAAAAAGTAGAGAAGAGGAAGAGGAAGAGGAAGAAGAAGAAAAGAAAGAAGAGGAGAAAGAAGAGAAGAGAGAAGAGAAGAGAGAAGAGAAGGAAGAAGAAAAGGAAGTTGAGAAAAAAGAAAAAGAGGAAGAAGAAGAGAAAGAAGATGATGAAGATTTTTTCAGTGAACCAGAAGAAGAAGAAAAAGAAAATAAAGCAAATAAAGAAGATAAAGAAGATGAACTATCAGATGGGTTCTTTAGTGATGGTGATGATGATGACGAAGACGACGACGATGATGATGATGATGAGAATAAGAAAAATGAAAATTCTGATCAAGAAAAAGATTATGGAATCCAAATTATGGCTGATGAAGATATTGAAGGTTCTGAAATTGAATCTGATGATGAATTAGAAAGTGAAAAAAAAAGAGAAGAAAAAAGAAAGGAAATGGAACAACTGCTTCAACGCAAATATAAAGCTGGTTTTAATAAAAAATAATTTTTCCTTTTTTCTTTTTTGAAAATTATCATTATTTTAATTAAAAAATTTTTTTAATAAATATTTAAATCATTATTAATTAAACAGTAGAATTATTATTCAGAAATATTTGAAATTATTTTACATTTTTTTTTGTTTTTTTTTTTGGTTTTTTATTTTTTTGATACCCAAGAAATTAAAATTACGACTCATCCCCTTAATCAATTTTTTATAACTTTTTTAATCATTCCTTTAAAATCAGATTTACTTTTTTTATATTTATTCATTTTTTTTTTTCAATCAATAGTTTTTGATATCTCCATAATTAATAAATAAATATCAAAGTAACTATCACTTTCACCAATCCAGTATATTATGGGAATTTTTATACAAAAGTTTATATAAACACAACAATGTAATTATTTCGTTTAACTATCAATGTTTTTGTGGATAACTTACCGTTTCGAGAAAAGATCTTTTACCACAAAAAAGTCAATTATACCAATAAAGTTCTTAGAATTACTTTTTTTGAAAAAAATGATCATTATTTTATAAACACCATATTTTTTTTTAAATGCAAAGAATTTTCCAGAATTGGCCAAGTAATTATAAATCAAGTATATTTCGTTAAGATGGATTTTATAGTTCGAAAACTTTTGTTGATCTATAAACTAATCTTTAAAATAAATTTATTTTTTATAGTGATCAAAAACCAAAGAAAAATATATTAAGATCGGATCAAAATAACTGCTAAAAATTGGTATTATTTGATTGACAAATTACATACACCCATCAGTCCAAGTAACAAATGAAGACAAATTATCATTTCTTGATCTTTAGTTGTGAAATTTGGGTTTGTGTTGTTATCAAAATTTCAAAACTATGAATACTATCTATCAAACTGGAATTCTATAATTAATTGTCACCATGGAAATTATTTTTTAAAGTGTCTGAAACACAATCGGAAAATTATAATTTTAAAGACTTTTCAATTGCAAACCCAGCAAAGTACACATTATGAATGGTTCTTTGAAAAACTTGTTATCTCCTTTTTTTTCTTCCTCTTTTTATTAACTTTACATTTTGAAAACAACTAAACACTAAAACATAATGATTTTTTTTTATCAATACCTTTGAATCTAAGGTTAATTTCTGTTTTTTTTTTTTTTTTTCTTGAGAATTTAACTTTTGAATGTTAAAACCAACTTTATGTAAAAAGTACTTTCTATCTAATATTTCAGCTTGTTCCAGGTTAATGGTAGTAATTGCTTATTTGTATTTATTTGAGATTTTAATCATTATGCAAATCGTGTATATTTCACTTTTCCGTTCATTTATTATTATTGAACAGTTTGAATAAAAATTCTAATTAATAATTTTAAATTTTTTTATTTTTTTATGTTAACAAAGAGTATCGATTTAACCAATTAGTAAATTTTTATAATTTCAAATTATTTTTTATGTTTTTGAATTTATATTTCTTTTCTGTTTTGTTTTGTTTTTTTTTTAGTTTTTCACAAAAATAGAGTCAAATGTTTGTTTTTTCTAAATTATTTTGAAATCCGGAAGCCAACTGTTAGTTTTTTTTTTAAAAATTGAAATTAAAAGAAAATTAAAAAAATTTTCTTTTTTTATTTTCAGAAATTAAAAAAAAATGTATCCTTTAGGTTTTCTTAACTTTTCTATTTATTTGGAAAATTAGTATATTTTACAATAAAAACAGAAATATCAAGAAAAACTAACAACTCTACAACACCAGATGGACACTATCGACAATTAATGACACAAATGTTTGAAATTATAACTTGGTGTTTTATTATAACTTTTTAGGTATTACTAACAGTTAAACTTTATAAATTTTCCAATTTGGATAATAGAAAAACTAACAGACAAATTATTAATTTAGTATTCTTTAGCAATTCATATAACATGTGATGTTAAATATATAAAAAATAGTACCTTAACATCAAAATCCCAACTTTTGCATGAAAAAAACTTTTACAAAAAAGTATTTTCAAGTGAAAAAACTGGTATTTTGTTTGCAAGTAACGATATACATGTATATATCATATTTAAATTTAACACTCAATAATCAAATTTTACTGTAAAAGTTAATAAGAAAAAAAATTCTTATTATAATGATAAAATGCTATTTATTACTTGTAGGAAAAAAGTTAACTGGTAAAAAAAGTTCAGAATGTTTTTAATGTGGATTAATAGAGCCTGAAAACGAAAAGCAAAATAAATTTAAAAGAAGAATTCAATTTATTTCAAACAATAACACACTATATTCTTTTCAATCAAACCAAAAAATACAATTTAAATCTATTTTATTATCAAAACTGATTTTTTTATGTTGGATATCTCGCAAATATTCAATTTTTTCAATAAATTTTTAAATGATCGATCAATCAAATAAAAATCAGACCAAAGTACAGTCTTAAAAAAACTTTTATTGTGATTAATTCTCCATTTCAGCTTTAACCATTTATATTTTCTTTTATTAACTCATCTTGCTTTGAGTTTCTATTAACTTCCCAACAAAAAACTTGTTTAATTTTTTTTTGCAAATGTTAATAAGAAATTTGCCAAATTCATAACACAAAAAAAATAAAATTTATGGAATTAGGGTTTAAAATTCAACATATCAATTTAAATTGTGTTGCTTGTCTCAAAGGTAAATCACATTAGTACATAATGGTTCAAAGGCCTCCGGAATTTTGATTACTACAGTGGTACAATTTGATGATCTCATTAATAAACTATTATCCTGGTATAGTGAAAAAAAAAAAAATTTAGAGAAAAAAAATGTCTCTTGAGACAAATTTAAAAGTTGAGCTATTTATCTAAAGACTTGAAAGAAGAAAATATCATGGATATTCGTATCTTAAAAATCTATATTAAATGTTAAAATTTTGCAAACAAAACCGTAAGTGAAATATTTTGATTTCCAAACAACTCAACATAAATTCAAGGTTTTTTTGTGAAGTAAAATTGAATTTCAATCACCAGTAAGAATCAGAAACAGATCGTTATTATATTAGAATTTTCGTAATTTATAGAAAAAAACAAATTATTTTTAAAAATGGGGGATGATTTTTAATTTTGTTTCAAGTTTTGGTGGATAGAAGTTGGACCCGGCTCTCATTGACAGTATGGGCCTATTTTATCAAATTGTTTATGTTACAAAAAAAAAAAAAAACTGATATTTTTTTATGAAAAAAACTAATAATATTTGTAATTAATTTCATTCAAGTTTTATACAATTTTATTCCATCTTACACATCAAAAAAAAAACTCCCAAAAATACATTTCTTTTTTAAAACAAGCTAAATTTTCAACTCAAAGCAATTAATTGTTTGTAAATTAGTTCTTTTTTCGGATATTTGAATATCTTTAAGGAAGTAAGTACATTTTACCATTTTGAAAATTTTTAATTGAATCAGAATTAGTGAAAAATATTTTTTTGAGTGTCACTAGATATTGAAACTTTGTAACCAAAACATCATTCACTGCTCTATTTATCAAAATAAATTGAACCCAAATTAATTCAGAGTTGAAACTTTTATTTTTCAATTTCTTGAACATTGTTTTTTGATAAAATTTTTGGTTATATTAAATTATGTTTTAGATAAAGAAAGGTGTTTTTATCGAATGAGCGAAATTAATCAAAGAGTTAACCAAATAAATAGGTCTGAAAGTGTATGTCTTTAAAACAATTTTTTTCTTTTAGTAGGACAAATACGAAAGTTTACCTTTCTAAATAAATTTGTTGAAATCAAAAACGAAAAAAAAAAAAAAAATGATAAAAGTATATTTTCAATTTTTTTTTTCTTTATCTTCGTAACTTGGATACATCCAAACCTTTTATAACCTTGAAATTATCAAAACATTATTATTTATTATTATTGCACAAAAACTTCTTTTACAAATTTGTTTTCAAAATTCTTTTTTCAAATATTTTTATCAAAGAGAACCAATCTCAAGAATACTATTTCAAAAATTAAAATAAAAAGGCTAAATTCTCGGAATCAAAAAAAAAGTTTCAGAATATTCAACCCAAAATAAAATAGAAATTTAGAAAAAAATTCAATAGGAAATCAGAATCAAACAAAAATTCATAATAAAAGTCCCAATTTTTTTTACTTTTTTTTAATTGGTTTTATTTTACAGTCAGTTCCACTTTAAAGGAACAAACTTTCAACGAAATTTAAGGTACCAAAAATTTCTCAAATTAAGGCACATAATTCAAATTCTAATAAAATTGTTTGTATAAAACAAAAATTCTAAATTTTGTGCCTTAATTTGATATTTTTTTGTGCCTTAAATTTTGTTAAAAGGACGAACCTTAAAAGTGGAACTGACTGTATATTTAGATGAAAAACAAATAGACCGTGTTCATAGAACTGAATATTAAAAACGTAATTTTTTTATTATAATAGATAACTTTATTTATAGAAATATTTATTTGCAAAATTTGATTTTTGATTGGTCAATTATTTTGTTATATAGTTGATTTTTAGTTTCTCATTTTAATAGAAAATAAAGTATTATAAAATCAAACCAAATAAAATTTTCCTTTTAAAATCTTTTTTTATGAAGAGTTATTTATATAAAAATCCTATTTTCTAAAATAATATATAGATTTAGATGAATTGAATGAAAATAGGATTTCTATATTCATTTTAGAAATTCTTTAGAAATAAAAAGTAATTTGTTTCTCAAAAATTTTACAAACAAAAGTATTTCCATGAAGAATTAAAAATCAAAATCAAATTAAGAAGAAGTAATTATATCAAATGTTGCAGATAAGATCAAGAAATAAATGATTTGTATTTTGTTTTTTTTGATCAACCTTTTCATTTTTTTTAATTTCCATTTTTAAGTTGATATATGAAATATATTATACTAGAAGATCTGACACTTCTATTATTTATTATAATATCAATATATTGGTGTAAACAAATGATTTGAAGAATTCAGTTTTGTATAAATGATAGAACTCAATATTTGAAAAAGGTACTTACTCCCTTAAGGATTATTCGAATTTTATTCCCAGTGGCTATTCCTTTTATACCCACAACACGTATTATGAACTCAAAAATATGTTGAGTTAATAGATCTTGTTAAAATGTAAAATTTAGGTTTTTTTGAGGAAGTCAAAAAAAAATTACTTTCCAAATCCAAAATTTTTCACTCAAAATTTTCGACTTCCAAAATGATATTGGGAAAATGTCACTCCACTTTATATTGAAGTGTGTTAGAGTTGGTGGTGAGTGTATCCACTTATTTGAAAAGAAAGTGGAGTGACTTTTTCCCAATATCAAAAAAAATAGCTTTTTATTTTTGCTTTGCTTTGTTGGGATTTTTCGAAAAGTTTTTGGATCCATAAATGATTTTAGTCAAAATCTTAAATTGCTAAAAATTGGCAATATTTTGACTTTCCCTCCATTCACTATATTTTAAAGGTCTTAATCTATTTACTACTTTGCATTTCAATGCTCACAGATCATAAAATTCAGATAGTCCTTAAATCTTGTCTACAGTCACTTTCTGGAAAATTTTATTTTGCTATAATTTTTGATTAATAATAAATAAACTTAAGGAGTTACTTAAGTTTATGGACTTGAAGAAATTATTTAACTAGGTTTAGAAATATTTCTTGAACAGTAAGGAACTTAATAGAATCGAGAGACATTTTTAAATCTTTTTCTGTTTATGGAAAAAAAAATAACTTTTGTTTAGAAATGAGAACTGTAAAAGTTGATATCGATCTTGGTTGGTTTTAGTTTCAGTTAAGCCAAAGAAAAAAGGTTTGGCGACACCAAAAATCTCAAAAGGAAGTAAAAAGGAAATTGTCTAAAATTTTTGCAAAAATAATACCTGAAAACGAAAAATTGATCGAAATACTTTGCAAATATTTCTAAAAGGAACAAAAACTGGATCTTTTGTTTCCGAATTGCTTCTTTCTTTTTTATTCGAAGTTTATTCTTAATTTCTTCTTTCGATCGATTTTGGAAATAAAATCGAAATATTTCAAAGAATTCGTAAGGTTTGAGACGTAATTGAGAGATTCCTGAGACATTTTTTTCTTAAAGTAAATTTGTTGACAATTCATTTTTTATAAAAAACTTTTTTTTTTTGCTTTATTTCATAGACTTTCTTTTTTTTTTTTTTTTTTTTTTTTTTTCCAAAATACAAATTTTTATAATTTTCAAAACTCAACCATTATGGGATCAGCTAACAACAAAGGCATTAAAGTTGGACAAGTTTTTTTACACGACTACTTTCAAATCTTTTATCGAACCAACACACCAATGATCTTAATCAAACGAAACAAATTTGGCTTAATTGAGGCAAACGAAAGCTTTTTCAAACTGACTGGTTTTTCGCGTTCAAAAAATGATCGAAACTCATCAATCATGTCAATTTTCCCCGAAACCCAGCCAATTTATCAAAACAAGAAAACACGCGATTTTTTAAAAGAAAAGCTTAATTGTAAACACAGGAAGGGATCGAATAACAAAAAAATTGAATTTGTTATTTCTTGCAAGCAAAACGACGGAAAGCTTTTTGACGCTCTCATGTCTATCACACCTATACAACTTTGGAAAAACAAAGTTTACCAAGTTCTCCTTAGCCCAATACAAAAAAGAGAAAACAGACCAAGAAATTTTAACTAGACCAACCTATCTTTTGTTGGATTTTTCTTTTTTGTTCCTAAAAATTTTTTCTTTTTGATGTAAATTATATACAACTTTTAAAATTTTACATTCCATTTTTGAAACACATAAGATGTTTCGTTTGGCTGATCAAATTTTAATTTTTCCCACTTTTTAGATTAGATTTTTTTTTTTAATACATTTTTTATTTATACATTCTTTATTTTTAGATAGAATTTTTTTTCTTTATTTCTTTTATTTTTTTTTAGTTTTAATTTTTCACAAAAAAATATTACTTCTACAACTATTTTTAACAATTATTTTTGTAGATTTTTACTAATAAATTTACTTTTTTTTTTTTTTTTTTTTTTTTTTTCGAAAATACAACATTAAAGTAAGAAAGTTTTTTTTAGAGATTAAGAACCATTCCTTTTGAAAGGTAGACATTATTGACGAATTTATTAAAAACTTTTTCTAATTTGTTCCGTTTTGTTTGCCATTTTTTCTTAAAAATTCTCTTTTTAAACAAATAACTTGTTTTTTTGAATTCGTTTGGAGTCTTTTGAACTTTTGTTTTCCTTTTCTTAACTGAATCGAGAAGTTCTTAATTTTTATTTTTTGTTTAAAATTTTGAACAATTTTGTAATTATTCTAAAAATCACATAAAGTGTCTTGAGAAATCATTTTAAAGTTACCTATTTTGTTTGTTATTGGAATTTTTCTCAAATCTTAACTGTACGATTTTTTATTAAGTCAGAACAAAATTGACTTTTGCCCTTCAACTCAAACTTTTTGTGATTTGAAATCCTCTTTTGCCTCTTGTCATCAAACCTATTTTTGTCTTGCCTTTTCATGTTCAAAAAATACGTGATCATCTCAAATGAAGTCGATTAGCAATTTACACTCTCAAATTTATTTCTATTTCAAGTAATCTTGGCTTTTCTCTTTTCTCTTTTTTTTAATTTAATTATTCTTCTTTTTTAATTTTAATCTTGTCAAAATACCTGACTTAGTCTTGGTTTAAGTTACACCTCAAAGAAAAACACCTATTTCTTTTTTCAGGAATACTTTCCAATTAATTGATCAAAATAAAACCAACAACAAAATAAGTGAAATTACTTTTGTCGTAATCCATAAAAAAAAGTAAGGTGTGTTTCAAAATAAAAAAGCGTGTTTTTTTGTTTAGAAGACCCATACATTAACCAATCAAAGAAACCAACAATAAACCCACTTGAGTCTGTTGTTGGATTCTTAAAGTTCTCTTATTTAAAAAGAAATTCTGAAAATAAAGGAACAAATTAGAAGAAATTTCAATTAAAAAATCGAGTTAATTTTAAGGAATTTTTCTCATTTAAAAAAAAAAAAATCCAAAAAATCGTAAGAAAATTAGGAACAAATTTCAACTATTTACATTCCTATTTTAAATTTATTTAAAATATCAAGGAGTAAACCTCCAAAATTGATTTGGCTTTAGGTAATACTATTTGAGTAGTAAATTAAATGTTGCATTGGACCAAGAAAAAAAAAATCATGGATTTATATTTTGATTTACGAATACAAGTTGTTGTGGAATGTATTATTTTGATCACAGTAGATATTGGATTCTTAAAGTTCTGTGACTGGTGTATTCATTCCCTTCTACTACCCAGAGGTCTAAATACATCTTGTGTTACAATTAAATTTAAATCCTTCTACAGTTCTAAGCCACTTTTTCATGAACACTCAAATTAAGGAAATATAAAATAATTTTTTTTAAGGCCATTTAGTGAATTTGAAGACACAAAATATTTTTTTTTAGAATTGTGTTTGAGTTAAAAAATGTGATTGTGAGTTATTATGCCAATCTTTTTATGTTCTTATTTTGATTTTTTTGTACCTTATTTAGATTTTTTTTGTCTAATATAAGAACTTATAGTGTGCCAAAAAATACAAGTAAGTTTTTAAAATCAAAATTTTGTTGTTGAGATTAGTTATTTTTACAGGGGTATCTAAAATTAAAGTATTTTGTAATTGAATGTAAACTGTATTGCTAATCGAACCCCAAATAACTCTAAAAATGTTTTAGTATTATAGTATGATAAGTTGTTCTCATCAATCAAAACCTTATCCTTTTATTCATAAATAATCCAAAATTTTTTGAAAAAGATATTACATTTGGAGACACAATATATAGACAGAATTGTCAATGCTCAGACTTCAAAGATGAAAAATATCTTTTCGTTATTTGATCCAATTTGAAATAATAAGTAATTACTTTTTTTCAAGATAGTGTGATATTTATAACACATACCATGAAGAAAAAATTATTACTCATTTTGGAAACAGTAGTCAAATTAGGCCAGTTATTTTTTTCTCTGAGTGGTGAGGAGCTATAGGAAAAAAAAATAATTTAAAAAAATAAAAAAAATTCTGAAAGTTTGAGTTATTACAGTTAAAAATTATTTTCTGGAAGGAAAAAAAAAAAAAAATAGTAATTTTTTTGAGTTCTCAATACCAATCATAAACCAACCAACCTATGGTAGACAATCGATCTCCAAAAAATCAACAATCAAAAAAGAGGAAATTTTAAGAAATGTACTCCTACGAGCAACACTCAATTTCCAATTAGAATCTTCATAATTCATAATTCTGAAAACAACTATGCCACTTTTGATATGACACCCAAGTGCTTTTTGAGACATCAAATATTCTTTTCTTTTTTTTATTGATCAAATGAGTTATTTTTATCTCAAGAATATTACTAAATCCCTACTTGGTTAAATATAGATTATTACAAAATACCCAAAAATTATGTTAAATCTAATTATACCTATTGTACACTTTTTTAAAACAATTTGTTTTAAATCGACGATATTTAACACTTTGGGCATTTAAAATAAAGAAACAAGTATTTTTTTTTTTAAATTTGAATTTTTGGAATTAAGATTCCTTTTAAACTTTTTTAAGATTCAATTTTTTGAAAATGATGCCTCAGAATTTTTTTTTTTTATTATTTAAATTTTGCATATTAAAAAAAACCAATTTATCGATAGTATTTTATGATGTCAATTTACCCCCCCGACCATGAAGTAAATCCAAGTTACATGTCTAGACCCTTAGGGTTTTTATATATAATAATTGTGGAATCTTCAAATATATAAAATGAATTCATAACTTTTCATTTTTTTTAACAAAATTGTGTTTTTTTCATAAACAGTAATACTTTTGGGTATCCCCCCTTTTTAATATAATAACTGTTTAAATATAAACACATTTTACTCAAATCTTCTAGCCAAGAATGAACCATTGACCTATTTTTAAGAACTAACCAAACTTCGATTGCTTAGAAATAAGAGAAATAATATACTTTGTATTAGAATTAGGATTTATAAAAGGAATACATGAACAAACTCTAAAATTTTCAAAAATAAAAAAATAATGTTAATAAAAAATTTTTTAGCCACTTTAATTGGAACTTCTAGTAAAAAAATTTCTACTTTCTTTAAAAAAATAAAATTCTTGACAATAAGATCATTTAACTGCAAATATATTTATACTAATATATGATACAAATTTATTTATTTATTTATAGAAAGGAGTAATTACAGAAAAATCATCAAATAAAAAAAAAGAGAAGAAGAAAAATAATTAAAATATATATAAAAAATAAATTTATCATTTTCATGACCAAATAGAAACCATCCACGTCCTGAATACACACGGGGAGTAAAAACCCGATAAAAAGTTTATCTATTATAGATACAAATTGCACAATCCCGTGATTAATAATTGATATTCTACGACTCTCAGAGTGGGGGCACTGGGTACCCGAATTTATATATTTTTTATTATTTAAAAAATTTTTTTGTTTTCACTTTATTTTTATTATTTTTTCTTTATTACCTTAAGTTTTCTAACCATAAGAGTTTTGATAAACAATTCCCGACAAGCACAGTAAATTTCATAATTTTGATTAGTCATGTTGAAGAGTTTCTGTGTATTTTTTCTATGAACTACTTTTTCAAAACATGATACAAATCATAACTGTTCTGTATGTTAATTTGGAGTTCTGAAGCATTTTTTTCAAACTCGATCTTTTGTAAATAAAAAAGAAAAAAAAATGAAAATAAAAATAAAAAGAAAAACAAAAACAAAAGTAAAACAAAAATTTGAAAAAGTAAACTAAAATTTGCAAAATTTTGAAAAATAATTCCAATACAAAAAACGAAAATATTTTTCGGATAAGAATATGGATTAAACCCCATAAAAACTCTAATTAACATTATAAAACAAGTTTAATTTTTTTAAATATCGTTTATCATTCTTTAATATTTTCAGAATTATTTAAAAGCGACTTTCAAATAAAATTTTAGTAATTAGTTGTTATTGAATATATAATAATTAATATTTTTTTTTAACGATTTATTTTTAAGGCGGGTTACATTTTTTTAACAGGGACCAATTAAAAAATAAACATTATAAAATGATAATTTTTAATTGCGGTTCGGATAAAAACAATTCAATGATATACTACTATTTATATCATAAACAGGGAAAAATATAACTCATTTTTATTTTTTTAATTCAAAATCACCCCCTATACTTTGGATTTTTTGTTTACTCAAAACAAACACAAAAAAGGGAACACCCAAAGAAATTGTGATCAAAAATTACAATCTACAATGATCAAAAAAATCTGTGATAAAATTCTATAATAGACATTCCAAATAAAATCCGTGCTTTTTTTTTTTTCTTGTTCAAATTCAACATCTAATTCACCACCCCACATTATACCGAAGATAAAATAAAAATTAAAAGTAAACACCTTGATGTGCAAACCAAATTTAACATCTGAATGAACTTTCTTTGAAATTTTTTCGTTATTTTTCTGAATTTAGACATAATTTTTTGTTTTTTTAAAGATAGAAATTTTTCTTAAAAATTTAGATAGATCTGAGGAAATCTTTGTTAATTCATGATAAAGTTTCAAAAATCACAATTATTCTTATTGAATCTAATATTGTAGAAAATAACTATAAAGAGGAATATCCCGATATTATAACAAATCGCGATATTCTATAAGAGTATGAGAATTCTAAAAAAGTATGATAAAAATATCAAAATAAAATGAGAAAACCGAAATATCGATATTATAGTTGATTATTTTTTCGGCTAATTCAACAATATTATTAGAAAGTGAATTTTTATTTCATCAAAAAAATAGATCCTTGAAAAAAATTCTTATTTTCAAAAACCACAAAAAAGATCTATGATTCAATCTAGGATCCGATCAAGATTATTTATTGTATTTTATTGTAGATTTACTTGACATACCAAAAATCCTTTCGAACAACAAACGAAATAAAAAAAGATAAATAAATAGTTTACCCGTCATTAGTGATATTATATATTTTGTTTTATAAAAAGGCTTCCAGAACAACCAACCCTTCACTAATTCTTTTGAGAATATCTTATTCTATAAATCCATTTTCTTTATTTGAGGAAAGCTAAAAGGGGTTGAAACACTTTTCAAAAGCTTTCTCAATAAACTAGCTACATTATCAGTCACAATTAAGATTGATTGCAATTAACTTTTATAGACCTGTGTTGGAATTCTAAATGGGAAATGATTTTCACTTCCTTTTCAATTTCCTTTTTTCAAATAGAGGAATAAACTACAACCCACTTCTTTAAAAAATCTGTTATAAAAATAAAAATATAGAAAAGAAAGTGGATTTTTTTCCCATTTAGAATTCAAATATTATTAGTTATATTTCTTCTTCTCAGATCTTTGTATTATACAGAAAAGATAAATAGAGTTAGGGACTAGTCTCTATTATTATTTATATCTTGACCAATTTCTAAATAAGGATTTATTATCTAGAAATCTGTTTAATGTTGAAAATAAACGGGTTTTACAAATCCAAGTAATTTGATAAAAAATTTTCTCAATCTCTATTAAATTTAGGTGAAAAAAATTCAATAGAGATTCGTCCCTTAAAAGGTGTTTTTTGATAATCTACTAATAAATTGGACAATCACTCTTTATTCTTTTTGGTTTTTTAACTTGTGAAGGCATTACAATTTTTTAAAAAAGAACATCTATTTTATATTCAAGTCTACTGTTGAAAAGGATATATTATTAGTTTGGTCATAAATTTGTAGGAGATTTTATTCATTTAATAATAAAAGAAAAGATAAATTGTTTTTTTCGGCTACAAACAGTTTCATCCCCCTTTAAAAAAGTTTTCTTTCTTTCAAAACTTTCAAACATTTGTAGCAATTCACAACCCCTTTTAACACTTTCGAAAATTTTTAAAGGGGAAAACCATTGCTAATGTCAAAGAGATTTTTTTTAAGGTGATTTCAAAAAATAATTTCTTATTTTATCATGAGAAAGTGGATTATCTCGTTCTTTATTGATTTGATTTGGAAACAATCACCTTGTTATGTTGCGAGTTTGGCCTGGAAGAACGAGAAATATGATATTGTTAAAAGTGATATAAGATGATATTGAGGAGTTCGAAGAACGACGATTAATATAATCTTAGCACTAGAACAATATCATATTTTGAGTCTGGAAGGAGAACCAAAACGAGTAAACATAACAAGGTGATTTTTGAACAAATGAAGCAATATGAGGTGCTATTTATTTTTTAACTCGGGATCTAACTCTACACAATAAAAAACAAAGAAACACATTTTTAACCAATTTGTTATTTTGCACTGGTACTTTGAAGAACTTACTCTTCAAAGGATCTTTTTCTCCCAATGAAGTTACTGTAAACACTGAAGTTAAATTTTACATTTTCATACATCGGTGATAAAACTTGGTTTAAATTCATACATAAACTAACCAGATCGTTCAACTTTTCAATGGGTTTCTATCTCCGCTTTTATTGTCCGCTTGTTAAGGAAACTTCCGAAAGCGATCAAACATGAAACTCCTCATATATTATGTGTTCTTAACTGTGACCGATTTTGAACATTCCTCCAAAATTTCTTGACTCGACATAGTAAAATAAAATGTTTTTTTTTTTCTAAATTCAAAAATTGGTAAATGTTTTTTTCTCACTTTGAAAATCTTTTATTAAAGGTCTTTTCTCTCCTTTTTTCGAAGAAAAAAGAGACTAAACGTTTTTAATTTTTTTAAAAATGATATTGATTTCTTTGAGAGAAAAAACAAAAACGTTGTTTGATTTTAGACATTGTTTTTAAACAAAGAAAGGGAATTTGTTTGATTTCCAAACAGTACGGGAAAGTTGATGGACTTTTTTCTTTGTCGTCTATTGATCAAATAATTGAGTGACTTGAACCAATTTAATTTTCCAATGTCGTAAATCCTTGAGTGCGGCAAAACCTTATATATTTATGAGATTAAAAATTGGCAAAATAAATTGGTTAAACTCTTTTAAAATAACTTTAAATAACATTTTTAAAGTGGAATTTAATAGTAAAATAAGAAGTATTTTACCCAAATAGAATTCAAAAAAAGAAGATCAGAAAATTTCCAAACTTTGCCTAATTACTAAAGGATTTCCGAAAATCTTTCCACAGTGACTTCAACACTATCCTAAACTTTTTTGTGATACAATCACTTTCTTATCAGTTGTTGTTTGAAATTATATTGTTAAATTTTTCCAAATAAAATGTTTGAGATAAAAAAAAAATATATAGCATTTTTATGATTTTTAGTGATAAAGAAGGATTAATCACGATTTATTCCCAGTGTTACAAATTTATTGATAATATCATGATAATAGGTCTTATCATCAAAATCACTAAAAACTCTATTTTTTGAGACAAATTTTCCACTTTACATCCTTCATTTTTAGAATTTCTTTTTTAATAATAGAACTTTCAGAAATCAATACCACAAATACTATTTTGGTAGTAATAATAACGTGCAAATAATTTCGAAGCAAATAGTTTCGAACTTTTAGTATGTTAATGTTTTGAGAAAGACCCACCCATTAAATTTGGTTTGATAAAGATTGGACATAAAATAAAAAAATAAAAAAAAATTCGCAAGTTGGTGACAAATTTTGATTATTTTTTATTTTTTCAAAAAAAAAAAAATATTAGCTTTTTCAAAAATTGTGTGTTTTCTATTGTTTTTTCGAACCCTTGATTAAATTGATCAATTTTTTTTGGAGGAATAGTCAGTCTTATCAATGTGAGTGTCTTACTTTTTAATTCTTTATCACTTAAAATTTTAATGGGTGAAGAAGAATCTAAATTATGGTATTGTGTATAAACATTTTGTAAGACTTCTTCTGGTCGATAGATATTTTTGTTAAATTCAATCCCGTCCAAAGAATTTCAGAACATTCCATGCAGTGCTTTTTATACGTACCCTCTTTCTGAATAAAAACACTTTTTCGGTCTATTAAAATATTGACATTGCATTGGAAACAGTAGTTATAGATTGTTTCTTTTTCATTTTTTAATAACCTGAATTCTTTATCATTATTTTTCTTTTACATTTTCCTTTCTTTGATTATTTTCAACATTACTTATTGCTTCCAAAAGTAAATTTAATTTATTTTTTTTTTATATTTCACAATACCTGTCTTTAAAAAAAATAAAAAAATGAATTTCTGATCAGTAAAATAATAAAAAAATGACAAAAAAAACAAATCCCATAAAAAATTTTCAATTTTTTTATTACGTATCTAATTGTCCCACTTTACAAACTATAAACCCTATAAACTCAAAACAATACCCTACTAAAAGTTCGAAACTATTTGCTTCGAAATTATTTGCACCTTATTTTTACTGCCACTATTTTTTTCAAAATAAATGGATCAAAATTTTCATACAACTTTCCAAAAATTTGAGGTTTATTTAAAAAATCATGGTAAAATTTCAAATTTTTAATTCTAAAAATTAGCTTAAATTATTCATTTGACTTTTTAGAATTGGGAACTTGAATGATTTATATTAATTCGTGAGAGATGATAATTTTTTTGAAAAGCTGAATGAAAATTTTGATCTTTTTATTTTGCAATTAACAATACTTTTGTTTATTGTTTATTTTTCTAAGATCAACAAATGTTAGGGTCTTGGATAAAAAATAATCACAATTTTTATTGTAAAATATGTATTAAACTTTTCTGCGCCTTGTATTTTGAGAAAATAATCCACAGAGAAAATTTTTATAAAAGAACAAGAAGAAAAATAAAGTAAATATTTTTTCTCTTTTATTACTGACATTTGAAATCTACTGTTTGTTGAAAAATAAAAGGAACAAAATTTTCATTTAGCTTTCCAAAAAAGATTTTCAAAGTATCGTTAAATTTCAATTTTAAATCAGTAAAGAAGCTTTATATTATCAATTTCCTCACAAGAAATGTAAATTTTGTAGAGATATTTTAATGAGTTGGATGGGGTTATTTTGGAAAGCTGGATGAAAATTTTGATCTTATTATTTTGCAATTAACAGTAACATTGAATTAAATTATATGCTTCATTTTCCTCTTTTTATTTTTACATAAAAGGAATTGTCAGAGAAATAGAATATAGTATTTGAATGACCAATTAGTTTGTTACTTGACAATGGTTTGTTTTGAATTTTTCAAGGTTCCTAAACAAAACCCAGAATTCAGAAATGAAAAACAATGGAATAATCAGCTGAAATATTATCCTATCAAAATATAAAATAATATTATTGTTCAATAATATTAAATAGAGATTTTTTAGAGCCATTCAAATCAGAATGAATGAATGTATTGTATTAATTATACTATTGTTTGTTTTTGATCCCATTCCTTTCTCGTTTGATTCCCTTAAAAAAATAATTTGAAGAATAAATCATGGAAGGATCTTTTGGTACTAATTCCCAAAAGACTGAAATTTTCTCTCGTTTTAGTTGTCCTATTTGAACTTTTTATCACCTAATAAAAATTTCAAAAATACCATCAAGTTGGTTTGAATAACAAGAACAAGTTATCGAACGAATTTACCTTTTAAAAACTAAACCAAACAATAATAAATTTTTATTGTTTTGCATCCCAAAAACAATAAGGACAAATATTTTACAATTTGTAATATAACCTGGTTTGGTGTAGTTTGTCTAAAAAAATTTAAGCAGCTTTGAAATCCTACAATCTTTGATTTTTCAAAAAAAGAAATTATTTTCTCTTACATCCGCTTCACTAAAAAATAAAAATATACTCGTACTTTGATGTCCTCTTGGTTCATTCAACAAAAGCTAAGAAACAACACAGGTCAATTAAAAACACTCCAAACGTTTAGTCTGAGAAGGATCCCTAGAAACGATAAAAGTTGTTGGGTGTTTTGAATTTTCTAAACAAATATTTTCTAAAAAATAATCGATTCAGAACAAAAAAGGAATACTTGTTTTGAAAAAAAACTCAAGAATTAATTCCTATTAACAGATTTGAGTGATTTTGTTTGACTAATCAAAAATGAATGTCAAAAAAAAATGAAGCAAGAGTATTTTGATTTTTTTCCCTTTTTTTGTCATTTCAAGAAAAAAACAAAAGATTTAGACAAATCAAGATAAAATAAAATAAAAAGAGAAACCAGCAAGTTCACTCAAGACAGTTTCTCAGAAAACATGATTTAAAACAAAATATGATAAACTGAGAATTCATTAATTTATTTTTTCAAAATAATTTCTGTTTTCAAAACAACAAATTCTTTAATAATCGATTACTATGTGGAAATCATATTCAAAAAACTCACCACAACCAAGATCTGCCTGTGGCCACGTTGTTTATAACAACAAGCTGTATATCTTTGGTGGACTTTTGTCAAGGGAAGATTGCGATAACTCGATGTATACCTTTGATTTGGCAACGAAGAAATGGGAGAAATTGGAAGTCACAGGGGATGTACCAAAAGAAAGATCTTTACCCGGGCTAATTCTTGGAAATGATGACAAATTATATTGTTACGGAGGGTTTGGAGATTACCAACCAGTTTATGAGATGTTCAATGATCTTTATTGCTTTGATTTAAAAAAAAACAAATGGACGCAAATTGAATTACCAGAAAACAGCCCAAAGATGTTTGCTCATAACATGATGTTTGATTCAGAGAATAACTTGATTTACACCTATGGAGGCCATTGTGTAACAGAGGGAATGGAAACCTTTGCCTCTCCTTTATGTTCCGAGATCCATTGTATTAATTTGAAGGACAGCACAGTTACAAAAATTAAACCAAAATCAGAAAAAAACCCAAAGGTCAGGATGTCTGCTTCAGCTTGCTTAGTTGACGGACACATTTTCGTCTACGGTGGCGGTACAGGGTACACAGGATTGGAAGACACACTTGATGACATGTGGAAATTTGAAATTGAATCATCGAAATGGGAACAAATTGAATACACCGGAAACTCTCCAAGAAAGAACAGAGCCTCAAACTTTGTTCACTTCACATGGGATTCAAAACCTAAATTAATGTCCTTTGGCGGCATTTATGAAAAGCGAGGAGAAATTGCAATCAACAACGATTTTTATATTTACGATCTTCAGGATTCCGTATGGGAAAAGGTAGGGTTGACAATGAAGGATATCAGAAAAAATAAAGCTCCTTATCCAAGATATTCCCACGCTTCTTTTTTGTTCACAGACGAAGAAGAACAAATGTGGTTTGGCCTTTACGGTGGCTGGGCTGGTAGATGGGATTCCTTCCTTGGTGATACCAAATTAATCCCCTTGAAAACAATTATGGAAATGGAAAGAATTGTCATGAAAACCGAAAAAGAAAAAGAAAAAAAAGAAGAAAAAAAAGAAAAAGAGGAAGAAAAAGAAGAAGAAATTGAAGAAGAGCTCAAAGAACTCGAAAAGAAAGAGAAAACCGATAAAAAATAAATTTCTGCTAACCAAATAAAATTCTAATTTATGCATATTTCATTATTTATACCTTGCTTTACTTATTTTTAAGATATGGTATTATATTATTTTAAATTACAATTGAAAATTCTTTCTTTTTTATGATCAAATTCAGTCTAAAAAAAAAAAAAAAAAAATACCAATGTTATCTTTTTAAAATATTTTTAATTAACTTTTATTAAATAATCAACATAAATTTTGTTCCCTGAACAATAAAAAATTATTATACCCATTTTTAGATTTATTTTTTTTCTTTGAATTATAAAATTTATTTACAAAGATTTGTTTAGTTTTTAATTTTATTTTTACATTTTATCTGTAAAGTTTGCTTTTTAATAAGGGTATATAATATTTTAAGTAATTTTTACAAACAATAATTTATACTTTTAAAAAAAATATATTATTTTCAATTTAATTTAGTCTAATTTCATTGCAAATAATACATAAAGTTAATTGAAACCTTGGTTGGAGATAAAAATATTAATAATCAAAATATAAATTAAAGCGATGTATTTTTTTTTTCTCTTCAAGATAACTTTTACTTTATTTTTCTGGGTGATCTTTTGTATTATACCACATTTTTTGACTGAAACTTGATTTTCACCACTTTTTTCTTTTAATATTAAATATTAGTATGTTTTCTATCAAAAAAATTTTTAGGGAGGATAGGATACAAAAATCAAAGAAAAATCATAGTTTTTTGAAAATTTTCAGTTAGTGGTAGATAAAATTTGTTTATTATTTGTAAATTTTACTAACTAGTGAGAAAAAAATGTATTTTTCCTGTGAAAATGCACCATGTAGAAAAAACAATGCACTAAAAATAGAACTAATATAGAGACAAAAACCAAAAATAAACCCAATCTTATTATTTTTTTGAGACAATAATTAATAAAAAATTCTCCTCAAAAAAAAAAAAAATACTAAATGATATTTGAAAGATTATTAAAAATATAATAGTTGAATCTTATTTCATTATTCCACCACCATTGTTAATGTCGTCAGAAATTGCTTTAATGTTCCCATTTTTAATCAAGTAATATTCGCAGATGATAGAAAATTAGAATTCATGGTATATTATCGAAAAAACAATAAATCAATATTAAAAATTTTAAAACAATAATAGTTGGGTATTTTATAAATTTATATATTTTGAGATTATGATAAAATTTCAAAAAAAAAATTTTGTAATTCTCCCAAATTCTTCGAATAGTAAAACACCAAATATTTCAATCTCTTAATTAATTACATCGATTGCAAAATTGTAAAAAATTAATAAACAATAGAAAAAGCTCTAAACCACTACAAAATAAAAAATTAATAAGATTACTATTAGCATATATTGAACTTTTAAAAATTTAAAATTACTCAATAATATTTCTCAAAAATAATTTCATATTTTTTTATATTCATATATGATTACCTCCAATACCAACAAAATAAAAATGAAATAAAAATAAATTTAATCAATAAATGATATAATTTATAAAGTAAATATAAATAAATACAACATTATTCTACCAATAAAAATATTTTAAGTAATTCAAACTTCATTAATCCCTCTTAAAAAAAAAATCAATTTACTAAGGCATGAAATAGCAAAAAAAAAAATACATCTAAAAAATCAGATTAATGATGATTTTGTTATATTATAAGAATTCAAATAAATGAAGTTAAAAGATTCTAGATTATTTGAAAAATTTAAAAAAAAGATTTGAAAAGAGTTTGAAATTGATATATTTTATCCAATAGAAGATATTGAAAACACTATTAATAATTTAAAAATTAATTTGTAAAAGTATGTTAAAAAATTGAGAATTTAAAATATATTATCAATCATGAAGGGAATATCACCCTTTTTAAATATAATCTAAAATCTAAATTATAAAAAAAATTCGTATTACAATTCTGAATATATTATTAATAATTGTTTAATTAACCACAATTGTAATAATATTGCACAAATTAAAAAAAAAAAAACAACAATATTTCACAATAATAGAAAACATAAATCAAGTAATACAACTCAATAACTAAAACACCAAAGATGATTTTGGAAGAAATTTGACCGATTAAGACATTTATGGATTTTTTAAGTATAGTAAGTTGATTCTGGAATACATTACAAAGGTTCTATTTACACAAAATCCATTTATTTTTTTGAGAAAATGAATGAAAAATTATAAATAGAATACATCTGCCTCACAAATATGATTCATTTTAGATCATGAACAAAAATATTCAAATTAATAAATTGACTTTCTTGCTTTGCTAAAACTAAAATTGTCATTTTGAGTCTGGTTATGAAATAAAAATTGTCTATAAATCTCTATATTAGATGAAAATCTTTGATATTTAATATATTTCATAAGTTCAACAATACTAAAATTAATATGATTCACAAATTATTTAAATAAACTAAATTTCAAAAATTTTTACTCACTTTATAATTTTAAGGAAGTAAGTACATTTTACCATTTTGAAAAATTTTAATTGTGTGAACATTACTGAAAAATATTTTTACGAGTGCCACCAGATATTTAAACTTTGGAACCAAAATACCATTCACTAATCTATTCGTGAAAAGAATCAAAGTAATTCAGAGTTTAATCTTAAATTTTTCAATTTTTTGAACATTTTTTACTGATTTAATTTTTGGTTTTATTAAATTTGGTTTTGGATCTAGAAATGTGTTTATACCAAATGATCGAAATTAATCAAACAGTAAAACCAACAAAATATACCCGGAAGGGTGTGTATTTGAAACAAATATTTTCTTTTAGATGACCAAACATGAAAGATCACCATTTCAAATAAATTTGTTGAAATCAAGTTTGATTAAAAAAAAAATTCGATAAAAGCCTATTTTCGAAGATTGATTTTCTTTATCTTCTTAGTTTGTCTGAATACAAACTATTTTTTCCCTTGAATTTCTCACCCCATTACTATTTATTATAATTTTAAAAAACCTTTTGTTATAAATTTACTTTCAAAATTCTTTTTTCAAATATTTTTATCAAACAAAGCCAAAACAAAGAGTACTATTTCAAAAATTAAAAGTAAATGGGTTGAATTCTTGGAATCAAAAAACAGTTACAAAAGATTCAAATCAAAATAATTGAAAAATTCAATAACAAATTTCAATCAGATTCAGAATTTTTTTGAGTTCTCATTTTAATGGAAAATAAATAATTATCAAATCAAACGAATTTACCTAATAAACCCTTATTCTCAAGAAGAATTAAAAAAATCTCTGATTTTCTGAACTAAAACTAGAATTGGATGACATACATGAAAATAGGATTTTTAAATACATTTTGGAAATTCTTTAGAAATAAACAGTAATATGTTTATGAAAAA
The DNA here is from genome assembly GCA_027625915.1 of Anaeramoeba flamelloides. Taxonomy (NCBI): domain Eukaryota; family Anaeramoebidae; genus Anaeramoeba; species Anaeramoeba flamelloides. The sequence continues at coordinate 1,648,445 of JANTQA010000032.1, read as the reverse complement.
TTTTACAAACAATATGTATTTTCATTAAGAATTAAAAATAAAACCAAATCAATAATTAGTAATTGTGTAAAATTTTATAGATAAGATCAAGTAATAAATGATTTTCATTTATTTTTTTTTGATCAATTTTTTCATTTTTTTGATTTCCGTTTTATAATTGGTATGAAAATATCTTAAACTAGGATATATTCCACTCTAGTATTTATGAAAATATCAATATATTTGGCAAAATAAAAGATTTGAATAATTCAGTTTCACATAAATGACTACACCCAAAAAATGAAAAATGTACTTACTCCCTGAAAGGAAGTTGTTTTGAAGTTTTATTACAGTTTTCTTGTTAAAAAAAATATTTTACAATTTTTTTATCAGAATCCTTTTTTCTAATTTTGTAAATTTCAAAGGTTTGTTTTTTCATTAATTTTATTTTTTCAAATTTTTGATTTTCTTTTTCTTTTTTTGTTATTTTTCTTTTTTTTTCTTTTTTTTTCTTTTTCTTTTTTTTTTTTTTTTTTGATTTTTTTTTTTTTTAACATAAGATCATTAGAAAAAAAAAAGATCTTGGTAAAGACAAATAACCACCAGGAAAATTGAAACGATGTAATGTCATTAAAAATAAATTTCATCATTCGTAAAAAAGGTGGTTGTTAACTTTTTTTCAGTAAAAGTTTAGTAACAAAAAATCGATAATGCTCATTTCAAAAATTGGAACAAACTTTTTTTTTTGTTTTTGTTTTTATTTTTTTTTAATTTTTAATATATCAGGTTTTTATATATTTAGAATGATTTAAAAGTGAATTCAAAATAAGATTTATTTATTAATTGTTCTTGAATACTAAAGGATAATTTTTTTTTTTCAATTTATTATTTCAGGTGAGTCACAATTTTTGAAATGATGTTTCGAAATTCCTATGTGATTAAAAAAAAAATTTAAATAAATTTTTTCCTTTATATTTAAAGTTTAAACAGAAAGAAATTAATCGATAATATTAATAAATTTTGATGGGTATGTCTGCAATTCATAAAAAAATTATAAACTAATATTTGAAAACAAATTAAAACAAATAAATCCTAGCGAACTATTGTTCAACCAAGATAGTTCGAAATTATTTCCAATTAATAAATAATAATCAGAAAACCCATGATTTCCCGCCTAAAAAATCTAAAAGTAAATTGAAGTAAAATTGACATCTAGAGTGTAATTTACACTTCCTCGATAGTAATAATAATGAGATATATATATTTTTTTATTTTTTTTTTTTCCTAAAAAAAAAAGATTAAAAAAACAATTAATATTTATCAAAAATACTTTTCATAAAATACATTAAAAATTTAGATATAATAATAAAAAAAGAAAATTAATAATCAAAAAGAATAAAATTTATGTGACCAAAAAATAGTTAATATTTTTTAAAAATAAAAAAAAAAAATTACTATATTTATTTTAAAATTTTTCATTTTGAAATAAAAAATTAATCTTTAAACGCTAAAAAATTATTTTTTTTTATTTGATCGATATTTTAATAATTTTAACCATTTGTTTTTCAAAAGCAATTTTTCATGTTGAGAATCCAATAAGAAACGATAATCGATCTTGTTAGCTTTAAACTTGCCTCTATTTTTTTCATTTAAATGGAACAATAGTTGAGTTTTTTTTGGTGTAATTTTAAATTTGATTGTTTTATTTTTATCATTGAAGTTATATAAAAGAACATAATTTTTTTTAAAATTTAATTCAATTTCCCCATTAGATATTATTTTATTATTATTTAACCATTTCACTTGAAAGGACCTTTTATTATTTTCCATTTTAATTATTTTCTCAAAGGAAAAAAGAGGTCTTTTTTTGATCTTGATTGCCCTTTTCATTTTTTTTTTTACTCGCTTTTTCTTTTCTTGATTTATTGTTGAAATTAAATTAATTTGATTATTTCTCAAATCATTTTCTAATAGAATTTTTTTAAAAAATTCCTTTTTCCAATTATCTAGAATATTCAATAATTGTTTATGCTTATCTTTATTTAACGATTTTATAAAAACCTTTTCTTTTAATTGCGAACACAAAATGGAAATCATATTGCTATGGAAAGTTTCGATATTGAAAAACAAATGCTGGAATTTAAAAAATATTAAATTTTTTCCCAGATAATTTAATAAAATAATTGCCTTATTTTGAATATCATTTATCAACCAACCCTTTCCAAGAGAATTTAATATATCACCATTATTTTTAAAATATTCAATATGAAAAGAAACCTTTGGATTTTTTTTAAATTTCTTTAGTCTCTTATTATTATTATTGTTGTTGTTAATATTATATTGAATCGTGTTATATTGTATAAAACTTTGAGGAATTATTTCAATAGTATTTAATAATTTTAAATAATTAAACATTTTGATAAATTCTTTTAATAATTCAAGATCTGGAAATTGTACAATTATTTGTTTATCATTTTTTAACAAATTAAGTTTACAAATTAAAGGCGATTCCTCACATAAAATAATTTCAACAGTATTATAAGAAATGTTATAGATTTTCCTTTCCTTGATAAATTGAATAATATGATTATAAAAATTTATATTTAAATATTTATTAGTAGAAATTAATTTTTTGTTTAAAATAATCAGATAATAGCACAGCCCATTTAAAAACGGTTTATCTGGCTTAGAATTTTCATTGTTAAGGTTTTTAAATACATTTAATTGATATAAAAATCTACATTTCTGTTGTGATTCATTAAACATAAATCTTAATTCAACTTCATCATCCTCATTATCGTCATCATTATCATTATCATCATTATCACTATTGTTATTATTTGTTAATTTATGATCAATCAAATCATTGTTTTGAATTTTTTGCCCCTTTACAATCAATTTACAACAATTTGAATTAATTGGACACAATTCAATATATATATCATTTAAATCAAATATTTTTTGTTTAACAAAGTGGCTAAATGGAACAATTCGAATTGCTTGCACAGATAATTGAATAACCCCTTCCAAAAAGGATTTTTTATATTTTTTATTAACAAAAATAATTCTATAAGAATCAGGTAGAAAATTATTGACTGTTGAATCAAAATTTATTGGTGGTTTAATTATTTGGATTTTTGATTGACATAATTTTTTATACTTTTTTTCAAAATTTTTTTTTTCCTTTTTTGTATCAAATTTAAAAATGATCTTTAAATTATTGGAAAAAAATATTTGAATTTTGGTTTTATTTTTTTTCAAATTTTCTAGTCTTGAATTTTTTGTATTATATTGAGAGACTTTAATAATTTTATTAGTATTATTATTTTTTAAAAAGCCTATTGTTAACCGTTCATTAGTTAAAAATACTTTAACTAATTGAACATCACCGTTCTTATTCTTATTCTTAATCTTAATGTTCGCATCATTACCGATTTGCTCTAGATACACATCGAAAACACTTAATGGCAACCCAATTGAATTTGATAATATCCCATACCAATAATTATGAAAAGAAATCAAAAATTGATCAATTTGGATTTTGTTATTAAATTGTAATCTTAACGAACCGTTTTGTAATTTTAAATAAATTAAATTTTCATTAATTGAAGAATTTTTAATTGAACAAATTAATTTATAATTTATTGAAAAATAATTTTTTTGAATGTTTTTATAATTATAAATGAAATCTAAAGATTGTTGATTAACAATTAATATTGAATCAACTGGTTTATTGTTTTCATTTAAAATCGAAACCTCGTATTGAGCGGAAGTACCCATAATATTATGAATGGACAATTGCTTTAACTTTTTAAAATCCTTTAAAAAGGATTTTTTAGTTTCCTCCCGAATAAATCCTAGAGTTAAAAAATAATTTTCATCGATTCGAAACCTGAAAAATGAAGGATCATTAATAGCAAATTCGCAATAACAGTAAGGCGAATAGTATCTAGATAAATTAAATTTTTGACATTTAATTTCAAAATGATCTTCAAATAAAAATATTGAAACTATGCCTTCATATCTTTCAAACGTATTATACAATGTTAATTGATAGCGAATTGCTTCGTCATTATGGATCATATCCAACCCACGGTTTCTTGTTTCCTTTTCTTGATAATTAAAAATTGAATTATCTTTCTTCTGATACACTTTATTTTTATTTTTATTTTGATTCTTGTTATTTTTGTTCTTATTATCATCATCACCACCACCACCATCACCACTACCACCATTATTAACATAATTATTCTTATTATGTGATGGTGGTTGTTGTTTATCAAAATTATAGGAAATCCCAATTCTCGGTAATAAGAAAAGAGTTTTTATATTTAAAATTAAATTCGGATTGGAAGATATTTGCTTAAATAATAAGAAAATATTATATATTAAAGTTCTGTTATCTGATGAATCGCAAATAAATTGAAACCTTTTACCGTCTTGGGTCAAGAAAATAAATTTTTTTTCGTTTTGTGAATGCAAAAAGAAAAATTCAATTTTGGAATAATTTTCTTGAAAAACTATTTCATTATCAAAAATAATTTTAATTCCTATATTGTTCATTTGAAATATGATTTGTCTTTTGTTAATTTTTAAATTATCAATAACTATTTGGATCATTTTAAATTTTGCCAAACCTATTTTTAAATAATTTGCTATTTTGGAATCCAATTTTTTTAAATATTTATTATAACTTTTTTTAAAATATAAAATGTTTTTTTTAATTAACTGTTGATATTCCAGATAATAATCAATTTCTTGAAGAATTTTACAATTACCATAATGATCATAACTTGCTGTTATAAATCTCTGTTGTTGAGAAATAAATTGATCAAAATCTTTATAATAATTTACAATTGGATTGTTTATTAAATTTATTATTCTTTTTAATGAATCATTATTTAATCTATTCATGATTTTAATTTCATTATTATTATTATTATTATTATGATTATTATTATTATTATTATTATTATTATTATTATTATTAAATTTCAATTTATATTTATTATTTTTCTTGTTCTTTTTTTTGGTATCAATTTTAATATTATTATTTATTTTTTCTAAATGATCATATTGACTTTTACTCTTTTGATTTTGAACATTATGATTGCTATCATTATTTTGAGATAATAATACTGTAGAATTTGAATTAAACACTAAAATACATTTTTTAATTAAATCTATGCACATTTTCCTTTTACTAAAAATTCTTATTGATTTTGTTTCCTTATTTAATTCATTAATTATCAATTCTAAAAATTTTTGATTTTTATTGTTTTGGATTAATGCTTTGATAGTAACTTCATCCCAAAAAAAGGTGATTTGTCTATTTTCCATTTCAGAATCTAAAGTTAACTTTTCATAATTAAATTGTAATATCGCCTTTTGCAATTTTTGATTTGAATCAATTATATAAATTCGAAACTGAGCCGAACGTTTAAAAAAACAACGAAGAGATATGGCGAGAATTTCTTCTTTATAACCCAGTATATTGCCTCGTACCAGTGAAGATTCAACAGAACTACTAAAATACGTTGAATACATTTGAATTAATTTTATTAAGATTTTTTTTTCTTGACTTGTTGGCAGCTCAAATTCAAATTCAATCACCCTTTCAAAAAATTGTGGATAATTCAATTCATTATTTTCTTCTTTATCTTTCATTAATGAAATTGTTGATCCCATCGAAAATGTCGAGAGCTCACTATTATCTTCCAATTCTGTAAACCGAATAAGGAATTGATTTTTGTTTTCATTACCATCATTTTTTATCTCTCTAATAATAATATTAAGATTTGAAAAATTTCTTGAAAAATAAATTTTCTTTTTATTTATTGTGCAGATAATTATTCTACAATCTTGAAGAGTCAAAATTATTTGAATATCTTTTTCATTAATAAAGTTACTCGAAACCAACCTTAACACAAATTCTGTTTGTCCTTGTGCAAACAATTTTTGAATTTTATTTAATTCATAATTAAATTTTTGCTCATTTATAACAATAGGATTTTTTTTATTTTTATTATTATTATTATTATTATTACTACTAGAGGTACTTGATTTTTTTTTATTCATAATTTCTGAATTGTTTAAATAGGATGAAAGTGAACTAATATCACTAATGGATTTTCTTTTTTCCTTTTTAGTCATATCCTGATGCACAATAGCCACTTGGATTGGTTTTGTTTTTGAATAGCTTGCAATTTCGATGCCCTTCGAATCACATAATTTACCAATGGATTCCATTAATTTTGAAATTGGATAATATTGTGGGGATTTTAAATAATTATCAATATTGAACAAAAACTTTTCTTGAATTCCAAAATTTTTACTAAAATCAATTAATAATTTTAAGTTTGTGTCGAAGGAATTACTATAATAATTAAGAAATTGTTTTTTTATAGATATATATTTGAGGAAAAATATGAAATATTATTAAAATTAATTCTTTTTTTATTATTATTTATTTATTTTCTTGTTGCCGGTTTTTGATCATATTGTGAATTTTTCATAAAAAAGTGTTTTTTAATAAAAATTCTATATATTTTTTTTTTATCTCAAACTTTTTATTTGTAAAAATTACAACTATATAATTCCAGACAAGTACTGATAAGAAAGTGATTGTTTCACAAAAAAGTTTAGGGTAGTATTATAGTCACTGTGGAAAGATTTTGGGAAATCCTTTAGTTATTAGGAAAAGTTTGAAAATTTTCTAATCTTCTAATTTCGAATTGAATTTGGGTAAAATAAGAAGTATTTTACGATTAAATTCCACTTTAAAAATGTTATTTAAAGTTATTTTAAAAGAGTTTAACCAATTTATTTTGCCAATTTTTAATCTCATAAATCCCATAAGGTTTGCTGCGCTCAAGGATTTACGACATTGGAAAATTAATTTGATTCAAGTCACTCAATTATTTGATCAATAGACGACAAAGAAAAAAGTCCATCAACTTTCCCGTACTGTTTGGAAATCAAACGAATTCCCTTTCTTTGTTTAAAAACAATGTCTAAAAACCAAACAACGTTTTTCTCTCTTTTTGAAGAAATCAATCTCATTTTTTAAAAAAAAAATTTGTTTGTTCTCTTTTTTCTTCTTTTCTCGAAGAAAAGAGAAGAGACCATTTATAAAAGGTTTTGGAAAGGTGAAAAAAATAAATGATCATATTTTCAAAAAAAAATTAAAAAATAAAAAAAATATTTTTTTTTACTATGCAAAGTCAAGAAATTTTATAGGAATTTTCAAAATACTTCATAGTTATGAATACTTGGCATATATGCGAGATTTTATATTTGATCTTTTTGGGATATTTCTTAGCAAAGGCGGAATAAAAGAGGAAATAGAGACTCATTGAAAAATTGAATGATCTAGTTTGTCTCTGGGAAATTTAAACCAAATTTTGTCTTCAATGGGAAAAAAGTAAAATTTAACTTCAATGTTTTCGTTAACTCCATTGGGAGAAAAAGATTTTTTGAAGAGCAAGTTCGACAAAGTATCATTTAAAATATAACAAATTTTTTTAAATTTATTTTTTGTTTGTTATTTGTTTGTTCTTTATTGTGTAGAGTTAGATCCTGAGTTTCAAAAAATAAATATCACCTCATATTGTTTCATTTGTTCAACAATCACCAGTTATAATTCCTCATTTTGAATTCCCTTCCTGATACAAAAAATGATATTGCTAAAGTGCTATTGTGGATTTCCTAGAACAACAATTAATATCATTTTATATTACTTCGAACAATATCATTTTTTCGTTCTTCCAGGTCAAAATTGAATCATAACAAGGTGATTATTTCCAAATAAAAACAATAAAGACAAATATATATATATATATATATATATATATATATATATAATTGTTCATATGAATAAAACATATTTTTCATTAATATATTCTTTGAATTATTAATAAACATGTTATCTGTTTTACGAATTTTTTTTTTTTTTTGGATGAATTTGATTTGGATTTTTTGGATATCCTAAAAATAAAAATATCAAAAATTTTTTGTAAAACACTAAATATATTTTTTAAAAATGAATAATTTGAGTGTAGTTAATATGCTAAATAAAAATATTTAATTTTATGATAGTTATTTCCAAAAAGTGAAAACTAAAATTTTTAATGGTTCTTCATCAAAAAAATTGTTGTACTTTCATTGCCAAACCTTTTTATCGATACAAAAGTGTAAAAAATGATTTCTCTATTTTGAGAGTTTTTTTGTTTTTAGTAATTTCAAATTAACCCGAAGAATTAAATTTCGAATTACTATCAAATTTCAATAAAATCAACTTATTATAGTTTTTTTAACAACTTGTAGAGAAAAGCTTTGTCATGAATGAACTAAACTAAAATTCAAAATTTTCCACACAGTTAAAACAGTTCAAACAATCACAATAATACAATTTCATGAAAATTGGAAATAAATTTTGATTTTTCTAAAAAATAGCAAAATCGTTTTTTCATCTTTTAGTTTTTTATTTTCATTTCATTTTTTGAATTACGTAATCTGTTTAGTTCGATCGAAAATTTTTTTCAACAGATTGATATTATGTTAAAGTTGAGTTGTTCAAAATAGAAGAACTTGAATAAAATTAGTTGATGGTATCAAACAATTTGATCGATCAATAATTGCTATTAGAATTTTTACAAATTTACCATGTATTTTTTTATTTGTTTTTGCTCTCTCCAAAATTTTCGACACATTGATAATATAATAGTATTGATAATTATTTATTTTTTGTTTTGTGGATATTGTAATTTATAAACAATTATTAACATTTTAATTAGTGAATGTTTCTAATTTGGTATTTCTTTAAGAATTGATTAAATAAGATATTTTTTTTAAAAATAGAATTTTGATGTGTTAAAAATTTTGAATTGGGGTTTATTTAAACCTAAAGTTTTCAATTTTAGAAACATTTTTATGGATATTTTGTAAAACCTTAGGTTGTTACTTTTTACAAATTACGAGAAAGATGGTTTAACTTTTTTTAAAACAATTATATTTGAATTACAAAATATTATTCATAAAGAAATTATTTTTAGAATGTTTGTATAATAGTCTTTTCGGAAATAAATTGGAATTTAGAATAAAAAATTTTATTTTAAGGGGTTAGCGTCTACCAAGGAGAAGCCTAGGAACAAAGTATGTTGTTATTGGACCTAACCACATTAGTGCTACATGGTTCAAATGTCTCTAAAAAATCGATTAGTCAAGTAGTAATATTTGTTGATCTCATCAATTAAAAATGATCTATGTATTAGTAAAAAACCCTAAAAATTTCAGAAAAAAATCTGCATTTCGCCATAAATTTAAAGGTTGAATTATCGATATTCAGACTAAAAAGTCTCAAAATACCTTTCTTAAATTTGTGGCGAAATGTAGATTAGTTAGTAAAAAATTCTATTTTTTTTTAAAAATTAAATAATTAACCAATAAATTTTTTTGACAAATTATTTCTCAAATCATGGAAATATATTGATGCTACAAGTAGCTTTATCAAAAGCAAACAAAACTAATCTGTCTTTGTGCTCTTATGTTGATGATTATTGAGTTAATCTTTGAAATTCAAAAATTATAAAAATAGTTACTTTTGGAAGTTCTAGATCTAAATTATTAAATACCAGAATACTGTATTTTGGGTTTCTATTTTTAGATTTGGAAAAGGAATTAAAAAAAATATTTTCAAAATGAAACTTTTTTAATTGTGATCATTAAGTAAAAAATGTAAGAATTTATTGTGCAATAAGATTTATAATAGATTTTTTAGAGTCACAGAAACTATTTGAGCCCGGTGCACTAATATCATTTACACCGAATTACAACATACTTTGATTATAGAGAAATCTATGGTGACGCTAATCCCTTAAGAACAATTATTTTAAAATTTTCAATCAATAGATTGGTTCTTTTCAAAGATTTAAAAGCAGATAACTTCTGAATAACTATTTTTTTAAAAAATAAGTGGACCTACTTTTTGACTTCAAATTCAATCATTAATTTTTCAGTTTTTTTTTTTTTTATTTTATCGTTTGGGAAAAAATGTGAAACAAGGAAAAAAAGTTCGACAAGGAAAAAAAAAAATTCAACACGATTTTTAATTGAAAACATTATTAGAACCTGAAAATGAAAAGTAAACTCAATTAAAAGAAGAAACAAATCAACTTCAAAGAATAATTCATTATATTATTTTCATTCAAATCAACAATTACAATTCATGGCTCCTTTTTTATCGGAATCCCATAAGTTAGTGTGATTTTGGAGATCTCAAAAATGGTCAATATTTTCATCAAATCTTTAATAAAAGGTCAATCAAAGAAAAACCCATACCAAAAGCTAGTATTAGAAAAACTGTTATTGTATTTAATCCTTCATTTTCTCCTTTTTTTTTATTTTATTCATTTATTAATTGATCTTACTTTTGATTAACTGGCTCTAGTAATGTTTCCAATTAAAAATCGTGTTGGGCTTTTTTTCCCATTCTTTAGTTTTTCCTTTTGCTAATAAATTTGAAATGAACAGAGACCTGTCCATTTCATTTACTCAATCCATTTTCTAAATGTAATGCTGTTTTTGTTGGAAATCGACAGTGTTTTGGTGATTATAATCATTAGGGAGTGAAGCGAAAAAAGTTTTGAGGTGTGTTGATTAAATAAGCATAAATTGCCTTTAAATTTGAAAGTTATTAAGAGTTGATAGATTCATAACATTTTGTGCTATGTTTCACATCATTTACTAAATCCATTTCACTTATTTACAAGTCATGGATCTTGAAAAGATCCATTAGATCGTGCAAGACTTACAGTAATTTTTAAGAACAATTAAACATAAATAATTATTTGAAGGGGCTGACTTAGTTTTCAGAAATCAGTCATACCGTTAATTGAAAAATAAATTGAACAAAATTTTTATGAAGCTTTTCAAAAAAAATGTAAGAAAGAAAGGAAGATTTAAAAGAAATCACAAAAGATCTAAATTCTAAAAGGAGAACAATAACAAAGCAGGTTTGTTGAAATCAAAACGCAGAATTTGACTTTGATCTTTGAAACAATTTTTTGGGAAAGTTAGATGAAAATTTTTGTTTCAGTTATTTTTCAACAACCAGTATTTAGTTCATTGTAAACAAGTAAAAAGCAATTTTAAACATTTTGTTTTTGCTTGAAAATGTTTAAGATCCTTTTGCCAACAAATAAAAAAGAGAAAAAAAAAAATTAAAGCAAAAAAAAATTACTTTTCAGGTTGTTTAATTGATCCCGATTTAATTTTGTTAAAAACCATACAACAATAGCATACAAATTCGGAAAATTTGGGCTGTGTAGGGATCTTTTTATCAAGAATTTTTCTCATCCACGCAACCACATGAAGTCTCGTTTGTTGTTTTTCAATAAGCGCTTTTATGTGAAAAAAAAAAATGAAAAAAAAAGAAAAAAAGGTAAAAAGGGGAAAAGGGAGAGAAAGTTGAGGTTGTCCTGAAAAAATTTGTTCGAAAAGTGTTCTGTTTTAAAGAGTTACACATAAAATTTCTGAAATTTTTCAAAGTTAAAAACAAAAAAATAAAACAGTCGAATTATTCTAATGGAGACAAATCAAAAATCTTGTTTAACAATTTAATTTTTCATTTCGATCTATTTTTTCAGATTATGGCTTTTTTTCAAAAGTTAGTGAACCCAAAATAACCAGTGTTTGGAAAATGTTTGTTTTAGCAAAGAACAATTGATTTGTTGAGTTTTGAAATTAATTATTCTATTCAGATTTTAAGGAGGCATGTTCCAAACTAATTCTTCAGCTACATAACAAATGCCCTTCCCTTTTATTTTGGTTGAGGTTTAATAAGATCCTTTATCTAACAGATCAAAATTAATTAATTTTGAAAACAATCCAGTAGATTTTTTTGATTTTATGTTCTATTCTAAATACACCCACTTCCTATCGAGAACTAATTAAAAGTATTCTGAATTCTCTTGGAAAATTATTGAATGTTACAAGGTAATTAGTACTTAATTACAAATAACCAAATTAATTTATCAAATACTGTTAAGGACTATTCGAATTTAATGCTCTGCGAGGGTTGGAATACCATACAGTAAATGGTTCAAATGTTAAAAAGTTTTAGGTCTTTCTGAAAGTCAAAATATTATAATTTTTGGAATTATTAACGATTTGTTTTTAAATTAAAAAAATATTTTGAGATCCGAAATTTAACTAAATTCCCTCAAAAAACATTGCAAATTTGAATTACTAATTTTTTACCTATTGCTGCTGTGACTTTCCACTTCGTATATTTATATTTCAAGAGTTTAGTAGAGTGGTATCAATATACTTTAATATAAAGTGGAAAGTCACAGCAGCAATAGGCAAAAAATTAGTAATTCAAATTTGCAATGTTTTTTGAGGGAATTCAGTTAAATTTTGGATCTCAAAATATTTTTAAAATTTTCAAGAAAACATTTAAAATCCGAAAAATTGCAATATTTTGACTTTCAGCAAAACCTATAACTTTTTAAACATTTGAACCATTTACTGTATGGTATTCCAACCCTCGCAGAGCATTAAATTCGAATAGTCCTTAATTGTAAAATAAAAAGATCAAAATTTTCATTTGGCTTTCCAAAAACAAACACATCCTATAATTAAAATAAATTCTCCAAGTCCGCAATTCTGAAAGGTTAATTAATAATTTAGCTTGATGTTAAGAATTAAAAATTTGAAATGGTTATACAATTTATAAATTACACTTTTTGAAAGCTAAATGAAAATTGTGTTCCATTTATTTTACAACAAATAGTAAATTGATAAATGTCTTTTTTGATGTATATTTCGAACTTTGTGAGTGAGGTTTTAAAGTTGAACACAAAATAAAAACCAAAAAATGAATAAAAAAAACCTAACTTTACCAAAAATAATCAATTATATTCCAATAATTAGACTACAAAATGTATCTAACCAATTTAACGTTTTTTTTCATAAAGCAGCTTTAAAGATAATTTTAAACTTTTTTGAGGTTAATTATTAATGACAAAACAGTCAAATTATTTTGTTTTGTATTTTTGAAGAGTACCTCAATTAATTTCATCGGTATAAAAGGTTTTAAGTGTTTTCAAAGGTTTTTAAAATAAAAATAAAAAAGATTAATATTTAATTAACAATATCTAATTTCTGAAACTATCAAAAAGCAAAAAAAAAAAAAAAAAAAAAAAATTGAAACTATCAATACTAAATACTTTTAAAAATTTTCCCAAAATAGAATTTTAACAACCAATATTCAATGATAACGTTTTATTCATTAAGGGGGGGTAATATATTTTACTAATTTTGAGTACACCTAGTTTATGGAAAACTGGATTCTGAAACCCATTTCTTGAGCCAAATTCATTAATACTTAAATAAATATGGGACGAGAGTGTATTATGGTATAATATATCTACATACCAATTAAAAAATAGAAATCAAAGAAATGAAAAAATTGACCACCGAAATAATAAATAAAAATCATTTATTTCTTGATCTTATCTGTAAATTTTGATACAATTACTTATTCTTTATTTGATTTTGTTTTTAATGCTAGATGAAAATAATTTTATTTGTAAAATTTTTGATTAATAAATTACTTTTTACTTCTAAAGAATTTCCAAAATGAATAATAAATACTTTTATTATTTAATTTATCTAATTCTAGTTTGGATTTAGAGAAAATATGATATTTTTTAAATTTTTATTTAGAGATAAAGATTTATTAAATTTCATTCGCTTGATATGATAATTATTTATTTCCATTAAATTGATAACTCAAAATAATTCTGAATAATGATGAAATTTTTACTCAAATTTTTATTTTCTTTGGTTTGAATCTTTCGTACATGTTTTTTGATTCCAAGATTTCAATTCATTTTCTTTAATTGGAAAAGTAGTATTCTTTGTTTTGTGTTGTTTTGATAAAAATATTTGGAAAAAGAATTTTGAAATAAATTTATTAAAAAAATGTTTTTTAAAATAATAACATTATGAGGCAAGAAATACAAACTAATAAATTATTTGTATTCATACTAATTAAGAATATAAAGAAAAATAACTCTCGGAAAATACACTTTATTTGTTTTTTTATGTTCATTATGGATTTAAACAAATTTATGTAAAGGTGATTATTTGTGTTTGGTCTTCTAAAAGGTAATAATTGTTAAAAATACATCCTTTATCTGGTTTATTTATTATTTTTTTGGTTTACTCTTTGATTAATTTCAAACATTCCTATAAAAACAGTTCTAGATCCAAAATCTAATTTGATAAAATCAAAACTTTAATGAAAGAATTGAAAAAGTGAAAAATGAAATATTCAACTCTGATTTACTTTGGGTTCGTTTTCTTTCCACAAATAGAGTAGTGGATGGTATTTTGATTTCAAAAGTTCTAAAATCAGATTTTACCCAAAAAATCTTTTTTCAATAATTTGTCTCAATTAAAATTTTTAAAAATATTCTATTGCACTCAGTTCCTTCAAACAATTAACAGATTCTATTCCTGTATTAATTATCTTTTTTTTTCAATCTAAACCAACCCCCCCCCCCAAAAAAAAAAAAAAAAAAAAAATACCAACCAAACCCACCCTAAAATATTTCAACCTACTCAAAAATACCCAAAAAAAGATTTTTCAAACACAAACAGCTAATAAATTTCAATATAATTGACAATATTTAAAAAATTGAGAATTTGACCAATTTTGACAATTAATAATTTTCCCCTTTTTTATCACTCTAAATCAAAAATTGATTAAATTTATTTTTTAATTTAGAGATTATCTTCTACCAGGGAGAAAACTTAGACCAAAGTATGTTATTAATTAATGTAACTCAATTAGTGCTAACTGGTTCAAATGTCTCTAAAAACCAATTAGTTAGATCGTATGAAAAGTTGATCTCATCATTTAAAAATGATCCTTGTATTAGTAAAAAACCCAGTAATTTCAGAAAAAAAATATGCATTTTGCCATAAATTTAAAGGTTTAATTATCATAATTAATACTCCAAAGTCACACAAAATCTTTCTTAAATTTATAGCGAAATGTAGTTAATACTAAAAAATTCAATTTTTTTTTTTTAAAACAAATAATTAACAAATAGATTTTTTTGACAAATTATTCCAGAAATATTGGAAATATATTTATGTTACAAATAAATTTATCAAAAGGAAATAATCCTAACAAGTCTTCGGATTTTTATACTGACAATTATTGAGTTAATCTTTGAAATTAAAAAATTGAAAAATATAGATACTTGTGGAACTTCTAAATCTCGAATGATAAAATTTATTCAATACAATTATTTTGGATTCTATTTTTAGATTTGGAAAAGAAACAAAAAAAAATTTTCAAAATGAAAATTTTTAATAATGATCAATCAGTAAAAAATGTAATAATTTATTGTGTAATAATATTTATAATAATTTTTTTTTTGAGCCATTAGGTTCATGATGCACTAATACTATTTACACCCAATTATAACATACTTTGATTAGAGAGAAATATTTGGTAATGCTAATCCTTTAACAGAATAATTAATAATATATGGCGTTCATCTAATTTTTTTTTATTTTTACTTGATAAACCAATATCACATTCATTAATCTCAAGACATAGAAATATCTCAAATAAAATTTACTTTACAATCATTTTATTCAATTCAATAACTGCTGGGAAAAAAACAAACAAACACACAAACTGTCAACTTATTTGGAATTAATTAGTATATTAATAATAAATCAAATAATCACGAAAAAAACAAAAAAAAAAAAAAAAAAAAAAAAAAAAAGAATTTAATTTATTTTTAATTATTATTATTTTTTGAAGAAGATTTTGTTAACTCGGAAGTTATTTTTCTGACTATTGAATAAAAAGTGACCAAATCACCACTTAATCTTTGGAAATCAATTAAAATTGAATTCGAAGTTTCATCGTGGGTAAACAACTGCACCAGGAATTCCAGATTTTTAAGAGAATTAAACCAACTTATTTGGTCTTGTTGTATTTTGTCTTTGGTTTTATTGCTTGTATATTCAATTTGGTTTTGGTTAGTAACAGATTCTCTTGATCCGAATAATTTGATTGAAATTTTATAATCTTCATAAACTTTCCAATGGAAACCTAAAAACATTAAAATCCGGAATAATTCTGTCATTATGACAATCGGTGTTTCATATAATATAATTCCAACATTCCATTCACGAGTTTTAGTTCTTGTCAGGAAAGTTTTTCTTTTTTTACTTCTCACGGCATGGATATTAGAATTTTCTTCATCATGTTTATTTATTATTGGCTGTGAGAAATCAATTCTTGGAATAGATTTCTCTTTTGAAAATTCCTTTGATAATAATTTATTATCAATTATGGAAAACCGTTTTTCCAATTTTGCCATTTTTTCTTCAAAAAGAAGATAATAAATTGTCAATAATAATGGATTTTCTCCAGTAGCTAATGATTTTGTTATCTTTTTTATTGGCATTCTCAACCTTTTTGACGTCTTTTTCACAATTTCTTCATTTGGCTGGAGGATAATTCTTTCCCTTTCAAATGTACACCATTCCTTAATGTATCCCGGTATTGATTCTTTAAACCATTCATGAGCCATGATTTGTTTAATTGTGATTCTTTGCCTTTGATTTACAATGAAAATTTTGGAAATTAAATCTTGTAGTTCAAGAGAGAGGTACGACGGAATTGGTTTATATTCACCCTCTCGGATTTTCTGATATAGTTCCTTTTTTGTATTATGCTGAAATGGCAATTCACCTACTGCCATTAAATATAAAATCACACCACATGACCTTTTTCAATATTTTAATTAATTATGTATATTTATATTTATATATATTTGGATGGAAAAAAATATTTAATAAAAATTTCAATGTTAAAGGACTTGTATGGTTATTAAGAAAAAATTTTTTTTTTTTTTTTTTTTTTTTTTCATTAACGAATAAAGTTTAATAATAAAAGGGATCAAGATCAATATAAGAATTTTAATAAAAATTCAATAAATTCGTTAATCAATTGTATTTCTACAACTATACGATTTAATACAATTTTTTGATTTTAACCAAAATTATTCAAAAAATACGATAATAGCCCTTTGTTTCACAGCAATTTTTTTCAAAATATTCAAATACTAAACTTTCTCACTTGATTACTAACTCTTAATAGTATTTCGTTTGTCCAAGTTGTTTAAAGATCAGAAATTAATCAAATCTTTTTTTTTTTTTTTATTTTTGAAAAAATAGCAAAAAACAAAGTTTATTGTTAATAATTAATTTTTTTTAACAGATGGTTTAGAAATATATAACTATAAAATTGCAACCCTAAATTATTTAAACTCCTGTATTAACCCACAGATTACCAAAATATGTAAAATAAACCGAAACACACCAGTTCTTATTTATAAAACAGAATTTAAATTCGAAAATTTGGTAATTTCAATTAATAAAAAGAAATTTAAATTCAAAAATAAATTAAAAATTTTATCTCTATCTTATCTGGATAAACTAATAAAATTTAACAAAGAATTAACAATAAAATCAATTGAAATTCAAAGAATTTAAAACTTCTTAAAAACGAAATTTATAATTATAATTATAATAAGTTATTGAATTCTACCAGCTGGAAATGTCGTTAGTTTTTTTTTAATTTTTGAAATAAAAAGAAATTTTATTTCAAAAATTAAAAAAAACCTAACGGCGGTTTTCCAGAATTCAAAAGAATGGAGAAAATCTTTGATTTAACTCAATTCTTTTAAATTTTGCAAAACCTAACGAAAAGTGTCGTCAAGTGCTGTAGAGTGCCTAGGTTTTCTGGAGGTTTTCTGTTTTTTTTTGTAAAGTTCCTAGTTTTTATTGAGGTTTTCTATTTTTTTTGAAAATCTATTGATTATACAAATAAACAGAAAACTCAAGAAAACCTAACGAAAAGTATCCTAGGTTTTTATTACAAAAATTAAAAAAATCTAAAGGAAGTGTCCGTCAAGTGCTGTAGAGTGCCTAGGTTTTTTTTAATTTAAGAAATAAACTGAAAATTTCAGAAATTTTCGGTTTATTTCTTAAATTAAAAAAAAACCTTACGGCAAATAAGAGGGATTAACAACTCCTCTCTTAAATAATAAAAAATAAAAAAAAATCTCCATTTTTTTAAAACAACTGTATCAGTTTTAATTTTAAGTAAATTGTTTTAGAAAAGTAAAATTTTAAATTGTGGCTTTTTTTATTTTGTATTTTTAAGAATTATTATCTATTAAAATTACAATTTAAAACTTCAAAAAAAGATTTGATATCTCAAAAAGGACTACTCGTATTTTAGTAATAAATAAGAAAATATTTTCACTTCCTTTTCCTTTTCCTTTTCTAAGATTTTTCAAAGAAATAAATTGAAATTTATGATCTCTGTTTGGTTTATTGTATGATACTTTTTTCGGATATACCTTGGTAGGCATTTCGTGACCTTAGTGAGAAAAAAAATCCTAAATGAAACAAATTTCAGAATTTTGAATTGAAATACAAGGTAATCAGCTGAAATTTTGTCCCATTTAAATCTCAAATACTTGTAAAGAACAACACTCTCACAACTAACACAGTTGTTTTCAAAAATTATATTCCAGAACCATTTAAATTGGAAATCAGTGTCACTCTTTGTAGTTTTTTATTTAAAAATGTACTCTTTTTTCATTCTCAATTTTTAGAGATCGATCTTACGTTCTGGTGTTGGTTAGTTTTTAGTTGGTCTTTTCTATTCATCATAAAACTCCTTTAACATTTTTTTTCTTCCATTCAAACAAATTTTTTTTTCACTGTAATTGCTTGGAACTTTTAAAAAGAAAAAACAAGAAAGGAAAAATGAAAAGATAAAAGAAAAAAGTTTACCAAATGTCAAGCTCTTTTCCTTCATACCCTTCCCCCCTAATTGCCTTTGGTGATGCGTAACTTGGAGAGCTTGGGCTTTTCGATAAACGAGTTTCTTGAGGAACAATAATGGATGTTGAAAAATCATCAATTTTGACGTTCCATGAATCATCAAACAACAAATTTTCTGCTTTAAGATCACAATGAACAATATTTAATCCATGGCAGTACTGAAGCCCACATAATATTTGTTGGAAAATAATTCTTGACTGTTTTTCATCAAAACGCCTCGTTGATAAAAGATCTAATAAGTTAATTGATGGCATTATTTCACTGACCAAGTAGTATCGGCTTTTGCTCTCAAAAAAATCATAGAGCTGTACAACGTGGGGGTGGGTAAGGTTTTTCAAAATTGTAAATTTCGTTTTGATCTTGGGATTGTTTAAGTTGATCCTTGTGTTTGTTTTTTGGATCGTTTTCATACAAATGGTTTGTCCAGTTTTTAAATTTGTTCCAATTTTTGCTTTTGTAAAGCTACCAAAGCCAATCGTCTTGGAATAAGAATAATTTTTTTTTAAATACTTTACTTTGGTTGAAGTTGATCCTGTTTTGAGGGATGACATCTTTTTAAAAGATCAATAATTAGTGTTCCTTTTGAGACAATTATGAAAAAATGATTTTTTCGAATAGAACCAAAGACAAGAATAGCACAAAAATTGTAGTCACTTTAAATACTTGACAACACTTTTGTTTTTTTGAAATTGTTCCAAATTTTGAAAGGAATTAAAAGATCCAAATTCAATAGCTTTCAATTTAAAAAGTTTTAGAATTCAAACTTTTTAAAAATAAACATTTAAAAAGTACAATGTGTTTTTGGTTTTCAGATAAAAGAGTTTCAGGTTATTGAAAGTTTACAAATAGTTTAATACAGATAACTTTCAATATTTTCTATTAAAATTCAAATAATGTTATCTTTTGTTGATTTTATTTTTTTTTACCCTTTTTTGGCCTAGATAACAGTTTGTATCAAGTATTTGAAATTTGAAAAAATATGAAAGAATATCAGAAACTGAAATCTTGCAGAATGTCAATCTGATAGTTCGAAAAAGTCTTGCAAGTATTTGTATGGATTGCGCTATTCTTGTTGTTTTTTTCTTTGGTTTGTGGATTTAAAGTTTCTGTAAGTTAATTTTAGATTTATAAAAGAAATTTTTTTTTAAAAAGGAAAATATTTTTTTTTAAAATTTAATTAATATTTTTTTTTGGGTACTGGTACTTAAAGAACATTTGTAATAATATTCATTTTATTTTTATTGTTGGTTTTTTTATAAAAGCATTTATATTTCAAGAAATGGATTGGAATTTGTCGTCTCTTTTCGTTTGGATGGTGACTTTTGTAATTGTATATATGAGTTTATTTAACAGGTGAACAAAGAATTCTAAGTAAAAGGAATTTCACAATTAATAATGAAATATTGGCTGTTATTTAATCTCAGAGAAATTTTGTTGAAGAGTCTTCAATTACCGGGCCCCAAAAAAAAATCCTTTTTTTGAATAAAATACAAAACAAAAAAAAATGTATCAAATAATTTGAGACTTCACGATCATGATACTATTTTTTCAGAAACAAATCAAATATTTTATAAATAAACTCTTTATAATGACTTTAATTATAATAAACACTATTGGTTAATAAAAGATCTTTTATCAAAAAAAATATTAAAGATATTTTTCAATTTAAGTTGAAAAATTACACGTTTTAGAGGTTCAAATAAGATTTGTTTTTATTTTCAAATTTTAAAGTAAAAAATTTGAATAATTTTTTGCTTCTATCTAAGATGCTATTTTATTATATTTCAAAAGGATTTTAAATCCAATTAATATCTTTCAAATATGGAATCAATTATTTGGATTATTAAAGAATTATTTTTTCTTTTAAATTGGAAAAAATATTTATTCTTTGATTTTCCGTTAGGTTTTTTTTAATTTTTCAAACAAACAGAAAATTTTAATAAATTTTCAGTTTATTACAAAAAGTAAAAAATCATCTAGGAAACTTTTGTTAGGTTTTCCAGAATTCAAAAGAATTGAGTAAAATCAAATATATTTTACTTAATTCTTTTAAATTCTGGAAAATTACCTCCTGTTTTCTTGAGTTTTATGTTTAACAAATAAAACAGAAAACCTCAAGAAAACCAAAAAAAAAAAAAAAAAACGAGAACGATTTTCTAAATAAATAGAAAAGTTAAAAAAAACTAACAAAAATCAATAGATTTTCCAAATAAAATAGAAAACCTCAAAAAAACCTAGGGCACTTAAAAGATAAAACAGAATACATCAAGAAAACAGCAGTTAGTTTTTTTTTTAATTTTAGAAATAAACCGAAAATTTCAGAAATTTTCGGTTTATTTCTTAAATTAAAAAAAACCTAGACACTCTATGGCACTTGACGGACACTTCTGTTAAGTTTTTTTTAATTTTTTCCAAATAAAAAGAAAATTTATGAAATTTTTGTTCATTTAAAAAAGGTAAAAAAATCTAAAATACTCGAGGTAGTTTTTTTTTAATTTAATGAAATAAACCAAAAATTTACAAGAAATTTTGGGTTTTTTTAAAAATTAAAAAAAATTGTGGTTAACTTTTCTTGAGTTTTCTATTTATTTAAAATCAATAAATTTGACAAATAAAACAATAAAACTCAATAAAAACTAGGGCACTTAAAAGATAAAACAGAATACATCAAGAAAACCGCTGTTAGGATTTTTTTTAATTTTAGAAATTAAAAGAAAATTTAGTAAATTTTCTGTTTATTTCAAAAATTGAAAAATATCTATGATACTTTCAAAATTTAGCATCGGGTATTTTTTCATCCGATATTTGAGTTTTTTTAAATGAGTACGAGTGTTTTCAAAACTTTTAGTTATTGTCTTTTCAAAAAAATGTCTTAAAGTTGAATTTAAAAGAAAATTCATTGTCATATCCATTTAAAAAAATTTTTTTACACCAAAACCGACCTTTTTTTTAAGATTAGAGACTTTTAAAAATCGTGGTACTCGTAAAATCAATAAATATAATAGCTTGAAGATTTTTAAGAAATGGAATGTTAATAATATTGTGAATAAACTTGATTAACAAGAATGGCATGATAATTGAAGTAATATTTTTGTCTAACTTGGAATTTTCAATTTTATTTTTTCATATTAGTGATGTACATATAGATTAATTAAAACTTATTTCTAGAGAGAATAATAGTTTTCATAACACTAGATAACAAAAGTACAAAACAATTCTATTTGTTTTCATTGGGTATCATTTATAAATAAAAGCAGTAATAAATAAAAAATATTCATTTTTTTTATTTCGTCATTAAATATCATTTATGGATTTCTGCTTAAATGTCTAGCTACAAAAGTAGTATTAAAAAAAGTAATGATTTTAAAGTCACTGTTGCAATTGATTTTGGAACTTCAAGATCTGGGTTTTGTTTTCAAATCAAAGGTGACAATACAAAACGAGGGATGTTTAAAAATAAAAGCGAAAGTAAAATGGATAGCTCGATTTTGATTCAAAAATCAAAAAAAGGAGATGTTATAAATGGTTCTAAATTAGTCAAACTGATCGAATTTGGAGAACCAGCAGTAAAAAGATATCTTGAAATGTACGAAAAAAAATTATCAAAGAAAAAAGAAAACGAAAACAAAAAAGAAAAAGAAAAAGAAATAGAAAAAGAAATTGAAAAAAAAAAAGAAAAAGGAAAAGGAAAAGGAAAAAAAAAAGATAAAGGAAAAGGAAAAGAAAAAGGAAAAGGAAAAGAAAAAGGAAAAGGAAAAGGAAAAGAAAAAGGAAAAGGAAAAGGAAAAGGAAAAGGAAAAGAAAACAGAAAAAAAAAAAAAAAAAAAAAAAGAAATAGAAATAGAAAAAGAAAAAGAAATTGAAAAAAAAAAAGATAAAGGAAAAGGAAAAGAAAAAGAAAAAGGAAAAGGAAAAGGAAAAGGTAAAGGTAAAGGCAAAGGAAAATCAAAAGAAAAGGAAAAGGAAAAAAATAAGAAAAAAAAAAAAAAAGAACAAATATTGGACGAAGGAAGTAACCGATGGGAATTGTTCCAATTTTATAAAATGCGCCTTTATCAAAAAAAGAAGATGTGTACTTCATACACTGGGAAGAAATTTAAAATAACATCGGTAATTACCTTTGTCTATAAATATTTTCTTTCAGAACTAATGAAAACACTTTCTGACATTAGGGACAGTGAAAAGAAATTCAAAAAGAAGGATATTTTTTGGGTATTAACAGTACCAGCTATTTGGAAGGAAAATGCAAAACACAATATTCGAAAATGTGCCAAAAGGGCTGGAATGATTGACAGTGTGGATTCCAAATCTCTTATTTTAATACGAGAACCAGTAGCCGCAGCCATTGAAGTATTTTATGGCAATTACCAAATCCAAAACTTGGATCAGTTAAAACCAGGGAAAATTATGATTTTAGATGCGGGATCAGGTACAATTGATATAACAATTTTGAAAATTGTAAAAAAAGATCAGCAAACTAATGTAATTCTCTTTTTATTCTTGGTTTTGATTTCCAATCTGAATTTCATCAATCAATTCTATTAAAAATTTTTTTATAAATAATTGCGAGTCCACCAATTGAGTGTTTGCTTTTATATACTTTTTTACCTCGAACCAATAATTATTAAAATAAATTTTATTAATTAATTTAGTTTCTCTATATTAGTAATAAACCCCAATTCAAAATTTTTAACAAACCAAAATTCAATTTGTGACATAAAAAAACTTTATTAATCAATTCTTGAAGATTTACCTAATTAGAACCATTCATTAATTGAAATGTTAACAATTGTTTATAAATTACAATACAAACAAAACTAAAAATAAATAATTATCAATACTAATAAATTATCGGTGTGTTAAAAATTTTGGAGAGAGCAAAACAAAAAAATGCATCATTGTTAAATTTGTTTAAATTCTATTAACAATTATTGATCATTCAAATGGTTAGATATAAATCAAAGGATTTTATTTGGTTTTTCTGTTTTGAAGAACTCAACTTTAAAATTTTATCAACTTCTTGAAAAAAATATGGAGAGAACTGAAAGAATTTAGTTAATTGAAAAAATGAAATGAAAACAAAAACAAAAAGATGAAAAAATGATTTTCATAATTTACAAAAAGCAAAATTATATCCAATTTGAAGGAAATTGTATTATTGTGATTCTTTTAGCTGTTTTAAGTGTGTGAAAAATTTTGAATTTTAGTTTCGATCAATATTATTTTTTATTTGATAAATTGATATTTTTTGGATTTTATCTTCCAAGTCAAGGTCACAAACTTTTAGTGATCCAATTTTTAATTCAAAAAAAGTTTCAGAGCACACATTTTTTTTTTTTTTCCAAAAAATGGAACCATAACATAAAAAAAAAAAAAAAATTTTTTTTAAATTTAATTACATATTTCATTAAAATAAAATTTTATTGTTTTTTTTTTCGTTTTTTTCCCTCTCTACATTTTCTTCATATTGGGAAGAGGAGTTACAAAAGAAAATATCATGAAATTACTTTCTGATATTTAGATACTAAAACACGAAAGTACAAGTAACCTGTAAAGAAAAAAGAAAAATTATAGGCAAAAAATACCAAAGGTTTAGAGAAAAGTTAAAAAAAAAAAAAAAAGAAAAAAGAAAAGTAAAACAATTAAAAAACAACACTCAAATGAACACTCATGATTAATTAACAAATTAAATTAAATTAATCAAAGGTGTTTTAATTGTTGTTTTGGGAGTACTTAATTCAAGATAGAATTGTTTTTGATTTTGATTTTTTTTTACTTTTTTCCTCAATAAACCCTTTTGCTTTTGATTTTATTTTCTTTTTTTGTTTTTTTCTTGTCAATTTTTGTTTTTTTCTTTTTCAACATAAAAAATATTTGTAGACCCTTTCCATGAATAATGGTAAAATCATAGATTTTACCACTTAAATTTTCTTTAAATAAATAAAATAAAAATGACATCTAGAGTTGTTATTTACACTTTTTCAATAATAGAAAATATTTAATTTTTATTTTTTTTATTTTCATAAAATAAATTCTCAATAGTTACAAATTTGTTTACCAGCACAGGGCGGTGAGTTAGGATCAAAAAATGTTGATGACCAATTTAAAAAGAATCTTAAAATATTTCTCCAAATAGAACAAAAAGACCCTTTACCAATTTCATTTTTACAAACGTTTAAGAAGTGGATGATTACAAAACATCGCGCAACCATGAAGTATAAATATTCCAAAGAAAAACCCAATAAGAAGATTCCGATATATAATTCATCCAAAAATAAACCGTCACTGTCTTCGTTAATTAAAAAATGGAATAACGATAAGTATGAGGGGCATAAAGAATATATAGGGAAATCGTTGTTACAATCAAAAAATTCAATACTGATCAAAGAGACAATGGTTTTTGGATTTTTTGAAAAGCCAATCTCCGAAATCATCAAATGGATTAAAATTATTTTTAACAAAAATAAAGAACTGCTTTCCGATTTACATACAATTGTCATGGTAGGTGGTTTTTCAACTTCAAATATTTTATACAAAAGTATTAAAAGGGAATTTCACAAGAAAAAGGTGATCTTAGCGGTAAACCCTGAAAGGGCTGTTTTATACGGTGCAGTTACTTATGGTGACATGGACGAAAAAAGAAGAAATGAAATTTTTCCTTCCAGACCTTTAGCTTTTGGGATCGGGTATAAAATTTTAACCTATTTTAACCCTTTTGTTCACCCAAAAAATAAAAAAATTGTAAAAAATGGTATTTGTTATGCAAAGGATGTTTATAAACCATTAATACAAAAAAATGTTCCAATAATGAATGAAAAGGTAATATATCCTTTCGATTTTTTATCTTTTTTTATTTATTTATATCTTTTAGTTGTTGAACAAGCTATTAAATAGTTTATAAGATTACTTTTACATGTTTTGTTTCATTCTTACTCAAATGAACTAATTTACTTTCTTTATACCATTATTAATCTGAAAAGTTTTATTTTAAGTTAATTCTTCAACATTTTAGGGAACTTTTTTTTTCATCAATTTATTAATCATTAGTATTTTTGATTATTATGATTAATAATTTTTTTTCAATTTTTACCCTTTTTAATTTTCAAATAATTATATTAAAGTTATTTCCAAAAAAGTTGGGATAAATTTAATTTAAATTATCTTTATTAGACTCAAACTTCATATAAATATTTAAATATAAACTAGATTTCAAAATTTTTGACCCACTTTATAATGTTAATTGGAGTTGTTTTGAGGGTTTATCCCATATTCTAATCAAAAAAATATTTTCAAATTTTTGGAACAAGAATCATTTTTTTCTATTTTAATAAATTTTTGTTTTGTATTTCTAAATTTCTTTTTTTTTTTAATTTTTTTTTCTTTTTATTCTTCAACTTTTTTTCAAACAAAAAAAAATTTGCAAATTTTTGTTTTGCATTTTCTTTTAAAAAAATTTTTTGAATCTGGTAGTTTTTTTTTTTGATTTTTGATACTTTTTTTTTTACAAAAGATTATGTGGAAAAAAAAAAGATCTTCGAAAAAACAAATAATTACTTACAAAATTGAGACAAAATAGTTTTTTTTAATGAATTTAATTATTCATAAAAAATCTTCTTGTTAAAATTTTTTTCTGTGAAAGTTCAGTAATAAAAAATCGGTAATGCTCATTTCAAAAAATTGGAACTCACTTTTTTTTTTCTTTTTAATTTTTCTGCTTGTTTTTTCAACCAATAAAAATTTGGAACTTGCTCGATTCCAAAATATTTTTTTTTTCTTTATCACCTAAATTACTAATTTAACTTTAGTAATCAGAGTGAGTGCCTTAGAGTGCCGTAGAGTGCCT
The DNA here is from genome assembly GCA_027625915.1 of Anaeramoeba flamelloides. NCBI lineage: Eukaryota > Anaeramoebidae > Anaeramoeba > Anaeramoeba flamelloides. The sequence continues at coordinate 1,621,672 of JANTQA010000032.1, read as the reverse complement.
AGGTTTTCTTGAGTTTTCTATTTATTTGTAAAATCTATCGATTTTCGTTAGGTTTTTTTGAGTTTTCTATTTATTTGTGAAGTGTTCTAGGTTTTTTTACTTTTTGAAATAAACAGAAAATTTATTAAAATTTTCTTTTTATTTCAAAAAGTAAAAAAAACCCAACGAAAATCAATAGATTTTCTGTTTATTTCAAAAAGTAAAAAAACCTAGAACACTTCACAAATAAATAGAAAACTCAAAAAAACCTAACGAAAATCGATAGATTTTACAAATAAATAGAAAACTCAAGAAAACCTAACGGCGCTTTTACAGAATTCAAAAGAATAGAAATAAATCTTTTATTTTATTCAATTTTTTTAAATTCTGGAAAAGCTAACTGCGGTTTTTTTTTTACTTTTTGTTTTGTTTCAAAAATCTACTGATTTTCTAAACAAAAAAAAAAATTAAAAAAAACCTAACGGTTGTCAGAGGATCTTTGATCACTCCCTACAATCAATAAAAATAATAAAAATAAAAAAAATGATATTATTTTTTCTAATTTATATGTACTAAAAGTGAAAACCAAAAAATAAAAAAAAATTAAAACAGTAAAATATTAACAAAGAAAAATTTCTAATATATTATTACAAAACTAAAATAACAAAAAATTATATAAAAACAATAGATCAATCAAGAAAAAATATTTCTAAAGGGAAAGAATTTACGTCTAGAGATCTATCAAACAGATCAATTTCTGAAAGCGGATGAAACATATTTTGTTGATGATACAAATTTTTTCCGCAAATTTGGACATTTGGAAATACATAATTTATCGAAGAATAAAAATGGTATTGAAATTATTCTTAATTTTAATTTTAAAAATGATTTATTGACAATAAATGGTCAATGTCAAGAAACGGGCAGTTTTATTACCGCGGATATCAAATATAATACAACAAATATAAATAAAAATGTGAATATAAATACAATCAATAAATCCGTTTCCCATTCGGAATCGAGTACTGAATCTAGTTCCGATCTCGTTTCTAGTTCCAATTCCAATTCCAGTTCGGGTTCCAGTTCTAGAACATCGAATAATTCGACTTCAAATTCTTCTTCTGAATCGAACAATAGTCCTATCACATATTCTGATGAAAGCTCTTTAATAAATTCTAATTCTGATTAAAATTGTTTTTATAATACAAAATAATAATAATAATAATAATAATAATAATAATAATAATAATAATAATAATAATAATAATAATAATAATAATAATAATAATCATCATCATCATCATCTAAATTTATAAATGTATGACAATTTATACAAAAATGTCTTGAAGAATTAAAAATGTGCTGAATTTTCAAAACTATTCAGATTAGGATTGCAAAATATATTTAAATTTAATTTAAAATTATTTTAATTTATTTATAATTATTTATTTTTTAAAAAAAAAATATGACGGTTAGAAATTTTAAACTGGTTATAAATGAATACCAAATATTAAATATGATCTTATATACCCCATTGATCATTTATATCTTTAGATAAAGATAATTTCATAGTCATTAACATTATTATCATTATTATTTAATTTTGATAATTAATTTAAAACTTTTATCTATTACTAAAAAAAAATTTAAATTTGAATTTAAATATTATTATACCGATGCTATTTATTTTAAATATCTTAAAAATCTCTTACTATTTTGTAAAATAGATTTATTTAATGTTCAAATAATCTAAAGATAGATATTCTAAATATATTCTTCTCATTTCAAAGAGGTGCAGTTTTAACAAATAAAAATAATACATTCCACATATTTCAACTAATATTCAATTAATAACAAATTTTCAATTTTTAAATACAAAATCATTTTTTCTAATTTAATCAATTTTTTTGCTTTGTTTTTTTTTTGTTTTTTTTCTTCTTGATTTTTTTCTCATTTTTCTTTTTTCTTTTTTTAAATTTTTTTTTAAAGAAAATTTGAAAAAAAAAAATGTTTGAAACTCCAAATTAAAATTACGAAAAATGAGGTTTGGTAATTTCTGAATGTTAATACATTTACTATTAAAAAATTTGATTGTTAAACAATTTTTATTTCCTCAAGAAATTGAAACATTTTACATGAGATGTCTCCAATGAAAAGTGCCCAAAAAATTACTTGGAATTTTTTTTTTTTTGAAATTTATGGTTTGTAAGGGCTTTTATTTTATGATTATCGACCATAATAGAAAATTTATTATTTCTCGTATTTCTAAACAAACTAAGTTTGGTTGATTCTTAAAAATCAAGTGAATTTTTCATTTTTGGCTGTGCCACTTTGTGTGAAATGGAGTTTAATCATAAAATCTGGATTTCGAAATTAAAAAAAAATAATTATTTCAATTATTTTAAAAAAGAAAAATCTCATTACTAATATTAATAGTAAACAAGATTTCCATATTGTTGTCAGTTATAGTAGATAATAAAACTATGTTTGAATCTTTTAATAAATTTTCTAAATACAAGTTAAGGAATTTAGTAAGTATCAGAGAATGCTGAAGGGTGTTCTAGGTTTTCTTAATGTTTTCTATTTGATTCGTGAAGTGTTCTAGGTTTTTTTGAGGTTTTCTATTTTATTTGGAAAATCTATTGATTTTTGTTAGGTTTTTTTTACTTTTTGAAATAAACAGAAAATTTTAATAAATTTTCCGTTTATTTCAAAAAGTAAAAAAAACCTAGAACACTTCACAAATAAATAGAAAACTCAAAAAAACCTAACGAAAAGATATTGATTTTCTAAATAAAAGAGAATATATGAATATAAGTTAGTAACTCTATAGCACAGGAACTAATTTTTATTTTTACTTTTTATTTTTTTTTTTTTACTAAAAAGATAATTTGTTCTAATATATTTCTTTGATCAAGTTCAACTCATATTTGAAGATTATTATTTCTAATATTCCGATAAATTCTTATATTTGTTGATTCTTTAAAAAAATAATTTGTTTTTTTGTTTCTATTTATTTGGAGAGATGTATGATCAAAAGATCGAAGTTACTGTTTCAGAACCACTAGATTTTATTATCTGTTTTATATGCTAATGTAACTTTAAAAGTATTAGAAATCAAAGTATAGCTTTTCTTTAAATAATTCAAAAAGGCTATTTAGATGAGGCCAGAAGAAAAGCAAGAAATTATTGTTATGGTTGAAAAAGTAAAAAAAAAAAAACAAATCAAATTATGAAATAATATAAAAAAAAACACACTCGCAAAAAAATTAGTATTAGTAGAGGTTTTTAATAATGAATTGGTAAAAAATATTAAAAATACAATTTTATTGATTGAATTAATAACACCCAAAATCACGTTCACAATACATTTTGGTTAATTTAGTTTCATTTTATAATCGATCATTAATGTTCATTTGTGTTTGAATTGTTTGATTGTTATCATTTCTTTTTTCTTTTTGATCTTTCTTTCTTTTTAAAACTTGATATTGCTTACCTTTGCTTTTTATTTTTTATTTACACGTCACTCATAATCCAATGTTCCAGTGTATTTCAGTATTAGTAAGTAATTCGCTGATCTTTTTCCTTTTTAATTCTTCTTCCCGGTATAAAGATGATTCATACAGAGGGAAAATGGAATCATAATAATAATAATAATAATAATAATTTCTTTTTGACGGTACCTTACCACTACAATTGAGTTTCGATATAATTTGATATTATTTAATTTTCTGTCTTCAAAAATAAATAAATCTTTCTATATTATTTCATATAGTATAATCACAAAAACAATTTATTCAAAAAAAAATAATTCGTTTTTCAAATTTTATTTTTTAAGTTTAGCATTGAATCATACCAATTTTTTTGTTGTCTAGAATTGACAAAAGAAATTATTAAAGATTTTGAATTTAATTGGTTCATTATCAAAATTGGAAATTTTTTTGTTTTAGAATTAGAATTTATTGTGAATTCTAATTTTAATTCTATTGATAAATTACTATCTATTAAAAGAAATGATGAAGGGTCAACAGTATAAGAGGGGGGTTTGTTTTGATATACTACGAAGAAATTTTTTTTTAAAACCAAAAAACGTTTTACCCATGACAGGGGGTTTTTACTGTTTTCTTTTGGGATAAAGCCATAACCTTCTTTAATAACTTCTGTATTCCAAATTGTTGACCAAATATTGTTATTTGGATTTTTTTCTTTATTATTTGAATTATTAACCGTATTATTATTATCTTTAATATTAACTGTATTATCATTTTCATTATGGATATTTGACAACAAGTTTGGAAAGGCTTGTTTAATTTCCATTGATAATGATTTAAAATTATTGATTAAATCGGTTATTTGTGCATTTCTTTTTATTAATCTATGAAAACATTTTTTTAATAAATTGAGTTTTGGTATTGGTTTTAATTGATTTAGATCAGTTTTTAAAAATGTATAAAAAGTCTGATTGATTTTATTTTTTAAAATTTTGTATTTAACTTCGCCATTATTACTACTACGACTAGTATTGCTAGAATTATTTTTAAAAATATTTTTAATAAATAATTGATTGTCTTTAAAAGAGAAATTAGAAATTGTTTTTAAATATAGAGTTCTATTGGAAAAGTTTTTAATTATTAGTTGGTTAATTGGTTTTGTATATTGGTCTTGAACTATAGTTGTACCTTTCGCAAAGATTTTACAAATCTTGGAAAAAAATTTTAAATTTGATTTCATCTTTTTACTAATTTCGTAATCAATAATTTCTTATTTATTTGGATTTTCTATTGCTTGACAAAAAAAATAATTGAAAATAAATTTCCCAATAATAATAAATTTATGATCAGGTGATTTAATTTCTAATAAATTGTTTATTTCTGTGCAAATAAACAAAATTTCATTTGGTAAATTTAAAGAGTAATTTGCATCCATATTTATATTATTGCTACTAGTGTAATTATTATTATTATTATTATTATTATTATTATTATTATTATTATTATTATTATTATTATTATTATTATTATTATTATTATTATTATTAATGTTGTTATTATTATTATTGTCATTGTTGTTGTTGTTGTTGTTGTTGTTGTTGTTGTTGTTGTTGTTGCTGTTGTTGTTGTTGTTGTTGTTGTTGTTGTTGATTTTGCTTCTGTTTCTGTTGCTATTGCTGCTGCTGTTGTTGTTAATGGTGCTTGAATTAAAGATTTGAGTGAGAAATTTTGATAAATAAGTACAAATATTTTGAATATTTACATCTAATGTTTTATAATTTGGTAAATTATATGTGTTTGTATCAAAAGTAATATTTTTAATACAAATTTCTTTAATAATTGGCCCAACAGTTTTTTTTAAATAATTTTTTCCATAATAAGTAAAAAAATCAATAAAAAAATTTGAAAATAAATCATCCTCATTATCATCACCATCATTAACATCAGTATAAAAATTATTTTGAATTGATAAATCTAAATTAGAAATATTTTGTAAAAAATATTCGATTTTATAACAAACAAAATATTTTATTATCGATTTTAATAAATTAAATTTTTGAATGAATTTAAAAAACTTTTGACTAAATCTCTTTTGAAAAAACAATTTTTCTTTTTTGTTAGTTTTCATTTTTAAAAAATAGTCTAAAATACCAATTATTAAAATAAAATCTTTTTCTAAAATGGAACCATTGTTGTTGCTATTATTATGTGTGTTGTTGTCTTTGTTGTCATTATTATCATTGGAATTATCATTACAGTTGTTGTGTTTATTATTTTTGTTATTTTCATTGCTGTTTTTGTTTTTGTTATTATTATTAATTTCATCGTCATTGTAGTTGTTCTTGAAATGATCTTTTTTACTTAATAAAATTAATTGATTAAAAAAATTATTTGGGTTTTTTTTTAATTCAATAATATGATTATTAATTTTTTGTAATCTTTTCTCTCCTAAAATTTTTTCTAATTTATAATGTAATAAATAACTTTGTGATTTTTGATTGGATTGGAAAATGATTTTTTTAATAATTAGTTCAGAATCATTGATAAATCTTTTATTCAACATTTTATTAAAAATTGTTTCAATATTTTTGAAATTGGGTATTTTATTAATTTTGGGAATTAATATTTTAAAAATTGTTTGCTGTAAAATTCTAGAATAAAATTGAAAAATGTCTTCATTCAATATTATTTTTTTTTTTTTTTTCTTTTTTGTTTTTGGATTTATTGAATTCCATTTAAATAATTTTTTTTCATACAACAATTTATAAATACTATTTGAGAAATATTTCAAAAATAAACTTGTAAATAATAAACAATCTAATTCATGAGATATTTTTTTTACAAATATTTTATTTTTTTTTGTTTGGGTCTTTTTATTGTTGCTGTTAATGCTATTATTATTATTTGTGTTAGTGTTATTAATGTTGTTGTTATTGTTGTTATTATCGTTGTTATTGATATTATTGATGTTCTTGTTGTTTGGGCAAAATTCTTTCGAAAGAAAATCAATCAATTTATCTTTTATTATAAAAATAGAATTAATATCAATCCAATTAATTTCAGATTTTATTAAATTAAAAATTTTCTCTAATTTCTGGTGATAATTGTTTGGGTTTTTTTTTAATTTTAGATTTGATTTAATATTATTTTTAAATTTATTTAATATCACTTCATTAATCAAGGAATGATCTTTTTGAAAAGAGAGTTTAATTATGTCCTTTAAAAGATTTTTTATTTTAATAGAGAATTCAATTTTTGATTCTTGAGAATGTGAAAAATAATGACAAATTTGATAATTTAATAATTCTGTCTCATTTAATAATTGGAAGGTTGATTTAATTATTATATTTAATTGCTGTAGTTCTTCTATTTGAGTTTTTTTTTTTTCATTAATAATTTGAATTGGGAATGTTTTATTTGATTTTTTTTTTGAATGTTAGATTCTCTAATTATTTGTGATTGCTTTTCGTTTCTTTTTCTTTTTTTCATTAATTTCAAATATTTATTTTTTAAATGTAATAATTTATTTACTTGATTTTTTTTGAATTTTTTTTTTTTGGGGCTATTTAAATTTAATTTTAAATTTTGTTTTAATGCCACATTTTGTTTTGATGTTATATTTTTTTTTTGCTTTGGATTTATTCTTTTTTGTTGTTGCTTTAGGAGATAATTTCTTTTTATTAGTTTACTATTTGTTTTTTTTTTTGAGGAAGACTATTATCAAGAGCTGATTGTGCTTGTTTTAGAAGTTCTTCAATTGACTGATCATCAGCAAAAAGATTAAAATTTTCTTTTTTTGAATTCTGTAATAAATTTTTGGTTTTTTTTGCGGGTGTTCTTAGGTTATTTAAATTAAAATCTTTTTCAAATATTTCGTAATTTTTATTTTTGCGAACTTGAAACTTGAGATCTTTTTCAATTTCAGTATTCTTTTTTTCTTCCATTTTTTTATTTCCGTTTATTTCTTCAATGTTTGTTGGGATACTTGACAATCTATGACTGATTCGTAAACAGTTTTTTTCATCTGAAATTTCATTTAAAAGTGACCCTATTGAGATCCCGAGTCGTAATTTTTTTGCTTTGTTAATTAATTCATTAACGTTTTTGTTTAACTTGGAAATTTCAAAGCTATGACTTCTTGTTTGTTTGAAAGTTTCTGGCAGTGAGCTTTTAAAACTATCAGAACGTATCTTAGAATCTGTGTTCAAGATAGCACTATTATATCTCTTTTTTTTAGTGGAATCATTTTTCGTTTTTCTTCTGTAAGGAAAATTCTCGAATTGTTTCTGTCTTGTTTTGAGAATTTGCCCATTGTTTCTTTTGAAGTTCCGATCAAATGTTTTTGTTTCTTCTTCAACAGATAATGGGCTTTTGGAATTATTTAAATCCCCTGTCAGCGTTTGCAAATTGGGTAAGAAAGATCTTGATGAATGATCTCTTTTTTGAGATTTAATTTGGTTTGTACGAAGATTTTTATCATTCGGAAAAGAAAAGGAAGAACCAAGAAAAGAATCACTATTTATTTCTTCAAGTAGTTGATCTAAATCTTTTTCAAATTTTATTGGTTGATTCTTTTGGAAGAATTCTTTTTCTTCTTCTTGTTTTTGTTTTTGTTTTTGTTTTTGTTTTTGTTCTTGTTCTTGTTCTTGTTCTTGTTCTTGTTCTTGTTCTTGTTTTTGCTCTTGCTCTTCTTCCTTTTCAATAGAACCTTTTTGGAAATTAAGTTCATTTGTAGCCTCGATGGTTGTATTTAATAGATCAGACAAAAGACTGTCAATGTCCTTTTAAAAAAGAAAAAGAAGTGGTTTGTTTTTGGAGGTAATTTTGTTTTTTGTTATTTTTGTGGGAATAAATATTTTTTTTTTTTATTTTTAAACAGCCATGAAGGCGATTTTAAGGAATTTAAAAGCAACACGATCGTTTTTTAATCTCAATTATAGATCTATTTTCTTTCATACCAAAATAAGTTGTTGGAAAAGCTTTGAAAGATGACATAATTTACAAAATTATTTTCTTTTTGAATGAAAGTGAAATATGATTTTTCTTGACTTTATATTGGTTTTGGAAAAGGAAACAAAACAGAACGGTGAAAGAAAAAAATTACTTGAGTCATTTCAGTCAAAGGGAAATCTGAGAAAAAAAAAGTTAAAAAATGAAATTTTTTTTAATTTTAATTCACTTTTGGGATTGTGTTAAATTTTTACAAAATTCCAAATTAGAAACTAATAATAAGACAATTTATGAATTTGTGAATATTTATTTATGTACATTAATACAATTCTTTTGGGGTTGAGACTCAGTATCACTTTTAAGGTATAAAATTTAAAAAAAATTCTGTCACAAAAAAACCTCAAATAAAGACTTCATAATTGGAATTATTATTTTACTAATTATTTCCTAGAATCTGAATTGTTGAGCCTTAAGGGTTACGTTACCACCCTGCAGCATGTCTATTTGTTGTGTTATATTATTCACTTCTCAAAAAGATTTTTCATTCTGAAGAAATTGGATCAAAAAATTTACTTATTCCAAAAGTTAAAACCAAAATCAACAAAAAAAAAATATTCAAATAGAAATTTTATAAAGGAAAATTAAAAAAAATATTACTTTAAGGGATTTTCAAAAACAAATTCAATTTTGAAAACATTTCAAACTTGTAAAAATAACTGAAAAAAATATTACGAACAACCAGGGAAATTATTTGTGATTTTAGATTTAAAATGGAAATTATATAACATAAAAACCAATTTTTGTTAGGATAGAAAAATTGTGATAATAGTATAATTATTTTTGATTTTTTGGTAAAGAAATTCTAATAGATAAATATAACTGAATTCTAGAACTCTTTCATGAATATTTTTATCAACAATTTCGCTGTTTTCACTTCAAAACATAGCACTTAATGTTTGAATTTTTTTTTAGGTAATTGAGTAAAAGGTGATTAAATATTTCAATTGAAAACCTATAAATAGCATTTCTTTGTGTATAGAGACCATCTTGTTAACCTAAAAGTTATCAATTTTGGATTTGGGAAAAAATAAAATGAAAAAATTTATTTAGTGAAATTCAATAACGATTCATAATGAGCATGATATTAATCAGCTAAGAAGGAAAATAATAAGTATCTACACCTGATATCTTTTTTTCAAATTTCAAGTATTATAAAACCTTAAAGGTATTTAAAATATTGAACTGAGTATTTGACTGTTTCTTAAACTAAACTCCATTTCACTCAAAGTTCCCCAGCTAAAAATGAAAAATTCACGTCATTTTTAAGAATCAACCAAACTTAGTTTGTTTATAAATATGAGAAATAATAAAATTCATATTAGGGTCCATAACCAGAAAAGAAAACTTTGAACAAACCATAAATTTTCAAAAAAAAAAAAAATGTTAAAAAATTTTTTGGGGACCCTTTTAATTAAACTTCTCTAGCAAAATTCTCAATTTCTTTAGTAAATTAAAATTTTTTACACTAAGATTTTTTCCTTGTAAATGTATGAATTTTAAAAGAACATACAAATCATAACTTTTCTTAATATTAATTTGGAGTTTCAAACATTTTATTTTTAAATTTAAAAATAAAAACAAAAAGAAAATATAAAAAAATTCCAAAAAAATGTTTTTATCGATGAAAGTGAATCAAATGATGAAGAAAGCGAAAATTCCAATTTTGGTCACCAAAATGACATGTAATTGGAAAGTGTAATGGATGAGGATGGGGATGAGGAAGAGGAGGGTAAAGAGGTAAAATATTAAGAAATACCAGTACACAAATTCATTTTATTGGCCAGAAGTGGCTTATATCGGGCAATGTTTGATTACGTTAATGAAAAAGATAACATAAATAAAATTCAAGATTATACAAATAAATCTTTCGAAAGCTTGAAAATATTAATCAAATATTTTTATACCAATTCAATTGAATTGACAGTAAACCAAGACCCAAAATTAATTGTTGATGAATTATCTGATGCTGGTGAATATTACCAATTAAATGAGAAATTTTCTTATAAAAATGAATTATTGAAAATTAAAAAGCAATTTGATCTTAATTAATTTGGGATTTTTGATATTTTCAATTCTTATCTTTTTTCATTACTTATATATTTTGAATTTAGTTGGTGATTTGGTTGGGTAAATGAATAAGTGAACCAATCATTTAAAAATTAATTGGAATTGGATTTTAAACATTAGAAATAAAAATTGATTAGTATTATTTTTATTATTGGTAAATGTAAATTATACTTTTGATTCATAACAATCTAAAGTATTTTTTAAATATATTAACTCACTTTATAATCTAATTGGAAGTTTTTTGTGAAATTTTATCCAGTATTCTTATGAAAAATTTTTTTCAATTTTTAGATCAGAATCATTTTTTCTTATTTAGGATCAAAATTTTGCTTTTTCAAATTATTCTTTTTCTCTTTGTTTTTTTTCAAAAATTAAATTTGAAAAAAAAATAAATGTTTAAAACTTGAAATTAACATTAAGAAAAGTGAGTATTTGTACGTTCTTTTAAAATTCATACATTTACAAGGAAAAAATCTTTATGTAAAAAATTTTAATTTACTAAAGAAATTGAGAATTTTGCAAGAGTCGCACCAATGAAAAGGTCCCAAAAATTTTTTTAACATTTTTTTTTTTTTTTTTTGAAATTTATGGTTTGCCCAGGTATTTCTTTTATGATTATCGACTCTAATACAAAGTTTAGTTTCACTCGTATTTCTGAACAATCTAAGTTTGATTGATTTCGAAAAATAAAGTAAATTTTTCATTTGTAGCGGGGGGGGGGCTATTTGAGTGAAATGGGATTTATATATATTATAATATTTTCTAAATATACAGTCTTTCCAAGTTTACCATAAAATTTTAAATAAAACAGATTTAAGTTTTCTATTCTTGTTTTCTGTTTTCAAAAAATTCGGAAATAAGAATAGAAAAATCAATTGTGTTTTATTTAAAATTTTATGGTAGACTTGGAACCGCTGTAATTTTTTTTTTAGATTGGTAGTTTTTTTAGTTATACCCTTATCTGAATTTATCCAAAATATCTTATGATTTTATCGATTTTTTATAATTGATAATTTATTTGTATTAGTAACCCTTTCATAATTAATATGAAGTCATCTGAATTCATTCGAACGTGTATTGTAAATGATTTGAGTTTGTTTAGAAATAAATGAGTAATAAATCCAAATAATAAAAGGGAAAGAAAATCTCAGATAAACGTCAATTGCATCTTTTGAATAATAACCTTTTTAAAATTGTATTATTATTTTATTTTTTTAATGAATTTTAAAATTGGATGATAGATACAGTCTTTCCAAGGCTACCATAAAATTTTAAAATAAACAAAATTGATTTTTCTATTCTTATTATCCTATTTTCAAAAAATTCAGAAATAAGAGTTATTTTCAAAAAAAAATTTCAATAAATGAGCTGTTATTCAAATTTCTGGAACATCAAAATAAAAAAAATGTTGAAGACTCATGAAGAACCTCAAAATATTGTTCAAAAAAGGTAAATTTTACAAGATCAATACATATTGCTATTTTTTTTTAGCTTTTTTGGGACTGATAATTTTTTAGTTTTCGAGGGATCTTGAATTTTTTTTTTCAATTTTTTATAATTTGAATAATAGCTCATTTATGAAATTTTTTTTTGAAAATAACTCTTATTTCTGAATTTTTTGAAAATAGGATAATAAGAATAGAAAAATCAATTTTGTTTGTTTTAAAATTTTATGGTAGCCTTGGAACGGCTGTATGTGAATGATCAATTGAGACAAAACATTTTTGTAAATCTATTATATCAATAAAAAAAATATCTTTTGTTGTTGATTTCCCAAATGGTTTTTGAATTTTGTTGTGCTATTAAAGTTGTTGACTTGGGAAATTTTGTAAAGAGCCATTTCATTAACATTAGTAGAGCGAGTGATTAAACATATTTGGTTTAAGACATGATATTAATCGTTTTTTTTTATTTTTGGGTGTGTGTATTCTTTGTGTACAATAAAAAAAAAAAAGTTTGTGATTTGAAAAGCATAAAATTCGATTAAATTTTAGGAAAAAAATATAATAAAAAAGTGGATCTATGAGGAATCGAACCCCAGGCCTCCTCTACGCTAAAGAGACGCTCTACCCCTGAGCTACAGACCCATACATTGAATTCGCTAAAATTAATATAATGTTATTCAATAAAAAATATTCATTAAACACAATTTTCAATCAAATTAATTTACAAATTTTTAAGGAAGAACCGTTATTAATCAATCATTTTCTAAAAAACACAAACTACTCAACGACAAATTTGTTAAAAGACTATAAATTATTCAGAGAATCTATAAAAGTACTTACTTTAAAAACAATAATATAACACAAACCACGAGAATATAAACTATATATCAAAGCCAATTTTCCATCAAAAAAACAATACTCAAAAAAACAATATAAATATAAATGGTGTTATATCTCATAAACAAAAAATTACTATTCTAATATTCAGTTCTAAAAACTAGAAATATTTGTTTTTCAACTAAAAATAAAATAAAAAAAATTGAAAAATAATTTTGCTATTTATTATAAAATTTAGTTTATATCAAATCGCACTATTTTAGAAAATTAAGATATTCATAATTTCACTATAATATTATAAATCACGATACTCAATAAAATCGTGGTATTATTTAAAAATCGTGATAAAAGCCAAAATATCACTATTAAAAAGTAATTGGGAATAAATAATTTATGGATTTAAGGGAATATTAAACATTATTTTTTAAAAGAAAGCTTTTTTTGATCACAAAACAGATTATGTGAAAAAACAGTAATTCTCAAAAAATACATACAAAAAAAGAAACTTTATTCAATCACAGTATCAGATCGAAGAGTTTTATTAAATATTTCATTTGATTTGATTGACAAATCTATCGATCGAAAAGATCAACAAAAAATATAACTAAAGATTTTTAAATATTTTCTCAGTCAAACGTGGTGTTGTAAATTGTGCTGAATAAAAAGAGCTTCTAAAAAACAACCAACATTTCTACGTTTCTTTAAAGAATGTTTTCTTGGGTAAAAAAATTACAATGTTCTAGAAAAGGTGAAATGTGATATATACAACTATTTAAATATTTTCACAGAAAAGTAGCAATATTATCACCAATTACAGTCAGTTCAACTTTTAAGGCACAAACTTTCAACAAAATTTAAGGCACAAAAAAATTTCAAATTAAGCACAAAATTTGGAATTTTTTTTTACAATTTATTTTACTAAATTCTAATTGTTGTGCCTTAATTTGAGATTTTTATTATGCCTTAAATTTCCTTGATAGGTTGTGCCTTAAACGTGGAACTGAATATATCGAGTTTTATTGATATTTTATTTTAAACTTATTTTTTTTTTCTTCTTTTCCTCATATCTTTATATTGGAAAGAAAACATAACTTGATCTTAGGGGTTTTTGCTTGAACGATTCACCAATAAGTAGGATAATTACTCTTTCGTCTTTTTATTTAAATAACTTGTACAGTAATAAGCCCCATTTAAAAAAAAAGTACATATATTTCGTATTAAAGAACATTTCGGAAAGGGGTTATTATTAGTTTGATCAGAAAATTTTATTGAGATTTGATATTTTTGTAAAAAACAAATAAAAAGAAAATAAATATTTTTTTTCCTACTACATGCAGTCTCATTCGGTTTATAAAGTTGTATGTCTTTCAAAACTTTTAAACACTTAAAGTCGGTTTATATCCCATTCGAACACTTTAAAACTTTTTTAAAGGGGAAAAGCGCGGTAAAATGCTTAAAATATTTTGTTAAAAATCAAGAGGTTTTTTTTACTGGGATTTCAAAAAAAAATCTTTTTTCTTTTATCACAATAATATGAAATATAGTGATTTTATCATTTTTTGTGATAAAGGGGGACTAATCCCGATTTTTTCAGATTATTGTGAATTTATTACTAATATGTGAGAATACCAATTATCAGTAAAAACTCTTTTTTTATTTGGTTTTACGTTCAACTTTTTAACCTTTTTAATTTGATTTTGGAAAGAAAATAGTTTTCATATACTTTCAAAGAATATATTTCTTTTTGCTGGGATGAAGAACAATTTTTGAAAAAAAATTTTTGCAAAAAAATTTGTAAAAGAGTTTTTATTGTCAAAAAAAAAAAAATAATAATAAAATAATAATAATAAAAGAGTACATATATTTGTCACAACACTAGTATGAAAAAATAAATTTACAAATTCCACGTTTGACAAAACTACAATTTCAATTATCATTTCATACTTGTTAATTGAGTTTATTCACAATATAATCAACATTCCAGTTCTTAAAAATCTTGATGTTTTTGTATTTATGTTTGTTAATAGTACCAAAATTTTTTAAGTCTCTAGTCTAGAAAAAAATGTCTATTTTGGGGTAAAAATTTTTAAATGGATATGACTATGAGTTTTCTCTAAATTCATCTTTATGATATTTTTTTGAAGAGATAATAACTAATAGTTTTGAAAACACTCTACTCATCGAAAAAAAAACTCAAATACAGGAAAAAAAATAACTTATGATAAATATCGAGAGTGTCCGTCAAATGCCGAAGAGTGACTAGGTTTTTTTTAAAGATAAGAAATAAACAGAAAATTTCTGAAATTTTCTATTTATTTCATAAATAAAAAAAAACCTAACGGCGGTTTTCTTGAGATTTTCTCTTTTATTTGTTAAATCTATCGATTTTCCAATTAAACCGAGAACTCAAGAAAAGCTAACGACAGTTTTCCAGAATTCAAAAGAATAGAGAAAAATCAAAGATTTTGCTCAGTTTTTTTAAATTCTGAAAAAGCTAACAGCGGTTTTTTTTTTTTTTTTACTTTCTGGAATAAACAGAAAATTTAATAAATTTTCAGTTTATTACAAAAATTAAAAAAAAAACAATGGAAGTGTCATTCAAGTGCCTAGATTTTCTTGAGGTTTTCTGTTTTACAGTCAGTTTCACTTTTAAGGCACAAACTTTCAACGAAATTTAAGGCACAATAAAAATCTCAAATTAAAGCACAAAATTCAAATTCTAGTGAAAAATAAATTGTAAAAAAAAAAATTCCGAATTTGTGCCTTAATTTGAGATTTTTTTGTACCTTAAATTTCGTTGAAAGTTTGTGCCTTAAAAGTGAAACTGACTGTATTAGTAAAATCTATAAATTTTACAAATAAACAGAAAACTCAAGAAAAGCTAACAGTGGTTTTCCAGGATTCAAAAGAATTGAGAAAAATCAAAGATTTTGCTCTATCCTTTTAAATTAAAAAAAAAGCTAACGAGATTGTCCATAGAGTACCACCAAGTGCTTATCTTTTTTTAAATTACAAAAATTCTAGGAAACCTAACGAGAGTGTCCTAGGTTTTTTTTGCTTTTTGTAATAAACTGAAAATTTATTTAAATTTTCGGTTCATTTCAAAAATTAAAAAAAACCTAACGGAAAATCAAAGAAAAATTATTTTTTTCAATTTAAAACATTAAATTATTCTTTAATAGTCCAAATGATTGGTTCACTATTTGAAAAATATTCCTTAGATTTAAAATACATTTAAAATATAATAAAATGCCCTCATATCTAGAAGCAAAAAAGTTTTCAAATTTTTTACTATTAAAATTAAAAAAAAAGAATAATAGAAACTGGAAAATAGGATTTTCCAACTTAAATTGCAAAATATCTTTCAAAAATATTTTTTGATCAAAGATCCTTTATTAACTAATAGTGTTTATTCGAATTGAAGTTATTAAAAAGTGTAAAATAAACAAATATTTTTAATTTTATTTAGAAAAAATTTTTTCATCAACGTGAAGGCTTACACTTCATCATAATTATCAATGAAAAAATATTATAACATATGAAGCTTTACAGATAAACCATTTTCCAGTCATGGATTCCAGTTGTAATGGGTGAATTACATGTGTTTAAAGAGTTTGAAATGGTATTTAGAAGAAAAAACTGATTTTGGAAATTAAAAAATTGAAATCATTTTTTCTTATTTTTGCACATTTTTGTTTTTTTTTTTTTCTATTTTTTTTTTACACTTAATTCATTTGCGTATTTTTCTTTTATTGTAAGATCGAAAAGTCCCTTGATAAAATAATGTCATTCTAATTATATTGATATAGTAAAAATTATTGTATAGAAAAATGATATATATTTCATTCGGAATTTTATTTGATCTTCGATTTAAGAACAAAAGGAACATTTTTGTTTTTCTCAATCAGTCCGAAGAATTTGGGTTTTTTTATTTTTAAGAAAATATAATGATTTATTATTTTTATTACGGAGGGATACCAACTATTCTTTGGTGTTTATTATTCTCATTGTTTCTATTTTAATCTATAAATAGCCATTTATAAATAATATTTGATGTTTTTATAAAAATATTGGGCTCCTTTGACTCAAAAAAAGTTTATTTCGAGAAAATCTAAGAATTTTTTGTTAGAAAAATTCTTTATGGGTAAAGTTTATTTGTTCGTTTGTAGGTAATACTACAGTGGTGTAAATAACCCTTGTTGAACACCTTTAACCTATTACTATAATTTAACTCATGTTTTTTTTTTTTTCAGACTTGGGTATTTGAAGATAGGAAGGCACACATTTATTCTTGGTTCGGATTTAAATTGACTTTAGATGTTGTATCTTTGATTAGTCAAAATAGCTCAATAATATTAAATGTTTTTGTTTCAAAAATTTTGTCATATTACAAAATTTATGAGATTAAATGATTTTTTGTTAAAATTCAAAAAATGAAATTATACTCATGTTTTTGTCAAAAAATTGCATTTTAATCTTTCCAAATCTTCATAATTCTTTGTTAAAATTAATTTAAAGAGTACTATTTCTTGTTTATATACTGTTTTCATCCCATTGATTTGAATCTTTTATTTCTAGAGTCAGCCTATATTTTTTTGTATGAGTTAAATTATAGTAATGGGTTAAAATTAAAAACACGAGTTAATTACATCACAATAATAAAGAAAAATATAAATACTATTTAAATCGATATATGTCGGGTATATTTAAATGATATTTTTGTTAAAAAATATCAAAAAAGAGAAATGATAAAATAATATCTTCATACAAAACAAAACTCAATCAAAATTCAAATAAAAAAGATGATAATATTCGATTTATACAAACAATATTTTGAGCAATAAAATAAAGTATAATATTTTACAGTCAGTTTCACTTTTAAGGCACAAACTTTCAACGAAATTTAAGGCACAAAAAAATCTCAAATTAAAGCACAATTTTTTGGAATTTTAATTTTTTCAAATTATTTTACTAGAATTTGAATTTTGTGCCTGAATTTGAGATTTTTTTGTGCCTTAAATTTCGTTGAAAGTTTGTGTCTTAAAAGTGAAACTGACTGTATCTTATTTATTCTTTTAAAGTAGGGTATCTCTTCGGGCAATCACTGTTTATGATCCAAAAGAAAAAAAAATCCTATTCGTACCTAAAAAATAAATGATAAAATTGAGAACATGAAATTTATCATTTTTCATTAAAAGTAATGTCAAACTAGAAAAAAACAGTGATGATATTCTTAAGAATTAAAAAAATATCAATACACTTTTTGAATCTTTAAAAACTACAGTCGCTAACTATACATTATTGTATTAAAATAAACAAAACTAGGTTCACTTAGTTAAGTCTCATAAATTTTTAATCGGTAAAATGTGTTGCAAAAAGAATGAAAATTTTTAAGAATTTGAAAATTTTGACTTGTTAAAATGATTGATAGAAATTATTAATTAATGTTTTTGGGTGATTATTAAAATTTTCTTTCACATTTCGAAATCTTTATTTGAGCTCAATAACAGCCCTTAAATTATCAAATAAATCTTGATTTCTTTTACCATTTTTTAATTTTCGCTATAAGTATTTAAACTATTGTAAGAATTCATATTATGAAATAAATTTGTTTTTTTTCATTTTTTTTATAGTAAAAATGAATTAAAAAGAAAAAAATAATTTTTTTGTTACGGAAAAGGTTACAAAATAATTGACAAGTTCAATTCCATCAAAATTCTTTACTTTATCCTGAAAAAATATGCATTGCTTTCAGGTTTTTTTTTAAGGTCAATTCCACTTCCATGATACAAAGTTTAAACTAAATTTTATTTAGAAAAAAATCTAAATTAAGCTTTAAAATTCTGTTTCTAATAAAATAATTTATGTAATAAAAATTCAGAAAAATAAGTCTTAATTAGAGAATTTTTTCCGTACCTTAATTTTTTTTGAAACTTTATTATATAAAAGCCCAACTAATTGTGATAAAAAAAATAAATAAAGTTCTTGATATAAAATAAGGGAATTTAATCCTTTTCAAGAATATTCAACTACTTTACATTAACTACAAAGTGTAAATGTATAAAAAATATTCCAAATTCAAAATAAATCTATAGTAAAACAAAAAAAAAAAAATGCAGTTAGTTCCACTTTTAAGGTATAAACTTTCAACTAAAAAATAATAAACTTAAAAAAGTCCTAATCAATTTACATTAACTTAAATCCAATAAAAATCAATTATGTAAAAAAATTTTCTAAAAGATGTTGGGTAAATTGAGATTTTTTTTGTACCTTAAATATGGTTAAAGTTTGTACTTAAAAGTGAAACTGGTTTCAAATACTACTAACGGTCTGAAACATCAAACAAAATTGACCAAATAGTCTATCTTTGAGACATATTTTGTATTATTATAAAAGGGTTTGTGGTAGTTTACAACTTTTGAAATTTATAAAATACTTGAAGTCAGGATAGTAAGTAAATAATGAGATATTATACTTTGTAAGATCTTACTTTTTGAAAAATAAATAAATTGCTTTAATATGGTGATGCAGTTATAAAACTTTTGTTTGTATTAAAAAAAAATATTTAGCAAAATTGGAGATAAAAAAAAGTAACTCTTTGACTTATTTGGAAAGAAATTACTTTTTTTAATTAGTTTTTTTTCTGTTTTTTTTAAACTATTTAATTCAAAAAATTACTTACTAAAAGAAAAAATAATTTAAGAACTACGTTTTTAGGTGAAAACAGTGAAATAATCGATAAAATCACCCTTGAATAAGTTATGTAATCCAAGTAATATTTGTCCAAGGAGAATTTCTTTTAGAAAAAATGTGAAATTTTCACAATTTTTACTTTGTTAGATCAGGCTAAATTTTGATTTTAATATTTCAGAATTCCCATTTCAACTTTCAGAACTCACAGTATCATCGAGAGCTGTTCTGAATATTTTTTAAATTTACTTTTACCAGTTTGAAATGTTCTCAATTTTGAAATGCACTTGAAAATCCCCAAAAGCAATTTTTTGCAATTATTTTTTTTTTGTTATTTTCAATTTTCCTTTTCATTGAATAACAAAGAAAAATAGTCTTCGTGAATGGGTAAAGATGACAAAAAATGTTTTTTTTTTTTTTTTTTTGTCCAATTTCTTCATGTGAAAATTTTTTTTGAGAAGTAAAAGTTAAATAACAGAATTACTCAACCCCCTCAAGTGTGGGAACGTGGTCCTTAAATAGTTGAATATTCTTGAAATATAATTGATGTTGGATTCACTTTACCATGCTAAGTTAGTTTAAAAAAGGTTTTAAAAATCTTGTGGTAAATAGATTAGACTAATAAAAAGGCATCACAAAAGACCCAAAAATTCAAATTTTTCAAACACATTTTGGAGGTTTTTTCAATGACTTTATGATCTTTTTTGAAATTAATTTACCAGTGGTGACCTATTGTCCACGGTTGATATGTAAATTTACTCTTTAAATTATTGGATTGGAATTAAAGTGAGCACAAAGATTTAAAAAGAAATTTTTGAGTAGTTTGTTGAGGGAAACTGTTTTCTCATATAAAATTACTGAATACATTTCCCTCAAAACACAGTCAATAGTTACTTGTTTATTTTTTTCATTCATTGTTTATTCGAACATACCTTTTATTGTGGATCCAAAAAGAAATCCTCCAAACCTGAAAACCAGTAAATTTCAAAAAAACCTTGCTTTCTTTGTGTTAACTTTTCAAAATTGTCATTTTTTGTCAAAATACTCAATATGAAAATTGTTATAACTCGTGTTTCGAGCGCAAGTGTTACCGTTGAAAATGAAGTTGTTGGTTCTATTGAAAAGGGTATATTAGCGCTTGTAGGGATCTGTAAGGATGACACGAAAGAAGATTTGGAATATATTATCAAGAAATTAATCAACATCCGATTGTGGGCAGATCCCAAAACGAACAAGCCTTGGTCTTCTTCAGTCAAATCCCTTGGCCTTCCTGTGCTTCTTATTTCACAATTTACCCTTTTTGCACGAACAAAAAAAGGGAATAAGCCAGATTTCCATTTAGCTATGGGTGCAGAAAAATCTTCGCCAATGTTTGAAAATTTTTGTAAAAGGGTTGGAGAAGAACTTGGAGATCAAAACAAAGTCCAACAAGGTGTTTTTGGTGCCATGATGAAAGTTGAGTCCATAAATGATGGACCAGTCACGATCACCATCGATAGTAAAAATAGATAAATGCACAAGAAAAAAAAAAAAATTCAAGATTGCTTTATTTCTTTCATGTGATTCGTTTGTCTATTAGTCCGAATTCTTTGTTTCAAGATATCAATTTTGTTCCTTTTTGTCTCTTTCTTAAACAATAAAAGCAAAATTGTTAGATCCAATTTTTTGGTTGTTGATAAAGAAACTATTTTTCATCAAATTGAAAACTTTTTTTTTTTTTTTTTTCTTTCTTTCTTTCTTTTTTTGCTTTGGTGTATCAATTTTCAATTGTGCTCTTTGATGAAAAGAATTATATTTTGGATTGGTAAGGTAAAAAGGTGGCAAATTGGTTTATTTTATTAAAATGTGAGTGTAATGAAAAAATCGTTACAAAAGAATCGATTTGAAACAACAGTGTTCGTGAATTTATTCTTTATTAAATTCTTTGTTCAAGTTTTCTCAAACTACTGGTATTTGAATAATAAATGGGATTTTTTTTCACTTCATTTTTAATTTCTCTTTTTTAAGTGAACATAGATCAAGAACCTCTTTCTTTAAGAACTATATTTATAAAAAAAAAATATGGAAAAGGAAGTGAAAATTCTTTCCCATTTAGAATTCAAATACCAGTATAATTAATTTCAAATATTGTTAAAACAAAGTCCAAATTGATTCAAGATCCAAGGTATACAATTTTCACATGCTTTTTTTTCATTGTTTCCGAATTGAAATATATCAATTTTTAATGTTCTTAAAGCAAGTCTTTTTTTTTTTTTCATATTTGTGTTCTTAAGGTTTACAATCCCTGAAATTTGAAAAAAGATTATCTTATGTAGGGAATAGTGACTTGTTAATTTGGTTCTTATCTGAACGATCTTGAGTTTTGGTATGAGTTTTTAATAGTAGTTCAAAAAGGAAATTTTTGTAAATTTATTTTTTTTTTTTCCAAAATTTGAATTGAAGAGTGTAATACTAATAGATTGATAGCTGTTTTATAATAAATTAAGTTTTTAGGGTTGCAGAAGAAAATTTGGATTTACTTTTTAGTTAATTAACATAATGAAAAAAAAATTTTTTTTAAAAGCTACAAATAAAACCCAACATAACAAAAATTACAATTGACAACCCACAAATCACATTTTTTTATAACTTAAGTTCCAGATATATTACTATTACATTCTTCAATTCATTTTGAAAAAAAAAAATCACTTGTCATAAATTGTCATTTTGAATCACTATTAAAAGCCATACCCAAGCTCAAGATTGTTCAGATAAGAACCAAATTAACAAGTAACTATTCCCTATATAAGATAATCTTTTTACAAATTTCAGGGATTGTAAACATTAAGGTGATTATTGATAACCCATGTTTGTAAGGTTTATCATCAATTTTAGAATTGTTATGATAAATCGATAAATTAATGATTAAATTATCTTTTCACAATAATGCAGAGAATCACTAATTTTTTTTTTTTTTTTTACTGATAATCTGAAATGTTACTAAAAATAGTAATACCAGCCAATGTATCGGTAAAAATGGTGACAATTTGAAAAAAAAGTTGTTAAACAGTTAGCAAAAATATCTTTTTTCTTCACTCTGAAAAAAATGATGAACAGTTCAATAAACATTATATACAGTTAGTTACACTTTTAAGGGTCAAACTTTCAACAAAAATTAAGGCACAAAAAAATTACAAAATTCAGGTACTTAATTTAGATTCTCATAATATTCTTTGTGAAAAAAAAAAAATGATAAAAAGTGCCGTAATTTGAGATTTGTGTGTGCCTTAAATTTTGTTTAAAGTTTGTGGTCTTAAAAGCGAAACTAACTATATATAAAGAGTATTTCCAAAAAATTAAGGTATATATTTTTATTTTTTTTTTTTTTAAAAATTATTATCTTGTATCTGGGTTTATTAGTAAATTTTCATTTTAGAATAAATTATAATGTTATTACTTATTGATTCAATGTATTTTGTGTACGTTATTTTTTTCAAAATACCTTTATCAATATATTTCCAAAAAAATGAAAATAAATTGTACTTTTTTCTGATAAAAGAATACACGACAATTTTAAGAATAAAAAAATTAACAATAGTTTAATTTAGTCAACATTTACAGTCAGTTCCACTTTTAAGGCACAAAATTTCAACGAAATTTAAGGTACAAAAAAATCTCAAATTAAGGCACAAAATTTGGAATTTTTTTTTTACAATTTATTTTACTAGAACCTGAATTTGGTGCCTTAATTAGAGATTTTTATTGTTCCTTAATTTTCGTTGAAAGTTTGTGCCTTAAAAGTGAAACTGACTGTATTTTAATAATGCTTTTAATTGTAAAATAAAATGATCAAAATTTTTATTCAAATTTCCAAAAAAAAAATCATACGAAAAATTAAAATAAAGTACTAAAGTTCCCAATTGTAACAGAGAATTATTAAGAAAATAAAAATCTTTTAATAATTAAAATTTTGAAATTTTATATGACTTTAAAATCTTTTTTTAGATATCCGAATGGAATTTCTGTACCTTTTATTTTTCAATGGATAGTAAAATAACGTTATCATTTTCCCCATCTTTACTCCATTCCAAAAATTTGGTCATTCCCCAAAATCAAAAATATCAAAAAAAAAAAAAAAAAACAATTTATTATATTTTTCCAATCATAATATAAAACCACATTTAACTTACCTAGAATTAATGATTTTATAAGTAATCATTTAAATTAGAATAAAAAAAAATACAGTTAGTTCCATTTTTATGGCACAAACTTTCAAGGAAATTTAAGGCACAAAAATATCTCGGATTAAAGCACAAAATTTGTAATTTTATTTTTTACAATTTATTTTACTAGAATCGGGATTCTGTACCTTAATTTGAGATTTTTTTTGTGCCTTAAATTTCGTTGAAAGTTTGTGCCTTAAAAGTGGAACTGACTGTAATATAAAACTCAAAAATAAAAAATTGTGTATCCAAAATACTAAAACAAACAAAACAAAAAAGGTATATAAGTAAATCGGTTGAAATTTTACCAAAATTTTTTGTTCCATTAAATGATAACATATCATCAACAAATAGTATATGATTTTTCAATTTAACAAAATCAATACTCGCCTTCTATCTGTACTTGAAAAAATACAGATCTAACGAAACATATTACATAACTGGAAGGGGGGGTAAAAGAAATACAAAAGAAGAGAATAAATGAAACTGTTTGTAAACTCCTAATAATTTCCAAATGAGATTTACATAGTTGGTATTGTTATTCTCAAAACTGTTTAAATTGTTTCCAAATTTTTGGAATTTAGTTTATGTTTAATAGTTTCAGAATTTTCACTTTTGGAAAAAAGATTTTTTCGATCAAAAAGAAGAAAAAATAAAAGGTGTGTTCTTATCTAAATAAATAAGGTATAGGGGTGATATAATTAATTTTCGAATATATTTTCTTTATTTAATATCATACCAACATATAAATTGGATGATTATTTCAAATAAAAAAAAAAAAATTGTTAATAATATTGTATATTTAAATGGTTGTTATAAGAATTCTGTTTGATCAATTTATTTTAAAATAAAGTTCCCCTTCTTGTTTGTAAGAAGGTTTCTGATTGCAATGTTTGTTGCTTTATTTAGATTTTTTTCCAAAATTATAATCATATCTGAATTTTTAGTGTCGGAAAAGTTATTTTTAGAAATAAATATTGAAGTTGTTGTAACTATTTTAATTATGGTCAAATTAGAAACTAAAAACCTAATGATGAACAAAGATAATCAGATTTTATCAGAAAAAAATTATTTACATTAATTTTTCTATTGTGTATTTAATATCAATGAAAAATCAAACAAGATATAAATTGAAATATTCTAAATATAAAAAAAATGATTTTTCTGGGGAGATTTTATCTAATTATAAGAAAGATTTAATAAGACCAAGTTACCTTTGAAGTGGTGTTGGTAAGCAATGTGAGTGGTTATGCTTTTTAAAATTTTTTGAAAATACAATCACCATTATGTTATTACAAATGTTGTAACAATTATATACTTTTGAAGTTTTTATAAAATACTTTTTATTTTTTCTCATTATAAAAAATAATAAAATACTGAGAAATAAATAAATAATTTGGATAAAATAAAATATTTTTTTTTAATTTTTTCATCTCTTGATATCTTTTATGAAATATGTAGTATTATTTTTCAATAATTATGGTCGGTTCCGCTTTTTAGACACGAGTTTTCAAGGGGATTTAGGGTACAAAAAATCTCAAATTAAGACACAAAAGTCAAATTCTAGTAAAATAATTTGTTCAAAAAACAATTCCAAAAAATTTTTCTTAATTCATAATTTTATTGTGTCATAATTTCCATCGTAAGCTTTTATATTATATGTGATTTGGGACTTATATGTAATCTAGTTTAATTAAACGGGTATTTATCTCTTTATAAATAATATTCTTTAGGTTTGGTTAATTTTCTATATTTCATAATTTATTTATAAAAATATATTATCTATAAGAATTATGTTCCATTGTGAAAACAGTGTAATTGTTTATAAAAAAATCTTGAGCAAGTTCCATAATCTGTGTTAAATTTACTACTGGGTATTTCTTTTACAAAAAATGGAAAATTTATACAATCCCAAGAATTTTTCCATATTTTATTGTTCTTAGATCAAACCAAAAATTGGTCTTGATAATTCCATACTTCCCATTCCAAATCTTAGAAAACACAAGTTACAATTTTCGAGGTGGTTCTAAATATTGTTTTTAGTTGTTTTTACAAATTTTGACAGTTTTTAAATTTAAACTTTTGAAAATACCTTAAAGTCATTTATTTTTTAAAAAATTTTCCTTAAAAAATCTATTTGAATATTTTTTTTATACTGTTGATTTTGGTTTTAACTTTTGAAATTAGTAAATTTTTGTAAAAATTGTCCATAATAAAAATTCTTTTTGGTAAAAACGTAAAATATCATAATAAATAAAGACCCTACCTGTGGGGAATTTGGTCCTTATTCATGAAAAGAAAAAAAGGTAAAGGTTGGTATTGTTTTCAACGTGTATTTTTTATTATGGGGGGGGGTATTGATATTAAAATGTGGTCCTGATTTATTACTCTCGTCAAAAAAATCAAAAACAAAAAAAAATGTAAGATTTTAACGAACAGAAAAAAATAAAATTAAAAATTAAAAGTTAGACAAAACTACTCCATTCATTAAAATTTAATAATTATTAATAATGTTTATTCTCAAATTAGTAAACAATCCTTAACTTGAAATACTTGGGACTGTTGCTTTTTTTGTTGTTAGTATAACCACATTATTTTAAAGTCTCTAGTCAAGAAAATAAGGTCCCTTTATGTTTCAAAAATATCAAATAAACGGAAGAATGTATTTTTGTTTAATTCGAACTGGGGATATTAACTTTACTAGATAATAATTAATAGTTTTAAAAAAGATGCAATTGTATAATAAAACTGAAATAGAGAAAAAAATTTTCTTATGATAAATATAGACTGTCCTAGTTTTTTTTTTTTTACTTTTTCTTAAAGAAAAAAAAAATTTCTTAAATTTTCTATTAATTTGAAAAAATAAATAAAAAACCGAACGTCAAAATTAAAAACCAAAATGTTTTTTTCAATTTATCTCATTTAATAATTCTTTAATATTCAAAATAATTGATTGTCCGTTTGTAAGATAGATATCAACTTTAAACTTCTTTTAAAATTGAAAGATTATAATCGCTTAACTGTGAAAAAATGAAAATTCAAATTATTTTACGATTCATTTTGAAAAAAATCTTTCTTATAAATTGGTTTTTCAAACTTTAATTGGCAAATACCTCGAAAAATAATTTTTACTCAAGGATCTTTTTATTCACCAAGGGTGATTATAATAAGTAAGGTTTTTAAAAAAGTATAAAATTAACCTGTGTTTAATTTTTTTTTCAAAAAATTCTATCATGATGAAGGTGATTAAACAGATTGAAACTTATTAAACTCTTAACCCAAAGAAAAAAACAGTATTTCTTATTTGTCAAAAGTTTCACTATTAGAGACTCAAAGAAACAGGCAATCAAGAATAATAAAAGCACTATTGGTTATATAAGCTATTATATTAAAAATTGAAAATCTAATAGGCAATGTTCAAACTATATTTTCTCATAAAGAATAAAAAAAATTTTTAAAATATTTTGTGGTAATTCTTGAGAAAATTTGTTGTATTTTTCAAAATTTTATATAATTTTTTGATGATCAAAATTTGCAAAAAAATATAAACAAGTTTACTTTTAAAATGGTGTTATATTGGATACAGTATAAATTTTCAATTGTTACAAATTGAAAAAAAAATGTGTTTGTGTAATTTTGAGAAAAGGGTTTAGTTTTTTGAATGTGTGTTTTTTTTGGTCTTTTGGGGTAAAAAATTGCATCTTACCATCCCATAAAAAAATTGAAAAAGCCTATTTAATTGGAAAAGGGGAGAAAACAGAAAAATTTTGTAATTATTTTTTCCTATTTTTAACAAAGAAATAAAGATATCAAAAAAGTTATTTAAACCAAATTCATATATTTTTATAAAATCTATCGGCCTTTTTTAGTTCTGAAAATGAAAACCTTTTTTTCAATAATTAGAAAAAATAGGTACAAAATAGTTTAAATTGAAAAAAAAAATTATTTTTCTACCAATTTCGACTTAAAATCGATTTATTATTTTTATTTTTGGTGTATAGGGTAGGCTGTTTTAACTATTTTTAATTGGTGGGTTAACAAAAACATAAAACGATTAATAAAATTAATGCAAATACTCAAAAAAATTTGTTCCTTAGAATTGGTTAAAATATTATTTTCAATAGAATTAACAAAAACAATTTAAATCTACTTGATTATCGGAAATAGTGGGAGTTCTTATTGAAGTTCTTAACAATATTCTATTTTTTCAACAAATTTATAATGATCTTTTGATGGGGAAAAAAGTAGACGAAAAGTTAGTTCTAAAAAATACTATCATTGATTGAAATCATCTATTTCGCGTTTAATCATTTTTTTTTTCTTTTGCTATATTTTGATTAATTAATCAATTGGAAAAAATTACACTTCATTTACCAATAGGTTTTACTTTTAACGATCTGGTTAATCAAGAATTGTGTTTTAATTTGTGATTTTTCATAAAAAGGAAAATGGAAAATGTAGGTTAAATTTTTTCCCATTTTTTATTCAAATAACAGTATTTATTTGTACATACTTTTCATTTTCTCAAAGTTTCTCAATTAAAGATAAAGATTCTCTTTTTTTCCTACAAAGCAAAGAGCAATTTTTAGAGTTCTCATTTGAAAAAAAAAAAAATCTTTAGCAACAATAAAACTTTTTTTTGAATAGTTTTCAATTTAAAAAGAGAGAGATTAAACCTAACTGAGACGAGCTGGTTGTTGTGGAGGTTGGGTTGAAGTGATTTTATAGTGGAAAAAAAGTTTTCGCTTTCTTGAAACAAAAGATTTTCTAAAAAAAAAGTTTGATTCTGGAAAACCAACACAAAAAACAAATAATTACGCACTTTTGTAAATTCTCTGCTTATGAATAAAATAAATCAAATTCTCGATAATGAACCTGAAAACAAGCTGTTTGATCAACACAAAAATGGTTTCTAGCACTTTTGTCCCTATTAAAAAAAACAAGCAAACCATGAAAACTGATATTTTCGGAAAAATAATTTTATTATTCCTATTTTGATCAATTAAGAATGAAAAATTCTATTATCGAACATTTTAAATTATTTTCAAGTCAGTAAATTGTTTTTCAAATCATACCTTAATTGATGTGGTTGTTACACATTTTGAAATACTGGATTAGCATCGTTTCCCATAATCATAAGGTATTTTATTTAAAGAGCGAGATCAAACTACTTTTAGCCATTCCAAACCCAACTGGGAAAATTTAAAAAAAATAGAAATTGTTTTTTATATTTTAAACTGATATCTTGAATGGTAAACCATAAAATGGTTCTGAAAGTTCATCATTGTCTGTAAAATTTAAAATTTATGATAAAAAAAATATTTTCCATTCTTTGATTTTGGAAATTGACAAATACAATAATAAAAAAATTTTTATTGAGTATTGATCATCAATTTCAATAATTGTAAAAATCACAGGATTACAATTTATAAACAATAATATATAAATTCTTTCAAGTTTTGGTGATTATTGTGAATTCTATTTCATAGCAAATGAATTTTTGTCTTTGTTTTTTAATCAAAAAAAAAACTTTCTCATCTTATGTAAAAGATGCTTGAATTTTCTATTTTGTGATGGGAATGGAATTTTCTATTTCAGAAAACACAATCTGAGAATACACAACAGAATTTCTATTCCCTTTGAATTCCCGTGGTGGGGCTGGAATGGCTGTACCAAATGAAGATATCGATTGAATCGATTTTTTAAAATAATTTTTAATATTCAACATAAACTCAATGTATTTTTTGATATCAATCTTAGAAGTAATAAAAAAATACATTCCCATCGCTTTTACCTGAATTAAAAATCCTATTATCCATTTTATAAATGAAAATTTTTATTTCCAGTTAGCAAAATAAATTGCACATTTTGGTTGATAAATCGTCAAGATCCATCCCAAGTCATTATGAAATCTAAATTCCGTGATTTTCTATTTGCTTATTTGTTGAAATAACTGAGGAAAAATAGAATGTTTTCAACCAAATTGAAGAGTGTTATTAAAATCAGTAAATTTGAACAATTTCAACTCCAAGGTTCAGTCAAGAAGAGTAAAACTATTCTCTGAAGATTTACGGTTCAAATTGATTTTGAGTGGATCTTGACTATTTACCAACCATAGTCTGCAATTTATTTTACTAACTGGAAATAAAAATTTTCTTGAACAAAATGGATAATACATAAAATTGGTAAAGCAGAATAAAATTTTGTTATTGGGTTGATAAACACCTCAAAAGTTTGAGATAGGTTCTAAATAAAAAACAAAGATTAGTCATCATAAAAATATGATCACAAAAGTTTGTTACTCGAAAAATAGAATCT
Source organism: Anaeramoeba flamelloides (assembly GCA_027625915.1). NCBI lineage: Eukaryota > Anaeramoebidae > Anaeramoeba > Anaeramoeba flamelloides. The sequence continues at coordinate 1,591,633 of JANTQA010000032.1, read as the reverse complement.
TCTCACTCAGTCTCAATGTGGGAATTATTAGATTTTGATTTTGATTTTTTGAAGAATTTTCAAATAATGCAGAAGGAAACCTCAAGAAATTTATTTTTTGATAAAATTTTTTTTGTTACTAATCTCCAAAAAACCAAAACGGTGAAGCACTTTGACGACAAATTGTTCCTTTAAAAGACACAGTCATCTTATAGGCGAAATTTCAAAATACAAGGGTCTAAAATTCGCATTCCTTTTTCAACAATAGCCTATACCATTTTAAAGAGCAAACTTTTCACAAAATTTACTTGTCAAAAAATCCCAAATTAATACACCTCATCTAAAAAATTTTTTTGTAATTTCAAATTACATAGAAATAATCCGAATTTTGTGTTTTAATACGAAATTATTTGATTGGAATGGGTCGCTTGTAGATGAATTCAAAAATTTTCGAAATTGTCTGGAGTTTGTTTGATGGTTAACCTCTTTTTCAAACAAGAGCCAATGTTTGTAGATCTATGGATTTGTATTCCTAAACTGAAAAAATAGTACTCTTTTGGCAAGAGTGGGTTATTAATTTTTCCAATCCATAAAATTTTTTTTTTTTTCAAAAGAATAAAAAAAAAAAATTAAACATTTGAGCAAAGACTTTGAATGAAAACAAAAAATTATCAATATGATCTATCGATGAAATTTCTTTGAAAAAATTGTCTTCTTTTTTCATTTCACAAATGGAAAAAAAATTTTTCATTCCATTACATTTACTGTTATTTTCCAATTAATAAATGAAAATTTTTCTTTCAAGTTCCAAAATGGAACACTTAATTAGACTGTTACAATCAAATTAACAGAGTAAAAAATTTGTCTCAGAGTCCTCTAAGGAAGTTTAGTTTGTTGTCTAAAAATCATTTCTAAACGATCTTTTAAAGATTTTGGATTTTCTTTCGACTTCTAAACCAGAAAAATATTTTGAGATGTGAACTAAAAATTTTCATTTTTGCATTGAAAAATAATAGAATAAAAAATTATAACTCGACTTCTGAAAACATTTCTTATCAAAGAATAATCACAAGAACAATTATTGTTTCAATGGTTCTTTCGATTTAAGCCAACCAAGGTTTTTAGTCAAGGAAATTGAAAAATTTGCAAAGGAAAAATTAAAAATTAATTTTCTTCCATTTTATATGAATTTACACATTAGCAAAAATAATTTTGTAATTTTTCCTGATTTTTTGAAATAATTGCGATTTTTTCATGAACAGTTATACTTTTCCAGTATAAGCATTCGAGGTTCAGGAAACTTGACAATATACCCAATGATTTAAGTGACAATCAAATACATTAATAAACTATTGGAGATGTTTGGGCTTCTTTTAGTTTTGGAAAAAGTATTTTCGATTTTCTCCGATTGGATGTTTCTCCATAAAAATATCTTTCAATCCAGATTAAATTGTCATAGAATGATACAAAACGCAACAAATATTCTTTCAAGTTTCCTGAACCTTGAATGCATATACTGGAAAATTATAACTGTTCATGAAAAAATCGCAATTATTTCAAAAAATCAGGAAAAATTTGGAAATCATTTTTTCTCATGTTGTTTAGTTTGGAAAGGAAAAAAATGAAAATTAATCTCTTGTCCCTTTTTTTTTTGAATGACTGGGCTGTTTTTTCAAACACAATCTTGGTATTATCATTTGTATGAGATCAAATTTTTTAAAAATCCTAAGAGATGAAAACCATAACTGTGAAAAATATTTTAACCGATTCTTCCTTTTTTGACTTTTTTCGTATAGCTTTTCAAATCAATAGATTGAATCATATCCGAACATTGTGGTTGGTTGTTGGTCTCTTTTTTCGGTTCTCTGTTGGAAAGATAAAAATTCTAGGTTGGAACTAATATTCTTGAGGATTGGAAAAAAAAAAAGAGAGTCAAAATTTGATTCCAATTAAATATCCAAATATTCGATAAAAATTCCACAAAATTAAACAAAGTCTATGACACTAAGCCCATGTTAAGATCTTGAAATCTCTTCTTTCAAAGTCAATTTTGGAAAAAATATTTTTAGAGAGTTATTTTTAACGTTTTTTGCATTTTCAAGAAAAAATTTTTGTTGTAAGTGTAATAAAAATAATCCAAAAAGTTCTTAAAAAGAATTTGATAATTTTTGAGAATTTGTCAGTGCTGTTTATGAAAAAATTAATTGATCTTTAATCATTTTTATGTGGAAACGAGAATTCTTAAAAAAAATCTACAATTTGACAAAAAGGAATGTAATTTTTCATAGTCTGTTTTTGTCATGAACTGTAGGTGAGTGGGATACACCGTTTCCTTCCACGGTAAATTATATATCAAGTGATGGAACGAAAAAGTAAAATTCCAAAATTTTTCAGTAAAATGCCACAAACAGAGCCAATTTGCAAAAATAATCTTTAATTTACAAGAATACGATTAGGTTCCAATAACAAATCCCCAAACATTTTCTAAATGTTTTTTCTAAAAAGAATTCCTATTTTTACAAATGCAAATTGTTCAGGAAAAAACAATCAATCAATCAACTATTTACGGTGTTAGTCTTGATATCATTTTTTCAAAGATATTTTCTTTTTATGCAAAAGAGAGAAATGCAAATGGAAAACAACCCATTTTTGGATCTTCATAGGTTCTGAAATCGAATCCATTTCTGTAATCTTCATTTCAGTTCACAATTTTCACGAGAGAAATATATTTTTCAAAAAACTTTTAAAGAGATTTTGTATTTTCGAGAAAATAATATACAATAAAGTCTATTCGAAGTAGTTTGGGTGAGTCATAAAATGCACTTTTGCATTAATGAAGATTCTTTACAAAAATCAACCCCTAATAAGAATAAGAAGTTGACAAAAAACAAATTTTACTTTGTCTTATTTGTAATTTATCCTAACTTCCTTTTCCAAAAATTCTGAAAAAAAATGTTATAAAGTGTTTCGCTCAATGTGTTTTTTGACCAATGTCCCAATAACTTTCTGAAAAATGAGAGAGTTTAAATTTCACTTTTTTTCGGTTTGGGATCAAACTGATTTTGACAAAATATATTGGCAACCCGTGTGCTCTCAGACCTCACCTCATTTTGATCTTGAAAAATAGTAAAAATTTGCAAAAAAGGTTTTTTTTGATTTATCAATAAAATTTTTTTACGAATAGTCTCAGAATTTTGTACTGTGTTTTTGACAAAGTTTGTTGCAAGGTACATAAAACAATTTAAATTCAAAACAGGAATTTATACGGGCTTTGCAAGATTATGTAGGGCAAATTCAGAAAAGTTTTTAGAGATTTTCCAAAATCAGTTGTTGTTAAAAAACAAAGAAACATACCTGGCCACCTTACCCTTCTCCAAATTGGGAATTTTGTTGATAGTTGAACAATTCGAAAAAAAAACCTCAAAAAATTCAAGTTTTTTGAGGATAATTTGTAATTAATTATTATTATTTTTTTAAAGGACATTTTTTCAAAACTATTTTTTCAAATTATATTCAAATGACAGATCCTTATAACTTGTATGGAAAGGGTTCCGTTCAAACAACCTTCTATGTATTATTGGCAGTCGTTTTCTTTGTTTTGCTTACGATTGGTATCTATTTGCTTGTGAAGCTGAACAAATCAAGAAAGAACAGGAACAACTCTAGCAAAATCTGGACCAGAATTACCTCTTTTCTGGTTGTGTCGCTGTCTGCAAGATTCTTAGCAATGTGTATCCTTCTTGTGCCAAGTGTCAAGTCTCTAACACAAGCAACCCTGATCGCCCTCGCAGATGTCTTTCTCCTTTATTCATTTGTCATGTTTGTCGTCTTTTGGGTCTTGACTTCAACAGTTATCTTTGCAGACTCGAGCGCCTTTACAACCTACAAGAAAAAATTTTTGTCCAAAAAGAGGCTCAATATCATCTATTGGTCATATGTAATCATCTCCTTTATTCTGATTTTTGGCTTACTTGGACTTGACAGCTCAGGTTCTCTTCCTGATAGCGTACAAACGACATTCACTGATTTTACATATTATTTTGCAACTTCACTTTTGGTAACTGATTTACTTTTATTTTTATTTTTTTTTTTTTTTTTGGAGTTTTACTTTTGAATTGTTTTGTAACCGATTTGTTTTTTTCATTTTGACCAAATACTGAAGATTTGACACACATCCACTTTGAGAAAAATATGAGTTTAGGCTCATTTGTGTCAATAATTCTAATATTTGGAAATATGAAATTTTTTAGAATTTGAAATCTTTTTCATTTTTTGGTTGAACCAAATACGAGAATGGGATTTTCATTTTTTACTTTTGGGAATAATTTTTTTTTTTTTTTTTTTTGTATTTACTTTTTTTTTTTTTTTTTCAAGTGTTTTTTCAATTCAAAGAAAAATTGTTTTGAAACCATTTTTAAGAAAACCCTCGGCTTACTATGACACTTTTCTCTTTGAAACAAATCCTCAAAACGAGAAAAATAAACTTATTTTTTCGTCTAAACACAAATCAAACAACTTTTTTTAAATATTCTTAATCTTTTGATTATTTTTACAATTGTCAAATGTCCTGTGTATAAAAATCCACTTATTTCTGAAATACAACATATCACTGTCAGTTTGTTTAAAAAAAAAAAGTTATTAAAAAAAGTTTTTACAAAAATTTCTTCAAAACAGTGGACAGAACTAAACTTTTTAGGAACTGTTTTTATTAGACATTACAAAAACTTTTTGAAAATTTTTTTTTTTTTTTTAAATTTGTTTTTTTCAGATTTTTCAAATTTCGAATTTAATTTTTGAAAGTAAGAGAATAAAACTGTTAATATTTTCCAAAAAGTAAACTCTTTGAATGGAAGCCAAAGAATTATCGTATAATTTGGCAAAAAAATTGAATGTAACCAAGTCATAAGACATTTTCTTAAAAATAATTTTTTGTCTATTAAATTTACTTTTCTTAAAAACATTTTAAGCAAATGTCCACTCATCACAGAAAGCCAATATTATAATTTGTCAAAGATCCTTTCAAAAGCAGGTTTTGAAAGTTTATTCAAATTTTTTGTTCTTAAACATTTTGAAAAGTACTCAACAAACTCTATTTTTGCCAAACCAAAATTTCCTTAGATTTTTTACAAAATTCAAGCTTTCGAGAGATTAAGAACAAAAGCAACTTGAAATTGACTTAAAAAAGGCAAAATAATGAACTAGAGAAAATGTAGTTAATAATGAGTATTTTAAAATATCAGTCTTGAAATGCTGGATAAATGATTTGAATTTTTTTTTTTTGGGAAATTTTAACGGAATTTTGTGTTACTTTTTTCGAATCTTTAATTCTCTTGATTGAAGCATAAAATGAAAAAAAAAAAAAAAAGTTAAAACCTTCAAACATAAATCTAATTTACTTTCAATTTATCTAATTCAATAACATTTTATATATACATTAAACAAACTATTAAAACTAATAGATGGCATCTGGTATTGTCTGGTTTTTGTTTGGCTTTAGATATGGAAGATTATTTTTAAAAATTACAGAAAATCTTGATATTAACATGGGATCACAACATCTTAAAAAGAAAACATATTCTGCAATGCTTGGTTCCTTATTTATGGGACTTTCCCAATGTGTACCATTTATTAATATGATGACAAGGGCTTCCGACAAAACAACAAATTCATCACAATTATCTGTTTTAATTATTAAATCCATTTTCTTAGTTGTTGCTGCACTCTTTTTCTTTAGGGCAATTTACATTATTGCTTTCAAATTGACAAGGGATAAGAAGAAAGATGTTGAAATGGACCAAAAAACTTCAAGCTCAAGAGACGGCAGCGCCTCAAGCCCAAGTTCCACCTCCAGCTCCAGCTCGAGTGATTAACTTTAATAATAATAAGATCTAAAAGATAATTATTAAAAAAATTCTTATTATTCTTATAATTATCACTTTTGGCATATTTTTTTTTTTTTATTCTTTTGTTCTAAAAATATTGCACTATTATCTTAAGTACAATCTTTTTTTTTCTTTTTATGGAAAAGCATCTAATGGAGAAATAATTATTCTAAAAATAAATTCCATTATTATATAATTTAACCCTTTTGACTTTTTTTTTAATTTTTTTGTTTTGTTTTGATTATTTAGTTGATATTTTTATCTTGGGAACATTTTGAAAAAGTTAGTACATTAATATTTTAATTCTATTTCCTTACACAACACGGCCAATCCCACAGTGCGGATTATTCAGAAATAGGAATTGCTTTTCGTTCCTAAAATTTGATCCTGTCAGATAAAATGTCAAATGGTTATGAAATATTATCGTCAACTGTAAAATTTATAATAGAAGATTAAAAAAAGTAAGTTATTCAATTTTTAGTTTTAGGACACTGACAAAGAAAATGATCACAAAACTTACATGAATGAGGATCTTTAATTTCCAATATTTGTAAAATAATTTTGTTTAAACAATTAAAAACGAAGTTCAAAAGAAAAGAAATCTTGGAAATTTAAAAAGTATTTTTTGATCAAAGCTTTTTAATTGTTTAAACAAAAGTATTTTGGCAATATGTGGAATTGAAGATCTCTACTAACAAATATTTTGATATCAATTATTTTGAAAAATAAAAAAAAACCTTAAAATTGGTCAACATATTTTTATTCTTTCAATAGACAATTTATTACTTAAAAGGTATACTTTCATGACCATTTTATGATTAATCATAAATGAAAAGTTTTTTTCATCAATAATCAATTTCTACAGACTTTGGAAAACGATGGGAGGGCCACACACACACATACCAATGCAGCAATATCGAACCTAGACCCATAATTCAAACTATTGGAAAAAGACTTTGGTGATTGAAAAATTGTATAATAGTCGTTTTAGATGTATTTTTTATTTGATTCATGGTTGTTGAAACCAAATGAATTAGAATGTTGAAATGTAAATACCGAATATTATGGTTACTTTTAAGTGTTGTTTTTTGGTATTGGAGGAAAAAAAAATTCTTGCACAACTTGTTTTATTTACTTGTATTTGAATTGGAAATGGGAAAAATTTTCACTTTATTTTCAATTTCCTTTTTTATAGAGCCACAAATTGTAACTTACTTCTTTGGTTACCCTATTTATAAAAAAAGGAAAGTGAAAAGGAAGTGAAAATTTTTTCCTGTTTTTAATTCAAATACCAGTATGTGAATAGTCACTCTTTTTTATTTTTTTCCCCAATTGCAATAGAGTAATTATTTTACCCAAAGATCCATCTAAACCTGATCCTGGAATTTCCCATTATCATCTTTAGAGAGATGAGTTATTCATTTTTAAAAAGGTTCATTTTTCTTATGAAATTTTCCAGTAAAAAGATCTGAATCTTTTTTTTTTTGGGATTTTTTAATCAAAATAGAAAAAGAAAAATTTACCCAAAGATTTTTTATATTTTGAAGAAATCTCACTTTTAGTAATTTCAGAGAGTCCGTATGTTCAATTAACCTTGAACCTTTAATCTTATTTTAAAAATCCAAAAAAAAAAATCCAAATATTGAATCCTTGAAGATCAAAAAAAATAGATCATTCGATTATTTGCAAATCTTTATTACATTTTTTGAAATTTAAATGATAAGGCAATATTCTTTTCCAAATACCAAGAGAATAAACAAGTAAGAATTTGAATTAAAACCAGTTATTTGATAATATCTATTAATTTTTTTTCTCATAATTTTTAATTTAAATTGGTTTTATTTCCATGAAAATCTTTAAATGATTCAGAAATAATTGCAAATTTTAGTGATAAATTTAATCTTTGGGTTGTTAATAACTTTCTGAAAACTATTAAACTGGTTTATTAATTATTAATTGTAAATAATCAAATTAAGAATTATTTCTTAAGATTATAAGTTGAATTTTCCATGTTTACAAAAAGTATTTTGGGAGAATTTTTTTTTTTTTTCTTATTTTTTTAACCAATAAAAAGAAAAAATTGATTTGAACTGTTATTTGAATCAAAAAATTATATTTTTTTCAAGTTTATAATACTTATTGTATTTTTTACAATTAAGTAGATTTTTTTACTGGTTTTTTTATAAATTTATGATTTGCTTTTTAAAGTGTATTTTTGTCCACTTCCTTACACCCAATCTGGATTTCAATCTTCTTTCAAAGAAAATAATTTTATTTGAAATAAAGCAGAAAAATTTGGAGTTTTGAAATTTGCAAAAATGAGAAAAATGGATCAACCTTTTGAAACAAATAATTCATTTCAGTAAATTTCTTTTATAGTAAGTTTGGTTTTGGTCGTAATTTGATTTTTACTTTGTTTTTCCATTTCAAGATGTGGTAAAATTTTTGTGAATTTGCTATTAAATTTACTTCAAGATTGTTTTTTTTTAACAATACATTGAGAGAAGAAAACTTTCTATTTATTAAACAAGAACAAACAAATAGAGGTTTTGATGATAATATATATTATCAAGATACAAGCAATTAATTCGACATGTAATTTTTAAAAATAGCAATTAGTCCAACTTTATCGCGAAAAATCATAAAATCGTGATATCCAACATTATCGCAATATTCAGACTTTATCGAAAAAAAGAAAAATTATGTTTTTGAAATCTCCTTGCATAAAATCTCTTGACTTTTACAAAGCCTTGAGAGGTTTACAACAACTTTCCTTTAAAAATGTAACAACAACCCCAGTGTGTTGTAAATTCTCTTCACGTTTTTGAAAGTTTTGAAATACAGAAAACTTTCAGAAACAGAATGAGACTGTTTGTAGTGGAAAACAATTTTTTTTCTTTTCTTTTTTTTTATAAATCTAAAATCTCAAATGTATTTCATGATCAAACTAATAATTACCCATTTCAACAATATACTTTCATACAAAATAGATGTGTTTATTTTAAAATGGGGGTAATGCCTTCACAAGTTAAATAACCAAAAAGAAAAAAGAGTAATTTTCCTTCTTATTGGTGATTGATTAAACAAAAACTTTTTAAGTTTTAGTTGTGTTTTCTTTCCAATACAAAGATATGAGGAGAAGAAGAAAACAATTGGGCAAAAAAAAGTCCAAATAAAATAAATAATTGATGATAATATGGCTAGGTTGTTAGTGAGAGCCTTTGAAAAGTTACCCAACTCCTTTCAGCTTTCTAGAATATTGTAAATGAGTTTACCCAAAAACACATTCTTTAAAGAACAGAGTGGAGAGTTGGTTGTTTTTGAAGTCTCTTTTTATTCAACCCAATTTTCAACACCACTTTCAAATGAGAAAATGCTTATTTACCTTTAGTTCTTAATGTTATTGATCGAAAGGATCATTAGATAAGCCAAACAATTCAAAAGTAAATATGATAAAACTCTTCGATTTGATACTTGATTGAATCAAGTCTCATTTTTGTTGTTTTTTCAAAGAGCAACTTTTTTTTCACAGATAATATTTTTTGATCAAAAAAAATTTATCCTTTCAAAAAATAATGTTTAATTAGGTCTTAAAACCCATCTTTTATTAAAGCGCGATTACTTTTTAATCATGATATTTTGGCATTTATCACAATTTTTAAATATACCAGAATATTATTTAATATCGTGATTTGTGATATTATAGTAATACTATGTATATCTTGATTTTCTAAAATATTGATATTTGAGAGATAATTATCGCAATTTTTGTATCTTTATAGAGCAACTTAAGCATGTAAATGATCAAAATCTCAAATATGAAGTATTTTTAAATTTAAAAGAGGCCTTTAAAAAATTTTAATTCAATTAAAAATTGAAGGTTTCAAGTAAACAACCCATGCAAATTATAACAGATTTTCGTAACTACTTTGGAAATTTTAATTAAAAATTGTAAATCTTTGTACCTGCAAATTACTTTGAGAGAAAGAATTATATATATATATATATATATATATATAATAATCATAAAAAAGAAAAAAATGAATATTGAAGTAAGAGAAAAGAGAAAAAAGAGATTGTATACATTGGTAGTACAGAAATGATGTTTTATGAGTCTATAACGATCTTAATTGAAGAGAGCAAAAGAAAGAATTTCTGTGATAAAAAAAAAATTAGTATGTCTATTGTGTGGATTGTTAATAATATTGATTTTTTGTAGCTCCAATTGGTTAGTTGTTTTTGTTCTGATTTTATTGTTGTGCTCTTTTTGAGAGACCCCTTCAAACCATTTCCACAATTTTCGTATTTAGGACACCCCCATAAAAAAGAAGCTAAATCACTTATAAATTTTTCACAGTTTATGATTGTAAACAATTGAAGTAGAGTTTACAGTTATTACCATTTAAAATTTATGTATATCCATTTAGACAATAGAAGACATTACAGAATTTCAGGAATTTTTCTAAAAATTTCTAATTTAAAAGCTTTTGCTGTTTAAATCTGGTTTTATCTGATGGCTTAAGAATGATTTTCAAATAACCAATATTCCACCAACCTTTATTTGTTTTAGATAGTTTTTGATGTATTTTTTCACAAACCGCGTTTGGCGTCGTTGTATATGTGTTTTGATTTACCCTGTATATTTTATTTTCACCTCTTTTATATCATTTTCCGCACAAATATAGAAATAATCATATTTTTTATTTAATGAATCGAACAAAAAGGTTGGTTTTTTTTTTTTTTTTTTTATTATTTAAGGGAGGAGTTATTGACCCCTCTTATTTGCCCGAATTCCTAAATTTTTATTTAGGAATTTAATTAAAGACTCAAAAATAAGTTTATTACCCACTAAGGCTAATAAAGAGTTTGAATCCTTTTTTATAATAATATTAGAAATATTATTATTATTTAATATATTAGATATATTAATTTTTTTTAATTCAGATATCCAGATTTTGCGATTATTTTCATAGGCTGAGCAGTTCCATAGAAAATGGTCTAAATCTTCAATAATATCTAAATTGTTTATTTTTTTACATAATTCACATAGTTTTGATTTGTTTTTATTCATAACATAAGAGTACCTGTTAAGGTAATTTGGAAAATTTCTGAGTTTTAAAATTGAAGTTGAGCCCTTCCATTTTAAATATCTTTGCTGCTTATTTATAGTATTATTGATTTGTACTATTTTTAGATATTCTTGAACTTTCCAACTTGGACTATTTTCTAAGTTTTTTAATTCTAAAAGTTTCTAGTTCATTTTCCAATTGTTTTAAATTTTTGGAGTACCAATTTATATTTTCTGATTCTTTTTTTTCTAAAAGGAAGATAATTAATTAATTCATCATAATGGAGGATTTTTAATTTTTGAATTAACTTAAATCTTCTTTTATATATCGTTATCCTTACGGGATCAATTTTTGCTTCAGTTTTATAAATAAGCCTTGGTGAGTGTGGGTTGATTAATAAAAAGTTTGTAATTTTTTTATTAATCCAAGTATCAATATCTTTAAAATCTGTTTTTTGTTAAATCAAATATTTCTAAACCATATAATAATTGGCTATGTAACACAGCTTTAAAAAATTGAATTTTTAATCGATTAGAAAAATTTTTTTTGTTGTAAGATATTGATTAACTTTTTAAAATTGACCTTAACTTTATCAAGGTTAAATTTTAAATGAGTTTTTTTATCTAGCCAAATACCAAGATATAAAATTTCTTTTGGAATTAAATTTTTTTTAGTTTTATCATCATTAGGATTCATTCCAAAATCTTTTATTATTTTAAAGATTTTTTGTAATTGAAAATTTATTTCTATTAATGATCCTTTCATCAGTAAAATCAGATCATCTGCAAACATTTGAACATGTAACGCTAGTGATTTAATTTTTTCTAAGAGAAAATGAGTAATAAATCCAAATAATAAAGGGGATAATGGATCTCCTTGGTAAACACCAATTCCTTCTTTTTGAGTAATAAGCAAGTAGATATTCTACAATAATTTCATTTTTTATAAATTTTTTAATTGAATAATAAATAAGTGAATGATGAATAGAGTCAAAACATTTTTTGTATATCTATTGTAACAATATAAATATTTTCTTTTTTAAATTTATTTTTTTTTTTTGATATTCATTCAATAAATTACAATCTGCAATTCTAGTATCTAATTTTTTTTTAAATCCAAATTGGTTTTTTTGAAACTAAGTCCCAAGAATCTTGATTTCCGGCATATAACAATTTAAGAAAAAATCTTGGGAGAGTTTGATTAATTGAAATTGGTCTATAATTAAGTGGAATACCTTCATCGCCAGATTTATGAATGAATAATAAATTTCTTTTTTTTAATAAATTTAATATTTTTTTTGAGAAATATCATTAATCCAATTAAAAAATATTTTTTGGATTGTTTTTATAAAGTTTTCATAATTTATATAAAATTCACTACTTTGATTTTTTTATTGTTTTATATTGTTTAATTTTATCAAATTCTTTGACAGATTTATTTTTTTGATATTTGATAATTTCTTTGATTTTAGTAATTGAGAATATTTCTTCTATTTTAATATTTAATAAATTATTTTTATCTAATGTGAAATTTTTAATAAAATTAAGAATATATTTTTTTGGTTTTTTACTAATAGATTTAACAAACCCGAAATATGAAGTTTCCATATTTTCATTATTAAGAATCATTTTACTCGAAGTTTCTCTTAATCTATTTAGCTTTTTCCAAAAGTTTTGATTTTCTTCAAATTCAATATTAATCTGGTTTATTAATTTAAAATATTGTTTACTATTCCTATCTTTAATTTCTTTAATTAATTCATTATTTTCAAATAATTTATTAATTAAATTATATAATTTTAAATCTTTTTTTGGTATATTTAAGATAATTCTCTCTTTTACTTTAAATTGTTTTTTTAAAGATTTTAAAATTCTTTCCATTTAATTGATATTTTTATTTTTATAAAAATTTATAAAGTCAACATGAAACTTTGCAATATCTTTAATTTTGTAGACATTTTTAATTTCCCAGTTTTTATTAATATTAAATTTATTTAATATTGCATTATGATCACTAATTTTATTTTTTATGGTTTTTGATTTGATAAATTTTAAGTTATTAAAGTTAGTTATAAAATAATCAATGTTATTATTTTTTCTACTTGGTTTAGTATTTAAAATAATTTTAAAGTTGAATTTTGAAAAATAATTTATTTGATTTTCATTCAAATTAAAATCTCCCCCGATAATTGTATTATGGTTTTGATATTTTTGTAATAAACCAAGGATTTTTTCATTTATTTCTTTATTCCTGTCATGTCTCTTATATAAGTTAATAATGATAAAATCAGTGAATTGAATTCCCATAATATCAAGATCTGGAAATAATATTTCTCTTGTAAAATCTTTAAAAATATTTTTTATTATAATTAATAAACCACCTTTTCTATTTTTCTTACCATAAGATTTTTTATTAATTGAAAAATAATTCAAAAAGGTTGGTTTTTATGATAATAAATGAATGTTTAATAATCATAAATTGAAATAAATTGAAATGAACCCCACAAAACTTCTGGAAACAATTTAAATATTATTATCCAAAAATAGTTTTTTTTTTTCACTTTTGTTTTTTTTTTACTTTTTATAAAATACGAATAATGAAAAAAAAAATAATTCAAAATGTTTTTTTATGGAAAATATTATTAATTTTAATTTATAAAGCAAAAATATAAATATTTTTTTAGTAAATATTTGATATATTTTATTTAATAAAAAAGTTTATTCCGAAAGGTATCTATCAAATATTCCTTAAAACACCTGGAAATCTAGAATGTGAAAACTATTTACATAAACTAAAATTATTTTTTTGTGAACATATTATCAGTAAATATAGTATCAATTCACTATGCCCATGGATAAAATTGGAATTTTATTCTCGGAAATATTTTTTTTTACTAAAAAATACAAAATCAGTATATTATTAAATTTCAAATTTGGTCAAATTTTAAAATTAGTCAAATTGAACGTTTTCATATTTTTAAAGAGTTTTTTGATATTTATCATTAGTATGAAAGTTGTTAAGTTTTTTATAATTGTGGAAGGAAAAAGCATAACGATTATTTTGCGATTGGTGAGTATTTTATTACTTAAATTGTAGAAAATCCAAAATTTTGAAATCATCAATACTAAATATTTTTAAAAATTTGTTCAAAATCCAATTATAACCACCAAAGTTAAGTGCAAATTTTTTTCCCCTTAAAACAAGTTGCAAAAGTCTAATTGGTCTCTTAATAATTTTTTTTTTTAAATCCTTACCAAAATTTTCAGGCAAACGGCTCAAACCTACTCTAGAATACTCTAATCTACCCTTACCTATACAAACTACCCGTAAAGAGGCTATTAAATACTCACAGCCAATATATTTCAATGGAATTAAATATTTTGAAAAAAATGAGAATATGACCAAATTTGAAATTTAATAATTTTCCCTACAAATTACGAAAAAAAGGAGTTATAGGGAATAGTATCCAACCGATATTGTGTGAAAATAAATGGTATCTTAGATTTCTGCAAAATTTCTGATGGCTGCTTAATGATATTCATAAAATGAAAATTTACTTGATGAAGTCAATTTCTAATTCTGTGACATTGTTCATCATTTTACAATCTTAAATATAATCCTAAAATGACAAAGTAATCTCTAAGTGTACACACACGTGTCCTTCCCAAGATGATACAATTCAAAAATAATTAAAATTTCCATTATGTGGCTAAACATTGGTTTAATCTAATAGAACCTCGCCAATCCCAATTTTTCCCATACCAAATATAAACAAATCCTGATATCACACCCACTTACCCGAATTTGTATCAAAAATTACGCATTTTAAACCAAAAGATATCCAAAACTCTTCAGAGGGTTAAAGGAAAACAATTCAATAAATAAAAAATTATAGGTTTTAAAATAAAACATTAATTTCATACATCATTTCGCCTTTGAAAACTGATTTCTTAAAAGATCTCTAGATTGTATTTTTACCATTAAAAAATTGTTAAAGTATTTTCAATTGTCCGATATTTTCTGGAATGTTTCCAATACTGCTTTTTGATTAATAATTTAAAGAATAAAAACAACAACAATAATTTCATAAAACAATAAACTTAATTTAATAATAAATATTCCATTTTTTTTTTTTTTTTGACTTTTTTATTTTATTTTATATTTAGATGATAAACAAATATTTCTTGTGTATATAACTTAATATTAAGACAGTGATTTTTTATTATAATAGATAAAGATTATTTATCAAAATATTTATTTTCAAAATTTGATTTTTTATAGGTCGATGATTTTGAAATATTGTTTATAATTTTTGAAAAGTTTTTCTAATCTGAAAAAATCATCAACCGTTAATTATGATTCTAATTATCAACTAGTTTTCTCAAAAAGAACTAATACTTTTACAAAATTGTATGAACCTGCTTAAAAAGGAAACCCAAAAAAAGTAACATAATAAAAACTTTGATCGGATAAAATTGTTGAAAATTAAATTGAAAAAAAAAATTTTTTTCTCGAATATGAAACCAATTCAATAAAATAAAAAATTCAATTTTGATATATTTGTGAGTAAATCTATTATTATCTCAAAAATAATGAAAATAATAAAAACTAATATCATAGACAAAAATATAATTTTCAAAAAAATATAAGAAAAATTACTAACAATACAAATAAAAAAAAAAAAAAAAAAAAAAAAAATTTAATCCTCTTCAAATTTTATTTTAGTTTATACAATAATAAAAGAATAGCAAGCATAATATACAAAACAAAAAAAGGGGGTGAACAATTTTTTGAGATATTTTTTTATAAAAAAAAAAATTGTTTAAAGGTTGTTTTTTCGATTATATACAAGTATTGTTTTTTACATAAAGAATTGGTGTCTAAAAAAAAAAAAAAAAAAAGCGAATAAATAATCAAGATTAATTAAAAAAAAAATCTAAAGAATAATCTAATAATGTTTTTTGATTGAGTTGATAATATTCCATTGCGTTTGCAAGTTCGGAATAAATATTTTCATTTAAATCGGCATCGATATGATCTGTATAAAAATATTTTAATAAAATGGAGATTGCCTCGAAAGAAATCCCCTATTGGTCTTTTAATTGTGATAATTCCTGGGGGTAATTCTTAAAAAATGTGGAAAACAGGTTGCTTCTAGCAATGAGAATAAATTTATGGACATGAATAGGATTCCCACTTACAATTAGTTTAAAATTTTTTGAATCATTGTTCTTGAGTAAAGTTTTCAGATCTGATAATAAAGAACTTTTGCCAGTTTTCTTTCGAGTGTTTATTTTCAGTTTGTTGTTAATTTCTACAATTAAATCCACACCTCCATCATTAACATCAAAACTGCTTGGTAAAATGGCAGAATATAGCCAAGAGAAATAAACGACAAGTGATTTTTTTTCATAATTTTGAAAGATTTTTAAATAATTTTCGAGAGAACCACCAAGGCGGGACTTGACAAAGGAAGAATGAACACCAATTCTTTCTGTGTACTTGTTGGTGATAAAATAGTCACAGTTTTGTTGTTTTTTAAATAGCTGTTTGAAATCAAAATTAATTTGATAATAGTTTTGAATTAATTTTTTAATTGGTTCATTTGCAAGGTTTTCCAATTGGAAGCTCTCGTTTTGAATAGTTTTTGCACCGTTTTGAAGAAGGAACAATACAATTTCTTCGTGATCATTTTCTGCAGCACACATTAAAGGCGTTAATTCATAATCATCGAAGGCATCAAGATTTGATCCCAAATTAATTAAAAATTTGACAATTTCCAGGTGCCCATTATTTGAGGCTAAATGTAAAAGTGTTTCTTGGGAGTTGCTTGTTTTGTTCAAAATGGTCTCAAAAAGGTTTTGCTTTTTGCTGATCTGGAGTAGACATTCAAGCACTTCAAGGTGCCCATTTTCGGTTGCTAAAAAGAATGCATCAAATCCGTCCTGTGGTTCGGTATATGTCAGGTTTGCGTTGTGCTGTAACAGCCTTTGTGCAAGTTCTAATCCGCCGTTTTGGGACGCAAGTAACAAACTTGTCCACCCATCAACTACGGTGTCAACATATACGCCATTTTGCAATAGTTTGTCGACAACTTCAAATTGGTTATTCTTGGATGCTTCGTAGAGCGCACAATTTGAATTGGCCTTTGATTTTAAATTAAGAGATGCCCCGTTTTTGATTAACAAATCGACAATTTCGACATGCCCTGATTTGCTTGCAAGAATTAGTGCTGTTTCTTCGTGCTTATTAAAAGAATTGACTTTACAGTCCTCTTGTTGTGACAGCAAGAGTTCAACAATTCCTGTCTTGCCCTTCCTACGTGCGTTCATAAGCGGTGTGTTCCGGTGAGCATCAAGCGATGAAACGGGATATTGGTATTTGATCAGCTCCTGTACAACTTGTACATTCCCAAACAAAGTAGCAACGTGGAGTGCCGTTTCGCTTTTTTTCCCTGTTTTTTGATAAATGCTCAATCCCTTTTGAACAAAGAGCGCGACAGCTTGGAAATTTCCTTTTTTAATTGCCTTGAGATAGCTTTCAAAATTTTGTTTGTTGTTGATCGTTTTATTCGTTTCCAGTCCTAAAAAATACTCAATTATTTCCAAGTCGCCCAACGAACATGCGTGGTAGAGGTAGCTGTGACCCTTTTGATCAATTTTGCTATGGTTCTCTTCTTTTCCAATTATTTCTTTAATTTCTTCAAATGTGCATGTTTTCAGCACTTTTTTGAAACTACCCCCCAACAGGTTTTGTTTCGAAGAGGTTTTGTTGAAAGTTGAAAAGTACCTTTGATCAAGTTTCTCTTTTTGTTTGTAATACACCCTGTCTTGCATTTTTGATAGCTTGTTGTTTTTTGGACAAAGATCACACGAAGAATATTTGTTATCAAATTCTTGACAAAACGAATTAAATTTATTCTCAACTAAAAGTTGGCTCATATTTATTGTTGGATTTATGTCCAAGTAAATGTACGATCGTTTAGGTTTAAGTAAACACGATAAGTAATGAATATGTCGAGTTTGGTTGTGTTGTTGATAATTTGTTATTTTGATTTCTTGGTTAAGTTTGATTAAAAATGTAAAAAAATTGTTTTAACAAAATAGAAAAAATGGAATATTTTTTTGAGAAATAGTTTTACAGATCTTTTTAACACAACACTTGTTGAGTTAAATACGTGGGTTTGAGCTGACTCGCAAAAAATTAACAAACCATAAATTCACAAATTTGTTTTTTTATTTTGGGATAATTTTTGTTCCAAAATAAGTGATCACCTTAATTTCAAAGAACAATTTGAGATTTTTAAAAAATATACAAGTTATTTATCACGATTATTTTTTTTTTTTTTTAAACACTTTTAAATCTTGGAAAAACTTTTTTATGATATAATCAATTACTTTTCTTCTTCTTTTAAAGGGTTTAAACTTAAAATACCTTTTTAAAGTAAACCATAAAAAGATTCAAATAAAAAATACATATTTCATAGTTTGGTGATGAATTATTTTTTACAAGAAATTTGTTAGGTTTGGGAAAAAATCACTTTTAATCTTGTCTACAGCTTGGTTAGCTTAGGGTTTCTTTTTGTATTGTCATGAATACTATTTATATTTCAAAGACTGGTGATCCAATTGTTTTTGTGTCAAAAATTGTTTTTTTCTCTTTTAATTATTTTGAAACTCTCACTTCTTCAGATCCTAAACTAAATTAAAATCAAACGAAATAGAACTCATAACTTTTGAATAATACAGGTAACAAAAATTAAATACCTTCTTGGTGAATTTAAAGAAATCGAAAAGTTAAACTGTTTATAAGTCTTGTTTGAAGTAATTAGTCTTTTAGAATTAACAATTAAAACAAAACCCAACCAAAGATACTCAAGATAAATAGTGCATAATAAAGAAAATTAGCTCGCACTAATTTTAATCAATTGTTTTTTAGAAATTAAGATAAATCCTGTTAAGTGTTTTCAATTTTTTAGAACCAATTTCTCTTTTATTTGAAATATTTTCACAAAGTTTTGAAAGAAAAAATTGAATTTTATTAAACCCAAAGTTATCTTATGAAAAAATTGCTTCTCTCAGATGTTATTTGATATAAACTATTTTGGGGATTGAAATAGAAATTTTATTAAATGGAAATTGTACTCAAAGGTTTTTGATATTTTTTTGAATCGACATACGATATGAGATTTGATTATTCAAAATAAGGTTATCTTGGGAAAAGCAGTCTAAAAAAGTCTATAGTTTTTTTGATTATGTGTATAAGAACTAGATATTATATCTTTAAAAAGAAATTTTATATATATTTTTTACTAATGACTAGCTGTTAAATCAAAAAAACCAGAAAAAATAGTCAATTTTTTGAACAATTGTAAATCTTCGTAAAAAGTTAAAAATCTACTCCTATTTTACAGATAAATATTTTAATTATCGAATAACCATTAACCAAACTAATTAGAGTATTAATTAAATATTCTAAATCATTCATTTTCTACACTTTGATAAATGTAAAAATCAAAAAAATTAATAAATCAGAAAAATTACTTGAGTAACTCGACGAATAATGAAAAATAAAAAATAATTTATTGAGATTATTATATAGATAGATTCTAAAGTTATTAGAAAATATCTTTATATTAAGAATTACTATATTTTATCTTTTAGAAAATAAAAATTTTATGTTCTTTAAATCTTCACTTTGGAAATTTTTTTTAATATTGAATGATTAGGTTTATAAATGATTAATTAATGAGAAATTATTCATTGAAATAATTACTTTATTTTCTGGAATCATAAAATTAGAATTTTATTCATTATAGTTCTTTTGTTTTAATACCCCTTTTAACACAAATTTTCATTTAAATTGTATTTTTTTACATGAAAATATTTTCAATTACATGATTTTCCTTTTTTTAATTTTGTATAAATTCAAAATTATCAAACACCTTTCTCAAATTAAAAATAATTTTAAATATTTTAAATTTTAAATTGCTACTTGTTTTCATATGAGTGAGGAACCTCTGAAAAGTTCTTGCTTCATAGATCACAATTTTATTGATGAAAGTTTTGTTAAACTTCTATTAAAATTTCTTTTATTTAAACATCTAATACTTGTATTAGTTTTCTATTAGCTGAGATTTGTATTGGAATATTAATTATTCAAAATAATTATAAAATCAAAAATTTTCTTTCAAAATCAATAATTTCCAAGAAAAAAACATTAATACAAAATTGTTTTTCAAGAATGAACTGAATTGTTAATAAAAATAATATTCTACTTTTTTTGTTGTTTTGTATTGGATACATGTCAAAATTGGATTTCAAAAAATCGATACAAATTCATAAATTGGCTAGTTGAATTCAACTCACAAATTTCAATAAAAAAAAAAAATTTTTTCGAGATCTTGAAAAGATTTCATTTTGTTTTTAAAAAATACTACCCCCTTAAGACAAAATATTTTTCGTTGAATTTTCTTCCTTAAACCTTCTGAAAAGTTTTTGGTACTATTTGAGTATAATTGAGTCTTTTAGTACTTGTTATGTTAGGATCATGTGTATTCCCAGCAAACTTTGTGTTGTGTTGGGTTAGATTACACCAATTTCTTGATCATGGAACGGGAGTTAAATTAGATTTGTCTTGTGTGACCTTGGATATGGTAGAGTACTATATTTACGATTAGATATTACTCAGTTATTTTTTGATTACATTTAAGATTACAAAATTATAAGTAATGATACCCAATTAGAAATTGTCATTACAAAGATGTTTTCTCTCCTTAGTTTCATACCATCTAGTAATTCTGGGAAATGTATGCCCATCTTAAGATATCAATCCCCTTTTCACAAAATGGGCAGAATACTATACTTAAAAAGAAACAACATTTCACATATTATATTTTTCAAAAAAAAATTATTTTCTAATAAAATTCCAAGTTTATCATTAAACAAAGTATATTGACACTAGAGTTCCTTGAAAGTTTTTATTCAAAAAGTGTTTTTTAGTAGTTAAAAAACTTTAGAGTATTTTTGATTTTCAGCTATTTTTGGGAATATTTGGTAGATTTTCTTTTAAACATAATTTTTTCTTTTTTTCTTGTCACCTCTTGGTTTTTGTTTTTTAACCATAAAAATAATTTGGATATGCCCTTCACATGAATAATCATGAAATTTATGATTTTACCCTTGAATTTCAAAAAAGAAATTTAACTAAAAAGATATCTATAGTGTAATTTACACATCTTCAATAATAATGAAAAATTGAATTTTTGTTTACTTGAGGAGTATTCATAAAAACTTTACTGTTTATTTTCTTGATCATTTCCAAATTTGAAAATGTACTTGTGAGAATAAATTTGTTGTTCCTCTTTTTTTTTTTTTTTTTTTTTTTTTTACTATTGTATTTATACACTTTTTTGAATTGTTAAAAAATAAAATAGATGGGTACAATTATAAATGCTATTATTTAAAAAATCAAAAGAAAAGCATTTTTTTTAAATGTACATTTCACGCAAGTAATGAGAATAAATAAACACCCGCTATTGTCACAAAATACCAATTTAAAGACACCCACCACGCCCATAATATTTGTAATATAAACCAATTGTCTTTTTTTAAAAAAGTAAGATTATTATAATAATTTTTAAAAATTTTATTATTATCATTTACGGAAAAAAATTGAAAATACATTTATTATAAATAATTCATTGCTGTATTAAAAAACCCTCTATCTCCCTCTCTCTATAAAGAATGAACATAACATAAAATAAAGATAAAAAAAATAAAAGCAAATAAAAAGATTAATCGAATTCATCAGAGTAATCAGATGATTCGCTGCTATCAGAATTTTGCGAATCATCATCGTTATTCCAAATATTTGCCCTGCGAAATTTTTGTTGTAAACCCGAATTAATTAAATCCAGTAAGCTTCCCCTTCTCATCGATATTCGTTGTTGCTCTTCACTTATCGAAGAAACCTTTTTTAACTTTGTTTTAGCATTTAAAAAACCCGTACTTGTAATTGAATTTTGTTTTTGAAGTTTTGTAATTTTCAATTTAGGTTTAACTGTTTTGTTCTTTGTATTTTCTTTTACTGCCGTGTTCACTTTAAATTCAGGAATTTGTAACATCGCTATTAAATAAACAATTAATTTATTAATAATTAAGCAAAAACATTTTAAGAAAATTAAAACGTAAATAAAAAATAAAAAAGGGAAAATGTTCAAGCAAAATAAAATGTAAAAGAAGAAAAGAAATATCCAAAATAAACTATTTTTCAAAAACATTGACTAGCTTTATAATGTTACTCGAAGTGGGTTTGTTGATTTTATCACATATTTTTCTCAAAAGAAAATTACAATTTTTAGATCAGAATCATTTTTTCTAATTTTTTCAAATTTTTGTTTTTCTTTTTCAAATTCTTCGATCCAGAAAGAGTCTTAATCAAATTTTATTTTTTTGTTTTTCATTTTTTTTTTCTTCTTTTGTTATTTTTCTATTTTTTTTTTTTTGTTTTTCCGATACTTTTATTTTGCAAAAGATCAGTTGAAAAAAAATAGATCTTGGTAAATACCAATAAACATTAAGAGAATTGATGATTTGTAATGCCTTTTTAAAACGAATATACTCATTAGCAAAATATCTTCTTGTTAACTTTTTTTAATAAAAGTTCGGTAATAAAAAATTTGTAATACTCTTTTCAAAAAATTGTGACTCACTTTTTTTTTTAGGTTTTTTATTTTATATTTTATAATTTTTAAAATATTAGGAGTTTATTTATTCGTAATGATTTATAATTAAATTCTTAAGATGTTTTAATTATTATATGTTCTTGAATACAAAAGAATATATTTTTTTTTTCAATTTATTATTTCGGGTGAGTCACAATTACAAATGAAAATAACAAACTTTTTTTCAAAGTTTCTTTTTTTAAATAAATTGGGTTTTTACAAAACGAACATCATGTAAAACAGTCTTTGTGAAAATACACATCATAATTTATCATACAATCAATTAAGCATAAGAATTTCTTTTTAAACATTATCACCAACATTGATAACAAGGTCTTCTTGTATTATTACGAGTTAAAATCTGTTTACTATTAACAACATTTATGTAAACATAACTTAAATCTTTTGCCAATTCAAACAAAAAACAAAATTAATACTACCAAATATTTTCTTAAACACAAATCAATCAATAGATTGTCTTTATGATTGAAATTAACATTTTTAAGGGACAACACAAAGTTACACCATTTCCAATTAAAGTGATTATTCTTGAAAAGATAACCATTTACACCTTGGCGTGGCATACCAAGAAACCCCATTATTTGTTGCATAATCAACAGTATTTAACTGTTTAATTTTATGTTTTAAGATTTCAAATCGTTGTTTATTTTTTCCAGTTTGGTTTGTTTACATTCATAATTTGTTATTTTTTGAGGTTGTTGTTTCTTTTTTGAATTTGAGAAAAAGTTTTAATATCGAAAAAAATTTTTTCGATTTTAAAAATGTACCTAAAATTTTCATTTTAGGTTTTTTATTTCAATTGATTCGCAATACCTCTTTGGTACTTACAGATCAAAGAGTCAAAATTTCAATTTACAGAAAAATTTTCCCCGTTTCGGAACAAACTTTAAGTCTTCAAAAGTGGATTGGAATTTTCTTTATGAATTCTGTAAAGGATCAAGAAGCAAAAAAAACTAAATTTTGATAAAGACTCTTTCATTCATTCCTTCAATTTTTTTTTTTTCAACATCGAAATTGAGAAAATATTGAAAAATCCCATGTCAATTGCCCTTCAGGTAAATTTTGTGATAAAAAACACTATACCTTATAAAAATTAAATTTATTTGTGACTTATTCAAAAACATGAAAAGGCCATTAGATTAAAAAAAAACATTTAAAACAGATTCTGATATTCAACAATATTGTTAAGTTTCTCAATTTTTTTTCTAAAATTATAAAATAGGATTTTAATTTTTTCTGAAAAATTTCGATAATTTTGAAAATCACAGAAACTAATGTTTGATCAGAATAAATTTCAAACATTTAATCATACTCTAAACACACGCCCAAAAATGATTTCTGATTGTTTCATGTTTTTTTGTTAAAATTGTGATTTTTTCATGTATGTATCCCCCCCCCAAAAAAAAAAAGGGAGAGGAAACTTTCAAGTAAATTTGGTGTTTTAAAGGACAACAAATTTCATTTAATAAACTATTGGAGATGTTTCTTTTTGTTTGAATTTCAAAAACGTATTTTCAATTTTCTCTTGAAGTTTCGATCTCAAATCATCTTTCTTTCTTTTTAAATACAATAGAATGCTACCAAATACAATAAATATATGGAAAAGTTTCTTGACTCTTGAGAGCATACCAGAAAAGTATCACAGTTAAATGAAAAAATCACAATTTTAACAAAAAAACATGAAAAAATCAGAAATCATTTTTAGACATCACTAGTATGAAAAAATAAAATTCAAAATTTCAAGTTAGACAAAACTACAATTTCAATTATCATTTCATTCTTGTTAATTGAGTTTATTCACAATATAATAAAAATTCCAGTTATTAAAAATCTTGAGGCTGTTGTATTTATTGATTTTAGTAGTACTACGATTTTTAAAAGTCTCTAGTCTAGAAAAAAAGGTTTATTTTGGGGGTAAAAATTTTTAAATGGATGTAACAATGAATTTTCTTTAAACTCAACTTTAGGATATTTTTTTGAATTGATAATAACTAATAGTTTTGAAAACACTCTACTCATCTAAAAAAATTGAAATTAAAAAAAACCTAACGAAAAGTGTCCTAGGTTTTTTTTACTTTTTGGAAAAAACCGAAAATTTATTAAAATTTTCGGTTTTTTCCAAAAATTAAAAAAAACCTAACGAAAAATCAAAGAAAAAATATTTTTTCTAATTTAAAAGAACAAATAATTCTTTAATAGTCCAAAGAATTGATTCCCTATTTGAAAGATATTCATCATATTTAAAATTCTTTTAAAATATAATTAAATGACTTCTTTTCTAAAAGAAAAAAAATAATCAAATTTTTTACTATTAAATTTGAAAAAAAATCTTAATAGAACCTAGAAAATTGGATTTTTCAACTTTAATTGTTAAATATCTTTCAAAAATATTTTTTGATCAAAGGTCTTTTATTAACCAATAGTGTTTATTATAATTGAAGTTATTAAAAAGAGTAAAATTAGCAAATATTTTTAATTTTTTTTTGAAAAAATTTTTCATGATCGTGTTGTGTAAGAGTATGATTCTATTAAATTAATTTAATTTTCAATTTAAAGTTAAATCCTGAAAAATAATTTACTAAAAAAAAAGTATGTCAATTGACGAAAATGACATAAATGAGTGAGTATTTGATCGTTTGATAAAATAATTCTAAATAAAAAGAATAGAGGTAATGTTTATATATATCAAAAAATGGGTTTGAATTTTTTGAAAAAACGTTATTTAACGACTTTTGTGAAATTTCAAAAAAAAAAAAAAAAAAAAGAAAAAAAAAAACAACTTACGAGGAGGGGGGGGTATTGCCTCATTCCTGTTCTTTTTATTATCATCATTCTCTTTGATTTCTTCAATTTCCCAGTTTTCCCAGGGCTCTTCAGATTTGATTCTTTCAGATATTCCTGTCAATAATTCCTTTGCTCTATGGGCGTCTTCCATTATGATCGCATTGACAACTTCCATGATACATTGGATTTGACCCCTTTCCATTTTTACAACTGGATCTGCAACCTTTTCAGCAAAGTTAATTTTGTTCATTGCAACTTGTAGGCACTCATCAACAATTCCAGAAATGAAAGGATACTTGAATTGCCCCCTTTTTACCTTTGTTTTCTTTTTTTTCTTATTTCTAATTTTTTTCATCCTCAATCTTCGGATTTTTCTATTTTTTTTTTCATTTTTTATTTGATTAGATTTATGAATTTCTTTTTTTAAATTCCTTAAGATCTCCCTTTTTTCACGAATTTGTCTCATGGTAATTTTATAACGCGTTCTTAAATTACTTTCTATTACTTCATAGTGCTGATCTAATACAAAGATTTCATTTATTCTTTGATTATAATAATCAAGATTTTTTAATGCTTTTTTTTTCTCCAATTGTTTATTACCCATGCCTTGATTCTCATCATTCTCCTTTTCTGGTTCGTTTTCTCCCCCTTTCTCTTCTTTTGTGATTTTATTGGACCCTTTGATGCCGTTTGATCCATCAACACCATCAACACTAGCGTTATTATTATCGTCTTGCCCTTCCCCCCCCCCGTTTTGGCTTTCGTTGTCTTTACTAATTGACCTTGAGGAATCAAATTCCCCGTTTAATTCCAAAATCTTTCGATCAATTTTTTTTAATTTTTGGGAAAGTTGATCTCTTTGCACAGCGATTTTGTTTAAATACGCATCTTCAATAACTTTAATTTCTTTTCCTAAATTTCTTATTTGATCTACAATCGACTTTACTTGCTTTTCAGGATCAACACCATTAAAGCCCCTGAAAAAAGACCTTAATGAACTCTGAGATGCCCGAAATGTAATACGACTTTTAGATTTTCTTCTTGATTTGTTATAATTTTGCGAGGGCGTTGGTTCGGATGAACCAGAACCAGAACCAGAACCAGAACCGTCACCTAAAAAATTTACTTTGAATTTATAATATAAATTATGCTTTTCGAAAAACATTTTTGAATCAAGAGATGGTACACGATTATCGATTGTTGTTAAATATGATTCCACAAAATTGTGAGAATCTTTTTGGATTTTATTATCATCCTGAGGAGTGAAAAAAACCGAGATTGGCTTTTGATTTAATTGTTTTAAGATTTTTAATAAATTTGGTCTATTTTCATTTTTAATATTATTCTCTTTATCCCGTAATACTCTAACTATTGTGTACCCTAAATTATTCTCCTCGTCTTTGTTATTTGTGTTTCTCTTTTCTCCAACTCGATTTTTATTTTTGTTTTTCACCTTATTTTTTTTTTTAGCTTTTTTTTTATTTTTATTTTTGTTTTTTTTTTTAATTTTTTTTTTTTTGGAAATCTTTTGAGAAGATTCTAAAGATTGTGATCCTTCTTCTTTTTCCTTTCCCTTTTCCCTTTTCTTTTCCTTTTCCTTTTCCTTTTCCCTTTTTTTATCTTTGTCTTCTTCTTTATTTTTTTCTTTTTCTTTATTTTTATCTTTTTCTTTTTCTTTTCCTTTTTCATTTTTCTTTTTAGCTTTATTGTTGTTTGTGTCTTTTTTTGTATTTTGCTTGTTTTTTTTTTTTTTTTTTTTTTTTTTTAGTTTTTTTTGATTCAGTTTTGGAAACTTTTTTTTGTTCTTCTTTTTTATTAGATCCATCATCAGTTAATTCCTGTTCTTTTTTTTGATTTCCGCTTTGAGTAGAGTCACTAGCATTGGTGTTGTTTTGTGTATTTGATTTTGTGCTTTTAGAAGTATTCAATTTTTTGGTTTTCTTTTTGCTCTTATTCTTGTTCTTGTTTTTGTTCTTATTCTTTTTCTTATTCCTTTTCTTATTTTCATTCTCGTCATCATGTGTGTTCTTTTTTTCGTTCTTTTTCTTGTTTCCAGTCTTTTTTTTCTTCTTTTTCCTTACCTGATTTTTCTTTTTCTTGTTCTTTTTGTTAACTTTTTGTTCACCATTATTTGAATTTTGTTCTTTTTTTGTTTTTTGGGGACTTTTTGAACTTTTACCATTTTGAGAATCTTCTTGATTAGTTTCGTTTTTTTTCTTCTTTTCCAAAGACATCTTTTCTTTAATGGAAAATTTTGGATGATTTTTGGTGAATAATAAAAATAATAAAAAAAATGAATTCACTTTGAGTTTCAATTGAAATATTTTTTATCAAAAGAAGAAAACAAATTATGGAATTAATACTAAACCTGTTGTATTTCAATTTTGTTAAACAAAAACTTGAGAATTTTTTGTTTTAATTACTGGTTTTTGATTTTAATGGGAAAAAAAAATTCACCTCATTTTCATTTTTTTGCTTTTTCAAACAACGCTATAAATTACAAATTTCTTCTTTGAAAACTCTTATTGGAAAAGGAAAAGGAAAATGAAGTGAAACTTTCCCCCCCGTTTATTAGAGAATGCTAGTATGATTTGATAATTTAGTAATTTCACAGATTCAATATATCCACACATTAAAAGTAAATAGGAGAAAAAACAGGTGTTTGTGATCGATTTTGTCTTTTTATTTTTTGTAAAAGATATATGTAAAGTTCAATTCAAATTGTTATAGGTGTCTATAAGGGATTAATGTGTATTTAGAAGAAGTTTAAAATGAAAATATGTTGTCACTGAAGGTCAGTCTTATTAATGATCTATTACTCGATTGTTCGATTAATTTATCTAATCAATAGAAAAAAGATCCTCGAAATGTTAAAAAGTTTTAAATTTTTGAAAAATAAATGTATATCAAAATAAATTTAAAAAATTAATGACTATTATGAAGGTTTTGAATCTGGAAAATATCTTTCTTAAATTTGTTTCAAAATTGGATTAGTTGATAAAAAATTCAGTGTGATGAAAAAAAATTAAATTATTAGCTTTATAATTATTGTGAAAACTGATTGATATTTACAATTAGCTTTATAAAAAAGGAACTCAAGAAATTTATCGTTATGGTTTTTATACTAAGAAATACCAGTTAATATTTATTTATGAGGATCCGATATAAGTAAATATATATCCTAACAATTTCCTTTTTAGATTTATAGATGTTAAAAAAATCTAAAATAGAAACCCCTAATATTTCATAAAATCTTGAAATTAAAAAATTGATAAAATAGTTAATTTAAATTTCATAAAATTTGGCTTTATATAATCTATAACGAAACAATTTGGTTTCTAATGTTTAGATTTGGATGTATAATTAAAAAAAATTCCAAAATCACCTATTTTAATTTTGATCTTTACAAAAAAATCCAAATTATATATTGTTCAATATTATTTAGAATAACTTTATTTAGCAATTTTTACTGGTGATTATAAAGATCGTTTACATCAAATTATACCACACTTTAATGAAATCCAAATCTTTGAGTGAGGTAACCTCTTAATGAGGTAGGTATATTTTATTATTTGTTAAAATTTCAATTGTGACAATATTACTGAAAAACGATTTTTTAAGTTTTAACTGATATTTAAAATTTGAAATCAATATATTATTCATTTTTTTTATTCGTCAAAAGAATCAATTAAATTCGAATTGAATATTTAATTACAGCCAGTTTCAAATTTAGGCACTAACTTTTATGAAATTAAGGTAAAATAAAAATCTATATTTAAGTCACAAAATTCAGATTCTAGAAAAATAATTTGTAAAAAAAATTCAAAAGTTTGTGCCTTAATTTGAGCCTTTTATTGTGGCTTAAATTTTGTTCAAAGTTTGAGCCTTAAATTTGAAACTGACTGTATTTTAATTTTTGGATGATTTTTTTTATTAATATTTGTTTTTATAGTATTGTATTTTATATCACAAAATTAGTTTATATAGATGTTTGAAATTAATCCTATAACACATATAAAAAAATTCATGGGAATGTGAGTATTTTAAACAACCCATTTTTTTTATTTTTTTTTTTTTCAGAACCAATCAAAAAAGATGGCTTTTAGGAGAATTAACTTGATAAATTCAAGAAAAAAAGTAAAAAAAGTATATTTTAGAAAATTTTTTTTTTTATTATCTTGATAATTTGAATGAGAAAAAAAAACCATTAACTCAACTTATCCAACAATTCTAATTTCATTTTTTATTGAAAACCTATTTTTTACAAATATTTGTCCAAATATATTTTCTTTACAACATATTTATCAGTTTCTGTAGATAACAGGATATGATTTTAAAGATCAAAGTCAAAGGATTGGATTATCAAAATAAAAAAACAGTTTGAAATGATTCAACCCATATAAATCAAAATTTAAATTTATAATTTTAGATTATAATGTTTAAACATTTTCATTGGAAAAAAAAATCTATTTAAATTCAAGTAAATTGTACAAATATAAATTTATTATTCTGAAGAAATTTGAAATAAATAACCTATTGTCTAGATCAATATATAAATTAGATGAATAGAATAAAAACTAGACTTTTAAAAATATTATGGAAAATTCATTTGAAATTAGAGTAATTAGTTTCTCAAAACTTTTGAGAATCAAAATTATTTTCCTGTCAAAATTAATAATAAAATCAAGTAAAGAAGGAGCAACTATGTTCAATATTTGAAACAATTAAATCAAGAAATATTTTTTTTTTCTAAAGTTTTTTTTTGATCAATCTTTTCATTTTTTTAAATTCCATTTTTTTGTTGGCATGTAAATATATTATACAAGGATATATCAATTCTCATATTTAAAAACATATCAATTTCTTTATTTATGGAAATAATTCAAAGATTTGACTTTTAATAAACTGATATACTCGAAATTGATAAAATATATTATCCCCTTTAGAAATGAAAATTAAAAAAAAAATAATATTTTTTGGATATCGTTCAGGGTTAAAAAAAAATTTCCTAATTAAAATAAAAATTCAATTTCCTATAAAAAAACGTAATTTAATAAAAAAACAATATAAAACCAATAAAAAACAAAAAAAGTCTATTTCAAAAATTTCATGAAATTGCCGAAAAATTAATGATCTATAAAAAATATTCTTTTTTTCCATCCATTTCAATAAAGTAGGGAATAAATATTTTCTAATTTTTTCTTCACAATACTCGGATTACTATTTTAAGCAATCTAGAGAACATTTTATAATACTGTTATCATTCACCATTTTTGAAAAAAAACTGTATCATCTACCCATAATTTTTCTAAATACTTGATAATACTGATACTACAATAATATATATATATATATATATATATACATATTATTTTTCTTAATTTTTTTTTGTCACTTTATAATTATAATATCAGCTTGTTTGAGGGGTTTTTACAGTATTCTTGCCAATAAAATATTTTCAAATTTTTGGTTCAGAATCATTTTTTCTGATTTTGTCAATTTTTGTTTTGCTTTTTTAAATTTTTGTTTTTCTTTTGTTTTTCTTTTTCAGCTTTTTGAAAAATTTTTCTTTTTATTTATTTTCTTTTTCTTTTTTGTAAAATTTTTCTTGTTCGTTTTCTTTCTTTTTTTTTTTGATATTTTTTTTGAAAGATATCATTTGGAAGAAAAAAAGAACTTCGAAAAGACATATAACAATTTATAATATTTTAGATTATGTAATGCCTTTGAAAATGAATTTAATTATTAGCAAAAATTCTGTTGTTAACTTTTTTTCAGTGAAAGCTCAGTAATTAAAAATCTATAATACTCATTTCAAAAATTGTAACTTTATCACTTTTTTTTATTTTTTGATTTCATTTAATTTAATTTTTCAAATATCAGACTTTTATTGATTTAGAATTATTCAAAAGTGAATTATAAATCAAATTTAATTTATAATTGTTCTTGAATACTAAAATATCTATTTCTTAGTTTTTTTTTTGAATTTAGAATTTCAGGCGAGTAATAATTTTTGAAATGGAGTTTATATATATATATATATATATATATTAGATAATTGATTTCTACACCCGATCCTCTGAGTAGTAAACTTAGATCATTAACGACCATCTATAAATATGTTGCTAATAGTTTGATTTTTTCTAAAAGAAAATGAGAAATTAAAACCAATAATTAAGGAGATAATGAATTTCATTCCTTAACAGCAATCATTCTTCTCAATAATAAGCAAAAAGAAATATTTTTATGAGTTTATTTATAAAAAAATTAATATTATTCAATTTTATGATCTTAATATAGCACAAAAAAATTATAAAATAATATCAATATAATTTGGATCTTTAATTTCCAAAATTACAAAAATATCTTGTTTAAACAATATAAAAATAATAATTGATAAAAATATTTTCAAGTTTGTAGGATTTCTTTTGTTTCTTACCAAACTTTTTATTAGTTATTACTCAAAAAAGATCTCTTTTGATGTTAAAAAAAAGTGATTTTTTTATTGATCATATCATAGAAATTGAATTTTCTATTTCATAAAATAATAGTAGTAAATATACAATTGATTTATATTCCTTTTAACTTTTCATCGAAGGGTTGGCAAAGATAATTGAAAAATAAATTAGCTAATTTTTATATTATCAAAAAAAAATTATATAAATTCTTATCTTTATAATTTATTAATTAAAAGTATTATTATTTCGATTTTGATTACTCATCAATATTTCTTATAAATAGATGAGTCAGATCAGTTATTAATGAAAACAAAAGAATATAAATAATAAAAATGAATTGTTAATAGCAGTAATCTTTTAAGTAAAAATTTAAAGATCTTTCCTAATTATTAAAGGCTTTTTATTTAATCCAAATCATGTTCTTCAGTTTATATTTTTTCAAAAGAATAAATTATTCAGAGGAAATTTCGAAACTTTTTTTGAATAATGAAGAAGAAGAAAACAATTAATTAATACGTTATATTTTTTTGTTTTGTTTTATTTTATAAAATTGTTTGGTTTATTCGTATGTGATCTTTTTATTTAGATAAAAAAAAAAACAAAATACGATTATTATTATTTTTTACTTTAATATAAAATACAATATTAAAAATTTAAACTTCATATAATAAATAATAGTCTATAATATAGATATAAAGTAAATTGTATATAATTGGGATCATTTATTTATTTCAAACTAATAAATTCATTTAAATCAATTTAAAATTACTACTTCAGTTTCCATTTTTGAATTTTTTTACTTCACAATCATTGAAAAAATATTTTAGTTGTTTAAATGCTAAGAAACTTTGTTAAATTAGTTGATCTTTGAAATATTCTCTGTAAAAGAACTGTTTTGAAAGTTGTAGTTTGAAGATTTATAAAAATGGAAATTGAACAACAATTTTTTGAAATTTTTTTGAATTTATTTTGTAATAAAAACATTTTAACATAAAATATAAAAAAAAACAATTTTTGCTAAAATTGGCCAATTTGGTACAAAAGAAAAAGTCGATTCCAAATTTATATTTCTTCATTGATCAATATCTCATTAAAGGTTTTTTCAAGCGTTATAGAAAAATCATCAAGCTCATCAACAATAGTTTCCAAGTCGTCCATTTGCTTAATAATTTGGTTGGCTTCTTCGATATATGGCTCAAATTTTGATTCTAGTATTTGAATAAAATAAAAAGACAAAACCAAAAAAAAAAAAATAAAATTAATTTCAATCATGTTTGGGATCTGTTAAAAAGAGA
Organism: Anaeramoeba flamelloides; assembly: GCA_027625915.1. Taxonomy (NCBI): domain Eukaryota; family Anaeramoebidae; genus Anaeramoeba; species Anaeramoeba flamelloides. Next base: position 1,558,420 of record JANTQA010000032.1, on the reverse strand, counting down.
GGAAACAAGAAGAGAATTAAAAAAAGTTCATAAAATTGTGTAGCTGTTGATTAAATTCAATTTTAGAAACTTTTTGTTGTGTCTCTTTTGTAAAAGAACTCAAAATATTAAATAACACAAAAACAACTTGTTAATACACAAAAAAAAGAAAAACAAAAAACAAGCAAAAGAAAAACAAATATTACTTTTTTCTTCTAATGAAGATAAAAATTCGAGAGTTTTTTGTGTATCGTTATAGATTTGATCATATTTTTCTCCCGTTACTTTGTTCATTTTTTCTAGTAGAGTAAAATCCTCTATTCCAAGCAGAAGTTGTTTTTGTAAGCAATCCAAAACACCTTCTTGTAATTGGTTTGTCATATTTTCTAATTTCTTCTTCTCTTCTCTTTTCTTTTTACGAAGTTCTTTTTGTTGCTCTTTTTTTGATTTTGGTTTTATTGTTTCTTTTTCATTTTCTTTTTCTTTTTCAGTTTTATTTTCATTTTCTTGTTTTTTATCTTTTTCTTTTTCGGTTTTTAGTTTTGATTCATTTTCATTCTTTTCTTTTTCTTCTTTGTTTTTTTCCATTTCTTTTGTTTTTTTATCACTTGTTTCTTTTGTCTTGGTTTTGTGTTTTGATTTTTCTTTTTTTTTGCTTGATCGTTTTTTTTTTTTTGTTTTGTTTGGAGTGGAGTCTTTGGTATTTTGTTTTTCTTTTTCCGTTTCTTGAAAATTCTTTTTAGTCTTTGTGCTATTTTCTTCTTTAGTTTTGGTAACTTTTGTTTCAGTTTCTTGAGACATTTATATCTAAAAAAATCAAAATTAGAAAAAAATGAGAATTTTATAGATTAAATTTTTAAGGGAACTATTTAAAAATAGAACACATGAAATTTTCTAATTTCGAACACCATAGAAATCACAACATTACATAAAACACTTTTCTCAACATACACTCAACAAAAATATTAAATTAGTTTTTTTGAATAAAACAAAGAAAATTGGGTAAGTTTTATTCGGTTTAGAACAGTAATCAAAAAAAAAACCTGTTGATGAGCAAAGGATCTGGTTTCTTTTATCAGTATAGGTTATTTGAACATCTGAATCGTTTTATTTATAAAGTTAACTTTTATCTACTTCATTCGTACACAATAAAATATCTTGTTCGTTTAGAAAAACAATGTTTTTGAGAGAATTTCTAAAAATTTGCAGAATTTTAAATTAATCTAAAAAGTGAAAAAATCTCAAAAAATTTTTACAAATAAAATTCAATTCAGAAAATAAAATTTAAAATCAACTTTGGCCATAAAAGTATGAATTTTTTTGGTTTTTATTTTCTCAATTTCATCGTATGAATTTTTCCGAATATTTTCTACAGTCAGTTTCAAATTTAATGTATAAACTTTAAACAATATCTATGGCACAAAAATAATCTCTAATTAAAGTGCAAAATTTGTCCAACCTTTTTAAGGGACTAGTCTATATTAAATTTTTTTAGGTAAATTTAATAGAGATTTAGAATTTTTTTTGCCAATTACTTAGATTTGAAATCAAAGTGAAAAACTTCTTAGTATAGTAATGAAATCTTGCTAAATGACATTCATTAAATTTAGTTATGGTTTTTATATAAATAAAAAAATTTTCCATTTTTTCACTTTTTTGAAAGTTGCTTTTTTTCAACTTTTTGCAAAAATACAAAAAATAAAAAAAAATATGAGCAAGAAAGCAAAACCTTGTTATGTTTGTAGAAGACGTACAAAAAATAGTTTGAAAAATAAACTTAAAAAGGTTTTTTTGGATTTGCATGAAAACATAGTTTGATTCAAAAAAATAAATACAATATATGCTTTACTCTTAATAAAAGATTTTCTTTCTTTTCTTGTACCATTCTTTTTTTTTTTTATAAATATACTTTTTCAGTTTACTCTCTTTTGTTTTTGTTGAATTTGAAGTTTTTTAAGTGTTCCCAAATTACCATCCCAAAATTTTTTGTCAGAGTTAAAAAAAATCAAAGAAAAGAATAAGAACTATTTTTTAAAAAGTTATTATTGATAAAACAAATTGAGTTCTTTATAGAGTCAAGTTGGATGAACAGAAGTGAAAGAGAAAACATTCACTAGTTTTAAATTATTTTTTAGTTTTTAAAAATGAGAATAAATATTATTTTTGATAAAATAATTAAATCCAAAATTAATCAAAAAATTCTCATCCTTTCAAGATCTGTTTTCAAAAAACAATTTTTAAAAGTCACTTTTTTTTACAGAATTGTAAAATTTTAAAAAAACAAGAACTAAAAGTTCTAACATTGGAAAAACCCGTCTATTTTCAATTTTAAACATGTTTCAAGATAAGGATTCCTTATTTAGTTATTGTTCAAAAAAAAAATTAATAGAGACTAGTCCCTTAAACACAAATTATTTTACTAGAATCCAAAATTTTGTGTATTAATTTGAACTTTTTATTGTGCCTTATTTTTCGTTGAATCTTGTGCCTTAAAAGTGGAACTTACTGTATTTTAACCCATACTAGAACAAATTTCAATCAGCTAAGACCAAAAAGATCAAGATTCGTAACACTGAATATAAGAAAATATTTTTTTTTCGGTTTCATTTAAAGTAATCCTTAATACATATTATATGAAAAGCATAAATTTTAATAAAATATTTTAAAATTTGACCCTTTTCAATTTTTCACACTTCTTTTTCCTTTTCGAAACAAGTCCTCAGTCCCAAGAAATTTAGTATGTGAATAAAAGAAAAAAAGGTTCAAAAAATTATTTTTTTTTAATTCCAAACAATCATTTGACCTAAAAAACTTCTACAACTATTCAAAAAAAGATAAAAGAAAAACTCTAAGGCTTTTGAATTTAATCTTTTTCCCAAATGTAATTTTGTGTTAATAAACCTCCAAAATTAGAATAAAAATTAATGTAGAGAAAAAGCCTTAATATTTTGCAATCACAAAAAAAAAATAAAAAAAACACAAAAAAAAATATGTTTAATCGAAATCTTATTTATTTATCAAAATAATTGAAATCAATTATTTCATGATTTTACAAAAAAAAAAAAAATTGAGAAATAATTCAAGATAATAATATTCAATAAGAAATGTTCAAAATTTATATAAACAGTTTATTTATTTTCTTTTCCGATTTGATCTTAAATTCAAAAAACTATATTGACTTTGCGAATTTGTTAATTGTGGTTGGGTATTTGATGTTTTATTTGAAACCCACTTTTTGTTCTTGTCTCCCCCCCTTGCCTTTTTCATTGTATGTGAATTATTTACATCACCGTCTTCAAGCATTATTTCAAGATTCATTTCATCCTCATCACTTCCATTATTATTGTTATTTTTATATTTATTATTATTTAATATGGAATTTTCCCGAGTAATATTTTCAAGATCAATAAAATCATTTTCATCGTCATCGCTATCTTCATATAATGTTTTTCTTTTTTTCACCTGGGACCTTTTATTTGATTTACCAAATGGGTTTTCAATTTCGATATTTTGATCTTCATCATCATCATGGTCATCATCATCACTATTATCAAAATCTTCTTCTTCATCATTACCAAATTGTTGTTTATTTTTTCTTGAAAGTTGTTTTGAATTGTTTTGTGAATTTCCTCTATTTTCAATTGAGTCAATATTATTTAAAACCGTCTCCATCGGATTGAAGCCAAATTCATCTTCATATGCAACTCTTTCCAACTCTTCAGAAAAATCAAGCTGATCGTTATTTATATTACCTGTTGGTACAACTTGATCAAGCGATATTTTCCTACGGTTTAAAAAATATTTTATTTCTTTTTCGGAAAGTGGTCCCTCTTGGTTAATTTTTTCCAAAATGAAATTTACACTTTCCTTTCTTGTCTTTTCAATTAAATCTGTTATTGAAGTTTTGTCATGCTTTTCAACAAAATCAATAACTGCATTTGTTAAATCACTTTCCGATAAAACTAATAGTGAACTTTGAGAGTTTTGTTCTTCAAGATTTATTTCGTGATTATTTTCATTATTTTTATTGCTATTAAATTTATTATGAAGTTTTGATCTTTGGATATATAAACGAATAAGATTTGGAACGGAATTTTGATCTAACAATCCTTCAATAGATGTAGATTGCTCCCCAATGCCAAGATTGATATTGGAATTGTTAGATCCGTCCATAGATTTTAACCCGTTCGTTCTTTTACAATAGACCCGAAGTAATGTTGTCGGATTGGCCACTTTTCCAACAAATCTTTGGCCAAATCGTTGAGGGGTGGGGACTTCAAATCCTGTATATTCAATCTTTAATCTAATTAATGGATAGTCCGGATTCTTTAATGGAAACAGTACTTGGTTGTCATCATCTTCATCATCTTCATCGTCTGATTCATCTGATCCCCCTTCTTCTTTATCTTCTTCTTGAATGTTGTGCTTTTTTTCCTTTTTCCTATTTTGTTCCTCTATTTTTAACTGTAGATACTTTTCTTTTCTGTTTCTAAATTGTCTTTGCTTTTGCTGTTGTAAAATTTTGCATTCATTGATCATTTGGTTGACATTTCTTTCGATAAATTTACTTATACAATCTACATTTTTTTCTTTCCCCATAAGCTCTTCAAAATTGCCAAGTTGGACGTCCCTCAACATGAAGTTTCGTACATTTTCAAGAGGAATCGCTTCAATTTTAAAGTTTTTGCCGCGGATGGTTAAAATTGCTACTTGCTTTTGGTCTTTCTCAAGTTCTGAAAGAGATGTTGCAACAGACGATCCTGTCTGCACGATATAGGAATTCCCATTTTTGGAGAGCTTTGGCTCAATTTGACAGTCGTGCTCGTGTCCCCAAAGAACAAAGTCTAGCCAGTCTGGTAACTGCTCTTCTTCAACGAGGTTCTTTCTTGAATGGTGAACACGGTTTTGGTGAATCGAAAAAATTGAAAACCAATCGTCGGCTCCTTGCCTGGGCCTTTTGAAGGTTACCTTGTTTTGTTCAAAATTCCGATGAAGCCTCTCATCTCGGATATAGCCCAAGCCATATAGTAGCACTTTTGTTTTATTCTTGGTTATGATTATAGGGTTGACTTGGATGTCATCCAAATCGGTGCATTTCCCATAGTAATTTACCAACCCCGTGACGCCCAAAACGTCATTAATCGACAAAGACTCATAGCCAGAGGGATCGTCATGGTTTCCATGGATCATGAAAATCGGCGTTCTTACATTTAAATTCGGATCTTCAAAGTTCACAGATTTGCTTGACGGGAAGTTGAGCTCTTGGTTCGAAAAAATATCAAACTTTATATCACCAGAGCCCAAGCAATGCTTTTTTAATAGCTTGACAGTTCGATACAATGTCGACCTGCTTGGTTTGTTGCTATTAAACAAATCGCCACCATGAAGAATAAAATCAACACCTTTTTGCTTTCCAATCTTCAAGATCTCCTCAAACGATGAAAAGGAATCATTTCCTTGGATCGAATGCCTTTCGTTGTATCCTAAATGCGTATCAGAGGTTAATAATATTTTTATTTCATCTTCTTCATTGTATTCCTCTTCAGAATCTTCTCCCGATTCACTAACTTCGTTTTCTTCGACATTAAGAGTTTGTTCATTTTGGTTTTCCTTGTTCATAAATGAAAAAAATTATCTGAAAAAAGAAAAGAAAATAAGTTATTATTAAATTATAATAAATGAATTGTGAAGATTTTTTACTCTTTTTAAAGTTTTTTTTGATTAGAGAATGAAAAAATCAACTTGAATCAATCAAGTCTTCTGTTTTTACTCGTGTTTGATTGAAATGAGACTTTTTTCCAGTTTTTTCGTGAAATACATTATAAAAGAAAAATCCTATTTTAGAAAAACATTTTTTTTATTTTTATTTTTAATAAAAGGCTATATTGATCTTTTACAAAGTTTTCCTTATAAAATTTTGATAAAGTTTAATTTGAGTTAGGGTGTCTAAAAGTAGAAGCCAAAAATTTCATTTTTTAATATTTTCAAATACAATCTGGAAACACTTCTTATTTTTAGTTGGCAGTGTTGGTACTTTTTACTCTCCAAACACCTTGTTAAAAATCATTCAATTTTTTTTTTCAAACGTAAAATCCAAAGTCATGAGAGAATAGTCAGTTGATTTATGTGATCTACCTTTGGGAAATATAAAATGGATCTCCATTTGATCCGATCTCAACATTCTATTGTGGTCTTTTTATTTTATCTTTTGTTTGACACAAAGCGAAGAAATTTGAAATAAAGAAAGAAAGTTGTTGAAATAATTAAAAATACAACAGTAACCACATCTAAATAAAATAAAGAGAATTTTTAGATCCAATTGTACTGGTAAAATAAAGTGAAAGTGATGACTTCTTGTATAAGACTCTTCATGATAATTGAAATTTCTCGAAAATTTAATAGGGAACAATATAGGTGAGATCAAAAAAAACGAAACGATAAACAATCTTGAGATCGATCAATTTATATTAAATTCTTTTGTGAAATATTGTGAATTTAAATGGTTCTTTCAATAAATGATTCTTTCAAGTGATTGTTTTCACAAAAGAGAATTAAAAATATAAGAATACACTTAATGATTTCGATTATCCTGATTATTTTTATTGTTAGTAAATCTAATAAGAAAATAATAAGTTGGGATTTAAGGATTATTCCAAAAATATATGTATTCTAGATGTAAATGTTCTGTGAACCCACCAAATGTATCAAACCACAAGAAAAATATCTTTTGATCTGATCACTCATTTAATTTGTTTCTTTTTATTTTATTTTTAAAATTTGATTGTTTCTTTGAAGATCTTTGTCGGATCAAATTATTATTTCTCTAACAGTTGAGAGAAAAATGTTGGACGAGAAAAATAGTTTGACAGCAATTTTAATTGGGAACATTACTGAAAATGATTTTTAATTTCTTTCGTTTGTGAAATAACTAAAGAAATTAAGAATAATCTACTAATTAGAATAAGGATTAATATAATTCTACTTTTTCAAAACTTTATCTCTTATAATCAAAAGCAAGTCTAAAAATTACAATTTTCAGAATTAATAGTAAACTTTACTAAAACTTGGTTTTTTGTTAAAATAGCATGATCTACTTTAGTTATCAACCACTTAAATGAGTATTCTACACACACCCCATATTAAAGAACTTGTTACACCTTTAAACATGTATTTATCGAAAATTCACCTTGTTATCAATAGGATTTGATTTTCAATTTTACTAATGTTCCTCAATTAAAAATGGTGTCCAACCATTTTCTGTTTCCAACATTTTTCTCTCAACAGTAAATCGAAAAAGATATTAAAATCACTTGAAAATTTACAAAGTAGAATATTTGAATATAATTTCTAAAACTGTTCGGAAGACTAATACCATGATTTAAAATTTCCTCTTTAGATTTTCCAATGATTATTAATACTTGTTATTTTTTTTTAAAATTTATTTGGTATTAAAATTAAAATGATAAATTACACTCGTACTTGTTTTAAAAGAATAACTTATCTGAACAGTATAATTCTGATAAATTCATTAAATAAAGTAATTTCACAGACTGATAAAACTATTTAAAAACAGTTATTTTTTTCAGTATTCATAGTGAAATATTTTGTTCATATAGTTTCTTATCTAGAATTTTTGCTTTTTTTTTTTCTGTTTGATTCTGATAAATATATATCTCCACAGTCTCAAATGAAATGAAATAAGTTTTCCTAATATAGGTACAGATATCACTATTTTAATAATTTTCCTTTTTTTGAATGTGTTGTATTCAGATTTGATTATATAGTGAATTTTGGACTTTTCAAAAAGAAAAAAAAATGGATCAAACATTTAAAATAATAATTCATAACAAATACATGTTTTTAAAGTAATTTTAAGATTGTAGATATCTAATTTTTGAATTCATTTTACTTTTAGTTTGAGAAAAAATTCTGAGAAAAACAATAAAACCATTAAAATATAAATATTCCCAAAATACTTTATAAAATATCCGAAAAAATACAGCTATTAACTAATAGAAATACCTTTTAAGGATGGATATTCTAAACAAATTCTTCAGATATACCACAAACACTACCCTTTTATTTTGGTTAAGGCTTTTAGAATCCTTTCTCAAAAGATTAAAATAGTTTTTTTTAAATTAATGATGATTTTTTTAATATTTAGTTTTTTGGTTTTTATATTTAGGTTCTTTTTTAAATCATAACTTAATACAGAGAATTAATCAAACCTCGTTTTGGTTCTCAGTGGAAATTAATCGTTTTTACTAGGTTATGGTTACTTTTGTATGAAGAAATGTCCTAAAAGAAAAACTAATTGGATTAATAATAATCAAATGTGTCTTTATAATCACTTGGTTACAAGAATTTATAAAACAACAATAAAATACAAATCAAAAATTACTTCTTATCAAAAAATCATCATTTTTGTAAAAAAAAATTTTTTACTAACAAATTCTAAAAAAAGTAAAAAATTTTGATTTTAATTTCGATTTTTTTTTTATTCGAAAACTCTATTTTCAATAACAGTTTATTCCAAACTTCATTCCAAAACCAATTATTTGTGTATTGTTTCTTTGATTGTAAACAAACAACATTCTTTCTTCAAAGCTTTGTTTAAAAAATTTCAAAAATGGAAAACAATTCATAATTTTAAGGAAGTAAGTACATTTTACCATTTTGAAAATTTTTAATTGTGTTAACATTACTAAAAAATATTTTTTGAGTGCCACCAGATATTGAAACTTTGAAACCAAAACACTATCCACTAGTCTATTCGTGAATGGAATCAAAGTAATTCAGAGTTGAATCTTAATTTTTTCAATTTTTTAAACATTTTTTTTGATTCAATTTTTGGTTTTATTAAATTTTGTTTTGGATCTAGAAATGTGTTTATACCAATGATCGAAATTAATCAAACAGTAAACCAACAAAATATACTCCAAAGGGTGTGCATTTGAAAGAAATATTTTCTTTTAGAAGACCAATCACGAAAGATCACCATTCCAAATAAATTTGTTGAAATCAAGAATGAAAAAAAAAAAAAATTCGATAAAAGCCTATTTTTGAAGATTGGTTTTCTTTATCTTCTTACTTTGCATGAATAAAAACTATTTTTTCCCTTGAATTTCTCGCCCCATTACTATTTATTATTATTTTAAAAAACCTTTTGTGAAAAATTTGCTTTCAAAATTCAATTTTAAAATATTTTTCTCAAACCAAGCCAAAACGAGGAATACTATTTCAAAAATTAAAATAAAGTAGTTGAATTCTTGGAATCAAAAAACAGTTACAAAAGATTCAAATCAAAATAATTCAGAAATTCAATAACAAATTTCAATCAGATTCAGAATGTTTTTGAGTTCTCATTTTAAAAGAAAATAAATAATTATAAATTCAAACGAATTTACCCAATAAACCCTTATTTCTCAAGAAGAATTAAAAAAATCTCTGATTTTCTGAATCCAAACCAGAATTGGATGACATTGATGAAAATAGGATTTTTAAATTCATTTTGGAAATTCTTTCAAAATAAACAGTAATTTGTTTAACGAAAATTTTCCTGTTAAAATTTTTTCATAAAGAATTAAAAATAAAACCAAATAAAGAATAAGTAATTGTGTAAAATTTTATAGATAAGATCAAGTAATAAATGATTTTTATTTATTTTTTTTTGATCACTTTTTTCATTTTTTTGATTTTCTTTTTTTTGTTGGTATGAAAATATCTATTACTAGAATATATTCCACTCTAGTATTTATGAAAATATCAATGTATTTTGCGAAAGAAATGATTTGAATGATTCAGTTTTACATAAATGGTGGCAGTCAAAAAATGAAAAATGTACTTACCCCCTTAAAACCATTTATTTGAATTTGTCACTATCTAAATTATCCAAATTTCTAAACATAACCATTAAAATCCAAATTATCATACTTTGAATTTTATCTCAAAGTTCAAGAAGCTCTATTAATTAAATTTCTTCAAATATCACTTTCGAATTTAACTTGTAAAGAACTTTTTGTTTTGATTAATATAATAAAATTCGCAAAATATTTTGAAACTTGAAATATAAATATTTCCTGATTACTGATAAATTCTAATAAATTTCAAAAAAATTTTTAGTTCAATTTTCAATTTTTATAAATCTTCGAACTATTTCTTATCAAACAGTCCAGGATATAGAATTTTGAAGACTAACTAATTTCAGAGAGTTTCTTAACACTTGACTTCATAATATGCTTTATTCAAAGTTGTGAATAAAAATTTTCTACCATTTATTAGAAATTATCAGTAATTGTAAATAACATTAATCTTGGACAAAGTATAATAAGATAAAAAACCAAAATAAATGGTAGCATTTGTAGTTTCTCTGAAGAATTCATTTAGAACGTCCATCCTTAATATAATACTTTTTAATCAATGTTTAATATAAATTGAATATTAAATGTTACAAAATTTTCATTCAACCTTCCATAAAAAAACATAGCTCTCAAGAATAAAAAAAACACCATATGTTCCAATTCTAAAAGAGAAAATTAATAATTTAAGTTGGTTTTAATGAAACATTTCAAATTTAGAACTGTTCATTGCTTTAAACATTTTTGGAAAACTGAAGGAAAATTTTGTTCAATCTATTTAAGGACTACGTTTGGTATTGAAATTTGATGCCCCGTGTGATAAAAGATGATTCTGTCGGTTAGTAACTCTGGCAATTATTTATTCAATGAGGTGTAAGTAGAAAAAAAAGACATTTTATAACTGGAGTTGTCTCTCATCGTATTTCAAAATAACAAAGAAGGTTGCGAAAAAACAGCTTTTGGAGAAAATAACTTTTTAGGTTTAAGTGGCAAACCTGGAGACGATGATTAGATGCTTCTTTGATTTATTTGTGATCTGTGAGAGAAGATGAGAAGGTTTGCCACTTAAACCTAAAAGTTCAAAATGGAGAAAATTGGAAAATTTTGATGAATTATTGTTGATAGGTTCTTTTTTATTTCCAAACAAAGAACAAATTGGTTAATAGGTACGATAATGTGTTTGGTATTATATCAAATCCACTAAAATCCTCATTTCCAAAAATCGAAAAGATCATTTTTTCTCAACTGACACAATATTTTTTTTTTAAATAAAAAAAACTGACTAATTTTTGCAAATTTAATTTTCAAAAAGATACTTGAATGCAAAGAACCACCAAATCTTTCCCACAACACACCACGCCAATTTTCCTCGATACACCAATTGGGATTTGAGAGAAACGATCCAAACAAAGAAAACTTTGACATAGAAATATAAAAAAAAACAATATTTTTTGCGTTTAAAATGGATCATGTTGTTCAAAAAACAATTCTAGGAGACAATCTCCTCTTATTCATGGTGGGAAATTTATTCAAGGAAAAACAACAAGAACCAAACAAAAAAAAAGAGAAACACTCAACCCCTTTTTTATGGATTAGTCTAGTTTACGAATTACTAGAACAAAACAAGGAACCCAACCTTCAAAAATCTTAGAGAATTGTGATCTTCGAAAGTTAGAGTTGTTTTTTTTGTTTGTTTGAACTGATCTTCATTTTTTATAATGATAAAAAATCGTGATTATTTTTCTTTTTCATTTTTACCATCCTTAACAAGGGTATTCGAGTTTACGTATCTCAAAATTTCTTTTTCATTTTTCATAAAAAAAATGACATAAAATGATTTTTTTCATCCAAATTGGAAAATATTTCCAAGATCATTACTCTGTGTTTTAAATGAGATTGGGTCAAAAGGTGTTGAGACAAATTGATCAATTGCAAACGTAGTTCTTAAAACGAACCAGAAAAAATCTAACCTCAATTTATTCATTGAGTAAGTAACAAACCAAAGATTAAAAATATCAATAAGATTTCAATATTATTCTCTTTTTTTTCAGAGTTTTGAAACTAAATAAAATTAAACAAATGCATATTTGTAATAAAAAAAAAGTAATTTATATTTTCCTAAAACTAATTAAAATAATAACCAGTTCGTTATTTAAACTCTGAATATTTGTAAAAGAATATTACCTACTCTTTGAAAATTCAAGATATTTAATAAATATTTGTGAATACAATTAATATTTTATTTTTTCGTGATTTTCAAGAGATTCCATATTTGATTTATTTTTCTCAAATTAGAAAAATAAGATCAAATTTTGAATATAATTTGTTCACAGATAGTCTTAATAATTCCTAAAAGTGATATTTCTTCAAAAATTAAATTTTTTTGCAAATTTTTATTTTTCTAATTAGATCCAAAAATCCAAAGAAAAATGAATTAAGACTTTTTTTACTGGAAAATTTAATTATGAAAAAATTTACACTTTTAAAAATGAAAAAATCTTTTCTCTAAAGTTGAAAACGATATTTTACAATCAAGTTTAATGGTATTTGTGAAAATAATTATCCTATTACTGGGAAAAAAAATATCTATTTACGAACCAATTAAATGAATTTTTTGACATTAAAAACCTCAGATTTTTCTACAAGAAACCTCTATCTTTGGTACCATCGTTTTTGCAAAAATTACAAATTTCTTCTAAAACTAAAATAATTCAACATTGACTTTTTCATGTCCTTTAAGGAATAAAATTTTGTTCAATTTATTTTTCAAAGAATATTATATTTAATAATGTACACCTTTGTTATGAATAACACCAAAATTAGATTGTTCAATTTTTGAAATTCAATTTTTAGATATTATTTCCATTTTTTAAAAGATTGGCTTTTCTTTCAATAAAAAAAAGATTTTTTCCAAAAATTGTTCTTATTAAAAAAAAAAATCTTAAAACTGTACTTTCATAAAGAAATGTCTAAATTTTTTAAATGTTTGTTTGGTGGTAATTCTTCGCTTGAAGATTTCAGTGATGAACCATCAAACGAATCCAAGAAAAAGAAAAAGGATAAAAAAGAAAAAAATACCTCAAAAATCTCCAAAAATACCCAAACATTGGGATCAAATGAAGAGAGATCTAATGACAATACAGACAAAAGTACAAACAAAAAGAAAAACAAGAATAAAAAAACAAAGACCAACAAACACAAACACAAACACAAAAACAAAAAGAAAAACAAAAAGAAAAACAAAAAGAAAAACAAAAACAAAAACAAAAACAAAAAGAAAAACAAAAATAGTTCTGAAACTGAAGAAAAAAATGACAAAAAACAACAAAAAGATGAACTTTCGAGTGTCGATTTTGTTGGTAACCCAAATAAACAAAAAGACAGAGGTCAAGAGAAAGTAGTTTCTGCACGTTCTCCTCGAAAAAATCCAAATTATGGGAATTTGCAACAATTAACAATCAAATCCACCCCTTCGGCGCCAAAAAAAAATAAAAAAAACAAAAATAACATCAAAAAGGGCTCCAAAAAGAAATCACTTTCTTCTTCGTCAACCTCATCAATTGCAACGGTTTCGTCATCAGAAGAAGAAGAAGAAAAAAAAGGGAAAACAAAAAAACAACCCACTGCTACCAAGAAGAAAGAAAAACAGAACAAAAAGGACAAAAAAAAGAAAAAAGTTAGATCAATTACCCAAACACCAATAGCAAACAAAAAACCAAATCTTCAATTAAACCTAGGTCTTGTAGGAAACAATTTGGTGAACAAAGGTGACACAGACAGCAATAACAAGAATGATCAAGAAGATGAAAACGCAAAAGAAGACGACCACAACAAAAACGAAAAGGACATGGAAAAGAAAAGGACGTTGTCTGCAAAAGCACAATTAGAATTGTTGGTTAATGTTGATAATGTCAAAAAAAATAGAAAGAAAAAAAAAAAAAAGAAAATTAGACCTCGACAAAGACCAAAGACTCCCAGAGCTGGTGCAATTTATAAAGGGTTTGAAAAGACAGAAAACAAACCAGTCAAATCAAAAAGCTTTATCAATAACCCTGAAAAAATTAATCTTGGACGAATAAATGAGCTTGACTCTGTTTCAGAAATGCCTTCAGAAACAGAAATAGAAAATAAGTTACTCACATTTTTTGAAAAATTTAAGTAAGATCCATTTTGAATTTTTTATCTTCTTTTTTCTTTTTTTTTTTTTTTTTTCTTTCAAAAATAATTTTTTTTGTGACCAAAATTTGCAAATTACTTGAAATTAATTGGGTAGTATTTTGTGTAATTCTGAAATGAGGTGTTATTTTGATCGGTATTTTCCTTTTATTGTAAAAAAGAAAAAAAAATTCTCAATTCTGATCTCTTTTTTTTTTTTTCAATTTATTTTTCACTGAGAAAATTCGATAGTTTCTTTAAGAACTACGTTTCAAATTTAAAATCGAAGCAGTAATATGTGTGCTCTGATCAGTGTTTGAGGTTTGTAAATCTCAAAAATTTCTGTTCAGTTAGATCTAAGAAGTGAAAAATGAAATATTTCTCCTAAAATTGTGTGTACTCTTTTCTGTGTACTCGTTTCAAAAAATGAAAAAGAGGATCCTAAAAAAAATCAGCTTTTTGAGAAAATTTTGCTTTAGAACAATTTTTAAAATCCTGTCACCTTGTCTAGCATTTTCCAAGTTTTTTTTAAGCTATAGGAAGTAAATTAGAGGGTTTTGAGAATTGTTCTAAAAGGTCAAAATTTCGGAGAAATTGACAATTTTTAATGACTAATCTTTTGTTATTTCCATCAAAAATATACTTTGATAAGAAAACACGGTAGTGGGTTTGGTATTGTATTTAATTCACCAAAATTGATATTTCCTAATAAGATCATTTTTTTTTTTATCAAAAGTTTTTTACTAAATTTACAAAAACTTACTAATTTACGAAAGATTTAATTCTACATTAGATCCATTCATATAAAATTTCCAAAAAGATTTCCCAACAAACCTTTCACACAATTTGTCTTGAGACTAAAAATTAGGTTTAGAGAGAAACAAGACAAACAAAAAAATATATCACACAAAAATAAAAAAGATGTTTGGAAGGATTGTTTCTACCCAAAAATAAAATCGAGTAAATAATATCTCTCAAAAGCGTTGTTGGTAACTTCAATCCAAGGAAAAAACAAAGAGAACTAAAACCAAAAAAACTACGAGAAAACCACAACTCTTTTGTTGGAATTTATCTGATTTATCGGAGACAACAGATCAATTCATGTAACTCAATGATCAAAAATCATAGACAAATTTGATCATTTAAAAGTTTGAGTTGTTTATTGAAAATGTTTGAAATGATCGTCATTTTTTCATTTAGAAGCCCGTGGTTATTTTTTTTTTTCATTTTTAAGTTTCTTATAAAGGTGTTCGAGTTCAGTTTTTAAAAATTTCTTTTTTCAATTTTTATTAAAAAAATTGACAAAAAATGATTTTTTGATAAAAATTGGAGAATATTTTGAAGATCCTGAGTTCACATTTTAAATGATATTGGTTCAAAAGGTGTTGAGACAATTTGATAAATCCGAGGCGTAATCCTTAAGCAAGATCCCGAAAAAAATATTTCAAAAAAAATTCAATATTTGCTAATTTTTTGCTTTTTAATAGCCTCATTTATAATAAAAACTATTGGTTAATAAGAAATCTTTTATCAAAAATTATTTTTAAAGATATTTTACAATTTAAGTTGAAAAATCCAGTTTTCCAGGTTCCATTAAGATTTTTTTTCATAATTTAAGAGTCAAAAATTTGGATAATTTTTTGATTCTAGTTAAGGCGTCATTTTATTATCTTTCAAAAGTATTGTAAATCTGATAAATATCTTTCAAATGGTGAATCAATTATTTTGATTATTAAAGAATTATTTTTTCTTTTAAATTAAAAAAACTGCCGTTATCTTTGATTTTCGGTTAGGTTTTTTGATAATTTTTGAAATAAACAGAAAATTTTAATAAATTTTCGGTTTATTCTAAAAAGTAAAAAAATAAACGCCTTTAGTTTTCTCAGAATTTAAAAGAATTGAGCAAAATCTTTGATTTTTCTTTATTCTTTCTGAATTCTGGAAAAGTTGGGCACTCTACGACTCTACGGATCTCCCCGAATTTCTAAATTGTATTTAAAGGGAAAGTAGTAGTTTTATACAACTTTTATTTTTCAATTTTATTTTTTTCTTTTAAGTGTAGACACAGGAATTTTTTTATTTTTTTCTTATTTGAAGTTTTTTTTATTTATTTTTTTTTTTTAGTCAGGAGGCAGGTACATTTTACAAATTTTGAGTGCCATAGTTTATTTGAAATTGAATAATTAAAAACATTTCTTTAACCAAATTCATTGCTATTTTAATAAATATGAGAGTGTCAGACATTCTGATGGAATATATTCACATACCAATTAAAAAATGGAATTCAAAAAAATGAAAGAATTGATCAAAAAAAAAAAAAAAAAAATATTTATTTATTGATTCTATGTTTAATATTTGATACAATTACTTCTTGTTTACTAAAATTTTATTTTTAATTCTACAAGGAAATAACTTTTATTTGAAAAATTTTTGATTAACAAATTTCTTGATATTTCTCAAGAATTTCAAAAATGAATTTAAAATCATATTGTGATTTAATTCATCTCTTTCAATTTTGGATCAAGATAATATGATGTTTTTTTGCAATACTTCTTCAGAAATAAAGATTTTTTGGATAAATTTTTTGATTTGATAATTATTTATTCACAAGTTAAATTGTGAACTCAAAATAATTATGAATGCTACTTTCCAAAAATAAAACCAAAATAATCAGGAGTTTCCCTTTAAATTTTTTCACCATATTTTCTTTTTCTTTGAGTTGAACTTTTTGAAGTGGTTTTTTTTTTTAATTCTGATAATTCAATCTTTTCCATTTAAACTTTGAATCAATATTCCTTATTATGATAATTATGTTTAATAAAAAAAATTAAAAATTGAATTTTGCAAACAAAATTGAAAAAAAAAAATATTTTTAGTCAAAAAAAAAAACAAATAGTAATAGGGCGATAAATTCAGGATAATATCTGTTTACTCTCATCAAAATTAAGATAAAGACAAAACAAATTTTTTAAAATGTACTTTGGTCTGTTTGTAATTTTTTTCATTCTCGATCTTGATTAGAACAAATTAATTCATAAAAAGTGATATTTCTTGTTAGATATATATATATATATATATATATATATATAAATAAATAAATAAATATAAATGTTTAAAATACACACCTTCTCTTGTCTATTTTTTTTTTTTTTGTTTTATTCTAGGATTATTTTCAAGTATTTCCCAGAAACACATTTCTCGACTCAAACCATAATTTGATAAAACTAAAAAAATTAATCAAAAAAAAAATGTTCCAAAAAATTGAAAAATTAAAGACTCAAATCTGGTTTACTTTGGGTTGGTTTTCTTTTCACAAATAGAGAGTGAATGACATTTTGGTTCCAAAATTTCAATATCTTGTGGTACTCGAAAAATATTTTTTAGTAAGGTTCTCACAATTAAAATTTTTTAAAATTGGGGAAATGTACTCACTTTCTTAAGAAATGGCATCATTTTTTTTTTTTTCTCTGCTAAGTGGTATTACCCGTTCTAATTTACTTTTTTTGATTTTAGAGATCATACCTCATTAACCACAGAAACCGCAAAATATTTAAAGACATTATTGTCTTCAAAAAATATATATTTTTTTTCAGGTCTGTGTAGATTATCATAAGTTTACTTCTAACTCAAGAAGTAGCTTGGTCTTCAAAAAATAAATTGAAATAAAATTTTTCATTAAAATATTTTAATAAATATTCAAACTTTTTCAGAAAAATTTAAACGTACTTTTATTTTTCTTCAAAAATTATTATTAATGATTCTTATTTTATTTGTTCATTAATTTATTATAAATATTTTATTATGCAATTAATTGAATAAAAAAAATGATTAGTCTACTTTTAATTAAACATTATTTAACTGAGCCTATCAATAATTTCTCAATGCGAAATGAGAAAATTTTCATTTAGATTTAAAACAAAATCAGAAGAATTAGAAATGAATAACTCTACAAAACAAAGTTTTATGAAATATTTGAAATGATTTTTTTTAACTTTTTTTTTTTTTTTGTTTTTTTTTTTTATTATTTGAGTGGTTTTATCAAATTATAAGGTATTAAATACAATCATAAATATTTTATATTTTGAAAGAATATATCAATAATTGATTTTATGTAAATGGAAGTGTCAAAAAACTATTTTTTGAAATAATAATAATAATCTCAAAAAAAAAATGATAATTATGAAAAAAAAAATTGTTATTGATAAAAATTTTCTAATATATTCAAAAGATTTAATTAAGTTATAATTTTATACAAACTTTGATAAAATGGGGTTTTAATAAAGTCAAGGGTTTATTCCGTACTTTATCTCTCTCTCTTTTTTTTTTTTTTTTTTTTTTCAGAATATATTTATTGTATGACTTAGAAGTATTTAAATATTTGACTGATTTATAATAATTCCAAAATTTACGAATAAAAACAGAAAATTTGTTAGTTGATTTGATTTTTTTTTTTGAATAAAAAAAATTCCATAAAAAAGATTTAAAAATAAAAAAAGAGAAAAAGGAGAAACAATTGACTGAGTGGTTTTAAAAAAGTGTACCAAGCCAAAAGTTTTCAAAAGTATCCACAAAACAATCAGTAAACTTCAATCGAGCTATTTCTATGAAAATACTAACAACCTTTGTAGGGTTTTATGAAAAATATTTTGGTTGCACTATTTTAAAATGGCTTTATACTTTTATTAAAAAAAAATTAGTCAGGTAATAAATATTTTGATTTCATTTTTAGATGAATACAAATTAATATCACAAGTTTTAGAATATTAAATTTGATTGGAGAATAAGTAAAGTAAACCATTTTCCAGCTCAAGTATCGAATTGTGGTGAGTGAATTACCTGTGCTTAAAGGGTTTGAATGGATATTAGAAGAATAAATATTATAATGGGGAATTTCAAAATTGAAATCATTTTTTCACATTTTTACACATTTTTTGGCTTTTTTTACAATTTTTTTTTGACCGATACCTAATCCTTTTTCAATTTTTTTTTTTTTATTGCCTGATCGATAGTCGCTTGGTAAAAACATGTTATTCTAAGATTATTGAAACAGTGAAAATAATTACTCACAAATAATATTGATTTGTATTGGAATTTTATTTTGATCTTCAACAGAAGATCAAAATGAACATTCTTATTTTTTTCATAGGGACCCTAAGAATTTGAGTTTTTCAATTTTTAAGAAAATCCATTACTTTATTAGATTTATTTCCATACGGGTATCAACTATTCTTTGATATGCAATATTCTACTTAATTCTTATTTGTTCTCCAAAGGTCAATAATAAAAAATAATTGATAAAATGAAAAAAATGCTGTTTTTTTGTATACCCTTTGACTGAAACATAGTTTGTTAAATAAATATTCAGATAAAAAATTCAATAAAATTCAAAAAAAACAAAAACGATTTTAAAAATGTTTAATTCTGGTGTCCTCCCAATATACAATTGATTAAATTCAAGTTATATAATAAAAGAATCCAAGGTTCTGATCTAATATAACATTTCTAATAATTTTGATCCACATCCCGAAATTTGCCCTAATATGCAATAATAAATAACTCTCTAATGATTTATATTAATTTTTTATTCTAACTAATTTTCTTTCTCATCTTATCTTTTTTTTAAAAAAAAATTATTACAATTCAAAACCAAAAGCGTTGATCCATTAAGGAGAATAGAAATTTCAAAAATGAAGCCATTCCAAAAATGGAAAATAATCAATTTACAAGGTGATTCTTCAGATGATCTTTCTTTAGAAGAAACGAATAATAGTGAAAAGTTCGAAACAGTGTCAAATAATAGAATGGAATTTATGCGGGAATTTATTCTTTCTTCTTTTTCAATCGGAAAGGGGGATACCCAAACAAAAATTACTAGAAAAAAATTTATTAATAACCAATATAAAAATTTGCAGGAGAAATGGTCATTATTAACAAGAAAAATATTAAAATCCTTTTCAGAAACTGTAATTAGTTTATTAAATGATATTTTAACTAACGAACAACTTGGTCTTATATATTTTGTTTTATCGTGGTTTCCTAAAACACCGTTTTCATTTAGTTCTCAAAGGTAAAATGAATTATTATTATTTTTTTTTTTTTAAATTTATTTTTACATTTATTATTATTGACAATAAATAACAGTAAACAAGAGTGGTACTAATAAATAACCTGGTATTATCATGAATAAATTCTATATTCATTGTTAAATATTTGAATTATCAAAGTAGTTCTAATTTTAGTATTTCTCAAATAATTATTTAACAATGATTTTACTCATCAAAAATTAAATTTTGTTGTTTAAAAAAAATTTATTTGTGTTTATATTATTTATCAATTTTCATAATTTCATTAGAATAACATGTTTTTACCAAGTGATTATCGATATTGCACTAAAAAAAAAAAAAAAAATACAAAATAATTATGGATGTCTTAATATATGGAAACATTATAGTTTTTTTAAAAGAATTTGTTTTAATGGATATAAACATCTAAATTTGATTTAAATATTGTTGTGCACAACTCTTAATTCACTATATGAGACCAATAAATCTCCAAAACCTTTAGAGAAAAATTGAAAAAAATAAATAACTTCTTTTGTTTCTAAAAATTGATATATTCCAATGCATTTCTTTTTTCAGTATAAATCTATTTTGGGTACATCTCTTATGATAAAAAAACATATATCCAAAACTTTTTTAACCTTATTTAATTCAAATTTCTCTTTTTATTCTTAATTCAATTAGACAAATTCATATGTTTTTAATTCTGTTTTCAAAATAATTTAAAATTATTTCAGTTTTATTATTTTCGGTTTTTTTTTTCTCTTTATGAGTATGTTGATAAACAATTCTCATTTATTCTTTTTTAATATTCAAATAAGAACTACAAATATTTTTGTTTCCCATTATGGAAAATTAAAAAAAATAAAAAATAGATATATTGTGGCGAAATACATCACTTTTATTAAATAAAAAAAAATGAAAATTTCAAGTTAGACAAAACTATTATTTTAATTACTATTTCATCCTTGTTAATAAAGTTTATCTACAAAATAACCAACATTCCAGAACTTCAAATTCTGGAGGTTATTGTATTTATTGTTTTTAGTAGTACAACGATTTTTTAAAGTCTGTAGTTTAGAAAAAAGGTCTATTTTGGGGTAAAATTTTTGTAAACCAATTTACAATGAATTTTAGTTAAATTCAACTTTGATATATTTACTTGAATAGATCATTAACTAATCGTTTTGAAAACACTCATCCCATCTAAAAAAACTAGAAAACGGTAAAAAAATTACTGATGATAAATAATGAGTGTACTAGTTTTTTCATTCTTTTGAATTTTGGAAAACCTAGCGAAAAGTGTCCGTCAAGTGTCGTAGAGTGGATAGGTTTTCCAGAATTCAAAAGAATATAGAAAAATCTTTGATTTTACTCAATTCTTTTAAATTCTGGAAAACCTAACGGAAATATCATAAAAAAATATTTTTTTTCAATTTATATCAATAAATAATTCTTTAATAGTCCAAATAATTGGTTATCCTATTTAAAATCTATTCATTAAGATTTAAAAAATTTTTAAAATATTAAAATAACCTCTTAGTGAAAAGAAAAAAATTAACCAAATTTTTTACTATTAAATTTTAAAAAAAAAATCTTTCTAGAACCTGGAAAATTGTATTTTCCAACTTTAATTGTTAAATATCTTTCAAAAATATTTTCTGATCAAAGGTCTCTTTTTAACCAATAGTGTTTATTATAATTGAAGTTATCAAAAAGTCAATAAATTAGAACATTTTTTAATTTTTTTTTGAAAAAATATTTTTTTCATGATCATGATCTAATAACTTAATATTTAAATAAAAATAAACTTTTCTTCACTTTTTATTTTTATTTTCCTTACCTCTTTCTAACCTTCTTTTAATTATATTTTCTTTTTAATTTACAAAAAAAAAACAAAATAACAAAAATCAAAAAAAAAGGCAATTTTTACCTGTTCAGCAAATCAATACTTTGGATTTATTGGTTAAAAACCATTCACTATTTTATGAAATATCGGGAATTGTAAATAAAGAGCATAAAATTGTTTTTCAAAATAACTCGGCACTGATCACTTTGATCTTCGTATTAGCTATTGATATTGTAAACCAGTTTTACGAATTAAGTGAAAAAAAAAAAACAAAAAAAAAGAATAAATCTTTACAATCACAAATATCAAATTCCGAGCCAATACAATTAGAACCAAAAAAAAAACCATTTTTTGATTACCCAAAAACAATTAAAGATTATGAATTGACGATTAAGGATTTTAAGCAATTAATCAAAATTGTAAATAACAAAATGTTTTCATTAAATTTCAAAGAATCTTTTTTAGCATTAATTACGAGAATAGCTAATTCTGTACTTGTTGAAAAGGAAATGAATGAATATCTTGAATTATTCCGAGGTGAAATTGCCCAATTAAGAGAAGAAAAGAAAAAAAAATTACAAAAAATCATTAATCATGTCTTAAAAGACATACCATTAATTTTGCCGAACAATCGCATTAATTCAAGGTATCTTCGAGAGGGTATGATTTTAATTAAATTAATGAGTGTTCATGGGAAACTTGAGGAAATATTAGTCCGGAAACAAGCAAGGGTTAGTAATGTTATTGATTTTTTTATTCACAAATTTGAAAACGATTTGAGTTCTTATGCTATATATTCTTCTAATATTGTTGGCCAGTGGTCTAACTTTATAGCCAGTTCAATAAATTTGGATTTTATCTCTTCTTCAAGTTCAAGCTCGAGTTCAGGTTCAAGTTCAAGTTCAAGTTCAAATTCAAATGATTCTGAAGATAATAATTCTGAAAAAAAAGATAAAAAAAACAACAAGAAAGGACAAAGGAGAATGAAGAAAATTCAAGAAATTGGTAATTCTGTGAATATCAACAGCGCAAATCCAATTTCCATTCAATCCCAACAATTATTTGATCATTTAACTTCGAAAAAATATTTAGAAAATGGGGAATTCTTAAAGAAAAATACAAAAATTTATAAATATAAAAATAAAAAATTATTATTACGAAAATTAGTGCCAGATACAGTTGATATTTTTTTACCCTCTTATTTTAGCAATTTGAAAAAAACATGGGCCACTTTCGAAACTAGTTTACCTGTTACAAAAATTGTAAATATTTTGACGAGTAATTTTACAGTTTCTTCAAATACTTTTGGCATAGTTATCAAAGGGGAAATGATTTTTGATAAAATCCAAAAAAAGGAAAATGATAATGATAATGATAATATAAACAAAGATGAAGAAATGGGAATGGGGAATGTGAAGGGGGGGTGTGGAGAAGTGGTAGGTGGGGAAGATGAATTACAAGATAAGCAAATGAGTAAAAGGAAAAAAAAAATAAAAAATTTTCCCTTTTTTGAAATTGATAATTCTACCACGCAATTCAAAGTTTATCAACAAATTGAAACTAGAATGTCTGTGTTTGGTTATTGGGTACCATCCAATTCTGAAAAGAAATTTAGTTATTATTATGATCAAGCAATGATCAGGGGGTTAGAAAATGTCAAATTCCAACATAAGCCGGGACAAATTGGGTTAATCTTGCCAAATAATAAAAAAATCAAATTAATAATTGATTTTAATATTAATGTAGTCGAATTTATTGAATGTCTGAAACTGTATTATAAATTTGATGATTTTGCAAAAAACAAAAAAAAAATGAAAAATCAAAAGCAAAATAATAAAATAATCAAATATATGCTATTATTTGTGGAATATAAAATTGACGAAAAAACCGAAGAAAAAAATGTTTCGGAATTATTATTATTAAAAAAAAATAAAAATCTATCTGAACAGGGGGTAACTACCGGTTCTGTATTAAAATTTGTTAGAGTTGAAAGGGAATTAGTGGAGGAGAATGATTTTGAAAGCAATAATGAAAGCTCTGAATTAAATAATAAAAAAATATCAGACGATTTAAGATTTTGGACAGAATACGGACTAGATGTCAAAAACATTGCATTTGATAATAAAAATAAAAATAAAAATAATGAGAAGGGTGGCGAGAATGAGACGAAAGGGGAGGAGAATGATGAAGGTGGAGAAAGGGGTGTAGATTTTTTTGAAACTGTTAGGGGTGCGAGTTTTAATAAATCAATTGAAATATTAACTAATCCAAAATATTATCATCCAAGATTTTTGGATATATTCTATGAATCTTTACAAACATTTTCGTCGGTGGAATTCTTTATGAAAAAATTATTTGAAAAATTTGAAATACCAGACGTCAATCCGAAAACTAAGAAAAAATTTTCAACTGCAGAAAAGGAATCAAACCAGTTAATGATTTTGAAATTAATTGTGATTATAATGAAGCATAGAGGCGCGAGCTTATCTAACGAAGTAAAAAACATTGTATTAAATTTTGCAAGAAACGTTTTGATACTTAACCAAAGTGAAGAAATTGGGCAGCAGGGAATGTTTATTGAATTGTTGTCAACGAGGAAAAACAGAGTAAAGCCCATAAAGAATTGGAAGACATTTGAAGATATTGAAAATAAAACCAAATTTACTCAAAAGAAATTAAAGGCGCCGACAAAGTATCCCAAATTTAAGGAGTTGGATGATTTGACAATTTTTGATATCAAAGTGGATGATATTGCCAAAATTTTATCGATATTTGGCCAAAATTTGTTAACAAAAATCAAAACAAACGAATTATTAGATTTAGCTTGGACTCAGAAAAATAAAAAGGAAATTAGCCCAAATGTTATTTCCTTAATTGAACGCTTTAATTGGTTGGCAGATTGGGCGAGCACGATGATACTGAAGGCAGAAGACGATAAGCAAAGAACGAAAATTCTGATCAAATTGATTGACATCGCCTTGAAGCTGCAATCTTTAAATAACTATAACGATGTGATGGCATTGATGGGTGGGCTCGAAGGATCCGCTGTTTCCAGATTGGAAAATACTTGGAAAAGGCTTCCCAATCAATACATGGAAGCATTCCGTTTATTGAGCAAGCTAACCAATGCAATCGGTGGTTACCAAGAATTAAGAAAGGCATATAACGAAAGCCCGCCCCCAATGGTTCCCTTTATCGGCGTGTTCCTTTCCGATCTCGTTTATATTGAGGAATTGCCCAATAGGATCGAGGGCAACCTTATTAATTGGGCAAAGAAACGGAGAATTTATGACGTCATTCGTTTTATTAAAAAATGTCAAGCAGTGAAATACAATTTTGTTTATTTTAGAATTGTTAAGCAATTTTTAGAAAGGGATCCTGTTTTAACAGAAAATGAGATGTGGGACTATAGTGTAAAAATTGAACCTCCTAATTGGTAAATTAATGGGGTTTTTTTTTTCTTTAATTTATTTGTTAAATTAATTATTTAATTGTTATTTTTTTTATTTTTTTAATAACTTAAAGTAATTTTATAATTTGGTATTAATTTTTTACGTTTCTTTTTGTATTTAGAAACAAGAAAGTTTAATATAAATTAACAAAAACAAAAATAATGCATTTTTATTTCCTGGTTATTCATATTTTCGCTTGTTAATGGTTTTTTTGTTTTTTTTTTTTTTATCTTTTATTATTCAACCCGGTTCTTTTAATTATTTAAACGTTAACTATCTTTGAATTTTGGAGTTGTTTCTAAGTTTGTTTAAACTAAGATAATACAATATGAATTAATTTGATTTTCTTTTTTTTTTTTTTTTTTACAAATAATTGATTAATAATTTTTAACGAGAATTTTCTTTTAAAGCCTATTTATAAATATTATGTTGGTTAATTCAATTGAAAATAACAATCTAATGATTTAATTGTTTTTCAAAAAAGGTGACTCGATTTATAATATTAATGGGTGTTATTTTGAGGGTTTATTCATATTCTTTTCAAAAAATTTTTTTAATTTTTGGATCACTATCATTTTTTCCAATTTTTATTTCATTTTTTATTATTTTTTTCAAATTTTTCTTTTTTTTTTGATATTTTTGTTTTTTAATTGATTAATTATTGTTTTGGACAAGTTAAATTTCATTAATCATCATTCTAATAAGTGGGTGGGTTATAATTTCAAAAGTTTGATTCTTAAAAAATAAAAAGGGATTTTATTGAAAATAAAAGAAATTATACAGCACTTTTCATTAATATTAACAATTAAAAATCTTATCCGGGATTATTTTCATGTCGGGTATTTTTCTAATACTATAATTAAATTTTATTAATTTTTTACTTTTTAATAATTTTATTGGTATATAAACAACTGATTTTTTAAAAATTAAAAAAAATATAAAACCAAAAATTAAAAAAAAGTTAACTACAATTTTTCATATAAACACTATGGATTTTTTATTGCTGAACTTTCACTGAAAAGAATTTAATATGAAAATTTTTTTTTAATAAATATATGTATTTTTTTAAGGCCTTTCAAAGTCCTAATTTCCTTGTGATTATTTGTGCTGTTGACTATTGGATTGTTTCTCGCCAAAATGTTTTGGGGTTGAAAATAATTAGCGTTATCCTTGAAAGACATGATCTTTTTTGTGTAATTAATTTTTAAATGCCATGTTGAACAATTACCACGATTTACAATTTATAATAATTTTATCTCTGAGGATAGTTGATAAGAATCACCTTTTTGAAAAGTAAATGACTTAATTGAAATCGAAATAGCCTATTATACTCAGAAAGGTATGTTTGATCAACCAAATTGTTCAAATATTAATCCAAATCTTTATCCAGTAAAAATAACTTTTATATAAAATAAACATCTTTTTTACTTAAATAAATGTTGAACAAAGAGATCTTGACAAAAATTTTTCTTTTCGGAAAAAAAAAATGTTGTATTAACCAAAAATAAAATATTCAAATAAAAAATTTTAAAAAGTTAAGTCACTTTTGAGTGTTAATTTCAATTTTTTTTTAATGTAATAAAGTGTTTAACGTGTCCGTTGAATAATTCCATATACCTTAGTTGATACTGTTTTTACAGAAGTCCTTTTTGAAATTTTACCTTGTTTTTTAGCAAAATACTTTAAAATATATACATCAACAAAAAAAATTTGACTTTTTTTCAAAGATGTAATACAAAAAACAGACTAAAATTTTTCCAAATGTCTAATATTTGAAATAATTTTTGTTATTTTTCCCGAGCAAAAATATTTAAAAAAAATATTAAAAATCATTCTATATTTTTCAGATCTTTATCACTTAAGGGGGTAGCTACACCATAAGACATGATAAAAATTTGAGAGAGATGAGAGAAGAGCATTTTATTTTAGTGGCATATGATCGTAGATTCTCAAGAATTTTTTTAAAAAATTATTTGATATTATTTTTTTTAGTTATGCTAAACAATAAAAAAAAAAAGAAAAGAATCGAAAAAATTGGTTCAACTTTTTATTTTTTTATAATTAAATATTTTTTTTTTGGGGAGAAAATAATTTTAGATTCTTAGAAGAAAACTTATACTATTGTGTGGTTTAAATTTTGATATTATATAATCATTCAACTTCTCGAATTCCCCCAAATCCAACTATTTATAATCCTAACCAGATATTTTTTGAGATTATCAGTAATATTATTTTGAATCCTTCTAGCTTTTAAAGCCCTATTCCAATTTCCTTTTGTGGTTCTCTCAATTGTAATTATGTTGTTCTTTTTTAGCAAAATTCATTTATCACAAATGCCACTGATAAAAAAACCTTTAATATTGCCTTTTTTGTCATAATTAAAAAAACTCAAAAATAATGAAACAATTAAATGAAAAAATCAAAAAATTAAATGCCACAATAGAATGTTGAGATAAGGATAAATGATAATTCATTCAACATTCAAAACACTATTTTAAGTAATTCAACTAAATATTCTCTCCTGAATTTTTCTTTGAGACTTTGAAAAAAAAAATCAAAAATCCAATGAATGGAGTACTTTAAATAATAAAAATCAATGAGTTAACAAGCGCAAAAAATGTTATTTTCTGATATTCTTCAAAATTGCCACAAAGTGAAAAATTTTCCTGTACCGTAACTACTTGCTTAATATATTTGTTATTTAACTTTCAAAAAAATATTAAAAAAAATAACAAAAAATATGCTATATTTTTCAAATCTACATCACTAGATCTATTTGATATTTTTTTTTCAAACACATTAAAAACTGATATTTGAGATTTAAGGGACTATTCTCTATTATTTTTTTTTGACCAATTTCGAAACAAGGATTCCTTATCTAGAAATATGTTTATTATTGAAAATAAACAGGGGTTTTCAAACCTAAGTAATTGGCAAAAAATTTTCTCAATTGCTATTAAATTTAGGTAAAAAAATTTAATAAAAATTAGTCCCTTAAATTAGATAAAATTTCAAATGGCTATCTTTATTTCACTTCAAAATTACATTCATATAAGATCCTTAGTTTGCCCAAAATATACCCAAACACCAATAATAAAAAAGAACCAAAAAAACAATTTGAAATCACAAACAACACACCTATTTCTCCGAAAGTTTGTTGAAAAAAAGAAAAAAGTGAAAATGAAAAGAAAATTTTTTCACATTTAATTAAAATATCAGTAAAGTGAATAAAAAAGTATAAAAACAGCAAGAAATTTGACTTCCAGTGGCAAATTTTGGTTACTCTTAAAGTTGACAAGATAAAAGAAAGTTAGTAAAAAAAATGAAAAAAAAATTATCCGAATTGGAAAGATGGATAAAAAGAGACACCCTAAACTGTGCTCTAATAAAATTAGGATCAAAATACAATTAAAAAATATATTTTAGTTGAGAACACATTTTCGAAAAAGCAAAAACTATTATGAGAAAACTGTGAATCGCAATAAAAAAAGATCAAAATTTTCATTATGTTTCCAAAATAAATCACAATTCTAGAAGTTAAAATTAAATGATTTAACAGCTTCCAATTCAAAACTGTTATTAATGATTTAATTTCGTTTAGAACAAACAAAAAATTGAAATTTAACAGGATTTTAAAATCTTTATTTAGATCTTTTACTGTGAAGCGAATGAAAATTCTGTTCTATTTATTTTGCAACAAATATTATCTTACAAATAAAGAACACATTCTTAAGACACTTTTACGTGCTTTGTATTACTGATTTGTGAAAAAAATACAAATCATTTTTTGGTTGTTTATCAGAATTTAAATGGGTTAAAATTGTCAGTTAGTCTTCGATTTTTTCCACTCTGAAATCTGAGCTTCATTTCGGATTCTGGGTTAATATAACAGGCACCCTAATATGTGCAATTAAAAAAGGACCAAAGAAATAAAAACAAGCTCACAAATTACTATCTACTTCAATTAGAAAAGTCTATTTCATAAAAGGAAAAAAGGAAAATGAAGCGAAAATTTTTTTCCGAAAAATATGCAGAAAAAGTGACTTGTTTTTGCAATAACTTTTGAGAAATTCATCGTCAACTAAATTTAGAATTATACTGTATTTGAAAAAGAGTCATCAAGAGATTGAGTTCAGGAATACAAACAATGGACTTGAAATTTCTCTGTTCTTTTTATATTCTTAATGTTTCCGATGACAAAAGAAGGTTGTTTGTTTTGATTAATTTTATTACTGACTTTGTTTGGTTTTCAGGACTCACCTAAGAATGAAAATACTACAACGGTGTGAAATAACTTTAATGACCAAAACAACAATTCAAATATCAATTTGCTTTTATACTTTTTTTTCTAAAAAAAATGAAAGCAATTGATTAAAAACAATAACTTTTGAGAATGTAGACTTAATTTTTTGACAGTTAGGAAGCTTTTCAATTCAGACAAAACACAACAAACCCAAAAGGCAATTTGAGAAATTTTCATCTCAAACCATTCTTGAGCAAATCCACTTTCAATAATTATGCATAAAAATAACTGGTAACTTTTTCTCTTACAAGTTGAAAAATGGACTTTTACTCACGATAAGCTAAGTTCGAATTTCTTTATTTTTCAATCTTTTTGTTCGTTTTTCAGTAAAAGCCAAAAAAAAACAATTTTGGTTTTTGCAAAATTAGATTTTTAAAAAAAATTCCTTTTGCCAATAAAAAATCAAGTTTTTTGTTAATTTCTTTTATAATTACAGACTCGATATGAATCACAAAAAAAGTAAGAGTGTATCCCAATACCCAACTTCGGTGCAAACATAATTCAGTGTTTCTAAGATCTTGTAATTTGCAAATTAGCAAATCAAAGAAATAGTTTTGAAACGGGAGTTCAAAAAGTGATGTCTTTCTGTTTAGGAACGTACTTGCTAAGAAAATATATTTCTTTCATCTAGATTTGACCAAAATCAAAACAAAATATTTTGTTTCAAAGTAACAAAATTCCAAAGAATAAAACCAGGAAGAAACTGGAAACATGATGAAGAAGGATTAAAAAGACAAAATTTCGTTACAATTCGGAAAACATGGAATATTTATAATTATTTTTTTTATTTTTACTTATCTTGATAAATGGGAAATTTCTTAAAAACAAACAAGTCAAGTTTCAAATTAAAAAAACAAGAAGAAATTGACAAACTGCTACAGTCCAATCTGAATTTGATAATCGCCACTACCAAATATAAACTAAGCGATTGCTCTGATGCTTGTTGTGATCTTTTTGGTGTCGAAACAAGAGATGATATACTTGACCTTAAAAATGTATTTGGGATTTCAGAACACTACCAGCAGCTTTATTCTTCAAAAGCAAAGGAGTGTATTAGTTTAATCATTGAAAAATTATCACAGTAAAATTAATAATTTTTTTTTTTTCTTATTGTTTCTCTTTAACACTTACCCTATAAAAACTTTTAATGTTTGCATTTGAGTTTTAATAACTACTTATCGTTCATTTCAAAAAAAAAGAAAGTACACTTTCTAATTTTCGAAATCAATGAGGAGTTGGCTCTTTAACTTCAGAGACTCAAAAAAAAAGAAAAAACTTTGGTTTCTTTATGGATCGAAAATCAAAAAAAAAAAAATCAAAAAAAAAAATTTTTTAAATTTTTTTGTCACTTTTTTGTTTTTAATTTGAACCAAAATTTGATGGTTTATTTCCAAAAAGATTTGGTTTGTCAAATTTTTTTTGTTCAAGACTTTTTGCAGAATTCCAAAGAACAATAATGTTAAAAATAAAAAACAAAAAGATAACAACGACTATTTAATTTTCTATCTTCTTTTTGCTTTAAAAGGCAGCCTTATAAACAGTCTTAATTTCGATCACACATTCGCCTAACCTTGTTTTTTCCATACAGCCATTATAAAAAATTGTTTATGAAAAGCTTTAAAAAGCGTTACCCAAATTGCTTAAGAGAGTGATACAAACAGTTTGGGTTACATTTTTTTAATTTTGGGTTTGTGCCTTTTCAACAGATCAACGAAGTAATCCAATTTTTATTACTTTACGTCCTTTTTCAAAAGCCCACACTTTTTTTAACTTTTTTAAAGTTTTCTAATTTCAAAAAGTGAAAACTTTTTTAGAAAAAAATTTTTTTGAAAGTTTTCTTTTTTTAAAAAAGTGAGATCTAAACCTTGTGAGATGTGGTAAAGGGATTTAAAAGTAAAGTGAGCACTTTTTGAAAAAAAAGTCTCACTTTCTGAAAAATTAAAAAACTTTTAAAAAGTTTTAATTCGAAAAAAAAAAAAAAAAAAAAAAAAGTACTCACTTTTTATAAAATGGTTCTAACTCTTATTTATTTTTAACCCAAAGGTAATAGAGCACCCACTTCCACAAAGATACAATTAAACTTGAAGTTAGAAATTATATTATTTCATTTTAAAAGCTCTAGATTTTTTTTACCACGTTTTCAAATAACAAAATAAATTTATTAATGTCTGATTATTAGTTTGTTATTTAAAGATAATTTTCTAGATGAAAAAAAATGCTGTAACTCTTTAATTTAACAATTTGAAAATTGAAACAAGTTATACAATTCATGTGGCCTCAAAGTTTTTTATATTTATTTTTTTATTTATTATTGGCAAAATGGAAACAATGGGTGCCTTTTCGTATATAATATTGAGTCGATAAATGTAAATTAAATTTAACAAAAAAAATATTATTGAATTTAAAAATACAGGAATATGTTCAAAGATCTTCATTTTTTTTTTTTGCTCAAAATAACTTTCAAAACAACAACATTATCATTTTTGATATTAAAATAAAACAACCCCTGTGATTTAACTTCAATTATTAAAATATAAAATGAATAAAATAAACAAAAAAAGAAATTCCAAACCAAAAGTTTTATTTTGTGATAATCAATGAAACAAGAATATATTTTATTAATTAAAAAACAATTAAATAATTTTATTTTTTCATTTACTTATTGATTTCAAAAATTATATTCTTTCTTATTTCAAAAAAAAAACAAAAAAACAAAAATCTATAACAAACAAACACAACAAAACAAATAGTAATATTAGTTTGGATTTCTTTTGGGAAATCAAAACAAAAGATAAAAAGAAAAAATGGGTAACAGTAAAATTAGATCTCATCCGATTAAAAGAGAATAAAAAAAAAAAGAAAAGGATCCTAATAAATTTAATAAAAATCAAAGAACCAACAAAAATCTTAAAAAAAGTCAAAGAAATGGAAGAATTAACCAAGATCGTCAAATTTTTAAATAATCAAGAGAATTATGAAAATGAAGATGAATTAAATAAGATTGTTGAATTAATGGAACATATTTCACAAAAAAAAACGCAAGAAAACAGTGATCTGAAAACCCAATTTTCACGAGAAAAAAAAGAGTTTCAAAAATTAAAAAAGGAAATCAAAAACAAAAACAAGATCATATCGAAGCAAAAGCAAAAAGAAGAAAAAGAGCAAAAAAAGAAAAAAAAAGAAAACCAAAAAAACAAAAATAGCAATCCAAAAGATCCGAAAAAAGACAAAATAAATGATCCCGTTGGCGATAAAAAAGTCCAAGAACTCAAACACGAAGTCAAAAAATTAAAATTCCAATTAAAAAAAATGGAATCCCAGGACAAAAATCAAACATTTTTAAGAAATTTATCTATATTAAAAAACAAACACAAAATCCAAAAACGAGAAAACAAAGAGTTACATCAATTGATCGAAAAAGAAGATGTATTAAAAAAGGAATTAAATGAAAAATTAAATCAACTAAACCAACAAATCGAAGAAATCGGGAATAGTTCTGAATTTAAAAAGGAAAATAAAAAAATCAAAAAGTTGAACAAAAAAATTGAAGAGCTTGAAAAGGAATCAAATTTAACGAAACAAAAAATTAAAAATTCAAAAGTTGACAAAGAATTGCAAAAGGAATTGGATATTATTCGCTCAGATTTGTCAAAAAAAAAAAAAATCAATAACGATTTAAGGTTACAAATCAATAGTTTAAAAAACCGCTCAAACCCACGATTTCCAAAATCTGAGAGTGAGATTTCAGAAATTTCCGAAACTTCAGAATTTGGCTCTGATTATAACAGCGAAGATGACTCTTCAAGATTTGCAAGTTTGAAAAAAAACGACAATAAAAAGGGAATTAATGATAAGGAGGGCAATAATAGCCAAAATAATAATAATAATAATGAAAAGGAAAAAGGCAATGAAGACCAAAGAGTCAACCAGAGAGTCAAGAGCAACCAAGACCAGAAGGAATCTAATCTGGGAAATGCCGCGGAATGGATCAAAGAAAAGCGAAAGCCAACTTTTCAAGAAATCTTCCAGCACCAAATAGGGTTTGAATATTATAAGGAATTTTTATCGTACCAGTACAATGTTGAACAGTTATTATTCTACTTTGAAGTGGAAAATTTTAAAGAATACTATATAAGGGTACAGAAAAAAATCGAAGATGAAAAAAACAATATCAAAAAAAACAGTTCGCAGGATATCGACTCGAGTGGGACTGAATCTACAACTGACAATGAAAAGGAAAACAAAACGGAAGAGGACGAAGATCGCTTACAGATGAAATATAAATTTAGATATCTCAATACATGGGTCTTTGAAATTATTAAATTATTTATCAAGCCCGATTCCATCTTTGAATTGGATTTGGATCTTGAGATGAGAACCCAAATCATCCAAAACGCCATCCAAAACACAAATATTAACATTTTCGATCAAGTCCAAAAGAAGGTCTATGACGAGCTCTCGGGAGACATCTTCCTTAACTTCCAAAATTCGCCCCTCTTCGGCGATCTGATCGAGCACTGCCAAGGCCTGGACAATAATAACAAAACGCAAAAGATGCAAGTACGGAAGGGCACATTCGTGTACACAGAGCGATTGCTGGACACCTTGAACTCCTGCATCAACTATGAAGGCGATGAAATTAAAAACCCGTTCAAATTGGCCGAATCCTTAATGGAGTCATTGATCGATATGCTGAATGGATCGTATTCCATCAGCAACGAACAGATCGATTGCGAAAAGCTCAGGCAATCCATACCCTTCAGGAGATTTGAATTCGCCACTTGCAAATTGCAGTCCGTCTCACTGCAAAAAATCAAAAATGAAAACTATTCCAAGAAATTTTCCTTCATGATCAATTTATACAATATCATCGCTCTGTATTCGATGATCATGAACGGCCACCCTTACGATAGCTCCTCTTATCGCAAATTCTTAAACGAATCAATGTTTAACCTTGGCGGGCAAAGCATATCCCTCATCAATATTAGAAACCTGATACTCCCACCAAGCTCAAGCGTCGAAAAGCGCTTCAATGGGCCAATGACTCCCATAAACGCGAAAGACCCAAAGGTCTATCTCGCACTGATCGACGTCGAGGGAATAATCCCGCTCGTAAAGGTCTTTTATCATGACAAGCTTTCGAACCAATTACGGGCCTCATCAAGGGAATTCCTGAAAAGAAATGTTCGCATTAAAAAGGGTACAAAGAACCTCTTAGTGCCTAGGCTCTTTAAAAAGCATTCAAAGGATTTTGGCTCTTCAGAAAGAGAAATCAGAAAGTGGATATGGAAACATTCATCCTTACAAGAAGAAGCACAAAATTATACCTTAAAAGTTATCAAAGATGTTGAGTTTAATGGCGTCATATGCTTTACTCCAGAATATGATTTTGAAGATTAATTTATTTGTTTTTTTTTTTTT
Organism: Anaeramoeba flamelloides; assembly: GCA_027625915.1. NCBI lineage: Eukaryota > Anaeramoebidae > Anaeramoeba > Anaeramoeba flamelloides. Next base: position 1,523,345 of record JANTQA010000032.1, on the reverse strand, counting down.
TAAAATATTCTATTATTTTTGAATTCTTATTCTTATTTTATTTTTATTTTTTATACTTTTTTTTTTATGATTTTATGATTTTCATTTTTTAAAATTATGAAACTTTACATTTTTCTAATCTTTTTATAGAATTGATATTCAATACACGTTATAATAATTATTATAATATTTTCCAAAAAGTTTAATTTTTATTATTTTTTCATTATTTAATTGTGAGAAAATGTCCATCACTTCTCGAATATTTCTTAAAATTTTTATTTCTATATTTTTAGAGAAATCAATGATTCTCTGTTTACAGTTAGTATCTAATTTTTGAACCCCCATTAATTATGTTTTATCTAAAAGATCTTTTATTTTTGAATTTAAATTAATTTGATCATTTTATTGAACTCTAATATAATAAATAACGAAACTTTGTTTCAATCAAAGGAGCCCAACCATTTTTTTAAATATTAATTATTTAATATAATTGGCCTTTGAAGAGCAAATAAAAAATTAGTAGAATAATACACATCAAAGAATTGTTGATATATATCTGAAATAAAACTAATTAATCAATAACTTTTTCTTAAAAATTGAAAAACTCAAATTCTTAAGGTAACATTGAGTAAAACAAGAATGTTTGTTTTGATCTCCTACCATGGCATTGAATAATAAAAAGGAAATAATTTTCACTTCATTTTCCATACTTTTATTATAGAAATAAAGTCCCCAAACGAAGTGTGTTGGGATTTGTGGTCACTATTTGAAAAAGGAAATGAAAATGAAGCTGAAATTTTTCAAATTTATTATTCAAATATCATGATTAAAGATTGAATAAAATTCCAATAGAAATCAATACGATTTCTTAACAATCATTTCCACAATTTCAATAATATTAAAATAACACAATTTTACCAAGTGACTATTGATCTTGCAATAAAAAAAAAAATTGCAAATGAATTATGTTTTAAAAAAAAAATTGAAAAAAAAAAAATGTGCAAAAAGGATTTCAATTTTGAAAATTTCCAAAATTTTTTTTCTAATATCCAGACCAAACCCTTTAAAAACTCGTATTCTAACGATTACAACTGGACCCCTTTAAGTGAAAAATAGTTTATAAAAAGTGGTTATAATTAAAAAAAAAAATATTCACTTTGAAAGATTTTTGGCAAAAAAAAAAAAATATTTTAATAAAATATCAAATATATTTTAAAAAGAAATTCGATCCATTTAGAATTCATATATAGATTGAAAATAATACATGGAAATGAAAATAATCCTGAAAATATTTTTAATTGTTAATATTAGTAAAATTGTTGTGTAATTACAAATATTTAAAATCAAATCCTTTTTTTAAGATTCAAACTAGTTACAATTTTAACTCACCACTTATTCGAATGATAATTTGTGAAATACACAGTTGTCTAAAATACAATTTAATCAATCAAAAAACAAGAATAAAAACATCATATTCCAAACTCTAGCAAAACCTCTATAAAACTCTGTTTTTTTTTTTTCAAAAAAAAGTTGTTCTAAGTATGCTATCAAACAATTAAATGAGATTTATATAGATCTTACTTTAATGAATTTTGGTAGGTTTATTACCGAGTTCATAAAAAAATTATCTAGCTATAAAAAAGACTTATTTTTAAATAAACGAAATTAAATATCAATATTATTTATATTAACAATTCAAAATATTGTTTGTGATTTTTTTTTCATTTACAATATTTTTTTCAATTCTCTAATTTGATTTATTCAAATTATTTTTTTCATTTTTTCAAGTTGAAAAAAAATGTTTTTTATTTTGAATTTGGAGGGGTTATTCAATAAAAATTACCACATATTTAAATGAAAAATTAAACGATTATTTAGTGTTTTTTATTCGAAAAATAAACAAGGCAAGATAATAACCTATGAGATAACTTTTTTAAGAAAAAATATTTAAAAAAATTTCATTTTTAAACAAAATAAAGAAAACAAGAAAAAAAAACAACAAAAAATAAGCCAAATTACAAAATTAGGGACTTGTATTATTCTTAATTTTTTCTTTTTTCACTTGTCTTTCAAAAAATAAAATGATTAAAGTTTATTTTTATTTATTAAGATTTAATGGTTATAATCTCTAAAAACTTTAGTAAATTACATTATTATTCAAAAAAAAAACAATTAAACAAATTTTTTACTGATGAAAAATCTGCCTCTATTTTTGAAATTAAGCTTTGTTTCAAAAAAAATGCAAAAAAGGTTAAAATTTAATTGAAAAAAATTTATTTTTGTACAACGAGTTTTGAACTAGTTATTTTTTGTTTCCTTTTTGTTAATTATACCGAAAATTTATTGATCACCATAATTGTCACTGAGTTTACTTAAAAAAGTAATTTGCAGAAATTGATACTCTTCTAAAATATTATTGCCATATTTAAAAGAAGTTGATCCCATCACAAGCTAACAAAGATCAGGAGAATATAAATTATAACTACCATTTCTCATCTTCAATATTTTTTAACCAAATTGTTATCTACACATTGTTGATTATTTTTCTTCTTCTCTACTTTTTAAAAATAAAAAAAAAATCTTTGATAGAGTAAAAAAAATGAAAACCAACAAAATTAAATAGGAAAATGTCCAAAAATTTTGAAACTAAAACAATTTATCAATCTTGAAAGGTAACCAAAAAAGTTTTTTTGGTGATCTTTTTTAAATTTTTTTTATAATTATGTTTCAATTTCAAAAAAATCGTTTAACTTTTTCAATTTTATCAATTATAGTGGATTTTTTAAAAGATCAAAAATAGACAATGAAGACAGAATTTTTATGTTAAAAATTTAAAGGAAAAAGTCTAAAAAAATTGGGAATAATTTGTTTCATGAAAAGCACTTATGATTATTATTATGTAATTTTTATTTTTTTTGTAAAACTTATTTAACTTTTTTTAAAAGAATGGTTTATGAAATCAATTGCCATTAAATACTTTAAGATAATATAACAGAGAAAATAAAAAATCAAAAAGAAAAAATGAAAAGCTATTTCAACTTGAGTAAAAATATAATCATTTTATATTATTATAATTTTGAAAACAGTTGAATTAATTTTTAGCCATGTTTTTTCACATAAAATTTTGATATATTTTTTCGAACTTAACACAATTCCACAATTTTTAGATATATAATAGTGAAAAATATATGGAAATTAAAAAATCCCTGACAAGAATTTTAATTGTGAATATTAGGAAAAGTGTAGTGTAATTTCTTAAAATTTCAACAAAATCCTTATTATAAAGAACCAATTTTTTTATAAGCCAGGTAATAAACCTACCCAAAGTTTATTAAAGGAGGCTCTCTATAGAATACTCAACTAATTGTTTCATATCATCAGTAAATCTACCTTTTTTTAAAAACAACAGAGTTTTATAGAGTTTTACTAGAGTTTGGAAAATGATAATTTTTTCTTCTTGTTTTTTGATTGATTGATTGCTGTTTTGAAATAGTGTAAATACATTAATCATCATTCCAATTAGTGGGTGAGCTATTATTTCAAAAGTTTGATTCTTTAAAAATGTTTTTAAATCAATTAAAAGCAATTAGATAACAATTTTACATATATTCACAATTAAAAATCTTGTCAGGGATTTATTTTACTTCTTTACTCACAATTAACATAATGAACTAGCTTTCATATTTCTGGATATTTTTCACAACTTAATATTAAATTAAGTTTATGTTCTCAAGGACAAATGTTTTTTGATTTAACCATTTTTATATAAATAAAAGAAGAAAAATTGATTTGTCCAAAATGAGGAAACAAACAGAACAAAAAATTTTTTAATTCTTCAATACCAGACTGTAATCACGTTGACCACCACAAATCTACGAAACATGTGTTCTGTGTTTTAAAGTCATAAAGTACCCACTTCCTTAATTATAAAGATCAGATAAAACAAACTAATTTTTACAAAGTTTAACATTTTATAAGTGTTGGAAAGTCTTTAAAAGGGTTTGTATTTTCTTAAAGTGTTTGAAGTGGTTTGAAAAACTCTGAAAGCTTTTTAAAAGTCAGAAAATTTCTTGATGTGACAATTCCTTTCAATAAATCATTTTTTCATCCAAATCTTCTGTTAATTTTCAAAATCATTTTTTGCTTGACTTTTAACACACAAGCTCCAAAATTCGCACAACTCCATTGATGTCTGACAAACACAAAATTCGAAAAAAAGAAAAAAAAAAAAAAGAAAAAAAAAAAAAAAAAAAAAAAAATCAAGAAAAAAAAGAAAAAAATTTTAATCAAGAAAAAAAAAAAAAAAAAAAAAAAGAAAGAAAAGAACGAAAAGAAAGAAAATTAAGAAAAGAAAAAAAAATTCAACCAAGAATCAAACCAGATCCTCAAAAAGATCTTTTAAAAGAAATCAAAAAAAAAGAGCAAGAAAAAGAAAGGATTAATTTTCTTATTGCACAAAGAGGCGAATTAAAACTTTCGTTATTAATCAAAAATGAAAAATTAAGAGAAGAACACATAGATCTTCAAGAAAAGTTAAATTCAATTAATGAAAAGAATGATAATTTAAACAGCGAAAAGGAATATTATTTCAATTTAAATAAAAACTATAAGAAGGATCTCGATACAAGCAAAGTTGAAATTGAGAATTATAATAAAGAGATCCAGAGCCACGAAATGATTGAAGAAAAATTAAACAAACGAATAAAAGATCTGGAACCACAAGCAAATAGGCTAATTAAAAGAAAAAACGAAGCTAATATTAAAGTTAATAATAAAAAATTAATCAATGAAAGAAAGGAAAAAGAATTAACAAATTTACAACAACAAATCTCACATTTAAGAAAACAAATGATCTCCCGCAAAAAGAAGAACCAAGAAATGGATCTCGAAAAAACAAAGCTTTTATTACAAGATGAAAGATATGATAATATTTTAAGACTTTATGCAATTGATGGAAATCGCTTGAGACAGCAAAAAGCCCAACAAAAGGATTCCAAAAAACAGGGAATTGAAAAAAATACAAATAATGGTGAACAAAAAGTTAACAAAACAAACAACATCCTGAAATTAACTATGATTACTGAAATTGAAAAAATTAATTTACGAATTCAAAAAAAGATCTTACAAAATAACAAAGATCATATGAGAAATAAAGAACTTGAAAAAGAACAAGAGCAAGAACTTGAAAAAGAAAAAGAACAAGAGCAAGAACAAGAGCAAGAGCAAGAGCAAGAGCAAGGACAAGAAAAGGAAAAGGAAAAAACAAAAAAAGATTATAATAAGATCAAGAGGGAAAAAGAAGAACAGATTAAAGAACTTGAAAAAACATTGACAAAATTAAAACAAACAAGCCAAAGAAATAAAGAAGCAATGACTGAAACAAAACAAAAAAAAATAATAATGGAGTACCAATTAAAAGAAAAGAAGCGTGGATTCAACAAAGTTAACAAAATGCAATATGACCTTAATGTAGAAAATTTGCAAAGTGAAAACAAAATAAAGAAGCAACAATTTTTATATAAAACAATATCAGAAGAAATGAAAATTCAAAAAGAACAAATTAAAAAAAATAATCGGATCTGTGAAATGAATAAATCAAGAATTGTGTCTCTTGAAAAGATAATTGGTAGCAATTTATATGATAAAAACAAATTCGAAAAGCAATATAAAAACTCAAAAAAAACCTTAAGGAAAATGAAATCCGAGTCTCTTAAAAAGAAAGAATTGAAAAGGCAAATCCACAAGAGTCTAATTCTCAATCAACAATTATTACAGACAAAACAAATTAAAATTACCAAATTACAAAATACCAAAAATAGATATCAAAAAGCTATCCAGATATTAAATGATTATTGTAATGATGGTGATATGCTTAATGAAATTAAACGCAATCAAGATCGATTAGAATCAATCAATGAAAATATTCAAGATTTTCGTGATCATTTAATGAAAATAGAAACTAACCACTCACAAAACCCATTTAGAGATAATAATCATTTTCATCATCATAATAATTTTGAAGAAATCTCTGAAGATGGATCTGAAGAAGCATCTGAAGATGGATCTGAAGTAAGATTTGAAGAAAGATTTGAAGATGGATCTGAAGATGGATCTGAAGATGGATCTGAAGAAGGGAGCTCCGAAGAAGGATATGATAGAAGGTTAGTAGGCGGATATGATGAAGGATATGGCAGAGGATTTGGAGACGGATCTAATGATAGCTCCGAATCTGACTAATCGATTTTGAATTTATTATTTTTTTTTTATTCGCAATAATTTTTTTCTAGTTTATTTCCTTATTCTTGTTTTTTGATAAATTTTTTTATCAAAAAAAGTTCAAAGACAATTTTTTTTTTATTATTCTTTTTATAACAATTTCCCTTTTATCCTATGTTTTTACGAGATAACAAAATTGATGACAAAAATTACAACACACTTTTTATTCAATAATTTTTTATTTTAAATATTTTGAAAAATCTAAAAACATTTTTTCCAATTACTTTTCTAAAAAAGAAATACAATTTGAATTTGTGTAAACTGATCAAATTTGCAAAGTTATCTGAAAAAAGTCTTTAATATAATTTTTTAATTTGGGACTAAATATAAGATTATCCTAATAAGTAGACAAACTCGATTTGAAATTTTTTTTTTAAAACTCAATCAAGCCATTTAAATATCCAAATTCATTGTTCATTTTTGATAAGATTATTAATAAACATGTACCTTATTTGTTTGTATATCATTACATAAAAGAAAGATATTGTAATTTTTGATCTCGATTTTGTATGATATTTTTCAGAGGTGAGAAAACTGGATATTCTTTTTATCGTTTTGATACAAAAAAATTCTATTCTAAAACAGGTTAAATCTTGACAGAACTTTAAATAGAATATAATGATTCAAAGTGTATTTTATTAATACTACAATGTTATTTTGAGTCTTTAACATCATGTGCTTTTTTTATTAATTTTGATCTCTTAAAAAAAGTTCTAAATTCTTTTTTTCATTTTTTAGAATTATTTGAATAAACAGATTTGAAAAAAAAAACAAGAATAGTTTCTGATATCAATAAGGATTTAAATTTCTTCTCAGTTTTAGATTACCAATTTAAAAATCATATTAATTTCGGAATTAAGAAAATTTTGTCTTAATGGGTCTCACAGTTTATGAGAAACTGGATAATTAAAATCATTTCTACATCAAACTAATGAATTTTCAAATAAATACAATGTGAGATATCCTAATATAATATATTTACAAACCAATAATAAAAAATGGTAATCCAAAAAATGAAAAAATTGAGCTTGAAAAACTTTTAAAAAAAAACATTTTATTCCTTGATCTTATCTTGAACATTTGAAAAAAATACTTCTTTACTTTGTTTTATTTTTAGTTCTATAATGGAAAAACTTTAGTTTGTAAAATTTTTGATCTACCAAATTATTTTCTATTTCTAAAGAATTTACTAATGAAATATAATTTTAATTAAATAAATTCATCTAATTCTAAGTTTGGTTCAGAAAATCAGATATTTTTTAAATACCTCTTCAGAAATAAAGATTTTTTGTCAGTAATTTTTTGATTTGATAATTATTTATTTTTTATCAAATTGAAAACTTAAAATAATTCTCCAATCTGAGTTGAAATTTTTTTCTAATTTTTCTTATTCTTTACCTTTGAATTTTTGTTGAAAGTGTTTTTTGATTCCGAGAATTAAATCCCTTTACTTTAATCTATGAAATAGTATTCTTTGTTTTGGTATTGTTTGATAAAATTATTGGAAAAAAGAATTTTGAAAACAAATTTGCAAAAAATGTTTGGTAAAATAAAAATAAATAGTAAAGAGGTGAGAAATTCAAGGTTAAAAATATTTTGGATTCATACAAATTTAGAAGATAAAATCAACAAATCTTCTGTAATATGCTTTTATAGATGAATTTTTTTTTCATTCTGGATTTTTCCAAGTTTCTTTGAATCAGTGATCATTCTTGATTAGTTAGTTAAAGACAATATTAGATTAAAATATACTCTTACTCTGAACTTTTTTTTTTTTTTGTTTATTCAAGCATTCTGATAAACACACTTCAAGATCGAAAAAGTTATTTAAACAAATTAAGAATTGAATCAAAAAAAAAAAAAATTACCAAAAATAGGAAAAATTAAAGATTCAACTCTGTTTTACTTTGGTTCTTATCAGAAATAGCACAGCGAATGATATCTAGGTTCCAAATTCTTCAATATATCATGGTACTTGTAAAATCTATTTTTCAATAATGACATAGCCACAATTCAAAAATTTTCAAATTTAGTAAATGCTTAGCTACCTTCAAAACTAAATCTTTTGTAAAATATCATTATTTTTTTGATTTAATTTGAGGCTTTAACATCACCAAAGATACTGTTATTATTAAAAAAAATATTATAATTGTGTGTAAATGATATTAGTATACTATTGTCAAATAGCTCTAAAAAATCTATCTTCATTATTATTTAGTAAATAAATTATTAATTTTTTTCTTAATGATCACTATATAAAAATTATCAAATTGTAAATTATTTCTATTAAATACCATCTTCAAATCTAAAAGTGGAAACTCAAAATAATAATATTCTGATATTTAATAATTCATATTTAGAACTTCCAAAAGTAACTTATTTTTATAATTTTTTAATTTCAAAGATTAACTCAATAATCATCAACATAAAAACCCAAAACTGATGAGTTTTGTTTCTTTTTAATAAAGGTAGTTTTAACATCAATATATTTACAATAAGTGAGAAATGAATTTTCAAAAGAATCTATATGGCTTAATTATTAATTTTATGAAAAATAACCAAAATATTGAATACAACTCTAAAAAAGATTTTTTTCATATTTAAAATCTTTTTGTTGAATATCTGTAATTTAAATTTGTCTTAAAATGTAGATTTAATTTCTGAAATTTTTTGGATCTTTATTCTAATACAAGCGTCATTTATAATTGATAGAATGAAAAAATATAAGTAATTTACAAATTAATTTTTTTCAGTCCTTTGAACTATGAAGCTCTAATGTGATTTAACATCCCATAACAATATACCTCACTCTCAGACTTCTTCTTGGTAGACGATAAATAATTAAAAGGTCATTTTTTATATCCCTTTTAAAAATCTTCTTTTTTTCGCTACTTGTAATTTATTTTGGTATTTAATTGAGTTTCAATTGGATTGACAACAAGAACTTAATTTAATTTTTTTTTTTTTAAAAAAATTTCATATTTCTGTAAAAAACTTAAGATATTACTACAGTAATTTTTGAACATGTAAATATTTTAATAATAAATGTAATAAAATTCTACTTCCTTTTTCTTTTTTTTTTCTTTTTGTAATAGAGTTTTCAAAATGGTAGGTTTTTTTTGAGATCTATATTCGAAAAAAAAAAAACGGTAATTAAAGTTAAAACATTTTACACATTATTTTACGAATACCTGTTTAAATTGATTTGATCACTAGGAAATATGCACATTATTTTAAGAGATAGATCCAAAATTGGAGATATTTTTTCTTTTTGTATTGAGAAAATAGAAAAAAAAGAACAGCTAGAGCTTGAGTGTAAAGATTATGATTTCTTGAGAGGAAGAAAAATCAAATATCTCAATTTTGGATCTCGGGTGCAGATAAAATAATGTACAGATGGAAGGTAGAGTTCTGACAATAAAATAATATATTTTATTAAATTCTGACAAATAAAGTGAAAAAAAGTCCTGACAAGAAAATAAAAAAGTAAAATTCAGATCTATTAATTTTAACTTTTTTTTCCTTTGTCTCAAATAAAAAACGAATATCAAAAAAAGTTTTTTCAAAGTATCGGAAAACAGTTTGAAAATTTAAGTTGAATTGTTTTTTTTGGACTGTTTGTAAACGCATTTGATTTTTTTTCTTTTGGATTTCGGTTTTCTTTTTGAAAGTTTTTGACCGATCATCATTTTGGAATATTTTAACTTTTAATTCGATTGAAAATTATCTTGTGAATGATGGTAGCTATGCTTCTTGAAAAAATTTCTTTTTTTAGATCTTTTTAAAAAAAAATACAAATCAACAATTATAAGTAATTTTTAAAAAATGAATTGGAAAAGGAACCTAAGTGGTTTTGAAAAGATATCTTATGAGACCAAAATCAAACAGAGGAAGAATTTGAAAATAGAATAAAGACGAAGTAATTTTTTTTTGGTAGAATCAGGTAAAGTCAAAAAAAAATTTGTCAAAACCAGATACTATTCGAAGGAATAAGTAAAAAATTTACACTTTATTTTTGTGCTTTTTCTTTTTTCTAAAGGACGTACAAAGTAGTAGGTTGTAATTTGAGAGAACTTCATTTATTTGTTTGTTCTTTCTTTTTATTGTTACTGGTTAATAGAGATATAAAACTGGGTGAACTGGGAATCTTAGATGAAAATAAAAATATTAATATCCATCTGAAATTGTATATCATTTAGGATAAATCCTTGTTTTTTTTTTCAACTTTATTAAAAAACTAATTCTAACATCCATGAGGTCATAGAGCTATCTTGGTGCTTATTCTGATGGGTGAAAAAGTCTCACAATTTTTTTTCTCTCTCTGACAAGAAATATTTTTCTATTGTGAAAGTTCTATTTTCGAATTTCCTCTATGTGTTCTTTTTAGGATAACTTTAATCAATTTAATTTCACAAATGTTTTTTTGGTTTACTTTTTTATTTTAATGTTTGTGCGTCATTTTTCGCAAATAAATTGAGTTGGATTTTTTGCAACCAAAAATCTTCAACAAAGAACAAAAAACAAAAAGAAAAATTTTTTCCAACTTTTCGACAATTGTCTTACCAAACAAAATCAACTTGAACAACAATTCTTGAAAAATTCTTGTAAAACAAGTCGATTTTTTTCCAATTCTATTCGAATACAAATGAAAAAAGATCATTTTTTCGAATGTTTAATTTCAATTATTTTTCAGACTCTGGTTCAGATTCAAATTCTAATTCGTCTTCTGATAATGAATTTGGTGTTTTTGGTATGCAATCAAATACAATGTTTGATGAAAATTACGAAGAATGGGATGAAGAATTTAATTTTACAAACACAACAAATGATTATACAGAATCAAAATGGATCCCAAACCAAATTACTAGTGAACTTGTTTCGAAAGAAATTGAAATGTTAGCACTCAATCAGATTCAAAAAATTAACCGAGTTTTTCAAAAAATAAAAGAGAATGGAGAAAAAGAAAAAGAAAATCAAAAAGATAAAGAAAATCAAAAAGAAAATCAAAAAGAAAATCAAAAAGAAAAAGAAAAAGAAAAAGAAAAAATTAATCAGCTAATCAATTGGGTGTGTTGTGAAGAAACCACTACTCTGAAGGGAACAGAGCGTTTAGTAGATCAAATATTGGGTACTTGTAAGAAAGAATCGAAACATTGGATGGATCAAATCTTATTGTCGGTTTGCAAAAAACCAATTTTAACAGAGGAAACAAAAAAGATCATTTATTTTCTAATTTCAAAAGGGTGTGATCCCTTTTCGTTCTTTAAGCAAATGGAAAAGAACAGCTATTATTATTTGATAAAATACTTGTATCTGGATTTTTATCAAAAATTATTGCTCAATGATCTCGTTATTGAAAAATATTATCCATCTTTTCTGAAAGAATTTTATTTAATTGTGAAGGAAGCGAATTTAGAAGCGTTTGTTGAATACATGGAAGACAAGAAAAAACATTTAATAAAATCAGAATATTTCAAGCTTTTCAAATACATAATTTTATACGATCAGAGTGGAAATTACTTGGAATTTAGTCATCAATTTTTTAGCACTTTATTAAAAAACAATGAAAATCATTTCAATGAACTTTTGAAAAAAAGCACGAACCACTCAATACTGCATTATCTTTGCTTTCAGAAAAAGGAATCACAAAAGGAAATTTCCTTTCAATTTGAAATGATTAAATTATTTCTGAACCAAAGTAGCAATACGAACACTATTGATGAAGACGCCTTTATAAATGAAAAGGATAAATTTAAACGCAATTCATTGCATTACCTCTGTAATAGAACAAAGCCACATTATCATGAAATTATTGAATTTTTTATTGATAAAGGGATCAATATTAATTGTCAAGATAAAAGGAAATTCACTGCGCTACACTATTTATGTAACGACAAAGACCCAATACATTTATTACCCATAATTAAATTATTAATCCAAAACGAGATCGATATTTTTTTACAAGATGAAAATAATAAAACCGTATTTGATTATTTGTTCAAGAAAGTACCCCTCCCATTTGATATTTTTACTCAATTTATTGATAAAGAAAATCAAATTGAAAAAAATTCACTTTCAAAGGCGAACCCACTTTTAATTTTATATTATAATTACGATGCTTTATTTAATGGTAAATCAAATTCGACTGAAATGACACAAACAGAAACTGCCACCACAACCACCACATCAGCAGCAACAACAAACCTAAATGAAAAAAAAAAATTTGTAATAAATTATTTTGATTATTTAAAAAAAATAAAAATAGATTTTAATTCGAGAGATATCAATAATCAAAATATTTTGCATTACTTTTGTAAAAAGCCACATTTAAATGAAATAGATTCCTTTATGATTCAACTACTAATCCAAACAGGAGTGGATATTAATTCACAAAATTATGATAATCAAACACCATTCCATTTATTTTGCCAAACATCAACGGATCTTAATTTATTAAAAATCTTTTTCCAAAATAAGGCAGATGCAAATATTTTTGATAACAAAAACAGAACACCATTTCATTATATGAGCAACCAAGAAAATTTCACAATTGAAATTCTTAAATTATTTGTTGAATTTGGAGGTGACATTAATGTAAAAACAAAATTTCAACAGACAATTTTACACCGCATTTGTTATAAGCAAACAAATGAAACTGATTTATTAATAATAATTAAATATTTACTCAAAAACAATTTTGATATTGAATGCAAAGATATTAACGGTAATACCCCACTTATTTATATTTCTAAAAATGCCACCCCCTCATTTTTACCCCTCTATCAATTATTTATTGAAAACAATATTGACTTTAATCATGTGAACTATCAAAAAAAGACAATTTTACATATTCTTTGTTCTCAGGATCAATTATGTTGTAATATTATTAAATATTTGGTCAAAAATAAAAACATTGATTTAAATATTAATCAAAAAAAAAATTCCTTTACACCATTAAATATTTTGATAGATAGATATAATCAATTAAAGAATAAGGAACGAGATAATAATAACAAAAAAGAAACTGAAAAAGATAAAAGTGTATTAAAAAACACAGAATCTAATGGTAATTTATCAAAATTAGGAAAAGAAACTAAAACTGAAACTGGAACTGAAATTGTAATTGAAATTGAGAAAGAAGAAAAAGAAAACGAAGAAGAAGAAAAAGAAGAAGAGCAAGAACAAGAACAAGAACAAGAACAAAAACAAAAACAAAACGATGAAGAAAAAAAAAAATTAATTGAATTAATTGAATTTTATATTCAAAATAATAAAAAATGGGATACCAGGATAATTAATAAGGAAACATCTCTTCATCAATATATTAAAATCAATAACCCATCAATTAAGATTTTAGAATTATTAATAAATAAAATAAATATTAATGAAGTTAATAAAGACGGTGAAACGGTTTTACATTTATTTTGTAAAAATATCCGATATGATAGTAATTTATCAATTTTACAAACATTAATCCAAAATGGTATCGACCTTGATATACAATCATCAGGGGAGTATAACACTGCGCTATTTATTTTATTAGACGGATTGCAATGCGACGAAAACGATTTAAGCAATAAAACGAATTTATTCATAAAGAGCAAATATGAAAGGGCGATCCAAATTTTATTAAAAAATGGCTGTGATATAAACCATAAAAATTTTTCTGAAACTACACCCTTTAGGTTCTTAATAAATAAGCAGGTATTTCCATCAATACAATTGCTAAAATCATTCACTGAAAGAGGCATCGATTTAAAAAATGAGATATACAATGTGTATGAGGATTGGGATGAGGATGAGGATGTGGATGTGGATGGGAATAAGAGTAAAAATGTTAATAACTATGTAAAAAAAAAGGATGAGGTCAAGGGTGATAACGATAATAAGGATGAGGATGAGGATGAGAATGAAAAAAAGAACGAGAATATCAATGATCAAAAAACAAACTTGTTGCATATATTTTGTAAAAATAAAAGCAAAAAATCACTATCAACTTTAAAATATTTAATCAGTGAAGGTGTAGACATTAATGGTTTGAATAAGAATAATAATTCTCCATTTCTTTATTTATGTAAACAAAAAGCTATAAATTATGAAATAGTTGAATATTTGATAAAAAACAAATTAATAAATATTTCACAGTCAAATAAATCCAATTTTAATTGCTTGCATTATTTATTTAACAATGAGCAATATTTATTAATTGACAAAATTATTGATCTATTATTCAAAACTTACAATAATGGCATAATTGGAGAGATGAACATTATGATCAATCAACAAGAACAAAAAACCGGTAAAACCCCATTGCACTATCTGTTTAATAACAAAAATTTTGAGAATTATCAAGTTTTTAAACGATTAATTAATTGTAATTTAAATTTAAATCTTTATGATAGCGAAATGATGACACCGCTTTTGTATTATTGCCAGGAAAAAGAAAGGGATTTGGATATTGAAATCATGAAGATATATGTCGCCAAAGGAGTAAATTTAAATTTATTAAATAAATCAAAACAAAATTGCTTACATCTAATTTTCAAAAACGGCAAGAAAGATCTCAATCTGGAAATAATAAAATTATTTGCCCAAAATGGAATTAATCTTAATGCCATTGATATTTGGGAACGTGCACCAATACATTATCTGTGTTTGACTGATCTGGAAAATCCGCCAATGGAAATTATTAAATTTTTTTTACAACAAGTACCAAAGCTTAATTTTTCAATTGATGAAATCCAGCTGGAAAATGATTTATTATTATCATTATGTAAGGTGAAGAATACCACACACAAGCTATTAGAATTATTATTTTCAAGCGGATTAAAGGTCAATAATAAGATTCCGATCCTTTACCATCTTTGCAAAAAGTACACGATCTGCTATGAATCCGTCAAATTATTAATAGACAATGGGGCGGATGTGAATGTGGAACCCAACCCATCCCGATCACCAATAATAATGGCATGCAGGAATTCATTTCAGCCGGTTAAAATCTTCGAACTCTTAATGGAAAATGGCGCTTCTTTAGAGCCAACTGACATGAAAGATCGCAAGGAAACAATATTGCATCGAATTAGCTCTGCAAATAAACTGAACCCAGAAATTGTCAAACTTCTTATCGAGAAAGGAGTTGATATAAATCAAATGAATTATGCGCATAGGACTGCCTTCGACGGGCACTGTATGAATATGCATTGTTCAATTGACATACTGAAGATTTTCATCGAAAATGGATATAAAATAAAAAACTACCAGGTGGGCGATGAACACTATAGCCAACCAGCATTGGCGATGGTGTGCATGTTTAACTTTTCTTTACCATTGATCAATTTTTTACTTGATCATGGCGCAGACCCTGATATAGAAAGCACAGAATACTGTGCTACAAGCACAAATTTGATTTTTGAAAATGAGAAAACAGATTTTCATACTATTCGTAATCTTGTCGAAAGGGGGGCTAAGATTAAAGGCTTTAAGCAAAACAAATATACGCCACTCCTGTATTATCTCTTTCACCCAACCCTGTCCTTTGATGTTATTAAATATTTGGTTGATAAAGGTGCAAATTTACTCCAAGTGTCTTTGGATTATGATAATATATTGCACCATTGCTTAGGCAAGACAAAAATTCCTTACGATATAGTAGAATATAGTCTGAAAAGAGGTGTAAGCATGCATCAAAAAGATTACCAAGGCAATAAGCCTTTCCAATATCTCAATATTTGTAATATTTCCATTGAAATTTTAAAATTATGCTTGGGATATGATATCAATTTAAATGTGAAAAATCACAAAGGCCAGACCCTTTTATCTAGCATTTTATCCCCATTTCACATTAAAAAATATTTTCCCGATCATTACGATTAAATACGTGAAATAAGAAACATGCACCTTTTCTTTTCTTAATAACATTGAAACCGAAGAAACAAGGATTCGCGAAAGATTCCTATATTTTCGATTTATGTTTTTTATTGCTATCTTTCTTTTCCCCTTTTTTTTTTTTTTTTCCACTGTGGCAAGATTGAATAATAAAGAAGAAAGCAGAACGATGATAAAAAAAAAATATTAATAAAATGTTTTCAAAAATATTTTGATAATTATCAACAATTACAAATAAAGCTATTTTTTTCATCTTTTCATTTTTTAAAACACCTTTTTTAAAATTGTTTTTCGTCAAATGCTCAAAATTTAATCAAGGAATAAATGATTTTATTTTTTGTTTTTTTTCTTAATCAATTTTTTCATTTTTTGATTTTCCATTTTTTAATTCGTATGCTATGATATAGTAACTAGGGTACCAGACACTCTTCTCTATTTATTAAAAGATTACTGTAAACCCCAATTCGAAATTTTTAACACACCAAAATTCGATTTGTGAAAAGAAAAAAACGTATTTAATCAATTCAAGAAGAAATACTAAATTAAAACTATTCACTAATTGAAATGTTAACACTTTTTTATAAATTACAATACTCACAAAACAAAAAATAAATAATTATCAATACAAATAAATCAAGGGTGTGTTAAAATTTTTGGAGAGATTAAAACTAAAAAAAAATGCATTGGCTAATTTGTTTAAATTCTAGATAGGAATATTAATCGATCAAACGGTTTTATATCATCAACTAATTTTATTTGAGTTCTTCTATTTGGAACAACTCAACATTACCATATTATCATATGATCGAAAAAAATTATCACATCTAATGAAATGGGTATTATTCATTCAAAAAATTTAATAAAAACAAAAAACCAAAAATTGAAAAAATGATTTTCATATTTTTAAAAAATCAAAATTATTTCTGATTTGAAGGAAATTCTATTATTATAATTTTTTTAGCTGTATTAACTGTATTAAAAATTTTGGAATTTTTTTTTTTTTTTTTTTATTATTAAAGAAGTTTAAATTACACTCTAAATATCCTTTTTACTTAAATTTCCTCAATAGTAATTTAAACGTAAAATCAAAGATTCCACTATTTTTCAAGGAAAAGATATACCTCGAATGTCTTTTTATGTTTAAAAAGCAAAAATAGCAAAAAAATTGAAAAGAAAAAAGGAAAAAGAAAAAGAAAAAAAATTGAAATATGAAAAGGGGTTATAAGAAGCAATTGGTAAAAAATCAAAAAAAAAAAAAAAAACAATACTAACTTTAACTAAGAACTTATAAAAATCACAGCCATGATAATTTTGGTTGATTTGATTACTAATCAAGAATGTTCATTTGGGGTTGATTGTTTAATTTGTTTAAAAATCTGTAATTTCTTTTTGATCTGATTTATTATAAACCTTTGATCATTTTTAAGCTTTGCTTTTTTGTTTTTATTTTCAAGTTACTCATACGCTGGTGTTTGAGTGTCAGAGAATTAGCAAGTTACCACTTGAGCTTTTTTTTTATATAACTCTTCTTCCCGATATAAAGAAGATTCAGACTGGGGAAAAATAGGAAAAAAAAAAAAAAAAAAAGAGTTTAGTGTAAAAGAATACTTATATATATATATAAACTCAATTCGAAAAATTGGGACACACCTTCAAAAACAATTTAATTCCAAGAAAAGTGATATTTGACTCTTAAATAGAAACATTATATATTAACAATCAATTTAAATAATTTTAAAGTTAATTATTTATCATTTTTTTTCATTATTTTTTGATTTTTGATTTCCAATAATTTTTTTGATTTTTTTTGTATTCTTTTTTTTCAAAACTTTTCGAAAATCTCAAAATCACTTTAAAATGAAATTTAAAAGTTTTCATTCTGATCACAAAAAAAAATTTTTTTTTTCTCTCAAAAAGAAAAAAGATTCTTTTTTTATCGAGAAAAAATTTTTTTGAAATAAAAATCATGATTTGGTATGCTAGGACACATGGCCTACAAACAGACCTTATTATTATTAATGGAAGTGTGAATACTGAATGTATTATTAATGATATTATCAAAAAAATCAAAGGAAATTCAACTCGCTAATTCAGAATATAGTGAGTTGAAATGGATTTTCCAAAAGGATGGAGCTTGTCCACATACCTCAAAAAAAAAACTCAAACTTACTTAAATCGGGGATGTAATGTTCTGGACCCTTGATCCCCAATTTCACAAGATTTAAATCCAATTGGGAATTTATGGATACTAAACTGAAAAATTGTAACCAAAAAACGAAGAAGAATTTTTAAAATTTTTACTAATGTATGGAATACTTTGAGTTGGGAAACCTAAGATAATTAGTTAACTCTATATTTAAAAGGATGGATTTAGTTATCAAAAGACAAGCTGAATCTATTAATAGTTTTTATTAATTTTTCTTTCAATAAAAATGGATTTTTTGGTAACCGTGTTCCAATAATAGGGGAAAACTTTTTTTTATTTTTTCTTTTTTATTTTTCGAATTGAATTTTAAATTTACTATAAAATATATGAATAGTATTAATTAAATATTTTCGGGTCTTTTATTATTTTAATGTTCAAATATCATGTATTTTGGGGTATATTTTTATTAATGTAATTTTTTTTTGTGTCCCATTTTTTGGAATTGAGTTTATATATATATATATATATATATATCCCTTAGCACCCCAAATAACCTAAAAACATCACAAACAAAAATTTTAATTTGAAATGTTATCAAAGGATAATAAGATATAGAATTAATAAACAATTATCTTAGAAAGAAAATTTTATAATTAAAAATTGTATAGTTACTTAAAATAAAAAAATAACTGGAAAAAAATTTTTCAACATTGGGAATTTTTTTTTTAGTTATTGTGATTTTATTATTGTTTCAAATTTTGCCAAAATAAATTTTTTTTTTTATTTGAAAAGTTTGTCTAGACATCAAAAACCTCTTATTTTTAACATTTAAAATACATCATATTTTACTGGAAATTTTTTGGGGGCCCTTTGCACCCCAAAATTGCCTAAAATGCTTGATTAAATAATTTATTGATTATAAAAGTTATTATAACATTACATAGGAAATTTGTTTTATCTATTGATTACTATTCAATATCAATATCTATATTAGATTCTAAATAATTTAAAAATAAAAAAAAATATTAATTAAATTAGAAAAAAAAATCAAATTTTTTTTCAATGCAAAATTTTACAATTTTTTCAATAAGATTTTTTTTCAATTTTAAATGATTTGTCCAATAGTTCGAGTCAGATTAATAATTGATTTTTTTTTTATTTTTTACAATTTTTTAATTTTTGACTTTTTAAAATCTAGACACAAAATAAACAATATTGTTGAATTAGAGACCATATATCAGAACTTATTTAACAAGATCTGGATTAATTTATTAAGGAAAAATCCAAATATCGTAAATATATTATTCAAATTTTTACCAATAACAAAATGCAATAAAAAAATTTGGTTTCGGAGATTATTTTATTATATTGGAATTATATTTAAGAGTTATATTTTTATTTTATTTTATATTTAGGTATTTATATTTTATCGATTAAAAAGTAATTTATATTTGTTTTATTCCAATTTAATAAATTGAAATTATTTTACAATTTTTTTTTTTTTTTTGATTTTCAATTATTATCTATTGCTTAAATAAAAGTTTTAGAAAATTAATCATATTAAAAATTTAATTTTGGCCTAAAGAAATAAATTTCATTTTTCTCTTAATTGGATATTTATTGAATTTTTTTCTAGAAAAAAAAATTAAATTTCAAAGTAATTTATTTTTTTATTTATTTTTTTTATCATAAAATTAGCAAAATTGTTTGGTGGTTATTATTAATAAATTAATGTGTTGAGTTTTGAATTACTATTAAAGTAATAAAATTACTGATTTAAAAAAATAAAATAAAAATAAAAATATTTAAAAAAAATGTAAAAATGAATAATTATTATTTTTTTTTTCAATTTCAAAAAAAAATTAAATAACTTAACTACTTTATGTTTGAACTATTTTGACTTTTTATTATAATTCAAATCAGGATTAAAGATAAATAAGAAAATTAATATCTTAGTAGATCAATATCATTTTAAATATAATTTAAAAAACTTGATGAAATTTAGATAAATCCGGGGTGCTAAGGGATATATATATATATATATATATATATATATATACTTTTTTTTTCCTATAAAATGAATATCATTCAAACCTAAGGTTAAAAAAAATTAAAAAAATTTATTTTTTATTGATCCTTGAAATATTTCTCTTCTCTTTTATTTTATTGGTTAAAAATTTCAATAATTACTCATTTTTCTAAATAAATAAATAAATAAATAAATAAAAATGGAAATAATTTAAATCGATAAATATGTATACACATAAATATATTTATTATAATTTTATTGGTTGTTTCAATTAAAATTTGAAAGAAAGATAAATAATTGAGTATTATATTTAAAAAGAATGAACAAAAAATTAATGAAAAAAAGAAATTCATATTTAAAAAACTAAGAATGAGAATAAAAACAAAAAGAAAATTACAATTTGTCTTATATTCAAATATTAAGAATTCATTTTTTGTTTGAAAAACTTCATTTTCTTATCATCAAATAAACATCTTTACCAAAAAAAAAAAAAAAAAAAAAAAACATATAAAAATAAGTAACAGAATAACAATAAGAATAAAAGAAGTAACAATATTATCTAATATTGATTCTAAATGCATAAATTGAATTTCTACCAATAACTAAATACTTGTTCTTTTGGGAATTTCATTTGGATTTTGAGTATTTTAACCATTGCATTTGTAAATCCTTTGGGCCCACACATTACAAATTGTGGGTTTAATTCAAAGTCGATATTTTTTGCAATGATTTCTTTAGAGATAAAACCTATTTCCCCGTCCCAATTTTCATGTGATTTTTCTAAAGTAAAGACGGATTTAAATTGTTGTGGGCGATTATTTTCATAAGATTTGATTTCGTCAAAAAGAACAAGTTCATTTTCTGAGATATTTCCATGAAGAAATACTATTTGGGTTTCATCATTTGGGTTTTTCATGATACTTCTGGTTAATTGGATCATTGGTGAGAGCCCAACACCTATTTTTATTGAAATAATAGAAAATAATTTAAATAAAGAAAAGTTTAATTATTAAAGAATAAATGAAAATGATAAAGGAATTTTTTTTTTAATAATTATTAGTTGAAAGGGTTAAAAATATTAAGAATACTCCAAATGTGAAATTTTTTCAATGAAAACTTTTATTTTTTTATTTTTAGTAATTTCTTAAAAATATTAAATAAGGATAAAAATCTTTCAATGTGTTGATATCCCTTTTCTTATTTCATCATAGATAACATCTTTTTAAAAATATATTGTTTGTAAAAATACGAATTAGCAAACAAATTTATTTTTAATTAGTTTCGAGGGGGGGGTATTAAAACTGTCAATGGAGGAGGGGGCTCGATTTAAAGAGAATTTAGATTGATAACACATTAGTAGTAATATTTTGAGTTTTTCATTTTTAAGTTTTTTTATTTTATTTTTTATTCAAAAGGTTGATAAATTGGGGGTTTTATAAATAAAAAGGGAAACTCTTGATATCAAGATATTTATGTTATTCTTCTAAATTTTCTCTTGAAACTCATCTCCGAAATCAATTATCTCCCAAAGAAAAATTCAACTATTTTTTTTCATTTTTTAAAAAAAAATATTTAAATTCTGTGAAACTTTAATTACAATATTTTCTCCTGCTATCTTATTCACAATGATCCAAACATTAACTTTTACAAAAAAAAAAAAAAAAAAAATAAATGAAATTGTAAAAATGTAAAGATCTTTTTTTTTTCAAAATTAGAAATAATCAAACCTGCAGAAAGAAGAACAATTTGCTTAAAGTTTCCTGGTTTATAAACAAACCCATCAATTGGCCCCATCATTTGAATTGTATCACCAATATTCATTTTTTGTAAATAATTTGACATACCAATTCTTTCCAAATTAACCTTGACTAAGATCTCGACATACCCATGATCAGATGGTGTTGAGATTGGGGAGTAATATCGTTTAATAATTTTGTTGTTTATTTTAGCCTGTATGGCAATGTATTGGCCAGAAAATGAGCCCAATTGATATGTTTCCTTTTCAAAGCTAAACCTAAAGATATATACTGGCGAGCCATGATTGGTTAAGGAGACCTTCTGCTTCTTTTCAAGTGTAACCTGTGTCCATTTGTTAGGGTATAGTGCAGATTTGTGAGTAATCCCTTGTAAGTCAGTAAATGTTTCGAATCTTTCAATATTTTTATTCATTTTAAAGCTTTTTCAAAATTGTTTTTATATCTTTGTAAAAAAAAAATGAAAGTTGATTATGGAAAGTTCGGTTTGTTGAACATTAAAAATAAAAATAATTCTAGATTTTTGTTAGGGGGCAAATTAAGAATAAATTGACAAGTTTTGTGTTTTTTTAGTCATTTTGTGAACCAACTGTCATCATCTCGGTAATTGACACCAAAAGTTTTTTCAAAAAAAGCAAATTCCACTATTCCCAAAGAAATATAAAGGTAAAATTATCCAACAAACAGTCTTCAGCTACAAACATTAAAAAACACTTTTCTTTCTCTCAGAAGCTAACGATCTATTTTAAAAAATAATAATCCTATTTCTTTAATACTCAAATTAAGGAATAGTTCATTGGCAATTCTCTCGGGTAAATTTGCTTTGACTCTAAATACTCTCACAGATTGTTTTTATTTGTTTTCAAATAAACAAAAATAAATGCCGATAATCTCTGACAACAAAATAGTTGGGGTTTTGTACAGTCTCCTCAACGGTTACATGACTTTTTGAATTCCAAAAAGTAATTAACAGAAAATTAATTGAAGAGATCGAATTTTATTTTTCGAATCCAAAAAGTGAAAGTATGTGTTTTCTGATGAGAAAGTATAATTCTTTGAAGACAGTGAGGCATTTGATTTTAGAGTTATCTGTAAATTCTGTGATTTACCATTAAAAAGCCTCATAATGAGTGTGATTGATAAAGAAATACGAAAAAATTTTCACTTCCTTTTTAGTATTTTCCATTTCTTTTACAAATAGAGTTTCCAAAGAAAGAGAGTAGAGTTTGTTTTTTCTATTTATGCGTTTGGTCCTTTAGTGTGATCTGTATGGATTTAGATTGGATGAATTAAGAATCCAAAATGAAAGCCAAATTTCCCATTTTAAAAATTAGATAATAAGTTGGAAAAATATCACCTCCAAATTCAAATATTTAACTTTGAAGATTGAACCAAATTTTTGTTCGGTTTCTTGTGTGTTTATCAGTAAATAATTTATCACCCTTTTTTAAAAATAATTCTAATCTTTAGACATTCAATTAACAAACCAACCTTCATAACTTATTATTGCTTTGTTTTTTTTTCGGTTATTTTTCATAAATTTCTCACAGTTTTATTTGCAAATGAATATAATAAAATTTGTTAATTAGAATATCCAATTATTTTTCTGATAAAGCCCAAAAATGGTAAAGATCTGCCAAAACTAATTTGAAAAGATACTTTTTCGAGCTTTGTATACACTTCCTTATTGTGATTTGGAGAGAAAATTGTAATTAGAGCAGATTGATTTTAATAGCATTTAATAGTTTCAGGTAATTTACTTTTGAATAATATCAAACTCTTTTGTTTTAATTATTATTTTAGAGTTTGATTGGAAGAGATTTTTTTTCTGTTAACAAAAATGGTAATAAAATAGGAAGATTTTATTTAAATTTGTACAGTAGGATTGAGAATTTTTTTTCTAATTAGATCATATTATGAACAAAAATTTAATGTGGCAATCATTATTCTGAATTACTCCAACGTAACCATCAGAAATGTATTTTATTAAAATTTTGAAGACATGAAATAAGTTAATCTTACCCTTAAAAGAATAAAAAAAGCAAATTGAAAATTTTACCTAATAGAACTAAGATATTACAGTTAGACAACATACAGTTATTTTCTTCAAAAATCGATTTTAGGTACAATTGTAATAAAACAATTTCCACCTGAAAATTGGTTTTAAAAAAGATCTAACAAAACACATTTAATAATAGATCACAATTTTAAAAGTAAAATACTGTACCATTTTGGTCTTTTTCATGGGAAAAACAAATAAATCATATTTTTTTTAGTAACAAAATATACATATTTGTGACCCCTTTCTGAATTAAAGTTGTTTTCTAATGGAATTATTAAAATTTCAGTCAGCTATTTCTAAATTTCGATTTTTTTCTAACATTTATCAAAAATTCAATTTTTTTCAAAAAAAAAATTGATTATTAATGACTATAATCTATACTCTGGGGTTAGATAATAGGATCTTCAGAATTTGATAATAAATCTGTGAAGAACATAAGGATTCATAGTATCATATAATACATCATGTCATGTAGTCATTGCATTCAAGTCGTTTTAAATGGGTATATTTTTAAAACTTTTAGCTTGTTAAAAAACATTATTTTTTTGGATAAAGATTTTAGAAGATATAAAACACAATATTTTTCAACATTTGATTTCCTATCCAAACAGAAATAAACAATTAAAAAATCAATTACCCAAATTTGATAGGTGATTTTGAAAAAAAAATAAAGAGGTAGCACAAACACATGTTGAAAATCTCCTTACCGATAATGATTATTTAATTCATTTTTATCTTCGAACGTTGGTATTTAAAGATACAGTCAGTTCCACTTTTAAGACACAAACTTTCAACGAAATTTAAGTCACAAAAAAATCCCAAATTAAGGCACAAAATTTGGAATATTTTTTTTTTCAATTTATTTTACTAGAATCTGAATTTTGTGCCTTAATTTGAGATTTTTTTTGTGCCTTAAATTTCGTAGCAAGTTTGTGCCTTAAAAGTGAAACCGACTGTATGAAGTTATATGTAAATATTTTACTCAGACTTAAATTTATTATTGGTGTTTTTTCTTTAATATATATATATATATATATATATAAACTCTTTTTCAAATAAAAGTGCACAAAAAATTTTCAAGAATTATTCATAAATGAATCAAATTAATTGTAGTATCATTCTAAAATCTAATAAACGCTTTAAAACATAAAAAAACACTCAACCGAATCTTTAAAACTCATTAAAACAAATCAATAAAAATTAAAATTCAATATTTTAAAAATTGGTGTGCCCTTTTATTTGAAATGAGAAATCTCATTTTGTAAATTGTAATGAAAAAAAATATAAACATAATAAAAACCTTTGAACAGGGCGAATTGGGAAAAAGTTCTCAAAATTTTATTGATAATTCTTTACATATCAAACTTTTGTTCTTTAAAGTCTCATATTCCAGATAAAGCCACAATTCATCTGGTATTTTGTTGGAATGTTTTTTCTTTATTTCTCTTTTCTTTGTTCCATGCATCAATCAAATAATGGCCTTTTTTTAATTCCTATTTCTAGCTCATTCGAAATCAAACTTAAACTGTTTCCATTTATACACAGCTAGATTATTTCCAAATTGGTTTCTTCTTATCTTGCTTTTTCATTTTCCAACTGTTCAATATCCAAAAATAAAAAAAGCAAAAAATGAAAAAATGAAAAAATGAAAAAATGAATAATTCAAATGAAAATCACCAATAAGGAATTATCTTATTAACAATCAAATTCGATGGTATTGACGATTTGAGAGGTGTGCCCTTTTGTTTGAAAAATAGATTATATGTATATTTCTACTTATTAGCAAATAGATAAACTCAAATCATTACCGAATACATGTTTTAATAAATGTTGTTGAATTGATATAAATAACGAAAAAGTCACATGATTGAAATTAATTATCAAGTAGAAAATATATATATAATCATTCAAGATTTTGGATTGAATCATAATAAGGATAAAACAAAAAAAACTTCAAATCCGATATAAATTTTATATCTTGATATTTGAATAAATAAACAAACTCTTTTAAAGTTTTCTATTGACAATTTTAAAACCTAATTCCTACAAATTAATCAATATTTTACCACAAAAAAATTTTACCAAATGTAATAAGATTCATTTTTTTAGGCATTTTTATATTGTAAACTACTACATGGATTAAAAACAATTGCCCTTGTACAAAAATATTCCAATTCTAAAGATTTGTGGATCAATAAAAAAAAAATAACATTTTTTTTTATTAATAAATTCACTACCCCCCTAGGCTTATTTATGAAACCGAGTTTAAAATCGTCTCAATAAGAATAATAATATATGAAGGAATAATTAAACTAATTTAAACATAAAAATTCTTGGATTTCAATGAAAAAGTTAAAAATCTTAAAGTCAGAGAATAAAAAGTAGATAATATCAATAAGTCAATCACATAACTTAAAAGAATTAGAAATTGAACTTGATAAATATAGAATCATAGAACTAGAAAATAGACCCAGTTAGAAAGGCACTTTGGTTTTCTTCTAGTTTTTTTTTGTTTTAACTAAAAATTCATTTGATTTTACAAATAAACAGAAAAAAAAAATAAAATCCCTCAAAAGTTTTTTTTATTTCTCAAATAAAAAAGGCTAACTGCGGTTCTCTAAAAGTCAAAATAATCGAGTTAAATTTATGATTTTACCCAACTCTTTTGAATTCTGGAAAAGCTAACAGTGTTTTTTTTTAATTTAAAAAATAAAAAGAAAATTTTTTTAATTTTATTTTAATTTCTAAAATCAAAAAAAAACAACAGCGCTTTTATTGGGGTTTACTATTTTATCTGTTAAGTGTTCTGTTTTTTTTTTGAGTTTTCTATTTATTTGTGAAGTGTTCTAGGTTTTTTTGAGGTTTTCTATTTTATGTTTCTGAAGTGTTCTAGGTTTTTTTTACTTTAGAAATAAACCGAAAATTTATTCAAATTTTCGGTTTATTTCTAAAGCAAAAAAAACCTAAATAAAATCTATTGATTTTCTATTCAAAACGGAAATTAAAAAAAAACCTAACGGTAAAAAAGAGGAATTATCAACTCCTCCGTTGAATAATTTAAAAAAAAAAAAAAAAAATTTTTTTTTAAATATGAATTTTTTATTTTTAAAGTCTATTTAATATTTTTTGGGATCTTGTTTTATTTCCAGTGTTCAACACTGAATTCCATTTATAAAAAAAAAAAAAAACAATATTAATAAAATAATTTAATCACTCAGATCCATATCTTCAACTATATCTTTAAATTCATTTAATTGATTTATATCTAAAATTTGTTTTTGCAATTTCTTTTTTTCCATTTTTTTCAATTGTCTTGCTTGGCTTCTTGATTCCTTTCTTCTTATTTTAGCTCTTTCTCTTCTTCTCTTTCTAACTAGGATATTTTTCTCTTTTTTATCTGTGATTCCTTTTTCTTTTCTTTCAGTTCTTTCAATTTCCAATTGTTTACTCTTTTCTAAAACCTTTATCTTTTCATTTTCCAAATTCGTTAAATGTAAATAAAATTTGGTTAAAGGTGAATTTTTTTTTTCTTTTTCATTTAATAAAAATTCCTCTATTTTTGTTTGGTTGTTTGGACCAAATTCAATTAACTGTCTATGCTTGTTGATAAATTTACTATTTTTATTCATTTTCTCGATTAATTGTTGGGCTTGGATATTAAATCTTTTTATTTTACTATTTTTTTGAAATCGTTTTAAATGTATAACAGTTGGGATAACTAATTCTGGGTAGGAAATGGAATAACTATTTATTTCTAAATGTTCAAGTAATAATTTTAAAGATTCCCGAACCACCTTTTCTTGGTATAAAAAGCTTTTTGCTTCTTCCTTGGTAACATGGATTGTTCGATAAAGTTCATAAATTTTCTCATCCTTCATTTGTTTAGCCTTTTGCTTTAGTATTGGCAGATCTAAGATATTTAATAAAAATTCTGAAACGGGGGTATACACACCTGTCTTTCTTGAGAGATGATTTAAATTTTTTATTAAAATAAATTTCATTGGTAATAAAACTGGCGAGTTAATATATTGTAACACACCAAAGGTAATTTGACACAAGGGACTAATTAAAGGCTGTAATTCCCCAGACCCGTGGCTAGATAATAAATTGATCCAAAGCCTAAGTTCATTGATAAATTCCCAAGTACATATTTTTTTTGCTGATTCCTTTTTTTTTGCGTTTATTGTCAATCTCATCAAACTTGCTAATTCTTTAATATAAATAAATACTAATGAATAAGAAACTACTTGATCAATACCAAAAAAATCTACAACACAATTCATTAAAAATTGCAAATTTTCATATGAGTTTTTTTTGGAAATTAATGTATGCCTTTTGTATTCAGAATGTAGTCTTCTTATTAATTTTTCATAAAGATTTGTTGGGCATCCTAATCCGATTTTACGTACAATTAAATAACTTCTTCCTTTAATTTGCTCATCTTTAATTTTCCCCCAAAATGCAATCAACGTCTATTTGTTATTTGTATATTTAAATGAGTTAAAAATTAATTTGAAAAAAATTTAAAATAATTTGATTTTGAATTTTAAAAAAGATTTCTTGAATAAACATTTTTGTTTTTTTCTAAATTTTATTTTTTTGAACAAATTAAAGTTTTGAATAGTCTATTTTGATATATGATCAAAAAAAATTTATTTTTTGAAAGAGTTTTACAAAAAATATTTTTCTTAAAAAATCACAAATGATAATATAATACCAATATTTTTAAATTAATAATAAAAAAAAAATACATCGTTTTTACAATTATAACACAATATATAATAGAATTTTTTTATTTTTATTTTTTTTTTCTGAATATTCTTCAGCGGTGTTATATTTTGAAATTTGTTAAAGTAATTTTATTAAATCAAAATTTATCGGAATAGTTGCAGTAATCCATTTATTCATTAGAAATTTTGAATTGTTGTTTATTTTTTAATGTTTTTCATCTTTTTGGATCCCAATGAATTAAGTAGATATAAACTCCAATTTAAATTTTTTTTTGCACACTCAAAATTCAATTTTTTGAAAAAAAAATCTTATTTAATCAATTCTAGAAGAAAAACTAAATCAAAACCATTAATTAATTGAAATATTAACAATTATTTATAATTTACAATACTCACAAAACAAAAAAAAAAAAAAAAATCAATTTAATTTTAGAGATGGCAAAACAAAAAAAATATATTGGTAAATTTCTTGAAATTCTATTAACAAGTAATTATTCGATCAAAGACTAGATACCCTCAACTAATTTTATTTGAGTTTTTCTATTTAAAAGAACTCAACTTTAACTTAATATCAATCCTTAGAAAAAAATTTTCGATAGAACAAAACAGATTACGTAATTCAAAAAATGAAATCAAAACAAAACACCAAAAAGATGAAAAAAATGATTTTCAATATTTTACAAAAAATCACTATTATTTCCAAACCTAAGGAACGTTTATTATTGTGATTCTTTTAACTGTTTTAACTTTGTCAAAAAAATTTCGAATTTTTGTTTATTTTAAAAAAGTTATCAAAAGTATAGTGAGAGAAGTTGATCAAGTTTAATAGTCCTATTTACCAATAATATATTAAAAATTTTTTTAATCGCACTGTTTTAAAAACAACTTTAATCCTACAAATGCTAAATTAAAGTGATCAAAAGTACTTTGGAATCGAATTTTTGAAGCAAAATTCTGAAGACAAATAATTGATTAAAAGTTCTTGATTCTTTGTGGTTACTTTCATTTTTTAATTGAATAAATCAAAACTTTTTCTTCCAAAATCCCAAATCATGTTTTAAAGCTATTCCAATGAGTAGAAAAATTTAAAAAAGCTTCACAAACGAATTAAAAAATGAAGATTGTATTCTTAATTTGGCTTTTAACTTCATGAAAAACCGAAATAATACATAAATTATTTTCTATTAGATCTAACTGTTTTGAAAAATTGGAAATTGTTAAATTGTCATTAAGCCAAAAGGGATAAGAATCAACAGTAATTTATTGATAGAGGCTGTGTTAAATTGAATACTGAAAAAAATCTAGATTTCTAGTAACTTGTTATTTTTATTTTGTTCAAATATTCAGTCGTTAAGGGATTTATTGATGAAGCAACTTTCAAATAAATTTGAAAATAACAATCAAACTTCAATATAGTCTTTGATTTTATGTTTCGTTTGGAGTTAAAAAGTATAAAATTAAAAAAAAATTGAAAAAACAATTAATTTTCAAGTGATTTATACTCAAACAGCTTTTCTTTTTTTTTTTTTTTTTGGTTATCATAATCAAATTGTCATTTACTGATATTTTTTTTTTGTTTTGTTTGGTGATAGTTTGATTTCTGATTTTCGAAAAGTTGTTTTTTTTTTGAAATTTTCTTTTTTCCCTTAAAAAACTAATTGTTTTTTGCAATCTTTGGTAGAGTAATCTGAGATCAAACCTAATTAGAATTTTTTAAATAAAAGAATTGTTTGTATCTCTTACTGAAAATAGGTTGTTTCTGAAAATTGGTTCCTTTTTCTTGGATCCATAATTCTTATCTATTCCATTAATTAAAATTCATTGATTCTTTTTTCTTTGAAAACCTAAAAAGAGGCTATTTTTCTAAAAATTTAAAATGAAAAAGACTTTTTACAGAAATCGCAGAATTCATAGAAATCACTGACAAGCCAAGGAGAACACTCACCAATTTTTTCGAAAAAATGGAACCTTCAAGTTTATTGAATTCAAAAACACTCAAAAAATTCGGGGTGATCTTTGGATTTTGTGATTTTGGTGAATTTTTTTCTAAAATTGTTAACATTATCTAATTATCATTGACAAATGTTCATTATTTTATTAATAGAAACTAATTTGATGCTTTTTTGAAAAAGTTTTTTGCAATAAAAGTTGTTTCTGTGAGATTTTTGTTGTGTGGAGTAATCTGTGGTTTCTGTGATTTTCAAAATTTGAAAATTTTCAATTACTCATTTTCAAAAAGATCCCTTAAATAAATTTGGGAAAATGAAGAAGTTTATTAATGAAAAAAATGAAAAAAGAATAAACAAACCTTTGAAAGAGAAAAAGAGAGAAGCTTTGAAGTTAAATAATAAGGTACTAATCTTGAATCTATTTTGGTTAGTATAAATTTAATCATAAGTTCTTGCTCTTGTTCGTTTTCTTGTTTTGAAAGCAAGAATTGAAGATTTGATAAAAATGATACAGCAAATTGCTTGATCTTATTCCATTTAGTTGTGTTAAATGCAATCTTTCCCCTTGTCTGGTTTCTATAAGTATTTTTAATATGAAAAGTGTATTGAATTACATTAATTAATGTTTGAAATTATAAAATGAAAAAAATGGTTGATCAAGAAAGATTGAATTGTTTTTGAGTTTTTTGTTTGTTTTTTTTTTTTTTTTTTTTTTTTTTTTAAATTTTGATGCTTACGAATCAGAATATTTTTTTGGATCAAAACCCAGTTTATGATCAAAATAATTTGGTAATAATTTAATAACCATTACAACAAAATCAGAGCATATTTTGGAATTTTCAAAAATGAAAGGAAATTCAATTGGCTCATCGTCTGATCCTTCTTTTTCTAAAAATAATTCTGTATTAAAATCTTCGATTCTACACCCACATTGAAAAGCAAGTAAGATCTTTTTCAAATGACTTGGTTTGATGTTTTCGAGATCTCCAGATAATAAAGTTTTAAAATCTTCAATGTCTTTTCTTCCTAAAATTTCTCTTTTTAATTTTTTCTTATTTTTTGTTGAGGTTTTCTGTTTCTCTGGTTTTTTTTTTTTTTTTTTTTTTTTTTTTTTTTTTTTTTTCAGGTTTCTTTTTGTCTTTTTTTTCGACCTTTGACTTGGTATCTTTTTCTTCTACTTCAATTTCTTTATCTTGTTCTTGTTCTTGTTCTTGTAAAGACTCAGGTTCTGGTTCTTTTGAAGAAAATTGAAGACCATGACCAAATGAGAGTGCTTCTTGATCATTTTCCAACATATACTTATAAAATTCTGGTTGTTCTTTTTTCAGCAATTCAAGTTCCTCCTGATGTGTTAATATTTGCTTGTCTACTTGATTTAGTTCCTTTTTTGGTTGTTTTTTTTGTTTATTAGGGGTTTTTTTCTGTTTCTTGTTCTGGTTCTTGTTTTTGTTTTGTTTCTGGTTTTGGTTCTTGTTCTTGTTCTTGTTCTGGTTTTGGTTCTGGTTCTGTTTTTTTTTCTGTTGTTGCTTATTCTTGTTTTGATTCTGTTTATTTTTGTTTACATTTTTCTTATTCTTGTTATTTGTTTTTGGATCGACTTTTTTGTTTTGTTTTTTTTTAACAGATCGCTTCTTTAGTTGTTTGGAAGAATTGTTTTCGCTTTCTGATGAATCACTCATTGGCTCTTGTGTAAAAATATTCATTTTTTTTCAAATAAAAGTTTGTTTGAAGTAAAATATCAAAAAATATTTTTTTCAAATTATTATTTGAGAGAAAGTATCAAATATCTTTGAACATAAAGTACAAGAAAATACTTGTTAATAACTGAAAAATTAATTTTTTCAAAAATATTACATAATTTTTTTTAATTTTATTTTAAAATGGAATATTTCAAAAAGTATTTTATGTCTTATTTTCCCAAAGTATTAATTTGAATTAAAACAAACATATTGAATGATAAACTTGATTTCACAATTATATTTAGAAAGGTTTGGGATTTATAGAACAAATATATGATTGTCTTGCTTTTTGGAAGAATGAACAGTTTTTTATAATTTTTTCTTGTTGTCTGGCTTATTACTCATTTAATTGTAATTATAAGGAATTTGATTGATCTAATGGCTTTACGACAAATAACAACAAAGACATCAGCCTCGAAATAGAGTCTTGAATTTAATCTTTTGTTGGGTTATCATAATTTAGTATTGAAAAAAAAATACTATTTCGCCCTCTCTGAATTAAGGTTTACAATCAATAAAGAATGAAAAATGATTACCTTGTAACAGGTGTGTAGTGGTGTGTTAATTAGAATCTTAGTTGATCAAACTTGTGCTTGGTATAGGTTTTAATTGTGCTTCAAAAAGACAATTTTATTAATTTATTTTTAATTTTTTCAAAATCCGAATTGATGAGTGTAACGCTAATAGGATTCGAAAAAGTGTATAAAAAATGTAATTTTTAGGATTTTAATCTAAATTATTTACCTACGATGATCAGAATAATCCCTGAAAAAAGACTCTACTTCGTGTTTCAAAATATTATCCGTGCCTTTTTTCCTTATTGTTCCAATAGAACATCCAATTTATTATCCAATAGTATACCTAAGTTCAAATAAATTTTGAAGGCAAACTCCTTGATATTTTTATTAAAATTTTTATTAGGAACGCAATTTGTTCAAATTTTTTCCTAATTTTCTCATTTTTTTGAAAATTTTTTTTTTTTTTTTTTTTTTATTTAGAGAAAGGAGTAATTAAAGAAAAATTATCAAATAAAAAAAAAGAGAATAAGAAAAATAATTAAAATATATATAAAAAATAAAACTATATCATTTTCATGACCAAATAGAAACAGTCCATGCCCTGAATATACATGAGGAGTAAAACTCAATATAAAGATTATCGATTATAGATAAAAATTCCACATTCCGTGATTAATAATTGGTATTCCACTGTCGTTAGGTTTTTTTTAATTTAAAAGAATGGAGTATAATCTTTGTTTTTGCTCAATTCTTTTGAATTGAAATTAAAAAAAACCTAGACACTACCATTTATAGTGTGGCACTAGGTGCCCGAATTATATATTTTTTACCATTTTAAAGATTTTTTGTTTTCACTTTATTTTTGTTATTTTTACTTTATTACCTTAAGTTTTTTAACCATAAGAGCTTTGATAAAAAATTACCGACAAGTGCAATAAATTTCATAATTTTGATTAGTCATACTGAAGAGTTTCTGTGTATTTTTTCTAAGTATAACTTTTTCGTATAGTTTTTTATCTCGAATTTTTGACAATTTTTTTTTCCCAATAGATTCTGATAAATTTATACCTCTCACAATACCAAATGAAGTGGTTTATATTTTTATAATAATGAGTACAAATCATATTTTTTACATTTTTCTTTTTTTTTTAAATGTCTTATATTCTGATTCATTTTTTAAGACAGATGAATATCTATTTAATCCATTTCTAAAAGTTCTAAATTTGAGATTGTTACACTTGATTTCAATTTTAGATAATTTTTTATTTTTTAATTAAATTTTTCATTTTTGATAATTTTGTAGTCTTCTTTTATTTTCCAACTTTCATTGTTTTTCAAATTATTTAGATATACATTTTTTATCTTTTTTTTAAAAACATTAAATGACCCCTTTTTCCAAATATTTATTTTGTTATTGTGTTTATAATCAAATTTAATAAGTTTTATAAGTTTTTTATTTTCTGTTTTTTGAAGTTTTTGAGTAAATTTCCATTTTCGCTGGTTGACAATAGTTTTAATAGGTAGTGAGGTGATTTCGTTTCGATACCCTAAGACAGGAATAGATCTTTGAATTTTAAATATCTTTGTAATATGAATATTAATTAGTATATCGATTTCTTCATATTCCTTTTTAGGGAAGCTAAAATTTTTCTGTTTTTTTTTTTGAAGATAATAATTCTCTGAAAAATTAATCCAATTTTTTGAGATTAATTTTTCCAACTTGATCCTTTATTTTTAGAATTTTTTTTAAAATAATAGAACTTTAAGAAACCAATATCACATTTATTTAGAGTTTATTATCAGTTTCTTTGTTCGGTTAATATATGTCTTTCGCTACAATTTCGGTATTTTTTCTTTTTTCTAATTTCCGGTAATTGACACCAAAAATAATATTCGCTCTTATGTTATTATTCAAAATTGAATGGGAATTGTTGATCAATAAACTAATAAAGAAAAAAATTCAAAGAGAAAAAACTGAAACATTTTTTTTGCTTATTTTGGAAACATAATTAAAAATCTATTAATTTGGAATTGAATGAAGAGTTACTTATTGAAAGGTGAATTTAAAATGGTTAAAAAAGTTTAGATACTCGTTTTTTTGATCATAAGAGATTGATACAAAATAGATTTGTAATAAAAAACTTGAATACCTTGAAATACTACAATTGTTCGAAAAATAAGTAGGTATTTTATTTTTTTGGAATAATTTTTTTGGAAAACAACCATTTCAATTTCGAATTCTAAAGTATAAAACGGAATTCAGGGAAGAGTAAGCCTGGAAAGCCGTGTTTAATTGCTTTTTTTTTTTTGAAGTGAAATTTTTTATTCAAAAATTAAATCCATAATAGATATCGGGGATTTGGTACTCATTTTCATTCATGAGATTTACTTTTTGAGATTATTTATTACAAAACGGATTTCAAAAATTACAAATACACATCAGGAATAAAACTGTTTGTAGCTTGAATGTTTGGTAGTAATTATATTTTATCTTTTTTTAGTTGAAGAAAAGATCAAAAAAAAAAAGCAATTTATTTTCTCAACACATCGAAAGAATAGTTTAATTTCAATTTTGGTTTAAAAATTGTTTTGTTTTGGTGGAGTTTTTTCTACTCGGTACAAAAAAAACAGGAGTTGTATTTTTTCAAGAAAAAAATTTTAAAATATTTTTCATTTTTACAAAGAAATAAAATGGTTTTCGTTATTTATTCGAATTTTGGAAGAAAAACCAGCAAACTCAAACCCTTATTGACTGATCTTGAAATGGTTTTGATTTTAGTAACTACAAAATAAGCAAACGTTGAAAATTTTTTTATTTATTTTCGATTTTAAGTAAAAGATTATGGGGTTTTGTTGAACTCAAATAGTGAATCTAGAGTTGGTTTTAACAATATTCTAATCGAATTTAGATGTCTATATACATTAAAACAAATTCTTTGAAAAAAACATCATCCTCGTATACTATTACATATATGTCTTCGATAACAAAAAAAAAAAAAAAAAAAAACATGCCTTTTATTTTGAAACATGTTTTAAATTTTTTCTGCACACTTTATTTTGACAATATGCTTTAAAAATAAAAAATAGAAGTTTGTATGTAACCATACGAAAAAGTACATTTATTTTAGAAAAATACTACAAATAAATATTTTATAATTTAAAATACAGCGTGTTTCACTTTTGAGACACAAAATTCAACAAAAATTAAGGTACAATAAAAATCTCAAATTAAAGTACAGAATTCAGATTATAGTAAAATAATTTGTAAAAAAAAATTCCAAATTTTGTGCCTTAATTTAAGATTTTTTTGGGACTTGATTTTTCGTTGAAAGTCTGTGCATTAAATTTGAAACTGACCGTATATATATATATATATATATATATAATTTATTTATTCAAACCAAATTCTGAATAATTTTTTTCATGTTTTTAACAAAATATAAAAAGAAAAACAGTAAATAATTAATCGAATAATCTCAATTATTTTTTTTTACTATTATTTAATAGAAAATAAGATTTTTTTTTGTCAATTACTTATATTTGAAAACCCCTGTTTATTTTCAATATTAAACATATTTGTAGATTAGGAATCCATATTTATAAATCGGCCAAAAAAAATATAGAGACTAGTTCCTTAAAGGGAAAATGCCCCAAAAAAACTTTTTTCAAATCTTTAAAATTTAAATATAAAAGGTTGAATTTCTTTTAATTTGATTATGTTTAAATAATACTTAATAAAAAAATCTTAATTATTTAATAATTCAGTAATAACTCAAATATTAAAAGCATTGGATTGTTTTCTGGGTCATTTCACACATTTTTGTATATTTACAAACAAATAAAATCATAATCTTTTCAAAATATAATAATAAAAAATAATATTTAATCTTGAATAACACAGGTTAATTATTGAAATTTTTTTATTATACTTTGAATAATTGAAAAGAAAAAAAAAATATTACAATTCATGTCTAAGAAAATCGAACAACTAAGAGAGTAGTGAATGAAAACAAAACATGGGAAAGATACTATATACAACTTTGATTTTGACGAGGAAAATCTAAATCACTCAGAATAAACATTCTCAAACTTTATTGATCGTATCAATATACTATAAAAAATAGATTTCATAATATTGTGTTGAAAAAAAAAAGTTGTTCAAAATTTAAAAATTTCATTTATATTTCATTTTTTTACATAAACTTTAAATTGTAATTTTTGAAATATTCTTTTTCTCAAAAAATAAACACTGGTTTCAAAAAAAAAAAAACCTATTAAAAGAAACCTTGTGTTTCTTGAACAATATAAAATGAAAAAGAAAAAGTAAATAAAAGATTTTTAGATAGATTAATAAAATTCACATTCCAAATATATATTCCTAAATTTAACCAGAATAAAAAATATAAACTCTTTATTTTTTTCAATTATTCAAAATTTATTTACTTTTTTAAACCCAATACTGATATATGTCCTACAACCAAAAAGATATCTAACTTGAATAAAAAAAATCAAATCAATAACCTATTTATATTTATAACTTGAAAATTGGCTGATAAAAAACAAAAACCAAAAGAAGTGAAAATTTTTACTAATTTAAAAATTCAAAGAATAGTAAAGTAGAAAAAACACTTAAAAACTGTTGGAATATTTCTTTGTTATGATTAATAATAATTCTGAATTTTGATTGTTGGATTTTAAAATAAGCTAAATAAATGCTAAAAAAGATTAATTTGAATATCTCGTTGAAAAATAGAAAAAAAAATTAATCAAAATAAAAAGAAAAAATGAAATATTTTTTTTTTGGGTTTTATTGTATTATTTTTAATAATAAAATTTATGAAGGAAAAAAAAAAAAAACACAAAAAATTGAGTTCAAAATAAATAAAATAAAAAATAAAAAAATGAAAAAAAATTAAAAATAAATAATAAAAAAAAAAGGATTGTAAAAAAAAAAAAAAATACGTACATACATACATATACGTAAATACATATCCCGTTATATCAACTCTATTTATTAAATTATAATAATTATTAAATATAACCTTGGATTTTTTTCATTTTTTCTACAATATGCTTTCCAAAGGTATATCTTGATAATTCATTTAAACGAGGTTTTATTACTTTGATTAATTTTTTTCGGTCTTTTTCGTTGCCTTTATCGATCATTTTTTGTACAACATAATTACCATATTTGTCCTTCATCATTTGATCCAAAGCTTGTCCATCATTTTCTAAAACCTTTTCAATCATGCGGGATTTGTCTTGAATAGAGCCATAAATTAAGCACTTTTCAACAACATTTGAAGCGAATTTATGAAGACTTAATGATCCAACAATTGGAATTATTTTTTCAATAATTAATGATTTTTGCTCTTTTGTTCCATCTGTTAATAAAAATTGAATGATATAATTTCCATATTGATCTGTAACAAAACTTGGTACCATACTTAATACATGGTTTAAAATTCCTAGCTATGGTTATTTTTTATTTTTAGTTTGATTAAAAAATAAAGGATTAAAAATAAAAAATAAAAAAAACATAATACAAAAAAAGTATTTTGATTAATTTAAATGAAGCCAAGGAATAAATTTAAATAAAAAATATAATAAATATTAGATATATTTTTTAATTAAAGTCTTTTGTTACGATATGAGTTATTTTTTTGAAAAAAATAATTTTTTTGTTAAACGTAATAAAGAATTTAACAACAAGATTGTTTTAATATCCGTCAAAGTATGTATTTACGAGAAATAATTGGTTATCAAAATGTAAAATAACCCAATTCCTATTTTTAAAAAAGCAATTCTAAAATACTATTTTGTTTGAAACAATCAATAAAAAAGTAAAATGGAAAGTTTAATGAATATTATGAGTAAAAAAAATTCAATCTAAGTCAACATATTATTTGAATTACTATTAAAATCATTTTTATGTTTTTTACGGGGACAATGTACTCATTTTTGCATATATTTTTAAACAAAATAGAAATGATAATGCAAAAACAATAATTCATTGAATAATTCAGTTTAAAAGGGGTTAATTTATAATAGTTGAGCAGTTACCTTGTTTTATCTTTGTGTTAAGTAAATAAAAATCATTTTAAAAGGGAAAAAATTAAAAATTCTCGTCACCTATTTCGAATAATATTTCAGCTCTCTAATCTAATAAAATTGCTTAAGATTTCTTAGTATTTCTTGCTCTGTACAAAAAAATTTGAAGACCTATTTTTACTAGAATACCATAATGATAATTTTTTTGTTTTTTCTTTCAAAAAAAAAAAAATTCTCTGCTTAATTTATTATGACTAAAAACTACGCATTTAACTCTCTATTTTACATTTTTAAAAACCTATTTCTTATTAAATTTTTATTTTTTTTTAGAGTTACCTTCTCTCTTAAAAAAACTCTGATAATGAATAATTTGAACCTTTAACACAAATTGCTAATAGTATGTTAACATAAAGTCCAAATGTACTGAATCAAAATTTATCTTCAAATTTGAGAATATAATTTTAATTAAAAGAGGTTTTTGAGACAGATTCTGAATCTAATTCTGATTATATTGATGAACCAATTTTACAAGATTCCAAAAGAAGGAAAAAAAATTTACAATCAAAAACAAGAAAAAAAAATAATAATTAATCATAGACATTATGAAATTATTCTAACCCTAATCAGAATAAGATAATTTATCAAAAAGAAAAAGATAATTTATCAAAAAGAAAAAGATAAAAGTTGCGCTTAAAATTTTCAAAACATCGAACTTTAAGATTTTAAAGAAGAAAAGGAAATCAAAACAATATATTATCTCATCATCCAACGGAAAATTTTGATAATGAAAATAGTTTTCGACAATGTTTCGAGAAATTATTTGATGAAAAATTAGTTATTATTTTATAAAAACTTCTAAACTGTGGATTAAAAAAAATTGAATCAAAATACTGTTAACCTTAACCACCCAAATAAACATTAACGAATTTTTTAAAAAACTTTGTCAAAAAATTTGAGTGATCATTTTTATAATGAGTATTCAGTCAAATCTACCACCTAGCTGATCTTAGTATCAAAGGAAACAAACAATCAAGTTTTATACATTTTAATATTTTTCACATTTGAAAAAAATTGATTATCACTTATGTTAAGGAATACAAGCAATGATAATAAAAAAATAAAATAAAAATAAAAAAAATCTTACAACAAATTCCCCTTTACAATATTTAATTATTCTTTGGACAACTCTACAACCAAAACAATGTCGACTTAATTGATCAATTCTTTCAGAAAAAATTTCTACGATAAATCCAATTTCTTCGCTAGGAACGGTTTCAATACACTTTTGTAAAACATGATTACCATTTTGATTTTGAACTAAATTTAAGATATCGTCTTTTAATTCTTCAACCATTATTTTTAAGTGTTCCAATTCAACAACTTCAAATGCTTTTTGCACAACTCTACAGGAATAAGTATCTAATGAAAATTCCAAAATATTTCCTTTCATTAAATTCATCAATTCAGCTATCTGCTCTTTCGAACCTATTAAAATGAAATATTAAAAATATATTGTGTATTGTTATAGAATAAAACATGAAAATTTTTATAAGTGTGTTGAAAAAAATTTTCGAATTGGAAAAGACAAAATAAAAAAATTTTCGAATTGGAAAATACAAATTAAAAAAAAAAAAAAATTTCAATTTTGTGATAATAGTTCAGAATTAATTATTACAATTTTCAAGAATGAATTTAACACTTTTTTACAACCTTTGAATCATGATTTACAATATTTTAATTAATGCTTTGAAATTGTATTTTTCTTTTTCTTTATATTTTTAGGAGTATATGTAGAGAATTAGACGAAAATTTTTTAATCATATATTAGATTCATTTTATAATATTTTCATTTTATCGGTTATTTAATATGATTTTGTGATTTTGATTTTATTATAATTTTTTTAAAACAATAAAAATGCCTAAAAATAGATCAAAGAGTTTAAGGAACTACCATCAAGTGCCGTAGAGTGTCCTAGGTTTTTTTTAATTTTTGAAATGAAACCGAAAATTTTAATAAATTTTCTTTTTATTTCAAAAAGTAAAAAAAACCTAACGGCAAACATGGAGGAAATTTTGTTGAATCACCTCCATTCAATAATAAATAAAACAAAAATAAAAATAAAATAAAAAAAATTAATTTTACCATAATCAAAAAATTTTTGAATAACATAATTTCCAAAAAGATCTTTCATCAAATGAACTATCACTGGTCTAATTTTATCAAATACTTTATTTTTCACTTCAAAGGAGGCTGTTTCAATTTTTTTTTGAATAAATCTTGAACCAAATTGATGTTTACTCAATTCAATAATATCGTCTAAAATGTCTTCTAATTCATAATTTAATTCATTTTCTTGAGATTCCAAATTATTCATAACGTAAGATGAAATTGTTTTATTGTTGTTATTCATATTTTTATTCATATTGGTATTCATATTAATATTATTTGTTAAATTTTGATTGTAATTTTGGTTTTGGTTCCAGTTCCTTTGCTTTCTTTGCATTCTTTGATTTCTAAATTGTGGTTGTATTAAATTTCTTTGGTTATTGCTATTATTATAATTATTAAAATTATATTGGATATCATTATTTAAATAATTATTTTGGTATTTTGGATCATAAGAATTCGATCCGAAATTATTATGATTGGTATTATTGTTATTATTTGGAATATATTTAATTTGTTGATTATTAATTCTATTTGTTGGTTTATTATATTTTAATTTTTGTTTATTATGATTATTTTTGTTATAATTATTATTATGATTTTTATGATTAAATTTATTATTTCTTTGTGGTGATCGATGGTTTCTATTTCTACCTCGGAATACTTGCTCATTATAAGGAATAAAACCCGACCCGGTGCCCGAAATGCTCAAAAGTGGATTTTCATATCGTTGATTGGTATAGTTATTTGAAGGGAAATTATTTTGGTAACTTTGTGGGGGCGAATTTAAAATTTGATTTTGATTCCAATTTTTTTCAAAGTTTTGGTTTTTTGAATTGTTATTTCCATTGTTTCCTAAATAGCCTAATTTTAATTTGAAAATAAAAACAAAAAATTATAAATTAATATCAATTTTAATTTGAGAATAAAAACAAAAAATTATAAATTAATATCAATTTTAAAAAAAAAAATAATAATAATGCTATTTATTTTTTTTTAAACATAAACTTTTTCTTTGAGAAAATTTAATTAAATAATTTTAGATAACTACAGATAAGAAAGAGATTAGAACGCTTAAAAGTTTAGGATAGCATTGTAGTTGTTGTGGAAAGATTTTGAGAATTCATTGTATTATTAGGCAAAGTTTGGGAATTTTCTGATCTTCTTATTTCCAATTCTAACAAAGTGAATTAAGATGTATTTTACCAATAATTTTGTCTTTAAATCTGATATTTAAAGTTATTTAACTGTACTTTGAAATTTTTATTTACGACGTTGTTTAATTGATAACACTGAGATTTGCCAATGTCTCAATTTAAAACCAGTTGAACACATATTTTGGTCAAAGGAACCAAAATACTTGTTCAATAAAAACTAAAAAAAAAGTGCTTGATCATTTGGGGAAAGTTTGGAAAAAGAATAAATTCCATTTCTTTATTGAAAAAAATGTCTATTTACAAACTTTGTTTTTTTCTCTTTTCCAAAAAAAAGCAATATCATTTTTAAAAAAAAAAATTTTGTTTGTTCTCTTTTTTCTTAGAAAAAAGGAGAGAAGAGACCATTTATAAGAGGTTTTTTGGAAAGGGGAAAAAAATAAATGATCATTTATGGAAAAAAAAAAAAAAAAAAACATTTTTTTTTACTCTGTCAAGTTAAGAAATTTTTAAGTACTGTTCAAAATACTTCATAGTCAAGAACACCAAGAGATGCATGAAGATTTTTAAGTTTGATCGTTTTCGAGAATTGGCTGACAAACGGAAAATAAAAGCGGAGATAGATCTCTTGAATGGATGAACAATCTAGTTTATCTCTAGAAAATTTAAACCAAGTTTTGTCACCGACGATGAAAATTCAAAATTTAACTTCAATCTTTTCACTAAATACATTGAGAGAGAATGAGATCCTTTGAAGAGTAAGTTCATCAAAGTACAATTAAAAAATAACAAATTACTTGTTTCGGTTAAATTTATTTGTTTGTTTGTTGTTTTGACGAGTTAGATCCCGAGTTAAAAAATAAATAGCATCTCATATTGTTTCATTTGTTCAACAATCACCTTTTATAATTCTTCGTTTTGGTTCTCCTTCCAGACTCAAAATAATGAGATTGTTCTGGTGCTAAGATGATATTGAGGAGTTCGAAGAACGACGATTAATATCATCTTATGTCACTTCGAACAATCTCATTTTTTTCGTTCTTCCAGGCCAAACTCAGATTATAACAAGGGGATTGTTTCCAAATCAAAACAATAAACACAGAAATCAAATTTTAAAAAAAAGCAATAAAAAAAAAAAAACAAAAAAAAGAAAAGAAAAATTGATTTTTATAAAATTATACCTCGCTTTGATTCATTAAATTCTTGAAAAGGATCAATTTCAAAATTTTGTGGATTATATGAATTTGATTTTAATTGGTAAGGAATATGATCATTTATGTTATTCGAATATTGATAAATTGGTCTTTGTTGATTATTTTTATAATTCATTTGATAATTTTCTTGTTGAAGTGGCTTTTGTTGTTTTTGTTGTTGTCGGTTTCGATTACGCTGCTGCTGTTGTTGTTGCTGCTGCTGATGCTTTTGTTGTTGTTCAAGATAATTATATTGTGATGGAAATTGATGAGATAAATAATAATTTTTTTGATTATAAAAATTTTGATCATTTTTATTATAATTTTGATTGCTTTTTCGATTATTCAAATAAGAATTTTGATTATTATTTAGATCAAATTTTTCTTGTTCATTTTCTTGAATTTTTTTTCCTTTTTTTATTTTCTTTTTTTGTTTTTCCATTTGATTAATATTTTCATTTATATTTTCATTTTGAATTTGATTTCCATTATTGTTGTTGTTATTACTTTTATTATTTTCATTATTATTTTTATTTTCTTCTTCTCCTTCCTTTTCTTCTTTATCTTTTTCTGTTTCGGTTTCTTTTTCTTTAATATTTATTGCTTTGAAACCATTTTGACTTTGTCCTTGTTTCTCATTATTAATCTCATTTTGCTTTGTTCTTTTTGATTTTATTTTAAAGTTTTCTACATTTTCTAATTCCTTTTTTTGAAGATTTGTATTGTTATTATTTTGATGGATGTGATTTTTTTTATTTTTATTTTTTCGTCCATTATGAAGAATTTTTTTTGGCTTTTGTATACTTTTTTGTGTATTTGCCATTTTATTAATAAAAGGTGGGTGGAATACTCTTGACATAGAGCCCCCGTTTATCGATAAAACTGGAGTTATTCTTTGATTTAAAGAGGAAA
Source organism: Anaeramoeba flamelloides (assembly GCA_027625915.1). Classification (NCBI taxonomy): domain Eukaryota; family Anaeramoebidae; genus Anaeramoeba; species Anaeramoeba flamelloides. The sequence goes on along the minus strand of JANTQA010000032.1, from coordinate 1,478,801 downwards.
TTAGATTTTTGTTTTGCTTCTGAGAGGAATAATTTGAACGAAATGTATTATTTTTGGGTTGATTGAAACCAAAATCACTTGAGGAGTTAAATTCATTTTGAGTGGTTTCAGAACGATTTGATTCTGTGGTGATTAAATCCTCACTGCTCAACCAAACATTTCTAGAAACATTATTATCTGTTGTTGTTTTTTTTTCAAACCAAACATTTTTTCTAAAAGGAGGGGGGCTAAATGGCGTCTTTCTAATGATTTCTGGCGGCTTTTCAACTTTTTCAATTTCTACACCAAGTCGTTGAGATTTTTTTTTTTCTTTCTTTTTTTTTTCAATTTTCAAATTAGTAGAAACATTTTCAGACGAATCTAAATCATTACCATTCTGTTCATGATCGTCTTGATTATTTAATTTATTATCGGTTTCACTTTTATTGTTGTTATTATTATTAGTTAATTTTTTAGTATTATTGTGTTTTTTTGAATTTTTTTTTAACTGTAAATCTGTATTTTTCATATTCTTTGTTTGTGTTTTCTTCGTTTCTTGATCTAATTCTTCAACTAATTGAAAGCTTTTTTTGAATTTATTCTTTTCAAATCTCGTCCTTTCAGTGTGCCCAATGATTCTAATTCCAGTCAATGGTTTAATTTTGGGTTTCTTTAATCTCTTTTGTGAATTGTCAAGTGATAATGATTGAAGAAGTAATTGCTCAACAGGTATTGTTTTAATTTTTCTTCTTCCTAATTATAATTATCAATAATATTGTAAATGAATGTTGTTATTTATTATTTTTTTAATTTTTGTGTTAAGAAGAAAAATAATTAATAATTTTTTTTTTTTTTGTTGAATTAGAAAAGTTATAAGAATAATCAATAAAGGTGAAATTTTTCAGAGAAGATAAGAATTGGAAGCAATTATTATTATTCATATTATTTTTGTTGTTATTTTTTGTGATTAATATGGTTATTTGAAAAACTTTTTACAAAAAAAAAGTTTTCTTTAAAATAGTTGGAAAACTTGTATCATACTATTTTAGGAACACAAACTAAAATTCACATTTTTTGGAAGTTAAAATAATCACAATAATACATTTTCATTTAGTTCGGAAATAATTTTCATTGTTTGAAAGATTTGAAAATCATTTTTTTTTGTTTTTTTTCGTTTTTTGTTTTCTTTTCATTTTTTGAATTACGTAACCTATTTTCTTCTATCGGGAATTTTTTTGAATCGGTTAATATTAGGTTAAAGTTGAGTTTTTATAAATAGAACCCCACTTGACTGAAACTCAAATAAAATTAATTGAGGGTATCTAACAATTTGATCAATTAATAATTGTTAGTATATTTAAACATATTCACCTATGTATTTTTTTGTTTTGCTCTCTCAAAAATTTTTAACACACTCGATAATTTATTTGTATTGATAATTATTATTTTTTATTTTGTGTGTATTGCTAATTATAAACAATTGTTAACATTCCAATTAGTTAATGGTTTTGATTTAGTGTATCTTCTAGAATTGATTAAATAAGATTTTTTTTTCAAAAATTGAATTTTGGTGTGTTAAAAAACTTTGAATTTGGGTTAAAATCAAAAAATTTTCCGTCAAGTTTTTTTTTTATTGTATAAATCAATAATCTATGAATTAAAATTGGTATTTGTTTTTCATCTCACTTATTAATAAAATCTTTTATTAAATCACTTAAATATGTTTTAAAAAAGTGAGGGAAAAAAGTTTTAAAAAAGTGTTGCTTAAACTAGTTGACTAACTCTTTTAAGTGATTTGAGACACTTTTGAAAAATTTTAATGCTAATCTTTTTAAAATTGCTGTAATCCAGAGATTGAATATATTTTTTTTTTTTAATTCAATTAGCTTGTGGTAAACCAAAATGTTTCGATAAATGAGAAGGAAAAAAAAAAAGATGTTAAAATTTAGTTTGATATTTAGTGTAATGTTAAAAAAAGTGTAACAAAACAGTTTTCAAAAAGTCTCTAACAAAATAGTTAAAGACAAACTTTAGTAAATCATATTTTCAGGGTACACATTTATTAAAAAAACTTTTTTGGAAAAGTTTTTTAAAAAACAGGCTTTAGCTGTTCTTCAATTTTTTACATTCATTCCTTAAGTGGATTTTGAATACTGTTTCATTGCAGAAAATTTGTTTTGTTTTGTTTTGCTTTGTTTTGCTTTGTTTTGGTTTTGTTTTGTTTTAAGGATGAAAAAAAAGTATGTCTAAAATTGTGCTTATCCTAAAATTGTCTTGGGTTCGGATTTGGAAAATTAAAAAAATTTAAAATACAAAAAGAAATAAATGAAAAAATTTTAGATTGTTGATTGTGGAATTTACCTGTGTTTGAAAGCGGTGAAAGTTTTGGTGATCTTGAATTTGAGGATCTTCTTAAAAATGATTTTTTTCTTGATTGTTTTGAATTTCTCAGTGGGCTTAATGAAATATTTAAAGATTCTGAATCAAACTTTGTTTCATCTTCGTCAGTCGAACTTGGAGAAAAAAACGCACTCTTTAATATGGTTTGAAGTGAGGTTTATTATTTTATGTTGTTAAAAAAAGAATTAGTTTTATAAGTGTGTTAAAAAAATTGTTTTTTTTTTTTTTTTTTTCATTTCTTTTTTTTACATTTCTTTTTTTTCCGAATAAACAGAAAAAAGAACAGAACAATTTTTTTCAAAAAAATCAAAGTAGAATTCTTGGTTTTGCTGAAAACTAACACATTAATGGTATTTTTAAAATGTTTTTGATTGAGGGGTTGAATTTTTTCAAAAAATTAGAATCGAATTAAAATTAATAACATTAATTGAAAAGTATTAAATAACTGAATTTGTTCAAATTTTAGACCTGTCCTGAATCGTGTTTATTAAAATTAGTCATTCCATTTTTAATTTTTTGATTTCGGATATGCTTTAATTTTTTGTTGTTTGAAAAAACCCAAAAGAATTTTTTTTTTTAAAAGCAATAAAAAATAGAGTGTGGTTGTTGATCAGAATCGAACAAAAAAGAAGAGTAAGAAGAGTGAATATAAAAGACTAAAATTTTGTCTGTTAAACTTACTTCAAAAATTGGGTTTGGTGGTGCAGAATTTGGTCTTGAATTGAACATAGTTCGTGAATTAGGGGATAAAATAGGTGACCATTTTGAAAATTCATCTGGAATTAAATCGAGGTTTGTGTCAGTTTCTGAATTTTCAGTTTCATACATTTAAGGTGTTGTTTCTTTTTTTATTATGTGTTTTTTTTTTTTTTTTTTTTTTTTTTTTTTTGTAAAAAACCTTTTTAAAATAAATTTTTATTTTTTGGTTTTGAAACAGCAAAAATAACAAAAAATGATTGGAAAGAAAGAATTATTTTTTTAAATCAAGTATTTTGTTATATAGTTCGTGGTTTTTACATGAAAAAAGATCCTATAGGCATTGAAACCAACAAAATCTTTTAATTGAAGAAATACTCAAATTTCACCTGGAACAAAGAATAATTTCATTTTTAAAATGTTTTTAGGAGAACTGGTTTGACTCAAGAGACACTTTTTACATTGTTTGTTGTTAGTATTAAGATAAAGTATACTTTGAAGTTTTAAGCAAAAGAGATAATTTGATTACTTTGAGATATAATTCAAAATATTTTGCAATAAAGTTTTGATCGTTATCCTTGGATGTGTAATTTTGGATAATAAAAATAGTGAGATATTTTTTGTTGTATTGAAAGAAATAGAATTTTAGAAAAGTTTAAGGGAGAGTAGCAGATAAGGAAACTTTTAGTTAGAATTGGAAATATTTTAAAATAATGTGAATATTATTTTCTTTGAATAGATTGGATTATTTGATAAAAAAAATATTACCTAGAAGCTTTCAATTACATGTTTAAAACTATTAAGAAAATTTCACAATACTTATTTTTTGTACTTTATTAAAAATAATTTCTAATGGTATTTTTTTTAAATTTTAAAAAAATTTTCTACCTTTATTTGCAAGTTATAGGAATTTTGAAAATTGCATTTTTCACATAATTTTAAAAATATCTCAAATTGTCAACTATAAAATCATCAATAGATATGTTGGTGAATCAGAATAACGATTAAAAATTTTAATAAAAATGGAAAATAGTTTTAATGAAAATATCACATGTAGACTTGACAGATATGATTTAAAAATAAAAAAGCTGTGTTTCTTTTTTCTATTAGAATTTTACAGAAAATGATCAAAAAAAAAAAAAAAAAAAAAGACAATAACAATAAGTGAATATGATATTACAGTGTTGTAAATAACCCGTTCAGACAACCAAAAACCTATTACTAAAATTTAACTAGAGTTTTTTTTTCAGACTTGGGCATCGAAAGACCAGAAATCACTTATAGATTCTTGGTAAAGATCCAAATTGACTTTAGAGGTTAGATCTATGATTAATGGAAATGGCTCAATTATATTAAATGCTTTTGTTTCAAAAATTACATCATTTTTTCCAAATTTTTAAGATTAGATGATTTTTTTATAAAAATTCAAAAAATGAAATTATGCTCATTTTTTTGTCAAAAAATTACATTTTAATCTTCCAGTATCTTCATAATTCTTTTTTAAAATTTATTTAAAGAACACAATTTCTTATTTATATACTGTTTTCATCCAATAGATTTGTTTCTTTTATTTCTAGAGTCAGCCAATATTTTTTACATGAGTTCAATTTTAGTAATGGGTTTAAATAAAAAACCCGGGTTATTTACACCACTGTAGTTTGTTTATTATTAGGGGAAATTTTAAAAAAAAGATTAAATTTAAAAAATTTTAACAATAAATAGAGTGAATGTTAGAGGAACTTTTCATAATAATATAATCAGTTTCACTTTTAGGGTACAAACTTTCAACAAAATTTAAGTTTCAATAAAAATCTCGATTTATCCCAAAATACAAATTCTACTAAAATGATTTGGGTAAAAAAAAATTGTTTAAATATTATTTCATAATTGGTAATTTTTTTGTTCATTAAATTTCATTTAAAATTTATGCATTAAATCACTAGTAACAGTCTAAAAGCAAAAAATGTTGATTTTTTTTCCGATTTTTTTACATATCCTTTTTCAAAAAACCCATAAACAAAATGTTGACTGATAAGTAAAAATAATTACTAATCAAACATATCCAAATACTCGATTCAAAACTACAACTTATAGTTATTCCAAAAAAGTTAATTTCAAAAAAATAACAAAAAAAAAAATAGTCATTTTTTTGTTTTTCTTATGGTATTAGGGATTTAGAAGTTGAATTTTTTTGTAAATAAGAGAAATCAGCTATTTTTGATTCATATCCCACTAAATCAATTATTTTTTATATACTTTATATATATATAAATTTTGTTTCAGTCAAAGGGGCCCAACATTTTTTTCAAATATCCATTATTTTATACAATTTACCTTTGAAGAACAAATAAGAAATAAGCAGAATAATAAACATCAAAGAATTGTTGATATTCTGTAGAAAGAAAACTAATTAATCAATAGATTTTCTTAAAAAAGGAAAAACTCAAATTCTTGGGTCTCTTTTGAGATACACAAGAACATTTTTTAGATCTAAATAGGTATCTGAATAATAAATCGGAAAACAATTTTCACTTTATTTTCAATAGTTTTCTTTTAGAAATCAAATACTCAAACGAAGTAGGTTGGGATTTATGGTCTCTATTTGAAAAATGAAATGATGACGAAGTCGAAATTTTTCACTTTTATTTTTCAAATTACAGGATCGAAAATCAAATAAAATTTCAATCGAAATCAACATGATTACTCAACAATCATTTCCATTGTTTCAATAACATTAGAATAAAACAGTTTTTATCAAGGAACTATTGATCTTGCAATAAAAAAAAATTTGCAACTGAATTAGGTTTCAAAAAAAAAATCAAAAAAAAAAAATCAAAAATATACAAAAATGTGAAAAAATGATTTTAATTTTGAAAATTTCCAAAATAAATTTTTTCTATTAATATCTATACAAACCCTTTAAACACATGTATTTCACTCATTACAACTGGGCTGATTTGACTGAAAAATAGTTTATATATATATTTGAAACACATTATTAGATGAATTTTTGAAACTATTCAACTTATATAAATGATCATTTAAAATATTAAAAGAGTAATTTATCATATTTTTTTCGACCCCTAATTCGGTTCAAAAGGGTGTAATTTTAGAAATTGTGGATTTATTGTAATAATAAATATATTATAAATACCGTTAGTTTCACTTTTACGGTACAAACTTTGAAGGTTATTTAAGGCACAATAATAACTAAATGTAAGACACATTTTTCGGAATTTACTTTTAAACCAATTATTGTACTTGAAATTACAAATTTTGTGTCATAATTTGATATTTTTACTGTACCTTAAATCTCGTTCAAAGTTTGTGTCTTAAATGTGGAGCTGACTATAATAATAGTGATATTGGGGGTAATGATTATAGAATAATTACAATTTAATATTTGATAAATTTTCTACTTATTTAAAAATATTTAGAATTAGAAAAATATTAATGTGATAAAATGAAAGATCTTCATATATTGCAATCCTTAATTTTGAAAACAATATCAACAGAAAGAAATAAACCGAATGACCAGTTAAATGTTAAATGTTCATTTATTTTCATTGGGGTTGAACAATTGAACCATTGCATCTACAAGAATAATCAATTCTGGTATAATAATCGAATCCCAAGTGATTTTCATATTAGATACAATTATCTTTAATGATTACTTGAAATAATGAAAATAATTATATATAAATTCCCACTTTTTATTTTTTTTTTTAAAATCATTTTTTGGTTCAATATTTCATATTAAAAATAACTCTTTATTTGGATAATATTTCACAATATGTTAAACATATATCATTAGATTTGTGGATTATTTAATACACCCCATTCTATATTTCTTTTTTGATTTTTTTTTTTTGTAACACATTTTATTATTTATAAATATTTGAGTTGTTTTTATTGTAATATTACTATTAAAAAAAGAATTCGTTATTTTCATCTTTTATTAAAAATATTTCAATTGGATCGAGAACGATATTGTTGATTTTTGTTGGAGTTATTTTTCTTTATTCAGATTACCTACTTGTAAAAATAATTTTTTTTTTTTCAAACAGTAAATAAAATGATAAGAAAATAATTAGAAGTTAAATATTTTTTTTTTAGAATTTAATATTTTTTTTTTTTTTTTTTTTTTTTTTTTCGGTGTGTGGGGTACTAATTCGTACAATTGAAGATTCTCAACAATTTTAAAGTTAAATTTACCAAATATTTGAGTGAATTATGCCCTTTTAAAAAGGGTTTGATTAGTATTTGAAGAATGAATTAATTTTTGAAATTTCAAAATTTATATTATTTTCAACATTTTGCTTTTTTTTTCTTTTTCGATTTTTTTTGACACAAAATTCAATTAAATTTTTTATTTATTGCAAGATCAATCGTCACTGGGGAAAATTCATTGATGCAAATTCTTATGAAAGTAGAAAAATGATTTTTGAGATCATATTGATTTCGAATTAAATTACATTTGATTATAAATTGAAGATCAAAAAGAAAGTTTTTGTTTTTTTACATTGGTTACCAAAATATTTTGGGTTTTTTTATTTTTTAGAAAATATATGATTTATTAAATTTATTTCAAATTAATATTAGCTATTTTTTTGAAGTATATCATTCTATTTATATCTGAGTTTCTCTTGGAATGTAAATTATAAAAAATATTTGATATTTTAAATCAGTAAAGGGTTTCTTTGATTGTAACCAAGTTAATTTCCGTTTTTAACTCAAATAATATTTTTAAAACTCAGAATAGCAATAAAAACAAAATTTTAGTAAAAAAATTTATATAAAATAAAAAAATAGATCCATTGGTTTCTCTGAAAAAAAACTAATCAGGTGCTACTTAAAATTGTGATTTGTTTAATATGACTTTACACTTAGTTGAATTCAATTCTTTCATTTTTTTTTGTCTTTTAGTTTTCATTTTGTTTGAATTTAAAAAAAATGCAATTTGGGGTTGTTTATTTCATTCCTTTTATTATTTTTGGATAATAAAATTTTCATCAAAAAAGAAATTTGATTGTATTTCAATTGAACTATTATTCACTTTACTTTAGTTAATACAATTAATCCCTCTTTTTCCTTATATATTGGAAACAAAAAAAATATTACAAAAAAAAAAAATATAAAACAAATTAAAAAATTAGTATCTTCTCTTCTTTCTATTAATTTACAAAAAAAAAAAAAAAAAAAAAAAACTAACTGGATAGCACAACAATAGTATCTCAAAATGCTAAAATTTAAATTAAAATATAATATTTCTTTTTGAAATTCTTGATAAATTTTATTTTCAAAAATTGAAGAATTATTCAAATTTAAATCTGTTTTTAAACAAATATTTTGAAATCACTTTTTTGAAAATAATATTTCAGTACATAAATTGATTTCAAAGTGAGCTTGGTTATGTAAACTCAGAGTTTACTTCATTTATATTTACAAAAATATCAAAAATGAAAATAATCACTGGATCGATTTTTAATTGTTAATATTATGAAAATTTTTTTATTTCTAATTGCCGAATACTTTCTTTTTTTCTGAATCAAAACCTTATAATTCTCCCTAGTGAATTGTTAGAATATTGGTTAATTAAATCATGTTCATAAGGAAACACTATTCAATCGATCGAAAAAATAAGAATAAAAAAATTATATACGAAATTGATGACAAGCTTCTAGAAAACTCTATTGTTTTTTCAAAATAAGTAGATTTCTGTGGGTTATCAAAAAAAATATTATGAATATTCTATAGGTACTTTACTTTAATGGACTTTAGGTCAGTTTATTACTGATTTCATATAAAATTTGGTTTTTTATAAAAAGGATTTGATTTAAATAAAAGTAATTATACAAAAAATTTCTTAAAATTCACAATTAAAAATCTAGATGGTGAGTGATTATTTTTATTTCAATATTTTTTTTTAATCCTATGTCAAAATGGTTGGAAAGAAATATCAAAAAATAATTAGAATCTTGTGATCGTATTTTTTCTCAACATTTGATTGGTTATGAAAATTCTAAAGTAAAATTTAGAAATTGGAATAAAAATTTTCCAATTAAGATGAGGTCATTCCTATAATGGTTCTATACTAGTACTGTATTTTAGTTTCTGTAAATTAAATGTATATAATAGTATTTTTGTTAGGTACTTTAAATACTATAAAAGTAATTAGATAGGGTAATAAGAAAAGATATGATTTTTTGATCTCGTTGTTAATTTGCAGATTAAGTGTTTATGCTTTCTTTATTTGTTCTTGTTTATTAAATTTAAGTTAGAATTTATTGTGGATAGATGTTGGTAAGTTGTTTTTATTACTGTGTTAGATAATTTAATTATTAATATTTTTTGTTAGTGTAAATTTATTATTTGATATTCAAATTGTTTTGTTCTATATTGAATTATTATTATTATTTGTGAGATTGTTGTGTTGTAAATATTATTAGTTATTAAGTTGGTAAAATTGTTGTCGTATTTTTTTTATTTGATGTTAATTAGAGTAATTATTTAAGGTTTACAATCCCTGAAATTTGAAAAAAAATTATCTTGTATTAGGGTGTAGTGAGTTGTTGATTTGGTTCTTAGCTGATCGATCTTGTACTTGGTATGAGTTTTAAAAGTGGTTCAAAATTGTAATTTTTGACAATTTATTTTTTTTATTTCCCAAATCATAATTAAAGAGTGTAAGATTAATATATCGGAACTTATGTTATAAAAAAATGTGGTTTGTAGGTTTTTGATTGAAATTTTTAATTAAGTTTGGTTTTATTGGGATATTTTAAAAAATTTAATTATTTCATTTAGTTAATTGACAAAAAAGTAAATCAAGATTCTTTTCTACAACCCAAAATTCAAAAGTTATTCTTGAACACCTATCAATCTATTAATCTTAAACTCTTCGATTAGATTTCGAGAAAGAAAAAAATAAAATTGGTTTTTGAAATACTATTAAAATCCATACCAAGTACAAGATCGATCAGTTAAGAACCAAATCGACAACTCACTACAACCCACACAAGATTATCATTTTTCAAATTTCAGGGAATGTAATCCTTAAGTGTATATTAATTGTGTCTGAAATTAGATGCTTTTAAGTTAATTTTAACTCCTGATTATATGTAATAATTTATAAATATTATTTCATTTATCATCATTTAAATGTGTGGTCCTGTGGCGCAGTGGCAGCGCGATTGACTCCTAATCAATAGGTCGCAGGTTCGAATCCTGCTTGGATCGTTTTTTTTTAATATTTTTTTTCAAAAATTTTGATTAACTTTATAATGCTAATGGAAGTTGTTTTTTGGGTTTATTCCAGTATTCTTAACAAAAATTATTTTCAAATTTTTGGATCAGATATTTTTTTCTTTATTTTCCAGATTTTTATTTTACGTTTTTAAATTTCTCTTTTGCTTATTTTTTTTCTTTTTCTTTGAAAAAAAATTTTTTTTATTTAATTGTTTTCTTTTTCTTTTTTTTTCTTTTTTCTTTTTTTTTTTAAAAGACAATGTCGAAAAAAAAAGAGATCTTCTAAAAGACAAATAATCACTTTGAAAATTTCGACTATGTAATGTCTTTGAAATTAAATTTAATTTTTAGCATAAAAACTATTTTTTTAACTTTTTTTTCAAGTGAAGTTTCAGTAATAAAAAATCTGTAATCCTCTTTTCAATAATTCTGACTCACTTTTTTAAAGTTTTTGGTTATATTTTTTTTTTTAATTTTCAAAATATTTGGCTTTTGTAACATTGTCATAATTAAAAATGAATATATAACCGAACTTAATCCTTAATATTATTTGAATACAAAATACTATTATTTTTTTTAATAATTTTTGAAAGAGAGTTAAAATTTATTCAATCTTGTATATAATTTTTTAATTTAAGGAAGGGGTTATATCAATTAAAAATATATATAGTGTGCGTGTATGTCAAATTAAATCAAAGATATATCTTCAAAATCGTAAATTAAGAAAATATTTTACAAATAATTCATATATATATATATATATATATATATATATAAACTCTGTTAGAGTCAAAATGGCCAACGTTTTTTTTTCAAATATCAATTTTTTTATATAATTGACCTTTAAAGAACAAATAAGAAATAAAAAGAATAATACAAATCAAAGAATTGTTGATATATGTCTGAAAGAAAACTAATTAATCAATAGATTGTCTTAAAAATTGAAAACCCCAAATTCTGAGAAATCTATTGAGAAAAACAACAATGTTTGTTTTGATACTCTACTAGTATTTGAATAATAAATAGGAAACAATTTTCACTTCATTTTCCATACTTTTATTTTAGAAATCAAGTCCCAAAACGAAGTGTGTTGGTATTTTTGGTCTCTATTTGAAAAAGGAAATGAAAATGAAGTGAAAATGTTTCACATATATCAAACAAACATCAAGATCAAAGATCGAATAGAATTCCAATAGAAATCAATATGATTTCTCAACAATCTTTTTAACAGTTTCATTAACATTAGAATAACACATGTTTACCAAGGAACTATTGATCTTGTAATAAAATAAAAAATTTTTACAACTGAACGACATTTCAAAAAAATAATCAAAAAAAAAAAAAACAAAAATGTGCAAAAATGTGAAAAAATGAAACTAAGTTTTAAAATTTCCATAATATATTGTTTCTTCTAATATCTATGCAAACCCTTTAAACACATGTATTTCACACATTACATATGGGCCCCTTTGACTGAAAAATAATATATATACATATATAATATCAAATCAGAACAATTAAACTAAAATTAAACAATTTTGGAACAAGTTAAAACACTTCAGAAACAACAATACTATAATTTCAATAAAATTGGAAATTATTTTGATTTTTGAAAACTATTTTTTACATTTTTTGGTTTTTTATTGTTGTGTTGATATTTTTTTTCAACATTATATAACCAAATATTTTTATTTGAGTTCTTCTAAACGGAAGAACCCAACTTTAAGTGAATTTCAATTATTCAAAAAAAAAAATTAGATTGAAAGAAAAAAGTTATATAATTCAAAAAATAAAATGAAAAAAAAAAAAACTAAAAGATGAAAAATGGAATTAAATATTTTATAAAGAATCACAATTATTTCCAATTTGAATGAAATTAAACTCCATTTCACTCAAAGTTTCCGAGCCAGAAATCAAATAGTCGCTTTATTTTTAAGAATCAACAAAAATAAGATTGTTTAGTAATACAAGAAATAATAAATTTCATATTAAAGTAGATAATTATAAAACAAAGCATGAATAAACCAGAAATTTCAAAAAAAAAAAAAAGTAAAAAAAATTTATTGGGCCCATTTCCTTGGAACTTCTTGTGCAAAATTCTCAATTTCTTTAGGAAAATAAAAATTGTTGACAATAAGATTTTTTCCTTGTGAATGTATGGATTTTAAATAAAATACAAGTCTAACTTTTCTTAATGTGAATTTGGAGTTTCAAACATTTTTTTTTCTTTGAATTTAATTTTGAACAAAAAAAAAAGAAAAGAAAAGAAGAAAAAGCAAAATACAAAATAAAAAAGCAAAAAGCGAACTATAAAAAAAAAAAAAATTAAAAAATGAGAAAAAATGATTTTGATCTAAAAATTGAACTTTTAGTTTGAGAAAATATAGAATTAAACTCATAGAATGCGTTCTATTTCTTCAATTAAACTGGGCCTCTTTGACTGAAAAAGAGTTTGTTTTATTGGGATTATTTAAAGTCGCTATTAGTTCTATTTTTTTTTTTCCTCAGAAATAATAGAGTAATTATTTACGCAAGGATACAATTAAACCCGATACGCAACTTCATTTATCAACTTTAGAGAGATGAGTTAATCGTTTTTAAAAGAGTTCATTTTTTATAATTAATTTTCGGTAAGATGATCATTTTGGTTTGAATTTTTCAGAGGAGAAGAAATCAAGAAAAAATTTCAAACCTTTTTTATTTTTATGAAATCTCATTTTTTGGTAATTTGCAAGAGTTTTTACTTGCAAAAAAACCTGGAATTTTTTTCTTATTTTAAAAATATCGGTAAAATAAATTAAATATCGAATCATTGGAATATCTGAATTGAATTGATCATTCATTGGGTTCATAAATAATTAGATATTAAATTTATTGAAATTTAGCAGATAAAGTGATATACATTTTTCCAATATTAAGAGTATAAACAAGGAATTGTTATTATTAAAATCATTTATTTGATAATATTTCATATTTTATTATTAAAATTGTTTATTTGAATTCTTGTTATTTGTTTGAAAATATTTAAAAAATTGACAACTAATAATAAATAATTTTGACTAATTATATATTTAGGTTATTATTAACCTATTAAGTGAATTAAGATTTGGTTATTAATTATTTATTAGAAAAGATCAAATTAAAAAGTATTTCTAGAAGGTTATAATTTGTATTTTCCAGGTTTTAAAAAAGTAAATTAAAATTCAAAATTTTCCACAAAGTTAAAATTGTACCAACAATGACAATAATATAGTTTGACCAATTTTAAAATTTGGCCAAATTTCTAATATATGAATATACCCATTTGATTCATATTGGAAATAATTTTCATTTTTGAAAAATCTAAAACTTATTTTTTCATTCTTTTAGTTTTTTCTATTAATTTAATTATGTGAAATACTTAACTTGTTTGCTTCGATCAATTTTTTTTTTTTTCAAAAATTGATATTATGTTGTATTAAAGTTGTTCCAAATAGAAGAACTCAAATAAAATTAGATAATGATAATATTTAACCTAAGGCAATTAATAATCCTAATAAGATTTAAACAAATTTACTAATGAATTTTTTTGGTTTTACTTGATCCAAAATTTTTAAAACATCAAGAATTTATTAGTGTTGACAATTATTTATTTTTTGTTTTGTATTATAATTTATAAACAATTATTAACATTTCAATTAGTGAATAGTTCTAATTTGGTATTTCTACTTAAATTGATGAAATACTTTTTTTTTTCCAGAAATTGAATATGGATGTGTTTAAAAATTTTGAATTGGGGTAAATTTTTGAGAGTATTTTTAATTTAATGGTTTGGTAATTTTCCTGGTATTTTTTTATTCACTAAAAAGAAAAAATTTAATTGAACTGTTCTTTGAAACTAAAATTTATATTTTTTTCAAGTTTAAAATAATTATTTTTGGTTTTTTTTTGAAATTAAGTAGATTTTTTAAGCAAACGTATTTCAAGACTTGATGTTTTTTTTTTTTTTTTTTTTAGTGTGTTTTAGTACACTTTCCTTCACATAAACAAGATTTCTTTCTACTTTGAAAAAAAAAGATTTTTTTTTAAATAATTCAGAAATATGTTGGATTTTCACCAAATTGAGAGAAATAGATTAAAACTTTTCAAAATAATAATTCATTTCCGAAAAAATATAATTAAAAGTAAGTTTTGGTTTATCATACTCAGAATTTTGCTTTTCAATTTCCAGATGCTGTAAATTTTTTTTGAGTTTGCGATTAAATTTACTAAATTATTTTTGTTATAGTCTTCTCATCCCTTAACTGTTTTAGTGATGTTAAAAATTTTGAATTTTGTGAAAAATAAAAAACTTTAAGAAAACGATTTATTCCTTATTTTTGTTTAAAAACGATATCGATCTTGACACTTTTGTTTCCAAATTTGTAAGCAAGGAAACATATAGTGAAAAAATGTATTTCCAAACCAACCCATAAGAGACAAAGTAAGTTCAGACTAAGCAACTAAAACTAAAAATAACGAAAGCTAATCAGACACGCAAGATAATCTTTTTACCAATTTGTGTATTTGTTTTACTTGGTTTTAATAAATCATTATCAATCAAAAGGAGTATGTGTCTAAATTCGAAAATTTTAAAAATTCATTATTATGGCACTAAGGGTTAGTCGATTTTTTTTTCTAATATTTATTTTTGTGACAAATATTTGACAAAATTAAAAATAACACAGCAAAGTGCAGAAAAAAAATTCTAAAAAATGAATATAAAAAACTGTATTATTATTACCCAAAAAAGTGAAAGAATTAAATCGTTTTTTTAACAACAACCAGTTTTTTGTTTTGGTAGGTCGTTATCCTCAAGATTTACAACTTCGTCAGAAGACAATTCACTTGAGTTCATCTCTTCTTCAATTGACGTTTTAGGCAACACTTTTGAAAGACCTACAAAGATTTCTGAAATACCAACTCCTGTTTTTGCTGAGGCTTCAAAAAATAAAAGCCCGTTTTCTGTTGCATATTTTTCTGCGATTTCGGTTTCGACTCGATATTCGTTGAGATCGATTTTGTTCCCAACAAGCGCAATTTTTGCATTTTTTGATCCCTTCTCTTGGATTTCTTTTACCCAGTCTTTTGCTCTTTCAAAACTCTCAAGTCTTGTGATGTCATAAACAATTACAGCTCCTTTAGCCCCTCTATAATACCTATTATGATTTTCATTCCATACAAAAAAAGAAAAAACAGTCACCAGAAAAAATCGAAAAAAGAAGAAGAAAACATAAAAACGAGAAAATCAGAAAAGAAAATTTGAAAAGAAAATGGATTGGAAAATCAGAAAAGAAAAAGAAAAAGAAAAAGAAACAGAAAAAGAATTAAAGTTTGGGAACAAATTAAGTGAAATTATGTTCTGTTGTGCTTAGCTGTTCTTAAAAAAAATTATTGATCGAATCGCTTGTGTTTTTGAAATATCGTGACAAGCTAAGGATGAAAATAAAATGGTAAAAAAAAAAAAAAATTAAGTAGAAATACTTACATTGGTGCTAAAGAATGAAATCTTTCTTGTCCTGCAGTATCCTTTTTTTTTTCAAAGATTTTTTTTTTTTTTTTTTGTTATTAATTCAAGGAAAGAAGCAGTTTGGGAAAGAAGAATAAAATTTTTGTTTTTCGGGAATTGGTTTTTCTGAATTTCTCAAAAACTCTCAAAAAAGAGTTTCTCAGAAAAGTAATAGAGGAAATAAAAGCAAAGCAAAGTTAAAAACAAACCCATATTTGAAGTTTGACTTCTGATTCGTCGACTTCTAAATCGTGGTTGATAAAGCTTGCGCCAATAGTTGGTTCTGCTTGATCAGAGTATTGGTTTTTACAAAATCGAAGGACGATTGAAGACTTTCCAACAGCAGAGTCACCTAACAACACAAGTTTTAATTGAACGTCTGAATTACTCATGGATTAAATTAAAAACAAATAGTAAAAAAATGATTCTTCAATCAAGAGGAAGTTTGAATAGTATACCAATTGTTTAACCGTAATTTTGTTTGTGTTCAAACCACAGTTTTCTAGAGAGATTTCAAGGTGTTTGAAAAAGGTTTAATTATTTTTTTTCTTTTTTCCAAAAACAACAAGAAACTTTTTTTTGGTACTCAGAAAAATGAGAGAAATATTTATAGTTTTAGTTCGAAATTCACTCTTTTCTTTCAGTGTTGAGATAAATGAAAAAAATACTTTGGTGAATCAGAATGTTTCAAAATTTTGATTGTTAGAAAATAAAAATAAAATTGACTTTTATTTTCTGTGTTCAGAAGAAGATATTTTAGTACACTTTACAAAATCTTTCAATTTCTGTTTTATGGTTTAACAAAAAATCTCAAACCTGAAAATTGGTTGGGGTGTTATTGGCTATTTTCATATCGGAAAAAGTTCTCATTTATTCCTTCTTATAAATAATCAAATATTTTAGAAATCAGGAATAAACTTACCAAAAATTGATTAACATGAGGCGAATATAGAACCATCGTTAAATTGTTTGATAACCCAATTAGATCTAAATATTTTGAAAAAAAAATAGAGTTTTAATGAGTTTTACTCAAATTTGAAAATGATAATTTTTTTTCTGTTTTTTGATTGATTTTATAATTATTTTGAACAAGTGTATTTAAATTAGTCATCATTTTAATAAGTGATAAATTAGAATTTTCATAGTTTGTTTCTTCCATCAAAGTAATTATTTTATAATTACAAAAAATATTCCAAATATTCACAATTAAAAATCATATCTGGGATTATTTTCCAAACATGTACTTTTTAAATTCTTTTAGTTGAAATTTTGAACAAATAAAAATGTTTGACTAGTGCTGTTACATTCAAACAAAGGTATGAAAATGTTTGTTTCAGTTTCTTTTTTAAAAATTTGTTAAAGTTATTTTTTTAATAAAATACTCAAAAAAGTTTCCATAATTATTTGATTTTTGAAATTTTCATTTTAATGAAATATTTTGGAAAGATGAAGTATCAGATTTAATAAAAGACATGACAAATTAAAAAATAGTTATCTATATTTTTAAATTTACCAGTATGCGGTATTTTATATTATTTTTGAAAATAATTAATATTATATCACCTTACTTATAATTATCTACATTGGTAAGAAAGAAATTCTGAATTTTTGTTTTTAAAGCATTTTTATCACATTTTGCACTACTAATAATGTAAAATAAAAAAAAAATTCATAATTTT
Organism: Anaeramoeba flamelloides; assembly: GCA_027625915.1. Taxonomy (NCBI): domain Eukaryota; family Anaeramoebidae; genus Anaeramoeba; species Anaeramoeba flamelloides. The sequence continues at coordinate 1,461,272 of JANTQA010000032.1, read as the reverse complement.
TTGAAAATTAAAAAAGTTTTTATGCTTTTAATGAGAGTATTTACACAACTTTGATTAAAAGTTATAAATTACTGCCCTATGCAAAGCCAAAGCTTTTTGTAAATTATAACAATCTAAGTGTTTTAACTACCAATTATTATCAGCCTAAAGACTAAATATTTATAATCAGTGATCAGAAAAATATAAATTTTTGTTGATTTTCAATAATTTATTAAAGGTTAAAGTACATTTTACCAATTTTTTTCCTTAGAGTCAGTTTCACTTTTAAGGCACAAACTTTCAACTAAATTTAAGACACAATTAAAATTTTAAATTAAGGCATAAAATTCAGTTTCTAGTAAAATAAATTGTAAAAAAAAAAATTACAAATTTTTTGCCTTAATTTGAGATTTTTTTGTGCCTTAAATTTTGTTGAAAGTTTGTGCCTTAAAAGTGGAACTGACTTTAACTGTTTTTTTTTTTTTTTTGAGACTGAATTATTAAAATCATTGATTTAACAAAAGAAATGAATGTTATAATAAATAGGAAAAGATCAGAAATTTTTCTCTAATATACATTCCATTTCTTTCAATGGGACCTAAACTAAAATTCAAAAGTTTCCACACAGCTAAAATGTTCCAAAGAATGAAAATAATACAATTTCATTCAAATTGAAAATAATTTTTATTTTTTATAAAATATGAAAATCATTTTTTCATCTTTCAGTTTTTTATTTTCATTTCATTTTTTGAATTAAGAAGCCTGTTTCGTTCAATCAAAATATTTTTTTCAACGATTGATATTAAGTTAAAATCGAGTTGTTCCAAATAGAAGAACTCAAATAAAATTAGTTGATAGTGTCTAACCATTTGATTGATCAATATTCCGAATAGAATTCAAACAAATTTTCCAATGTATTTTTTTGTTTTGCTCTCTCCGAAATATTAAACACACCCTTGATTTATTTGTATTGATAATTATCTATTTTTTGTTTTGTGAGTATTGTAATTTATAAACAAGTGTTAACATTTCAATTAGTATAAGGTTCTAATTTGATAAATCTTCTAGAATTGGTTATATAATTTTTTTTTTTTTTCAAAAAAATCAAGTTTTGACATGTTAAAATTTTTGAATTGGGGTTTAGTTAAAAATGAAAAATTCACTTTATTTTATAGAATAAACCAAAAAAAAAAAAGATTATTTAGAAATAAGAGGAATAATAAACTTCATATTCGAGTTCATAATCATAAAGGAAAAGCCAAAACAAACAATACATTTCAAAAAAAATGTAAAAAATTTTTATTCCCCTTTCATAGGAATGTCATAGTGAAAATTTTCTCGATTTCTTTAGAAAATTAAAATTATTGACATTAAGATTTTTGAATTTTGAATTTATTCATTTTAATAGTAACATACAAAGTGGTACTTTTCTTAATATCAATTTGGAGCAAACATATTTTTTTTTCAAATTGACTTTTTAGAAAAAAAAAAAAATTGACAAAAATCAATAACTGTTGAGAGAAAAATGTTGGACACAGAAAAATGGTTGGACTCCTTTTTTAATTGGGGACATTAGTAAAATTGAAAATCAAATCCTATTGATAACTAGGTAAATTTTATATAAATCCAGGTTTAAAGGTGTTCAAAGTTCATTAATCTGTGGTGTGTCTAGAATACTCATTTGAATGGTTGATAACTAAAGTAGATCATGCTATTTTGACAAAAATCCAAGTTGTAGTAAAGTTTACTATTAATTCTGAAAATGGTAATTTTTAAACTTGCTTTAGGGTATCAGAGATAAGGTTTTGAAAAAGTAGAATTACATTAATGGATATTCTAATAAGTAGATTATTGTTATTTTCTTTAGTTATTTCACAAACGATTGAAATTAAAAATCATTTTCAGTAAGGTTCCCAATTAAAAATGCTGTCCAACTATTTTTCTGTGTCCAACATTTTTCTCTCAACAGTAAATATAAAAAAAAAAAATTTCAAAATGGAAAAAAATGATCAAACTTTTAAAAACAATAATTCATTTCTGAAAATATAATTAAAAGTAAGTTCGGTCTTGTAATACTTGAATTTTACTTTTTAACAACAATCCATATTTACACTTGTTGTACCGTAATTTTTTTTTTTTTGAATTTTTAATTAAATTTTCTAGAAGATTTTTAATAAGTGGATATCTCTTAGAAAAGTTTTTATGGGTAATCCCAAAAGTTAAACAGGGAGTGGGGTACTTTTATTGTGCTAGATATGTTGATTTAGAAATTAATTTTTGATATCATAGGGGTTTAATGGAAAATTTTTATTATATTAAATCGAGTGAAAATTTGTTGGATGAGAACAAAAAAATTGAACAAAGAATTATATATTGTAAAACTGAAGTTTTTGTAAAAATTATTTGGGAAAGAAGTATTACGGGTGGAAATGATCAAGTTTTTAATTATTAATATCAAAATATAAAATTATTAGTAACTTGTAAATAAAAAAGATAAAGAAAATAGAAAGATATAACCAAATTAATTAATAAATTAACATAAAAATTGAATGTCTCAGGCTAGTTATCAAAAGAATAAAAACATTAACCTAAAGTATTGTGGTTTTTCTGGTCATTTTCGGATATCAATGATAACATTGCTTTTTTTATTTTGTTTCATTTTATATTTACTTATCTTTATTTTCATTCTGGTTATTATTATTGTTATTTTTCAATATTTTTAATTTTTGTTAATCAACCATAAAAGTAATTATTTACATTTGTTTCAGTCTTTTTTATTTACCTTTTCCAATTGTTTAAAGAAATATTAATATTTGATTCGGGATATTGCCAAAAATATAACAAGATAAAAATATTTTGTAAAAAATTATTATTTTTATTAAACATGCCTTTCTGGTTATCAATATTTTTAAGAAGGAAGAAAAAAAATAAGAATTGCAACAATAATTTCACAGATGAATACGAGAGTTAAATATCAAAAAAAAAAAATAAAATAAAATAAAACAAAATAAAATAAAACAAAATAAACATTTGGTAATTATCAAATTTAAATAACTGTGTTTCTAATAAATAAATTAGGTTAAAAAGAGATATTTGAAAAAAATTATTTATGTAGATATTTTACAAATCAAGGTTATAAATCCAGTTTTTCAGAAAAAAAAATTACCAATGAAAAAAATGACAAAATAAAATCGAAATTTTTAATTTAAATCAAACTAATATATATTTTAGCTTTATGTCAGAATTAATAAAGTCTATTTAGGAATCTAATTAACATTTCAAAACTTGATTGTAGTGGGGGGTGGGTAATTGTATTTATTGTTGTTAATAATCTTATAATTTTTAAAAAACTTTATTCAATATAAAAAGAAATTTTTAAATGAAAAACATTTTAAATCACTTGGTTATTGAATTCTAGTTTAATTTGACTTTGGGTTGTTTTTTTTTTTTGAATAGATAAAACCAGAAGGTTATTTATGTTCTTAATTGGTCTAAAAAAACTGAAATATTGTGGTATAATTATTTTAGTTAAAAACCCTGACAACCGTTTTTTTTTTACTTTTTGGAATAAACCAAAAATCCCAATAAAATGATCTTTTATTATCTCCGATTTAAAAAAAACTAACGAAAAATCAAAAAAAAAATACATTTCCAAATCAAATCATAAAATATTTGTTTAATAGTTAAAAAATTCAAGTGTCCAGTCCCTTTTTCAATTTTTTTGATATTTAATAGTGAAAAATTTGAAATATTTGGTTTTTCTCAATAAAGGGTCCATAATTATATCTTTCAAAAGTATTTTAAATTTAATAAGTATCTTTCAAAGAGGGGATCAATTATTTTAACTTTTTTTGTAAAATATCTGAAAAACAAATTTTGATCAAAGATCTCCTATTAATCAATAGTGTTTATTATAAGAAAAATTATTTAAAAGGAATAATTCAAAGTTTTTTTTTTTAGAAATCATTTTTTGATATTTTGCTCTCTTGTACATCCATTAAATCAGTTTGGTATTTTTTAATTTCTTGTTCTTCCTTCTTAAAATGATATTCCTTTTAATTATTAAAATTAAAAGATCAAAATTTTCATTCAGCTTTTCAAAAAATAATCCCATCTCTGAGGTACTAAACGAAATCGTCCAAGGTCTCCAATTCGAAAAGAGGAAATATATAATTTATACTGATTTATTGAATTAAGAAATTGAAATTTTTCAGGATTTTATAAAACCTTTGTTTGTAAAGATAAAAGAAAATTTTGTTACCTTTATTTTGCAACAAATAGTAAATTGGAAATGTAGCTTATCAAACAACTTTGAGATGTTTTGAATAATTAAACAAATCTTCAAGACCATCTCGATTGGAAATAAAAATAGTTTACAGTTTCAACAGAGAAACTCTTTTTTTAACTTGTGAAATATAACCTTCTTTTAGGATTCATTGTGTACCAAAAATATAGAATTGAATTCCACAAAAAAGTACCATTTAAAGAAATAGAGTCCACAAATTACATTCTCTTCATTTTGAAGAACAATAATAAGGTAAAGGAAATGAAAGTGAAAATTGTTCATCAGTTATTCTTCAAATCAAAGTACCAAATATCTAATGGCTTTAGCAAAGCTTTGGAGATTTTTTAATTGTTTGAAAAGTTATTAAATGGTCTGATAGTTTTCAAAAGGCTGAACTGTTTGTAAAGGGTAAAAGATTTTTAAGTGTTGAACAAGATTTTCATTTTTTTTTATTGTTTTCACTTTTTTTTAAACAATGACTCAATACGAAGAACAAGAATCCGAAACTCAAAAAGAACCAGAAATTGAATTAGAATCAGCCACCGAGATCAAACTTTTTGGAAAATGGAGTTACGAAGGTCTTAAGGTAATTTGATCTATTAATTTTTAAAAATTTTTCTTTTTTGTTCTTGCAATTCGAAAAACAAAAAGAAAGGATCGATCTAATTTTTTTTCTTTTTTCTTTTCTTTCCTTTGAATGCTTTTGACACAACAAATCAATAAAACCACAATATTAAAATCTGTCAGGTCTCCGATATGTCACTTGAAGATCAAATGTCATGGAAACCAAACTCAAGAAGATTTTTAACTCACTCTTCTGGAAGATGGCAAGTAAAGCCATTTAGAAAGATCAAGTGCCCAATTGTTGAAAGGTTTGTATGCTCTTTAATGATGCACGGAAGAAACGCTGGTAAAAAAATGATGGCAATCAGAATCCTTAAACACACTTTTGAAATTATCAATTTAATCACAGAAGAAAACCCAATCCAAGTTTTATTAGACGCCATTACTAATTCAGGCCCACGTGAAGATACCACCCGTGTTGGAAAAGGTGGTGGTGCAAGAAGACAAGCTGTTGATGTCTCTCCATTAAGAAGAGTAAATATCGGAATCTATTATCTCTGTTTTGGTGTAAGTTTCCTTTTATGTTTTATCTTTTTATTTGTTAATTTTTTTTTTGTTTATTTTCTTTTTATTTGTTAATTATTTTTTTGTTTATTTTTTTTTTTTTTTTTTTTTTTTTTTTTTTTTTTTTTTTTTTTTTTTTTTTAACATGATTAAGTATAACTTTTTAAAGTTATGGCTTTTGTGTCAGAACCTCATTCTTTAAAACTCAAATTGTTCTTTTTTTTTAATTTTTTTTTTTTTTTTTTTTTTTTTAATCTTTCTTCAACACACATCACACCAAACTACCCTTAACAAATTATGATGTTAACAATTACTTATAGGCAAGAAAAGCTGCCTTTAGAAACACCAAATCAATTTCAGAATGTTTAGCTGATGAATTAATTAATGCAGCTAAAGGAAACTCAACAAGTTTTGCAGTCAAAAAGAAAGACGAAATTGAAAGAGTTGCAAGAAGTAATAGATAAACATTTATCCGATCAACCAAAAAAAAAAAAAAAAAAAAACATTCAATTTATTCGATTTATCAATTTTTTTTTCAATTTTTTTTTTTAATGAAGAATAAAATCAATCATAAACCAGGAAAATATTGTAGAGAATTAATCCTCAAAATAAATAATCAATTTTCATAGAATTTTGAAGTTCAAAAGAAGGCAAATAAATATAAATCAACCTATTTTTACATTTTTTTGCGTTATTTTTGTTATTAAAATAATTTTAAAAAAGTTCTGGATATCGTTATTATCCCAAAATGTAAAAACGTATGGAAAGGTACCATTTTATGTAATACCCCGAACAATCATCAAAAAATAGATCAGAAAACTCAATTTTGAAATTAGATCTTGTCTTATTACTATTAAAGTCCAATTTCAAAAACTTTGATTTGATCTCAAAAAGTCCAATAAGGATGTGTCAAACGAAAAAACGAACAGTTCTTTATTTTTTTAATAAAATTGTGTCAAGATGATTTTAACTTTTTTCGTTACCGAGATGAAACACAATTTAGGGTTTTTGAAATAAAAATTTTCCAATTATTAATTGAGAATTACAATAATTCAAAAAAATGCTGTTCAATTCAAATTTAAGAAAAATGAATTTTAACCAAAAATTCGAATAGAAAGAGTTAAATTAATGAGATATTTTCCCTTTTTAGTTGACTTGAATAAAAAAATTTTTATAATTTCAAGTCCTTGTTTAAAAAACATGATCGTTGAAAATTCAACGTAAAAAATGTGCATTTATTAAATGGTGAATGATATTATTGTGAAAAATTTGGAAAATCTCTCAAATGTGGATCTAAATAAGATTACTAAGTTAAGAATTCAATAAAATATATAATTTAAAAATATCTTTACATTCACCAATTCAAAGTAGTGTCAAATAGAAAAAGAAATTTTTTTTTTTTTTTTTATATATAAATGTTTTTCTCAAGATGAAATAATAGAAAAACTGTAAAATAATCTAAATAAGACACACAGTAAATGTATTACATCATAAAACCCATACTAATACCTAATATAGTTTCACAACGAATTAATTTTTGTGTAAAAAACATCAATAATTTGTAAAAATTCTTCTTTTAAAGGTAAGCAACTATGGTGAAAACTTTATTTTTGGAATCAATTTTTTTTTTTTTTATCTTTATTTTATGAGCAAGAATTTGGACCCAATTAAAAACAAACCAACTTGTTTTGAATAATCTATTTTTAAAAATTAAACAGGGTAAAAAAAAAAAAAAATTCATTTATTTTGTTTTCTGTATTAAATAATGAGGGTTTATGCTTAGTGTGTTTAGTGTAATGTTTTCCCGGATTTAAAAGAATATAGAGTAATTTTGATTTTGCCCAATTCTTTAGAATTTTAAAAAACAAATATTCTTTTATTTTTTGATTTTTTTTTTTTAATTCAAGACATTATAAGAACAAAATTATTCTATTCCTTTATTTCTCAAATTAATAAAAAAATCACCTTAAGTTTTGTTTGATTTTCTGTTGATTCCAAGAATCTAGTGATTATCAGAACAAACAATAAAACTACCCTTACATTTTTTTTTTATTTTAATTTTGATTAGAAAAAAACAAACATCCCCCTACATTATTTTGAATCCTGTAAAAATGTAATTAGATTTTTTTAAATTAAGAAATTTTCTTTTTATTTCTCAAATTGAAAAAAGAAGTTAGTTATTTTTTCTTTTGGTTTCTTTTGATTGGTAAAATCAGTGAATTTTATAGATAAAACAGAAAATACTGAGAAAACTTAAGTACTTTTCAACACACTAGAAATATATAAACTCAAACATGCAAAAAAAATTAATAAAATGATAAAAAATATACCAAAAACAGAAAAAAATCAACATTTCCTTTTAATTTAGCTATATCTTTTGAATGAAATATTTCGGGTAAATATAAAATTGAAAAATGTGATTGTTTTTAGACTATTAAAAAAATACTTTAAACTAATCTCTCTACTAAGTCAATTAAAAAATAAAAAAATTTTACAATAAAAAAATGAAAAAAAATATTACTAAAAAATTTCATTTTTTTGTCAATTCCTATTAATATCTAATAAAGTGTTAAACCTTTTTCAAAATTGGTATGTATAATAAAGTTTATTATGGGAGTGTATTTCAAAAATAAAAAATTTGGAGATTTTTTTGTGAAAAAAATTTTCCTTGTCTTTTTGTGTACCATTTCTTTTTCATATTAAAATATTATTTTTTTTCTTATACAGATTAGGCTCCTAGAAATAGAAAAGTAACAACAAATCGGTGTTTGGGCTTCTAGTTTATTTATATTTATGATTTTCATAAAAAAATTTTATTTTCTTTTTCTTTAGCAAAACATTTTCAACTACAGTCATTTTCCAATTTAAGACACAAACTTTCAACGAAATTTAAGGCAAAACAAATCTCAAATTAAGGTACAAAATTTGGATTTTTTTTTATACAAATAATTTTACTAGGATTTGAATTTTGTTCCTTAATTTGGGAATTTTTTTGTGCCTAAAATTTCGTTCAAAGTTTGTGTCTTAATAGTGGTACTGACTATATTTAAAGAAAATTTCTATTTAGCAGAAAGATACCTCCTTATCTTTTTTTATCCTTTCATTTGTGTTTTTAAATTTATTTTTGAAAAACACTAATAAAAAATATGATATTTTTATATATATTGTCGTCTATATTTTTAGAATGAATCTGTTATTTATCAGAGAGATAATTTAAAAATAATTGAAATAAAATAACCAAGTAAATAAAAATTTCAATAACAATAAAAATACAAATGAAAAATAAAAATAGAAAAATTTACTAAAAGAAAAAAAGGAAATTTTCAAATAATGAAAAGGGTGTGACTGCTATGTGAAAAATTTTAGACACAGAAAAATGGTTGGGTACTATTTTTAATTGGGAACATTAGTAAAATTGAAAATCAAATCCAATTGATAACTAAGTGAATTTTATATAAATCCAGGTTTAAATGTGTTACAAGTTCATAAATCTATCGTATGTTCAGAATACTCATATAAATGATTGATAACTAAAGTGGATCTTGCCATTTTAACAAAAATCAAAGTTTTAGTAAAGTTTAGTAAACTTTTTTCCAAAAATTTTGACTCATTTAATTATGTCAATGGAAGTTGTTTTGAGGGTTTATTCCAGTATTCTTATCTAAAAAATATTTTCAATTTTTTAGATCAAAATCATTTTTTCTAATTTTGCTAAATGGATTTTCTTTTTCAAATTTTTCGATACAGATTTATTTTTTCGAATTGTGTAAATTTTAGTTCTAATTTTTCAAATTTTTGTTTTTCTTTTTCAAATTTTTCGATACAGAATTATTTTTTCGAATTGTGTAAATTTTTGTTTTAATTTTGCAAATTTTAGTTTTTTTGTTTTTCTTTTTCTTTTTTTTTTTTTTTTGCAAAAGATCGAGTGGAAAAAAAAAAGAGATCTTCAAAAAGACAAATAATCACTAAGAAAAATGAGGCTATTTAATGTCTTTTAAAATGAATTTAATTATTCATAAAAAATCTTGTTGTTCAACTTTTTTATAGGGAAAGTTCAGAAATAAAAAATTGGTAATGCTCATTTCAAAAATTGTGACTCACTTTTTATTAGTTTTTGTTTTAATTTTTTTTTTAATTTTTACAATGTCAGGCTTTTATAGATTTAGAATAATTCAAAAGCGAATTAAAAATCAGATTAATAATTAATTGTTCTTGAATACTAAAGGATATTTTTTTTTTTCAATTTATTATTTCAGTTGAGTCACAATTTTAGAACTGTTGTTTATTAATTCTGAAAATAGTAATTTTTAAACTTGCTTTAGATTATAAGAGATAAGGTTTTGAAAAAGTAGAATTGCATTAATCGTTATTCTAATAAGTAGATTATTGTAATTTTCTTTAGTTATTTCACAAACGATTGAAATTAAAAATCATTTTCAGTAATGTTTCCAATGAAAAATGGTGCCCAACCATTTTTCTGAGTCCAACATTTTTCTCTCAACAGTTATATTAAATTAGAAGATTTTTCCAGAGAGTTTATCTTGTTATTTGAACTTTTTTTTTAATTGTACCTTTTAATTAAAAAAAACATTTGAAGACCAAATTAGTGCCTTTTGTGAAAATAAAATTCCCATAATTTAGAATTTGTTTTAGTAAATGAGTTAAAATTAGATATTGTATTTAAAAATATACATAATTTCAACATTGAATTAAATGATTTTTGTAAAAAATATTTTCAAGTAAAAGTTGAATTGAAACTTTATTTATTTAAATTTTTTCGTTTTGTTTTTTTAATTTTTTTAATGGGAGGTATTTGATCAGTTTTCCATTTTTAGAGATTTTTGGGTCTTAGGGTCATATCTTTCTTTGAATAATTTTTTCAAAAATTTTGATTTCTAAAAAAAATTGGTTCAATCAAAAATCTCTTTGCTAATATTTATTATTTAAGGGAATAGTCTATAATAAATTTTTTAAGGTAAATTTAATCGAGATTTAGAATTTTTTTGCCAATTACTTAGATTTGAAATCAAAGTGAAAGACTTCTTTGTATAGTAATGGAATCTCGATAAATTAAAATCATTAAATTTAGAAATTTTTTTTATAGAAATAAAAAATTTTTCAATTTTTTCACTTTTTAGAAAGTTGTTTTTTTCAAACTTTTAGCAAAAATACAAAAAATAAAAAAAAATATAAACAAGAAAGTAAAACTTTGTTCTATTTGTGGAAGACGGACAAAAAATAATTTGAAAAATCAACCTGGTTAGGTTTTTTTGGATTTGCATAAAAAAACAGTTTGATTCGAAAAAAATATGCAAAATATGCTTTACTCATAATTAAAGATTTTCTTTCTTTTCTTGTACCATTCTTTTTTTCCATGAATCTACTTTTTGAGTTGACACCCCCTTTTTTTTGTTGAATTTGAAGTTTTTTGAAGTGTTTCCAAATTATCATTCCAAAATTTTTTGTCAGAGTCAAACAAAATAATAGAAAAGAATAAGAACTATTTTTTAAAAAGTAATTATTAATAAAATAAATTGAGTTCTTTATAGAGTCAAGATGGATGAACAGAAGTAAAAGAGAAAATACAGTCAGTTTCACTTTTAAGACACAAACTTTTAACGAAATTTAAGGCACAATAAAAATCTCGAATTAAGGCACAAACTTCAAATTCTAGTAAAATAATTTGTAAAAAAATAAAATTCCAAATTTTGTGCCTTAATTCGAGATTTTTTTGTGCCTTAAATTTCGTTGAAAGTTTGTGCCTTAAAAGTGAAATTGACTGTATTCACTAGTTTTAAATTATTTTTTAGTTTTTAATAATGAGATTAAATATTATTTTTCAGAAAATAATTACAGTCAGTTCCACTTTTAAGACACAAACTTTCAATGAAATTGAAGGCACAAAAAAATCTCGAATTAAGGCACAAGATTTGTAATTTTATATTTTACAATTTATTTTAGTAGAATCTCCAATTTTATGCCTTAATTTGAGATTTTTATTGTGACTTAAATTTTGTTGAAAGTTTGTGTCTTAAAAGTGGAACTGACTGTAAATCCAAAATTAATCAAAAAATTCTCATCCTTTAAAGATATTTTTTTGAAAAAAATTTTTAAAAGTCACTTTTTTTGGTAGAATTGTAAAATTTTAAAAAAACAAGAACTATTAGTTCTAACATTGAAAAAACCTGTCTATTTCCAATTTTAAACATGTTTCAAATTAAGGATTCCTTATTTAGTTATTGGACAAAAAAAAAAAATTAATAGAGACTAGTCCCTTAAAAAAAGAAAACAAATTTAAGACTGAAACAATTTTTTTTTAATGTACCAATTTTTTTCAAATGGTGAGAACTTGAGAGCATTTATTATTTTACAAAATGGTTTTTATAATTTCATGAAAATTTGCAATAATCAGATACCTCTCTTAAATTCAAATACTTTCAAATATTTCAAAATGATAAAAATGTTTTTTATTGTAAAATTTAAAATCAAAAGTGGATTTTCATTTTTAGTCATTTTCTCAATTAATTTTACAAATTTTGGATTTTACTGATTTCTGAGTTCACTAAAGAGTTAAAATTGATGGATTCTGAATATTTAACCAATACCCCAATTGGAACAGTTATTAGTTGTTGGGTAATTGGATTATCTGTCTGTAAAATGGGAGTATAAGTTTGACTTTTTACTAATATTTTCAATTGATCAAAAAACTCTAATTACCGGGTTTATGAAAATTTACTGGTTTTAGGTTTGATAGTAAATTTCAAAACTGATTCACCAAATTTTGTACAAATATATTGTATTCTCAACTTGTTCAGTTATGAAAAGATTAAAGTCTATTGTTGTTAGCTTCTGAAATATTAATCTTTATCTTCTTTCTTTTGTTTTGGGGTATATTTCTTATTGGTGACGTTTCAAAATTTTGAGTTTTTTAAAAAGAGATAATTATTCCACATGAATATTTCTAGAATTTGAGAAGATACAAACACCAAATTCTATTGGTTTCAGGATAAACCGAGTAAAATTTTCATTTACAATTGGTTAAATAAACCATATTAACTTTAATAAATCTTTTTTTTTTAATTTTTTGTAATTGTTTTGGAATTTTTTGGTTTTTAATTGTTGTTCTTTTGAAAATTGTTGAAAAACTTTTTTTTGTTTTTAATTGTTAATGAGATTAAAAAATTTCAAGAGTATGTTTATTTATCAAATAGAAGTATAGTTTGGTCATACTACTTTGTATTCATCAGGATATAATCAAAAATTTTTTTTAAAGATCCATCAAAATATTTTTATATTCTAATTGATAAAAAACATAAAGATCTTCATTAGTCAATGAGAATTGATATTTTTAGAGATCTAATTCGTACTCATAATTACGAAAAAATTATATAAAATATATTTTTAAAGATTTGGCCAAGGATCTTGGAGAATTTTAATGGTATAAAATTTTAGTTGATTAACTTTTTTTTCTATTCAGGAATATTGTTTCATCTAGGATTCTTGGTTCCCCCGATATATATATATTACAAAAAAGAACCTTGTTAATAAATAAAAGTTCATCAATTACAAGAGATGATTTTAAGGTGAATTGCCAAGGTAAAAAAAGAAAATAACAAGATAGATCACAATCATACCTTATCATACACTACAAGGAAAATTTAAACACCGAAAATTAAAGTTAGCCAAAAATATACATTGGATTTCAGTTATACTTCTTTTATAAATTATTTTTTCAAAGTTATCATAATTTTATGTAATAAAAAAGGATACCTTTTAAACTCTTGAAAATCCGAATACCCCTCTTTTTAAAAAAACCGACTTTTGAAAAAAACACCTATTTTTAGCGTATTTTTTTTATTGAAAAAAGTTGAAATGAATTAATTTTTGATTGAACATTAATATTGAAAAAAGAATAAATGTTAAAGCAATTTACATAAAACAATGGGGAATGTATATAAAAACTCAAACATGGAAAAAAATAAAATGATAAAAAATATTCCAAAAACAGATAAAAAATCAGATTTTCAATTTAATTTAGCGATATCTTTTGATTGAAATATTTTGTGTTATTTTAAAATTGAAAAATATGTTTTTTTTTCGACTATTAAAAAAATACTTGAAAATTATCTCTTGACTAAGTCAATTAAAAAATTCAAAAATTTTACAATTAAAAATGAAAAAAATATTACTGAAAAATTTCATTTTTTTTTCAATTCCTATTAATATCTATTAAAGTTGTAAACCTCATTGAAAATTGTTATGTATAATAATGTTTCTTATATAAGTGTATTTCAAAAATACAAAATTTAGAGATTTTTTTTTGAAGAAATTTTCCTTGTCTTGTAATAAAGCGTACAAAAAAATTTAATGAGTGTTTCAGAACAATAAGAATGTTTTTTTGTTATAAAAGATCTATACATTAACCGATCCAAGAAACTGATAATAAACCCTAATGAAATATGGTATTGGTTTTTGAAAGTTCTATTATTTAAAAAGAAATTCTAAAAATGAAGGATCAAATTGGAAAATTATCTCAAAAAATAGAGTAAATTTTTTAAGAAAATACTAAATCATATAAATAAAAAAAACAAACAATTTCAAAAAAATTTCAAATGTTATAGAAAAGTTTCAACTATATGCATGAATAATTTATATTTTACTGAAAATAATCCGGAGTTTACTTTCAAAATTGATTTGAACTTTGGTATACTATTTGTTAGTAGATTGGATGTTGCATTGGTACAAGATGAAATAAAAGCACGAATAAAATTTTGAAACACGGATTAGAGTCTTTGTGTATCATTATTTTGATCACTGTATTTTGGAAAAAGAAAAAATCCCAACAAAGCAAAAGTATTCTCAAGGTTATTATTCAAAAATACCTCTAAAGTTGAATAGTGTGTTTGTTTATCAAGTTTCAAGGAAAGGTTGTGAAAAATATTGATTTATTTTCTCTGAAAAAGAATAACGAATAGTGTTACAATTCCCATACAGAGTTACGTTTTTAATTGTCAACATGATTACTCAATCTCTTTTGAAAAGATTTTTTTTGGAACGGAAAATTACATAATTTGTCTGAGAAAGGTAATTTGAGGAGTAACAAAAAAACCATGTAATTCTTCAAGACAATGAATTTTGATACAATAGTGAAACTATTCCAAAAAGATTTCATTTTTTTATTCAATCAAAAGTTTTAGTTTCTTTTTCTTTTCTTTTCATATTTTTTTTTTTTATTTCTGTGATTCTTTTTTTATTATTTTGGTTACATTTTTTGTGAAAGGTTGTTTTGATATGATGACGAACAAATTACTTTACTTACCTTGTATGAATACTGTGATTTTAAATTATTTGCTGATCAAAACATTCTTTGTTTTTTTTTTTGCTTTTTTTGTTCTTTTTTTTTTTTTGATTTTTATTTCTCTGATTCTTTTATTATTTTTTTGTTTATTATTTTGTAAAATCCTGTTTTGATATGATGACGATCAAATTACTTTACTTACCTTGTATGAATACTGTGATTTTAAATTATTTGCTGATCTAAACTTATTTTACATTATTTTCATATTTTTTTTTTTGTTTCCTGAATTACTTTGGTTCTCTGATATTCCCCAATACAAAACAAATCAACAGATTTGCTAATGTTTGTTGAACAAATAATTCTAATAAATCGATTGCTTTTGGATTTGCTATATAAAGAATTTTAATTGTTGTTTTTTTTTGAAAGTCAAAGCCAGATTTTAGATAAAATTATTCAAAGAAACAAAGAAGGAAAAAATTTGTTCAAAAAAACATTATCCATATTTACCAGTCCAATAATACTTTTCAACATTAAAAACAAACAAAGTCGTTTAACTTTTTTGAACTCGAGATCTAGATCATTATAAAGACACCAATTGGAAAACAGTTGTGAAAAAGAAGAAAGGAAGAGAAAAAATAATGAAGTGGGGGTCTTGTTTTTAAAAAAATATTACACCCTAATTGCTAACTTCAGCAGAAGTATAGTCGGGAAAAAACTTCCAGAAATGAAAATAATTCCTGAAAATGTTTTTAATTGTGCATATTCGTAACATTGTTTTGTAATTTAATTTATTTAAAATCAAATCCTTTTTTTTTAATAATCAAACTCCCAATGAGACTTGATATAAATCTACCTAAAGTTCACCAAAGTAAGGTGTCTCTAGAGTACTCGAGTAATTGTTTGATAGCTTAAGTAGATCAACTTTTTTTGAAAAACGTTCCAGTTTTATTGAGG
The DNA here is from genome assembly GCA_027625915.1 of Anaeramoeba flamelloides. Lineage (NCBI taxonomy): Eukaryota > Anaeramoebidae > Anaeramoeba > Anaeramoeba flamelloides. The sequence continues at coordinate 1,445,628 of JANTQA010000032.1, read as the reverse complement.
TTTATTAGAGTTTGTGGAAATGATTATTTTTATTTTTATTTTGTTTTTTGATTGATTGAATGGTGTTTTGGACAAGGGTAATTTCATCAATCATCATTCTAATAAGTGGGGGAGTTATAATTGAAAAATTTTGATTCTTAAAAAAAAGGAATTTGATTGTAAATAAATGAAATTACATAGTAATTTCACTAATATAAACAATTAAAAATCTTTTTCAGGGATTATTTTCATTCCTGTTATTTTTTTCACTACTTTAATCCAATTTAAAAAAACGATTTTGAAGTTGTAAGAATTCAAACCACGGTTAAAGACTATTACTAGTAATGGCTTTCATTCTTAATTCACCTGTTTTCAATTTCATGAAGATTACTAACATAGATTTCTTAATAAGAAAAAATTTTTTGTTTTAAGGAAAACTTTCACAATAATGTGTAAAAAGAGTATTTTTATGGGTCAAGTCACCAATGGTTAATTTTCTTCATATCCAATGAGTTGGTTTCCATTCAAAGATATTTTTTTCGAAGAGCACTTTATTGAGATGATAAAATTCTAAGTAAAGAAAAAAAAAAATGGAATAGATTACTGATTACCTAAAAAAATTTAATTATCAAAATAACGAAGAACCTCAATAACCCAATACATATATTGGGATAATAAGAAAAAATTGAGAGTAAAATCAAGGGAAAAAATTCAAATAAAATAAAAAAACAATTCATTTCGTCGGATCATCATTTATAAAAATTTGAATAAAATAAATTTTGAAGTTTCTCAAAAATAAAAATATAAATATCTTCAAAAAAATAAAAATTACCCCATTCTTTGTCTATATTTTGAGATAATGGTATTTCTTTAATTTGAAACATATTACTTATTACCAGTAAAAAATGAAATTAATTTAATTCAAATAGTTCATGTTTAGTTGATTACCCTCTACATTTTAAAAAATTGAGTTTTTGTAGCATTCTGTAAAAAAAATTAAATTTTACCAGAAAAAAATGATAAAAAAAAAATATTTGAGATCTCGTAAAGTGTAAAAGAGTTACACTTCTAAACTTCTGTCAATTCCAAAATAAACCGTTTATATTTTTCAATATACATTCCAAAACAATCAACTTTGGTCAGAAATGAAATAAAGCACCAAAGTCTAGAATTCTCAAAGGCAATTCACAACTTTGTTAAATCAAAAATAAAAGGAACAAAATTTTCATTTGACTTTGTTCAAAAAAAAAAAAAAAATGAAGAAAAAGGCAGTTCAAATAAAAAACCCAAACCGGCAATCTTAAAAAGGCAAATAATACCCAATACTTCTTTACTAAATTAAAATTTTAAAATTTCCTCGGCTTCTATAATCATTTTTTTTTTGACTGATGAATGAAATTTTTTTTAACCATTTATTTTTTTAACAAATAATAACACACTTATCGATAAATTTCAAATTAGCCTTGATTAAAACTTGAAATTGGTGTTCTTTACCCTTTCCTTTTTTTCTAAACTTAACCAAGTTTTTCATTTCAGTTAGTTCCACTTTTAAGGCACAAACTTTCAACGAAATTTAAGGCACGATAAAATCTCAAATTAAAACACAAAATTTGTAATTTTATATTTTACAATTTATCTGACTAGAATCTGAATTTTGTGCTTTAATTTGAGATTTTTTTGTGCCTTAAATTCCGTTAAAGTTTGTGCCTTAAAAGGGAAACTGACTGTATTGGTTTTTGGATATCGGTCGATACCATTTTACGATTTATTTTTTAATAAGTCTAAAGCACTCATAAAAAATATTAATTTTTTTTCTTTTTAAATTCGATTTTTTTTCTTCTCCATAATGATTCTACTTTAAAAAAATTATTATTTTTATTATTAGAATGGTTATTTTTTTATACTTTATAATTAAGTTTCAATTATTTACCGTGGGAAATAATTTTGAAAATTAAAAAAAATAATTATTAAATTATATTAGTATCTTATACATTTTTACTAAAAATAATGAACGAAAGTCGAAATATAAAAACTAATTCTGAATAATATGGATATTTTTTTTAAAAGCACCAAAGAATGAAAATTAATTTCCAATTTGAATTGTTATGACTTAAAATTATGGAGGTATATATGTTGGTTTCCAAGTGTAGCTTTTTAGTACTTTTGAGATCTCAAAGATTTTTTTTTTTTCATTTCTTAAATAAGTTGTTTTTTAATCATAAGAATAGAACCAAATACTTACATTAAAAAATCAATATGGTTATAAAATAACCTGTAATTATATTTAATTGAATTAAATTGTTTGTTAAATTGAAAAAATAATTTGTTTTGAGTTGAAGAAAGTTAATCATTTGGAAATATAAAATCAAATAAAGAACAATTTGTTTTTTTTTCAAAATTGGATTTTTTGAAATTGAGAATCCTTTCAAACTTCTTTTTCTTCGTTGAAAGTTTTGTTAAAGATGATATAATGGTATAATTTTTTATGTGAATTGGATTTTTTATTGATTATGATCCTCTTATTTTTTTAATTAAAAAAAATAATTTAAAGATTTAATGGGTTCAATTTTTCCTTTAAACTTTATTTAATAACTATTAATACGTTATTAATATTTTCATGAGATTATTAAATTGAAAAGTTAAATTTATAATCAAACGAAAAAGTTATTATTGCCCTTTTCATTTATTTTTAACTATTTTTTCTATTTATTTTCTCAAAAAACCCAAATAGAAACTTTCCTTCTCTTAAAAAGGTAAAAATTCTATCAATTTTTTGCGTTTGTAAAAAAAATCAATTAAATATTTTTTTTTTACAATTATACTTTTTATTTCTAGAATTTATTATTTTTTGTGCTTGTAATAATTGTATATTAATCATTATTATTCAATTTTTGTTTTTTTTAAGCTTACTCTTTAGCTTTTTATTATTTTTCTTTTTTATTTTTTTTTTTTGTAAAAAGTAAATTTGTAAAAAAAAATACGGTTTGAAACTCCAAATTAACATTAAGAAAATTGATACTTTGGATTTTCTTTTAAAATTTATACAAAATAATTAAAAAATCTCGTTGTCAATCCTTTTATTTTTCCAAAGAAATTGAGAAATTTTACTCTATAGGTTTCAATGAATCGGGTCGAAAAATTGTTTTAAAAAAAAGTTTTTTTTTAAATTTATGGTTTGTTCAGCTATTTGGTTTATAATTATGGACAATAATCTAAACTTTATTATTTCTCTTATTTCTAAACATTTTTTACTTGTTTTTTTTTTGTAAAAAAAAGTGAATTTTTTATTTTTTGCTAAATACACTTATGAGAAATGGAATTTAGTTTTTATATATATATATACATAAACTATTTTTTCGGTTAAAGGGGTCCCGTTGTAATGGGTGAAATGCATATGTTTAAAGGGTTTGCATAGATATTAGAATAAAAAATTTATTTTGGAAATTTTCAAAATCGAAATCATTATCACATTTCTACACATTTTTGATTTTTTTTTTTTCGATTTTTTGTTTTAAAACGTCGTTTAGTTGCAAATTTTTTTTTTATTGCATGATCATTAGTCACTTGGTAAAAATGTGTTATTCTAAGGTTATTGAAACAATTGAAATTATTTTTGAGAAATCATATTGATTTCTATTGTAATTCTATTCGATATTTGATCTTGATATTTGTTTAATAAATGTGAAAAATTTTCACTTAATTTTCATTTCCTTTTTCAAATAGAGATCACAAATACCAACACACTTCGTTTGTGGACTTGATTTCTAAAAGAAAAGTATGGAAAATGAAGTGAAAATTGTTTCGTATTTATTATTCAAATATCAGTAGAAGTTCAAAACGAACATTGTTGTTTTTCTCAAGGTCCCTAAGAATTTGAATTTTTCAATTTTTTAAGAAAATTTATTAATTAATTAGTTTTCTTTCATACATATATCAACAATTCTTTGATATATATTATTCTGCTTTATTTCTTTATTTGTTCTTCAAAGGTCAATTATATAAAATTATTGATATTTGAAAAAAACTTTGGGTCACTTTGACTGATATAGAGTTTATGTATATATATAAACTTAATACCAAAAAATTAAATACAATTTAAACAGTTGAAAGAATCACAAGACAAGACTTTTCACCCAATTTGGAAATAATTTTTGATTTTACAAACTATTTCATTTTTTGTATGTTTTGTTTTGTTTTCATTTCCTTTTTTCAAGGTACATAATCTGTTTGATTAAATCTGGACTTTTTTCTCGAGGGTTGATACAAAGTTAGAGTTGAGTTTATATAATTGGAAAATCATATATATTTGGTTAATGGTATGTTACCTTTTGATCGATCAACAATTTTTGGTGAAATTTCAACAAATTTATCAATACTATTTTTTATTTAGTTAGTTTCATTATTTTGGAAATGTCAATTTTTTTTTTTCGTTTTATATTTTTTCACTTTTATTGGGATAAAAATGAGTAGCTATAAAAACATTAATACTTGATAGCATAAAGGTCAATTTATCTTAATATCAGTTCCATGTATAAGTCACAAATTTAAATGAAATTTAAGGGGCATTAAAAATCTCTAATTAAGGAACAAAATCCGGACTCTAGCAAAATAATTTGTAGATTTAAAAAAAATTCCAAAAAATTTTCGTAATTTGAGATTTTTATGTTCCTTCAATTTCGGTTTAAAGACCGTGTTTTAAAAGTGGAACTTACTTCACGTTTGGAAAAATATGATAAATTGGTTTTTTTTTTTTTTTACATATTTTTGATTTTTATCTGTCCAAATTTTTGGAATCGGAATTTTATCTAAGGTATTTCGAAAAAAGTGGGGAATTGTTTTTTACATTTCATAAAAAATCATCTTTGTTAATGATTGTATTGTTTAATTGACATTGCCAAATTAAGTTTAATATTAATACCGATTGAATAAATGGTTAAGGTATTAATTTCAAAATATATTGGATGAAAATATTTCCAAAAAATGAAAAAAAAAATAGCACTTTTTTAGTGAAAACAATGTACGGCCAATTTCAATAAAAAACTGGAAATATGGATTGGACACTAATGATTTTTTAAACAATAAAATGCAGTTATATATTTTTAATTCTATTTGAAAATTTTTTGAGATTAAACAAGTTATGAAAACCATTTTTTCAATCAAAAAGAAAATAATAAACAGCAATTTTCACCCCAAAAAAATATCAGATAAAATCGAGATCAGAAATATTAATATATTTTATTTATGAAATACAATACTAAGAAACAAATTGAATTATTGTCAAGAATCAATCAATGGTTGTTAATGATTATGGATGTTTAAATACCTTTTTGAAGATTGAGTTTAAAAGATATATTTTACAAAAAAATTGCCCCACTTTATTGGAAATAGCTTATATAACAAATTGTCATTCTGATACAATTTGACTTTTGAAGGTATAAGAATAGATATATTTTAAGATAATTGGAAACAATAATTGAACACCATATAAAGAAACAGCAATTTGATAATTTAGAAATATTTGATTTAATTGATTTTACTGTCATCAAACAAGTGTGGTAGGTACAGGTTTGTTTTTTAAAAAATTCCAAATCAAAATAAAAAAAAAAAATTTAAAAAATTATTTTTATTGAAAAAATTATTATTCTAGTAAAAAAAAGGTTAATTAAAATTAAATATTGATATTGACTCAAAAAATAAACAAAAGGAAAGTATAATTAAAATTAAAACTCAAAATTAGTTTCTTGTCAAATAAAAAAAAATAAAATAAATCAAAAAGCCGATTGTTTGGAAAAGTTAAAAACTTGTGTGATATTTTATTTTTTTTTTTCCCAAAATAGCCAATCGACATTTTTTCCAACTGTAACGATAACGATTGTATTATGTTTGTATTGATCTGTAATTTTTTTTTCATACACGTCTTTTAAAATGTTTGCTGTCCTTTGATCAGTACTCCATATATGTAATATTTGCTTCGCAAATTTTGGATAGCTTGCATTTTCAGAAGAGCAGATGACACCAAACAATTTTTTTTCCAAAATACGGATGGCATCTCTTCTTTCAAAGGTTCCCTTGTATTTCATTGCGCGGGTTACAGAGACCCCTAAGGTGACAGTATTTTCGTGATTTGAAACTTGGATGGCATAATCGGTGATCTTTCCGATTGGGAAATATATAATTTCATTTTCTGTTGTGAGGAGTTTTGCATTGATCATTTTGTAAAGAACTTCAAAGGACATGGCCTCAGAAATGATGGAAGTTCCTCCTGCGTTTTCAGAGTCTCTAATTTTCTGAGCGCCTTTGCATAACTCAAACCTCTCCCAAGCTTGTGTTGCTTTAAAATAGTTGGTATGATAACATTTGGATGTGTATATAAAAAGGTTATTTTTCACTGCCATATGTCCCTGTGTTGGTTCAAAGAGAGAATAGCTGTTAGTAATCGTGAGAATATTTGATTGTTTGTTTTTCCTTCTCGACCTGTTTCTATTCCTGTTCCTTGTCCTTCCTATGTTTCCTGTTTCTGACCTTATCACCTTTTCTGTTCTTGTTCTTGTTCTTGTTCTTGCTCTTGTTCTGTTTCTTGTTTTTGTTCCTGTTCCTGTTCCTATCCCTGTTCTTTTTTGGTCTTGTTTCTTATGGGACGTTTTAAGCTTAAGAGTTTTACAATTGGTTTGAACATAGATCTTATGATTGTCATTTTTTAATGAAGAATTTTGTTCGGTCTGACAATTATCATGGAATTTATTATCATTTGGAATATTTTTAATTTTTATATTGTTGAATATTAATTTATTGATTACAATATAATTATTATTATTATTTATCAATTTATTAAGATTATTTATTAATTTGTTATTATTATTGATCAATTTATTATTATTGATTAATTTATTATTATTTATTAATTTATTGATTAATTTATTAAAAATTAATAGGTTGTTATTGTTGTTGTTGGGTTCTAAAATAACCACGTTTATCAGAGTCACCCATACCGTCGCCAGAGAGCACGCACTCACCATTCTCTCCAAAGTCCAAAAACATTTGGCAACCAACCTTTTCTTGTTGGCTTGTGTTTCTTGGCCTCCGCGAAATCCATTTCTTGCCTCGCTTATATTTCCTAATCTGTCGAAGGTTTTGATCCTTGTGTTCTCTTTGTTGGAGAACATTTGAAACTCGTTTAAGCGAATTGTGCCAGGGCAAAATATTTGATCCAGAAACGTGTCGAACCCTTGACGTCTGTTCGTTTAGAGTGTGGAATTGAGAATAATGGGAAGAAGTTAAACTTCCCAGATTCGATATTACCGATAGCGTATTTAGATTGAACGTCATTTTGTTTGAGAGGGGGTATTAGTTTTAATAAAAGTTAAATTTTTTGTCAAAAATATTAAGAAAAAAATGATTATTTAAACAATAAACAAAATATGTTAAAGATTCAGTCGTTTGGTTTTGATTCAAATATTCATTTCAATAAGAATAAGATTATTTTGAAAAAGGTTTTGTTGAAAATTAAATTTCTTCGAAAATTAAATTTTTTCCTACTTTTTTCATGTTACAAGTCAAAAATATAAGTGACGTCACTAACACTGTAATATTTTTTTCTCAAACCTTAAAAATGAATCGAAGTGCTGTTCTCCAAACTCAGGTTAACCAAAGAATTTTCGTAAAATTATTCTAATTTATTTTTTTTGTGATCAATTTGACTTTTGTTTGCAACTTGTGAACCAAAATTTTTTGGCTGTTTTTGAATTTTTAAGAATGTAAAAATCAAAAGAGATTTTTTATATTTTATTGAATTTAAGGGACCAGATTCTATAAACAAGAAGACTAAAATTAAATTGTGTTGTTATTGGGTGTAAATCACATTTGTGTCACATTGTTCAAATACTATTTGTTGCAAAATAAATGAAACAAAATTTTCATTCAGCTTTCCAAAAAAAAATTTTCAAATCTTCAAGTAACATTTCCAATTTTTAAAGTCCAAAAATCAGCTTTAATTTATTAGTTCCCTCTTTTTAGAATTGCGATCTTTTGATGATTTATTTTAATTATATGATAAGTGGATTTTGTGGAAAGTCGATGAAAATTTTGATCTTTTTATTTTACAATTAACAGTATCTCTAAAAAATCTTTTAGTTCAATAGAAATATTTGTTGATCATTTCAATTACAAATGATCCTTGTATTTAGTAAAAAAGCAAATAAATTTCACAAAAAAATCTGCATTTATGAGAAATTTAAAGATTCAGACACCAATAATCAGCCCCCAAAGTAGAAAAATAATTTTCTTAAATTTGTTTCATAAGGTTGATTAGTTGCGAAAGAAATCAATTGTTTTTTAGAAAAGATTGAATAATTAAGCTCAAAATTATTATTTAAAAATTCTTTTTATAAATATTGGAAATAAATTAAAAAAAGAATGAAGTATTCGAGAAATGAAACATAAATAAATCTAACACTCACTTTTTTGATTTTTTATAACTCTAAATATAGTGAAAATAAATTGAAAGAAATCCTGTTTTTAAATATTAATATTTTAAATTCCCAAAAGTAACTCTATTTTCAATGATTTAATTTCAAGTATTTCTTCAATAACTATAAACCTCAAAATCTTACTTTTTGATTGAGATCATTTGTAAACCATTAAATGATTTTCTATCCCAATTATATCTATAATCAATTTTTTAATCCACATATAAATATAAAAAAAATTATATAATTTTTCCTTTAATAAAAAATATATTTTCTTTATAAACTTCTCTAGAGCATTTTCTAATACAATAAAAGTAGAGAAGTTAACTTTAGGATTCTTTCAAATAACACCTTTTTTCATGGTTTGAAAATTTAATAAAAACAAGAATTAAGATAGTATTGGATTTATTGGTAAGGGTTAAGTGCTCAAGAGCTCTTAATCTGTTAAAGAGAGAGTTTTGAAGTGACTAAATTTGTGACTCCTAATTCAAAGAGTAGTCAAAAGAATTTTTAATTACTGCCATTAGAAGTATTTTAAACTCAATTTAGTTTTCTGAATTAAGAGAGTATTATTTTTTAAATAATAAAATGAAATCCTTTTGAGATCCCCGAGATTTTAGTTTTTTTTTTTAATTTTTGATTTAGCTAATTAAATAGATGAATTAAACCCATTTAATCTACTTATCAATTTTAGTCAATTTTTTGAATTCCATAATTTAAATACTTACAATATAGAATGAAAATCAAGTAACTTTTTATTTTATTAGCAATTAAGCTAATTCTTAAAAATCAGAGTAATAAAATTGTAGTTATATATTGGAAAGTTTTTGATTTTTATTTTTTTTTTATTTTAGTTATTATTTTTCAATTATTAATAATATTTCAATCGAAATCCCAGCAAATAAAATTAATTAGGGTATAGGTTGATTAAATAAACGAACATATGATGGAAATTTAAAAAAAAATTTCTCAACAAAATAGAGACCTATTCAGAAAATTTTTTTTTATTATTATTTAAAGTTTCAAAAAGGTGTTTTCTAGTTTTCAAAAAAAAGAAAAAAAAATTACAAAAAAATTTAAATTTGAAAAATTTTTATAACAAATTGTTTGACCTTACTAAAAAAATTTTTATATCAATTTAAACAATTTTTGGAATAAAAAAAAATAATTTTGTATTTTGAGGATAAAATTAGTAAAATTCAAAATATCTTTGTGAAAAGTTTATTTTGAAAAATTAAATTTTGTATATTGAAGAAACTACACTTTCTGAGTAAAAATTGTAAAATTCATTTAAAATTATATATGATTACCATCACACTTCTTGAAATAATACAAATATTTTTCTATAGGTTGAATAATTCACTTTTTTGGTCAACCAAAAGAAGTATATCAAAATTTTAATAAAACCTTTAATTATATTCCGCACAACAAAGACTTGGTATTGTGTTAATAATGATGAATACAAAAATAAAAAGGTAAAAAACTATTTATAATGTGAGAAATAAAATGAATTAACTATTTTCTTTTTCAGAAAAAAATGGAAAAAAACTTGATCTCACTAAAAAATTTTCTTTTCAGGGTTTTTGAGAATATCAGAATTTTTTGAAGTTTCTCCTCTAAATAATTTTTAAGTAGAAAATATCTCCAATAACATATTTTAAAATTTTATCTGTTGAAGTTGAATACTGACCCATTAAACAATTTTATTTTTTATAATTAAGTGGTTTAAGTCTACCAAGGAGAAGCCTAAGATTAAAGTAAGTTGTTATGGTATGTAAATCAAATTAGTACTCCATGATTCAAACTTGTATAAAAAATTCTATTGGAAAATAAAACTAATCATAGGCCTCATCAATTACAAAAGATCTTTACATTCGTAAAAAAGGGTAATTTATTAATTTTCAATTTTGGCCAAATTTCAAAATTGGTCAAATTGATATTTTTCATATTTTTGAAGATTTTCTTGATTATTATTATTGGTATGAAAGTTGTTAATGATTTTTTATAATTGTGAGAGGAAAAATCAAACATATTATTTTGAGATTAATAGTATTTTATTACTTAAATGATAGAAAATCCAAAATCTTGAAATCATCAATTCTAAATATTTTTAAAAATTGGTTCAAAACCCAATTTTAAAACAAAAAGCTAAGTGGAAATTTTTTCAATTAAAACAAGTTACAAAAGTCTAATTCGTCTCTGAATTATTTTTTTTTAAAAAATCCTGGCAAAAATTTTCAAACATACTATCCAAACCTACTATATATAGTTCAACCATAACATACCATGGCATACCTTAACTTACATTTAAAGGGGTTTTAAATACATAAAATCAATATTTTTCAATAGAATTGACATTTTCGAAAAAAATTGAGAATTTGACCAATTTTGAAATTTGACTAATTTTGAAATTTAATAATTTTACCCTAAAAAATACAAGAATTTCAGAAAAAATCTGTATTTCACTATAAACTTAAAGATTGAATTATCAATATGAATACTTGAAAATTACAAAATAATTTTTAAAAATTTGTGGCAAACTGTAGATTAATAACTAAAATATTCAATTTAGTCAAAAATTAAATAATTAACATAATGATTATTTTGATAATCATATAATAAATATTCTAAATATATTCATACTAAGATTAGATTTATAAAATGAAAAAAAAAAAACTTAAAATATTCTTTGGGGGGGGGGGGGGGGGGGGGGGTATTTTGGTTATTATTGAGTTAATCTTTGGAATTAACACAATTGGAAAAATCGTTAATTTTGGAAAATCCAAATATGTTTTAATAAAGAAATACTTGAATTACTATTAATAGTGGAGTTTCTGATTTTTAGATTTGGAAAAGGAATTAAAAAAAAAATACAAATGAAAATGTATAATTTTGGTAACCAGTAAAAAAAACCAATAATTTATTATACAATAAGATTTTTAATAGATTTTTTTCAAGCTATGCCAACCATTTAACACCGATACCATTAACATTTAATTATAAAATACTTAATTATACAGTCAGTTTCAATTTTAAGACACAAACTTTCAACGAAATTTAAGGTACAAAAAAATCTCGAATTAAAGCAAAAAATTTAGAATTTTTTTTTTTACAATTTATTTTTACTAGAATTTGAATTTTGTGCTTTAATTTGAGATTTTTTTGTGCCTTAAATTTAGTTGAAAGTTTGTGCCTTAAAATTGAAACTGACTGTAGTGGAATTTTTGGCGATACTAATCTCTTAAGGTTAAACATAATATCCAAGGCATTTATGAAAATTAATTATAAAATAGATAGAAAATTTTTCATTCACCTTTTTAAAAAATAGTATAATATTCAGAATTAAAAAAATAATCAAACTCTTAATACAAAACGAGAGAACAATGGCCGTGCCAATTTATTGAATTAAATAGTGTAAATTTTGTCTTTGATCTTTTTACTACTATTGGAAAGCCAATTAAAAATTTTACTTGATTTATTTTTATACAAATATTTTTAAACAAAAAAAATCCTAAAATAAATTCGAAAAAATCAAAATTATTATTGTGAATATCAGTTTGATAAAAAAATTATAAAATATAGGACTAATACGATAATATACTAATTATACGGATTAAATCTCAGGATCAAAATTCTAATTTTGTCTCAAAGTTCAATAAGAAAAAGCTTACTAATATCATTAAAAATATCATTTCTAATTCATTTAGTGAAGATATTTCTATTTTTTTATCAGATATCATTTTAAAAATATTAAGGAATCTGAAATAAAAATTTGAATTTATTAATTGGATAATAACAATATAATAAAGAATATTTGAAAAGCGAAGTTGTATTCTGAAAGATTTTTTTAAAATCTACATATTTTATGATTATAAGGAAGTAAGTAATTTTACCATTTTGAAAAATTTTAATTTTGTTAACATTACTGAAAAATATAATTTGAGTGTCACAAGATATTGAAACTTTAAAACCATCACATCATTCGCCCCCCTATTTGTGAAAAGAAACGAACCCAAAGCAATTCATTATTGATTCTTAAATTTTTCTATTTTTTGAAAATTTTTTTGATTAAATTTTTGGTTTTATTAAATTTTGTTTTAAGATCAAGAAATATGTTTATATGAATGAGCGAAATTAATCGAACAGTATTCTAAAAAAATAGACACAAGTAGGCATGTCTTTCAAATAAATATTTTCTTTTAGAAGATAAAACACAAAACATCACCTTTCCAAATAAATTTGTTGAAATCAAAAATGAAATCAAAAAAAAAATTAATAAAAGTCTATTTTCGAAGATTTGTTTTCTTAGTTTTCTTAATTTGGATAATAAATTCAAACAATTTAGAACCTTGAATTTCTTGTCACATTACTATTTATTTGTTATTATTTTACAAAACATTTTTTGACAAATTTGATTTCAAAATTCAATTTTCAAATATTTTTATTAAACAAAACCAAAATAAAGAATAATTTTTCAAAAATTAAAATCAAGTGATTGGATTCTTGGAATCAAAAAACAGTTACAAAAGATTCAAACCAAAATAAAATAAAATTTAGAAAGAATTTCATTAAGAATTCAGAAATATTTTTAGTTCTCAATATAATCGGAAATTAATAATTTTAAAATCAAACTAATTCGCCCAATAAATCTTGATTTCTGAAGATAAATTTAATAAATATCCTATTTTCTGGACTAAATCAAGAATAGATGAATGAAATAGAAATGGGGATTTATAATTTCATTTTGGAAATTCTTTAGAATTAAAAAGTAATTTGTTTCTTAAAAATTTTACAAACAAAAGTATTTCCATGAAAATTTAAAAACAAAATCAAATTAAGAAGAAGTAATTGTATCAAATTTTACAGATAAGATCAAGAAATAAATGATTTTTATTTATTTTTTTTTGATCAATTTTTTCATTTTTTTTGGATGGTCATTTATATGTTGATTCGTATGAAAATATATTATACTAGGATATATTCCACTCCCGTATTTATTAAAATTTCGATGTATTTGGTTAAAGAAATAATTTAAAAAATTCTGATTCCTATAAATGATGGCACTCAAAATTTGAAAAATGTACTTACTCCCTTAAAGAGATTTTTCTTGAAAACAATCATTTTTTTAATAATTTCTTCTTTTTGAAAAGAAAAAATATTGAGGTTAAAAAAATCTATTAGATCATCCAAAAAGAATAATGACTGAGTATCTTTTAGACAACTCTCCACTTGCCAAATATTTTAAAGAACTTTCAAATTTTCAAGAAAATAATGAACAAATAGAACCAAAAAAAAACATTGATAAAAATGAACTCAAACAAAAAAAAGAACAAGAACAAGAAAAAGAAAAAGTGGAAGAAAAAGCAAAAGAAGAAGATAAGGTAATCTTAAATAAATTACTATCAAAAAGTTTATTAAAAACTCAAAGCAATGAAACTTTAACACACACAAAAACAAACAAGAAAATAAAAAAGAAAAAAAAAATTTTTTCAACAAAAACAATTCGAGACTGTTTTCATCGAACAACAAAACATTCATTAAAATATTTAATCTCTCATTTTTGGATCCCCAAACAATTAAAAATATACCAAGCTGAAACCATGAAGGCATTACATGAGAAACACATATTATCGCTTTTTTATTTTTTACCACATAATAATCCCTATGAACATTATTTTTCAATACTTGTCAGTTATTTCCCGATCCCATTATTATTTCTATTGTCTTGCTTTTATTTTCATACCAAATTAACCATTTCAATTGTTTTTGTTACTTTTTTAATCTTGTTCATTATTTCAAAATTTTGTTTGATTCAACATTCAAAAAATTTGGATTTAATCTCTACGTTCTATAATGACAATGATGATGAAAACGAACAATTTCATTTTAATTTCAATTCAAACAATAATAATAACAATGCTAATGAAACCAAAACTAACAATAATAAAAATCCTGGAACAAAAATAAGTGCTAATTCTAACACAAAAACTTGTGCTGGATCACAATTACAAAAACAAGAACGAGAACAAGAACAAGAACAAGAACAAGGAAAAAAAAAACAGATAATTAAAGCGGTTTGGTTTCATTATCATGAATCTTATTTAAATTTATACAAGTTTTTGCAACTCTTAGAATTATTGTCAAGAGGATATAAAATTGGAAAAGGGTCCGCTCTTCCGCCAATTTCACGATTAGAGGATTGTTCAACAAGTGAAATTAGAGGGCTTTATTTAAGAAAAGCAATGCTAAATTCATTAAAATTTATAAGCAAATTATTAAAAAATAAAAAAGAGAAACAAAACAAAAAATCGAACAATTTTGAAAAAAATAACAATTCGGAATCAGGAAATGAACAAGAGTTTGATGAATTTACCTTACGAAACCTTCGTGATCGTCATGAAAAATTATATTATTTAAGAGCAAAATTTTTTGAACAAATTTTGTCAAATTGGTCATTAACCAAGTTAATAACCTTTTATCCTAAAGTTTATACACTGAGGCAATTACTTTATAAAGAAGTTAAAACACTGAAAAAAATATATAAGAATCGTTATCAACTCCCTTTTGATTTAAAAGATTTAAATAATCCACAAGATGGCAAATCAAACGAAGAGGGCAATCTGGATGGGAACGGAAAGCGGAAGGGAAACGAAAATAACGATGATGATATTAATACCAGCTCTCTGTTAAATAAATCCATCAAATTATTAAAGAATAATTTAAAACAACTCGGTACAGAAATAGATAATTTACGAATCAATATTACTTTATGTGAAAATAAATCTATAGATTTGTCTCATGAATTCTTTGTTCATCTCCAGACATCAAAAGAAGAAACGAACGAAATTCATGAACAAATTTTTTCGATCCAAAAAAAGGCAAAGGAGATTTTAGAAAAATTAAATGATAATTCTGATTCAAAGAAGAAAACACAAGATCAAGATCAAAACCAAAGCCAAGATTTAACAGAAAACTTTCTCAATTACCAAAATGATAATCCACAAGAAAACCAAGTGTTTGATTTAAACACGCACCACAACTCTACGAATATTTTAGTTAAAGAAGAATATTTTGAATTTGATTCCGAATTCATAAGCAAAGGTGAAACTGAAAAAAAGAAAACCACATCCAACGAAATCTCTTTTGGTGAAATTCCTCCACCGCCCATATTTAATCAAAAGGATTGGAATAAAAATGAAGAAATTGAGAGAAACCGTAAAAAAAGATTAGCCAATATTGAAAAAAATCAAAAAAGATTAAAAAAAAAAAATATAAAATTCAAAATGGTAAATGAATTAAAAAATATTTTGGATCTACAACAAAAGAATTCGAAAAATTAAAATTTTGTAATTTGTATTTTTTCTGTTTTTTAATTTTTTTAATTTTTATTCGAAAATGATTAAATAATAAGAAATACAATCAAAAAATTTGTCTAGTAAACGATTCAGCGAAAAAAAAGCATATTTATTAACGAAAAAAAATATAAATTTTATTAAATTTGACATTATTGCACCCTTATTTTGTCTTTCGATTTTAATCTAATTACAACAAAATAAATTACTATTGGAGTATAATAACAAAGTAATGTAAATGGTCTTAAATTAGGATTTTGGATTTTGACTATTTGTAAATAATTAAACATTATTTTAATTTTTTTTTTTTTTTTTTGAAGCGAAAAAAAGAGACAAGAAAGCAATATCTTGCTTCATTGGAGGATTCGTGCCAATTTAAACGACTTTTAAGCTTAATTTTATATTTTTTTATTTTTGAAAGTTGAAGGGGATCAACAAAATTATACTTCCAAGTTTATTGTTAGGTCTTTTTTAATTAAAGAACTAAAAAGATAATTAAATAAATTTTCTTTTATTTCTCAAATTAAAAAAAAATACCGTTAGCTTTTCTTGAGTTTTCTGTTTATTGGAAAATCTATTAGATTTTTCGTTCGGTTTTTTTGAGTTTTCTATTTATTTGGAAAATCTATATTTTTTTCTTAGTTTTTTTTTACTTTTTGAAATTAACCATAAATTTTCCAAAATTTTTGGTTTATTTCAAAAAGTAAAAAAAAACAAGAACACTTCACAAATAAAATATAAAACCTCCAAAAAACCTAGAACACATCACAAATAAAGAGAAAACTCAAAAAAACCTAATGAAAATCAATAGATTTTCCAAATAAAATATAAAACCTCAAAAAAACCTAGAACGCTTAACAAACAAAAACCGAAAAACTCAAAGAAACTTAGGCACTCTACGGCGCTTGACGACACTTGATGGTACTTGATGGCACTTCCATAATTTCTAAATTTTTGGATAGAAATTTGAAAAAAAAAAAAAAAAATTGAATCTTTGAGCAACAAATCTACATTTCGAGACGTGTTTAAGATAGATATTTTGCAACTTTGGAGTCTGTATATTGGTGATTAAACCTTTTAATTCGTCTGGAAAACGCAGATTATTTTCTGAAATTATGAAAATTTTACTATTAAAAGGATAATTTTTAATTGATAAGATAATGAAAGAGTATTACTTTATTAGTCGATTTTTTCAAGACATTTGAACCATGGAACACTCATCTCTTTTACATCCAATTACAATGTACTTTAATTTATACTTCTCCTAAGTAGATTCTAATACCTTTAAGGTTTTTATTTTGATTGATCATCAAGAAGAAGGAAAATACCTCTATATCCCTTTTTTAATTATTTAAATTGTGAAAGGTAATAATATCATTAAAAAAAAACATATCTATTTCATTTTCAAGTATATTGTTTAAATGGGTTATTATTAGTATTGATCATAACATTTGTTTGGAGATTTTATATTTCTTTAAAAAAAAATGAAAAGAAAAACAAATTTTTTTCCTTATAAAAAATATCATTCCTTTTATAAAGCTTTTCCGTCTTTTCGAACCCTTTCAAACATTTTTTAAGAGAAAAAGTCTTGTAAAAGTCTCAAAAAATTTTAAAGGGGAAAAGTTCTCTAAAAGTATTGATACTTTGTAAAAGAAAAGAGATTTTTTGTAATATTAATTTAAAAAAATAATGTTCATTATTGTAATATTGTATTTTGTCATGATATATAATAATCGCGATTTTATATTTTATCACGATAATGTATAATATCTTATTTTTTGATTTTTAGTGATAAAATAGGACTAATAATGATTTTTTTAATAATATTGTGAATCAATTGCTAATATCTTGAAAATAGTTGTTATCATCAAAAACTCTCCTCCTTGAGGAAATTTTGCAATTAAAAATATTGAAAAAATTGATACTTTTAGAAGTTCTAAATATTGATTTTTAAAAATTATTGTAGTATTATTTTGAGTTTCTATTTTTCAGATTTGGAAAGGAATTAAAAAAACAATTGCCAAAATGAAAATTATTTATTTGTTATCATTAGTCAAAAATGTTTTCATTTATTATTCAATAATATTTAAAATAGATTTTTTTAATACCATGAGAAAAATGATGCATGAACAATATTTACAACTCAATTATAATATTCTGGACATAAATACAACTTTATAAGAAAGATAACCCCTTACAATCATGAAAAACATAAATAAAATTCAATATTCTGGATTTATTAATTTTTTTGAGAAGAAGTATTCAAAAAGGATCAAAAAAATTCAAATTTATTTTCGCTCATTTTTAGACTTTATTGTTCCAAAGATTTGAGTCACCATTTTGAAGCTCTTCTTATATATTACAAATTTGTGATAAACAAATACAAAACAATCATTTCATTTTTTCTTCTGTTTAGTGGTAATTTTAACACAGATCCATTTCTTCAAGAAAAAAATTCAAATAAAAATGAAATTATCATGTATTATTTTAAAATTTCTTATTATTCCTACAAGAACAAACAAAATAGGAAGGAACAAGAAAATAATGTGTTTTTTTAAGAAAACCAAGCCTTATCAAAAAAAAATAAAAGAAAAAAGTTCATAAAAAGAAAAATATGATGAACTGAAAAAAAGCATTTATTTTTTTTAATCGCTATTTTTAATGATTTCTTGTCCTGGGAAAGTGCTGATAACCGGTGCATACCTTATTCTTGAAAGTTCATATAGAGGGTTAGTTCTCTCATTAGATTCAAGAATTGGTGTGACAATAGAATGCAGGGATCTTGAAAAAGAAGAAAACCAACAGAACAACAACACAGATTCATGCAAAATAAGTGTCGATTCACCCATTTTGAATTTCCTTCAAAATTACGAATACGATTTGAGTTCTCGAAAGTTAGTTGTCCCATCAAATGCTGTTCCAAATAGCTTTGTTGAAAAAACTTTAGAGTACACAATAGGTATTGTTGCTGAGCTTTATGGCATCACTTCTTTAAAAAATCAAATGATCAACATTAAAATTACAACTGACAAAGCTTTTTATTTCTCCACATCGAAAGAGGAAAAAATCACAAAAACAGGTCTTGGGAGTAGTGCTGCAATGACAACTGCTTTATGTGGTGCTTTATTATGGAAGTTCTCGAATCTCCACAAACCAAAAACTTCCAACCAAGAAGATTTACAAGAAAAAGAAAAAGAAAAAGAAAAAAACACAGAAAAAGAAAAAGAAAAAATTGTTGAATTAGAATCAAGTGAAATTGAAAATGTTTTTATGAAATTTGGAGAAAAAAAACAACGATACCAAGATATTGTTTTTAGGTTATCATTATTTGCGCATTGTTTAGCTCAAGGAAAAATTGGATCTGGCTTTGACATCAGCTCAGCAGTTTATGGCTCCCATTGTTTCCAAAGAAAAACTCAAACGATCTTAGAAAAACTCTTAGACTTATATCAAAGTTCCGAAGAAACTGAAAAAAGCAAGAAACATTTTTATAAAGAAATCTTGAACCAATTGCTTTTCAATCCATGTTTGGCAGAAAACACCAAAAGCATGAAGAGTTCTCAAAACCTTGAGGATACCCATTTTGATATGCCCAACGAATTAGAATTAATTATGGCCAATGATGGTATGTTTACAAAAACAACTGGAATGGTAAGATCAGTGTTAAAATGGAAAAAAACCGATCCAGTTTCATCTTTAAAGTTATGGAACCAATTAGGGGAATTAAATGAAGAATTTTTTTTGAAAATGAAAAATTTCCAAATTTCTGGTTTATCTGAAATAAAATCGCTGTTTTCAAAAATTAGAAAATTATTAAAGCAAATGGGTGAAAATTCCAAGGCTGAAATCGAACCAGACAGCAGAACGATATTTCTGGACAAACTAAATAAAATGCCACAGATCGTGGCTGCTGGGGTTTCTGGTGCTGGTGGTTATGATTCAATTTTTCTTATATATATGAAAAGTGAAAAAAATACAAAGGCAATTAACCAAGTTTTACAAGATAACGAATTCAAATTATTACCGGTAAATTATGAGAATCGAGGAATTTTGTTGCACCCTTTAAAAAAATAATTTTTAATTTTTAATTCTTATTGTTTTAAAAATTTTTATTTTTTAGATTTTTTTAAAAGAAATTTTAATTTTTCATTATCTCTCAAGAATATTTTTGATAACTTGTTTTTTTTTTAGAATATATATTATTCGAAATTTTTTTTATAGAATCACTATTAATCAATTGAAAATAATAATTTAGATATCAAATTCAAGTTTTTATTATTATTTTTTTTATTTTTATTTTAAATCAGAACCTTTTTCTCATGTATTCAATAAACTCTTTTTCAAGTAAAAGGACGCACCTCTAAAATCGCCAATATATTGAATTTGAATGTTAATGAGATAATTATTTATTGGTGATTTTCATTTTAATTATTCATTTTTTCATTTTTTGATTTTTTTATTTATGGGATATTGAACAGTTGGAAAATGAAAAAACATGATAAGAAGAAACCAATTTGGAAATAATCTGTCAGTATAAAAATGGAAACAGTTTAAGTTTGATTTCGAATGAGCTAGATGTAGGAATTTGGAAAGACCATTATTGATATGTCTGGAACAAAGAAAAAAGGAAAATAAAGAAAAAAATAATACCAAGAAAATACCCAGATGAATTACGGCTTTATATTGAAACTGTGACTTTAAAGGATAAAAGCCTGACGTGTAAAGAGTTATCAATAAACTGTAACCATCTGGAAATAAAATGAAACAGGGAAAAAAAGTGAAACATAGTTTTTAATTGGGAACCTTGTTAGAACATGAAAATTCAAAGTAAGATCAATTAAAAAAAAAATTAAATAAATAAATAAAGACAAAATAAAGTATTCAACACATAAAAAGTGTTTTTTAATACTACCTTCTGGTCTCTGGCTTTTCTTTGATTGATCAATTATTAAAAAAATGTTCAAAAAATTGAATATTTTTGGGATCTCCAAAACCACATGAAGAATTTCAATAAGAAAGTAGATTTAAATTGTGTTTGTTGGGTTGATGAAAAACAATATACAGTCAGTTCCACTTTTACGGTACAAACTTTCAACGAAATTTAAGGCACAAAAAAATCTGAAATTAAGGCACAAAATTTGAATTTTTTTTTACAAATTATTTTACTAGAATCTGAATTTTGTACCTTAATTTGGGAATTTTTTTATACCAACAAATTTCTTTGAAGTTTGCTCCTTAAAAGTGGAACTGACTGTAAGTGATTATTATTTGAAGTTAATTGGTTTCTTTCTTTTTGTTGATTTTGCTTTTTTTTTTTTCAGTAATGTTCCAAATGAAAAATCCTGTTTCACTTTTTTTCCATAATCACAAAGAACCCTTTCCCAATTCACCTTGTTCAACAATTTTTATAGATTTGAAAAAATTTTTCTTTACAATTTACAAAACGAGATTTTTCATTTCAAATAACAAGGTACATCACTTTTTCAAATATTGAATTTTAATTTTTAATATTTGATTTTAATTATTTTTCAATATTTTTTAATATTTTTCTATATGTTTTAAAATGTTTTTTTAGATTTTAGAATGATAATACAATTAATTTTGTTCATTTATCAATAACCTGGAAATTTTATATGTATATTTATCTGAAAAAGGGTTTAAAACCCGTTTTACAAAATACCAAAACTTTACAATGATTTTTCAAAGTAGATTTTTTTTTCAAAAAGCTAAAACCTATAAATACTTTGATAAATTTTAATATTGTATCATCATTGTAATAAACTATTGCTATGGAAATCATTTGAAACCCCTTTCATGGGCTAATCAGATTACATATAAACATTTGAGATAATTATTAAAAAAATGTTTTTTGCTTGAAATATCAATAAAGGATTTGATTTGAATATTATTAATCGTGGCTTTGAAGATATTATGTATCAGCATGATATTATTAAAAAATTAAAGATATCATTGTTAAATTGTGAAAAATCTTATTTTTAAGATAAATCATGAAAAATCTAATAATTACATTGTCACAGGAAAATTGAAAAATTTTTTTTTATTAAAAAAATATATTTTGTTTCATTTTTTAAATTTTCAGTTTAATTTTTATTTTTTACAAGATTTTTAAAATTACTTTTTGACAAAAACCAACTAAAAAATACCATAGTGATAATATCTACCCATTCCAATTATAGACTGTATGTGTTACACAGAAAGTTATATTTAATTTACTTTTGTTATATTCAAATTGCTTCAATTATCCTCTTTCACTCTACACATTTCAGTCTGGTTTGCTTAAGATTTACCAAGAAAAGTTCAGTTTCTTGAAAAGATCGAATAGTGAACAAGCCCTGCAATTCATAGAATAATTTTTTACAGATTTTCACTTCTTGAAAGACCTAAAACCATCAGAAATAAAGGGAACTGAAACAATTAAAAAAGAAAATCTGAAAAGGTAAAAAGTCTAAAAAGGGATAAAATCTTATTGTGAACAATTCTAACCTGTGAAAAACTTGTGAAACTTTGTAAGAAAGGTCCTAATGGTAGAGATCTAATCAAACATCTCTTGAAGATTCATAATTTTTTTCATTATTAACAATCGAAATGATAGAGATATTATCTTTTTTTTTATCACTTTAGTTTTTTTTTTGCTGTGATTTTTTAACTTGGATTTGTTTTGAGGGATTCTTTTCAATCGTTTCTATAACTTTCGCATATTGGAAATCCTCCATAAGAAATGATCTAAATCCTCAATAATATTTTTGGGATTTTTTGATTTTAAACAGCAGGGGTAAAATTTATAGTTGTTTTCATTTACACAATAAGAATGTCTATTTAAACCATTGGTCAAAGATTAAAATTTCAAGAATGTTCCAAAAAACAATAAAAAAAGTCAATGAACAAAATATGGATTTCATATTAAAATATATAATAATTAAAAAAAAATATTTAAAAATGATATTTATATATATATTTTTTTTTAATTATTAATTATAATAAGGATAATTAACTGTTTACTTGGGTTTAGTGTTTGTTTAAAGTGTGGTGTATAGTTCTTTAGAAATTTAATTAAAATCTTTTTAAACGTAAATAAATTATTTTCATTACTATTGTTAATTTTTCAATATAATTTCTTTAAAAGAATATTTTGTTTATAGTTATTCATATTAATAAATTAAGATAATGTTTTTAATTTCTAAAAGTTCTTAAATATGTTTATTCTTCTTATAAAAATTCAATTATTATTTTTTTATTTCCATTTGATGTGTATTAATATTTATCTTTTAATTTTATCATCAATTGATATGCTGTAATTACAAATAAATAATTTTCAATTTATAATTCATAATTACATTTTTTTCATTCATTCTTTGATGTTTTTTTCTTTTACGATATATATTTATTTATTTTATCTTAATTTTTTGAAATTTACCTATTTTTATGATTTTCTTTTTCTTTTATTTCCTAAATATTATTGTTTTTTATTAAAGTACAGAATCAGATTTTAAATAAAAATGATTCCTTTATTTGAGTAATTTTTAAATAAAAATAAATTTCAAATACTATTTTAAAATCTAATTCAAATTACTATATGTATAATTATTCTTGATTAGGATTTCTATTTTCCTATAACTTGATTCATTTACTTTTTTCTTCGTTGTTTTTCCATTATTTTTTTCATTTCTTCTTTTTTACTTCTTCTTCTTCTCTTGATCCATTTATCACAATTTCTTATCTATTCACTTTTTTTGAAATTTGTATTGCTTATCTTGTGTAAATCATAAAATAAAAAATAATAATAGTAAATCAAATTTTCATTTTTTTTTTCTTCTCATAAATTCTTGATAATTACTTTTTATTTTATAATTTCAAATTTAAGTTGTTATATATTTATATATATATTTATTCATTTTAATTCTGTTTTTTTTTTTTTTCATGATTTCTTAAAATTTTTCAAAATAATAATTTTCCCCTTCTTTGTGATCTTCTTGAAATGACTTGAAGGATCTATTGAGTTTTAATTATAATAACAATGAAAAAAAATAAAAAATATAATAATAAGAATGAAATGTGATAATTTTTAGATAATCTCGAAAAAAAATAAAAAAAAAGCAAGTATACCTGGTGATTTTATATCCAATTCTATTTTTAATACATTTATTTATACAAATATCTATTTGTTAACTTTTTGTATGTAAGACTCTCAATTAATATATTCAAAAAAAAAAAACAAATAAAAACATTTAGAATAAAAATCACTTTTAAAGTAATTGAATGTTAAATTTCAGAAAAGTGAATTTTTAAAAAAAAGAAAACAGTAAAAATTAAAACAATGACGTTATTTGGGGATTTGTTCTTCATTTAATTATTTGTTTTTTGGTTGATTAAATATCTCAAATGTTTTGAAAATAGAAAAAAATGAAATTATAATCAAGCTATCATTTTTCTGTATTATATTTTTGTGTTTATGATATTAATCTTGTAATTCTTGTAATTTATAACAAAAATTTTCATGCCATGAATAATTTAAGAACATAATTTGGCAGACATTCTTAATAATACCTTTTGTATTTCTTTAGTTAAATTTTTTTCCCTCCATGAATAATGATCTGTTCCCTTGTCTTGAATTATTTATTCCTCTTCCCCTTCCTCTGCCGAAGCTTCTTCTAAAACCTCTTCCTCTTCCTCTTCCTCTCGCAAATATCCTTCCTCTTACAAGTCCTCTACCCCTTCCTCTACCACTTTCTTTTCTTCCATATGACTTTCCTTCAAATAGAATCTATAATTTATTATTCATTAAATATCAAAAAATCAAGAAATTATTTTGGAAATTATTTATTTAATAATATTTTAATTTTTTTTGAAATTAAAATCAATTCTTTTTATTGTTGCAAAATTTTTATAATTGATTTAATCAGACCCTTTCCCAAAAAAAAGGTTACAAAGCAATTTTTTAATTGAGTGAATTTTTTTCTTATTTTTTACGGGTGATGTGGTGCGGCAAAAAAAAATACTAAAGAAATTTTATTTGTAGATCAGAAATTGAATTTTTTTTATTTTGATGTTTATAGAAGTATTTGATTGTTTTAAAGTAATACATTATTTTTTTTAATTAAACAATGTAATTTTATTTTTTTTTTTAAGAAAGCTTTGATTACTTTTTTTAAAAATATTTTGTAAGATTTAAATGGTATTGATTATTTTTTTTTTTTAATTAAAAATTGGTATTTAAGGGTTTTTTTGAATTTTTTAGTTGAAAATTTTCCACTTTTTTTCAAAAAAAAACAAATTTGTGTTCTTTTTTAGTTAGGCTATGCAATCATTTCCACTATTTTTTTTTAAGTCATTAGAAATCAATTTTAATAACAGATATAGTTTTCTTGATAATATTATTAGAAAATACAAAGATATTAATGTAAACTCCTTCAAAAATTGTTACTCACCTGAAATAATAAATTGATATATATATATATATATATATATATATCACAGGTATGAAGATTTTTTTGATGTCATGAAACGCGTTGGCGCACGCGTGAGCTACGCCTAAAATTCGTTTACCCGATATATATATATATATATATATATATATATATGATTTTTTTTTTTGAAGGAAAAATAAAAACTCAAAAATAATTCTTCATTGAAAACAAAAAAATCAATAAAAGCAATAATAAAATAATGAAAATAATTGAAAGAATAATCCATTGTATTTTATTATTTTGATTGTAAAAAAAAAAAGAAATTTTGAAAAATTTTGAATTAAAATTTATTTTTATGTAATTAAATAATTTTGTAAAATAAAAATTTATGATCGATCACAAAAAAAAAAAGTATAAACAAAAAAGAAAATCAATTAAATACTAATCATTTTAATATCAAATTTATGGAAACTCTAATTTAAATCTTCTCTACATCTGGACTAACTATTTTAATTTTATCTTTATTGGTTCAGTACTGTTCAATTGTTATGATAAAGGTAATAAATATTTTAGAACATGTAAATATAATAAAGAAATAATATTATAATTCTTGAAAGTAATTTAAAAAGTGAAGGTGCTTATTACTTATGTTATGACATTTTTTGATTTTTTCCTTTAATTTAAATAAATGATTATTGTTTTAAAATGTAGCAAGGGGAAATTTGGGGCAAAAAGGTAAAAAAGTATTGTTTGAAAACAATTTTGTAAAAAAATAAATAATAAAAAAATGAAATTATTATTTTAACTATTGTCAATAAAGTTATTCCTAAGGAAATAATTGTGAATAAATTAGAAATACGCTAAGCTTTATGTAAAAAAATAGGAGTAAAACGGTTTTATTGTATCAAAAAAAAAAAAATTAACTAATATGATTTTCTTACTCATGTGTTGAAATATAACTCAAAAGCTGAAAAAAAACACTGATCACATTTTCCAAATTCGAAATTGTGATAAAAATTTTTTTTAAGTTAATAATTTTGAATTTTTTTTTGTGATCGTAAAAAAAAATATTATGGGGTGGTGTACGTAAACACTATAAATTAGATGAACCGATCTAATTTGGACTTGATAAAAAATTCTAATTTTGACGAATTTTTGAACTCATTGTGTGAATTATTTAAAAAAAAAATATTCATTTACCCAAGGTTTAAAGTGTCTACAATTTTATGTGTTTTAAACGGGTAACCCACTTTTATTGTTATCAAATTGTGCAAATATAAAATCAAAGAACAATATATGAAATTTTAACTCAAACCCCCCACTTAAATAGGAAATCACAAACTATTATTGTTTTCCAAGGCTTTTAAGTCTATTAAATCTTATACACGTACACACACACACACATATATATATATATATATATTTCGTTGTTTTTAGGTTTTTTCGTTTGCTTTTTTTCACTTCCCAGAAACGAAAAGTATGATTTCAAAAGAATCCGAGTACTTTTTCAAAAAAGAAAAAACGAAAACAACGAAAGAAACGAAAAAACATTAAAAAAACGCGAAAAAACGCGATTTTATACATCTTTTGTGTTTTTGAAACGAAAACTTGTATTACCTGTGATATATATATATATATATATATATATATATCCTTTAGTATTCAAGAGCAACCAATAATTAAATCCGTTTCATAATTCACTTTTAAATCATTCTACATATATGAAAACCTGATATTTTAAAAATTAAAAAAAATAAAACCAAAAACTAAAAAAAAGTGTGTAACAATTTTTAAAATGAGCATGACTTATTTTTTATTACTGAACTTTTCACTGAAAAAAAGTTAACAAAAAGATTTTTTACTAATAATTAAATTCATTTTAAAAAACATTACATAGTCTCAATTTTCTTAGTGATTATTTGTCTTTTTGAAGATATTTTTTTTTTTCCACATGATCTTTTTAAAAAAAAAAGAAAATTAAAAAAAAAAACAAAAATTTGATGAAATTAGAAAAAATGATTCTGAACTAAAAATTTCAAAATATTTTTGTGATAAGAATATGGGATAAAACCAAACAAAGCCACTTCCAATAACATTATAGAGTAAGTCAACATTTTTGAAAAATGGTTTTTTCGACTTTTTTAGAATAGTTGATCATTAAAAGATTATTATAAATGATCGATCTTTTTAGATCCAAACATTATTGTTATAAAATTACTCATTTGAATGATTGTTCATGATTTGAAAAACAAAATCAAAAAATAATTTTCTTGATAAGTCAAAGAATATTAATTGGTTTAAAGTTTTAAAAAGATTCGACGAATGCATATATAACATTACTTGCCAGTTTAAGAGAGAAAGATTATAAAAATATCTTTTTGAAAATATTTTTTTATCCTAAATCTTTTAATTTCCCTTTTATTTTATTTATTCTAAAAGTTGTTATACAAAAATTTCTGAAATAGAGTTTCTAAGGTTAATGAGTATCCTTTACAAAAGCTAAAAAGAGTTGAAATTAGATTTCTTTCATGTTTGCAAAAAGTGATCTTTGAGAATGAGTTTATGAAAATTGAAATAATTATATTGTTTGTTTATTTATTTAGAGTGGTCATGATTGAAATCTGGGATCTATAGAACTTAGGTAAAAACAATATTCCAAAACTTATATGTTGGATTTCAGAGATGTTTAAGACTTATGTTTGATAGTAGCTCGTAAGTATTTTTCTCTTTTATTATTTTTCCAATAATTTTCTTTTTGAGTTTTTTATTGTTTTACCTGAATTACCTTTTGAAGAGTTTTTTTTTTGAAATTTGAGATATTCAAGTTTGAAAAGGTCTTTCAACAACTCTAAATTCACTTTTTTATGGAACAGCCATTCCCATAACATGTAAAAACATCTTTTTGTTATTTTATATTTCTGTCTAATTTAATTCGATCAAATAAATTAATATTAAAAAAAAAAAAAATCAATAAATTCCTTTG
The DNA here is from genome assembly GCA_027625915.1 of Anaeramoeba flamelloides. NCBI lineage: Eukaryota > Anaeramoebidae > Anaeramoeba > Anaeramoeba flamelloides. Next base: position 1,417,424 of record JANTQA010000032.1, on the reverse strand, counting down.
AATTTTTAGCAAAAATAATCAATCCAACAAGTTGAAGGTATAAAAAATATAAATAAAAAAAAAAAATGTAAATTTAAGAATAATTTAAAAATGCTTACAGGTCCACGGCCATTTGTATCAGATTTTTTTTTTTCGTCGTGTTTTCGAAATAAATGACTAGAACTTCTTTTGGACTATTTATTCAGATAAAATATTTTTAACAATAAATTAAATTATAAAAAAAATAAGAAAGAAAATATAAAATTAGTTTTTTATTTCAGATTATGAAAAAAAAAACGAATTTTTTTAGTAATAAAATTTGAGAGAAATTCCAATTATTTTTATAATTGCTTCCAAAAAAATAGAAAAATTACCAAGCAATAATACATTAAAAAAATTAATTTTAAAGGTTTCATTTGTAATTATTTTAAATAAAAGAAAGTAGTGTTTTCAAAAATCAGTATATTTTGATTTTGAAAAAAATGTAAAAATATCAGTGATTTAAAAATTTTAATTTTTCCTTTTTTTTAAAAAATCAAATACTTTAAGGAATTTTTTTAACAGTTAAAAAATTTCATTATCTGTAAAATAACAAAACAAATTTACAACAAAGTATAAAAGCAACAAATTTCAATTTTTCAAAAAATTTGGATTTCGTCAAACTGTTTTTTTAAAAAAAAGAGTCTTACAAAAAAGTAAAGCCATTTCTAAATAAGTGAGTCTTGTTTTGAAAAAGCCACTCAACTTGTTCAGTTCACTCTTTGTAACAGCTTGAATGATACTTTTAAAAATATTTGTTAATATCTTTTATAAAATAACGTTTTCTGTCAAATAATTGAGAAACTTCAAAAGATCTATATTTCAGAACTATTATTTGACAAACTATTTTTTTCACAATTTTTGAAAACGAATGTATAACAAGATTAATTTTCGATGCACGATCTTTCATTTTGAAAAAAATTAGTTCAATATGGAGTGTCTCAATGTCCCTTATCTGCCGGGGATCGGCTATGAATGTTTTTCAAAATTTTGGCATGTTCAAATTCAACTCTAAGAGTGTTACAAATTTTGAAACCCGTTGATGATCCATTTCCAATGGATAAGGTATATTATAAGAGTAGTCTTGATTAAGCTATTTTCAAGAAATCAGGGGGGAGAGATTTATTTTTAAATATCTTTATTAAACTCAATTGTAATAAAAATATTTAAATATATATAATTATTAATAATTATTGTTTGTTTCTTAATAATAATTTAATTTGTTTATTAGTATGGCGTTACTTAAATAAAAGATATCAAAATTTCTGATCTTGATTTTGTATGATATTTTTATAGTGTATGAAAATTGGACATTATTTTTTTCTTTTTGATTGAAAAAATGGTTTTCAAAAGAGATTTTGTATCGAAAAAATTTTTCAATAGAATGGAAAACTTATAAGTGTATTTTATTATTTAACAATCATTTGTGTTCATTTCATATTGTCTTTTTTTTTTTTTCGAAATTGGACGTGCATTGTTTTCTCCAAAAAAAGCGTAATTTTTTGGAAATATTTTGAGGAATGTGTTTTCGAAAAAAACACAACAGAATGCTGATCCAATCAGTATTAATATTTTGCTCTATTTTGTATTGTCAATTTAAGGAATAGATCCACTAACAAAGAGTATTTTTTATGAAATGTAAAAAAAAAAAAAATGTGCCACACTTTTTTGAAAATACCTTATTTTTCAATTGTCTAGGTTTTTTGTGCATATTGGCATTTGGATCTGAAATGGGAAAAATAATTCGCCTATTTTTCGGTTTTTTTCTTTTTTTTAATTGTAAATTTTGAGTAATAAATTTAAATTACAGATTTCTTTTTCTTTTAGTTTGTTCATTTTTTCTGATATATATTGGGTTATTTATGGTGAAATAATAATTCTATTAAAAGGGATATTTCAGAATTGGAAAAAGGCAATGAATGGGGTGATATTTCATTACCTTTAAATTTGAAATCTTGGTATGGGAATTTCTTTTTTTGGAAACAATTGAAGATAACTTTTTTGATATTAATTCCTTGAAATAATATTTTTAGAGAGTTAGTTTCTTAATTCTTTTATTCATTTTTATAATTAATCAATCAAAAATTTTGACCAAATATGTTCAAATAAAGAAAAATAAATTTTTCTAAAATAATACACACCCACAAAAATCGGTTTCTTGTTTTTTAAAAGTTTTTTTAATAAATTGACCATTTTTGCGAGAAGATGGCCGATTTTGAATCAGTCGTATTCTCGTAAAAATGGTTATTTAATCCACGTTTCGACATGAGTTATTGTATTTAAAGCAAAAAGGGTTTTGTTCAAAATTAACAAATAAATTAGAACGGTAACAACAATCACAAAATTTTAAAAATTGAATTTCATTTTTTTATTTTTAAAGCATAAGGAATATTTCAGATAAATTTAAAACAAAAAGAATAAAATAAAATCGCATGTTTAGGACAACGAAATTTGCACAAAAGTTGGTTTAAATATGATAAAAAATCATTTAACATTGAAACAAAAAATGTATTATTTTGTTCATATTTACATTTGTGAATGGAGTAAATTACATTTGTTGCAATTATTTTTTTGAATTGGGAAAAAGTCTTCATGAAATTGAAGATGTATCTCCTGAGTTTGATTTCTTAAACACTTTGGTTGAAATTTCCCACAAGAACAATGTGAATTGAGATCTTGAATTTGTTTTTTTCGATTTGGTTATATTTATAAATGAAAAAAATTAAAAGTTAAAAAAAATGCTTTTAAAAAACAGATAATTTTTTCCTTATGAAACACGATGTTATTAGATCATTGGGTATGTTATTTATAATCGTTTTTGCAAGAATAGTCATTTATAATTTTTTCAAAAACTTTAAAAAATTTTGATACCAATTGTGTGCAGGTGTATTCGAATGAAAAAAAAAAATAAAAACTTAAAAATTTTGTGAAAGGCTTACAAAGGAAAATACAGTGATCAAAATAATGCGTACACTACGACTATAATCTGTGTTTCGAAATATAATCAGTGTTTTTTTTTTTCCTTGTTCTAATAGAACACCCAATCAACTACCCAATAGTATATCTAAGTTCCAATCAATTTTGAAAGTAAACTCCTTGATATTTTCAGTAAAATTTAAATTATTAATGCAAATAGTTGAAAATTTTCCATAATATTCGAAATTTTCTTGCATTTTTTGGTTTTTTTGTTATTGAAAATTTTTCTTAACTATTTTCTCTATTTTTTGAGATAAATTTTCCAATTTGATCCTTCGTTTTATTAATTTGTTTTTAAATATTAGAACTTTAAGAAACCAATACCATATTTAATTAGGGTTTATTGTCGGTTTCTTTGATGGGTTGATGTATAGGTTTTCTATAACAAAAAAAAAAACACGCTTTTTATTTTGAAACACGGATTAAACTTTTCTTCACGCTTTATTTTGACAACAGTAAATAAAATATAGTTGTTTTAAAAAAAGTGCACTAAAAGTTTTTTAAAGTTGCCCAAACTTGGTAAAGCTGGTGAGTTTACACAGATTGAAGCACCTCTTATAAAACTTATGTCCATCACTTTTTGTTTACAGTTGTATTGTTTTTGCTTTGGTTCATTCTAAAAAACTGAGACAAAAATAGTTTGTCAAATAAAAGTTCTGAAATATAGATCTTTTGAAGTTTCTCAATTATTCGACAAAGTAACGTTATTTTATAAAAGATATTAACAAATGTTTTTAAAAGTCTCACTCGAACTGTTACAAAGAGTGAACTGAACAATTTGAGTGGCTTTTTCAAAACAAGACTCATTTTTTTAGAAATGGCTTTACTTTTTTGTAAGACTCTGTTTTTTCAAAAAATAGTTTGACGAAATCCAAATTTTTTGAAAAATTGAAATTTGTTGCTTTTATACTTTGTTGTCAATTTGTTTTGTGAAAATATAGACAACAAAATTTTTTAGCTGTGAAAAAAATTCCTTAAAGTATTTGATTTTTCAAAAAAAAGGAAAAAAAAAATTAATAGTTAATTGAAAGATTCTTCTGAAGTAAATAAAAAAGAAATGTTTTTGATTATTTTTGTAAACCTCAGATTTGTTATCCCAAGAAGAGAACGTTTTCATTTATTAAATGTGTTTTTCTTGTCAGGCCCATAGAATTTCTTTCAATTGGTGGTCGAACAACCCAAATTTTAGAAAAGGTTGTTGAGTACAAATTTGAAACAAAAAAAAAAAAAAAAAAAAGAATTAAATCCAAGATTGAAAAAAGAAAAAATCACGAACACTATATCTTTCTTCGTTACCTCTTCTTTGTCCTCTAGTGCTAGTTCTTTGCCCTCTAATGCTAGTTCTTTCCTCATCCACTCTTCTTTTACCTCTTCCAAAGGATTTGATGACAAGTTTTTTTCTGGTACTTGGTCGTGCAAGTCTTGGTGTTCTGGATCTTGTTCTCGAACCTTTTCGAATGACTATGTTGTTGTTTGCGATTGTCACGAATCTGTTGTAATCTCTCGTTCTTCTTGAATTATCGCGATCGCTCCTTCTTGCAAGGTACTTTGTATTTGGTGTTCTTGAGTATGGCCTTCTTCCCCTTCCGCGTTCCCTTCTTTCCCTTCCCCGTTCACTTCCGCGTCTCCTTATTCGTACACGATATCTTTTTTTATTGTTTCGAAAGTGTGAATTGTTGCTTTTTTCTTTGTTTTCTTCTCGAATAAGTGTGTCAATGACACTAGTGAGATGGTTATTTCTTTCTTCGTCGTCAGAAGACATAATAATAAGAAATTGATTATTTATTGTTGTATAAATAAAGGTTAAAAAAAATGAGTTTTTATCGCCTTATGATTACCATTTTTTTATGGCTACTTCTCAAATCAAGTACTAAATAATTTTTCAGAATTTAACACTTTAATAGTTCAAGGTTGGGAGTAATTATAGTTTAAGATTAATTTTGAGTCTTTTAATCTTCTGAAATTATAGGTATTTTTTTGTGGAACTATTAAAAACCACCTTCTTTTCGAAGATTTCAAACTTTTCTGTAAGTGAAATGTTTTAAATCCTTATTAGTATTTAGAGTTGGAGTTGGAATTGAATTTAAATTGTATCTTAAATATTTGTTTACCCTTAACAAAGATAACGATTAAATAGAAATAAAATATTTCAAATATATTGTTATAAAATAATTAAGAACTTTTGCTTTTAGTTTTAAGGTACTCTAACTTGAATTTATTTTTTATTCCCAAAGGTAGTAGAGTAATTAATTACAACAAGAGACCAATTAAACCCCAAAAATAACACCTTCCAATACTTCGAATAATACGTTATAATTTTTTCAAAGAGTTGATTTTTCCCAATGAAATTTTAGTCAAAAGATCTTAACCTTTTTTGTTTGGATTTTTTGGATCTAAAAAAGAAAATGAAAAATTTGAAAAAAACATTTTTATTTGAAGGAAATATCATTTTTAGTAATTCTGAGAGTTTATATGAACATAAAAACTTGAATCATTACTGTTCATTATAAAATTAAAAGATCAAAATTTTCCTTCAGCTTTTTAAAAAAAAGTCACTAAAGAATTAAAATAAATCATCAAAAATCCCCAATTCTAAAAGGGGGATTAATTATTTTGGTTTCTTTTAAGAAAATTAAAATTTCCAAAGGTAGCATGATTTATAAAATCTTTTTTTGGAAAGTTGAATTAAATTTTTGTTCAATTTATTTTACAACAAATAGTAATATTCTTTTAAAAATACAAGAAAAATAAATCAAATATTGAAACCTTGAAGATCAGAAAAAATTGATAATTTATTTTATATACAAATATTTATTGAATTTCAAGAAATTTAAAAGATTAAGTGAATTCCTTTTTCAAATACTAAGTGTATAAACAAGCAACAATTTATATTAAAATCAGTTATTTGATAATATTAATTATTTTTTATTAGAATTATTTATTTGAATTCATTATGTTTGTTTGAAAATGTTTAAAAATTCAAAAATAATAATAAAATACATGGTTTCATTTAATTATTGGGCACTGATTTCCTTTTTGGAAGAATTAAGATTGGGTCATTAAATGTTGATTATAAATAATCAAATTAAAAAGTATTTCTTTAGGTATTGTGTTGATTTTTCTAAGTTTTAAAAACATTTTTTGGGGGATTTTTTTATATCAATTATTTGGTTTTTTTTCTTTGATTTTTATGATGAAAAAAAAGAATAAATTGTTTGACAACAGATCTTTCTATCACATCAATTATATTTTTTAAAAGTTTAAAATAAGTATTGTAATTTTTTTGAAATTAAGTAGATTTGTATATACTGATTTCTTTTAAAACTGTGTGGTTTAATTTTTATACTAACTTTTGGTACGGCCTCTTTATAAATCATAAGATTTCTTTCTTCTTTCAAAGAAAATAATTTTTGGAATATGTAATTCAGTAATATGTTCGATACCGATAAATTCTAAAAAATTTCAAAAAATTTTGAGTTCAATTTCAATTTTTATAAATCTTAGAACTGTTTCTTATCAAACAATCCTTGAAAAGAATGTTTTGAAGAACAAATAATTTTACAGAGCTTCTTAACACTTGACTTCATAAAATGCTTTATTCAAACCTTGAGCCTAATAATTTCAAAAAGGAAAATCAAGTAAAAATATTTTCCAAACTTAAATTGCAATTTATCAGTATTTGAACTTTTCATAAATTAGAAAAATGGGATCATACTTTGAAACACAATAATTAATTTTGGGAAAGAGTATTAAACGTAAGTTTGATTTTGTGGTGATCAAATTTTCATGGAGTTTTTCGATTTCAAGACGCGGTAAATTTTTTTTGACTTATCTATTAAATTTTTTTGAAGATTTTTTTTAGTTTACTGTTCCCTTAAACTTGTGAAGATTGAATGGTATATTTCTTCTTAAAATTTTATTTCAAAACTGTTTCACGTGGTTTTGGTTCAAATATGGAAATGTTTTGGTGTGACTAGAAAGAGTAAAATAAAGTAAAATGTTTTGTTATTTTAAATTATTTCGAAAAAGCTAAACGAAAGAACCAATTGAAAATACACAATTTCTCAACACTTTCCAACAAATTTCTTCTTTTTCCAATAAAAAAATGAAAATTTCACGAAACATTTTTTCCTTTGCAATTGAGAATACTGTGAACCTATAACTAATATTTAACACAAAACAATTTTTTATTGTAATTTTATGTGGTTACTTGAGAAATATTCACAAATCATAAAAATCATTTTTTGGCTTTTTAATTCTAAAACTTATCATGTCCTACGAAATTTCTGATGAAGAAAAATTAAAGATTGCAGTTCACTTCATGTTATCTTCGCCACCAGGTGAAATTAATGAAGTTCTTACTGGTATTTTTTTTTTTTTTTTTTTTTTTTTGTAAAAAATTTCTTTTTAATCAACAAAAACTTTTTTATTTTTCTTTTTTTTCTTTTACTTGTAAAAATTTTAGATGTGAGAGTACTTCTTGATAACGACAATTTACTTAACCAAACCGCACTCTCAGCATTCCGTGAATATAACAAATCACAAATGTTTGCAACTGAACTCCCAGAACTTGACTATCCACTTCTTATTACTGAATATGGTGAACTTTCTCCAAACACCTATTTAGATCCAAGATCGAAACGTGTATATTCTTTTGATCATATCCAACAAACCTTCTCAGGTGAATTTAGAGAAGCAGAAAACTCTGAAATTTTTTCAGCAGTAGAAGACTATCGATCAGCCATTGACATGGCGATTAACCAATACGTTTTTGAATATTTTGCAGACCACTCAGCTACTGTCTATGAACAAAAAGGAAAGGAGATCGTAATCTGTATTTCTGCTAAAAAATACTCTCCTCAAAATTACTGGTAAACTTATCCCTTTTTCTTTGTTTGTTGTTTTGGCTTTGTTTTTTTTTTTTTTCTCCTTTTTTTAAAGGGAAAATTTTTTTTTATAAAAAAAAACTTTTTTGTTCTTTGTTTTGCTTTGTTTTTTATTTTTTTTTTTATTAATTTTTTAATTTTTTTTTTTATTTTTATTTTTATTTTTATTCTTTTTTTTTTTTTATTCTTATTTTTTTTCTTTTTAATTTTTTTTGCAAAAAGGAATGGAACCTGGAGATCTGTTTGGAAAATAAACATTAAAAATGGTAAAACTAAGATGAAAGGAACAATCAAGACCTTAGTTCATCTTTATGAAGCTGGTAATGTCCAATTAAATACATTAAAAGAAGAATCAGTAGACGTCACAGTATCTGTAAGGATTTTACACATTTTTTTTTTTTTCTTTTCCTTTTTGTTTTCTCTTTTTTTGTTTGTTTTACTTTTCTGGCAGCCTCTCTTTATACTTAACTTTTTATTGAAATAATTTTTTATGAACTTTTCAATTCTTTAAAGGATCCTGAAAGCACTGGAACTTCAATTGCTAAAGCAATTTTTGAAACAGAACACAAATACCAAAAAGCATTACAACTCAATTACTTAGAAATGGGAGACACAACATTCAAAAGCCTTAGAAGAAAATTACCAATCACAGGTGAAAAAGTTAACTTTTATAACATTTACTCCAAAAAGATTATTGGTGAAACTTCAAGTGGTAAAAAATAAGTTAAATATTTGCTTATTAACAAAAAAATCAGAGTCCAATCCCTTCATTTTTTTTTTAATTTCAATTTCTTTTTACGATTCTTATCCTTTTTTTTTTTTCAAACTACTTTTAATTATCTACATCTTAAAAAAATTAAACAAACCTGATCGTTTTTTATTGGTTACTGATTAAAACGAAAAAGGATCTTCTAAATATTGTTTTTTTTTTTTTATTTTTCATACCTCTTTCTTTTATTATGGTGGTTGTCAGCCCTTCAATTAATTTTTTAAATAAAAATTAAATTTCACTTTAATTTTTACTTTTTCTTCACCCCTTTTTGAATTGTTTTTTTGTTATTCAATTAATATCTTTTTGAACCCCATCCAAATAAATAATATTAAGAATTAACGAACACATCAACCAAATCAAATTGAAATATTTAATCTTTTATACTTTTTACCTTTTCCAAATTCCCCCTTTTCAAGTTGTTTAGGTTCCTTCGGTTCCTTCGGTTCCTCACCTTTTTGTTTTTGTAGGTGTTTTGGAGGAGGTAAAAGGAATAAACAATCATTATAAGAATTGGTAGACTTGGTCATGACAAACCTAACTAAACTTGGTCATGATCAGATCTTCAACGAATTCTAAAGGACACTTCGAAAACCAAATCTTATTCTTAAAACCTCACCACTTTATAGATTCAACGCATCTATAAAGTTCTAAATTAAAACTTAATAAAGTGGCCTATTTCATTTGATCTATAGTTGAACAAATATTTAGATCTCTTTATTAAAACAAATTATGGTGGTGATCCAAAAAATTTCGATATAAAAGGAAACAACCACAAACCCATTCAACACTTGGGGTACAAAAAAAAACTTTGAAGTTAGAAGTTTTTACTTTTTTTTATTATTTTTTTTTTATTTTCTTTCATTTCTTATTTTTTGATATTTTCTTTTACTTTTTCTTGTCATTTTTTAGAAATAATTTTTTTTTCATTATTTAAAGATTAACTATCCTATAAGATATAATCTTTTCTACATTATAGCTTGGATAAAAAACTCTAAAATCAAGTTTAGAGTTTCAGGGAGTGCCGTGGAGTGCCTAGCTTTTCCAAAATTCAAAAGAATAGAGAAAAATCTAAGATTTTTCTCAATTCTTTTAAGTTCTGGAAAAGCTAACGGCGGTTTCTTTAATTTAAGAAATTAAAAGAAAATTTATTGAATTTTTCTTTTTATTTGTGAAATTAAAAAAAAAAACTAAAGGAGGTTTTTTTGAGGTTTTCTATTTTATTTGTGAAGTGTTCTAGGTTTTTTTTTACTTTAGAAATAAACCGAAAATTTATTAACATTTTCTGTTTATTTCTAAAGTAAAAAAACCTAAAGAAAATCTATTGATTTTTCAAATAAATATAAAACTCAAAAAAACCTAACGAAAATCTCTCTATTTATCAAATAAACAGAAAACTCAAGAAAACCTAAAAGGAAGTCGCTTAGAGTGAATAGTTTTATCACAAAAAAAAAAGAATTGAGTAAAAACTTTGGTTTTACTGGATGGTTTTCATTTCTGGAAAACCTAACGAAAGTGTTAATGAAGTGTCTTCATTTGCCTAGGTTTCTTTAATTTAAGAAATTAACGAAAATTTCTGAAAAAAGTTGGTTTATTTCAAAAATTAAAAAAACCTAAAGTCAAATAGAAAGTAATTTTGTTGAATTACCTTTCTTCAAAAATAAATAAATTTGAAATAATTTTCAAAACTAATTGATACAATTGTGAAGGAAAAAATCGAAATCAATAATTTTTAATTATAGTACAAACCCTTTTTTAAAAAAATGAACAACAAAAAATTTTTCAAATGATAACTTAAAAATTCTTGCATGTATTAATTAGAACTATTTTATATATAGTTTTTAATAGATATTATTTGTAAAATTTTTTTAAACAACCTTAAAAAAATAGAGTAATTAAAAAAGTGAAAAAAAAAATGTTTTCAAAAGACTCCAATAAACTTTTTTGTCAAATTTGTAAAAAAAAATTTAAGGGATTGTTTCTTGATGAAAACAGAACAAAATATAAAAATATTTAATTGATGATATTATTTGATTACATATTGTGTATATTAAACATTTCAAAACGTTAAAAAATAATCAAAAAACTAGTAAAATATTTTTTTTTCACTGAGATCAAATTTTATTTTATTTGTTTTTAAAAAATCAATTATTTTCAATTTTATTTCTTACAATCGGAAAAGATTTAACTTGACAAATGTACATTTTCATAAACAATTTTACCTTTAATAACCATTATTTTAATAACTATTACTGTTAGAGCTCACGCATTCTTTCCTGTCAATATCTATCTCAGTGACCATTGAATCATTCCATTGAAACTGCATAAGCTATTTCCAATAAAGTGGGGCAAATTAATTTTAAAATATATCTTTTAAATCCAATCTTCAAAAAAGTATTTCAATTTCCAAAACCATTAACAACCATTGATTGATTTTTTATAATAATTCAATTTGTTTCTTATTATAGTATTAAATAAATATAATATATAAAATTTTCTGCTCTCGATTTTATCGGGTATTTTTTAGGTGTGAAAATTTGTGTTGATTATCTTCTTTTTGATTGAAAAAACCGTTTCCATAACTTGTTTAATCTTAAAAAAATTTCAACTAGAATTGATAACACATAACTGCATTTTATTGTTTAAAAAATCATTTTTACCATTTACATGTTTCCAGTTTTTCATTAAAATTGGTTGCACGTTGTATTCACCAAAAAAAGTGTTATATTTTTTTTTCATTTGTGGGAAATATTTCAAAGAAAAAATTTTGAAATAAATACCTTAACCTTTTATTCAATTGATATTAATATTAAACTTAATTTAGTAATGTCAATTAATAAATACTTTGACTAACAAAGAGTATTTTTTATCAAATGTAAAAAAAAATGTCCCATTTTTTTGGAAATACCTTATGAAATAACAATTTTTATTTTTATTTATTTTTATTAATATTCTTATTTTTCTTGAAGAGATGGAATTCAACAGAATTAATCCAATTTAAAATTACTGGTTTTTTTCATCAGTTATTTCTTCAACAACAATATATTCAAATAATCTTCATTGCCGTTTTTTTTCCACGTATTTTTTATTAATAATATGCGCGATTTAGTTTTTTCCTTTTTTTTTTTTTGGAAATATTTCAACATACGTATTTTGATGTAAACACAATAAACTTTGATTCTATCAGTATTAATATTTTTCTTTATTTGTTTATAATAAGTTATAAATAAAAAGAAGGAATCTTTGGTTCATGGGTAGAGTATTTTATTAGTAGTATATAAATAAAAAATCCAACTAAAACAATATTTTATAAATCTAAAAAAAAAAAATTGATTATTTTTACAAATACCTTGTAAGATTACGGAGCAAAACAATAATTGATAATTACCATTAAAAGGAGTGAAAAACAAAATTTAATTAACATTAAAAAATCAAGTTAAATTAAATTTTGTCTAACTAGTTTGAAAGAAACAATATTTATCTTGTCATTTGTTCAAGATCCGGATTCTTGATTAAAATTTTGAAACACAAATTACTAAATCTGTAGAATTCCGTAGAGTTCCATCAAGTACCCCCAAATGTCTAACTTTTTTCAAATTTGTAAAAAAATGAGGAAAATCCCCGATCTTAATCAATTCTTTTAAATCCAGAAAAAGAAAAAAGAGGATTTTGATGTCTACTATTATTTTTGAATTAAAAAATGAAAAATTTTAGTTCGCATCCCAAATTATTTTTCTGCTTTATAAGTTGAAGAAAATCCAAAGAAATTTACAATATCTTTAGAAATAATTTTTTTAGACAATAATATAAACTTGCTTAGTTAACTTTAAGACAAAATTTTTAGGCTGCCATTTTGGATGTAGCAGTAATAAATAATATCCATTTTGGAAATTGAAATAAAAATTTTCATATATTATTTCAAAAAGAATGGTATAAGAAACAAAACGAAAATATATAAAAAATTCTATTTATTTCAAAAAGTAAAAAAAAAACCTTGGAAATGGAAATAATAATAATAAGGAATTTTTTTCACCATTTCAGTTTTATTTGACAAGTGCAACATTTTCAAAACATTTGTTATTATCTATCAAACAAAATATCTCCAAGTTGAATTAAACTAAAATTCCTTCATCAGTATATTTGGAATTTCTTACCCGAAAAACACCTTCTTTTCTTGACTAGAGACTTTTAAAAAAAGTGGCTATACTAACAACAATAAATACAATAGCTCCATAGATTTCAAATTCTGTGATTTTGGTTTTATTGTGAGTAAAATCTATTATTTAAGATGAAATGGTAAGGAATGAATTAATTTTATGTCTAACTTTTTTTTCTCAATTTTATTTTTTTGTTCTAGTGTAGTATTATATGCATATAGAAATACTTTTTAATTTGATTATTTTTCATCTATAATTAAGAACCCAATCTTAATTTTTCTAGTGAGTCGTTAATAATAGCCCAATGATTAAATTTATCAATAGACTTTAAAATTATTTCTCAATTTTTTTTTATTTGCATACAAATAAAACAAATTCAAATTAATAATTCTCATAAAAAAAAAAATAAAAATAAATTCATAACTTCAAGTAACTGATTTTAATAATGGTTAGTTATTTGGTTAAACTCTTAATATTTGAAAAAAGAATATTACCTAATCATTTAAATTTTAAGAAATTCAATCAATATAAGAAGATAAAAAATATGATCAATTATTATGGATCTTCAACGCTTTAATTATGGAAAACAGTTTACTGTTGAGAGAAAAATGTTGGACACAGAAAAATGGTTGGACAGCATTTTTAATTGGGAAAATTAGTAAAATTGAAAATCAAATCCTATTGATAACAAGGTGACTTTTATATAAATCCGGGTTTAAAGGTGTTATAAGTTCATTAAACTGTGGTTTGTGCAGAATACTCATTTGAATGGTTTATAACTAAAGTAGATCATGATATTTTAACAAAAATCCTAGTTTTAGTAAAGTTTACTATTAATTCTGAAAATGGTAATTTTTAAACTTGCTTTAGATTATAAGAGATAAGGTTTTGAAACAGTAGAATTACATTAATCGTTATTTTATAAAGTAGAATATTGTTATTTTCTTTAGTTATTTCACAAATGATTGAAATTAAAAATCATTTTCAGTAAGGTTCCCAATTAAAATTGCTGTCCAACCATTTTTGGTGTCCAACATTTTTCTCTCAACAGTTAATTTTATTTTTAAAATAAGATTCAAGTTTTGAAGCTATTTGTTCATAAAAAGCACCCTAAATCACTAAAAGTGAGATTTACTGAAAATAAAGATGTTTTTTACATTTTTTTCTTTTTCTAAATTTATCCTAAAATTCAATCAAAAGGATCAGTACTTTTGACTGAAAATTTAATTTAGAAAAATGAACTTCTGTGAAAAAATGATAACTCATTCGTTTAAAGTTGCTGATGGAGTTTGTTTTTCAGGTTTAATCACACACTTTATTAATAATTACTTTCTTACTTTTTTGGAAAAAAAATAAATCAGATTCCAAGTGCCTCCAAAGAACAATTTTGTGAAAATGATCAAATGTATCTATCCAAAGAAATGGTTTCCTTTCAAACAAACTGAGATAGTTGTGATATTTTGTAAATTAGAAATCTATTTTGAAAAAGGTAAACTCAAGAAAACCAAATTTTTTGATAACAAATTTAAAATTTCAAAATAAAAAAAAAAGTAAAATAAGATGTGTTAGATATCACTTTTAATTTTTGGGAAGCCAAAGTCACAATATGTTTCAAAACATAAGTTATCAAGAAAAATAAACCATTTACATTTCCTGAATGCTCAATATTTCACTTTAAAAAATCTCGTCACTTTAACTAAGCTTATCACTTTTATAACACAGTTTCCCTTTAATAATTGTTGGAAAGTATATGAAAGCTTTAAAAATTGCCTGAAAGTGTTTGTAAGCTTGAAAAGGATAAAAGGTTGATCAAAGTCATGATATTTTTTGTTGGGTTGAAAATAATTAACAATCATTTTTTTGATTTGTTTGTAAAAAAAAAAAAAATTTCCTATCAAAACATCTTTATTCATTCTCATAACTTTAAACGTTTACTGTCAAAGTTAATCTGAAAACAATTTCCAAACCGTTTCAGAATAAATTACAACAAGTCTTGTGCAAGAATGTATCCAATTTCTAAATGGATAAACGGGATATTTTATTTGGAATATGGCACAACAATACAAGAACACACGCTTTACTTGGGTTCTACCAATGACATTTCAGCAAGGCAATTAAAAAACTTGTAAATTACAAATTTTTTTTTTTTTTTCTCATTGGGGCTGAAAAGAAGGTTAATTTAAAAAAATCACTTTCGTAAATAATTTTTTTGATTTTTTACCTTTACACAAAATTTTTTTTAATAAACAAAGAACTTTATTGTCTTACCCAAAAGACTCACAAGAAATAAAAACAACAACATTTTCGATAAATTTGTCATTTGATAATGAGAATTGTTTTGGGTTTGTGTATCATGATCAGGAATCTTACAATCCCATTTCGTGTGACAAAAGCACTTCACTTTCAACCAACGAAAATCTGGAAAGAAACCAAAAGATTAAAAACAAAACCAAAACCAGTAAGAAAACCAAAAAAAAAAATGAAAACGATTGGGAAAAAGACAAAATCCAAATCATCCAACCATTTGAACTATTTTCTTCTGCAACTGAAAGTGAGTCTTCTTTTGTTAGCTTTCTAGATTCCTCACAAGATGTGTCTGTCAAAACCTACAATTTATTTTCAGAGAATCATTCCAATTCAAAAGAATTTTCACAAACAGGGCCAAATACAGAAACGGATATGAAACAAACACAAACACAAGAAGAAGTCCAAAAACAAAACCAAAAGCAAGAGTATTCAGGAAGATCATTAATAATCCTTTCCCCATATGGTTGCTATTCAATTTTTCGTGAATTTCTAGTTGAAATAGCTGATGATGTCTTTAATGATCCAAGCAGGATCAATTATTGGTCAAATTTCATCTCGACAAGGTGGCCCAAGCAAATCCATTTAGGCAAAGTGTGCCACGACTTCAAATTAACGGACACAGTCAACTTATCTGTCTTTATTCCAGGTAAACCTGAAACCATTTTTGATCACTATGACGAAATATGCTGGACAAAGGGCTATTATGGGCTAGGGATCGATCTGTATTCCATTTTTTCGTCAAATTTAGAAAAGCTCTGGCAGATATACCAAATCATCTTAATGGGGCGACCTTTGGTCATTTTTGCACCAAATACAAAAACCTGCTCGTCAATTACTCTTGCACTCTCTAGCCTAATTTACCCTTTCAAATACGATGGCGAAGTCATTCCTTATTTAACCAGGAACGATTCAAATTATAAAAAGATTTTAAAATTCAATTCTGAAAAGTCTTTTTATTTCAATTCAAAAAAAAATAGCCAATTCTCTTCAAATTCCTTTATAATCGGAACTACAGATCTTTCATTAAAAAAATCACTATTTTCAGATTGGACTAATTTTTTATATATCGGCTTGGATCAAGAAAGTGCTTTGTAAGTGTTTTTGAATGCTCTCATATTTTTTTTTTTTTGGTTCTTTTTTTTTTTTTATATATATATATATTCAATAACCAAAAAAATACAACCAAAAACCAAAATAATAAAGCCAGTAAAGAAAAAAAAAGAAATACACTTCAACCAAGAAAATTAAAGTTATTTCACAAATTCTAAAAGAATGATAAATTTCAAATACTGTTGTCAAAATAATGCGTGCCGAAAAGTTTAATATGTGTATCAAAATAAAAAGTGTGTCTTTTTGTTATAGAAGGCCTATACATCAACCGATCAAATAAACTGACAATAAAACCCAAATAAATATGGCATAGGTTTCCTCAAGTTCTATTATTTAAAAATAAATTCCAAAAATGAAGGATCTAATTATAAAATTTATCTCAAAAAATAGAGTTAATTTTTAATGAAAATTTGTTATGACCAATAAATTTCAAAAAAATTGATAAAATTACCAAATATTTTCAACAAATTGTATTCCTAATATAAAAATATCAAGGAAATGGCCTTCAAAATTGAGTTTAACTTCGGTACACTACTGGGTAACGACTTGGATGCTTCATTGGAACAAAAATAAAAAAAAAGGCGCGGATTATATTTTGAAACACGAATTATAGTTGTTGAGAACGCATTGTTTTGATCACTGTAATTTGACCATTTTTTTTTTTTACGCTCAACTCTTACTCTATTCAATCTTATTGAATAATTTCAAAAGTAATTCAATTTAAAAACATCCAGATGTTAAATTCGAATTAAACAAAATTTCAAAATTTACCCAAAAATTCAAATAGAAATATTCAAATTGATGGGATATTTTGCCCTTTTATTTGGTTTGTAAAGATAACTTTTTATTATTTTAACTCCTTGGTAAAAAACATGATTATTGGAAATTCAAAGTAAATATTTTTCATTTATTAATCAGAAAATAATTTTATATCGTGAGATTAGTAATTATAAGGATTGACGAGTCAGGCGCAACTAAATTGAAACTTGATTGATTTATTTTTAAGGAAAGAATAACTTACTATTTATTTCAAATGGAGCAGACATAAAAACAAAAAAAAATAATTTAGAACTAAAAAAAGAAAAGTAGAAAAGAAGAAAAGAAGTAAATATTAAGTGTTTAAATGCAAATAAAAGCCACGTAGAACCTTTCAACCCAGTGGAAAATATTCACTTTTTTCACTTTGTCAATTATTTTTCATTTAAGAATATAAATGTTCCATCATTTATATAATTATTTTTTATTCTTTAAATTTAATATACGATAAAAAAAAATCCCAGTACATCATGGCCGGACTCATCGTATCTTTCCCAGTGAACCAACTACCAGAGAAAGACTTAAAGTGAATTTGAATCAAAATCATTACACTTTATCTCTTCTTACATCTTCCATTTACATAATTATTTTTTCCTTTTCATCTTTAATAATTGAAGAAAAAAAAAAAAAAAATAGAAAAAAGGAGAAGAAAGAACCCAAAAATAAAAACAAATATAGTTCAAAAAAGAAATGATGTTTTGGAGAAAAGAAGTATTTTTGTAGAAAATATCCTTATGTTTATATGATATGTTATAAACTTTAATTCTTTCAAAATGTGCCCATCATTTTTTTCAAATATCAAATATTTTTTATAAATAACCCTTGAAGAATAAATAAGAGCTTAATAAAATAGAATAATACACATTAGAGAATAGTTGATATCATTATGAAATACATCTTATAAATTAATATATTTTTTTAAACAATGAAAAAACTAAGATTCAAAGTGTCACATTGAAAAATAACAAAGATGCTCAGTTTGATCTTCAATTTAAGATCGAAGAAAATCACGATAGAAATAATGAATATACTTTTTCTAAAATCATTCTCAATGTTTCAATAATATTAGAATAACAGGCTTTACTTTACCAAGTGACTAAGGATCTTTTTTTTAAAAAAAATTGCAAATGAATTATTCTCAAAAAAACATCAAAAAAAAAAAAAAAAAATGAAAAATAAAGAAAAAAGGGAAAAAGTTTTCAATTTGAGAAAATTTCCAAAATTAATTTTTTCTTCTAATATCCATTCAAACCTTTTAAACACACACACTTTTTCCATTATAATCGTGTATCTTTGACTGTACAATAGTTTAAAAAGACAAAACAGTTGATGTGAATCACACGATAAATTCAAAAGATGGAAATTTAAAATAATACATTTTGACAAACTTAGAGATCATCAAGGATTTAATTTCTGTATTCGAGTTTTGATTTTTTAGAAACAGAATTACATAAGGAATTAATAACATTAAAAAAAAAAACATGATATGAAAAAATTAAAAACAAAAAAAAGAAATAAAACAACTTTCAGAATCGTTAATTATTATCTATATCTATTTACAAAATTATATAATTTTTTATTTTATATATATATATATATATATATATATATATTCTCATTTTTTTTTCTTCTCCACACTTTTAGCCATTTAAAAATAAATAATAGAAATATAAGACTCATCTCAACTAATAAAACATTTCAAAAATTGATTATGAAATCAAAATCGCTTATAATACCTGACAAAAAATTAATTAAAAAACTAAAAAAAAAAAACAAACTAATCAACATTAAAAAAGATTCTCGCTATAAAACAAATCTTATCAGACAACATTTTTTTACGATCACTTCACAATTCTTGACCACCTTTGAGTTATATTTTAACACGTTGATTCCAGAGTTAAATGAAATTAAACCATTTTTCACGAATGTATTAATCAAAGGATTTAGCGAAAAAAAATTTATTAAAAAATTAAAAGGATATCAGCTGGGTAAACATTTTAATCGCAAATTAATCACAAATTATGAATACTTATTTCGCAAATTAATTCACACAAGTACATTCATGAGGTGGTACCATGATCAACAGCAAAAAAGTGGCATTCTTTATTATAAATTGTATAGACAGACAATTTTACAAATAAAATTAAACGAGGTACTTCCAAAAGAAACGGAAATTGAAATAATTGATCTCTTCTTTCGGATGTCAAAAGAATTAAGCACAGCAATTAGGCTACACGACCATCGGCTATTTAATAAATCAATCGAATTAATGCAACAAGCCATTCTTTTACTTCCCAAAGAGCTTCAGTCAAATCTCAAGGGTAAAATTGAACAAGCGAACCATAGAATGAAAAAAAGGCAAAAAAAGCTCATGAAAAAAAGAAAAAAATCCTTCTATTTTTCTAATCCCTATTCTTCAAATTCCGAAAACTCAGAGAATGATTCTTTTGATTCTTTAAATAAATCATACACATACTCCTTATCATCATCACCCACCTCTTCTTCAAAAAATTCCTCTTCTTCTTCATCATTATCCACTTTTTTGAAATTACCAACTTCAAATTCGTTAAATTTTAAAAATGAGTTATTAACAAACCAAATTAGACAACCTAAGAAAATAAAAAACGAGGAAAATAATTGAATATATATTATTATTTATCAATTATTGTTAATGTTTATGCCCAATATAAATTTTTATTATATATATTTAAAGTATATTTATTTTTATTTATATTGCGTTTATTTTTTTATTGACAATATTTTTTCATACCAACTTTTTATTTTTATTTGTAAAGATTTTTTTTTTATTTTTTGTTAAATATTTTAATTTTAATATAGACATAATAAATTATTTGACATTATTTTTATCTTTTCTTTAACCCCTTAATAATTCTTCTCTTTTTTATTTTACAGTCAAGTTGTATATTCTATTTCATTATTCTTTATAAAAATGTAAAAAATCATAATGTAATTGAGACAATTTATTACCTAATATCCTTTTAAGGTATAAAAGCGGCAATTTTTTTTACCGTAATTAAATATTTTTGTTAAAGGTTTCATTTTCTGTTTCATTTTGCATTATCGCTTTGCCAAATATAGAGATAAGAAAAATAAAAGAAAGCTGTGATCGAATTGATTATTGTATACATTTTATTGAATTTTGTTTCAAAAAGTCGAGAAAAGTTAGATTAAACTTAACTTTTTGTGAAAAAGTTAAAAAGACTTTGAATATTATAAAAAAAATAACGTTGATTCTTATTATGATTATTTATTTAATATATTGAGTAAAAGTTGTGTGGAAACTTTCACATTTTTCATTTTCTTGAAATTATTACCGTTTTTTTCCTCTTTTTTTTTTGCTTTTTATCTTCATTTTTTTTTTATTTTGTACAATTAATATAATCATACAATAAATAATTAACAAATTATTATTTATTTAAAATTAATCTCTATTTTCAGAACCTGGAAACTATTCAACAATTCCATCAATTGTATTATTTTTATTTTATTTTATTTTGATTACTTTTTATTTTTCTTTTGAAACAATAATAAAAAACCCAAGTAATTAGTTGATTATAAATAACTTTAAAAATATTAATAAATTGATTTAATTATTTTTAAGAGGAAAATATACTCATATTTCTTTCAAACCGAGAGATATTATAAAATAATTTAAACGTACAAAAGAAAAGAAGAAAAATTTTCAAATATCAAGTTTTTTAATGTAAAGAAAATCTATACAGAATCTTGTAATCCAAGAAAAATTTTTTTTTTTGTTTGTTAATTTTTTATCATTTATAAAGGAAAATGAATTATATTTAATTTTTTTTCTTTTTATAAATCAAATATTCCACAAGGTTTCAAAAATTAAACATAATAACAAGATAAAGATACTTATTAGATCTCATACTGTAAACGCCAACCTTTGATACAAAAAATAAACTGAATTTGGATCAAGAACATCACTATTTAAATCATTGTATATATTGTTGAATCTTTCTATTATGTAATACCCGCCTTCAATTTTAATATAACATAAAACAAACAACAAAAAAAGGAGTAGTTTATAAAGATAAAAAAAGATTTATCAATATAAAAACAAAGAGTAAAAAGATAAAAAAATATTTTACCGAACCACTCTAAATTTGAATATTAGAGTATTTATTAAAACCTACTATATTAATAATAATTCTATTATATCTGGTTATTAGATGAATTAATATTGAAAAGCTAGTAAATTTAAGATAAGCTATTACCAATAAAGCGGAGCAAATTTATTTTAAAATATATCTTTTAAAATCGATCTTCAAAAAAGTATTTAACCCCCCCCCCAATCATTAACAACCATCAATCGATTATTGGTAATTATTCAATTTGTTTCTTAGTATTGTATTGTATAAATAAAAGATATTAAAATTTTAATCTCGATTTTATCTGTTATTTTTTAGGGGTGAAAATGGGTGTTTATTATACACTTTTTGATTGAAAAAACCATTTTCATAACTTTTTTAACCTCAAAAACTTTTCAAATAGAGTTGAAAACATATCACTCTATTTTTTTGTTTAAAAAATCATTTTTCTCCTTTCCATATTTCCAGTTTTTTATTGAAATTGGTAGTACATTGTTTTCACCAAAAAAAGTGCTATATTTTTTTTTCATTTGTGGGAAATATTTTCAATAACATATTTTAAAATAAAAACCTTGGCCATTTATTCAATCGATATTAATATTAAACTTAATTCGGTAATACCAATTAAAGAATACTTTAACTAACAAAGATGATTTTTTTATGAAATGTAAAACAATTGCCACACTTTTTAGGAAATACCTTATATATAACTAAGGTGATTCTCAACCAAAATACTACTTTTTTCCACCAAAATTATGATTTTTTTAAGTGAAAGAAAGTAAAAATACCTCCAATTTTGGATCTCGAGTGGGGATAAAATAATGTGTAGATTGGAGGAGCAAGATAATTGTGAAATAAATAAGATATTTTATTGAATTCGGCCAAAAAATATAAAAACGCAAGAAGTGGAACCAAAAAAGATTAGTTAAATCCCGGTCTATTATTTTTTTTCCTTTTTTTGTCTAAAATAAAAAATCAACAAAAAATTTTTTCCAAATA
Source organism: Anaeramoeba flamelloides (assembly GCA_027625915.1). Classification (NCBI taxonomy): domain Eukaryota; family Anaeramoebidae; genus Anaeramoeba; species Anaeramoeba flamelloides. The sequence continues at coordinate 1,395,256 of JANTQA010000032.1, read as the reverse complement.
ATCTGAAAAGGGGTTGACAATAATTAGTTGAATTGTTTTCTTAACAGTTTGTAAAAGCATTTTTTTTTTGTAATACATTTTTTTTCTTATGGTTTTTGATTTTCTTTTTGGTAGTTTTTGAAAGATCATCATTTTGTAATATTTTAACTTCTAGTTGGTTGACAATTTCCTTGTTATTAATGTAAGCTAAGCTTTCTTTAAAAATTGTAATTTTTAGATCTAAAAAAAAAAATACAAATAAACAACAAGTACAAGTAATTTAAAAAACAATGAATTAAAAAGGGAACTAAGATATTTTCAAAAGATATCTTATTTAAATAAAATAAAATAGTGAAGATTTTGAACATGGTGTATGGCCTAAGGAAATTTTTTTTTTTTTTTGGGAATCAGAGAAATCACCACAAAAAAATACAACATATTTCTTTTGGAAAAATAAAAAAATGCGATCAATAATCCATCAGAAGTTATTATTATCATAGTACTAATTTGTAAGAGAAAAATTAACTCAATATTTTCATTCTTGTATTAGCAAAAAATGCTACTTTTTTTCAAAGAAATAAATATCTTTTCAATAAATATTGAAAAAACAATAACCAAGAAAAATTTTTTCAATGTTGATAATTTTTTTTCAAGTTATTTTTTTATTTTTTAAAGTACTTATTCACTATTTAATTATAACTGTTGCAATCAAATAAGCAGTATATAAATGTTGTCTTGCAGTTATCTCAGGAAGTTTAATTTATTGTCTAAAAATATCATTTCTAAAAGATGTTTTAAAGATCTTTTGGTTTTCTTTCAACCTATAAAACTGGAAAATATTTTGGAAATTGAACTAAAAATTTTCATTTTTAAATTGGAAAATAACAGTATATATATATTTATATTAAATCCCCCAATAACAATTTTCATACACAAAAATTCAATTTTTGCAAAATAAAAATCTAATTAATCAATTCCAGAAGAAATTACTAATTCAGAACCATTCACCGAATTAAAATTTTAACAATTGTTTCTAAATTATAATACTCACAAAACAAAAAATAAATAATTGTCAACACTAATAAATTATTGGTCTGTTGAAAATTCTGTTTTTCACAATACCTAAAATATCAAAAAATTATAAAATTTACTAATAATTAAGAAAATTACCAAAAAATCAAAACAAATTCAATTTCTATTTTAGAATATTGTTGTTAGTTCAAAAAGTTAACCTTCAAAATTGAATTCGCTTTTCGCTATGGTTGTGTCCTAAACTATAATTTATTTGGAAAGAAGAAAAAATAAGTCCTAGTTACTACAGATTTGTTTTATAGTTAAAAATTTTGACAATCAGCCAAAAATACCTATTTATATTGTATAAATATCACTTCAAGTCCAATAATGTTTTTTCAAATTAAATGAAACATCAGACATTCCATTCTCTATTAAGATAACACTATTCAAAAAATAGCTAATTGAAAAATGTTCAATTAAAACAATACTTCATATTGATTGTCTTATTTGTTTGAGTTCAAGGAAATACAAAATTATGGAATTGAAATACAGTAACCTCTAAAGTCTCCTCAATTGTGTTTCGTTTCAAGACATAACAAACAATTTTACTTTTTAAAAAAAATCATTTTTTTTAGTTAACACTTTCTGAAAATTTTGACTTTTTAAAATGAGGTAATTTCCCCTTTACTTTCCCTTTACTCTTCAGCTTTGTTTTCCAATTTTTTTTTTTTTTTCTTTTTTTTTTGTTGTTCAAACAATAACCTAAACATTAAATTTTTTAATTTGCTTTTTATCTTTTTTTTTTTTTTTTTTTCTTTTTTTATTTCCTTCCAAAATTTTAAAAAAAAATTAAAACTAAAAGTAAAATTGCACCACAAGTCTTAAAACAAGCAGTTCTCAATGTCCTTGAAGGATCCAAAAAAAAAAAAAGAAATTTTGTTGAAACAATTGAACTCCAATTCACCTTAAAAAATTACGATCCTAACAAAGATCCACGTTTCAATAAGACAGTTGTTGTTCCATATAAGATCAGACACAACTCAAAAATCTGTATGATTGCTGACGCTAAACATGCTGATGAATGTACAGAACTTGGAATTACTTTTGTTACAATGGACTACCTCAAAACCTTTAACAAGGAAAAAAGACCAGTTAAAAAATTCGGTAAGTACTTTATTTTTTATTGTGACAAAAAATATAAAAAGAATTTTTTTTTTTCAAAATGAATTTTGCTTTTTGTCATTTTTTTTTTTTTTTTAATTTTTTTTATTTTTTATTTTCTGCTTTGAACAAAAAAATTAAATTTTTTCTTCTCAATTTTCTCTACCCTTCTCTTTTTTTAAACAGGTATGAAATATAATGTCTTTTTGGCCAGTAAAAATTTAGCTCGTTTAATCCCACGTACCATTGGACCAGGACTCCATAAGCTTGATAAAGTACCAATCCCCATTGATCATAACTCAAAACTTTCCAGCAAAGTCGACGAAGCCAAAAGAACCATCCGTTTCCGTCTTAAAAAAACTGTTAACATTAATGTCCCAATTGGATCTGTTGATTTGGAACCAGAACAAATCATCCAAAATATTAATGTTGCCTCTAATTTCTTCACTTCTCTCCTGAAAAAAAATTGGCAAAACATCAGATCAGTTTACCTTAAAAGTACTATGGGTCACTCTTATAGAATTTTCTAAATTGAAATCATTTTAGAGATTTATTTAGAATTTACTTAAAAAATATCAATAATTTTTAATTTTTTTTGGTGATTTATGAGATTATTTGAATTTTTCGAACCAAAAGTTACTTTTTAAAGAATTTATATTTCCATTTTACCTTTTAAAGATACCAAACACCACAATAAATAAATATTCAAATTTAGTGATTTTTGTTAATTTTGGTTTTTTGGAGAACAAATATCTAAATTTTTTTGAAAGGAGTAGGAATTTATTCTTTAGAACAACAGCCCTTTCGGTTGAGTTGTAAAGTTTTTGTTTCAAGGGTCTCGTAATTATGGTGTAGAGTAATTTTCTGAAATGGAACACTTGATACCAAATATAGTTATTTTTTTGAAAAAATTTTCCTTGTCTTGTTGTGAAGGATTATAATTTTCTACATGCATTATTTTGACAGCAGTAAATCAGATACAAAACATGATAGTAATTTGGTTTATTGAATTTTTTTTTTTAAAAAAAAGAAGGATTGAAGAAAAGAAGTTAAGAAGAAAAAGATCAAATTAAACAATCTCATCCACCACTAGATACTTATATCTTTGAAAACTAAAAACAAACCAAAAAAATTGAAATTATTAATTATTAATATTATTGAACAAAAATCTACTTCAATACCAATTAAAAACCAAACAAGGTCTGATGTAAACTTTGTTTCAGTCAAAGGGGTAACCAAAAAAAACATTGTTTTCAAATTCAATTATTTTATATAATTGACCTTTGAAGAAAAAATAAGAAATAAAGCAGAATAATACACATCAAAGAATTGTTGATATATGTCTGAAAGAAAACTAATTAATCAATAAATTTTCTTAAAAAATTGAAAAGCTCAAATTCTTAATGATCCATTGAGAAAAACAACAATGTTCGTTTTGAAACTCTACTGGTATTTGAATAATAAATAGAAAACAATTTTCACTTCATTTCCCATACTTTTATTTTAGAAACTAATACATAAACGAATAGTTTTGGTATTTGTTGTCTCTATTTGAAAAAGGAAATAAAAATAAAGTGAAAATTTTTCACATTTATTAATCAAACATATCAGCATTAAAAGATTGAATTGAATTCCAATAGAAATTAATATATCATATCTCAAACAATCATTTCCACAATTTCAATAACCTTAGAATAACACATTTTTACCAAGTGACTATTGATCTTGTAATAAAAAAAAATTTGTGCAACTGAATTAGGTTTTGAAAAAAAAACGAAAAAAAAAAAATCAAAAATGTGCAAAAATAGGAAAAACGATTTCAATTTTGAAAATTTCGAAAATAAATTTAATTTTCTAATATCCATTCAAACCCTTTAAACATATGGAATACATTTAGTACAATTTGACACCCTTACCTTGAAAATAGTTGAAGTAAACTCTTTTTTAAATAAAAAGTCCACAAAAAATTTCAAGAATTATTCATAATTGAATCATTTTAATTTTAGCATCATTCTAAAATCAAAGAAATCGTATAAAACATCAAAAAAAAACACCCAAAAGAATACTTAAAACTCAATAAAACAAAACAATAAAAATTAAAATTCAATATTTTAAAAATTGGTGTGCCCTTTTATTTGAAATGAGAAATATAGCTTTGTAAATTGTCAAGAAAAAAAAATTATAAACCCAATAAAAACTGTGGAACACGGTGAATTAGGGTACAGCCTTCGACATTTTATTGATAATTCTTGACACGTAAAATTTTGGTTCTTGGAAGTCTCATTTTTAAGATAAATTCCCGATTCTTCTGGGTATTTTGTTAGAATTGCTTTTTGTCTTTATTTTCATTTTTCTTTGTTCCATACCTCAATCCAATAATGGTCTTTCTTAATTCCTACATCCACCTCATTCGAAATCAAACTTAAACCGTTCCCATTAATAAACTGGCGGATTATTTCTTAATTATTTTCTTCTTATCTTGATTTTTCATTTTCCAACTGTTCTATATCAATAAATAAAAAAACAATAAATGAAAAAATGAATAATTAAAATGAAAACCACAACAAGTAATTATCTTATTAACAATCTAATTCGATGGCATTGATGATTTGAGAGGTGTACCCTTATGTTTGAAAAAGAGTTTTGTTATATATATATAACGGTATATTTAGATAATGCCATTTATTCCAATTCAAAGTATTTAAAAGAGCGTATTGAACACATTTAAATTATGAAAAAACCATTTCTTTTCATCAAGATCTTTTTATAATTGTTTTAATAAAAAATAAAAATTATAATATCATTATTTATACTTGTGAAAAAATGGCAAAAATTTTTTGAATTTTTTTTTATATTTTCAAATTGTATGTCTAATTAGATTTACACCTCCAATATTGATTATATTGTAGAAAATTATATTTTCTCTAATTTCAAGAATAATTTACAAAGTAAAGAAAAATTAAGTTTCCTAATTTAGATTGTTTCCATGGAGTAAAATTCGCATTCATTATAGTTTCTTTAGCATTTGGAATAGTAATCAATATACAATAAAACTATCTCTATCATTTTCTGAGAATAAACTAAATTTCAAAAATAGTCTAAGATTTTTACATCAAGAAAAAATTTTCTTAAATTGTTTTTTTTTTTGAATAATAATCGATTTTATTAAAGTGTTTAGAAATAATAACCAATACAGATTAATAAATAAAAATATTGTGTAATGATTTTCTTTTTTGAAAGAAAAATGAAAAAAGAAAATAATAATAATGAAAAAGTTTTCCCAATAATTTTGAAGCAGAGCTTAGACTCTTAATATTATATTTTTCAAAACACTTTCTCTGGAAAAATTACCCTTATATATGAAGCTAAATTTTGTCAACTAAAAAATTAAAATTGAAATTGAGATTAAAATTATTACCTTATTGGATTTCAAACAATGAAAGCACTGATGCATAAATAACTCTTTATGATTTGGATAAAGTGTTTTACAAATTACAATCTACCATGTTTATTTTTTTTTCTGAGATTTGATATATTAAATGATCAAAGAAACTGAACATTAATATCAAGAACTTATGTTATTCTTTTATAAAAATTCAATTATTAAAAAACAAATTCTTAAATGATGGATAAAAATGTATAATTTTTATCAAAAAAGAATGAAATTTTATTAAAATTTCTATCCTCAATAAAAATCAAATAGTTTAAATATAAATAAATAAGGTGAAAAAACAAAAAATTTAAAATAAATTCAATTCCTAATTAAAAAGTTACTGAAAACCTCAAGGAGTTAACCTTCAAAATTGATTTTAACCTTAGGTATATTATTGGGTGTTGAATGATATATTATATAGAAGCAATAAAAACAAAAAGCATAGATTGAATATATGATACCAATTAAATATTCTTAACACTAAAGTATTTTTGAGTAATATATTTGGATAATATGAAGATGTTCAAGATTTTATGGGCAAAGAACACCCAACTTGTTCTGTAAACATAGTAACAATTCAAATGTATTATCAATTAAAGAATTAAAATGCTGGAGAAAAAACATTATCCGTTATTAATTAATTCCAAAAAACACCTTTTTTAAAGCAAATTGTGACAACAAGATTAGTATATTCCTTTCACTTAATATTTTACCACAGGAAAATAACTTATTTTTTCTTATTTTGATCCCATGTCAACAAATTTGGAAATTGAAAAACAAAATTTCAAAAACTCGATACTCGAAGATGATTTGATCAAAATCAAATATTATATAAAAAGCAATCGCATATTAGTCACTTTCTTAATTTCAGGAGAACAACCACTTTACATTGCTTGTCAAGAAGGAAAATATGAGATTGCTGAATACCTTTTAAAAAAAGATGCAGATCCTAATTCCCTCACTTTACAAGTCTGTTTTTTATTTTCAATTCTTTTTCGTTGTTCCTTCTTGTTTGTTTTCTTTTGGCTTTAATTTAAATTTTGATCCCCCTCCACTATCAGCACACTCAAAGATCGTGTGCTTTTTATTCAAAGGTTCAAACAGTTCGTAACATACAAGTATTATCGAATGAAATGGGAAAAAATTTTCAAATGAATTTTTTGTTTTTTCGTTTACTTTTATTCTTTCTCCCAAGAGATCGCTTTCGCTTAAGATAATTTTCATTCCATAGGTATCTTATAAAATGTTAGTTTCAATTCATTCTCTTTTGTTTTTTAAGCTAAAATGATACCTCAGTTCCAAACCCACTTTGAAATTTTTAACTTTTAGTACAGCTGGTTAAAATAAGTGAGTGTGAATGATTTTTAACGTTGCCACTTCAAACTGCCTAAGTTTGCTCTTTTTAAGGAGTTTGGGAGACACTTGATTGAACTTTTAGTTACACACGTTCCAACCACTACAAGGAAAAAATAAACTCCGAAAATTAAAGTTAGCCAAAACATAACATTTGATTTCAGTTACACTTCTTTGTTAAATTATTTTTTCAAAGTTATGATAATTTTACAAATAAAAAAAGGATTGCTATTAAACTCATGAAAATCCGAAAACAAACCTTTTCAAAAATACCGACTTTTGAAAAAAACACCTATTTTTGGCGTATTTTTTTAATGAAAAAAGTTGAAATGAATTAATTTTTGATTGAAAATTAAGATTGAAAAAAGAATAAACGTTAAAGCAATTTGCAGAAAACAATCAGGGAATGTATATAAAAACTCAAACATGGAAAAAAATAAAATGATAAAAAATATACCAAAAACAGATAAAAAAACAGATTTTCAATTTAATTTAGCTATATCTTTTGATTGAAATATTTTGTGCTATTTTAAAATTGAAAAATATGATTCTTTTTAGACTATTAAAAAAATACTTTAAAATAATCTCTCTACTAAGTCAATTAAAAAATTCAAAAATTTTTCAATTAAAAATGAAAAAAATATTACTGAAAAATTTCATTTTTTTTTTAATTCAAATTAATATCTATTAAAGTTGTAAACCTTTTTGAAAATTGTTATGTATAATAATGTTTATTATATGAGTGTATTTCAAAAATACAAAATTTTGAGATTTTTTTTTGAAAAAATTTTCCTTGTCTTGACCCTACAAAGAAAATTTATAAGACCCAGGAATTTATTTTCTCTTCAAAAATGTTGTCTCTGACAGAACAAACCATAAAACGGCTCTGAAAGTATATTGCTAACCGTAAAATTTATAATAGAAGAATATAAATTTATTCTATCCATTTTTTGGTTCATTTGGTTCCTTTGGTTTTGTTAATTAACAAACAAATTGATAAAAAAACTTCCTCGTTGTGGATCTCCAATTTCCAAAATTGTTATAACCTCTCAGATGAAAACAATTTCATAACAATGATCTAAAAATACTTTCAAATTTCAGATGGTTTCTGTTATTTCTTTTCTTTTGAAATTTAATATTTGTCTTTGTTTCTGAAAAAAAAAAAATTTCTCTAAATTGACAAGAGAAAATTAAATTTTTCAAAATTTATCATACAGCCGTTTCAGCCCTATCATGAAATTTTACATACATTAAAATTGATTTTCCTACACTACTAAATGCAAAAAAAATTCTTCTATTCTATGTTATTACAGGATTTTATGGTTTATAGTTAGTTTAAAAAAGTTTCTTCTGTGGTAACCTGGAAAAAAAATCTTGTTAATTATGAAACAAATTCAAAAATGCAAAACAAAGATTACAAAGAATAAAGATAGAATTTAATAATTGCTATAAAATTGCCTTGCCTTTTGATTTTTTGGTGTTTTGGAAATGAAGATCCATAAAAATTGTTGATCAACTGGAAGATTTTTCTAAATTATTGATCATTCAGAAGGTTTCAAAGTTAAAAATTCAAATTCAAATTTTTTTTTCAAATGGATATTTTTGGTAAATTATAAAAATTCGAGGTGAGTAATAAGCTATCATATGACCATAAAATTCTATCATCGATAGGAAAGTTAGATACAGAAAATATTTTTTCTGTTTATCATAATTTTCATGGTAGATTTGGAATTGCTGCATTTTATGAGAGAAATTTAATTATCGATTTCATTAAAGTTAATTATATTATCAACAACTAATCTTTATGTATTATAGCTTTTCGTGATAGTGCTGGAACGGCGGTAACCTAACCCTCAAAAAAAAAAAAAAAAAAAATAAAAAATAAAAAAAAAAAAGCAGAAACAATTGTTTGATAATTAATTGGATGAGCGACCTTCTAAAAAATCTAATCTTCTAATTTTCGCGATACAATTTTAATATTAAAGGTAGTATCAGCTACAAATATTTCAGTAATACTCAAACGTACCCCTTTACGATACCCATGAAAGAAATATTTTGTTATTAAAATCGATTTAACATTTAGAAAAAAATTTACTTAAAAAAGTAACAAAAACGAGAAAAAATATTTTCAAAAAAAAAAAAGTCAAATAATTTCATACAAAAAGAAAAAAGTTTATAATTACAAAGAAAAAAATTCAAAAAACAAGAAAACAATTTTTTTAAATCAAATGCCCGACGTAAACTCGTTTAATATTATTTTCAACATTAGCAAATACTAGTTAAACATTGTTTATTATTTTAAAAGTATGTCTTTAGGGCACGTTTTTAAGAATATAAAATTAAAACTTTGAATTAGAGAATCAAAAAATTCTTAAAAAATTACACAAATCTTTATACAGCCATTTTAAAAATGTGGGGACTTTTTTAAAACTTTTTTGACAATCTCTCTTTTAAAAAAGTGAAGATTTTTCAGAATTACAACTTTTATTCAGTTTTCTGTTTTATATAAAGTGAGGGATTTTTTAAAACTTTTATTAAATTAATACTTTTTGTAATTTTTTCTATTTTAATAAAGTGTAGACCCGGCCTTTAAACATGCTCTGGAGTCTGAAGGAACGCACTTTTTTTAAAAAAGTCCACTTTTAAAAAATAGCTGTATTAACATTTAACTAACACAATTAATTTTCTGATGCTCTAATAAATATTTTTTTTATTCATGAAAACGCCCTTATAGAATTAAAAGCACATGATAATTCGAAATTTTATCAATTATTTTTATTTTTATTTTTATTCTATTACCAAATTAACCGACTTGATAATTTATGATATATTGCTTTTCAAGAATACAAAAAGATATTTTGCATAATTGTTAGTTGCAAAAAAGAAAAATTTTAATAATCAAAAAGAATAGAAAATAGAAAAACTTGATCTTAATTGCACAAAGATTTATTATTGACAAATTTTTTTTTAAAACTAATATTTTAAGGGATTGATGTATTACAGCAAAGGGTCAAAATACAAAAATGTGTGATTGGTAATATGTTTTTGGTGACAAATCCTGCATTTTGAAAAAAAAATATTTTTTCAAAGAATAATTACTTACAACTCTGATCTATGATCAAAAATCTTTTGTTATGGGTATTTAACTTTTAAAATATGTTCTTTTTTTTTTGTTGAAAATTCCTTCTCTAATTAAAAAAATACCTTCTGAGACCAGTTCACTATACAATCTTTTTCAAATGAAAATCTCACTTATTAAAACCGATGGTACCAAATCTTGAACCAAAATAATTAGAACATGGGAACATAAGGATATTTGTTTTAATTTTAGAGAATTTGAAACTTAGTTATTGCGATTTTAGAAGTTTTATTTTGGTAAAAAAATCTTTAACTGATTATTTCCGATTAAATCCCAATCCATTTTTAGATTATTAAAGTAATTTAATTATTGAAATGTATTTATTTTTGCGGAATACTTTTAGGAGGAATTTAACAATAAATTCTTTTTTTATTTTAACATTTTTCCAATACAAACCATCCTTTCCCTTATTCCTTTATCTTTTTCTATTTTTGAATTGAATTCACCTTGAAATAAAGTTGTCATATTTTTTTTTCCAAAAAAATACAGGAATTTACCCGTAAACACATATTATTTAATTCTTAATATTTTATATTTTAATCGGGGGTGTCACAAATGGATTCTTCAGATACATACTACAAACATTATCATTTCATTTTAGTTAAAATGAATACGATTTTTTATCCACAGATTAAAATAATTTTTTTTTACCTTTTTTTTATTCTTAATAACCATTCGTACACAATACAAAACCGATTTCAATATTTTTCAACTCTCCGAAAAAGCATTTCATTATTATTATTTTTATTATTTAAAACTGTTTTTTAATGTTAACCCCCCTTTAAAATCACCCTTTTTATAAATCTATACACAAACACAAATACACTATTTTTAAAAATAGAAAAAAAATCCGCTTTATATTTCTATTCAAAACAACCAAGAAAAAATCGTTGAACTTTTATTAGAACACAAAGTGATTATAAAAGGAAATTTTTTTGAAGGTCAAACACTTTTTGAATTGGCAGTAAAAAACAAAAATGTCAATATCTTAAAAAATCTAATTGAATATGATTTAAAAAATGAGAAATTAATTTTTCAAAAGCCATATACAAGTACATTTTTGTTATCTGTTGAAATGGGGCAATTGGAAATTATCAAATATTTATTAAAAATAGGTTTTGATTATGATTATCAAAACACAAAGGGTGAATCGATTTTAATTATTAGTTGCATTAAGGGGCATTTTGAGTCCTTGCGTTATTTGAGTCAATATTGTAAAACGGGGTTATCTCATCATCGCAAAAAGCATGTTCCATTTATTGTTGCAGCTATGAATGGGCATGTATCAATACTAAAATATTTATTGTCCTTGGGCGTTCCAATTGATATTAAAGATAACAGGGGTCAGAGTGCATTATGCGTGGCATGTAAACATCGGAAACCAGAGGTTGTAAAGTTTTTAATATCAAACGATTGTGATCTAAATTGCATATCTGATGACGGAAGATTTCCATTGTATACTGCATCTAGAAATAATTATTTAGGCATTGTGAAAATGTTATTGGATAAAAAAAATCAAAATACCTGCAGTATTGATCTCAATTTGATTTTTGAAGGATGGACTAGTTTAATGATCGCGATTCAAAATGGTAATTTGGAGATCGTAAAATGTTTACTTGCAACTAACAACTGTGATTTAGAAATTATTGATGAAATTGATGGCACCAATGCCCTAATGATTGCTATTGAGAATTCAGAATTTTTGATCTTGAATGAACTCTTGAAATATAAGCCAAATTTAAACATTAAAACAGAATTTAATGAATCACTTTTGCATTTGGCTTGCTCTCAAAATAATTTGTCGATTATTAACTTATTATTAGATCACAAGATGGAAACAAATTTAAAGGACGAAAATAGCTTTACACCTTTAATGACTGCTGCAGAAAACGATCAAATTGAAGTAATAAAGTTTTTATTTTCAAAAGGAATTGAAATCCATCCACACGAATTGACTAATTGGGAACCAAACAATCTAACCAACAAGGAAATAAAAAATTTAATATTATCCTATGATTCCATTCAACTTGACTTTGCAAACTTTTTTGATCTACACAGCCAGTGTGATCTGGAAATAAAATCCAATTATGGTGGATCCATTCCCATTCACAAGGACATCGTTTGCTGGAGATTAGATAAATCACCACAAGAAATTCAAAAAGTTTTGCAATGCTTTGAATTAATTAACATTGGGCAGTTTTTAAAATGGGTTTATTCAGGCTTAGAAAATTTTATTACAGATAAAGAAATTTTTTTACAAATATTAAATTTATTCAATATTAATTATCAAATTAAAAAAGGCAAGTTGGCTTTGGTCAGAGATTTAAAAAATCTTTGGAAAAATAATCAATCAAAGGATTTTTCAATACTAATAAAACAAAATCAAAAAATTAAAGTTCATAAATGTATATTGATGGCGAGATCAAAACTTTTTTTCAATCTATTCCAATTTTGCAATGATGGAAATATTAATACGATTACAGATTTTTCAAAAAAAACTTTACAATCAATGAAAATTTTTTTAAAATTTTTATACACCGATAAAATTAAAAAAATTAACTCTCAAATATATTTCGATGAATTAATTGATTGTAATTCCTTTTATCAACTAAACAAATTTTCAAGTTTTGACTTGCAATTAAATGAACAAATCAATATTTTTAATAATATTCAATTAAATAATAATAAAAAAAAAATTAAAAAAATAAAGAAGAAAATAATCCTTAAAAAAATGATCAGGGAACGTGAGATTCATAATAAAAGGGTGGTAGAGAAAGAGGACAAAATTTTAGAGGTAGGTAATAATACAGTAAAAAGGGTCAATTTTAATGAAAACAGTAATGGTGATAATGATGGGAATATCACACTAGAAGAAAATAGTAAAGATGATAATGGGAATATTAATGGATATAATATTAAAAATATGAAAAATATCGATAAAAGGGAAACAGATAATAAGAATAATACAAATTTTAAAATAAGTGAAAAATTCATTGAGAAGAATGATGATTATAATCAACTTAAAAATAAAAACAGGCAAAATAATTTAGCTAAAAATGAAAATCAAGATGGTGCTAATAAAAATGAAAATATTAAAATAGAAGAAAACGATATGGAGGGGAATGATGATAAAAATAAGTCCAAGATTATTAAAGTGGTAGAAGAACACACCCAGGAGGATACAAACGATGACCAAATGAAAAATAAAATTCAGCAAAACAATTTAGCTAAAAATGAAAATCAGGATGATTATGGTGGTAATAAAAATGAAAATATTAAAATGAATGAAATTATTAAAATCGAAAAAAACATTATTCAGAACAATTGCAATAAAGCCAAAAGTAACAAAAATGATAATCAAAAAAAAAAAAAAAATTGAATTTAATTATGTAAAAATAGAAAAAGTAAAACTAAAAATCTCAAAAAAAAAAAAAAAAAAAAAACAGTTTTGATTAGTTATTTTTAAAATAAGCCATTTCCAAAAAAGTGGTGCCTTTTTTTTTTTTTTTTTACATTTCATAGAAAATTCTCTCAAGAAATTGTTTCTATTACTTTAATTGGTAATATGAAATTAAGAGAACTATTAATAAAGATTGAATTAGTACTTATTGAATATAATTATACAAATGTTACTCTAAATATTTTCAAAAAATGAAAGAAAAAAATTGCACTTTTTTTTGGAAAAAACAATGTATATATAAAATTTTAATGAAAAATTGACAATATGGTAAGGGTACAAGGAATTTTTTAAACAATAAAATAATGTTATTATTTTTTTATTTTGTTCCAAATTTTGCTCTTATTAAAATTCTTTGGAAAACACTTTTTTACGATACAAGAAACAAAAATAACTACCAATTTTTACCCCTTGAAAATATCATATATAATTGAGATCAAAAACATTTCTAATATTTTTTATTAAAATAATACAATGATAACAAATAAATTGATTATTATAAAGAATCATGAATGACAGATAATAATTGTGGACAATAATTATGAAATATTATAAATAAAAAAAAAATCAATTATCAACCTGATTTGAAAATATGTGACAAATAATTAAAAAAAAAAAAAAATAGATTTTTGTAAAAATATCTAAGAGTTATATTATTTTTTCGTTAGGATAGGAATAAAGCCTTGGAATCTTTTTACTATTTCAAATTATCCTATGAATTCCAAAAAAAATCCGATTTAAACAAAAAATTTATATCAATAATCAATCTTCCTTAGCAATTACAAATACATTTTTTAATGATATTCTATAAAAAATTTTAATATCTTTGAAATGAAAATAACTAAAAATTTTATCTTAGAATAAAATATTAAAAACACCAAAAAATCTTATTGAAAATTTATATCCTTTCTTTTGGTAATGTACTAAATTTGAAAAAAATACCAATCCCGTAAAAATATTTTTCAAAACAGATACGAGTAAAAGATTAAAATAAACAATATCTGACCCTATAAATAAAAAAAAAAAAAAAATACAGTCTTGAATGTAAGGTATTTTAATAATGATGATGTATTTTATGAATTTTTTTTTTTTTTTTTTTTTTTTTTTTGGGGGGGGGATTTATTTTTCACATTTCGTTGATTGGGATCTATTTAAAAATAATAAAATACAATTATTATTTTTAAATTGTTTTCTCTCTTTTCTCTCTCTCTTTTTCTTACTAATTATTTCATTTTTATTTTTATTGTAATTTCCAGATATAATTATTTCTATTAAAAGACGATTTACAATCTTAAAAGGGTTAATTTCACATTAATATTTATTTCTGATTCACAAAATATCTATGATTATTTCCTTGAATTAATAATTTGAAAATGTATTTATCAAATATGCACTTTTTGTTCACTATTTATTTATTTTTTTTTTTTACTTTCTTAGTTTATTTTTTTTTTCTTTTATTATAATATAAGATGGAATGATTAATTCCTCTTTTCTGAAGATAGGTTTTCTTATTTTTTCTGTTTATCCTGAAAATATATGGATTTTCGTTGGGTTTTTTTGAGTTTTCTATTTATTTAGAAAATCAATGGATTTTCGTTAGGTTTTTTTTACTTTTTGAAATAAACAGGAAATTTTCATAAAATTTCGGTTTATTTCGAAAAGTAAAAAAAAACCTAGAACACTTCACAAATCAAATAGAAAACTTCAAAAAAACTAGAACACTTAACAGAATAAAATAAAAAATTCCATAAAATTACAGTAGGGTTTTTTATAATTCAAAATAATACTTAAAAATCGACATTAAGTTTTATTTTATTTCTAAATTTAAGAAAACTGTCGTAAGCTTTTCTCGAGTTTAAAAGAATTGAGAAAAATCTTTTATTTTACTCTATTCTTCCCAATTCTGGAAACACTAGGTACTCCACAGTACTCTAAAGCACTTTTCATTATGTTTTTTTAAAATTTTTGTTTTTATTAGAAAAATAATTTATTTTCTAAACAAAAATAAGAATTAAAAAAAATCAACCTTTTTTTTTCAGAACTGAAAAGAATAGAGTAAACGATCAAAGATTTAACTCAATTCTTTTAAATTCTAGAAAAACCACTTTTGTATTTTTTTTTTTTTTGGAAAGTTTTAAAAGTTTTAAATACATTTTTTTTTGACGAGGCTGAATAAAGATAAATCGTCTTTTTGGTCAAGAATAGTAAAAATCAAGATATGTAATATTTTTTTTTTGAAATCAACCAAATAAAAAATTTTTTTTTAATTCAGATCTCCGTATTTTACGATTATTATTATCGGCTCGATAAATCTCAATAATACTAGCAAAATCTTCAATAAAATCCAAATTTTTTAAATAATTTGCAAATTTTAGATATATTTTCATTTATACAATAAAGATATCATTTTAAATAATGTGTATACTTTCTAAATTTTTAAATTGATAATAAACTTTTCTAATTTATATTTAATATAGGAATAGGTTGTACAGAATTTAAATGAATTATATATATATATATATATATATATATATATATCTTTGATTTTGCTCTATTCCTAGAAATTTTGAAAAACTAAGACACATCTTTTCATTACTATTTCCTTGAATACTGATTATTCTTACTTTTTTTTGAAGTGACTTTTATTGCTTTGGGGTATTTTTTAACAAACAACAAAAAAATTAAAAGATTTGTTTGAAACAATAAAAATTAAGACTGCTATCAAACTTTAAAGGTAGTATCAACATACCACTGATAGAAGGAAATTAAATTACTCATTTCTTTAGTAATCAGTTTACCAACAATTATAAGGTTAAATAATTGACTGTTTTGGTTTTCGAAGTGAAAAGTTTTGATAAAAAACATTTCTGTAAATAGAGTTGGAAAAAAAGAGATTAATTCATTTTGGGTGTCAAAAGATTCAAAAAACGAACTGAAAGGAAACTGGCTTCGATTTTAAAGTCGGCAATTTTATATCTTGTAAAGATTTCTTAATTTAGTTTTAACTGAATTGATTGAGCTAAGCTAAAAATTAAAAGACAACAATAAAAATAATAACATAAAAAAAACGATTTCTCTTCAGTTTGAATCAAAAATGACAGGCAATTTTAAAGTCTTTATAAATTTTTAGTCACCTTGCTTCTTGTTAGATCGTTGTTTGAAGTTCTTTTGAGGGTTTTTGAAAATTTAAATCAGAATTTGAAGCTGAAACTTGATAATTGTTTGAATAAGAAAGGGAAAAAATTTATACTGGTATTTGAATTCTAAATGGGAAAGAATTTTCACTTCCTTTTCCATATTTTTTTTTTATAAATAAAGTTCTCAAAGAAATTAGGTTCCAATTTGAGGTTCTCGATCTATATTCTCTTAAAAAAGAGAAATTAAAAATGAAGTGAAAAAAAATCCCATTTATTATTCAAATACCAGTACTTCATTTTCTTTTTTCGTTTTTTTTTGAGACAAATAGAGTTTTCTTTATTATAGAAGCAATTAGTTCTCACTTATTTCTTTATCTTTTCTATGATTTATTCTCCAAATTTTGGAAGAACCAAGAATCCAAAATGATAGAAAAATTTCAGAAAGGACAGAGGATAGAATCAACCAAAATATTATCACACTTATCTTTTAAATCCAATCAGAGAGAAAATTCAATTCTACCATGAGAATAACAAGCTTATAATTCTCAATTTTGAATTTAATAATCTTATTGTGAAAATTCATTTTTTTTTTTATTTTTTTCAATCAATTCTTTCAAATGTCAAAGCCATTTGAAAAACATTATTTTGAAATCTTAAAAAATATTAAAAATGGTAAGCAGGATCTTAATTTCCAATTTTTTTTCATTCAAGAATGTGTTTTCTTTTTAAATTTTTTTCTCACTATTTCTCTTTGCGAATTACTTTCTCTTCGAAACAATTGAACAAATTAGGATCAAATCCAACAAAGCACCTAGCTGAATTAGAACAAGACATTGAGTCTTTCTTAGAAAACACACTCGAACCAGACAAGGCAGATTATTTTTTAAATAAGGTAATCTATGAGACTGTGCTTTATTTATTATTTCGGGTCGATTTTGATCCCAAGTATGCGGATCGAATTAACCAATATTTCCAATTTGCATTATTTTTGGTTGCATGCAAGCTAAATGAAGAGCACCAAAAAATCTTAGATATCTTTTCAAGACTCTTAAGAACCCCTGTCAAGGATAGCTTTTATTCCAAATACTTACCAACCTCAACAACGATCACCTCAACAACAATAAAAAAAATTAAGCAAAGCAATTCAACAACAATTTCAACGATCACGACGACAACAACCACAACGACCACCACAGGCACTAGCGAGAACGAACCAATCAAAGAAGAAGGTGTGTCTCAATTAGAAACAAATGAAAAAGAGCCACTCATCAATTTACCAAAATATGCTTCCATTTCAAATTTCATAAAGAGCAATAAACACGAAAAAATTGAAACAGAAACAGAACAAAACAAAAAGTCTTTAGATTTTTGGCAACTAAATAATTTTGAAGAAAATGTGACTTTTAACAATCCAAGAAAATTTTCTTCAACGTTTGTTCGGCACCTTGTTGAGAAAGTCATTAGGAACATTGAAACGGACAGAATTGAATATGACATCCCCCAAGAATTTTCCATTCTAAACCCAATCAAAGAAAATGTTAAAGAAAATTATTTTACCCAAAATATTAGATTGTTTCACAAAATTGGAGGCTTTAACCATTTTTTTACACATTGCTTATCACAAAACCATCAAATCCATGGGATAACAACTTTTAAATTGTTAAAGCCAATTCAAAAAATTAGTATGTTCTTGAACCATGATCTAATTCGCCAAATTATCCCCATGCTAAAATTAATCTTGGATAGGATACTGTTTATGGATTACCATCAGCTGAAAAAGGAAAAAAATGAAGACTTGAAGGACCTCATTAATACTACCACAAAGGTTATTAACATTTTACACCCAAAAGAAGCTATGATAATAAAGGAGCAATTTACTTTGGAATTAATTTATATGCTGTTTTTTTCTCCAAAACTCGAAATGAAAATTAATGCTTTAAATTGGTTAAACAGTATTTTAAATAATATATATTATTCTAAAAATATTAATTCTCATTTCTCTAGTCAAAAAATTCCAGTTCATTATTATTGGTATTCAGATGAGTATAAAATTAATTTTTGTCTTTTTTTTATTGTATTTTATTTTTTTTTTTACATCCATACATCTATTTAACATTCAAATTAAAATTTCATTCTTTTTTTTTTTTTTTTGTTTCCTTTTCCTTTCTTTCTTTTCATTTCTTTCTTTTCATTTCCTTTTCTCCTTTCTTTCTTTCTTTCTTTCTTTTCTTTCTTTTCTTTTTTCCTTTTCTTTTCTTTTCCTCTCCTCTCCTCTCCTCTCTTTCCTTTATTTTCCTTTCTTTCTTCATTAATATTATTTGTTATGAATTAATGAATAAAAAACTTTAAATAGCGTGTTGATATTTTGGATCCAAAATCGTAAAATCATAGAAGAAATTTTTGGCGATTCAATGCATCCTCAGGTTATTCAAAGATCAATACCGATATTAAAATTTTTAGGTAGAAACAATAAGTTAACAAAAGAATTAATAGATAGCCTTTTTGAATCTGCAAATGGTAATTAATTATTTTTTCATTTTACTTTGCTCATTTAATTTATATTTTTATTATTTGCTTTATTCATGATTTAAAATTCAAAAGAACACTTCATAACAAGTAAAAGTAATAAGTTTTGAATAATTGGAAAAGTAATAGTAAAGATTAATCATTACAGAACCTTTGAAAATATATTATAAGAGAATGATATTGTTTACAAAAATATATTTTTTGTTTTCTGAAAAAATAGAAATATTCGTTTTACGCTTGTGTATTATTCTATTTTTTAAACAAATAATTAAATATTTTAAAAAGAAATAAATTCTTATAAATTTAATTGTGTTTTTGTTCTAAAAATTTAACTGAGAGCTTTTATCTTTCCAATGAAGAACCACACACAAAAACAAAATCTCTAATTTTTAAATATTAATACCAAAAGAAATCAAAGAAATAATATACCTTCTTTATTATAAAAATAAAAAAAGAAAACCAATGGGATGTAATCCACAAATTATTAAAAAATGAAAAATATATTGATGTTTTGAAACTCTTTTTTCAAAATTTGGACACATTGATTTTTTAATCAAGTAAATTTCTTTCTTAATATTTTATCTTATGAGCAATAAAATTAAAAATACATTTAGTGTCTTGTTAGTTATTATTTAAATTAGTTTCTTTAAAAATGTTAACAATTAAAAATAATAATAAGGATTAAAAAGGGCGCCCTTTAACTTGAAAGAGAAATCTCATTTTCATTTTTCTTTGTGATAAAAATGAAAATTTAAAAATTGTTTTTTTTGTTATACTGTGTTCTGTTTCAACTTTCAGTTATTTTTTATTGGTGTGTTCAAAAGTTCTATATAAAAATTTGGGTGTTTGAAATATTCCCGAAAATACCAGAAAATTGAAACTACTCTAAATTTTTTTTAACAACTTAAAAACACCTTTTGAAGAACTTTTAAGAAACGGTATTGTTCAGAGATTAACTTTTATGGTAAAGTAACAATTTTCCTTTTAAAGACAATATATATATATTTTTTTTGAATTTTCTACTTTAAGCTCTTTGAGAAGTTTTTGGAACCTTTTGAGTATATTTGAGTAATTGTTGGTACTTATTAGGGAAAGTGTATATGTAGGTTAGGGTATTGGTATGGGCTGTGTTAGGTTTGGTATGGTGTGTGTTAGTATGTTTTGGTTAAACCAGTTCCTTTTATGAAATGGGAAGTTGAATCAAGTTTGGCTTGGGTCACCTTGTGTAGGGTATGTATATGTATGCACAATTAGATATTACTTTGTTATTATTGGATTGTGTTTAAGATTACAAAATTATGAGCAATGATACACAATTAGAAATTTTCTTTATAAAGAAATTTTCTCCTATTTGTTAATACCATTTAGCAATAATCAGAAACGTTATAGACATCTCAGGCTACTTATTCCTTTCACACAAAATGGGTTGAATACTATTTCCCCAAAATTTGCAATTTTTCGCATTTTGTGTTTTTCAACAAAAAAATATATATTGTCTTGAAAAGGAAAATTGTTACTTTACCATAAAAGTTAATCTCTGAACAATACCGTTTCTTAAAAGTTCTTTAAAAAGTGTTTTTAAGTTGTTAAAAAAATTTTAGAGTAGTTTCAATTTTCGGGTATTTTCGGTAATATTTGATAGGAATTAAAAATTCTGATGAATTCTCTTTTATTTATCTTTATGATTGTTAATTCTTTACATTTTCTTTGACTTTTTCATTTTTTGAAAATGGCGTTGCTTTCGAAAAACCTTTTGCTTTAAAAAAGGTTAATCTGTTTCATATCTTTAAGCAAAAAAAGGCGTCATTGCTTTGTTTTGGTTTTACTCAATTGAGCACTTTTACATTGAATTAAATATCCAATCATCAAATAAATTTCTTTTTAAATTAAAAGGGTTATTAATTAGTTTTAAAATTTGTTATGAAAAATGAAAAAAGATGAATCAAAAAAAAAAAAAAAACATAAAAATTTACCCAATTTATCTTTATAAAACTTAAAAGTATAACTAATCTAGATTATTACATGATTTCAATGATATGACATTTACTGTTAGATTCATATTAAAAAAAAAAACAACAATTGTAACTCAAAAACACAACAAGAAAGAGCTCAATCAAAATCTCTAAATTTTCATTTTCAAATAATTTTGTGAATATCTTTGGGATTTTTCATCCAATTTGATAAAACGAGATTTTGGATCTTGAAGTACAAGTTTTTATTTGCTCATTGGAAAATTCCAGAATAATTTATTTGAAATTTCAATAGAGAATCTTTATTATAATTCCATTTTTTGTCGTATGAGTAAAATTGATGTTTATTAGAAAATAAAAAAAGGAATAATGCCAAGAGCTCTAATCATTAACAATTTTGACGAGTAATAATTTTAAATCTACTTTTTTTAAATCTTAATTTTTTTAAAAAAAAAACTATAGGACTACATAAATCTTTAGTTGAAATTATTTATGAAGTTATAGGCTCGATTTCTTCAACACTTGATCAAGAATTGGCGTTGTATATTTACGAAACTAAAATAGCAAAGATCAAGCAAGTCGATTCTTCAATAATTAAATTTATACAAGATTTTTCCTTGGGAACTATCTCCAAAAATTGGAAGCCGATTAATAAATTATGGGTTTTAATTAATAATAAAAAAATTGAATACAGCACAAGAATTTTATTAAGAGAAACAATGGAAAAGCTGTTTTCTCATTCAACAATTCCAAAACAACTAAAAAAGCATACTCTAAAGGCATTAATTAAGTCATTAACCAAATGCTTTAATGTATATTTAATTTTGCCATTATTTTCAAAAATCATTGATACATTCATTACAAAAACAGTTTATAATTCTAAAACTACTACTAAAAGTGAAATTAGTGAAAGTTTAGAAAAAGAGTATCAAATACAGGAATTAATTATTAAAAGCTTACATAAATACAAAATGAATGTTAAAAAAGTTATTGAAGCTAACCAAATTGATTTAAATACGCCACCTTCTTCATACCTATTAAATGAAGATACAGAACAACAAGATAATTCAAAAAAAAAAGTATCAGAGCAAAAAATGGGAATAGAAGAAGAAAAGGAAAAGGAAAAGGAAATAGAAATCGAAAAGGAAAAGGAAAACGAACAGGATAGTGAAAAAGTCCAAGAGAAAAGAAAAATAATAAAAACACAAATTAAAAATAATAAAATTAATAGATGGATAGATTATATTTTTTTAGAAAATATTAGTTATTTAGAACATTTAATAATTCATTTGGAATTTTTAAAAAAATTCAAATCGTTTTCTTCAAACATTTATTTAAACGAAAAGCATGTACTCAAGTTATGGAATTTATTAGTAGAAAATTCATTATTTGAAGAAGAAAAAGAATATTTTTTAAACTGGATAATGAATTATCCAACAAAATATACTGTGGATAAAAAATTATTACTCAAAATTCAAAAATGGGAAATCCCAAAATTTAATAAATTGTCTTTTACAATCTTTAGACATTTTTCACATTGGACTAATTTTGATCGAAAAATCATTACTAAAAATTTTGAAAATTTTTATGTAAAAACATATCATTTATCAAAAATTTTAGGATTTAAAAAACTTTGGGAAATTTGTTGTCATTCAAAAGATCCTCAAGTTACTAATTTGTCTATAAATTATTTATTAAAATTTCAAAATTTTGATGAAAAAATTTTAAAGAACTATAACTCCAAATCACGTAGACAATTTTTACAAAGATGCTTTAATGAAATTAAAGGGCAATTCCAAAAAAATGAAAAAGAAAATGAAAAAAATGAAAAAAAAATTGAAATTGAAAATGAAGAAGAAAAGGAATTGGGAGGAATGATCAATTATGAATTAATTGAACGAACATTAATCATTCTCTTAAGATTTATTAATGAAATTGAAAAAAATTGGATTCCGCAAAATTTTCAATTTAAAAGACATTCTAAAATTAATAGATCATTTCCTATTAAAATTTATTATACAAATTTATTACAGCAATATACAGGATTTCTTGATCAAAAGGAATTAATAATTGATGCGCATGAATTGGTTGTTAATTTGAAAAAAAAAATTGCAGAGAAAATTGAAAAAAAAGTCGATGAATTCAGACTTAGCTGTATTAAAATAAGCAAACTGCATGAAAAGCATTCTCGAATTTTAAGTCGAATTGGTATTAACGAGGGTACAAATATTTTAGTTTGTAAACCATTTACTGATATTGAATTAAATCTATCACAAAAAAACGTGGAGAATAAAGATATTAATAATAATTCAAAAAGTAACGTTAATAATTTAATACCAAACAAAGTTGTACCAAGTTATTTAATGATATTATATTTTAAAGATCTTTTCCAATTATTAAAAGATTGCTCAAATTCAGAATTAATTGTTGAAAAGATATGGAAACTATTGATGATGATGCCAACGAATAAAAAATTATTAAAAAAATTTACTAATTTATTTGATTCAAATAAAACTGGAAAAACTGAAATGATAACAGAAGAAAAAATTATAATTGATTGGGAAAATTATTTAAATCCCAATTTAGTATTTAATTTAGTTTATAATATCCAAGTAATTTCAAACATTTTAAATAACAATGAAAATAAGGAAAAGAATGCTACATGGATAAATAATTTCATTGAAAGGGGTGGAGTAGAACATTTAATTAAAATCTTATTAAATATTTATAATAAATCAAATAACAATAACAATAAATCTATTGAAAAGCAGGCCTTGGGGTTAATATTAAATTTAATTTCGACAATATCAATTAATTTGGAAAGTGTTAATAATAATTTAATTTATTTAAATAATGACAATGATCAGCAAGATCCCAAGGATGATAAAGATGAAGAAAGCAATAAAAATGAAATGGAAATTGAAATTGAAATTGAAAATAATGAAATTGAAATCGAAAATGTAAATGAAAATAATAATGAAAATAATGATAATAATAATAACGGTAACGATAATGATAATAATAATGGTAATGGTAATGATAATGATAATGGTAACAAAATAAAACAAAACAAAAATGAAATTCATTATAATGAGAAATTACCAAAATTTTTAAAAATTAAATTAAATCGAAAATTGTTTTTTAATCCAAATATCAATATTAAAGAAATTTCAATAAAAAAATTCGTTGAAATTTTATTTGAATTGATCAAAAATTCAAGCCAAGATAATAATGTAAAATCAATTCAAGAAAATATAGTTGTAATACGTAATAGTATGTTTTTAATTATAGGTGGCATTTCAACCAATATTCAATCAATTGGTAATGAATGGAATAAAGAAATATTGAATTATTCTAATTTAAAAAATTGGCTAAAATTAACTTTAATTGATTGTAAGTTTAATATAATTTCTAAAAATATTATTAATGGGTTAAAAGAAATTTGTTTAGTTCAACAATTACGAATAAATATTTATAATAAAAATAACAAAAATTTAGAAAATCCAAAAGTTAATATGTTGATTAAATTGTTATTAAATTTAATGATCAAATTATGGCAAGAAAATAAAAACAAGATTTTAAATGATACAAATAATTTTTATGGAGAATTTTTAAATTTTTTTTCTATTCTTATTAATTATAAATTTAAATTTAATATTCAAATTGATTTTAATTTTGAAACCCTTTTTGATCAAATTATTGAAATGGTTGTTAAAAGGCCAATTGTTGAAGATTTAAATTCTGAATTTAATTCAATTTCAGATGAAACTTTATTGGGTTATTTAAAATTAATTCATACTCTATGTTATCATAATATTGAATTTAAAACAAAAAAAATTAATATAAATATAAATAATAATAATAATAATAATAATAATAATAATAATAATAATAATAATATTAATGATGATGACGATGATTTATTAAATTACTTGTTTAATAAATGTTTATTTGAAATTCCAGTCAGTAATAAAGTCGGTGAAAAATTATTACCAAAATGTAAAACTAAAAAATCAATAAATGTTGTATATTCCTTAATCTTTGAATTAATTAAAAATTGCCCACAAAATTATTTAATAATTGGTAATTTATTTTTTAATTTTCAAAAAATTATTCAGGCACCAAAAGAATCATATTTCCATACTAGAATGGAAAATTTTAATCAAAATAAGGAGTCAATCGATTATATAGGGTTGAGAAATTTAGGTGCCACTTGCTTTTTAAATTCTTTATTAGAACAATTATTTCATACACCAGAATTTAGAAACAAATTGTTTTCAATAGAACTATTAAATGGTAATAATAATAATAATAATAATAACGGAAATAATAATAATCGTGAAAATGAGAACGAAAATGCAGCTAATTCTTTGGAATTAAAAAACAATAATGATATTATTTATCAATTACAAAAAATATTTGCAGAATTATTAAAATCTAATAGATATGGTGCGTCAACTAATAATTTTTGTAAAGTATTTAAAGATTGGGAAGGGAATTCGTTAAATCCTAGAATCCAAATGGATGTTTATGAATTTTTTACTAGTTTGTTTTCGAAAATTGAAGAAAATTTAAAATTAAAAAATAAAAATAATTTATTTAACCAAGTTTTTGAAGGGAATTTTGTTAATCAAATAATTGGAATCAATGAACCACATTTTTCAGAGAGCTTTGAAAAATTTTATTCAATTTCTTTGGAGATTTCCAAAAAAAATAATATTTATGAATCATTAGATCATTATATCCAAGGTGATATGTTAACAGGCGATAATCAATACTTTTCTGAGCAATTGGGGAAAAAGGTTGATGCAATAAAAAGAAGTTGTATAAATGAGAATCCAAAGAATTTAATTTTCCATTTAAAGCGATTCGAATATGATTTTAATACAATGCGAAGATATAAAATAAATGATTATTTTGAATTTCCAATGAAATTAAATATTTATAAATATACAAAGGAAGGTATTGATAAAAATAATGACAATAATAATAATAATGAAGACAATGATGACGACGATGATGATGATAGTGACAATGAAAAAGAAAAAAAAAAAAAAAAAAAATGTTATGATTATGAATTAGTAGGTGTTATAGTTCATAGAGGGTCTGCTTTATCTGGTCATTATTATTCTTTTATTAAAGAAGTAATTAATAGAAAAAATGAAATTATTAAAAATCCCACATGGCATAGATTTGATGATTCTTATGTGACAAAATTTAATCCAGATGATATTCCGAATGAATGTTTTGGTGGGAAAAAAAAGGGAATTAATATTAATTCTGTTGGGAAAAATAATTATTCTTCTGCATTTTTTGGTTATGAAAAAATACGTTCTGCATACATGCTGTTTTATAAACGTGTAGACACCTTTCCCAATACTGTGGATAATCAGAATGATAATGATAATAAAGCAATTATTCCCAAAACTATAACTAATAACAATAAATTATCAAAATCTTCTTTAATATTATTAAATGAAATATTACAAGATAATACTAATTATCAAATTACTAAGAAAGTATTTAATAAGCAATATTTCCACTTTATTGATCAAGTCATTTCAATAAAATTTAATAATAGCAATAACAATCAGGAATTAATTCAAAAAAGTAAAATTATTTCAAATAAATTATTGATCCAATTTATAATGAAAATATTATCTAGATCTGACACAATTAATATGGATATTGATCAATGGATTAATAAATTATCTAATGATTTAAATACAAAAGAAAATTCTATTTGGTTAATAAATGAATTTTATTCTGAAAATAATCAATTAATTAGTGATATTTTTTTGAAAAATAAAATCAAGAAATTAAGAGGTGAATTTAGTAAAATAATTTTAAATGTTTTTAAATTGGTATTAAATATTGAATTGGATAATGAGTCAATTAAAAAAAATATTATACGAAATATAAATGAGGTAAAAAATAAATTAAATTTCCAAAATGATGTTAATTTGATCGAAATAATGGGAAAAGAATTTGAAAAAAAAGAATTTTTAAAAAAGTTTTATTTTATAATAATTAAAGAGTTACCAAATCAGATATTGTTGAATAAAAATAATAATAACAACAATGACAATGACAATGACAATGGTAATAATTCAAAAATTATTTTATTTATTAATAAATTTTATTCATTTTTATCAATTATTTTCAAGTTTTGGAGAACTTTTACTGAATATTTCCAATTTTTCTTAGAAGTTATTAAATCAAATAAATTGGTTGCAAACTATTTCTTTAATCTAAATATTGTTTCTCTGTTAATTAGCTTTATTTTAGCAGGTGATTCACCAATGAAATTTAATGAAAAAATAATTAATTTTAATAAATTGCCAGAAAAATATTATTTTGTTGAAATTCAAATTGCAATTGAAATAATTACCTTTTTAATTGAAAACATTTTGATTAATTCTAATGATTACCAATTGAGCAAATTAGATGAATATATGATTTTCAATACTAAATTCTTACAAAAAAATTTAGGCAATCCTTTATTATCTGACAATTTATTAAAAATTTTGACGATTTTATTAAGATTTAAAAAGCAATTTTTAAAGCCCGTTAGCTTATTATTAATTAATTTAATAGATAAATCTGAGCATTACCAATTAAAGGGTTTGTTTTCTTATTTTAATGCAATTTTTTGTAATTTAAGTTTACAAGAAAAACATGCAAAGGGCGATTTGAAGAAAAGGGGAAAGAGGGAGGAACAAGAAGGTGGGAAAGAAAAGGTAAAGGAAAAAGAAAAAGAGGGGGGCGGTGAAGAGCAAACACAATTAATAGATGAAATATTACATTTGTTAATTGATGTAATAAATAAAAATTCAATGTATGAAAGGGCCACGATTAATTCAATAGATTCTCTAAGTGATTTAATAACAAATAACCCTTTAATAATAATAAAATTATTTGATTTAATTAATAATAATAGTGACTGTAATGATGATAATAAAGATAATAAAGAATCAAAGGTGGTAAACAATAATTGGGTTGATAAATACTTGAGAAATGAAAAATATTTAATTACGAAAGCAATAAAAAATTTCTTAAAAATTTTAATAAAAATTTCTTTTGAATTGAATTTATTTGATCAATTAATTACTTTATTTGAAAATATTTTTTCTAAAATTAAAGAAATTGATTTAAATAATTATTTGGGGTATAACAGAATTGTGAATAATAACAAGACAAAAGCAACGAATGGGAAAAATGATAATAAAGATGGTGAAAATAAGAATGAAAATGAACATGAAAAATCATTTTTATTATTTAATTATTTTAATGTTTTGATTGAATTTTTTAATAATTCAAAGTCTGAAATTATTCTTGGTAAATTAATAGAAATAATTGATAAATATTTTATTCATTTTATTAATTTTTTTATTAAAATTAATAATCAACAAATAGAAAATAATTTAAATAAAAAACAATTAATTATATTTTGGGGTTATTGGTATAATTTAAATCATAAATCTTTTGAAATTGTTATCAATGATGAAAATGTTATAAAAAATATTACAAATTTATATTTCAATTTTGATTTAAGAAAAAATAATTTAGATTTTAATCAAAATTATTTACAATCATATTTTAAAATATTATTATTTTTAACCAGAAATGGTGAAAAAATTATTCAATATTTTAGAAATTCTTCAATGATGAAATTGGCCATTTTCAATGCTTTCCAATCTAATGAATATAGTAAATGGGATCAATTTGTTAAACCCACATTCCAAATCTTTCATTTGTTAATTCAAGACCAAACTTATCGAGCTCAGATTATCCGTGACTGGTTTAAAAATAAAGAACAATTAATCAAATATTTTCAAAAAATCCCTCAGCAAACCATAAAAACCTTAGATTTGTTATTGAAAAATGATTCAGATGCTTTAATATTCTGTGATATTAAACTACATAATTTGATCTCGGGTAGAATCATACAAGATATTGAAACTTTGAAATTAATTATTCCTCAAAGTTCAAAGATTAATATTGAAATAAGAAATGAAACTTTTAATAGAATTGATTTGATGAACAATAAATTTAAACATATTTTAAATACATTAAAAATTTTATTTAAATTAACTAATTGGATGAATGATAAAGATTTGATAAAAGAAGGGTCCCCATTCCTTCAAGTTTTAGATGACCATTTAGATTTTTGGTCTTTAAAGAATAATTTATTTAGTTATTTGCTAGATTTACTTTTATTAATTCCAAGTGCTGTTACTGGCAATGAAAATGTAAATGAAAATGTAAATGAAAATGTAAATGAAAATGTAAATGAAAATGATAACCAATTGGTTAACATCAATGAAAAGAGTGGAAGAAAAGAAGATTTTGATGAAATTTATAATGAAATAATCCAAATTTCAATTCAATTTTTTACATTTTTTGAAACAATTTTAAATTTAAATTTAATAGAAACACAGCAATTATTAATAAACTCCTTTTTACAATTTATAAAAAATATTAAATTAATTAATTTTAAAAAACCAATTGTATTTCAAAAAGATTTTTATCATCAATATTTAGATCGAATGATAAATAAAATATTTCAATTGGAAAAAAAAAATCAAAAGGAATTTAGTCAATTATTTAAACTATGCAATTTTATTTTGTTGTTTTTACAAGAAGAAAATTCTATTCATCTTTCAAAATATTACAAAATATTATTAAATTTAATTAAGAATTATATAAATGATAAAGATTTGAAATCATTATTAAAAGATGAAAACAATGGTATAAATGATCATTTTTATAATATAATACACTTTAATTATTCTTTGTTGCAAAATCAATCCTATAAACAAATAATAGAATATATAATGAAATTGGTTTTAACGGATAATAATGAATTAATTAACTTATTAAAATTTTGGTTAGGAAATGATATTTGTTCAATTTTAGATCAAAATCAATTACAAAATTTTGATATTATTGGAGTTGTTGATTTCTTAAATATAATTGTTCAATTCGATAACAAAATTCAGAATCTATTGATAAAGGAATTTCCTAATTTGATTAAAAATTTATCAAATAAATTATTAGTAATTAATGATCAAGATATGAAATTAAAAATTAATAATTTACTCGTAAATTTTAACCAAGATCTTAATCAAAATAATGAAATTCTAAATAAAAACAATGAAAAGGAATTAAAAAAATAATCCCAATTATTTTTTTCATTAATATACTATTAAAATTATTAAAATCATTTTTCATTTTTTTTTTTTTTTTTTTAGTTTTTTACAAGTTATTAATTAAATAAACTAGAGCTCTTCAATAAATTATAATTTTTTTTAGAAAGTTTAAATGAAATTCTATTTTTTTATTTATTTTTTTTTTTATTATTTAATGGAGGGGTTATTAGCCCCTCTTGTGTGCCCGAATTCCTAAATTTTTATTTAGGAATCTTATTAAAGACTTCAAGATAAGTTTATTATCCACTAAGGCTAATAGACTTAATGAATCTTTTTTTGTAATAAAATTGAAAATATTATTATTTTTTAATATATTAGATATATTAATTTTTTTTAATTCAGATATCCAGATATTACGATTATTTTCATAGTATGAGCAATTCCATAGAAAATGGTCCAAATCTTCAATGATATCTAAATTATTTATTTTTTTTACATATCTCACTTAATTTTTTGATTTATTTTTATTCATAACATAAGAGTAAATATTTAAATAATTTGTAAAATTTTTAAGTTTAAAAATTGAAGTTGAACCCTTCCATTTTAAATATCTTAGTTGATCATTTATATTTCCTTGAATTTAGATAATTTTTATATATTGTTAGACTGTCCAACATGAGCTATTTTCTAATTGATTAATTCGGTATTTATCAAGTTCAATTTCTAATTCTTTTAAGTTATTTGATTGCCCGTTAATATTTTCAATTTTTTTTTCTCTAAAAGGTAGATAATTAATTAATTCATCTAAAGGAAAGGTTTTTTTATTTTTGTATTAACTTGATTCTTCTTTTATATTTGTTATTCTAACAGGGTAAATTTTTGCTTCAGTTTTATAAATAAGTCTTGGGGAATGTGGGTTAATGAATAAAAATTGTGTAATTTTTTTATTAATCCAAGTATCAATATCTTTAAAATCTGTTTTTGTTAAAGCGAAGATTCTAATCCATATAATAGTTAACTATGTAATCCCGCTTTAAAAAATTGAATTTTTAATCCATTAGAAAAATTTTTTTGTTGTAAGATATTGATTAACTTTTTGAAATTGGTCTTAACTTTTTCAAGATTAAACTTTAAATGAGTTTTTTTATCTAGTCAAATACCAAGATATAAAATTTTCTTTGGAATTAAAGTTTTTTTCATTTTATCACTATTTGGATTCATTCCGAAATCTCTTATAATTTTAAAGATTTTTTCTAGTTGAAAAAATATTTCTATCAATGATCCTTCATAAGTAAAATTGGATCATCTGCAAACATCTGAACATGTCTTGCCAGTGATTTAATTTTTTCTAAGAGAAAATAAGTAATAAATCCAAATAATAAAGGAGATAATGGATCTCCTTGATAAACACCAATTCCTTCTTTTGAATAATATGCAAGTAGATATTTTACAATAATTTCAAATTCTATTTTGTTTTTTTTAATTATATTTATTTGGTTATATGGGTGTTGTTTAAGGTACTCGTAAAAATTAAAAAAAATCTTCTAATAAATTTAATAGTCAATTCAAAAAAAATTTACTATATCCAGAAATTGAAAAAACAAGGTAAAAATCTGATTACCATAAAATCAAACTTACTTTTAAAGCTCTTTTCTGAATTAATTATTGTTTTTAACATTTTGATCTATTTTTCTGATTTTTGTAAAGTTCAAAATTCAACATATTTCTGAATTATTTAAAAAAAAAAAATTATTTTTGATAAAGAAGAAATCTTATTATTTTCAAAGGGGATGTACCAAAATATTTTTTAAATTTTAAATATCTAAGTTTTAAAAAAACCGTATAAAAAAATCAACTTAATTTCAAAAATCAAAAAATACAATAATAATTTTAAACTTGTAAAAAATGTAATTTTTTGTTAAAAAGAAGAGTTCAAATCAATTTTTTCTTTTTATTGAACAAAAAAATCTGAGAGAAAAAAACAAATAATTCAATTTAAAAAAATTCTCCCAAAATGCTTTTTTAAAACTCTGGAAAATCCAACCTATAATCTTAAAAAATACTTTTTTATTTATTTATTAATATCAATAATTAATAACCCAATCTTAATTATTTTAGTGAGTTATTAACAACACAAAGATTAAATTATTAAATTGGCTGTATAATTTTTTCTCAATTTTTTAAATATTTTCAAACAAATAAAACTAATTCAAACTAAGGATTCTTATTAAAAAAAAAAAAAATTATCAAATATTTGATTTTAATACTAATAGTTTTTCTAATATATGTTGAAATATTGAAAAAAGAATATTACCTAATCTTTTAAATTTGAAGAAATATAATGATTGTGATAAAATAGAGGATGAATTTTTTAGATCTTCAAGGATTGAATATTAGAGTTATTTTTCTTGTTTTTCAAAAATAAGATTAAAAGCTCAGATATTATTTGTTTATTCAAACTCTCCCAAATTTTACTAAAAGTGAAAAATCTTCAAAATAAAATTTTTTTTTAAATTATCGTTTTTTTTTTTTGAGAGAACAATCCAAACCAAAAATGATCAAGATCTTTTTACTGGAAATTTCTTAGGAAATAAGGACTTCTTTCAAAAAATGATAACTCATCTCTCTTAAGTTGATAAATGAAGTTTCTTATTGGTCTTAATTGTATCCTAATGTAAATAATTACTCTATTAAATTTGGTATTAAAATAAACAAGAGTTACTAATAATTTATGTAATTTATAAATATCGTCACTGTATAAAATATTTAATGTGGTTTGAAATTAAGAAATCCATTTTCCTAAGATATGGTTCAAACTAAAAATAGTGGTTGAAATATTGAGGTTATAAATAATAAGTTCTTTTTAAGTCAAAGGGTGCCAGTTTTATTAAAAAAAAAAAAAAAAAGAACAGGTTATATGAGTTTTATCAAATATTCTTCTCAATAATAATATTCAAGATTATGTTTCATATTCTTTTTTTCTAATTTAGATATGATCTTTTTTTTCAAATTCTTGTTTTTCTTCTTTTTTTTTTTAATTTTTGTTTTTCTTTTTTTTTTTTAAAAAAAGATTATGTGGAAAAAAAAAAGAGTTCTTCTAAAAGACAAATAATCACTATGTTAATTGTGACTGTGTAATGTCTTTGAAAAGGAATTTAATTATTAACAAACGATGTTATTATAAACTTTTTTTTCAGTGAAAGTCCAGTAAATAAAAATCCATTAGGCTTCTTTTAATAGTTTCGACGGCTTTTCTTTAGTTTTTGGGTATATTTTTTTTTTAATTTATAAGATATAGTTTTTATAGATTAAATATGATTTAAAAGTAAATTAATAATCAGATTGAATTATTTGTTGTTTTTGAAGAGTAAAGAATATATATTTTTTTTTCAATTTATTATTTAGATTATTCATAATTTTTGATATGGGGTTTAGATAAAATGAAAACTTTTTAAAAAATATTATCAAAATAAGTTGAAATTTAGGAAATTAAAATATGTTTTTAATTTAGTGTATTCGGCCATACCCAATTTAATAATCCTGGACACATTCCGAACCCAGAAGATCAACGAATTGAGGGCTAAGCTAGTTAGTGAGATGGGGAACCTCTCGCGAACACTTGGTGCTGAATACTTTTTTTTCAGATTTCATAAACTATGATAAAAAAATACATTCAAATAAAAGAATTTTTTTTATACTTTACTATAACTAATTATATTACAAATTAATAAGTTAAATAATAAAAAGTGACAAAACAGAAATTTATGGTATTATTAAAATTTAATTTACAAAATAAAATCATTTATTATAATAAATCAAATATAAGTTTTCATTCCTAAAAATTTTTTACGAAAATTTAATATAATTATACTTATTAATTGTAAAATTTTTCTCACTCTTTTTATTTAATTTTTGTTTTGATCATTTACTTTTTCCAATTATTATTTTTCCATATATATTTTACTCCTTAAATAAAAAAAAAAAAGATTTAAAAATTGACAAATCAATATCAAAAAAATTGAGATTATGTAATATCTTACATTTAAAATTCCCAAAAAATTATTCGAAAAAAATATTCATGTTCAACTATTTTAATCGAAAAAGGGATATAAAAATCTAAAATTATAATCTCAAATCTTTTGATTCACTCTTTACATTATTTTTTTGATTATATTTTTTTAATTTTTGAAATATCAGGTTTATTATATATTCATATTAATTTTAAAATTGAAATATTAATCAGATTTAATTAATTAGAAGTCATTAAATACTAAAGAATAGATTTTTTTTTTCAATTTATTATTTCAGACAAGTCACAATTTTTGAAATATAGTTGAGTTTTTTGATACATTATAAAAATATTCAGTAAAAATAAAAAATAAAAAATAAAAAATATAATAGGGAATTAAAATTTATTTTTCAAAATAATAAGCTATTTTGGAAAATATTAATATAGTAAATGGAAATGTAGTTCAAATATAACAAGAAAAAAATTAAAAAGAAAAAAATTAACAAAAAAAAAATCAAAAAACGAAAATTAAAAAGAAAGAACTCTCTTAGAATTATTTTTTAGATTTTTTCTTTGAAGATTTTTTCTTTTCCTTTTTAGGAGGCTTTTTTATAACTTTACCCTTTTTCTGAGTAGTAAAAATTTTGCCTTTTGATAGGAAACTAGGTTTTAAATCTTTTTTTTTCTTTTTTTTCGAGTTTTCCGAAAAGCCATTAATATAGTTGTCAAAAAAGATTAAGCCCTCTTTATATTCCTCCTTTTTGATGGCCTTTTTATGAATTTTATTGAAGATGGGGTTGTTGATAATTTCGTTATACATTTTGGCAAGGTTAACAAAAACCATGCCCGATTCCGATTTGCCACTCCCCTGATAGATCATATTCAATTTGACAAATACAAATTTTTCGTCAAAGATGTTTGCGAGCAATTTCAAATCCTTTTCCATTGACTTCAAGGAATCCTTTTCACTGGTTCTGGTTGCGTATTTGCCCTTTTCGAATCTTCGTATTTCATGGTCCGCCATATCGAAGATTTTATAAAAGGATTGAAGGGCATAAATTAGCACGTAAATTGTTCTGGAGTTCAGCAATTCGAAAAAGGAAATTAAGATTTTGTCATTTTTCCAAAGGTCGATCAGGCCGCCATGATAATAAACACATTCCTCAAACAGCTTCCAGGCATGCTTTGCCAAATAGGGGCTTTGGGCGTCTCTAGTGATGGCATGCAAGTCATAAAAGAAGGTATCATCTTTTTTAATTAATGAAAAGATTTCGTCTCTTCTAACTAGTTTCAAAATAATGATTAGCAAATTGGATTGCACAATGTCATGATTGGACGAAAGGTTTTTAATTGCCTTCATTAATTTCATGATGATTCTGTAATCAATTATTATTTTGGAGGTTTTGCTGGCCTTCATTTTTTTACTTGCAGTGTTTGCCTTCCCATTTTCAATTTTCCCCAAGTTATAAAAGGTGGTGATTATTTTAAGCATTAGGCTTGAAATTAATTGTAAAACATTA
Source organism: Anaeramoeba flamelloides (assembly GCA_027625915.1). Lineage (NCBI taxonomy): Eukaryota > Anaeramoebidae > Anaeramoeba > Anaeramoeba flamelloides. The sequence goes on along the minus strand of JANTQA010000032.1, from coordinate 1,359,406 downwards.
TTGGAAAACTTTTCTGCAATCAGCTTTTCAAGATGTGATAATAAAATGAAAAATAGATTGGGCGTCAATACATAGAATTCCTTTTTTTTATCAAATTTATCATAACACTCAATTAAAAAGTTATGAATTAATTCCGAAATAAACGGAGGTTGTACTTTTTCTTCCTCGTCTAATCTGACCGGCTTTGCTGGCGGGGTGAAATCCTTTAAAAAGATGCTGTCATTGACAGTTAATGTTTTAAAAATATGCTCTCTCCAAATGTCATTTTCTTTCATTATTTCGAAAAATTGCGAACAGGCAAACCTGACATGTTGGAATTTGGTTTTGGATAATTGTCTAATTTTTTCAATCAATCCAGTTTTGGAGGATTTTAATAGATCTAATAACTTCTGATCGTTGATTTTTAATAAATAAATTAACATGAAGGTGAAATATGCAGATAATTTTGATGATCGGCAAGAAATTCCCTTAAATATTGATTCTGATAGGAATTTTTTATTCTTTCGGCATAACTTGGCAAATGATACTTTAATTTTATCGAGCATTTCTTTAATATGATTTGTTACCGATACATATGCCATAGAACTTTCCGAATTGATAATTGATTGTAAAATTATTGTTATATAATAATGAACAAAGATATTTTTTTCAATTTTGGAAATATTATTATTTAATATTTGTTTGGCTAAATCAGAGATTTCTGGTTGATATGGATAAATCGAGATCGGGATCTTTTTAAAAAAATTCAGAGAATAGGCAATTAAATATAAACATTTTAATTTTTTTTTTTTGATATACATTTCTAAAATTTCTTTAAAGCTGCTAGATTGTAAGGCCTCGCAAACAAAAGATGCTAACTATACATTTGATTATTGTTTTTAATCATTAATTGTTTATTTTTTTTTTTTTAATGATAAATGAAATTAATTTGTTTGATTATTAGAATTGTTTTAAAGTAAATTCAGAAACGTGATAAAATATTGTTGAAGATTTTCATTTATTAAGGTTCTTTGATTATATTTTAATTTTTTTTTTTTTATTTTTTTTTTCTTATTCTTTTTCTTTTTCTTTTTCAACATCTCTCTTTTTTTGTCTTTTTCTTTATCTTTCAATTTTTTCTCTTTCATTTTTCTTTTACTTTTCTTTTTGTTAATAAAAATTTCAATATTATTTTTTCATTTTTCTTTTTTTTTTCACAAACAAGAAAACTAGATTATTTTACTGAAGGAAAATGTAATGAATTTTTTAAAAAATTTTTGATGTAGAGATTATTGTTAATGAACAAGAAGTTGTTTTGGTGATACATTTATTTGAAAATTTGTGGCAAATTTTTTTTATTTAAAAAAAATTTTTCAAAATCAAAAGTTTTAAAAAAGTGTGATCATTTTTTACTGGATCAATAAAAACCTATTCTATTTGAATTTTCAAACACTTTTTGAAATTTTTCAATTTAAATTATTAACCGCAATCTTTCCAAATGTTTGTAACATGGATTATCACGATATTAGCAATACATTCACTATAAGTATGAAAAAATCGCGATTAGTTTAACTTTATCGATAAAAATCGTAAAATAGTGATAAATATTCCACATTATCACGATAAAATGAAAAATTATCCCAAAAAAAAGAGAGAATTTTAAATTGTAACTTCTAATTCAAAGAGTTAATAAGCACATTCATTGGAAGTGTTTTGAACTTAATTTAGTTTTCTATCAATATTGTTATTTCACAATTATTTGTTTAAAAAATTCTTCTTGTTCTTAAAATTTTAATTTTCAAAATCATGATTTCAATCTTAGTTAAAGGATGAGAGTTGGTTCAAAATTTTTTAAGAAATATTAATAGCATAAATAAATAAAAATAAAATAATATAAGAGAAAATTTTTTTACCTTTGCATGGGTTAACAAACTGGAAGATTCCATATACAAATCCAGAATTTGAAAGAAATTATAAGGATTAATTAATTGTAAAAATAATTGCATATAAGAAACTTCTCTATTTTTATAAAAAAAATATTCATTTAAAGTATTATTAAAAACATCTAACAACATATTATTACATAAAATTTTTTTAATATGAATCAGGGATAATTTTTTCGCTTCGACGATAATTTTTGATATTTCCTTTTTTTGTTCTTTAATGGTACTTGTTAGATAAATTTTAGGATTACATCTAGCTTCAAGGTGTTCTAACCTATTATTTAGATCGATCATTTTAATATCAAATTTTAATTTATCTTTAATATTTGGATTTTTCAATTCTTTTATTTTTATTGGATCATTTAATTGATAATCCAATAAACTGAAATTTACTATCTTTTTATTAATTATATTTGGGCAATTCATTGATTTTGCGATCATGGGGCCAGTTAAATCTTTTCTTCTTAAATTAAGCGTTGATAGTGATGTGTTTATTATACCTACCCGAGTGTTTCCATCTGATTTTTTTTTTTTCGTTCCAGATCGAATTTCGGTGTCCTTGGGCAGTCTTCCATGAAATCTACCAATTAACGGACGAAGTTGGGATTTAAAATATGATTCGTTTTTGTTTATAATTTCCCATAATCTCTCAATTTCGTCATATATTTTATGTTGCACTGGTACTTCAATATTCAATATTGAATCAGTTCTTGAAAATGATTTCCCAAGTAAATTTTCTAACTTTGTTGTTTGATCTTGATTAAATGATAATTGTAACATTAAATTTGTATTAGAGCCATCTTGTTCTTCATCCATTTGTTTATTCTGTAATTCTTTCCTTTTTCGTTTTTGTTCTTCGCTTTCTTTAATTTCTTTTAAAATTGTCTTATATCTTTTTCCATAGATTGTTAGCATTAAATCATTAAGTGCTTCAATCCCAGAAATACTCATTGAGGATTGCAACTCTCGTTCAAGTCTTTGCCTCCAAATAAAATGATTGTTTGTCCCAGTTATCGTGGTTTTTTTTTTTTTTTTCTCAATGGACTCTTGAAATAATCTTGCCTTTTCTTTTCGGCTTCTTTCTTGTTCTTTTTTTTCAATTTCTAATGCAGTTTTTAATCCAAACATTTCAACAAATTGGGATGGGTGTGGTGGTAATATTTCAGTTGTTTTTAATACTGCTTCACCCCATTTAAGATATGCATTTTCATATTCTTTATTGTTATTATTTTTTTTTTTTGTATTATTATTATTTTTTTTTTTTGTATTTTTATTATGATTTTTTTTGATAATTTATTTTAATATTAGCAATTTTTTTGAATATAATTTTTTTTATTTTTTTTATGATTTATTTTAATTATTAGAAATTGTTTGAATATAATTGTTTTTTTTTTTTTTATTGTAATTGTTTGGTGGTTATTTTCAAAATATGTAAATAAAATAGATCAATGAGATTTAAAAAAGTTAATATTTTTAGTTTTAATATCTTCTTTTTCAACTCAATAAATTTTCTTCATTACCAATTCTCATTATTTAAAAAAGATTATTATTTGTTAATTATTTCATTGTATTTTTCATTTGCAATTGGGCTGTTTGAATTGTTTTCAGGTGCTGTGGTTTACAAATACTGATTTTTTGGATTTTTATTGGGGATTTTTGTAAAATGTAGATTTTTGTAGATTCTCGACATTTGTAGACTATTTTTTTTTTTTCACAATCAGGTTGAAAATGATAAATTTTGTTTGAGCGAAGCAAGACACTTCATTTATTATGACTTATTTTTAATCTTGATTTAAAATGGCTGATATTTACCAGGCAAATGTATATTATTTTTAATTTTCAATTAATTTTTTCAAAAAATAACTGGCCTTTGTGGAAATCGAACATAGCTCAGATGTTTTAGAGAACAACCACGGCCCTGAAAAAATCTACAAATGTTGAAAAGATATAAATATCTACAAAAAATATCATCAGCCTTTTTATTTAGTTATTTTTTTTTTTTTATTTTTGGGATTTATTTTTTATTTGACCTTGGAATAAATGTGTTATAGAACTTTGGCTGAATTCGAGGTCTTTTTATTTTGCTTTTATTTTATATATAGTTTTTTTTCTTCTTATAACAACAAAAATAATTATCTAAAAATAACAAAAGGGTTACAAAGTCCAAAATAAAATAATAAAAAGAAAGGTCATGTGTTTAAATAAATTTATGTATCTCAAGAAGTAAAAATTTAGGAAAAAATGATGTTAGAAGGCCTTTTGATGGTTCTATCCAGAAACTTCATTTCTATTACATTTCTATTACTATCTTTTTTCTTTTTTTCCTATTTTTGGTAGTATTTCTCTTTTCTCGCGCGATTGAATCAAACATAATATTTCTCATTTGAAATTTCAATAAATTTTCTTTTAATTTTCATATATTTTACTTTTATATTTCAACATTTTTCATATAATTCCTTAAAAAATTTCAGGTAACTTCCATACACTATTTCATTAAATTTCATAAAAAAAAAAATCAATTGATTTTCAATCAAATCTCATTTTATTTTCATAAGGGTTTCCTTAAAAAAATAACCCTAAATTTATATCATTTTTGTTATTTTGTGTGTGTTTGAAGCTTTAAATCCTTTTCAATCTTTTAAAGAGGTCAAAAATAAAATAAAATTTAATTTTTTGGTGAAAAAAAAATAGGATTTAAAACTTTCTCAAGAAACTAATGATCTTATTTCTTTTTTCTAATGAACTTGTTTACTTTATTTCTTGTTTTTAAAAAATAAGTTTTGAAAACAACCATTAGGTGTTTTTCGTGTTTTTTTTTCTTTCTTTCTTTCCCCTCATTTTAAATCAGAATATGGGTGATCAACTGAAATATGAATGAAAAACATGAAAAGCAACTCCATAGTGGAAAAATTCTGGAATTAAAGATCTTTTTTTGAAATTTTATCAATAAGAATTTGCTGCACTTTTTCCCAAAAGTTGAAGAAATTAAATTGAATTTTTTATAGTTACTTATAAACAAGAAAGAAAAAAATAACTATTTTTTGGTATTTGTAAATTTGTAATCTCTTATTTTTTACAATTTAGTCTTTAATTAGTAATTCTACTTTTAATATTTTTTTCAGTTCAAAAAAGAGTTTTTTTATTTTTCAAAAATTCATTTGAAATTGTTAAAATGTCTTTTTTTCAGTACTCTTTTCTCCATTATTCTTTTCTCCTTTAATCTTTTCTCTTTTAGTCTTTTTTCCTTCCTCTAGAATAATGCTTATTCAGCGAATTCAGAATCATAACAAGTAAATTTCAAAGGAAAAATTGAAAATTAAATTTCTTTATTTATGAAATAATTCCTCAATTAACGCCAAATTTTGAAAAACATCTTCTATAAGAAATTTTTGTTTACAAAATTTTTAAAAATAGAAAAAATTAGTAAATTATTTGATCAAAAGAATCAAATAAAACAGTTTCAGTTTATTGCTAAGTGCTAAATGTTAAAAGCATTTAGTCTGTTAAGGTGAGAACTTTGAAGTGACTAAATTTGTGTCTTCAAATTCAAAGAATGTCTAGATATTAACGTATAGAAACGTCCATTAAAAGTATTCTAAACTTCATTTAGTTTTCTAAAATAAAACAGTTTCATTCATTAAGAATTAAATGAAATTTTACAGATTGTTTTTTAAATTTTTTTTTCCATTTCATTTTGTTGAAGTTATAAAAACTATTTTTTACTTTTTACATTATTTTTTCATAAAAAGTTTGTTCAACACAATATTAATTCTAAGAGTGATACGATTTCTTAAAATACAGTTTATTTACATGGCTTTATCTGATTTAAAAGCTTTATATGAAGAAAATCAAAAAAAAATGTCCATGAAACACACCGATTTTAACTCTTTTTCGATTTTTGTATATTTTTTCTTCTATTAAAAAAAAAAAGCTAAAATTAAAAATGTCAATTTATTGTTGTGTAGTGTGTTTGTTGGTAATCTTGAAATTTTTTAATTCTAAAATTAATGAAGGTTTGGCAGATTCATTTTCTGTAAATTTTCTATTTACAACCACAATTAGATGGTACAACAAAATTTTCAAAAATTTGATTTTAAGAAAAGTGATAACATTTCCAATACAAAGATTTAAGATGTTGGTTCATTTAAATAAATTTCAAAAGTCTGTTACTTTCAAAATAAAAAGAAACAAAAATTTCATTCAACTTTCCGAAAAATTCACATTTCAAGAATTAAAAAAAATTTCAAAATCCCTAATTCTAAATGGGAAATTAATAATTTAAACTTCTTTTAGAATATTAAAAATTTGAAAAGTTACATGATTTATAAAATCTTTTTTTGGAAAGCTTTATGAAAATTCTGTTCAATTTATTTTGAAAAAGATAGCATTGAAAAAGTTTTTTTAATTCTTCTTTTCGGATTGTCTCAACAAAAAAAAAAAAAATTTTAGGGAAAAAAATGGGTAAATATGAAAATCGGTTTACCTTCAAGTGTGTCATAAAAAAGAGGATCTGGTTCTGTGGGTATTAACTGATCTTGCCATTCGTTTTTTTCAATCATTAACAAATTTGTTCCTGGCATTGTTTTTGGCATTTGGTTCTGTTATTTATTTGTGTGATTATTGTTTGAAAAAAATTGAAAAAAAAATCGTAAATTGAAAAAAAAAATAGAAATTTTGGTTTAGTCTTGAAAAAAATTTAACAGACGCTTATTCAAAATTTGACTTACAAAGGGATCTATTTGTTCGCTAAACCTCGAGTTTGATGTTGAGTTATCGGAAAAGTTTTTGTCTGTCGTACTCATACGATTTCCAATCGATCCTCGTGAATCCATACTTCCTCTGTTACCTTCACTTATACTCCCAATTGAAGAAACGCTTGTCCTGCTATCACTTTTTGGATCCGATGTATTACTCTTTTGATTTTTGATTTAATAAAAGGTTCAAGAAATGTAAGATTTTGGGGTTTCCATTAGTAAAAAAAAAGAAATAAATAATTTAAAAGTCGAAAAGAACGAAGGGTTTGCTGAAAAACAAGCAAAAAAACAAAAAGAAAAAAAAAATTTCAACTTACTGTCTCACCAAAATAAGGCCTCGAATAAGTTCTACCCATTGGCTTTGGAATTTGTAAAAACCCAATTCCTTTTTCGGTTTCTTTTTTCCAGTCAAGGATTGCTTGTTCAAATTCATTGAATGTTTCGTATTGATCGGGCTGTGGGAATAGAGAAATTTCTTCGCTTTTTTTTGGTGCAAATTTGTTGAGCAATTCTTTTTCTGTCAACTCTGGATCAACTTCAATATCTTTTTGGTTATTTGAAGTTTCTTCTGTTTTTTTTGTGTTGAATTCCCATTCTCCGGTACCTGTTTGAAGAGATTCAGAATCCAATAAACAATAATTTAAATCGTAATAATTACCTTTTGAATCAACATAAACAGGGTGTTTGTTTTTTTCTTTTTTTGACCCAAGTTTGGAGATTGCATTTAAATCAAGATCGGGGCCTAAATATTCCCTTTCGACTTTATTTTGTTTTTTTGTTTTCGATTTGGGAATAGAAAAAACATTTTTAAAAAGGGTTTTGTTTACAAAAAAAAAAAAGAAAAGAGAGGAGGATGAAAACAAAGAAAGTGTTTACAAATTTTATATTTTTTCATATGTTTTGGAATGTTTTTTGTTCCTTGCGTTTCCAAACTGCTATTGATTATTTGGGTTGACATTTTTAAAAAATACAATTTATTTTTTAAATTCAATCAAAATATAAAAAATGAGTTTTAAATTTGTTTAGATTTGAAATTCTTCTTGGAATTCCTTTTTCTGTTTTATTTAAAGATCCTTCTTGTAAAAACTTTGGAAAAAATTAAAAATTCAAAATTGTTTATCTAACTATAAAATATGCTTTGATGTTTCTTTATACTCTTGGAAATGATTTTTATCAATTGTTTTTCAGAAGACAACAAGTTATTTGTCTTTTGAAGATCATTATAAGAAAAAGCTTTTATATCAAAACATCTGTAGTTGTTTCTTTTTTAAATTTCTCTTGTAAAAACAAAAAGAAGATTCTTCTTTGGATGTCTCAAACAATCTTTGGAAAGTAAGGGGTTCTAAAAAAATGTTGTTGACTTTTTTTCAGTTTCCAATTTTTCGATTCGAAGTTGTCAAAACATAAACAGTTTGTGAAAAATTTTTGAAGGTAAATTATTTTTGAAAAACAATCTAACTCATTTAACAAAAACCAATTACGTGGGTCCTTCTTTTCAAGAACTTTAAAACTAAATCGAAAAAAATGAATTTTAGTTAAAAATTCTAATATTTTTGTATTGTTAAATGAAAAATTTTTTCCTTTTTTTTTCCAAATTGAATTCTTCTTTTAATAGAATAACATTCCAAGCTGTAGTTAGGAAGGAACGTAACTTGTTTTGTTTTGAGAAGGTAATCACTTGATTTCTGTTAAATTCAAAAGAATAGAAAATAAAAAAAATTTTTCCCAATAAAATTCGAAAAATATTTCCAGAAAAATAATAGTATTTTTCTTGACTCTTACATTAATATTATTACAGAACAATGATTTAACCAAATAACAAACAAATATGAGGAGATTGTAATTGGATTAAAAATGTATTTAACATCATCAGGTTTTTATTTTTAAATACACTTTTAGATTACGATTTTTGAATAAGTTTTTTTTATTTTTTTGGTACTTTTTGTAAAGGTTTTCTATCAATTTGATGAAAAATATTTTTTTTAACCCCAATCTACTTTCAAAAATCTCAAATTTCAATATTTTGAGAATTTTTAAGAGTTGAGAATTTAGTTTCGAATTGAAAAACAACAAAATTGGATAGCAAAAAATCTACAATTTTTATATTTATCTATTTATATAGTAGATGTATTTAAAAAAATATGAACATTAACCAAACCCTGGAAAGGCATTTTTTCATTAAAATTAATTTTTTTTCTAGTTTTTTTGATAAAAAAAAAAAAAAGAGAGAATCTAAAAATTGATTTTTTGTTAGTATAAATTTTTAGTTCATAAATTTATTTATATTTTTGTAGCTAATTTAAATATAAAACAAATTTATTTTATTACTTATTTATGTCTTAGATATTTTTTTAATATATTTTTTTGAAGAAATAATAAAGAATAATTAGTACTTGTTGTAAAACATTCACATTAATTTAGAATGAATATTTTTCTCAAATAATTTTCTGAATGGTTTTAAATATACTTCTTGAACGCATTTTTTTATTTATAAATGAAATTTAATTTTTAAAATCAAATTTATCTTTTGATATTTTGGAATGATATAACTTTATATGAAAAACAGAGAAAATCAATTTTCTTTTATTTTGGGTAACTATTTAAATTGATTGAACAATTATAACGTGTAAGGACGAATGATTTGTTACAAGAGTTTTCAATAGTAAATTTTTTTTTTCAACACTTTTTTAATATTTTTGAAAACTAGAAAAAGAAGTATTTTAACATTTAAAGAAGAATATATTTTTTTAAAATAAATAGATCTGATTATTTTTGATAAAGTGTTAATCAAAATTTGATAATTTGACTTTTATTTCAATTTATTTTTACACTTTGTTAGGTTTTTTGTGACTTAAATTGGTGTATTTTTGATTTCTATACTAATACATTGTTTTATTATTTTTAAATATATAATTACTTACCACCATAAAGATAAAAAAAGGTATATACTAGTTTTAATAGTCAAATTAAACGTGAACCGAAATCATAGATTACTTTTCTGAGTTGTATCTTGCAAAAATAAAATATTAAACTTTTTAAAAATAAATCATAAATTAATAAATTGATTTTATTAAGTTAACTCATCCCTTTTATAAACAAAAACACATTTACATATAAATTTTTTTTATAAGATCTACACAAAACTAAATTTTATATTTTCAAAAAATAATTGGTAAATATCAATAAAAGAGGTACTTTTTAAAATGGTTTATTAACGTTTAATTAAAAAAAAAATCATAAAAAAAGTTTGTGTTTGGTTGATAAGTATAAATGATTATTTTAATATATATTATTTAACCACTCCTAAAACCAACTTGGAAATCTAAATAAATATATTTGTTTTATCTTTTTTATTTCTCTCAAAAAAAAAAAAAATCCTTATAAGGCAAGGAAAGAATTCTTTAGATTCTAATTGACTATGATAAAAAAAATTCATATTATAATTTTCAAAAAAAAAAAAATCTTAATGTTATTTATTATTATTATTATTATTTAATGACGAGGAGCACAAAACTTTGCAAAAAAAGAAATAGATATAAAAATCTTGAAACCGTTGTAAAATTAAGTATATTAAATAGTCAGAAATTTTTCTAAAAAAAAGAATTTTTATTAAAGTGTTATGGTGTAAAAAAATGAATATTTCGAGCAATATATATATTTGTTAAAAATTTCTGATTGTTTTCAAAACTAATAATAATTTTGATAATGTACAAAACTGTTTTATCTGGGTTAAAAGGTATTTTTATTAAATTGAAATCCCTATTTAATGATATATTAAACTCCAGGTAGAGAAAAAATAACCACGCAGTTGTAATGTAACATTTTTTTTTTCAGGAATAATATATATAATTCAAATAATCTTGTTACATCTTTTAAAAATTCCAAATCTCTCACTCTCGTCAATTTTTCCAATTTTTGAATTATTCTTATTCTACTCACGGGGTGTGAGAAAAAATCACCCTTGGCAAAAAGATATGTAACTATTACAAGGCCACTTTGGAATTTTTTCAATATCAAATTTTGATTCAGAATAAGATTTTCAAAAAATTCAATATGAGAACAAAAATCCCCTTTAAAAATTTGTTTCATAAATGAGCCCCTTATAAAAAATAATCTTCTATGTGATCAAAAAAAAGGTTCTTTTTTTGAAAAATAATATCTGGTTTCCCAACGAATTTTTGGGGTTTAGAGTCATTTTTGGTTCTGAAAATTTATTTTTTGAAAATCAGTATAAAATTCTTAGAATATTGGATTATTTGGGAAATTTTTTTTTCAATATGAGCTTAATTATTCCCCTATTCAACCATTTAAAAATCTCTATCAACATTATTATTTGATATTGAAAAAATTTCATTGTTACTTTGGAAAGGCTGTATATAAAATTTTCTCTCTTTAAAAGAAAGGAAATTTTTATTTGTAACTAAATACTTGATGTAAAATTAATTTTTAAAAAATTCATTCTCAACACGTTACATTTTCTCAAATTTAAACAAAAAAGCTTTTGAATAGAATTGAATCTATTCAAGTTAATAAGAGATTGTAAAATCAAGTATTAAATAAAAACAATCAAAACTTTTAATCAATCAAAATAATTCAAAGGTTTTTATTTTAGAGGAAAATTTGTAAAAGGAAAGTAAAGATGTTTTGGGTTTGAAAACAGTTAACTAGATACAATAATTTTTTCGTAAAAAAAAAATCGAAAATAATATATTATATAAAATAAAAAATGAAAAAATTAATTTAATCAAATTTTAATTTCGATTCACCACCTGCATATTCTACAGCATTAGCGATCATGAGAGCACCATCAGTTTTCTTGTTCCAGTATTTTCTATCGAGGTCTGAGTTAGGTGGTCTGATATTAAGAACAACAACGACACCATATCGTTCACCCTTTTTCTTTTCTAAGATGAGAGGTGTGCCGTCGGACCACTTGGCGATGAGTTCAGCACCTTCAGTTGGTTGTCCAAGGATTCTTGAAGAGAATCTTCCGCCTTCGAATTTCTTGACGTTTTCGACGATCAAATGTTCCTTTTGGATGATGGCGCCTAATTTGGATCTTTTACCTTGTTTAAGGGCACCCTTGCTCATTGGCAAGAATCCGCCAGTGGTTAATCTACCTTGCATGACCCATTTGGCGTTATCGTTTCTTAAGGTATGAGCAGCACAGACGACAACGCTACCACCTGCTTCAACAAAGGAGGCGAGTCTGTCACCAACTTCTTGTGGGTTGTGGAAAGATCTACATGAGTTGACCCAGACAACGTGATGCTTGAGCATTTCTTCAAGTGTTGGTGTTTGTGTTTCGGCATTGATCATTGTAATTTGGGAAATGCCTGTTGACATGATCGATTTTTTGGTATTTTCACACCAGTCTTGTCCGTTTGCACTCATGTGAAGAATTTTCATTCTTTCCTTTTTGATAATTGGTGGTCCTCTTGAGATTGGGTGCTTTTTACAATCAAAGTTCGAAAGTGTTTTGAATGAGGCGTCACATAATTGTTCGATGGTGTAAAGCATGGTTTTGGAGATTTCAGAAAATTCCTTTCTTGTCATGAGATCAAGTCTGATGAGTGGGAGATAGTCTCCGAGGACAGATTTTAAATTTTCTGGGTTATCTTCCATTCCTTCTTTTTTACACAAGTCTTTTCCGTATTCAACAAGTCTTCTGAAAACGAAAAGTTCTGGAGCGCCAATTTGTTCGATTTTGATGATCTTGGTAATTAATTCAGGATCTTGGCATCCAACAAAGAGATCCTTCTTTTTCCATGGGGCAACATCTTCAGCAAGGAATTTAAATGCTTGCTCTTCTAAGGATTTGACCTTAAATTCTTGGAGGATTTCCATGACATTGTTTTCGGTAATGTTTTTGGCGAGAAATTCTCCACAGTGGTTCTTCATGACTTCCATTGGGAACTTTTCACAGAATTTGAATGTTTTAACAACGTTGTCGTCACGTAATTTTGGGACGCGTGTATAACAGAATTCTAAAAGATCCAATAAATGGGCCTTGCTAAGATCGGAAATTTCAAAGGTCCATTTCTGATTTTTGCTATCAAAGCTATAAAAGTCCTTGTTTTTGCCTTCATAAAAGCATTGCTTCCAAAATTCGCCACTTGATGCCAAGACAAGAGAATGTGCGTAAATTGTTGATCCGTCAACTTTTAAAACGACATCATGCATGTCTTTGTTATTTAAAAGTCCTTTGAATACATCGTAGATTGTTTGATCCATTTGTTGACAAGTATTATATTTTCTAAAATGGGTTGTTATTTTGAATTTGGAAAGTGGTTGAACCAAAAAAAAAAAAAAAAAAAATTAAGGAAATGAGAAAATTTTAATCAAAGAAAGTAAAGAAAGTAAGAAAAAAAAATTAAAAAAAAAAAGAAAAAAAAATTCAAACCTGTTGATAGAAAAAGAAAATTAAAAAAAATGTCAATTTTGAGTCGTTTTTGATTTTTGACCTCTTTTGAATTATAGTTTTAATAAAATACTTGAACAACTATTTTTTTTCATTTGGATTTGAACTGAATATTTTGGAAAACAACAAAAAACTTACTCTAAATTTTAAAGTTCTGAATAATTGTTTTATTCAAATCACTCAAGACAAATAATGTGAATGGGAGACTTCTGAAATCAAAAGAAATTGATACTAAAGATTTTTTATTATCAGTTACTTTTTTTTCTCCTTTTTTTATTCTTTTGCAATTTGAAAAAGATTCCATCAATTTACTTCTCACTTATTTCTTCAAGGTTAGTTTTTCAAAAAATAAAGTTTTGGTTAGCTTGTAGTTGAAAGCATGATTTCTTTTGAAAAGGATTTGATTTTTTTTAAGGTAGGAGTTTAAAAGAATGGCTAGTTCAAAAATCTTAAAGTTCTCGTTATTTGCAATGGTTTTGTAAAGATCCAAGGTCTGGGGTGCAAATAAAAATGATATTTGGAAATTACATTTCTTGTGGGTTGACAAAATTCAAATAAAAAAAAAAATAATTCACTAAATAATGTTTAAAAAAAATCAATGAATAAAAAAAGTTAAAAAGGATTCTCTTTTTCAAAAAATACATTTTTTAATCCGTTCAAAAATAAATGGAACGAAATTTTCATTCAACTTTACAAAAAAAGATTTTTAAATCATTTAAAAGTTCAAATTTTTAATTCTTAAAAGAAGATTAAATCATCAATTTACCTTTGAGAATTGTGTAATTTTACTGAATTTATTTTAATTATTGAGAGGTGATTTTTTTGGAAAGCCGAATAAAAATATTGATCTTTTTATTTTGCAATTAAAAGTAATAAAATTTTCTCTTGTTATCAATTTAAAAAATCACAATTAACAAAAAACAAATCCAAGTATCTCTTTGGTAAAAAAATTCAAATCAACAAAAAAAATGTTTGTAATGGTTCTCTACTGGTTCCCAACTAATTTGTGAAGAAAAGTATAACCTTTATTTACAAATAAAAACTGTGTTTGTATTTTACTCAAGACCTATAATCCAAATTTCAAAATTAGGTGCAAACTTTTCGATTATTATTTTTTTCTTTTTTCATTTGTCTTTCAAAAAATATAATGATTACACTATATTTTAATTTATTAATCTATATTGGTTATTCTCTCTAAACACTTTATCAAAATATATTATTATTCAAAAAAAAAAAAAAAAAATCAACAATTTCTTTTCTAATGAAAAATCTGCCCCTATTTTGGAAATTTAGCATTTAGTAAGTTCCACTTTTAAGAGATAAAAATTTAAAGCACAATCAAAGCCCAAAAAAAAGTTCAAATTCAGACATAAAATTCCGATTCTAGTAAAAATATTTGAGTTAAAAAATAATCCAAAAAATGTACCACAATTTGATATTTTTTGGTGACTTAAATTTGGTTGAAAGCTTTTACCTTAAAAGTAGAATTGAACATACATTCACAGATCAAAGAAATTGACAACAAACCATCACTAAATATGCATTTATTTCTTAAAGTTCTAATATTAAAAAAGAAATTCTTTAAATGAAGGATCATAGATACAATTTTTGAAAAAAATATAGGAAATTAAAAAAGATTTTTTCATTATTCAAAAAAACAAAAATAAATAAAAACAAGAATTTAGAAAAAGAAATCTGAGAAAATTATAAAAAATTTGAAAAGATTTCATTCTAAATTTAAAATTTTACTGTAAAATCATGGGTTTACCTTCAAAATTCATTTCAAATGAGATATACCATTAGATAACAGATTGGATTTTTTATTGGACCAAGAATTAAAAAAGATATTGTCTTAATTTTGTAAAGAGAGAGTTTATATGCGTTGGACAAGTATTGTTTTGATCGCTATTATTTCAAAATCCATTTTTTTTTTTAAATTTAATAAATTCTTTTTTTAATTTTTCCAAATACATAAGGAATATGTTTTCATGTAAAAATATTGAAATTATAGGTAAAAACACCCTTAAAAGACTTCATAATCTCAATTTAATTTGTCCACTGACAATTTCTTTGATTCAAACAAGAGATTTCACAATCCTAACAATTTTCAAAATTTTAATCTTTCTTAAATCCTAGCAATTTTTTATTTTACTGTTTCATAATTTCAAGGCCAAGTCTTTCAATACAAAAAAATACCACATGTTGTTCTAAAATATTTTTATTTACTTTTACAAATCTGGAATGTTTCCAAATTGGGATGAACTTGAAACCCCCTTTAAAGTTGTTAATTAAATATACTTTTCCTTCAAAAATCCTTCTAAATTTTTTTTTAAATTAATAGTTGTAACACACGTTGAAACTGGAACTGCTTGGCTGATTTTTTTAAAAATAAAAATTCTTTTAGAGAAATGAAAGTAAAATAACACAATAGCTAAACACTCTCAAAGTGGAAACGTTACCCCACTCATCATTCTCCAATTTGAAATAAATTATTTTCTTTTTGTATAAAATAAATTTAATTCGATTTAATGTTATTTGTGGCAATTTTCAAACCCTCTAAAAGTGCCAGGATGATGATTTTGTAACATTCTTTTCATTAAAATAGCTTAGTCAAAAAAAAGATAAAAATGAAAAAATACACAAAATCTCCAAAATACCCACAGATGAACTGGATATCAAAACTTAATTAGTTATTTTCAAAATTATCATACACTTCAATTCAAATAGGAAATTAGGTTCCTTTTTAGACCTATTTCAAAAAATTTCTATTTTTTTTTTCAATATTAATTTTTGGAAATTTCTAGTAAACTAAATTTCATAATAAATGTTCCAATTATTCATATTTTTTATTTAGTTTTTTTTTATTCTATTTTTAGACGAAAAACTAATATTTATTGTGTAAATAAATGAATATTAAAATTGTAATTTTTTATATTATAACATTTAAAATCAATTTATAAACATATTTATTGATACTATTTGATTTTTAATCGGGGTTTACATTAAATCCGAATTGTTTTTTAATTCAGTATTAAAGTACCCCCCCCCCCCTTTTTTTTTTTTTTTTTTTTTTTAGAAAACAATTTCTCTTTTTGAAAACAAAAATTATTTTTAAAAATTTAGAAAAATAACCATGATTATCAGATTCGAAATCTGGTCAAGTTATTATGATTATTGTTTTTTAAATAAGGATTTGTTTCTAAAACCGAGCTCTAAAACATTTATTTATTCTGTAAAGTTTAATTATTGTAACATTGGAATGTTTATTTTTATTTTTTTGGTGATAGATTTTGATTTTTTATTGATTAAAATCACTCTCAAAAATCAATACTAGGTTTTTTATCTTAAACACCACGGAAAATCAAAATAAAGTTCATCTACCAAAAGGAAAAATTGATCAATTAAAGCAATAACGAAGGATTAAAAATAATAAAATTTATTATAATAGTATTTTTTTTATCTCAAAATTTCTTTGTTCGATCAATTATATAAAAATTTTTTGAAAAAATTGACTAATTTTAAGATCTCCAAACAACTTTCATAATTCAAATAAAAAATGTAATCTATTTTTTTTTTTGCGAGTTTGGTCTCTTTTAACATAATGAATTATTCTTTGAAGTTAATTAATTTCTTTTTAATTAGTTTTACCTTTCATTTTGGGTTTCGGGATTATTTCGAATTAAAAATCATAATTTAACTTTTTTCCCCTGTTTCACTTTTTTTCCCCAATTATAAAAGCTAAATACGTGAACTCGACTTTCTTCGAATTTAGTCATCAACAAAGCCTGTACCCATAGAATATAAACATTGTTTCAAAATAAAATATGTGCTTTTTTTTCTTGTTTACAATGGAAGATCTAATTCACTATCTAATAGTATATCTAATTTGAAATCAATTTCGAAGGTAAAACCCTTGATTTTTCAATTAAATTTTAAATTAGGAATGAAATCCTCTCAAATTTTTTTGTAATTTTATCCGATTTTTTTTTCTAAATTCAATTTTTTTTTATTGTCTTTTTTAATAATAAAAAAAGTTCTCAAAAAATTATATTCATTTTTGAGAACAATTTTCCAATTGGATCCTTCATTTTAAGAATTTCTTTTTTAAGGGACTAGTCTCTATTATTTTTATATGAACAATTTCTAAATATGGGTTCCTTATCTTGAAATATATTTAATATTGAAAATAAACAGGGTTTTTCAAATCTTAGTAACTGGCAAAAAATTTTTTCAATCTCTATTAAATTTAGGTAAAAAAATTTAATAGAGATTAGTCCCTTAATAAATATAACTTTAAAAAACAAATACCAATCTATTTATGGTTTATAGTAGGTTCCTTTGATCGAGTACTGTTTAGGTCTTCTCTAAAAAAGAAACACGGTTTTTAATTTTGAAATACAGGTTATACATTTCTTCACATATTATTTGGAAAACATAAAATCAAAAAAACCAAAATTTGTTGAATAAAAGTAACATAAAACACTCTTGTGTAATAATCGAGTTACAAATAAAATTGATTCAATATACATAAAAAGTACGAATTGTTGAATTAATTCGAATGATCGACCAGAAAAAAAAAAGAAAAAAAAAATTCATTTTAAAATCAAGATTGTTATTAATGTTTTGATTTTATTCTTTATTTTTGTGTTGTGAATTGTGAGTGGTTGTTTTGTGTTTATTTTTTGATCTTCTTTTCTGTTTCAGAATCAGAATCAGAATCTTGAGGGTTATTAAAGAAACCAATCAAACATTTTTCGAGAAGGTGTGTATAGTTTACCCAACGGTGTTGGCGCGCTATTAAAAACAAATGTGTTTTAAGTGGAAGTTTGTTTCAATTAAATTTCGAAAAAAAGGTTTTGTAAAAATCAAGATAGCGAAGAAAAGATTAATTAATTTTTTTTCTTTTTTTTAATGACAAGAAATAGAACAAAAAGAAGGAAAATGAAAAAGATTTACCAAAGGCCTTTGTCCCATCTCTACCACAGAATTTCTGAAGAATTTTAGTTCCACCAGGGTGGTATTCGAGATATTTTGTAAGATCATAAACTTTATCCCCAAGAAGCATCCAATTATCGTCTTTATGTTCTTTTATCTCTTCGATGGTATAGAATCCCATTTTTTTTGGCTTGTCAATTTTTACATTCATCCACCCCATTGGACTCTTACCTTCAGTTGGCCTCCATTGCCTTATGTGTCTTGAATAGTGAGACATCCTTTCTAAAATATCTTTTTATAAACAGTTAAAAAATAAAAAAATGATTTATGATTTTAAAGATAAATATTTTTATAATTAGAGGAGGTTGTTGAATAATTTGTTTAAAAGAGATATTTACATCACAGTTGAATTTCGTAGTTGAGAGATTATTACAAATAGTCTTGCAGGTGAAAGGAATAAATAGCCCAAATAAAATTAAAATTAAGACTTACTTTTTTAAGGGATTGATCCAGATCTAGTAAATAATAAAAAGGACCTTTTCTTTGATTCATTCATAATTAAATTGTTGAGGAATTGAATTGAAATATTCTTTAAGGGAAATGTCTATATTAAATTTTTAAGGTAAATTTAATAGGGATTTAAAATTTTTTTTGCCAATTACTTAGATTTGAAATCAAAGTGAAAAACTTCTGAGTACATTAATTGAATCTTGATAAATGACATTCATTAAATTTTGTTATTGTTTTTATAGAAATAAAAAATTTTTCCTTTTTTTCACTTTTTTGAAAGTTGCTTTTTTTCAACTTTTCGCAAAAATACAAAAAATAAAAAACAATATGAGCAAGAAAGCAAAACCTTGTTATGTTTGTGTAAGACCTACAAAAAATAGTTGGAATAATAAACCTGAAAAGGTTTTTTTGGATTTGCATGAAAAAACAGTTTAATTCGTAAAAAATATACAATAGATGCTTTACTCGTCATAAAAGATTTTTATTCTTTTCTTGTACCATTCTTTTTTTTTCATGAATCTACTTTTTCAGTTTACACTCTTTTGTTTTTGTTGAATTTGAAGTTTTTTTAAGTGTTCCCAAATTATCATTCCTAAAGTTTTTGCCAGAGTCAAAAAAAATCAAAGAAAAGAATAAGAACTATTTTTTTAAAAAGTAATTATTGATAAAACAAATTGAGTTCTTTATAGAGTCAAGTTGGATGAACAGAAGTGAAAGAGAAAATATTCACTTGGTATCAATTATTTTTTCGTTTTTAAAAATGAGAATAAATATTATTTTTGAGAAAATAATTAAATCCAAAATTAATCAAAAAATTCTCAGCCTTTAAAGATATTTTTTCAAAAAAAATTATTTGTAAAAAGTCACTTTTTTTTAAAGAATTATAAAATTTTAAAAAAACAAGAACTAAAAGTTCTAACATTGAAAAAACCAGTCTATTTTCAATTCTAAACATATTTCAAGATAAGGATTCCTTATTTAGTTATTGTTCAAAAAAAAAAAATTAATATAGACTAGTCCCTTAATTGATCAAAAAAGCATTTATATATCATTTTTCAATGAATTTTTCAAGAAGAAATTTTTAGAAACATTAACTCGAAACATGCCAATAATGAAGTGTAGCGACAAGAAAGGGGCAAATAACTATGGTAGTCTTGAAAAAACTAATATCTTCTTTTTCAAACACTTTCAACTGAAAATTAGAACTTTAAAAATTTCACATTACCTATATGGCTTGGGAATTCAGTCCCAAAACACATTTGAGTAAATAATATCCCTAAAGTGGTGTTTTTAATTTCAATTTAAGCAAAAAAAAAACAAAAAAAGAATCAAGATAAAAACAATTCGGTTGTAAAAATAATTACAATTTGTAGATCCAACAGAAAAATTCAATTAACTCACCAGTATTGTTCAAAACTGAAAATATTTAGTTTATAATAGAGTGTGAAATTATTTATTTTTATAAAAACTAGATTCCAAAATTTTTAAAATAGTTTAAACAGTTGAAAGAAAATCATTACTACACTTTAAATTCTAATTGGAAAGAATTTTGATTTTACAAACAATTTCATTTTTTGTCTTTTTTGTTTTCAGTTCCTTTTTTACAGTTACCGAATCTGTTTCCTTAGATCCCGAAAATTTTTTTCAATGGTTGATAGAAGTTTAGTGTTGCGTTTGTTAAATTGGAAATTCACATACAATTGGTACATGATATCTTAACATTTGATCGATCAACAATTGTTGGTGAAATTTCAACAAATTTACCAATAAATTTTTTGTTTGGCTCGTTTCAATATTTTGGACATATAGGGCTTTATTTTTGAGTTTATATTTTTTTCTTTTATTTGGGTTAAAATGATTACTTATTAAAATATTAATACTATAAGACTTAAAAGTGAATTTATATTAGGTTTGGAAAAATACAATAAATTGGGTTTTTTTTTGCGTATTTTTGATTTTGTGTGTTTCTAAATTTTTGGAACAGGGTTTCGTTTTTCTCAAAGCCCAAAATTTCTTAATATTATGAAGAAGAATTACAAAAAAAAAAAAAAACAAATATTACCTGATAATACTTGATACGAAAGTATGTTTAGTATTAATAAAATAAAAAGAAAAAAGAAAAAAGTATGGACAAAAAATTCAAAAAGTTTAAAAACAAATTGGATTCTCAATAATAAAGAAATGACAATAATTAAAGAAAGAATGTCATAAATCAACATTTGCAATCATCTATCAAATTAAATTAAATTAATCATAAGTAGTATGATTGTGGTTTTAAATGTTCTTAATTAGTAGATATCGGTGTTATATATCTATTTGATTCAAATTTCTTCAAATAAGCCCCCCCTTTAAACATATTATTTATTGTTTTTTATTTATTTTCTTGTCATTTTTTTTCTTTTTCTTTATGTGTTTTCACTCTTAAAATAATTTAACCGTGTCACACTTATGAATAATCATGAAATAGATGATTTTAAATTTAAAAAGCTATTAAAAATTTATAAAAAATAGTATCTCGATTATAATTAACTCTTCTCTCATAAAACCACAATAATAATAAACACATTTTTTCTTTCTCTGCTTATCTCATTTTATAATGAGAGGATATACCAAATTCATGAAAAAATGTTTTTTTTCTTCTGATATCTCAGAGAATAAAAATTTGTGTTACTTCACTATCCACTAGAAATCGATTGAAAAACAATAAACATTAAGTGGGATTTTATGGTGGGGCTAACTATTTATACGAATTAAAAATTTCCAATATCCTCTTTCACTTAAATTATACCCACCAAACAAATTAATACCTAATTATCTATACACTCTATCCACTTTGAGACAAAAAACAGGGACCAAATAATAAATCTTCTAAGAAAAAAGGAAAGATTAAAAGTTATTTATTAACAAGAAAAAATTGATTTAAGATTTAGTAAAAACTATTGTGATGAGATAACTTTTCATTGCTTTTTTATCAGTTTATTGATTACATAAAAATCAATATATTAATATCAAATAATCAATTTTTTTTTTTTTTTGAATTTCAAAAAGGAAAAATATGTTTAACATTTAAAGTTCAAAAATTCCAATGGTTATTTATTATTACCAATTTAATTAGAGAGTACAATTAAAAACATCCACTAACACCATTTTAACAGTTCTGAAAATAAATTGTTGAAATTATTCTGAAAAACTACTTAAAAAATAAGTATCTATAGTTCCAAAGAAATAATCTTAGAAAGAAAACCCAATATAAAAAAGTCCGAAAAAAAATTTTATCAAAATATATCATCACAATTTGTATATTGAAGTTTGTAATTCTTTTTGAAGAGATTTTTGAATTTTTTTTAGTCAGATGTGATTCTGAAATGATTATAGCAGTCCTTATTGTTTTACAAATGTAACGAAAAAAAAAAAAACATTAATTATTAAAGACAAAACTATTAAAATAACAATTAATTGATCAAATTCTTAGTCATAAACCAGTTATTAACCCCCCCCCACTTTATATTGAGAATTTTCCATAACCAGATATTTCTCTACATACCAAATACACTAAAATTAATGATAAATAATATTGATTTTCTGGAGTTTATACACCTTTAAACGATCTATTTCCTATTGAGCAATTGAAATTTTACTGTGAAGTAAATCATAGAGCACTAATAGTATTTTACCACAAGGGAGTATGCATAATTTATCAATTTTGAAAAATTTTAATTATATAAACATTACTGAAAAATATTTTTTATGTGCCATCAAAAATATTGAAACTTTGAAAAAAACAAAATCATTAGTAGCTCTATTTGTGTAAAAATATCATACCAAAGTAATTCAGAGTTTGTCCTTCATTTTTTTAACATTTTTTTGAACTAATTTTTCCATTCCATTTTTGGTTTTATTAAAGTAGGTTTTGGATCGAGAAATGTGTTGAGATAAATGAGTAAAATTATTCAAAGAGTAAAAAAAAAAAATAAACCAGAAAAGGTGTATATTTGAAACAAATCTTTTCTTTTGGAAGACCAAAACATGAAAGATCACATTTCCAGAAAAATTTGTTGAAATCACTGAATGAAAATAAAAAAATTATACCAGAGTCTATTTTTGAAGATTTTTTTTTTAACCCTTCATAATTTGGATGAATACAAACGATTTATAAATTGAAATTATACCATTGTAGCTATTAATTATTATTTTACCAAACGCATGTTTATATTTATTTTTATGAGAAAACGAATTATTAACTCCTTTTATTAACCTAAACAAATGAACCCATTAATAAATCGGAATATGAAATTTCAAAGTATAAATTTATTTTGATACAAATTTCAAAAAAAAAATTACAAAAGAAAAAGAATAATTAAGTGGGTAGTATTTTTTTAACGATTTAATGAAATCTTGTCAAGATCTTAAAAAATTATTTTATGTAATTTCTGGTTAGAATTTATGAATAGGATGATTTTACTCAATCTTAACAATTTATTCATTTGGGTCTTTTTTTTTTTGAAATCTAAAATTTGCATGTTTCCAAAATAACCAAAAAAAAGTAAATAATTATTTTTATCAAGAATTAAGTTAATTCTTGAAAATTTAGAAAACATATTTATTTATTATTATTAGTGGAAAGAATTGATTCCTAAAGAAAATTTTTTTATTATTATATTATTCTATTATTTTAAATTATTAATATTTCAATTCAAATATTAGCCAATAAAACCAATTGAAGTATAGTTGATTAAATAAATGAATATTTGATAGAAGTTTAACAAAAGTTTCTCAATTAAATTGAGATCTATTCAACAAAAATTGTTTATTCTTTAAGGATTTAAAAAATGTTGTTTTTTTGATTGGTAAAAAATTTCAATAAATTTTTAATTTTGAAAATTTTTTTTAAACAAACTGTTTGGTCTGATTCATAAGAATATTTATGACAATTTAATTGATTCTTGCAAGAAAAAAAAATTGACATTGAATTTTGAGGATAAAATTACTAATTCCCAAATATCTTCAAGAAAATTTTATTTTGAAAAATCGAATTTTGTCTTGGAACAAAAACAAAATTTCTTGGTAAAAATTTTAAATGACTGTAGAAATTTAATGATTATAACTAATCTTCTTAAAACAATACAATTATTTTTCAATCAGTTGAATAAATCAAGTTTTTTGGTTAACCAATGGAATTATCTCAAAAAAGAAAAAAAAAAAATTAATTTAATATTGTTGACAACAAAGACTTGTTATTTTATAATAATGATGAAAATGGCAATAAACAGGGTAAAAATATTTTTATAATGTGAGAAATAAAATGAATTTAAAGGTTTTCATTTTCAGAAAAAATCTAAAAAAAAAAATTTATCTTAATGAAAAAATAATCTTCCTTTATGGTAAATGCGTCTATAAGAATTTTTTAACACTTGGCAAATTCAAAATTTGTAAGGAGAGAATATCACCAATAACACATTTCAAAAATTTAGCTTGAAGTCGTAGAGTATTGATCCCTTAATCATTAACCAAAAAATGAAAAAAAAAAAAAAAAAAACCTTAAAATATTCTCAAAATTTTTTATTAATTTTTTACAATATTATTTTTCTTTTAATCGAGACTTACAACGCCTATTCTTCCCATTACGAACATTTTTTTCTAGGGGTATGGAAACGTAAATTTTTTGAAGTTTTTCTAAAAAGCTCTTCATGGATTTTTCTTGCTTTTCATTTAAACTTTTTTCTGGTCCTATTCTAACTAAATATTGACTTTTAATTTCAAGCCTTTTCATTCTTCTATTTGTGCCCATATTCTTACGCAATTCTACTTTAATTTCTTCTATTTCGCTCTCTCCCCCCACATCACCCCCTTCTCCGTCTTCCTCTTCCCCCGATGATGACCCAGAAGAAGAAAACGACTGAGGGGCGTTCCAATTTTTTAAATTATTTTCAACCAAATTTGTGACTCTTTTTTGACTTGTTTTTCTTTTGTTATTATTGTTACTATAACTATAACTATTACTATAACCATTATTGATGCCCTTAACATTCTTCGTTTCATTCCAATTTTTATTCACTTCATCATTTTTTTTGATTTCTTTTGAAGAACTTTTTAATTTATTATTAGTATTATTATTATCTTGAGGTTTTTTATTCTGATTTGATTGATCCTTTTTTCGTAATTTTTCTTTTTTCTCTTGATCTTTTTTTTTCTTATCATTTTTATTATTAATATTTGGCATTTTGCTATTTTCAAAATTTTTTAAAATAATTGGATAATTATTTCCCATGATCATTGACGAAGTAACACGATTTGAATCAGTATTTTTTCCAATTTGTGTAAACTCTTCATCATCAAGAATTTCTTTATAGCATCGATTACACACTCTTACCTTTTTAAATTTATGAAGATGCTCAAGAACAATCTTATATTTGCTGCAATTCCCGCAAATACATTTTCCGCAAGATCTGCAATGGTGCCTTCTTTTTAACATACTAAATGCCTTGTTACATAATCCACAGTTGATAGCTAGACTATCTGGAACCCAAACAGGTGCCTTTTTTAAATCCCTTTTTTGAGAAAGAGATAAGGTTTTTAAATTTTTCATATAATTGTTTATCGTCACATTGATTTTTTCATACCATTGTTTTTTTAGTGTTGGGGTAGGTAAACAAATTGTAAAGCTTGTTTTTTTTGATATTATTTTGAACGCATTTTTCAAAGCTTCATTATCTTTTAAATCTTCGATATTCGTATATTTTAATTCCAAATAATCATCAATCTATTTTTAATTTTATATTTTTATAAATATCCATATATATGAAATATTATATTATATTATATTATATTATATTATATTATATTATATTATATTATATTATATTATATTATTATAGATTATACATTAAGATTTACCTTTTAAATATTTAAAGTTTTTTTTTTTTTGTTTTTGGTTTTAAAGTAAAAGTTAAACTCTTTACGATACTTCAATCATGTGTATATTTTGATTTCATTTTTGAGAATTGGGTACTTTAATGGTTTATTTAATTCTTTTTTTTTTTTGATTTTTTTTTAGGAAAGTTGAATAAAAATTTTGTTCAATTTATTTTTCAATTACACCTGTGCAAAAATGATTTCTTAATTCTTCATATTTTTTTAATAAACTTGTGATTTTTCCATTAACCATGATACTTTTCTGGTATGCTCACGAGTGTCAAGAAACTTGACAATATATTCGATGTATTTATTATCATTCTATTATATTTACAAATAGAAAGGAAGTGATTTGGAGTAGAAACGCCAAGAGAAAATTGAAAATACTTTTTTAAAATTCAAAGAAGCCCAAACATCTCCAATAGTTTATTAAATGGGATTTGTTGTCATTTAAAACATCAAATATATTGTCAAGTTTCTTGACACTCGTGAGCATACCAGAAAAGTATCATGGTTAATGGAAAAATCACAAGTTTATTAAAAAAATATGAAAAATTCAGAAATCATTTATAAGGTATTTCCAAAAAAGTGGGGCATTTTTTTTTGCATTTCATAAAAAATAATCTTATTTAGTGATGGTAATCATTATTTAACAATACCAAATTAAGTTTAATATTTATACAGATTGAACCAACCACTTATGTATTTAATTCAAAACATGTTAGTTGAAATATTCTCAAAAAATGAAAAAAAAACTAGCACTTTTTTTGGTTAAAGCAATGTACGACCTATTTTCAATTAAAAACCGGAAATATGGAAAGGGAACAAATAATTTTTTAAACCCAAAAACGCAGTTATATATTTTTAATTATATTGTAATTTTTTTTGAGATTATACAAGTTATGAAAATGATATTTTCGATCAAAAAGATAATAATAAACACCAATTTTAACCATAAAAAAATATCAGATAAAATCGAGATCAGAAATTTTAATATTTTTTATTTATGCAATACAATACTAAAAAACAAATTGAATTATTATCAAGAATCTATAAATGGTGATTAATGATTTTATATATTTAAATCCTTTTTTGAAGAAAGGGTGACATAAATATATTTTCAATTAAATTTGCCCCACTTTCTTGGAAATAGCTTACACATGACTAGTATGAAAAAATAAAATTGAAAAAAAAAAGTTAGGCAAAAATAGTACATTCCTTAACCATTTCGTCATTAATAATAAAGTTTATTCACATTATAATCAAAATCTCAGAACTTCAAATTCTTGATGTTATTGTATTTATTGTTATCAGTATTGTTACCTTTTTAAAAAGTCTCTAGTCAAGAAAAAAAGGTATTTTTTTTCGGGTAAAAAAATCTAAATAAACGTAGGGGCGAATTTTAGGCTAAATTCAACTTTGAGATATTTACTTTGATATTTAATAACTAATTGTTTTGAAAACATGCTTTAATCATCCAATAAAACCGAAATAGAGAGAAAAAAAAACCCATATGATAATTATTGTAAGTGTCCGTAGAGTGCCGTAGAGTGCCTAGGTTTTCTTGAGGTTTTCTATTTTATTTGTAAAATCTATCGATTTTCATTAGGTTTTTTTTACTTTTTGAAATAAACCGAAAATTTATTAAAATTTTCTGTTTATTTCAAAAAATAAAAAAAACCTAGAACACTTCACAAATAAACAGAAAACTCAAGAAAAGCTAACGGCACTTTTCCAAAATTCAAAAGAATAGAGAAAAATCTAAGATTTTACTCAATTCTTTTAAATTCTGGAAAAGCTAACGACGATTTTTTCTAATTTTTGAAATAAACCTAACGACATCGGATAGTTTCTATTTGGTCATGAAAGTGATAATATTATTTTTTATACATATTTTAATTATTTTTCTTCTTCTCTTTTTTTTATTTGATAAATTTTCTTTAATTACTCTTTTCTCTAAATAAATAAATAAATAAATTTATTAAATTTTCTGTTTATTTCAAAAATTAAAAAAAACAACTGAAAAATCAAAAAAAAAATATTTTTCCCAATTTAAAAGAACAAATAATTCTTTAATTTCCAAAATAATTGATTCCCTATTTGAAATATATTCATCAGATTTAAAATACTTTTAAAATAGAACTAAATGAACTCTTAACTAGAAGAAAAAAAAAAATTTCAAATTTTTTTACTCTAAAATTTGAAAAAATTTTTAATAGAGCCTGGAAAATTGAATTTTTCAACTTGAAATGTAAAATATCTTTGAAAAAAATATTTTTTGATCCAAGATCTTTTGTTAACCACAAGTGTTTATTATCATTGAAGTTATCAAAAAGTGAAAAATTAGCAAATGTTTAATTTTTTTTGTAAAAATTTTTTAATGATTGTGATGTAAAACAGAAAAACAACGGATTGAGTGAAAAAAAAGAAAAAGTGTTAATTGGATTTTCATCCCTCAGATAGAGAAAAAAATATGTTTTGGAATTAAGGGAGGATGTACATTTTACCAATTTTGAGTATCCCAGTTTCCAAGAAATTGAATAATTTTCAAACATTTCTTTAACCAAATACATTAATATTGTAATAAATAGGAAGAGTTGTCAGATATCCGAGTATAATATATTTATACCAATTAAAAAAAGGTAATCAAAAAAATGAAAAAATTGAACAAGAAACAATAAATAAAAATCATTAATTTCTTGATCTTATCTGTAGATATTTAAAATAATTACTTCTACTACTTTACTTGGTATTTATTTTTTCGTTCTTACCAGAAAAACTTTTTGTTTGGAAAGTTTTTGTTTGGAAAATTTTTGATTAACAAATTACTTTGATATTTCTAAACAATTTTCGAAATTAATTTTAAAATCCTATTTTTATTTAATTTGTCTAATTCTAGTTATGGTTCAGAAAATAGGATGTCCTTTTTTTTTGAATTCTTCTTCAGAAAGAAAGATTTATTGAATGAATTTGTCTGATTTTATAATTATTTATTTATCAATTATTTAAAAATCAAAATAATTACGAATAATACTTTTAAATTTTTTAACCAAATTTTTTTTTAATTCCTTTTTCAAATCTAAAAATAGAAACTCCAAATAATAGTATGCTGATATTTAGTTATTCATATTTAAAACTTCCAAAAGTAAAACGTTTTTAATTTTTTAATTTCAAAGATACTGTTGTTAAAAAAAAGCATGCAGAAAAGTTTAATACATGTTTCAAAATAAAAAGCGTGTTTTTTTGCTATCGAAGAAGACCTAAGGTATTTCCAAAAAAGTTGGGCATTTTTTTTTACATTTCATAAAAAATAATCTTTGTTAGTGATGGTATTCATTAATTAACAATACCAAATTAAGTTTAATATTTATACGATTTGAACCAAGTACTTATGTATTAAATTCAAAATATGTTAGTTGAAATATTCCCAAAAAATGAAAAAAAAACGATAGCACTTTTTTTGGTGAAAACAATGTACGACCTATTTTCAATTAAAAACCGGAAATATGGAAAGGGTACCAATGATTTTTTAAACACTCAAACGCATTTATATGTTTTTAATTATATTGTAAAATTTTGTTGAGATTCTACAAGTTATGAAAATGATTTTTTCGATCAAAAAGATAATAATAAACACCAATTTTAACCATAAAAAATATCCTAAAAAATCAAGATCAGAAATTTTAATATATTTTATTTATGCAATAAAATACTAAGAAACAAATTGAATTATTATCCAGAACCAATCAATGCTATTTAATGATTTTTAATTATTTAAATCCTTTTTTGAAGATTAGGTTACATAAATATATTTTAAAATAAATTTTCCCCACTTTCTTGGAAATAGCTTATACATTAGCCGATTAAAGAAACCAACAATAAACAAATAATTAAATACGGTATTGGTTTCTTAAAGTTCTATTATTTCAAAAAGAAATTCATAAAATGAAAGATCAAATTGCAAAATTTATCTCAAAAAATAGAGTTAATTTTTGTTATAATTTTTATATCAAATAATCCAAAAAAATTTCAAAAAAATTCTGAATATTATGGAAAATTTTCAACTATTTGCATGAATAATTTAAATTTTACCACAAATAACCAGACCTTTACTTTCAAAATTGATTTGAACTTCGGTATACTACTGGGTAGTAAATTGGAAGTTGCATTGAACAAGAAGAAAAAAAATAACAGGATTATATTTTGAAATACGGATTATAGTAGTTGTGTACACATTATTTTGATCACTGTAAACTCAATAATCATCAACACAAAAACCAAAAGAACGAACCATTTCGTTTCCTTTTGATATAAAGTTAATTGTTAAATAAATATATTTCCAATATTTGCGAAATAATTTGTCAAAAGAATCTATTCGTTAATTATTTAATTTTTTAAAAAAATTAAATTTTTTTTTGCAGAATAATCTTCATTTCGAGTCAAATTTAAGAAAGATATTTTACAACTTTGAAGTTGAAAATTGATAATTAAACCTTCAAATTTATGGTGAAATACAGATTTTGTTCTGAAATTGTTTAGATTTTTTGCTAAAACAAGGATCTTTTTTAATTGATGAGATCATCTAATAATACTACTTTATTCATCTAATTTTTTCGAGACCTTTGGACCATGGAACACTAATCTGACTTCCACCAAAATTACAACTTACTTTAATCTTAAATTTCTCCTAGGTAGATACTAGTCCCTTAAAAAAAATTATCGAAAGCATGTAGCTATTAGGGAATCAAAAAAAGAAGACAAACCAATTTTTCGAAAAGAAAATGAAATAAAACTAGATTTTTACCTGATAATTGTTACTGATATATTCCGCAGTTATCAAGACATCTGAAAATAAAAATATTAGTCGAGGGATTGCTTTTTTTGTTGAAATTTTTTGAACCTTTACTTGTGAAACATAAACACGATGTGGCTGAACGATAACGGACAGTTTACTGGAACTTAGTGTTTTTTGGATTGATAACACTTTTTCTTGGTTTTCGGAATGTGCGATGGAATTGTTGATATGCAAATTGACTTTGGTGATCTTTTCGAAGGCCTCCTGTAATTCTTTGTAATCAAGGTGGTTCTTTGGTGTAACTTCGATCAATTTCTTCATGAGCAACTCGTATCGAGGCACCCTTTGAACTGGCATGATTAGCATACTTGAAAGATCGTTTCCATACGTTTTCCTTTTTTGAAAAGCCCAATCTTTAATTTTTTTAGAGCTTCTTAATAATTGTCGAAGGTTTTCGTCAGAATTCCGATAATTCCGATAATAGTCAGAATACATTTTTAAATAGGGGATCTAAAAATTTTCATTTTGTTTGGTTTGTACAAGTTGTACAGAGAAAAATAAAAAAGGCATAAATCAAAAAAGAAAAAAAAAAAAATTATATTCGGGGACTTTCAAAATATTTGTTAAAACTTTCAAAATTGTCCTTACCAACAAATTAAATACATCCCCAATTCTGTCGTTTTGATCCCAAATGCGAATTCTTTCTTCCAAATGAGTATAAAGCTGTGAGTTAATATTAAAAATGCTTGTTAGGTTTTTGAACATGGTTTCAATATTTGATCCTTTTACTTCGATTTCTTGTTCAATTATCTTGAAAAATTCTTTTTGGATTTTCTTTTTGATTTTTGTTTGTTTTTCAAGTTTGTAAAAATAATTTTAGGCAGAAGAATTTTTCGCAAACAATTTCAGAAAAAGGAGACTGTGAAAAGGAATAAAAAAAGGAAAAGGAAAAGAAAGAGAAAGTTTACATTGAGCAATGCTTCCAGGTTAGAGAGATAGTTGTGTTCTGTATGATACAGTTCTTCAACAACGCGATCTCTTTCAGTATTTATCCCCGTTGGAAATGAGACACAATCAACCTCCACCGAGATAAATTTTCTTGTTAAAAAAGGTGGTTGTTTTTTCATTTCTTCTTTTACGTTGTTTTGGCTCATTTCTAGAATTGAAAAGAGAAATTTGAGAGAAAGTATTTGGTGGTTATTTGTTTGTTTTGAAGAGACTATAAACTAATTATAATTCAACCAAAAGAAAAAATGATTTTTTTTTTTTTTTTTTTATATAATTAAGGTGATAAGAAATATCTTTAGACTTGGTGTTGTAGTATTGAAAACTGACATTACTATTTGTTGCCAAATAAGTGGAACAAAATTTTCGTTTAGATTTTGCAAAAAAAGATTTAAAAATCAATGTAAAATTCTAAATTTTTAATTCTTCTAATTGGTTTATATTATTAATTACTCTTTTCGAATTGGGAAACTTTGATGATTGTTTTTATTTCTTCAAAGTGATTTTTTGAATATTTGAACGAAAATTTTGATCTTTTTTTTTTATAATTAACAGTATTAAGACTTACAAAGATTTATTTGATTTTTAGATCCTAAAATCAATCCTAAAATAAATCCTAATAGAAATACTGACACTTCGACAAAGTTTTGATTAATGATATGGTTGGTTTTCCTGAACTTGATCGAAAAAAACGAAAAAAGTCATTAAATCTTGTCATTTTTTTAGAAAGTTGATTTTTTTGATTGTAAACAACAATTATAAAGTTAGTCTTTATTATATAACATTTTTCACAAAATGATTGAAATAATTATTTTTTTTTTGAATTTTTCTGTTGGGGATTCTTTGAAAGTTTAAATTTTTTAATATTAATATTATATCTCAAAATATATTTTAAGCCCTAGTACCAGTATCATCGAAAAAAATGTTCATTTTTTATTTTTTTCCATTTTTTTTTTACCTAGCTGAATCTTCTTTATATTGGGAAAAAGAGTAACAAAGGAAAAAGATCAAGTGTTTACTTGCTAATACTGTGAAACTGAAACATGAAAGTATGAGTAACTTGTAAATAAAAACAAAAAAGCAAAGGCTAAAAATGACCAAAGGTTTAAAGCAAATAAGATCAAAAAAAAAAAAGAAATTACAACAACTTATACAAAGATCCCCAAGTGAACATTCATGATCAATTATCAAATTATTAAACCAACCAAAAGTATCGTGACTGTGATTTTGGGGGTCCTTAATGAAAGATAGCATTGTTTTTTTTTTTTTTTGGATTTTTTAACAATTACTTTTTATAAAACCTTTTTTAAATTTCTTTTTCAAATTTCTTTTTCAAATTTCTTTTTTCGTTTTTCCTTTTCAATTTTTTTGCTTTTGCTTTTATACATAAAAAAATTGGGTGTGTTTTTCCCTTGAACAATCGTGAAATCAATGATTTTACGCTTAAATTACCTTTGAGGAAATTTAAGTGTTAGGACATTTAGAGTGTAATTTACACTTCTTCCATCAATAAAAAATTTACATTTTTTTTGTCATTTTTTTGTCATTTTTTTTCAATCTCCTTTTTCAAAAATCCCAGGAACAAAAATTTGACTGAAATGTAAAAATAATTACGACATAAGTGTAAATATAGAATGTTGTAAAAAATAGTTTTTTCAAATTTTTCGGATAAATAAAGAGTTCCATGCATTTATCCAAATTTTGGTAAGAGTAAACGAAATACCCGTTTTGATTTTTAAGTTTGAATGAATTTTCAATATAAAATAGTTTGGTGAAAACTAAAAATTTGTTTTTAGAATGATTTTTTTTAAAAAATGAAAGATTGGTGATCACGAAACGATTTTTTGATGAAAATTGTTTTTAGTCAATTAATATAATCAGATATTATATTTACTATTCCCAAAATTTTGATAAATGTATGGAACTCTTTATTTATCCGAAAAATTTGAAAAACTCTATTTTTTACAACATTCATATTTATTCTTGTGTCGACAAACCTAGTTAAATTCTTGGTTCAAAACTATAAATTAAAGATATTCCAAAAAAGTTAATAATAAAAAAAAGTACAAAAAAAATGTACATTTTTTATTTTTATAGCGGTACTAGGGTTTAAAATATATTTCGAGATATAATACTAATATTAAAAATAATTAAATTTTAAAAGAATCCCAAATAGAATATTCAAGAAAAAACAAACACTCGAGAGCACTTGACAGACACTTTAAGTTGTGTTTTTTTTCCAATTTTTATTATAACCATAAAATTTATTAAATGTTCTATTAATTTCCAAAATCAATAAAAATAGCTGTTAGCTTTTCTTTTTTTTCTATTTATTTGGAAAATTAATCTATTTTTGTTAGGTTTTTTTGAATTTTCTATTTATCTGTAAATCAATAAATTTTGGTTAGGTTTTTTATAATTTTTGAAATAAACTGAAAAATTTATTAAAATTTTAGGTTTATTTCAAAAAGTAAAAAAAACCTAGAACACTTTATAAATAAAACAGAAAACCTCAAGAAAACCTAAAGAAGTCACAAAATTTGTCAGAAATTTCACAATATTTATCATCAAAGAATTTTTTTTCCTCTATTTCAGTTTATTAGATATGTACAGAATTTTCAAAACTATTAGTCATTAGCTATCAAATAAAAATCCCCAAGTCAAATTAAATTAAAATTCGTCCTTCTGTTTATTTGGAATTTTTACACCAAAAATACCTTATTTTCTTCACTAGAGATTTTTGAAAAAAGTTGGTTATACTACAAACAACAACAAATAAAATAACCTCCCAAATACGAAGTTCTATACTTTTTATTATATTATAAATAAATAATATTATTCAAAATGAAAGGTAAATAAGTGTAGTAGTTTTGTATAACTTTTTTTTTCAATTTTATTTTTTTCATGCTAGTTTAGCCACATTAAAGAATCATCTAGAATTATAATATATTTTAAAAAAAGTAAATAATATTATTTTTAAAACTCTTAAATATTCATTAATATTATTATTGAACAATAAATTATTATATATTTTTTATTTGAACTATCAAATATAAAATTTGATTTTGTATTTTTTTTTATTATCATTAAATTCTAACTATATAAACCCAAATCACAACCTTTCCAGCATTTTATCAATAACATTTTGAAAACTCCAAAAATAAAATTTTCCAAATATTTTATATAATATTATTTTTTCAATTATTATTGACTTATATAAACAGTACACTGATTAAATTTATTTTATTTACTATAAAATAAGTTCTAAAAGAAAAATATTTCCAATATTTCGGATTTAAAATTTTCGAAATAATCTTTTTCGTTCATTATTTAATTTTTTAAGTTCATCAAATAAAATCTATTTCAAAATCAATGATCGATTAAAAATCAAATTTTATGGAAAAATATTTTTAATAATGAAGTTATCTATTATAATATAAAAATGTCGATTTTTATATTCAGTTATATACTCTAGAGATATTTATTTTTAGTCTAGTAATAAAATAAATAAAATTAAAAAAAACTGTTAAAAAAAAATTTAACCATTTATTTTGAAATAAGCATTAGATTAAAAATTGAAATTTTAAAAAAATAATTAAAACCCATTTATCGATTCCTATTCCATTTGAATAACTAAATCTAATCTCTTTTTCATATTTGATACCAATTTTTTCATTAATTCATCTGATACGTCTTTCCAATTTTTCATTTTCATTTTCCATTTTGACAAAACACTGTGGAAAAAATGTAAAAGAGAAACAATAATTTATTTACAAACTTTTTGTTGCGAGTGGAAAAACTTCAAAACAATAAAAATACAATTTAAAATTCATCTGTAACATGGGCCATTTATTATGAAATTTAGTTTATGTTAGCAACTAATCTACATTTCAAGACAAATGTTGGAAAGATGCTGTTCTGCCTTTGAATCTTCAGATTGATGATTCAACCAACAAATTTAAAATTTAATCTATATTTTTTTCTAAAATTGGTTAGTATTTTTACTCATACAAGTATCTATTTTTTATTGAAAAGGACAACAAATAGTGTTTAATTTTCTAATAGCTTTCTTAAGAGATTTATACAATGTAAGACGAAAGTGATTTATATTCAATAACAACATACATCCATTTTAGGCTAGTCCATGTTCTACCCTAATTCCCAAATTGAATGCTTTTATATTCATACCACACATCTGATATGATATAAATACTGTTTTCAAAAAATCAATTATTATCAAAAAAACTCTTCGAATAGAGAAATCAAGTTTATATCGGTGTAAGCCAAATTTCTAAATTAGGGATAAATTATATATTATTATTATTTCCTTTTTTCATTTATCGATAAAAAAATAAAATGATTACTATATATTTTTTTTATCAATCTATATTGGTTATTATCACTACACACTTTCGTAAAAAACATTATTATTCAAAAAAAAAAAAAAAAAAAAACAATTAAACAAATTTTTTTATGATGAAAAATCTACCCCTATTTTAGAAAGTTAGCTTACTCCTTTGTACCAATAAACAATAAATTTCTTCTTTTTTTGTTTTTATAAATTATTACAATTAAAATAAGATCGAAAACTTGTGAATGATAAAAAAAAAAAAAAGTTCTTAAAATAACTAAACAACAAAAAAGAAGTATAAGCAAAATATTACTAAAAGAAACTAATAATTTATTTATTTTAATAAAGATGTAAAAAAATCAAACATCCTTCTGAATATAAATTCGAAACTATTTTTAAATTTTGTAGATTATACTAATATTTATTCTCAACCATGGCTTACTAAAAGAAAAATCCCACTTTTCAAAGAAACAAATAAAAATAAAAATCCAAATGAAAAAAAAAAGAAAAAAGTTATAAATTCTTAAGGCTAGACAACCAATTGTGCCATTCATTTAAATCAATGCTCAATTTAAAGTTTGAAATTTTAGGCATTTGAATATTTTGAATCTTTTTCATTAATTCTTTCGCTCTTTTATTATTTGAATTAGGAGTATATCTTTGCAATAAAAACAAATAAAAAAGTTCCATTTTGAAATCATTTAAATGGTTTGATTCGTTAATTGCAAAACTCAAAAAAAAATCGAGCTTCTTTTTTAATAAATTCTTTTCAATTATTAAACCAATGGCCCTTTGAATGAAATAATTTCTCCATACGGTATCTGGGTTTTTGATATTTTTCATCGTTTCTATCACATTTTCAATTGAGTTGATTGCCAATTTGAATTTTTTGGCCTTCAAATAAATTGGGATCAATTCTTTGAAAATTTCAATTTCTGTTGCTCCTCGATGAGAAATTTTGGAATCATCATC
The DNA here is from genome assembly GCA_027625915.1 of Anaeramoeba flamelloides. Lineage (NCBI taxonomy): Eukaryota > Anaeramoebidae > Anaeramoeba > Anaeramoeba flamelloides. The sequence continues at coordinate 1,322,829 of JANTQA010000032.1, read as the reverse complement.
ATCACAAGTACATGTATGATCCACTGTTGTTCTTTGAGAAATAATCAAGGCTTGTTGTCCATACCAACTAGATAATTTATAATTCCCTGAACGATCTTCCACTCTCATTAAGGATAAATAAGCATTGAAATTAATTGTTTCGATTCGAACATTACGAGGTAAATCATTCAAATTGGGGTCCGAGGAGGTGGTGGAGGTGGAGGTGGAGGAGGAAGTAGAAGAAGAGGAATTAGAATTTTCATGACGATAGTAACTATTTAAATCAATTTTATTTTGTTGAATATCTACAATGGGTACGTCATTTTCACCATTCATTTGAAGTACCTCATGTAATAGTTTTCTCGCCTTGTCGATTTCGCCAATTTCAAGATAAGATCTCCCAAGATTTAAAGAGACCAAATCTTTGCTAAATTCAGAATTATTGTTTGTTGAGTTGGAAACGAGATTATCTAAAAATTGGATACATAACGCAAATTTGCCATTTTTATAATAGGTGTTGCCAATCAATTCTGTTGCCTTTGTTTGTAATTGATCGTTTCCAATTTGCTTTGCCAATTTTGTTGCACGTTCCAAATGGGAGATTGCCCTGTCAATGGTTTCATCTTTCCCAGCCAAGATCTCTCCTAATTTGACAAGTATTTTTGTTTCAATTGCAACCTTGCCCAATTCAACAGACATTTGTAAAGCTTCCTGATATATTTCCAAGCTTTGGTCGTCCCAGTTCATTAAATTTAACATATAACCGTGCTCTTGTAGTAATGATAGAAGCGACTCCTTGGATCCTCCGTCCCGAAGGAGGACTAATCGTTTTTCATTTGTTTCGACTGCATGTTCAATTTCTTGTGTATTAATTTGGATTTGATACAATTCCTGCAGCAAATCTAAAGCAATTCGCTTTGTTTGAGTATACCTCACTTCTTCGTTTTGCTTGCCCTTGTTCCTATGTATCTGGCCAAGTTGGAAATTCTTTGGATTTAACACGATCGAAACTCCAGATTTGAAACATTCGATCGCTTTGCCCTTCTGGCCAACAGCTCTCCACAATAAACCTAACCTTCCAAATCTGGACCCTTTGGTGTTTGCATCTTTTTCTAAATTAATCGCAACGCTTTCAAAGTCTTGCAAGGATTTAAGGGCAGTTTCATGCTCCTTTCTGGCGCAGGAAGCCAAGAAGAGGAAAACCATCGCATTTGCAAAGGCATCATAGTCTTTCAATTCCGATGCCTCTTTAGACCATAACTTTGCATATTTCATTGTGTACTCGGGGTTTTTTAATTGCAACTGGCTGCAAACAGTCATTTTACCCAAAATTTTTACATGATTTGGAAGATCATCACTCATGATGGCAATCTTTAAACCGCTCAATAAATTGTTGAAGGCATTTTGGTGTTCACCCTTGAGTGAGTCCTGATCAGCCAACTTGATATATTCTTCACAAGTGCGAATGCTTGTTGTTTTAGAATTGGTATTTGTGCTTGATGCTTGCTTGTTAATGAACGAACTAAAATAATATTTGTTCTGGATACTATTCTTCTTGAGAAAATCATACTTGGTACCCAAAGTATGTGATTCTAAGTTGAACTGAATTTTCTTTGTAAACGGTTTGAGAGTAAGTGGTTGGAAAATTCTTGTAAATTGTTTACCGAAAGTGAAAAATTCTGAAAGCATTTGATTCGTGCCAAAAAAGATTATGAAAAGGAAAAAGCAAATTGAAAAAATATATTAAATAAATTTGATGTACTTTTTTAAGGTAGACTCGAATTTATATCAAGGACATTGATTTATTTGAACCCTTTGGTGTATGAAGCAAAATCAGATCACTGAATTCATTATTTAGCATAAAATTTAAACTCGTTGTATGTAATTTATGAGGAACAGTAAAAACCAATCATTTTATGCATTTTTATTATTATTTGAGGTAATGCTGTTACTTACAACCTTACCCTTCAAATTGTGAAAGAACACCTATTAAACAGGTTTAAAAGCTAATCTTTTTCTCATTCTTCAAGGATTGTAAAGTTTTAGCAACCTTCAAAATGACTTTTGTAATACTTTTTAGGTATAAGAGAATACCATGGAAGAGTCTAAAATTAAAGTTGACTGTTATTAAATTTAAATCACTTTAGTCTTATATGGTTCAAAGCATCTAAAAATTCTATTAGTAAATTAGTACTATTTGTTGATCTTTGGTTTATTTAGTAAATTTTCTTTGATTACTCCTTTCTCACAATAAATAAATAAATAAATATTTGTTGCTCTTTTCAATAAAAAATGATCCTTATTTTAGTAACAAAATTTAAAAATTTAAGGATCTAATCATTTACCGTAGATTTTTTTCACACCCAAGTAGTGAATTGAGACCAAAAAATGTATTGTGAAATTTCCCTTCTTTTGAATGAAAAAATTTAAATAAAAAAATAAAAAAATTTCATTGGATCGTCTTTGACAAAAAATTCAATAATAAAAAAAAAAAGTTTAATGAATCTCAATTTGAAAATACACAAAATTTAAACAAAAAATTAATTTTTTCTTAATTTTAAATTTCCAAAGGGATAAAATTCTTCAATTTAAAAAGGTTTGTTTTGTTTCAGTACAGAATCAACTTAATTCAATTTCATCCAATTAGTGTTTATTTTATAAAACCAATGTATTTGGCAATGTATAATTATGTAACATTTTTGAAAAAAATAACTCAATTGAGAAACCAAAAAAATGAAAAAACAATTTTTTTGAGGATTTAAAAAGCTCCACAGAGTGACACTTAAAAACAACACAATTGCTTTCAAAATTTATTATCATAACCATTCAAAATAGAAATTCAATGTTACTCTTTCACACTTTTTTCTAAAAATGTTCTTGTTTTTCTTTGTTGATTTTTTGGATATCCATCCGACTTCACATGTTGGTTAGTTGTTGATTGGGATTTGACATTCATATAAAATATTTATTTTTCAAATCCATTTCAGAAAATTATTTTTTTTATATAAAAACCCGGAAGTGAAGGTAGTATTTAAAGATTACCTTTTTTGTTTTACCTCAACAAATTTACAATTGAACCATTAAAATAATTCCAAGAACTAAATACGTTGTTGTATATATATATATATAAATCATGATGAGTTGGAATATATCCTAAGTATTATATATATTTAATATCAATGAAAAAAATGTAAATCAAAATCATTAAAAAATTGATCTTTAAAAAAAAAATCATTTTTTTATTTGATCTTGACTGAAATATACTATAAAACTACTTATTCTTTAGTTGGTTTTATTTTTCATTCTTGCTTGAAATAATTTTCTTTTAAAAAATTTTTGATTAATAAATTACTATTAATATCAAAAAAACTTTTCAAAATGAATTTTGTTACTAATTATGGTTTAATTATTCTAATTTAGATTTGGGTTTAGAAAATAAGATATTTTTTCAATTCTTCTACAGAGATATCAATTTATTGGATGTGTTTATTTATTACCTTAAATTGATTTTCCATTAAACTATAAAAATAAAATTACTTATAAATTTTACTTTCAACTTTTATGGATACAAAGTTTTTTTTTTTTTTTTGAATTAAACTTTTCAATTTTCTTGGGATTCCAATACTTAAATCTTTGTTACTTGAATGTTTGAAAGGAAAATCTCTTATTTTTTTTAACTTGAAAACAAATATTTGAAAACAAAAATTGTAAAAAAGTTTTTTCTTCTTCAGAATAAATAAGAATTATATTATGCAAAAAATTCAAAGTAATCACATGTTTAATATCATAAAAAATAGGAAGATAAAGAAGAAATCAATCATGGTAAATATCCTTGATTTGTATATTTTTCAATCTTTTACATTCTTAGTTTCAGTGGATTTATTTGGAAAGGTGATCTTTTGTGATTGGTCATAAAAAATGAAAATTTTTATTTAGATTACACATCTTTTCAACTCTTTTTTTTGGTTTATTCTTTTTTTACTGTTAATAATACACTAGAAACATGTTACTAGATTCAAAACAAGATTTAATACAACTCAAATTATTTTCAAAAAATTTATTATTCCAAAAAATTGAAAAAAAAAAAGATTCCACTTAAATTTAAATTCGTTATTTTCACTAATAGACAATATGTGAATTTCAGGGTTTCATTATTTTGTGACTCTCCTAAAAATATTTTTGAGTAATTTTTACACAATGAAATATTTTAAATATAATGGTGAAATATTTTTTAAAAATAGTATCTCAATATATATTTTTTGTAGAAGAAGTTTTTTTGATATTCATCCTCTTCTTTTTTTATCACAAGTTTCTGATTTTTTGATAAAAATATTTTTTCTTTAATTCTGCAAATAGTGATTTTGCTTTTTCAAATTTTTGTTATTCTTTTCATTTTTTTTAACTTTGTTTTTCGCTTTTTTTTTTAGATTGTCGATTGAAATATAAAATAAATCTTTGAAAATAACAATAATCACAAATACAATAGAATCACTCTTCAATATCTTTTGAAATTCATATAATTATTGGAAAAATAATCTTCTTTGTAACCTTTTTTTAGTGAAAGTTCATAAAAAAAATCAGTAGTGCTAAATTCAACAATGTGACTCACTTTTTTTTTTTTGGAGTTTTTACTTTTTTTTTTTTTAACATTTTTAAAATATCAGGCTTTTATATATTTTCGAATAATTTCAAAATGTAGAATTATAAAGATTTAATAATTAGTTTTTCAGGAATAGAATATATATATTTAAATTTTTTATTTCAGATCAAGTCATAATTTTGGAAATTGGTTTGTGACAAGGTATTGACTCCCTTAAACAAGGAAATAATATTAAATTATGACAGTTTAAAATGATTTTTGTTAATTATAATCATGGTGTTTTGTGATTTCATGATTAAATTTTAATAAATGTAATTTAATTCAAAGGGCACCTCTAGAGTAGAAATTTCCTTTAACTGATTAATTAGAATAATATAATTATTTTTTATTGTATTTTATTTCTTATCTTATTATGTTTTTAGGATTTATTTGATCAATCGATATTTTATTTAATAATTTTTTAATTCTGTTCTATTTATTTTAGTAACTATTTTTTTTTATTATGATTTGATGTATAATTATTAATCTTCAAATTTTAGAACCAATTTCTTGATCCATCCTGAACAAATAAAACTTGAATTTAAACAATATTAAATTTGCTCTCTTTTTTTATTTCTTAAATCATTTTTTCATATTTATAAAAAAAAATAAGATAATAAAAATTCAACCATACGAAGAGATCAAATTTCTATAACTTAGTACAACATGAAAAAAAACACAAATCAAATAAAAATTAAAATTTCAAAAAACTTTAATTACTGAAATAACTTTTTTGAAGGTAATAAAAAATTGGTAAATTTCGAACTAAATTAATATTATTTCATTTTTTAAAAAGTAATATTGAATAGAAAACAATAAAAGAATCTAAATGAAAAAAAAAACAATACTAAAAATACTTTTGATTTGAAAATTTTCAATTTTCATCAAGCAAATTAACGGAATTTTTTCCTGATATTCTTCCAAATACTACACACTCCAATAAACTATTCCCAGCGAGACGATTGTCTCCATGTACCCCACCAGTTGTTTCACCAGCAGCATAAATGTTTGGAATAATCGCACCATTTTCATTGATAACTTGTGCATTTTCATTTATTTCAATTCCACCCATTGCATAATGTATACTTGGTGTGATAGTCATCATATATAAATTTTCATCAAAAGTGATTTTTTTTACAGGGAATATAGTTTTACCAAATCGGTCTTTTCCTACTTCCGCATCCTTTTCATATTGCTGGAAAGTATTTTTTAGTTTTTCTTGATCGATTTCCAGATATTCAGATAATTTTTCGCCATTTTCAAAATATTGGATTAATCCAATTTTTTGATAAAAATCTATAAAAGTTGGATTAAATAATTGCCTTGATTCTTCAGTCATTATGATCGTAGCTACATATGGAATATCACTTTCACCATCATGTTCTTTTGGGATTTTTTTATATTTATCTTTTTGATCAAAAATTTGTTTTGTTAAATAGTCTCTAGTGCCTAATTCATTTGCAAATCTTTCGCCTTTAGAATTTATCATAATTCCACCCGAAGCCCTGACAGCTTCAGGGCATAGCATTTTTGTATTATGTAAAGGATCTTTTGGAGAAATAAACCCAGTTGGATGCACTTGTATCTTATCCATATATACAAGACTATTTTAATTACAATTATAAATTTAAATTTAAAATCAAAATTTTTAAAAATTGAATTATTTATAAAGAAAAGCAGAATTGTGATTCAAAAAAAAATTTTTTTAGACCAATCCTTTAAATATTAAAATTCGATTGTAAAATTGTGTTATTTAAAACTGTTTTATTAATTCCTCAAAATAAACTAAAATCTAATTGTATTTTTTCCCTTTGGCTGTATTTACTTTATATTTGGAAGAAGAATTTAAAAGGAAAAAGATCAAATGGTTTTTTACTAATACTGAGATGTGGAAACGACGAGAGACTTCAAAAAAAAAAAAAAAAAAATAGAAAACGCAAAAAAATATCAAGGTTGAAAAAAATGAGAGAAAAAAGTAAAAAGAAATTAAAACAATTAAACAACGATCCCCAAGTGGACTTCCACTTTTAATTATTAAATTAAATTAAATTAATCAAAAGTATTATATGTGATTTCTGGTGTTCTTAATTAAAGATAACATGTTTTTTTTTAATTTTTTTGCCAATTGCTTCTTTATAAAACTTTTTTATTTTTCTTTTTTTTTTTCTATTTCTTTTTTCTTTTTTTCTTTTTGCTTTTTCACCTTTTAGTCTTTGCTTTTTAACTATAAAAAATAATTTGGGTATGTTCTTTAAATTAAAAATTGTGAATCTACTTTATGCTTAAATTTCCTTTAAGGGAATTTAAGTAAAAGAATATCTAGAGCATAATTTACACTTCTTCAATATTAATAATAATCCTCAACTATTATTTTTTTTGTTAAAAAATGTATTTTATCAATTATGGAAAAGTGATATTTTGATTCTATTAAAAATATTTACTAGAAAATTAATTTATTTTCAATCCCAAATCACAGAAACCAAAAATCTTCTATTTTGCGATAATTTTAAAGTTTATCATTTTTCAATACCTATTTATAGAACTAATTTAGAATTAGTAAAACGCCAAAGTGAATGAATTGGCTGATGAGAAATAAAAATCAAAAAGTTAATCAAAATTTGAGATTCTGGTTTCTGTGATTTCTGTGATTTTCCTTTTTAAAAAGTATTGAAATAATATTCTGTCTTCTTTTTAGCTATTTAGAATTAAATAACTTTCAACATTATTGTTTTTTTTTTTTTTGTTTTAAGGTTTAACTTGTTAACATAAACCTACCTGATAAAAAAATAATAAACTTGTTTTTGTTTTTAAGGGATTAGTATTTCACGAGAATAAGGTGATAATTTTAAAATATATTATTGGTGATCTTCTATACTTACAAATTTTGTATATACCAAGGTATCAAAAAATTCTTATTGACGAAGAAAGTCAAAAAAGAATATTTTTTTAGAAGATCAATTTTTTTTTTTCATTTTTTTTGAAAAAAGAAAATTATTTAAATCGAATTTTATTTCTTACATTAGAAAAGTTTTTAACTTTTCTATTTACATTACTATTAAGTAATAAATATCAAGTCTTTTTTGCCATAAATATTAAGATAAAAGATTAGAATTTTTTGTTTTGAGATAATTCTTTTGGTTTAACAAAAAAAAAAAATTTATTGAAACTATTGAAAAATATTAATATTATTTGAATAAGGAGAGTTATAAATATTAAAATTGACAAACAATTTTCAAATTTTACTTATAAATTTTGTTTTTATTCTTAATACGAAATTTGATTTTTTCATATAAAATTTTCTTGTGTAAATTTGTGAATTAGTTAAAATTATCCTCAAAATTCAAAATCATTTTTTTTCTGACAAAAAATGATTTAATTGTTATAATGATTTTTGTGAATAAGTCCAAACAAATTGTTAAAAAATTTTTCTCTAATTTTTTCTTTTTTTTAGATTTTTCTGAAAACAAGAAAACAAACCTTTATAAAACCTTTTAAAAACAAAAATAAATATTTTTACTGAAAAGATATGAATTTCATTGATAAAATTTTGTTAAATTTCTATCAAATATTCATTTATAAAATCATCTCTACCCTCAATTAGTTTTATTTGTTGAGATTTAAATTGAAATATCGCTTATTACTAAAAACACTAACAAAATAATTTTTTAAAAAAATCAATACTTTCCAACATAAAACAAAAAATATGGTAAACAATTTTCAAGAATTAACTCAATTGGTAAATAAAAATGTTAGGTTACTTTTTTTGAGTTTTTTTATTGGAAAAATGTGAAATTTTTGATTTCAAAAAATAGACTCAAATGAATAAATTGTTTAAATGAAGTTAACTCATTCATTTCGTTAATAAAAACACAAACTAAAAAAAAAAAGATCTTTGAATATCTTGAACAAGATTAAATTTGAATTTTAAAAAATATTGTTCCTGAAAAATTATTTTATCTCTTTTTTTTGACTTCTTGAAACTTTTTTAAAAGGTTAAAGTAGATCATCATACTACTTTTTCAAATTTAGGGTTTCGGATTCATGTTGATTTATTAAAGTTAATTTGGGAATCTTTTTTAATTTTCTCTGAAAAAACAAATTAAATTCCTAATACAATTTCTCTTGGATTTTTAACAAGAAGAGTCAGATAAATTTAAAACGAGAAAGAAAAAGGATTCTAGTTATTCACATTTATTTTTAAAGGCATGCTAATTCAAATTTGAGTTTTTTTCATCTTTTTTTAATAAAACCATTTTTTGGAACATTAACCAAGATTTACTTTCTTTTTGTTTTCTTAGCAAATCCGAAATATCAAATCCATGAAAAAATTTGTTAATGATATTCAATTTAAACTTTACTATTAAAAAAACAAGTTTCTAAAATGGAAAAGTAACATATTTTGTCTTTATTATTTGCAAAATTAAAATCAAGATAGTTCAATTATAATTACCTTAAGCTTATTTTCTGAATTCTTTTTGTCTGTATTGTAAATTTTTTTTTTTTTAATATTTTTCCAAATAGAACAAAATATTTTAATTTTCAAAATTTGAATCAAAAAAATTGTAATGATATTCCTGAAAATAGTTCTATTTGAGTTTGTCAACTATTTTATAAATACTTTTGTAAATATTTTTTGTCATATTTTTTTAAAATAATTATAATTATATTGTTTTTAGTTAGATTTTTTTCATAAACAAAAGTTTTTTTTTTCAATTCATATTTATTCGAATTAAAATCTATCTTTTGATAAATGTAAATTGAATTTTGAGAAATAATGATTTTTTAAAAGAAAAACATATAAAAAGAAAATTTATATGTTTACAATTAGAATAAATCCTAAAATAAAAAAAAGTGTAAAATACTCAAAATAAATATTTAAGAATTAATTTTTACTTTATGCCAAGTTTTTTTGCAATTTTTACACCATCCCCAGTTGCGAATTGACCGTTAGTTGTTGCTAAACTAAAAATATCAGGTCTGTATTTTTTTAAAAGCGAATCCCTACTTTTGTCTGCACACCAACCCCCAGATGCTAAAATTACAGAATCTGCTTTAATACCCACCTTTTTCACCGAACCTTTATATGAATAATGAACCATTAATGAATTATCAAACTCATTAGGTTCAATATCTAGAACATTTGCCTCTTTAATTATTTCTAATTTTCTATAAATAAGAAATTATAGTTTTATAAATGTATTCATTTTTATTGTTTATAATTATTTTTTGAGAATTAATTATTTTTAAATGATATGTTTATATATATATATATAAATACTTATCTACCATTTTTTATAGATAATTTATTATCCAACATATTATAATCAAATACTATATTATTTTATTATTTCAATTTTTTACTTTGTTAAAACTATTTTATAAAAAAAATATTTTCAGAATTTATAAGTGTACTAAGTCTATTTTTTGAATGTTTGAAAATACTTTTTATGTTTGAGACATTTTAGTCGGTAATTTATTTTTTTTTATAATGATATATAATTCATCTAAAAAAAAAAATTAATGGAAAAAAAGTTTCTACATTTGAAAATTGTATTTTTTCAATTTTAACAACTCCCCCATGCTCTTGCAAAGAAAAAAACAGAAAATGTAAAGATTAAATAAAAATTAACTTGTGTATTTTTAAATCACTTTCCTTATGATGACATTTAGATTAAAAAAAGAAAAAAAAAAAATTTACTCTTCATATTTTCCTAGCAATTCATACATAATGATCATTCCAATATTTCTAATTTTTTCAGTTGGGCGTGAACGATGAGTCCTGGGTCGCTTATTATTTATGATATTACAGTGATTTGTTGTTATTATTATTTTAGAATAATTAATAAAATGAAGGTTCAAAGTCATGAAACGATTAATAATAATTAATATATATATATATATATATATATATTAGCCATTGTATAGTGAGTGAAACAATGAAAAAAAGTTCAACATAATAAAAAGAGAAATAGGAAAAAAATTTAAACAGGATTTTTAATTGGAAACCATACTGAAATCGAAACATCATGTTTACGATGGGTTATGATAAAAATAGAAATTCAAAAGAAAAGACTTTACAGAAATCTCATTGAAAGTATTTTTCGATCATTCTTTTTAAAAGTTGTTGAAACATTCGATTTATGAAATTGAAGATCTTCATTAATGAATGCTTTTTTCAATAATTTGTTTGTCGATAGAAAAATCAAAGTATTAAATAACTTCAATTATTTTCCTCTTTGAGAAATTTTGTGGTTTAAAAACATCATAACCATTTTAACAGCTTGTTAGACAAGACGAAATTTTAGAATAGAAATCAATTTCAATATTTTATTACAATTAAAGGTAGGGTTGGAACAGCTTGAATAGTGGGTGTAAAAACTAAATTTTTTGATCGTTCAATTAATCTGGAGATTTAAATTTATGATTGTAGAGACTAAATTTTCGAAAAGGCTCATTTTCTAAGACAGACAAAAAAAAAATGAACAACTTTCGAGAAGAAAAGAAGAAAAAATTAAAAGAAAAAAGGAAAAAAAATAAAAGAATAAAAAACATACAGAATGACCGCCACACTGACTTAGTACAGACAAGTCAACACCTAATTCTTGTAGAAATTCAATTGCACTTCTAGATTTATTGACTAAAACATTTACGAGCTGTTTATTTGCTAGCCCTTTACCTGATTTGATTGTGTCTTGAATAAAAAGTTCAACTGTGTCATTAATATTTTGGCTTTTTTGAACTTCGGTGTATGCGCCATTGATCCCAGAAGTGGCTTTAAAAGAGTTTCCTGCACAACGCTGAGTTTTTTCTAAGATGATCACATGGGCACCTGATCTGTGAGCTTCGATACCTGCAGAAATCCCAGCTAGACCACACCCAACAACAACAACAACAGGCTTTTGTGCTTGAAATTTGACTTGATAAAAATATATCGAACAAAGTAAGACCACAAGAGAAATTATGATATTTCGGAGGACTGACATTTAGAAAATAAAAATAAAAGATAAAAAATGAATAAAGATTCGGTAAGAAATTTATTCAAAAAATAACCCATTAATTATTTTGTTTTGAATATTTCAGCTTTGTACATTATAAAAACAAGGTAAAATATTCATCTTGTTGATCATAGTTGTATTGACATCGATAAATTCGAAAAAATCTAAAAAAAAATTGTGTCGTTCTTTTACCATTTTTTGTCTCAAAACCCTACATCTGAAAATATCTCTTAACGAAGAATTTTCGAAGATCAACTAATTTCACAATTAATTTCTTAACATTTCAAATCAATTAAAATCTTTTACCACAAGTCAATGAAAGACTATATCTGTTGTGAAAAATAAGCAAAAAATTTTTCAAAAATGTATTTGAATTTCTTGGTAGAATTAAAAATAAATAAAAGTTTTGTTTAGTGAGACTAGTGTTCTGTGTAGGGAAGGGGAAAAAATTTTCACTTTGTTTTACTTTTCTTTTACATTCAGATATTCCTTGGAATAGATTGAAATTTGTTTGATCCTCTTTTGTATCAGTAACTGGTGTTTTTTGGGTGAATTTCCAGCTTATTGAAAGAAATTCTGGTTTGAATATCAAAAATAAATTGATATTTTACAACCAGTTCCACTTTTAAGAAAAAAACTTTCAAAAAAATTTACAGAATAAAAATAATCTCAAACGAAGGTACAAAATTCATATACTAGCAAATAATGAGTAAAAAAAAAAATTACAAAAAATATGTACCTTAATTCGAGATTTTTTTCTGCCATAAATTTTGTTGAAAGTTTGTTTCTTGAAAGTGGAACTGGTTGTATTAGGTTTAAGGGATTAGCACCTACCAAGGAGTAGTCTAAAATTGAAGTAGGTTGTAATTTGAGTGTAAATCATATTAGTTCTACATAGACACATATTACTACCAATTCTATTTGTAAAATTGTATCTATTTCATTGGTCTTATCAATTAAAGTTACTCCTTCATCAAGGCTAAAAATCCAAAGAATTTTAAACAAATATTCTTTTCTAAACAAATTTAAAGAATGAGTCATTATTCGAAATACTTCAATGTTGAAAAATATCTTTATTAAATATATATTGAAATGTAGATAAATTGATAAAAAAAATTAAATAATTTTTTTTTTATTATTTAAGGGAAGGGTTATTAACCCCTCTTATTTACCAGAATTCCTAAATTTTTATTTAGGAATTTAATTAAAGAATCAAAAAAAAGTTTATTATCCACGAAGGCTAATAAGTAGTTTAAATCCTTTTTTATAATAATATTCGAAATATTAATTTTTTTTAATTCAGATATCCAGATTTTGTGATTATTTTCATAGGCTGGGCAGTTCCATAGAAAATAGTCTAAATCTTCAATAATATATAAATTTTTCATTTTTTAACATAATTCACAGAGTTTTGATTTATTTTTATTCATAACATAAGAGTACCTGTAAAGGTAATTTGTAAAATTTCTGAGTTTTAAAATTGAAGTTGAACCCTACGATTTTAAATATATTTTGTCGTTAGTTTTTTTTTAATTCAAGAAATAAATAGAAAATTTAATAAAATTTCTGTTTAAATTTTTTTTAAAAAAAAACTGCCGTTAGCATTTCCAGAATTCAAAAGAATTGAGTAAAATCTTTGATTTTTCTCAACTCTCTTGAATTCTGGAAAAGCTAGGCACTTAACGACTGACTGCTTATTTATAGTATTATTGATTTTTTTAATTTTTATATATTCTTGAGGAGTGTCGTAGAGTGCCGTAGAGTGCCTAGGTTTTCTTGAGGTTTTCTGTTTTATTTCGAAAATCTATCGATTTTCCAAATAAACAGAAAACTCGAGAAAACCTAACGGCACTTTTCCAAAATTTAAAAGAATTGAGTAAAATCTTAGATTTCACTCTATTCTTTTGAATTAAAAAAAACCTAACGACATTTCCAACTTGGACTATTTTCTAAGTTTTTAATTCTAAAATTTTCTAGTTCATTTTCAAGTTGTTCTAATTTTTTCGAGTGCCGATTTATATTTTCTGATTCTTTTTCTCTAAAAGGGGGATAATTAATTAATTCATCAAAATGGAGGATTTTTAATTTTTGAATTAACTTAAATATTCTTTTATATATCGTTATCCTGCCGGATCAATTTATGCTTTAGTTTTATAAATAAGCCTAGAAGAGTGTGGGTTGATTAATAAAAAGTTTGTAATTTTTTTATTAATCCAAGTATCAATATCTTTAAAATCTGTTTTTGTTAAAACGAAGATTCTAATCCATATAATAGTTGACTATGCAATCCCGCTTTAAAAAATTGAATTTTTAACCCATTAGAAAAATTTTTTTGTTGTAAGATATTGATTAAATTTTTGAAATTGGTCTTAACTTTTTCAAGATTAAACTTTAAATGAGTTTTTTTATCCAGTCAAATACCAAGATATAATATTTCTTTTGGAATTAATGTTTTTTTAGTTTTATCACCGTTAGGATTCATTCCAAAATCTTTTATTATTGTAAAGATTTTTTGTAATTGAAAATTTATTTCTATTAATGATCCTTTCATAAGTAAAATTGGATCATCAACAAACATCTGAACATGTAACGCTAATGATTTGATTTTTTCTAAGAGAAAATGAGCAATTGATCCAAATAATAAAGGAGATAAGGGATCTCCCTGGTAAACACCAATTCCTTCTTTTGAGTAATAAGCAAGTACATATTCTACAATAATTTCATTTTTTATAAATTTTTTAATTGAATAATAAATAAGTGAATGATCAAAAGAGTCAAAAAATTTTTGTATATCTATTTTAATAATATCAATATTTTCTTTTTTATTTACATTATTGTATTTTTTGATATTCATTCAATAAGTTTAAAACTGCAATTCTGGTATCTAATTTTTTTTTAAATCCATAAACTGATTTTTTGAAACTAAATCCCAAGAATCTTGAATTACGGCATATAACAATTTAAGAAAAAATCTTGGGAGAGTTTGATTAATTGAAATTGGTTGATAATTAAGTGGAATACCTTCATCTCCAGATTTATGAAAGAATAATAAGTTTCTTTTTTTAATAAATTTAATATTTTTCTGAGATATATCTTGAATCAAATTAAAAAATATTTTTGGATTGTTTTTATAAAGTTTTCATAATTTATAGATAAAATTCACTACTTTTGTTTTTTTATTGTTTTATATTGTTTAATTTTATCAAATTCTTTGGCAGATGTATTTTTTTGATATTTGATAATATCCTTAATTTTTGTAAAAAACAAGTTTTTTTTATATAAAAGTTGTTATATGATTGTTTTAAAATAATTTTTTTATTAAGAATTTTAAACTATTTACTTTTTTTATTTAAATAAATGAATGACAGTAAAGAAATTTCAAAATTTTTATTAATATTCTTTTTAGTAATTATTAAAAATTAATGTTTATTGTTAACAACCACCTGAAAAAATAAAAATTTTGTATTTCATTTTCTTGTAAGATATTTGATAATAATCCGAAGGGTTAAACGAACTAAAGGTATGTGTAAACCATTTAAAAGGGGAATGCTGCTCTGTTCATACTATCTTGATGTTTTTTGAACTTGAAATAAGATTAAAATATTCTAATGGTAAAAAAAAAAAAAAACAGTATTTCTACTTGTTCAATTGGGTTGACTGCCAAATCTAAAACCCGAAAAATCAATTTTCACTAATATTGTAAACCAATCAAAAAAATGGAATTTCTGGCTTTTTGAAATTCCCAGTTATCAATTGGACAGTGAATAATTTGTTTAGGATCGATTTAAAAAATTAGCAAATTTTAAGAATTTCAGACAAAACTTTATTAATAGATTTTGTATTGATATGTTCAAAATTTTTAATTTATTTATGGTGTGTTCCAAAAACAAAAAAAAAAACCAAACAAACTGAAGACAAATTGTATTCACAAAAAAGGAAAAATATGCAAATATATTAATTCTTGTTGCTTGGTTGGTCATTTGCTTGCTTGGATTGGCTAACTTGGCTGCGTTTTCGAATTGAAATTGATTGCGACTGGGAAGGTTGAGGTGTCAAGCAGTAGTGATCCGATTGACGCGTGATGATGGCAAATACAATTTCAATTTCGGTAATAAAAGTAATATTATATTTCTCGAGTATTTGCTTGATCAAAACATTGATATTAATCAAAGGATCTAAAACGCAAAGTTTAGTTGCTTGGGATTTTTCAGGTTCGACGAAAAGCTTCAAGAAGTTTGCAAGATCGAGAATTGCTGTTGGCTTTTTGACATTAATAAATTCGCTTTTGGCGCCACCGACTTCAACAATCTCATGGCTCCTAAAATACATATCCTCGGTGAAAAACAGGAAGACATAGTTCTTAAAAATGTTGGTTCTTATTGAGCGTCTAAAAAAGACTGTTAAGGTTTGTTGTGTAAAAATTGTAATTAACCGAAGATCGACGATCTTTGGGAAATACTTGTTCTCTTCAACCTCAAGATTCTTTTTTTTGTTAAGAAAATTGCTTTTTAACCATCCAAGGGTAACAATATGCTTTCCAGTCAGCAATGCCAACAGGAACTTCTTTGTAATATTGATCGAATTCATTACCAGGTGAGTGCTTGAAGCGACGTGATTCGTTATCTCATAGCCTAAATGTAAACCAAACTTCTTTGCATACATTTGATCTTCTTGCGTGATCCCTGAGAAGCACAAGGAAATGGGCTTATAGGAAACATTAATTTCGGTCTCGTTATAGCCCAATTTGAAATTGTAGATCCTTTTTGTGTTTAAAACGAATGGATCCTTGATCTTTTTTCCTTCAAAAAATGTTCCACTCGAGGACAAATCGGTAAGTATTGCATTCCGCTTTGTGACTTCAATTTTTAAATGCCTTCTTGCAAGCGAATCATCCTGGATTTGATAATTCTGAAGTTTGGATTGGCCAATGGTAAAAGTACTTGGGACGTGGAGAATCCTTGTTGTGTTTTGAGGCAGTTTAAGAACCCACATTTAACATAAAGAAAAGTACACAACAATTAATATCAAAGAGCACTGAAAAAAAATGAATTGTGTTGGTAAGTTTTGAAAATCTATTTGAAATAAATTTTCTATTTGGATTCGTTTGGTGAGATTTGTTTTTTCCTTTTTGTTCAACACTATTCTTCTTCTTCTTTTTTATTAAATATAAAAAAATTATTTTAAGGAAGCAGACACCTTTTCCAATTACCAAAAATTTTAACTTTTTGAAACTCTTAAGAATAATGATTTTTTGAGTGTAACACAAGATTTTGCAACTTTGAAGTCAAAACACCATTTGCTGATCTATTTGTAAAAAGAAAAGAACATAAAATAATTCAGAGTGGAATCTTTCATTTTTCAATTTTTTTAACATTTTTTTTGTATTTTATTAAATTATAGTTTCGAAAAGAGAAATGTGTTATTATGGCTAGTTGAAATTAATCAAAAGATAAATCAATAAAATAGATATGTGTGGTGGGTATTTAGAACAAATCTTTTTTTTTAGAAACAAACAAGAAAATTTCACTTCCAAATAAACTGAAGAAATCAAGAATCAAATCAATTATTTTTCTACCATAAATATGTTCTCGAAGAAAAATTTATTTTTAATCTTCTTATTTTTAAAGAGAATATAAAACTATTTTTTTCCTTGGTATTTCTATCTCTATTTATTATTTATTATTTTTTTCATCCAAAGATAGTCTTGACGAAAATGTTATCAAAATTCGAATTTTAAATAATGTTAGAAAAATAACGAGAAACTAAGAGAATTGGTTCAAAGATTAAGGTAAAGAAATTATATTATTGAAATCAAATAGCAAATTATAAAATGGTTCAAACATAAAGAAAAAGAAAATTGAATTTTGTAAAAGTAATATTAGGTTTTCTTTTTTTTTTTTTTTTTTTTTGCACAATTGATTGATTTTATAAATAAAAGAGTAAACCTCAAAAACTCTATGGCACCTGGTTACATGATTATGACCCTTTCTGACTCAACTGCTTATGTATATTGTTCTTATAGTTAATAATTGTTAAATATTCTTTAGATTTCCACCAAGAACTATTTATTATTCGATTTCATCTAAATTAATTTATCTTTTGATATCGAATAATTTTATTTGTTTATTACACAACTGATTATTATATTTTTTTTTTGAAAATTGTAATTGTTTTGAAATTTGTTCAAACTCAAGAGTTCTAATTTCTTTTTGGGTTTATATCTTCTTTTCTAATTAGTATTCCTATTTTGTCCAATTTCAGTTTCAGTTTTATAAATTATTCTTTGAGAATTGAATTGATTTTTTTTAAAAATGTGTTACTTTTTTATTTATAGAATCACCTATTGTGTTGTAATCTTTTTGGTCAGATCTAAGATGATTATTCCAAAAAAATAAAAAACGAATCCATTTTTATTTTACCATTTATATAATTCTACACTGTTGCCTTATTTTTGTTACCTAACAATTAATTTTATTTTTTTAAAACTATTATTTTACTTTTTTAAATTATATTGCAATTTTTTTCTTATTTTCAACCAAATTCCAAAATATTTAATTTCAGATAATTGGTCTTTATTTTAAAGTTTTATATATATTTGGGTTAATCTAAAATTCTTAAAAAATTTTATAAATTATTATTGACTCTGTGCCAATTTCTGGAATAGATATTCTTATTCTTAAAATTAATTCAACAATTAATATTGAAAATATTGATCTCAATTTTTTATTAATTAAGAACTGTCAAAATTCTGATTTTTTAACACAAAACAATTATTTCATTGTTTTTATTAATAGCCTTTTCTTGACCAAAAAATAGACTTGAAAATATATTTTAGAGATTAGGGTGATATATATGCTTAAATCATGATAAAGTTATAAAAAATCGCCATTATCTTTAAAATATCACAATATTTTAGAAAATCAGGTTATTCAATATTATCTTTAAGATAAGAATTTTCGATATTCTATAAAATAACAAATTTCAATATTCTATAATATCGTGATAAATGTCAAAATATTGCAATTATTTTTTAATCGCGATATAATAGTTGTTGTTTTTTAGGCTAGTCAACAATATTTTTGAAATGAAATTTTTTTTTATCGAAAAATAGATCCTTGTGAAAAAAAGTCATTCTTTAAAAAAACAAAAAAAAAGATACTTTATTCAATCAAGAATTAGATCATAGAATTGTATGGTATTTTCTTTTGATTTGATTGACAACCCTATCGATCCTTTTCGACCAACAAATTTAAGTAATAAAAAAGTCAAATAAATATTTTCTCAGTCATAACTGGTGTTGTAACTTTTATTGGATAATAGAATTTCGATAACAACCAACCTTTCACTCGTTTTTTAGAATATTTATTCTTGGGTGAAAACATTTTCAATAATCTATGAAAGCTGAAAGGATTTATCTAACTTTTCAAAAGCTTTCTCAATAACCTAGCCAGATGATCGCCAATTATTAAGATTTTTTATACATTTGTTTTCTTCTTCTTCTTCTTCACTATTCTTAGTATTGTCAAGAAAACACAACTTTATCTTAAAGGTTTTTGTTTTATCGATCACCTAAAAAGAAGTAAAATTACTATTTATTCTTTTAAGTTATTTAAAATTCTGAAGTTAACCAACTCCATTTCAAAAAAACACATCTATTTCATATTCAGGTGTATTGTTGAAATTGGTAATTATTAGTATTGATCATAACATTGGTTTTAGTGCTTATATATTTCGTTAAAAAAAAAATGAAAAGAAAAAAATTTTGTGTTTCCACAACAAACAAACTCATTCCGTTTATAAAAGTTTTATGTCTTTCAAAACTTTCAAACAGTTGAAGACCATTCATAACCCCTACAAACACTTTCTAACATTTTTAGAGAATAAAAGTGTTGTAAAAGTCTCAATATTTTTGTAAAAGTCAAGAGATTTTTTAAATTGATTTCAAAAAAATAATTTTTCATTTTATCACGATAAGGTGGAATATCGCGATTTTCTGATTTTTTCTGATAAAGTAGGACTAATCGGGATTTTTTTAATATTATCACGAATTAATTGCTAATATCATTCTAATATATGTTATCATCAAAACTTCTTTTATATTATGAATATAGTTTATATTCAAATTCCCTGAAATTATTATAAAAAATCAAAAAAATAAAGTGTATATTTTCTATATTGTGTTTCGAATGAAAATTTAAAATGAAATTTAGTTAAAAAAAAGAAAAAAATAAATAAAAGAGAGATATGTCAGATTTCAGGTTTATTGTATTTATAATAATTAATTAATTTTTTATCAATTGACTGTGACGCTTTAACAATAAATCAATTTGATTTGATAATTTTTTAAATTTAATCATATGTAATGAATATTTTTTTTGATTAAATTGAATAATTTTTTGAATTTTACTTTTTAGTTTTCCAAATAAATTGATAATAACGATTAAAATTTTTTCATCATTCTTGAGATTTATTTTCTTGACGGCTTCAATTGACCATTTAAGTTTTAAATCAGTGTCTGTCTCGAAACTTTGGGTAATTTGAATAACAAATTTGAGTAAAGCCATTTGACTGATGTCACTGTAAACTAACACCATTGGGTTTGATCCTTTAATTGTATTTAAAACGATTTGTAAATTGTCTTGCTGTAAGGCCAATAACAAAGCTTCTTCGAAATCTTTTTGTTCTATTAATTGATAAATTTTTTTTTGAATTTCGATTAATTTATTTGGTAGTTGTTCGCCTTTTTTAATTTCATCATCATCATCATCATCGTCGTCGTCGTTGTCGTCGTCGTCAGACTCATTAGATTCATCAGATTCATCAAACTCATTTTTATCATGTACTTTATTTTCTTCGTTCCAATTTTTATTACCTGATTTGTTCTCATTTCCATTAATTGTTTCTTTTTGGAATTCTGATGACGTCTTGACATTTGTTTCTAATTTTATACCCCCCCTTTTTTGTTCAAAACCAGAATCCGAATCTGATTCTGACCCCTGATCTTGGGTAAATAATTTCCCATTATTATCGCTATTTGATTCTTGGCTTGAAATTGAATCTTCTAAAGATGAATCAAAATCTGACTCTGATTGTGATCGATAATTTTGCTTATTTTCGGTAAATTCAATTGGGGGGAGTAATTCTTCATTTTCTAATAAATTTTGTTCTGAAAAATATTCATCCTCATCCTCATCCTCATCTTCAATTGCCTTTCCAATTTCGATTTCATCACTACCAATATCATTGCCAACTTTTTGAATTAGATCATTGGTTAAATCTGTTGTTTTGAATTGTAAATTATTATTATTATTCTGATTTTCATATTGTATGTTATTGAAATTATACTTTTCCTCATCATCCTCTCCTCCCACCATCACCTTTCCCCCCTCTTTTTCTTCTTCTCCTTCCTCTTCCTCCTCCTCCTCCTCATCATCCTCATCCTCATCATCTCCAAACTTCTTCGAAAGTTTAAAATATTCTATTTCCTTCAAGGTCTGATTTAATTTTTCAACAGATTGGTTCATTGACAAAAAATTATTTTTAATTTTTAACAAAATTTGATCCTTAAATTCAATTAAATTTTTTTCAATTTCTTTGTAATTTTTCGTAATAATATTTTGTATAAACTTTTGAATTTCAAGAATATTTTTTTGTTTGGTATTTTGGGAATTGTTCAAGAAAAAGGAATTATTTGATAAGTTTTTGTTGATTTCATTTTTCAATTTGTCAATAAATTGTTCATTAGTTACTTGGAATGACAATAATAAAATTTTAGAAAGGGAACTCTCAAAAGTCTTTTTAATAAATGGAGAAATTTCAAAAAAAATAGTACTTGAAATATTTTTTACAAATTCTTGAGAAGATGTTATTAATTGTTTTTTAATATTTTTATTAATTTCTGAAAACTGTGGAAAGGTCTTTTTATATTGTGCTTTTAATTTTTTGTACGATTGTGCTTTTTCTAATTCATAATTTTTCTTTAAATAAGAGTTAATTTGTTTTGGGAAAGTTGATAGTTGTTTCATTAAAGATTCTTGAATAATTTGTGGAAATTCTTCTTGAATTTTTTTATAAAATTCTTGATAAAATTGCTTTTTATTTTCCGCCATTTCATCTTCTATATCCATTTTTTCTTTTTGAATTTGCTTTTCTTGCTTTTCGAAATAACTATTTACTTGTTTTTTCATTTGTTCATTTAATTTGCTTTCTAATAAATTAATTTTTTTAATCATTGAATCTTTCAATAGTTCTAAATATTTCGATTTTATTAATTTTAATTCAGAATCTGATCGAATTATTTTTTTTTTTTCTTTTTTTTCTTCTTCTTCTTCTTTTTCTTCTTCTTCTTCTTTTTCTTCTTTTTCTTCTTCTTCTTCTTTTTCTTGTTCTTCTTCTTTTTCTTCTTCTTTTTTTTCTTCTTCTTCTTTTTCTTCTTCTTTTTTTTCTTCTTCTTCTTTTTCTTCTTTTTCTTCTTTTTCTTCTTTTTCTTCTTTTTTTTTTTCATTTTTTTTTTCATTTTTCTTTTTGAAAAATTCTTCTTTATTCTTGACTTTTTCTTTTTCTTTCTCATTGTCATTATTGTCATTTTTCTTATCATCTTCTTGATCAGTTTCATTTTTTTTGTTTTCATCTTCTTCATCAGGACTATCACCATCACTATCGCTTTCTGTAATATTAGAAGTTTTTTTAATTGTTTTTACGTTTTCATTTTCTTTTTCATTCTCAATTATTTTCTTTAAAGTGT
This sequence comes from Anaeramoeba flamelloides, assembly GCA_027625915.1. Lineage (NCBI taxonomy): Eukaryota > Anaeramoebidae > Anaeramoeba > Anaeramoeba flamelloides. The sequence continues at coordinate 1,300,472 of JANTQA010000032.1, read as the reverse complement.
TTTTATTTTTATTCCTAATCTTATCATCATCATTTTGTATCTCAAAATCTTTTGAAAAAATGTTATATTGGTTAATTGAAGTGTTTTCTACAGAAAAAATAGACAATTGTAAATCATTACTTTCATATTTGTCTTCAATTAAAAAATTAAAAATTGTTTTTGAAATTTCTAATGAATGAAGGGTTTTAAATCCAATATTTTTTAAATTTCTTGTTTTGTTATTTTGTTTGTTATCAAATAGCGTTAAAACCAATAATTTATTTTCATTAAGAATATTTATAAATAAAAACTTTGAAGTAAGATCAAATGAAAAACGAGAAAATAAATTATTTTTCAATTTTTTTCTCCTTTCTTCTTTTTCGTTTTCCGTTTCCTCTGTATTTATTGATTCGCTTTGGCTTTTATTGAAAGTAATCGTTTGTAAACAATCCCAAGTTCGAATATTGAATAATTTTAAAATTTTATTATTTTCACAACCAATAACTATAAAGGAATCTAAACCAGGGATATAATCGTTATTTTCAAAACCTTGGTAGTCCTTTCCACAAAAAGCCAGACTACTCATAATTAGTCCATTTAATGGGTTGACTGTTCGCACACAGACTTGGTTTTGGTAATCCCAACTTTTAATAGTTCCGTCTTTACATGCTGTAAATAAAAAAATTCCATCGGGAGAAAAGGCATAATCAATTACCTCCTTCGTTTCTTCTAATAACATTATTCTCCCTTTCACATTTTCATCAGAATCAATTTCGTATGTTCCCAAATTATTCAATTCTAAGAGATCATCGACAGACCATATATAAATAGTGTTATCAGATCCAAATGCAGCTATTTGTTTGTCAATTGGGTGCCATATGACTCGTTTAAAACACCCCTTATCTAACTTTGATTGGGTTTTCGTTTTTTGGTAATTAATTTGAAATAACAATTTGTTTTCATTGACATCCCATATAATCAAAGATCCTTCTTCAGAAATACTTACAAGCAAGCCTTCTTCCAAATTCCAAAAATTTAAATCAATAACTCGTGACAAATGGCCTCTTAAATATACATTTCTTTTGGTCGTTCGATTAATAGATCTGATCGCTCCTTGCTGAAGCCCAAAGCAAATGTAATTATTATTAACAGCAATAATGTTCCCGTGTGAATCATTTTCTTTCATTTTTATTTTGCTTAGTTCAATTGATTCTAGATGCAACGATTCAATATTGAGATTATTTAAATCAATTTCAATTTCTTTTCCTATTTTGTTTTAATCATTGAAAGTTTTTTTTGTTTTTAATTTTTATTTTTATTTTATTTTTAATTTTTATTTTATTTTTAATTTTTATTTTATTTTGAATTTTTATTTTTATTTTATCTCTAATTTTTATTTTTTTTTTATTAATTGAATTTGATTTTAATTTGTTTACATTCATTCAACAAAAAATGAAAAATGATATAATGAGTCATTTTTTATATTTTGTGGATTGGTAATATTCCATTTAAATCTTGTTCAAAAATATTTTAACTCAAGAGATGTTTGGATAAATAAAAAAGTAACAAAATTTTTAAAAATTAAATCCATATTCTTCAAGCATTATATTTATAAAACTGAAGCAAAAACTTGATCAAGTCAGAATTCTGATTTACAAAATAAGATATAAACGCAAAAAAATAATTTGACATAGACTTTTAAAGAAATCAGAAAAATTATATTCTTCAAACAAATTATCCTAAAAATTATAATTTCCAAACAAAAATAATGATAATATCTAATTGAGAAGTTGAAAATTCAAAATTATTAAATAAAAATTTAAATCAATTTTGGACAAAATTTACATAAAAATTGATCTGGTTGGAAATATTGTTTGGTTTTCTTTTTTTTAAAAAGAATCACAAAAACCACAAAAAACTGGAAATTAAAAGTTGTACCAATTTATAAAAGAAAAAAATTAGTATCAAAGAAAAAATAAAAGTATTAAGCAGAATAACAATTTTTACAATACTTTCTGATCGTAGAGGTTTTTTTTCTTTGATTAATGCAGATGTACTAAAAATGAAAAAGGATTATTTTTCATTCTTACATGATCAAGAAAATAAAAATTCTGTATTGAAATTTCTAAACAAAAATTTCGAAATTAGAAAAGTGTCGAAAAGTGCTGTAGAGTGCCGTTGAGTACCTAGGTGATTTTCTTGAGGTTTTCTGTTTTATCTGTTAAGTGTTCTAGGTTTTTTTTGAGGTTTTCTATTTTATTTGTAAAGTGTTCTAGGTTTTTTTTACTTTAGAAATAAACAGAAAATTTATTAAAATTTTCGGTTTATTTCGAAAAGTAAAAAAAACCGAACGAAAATCCATCGATTTTGTAAATATATAGTAAACTTCAAAAAAATCTAACGATAATCTATTGATTTTCCAAATCAACAAAAAACTAAAGAAAACCTAAAAATCGTTTTATTGAATTCAAAAGAATTTAATAAAATCAAAAATTTCACTCTATTCTTTTAAATTAAAAAAACCTAACTAAAGGATGTTTTCGGAAATTAAAATTAAATCAAATCAATGATTTTATTCCATTCTTATAAGTTATGGAAAACCTAACAACAATAAGAGGAAATTAATTACCTTCCCTTTCAAATACAAATAAAAATAAAAAAAGAAAGTGCATTATTTTTTTCTAATAAAGATTTTTCGATTTCTTTATTTAAACTTGCTCCAAATGATTATTTAACAAAAAATTTTATGAGTTTAAACATTCTAAAATTCTGTAAGATAAAGATAAATTTTTTTCGAAAGTCTAACCTTCTGAATTATTCTTTTTTTGATTTTCGAGGATATTAAATTCAAAATTAATGAATAAAATTTGTTTGTATCGTAAATTGAAAGATTTTTTAAAGGTTTTTTTCTTTTTTAAAAGGTTTATTTCAAATTTTTTTATCTTTTGCAAAATATAGAATAAAAAATTATTTGAGTACGAAATTAATCCCTTTTTTGAAAAAAATTTTCTCATTTTTTTTTAATTGAAAAATGAGTATTATGTTAAAATGAGGTATTAATTAAATACGTTCCAAGAATTCAAACTGGATTATTTTTTATGAAATTTGACAAATTCTCTTTTTGTAAAAAAAAATAATAAAACTGCAACTTTTAATGAAATTATTTTGGTTTGAAAGAGAAGACACTTTACATACCTTTTCATTATTTGTTTTTGACTTGAAATTGATTTAAGTAGTTTTTTGAATTTCTTTTTTGGTTCAAGTTTGTTTTTTTAAAATCAAAAACAAAAGGAACTTTTAAAAAAAATTCCCTAAAATAGTGTTTTCTTTTCTTTTCTAAAGTAAAGATCAAAGTCTAAATATTTTTTTACAAAAAACAAGAGTAAGATTTAAAAAAGTTGGAAATACCACCTTGTTTCAGAAATGTAGAACATCATCTTAAAAAAAAAAAAATTTTCAAAAAACTAACAAAATCTGTAAAAATTTTTAAATTTTATTGAAGAATAAGAAAGTATTCAAAGATGATTTTATTTTACCTAATAAAAAAAACAAAAAATTGATAAACAAAAATCAAATTTCCTTGCTACTGATTCTCCAATGAGAAAGAAACTTATTTTTCGTAACATTTCCACTGAACAATCAGATCTAGTTCTTAATGAAGAACAAAAAGACCAATAATAAAATATTTTTTTTTACTTTGAAGAATGATCATTGGTAAAAAATTGGAAAAGAGTTGTGTTCCATGATTAACTATTGTTTTCATAAATCATAAAAATTTTTTTTAGTCTAAGAGGTGTTCAAAAATGAAATATCTTTTTTCATGGCTTTGTATTAAATGTGATTTTTAAACTTTTCCAGTAAATTAAATTTTTCATAAATATTTTTTTTACAAGATACTTGTTTGTTTTTTAATTTGATTTTATTTTTTTTTATTTAATTTTTTTGGAAAAGTATTTTAGAGGAAAATAAATGTTACATTAAGTGATAAAATTAAAACTTGATTTGTCTTTGTTACTGTTAAACGAAAAAATGTAGTTTGAAAATAAAATGATTAATGTAAATTTTTCTGTAATCTTACAAAGGAATTTAGTTTATTTTAGATGAATAAGAGAATTTAAACTTTTGATTAAAAAATTCTCTATTTGGAAAAGAGTCAAAAATTGGAGTAAATTCTTGTTATTTAAATTCTTTCAACTCATAAATTTTGAGTGTTTTTTTAGTTCATAGTAAATATTTACTGAAAAGGTTAACTATTTTGGATATCAAAGAAAGCCAGACACTTGTCAGATCTCAATATAAATTAAGATTCTTTTTGGTTTTGATTGGTCCAGTTGAGAATAAAAATGGCAAATTGTTCTCTGGATTTTATTAGTTTTATATTTTCATTGGTTGAAATTTATTTTTATTTTGCAGAAAGTTTCCAATTAAAAAACATGTTGAACTTTTTATTCCTTTTCACTTTTTTCCCCGAATAGTGATTAATTTTGAAGATGTTATTAAAAAAAAAAATTAAGCTCTAAGGGTAAGGGGTTAGAACTTACTGAAATTAGTGATTAAAATTGGTTTATTTTTGAATTCAAAAATCCAAATTAGAGGTCAGTTAATTTATCTGCAAAAATTGGGGATTCGGTATGAAATTTTAAAATACAAATTATAATTCACTGTTGAGAGAAAAATGTTGGACACAGAAAAATGGTTGGACACTACTTTTTAATTGGGAACCTTAGTAAAATTGAAAATCAAATACTATTGATAACTTGGTGATATTTATATAAATCCAGGTTTAAATGTGTTACAAGTTCATTAATCTGTGGCGTGTGTAGAATACTCATTTGAATGGTTGATAACTAAAGTAGATCATGCTATTTTAACAAAAATCCTAGTTTTAGTAAAGTTTACTATTAATTCTGAAAATGGTAATTTTTAAACTTGCTTTAGATTATAAGAGATAAGGTTTTGAAAAAAGTAGAATTACATTAACCGTTATTCTAATAAGTAGATTATTGTTATTTTCTTTAGTTATTTCACAAACGATTGAAATTAAAAATCATTTTCAGTAATGTTCCCAATTAAAATTGCTGTCCAACTATTTTTCTCTCAACAGTCAACACTATTACCAATAATGTTAGTAGTGAGTGGATTTGTTTTCTTTTAAATTAAACTTTTCGATCATAATTAAAAACGTTTTAAAAAAAGCTTTATCAAAAGAAATCTTTTATGAAGTTTTGAAAAAAAGGCACTTAAGTTTATCAGTTCTTTTATAGATATTTTGAAAACTTTTTTAAAATGAGTATACCTAGTTTTGGTTGTGTTACGTTATATTCCAATCTCTGATTGATTTTTTTTTTGTTAGAAATACTGTTAAAATAAAATTATCAGAATCAAAATTATATACCAAGGTTCAATAAGGAAGTTTAATTCAAATCTGAAAAAGATCGTTTTTAATTTACAAAGATCTTTAGGGTTTTGTTCAAGAAATAATTTAGCTTAATATTTTTGAGGAGCTTGAGATAAAAATTTTCGTTTCTTTATTAAAAAATGTCAGAATTGAAAAATACGATAAAAAAAGAGCATGATCTAATCAACCAAAAAATTTTTATTCTCCTTAAGTGGGAAGATTAAAAAAATATTTGTGCTTTTTGTTTTTTCTTTTTCGTTCAAATTATTTTCAAATAGAAATTGAGAAGGAATACATTTACTCCTTTTTCTTTTTTTTCTTTTTCTTTTTCTTTATCATTTTTTTTTTTTTTTTTTTTTTTTTTTTTACGAATGTAAAATTGGAATTATTTTAAAAACATCTTCTGGTGGATTAATAAACCGAAAATAAAGTAAACTGTTTGAAAGAAAAATTACCTTGTACTGATAAATGTCTTTTCTTTTCTGTATGTTCAATATTGTTGCTGGATAAAAGTAATCCGTTTTCAAGATCATTTGGACTTTTTGTGTTCGTATTTTGCTGTGGAGATGTTTCAGATTGTTTGCTATTTTCTTCTTTTATTTTCTTTATTTTGTTTTCAAGATTATTATTTAATTCTTTTTGATCTAAAGAAGTTTTTTGGTTCGTTTCCAAGGTCTTTTTTTTTATTTTTTTTTTTTATTTTTTTTTTATTTTTTTTTTTGTTTGTTTTTCATTAATTTATTTGTTTGTAAATAGGTTGGTGAATTTAAAAAAATTAGTTTTATAAGTTCAACAATTCAAAAAGTTAATTTTCAAATCAAAGAAATATTTTCAAACTTCCTTTTCTGTCATTTGGTTTCAATTATTAAAATTAATAAGAAAAAATGATAAAAATTAAAAAAATGTCTTTTCAAATTATTTTCCTCTTTTTCAAATACTTATTCACTTTTAAGAATTAATAATAGTAGAACTCCAAATCCTTTTTTTTGAGTAAAGTTTCTTGCGATATTAAACCCTTAAAGTCTTTGAATTTTATCCAAAGACTAACTACTATTAATTGTAAAATAAAAAGATCAAAATTTTCATTCAGCTTTCCAGAAAAAAAAAACACTTTGAAAGAATTAACATAAATCTCTCAAAAGATCTCAATTCTAAAAGGCGAAATTAATGATTTAAGTCGATTTTAAGAATAAAAAATTTGAAATGGATTTTGATTGTAAAAAACTTTTTTTTGATAGCTGAATGAAAATTTTGTTCCAATAATTTTACAACAAATAGTATTTGTACAAATTCCCAGTCTAATCAGATAGTGATTTGTTGGCTAAAACATTTTGTTTTAAGTTTAACTTTTAAGGTAGCCATGATTTGGATGTAAATACTAACTCCCTAAAGAAATCTTGATGAGGTTTATGAAATTTTTGTTTGGAAATTATACTGTTTAGAGAATTAGAACAACAAAAAAAATGTTTTAATTTTTTTTTTGTTATTTAAGAGAAAGTGTAAATCACACTCTAAGTGCCCCTTTACTTAAATTCCCTTTCAGAAAAATATTCGTGAAATATTAGATTTCAAGATTATGAATTAATGAAAATAATTTTAAGTTATCACATCCTGAAAATATTTCATTTTAATTTTATTCTTTTAATTTTTTCAGAAATTATCAATCTATCCTTTATATAGGAAGAAAAAATCTATAAAAAGTGATCAATATTTTCATTTATCACTTTATGTTTATATTTTAAACATAAAGTCAAAATTGATTTGAGTTTTTATTTATTACATAGTAATATCTATTTTTGTAGTGATCGAATGTTCTGTATTTAAGAAAAAAAGGGTTTAATTCTCAATGATAGTAACTAATACAATAAAATTTTATCGCTTCTTGAAATTTCAAAAAAATAAAGTAAAATTCTGATTACTACAAAATCAGTCTGTCTTTAATCTTATTTTTCAGAAATGAATTATTGTATATATAAGTTTTGATCCTTTTTTCAAGATTTTTAAAAGATTCAAAATTTAAAATATATATAAACAAATTTCTTGAAATGAAGAAAACTTAAATTTAAAATATCTATAAATGGAAGTGTACCAAAATAGACTTGAAAAAATAAAACCGCAAAGTTCTATAATAACTCGGTATAAAAAATCTACTTAATTTCAAAAACAGTTAAATAATTATTTTAAACTTGAAAAAAATATAATTTTTATATTCAAAGAACAGTTCAAATCAATTATTTATTTTTGTCCAATAAAAAAATACAGAAAAAAAACAACCAAATCATATTGTTAACACTATTATTTCCATCTATTTTGTAAAACCTGTAAAATTCAACTTAGAATCTAAATGATTACATCTTAATTTGGGTATTTCTAAATCAATAATTAATAATCCAATCTTATTTATTATGGTGGATTAAGAATAACTTAAAGATTAAAAAAGAACTGGACTTTCATTTTATTTATTCGATTTATTAAAATATTTTCAAACAAATTACTGATATAGTTTTATCAGAATAACTAGCGAAGAAAAGTTTAGACTCAATTTCAATATAAAAACTATGCCTCTTTTTTTTTTTTTTTATCAAAGAACTATAAATTAGTCAATCAAAAAAATTGACGATAAACAAACATTTCATAAGATATTAGCTTCTTAAAGTTCTATTTGTGAAAAAAAAATTCTAAAAATGAAAGAACAAATTTGAAAATTTTTCTCGAAAAATTGAGTTATTTTTTGTAGTCCAATAAATAAATGTTTGTTCTTCATTCAATAAATATATTAAAAATGAAATATTCAAGAGTTCGTTTTAAAAATAGTCTCAAAAGGAACGAATAAGAGTTTTCCAAGGGTGTTATCTTTCTCCTTTAATGTTTGGATTTATTATCCATTTCTTAATAGAATTTTCGAAAAGATTCCTTTCAATCAAGTTCAAATGCTTGCAGCTGAATTAATTTTAATAATGGAAGTACCTATCCCAAAAATTGACAAGAAGTTAATAATATTATATAAAATTATCCAAGAATTTGAAATGAATCAAAATATTGATAAAAATTTAAAATCAAAAAAATTATCTGAAATAAATAATTTGGCAATTTGTCTTTCCAAAAGAAAAACTTTTACAAAAAAACTTTAAAAAAGTAAAAGCCTAGTTTTAAAAATCTCAAAATGATTTTTAACCAAAAACAAATTCCCAAAGAACTAAGTAACAAAATAAAACTCATCAAAAGGTTAAGTTTTGTATGAATTTTGAATTTCACCTTTTTTGATTTGTAAACTTGGGTGATTGATTTTAATTCTTGGGTTGTCTTTTTTTAAAACTTTTTATATTAGAAAGTCAACAGAAATTTTGTTCAATTTATTTTTAAATTAACTGTTGAGGGAATTAATTACAAAACACAAAAACAAAAGAAACTGTGAACTTTCTATTCAAATAATTCAAGAATCTTAAAAATAGTTTCTGATCAAAAACAATCATCGTCAATTTTTTAATTATATCAAAAGATTTGAGCATTTTTTTATTCCTATTTTGTACGTGCTTTTGGAACAAAATTTGAGTTAGAATAAATTACCTTTAAACCTTTTCGTGAAAGTACCAACAAAAAGAAAAAGAAATGAAAAAGCTATTTGGGAAAGTTGGAACAAAATTGAAAAATAAAATTAAAAATAAACAAGAAATTGGATCATTAACCCCAACCCTGAGAGACTCAGACTCAAGTTGGTGGAAAGTAAAAGTCATTGATCAAGAGAGTGAATTTCCGAAACATGTAATTCTGAGGATCACAATCAGCACTTTTCAAATATGTGATCAGGATTTTGAAGTTTTGAAAGAATTTGACTTTACAGAAAGCAATGGATGGGACGCAACAAATACAACGTTTTGGATTATGTTTAACATGGCTAAGTTTGTTTTTGAATATCACCTACCCGATCGTATTGATCGTGAGCTTTGTAGTGTAATTAAAAAAAAATTATTACTAATTCAAACAAAAAATATTTCTTCCCAGCAAGAAGAAAAACAAGAAAAACAAGATCAAAAAGAAGAAGAAGAAGTAGATCAAGAAAAAGAAAACTCAGAAAAAGAAGAAAATCTAGAAAAAGAATTTGAAAGTATGAAAAAGAAGAATGAAACAACTTTAATTAGTGGACTTATCTAAATTAATTACATTTAAACCTCAACAATAAATAAGATAATTCAAAAAAAATGGATACCAAACCCTTCAAGATTTCAAATCTAAATTCTAATTCCTTTGACAAATTTACAATTATTTTTTTTTGTTTCAAATTCGACTTGAAATCTGAGATTTTTTTGACTTTTTTAACAAATCAAAAAAACACAAAATATTTTTTTTTTTGTATCATTGAAAAAGTGTAAATTCCACTCCAGTTGACCATTTATTTAAATCCTCTTTCAGAAATTTAATGTGAAATTATATATTACACAATCACTAATTAAAGAAAATACTTTCAAACTATCACAGTTTAAAATAAATCCCTTAAGATTTTTTTGTTTCTATTTGTTGTGTAAAATTAATCTATCTTTTTAATAGGAAGGACAAAGCGATAAAAAATTATCAATATTTTCTATAATTAGATACAAATAATCTCATGACTTTTAACAAGCTTTCAATCACTTTCAAATAATTTAAAAACCTTTCAAACACTTCCTAATACTTTTCAAGTACTTCCCAACGCTTTTAAAGAGGAAATACTTTTAAAAAGTGATAATCTTTGTAAAAGTCAAGAGTTTTTTTATAGTGTTTCCTTTTGTTCACATTTTAAACATAAAGGAAAAAATTTATTTGAATTTTTTTTTATTATATAAATAATTTCCATTTAAGCAGTTAGTAAATGATCTGAATTTTAGAATTGTTGAACTTGATGGACAATTTTAATATTTTTGAGTTTTGAAGTAATAATTTTGATTTTTAATTATTATAAAATATTTTTGTAGGGTGTCTTCAAGTGCCATCGAGTGTCGTAGAGTACCGAGGTTTTTTTTTAATTTGAGAAATAAAAAAAAAAATTTCAAAATTTTCTGTTTATTTCTAAAATTAAAAAAATCTAGGCACTTAAAGGCACTCGAAATACACTTTCTAAAGGATTTCAATAATTTATCAGAATAGAGTAAAAACCCTGGATTTTGGTTGATTATTTTAAATTCTGGAAAAAAAGTACACTTTTAATTACAATTTTATTTTTTTTTATTTCTAGATTTCAGTTTTATTCTAAAAATAGAGTATTTTCAAAACTATTAATTATTATCAATTGACCTAAATATCTCAAAGTTGTATGAAGCCATAATTCATTATTCCAAGTTATCAAAAAAGTTCGATACCAAAAAAAATCTTTTTTCTAGACTAGAAACTTTTAAAAATCATAATACTACTAACTACAATAAATTCAATATTCCCCAAGCTTTATAACTTCTTGAATTTTAATTAATTGGTTTTTCACTTCATTCAAAAGGAATAAACGTTTTAATGTAAGTAATAATTTTGTCTCACTTGAAATTTTTCAATTTAATTTTTTTAATACTAGTAAGTGGATACTAAAAAAATATGAAAATCTGAAAAAAAAATTTCGGAATAAAATTTAGGAATTTGAGAAGCGTTATCAAGTGCTGTGGAGTATCTATGAAGTACCATCAAGTTTTGGTTTTTTTTTTTTTTTTTTTTTGGTGTTTGATGTAAACTATCTTTCAAAATCATTTGCCCATTAAAAATCAAATTTTAAAGAAAAATATTTTTAATAATTGAAGTTATCTATTATAAAATGAAAATTTCGATTTTAATATTCAATAATATTCTCAAGAGATATTTATTTTTTATCTAAAAATAAAAGAAAAACATTCAAAAAAAATGTTAAAAAAAATTGGGATATTTATTTTGAAAGAAGCATTTAATTAAAAAATAGAAAATTTAAAAAATTAATAAAACCCATTTATCGATTCTCCTTCCATTTGAATAACTAAATCTAATCTCTTTTTCAGATTTGAAACTAATTTTTTCATTAATTCATCTGTTACTTCTATCCAATTTTTCATTTTCATTTTCCATTTTGACAAAAAATTGTTGAAAAAATAAAAAAGAGAAAAAATAATTTATTTGCAAACTTTTCATTGCGAGAGTAAAAACTTCAAAACAATACAAAAGCAATTCAAAATTCAAATTTAAGATGGGCCATTTATTATGAAATTTAGTTTATATTAAATTGATTTGTAAAAAAAAGATAGAATTTAAAGTCAATTGACAGTGGATTTCTTGGGATTTTCGGTTTTATTTGTAAAGTGTTATAGGTTTTTTTTGAGATTTTATATTTATTTGGAAAATCAATAGATTTTCTGTTTATTTCAAAAAGTAAAAAAAACCTAGAACACTTCACAAAGAAATATTTTTGCTAATTTAAAAGAACAAATAATTTTTGATGAACCCACATAATAAAAAAACCAAATATAAAAAAGAATTAAAAGATATTTTTTATCTTGGGATTTGGTTAGAAAAAAACACGCATCTTGAATATAATTTCAAAAAAGTGGAAAAGTCCTTGGAAACACTTAATCGATTGTTTCAACAAAATAAACTCAACAATGGAGTCAAAATAACTTCTTTCAAAGCTCTCATTTTAAGTCAACTTTATTATGGTCTTGAAATATTTGACTTGAAACAAAATGATTTTGAAAGAATTGATAGATTTATCAATAAAACAGTCACAAATTTCTTACAAATTAATATCCATTCACCTCGATTAATTTATAAAACTGAAGCAAAAATTGATCTCGCTAGATTAAAAAATATACCGAAGAAAATATAAATTGATAGAAAAATTAGATTTCTTAAATTTAAAAAAATTAAAAACAATACTAAATTTTCGAAAATTGGAAAATGAAAATATTAATTGGCACACTAAGGGATTAAAATTATTAGATTTAGAATTAAAAGTTTTTCGATTAACCAAATTGGAAAATTCACCTAGTTGGAAAGTTCAACAATATCTAAAAATTATAAAACAACAAAATTGCAATTTCAAACAACAAAAAATATTTAAACTGGAAAGCTTCAAAAACAATTCTAAAATTTCGAAATTTTACTAATTGTTTAAATAGGTACTCTTATGTAACAAGTAAAAATAAAAATAAAAATTGTGATTTATGTAAAGAAAAGTTAAATATTGATATCATTGAAGATTTCGATCATTTTTTATGGGACTGTCCGGCCTATAAAATAAATCGAAAAATCTGGATATCTGAATTTTTTGAAAAAGTAAAAAAATTAATAATATCAGAGATATTATTAATAAAAAAAAATTCATCATATATATTATCATTAGTAAGTGATAATAAAATTTGTGATTCTTTAACAAAATTTCTAAAAAAAGTTTAGAAATTAGGGCACACAGGAGAAAAGCAATTTTCTCTCTTCAAAAAAAAAAAAAAAAAAAAAAAAAAAAGAACAAATAATTTTTAATCTATTGATTCTCCAAATGAAAGGAAACTCAAAAAAACCTATTACACTTAACAAATAAATAGAAAACTCAAAAAAAACCTAAAAATAATCTATTGATTTTAGAAATAAACAGAAAACTCAAGAAAACCAAACAATACATTTTCAGAATTAAAGAAATAAAATCAAAATTGAAAATATTTTCTTTTTCGATCTCAAATGAAAAATAAGTAAATGGCTAGATTTTACATAATCCCAAAGAAATTCGTAAAATATATTATTATTCTCTTTTCTTTTTAGATCTGGAAAATATAACGACTAATAAAAGTAATTAAAAACTCCTTCCTTAAAAAATAAAAAAAAAAATAATAATAAAAATTTTAAATCATGTTTATTTGGCAAGCTGTTAGCAACTTCGTAATCCGAAAGAATTTGATCACAAAAATAATAAATAATAAAAACAAAAATCAAAAAAAAAAAATTCAAAAATAAAATAAAAAAACAAATTATTATTTTTTATAAAAATTGATTATTTTTTATAAATAATAACAATGAAATATTTCAAATAAAAATGATTCACATTTTATAAAAGCACTCAATTATTTATTAAATTCAATACAATACGCCATTGGAACAAATCCAAATTTGCCATTAGACAAAACTTGATACCAATGATTATTTGGTTTATTAATAACTAAGAATTGCTCGCCTTCTTTGAATGAAAGAGCTGAAGGTATATTTTGAGGGTTATCAAAGTCAAATAATGCCCTTAAGAATGTATGCTTTTTTATGTCATATTCTTGGACATGGTTTGAAGGAAAGAACCCCCTTTTTTCACCAATTTCACCATACCACCACCCTGTTTCGAATTTTTCAATTAATGTAATAATTTCTCCTACTTTGAAATTTAAAAATTCTTGCTCGTTTTCTTGTATATTATGAAATTCAAAAATTGCTATTACGGTAGCGAATTTCTTTCTTTTTCTTTTTCGTTTTTTTCTTTTTCTTTTTCCTTTTCTTTTTCTCTTCCCTTTTCTTTTCCCCTTTACTTCATCAACCTCCCCATTTTCCAGATTTTGTTCATTTTCAGGAGAAAGGTCAGAGTCTGAAGATTCCATCGAGTCAGAATACACGTCGGACGTATTTGTTGATGATTGGTTCGAAGAAAGATCATCGGACGAATTTTCTGATTCTGAATTTGAGTTTGAATCAGAAAGAGAATTCTGAAAATCTAAATCAGTGACACTTTGGCCTGAATCGTTGTTACATGAATTTTGAATCTGATCATCCTGATGAATAACAATAGTTTCGATTATTGGCTCAATTTCTTTAATATTTTTCGGATCAAAAAAGCCAATATCCCCATTGATTTCGCCTTTCCAAGCATGTGAGGTATTTTTTTGTAAAATACGAATTTTGTCATCTTTTTTGAAAGATAACGATGCTGCATTATTATCATTAACATCAACCAACGCAATTCCCTGATAGATTATTCTGTTTTCTTTCTTTTTTTTCTTCTTTTCTTTTCTTTTCTTTTTTGTGCTTGAGTTTACCCTTGTATTTGGGGTTGCATTATTAATGTTCTTGTTATTATTATTTTTATTATTATTATTATTTTTATTAATTTTCTTCTTATTATTATTAGTATTATTATTTTCATTATTATTATTATTTTCTTTTTTCTTTAGATAGTGCTTTAAACTCTCTTGTTTTGTATACGACATAATATTAACCCTTTCTTCAACTGTGACAAAGTTTTTTGGAAAAAACCCTATTTTGTTATTAAAACTACCGATCCAGAATTTACTATTTTCAATTTGTTCGACATTTTCAATTTCATCACCTTTCTTAAATGAAAGATATAATAACGAATCTTGTTGAAAGTTTTTGTTAGCCAAATAATGAATAGTTTTTGTTTCCTTAATTTTCTTTTTATTGTAATATTTGACTAATTTGGAAGAAAAAAATCCTATTTCACCATTTAATTCGCCCTTCCAATATCGTTTTGATGGTTGCTCTAATAATTTAATGAATTCACCTTTCTGGAAACTTAAAAAATGCGATTTTTCTGTTTCTTTGTGATTACGGATTGTATAGTAATAGTCATACTGATCATCGGGTATTTGGCTTGCCCTTTTTTCAAACAGTTGTTTCTCCTTCAAACTAATTTTGCTTTTTTTTTTGAAAATTCGTTTTGAATAAATTGTCATGGATTCAGATCTTCTTGATTTTTTTAAAAATGTCTTCATTTCTTCAGAAAAGATATCAGATTTTATTCTTTTATATCGATGTTTTATATTTCGTTTTTTTAAATAAACTTTTCTTTTGCCCTTATTTGATTGAATATTGTTGAATTTATTATAAATGTCTTCCGAGTTTCTTAATTTACTTTGCCTTTTGACATTTTGATTTTTTGATTTGATTTGCTTTTCTTTTTGATTTTCTTTTCCTTTTTTTTTTTGTTTTTCTTTTTCTTTTTGTAATGCTGTATTCTTTTCATCTACTACAGTCTGATTTGTTTTTTTCTGCTTATTTGTAATTTTAAAGTTAGTAGTATTATTATTATCATCATAGTTGTGCTCTTTTACTTTTTTATTTTTATTTTTGATATATTTATCATTTTTTTCATTTTTATTTGAATTATTATTTTTATCTTTTTCTTTTTCTTTTTGTTTTTGTTTTTTAGTATTTTGTTTCATTTTATCTGGACTTTTCATTCGTTTCAATTTTTTAATTTCAATTTCAATTTTTTCTTTTTTATTTCCTTTTTCTTTTTTTTGTTTATATATAACATAATCCAAACTTTTACTTAGTTTCAATTTTTTATCTTTAATGGAATTTTTTTGTTTTTTTCGATCAATTTTTTGTTTATTATTCTTTTTATTTTTTTGGTTGTGTTTTTTTGAGTTTTGATTTGTTTCATTTCCTTTTTCTTTTCCTTTTCCTTTTCCCTTTCTGTTATTTTCTTTCTTTTTTTCATCTTTTTCTTTTACATTTTTTTCTTGTAGATTTTCCTTTTTTTTTCCAATGTTGGTATTTTTTTTGGAACTTTGCTTTGGTTTTGTTTTGATGTTATTCTTATTATTCTTGTATTTTTCTTTTATTTGTTTATCATTTTTTTTTTTTATATTTTTTTTTGGATTTTTATTTTGAATTTTTTCTTTGTTCCCATTTTCTTCTGGTTTTTCTTTTTATTTTTTTTAAAGTTTGATTATTTTTTTTTTGTTTGTTTTTATTTACATTTGCAGTTATTTTTAGGTTTTTTTTATTTTTTTGATTTAGATGCTCTTTTCGGTTGTCTTTATTTGATTTTTTTGAAAAATTTTTTGTTTTTTCAGTTTTTGTTGTTGTTTTTATTTTTTGAGTTTTGATTTTATTTATTTGTTCTTTTTGTAAAATATTAGATTCTGATGATTTGGGAATTGGAACCCATTCTCCTAACTCGTGATAGTATTCTTTTTGTTTGTTGTTTTCTTTTTCATTTTTTGGTTGATTTTTCTTGGTATTTTTTTTTTTTAGGTTTTTTGTTTTATGTTTTTTTCTGGATTTAGAGTGTTTTTTCTTTTCGTATTTGTCTAAATTTTGATCTTTTATTATTGCTTTTTTTTTTAGTTCTTGATCATTTTTTTTATTTTTATTTGAATTGTTAATTTTATCTTTTTCTTTTACTATAGGTTTTTCTTTTTCTTTTTGTTTTTGATTTTGTTTTTTAGTATTTTGTTTCATTTTATCTGGACTTTTAATTCGTTTCAATTTTTTAATTTCAATTACACTTTTTTCTTTTTTATTTCCTTTTTCTTTATTTTGTTTAATTTTATCCGAGTTTTTACATTGTTTCAATTTTTTATCTTTAATGGAATTTTTTTGTTTTTTTCGATCAATTTTTTGTTTATTATTCTTCTTATTTTTTTGGTTTTGTTTTTTTGAATTTTGATTTGTTTCATTTCCTTTTTCTTTTCCTTTTCCTTTTTCTTTATTTTCTTTCTTTTTTTCATCTTCCTTTTCTTTTACATTATCTTTTTGATTTTCCTTTTTTTTTCCAATGTTGGTATTTTTTTTGGAACTTTGCTTTGGTTTTGTTTTGATGTTATTCTTATTATTCTTGTATTTTTCTTTTATTTGTTTATCATTTTTTTTTTTTATATTTTTTTTTTGATTTTTATTTTGAATTTTTTCTTTGTTCCCATTTTCTTCTGGTTTTTCTTTTATTTTTTTTAAAGTTTGATTATTTTTTTTTTGTTTGTTTTTATTTACATTTGCAGTTATTTTTAGGTTTTTTTTATTTTTTTGATTTGATTGTTCTTTTCGATTGTCTTTATTTGATGTTTTTGAAAATTTTATTGTTTTTTCAGTTTTTGTTGTTGTTTTTAGTTTTTGAGTTTTGATTTTATTTATTTGTTCTTTTTGTAAAATATTAGATTCTGATGATTTGGGAATTGGAACCCATTCTCTAACTCGTGATAGTATTCTTTTTTGTTTGTTGTTTTCTTTTTCATTTTTTGGTTGATTTTTCTTGGTATTTTTTTTTTTAGGTTTTTTTTGTTTTATGTTTTTTTCTGGATTTAGAGTGTTTTTTCTTTTCGTATTTGTCTAAATTTTGATCTTTTATTATTGTTTTTTTTTTTAGTTTTTGATCATTTTTTTTATTTTTATTTGAATTATTATTTTTATCTTTTTCTTTTTCTATAGGTTTTTGTTTTTCTTTTTGTTTTTCATTTTCTTTTTGTTTTTGTTTTTGTTTTTGTTTTTCTATTAGTGTTTCTTTTTCTATTTCCTTTTCTTTTTCTTTTTCTTTCTCTTTTTGTTTTTGTTTTTGTTTTTGTTTTTCTATTGGTGTTTCTTTTTCTTTTTCCTTTTCTTTTTCTTTTTCTATTTCTTCTTCTTCTTTTTGTTTGTCTTTTTCTTTTTCTATTACTTCTTTTTCTTTTTCTTTTTCTATTTTTGTTTCTTTTTCTTTTTCCTTTTCTTTTTCATTTTCTTTTTCTTTCTCTTTTTGTTTTTGTTTTTGTTTTTGTTTTTGTTTTTCTATTATTGTTTCTTTCTCTTTTTCTATTAGTGTTTCTTTTTCTTTTTCTATTTCTTTTCCTTTTTCTTTCTCTTTTTGTTTTTCGTTTTCTGTTTCTTTCTCTTTTTCTATTAGTTTTTCTATTTCCTTTTCTTTCTTTTTTTCTTTTTCTTTTTCTATTACTTCTTTTTCTTTCTCTATTTCTTTTTCTATTTCCTTTTCTTTCTCTTTTTCTTTTAGTGTTTCTTTTTCTTTTTCTATTTCTTTTCCTTTTTCTTTCTCTTTTTGTTTTTCGTTTTCTGTTTCTTTCTCTTTTTCTATTAGTGTTTCTTTTTCTTTCTCTGTTTCTTTTTCTATTTCCTTTTCTTTCTTTTTTTCTTTATGTTTTTCTTTTTCTTTTTCTATTTCTTCTTTTTTTTTTTGTTTTTCTATTTTTCTTTCTTTCTCTTTTTCCTTTTCTTTTTCCTTTTCTTTCTCTTTTTCTGTTTCTTTTTCTATTTCTTTTCCTTTTGAAATTTTGTTTTCTTTTGAAATTTTCTCAGAACTGTTACTTATTTCCAATTTTTTAACCTGAATTGTTTTTTGTTGATCTATGTTCTCAGTTTTTTGTTGATTTTGAGAGTTTTGGTTTCTTTTGTTTTGTACCATTTTTTTCTCAGGTTTGTTGTTTTTAGAATATTTGTCAAAGAGTAAATTGTTTTTTTTGAAAAATTCTTCATTTCGTGGGGAAAAAAGAATATTTTGAGTGGAATTACCATATTTTTGTGGGGTTTTATTAATTTCCAAATTCATTCCTCTTTTGGTTCTTTTGTTTTCAACAAAAGATTTGGATCTAGGTAGCTTTTGTTTTTTTTTTGGTTTGTTTTTTTGAAACTTTTGTTGGAATTTATGTTGCTCAATATCCTTTTGAATGTCTTCAATTGATTTCCCAAGAACCTTAAATTCCCATCTTGCACCGATAGAAAGCCTTTTTTTGAGTTTTTTTTTTGATTTATTTGAACCATCTTTTGTGATTGTTAGTTGAGTTTTTTGATTTTCTTCTTCTTTCTCTTTTTGATGTTCATCTTTTTCTATTAGTGTTTCTTTTTCTTTTTCTAATTCTATTTCTATTTCGTTGTCTATTTGATCTTCAATTTTTTTTCTTTTTTCGTTTAAATGTCCTGCCTTTTCAAACCTTGAAAGAATATTACGAAATTTCTTTGCGTGTAGTTGGCGTACATCTTTTTTTAAATTTCTGTTTCTGAGTTGTGTTGTGTCAAGCTCAAGATCATGAGTTTTTGACATTTAAAAACAAAAAATTTTTTCAGAAACAAAACTAGAAAAATGTTTTGATTTTTTATATTTTTTGAATCTTAACTTCATTCTTATGTTTTTTGTTCCATCTTTTTTAATAACTCATATTGTTCATGAAGATCAAAACTTGAGTTCTATTTGAGTTTTGGGTTTAATTCTTATCAAGGCATTATAAAGTCGATACTTTTTTTGGGATGTTTTGAAGTAAAAAATGGTTTAAGGACGATTTTCCAGCAAAAAACGGGAAATTCTTTCTAAAAACAATCTTGAAAGATTTCTATGATCTCAGTCAAGTTTGCCGTTGAGAATTTCTTTTTACAAAAAAAATGCGAAAAAACCTGCAATCTCCACAATTTTCCACTTTTTTAGATCCTACAATAATTTGATTTTGCTCTTTCCGAATTACCTTTTAAAATCAATACCAACAAAAAAATTTCCTATTCTGTTCTAAATAGTTTTTTAATGTTGTTTTTACAATTTGAAAATGTTTTTTATTTTGATTTTTTAATTTAAAATACCATAAATTCATTTATTTTTTAAAAATTTTCATTCAAAAATAAATTTTCATATTTTCTCCTTATTGTGTCTTTTTATTACTTCTTAAAGAGCTTTTTTTAATCCATTTTCTTCAAAATAAAAACTCTTTATGATAAATGAAAATCAAATGTCACAATAACCCAACATTTGGTAAGATTGAAAAAGAGCACTGAAAGAATTGTGAAAAATAATTTTTTTCTTAAATTTTGTGTTTTGAAGCCAAGACTGATGGTTTTTATAATCTAAATAAACAGTGGGGCTATGATCAATTTTTATTGGTACATACTATTTAAGCCTTTTCTTCAAAAACTCCAATTCAAACAAAGATTACCCAACCAAAAATGAATAATTTATTTTTATTTTAAGTACCAACCCAACTTCCTATTGTTGAGAAATTGGTTAATAATAAAATTTGGATTAGAATTGATATTCATTAACGAAATACAGTAACAAAAGATAAATTTAAAAAAAATAAAAGGTTTAAAAAAAGGTTTGTGTGACCTTTCATTTAAACGTCTAGTGCAAAATTTTCAATTTCTTTAGGATATTAAAATTCTTGAAAATAAGATTTTTTAAAGTTAAAGGATTATTTTATAACAACTAACAAAGAAAAAATTATCTAAAAGTTAATATGGGGTTTTCAAACATTTTTTTTTTTCAAATTTTCTTTTCCCCAAAAAGAAAAAGAATAGGAAACTCGAATTCTGACTTTTTACAAAAAAAAAGCAAAAATAAAAAATAAAAAAATTTTTTGACAAAATTAGAAAAAAATAATCAGATCTAAAGATTGAAATAAGAATTTAGAGAGAATATTGGAGTAAACAGATAGAACATGTTAATTTTCTACAATAAAACTGCCAATTTGACTGAAAAGGGGTTTATTGTTTCACTATGTTATTTATTTGTAGAAAATTAAGTTAGAGTATAAATTTATATCAGATCAGAAATGTTGGATTCAGAGAACCTATAAAAGTAGTAAATAATTATGTTCAAATTATTCCATAAATTTCATTATATTATCTCAAATTTTATTTGTATAAGAACCGAATTTATCGAAATTTACATGTATAAAAATGATTCCAAAAGAATTTTATTTTTTCTTAATAAATTTGAGATGGTTGTGAATTGTTGAATGATTGAATTTATCTCTAGATATAACTCTCTTCCGAAATTGTTTTAAAAACTGATAGACCAAGGATACAAAGAATCTAATGGCTTAACATTCAAAAAAAAATTTGGATTTAAAAAAATTTTTGAACAAGAATTGTTGTTCTAAATTTGTTCAATAATTTTAAAAAATAAAAATATAAAAATAAAAATACATATTATTTTGTAATTACTATTTATATACCAAAACTATTTAATTCTATACAACACCCATTAATATATAAATCTATTACAAAAATTTAAAATTAATTGAAAAAATCACAAATTGACTTTTTATATACTATTTGTTTTAAATTAAATGAAACAAAATTTTCATTCAGCTTTCCACATAAGATTTTAATAATCATGTAACATTTGGAACTTTTTATTTCTTAAAGTCAGCTTAAATCATTAATTTCCCTTTGAGAATTGGGACTTTTGATCTTTGATATTAATTATTGAGATGGGTTTTTTTGGAAAGCTGAATGATAATTTTGATCTTTGTATTATGCAATTAACAGTATTTGAAAAAAAAGAAGGAATTGGGGTTTATTAAGGAGATGTTTTATTTCCACATTCTCTGAGAAAAAATAAAAAAATTAGTTTTCTTAAACATACATACATACATACATACATACATAAACTCAATTCCAAAAATTGGGGCACACCTTCAAAATCAGTTTAATTCTAAGAAAAGTGATATTTGACTCTTAAATAGAAACATTAGATATTAACAATCAATAGAAATAATTTTAAAGTTAATTATTTATCATTTTTTTTCATTATTTTTTGATTTTTGATTTTCTATAATTTTTTTTCAAATAAAAAAAAATTAAAATTTCTGACAAAACTTTTTGAAAATCTCAAAATCACTTTAAAATGAAATTTAAAAGTTTTGATTCTGATCACAAAAAAAAAAATTTTTGTTGTTATAAAATGAAAAAAGATTCTTTTTTTATCGAGAAAAAATTTTTTTAAAAAAAAATCATGATATGGGGTGCTAGGACACATGGTCTACAAACAGACCTTATTACCATCAATGGAAATGTGAATACTGAATGTATTATTAATGATATTTTCAAAAAATCAAATGTAATTCAACTCGCCAATTCAGAATATGGTGAGTTGAAATGGATTTTCCAAAAGGATGGAGCTTGTCCACACACTTCAAAAAAAAATCAAACTTACTTAAACTGTGGATGTAATGTTCTGGACCCTTGACCCCCAATTCCCCAGATTCAAACCCAATTGAGAATTTATGGTCAATTATGGACACTAAACTGAAAAAATGTAATCCAAAAAACGGAGAAGAATTTATTAAAATTTTCACTAATGTATGGAATACTTTGAGTTGGGAAACCTTAGAAAATTAGTAAACTCCAGATATAAGGAATGATTTAGTTATCAAAAAAAAGCTGAATCTATGAATAGTTTCTATTAATTTTTCTTTCAATAAAAATGGATTTTTTGGTAACCGTGTTCCAAAAATAGGGGCACACTTTTTTTTATTTTTTTTCTTTTATTTTTTGAATTGAATTTTAAATTTACTATAAAATATATAAATAGTATTAATTAAATATTTTCAGATCTTTTATTATTTTAATGTTTAAGTATCATGTATTTTGGAGTATATTTTTATTAATGTAATTTTTTTTTGTGTCCCATTTTTTGGAATTGAGTCTACATACATACATACATACATACATACATACATACATACATATACATATACATATACATACATATACATATATATATATATATATAGGTTCTTCTTCATATTATTAATAATACTTTTTCTCTCTTGAAAAAAATTATAATTGATATGTATATTTGAAATAAAAAAAGATTCAATATAAACACTCTTCTAAAAAAAGTAAATATAAAAAATATTTTTTAACATGGAATTTGGATAGAAGAAAAAAATAAATTTTGAATATAATTTTAAAAAAGATATAAAAGTATCGGAAATATTTAATTAGCTGTTTCAATAAAAATAAAGTGAATAATGGAGTAAAAAACAACTTCTTTTGAAGATCTTAATCCAAGCCAAATTCATTATTGACTTGAAATATTTCATTAAAAATCAAGTTAATTTAAAAGAATTGATATATTTATCAATAAATAAGTAATAAAATTTTCTTAAATAATTGATATAATTGCTCAAGTTAATTTATAAAAGAAAAGTAAAAAATATGCAAAAAGTTTTAAAAAATCAAATCGAAATAAATTAATTAGAAAACAAGAAATCCATTTCAATAATTTAGAACAATTAAAAATATATTACAATATTTCTAACACTGGAAACGAAAATATAATTTTGTATATTGTAGAAGTATAATTATTAGATTCGAAATTAAACGTTTTTCAATTTACCAAATCCGAAAAGTCCAATAGTTGTAACTTTCAAAATCATCTAAAAAATATAAAACAAAAAAATTACAATTCGAGAGAGTTCTGTTGTAGAGAAACGATATATTTTATTTTTATTTTTATTATTTTTATTAAAAAAATTAAATAATTTCCAAAATCAATATAACACCTGAGAAAATTCATAGACCATTTTTTTGTTTTTGTAATTTCAGAAATAAATAGAATGAAAAAAAAAATAATAATAAAAACAGATTTTTCCCAATTCTTTAAAATTGTGGAAAATATTAAGAAAGTTTTTTTTAATTTTTGAAATTACAGAGTTCGTTATATAAGTTCTCCTGCTTTTTTCGTCAGGTTTTATTTAATAAAAGAAATTTCCCAAAATTTAATTTTTATTTTTTTATTTTTCAACCTAAAATCATCCACAAGTCAAAAAATATTTCAACTGGGAAACTTCAGAAATAATTCTGAAATTTCTAAATTTAACAAATCATTTAAATAGATACTCTTTTGTAACAAGGAATAATAATCATAAAAATTGTGATTTATGTAAAGAGAAGTTAAATATTGATATAATTGAAAACTTGTATGTTTTTTAAGGGATTGTCTCGCCCAGTGCCTAGTCTTCATTGAGGTTTTCTATTTAACGTGTTAAGTGTTATAGGTTTTTTTGAGGTTTTATATTTTATTTCGAAAATCTATTGATTTTCTTTAGGTTTCTTTTACTTTTTGAAATAATCAGACAATTTTAATAAATTTTCGGTTTATTTCAAAAGGTAAAAAAACCCAAAACACTTCACAAATAAATAGAAAATTCAAAAAAACCCAACGAAAATATATTGAATTTCAGAATAAAATAGAAAAACTCAAAAATCCCTATGGATCTTCCAAATAAACAGAAAACTCAAGATAACCTAAAGGTGTTTTTCGAGAATTTAAAAGATTAGTTAAAATCTTTGATTTTTCTCTTATTCTTTTCAATTTTGGAAAATCTAATCGCTTTCACAATGAGAAAAGTAATTAAACTCTTGTAAATCATAAATAATACTATCAATATTATTTTTATATATAGATAATTTTAAAATATACGAGTATTCGAATTATAAAGGGAAATATTTCACTCTTTTTTCAGATATTTTTCGTTTTACTAAACACAGTCCACAAATTAGTAGGATGTGATTTGCTCTCTCTTTTTAAAAAAGAAAAAAGAAAATGAAGTGAAATTATTTTCCCATTATTAATTCAAATACAAGTTTGTAATTTAGATTTTAATATACATTTTTTACACTTTTTTCATAAACCATAAGATTTATTTCTTCTTTTCAAGAGAAAATAAATTTTTTTTAAATAATTCAGAACTGTTGAGTTTTGAACTTTTACAAAAATGAGAAAAATGTGATCAAATTCTTTAAAAATAATGATTCAATTTTGTAAATAGTTGGAAATATTGGTATTTGAAATCCATCAGGTTTTTCTTTGATTTTGAGACAAAGATGCGGTAAAAATTTAATGAATTAACTCTTCATTTTACCAGAATATTTTTTATGTTTTTAATACCTTAAAGGGACAACTCAAGTTTAAGAAAAAGTGCCGTGGAATCAAACATACCTATTCAAGAAATAAATTTTTATAACGATTAGGTTTTCAAGCGAAAAATATTTTGGATCAAACAAATTGATTCATTTTCAAGTGAAAAGAAATTTTCGTTGTAGATCTCTTGAAAAACACTTTACAGAAAAAAAAAAGGAAATTGGAATTCATTATTACAGATTCTTCAGAGCCACTTTATTTGTTTGTGAAGTTAATCAGAAAAGTAATAAAAATCTTGAATTTTGTAAAAAAAATCGTAATATTTTTTCATTTTTTTTGATAATTTTAAATGTTTAATTTTACAAATAAAAAAGTCTTCGTTTTGTATCTTGTACTAACGTTCTTAACTTTATTATTATGTATCTTTTCAATCGTCAAATTTTTAAATGTCATCATCAAAACAAGAGTTTTTAACTTCCAATGTGTAAAAAATAATCGCCAACAAACACAAATAAACAAAACAAAACAAAAAAAGAATAAAATTTAATATTCACTTTTTTTTCTTTCTATTTTTTTGTATTCTTTTTTCTGGAACCATACTTTTTGTACCCCAGCTCTTCTATGTCATCGTAATTGTGTCCTCAATGTCTCGAATTGTATACATTCTGGCTTTCGATAACAAAGTCTTCAAATTGACACCCGAACAACTTATTTTGTGGCTAGTTCCTTTTGTATTTTTTTCCCTGACCTTTGTTAAGTTATCACACACACTGTAAGAACTTTCTGCTTTTTCTCTTTTTATCGATCTTTCTTTTTGAAATTTTCATATTTTAAACCGTTTTGTGGGAAAGAAACATACTTTAACAAACCAAAAAGTTAATTTTGATCCAATTCTAAGTTTGGTTTGTGAAATTTGGTGGTTCGAAAAGAAAAAAAAAACAGTTTGTTTTTAAAGCCACAAAGAAGAACAATTGTTCACAAACAAGAACAATATTTTTTCTTTTTTTTTGAAAGCTTTTTAAGGTCCATCAAAAAAAAAGCCTTGGGTTGATACTTATTAATCAAAATATTGTGGCCTTATAACCTTGATCTCTTGAGATCCAGAAGAACTCTAAAATTCGCATATTTTTAGAAATTTTGTAATTTTGCATTTACTAATTCTTAATTGTAAGTGTTTTTCACGACTTATTTACAATTCTCGTTATTGTGTTGTAATACTTGTTACCAATTTCAAATTATTATCATTAATAGTCTGGATTTTCAGGAGATTATTTGAATGAAACTGATAAATTCAAAAAAATGTATAAAAAAAAATTTTCATGGTGATTGGGAAAAAAAAAGTTTAACACTATTTTTAATTGGAAAGTTTAATAGAATCACAAAAACCCGAAAATGAAAAGTAAGGTATATTAAAAAAAGGAAAAAATAAATGATTAAAAAGACAAAATGGTGAATTCAACACTGAATAACATTTTTTTTAAGACTATCTTTTGGTCAGAGCTTTTCAATATTGAACTATTATTATAAAATTTATTGAAAAAATTTAACTATTTTTGAGATCTCCAAAATCACTCATCAGAATTTTGGGAAACAAATACAATTTACAGCCAATTTATTCAACCTGTGGATTTTTTCTTCCCTATCGTAATATAACCTGAAACAAAAAAAATGTTGAAAGAATTTTTGTGTTTCATCATGTTTCAACAAAAAATTGTTTAAAGAATTTTTTTTCAATCGAGTTATACTTTGTAATGATTGAAATATTCTCAAGCTGAATAAACTGTCTCTAATAGGAGTTTAAAGGATTTTAAAGGAAAGAATTCTGAAAATTTTCAGAATGAAACCTTACAAGTTGAAATGAAACATTTTTTTGTCACAACATGATTAAACACAAAAATTCTTTAAGGGGGTAAGTACATTTTTCATTTTTTGAGTGCCACCATTTATGTGAAACTGGATTCTTCAAATCATTTCTTTAACCAAATACATTGATATTTTAATAAATACAAGAGTGAAATATATCCTAGTATAAGATATTTTCAAACCAACAAAAAAACTGAAATCAAAAAAATGAAAAAATTGATCAAAAAAAAATAAATAAAAATCATTTATTACTTGATCTTATCTATAACATTTGACACAATTACTTATTCTTTAATTGGTTTTATTTTTAATTCTTTATGAAAAAATTTAGTTTGTAAAATTTTTGATAAACAAATTACTTTTTATTTCTAAAGAATTTCCAAAATGAATTTAAAAATCCTATTTTTATTCAATTAATCTAATTCTAGTTTTAGTTCAGAAAACCAGATATTTTTTTAATTCCTCTTGAGAATAAGGGTTTATTGGACCATTACGTTTGATTTTAAAATTATTTATTTTTCATTAAATTGAGAACTCAAAAAAATTCTGAATCTGATTGAAATTTTTTCTTGAATTTTTAAATTATTTTGATTTGAATATTTTGTAACTGTTTTTTTGATTCCAAGAATTCAACCCCTTTATTTTAATTTTTGAAATAGTATTCCTTGTTTTGGATTTGTTTGATAAAAATATTTGAAAAATGAATTTTGGAAGCAAATTTGTAACAAAAGGTTTTTTAAAATAATAATAAATAGTAATGGGACGAGAAATTCAAGGAAAAAAATAGTTTTTATTCATACAAACTAAGAAGAAAAAATCAACAAATCTTCGAAAATAGGCTTTTATCGATTTTTTTTTTTTTCATTCATTGATTTCAACAAATTTATTTGAAATGTTGATCTTTCGTGTTTGGTCTTCTAAAAGAAAATATTTGTTTCAAATGCACACCTTTTCGGGTATATTTTTTTGGTTTACTGTTTGATTAATTTCAATCTTATGTATAAACACATCTCTAGATCCAAAACCAAATTTAATAAAACTCAAAAATTTAATCAAAAAAAATGTTCAAAAAATTGAAAAATGAAAGATTCAACTCTGAATTACTTTGATTCTTTTCTTTTCACGAATAGACTAGTGAATGGTGTTTTGTTTCCAAAGTTTCAATATCTGCTGGCACTCAAAAAATATTTTTTCAGTAATGTTTATCCAATTAAAATTTTTCAAAATGGTAAAATGTACTTACTTCCTTACGGGGAAAGAATTTGTTTGAAAGATTGAAAAAAATGGAATTTTCCAATTTTGAAAATACCAAAAACCATAAACCATAAACCATAAACCATTTTTTGTAACAGAATATTTTTAAAAATTGTCAAATTAGATTCCATTTATAAAATAAGGAAGATTTGGTAATGTAAATTTAGAAAAATTCCATTTTGTGGTCAAAAAGTCATAAAAATGACAGAAATCACAGAAAATACAAAAATTACAGAAACCACAAAACCAAATTACACCCATAATTTTTTGAATGTTTTTAAATTAAACTCCATTTCAAAAATTTTGACTCACCTAAAATAATAAATTGAAAAAAAAATATATATTCTTTAGTATTGAAGAACAACAAATAATTAAGTCTGTTTATAATTCATTTTTAAATCATTCCAAACATCATAAAAATCTGATATTTTTACAATTAAAAAAAATAAAACCAAAAATTAAAAAAAAGTTGAGCAATACTTTTTGAAATGAGCATTGCCGATTTTTTATTACTGAATTTTCACTGAAAAAGAGGTTAACAAGAATATTTTTTGTGAATAATAAAATTCATTTTTAAAAGACATTACATCGTCACAATTTTCTGAGTGATTATTTGTCTTTTCGAAGATCTTTTTTTTTTTCCATATGATCTTTGGCAAAAAAAAAATCAAAAAAAAAGAAAAAGAAAAAGAAAAATAAAAATAGAAAAAGAAAAAGAAAAACAATTTGAAAAATGCAAAACAAAAATTCGAAGAAAAAGAAAAAATGATTCTGATCCAAAAATTTGAGTAAATAATTTTTTGAGAATAATACTTAATAAACCCTCAAAACAACTTCCATTAACATTATAAAGTGGGTCAAAATTTTTGAAAAATAGTTTTGAAAAAAAAAAAAAGATATGTATATATATAAAATTATTCTTTTATTGATCATAAAATGAATTAGATTACAAGTATAAAACAACAATTTAATATTTGAATATAATCAAAATTTTCTTTTTCATGGTTATTATTTTTCTTTTTCAAAATCCCAGTCACAATTTTAATTTACTATTCAAATATTTCAAATTTTTATTAAAAAAAACACAAAAAAACAAAAAAAAAAAAAAAACTTTTTAAAGATATAACTTTTATGGAATATTATCAAAAATTTCGCCACAAAAATTACAAAAGAATCAAAAAATTTTAAGTGTAAGCATTATGCTTTCAATAGGTGTAGGAATATTTGGCATTGTAATTATTGGTGTCACAGAAAATAGTACAGAAACAACCAAATGGATAAAAAGAGTTATAGCTGGTCTTTTCCTATTATTCATCTATCTATCAATTTTGTTAATGGATTTTTTTAGTTGGAAAATTTATAAAAAATTTAAAACCAGCAAAAATTTTAGACGATTGTTTTATATCCTCTTGATTATTACAGTCCTCTTTTTAGTGCGTGTACCTTGGATGCTTTCGTTATTTCATTATGAAAAAAAGTACAAAGATGAAACAAGGCAGAGCTTAGAATGGGCAATAATTTATTTTTGTTGCTCAATATTATCAGAACTATTACCAAATTTTTTAATTATTTTATTTGTTTTTGAAAATCCAAAACAGAAAAAGCCACTGAACATTCTAGATGTTGACAATGAATTGCTTGAACCATTAAATCATGAATATGATTTAATTGAAGATGATTCAATTGATGAAATATAATTTAAGATTTGATTTTTTTTTTTTTTTGAAATTTAATTTAATATAACTCTAAAAATTTATAAAAATTTGTTTTAAAAATAAAAATAACTTTTTTAAATTCCAAATTGATATTTTTTTCTTAAAACTTTATATTTGCTAAACATTCCTTATTTTTTAATAAAAGAAAACAAAATTTAGTTGAGTACATCCAGATTTAAACTTTTTTTTTTTTTTATGTAATAATCATTTAAGGGAGTAACCACCATAAAGTCAAAATTTTCACTTTAAAATATTTTGAAAGAAGATTAGAAATCAACATTTTTTACTTTGGTTATGTAGAGTTACTTTTTAGTATTTAAAGTCCCTGTTGAAAGACAATTTATAAAATTAAATTTCAAACCGATAATAAAATGCCTCAATGGAATGTTAAGTTGATTTGTTTAATCTACTTTGGAGAATGTTAAATGGTTGACCCTTTTATTCTTCTCTCGACATTCTATTGTGGTATTTTATTTTATGTTGTAAATAATTTTAATTAATTGTTTTTGAATTTAACCACTTTAAACACTCAAAATCAAACAAAACTACAAATAAATAAACAAAAAACTTTTGAGATCCATTTTTAAATTAAAAAAAAAAACTTCAAGTGATGACTTCTCATATAAAACTCATTTTTTTAATTGAATTGGTTCTGAAATTTAAAAGAGTAGTTTTGGGTTGGATCAAATACACGAAAAAAACACGAGATAACAATCAATCTTAAGATTGTTCCTTTTATTGTAAAATCTTTTTTTAAAATATTTTGAATTTAAACATCTGTTTTTAAAAAAAATTCTGTCAAGTGATAGTTTTAACCAAAGTATATTTAAAAATATAGAACGCACTTAATGATTTGTATTATCACATATTATTTCTTGTTAGTAAATCTAATATAATAATAATTTGATTTTCAGGGATTACTCAAAAAATAATACGTATTATCAATGGAAATACACAATCAACAAACCAATCAGGTCTGAAGCCAAAAGAAAAAAATCTCTTGATCTGATCACTTGTTTAATTTGTTTCTTTTGATTTATTGTTCAAAATTTATTGTTTTTTTGAAGATTGTTATTTGTTCAAATTATTATTTTTCAAATTCTAAAAATTTTTATAATTACTTTAAAAGTTATAAAGTATGAAATTCAAATTAATTTTTCATACTCTGGGATGAAGTCCAATATACTGATTTGTAATTTAATTTTTATCTAATAGAATCTCACAATTCCAAATAATTACACATTTTACTTAAACTTGATTAAGAATTGAAATAAAAAAGCTAAATTAGTCTTTTGTACGTTGAAATGAATAAATATTATCAATCCACATGTGATTTTTAAAATATACAAAAATAATGAATTTTAAAGATTGGAAAGGTAATAGAAATATTTTTTTTTTGATTGTATTATCCTGATATATTTTGTTAAATTTATTATTTGAAGTTTGAGTAAATATTATAAAAAAAAGTTTAAATATATCCCATTTTAATACTTCAAAAATAAAGATATGTTTGTATTTATTAAAATTCAAAAGAATTAGCTAGAAAATATTATGACACTTTTGTAATATAATAACAAAAGGTGGTTTATTATTTTATTAATAACAAATAAGTCACTAAAACATTTCAAGTAAGGTAAAAAAAAAAAGTTATTAATTAACAAAAATATTGTTTGATAATATTTAAAGAATATTATCAAATAAAATTAATTGTTTTTTTAAAAAGATATAACACTATTAAATAAAAATTTATATAAGAAATACCAATAAAACCTGAAATTCTCTTTTCTAAAATAGAATTTTGAATTAACATAATTATTATAACTATTTTTTGAGATCTCTAGATTATTTGGATTTAAAGGTATTTTTACCAATCTAGTTATAATAAAATAATTACTAGGCATTATATGAATATAATCTGAAAATACATAGTAGTAGGGTTTAGTATTATATCTCAAAAAATTTTCTCCTAAAAAAATTAAATAAATTTCTCTAAATTTAATATTTTTGATAATATTTTTATTGAAATTTTAATTGTTGATATTAGTAAAATTAAAGTTTTACAGTTATTTTTTTTTTTAAATTTACTTGGGAATTTAGCACTTACAAACACCAACATATTTTTTAATAAACTATCACATATTTCATTTTCATTTATTGTTATGGTGATGCTACTACCTTAAAATGCTACTCTGTTCATTTCATAGTTTTCATCTCGTTATAAAGAGAAAAACTTCATCATACAAATTCTCAATAGTCTCAATTCCCTTTTATTTGATTTTTATTATGAAACACCTGAAAACGAACAAACATAAAATCCCTAATATATTGTGTGTTCTTAACAGTGACTTATTTTGAGCGTACCTCTCCAAAATTTCAAAACTTGACATAATAAAAAAAAATGTTTTTTTTATTTCATAAATTCTTGAATTTAAACATGTGTTTTTTTCACCTTTTGAAACACTTTATAAATGATCTCTTCTCTCTTTTATCTTTGAAAAAAAGAGACCAAACGTTTTTTATTTTTTTGAAAATGATATTGATTTCTTTCAAACCAAAACCAAAAACACTGTTTGGTTTTAGACATTTTTTTTAAACAAAGAAAGTGAATTCATTCAATTTCAAACCTTTATGAGAAAATTGATCTACTTTTTTCTCTGTCTTCAATTGATCAAATAATTGGGTTCCTTGAATCAAATTAATTTTCCAATGTAGTAAATCCTTGAGCTCGGTGATTTTTTGGGATTTATGAGATTAACAACGACACAGAAAAAATTTGGTTAAACTCTTATAAAAGAACTTTAAATAATCATATTTAAAGTCTAATTTTCTTCATAAAATTCTTCCTATTTTATCCAAATGGAATTCAAAATTAGAAGATCTGAAAATTTTCAAACTTTGCCTAATTACTAAAGTATTTCCCAAAATCTTTCCACAGTGTCTACAATACTATCCTAAACTTTTGAGAGTTCTTATCTCTTTCCTATCGGTAGTTATAAGGAATTATATTGTTAAAATTTTTACAAATAAAAAGTTTGAGTTTAAAAAAAAATACATAGCTTTTTTATTTTTAATTATTATGATTTTTTATAATATTTTTATTTCTTTTCTTGGTATTTTGATTCTTATTTTTTTTCTTTCTATTCAAATTTGTCCTTTTTCTTTTTTGATTTTTGCTTTTTAATAACTTTTTTTTATTTTCTAATTGTTCAAATTTTCTTTTCCTTTCTTCTGATTGAAACATTTCAGCAATTTTCGACATTGACCTGAATGCATATTCCAAATTTTTTTGTTTAATCACGAGCCAATCACAAGCGATAATAATTTGGGGATCGTAAGGTGATCTTATTAAATCTATTTTTTCAATCGGGTTGTGTGTGTATTTATGGGCTATGTGTGTAAGGATTGTGACTTTGGCACCCATTTTTTTACCGACGTTGATTGCCTCTTGTTTAGTTGAATGCTTTTTTTTGATTGCATTGCTTTTTTCTAATGAAGAAAAGGTAGCTTCGTGTATTAATATTTCTGCATTCGCTCCGGCCTTTATCAAAGATTGGCATGGCCTGGTATCACCCGAATAAACAATTTTTTTCCCATTACGAAGAATTACAATACCATTTGAATTTTCGCAATGATTTGTAGGAATATTTGTTAATGAATCTGTTTCGAGAAATAATTCTAATCTATTGTCTTTTAAAACTTTTTCATTTGTTATATTTTTGAATTTTTTTATTGCAAATTTGGAAAAGTTCTGGGATTCGATAATATGAATGGGATATGATTGGAATTGGTTTGTGATTTTATTTATTTTTAAAAAATAATTTTTTAAGTGGGGTGAAATAGCAATATATGGGTGTTTGTAATTATTTAACTTGCCATAAAGCTTTTTATAACAAATCATCCGATAAGAAAGGAAATTTAAAATTCCCAAATGATGATCCGCATGTAAATGACTAATCCAAATAAGTTTTACACTGCAAATATTTTTACAAAATTTGTTTCCAAAATGTTTACGAAATTGCGCAACGGTGCTTTCTCCACATTCTAGAAGTATACTTAAGGTATTTGTCAATTTTAAAAAAATTGAAGAAACATTATTATATTTCCCTGGCATTGTAGCACCAGTTCCAAAAAAAATAATTTTTTTAAAAAAAGAATTTTTAGTCGTTTGATTTTCATTATTAGGAGAGTTATTATAAAGATTATTCTTTTTTATTTCACTATTATTTGATGGTTGCAAATCTAAAATCGGTATTTTAATGTCATAATTGTTATCCTTATCTCTTTCTTTATATTCAATTTGAATATTTTTATTGTTATCAATGATTACTTGATTTTTTTTCTTAATGTTGATATTACTTTTAATAGTATCTTGAAGCAACTCAATTTCTTTCATATTATTGTCAATTTCTTGTTGATCCCGAAGAATTGAATTTTCATCTTTTCCATATTTTTTCTCTGGAAATAAATTCAGAATCAATAAATGTTTGCCCATTATGGTATTTTGTGGATAATATTGTAAATATTTATTAAATTTTTCAGTTATCAAATTTGTTTTCCATTCTAGGTGATTATGTCGAAAGGGATAAATCCGCGGGGAAATTAAATTTAATTTTTTCCATCTTAATTGCGAGGAATGAAGTAGAAATTTTGTTGGACTTTTAGTATGTGAACCAATGGGGATAAATACGTGTTGGGTTTCTTTTGGGTAATTACTTATATACTTTTGAAATTTTTCATTTTGTAGAATTTTTTTTGAGATGAAATAAAAAATAAATGAAAGAAATTCACCCACTTTTTTCCCTCCATCTTCTTCCCCTTTTACTTTTTTTTTTTTTTCTTTTTCTTTTTCTTTTCCTTCTTGATTTTTTTGAATTTCTTCTTTTTTTTCTTGCTTTTTTTGATATTTTAACAAATATTTATTTTTTAAAAAAGATTTTAAACATTTGCTACTTGTTAAATCAATAACAGCAATCTTTGGTAAAGGCCTTGATTTTCCAATAACTTGTTCCGGTGTTATTATTCTATTATCAGGTAGGGTGATTGTCTCGCCTTTTTGTAATTGTCCTATAATAATTAAAAAAAATTAATTTTTATAAAAAAATAATAATAATTGTAAATTTTCACTAATTAATAGATTTCTGATTTTTATTAGTTTGTTAAGATTGTTCAAAAAAATAAGATTCTTAGTGTATTTTCTAAACCTATTAATAAAAATAGTGTACTATTCGGTTCAATTATCTTCTTGATCGTTTTTAAACAAAAAAGGAAATTTTATTTATAAAGAACAAAAAGAAGTGTTTATTTTTTAATTGTGATATTTTTTTTTTTTGTTGTTTGTGAATTGTTTGAAGGTATTTTTTTTTTTTGTTTCTTTTGTCTTTTAGATATATTAATTGAATATTGTGTTACACGGAATTTTTAAAAGTGATAAAACATCTATTTCGAATTTTCTTAAAAATTGTTTTTGGAAATAAAACAAAACGAATTGGAATTTTGATTGGTATTTCTTCATAATCACCAATTGTTTTGATTTTTTTCTTTTCTTTCATTATTAGTCTATGATTGAAAGTTTTGCAATAAATCTTAAAAAAAAATAACTAGAATTATTTGTACAATTGAATTTGCTTTTTAAAATTTGAAATTTTTCATAAACATCATTTTTAATACAAATACTTTTTGTATTTGTGTAGTATTTATTTTGATGAAGATATTTTTAGTGTTGATGACATAAAATAATAAATAGAAATGAGATGGAAAATTCAAAGTAATCTCTTGTTTATTCTTGTCTAAATTAAGAAGATAAAGATAAAATAAATTGTCTAAAAGACGCTTTGATTAAAAATTGTTTACATTCTATATGATTGAAATTAATCTGTGTTTTTTACCTTAACACCCATTACAAAATTTTAGTCCATACTCAAAACATCAGCTTACTGTAGAGAGAAAAAAAATATTTCAATATAGTAACAATAGCATATAAACAAGAAATAGATTTCTTTAAATCTATTTTAAAAAAAGAATTAAGGAAGATATTGAAAGAATACAAGCAATTTTTTGATAAAAATTTCATCATTTTTTAATTTTTTTACAAAAAAAAGAGCGTTTTATTTCTCAAAATTTTGAAATTATGAAGAAATTTTTCAAAAAAAAAGTATTTGAACACATATTAAAGATTTTAAATTAATTAATGATCTAATCTCAAAAGTCAATTTAAATCCGAACCAAGTATGTACATGTGATTCTTATCCTCATTTACAGAAGCTTGAAAAAAAAAAACATATTTTAAATTTTTTGAAATGGGTTAAGGGAGTAGCCATCATAAAGTCAGGAATTTTCACTTTTTAATATTTTGAAAGAAGATTAGAAATCAACATTTTTTACTTTGGTTGTAGTTTTAGTTGCTTTTTAGTATTTAAAGTCCTTGTTGAAAAATAATTTATTAATTTTAATTTCACAAAGTAAAATTAAATACAACAATAGAATGTTAAGTTGATTTGTTTAATCTACTTTGAGAAATGTTTAACCAGTGTTTAACTTTTATTCTTATCTCAAAATTCTATTGTAGCATTTTATTTTATGTTGGAAAAAAATCTAATAAATTGTTTTTAAATCAAGTACTTTTAATACTCAAAATCAAACAAAACTACAACTAAATAAGCAAGGCAGTTTTCAGATCCAATTGTAAATTAAAAAAAAAAGTAAAAGGGTCGACTTCTGGTATAAGACTCATATTTTTATTGAACTTACTCTAAAATTATAAAAAGGAGTTTTGGGTTTGATCAATATAAAAAAAAAAAACGAAATGGTAAACAATCTTAAGATTGTTCCTTTTATATTAAACCTTTTTGTGAAATATTTTGAATTTAAACTGATGTTTTTTTTTTTAAAAATTCGGCCAAGCAATTGTTTTAACTAAAGTTAATTAAAAATATAGAATACATCCAATGAGTTCTATTATCCTGGGTATTTGCATTGTTAGTAAATATAATTTAATAATAAGTTGATTTTCATGGATTATTCAAAAAATGATAAGTATTGTTGGTGTAAAGGTTCAACCAACAAAACAACCAGATATAAAACCACAAGAAAAATATCTTTTGATCTGATCACTGATTTAATTTGTTTCTTTTAGTTTATTTTTTAAAATTGATTGTTTCTTTGATGATTTTTGTTTGGTCAAATATTTATTTTTCAAATTCTAAAATTTGTTATAATTACTTGAAAAGTTTCAAAGTAAGAAATTTGAATGAATTTTTATACACTGGTATGAAGACCAATATCATGATTTACAATTTACGCTTCTCAAATAGAATCTCAGAATTCCAAATAATTACACATTTTACTAAAATTGGTTAGGAATTGAAATAAAAATGCTTAATTAATCTTTTGTACGTTGAAATGAATTATTATTATCAATCCACATGTGATTTTTAAAATATAAAAAAATAATGAATTTTAAAGATTGGAAAGGTAATATAAATAGTTATTTTTTTTTGATTTTATTGTTCTGATATATTTTGTTAAATTGATTAGTTGAAGTTTGAGTAAATATTATAAAAAAAACGTTTCAATAAATCCCATTTTAATAACTTCGAAAATCATGATATATTTTTATATTAAAATTCAAAAGAGTTAGCTAGAAAATATATTGGGCACTTTTGTAAGATAAAAACAAAAGGTGGTTTATTATTTTATTATTCATAAATAAGTCACTAAAATATTTCAAGTAAGGTAAAAAAAAAAAAAGAATTTAATTAAAATAAAATCAATTGTTTTTTTAAAAAGATATCACATTATTAAATAAAAATTTATATAAGAAATACCAATAAAACCTGAAATTATCTTTTCTAAAATAGAATTTTGAAAAAAACATAATTATTATAAATATTTTTTGAGATCTCTAGATTATTTGGATTTAATGGAATATTTGCCGATCTGGTTATAATCAAATAATTACTAAGTATTATATGAATATAATCTGAAAATACATAGTAGTAGGGTTTAGTATTATATCTCAAAAAATAGTCTCCTAAAAAAATTAAATAAATTTCTCTAAATTTAATATTTTTTAATGGTATTTTTATTGAATTTTAATTGTTGATATTAGTAAAATTAAAGTTTTTGATTTTTTTTTTTAAAATATTTTGGGAATCTAGAAGATTAAGAGCACCAATATAATTATAAGAGGGTAAGTACATTTTTCATTTTTTGAGTGCCACCATTTATGTGAAACTGAATTCTTCAAATCATTTCTTTAACCAAATACATTGATATTTTAATAAATACTAGAGTGGAATATATCCTAATTTAAAATATTTTCATATCAACTAAAAAATGTAATCCAAAAAAAAGAAAAAATTGATCAAGAAAAAATAAATACAAATCATTTATTTCTTGATCTTATCTATCACATTTGACACAATTACTTATTCTTAATTCGGTTTTATTTTTAATTCTTGATGAAAATAATTTTATTTGTAAAATTTTTGATAAACAAATTACTTTTTATTTCTAAAGAATTTCCAAAATGGATTGAAAAATCCTATTTTCATTTAATTCATCTAATTCTAGTTTTAGTCCAGAAAATAGGATACCTATTTAATTCCTCTTGAGAAATAAGGGTTTATTGGATGAATTCGTTTGATTTGATAATTATTTATTTTCCATTAAATTTGAAAACTCAAAATAATTCTGAATCAGATTGAAATTTTTTTTGAATTTTTCTTTTTCTGAAGGTTGAATCTTTTGTAACTGTTTTTTTGATTCTGAGAATTCAACTCCTTTATTTTAATATTTTGAAATAGTTTTCTTTGTTTTAGCTTGGTTTGATAAAAATATTTGAAAATTGAATTTTGAAAGTAAATTTGTCAAAACATGTTTTGTAAAATAATAATAAATAAGAAGGTGGCGAGAAATTCAAGGTAAAAAATTGTTTGGATTCAGACGAACTAAGAAGAAAAAATCAACAAATCTTCGAAAATAGGCTTTTATCAATATTTTTTTTGATTTCATTCATTGATTTCAACAAATTTATTTGAAAAGGTGATCTTTCTTGTTTGGTCTTCTAAAAGAAAAGATTTGTTTCAAATACACACCTTTTCGGGTCTATTTTTTTGGTTTATTCTTTGACTAATTTCAATTGTTCGTATAAACACATCTCTAGATCTAAAACAAAATTTAAAACCCAAAATTGAATCAAAAAAAATGTTCAAAAAATTGAAAAATGAAAGATTCAACTCTGAATTACTTTGGGTTTGCTTTCTTTTCACAAATAGACTTGCATCGAATGGTATTTTGGTTTCAAAGTTTCAATATCTGCTGGCACTCAAAAAATATTTTGTAGTAAGGTTCACACAATTAAAATTTTTCAAAATTGTAAAATGTACTTTCTTCCTTGAATAAACCATCAGATATTTCAATTTCAGTTTTCGTTCTGGTGTTACTACCCCCTTTAAGGTTGTCAACACTCGTTATTTAGACCACTCTATAATGGGATCTACTTTAACTCTTGTAAACCATCCCTTTTGTTTCTGTAATTTTTCATCCAAATTCAAATTGCGTGTAAAGTTTAATGTATGTTTTTTGGTGTTCAATATCTTTTAAATCATAAACTTTTTGATCTGCAAACAAGCAAATGGCCGGAAAAAAGAAAAAAATTAAAGAGAGGCTTACCAAATATTTTTCGATTTTTTATTCCAAGTTTGTTTGCTTTTTCAATTTGAAATTTGCCTGGTCGGTCAGGTAATTTTACAATATAAGACAAAGAAATTCTTTTTACTTTGGTTGGGGTTTCGTCCAATTCTTTCTCGATCTTTTGTTCTTTTGTTTCAATTTCTTGTTTTTCTTCGATCTCAATTGCTTCCTTATTATCTGTTTCTGTTTGGTTTCCGTCTATTTTAAATCCTGCAGGTTGGCTTAAATCATATTCTCGATCTTGAATTCTTTCGTTATTACTCTCTTGTTTTCCTTCTTTTTGATCAACAAATTCTGTTTTTGTTTCTTCATTTCCTTGATAATTTTTAAAAGTGTTTTCAGTTTCTTTATTTGTTTGGGTTTCTTTACTTTCTTCCATTGGGTTTTTTTTTTTTTCTTCTTTTTGTATTTCTTTTTCTTTTTCTTCTTCTTTTTCTTTTTCTTCTTCTTTTTCTTCTTCTTTTTCTTCTTCTTTTTCTTTTACCATTGTTAATTTTTCAATTTTCATTTCTTTCTTTTGTTTCTTTTCTTTTTTCAAAATAATTGAAGTGAATTCTACTTTATTGGTATCCTGAAAAATTTCACCATTTTTATGGAATTCGTGGCTCTGAATTTTCAAGTCTCTTCCATGAGTAATTGAAGTGATCGCAGAAAGTAAATTGTGTGTATTTTTTGGTCCGTGGATATTCAGTTTCGGTGTACCTTTGTTTGTTTTGAGAAAATTTGAAAAAGAAAGAATTGTTCCAGGTAATCCAGTAAAATTTCTCGTATGGATATTTGTGAAAAGTATTGTTGATAAGCTTGTGAGCTTTAACTGTTTGTTTGTAATCGATAAACGTTGAGAACCTTCACTACAGTTAAATAAATATTGACAGCCGTTAAAGCTTAATAACAAATTTGGATACAACTCACTACTGGTGTCTCCAAGTATTTGAACGTAAACAGTCATCCTTTAATTGAAAAAATTACAATTGGTTTTTGATCAAAGCAGTCTTTAGAAAAAATAATTTAATATTTCTATTTTATTACTTTTAAAGATGTAAAATACGTCACTTTCAACTCACCAAGATTTGATAGTTATCTTCTTATTGTGTATCATTCAAAAATTGTTTGGTGTTCTTTGGTTACATTCTTGGAACTTTTACAAATTCCTTCTTTTGAAAATAGTGAAGTGTTTTGGTTACCTAAAGAACAATTCTTTAATAATAGACTTTGAACTAATTGTTTTGAGATTCATTGATCTTGAAAAATAACAAATTTAATTTTCTTTAAAGCCTTAAGTGTTAAACACATCAATTAAGGGATACACTCGACAAAAAAACTCAACTAGAGTAGGAAACTTGGTGTTTCATAAAAAACACGTACTTTTTTTTCTTCTTGTTCCAATGAAACCACTTATTTACTAACCAGTAGTAATGATAAGTTCAAATCAATTTTGACGGTAAAGGTCTTGATATTTTCAGTAAAATTTAAATTATTCATACAAATAGTTGAATATTTTCCATAATATCCACAACTTTTTTATATTGATTCTTTGGTTTATTAGATGAAACAACTTTTATGAAAAATTTACTCTATTTTTTGTGATAAATTTTGCAATTTGATCTTTCATTTTTAGAATTTTATTTTGAAATAATAGACCTTTAAGAAACCAATACCAGTATTTAATAATTTGTTTATTGTCGGCTTTTTTGATCATTTAATGTAAGTAGTATTTTGGTTGAAAGAGATACAGTTTAGGGTAAGTGAATTGTCGACTTATGAGTATATATGTACTCATTTAATATCCAGACGAATAAAAATTTTCTCCAATAACAATCATAATTTCCGTATAAAATTAGAGATAAAAGTTATTAATATACCTCTTTTTTTTATTTTCAAAACTTTCTAATATTTGGTCAATTATTAGGGCAGTCTCGAATAACATAAAACAAAAAAAAATTATAAGATAAATATTAAAAAATGATCCCAAATTTAATTGTATTCGTTTAAGGATTATATTTAATATGAATAACTGTTTTAGGTGGAATTAGTTATTCTTTAAATGTCTGATTGGTTGGCTTCTATTCCCAAGAAAGCTTCTTGAACACAAAAAAAAAATAAAAAAATATTAATCTAACCTAAATAAAAATAGGGAAAAACAAATTCACATTATGAAAATTTCGATGTATTGATTGTGATTTGTTTTCAATTTTTAAAATAAAATTTTTTAAAAAAAAAAACCCAAAAAATTGTTAAAAACTAAAGAAAAATACCGAAAATATGAAAAACATTGAACCTTCGATCCCTTAATAAAATGAAAATAAACAATTAAAATTCTTTTAATAATTATATTAAATACAGTAAACAAGCTCAAAACCCAATTAACATCAGAATTTGAAAATTTCTAATTTTTTTGATTTCTTTTTTCTTTTTTCAATAAAATTTGCTTCTATATCTGAAAAAATAGTATATTATTTATCAATCAGCTAAAAAAATTTGTATTCTTTTTGTAAAAAAAAAAAATTTACTTTAGATTGATTTTTCATTGATACAAAATTAAAATGCTCTGTATATGTAAAAAGTATGAATTTGAGAGAAATAACATCGGTAATTCACATTCTATAGAGTTGTTAAATACTGCAATAAATGTATATATAAACTTAATTTAGTTTTTAGAAATATTTTAATACGTGTTTATATCAGCTTATTCCTCAAAAGTTTGGCAAATTTATTTGAATTTTTCTTTTTTACACTTAATTCTATTATTATAAAATAAATATTTAAGATAGTTACTGGGGATTAATTAATTATTCATAATATTTAATTTGGTTATTTGTATGAGTTTTATTCAAAAAAAAAATTTAAAATTATCTGTTCTCAATTTATATGAAATTTTTTATTTATGAAAATTGTTCATTATTTTTTTCTTTTTAATACCAAAATATCTTTTCCGAAGAGGGTTTCTTGGTAAAAGTTGGAAATCGAATTGATAAACTTATAAATAAATGTTATGGATTAGAAATTGTTATGTTTCTTTGAATCATATTACATTTTTTCATTGAAATTATATGTACCTCATTTTGTTTAAACAAAGTAATATTTTTTTTTTTTTTCATTTTGTTATAAATTTTTTAATGAACAGAAACTCTTTTTAAGTCAAAGAGGTCTACTTTTATTGAAGTAATAGAACATATTCTTTGATTTTTATTCATTATTCTTCTCAAAATAAATTTTGAATTTTTAGATCAAAATCATTTTTACTCACTTTTTAGTAAAATTAATTTTTTCAAAAATTTTTTTTTTGCTTTTTTTTTTAATTTAAACTTCTTTTCTTTGTTTATATTTTTTTGAATTAAATTTGAAAAAAAAATGCTTGGAACTTGAAATTAACATAAATCAAAGTGATATTTTTTTTTTCTTTAAAAATTCATTCATTTATAAGTCAAAAATCTTATTGTCAATAATTTTAATTTCCTATGGAAATTGAGAATTTTGAACCAGACGTTCCAATGAAAGGGTCCCAAAAAATTTTTTAACATATTTTTTTTTTTTTAAATTTATGGTTTTTTCAGGTATTTCTTTTATGATTATCGACTCTAATATGAAGTTTATTATTTTATGTGTTTCTAAGCAATCTATGTTTGGTTGATTCTTACAAAAAAAAATTGAATTTTTCATTTTTAGCTGGACTACTTTAAGTGAAATGGCGTATTTTTTTAAAAGAATAACAAAATTTATTGGTTCAATTATGGTAAATATTTCACTTGTTTTGAAATTACCATATTATGAATTTAAGTGCCTACAAAGAAAATATTAATCGAAAGGTTAAACTAAAAAAAAAAAGTTACACTTTTTCGGGGTTCTCTGATATCA
Organism: Anaeramoeba flamelloides; assembly: GCA_027625915.1. NCBI lineage: Eukaryota > Anaeramoebidae > Anaeramoeba > Anaeramoeba flamelloides. The sequence goes on along the minus strand of JANTQA010000032.1, from coordinate 1,257,394 downwards.
CTTATAATATCAAGTAACACAATTGTCTTATTAATAAAATTTGGACTTTGTATTATTATATAAAGATTCTAAGATATAAAATTTATAAATAACACTTGTATAGTAGTCTAAAATATCAAAAATTGTTTGTAAAAAAAAAAAAACTATCAACATTTTGCAAATTTTAAAATATTTTTTTAGGTTTTTGTGATATAATTATTTTTCATTGGGAATTTCATATAAATATATATATATATATATATATATATATTTATATTTATATCCCTTAGCACCCCAAATAACCTAAAAACATTTCAAACAAAAATTTAAATTTGAAATGTTATCAAAGGATAATAAGATATAGAATTAATAAACAATTATCTTTGAAAGAAAATTTTATAATTAAAAATTGTATAGTTACTTAAAATAAAAAAATAACTTGAAAAAAATTTTTCATCATTTGAAATTTTTTTTTTGGTTATTGTGATTTTATTATTTTTCCAAATTTTGTCAAAATAATTTTTTTTTTTTTTTGAAAAGTTTGTCTAGACATCAAAAACCTCTTAGTTTTAACATTTAAAACACATCATACTTTACTGGAAATTTTTTTGGTGCCCTTTGCACCCCAAAATTGCCTAAAATGCTTGATTAAATAATTTATTGATTATAAAAGTTATTATAGCATCACATAGAAAATCTGTTTTATCTATTGATTACTATTCAATATCAATATCTATATTAGATTCTAAATAATTTAAAAATAAAAAAAAATATAAATTAAATTAGAAAAAAAAATCAAATTTTTTTTCATTGCAAAATTTTATAATTTTTTCAACAAGATTTTTTTTCAAAACTAAATGATTTGGCTAATATTTCGAGTCAGATTAACAATTGATTTTTTTTTTTATTTTTTTACAATTTTTTAATTTTTGACTTTTTAAAATCTAGACATAAAATAAACAATATTGTTGAATTAGAGACCATATATCATAACTTATTTAACAAGATCTGGATTAATTTATTAAGGAAAAATCCAAATATCGCAAATATATTATTCAAATTTTTACTAATAACAAAACACAATAAAAAATTTGGTTTCGGAGATTATTTTATTATATTGGAATAATATTTAAGAGTTATTTTTTATTTTATTTTAAATTTATGTATAAATATTTTATCGATTAAAAAGTAATTTATATTTGTTTTATTCCAATTTAATAAATTGAAATTATTTTACAATTTTTTTTTTTTTTTGATTTTCAAGTAATTTCTATTGCTTAAATAAAAGTTTTAGAAAATTAATCATATTAAAAATTTAATTTTGGCCTAAAGAAATCAATTTCATTTTTCTCTTAATTGGATATTTATTGAAATTTTTTCTAAAAAAAAAAATTAAATTTCAAAGTAATTTATTTTTTTTATTTATTTTTTTTATCATAAAATTAGCAAAATTGTTTGGTGGTTATTATTAATAAATCAATGTATTGAGTTTTGAATTACTATTAATGTAATAAAATTTCTGATTTAAAAAAATAAAATAAAAATAAAAATATTTAAAAAAAATGTAAAAATGAATAATTATTATTTTTTTTTTCAATTTTAAAAAAAAAATCAATAACTTAACTACTTTATCTTTGAACTATTTTGACTTTTTATTATAATTAAAATCTGGGTTAAAGATAAATAAGAAAATTAATATATTAGTAGATCAATATCATTTTAAATCTAATTTAAAAAACTTGATGAAATTTAGGCAAATCCGGGGTGCTAAGGGATATATATATATTAGAATACTAGACAATTATTATTTATAAATTTTATATCTTAGAATCTTTATATAATAATCCAGAGTCCAAATTAAATTTCAAAGATAATTGAGTTATAAAGTGTTATTGGTAATATATCTCTATTTTTATATACATGTGTGTGTGTGTGTGTGTGTGTGTGTGTGTGTGTGTGTGTGTGTGTGTGTGTGTGTGTGTGTGTGTATACAAGTAAATAGAATCATTCATTAAAAAAATAGATAATTATTGATTAAATATTGATGCTAAATGTATTTATTTCATTTTTAATCATTTACTGTGGATTTAATCCATTTTCAAGAAGAGACTTGAAATCACTAATTTTATTGTTAAATTTTACATATTTTGAATGACAAAATGTAAATAACATAAAAAAAGTTTCCAGATCTCAAAAAATACACATTCGAATAACAAAAAACTATTCACTGTACATCTCTATGGTAAAAATTTCAATTCAAAAAAAAAAATTTAAAATTTTTCACAATTTCAAAAAATCAAATTTCAATAAAAAATTACTTGTTTCTTTTTTTTTTTTAAATTTCCAAATGTTAAATTTCTTCAATTTAAAAAAAATTTTTTTCTTTTAGCACAAAATCAATTTAATTCCATTTAATCTAATTTTTGGTTTTTTTTTGTAACACTCGATAAATTTGAGAAAAATCAGGATTTAGTAACATTTTAGAGAAAAAATAACTCGAACCAGAAAAATAAAAAAAATGAAAGAAAAAAATCTCCGAGATCTCTAAAAGTTCCAAAGAGTGACACTTTGAAACTATAGTAGCTGCTTTGAAAATATATATATTCTACACCTTCAAATTGGAACTTGAGTGTCGCCCTTTGACACTTTTTCTACATATTTACTCTTTTTTGATTATTGATTTTTGGAGATTGATTACACTTCAAACATTGAATAGTTTTTGATTAGTATTAGGCACTCATAAAAATTAAAAAAATTGATATTTTACAACTCAATAAATTATTTTTCGCCATAATGAATGTACCCTGAAATAAAATTATAATGGAAATTCATTTTAACAAGATTTAATATTTTCAAGAATATAAATTTATTAATTGAATATATTATTTAATAAATTATCAGAAAATATTCAAAAAATATATAATAAAAAAAAAACCTAGAATTGAAAATGATTTTAATATATTAAAAAAAAAATTCTCACATAAAAGTGAATAAAAAATAAATTCAAAATTATATAGTCTTCACTATTATTTTTATATATATTTATTTATAATTTTTAATTAAGGGGAAAAAAATCACTTCATTTTAATTTTATTAAAAATCATTTCCATATTGAATAATTTATTCTTAAGGATTCTTATTTTATTTTCAATAAAAAAATAAAAAGCTTATAGAAATATAATATAGTTTATAATACCTAATAAAAACCTTGTCTTTCGTTTTTATATGGGTTCAAAATATAAAATGAAAATACTGATTTAATAAATAAATTGTGGACTAAATGAAATGATCTTTTATTGGAAAACCAAATCCAAGTAATAAAAGGGATGATTTTTTTTATTTTTTGAAAGGATTGCAACTCAATAAAGTTAAGTGTGAAATGTAGTTTTTCACATTTAGTTTTGTTCGAAATATTGATTAAAATTAATTTGTTTTATGATTAAAAAATCTATTTAAAGATGATCCAAATGGAAAATTGAGGTTGTTATTGAAATTTATCTTGTTTTCGCTGGTTAATATATGGTTTCTCTTACTAGGTATTTTTTTCTGATCCATAGCAGTAGAGTGAATTACTAGGAAATTATTTATAAGATCGTTATTTGGTTTATTCATTTTTTTGAATTGGATTTCAGTTACGTTATTTAATGGTGTACCCATTTTTTGTTGTTGAGTCCATTTGTTTTGATTCAAGATATTCAATGAATATGGCCAGTTATCCGATAGTGATGAATTTGTATTATAGGAGTTGTTTTCGAGATTGCTATCATATATTTGAACTTCGCTTAGAGTTGTTTTTTGACTATTCTTCGAGATGTTGTTGATTAAATCAGATAAAGATCTATCAAACACTTTTTTATTTGGTACCATTCGATCATCAATTTTTATTTCGCGATTTGTTTGTCGATCTTTTTTTGTAAGAATAAGTAAATTAGATTTGACCCTTGTCTCTATTTTTGAATTAAATCTCTTTTGGAAATCTAACAAAGGAATACTTTTTTTCTGATCAAGTGGATCATTTGAAAAATTCTTCAGATTTGTATTTAAAGTAGAATTAATCTTATTTGTATTTAGCATTATATTTTTAAGTGCTGATTCCAAAGAGCCATCTTCTTTTTCTCCTCGAGTTTTCTTTGTTTGTGTTAGTGTGTTTTGATCGGGAAATATCTTTTTGTTGTTTTTTTTGTTTTTACCTTTTAATATATGTTTCTGATCAATTTCTAGATTGTGATTCTTGGCCAACTTATCTTTTTGATTTAATGTCATATTAGGGTCATTAATTGATAAGTAGAGATCAAATTTATGTTGATCCTTCTTTGTCTGTGTTGTGGGATATTGTTTGATTTCAATTTTTTTTGTTTTGAGTAAGGAATTTTGATCAGTTTGAAATTTGGGGTTTTTGATTTGATAGATGTTTGTTTTGGAGTGTTCATTTCTTTGTTTGAATTTACTTCCAGTTCCCTTTACGTCCTTTGTTTTTTTTTTGTACTGTCGTTTTATTGTAGAAAAGATTAATTCTCTTTTTATTTGATTCATTCTGATCAAAGCTTGTTAATTTTTTTTGCTAAGAGTTGAGAAAAAATTGAAAAAATTTACTTTACCTTTTCCATTTGACAATAAAAAATCCAAGTTTGACAATCCTCGGGTACAATTTCCAAACCTTAAAAACCGCTACAACACCTTGTAAGGCTGAAATTACACTGATCATTATTTCTTATTTTTTTTTTTTATTTTAATCTGACCTTTTTTCTTTTTAGTATTTAAAAATGAATTACTCGATAAGAAATCAATCAATTGAATTATTTCAAGACATTTCTTTCTTTCTAAAAAAAGTATTTATTTTTGTAAAAAGCCATTATTTTGATTTTTAACCAATAAGTGGCACATGATCAAAGAACAGATAATTCGTCGTGAAAAAAGTTAAATTTGAACTTGATCTATTTTTTGTACCAACAAGAAAAGAGGAAAAAAAGACTAAATAAAGAAATCAAGAAGAGTAGTGCTTTTTTTTTTTAATAAGAGCTCACTTAGTTGAAAGAAGGAACTCATAAATAGCTAAAAATAGGTAAAACCTTTTCCCCGATTTCTTTTTAATTTTAATAATTTTCGAAAATTTGTTGATAAAAGTTCAATTTAAACCCAAAGTACTCATATAATTCATTTCAAAAAATTATAAATTTAATGCTTTTCTGTCAATCCTTGAAACATAAAACTAATAAATTTCCATAAAAAAAAAATTCCATTTTTCTGATCATTTGAATATATTTCCTAAAAATTCAAACATAGACTCTCTTTTTAAAGATAAATATAGAAATTTCTTGAGCAACCATTTAAAGTTATAATTGGGAATATTTCTTTATATATTCTGAATATCTCTATTTTAACCATTTGATAAATATGAGAAACCAAAAAATCCTTAAAATTAAAAATTAACGACTAAGTTTCGGATTTAACAAATCGCCTCAACAACTTTATATCCAATATAATTTCAAGTGAGAACTCAGGATCTTCAGAATATTCTCTAATTACGATGAAAAAATCATTATTTGCTTTTTTTAATTAAAAATGAAAAAAAAATTTTGAGATATGTAAACTCGAACACCTTGCTAAGAAAGGTAAAAATGAAAAAGAAAAATAACAGAGATTTTCTAACCCAAAAAAAAAGGCGATAAATTTAATCATTTTCAATAGAAACGATTCTGACTTTTAAAAGATCATATTTTCTCTGATTTTTGATCATTTGGGAACATGAATTGTTCTATTATCTCCATAAATCAGATCAATTCCTTCAAAAGTGTTTTGGCTTTGTCTGAATTTTATTTGATAATATTCTTTTTGTTTTTTCTTTAATTGAAGACCTCAACAACTCTTTTGCAATATAGTATCTCATCCATTTGATTTTTGTACAAAAAGAAATCCTTATAAACATACAAAACATCTTTTATGGTCCTTTTTTGGTATTTATTTTTTTGGCTGTGATGTTTCTCTCAAAAGCTAATTAGTTATATCAAGGTAATTTGTTCCGAGGTTTATGTGGGAAAGTTTTTGGGAATTTTTTAATGAAAGGATCTTTTTGAAATTAAATTTGCAAAAAATAGTCTGTTTTTGTACATATAAAAAAAAAACTTTGTGGGTTGATTGAAAAAAAAATGATCTTTCAAACTTTGGAATTAGGAATTTTTATGAATTTGATAAAATACAATACCAAACCGACTTACTTGAATTATTATCAAAATATATCTTTGGTAGGAAATAACCAATCATTATTCATCAAAAATATACATTTCCTACATTTTGAGCCTTTAGAACAACTTTTAAAAGAATCTTAATTTACTTTATTAGACTTGAAAAAAACTTGTAAAAATCTAATAAAGCTGCCAGGGTTTTACCATTTGTCTAAAAGGAAATTTACTCAAAAAAGTGATTTTTTATGATCCATTTTTCATTTTAAGATATAAGAGAAATCACAGAAACCAGGAGTGACAATTTTAGGAAAAATATTTCATTTTTTACTTCTTAGATCTAACTGAACAAAACTTTGTGAGATTGTGCAAATACATAAATACTAATTAAACAACTCCTTATACCCATTTTCAATTTGAAATGTAGTTCTTATCCAAGAAAATGACTAAATTTCAAAATTTAATTTATTGTAATTACAGTCAGTTACACTTTTAAGGCACAAACTTTCAATGAAATTTAAGGCACAAAACAATCTCGAATTAAGGCACAAAATTTGTAATATTTTTATTTACAATTTATTTTTACTAGAATTTGAATTTTGTGCCTTAGTTTGAGATTTTTATTGTGCCTTAAATTTCGTTGAAAGTTTGTGCCTTAAAAGTGGAACTGACTGTATTTCTTAGATTTATTCTAATATTTTCCTTATAAAACATCTATTATGTGGACTATTTTGTATTGAGATATAAAAAATAAGTATTTTATTTTTTTTTTAAGAACTTACTTATGAATATTTTTTTCAAAATCTTCGATTTAAGAGTTTAATCATAACAAGTAAAAATAATTTTTTGAAATGAAATAATTTTTTTTAGTAATTTTTTCAAGTAAAAATCGATTAATATAAACTCCATTTCACTCAAAGTGGCCTATCTAAAAATGAAAAATTCACTTTAATTGAAATAATAAACCAAACTTAGATTGTTTAGAAATATAAGAAATAATAAAATCCGTATTAGAGTCGATAATCATAACAGAAATGCCGAAAAAAACCATAAATTTCAAAAAAAAAAAAGATGAAAAAAGATTTTCGGGTCCATTTTCGTTGGAATGTCTTGTGTAAAATTATCAATTTCTTTAGGAAATTCAAATTTTTGAAAATAAGAATTTTTTACTTATAAATGTCTAAATTTTAAATGAACAAAATAGAAATACCCAATTTTCTTAATGTTAATTTTGAGTTTCAATCTTTTTTTTTTTCAAATTTAATTTTACAAACAATAAAAAAGAAACGAAGTTTAAAAAAAAAAAAAAATCAGAAAAAAAAATTTTATATATTAGTAAAAAATATTTTGATCGAAAAATGAAATTTAAGTTTGAGAAGAATAATGAATTAAAATCATAGAATATGTTCTATTTCTTCAATAAAACTGGACTTTTTGACTAAAAAAGAGACTATTTTGAATAACTTATAAATAGTTCCTTTTCGAAATAATATGGAATAATTTTTACTTTTCACAAAAAATCCTCTTTATTGACAGATATATTGGTAGATTGGTAACATAGTAAATTAAATCTAATATTTATATTGATAGGGAAAACACCCATTTTATAGATTTCAAAATCTGTTAAATACAATATTTCCACAAAAAAATATCAAAAAAAATTGCACTTTTTTTGGAGAAAAAAAAGTATAAAAAGTTTCAATAAAAGGGGGAAAATACAAAGGACAATAATGATTTTTTTATACTAAAAAAATATATTTTTAATTTTTCTCTTCTGTTTGAGATATTTTCAAGAATAACTCTCTTAGAAAAACGTTTTTTTAATCACAATAAAAAACATATTAAGATCAATTTTAACCCTTTGAAAATATCAGACAAAACTTAGATTGAAAAATTATAATAGACTTTCTTTGTATATTGCCATACTAACAAACAAATTTAATTATTATTTAGAATCAATAAATTGATTTTGAATTTTTTTATATTTGAATAGTTTTATTAGTATTATGTTGAATAAAGATATTTTAAACTAAATTTGTAATTCTTATTGGAAAATAGCTTAGTTTATCAAAAAAATCTAAATATTAATTATTTCAAATTTCTTAAAAAAAATTGAATTATTTAGCTATTAGACTACATTTATAGATAACATTAAAAAAAATATTTTTCAACTTTGGAGTTTGAGTATTGATTATTTAGCCTTTAAATTTGTAGGAAAGATTAATATTTTTTTCTGAAATTTGGTTTTTTACTAATACAAAAATCTTTTTTAATTAATGAGATAAGTAAATAGTACTATTTTACTTAATGATATTTTTAGAAAAATTTCTGTCTTGCGGAATTATTATGTTTTATATTCAATAAAAACATACTTGGTGTTAGGATTTCTGCTTGGTGTACGCAAATTACTTTAGGTAATAAAACTAAATTTTTGATTTAATAATCCCAAAAAAAAAAATGAATTATATTAATAATGAGAATAATTACCCTCAAAATGTGTAAATATTGAAAAAACTCAATTATTTCTATTTGGTTGATTGGTAGTATTGATCTTAAAAATTCGAGATAACATAACAAGAATAACACAATTAAGATCCACAATTTCATAACTTTTTTTAGACTTTAAGACAGAGAATCCTGATTCTTTCAACATTTTTCAAATTTCAATTATAGTCATTCCCACTTTTAAGTCACAAACTTTCAACTAAATTTAGGTTACAAAAAAATCTCAAATTAAGGCACATTTTTTGGATTATTTTTTTACATAAAATATTAAAAAAAAAATTCTGAATTTTGTGCCTTAATTTGAAATTTTTTTTTCACAAATACTTGTTGACACTTTGTCTCTTAAAAGTTGGACTGATTGTAGTTGATTAAAGTTTTTATAAAGTCCCAAAGAGCTAAAAGAAATTGATTTAAAAACAGACAACATTAACTGATATTTAAAAAACAAATAGGGAATTTTTTCACTCCATTTTACAATTTTCTTTTATTTTTGTAACAAGCCTCCAATTTACAAACTACTTCTTTGAGAAAGCTCTATTTGAAAAAGGAAATTGAAAAGGAAGTGCAAATATTTTCCCATTTATAATTCAAATACAAGTATAATTTGTTTGAAGTTTTTTCAAAGTTATCCAAAGAAAAATATTAGTTTACTTTCAAAAACCCCGAAACTGTTTTTATGAAAACCAAAAATGGGAAAGTTGTTTTTTATAACTTTCAAGTTCTTTAAAAATTTTGAATTGTGAAAAATTCGAAATTAAAAGTTATTGGATTTTCGATCCCTTAAAACATCTTTTCTAAATTTAAAATAATTTCAAAAAAATAAAGTGTTTTAGATTCTCAAAAGTTAAGAACCTTTACATGTGCTATTCTAGGTATAAAGTTAATTCATTTTTTTCATCTTTACTTTTTTTTTTTTTCTTTGGCTTTTTAATAACATTTTGGGATGGACAAAAAATCAAAAGTATCGTTTATTGTTGATCCTACCCAAAAAACACATCGTCTCGGGATTAACAAATTAGCAATTTCACCAAATGGATCATTATTAGCAACTGCAGGAAGGGATTCCACACTTAACATTTTCAACATTGCTAACAGTAGTTTCGAACAACCAGAGCATGTTTCGCATTTTAATGGCCACACAGATTGGGTAAACTGTGTAACCTTTTGTAATAATGAGCTTGTTTTTAGTGGTAGTTCCGATGGCACAGTAAAATTATGGGACTCCTCGAATGGGAAGGAATTGTGTGGGACAAAAAACCATTTAGATTATGTCTCTTGCCTCGCGTATTGTTCGAGCACACAGCAATTAGTAACGGGAGGCTTTGATCACAATTTGGTTTTGTATAAAGTAAATGAACAACCGAGGGTAAATAGGAAAATGATTAGTGATCAGGGACAAATAAAAGGAAACAAAGACTCTCTTTATTCACTCGATATCAACCAAAATGGGAATTTAATAATTTCAGGCGGCGCAGAAAAGGTGATTCGTTTTTGGGATCTTCGGCAAAATAAAAAATTATGGAAAATGGTAGGACATAGAGACAACATTCGTGATTTGAAATTTTTACCAGACGGCAATCGAATCTTGTCTGCTGGCTCCGATGGTATGCTTTTTTTGTGGGATATTAGAAACAAATCCTTTCTTTGGAAGAAAAAGATTTCTCAGAAAGGTGGCATTTGGTCAATAAATGTCAACATGCTCAACGAACAAATTATCACTTCTGGTAAAGATCGTTGGATAAGGCAATTGTCTTTAAAAAATTGTGAAACAAAAAATATCATAAAAAACGATTTTTCTGTTACTAGCATTTGTCAGGATCCAAATAACAAATTGTGGATTGCTGATCACTCCTCAAATTTAAAATGTATCCAACTCGGCTTACCTTTAAAAGCAAACAAGCCAAAGCCTAATAATGAAATTGAAATAGAAATAGAAATAAATAAAAAGGATGAAAAGGGAAAAGAATTAAAAATAACTCAAAAAAAAGAAAAGGAAAAAACAGAAAAAGAAGAAAAAAATGGAAAACACATGGAATCAGAAGAACAAAATGGAAACGAAAAAGAAAATGAAAATGAAAATGAAAAGGAAAATGAAAAAGAAAAAGAAAAAGAAAAAGAAAAAGAAAATGAAAATGAAAATGAAAAAGAAAAAGAAAAGGAAAAAGAAAATGAAAAAAAAAGCGAAGACAAAGAAACGGAAAGGGAAAAAGAAGCAAAAAGAGAAAATGAAAAGGAAAAAGAAAAGGAAACAAAAGAAAGAAAAAGAGAAAATAATAGAAAAATTATTAAAGTTATGGTTTCTGGAGAACCGGGTATTATTGAGCATCAGATTTTAAATGATAATATTAGAATACTTATTAAAAAAAGCGATGATACAATTTATCTTTATCATATCTGCGGCTCTTTATTGGAAGAATATGGCAAATGCGATTTCCAAGAAAAATTAAAAGAAATTAACCCTTTTATTTTTATTCCAAAATGGTTTACTGTCACAGCTTATACCGGTTCGCTTATGATCACTTTAGATGTAAAAAATGTATTTTTGGCAAATAATTTTGCAGAAAACATTCCGTTATTGAAAAATAGTAAAAAAGGCGATGTTATTAATATTGGTAAGGTTTTACTTGATTCTTTATTCCAATTTTGGCACAAAAACCGATTAAAATTAAAAAGAGAAAAGGAAAAAAAAATGAAGTTAGAAATGGAAAAGAGGAAAAGGGAAAGAGAAAAAAAAAAGGAAGAAGAAATTGAAATAAAAATAAAGAAAAAAGATGAAAAGGGAAAAGAATCAGAAAATAAAAAAGAAAAGGGGAAAGCGGGAAAAAAAGAAGGGGGAAGTGCAAATGAGGGTAATAACAAAATTGAAAAGGAGGAAAATGATAATAAAAAGGAGAAAAATAAAGAAAAAAATAAAGAAAACAAGAAAACCACAAAAGGCAAAAACGGAAAGGAAAAAGAAAAAAAAGAAAAAGAAAATGAAAAAAAAAGCGAATACAAGGAAAAGGAAAAGAAAACAGAAAAAAACGAAAAAGAAAAAGAACAAGAAAAGAAAAATGAAAAAAAGAAAAATAAAGAAAAGGGGAATGCCATTGATGAGAAATTAATAAAACCACAAGACGAAAAAATACGATATGAAAAAACATATTTCCCTATCCAACCAAAAACACCATTAATTTTCCAAACTGATCAAATTTCTTTAATATCCACAAGCAAAGGAAAATATATTAAAAGTAGAGGTATACGAATTTTTAAATATAATTATGATGAGCTCGAAGGCCATGAAGATGATGGAATCATTCCTATTTGGCTCGAGGATTTTATTTGTAATCGAACAATTCCGAAAACTGAAAATAATGATAAATTACCTATCAGTATAATTCCTTATGATAAAAAAAAAAGCAAAAAAGCAACTCGAATTAAATGCCACCATTTAATTTCCATTCGAAGAGTGCTCGAGGATATCAGCAAAAAATTTAACCTAAAATTGCCCAACAAAGATGATCAAGAAAATTCTGAAGCATTTAAAGTTGAACAATATGTGGAGTTGATATGTAAAGCAGGGAAAAATGAAGTTTTATTAGAACCGCAGTGGACACTTGGCACAATACAAAAATTTATTTGGAAAAGTTATAAAGAAATGGAATTATGCTGGAGATTGAAGCAAGAAGAAAAATTAAAAAAAAAATAAAGTTATTTTTTTATTATTATTTCCATTTTTGGTTTGTTTTATTTTCTAAAATTGATAAAATATTAAAAAAAAGCATCTTTATACATAAATTATTTTGATAATTTCGAATTTAAAAAAATTTATTTTATTACCATTATATTTTGAAACAAACTTTATTGGGGAAAAAAACAATAAATTCAATTTGTATTTAAGGGGGATAGTAACTCTTAATATTTTTTTTTTCCCAAAGGTAATAGAGCATTTATTTGAACAAGGATTCAATTAAACCCGATAAAAAAACTTCATTTATCAACTTTAAATTAATGAGCTATAATTTTTAGAAGAGTTCATTTTTTTCCCAATTAAATTTTCAGTCAAAAGATCTTGATCCTTTTTTATTTGGATTTTTTAGATCAAATTTGAAAAATTAAATATTTAAATTTGGAAAAAAAAATTATTTAGTGGAAATCTCTCTTTTAGTAATTTCTGAGATTTTATATGAACAAATAACATTTAACTTTTAATCTTAGGACAAATATACAAAAAAGAAAGTAAATTCTGAATATTTGATGATCTGTAAAAATTGATCATTTATTTTATTTCTCAATAATTTATTCAATTTATTGAAATTTTACAGATAAAGTAATGGTTTTTTTTTCAGGAATATCAAGAGTATCAATCATATATTTTCGTTATTTAAAAAAGTTATTAATGTATCTGTAATCTATAACTGCAAGGCAAAATTTTCACATCTTCTTCATTTTTTTTTTTTCATTTTTTGAAAACAAGAAAATGATCTCTTTCAAATGTTTTAGAAAAAAAAAATTTAAAAATTTTATTTTATAGATCTCAATTTAATTAAGAAAATTATGTAATTTTTTAATCCAAATTTTAGTTTTTTGATCACCTCTACCTCAATGTTTTTTATTAACTGGGATTTAAATTGAAAGATTAATTAGAAAAAATAAATAACAAAATAAAAATTTTTCTATCAAAAATTGGGGTTTACAACATAAAAAATAGACTATATTTTGCCATTTTCAAGAAAGAACTTAATTTGTAACAAATTAATAGGTTAGTTATTTTTATGTTGGAAATATATGAATTTAAATTTCAAAAAAATAGAATAAAAATATTTAAATTGTTTAAATATGGTTAAAACATCATTTTAAAAAGTCAAAAAACAAATTAAAACATTAAAAAAATTCAAGATCTGGACAAGATTTCAATTTATTTTTTAAAAATACTCCTCCTTGAAATCAATACTTATTATATATTATATAAATAATTTTCAATTTGAATTCTTTTAAGGTGTTTGAAAATATTTTTAAAATTTGAAAAATAATAGTCAAAATTATTTATACTTTTAATTTTAGAATTATTAATAAATCATTCAAATAATTGATATTGTGTGAATACTAATTAATTATGAAAAAATCAAATTAAGAAGTATTTTTTTTTTTTTTTTGTATCTAAAATTTCAAGTTTTTTGACAAAGTATTCATGGGGAATTTTTATTTTAATGGATTGTTTGGTTTTTTTACTAGTTTTTTTTTTTGTTCAACAAAAAAATAAATTTTGATTCAAAATCATCATCAAATAAAGAAATTATATTTTTTTCCAAGTTTAAAATAATTATTTCAATTTTTTAAAAATTCAGAAGATTTATTATACAAAGTATTTAGAAATTTGTTTTTTTTCTTTTTTTTAGTATGCTTTGGTACAATTCCTTTATAGGCAATAAAATTTCTTTCTTCTTTCAAATAAAAATGATTTTATTTAAATAATTCAGAAATATTTTGGATTTTTAAATTTTTGAAAATGCGAAAAAAGTTTCAAACTTTTAAAAACAATATTTATTTCAGAAAATGGTATTGACAGTAAGTTTAATCTTGTATTGATTTTGTAGTAATCATATTTTTCCCTTATTATTCAATTTCAATATGTTGTAAAAGTTTTTTTTTTTGAATTTGATATTAAATGTAATGAAGCTAAAATATATCATGGGGAAATGTTTAATCTGTGTTTCAAAGTATATAACATTCTTTTATTTCTTTTTGTTCCAAGCCAACATCCAATTCAATACATTTAGTATACCTAGGTTCATATCAATTTTGAAAGTAAACTCCTTGATAATCCAAGTAAATTTTATATTTTTCCTACAAATAGTTGAAAAATTTTCATAATTTTTCAATTTTTTTCTCAATTGTTTTGAATGTTTGGTAATGACAAAGGAATCTTAAAAATTAACTCTATTTATTGAGATAAATTTTCCAATTTATCTTTAATTTTTAGAATTTTTTTTAAATAATAGGTAATTTCAAAAACCAATTCCATATTTACTCAGTTTTGGTTTATTCTATGTTTCTTTGATCCGTTGATTTATAGGTTATATAAGAAAAAAACATAGTTTTTATTTTAAAACCCAGTTTAAAATTTTCTACCAACATTATTTTGACAACAGTACAAAAAACAAACACATCTTTTTATTATGAAAAACAGGTTAAACAAGTATTCGTGTTATATTTTTAAAAATACACATGTACTAAAGGTATTAGAAATCTTAAATAGGATAAAATATATCATATGATTATCTTTTTGGTAATTCTTGAAATCTTGAATTTTATTTAGAATTCTTAGTTTACCCAAAAAGATACCAAGATCTCGAATAATAAAAAACCAATCAAAAAAAGATCATAGTCAAATTTTAACTTTGGACTTGAAATTCTTTTGTAAAAGAAGATATTTAACGAGAAGTAAAAATTTTTTCCCTTGTATTATTCAAATTCCAATTGATAAATTCTAAAATAAATACCTCTACGACAGATAAAAGTACACTCAAATCGGTAACCTCGGTCATTTCTCTTTTGGATTCATTCTTTATTAAAAAATAAGTTCAGACTAACCGTTAAATAATAAAAATAAATAAATAGCTTTTTCATTTTTTTTTAACTTCATTTTTTAAATTTTAATTTTTTTGTTTGACAAACAAATCTTTTCAATTTTCAAAGGGTAAAAAAATAATTAATGTTTATAAAGGAATTGATAATTGAAGGGTTTAAAAGTTATGCTCAAAGAACTGTCTTTAAAAACTTTGATCGTTTTTTTTCTAGTATCACTGGGCTAAACGGATCTGGGAAAAGCAATAGTCTTGATGCAATTTGCTTTTGTCTTGGGATCACTAACCTGAGTCAAGTAAGAGCACAGAATTTGCAAGAACTTGTTTACAAAAAAGGACAAGCTGGTGTTACAAAAGCAAGTGTCAGTATCGTATTTAATAATGAAGATCGAGAAAATTCACCAGTTGGCTATGAAAGCTTTAAAGAAATCACAGTTACAAGACAAGTAAATCCATTTCTTCCATTCCGTTTTTTTTTTTCTTTTCTTTTTTTAATATTTTTGTTTTTGTTTTATTGTTACAGGTCGATTTCATTCAAGAAAACTTTTATTTTATTTGTAAAGGATTTGTTCTAAAACTAAAACAGCATTTCATAAACGAACAAAATAAATATGAAGGATCTAATTAACAATTCTGACTAAAAATAATAAACCAACCATTTTCAAAAACTGAAAACTCGACCTTTTAAAAGGAGTGAACCAGGCGTTTAACCAGACTTTTTAAAGCAGATATCTACTCGCTTTTTTCAAAACAACAAATAAATGATTATCAATACAAATAAATAAGTACTTCGAGTCTTTAATTTTTGAGAGAACCACAACAAAGAGACAAAATATATTAAAGTTAAAATTGCACCTAGAATATTTTTAGTGAAAATCTAGTTGTGCTTTATTATTTTTTGATTAATAAAACACAAATTAACATACAAATTTTTATTTTTTAATTTTTACAATTTAAGGGAGTTGCCATTGAATTATTGCTATCTTAAAAAAGTGAGAACATTTTTTTTTTTTTTTTTTTAGATTTTTAAACAAGTGGAAACATGATATATATATATATATTTAGAGTTTTGTATAATATTTGGAGAACACAAAACAAAATCGTAAAAATAAATTGACACATTTAAAAATCAATATCAAAATCAAAATTTGTGGAAGAATAAGATTTTTGGAAAGAAAATGAAAATAAATTTGAATATTGTCATTATAAAAAAGTGTAACAACAAAAAGCTTTCAACGGTAACTCTAAAAGAGTTGATAAACTTCAATAGATAGATTTCCAATTCTAAAAATTAAAAAATTTTTCATCTCATTTTTTGAACGATTTTACAATAAAATTGGCAGGATCTATTTAACCTTATTTTGAAAAAATATTTATTATTTTAGTATAATCCTTTTAATTTCTTTTCACTGTATTTATTTAAATATAAAAGCAAAAATAACTCCAAAAAAAATAATTTCATAATTTATTTTTAATAAATGTATTTTTTAAAAAAAGTATTAATCAATAAAATTTTTTTAGATACTATTTGTTATAAAATAAATGTAACAAAATTTTCATTCAGCTTTCAAAAAAAAAAGATTTTTATAAAATCATGTTACATTTCGAATTTTTATTTCAAATTTTTAATTCTTAAATCAGTTTAAATTATTAATTTACCTTTTAGAATTGGAACTTTTGATGATTTATTTTTAAATTCTTGAGATGTGTTGTTTTTTGGAAAGCTGAATGAAAATTTTGATCTTTTTATTGTACAATTAACAGTAATTGAAGATGTGAATACATCTTTTTAAAAATTTATGTACACATTTCTTAAAATACCTTTGTCTCAAAAATTATAAAAAATCAAAACAAAATTAAATTTACATCTTTTAAAAACGAACGAAATAATACCTTACATTGAGTATCAATATTAAATAATAAAAAAAAAAAAAAAAAATCAAAAAATGAAGCCAAAACAACTTTTCAAAATAAAACCCATCATTTACTTTACTCTCTCCTCACTTTAATATTGATATTGTTTTAAAATAATTCTAAAAAAATAATCAATCAAAAAAATAAAAAAAAAAAAAAAAAATAAAAATAAAAAAGATTGTAATTGGCGGAAGAAGTAAATATTTAATAAACGGAAAAAACGCGCAATTAAATAAAGTCAAAAATTTATTCCATAGCGTTCAATTAAATGTCAACAACCCACATTTTTTAATCATGCAGGGAAGAATCACAAAAGTCTTGAATATGAAACCATTAGAAACCCTGGGGATGATTGAAGAGGCATCTGGCACGAGGATGTTTGAAGACAAAAAAAGGTCAGCGTTTAGGATCATGAAAAAGAAGGATACCAAAGTAGACGAAATATCGAAGGTGTTGGATACTGAAATCACCCCGACCATTGAAAGGCTGAGAGAAGAAAAACAGCAATATTTGAAATGGTCTCAAAATAAAAATGAATATGAAAGATTAAAGAAATTCGTGATTGCATATGAATACACGAGGAGTTTAAGTCTGGTAGAGAATTCTAAACAGCAAGAAATTGAATTGAAAAACGAAGTTAGCGAAACAGAGAATCAAATTGAAATTTTAACAAATGATTTAACCACTATTAACAAGGAAAGCAAAGTTTTATTAAGGCAAAAAGACGAAAGGATCTCTGGCAAATATAAAAAATTAGAAAAGCAGGTTACAGCCTTTTCAAAGGAATTTATTAAGCAAACAACAAATTTGGATCATTTTAAAGAAACAAAGCAAAATGAAGAAAAACACGGAAAGCAATTGAATACAAATAAAAAGTCAATTGAAAAATCGATCAAAAAGAAACAAAAATTGTTGGAAACTAAGGAAAAGGAATTAGAGGAAATCGAAAAAGAACACAAGGAAATGAATCTGCAATTGGAAGAATTACAGTTGTCCATCAGCGCCATTTCTGTAACTGTAAGTAATAATAACAAAGAAAAAAACGAGACATCCGGCAAGACCTTAGCTGGGCAGCTAAATCATTATAAGCAGCAAATCACGCAAAACGAGACCATAATTAAAGAAAAGAATATGAAAATAAAATTCCAAGAAGAGGAATTAAGCAAAATGAAGCCCAGACTAAAAGAAGCCAAAATGGAATTTGCAAAATTACAGAAAAAAAGCCAAGCCTTAGAATTGGAAATAACCAAGATTGAAAATGAAATCCAAGGGATGGGGTACGATTCAGAGAAACACAAAAGTTTGATTAAGCAAATCGACCAAGAGGAATTAGTTCGCGAGAGGATCCAAAATAAATTGGATCAGTTATCGATCTTTCTGGAGGGTCTGGAATTTATTTATGAAAACCCCACTCAAGATTTCAATCCAGATTCTGTGAAGGGTATTGTGGCAAGGTTATTTGAAGTGAAAAACCCAGAGATGTATCACACTGCCCTTGAAATTGTCGCGGGTGGGAGGCTATTTAATGTAGTTGTCGACACTGTCGAAAATTCCAAACTATTAATCAAGTTTGGGAGACTAAGAAAAAGGGTGACAATGATCCCCTTAGATAAAATTGTCAATTACAGTATTGACAAAAGAATTATTTCCAAGGCGCAAAGGAAAGTTGGCAAGGAAAATGTGCAAACATCAAAATCTTTGCTTGACTATGATCGGTCACTTGAACCAGCAATGAATTATGTCTTTGGGGGCACATTTGTTTGTAAAAATTTGGAATTGGCCGAAAAGGTGACGTTTGATCGAGAAATTCGGAAAAGAACTGTCACTGTTGATGGCTCTGATTTAAATCCCGTGGGTACAATGACGGGTGGTTCGATCGATAAAAAAAGGAACGTGTTGGATTTAATTAAGCAGTTTAATGATTTGAGGAGCGAATATCACAACCAGAACGACAAAATAGAGGGAATTAAAAATTTATTACTTGAACAAGAGAAATTAAAAAGGCAATCATCGATTTTGACGAATGAATTGGAATTGAAAATCCACGAATTAAAATTAATTAAAGAAACGATCGTCAATTCACCACAGTGCCAAATAATAACTCAATTTGAAGAAAGTGGGGAATTAATTGCAAAGTTAAAAATGGACAAAATTGAATTGAAAAAAGAACAAGAAAAAAATGAAAAAAAAGTAATTGAAATTGAAAAAGATTTGGAAGAGTTTGAAAACGGAAGAGAAAACAAAGTCAAAGAAACAGAGATCCAAATTAAAAAAATTAAAAAAAAAGTCGACAAGCATTCACATGTTGTACAAAAGCAATTGGAATTGGTCGAGCAAATCAAATTTGAAAAAAATGAGTTAATTGAAGAATTAGAAAACAATGAAGCGAAAATATCAAAAATTGTACAAAAAATTGAGAAAATGGAACAGGAATTGGAAATTAAAATAGATCAAATAAAGGAAAAGGAAAATGAATTGAAGGGGTTAAAAGGCAAATTGGAAGATGAAAGAGAAAAATTAATTGTCACGGATAAAAAAATCGGTAAATTAAACCAACAAAAAACTGAAACAGAAAAGAATATTGAGGAAAGGAATTTGCAATTGAAAAGACTCAATTTGAAACTAACCAGGTTTATTAAAGAGCAGGAATCTTCAGCCAATCGGATAAAGGACATGGAAAGCGAGCACAAATGGATCAAATCAGAAAAGAAATTGTTTGGTAAAAAGCATTCAGACTATGATTTCACTCAAACAGATCCAACAAAGGCCTCTCAAAATTTGGAATCAATTTTAAAAGAGCAGCAGACTTTGGAAAAGTCCTTGAATAGAAAGGTAATGGGAATGCTCGAAGAAGCTGGTACCAAATATCAAGATTTGTGTAGTAAAAGAGAAACCATTTTAAAAGATCGTAAGAAAATTGAACAGGTGATACAAGAATTGGATATCAAAAAGCGTAAAGCGCTCAGGGCCACTTGGAAAAAGGTTAACAAAGACTTTGGCTCAATTTTCGGGACGCTGTTGCCTGGAACCTCTGCTAAGCTGGTGCCAATAGACATTGAGGAGATCCAAAAGGGGTTGGAAATTAAGGTTGCCTTTTCGGGCCAATGGAAGGAGAGCCTCACAGAATTAAGTGGCGGGCAAAGATCCTTATTAGCATTATCCTTAATTCTTTCTCTGTTGCTTTTCAAACCAGCGCCGATTTATATTCTTGACGAAGTCGATTCTGCCCTCGATTTGAGCCATACAGCTAACATCGGGAAAATGCTTAAAAATAAATTTGGTAAATCTCAATTCATAATCGTCAGTTTAAAAGAAGGAATGTTCGAAAATGCAAATGTGATCTTTAGAACAGAGTTTGTTGACGGTAGATCAACAGTTACTAGGCTGGATAATAGATCAAGAAACCAAATTTCAAATGTGGATTTAATTGCTGGAAAGTATGATAAAATAGATGAAAAATCAGATAAGAATGAAAAACAGAAAAAGGAGAAAAGAGAGAAAAAGAAAAGAAGGAAAAATAAAAGAAAAAAATAAGTTTTTGTTTTATTTGAAGATTTCCTTTTATTAATAAAAATTATTTTTCATGTTTTTCAAGATTGTTGTTATTATTATTCAGATCATAATTTTTATTTGAAATGAGATTGAGAAATTTTTTACAAGTAAAAAGAGTGTTTTAAATATTCATGAAAATAGCACAAAATCGAAAATACTCCAAAATTTTAAAACCACTTAAAAACACTTTTTTATACAAATTCTAAAAAAAAACGGAGTGTCAAGAGATAAATGTTGATGATAAAATAACAATTTTACTTTAAAATATTTATTTTTTTTTGAATTTTATACTATAAACCATCTCGGAAGAGTTTTTAATACCTTTTGATTATATTTGAGTATATTATTACTTATTAGGGTAAGTGTCTACTTTTGTGTATACTAGGGTATTTGGTTGAGTTGGGTTAGAGTAGGGGTATATTGGGATAGATTAAATCAATTTCTCTTTGGGGTAGAAAGTTAAATCATGTTTGGATTGGGTTGTCTTGGGTTTGGTACGTATATTGAACAATTAGATATTACTCGGGATATTTTTGGATTGAAACATAAGATTCTCAAAATTATGAGTAATGATACATTATTAGAAATTGTCTTAACAAAGACATCTTCTATCATTTAGTTAAAACCCTCTAGCAATGATCAGAAATATTACACTCATCTAAGATACCAATTCCTTTCACACAATAATGCGTTGAATACTATTCCCCAAAATTTGCCTTTTTTTGAATTTTTACATTTTTTCTAAAAAAAAAAAATTTGATACTACAAAAAATTCTAATTTTTCCATTAAACGGAGTATATTGACACTTAGAGACTCTTAGAAGTTGTTCAAAAGGTTTTTTTAGTGGTTAAAAAAATTTTGAGTATCTTTAATTTTTTACTAATTTCATGAATATTTGAGAGATTCAAGCAAAATTATTTTTTGATTTCTTAAAGTATAAATATATTAAGGTTTGTAATTTTTTTCATTTATTTTCTGATCAGAAATTTTTATTCAAAAAAAAAATTTAAAAGTATCTTATTCCAAGTACCATCAGACATTATCGGAGATTGATAGCTGAAAAATGATAGAAAACCAATAAAAACTTCCTTTTGAGGAAATCAAAAAAACTCAAAATATTAGGAGGAAAAAAAAAAAAAGTTTTTACACTTCAAATAAAATATTTAGCGTTATTATTAAACTTATATTACTTTTTTTTGATGGCTTTTCTTTGGATTGATTTATACTAATCACTGAAAAAATATTTTTTTTCTACATTCAAAGCATATTTATTTACAAGTCTTGTTAGTTTTTCTTTTTTTATTGATTCCCTAATTAAAGGTTTTTAAAAAATTCAAAAAAAAAAATACTGAATTTATTTTTAATTTTATTAAAATAGAAGTTATTTTCTCGCTTCATTCATAACTAAAATCTAAAATTTATTATTATAATAAATTATTAATTAATAAAAAATTTGCAAGATTTTTAATTACTTTTCTTTATTCTTTTTTTTTTTTTTTCTATTTCTTTTTTTAGTTTTTTTTTTAGTTTGGCTTAATTGCTTTTTTAATAGATCTTGATCAATATTTTTTCTAGATTCTTGTATAACAAGATACGGTTGATTTGTTTGTTTTTGAAAATTTTTCATTATCTGGGTTGAGCCCAAAGGAGTATCGTGTCTGTTAGAAAAGGTTATTCTTTTTTTTTGTTCTTTTTGTCTTTTAATTTTTTCTTGTTTTTTCCAGCCACCGGGTTTGTTATGAAACGCCCTTGCCATTTCTTTATATGCGCCCTTTTCATCAAGCTTTTCTCCGTCTGAATCAAAATATTCAATTTTAAATGGATTCAATTTAATTTCTTTATTAATTCTATTTCTAATCTCTTCTTCTTCCTGAATTTTTCTTGATCCCTTTCTTTCTCTGTCTCTGTCTCTGTCCCTATCTCTTGTTCTCCATCTGTTTCCTCTTGACAAATCGTCATCATTTTCAGAATATCTATTTACTGATTTTGATATTATTTGTTGAATTTCTTCATTATCTTGTGTAATTTCTTCCATTTTTTGAATATTCTGTTTGAGTTCTCCTCGATTTCTTAAGAGTCTTAAAACGCCCCCTAATCCTTTTCCAATTAACGGATCCGTTTTTTTTTTAATTTTTGTCCAAATATCTTGATTTGGATCTTGATTTTTTTTTAGAGTTTCAGTTTTTTCTTTAACTTCTCCTTCTTCACCGGCTTCCCCTTCTTCTTCTTCTTCTTTAATAATTTCCATTTTATTTTCTTTTCCTAGATGTTGGTTGGCTTTTTCAATTTTTATTTCAGGAATATTCTTTTCCTTTTCTTTTTCAATTTTAATTTGATTATTATTAAATTCATTTTCGTTTTCACTTTTATCATCATCGTTGTTGTTTTCATCGTCATCGTCGTCGTCGTCATCATCATCATCATCATCATCGCTCTCGTCTTTATTTAAAATCATTTCATGTGCATTAATAAATTCTGTAGTATCATTCATTACAAAAAATTCTCCATCTTCGTCTTGATCTTCATCTTCATCTTCATCATCACCTTCATCATTTTCAGATTTTTCAATTTTAATTTTGGTATCATTATTTTTCTTTTTGTTTCTAATTTCATTAATTCTATTTAAAACATTATTGATTTTACTTGTATTCATTTGGGATATATTTTTAACACTTTGGATTTTTTTTAAATTGTCCTGTTTTTCCCAATCTCTTTCTTGAAAATAAATATTTGATTTTTCTTGTGCGCGTTGAAGAGCTATATTGAACCCATTTTTTCTTGAATTTAATTTGTTTGATTTTGTTTTTTCATTTCGGAAATTTAATGCATCCTTTTGTTGATTTACATTTACTCTTGATCCATGATTTTGATCTTTTTCTTTTTCATTTTCATTTTCATTTCGATTTCCATTCCCATTGCCACTACTTTCGTTATTTTGTTGATCCTTTGAAAAGACAAGTAAATCTTGAACAGAAAAACCTTTTTTTTTATTTTTCTGAAAATTTTTCCCAATCCTTCTTTGTTTAAACAATGATCGACCCTGAGAGGTTTTATTTTCAAGTATAGTCCTTTTTCTGGATTCCAGTTTTGACAATAACTTTCCTTTGTGTCGTAAAGATCTTGCTTTCGACAGCTTTGATGATAAACCCATGTTTTTTTTTTTTAATAAATTCCTTTCAAGTCTTTTTATGTTTTTTTTCCGGCCAAGTTTTTTATTTTCGATCATTTCTTCATTAATTACAAAAGTTTCTTTTTCTGGATCGTCGTATTGAGATAAAATGCTTGATTTTTTGCCAGTGCTTTGCTCTTTAAAGGCATCGTATGCCTTAGTTTCTTGTCTGAGTTTTCGATTTCTTGCAAATGTTTTTTTTTCTTTTAAAAATTGGCTTTCTAATTCATCCTTCTCTTCTTGCACTAATTCCCCTGCTTTGTTTAAAAGTGGAACATCAGTTAAAGTTAAGACAACACTTTCTCCTTCTTCTAAATTTTCGACGTTATGTGTCACCTTCATTCCAACTAAATTTGATTTGATCTCTTTTTTTGTAGTGTTGAGGATCCTGTCGATTTGATCTTCTTCGTTATGCTTTTTCTTGTGTTTGCTTTTCTTTTTCTTTTTGTGTTTTTTTTTTTTTTTTTTTTTTGTTTTCTTCATCAAATTTCCAATCAGAGTTCTTTTCAGAGATCTTGTCTGCTTTCTTCACCAGACTTTTTTCCATTTTTAACATCTGTTTTTGTTTTTTTTTTAATTCCCTCAGCTCTGCTTCCCTTGACTTTTGCAACCATTCCTCCGTGTTTTTTCGGCTCTTTGCCCGAGAGCCCTTTGTTACTGGCTTTGTAGACAGTATTTTGCTCTTTTTAGGGATCTCTATCGTTGTCTCAGATTCTTTATTAATTGTTTTAATAACATCAGGAAGTGGATTCTTTTCGTTCATCATTAAAACAATAACAATTTTAAAATAAAAAAATGATAAATCTAAATTTTTATTTTTGTATTTTATTCACAGTTTGTAACCAACTTATTTATTATTTGGATTTTATTGACACTCGCTGAACTGGGTTAAGTTAAAAACAGTTTACAAACTCAATCAATATATAGTTATTGATTAATTGTTTGAATGATTTTTTCTTGGAAATGCACAATTATAGATTTTGATAAACGTTCTTATAAGGACTGTTTTGAAGACGAAACGAAAAAACTAAGATCAAAGACTTGTTTACAGTCTAAATTATTTTCAAAATAAAGTAACAACAATCATCTATTTATAATAATCTTAGCTTGAGAAAATATAACTTTTAATAATAATGTATGATTTTACCATTGGAAATACTTTATTGTTGTTAATAAACTGTTACAGTCATGTTAAACCACTGATACAAATTAAAACTTGTTTTCTTTTTTCTATAAGACTTGTGCATTTATTTTTCAAAGAAACTGACAACCAATAAAGAGTAAATATGATCTAGGCTTTAAAAGGTTCTCTACTTTTCAAAAATAATTTTCAAAAATGAACAGAGCATCAAAGAGGAAAGTTTTTTCTTGAAGAAATTGATCCAATTTTTGAGAAAATTTGAAAATAAAAAAAAAATCAATTAGTAAACAAAAAATATGAAAAAATACAAAAATTGTTGAAACAAATTCAAATTTCTAATTACGGCTTTTCCAATACTAGCGTGAAATTTTTTAAAAATCTAGATCCCAAACAAAATCGGTTTTTGAAAATATTTCACAGTAGCTTTGGATAGACTGTAACAAATTTCCAATAAAATATAAAAGAATGAACATCTAAAAATTATTTTAAACTTGGTTTTACAATTATATATCAACTTTGATATTATATTGAAATAAAAAGAAGAAGAAAAATTTGAGTTGAATTTTAAGCACCCATCTAATAAACATCAAATTATTTAATATTTTTGAAAAAAGTTAAATAAAATTTATTTTAACCAAAGAAAAAGGAGTGTTTACAAAAATCCAAGTGTTCTGAACATAAAACCAATTATTATATTAAAACTATGTTTTTTTTTTTTATTATTTCTTTACCCAATGTAATATCCAATTGTAAGCCCTGATTTTAGAATAATTTCGAAGGATTAATTCATATATATTTTATTGAAAATTTGTTAATTAGAAATTAGATTTTTTTTCAACAATTTTTGTATTTTTTCATATTTTTTGTTTACTAATTGATTTTTTTTTTATTTTCAAATTTTCTCAAAAATTGGATCAATTTCTTCAAGAAAAAACTTTCCTCTTTGATGCTCTGTTCATTTTTGAAAATTATTTTTGAAAAGTAGAGAACCTTAAAAAGCCAAGATCATATTTACTCTTTATTGATTGTCAGTTTCTTTGAAAAATAAATGCACAAGTCTTATACAAAAAAACAAATAGTTTTTTAATGTTTATCAGTGGTTATCTATGTTTATATAGGTTATTTTGATAATATAAATTTAAAATAATTTTAAAATTTTATGCATAGAACCAGATCAATAAAATAATGGTAAACATGGTATTCAATTTTGAAACTCAAATAAATCGTAATTTTTTGGTATATTAGAATTTTCTTTAATGGTTATTGAATCTTTTTAAACCAACTTTGTTTAAAATTTTGATGAGTTTTTGAATTAATGCAGCTATAAAGGAGATTTAAAATATAATTTTTGATTTGATTGAAAATAATATAATTTATTATACTTTAAAGTTAATTTGTCCCTTCTTTTAATTGATTTTAATTTATATTTTGGTAAGGATTCCAATTTTAATTTGGGTTGAAATTATTCTCTTTATTTCACTTTTTTCCCAAATAATAACTAATTTTTTTTTGGAAAGAATGTTATAATATTTTTACTGTTAACAAAAGATGGCTACAAAACAAAAAAAATATGGAAAAATTTGTTTTATTCTGAAATAAACAATTTTTTTTAAATCGAAAATATTTCAGTATTTGGATTTTTATACAAGAATTAAATATTTTTAATCATGATCATTTGAAACTTTTTTTTTTCAGATTTTAATTATTTCAAACAATATAAGTTTAATTTTGTAATATTTTTTTTCCAAAATAAACTATCTGAGTACGGACCAAATTCAGGGTTAGTGACTAAACTCTTAATATATAAATGTTAAAATTTACCTCAAAGAAAATTCAAATAAGTTAAAAATCATTTTAATTTTGATATTTTTAATCTATTAATATTTATTGTTATTTTTAAATAGTCAAAATTAACCCTGATTTTATTTTTTTTATTATAAATAAAAAGATATTTTAATTTTTAATTAACCATTCTGGAAAAAAATAGGTTAAACAGGGTAAAAATGTGAAACATGGTTTTTAATCATAAACATTACTAGAACACGAAAATGAAAAGTAAGATCAATTAATAAAAGAATAAAGAAATAAATTAAGACAAAATGAATGATTCAACATAATAACAGTTTTTTTGATACAATCCTTTTGGAAAAGTTTTTCTTTGAAAGATCAATTATTAAAAATTTATTCAAAAAATTGACAATTTTTGGGATCTCCATAACCAGATGAACAATTTCGATATGAAAGTAGATTTAATTTTTATTTGAAGATTAGATTGAAAATAATATTATAAATCTATTATTTGAAGTTGATTTGCTTCTTCTTTAAGTTATTTTTACTTTTTTTTTTGCGGTAATGTTCCTATGAAAAATCGTGTTGAATTTTTTATCCATGTTTCAGTTGTTTTTCCAAATAGTAACAATAGTTATTTTCGGATTTTATCAAAATTAATGATATTTAAGTTTATCGGGTGAACTGCTGGACAATGTAACATTCACCATCGTGATTGTTTCAACTCTGTATGTTTATCAATAATAAGCCTTTTAAAGTTGTACACTAACAATAACAGAAAAAGTTTTAAATTTATATTAACCATTTAACTTTTAAGTTGTTTTAAAAAATTCAAATAATGATAAATTTGATCTCTAGAAATTCAAAGCAAACTATCCAAATATAAACCCTTCGTCTTATAGTTTGTATTATTGACAAGATCTAATTTATTCCATTTATTTTAACCAATTCAAAAATAAATTCCTATTTCATTTCGATAATATTAATTTCGGTAAAGACATATTAACTAGAATTCCTTTTATACCTTATCTTTAAAATTTAAAATTTGAATTATGAACGCAAAGCTTTAATCCAATAAAAAAGAAAACCGAATCGAACTGTTACTTTCACATTAAAAATTTAAAGACCGAGCATACATAAAAAACACTATATGTGTAATTTTCGTGTTTGAGACAAACAAACAGAATTACTATTTTTTAGGTAAAATGCAAAACAAAATAATTTATTTTTCATATTTTATACAAAATAATTTCTTATGTCTATAATACTATATATATATTTAATAATATTTGTTTTTTTTTGATGATTTATTATTTCTTATAATAAAAATAGCAACAAAAACTAATTGAATAATAATAATTACCCACCCCAAACTAATGCCTTGCTGTTGTACACCTTCACTAAGTTTAATTGTTTCATCCTTTATTGAACCAACTATACCGAAAGTTGCCATATGTGATATTCGGAGATAATTCGATAAATCGTCTACATTTTGTCGAAATGCTAAGATGGATGCATCAACTTCATGCTGATCTTTTGTAATTTCAGAAATATATTGTGTTAGTTCTACCTCTATTTGGCTTTTCAAAATGAAAATATCATGTGAATTTTGTTTGGCAAATCTATAAATTATCAAGGAGTAAATTAAATGAAAAATTTAAGTATAATATAGATAATGAATGAACACACGAGAGTATTTGTATAAAGAGAAGTTTTGAAATTTTTAATTGATAATTTTAAATTTTAAGAAGAAAAAAATTGAAAAAATGTTTTTTTACAATTGTAAATTATTTAAAAATTTTTCAATTGAATAAAGGTGTTCATGAGCTTCTGTAAATTTGTCTACTTTAAGAGACAAAAATTCAGTTTGAGTAAGTAATTTATTATATTGAGTTTGTAGATTATAAAATTGAATAATATCAATTCCAAATATTGTTTCCCCATTAGTGCCACAATTTTCATCATCATTACAATTATTGTGATTAACATTATTGTTCCCATTTTGATTATTTTCTTGTTGTCGTTGATCTTTGTTTTCAAAATATGTTGATATATTTAAATCTTGAACAAAAAAAGTTCTTAAACGGTGGTTATCAATATTTTCTTTTGTTTCAGCTATTAAGGAGAAATTCATAGAAAGGAGAGAGGTGGGTGAGTGGATATTTGTGTACGTGTGTGCGTGTATGTGTGTGAAAAATTATGAAAAGAGAACTTTGAAAAGTTTGGGTAGTAATTATAAAAATTGAAAACTAAATATTTTTTAAAAAATTCAATTACCTGAAAACCCAAAATAAAAACCAGTTGGTAAATTAATATCGGAAATTGTGGAACATTCAGCCCAATGGTTGTTTTTATCTAGATCATAAAAAACCTAAGATTAATGATAAAGAATGAATATATTCATAAAATAAAAAGTTTTGTATTAGAAAATTATCAAAATGTTAAAAAATTAGAATATGAATTTGAATTGCTGAAGTTAAATCAATTGGTCTTTTCCTGTAAACGTATCTATTCATCTAACACAATTTATTACCTGGTGAAATATTGATTTCTCTGATAAATTAATTATGGATATTCATGTCTTTTTGGAACTGAAAACGCACATTTTTGAGGAAAAAAAACATGCGATATCACTCAAATCGTTGCACTTTATAAATATATTTTATCGATAAAGTTCCAAATTAAATGCTTAATAAAGCAATCTATTCCTCATTTGATCTAAATTTTTTCAAATATTTAGATTTTTGTATTAAAAAAAATTATGGTGGCGATCCAGAAATTTTCGATATAAAAAGAAACAACAAATAATCCATTCAACACTTGGGGTGCAAAAAAAAAACTTTTTTAATTAAGTTTTTCCCTTTTTTTTATTATTTTTTTGATTTTCTTTTATTTATTTCTCTTCTTTCTTGATTTTCTTGTCTTCACTTAAAAATAAAATTTATTTCTTTTTTTTTTTTTTTTATTGTTGAAAAAGTGTAAATAACACTCTTTTCGCCCTTCTACTTAAATTCACTTTCAGAAATTTAAGCGTAAAATCATAGATTTCACAATTATTAATTAATGAAAATAATTTCAAACCATCAAATTTATTTCTTTTCATTTTTTAAAGAAAAGACATCCTATTAGTTATAATCTTGCCTACATTATATATCGGATAAAAAGCCTCTAAAAAAAAAAATTATGGTTTCGGGAAGTGCCGTAAAGTGTCTTTACTTTTTTGAATTTTTGAAATGAAAAGAAAATTTAATTAATTTTCTTTTCATTTCAATAAGTAAAAAAAACCATTAAGCGATTTTCCAGAATTCAAAAGAATAGAGTAAAATCAAAGATTTAATAGCAATTCTTTTAAATTTTGGAAAAGTTAATAGCAGTTTTCTAGAGTTTTTCTGATTTATCTAACGAAAACCTATTGATTTTCGTTAGATTTTTTTTACTTTTTGAAATAAACAGAAAATTTTAATAAATTTTCGGTTTATTTCAAAAAGTAAAAAAAACCTAGAACACTTCACAAATAAAATAAAAAACCTCAAAAAAATATTCCGAAAATCTATTGATTTTCCAAATAAACAGAAAACTCAAGAAAAGCTAAAGTCGGTTTTTTTTAATTTGGGTAATAAACCGAAAATTAAATAATTTTCGGTTTATGTTTCAAATTAAAAAAAACATAAAAGCAAACAGGAAGACAATTTTGTTGGATCGCTTCTCTTCAATAATGAAAAAATAATAAAATAAAAGCAACACTTTTTCAAAAAAATATTTTTCCTCATTTTTGGTTGAAAGGAATGTTGCTATTTTTTAATGGAATTAACAATACACCACATATTTAACCCAATTTTTGAGATTCCTAATTTCGCTGAATAGAAAATAATTGATACTTAAAAAGAATTATTCAAAAAAAATTTCTTTGATAATCGGAAGAAATCACACAACTCATCGTTTTAACCTTTTTTTTACCTTTTTATCTTTGAAATTTTTGTTCATGTAGAAAAAGTTAAAGTAACTAAGAAAAAATACGGTAATATCTATTTGTCGAACCATAATTATTTGGATATGATTATAATTCTTACCATAAAAAAAAAGGAAGAACTAATTTTTTTTAGAGTAACTTGATCATTTGATACTTTCCACACAAAAGTCCCAAAAGAGATATTCTTTATATTTTGACAGAAAATTTGTTTTTTAAGTTAAATAAAAATAAAAAATTAATTATAACTTACTTGTATTTGATTATTAGAATATACTACTCGAATTTTTCTTAGTCCTTCATTTCTCATTTTTATTTTACATGCATCTGAAATTATATTTGCTCCATTTGTACGTTGGTTGGATTCTTTTTTGCCACCCCCTATCATTATTTGAATGTGCTCCTACAATTATACAAGAAAGAACAATAGTTTAATATTTAGACCATTATTAATTTTTTTCAATATTTATAATAATTTTCTTATTAAGAATGTAAATGCAAATGTAAAAGTTTATGAATATGTATATTTCATGGATTAAAATAGAATAAATACCAATAAATGTATATTTTTACCAACTTAATTCTTTAATATTTGTTTTGTTCTGTAAAAATATTTTATAAGAAGAAATATATATATATATATATATATATATATATATAAACTTTGTTTTTATCAAGGGTGATTAGCAGAATTTTTCAAATATCAATTATTGTTTATATTTGACCTTTTGAAAAATAAATAAGAAATAAGTGGAATAATATAGATCAGAGAATGATTTGATTCATATGGAAGTAAATCTAATCAATCAATATATTTTCTTAAAAATTGAAAAATTAAAATTCTGAGAGAACCCTATTGAGAAAAACACCAATGCTCATTTTGATCTTTAATTGAAGATCCAAAGAAAATACCAATAAAAATTCATAAACTATTTCTCACCAATCTTTTTTACTTTACCAATAACATTAGAATAACGTGTTTTTACCTTAGTCTCTAAAGATCTTGAAATAAACAAAAAAATTTCCAAATATCAATTATTGTTTATATTTGACCTATAATACAAATGGGAGAATAATTTGATTCATGTTAAGGGACTAGTCTCTATTAATTTTTTTTTTTGAACAATAACTAAATAAGGAATACTTATCTTGAAATATGTTTAGAATTGAAAATAGACAGGTTTTTTCAATGTTAGAACTTTGAGTTCTTGTTTTTTTAAAATTATACAATTCTGTCAAAAAAAGTGATTTTTATAAAAATTTTTTTTTGAAAAAAGATCTTTTAACGGATGAGAATTTTTTAATTAATTTTGGATTTAATTATTTTATCAAAAATAATAGTTATTCTCTTTTTTAAAAACGAAAAAATAATTTATAACTAGTGAATATTTTCTCTTTCACTTCTGTTCATCCAACTTGACTCTATAAATAACTCAATTTGTTTTATCAATAATTACTTTTTTAAAAAATAGTTCTTATTCTTTTCTTTGATTTTTTTTGACTCTGACAAAAACTTTTGGAATGATAATTTGGGAATACTTTAAAAAACTTCAAATTCAACAAAAACAAAAGAATGTAAACTCAAAAAGTAGATTCATGAAAAAAAAGAATGGTACAAGAAAAGAAAGAAAATCTTTTATTAAGAGTAAAGCATATATTGTATATTTTTTTCGAATTAAACTGTTTTTTCATGCAAATCCAAAAAAACCCTTTCAGGTTTATTTTTCAAACTATTTTTTGTACGCCTTCCACAAACATAACAAGGTTTTGCTTTCTTGCTCATATTTTTTTTTATTTTTTGTATTTTTGCGAAAAGTTGAAAAAAAGCAACTTTCAAAAAAGTAAAAAAAAGGAAAAATTTTTTATTTCTATAAAAACAAAAACTAAATTTAATGAATGTCATTTATCGAGATTTCATTAATATACTAAGAAGTTTTTCACTTTGATTTCAAATCTATGTAATTGGCAAAAAAATTCTAAATCTCTATTAAACTTACCTAAAAAAATTTAATATAGACTAGTCCCTTATGTAAATCTAATCTATCTTTATATTTTCTTAAAAAATGAAAAACAAAAATTCTTTTTTTTTTATTTTGAAGGAAGAAAATTAATTTCCTCTTGCAGCCGTTAGGTTTTTTTTAATTGCTTAAATTAAAAAAAACCTACGTTAGCTTTTCTTGAGTTTTATGTTTATTTGTAAAATCAAAAAAACCTAGAACACTTCACAAATAAAATAGGAAACCTCAAAAAAAACTAGAAAACTTTACAAATAAAAAGGAAAACGTCAAAAAAAGATACAAAACTTAACAAATAAAATAGAAAACTTCAAGAAAACCTAAGCACTCTACGTCACTCTACGACACAACTGTTTGTTTATATTGTTATTATAATTAATAATTTTTATATATTCCTGAGATTTCCATCAAGAACTATTTATTATTAAGTTTTTTCCCAGCTGGTTTAGATTTTGATTTAATAATTATAAGTTTTCTATTTCCCAATTAATATTTTCATTTTTTTTTTTTTAGAAAATCTTAATTTTTATGATAATTTGTTCAAAACCAAGAAGTTCTATTTTTTTTTTTTTTTTTTTTTTTATTATCATGGCTTTTTATTTACAGAAAGTCCATATTATTATTATTACGACTCGGTTTATTATTATGAATTATTATATATTTTTTATTTATTATTTTTTTGAATTTATTATTAAGATCCAAATCCCCAACAAATATAACATCATGAAATTAATATTGAGTCATCAGTTTAAATAAAAAATTTTGAAATTCCTGGAATTTTTTATTTCTTCTGTAAACATTGATAATAATTGAGTAACATAAATTTGTTCCCATGGAATCTCAATCCCGAATTTTAAAATTCTTTTAGGAAATCATTCAAATATTTGTTAAAAAATAATTAATAAGCCCACCCTTGTTATTATGTTTACTATCGGATTTTGTTTTTCATTATTGGATTATTATTAATTAAAAAATGTTTCTGTGATATTTTTTATTCTTGAATTAAACAGAAGTCAACTTTGTAGTTTAATAAAAAAAATTTTCTTTTATAGATTTATTTAATCCTCTAATATTGAAGCTTTTTATATTTAAATAAACTAAATTCTTATTTTGAAATTCACATCTCTTTTCTCATAGTAACAATTTTTTTTTTGAAAGATATTTATTTGGGAATTCATAAATTTTTAAATTTATTGGGGTATGAATAGAATCTTGACTTTTTATTAATACAAGGATCAGGTTTAATTTAAAAGTGTAAAAAATGGTGTCTTAATTTTGGTATTTTTCTACAATATTAAAAAAGATATTTTTCGGCTTTAAAGTTTTCAAATAGGTAAAGCAAGCTTTAAATTTGTCTCAAAGTGCAGATTATTTTCTACAATTCTTTGGGTTTTTTTACAAATTCAAGCCTACATTTTAATTGATAAGATCAACCCTTATTACTATTTTACTAATAGAGTTTTGAGAGATCTTTAAGGTTTACAACCCTGAAATTTGAAAAAAGATTATCTTGTGTCTGGTGTCGTGGATTGTTAATTTGGTTCTTAGCTGATCGATCTTGTGCTTGGGTTGGGTTTTGAGAGTGGTTCAAAATGTCAATTTTTGGCAATTTTTTTTTTTTTCTGAAATCGGAATTGAGGAGTGTAAGACTAATAGATTGATAGGTGTTCAAGAACAAATTTTAGTTTTTTGGGTTGAAGAAAAAAATTTTCATTTATTTTTTGTCAATTAACTAAATGAAAAAAAAAATTTTTTTAAAAGCTCGAAATAAAAGCAAACCTAATTAAAAATTTCAATCAACAACCCACAAACCACATTTTTTTATAACTTAAGCCCCATCCAATAAATTAGTCTTACACTCCTCAATTCCGATTTCAGAAAAAAAAAAAATAAATTGTCAAAAATTGACATTTTGAACCACTCTCAAAACCCAACCCAAGCACAAGATCGATCAGCTAAGAACCAAATTAACAAGTGATCTACAAATTACACAAAATAATCTTTTTTCAGATTTCAGGAATTGTAAACCTTAAGCAATGGAGAACTAAAGTGACTTAGATTAATATCAACACAGTTTAATTTTAGACCTCTTTGTGGTAGTCACTAATTCCTTAAAGTGGGTATTTTTCGAAAGCACAAGAAAAAAGTCGAAATTCAATAAAACAATTAATTGATCGATCCTGTTGATTTGTTCTGTAAAATTCAAACCTTAAATCGATTACCCTTCCTGACAAAAGAAAGGGTGGGATTTTTTGAAAGAGTTTGAGTATACCTCTTCATCTGCCTTTGAGATAAGAGGAAATTTTAATGTTACATTTTTATTATTATGGCTAGTAACTCCCATCTTCAACACCGTTTTTATTCAACCAATCAATTCAAGAAACAAAAAGGGGTGTGTTTCTTTTTTTTTTTTTGACATTTTCAAGGGAACACACAATACCCCAATAGAAAATCGTATTTTTTTCAAAACAAGATGGTCTGTGAATAATTTAACAAGAAATTAAAACAAAAAAAATAAATCAAGTAAAAACAAAAAGTTTACTTGTCCTTCTGTTGGGTTCGTTCTTAAAAATACACCCAAACCTGTAAATTTATTTTGAGATCCAAAAAGAGCATATTCTTGAGTCCGATCTGAAGCATACCAAAAGGCCAGTCCTTCACCCCCCTTATCTGTTTCCCCCATAATCATAAATTCAAAAATTGCTTCCCATGTTGAAAATTGGTTGACCTTTTTGTTTTTTTATGAATTATTGTCAAGGGTGTTTTTTTTAATTATCAAAAGAAAGAAATTCAAAGAGAGAAGAGGGTTTTTGGTTTTTTGTTTTACATTTTGTCCCCAAATTGATCCTTTACTGTTTCTTGTTGCTGGTGTTAAAATCAACCATTCGCTCGTTGGGTTTGTGGAACCAAGTGTATTATATGAAAACTCAGATGCTCTGAAAGGCGGAAAAAAATCGTGTTGTGATTTGTTGTCCACCAACAGAAAAACTAAGAAACTCAAAAATAAAAATGAAAAAGACAAAGTTTGCATCGAAAAAATGTTTTTCAATTATTCCCACACTCCAAGAAGAGTATTGAAATTGAAAACACCTTTTTTAATTCATAATACGTTTTTTTGTTGAAATGGATTCGAATTTTGGAAGCCATTAAAAGATCAATATGAACAACTTTCATTTCATAGTTTTTATAAGTCAAACTTTGAAAAATATGTAATTTAAACAAATTTCCACTTTTTAGATTAGGTTTTCATAAAACTGTCTAGGTTTGTGAAAAATTACAAACATTTTCTTTTGGATGACTGGGAATAATTTCCATTAAATCCAAAAATTTTAGCATTTTTAAATTCAATTTTTTACCCTTTTTTGGCTTTAAAAAACTTGGATTATGTATTGGAAATTTGAAAAAATCTGAAAGAATATCAGAGACTGAAATCTTACAAACTTTCAGGGTAAAAGTACCAAAAAGTCTCGAAATTATTTAAATGGGTTATAAGATTATTATTGTATAATATCACTCTTCATTTCTCCAAAAATAGAATCAAGTGTTTTTCACAAAGAAATTCTAATTGGTTATATAAGTTTGAAACAAATCCTTTTGTTGATTAGAAAAATAAAACAATCATTATAATTATCGAATAAGGTATTTTCTAAAAAGTTGGTCATACTTTTTCTACATTTATAATAGAAATCTTTTTTAGGTGGTAGATTAGTGATGATTTATTTATTTATATTAAACTATTAATATTGATTGAGTCAAAACTCCTGTTGTTATTTCTAAATATGTTTATCAAAAAATTTCCAAGATGTGAAAAAAAAAACATAGCACTTTTTTTGGAAATATCAATGTACTAACAATTTCAATAAAAACTGGAAATCTGACGAGTGGTAACCCATTTTTTAAAAAATAAAATATAGTAATAATTTTTTTCATTCCATTCAAATTTTTGCTGAGATTAAACCTCTTCTGAAAATCATTCTTTATTTTTTGAGAAAAAAATAATTAACGATTTTTATCCC
The DNA here is from genome assembly GCA_027625915.1 of Anaeramoeba flamelloides. Taxonomy (NCBI): domain Eukaryota; family Anaeramoebidae; genus Anaeramoeba; species Anaeramoeba flamelloides. The sequence goes on along the minus strand of JANTQA010000032.1, from coordinate 1,220,602 downwards.
TTAATTAGATAATAATAAAGCAAGATAGAAATTTTCTAGAATCTTGTATTTGATGATAATGAAATATGAACAAAAAATAAATGGATTATTATATGAATCAAAATTATAATTATTGAATATGTTTTTTTATGGTTAAATAATTATATTGAAGATTGGGTATATCAAAGATATTTTAAGATCTTCTTACCACTCTTTTTTGAATTTGTTTTTTTTTTTTTTAATTATTATAACTATACCCACTTTCTTCATCATTTAATATATTTCTTTACACTTTTACTGGCTTTTGAGAACAATTAAATATAAAAATAAATACTTAAAACGAATAAAATGATTGATTCAATGGACAAGAAGAATTCACTCATTAATGGGATAGTTCAATATGTTGGTATTTTAATAAACAATTAATAAAATACAATAAAAAAATTGGCAGCTTTTTGAACTATGTGAATAAAAGTAAAGTTAAAATCTGCCAAAGGGGAAATTCTTTTTTTATGGTTGTTTGGTGACCTTCTAAGATTGATAAATATGGTTATTTCATTATGAAACAACATTTTATATTCTAAATTAATTGTCACCTGACCAATTTCAGAAAAAAACAATACCCATCTTATTATATTTTTCCAAACGAAATATTAAAACAATATTAAAGTTACCCAGTATAAATTTCTCTTTAATTCATATATTCCCCCAAAAAAAAAACATAATAATAAAAATCGATGTTTCCAGATGAATGAAATAAACATTACAAAAAAATATATTACTTAACTAGTTGAAATTTTAACCAAAAATTATTAAATGGTTAAATTGTTAGAGACCCTCAATTAGTTGTATGTGGTTTTTCTATTTAAGTAACTCATTTTTAATATTTTTCGTAATTATTAAAAAAAAAATACCCCAATCTAACGAAACAGATTAAGAAACTTGAAAAAAGAAAATGAAAAGAATGAAACAGAAAAGATAAAAATATTTTTTGGAAAATCAAAATTATTTCGATATTGAATACAATTCAAGAACGATTATATTTTAAATTATTGTAATTGATTAAATAATAATGAAATTAAGTTAAAAAATTCACATAAAAAACCAAGTATTTTATTATTGTTTCATTTGCTTTCATTCGGTTTCCTTTTTTTCGATTCAAAAAATATTTTTGAGTTTTTTTTTTTTTATTAAAAATCGAAAAAAATAACAATAATCGAATGTGGAGTTTCTAATTTGGTAGGAAAAGTATTGACGATCATAAATAGTGATGTGAAATTAACTTATTCTTATATAATGTTGTATTGTACAGGGATGCATTTCGGCTGGTTACACAAAGAATTCTTGTATTATAATCAACTTCAATAAGGTATTTTACAAACAGCTGATATTATGGTGGCAATATACAAAATTCAAATATAATCAACAATAAGGAAACAACCAACAACCCATTACAGGCCCAGGGTACAAAACTGAACTTTTTTATATATAATTTTTTTATATTTTTTTTTAATCTCTTTTATTTGGGAACCGGGAATAAAAAGTAAAATATGCCACTGCTGCAAAAAAAGGGTTGATGGTGTAGACCAGTTCATCTGGAAATGTGTAAAATATGAAGAAAACCAGAAAATACTGGAAAAATGAGCTCAAAAAAGTCAAATTTTTTGACTTTAGTATAATTAACAGAGAGAATAATGATGAGTTGTTCAGAAAAATGAATACAAAAGAAATATACGACATCACGAAAGAATATTTTCTGACTAATATGACCCAACACGCTCTTAGAAAAAATGAATTAAAATCTAGGTCTATAAAGCAAGTTATTCAACTCACCAGAAACATATTTCTTCATAATACTACCACTATTTTTATATCTTAATTTTTTTTCCACTCTATATTTTTTATTCTTTTTTTCAGAAAACTAAATTGAGTTTCAAATACTTCTAATGACTGTAATTAAAAGATACATTTGACTACTCTTTGATTTAGAAGTCACAAATTTAGTCACTTCAAAACTCTCTCTTTAACAGATTAAGAGCTCTTGAGCACTTAACCCTTGCCAATAAAGCCTTCTAATCCCTTTTATTTCTTGTTTTTCTTTCTCTTTTTCTTAAGTTTGTTTAAAAATATTTTTTTATTATCAATTTTTTTATAGAAAAGATACCTTCTATAAGTAATATTCTTTCCTACATGTAACTAGAAGAAAAAAAAATAAATAAATTTAAGGTTTAATATAAACCTGGATACTTTTGTTGAAAGGCCTTGTCTAATTAACAATCAGAACTAACTATATTTTTTTTTAAAATTATTGATAAAATAATAATATAATTAATATGACTTTTTCTTTTTAATTATTAAACTAAATTCAAAAAATAGGGGCCCAAATTTCGAGATCTCGTTCTAGAATCATTGGATTTCAATATGATGTTGGGCAGTTGATTAATGATGTAATTTAAATAAAATTTTCTACTTCATAATTTACTAACCAAACTTTTGACTGAAAAATTGGAAAAAAAAAAAAATTTTCAAACAATCAGATGACAATTTGATTTTTTTTTTGTTTGTTAGTTTCTTCAATCAAATAGTTTCAGATGTTAATTTTTCTTCAGTGATTTACATTTAATATTTTTACATGATGAAAAATTTCAATTTAATTCTCAATCAAATTACTCTTACAACCGAAAAAAAAATTCGATAATATCCAGATGTTGTAAAATTTTGGATGATTTTTTTTAGCCAAATTTTTGTACAAAAAAATGAAATAGATTTTTTTTCAACGTATAAAAATTTTTTAAAGAAGACACCTTGTTAGTATTTAATCTTCTGATGATTATCCATCAACTTCTAGTTTATTGATGATTATTTACAGGGTTCCTCATATAATTAGTTTAGTGAGTATAATTTGAAAAACTGGGCCCTTATTTTTCGAAAGTAGTTTACAATTTATTTCAAATCAAAGCTTGCAAAAATATGAAATTGTATTTTAATTGAATAAATTTTATTTTTTTTAAAATAATCTTGATGAATAAATATGTTGACATAACTCAACAAACTAAGAAGTCATTTATATATATATATATATATATATATAAATATGTGTGTGTGTGTGTATCTATGTATTTAAGTATTATCTCTGATCATTTTATTATTTTTCAAAAATTTCCAATTGAAAATATTAACAACAACCAGATTTTTTTTGTTCATTGTCTTGAACTTCTTTGCCAGAAGGTTTAACTTTATTACCGCCCATTTCTTCCTTTTGAATATCAATTTTTCCTTCTTTTACTGATTCGAAAACTTTTCTTGTACATGTATGGAATGCTTCTTCAATATTATCTGCTGTTTTGGCAGATGTTTCGAGATAGATCATATCATTTTCATCAGCAAATTGTTGTGCGACTTCTTTTGATACCTTTCTCCGATGCTCTAAATCAGATTTATTACCAATTAAAATCATTTGCATTTCTTGATTAGAATTTTCTTGAGCATCTTTTACCCAATAAGATAATGCTTCAAAAGAGTGAAGGCTAATTTATTATAACCGTTTTTTAAAAAATAAATCAATATAGATATATTTATCAGGTTTAGTTAAAAAAAAAATCCTTAGAAAAGTTTTTTTTTAACTTTTCTTAATTTTGATGGTGATTTCGGTTTAACTAACACAAAGCATTAATAAAAAAAAAAAAAAACAATTCAAAATGTATATTCTCAATTACAAGTATGATCGGATCTTCTGTGATTGAATTATGATTATTATTCAGTCAAACTGTTTCTTTTCTCGAAGTCTTTTTGGTTGACACTTCAAGTCGCCAAAAGAAATAGAATAGAATTGGTGAAAAATGATCCAAAACAAGAATTTTTTCCTTTTTTCTGATAAAAATTGTTTTTCAAATTTATTTTTGAATTGTGGACGATTGTTTTTTGATTTAAAACTCAATAATTGTTGTTTCAAAACTGGGTTAAAGGTATATTTTTACAAGAATTTGGGAGATTTTAAATTATCTGTCTTTTTGCAAAAATCGTCATTTGGGAACATGAAGTATTTGAATTTTTAAGAATAAGCTAATTCCAATAAAGTGGGGAAAATTTCTTTTAAAATATCTTTAATAAACTCAATCTTCAAAAAAGTGTTTAATATACAAAATCATTAACTACTATACATTGATTCTTGATAATATTTCAATTTTTTTATTAGCTATGGTATTACATAAATAAAAGATATTAAATTTTCTGATCTCAATTTTGTCTGATATTTTTTAGGGGTGAAAATTAGTATAGATTATTTTCTTTTTGATCAAAAAAATCATTTTCATAATTTGTCGAATCTCAACAAATTTTCAAATATAATTGCATACATATAAAAGTGTTTGATTGTTTAAAGAATCATTTTTACCCTTTAAATATTTCTAGTTTTTTATCGAAATTGGTCGTACATTGTTTTTACCAAAAAAAAGTAGCAATTGTTTTTTTTTCATTTTTTGGAAATATTTCATCCAAAATATTTTGAAATAAATACATTAGTCATTGGTTCAATTAGTATTAATATTAAACTTGATTTGGAATTGTCGATTAACGATTAAGTCCACTAACAAAGATGGTTTTTTATGAAATCTAAAAAAAAAATGCCCCGCTTTTTTGGAAATACCTTAGAGCATTATGATTGTAAAAATTTTTTTGAAATAGAAAAAAAAAATTTCGCAATCTTTATAAGTACCCAATACCAATTAAAAATCAATCCACAATGTGACATTAGGTTGATTTCTATAAAAATCAAACATGAAAATTAAAGAAATTTTTAGAAAAAAAGCGCCAAAGAGCGACACACAATTTATGATTTGAATGATTAGAATTACAATTTTGAAAACGAAAGTGTTGGTTTTGAGGTGTCGCTCTTTGGCGCTTTTTGAGATCTCTAAGATTTTTTTTTTCATTTTTTTCATTTCTCAAATGAGTTATTTTTATCTCAAGAATGTTACAAAATCCTTTACTTGGTCAAATTTAGAGAATTCCAAAATAACCAGAAATCAGATTAAATCGAATTAAATATATTGTTACTTAAAGAAAACAATTTGTTTCAAATTGAAGAAATCTGAACCCTTTGTATTTTTATATTATAAGAGTAATTTTTTTCAAAATTTGTTTTTTTGGAATTAAGAAACTCTTTTTCTTCGTTGAATTTTTTGTCAAAGAGATCTTGTAAACTTTTTTTTGGTAAATAAAATTTTTGCCAATGAGATCCTATGTGAATTGATTTTTTTCTCTTTTTAGTTATTTGAATTTTGTTAAACAAAAGAAGTTCAATTCCACAGTCCCCCTGTTTGGCGGCAAACTACTTTTTGGGTGTGGATCAAAATCATGATTTGTGACTATTCCCTTAATTGCGTTATCTTGTAAAAAAAAATAAAGGATTTACCTTGTGATATCAAAAACAACCAACGCACCAGAAGAGCCACGATAGTAAGAACGTGTGATGCTTCTATACTGCTCTTGACCAGCCTATTTTTTGAGAATTTTTAAAGAAAAGCAATTGGGATTCTTTAAAAATTAAAAATTTCGAAATTAAACATAAAAAAAAGAAAAAAAATTAAGAATTAAATACCGTATCCCAAATCCTCAAATTAATTGTGTTTCCCTCAATGTCAACAATGTGAGACTTGTAGCTAATACCTAATGTTGGTTCGGTGTTATCAAATTTTTGCTCGGTCAATTGTACAAGAATACAACTTTTTCCAACACCTATAATTATTATTGAACAATCAGTTTGTTTGGGAAAGTGTGGTGTGTTGTTTAAATAAGTCAATTTGATTGTGATTATCAAGGCTCTGATTATATAAAAAAAAAAAAAAAAAAAGGATTTCTCCAATTGTATTGAATTTAGAAAACATACCACTTTCCCCAATGATGATAAATTTAAACATATAGTCGTAAGCCCTTAAGAAAGAAAAGATAGATCATAAAATATCAAAACAAGAAATTTAATTCTCATAAAAGAAGGTTTAAAAAAGAAAAAGAAAAAAAAAAAAAGATAGAAAGTGAGTTGTTCTTTACATTTTGAAGAATTCGATTTATTTCAAAAAAAGAACACTTGTTTTTTGTGATTAATAATCCGAAAAAGTAAAAAATGTTTTGAATTTAAAAATGAATAAGAAAAAAATGACTTTTTCTTATTTTTTGTGGGTTGGATCGAAAATACGTGTATTGGTTTGTTTTTTCATTAACCCGATTAAATTTCTTCAAAATTAACCACTTGAATCTTCTTTATCAAGTATTTCTGGTTTAATAGGCAATTATAAAATTAATTTAAAACTTAAAAGTGAATGTTGAAAAATTATTAAACGCTTTGATAAGAAAAATTATAGACTTTCAAAATTTTGTATTTTTCCTGGAATTTTATCATTTCTTTTAAATTTTCCATTTAAGATTTCTTTTTGATTAATTCACAATAATGTCTGATAAAATAATTTTTTAATTAACTTTATAATTACTGTTAATAGTAAAATAACAAGATCAACATTATCCCTCAGCTTTCGAAAAAAAATTAACACATTCCAAAAATTACGATAAAACCATCAAAATCGCCAATCCTAAAAGGCGAAATTAAGAATATAAGTTGATTTAAGATTTTAAAATTTGAAATTTTACATCTATTTCAAAATCTAATTTTAGAAAGCCAAATGAAAATTTTATTCCATTTATTTTACAACAAATAGTAACTAGATTCAATATCGTTATTTTGATGATTCTATTAATTTTTTTGTCATACTTTTTGAGAAATAAAGTCAATAAAAATACATAAAAACATTTTTATTTTACAAGTATGTTTTGTAACAAATATAACACTTGTTGTTTAGGTCAAGTTAATGTTCCATTTGAAAAAATCTTAAAAAAATGATATATAGTTTTATTCAAATTTTTGAAAATGCCTAATATCACTCATAAACGACTGTTATCTAAAGAATAAATGGGAGATAATTTTCACTTTATTTTCATATTCTAAAATAAACTTTTATACAGAAATAGATCGAGATTTCTGATCCCTATTTAGTTGTTTGATCCCTTTTTATGAGATGTATTTTATTATTTAGGTGAAGTAAGATTACTAAATAAGGCTAAGATTTGAAAAATAAAAGTGCATTGGAATTTTATCCAATTTATAAGATAACGACCAACCAAGAAATAATCAAAAAAGAAAATGTCGAATCTAAAATTTAAAAATTCTGTCAGATTAAAAAAGTAAAGTTTTTTGAACATTTTATAACTTACAAATAAAAAAACAATAAGTCATCTATTTTAAGAGGAAAAGGCAAGTAAAAAAATAAAGTTTATGAAATATTGTTTTTATTTTTTAAAGCCCTAGTATCAATATGAAAGCAAATAAGGCCATATTTTTTTATCATTTTTTTTTTCAATCTCCTTTTTCAAAAAATCAATGAAAAAAAAAGGTACCTGGAATGTAAAAATGATTACTAGCCAAGCCTAGCAAAATATTTGGTTCAAAAATCTAACTAAAATATATTCGAAAAAAAGTTAATTTAAATAAAAAATAATAATTTATTAGCTTTTGTACTGGTACTAATACTTTAACAGATCAATCAATATATATATATATATATAATTGAAATTCTTGAAAAAGTCAAAGAAAACAACCTTCCAAAAATTTGGAAAAACTCAAATTTATCAATAGAAAAAAATCCCACTCTGTAATATTTTTTAAAAATTAAAATTAAATCACCTTTAAGTTATATATTTCTGGATATGGCAAATCAAAAGAGGGGGGAGGGGGGGGGGGGGGGGTTCACTTCACCTTAAATTTTGATTTTTTCTTTTTCAAATATAGTTTCTAGGTAAAACACTTTTTTATGATATAAACTCAATTTCATAATAAATGGTCCATGTTACATTTGAATAATGTATTACTTTTTTATGATTTTGAAGTTTTTTTCCTCACAATGAAAAGTTTGAAAATCAATCATTTTTTCTCTTTTTTATTTTATCAACAGTGTTTTGTTAAAATGGAAAATGAAAATGAAAAATTGGATAGAAGTAACAGATGAATTAATGAAAAAATTGGTTTCAAATATGAAAAAGAGATTATTTTTAGTTATTCAAATGGAATACGAATCGATAAATGGGTTTTATTAATTTTTTAAAATTTCATTTTTTTATTTAATGTTTCTTTCAAAATAAATTCCCAATTTTTTTTAACTTTTTTTTTCTTTTTTTTTCTTTTATTTTTAGATAAAAAATAAATACCTCCTGAGTATAGAACCGAATATTAAAATTGAAATTTTTATATTATATTAGATAACTTCAATTATTAAAAATATTTTCCTTTAAAATTTGATTTTTAATTGGCCAATGATTTTGAAATGGGGTTTATATTAATTTTCTTGGGAATTTTCTGTAGTATATTTAAGAATGACTAAGAATTCTAAATAAAAGAAATATAAAAAATTTTAAAAAAAATTAATTAGTTTGAATTTTGTTACATATAAATGTCAAATATAAGTTTTAATATTTAAATATATAAATATTTTTTATCTAAAGAAAAAAAAATAAATAAATAAAAATTAACAATTGTCATATTAAAAATGATGAAATGAATGAGAATAAAACAATGTAATAGATAAATTGGTTGAAATTTCACCAACAAGTATTTATCGATCAAATTATTAGATACCATCAATAAATTTTATTTTATTTTTTCTATTTAATGAAACCTAACTCTAACCTTATATCAATCATTCAAAAAAAGTTACAGATCTAATATAACAAAATTATCTAACTGAAAAAAAAGTAAATGAAAACAAAACAAAAAAATCAAAAAATGGTTGAAAAATCAAAACTATTTCAATATTTAAGGAAACTAAATATGATATTGTTATTCTTTAAACTGTTTAAACTGTGTCAAAAATATTGGAATTTAGATATATAGCATGACAGCTAAATTTCAAAAATAGGGACCGATTTATCATCAGAAAAAAATTTTTTTAATTATTTTTTGTTTTTTTGAATAATAATACATTTTACTATAAAGTTTAGAGATAATAACCAATATAGATTAATAAATAAAAATATAGTATAATCATTTTATTTTTTGAAAGACAAATGAAAAAAGAAAATAATAATAATAATAAAAACTGCTACCAATTCTAAAATTTGGATTATATGATTAGTATCCAACGAAAATATCCTTTATTGGGAATTGTATTGTTCCTGATATGAATACCTATAAAAAACCCAAACATGAGAAAACAATCTAAACTCAATTTCACTCAAATAACCCAGTAAAAAAATGAAAAATTCACTTTTTTTTAAGAATAAACCAAATCACGATTGTTTAGAAATAAGAGAAATAATAAACTTCGGATTAGAGTCGTTAATCATATAAGAAAAGCCTGGAAAAACTATAAATTTCAAAAAAAAAAACAAATGTTAAAAAAAATTTTGGGCCTTTCAATATAAAGTCTCGTGCTAAATCTCAATTTCTTTAGGAAATTTAAATTGTTTAAAATCGGATTTTTTTAATAGTAAATGTATGAATTTTAAATGAAAATTACAAAGCCTTGATTTTCTGTATTTTATTTGGGAGTTTCAAACATTTTTTTTCAAATTAACTTTTTAAAAAATAATAAAAAAGAATATAAGAAAAAAAAACTTTAATAAATGAGAAAAAATGATTTTGATTCAAAATTGAAAAATTATTCTGAGAAAGTATAATGAATTAAACTCATAGAATATGTTCTATTTCTTCAATAAAATTAGGATCCTTTGACTTAAAAGAGTTTAAATCAAAAAAATAATTATAAAAAATTCCTTTAAATAAGGAAAAAAAAAATTTTATCTTCCAATTTCAAAAATCAGATAGCAACCAAAAATCATAAAACTTCAGGTATTACCTTAATAATAAAAAAATAATAATTAATGAAAATTCAAAACAATTGAGAAAAGATAAATAATATCCACAATTTATGTAAATTCTAAAAACTTTATGAGAGAGTTTAGGTTTCTTTTTTTAATTAGAAAAAATGAAAAAAAAATTCTTAATCTTTTTTCAATTTATTTATCTTCCAATTAAGCCTTTTCAGTGTGAATTTTTTAAAATTTATTAATTTGGATAATAAAAAATATTCATGTTTTTGTTCAATAAATTCATGTTTTTTTTTATTTTCGGCTTAATTTTATTTTTTTTTTTGTATTGGTAGTTGACTCAATAATAATAATAGCTAAATGAATTACAATCCTGAAATTTAATTGATAATTTTATTTATGATTTATTTTTTTTTAAAATTAGATAAAAAAGAAAAAAAGAAAAAATAATTATAATAAGAATAGTCAATAGATAAATATAATATTATTAATAATAATAATAAGCAAATCAAATATTTTTTTTAATTTAAAGATTTTAAAATCAAATCAATTTTTGATTTGAGGTCTTGAATGGCTTTTTTTTCTTCTTTATTAATTTTTTTTAAATATTTAATTCTTTCTTTATTTGGAAGATTACGTATCAGTTCTTCATTTGTTTGATTTTTGATGGGCTTTTTAACATCATACATATTTTCTTCTTCTAATTCCACTGCCACTTGGTCGAATAAAAGGTTAATTCCATCAATTTCATCAAAGATACTTCTAATTTCAATAATATCTAATTTTCTATTTTTACCATATTTTTTTCTCATTTCTTTTAATTTGAATAAAGCTTGTTGGGTAACTTCAGATAAGGTTGGCTCATGCTCATCTTCTGATTCGTGTTCTGTCTTATCAGTTTTATTCATTTTCCCTTTCACCATTTTTAAAACATTTTTAACCTTGCCAACGCCCTTCATTAATGCTGTGTTCAATTCGTCTTGGCTTGTTGATTGATGATGCTTTTCATAGGAATCATTCAAGATTGCTAAAAACATATTCATAAGTGTATAAATTACAAAGAAGGTAAAGAATACATAATAAACTGGTCCAAGGACTCGATTAACCTGTTTTAATTCACCAAATTCAATTTCTCCAAGAGACATTTTAAAAGATGTGATTATAGATGCGGTAAAATCTCGAAATGAATCTAATGATGGCCCAAATATAACCTGGCCCGCTAAAGAAAATGCAACAAAAATGATCATAAAAAAAACCAAAAATACTGCTAAATTTGGCATTGCCTATGAGTAAAATTATTGAAATTAAAAATTTTCATAGAAAAAAATATTAAAGTAATCGTTAATCAGATGCAATTGTGAAATAATTATCAAAATTATTTCGAAAAGAAATACAAAATAAACAAACATATAAATAGGGTGAATAAAAAATAAAAATGAGAAAAAACGGATTCATAATATAAAAAATAAAAGAAAATGAAATTAAAAATGAAAAAAAAAAAAAAGCAGAAGAAGAAGCAGAAGAAGAAGGAGAAGAAGAAGCAGAAGAAGAAGCAGAAGAAGAAGAGGGAAAAATAAACTAACTGGAAAGGTAAATGGTCAGGAATCAGGAAATTAAAATTCAAAAAATAAAAGAAAATGAAAAAGTAAAATGAAAAAAAAAAAAAAAAAGCAATTTAAATAGAATACTTACCCCTTCTAATGTGTCCCACAATAAAGACATTCTTTGGTTCATTCTTAGAAATTGAAAGATTTTGATTATTGACAAAAATGCATTAAAGGCAATAAAATTATAAAGATTTGAAAATTTTCCAGATAAACTACTCAATTTAACCCAATCAAGTGATGTAATATCTGGGTTATCAGAAGATTTATTGAAGAGGAAATTCATAATAATTATTACAATTCCCCAAAACAACTATATAAGTGAAAAGCAATCAAACAAAGAGAGATAAAAAAAATCAAAATAATATTAGGTAGGTTTTTTTTTTAACATTATAAATAGAAGAAAAAAAAAAAGAAAAAGAAAAAAAGTTTTTGAATTTTAAATATTTACCAAGATATTAATCAGATCTAAAACATTCCAAAAACTTTTAAAATATTCCCATTTATTTGCTGTTCGATAATAAGTTAATAAATACTTTTTATTATTCAAGTTTGAAGATATAAATAAAAATATATTATAAGAAATATTATTATTTGAATATTGTTTAAATATTTATTCAAAATAAAATAAAAAGAAAATAAATAAATATATATATATATATATTTATAAAAAGAGTAAATAACAAAAAAGAAATTAATAAGAAATTCTTTACTTCTTTATAAATACCATAGCTGTAATATACTAAAAAGCAGAGTAATAAAGCTTCAATAATAATTCTTATTTTGTCATTGGATCGTTCATATAAATCAAGTTTAAATGATCGAAATTTGACTCTAGGGAAGATCATACCACCGGGTCCAAATTCAAAAAACTTTATTTTCAAAATAAATAAAGAAATTTTTATAAAGAATGACAAATATAAATAAAAAAGAAACAGAAAAAGTTATTTAATAAAAATAAAATTAATTAGTAATAAAAATATATAGATCACACTACACATAAAAGAAATTTTTTTCACTTTTTCAAATAGTATTTATAATAAAACTTATTTCAGATAGCAAAACATATTTTCTCTAAAGCAATTTGTAAAGTAATTAATCGAATCAAACTTCCCTCCCCAAAAAAAAAAAAAAAAATCAAAATTTATGGTTTGGATAACAATTTTGTTTTTTTAAAAACAAAAATAAAAATTTTGAAATTTTTTTTTCAGATTTAAAGTAATGAAATTTTCAGATTATTATCAAAGTATACAGTAATGAGCAAAAGTTTAGAATTCAATGGATCAAATTTTCATTTGAATTTTTTTCCAATATTAATATGTAGTTCAATATCGGGTTCCGTTATTGTTTTTTAAATTTTATCGAATACATCTCCATAACAATTCGAAGGTTTTTTTGTTCTTCAATTTTCATTTGAAAACTCTTATTCATTTTTTTTTCTTTCAAATGTTGTACCAAATCAGAGAAAAAGAAAAAGGAGATCAACAACAAATTCAAGAAATTCAATTGTTAAATATTCTTTTTCAGTAGTATTGAAGGCAAAACAGACAAATCAATCCTTTTGACTGATCTAATATTTTGGAAAATTAAGGATGGAAATTCGATCTAAACAAACACTTGATCAATTTGGAAAACTTTGCATTTTTTATTTCAGAAATTTTGATACTAGCCAATTTGAGAATAAAAGTACTCCATTTTTTTTTTTTTTCCATTTCTCACCTGAAATTGAATTCTCAAACTTTTACCCATTAATATAAACTCCTTTTCAAACAAAAGAGTACACCTCTCAAATTATCAATATAATTGAATTTAATTGTTAATAAGATAATTACTTATTGCTGATTTTCATTTTAATTATTCATTTTTTCATTTTTTGTTTTTTTATTTATGGATATTGAAAAAAAAAAAGATAAGAAGAAAAAAACAAGATAAGAAGAAAACCATTTGAAAATAATCTGTCAGTATAAAAATAGAAACAGTTTAAGTTTGATTTCGAATGAGTTAGATATAGGAATTAAGAAAGACGATTATTGGATTGAATTCTGTAATAAAAGAAAAGAGAAATAAGGAAAAAACCTAATTCGAACAAAATACCCCAATGAATTGTGGATTTATCTAGGAACTGAAACTTTAAAGAACAAAGGTTTGACGGGTAAAGAGTTATCAATAAAATGTAAAGAAATGTTTCCCAATTCACCTTGTTCAAAGGTTTTTATTGATTTTATAATTTTTTTTCATCTTTACAATTTACAAAATGAGATTTCTCTTTTTCAAATAAAAGTAAACATCAATTTTTAAAATATTTAATTTTAATTTTTATTGTTTTGTTTTAATGGGTTTTAAAGATTCATTTGAGTGTTTTTTTATGTTTTCAAAAGTTTCTTATATTTTAGAATGATATTAAAATTAATTTAATTCAATTATGAATAATTCTTGAAATTTCCTGTGCCCTTTTATTTGAAAAAGGAGTTTATTTTAAATAAATATTATTTTGTGTAATTACATATTGATGAAAATTAAATTAGTACTTTATTTTTTTTACTTGATTGAGGGATAATTATCCCTGAATAATCACCGTATCTAGAGAAAATAGTTGAATTGAATTACTTTTAAATGGCTCAATGTGATTTTTTATTGAGAAATTAAGAAAGTGTTCAAAAAAAATGACGAATTATTTGGTATTTATCACAAAATCAAAAAAAAAGTTTTTTCTTTTTTGATTTTTTATTATCGCAAATGAAGAGTGTGTGTGTATGATCTATTGAAAAAAAAAAAGAAAAAAAAATTAAAATAAAATAAAAAACAAGATTTACTGGGATCAATTCAGAAAAAGTCCAACTATTGGGGTTGAATACAAATAAATGGAAAAATACAACACGTGTTGATTTATCAATATAATTATTATCTTCAAGATATTCAATTTCTGTTTTAATATCTGATTTTTTATCAATAACTACACAAAATCCACCACCACCATAATATGTTGTTAATTTACCCCAGAAATTTGGTATTTTTGTATCTGAACCAGAAGTATATGTCCAACTTTGAAAATAACGAGAAACATTGATAACAATTTTAAAAAATTTGATATGGTTAATAGAAGATATGTTAATATAATAATATGAAAAAATAAAACAATTACGGTTTTGCTCCATATGATTCACGCGATTTAAAAGCTTCCATATAACTAGGGTTACAGTTTTTTGTACCCGTAATGTTTCTATATCTTTTGGGAACTGTACAAAATTGAGAATCAACTCTATGTTGTCGAATAACAAGTGCTCCGATTTGAATATTTGATTCCATTATAAATTCTGTTTCTTCTCCATTGCCAACAATTCCTTTAACAAACGGACCTCTTGCCCACTTTTTTATTTTTTTTTTTTTTTTTAGATTTATTAAAATTATAATATAAAAAGAAATGAATAAATAAGCAAGCAAACAAATAAATAAATATACCAAAAAAAAAAAAAAAAATTAACAAGAAAAATCACAACTTTTATAAAATTTAATCATTTTAAATATTAATTTTAAAAAAAAAGTTAAAATTCCAGAGTTAAAATTCCATTTTTGTGTACTATTAAAAGAAAAATCAAATTGTTGGGCTCGTGAAAGAAAGAATTTTTTTAATTATCAAACATGTTTTAGTTTTATATTTTTTTGTTTAGGCTTTGTATTGATAAGTAAAAATAAACTAAATCGCAAAATTTTATTTAGAAAATTAAGTTCCAAATTTTATACCTCTAATGACTGTGCCTATTTTAGACACTCTTTGAATTGGAAGTTACAAATTTAGTTCACTTCAAAATTCTCTCATTATCAGATTAAATGATTCTTTCATTTAAATCCTTAACACTTAACAGTAATAATAAATTGCAAAATTTTTTAAAAAGTTAAAAACAGTTAAAAAAAATTACAATACTACGATTTACATTCAATCTAGAAATAATTTTGATTTTTGCGAAATATTTTTATTATTTTTTCATTTTTATTTTGTTTTCATTTCCTTTTTCTATTATACAATCTAGTTTCGTTTGATTATAAAGATTTTTCGAACAGTTGATATTCGGTTAAATTTGAGTTCTTTTAAAGGGAAAACCCACAAATAAGATTAGTTGATGATATCTAACCATTTGATCGATCAATAATTGTTGGTGAAATTTTTTGTAAATTAACAATACATTTTTTGTTGTGTTTGTTTCATTATTTTCGACACACATACCAGATTTTTTTATTTTGATTTTCAATTATTTATTTTTGTTTTTTTTTGTATTTTTAATTTATAAATAATTGTTAACATTTCAATTAGTTGAAGGGTTTTAATTTGTTATTTCATCAAATATTGAATTTATTTAATAAGATTTTTTTTTCATCAAATTGAATTTTGGTTTGTTAAAATTTTTGATTTGGAGTTTTGTTTGAGTTTTTGATATTAGTTTTTCCCAAAAAAAAAAAATTCTTAATAAAAGGATAAATAGTCCCTTTTGTAATATAATGATTTCAAATATTTTTTTCAAAAGTATTAAAAATTTACAATTAATCAAATGTTTTATTTATTTTAATACAATCGGAATTGAAGTTTAACAAATATAAAATTTAAAGGTCAAATAAAATATCTGTTTCTTTTAATAAAGATATTTTTAAGAATTTCAACAAGCTTAATTTCAAAAATAGGGGTAGATTTTTCATCAGAAAAAAATTTTATTTCATTGTTTTTTTTTGTTTTTTTGAATAATAATGTTTTTTACTAAAGTGTTTAGAGATAAGAACCAATATAGATTAATAAATAAAAATATAGTGTAATCATTTTATTTTTTGAAAGACAATTGACAAAAGATAAAAATAATAATATAAAAGTTTGTTCCCTAATTTTGAAATTTGGCTTATTTTTTTCCAGTTTTTTGGTTTTAAAAAATACTTATTTAAAGATTTCATTATAGTACTACTAGGCAGTCAGTTTGTATTTTTTAAAATAATATGTATTTCAAAAAAAAAAAAAACATTTCAATATTAAAATATTAATACAGTCATTAAAAAATAAAATAAAAGTTGGTAGATATGAAAAAAAATTTTTAATACTGATCAGGCTATCTTGTATTTTGTGATATTTTAATTGAAGGAACTTTTCTAAAAAATAAATTGAATCAAAAATTAGTGAGTTGGAAAAAGAATTTCCCCATAATTTTTAACGTTGTGTTGTTGTTCAAGAAAGTTATTATATAAAAAAAAAGTTTGATCAATTGTGTTATAATTTTTTTAGGTTTTATAATTTTCTTTTATTATTAGTTTTTTATTTGTTTATTGGTCTTTCAAAACACATGTGAAAAAATTATTTCTTAATTTTTCATGTTTTTTTAATAAAATTGTGATTTTTCCATGAACTGTGATACTTTTCCGTTATGCCCTCAAGAACCAAGAAACTTGATAATATCTTTGATGTTTTAAATGACAGCACATTTAATTTAATAAGCCATTGAGTTTGGTTCATTTTGGAAAAAGTATTTTCGAGTTTCTCGTGACGCTTATACTTCAAATCACTTCCTTTCTTTTTTAAATACAATAGAATTTTACTAAAGACATCAAATATATTATCAAGTTTCTTGGTTCTTGAGGGCATAACGGAAAAGTATCACAGTTCATGGAAAAATCACAATTTTATTAAAAAAACATGAAAAATTAAGAAATAATTTTTGCACATGCGAAGTAAAGAAGATCAAATTTTTATAAATAATAAAGCTTCTTAATTATTTAATAATTTGAAACTATGAGAGAATCTTGTTTTTAAAAATGGTTTATTTATTTTTTGTTTTTATAGATACTTTTGAAAACTTTTTTGTAAACCGATTTTTTAAAATTACACTACCAAAAAATCTCACTTTTGCAAAGCCTTTCGCCCTTTTAAAGTATTAGAAAGCTTTAAAAAGTGTTTGAAAGATTTAGAAAGGATTTGAAAGTTTTGAAATGGCACAAAGCTTTGTAAAAGTCGGATTTTCTGTCGCGGAATATACTTTATTAAAAACTTTTTTTTCAAACAACTTTTTGACAGCAACAAGGTTATTTTGATTTTTTTATTAAAGACTTGGAAATATTAATGTTAAATCAAACAGAAGAAATCTAAAACTTTAAAGCGATTTTAAATCATTTAAAAACAGTTTTTGTTGATCTTGTCCAATTAATCAATCTTTGTTCCATTTTTAAAGAACGTAAATTAGTACAGATCTGAAATTCATTCATCTATCTATGTTTGTTTATTATTTTAAGAACTACGTCTGGTATTGAAAATTGGGGGCGTGTGTGAAAAAAGAGGTTTCTGATTGTTAGTAAAGTTCACAATTATTTCTTCATCGAGATCTAAGAAGAAAAAAATGACATTTTTAACACAACTTTTAATCTCCTCGTATCTCAAAATGACAAAGAAGGTTGCGAAAAAACGGCTTTTTGAGAAAATTTCTTTTTAGGTGAAAGTAGCAAACCTTGTGACATTGTTTGGGTGTTTCTTACATTTATTTTTGATATGTGAGAGAAGATGAGAAGGTTTGCTACTTTCACCTAAAAGGTCAAAATGGAGAAAATTGGCAAATTTCTATAATCAGACTCTGTTCTTTTTAAAAAAAGACTTTATTTTGATAATATGTAACGATAATTGCTTTGGTAAAGCATTGAATCCCCTAAAATCCCCAATTTCCAAAATTGAATAATCATTTTTTCTCAACTGACAAAGTATTTTTTTTTTTAAAAACAAAAAATCGACTAATTTCCCCAAACTTAATTTTTCAAAGATCCTTCAAATGCAAGCAACACCAAACCTTTCCCACACAACGCCAACCCAATTTTCGTTGATTCAAAAAATTGGGTTTTAACTGAAACGATCAAAACCAAAAAACATTGGCGAAGAAGTACGCAAAAAATAATATTTTTTGCGCTTGGCATGGACAATTCTGTTCAAAATCCAATTCAAGCAAGTACTGTCATCAAAGTGATGGATGAGAAACCAAATCAAGGGATAGTAACAAGAACCCAAGCAAACAAAAGAACCAAAGAAAAAGAAAAAAGAGTCAAAACCAAAGCCAAAACCACTTATGCCGAAATTGCATTCAATTGTGGAGAAAATGGAATCCTTCTGGAAACCCAATCATAAAAACTTTGGGTGAAAGGATCAAAGTTTCCGATTTTGAAGAAGACTCAGAGTCAGATGAAAAAACAGACTCTCATGAGGACTACAAAGATGAGGAAGAAGAAGAGGTGAAAAAAGACACTAACCTTTGTCATCAGCCATCATACAACGCTGAAGAAATGCAGATTTACTTGATGACAGAGGAGGAAAAGAAGAAAGAATTGGAATTTCAAAATTTGGAAAGAGGCGGAAAAAAAGAAGAAAAAAAAAGAAAGGAAGAACACGAAATTGTTCAATTAAAAAAAAAAAATTGTTTATCACTATTATACTCTATTTTTTCTTACAAACCAAAATTTTTGAATTATTTTACTTGTTTTTATTTATGTTTTTGTTTTATTTCCTTTTTATAAGTTGAATCCCAATGAGTTAAAGAGAGTTAAAATTTGGTATATTTCTGAGTAAAGGAAATATTTTCAGTTTTGTGGGAGTTTTGTGATTTTTAAAAGTTAAAGTTGTTTATTGAGAATGTTTGAAATTTTTATAAAAAATCGTTGTGTATTTTTCTTTTTCATTTTTACCATCCTTAATAACGGTGTTCGAGAGTACGTATCTCAAAATTTCTTTTTCATTTTTCAGAAAAAAAATGACGAAAAATGATTTTTTGATCCTAATTGGGGAATATTACCAAGATCACAACTTTGTGTTTTTAGTGAAACTGGATCAATTTGTGTTGAGATAAATTGATCAATTGCAGACGTAGTCCTTAATACCTACAGCGCAAAACAATTATTTTAATTTTTCTTCAGAATTTGTCTCTAAAACTATTCTCCTTAAATTTTGATTTCAAAAGATCGTTTGAGAATTGTTTTTTTTTTTAAAACTGAAAGGGATGTATTTATGATATGAGAAGAAGAAAAAAAAAGAAAAAAAAAAAAAGGAAATAGCCAAAAGAATTAAACGAAGAAATTACTTGAAAAAGTTCTTCAACAGAGCCAACATCATATAAATTTTTAAAAACGTGTGAAAAATCTGGTGGGTATTGTTTCAAAACAAAAGTTTCATCTAATCCCGAGTACATTTCCCAATTTTCTTCAACACTTCTTTGCATTGTTATAAAGGCGATCAACAAAATCAGGAAGCACACATAAACTAAGAGATCCTTGACAAATTTCCGTCGTAAGTCTTGGTTATCAAGATAACTAAATACACGTTTGAGCGTAAGTCTTATTCTTTGATCTTCCTGAAACCCTTCGTCGTATTCGGATCCACTTTCTGTGTCAGAAGAAACCTCAAGAATATTTACGTTCTTCAAGTTATTTGTTCATATGGTTTAGAAAATATTTGGAAACAAATGAGAAAAAGATCAAATTTTGTTTTTTAGTTTTTGTTTTTGGAAAGGAAAATTTATTTATTCAAAATTTTTTTTGTTTTTTTTTTTTTGTTTTTTTTTTGTTTTTTTTTTTTTTTTTTTTTTTATAAATGCATTTCTTTGCAAAGAAAAAAAATTAAAAAAGAAAAATCAAAAAATCGTACAAAATCATCTTCTTCGCTACTTGTTCCACCTAATAAATTTTCAACTTGTAGCCTTAATGGATTCGTTTTCAAATTTTGAAATGGATTCAATCCAACTGTTGGTCTCCTTTGCCTTAGTTGATTTGTTCCTCCTTTGTTGTCTTCATCTGAAGAACTAGTACTTGAAGATGAAGAAGTATCACTTTTTTGGGACATATTTAAATAAATATCTCAGCAGTAAAAGTTAAATACAAAAAATGGTTCACAATTAGTTTTTCCTTCACATCGAAAAGAAATCAGATCGTGTTTTAAAAGTGGTTTCAAATTGAAATTTCAATTGTTCTTATTTGAATTAGTATTATGTTGAAAAAAATTGTGAATAATTTTTCATTAATTTTAAAGTTGGGAACAAAAGTCGAGAAGGTTCTTGTGATGTTTTGTACGTGCTACTTTTAATATGATTTGAAAATTTCTGTGAACAATCAAATCTCTACATTTGTTTGGTTTTTTTCTATTATTTGTTTTGAAAGTATGGACTCCAAATGAAGAGATTATTTATCCAATGAAATTTTTTTTCATTTTGTACACTTTCTCAGGATGATTAATTTTTCTATGTATTTGCTGATAAGAAAAAAAGTTTGAAAGATTTCTTTTTTGATATTTTACCTATTCTAAAGTCTGAACATTAACTTGTTGGTTTGGTTTGGAACTTTATGAGTGAAACCAAGAATAATTAGGAAATCTACATTTTGATTTTCTAAGGATGCAAGTTCCTAATGATTTCTCATTAATAAGTCTTGTAAAAAATACCAAAATGAAAATAATCTCTGACAAGATTTTGAATTGCTTATATTAAGAAAATTGTTCTGTCATTTCTTTTATTTACCAATCAAATAAACTTTCAAAATTTTAAATCAACTATCTATTAGTGTGATCACAAATTAAATTACAAATGTTCAAAATATATATTTAATCAAGAAAAAAGAATAAAAATTATCATTTTCCAAACTCTTGTAGACCCCATATAAAAACTCTTGTTTTTTTAATTTAACTTGATCTAATTTGGTTACCAAACACTTCAAGGGGTATTCTATATACACCCTAGTTTAATGAATTTTAGGTAGGTTTATCACAGGTTCATAAAAAAAATTATGAAAGTTTATTTGATTGATAAATAAAAGTAATTTTTCTAATACTCACAATGAAAAATCTTGTCCGGGATTATTTTCATATCGGGTATTTTTTTCAATACTGTATCTACATATCATAACTGTTGTCAAAAAAATGCGTCAAGTACAGTGATCAAAATAATGCGTGCACAACGACTATAATCCGTGTTTCAAAATATTATCCGTGCTTTTTTTTATTCTTATACCAAGGCAAAATCCAATCTACTACTAAATAATATACCTAAGTTCAAATCAATTTTGAAAGTAAAGGTCTGGTTATTTTCAGTAAAATTTAAATTATTCGTGCAAATAGTTGAAAATTTTTCATAATATTCTCAATTTTTTTGAATTTTTTTGTGTTTTTTAGGATAAAAATAATCTCAAAAATTTACTCTATTTTTTAAGATAAATTTTCCAATTTGATCCTTTATTTTTAGAATTTCTATTTAAATAAAAGTACTTTAAGAAACCAGTACCATTTTTTTTTAGGGTTTATTATTGGTTTCTTTGATTGATTAATGTATTGGTCAACTATTACAAAAAAACACACTTTTTATTTTGAAACACGCATTAAATTTTTTTGCATGCTTTATTTTGACTACAGTAGAGTTTAATTGGTGGTTCAAAATAAAAAGCCTGTTTTTTAGTTATAGAAGACTTCTACATTAAAGGATCAAAAAAACCAACAATAAACGAGAAGTATATATGGTATTGGTTTTTTAAAGTTCTATTATTTAAAAAAGAATTTCTAAAAAAAAGGATCTAAATAGCAAAATTTTGCTCAAAAAATAAAGTAAATTTTTGGATATAATTAAGATCATTTCATAAATCAAAACAAACAATAAATTTGATAAAAAATAAGAAAATTACAAAATTTTCAACTATTTGCATTCCTATTTTAAAATTTTCTGAAAAATATCATATTAATTTACCCTCAAAATTGATTTGAACTTAGGTATACTACAAGGAAGTGAATTGGATGTTGACTTGGGCAAGATAAAATAAAGAAGGATATTATTTTGAAACTCAGATTATAGTGTTTAGTCACTTATTAAGTTGTACACTGTAAAGTGTAGTAATATTATTTTTTTTGTACAGTTTCCACTTTCTCCAAAATTGTAATTTCGTTTAAATTAATAATGCTAACGATTCCAAAAATAAATATCATTTCTCAGAAGGGGGGGATTTCAAAAGGAAAAAGTATATACTTTTAGGATTCTATTTTTTTTTATAAAAGATATGACCAATTATAAAATATTATTATAGATTCAGTTAAATAATATAAATTTCATAGAGTCAATTTTTTTTCTTTAAAATTATCCCAAAAATTATATTTTTTTCAAAAAAACAACTTATTTTAATATTATATTATTTAGACATATATTTTTTACTTCATTTTTTGAATATTACCATTTTATTATACCCCTTTTACCTAAGATCAAGTATAAATGATTTTCAATATTTAGTCGTCATTGCATAATATAATTCTAACATTGAAAAAACAAAAGTAACACAATAAGTGTTGATCTAAAAAATGTTAAATATTTCTCTTACTCATTAATTTATTTTTTTGGTTATATCTACTTTTAAAAAATACCAACTGACTACCTAGTAGTACTAAAATGAAATCTTTAAATAAGTATTTTTTAAAACCAAAAAAACTGGAAAAAATAAGCCAAATTTCAAAATTAGTACCCAAATTTTTTATAATTAATATTTTTGTTTTTTCGTTTGTATTTCAAAAAATAAAATGATTACATTATATTTTTATTTATTAATCTATATTGGTTCTTATCTCTAAAAACTTTAGTAAAACACATTATTATTCAAAAAAACAATTAAATAAAATTTTTTTCTGATGAAAAATCTTATCACTATTTTTGAAATTTAATTTATAACAATTGATATTTCTGTGTGGTATATTCCTGTTCAATCACTATTGTAATAATTTTTTAAATTTATTAATTGTGGGACATTGTATGAACTTTTGTATAATTACACCTACATTTTGGTGTGGTATAGTATCAAAGGATTTTGCTAAATTTATTGTAACATTACAGGTATTGATCAAATTTTCTTTAATTTTTCTTAATTGGTTTTACCATTGCATTTTTTTAGCTACAGTAATTTTATAAAACTCTTTTCGGAGATTAAAATTGATAATTTTTCTTTTGAAAATCAAGTTTTTATAATTGGTATAATATATATATATATATATATATATATATATATTTATACAGTCAATTCCACTTTTAAGGAACAAAAAAATCTCAAATTAAGGTACAAAATTTGGAATTTTTTTTTTTACAAATTATTTTACTAGAATCTGAATTTAGTGACTTAATTTGAGATTTTTTATTGTGCCTCAAATTTAATTTAGTTTGCACCTTAAAAATGGAACTTACTGTATGTTATTATTTAAATAAATGATATAAAAGTTTTTGATCTCTCAATTTTAGAGAAAAATTTTCAGGGGTGATATTAGTGATAGTTTTTTTTCATTTTGATCGAAATTATTGTTTTCTTAATTGATATTTAACCCCAAAAAAGTATTGAATAGAATTAAAGCCTTTAAGTACTTTTTATTGTTTAAAAAATCATTTGGGATTCATAATTTTATTTCTCATTTTTTATTGAAATTGAAAGTTCATTGTTTTCTCCAAAAAAAGTGCATTTTTTTTTTATTTTTGTAATTTAATTGAGAATATTAAAAAAATGAATACAATTTCATCATATTTTTTCGAGTTAATAATAATTCAAATAAAGTCCAAAACAATTCTAGTAACATATTAAAGGTGTATATTTTGTTAATTTCTTGTTTATCAAGATATTTCAATAAGTTAGTTTTCAAAACCCATTTGTTCAGCAAAAAAGTTCAAAAAACAATTTTTTATTGATATACTTACTGAAAATTATAATAAAGATCAATTAATATATGGAAAAATAAATCATCCAAAATAAAACTGAGGATTAAAGTAAATAACAGTTTTTTATAAATACTACCTTTTACTGTATGGGTTTTGACTGAATAGAGAATTATTAAAAGATTGTTGGAAAAATTGAATATTTATAGCAATTTCCCAAAACTATTTAAAATTTCATCAAAAAGCCGACTTATATTTTATTTAATTGTTTGGGTGATAATATTAGAAGTAATTATGCTTTTCAGAAATTAGTTTCTTTTTTAATTGATCTTATTTTAAAATTTAAAGAAGTTTTTCAATTTAAAAAAGGTGTTTTACAGTTATCAAAATAATGCGTACCCAATGACTCGAATCTAAGTTTCAAAATAAAATCTGTACTTTTTTTTATCTTGTTCCAATACATCACCCAATTTATTATACAATAATTCATCTGAGTTCAAATCGATTTTGAAGGGTAAAATCTAGTTGTTGAATTAAATTTTAAATTTGCTACAGTAAGTTTCACTTTTAAGGCACAAACTTTCAACGAAATTTAAGGCACAATAACAATCTCAAATTAAGGTACAAAATCAAATTCTAGTAAAAATAAATTGTAAAAAAAAAAATTCAAAATTTTGTGCCTTAATTTGAGATTTTTTTGTGCCTTATATTTCCTTGAAAGTTTGTGCCTTAAAAGTGAAACTGACTGTATAACATTTGTTTAATTTTTTTTGTAATACTGATAAATTCCAATAATTATCTGAAAGTGTTCATTTCATTTTCCATTTTACAACTTTTTTAGTCAAGCTTTAAAGAAAAAATTTTATTCTTTTAAATGTTAAAAAACTTTGTATCATTGGTTATACTACAAACGATTCGTTTCTCTTGAATCGTTCTAAAAATAGAGATATGATATTACAAAATGGGAAATTGAACTAAAAAATTTTTTAAAAATATTTGTATTTATCAGTATTCTCAATATTTTTGATTTTTTTTTGTTTTTTTGATGATCAAAATATTCTCAAAAATTTACTCTATTTTTCAAGTAAAATTTTCGAATTGGATGCTTTATTTTTAGAATTTTTTTTTGTTTAATAAAACTTTAAGAAACCAATAACATATTTAATTAGCATTATATTTGGTTGCTTTGATCTGTTAATGGTTAGGTCTTCGAAAACAAAAAACCACGTTTTTTATTTTGAAAAATGGATTAAACTATTCTACAAACATTTTTTTGACATCAGTGCATTTTTTTTTCAAAACGTTTACTAAAAAAATTTATTTTTTTCATTTGTTTTGTATTATTTTTAAATTATATGTAAAATAAAAATATTTTATGTATTGTTTCACTTTTCATCAAATAAATCTTTTTTTCATAGATATTACTTTACAAGTTGTCCTTAAATAGTAAAAAAATATCTCTGAAATACAAAAATTTGTAATATTATAATATTTTTAATGATCATTAAATTGGATTCTCTTTTTTTTTCAGATTTGGTTTCACTTTTAGAATTTTTATTTTGATCAAAAATAACATTATAATCAATTTTTGCAAGCTTTTTTAGAAATTTGATAAGGAATTAAATGAATTATTTTCTTATTTCAAATTATCTTATCTAGAAAAAATCAGATTCTTTTCAAATCAATTTTGTTATAAATTTATAAACTTATTGTTTGTTTGATGTATTTTTTTCGTTCAGGTGGTGAAAGGCTGATAAACTATATTGTGTCTTTAATATTTCGTTATTTTAACTTTTTTGTAAAGTTATTTGATTAAATTAACAAGTCACTGTTTTATTTCAAATAACAAAATTAACAATAAGTTAACATTGTTTTTTTTATCTTGATTTTTACTTTATCGTCAATAATTAAAATCCCAAATCTCATGGTTTACTTCAAATTTCAATTTCATTCCTGTTATCTAAATTTCCAAACGATTTTTATTGAAATAGTTTTAAAAAAACGTTTCAAATTTCCATTATTTTTCCAATAAGTGAAATTTTTTCTTCTTATTGAAACATTTTTTCAAACAAAGGAAATTGTATCTTCAAAGTATTGATAATAACTCCCTTCAGAAAAAAAGAAAATTAGAATTTTTTATGTTTATCACTGAATCGACCTCGATTTTTTTTGTCAATTCTTTAATAATGAACGTTTTGATATAATTCTATAATTGATTTTGTTATCCCAAATACTACTCGAATTATAAGAAGAAAAATGCAAAAACTATCAGCTCTTCAAAATATTAAATAAAGAGGTTTTATAGAAAAAATAATCCCATACTACAATCTCAAAAAATATTGAATAATAAGTATTCTTAGATATCTGAAATAATTCTTTTTTATATACTAATTCAATTTCATCAAGGTAGAATTCATTTTGAGTATTTTATTTGACTCTATTTTAATTTTAAAATTTATTTATCAAATTAAAAACTTTTTAAAAAACAAAAGTAATTTTTGACAAATAAAAAAATCCAAAGAAACGAAATTTTCAAAGAGAGACAATACAAATGATCTCCAAAACTCAAACCCAACAACAGCTATAAAAACACACCTCTTTAAATATTGCTTTAGTTTTGGAATATTTCCAAGATAAGAGGGTATATTACCCAATGAAGAAACACTAAAAATTGTAAATTGCAGAACAACATTTTGAGGTTAAAAAAAACTTTCCATACTTTAATGATCAGAACTTTAAATAGAAGAAACTCACATAACCATTCTTCTCTTTATAAATATTACAAATTAATTCCAAATAGAGGAAAAATAAACCAACAAAGTTTTAATCGAGGTCGATTCACTCAATTAGCCATAAATTTAAATTAGATCTCTCAAAACAATAACTTTCCTCTTGTTTAAACATTTTTCCAATTTGGTAAAATAAGAAAACAATTCTGATAAATTCCAAATTTTTTTAACTTTTTAGGTTTCTATTTGCATTTTGGTAGATCTTCTAAACTAACTTGTAAAACATTTTTTTCTAATAACAGTCTTAATATGAACTAATTTTCATGTTTTCTTGACATTTAGATCAATAAAATTCTTAATTCAAAGCTTTAAAAACGTTTCTAATAATTGGAAAGTGCAAAAAAAGATTAAAAACATATTTTGAGAATTTAATATTACTCGTTTCAAAAAATCCTAAAAATTTTCTGTAATTTCCCTGAACGCTTTTATTTGGAAGTTTGAATAATTTTACTGCTATTTAGATTCATATCAGATTTCTTCAAACAATTTTTATACTACAGCCGTTCCAAGTCTACCATAAAATTTTAAATAAAACAGATTTGAGTTTTCTATTCTTATTTTCTATTTTCAAAAAATTCCGAAATAATAGCTATTATTCAAAAAAAAATTTCAATAAATGAGCTATTATTCAAATTTTGAAACACATTAAAAAAAAATTCAAGATCCCTAGAAAACATAAAAATTATTGGTCCAAAAGAGCCCAAAAAAATATCAATATTGACTTATCTTTAAAAATTTACCTTTTTTGAACAATATTTTTAGGTGCTTCATGAATCTTCAGAAAATTTTTTTTTAATGTGTTTCAAAATTTGAATAATAGCTCATTTATTGAAATTTTTTTTTGAATAATAGCTATTATTTCGGAATTTTTTGAAAATAGAAAATAAGAATAGAAAACTCAAATCTGTTTTATTTAAAATTTTATGGTAGACTTGGAACGGCTGTAAATATTTTTTCAAAAAGAAAAAACTATTTAAAACCGAGAAATTTTGATTTTATTAAAGTACGAACTCCAAACTCAAATTAAAAAGATTGTCTTAAGTCATTGTTACTGATAATAACCTTCCCGAAAAAAAAAAAAATTAACAAATGATGGCATTGTCTAACGAAAAAAAAATCAATAAATTAGTTCATTATTATAATAACAATCAAAGGGATCAATACCTAAACTGATGAAAAGTATTAAATCTAGTGAACACTCGATCATTAAGATCAATTTTTACGATGATATTTTCCAAAGAATTTGACAAATTAAGGTGATCTTTTCAATTGAAATGGTTTTTGATTCAATATTTTGTGATCAGCTAATAATTCTGTTTCTTATTCTATTGTGGATAAAATTGATGATGATATTGTTAAAATTTTTATCGTCCAAGGTGTTTTGAAAAACGGATTTGAAATATTTTAAAAAGAGGTATTCAAACTTCTTAATCCAGTGAACCAAACAGTTTTATTACTAGAATAATAATATTTTCGTCCTTTTTTTTAAAAAAACAGTAGTAATAGATACTATGAATATCACACTTACTAATAAGCTATTTTATTAGATCTGATTTTTTTTTTTTTTTTCATAAATAAACGAGTAGACTTTTATTCTTAATTTTTGGGAATATTAAATTGTTTTATTAAAAATATCTAGAAACAACCAAAAATATCGATTTGTGATTACTTCAATTTTTCTATTTTAGTGTTCGAAAAAAAAAAAAAATAAAAAACACAAATATTTTAAAAAATTATCGACTTAAGTGATCAAGATAAAGTTTTGATTGTATGGAAAGCAATTTCTCAGGTAACTTTTATTTTTTTTTAATTTGGACTTTTTTTGACAATAAAAATAAAGCGAAATCCTTTTATCGTCTAAAATTAGTGAATACGTGTGATGAAGGATAAAATATAATACATTTCAATAAAGATTAAAACTACGGTTTAAAGAAAAAAAAAAAACTTGTTGTAATTTTGTTACTATTATTAAGAAAAATATTTCGAAAGATTCTTCATTTTTTTTTAATATACTTGTTCCAATTTTTTTCAGGATAACTAGGTTGTTATGAAACAAAAGCAAAAGTTTTTAATTTGCAACAAGATCCCAAAGCCTAATAGGGACAAATCGAGAAGTAAGAAAGGGCTTCTAAAGGACGAAGAAATTTCAGAAAGGCAATGGAAAGAATGGAACACCCTCTCATCGGAACAGAAAGAAGAGTTAAAAAAGTGTTTGTTTTTATCTAATGAATTGAGGATTGAATGCTTTCTGAAGTTCTTTCCTTCGGAGATCATGATTATTAAAAATGAAAATGAAAAGATTTCTCAGATCATATTAAATAGCAAACTATTATTACTCTTGTCCGTTGGGATGAAGACAGGAACCTCTAACTTACGAAGCACCTTGAGTAGTTATTTTAAAAAACAAGGTTTGATCCGGAACCCGAATATTCCAAAGTTTCAAAAGCATTCAAACCTTAATTTAATTGATCCAAACTATTTATTAAGTGCTGATTATAAACCACAAACCCTGAACAATTTTGTTGATGAGAAGAAGAGAGTAAAAGCTAAAAAAAATAAAGTGAAAAAAAGTAAAAAAGTGAAATTAATTTTTGGAAGCAAAACTCTATTAAAAAATGAGATTTCAAAGAAGGACAAAGTTCAGCAAGTAACGAAAGAAGAAAATATTATCAAACATGAACCAAAGGGTGAACACACATTATTATCTGAGGACGAATCTCAAAATAACAAAAAGAAGAATCAAAATGAAAAGTTTCACACTTATGTAATCAAGAAACCGAAAAGTCCCAATAGAACAAAATCAAGGGCGCGAAAAGGAAAACTAATAATAACATTAAAACACCTTCAAACAATAAATTCCTTATCTTTAAAAGAAAGAGATGTTTTAAGTAATCTCCCCAAGATGAA
This sequence comes from Anaeramoeba flamelloides, assembly GCA_027625915.1. Classification (NCBI taxonomy): domain Eukaryota; family Anaeramoebidae; genus Anaeramoeba; species Anaeramoeba flamelloides. The sequence goes on along the minus strand of JANTQA010000032.1, from coordinate 1,190,794 downwards.
AAGTATTAAGGAAAGATTAAAATATTTAGAAAATCATTTTCAAAATACTTTATTGGTGATCGAAAGAGATAAAAATTTAAAATATCAAAAAATTGTTTTTTCCGCAAAGCTAGTAATTTCACTCGAGTTCTACTTTAAACAAGGGAGTTCAGGAATTCGAAATTCCTTTCGATTGTTTTTCAAAAAAAGAGGATTGAGAATAGATAATGCTAATCAAGAAAAGGGCTCTATATGTTTTACAAATGTTCAACCATTTTTAGACAACTCAAATATAATAAACCAGGTTGATTCAAGAAAAAGAAAAATTCATTTTATCACAAAAAAAAAAAAAAAAAAAAAAAAAGACTATTAAGATTAAGACACCAAGATCAAATAAATTCGTGCCTTATAATAAAAAATATATTGACAATGAAAATTTTATCGTAGGTTCTAATTTTAGTCAAATTAATAATTCTACAAGTACGGTTGCGGAAAAAAAAAAAAGTAAACATCAAAATATCCACTTGGTGCCCAATACAAATACTTGTGTTAAAATTTCAAACGAAAAATTTGAAAAATTAAATATTTTAGCAAATTTGTCTTGTCAAATGATTTAATGCCAGTTAAAATAAAAACAAAATTATGTTAACCAAAAAAAATGTTAATAGCCATTACTTTCATCTATATAAAGCGATTGTATTTTGTTTTGATTTTAATCTATACCGATGCGTTTTTTGTTTTTATTATACTGCTTTTATATTTTTTGGTTAATTTTGAAACAATTTTATCAATATTTTATGTTTGAATCCATGTTCAAATTATTGATTTTTCTATATATAAGCAGAAAATTTCAAATGATAATAATAAAAAATTGTTAAAACTGTTTTTTTCTATTTTATAAAAGAATCTTTTAATTTTAATTTCTTATTTTTAATTTTCAATCTGTATTAAAAAAAGAAGATTCATTTAAATGAACTTGAAAATAGATATTTTCGAATTTAAATTGAGATATTTATATTTGAATGTGGGATAAAATTTAAATTTTATAAAAAAGAAATTTACAATAAAATATATTTTTCAAAAAATTTGAGTTACTTGAAAATGTTAATTGAAATGGTTCTCTATGGTTTTATACCATATTCTTTACAAATGAAAATTTGAATTAAATGATTAGATTCATTTTTTTCGAATTTCATAATTTTTTTTTTTTTTGTATTTTTAAATTTTCTTGTTTCTAATTTCTTTTTTATTTTTTTCCTTTTCTTTTTTTTTTTGAAAAATTCCTTTTCTTTTTTTTTTTATTTTTTATCCCCTTTTTTTGAAAAAGATCCTGTGGAAAAAAAAAGTATCTTCCAATAGACAAATAATCATTGGGAAAATTGTAGCGATGTATTTTCTTTTGAAATGGATTTAATTATTAATTAAATATTAGTAAAAAATCTTTTCTCAGTAACGGTTCTGTTATAAAAAATCTTTAATTTTCTTTTCAAAAATTGTGACTCGCTTTTTTTTAGTTTTTTATTTGATTTTTGATTAATTTTTAAAATATTGGGTATTTATATTTTTGTATTCCTTTAAAAATGAATGATAAATAAAATTTAGGGTATTAGTTTTTCTTGAATATGAAAGGATAGAATTATTTTTTCAATTTATTCTTTTAGGCGAGTCGCGTCTTTGAAATGGAATTTTTATGATAAATGTATTCCTAACTTGAATTTGAATTGTTTATTTTTTTTTTAACTCCTCAGATTAAATGTTTTGAAAATTTTTTTTAACAATCACTTTTTATAATTATCTTTGCTAATTTTTATTTTTAAGTTATTAAATTATTTTTTAATTTTTTAATTTTTTCTAATAATTGAACCTAATAATTTTTATTCAAAAAAATTAGAAAAAAATAATCTATTTTTTTATTCTAATAGTAATTGGTGTCAAATTAAAAATATAATTTATAATTATATTTTTTTCGAAATTATAATTCCAACAAGATGTATAATTTATCATTCCCAACACTAAAAAAGATACTAATAATATATCCAAAAAAAAAAAATATGTTCAAAATATAATTCTTTTTTTATTAGTTTCTATTTTAATAAAATAACAAGTTTTCTGTTGGAATAATAATCTAAATAATTTATGAAAGAATTTTTCCATTCTAAATTGATAAAAAATCAAATTAAATTCCACAAATTTTGACTCACTTTATAAAGTTAATTGGAGTTGTTTTGAGGGTTTATTCCAGTATTCTATAGAAAAAATATTTTCAAATTTTTGGATCAGAATCATTTTTTCTAATTTTTGTTTGTTTTTTAGTTTTGCTTTTTCAAATTTTTGTTTTTCTTTTGTTTTTTTGTTTTTCTTTTTCTTTTTTTTTTTCTTTTTTTTTTTTTTTTTTTTTTTTTTTTTTTTTTTTTTTTTTTTTTTTTTTTTTTTTTTTTTTTTTTTTTTTTTTTTTTTTTTTTTTTTTTTTTTTTTAAAAAGATCAGGTGGAAAAAAAAATGAGATCTTCGAAAAGACAAATAATCACTAAGTAAATTAAGGCAATGTAATGCCTTTGAAAATGGATTTAATTATTCATAAAAAATCTTATTGTTCAACTTTTTTTCAGTGAAAGTTCAGTAATAAAAAATCCTTAATGCTCATTTCATAAATTGCGACTCACTTTTTTTTAGTTTTTAGTTTTATTTTTTTTTATTTTCAATACATTTGGTTTTTTTTGATTTAGAATGACTTAAAAGTGAATTACAAATCATATTTAGTTAATAATTATTCTTGAATACTAAAAGATAATTTTTTTTTTTTTTTTTCAATTTATTATTTCAGGTGAGTCACAATTTTTGAAAAAGAGTTTATATTATTCTCATTTGGAAGACTTTACTAAATATAAATTATATTATTCTAATGATTTCTTTGAATTAGAAAGTAAAATTCCTAACAAAATGAAAAATAAAATTTTGATATCAATTATAATAAATACAAAATATCATACATTTGTTCAGATATAAGGAAATAAAAAATCAAATATTTTAGATAAAAAACTGTCTAAAAAGTAATTCTTATAAAAAACATTGAAAAGTACTTTAATTTAAAAAATAAACAATTTAACATCACCTTTATAATTGTGAATTTTTCTTTAAAGCTTTTATTGTTGAAAAATTTAAGGTAATATACAAAAATTTAATATTAACAATTAATAAAAATATAATTTATTTTAAAATAGTCTAATATATATATATATATATATATAAATTCGGGTAACTATTTTTAACCACTCTGGGAATATACGATCCACATTTTCCAAAATTCTGAAGAAATGGGTAAAAATACAGATTTTATTCTCTTAAATGTCAAAAAAAAAAAAATCAAAAAACAGTAGAACAATCAATGATTAATAATAGATTGTGAAATTTTTAGTTATTATTGATAATTTTTTATTTTTTTTTACCTCGCCTATGAATTCCGAAGAATTTCCCCCAAGTGTAGTCAATAACCTTCAAGTTGTGTAGAATATCTTGCTTTTTCTGCTGTTTTCTATTTTATTTGTTAAGTTTTCGAGGTTTTTTTTGAGATTTTCTATTTTATTTTAGAAGTGTTCTAGGTTTTTTTTTACTTTTTGAAATAAACCGAAAATTTATTAAAATTTTCGGTTTATTTCAAAAAGTACAAAAAAAACCTAACGAAAATCTATTTATTTGGAGAATAAATAGAAAACTCAAAAAAACCTAATGAAAATCAATAGATTTTCCAAATAAAAAGAAAACTTAAGAAAGGTAATAGTCATTTTTCCAAAATTTAAAATAATATAGGAAAATTTAATATCTTTTTAAATTATTCAAAATTCTGGAATAGCTAAAGGTGGTTTTTTTTTTTAATTTAAGATTTAAACAAAAAATTTAAGAAATTTTCGGTTTATTTTTTAAATAAAAAAAAAACTAATAGCAGTTTTCGAAAGGTTTTCTGTTTTATCAGTAAATGATTTTGATTTTACAGATAAAAAGAAAGTTCAAGAAAACATAACTTTGCTTTTTTAATTCAGAATAATTGGGTGAAATTATGAGTCAATTCTTTTCTTTTAAATGCTGGAAAATACTGAAGCAATTGACTTGTGGGTTAGTGTTTGTTTCGAAAACCTTTTAATTTTCTAATTGAAAATACTGTAAACAAGGATTAAATGTAGCTTTCTTCAGATTTTCTATTTTATTCTGAAACTCAATAGTTTTTCTATGGAAAAAAAAAACCGAAGAAATACGAAAGATGTTATTTATAAGGAAATAAATACAAAAAATAATTAAATTATTTTTTATTTATTTTTTATATTAAAAAGGGCTAAATTTATTTTTCTAGAATTAAATAGAATAGTTACTAATTTTTCTATTTCTATCTATTCTATTAAATCCGGGAAATTTTATCAAGAGTAAATAAATTTTTAATTTGGTTAGGCTACTGATATAATTATTTTATCAAATAATTTTTTAATTATTTTTCTCATTTTCTGGTGTTGTATTATTAAAATTTTTCTTTAATTACCCCCTTTTGTAAATAAATAAAAACATCAGATATTTCAAGTACATACTAAAAATTATTACTATTGAATTTCAATTTTTATACAGTATTTTCTTTTTCTTTGGGTTGAATATTTTTTTATTGGTTTTTGATTTTTAAAAATATATTGACCTTTCATTGAATCTTTGGAAATAGTATTCAATTTTTATATTAATAATCCATTAAAGTTTTTTCAATACAAAATGTAAAAGAGTTCAAATAATTGGTCTATAAATATTAAGTGAGGTTTTGATGATAACGTATATTATCATGAAATTAACAATAAAATCGAGATAATATTAAAAACAATTGCTATTAATCCAACTTTATCTCCTAAAATCATAAAATCACGATATTCCACATTATTGCAATAAAATAATTCTCGCAATAAAATAAAAAATTATTATTTTGAAATTACCTTAAAAAAATATCTTGACTTTTCCAAAATACTTGAGACTTTTACAACACTTTCCAACATTTTATAATGTTTAAACGTTTTTACATATGTTTTGAATTCTCTTCAAGTGTTTGAAAGTTTTGAAAAACAAAAAAATTTTATAAAAGTCAACAAGTTTGTTTGTAGTGGAAAAAATTTTTTTTTCTTTTTTTTTCATTTTTTTTTTAACAAAATCTAAAATAACAAACAAATTTGATGATCATATTAATAATAATCGATTTCAACAATATATCTGAATATAAAATAGATATTTTTATAAAAAAAAATGGAATTGTTACTTTCTTCACAAGTTAAATAACCAAAAAGAATAAATAGTAATTTTACTTCTTATTGGTGATCTATCAAACGAAAAGCTCTAAGCTCTATTTGTGATTTCTTTCGAATACAAAGATTCGAAGAAGAAGAAGAAGAAGAAAAAAAAAAATTGTACAAAAAATCTTAATAATTGGTGATGGTGTGGCTAGGTTGTTTTTGAAGCTTCTGAAAAACCAAATTAAAACAAAAAATAAGCCGACATTAATTATTGGAACAAAAAAAGAAATCATTTGATTCCATAAAATCAAAAAAAGAATTATTTTAGTTTTATTTTTGATAAAGAATCAAAATGTGAACTCTTTTTCTGAATTAATTAATTTTAATTTTTTTATTGATTCTATGTTCTTTAAAAAAATAAATAAATATATAAAATATAATTAAAAAAAAATAACCAAAATCTGAAAAGTCTCATAAATTTTTATTATTAAATTTCGTAAAAAATTCAAATTAAGAACTAATTGTAGAATTAAAAATTTTGGTAAAAATGGTTATAAAATAAAGAATGAATTTTTTTTTTATTTTAAATCTCTTGAAGCGACCGAAAAAAAAAAAAAAATTCAAAAAAAACAAAAAATCTCAACTTTACCAATTTAAATAATAACTAACAAAAATTCCAAATTTGAGATATTTTTTTTTTTTTTTGCTCATAACGATTGTAAAAACTGAGTTTTCAAATTGTGAATTACCATTTATCAATTCTCATTGTACCATTCTTGGCGAGGTTAGATTGCATTTTGTAACATTTATCAAGTAGTTGTGGTTCATGGGCAACCTTTCTAGCCAAACAGTCCTTGAGAGCCATTTCGTAATATTCTGTAAGGATTGGCCTGTAGACAGGGTGGGCACATTTGTTGATAATTTCCTTTGCTCTTTGTCTAGGAGCTAATCCTCTAAGATCTGCCAAGCCTTGTTCTGTGACAAGGATATCTAAATCGTGTTCTGTGTGGTCAATGTGGGGTGCCATTGGGATAACAGAGGTGATACCATATGGGTCAGTTTTAGTCTTTCTGAAAGAAGGAGCATGCATGATGGTAATATAACCGTTTCTCAAAAAGTCGTTTGATCCGCCAAGGCCACTGATCATTCGGGTACCACCAACGAGTGTAGAGTTAGCGTGGGCATAAATATCGAATTCAACGGGGGTATTCATGGAAATGACACCAAGTCTTCTGACCAATTCGGCACCGTTGGTGATCTGCTGTGGTCTCAAGCAAATCTTTGGTGCATAGAAGTCCCATTTTTCATATAGTCGATCAAATGCCTCTGGAGTGAATGTTAAAGCAGTGGAAGTAGCAAATTCCAATTTGCCGTTGTCGAAAAAGTCTAACATGGTATCCTGTAAGACCTCGGTCCATACCTGAAGGTTTTTAAATGGTCCCTTGACTAATCCTGCAACAACTGCATTGGCAATGTTACCAACACCCGATTGTAATGGGAGCAAGTTCTTTGGGAGTCTGCCCTGCTTGACTTCGTTTTGGAAAAAGTCCAGAATGTTATCCGCAATGGTTTCAGAGGTCTTGTCAGGTGCAGACATTGGTCTTCCGTTGTCTTTTTGGTCAGATTCAACAATCGCTACAATCTTGTCAAAGTCAACCTTTAAATGAGTGGATCCGACTCGATCGTCAACACGGGAAATTAAATTTGGCCTTCTGAAAGGTGGCTTCAAATCCTCTTCAATATCATGAAGTCCCCTAAAGGATCTGAATGTTGTGTTAATTTCAACAATGATCTTGTCGGCTATTTGACAGATTTCTGGTGTGGCTCCTACAGATCCCGCAAGAATAATACCTTCGTCGTCGATTTCACATGCTTCGATTAAGGCAAGGTCAAGCTTTCCACCTTTCTCTTTGGTGAAAAATCCAAAAGCTAAATTTTGTGCAAATTTGGCAAGATGAATGTCCCCCTAATTTTTTAAGTTTGGTTTGTTTATTTTTTATTATGGTTTTGTTTTTATTGTTTTGTTATTTAATATTTTTATTTTTTTTGTGAAAGAGAAAATAATAATAAATCACGAAAGTGGAAAAAAATTTTGCAAAGAATTAAAAGTTTACCATTTGGATTTTTCCAGTATTAATACCTCTCGCAATATTTTTACCAGTTTGATATGGCCATCTTCTGTTAATCATACCTAATTTAGCCCACCTATCTTCAGTTTCTGCACCAACAGATGCTCCGATGAAGAGATCGAATTTCATCTAAACATTTTGATTTTTTAATTAGGGGTGAAAAAAGAGAAATAAAAAAAAAAAAGAAAAGAAGAAAAAAAATACAATAAAAAAAGAAAATATATTTTTAGAAGACTTTTTCTTTTTTGAAGGACAAAAGGAAGAAGAGAGAATTCAAAAAAGACAAACTTTTTCTCCAGTTCTTTCGATTTTATCAGCAAGTGCAACTGGGATTTTTTTTGGGTAACCAACTGGTGTAAATCCAGACCAACCAATAGCTTGGCCGTCTTTAAAAAACCGAAGAGAGTCTTCTATTGAACAAATTTTTGGCAAGAGACTTTTTCTCAAGATTCGATCGGTTAGTTTCGAATAGTTTCTAGCAAGGGTGTACATATTTAATAAAAAAAGGGAAAGTTAAAAAAATGAAACTACCTCGATTAACAATTTGTTGTTTTATTTTTCCTCTATTTGGAATTAATTTGTTATTTTTATAAAGAAAGGAATGGTTGTGTGAGTTTCTTTTATTTAAAGTACTGATCATTAAAGTATGGAAAGTTTTTTTTCACCTCAAAATGTTGTTCTGAAATTTTCAATTTTTAGTATTTCTTCATTGGGTAATAATTCCTCGTAACTTGGAAATATTCTAAAACTAAAGCATTATTTAAAGAGGTGTATTGTTATAGTTGTTGTTGGGTGTGAGTCTGGAGATCATTTTTATTGTATCTCTTTGAAAATTTCGTTTCTTTGGATTTTTTTATTTGTCAAAAATTACTTTTGTTTTTTAAAAAGTTTTTAATTTGATAAATAAATTTTAAAATTAAAATAGAGTCAAATAAAAGACTCAAATTGAATTCTACCTCAGACGAAATTGAATTAGTATATAAAAAAGAATTATTTCAGATCTCTAAGAATACTTATTATTGGATATTTTTTGAGATTGTAGAATGGTATTATTTTTTCTATAAAACCCCTTTATTTAATATTTTGAAGAACTACTAGATCTTGCATTTTTCTTTCTTAAAATTCTATACGTATTTGAATAAATAAAACTAAATATAGAATTTTATCAAAATTGGTTTATTATTAAAGAATTGACAAAAAAAATCGATTCCGACCCAATGATTTCTTTGATATTTAGACCGATAAGAATCATACACAAATTGTAGTAACTTCATTTGTATTTCACAACATTGAGGTTTTAGGAAAGTTTTTAAATATTTGGAAAGAGTGACAATGAAATAAAAAATTAACAACACTGTTTGATGGCTATTATTAATAAACCATTTTATTATTTTTGATTTATTATTACTGTAAAAAACGTTATTATTGAAAAAATTAAGAAAAAATATAAAATCTCTAAAAAACAATGAATAATTGATTATTTTTTTTTCAAATATAAAAAAAATTAGAATATCTAAACTACTTTATCTTTGAACTATTCTGATTTTTTATCATAAAATGAATCAGGATTAAAGCCAAATAAGAAAATAAATAGATTAACACATCAATATCATTTTAAATGTTTTTTATTAAATTTGATTGCTTTAGGCAAATATCGGGTAACTAGGTATATATAGATATATTTATATTACAAGATTTTCAGTGTCAAACAAAAAAAAAAATAAAAAAAAAAATTATTATATCAAAAAGAGAAATTCGATTCTAAAAAGAAATTTGAACAATTCAGAAATAAAAAAAGCGCATCAAGACACTTATTTTTATTTCATTTTTCGGTTGAAAAAAATTTTAACTATCCAAATAATTTTTTGAAAGTCAATAAAAAAATCTTATTTTATAATCTTTCAAAGATTTTTTTTACAATTTTGTCATTATTCTAGACTGGGGTTCAACTTTAGCAAATTTCTCTATTTCAAGTTGAATTTTCATCTGATCAAAAACAATTGATTAAGTCAAAGATTTTTTTGTTCTATTTTTAACGGATAAACCTCTAAAAAAAAATCTATATCAGTTTAGTGAAAATCCAATTAATAGTTGTATGTTATTTTTTACAGTCAGTTCCACTTTTAAGGTACAAACTTTCAACCGAATTTAAAGCACAAAAAAATCTCAAATTAAGGCACAAACTATGTAATTTTTTTTTTTTTGCAATTTATTTTTCTAGAAACTGAATTCTGTGCTTTAATTTGAGTTTTTACTTATGCCTTAAATTTTGTTGAAGTTAGTGCCTTAAAGGTGGAACTGACTGTAATCAAAAAATAAAGAAAAACACAATCCACAAAAAAAAAAAAAAGGGGGGGGGGGGGGGGATCTGATAGTAAACAAAGGGATTTTCCAAACCAGACATCAAAAATGAGTAAAAAAGTAGACCATTTTTTTTTTTTTTTCATTCTTATTTGGTATATGTATAATCAATGGGAAATTAATTTACATTTCATTTAATTTATTTTTTGTTTACAAAACAAATTTTCAAAGAATTTTGTTGTAATTAGTGATAATTTTCTGTTTGTAAAAGAAGTATTGAAAATGAGGAAAAATTTATTTACCATTTATTATGCAGTATATCTCATAAAATTTTTTCAAAAGAAAAAACTCTAAATTTTATATTTTTGAAATACACTCATATAATAAATATTATTATACATAACAATTTTTAAAAAGGTTTACAACTTTATTAGATATTAATGGGAATTGGAAAAAAAATGAAAATTTTTAGTTATATTTTTTTCATTTTAAATTGTAAAATTTTTGAAATTTTTGATTAACTTAGTGGAGAGATTATTTAAATCTATTTTTTTAATATAAAAAGAATCATATTTTTTCAATTTAGGAATAAAATCAAATATTACTTTCAAAAGATATCACTAAATTAAATTGAAAAGTGTTTTTTTTTCTGCTTTTCAAATATTTTTTATCATTTTATTTTTTTTTTTTTTTCGTGTTTGAGTTTTAATATATATTTCCTTTTTTTTTTCTGCAAATTGATTTAACATTTATTATTTTTCCATTCTTAATGTTCAAACAAAAGTTCCTTCGTTGTAACTACTTTCAAAAAAAACAATACCCCGAAAAATAGTGTTTTTTTCAAAAGTTGGAATTTTTGAAAAAGGGTTTTTTTTGAATCTTCATCAGTTTAAAAGCAATCTTTTCTTAATCACATAAAATTATCATAACTTTGAAAAAATAATTTATAAAAGAAGTATAACTGAAATTCAATATGTAGTTTTGGCTAACTTTAATTTTCGGAATTTATTTTTTCCTTGTAGTGCAGTATCTTATAAATTTTTTTGTAAAATATCAAACAAAAGTATTTCATAAAATATAAAACAAAATTTTAACAAAAATATTTGCAAATGAATTTACAAAATAATTGAGAGGTGAGTTGGTTTCCCGAAAAGAAAAAATTTTTAAGATTTTTATTTTACAAAAAAAAAAAAAAAGCTAAAAATGGAAAAGTGGTATCCCAAATATTTGAAAAATAAATTTGAAAACAAATTTTACAAAATTTTGTATTTAATACTTTATTAAAAATTCCAAAATGTTTGTAAAAATTGAATTGGTTCTGATTCAAAATCTTTTCTAGATTAATTTATCCTCCCAAAGTTACTTTTTGAGAAACAGAATCTCTAAAAAAATAAATTTATTTCTTCGAAAAAAATTTTATCTAATAAAATGTTGAATTGTTGGGTAATGTTTTTGAATTTTTTACGAAGATATATTTTGACATTAAGAACTATTCCAAGATAAAATAGGTCTGAAAAACATCATTTTCTAATAGCATTATGCAAAAAATTTTCCTACTTGTGGGGAAGGTTCAAATAATTTTTTAAAACGAAACAAGCAAAGAGACAAGAAACAGAATACAACCCAATTTATATTCTTTGATAAAATGAAGAAAAATGATAAATCAAATAACAAATAACGCAAATTAGCAGCACCCTCCGTCCTTGGTTTCTTCTTTGCTTTGCTCGTCTTCAGATTCTGGCTGATCAATCTTTATTTTTGTCTTTGAATTACTTTTTGCAAGTTTGCTTCTATTTGCAAGCAATTTAATAAAGAGTTCTCCTATTTTTTCCCACACCTCATCAAGATTGTGCCCTGTTTTGGAAGAGCATTCAAAAAAGTACGAGCGGTTTTCTTTTGCAAACTTAAGCCCTCTTTCAACAGACACCTTTCGGGAATCTGGATCCTTTTCGACGAGATCGTATTTTGATCCGACAAGGATCGAAAAACAATCTTCAGAGGCATAATTTAATTTGTTGTACATCCGCTTCAGCGAACTAAAAGTTGATTTTGATGTGATGTCGTAAACAATAATCGCTGCGCCTGCGTCTCGTGTGTAAAACGTGGACAAACTTTCAAATTTTTCTTGTCCTGCGGTGTCCCAAATAGCGAATGTAAATTGTGTTCCTGTTTTGGACGTATATTTTTTTTGCTGATTCAAACAATTTGCGAATTATCGATTCGAAATTAAGTGCATTTTGAAAAAAAAATGTTTGTTGTTTTTGATTTCAATTATGTTTAAAAAGAAAAAAGAAAAAGAATAAGAAAAAGAAAAAAAAAAAGAAAAAAAAACTTGTTAAAGAAAAAAAATAAAAAGCGAAAAGGCAATTACCAAAAAAGATGCACCTAAGGTTGTAGGTTCTTTATCATCAAAAGTTCCATTAATCAGCCTCTGTACAATGCACGTTTTACCTGCACCGCTGCTACCAAGTAAGACAATTTTTAGATCTGACATTAAGAAAATAATGATAAAAGATAAATGCAAAATAATTTTCCCAATTTTTTTGTGATTGCAGAACAAAAACACATTTTTGTTTTTGTAACAAATTAGAATCATTTGAACTTGAAAACAATTTACACTCTCAGAATTTCTTGATTCAATACAACCCATACAGAATTAGGTTGAAAAAAGATCTTCTTTTATCCATCAAATTGAAAAAATCTTAATCTCTTTTTCTTTTTGCCCTATCAATCATCCTAAAAACACAACTTTTAAATTCTTTCTCCTTTTCAGTGACAAAAACCCTAGTTTTGTAAGTTGTCTACAAAAAACCTATCTTGGTTTGAGTCAGTCAATTATTGACATAATAACTTTGATTTTCACAATTTGGTTAAAAATAACAAGAGTTTAAATTTTTCCATTATTCATCCAAAGAATGAGAGAACAATATGAAAAACATGGATGTGTGTATTGGTATGGTTAACAAAAACTTTTTAAAATTTCACCAAAGACATTTGTTTTTTTGGTTAATAAGGTAAAATTTTTTTCCAATTTCCTTACATAATATTTGTACACAACCCAACGAAAAACTACAAAAGCTTAACAAACCAATTTAACAAAAATTGTCAACATTGTTTTGACTCTTTATTCAGTCAACTTTTGAGATAAAATTAAAACTGTTTTAAATTTGAATCAATAGCTACCTCAAAGATATAAAAATAAAATAACATACCGTATGCATTTTAACAAGATCACCACATAGTCAATTTTAAATAATCATACGTGATCACTTTTCAAGCAAATTTCCAAAGAAAAGCAGAAAATAAAAAAATCCCAAAATCACAAGTCATTGACAAATATTATCATAATATCAAACTTTTCATTTTTTCATGTTTGGGCGAATTTTAAATACTGTTGTAAAAAAGTATGCAGGAGACTTTATTGATTTAAACAAAAAACAAGTCAAGGTTGGAGTCTTTTCTGGGAAAGGGGAATTAAAAGACGTAAAAATCTTACCGAAAGCGTTAGAGATCTTACATTTGCCTTTCCAGCTAAAATATGGGATCATTAAGAAATTAAGCTTTGATGTTCCGTACAACCACCTCTCAAAAAGGCCTACTATTGTGAATGTTTCAGGCATTTATTTGCTCTTAAAGCCAATCCATTTGGAACCATTGGACGATAAGCAGATCCAGGCAAGAAAGCTATCAAAAAAATTTAATTTTTTAGAGCAATGGGAAGAAACAAAAACACAACAACCGGATGAACAACTCAAACCAAACAAAGTCCTAAAGAACAAAACACTGTTAAAAATCATTAACAATGTTCATGTCAAAGTCCAAAACATTCACTTACGAATTGAATCGTGCTTTGAACAAAGCAACTTTGTTAGTGGTGTCGTCATTCACGAAATAGCTTTAAAAGCAACGAATGACGAATGGGTTGAGGGCTTTCAAAAAACTTTGCTTGATCATTTTAATAAAGTCGCCCAAATTTCCAAACTTTCTGTGTACTTTGATCTGAACAAAGCACCGACAAAGGAAGAGGACTATGAAAAAGTCCTGTCCTTTGACTTTACACGCCACGAACACAAAAAAAAAGATACAAGACAAATCCAAAATCGAAACAAAAATAAGAATACGAGCAAAAACAATAAGAACGACAGCAAAACGAGAAACAAAAACAAAACAAACCAAGCCAAAACAACTCATCATAAAAAAGCCAAAATAAAAGAAATAGGAAAAGGAAGTGAGAAGCAAAAACTAGCACACAAAGCAAACGAAAAAAAAAAGGAAAAAGACAAAAAAACGGAAAACGCAAACACAAAACAAGATCAAAATTCCAGAACTAAAACACACCCTCAGTATTTACAAGATCAAAACAATAAACTAATCCAAAAGCCAAATCTTAAAAAAAAAAAAAAAAAACGAAGGAGAACCCAAAAGCATTCTTATTTATTAAAGCCAATTACGATCACGCTTCGATTAAAAATTGAAATGAAGTTGATTGAAGATCTCTCACACCAAATCCCAACAGTTCCTTTAATTAATTGTACCGTTCTTACTGAAGCTTTTCAATTTTCATTATCGAAACAGCAATTTGAACTCTTAATAAAAATTATTGAATTTTCGGATGTATATTTCCTAAGGCAGAAAATGTTTAGATGTGAACCACCAATGATAACAGTCCAGGAAATTTTAAAAAAAAGAAGTACGAAACTTAAGAAAGCACTGATGACAAAAAAACCGCGTCAATTCCGAACAGAAAAGAAACTGACTCAGGAGTGGTGGAAATTTGCATATCGTTGTGTTGAAAGATCATTAAAAAAAATTAAAAAAAATCAACTAAAAAAAAAACAAACCAAAAGAGAGAAAGCATTTTCACAAATAACCCAATTACCCTTCGGGCAGAAAAAAAGATATGTGGAATTATATTTAGAAAAATTGAAAACCACTAAAAAGATCTGGAATAAAAAAAAGGCAACAAGGAATAAAAGAGAAATATTATCACAAACCGATAAAATTTTATCATTATCGGTCTTATTTTTTTTACGGACACTGGCTTATAACGAATACCAACAGGAAATCGAATTAAAGGAGAAATTAAAACAAGAAAAGAAATCCAAAATGAAAAAGAATTTCCAATTAAACTTAACTAATTTGGGTTTCCAAACGAAAAAAAAAAAGGGCAATAACAATAATAATAAGCAAGTGAAAAAAAACTCTACAGAGGACAACATATTTTCCAATGGAAATAAAAAACTCATTTTTGGGAATACCAAAAATGATGAAGAATTAACTGATTTGTTTCAGAATTTTACAAATGTTTTAGATATTACAAAATTCAAATTGCCACCACGTTATGATTTTATTCAATTGTATGTTGAAATTGTCGGGGTTTCCGTTCAACTATTGGATGATCACTATAAGTCATTAATTCAGCTCGACGTTAGCCATATTAGTGCAAATTCTAAAATTAGTAAATTAACTCAATGGTTAGAATTCATAATTCAATCCATTTCGATCAGGCATTTTAAAGATTCGAAATTTACAAATATAATGCAATTAGTTAATCAACAGTCTTCCAATGTACAGCCACTTTTAGTTTGTAAAATGGAAACCAATCCCATCGATTTGCCATATAATTTAGATATTTCGATAATCTTACAGCAATTAAGATTTATTTTAACATCACAATTTTTCATTATATTACTAGAATTTTTTTCTGCATTATTAATTAAAATTTCGAGACCAAAATTAGAATTTTTAATCGGTGATCTTACATCTGGAGATCCATTAAAGCCAATAAGAAAATTTACAAATTTTTTTCCAAAAATAAATTTATTTATTAATTTGAAATCTACTCAAATTATATTGCCAACCAATTTTTTATCAATAGACAAACCCATGTTATTAATTAAAGTTGGGGAAATCATTATATTACCTTCTTTTGATAACCAAATTAATTTAATAAATAACAACAGAAACAACAACAACAGCAACGACAACAACAACAACAACAACGACAACAACAACAATACTAATACTACCAATAGCAATGATACACAAAAAGGAAATATTGATTGTTATGATTTACAATTGATGAATTCATTTATAATGTTAATATCGAACAGCAATTTAAATGAATTCTCAGAGGTAATTTCAAATCAAAAGAATGATCATAAATATTTAATTACACCACATTTTGGTATTACTTTTAAAATATTAACAAATTTAAAAATGTTTGAACAAATAACATTTATTGGCAAATTTGAAAAAATTTTTAATTTCCAAATCGATGACATTAAACTTAAGCAATTATCAGTAATTTTAAGTAATTTAATTAATCCAATAAAATTTTATTCTTCAAAATTAAAATTATTTGAACAAAAAAATAGAGGTCTGATACAATTGGAAAGAAAAAAATCATTAATACAAATCATTGAAAGAGGATTCACACTGTTTGAAAAAATGAAAATAATGTTTACCATCCCTGGAATATTGGTTAAATTAAATTTATTTAATCAAAAAATAAACGATAAACATGAGAGATCTTTGATAATTAACATTTCCACAATAACAATTGAATCATCTATTATTAGAGATAATATCGATCTTAATTTGTTCATTAATAAAATTAACATTAAAGATAAATCAATTGCAATGAATACACAAACGGATTTATTAATTGGAAATTCGATACAAAATGACGATAAAAATGAAAATGATCAACAGGAGAAAAATATTAAAGATAATGATAGCAAAGCAATAAAGGAGATAAATTACAATGACGATAACGGCGATAATTGGGTTGAAATAAAATTGAGAATTGGAATTGAAAATTTTGGTAAAAGCTTTTCATCTGGAAACGGGTTTAAAATTGAATCACATATTAATTTAGGAATATTTAAAATTTGGCTTCAGCAATCCACCTTTACAGATATATTATCTTTAGCTGTATCCATAGAAAATTTAACAAAGGACATTAATCAATTGTATTTTGAAAATGAAAAATTCCTTGAATTACAAGAAGTTTTATTTGCAGCGGAATTAGTTAATGTTTTCATCAACGCTTTGAAATTTGAATTGAATTTTGATAATTTTGAAATTTACTTATTAAAAAATTTTCAAAAATTTACGGTTTTTCAATTAAATAAAACTTTTTTAAATTGTAAATTTCAATATAATGATAATTTAAAATTAAAAACAGATATACAAGAATTAAGTATTTTAGATCTAAGAAATTCTAGTAACAATTATAATAATAAGAACAGTAACAGTAACAGTGACATTAACATGGGAAGTACAGATGTTACGCTTGATAACAATTTTCCAAAAATATTTAATATTGGTAATGTTGAACGACATGCTTTATTAATTGAAATTATATGGTCTTTTAAGAAGAATTTTAATCATGATTTTATTTTTAATTTAGATAATTTATTGATAACTTTTTTACCAGAATATTTTAAAGAATTGATTTTATATTTTTTTGAAATACCAGAATTTATTGAACTTATTGAGAATATAAATTTAAAAAATATACAAAAAAAAGAAATTAAACAAAAAATACAATCAATAAAAAATGAGAATAATAATTTAATAAATAATACCAGAAACACACAAGATGAAGAAAAGAAATTATTAATTAATTCTATTACAGAAAATGATCAATCAGATAATATTGTCTTATCTTTAGAAAATATTAATGAAAGTGGAAAATTAATCAAAGACCCAATAAAATTAATTAAACAAAAAGAAAATCAAAAATCAAAAATTAAAAAAAACGAGCAAGAAGACAAAGACAAAGATTTAAATGGTGTAAAAGAAGATAAGGAAAACAAAATAGATGAACAAAATGAAAAAGATTTTCAAGATAAAAATATAAAATCTAAAGAAGAAAATGATAAACAAAAAATTGAACATTTAACCGGAAACGTAAAAGAATTAAAAATGAGAAAAGAACAAGGAAAGGAAAAGAAAAATAATGAAGGAAAAGAAAAAGAAAATCAAAAATCAAAAATTAAAAAAAAAGAACAAGAAGAAAAAGTCAAAGATTCAAATGGAGTAAAAGAAGATAAGGAAAACAAAAAAGATGAACAAAATGAAAAAGATTTTCAAGATAAAAATATAAAATCTAAAGAAGAAAATGATAAACAAAAAATTCAACAAATAACAGAAAATGATAAAGAACTAAAAAATGAAAAGGAGAATCAAGGAAAAGAAAAAGGAAAAAAAAGGGAAGAGGAAGAGGAAAAGGAAAAGGAAGAAGAAGAGGATGATGGAAAGGGAAAAGAAAACAAAAACAAAAACGAAAATGAAAATGAAAATGAAAATGAAAATGAAAATGAAAATGAAAATGAAAATGAAAAGGAAAATGAAAATGAAAATGAAAATGAAAAGGAAAAGGAAAAGGAAGAGGAAAGTGTAAAGAAAAACGAAAATGGGGGCCAAGGAAAAGGAAAGGAACAGGAACAGGAACAGGAACAGGGATCAGTGCATGAAAGGGAAAAGGAATTTGCACATGAAAAGGAAAAGGAAAAGGAAAAGGAAAACGAAAAGGAAAAGGAAAATGAAAAAGAAAAGAAACAGAAAAATTACAAGAAAAATATAAAATTAAAAGATCAAGATGACTGGATAATAATTAACCCACAAAAAAATGACTATAAAAATAAGAAAAAGAAAGAAAGAAAAAAAATAGTTAATACCGAATTAAAAAATGAACAAAAACAAAAAAAGACAAAAGAAAAAGAGAATCAAAATGTGAAAATCAACTCAAAGGGATCAATTAAAGATATTGAAAAAAATAAAAATAAAAATAACAGTCAAGAAAATAACAATCAAAAATTATTAATAAAAAAGGAAGAAATCAAAAGAAATAGCAAAGATCAAACGGAGAATATAAATAAAGACAACATAACAAAAATTGACATTAACACTAAAACAACAAATAATCAAAAAAATGAAAACGAAAACGAAAACGAAAACGAAAACGAAAACGAAATTCAACAAAAGATAAACGAAATGAAAAATGAAAAAACAAATAAAAAACAAAAGGTATTAATCCCATTAAAAATTTTTGAAAAAATTCCATTAATTAATTTAAATTTTAATATTAAACAAATATCAGTTCAAATTCCCAATGAACTTAATAATTTAGAAAATTATTTATTATTATTATTTGCTGGTATTGAGATCAAAAACCAATTTAACTTTGAAGAAATTTTTGTAAAAAAATTAGAACAGAATATAAAAACATTAATTGATTTTATCCAAATTGATATGAAAGGGTTTTATATTTCATTTATTAAAAGTAATAAAAAAAACAAACAAATTTTAAATTTAAATCCAATGGTATTTAATGTTAGAAGATTAATTGATTCAAAATATTTAGTAAATTATCCATTTTTAAATATTAATGGGGTTTTTAATGAAATTTCGATTAATATAAATAAAAAAAAGATTCAAATTTTAATTGATCTAATTAATTTTATAATTGTAGAATTAAAAAAATTTCCAATAGAAAAATTAATTTCAATAAATCAATTAAAAAAAAAAAACAATAATCAAAATTCTGAAAAGATAAATGATGATAATAACATAGACAAAAGCGATATTAACAACAACAACAACAACAACAACAACAACAACAACAACAACAACAACAACAACAACAACAACAACAACAACAACAACAACAACAACAACAACAACAACAACAATAATAATAATCAAAATCAATTAAAAGAAATTAAAGACAAAATGGAACTAAAATTATTTAATTTTATTGAAAATATAGTAATTTTTGAATCTTTTTTTAATATAAAAAAAATTATTTTAATACATTCAAAAAAAAAAGAAAGTGATCAAATTTTAGAATTAAAAATGGATGATCTGAATTGTTTTTTTAAAATTACTAATAATTTAGAATTGAATTTAAAAATTTTTATTAATACAATTCGAGGAACAAGTTTTATCAATCAAATTGAAAATCAAAATTTGAATTTTTTATTTGCTAAAGATTCATTAATATTAAATAATAAAGAAGAGAAAATAAAAATTGATTTAAAATCAAAAAATAATAATATTGAAAAATCAGAAATTTTGGAAAAATCAAACCAATTATTTTTTAATATAATACTTGATCAGTACTTTAATTCCATTCTTAAAATTGAATTGAAATCTTTAAGATTTTTAATTCTTTGGGATTTATTTTATGAGGTATTTTCATTAGTTTATCCTGAATTAACGGAATTAATTAAACTGAGAATGAGGCCTAATTTAGAGTTAATAGTAAAAATTGAAAATTTTCAAATATGGGTACCTGAAAATAAACCATTTAAGACAAACAAAAAATTGCCAATTTTAATTTTAGAAAACAATTTCAATTTTAATATGAAATTTTATAATAATTTATTCAAATTAAAATCAGTATTAAAAAGTTTTGAAATGTTTAGTTCAAAATTAAACTTTTTAGATCCAAATATAAAAAAATTTAAACAAAAAATTGTTTATCCTTTTTCAATAAATCATAAGATAATTTTTCAAAAAATTAAAAATACAGATAAATATCATATTGAAACAAATTTTGAAATTGAAAAATTGTTAATTCATACCGCCTTCCATGATATCATTTTTGAATATCAAATTATTAAATCAATTATTCCTTTATTAATTAAATTACAAAAATTGGTAATTCACCATAAACAAAGCAATCTTTTTATTAATGATAATGAAAAAAAACCCAATGGGAATAATAATATTATTAATAAGAAGAACCATAATAATAACAACCATAATAATAATCCAGAAAGTGATTTCGAAGCAATATCTATACAGCAATTTTTTGATTTTTTTAAAAATACAAATTATAAAAAATTCAAGAATCCTAATAATAATAATTCTAACATTCTAGAAAAAAATTCCGTGAATATTAAAAAAATAATAATTTTAGTTTCTGATGATTTTTTTGGGGAACAAATTCAAACAAAGCCTCTGTATAAGATTAAATTAATGGATTTACAATTAAAAATTAATGGTATACTCCATTTCTTATTTTGTAAATTTATCAAGGAAGCGCAGTATGGAAAATTATCAAAAATAAAATTATTTAAAAATTTTTCAAAAATAATTGAAAATAAAAATTATCCAAATATAAATTATTTAATTAAATTAAATTTAAAAATGAACTATTTAAATTATTTAAATGGCTTTTGGGAGCCTTTATTAGAACAATTTAATTTTGAACATAATGGGGTAAAGTATTTTGATCAAGATCATTTTATTTTCAAAATATTTTTCCCAAATGAAATTAATATCAATATTAGTGAAAATTTTATTCAATCTTTAAGTAAAAATTTTGAAACCATTAAAAATTCAAAAAATATTATTAAAAAAATCATTAAAAATGATGAAAAAGAAACAAAAATAACACACAAAAAGAGAACAAAATCTTATGATAACTATTGGATAAATAATCAAACGGGTGAAGAAATTACATATAAGGTTTTAAATCATCATTGCACTGATAAAAACCAATTAAAATCGATTGATATTAAGCCAATTAATTTCCAATTTGAAAATGATAAATCCCATTTATTGAATAATAATAAGGATGATGAGCATAATAACAATGATGAGCGTTTTTTATTTAATGAAGAGAAAAATATAATTTTTTATTTTAAAGGATTAAAAAATAAAAAAATAAGAAGTAATTTCCAAAATTTTGAAATAAAAACTTATTCAATAAATGAATTATATCCTAACACCAAAATCATTAGTAAAGTGCATATGAAAGAAGGCAGTAGAAGATTAACTATCAGCTCAAGCATTAAGCTAATTAATAAAACTAAGCATAACATTAACATTTTTTATTCAAACAGTAACGAGGATGTGAACAAGAACAGGAGCAAGAATAAGAATCGAAATAAAAATCAAAAGAAGAAGGAGAAAGAAAAAAAACAAAAAGCAACCAAACTTGGTGATCTATTATCAAAATCTTCTTATTACTTACCAATAAAATTTTCAACAAATGGATCTATTTACATTCAGATAGAAAAGGATAATGAACTTCATTTGCCAAAAGGATTTTTATTTGATTTAAAATATTTTAATAATCGTAAACCAAAAACAAAAAATGAAAACAATAGTAAGCAAAATAATGAGAATATTTTGAAAGATTTTAAAATCAATAAATACTTTTCAATAATGATAAAAGGTTATAAAATGATTCAATTTCAATTATTTATACAATTTAAAAAAAAAATTTGGAACATATATTTCATTCCTTTATTAGAAATGGAAAATTTGTTACCCTTGCAGATGATTTGTACTTTAACTCATCAAAATAAAAATTTAACACACTTTGTATTAAAAAGTAGTAAAAAGCATATTTTATCACAAGTACCTTTTGATTCAAAAATATCTCTAGATGTGATCGTCGGAACAACTTTTTCAACAAAGCTCTCAAAAAAAAAAACTTCAAAGATAATTATTGATTTGTTTAAAACTCTAAAAAAAAAGCAATCTACAATCAATTCTTTTAAGATTTTTGATTCATATGGCAAAGAAATCACTCTCAAATTAATGCTAACACAAAATGAATTTGGTACAAAGAATATAAAAATTTACGCTGATTATTTAATATGCAATGAAACAAAGTATGATCTTTTTTATAAAAATCCTAAAGAATCTGATATATATGCAGGCCAAAATGATAATTTGAAAAAAAAAATTAAGCAAGATAATAAATTAAATTCCAAATATTTTATATACTCCGCTAATACATTGAAAGTGCAAATAGAAGGCAACCCAAATTTTTCGAAAAAAATTAGTCTAAGTAATAATAGTAGTTCACCTTTAATTATCATAAAGGATGTGGTTGACAACTTTTTTATTGAACTGATTGCCTTAGCAAAGCCAAAACAAAGAAAATTAAAAAATACTACCATATGGGATATTTTACCGAGAGTTATAATTTTTAATAAAACCAAAGACATATTAGGTATTAAGCAAAGTTATCACCCTCAAAGAAGAAATAAAGATAATTTCAAAAAAACACAAAATGGTGATAAAATTTTTATCAAGCCTTTTGAAAAGGGTTATTTTTATAAATGGAATTGTAAAATATTTCCAAAAATGTTTTCGATTAATTTCTTGAATAATAATAATAACGAAAAATTATATAATTGGAGCACTTCCTTTTTAATTTCACAAATCGGCGAAATAATTCTTCCAATGGCCAAAAAAAATATGAAGGAAAATAATGAAAGGAAAAAAAAGCGGGGGAAGAGATTAAAAACAAAAAATAAACATCAAAAACAAAATTTAAAGTCTAAAGAATCTGACAAAAAAATAACAGAAAATGTAAATGAGGAGAAAAGGGGAAAGAAAAATGGAAAGGAAATTGAAAAAGATGAAAAAGAAACAGAAACAAAAACAGAAAATAATAAAGAGAAAGATGAAAAGAAAGAGAAAGACGAAAAGAAAGAGAAAGAAAAAGATGAAAAAGAAAAAGAAAAAGAAAAAGAAAAAAATAGAAAAGTAACCAAAAGAAAGCCAAGTATAAAAAGGAAAAGAAAAACTAGCGTAAAGAAAACAATAAGTAAAACTTATTTCCCAATAATTGAAATATTAAATAAAAATGGATTAATTTTTATTAACATTAAACCCCCAAATGAATTTTCGCCATATAAAATTCAAAACAATTCTTTAGTGCCTATAACGGTTTCACAAAATTTGACAAACACACAATTAGTGGTCAACCCACAGACAATCAAATCATTTTATTGGGTTGAGCCAGGTTTAGAAAAAACCTTAAAAATTGAAATTAAAGAGGCAAAAGTATCACCAATATTTATAAAAATTGATAATATTGGTAAAACTAAAACAATAGCTTTAAAAAATGATAACCAGATTCAATTGTTAATCACAAATTATGGGCCAACTAAAATAGTCAAATTTGTTCAATCGAATTATAATTCAATTTTTGAAATTAATTCACCAAAAGCTAAAAGAATCAATAAGCCTAATTATTTTCATTTATTAATACTTTTTGAAAAAATTGGCATTTCTTTAATCAACAAAATACCGCAAGAATTAATTTTTTTATCAATAGACGGGATGCTATTAAATCTTGAGCAAAAAAAAAATCAACAAGAGATAAGTGGTACAATTCAAAATTTACAAATTGACAATCAATTATTTAAAACGTTACAACCAAATATTTTAATTCAAAAAGATTATATTGAACAAATCTCAAACAATAATTATCAAAAGACTTTATCTAATAATAAAAAGATTATGTTTAAGCCAATTATTAAATTTAGGATTGAAAGAAATACCAAAATTAAAAAATTGGATTATTTCCCATTAATCGATTTCCAAATCCAACCAATATATTTGAATATTGATGACACATTAATTTGGTCAATCTTTGATTTGATTTCTAATTCTTATTTTGAGCCATTTTTAAATTCAACGATTTACCCCAATATAGATATCTCCACTGCTACAAATACTAATACTAATAATAATAATACAGAGGATTCAAAATATAAAACCGTCTCTGTTTTTGAAAGGATCCAAATCCATCCAATTACTGTTGATGTGTATGTTAAGAACTTAAGAAAGGTAATTTCCTATTTACCAATCAACACATTTACTGGTAAAATTGTTTTAAATAAATTTGATACAAAAAAAACTATATTAAACCCTTCCTCGTTAAGAAATACCATCAGCAATTTTTATTTAAATCAAATCATTAAGGCTTCGGCGAAGGCCGTTGTCGAAAACTTTACTTCAAGAGCATTTTCGAAAATGTTCTCTTCGAGAAATGTTGACTTAAGGGCAAGGCTGCCAAGATATTTCAAAGACCAAAAAATTTTAATCAAATATAATGAAAGCTTATCTTTTAGTAATTACTTTTTAAAGACCATCAAAATAGCTGATCAAAAAATATTATTTGTAACTTTATTAAAAAATCATACTTGGGTTTTAATGACGGATCATTCAATATTTTTATATAAAAAAAATAATAATTTTAAAGATCCATTTGAAATCGTAAAAATTATTCATATTAATCAAATTGTTGGAATCAATTATTTAAAAAATGGTATCAAATTTAAATCAAACAATAACCAAAAATTTGTTGTGAATATTGAAAATAATGACACAAAAATTAAAATATTTAAAGTGTTCTCCACCATATTTAATAAAAAAAAATAATTATTTGTTTTTTAACAATTTTTTTTTTAAAAAATAAAATGTATTTTTCATTTTTTTTTTTTTTTTTGTGTTTTGTAATTTTATTTCCTTTTCAAATTTAATTTTAGATTTTGTATCTCCAAATAATATATGTATTCATGTAGGTAAATTTTGTTTCTATCAAAAGGTGCCTATACAAACATCGAGATAGAAAATTTTTTTTCAAATATCAATGTTTTTTAAAATTGGTCTTTAAATAATAAAGAAGAAATAAGTTTGTTAATACACATTAGAGATTAGTTGATATCTGTATGAAGTAAAACTAACCAATCAAAATATTTTCTTAAAAATTGAAAAACTAAACTTTATTTCACTATTATTTTTGTTTCTAAACTTTGTTTCAGTCAAAATTGGCCCATAATTTTTTTCAAATATCAATGTTTTTTTTTTATAATTGACTCCTGAAGAGTAAATAAGGAATAAGTAGAATAATACACATCAAAGGATAATTGGTTCATGTCTGAAGTAAAACCAATTAATCAATGGATTATCTTAAAAATTTCAAAACCCAAATTCTTAGAGCACTATTGAGAAAAACAACAATGTTCATTTTGATCTTCTATTGAAGTTCAAATAAAATCCCAATAGAAACAAATAGGATTTCTATCCAATAATTTTTACTGTTTCAATAACGTTACAATAACCGATTTTTACAAGGTGACTCTCGATCTTGCAATAAATAAAAAAAAAAATTGTAAATGAATTAAGGATCAAAAAAAATTCGGAAAAAAAAAAAACAAAAACACAAAGTGAGCAAAAAATGAAAAATTGTTTTCAATTTTGAAAAAAAATGATTTTCTTCTAATCTCCATACAAATTTTTTAAGCAGATAGAATCTACACTCCGCAACTGTATCCAATTGGCTGGAAAATGGTTTATTATTCTTTGATAATAATTGAAAAAAAAAAACAACAAGGATTATTTTGATCTTAAATTGAAGAGTAAGGAAATTTTAATCGCTTTTGATATGATTTTTCTAAAATCAATTTGAAAATTTCAATAACATTAATATAACACTTTTTTATTTCTTGACTATTGATCTTTTAATAAAAAAATTTTTGCAAATGAATTATATGTCAAAAAAAAAAAATAGAAAAAAAAAAAAAAAATATGAAAAAAAGAAAACAATTGAAAAGAATAAATCTGACTCAATGATAAAAAATAATAAAAAATGATTAAATTTGAAAAAAATCAGTTGGATCGATATTTCAAAATTTATTTTTGAAAGAATATAGGATAGAAATTTCAATTTCTATTGTTACTTCAATTAAACTTTCATCACACAAATGAAAAAGAATTTACAAAATTTAGAAATAAAGGGTGGCAATAGCCGATTCTATACCTTGGTAGAAAAAATTTGTTAAATTAAGTTATTATTATTATTATAGTTGTAATTATCTGTCTCTCCTATTTTCTTACTCTTTTGATTGTATTTGTCAAAAAAGAATTACAAAATAGAATAATTAATGATTTAAATGTTAAAATACAAAAAGTATTTATTATAGAACAATAGAATTATAATTCAAGTATAAAAAAATTTCAATAATTATAAATACAAGAATTAAATGTTTTGTTTTAAGGTAAAATTGGGTTGCTAAATTCAAAAAAGTTTTATTTAAACAATTCTCAAATTTATCCAAAAGGCATACATTTGCTGCTTATTTAGAATAATATAGGATCACGAAATCAAAAAACATCTGACTAAACAAATTTTTCTTTACTCAATAATTTTTTACTTCAATTTTGGGGTTTCTTGAGTTTTTTTTACAAAAAATAAAATATGTTTCTCTTTTTCTGAAAACAATAGTTAGATTTGATAGCCAATAAATAGCAAAGTAATGTTTAAAATCTTGAATAATTATCAACATAAATCTATCTCTTACGAAACTCAATTAATTTTTAGTAAAAAAATTTACAAAATATTTTACTAAAAATAAAGTACTTCAGCCCGAAAATTATATATAAATTTTTAAAATATTATAACAAAGTATGAATATCAATTATAAAGAATATCTAAGATCGAACTCATTATTTATATGTTTTAATAAACATAAAGGTAGAAATCCATTATCAACAATTCAAAAATGATTCACCTGAAATAATAAATAATTTGTTTTAATTCGATTTTGATGGTAAAAATAACAATATCTTTGGAAAAATGGAATTTTCAAAAAGAAACCTTAAACATTAATATTTTTTTTTATTTCTTCTTCATTACTTGAACTTTAATATGATATATTGAATATTAAAAGTACCCCTTGATATAATTAAAGATCAAAATTTTCATAATTCAATAAATATCCCTTTTAATTGTTTTTTTTTTGATTTGATTTCTTTGATCTTCTTAGATAGCATCCAAAAAGGGGTATTTTTTAGAAAAAGAAAAAAAAAAAAAAAAACATTTTGTTAGTTGTGTTTTTTGTTTGAAGATAGGTTTTAAAATATTTGTTCTTTTAAAAAAGTGTTGTATTTTGCTTGTTAGGCAACAACTTATTTTTTGCTTTTTTAAAAACAAATGTTGTGATTGAAAAAATTAAAAGAAACAAATTTGAAGAAGTTGTTAAAGTACTGACTGATTTAATAACTGCATCTGTTTTCCCAGATTGTACATTCGAAGAAAAAGAATTTGGTTGTTCTTTCCCGTCATGGAAATTTGTTAAAAATTCATCAAAGCTTTTTTGTTTGCTTGCTCTTTTCCTGATGCCAGAATTCTCACCAAATTGATCAACATTTTTTTCTGATGAAGAAGAGTATTGTGAGTTGACGTTTGAAGGCAAAATTGAAGAGTCGTTATGAATTACATAATTCGCTGATTTATCTTTATTTTTTTCTTCTTTGTTTTGGAAAAATGCTAACTGAGAAATTTTCTCAATTGCACGCTCGTCAAGTGACAAGGTAGTAATCAACAAAACTGGTGTTAAAGAAACAAAGACAAAGCATAAGGCCAATAAGTGAAGAATAAATCTGTCTCGATCGTGAAGAATAAAATAGAGCCAAGTAATACCATTCGTAATTGTCACAAACAAGCCAATAAGAAACTCTGGCGAGAGAAGATCCACTTTTGGATAATGAATTAAGAGTGGTAAATATAACAGTTGTGTAGCAATAGTACACACGACCAAATAAATCGGAAACCTGTCTTCAACTAAAAAGATTGCTAATACTACAATCAAAGCAATACAGATTTGAAGAAACAGTTTCAAATGCTTGCTGTTCTCATTCGCAATTTCGGCAAGAAAATAGATCCCACAAAAAAAGGAGATCGTAAGAATAAGAATTAAGAAGATCACAGAAGTCCATAGTTGAAGTGTAATTGCAAATCCCATTCTTTGATTTTATTTTATTTGAATGTCGGTTGTTTTTTAATGTTAAAAGATTTGAGGATTTTTTCGAAAAAGAAAGATTTCAAAAGTGAAAAAAAATGAAACAAGATCAAATTGAATTGGTCTTGATTTAAATTTTCGATACAGTTTTCTTCTAATTGGAATTAATTTGTTATTTTTGTTAAGAGACGAATTCTTGTATGAGTTTCTACTCTTTGATGAGTTGATCAGTAAAGGAGGAACTTTTTTTTGAATTCGAAACAAGGTTATTCTCTCATTTTAAATTTTCAGTGTTTCCTTATCATTAGATAATAATTCCTCTCATCTTGGAAATATTCTAATACTAATCCAATACCGGAAGAGGTGTGATGTTATAGTTGTTGTTAATTGTGAGTTTTAGAGATTCTTTTAATTGTCTCTCTTTGAAAATTTATTTTCTTTTGAATTTTTTTCATAGCCAAAAATTACTTTTGATTTTTAAAAACAGTTTTTGATTTGACAAAGAAATTTCAAAATTTCAATTTAGTTAAATAAAATCATCAAAATGATTTCTAATCTGATGAAATTGAATTAATATATAAAAAAAAATTATTTCAGATATCTAAGAATAAAAAATATTGAATATTTTTTGAGATTGTTGAATGGGATTATTTTGACAATAAAACCTTTTTAATGAATATTTTGAAGAACTGATCGTCTTGGCATTGTTATTCTTAGAATTCTAGTCGTATTTGGGATAACAAAATTAAATATAAAATTTAATCAAAATTGTTTCATTATTCGAGAATTTCAAAATAAATAGAAGTCCGGCCATTTAATTATTTCTATTATTATTAGTGTTCCGTTATGAATTTTGAGGAAAATTGGACCCTTTGTTCTACAAAAAAAGTTTTTTAACAGAAGTTATAGAATTTAGCAGGATGTTTAAATATTTCAGGTTATCTTTTTTTGTGGTCACAAAAATGAAAAAATAAAATTAAAAATTTTGAGTTAGACAAAACTATTTTATTGATTAACATTTCATCAATGTTAATAAAGTTTATTTTCTGAAAAATTAAATATTCTAGAACTAAAAAATCTTGAGATTATTGTATTTATTACTATTAGTAGTAGAAAAATATTTTTTTTTTAAGTCTCTTTTCAATAAAAAAGGGTGTTTTTTTGCGAGTGGAAAATATTAAATCAATATCAATGAATTTTAATTTAATTTAATTTAACTTTGGGATATTTACTTTGATAGATACTAATTAATGTTTTTATATATGTTGTACTGTCTTATAATAATGAAATATAGAAAAAAAATTATGATAAATAATCTTTACCCTTGGTTTACCATTATTCAAGTGAATAGAGTAAAATTGGTGAATTTATTAATTTTTTAAACTGTCGTTTTTATTTTTAAGGAACAAACTTTCAACTAAATTTAAGGTATGCAAAAATCTCACATTAAGGTACAAAATTTTAGAATTTTTTTTTTATAAATATTATTTTTCTAGTATCTGAATTTTTTTCCTTAATTACGAATTTTTCTTGAGCCTTCATTTCCCTTGAAGTTTGTGTTTTAAAAGTGGAACTGTCTGTAAATTCTAGAAAACCTAATCGAAATTTCCGAGGTTTTGCTGGATTTAAATGGATGGAGAAAAATCTTTAGATTTTGCTCAATTCGTTTTTATTTTGGGAAAAACGGTAAGTTAGTGCCCATTAAATGTTGTGGAGTGCTGTAAAGTACCTAGTTGTTTTTTTAATTTTTCTAATAAAAATTTTTTTTGAAATTTTCTAATTTTTTCAAAAAAAAACAATATATATTGAACTAAAAGTGTCTTTAGAGTGCCTTCAAGTGCCTATATATTTTTTTTAATTTTAGAAATTAACAGAAAATTTCAAAAAATTTTTTTTTTATTTCTCAAATTTAAAAAAACTAACTGTGTCTTTTTGGCTTTTTGGAATAATCCCAAAAAAAAATATAAATTTTCGGTTTATTTCAAAAATTAAAAAAAAAAATAACGAAAAAGCCTGTCAAGTGCCATAGAGTGCCTAGATTTTCTAGAATTCAAAAGAATGGAGTTAAATCAAATATTTTACTCAATTCTTTTAAATTCTGGAAAAGTTAACAGGTTTTTTTTTTTACTTTTTAAAATAAAATAAAAATTTAATAAATTTTCAGTTTATTTCTTAAATAGAAAAAAATAACAGTGCATTTTCTTAAGGTTTTTTGTTTTATATGTTAAGTTTTCTAGGTTTTTTTTTACTTTTTGAAATAAAAAGAAAATTTTAGAGTCAGTTCCACTATTAATACACAAACTTTCAACGAAAATTTAAGGCACAAAAAAAAAACTTAAATTAAGACACAAAATTCTGATTCTAGTTAAATAATTTGTGAAAAAAAAAAATTCCAAAAAATGTGTCTTAATTTAAGTTTTTTTTTTGTGCCTTAAATTTTCGTTGAAATTTTGTGTATTAATAGTGGAACTGACTGTAAACTTTTCTTTTTATTTCAAAAAATAAAAATAACCTGAAGAAAATCTATCGAATATCCTAATAAAAAGAAAACTCAAGAAAAGCTAATGGTGGTTTTCCAGAATTCAAAAGAATTGTGTAAAATCTTAGATTTAACTCTATTCTTTGAAATTCTGGAAAACCTAACGCAAAATGTCAGTCAAGTGCCGTCAATTTTCTTGATTTTTTTTAAATTGAGAAATTCTAAGAAAATTTCAGAAATTTTCTTTTTATTTCTCAAATTATAAAAAAAGCTAACAGTGGTTTTCATGAATTAAAAAGAATGAAGTTAAATCAAATATTTTACTCAATTCTTTTAAATTCCGGAAAACATAACGAAAACTGTCATCAGGTGCCATGTTTTTTTTTTTTTACTTTTTGAAATAAACCAAAAATTTAAAGAAATTTTCTGTTTATTTCAAAAATTAAAAAAAACTTAACGGAAAATCAAAAAAAATTATTATTTTTAGAATTCGAAGTAAGAAAATAATTCTTTAATTCTTAAAAAATATTTATTTCTGATTTGAAAGATATTTATTAAATATAAAATAATTTTAAAACAATATAAAACGACTTCTTTATTGCGAATCAAGAGTTTTTAGAATTTTTTAGTCATTTTTTTCAAAAAAAATCTTTTTAGAACCTGGAAATTTTATTTTTCCAAGTTAAAATAGTTAAATTTATTGAAAAATAATACTTGATCAAAGATGGATCATTAACTAATAATGATTATTATAAATGTATTAAAATGATAAAATTTGAATATTTTTAATTTTTTTTGAAAAATAGTTTCTAATCATTGTTTACTTTTTTTATTCCAAATTGTCTATTTTAAACTGTTAGTTAATAAATAGTGTTATCTATTTAAATTTCATTATCAAGTCAATTTATTCAAAATTGAAGTACTCACCTTTTTTGTATATTCAAAGAAGAAAAAAATAGTATAATTAAATAATTTTTTACTCAATAGGCAATTGTAAATAAAGTAAGAATATACGGTCGAATATATCGTAAGATTTTTGAAGAGTTTGTTTTTTTTTAATGTAATTGGCTTTTAAGAACATCTTATTTAAAAATTTAAATTAATTTTAATAAAAAGTGTGATTATTGGACTTGAAACTTAGAATAATTACCTATAAGATCATATCGGTTTTTTTTTTCCATCTGAATGTTGGATTATAACTTAATTTCAAATTAAAAAAATTAAAAACCAAACAATAATTTAACAATTCTGAAAAATAAGATATGATCTTTCTAAGAGATATTGTCAACCCTTAAACATTTTTCAATGATTTTTGAGTACTTTATAATGCAAATGAAAGTTGTTTTGAGAATTTATCCATATTTTCTTATTAAAAAAAATTTTTTTTGGGGGATTTTTTTTTTTCACTATTAAGAAATTACAGAAAAAATTATTTAAATTTGGTATCAAATGAAAAAATTATAGCAAAAATTAAACAAATTCAATTCCTATTTTTAAGTTGTCTTGTAAAAAAAATCTCAAACAAATATGATTTGGTCTTGTGTATATTATTGAATATTGAATTTAATAATGTATTTTAAAGGGGGTGTAATTTTACAATTCAGTTTAAAAAATGTATTTTGTGAACTGAAAAAGTGTAATTTTTTGACCATCTCAAAAAAATAATAATTTAACACCTTTTCAAAAATTGTTACTCACCTAAAATAATAAATTGGAATGTTTGCCTATATATATATATATATATATATATATATATATATATCCTTTGGTATCCAATAAAAATCAATAATTAAAAATAATTTGTAATTAACTTTTAAATCATTCTAAATATATAAAAACCATATATTTTAGAAATTAAAAAAAAAATAAAACCAAAAACTAAAAAAAAATGAATAAAAATTTTTGAAATGAGCATTACCGACTTTTTTTACTGGACTTTCACTGAAAAAGAGGTTAACAGGAAGTTTTTTTTCCCAATAATTAAATTCATTTTTAAAAGATATTACATCGTCTCAATTTTCTAAGTAATTGTTTTTCTTTTCAAAGATCTTTTTTTTTTTCACAAAATCTTTGGTAAAAAAAAAGTATCAAAAAAAAAAAAAAGAAAAAGAAAAAGAACAAGAAAAATTTTTAAAAGGATACAATTTTAAAGTAAAAGAATATATAAAAAAAAGTCAAAATTTGATAAAAAGATTCTAATCCAAAAATTTGAAAATATTTTTTTGATAAGAATACATGATAAACCCTCAAAAAAAAATTCCATTAAGATTATAAAGCGGATCAAAAATTTTGAAAATAGTTTAAAATAAAGTACAAAAAAAGAGAAAACCATTGGTAAATTTCATCATATCTAATCTATAAATATAAATGAGTGAAAAATTTAGAAAATTGTGGAGTTTATTTTTTTCTAAATTCGTTTTTATTTTTTAAAAATAATTTCAGTAATTCCTAATAAATTTCAAAAGTTAAATACTTTAAATAAAGGAATTAGAAACTCTTATTTATGTATTTATTTAAAAAAAGAGTTACTGCTCACTTATTCACAGGTTATTTTATTTAGTTTTAATAAATAGCATAATATAAACCTAAAATAAACGGGTTATCATTTTTAAAGGGGTTCATTTCTCCAAATAAGTTTTAGGTAGTAAGAGTAGGCCTTACCAAGTTTATATTTTGGAACCTAAATCATAAAAAGTAAATTTCAGAAAACCTTTTTATTTTTAGAAATCTAACTTTTAGTGGGTACTGATACTTTGTATCTAAAAAAAAACATTTCAAATTTAATCTTCTGAAAAAAAAACTCAAAAAAAAAAATATTGAATCCTTGAAAATCTGAAAAAAATATCCATTTATTTCTTTTAAAAATAACTTTACTATTTTCTTTAAATTTAAATAATTAGGTAATATTCTTAAAAACAGTCCATAGTATAAATAATGGACTTTTCTCATTTATATAAATTGTTTATTTAATTTTTTTTTTTTTTTTGTAACTAATTACAATTAGTAATTCAAACTAGTTTTATGTGTGTGAAAATATTTTAAAAAATTTAGAGAAATAATAGTTAAATATATTATTCTTTTTGTAATTGGGTTATTATCAACCCCATTAAAGAATTAAGATTATGTATTAATTAATAATTAAAAATATTCAAGCTAAAAGGTGTTTTTTTTAAGTTGTAAGTTGAATTTTCCAGGTTTGAAAAGGGTATTTTGGGAGAATTTTTATTTTAATATTTTGATTGTTTTTATAGAATTTTTTTGTTTAAAAAAAAAGAAAAAATCGGTTTGATCTGTTGTTTGAATAAATACTTGATATTTTTTCTTTTTCAATGTTCAAAATAATTATTGTGATTTTTTTGGAAATTAAGTAGATTTTTAATATTGAGTTGTTTTAAAAAATTGTGGTCTCATTTTTAAAATATAATTTGGTCCATTTCCTTCATAGAATGTGATTTCTTTCTTATTCAAGGTAAATTATTTTTTATAAAAATAATACAGAAATATGTCAGATTTTGAACTTTGTCAAAATTCGAGAAAAATCGATCAAACTTTTAAAAACATTACTTCACTCTGGAAAATAGTATTAAAAGTAAGTTGGTTTTTTAGTAATCATATTTTTACTAGGTTTTTCCATTTAAATTTGTGATAAAATTTTTTTGGAATAAGCATTTTAAATTTACTTGGATATTTTTTTTTTAATTGACTTGTACCTTAAGATCTAACCCCAATGTAATTTAAACAAAATCAACACCAAAATTCACATCTACAAAATCTTTCAGTTTGATCGAAAAAAAAAATAAAAAAATATATACCCTATTTTCGGAAAAACTGTTTTGTATCAATCCAAAAGTGTTCAAAGGATTTTTTTAAATTTTTCAAGTTTTTTTGAAAAAAGAAATAATTAAAAATTTCAATTTATTTTCTTTTTTTGACTTTAACCAAGAGCTTTCAAATCATCTCCTGTTATTGGAGAACTTTTATTATTTATAGTTTCATTTTTGTGATCTTAATTGAGTAAACTGAGAATCCTCAATGAAGCAATATTCCAGAATTGAAGAAAAGGTTAATCTGACCAAATTTTATCACTTTAAAAGATGACAAGAATGATGGTCAAATCATTTTAAAATAAATTTTATTTCTAAAAGTTTCATAATGTGAACGAATTCAATATTTTAAAGTATAACCATTTTTGTCGGTTACATGGATATATTTTGGATTTTCATTCAATTTAAAGAAAAAATATTTTGGGGAACTTTGAAAAATAAATTTTTTAATTCTAACTTGGAGCCTGACATGAAAATTCGATAAGTGTGCTTCTTTTTCAAAAATACAACCTTGAAAACTTTTTATCTTGATAGAAATTAAATAACTCTAACACTATTTTAAATATTTTAAAACCGTACTTGACAACAAAAATGTTCACAAACAACAGTAAAGGGCTGGGGAAGGCTATTCGTTGCATTCAACATGTGTTATTGAACAACCTAATGTAACAAAAAAGTTACACTTGATTTTATTTTCCTATTTCGAATAGAGATCACAATTTACAGCCTCTTTCTATGAAAACTGGGCTTGCATTCTGAAAATAAGGTAAATGATTTGAAAATTTTTTCCTGTTTTTTAATCAAATATAATTTCGAAATTTACTAGAATATTTTAATTATAGTTATTCGTAACTTGCAATTTACCAAAAATTCTAGATGCTTTGCTATTGCATCTACAAATATAACGAGTTAAAACAGACAAACTATACAAATAAATAAATTTTCTATATGTCGATTTTTTAAAAAAATTATTGTTGATAATTGATCGAAAAATTGATCCGACAAAAAACAAACAAGTTATTAACCCAATTTGTGAAAACTATAGGGATTCGGAGTTTTTTAACTTTTTTGAAACAATACAATTATCATTTTTTTACATTTATTTTCTTGCTCTCATACACATAACTATTTTTTTCGATCTGTACGATTTTATTTTTTTTCTGCAAACAAACAAGCTTCATGTATATTCTTATTCTTTTCAAAATTTATCATTTCTATTTTATTTTTTTGATGTTTATCTAAAAATTATCAGACTTGAATTAAATAAAAAAGGAGATTTTTTCAACCCTTGATCATAACACTATTGGCCAAGTATTCGAATTAAACACCAAAAACAAAACAATACCCTAAACCAAACTTGGATCATTACAAACGCCTATTCAAAAAATGTAAAAAGATTTTTATTTTTTTGATTTTTCTCAAAAAACACTTTCTCTCAAAAAAAAATTTTTTTCATCAATTTTGTCAAATAGGTCCTCAAGAAAAAGAAGAACACAATCGGTAAAGTATTATCAAATTTTAAGTTACTTACTTAAAAAAGAACAAGATCTAAAAGAGAAGTGGCACCAAGAATTAGTAAGAATTTCAAGTTTTTTCTTTTTTTTTAAAAAATAGTGAATTTTCTGTTTTTATTTTCTATTGTATGATTTTTAATCCTGCCATTCAAATTTAAAAGGACAAGAAGCTATTAAGTGTTGTTCGCGAAGATAAATTAATAGACTGGGAAATTGTGGCTTCTAATTTTGATAATTTTCGATCTTCAGATTGCTTGAAAAGATATCGACATGTATGATCAAACAATCAATTTTTTTCTTTCAATTTTTGATGAATCACAACTAATCTTCATAAATAATCTTTTTATTCCATTATTTTTCTCTCATATGGTAATAGTTAAAAGACATTCAAAATACCAAAGGACAATGGAACACTACAGTAACGAGTTCATCCTTTTTTTTTTTTTTTTTTTATATATATATTATTGCTTGGGAATCATTTTTGTTGGAAGGATCGTTTTATAAATAAGAACTATTTTTCACACGAAGTTAGAATATAGATTGACTCATAAAGAATATTTGCAATTGCGATTTATTCTAATTTTTGATCATTTAGTTTTGGTCTACAAATTCCTGTATAGTTCATAACCTATACTCTTATGAAAATCTGGTGAATAGGAAACTAAAGTACGATCCAAATTTAATTTTGAATTAATATTACTTTCTTGACTTAAAAGAATACTGTGTCATAAAATCTTATTATGTTTATTATTTAGGTATTTTTTTTTACGAAAATTTGTAATTTTGACAAAACCATTTTCATTTTTAAAAATTCGAAATTTGCCACCTGGATTTGAAAATCAAATCCTCTTACTTCACTTCCTTTCCACTTTATTCTCAAATACAATATAGTTCAGTACAATGGTATAAATATATTTGAATATAAAGTGGAAAGTAATTTGGTAAAGAGGTAAAAAAATAGGTTTTTAAATTGGACGTGTTTTGATCAATAAATTTTTTTATTTCTCAAAATCAAAAAAAAAAACTTAAAAATTTAAAATATGATAATTTTAGATTTTCTTTTAATTCGCATTCTTTTAAACTGTTTTTTTATATATTTACAACATGGGATTTCAATTCTCGCAGAACATGAAACTGGGATAACCCCAAACTATTATTGATTGTTTTAAAATATTAAAGTATAATATTGAGTTAAAAGTAAAACAATTATAATCCTTGTCTCTTTTTTTGTTTTTACTTGATTTTCTGATAAAGTAATAATAAAATAAAATAATACAGCCGTTCCAACCCTACCACAGAAATTTATAAGACATAAAGATTGATTGTTTATCTTAAAAATGTCTTTTATGAAATAGAAAATTCAATTTCATTCATAAACTAGTATGAAAAAATAAAATTGAAAAAAAAAAAATTTATACAAAACTACCACTTCAATTAACCATTTAATCCTTGTGAATCATACAATTTATTCACAACATAATCAAAATTCCAGAACTTCAAATTCTTGGCTATCGTATTTATTGTTTTTGGTAGTACTTCCTTTTATAAAAGTCCCCATTCAAGAAAAAAAGGTATTGTTTGGGTTTAAAATTTTACAAATAAAACGAAAAATGAATTTTAGTTTAATTCGACTTTGGAATATTTACTTTTATAGATAATAACGAATAGTTTTGAAAATGCTGTACACATCTAATAAAACTGAAATAGGGAAAAAAAATACCTTGTGATAAATATTTCGTGTCCTTCAAGTGTCAGGGTTTTCTGGATTAAAAAGAATTGAGTAAAATCAAAGATTTTACTCAATTCGTTTAAATTCTGGAAAATCTAACGAAAGTGTCCGTCAAGTGCCTAGCTTTTTTTTAATTTTAGAAATTAAAATAAAATTTCAAAAATTTTCTATTTATTTCTAAAATTAAAAGTAAGCTAACGGCGATTTTCCAGGATTCAAAAAAAAAGATTTTTTTTTCAATTTAAATCAATAAATAATTCTTTAATAGTCCAAATCATTAATTACCCATTTGAAAGATATTTATTATATTTTAAATATTTTCAAATATATTATTATAACCACTTAACTATAAAAACAAAATTTTTCAAAATTTTTTACAACATTCATATTTGCTCTTTCGTATAAATTTGAAAAAAATCTTAATCGAATCTGGAAAATTGGATTTTCCAACTTAAATTGTACAATACCTTGAAAAAATAATTTTTTGATCAAAGATATTTTATTAACCAATAGTGTTTATTATAAATGAAGTTATAAAAAAGTGAAAAATTAACAAATGTTTTATTTTTTTTTTCAAAAAATTTTTCATTATCGTGTATCATCATACAAAAATTTTAATTTCTATCATACCATTTGGTAAAAAAAGTTAAACGGGATAAAAAAAGATCACGGTATTTATAATTAAAAAATTTAATATAACCTGAAAACAAAAAGTAAAATCAATTTATAGAATCAACAGATTAACTTGAAAGAATAAATAATTATATTATTTTCAGACAAATCAATAAATTTAATTTACATCTCATTTATTACCAAGTTAGGCTAGTTATTTTTACTTCAAGATCTTATAAATGGTCAAATTTTTGAACAAATTTTTTAATTAACAGAAAAAATCAAAGAAAAACCCTACCAAAAAATAGTATTAAAAAAACTGTTATTGTGTTGAATCCTCCATTTTGTCTTTAATTATTGATTTTTACTTTTATTAATTGATCTTGCTTTTCATTTTCAGGTTCTATTAAGGTTTTAAATTACAAATACTGTGTTGAACTTTTTTTTCCTATTACATTTTTTTTTCTCAAATGGTATGATAAAATTTTCATTTTCTGTTACATCCTAAGAAGAGAAATTATTTTTTGTAATTAACAATAACAAAAATTTAATTCCAAAAGAAAAGAAATCACAGAAACTTTAAAGTATTTTCCAAGAATTGCTTTTAAATTGTTAAAGCGTGGTTATTTTTGCAATTTTGGGAATTAAAGATCGGCACTAATATAGTTTTTTATCAATTTGTTTATCAATTCCCAAAGCTGAGATTTAAAAATTTTTGTAAATTGGTGATCTGAATTGATGGTGGTTTTTTTCAATAATTTCTTTGTCAAAAAACAAATAATTAGATAACTGAAATTTTTTTTCTTCTTTTATAAATTTTTACCATTTATCATAACCTGTTATA
Source organism: Anaeramoeba flamelloides (assembly GCA_027625915.1). NCBI lineage: Eukaryota > Anaeramoebidae > Anaeramoeba > Anaeramoeba flamelloides. The sequence goes on along the minus strand of JANTQA010000032.1, from coordinate 1,151,566 downwards.
AAGACTTTAAGGTTTATCGTACAGTATAAATTTTTATCAAAGTAATTCAATTCCAATACCTTATAAATTGTCATAGTAGGGTTGGGGCCATTGTAATATCTTTACAAATAATTTTTGATCCAAGATTTCTTATTAACTAATAAAAATTTATTAGAGTAGATATTAAAAAGAAAAAAAATTCAATAAATGTTTAAGGTGTGATATGCAAGCAAGAAGAAATGAAAGAGAAAAAATTTTTAAATTTAATTAATATTCAAAAAAATAATAGTTTTTTTTTTTTATTTTAAATACGAAATATTATGTCTTTGTAATATATAAATCTTTCTTCCTAAATAATAATTTTATTATTGTTGTAGGAAGATGAGCTTCTAAGCTATGCTGTTGAAAAACTTGGTGACTCTAGCTGGCTACATATAGCGTCGCTAGTTCCGGGAAGAAATTCCAAACAATGTAGAGAAAGATGGTGCAATCAAATTAATCCGGATATTAACCACTCGCCTTTTACCCTTGAGGAGGAACAACTTTTAATATCAAAACAAGAGCAACTGGGTAACAAATGGAGCAAAATATCGAAATTTTTTAAAGGGAGACCTGACAACATGTTAAAGAACATGTGGCATTCTCTATGCACACAAAGAAAATTTAAGAAAAACAATAATATATCAAGAACAAAAAAAAACACAAACCAAAATAAAAGAAAAAGGGCGAGAGGGCAAAACAATAAAAAAAATCCAATCAAAGAAAAGGAAAATAATCAAAAAATTAGAAAACCAAATAATCATCACTCAATTTTTAAAAATGATGAGAAGAATCTTTGTGAATCTGAGAAAAGTGATAATCAAAATAATAAAAATGGAAACAAAATAGAATTGAAATCTCAAGAAATGGTTATTAAACAATCAAAGACACAAGATGGATTTTTAAATCTTCAACAAAATATCAAAGAAAATAACAAATTAACATTAAGCCCAAATGTGATAAAAAGTGAAAGTTCTTCGCTTTTAATTAATCATCAGGTTGAAAACAATTCTTCACAAAATCAAAAAAAAAGGCAACTATCTTTAAAAGAGAAATGGGTCAGTACACCTGCCGAAGATGAAGAAATTTCTTCAAATCAAGAAATTAATATGCTATTAGATACCACAGAAACCCTTGATAAATCGCTAATGGTCATGCAATATACATTATTCAACCCGGAAAATAGTGATAATATATATATTCCAGTTGACAACGAATTTGATCAATATTATGATGAACAGTTTGATAACGAAACTGATTTTGGTTGTTCCTTCCCATATGAAGATTTGGAAGATGTGGAAGATTTGAACTCTGAATTTCAAACTATATACACTGATTTAAAAAATCGTGATTTTTATAATTGATGAGAAATTACTTTTCAGGAATCCAAGTTTTATTATTATTTTTTTTTTTTCGTTAAAACATTGATAACGTTTTTTCTTTTTTTTGACCATTTATTCTTATTTCTTTTCAATTTTTTCCTTTTCTGAATTTCTTTATCTTTATCTTTTTTTAGTTTCCATTTTTAAAATTATTAGTAGAGTTAATTCCTTTTTTTTTTTTCTTGCTTTTTTTTTTTTCAAGTAAGAAAAGATTATCCTTTCTTTCTTTCTTTTTTTTTTTTTTCTTTCTTTCTTTCTTTCTTTTTTACCTTTTTTTATAGGTAATTGGTTTTTTTTACAAGCATTTTCTATCATTTAATATGATATTGAAAACATATTTTTTAGTTGCCATTTTATTTAATAAAATTCAAATTTAATTTATTTGATCCACTATTTTTTTACTATTTATTACAATTGATTTTGTTTTTTTGGTTAAATTTTCAAGAGGAATTTTGAAATTGGATTTTAATTTATTTCTCAAAATTTAATAAATATGTTTGTTTCATGTTATCATTTTAATGTTATAATATTAACTTGAATTATATTAAATTATTGATTCGTTATCTAAATTAAGTTAAAAAAAATAGTAGATCTCAAAATTTTTTCAGTTTTTTTTTCTTATTTAATTTTTTTTGATTTGTTAATTCTTCTGTAATTCACAAAATAACAATTTTTTTTTTCTTTTGAAAGACTAAAGTCTTTCCAAGGCAACCATAAAATTCTAAATAAAATACAATTGAATTTTCTATTCTTATTTTCCATTTTCAAAAAATTCGGAAATAAGAGTTATTATTCAAAAAAACATTTTAATAAATGAGCTATTATACGAATTTTTGGAACATCAAAAAAAAAAAAATTGAAGACACATGAAACACTTAAAGATACTATTCAAAAAGGGTAAATTTTTAAAGATCAGTAAATATTGATATTTATTTTGAGCCTTTTTGGAATGATAATTTTTAAGTTTCATGGGTTCTTGAATTTTTTTTTTCAATTTTTAAAATTAAGGGGTTTACTCTATTTTTTTGAAAAAAAAATTTAAAAAAACAAATAAAATATAAAACAAAGTATTCACTTTCATTTTTTAGTAGTAAAAAAAAGAATTTATTTCAAATGCTGTAGTACTTAGAAATTAAAAATTTTATTAATAAAATTTGAACAATTCTGATTTAATTCAAAATCAATTATACTTCTACAAATTGAAACTTTGGGGAAAATTCCCCAGATGCCACCGTGATTTTTAAGATGATACTTTAAAACACCAAAGGCCTCTTCGATTGGGTTAAGGTCTGGGTTATAAACCGACATATAAATGATATGACAATTGAATTTTTAAAAATAAACTATATTCCAAAAATTTTGACACAGTTTAACCAGTGGAAAGAGTATCAATACAGCGCTTTAAATTCAATTTGGAAACAATTTTGATTTTACAAACTATTTCATTTTTTGTCTTTTTTACTTTGTTTTCATTTCCTTTTTAGCAGTTACATAATCTTTTTCGTTAGATTTGGAATTTTTTTTCAATGATTGAAAGAAGGTTAAATTTGATTTTGTTAAATTGAAATATATACATTCAATTTGTAGATGGGATCTTATCATTTAATCGATCAACAATTATTGGTGAAATTTCAACAAATTTAAAAATGCATTTTTTGTTAGGCTCGTTTCGTTATTTTGGACACACCTATTTTTTTTTTTCGTTTTATATTTTTTTCTTTTATTTGAATTACAATGATTACTTATTAAAACATTAATACTAGTTAATTTAAATGTGGTTTTATATTAGGTTTGAAAAAATAGAATAAATTGGGTTTTTTTTTGCCTATTTTTGATTTTGGGTGTTTCCAAATTTTTGGAATGGGGTTTATTATGAAATCCAATTTTCACACCATTTATGGATAGGGTGATTATCAATAACGAGAATAGTTTCAGTGTCATTGTGTTCTTTAATTATAGGTAGAACGTTGTGGAACATAAAAATTGTATGACCAATTCCTCTTACAGTATGGTTAATTAATTCAAAGGTCCCAATTCCCTTAGAATTAATCATAAAATAAAAAAAATTAATAAACATTATTAAGTAGATTATTTAAATAAGAATAGTTATTTTTTTATACACTTGATATTTTTAAAAAAGAATATTCTTAAATGATCTTTTAAATTTCAAGAAATTATCTGAAATAAACTAAATTTGAACAATTTATTATATATCCATCATTGTATTATTTGATTAATTATTTTAGTATTTTTAAAAAATCAATAAAATTTTAAATATTATTTGTATATACAATTCATCAGAATGAATTATATGTGGGAATCCAGAAAAAAAAAGTTATATGAATTTTTCTTTTTGATTTTTGATCTAAAAATCAAAGAAAGAAAGAATCATATCTTTTTTAGAACTTTTTTTCTATAAAAATGAACTTTTAAAAAAAATAATTCATTCCTTGAATATTCCAAAATGGGTTTGATTTTCAAGTTTATTTGTATATTTTGCCAATTAGAGGCCTAGAACCTGGGGGGGGGGGGGGGGGTATAATAAATAAAATTTGTTATCCCCTTAATGTTTACAATCTCTGAAACCCAAAAAAAAAAATTTCTTGTATTAAGTGTAAGAACATATTAATTGGGTTGTTAACTGATTATCTAGGTTCGGCTTCATATTAATTTTAATATTGGTTTAATAACTATTAAAAAATCTATTTTTTTTTTTTTTTTTACAAAATCCAAATTTATAAGTGAAAGACTAATTGATTGGAAAGAATAAATTTTATCAAATTTAGTTTTTTAGGTTATCAATTGTAATATTCATTTCCCTTTCATTCATTTTCGAAAACAAAAAAAAAATTGTAAAAAAGTTCCAAATAAAACCAAATCTCTGAAAAAAATTTAAATGATAACAATATATATATATATATATTTGAGAACTTATCTACCATCCTATTAGTTTTACACCACTTCGTTCAGATTTCCCGAAAAAATAAAATAAATTAGTTTTTTTTTCCTATATTAAACTCCCAGTAAAATATCAGATGAAGTTGAACCTAGAACACCAATTAAGAATAAAAATAACATGTTCTTACACTTGTTAAAAGATAATTTTTTTCTAGTTTTAGTGAATGTAAAACTTGATGAGTATTTTTGCAAATTTATCCAATCTTGTTATTTCAATTGTAAGAAATTTTTTAACCTAGATCTTGGAATTGGGACAAGACTTGTCAGAATCGATTTCTATGTGATCGAGAAAAGTTTTTTTGAGAATTAATAATGTGAAATATCTTGTTTTGAATAATTTGAAAAGTGTTTTTTAGTTTTAGAAAACAACCCAATTTACAAATATTTCAACCAATCAATAACCCAAAAAAAAACTTTTTGAGATACCTTTTGGATACTTTCTGAGTCAATTTTCACGTGTAATTTTGAAACCACTCTTGACCCTTCTAAATTAGGAAACCTTAAATTTTCAAAATGATACAATATTTTCTTTGATATTTTCTTTTTTTTTGTTTCATTCTTTTTAAACCAAAATTGAAATTTGGAATTTCTCTTTTTTGCAAACCAGTTTTTCTAGGTTGTTTAATGAGTTCTAATCAAAAAATGAAAAATTTTCCAAGAAAATATTCGGTTTGATTTTATTTTTACGCATTTCGATTTAACAAACAATTTATATAAAATACGAATGTCACTCAAATTTAATCACAAAAGAGACTCAAAAAAAAGAAAGAATAGGCATTAGTGTGATCACACCGTAAAATATCAACAGCTATTTGGGTAAAATAAAAGTAAAATTTAATTTTGAAAAAAAAATCATTTTTTGGATTTAAAGCGTAAAAAGAAAAATAATCTTTTTGATTTTTTTTCGAGACTATGTCCCAAATTGTATACAAAGTTATCAAACCTTTTAAAGCTACTCTTGATCATCAGCTAACGATCAAAGAGAAGGAAACAGTTGTTTCAGAAGGGCTTTCAAGTAGTGATGAATGGATCTTTGTTTGGAAGGCAAAAGATCCAAAACAAAGTGGCTATGTGCCTGCCACCTTTTTAGAACGTAGTGCAAAGGAATTCAAAGAAAAAAAGAAACACACAAAACTTTTAGAAAAATTTACACAACCACAAATCCGTTCAGTTTATGCAACACATCTAAAGGTAAATATTCTGAAAACCAAAACATTCACAAAGACTTTTCAAAAAATACCCAAATAAACAAAAAAAAAAAACAACAACACGAAAAAGGAAATGTCCCAAATTGAGCAATCTTCAAAATGTGTCTTTAAAGAATACTTTTATTTGGGGATTTTTCTTTTTAAAAAATTATTCCTTTTGAAAAAAATAAAACAACCCAAAATTTTTTTAATTTTCGAAACAACTAAAAACGAATTGCTTTGGTTTTGGACCACTTCACTACCCTTCTCTTAAAAAAATAACAATTCAAACCAAAAACCCTGAAACTTGTCTTCTTGCTTAAAAAAAAAAATTCAAACAAACAACTAACCAATGAATCAAAATTTTAGCAAGATGCTTTCAAAATTATTTCGGAAAAAACTAATATTTCCAAAGACAAGTATCAAAAAAGTGCCACAGAAAAATGGGAAACTGCCCTTAAACTTTACCAACAAGGGAAATTAAAAGAATCTATTTTCAATTTCAAAATGGTCGGTTCAAATTCAAAAGTGTTTTTCAATATTGCGCTGATCCATATCCAGCAAGAGGAGCACCGATCTGCAATTTTTTATCTCAACGAGGCCATCAAATCAGATAAATACTTTGCCCTGGGGTTCTTTATGAGGGGAAATGTATACACATGGTGTTCGGATAACATCCAGGCTGTTGTTGATCACACAACGTCGCTTCGTTTACTCCGGATCAATAATTATATCGATTACAGGCCATTAGGGATCGACTTTGTGCTCCACAAAGCAGAGGTTTTGTTTAACCGTGCGTATGCCTTAATGAAATTAAATCTATTTGAGCAATCACTTGCCGATCTTGCAATGTCAAATCGGTTCAAGTATTCAAAAAAGAAGTTTGGTGTTGTAAATAATTTGATAACACACATTAGAAAGCTTCAAAAGGAAGAAAAAGAGCGTGAGGAGGAATTGAAAAAAAAACAAGTAGAACAGAACAAGAATGGTTCTTCAGAGGGAGGGAAGGGGAAAGGAAGAGGCCGAGGCAGAGGTCGCGGCAGAGGACTGCCTCTTATGGGAAAAAAGATCAATTTTGTTGCTCCTAAGGATAGTAATGAAGGAAGTGGAAGTGGGAGTGGAAGAGGGGCAGGGAGAACAGGGCCCAGAAGGCCAATTGGCGGTGTAGCCATGGGGATGAACCCAATGTTAATGGGCTTGCCTTCAGATCCGAGAGAAATATTAAGACAAAATAAAGCTAGAAGAGAAAAAGAAGCCTTGTTAAGAAAACAACAACAAGCGAAGGGGAAAAGAAAGGGAAAGAAAAAAAAATAATCTAATATTCTTTTGTAACTACCCTACAGTTTTTATATTTTATTTTGTTTTATTGATTTTTGATTTTTTTTATTCAGCCCAATAAATTTTGAAAAATTTCTAGTTTTTTGAATTTTTTTTAAAAAATCAAAAAAATTTGAAAACAGGAATTTTCTCAGAATATACATTAGACTTTTTGATATATTTTGATTATAAGTGTGGGAGTGAAAAGAAGATAACTCAATCCAAACTTCAATTTATTTATTTTATTTTTTTGAAAAGTGAACTCGGTATTAAAATTTACAGAAACACCCTTTTTGAACATTGAAAATAGTTTTTTTCAATTAATCTATGTCTGAGTCTTAGAAACAATGGATCAGTTATTATCTTGAATGATAATTAATACATATATTATTCATTTGTTCAAAGAGTATAATTATTTCAAAAGTAAAATAAAGAATGATAATAATGTGTAATTAAAAATGACTTTTTTAAATATTTTATAATCATTTTTTGAAAAAAAAATTTGGAAAAATTCTATTTGAAAGGTTGGAATATCTTTAACCATATATTCATAATTGATTTTCCAATTTGAGTTAATTTCAAATTTATTAAGAATTTTCTTATGACCACTTGTAAATATTTTTTATTTTTTTAGATGGTTAGAGTTGTAACTTATTATAAATTCTTCAAAAATTATCTTAAATGTTTGACTCTTTATGGAGTTATTGACTGAAACATAGGATATAATTTGTATTTTTATCTCAATTTTTAATTTTTTCTTTTAAATTAAAACCATCAATTAGAATGGTTATATTATTTTGGTTTTTTATTAAGAAACTAATTATTTTATAAACTCTTTTTTAGTTAAAGGCCCCCACTTTTAACGAAGAAATAGAACACGTTATATAAGTCTAATTCATAATTATTCTCAAAATGAAATTTCAATTTTTAGATCAGATCATTTTTTCTAATTTATTTTTTGATTTTGGCTTTTTTTAAAATTTTTTTTTTTTAATTTTTTATTTTTAAAAGTCAATAGAAAAAAAAAGTTTGAAACTCCAAATTAACATAAAGAAAAGTGTGGTTTTATATTTTATTTTAAAATGAATACCTTTATAATCAAAAATCTTATTTTCAACAATATTAATTTTCCAAAGAATTTGTGAATTTTTATACTAGACCTTCCACTGAAATGGGTTCCACAAATGCTTTAACTTTTTTTTTTTTTTTGAAATAAATGGTTAGTTTGCTATTTCGTTTGTGATTATCGACTCTAATTCAAAGTTTATTATTTCTCTTATCCATAATCAGTTGTATTTTGTTTGATTCTTCAAAAAAAGTGAATTTTTCATTTTTGGTTGTAACCGTTTGAGTGAAATGGGGTTTAATTAATCTTTTTATTGTTATTTTTTTCGATATATACAGTAAGTATCACTTTTAAGGTACAAAGTTTTTTATGAAATTTAAGTAACAAAAAAATCTACATAATTAAGGCACTTTTTTCATGAATTTTTTTGATCCAATTTTTCTTCGTAGAATTCCCTTTGTTTAAGCAAAATTTGGTTTTTTTTTGTTGAATATTTATGTCTTGAAAAGGGATATTTACTGTTGTAAAAAAAGGTCAAGATCGTATAAAAATAGATAGGAATAAGGCAAAGGAATTTGAGGTAATCAATGTGTTTGCTCTTATCCCAATCCAGAAGATTTAAAAGAAGTCAATTATTTAAAATATATTTTTGATTGAAATTTTTTTTTATGATTCTTCATTATAACAATTTATTTGGAAAGGTTGATCTTTCTTGGTTGTTTCAATAAAAAAAACGATTCGTTTATAATACACGTATTCTTTTGTTTGTAAGATTGGTTTAATCTTTGATTAATTTCAACCATTCACTATAAAACATTTCTCGATCTCAAAAGTTAATTTCTTCAAACGAAAAAATGAATAATAAAAAAAATGTTCACAAAATCGAAAAATTAAATATTCAACTCTGATTTATTTGAGGGTTCACTTTCTATTTACATCTATAGTAGCGGTCAATATTGTGAATTTCAAATTTTCAATATTTCTTGTTGGCACTCAAAAAATCCCCTTTTAGTATATATTCTCATATAAAAATATTTCAAAATATAAAACAGAACTTACTTCTTAATAATTTCCTCTCTTAATTTCGAAGAACCAATACGAATTAAATTTAAATCAAACAAATAACCACATCAGTCTTTAGAAACAATACTATTTCGAGACAATACAAATTAACCAAAATCATTTTTTGTTATTTTGGAAATTATAAAAATGTCTTTTCATCCTTTAGATCCAAACATCACACCAACACTTTATCAAAACACGTCAACAGAACAAAAGGTTGGCAAAATTGAAGTTATAAATGAGTCTTTAGAAGAAACGATCCATTTTTTTAAAGAAAACCTCGAATTTTACTTGGAGGACAACCAACAAAAACAAGATCAAATCAAGGAACAAAAAAAAAAGCATTTAGATCGCATGAACCATTTATCAGATCAATTGCAGCTACTTCAAAACACAAATTATGAATTACAAAAACAATTGATGAATGCAAATTATCAAATAGACACTCTCGATTCTGAAAAGCATTTATTACGTTTAGATCTGAAAGAATTAAGAGAAAAAAACACCAATAAAAAAATTACTTTGAATCAAATCTTAAAAAACCAAAAAACATTAAACCAAACTTTAAAAAATAGGGTTTTACAAATAAACAACTTGAATAATAATTTGTACTAACCTAAATTTTGGAAGGAAAGCAAAACAAAACAAAAAATAACAATTCGTCAAATTAATAAAACCAAGAAATTCAATTTTCTCAAACATTTTTAACAAACTGAAAAATTGAAAAGAATTTTTCTTTCTTTCATAACGTTTATCAAATTCAGTTTATTAAATTTATTAAAATTCATTGTGAGACTGAAAGAACATTTCGATATTAATTCACCAAAGAAATAATTTTGAACAAACGAAGTAAAAAAAATTGGTTAATTGGGTTTTCGAATATTAATTATTTTTACTTTGTCTCAATAGAATTAATCTTTATTGTTTGATCAGATTGATGTGAATAATTTATTTGTTTTAACAAAGTAAGACAAAAAAGATTTCAAAAAGTCTTGAAAATTGCTGATAAACTTTAGTAGATCAATATTTAGGGATTTTTAAAAAATATTTTCAATCACACTTTTTTAAAACAACGATAATAGTTTAGTCTTTATTTTTTTGATAAATCAAAAATATTGAAATGAAAGAAAGATATTTATTAGACACCCAAATTTTCAACAATTTTAAATAATCTTCCATTTCTTGGTAATTGTACTATGAGAAGAATAATTGAAAAAAAATTGTAGACAGCATGAAAAAGATTTCTCAAAAATCAATTGAAGGAATTTTTAAGAAATATATTTATTTGCAAATGGGTTGAAATATGTCCTTAATAAAATTAAGCACTCTTTTTTTCTGATTAATATTTTTTCTAAATTAAGTTAATAACTTAATTCAATTAACCACTGGGAAAATTTTTTTAGAATAAAAACACTCTCAACTTTTGAATATCAAAAATATTTTTTGAAATTACTATGCACTTTTTTATTTTTTTTTGAAAAATTGGGGTTGAAAAAAACTTGAAATCAAAGAATAAGTTAATATATTAAATTAGAATGGTTTTCCAGAGAGTTTATCTTTTTGAGTTTAACTTTTTTTTAATTTTACCATTTATAAATAAAAAAAAACATTTGAGGGCCAAATTGGTCCCTTTTGTGAAAAGAAAATTCCGATAATTTAGAATTTATTTTAGTAAATGAGTTAAAAAAAGATAATGTATCTAAAAATATACATAATTTTTAGTATGAATTCAATCATTTTGGCAAAAAATGTTTATAAGAAAATGTTAAATTGAAACTTCATTTATTTTAATTTTTTCATTTAGTTTTTTTAATTGTTTTAATTCAAAGTATTTGATCAGTTTTCCATTTTTAGTTTTTTTTGGGTCGTAGGGAAATATAGGTCTGAATAATTTTTTTGAGATTTTGAGGATTCAAAAAGATCTTGTAAAAGGTGGTTCAATATTTTAAATATAAAAACATTTCTATTGAGAAATTTATTTTTGAAAAATATTCTAATAAATTTAGTTTATCAAGAAAAAGAAATGATATTTTCAGCTAGAGGATATCAAGTTGGAAATCATCCTTATTTGTAAAAATGTTCATTAATGAAGAAATATCTTTACCCAGAACTGTTTAGATCATTTTTTTTTTATATAAAAGAGATAATAATAAAATTATCAGATTCACAATCCAATTTAAAGTTTATTTTCCAGGTAAAATAAGCACAACATTTAAAATTTGATTTCGTTTAGTTTTGTTATTTTTTTTTTCCACAAATAAAACTGAATTTCCAGTTATCGATACGAATTTTTATTTTCTTTTTTTTTTTTTTTGTTGTTGAATATTAAAAAGAATCTCAATTATTTTATTTTTTATAAAATACTTTACTCAAAATAATTTTCATTTATTTTTTTTTATTTTAAACCACTTTCAATATTTAAATTAGGTAGAACCCCCAAAAAAAAAAAAAATCTAAGAAAGTTATTCAATATTGTAATAAAAATTATTATTATAAAAAGAAAGACTAAATAATATAGTTTAACATCATGGATCTGTGATTATATTGGGATTTCGGATGATAACATGGATTATTGTAATATTTATAGTAAAAAAAAATGAAATTATTATAAATTGGTAATTAATCCAACAATATCATGAAAATCAACAAATCACAAAATACCATAATAATGTGATTAAATATAAAATCAAAAAAAAAAAAACAATTATTTTTTTAATTAAAAAAATAAAAATTTTCTTATTTATTGACAAATAGTTTATAGAAATAAAAATCATGATCAATATTACAATCAAATAAATAATAGACCATTAAGAAAATTTATTTGAATCTATAGTAGACGTGTTTTTAAAAATGGTTTTTTCCCCAATATTTTTATTAAACAAAAAGAAGAATGAAGAAATTTCATTATTGGTAGTGGCTGTTTTTCTAAAAAAAAAAAACATCAATTTTAGTTGTTTTTTATATGTAATGTAAAAGATAAGGGGAGAAAAAGAAGTAAAAAAACAGAAAACAAGCTTTTCAAAGTAATCTTTATAATTATTGATAGTGTGACTAGATTACTAAGAAAGTTTTTGAAAAATTATCTATATCCTTTAAAATTGAATAGATAAAATAAATGATTTAATCAAATATATCTTCTATCGAGAATAAATGAAGGTTTACTTTTTTTCAAAAACTTTTTTTATTCAAAACAATTTACAATACCTCAATAGACTTAAAACCCCTTTATTTATCTTTAGTTATTACAATTTTTGACTACAGTACCGCTCAATCTGTCAACCAAACCAAAACATAAGACAAATTAAACACTTGATCTGATCATTCTTTGAATTATGTTTCTTTTTTTTTGTTGTTTTTCAATAGAATAACTTTTTTTCACAGAGTCTATTTTTTGATCAAATAATATTTTACTTTTTATAAAAATATCGTTGAATTCTCCTCAAAATCATCAACTTTACTTTTTCAATTTAATTTTTATAATCGATATTTTGAAATTTATTATAATTTTTTAGAAAATTGTGATCTTTTCATTTATCACGATATTATTGATTATTGTGGTTTTTTACAATTCTAATGATTTTTGAAAATATAGAGATTTGTATAACTTTATTGTGAATTACGTAAGATATAATCAAATCCTCTATAATTAATTTTAAGAATAAAATTTGACATTGTTATTTATCAATCCTTCATTTGTATAAGTATTCTAACAAAATAAGTCGAAAAAAAGTTTTTTTCGTAAAAATCCTGGTTCAGGAGGTTAGTAATAAAAATTAAGATAAGAAAAGTCTAAATAATAAAAAAAAAAAAAAAAAAAAATAAAAAAAAATTAGATAAGGTTATTATTAATTTAAAAATAAAAAATTATAATAATAAAAAAAAATAAAAAATAAAGAATGAAATTAATAAATAAATTATATCTTTATTAAAAATATAAAGCACACACACACATGGATATATATATATATATATATATATATATATATATATATATTATTCCTTTTAATGGTGTTTAATTATAATTAAATTACATTATTTTATTTGCAATTTAATTTATTTTTTTTTAGGATTTTCATTTTGAATAAGTTTTTTAATATGAAAAGATATATTTGAAGCGGGCAATTTAATTTTAATGAATTTCTTTTTCCCAATTCGGAAAGTAATCAATGATTTATTTTCTTTATCTATGACGCATTTGAGATTATTCGACAATTTAAACTCTGAGCTTTCTCTCTCCTTTTTTTTTATTTTGCCAAGTCAAAACCAACTTTGCCTTTTTGACTTCAATTTTAGCTTTAAGATCTTTTTTAAATTTTTTCAAATTGGATTCTACAATTTTGCCAAGAATCTTGTCAGGTATTTTCTCCTCAATAACTTTGATCACGCCTTTGATATTTTCCAAATGCTCTTGGCTTTCCAAAATTATATATAATTTGGAGCGAGTCTCCACAAAGAACAAAATAATCTTTAAGGCGTTTTCGGGATCCAGTTTGATGAAGGTCTTGTGCAGCTTGGAGGACAGCTGTGTTTGCTCTTCTCTGAAAATAATGATATCGCTCGTGGTGATTCTCAGCTTGCCGTTGCACACGATCTGCGAGGCGCTGTCGACGATTGTTATGTTCGCCTTGAACTGCAATTGCTCGTTTTTCTCATTGACTGCGGCATGCTTTTTCACCATTTTGGAGAATTCTTCTCGGACTTTCTTGCTTTGAAAGCCGACGTTGAGGGCGTTTTCGTTGATCACAATCCGCGCGATTTTTTTTTGGGACGAATGCTTGCGGAATTCGATGAGCGCCAATCGTGACAGATACGCGGCGTCCTCTTTCGTTTCGATTTTAATTTTCCCATTTTTGGTCAGGATTTGCCCTTCGTCGATCGTTTCACCTTTTTTGTTCATGATGGTGATTTCGTATTTCTTTTCATTTTCATTTTCCAATTCCCCCCGATATGACTCGCAAAAATTGATTCTTGAATTTGGATTAATGAACTTTAAAAAAAACTCTTCCTTGAATTCTTGGAAATTGATCTTCCCAATGTTTCGGTGCTTGGAACTTTCCAGGAATGTTACTTTTTTGACATGGCTATGGAAGTTTCTTCCTTTAAAGCCGTTTAAGCAGACTTCGCTATCTTCAATCAATAGCGTTGCCTTTCCAAGGTATTGTAATTTGCTATTAACTATTTCAACTTTGAATTTTTCTTTTTCTATTTTGTTTCGAAGCCTTTTTTTTTTCGTTGCAGAAATTTTTTTTCTTTTTTTCGCTTTGCCTTGGTTTTGCTTTTTATGCTTTTTTTTCTTTCCGGTCTTTGCTATTTCGGGGATTGGCCTCGATTTTTCTACCTTCATTTGCTTAATGAATGCCTTCATTTCTTTTTTTTTTTTGAATTTGACCTTATAATCATGCAAATTGACTTTTAATACTTTGGGTTTCCTTTCATAATAGAATCTGGCCTGCGTGACAGTGGCTAGGTTGACCTTGCCCCATGGATCAACAATTCGAATTCTTCCCTGCCCTAAATGAAGATCCACAGTTTTCACTGCCTTGTTTTTTGCATTAACGATAATTATTTGATATAATTTCATTTTTTCTAAATCAATGCCGCCTTCAGAGTCAGAGCTAGAGTCGTCATCCGAAGATTCAGATTCCAAGCTTTCTTCTCCAGACCCTGATTTTTCTTTTTCTTCTTCTTCTTCGGATTTATCAGATTTGTTCGTTTTTGCTTTGCTTTGTATTTTATTATTTCTATTATAATGAGTCTCATTAAATTTGTAGCAATCTTTCTCGTCGTTAAATTGGACAATAAAGCCTAAATCTTCAAAATTAATTTTGGCAATATTTTTTCTTGTTTTATGCACTTGAAAAATACAGGATCCAATTGGCTTTTGGATTTGTTCACCATTTGGTTTGATTAATGTAACATCTGTTTCGGAAATATATAATTGTGATTTTTTTTCAAATTTATTTTTTTTATTTTTGAAAAAAATAATATATTTGTCTCCCAATTTTTTCTTTTGATCCTTTTTCTTTTTGTTGTCTTTAAAATCATCAGAATCAAAATCACCATCGGTGTCAATGTCAGTGCCAGTTTCGGTATCGGTGTCAGTGTCATTTTTACTTTTATTTGGATGTGCAATTTTTTTTATTTCAACTGTTTTAACCTCATTTTTCTCCTTCTTTGTTGGAGCTTTTGTGAAAGTAATTCCACCCCTATCACCATTTCTCCATTTCTCAGCTAAATTTTTAATAATAAATGATGGTGCAAGATCTTCGATTTTTAATGGTTTGTTTCGAAGAGGACACATCCCTGTTTCTTTAATTTCATTTTCGATCGCTTTTCTTTCAAATGTATCACCATAAGGCGTTGTCACTGGATTCTCAAAAAGTTCAAAGCATAAAGGACAGATCAATTCCTCAGGAATTTCTTCTTCACCACTTTCACTTTCTTTTTCTTCTTCATTCTTTTTATTATTTTCTTCCCCATTCGAAGAAAAAATGCCATCCTCATCCTCATCCTCATCTTCATCCTCATCTTGCTCTAAAAATGCTAATAATTCTTTTTTTTCTTTGAGATCAGGATCGTCTAATTCTAATTCATTTTCAGAAGAATCATTATCGTCAAGTGATAATTCTGCTAACTCGCTTTTTAATTTTTCTAATTCTTGTTTTTCTTTTTCTTTGTCTTTAATTTCTTCGCTTTGCTTTGGTAAAACTGTTTTTTGTGATTTTAAAGGTTCTGAGACGATCAATTCCTCTGTCATTTTTTTTTCGTTCTTGTCTTTTTCTTGTTGTTTTTCTTTTCCAATTTTGTCTTCAGTTTTCATTTTTGGAATCATCTCTGCCGCAAATGTTCCCGTCACAATTAAATTTGAATCGCTTTCTTTTTTGTTTTTTTTTTTTTCTTCTTCTTTTTCTTTTTCTTCTTCTTCTTCTTCTTCAGTTGTAGTTTTTGTTTCTTTTTTTTCAACAGTTTCTGTTTTTTCAGTTTCATCTTTATTCTCTACCTTTTCAATTACTTGTTCTTCTTTTTCAATTATTTTTTCATTTTCATTTTTAATTTCGTTATTAGCCTCGGTAAATTCATTAAAGTCATTTCCAATTAAATTAACTTGATTTTGAAAATCATTATCATTATTATCATCATCATCGTTATCGTTATCGTTAACATTATCATCACTATTTACTGAAACAAAATCTTGATTTCCTGAAGAAAATTCATCATAATTATTCATTGACTCAAGTTCGTCCTTAAAAGATTGTAACTCAAATTCTTCCGCGTTAAAATCATTTTCATTTTGTGATTCTTGATTTTCATTTTCTGTTTTTTCTTCAATGCTATTAATATCTTGAGATTTTGGATCTTCGTTTGTTGAATTAATTGTTTGATCATTATTTTCAACTTCCTTTGGTGTTTCCACGAATTCAGTTTTATTAATAAAATGTTCATCTTTTAAATTCGTGTTATCCTTTATTTCTTCGATATTTTCCATCTCTTTTTGATTGCTGTTATTATCAACAGTTGAAATTGGTTGAACAGCTACTAAAACGGCTTCTTTTTGTTCATTCTTTTCTTCTTTGTATTGCTCCTCTTCTTTTTGTTCTTTTTGTTCTATCTTTTCTTCTTGTTCTTCTTTTTGTTCTTCCTGTTCTTCTTTTTGTTCTTCTTGTTCTTCTTTTTGTTCTGTTTTTTCTTCTGTTTTTTCTTGTTCTTCTATTTTTTCTTCTTGTTCTTCTCGTTTTCCGTCTTGTTCTTCTTCTTGTTCTTCTTCTTGTTCTTCTTTGTGTTTTTCTTTTTCTTCTTTTTGTTCTTGTTGTTGTTCTTCTTTTTTTTCTTCCTCGTTTAATATAGTTTTTTCTTCTTTTTGTTTATCACTTTCGGATTCAGATTCAGATTCAGATTCTCCTTTTGTTTCTTTGGTTTCATTTCCTTGTCTTTCGATTTTTAGATTTGTTTTTTCTGAAAGGCTCTCATCAGAGTTTTTGTTTGAGTCAGGCTCTGATATAGACTCAACTGAGAATAGTGATTCTGATGTTGATCCTTCTGATAGTTTTTTGGGTTTTATCATTTTGGGATCATCTTCTTTTTGATTTTTTTCTTCATTTGATTCTATTACTTGTTCTTGGTGGTTTTGTGTTTCTTTTTCAGATTCGGATTCTTCTTTTTTTTCTTTGGTTTCCTTTTCTTGTTTTTCTTTTTCAGAACCAGATGTGTTTGATTTGATATCTTGTTCATTTTCTGGAACTGTTTCCTTGTTAAATTCAGAACTTGAAAATAATTCTTCTTTTTCTTCTTCTTGTTCTTCTTCTTGCTGTTGTTCTTCTTCTTGTTCTTCTTTTTCTTCTTGTTGTTCTTGTTCTTCTTTTTCTTCTTGTTGTTCTTCTTTTTGTTCTTGTTCTTGCTGTTTTTCTTCTTGTTCTTCTTCTTTTTCTTCTTTTTGTTCTTGTTGTTGTTCTTCTTCTTTTTCTTCCTCGTTTAATATAGTTTTTTCTTCTTTTTGTTTATCACTTTCAGATTCAGATTCAGATTCGGATTCTTCTTTTGTTTCTTTGGTTTCCTTTTCTTGTTTTTCTTTTTCAGAACCAGATGTGTTTGATTTAATCTCATATTCATTTTCTGAAAATGTTTCCTTGTTAAATTCAGAACTTGAAAATAATTCTTCTTTTTCTTCTTCTTGTTCTTGTTGTTGTTCTTCTTCTTGTTCTTCTTGTTCTTGTTCTTCTTCTTGTTGTTGTTCTTCTTCTTTTTCTTCCTCGTTTAATATGACTGTTTCTTCTTTTTGTCCATCACTTTCTGATTCAGCTTCTGATTCTGATTCTTCTTTTGTTTCGTTTTCTTCCTCTTGTTGTTTTTCTTTTTCAGAACTAGAATCGGACTTCGATTCGGGTTTATCTGATTTTGGCTCTTGATCAGACTTTGTCTCTTTTTTTTTTTCTTCAATTTTTTTATCAGAATTTGTAAATTTTGTTTCTTCAGTTTTTTCTTTTTCATTAATTGTTGACTTGTCGTTTTGTTCCTTTTTTTCAGTTTGTAAAGACTCAGACGATTGAGTGTTTGAATCACCAACAACACAATACAAATTTTCTCCGTTATCAGCAAGATCGATCACATAATCCTCAAGGAATAAGAATTCATCTTGAGAATTCTTGATGCCAGTTATTTTCTCTTTTGTGAAAATATTTCGTCGTTGAACTAAAGTAAGCAGTTCTTCAATCGTTGTATTTTCGGGATCACGGATAGGTATTCTAATTTTGTTTGACTCAATGTGAGCAATTATTAAAAACCTTTTTGACATTTTTTGTTCGTAAAACTAAAAAAAGACAATAAAAAAAAAAACAAAAATAAAGAAAATTTGGAAAAATAAAAAAAAATTAATGTTTTTGCTTATCAACTTCTTTAACAGTTTAAAAAACAATAACTTTGGAAATGTTATTCTACAGTCTTTCTTTTAAGTCCAATAAGCAAGTTGATTTTACATTTTTATCCAATTGCAAAATAATATGTTAATTTGAATAAAATTTGAGTGGATGAATTCTTTTCGTTCCAATAAACAACTTTATCATTTTATTTGTAATATCTATCTGATTAAAATTTTTTCGTTTAAATTTCCAATAAAAAAAATTTTACTTATTTTTTGAAAAACCAAACTTATTTGAACAAGTGAAACATTTTTGTCTAATTTTTTTTATTGTCATACTCTGAACTCATCTTTGGAAAGTTAGCTTTTATAGTCTCTACTGTTAAAGATGGAAAAAAGTTAACAGCCCAAAATATATTGTTTAATAAGTGTTCATATAAAAACTTCTTGAAGAATCGATAAACAAAATCTATATTTTTGACTTGTTCATTTGTACATTTGTTATTCAACTTTCTTTTTGTAAATTTATTCATGGGTAAATCCATTAAAATATTGGGTATTATGAAAAGAGAATTCTCAAAAGAAAATTGAAACAATTTGGTTCAAATTTTTTATTAATAAATAAATAATGAGTCTTAAATTACCTGAAATAAAAGTTAACTAGATCTAGTTTGTTTACAAAACACTTAAATGGTTGTTCAAAAATTTTATTATTGAAGTAAGTAAGAAACTTTTAATCAGTTCGAAAATTTTTGTTGCTACTAGTATTTTGATTAAAAATAGGATACTATTTTCACTTCCTTTTCTCTATTTCCTTGATAAAGAGAGTTTTCGAAGAACTCAGTTGTAATTTGTGTATTGAGTCTACGATTTCTGTTTGAATGAGGAAAATGAAAATGAAGTGAAAATATTTCACTTTTGTAATTCAAATACTAGTAGAACAATTACTCAAGAAAAAGATTTTTTTGAGTACATTAAGATATATAGACTTTGAAATTAAAATCCCATTTCGCTACCCTGTTTGTGAAAAAATCTAAAGAATACCAGACTTGAATACTCAAATTTTTCATTTTTTTTTGATTAAATATTTGAGATTTATTAAATTTTATTTTGGATCTCGGAATGTGTTGATACTAATGACTGAAATTAATCAAAGAACAAACCAAAAAAGAATAGGTGAGTAGATCTGTATTTGAAATAAATATTTTCTTTTATAAGACAAAAAATTCAAGATCACCTTTCCAAATAAATTTGTTTGAAACTTTGATTTAACAATAATTTTATTCAACTAAAGTATATTTTCCAAGATTTGTTTTCTTGGTTGTCCTAATTTGGTTGAAAAGAAACAAAATTACATCAACTTTCTCCCCACATTTGTATTTATTCTTTATTTTACGAAAAACTTTTTTTACAAATAAGGTTTGCAAAATTCAATTTTCAAATATTAATATCACACAAAGCCTAAACAAAGTATACTATTTCAAAGATGAAAGTAAATATTATTGAATTCTCAGAATCAAAAAACCATTTACAAAAGATACAACCCAAAGAAATTGAAAAAATTAGAAAAAAAGAAAATCAAAAAATTCAGTATTATTTTCCTTTTTTCAAACAATCTAAAATAAATAATTATAATATTAAAATTTGTCAAATAAATCTTTATTTTTGAATTTGAAGAATTTTAAAAAAATATCCTTTTTTGTGTATCAAAACTCAAATTATAAGAATTAAATCAAAATAGGAATAAAAATTCATTTATAAAATTCTTTTGAAATAACAAGTTATTTGTTTCTTATAAATATTTCCCAATAAAATTTATTTCCAGAAAGAATTTTAAATAAAATCAAGCTTAGAATAGGTGGTTGAATCAAATATTACATTAAGATCAAGAAATAAATAATCTTTTTTTATTTTTTCTTATTCAATTTTTTTCATATTTTTTTTGATTTCCTTTATTTAATAGGTATCTAAATTAATTATAAAAAAATTTATCCACCCATCACAAGTATAAATTGAAAAAAATTGAATTTATAAATATTGGATCTCTGGACGAATTACTCATCGTTCCAAAATCAAAATAATATGAAAAATTTATTTTTCAAGTTTAGAGCTCTTTATCTCCTCTAGTTTAGAAGTTATTCTCAATTTTCGATTTTTTATCAAAAAAAAATTATTTTGAAATTGTGAAATTTTGAATTTTTCATTTCTAAAAAAGGTACATTTTAACACAAAAATAATTTTTTTTTGGTATTTTAAAGATCATCTTACTAGGGTAATTTTTGATTAAAAATGTGATTTTGGTGAAAAAAATTGAAAAAATTAAGGTTTAAAAAAAAATTATTTTTTTGAGAAATTTTTTTACAACTCTTTTGATTTTCCAATTTTTGATTTACTCGAATATTATATTTATAATAAATTGTAAACTACAATAGTTATAAAATTTTTAATTTTGAAATTTTTTTTGATTTTTTTTTCACTTTTATCAAAGTTAATTATAAAAATACATAAGTTACTGTGAATATTAGTTGATAAAATGAAATATAAAAATCTATTTGATATAGACAAATTTTTTTTTTAAAAATTTTTTTATTTTGATTATTGTTGTGAAGTTTTTAAATTTAAACTTAATGAGGTTTAGAGGTTTCGAAAATATTTAGTATTTAAAATGGGTGTTTTTGACTTTTTTCAAAATTGAAAATTTTAAAAAATGTATATAAAAAATTTTTTTCAAAATATTTTTTAAACTACTAAAAATTGGTAACTTTGAAAAAAAAAGTTTTTTTAAACATCTCAAAAAAAAATGATTTTTATTTTTATTTTAACTGAAAAACAATGTTTAAAACAAAAAAATTTTTTTAATAGGAAAACTCTAGTAAAATTTCATTTTTTTCTAATTTATTATAAAAAAATTCACTTTACCAATATTTTGAGAAAAAAATTATTAGACCTCATCTTATTTTATCTAAATATTCATTTTTTCAAATTTTTGATAGTGTGATCACTAGAAAAATATTAAAAAAAATACTAAAAAATTAAAAACAAATTTTTACTAGAGTTTTCCTATTAAAATGATTTTTTTCAAAAAAAAATTTTTAGATAACTTTTTTCAATTCAATTTTAAATTTGTTAATTTTTTTACAATGAAAAAAAAAAAAAAAATTTGTTTTAATCGTAAAAAACTTTGAGTTTTTTTTTCAAAAAAAAAATATATTTGAAAAATTACTCAATTAAAAATTCAATTTTATTAACTTCAGAATTTTATAATTTTAAAATATCCAATAATTACTCATTAGCTCAGTGGTAGAGCACCGATATCTCAAAATTTGAAAAGTATGTAGCCGGAGTTCGATTCCCGATTAGATCAATTAAATTAATAGTTTTATTATTTTTTTAAATTTTTTTATAAATAATTTGATCAATCCACAAGAGTAAATATAAAAATGGGATCAAAAAATTTTTTATTGCTCAACAAATTCAAAATTTTCTTAAATTTCTATTTTTGGAGTTTAGAAGTCTCTAGTACGTCTAGTTTTCGAGATATTGCCCAAAATCGATTTTTATATACAAATTTTTTAATAGTGATTTTTCACAACTATTTTGGACAATAACTCGAAAAATATAAGAGCCCCAAAAAAATAAAAAAATTAGATTGTTTTTATATTTTTTATATAGTGACCCCCATAGATTAAAATGAATTTTTAAGTTTTTTATTTTAAAAAAAAAATAAAGTTTTAATTGTAGGTTTTACTATATATAAATAATTTAAAATATTCTAGTCTTCACACAGAAAAAATTACTTAGTTACTAGTATTTATCCGAATTTTGGTACCTTAAGAGGATTTGAATTTTTGAAAAAAAAAAAAATTGAAAAGATTTAAAGGTAAATTCAGGTAGCAAACATATATACTTTAATTGATCAAATTATATATATATATATATTTTTTTTTTAAAAAAAAATAAAAAAAAACTATTAATTTAATTGATCTTATCAGGAATCGAACTCAGGATACACACTTTTCAAATTTTGAGATATCGGTGCTCTACCGCTGAGCTAATGAGTAATTATTGGATATTTTAAAATTATAAAATTCTGAAGATAATCGAATTGAATTTTTAATTGAGTAATTTTTCAAATATATTTTTTTATTGAAAAAAAAAAACCTAAAGTTTTTTACGATTAATTTTTTTTTTTTTTTTTCATCGTAAAAAAATTAACAAATTTAAAATTGAGTTGAAAAAAAAAAAATTTTTTTTTGAAAAAAATCATTTTAATAGGAAACTCTAGTAAAAATTATTTTGAATTTTTTTAGCATTTTTATATATTTTTCTAGTGATTACACTATCAAAAATTTGAAAAAATGAATATTTAGATAAAATAACATGATGTCTAATAATTTTTTTCTCAAAATATTGGTTATGTGAATTTTTTTTCTGTTAAATCAGAAAAAAATGAAATTTTACTAGAGTTTTCCTATTAGAAAGAAATTTTTTTTTTTTTTTAAACATTGATTTTTCAGTTAAAATAAAAATAAAAAACATTTTTTTGAGAAGTTTAAAAAAATTTTTTTTTTCAAAGTTACCAATTTTTATTAGTTTAAAAAAAATTTTGAAAAAATTTTTTTATATACATTTTTTAAAATTTTCAATTTTGAAAAAAGTCAAAAACACCCATTTTAAATACTAAATATTTTCGAAACCACTAACTTTCATAAAGTTTAAATTTAAAAACTTCACAAAAAAATCAAAATAAAAAATTTTTGAAAAAAAATTTTTGTCTATATCAAATTATTTTTTATATTTCATTTTATCAACTAATATTCACAGTAACTTATGTATTTTTATAATTAACTTTGATAAAAGTGAAAAAAAAAATTCAAAATTAAAAAATTTATAACTATTGTAGTTTAAAATATATTAAAAATATAATAATCGAGTAAATCAAAAATGGGAAAATCAAAAGAGTAGTAAAAAAAATTCCCAAAAAAAAAAAAATTTTTTTTTTAAACCTTCATTTTTTCAAATTTTTTCGCAAAAATCATATTTTTGATTGAAAATTACCCTAGTAAGATGATCTTTAAAACACCAAAAAAAAATTTATTTTTATGTGAAAATATACCTTTTTTAGAAATGAAAAATTTTAAATTTCAAATTTTTTTTTTTTTTTTTGATAAAAAATCGAAAATTGAGAATAACTACTAAACTATACGAGATAAAGAGCTCTAAACTTAAAAAATCAATTTTTCAGATGATCTATATTTTGGAAAGATGAGTAATTCGCCCAGAGATCCAATATTTATAAATTCAATTTTTTTCAGTTTATACTTCACTACAACGAAAATTTAAATACATAAAATTAAAGTTAGCTAAAATTATACATTGGATTTAAGTTATACTTCTTTTATAAATTATTTTTTCAAAGTTATCATAATTTTATGTAATAAAAAAAGGATAGCTATTAAACTCTGGAAAATCTGAATACCCCCCTTTTCAAAAAATACCGACTTTTGAAAAAAACACCTATTTTTGGCGTATTTTTATATTGAAAAAAGTTGAAATGAATTAATTTTTGATTGAACATTAAGATTGAAAAAAGAATAAATTTTAAAGCAATTTGCAGAAAACAATCGGGAATGTATATAAAAACTCAAACATGTAAAAAAAATAAAATGATAAAAAATATTCCAAAAATAGATAAAAAATCAGATTTTCAATTTAATTTAGCGATATCTTTTGATTGAAATATTTTGTATTATTTTCAAATTGAAAAATATGTTTCCTTTTATACTATTAAAAAAATACTTGAAAATTATCTCTCTACTACAGTCAGTTTCACTTTTAAGGCACAAACTTTCAACGAAATTTAAAGCACAAAAAAATCTCAAATTAAGGAACAAAATTTGGAATTTTTTTTTTTACAATTTATTTTACTAGAATTTGAATTTTGTGCTTTAATTTGAGATTTTTTTTGTGCCTTAAATTTCGTTGAAAGTTTGTGCCTTAAAAGTGAAACTGACTGTAAGACAATTAAAAAATTCAAAAATTTTACAATTAAAAATGAAAAAAATATTACTGAAAAATTTCATTTTTTTTTCAATTCCTTTTAATATCTATTAAAGTTGTAAACCTCATTGAAAATTGTTATGTATAATAATGTTTATTATATGTGTGTATTTCAAAAATCCAAAATTTAGAGATTTTTTTTTGAAAAAATTTTCCTTGTTGTGTTGTGTTAAAGTGTACATGTTTGCTACCTGAATTTACCTTTAAATCTTGTCAAAAATTTTTTTTTCAAAAATTTAAATCCTCTTCAGGTACCAAAATTCGGACAAATACTGGTAACTAAGTATTTTTTTCTGTGTGAAGACTAGAATATTTTAAATTATTTATATATACTAATATCTACAATTAAAACTTTATTTTTTTTTTAAAATAAAAAACTT
Source organism: Anaeramoeba flamelloides (assembly GCA_027625915.1). Taxonomy (NCBI): domain Eukaryota; family Anaeramoebidae; genus Anaeramoeba; species Anaeramoeba flamelloides. The sequence continues at coordinate 1,126,784 of JANTQA010000032.1, read as the reverse complement.
TATTTTTTTTAATCTATGGGGGTCACTATATAAACAATATAAAAACAATCTCAATTTTTCATTTTTTTGGGGCTCTTATATTTTTCGAGTTATTGCCCAAAATAGCTGTGAAAAATCACAATTAAAAAATATGTATATAAAAATCGATTTTGGACAATATCTCGAAAACTAGACGTCCTAGAGACTTCTAAACACCAAAAATCGAAATTTAAGAAAATTTTGAATTTGTTGAGCAATAAAAAATTTTTTGATCCCATTTTTCTATTTACTCTTTTATGTATTTATTAAAATAACCATTTGTTTAGTCAACAAAATGTTTGAAAGTTCCAGTTTAGTATATAATGTGATATTAAAAAAATTCAAAAATACAGTCAGTTTCAAATTTAAGGCACAAAATTTGGAATTTTTAATTTTTACAAATTATTTTACTAGAATCCAAATTTTGTGCCTTAATTTGAGATTTTTTTGTACCTTAAATTTAGTTGAAAGTTTGTGCCTTAAAAGCGAAACTGACTGTAGACCTCTTTGGCTAATTACAATCAGAATACATTTGAAAGTTATTTTTAACTTTAATTACTATTACAACCAGTTCCACTTTTAAGACACAAACTTTCAAGGGAATACAAAGCACAAAAAACACTCAAATTAAGGCACAAAATTTGGAATTTTTTTACACAAATTAATTTACTAGTATTCGAATGATGTGCCATAATTTGAGATTTTTTTTTACCTAAATTTCATTGAAATTTTATATCTTAAAAGTGGAAATGATTCAAGTATATTTATAGGTTTCAAAGAAAACCGAATCAAGAGTTCTTACATTAATCTAAAATTTAAGTTTTTTTTTAATAATTAGTTTTTTTTGAAAAATATTTATGTCATTATTCTAATTCAAAATTTACTTCAAAAAGGTTTTACAATCAAAATTGTCTTGTTTCACTTAATTTCCATTTTTTTCTTTCAAAATAAAAAATTTCTGGTATAGCTATAAATATAACATCAGCTATAATGAAATGTAAGAGATACTTATCAGTAAAAAATCGATTTTAAATATTATTTGTTTTACAGCCAGTTTCACTTTTAAGGCTCAAACTTTCAACGAAATTTAAGGCACAATAAAAATATCAAATTAAGGCACAAAATTTTGAATTTTTTTTTTACAATTTATTTTTACTAGAATCTGAATTTTGTACTTTAATTTGAGATTTTTTTTTGTGCCTTAAATTTCATTGAAAGTTTGTGCCTTAAAAGTAAAACTGACTGTATCATAGAATACATTAGAAATTTGTGATATATAAACAAGACTATTATTTTAATGATTTGAAAAATAAAAACACAACCAAAAAAATACAATATTTGGGTTTTCGTTTAATTGATAAAATATTAAATACTATATTTTCTTAAATATTATATTTTCAAAGTGAACAGAAACTAAAATTTAAAGTCAGTTTCACTTTTAAGGTACAAACCTTCAACGAAATTTAAGGCACAAAAAAAATCTCAAATTAAAGCACAAAATTCAGATTCTAGTAAAATAAATTGTAAAAAAAAAATTACAAATTTTGTGCCTTAATTTGAGAGTTTTTTGTGCCTTAAATTTCGTTGAAAGTTTGTGCCTTAAAAGTGAAACTGATTTTAATAAGTTATTAAATTTATTTGAAAATAGCCAATTTGAATAATATATTTGCGATAATTGGATTTTTCCTAAATAAATTAATCCAGATCTTGTTAAATAAGTTCTTTCAATATGGTCTCTACTACAACAATATTGTTTATTTTATGTCTAGATTGTAAAAAATCAAAAATTAAAAAATTGTAAAATAATAAAAAAAAATCCAATATTTAATCTGACTCGAACTATTAGCCAAACCATTTAAAATTGAAAAAAAATCTTGTTGAAAAAATTGTAAAATTTTGCAATGAAAAAAAAATTTGATTTTTTTTTCTAATTTAATTTATATTTTATTTTATTTTTAAATTATTTAGAATCTAATATAGATATTTATATTGAATAGTAATCAGTAGATAAAACAAATTTTCGATGTGATGTTACAGTCAGTTTCACTTTTAAGGCATAAACTTTCAACGAAATTTAAGGCACAATAAAAATCTCAATTTAAGGCACAAAATTCAAATTCTAGTAAAAATAAATTGTAAAAAATGAAATACCAAAATTTGTGCCTTAATTTGAGATTTTTTTGTGCCTTAAATTTAGTTGAAAGTTTGTGCCTTAAAAGTGAAACTGACTGTATAATAACTTTTATAATTAATAAATTATTTAATCAAGCATTTTAGACAATTTTGGGGTGCAAAGGGCCCCAGAAAAATTTCCAGTAAAGTATAATGTGTTTTAAATATTAAAACTAAGAGGTGTTTGATGTCTAGACAAACTTTTCAAAAAAAAAAAAAAAAATATTTTGACAAAATTTCGAAAAATAATAAAATCCCAATAACCAAAAAAAAATTCCCAATGTTGAAAATTTTTTTTCGAGTTATTTTTTTAATTTTACTAACTAAACAATTTTTAATTATAAAATTTTCATTCAAAGATAATTTTTTATTAATTCTATACCTTATTATCCTTTGATAACATTTCAAATTAAAATTTTTGTTTGAAATGTTTTTAGGTTATTTGGGGTGCTAAGGGATATATAGTTTTTTTCAGATTTTTATATATATATATATATATATATATCCCCTTGGACACAAAAAACACCAAAAACGGAAAACTGATCAAATACCTCCCATTAATACAATTCAAAAAACTAAAATGAAAAAATTAAAAAAGATAAAATTTTCCATTTAACTTTTTCTTGAAAATTTTTTTTGCCAAAATTATTGAATTCAAACCTGAAATTATGTAAATTTTTCGATACACTATCTTGTTTTAACTCATTTACTAAATAAATTCTAAATTATCGTAATTTTCTTTTCACAAAAGGGACTAATTTGGCCCTCAAATGTTTTTTTTTTATTTATAAATGGTAAAATTAAAAAAAAGTTAAACTAAATGGATAAACTCTCTGGAAAAATATTCTAATTTAATATATTAACTTATTCTTTGATTTCAAGCTTTTTTCAACCCCAATTTTTCAAATAAAAATAAAAAAGTGCATAGTAATTTCAAAACATATTTTCGAGATTTAAAAGTTGAGAGTGTTTTTATTCTATAAAAATTAATCCCTTTGGTTAATTGAATTAAGTTATTAACAAGATTTGGAAAAATATCATCAGAAAAAAATAGAACTTTTTTATATTAAGGGTCTAGTTATTTATCGTGAATGTACTCCATAATTAGGGGGTGACCTCTGACCAAAAAGGATATTGTGAAATAACCCTTCTTTTGGTTGACAAAATTCAAATAACAGAAAAAAATTCCAAAGGATCATCTTTGACAAAAAATTCAACGAAGAAAAAACAGTTTGAAAGAGTTTTCAATTTCAAAAATCAAAATGTAAAAAAAAAATTCATCTTTTCTCATTTTAAATTTCGAAATGGTTAAATTTCTTTAATTTAAAACAAATTGCTGTCTTGAAGTTTGAAATCAATTTAATTCGATTTAATCTGGTTTTTGGTTATTCGGGAACACTCTAAATTTGACTAAGTAAGGATTTTGTAATATTCTTGAGATAAAAATAACCCATTCATAAAAATGAAAGAAAAAGAAAAAAAAATCACCAAGATCTCAAAAAGTGCCAAAGAGAAACACTTCAAAACTGACATAATTGTTTATAAAATTATTATTTACAATCATTATAATTGGAAATTGAGTGTCGCTCTTTTGGTGCTTTTTTCTAAAAATGTCCACATCTTTAGTTGTTGATTTTTGGAGATCGATCATACATCAGAGGTTGGTTGGTTTTTGATCGGTATTGGGTGCTCATAAAAATTTACTAAAAAGTTTTTTTCCATTTCTGAAAAAAAATTTCACCGTAATGACTCGACCCTTAAGGACATAGAGACACACACACACACACACACATATATATATATATATTTATTAAGTAGTTACACCCCCCCCCCCAATAAAAAAAAAAATAAAAAAAACCTTCTTATATTTCTTAAAATTAAATTATTTTAATACATGATGTAATTCTAATCAAAATATATTTTGATTAAACATCTTATGATCAAAAATCAGAGTACCTAAACTTGTTTAAACTTGTTGATTTTAAATTTCAACATGTAAATTTTCATTCAACTCGAAATTAATAGTTATTTAATGAAATTTCACACCAAGCAAAAAATGTTTCAGTTTATTCTCTGGAATTTTATTTCCTTATTAATTTATTAATCAGCACCCCCCGTTTTTTTTTTTTTTTTTTTTTTAATATTCTCCTCTAAGTCAATTTTTATTTTAGGTGTTGATTTGTGGATAATTAGAAAAAAAAAATCCGAAATAATAGCAAAAGATATACCATTAACCCAATGTTAAGCAAATATTCTTAATCCAAAAAAAAGAATCATAAAATATTAATTGAAAAAAAAAAATAATTAATTATTATCTCTATACTTGATATCAAAATTGATAAAAATTAAAAAATAAAAATTATTAAAATATGTTTATTTATTATTTTAAAAGATCACTGAAAAATTATTATTTCTTATTTTTGTTCATAATAATGCTATTTTAAAAATAATTTTGTTTTTATGAATTAATAAAAAAAAGTGATATTAGTAGTAATTGTAATTGTAATTATAATAATAACAAGAATATATGAACAAATTAAAGATTTTAAACATGTTATATTATTTAATATTTTCGCCATGTTTAATATCGTCTATTAACATGTTGATATCTGGACCACCCATGCCAAATAAAATATCCCGTGAAGCAGATAGCTTTATTTTACCATAAAAATTACCGACTTGTTGTAAAGAAAAAAGGTATTTCCCGTCAAAATATTTGATTAACCAGGATTGGAAAGATCTAATTTCTATGCTTCTTTCATCGTCTACTTCATCACCCTTTTTTAAATATTCGGACACAAAGGGCTCAACAAAAAAGAATTTGTTTCCATCTATTTGCTGATCTAAATACGCATAAAGAGGAATAATTTTCAAATTTGAATTATTTTTTTTTTTATACTTCTCTAATAGATGCATACACGATCTATTGAAATCAACAGGATATAAAAAGTCATTTATTGTATTTAATTGTTCTTTACCAATTAAAAATTTCGCCACTAACGGTTTTTTAATATTCATATCTTTGGCAAAATAGAATGCGCAATGCTTGGATTTTTTAAATGGCTTTTTTGATATCTTTATTTTGGATTTACAAGTAGTATATTGTGGATAATAGTCAGGATCCTTACCTATTGGATCGAAGTAACCTTTACCAATCTCACCAACAATTGGTTCATATATTTGGACATTAATAGGGTCATTCCACATAAATCCATCATCGATTGTTGGAAAATTCTTAATAACTGGAAAAATTTTTTTGTATGTGTAGAACTCATAAACCGAAACAATCTTTTCCCATATTGTTTCAAAAATTAAAATTTTATCTTTGTAAACCGTTAATTGATTATTGTTGCAATTATGATTAATATTTGAAATTTTTTTATTTTTATTTTTATTTTTGTTCTTATCCTTCTCCTTATCCTTATTCTTATCCTTATTTTTAGTCAATTCTATCAAGTTTAATGTATAATAAAAATTATTGTTTTGAACATCGTTTTCATAAGTATTTTCCACATTATAATTAAAGATTAAGAACTTGTTTCGAGATTCTTCTTGTATAATTTGACTAATTTCTTTTTTGTTTCTCTTTGATCTCTTGTTATTATTTTTTTCTCTTTTCTTGTCAAAAATGTCTAGAAATTCTTTATTTTCTAGTGATATGGAATGATTTTTCTTTTCTGTTTGTATAATTAGTTTAGAATTTGGAGATAATAATTGAAGATATGGTGATGGTAAACTAAATAATTCAGATAACACTTCAAAAATGATAAAATTTTTCTTTGGAAATTCTTTACAATTTATTATAAATATTAAATTAATTTTTTCGTTCTCCGGTATTTCAATATTCTTTCCCTCTAATAAAGAATATTTTCTTTTTTTTTTTAGTTTCTTTACTGTTTTTGTAATCTTTTTCTTTTTTTTTTCATCACTTTTTTCTTTTCTTTGTTTTTTTCTTTCTTCTTTCTCCTCACCCTTTCTCCCCGTTTCCTCGCCTTCTTTTTCTTTTTCTTTTCCTTTTCCTTTTCCTTTTCCTTTTCCTTTTCCTTTTCCTTTTCCTTTTCCTTTTCCTTTTCCTTTTCCTTTTCCTTCCCGCCGATTTCCCATTTCCCATTTCTTTTTCTTTTCTCCCACCACTTTCCCTTTTTGTTGATCTCCCCCCCTCTTTTTAATATCTCCATTATTATGACCATCACCATCACCATCATCCCTATCCTCTTCTCTACTACTTTGAGTATTATTCATGATGAAAAAATTATTATTTTCAATCATCTCAAGATTTATTAGTTCAATCACCTTCGTATTGTCGTTAGTATTGGTTACCTCTCCAAGATAATCTTTTGCATCTATTTTATTGAATTGTTGTTTCATTTCCTGATTTTTTTGTAATTGAAAAGCGGTCTTGGACAGTTGGCTTAGTAGATCATTCATTTTATCAATCAACTTGTTCGAGTCGCACTTATTGTTTTTGGTAAACTCTTTGTATTTATTTAGATATTTCTCAATTGTCTTGTTGTTTTTTTTTTGATATTCATTATATTTGTTGCAATTCTTTTCTTCGAGATCTGATATTATTAATTGTTTTCGAATCAAAGACAATGAATTTAGATCAACTAATTGATCATTAATCTTTTTGCAGTTTGATTCTGAAATCAGTTTATGTTCCTTATATTTCCTCTTGACTGTTGGTTTCTTCTTCAAATTGTTAACAATCCTACCCATCTTTTGAAATCCACTCAAACAGATCTTTAATTGTTTGTCAGAATTCTTCACAAATAACTTGGTCACATCAAACATTTTTGAATTTAATTCAAAAAGTTCAGTCTTTTTTTTTAATAGTTCCTCTTTCGTTTGTTCTTTTGATGTTTTTTTTTTATGAATTTTGCTTTCCAAATCGGTTTTGTTAAAATCTTTATTCTTTGTTTTGGTGTCTTTTTTCTTTTCTTTAAAATTGATTAAATCCAAATTTTCATCCTTCTTTTGAATAAATTCTCTAATTTTTTTCGAATTTTCAGATTCGATTTTCTTTTGGAAAAGTTTGGCTTTGTTGTTGCTAATTTCTTCAAGTATTTGTTTCTTGGATTTGTAGTTTTGTAGTTTTTCCAATTTCTTTTTGAGTTCTTCTTTTTCTTCAACATTCTTTTTTTTTTTGGCAATCTTTTTTTCAGTAATATTTTTATCTTTGTATTTATGAATTAGGATAGAACATTCTTCTTCCTTAAGTTTTTCAATCTCTTCATTTTTATTGATCAATTGTTGTTTAAGCTCTAGCCATTTTTTTTTCAATATTTCATTATGTGATTTTTTCTTTTTCTTTTTCTTTTTCTTTTTCTTTTTCTTTTCCTTTTCCTTTTCTTTTTCTTTTTCCTCTTTTTTTTCTTTTTCCTTTTCCTTGTCCTTTTTCTTTTCATTTTCCTTTTTTTTTTTCGTTTTCTTTTTTGTTTTTGTAATCTTTTTCTTTTTTTTTTCATCACTTTTTTCTTTTCTTTGTTTTTTTCTTTCTTCTTTCTCCTCCCCTACTTTTCCTTTTTTCTTCCCCTTCTTTTTCTTTTCCTTTTCCTTTTCCTTTTTCTTTTTCTTTTCATTGTCCTTTTTCTTTTCGTTTTCCTTTTTCTTTTCCTTTTTCTTTTCCTTTTTCTTTTCTTTTTTATTTTTATTGTTTCCTTTGTTTTGTTTACTCATAAAAATAAAATTATAAAAAAACAAAAATAATAAAAAATGTTTTCAAATAAAGTCTTTCGTCCTTTATACAAACAACCAAATAACAAATTAATTCGATTCAAAGTGATCAAACTTTCGTATGAACCTTTACAGAAATCCTTATTTTTAAAATTTTCAAAAAATAGTAATAAAAAAATCGTCAAGTTTTACCCAAACTTTTTGTAGAAGCGAATTAGTTGGTTTGTGAACAACCTTTGAAAACCCAATGGCCAATTTTGTATAAACACCATCATTAAATCAGAATTACAATTTGAAATAAATGTTGTGTTCTAACAACAAGAGACTTAATCAGAAAGGATTAAAGTCTTTCTTAAAAATATTAAAGAAGAGAGAGGTGAGGTAAAAAGCTATTTTTTTTATTATTATTGATACATTTACGAAAGTACTTTTGACTTTTGGATTTAAAAACATTTTTTTAAGGGAGTAATGAATATAATTTTAACAATGTCACTTTTTAACATTTACCAAGATGACTCGAAAAAAAACAATTTTTACTTCTTACTGTATCTTGTTAATTTTTACTATCTTTTTAGGGGCTTCCTTAACAATAATTTATTTCAATTTTTATGTAGCAAAGATCAAATAGAACCGAAAAAAAAATTGAAAGTTGAGTGTGTTATCCAATATGGGAAATGTAAAACAATTTACCTTTTTTGTCTCTCTCAACCTTTGTTCACTTCTTTTTATTTTATGTTTTAAATATACTTTTAAATTTTGTTTTTACAGAAGGTTACTTAAAATAATAAAAATAAAACTTAACCCTAACGAAATAAATAAGATGGTTTTCAGATCCGATTCAAAATTAATATAAAAAATAAAATTGAGGACTTTATGAATCACAATCTTACTCTAATTGTCCAGACCCTCTAAATGTTAAATGGATTAGTAAGAGTTAGAACATAAAAAAAAAGAGAAAACAAACAAACCCCGTGTAAATTATTCCTTTTATAAATAACCTTGTTGTAAAATAACTTCGAATTTAAACTCATTGTTTTAAGGAATGATCGAGTCAAAACAATGATTTAACAATAGAGAATTAAAAAATTTAGAATACACTATTGGTTTTTAGTATCATCCTCGGATTTTTTCGCAAATCAAAGATACGAATTATTTGAGATTCAATGATTTTTACCAAATAATTAGAATATTATTTATGGAAATGTTCTATTAATCAGTCAACCAACATGATACAAAAATAAAATTAATCTTTGGATCTTATCATTAGTTTAATTTCTTCTGGTTTGTTTGACAAAAATAATTGTTTTTTGAAGATACTTTTCTATTAATCAAATTATTATTTTTTTAATTTTAATATATTTTTAAACTAGAAAAAAATTTCAGGTGTATTAAATTGATAATGATTTTTAAAAATGATTTGAAGATCAGCATCATGATATATGATTTATTACCTATTTTTATAACTTGTTATTTTTAAAGAATTAGATCTTATTTATTATAAATTGGTAATTAGTAAAAAAATGATAAATTAATCTGTTACATATCTAAAAGATTAATTATTATAAATTCAAGGATTTTTTCAAAATTCAGAAAATAATACATTCCAAAAGACGAGAAAAGTATTAGAAAATAATAAATTTTTGATTTTATTATTCAAATTATCTTTTTTTTACATTGTAGAGTTAAAGTTGAGCAAATGTTTTTTGAAAAGTTTAAAATAACCCTAAAAATATTTTAAAAGTTCTAAATATGTATATACTTTTATGTCACATAATTCAAAAGTTTCACCAAGATAATATATTTGAAACTTTTGTAAGATAACTAATAAAAGTAGTTTATTATTTTATTAATAACAAATAAGTTTTAAAATAAACTAAATTCCAAAAATTTGTACACACTTTAAACAGTTGAACGAATAGCAATACCCCACTTTTCATTCAATTTGGGAAATAATTTTAATTTTACAAACTATTTTTTCATTTTTTATCTTTTAAGTTTTGTTTTCATTTACTTTTTTCCAGTTTCGTAATCTGTTTGGTTAGATCTGGAATTTTTTTTATATGGTTGATAGAAGGATAGTGTTGGGTTTGTTAATTGGAAAATTACATACAATTAGTTGATGTTATCTTATCATTAGATCAATCAACAATTATTGGTGAAATTTTAAAAAATTTACCAATAGATTTTTTGTTCCAACTCGGTTCATTATTTTGAACACACTATTTTTTTTTTTGAGTTTTATATTTTTTTCTTTTATTTGGAAATAATGATAACTTATAAAAGAATTGATAATCAGTAACTTAAATGTGGTTTTATATTACGTTTGTAAAAATATAATAATGAGTTTCTTTTACCCATTTTTGATTTTGGGTATGTTCAAATTTTTGGAATGGGGCTTATATCAAAAGATATAATGTATTTCCAAAAAAGCTGTGTATTTTTTTTTTACATTTTAGTAAAAAAAACATCTTTTTTAGTAGAGTTATTTGTTAATTACTAATACCAAATTAACCTAAATATTAATACTAATTGAAAATAACAAATAATGCATTTATTTCAAAATATTCTCTATAATATATTTCCAAAAAATGAAAAACAAAAATAAAAGCACTTTTTTTGTATAAAACAATGTACGACCAATTTCAATAAAAAAATGGAAATATGGAAGGGTAATTATGATTTTTTTAATTAATAAAATGCTTTTATATTTTTTGAATTCTTATCCAAAATTTGTTGAGATTAAAAAAGTTATGAAAATAATTTTTTCGATCAATAAGAAAATTGTATATTCCAATTTCCACCCTGAAAAAAAATATCAAACTCTTTTTCAAATAAATGTGTACCTAAAATATCAAAATTATTCATAATTGAATGAAATTAATTGTAGTATCTTTTTAAAAAATAAAAAACTCTTTAAAACATAAAAAAAAAAAACCCAAATGTAGATTTACAACTCATTAAAACAAAACAATAAAAATTAAAATTAAATATTTTAAAAATTGATATTCCCTTTTATTTGAAATACGAAGTCTCATTTTGTAAATTGTAGGGGGGGGTATAACAGTAATAAAAAACTTTGTACAAGGTGAATACGAAAAAATCCCTTTATATTTTATTGATAACTATACAATTCAAACTTGTTTTCTCTACCAACCCGTTTTTAAAGATAAAGCCTTGTTTAATCTGGCTATTTTGTTGGAATTGTTTTTTATATTTTCAATTTTCTTGGTTCCATGCATCAATTCAATAATGGTATTTCAAAATTCCTATATCGAGCTCATTCGAAATCAAACTTAAACTGTTTCTATTTTTATACAGGCAAATTATTTCCAAATTTATTACTTCTTATCTTGTTTTTTTTCATTTTCCAATTGTTCAATATTGATAAAATAAAAAAAAAAAAAAGAAAAAATTATGAATTAAAATGGAAATCATAAATAAGTTATTCTCTTATGAATAATCAAATTTAATGATATTGATGATTTGGGAGGTGTACACATGTTTGAAATGAATTTTAGATAAAATCGAGATCGGGTAATTTAATTATTTATATTTAAGCAATACAATCCTGAGAAACAAATTAAATTGTTCCTAAGAACCAATAAAAGCTTGTTAATGAATTTGGGTATTTAACTGCTTTTTATGAAGATTGTGTTTAATAAAGATGTTTTAAAATCAATTTACCCCACTTTTTTTGGAAATAGCTTATATATATATATATATATATATATAAATAATTTAAAATAGGATTTTTTTAATAATATTGAAATTATATGAATTAAGAAAAAGAATAATTTTTAAAAGATACTTATATATTTAATAATAAAATTATAGATCAAATAGTAATGTAAGAAAAAAATCTCTTATCTAAATATATTTTTGAGGAACAATATTTATTCCTTTTTTCTTTCCATTTTTTTTTTTTAACGAAATAAAAAATCTCAAACGAATTATATGATCAAACTAATAATAATCCATTTCAAGAATATAATTGAATATAAAATAGAACTTTTTTTTTTGGAATTGAATTATTGCCTTCACAAGTTAAATAATCAAAAAGAATGAAGATTAATTTTCTTTCTTATTGGTGTTCAATCACACGAAAATCTCTAGGCTCTATTTGTGATCTCTTTCCAATAATTTAGATATGAGAAGAAGAATAAATAGAAGACAACAATTGTACAAAAAATATTAATAATTGGTGATAATGTGGCTTGGTTACTGTGAACATTTAGTAAAAGTTATCCTAACCTTTTCAGCTTTCTGAGAATATTGAAAATTTTTTCACCCAAGAACACATTCTTCAAAGAAAGATTGGAGGGTTTGTTGTTTTAGAAGCTATTTTATTCAACAGTTAATACAACCTCAATCTTGACTGTTATAATATTTATTTATCTCATATTTGTATTGTTGTTGATCTAATAGGATCGATAGATTTGACAACCAAATCAAAAGAAAATACAACAAAACTCTTTGATCTGATCCTTGATTGGATCAAGTATCTTATTTGTTGTTTTCTCAAAGAATAATTTTTTTTTCACATAGATCTTTTTTTTATCAACAAAAAATTTCTATATAAAAATATTGCTGAATTATCTGCAAAAATCATCAACTATGATCCTGTGATTACTTTTCATATCGTGATTTAATTTTGTATTTATCACGATTTATAAATTAATTGTCACGATTTTTAGAATACCACTATTTGTTAGTTTATCGTGATTATATTGAAAATCGTGATTTTCTAAAATATCATGATTTGATAAAAATTATCACGATTTTTATAACTTTATCCTGACTTAAAACACAGATACCATAAAAAATTCTAATATTCCCCCCCACATCAATATTAATTGGACAAATAAAATAAAAATAACTTGATAAAAAAAAAAAAAAAAACATCAATAAAACTAATATAACCTTTACTCAATTATTGAAAATAAAAATTAAAAAAAAAAATAAAAAAAAAATAAGCAGATCAAAAAAGAAATAAAACAAAAATATAAAAGATTAAAAAAAGAGGAAAAAATATTTTATTTTTTCTAAAAGTTTTAAAAAAATAGAATTTTTAATTTTTTTTATTAGGAAAAGATCTCGTTAAAAATGAGCTATAATTTTCCAAAGTTTTTCTTTCGTTATTTTTTTTTTCAATTTTCGTCCTTGGAAAATTTGATTCTAGTCTATTGAATAAAATTTTATTATTTTTTGAATAAGAAGGCAAAGTTGAAGAATTAAACGAAGACGAAGAAAATAATTTTGATTTTTTTGAAAGTAATGATGATTTATCGTTTAAAAATATTGATCCATTTCCAGAATTAAATAAATTAGAGAAACTTTCATTTTTTTTCCAACTATTTGCCGAATTATTATTATTATTATTCTTATTATTATTATTATTATTATTATGATTATTATGATTATGATTATTATTATTATTATGATTATTATTATTATTATGATTATTACTATGATTATTATTATTATTATTATTATGATTATTTAATGAAAAGGGAGATGAAGATGTTGTAGTATTATTCGTGTAATTGCTTAAAGAGCTTCTAAATAAAGAATACGAATTTGTTAATTTTTTTTCAGGTTTATTTTTATTTTTTGGAAATAGTGCTACATCTGATAAATGTTTTTGAAATAATGAAAAATTGCCAATTCCATTTGGTTGATGAAATTTTGGTTTGAAGTTTTGCTTTTGCATCTCACTTTCTTTTTGTGAATTAAAATCTAAAGAAAATTGATTATTAAATTTATTTAAAAAATTATTTTTTGCCATTTCAGATTTATAATTAATTTCCCCATTGTTATTACTGTTATTGTTGTTATTGCTACGGTTATTACTGCTATTATTAAAACTATTATTATTAATATTATGATGATGATTATTATTATTATTATTATTATTATGATTATTATTATTATGATTATTATTATTATTGTAATTAATATTACTATTATTGATATGATTATTTTTATTATTCAAATTCAAATTTAAATTTTGATTAAAGCCTTTTAAATTTTCAAAAGATCTCGAAATATTATTATTTTGTAATAATTTATTTTTATTTTTATTTTTATTATTATTTGAAATATTTTGTTGACCATTATCTTGTATTTTTTGTAAATTTATGAAATCATTTAATTTTTTATCATTTTTTGGTTCTTTTTCGATTATTTCCTTCTCCTCTTTTGTTTTTTCTTTAAGCTTTTTTTTTTGTAATTTAAATTGTTCCTGATTGTTTTTTAATTCATTCTTCTTCTTCTTCTTCTTCTTATTATTATTCTTCACGTTGTTATTCTTATTCTTATTATTTTGGTTTTGATTTTTATTATGATTCTTATTATTTTGATTATTTTGATTATTCTTATTATTTTTTTGAATATTGATATTATTATTACTTTGATTTTTATTATTATTCTTGTTATTATTTTGATTATTTTTTTTGTAATTATCATTTGGAATATTTTTTTGTATTTTTTCCATTTTTTTATCTAATATCTTTTTATTATTTTTCTTTTCATTCTTTATCTTAATATTATGTTGTTTTTGATTCTTTTTTTTCCAAGTTTTTTTTGGGGAATTATTAATGATTGCCAATTCTAAATAACTCCAGCCCAAATATCTATGATTATTATTTTCATAAGCACGCTGTGTTTCCTCTTTCGAAATAAATGAAACATAAGCTATACTATTATTACGATTTCTATGATTTGGTATATATATTCCTCTATTAATGATTTCATAACCTTCAAAAAATAATATAATATCTTTTAATTCACAGGGCACTGGCAATCCTTTTAATTTAATAACCGTGCCGTTTTCATGGTATTTTAAAAAATTATTGGTTTCTTTTTGGATTGTTTCTTTTTCTTTTAAATTTCGTTTGAGTGGCTTTTCGATATTAATTTTACTAAAAAACATTCCTTTAATAATTTGATGGTTGAGTTTATTATACGCTTTGCATAACGCTTTGCTATCTTGGAAATTTACAAAACAACAGCAGGTTTCCCTTAATATTTTGATACTATTAATTTTCCCAAATTTTGAGCAAACACTTTGTAATTTATTTTTAGTAAAAGAAGAATCCACATTTCCTATCCAAAGAGTTTTGCTATGTACATAAATACCCTTTTCATTATAATATCCAGTAATATCACGATCTGGGAAAAATGCAGTTCTTTTTATCAAATTTTTTATTTTTGTTTTTTTTTTATTTTTATTTGTTTCCTGTGTTATTTGTTTTTTCTTCGAATTATCTGTTGTACTTTTTTTTTTATTTGTATTTAACTTTTTAGTTGAATTATTATTATTATTATTACTTTCTTTTTTTTTTAATGTTTTACTATTATTTTTATTATCATCATCATTATTATTGTTACCACCATTATTATTGTTATTATTAGAAACATGAGAAACTCTACCATAACCTATAACGACTTTCGAACCATCTATTGTTAAATGTTTTAATTTTGTTTTTGCATTTATAGCACTTTCAATATTAAAATAATCAATAAAGGCAAAATTCTTTTCGGGAAACAATCTTATTCTGTGAATTTTACCAAATTTTTGGAAAATTTTTTGTAAAGTGTTTTTTGAAGTATTTAAAGATAATTTACCAACCCAAAGAGTTGATGTTGAATTCTTTTCTTTTGGATCTTGATTTTTTTGTTGTATATTATTTTTTTCAATTTTATTATTTTCACTTTTTAAAGAATTATTTTGCTTTTTGGTTATTTTTTCATTTTTGTTTTTTTGTTTTTGAATAAGATTTTTATTTTTGTTATTGTCATTTTTATTATTATTTTGGTTATCTTTTTTTTTTTTTTTAATATTATTTTTTGTATTATTATTGTTGTTGTTATTGTTATTATTTTTATTGTGATTCTTTTGATTTTTCTTATTATGTTGGTTATTTTGATTTTTGTTATTATTGTTTTTTTTGTTAATATTTTGCTTATCGTTATTTTTATTATTGATATTATTATTTTTTTTATTATTGTTATTTTTCTTATTATTATTGTTATTTTGATTATTATTTTCATTATTTTTATTATTTTGATTATTTTGATTTTTAATATTGTTACTTTTCTTATTGTTCTTTTGATTTTGATTCTGATGGGCTTTATTATTATTATTCTTATTATTTTTTACCATATTTTGATTATTCTTATTTTTCTTATTTTGATTATTTTTTTGAAAATTTTTGTTATGATTATTATTTTGGTTTTTTTGTGTCTTTTGATTTTGATTGTTATTCTTCTTATTATTATTCTGGTTTTTATTATTTGAATTGTTTTGATTATTTTGATTTTTATTTTTGTTATTATTATTATTTTTAACATTATTATTATTATTATTATTATTATTATTATTATTATTATTATTATTATTATTATTATTATTATTGTTGTTGTTGTTGTTGTTGTTGTTATTATTATTTTTATTGTGATTAATTTGATTTTTATTATTGTTATTATTTTTCATATTATTATTTTGATTCTGATTTTTATTGTTATTCTTCTTCTTATTTTTATTTTGATTATTCTGATTTTTTTGATTGTTATTCTTTTTCTTTTTATTATTATTGTTATTTTGATTTTGAAAGTTTTTATTCTTTTTTTTATTTTGATTTTGATTTTTGTTATTGTTTTTATTATTATTTCTATTATTATTGAGATTTTTATTATTATTATTTTGATTTTTATTAGTATTGTTATTATTATTTTGATTATTCTTACCATTATTTTTATTATTATGTTTCTTATTGTTATTTTGATTTTGATTTTTTTGATTGTTATTCTTTTTCTTTTTATTATTATTGTTATTTTGATTTTGAAAGTTTTTATTCTTTTTTTTATTTTTATTTTGATTTTTGTTATTGTTTTTATTATTATTTCTATTATTATTGAGATTTTTATTGTTCTTCTTATTTTGATTTTTATTATTATTTCGATTATTTGTCTTATTCTTTTTCCTATTATTCTTTTTTACGTTATTATTATTTTTATTTTTATTATTATTATTATTTTTTTTATTATTATTATTAGTTTTTGTTAATTCTTTTTCAATTCTTAAAGTTTGTTCCTTTTTTTTCTTTTCGGAAATTCTAATTAAATTTTGTTGAGATTTTAAATTTTTTTGGATTTTATTAACTAGCCAAGTTATTTCATTTGAAATATTGATTCTAATATTACTTTGATCAAGAAAGTTATTACCATATTTTTCATTCATGATATTTTTTTTATGATAGGCTTCAAAAATTGTCCAAAATAATTTGCCAATAAATATTTCAACAGTAATTTGAGATACCTTTGTTTGGAATTCTTCTTCCTTTAAAGATTTAATTAATTCAGAACCAAAATAAACACTTTCTAATTTATCATTATGGACTAAGAGTTGAGATAATATAGCCATTTTATTAAAAAACTTTTCTTTGATAACCTTTGAAGAAAGAATAAAGTCTTTAATTCTAAAGGAATAATTTTCATATTTTAAAAATTTTGGATCGATTTCAATATTTTTATATTCCCTTTTAAAATAACTGTTTGTTTTTTCTAATGACATTCTTTCGATACAGGATAATAATTTAAAATTGGTTTGTAAATTATTAATTAATTTATTTAATTTTAACCGTTCTTTTCTTTTAAATTTTTGATTTACAAACTTTTTTTTGTTCTTTTTTATTTTTTTATTCACATTATGTTTTATTTGGATCGATTCAATTATTTTAAAAATTTTGTTATGAGTATACACCGGGCAATATTTTTTTATAAATATTAAAAAATCTAACATATTTATTTGCAAAATGTCTTGGCATTTTTTTGGCTTTGTTTCTTCCCAATAATTTAATAAAATAGATGGTAAAACTGTATGTGAATTAAAATAATTTTCAATATCTGGCATTGAAGAAGATAAACAGTGTTTATTACAACAACATTTTTTGATTTTTGGTAAACCTTCATCATCATCATCACTATTTGAATCATAAGAGGATGAATTATAATCAGAGGAATTAGAATCGGAATCATAATCGGAATTATAATAGGAATCAGAATCGGAATCAGAATCGGAATTATAATAGGAATCAGAATCGGAATCAGAATCAGAATCGGAATCAGAATCAGAATCGGAATCGGAATCGGAATTGGAATCGGAATTTGGGTCTGAATCAGAATCGGAATTGGAATTGGAATTGGAATTGGAACTAGAATCAGAATTGGAATCTAAATTAGAATTGGAATTGGAATTTGAATTGGGATTGGGATTGGGATTGGATTGAATATCATTTGTTAATTCAGTTCCAGAATTGGAAAATTTATTTGTTTTATCATTTTTAATTAATTCTTTTTTTTTCTGATTAGATATATTTTCAATTTGATTATTATTTGGATTATTTTTATTAAAATTTTTTTCAATAATAATTATTTTTTCTAAAGAATCTTTTGCCTCATCATTGTCAGGATCTAATTGTATAATTTTTTCTGTGTCATTTCTAGCAAGGGTGTATTTTTTTAAAGATAAATATGCTTGTGCCCTACAATAATAAGGCTTGATGTTTTTGGGATTATCAAAAATTGCCTTTGTACAATCATTAATTACATTATTATATTGTTCTAAATTGAGATAGCAAATTGCCCTATTTGTAAAATATATAGATCTCAATTTGGATAAAGTATTTGGAATTAAAGGGATTGCTTTTGAATATTTTTTAATTGCCAAGATATATTGTTTTTTTTCAATTAGCTTATTTGCTTGCTTTTTAAATTCGATTGCTTTTTTATAATTTTTAACTTCTTTTGGGTTTAGTCTTTTTTGGTGATTCTTCTTTGTAAAATTTCGATCTTTTTTTCTATTGTGTTTTTTTTTTTTTTTTTTTTTTTTATGATGATGGTTGTGACAGCGACGGTGGCGGTTATGGTGGTGATGGTGATGAATTCCATCTTCATCGTTTATATCATTTTCTACTTTTTCTTTTCCTTCTTCTGCTTCTTGTTGTCGTTGCTGGTGCTTGCCTTGTACCAGTTCTTCTTCTTCGTCATCATGGATTTCTTCAATTGTGAAATCTCTATTTTGAGAATTTATAATTGAAATTTTCTTTGGTTGATTTTGATTATTCATTTCATCTGTAGAATTTGCTCTTTTTGCTAATTCCTTTTCAAAATCTATATCAAATTTAATTCCTAATTCTTCTACTTTCCCTTGAACCAGATAAACTAAAGATGATGATTGTATAAATTGTTCAACAGTTTCTTTACATTGCTCAAAAATGTTATTATTTGCTATTAAATCCTCTACGATTGATGTCTCAGAAACCCTTTCTTTCTTCTTTTTGCCCCCTCCTTTTCTTTTCGATTTATTTCTTCTTTTTGTTTTGGTTTTCAAATCGTCGCCATTATTACTATTTTCATTGATGCTATTGTTATTGCCAACATTACTATCACTTCCACTGTTGTCACTGGTACTAAAATCCAAGCCTTCGCTCATTTGAAGCTCCTTGATTTTTTTTTTGAGTTCTGCTGTGGTTTGAGTGGTGTTTGCAAAAAAATTATTAATATTTTTCTTAAATTCATTAATTTTCTTCATTTTTTCCTCAAAAAATGAATTTGTATCAATATCAATATCAATATCAATGTCAAGATCAATATCTGTGCCCGTATTTGTCTTTTTATTATTATTATCTGTTTCGGAATCTGTTGATATTGGTTGTAAAATTTCAATAATTTCTTCAGAACTTGATTCTGAATTATTAGCGTTGTCATTGGATTCGTTTTGTTCCTTTGGTGATTTTGGATCATTTACAAAAATTGATGATAGTTTTTCCTTATTTTTTTTAGAATTATTTTTTTCATTACTGTTGTTGTCACTGGAGTCGTGGTTATTTAAATTGTCATCTCTTAAAAGTTGAATAATTTCGTCATCGGCGCCTTCACCTAAACTTTTCAGAAATTCAATTGCACTAGAACGTTCATCAACATTTAATTTTACCCAAACTAATTTCCTTTCTTCTTTTTTTTCTTCTTCTTCTTCAAAATCCAATACATCCTCTAATTTTAATTCAACTTCAACTCCGTCATCATCTTCTCCTTTATCATTATTGCTCTTGTTTTGGTGATCTCCATTCTCTTTTTTTTGATTTTCATTTCCTTTTTTTTGGTTTTCATGAATGTTTTGTTGGGAATTTTGTTGGGAATTCTTTTCTTTTATTTGATCTTGATTTTCTTTTTGATTCAAAGTTTTATTTTCTAAATTCTCTAATTGCTTAGCATACACATCAAAATTTTCTAAAAATTTTGTAAACTGTTGCAAATCCATTGAATAAATGAAATTTACCCAATCAAGTGCACCTTGTGTTTGTTTCCAAAAATTATAATTTAAAGACAAATATTCTTGTGCTTCTGATAGCGTCCGTATTTCTATTAATTCAGGTATTTTATCTGGGACTGCTTTCTTCCCACTCAAGGATTCTGCAATGTATTTGTTATAACTGATTGCATCCCAGAGTAATTGATTTGCTTTCTTTGCTAATTTGCAAATAGTGGATGCAGACAAGACACTATTACCCACAAGAACGGATTTTGAATCTTTTGTAAATTTACCACAAAGCAAATCGTTTGTGGTGAAAAAGGTTTTGTTTTTTTTTGGATTGGTTTTTTTTTTTTGATTTTTGCTTGAATTCTTATGATGGTTCTTTTTCTTGTTCTTGTTTTTGTTTTTGTTTTTGTTTGTGTTCTTGTTCTTGTTTTTTTTTTTTGAAATTTCATTTGATTCCAATATGGTCCAAATTAATTGATATTTGATTAAGGTCCAGGTGTATTTCCATGTTGCGCTAAAGTCGTTTGAATAATTTCGAAGTAATTGAAGTAATTGTTCAGAGTACCCCTCTTCCAATAATAAGGGTACCAAATACATTCGCACACCAAAAGTGTCCTCAGGACATAATTTTAAGAGTTCGTAGTATTCTTTTATTGCTTCTTCAGATTGATTCATACCTTTCCAAAGACCTAAGAAATTTTTTTTTTTTTTTTTTTTGGGAGGAGCAATTAGTGAAAAAGTAACAGGACGCAAACAAAAAAAAAAATTCAAAGGAATTGTAAAATAAATTTTGTTTGTGATCAAAAGGAGGGTTTAAAAAAAAAGAAGAAATTAAAAAGGGAGAAAGATTGACTTTCTTTTCATGATTAAAAATAATACAAATTCATGAAATTTAAATGGGTTCAACAAAAACATCAAAATAAGACAATTTTTTTTTCTTTTTCTTTTTTTGAGTTACGAAATGAAGACAAAGATGTGTTACCTTGGGACTGGAATATACTGTAACTTCTTTTACGTCTTCTTTACTTTTTTTTCAAAATAAAAAAAAAAAACAATAAAAAAAAGATTCCTTACACCAAGCATAAAGATACTTTGATCTCAAATAGGTTTTAGCTTGTGGGTACTGATAGAGAGAGTCACTATTTTGCTGAAGCAATGATTCTTTTAATTTGAGTTTTTCAACTTTCATTGCTCTTCGATAAAACTTTAGGGAATAGGCTGGTGAATTTGATTCGTTTCCTAAAAGTAGTAATGCTTCGGAAGCCAGAGGGTTTTGTTGTAAAACTTTTTTTGCATTTTTAATTTGTTTTTGTTTATGAGACGTTTTTGTTTTGTTCATTTGTTATAAAATGTTCAGTAAGTGTTTTTAAACAACAAAAAAACTTTTTTAAAATGTCGAAAAATTATTTATTAAAAAAAATGAAAAATTGAATAAGATCGAAAAGATTTTTCCATTTTTGAAAAAGAAAAAAATCCAATCATCATTTTTTCAAAATAAAGAATTGGGATTTAATCTTAGCCAACCTTTAAAATCCCAATAGTCACTATTACTTTTCAGAGATTACTTTAGGGAATAGTAAACTAAAAAAAAAATACTCTAGTAAATTTAATAGCAAATCCAAAATTATTTTACCACCTCTTGAAATTGAATAAAAAAGAAGTAAAAGTCTGACTAACTACCAAAACCAAACTTACTTTTAATGCTATTTACAGAAATGAGTTATTGTTTTTTAAAAGGTTGATCAATATTTATATTTTTCGAAAAGCCCAAAACTCAAGAAATTTCTGAATTATTTCGAAAATAATTATTTTCTTTGAAAAAGATAGAAATCTTATCGTCGAGAAGGAAATGGACAAAAATAATATTTAAAAAGCAAACCACTGAATTGTTGAATTACTTGGTCTATAAAATCTCCTTTATTCTAAAAAGATGACAATAACTATTTTAGACTTGAAAAAAATTTAATTTATTTATTCGTCTAAAAAGTAAAGAAAAACAACCAAACAATTGAATGAAAAAATTCTCCCAAAATACCTTTTTCAAAAACTTTAAAATTTCAACATATAAGGCCTAAAGAAATAATTTTTAATTTGATTATTTTTAATCAATAATTAATTTCAAAATATTAAGTTTTTTAGTGAGTTAATAATGACCAGGAGATTCAAGGTATCAATATGTTTTTATTTTTGTTTTTATATTTTTTAAATATTTACAAACGAATAAGATTAATTAAAATTCAATATTCTAATAAAATAAAAATATAACTGTGTTATTAGTTATAATCAATTGACTGATGTTAATATAATGTGTTGGGTCTTTAGAGTCCATATATAAGATGCTAAAAATTACTTAATCTTTTCAATTATTAGAGGTTTATAAGAGTAGCAACACCATAACAACCACTGAAATTGAAATATGTAATAGTTTATTAAAAATGATATCCGTGCTCTAAAATTCTCGGTTCTCACAAAATTTTTAAAAAAAAAAAAAAAAACTTTAATTTTTGATATTACTGTCAATTGCAAAATAAATGAAATAAAATTTCCAAACAGCTTTCCAAAAAAAAAGATAGATAAAATAGAAAACTTTTCAAATTTTTAAATCTGTAAATCAGACTAAATTATTAATTTCTGTCTATTAGAAGAGGGAATTTGATGTTTTATTTTAGTTATTTGGAGAAGTGATTTTTTCGAAAAGCTGAATGAATTTTTTTTTTCATTTATTTTGCAATTGACAGCAATATCAAAAATTAAAATTTTTGTTTTTTATTCTTAAAAAAAAAATTAAATTTCTCCAAATTTAATTCATATTTATTTATATATTTATTGTGAGAAAGAAGTAATCAAAGAAAATTTTGCAAATAAAAAAGAGAAGAAGAAAAATAATTAGAATATTAATCTAAAAAAATATTATATCATTAACATGGCCAAATAAAAAATTATCCACTGTCGTTAGGTTATTCAGGATTTGATAGAATTAAGTAAAATCCTTGATTTTACTAAATTCTTTCGAATTCTGGAAAACCCTCTTTAGTTTTTTTTTAATTTGAAAAATAAAAAGAAAATTTCAAAAATTATCTTTTAATTTCTTAAATTAAAAAAAAGTGCTGTTAGGTTTCCTGTAGTTTTCTGTTTATTTCTAAAATAAATAGATTTTCCTTAGGGTTTTTTGAGTTTTCTATTTTATTTGTGAAGTGTTCTAGGTTTTTTTTGAGGTTTTCTATTTTATTTGTGAAGTGTTCTAGGTTTTTTTTTGCTTTTTGAAATAAACAGAAAATTTATTAAAATTTTCGGTTTATTTCAAAAAGTAAAAAAAAACCTAGAAAACTTCACAAATAAAATAGAAAACTCAAAAAAACCTAACAAAAATTAATAGATTTTCATAATAAAATAGAAAACTCAAAAAAAACTAACGAAAATCAATAGATTTTCATAATAAAATAGAAAACTTCAAAAAAACCTAGAAAACTTAACAAATAAAACAGAAAACCCAGGCACTTACGTCAATTGAAGACACGTCTACTGAAACAGGATTATTGAAAACCCAATAGAAAGGTAATCAACAATAAATAAGATAACACAAACTGTGATTAATATATTAGTATTCCACCGCCTTTGGATTTTTTTTAATTTAAAATAATAGAGTAAAATCTTTAATTTTGTTCAATTCTTTTGAATTAAAAAAAAACCTAGAAATGACTCCGAAGAGTTGTGCACTATGTAACCGAATTTGTATATTTTTTAACTATTTCCGAATTTTTATTTTCAATTTTTTCTTTATTACCTTAAATTTTCTAACCATAAGAGCTTCGATGAAATTTGGAGAAATTTATTTAATTTTTTTATTGAGATACTTTTTTGAGATATAAGACTAAACCCATAGATTTTATATTTTCTGATTATATTTATATATTACTTGGTAATTATTTGATTATAACCATAACAGTAAATATACTCTAAATCTAAACGAAAATTCAAAATTTGCCACACAGCTAAAATGGTCCATACAGCCACATTATACAATTTCATTCAAATAGTAAATAAATTTTATTTTTTTTTTAAATATGAAAATCATTTTTTCATCTTTTATTTTTTTATTTTCATTTTATTTTTGGAATTAAGTAACTTGTTAACCTTGATCCAATTTTTTTTCAACAATTGATATGAAGTTATAGTTGAGTTGTTCGAATTAAAAGAACTCTAATAAAATCATTTGATGGTATCTCAACATTTGATCGATCAATTTTCCTAATCAAAATATAAAAAAATTTACCAATGTATTTTTTTTGTTTTGCCCACCACAAAATTTTTTACATATCATTGATTTATTTGTATTGGTAATTATTTATTTATTGTTTTTCGAGTAGTGTAATTTATAAACAATTGTTAACATTTCAATTAGTGAACGATTATATTTTGGTATTTCTTCTTGAATTAATTAATATAGATTTTTTTTTCAAAAATTGAAAGTTGGTGTGCTGAAAATTTTTAATTGGGGTTTAAATAATCTAGAAATCTCAAAAAATATTTATAATAATCATTTTAAAAAAAAAATACTATTTTAGAATAGAGAGTTTCAGGTTTTATTGATATTTCTTATATAATTTTTTTCTACCTTGGTACAAAAATTGTTAACAAGTATTTATTTTTATGTGGATAATACACTTTTAATATTATTAAACAATTTTATGTTAATTAATTAATTTTTTTTTTTTACTACCTTACTTGAAATCTTTTAGTAACTTATTTATTATTAATAAAATACTAAACCACCTTTTGTTTTTATCTTAAAAAAGACCAATAATATTTTATAGTAAATTCCTTTGATTTTTAATAAATACAAATATATCATTATTTCAGAAGTATTAAACTAGGATTTATTTAAATATTTTTTTTACAATTTTTAATCAACTTCAACTTATCAATTTAACAAAATATACAGCCTTTCCAAGGCTACCATAAAATTTTAAATAAAACACAATTGATTTTTCTATTCTTTGTTGCAATTTTCAAAAAATTCCGAAATAAGAGTTAATATTCAAAAAAATAATAATAAATGAGCTATTATTTAAATTTTGAAACATTAAAAAAAAAAATTCAAGATCACATGAAACTTAAAAATTATTGGTCCAAAAGAGCCCCCAAAAAAATATCAATATTGACTGATCTTTAAAAATTTACCTTTTTTGAACAATATTTTAAAGTGCTTCATGAATCTTCAAAAATTTTTTTTTTAATGTTTCAAAATTTGAATACAGCCGTTCCAAGGCTACCATAAAATTTAAAATAAAATACAATTGATTTTTCTATTCTTATTTTCCATTTTCAAAAAATTCTGAAATAAGTTTTATTATTCAAAAAAAAATTTCGATAAATGAGCTATTATTCAAATTTTGAAACATTAAAAAAAAAATTTTTGAAGATTCATGAAGCACTTTAAAATATTGTTCATAAATGGTAAATTTTTAAAGATCAGTCAATATTGATATTTTTTTTGAGCTGTTTTGGACCAATAATTTTTAAGTTTTCTAGGGATCTTGAATTTTTTTTATTTGTGTTTCAAAATTTGAATAATAGCTCATTTATTGAAATTTTTTTTTGAATAATAAAACTTATTTCAGAATTTTTTGAAAATAGAAAATCAGAATAGAAAAATCAATTGTGTTTTATTTTGAATTTTATGGTAGACTTGGAAAGACTGTATCAGAAAAATACTATTAAAAAAACCATTTATTAGTATTATTATTATTATTATTATTTAACGCAGGAGTTTTTAATTCCTCTTATTTACCCGATTTCCTAAATTGTCATTTTGGAAAAAAATAACTTTATCTATTACCTTTCCAATCTTCGAATTTCATTATTTTGCATATTTTAAAAAAATACTTTGGAACTATAATAATTATTCATTTCGAAGTAAAAGATTAATATAGCATTTCTATTTTAATTACTAACCAGTTTTAGTAAAATTTCTAATTATTTGGAATTGTGAGATTCTATTTTATAAATATAAATTGCAAATCATGATATTGGTCTTCAGTTCAGTGTTAAAAATTATTTTGAATTTCAAACTTGATAACTTTAAGAGTAATTTTAATATATGTCACTATGAAACAAAAAATACTAAAAATGGAAAACTGATCAAATACCTTCCATTCAAAAAATTAAAAAAACTAAAGGAAAAAATTAAAAAAGATAAAGTTTCCAGTTAACTTTTTCTTGAAAACATTTTTTGCCAAAACGATTGGATTCAAACTTGAAATTATGTATATTTTTATATAAAATATCTTATTTTAACTCATTTACAAAAACAAATTCTAAATTATCGGAATTTTTTTTTCACAAAAGGCACTAATTTGGTCTTCAAATGTATTTTTTATTCTCAAATGGTTAAATTAAAAAAAAAAGTTATTTTAATGGGATAAACTCTCTAGAAAAGTATTCTAATTGAATTTAATAACTTATTCTTTGATTTCAAGCTTTTCTCAACTTTAATTTTTCAAAAAAATAAAAAAAAAGTGCATAGTAATTACAAAAAATATTTTCGAGATTCAAAAGTTGAAAGTGTTTTTATTCTAAAAAATTTAATTACTGTGGTTAATTGAATTTAGTTATAATACTTAGATTTCGAAAAATATTAATCAGAAAAAAATTGTACTTTTTTGTATTAAGGACATCTTTTAGAGTAAAAATAATAATTTGATCATATAAAGATCATAAAGAAACAATCAATTTTGAGAAATACAACAAAAGAAACCAATTTAACCACTGATCAGATCAAAAGATATTTTTCTTGTAGTTATATTCCTAGTAGGTAGTTAACAGTACATTTACATTGACAACACTTTATAATTTTAACTGTAATCCTTCCTACATTGCAGTTAGAATAAAAAACATTAAAAACAATTTTAGAGTTTCTGGGAGAGCCGTAAAGTGCCTACCTTTTCATAAATTCACAAGTATAAGCTAAATTTCAAAATTAGGGGTAAAATTTATTATTATTATTATTTTCTTTTTTCATTTATCTTTCAAATATTAAAATTATTATACTATATTTTTCTTTATTAATCTATATTGGTTATTATCTATAAACACTTTAGTAAAATATATTATTATTCAAAAAAAAAAAAAACAATTGTATAAATTTTTTTATCATGGAAAATCTGACCCTATTTTTGAAAAATAGTTTAGAGTAAAAACAAAGCTTTTACTAAATTCTTTTGAATTTTGGTAAAGCTAACATGTTTTTTTTTAATTTGAGAAATAAAGCGAAAATTTAATAAAATTTTCAGTTTATTTCTCAAATTAAAAAAAACTTAACGACAAACAGGAAGAAATTTTATTGAATCACCTCTTCTAAACAATAAAAAAAAAAAAAAATACTTTATATTTTTAAGGAATACTCCTTAAATCCCTACTAATACATTATATTAGATTTACTCAATAAAAATACCCAAGATAATAGAACTCATTGGATGTGTTCTATATTGTAAATATGGTTTGGTTAAAACTATCGCTTGACAGAATTTATTTTAAAAACAATAGTTTAAATTCAAAATATTTTACAAAAAGGTTGAATATAAAAGGAACAATCTGAAGGCTGTTTAGAATTTCTCCTTTTTTGATTAATCCAAGTAAATATTGTTCTTTTTAACTTTTAGAGTGATTTCAATTAGAATAATTGATATATACCAGAACTCAACACTTTGATTTTTTTTTTATTATGAATTGGATCTTAAAACTGTCTTGTTTATTTAGTTGTGGTTTTGTTTGAAATTGTGTCTTTAAAGTACTTGGTTTAATAGTAAACATATATAAGATTTTAATTTTTATAGCATTAAATAATATGCTACAATAGAGTGTTGATATGTGAATAACAGTTAAACCTTAGATTATTCTTCGTAGTAGATTAAAAAAATTGGTTTTATATTGTATTGGTGCATTTTTATTGTTAATTTGAAATTAATTAATTGTTTTTTGAGAAAGAATTTTAAATACTATTTGATAACTAAACAGTTCGAATCTTTGTAATGTTGTTTTGGTTTTAAATTTGGATCTTTAATGGAGATTGTTCTTTATGGTTGGTATCCCTTATTTGTAAATTTTTTGTTTTATTTTATTAGGATAAATTTTCAAATTTTCAATTGTTAATTAGTAAAATGAAAATCAAAGATTTTTCGAATGGTTCTTTAGCTCAGCTGGAAGAGCGTTAGACTGAAGATCTAAATGTCCCGTGTTCGAGCCACGGAAGAACCATTTTTTCTTTTTTTTTTAACTTTTTAAATAGTTGACTTTGTCAGCATTCATTTTTAGTTAATACGAAAATCTTTCAGGGTTTATTTTTTTCTCAAACGATTCCAGAGATCAATGTTCTCAAAAACTTTTTAGTCGACTTTGGAAAAAATTTGTTTTTCTAAAAATTTTATTAAATCCAAAACTTATGTTGTGATCACTATTATCCTGAAGGAATTAATTTTAAACAATACAATTTAATTTTACCAGGTTAATGATTTTGTTTAATCTTATTTTTGAAATAGTATTGGGAGATAAAAAAGTTAAAGTTGATTTTAAATTTCGAAACTCATAACAACTGTAATTGAAAAAGTAAAGTAAGATCAATTAATAAAAGAAAAAAAATAGGATTAAAGACAAAACGTAGTATTCACCACAATAACAGTTTTTTTAATACTTTCTTTTGATATGGGTTTTTATTTGATTGATCCTTTATTAAATAAATTCTTGTAGAAATTGATTATTTTTAAGATCAACAAAATCACTTATTACATTCTGAAAGTAAAGGTGATTGAAATAATTTCGATAATCTTGACTAAGTTGAAAAAAATATTATGAATTAGACTTTGGAATTACTTTGTTTATTCTTTTCATTCATTTTACTTGTCGATATCAATAAGGTTTTCAATTCAAAATAGTAAATTCCCTTTCAAAATCATTGTCCTATTCAAAATCAACTTTTGAAAATAATTATTATTATAAATTGTAGTTATCTATTAAAACAAAAAAAAATATTATTTTAATATTCAGTTCTATACTATAAATATTTATTTTTCATCTAAAAATAAAATATAAAAAAAAAATAAAATATAAATAAAAATTAAGACATTTAGTATGAAATTTAGTTTATTAAAATTTTTTTACCAAACACAATCATTAATAAATTTTTTCAAAATAAAAAATAAAATATGAGTTAATTTTACCCTTTTTGATAATTTCAATTATAATAAATACTATTGGTTAATGAAAGATCTTTGATCAAAAAATTATTTTGAATGATATTGAACGATTTAAGTTAAAAAAGCCAATTTTCCAGCTGAATTTTTTGTCAATTTTATTAGTAAAAAATTTTTAAAATATTTCAAAAGTATTTTAAATCTAATGAATATCTTGTAAATATGGAATCAATTATTGGTACTATTAAAGAATTATTTATTCTTTTAAATAGAAAAAAGATTTTTTTATTTTTTTGATTTTCTGTTAGGTTTTCTAGAGTTTTTTGTTTATTTGGAAAATCAATAGACTTTCGTTAGGTTTTTTATAATTTTTGAAATAAACTGAAAATTTGAGAATTTTTCGGTTTATTTCAAAAAGTAGAAAAAACCGCGGTTAGTTTTTCCAGAATTTAATGGAATAGAGAAAAATCTAGGATTTTACTCAATTCTTCTAAATTCTGGAAAAGCTAGACACTTGACGGCACTCTACGGCACTTAAAGGACACTTCGTTCTGGTTTTCTAGAATTTAAAAGAATTAAGTAGAATATTCGATTATACTCTATTTTTTTGAATTCTAGAAAACCTAGGACACTGACTATTAGCAACAGGTATTTTTTTTCCAGTATTTGCATGGATTTTTTGAGTTGATAAGAGTGTTTTCAAAACTATTAGTTATTATATATTCAAAAAATGTATTAAGGGAGTCGTCAAATTGGAAAATAAAATGAAATCTTGTTGCGATCTTGAAAAAATTTTTTTGTATTTTGTGTTTCGACTTATGAAATGGAGGATTTTTACCTCATTTTAACAATTTATTGATTTGAGTCTCTTTTTTGAAATCCAAAATTTACATGTTCTCAAGATAAAAGGAAAAAAAAAAAGTAACACTATTATTTTTATTAACAATTAAGTTAATTCTTGAAAATGGGAAAACATATTTTTGGTTTTTTGTTGGAAAGTATTGATTTCGAAAACAATTATTTTATTTAGTTTCTTTTTCTAATTATTAATATTCCAATTCAAATCTTAATCAATAAAACTAATTGTGGTATAGGTGATTCAATAAATGAATATTTGATAGAAGTCCAACTACAATTTATCAATTAAATTGAGATCTATTATGCAAAAAATTTTTTATTCTTTAAGGTTTTAAAAAAGTTGTTTTCTGATATTCAAAAAATGAAAAAAAAATTGCAGAATAATTTTTAATTTTGAAAAATTTATTTAACAAATTATCTGTTCTTATTCACAAGAATCCTTATAACAATTCAAATCATTTTTGGAAGAAAACAATTTATTTTGAATTTTGAGGATAAACTTAACTAATTCCCAAATATCTTCAAGAAAATTTTATTTTGAAAAATCGAATTTCACCTTAGAACAAAAACAAAATTTCTGAGTAAAATTTTTAAATAACTTTAAAACTTTAATTATTATAACTACTACTTCTTAAAAAAATATAAGTATTTTTTAATCCATTGAATATACCGTCAGTTCCGCTTTTAAGGCACAAACTTTCACCAAAATTTAAGGCATAAAAAAATCCCAAATTAAGGCACAAAATTTGGAATTTTTTTTTTTTTACAATTTACTTTACTAGAATATGAATTGTGTGCCTTAATTTGAGATTTTTATTGTGCCATAAATTTCGTTCAAAGTTTGTGCTTAAAAAGTGGAACTGACTATATCAATTTTTTGGTTAACCAAAAGTTTTATCTCATAAAAGAAACAAAATCTTTAAATTAATATTACTGGTAACAAAGACTTGTTATAGTATATTATTGATCAAAATAACAATAAACGGGGTAAAAACTTGTTATAATGTGAGAAATAAAATGAATTTCATAGTTTTGTTTTTCAGAAAAAAAGGAAAAAAAAAATTGATCTCACTAAAAAAAATTTTTTTTTATTGCTCTCTTAGTTGAGCAGAATTTTTTGACAATTGGGATATACAAAATATGTAAGTAGAGAATACCACCAATATCATATTTTTAACTTCTTCTCTTGTTGTTGTAGAAGAATGATCCCTTAAAGTTGAATTTAAAGAAAATTCTTTATCACATCCATTTAAAAAATTTTACCTCAAAATAGACCTGTTTTTTCTTTATAAAAGACTTTGAAAAATCGTAGTAAACTAAAATTTCATAATAAATGGCCCATCTTACATTTGAATAATGAATTGCTTTTGTATCGTTTTGAAGTTTTTCCTGTCACAATGAAAAGTTTGCAAATGAATCATTTTTTCTCTTTTTTATTTTTTCAACAGTGTTTTGTTAAAATGGAAAATGAAAATGAAAAATTGGAAAGAAGTAACAGATGAATTAATGAAAAACTTGGTTTCAAATATGAAAAAGAGATTAGATTTAGTTATTCAAATGGAAGGAGAATCGATAAATGGTTTTTTAATACTTTTTTAAATTTTCGATTTTTTATGTAATGCTTCTTTCAAAATATATGTACCAATTTTTTTTAACAGTTTTTTTTTATTTTTCTTTCTTTTATTTTTATACAAAAAATAAATATCTCTTGAGTATAGTATTGAATATTAAAATCTATTTTTTATATTATAATAGATAACTTCAATTATTAAAAATATTTTTATTTAAAATTTGATTTTTAATGTCCCAATTATTATGAAAGATAGTTTACGATTAAAAACAATAGATATAACAGCCTCAAAATTGTTAAGAAACGTAAAGTTGATTATATTGTGAATAAACTCAATGAACAAAAGATCAAAAGATAATTGTCGTAAAAGTTTTGTCTAACTTGAAATTGTTGGTGTTTCTTTTTTCATACTAGCGAATAGTAATTAATTTTTGAAAAAATTTTATTCTGGTACCCCGTCTATTGAATAAGTTGTTGGATGTTTTCTTTTTTGTTAATTATGTTTGAAATATCCAAAAAAATGATTAATTAAAAAAAAATTAATTTTCAAAATAAAACCCTTATATAACTTTAAAGAAAGTATTTTTAGTGTTTTATTTTCAGTAAAAAAGAAAAATATTAAATTTGGTAAATATACATCTACCCATTTCACATCAAAAACACAGACGCGTTATTGTATAATAAAAAAGATCTACTATCCTCATATGAAAAATGATTCACGCCTGCTTAAAATCATGAATTGAAAGGCAATCTAGAAATTTGCAACATATTCTACAGAATTAGCGATTATAATTGCCCCGTCAGTTGAACTAAGCCACCCGCCATTAAAAACGGAATTTGAAACTGGGTAAAAATTCAAGACAACAATGGAACCAAAATCTTCTCTTTTCTTAACCATTATTAAAGGGTTATCTGATTGGAGTTTTTCTACAATAATGGTTTTATCATCAAAGGGCTCATTTTCAATTAGCTTGGTTTGTATGTGTTCATTTGATCTTCCTAAATAAAAGGTACGGGCATTTTTTAGGATTGGATGGTTATTCCTGGATCTTGAGTCTAACTTATAATTGTCGCCGAGTATTTCTGTAACTAACTTTCCCGGTTTTGTTGGTAAAAAATTTTCTGTAATGATTCTGCCTTTTAATTGTGCTTTACTGTTTTCCACCAGGGCATAGGCAGCACATACAACTAACCCCCCGCCGTGCTCAACAAATGAAGCCAACAAATTACCTATTTTCACGGGGTCTTTAATCCCTGCATTCGTAAATATAAAGATTGCATCATATTTATTTATTATATCTTTGAGCTTTGGTGTGACTCTTGAAATATCAAAAAAATCTAAATTATTAATCCCCGTCGACTTTATTGACCTTGTGACATCTTCAACATTCTCTTCACTGTCTGCGCCCAACAATAGTGCCCTAATTGTTTTGAGTGCAATCAAAGGCTTGATTTTTAATGCTTTTCTTGATGTTGAATATCTTATTTGATTCTTGATTGTAACACGAACTAATATGCTGAATAAATATTCATAATTATATAATTTTGATCTTGAAACTTCCTCAAGACCCCTTGGCTCAATCAAGTCTAGTCTAATTAATGGTAAAATCGGCAGTAAGCATTCTTTTAAATTTTTGGCTGTCTTCGGAAGGGAACGTTTTTTTATTAGATCACTACCCCTTTCAATAACCCTTCTGAATATTTCAATCTCTGAAATCAATAACTTATCACTTCGAAGTAATGTCTGTATCGTGGAATCTTTTAAATTGCATAAACACCTCTGTTCGGAAAAAATTTCAATTGCGTGTGTTTCGATGTACCTTAAAGTTATTTCAATTAGTTCTATATGTTTTTAGGCGATATTTATTTTTTTTTTTTTTTTTTAATTTTCAGAAATGATAAATTAATTATTTTAAGGTTTTTGATAAGTTTAAATAAAAATCGGTAATATGAAATATATTAAATAAATTTGTATCTAATGATTACAGCCCATTTAAATAATCAAAAATATCTGATTTTTTGATTTTTTGATTTTTTATACTTTATACCTTTTCCAAATTCCCTTCTTAAGTTGTTTGGGTTCCTTAGGTAACTTAGGTTCCTTTGTTTTTTTTTTTTTGTTTTTTAGGTGTTTGGAAAAGGTATAAAGGAATAAAAAAATCATTATAAGAATTGGATGACTTGGTCATGACAAACCTAACCAAACTTGTTCATGATCAGATCTAAAATGTATCAACGAGGACTTATGCAACTGTAGAGAACAAAAATCCAACGAATGCGATCTGAAACCAACCAAAGTGAACCGAATTGACCTTCCCAAACAATCTTTCGAGTTGTTACTGGTATTGGGGTTTTGCTGTCGAGTTGGTTTCTTTTACTGGAATTTTGCAAAAACATGAATTATGAAACTTGCAAAAAAAAAAAATCAACAAAAATATTTAAAAAAAACAAAAAAAACTAAGCAGCTCAAAAGAAAATTCCGAAAGCCACTTCTTATTCTTAAAAACTTATAACTTTGTTGACAAACCGTATTTATAAAGCTCTAAATTGTAAACTTAATAAAGTAGATTATTTCATTTGATCTATAATTTTTTCAAATATTTAGATCTCTTTATTAAAACAAATCATGATGGCGATCCAAACAAATTCAATATAAAAAGAAACAACCACCAACCTATTCAACACCCAGGGGTGCAAAAAACAACTTTCCGAAGTTTTTATCTTTTTTTTAAGTTTTTACTTTTTTTTTTTTTTTTAATATTTTTAATCTCTTTTTTTTCATTTAAAAAACTAAATTAATTTTAAAATACTTCTAATGACGTTAATTAAATGGTTCTTTTGACTACTCTTTGAATTAGGAGTCTCAAATTTAGTCACTTCAAAACTCTCTCTTTAACCTATTAAGAGTACTTGAGCACTTAGCCCTTATCAATAAATCCTAATCTCTTTTTTTTTAGGCTTTTCTTTCCCTTTTTCTTGTATTGTTTAAAAATATAATTTTTCTTTTCATTTTTCAAAGAAAAGATATCCTATGAGTTATAATCTAACCTAAATTATAGCTATGATAATAAACTCTAAATAAATCTAGGGTTTCAGAAAGTGTTATAGAAAGTGCCTTAGAGTGCCATAGAGTTCCTAGGTTTTTTAAATTTTCAAAATAGACCGAAAATTTCAAAAATTTTCTTTTTATTTCTAAAATTAAAAAAAAAAACTAACTACGATTTTCCAGAATTCAAAAGAATAGAGTAAAATCAAAGATTTAAATCAATTCTTTTGAATTCTCAGGAAGTTAAGGTTAGGTTTTTTTAATTTTATTCTTGTTTAGAAACTCAATTGATTTTCTAACCCATTCTTCAAAAATTAAAATAAACCTAACTAAAAGTACCGTAGAGTCTTAGGTTTTTTTTTTAATTTTTGAAATAAACAGAAAATTACTTTAATTTTCGGTTTATTTTAAAAAGTAAAAAAAAAAAAACTAACAGAAAAACTTAAAAAAAAGGTATTTTTCTGAATTTATTTCAATAAAATAATTCTTTAATCTTCAAAATAATTGATTCTCCATTTGAAATATATTTATTAAATTAAAAATACTTTTGAATCTGAATGATTCAACCTATTAACCATGAAAAAAAAATTATTTTTTCGAGTTTTTCAATATTAAATTTGAAAAAAAATCTTAATCGAAAATTGGATTTTTCAGCTTGTAGTTACCAAAATAATGTGTGCCCAAAAACTATAACCTGTGTTTCAAAATATAACCCGTGCTTTTTTTCTATTTTTTTTTTTTTTTTGATGTAAAATCTAATCCACTGTCCAATATTATAACTAAGTTCAAATCAATTTTGCAAGTAAACACCTTTAGTTTTTTTTTCGTAAAATTTAAATTATGAATTGAATTAGTTCAAAAATTTTTAGTAATTTTCTCAAATAAACTCCTTTTCAAACAAAAGGACACACCTCTCAAATCATCAATACTATTGAATTTAATTGTTAATAAGATAATTACTTATTGCTGATTTCCATTTTAATAATTCATTTTTTCATTTTTTGTTTTTTTATATATGGATATTGAACCATTGGAAAATGAAAAAAACAAGATGAGAAGAAATTAATTTTGAAATAATCTGTCAGTATAAAAATGGCCACGGTTTAAGTTTGATTTCAAATTACCTAGATATAGGAATTAAGAAAGAAAGACCATTATTGAATTGATACATGGAACAAAGAAAATTGAAAATGAAAAAAAAAAAATTCCAACAAAATACCCAGATGAATTACGGCTTTATCTGGAAAATGAGACTTTAAAGAACAAAGTTTTGGCCTGTAAACAGTTATCAATAAAATATAAAGAAATTTTTCCCAATTCGCCTTGTTCAACACATTTTATTGATTTTATATTTTTTTTTTCATTTCAATTTACAAAATGAGACTTCCTATTTCCAATAAAAGGGCACATCGATTTTTAAATTATTTTATTTTATTTTTTATTGTTTTATTTTAATAGGCATTAAAGATCCGGTTAAGTATTTTTTTTTTTGTTTTGTTTTAAAGGGTTTTTTATATTTTAGAATGATATTACAAGTAATTTGATTCAATTATGAATATAATTCTTAAAATTTTCTGTGCCCTTTTATTTGAAAGAGGGTTTATAATTAAATTTTTTTCAGGATGAAAATTGGTGTTTAAAATTTTCTTTTTGATCGAAAAAATTGTTTTTGTGACTTTTTTAATCTCAATAAATTTTTAAATAAAATTCAAAAAATTCTCCGAAATTAACTCTTTATTTTTGAGAAAAATGTTCCCATTAAATCCTTTATTTTAGAATTTCTTTTTTAATAATAGAACTTTAAGAAAAAAATACCATATTTACTTAAGGTTTATTATCAGTTTCTTTGATCAATTGAGGTTTAGTTATTCTATATAAAAAAAAAACACGCTATTTATTTGGAAACACAGATAAAACTTTTCTACACTTATTATTTGTGCTACTTAAAGTGTAAAATATCTATAAAAATAATTATTAATAAGCTATCTTTTATTAACCAATCAGTGTTTATTATTATTAGATTTTATTAATAGGTGAAAAATTAATAAATGTTTAATTTTTTTTGA
Organism: Anaeramoeba flamelloides; assembly: GCA_027625915.1. NCBI lineage: Eukaryota > Anaeramoebidae > Anaeramoeba > Anaeramoeba flamelloides. The sequence goes on along the minus strand of JANTQA010000032.1, from coordinate 1,089,868 downwards.
ATATTTTTTTAACCTTATAGTGATGGACTATAGGCTTTGGGGACACATTTTTTTGATCAATGTAAAAAACTTCAAAAAAGTTTTAATAAATTCCTCACTGTTTTAAAACAGCTCTTTCCAAATTTGCTTAATGTTTAATATTCTTTTCTTTGATTGGATAATGTTTTACTTTCCAGTAAAAAAGAAACACAGTTTTTAATTTGAATCAGGTATTTTCCAAGACTTCAAAGGTTATTGTGTCAATAGAACAATTTAAAAAATAATAACAGAACACTAAAGTGTAAAAAAGAACTTGCTTCATTAAAAGGAAAAAAAAAAAAAGAAATAAGGTGAAAATAAGGATTGATCAAAAATTATCTCTTGGAAAAAAAAAATTGAACTTACGGTGTTCTTTTAAATCAAGTGCTCTTTCGTAAGTGTTCAAAGAAGTTCTGTTGTTGAGATTTTTTAAAATGTGGTTTAGAGTTGCTTCTTTGAGCTCTTTCATTAAGAATTTATCAGCAGCGTGTAGTACATTCAGGGCTGTTTTGGGTGTAATTTTGATTTTTCTAGTGTACGCAAATTCCAAAATTGACAAGAACGATTCAGGATCAATGTCAGGAATTTCCACCTTGGATATCATTTTGTTGTTGACTTCTTTCCATTTGCTTGAATAAAACATTGTTTTCCAGATTGGTGATGAGACAGAAAGGAGTAATTTGTGTCCATAAATTTCGATACGTTCCTTACCAACAATAAACTGAACGTCAGCCATCTCAGGGTTGTTAAGTAAGGTTTTCAATTTTTGATCAATTGGGGTTATTCCCATTTCAATGATAAAGAGTCTTCCTGTTTGAGATTATTTGAAAAAAAATAAATTATTTTCAAAATCAACTTTGATTTGTCATCATTAAACTCTCGAAACGTATTATACGTTTACCAAATCTATTAAAATTTGGGAAATTATTTTGTTAAAATATAATTAACCAATTTCTGATAATAATTGTGTTTTCTAAAAGTAATTTCGATCCAATACAATTCTGAGTAATAAAACTCATATATTATCTCGGTAAAATAGTCATTTAAAAATCTTAAAGTAAGAAAATAAACAAGAAGATCTTGTTAGTTACTGAGAGTTGGGTAACTTTATCTTTTGAATAAGTAGAAAATATTTGGATTCAATCATCAAAATATTATTGGATGATGAAATGAAAAAAATTTTTTTCAATCAAACAAATAAAGATAAAAATCAAGAATTTTCGGATCTTTTTGGTTTTCTTCTGTACACCTTTAAAATTCTTTTTTTTTTGGTTTAAAAAGATATTGATAAATATTTGTTGTTTTACAAAATAAAATAGACAACTGTTTCAAACAAAACCTGTGCTTTTTTTTCTCATTGTTGCAATGAACCACACAATTTTGTACCCCAATAGTAGAACCTAATTTTGAACCAATTTTGGAATTAAAGTCTTTGATGCTTTAAGGGACTAGTAAACGAAAAAAAATCTTCAAGTAAATTTACTAACAAATGAAAAAAAATTTTACCGTATCTTGAAATTGAAAAATTCAAAGTAAAAATCTGATAACTACAAGACACGACTTAATTTTAATACTATTTTCTTGAAATGAATTATTGTTTTTAAAAGACTGATCCATTTTTCCCATTTTTGAAAAGTTCAAAATCCAACATATTTCCAAATTATTTAAAAAAAATTATTTTCTTTGAAAGAAGATGGAAATCTTATTGCCTGTAAAGGAATTGTACAAAAATACACTTTAAAAATGAAACCACTAAGTTCTAAAATAACCAAGTTTAAAAAATCTACTTAATCTCAAAAAAAATACAATATTTATTTTAAACTTGTAAAAAATATAATTTTTTGATTCAAAGAACAGACCAAATCTATTTTTTCTAGGGATTGAATGAAAAAATCTGAGAAAAAGAACCAAAGAATCGAATTAAAAATTCACCCGAAATACTTTTTTAAGACCTGGAAAATTCAACTTATTATCTCAAGAAATACTTTTTAATTTGATTATTTATATTAATTATTAATAAACCAAATCTTAATTATTTCAGTAAGTCATTAACAACCCAATGATTAAATGTATCAAATAGGTTTTATATTTATTTCTCAATTTTTTCAAGATTTTGCAACAAATAAAACAATTCATATGCATATATCTAATAATAAAAAAAATAATAGATATTATCAAATACCCGATTTTACTACAAACAGTTCCTTGTTTATACTCTTGATATTTTAAAAAGTATATTGACAAGTCTTTTAAATTTCAAGAAATTTCATAAATATTTGTGAATAAAATAAATGTTCAAATTTTTTAGATCTTCAAGGATAAGATATTTGATTTATTTTTTATGTATTTTTAAAAAATATTAAAGACACAGCGTTACATGCTCATAAATATCTCAGAAATTACTAAAAGTGATATTTCTTCAAAAATTAAATTTTTTTGCAAATTTTTATTTTTCTAATTTGATCCAAAAACCCAACAAAAAAGGATCAGATCTTTTGACTGAAAATTCCATTGGAAAAATGAAATCTTTTAAAAATGATGATTCATTTCTCTAAAGTTGACAAAAGAAGTTTCTTATTGGGTTTAATTGTATCCTTATGTAAATAATTACTATATTACCTTTGGGAAAAAAAATAAATAAGAGTTACTAGTCCCTTAAGTAAATTTTAAATATGAAAACAATTTGTTGAGAATCTTCATAATTTTTCTATTTTTTTCTGAAATTTGTTTTGTTATTTTTGAAAATTCATATAATTATCGGAAATTAACTCATTTTTTTGAGAAAATATTTATCAATTAGATCCTTTATTTTGAAAATTTGAATTGTAAGTTTTTTTTTTTTTTATTTTGAAGGGAGAAATTAATTTCCTCTTATTGCTGTTAGGTTTTTTTTAATTTTAAAGAAATGACCGAAAATTTATTTAATTTTCGGTTTATTTCTTAAATTAAAAGAAAAAACACTGTTAGATATTCCAGAATTTAAAATAATTGGGTAAAATATTTAAATTTTCTCCATTCTTTTGAATTTAGCAAAAGTATCTTTATATTTTGTTTACTTTTTGAAATAAAAGAAAATTTATTTAATTTTATTTACTTTTAAAAAATTAAAAAAAAAACCTTGGCACTCTACAATACTCTACCACACTTCCCTAATTTCTAAATTTTTGTTTAGAAATTTCAATAAAGAATCATAATTATCGTTATCATTAACTAATAACAAGAATAAATAATGATTCTTTTTTAAGAATAATATTAAAGATATCGTTCTTATTATTTTTTTTTCAATTTGAATTGATGTTTTAATCTAAATTATTGGATTTTCTATATAGAATGGACTGTCCCATAAAAATTGATTCGAATTGATAACGATTTCTAGGTTGAAATATTATTTCATTAATTACAAGATTTTGTTTTTGTTTTCTTTTCTTATCATAAATATAAGAATATCTATTGAGGCAATTTGTGAAATTTCTTAGTTTTAAGATGGAAGTAGAGCAGTGTCATCTTAAATATTTTATTTCGTTAGGTTTTTTGTTTTAATATAAGAAATAAACAGAAAATTTATAATATTTTTAGTTAGTTTCTTTACTTAGAAAAACCCGTTATTATATTGTTATTATATCTAATAATTTTTAGATGTTTGTGTTCTTTCCAGCCAGTGCCATTTACTATTAAGTTTTCTATAAATTGGTGAAGATTCACAGTTTGTAATTTTTAAATTTCTACTTTCCAATTAATAGTTTACCTATCTTTTATTGAAAATTTTAAATATTTTGATATTTTTTCAAAAATTTCTTTTTTAATAATAAATTTTTAAGATTTCAGTATTATATATAAATATTTTTTATGCTTCGTTTCTATGATTTTGTAATGTAAAAGTCTATTTGATCGGGAATGAACATTATAAGAATTTTTATTTTTACTTTTTTTATTAGAGTTTCCTTTTTTATTAGATATCTCCAAAAGTTAAATTTATTCAATTTAAAATACAATATTTTGTTTCAAATAAAGTTAATTGAATTTGAATTCATCTATAGTGATTTTTTTGTCCTCAAATTATAAGCAGGGTTAATATTTTGTAACATTCTTGTTAGAAAAGTGACTCATTTAAAAAATGAAAAAAAAATTAAAAAAAAAAAATCTTTGAGATCTCAAAAAATGTCTAATTACTAACTCTTGGAAATAAATTTATTTTCAAAATTATAATTCATAACTATTCAAAATGGAAATTTATTGTTGTTCTAAAACCATTTTTTCTAAAAGAATGTTCTTGTTTTTCATTTTTGATTGTTGGAGATCAATTATACTCCACAAGCTGATTAGTTTTTGATTGTGTTTAGGAACTTATTATAATTAAAAAATAATTTTCTTTGATTTTAAATAATTATTTTGTGTAGTAATGCCTTGACCTTTAATTTTTACAATCCCATAAAATGGGTAATAGATTATGTTTATTATGTATCACAAATTGCTATTATAGTTCATAGTTAATCGATCTTCGACTTAATATAAATTTTATGAGTTGTTGAATAGCCTCTAAAGAAAGAATTTAACTTTTTTTTTTCCAAAATATGATTTGAATAGTGTAAGATCAATCGATTGGAAGTTAAGTTAAAAAAAGAAAGTTTTGGTTTTTTGTTTTGTCAATTTAAATAATAAATATAGATTTTTGGTTTTATGAGGAACATTTTTTAAAATTTATTTATTGTTTTTTAGTTAATGGAGTGAAATAAAAATGAAAATTTCAATGGACGAAACCAAAAAACAGCAATTCATGATTAAATATTTATCAATCTCTTAACTTACATTCTTCAGTCTGATTTCCGAAAAAAATAAAACAGTTTAATTCAGTTATTAAACCATTATTAAAATTAATAAGAAGTTGAAGATCGATGAGTTAACAACTAAAATAACATGGCCTTATACCCAATACAAGATAATTTTTTTCAAATTTCTGGTTTTGTAAACCTTAAAAACTATTATTTTTTGATCAATAAATGATTCAAAGATTTTTTCTATTAAAAACAGTAATACACATCATCTTCAAAACTTTAAATTCGAAAACATACTTTTTGGTTTTGCTAATCTCTGCTGGTGTGATGAATGATACTGTGAAAAAAATTTCACTTGATCTACCAATAAATTCAAATTTATTTTATTAAATTTTTAGTTAAATTTCCATTTTTGCAATCAATTAACTCAACAAATAAAACAACTCAAGAGAAAGAATGTTCTGAAGACAAGCCAATTTTACAAAGTTTCTTCAGATTAAAACAGAGATAAGGCATGAATCAAAACTTTTGTAGAAATTTATAAAATGGAATATGAACTAAATATTTTCTGATATTTCTTTGAATTATGAGTATTTCCCTCTTATTTTTTTACAAAAATGTTGTAATTATGTTCTCTATTTACTTAGTTTATTCCTTTTTTTTAATCAATACATAGCATATCTTTGGTGAACTCAGAATCCAAAATGATAGTACATTTCAGACTTGTAAAAAGAGAGTTATCTAAAATTTTTATCTTATTTAATTTTTGACTAACAGCCCAAAACAACACAACAAACAGATCTAAAATTAACAATTCTTTAAAAAACTTACTGACGCCTCACTTGTGATTTTTCTCAAATAACAACAATAAGTCAATTTTGTAGTTCTCCGAAAAACACTTTATCTCAAGGTTTTTTCATTTTATTCTTATTACAAAATTTTCCTTACTTGACGATCTCTCAAATTTGTTCAAAACAGTTTTTTAATTCGTTTCCTCTGTAAGTTAACCCATCAAAATTTCAAATTTCATCTTTATTTTAAATAATCTCAAAATATTAATCCTACAGATAAAACAGAATAATATGTTTTTCAAAATTCCGATAAATAGAAGAACTGTAGAAATTACAAATCAAAATCTCTGTGAGTTTAACATTGAAAACAATTTAACTTTCGAATTTTCATTTTTTTTTCTTTTTATCTTCAAATTCCTAAACAAACTTTTTTTTTTTTTTTTTTTTTTAATAATATATTTATTTATTAGATATATTTATTTATTTATCAATCAGAATTAATTTAACATGAGCTCAGAAAACAGTTTAATTTTAAAATGTGTACTTGAAGGACATAATGGATGGGTAACTTCCATTGCAACAACACCAGAAAACCCAAATATGTTTGTTACAAGTTCAAGAGGTATTTGACTTTTCTTTCTTGTTTATTCCAAGTGTTCTTCTTGAGCAAACTAAAAAAAAAAAACAAAATTTTCTTTTTTTTTAATTCTTTTGTTTACTTTTTGGATTTCTGAAAATAAAAAAAAAAATATTTAATAGACAAAACTCTTCTTGTTTGGAATATTAATGAAGAACAAGTTTCTGGTTATCAAGAAGACTACGCTTTTCCAGTTAAATCTCTTCATGGTCATAGTCATTTTGTTGAAGATGTCACAATTTCTTCTGATGGAATGTTTGCTTTATCTGGATCTTGGGGTAATTATATTTGTTTTTTTCTTCGAACAGAAAATCTTTTGTTGTTGTGTTTTTTTTTTTTTGTTTTTTGTCAATTTTACTTTCCTTTTTTTTATTATTTTTTTTATTTTTTTTTTCGAACCAAAGCCCAAAAAACAATTCAAGAACTTGACTTAATATTTAAAAAAGAAAAACAGTTTCACTTCCCAAAACAAAATTAAAAAGATTTTTATTTATTTATTTTTTCTTTCTTCCTTCCTTTTTTTTTTTTTTTTTTTTTTTTTCACCATTTTTGAAATGTTTGTTTTTTGATTATTCGGTTTTTAAAAAAATCTTTTTTTTTCTTTTCAATTGACAAAAACACAAACCACAACACAAGATCTGTTTTATTTGATTTTACTAAACCGTCCTCTCTCTGTGTTTAAATCACATTAAAAAAAAAAAAAATATAATCTAAAAGATAAAACTCTGAGATTATGGGACTTAACAACAGGAAAATGTACCCAACAATTCATTGGACACACAGGAGATGTACTTTCTGTTACATTCTCAGCCGAAAACAGACAAATCTTATCAAGCTCAAGGGACAAAACAGTCAGACTTTGGAACACCTTAGGAAAATGTAAATATGTCATTGAAGACAAAAGCTCACATAACGATTGGGTAAGCTCTGTCAGATTTTCACCACTTTTAAAATCAACCACCTTTGTATCCTCCTCATGGGACAAAACTGTCAAAATGTGGAACTTAAATGGATGTAAATTAGAAAAAAATCTCTATGGACACACTGAACAAGTCAATTGTGTTGAAATGTCACCAGATGGATCTCTATGTGCATCTGGTGGAAAAGACGGAAAGGCAATCCTCTGGGATCTTGAAAAGCAAGCCGGCCTTAAGGTTCTTGACGTTGGTGAAGAAGTTAATGCCTTATCCTTTTCTCCAAACAGATTCTGGTTAGCTACCGCTTCAAGAAATGGTATTAAAATCTGGCAACTCCAACAGGATTACTTACTTGCAGAATTAAATGACACCTTTAAAGTTGGTAAAAAGGGAATCAAACCAAGACCAATCTCACTCGCCTGGAGCCATGACGGAAACACCCTCTTTGTTGGTTATACAGATAACAAAATTAGAGTTTGGGCTGTTGAATCAGAAGACGAAAAACAACAAGTTGACATTGACATTGATGAAGATGAAGAAGAAGAAGAAGATTATGAAGAAGAAGAAAATTAAATTCAAGATAAAACAGATTAAATTAAATTAATTCCTTTTTTTTTTTTTTATTTTATTTTTTATTTTCTTTAGATTTATACCCTATTTTTAAAAAAAGTTTTCATTCATAAATTATATATAACCATTTTTTTTTGATATATTTGTTTTTTTTTGATTATTTATCTTTACTATTTTGATCTTTTCAATTTTTTTCATTCCAATTTAGAACTAAAACAAGAAATCAAAATTTTTAAAACATATTGAATGATATAAAATTCCTCTTTTTTGCTTTGATGTAATTTAAAATACAAGTGATCATAATCCCGAATTAAATTTTTCATTTCAAAAGACTAGAGAAAATTTTTGATTTTACTTAATTTCTTATAATAAAAAAAACTAACAGCAGTTTTCTGGAATTCGAAAGAATTTTGAAAAATCAAGGATGTTACTCAATTCTTTCAAGTTGAAACCTAACCACGTGGATAGTTTTTAATTTTGTCATGTAAATGATAAAAATCCCATTCCAAAAATTTGGAGACATAAAAAATAGACAAAAAAAAAAAAATCCTCAATTTATTATCTTTTTCCAAACGTAAAATAAAACCACATTTAAGTTACCCGTTATTTATGCTTTTATAAGTAATCATTTTAATCCAAATAAAATAAAAAAATATAAAACAAAAAAAAAAAAAAATAGGGTGTGTCCAAAATAATGAAATGAGCGAAACAAAAAAAGTATTGGTAAATTTATTGAAATTTCACAAACTATTGTTGATCAATCAAATGATAAGATACCATCGACTTATTGTATGTGATTTTCTAATTTAACAAACTCAAGACTAACCTTCTTTCAACTATCCAAAAAAATTTCCAGAGCTAACAAAATAAATCAGGTAATAGGAAAAAAGGAAATGAAAACAAAACAAAAAATGATATAGTTTGTAAAAGCAAAATTATTCCCAAATTGAATGTAAAGTGGTGTATTGTTATTCTTTCAACCATTTATACTGGGACAAAATTTTTGAAATTTGGTTTATTTTTTTTATTGATATTTTAATTATTTCCCTTCTTCTCTTTTTTTATAGGGTAAAATTTTATTTAATTACTCATTTTTCAAAATTAATAAATAAACAATTTCAATATCAACTTGTTATCATAGTCAAAAAATCTAAAAATTTATTTTTGAATAAATTTTATAATGGGTTTTTACAACGATTTAGAACCGGCACTATTGGTTCTAAATTATAATTATGCCTTAACAATTTAATAAAATTATATACAAAATCTATTGTAAAAGTAACTTATTGCTAACAAATAAAAAATTAGATAAATTTAACGAGGGACAAACTTTTTTGATTTTTATTTCAACCTTTGAACATTTAGTTTCTTCTTAATTAATTTCAAAATTGATACATGTTTTGAGGAATATTTAAATTATAATTATAACGTAAAAAATTGGTTAACTTAAAAATATTATTTAAATTAAGGGACTAATCTCTATTAAATGTTTTTACGTAAATTTAATAGTTATTGAGAAATTTTTTTGCTAATTACTTGATTGGAAAAATCCTGTTTATTTTGAATTTTACACTTATTTCTAGATCAGGAATCCTTATTGAGAAATTGTTCAAAAAAAAAAAATAATAATTGAGACTCTTCCCTTAACAGTAGAGTTTCGAAAAAAATATTTTATGAGACCAAACATAATCTTGGAAAAAAAAATCAAAGAGAAATGAATAATTTCAATTTTTTTTTCTTCAAACAATATTTAAAAGTTACTACAATTCTCATACTTTTTTTTATCTTAATTACTCAGTTTATTTTATAAAAAAAAACAATTATATCACAAATATTTTTTTGTAAATTTTGTTTTTTATTTTTTATGTTGATAAGGATTAAATTCGTTATTATTCTTTTATTTGCAAAAAATACTTGTTATTTAGTTTTTTTTTCTTCTTCATTTTATATTTGGAATTGTTGATTAATTTTTATATTTTGGAAAAAAGTTAGAAATCAAAAAATTAAATATCCCCCTCCAAAAATTTTCTAAAAAAGTGTATTTTTCATTTTTATCAAACTTTTTAACAACATACATTTAAATTTCAGATCTAATAGACAAAATTTAATACATTGAATCAAAGTATTTTTAAGTTTTTATGAAAACAGGTTAATTCTTGAAAAAAAAATTAAATTTACAAACCAATTGATAAAAAGAATCAATATAATAAAAAAATAAATTTTGATAAAAGATCTGTAGTCAATCTAAATTTATTTTCAAAACTCAAAACAGAAAAAATATTTAAAAATGTGTATAAATTGTCCTGGTTATCAATTTTACTCTAAAAAGTCAATACTAACTTTTTAAAATTAAATGTAATTATTAGTTTTTTACAAAAATTACAAAATGTCAGAATATTAAAAAACTATTTAAAACACATTCTCTTATTTAAAAAAATGTTAAGTTTCTCATTTTTTTTAAAAATTATAAATATAGGATTTACTTTTTTCTTTCAAATTTCAGATGTTTTGATAAACACATAAATCACAGAAACTAATTTTCAGGTTCAGAAATTCCAAACTATTAACCAGAACTAGATGTATTTAATTCTTGATACATTGAATTAAATTCAAATTTGATATTAACTCTTGGAAAATTAATTTACTTTGCAATTGAATTCTCATTTTTTACTGCCAACTGTATTTTTAAACATCTTGAATAAAAATAAATTCTTTTTCCCCTTTTAAAAAATTTCTTAACTTGATCGAGTAAAGAAAATTTTCTTTTTCAAATGATAAAGGAAATAAATAATATTTCTGAATATTACTAAAATGTATAATTCTTTTAAATAGATTGATTTTATTATTTCTTTATATATATATATATATATCTTTAATAGTTTTATTTTCACGAGATCAAAATAATATTGTTATTTACATTTTTTTGACTTAAAAACAAAATATTTTTAACTACAGGAAATAAAAAAAAAAGAATATCTTTATTTATTATATTTTTATATTAATCTGACAAATCATTAAAAGAATCTGATGAATTATCATCATTATTGTTTTCTTCAGAATTTTCATTGTTGCCATTTTCTTTTTCATTTGACGAATTTGACGAATTTTGTGAATCAGAAAAATTATCTGATTTATTATTTTCTTCATAATTTTGCGAATTTTTAGAATTATCATCCACATCATTTTGTGAATTACTTTCTGAAATCAAGTTAGGTGATTGTGCTTGTGATTCATCTGAAGAAGAAGATGATGATGTTGATGGAGATAATATATTTGAAGAATTTGTTACTGATTTCTTCTTTGAATTATTTGATTCCATTACATCGTTATTACTTTGCTCTGAATCAGAAGTCATTGATAAAGAAGATAAATCTTGATTAGTTGACTCGTTATTAGAGTTTGGTTTTAAATTTTTAGATTTCCTTTTTTGATTGTCATCTGAACCCGAACTCAAATCCGAAACCGAATCCGAATCCGAATCTGAATCTGAAAATGAATCTGAATTAAAAATAGTTGATTGTAATTCTTGTTTATTATAACCAGCATTGTATTTATCATTATCGTTCTCGTTATCATCCTCTTCCCGACTCTCACTGTCTTCCTTGCTCTGGCTATCAACCCCCCTTTCAATTTCCGATGAAAAAAAACTATTTTCATTTGATGGATCTGTACCATTCTCTGAATTTTCTTCCTGGCTCCCGTTCTCACCGTCTTCTTGATTCTTACTCTTAATCTGAATGCCAACGTGTCTATCGAATTCCGAGGAAAAAAAACTATTTTGGTTTGGTGAATCAATATCATTGTCTGAATTTTCTTCTCCGCCCTCTTGGTTGCCATTAATATCCAAATCGGAAAATATATCGCTTGAACTTAAGGAATTTGAATTGTGATTTTTATTTCTGTTCTTTTTATTTTCGTTATTTTCACTTTCAAAATGGTTACTATCTATATTTTCAATATTTTCAATAAAAAAGGAATTTATTTCTAAACTTCGAAAGGAATCACTTTCATTTGTATATGTTGCCTTTGGGTCTTTCTTTACAAGACCTTTCTTTTTATTTTTCCCTCTAAGTAACTTATTGATCGGGGCTTGTAAAATATCAAAAAGATTTTTATGCTCGTCGCCTAAAGAATACTGCCGTTTTGCTTCCAAGAAATACCAGCAGGTGGCAATTATTAAATTTCGGTCATCTTTTGTTTCGGCAGCAATATATACAGAAGAATGTTTATTTAAAAATTGTTTGACTTTTTTTTTTTTCGAATTCCAAAGTGTTATTTTTTTTTTATTATCCAAAATATTGCCTTTCAATTCAATCAATTTTGGATCGTTTTTAACGATATTTATTTGAAAATTTGAAGTAAATCTCAAGGTCATTTTGGAAGAATTTGCAAATCCGACAATAATTTCATTTTTTTTGATTCTTAAGTGGCCTGCAATAAAAGGAAATTCTCTTTTAACCATTATTGAAACTAAAAAAATACAACTTTTTTTTGTCCAACAATTTTTAATCTCGTAATTCAGTATTTGTTTTTTAATTAATGTTAGTTCTTCTTCTGTTTCGTCATTGTCGTCGTCACCGTCATTGTTAATGCCAATTTTATTCTTCTTATCGTTATTATTGTTCTTTTTGGGTATTGTTATTGAATTTTTAGACTTTTCAAAATTATTTATTGCCATTTGCCAGGAAGATAATAAATGTTCTATTTTTCTTGTTGGCTTTATATGCTCTGGCAATATTATTGTGTTTACTTCATTCATATCAATAAAGTGTATTTTTGGATTTTTTCCAACAAACAAGGATTTTTCTGTTATTTCATTAAAAAGTAAAAATAAAAATACTATTAATCTTTTTTTCCCAACATTTGGAATATTCAAAACAAATGATTTGTTTTGTTTTCTCTTGTTTCTATTCTTTTTATCCTTATCCTTATTATCCTTATTATTATTATTATTGCTTTTGTTAGAGTCAAAATTATTATTATTATTATTATTCCGCTCAATTAAAAATATTGTATTTAAATCAATTCTAGATATATATAATTCAAGTTTCTTTGGGTTCCACTTGAAATTAATGATTCTAGGATATTTCTTCTTATTTGGAAACCGATCGTTTATTGTGATTTTTAAACCTTGCTTATTAAATTCAATAAACCCATTTTCAATTAAATCGGTATTTGGAGTCTTGATATTTAATGGGAATTTGATATGACCATGTCTTGAAGCCTGTTGCGCTTGCTTCCAAATATCTTTAAATGAAGAATAAAGTTTTTTAATTTTTGAATTTTTGGATCCAGTTATTTCTGAATAGTCATTCATTTTCCAATTATTAAAAAAGTTTAAATAAAAAAACGCTTCAAATAGAATTTCATTTTGATCATCTTTTAGAAATTTTTTTAAAAGGACGGGGAATACTTTACTACTGTAATAACTCGATTTATTTTTTGGCTTTATTAATTCCAATAAAATTTCATTTTTATTATTTAATACTTTTGGATGATTTAATTCATAATATTTTGAAAAAAATTGATTCCAATCAAATTCTTTTTTTTTTATTAATTTTTTTTTTTTATTCCCATTTTCATTTTCATTTTCATTTTCATTTTCATTTTCATTTTCATTTTTGTTTTTGTTTTCATTTTCATTTGTTTTCTTTTCATTTTCATTGTTCTTCCTCTCACTCTTATTCTTACTCTTTTGTTTTTTTTCTTGTTCTATTTGAATTTTTTTTGAAGTTTCTCTGACTTTTTCCTGTTTAAGATAAATTTCAAGATTTTTTTTATTAATTTTTTCATCTAATATTTTCAAAGTTTTTCTTTCTCTTTTAATTTCTTCTTTTAACTGTGTTATTTTTTGTTTGTGTGATAATTTTTCAATAAAATTTAATGTTTCTAACTCTTCATTTTTTTCGCTATCTTCACTAGATTCACTACCTTGAATATTTATTTGAATATTTTTATTTAAATTCTTTTTCTTTTTCTTTTTCATTTTTTCCTTTTCCTTTTCCTTTTCCTTTTCCTTTTCCTTTTCCTTTTCCTTTTCCTTTTCATTTTCATTTTCATTTTCATTTTCCTTTTCCTTTTTTTTTTCTTTTTTTTTTCCTTTTCAATTTCTCTTTCTTTTTTTTTCTCATCAAAATTTGAATCCGAGCTAGATCCAGAGTTGGAAGTTTTAATTTTCTTTTTTCTGAAGAAATTATCATTAGAAATTATTGTGCCCATATCTTTTTTTGAAATTTCCCAATCAATTCCTGTTGTTACTATTTCATACATTAAGGGCAAAAATTCTCGTAAATTATATTCTCTTGCCTTTTTTTCAAACAAATTACAAATTTCAGATTTGATTCTATTTGAGTCTAAATTTAAATCCAATTCCAATATCTCAGTTAATAATTCTTCAATTCTTTGCTGAGACTCAAGGTTGTATTGTTTGATTAATGTTTGTTGACGTTTTTTCTCTCCTAACCTTTTTGAAAGTATTTTCTCATTATAAAAAATGTTCTTATAAATGTTTTTCTTTTCTTGATCAGCCTTTTTGCCAATAGAGCGCATTAACTGGCCCAGGTTGTTCATATTTTTGACTTTAATTGATCTTGGCTCTTTGGAATTGTCAAATAATACGCCATACCTTTCTGCAATTTTTAGCATCCAAACTAAAGATCTTGCTAATCTAAATAAACACTCATCACGCTCTTCAGAAGATTCGTTCAATAAGGTTTCGATGTGAAGTAAATTGGCTTGCTGGTTGCCCTCTTTTCCCATCGCTGTTGAAAAGGTGAAAAACTTTAAAAAGGATTTGCTATAGGTTTTTAAATTATGAACAAGCCTCGAGTTGTCATCTTTTTCTTCTTCAACCACAATTTTGGAACATGGTATTAACACATTTAAAATTGTTAGCATTAAGACTCCGTCCCCACTAATAATGGATCGTATTTTCAATTTGTCCTGTTCTTTTTCTTCGTTTTCTTTATTGGAATTGTCGTTTTTGTTGAATATTTTTTTTATTGTTTTTTCAAAATGATCCCAATCTAAAAGAATTTTCAATTTTTGTAAATAACTTATTGCAAATTCAACAACTGTTGGGTGCTGTTGGAAATGTGGATCCATAATTTCCTTATAGGACTCATATAATTCAGTTGGTGAAATATTGTTCATTTGTATCCTTTTAATCAATCAAAGCGACTTTGTTGCAAAAAAATAAACAAAAAAAATGAAAACAATTTCAGTTAGACAAAATAAATAATTATTTTTTCTTCCTTGAAAGGTATTCGGGATTTGTTTTACTTGTAGTTTGAAAGTGTGTTATAAATTTAATTCAAGGAAATTAATAATATGGTGAGTGTTTTGATACAAGAAGAAAATGTTACTATTTTAGAATTTTATTCCATTTCAACTACCTTTTAACCTTGTTTTTTAATCAAAAGTGATTTTAAGGTCTATCAGAATTTTTTGTTCAGTGAATATTACTTTTATTACAAAGAACATATCTATTACCTTTACTGAGTACTGACTCAAAGAGATCTTATTTCAAATTGAAAATTTTGTTTTTTTGAAATTTGTAATTTGTGGAAAAAGTCTTTCTCTAATCCAAATTCAAAATTTTACTTGAAAAGTTTCAAATATTAAAATCTTTCCTTATGCCTTAGGGCATCCAAATTATTTTCAATAACCATTAAGTTTGCTATTAATGCAAATAAATCTATATTAATATGAAGTGGTAAGTAATGGGTAAAAAAATTGTTTTTTAAATGTTTGATAATTATTTATTAAGAATATTGAAAAATTTTTAGATCAAAAATGTTTTTTCTGATTTTCTTTTAAAAATACAAAAAAGAGCAATATTTTGACTTTCCCTCAATTTGTAAAAATTTCGAATCATTTCTTTTTTGACCCCCCTATCATATTTTAACTTTCAAAAACTAAAATTATAATCATCTTTAAGAAAATTTATATCATATTAAAAATTAATAAACTCCATCAAAGTTATTCTTTAATATTTTTGATTTTATAAAAAATTAGGAATCCAATGGGTTAAGTAGTCGACATATTCTCAGTAAAATCCATTAATAATGAAGTTATTCATTTTCTAATTATTTGTCTTGAAAAAACCCTTTTTAATCCAGTCAACCAATAATAAAAATGAATTTAATTACATTAGCAATTTGGAGTTGCTCATAACCAAAAAGACCTATTTTAACAAAATTTTCATCAACTTCAGATCCCATGTAGATTGTAATGGATAAGAATTTAGTTGTAGTCTGGTATGAAAATAATAAAAGTTTTATAGGGGTTATATATGTATTTAAATATTGGGTAAGTTATCTGAGATCTCCAAGATAAGGAAGTTATACTTGAATAAGATATCCTTTAAAATAAAAGGTTTTCTTCAATGAAAAGGATAGATACAAACTGGAAAAGAAAAAGAGAAAGAAAAACAAAAACTCAAATAATAATAAATAACAATAAAAAAAAAAAGTTTGAAAATTTTAGGAGTTGGACATGTTATTGTTGAGGGTTAAATGTTCAATAAAAAAAAAAAAAAACATTTAATCTGTTAGAGAGAGGATTTTGAATAGGTTTTAGTTATGAATTCTAATTCAAAGAGTTTCGGATACAATAAGTAAATGGATTGTTATTAGTATTATTTCACACTCAAGTTAGTTTTCGAATATTTCGGAAATATGAGGAAAAGTCTAAAAAAATATAAAGAAAAAAAATAGATAAACAAAATTAATAATTTAAAGCGAGATAATAATAGAAAACTTAAAGTTATTGGATTCACGTGAATTATCAAGTTTAAGGGCATTGAAAATTATTTTGATTTGAGTTCTGTTTTCCTAATAACGTGTTCTGGTATATAAACCCCATATAACTCAAAGTTCCTATTCAAAAATGAAAAATTAGTTTTTTTTTTAAGAATAAACCAAACTATAAATGTTTTGAAATACTAGAAATTATAAAATTTCGATTAGAGTATAGATTCAGAGGGGAAATACCTTAAAAAAACATAAATTGTCAAAAAAAAAATTATTAAAAAAATTTTTAAAAACTTTTCATTTGAACTTCTCTTGCAAAATTTCATAATTTCTATAGAAAATTACAATTTTTGACATTAATATTTTTTTAATAGTAATTGATATCATTTAAAAAAGTAAATACAAAACCTTAAATATATTTATGTTAAATTGGAGTTTCAAAGCATTTTTTTTTCAAATTTACTTTTTAAAAGCCCGGGTATCAGTTTAAAAGCAAAAAAAAACCATTTTTTTGTCATTGTTTTAAAATTAATTGTTTTCGAATATCTTTTTGCATAGTTTGGAACCAAGATTTTGGCTACGTTTGAAGAGTAATCATTTTGATATTTCAGATAATCTATTATTGATGTGGTTTTTGAAAGAGTTAGAAAAAAAGATAAAAAAAGCGTTATTTTTTACTTTTATATGGGTAATAGGATTTAAAAAAAAAAAAGAAATGAAAAAAAAAAAAAGAAGAAGTAGAATGAAGTATAATACAAAGAAAAAAATTGACTAAATGAGAAAAAGGATTTTAATTAAAAAATAGAAAATTTATTTTGACCGAAATAATGAATTAAACTCATATAATATGTTTTATTTCTTCTATAAAACTGGATCTCTTTGACTTAAAAAGAGTTTAGTTTCAAATGTAATAATATTTATTTAGTTAAGGAAATAATGTCCCCCTATATTTCTCTAGAATCAAATTAAGTGGCAAAGGGCGTAAATGATATTAGTGACCATGGCACAAATATTACTTACAAATCTCTTATAAAAATTAAATGACTACGAAATTATTACCTTTTTTACTCATGAGTGCAATTAAAAATTTTTATTATAGAAATTTTTTTAAAAAACCCTATTTCCTAAATTGAAAATAGTAACCAAAATGGAATTATTCCAGTATTTAATGATTCATCTTTACAACTTCGATAACTAACTCTTTTTTGAATTTTTTAATTTCAAAGATTAACTTAATAATCATCAACATTAAAAGCACAAAATTGATTAACTTTTTTGCCCTTTCATAAAACTAATTGTAACCTCAATATATTTCCAATATTTCTGAAATAATTTGTCAAAAAAATCTATTGATAATTATTTGAATTATTTTTTAAAAAAATAGATTTTTTTGTAACTTATCTACATTTCGCAACAAATTTCAGAGGATATTTAACAACTGGGAAGTTTGAATATTGATAATTAAACCTTTAAATTTGTGGTGAAATGCTGATTTTTTTCAGAAATTGTTGGGTTTTTTACTCACACAAGGATCATTTTTAATTAATAGGTCAACAAATAATACTACCCAAGTAATTGATGTTTTCGAGACACTTAACCCATCACACACTAATGCGATTTATATTCAATAACAACATACTTTAATCTTAGACCTCTCCTTTATAGCTGCTAATTCATTAAAATAATAGAATATCTTCTATTTCTTTAATAAAACTGGGTGCTTTTAGCTGAAATAGAGTTAAAGTCAAATACTATTCAAAATAATGACATATATATTTTTTATGTTCATTTTTTTCAGTAATTTGTCTGTATAACCTTAAAAATGATGTTGAAGTCAAACCAATTGATTTTTTTCTTCTTTTTTCCTGTCCCATATAATATTTCCTTCATCCTCAATTTTTCTTTTATTAGGGTGGAAATTTTTAAAATATGTATTTTTTTTGATCTATGGTGCATCTATTCAGACGATTTGTGAAGTATTTTAGTTAGAATAAATTGTTATTGATTATTTCAGGTTTGAGTAAAGATGCTTTTAATTGTAGTTCTCTTGGAACTGACTAATCTTTATATATTTTTCCAGTTTACAGTTTTGAGCTTTTGATGATAATTAGACTTTGTCTCTTTGGGATTTTATTACAATTAATCTGGAGTTGTTTTTTGATTTTTTATATCTTCATAATCTCACAAATCCTATGTTGTTTATCTTGTACATTTTAAATTCATCTACAAGGTGATCTGGTTTAACATTTCTTAATTTCTAAATCGGATATACTTTCCATTATTAGGTACCGGTGTTGTGTTGGTAATGTTAGGATTTACGATTTGAGAATTTCTATGGTGTAAATTATTTGTACTAGGGTTATGATTTTATTTTTTTATGGTAATCCTAGTCTATATATGCTAGATATATATCTGTATCAAATTAAAAAAAAATCCAAACTATAAAGTATTAAAATTCATGATTTTATCGAAAAGAATTTTTTGGATTTGAAATGAAAAAAAGGCAATAGATCATTTGTTCAAAATCCTCCTTACAAATACGAATTCATCAAATGGTTAATTAATACAAACTAATTTTATTTGGTCTTTTATATTCTAAAGAACTCAATTAGAGCCTAATCTCAATCATTGGGGAAGATGTAACATTTGAAGGTAAATTTATTCTTGTAATTGTGAAAATAGGAACAAAAATCAAAAATGGAAATAAACAAAATATTTTGAAAATATTCAAATTTATTTCTAAATTGAATAAAATCATATTACTGTTTTTGTTTTAACTGAAGTAAAAATATAAAATTTTGAGTTTATTTTTGAGATCAAGTAAAGTATTTATTAAACCTCAATCGAAAAGTTAATCGAATTTATTTTCTATTGGTTAGGTTAGATTGATCTAAAATTATCAATTATATTTTGAAGTTAATGTATTTCTTCTTTTTGTTGAAATTACTTTTCATTTTCCAAATTTTAATATTTATAATTAAAAATTGTATAGAACTATTTTAACCTGTTTTGCTTTTTTTTACAATAGCTAAATAACTTTTTATTTTTTGGCTTTTCTTTTTAAATGTTTTTAATCTCTTTTTTAAAATAAAATGAAATTACATTAACCAAATCACTCCAAATGTGTTACAATGGAAGATATTAATAGACTTTAGAGAACTTTTTAATGCTATAAATATAGAGAAAAAAATTGTTTTCTTGAATTTTTATTTTGTTTCTCATTGTTTCAAAAAATTATTTACAAGATGTTTGGAGTTGAAAGAAATAATATAAATTATTCAGAATTTATCTATAAGTATAGTAAATAATTCAAATTTGTATTTTCTAAATAATTAAAAGTTATTTTTCTCCAAACTTTTACTTATATTCACTTTCATAATACTATATATTGAGTATCTTCAAAATTAATCTGAGTTCTCCTTTTTTCTGAAAAAAATCTATTATCTTGAAACAAATTTCCTTATTAAAATTTTAGCAAAAAACGTAATAATTTAATTTAAAAACAAAAAAGTATTTTCTTTTTTTTTTTGAATTCAAAAACACTTTCCCACTTATTATTTTTATTTATTAATTTCAAAAGAAAAAAAAAAAGATATTTAAAAAAATAAATTAAACGAAAATACTATTAATTACATTACCAAAAAAATCTATTATTTAGATAAAACAATCACTTATTTTTTAAATTAAAAGAGAAACAAAGAAAGATATCTCAAAAATAATAATAATAATTTAATATACATACATACATATATATATATATATATATATATATATATATAATATGTGATAAAAACTTTTCACCCTCAAATTGTTCTCAAATTCTAAATAACAAATAAAAACATTATTTATTTTTAACTTTGAACAAGGATGAAGTTTTTAAGTGATGTTCAAGATTGCAACCATTAATTTTCATCAAATAGCTTTATTTTACTAAACTTTCTAGAAATTGTTCTTTTCAAATCAAAAATTATTGAAGGCTGATTAATATTTTTATAAGCAAATTTAATAGAATAGTTACTAGTATTGTTATTATCATTTAAATTAAAATTTAGTTTCTTAAAAGTGTTCATTGAGATCCATTTTAAAATTTTTTCTGTTCCACCAAAATCTTTTTCGTATGTTGCAAATAATCTAGGAATTAAGATTTTTTTCTTTTTCTGATTTATGGTTACTAATGATAACAACATTTCATTGGTGACCTTAGATAAATTTTCTGATAAAGTATTAGAATAATAAACTCTGAAAAAGGATTTAAAATTATAATTGATCAAAGTGAAATGTATCCTCGGATCTGCTGGTATAATGGCAAGTTTACTTTTTTCAAGGTCATTTTCTGATTTGAAATATTTATTATTTGACTGTTTGGGGTCTGAATTGCCTCTTAATATCCCATGGTAAATATCATTTAAAGAAAAGTAGGAATCGTTTATTCGATAGATTGAATTTTTTAAAAATCTTTCAACATTTTGTTTATCCTTCGGAATGCCATTAATTACAAAGCTGTGCAAGGTTAGGGTATTGTAAATATTGATAAAGAATGATAATCTTTCTTCGATTGATAATTTTTTTAGTTGGATGTTTTGTAATCTTGAAGACATTTCAACAAATTTTCGAAACGGTATTGATTTTACGATTGCTTTCATATTGATGCTCCCTTTGTTAATAGAATAATACACATTCAAAATATTCATTAAAACTAAAATTAACTCTTCGCCAATTTGATATGCATTATTTTTTTTCCCCTTGTAAACAAATTCCTCATTTAAAGAAATTTGTTTTTTTTTATGATAAATTAAGATACACCTTTTTTTATCGGGATTGAAATTAATTGTAATATCATTTCTTAAATTTTTGAATAATTTTTCATTGATTTTACTTTTTTGGAAGCTATCCCATGAATTCAAATTCATATGATTAAAGACAGCTTCTTGTGCTTCATCAAACATATCAATAAAATAATATTTTTGATCAATATGTTTAATAATTGTTTTGCGACAAGATGAAATAATATTTATTTCAAATAATGATCCTGGTTTGATATATTTTAAAAATATTTCCTTTGCTTTTTTTCTTATTTGCTATTTTTTTTATTTTTTTATTTTGAAGATATATAGAAATAAATTGGTTGGAAAAAGAATAATTAGAATAAAATATATACTATTATTAGTAATTTGATATTTGAATAAATTTGGTATGAATTTTGTAAAATATACAAGTTGTTTTATTATGAAAAAAATTATTATTGTTAAGAAATAAAACTTGATTGGATCAATGTATAATTATTCGATATTTTTGAATTATTATTTGTCTTTTCTTAAAATAAAATAGATCGGAAGATATTTGTTTTTATAACGATGTGTGTGTGTGTGTGTGTGTGTGTGTGTGTGTGTGTGTGTGTGTGTGTGTGTGTGTGTGTGTGTTGTTTAGATCCTCTCAACAATATTTTTTCTTAAAAAGTAATTGTATTTTGAAAATACAAAATTAAATATAAAAAATAAAAAAAAAAAGTATCTGTAATAATAAAGTAATTGATGGATTCCATTTCAATTCTTGTTACACTTGAAAAAATTGCAATTATGGTTATAAAATAGTCATAATCGATAAAATCGTGATATTGTCCTAAATATCACGATTAAAAATTAACCAAATTATTCTATAAAATCTCGATAATTATCTAAAAATCGTGATAAATTCCAAAATACCCTCATATTAAATTAAATAGGGTATAATAGTTGATAGACTCTAATGACTAATTCAACAATATTTTTATATTTGATAAATTTTTATTGATCAACAAACAGGGATTGTAAGAAAAAATTCTTTTTTAAAAAAATTAATAAAAAATAAATAAATTAAAATCAATGATCAATTCATGAGAATTTATTTTCTTTGATTTTAATTTAGTTGACAAATTGATCAATCATTTTTCATCAACAATTAGCAACCATTTTAAGTAAATCGCATTTACTTTCAACCTTTTGTAGAATTTTCTAAATTACGAACAATAAGTATACTTTGAATACAAAGGTTTCCTACCTATTTAATATTTTTATTTATTCTATGAAGGGTTTAAAGAAGATGTGTAACTTTTTCAAAAGCTTTTTCAATAGCCTAGCCAAATAACCACTAAATATAAAGCTTGTTTGGAAAGCTTTTTTTTCTTCTTTTGATTCTTCTTCTTCTCTTTTCTTAAATTTTAGTGAAAGTCCTATTAAAATTGAAAGGTTTTTTTTTTTTTTCGTTGATAATAAGTATGTGAAATTCCTCTTTCTTCTTTTTGATTATTTAACTTGCAAAAGAAATTTAATTTTTTTAAAAAAAGATCAACTCTTTTAATGGTTCAACCTCTTTTTTTGATTTGGTAGTTAATTATTTGGTTTATCCATTCATAAAGAATTTTTGGATTGTAATAAATATTTTTTTTACTTTATATATTTCTCCACTTGTGAGAAATAGGAAGTTATTCTTCCTACAAAAATAAATCAATCAATAGAATAAATCAGTCAAAAAATTAAATGAAAAAAATTTTTTATCTTTAATTAGTTGTGTAAAAAATCTTGATTTATTGATGATTTACGATCGGTCCCATTAATTATGATTATAGAATAAAAACCACGATATATCGAGAAGACTACTATTTTCTATAATATCACCAAATACTCCAATGTATTTTTTTATTTAAAAGAAATAGCTTTTAACTTTTAACCAGCTTGTCTACTATTGATTAAAAAAAAATTCGAGTGAGTTTTTTTTTTTTTTGTTTTTAGTTTTTTGGGAATCTGATCTGAAGAAATTTTTTCATTAAGGACTATTCATATTTGATGCTCTGTGGGATGTTGGGATGTATTATCCTAGTCAATAAAAATGATTTAAATGAATCACTCATTAAAGGAAAGTCAAGATATTGCAATTTTAGGATTTTTGTCGAAAATTACATAATAACATTTTTTGATCAAAAACTTGAATGAATTTTCGAACAAAACAATGCAAATTTAAAAATGATTTTTTTTGATTATCGTTGTTGGTCATATCACGTTTATTTTCAAGTATATTCTCACACGTGAAATAAGCTGTATGGTGATTCCAAATAATTTGGATATGGCCAGCAGTGATGAGATTTTGGATTTTCGATAATTGAGAGAAAAATTTTGAATTTTAAAGTTTGGAAAATTTTACAATTTTATTATTGAGAAAGGATCTTGACCAGTTTAATATTTTCACTCGATAATTTTATTTTTATGCTTAAAATAGTTAAAATAGTTTTTTATTTTATTTTTTTTTTTTAATTTCGTTAATTAGGCTTCTCAAATAATTTTTTTTTAATTTTGTTAAAGCAGAAACGAGATTTTTAAACTAACTTAAAAAAAGGTTGAAAACATTTTGCTTTCAAATTCCTTTGGGTTGGATTAAAAGAAACTAATAGTTAAAATTCCATTTTCAAATTTGAAAGAAGATCCCTTTATGTTTGAACACCAAGGCTTTTATATTTCCAATCTAGACCAGCACCACCAATTTACAATTTAATTCCAAAAGAAGAATGGAATTTGAATTTTTTAAGTTTGAATAGACTTGCAAATAAATAACAGTTCATTCAAATGTAAGTTCATAAAAGACTGATACAAAGAAGCACAAACCACCACCTAATTGTTAACAATCTAATCTCAAAATTTCTAACTATTTGTATGTTTATTGGGGAAAGCTTCAAGTTAACTCAAACAAAAAAAATCCTAAAAACAAAGGAAAAAGGGAATGTGTTTGTTGATCCTCACGAAATTGAAAAAAATACTAAATAAAAAAAGCACCAAGTAATTTTTTATTGTTTTCTTTTGTAATTTTCTTCAAAAAAATACCTTAGTAAATAAAATTGAGAAATTGCCTTTTCCAGTCAGAAAGGTTTCGTGTGGGGGTCTGTAAAGGGGAAAATTTTCCTCAAAAAGATCGAAAATACACCAATCAACATAAAAACATTTTTACTTTAAAGATCTCATCAAACCATATTAATTGCAAAATTGAAAATTCAACAACTAAGAATCCAAAGTTCGAAACATTAAAAAGGAAAGGGAATGAATTCTATCTTTTGAAGCAGCGTTGAATGAACTATGGTTAAAAATGACAAAGATGTTAAATATGTACCAAAAATGGTTTTTTAAAATGAAAATTTTCCAAAAAAAAATCTAAATTTTTAATTTTAACAAGATCCCTTAAGTCACCGTTCTTTTAAGTCAATAAATATTTTTCTACACTTAAAAAGAGTATACATTGACCTTGGAATTTGAATAATCCTTAACCTCTTTAATTTAATTTTTAGTTTCTTTTACTTCTAAATTAGAGATTTCTTGATATAAACTAATCATTTCTTTCCATATTTTCTTACTATTGATTAAATTGGGTGGGTATTTCAATATATTTTAAAGTTCTTCATTTCATAGTTTCTTTGTTTTTTTATTTTTTTTTTTCAGAATTTCAAGAATGGTTTTTTTTATAACTTTTTCACATATCCTTTTTTTTTTTTTTCAAACATTTTCACAAAATATTAAAGAATAAAATTATAGGTTTTTTGTTTTTTTTTTTTTTTTTCTATTATTGGAATAATAATAATAAATATCTTTTAAATGGATTTCAAAAAAGTAAAAAATTGTAATTTACTAAATTGTGATTAATTATCCTTAATACTTTATCAAATTTCATTAAATTTGATTTCAAAAATAAACTGAAGAAAATTTATTAGTTTATTTTCTCTTAATCCACATCATTAAAAAATAAATAAATAAAAGGAAAGGAAAGGAAAGGGAAGGAAAGGAAAGGGAAAAAGAAAAGAAAATAAGGGGTGAAAATAAATAAAGTACCTTCTCTGAACGGCAATTTCTTTTAAATTGTTTGACCTCTTGAAAGAATAAGAGATTTTCTTGATTCAATTGTAAACACAAATATTCTTTAAAATAATCAACGGCTTTTGGAATTGATAATAAAATTTCAAGGGATTCAATTTGAAGTTTAGGTTTATAAATATTTTTGCTATTAATATTTTCAATTGATTTTGAATGAATTAAAGAATTTTTTCGGATTTTTTTCTTTTTCTGGTGAAAATTTTTTGATTTATTTATACTAATGTCATCGTTTGAAATATTTTTATTCAAAATAAATTCAATGTTTTTTTCTGAAAGTATCTTTGTATTTATATGGTTCTGGTTTTTATTCTTTTGTTGGTTCTGGTTCTGGTTCTGGTTCTGGTTCTGGTTCTGGTTCTGATTTTGGCCCTGTATCGTATTTTTATTCTTGACCTGGTTCAGATTCTTTTGATGATTCTCATGGTCGGTATTTTTCGAAGAATTTTTTGTGGGACGAATTTGTTCCGAACTTTTTGTCACTTGAATAGTTTTGATTATTTTATAGTTTGCATTATGTATTAATTGGTTTGGATTTCGATTAAAATGTTTTTGGTTTTGTTTTTTATATCTCTTCTGATAAGGAGAAACTTGCATTATTCTTAATAGTTTTGTTGATTTGTTATTTGGGTGGTTTTTATTGAATATTCTCTTTGTTTGGTAAATAGCCTCGACAGAGAGACTATGGGACAAATTTTTGGATATTTTTTTCTGCGGCGGTAAATTTGTATTTGAAGTTGTTTGTGTCATTATTTTCCGCATTGGGTTTGAATGTCTTTTTTTGTTGTGAAGTGGATCTGAATGTATTATCTTGATTTTAAATCCTTCAGACCCATTTCTGTTGCTTTGTATGGATTTCTTTGTTAACAAGCTGATGTCGTCCTGATCAATGTAACTTGTAGATTCTGATCCATTTGATTCTGTGATCTCCGAATCTAAATATTCTGAATAATTTTCTGTTAACAATTCGGAATAGATTTTGGAGCTTTCAAGGTGTTCAATTATTAAAATTATTTCCTGTTTGACTCTTCTATTCTCCACCTCCAAATCATTGTTTTTAATTTCAAGGATTTGATGTTTATTTCGATCTAAAAAAAATTTTTTATTGACACTTGTCATGTTGCCTAATTCAAATTCTCGTTTTTTGATCCTTTTCTCAAGCAATTGAAACTCTTGATCATATCTTTCCAATTTTTCATCTTGCTCCAAGCACAAGTCTTGTCCTTCCTTTGTTGAATTCAATTCTTTGAAATAATTTTTGTTGTTGCCATCGGCAATTTTTAATTTTTCCTTTAAACGGTTCAATTCCACTAGCAGTTTGTTTGTGAAATTGACTTTCTTTTTTAATTTCTCTCGGTGTAAAAGTATTAAGTCCTGTAATTTTTGTTTACTATTCCCTTTGTTGACTTTTTCAATTTTGGACTCGAGAGTCTTTATTATTTCGATTTTCTCCTTATACTTTGTATTTTCATTATTTTGTTCCATTTTTAATAATTTTTGATATTTGTTTTCGATTTGTTTTCTTTTGTTGACCTTCTCTAATTCTAATTCTAATTCATAAATTTCAATTTTCTTATTTTTTTTGTTTTTCTTTTTATTTACAATTTTTTTGTCAACAATCGTCAGTTTTTTGTCCAATTCTCTTCCTATCAAAGATTTTGTAAAATTTTTTTTTTTTTTTTTTTTTTGATCTTGGTTTTTTGCAATTTCTTTCAGCATTTGTTTTGTTACTTTTTCTTTTTCTTGTTTTTTCTTTCTCTTTTTCTTTTTCTTTTTCGTTTTTTTCTTTTTCGTTTTTTTCTTTTTCTCTTTTTCTTTTTCTTTTTCTGTATCTTTTTCTGTATCTTTTTCTTTTTCCAATCCATTTTCTTTCTCTTTCTCTTTCTCTTTTCCTTTTTCTTTCTCTTTCTCTTTTCCCAATCCTTTTTCTTTGTTTTTGATTTGTTTATTTTTCTCGATTCTCAATATTTTTGATTTTTCTTCAGTATTTTGATTTTTATTAGCTTGACTATAATTGTTTTTAGTGTCAAAATTGTTCTCAAATTCTTGTCTGTTGATTGTTTTAATTGTTGACTTGACCATTTTCAATTCAATTTTTAAAGCCTTGTTTTCCAATTCTTCCTTTAAAATATTCTTTTCAGTTTGTTTGATTTTGTGTGGTGTTGTGCCATAGAACTGGAAGCTTTTGAGTCTTGTTTTTTTTGTACCAAGCTCAGACAACAATTGTGAGAGGGTTTTTATTTTTCTTTCAACACGATCCCGATCAGAAATTTGAGAGGTTGATTGCCTTCTTTTTTTTTTTTGTGCAAACAAATAAGGTAAAAATGATTTTGAGTATTTTCTTCTCGGTTTTGTATCTTTCATCATAATTTTGGAATTTTTTTTTTGACTCTTTTGCAATCCTTGAAGATCGTTAAGCTATTTTGAAAAAATCTCGAAAAATTTGTTCAAAAAGTAAATGAAAAAATAATAAAAATATTTTCGAAATAAAGTCCAAGTTACCCTTTTCGTTTTTTTGAGTAACCAGTTGCTAAGTGTTGTGTTGTTGATTTTGAAATTTTTTATTTTTTAAAAGTGTTTTTGAGAACTTATTTTGTTTTTCTCTTTTTTTATTTTTTTCTTTCAGAAACAATCCTTTAAGAAGAATTTCCATTTGTTGCAACCGTGGATATTTTATGGAAGTCTAAAGACAATTTGCACTTTTGTAAAAAATTTAAAATAACTATCAAGTTTTTTTAAGTAACTATTTATTTTGGATCAGTGTTTTGGAGAACAAAAAATGGGTTTCTGTTTTCTAATAAATGAAAATTAAATCGAACAAATTATTCTTTCAAATAATTCAACAATTTATTTGCAAGATTTTTGAACCCTTATAACTCTTTATGATATCAAAAAATGTTTGTGTTTGGAGTTTCCCTTTCCCACTCAGACTGAAACGATTCTTATAAAAGCTCTTTTATTTGGTTTTTTTTGTTAAGAAGAATGGAAAATTATGTTCAATTTATTTTCAATTTAACATTCTTTTGAATAGGTAAACCCAATTTCTGTTGATCTGTTTCTTTTATTCAAAAATACTCCAAAATAACTATTAAATCAAATTTTTCTTTTATTACAATTTGAGAATCAAAGAAGTTTTATTGAATCGATCAGTGAAACTTCTCTGATAAGATTTAATTCAATTTTCAGTTCTTTTTTTCATGTAAAAAAATATTTTTTTCAATTTTGATCTTAAGAGACTTCATTTTGAGATGAAAGGAATTAAATTTGGAAGAAAAAATACACAAAGTGTTACTTGAACGTTTTAAATAATTGGTCAAGTTAGATCAGTAAAGTAAAAAATAATGAAACATCTAATGAGTTTTCAATCTTTTTGAATTATTATGGTTGTTTGGGGTGAGGAAAAATTTGTTGAGGTCTAAAAAATAGTCTATATTATACTTTTGAGAGGTACAAAGTATGTCGTATAATATTGTATGATTCGATTGGTAATCTGTGGTCAAGTATTACGAATATTGAATTTCATTGGAAATGATATTGGGGGATGTGCATGGGACATAAGGATTTCAATTCAAGGCATGATATTCTTATAGAATACAGTCAGTTCCACTTTTAAGGCACAAACTTTGAACACAATTTAAGGCACAAAAAAAATCCCAAATTAAGGCATGGAATTCAGATTTTAGTAAAATAATTTGTAAAAAAAAAAAATTCCAAATTTTGTGCTTTAATTCACAAGAGTAAATATGGATGTCTCAAAAAATAGAGTTTTTTCAAAAAAATTTGATTTTAGAGATAAATAAACATTAACAAATTGACCCCAAAAAATTGGAATTTATACACAATATGACAAAACATATTACTTAATTAAACTCAACTTTTAATCTAAAAGGTATCTCAAATAGGTAAATTTTGTTTTGAAAAAAAAAAAATTTTTTTTTTTTTTTTTGAAACAAAATATACCTATTTGAGACACGATTTTTTAATAAAATTTGTTCTCAATTATAAAATTTTGATATTTCTTCAATCTACTCTTCCTCATTTTGTGGGGTCAATGTACTGATGTATATTTATCTCTAAAATTTAATTTTTTTGAAAAAAACTCTATTTTTTAAGATATCCATATTTACACTTGTGTTTGAGATTTTTATTGTGTCTTAAATTTCGTTCAAAGTTTGTTCCTTAAATTTGAAACTGAATGTAATTAAAGTTCCCATTTTTTGGTGCTTCGAATATGGCGAGTATAACACTCACAACCTAGAAGGTATAATTTATCGTATTCATCCTATTTACTAACAACTTTACAAAACGAATGAAATAACCAAAACATAACTAAATATAAATTTAAAAAATATTGATTTTCATTAAAAGAACTTTTTTTTCCTTTTATTTTGTCATTTCTCTGTTTTTTCCAATTACAAGGTGTTCATCTTTTCTTTTTATTTTCTTTCTTTTCTATCTTTTTTCTTTTTGCATTACACAAGAGTAAATATGGATGTCTCAAAAAATAGAGTTTTTTCAAAAAAATTTGATTTTAGAGATAAATAAACATTAACAAATTGACCCCAAAAAATTGGAATTTATACACAATATGACAAAACATATTACTTAATTAAACTCAACTTTTAATCTAAAAAGGTATCTCAAATAGGTAAATTTTGTTTTGAAAAAAAAATTATTTTATTTTTTTTTTTGAAACAAAATATACCTATTTGAGACACGATTTTTTAATAAAATTTGTTCTCAATTATAAAATTTTGATATTTCTTCAATCTACTCTTCCTCATTTTGTGGGGTCAATGTACTGATGTATATTTATCTCTAAAATTTAATTTTTTTGAAAAAAACTCTATTTTTTAAGATATCCATATTTACACTTGTGTTATTAAGAACACCAAAAATTTTATTTTCCAATTATAGGTCCCAATTTGCGAATAAACTAGATGGTGAAATATTTTTAATAATGTTTCTTTTTTCTTCCCTTCTTATCGATTTCCAGGTCTTGGAAAAAAATTATATATGGTATTAAAAAAAATACCATATATGAAAAAAAAAAACCCTATTTGATTTTTAATTGTCAATTTTATGGAAAAATTTTGTGTAATTGTTACAGTCAGTTTCACATTTAAGGCACAAACTTTCTAGGAAATTTAAGGCACAAAAAAATCTCAAATTAAAGCACAATTTTTTAGAATTTTAATATTCACAAATTATTTTACTAGAATTTGAAATCATGTGCTTTAATTTGAGATTTTTTTTGTGCCTTAAATTTCGTAGAAAGTTTGTGCCTTAAAAACGAAACTGACTGTAAATAATTTCTTTTTATTAAGAATCAAACATTTTAAATTATAACCCCTTACACTTATTTGAATGGTGATCAATTAAATTACACTTGTTCAAAACACTATTCAACCAATTAAAACACAAAAATAATAATAATAATTTTCCAAACTCTAGCAAACCCCGATAAAACTCTATTGTTTCAAAAATAAGTAGATCTAATTAGGTTATTAAATAAAGTTTTAAGTATTCTAATAACCCCAGTTTAATTAACTTTAGATAGGTTTTGTACCAAATTCATAAAAAATGGGTTAGTTATGAAAGCAATTTTATTTTAAATTAAAGAAATTACATAACATCTTTTTTAATATTTCAAATTAAAAATCATGTATAGGGTTTTTTTCATTTAGGGTGTTTTTTTAAATACTATATATTTAAAAACATCCATCTAAAAAAAGGAATCTTGGATATTTACAAAAAATATTGTAAAAAGAAATTTCAACCGAGATGACATTTAGCTATCCTTAAACCTTTGTAATTTTTTTTTTTGAAACTAGAGATAATTTTGAAAAAAATGCATAAAAATATTTTTCGAAACACAGAAAATCAATTAGGAATCAATAAAAAAAGATAAAATTTATCATTTTTACATTATTTGTTTATATAGACTATTTTATTGTTTATTTTTCACCTTTTATTAAAAAACTATCCTTTTTGAAGAAATGAATATTTATTTTTTTTACATTTTACTTTTTCCAAAATTTTTTTTAATTTTAGAAAATGTATACACAAGAGTAAATATGGATGTCTCAAAAAATAGAGTTTTTTTCAAAAAAATTTGATTTTAGAGATAAATAAACCACAACAAATTGACCCCAAAAAATTGGAATTTATACACCATATGACAAAACATATTACTTAATTAAACTCAACTTTTAATCTAAAATGGTATCTCAAATAGGTAAATTTTGTTTTGAAAAAAAAATTATTTTTTTTTTTTTTTTGAAACAAAATATACCTATTTGAGACACGATTTTTAATAAAATTTGTTCTCAATTATAAAATTTTGATATTTCTTCAATCTACTCTTCCTCATTTTGTGGGGTCAATGTACTGATGTATATTTATCTCTAAAATTTAATTTTTTTGAAAAAAACTCTATTTTTTAAGATATCCATATTTACACTTGTGTAGAAAGAAGAGAACTTACACCAACATATTGTACTTGAAGGGGGGACTCCCGCAACTTCCAAAGGACAGATGTGAGGATTACTTATCCGAACATCTGGGCGAAATTTGGAGCTCAGTAATTCATTACCAACATTTCAAGGTAATGAATTACGTAATGGAAGAAGAAGAAAAAAATAAAAAAAAAAAAATTTATTTTTTAAGGGGCGCAGGACATTTGAACATGAAGTAGCCAAAACAGGGCCTATGTTCACAAAACTGGAATTCAGCACCACTTGGAAAGCCACAGAAGCATATAATGCACTCTACAATTATCCTATTGTCATTGACAATAGGATAATTGAGGTAATATACTCTAATTCAAGCTCTTTATTGAGCATTCTTCCTTATTTAACACCTTATAACCCCTCTGGATATAAGGCTTTTTAGAGGTTATAAATTGGAATCTCCCGACTCCAATTACTCGGTAAATAAAGACAAAAGTCCCCACCGAGGCCCGATTGGGTATACCCCTCAAAACTCAGGGATAGGGATACACTATAAATATCCCGAAAATTATTATACTGAAGGTGAAAGGCTCTCTCAACAGGCTTACAAAAAAAGAGAGATGAGCAAAAGAAACCCTCAGAGAAACAATAGGTCAAGAACCTATAGAGAAGAGAACTCAAAAGAAAATCAATTGGGGAAAAAAACCCATATGAGTTATAGAAATGCGGTTAAATATAACCCTAAAAAAGACTTAGAGAACAAAAAGAAAGAAAAAAACACTCAAAAAAGAGATATATTCTCAAAAATGCTCTCTTTGTAATAGGTAAAAAAGAGAATATTCTAGAAACAACAGAAAAACAAAATATTGAGAAACACTTCATGAGTTTCAACCCCATTAAAATTGAAAAAAAAAAACTCAAAAACAGGGAAAAATTATTTTATTGTTTATTTTAAAGATGAGAGAATGAGAAATAGGGCCCTCATAATGAAGGACACTATAATAAATAATACAACAATCACAGTCAAAAAAGCTCTAAAAAAATCACTCAATCAAAATAATAAAAAAAAATAATAACCCTAACTCAAAAGAAAGAAAAACAAAAATAAAAACTATTGAAGAAATATCTCAAACAATAAAAGATATCAAAAAAGAACAAGAAGAAAGTTTAAAAATAATTCAAGAAAAAATAAAAAAACTAAAAGAAGAGAAAAAAAAAATAAAAAAAGATTCACAAAAAGAATTAAAAAGACTACTCAAAGATAAAATAAAACTAAAATTAGAGGTAGAAATGGGTATAAACATACAACCCAATCCGACCTAAATAATGATCAAAAAAATAAAAACAAGAATAAAATTGAGAATCTCGAAAAAAATAAAGAAAACACTCAAGAAATAAAAACAGACAATCTAGATAAACAACTAACACAAAAGGATCAAAATAAAAACTTAGAGAACAAAAACACAAAAAATGAAAAATTAGAAAAAAAAATCGAAAAAATGAAAAACCAGAAAAAAAAGAAAAAAATGAAAAGTCAAAAAAAAACCTAAAAAAACACAAAAAAACCAGAAAAAAAAAAAACAAAATAAAAACTCAAAAAAAAGAAAAATCTCTAAATCTAAAAAAAGGTATAACTCTTGATCAAAGTGACACAGAGGAATCAAACCTTAATTCAAAATCAGGAAAATTTGATATAACAGACCCTCTTTGCGGCGGAAGCTCAAACCCACGAGGAGGAATATCTGCTACACCAAAACCTGATTTGGGGGATTCCACTCTTACCAATGAACTGAATTCCGAAGTTCAGAGAATGGACAGCGAATTAAGTGTAATAAAGGGGAAAAAATCACTGGATCAAAAGGAAAGAGAAAAAGAAAAAGAAAAGAAGTAGCAAAAAAAAAAAAAAAAAAAAAAGGAAAAAAAACAAAAAAAAACAAAAATGAAAAATTCAGAAAAAGAATCCAAGGCTAAATTGCAAAGAAGAGGAGAACAAAATAGAGTGGTAATAAGCCCAGATTCAGAATCCTCAACATCAGAATCTGAACTAGAGAGTCACTCGGATACATCAGAATCCTCAAACTCCTCAAAATCTGAAGAGAGTGTAAACTCCTCAGACTCCTTAAACACTTCGGAATCTGATGATTCCTCATCAGAAAATGAAGAAGTATTATTAATAAACAATAATATCAACAATAGCAATAATAATAATAACAAAATAAAAATAAAAAGAAAAGAATTGGAAGAGGTAGGAGAAAAAATTAAAAAAAAAATATAATATAGAAGAAACCCAATTCGACACAAACAGCAAAACAGGTAAATATAATGGAACTAAATGCCTAAAATGCAAAAGCCCCAACAGATCGAAAAAGAGGCTCTATTGTAACACTTGTAACGATAAGAAACAATATGTAGACGAAATGGTGTGCTACTATTTCGATCTTTTCAATGAAATCGTGGACCTGAAAGGGGAAGCGGAATATTGAAAAGAAAAAAAAATCAAAAAAATATCAATAGATAACTGGGGGGCTATTGATATTAACAACAATCGAACCCCCAAAGAAGAGATTTTACTGGGATCATTAATTCAAACAGATGAAAACCCAGAAAAATCTCAAAATCTTCCAAACTCTCTAAAACTTAAAAAAGAGAGAATATATACAGAAATAAAGAAGATTTTATTAAATGGTACAGAACTGATTTCGAAAACCCCTTAGGACAACCAATTATTTTTAAGATTGAATCTAACAGGGGAAAAAGAATCGTGGAACATACCAAAAACAAAAGGATTTTTAGAAAACTGAAAAAAATCCTCAAAAATGAAATAAAAAAATGGAAAATAACAACCATAAACTGTCATCAACTGAGAGAATGGCTTTCACAAACGATCAAATACTCATATTATCGTACCTATGAAACCAGACAAACAGCAAGATATAGCGACAAAAAATACTATAGGAAGAAATATCCAAAAAAAGCTAAACTTCCAAAACTATTCAGAAACATCTACAACTACACAGTTGAAGAAATCAAGAAAAATCTCAAGATCTCTTTTACCCATAGCAAAAAAATAGTTAAATATGGGAAAATAGGGACATACGAAGACAAAAACTTCGGATGTATTAGGAAAGTGGGAAGAAGAAACAAACTTATCTTCAAAACCACAGAAAAATTCCTATCTATTTTAGAGATCTTCTCAATAATTAATAATCCTATACCTTTAAGGATATTAAGAAGAGGAGAGAAGGAAATAGAAATCTGGGATGATTCCATCAAAATTAATGAATATCAAGAAATATTCATTAAGAAGACTCAAACAATAAACCAAAATATCAAAATGCTAAAATATGACCAAAATAAAATCCCTAAATTTATATCCAGAGGAAACACCGCA
Source organism: Anaeramoeba flamelloides (assembly GCA_027625915.1). Taxonomy (NCBI): domain Eukaryota; family Anaeramoebidae; genus Anaeramoeba; species Anaeramoeba flamelloides. The sequence goes on along the minus strand of JANTQA010000032.1, from coordinate 1,054,682 downwards.
CAAATTGAAAGCGAAATTTACCTAAAAATCGCAACATTCAATGTGGGAGGATTAGGAAAGGATATCAAAACAGAAGCAATGGAAATGTTCCTTTACCAAAATAACATTGACATTGCCCTAATTCAAGAGACCAGGAAAAGTAGCTCTGTTTACTTAAGGAAATACAGAGCAATCTCTAAAAAATCATATGGCTCAAAGGGTAATAAAGGAGGTCGAGCAATTTTATTTAAACCATTCCTGAAACTTTTCATTACAGAAAAGCTAATAGACCACGAAGACATAATGGGGATCAATCTAAATGATCTTTCAATAGTAAATTGCTATGGAAGACAAAGAGACCCAGAAGGAAAGATAGACTTTCCTGAAATCTTTAAAAACAAATTAAAAAACATTTGCGCAAACTGGAAAATACGTAAAATTCTCATAGCAGGAGATTTCAATCTAAGTAATGAACAACTAGATGAAATACCCCAAATAGAGAATAATAATTTTAAAATTCGAAAAAATGAAAAACCCTCAAGAAAAAGAAACATTGACCATATAATATCAAATAATATACAATTCAAGACAAAAATAAACAAATGTATCACATCACCACCGATACCTAAAGAAAAACAAAAAATGAAAATAAAAAATAACCAAAAAAAAAATAAATAAAGAAAAAATTGATATGGTAAGACTCTCAGACCACAAAATGGTCATTAATAAAATAAAAATTGAAAAAGACCTAGAGATCAAACAGATCTACTCATGTAGAGAAGAGTCAAAATTTCAAGAAGAATTTATATTATACTTCAAGGATAAAGAACTCAACGAAAAAAACTTCTCAAATTTTAAAAAAAAATTTACACAAACCATTCATATCATTCAGGACTTAAAGTATGAAGACTACATTACAATCCAAAAAATGATAGAATTTATAGCAGATCCATACACTAAAAAAACAATCACCAGAGAAAAAAAAAATTGGAATAAAATTCTGAAAAAAATTAATTCAGAATTTAGACTAAATAATATAAACTGGTGGAAACACTACAATAGAATCAGAGGAAACAGCCTCAAAATGATCAAAAATAATCCTAAAATGGAATATGAGTATCAAGCTCATATTGATTCCATTAAGAAAGAGATCATCAAAAAATTCTTAAAAGAAATTCAAGAAACCAAAAATTTCTTTAGTAATGAAGAATCCTCTAATACATACTTTGAAAAAAAAGAAATAGAAGAACAAATAAAATGGATAAAAAACAAATCAGTCAAACAATTTGACAAAATATATCTATATAAAAAAGATTCGAGAAAAATAGAGGATAAAAAATACCAAGAAAATTATTCCACATTTATAGATACTCTTCAAAGAATATTTCAAAACTGGATCAAAAACCCAGAAAGGAATAACCTAAAATATATAAAAGAGAGAGATCTTCTCTTTTTACATAAGAAAGGAGATGAAGGAATAACTCTCAATTATAGACCAATTTCAATTAATAATGCTCTGGCAAGGATTTTCTTAAAACTTGTCTACAAGAGAACCGAACGATCATGGGAACATATTACCCCAGCTCAATTCGGTTTCAGGAAACAATTTGACACTAGGATTGCAGTCAAAATTTTCTTGAAAAAATTCAAAGAAGAAAAAGGGAAAAGAAAATCAGGCCACACATGGGCAGTAACTATTGACCTTGCCAAATGTTTCGACTCAGTCCCTCATAGACTAATTGTCGAAACAGCCCCAAAATTCATTAAAGATCCTCTAATTAGAGAATTTATCAAACAATACTATGCTGGAGATGGAACTGGGGTATACCAGGGAGATCCATTATCCCCTATCATTTTTGCATATATAAGTCATTTTATATTGCAAAAAATGCAACCGCACGCTATACATACTCAAATGTATGCAGATGATCTAATTCTTATAATGGAAGGAATATCCGAAAACAAAATAGACGAGCAATTAAAAAGCAGCATCTACCCCATTATAGAAAAATATGGTCTTACAGTAAATGACACTAAGACCGAAAAAGTAACAGCTTTAAAAAAGATAAAGTATTTAGGTATATGGCTGAATAAGAAAGAGCACATTAAGAAAAACCTACCGAAGGCAAAAGATAATTACCAAAAGAATATATACATATATGCTAACGGGACTTTATCGAATGCCCTCAAAATACAACTATTTAAAGCAGTAATACTACCCCAAGTACTATATGGTTTAGATATCTTTAATCTAATCCAAACAGATTACAATGAGATTGATACTTGGGTCAACAAAAGACTTAAAAAAATTATCAAAATACAACGGGGTACTCCCACTGACATTCTAAAATGGGAGACCAGAACTGAGCCCACTTCTCACATGATCCTTTCAAGGAAGGCTAATTTCATTAAGAAATTAAAGCTTTTAGAACTGGATCATCTAGCCGAAGACCTCCAACTAGATGTAATCGAAGGTATAGATTGGGAAAACATGGGGAAAAAAGAGATCAAAAAAAAAATCCATCAAACTCACATAAAATCGATACAAGACAAAGTAGATTCATCTAAGGAGGAAGAAAATTGGAAATTAAAGAGATATCTCAAAATCAGCCAATTTCCAGAAAACTTCAGCGAAAAACAACCCGATTTAAACTGGCGATCATCTACTACCCTATTCAAACTCAAATCATTCTGTAATGGATTGAACAGGTATACATACAAATGGGAAAAAGGAGTAGACTCAAAAATCTGCCCATGTTGTAAAAAAAAAGTAGACGATGTCGGCCATTTCATCTGGGAATGTAAAAAGTACGAAAGAGCTAGAAGAGATTGGAAAAAACAAATCAAAGAGAACAAAATTTTTGATTATAACATAATAATCAAGAAGGACACAGACACATTACTGAGAATTATGAACCAAAAAGAAATCTATGACCCTACAATAGACTACTTTTTGACTAATATGACTCAACATGCAATCAAGAAAAAGGAACTCAAAGCAAATAAAACTTAAGAGTAAACCTTCCAAAGAACTCTAAACTACTCAATTCACTAAACTTTTTACTTATTTTGCCCTTATTCACTTATTTATTTCTTTATTCTTCATTTTTTTACCCTATCTTTATTTTTTTAACTCTTCTCCTTTTTTTTACTTCTCTTTTTTTATTTAGAAAACTAAATTAGGATTAAAATACTCCCAATGACTGTGTCTTTTAGATACTCTTTGAATTGGAAGTCTCAAATTTAGTCACTTCAAAATTCTCTCTTTAACAGATTAGACATGTTGTCTAACCCTTAGCAATAAAACAAAGAAATGAATATTTTAAGACATTTTTATCAATTGTAACCGACTCTATAACACTATAGTTTATTTTCCGATTCTTATGTGAAATTAAATCTAATTATTATACATTTTTTCATTATTTTTTATAAGTCAAATTATTAATTTTGACCCAAAATTCCATTTTACTTATTTTTTCTTTCCAAATTGGAAAATAAACCCCGTCCCATAGTTTAGATTATTTAAAAATACCTAAAAGCTAAGTATAAGGTAGAAAATCCTAGTTAAAAAAAAAAAAATGAAAAATAATAAAAAAACTTCAAAATTTTATGTTTGCACGTTTTTAGATAAATTTTAACCCATTTTGATCGTTTTTTCCAAACAAAAACAAGAAGTCAAGATTATTACTAATAATAACACTCTAAAAATTTCACCATTGGTGATACATTATATCAACTATTGTAAATTTCTAATTTTAGATTAAAATAATACATTTTTATTTTAAAAGTACTTTCGTAATAATGTAAAATTTCAAAAAAATTTTTTATTTTTAAAATATTGTATTAAAGATTATTTTTTTTTATTTAATTTTATTTTTTTGAAGTGTATAGTGATACATTGTAAAATTAATTTTCTATCAGCAAATGTGGCAAAATTTAAAATATTTTCTTTTTTCATTAAAAAGAACAAAATATCTCTCACTAAAAACTATATTTCAAAAAAAAAAAAATAAGAAAAATTTTGTTTTTTATTAAAAAAATTTTATTTTTGATCACAAAGAAAAGTCCAACCAAATAATAGAATAATTGTTTATTTTCTTTTAATTAATTGTTCTTCATGTGTTTTGAAATCAAATTTTTAATTTTCAGTTTAATCTTTGATGGGAATAAAAATACAAATTGAATTCTATTTTGATCATTTTAAATTATTCTATTATTTGTTGAAAAACTACAAGATTTAAATCATGTGAAAATATATATTCAGCCAGTTCCACTTTTAAGATAACATCTTAGGACTAAAATTAAAGTAAAAAAATCCCAAATTAAGGTACGAAATTCAAATTCTATTAAAATTATTTGTGTAAACCAAAAATTTCGAATTATGTGCCTTTATTTGAAATTTTGTAGTATTTTAAATTTTTTTGAAAGTTGTGTCTGAATGGGTAAATGACTGGAAAAATTGTAACCCACTTCAAATAATACAAGCACACACTAATGCACACACACACACACACGCACACACTTACACACACATACACACACACACACACACACACACACACACACACACACACACACACACACACACACACACACACACACACACACATATATATATATATATATATATATATATAAGGTATTTCCAAGAAAGTGGGCAAATTTATTTTAAAATATATTCCTGTACCACATTCTTCAAAAAGGATTTAAATTTATAAAATCATTAATCACCATTTATAGATTCTTGATAATAATTCAATTTGTTTCTTAGTATTGTATTGCATAAAAAAAATATATTAAAATTTATGATCTCAATTTTATCTGATTTTATTATTGGTGAAAATTGGTGCTGATTATTTTCTTTTTGATTGGAAAAATCATTTTCATAACTTGTATAATCTCAACAAAATCCACAATATAATTCAAAACATATAACTGCGTTTTCATGTTTAAAAAATCATTTGTTCCCTTTCCAAATTTCCGGTTTTTTATTGAAATTGATAGTACATTGCTTTGACCAAAAAAATACATTTTTTTTTTTTCATTTTTTGGGAATATTTTAACTAACATGTATTGAATTAAATACATAATTGGTTGGTTCAACCGGTATAAATATTAAACTTAATTTGGTAGAGTTGATTAATGATTACCATCACTGACAAAGATTATTTTTTATGAAATGTAAAAAAAAATTCCCCACTTTTTTGGAAATACCTTATATATATATATATATATAAATGTTCTTTAATATTTCAGGGGCTCTTATTATTTTCTTTTCTTTTTTTCTTATTTTTTATTAATAATTTCCCTTTAAAACCGATTGTAAATATCAAAAATTTCAATTTTTTTTGTTTGTTATTTTTATTTTTGAAGCTTTAATTAATTACCTCTAAAATCCCAATTTCTAAATTTTTGGTAAGAAATTTTAATCAAGAATAACTAAACTAATGAAAAGTAAATAAAAAATAATTGATTTTTGGTTTTTTGATCTTATTATTAAAGTAATCTTAATACTAGTATTTGATTTTTAAATGGGAAATATTTTCATATCGCTATTGTTTTTTGATTCTTCAGAAAATTTCATTGTTGATTTTGATTTTACACAAATGAAGTACAAAAAATTAATAAAAAAAAATAAGAAAAGATTCTAAATTTCTACCTTTTTCTTTGAAAAACTCTATAGTGATCAAAATAATGCATTCACAACAACTATAATCTGTGTTTCAAAAAATAATCCATGCTTTTTTTTCTTCTTGTTCCAATGTAACATCCAATCCACTACCAAATAGTATACTAAAGTTCAAATCAATTTTGAAAGCAAACATCGGGGGTTTTTTAGGAAAATTTAAATTATGAATGCAATTTGATGAAAATTTTTTCTAATTTTCTCGATTTTTTTGAAATTTTTTGTTTTTTTGTTGATAAAACTTTCATAAAAATTTTACTCTATTTTTTGAGATCAATTTTACAATTTGATCATTCATTTTTGGAATTTCTTTTTTAAATCATAGAACTTTAAGAAACCAATTCCGTGTATTTTTTAGGGTTTATTATTGTTCACTTTGATGGGTTGATTTTTAGGTCTTCTATAACAAAAAAACTCGCTTTTTATTTTGAAGCATGGTGAAATTTTTTTAGACTCTTTATTTTAACAACTGTAATCGGAAGAAAAAAAAAGAAAAATAGGAAAAAGAACAGAAAATTTTCACCAACTTATTCTTTAATTATCAGTTTTAAAAAATAGAAAAAATAGTTAGTTTTGGACAATTAACTATTAATTTTTAAAAAACTTCATACTAGTATGATTTTGGATTCTATCTTTGAGGTTGAAAAAGTAATTTAACAGCAATATTTCCAATAAACGAGAGTTTTTTTATTGAGATACTGATTCAATAAGGTATAAATTTATTGTACAATAACGTTCCTTTACAATTTTATAGAGACTTTTTAACTGTGTATACCAAAAACCATTCCCTTACAATGGTAACATACTTTAATTAGAGTCCTTCTCTCATCTAACTTTTTTCCTTTTACACAAGAAACATTATTTATTGTATTTTTAAGTAATTTATCCATTCATTTTTTCTTTTTTTTTTTTTTACTTTCCTCTTTTATTTTTTGTTTCATAATATCACAGATCGAATTTATTACTGTTAGTTCAAACAAATTTTGAATTTATATTCAAACAATGGTGCCTCTTGAGTCAAAAAATGACTTGTTCTTTTTTTACTTTGATTTTAATCTTTTTCTTTGTACAATTTTTTTCCAATTTGTCTCTCAAGAAAAATAAATTCAGAAGAAGTTCAAAATGATCATTCCAAACTGGAACCGCTCAATTTTCTAAAGTGAGAGTAACATTGTTTTTTGTACTTCTTAGGAGCTTCTCTGTCCTTTATTTCCGGATTTTCTTGAAATAAGAAATTGTTCATTTTTTTTTTTTGGATAAAATACTCTTCTCAACAAACAACCTCTTCCAATATTAAGAAACTAGAAAACAAATCACCAAAAGAATTTAAAAGTCCCTTTTCCAAATTAAAAAGTTTGTTTTCGTTTAAACGAAATTTTAGCATATTTAGATATCTTTAAAAATCAAAAATTCATCTCAAACCTTTCATCAAATCTTCACCCTTTCAAATTCTTCATGAAATCTGGATAAGTTAAAAATTATTTAATAATTTTATTTTTTTTTTAACATTCATTGGTTTAGAGTAATTCTTCAAAATATCAAAGATTTCATTCACCACGGTGAAGTTTTCTTCAAAAGATTTGGATCAAAATTACAACAAATAAAATTTTTTGGAAATGATGAATTATCTGACTCTTGTTTGAGACGAGACTGTTTTGTAAGAAAGAAAACAGCACTTGAAAAATGATTTGTTTGGTGGAAAATAATTAAAAACACTTGAAAAAATTCAATTTTTTTTTTTTACCTGTTTCCAAAACAGAAAATCATACACAGAAAAAAACCAACTTTTTACAAATTGTTATTTGCATTAACTCACCACACCACCACACCACCACACCACCACACCACCACTTCACCACTTCACCACTTCACCACTTCTTATTTTGAAACCCAACATTAATTTTAAATCATCAAAACCACTCTTGACCCAAATGGAACTTGTGTTACATCAATTCAAAAATACAAACCAAAACCATTTTGAAAAATGTTGTGAACCGAAATTCAAATTAAAATACCAACACCACAATTTCCAATGTGCAACTAAAATTAGTACAGCAGAAACAATCCCTAAAATGATTCAGTTTGAATTTCAACAAAATGATCAAAAAAAAATCAAAAGAAAATCTTACGAATCGAGCATCCACCAAGAAAATTCCCTAGAAAAGCGCTCAACGTCACCATATGCCACCGAGCCAACTTTACCCCATGTAATTAAATATTTTTAAATCCTTGCTCACTCCTTGTCAATTACTTTTATTTAGTTTTTTTTTTTACGAATTACTTTTTTTTATTCTTGTTATCATCCGTTTTATTTTTGATAATAATAATAACTTTCAAATACCTTTTGATTAGTTTGAAATTAATTATTACACCCTTTCTTATTTTTTAAATTTAAAATCAAAGTCTTGAACGCTTTGTGTTTAAAATAAAAAGGAACTAGTGAAAAATAATTGTTTATTATTTGTGTAATATATTAACAGTAATAATTTTTCAAATTTAATCAAAGTAAGTTGCTGTTTTATGATTATTTTATTTGAAATAATTTAACAGAGTATCTTTTTATGTTTTCTCAAACCTTTTATGGGTTTTTTAATGAAAAAAATAAAGTTGAAATATTTATTTTTTTTTTTTTTTTTTTTTTGTGTTTAGTACTACTCTTCAAATTAAATTGTCTTTAGGGATTAGCCTCACCTTAGATTTCTCAAGAACCAAAGTATGTTATAATTGGGTGTAAATGATATTAGTGATGAAATGGTTCAAATAGTTTCTGTGACTCTAAAAAATCTATTATAAATTTTATTGCCAAATAAATTATTACATTTTTATACTAAGGATTACTATTAAAAGTTTTCATTTTTGAAATTTTCTTTTTAATTCCCTTCCAAATCTAAAATTCTAAATCAAAATAATAATATTCTAGGTTAATAATTCATATTTAGAACATTCCAAAAGTATCTATTTTTTTCATTTTTTAATTTCAAAGATTAACTCAATAATCATCAACATAAAAACATAAAAGACCTATTAATTTTGTTTCATTTTTTATATAACTAATCGCAACATCAATATAAATCCCATTTCAAAATCATTGGCCCATTAAAAAACAAATTTTGGAAATAAATCTTTTTATAAATTGAATTTATATATAAAACCCTATTCCAAAAATTTGGGGTCAATCTCAAAATCAAAAATAAACAAAAATAAAACTCAATTTATTGTATTTTTTCAAACCTAATAAAAAAACACATTTACGTTACAGGTTATTAATGTTTTAATAAGTAATCATTTTAATCCAAATAAAAGAAAAAAATATAATACCCAAAAATAAAAATTGGTGTGTCGTAAATAATGAGACGAGCTGAACAAAAAACGTATTGGTAAATTTGTTGAAATTTCACTCACAATTGTTGATCGATCAAATGAAAAGACCCATCAACCAATTGTATGTGATTTTTATATTAAAAAAACTCAACATTAACCTTCTATCAATCATCAAAAAAAAAAATACAGATCTAACCAAACAGATTACGTAACTCGAAAAAAGGAAATGAAAACAAAACAAAAAAGACAAAAAATGAAAATAGTTGTAAAATCTTAATTCTTTTGAAATTGGATTTAAAGTGTAGTATTGTGATTCTTTCAACTGTTTAAACGGTGTCCAATTTTTTGAAAGATAGTTTATAATAAAAAAATTACTAATTTATTTTTCAGCTCTAAACACAAGAAATATTTATTTTTCACATAAAAATAAAAAAAAAAAAATTAAAAAAAGAAAAAATAAAAAAAAAGTTGGGACATTTATTTGAAATTTAGTTTATTTCCAACATTTCTGAAATAATTTATCAAAAAAATCTATTATTTAATTATTGGTTTGTAAAAAACATTGAATTTTTTAGCAACTAATCCACATTTCCACCACAAATTTTAGAATGACATTTTGCAACTCTGAAGTCTGGATATTGATAATTCACCTTTAAATTTGTGGTAAAATGTATATTTTTTATCTGAAATTGTTGGGTTTTTTACTAAATCAAGGATCATATTTAATTGATGAGGATCAATAAATATTACTACTTGTCTAAAAGATATCTTGTGATCTGATCAAAAAACTGTATTTTTTTATTAATAAATTTTATATTTTCTCAGAGAATTTTGATTTTTAAAGTCATTTTCGAAAGAAATATTTATTTTTTGACTATCAGAAAATAAACTTGAATTGTATTTCATTTCAGAAAAAAAAATTGAATATGTGTATTCTTCTCATTACTTCAAACTTTTTAAAAACCTTTATGAACATCAAAAATCTGATATCAGCTAAAAAAACGCCTGTTACTTTCGAAAGAAATTATGTTTTGAAATATATATAAATTGAGATTGTTTAGCCAATTTCAAATTTGAATGTGTCCAGTTTTTTAGAATGAAATTGATATCTCGATCCACAAATAATTAATTGTTTAAAAGGATTAATTTATCATCAAAAAGTTATTTGAAATTTATTAAAAAATAATGTTATTTCCATTGTCCAATGACTTTGAAAATTTAATTTTGAATAAAATGAAAATTACTCAACTTCTTTTGGTCGTATAAAACTTTTGATTTATTTTTTTCTTTGAATATTTATATACCAATATATATATATATATATATATAAAGTTTCCTTAGACTAAAATGAAAACGAAAAAAAAAAAAAACAAAGAGTTAATAAACAATAATTGTTGAAATTGTGTAAAAAATAATTGTAATAAATTTAATTGGGGATTTGTGTATTTTTTTCTGGAATTTTCCAGCTTATGAAACTAATGGTAAAATCTATATTTATAAATTATAAAAAAAAAAATAATAAAAATTATTAGCTTTTATCAACCATATTATAAAAATTTAAAAACAAATTAACAAATTAGTGATTAATTTATCTCTCCAGGGAAATATAGATTATCTTTATTTGTTATTTTTAGTTAATAAACTGAAAAATTTTTGATAATAATTGAAACTTTTTATTATAAACAAATTCTCCATTATCAAAAAGAATAAAAGTTGTAATCAATTAATAAAAAAAATTGGAATCATAATTAATGCTTAAAAATGGTTTATAAGGTAAATAAACACTAAAAAATATGTAAAAAAAATATAACTGGTGTTTTTTTATTTTATATATATTTTTGAAACAGAATTAATTATTTCTTAAAATTTGTAGTTGATAAAGATACTTTCACAAATAATTTTTAAATTCAGAAAAAATACGACAATTAATAGGTAAATCAGAAAATATCATTATTTTAACAAAATCCCAATATCTCTATTTTCTCACAAATAAAAGCATTCATTGGTATAAATGTGAAATATTGTAAAAACTCTATTTTTTAAAATATTCAATATTTAAACTAGTGATTTACGTTAATTCTTGATTGTTTTTAAAAAAATATTATTAATAAAGAAGGTTAAATATCTATATTCACTTTGATATGGAATAAATAAATATTTGAATTCTTTATGATTTTACCAAAATAAAATTGAAGAATTTGGTAAAAGTAAAATCGATTTTGTTTGCCCATTATAACTATACCACCGAATTTAATTTTAAAATATATATTTATATGAACTCTAAAATCTATTATCATTTAAAAGAAAGCGTATTGGGCTTTACATAAGGAATAAGGAACTTTCAAATAATAATTCCGAATTTGGGTGTGAAGAAGAATTACTCGTTAAAAAAAATTTACGAAAATAAACCCGAATTAGAATTTCCAACAAGAATTATTGATTCCACATTTTTAAATTAAAAAATATATCACTAGTAATAAACATTATATGGAAATGGTATAAAATAGGAAGGATCCTGAATATTTTTTCAAGAAAAACTCAAAAAAAGTTAATCTATTCAAAAAAATTTTGTATAAAGTTGTGAAAAAAATACTGTACCAGAAAATAATCACGTACAAGATTATAATGAAAATATAAGAAAAATTTATGCAAAATTTCATTTATTTAAAATCAAATCCTTTTTTTTTTTAAGAATCAAACTTTTAAAATTATAGTCCACCCACTTATTAGAAGGATGATTGATGAAATCACACTTGTTCTACACACCACTCAATCGATTAAAAAACAAGAATAAAAATTATCATTTTCCAAACTCTAGCAAACCTTGATAAAACCCTCGATTATTTTTCAAAAAAAGTTGATCAACTTATGTTATCAAACAATTAATTGAGTATTCTCTAGAGCACCCCACTTTGATGAACTTTAGGTAGGTTTATTACTAATCTCATAAAAAAATTTGGAAATTTAAAAAAAGTATTTGATTAAAAATAAAAGAAATTAAACAACAATTTTCCTAATATTCACAATTAACAATCTTGACAGGTATTATTTTCATTTCCAGGTATTTTTTTCACTCCTTACTTTAAAATAAAAAAAAAATTCATGGTTAAAATATACAGATTATTTACCACTCTAATTAAGCAAGAATGAAAAAAAAAAAAAAAAAAAACAATTAAAAAAATGGAAAATGTTTTTTACTTTTCTTATATCATTTTTATTTGGTGATCATGAAATTTTTATTTTTTAAATTTAATAAAAAGAGAAGAAAAACTTTTTTTATTTTTATTAAGAAGAAAATTAGTCTTGGTTAAAATTTGTAAGTTCATAGGAGAAATCTATTTTTAAGATTTTTTTTTAAGGAACAGTTTTTTTTAATCAACCCCAATTTTTCTTTTTTTTGAAATTTTAAGATCAGAAATTCCACTTGACGAAACAAATTATATTTTCCAGACGCCATACCATTCATTGAGGTCAATGGTACCATCGTTATTTGTATCGTATTTAGCAATGAATTTCTTGGCACCTTCTTCACCACATTTGAATCCTTCCTTGAGTTCTTCTAAATCGATTTTACCATCGTTATTCTTGTCAAGTTTTCTGAAATCTTCTGTAACTTTCCATTTGTAGAATTCTTTAAAGTCGAGTTTTCCGTCGCTGTTGACGTCGAATTCCTTAAAGATCTTGGTAACTGCATCTTCTTCTAATTTGTAACCGGTTTTAAGTTCTTCGGGTTGTAAGAATCCGTCATTGTTGGTATCGTAGTGGTTGAATTCGTTTTGAAGGAAGACATCATGTTTCCAGTGTTTGAATTCATGGAATTGAAGTGAACCATCCTTGTTCTCATCATATTTAGCAATAACCTTCTTGGCAGCTTCTTCGTCAAGGCTATATCCTTCCATAATTTCATTTAATTCTAATTTGTTGTTATTGTTGCTATCAAAAAGAGCAAATTCTCTTTTGAGCATCATATATTTGAATTCATAAAAGTCCAATTTTCCGTCCTTGTTTCGGTCAAATTCTTCAAAGATCTTGGTAACTTCTTCTTCTTCGATTTCCAATCCTTTTTTAAGTTCTTCAGGTTGGATGAATCCGTCCTTGTTGGTGTCGTATTTTTCAAATTGTTCGTGGATGTTCATAGTATTAGAAGGTTATTTGTTGAGAGTAGAGATAAGAAAAAAAAATGAGAAAAACTTTGGATTTTTCTCTTTTTACGAATTTTTTTTTTTTAAAAGAAAAAGGAGAAAAAAAATTTTTGATCAAAATTAAAGATTAATGACAATTTTGAGGTTGGTGTTGTCAGAAAACTGGTGAAATTTTATGGCTTTGAACACATTATTTTAGTTTTTTTCGAAAAATTGTTTTTGTCAATTTTAGGAATGATTTTTTGACTGAATAAAAAGATTTTTAGCCCAATTGAAGCTCTTCAAAACTTTTTGAGTTTTAAGTTACATTCCAATAAAACTCGTTTTATAAATAAGGGAAAAATCGAATTTAAAAAACCACTATCAATCAATTTAGATGTGTTTTCATTGGTTTTTTCATCTCATTGATTTCGAACATATAAATTTTTTTTCTTACTTCATTTTTAATTGAATCATGATGGTGAATCATCTAAATTTATTGAATGAATTTGATCAAGTCCAAAAATTCGACAACTGAAGTTATTTAAAATACCTTGTCTATTGATCTACTAAGAAAATAATTATTTTGTTTGATTTGTCACATTTACAACTACCTGAAAAACTAAAAGTTTACTGAGTGGACCTTTTTTTGAATTTTCTTCTTTCAAATGATAGGAATGAAAAAAGAGTTAATACCAGAACTTAACCAATTAAAAAAAGAAAAAATTCTTTAAAAATCTTCGTTTTTTCAAAATGAAACTTAACTCTTTTATTTCTGAATCGAAGAGTAAGAAGATTTTTTAGATCCACAAACTGATAAATACAGTTTTGGTCTCAGATTGAATAGAGCCTTTCTGATGTTTAAAATTCAGATTTTTATCTGTGTTCATCTTAAAGGTTGGTACTCAAATAATTTTCTCGGTACAAGAAAGAAATGGCTACTTAACTCTGTGAACTCTTTTATAACAGTTTTAGAAAACTTATTTCTCACTTTTTAAAATGAATTTATTACCCGAAATTAAATTGTTATAAACCTGTTCGCTAATTGCCACTTTGTAGGTAACTTTTCATTTCATTCATCGAAAAGGTACTAAAACAAAATCAGAAGAGATAGATTTTTAATCATTTTTAAGGTTTTTGAAGCAAGACTTAAATACTCTATACATCACCTTTTTGAAACATAGAACAATTTTACAGAGAAAAGAAGAAAAAAATGGAATTGAAGTATTTTACTTTTTATGATTAAAAATCAAAATTGCAAGATTTTAGCTTTTTGTGATAGTACCAATCTATTTCTTGAGGGTTATCTCACAAAAAATTTCATAATTTTTCTTTTATATGTCACAGTCGGTATAACTTTTAAGGAACAAACAATATAAAAAATTATATCAAAAAAACCTTCAAATTACATTGATCAAAAAAACCCCTTTCATATTCCTTTATTCTATATTTCAAAATAAAATATAGACTTTCTTTGCTTCTATTGCTCCATTGCAACATCTAATCTGCTATCCAATAATATATATACATTCAAACCAATTTTGAAAGTAAATTACATGATGTTTTCATTAAATATGAAATTAGAAATGAAATTTGTTTGAAGTTTATTGTAATATTCTCAATTTTTTTGAAATTTTTTGTTATTTAGATGATAATAAAAAGCTCTCAAAAATCCTTAACTCTATTTTTTGAGAAAACATTTCTCTATTTAATCTTTTATTTTTATTTTACTTTTTTAATAATAAAACTTTAAGGACGACTTTTGCAATTGAAATTAAAACAATTTGCACTATTATCACGATTTGGCGGTTGGTAATTGTCATAAATATTTCTTCATTAAGATCTAAGTCGGAAAAAATGCATTTTTTTAGACAATGTATATCAGGACTTGTATATCTCGAAATGAAAAAGAAGGTTGGTCAAAAACAACTTTTTCTGAAAATTTCTTTGAAACCAAAGTGAAAAACCGTGAAGTATTACCGATAAGTTTTTATTATTTATTTTGATATTTGAGTAAAGTTAATTGGGTTTGTTATTTTCACCGAAGATGTCAAAGTTGAGAAAAATAGCAAAAAATGTTGATATTAATCCGTACTATTTTTAACTTAGGTTAATATTTGCAAAAAGACTGACAAATTCTTTGACGTTGAATAGAATTTCAACAAAAACATTATTTCCTGAAAAGAAATATCAATTTATACTATTAAGATCAAAAACATTTTTTTTTTGATAAAAAAACTGATTAAATTTTCCAATTTCATTTTCCTTTTGATAGTTGGATGTAAAATCCATATAAAAACTTTACCACAAAACAACAACCCAATTTTGTTCAAAACTAACATTATGTTTTGAAAGAAACGATACAAACAAAAAAAATATTACACCAAACTAAATCAAATATTTTATGTATTTCTTCATGGAGATTCTGATCAAAAATTAAATTGAGTAAATAACATCCTTAAAAATCGTTGTTAGGAAGTTCAATTCAATTTAAGAAAAAACAAAAAAATCAAAAAACAACAAATGGAAAGAGAAAAATACAATTTCATGGTAAGAATTGTTTTGATTTCTGAGTAGATTGGGATAATTCAATGTAACTCAAGTGTCAAAAACCACAAGCAATGTGATCTTCAAAAGGTTGAGTTGTTTGTCCAAAGTGTTTAAATTGATCTTTATTTTGTACACAAGAAAAATGTAATCATTTTTCTTTTTCATTTTAATGTTTCTTAATAATAAAATTTAAGTTTAAGGGATTAGATCCAAACAAGGAGAAACCTAAGATCAAAGTATTTTATTATTGAATGTAACAAAATTAGTTATCAATGTTTTAAACACATCTAAAAAATCGGTTTACCAAGTAGTAATATTTGTTGATCTCATAAAATTAAAAACATTATTGTACATGTAAAAAACCCAACAATTTTAGATAAACAATCTAAATTTCACCACAAATTTAAAAGTTGAATTATCAATATTCAGACTACAAAGTTGAAAAATATCTTTCTTAAATCTGTCTTGAAATATAAATTAGTTGCAAATAAATTCCATTTTTTTTTTCAATAATTAAATAATTAAATTATCGATTTTTTTGACAAATTATTTCAGAAAAATTGGAAATATATTGATATTACAATAAGCCTTATTGAAAAGGAAAGAAAACTAATCAGCCTTAGGGCTTTTATGTTGATGATTATTGAGTTAATCCTTAAAATTAAAAAATTTAAAAAATTGTTACTTTTGGAAGTTCTAAATATTAATTATTAAATATCGAAATATTATTATATTGGAGTTTCTATTTTTAGATTTGGAAAAGTATTTAAAAAAAAAATTACCAAAATGAAAATTTTTAATAGTAATCCTTAGTAAAAAATGTTATAATTTATTGTAAAATAAGAATTATAATAGATTTATTAGAGTCACCAAAAACTATTTAAGCCATGTCGAACTAATATCATTATTACATAATTACAACATACTTTGATTAAAGAGAAATATAGGGCGAGGCTAATCTGTCAAGTATCTAAAAATTTCTTTTTCATATTATATTCAAAATTACCCATAAAATGATTTTTAGACACTAATTTTAGAACATTATGATGAGTCTAACTTCATATTTTTAAATGAAATTCGATCAAAAGGATCTGACACAAATTTGTAAATTGCCAACTAGTTCTTAAGACACTAATACCGTATTTACTTTTTCTTTTTTATTTGTTACTTACCCATTTTAATATTTAGGTCTGCTAGAAAAAAGAAACACATTTTTATTTTAAAACACTGATTAAGGAATATTCGAATTTTATGCTCTGTGGGGGTTGTAAAAAAAATACTATAAACAGAAAAAAAGCTTTAAAAGACAACAGATTGAGGAAAAGTCAAAATATTGAAATTTTTGTGATTTTTTAGAAATTGCTTGAAAATCATTTATTGATCCAAAAACTTTTTGATTTTCCCGAACAAAACAAGGCAAAACATAACCGCTATTTTTTTTGATATTAAGAAAATGCAACCCCACGTCCTTTTCAAGTATATTTATACTCTCTCCCTACACTCTAACATACTTGAAAAGAAAGCGGAGTGACATTTTCCTAATGAAATTTTTTTCTTCAAAATTTGTTGAGAATAATTTGGATTTGATGAAGGAAAATTGTTTTTTGCCCAACTCAAAATTTTGCAAAAAAAACCTAAAATTTTAGGGTTAGCAAGATCCTTGAGATCAAGTTTCTTTTAACTCTATAAATATGTTACTAGGTGGAAAAATAGTATTCACTAAACATAAAATTCGACTAATCCTTAAACGTTTCTAATCGTGTTAGTATGAAATTAGTAATGTTCATCTTTTACTAATTTTTTTTCTCTCATTATTTATCTACATTTTAGTCATTTGTATGGTTCAAGTAAACATTGTTAGCAACAGGTTTTTGTGAAACATTTTTTTTTTAAATCACAAAGTAGGCAAATTAGTAGATTTTTCTTTTTCTCTGAATAAATTATTAAGTAACTTTTT
This sequence comes from Anaeramoeba flamelloides, assembly GCA_027625915.1. NCBI lineage: Eukaryota > Anaeramoebidae > Anaeramoeba > Anaeramoeba flamelloides. Next base: position 1,037,068 of record JANTQA010000032.1, on the reverse strand, counting down.
GATCAAAGTCGGAATTATTGTAATAGAGGGATTCCGTTATGTTCTCTATTAAGTACTGTTGGAAATAAATCACTAATTGGATTCCTTCAATTACTGGCTATTTTTAGCTATTTCTTTTTTTTTTCACAAAAAAAAATTACTCTAATTTTTTCAATCTGAACAAAGGAAAATTCCTTCTGTTTTGGTACAACACAATCGACCACAAGTGTAAACATGGTTTCCCGCTTTATTGAGTTTTTATGATAAAAAAAGATTTGTAGAATGAACTACTTATGTCACATTTCATGCAAAGAACAATAAAAAACTTCAATTAAAAACAAGTATTTTGAGTAAGTCTCTTCTGATTTAATTAAAGAATAACTTTGATTGATTATAAAATAGATTTCAAAAAAAAATAATAAAACTCTAATTTTAAAAATGTTCAGACGGAGTTATTCTTTAATTAAATCAGACGAGGCTTACTCAAAATACTTGTTTTTAATTGAAGTTTTTTATTGTTCTTCGGATGGAATATGACATATCTAGTTTCATCCAAAAATCATTTTTTCTCAAAAAAAAACTCTAAAAATGGAAACATCACATTAACACTAGTGAAACCCTCTCTTTTTAAAAAAAAATCATTTTCCTATATTTAATGAATTTTTTTTACAATACTTTAATTTTATCCCGCCTTTTTGTGAAATAATAAACTTTTTTTTTTAGGTTATATTAAAGACGGTATTTGGTTGAATAAAAATATAATTCAGAAGAAAGGTTAGAATAATGTGAAAAAGATGCTGAAGAGCGAGGATAAAGTAGGCCTTTGTACAAAATGTCGAGAAGAAAGGAATTCTTTAATAAACCGGTGTTTGTTTGTTTTGATAATAGTGTGAAAATTTGATCATTTTCAACGAATCACAAATTCTTAACAAATCCTTTGATTCTTTTATATTTAAAAGCGAAAAAGAGATCGTTACAAAAAAAAAAAATAATAATGAAAAATTCAGATTTTTGAAAAAAAGAAATCTTCGAAATCACAGAAACCACAGAGCACCCATCATTTTTTCAGGAAAATTGAACTATCATGTTTCTCTGAATCAAAAACATTCAAAAAATGATGGGTACACTTTGATTTTCGTGGTCTTTTTTTCTAAAAAAGCTAATATTCTCTAAATTAACATTACCAATTCCTCTTCATTTTATTAATCTAAACTAATTGGATTCTCTTTCGAAAATATTTTGGTCAAAAAAAAAAAAAGGTTAATGTGGCTTTTTGTGATTACTGTGATTTTTGTATATTCTGTAATTTGTCAAATTTGAAATTTTCATTTTTTTTAGTCTTTCAAACAAATCCCTTAAAAGAAAAAAAATACAAAACAAACAATTGCTCAAAAGTAGAAATAACAATTTGTTTATATTGATTACAATTTTATTTAAAAATAAACCGAACTTGAGGATACTGTTTACGTTATACATTTGTCCAATTATTATTAATTTTTTTTTGTGATTAAATTCGCTTTAAAATTTAAACTGTTCAAAAATGGAGGGAAAATTTTTAAATAATTTGTATTTAAGAAACTTTTTGTTTGTTTTTCTTCAAAAATGCCCTTGATCGAGAATAAAATTGAAATCTTTAACCATTAAGATTATCCTTGCATATATTTTATATTTTAGATTGTGCTATTTGTTTTTAGCATATTTTCATTTTCTGGCAATTGAAATTAGGAAATTATTTGTATAGAAATATGTTCTTTTTTTGCAAGGATTATGATATTCAGTAATGTTTCATATTATTTTCGTAAATGATCTTATTTACGAATTTGATTTCTAATATATTTAATGTTGAAAATATGAATCTTTTAATAATTTTTAAATTCTCATAAGAGAAAAGTGTTTGTTTAGTGTGGTGCATATTTTCCATTTTTTAGCAAATTAATAAATTCCAACATAACTTTCATCATATGTCTTTTTTTTTTTTTGAATCCATATATTTTTCGAACATATCCGTAAAATTGAATTTTATCTTTTTGAAAAAAGTAGAATTTTTTTTTTTTATTATCATTATTAACTTTTTTATCATTTTCTTTTTTTTTTTTATCATTATTATAATTTTTCTCAAGAATCAATTTTCGAAACACTATTATTTAATATTAAATAATAAAAACAATTCATTAATGTATACAGATAAATAAATATATACATATATATTGTCGTACCACATATTATCATTGCTTTTTTTTTTTTTTTTTTTGAAAATCTTTTATTAAATTGGTGTTATCTATTAATATCAATTTAAAATTAATATGCCATTGAATTATTATTATTATAATTTCTTGATTATATTTAAAAAAAAATGTTATATTTAAATATCATTAATATTATTCTTGATTTTTTTTTTATAAAAATTATGACTCATTTATATTATGTTTGAAGCTTTGCAAATTCCATAACAATAATAAAGTATCACTTATTATAAATTAATGTTCTTTTTCCATTTTTATCTTGAGCATTTATTTCTTTATTTTTTTTGGTCTTGAAAAACCATATTTGTTGATTTATTAACCAAATTATTATCGTTGCATTATTATTTTTATTCATCCATTTTCACAATGATTTTATTCATATCAACTAGCCCATTTTCTTGATTTTATTCATAATAACTAGCCCATTTTCTTGGTTTTATTCATATTAACTAGCCCATTTTATTGATTTTATTCATATTAACTATCCCATTTTATTGATTTTATTTATATTAAATTGATCATTTTATTGATTTCAAAAAATGGAAAGTTATCCAAATTAAAGTTTGAAGATCGAATAAGCAAGCATAGATATTTAATTGATTTATTTTAAAATCAATATTAGATGGGTAATTTTCTGATAAAAAAAAAAAAAATTAATCTTCGTTTTGGTAAGAATTTTGATTAGCCATTGTATTGATCACAATATCGCCAACAACCCCATTATCCTCGCCTGAATCATCATCTTCAGTATAAAATTCATTTGTAAATCGATTTGGATCTGGGTATTGGGTATTTTGTTTAGTACAGCCAAAGATACACAAGAAGCAAAAAAAAACAATCATAAAGGTTGCCGAAATTGGAAGGAAAACAAAATTCCAATTAATTTGGGCATTGTATTGGATATTCAAGAGTAGTAATAGTTCAGTTATAAAAAAAGGCAACCCAAAGAAAAAGCAAATTGTAAAATAGGAAGACAATTTGATGCTGATGGGGTGATTACGAAAACAAGTTAAGCATACAACTATTAAGATTATTGGCAAACTGATTAAAAATATTTGAAAGCCAAAAATTGTTGCATATGAAATATCCCAACCAAAATCCAATTTTAATGTTAATAAAATGCCAGTAATTGTGAAAACAAAAAAATTAACTAAAAAGTAAATAGACATTGAACTTCTTATCAAACGCTCATTATTTTTTGCATAGTCACAATCTTCATCATTTTCAGATAAATTAGTTAAATTTGATTCTGTCAAATCATTTCGGTTAATTGTATTATTATTCTCATTATTATTATGCTCACTGCCATCATTGCCATTAACGTTACAATTGCCACTGCAGCTGTCACTATCAATATCGGTATCAATACCAAGATCAAGATCGATATCATCCTCATCAATTCCATTATTCTTAATATTATTGCTTTTACCGGATTTACTTTTTTCAAAAGTGTTATTATTATTAGATTGCGTTTTTTCATCAATTGAGCCATTACTGTCGTTTTCAAAATCAAGATTTTGATCTATATCTGGCATGGAAAGATTATCGCTAAATGAAAAATTATTTTTATCATTTTTGTCTTTTTCGTTTTCGTTGTAAAAAATCATAATACCAAAATAATAGCAAATCGGGATTGCGCCAACGGAAATCGGGCTTAGGGTCACAAAGAGATCCATTTCAAAAATCCCAGCCAATTTCAAATAAATTAGCAATAATAAAAAAAATATCGTTGATAAAATAGACAACATTAATTTTTCTTCATTGCCAGGTTCCGCAACGACTATAAAAGATAATAGCACGATCAAATATCCAATTGAAACGAAAGATGGCCCAAATACCCAAATCCAATCCGAAGACAATGCATTTTCTAATTTTAATCCTATTAAAAGCGGTAATAAACAAAAGATAAATAAATATAATGTCCCAAAGAGATAGCCATTAGACATTTTTTTAATTCGTTCATTTAATGTCAATTCAACTTTTTCTTGGTTTTCGTGCTTTTCGATTTCTTGCTTCAAAGTTTGGTATTTGTTCACTTGTGAGAGAAAAAGATTTCTTGGGTGAAGTACTTTGGATTTATTTTGCTCTTTAAAATTTTGAACTTTTTCCCAACTATTATCAGAATCATATTGGATTTCATTACTATCATCACCATTATCATTGCCAGATCCTTTTTCATTTTCGTTTTTGGTTTCTTTTTCTTTTTGTTTTGATTTTTGTTTTGATTTTTGTTTTGATTTTTGATTTTGATTTTGATTTTGATTTTGATTTTTGTTTTGGTTTTGTTTTTCTTTTTCTTTTTCTTTTTCTTTTTCTTTTTCTTTTTCTTTTTCTTTTTCTTTTTCGTTTTCTTTTGTAGTTTTGTTCCTTGCTTTTTGTTTTTTTTTTCCTTTTTTCTTTCCAGTACAAGTCTGTTTTTGATACAAGCTCGTGGGTGCTTGTTTTTGATTAAGAAAAGACTTTACATCAAGGCCACCTGTAAAAATTGGATCACCAAAACGATCAATCCCCAAATTCCCAAAATTTAATAAATCAGAAACTTTCTCTCGTAAAAGAAGATTTTTCCATAACAAAGAGTCATTCGATATTTCTTGAAAACGGGTAGACACACAAGAACAGACACCAAAATAAAAAGGCCGATCCAAATAAGAGAAAATTTCATATATCACTTTTGTTTCAAACAATTGTTGGTTGATTTGTTTTTTTGTTTTTTTGTTTTTAAATTTAAAAGTGATTGATTTTACACGATTTGTTTGGGAACTTAATTAATTTTGCAAGAACAAACAAAAGGAAAAAAAATCAAAAAAAAATTTAAAGCTCAAAAAAAAAAAAGGTTTACATTCGTTAGGAAGAGAATCAAAACAGTTTTGAGATGAGTTGTTAATCCGACTTTTATTTTGTTGGTGGTTGATGGAATAATTAGGATCTCGTGTAAGTAGAGTTGATTGAAATTGAAAAACATCAAAAAGATCATCCATTCCTCATTCAACTTTTGACCAAACAGTGCTTCGATAAGGAAGATACTTTTTTATTTATTAATTAGTTGATAAAAATAAAATAAAACAACAGTTTAATTGGCAAACAAACAAAAAAAAATAAAAGAAATCATTCAAAGGATTTCTCCATTCTCACATTTTTGATTTAGAAAATAAATTTTCCGTTTTCTATTCAGTAATGTGAGAGTGTTCTTGGTTTTAAAGAACAAAACACGTTTGTCAAGACTATCTTTAACCAGAAATATTAAATCTTTTTTGTTTTTCTGAATTAAAAGGAAGAGTAATTTTTTAGAAGTTTTCTCGAAAATATTAAATACCAAGATCTGTTTTTTGCTTTGAAAATACCATTAAGTCTGTTAGTACGGCAAAGAATCTTGAAATAGTCCATTCTTAAGAACTTAGAATAAGTTTAATATCAACTAATACTTCTTTTAATAACCCCTTTTTCAGAAATTTCATCGACAAAAACTTCCAAATTTAATTTATTGCTTTTATCATTTTTAAAAGAGTAATCAAATAATTTTTGCTCTTTTGTGTTGAAAATGAAAATTGTTCAATAGAATTAAATTGAAATGAAAATGTTTAATATTTGTGTAAATTAGTTATTTGTTTAAGTTGCTCTTTTACTTTTTATAAAAAAATACTCAATTTTTAAGGGATTATTGTAAATAGAATATTTACCCAAATTTAAATATTGCAATATTAATATTTTTATCTGGAATTATTTTTTTCCAAACAAAAGAATATAATATAAAACAAAAAACATCTCGTAGTCAAAAATAATGAAACTAGTTGAACAAATTCTTCTATTACAAATTAGTTGAAATTTACCCAAAAATTGTTGATTTATCAAATAACCAGATACGATCATCTAAGGATTTGTGATAATTCCATTTAACAAACCCATTATAATCCTTTTATCAATCCTTGGAATAAATTTTCTAAATATAACCCAAATAGATTATGGAATTGTAATAAAGGAAATGAAAACAAAACTCAAAAATGTAAAATGAGTTAAAAAGTTTTTTAAATTCAAAATTATTTCCAAATCACATATAAAAATAAGTATTGATATCCATTCAGCTTTTGTAATTATTCACATTTTTTTGAATCTTAATTTATATTCATTAAAATATTTCCAAAAAATGAAAAAAAAAAAAAAATATCCTTTTTTTGGAGAAAACTATGTACTTCACATAACAATAAAAATGGGGATATACAGTCAGTTCCACTTTTAAGGCACAAACTTCAACGAAATTTAAGGAACAATTAAAATCTCAAATTAAGGCATGGAATTCAAATTCTAGTAAAATAATTTGGAAAAATAAAAATCCAAAATTTGTGCCTTAATTTGAGATTTTTATTTGCCTTAAATTTTGTTGAAAGTTTGTACCTTAAAACCGGAATGTACGGTATGGAAAATAATCAAACATTTTTATTTAACCTTAAAATATACTTACAGTCTTTTTATTCTATTGGAATTTTGTAGAAACTAACCCTCTTTTAGAAAAAAAAATGTATTAAAAAGTAAAAAATAGAAAGCAATTTTCACAAAAAAAAAAATATCTATCAAATCTAGATCAAAAAGTTTAATCTCTTTTAAACAAGTAATATATTACTAATAAAAAAATTAAATAATTATTGACTATAACTGAGTGTATACTATTATTAGAATCAAATATATTTATGAATATTACTTTTAAGAAGATATTGTTTAATAAATTTACCCCCCCCATATTTAAAAATACCTTTTAATGTATTATTCTTTCAAGTTAATTTTTTTCTTATTTTTGATAGATTTTCCTTTTTTTTATGCATAATGTTACAAATAAAAAAACATATTTTACTTTTTTTCCCACATAGTTTATTATTTTTTTTTTTTTAAAATTTCAATTTTTTTCATTTTGGAAAACGTTGAAATATTCATGTTAATTGTATTTTATGAGGTGGATTTCTATCAATTTTTTTATTTTTTAATTTTTTGAATTTCTAATTTAAATATTAACTTTTTTTTTTAATTAACATATTTTGAATCATAAATACAGAAACAATTTACATTTTATTTTTCTATTTTTTTTTTTTTTTGTTATCAGTAGAGATTTTTAAAGTAATCGGTTTAAACTTAATCCCTATTAATTTGTCTAACTCCTGTTCATTGTAAAATATACTTCATTTCAAAGAATCAGAAATGAAATCCATGCTGAAGAATTATACAAAGGTGACAGCTGAAAATTTTTCATAGTCAAATTTCAAAACTGTCGTCAAAATAAAGCATACAAAAAAATTTAATGTGTGTTCCAAAATAAAAAGCGTGTTTTTTTTGTTATAGAAGACCAAAACATTAACCAATCAAAGAAACCGATAATAAACCCTAAAAAAATATGGTATTGGTTTCTTAAAGTTCTATTATTTAAAAAAAAAATTCAAAAAATGAAGGATCAAATTGAAGAATTTATCTCAAAAAATAGACTGAATTATTGAGAAAATTTTTATCATAAAAAAAAAAAAAATCAAAAAAACTGAGAATATTATGAAAAATTTCCAACTATTTGCATGAATAATTTAAATTTTACTGAAAATAACCAGACCTTTACTTTCAAAATTGTTTTGAACTTAGGTATACTATTTGGTAGTAGATTGGATGTTGCATTGGAACAAGAATAAAAAAAACCACGGATAATATTTTGAAACACGGATTAGAGTCTTTTATGCACGCATTATTTTGATCTCTGTACTGGTAGTTTTTTTTCAAAAAAGAAGTGTAATTTGACTACAATATTTTTGAAGGTAAGTAACTTCTTGAGTATTGGGTATATTAATTGTAAGTGGTAAGGTCCTTAAAAATAACAACAAATATTAAAAAATCCGATAATTACTCAAAACTTTTTTACAAATTCAATTCCTTTCATACTTTGAGCTTTAGTAAAAATGTCAATGTTTTTACCTTCAAAATTGATTTCATCTTTGGAATACAATGAAATACTGAATTAAAAGTTATTTTTAAAAAAGAAGAAGAAAAAAATCGCACAAGCTTAATTTGGAAACACAGTTTTTTAAAATCTTAATAGGATCTTTTTAACTACAAATATTAACAAAAACAATATTTTTAAACTAATTAATGAGTCACTCTTCTAAAATTGACTCTCTTTTAAATTCTCCATAATGACATATCCAAATCTAAACAAACAATTAACAATTTACTTTGAAAAAAGAACAAAAAAAAATTTTATTTTTTCACATTTAATTCTTAATCTACAATTCCTATTTTAAATGAATAAAAATAACAAGAATAATAATAACAAAAAAAATAAAAGTGAGATCTTAAAACTTCTTCCTTCTACTCTTGTAAGAGTATTAAAGAAATTGTCTTCAATCCGTTTGATCCATTTAGAAACAATCATTAAACAAGAGTTTGGGAACGAAATTATTGGGGTTATTGACGAGAAATTTGGATCACTACGATCATACCTATCTCAGCACCCTTTTTTTATGATTGACGTACGAAATTCGCTCCAGGTCTGGGTTCAATTAGATCAAAATAATCCCCTATTGATACAAGAATCAAAAGAAATAAAAAAAGATCAAAAACTTACAACCTTACCTGAACAAAACAAAAAACAAGATTTCTCTCTTGAAAAATCAAAAGAAAAAGAAAACAAAAAAGACCAAAAAAAAGAAAAACAACAAGAAAAAGAAAAACAACAAGAAAAAGAAAAACGTCAAGAAAAAGAAAAAGAAAAAGGAAAAGGACAAAACGAACAAAAAGTAAACAATAAAATTTCAGAAAGAAAGCAAATTGAATCAAACAACCAAAGGGGTGAGAGGGTCAATAATCTTAAATTCGACCCAAAATCTAAAACACAGAAATTCCATTTATGGGTCAAATCTAAATCATTCCGCAACCATGTTGAATTAATAGAGTTTATCGAAGCAATTTTATATTTGGAAGGCTCTTTTGACATTCAAGATTTTGAGAATTGTCTCCAGATTAGAAGAGAGGAAGAATGGGTAATTGAAAAAATACTGTCTATTTGGCCAACCTTTTCAGATTTTTTTTATCAATTTGCCTATGGAAGGATTAAATTTTTGAAAACAAAAATAATTTTAACAGAGAAAAGAAAAAAGGAAATCCAAAGAATCGAGAAAGTTAAATGGGAAAAATCAAAAAAAAAAATTAAATGGGGTGTGATGCACCCCACCCCACAGAGACGAAGAAATAACCCCAATTACCGAAATAACCAATTTAATAGACAAAACCAAAGGAATGGTAATAATAAATATGGAAACAATAATAACAGAAACAATAATTATAGAAACAATAATAACAGAAATAATAATTATCGAAACAGTAATTACAGAAACCAAAGAAGCAACCAAAGAAAGAGACAAAATAATAATAATAAAAATAGTAAGAATAATCAGGGTAATATCTCAAATTTGGATTTAGATCAACTACAAGAATATTATTCACAACAAGACGGATCAGCATTCTCCCAAATAAAATCTGAATTCAATGAAATATCAAACCGCAACGAGATGATTAAACTTCTTATTGTAAAAGCATTTCAAATTATAAGTGCACAGGAACAAAAAATCACCTCAATTGAAAATTCAATTAAACATTTAACAAAAAATAAAAAGTCACAAGATTGTAATTCAAAAAAGCCAAATAATGAAACAAACAATTAATTAAAAAAAAAAAAAAAAATTTGATTACAATAAAAATACATTTAAATTAATTTTTTTAATTTTATAAAGGATTTATAAAAATTGAATCCAATTTTTTCACTTGAGATTATTTTTTTTCATGGATTAAAAACTTTAAGGTATTCATTCAAGCCAAATATTCCTGGCTTTTCAACAAAAAAAAAAAATGTAATAAATTTTGCTTTTAGATGTTAAACAAGTATTGCTGGTTGAAAATTGCATTTTAAAAAGTATAAAAAAATACTATTTTGTCCCTATTAAAACTCTTCATAGAATATTCATTTAATTTCAAACATAAAAAGTACAAATTTACAATAATCTCAAAGTTTAAAAAATTTTTTTGATACACCTGATCTAACTACATTACAAATAAGAAAAACATCAAAGTAATTGATGTGTCTCTTGTAATTAAAATCAAAAATTTATGAATATTAACTTTTTCACTTCAATAGATATTAATGTCTTACTTTTCAATGATAGGAATGAATGATCTTTTAAGTTCTTTGATTTTTTTTCTTTCAAAATATAGATATCACTTTGTGTAAGAATGATGTATTTATCAAAAAAAAATTTCTTTTCGTGTGGCTGTTGAAATAATAGCATTCTTGATTAAAATTGTCTATGTAAGATTGATTAAATATATTATTGTGCACTCTAAAAAAATCACGTAATAAATAAGAAATAAGGTTTAATGATAAAAGAATCATTAGGGAAAATTTTAAAAAAATCTGAAATCAGAAATCTATCAAAATATTAAAAAAGAGGAAGAAAACTGTAAAAATTGATATTTAAATCAAATTTAAAATTAAATTTGATCTTTAATTATATTCATAATCTATACTTTTCTTAATAACCAATAAAATATCCAAAAATTGCTTCGAAAAAAATACAAAAATATATTAGTCGACTTGTTGAAAAAAAAAAAAAATCCAAAATCCACTGTTTGTGTTGGAAATGTTTCCTTAGATTTATCTTTTTACCGATGAAAAAATTCCCAGGGCATTTATATTTATATTTATATATATATATATATAGTCAGTTCCACTTTTAAGACTCAAACTTTCAAGTAAATTTTAGACTGAAAAAAATCTCAAATTATTGTACATTTTTTGGATTTTTTTTTACTAATTATTTTACTAGAATCAGATTTTATACTTTTATTTGAATTTTTTTATGCCTTAATTTTCATTCAAATTTTGTGTCTTAAAAGTGAAACTGATTGTAAAAACCTTACTTCATTTAGAATATAATTTTAAAAAAACCTAAATTTAATCAAAAAATTCTGGAAAAAATTTAAGAATTTATAGATTAAACTTTGAATTACTTTCTTTCTGTTATTTTCACAGATATTTCAACAAATGTTCTTTTGGTTTCAAACTTTCAATACTCCATGACACTCAAATAATCTTTTTCAGTAGTGTTGTCAGAATAAAAAAGTTTTAGAATAGTAAAATGTATCTACTTCCATCTCATTTCAAATTCTATGAATAAAAAATTCTATATAATATTGAGTAATTTACTTGAAATTTAGAAAATATAAATTAACTTGTAAATATTATTCAAATAAAATTAAATAATATTCGAAATCAAGAAAATTTTTTATAAATGTTTTTTATTATAAGTAAAAAATTTAAAAAATCTTTGAAATTTTTATTTTTCAATCTAAATTAATAGAGATATTGGAAATTAAATCTTGATCTATGCTCCCTTATTCAATAATATAGTTTATTTTATATCTTGATTTTAAAAAGTCAAAAATTATTAATATTAAATTCAAAAAAAAAAATCAATTGTTAATCTTGATCGATCTGTTGGCCAAATAATTTAAATTTTGAAAAAATTATCTGTTGATAAAAACTGTAAACATTTACAATGAAAAAAAATATTATATTTTTTTTAATGTTTAATTTATATATTTTTTTAAAATGATTTATAATCAAAAATATATATTGCCGTTGAATGATAATCAACAGATAAAACAAATTTTCTATGTGATATAAAAATATCTTGTGAAATGAATTAATTATTAAAAAAAATTTTGATTATTTTGGGTTGTTATGTATCAAATATTTTTTTTTCCAGTAAAAAATGATTTGTTTTAATCAGTAAAACTAGGAATTTTTTGGTGTTTATAGACAAAAATTTTTTGAAAAAATTTTCAAAAAAAAAAATTTTGTTTGACAAGATTTCGATTAAAAAATAATAAAATCACAAGAAAAACCTAGAAAAATTTTTAAAATGTTGAAAAATATTTGTTAGATATTTTTTATTGTGTTCTATACAATTTTTAATTATAAAATTTTCTTTTGAAGAAAATTATTTATAAATTCTATATATTAGAATCTTCTTATAACAATTCAAATTACAAATTATATTTCATATATAATTAGTATTATTTGATTTTACAAGGGGTATATGTATATATATATATATAGCCCAAATTAATTATCATGAATTATTTTTTTTTCATTATCAGTGATTTGTTCTATATCCATTTTTTTTTCCTTCCCCCCTTTAATTACTAAACCATTTTGTTTTTTCTTCTCATTATTATTTAAATTAATAAATTCCATGTGTTTGTTGTTAGATGATATTATATCTAGTTCATTATTTGTATTTCCAATTTGAAAAGGCATTTGTTCATTCGTCAAAAGTTTATTTTTTAACTGTTCAATTAAATTTATATCACATTGATTTTCGATTTTTTGAGATATTATATTGTTAAAAATGATAATTATATTTGAAAATCCCGATTTTATTAAAAGAATCCAACTAGGATTTGTTTGAATCATTTGTATTAAAATTTGGGGTATTCTTTTTGATGTTATCTTTGGATGAATGATTTGTGATTTGAAATCAATTTCTTTATAATATGCAAACAAAAAAGTTAATAATTTGTTTTTGAATGAAATATTTTTTTGTGATACAATGTTGATTATAAATTGAATAAAAAATTGGATTTCGGCTTGATTATAAAAAATATCTTGATTTATATTTAAAATTTTTAACAAAATTTCTAGAAATATATCCAAAATATTCTGATTAAATTCCATATTAATCAAAATATCTTTTTTACTTTGAATAATTTTTATTATTATTTTTAAATATTTCAAATAATTGGTGTTGTCAGTTTTAAAAATTGTACATAAATATAGAACTAAATAAAAATGATCAAAATTCTTAGTTTGATTTTTTTGAATTATCAAATCAATTATTTCGATGTATTCACAAGATTGTACATAATTGGGATAATATAACACTGATTTTTTTTGTAACATTTGGAAATTTTGTTGATGGTAATCTAATAAATCTTGTAAAATTGAATTAACATCAAGATTTTTAACATTTTCTAATAAAAATTTTGAATAAATTAAGATTTTTGTAATTATTTGATTACATTTAATATCAGAATCATATTTAATAAAATTAATAAATCTAAAAAATTTTTTTAATAATTGAATTATTTTTAAATATTTTTGTTCCTTATCATTTCCCCTTTTAATGGGAAGTAATATTGGGAATTGGTCATCAATTGTTTGGTTCTTTGTTTTTATTAATATCTGAGTGGAATTAATTAAGAAATCTAAAGTTTCTAATATATTTGAATAAATAAGCTTTTTTTTTAATTGCATAAAATTAATTTTGAGATTAGGATTTAATTGATCAATTTGATTATTTAAAAATTTAATGAGGATTAAATGACCATTGAATTTAAAAAAATGAAAAACATCTTCATTACTGTGAAAATATTCTTTCAAAAAATTCAATATAAAATATAAATCATTTTGTAGATAATTTAAAAATGAATATTTTTTTTTGGTATAAATATATTTTAAAAATTGAAATTTAAAATTTGAGTTGGTTTTTAATAAATGAAAAAATTCTAAAAATTGAATTCTATTTATTTTTTTCATATTATCTCTTTTTTTATCGTTTTCTACAATGTTATTATTATTATCTTCATATTCGTTACCAATATCATCACTATTGCCACTTCCGTTTGTATCAAAATCATAAGTTAAAAGGGAAATTAATTTAAATAATAACTTCAAAACTCTTTTTGAATTGCATAATTCTTGTAAAAAATTATCAGATTTTATTGATAAAATTTTCAAAATATTTAATAATGAAAAAAAATAATTTTGAAAAAATTTAGAAAATTCATTTATTTGAATGTTTTTTTTTAAACTATATTTTAAAAAAATATTATGGTCATTTTCAAAATTTTCAATTTGATCGATTAAATTTGGAAAAATATTTATACAACTAGAAAAAAAGATCACCATTTCTTTGATGTTATAGTCTTTATCTATTTGATATTTCTGAATTTTCTGAAATAATATTAAAAAATTATTGAAATTTGTTGAAAGAATTTCATAGAATTTTTTTTTTAATGATTCGTTATGATTTACTTGCTTAATAAAAAATGTTAATAATTGAAAATAATTCATATAATTAAATTTTGTTTTTTGTAATGGCGATTGCTTATTTTTATTAAAATAATTAAAAGTTTTTAATCTTTTCTTAGTTGAAAAAAATAAAGATTGTTTTTGTCTTATCGATAATTTAGATTCTTCTTCACTCGATTCACTTAACATTTCCTCTTTATCTTGGGGAATCATTAAATTTTGATAAAATAATAAATTGAAATCATTTATTTTTAATAATATTTTTTTAAAATATGTTAATAAAATTGTTTCATTTTGAAGAATAATTTCTGTATGATTATTATTATTATTATTATTATTATTATTATTATTATTATTATTATTATTATTATTATTATTATTATTATTATTATTATTATTATTATTATTATTACCACAATTAGTAGTATTATTACCAACTAGATATTTTATTGTTTGTTTTAATATGTTTAATGATAATAAACGAATTTTTGAAGAATTATTTGATAACAAAAATGAATTTATCCATTTTTTTTTAATAAGAAATAAAAAGTTAGATGAAAAATAATTAAAATCCTTTAAAAAATAAAGTAATTCATTTAAAATTTCTTTATTTTTTTTATCATTTTTGCTATCAACTACGATTTTGATTATTTGTTTTGCAGCTGTGTTTAATTTTTTATTCAGTTTTTCGGGAATAATCCAATAATAAATCTTATTATTATTTTTAATTATATTATCTTGAATTAAATTAAAAGAATTAAAGATGGAAGTCAAACAAGAAAATATATCAGAAATTTGATTTTCTTGACAGATAGCCAAATAATTAATATATAAATTTAAAAACTTATCAATTAATTTTGGGTTTATATTAATAACAATTTCAATTATATCTGTAATTTTATCCAGATTTTTAATGAAAAAATTTGTTTCAAACAGCATGTATTTATCTATTGAAGATAATTCATTTTCAAAGGGGGATTTATTTATAACCTGAAGTGTCAATTGTAACATTGAAAGATTCAATTCAATTTCTGAATTGTTTATATATGTTGATAATACGGGGGTTATGATTGTTGATGCTGTTGATATTGCCAAATTTGAATTATTAATGAATCTATTTAAAGGGGAAAATTCTTGTAAATGGAAATGAATTAATAATGGTAAAAAGCCTATTTTCAATAGAATACTTTGAATGACAGAATTAAAAGAAACAACTTTAAATAAAAATTGGAAATAATATCTATAATTTTTATAATACCTATTAATCTCTGGTAAATATTCAATTATTTTGAATAGAAATTTGATAATAATTGAAGATATTTGTAATTTTTCTAAGATTGTTTTATTTTTAAAATTAAATAAAAAACTCTCAAGTTTAATATTAAAAACATTTTTAAAATTGTTCTGGTTATTGTTATTGTTTAAGTCATTATTCTCATTATTTTTATAGAAAATATTATTATTACAACAATTTTTCTCATCATCCCTATTCTTCTTCTTCAATAGATATGATTGAATAATATTTATTTCCTTCATTAAAATTCCATTCTTCAATTCATCTTCAAAAATATTAGAAAAAATTGTTAATAAAATCCGAATGTATTCAGTTTTTAAAGTAGGGTTTTTTAATTTCCAAAGAATATCATCAAAGAGTGAATTTGTTGAAGAACAAATTTCTTCAATAAGCCAGTATCTTAGGTTTATATTGGTATTTAATTTGCCCTTTAAATATTCAATCCAGTTTTCAATGGATTTTTGGGAAGATGTAGAATTCAAAATCTTAATGGCATATTGGATCAATATTTTAGTTGAAAGTAATTGCAATTCTTGGATTTTTTCTAGTTTGGTATTTTTCATCCTTAAATCAAATATGGAATCATGGAACATTGTTAAAAAATGGTAATAATTAGGGCTTTGAATTTTATTTTGAATAAAATAATTGCTATTTTCAATAATTTTTTTTTGAAAGATTGCTTTTATTGATTTTGAAAATTTTTTTATAAAATGATAATTATTATTAATGTTTATATTTTGTTGCTTACATTTATTTTGATCATTATCATCATTTTTATTTAACTTTAGATGGCTTGATCGTTGATAAAATAAGATATAAGCATTATAACTTTTGTTTTGAATTGTGCTCTTATGATAATTGTTATGATTATGGTATTGGTAGGTTTTTTTATTTGGGATCCGACCGCCAAAGCATTCTTCAGGAATATTTATTGAATCGAATCTTGTTACCCTATAATCATCAAATTTATACCATTTTTTTTTTACATTGCGAATCCTTTCCCCATTTCTGGTTTCTCGTTCTTTAATGATTGAGTAATAATGACCAAATTGTGCAGATCCAAAATGTTCAATAATACCAACTAGATCATACTCATAGCATTTATTTGGGATTTTGTCATCATCAATATTTTGAATTTCTTGGTTTTGTGACTTTTCATCCAGAATGCCCTCCTTTGTGTATTTGTACATATTTAACTTCATTGGGAAATCATATTTTTCATTTACCTTATATCTTTGCATCGTATTCATATTGAATTCAAATCTTTTTAAATGTAAGATTAAATTCTCAGGCAAAGTATGGAAACAACTTCTTTTTAAGGCATCTATTTTTTTACCGAATTTTTCCGAATAATATTGATTATCGCCAACTAACTTATCACCTTGGATGTAATGATCCAAACTTTCATAAATATTTTTTTTTTTAATTATATCTAATGAAATTGTATAAAAATTTTCAATTCTTTCAGAAAGATTTTCTTCCGAATCTAAAGAAATGATTTGGTTAACTATTTTGCCTGAAAATATTTTTTTAAACTTGTTTTTATTTTTGTCTAAAATTAGATGATCTTCAATTTTATTAAACAAAATATTTAAAAACTCATGAACGTCTTGTTGAATTGATGTATTAATTGGATTATTATCATAATCAAGAAAAGAATTACAAAAATTCGAAGTATCAATTGCATATCTTTCATTTAGGGATAACTCACAAAAAATTTTTTGTAATTCTAAAAAAAAATCCTCTTTTTTTCTTTGAATACTTTTTTTGAAAATTTTTAATTCTTTTTCTTTTTTAGTATATTTTTCTTTCTCTATTTCGCCCTTATTAAAAGTTTTATCCCTTTTGTTTTGATTTTCATTTTCATTTTCATTTTCATTTTCATTTAATTGGTCACATTCTTCAATTGTGAAAATGAATTTTCTAAATTTTGGTGAATTGAATAATATTTGAATTAAAGAATTTAAATAACATGTTGCACCCAAATTATATAATCCTAAGTAATTGATATTGGTATATTGAAATTGCCGTGAATTTTTATCCAAACTTCTATTATTAAGATGGCTATTGTGACTGGTCATACTATTATTTTTTTGAAAATTATATAATAGATTCGATAAAATAAAAGAATTCTGGTAATTATTTTGAACCAATAGTGTTAACAAGTGGAAAATATACTTTGTTGATTTTTCAGTTTTACACTTTGGTAAAAAAGATTTTTTTAGATTAATTTTTGTATTTTTAGAAGGCACGTTAAAGAGACGTTTTTGAAATAAATATTCAATTAATTTTAATTTTGATACTTTAGATTTTAAAAAAGGTTTATTCTCAAGTAAAATGATTAAAATATTAATAAATCCTAGAAAATTTTTTTCAGAATTATCAAATTTAAAAATATTAATTTTTTGAACATTAACATCATAATTTATTTTTTCTATTTTTATATCATTTTTGGAATGAATTTCTTCCTTTAAATCATCACTTATAATTATATTTATTATCGTTTCGAATAGTTTTTCAACGTTAAAAGAATCCATATTCATATTATTATTATTATTATTATTATTATTATTATTATTATTATTATTATTATTATTATTATTATTATTATTATTATTATTAGAATTAGAATTAGACTTTTGAAAACCTTGGTAAATTAGTATATATAATATTTTTAAAAATCCACTAATATAATAGTTTTTTTCCTTAATTAATTTATCATTTTCAAATATTTTTAAAATGATTATTTTTTCATTATTAACAATTAAATCCTTTTTAGAAAACATTTTTTTATTTAATTTATAAAAAATATTTAAAAAAATATTTAATAAAAATTCATTAAAAATAAAATCATTTTTAATAATTTTCATTAATAAGGATTGTAACAAAGCAATAATTGAAATTGATAATGGAAAATTGATAATCAGATGCTTTAATAAAGATTTAAATCTTATAAATTTGAAAATTATTGCTTTCCATTTCCATTCCGGGTTAGAAAACCCAGATATTAATAAAAT
Organism: Anaeramoeba flamelloides; assembly: GCA_027625915.1. Lineage (NCBI taxonomy): Eukaryota > Anaeramoebidae > Anaeramoeba > Anaeramoeba flamelloides. The sequence goes on along the minus strand of JANTQA010000032.1, from coordinate 1,018,423 downwards.
TAAAGAATCTTTAATAATTTGAAGATGTATGGGGATATATTTTTTATTGGCATCCTGACTTGCCTTCAACAAAATCTCAAATAAAACCTTTAAAAATTTATTTGAATCTATTTTGTTTTTTTCAAAAATTTTCCAATTATAATCATATTTAGAATTGGATTTATTATTTATATTTTGTGTTGATTTTTCTAAAGGCATTTGCTTTTCAGTGACTTTATCAAGTAAATTATTTTTTATCAATCTTAAAATGGTTGAAATGGCTTCTTTGGAGATTGGATTATTAAAAGAATTTTGAATGAGATTTATTAATAAGTGTATTAAATAATTAATCCCGCCATGTCCAACAAAATATTCAATCCAATTGTTAATTTCATATTCAAATGTTTTAAACAATTTTTCTAGAATTTGAATTTTGTATACCAATTGATTAATCGATTTTAGATTTAAAAATAATTCCCAATTTATAATTTCTTCATTATTTTCTTGAAAATTAAAGAACAGGGTTTCAAATTCATTATAAATATCTAGGTTTGTTGGCATTAACACCAATAATTTCCAGATTTTATTACCAATAATTTCATTATTCTTTTCAAGCAAACCAAATAAAATTGTGAAAAATTTTGTTAAAATATAACTTGGAAGACACTTATTATTTAATTTCCCCCCTTCATTATTGATCGAATATTCCCCGCCCGCGGTGTTTTGTATTTGGTTGTTTCTTTGTTCCTGCTTTTGATGTTGGTTTTGGTATTGATTTTGATTTTGATTTTGATTTTGGTTTTGGTTTTGGTAATTATAATAATAATCTTCGATTCTAATTTTTGATCCGTCATATAAACATATTTCATTTAAAGTTTTCTTTAATTGGTGATCAATATGATAAGAATTTAAATAACATAACCTAAATTCATTTATTTTTTTCATAATAATTTTTGAAATGTTTAATTTCAATTCTTTAATGGTATCATTGGCATCAATATTAATTTTATAAACATTATTGGGAGGTAATTTAGAATCCGAAGTAAAATCCGTAACAATAATTTGAATGGGAAAATTTTTAATAGATTCACCATGTCGTTGGAATTTAAATTTATCTAAACTATATCCCTTTTCACAAAATTGGATAAATTGGAAAAGAATTTCTAAACAATTTAATATTATTTTGGCTGATTTATCAGTATTATCGTGAATTTGTCGAATATAGTTAAAACATCTTCTAATTAATAGGTATCTCTTTTTTTGAATATTTTTTTGTGAAAAATTCGTCGAAAAATTCTGGTATTGAATCAAGTATTTGATTGAAATTTTAGCTATATCTTCATTGTCGTTGTGTAAACAAATTTTCCAAAGTATATCTAATCCCAGAATTTTTGAATTATCTAATTGATTAACAACAAAATTTTTGATCCCTCCTTCAATGTTTTTTGCCTTTTTATTTAATAAATAATTAATTTGCTTATAAAATTGGAATGATATTTTTGAATGCTTATTGATAGGATATTTAGAAATTTCATAAAATATTTGAGATAAAAGTTTTCTTTCTTTAATATTTTTCTTTAACCAGAAGAAAAAAAAATCCCTTTCTTCGCTAATAATCGATTTTTTAATCATTAAATCCCATAATCGAATTATATCATCACCGGTTAAGATAATCTTATTTGACAATTTTAAAAAATTTGTTATAAAATTCATTCTAATTTTTAATTGTTCAAGATATGGTAAATACTCTATAAAAATATAATCACCCCATTTAACTGGTATTGTATTTTTGGTGTTGTCAATGATAATGCCATTTCTGTTATTGTTGTTGTTGTTGTTGTTGTTGTTATTGTTTCTGCTGATGCTGTTGTTGTTATTTTTGTTGGAAAAGAAAGTTGAAATATTGATTTTTTGCTCTTTAATTATTTTAAAAACTTTTTCTTTATAATTATAGATATTGTTAATTACCAATTGGACTATATGGTATTTTTTATTAATTTTTTCAATCATTCTTACCCCATTGGAAGTTTTGTAAGTATTAAAAATTGATAATAAGATTGGTAAAACTAATGTACAATTATTTCCGTTTTTTATATCTTTAATTGTTTGCTTTATAGTAGTTATACGAAATTTCTTTTTAACTTTTATTTTATTAAACAATTTAATAAAACAGTCCCTTGAAAAAACTCTAAGTTTATAGGGTATTTTTTCTAAATGAATCAGTGAGAGAAAATAATAATAATAATCGCTAGTTATATGTATTGTATTGAAAGTAAAATTTGAAATAAATTTAATTTTAATACGATCCCATTTTTCAATTTGAAGGATTTTAGAATTAAAAATGTATCCACATAATTGTATATTAAATGTTTTTGATAGATCTGTGATTGTTTCATAAATTGTTTCAAGAAGTGATGTGTGGATTCCTTTTTTTTTTTTTTTTTTGTTTAAAAATATTTGATAAAATAATAATAATAAGTGGTGGGGTAAGAAGAAAAAGAAGAAGAAAAAGAAGAAGTATTAAACACTTCTTTCGAAAATAACTTTATTTTTAATAAATTTAATATACCTTTAATTGTATCAAATATCAAATCAATATAATTTTGTTTTAATAGTTTATTTCGACTTAAAAACCTTAGGATTGTCACTGAGGATTTAATTATTTTTTCATGCATTGAAATTCCAAAAATATTGTTTATTATTTTGTTTTGAATTATCCACTGGCACATGAAACTATTTTTGTTAATCAATAGATATATATTATTTGTATTAAAGAAGTAGAAAATGAAATAAAAAAAGAAAATTGGATTAAAAAAAATTTTCAATTTTTTATATTATATCAAAATTTTTTGATATAATTGACGGATATAAATAAATAAAAAATTTATAACTATTCTTATCTACCAAACTTGGAATATTATCAAAAATATCAAAATTTATTAATTTTTTGGAGAATTAGCAAAACTTTAAACAATTTATGATATCAGTTATTCCATTCAAATCCATATTTTCGGGTTGAATGACAAATATCATGCGTGTGATGTGAATTGGAGAAATCTACAATTTTAATCCATTTATATATCGTATTAAATTATCAGAAATGAGGTTACAGAATTAAAAAAACTGGTGTAAAATGTTGGGTTTTTTTTTTGAAACAGTGTTAACAATTAGTTAAATAAATAATTGTTACTATTCATTTTTCACTTATTTCTCATTAAATGGTTATTTCATTTCTTTTATTTTTTTTAAATTAATTTTCAACATCATCCATCTGGCTTAGTATTACAACTAGATAAAAAGTTCACAATTTTGGATCTTTGAAATTACACTTTGTAAATATCTATATCTAGATATAGATCTATAAGCTATTTCCTCAAAAGATGAACAACTTTATTTTAAAATTTCGTTATTAAACTCAATTCTAATAAAACTAATTTAAATATCCAAAATTGTTATTGGTAAGTTATTAATTCTTAAGAATAATTCAATTTGTTTGTTAGTGTGACATTACATAAATAAAATATATTGAAAATTTCTGATCTCAATTTTACTGATAAATTCAAACACTTGTGATCAACTTTTTATTCAATTTCCATTTTTGAAAATCTCATATCAAGTCAATTTTTCAAACAGTTCTTTAGTAGGAATATTTGGAAGATCAACTAATTTTACAAAGTTAATAAAGATTTAAAGCAATAAAATACCTTTTCAAATCTAAGGGAAAAAATTTGTAAAATTAGTTGATCTTCTAAATATTCTATCTAAAGAACTGTTTGAAAAGTTGACTTGATATGAGATTTTCAAAAATGGAAAAAGAAGTAAAAATTTTCAGACACCCATTTGAATTTATCGGTATATTATTTTTTAACCTTTATTATTGTGAATATTTTTTTTCTTTTTGATCGAAAAAATCGATTTCCGAAGAGGGTTAATCTCGATAAATTTTCCAATAGAATGGAAAACATATAACCCTATTTTATTGTTTAAAAAATCATTTGTGTCCTTTACATATTGCCCATTTTTTATTGAAATTGGTCTTACATTGTTTTCTCCAAAAAAAAGTGAAAGTTTTTTCATTTTTTGGAAATATTTCAATAAACATATTTTGAAATAAATACAGTAGGTGTAGATTCAAATGGTATTAATATTTAACTGAATTTGATAATTCCAATCAACAAATAGGTCCACTAACAAAGAGGATTTTTTATTAAATAAAAAAAAATAATGCCCAACTTTTTTTAGAAATACCTTATATATTAATGAACAGAAAAATATTTTTTGAACTCAATTATAATTATGTGACACTAAACCAATATAAATAATATCCAATGTTAATTGTCCAAACACCAATCAAGATTGTATAATAAAACTTGGAATGGTTTGTTTCAAATTTACTTTATTTGATCACATTATTAATTAAAAGATCTACAATTGTTTAAAAACAAGAGAAAGTAACAAACCTTTTTGTTATGAATCTCAATTTTGAAGAACTTTTGACTTCCAGTGAAGAGTTAGTGTTCTTATTTAATTGCTTTCTGGGGGCTAATTCCTGAATAATTTCTGAAATAATATTCATTGCATCCAATTTCATTGATAAATATGGGGAATAAAAGTATTTAATTGCCAAATCTAAAGATAAGTGTTCTTTAAAAAATTGATGCTTTTGAAGTGTTGAACTTCCCAAAAGTTGCTGAACTACTGTTAAAATTTTTTGGAAAGGAAACAGCTTCATTGTTTCGTATTTTAGAAATAAAAAACGTTGGAAAATGGCTTGCACTTTATCGATGATCTTCAAAAAAAATTGTTCGTCCAAATATTTTTTGAAATGCTGGAGAATTAATAAAAAATTTCCTGTTATTTCCCAACTAATTTTATGCTCGCTACTTAATAAGTGTGTAAACATTTTAGCAAACCCACCCATTTTCCCAAAGAACATTAAATTGATATCGTAATAATTTAATCCAACTTTTGGTGCTAGGATCTTATCAAAACCCCAATTTGCGTTTGGTTTAAAAACAGATATCAATTCCATTTCTTTTTTGTTCATTATTTTTTCAGTAATTTTATTAACCATTTCTTTGCTAAAGTTATGGACAATTTCTTTTTCGTTTTCCAGATCCTTGCTATTTTTTTCTTTGATGTTGACTTGTTTGTGATTTTCTTTTTCTTCATCGATTTCTTTTTCTATTTCAATTTCTTTTTGATTTTCCTTTTCATTATTTTGTTTGATGACTTTTTTCCTTTGTAGTTTTGATAGATCTTGAAAATGTTTCATATTTGTTTGGTAATTAGTTGGTGGTTGATATTTTTCATAAAATGTTTTTGAATAATTATTTCCTTTGTTATTCATTTGTGTTGTTGGACCTTTTTTGGTAAACAATGTGAGAAGAGTGTGGATCCAATTTTCTTCTTCACAAAATTTTTCTATTATTAGACAGATCACTTTCTGAAAATAGTCGTTAACTTTTGGTGAGTGCCTTTCAAAAAAGTCTGTTCTTGAAAGAAGTATATCAATAGAAACTGGAACAAGTTTTGTTTGAAATGTCTTAGGGAGTAATTCCGATTGAGGATTAACTAAATAAAGTTCAAAGCATTTGTCAAGTAAAGAGAAATATTTTGTTGGATCTTTGTCTTGTGTGTAGGATGGGAAGGGAAAGAAAAGAAGAAGTAAATTTTTTTGGTGTTTTTAAAAGTAAAAGTGGTGTTATTATTTCGTTTTTTTTGGTGTGAACAAAAAGGTAAAAATAACTCTTAAAAGTACCATTTTGGAGAGAATTTAAAATCTGTTCATGATCAAAATAAATTTTTCTATTTTTTGACATAAGGGATCTCTGAGAGGCAAACTTGAAAAAATGATTGAAACGACCTCGATGAAAAATTTGAGTTTTATTTTTCCTCTATTTGGTTTTAATTTGTTATTTTTATAAAGAAAGGAATGGTTGTGTGGGTTTCTTCTCTTTAAAGTTCTGATCATTAAAATAAGGAAAGTTTTTTTTACCTCAAAATGTTGTTCTCTATTTTTCAATTTTTAGTGTTTCTTCATTAGGTAATAATTCCTCTTATCTTGGAAATATTTCAAAAAGAAGGCAATGTTTAAAGAGGTATGTTGTTATAGTTGTTGTTGGGTGTGAGTTTTGGAGACAATATTATTTTCTCACTTTGAAAAATTATTTTCTTTGTCTATTTTTATCTTTGTCAAAAATTACTTTTGATTTTTAAAAAGTTTTTATTTTGACAAATAAATTTAAAAATTAAAATAGAGTCAAATAAAAGACTCAAAATGAATTCTACCTTGATGAAATTGAATTAGTAGATAAAAAAGAATTATTTCAGATATCTAAGAATACTTATTATTGGATATTATCTGAGATTGGGATTATTTTTACAATAAAACATCTTTATTTAATATTTTGAAGAACTGACAGATCTGGAATTTTTCTTCTTATAATTTAAGTAGTATTTGTCGATAATAAAATCAAATATAAAATTTTATCAAAATTGATTCATTATTAAAGAATTGACAAAAAAAATCGAGGTCGACCGATTAAATGTTTTATATTATTCACAGATTCGATTTTTTCTTTTGAAAATTTGACTGATTTTGGAAATTAATTTGAGTTGAGTGTTATTATATTTCAAATTTTAAAATCTTTTTAAAGGGGTGATATTATTGGACAATTCGATCATAAAGACAATTCTTCATAGTTTTGAAAAAAAAAAATTTTTGATTTTTCTCGTTTTAATTTATATCAATCTGATAATCGAAACAATTACTGTAGGTTGAAGAAAGTAATCCCCAAATAGGTTGAACAATTAATTCCTAAATGTTTGTGACTAAGGATTGTAAAAGGGGTATTTAGAACTGTAAAACTTGGTAATTACCTTGAGTGAGTTTTTTAATTATTTTTAAAAATTATATATCATTCAAGAATTATAATTTATATGAAATGAAAGTTTAGAGAATTGATATATCAAAACACATGCATAGAGTTAAGAATGTGAAAAGATCATTTTTTCTTGTAAGTTAAAAATAAATTTCAATTCATGATTTTTTACCAAAAAGATTTGAGATTTAATTTTTTTTTTTCTTGTCAAAATATACTTTTTGAGATAAGAAAAGTTATTTTTTTTCGGTAATTATTGTTTAGGATTTAAATTCAGTTTGGAAATTAAATTAAATTCTAAATATTTGGACACTTATTGTGTATGTTTATACGTTAATAATTTCTGATCCTAAAAAATTGGTTATCAAAATACTATTTTTTAAAAACAAAATAAATTCCTCCTGAATAATATAAAAAAAAATGAGATACTTTAAAAATATTGTTCAAATTCAGAATGGATTAGAAATATTTTTTTTAATCTAACATACTTTTAATATTTTTGAAAATAACTAATGATCAAATTTAATTTTGAAAAAACTAGGTTGTTTTTTATATTTAGACAAATGTACGACTATTAACAAACTTTTTCAATTTTGTCATTATTTTTGTTTTGGAAAAATAAATTTGAATCAATTAAAGAGTATTTCAATTTTTTTTTAAAAACTTTCTAGATTGTTTTATTTTAGAATACCCAAAGAAAGAAAAAAAGGTTTATGTTTTATTGATTGAAAATTCATTTTATTTTTGTTCTTAGTTGATCAATCTTCTTATCTGTTAGAATTTTCATGTTTGTTCAAAAAAAAATAAAATTTGTTTTGTTTTTCTAAAATCGGAATTTTTGAATATTAAACTAATATATTGGAAGCTATTTAATAAGAAAAATTTGTTTTTAGGGTTGTGAAATAAAATTTTTAATTTGGGCTTGGTTTTATTTGGAGCTTTTAAAACTATTTATTTTTTTTTTTTTCAAAAATTTTGTAAATAAGAAATGACTATTTCAATTGATAAGTGGATCCCCCGACATTTTTTGATTAATATAACTTCCAATAGATGCCTTTTACACATATCAACATTTTTTAATTAGATAAATCCTAATTAGATTTGATGTACTAAATATCTAAAAGATTCAAATGTAAGAAAAAAAAATATACAAATCATGTATATTAAAATTATATTCTAAAAAATAAAAAAAAAAAAAAAACAAGTTAAACATCCACTAATTTTTTACTCTTTAATAACAGTAGATATAATAAAAATTATTTTTTAATAAATTTTATTTCGTTAAAAAATATTTTTAAAGTTATTAGAGAGTTATAGGTTAAAGATTTTATTTTTACAAAAAGATTTTTTTCAAATTTAAAAGTAAAAATTTTTTACGATTCTTGATTTTAATATTTAAGGGGTCCATGTCCTTTCTTTAACAACATTTAATACTGAATAAATATTTTATCCGAGAATAATTAATTACTTTTGATATTATGTGTCTGGTCACTTAGATTATATTTTGTCTTTTCTCTAGTGGTGACATATTAACATAAAATAGTATTGCGAAATTGAATTTCTTTTTGTTTTGTAAAATTCAAATAACAAAAAAAAAATTAGATTTAAATTACAAAAAAAATAAATTAACTAAAAAAAAATCACAGGATCTCTCAGTTTACAATTAAAAAAAAATTATCCTCAACTAACAAAATAATTTAAAATAAAAAAATAAAAAAAACAAAGGTTGTGACTCTCAAAAAAATCACAAACAAATAAAATTTCAGATGCAATCGTATATAAAAAATACAAACAACAAAGGAAAAACATTCATCTGCTCTTGAATAACAAAATTTAAAATAGCATCAAAAAATTTTCAAAGTTTCTCAAAGAAAAAAATTAAATTATAAAATAAATAAAAATTAATTATTTCTTGTTTTTAATTTCGAAATGTTTATATTTCTTCAACTTAGAATAATTTTTTTTCTTAAAGTACCAAATCAATTTAATCCAATTTTCAATTGTTGTGGTTATTTTTTATCACTTTGTATTTGATAGAGTAAGTACTTTGTAATATTCTTGCAGGTTAAAACAAACTCTATTTTAGAAATGAAAAAAATGAAAAAACAAATCACGGGGATCTCAAAAAGTACTAAAGAGTTACACTTGGTAACAAGATAGTTGTATTCAAATTTATTATTCACTGCAATTCTAATAGGAAATTAAGTGGGTCTCTTTAGAATCTTTTTACTAAAAATGTTTTTTTTGTGATTATTATTTTTTAGAAATCGATCGCTTAGTACACATGCTATTTGGTTGGTTGATAATTGGTATTCAACCCTTATATAAATTTCAAATTTTTTTTTTCAATTACAAATTATTTTTTTAAACACAATGATGCGACCATTAAAGAATAATTTATTGAAACAAAATGTTTTTGAAATACAACAAAATAAATTCTTAACTGGGATAAAAAAAATATTCAAAATTTCTACTATCAAATTAAAAAAAAAAAACCTTATTATATAATTAACTTTTCAAATTAAAACGTCAAAAATATCCTTAAAAATAATTTTTGATCAAATATCTTATTAGTCAACAATCTTTATTATAAGTGAAGTTATTAAAAAGTAAAAAATTATAAAAGGTTTATATTAGTGAAAAAAATACCGTAAATGAAAAAAATCCCTGACAAGGTTTTTAATTGTGAATATTAATAAAATTGATCTATAATATCTTTTATTTAAAACCAAATCCTTTTATTTTAAGAATCAAACTTTTTACAATTGTAACTCACCCACTTATTAGAATAATGATTAATGAAATCACACTTGTTCAAAACACCAATCAATCAATCAAAAAACAAGAATAAAAATTATCATTATCCAAACTCTGACAATCCTCTATAAAACTCTATTTTTTTTTCTAAGAAAGTTGATCTACCTAGGCTATCAAACAATTACATGAGTATTCTAGAGAACACACTTTAATACACTTTAGGTGGTTTATTACTGAGTTTATAAAAAAATTTGTTTATTTATAAAAGGGATTTGATTAAAAATATTTGCAATTACACAACAATTTTCCTAATATCAACAATTAAAAATAGTTTTCGGTATTTTTTCACTACTATAATTGTTTTTTTTTGAAAATATTTTATTGATTGTGGAGGGTTGGTTTGTTTAATTTTATTTTTCATTCCTTTACTTTTGAAAGTCACAAATTTTCTTTGATTTTTCAAAGTGCTTTCGATTGCCCAGCCTAAAATAATATAAAAAAAATAATTCAAAATTTATGAAACAAGAAGATAATTATTTTCAAACACAATAAATTAGTCTTGTTGTGTGTTTTTTGTTTTTATATTTTCCTATTTTCCATTGAATTTAAAAGTGAATGGATTCAATATAAATACCAATTAAAGAAATTGGTTTTTGTAAAAACCAAAACAAAAATTAAAAAAGAAAAATCAAAATAAAAAATTAAAAAAGTTTTTTTCAAAAGTTGTTTAATCTTTTTGTACCAGACACACAAAAAAAAAGAAAGACAATGAAAAAAGTATCTGTATGTTTTAAAGATTTTGGATTAGTTTTTAAAAGAAAGAAAAAGAAAAAGAAAAAGAAAAAGAAAATGAAAAATAAAAAGAAAAAGAAAAAGAAAAAGAAAGAGAAAAAGAAAAAAAGAAAGAAAAGAAAATACGGTTAGACTTTGAAAAATTTATTTATGAAGATCTGACAAATGAATACTAGTTTGATGACAAACTTAATCAGACAATTCATTTTCTGATCCTTCTTCACTTAAATCAAGTTGTAATACAACTGCTATCTTGGTTTCTCTGGCAAGATCGAGAGGATATTTTCCTTCATTATTTTTAGAGGTTTTGTCTGCACCCCATTCTAAAAGGTGATTTACAGTATCGAGGTGTCCCTTCCATGCGGATTTATGAAGAGGAGTATCTCCACTGTCATCTCTGTAATTGAAAATTTAAGAATTGAATTTGAGAATTAACAAAAAAATAAATAATTTAAAAGTTAAAAAAAAAATTAAAAAGAAAAGAAAAGAGGAAAAAAAAAAAATAAATAAACAAAAACAAGAAGAAAAGAAGGCAAAAAAACTAAAAGATAAACAAACTTTGCTTCGATGTCTGCACCGGCGTCAAGAATATACCAACAGCACATTTGATGGCCACCAGATGCAGCATAATGAAGTGGAGTCCAACCAAAATTATCTTTGGCATTAATATCATCAACACCTTCTTTTAATAATTCACGAACCCAAGACTCGGTTCCTCTTTTAGCAGCGTGGTGAAGTGGGGTCATTTTACTCATTTTAGTGATTATTTGTTTTTTGTTGCTGAAAATTGAATATTCAAGAAAAAATGATTTATTTAATTGTTTTAATTCCTTTTTAGAAATTGTCCATTTTTGAACCATTTGGAATCTACAATTTTCAGTTTATAGAGGGGCGTGAGAAATAAACCTGACCTATCTTCAGGAAGTTGGTACATTATACTTTTTAAAAATTTTAATTGTAAGAACTTTACAATAAAAAATAGTTTTTGAGTGCCAGGAGGATATTGTAACTTTGAAACCAAAATATCTTTCACTCTCTTGTTTCAAAAAGATTTAAAGTAATTGAGAGTTGAATCTTTCATTTTTTTAATTTTTGGAAAATTTTTTTTTTTGATATAAATTTTTGGTTTTATTAAATTAGGTTTTGGATCTAGGGAATACTCAAAATTAAAAATAAATCAGTAAATCAAAAAATAGACATGCAAAGATGTATATATAAAATAATTTTTTTTAGAAGACCAAACACGAAAGATCACATTTCCAAATAAATTTGTTGAGATCAAGAATGATGCAAAATTTGATCAAAGTATTATTGAAACCATTTGTTTAGTAATTTTTTTAGATTGTGTGGGTTCAAATTAAAAGTTCCTCTCCAGTATCTCTTGCTATTCCTATTTATTATTATTTTATAAAATCTTTTTTCACATATTTGTAATTCTTCAAATATGTGTATCTAAATATGCCAAACCAGAGATTATTTTTTACAAATATTAAAGTAAAAGGATTGAATTTCTGAAATAAAAATAATAATTACAAAAAGTTCAACCCAAAAAGAATAAGAAACTATTGTTGAAAATAGTTAATAATTATTTCTAATAATTTTAAGTTTTCCAATTACTATTGCTGAAATAATCCGTTCAAACGAGAAAAACATGTGTTTCAATATAAAATCCTTGATTATTTTTTCTTGAAAGCCTACTAGTAAAACTTCAATGAAACCGAGAGTACAGGATAAGTAAATACCATACGAGTTATGGAAGTTCTACTATGAAAAAAGAAATTCTAAAAATGAAAGATAAATAAAAAAATTTTCTTAAAAATATAGTTTTAATTTCTGAGAAAATTTTTATCAAAAATCAAAATTATCAAAAAAAAACTAAGAAAAAAAAAAAATTTTACCTAAAATTATAACAATCTTTAAACCAACTCTATTAATAATTTAAAAAAATTACTAAAATATTTTTTACAGAAGATATACTATTATGCCCTTAACTAGATCTTTTTTCAGAGCAAGAAGAAAAAAAATTCACTATTTTATTTTTTACACAGGTTTTATACTTTAGAAACTGGTAATTTGACTGTCTTTAAATAAAAAATAAATAATTTTTAAATTAAAAAAATACCGCAAATAAATAGTTTTTTCATAAGAAGATTTTTTAATATCATATTATCTATACCAAATGTAGAATTAGATAAATTAAATGAAAATATGAATTTAAATTCAGATTTGGGAAATATTTTGAGAAATTAGAAGTAAATAGTTATACAAAAATTTTACAAATAATAGTTATTCCCTTTAGAAAAACTAATAAAATCAAGCACGAAAAAATTTAATATATTAAATTTTACAGATAGAATCAATATATAAATGATTTTTATTTATTTTTTCTTGATTCATTATTATATACTTTTGATTCTCATTATATAATTGGTATTCAATAATAGATCGGTTCTTCACTTAATGTTACAATTTTTATGTAAATATTCGTAGGTTTTGTTAAATAAATACTTTTAATAACACAGTTCCAGTTGAACTGTGATAATCGAAATCTATAAATTGTACCAGTTTCTTGAAAAAGAAATTTATTTTAATCACTTTAAAAAAAAATTATTTAGATCAAATTGTTTGTTGAGTTTTGATTCCTTAATGAATTCTAGGAACGCTTCGACAAGTACTTGGAGTATAATAGAGTTCCTTCAAGAACTAGAATGCCGATAATTCAGAATTATTAATAAATACCTTTGATTTTTATCATATTCTTTTGTATCCAGGGATTTTTTAAACATTATTTTCAAGGGTTTTTGTTTTTGTTTCGAAAATATATTGATTTTTGGAATAAAAAGAAATAAAAACTCAAGAAAACATAACAATGATTTTTTATTTTGAGTACAAGATAAAAATTCTAAATAAGATTTCTTTTTATTTCTCAAATTCACAAAAAGATAACGACTGTTTCCCTAAAGATCTGAAGAATTGAGAAAAAAATATTTTTTTTAACCAATTCCCACGAATCTTAGAAAACTCTATACCCAAGAATAATTATTAATTTTTACATATAAATAATATTCGTATTATTTTAATAAATTATCTTCTTTTTTCTCTGTCTCTTTTTTTATAACTTTTTTTAATTGTCACTTTCTCTCAATTAATAAAAATCAAATTATTTTTAATAATAAAACAAGTGTAAATATCAGTGTTTTGTAACGAACCAAACTTCTTTTACTAATATTCTAACTAGATAATAATATTTTCTAGATAAAAAAAATAAATATGGTTCATATCCTCGCTTTTAAATATCTAAATCATTCTAAATTTTATTTAATAAATAGACTAATTTTTTATGTATGTTTAAATATTTAAAATATAGTAATGATTTGAAAAAATATATCATCGATTTCAATTAGAAAAAAAAAAAAATAAAAATAATAATGTATAAATAAAAAAAAAATACAATAAAAATTATTTTTAAGATATGATTATCTAATAGTCAGAAATATTTTGTATTTGTTTATGGTTTGTTTATTCTTGATAAATGATAAATTATCTTAAGTCGATATGGTTTGCTTTCTAAATATTTAATCCACCAGCCATTTCAAAGCAAAATATAATAAAACTCTTGATATAATCATTGATTAAATATGCATTGGTATAATATTCATAAAAAAGGAATTTTTCCATATTTTATTTGTATAATTGAATAACCAACTTTCTTTTTTGTTATTTTAATAAATATTAAATTTGTCATTTTTTTTTTTTTTTTCAAGATCTTTTTTTTTTTGATCAAATAAAAATTTTATTTTTAAAAATAAGGTTGAATAAGCCTAAAATTTATCAAATATTTTATCTAGGCCATTTTACCAAAATTTTGCTTTTCTCATAATATTTCAACAATTATTGATACATTCAGTTCCAATTTTAAGGTAAAAACTTGCAACAAAATTTAAGACACATAAAAATCTCAAAAGAAGGAACAAAATTTGTAATTTATTTTTTTTTACAATTTATTTTACTAGAATCTGAATTTTGTGCCTTAATTTGAGATTTTCTATTGTGCCTTAAATTTCTCTGAAATTTTGTGCATTAAATTTGGAAACGACGCTATGTTAAAGAAAAAACATTGTTTTTTATAGAATACTAAAATTATATCGGATATAATGATAATATCAAAGATTACTTTTTTTTTGTAATAAATATTTTAATGAAATTAATATTTATTTGAAACAATTTTGAAACAAACTTGATGAAGATAAAATGCTCTTCGATTGGAAACAAAATGTTTTTTTATATAAAATTATTAAAATCATCAATCAAAGTTATCTTAAAATTGTATTAAAAAAAATTATTGAAAATTTAAGGAATTAAATGAAATATTTATTGTATATTCAAAATTGATAATTATTTTTTGATTATTATTATTGTGAAAAAAAAAGAAATATTACAAAAAAAAAGAAGAAGAAAAGAAGAAAAAAAGAAAAATGAAATTAATAAAATATAATAAAAAAGTTATATTGAAATAAAACAATTTTATGGTAAAATAATCAAAATGTATTATAAAACCATTTTTTCCTAATTTTTTTTTAATCGTGAAATAGACAAATTTCCTATACTACAAAGCCTTTCTATTTAATTTTTTTTGCCCCTTGTTACTATTCATTTATTATTTTTTTAGGTTTTCTGTACTTTATGAATTATTATTTTTAAAAACAAAAGTAAATTTAAAAAAACCAAAATTTTTGAGATATTTCTATTACTTGTATTTATACCAATTCCAAAGAAAAAAATCTCAAAAATAAAAGTAAAAAAAATCAAAAAAAATAAAAATTTTGAATTTTTTTTCCAATACAAATAGAAAAATGGAATAACCAATGTTATTAAAAAAGAAGATTGGTATTAATTGCAAACATAACTGAAGATGAAAAATAATTTTTCCAATTCATAAATATCCCACCCTTTTTAGACAATTGGTTAAAAGTCTTTATTGTGAATTTTTATTTGTTTTACATCCCTGATGGTGCTTTGGTATTTTATACGGTTATAAAAATATAATAAATAGTTCGACAAATTGTTATGATAATTAGGGTTAAACTATAATGAAAAAATCGTTTTATAATTTTCCAGGGAAATTTGCCCAAATTTACATGAACAATTTTATGAAAATAACATCCAAATTCTTCACTACAAATTTATTTTCAATTTTATTCAAATATTATTGAAATTTCAAAGTAAAGATTTGAGTTTCTGATATTGTTTAAATTTCTTAGAAAATTCAATAATTTCAAAAATATTTCTACTCATATTTATCGCAATTTTTTTAAACTATATTATGATTTTATAAAATTTAACTCAGATTGAAAAAGATTTCAACAAATTCTCTATTCTTTTGTACTCTTTTTACTTTAATCTTCTTTTTGGTATAAACAGAAATGATTTTAGTTGACTTTAATTTTTGTAAATTTAAACAATTAAATGGGATAATATATTTTGAATAAAATAGCCGATGTAAATCTCGGCTTGTCTACAGAGATTGCCTTTTTATAGATTTTAGTCCTAAGTTGAAGTTTAACATATTCAAATTGAATTTTAAATATCATCATTTTTACTAGTGAAAAAAACTGCTACCTGATCAATTTCTTTTTAAAGTTAAAAAAAAATAGAAATTATTTGTTCTTATCTTTACCCATAACACTTAAAAAAAAAAAAAATTCTCAATTTTTCTTTAGTATATTATTTTTAGCCAAAAATGTAATTCTAAAGTAATATTATACCCAAAACATTTTATTCTAGTTTAGTATTGACCTTAAAATAACTAAATAAAATGAAAGAATAAATTCATAATGTAAAATTATTGAAAGAGAAATCAAAAATCATTTTTTGAATTCGTGACTTTTATGATTTTGACAAAACAAAAGTACAAAAAAACAAAAACCACTGATCGATCAACCACATCTGTGGATAGTGATTTTGAGGTTGCCCTTACTTCAAGCGAAATTGAAAAAGGAGATAGCTCATCGATTGAATTAGAGGAACAATTCGCAAAAGCCAGGTTACCTGATCTTCAAAAAGAATCACAAGACAAGAATAATAATGTTGTCTTATTAGATTACTCAAGTAGTTATGATTCTGATCAACTAGATAATACTCCTAACATCGCAATTATTCAAAAGAATAATGATGCCAATAAGCAGACTGTGAATAACTCTCAAGACAAATTATTAAATCAAACCGGATTTGTTTCAGTTTTAAGCGACACTTCAAACAACAACAACGAGAACAAATACAAATTAAAAAATCAAAAACTTGAAGAAAAATTCATTCTGAACTTGGATAGCAGCTCGACGTCGTCTGACAGCGACGACGAATACGAGATCGACAACTTGGAAATCAAGATCGATCCTTCGAATGGAGCAATTCCAAGTAATGTGTTGCCAGTACCCATTGGGATGAGAGGACTAAGAGAAGTCATATTGCAAATGTACGAAGAGGACTTAAACCCCAAAAAATACCCAATCGTGATTTGGTTGTTCTCATTTATACAAGTGGTTTTGTTCGTTGTATCAATAATTATAAATGGTGGTGTTGAAAAAGTCAAATACAACCCTTTATTAGGTAAACATTTCTCATTAAGACATAAAAAAACACAAAAAGAAAACAAATTACAACCTTCTTTTTTTTGGCTTGATAATTTTCTTTATTAATCAGTAAAAACCCAAACAAGAAACAAAACTATTTATTTATCAGACTCAAACCAAGAAAATTCATTTTTTTATGATTATTTAACTCAGACTCTGTAAATTTAAATTTTGATCTTTAAGGCAGTATGAAGATTTTCCCGGTTTGAAAAATTTTAATTGTGGTAAACCTTACTGAAAAAAGATTTTTTTGAGTGCCTTTGGAGATCATAACTTTGAACCCAAAATACCACTAACTACTCTGTGAAAACGAAAAGACAGCGAGCCCAAAGTAAACCAGAGTTGAATCTTTCATTTTTCAATTATTTTGAAAATTTTTTTATTCTGATTAAATTTTTGGTTTTAATAAATAAGGTTTTGGATCTAGAAATATGTTCAGTTAATTGTTCAAATTAATCATAGAACAAACCAAAAAAATATCCCTGAAGAAGGTGTGTATTCAAAACAAATGTTATATTTTTGAAAACCAAACAAGAAAGATCATCTTTCCAAATAAACTTGTTTAAGGGAGTAGCTACATTTTACCAATTTTGAGTGCCACAGTTTATGTGAAACTGAATTATTTAAATCGTTTCTTTAAATCGGTACATTAATATTTTAATAAAAATAGAGTGTAATATATCCATAGTATAATTGACTAACATACCAATTAAAAAATGGAAATTAAAAAAAAATGAAAAAATTGATCACGAAAAAATAAAAAAAAATCATTTATTTCTTGATCTTATCTGTAATATTTAATACAATTACTTCTTCTTTGCCTTGGTTTATTGTAATTCTGAATAAAAAAGCTTTGTTTGAAAAATTTTTAAGAAACAAATAACTTTTTATTTAAAAATAATTCTCCCAAAATGAATTTTACTTTCCTATTTCATTTAAATCATCAAATTCTTAGTATTAGTCCAGAAAATAGGATATTTTTTAAAATTCTTCTTCAGAAATAAAGGTTTATTGGCTGAGTTTGTTTGATTTGATAATTATTTATTTTCCATTTAATTGAAAGTCCAAAAATAAATTCTGAATCTGATTCACTTTTTTTCTTGAATTTTTCTTTTTCTTTGGGTTAAATCTTTTGTAATTATTCTTTTGATTTCGAAAATTCAACCCCTTTTACTTTAATTTTTGAAATAATATTCTTTTTTTTTGGCTTATTTTGATAAAAATATTTGAAAAAAGAATTTTGAAAGCTAATTTTGAAAACAAATTTGTAAAAATTGGATTTGTAAAATAATAATAAATAGTTATGGGGTGAGAAATTCAAGGCAATATATTGTTTGAACTCATCCAAATTAAGAAGAAAAAAACAACAAATCTTTGAAAATGGGTTTTTAACATTTTTTTTTTTTACATTCTTGATCTCAACAAGTCTCTTTGGGAAAGATGATCTTTCTTGTTTGGTTTTCAAAAAGAAAAGATTTGTTTAAAATGCACACCTCCTCATCTCTATTTTTTAATTTTTTCTATTGGCTATTTTTCATTCACTTTTCAATATGAACACATTTCTCAATTCAAAACATAATTTAATAAAACCAAAAATTTATTCAAAATTCATAATCAAAATTTGAAAAAGAATTCCTCAAGGAAAAGGAAAAAATTAAATTTTTTTGAAGTAACATTTTGGATTTTATTCTTTTATGTACACCTTAAGTAAAAATTTTAAAAGTTATATCAGATCGAATCATTTCTAACAAACGATAGCCAATCGTTCAAACAGAGAAGATCCGATCATAAAAGTCCTTGAGAAAAGATTTATCTGTATTATTGTTTTTTTTTTTGTTTTGTTTTTTGGATAGCGAAATCAAGATCATTTCTCACAAAAGTAAATTAAATTAAACAAGAAGATGGTTCCTATAAAGCCATTTTTATTATTGTTTTTTTTTTTTTGTTTGATTGTTTGTTTTTTTTTTTTGAATTATAATTGAAAGGGTTGTTTCCCAATTAAGAACTGATTTTGTAAGTGAAAGATCGATATAAGATTAACCCATAAAAAATTTTTTGCTATCACGGCTATTCAATATTTAATCATTTAGTTTTGGTTAATTAAATCTTTGACTAATAGAGCACCATTGCTCTTTTGTAAATCTAATCAATATGAAATTTGGTTATTGTTGATTGTTTTCTAATAATTAAGCAAGTATATTGAGTTAAAATCAAAAAAAAAATAATAAAAATTATCTGGTCTCTTTTCAGATAAATAAAAAAATATATAAAAAAAAATATCATTTGAAAAATAGAAGGATGTAATTTTCATTGAAAATTGGTTTTAAATAAGAAGAACAATCATTCAAAATTGAAATAAACAATGTATTAAATTGTTCCCATGCTTATTAAGTCTTTTAAATTTTGTATTTGTTTTAGGAATTGAAAGAACCATCATAAAGTTGTAGTTTTATCTATTTTGTTTGATTTCATAAATCATTGAAAGGAAAATTTCCAACTCGACAACAATATCAATTATGATCTTGAATTTTTTTTTTTAAAAAGTTCATATTTCAAATTTAAATATAATGAAAAAGAAAAAAATAATAATTTTATTAAGTGATAATGCTGTATTTAGAAAACAGATTATTATTGTATCATAGTGGTTTGTTATTGATGGTCGTTACTATGAAAATATGGATGATTTTCAAACTGTTTTCTTCTCTTGAAAATGGTCGTTTTTTTGAATTTATCAGGAAAACATTTCAAAGAATCAAAATTTCTTAAAATTTTTAATTCCAAAATTTAAGACAATACTAAAAGTAAAAATAGACGATTAAAATGAAAATAGAGATTTAATTGCGATAAAGGTTTTAATAATACGATCATACAAGACAAGGAAAATTTTTTCAAAAAAAAATCTCTAAAATTTTGTATTTTTGAAATACACACATATAATAAACATTATTATACATAACAATTTTAAAAAAGGTTTACAACTTTAATAGATATTAATAGGAATTGAAAAAAAAATGAAATTTTTCAGTAATATTTTTTTCATTTTTAATTGTAAAATTTTTGAATTTTTTAATTGACTTAGTAGAGAGATAATTTTCAAGTATTTTTTTTAATAGTCTAAAAAAAAACATATTTTTCAATTTTAAAATAACACAAAATATTTCAATCAAAAAGATATCGCTAAATTAAATTGAAAATCTGATTTTTTTATCTGTTTTTGGAATATTTTTTATCATTTTATTTTTTTTTACATGTTTGAGTTTTTTATATACATTCCCGATTGTTTTCTGCAAATTGCTTTAAAATTTATTCTTTTTTCAATCTTAATGTTCAATCAAAAATTAATTCATTTCAACTTTTTTCATTAAAAAAATACCCCAAAAATAGGTGTTTTTTTCAAAAGTTGGTATTTTTGAAAAAGGGGGATATTCGGATTTTCATGAGCTTAAAAGCTATCCTTTTTTTATTACATAAAATTATGATAACTTTGAAAAAATAATTTATAAAAGAAGTATAACTGAAATTCAATGTATAGTTTTGGCTAACTTTAATTTTTGGTGTTTAAATTTTCCTTGTAGTGTATGGTAGAGTGCTTTTTTTTTTGATTCGCCAATTATTAAAAATTTTGTTGAAGAAATTAACTATTTTTAAGATCTCCAAAAGTCCAAATCAAATATCAAAAAGAAAAGAAGATCTTAATTTTTTTTTGTTAGTTAGGTTGAAAATAAAATGAAAGATTATTATTTGAAGTTAATTTGTTTCTTCTTTTAATTGAAATTACTCCATATCCCCAGTTTTCTGTGATTTATATAATTTAACTAATTTTATTAATGTTTCCAAGTCAAAAACATCTTTCACTTTTTTTTTCCACATCACCAAAGTGTTTCACTAAGAACTTCCTTTGTGAAATTACTGTGAACATATTTCTTAGCCACTTGTTCTGTTTTAATATTGTATTTTAAATTTTATAAAAATTTTAATATTTACTATAGACATTTCACAATATATCACACTGCTTATTTGTGAATTGGGAACATAAAATTCACAAATTATAACAAGTGTTAGAACTCGTGTAATTTTTTTGTTTAAATCAATTTTTAAAAAGATGAATGTTTATTTTTTTTCATTTTTGTAATTTGTGAAAAAGTCAAAATGAAAATGAAGTGTAGTGGCATTTTTGAGACTATTTTTTGAAAAATTAACTTTTTTTGAAAAGTTCTTTTCTAAATTATTTATAATTGAGAATCTGGAGAGTTATAAAAATAAATGATTTTTTTTATTTCAGGGTTCCTTTGTAATACTAAATTTCTATAAGGGTAAATTGAAAAAAAAATGTTTAGAAATTTTTCATTTTTTTATGTTTTAAACTTATTGATTCATATCAATAATTACTCGGTGAGATGAATTAAAAATATTTATCCTTTTTTTATTATTATTTTTAAACATAATAGGTGCATCTGAAGACACGCTGATAACAATGGGTGCAAAAGATACATCATTGATTATAAAGGGTGGGGTATGGAGATTGATAGTATCGGGTATTTTTTTTTATTTTATTTTATTTAAAGTCGTTCCATTGCCGCTATTATTCAATTTTTAATAGTTTCCAAATTAAAATCTCATTCAATTTTTTTTTTTTTTTTTTTTTTTCTTTCTCCTATAAATATCTTCACATTAAAATTGCATAAATATTTAACATGCGTATACTTTAGGGTTTCTTCATGTAGGCATAATACATATCATTTTTAATTTTTCATTTCAATTGTATGTAGTGACTGAAATTGAAAAAATGATTGGGCACTATCGAATATTAATGATTTATTTGGTTTCTGTAATTGGGGGCAATTTAACTTCTGCTGTTTTTTTACCGAATATTGTATCATGTGGCTCCTCTTCAGCTTTATATGGATTTGTGGGTATTCAATTTTGTGATTTATTTCAAAATTGGAAACTAATAAAAAATCCAAAAATCACCTTAATTAAATTATTCCTTGTTGTTATAATAAGTTTATCCTTTGGTCTAATGCCATCAATCGATAATTTTGCTCATATTGGTGGATTAGTGTATGGTATTTTAATGGGTATTATAATTTTACCCTATTTAAATTTTGGAAAAACTCGAAAAATATTTGTAAAAATCGCAGTCCCAACCCTCATTGGAGTTTTTATTTTAGAAATATTTTTACTATTTTTCCTTCCAGATATTAATAATATATGCGAAAATTGTAAATATCTTAATTGCTTACCAATTAATAATTGGTGTGATCAATTATAATGTTTTCTTTTTCCTTTTTCATCTATTTGTTGCAATAATATTTAAGAAATAATCCTTGTTATTGTAAAAAATAATAATTAACAAAAAATAAATCTGTATTTTAAAAGCAAGGTTTTGAAAAATTTTTATTTTTAAATTTTGTTCTCAATCTACAGTGTATATCCAATTCAAATCTTTTTTGAAAAATAATCTAAAAACTCGGACTCGTGTTATGTCCTCGGTTCTCGTTCCCGTTCTCTTAATTCCACGTGGTGCTGAATATGGGTATTCTATCCCCGCTGAATGGTTCAAAAGAGGTTTTCTAATTTTAATTTTTTTCGTTAAAGTATGCAGATGACCATTTATTTTTATATTCTGGTATAGAAATATCTTTAGTTATTATTAACTGGAATAAGAAAAGTTATTTTCCGAATAAATTACTAATTTATCTTTTGAATTGATTTATTATAAGATTTAAATCCCTATTTATCAAAATTTTAATAAAATGTTATAATTAGTGTTATGGGTTAAATTGTAAAAATGGGTAAATCTAAAGAATACAGAAATTTTTACACTTAACATAAAATCTTTGTAGGGAATTTAAGGTATAAACAATCAAAATTTAAGCATTAAAATTTGGATTCAATTTTAATAAACAAAGTAAAACCATTAGCAAAAAAAATTACCTTAATTTGAGTTTTTTTTGTACCTGAAATTTTGTTGAAAGTTTGTGTCTTAAAAGTGATATCGGTTGGTGGGGGGGGGTTATCTGTTCCTTAAGGTTCAAATATTAAAAAAAGAAATTCTAAAATTGTAGGTTAATTTTTGAAAATTTTCTCAAAAAATAAAGTTAATTTTGAAAATTATTTCTTTTAAAAAATCTAAGAAATTTGATAAAAATAGTGAAAAATAAGAAAAAAATCCCAACATATCCAATTTATACTTGAAAATTTTATGAAAAAATATCAAGGGATTGTATCTTGAAAAATAAAAGTATTCAGGTTTCTATTGAGTTCGGAATGGGAAATTTTCTCTAAACAGAAATGAAAAAAAAAAAAAAAAGGGGGGGGGGGGGGGGTCAAATGTATCATTAATAATTTTTTTTTATTTTGGTTAATTCTTATATTTTTTAAATAATAACTATTCAAATCAATAAAAAATTTTTGATAATTATGCAAATAGTGGGTATTCTTAACAATTTATTTGGATTGGGGTAATATGTTATTTAAAGATCATAAAAAGTGTATAGTTGGCATTAATAATTCCTTCTTCGGGTTTTTTTTCTCTAAATAATGTTTTTTTCAATTTTCTATAATTTTAATTACTATCAAATATAAACAATAAAAATTCCAAAAACATCCAAATTTCAATTATTATTACTAATCAAAAAAAGTAGCAAAAAAAAAAAAGAAGAAGAAAATATCCCCATTCAATAAATAAATGTATAAATTATTGGGTACTCTCGAGGTTTTCTCATTACAATATTGTTTGAATTGCTAAATATCTGTATTTTAACCAATTCATAAATGCGGAAATCAAAAAAAAAATATGAAATATCTTTTAAATTAATTTAGAAGAGAAAAGAATGAAAATTTTAATTTTAATATTAAATTTTGAAAATAATAAATATTTTAATAAATTTAAATTTTTTAATTAAAAAAAAAAAAAAATGAAGAAATGTGTTTTATTAGTGTGAATTTGTGTGGATGTAGGAATACTATTTTGTCTAAAATATGTTCCTTGGTTTTCAATTTAGATGTGTAATTATTAAAAAAATATTAAAAAGGTGCGCTTAAAGAAAATAAATATCTAATTTTAAGAAATCAAAAGAATGGGGAACTATCAACTTACATATTTTCTAAATAATTTAGCATATCCTGGGGTCAAAAACCAATACAATTAGATTTGAATTCATGGTTAATTTATTTCGATTAATTTTGAAGTGGGGGGGGGGGTTGATTTCCGCATATATTAATTGGTTAAAATACAGATATTTAGTAATTCAGGCAATATCTTAATTAGAAAATATCAAGATTACACAATAATTTATACTTTTATCTATTAAATGGTGATATTTTTTTTTCAAATTATTACTCATATTTTCAATTGGATAATAACAATTGAAATTTACTTGTTTTTAGGATTAGTGGGTTTTATAATTTTAGGTGTATCGATTATAAAAATTGACAATTTTTGTTATAATTATTTTAAGAAGATTAATTCAATCAAATTAAAGCATGCGACTGGGTATAATACGATATTAAATTTCCAGGGTGTTCAATGGGGGCTGCAGTTCCTGAAAATAGACGGGATTTTAATAACACGTAGTGATCAAAAAACCACTCACTTACATATGAACGAAAATATAAACTATTGTCTGCAAAAATCAAAAAAAGATAGGAAAAGAGATAATAATACTTGTTTCAAAATAAAATCTGTGCTTTTTTTTTGTTCCTGTTCCAATAATACACACGAATATCCTACCCCGTGGTATGCCTAAGTTCAAATCAATTTTGAAAGTAAACCACTGGTTATTTTCAGCAAAATTTAAATTATTCATGTAAAAAGTTGAAAATTTTCCATAATAATCTCAATTTTTTTTTCAATTTTTAGTGTTTTTTGGGTCGTAGGGACATATTTATTCTAATTTTTCAATAAATTTCTATAATTTTGATCTATTATTATTAGAATTTCTTTTTAAATAAAAGAACTTTAAGAAACTAACACCATGCTTACTTATCGTTTATTTTTGGTTTCTTTTATGGGTTAGTGATTTGGTCTTCTATAACAAAAAAACACACTTTTTATTTTGAAACAAGTATGAAATTTTTCTGAAAGCAATATTTTGACAACAGTAAAAGTGAATAGAATTTATTTTAAACTAAAAGGGCTTTTAGCAGCTAATAACATACTATTTGTTTCAAAATAAATGAAACAAAATTTTCATTCAGCTTTCCAAAAAAAGATCTTATAGATCATGTAATATTGAAATTAGAGAATGAACTCAATCAATTTTTATGGTTAATTTTCTCTTCTAGAATTTGGAGCCTTAAGGATTTATTCTATTTCTTTAGGTGTGATTATTTATGAAAAGCTGAATGAAACTTTTGTTTCTTTTAATTTTACAATTAACATTATTTAATTAGGGTTTATTGTTGGTTTCTTTGATAAATCATGTAAAAGCCTTCAATTACAAAAAAAAGGAAAGACATCTCTTTATTTTAGAAAACAGTATTAACAAGTCTGCATGGGTTACTTTGACAGCAGTACTCTTTTTTTATTTTTATATCATGTAATCATCCGATCGAGACTCTCCAGCAATCACCAAGACAATTTCCAAGAGACAAAAAGATTACAATATATTTTGTTATTTTTAGTTCTTGGATCGTGTTGTTTATTGCACTCTGTTTGGAAAATGTTGAGGTACTTGGTTACTTTGCCTCTCAAGAAATTGTCTTTGTGTTTGTTTAACAGTCTCAAATATCGTGGTGTATGATAAAAAATTTGAGAACTGTGGATTTCACTTCAAGATCTCCTTTTGTCAAAGTTTTTCAGACAGGTTCTACCTTATAGTTTGTCGACTATCTTTGAATACGAAAAGTTACAAAAAACTTTTTCAAATAAAACAAGTAAAAAATTTTTCACTTGTGGATATCTCTCTTGTGATATGGAGGATTTGTATTGTCCAAAAAGTCACACTAAAACCACTAAAAAATAGCCATGAAACACTTGAATAACTTGGTTTGATCAGCTTTAAAGGAACTATTAAAAAACTTTAGGTTTTTCTCTGTACATCAATTTGTCTGTGGTGGACTAAACGTTTCTGAGAACAATTAAAAAATAAGTATAAAAAATCTTTGCTTTGTATCCAAATATCTTTTTAGTATCAATAGAAGGCAACCGTTCGGTCACTCGTTGTTCATAAAGCTACATGTGGTAGATCTTTTTCTTTTTGATAACCGGAGAGTTTCTTCTTGGAAATCAGTTGAGACAAAGTCTTGAATTTGGATTGAAAAAAATATCATTAAACTCAATGTCTGAACTGAAAAAAGTCATTGTTTTCTCAAGAATGCGTTTGATAAAAAAAAGGATTATGAAGAAAAAAAGCAAGTTTTATTTTGATTGTCCAAACACTTTCGAACGAGAAACAGGAGTTATTGAAGAGATTCAAAAAACTAATAAAACTGTTTAAGATTTCTTTTTTAAAAATCACATCTTGCTTTTTTGAAATAAAACAATTTTTCTGAAATATTCTCAAAACTTCAAGATTAAAAAGCAAAACTCTAATCAACAATTCCTTCAAAAGCATTCATTTTTTGGTTAACTCAATGAAATAGTGATTGTTCTAATTTAACTACAAAAATATCCTCAATAAAAAATTAAAAAATTTCCTAAATTGCAAATTGTTCTAAAATTCTATTGAGTAAGAACTATCAAATATTTTCCTCAAAATAAGTTTATTCTCTTCACAGTTTTGTTTGGTTAAGATTAAATTTCGGAATTCGAAAAGAAACCAACTGTTAAAATATGTTTGGAATTAAAAAAATTTTTATGTGAACCAATAACACAAAATTTATCTCATTTCGGAACATTAATTTTTGAAAGAACCAAATTAAATCGTCTAGCGGTTTAAAAATTTCAAATTTTCTTTTGTGTTTTTTCAAAGAGTTAGATCAAACTGAGCCAGATCATCTTAAATTTGAATCAAAATACTCACCTGTGGATAACTGGCAATTTAACAGCTGCTCTAGTCAACGGTTTGTTAGACTTCAATTAGATTTTTCTAGTGATTTATTGGAAAAGAAACTCATTAAAAAAATACCTATTCACAGCAAAAATTCAACGACTTTTTTTGTCATACAAAACCACACCCTAAATCTTTTTATTTTTTGAGTAGGTGTTGGTTGTTCCAATTTTTATTCCAAATAAAGAAATAACATATTTTTAATTCTCTATACTCTTATAATTATATATTTTGCCAAGAATTAGTAAATTTTCAACAGCTCTCTTTGATATATTTGTATCAAAATTAATTTCAAAAAAACAGAACATTGCTCATTTTTACTCTTTTTTTTTGATTATAGTGCTTTTTAATGGGTTGGTTCAAAGATTTCAAAAAAAAATTGTCAAATCTATTTAATTACCAAAGTGTGATTTTAGTGTATGAAAAAAATTTTAATTAAAGGCCTCATTTGTCCACAAACGGAAAAACAAAAAGAGTTTAAAAACCAATCAATTAAAAGAATACATTGAGTTTTTGGTTCTTTTTTCTGGTATCTGAATTGTTTCTTTAAAAAAAATAAGCAATCCTTCCAAAAACTCAACTATTTTTAAAAAAGTTTTTTCTGTCTTTAATTCCTTAAAAGTCAAAAAATAAAATACTATTTTTCAATGATTTTGTAAAGAATATAATTGAGAAAATGGGTTTAAGTATAAGTTTCTAAGCATTTTTTTGGAATTTCCGATTAACTACAACACTTGTAAACAAATCAAACAATACAGTTAGAACAATTCGATATTACACCATATGGAGTTCGTATTTGGTCATTTGATTTTATGATTTGATCTTACTCCCTTTTATTTTCGAAATTAAAAAAAAAAAATTTTTGTTTTAATGTCGTAAAGTGAATGAAAAACTTACCTCTAGTCACTTTTTTTATGACTTTTAAAAAGACAAATTAATTTATTTTTAAAATATCTTTTGATTTGCACCAAAACAAAAAAATAAAAACCAAAACAATTCTAACAGTTTTAAAAAAAAATAACACTTACTTTTTTATTTTTAGATTAATAAATAAATTCAAATAAAAATCATTTTTTTTCTTTTTATAAAAATACTTTTTTTTTTTTTTTTAATAATCGCTTTAATATATTTTGATTTGTTATGTTACAATCAAGACAAAAAAAAGTTTCATTTACAAATCTTTTAAAAAAGTCCTCAGGACTGAAGAGAAGTTTTGCAAAAAAATTGGTACCTATGGATGGTAACACAGCTACAAGTGCAATTGCTTATAAAATGAGTGACAACATATTCCTTTTTCCAATTACTGTAAACAATTTAATTTTGATTTTTTAATTTGAAAAATTAATCACAACAAAAAATTGTCATCAAAAAGCAAAAATCATTTTCTTATCAAGTCTTGAAAATACTAAAAAACGAAAAAATAATCCAGGCTTGTTTTTTTAAAGATACAAAACTCTTAAATACTTTGACTTTAAATAATGATCTTCTCATTTGGTACCTTTTGAATTTGGAAAAAAATAAGAAAATACAAATTTGGTTTTTGTAGAAAGCCCAAAAATAAAAAAAACGAATCAAACTAACATAATATTTTTTTGTTTAAAATAATATTTTAAAACATTAATAGCCAGCAACACCAATGAGTGAAAATACAGATATTTGGAATTCAAAAGGAATAAAAAATGTTTATGATTCAGTTCCAGATGTTATTTTAATGCAATCTGAAGGAGGAGCAGGTTTGTTGAATTTTTTGTTTTTACTCTTGTTCTTGTTATTTTAATTTTTCTCTTACTAATTCTTTTTGGATTTTTTAAATTCAAACTATTTGTGTTAAAATCAAATAAATCTGAATTATTATAATAGCTGGTGCTTTACATGGTGCGTGTGTCTCTGGTTGTTTACCTACGACCTTTACTGCATCACAAGGGTTACTTTTGATGATCCCTAATATGTATCGAATCTCGGGTGAATTTTGGCCAACGGTTTTCCATGTTTCCGCTAGGGTTGTTGGAAGAAATGGACTTTCTATTTATGGAGATCAATCTGATGTAAGTTTTCTTCTCGGGAAGATTATCATTTAAAACTGCTTTTTCAAAATATTTATTCTTTGCTTTTTTTTTTTTTTTTTTTTTGTTTCTGATGTGTTTTGAAAAATAATTACAAAAATAGAATATATAAATTTCAAAAACCGTCAGTGAATTTTAAAATTTCTCTTAAGTAGTCATTGCCCTAAAAATTAAAATAATACTAAAATTAAACTTTTTTAAAAAGTTGAAGAGAATTTTTATGATAAAAAAAACTGCAAAAAACAATTTTTCATTAAAAAGGTTTTTAACAAAAAGCAAAAAAAAAACAGAAAATGAGAAGTTTGGAGACAATAATTCAAAAACTTTTCGATTTTGCTTTGAGAAAAGAATATGACAAAACTAAAAAAAAATTGAGAATTTTATCAAAACGAATCAAAATCAACTCTCTTAAACAAAGTTTTATTTGAATAAATTCAAAAATAAAATTGGAAACAAAATGTTTTTTCAAGAATTCCTTATAAACAAACAAATTAATTTTTCTAATTTGGAAAGGTTCATTTTCTCACTTTCTTTAAAAACAAAACAAAAACCTTTTAATGCATTTGACAAATTCCCCGATATTTGAATTCTTTTCGTTTTTTGGAAAGAAATAAAAAAAAAATAAAAAGAAAAGTATACCTTCACAAACAAAACACCAAATAGAACAAACAACTAAAAATTTCCAACTACTTTTAACTTTTTAATAAATAAACACAAAACTGTAAAAACAACAATAAATAGGTTATGGGCGTAAGAGCAACTGGATTTGCCATCATGTGTTCAGGAACTGTTCAGGAATGTAACGACTTTGCGCTTTTGTCTCATTTATCTGCATTTAAAAGCGGTGGACCATTTTTACATTTCTTTGATGGATTCCGTACATCGCACGAGATCAGCTCGATCGAAAACTTTACGGATGAGGAATTAAAGAAATTTATTGATTGGCAAGCCCTTGAAAAGCATCGAAAAAGGGCCCTCAATCCAGAGAACCCATATTGTATCGGTACTGTCCAACAAACCGATTTAGGTTTCCAAGGTATCGAATCCTACAACGAAAAGTACAACGCCATCCCAGGCATTGTCGAGAATTATATGAAGCAAATTGGGGAATTAACAGGAAGAAAGTATCATTTGTTTGATTACGTCGGCCACCCTGACGCTGAACATTTAATCATTATGATGGGTTCGGGAACACAACCAGCTGAGGAATTGATTAAAAAATTTGTTAAGGAGGAGAACAGAAAAATTGGCCTAATCAAGGTCAGGCTCTTTAGGCCATTTTCCAAAGAGCACTTATTGGAAGCCATCCCAGATAGCGTCAAAAGAATTGCAGTTTTAGACAAGTGTAAGGAAAGCGGATCCATTGGCGAGCCCTTATACCTTGACGTCTGCTGCGCCTTACAGGAGATGGGCGTCAAGATCATTGGCGGAAGATATGGTGTTCATGGCAAGGAATTTACACCAGCAATGGTCCAAGCAGTCTTTGACAATTTGAAAAAAAAAACGCCCAAAAACAATTTCACTGTTGGTATCAATGACGATGTCACCTTTACTTCTTTAGAAATGGGCGAACCAATCGACATTATGCCCAAGGGAACACAGCAATGTGTCTTTTGGGGGATCGGATCTGACGGAACTGTCGGCGCCAATAAAAACGCCATCAAGATCATTGTTGACAACACCGATTTATACGGCCAGGGCCATTTTGCCTACTCTGCACACAAGTCTGGCGGTGTCACCATTTCCCATTTAAGATTTGGACCCAAGCCAATCAATGCAAGTTACGAAATCACGAATGCAGATTACATCGCCTGTCATTGTACACCATGGGTAAACAAGTTTGATTTATTGAAACCAGCTAAGCAGAATTCCATCTTTTTGCTTAATTCGCCATACAACACCGTTGAAGAGTTGGAAAAATTTTTGACAAACGAAAAAAAACGAGAGATTGCCCAAAAGAACTTAAAATTCTATAACATTAATGCCTCCAAAATTGCTGTTGATGCTGGCTTAAGCGGAAGAATCAATATGATCATGCAAACAGCCTTTTTCAAATTGAGTCAGGTTATTGAAGAAAAAGAATCCATTGAATTATTGAAAGGCGCCATTGAAAAGCAATATAAGACCAAGGGGAAAACTGTCATCGAAAAGAATTGCAATGCCGTTGACCAAACAATTGAAAACATTGTTGAAATCAACTACCCAAGAGAAAAATGGTTAAATTTGAAAGACAGCGCCGTTGAGGAAGTTGACGAATCGCTCCCCGACTATTTCTATGATATCATCAAGCCCGTGTCCAATTTACAGGCAAACGACATCCCCGTTTCCAAATTCCCCTTCTGCGGATATTTGCCCTCTTCAACCTCAAAATATGACAAAAGAGGAATTGCCCTAACGGTGCCTGATTGGAAATCTGATAAGTGTGTGCAATGTAATCTCTGTTCATTTGTCTGCCCCTCGTCGGCCATTAGACCATTTTTATTGACCAAAAATGAAGTCGAAAACGCACCAAGCGGGTACCAAACCTTAAAGGCTGGCGGCGTCAAGGCCAAGGATGCCAACGAAAAGTCTCTTGGTTTCAAGATCCAAGTCAGCCCTTATGATTGCACTGGCTGTAATACCTGTGTTGTCAATTGCCCCACACAGGCACTTGAGATGAAGCCCCTCCAGGAAGTTGCCGAAAAGGAACAAGAATTCTGGGACTACAGCATCAACATGGAAGCCAACAAGAAAAAGGCAACCTTCAAAACAAGCAACATTAAGGGATCACAATTCTTGCAGCCACTGATTGAATTCCCAGGTGCCTGCGCTGGCTGTAACGAAACACCAGTTGTCAAATTAATCACCCAATTATTTGGAGAGCAAATGATGATCGCAAATTCCACAGGCTGCTCATGTGTCTGGGGCGGTACCATTCCATCCAACCCTTGGACAACAAACGAAAAGGGCCATGGCCCATCCTGGGGACAATCCCTTTTTGAAGACACCGCAGAATACGGTTTAGGTATGGCCAAGTCCATCAACACCAGAAGGGAAAAATTGAAAAAATTAGTTGAAAAGGCAATCAAGGACAAGCAAAGCAACGAAATTGATTACGAAATTATGGAAACTCTGCAATTATGGGTAAACAATTTCAATGATCGCGAGAAGAGTTATGAATATGGTGAACAGATCAAAGACATGATCCTCGGTGAAAAAAATTATAAGAAAAACAAATTCTTGAAGCAAATAATGCAACAAAAAGATATGCTTGCCAAGAAGACCCAATGGATCATTGGCGGTGACGGATGGGCCAACGACATCGGATTCAGTGGTGTTGATCATGTGCTTGCAAGCGGCGAAAATTTGAACATCTTGGTTTTGGATACAGAGGCCTATTCCAATACAGGCGGACAAGCTTCCAAATCCACTCCTCGATCCACAGTCGCCAAATTCACAGCCAGTGGCAAAAACACAAAGAAAAAGGATCTAGGATCAATGGCAATGACATACGGCGACGTCTATGTTGCATCGATCAGTTTAAATGCCAACCCAAAGCATGCCGTAAAGGCCTTGATCGAAGCTGAAGCTTATGACGGCGTTTCCTTAATCATCGCTTACACACCCTGTATCGCTCATGGTATTAGAGGTGGAATGGGAAATTCCACAGAGGTCAATAAATTAGCCTTAGAAAGTGGATACACTACCTTATTTAGGTTCAACCCAAATAACGCAAAAATTAATAAACCTGTTTTTACACTCGATTCCAAAAAGCCTAAAATGGTTCTTGACAAATTCATCAAGAAACAAAACCGTTTCCAAAGCTTGAAATTTAGTTACCCAGAACAAGCAAAAATTAAGTTAAGCCAACTTCAAAAAGATATCGTTAAAAAATATAATAATTACGACAGAATGGCAAAATCTGAAAAATTAAACA
Source organism: Anaeramoeba flamelloides (assembly GCA_027625915.1). NCBI lineage: Eukaryota > Anaeramoebidae > Anaeramoeba > Anaeramoeba flamelloides. The sequence continues at coordinate 985,408 of JANTQA010000032.1, read as the reverse complement.
AGAAAAAGAAGTAATTTTATAGATTCGAAACTTATTGCTTTTATTTTGAAACCTTTTTTTTTTATATCATATAATTAAGGATTTAGGTTTGTGTTTAATTCGTTTTTTTTTTTTATTCACAAGATAGGATGATCCTTTTATTTTTATTTCGTTTTTCGGAGAGTTTGTTTTGTTTTTTTTAATATTTTTATTTTTTTTATTTTTAGTAATTATCAAAATTTAATTAATAAAGGAAAATATCTAATAGAATTTAAACAAAAAAAAAAAGACAAGAAATAATTTAATTATCACACAATTTTTTTATGATATTTTACATAATCATCAATATTGAAATATCATATAAGAGCGTGATTAAGAGATAAATAAAAACAATTTTTTTTTATTACTTTTTAATTTTTTTTTTTTTTTTTTTTTTTATATGAACAAAAGAGTAAAATAAAATAAATAGATATTTTTTTTCAATTCTAAATTCTAAAGGTGATAAAATATTTAAAAATTAAGATTTTTTTCTTAAAAAAACAGGAATTATTGTTCCAAATACTATAAACCTTCAAATTTAAAATAAAACTCTAAAAGTATTTATTTTTTTGATTTTTCTCCAACAGTTAGTTTTTTAAAAAATGACAGAAACTCTATTTCACTCAAAGTGGAATTGTTAAAATAAAAAATTCACTTTTTTTTTTTTTCAGAATCAACCAAAATACAATTGTTTATAATATGAGAAATAATAAATTTTGGATTATAGTCAAGATTAATCATAAAAGCATACCTAGTATCAAATTATAAATTTTCAAAGATATAAAAACTGTTAAAAAATTTTTTTAGATTACTTTCATTGGTACTTCTCATTTATAATATTTCCCAAGTTACTTAGGAAATAAAAAATTTTGATTAATTTGGATTTTTGAAACGTAAAATTTTGAATTTTAAATAGAAATATATCACCTAAATTTTCCACAAGTTAATTTGGTGTTTCAAACATTTTTTTTATTTTCAAATTGGTTTTTAAAAAAAGAGAGAGAGAAAGAAGAAAAAGAAAAAAAAAAAAAAAAAATTAAAAAGTAGAAAAAATACCATGAAATAATCAAAAAAAAATTGGCTAAATTCGAAAAAAGATAAAAACTTTGACTAAATTAGAAAAAATGATCTGATTTACCACTTTAATATTAATTTAGAAAAGAATAATTCAGTAAACTCAATGAATTTTTTTTATTTTTTTCAATAAAATTAGTCAAGATTGTATGAAAAAAGAGTTTGAAAAAGTGAAATCTATTTAATATTTACAAGGTATTTAAGTTATTTTATTTTTAGTAATTATAAATTTTTAAGTTAAAAATATCAGAATATGTTCAATTAGGTTAGAAAATTAATATTATAAAACAAGATGAAAAATTACTTCTACAAATCAGCCTAAAAGTTTCAAATTTGAATACTATTATTAATTTAGATTTTAATGTTAAAATAGTAACACAATATTAACAATTATAATATGTTTTAATCAATTGGAAAACAAAATGTGACTTTTCTCAAAATTTTAAAAATATTTTTTTCTACTTTGATCTTTTTATTATAATATTGCAACAATTTTTTACAAATGTTAATTTTTTAAAATCATAGATTGAAAATTTTAATACCCTTTCAAGTTACCAATTTAAAATGTAAGTAAGGAAATTAATAATTAGTTAGATTATTTTCTCCAATAACAATATTAAAGCCAATTTCATTTTTAAGACAACACTTTTAATAAACTTTAGGGTCTAAAAAATTCCAAATTTAGTCATGTATATATATATTCAAGTTTACTCCACTTAAACGTACAAAAATACATTTCTTAAAAATGCAGCTTAATTTGGATTTTTTTGTAACTTGAAATTTTTTTATACTTTCCTCCTTAACAATAATAGCTATTATTATAACAAGAGAATGATTTAGTTTAAGTTAATTATTTGAATTGAATCAAAAAAAGGAGTTTTGAAAAGAGAAGATTTGATAACCATGTTATTATAATTATTTATAAAAAGTTAAGATTCTATTGTATTAATTTTTTATTTTTTTGTTAATAATATTAACAGAACTCAAAATAATCCAAGTTGACAAATTTAATATTAAAAGAATGTTTGTTTTAATTAACAGAATTAATAGACAATAACCAATTAGATGTTTTCAAACACTAATTAAAGATTTATTATTCTCATAAATACTTCTTATAATTTTGAACAAAAATAAAAAAAAACTGAAAACACCTAATAAATATTTCAAAGAAAATAAGAAATTTATTTTTTTAAAAACAGAAAATATCATAAAAACAATCAAAAACCCTTTTAAAGATTTAAAAAATACAACAGCAAAAAAAAAAACAAATAAGAAAAACAATCACAACTAGAAGTTTAAGACAAGTAACTAGATTGTATTTTTTTTTTTTTTTTTTTTTTTATCAGAAAATAACACTTCTTATCCTACACCCTTTTGTCGTTATAACCTCACCTTATTTAAAGACTTGACAAAAAAAAACTACTAAATTTCACCCTATTAGCTAGACTTGCAAATTATTACAATTAATTATAACCACTATACTCTGAAAATACATCTTATTTTATAACGACTATCAATCCACACATGATATTATTTTGACAAATATCTCTTAAAATATTCTATAAAATTTTACTCTGAATTGAAAAAATCAGAAATTGCAAAAAAATAGAAATTTAAATTTTCTAAAAAAGTGAAAATATTAGTATAACTTTCAAAACTATTTTAATGTTTTACAAAAAAGGAATAAATTTATTCCGCATATAACTCTTAATCATTATCATTACAGAATGGTTTAAATATTCTTTAACTATCAATAGCAACCTTTTGTTAAATGGACAAATTACAAAAAAAAAATCTGAAAAATTCATTGCAAAACAAACTTATAATATAATTGATAACATTTACCACCCCCCCACAAAAAAAAAAAAAAAAAAAAATAAAAACAAAAAAAAATTAACAATAAAGTGATTAGAAAATATAGATTACCATAATTAATTTACATTTACATTCTTAAAATAATAGTTATATTTTTTGGTCATATTTTCTTTTGGATTTTTTTTCCAACAATTTATATTTATATAGGTAGATTTGATGAATTTTTTTACTTAATTTAATATAAATACAAAGCAAACAAACACTTTTCTGAAATTAGAGTACATTCATATATTTTGATTTGATAAAAGTGTTTGGTTGTTACTCATCCAGATTAATTTAGATTTTTATTCCCCCCTTAATTTACCCATACGAAATCAATTGATATATTTCGAATAATTAAACTGTACCCCAATTAGAATGATTTATAGTTATTTGCTTAAGATTCAAGTACTTATGATGAAAACTTTTTAGTATTTTTTATCAGGAAAATAACACCAATTAAAAACCAACCAAATGTGTACGATCGATCTCGAAAAATCAACAACAAAAGACAAGGACATTTTTTTAAAAAGGCCCCAAAGAGCAACACTAAATTTGCAATTAGAATGGTTAACCATTACAATTTTGAAAATAACTGTGCCAGTTTTGAAATTTCGTTCTTTGTGGTTTTTGAGACACGGTGATTTTTTTTCTTTTTTTTCATTTTTTAAATGTACTATTTTTATCTCAAGAATATAATATAATCCTTACTTGGTCAAATTTAGAGGGTTACAAAATAACCACAAATCATATTAAATCAAAGTATATTGATTGCACACTTCAAGAAAGAAATTTATTTTAAATTAAAGAAATTTAACTGTTTGGAAATATAAAATGAGAAAAGTTGGATTTTTTTTATTAAATTTTGGTTTTTAGAAATTGATACACTCTTTTCAACTTATTTTTTGATTGATTTTTTTGTCAAAGATGATCTAATGAAATTTTTTTTTTTGTTATTTGAATTTTGTCAACCAAAAGAAGGGCTATTTCACATTACACTTTTTTGGTCTCAGGTTACCCCCCCCGAGTATGGAGCAAATCCACGGTAAATAAATAGACACTTAATATCCATAATTTGTAAAATGTGAATATATTTTTAATTTTTACAAATATTGTTGTATTGATAAGAAAATTGGAATTTCTAGGGTTTTGATGCTTCTGGCGTTTAACACCTGAAAGTTAGCTCTATCAGGATTATAATATAAAAAATGAGGTATTTTTGTCAAATATTTGTTGTAACACTAAAAATTTGAAAAGTACCATTTTAAAAAAAAGATTATATGATTTGCTTAATTAAATTCAATATTCCTTAATTATACTTTACTGAAATATATTTTGAAATAAATTTTTAATTAATTATTTTTAAAAAAAAAAAAAAATGGTTTTAAATCATTAGCTTTTATTTCTTTGAAATATTAAATCTTATTGAATTCTAATAATTATTCTGATTTTCTTTAAAAATTTTTTATTTTTAAAAAAAGACGTATTTAAAAAAATAATCTGATTGTAAACACAATTAATATTAATGACACTGTCAAAATTGCTCTATACTTTGAAGTTCTATTGATTAAAAAGGATTTTGACATTTTATTAAAAACAAGCTTCATTCCTTGCTCTAGACTTAAGAAATCTTCTTTCAGCCAATAGTTTCTATGGAACCAAGTATCTAACACGGGCTCTCTAATTATTCTCTCTGTTGCCTTGATTTCATTAAATTTCACGCCACACCTATTGTCTGAGGCATTAAGCAAAACTTTGCCAAGCTGCCTTAAATCCGACCAGACACCTGTGCCAAGATCTACAGGGAAATCGATCGAATTAAAGTGTTTCATCATCAGAATTAAGCCATTTACTGTGTCGTTGGTATGCAAATATTGCCTCTTTTCGTTGCCGTCTGTTAAAGAGTGGATCAGGGCTGGCTCATCTAATTTTGGTAACGATCCAAGTAATGAGTTTACAATTGGGATGTTGATTGAAAGCAAACAGTTTTGGACCCAATCTGGAACAACGTGCGTCTTGAGGCCAATTGGCTCCACCCCATACACGTTCCAAAAGCGAACAATTCTGCCGTTTTCAAGTTTGCTAATTGTTTCTTCTGCTTCATGCTTGATGGTGCCATAAGCAGACGGGTCGTCAACCATGGACGAAGAACTAAAGATGAAGGGCAAATTCCTTTTTTCAAGATAATCAAATGTGCAATCGTGGATTTGTCTGTTGTGTTTCAAGATTATGTCTGAGTTTTCCTTCTTGCTTAAAAATTTGGAGCCTCCTACTTCACATGCAAGAAAATACACCATCGAGATTTCGAGATTGTCAAAGATTGTTAGCGCATTCTCAACTCTTAAATCTAAGTGATTCCTTCCTGTTACTTCAAGGACCGAATAGTTTGCTTTTCGAAGTGCAGGTACTAAATTTTTCCCAATTAGGCCACCACTTCCAAGAACTAAGACATAGCTACTATTGGAGCGGTGTGTTGACAAGTCAAGACCATATGGTACAAGATCTTTTAAAGAGCGATCGATTGTCTGTTCTTTTGCATTTTCTTTTGTATGACCTTGGCTTTTTGTTTTTGTTTGACACTTTATAAGCAAAAAACAATTCAAGAATAAAAGACAACAAATTAAGATTGTTTTTGAAACACTCATAACTTTATAAATTTTGTTTAATTTAATTCAAGTCAAAATGTTTGTTTTTTGTTGAGGAGAATAAATTAAAAAAATGATTCTGGATTTTTTGATCTTTATTTTGTGAAGAGCTATTTTCTCAAAAACTAAAAAAAAATAAGTACATATTAACTTTCCGAGGATTTTATCACAAACTAAGATACAATTTGTGTATGTAAGTGCACGGTTAAAATAAAAACTTTTTGAATATTGTATCGAGATACTTGTTTTTCCATAACAGATTGAAAAAAAGTTCCTACTTTTGTGAAGTATTTTCATCCTTTTTAAAAATAAATAGATCTGTATATTGAAGAAAAGTTTGTTAAAAGTCGTTACTAGATAAGATTCAATATTTGGAGATGAGTACACAATTTATCCTCTGTTTTACCACCAGTTCCACTTTTATGGCACTTGCTTTCAAGGGTATTTATGGTTCAAAGAAAAATCTCAAATTAAATCACATTTTTTGAAATTATTTTTTTACTCAAAATTATTTGTCTTAAAAAGTGAATTTTGTACTATAATTTGTAATTTTTAGTATCTTAATTCTTGTTGAAAGTCTGTACCTTCAACCTGAAACCGACTATAAAAAACATAAATCTATTCAAATTTAACATTTTAAGAAAGTTACAAAGTTTTTTTTTTTTTTTCCATATTTATTTTAATTCTACAGTAATTGATTTTTAAATCCGGATATCTTTTAATTTTAAAATTTCGAGCAGTTTTTTGTATCTAAAACAATAATTCGTGAAGTATTGAAAAAAAATTATGTTACTAGTGGCCATAAAATAACACTAGTCGGAATCAATTTACCTATTCAAATGATACATACACACACACACACACACACACATATATATATATATTTCTAAAAAAAATCAAAACAGACATAATATTATTAAAGAACAACTATTACTTTAAATTCCATTTTTAAAAAAAAGTTAAAATTTTCAAAATTTTGGGATAATTTTTCTCATTTTCAAAAAGTTGAAAATCCAACAGATATTTTTAAATTATTTTAGAAAAAAAATATTGTTTTTAATGGAGATTGATATTTTCTTTTCTTGGCAAAGAAAATTTCAAAATATATATTTTTTAAAAATGAAACAACTACTTATTATAATAATAAAGTATTAAAAAATTGTTTTTAATTTTTTCAAAAAAAAATAAAAATAATTATTATAAACTAGAAAAAAAAATAATTACTATATTCCTTCTTGATTGAAAATAATTTTTTCATTTTTATCAACTAAAAAAATAAAAGAAAATATTTCAAACAAAATCCTTTTTTAAGCCCTATACAATCCAACTTAAAAACATAAAATTAGAGATCAATTTGATTATTTCAAAATACTAATAAAAAGAAAATACTATCTTAATTATTTAAATTAAATCGGTAATAATGCAAAGATAAATTATATTAATAAGCTTTTACTTTTATTACTCAAATTTTCAAGCAAAAAAAAAAGATTTGCACATGTGGAAAAATCCATGTATCAATATTTAAGTTTTTTAGAAGTTGAAAATTTTATAAAAACTCAAAATTTTTTAATGATATTTCATGACTGGAGAGGTTTATTGTCAAGAAATCTGAGGTTTATTATTAAAAAAATTCAATTTAATAAAAGAATAAAAATATGGGATGAAGAAACAGAAATTTAATAATGTATAAAAAAAATTCTTGAAAAATCAAAAAAATAGAAATATCATTTTTACACTTCACTAGTATATAAAATTAATATATATATATATATATATATATATATATATATATAAATTAGACAAAACCATTACTTTCCCTAACCTTTTAACTCTTTCTAATAAAGTTTATTCACAATTATAATCAAAAATCCACTTCTTAACAATTCAGAGGCTATTTTTATTTATTGTTTTTAATATAACCACTTTTTTAAAAAATTCTCTAATTTGGAAAAAAGGTATTGTTTCGGGTAAAAAATTTTAAATAAACGGAAGGATGAGTTTTAGTTTAATTAAACTTGGTAATATTTACTTTTTTAGATAATAAATAATGGTTCTGAAAATGTTTTACTTATCTAATGAAACTAAATATAGAGAAAAAAACCCTTTCAATAATTATTACTTTGTCTGTCAAGAGTCTAGCTTTTCCAGGATTTCTAAAGAATTGAGCAAAATCATATATAATTTACTTAATTCTTTAAAATTCTGTAAAACCTAACGAGAGTATCATTTTAGTGCCTAAAATTTAGGGAATTCAAAAGAATAGAGTAAAATATAAAATATTTTACTCTATTCTTTTGTTTTACAGAAAAGCTAACAGCATTTTTTTTACTACCTGAAATAAACGGAAATGTTATTAAATTTTATGTTTATTTCTCAAATTAAAAAAAGTATTACTGAAGTGTCCCTCAGGTACCGTAGAGTGCAGTAGAGTGCCTAAGTTTTTTTGTTAAAATTTTGAAATAAAAAGGAAATTTCAAAAATTCCTGTTTATTACTAAAATTAAAAAAAACATAACATAAGTGTCCCAGGTTTTCCAAAAATTAAAAGAATTGAGAAAAATCTATGATTTTACTCTATTCTTTTAAATTCTGGAAAACCTAATGTTAAGTATCCTAGGTTTTTTTTACTTTTTGAAATAAACAGAAAATTTTAATAAATTTTCGGTTTATTTCGAAAAGTAAAAAAAACCTAACGAAAAATCAAAAAAAAATAATTTTTCCAATTTAAATCAAAAAATAATTCTTTGGTCTCAAAATGATCCATTTCAGTTTGAAAGATATTTATTAAATTTCAAATTCTTTTAAAATATCTGATTGTAACCTCTTAACTATTAAAAAAAAATCATTCAAATTTTTTACTCTAAAATTGAAAAAAATATTAAATAGAAACTGGAAAAATTGTTATTTTATAACTTTAATTGTAAAATACCTTGAAAAATAATTTTTGAACCAAGATCTTTTATTAACCAAGAGTGTTTAGTATAAGTGAGGTTATCAAAAAGTAAAAAATTAGCAAAGGTTTAATTTTTTTTCAAAAAATTTGTTTAATGATCGTGTTGTGTTAACATAAGAAAAATATTCAAATAAAATTTTATTTAAAAAGGGATTTTTTGGAATTTTATAAAATAAATAAAAATACTAATATTGTCATGTAAGAAAAATGAAAAAAAAAAAAAAAAAAGGATCACTAAAAGTAGCTTTTCATAAAAATAATATCAAAAAAAAAATAATATTAAAGATGAAAAAAGTTTGAATTAGAATTTATAAAATTAACAACTATATATAAATAATAATTTTATTCATAAAAATAATATATTTATCAATTTATTTTTCTATCAATACAATCAATTATTGTATATATTATTATTATCTCACATTTAATTATATTTATTATTTATTTATTTATCAACATTCCCATTTCTATTATCATTTTTTTTTTTTTTTTTTTTTTTTTTTTTAATTTGTTTAATTCTAATTATTATCTTATTGTTCTTTCTCATTTGCACAAATTTTTTTGTTGGCTATTCTTAAGTAATTCAAGTTTCAGATCAAAGTTCTTTGATATATGTTCTTCTGCCCTTTCAATTTCAATTACTTCTGGGATATTATTGTTTTGGATTTGATTTTCATAAGAAAGCTCTTCTATTTCTTTTTCATTTTCAAGGCTATTCTCGATTTCTTCTTCTAAAATTTGATTGGAAGAATCATTTTTAATACTTTTCGTATTGGAATCCGAAATATTTAATTTTCCATTTGATTTCAAATTTATTCTGTTAATACTAATTGTTTTCCCTAAAAGTTTTTTAAGTAAGTTGCTTTCCAAATCAAACTCTTGGAAAGATATTGATCTTAATAGCCCCTTTTTCCTTGCTGTTGTTGTTTTTTGAATTTGAAAAGGATTCTGGGCATTTCTTTCTAAAACGGAAGAAATCATTATTGAGTGCCCTCTTCGAACATTTCTAAAGCCTCTCGCCTTCAACAAGTATGAACTCTTTTTTTCCCTAATTTTATTAAAATCATGCATTAATACTAATAACAAAGAAATTTTTGCTTTGATAATTTCGCCTCTTTTCATCGATAAAAAGATGTTATTATCACTGTTAATATCCTTTTCTGTTTGCTCTGTCTTAATATTTTTTATTTTATTTTTATTGGTTCCAGATTTTGCATATTTTTCATTGTAATTTCCAGAATATTCTTCTTCTTCTTCATCTTCCTCCATTATCAAATTTAACCCGTTCAAAAGATTTAAAGGCTCGGGTTCTTTTAAGGCAACAATAGTTTTCAGAACAGATTTTGTTTTTTCAACTAAAAATGGTATAGACCATGCAAAAACATCGATGAATCTTGGTAACCAATATGGCTGATCAACCGACTGGAATTCTTTAATAGTTACTGCATTTGGCTGATATTTAAAAAGTGCCGCTTTATTATCATATACACCAATATAATTCGGGCTTGAAAAAATTGTAATTAATGAGGGGAATTTTGTTTCTTTTCTTTTTAAATACATTTTAAACCCTTCGTCCTGTGCTTCGTGCCCCCTAATCACACACGTTAACTTGTTTATCAACAAAAACCTCCTGACTGCTTGGAACGAATAAAAGACAGAACAGCTCCTTGACTCGTTTGTTTCAAAAAACCTTGGCGTCAATTTGGGTTTATCATAATTTGGATGTGGATCGGACCATAATAAATCTCCAAAAAGCCCTTTGGTTGGCGGCTCTTTAAATCGATTAATTTTGTTAAGTGCTTCAACCTTTTTTAATTTTGGTGAAATTCCACCATGAACACAAAAAAATTGTTTATCAACAATTGCTGCTAATGGCAAACAATCAAATGTTTTCATTATTTCTTTATAGATTTTTTCATCGTATTTTGCAATCACTTCATCCCTGAAATTAAAAAATGATGTTAATTGTCGGCTTTCATGATTCCTGTTGATATTTATATTTGTTTATTTTGTTTTGTTTTGTTTTGTTTTGTTTGTTTGTTTGTTTGTATATTTATGGTTTAATAACACTTTCAATAAAATATTATCAATTTTTGTTAATAGAAAAAAATAATTATTTTACCCTATTTGTTGAATTAAAATATAATAAAAATAAAATAAATAAAATAAATAAAAGAAAGTGAAGAATTTTAGTTGAAAATTTTCAAAAAGGTTGTTTGACAAAAAAAAATAACATATTAATTTTTGAATTTTATTTTATTCTTTTTTTTCCTTTTCGGAAAAGTTGCTCTATTTTTGTTTTTGAATACTTTCTTATTTGAAAAATCAATAAAATGATTTTAGTCAAAAAATTTATATTTTATTAATAAATAATTTCTTTGATTGCTGATCAAAAATTAAATATTTTTTCGATTTCAAATTTTTTATTGAGTATCCCTGGAATCATAAAATTAAACTAATATTCAAAATTTTTGGTACAGTTACCACCATCAAAAGAGTAGCAATGCTACATTAATACATTTGGAAAATATTTTTGGTTTTTTCGAAATGATTTTAAATTGTTTTATCGTTTTTTGATTTTCTTTATTTTTTTTCTAATTAGGGGGGCAATGTTCAACCAATTGGCATATTTGTTTCAAATAGCTGATATTGTGTTAGAATTTAGTTGTTTTAATATTAAAAAACCAAATAAAATAAAGATTTTGATGATAACATGAATCAAACATGATATTAGCTATAATATCAAGACAATATTTAAAAGCTGCGATTAATCCAACTTTATCCGGAAAAATCAAAAAATCGCGATATTTCACATGGTAACGATAAAAGAAAAACAGCGATAAAGAAAATTATTTTTTGAAAAATCACTTTACAAAAAAACCCTTGAATTTTACAAAACTTTGAGACTTTTACAACAGTTTTCTCTTTAAAAATTATAAAATTGTGATAACCAATAAAATTACAATAACCCATAAAATCTCAAAAAAAAAAAAAAAAAAAGATTTTTGGTTGAAAAAATTTTTTTCTTTTCATTTTTTTTTTAACAAAAATTTAAAATTTCACATAAATATTCTGATCAACCAAATAATAACCCATCAAACAATGTACCTTGAGTCTATAACAGATGTGTTTTTTCAAATGTGCTTTTTCCTCCAAGGTTAAATAACCAAAAAATATGAAAGTGGAATTTTCCATTCTTATCAGTGATGGTTTTAAAAAACCTTTAAACTCTAATTGAGTTTTCTTTACAATACAAAGACTCAAAGAAGAAGAAAAAAAAAAAAAATTATACAAAGAATCTTAGTAATAGGTAGTGATAATGTGGCTAGGCTATTGAAAAAAGCTTTGAAATGTTCTTCAACTCCTTTAAAGTTTCTTAGAATAAAGAAAATGACTTAACCCAAGGAACATTCCTTAAAGTATGCATGAAGAGCTGGTACATTCAATGCAATTTATAATACGATAATGAACTGATAAACTATGATTCATCTTTTTTTTTTTTTACGATTTTTGCTTATGAAAAGGATCGTTCAATCTGTCAATCAAAAACTCACTAAAATAAACGCAATAAACTCTTTGGTTTAATTCTTTGATTGAATCAAGTTTCTTTTTTGTTGTGTTTTTGAAAAGAATAACTTTTTTATTCAAGACCTGTTTTTTGATCAAAAATTTACTTTTTAAAAATGTCACATCACTAGCCTAAAATTCATCAACCCTTATATTGCAATTTAATTTTTTAACACGATATTTTGACATTTCTCACGATTTTTGGACAATTGTCGAGATATTATCTATTATCATGATTTTATGTAATATCGTGATTTTACATAAATATCGTGATTTGATAGAATATTAATTGTCGCGATTTTTGTAACTTTATCGTGATTTTATAGAATATCGCGATATGATGGAGATTATTCCTGATTTATAAAACTTAATCGTGAATTGAAAAAAATAATCGCGATTTTTGAAACTGTTTAAAGACTTGATAAAGATATCGTCAAATTCTCTAATTAGTTGGTGGTATCTAACTTTTGATTGATCAATGTTTGTTAATAGAATTTCAATATATTTACCAATAGTTTTTTTTTATTTTTATTATGGTTACTCTAAAATTTTTGACACACCTTTTTTTTTTATTTAGATTTGTTATTATTTATTTTTTGTTCTGTGGGTATTTTAAATGAACAATAATTATTAATAATTCAATTAACTTGGGGTGTTAATTTAGTATTTGTAAAAAAAATTAATTTCATAATTTGATTTAATAAAAAAAAAAATAGAGTTCAAAATTACAACTTTCTTTGAAATTTTATGGTTATTCACGATCTAAAGAGATAAAAAACAATTTCACAATATTTTGAATCATACACCACTCACAGTTACCTTTTTTTTTAGATAACCATTAAGGAATATCCAAAATAAATCCATCACGGGAGTCTTACGAATCAAAACATCAGTGAAATAGACTCTTTAAATCTTTAGAACAAGAAGAACTAAAAAATTTAGTAAAAGGTATTTTTGCCAGATCAGACAGTTAATTGGAAGATGGTACAAGACAAGGAAAATTTTTTCAAAAAAAAATCTCTAAAATTTTGTATTTTTGAAATATACACATATAATAAACATTATTATACATAACAATTTTAAAAAAAGGTTTACAACTTTAATAGATATTAATAGGAATTGAAAAAAAAATGAAATTTTTCAGTAATATTTTTTTCATTTTTAATTGTAAAATTTTTGAATTTTTTAATTGACTTAGTAGAGAGATAATTTTCAAGTATTTTTTTAATAGTCTAAAAAAAAACATATTTTTCAATTTTAAAATAACACAAAATATTTCAATCAAAAGATATCGCTAAATTAAATTGAAAATCTGATTTTTTATCTGTTTTTGGAATATTTTTTATCATTTTATTTTTTTCCATGTTTGAGTTTTTATATACATTCCCGATTGTTTTCTGCAAATTGCTTTAAAATTTATTCTTTTTTCAATCTTAATGTTCAATCAAAAGTTCATTCATTTCAACTTTTTTCATTAAAAAAATACCCCAAAAATAGGTGTTTTTTTCAAAAGTTGGTATTTTTGAAAAAGGGGGATATTCGGATTTTCATGAGCTTAATAGCTATCCTTTTTTTATTACATAAAATTATGATAACTTTGAAAAAATAATTTATAAAAGAAGTATAACTGAAATCCAATTTATAGTTTTGGCTAACTTTAATTTTCGGTGTTTAAATTTTCCTTGTAGTGTAGTAAAATCCTAAACCCATCCCTTTTTGTTCTAACTCGATTTTTTCATAGGTTTTTATTGGAAACTAGGCAATACTTCAATTAGAACAATAATGGTTGGGTTTAGGTTTTTACTACCATCTTCCAATTAACTGTCTGATCTGACAAAATTATCTATTCCTAAAAATTCGAAATATTATAGTTCTTCTTGATCTAAAGAGATAAAGAGTCTAATTCACTGATGTTTTGTTTCGTAAGACTCCTATGGTGGCTTTATTTTGGATATTCCTTAACCAGTCTAGAAGGAAGAAATTTGTAGCACGTCAGAAGAATTCGTTTGTAAATTACCACCTTAAACTTTGAATGAAGATCGGAAAAATATTTTTTTTACAGTTATTTTCAAATCATTTTTTTTTTGAATGTCAACACATTTTTGAAGTGTTATTTTACTCAATTAATTCTTTAACCAGGATTTTAACACCTTGACTAACTCTTGAAGGTTTTCTTGTCTTTTTTTGTAATCGTGTTGGTTGCTTGATGGTAGTTTTTCATTTTTTAAATGCAAAAATAAGAGGCTGTTGTTAAAATTATTTTTAAAACACCCCACAAAAAACAACAAATTAATTTTTGATCACTTCAAATAAGTGTTATTTTTTGTAAAGTAATTAATTTTTGGGACCTTTCAAATAAAAAATTACAAAATCATGACAAAAATCGGAAAGAAAAACAAAATAAAATGTTCGAGAGTAAATGGAAAAGAACACCTAAAGATGGTGTTCTAAGATGGGAAATTTAAAAGAGAATAATCATACCCCTTAACAAAAAGCAACCATTTGGGTGGCGTATTTTGAGTGCAAACAAATAAATAACAATCTCGATGCCAAAAACCCCACGATCGACGTAGTCACCTAAAAAAAGGAATTTGTTTGTTTCTGGATCGCAGTCACCAATTGTCTCAATGTAATTCACCAAATCAAAAAATTGGCCATGCAAATCACCAAAGATGACGACAGGCGAAGATAATTTAATGAGGTTATTCTCTTTACGTAAAATTTTTCTTGCAGCCCTTACAATGGTTATGACATCATCTTTATTCAATTTCCCTTCTCTTTTCAAATGCAACAGTAGTGCTTTCGTGTCTGGCTTTGAATTGGAATTTGGAAATAGTATTTCTTTTTTTAATGGAGTCCGAATTAACGGCACCAAATTTTTCATTACTCGATCTGATCCACAATTCACCTCTTCTTGGTTTTCATCTTCCTCGGCCAAAAACTCTTTTTTAGTGGTTTTAAGTTTCTTTTTCAATGTTGTTTTGTGAAGAGCAGCTTTTGATTTTAATTTATTTGTCATAAGAAAATTTTTAAAAAATAAAATCTTTTCCAATCCTTTTTTGTTTTCTTTTTTTTTAATTTGGCTGAATATATCGGATTTACTTTGGGAATTTGGTTTTTCGTGAATTGGTTATCAATTGAACGAATTTGAAAGTACTTCTGTTTTTATGAAGTTTCCATTACTGATCATTAGCTCGCTTTTAGAAGAGTAATCTGTGTTTATATTTTTCTTTTAAGGAATCTATTAAGCTTGGAAATAAAACCAATTTCTTCACTTTTTATGATATTATGAACTACATTAATGGTCTTCATCCTCAAATGTTAACCTAAAAGTTTTTACTCCTAAAATTTTGAGTTTACTTTTTAAGTGTCTTTAATTGCAAATTTTAGTTTTGTGTTTATGCCGTACTCTTTCAAAAGTGTACTTTTCATTCACAAACTTGGTGAAAATCTTCAAAAAACGATCCTTTCTTACAAAATTTATTGTGAGATTCAGGTTTTTCTTAAAAAGAATAGGGATCTTTTTTATGAGTTTTGTTTATTAAAGAAGAAAGAGTAAATTTTTTTAATACTAACTGATATGTATAAAGAGTAATTATGAAATGAAGTGATATACTGTACTTTCTGGAATAAAAAAAACCTTATGTTATTCCTTTATGAAATTTGGAATACTTCCGACATCAATAAATAAAGATTAAACAAGAACTCAAAGTATTTGTAAATTATAACGTAGATTCTATTATTTGCTAAATGTGGAGAAATATCTCTTGTAAAAAAGTATCATATTAAAACCACTTTCTAATTAAATAGTTATCTGTATTTTCAATGATTCCACTGAGATACCCTTTTAAGTGCACATTCTCAAATGATAATTTTTTTTTTAAAATTTGATCTGATCAAATAAAATAATTAAAATAAAAATTAACTATTATTGTTTGAATTATATTGTTTCATTGGGTGGGTGGGGCAATATTTTATATTAAAGGGAGGGATCAGAAACTTATTGTTTAGAAAAGAATAATCATAAAAAAATATTTTTGAGAGGGATATATTTTTGCAAAAAAATCTTCTAAAATATGGATAATTTTCTTTCAAGAAAACAAATTTTTTATTTCAATTTCCAAAAAGAAAAAACACCAACAAACATTGAAAAAAAATCTAAAGAGATTTAAAAATTAAAAGGGAGTAAAAACCGTAAAAGGAAAATGTAACACTTTTTAATTAAACTCCAAGACACAATATTTTTTTTTGAATTTATCTCGAAAAGTAAATGATTTAAATAATCAAAGAATTTATTCTCTGAAATAATCTTTCCTTTTTTAAGTATATAAATAAAGTGAAAATATATTTACATTAAGATTATTAATCCAAAATTGGTATTGCTAGTCAGTTCCACTTTTAAGGCACAAACTTTCAACGAAATTTAAGGCATAATAAAAATCTCAAATTAAGGCACAAAATTTCAGATTCTAGTAAAATTATTAGTAAAAATAAAAATTCAAAATTTTGTGCCTTAAGTGTCTGGTCATTTACCGTGAAAAGGCACCATACACAAGGAGTGACCTGAGACCAAAAAGTGTATTGTGAAATAGGCCTTCTTTTGGTTGACAAAATTCAAATAACAAAAAAAAAAAATTCCATAGGATCTCTTTGACAAAAAATTCAACGAAGAAAAAGAATTCTCAATTTCAAAAAATCAAAATTTTAAAAAAAAAATTCATCTTTTCTCATTTTCTTTTTCAAAAGAGGTTAAATTTCTTTAATTTAAAACAAATTGCTTTCTTGTATTTCTCAATCAATTTTATTCGATTTAGTCTGATTTGTGGTTATTTTAAAACCCTCTAAATTTGACCAAGTAAGGATTAGGTAATAGTCTTTCAATAAAAATAACTCATTTGAAAAAATAAAAAAAAGAAAAAAAAAGTCACCAAGATCTCAAAAAGCGCCAAAGAGCGACACTTCAAAACTGACATAGTTGTTTTCAGAATTGTAATTCACGACCATTCTAATTGGAAATTGAGTGTCGTTCTTGGTCACTTTTTTCTAAAAATGTCCTAATCTTTGGTTTTTGATTTTTGGAGATCGATCATACATCATATGGTTGGTTGGTTTTTGATTGGTGTTAGGTCCTCAATAAAATCACTACAAAGTTTTTTTCCATTTCAGAATAATTACTTTCACCGTAATGACTCTATCCTTGATATGAGATTTTTTTGTACCTTAAATTTTGTTGAAATTTTGTGCCTTAAAAGTGGAACTGACCGTATCAATCTCTTTTATTTTCAAAAATTATAAAAAAAAACAAGATATAACTTTCTGTTCTTTTTGAAATCTGAAAGTATAGAAAAAAAAAAAAAAAAGAAAGAACTTTTGAAATAGCGACTTCTACTTTATTATTTTCTTGGGTGTTGGCTTTTTTTGTTCTATACTTATCTTTGGAACCTAAATCTGAAAAAAATTGACTTCATTTTTTCATTTTCTTTTTTTTATTTAATATATTCTAAGAAGGGTCTGAATTTTGCGACACCAATAATTTTTTTAATCTTTTTTATTGTATAAATTGTTATAATTTGGAATCCTAAAAGAAAGGAATAATTGTAAAATTGGAGGGGTGGTATTTAAAAGAAATTCTATCTTGTTTAAATTCCAAATTCAATAATAAAATTTTTACTTTTAAAATTTAAATAGATTTTTTTATTTCAAATATTTTACTTATTTCTAGTAGTTGATTAAATTTTTCCTGTTATTCGGGGAAACTTCTTCTAAGAGGGTAAATTGTCTTTTTTAATTAATTTATTCATTGTAAATGTGATCCCCATTTATTTATTTTGACTTAATATATCTCTAATTTTTCATTAAGGGGGAAGTGGCCTTAAAAATTTTTTTTCACCAAATTCACTATCAAATTTGAAAAAAAAAAAAAGCGATGGGATCTTGAATTTGGAAACAAAGTAACAATCTGATTATTATTTGACCATCTGAAAATTTTTTTAATGTGACTTTTAAAAATAAATTGTTGTTTTAAAAGTTTTGATGTATTTTTCTATTTTTAATACTTTGAATATCAAAAATATTTTCAAATTATTTTCAAAAAACTATCTCTATATCTATATAAATTTGAAGAATCTAAAAACTTTATTGTATTGAAAGAAGCTGTACAAAAATATACTTTTAAAATAAAATCACGAAATTTAAAAATAATATTAGTATAAAATAATAATATAATTTCAAAATAATTTAGAATAATTTTTGAAACCCTGAAATAATATGATTTCCTTTTTGAAGCAGATTTCAAATCATTTTTTTCTTTTTAAAAATAAAATCACAAAAAAATAAAAACAATAATTTATTTGTTTTCCCAAAAATATCTTTTAAAAATTTTAAAATACAACTCCTAAGGATAATATATGCCTTTTAATTTGATTCTTGTTAATCAATGGCCCTCATTCCAATCTTAATTATTGCAATGCGTATATAATAATTCAATTGATTAAACGGGTTAAGATGCTTTATTAATTATTTCTCGTCATTTTTTTTAATATTTTCAAAAAAATAAAATCAGTTCCAATTAATAATTCTACTTTAAAAATATTCAGATAGTTTATTTAAAGAATATTTTTCCATTATTTGTTCACCAAGCCATTGATATATATATATATATATATATATATTATTATTATTATTATTATTATTATTATTATCAAATAACTGATTTTAATATGAACATTTCTATGTTTAGATTCTGAGAATTTTAAAAAGAATATTTATAATCTTTTTAATATCAAGTAATTTTTGAAATATATAAAAATAAAATAAATGATAAATATTTTCTGATTTTCAAGTATTCAATACTTGATTTATTTTTCTTGTTAAATTAAAATGTGTCTATTTTTCAATGTTATTTGTTTGTTCAAACATCGGAAATTACTTAATCTGAAATTTCAGAACAAATAAAAATTTTTTACAAATTTTTCTTTTTCTTTTATGGGATCAAGCAAAAATTTAAAAAAAAAATGGATCAAATCTTTTTATCGAAAATTTAATTGGTAAAGATTGGATTTTTGTAAAAATGAAAAGTTGTCTCTCTAAAGTTGGTAAATGAAGCTGTTTATTGGGTTTAATAATATCCTTAGAAAATAAGTAATAAATTACCTTTGGAAAAAAAAATTTGAGTTAAAAGTGCCTTAATGAAATCAAAATTAATTATCTTTGTTTTTTTTTATATTTCCTTTTTGGAGATGAAAAAAATAACTTGTTGGCTTGAGTTCTTCATGTTCTGTTAATTGTAAAATAAAAAGATCAAAATTCTAAGTTAGCTTTCCAAAATAATCACATAACCAAGAATTAAAACAAATCACAAACCCCCAATTCTAAAAGGGTAAATAATAATTTAAGTTGAGTTCAAAGAATTAAATATTATGAAATTTTGAAAGATTATAAAACCTAATCTCGAAAGATGAATGAAAATTTTGAAACATTTATTTTTCAACAAATTGTAGTTTTAGAGATCAAGGTTGGCCATTAAGACGAAGGCGAAGGGGGGTGAGATCTTTTTTCATCACCAATACTAGTATTTGAAATTTAAATAGGATAAAATTTTCAGACTTGTTTTTCAATTTCCTTTTTCAATAGAGTTTTGAAATTCCAAACTGCTTCTTTGCGAACTCAATTTATTAATGAAAAATATGATAAAGGATGTGAAAATTATCGCCCACTTAGAATTCAAAAACCAGTAGAGTTTTCTTATTACAATTAAAGAAATTATCCTTTCGAGAAAGTTTCTTATTACACAACCACAGACATAAAAAAGGAACCAAACAAATAAATAGATCAACAAATTATAGATAAAACTCATTCTGTTGAAATTTGTAAAAAAAAAATTTGGACATTGAAGTGAAAATTCTTTCGAATTTTTTATTGAAACACTAGCAAACAAAAACAGATTTTGAAACATAAACAAATTTTTCTGTTTCCCTACATAAAAATTCGAACAAACACTAACTAATAAAAACAATTTTGTTTTAATAGGGAAAATGTATGTTAATTTTAATTTGGTAATTTTCTTCTTCTCTTAGCCATTTGTTCATATAAGTGAATACCCATCAAGTTGGTCAATTTTTGACAGACAAAAAAAACGTTGATTTTCACAAACAAAAAGAAGTCACAATTTCAACCGATTATTTGACAAAACAATTATGTTCAAGTAAACCACCAGTTTCTATTTTTTGGGATTAAACAATCACAAAGTCAAAAGTTAGACGAGTTATTCACTTGGTATTAAAAAAAAAACTCCTTGATTAGTAATCCAATTTTTTTTCGATTAAAATGGTTTTTAAAAGCAAATAATCAAAAAGTCCAAGAATTGAGTTTACTGAATTTGTTGGGTTTGAAATTGAAAACATGAAAGTGTTTAAAACAATGCAAAAGAGCAAATTTATTTTCATTTTTTTTATTTTTACTTTTTTTCAAAATATTTTTTTCTTCTTTTTTTTTTTTTTTTTTTTTTTTTTTTTTTTTTTTTTTTTTGAGATACTTCTAAATTTAGATTTCAACAATAACAACCACCACAAGACGAAATAACTCTTTTCGTTCGAAAAAGTAAATTACTTTTTGACGAATTTTGGTGTTGTTATTTTTTAATTACTTTTTCTTTTCTTTCTTTTTCCTTTTTTTTTAATTTTTCCGTGAGATTAATTTTGTATGTAATGATGACAAAAACACGTCTGAAGTGGTTTTTTCCGAGATCATATTTTGTGTAGATATCCCAACCCTTTTCTGAACTTACAAAATTAATTTTTGAATTTGTTTTTGCTTTTTGTTCTTTATTTTTTTTTTTCAAACAATTTTTAAATCTTCTTTAAATTTTTCTTTAATTAAAGGTTGTTTTCTAAACAATAATTAAGAATTAATTTGTTTGGTTTTTTTAGACTAATAGTAGAGACTTGAAAATAATATTTCTATTCTGATATGTTATGTACTGATAAATTCAAATAAATTTAGTACAATTTTTCCTTCAAATCCCATTTTGTAATCTCATAACTCAACTTTTAAACCAACCCAAGAGAAAGAACTTTTTGAATCCCAACCAATTTTTCAAAGTTTTTTAACATTTAAAAGAATAAAATACTTTCTTCAAAGCTTGTGTAAAATGATTAAAAAAAATTTATAAAATTAGAAAATGAAGTAAAAATATTCAGATATTTATTGGAATTTATCAGTATTGATTTTTTTTTCTTCAAATTTTATTTTGAAATCAATATTTTGTGTAACGACCAAAATCGGTTTAACGAGATTAGAGTAATCTTTAAAATTGTTAAAAATAGTTGGGCACACACACGTAACTTTGACAAATTGATTTTGACTGCACAAAGAACCCAAATGTTATAAAAAAGATTATCAAAATTAGATAAAAATGTTCATTTCCCCGATTTTCCTTTTATTGTGTTGCAATATTTTTCAGATTTCTTTTATCAAAATACTCTCTTTGTAAAAAATTACTCAGTAATTTAAAAACATCAACAAAAAAGAACTTTTACTAATTACATTTAATTTTCTTGGATAATTTACATAAATCTTTTTTTAAATTTCTTCTTTACAAAAAAAGCGAAAGAAATAGTATTAAAAGGAAAGGGTTTGTATTAATTTCCAAGAACGGAACTCCAAAAAGCAATGCTTCAAAAGTCAAAATTGAAGGTAAAAAATTTCATCATCAAGAAGAAAGATCTTCAACTTTTCCTTGATACCTTGATGTTGGAAAAAGGCTGATCAAACCTACCACTAACCATATTTCCTATCATTAGGTTACACTCTTCGTTATTCAAGAGATTCTCAAGTGATATTGATAAGAATAAAAAATGAATAAACCATTTCAAGTGATCAAAGAGAATTTTAAAACCAAAAAAGCGTCTCGATCATAAAGATTTTTGAAATTTGCTCACAAAACACAACAAAAAATGTCACTGTGAAAAAGCTTTTTGATGTTTAAAGGGTGTACAAAACATGGACAAAGGATTGGAAAATGACTGTAACACTTTGAAAAGTCATAAAATATTTTATTGTGAAACAGAGTACACCAATCGACTAAAAATATACAAAACCATTTTTTAATTATTTGTTCAAGTGTTTTCTTGTTCTGACACTCAAACCAAAAATAAAAACAAACCCAAACAACCTCACAATTCTCTAAAAAGCGAATAATTATTTTTGATCAGTATTTTTTTTTGTCAAAAAAACAAAAAACCAATTTTTTTTTTAGTGAAAAAAATACTAAAAACCCTTTTTGTTGAGCACCAATGGAATTCATTGGGCAAAAAATGCTTGTGAATTTATTTCAGAACAAGATCAAAAACTATCGAGGAAACCCACCATTTATCCAGAGCAAACTTCCCTTTTTGCCTTTACCAACTAACAGCGACTTTTCTGTGTGTTCAACCATAAATAGCAACAACAATAACAATCTCAACAACATTAACAAAAACAAAAACAAGAACACTAACAACAATACTGTAAACAATACTAACAACAATCGGATCAACAACAATGGCTTGAACAAAAATAACAACAACTTGAATAACAACAATAAAAACAAAAACAAAAACAATCTAAATAAAAAATTTCAGTTCACTTCCTCAGATCTTTTTGATAACGAAGAAAGCAAGTCTTCCATTCCAGTTGATCGTGATCCCTTATATTTTATTTTGCGTCCAGAAAATAGTAAAAAGCTAATAATAAACAACCATCATTTCAATGATTTCACAAAAAATTTAAATATTTTACAAAACGAACTATTATCATTGAAAAAGGAGTTAATACCTTTAATGCCACCACTTAGAAGTTCATTTCTACTTTCTTCGAGCAAAGTTCTTTATCAAGTTCAACAAAGATTAAGATCTATGGGGAATATTGGATTGAAAAATTATAATGGCGTGTCCTGTTACAAAAATGCCTCTTTTCAATGTCTCTTGAAGACCCCTTTAATAATGATCAATTTAATACCAAAAAAAAAAAATCACGAATACTCAAAATCTAATAATATTGAAGAACTAAAATCTCCGAATAATAGAAGGGAAAAAAGAATAAGAAATAAAAACAGCAACAGAAACGGCAACGGCAACAGCAACGGCAAAAACAGTAACAGTAACAGTAACGGCAACAGAAACAAAACTAAAAATAGGAAAAATCATTTGAAAAAGAATCTCTATGGACAATTATTAGAAAAGAAAAAGGAAAAGGAAAAGGAAAAGGAAAAGGAAAAGGAAAAGGAGAAGGAGAAGGGAAAAGTGAACGAGAAGGAGAAGGAGAAGGGAGGGAAAAAAGATGTTCATAAATTCATTTTTATAAAAGATGTTGATCAAGAATTTCTATTAACTGATGAATTTTGTGATTCATTTGCAGTACCACCAATCTCAAATATACAAAAAACACACCAAAAACACAAAAAGAAGGATTTGAAAATCCAACAATTTTCAAATTATAGGAAGACTACAAATAGATCAAATGGCTATTTCACAGAACTTGAGAATAACTTTGATCTGTCAATTTGTTTTGAAACATTAGTGGACAAATACCAAAATGCTGACGAACACCAAGTTGTTGATCCCCAATTTATTGACCGTGCCATCCGAAGTATTGGCCCAATTTTTGGTTTACGTCAACAACAAGATGCCCACGAATTTTTAACTTTTATATTAAATACATTATTTGAAGAAACAAAGGATGACAACGATGAAAGTTTAGTTTCAGATTTATTTTCTGGCAAATTAAGATTTTCAATGAGATGCCGAAATTGTAAAAATATCATACACAAAATTGAAACAGTACGTATATTATCTTTACCCTTACCCATAAAACCAGAAAACAAAAAATCAAGAAATTTGAATGCAAAAAAAGAAGAAACAAAAGGTTTAAATAACAACCAAGATCAAAAATATTTGAATTCCAATAGGAATAGAAATAATAAAGCGGTTAGCAATAATGAAAATAAACCACCCACAAATAAAAAAAAGAAAAAAGTATTCAGAGACGAAACCAAAAAAAACAAATCAAAACTTATGAATAAGTGCAGATACAACGCCGAAGATAAAAATAGGAATGACCATTCAAATAAAAGAATAAATTTAATCAATTGCTTTAAATTATTTTTTAAAAAAAATTTATTAAAGGGTGAAGATAAAGTGTGGTGTTCTAAATGCAAAACAAAAACGCAACATTTACATTATTCTTATTTTGATAGCTTTCCAAAAATTTTAATAGTCCATTTGCTTAGATTTGATAACAATTTTAAAAAAAATGATATTGACTGCGAATTTCCCATTAAAGACTTAGATATAGGATTCACATCAAGATACAAATCAGATAGAAGAAAATCTAGTAAGCACAAATACAACCTGATTGGTGTAATACAGCATTTTGGATCAATTCTATCTGGCCATTACAAATCAATAACCTTGGATAAAAAAACTCAAAAGTTTTTTTCCTTCAATGACAGTATTGTAAAGGAAGTAAAAGATAATAAGGAAATTTATAACGGGGCTTATTTATTATTTTACGAAAGAAATGAAATGAAATTTTAATTTAACTTTTATTTTTTTATTTTTTTTTCTTTTTTCTTTATTTATTATTATTTTTTTTTTCACCCCGATTGTTTTGTCCGGATTGATAATATTTATGAGAAAATTTTCCACAGTGTATTTTATAAAGTTAATCTACCATAAAATGGAAAAGCCGAAAATATAAATAAAAATAATAATCTAATAACAATTGAAAAAACAAAAAAAAAAAAAAAAAAAAACTAATAATTTCTATAAATATTAGTTAATATTAATAAATTTACCACCCCCAGTTAAATTATAATTAGCTATTGACTAATTGAAAAGCTGGATATTTACTATTAATTCATTCATTAAACATTTTTTTTTTATTTTTTATTTTTATTTTTATTTATTTTTTTTTTATCGAATACAAGAATATTTTAAATAAAATTGTTACAATTGTTAATATATTTATTTACATATTTTTGTTCTATTAATAATATTTTTGAGTATTATTATTATTTTATAAAATAGAATTGGTTAATATTTAATCCTAAAAATTTAAGAATAAAAAATATTACATTACCCACTATTTAATCAAAATTATATGGAAATAAAATTTAAAGATAAATTTTAGTACACCTATTTAAATTGGATAAGGTACATACATACCCCCCCATTTCTAAAAGTAGTTTAACACCGTTTAAAAAGGTCTTTCAGAAGTATTTTTTTTTTAACAAAAACTATCTTATTAATTCTATAAATACACTGGAAGTTTATCAAAGAATTAGTTGATGTTAATTTTTTTTTGAAATGTAAACTAGATCAAAAAATCCATATTTGTTGATAAATAAACATAATAAACAGAATTAAAATAGTATTATAACTATAAAACCTTTCCCATAGTTACTTGTAAAATAATTTTGGTATAAATATATTAAAATAAAATTTTGATAAATATTTATTGCATTTTATAGATAGAACTTTGAGACAAATAAGATATTTTTAATGGTTGGATATAAAAACACCTATTTTATTATTATAGAAAGACAAAAAAAGTTTGAAAAGTTCTGGATTTTTAAAATCTTTTTTAAAATGAAATATTTTTAAAGTAATGTTAATACTATTTAGAAAAAAGCAAAATTTGTTATTTTTATGAATTTAAGATACTTCTTAGATTTCGAATCTTTGAAAGTTCAATAATATAGACAATTTCTCTTTTAATATATTAACTTTTAATAAAATTTATGAAAAAAAAAAAAAAAAAAATAATCACATATTATAGCATCAAATTCAAATTCTAATAAGTTAATTCGAGTAAAAAAATATCAAAAAATGTACCTTTAATTTCCAATTTTTTTGTACCTTAAATTCCATTGAAAGTTCTTGTCTTATCGGTTGAACTGGTTTTTATAATTTTAATTATTTATATAAATTATCCATATAAGTTTCGAAATTCTGATATTTCATGATCAAAATACACTCTTTTTATATATAAGAACATATCTCATGATTTAATAAAGTGTTGACTCAAGAGATCAATATATTTTTCAAATTTATCTTTTTTTTTTACAAAAATTTTTCTTTTGAAAAAAATTTATTAAATTAGAAATTTAGTTTGAAAATACTTGTAACACAAAATTTCCCCGATATGAGTTCTATTTATACAATTTTTATTTCCATATAGTTTACTTTGAGTCTATCAATAATCTTAAAAATAATTTGGATAGTAATAGATACTATATCAAACAATTGATTTTTTTTTTCCATTTTTTGTTCCAAAATTGAAAAAAAAAAATGAATTAGGTTAGATGTTTTTTATTTTTAGTCGCATTATGAAAAAATGTAAAAAATTCTGAAATTCATTTAAGGTACTAGTAACTCTTATTTCTTTTTTCCCCAATGTAATAGAGTTGATTATTTACACAAATATCTCATTAAACTAAATTAATGACCCCATTTAACAACTGAAAGAAATAAATTATCATTTTTAAAATAGTTTATTACCACCAATTAAATTTTATTTTGTAAAGATCTTAATTATTTTGTTTTTGGATTTTCAGATCAAAACCCAAAAAGAAAATTTTGAAAAAAATTTACGTTTTGAAGAAATATCACTTTTAGTAATTTTTGAGAGTTTTTATGAACAAATAAAATGGATAATTTTATCTTATTTTTAAAAAAGAATCTAAAAATAAATCAAATAATGAATCCTTGAAGACCAAAAAATAATGATCATTTATTTTATTCACAAATAATTTATTAAATTTCTTGAAAGTTAAAAAATTCAGTAATAATTCTTTTCAAATATAAAGAACATAGACACCGAAATGTTAAACTCAATTCCAAAAAATGGGACACAAAAAAAAATTACATTAATAAAAATATACTCCAAAATAAATGATTTTTGAACATTTAAATAATAAAAGACCCGAAAATATTTAATTAATACTATTTATATATTTTATAGTAAATTTAAAATTCAATTCGATAAATAAAAAAGAAAAAATAAAAAAAAGTGTGCCCCTATTTTTGGAACACGGTTACCAAAAAAATCCATTTTTATTGGTGGAAAAATTAATAAAAACTATTAATAGATTCAGCTTGTCTTTTGATAACTAAATCTATTCTTTTAAATATAGAGTTTACTAATTATCTTAGGTTTCACAACTCAAAGTATTTCATACATTAGTAAAAATTTTAAAAATTCTTCTTCGTTTTTTGGTTACAATTTTTCAGTTTAGTATCCATAAATTCCCAATTGGATTTAAATCTTGTGGAATTGGGGGTCAAGGGTCCAGAAAATTACATCCTCGATTTAAGTAAGTTTGAGTTTTTTTTTTTTTTGAGGTATGTGGACAAGCTCCATCCTTTTGGAAAATCCATTTCAACTCACTATATTCTGAATTAGCGAGTTGAATTTCCTTTGATTTTTTTGATAATATCATTAATAATACATTCAGTATTCACATTTCCATTAATAATAATAAGGTCTGTTTGTAGGCCATGTGCCCTAGCACACCATATCATGATTTTTTTTCAAAAAAATTTTTTCTCGATAAAAAAAGAATCTTTTTTCTTTTTGAGAGAAAAAAAAAAAATTTTTTTTTTTGATCAGAATGAAAACTTTAAAATTCCATTTTAAAGTGATTTTGAGATTTTGGAAAAGTTTTGAAAAAAAAAAGAATACAAAAAAAATCAAAAAAATTATTGAAAATCAAAAATCAAAAAATAATGAAAAAAAAATGATAAATAATTAACTTTAAAATTATTTACATTGATTGTTAATATCTAATGTTTCTATTTAAGAGTCAAATATCACTTTTCTTGGAATTAAATTGATTTTGAAGGTGTGCCCCAATTTTTGGAATTGAATTTATAATGAAAATCAATTATTTTGTAAATTTATTATTTTTTTTAAAGAATAATTTATTTGAATTTTTTTTATTAGTTTGAAAATATTTAAAAATTGACTTGAAATAATTAATAAAGCCTATTGATACATTTAATCATTGGGTTATTACTAACTAATTGAAATAATTAAGATTGATTTTTTTTTTATTCTTAATTAAAAATAATCAAATGAAAAAGTATTTCCTTTAAATTATAAGTTGAAGTTACAAGGTATTAAAAAAGTTATTTTGGGGCGAATTTTGAATTTTATGGTTTGATTTTTTTTTAATGTATTTATTTGGTTTCATAGGAAGGAAAAATTAATTTGAACTATTCTTTGAATCATATAAAGTATATTTTTTTCCAGTTTTAATTATTATTGTGATTTTTTTTTGGAATTAGTTGGATTTTTTATAATGGATTATTCCAAAACTTAATGGTTTTATTTTTTAATTTTTTTTTTTAGTACACCTCCTTTTTAGACCATAAGATAACTTTCTTCTTCAAGGAAAATTATTTTTTTAAAATAATTCTGAAATATGTTGAATTTTGAACTTTTAGAAAAATAGATCAAACTTTTGAAAAACAATTATTCGTTTCAGAAAATAGCATTTAAAAGTAATTTTGGTATGACAGAATTCAGTTTTTTTACTTCTTTTTTTTCAATTTCATGATGTTGAAAAAAAATTTTTTTTTGAGTTTGCTATTAAATTTACCAAAAGATTTTTTCATTTACTATTCCCTTAATTAAAAATTGTTTAAATTATTTTTCATATTTCAGGTATTATATTTCAATTCCAACGTATAGTAGGGGAAAAAAATACCTGACATGAAAAAAATCCCTGACAAGATTTTTAATTGAGAATATTAGCAAAATTTTTGTCTAATTTCATTTATTTTCAATCAAATACTTTTTTTAAATAACCAATTTTTCTAATGAGATTAATAATAAACCTACCTAAAGTTCATCAAAGTAAGGTTTCTCGAGTATACTCGTGTAATTGTTGGATAGCCTATGTTGATCAACTGAGTTAGAAAAAACATAGAGTTTTATAGAGAGTTTGGAAAATGATAATTTTACTTCTTGTTTTTTGATTGATTGAATGGTGTTTTGAACAAGTGTGATTTCATTAATCATCATTCTAATAAGTGGATGAGTTATAATTGAAAAAGTCCGTTTCTAAAAATAAGGAATTTAATTTTAAATAAATTAAATTACACAATAATTTTACTAATATTCACAATTAAAAATCTTGTCAGGGATTTTTTTCAGGTCAGGTATTTTTTTCACTGCTTTACTCTTAAATATGAATATTCCTTATTTTTCGAAAATAATTATTATTTGTTCGACAAAGTATTTTGGAAAATAAATGACAAATAATTTTTTCTTCCGAATCCTTTCGAAATATTTCCACTCATGCAGATAAACCCTAATAATAGTAACAAATTTTTATTTCGAATATATTTTTCACTTTGAAGTTAAAAAAAGTTATTATTATTGGTTAAACACAAAGAAACTTTATTTTTTTTTAATTCAAAGATACTATCGTTTTCCCATTTTAAAATATTATTCTAACTCATAAGAAATGTTATTTTTGGGCAATATATAAACTTCCTAATTTACTATTAATTGTAAAATAAAAATATCAGTATTTTCATTCATCTTTCCAAATTAAACATACCTCACGAATGAAAAATTATCAAAGTCCCTCAATTCTAAAAAGGAAATTATTAACTTTACTTCTTTTCAGAATAAAAAAATTTGAAATTGTCGACGATTATAAAGTATCTTTTTTTGTAAAGATGAATTAAAATTTTGTTTAGTTCATTTTGTAACAAATAGTAATTCTAAGACAACATTTTTACTCTACTAAATTGATTCTAACAGTTATAATTAATATTTATTTTGGAAACTTGAAATAAATATTTTCCTTTTTTATTTGGAGAATAACAGTAAAAGAAACTAAGTAAACATTTCACTTTGAAAATTTTCTTTTAATATACTTTTATGAGTCAAGTCAGAAAAGAAACCATTAGTATTTTTGTGATCTCAATTTAAGAGAACGGAAATGAAGTTACAATACTTTCCCTATTATATGGAAAATTTAGGTCGGAATAAAAATATTATTTATTTCAAGAATTAAATTACAACTTGTGATTAATTTTGAATGCTAAAATAAAATATGGACACTTTCCAGAAAAACCTACAATTGGAAAGAAAAGTAAGAGCCATTTTTTTCAATCTTTTTAATTTATTTTTCAACAAGAAAATAATACAGATCACGTTTGCGAGATCAAAATGAGTGAATTGGAACTACAAGAAAAAATTGATTTTTTTGTTGGAATGGGGTTTAATTTTGATATTGTGAAGAAAGTTGTTCACCAAAATCCACGATTGTCACAAGAATATTTATATGATCGAATAACGAATTATAATCCTAACTCAAACGAATCAACTTCAGAGACAACTGATTCCCAGTCAATGAGTTTAAGTATATTTTCCAAATTCAAAAAAACAAAACAAAAATGAAAAGATTTTTTTTTCTTCTCAGATCCTAACCCTTCAAAAAACAAAAAACAAAAAACTCTTTTTTAATTATTTTCTTACTTTTTCTTTAATTTAATATTTTGTAAACTATTAATAACAAGTCGAATCACCAACTCAAAACGCGATATCAAACGGACCGCAAATGGTAGATTCGCACCCAAATACGGGATTGGGAGGTGGCGCGAATGGTATCGCAAATCGATCGAACTATTCCCAAATTGATCCAAATTTAAAAAAAAAACAAAGCCAATTTTTACCTGTTTCACTGAAGCGTGTAAGAAATGGGGACAATTATTTAAATGCATACCTCCAGGCTTATTTATCAATTCCAACATTTGTTGACTTTCTATTTAGGTTTTACCCCCAAGAAAACAGTTGGCAAGAGAGCTTAGAAAAGATTGAACAACAAGATTTAAATACTCTTAAGAAACAAAGAAAACAAGATTTTGAATCAATGAATTTGATTTTTGAGCTACAAAGCCTTGCAACAAAACTATATTGGTCAGATTATAAAAGCACCGAACTTGAACCAATGACAATTTCAAAGCTGTCGTATCAGGACATAAATCAAAAAGAAGAAAAAGAAAAAGAAAAAGAAAAAGAAAAAGAAAAAAAAGAAGAAATGGAAATGAAAGATGTGAAACAAATGAAAGAAGAAATGAAAAAGAAGAGCCAAGGGATTAATCTATCTGAAACAAAAATTTTATCTCATCGAACATTAATCAAAGAAATGGAACAAGCCTTATTATTATATAGTTATATTACAAAGAAACCAATAGAAAAGCAGGTATCCCAATTGCATAACCAATTATGCCTTAATTACACTTTAGACACTTCATTACAGAATGTACCTTTAGCACTAAATGAAGAAATCCCAATTGAGAAATTAATGAAAGAATCTCCAAATTTTTTAATTTTTAATCTTCCAAATATCAGGAATAATATTTTTGAACTTCCTTTTGAGCTATCCTTTGATAATTATCTTGAACACAACCTTGAAGAAATTAAACTAAAACGCCAAGGAATATATGAATTGAATACGGGGTTAAAAGAAACAGAAAAAAAATTAAATAATTTATCAAAATATGATAAAACAACTTTAAGCTTGGATAAGGTTCTTTCCTATGTGGGAAATTATTTAAACAATTTAAACAAAAGTGAAAGTGAAAGTGGAAATGAAAATGAAAGTGAAAAGGAAAATGAAAATGAAAATGAAAACAAAAATGTAAATGAAAAGGAGAATGAGAATGATATAGAAAGCAAAAATGATAATCTCAAAGAAATAGAAATTGACATTGAAGAGGAAGAAGAAAAACAAGAAACAGAAAAAGAAAAGGAAAGAAAATCTATACTTCAAGACATATTACCATTTATTAATATTTTAGAAAAAGAGGCATTAGAAAAAAAAGAAGATTTAGAAAAAAAATTGATCAATCAAAAGAATTCATTAAATCAATTTATTTTACCAAAGCAATCAAATGAAAAATTTTTACTTGGAGCAATTATTATTGAAAGATGTGTTGCACCCGAAACCTTTGCGGCATCATTTTCGCATTGGGCTTATATTAAGGATTTCCAAAGAAGGACATGGATCAAAGTTGAAAACGAAATTATTATTGATAACATACCATTTGAAAAGATATATAATGACATTAGTCCACTTCAAAATAAATCGTCAATTTCCACGAGCTCGATCACATATGCAAAGAATGCATTTTATATCCGAGAAAAAACAATAGGCAATTATGAAAAGGAAAAGGAAATAAATTTTTATAATAAAATTGAAATCAAAAGATTTTTAGAACCATTAATTTCAAAAGACAAATTAATTGAGATTGGAAACCAAAACAATGAACTTTCCAATCAAATACAACAATACGATCAACGTTTCCGAATGGATCCAAACAGTGTAATAAGAAAAAGAAACCGAGGACAGGATTCCTTAAAATATGGCAACATTCAATCCCGCGAAGAAGAACTAAACAAAATTATTGAGAAGGAGGAAAACGTCAACTATTCGAAATTTGAAATTAATTGGGAAAAGGAAGAATATGATAAAAATACAGTCCATAAGGATTTGATCCCATTTAGAAATGAATTTGAAAAAAGGAAAAAAACGATTATTTCATCATTTTCAAAAATGGATTTTTCATTGGTGTATTTCTTCGGTTCAAAATTATTTGAAGAACAGAATTTGAGAGCTGTGTTGACTATTGAATGCTTTACGCAGATTTATAAACAAAATATCTTAAATTTACAACAAAAATTATTAACCAATCAAATAAAAGAATTATTTTTAACTCGATCTATGGTTGATTTGAACTCATTCCAAGAATTAAGAAAATTGAATTTCCAATTCCTGAAAATAATTGGTATATTTTGTAAAAATGAATTTAATGGATTATATTTATTCTATAATCTAATCAAACAAGCTAAACAAATAAATTGCTCTACATTAAATCTATTACAAATAAAACATTTTCTTTTCTTTGCTTTAGTCCAAACCATTTTAAGTATATTAAAATCAAAGAAAGATTCAATAAGCATATTAAATGCAGAATTATTAAACTGGAAAATATTGGCTACAATATCTTTAGAGTGCTTCGATCGGAAATCCCTTGAATTCGCATATTTTAAAGACAATTGGTTATTTTGCAAAAATATTTATACTCAATTAATAAACAATAATAATGACTTACAAGTTTTAAAAGAAAGTATCGATGAAACCTCTATGGTAGTTGATAAAGATACAACCTTTGATCTCGATGGATATGCAAAGCAATTTAATCTACATTCACTAATTGAGAAGACGGAAATTGATGGGCAATTATTTTTGAATTATTTTGATGTAATGAAAATTTTCCAAATTACCTATCAAGATCAAATAGCTGAATTTTTTCAAATTATCAAAAAATTTTAAATTACAAGTCAATATAATTAAAAAAATTTATTTTTTCTTTGATGTTTTGTTTTTTGTCCTTTTTTTTTTTATATTAATGCAATATTTTTCATACCTTATTTTTTTTTTTAATAAATAAAAATTAAAAAAATAAATGAATCGATTGGATAAATGAAATTACATAAATTTGAATATTTTTATACACTTTGGTGTGATTCGAGTATCGTTTTTTTTTAAAGTTTTTAGATTTTTTTTGACTCGCAGATCGTTTGCGATTCTGCATTTATTAGTTTTTTAGAAAATCAAAATATTTACAATTCTTTTATTGTTCATATATTAATATTTGAAAATTATTTTATTAAAAATATCCTGTTTTTTAATTAAGAGATTAATGTGTTTTTTTTGAGTCTTCTATATTATTGTTTCAGTTCGAAATATTTTGTTTTATATTATTGTAAATTTACTACACCATTAAAAGATAAATAATTTTTTTTTATTATTTTCTGAAAATTTAACTCCCCTCTATACTGTTTCTTAATTTAAAAAATCCCTTGTTGAGAATTTTTCATCAAAGCTCTAATGGTTAGAAAACTTAATGTAATAAAGAAAATGTAATTATAAAAAATTAAAAACAAAAAATTGACAAAATAGTATAAATTATATATAATTATAAATTCCGTTGCATTGTACCCCACTCTGAGAGGTATTCTAAATCTATATATATATTTTAATTTGAAAAGAATTTAGTAAAATCAAAGATTCGACTAAATCCTCTCAAATTAAAAAAATAAAAAACCCAAAGGCAGTGGAATACCAATTATTAATCACAAATTGTGGAATTTTAATCTGTAACCGATTTTCTTTTCATCTGGCTTTTACTTCTCCAATATATTCTGGGGATGTACTGTCGAGTTCCGTCAAGTGCCGTAGAGTGCCTAGGATTTTTTAATTTGAGAAATTAAAAAAAACCTACTTGCAGTTTTCTTGAGGTTTTCTGTTTTATTTGTTAAGTGTTCTAGATTTTTTTTAATGTGAGAAATAAAAAGAAAAGTTCATAAATTTTATTTAAATTTCTCAAATTTAAACACAGTTAACAGAAAATCTAACGATTTTACAAATAAACAGAAAACTCAAGAAAACCTAACGGCGCTTTTTTTAAATTTGAGAAATTAAAAGAAAATTTTTGAAATTTTCTTTTTATTTATCAAATCAAAAAATGCTAACAGAGATTGCCCAGAATTTAAAAGAATTTACTAAAATCCTTGATTGAACTCAATTCTTTCAAATCCTGGAAAACTTAAAGACAGTGGATAGTTTTTTATTCGATCATGTAAATGATAATAATAATAATAATAATAATAATAATAATATATATATATATATATATATATATATTAATTAATTTTCTTCTCTATTTGCTTTTTATTTGAATTAATTTTCTTTCATTACTCCTTTCTCTTAATAAATTAATGTTTTATTACAATTCAAATCAATCTGAATTAATTGTTAGTTTTAAAAAAAAACTGAAAAAAGAGTATATTTGGATTTTATACCATGTTTCCTAAAAAGCAGGAAAATACAAATACTGAAGTCCACTGCAAGATTTCAAAAATAATTTCAAAGTTCATAATTTCTGCTAGTTGTAGATCATATAACTAATAAAAATAAACCGAAGGAGAAATAAAACAAGAGAAATTTTCTAAATGAAGGAGAATTCTTTCTGTTTTATTTAAAGATCCTTTTTTTGAGATTAATAAAATCCTCAAAAAAATGTGTTCAACTGTTTTTGCACAGTAGCAAAAATTTTGAGATCATAGTGATTTATATGGATATACCCAACAATGCAAATTAAAATTAAAAAGAAAGATCAGGACAGAAAGAAATGAACTCTAAATATTGTACTAGTATTATATATGGAAAAGATTTGATGCAAATCATTTTCTAGGATAAGGTAATCTTTGATGGATATGAATAACTTGAAGGAAAAAAAGTTAATATGTAAAGAATAAAAGTTGAAAGAAATTATTTAAAATATAATATTTATTCAGGCAAGCATTTACAAAATAAAGTGTCTACCGGTGATAAATATTTCCTAATTATTAAAACCCAATTAATACATATATGTGGATTTTTTTAGTGTGGAAAACATCAAGAAATTATTCAAAGCTAAAAAATTTCCACAATTTTCTTTAATGATGAAAAAAAATAATTAATATTTTTTCTCTAATAATATAATAACTTATCATAAACATCAAAATATTCTGATATCTTTTTTTAAACCAAAATATTTATCAATACTTTATTAGTATTCTAAATTACCAAGATTAAAACCCCATCGAAAAATTTTTTATGGATTAATATAAAAAAAATTCCAAATAACATTAAAACTAATAGAGAGGTAAAAAAATCTACATTTTAATAATACAATGATCTTAACCATCAAATAATAATTAATTTAATTTGAAATATCAATAGATGTTATAATGAATTGAGAAAGTTAATAGGAAGATAAATTGATTACTAAAAAAAAAAAAAGAATAAAAATAATTTATTTTCCTTTGTAAATTGCATTTTTTAAAATTTTCTTCTCCTTCATTTGATAGCGGATCACTTTAAATTTAATACATATTTTCTCATCAAAAAAAATATTATTACATGTAGTTATGTATATATAAACTCTTTTTTAGTCGAAGGGGCCCAGTTTTATTGAGAAATAAAACATATTCTATGAGTCTAATTCATTATTCTTCTCGAAATAAAATTTCAATTTTTAGATAAAGAATCATTTTTTCTCTTTTTGCAAATTTTTTTTTTTTTATATTTTGCTTTTCCCTTTTTTTTTTTCTTTTTTATTTTTTTCGAATAAGTTTATTTGAAAAAATAAATTTGAAAAAAAAAAATGTTTGAAACTAAAAATTAACCTTAAGGGATTAGCGTCACCATAGATTTCTCTATAATCAAAGTATGTTGTAATTGGGTGTAAATGGTATTAGTGCACCATGGCTCGAATAGCTCTAAAAAATCTATTATAAATCTTATTGAACAATAAATTATTACATTTTTTACTAATGATCACAATTAAAAAAGTTTCATTTTGAAAAATTTTTTTTTAATTACTTTTCCAAATCTAAAAATAAAAACCCAAAATACAGTATTCTAGGTTAATAATTTAGATTTAGAACTTCCAAAAGTAACTATTTTTAGAATTTTGGAATTTCAAAGATTAGCTCAATAATCATCAACATAAAAGTACAAAGACTGATTAGTTTTGTTTGCTTTTAATAAGTCTAATTATAATATCAATATATTTCCATGATTTGAGAAATAATTTGACAAAAAACTTTATTGGTTAATTATTTAATTTTTAAAAAAAAACGAATTTTTTAGTAACTAATCTACATTTCGCCATAAATTTAAGATAGATATTTTATCGCTTTGTAGTCTAAATATTGATAATTCAATCATAAAATTTATGGCGAAATGCAGATTTTATTCTGAATTTGCTGGGTTTTTTACTAATACATAGATCATTTTTAATTGATGAGATCAACAAATATTTCTACTTTGCAATCGATTTTTTAGAGACATTTGAACCATGTAACACTAATGTGATTTGGTCAAATAACAACATACTTTGATCCTAGGCTTCTCCTTGGAAGACGCTAATCGGTTAAGAAAAGTGAGGTTTTGTATATTCTTTTTAAATTCAAACATTAACAATTGAAAAATCTTATTGTCAACAATTCTAATTTTATAAAGAAATTGAAAATTTTGCACAAGATCTACCAATGAAAAGGGCCCAAAATATTTTTTAACATTTTTTTATTTTTTGAAAAATTTATAGTTTGTTTAGGTATTTCTTTTATGATTATAGACTCTAATACTAAGTTTATTATTTCTCGTATTTCTAAACAAAACAAGTTTGGATGATTCTTAAAAAATAAAGTGATTTTTTCATTTTTGGCTGTCCCCCTTTGAGTGAAGTGGAGTTTAAATTAACATTTTTCAACAATATGGTTAAAAATGTTAACATATTTAAAACCATTCCAATACTTTGTATTACAAAGATGTGTTTAAAATATTTAAGAAAAAATAATTCTTAGATATTGATTGATTGATTTTATTTAAGAGAAGTAAACTTCCTTTTAAAAAAAATTCTCAGAAATAAAAAAAATAATAAAAAAAAAAAAAGTTTGAAGGAATTTACTTTTTGATAATATTTATAAATTTATTATTTCAATCAAAAAATAACAATAAAAAAATAAATAAAAATAGTAATTTTATCTCGTTTCATTATTGAAAATAAAATAAAATCAAATGTTAAAAAAAAAATTATTTTCTTTTTTTAATTTTCGATTGAATTAAAAATGAAAAATAGGGTTCCTTTTGTATTACGGATGCTCTATCTTCAGGAAATCTAATGATCAATTGTGGATTCGATATTAATTTGGTTTGGTTATCATCCAAGTCTCTATATTCCATCTCAAACCCGTCTTTTTTCAATTGCAAAATATGCTTGTATAGACTTGAATTGACAACACCTAAAGTTGAAAGTATAAAGTCTACAATTTTGGAATCGCTACCGCCAAAAGCATTTTTATTCCATCTAAACAAAGTGGGGAGAATTAATTTGGCGTTTTTTGTTTTGAGTCCCTGTACGGATAATTTTCTTAATAAAAAATGATGGCAAGCAGAAACAAGTTCGCGATCGATTTGGTCTGCATGATAAACAAAAACCTCTGGGCTGTGTAATTGAATGTCCGAGATTGCAAAATAGATGTAATTTATCAAGCCACCCTCAGGTAGAACTTGTGATAATCTAGGATCGCCACGATGGAAATATTTCTGGCTTCTTATAAAGACCCCCTGGGTTATATCATCCCGAGAATATCGATTTCCATCGATCAGATAGGAATAATTACCATTTAGTTGATTTAAATTAAAAATATTATCTGGCGCTTCTTTATTAACAATACAGCTATGTATCATAAGCAAATTTGAAATATTAATCCAAAAGGCTAATTTTTCTGAACAATTCAAATTATCTAATTTACATTTTTTCAACTCGCCAGTTTTTTCGACAAATTCTTGATATTCTGTATCATTTTCAATGTTTTTCCAATCAATATTTGGATAAATTAATTTTTCCAAATTTTTTGATTTTTTAGATTTGCCAATGCCCCTGAAAACCCCCTTTTTTTGCTTTAAATTATTGCTCGTTTCATTTCCTTCATTTTCTTCATTCTCAGTTTTTTTGCCTTCGTCCTTTTCATCCTTTTCTTCATTTTCTTTTATAATTTGATACTTTCTGTATAATTTTCTAAAAAAGATTAATAATTCCTCTGCAATTACAGTTGCTGGCCTAATCTCATTTTCATATATTTCATATTCTTTATTTAAACAGCCAAAATCTTCAGTTTCTTTTAAATAATCCATCATCTCTTCTTCTTTTTTGATTTTTATTGCCCGTTTTTTTTTCAATTCCTCATAAGGTATGTCATGCTGCTTTTGAAATCTTTGATTATTAGGTGGCTGCAATTTATTCAATGTAATGATCAATTCGGTGGAAGGATCATCAGATTGTAAAAAATTTGAAATTGATGATTGCTATACATTATTGTAATAATAAAAAAGAATAATAGGAATTATAAAGATTTATTTAACATTTTAATATTATGTTATAAAATTAAAATTTATTTCCAAAAAAAGAGGGGAAAATTGATTTTAAATTATTTTTATTAAACTCATTTTTAATATAACTATTTAAATATCCAATATTTTTATTTATCATTTATTGGTGTTTTCTTAATAAATATACAATTTGTTTGTTTAGTATGGCATAGCTTTAATAAAAGACATAATATTTTCTGAATCTTCCATTTTATATAATAATTTTATTTGAATTCAAAAAATTGACTGTATGGCATTTCTTTAATTAAACATATGAAAGTTTCTGATCTCGATTTTATCTGATATTTTTTATGGTGTGAAAATTGGTTGTTTATTTTTTTCATTTATGATCCTAAGAATTGTTTTCTAGAAAGCGGATTTAATCTTGACAAAATTTTCAATTGAATGGAAAAAATTATAATTGTATTTTATTGTTTAAAAAAACCTTTGTATCCTTACCATATTCCCCAATATTTTATTGAAATTGGTTCCTCCAAAAAAAAAAGTTATTTTTTTTTCTCATTTTTGAAGAAATATTTTAATGTACATATTTTGAAATATATCCAATAAGTGACAGTTTCAATCAGTATTAATATTTCACTTAATTTGATATTACTGGTTCATTACAATTTATTTTGCCTTTTTTTTAATTTTAAATAGGAATTTTGAAATTAAATTTTAATTTTAATCTCAAAATTTAATAAATATGTTAGTTTTAATAATATAGTTTGAATAGAAATATTAAATAACCCGATAATTATTAATAGTTCATTCCGTATAAAAATAATTATATTATAAATAATTTAGATCATTAAATTTTGTCTCTTTTTTTTTTTCAAAGTCGAAAATTTTAATTTTTGA
The DNA here is from genome assembly GCA_027625915.1 of Anaeramoeba flamelloides. NCBI lineage: Eukaryota > Anaeramoebidae > Anaeramoeba > Anaeramoeba flamelloides. The sequence continues at coordinate 945,397 of JANTQA010000032.1, read as the reverse complement.
AATTATTTTTCAAAAATGTTGACTCATTTCATATGTCAATAGGAAGTAGCTTTCTGTAGGGTTTTATTCTATATTCTTAACAAAACAAATTTTCAATTTTTAGTACTAAATCATTTTTTCTAATTTATTCTGAATTTTTGTTTTTCTTTTTTTTTGTTTTTCTTTTTTTCTTTTCTTTTTTTTTTCGAATTGAGTAAAATTTCTTTTTTTGTTTCTTTTTTTCTTTTTCGTTTTCATTTCTTTTTTTTGATCGTTTTTAAACTTTTTTTTTTTTTTTGATTTCTTTTATTTTTGCTTTTTCAATTTTTCATGTTAAAAAAAAAAAAGAGATCTTAGAAAATACCAATAAACATTAAAAAGACAATTGAGTCTATATAGTGTTTTCTAAATTTTATATCTTAAAAAGAAAAAAATCCTCTTGTTACACACTTTCAGTGAAAGTTAAGTAATAAAAAATCAAATAATGCTCATTTCAAAAATTGTGATTCATATTTTTTTGGTTTTTTTTTTTATAATTTTTCAAATATAGGATTTTATTTGTTTATAATAATTAAAAAGTGGATTATTAACAAGATTTAATAATTAACTGTTTTTGAACATATCTAGAATTTTATATATTTTTTCAATTAATTATTTAAGGTGTTCTAAATTTTGAAATATCGACTCTATAGAATTTATTATTGTAAAAAATGAAATGAAAAAATAATAAAAAAAAAAAAAAAAAAAAATTATTACATTTTTTCCATCATTCTTTTTATCTTTTAATAATATTGCATCAATTTTATCAAAATATTTTAATAAATATTTTCGTAGTTCTAGCAATAATTTAAAAGGAGCATGATACCTTTCCACTATTTCTTCACTATTAACTTCCTTTTTTTCGATAATTGGATCTGAAATTTGTTCAAAAAATTTTTCTAATTGTGCATTAGCTTTTTCTTGCCATGGTTTTAATATGGTTAATGATTTGTCTTTTAGACCCAATGCCATCTTATTTGCAAAGGTTTGAATAATCTTTGCAAAGAACACCAAATTTTTACGTGAAATCCCCGTAATTTTTTCCTCAAGGAAAATACTTCGGTCGGGACTAATTATTGACGGACATAAATATCTAAGAAAAATGAAACCTGCAATGGTGACTCCAGTATGATTAGGGAATTTCTTTTTTACACTTTTTTTTAATTGTTGGCAGATTTTTCGAAATTCTATTGGCATCCTATCAATCGAATTAAAAACATTCCCAAGAAATTTATTTAATATTTTCTTTGTAAATTCTAAATGCTTTTGGAGAACTTCTGGATCTCGCACCCTTCGCTGATTTAACTATAAATTATATGATGATAATTACAATAACAAAAGATATTCATAATATTAAATAATTAAGAATATTTTTAATTTAATTTTTTGAAAATAAATTGTATTTTTTAGTTAATTTTTTTGATTTTATTTTGTATTTTTAGTTTTTAAAAATTTGTTTTAAGAGTTGGTCATTAAGGTGAAAAATAAATTTTTGAAATTGAAGAAAGAAATTTTTTTTATAATTTTTAAGAGTTCCCAATACCGGTCAAAAACAAATCAACAGCATGTGTGGTATGATAGATTTCAAAAAATTAAAATGGAAAACTATTATCTTTTTAGAAAAAATCACCAAAGAGCTACACTCAATTTTCAATTTGATTATTTATGAATATTAATTTTGAATACAACTGTGTTTGTTTCGAAGTGTCGATCTTTGGCAATTTTTGAGATCTATTAGTTTTTTTTTTTTTTCATTTTTCTTTTATTTCAAACGATGAATTATTTTTACCCTGAAAGAATAATACAAAATCCTTACTTTGACCGATATAGAGAGGTTACAATATAACCAAAAGTAAGATTAATTTGAAGTAAATCGGTTGTTTACTTTTAGAAGATAATTTGTTTTAAATTCAAGTATTTGGGAAATATAAAACAAGAAGAAACATTAGAATTTTTTCTTTTAAATTTTCTTAATTTGGATTTGAAATTTTTAAACTTTTTTTTTTTAATTGAATTTTTTGCCAATAGAGGATCCTTTTAAACTTTTTTTGGTTTATTTTTTTTATTTGTTAATTGCATTTTTATTGTCACTTGATATATTGTGAATATTTTTATTTTGTTGAATTTTTCAATTAAGATCCTGTAATTTTTTTTGTTTGTTGATTTAATTTTTTATTAATTGAGATCCTCTGAAAATCCTGGGGAACATTGTTTTGATTATTTGGATTGTTTCCATTGAGATCCTTTGAAACTTTTTCTTCTTTTAATTTTTTTAATCTTTTGATCATTTTAATTTTTTCTTTTTGTTTGGTTAATTGAATTTTTTTTGAGAAATAATGAAATTATTTCAAATAATTTTTCAAAATTGATTTATTAAGGACTACGTTTCCGGTTTGCCAAATGACCTCAACAACTTTTGATCCAATATCATGTAAAATGTGAAAGAATGATCTTCAAAATATTCTCCAATTTGGATCAAAAAAATCGGTTTTGAGTAAATTCTTTTAAGGGACTAGTCTCTATTATTTTTTTTTTTGACCAATTTCTAAATAAGGATTCCTTATCTAGAAATATGTTTAATATTGAAAATAAACAGGGGTTTTCAAATCTAAGTAATTGGGAAAAAATTTTCTCAATCTCTATTAAATTTGTGTAATAAAATTTAATAGAGATTAGTCCCTTAAACTTTTGTTTTTAATTTGAATTTTTTTTCTCAAAGAAGTGCAATTTAATTATATACCTTTTTTTGGATACAAACCATTCCTCGAGTATGGAGAAAAGTCATGGTAAGTGACTAGACCCTTAATGACTATTATTTTGTCAAAAAAACTGAAAACTTGCTGAGATCTTGAAAAAAACTTGTTTTGTTTGAATTTTTGTTTAGATTTTGAATGTATGATTTAGTAGATTGTAATTTTTGTTAATGTAATATTAGCAAATCGAGTCAAAGTGCACAAATTATCCCTTAGAGGAGTTTTGTTGAGAGATGGTAAATGTGAAAAAAAATAAAAATTTGTTTGAAAGTAATCATAATTTGTTTTTTCAAAAATAAAAATTTGTTTTTTAAAAAAATCAATCTTGATTAATGCAGAAATTAGGTTTTAAAAATATAAAATGGAGGGTCAAATGAGTTGTTTTTAATCAAAATAAAGTAAATTGAGATTTTTTTTTTAAAAAAAAATTCGTTAAAGTATTTCTATTAAAAAACAGTCTCAAATTTTTTTATAAAGGACGAAAAATACATCATAAATCTTTAACAATTTTAAATAAATAGAGTTGAAATATTCTGAGAAAGAGGCTGTTGTTTTTTTTTTTTTAATTTTTCCTGTTTTAAAACAATTTTTATTTACTTTGCCAAACATAAAACTATGTTTTTGTTAAACTATTATAAAATAGTCCCCTTTAAACTTAATTTTTCGTTTTATGATTTCTATTTTGTTTAAAAAATATATTCAAAAATGAGTAAGTTGTCACCATAAAGAACTTGTAAATGATTTTAATAGTAATTCTAAACATAATTTTTGACCCAATATTACCATGTTTAGTCAGAATATTCACTAAACTATCCATTTCACTAAACTACTTCTATTTTTCTTTTTGATCATTTCGAAAAAATAATTTAAAGTTAAAATCGCTTTTTTTACAAATAGGAATTGAGTTATTTTACATTTTAATAGTCAATTATTTCTCACAAATCGTTCCTTGGATGAATACTATTTTAATCTAGTTGTTTTTGTATTTTTCTTTATTTGGGTCAACAAAAAAAATTGTTATTGAAAAAAATACTGATATAATATCAAAAAAGACATATATATTTTTTAACACTAATTTCAATTTGAAAATAAATCGATTTCCTCCAAGCTAAAATAGAACAAATTAAAAAAAAAAGTTTACTGGTATTTGAAATTCAAATGGGATCAAATTTCAATTGATTATATTTTTTCAATTCTGACGGATTGGCTTGATTTAAAATTCATAGTTTGCCCAATGTGTAGAATAAAAAAGGGCCAAACAAATAAGTACAGAGATAACAAATTACAATCGATTTCTTTGAAAGTATCTTATTTTTGAAAAAAATGAAAAGGAAAGATGAAGTGAAAATTTTTTCCCATTTAAAATTGAAATACTGTGTTCAAAATAATAATAAAACAAATGTGTCTTTTTTAAATTTTTCAGTTTTTTTTGCTTCCAGAAACACTCGTTCAATTACAATAAAAAAAAGGAAACAAAAAAAGAGAAAAGATAAAAAAATAAAAAGATTTTCATACACATAGTATCCCATCATATTTAATAACTTCTTGACAAGGTTTTTTAATAATAGAAGTCAACCAATCAAGGCCTTTTGATTGTGAAGTATAGGTCATCATTTTTGTAGCTATTGAATTTACTCGAAATAATTGCTGTGGTGTTCGTGTTTGCTGTACCTCTCTATTGATCGAACAATTGAGGAATTTAATGGATAGATCGTGCTCCCGTAAAACAGACAATAAAGTTTGTGCAACTTTATCAGCATCACCAGAATGGACAACATGAGAGAAGTGACTCAAAATCTTAAAGTTTTCTTTTGAGATGAACTAGAATTATTCACAAATTGAAAGTTTCGATATATATTATTTGTTTTGTTTTTTTTTTTATTTTGTTTTTTTATTGTTTTTTTGTTTGAGTTTTTATTTAATTGTTGGGATTGGGTTATTGAAAATTTTTTTGGTGCAATCCAATTTCGTTTGTTTGGGGGAATTTAGATTTTGAAATTGAAAAAATTGGAAAATTCCTAAAGACCAACAAACAAACAAAAATAATAAACAATTCAAAAGAGAAAAAGTATTGTAGTGAACGAAAAGTTACATACTTGTACTAGTTTTTTAAACCCTTGTCGAAATTTGACTTCTTTTAAAGAGTCCCTCATCACCTAATTTTTAAAAAGATATCAAAAACAAAAAGGATTTTTTGTTGTGAATTTGTTTTTGAATAAACAAAAGGAAGGGAATATTGAAAGAGTCGGAAAAGAAATTGGAATGAGTTTTTTTTTTTTTTTTTTTTTTTTTTTTTTTTTTTTGTTGTGTTTTGTTTTGTTTTGTTTTGAAGGATTTTACTTTGGTATAAGCAATGTGGATTTTTAATTTAATTTGAGGAAGTTCACCTTCATCCTCTGTTTGTTTTTTTTTTTTTTTTTTTTTTTTGATTTAGGTAGCTCAAGGGTAAATAATTTTTCTGCCACTAACTCATCAAAATAGGGAGTTATTGGAATTGAAGTTAAAGCTAAACACTGCGATTTTTTTTTGTTTTCTGGTTGTTTCATCAGCCTTATTGTCAGTGATGAATTTTTTTTTCTATTTAAGAAAAGAAATTCATCATCCCAATTCAGATCGTCTTTGGGCTTGCTTCCAACTTTTAAACTTTTTTTTTCAAATTGTAATTCAAGATAGAAAGAAAAGTCCCCTTCTAAATCTAACAGGTCACCTTCGTTTAGTTCCAGAACTGAAGAGATCGAAAAAAAAAAAAAAAAAGAATAATTTTTGTTTTTGTTTTTGTTTTTGTTTTTGTTTTAATATTTAGAGAAAGATCGTAATTGTTAAGTGAACACAAATAGATTAATTGTAAGAATTCTTTGTATATAAGCATACTTTGTACATAAAGTTCAGGTAAATAACGGTTGTTCATTTATTAAAAAATACATAAAAATGATTTTCTTTTTTTTTCTTTTGAGGAAAATTATTGTTTGACGTTTTATCGATTATGTTTATCAAAAGAATAATAAAATATTATGAAAAACAGGGATTAAAAAGAGTAGGTAAAACGCTAAACAATATATATTTGTTACTTCTTGGGATCTTTGAATATCAAATCGGAAAAAAATTCCTTGTATTCTGTTTCGATTTTGTCTTTTTTGGAGGAAAACAAATTGCAATTTTCTTCTCTCTTTGTTACTGGAATACAAAGTTAATTCCAAACCAACACACTTTTTTTCATATATTCAAAAGTATTCTTTAAATATAGTTTACAGATTTTTCAACCAAAAATTAAGTATAGTTATCAAAAATACCAGTTCAGATCTTAAAACACATTAAAGAACATAAAAAAATTTTTTGAAAAAAAAATTAAATAATTGCTAATTTTTCACTTTTAGATAACTTTAATTATAATAATCGCTATTTACAAATAAAAGATCTTTGATCAAATAATTATTTTTAAAGATATTTTAAAATTTAAGTTGAGAAATTCCTTTTTTTTTCAACTTGCAGGAAGATTTTTTGTCAATTGAATAGTAAATAATTTTATAATTTTTTTTTTTTCCCATTTTGATGTTCAGTTTATTATATTTTAAAAGTATTTGAAATCTACGAATATCTTTCAAATAGTGAATCAATTTTTTTGTACTATTGAAATATTATTTGTTCTTTTAAATTCAATAATATTTATATATATATTGATTTATCTGTGAGTTTTTTGTTAATTTTTGAAAAAAACCGAAAGTTATATATGTTTTCGGTTGATTTCAGAAAGAAAAAAAAATATTGTTAAGTTTTCCAGAATTTAAAAGAATCGAGTAAAATCTTTGATTTTTCTCGATTCTTTTGAATTCTGGAAAACTACCGTTAGTTTTTTTTCATTTTTCTGTTTATTTGTAAAATCAATAGATTTACGTTAGGTTTTTTTGAGATTTCTATTTATTTAAAAAATCAATAATACTTCAGAAATAAAATAGAAAACCCCAAAAAAACACTAAAACACTAAACATATAAAATAGATTACCTCAAGACGAGCTAGGCACTCCAAGGACACTTTTATATTTTTTTTTTTTATATAAAGAAATAAACTGAAGATTTTGTAAATTTTCGATTTATTTATTAAATTATAAAAAAAAAAATAAACAAAAAACAGGACAATCTTTAATAGTCTACAGCAACAGACGAGAACTTTTGTTGGATTTTCCAGAATTTAAAATAATAGAGTAAAAACTTTGATTGTTCTCTATCCTATTAAATTCCAGAAAACCTAGGACACTGGATATTTATCACAATGATTATTTTCTTATTTATTTGGTTTTTTAAGATGATACTAGTATTTTCAAAACTATTAGTTATTATCCCTTCAAAAAAAAAAAAAATACCTTTAAGTTAAAATCAAAAAAATTCATTGATACATCAATTTATGATTTTTTACCTCAAAATAGACCTTTCTATTCAGACTAAAGGTTTTTAAAAATTGTGATCCTACTAGCACCAATACATTCAACAGCCTCGAGACTTTTATGAACTAAACGTTTGATTATATTATGAATAAAATACATCAATAAGGATGAAATGATAAAAGAAGTAGTAGTTTTGTCTAAGTTTTTTTTTCAATTCTATTTTTTTCATACTAGCGATGTTCCAAATTATACCCTTAGTTTTTTTTTTCATTATTGATTCAATATAACATGCAATTTATTATCTGATAATATACTATGTTAAATCAATTTTGAAGGTTAACTTATTCAAGGTTTGAGAAAATAGTAAAATAAAAATTGGATTTGTTAAAATATTTTGTAATTCTTTTTTTTTCTCGTAAATTTTCTTTTTTCTTTTTTTCTTTTCAATTTTTTGTTTTTGCCTTTTAACCAAAAAAATGGAGGTTTATACCCCTCTCATTAAGAATTCAGAAATATAATATTTTAAAGATAAATTCCATAAAGAACTAAGAAGTAAAAGTACATCTCGAGTGTAATTTAAACGCATTCATACATAATTAACCCGATTTTAGGTAATTTTTTTTTCCATTGTATACTTAATTTTACTTTAATAATTTTATATTATATATAAAAAATATTATATTTGTTTTATATTTATTGTTTTTTTTTTGATCTTCTAATGGTAAGATTTCTCAAAAAAAAAAAAAAAAAAAAAAAAATATTTAAAATCTTCATCTTTTGGAGCGTCTAGAAAATTAATAATACCATTAAAAAAAAATAACTGTCATTATTTTAACGAATTCGAAAAAATATACTGATTAAAATTTTCGATAGGTTATATTTTTAATATCAGCTAAGAAAGAATTTTAATCTGTATATTTTGGAGAAATGAACTAAATTGCATCAGTTATAAATTGAAATAGGCTAGTTAATAAATAAAATCAAAAAAAAAAAACAAACAAACAATATATATATATATATATATTTCCAAAATTTCTCTTATAAAATAAATAAAAAAAAATGTAAAAAATTCTTCCATTTTTTTTTAATAATATAGAAAATGTTTTATTGATACATAATTTCTAATAATCAACCTCTAGGTGTTAAAATCAAAAAAATTGATCAATTTGATCTAAGAATTTTCTACTAATATTTGATTTTATTATTATTTCTTAAATACTTTTAAATTTAATGAGTCAGACGATTAAAAGATGTTTTAATTTAGCTTTTTTTTCAAAATTAGTACATGCCGTTACCCTTTTCTACATGTAATTTACTAATTTTATTTATCCAACAAATCATCTAATTTTGATAATTAGTAACTCTCACCATCTTAATTTCAAAGTTATTTTGAATAAGAAAAAATCAGTTCACAATTTTAAAATAGATAAAATTGCACCAGTAAGCAAATTTCAAGAATTTGATCTAAATTATATGTTAATGAAACTATCATTATGTACAATCATTTTTTAGCTAGCCGGAAGAAAAAATAACTTCAATATAAACTCTTTTTCACCCAAAGCCCCCGAGTTTTATTGAAGAAATCGAACATATTCTGAGTTTAATTCATTATTCTTTACAAACTAAAATTTCATTTTTTAGAATAAAATTATTTTTTAGAGATTTTTTTTCTGCTTTTTGCTTTTTTTTCTTCTTTTCTTTTTTATTTTTTGTAACAATTACATTTAAAAAAAAATTAGAAACTCAAAATTAATATTATGAAAATTAATGCTTTGTATTTTCTTATAAAAATTCATATGTTTTACAAGGAAAAAAAACTGTATTGTCAACAATGTTAATTTCCAAAAGAAATGGGGAATTTCGCACAAGATTTTCAACTGAAATAGTCCCAAATTTTTTTTTAACATTTTTTTTATTTTTTGAAATTTGGAGTTTGTTCAGGTATTTCTTTTATGACTCTCAACCTCAATTCAAAAGTTTATTATTTCTCGTAATTCTAAACAACCGATCATATTTACTTCTCCAATTCCACGAACTTTAATTATATAAAAGCCTAACAAGTAATATTTTCAGATAATTATCATTTTTTGGAATCCTTCTAGCTATTTAAGGAGCATTCAGGTTTTCTTTTACGAATCTCTCGATTATAGTACTGTTATTGTCCATTTTAAACAAAATCCATTAATCCCAAATATCACTGATAAAAAATATTTCTAATTATTTTTTGTTATCAAGATTAACGAAGTAAGTACATTTTACCATTCTGAAAAATTTTAATTGTGTGAGCCACACTGAAAAATATTTTTTGAGGGCCACCAGAAATTGAAACTTTGAAACCAAAACACAATTCGCTAGTCTATTTGTAGAACGAACCAAAGTAATTCAAAGTTGAATCTTTCGTTTTTCGATTTTTTAAACATTTTTTTGATTAAATTTTTGGTTTTATTAAATTTTGTTTTCGATCTAGAAATGTGTTTTATAAGAAAGATTGAAATTAATCCTACAGTAAAACAAAAAATATACCAAAAGGGTGTATATTTGAAACAATTATTTACTTTTAGAAGATCAAACAAGAAAGATCACCTCTCCAAATAAATTTGTTGAAATCAATGAAAAAAAAAAAAAAATCGAACAAAGCCTAATTTCAAAGATTTTGTCTTCTATATCTTCTTAAAAAAGATGAGTTCAAACTATTTTTTCACTTGAATTCCTCATCCCATTACTATTTATTTTTGTTTTAAAAAACATTTTTTTACAAATTTGCTTTCAAAATACATTTTCCAAATATTTTTATCAAAACAAGCCAAAACAAAGAATAATATTTCAAAAATTAAAATAGAGGGGTTGAATTCTAGGAATCAAAAAACATTTAAAAAAGATTCAAATCAAAATAATTGAAAAATTCAAGATAAAATTTCAATCATATTTTGAATTTTTTTGGGTTCTCAATTTAATGGAAAATGAATAATTATAAAATCAAACCAACTCTTTCAATAAATCATTATTTCTAAAATCGAATTTAATAAATATTCTTTTTTCTAAAATAAATAAAGAATTAGACGAATTAAATGAAAATAGGATTTTTAAATTCATTTTCGAAATTCGTGAGAAATAAAAAGAAATGTGTTTTTTAAAAATTTTCCAAACAAAATTATTTTCATAAAGAATTAAAAAAAAAAACCAGATAAAGAATAAATAATTGTGTAAAATTTTATAGATAAGATCAAGTAATAAATGATTTTAATTTAGTTTTTTTTGATCAATTTTTTCATTTTTTTGATTTCAATTTTTTTGTTGGTATGGAAATATCTTATACTAGGATATATTCAACTCTAGTATTTATTATAATATTAATGTATTTGGCTAAAGAAATGATTTGAAAATTAATTTTCACATTAATGGTGACACTCAAAAAATTAAAAATGTATTTACTGTCTTAAACATATTCTGAATTCCCATATTATACTGATAAAAAATAATATTTCTAATTGCTTTTTGTTGTCAGGATTAAAAAAATTCAAAAATAATGAAAAAATAACAGATGAAAAAATTCAAGGCCAGAATAGAATCATGAGATAAGAATAAAAGATAAGTCATTCAACATTTGAAACAATATTTAAAGCAATTCAACACAACATTCTTTTGTCGAAATTTATTTGATACTTTTGAAAAAAAAATTAAAAAATCTAATGAACCAAGTACTTTAAATAATAAAAATCAATGAGTACAGCCCAAAGTAAAAAATTATTATTTTCTGATCCTCTTCAGAATTGCAAAAAATGAAAAATTTTCCTTTACTATGGTTACTCCCTACAGGATTTTCGCAAAAGAACAATCACAAAAAAACTTCCCATTTATTTGAATTAATTTCAAATCTATTTAATTTAACCATTTACCATAAATGTGAAATCAAAAAAGTAAGTATATTGATATATTTTAAATAATTTGACAATTTCACATAAAAAAGAGACACAGGTATGATGATTTTGTTGATGTCATGAAACGCGTTGGCGCACGCTTGAGCGACGTGTTAAATTCGTTTCTTTGATATATAGATATATAGATATATATCACAGGTATTACATTTTTCGTTTTAAAGCAAAGAAAGACTTATAAAATCGCGTTTTTTCGAATTTTTTACATGTTTTTTCGTTTCATTCGTTGTTTTTTGAAAAAGTCCTCGAATTCTTTTGAAATCGGACCTTTCGTTTCTGGGATTTGAAAAAACAGATATGAAAAAACTCAAAAACAGCGAAAAACCACAACTATATCTAGCTAGGGGTAATTGTCTCAAATGTGCTAGAAAACAATTTTAATTTGTGGAATCCCATTTAAGTGTGGTGGTGGTGAGGCTTTGGTTTTAAAGTCTCTGATAATAGTTTGATTTTCTATTTTGAAAAAGTCAAAATAATACAAAGTGAATTTCCGTTTTAAAATCTTTTAAAACTTTAAACATTGAGTTTAAAAATTATCTTTTCTAAATAAATTACAATTTGAGGAGGAGTGGTAGTTCAAATTTTCAATTTTTCAAGATATCAAATTAGATCAGCTGACCCAAATTTTTTACATTACGATTACACTTAAATTATAATATTCTTGATTGATCACAAAAAAATATTAAAAATGTTTATCATAAAAAATTTTTTTTTTCACAATTATTAATTTGGAAAAGGTGATCAGTAATTTTTTTTGTTATATGAATTCTACTACAACTTATGAGCAAGACAATAATATTAAAATTTTTTTGATAATATAAGCCAGCTTAACCCTATTTTTTTACTTAATCATTATCATATTTCTCGTTTCTGAACAGTTATTTCTTTAAGGAATTACTTTATTAACTCTCGTACAAAAATAATAATTTCATTTTTTTATTATTTATTTTTCTACAAAATTGTTTTCAAACAATTCTTTTGTCACTTTTTTTCAAAATTGGGTCTTTCTACATTTTTAAATAATATATTTCTTTGTTCAAATAATCGGAAAATTTCAAAGAATGCTAAAACACAAGTAATAACTCTTTTCACTTTTTAAATTAATGTTAAGAATTCTATTAGTATTTCTCAATTAAATTTAAAAAATCTGATTATATTATTTATTTACTTGAACATAACAATTGGAAATTGATGAACTAACAAAGATAAAATTAGAATCAGTAACACACATACAGAAAAGTTTAAAATTAGAGTACCCGTTAAATTTGATATTAAAATCATTCGTATTTAATTGATTTTCTTTTTTGTTTATACGATTTTTTTGTTGTGATCGATCAAAAAAATTTCTTTTTAAAAAGTATTTAATTACATTAAAAAAATTTTAATTCACAATTTTTTAATTTCTTTTTTATAACAAGCCAAAATAAATATTTAAAATAAATCATACTTTCGATTATTTTACATATTTTTATATTTTCTTTATTGATTTTTTTTTTTTGATTTCAAGAAGGAAGGATTTTTGAGATATACTAAATAAGATAAAAAATCTTTAATAATGCGAATTTCGAAAAAAAACTTTAATATAGGCAAAACACATGGGATTTACCTTTTTTATTTATCATTTAACTAAAAACCCCATATATATATATATATATATATATATATATATATATCAGAGAAACGGATTTTACGCGTCACTCACGCGTGCGCAAACGCGTTTCATTATATCAACAAAATCGTCATACCTGTGATATATATATATATATATATATCATAGGTACACAGGTAGGACAATTTTTTAAACGGGAAAACTCAAAAAAAACTGCGAATTCCACGCGATGCGACCTCGTAGAATAAAGAGTTTTTTTACGAAAATTCGCGTTTAATTTTGAGATTTCTTTATTTCTCTTAATACATCTCAAAATAATTTTAATTATTGGAACTGAAAATAAAGAAATAAAATATCAAATTAAAATAATGTAATAGAATGATTTATTTTATTTATTTAATTTGGCCTGTGACCAAAAATTTAATTAATCCTAAAATTTACAAATAAAAATTATTTTGTTATAATCAAATACTTTTCGAAAATAAAATTTTTGATCAATCATAAAAAAACAATAATAAAAATAAAAAAAAAATAATACTTGTTATTGAAAGTAAATTTCTCAAAAAGTTTGGTTTAAATCAGCGACATAGATGGTGGAATAATATTTTCTCTTTGTTGGTTCATCAGTTTCCCATATTATGTTGGAGTAAATAACCAATAAGATAGAATTGGTGGATTTACTAAAGAAGTAATATTTTAATTCGAAAAAGTTAAATTAAAATATGAAAGGACTTATTACCTCTGTTACAACAAAATTTGAATTTGTGTTTACAACCAAACTAAAAATATTTTTTCAAAAAACCTATAAAGCAGTGTTTTGGTTAAAAAAGCAACAATTTTTTTTTTTGAAAAAATTTTTATAATAATTAAAGAATAAAAAATGAAAAATTTTTTTGACAAAAAGAAAATATTGCTCACGTAACAAATAACTGTTAAGAAATAAAGACTGGTGAGAATGGGTAGAATAGAAAAAAAAATTTTTTTTAATTCAAAATCCATCTCCAAAAAATTAGGAATTTAATTGTCTCACTCATAAAAGAAAATATGATTTCATGTGTTGAAAAAAAATTACTGATCACATTTCACAAGTTAGAAATTCGCTTAAAAAAAAATTTTTAAGGGAATAATTTTTCCTTTTTAAAAAAATTTTTGTGATCAATAAAAATTATAAAGCCCAGAAAAAAATTTTTAGGATAGTAATAAGGATTTCGGCAAAGAAAATTAATACGATTGGAAAAAACTTTGAAAAAAGAAATTTTGTTAATACGATTTTTTTTTTACAATTGTTAATAAGTTATAGGTTTTGTATTTTTTCAATTTATACTTCATAAATACCTTATAAGAATTCTAATGATAAATCATTTTTTTCATATTTTGTCTTAAGTTTGAAACTGTTAATTTTTACTTTATGAATTAAGAAAATTATTACATTTAAATTTCAATTGGTCAGTGTTTCATCGAATATAAGGGTGTGTTTTCCAATACAAAAAAATGTGATCTGATCGTCTTGGAATTGGTAAAAAAGTGAAAATTGCCCTTCTTTTCTTCACATCTAAATACAGATTTTTTTCAAAGCGTTTAAAGCGTTTAAAAATTTTAAAAGTTTTAAACAGAAAAACGCTTTAACTATTTTTGGCGTTTAAAAAATCCCCAATAAAACGCCTTTAACGCGTTTTACACGAAAATACTGCTAAAAAAACGGAAAAACGCGAATTTTCGTTGAATTTAACTCATTTAAACGCTATTACGTCCTACCTGTGTATTACAATTTTTTGTTTTTAAAATACGAAAAATTAATAAAATCGCGTTTTTTCGATTTTTTTACAATTTTTTTCGTTTCAATCGTTGTTTTCGTTTTTTGTTTTTTGAAAAAGTCCTCGAATTCTTTTGAAATCACACTTTTCGTTTCTGGGATATGAAAAAACGCAAACGAAAAAACTTAAAAACAACGGAAAAAAAAAAAAAAATACAATACAGGTTAGTCAAAATTGCCTTTCGGAGTTAGGAAAGGGGGAAATCTCTTTTTTTTTCCACTAAAACAGGGTTTTTGGTTTTAAAACAATAAAAAACAGTTTTATTTTCTTTTCTTTTTTTAAATTTCAATACAACACAAAGTATGTTTTTAGTTTAAAAATCTTGAAAATTTTAACCACTGAGTAAAATAATTGTTTTTTTTTTTAAATTTACAATGTTAACAAGAAAAGTAGTCAAAATTTCACTTTTATAAAGATTAAAAATTAGATTAACTGACCCAATTTTTTTACATGATGATTCTACCCCCCTTATAATATTTTTAATTGATCACAAAAAAAAATTAAAAATTATTATCATAAAATTTTTTTTTTTCACAATTGTTAATTTGGAAAAATGTGATCATTAATTTTTTTCATTATTTGAATTCTACTACAACTTTTGAGTAAGCCAATAATAAATTTTTTTTTTGATACAATAATACTATTTTAAAACCTAATTTTTTTGATTCATAAACAGATTTCTCATTTCTAAACAATAATTTCCTTAGGAATTACTATATTAATGATAGTTAGAAAAAATTAATTTCATTATTTATTATTTATTTTTTTACAAAAATTTTTTCAAACATTACTTTTGTTACCTTTTTATCGAAAATTGCGACTTTCTGCATTTTAAATAAAATATTTATTTGCTTAATTGGTGGGTAATAATCAAAGAATGTTCTAACATAAGTAGAAAGCTCATTCAGTTTTTAAAGTAATTTTAAGAATTGTTATATTTTTTCTTTTTTAAATTTACATGTTGATTATAATATTTATTTAATTTAACATGAACGATGGAAATTGGAGAAAAATCAAAGATATAATTAGAACCATCAATCCATGTGAGAGGAGCTATAAATTAGAGTGTCTGACAAATTTAATATTAAAATCATTGGTATTTTATTAATTTTCTTTTTTTTTATACTTTTCTTTTTTTTGTGATCGATCATAGAATTTTCTTTTTAAAAAGGATTTAATAACATTAAAATAAATTTTTATTAAAAAAATTTTAATGATTTCTTTTTTATTAATAGACTAAAAATAAAAATATACAATAAATTATTGTTTCGGTTATTTTAATTATTTTTCTATGTTATTTATTGTTTTTTTTTTTTGATTTTAAGGATGAAGGGCTTTTGGGATATACTAAAAGAGTAAAAAAATACTTAATAAATACAAATTTTGGAAAAATCTTTAATATGGGAGGCCCGAACAGTGGGGATTTATCTTTTTTATTTTTCATATAAACAAAAATTATATATATATATATATATATATATATATATATATATATATCAGTGAAACGATTTTTACGCTTCGCTCACGCGTGTGCAAACGCGTTTCATTACATCAACGAAATCTTCATACCTGTGATGTATGTATGTATGTATGTAGGAATTTTTTTCGTTTCTAAATTCACCGACTAAAGATTTTATTTATTTCTTTTAGTAGATATCTCAGAAATAATTCATAATTTAAACTAAAAAAAAAAAACAATAAATAAAATTTAAAAATGTAAAAAATAATGGAAGGGGTTTTTTATTTATTTATTTTTTGTTTCATACCAAAAACGAAATTAACAAAAAATTTTGAATTAAAATTTATTATGATGTAATTAAATACATTCCAAAAAAAAAAAAATTAATGATCGATCATAAAAAAAATGAAAAAAATAAAAGTAAAGAACAACACAAGAGTAAATATAAAACTGGGATCAAAAAAATTTTTTTATTGCTCAACAAATTCAAAATTTTCTTAAATTTCGATTTTTGGTGTTTAGAAGTCTCTAGGATGTCCAGTTTTCGAGATATTGCCCAAAATCGATTTTTATATACAAATTTTTTAATAGTGATTTTTCACAACTATTTTGGACAATAACTCGAAAAATATAAGAGCCCCAAAAAAATGAAAAATTGAGATTGTATTTATATTTTTTATATAGTGACCCCCATAGATTAAAATGAATTTTAAAGTATTTTTTTTTTTGAAAAAAAAAAAATAATTTTTTTTTTAATTGTAGGTTTTAGTATATATAAATATTTTAAAATCTTCTACTCCTCACAC
Organism: Anaeramoeba flamelloides; assembly: GCA_027625915.1. NCBI lineage: Eukaryota > Anaeramoebidae > Anaeramoeba > Anaeramoeba flamelloides. The sequence continues at coordinate 928,624 of JANTQA010000032.1, read as the reverse complement.
GGAAAAAACTACTTAGTTACCAGTATTTATCCGAATTTTGGTACCTTAAGAGGATTTGAATTTTTGAAAAAAAAATTTTTGAAAAGATTTAAAGGTAAATTCAGGTAGCAAACATGTATACTTTAATTGATCAAATTATATATAAAAATTTAAAAAAAAAATAAAAAAAAACTATTAATTTAATTGATCTAATCAGGAATCGAACTCCGGCTACACACTTTTCAAATTTTGAGATCTCGGTGCTCTACCGCTGAGTTAATGAGTAATTATTGGATATTTTAAAATTATAAAATTCTGAAGATAATAAAATTGAATTTTTAATTCAGTAATTTTTCTAATATATTGTTTTTTTGAAAAAAAAAACTAAGTTTTTTACGATTAAAAAAAATTTTTTTTTTTTCATTGTAAAAAAATTAACAAACTTAAGTTTCAATTGAAAAAAACTTATATAAAAAAAAATTTTTTTTGAAAAAAATCATTTTAATAGGAAACTCTAGTAAAAATTTGTTTTTAATTTTTTAGCATTTTTTTAATATTTTTCTAGTGATTACACTATCGAAAATTTGTAAAAATGAATATTAAGATAAAATAAGATTGGGTTTAATAATTTTTTTTCAAAATATTGATAATGTGAATTTTTTTTTCTGATAAATTTTAAAAAAAATGAAAATTTACTAGAGTTTTCCTATTAAAAAAATTTTTTTTAAACTTTGTTTTTCAGTTAAAATAAAAATAAAAATCATTTTTTTGAGATGTTTAAAAAAAAATTTTTTTTTCAAAGTTACCAATTTTTAGTACTTGAAAAAATATTTTAAAAAAATTTTTTTTATACATTTTTTAAAATTTTCAATTTTGAAAAAAGTCAAAAACACCCATTTTAAATACTAAATATTTTCGAAACCACTAACCCTCATAAAGTTTAAATTTAAAAAATTCACAAAAAAAATCAAAATAAAAAATTTTTGAAAAAATTTTTTGTCTATGACAAATAGATTTTTATATTTCATTTTATCAACTAATATTCACAGTAACTTATGTATTTTTATAAATAACTTGGATAAAAGTGAAAAAAAAATAAAAAAAATTTTTTTTTAATCTAAAAAAAAAATTCAAAATTAAAAAATTTATAACTATTGCAGTTAAAAATATATTATAAATATAATATTTGAGTAAATCAAAAATGGGAAAATCAAAAGAGTAGTAAAACAATTTTCAAAAAAAAAATATTTTTTTAAACCTTAATTTTTTCAATTTTTTTCACCAAAATCATATTTTTGATCAAAAATTACCCTAGTAAGATGATCTTTAAAACACACACACAAAAAATATTTATGTGTCAAAAGGTACTTTTTTTAAAAATGAAAAATTCTAAATATCAAAAAAAAATTTTTTTTTGACAAAAAATCGAAAATTGAGAATAACTTCTAAAATAGAGCAGATAAAGAGCTCTAAACTTAAAAAATCAAATTTTCAGATTATTTGGATTTAGGAACAACGAGTAATTCGCCCAGACATCCAATATTTATAAATTCAATTTTTTTCAATTTATACTTGTGAATCAATTAACTACTAATAAAAAAAAAAATCAAATTAACCAGATACGATATTTTATACACTCTCTACACTTTGATTGAGTTTTTTAATTTTATCTTCATTAGTTCACCAATTTCTATTTTTATGTTAAAGTTAATAAATATAATAATAGAATAAATAAATTTAAGAAAGAAACAATATAATAATTTAAAAATCAATTTAAATAGTGAAAGAGATATTACTTGTTTTAACCCTACTTTGAAATTTTATTTCCACTGGATAAACAAAGTAATATAAGTATAAAAAAGTAGAAAACAATACTTTTGTAAAACAAAAACAAAAGTATAGTCCGAAAACAGTTTTTATAAAAAAATGAATAATTAAAAATGAAATTATTTTTTAGTATAACATAATAAAGCAACAGTAAGGAAATAACTGTTAAGTAATGAGAAATTTGATAATGATTATGTAAAAAAAATTAAGGTAAAACGGTTTTATAGTATCAAAAAAATAAAATAATAACAATATAATTTTCTTATTAATAAGTTGAAATATAACACATATGAAGAAAAAAATTACTGATCACATTTTCCAAATTCAAAATTGTGAAAAAAAATTTTTTAAGTTGCTAATTTTTAATATTTTTTTTGTGATCAATAAAAAATTTAATTGGGAGAGGTAATTAAAAACCCAAAATAATTAGGTGTGCTGATCTAATTTGGAATCGGTTTAAAAGTGAAAATTTTTACCACTTTTCTTCCATAACTAGCAATTTTTTACAAAAAAGTATTTGGATTTCTTAGTTTTTAAAGAATTGATAATTTTCAAGAGTTTTAAACCGAACCACTACTCTATATTGTTTAGGTATTTTCCAAAGAGAAAATCAAACTATTTTCATGATTTTATATGTAAAACCCCATACTTAAATTTGGAATTGTGAATCCCCATTATTTGCTAAGGCTTTGAAGTCAATTACTTCTTAGTTGTATATAATTGTTTTGTTTGGTTTTTCGTTGTTTTTAAGTTTTTTTGTTTGCATTTTTTCACATCCTAGAAACGAAAAGTGTGATTTCAAAAGAATTCGAGGACTTTTTCAAAAATCAAAAAATGAAAACAACAAATGAAACGAAAAATATATATATATAAAGTGAAAAAATGCGCTTTTATACATCTTTCGCGTTTTTGAAACGGAAACTCGTATTACCTGTGGATTTACAATATTCCTCATTTTTTTATTCAGGTGTCAACGATTAAAAAAAAATCGAAAATTTTGACCTCAAGAATTCGTTATAATCACCAAAATATAAAAATTAGCTCTTGATCGCAGTCAAAATAAAGACTCATTATTTATTCTATATCTTGATATTTTAGACAAATATGTATTATTATATATAAAACTTCAAAATTATAATTCAAAAATTAGGGTTTTAATAGGAAGGTACTTTCCTCCAGTCAAAATAATTTATCACAAAATGATGAACTTTAATCTTTTTTTCAGATAAAAAATATTTTTCAAACATACGAATTTCTAGAAAAAAAGTGATTCATCTTTTCATGAGAAGATGTGGATATTGAATTCGTCATATTATGCACAAAGGATCATTTAACCCATTTTTTAACACAATTTTTATATTTCAAATAAAAAAAATGGACAAAACCCAAGAAAACATTTTAAACAAAAAGGAAACTCTCCTTTAATCGTAGAATTAAAAAAAAAGGGGATTTTTTTTTTTCATTTCAAAAGTATAATAAATATTTTCGTTCAATTTGACAAAAAAAGAATAAAATAAAATCCCATGAGAAGGACGACAAAAACTTTCAAAAAAGAGGTTGGTTGAAATATAATTAAAAATTCTCAAAACTGGAACAAAAAAAGTATATTATTTTGTAAATTTTTTTTTTTTTCGTGTGTTTAGTAAATATAATTAATTAATAATTTTTTTTTTTTTTAATAATATCATCCATCATAAGTTTAAGGCACAATGTCTTTAAGTTCTGTTTCTTAAACTCTTTGGTTGAAGTTTCTAACCAGAAAAATGAAATGTGAGATCTTTGATTTTTTTTTTTTGTATTGTCCATATTTAATTTAAAAAAAATTGATCAGCTAAAAAAATAAGCATATACTATTTGTTGCAAAATAAATTGAACAAAATTTTCATTCAGCTTTCCAAAAACTGATTTTTATAATTCGTGTAACATTTCTTAATTTTTAATTCCTAAATCAGTTTATTATTCATTTCCCTTTTAGAGAATTCGAGAACTTTGATGATATCTTTTAATTCTTGGAGAGATGTGATTTTTTGGAAAGCTTAATGAAAATTTTGATCAATTTATTTTAAAATTAACAGCATAAAGAGATAATTTTGTGTTGATGACAAAGAATGTTATTAAGTGTGAAGTGTCTTGTTTATGAACATTTTTGTGAGAATATTACATAATTACATTAGAATATCATGACACGAAAATGGTCAATCAAAAATACAGGTTACACTTTTTGATATTTAAATTCACATAAAACCTTCAATAAACATTCTGACTTACTCAACAAAAGTATTTTTCAACAAAAAAAAAATTTCCAAAACTTTTTCAAACAGACGAATTTTTTCAAAAACAATTATTTTCGAAAATTGAACTTTCACTTACAATCTTCTAACACATTTGAAATTAAAAACATTGTAATTTTTAAAAAAAAAAGTCATTTATTTTTAATTTTCACTGAATAAAATTTATTCAACTTTTAAAAAAATCTATAACACTAAAAAAAACTTGAATCAAGATGGACCAAAAATATTGTAATATATACCTTTTAAATGCAGGATTGAGGAAAATAAATGTAGACAAGTCCGAGGAAAACACTATTGATCGATTTCAGAACCTTAAAGATGAAGAATTAAAACAAGAAATTCGCAATTCTATCAAAGTTTCGTACAATTTGAATGAAAAACAAAAATATTTAAAAGTAATAGGTTTGATTGAGAGATGCTTAGAAAAGTCAAAAAAAATCGACTTAAATAAGTTAGATCTTGCAATTCTCTAGAACAACCAAGGCTATGCATATATGAATTTAAATGATTATGATCAAGCACAAGTTTATTTTTCAGAATCAATTAAAACCTTCTCCACGTGTGCCGCTGCATTCAACAATTTGGCAAGTTATTATCATTTAAAGAGTAACTGTATTTTGGCAAAAAATAATCAAGAGAAAGCTATCCAGATCAAAAATACAAATTATAAATATTTTTATAATTTGGCAATAATCAATAAGCATTCTGACAATTTTGACCCAGCAAAAAACAATTTAATAAGGTCACAAGAATTAAATTCTTACTTTTTATTGACTTACACGCCTCTTATACAAATTTATGAAAAACAAGGAAACACAGGGAAAGCGTTTCAAGTTGCAAAAATAGCTCATAAAACATTTCCACAAGATCTCTGTATTTGTATTCAACTTTCAAATTTAGCTTGGGAGTGTAAGAATGTCAAATTAGCTAGAGACAAATATGAACTCGCCCAGAGTCTTCCAGGCAACTCGATAAACCATCCCTTTATTCCAGAAATGTTTGAAACACTCCAAATAAAATTTCATGGGTATTTGGGAGACTCGACAAAGAATCAGAATTGTATCAACAACAACACAAACAAGAGTTATGTTAACACTCGCACTAATAAAGAGAAATTAATTAAGAGTAATCAAAATTTTACAACTCTTGATTCCGATCAAATTAATATAAATAAAAACAATAATGACGATCAAAACCAAAAACCTTTCAATAATTCAAGTAAGATTCTGAAAAAGGGTGGAGACCAAAATGTTTCTCAATATAATCGTTTAAGCAATCAGGAGAAAGATTATTATAAATTGGATTCCACACAAAACTTTCTTAAAAAGAGGAATCCGAATGACAATAAAATTGATTTAAATCAGACAATTAAACAACTTCAAGTCACTGCATCAAAACTTAGACAAGACTTGACTGATATTCAGGAACAATTAAAAGAAATTCCAACACTAAAGCAAAGAATTAAAGCATTAGAAAAGGAAAAGGAAAAAAATCAACCTCTTTTTGAGTATATAAAAGCAATTGCGTGGAAAAACCACTTAAAAAAGTCCAAGAACAAGATCGATCGAAAAAAAAAAGGGCAACGGATATTATCGTCTCAACCTTTATATTCGGAGGATCCATCTCTTTCAAATAGTCTCTCTGAAATTGAAAAGCTGAAAAAAAAGAAACAACAAAGAGATAGTAGTAGTGATAACAATACTGATAGCAGTGATAATGGTAGTGATACCAATACTAATAGTAGTGATACCAGGAGTGATAGAAATAGTGAGAGCAATTTTATCAGCCTTGATAACCGCAGTGATAACAATACTGAGAGTAGTGATACCAGGAGTGATCGAAATAGTGAGAGCAATAATAGAACCCATGATAACAGTGATATCAGCAATGATTTAAGTGGTGATAGTATTAGTGAGAGCGACTATGATAAGAGAAAGAAAAAGAAAAAAAAGTGGAGGAAAACACGCAAGAGACAAAAACGAAAAACTCAAAAAAAGAAAAAGAAGAAGGACTATCGGAAAAGGAAAAGGAAAAAATAAAACGAATTGTACAGACGGTTCCGCTTTTAGGACACAAACTTTGAACGAAATTTAAGACACAAAAAAATCTCAAATTAAGGCCAAATTCAAATTCTACTGTGGTCAAAATAAAGCATGCAAAAAAATTTAATGTGTATTTTAAAATAAAAATCGTGTTTTTTTGTTATAGTTGACCTATACATTAACCAATCAAAGAAACCAATAATAAATCCCAAAAAAATATGATATTGGTTTCTTAAAGTTTTATTATTAAAAAAGAAATTCTAAAAATGAAGGATCAAATTGAAAAATTTATCTCTCACAAATAGAGTAAATTTTGAAGATAAAATTTTTAATCATCAAAAAAACAAAAAATTTCATTAAAAATTGAGAATATTATGAAAAATTTTCAACTATTTACATGAATAATTTAAATTTTACTGAAAATAACCAGACATTTACTTTCAAAATTGATTTGAACTTAGGTATATTATTTGGTAGTTAATTGGATGTTTTCTTGGGACTAGAATCAAAAAAGCACGGACAATATTTTGAAACACGGATTATAGTCTTTGTGCACGTATTATTTTGATCACTGTAGTTATATTATTTGTTGAAAAAAAAATTCCAAAAAATGAGCTTTTATTTGAGCCTTAAATTTTGTTGAAAGTTGTACCTTAAAAGTGGAACTGACTCTACCATCAAAAAGAATATTAAAAATTAGTTTGATATTTAATAATAGAGTACTTATCTTGAAATACAGGCCTAGATGAACAAACCAGGAAGATCACCAAATTCTTGGTACCCCATTAATAAAGTTTTTAATTCTTTTCTTTTAATAATTGATTTGACAAAAAAATTTGATTAATAATATTTACATAATAAATCTCATAAACTTTTTACTTCATGTTCATTTTGTTGTTCTTTGTCAAATAAATTTCAAAGAAATACTTTTCATTAGATTGAAATTTGGGATCTCTGTTAAAGATTTTGGATTATTTTTTGATTGAAAATTGTGTCAAATAAAAATCCTAAATAGAAGTACAATAACGAATTGTAAAACATTAACTAGATGAAAATATATTCCAATAAATCTCCAATATTTATTGATAAAATTTTGAAAATAAAAATTTTAATCTTATTGATCTAGTAATCTTTTAAATTTTTTTAATATATAAACTTGAGAATGTTCATTTTCAAAAAGAAAATCAGATTTTGTTTTAATTTTTAAATTCTTCAATACAAATTATTATCTTAGAAAAATAAATTGTTACCCTGTGACGGAAATATTGGAGACCATGATATTTAGCGTGTTTTCAATCATTATTTCATGATAATTATTATTTACAGTTAGTTTTATTAGTTTGAAAATATTTGAAAAATTGAATAAAGAATAAGAAAAAGTATTGTTATTTTTTATATTTTGCTTATTACTTGCACACATAAATAATTAAGATTGGGTTATCAATCATAATTTAGAAATAATCTAATTAATATAAATATTCATCAAGGTAATAAGTTCGAATTATATTGGTTGTTACAAAGGATTTTGTGAATATTTTAAATTGAATGGTTTTAAGGATTGTTTGATGATTTTTTTGTTCAAAAAAAAGAAATTATTGATTCATATTATTTGTTTAATTATGAAATTAGAATAATTATAAGGGCAAAACATTAAAGTATTTTAGGGTATTAAATATATTTTTTATTATGTGGTTTTCTAAAACTTGAAGGTAATTTTTTAAAAAATATAACTTTCTAAACTTCTTTTTATTGATAATACGATTTCGATCTTCTTTGAAGAAAAATTTTTTTGTCAAATATTTATAAAAAAGTTGGATTTTGAACTTTCGAAAAATGAAGAGATATTTGTTTTTAAAAACATAAATTCTATTTAAAAATAACATTTAGATCAACAACTTTTACAAAAATATGAAAAAATATTAAAAATATGTTAATAGCAATATTCTGTATTTACACAAAAATTGTTATATGAAGTGTCAAAAAATTATGATCTACGAAGAAACCTCAAAAGAAATTTTATACAAGATAAATTGTTTTTTTCATGTTAATAGGAAAAAGAAAATGTATAAATTCATCTTCTCACATTATACAACTATTTTACCCTATTTATTGATATTTTCATTACGATTATATGACAAATTATTTTTATGTAAATATCGAGAAATATATAAAGATTTTTTTTTCTTTTTTGGGATATTCATTTGGAAAAACAAAAAAATTGATTGAATCAACAGATTGGAAAATAATTTTTTTGTTTATGAAGAATAGTTTTAAATATTAAAGTTTTAAAATAATTTACTATTTTACTTATTGGTTGTATTTTTGCTTATTCGATGATATTAGATTATTTCAATCATTTAGAAAATATACAAGATATTTTTAAGGGAATTGAGTAATTTTATCTCCAAAAAAATTTAAATCAATTTTTTTGTATTCCGAAAATGATTTAAATTGTTTTAAAGATTCTAGTGAAGAAGAACAAACAATTTTTTACAAAAATCATTCAAAATTTAAAAATTATTTTACAATTTTTTTTTATTTTTGAAAAATGGGTAATTGACTTTTTTAACAACTTTAAAGAATAACCTATTTTAACTAAATATTTTTGAGTTTCATTGATAAACTTTAGTTACACTTTGATCAAATTTAGATTTATTTTATCGAAAAAGCCTATATCAATAGTTAATCTTATTATTTTTGAATGGTTTTTGAATAGAAATATTAATAATTAAAAATAATACAAAAATAAATAATTGTTTATTGAAATCAATACTTTCAAATACGAAACAAAAAAATATGGTTCCCGTTTATAAAAATTAAATAAATTGTTAATAAAAATAAAACCTTTTGCTTATTTAGTTTTTTTAAAGGAAATATGCCAATTTTGGGACTCAAAAAATAGACTTGATTTAATAATTATTTTAGATGATATTTAACAACTATGTTCCTATCTTGAGAGTGTTGAGATATTGTGCCATTTCACTTTAACTTTTCAAAAAGAATTTTAATTCTGAAGAAAATTGGACAAAAGAAAAACATTTTTTATCATCTTTACCTTTTCACACATAATTTTTTTCAATCTTTTTTAAAGAAAAGGAAAATGAAAATTACAAAAAAAGATAATAGCCAAAAAATGGCTTTTGGGGATTTTCAAGTGCAGTCTAAATTTGAGAACAGTTCAAACCTATAAAAGAAAATATAAAAAAGATGTAGAACATCCAGAGGAATTAATTACTGTGAGTTCAGAAAGTTGAAATGGAAATTCAAAATATTAAAACCAAATTTTGGCATGATTCTAAAGGTAAAAATTGTGAAAATTGTTATAATTGGGATATTCTCTCATTTTTTCTAAAAGAATTTCTCAATATGTAAAAATTACTAAGATTACAAAACTCTTCAAATGGTGTTTTTATATCTTATTTCACTTTTTTAACCCGGATACATAGTCCTTAACGAGTCAATTTCATAAGCCAAAACATAATTTTCAAAAAAAAAATATTTTTAACGATCTTAACAATATTAATTTTTTAATAAAAAATATCACTCCCTTAAAAAAAAGTATAATATTAGAATAATCAGATTTTTATTGAATTTTTGATTATCAAGATGCTATTTATTTTTTGTTTGTTTTAGTATTAATTTTACTTTAAGGGATTAGTGTCACCATAGATTTCTCTATAATCAAAGTATATTGTAATTGGGTGTAAATGATATTAGTGAAAATGGCTCAAATAGCTCTAAAAAATCTATTATAAATCTTGATGCACAATAAATTATTACATTTTTTACTAAATGATCACTATTAAAAATTGTAATTTAGAAAATTTTTTTTGATTCCTTTTCAAAATCTAAAAATGAAAACCCAAAATAACAGTATTCACGTATTTAATAATTTAAATTTTGAACTTCCAAAAGTAACTATTTTTTTAATTTTATAATTTCAAAGATTAACAGAATAATCATCAACATAAAAGCCCAAAGACTGATTAATTTTGTTTGGCTTTGATAAAGATACTTGTAGTATCAATATATTTCCATGATTTGAGAAAAAATTTGTCAAAAAAATTTATTCGTTAATTATTAAATTTTTAAAAAAAAACGAATTTTTTAGTAACTAATCTACATTTCGCCACAAATTTAAGAAAGATATTTTGTGACTTTGTAGTCTAAATATTGATAATTCAACCTTTAAATTTATGGCGATTTACAGATTTTATTCTGAAATTGCCGAGTTTTTTACTAATACATTGATTGTTTTTAATTGATGAGATCAACAAATATTTCTACTTTTCAATCGATTTTTTAGAGACATTTGAACAATGTAGCACTAATGTGGTTAGGTCCAATAACAACATATTTTGTTCATAGGTTTCTCCTTGGTAGACGCTAATCCCTAAAGAATTTTTTAAAAGCCAATATCCCAATAGTATTCGTCAGACATTGAAATTATTTCCATAAAAATATTGTTTGTAAATATTATTTTGTTGTATATTTTTTGTTCTACCCTTAAGGTTTACAGTCCCTGAAATTTCAAAAAATATTATCTTGTGTTTCGGGTGTAGAGACTTGTTAATTTGGTTCTTCACTGATCAATCTTATTCTTGGTATGGGTTTTAATAGTGGTTCAAAATGGCAATTTTTGACAATTTATTTGCTGATTTCAGGGATTGTAAACCTTAATAACTTTAATGATTTTAAATAATAATTGTGATCCTCTTAATTTTTAATAGATTTATCAATAACCTTTATTAAAATGGCATGTTCACACCTGTCTGTTCATTGATGCAAATTAAAATTCTTTGTTTCTTTTTTCAGAAATCTTAAACATTAATTGATCACAGAAACGGAAAATAAACATAAAGTAATTATACTTTTGGTTTCTTAAAGTTTAACCAGGAAAAAAAAATCGAAAATTGAAACGATCAAAATATAAAATATTTATCAAAAAATAGCATTTAATATTTGAGATAATTGTTTTTTGGGCAAAAAACCAAAAAAATTGACAAAAAATTATAAAAAATTTCGAAAATTTTTACACAAATTTCATGCATTATTACGATATTCTCAAAATAATCAAGGAATTTACGTTCAACCTATTTGAGCATAGTTATTCTATTGATTTAGGAATTCAGTGTTATGTTTGAAACAAGAAGAAAATAGTACTGTTTTATTTGAAAAATTTTTACTCATTTCGGAAAATAGATATTTTTAACTACCAAATTATCTATTCACAATACAACTTTTTTATTCAATTGATAAAGGAAAAAGGAAAAAGGAAAAGTACAAATCAGATTTCCAAAAAAAAGGTTTAGACTTCAAATATAATTCATAAATGTATTTAATTTCATTTATACAAATCTAATCCCAGTTAAATTTTTAACGAAAGTCCCAAATCATTTTTTTTCAATTTAGAACAAAATTATCCAATCAAAATGTCTTTTAATAGATTCAAACAAAATATTAATCGATTACAACAAAAAGCGCTAGTTAAGATGGGTACTACAGAAAAAACAGTTGACGTAGACTTTGACAAGTCTTTAGAAAAATATAACAAAACCAAACATTGCTATGAAACAATTTACAAAGAAGTTTTAAATGTGAAGGAAACCTTGGTTGCTTTTTTGTAAAAAATTTTTTTTGTTTTTCTTTTTTTTTTCTCCTTCAACAAGATCCGATTATTGAAAACAAAAACAAAAAATTTTGGTTCTTTTTCCTTTTCCTTTTCCTTTTTTTTTTCCTTTGTTTTTTACAATTTTAATCCAATAAATCAAAAAACAAAATTTAAAAATGCGAATAGAGAAGCATCCAAACGATTGTCCAACGAAATTGCAGACTTTTATGACAATCCAAAAGCCAAAATGAGATTGCCAGCATTAAAATACCAGACATCAGTAACAAAATTAGCTGAAGAAACAATTCAATTATTCGACGAGCGAACAAAAGACCTTACAGTCAACCCACTTCTCGAAAATATGATTGTTTTTAATGATCTCAACCCCAAAATCAAAAATCGAAATAACGCACTCGTTGACTATGATCGAAGCAATCGTAAGGTGACTTCCTTAACGAACAAAAAGAATTCTGATCCCCTCAAGCTTTCAAAGGCACAAAATGAACTAAAAAAACGTAAAAAAAGGTATGAAAAATTAAACAAGGATACAAAGGCCCAGCTTGATAGTTTTTACTTAAACCGTTTCAAGCCTGTAGACTCTCCAACGGCAGTGGTAAGAATTAGACTTTTCTTTTGAAAACTACAATTGACACAACCAACAAAAAATTTTTTTTGAGAAGCAATCAATGCAAATTTCGCTTTTTTTTTTCTTCTTCATTCAGAAAATGTACTTGGTTCAAATTAAAGAATTGGATTTTGAAAACAGAGCAGATCTCAGAATACAAGGAGTCTCGGTGGGTGTCTGAAAAACAAAATACATTAACTCGAATTTGAAATTTAAATGGAATACAATTTTATCTCAGTGGCTTATTTGAGCCATTTTCAAAAACAATAACATAAAAGTATTCAAAAGTATCTATAAAACTGTTAAACAAACCACAATAGATCTATTTTCAGAACTTTATTAAAAACTCTTTTAGTCACACTTTTTGAAGTTACTGTACAGTATTCAAAAATACCCTTGTTCCGAGCATAAAACCTGTCTTTCAAATTAAAAAAATGTACTTTTTTTGCTATTCTTTCCCAAATATAACATATAATTCACTATTCAAGTCTATACCTAAGTTCAAATAAATTTTGACAATAAACTCCTTGTTGTTTCATGAGAAAATTGAAATTAGGAATGGAATTTGTTGAAAATTTTTTGTAATTTTAAATTTTTTTAATTTTTTTGATATTAATCAAAAAAGAACTCTATTTTTTGAGATAAATTTTACAATTTGATCCTGAATTTTTCGAATTTATTTTTAAATTTGATTCTAAATTTTTAGAATTTCTTGTTTTAATAATAGAACTTGAAGAAACCGTCACCATATTTACTCATTGTATATTATACGTTTATTTGACGATTTAAGGTGTAGGTCTTCTAGAAAAAAGAAATATGACCTTTAATTTGAAACATGGGTCTAACTAAGTAGTCACGGGACATTTTTAACAAGTGTACAATTTTTCATTCATTTAATATTGCCAATTAAACCAAAATACGATTAATTGACAAATAAACAGAACTTAATTTTTATTTCTCTTCACAATAAAATACTATTAAAATATCTAAACAAAAATATAGACTTTTTAAGACCTTAACCCCTAATAAAAAAACTTTTTTTAATCCACCTATATAACATTTTTATCACGAAATTTCCTTTTATATGATGATTTTTTCACTATTTTTTGAAAAAATATTCTTATAACAGGTTTATAAAATGTTACAAATTTTATAACACACTTTATAACAAAGATAAATATGATGTAAAAGTTGTTATTATAAAAATATATAACATTTTAAACGTTTATAACACCTTTACAACACGTTTATAATATGTTATAAAAAACTTTTTTTTGTTAGGGACTTGGCAATATTCTGTTTTTTTATCATCTTTAAAATTTAAATTATTGCTTCAATATAATATGTTTATCAAAAAGATGAAAGATTACTTTAATATACTTTATTTTTCAATTAACAGTATTTCAACATTCAAAAAAAATAGAAAAAAACCCTACTAACTCGAAGTTAAAAGAGATCCCATTTCAAAAAATGGGATTGAAATTAATTCTAATAAAAAAAAAAAAAATGAATTGAAAATTTTTTTCCAGTTAATATTTAAAAAACAGTTGTTTCTTGAAAAGCAAGATATAACATTTTTTTCTTCTTCGTAAATTAATGATTAAATCAAATTTGTTTGATTCATTCAAATTGAAACAAAAGAAGAATAAATATGATTGTCTCTCTTAATTTTGAAACTTGTTTAATATTTTTATAAATATCAACTGAAATTATTAAAAAATAATTTTTTTTTCAAAATTTCAAAAATACAAAAATAAACATAATAAAATATCCATTTGTAGTGAATATTAAAATTCCCCTTTTTTTTAAACAAAATATAAATTAAGAGATTATCATTTTCTGAATTTGTTTCAAGTTTTATTGGATCTGTTAATTAAATTTATTCTTCTCCAAATTATAATTTTATTGATTAAAATAATTGTTAATAATCGAAAAAAGTTGTATTTTTTTTTTATTATTTTATTGAATAGAAAAGAGGCAATTTTAAAAGATAGAACATCGTGTTTATCATAACCACTAAACTTTATTTTTGTAATTTTTATCCTTATTTTAACTTTGACAGTATTAAAAATGAAGGGATATCTTTTCTTTAAATAATTAGTAAAGACAAAGAAAGTGGACTAAACGAAAAAGAAGAAAATATTTTGATGGTTGAAAACAAAAATTGAAAAAATTGTAAAGAAAAAGCAAAAAAAGAATAAATTAGGTTTTGAGGAGTTTAGAATATGAAATTGGTAAAAATATCAAAAAAAAATAAAAATAAAATGGTTTAATTAAGAAAACTCAAAATCACAGACAACATAATTTTGATTAATTTAATTTAATATGATAATTGGTCATGAAAGTTCATTTGGGAGATTCTTGTTTAATAAATTGTTTTCATTTCTTTTTTCTTTAAGATCCGATTTTTTTTATAATCCTTTGATCTTTTTTGCCTTTGCTGTTTAGTTTTTATTTTCAAGTTACTCACAACATATTGGGTTTCGGTATCAACTTATTAAAAAGTAAAAACTTGGTCTTTTTCCTTTGTAACTCTTCTTCTCAATATAAAGAAATACAGAAGGGTTAAAATGGAAAAAATAAAAAGTTAATTTTTTTTTTGAAAAAAAAGATCAAAAAAATCACTTTTTTCATTTAAGGAATTAAATCAATTCATACCAAATTAAAGATTAAAATTGATTGTTTTGGCTTTTTTGAAAAAAAAAAAAAAAATTAAATAATCAAGCATTTAATTCTATTATTAAAAAACATTAAAACTTTTAAATTTTATGAAAAATCATTTTTGATCCAAGATCTTTTATTAACATATAAATTATATTCAAATTGAAGTTATCAAAAAGTCGATTATTTTACGTTCTATTAATATTTTTTGAATTTAATAGTCATAAAATTTGTCACAAAATTAAATTTACATTTTTTAAAATTAGTTGGAATTCAAAGAATTTAAAACTTCTTCAAAACGGAATTTATGATTATAATTATAATGAGCTGTTGAATTCTACCAGTTGGAAATGTCGTTATATTTTTTTTAATTTAAGAAATATAAAGAAAATTTCTTTAATTTTCCTTTTATTTCTAAAATTAAAAAAAATAGCGTACGTTTTCTTGAGTTCACTGTTTATTTGTAAAATCAATAGATTTTCGTTAGGTTTTTTTGAGTTTTCTATTTTATTTGTAAAGTGTTCTAGGTTTTTTTGAGGTTTTTTTGATGTTTTCTATTTTATTTGGAAAATCAATTAACTTTAATTAGGTTTTTTTGAGTTTTCTATTTTATTTGTGAAGTTTTCTAGGTTTTTTTGAGGTTTTCTATTTTATTTGTGAAGTGTATTGATTTTCGTTAGGTTTTTTTTACTTTTTATAATAAACCGAAAATTTATTAAAATTTTCGGTTTATTTCAAAAAGTAAAAAAAACCTAGAAAACTTCACAAATAAAATAGAAAACTCAAAAAAACCTAATTAAAGTTAATAGATTTTCCAAATAAAATAGAAAACCTCAAGAAAACCCACCTAATTGACAGCACTCTACGGCACTCCACATGAATATTTTAAAATAATAAAAACCAAAAAAAATATTTATTAATCAAAAATATTAAAGTTATCCATCAAGTTCAACAATTCTAAAATTCAGAACATTTACTAACTGCTTAAATAGATACTATTATGTAATAAATAAAAAATCAAATAATTTTTTTACCTTTTATGTTTAAAATATGAACATAAATAAATAATAGAAAATATTAATAATTTTTTATGGGTATGTCATTCCTATAAAAAAGATAGATTAATATTTCTAAACAAATTGAAACAATTAAATTTAAATGAAATAATTTTAAAATATTACAGTTTGAAATTATTTTCATTAATTAATAATCGTGAAATCTATGATTTTATGCTTAAATTCCTGAAAAGGAATTTAAGTAAAAGGGCACTTATAGTGTAATTTACACTTCTTCCTCAATAAAAAAAAAATTAACACTTTATTCCAAGAATAAATAGATCTATTCTTTAACAATTATAACAACAAATTATTTTTTTTTTAATTACAATTGGAAAAAAAATGAAATTCAAAACATATTTCCCCTTTAAATAAAAAATTAAAGTCAACTCAAAATGATATTTTAAACAGTTTAAATAAATTGTGTGTATTAATATAGTTCCAATTTTAATAATTTTGGAAAAAAAATGAAATTTCCTTTTTATTTTGGAAAATAACAATTCAAAAAAAATAAATTAATGATTTTAAATTCTTTATTAAATAAACCTTTTTTTTATCTTCTCTCTTTTTTTATTTTCAGTTTTTAAGTACTTATGGTGGATTTATGCTTGAAATAGGAAAACACTCAAACGAATTAATGAAAGTGATCCCAAAAGTTGATTCTTCAAATTGGATTTCTGCAACTAGTCTTATATCTGATCGAAAAACCGGAACAACAACAAATACCACGACTAAAAGCCCTTTAAAAAAAAAGAAAAAGAAAAAAAGAAAAGAATCATCGAGCAGTTCCAGTTCCAGTTCTGAAAGCGAAGAAGAAAAAGAAAAAAAGAAAAAGAAAAAGAAACACCATAAAAAAAAATAATTCAATAATTTTTCATCAGCAAATAGTCCGGCAACCAAACCATCAAATAATTAACCAAAAAATAAAAATCAATCAAACATATAAAACTTTCCATCCTCCCCAGTTCTTTAACTTAATTTTAATAATAATTTTTTCCATTATTTTTTTATCAGTTCTTTTTGACATAATTTATATATATATTTTTTCATTTCTTTTTTATCCCAATAATTAACAAAAAAATAAAAATGGTTCACCCACCAAAATAATTTTTTTATACAATATATTTTTAGATCAAAGTGTGACAAATTTGCGGTTATTATTACTTGTTTTCAAAATACTCATTTTTATATAGTAAACTATCTGATTTTTTAAAAAATTAAAATTTTATAATTTTTTATTATGGGTTATTCACACTTGTGTTGCAGTTACAGGTTATAATATTACTGTTTTTTTATATTACCCCCGTATTTGCTGGTTTTATTATTGATTTATTGGTGTTATTGGAATTATTGAAATGGTTACTACTATTAAGAGTGATGATGAATTTTTTTTAAAAAATTCTCAGGAGAGGATAGTTTGAATTGTTTAGATTAACTTTTGAAATTAGATCATTTGTTAGTTGTTATTATTAGTATTGTTATATTTTTGTTGGTTTTGGTGTATTTAAAACTCTTTTCAACTCATTAATTTTTTAAAAAATAGGTACATTTGTCTTTGCAGAATGGATGGGTAAAATTTTTATATTCATTTTCAGGATTTTTCGATGATAAACAGATTTTTCAAAGAAGCTGGTTGTAATTTCTGATTTCTTTTTAGTAAAAGAAAATGCAAAAGCCTAATTATAATTGTTCCCCATTTATTCGGGAAATTTTAGTAAAGAAAATTGAAAAAAAGATTTAAAATTTATTAATTTTATTGAAATCTTCCCTTTAAAACAATTCCTAAATTTTTTTTGGGAAAACGAAAAAAAAAATATAATTGTTAATTCAGATGTTTATTACAACCTCAAACAAATATTTTTTTGCAAAAACTAACTAAACTAACTGAATGATTTGATTTTAAATTCACACCAAAAGTATTCATTTTTTTTTCTGAGATTTTCTAACGATTATCTCAAATAAAATCACAAAGATAGAGCACCATGTCTATCCTTTTGGCTTTACTTTGTATAGCCCTTAACTTCCTGGAATATTTTTTTCACATTATTATCAAACTCAATTTAAAATATAGTATCTTTTTTAAACAAGAAGGAAAGAACAAAAACAAATCTTGTAAAGTTAAAAATAGAAAGTTAAAAAATTGCAATAATCTTAAGAACTATTTTTCTAAAACTTTATATCATCACCATCCTGAAAGATTTTTTTCAAAAAAAAATTAAATATTTGCTAATTTTACATTTTTTAATAATTTCACTTAGAATAAATACTATTCGTTAATAAAAGATCTTTGATCAAAAAAATATTTTTTAAGATATTTTAAATGATAAGTTGAGAAATTTTAATTTTTCAACTTCAATTTAGAATTTTTTTTAATTAATAGTAAAAATATTTGAAAAATTTATTACTTCTCGCTAGTGTGTTATTATAATATATTTTAAAAGTATAAATAACATTTAAATAGGGGAATCAATTATTTGTACTATTAAAGAATTGGAATATTTTTTTAAATTCAAAAAAAAAATTTTTTTTGATATTTCAGTTAGTTTTTTTTATAATAATTTGAGAAATAAATGGAAAATTAAAATAATTTTCTTATTTTTTATTATTAAAATAAATAAAAAAACAACTGAAAGTGCCTAGGTTTTTTTTTTTAATTTTTAAGAAATGATCGAAAAGTTAATAAATTTTCGGTTTATTCCAAAAAGTAAAAAAAACGAAGGAAACTTTTGTTAGGTTTTTCAGATTTTAAAAGAATGGAGTAAAATTAAATAGTTTTCTCTATTCTTTTGAATTCTGCAAAACTTAAGACACTCTACCAACACCAACCTTATTTTTTCCAGAATTTAAACAAACGAGTAAAATTCAAGATTTTACTCAATTCTTTTGAATTCTGGAAAACCTATGGCACAGAATATTTATCATTAATTTTTTTTTTTTTTTTGTATTTAAGTTTTTTAAGATGATAAGAATGTTTTCAAAACTATTAGTTATTATCTATTTAATAAAAATATCTTAAAGTTGAATTTAAGTAAAATTCATTGTCACATCCTTTTAAAAATTTTTTAGCGCAAAACATACCTTTTTTCTTGATTAGAGACTTTGAAAAACTCGTAGTACTGTTAACAACAATAACTACAATAACCTTTAGATTGCAAAGAACTGGAATGTTGATTATGTTGTGAATAAACTATATTAAAAAGATGAAATGATAATTGTATTAGTTTTGTCGAAGTTGAAAATTTTGAATTTTATTTTTTCTTACAAGTGATTATAAAAATTTAGGACTCATTTTTTTTTTTTATTTATTTGAAATTAGAATACTCATACACATAATATGTTCCGGAAAAAAATTATCTTTTGAGTTTAGATATTAGATTAAGGTTAATAGTTCAAAAATATTAAATGTTTTTGTTTCAAAAATTCCCATCATATTTTCAAAAGATTTGAGAGATAAAATGATATTTTTATAAAAAATACAAAAAATGTATTTTATCCTTTTTTTTCTTAAAAATTATGTTTTAACTTTTTATATCTTCATAATTATTTTTTAATATTTATTTTAAGAACTATATTTCGTATTTTTTACTATTTTTAAAATAATATGTGTAGTTAAGTTTAATCTGTGTTTCAAAATAAAAGAGTGTTTTTGTAATAGTACACCTATATATTAAAAAATCAAAGAAACTGACAATAAACCCTAAATAAGTCTGGTACTGGTTTCTAAAAGTTCTATTATTTAAAAATAAATTGTCAAAATAGAGGATAAAATTGGAAAATTTGTTCAAAAAATAGAGTTAATTTATTAGAAAATTTTTTTCATAAAAACAAAAAATTTCGAAAAAATCAGAATATTAAGTTAATTTTTTGAACAAATTTCCTTGAAGTGAGTTTCAAAATTGATTTGAACTTAGGTATATGATTGGTTTGTAAAGTGGATGTTGTCTTGGAACAAGAATAAAAAAAAGCACGGATTTTATTTTGAAACACGGATTATAGTCTTTGGGATGACATTATTATGATCAATGTCACTTGAAGACACCCTATTGATTTGTTTCTACATTTTCTCAATATTTTGATCAAGAGTTGAGTTAATGTAATGGGTTAGTGAAAAAATGGGGAATTTAAAATATCAGATTTTCTTTAAGCTTAAAAAAATTCTATTGATCTCTCCAATTACTGTCAAATTTGATGGTTACAATTAAAAAAGAACTTTAGAATTCCTTGTTCTTTTAAACATTTAATTTGAGTAACTTTGAACTTCAATGATAGATTCCAAAATCTAATTTTAGATTTTTTTAATCAGTATCCTATATGTTTTTTCGAAACACAAACAATTTACAATTCACTTTGGTTTTTAAAACAACTGTTATTCTTGAATTTAATCCTATTTAAAAATTTGTTCATTATCATTTTTTCTTTGTTTCAAACAAAAAAAATGTCTGTCTTGATCCCAAAACAAGCACAAAAGCACCTAATCAAATTCAAAAATGAAAACAAAAAAGTAATTTCACGATTAAAATCATTTGACACATACTTGAACCTTTGTAATTTTGCAGAAAGGGAAGAAAAACGCTTCCTAATGTCTCACTCACAAGAAATTTATCGCCTTCTTCAAGATTCTTTTTTTGGGTTTTCATCAAAAAACAAATCACTCAAAACAAGTAAATTCAATTTAATTCCAATTCAGTTTTTGTTTTTATGTTGTGTGTTTCAAAACCCAAACCGTGTACACTAAAAAATCAAAAACTCACACAAACAATTTTTTCTTCTTTTAATATTTTTTTACTTGAATAAAAGATCGTTCTTTGCCCAAAATTGGTGACTACCCACTTCTTTTTCGTTTACTAGCCAAGCTTGTTCATTCTTGTAAACACCTTTTTCAAAGTCGTAACTTTCAATCGGTATTTAGTAAACCTTTCAATTTCCCTTTTTTCTCTTTTTACAAAACAAAAAACATTTTTTCTTTTTCTCTGAAAAAAAAAATAACTTGGCCTAACAATTTGTGCAGAGAAGATCCCAATTTTGTTATTCTTTCCTTTTACTGTTTTCCAAAGCTGTTTTTGTCTTTTTATTTATTTTGGTTTAAAAGATAAAAAATTTATTGTTTTGTTTGTTGGTAATTTTCAAGAAATGAAGAACAAAAAAAATATCAGAATTTACAATCTAATTTTATTTTAGGAATTTTCAGAATTATAAAAATTGAAAATTTGGAATGCTAATATAAAGATGAATACCAATTGGGTTAGCTTTTGTCAACATTGCCTTCCTTGTAATAGCACCTTTTAGAATAATTTTTTCCAAAACATCAAAAATTATTTTATTCCTTTCCCATATAAATCAAAAAAAGAATTCTTTAATTGGTAACAAAACTCTATGAAAAAAAAAAGATTCTTTTGGTTTCATTTCAAAGAAAAAACAAATTTCTGAACAGGAATTAACATAAAAACACCACAGTTGACTAAAAGATGATGAAAACTAAAATCTCAAGAAGAAAAAAACTCATATTTATTTTTTTTGAGAAATAATGAAATTATTTCAATTAATTTTTCAAAATTGATTTCTTAAGGACTACGTTTCCGGTTTGCCAAATAGCCTCAACAACTTTTGATCCAATATCATGTAAAATGTGAAAGAATGATTTTCAAAATATTCTCCAATTTGGATCAAAAAAATCAGTTTTTGTAATTTTTTTAAGGGACTAGTCTCTATTATTTTTTTTTTGACCAATAACTAAATAAAGATTCTTTATCTCGAAATATGTTTAATATTGAAAATAAACAAGGTTTTTCAAATCTCAGTAATTGGCAAAAAAAGTTCTCAATCTCTATTAAATTTAGGTAAAAAAATTTAATAGAGATTAGTACCTTCAGAGAAAAACCAACAGAAATAATTGAGATAACATAAACTCGATCACCTTGAATTAAGGAACGTAAAAATGAAAAAGAAAAATAACCACGATTTCCCTGCCAAAAAAATGACGATAATTTCAAACATTTTGAATAAACAACTCTAACTTTCAAAGATCATACAGCCATTCCAAACCTACCGTGAAATCTATGATAAACAGAAAATCCATTTTCTGTATCATACTTGCCTTTTTATGACAGGATTTTATGGTTATGTGATAGCCTATTACAAACTGTGAAATTTTATAATAGAACAAAAATTTCAAATGCAGAAAATAGTAAAATTTGAATTTTTGAACTACAAACCTTCTTGATGATCAATAATTTTGAAAAATTTTCAGGTTTTTGGAGGTTTTTAATTTCTAAATACCTTAAAATCAAAAGGAAAAGACCATTTCAAAGAAATCATTAAATTCTATCTTGGATCGTTGGAAGCTTTATTTTAAATTTTTGTTTTTGTTTCAAAAACAACAAGAATTTAATCTCAGTCTTTCAAATACAAAAATTTTTTTAACAAACCTATGTCAAACCATAAAATGTATATGATGGTGTATAACCGAAGATTTTTTTTTTTTTTGTATTTAACAGAGACAAAAATTCAATTTCTAGATCTGTCAAATTTCACGGTAGGTTTGGAACAGCTGTATTTTCAATGATTTTTGATCATTTAGTTACATGGGTTGTTCTATTGTCTCAATAAATTAGATTAATTCCTACAAAAGAAGTTGTGGTTTTCTCTTATTTTTTTTATGTTGATTCTTTTTTTTTTTTCTTAAATTGAAGTTCCCAACAACGCTTTTGAGAGAGTATTTACTCGATTTGATTTTTGAACAGAAACGATCCCTCCCAAAAATACAAAATATCTTTTTTATTTTTGTGTGATTTTTTTTTTTGAATATCTTGTTTCTCACAAAATCTCCAATTTTTAGTATTAAGACAAGTTGTACTGAGGCTGTGTGGGAAAGGCTTTGTTTTTTCATGCAATGATCTAATTGAAATTAATTTGCAAAAATTAATCAGTTTTTGTAAATTTAAAAAAAAACCTTTGTTAGTATAGTTGAATAAAAAAACGATCTTTTTTTGGAAATGGCAATTTTGGATTATTTAATACAATTACAAACCCGTTGCTGTGTTTTTTTCTCTTGTTTTGATAATAACAAAGGGTTAGTCATCAAAAATTGAAATACCCTACATTTTTACCTTTTCGAACACTTTTTAAAACCCACAAAAGTTACTTACAAGAACTTTTAAAAAAACATTGAAAATTCTAGACAGGGTGTCATACTTTTAAAAATTGTTCTAAAGTGAAATTTTATCAAAAAGCTGATTTTTTCGGACTCTCTTTTACATTTTTTAATATGAGCACCAATACAATTTTAGGAAAAATATTACATTTTTTCCTTTCTTAGATCTAACTGGACAAAAATTTATGAGATTTACCAACACCTAAATACTGATTAGAACACACAGAATACAGATTTTCAATTCGAAACGCAGTTCTTAAGGAAGTAGATACAGTTTACCATTTTGAAAATTTTTAATTGTGACGTTATTACTGGAAAATGATTTTGACAGTTCCACAAGAGATATTGCAACTTTGAAAACCAAAATATCATTCACTTCTCTATTTGTGAAAAGAAAGCGAACCCAAGTAAACCAGAGTTGAATCTTAAATTTTGGATATTTTTTGAACTTTATTTTTGATTCAATTTTTGATTCAATTTTTGAGTTATTATTTAATTATGTTTTTGATCGAGAAATGTGTTTATGGTAATGATTGAAATTAATCAGAGATTAAACCATAAAAATAAGCCTGAGAAGGCATACATTTTAGAAAAATATCTTCTTTTAGAAGACCAAACACAAAAGATCACCTTTCCAGACAAATTTGTTGAAATCAAAAATGAAATCAAAAAAAAAAATCCTATCAAAGTATATTTTTGAAGATATTGTTTTCTTTATCTTCTTAATTTGAATGAACCCAAACAGGTTATTACCTTTGATCCCCCCCCCAATTACTATTTATTATTATTTTACAAACCATTTTTTTACGAATTTGTTTTCAAAATTCATTTTTCAAATATTTTTATCAAACTCAGTCAAAACAAAGAATACTATTTCAAAAATTAAAGTAAAATAAATTGAATTCTTGGAATCAAAAAAGCAGTTACAAAAGATTCAACTCAAAGTCAAAAGAAAAATTGAGAAAAAATTTCAAGTATAAATCTGAATTATTTTGAGTTCTCCAATGAATCAAAAATAAATAATTATCAAATCAAACGAATTTGACCTATAAATATTTTATTTCTGAAGAAGAATTAAAAAAATATCCTATTTTCTGAACCCAAACTAGAATTAGATGAATTAATTGAAAATAGAGATTTTTAAATTCATTTTTGGAAATTATTTAGAAATTAGGAAGTAATTTTTTAATAAAAAATTTTACAAACAAAAAACTTCCCCATCAGAATTAAAATAACCCAAGTCGAAGAAGAATCAATTGTATCAAATGTTACAGATAAGAATAAGAAATAAATGATTTTTATGTTTATATATTTCTTGATCAATTTTATCATTTTTTTGATTACCATTTTATAATTGAAATGTAAATCGATTAAACTATGGATATATCTGAAACTCTCATATTTATTAAAATATTAATGTATTCAGTTCAAGAAATTATTTGAATTATTCAGTTTCAGATAAACTTTTTCACTCAAAATTGGTAAAATGTACTTACTCCCTTAATCATTAAATTTTGAGTACAATGGGATAATCAATAAAAACAAAATATAAACAAGAAATAAGTTGAGACTAATCATAAAAATAAAAAAATAATCATTTGATTTCATGTGGAATCAAAAAAAAGAATTATTTGAGAGTCTTTTTCGAAAAAGAATCAAAATTTGAACTCTGAAAATAATTAAAACAACAACAGAAAAAATCAATGAAGCATAAATTATTAAAATTTCAAGAAGAAAAAACAACCTCAACCACAATTTTAATGTATTTTGTTGGGTAATACATCCAGTTTAAAAAAGTGAGGACTTTTTAAAAAATTTTTTCAATTTTAAAAAAATATAAACTTTTTCAGAATTTATCAAGTTTTCTGTTTTAAAAAAGTGAAAACTTTTTCAGAATTAAAACTTTTATGACAGTTTTCTATTTGATAAAAAAAAAAAATAATAAACCTTTAAATGTAGTGCAGAGGTTGGAGCGCGAAGGAAAGCACTTTTTTTAAAAAAAATATACAATTTATTAAAACACAAAACATTAAAAAAGTTTTAATTTCTGCAATCTCAAAAAAAAAAAATACTCACTTTTTTTACAATAGCTGTATTTGGACAAGATTAACCCTGATTTTAAATAAAAACAACATTTTGTTAAATTTTCATTGATTGGGTATGTACTATTCCTGAAGAAAAGGCCTGGATTAAAATAAAAAATAAAAGAAAAAGAAAAAATGTTGTTGTTTTAAGACATTATTATTTTTTTTTTTTGAGTCACATTCAATCAATAAATGAAAAATTTTTCATTTAATTATCCAAACCCTGTTTCCTCAAGATGCACAGAAAAAAAAAACAAGATCTTCATAAATTGATTTAGAATTGAAAAAAATTCTTTCATTTGGCTCTTTTTTGTCGGACTTTCGAGATTAAACTATTTTGCTTCTCCTGAAATACTGATAAATTCTAAATATATGTTTTCAAATTTTTACTTTGATTTCCTTTTTTTAAATTTTTTATACTTGAGTACTGAATAAAGAATCTTATTGGTTGAAATGTTATGAAACTTTGTAAATTAGTTGACTTTACAAATCTTCTTTAAAATGAAATATTTTGAAATTAGTGTGATTGGAATTTCGAAAAATGGAAATCAAACTAAAATTTTTTATATTTTTTTGAATTTATCTTAATTAATAAAAAAAATAATTGAATTAAAAAGAATATTTTTTAATACAACAGAGAAAAAATAACTTCAAGACATAGGAAAGTTAATTAATATCAATTATCTTTTCTAAAATGTTTTGGTATTTTGTAACTTCATATAGATCTTCCAATCTTTAAAAAAAAAAAATATGTAAACATTGGGGGTCAAGGTGAAACAAGGAAAAAAAGTTTAACACGTTTTTTGCTTGGGAAAATTAATCGAACCAGAAACATTATGGAATAAAAAATAAGGTTAATTAATAAAAAAAAAATAATAAATAAATGATTAAAATCAAAATTGGGTATTAAACACAAGAAAAGTTTTTACAATACTATCCCTTTGGTAAGGAGATTTTTTATTTGATTTAATAATCATTAAAAAGTAACTTGAAAATTTTAACTATTTTTTGAGTTATCAACAAAACAACTAATTGGATTGTATTTTGATATAAAAAGGAGATACAAATTTTTTTTGTTGATTTAACTGATGATAAAA
The DNA here is from genome assembly GCA_027625915.1 of Anaeramoeba flamelloides. Lineage (NCBI taxonomy): Eukaryota > Anaeramoebidae > Anaeramoeba > Anaeramoeba flamelloides. The sequence goes on along the minus strand of JANTQA010000032.1, from coordinate 902,202 downwards.
TAATTAATGTAAAAAAAAAAATAATAAAATTACAAATTAGGAATGGTTTAAATTAAATTTCGGAAAGAATATACATTTTTCTAACTTTTTAAACTTTAAAAAATCCCAGAATTTACTTTTATTTTATTCCATTTTACCTTAATAAAAAATGAAAATGTTTTAAACCTTATTAATAAAAAAAAAATTCATCAATAGAAATCTTTTTTTAATAAAAAAAAGATGTAATTTTCAAAAAAAAATTTCAATAATGAAACAAAAAACAAAAATTTATTAAATATAATAATCAAAAAAAAAAATAATAATAATTAATTAATTATAGTTGATTTAATGATATTTCTTTGCAGTATTAAGCATAGACAAATTGTGCGATCACAAGCATTTCCATTATTTTTATTCTTTATTGATGATTTAGCTCCTTTATGCGATGAAAGAATATACCCTGCTTTAGAAAGTATTGTATGTTTTGATACTTTTACTGAAGAATTTAAAGATTCAACAATTCAATTTCGAGTGTTTCCTAATCAAAGTAACTCTTAATTTTTTATTGTTTTCTAAAATTTATTTCTTTTCATATTACATATTACAGTTCTTTTATTTGAAAGGCAATTTTGAAACAATAATAAATTAAAGAAATATCTTTGTATTTATTTTGAAGGGAGGGAATTAATTTCCTCTTACAGCCGTTAGATTTTTATTTAATTTAAGAAATAAACTGAAAATTTTAGTAAAATCTTTGATTTTTCTCTATTCTTTTGAATTCTGGAAAACCTCCGTTATGTTTTTATTAATTTAAGATTAAAACGAAAATTTAATAAATTTTCGGTTTATTTATGAAATTAAAAACTATCCACTTTTCGTTAGGCTTTCCAGAATTTAAAATAATTGAGAAAAATCCTTTTATTTTTCTCTATTCTTTTGAATTCTGGAAAACTGCCGTTAGGTTTTTTTTAATTTAAAAAATTAAAAGAAAATTTCAGAAATTTTCTTTTTATTTCTCAAATTAAAAAAAAACACTGTTAGGCTTCCTTGAGTTTTCTGTTTATTTGTGAAGTGTTCTAGGTTTTTTTTACTTTTTGAAATAAACCGAAAAATTTTTAAATTTTCTGTTTATTTCAAAAATTAAAAAAAACCTAACGAAAATCAATAGATTTTAATGATAAAACAGAAAACTTCAAGAAAACCTAGGACACTTAACAACACTTGACGGCACTTTCCTAATTTCTCTATTTTTGTCTAGAAATTTCGATAAAGAGTCATAAAAATCTTTATCATTAACGAATGATAAAATAAATAATGAATCTTTGTTCCGAATAATATCAAGAATATTATTCTTTAATTGCTTATTATTTTTGAAAAAAATATCTTTTTATTCATTATATGTATTGATCATTTTTATCTAAATATTTGTATTAATATATTATCATAATGTTTTATTATTAAATTTTTAGTGCCAATTCGCGATATCCCATTAAAAGAAAAAACGCCAAAAACAAATACTGAACGACTAGAAATATTACAAAAGTTTTTAGATTTTATTTTGAATAAGACTGAAAAAAAAGATTTTTGGTTTAGAACTTTCAAAAAGCATTTTTTAACAACATTATATCCTTCTGTTGAAAAAAGATTAAATATAAATAAAACAAATGGTAATCATAATTTATTTATTTTTATTTTTACAAAATAAACAAGAAATTTTTCAAAATAATTAATAAATTTTTATTATCTATTTTTTTGCAAAAATAATTTTTAAATGCATATTTTCACAATAGAAAATAATGGATTCCAAAAATATTGCCCTTATGAAATCAATTTAAAAATTGTAAAATTTTTTATTTCAATATTAAAAAATAGAAAATTTCCAATAAATATTTATCAAAATAAAGAATATTTAGAATACTTATTTGAAATTTTTAAACAAACTTTGTTTATGCCAAGCAAATACGAGGGTATAATTATTCAAGTGCTAACAATTTTAAATAAATGGTATTCTGATCAAAAAAGTTATTTTGATATTCAAAATAATATGAATTTTTTTATTCATTCATTTTTAAATCACATTATCCTGGCATTAATCAACCCAAAAGAAGATATTAATAATAAATTATTTGAAACGAAATTTAACATTATTTGCGATATTTTAAAAACTCTAGCTATCCAAAAAGAATCATATCTAGGAAAGGAAACTTGGGAAATATTGTTGGTATCAGTAATCAAAATTACAAAGTTTTATTTTTTAAACGATTATTTTACAAATGTCAAAAAAATTCCCACAAGCTTTCAAAAAAGAATTATTAATATTCTTTTCCATATTTTCATTTATTCAAAAACAACAAAACGATACCATTGGCTATTGTTAAAAAAATTAATCAATCAAATATGCAACAATAATATCGTAATTGTTCAATGGAAACGTTCCCTATCTGAGCTTACACTTCAAATACACCATTACATCTTTTCTCTTGATGAGTGTGTTATTAAAAATTCTGAATATAAACAGTTAATCAATTTGGAAGATCATGAAGTCAAATTAATACATAGAAATATCAAAAGATTTTCTTCAACAAAGGTAATTTTTTTTATTTTTGTTAATATGTTTATTTTAATTCTTAATTTACTAAAAAAAAATCCAATATTTCTGAAGGTTTTATTCCTGTATTTTTAATTTTGAAAAAATAATAATCTTTTTTAATTGAATTGTAGTCTTTGGTCTTTCTGCAATTTTTTTAATCTGATTCAATTTCTAGTTTCAGAACCAATTCCAAGAGAATGGTTTTTCCATTTTAAGAAGAAAAAAAATGATGTTATTTTTTTTTTTTTTTTTATTAAAGAGAAGATATAGATTACACTATAAGTATCATTATACTTAATTCCCTGAAAGAGAATTTAAGCTTAAAATCATAGATTTCACGATTATTAATTAATGAAAATAATTTTAAACCATCATAGTTTAAAATTATTTTAGTAGGGCTTATTTATTTTAATTTGTTTAGAAATATTAATCTAGTTTTCTTCATAAGAAGGATTAATAAAAAGAGATCAATATTTTCTATAATTTCCTTATTTTCATTGTTTAAACATCGAGGATTAAATTGAATTGAGTTTTTATCGAATTATATATCATAATATCTATTTAAGCAATTAGTCAATATTCTGAATTTTAGAATTGTTGAACTTGATGGATAACTTAAATATTTTTGTGTTTTAAATAAATAATTTTGATTTTTAATTATTGTAAAATAATTTTGTGGAGTGTCGTCAAGTGCCTAGCTTTTTTTTAATTTTAGAAATAAAAAAAAGCTAACGGAGGTTTTCCAAAATTTAAAAGAATAGAGTAAAATCAAAGATTTTAGTCAATTCTTTTGAATTTTGGAAAACCTAACGACTTTCCAACTTTTGGAATTCAGCAACTCATTAAATATGTACTTAAATATTTCATTTTTCAGTTCTTTTAAATCTTTTGAATACCAGTTGATTTTATTATTTATTCTTTGATTAAATTTTATTAATTTTTCTAAATAAGGATGAGATAAATTTTCTAATTTATTTTTTAATTTAAATTTCTTTTTATTTACTGAAATTGTCATATTTTCAATTTTAAATTCTGTTTTGTAAATAAGAACTGGTGTATTTCTGTTTATTTTGCATATTTCAGTAATACATGAATTAATCCAAGAATTTAAATAATTTATCGTTTTTATTTGATAATTAAAAATTTCTTATTCATATGTTAGTTGACTTAATATAAAAGATTTAAATAATCTAATTTTTAAACTATTATTCAGAGAATTGTTATTGAATAATTGTTTGCAGTTATTATAAAGTTTCTTTAGATTTTTTTAAATTATAAACTATATGTGTAATTTTATCTAAATAAATACCCAAATATTTAATTTTTTTAAAATCTTTTGATATAACAGTTTTATCTTTATTTGTTTTTAATCCAAATTGAATAATATTTTCATATATTGAATTTAATTTTTGATTTATTTGAATTTTATTTTCTTTTATAATTAGGATTAAATCATCTGCAAACATTTGACAATGATTTGTTAATGGTATAATTTTTAATAAAAGAAAATATGAAATAAGAGCAAATAAAATAGGAGATAAGGGGTTTCCCTTGGAATATACCAAGCCCTTCTCCTTGATAATATTTTAATAAAAAATTTTTGATAATTTTATTTAGAATAAAATTTTTTATTGTTTTTCTTATTATTTTATAATTGATTGAGTCAAAATATTGTGCTATATCAATCATTATAATATAAGTTTTATCATTTTTATTTACATTATTTGATTTTATCTTATTATAAGTATTTAAGAAATTTAAGACTGCAATTTGAGTATCATATTTTTTTCGAAATCCAAATTGTGATTTATGAATAAATTCCCAACAAGGTTCAATTAGTTTATATAACATTTTGAAAAATAATCTTGGTAAACTTTGATTAATTGAAATTGGCCGATAATTTAAAGCTACTCCTTCATTTCCTTTTTCATGAATAAAAAATTTATGAGTTATCAGAATGGATTGAAAATTACTTTTTTTATCCAATAATCTTTTAATATTTTTTTAAATAACTATTAACAAATTTATTTTTCTAAAAATTTTTGAGTTTTTTAAATTAAAATTTATTTTTCGCTTAATCAATGTCTTTTAATCATTTTTCATCACAATTTTTAGTTTTAAAACAAATATTTAAATAATTTAATGAACATTTCTCAAAATTTTGGTTTTTACTTTCTTGATCAGTTTCAAATTTGACAAATAAAATTTCCATTTACTTTTCTGAATTAATTAAAAGTTTTTTTTTTTTTTTTGAATTTGTGTAATTTACTTTATTCTTAAATTTGTTTAATACAGACAAATATATATATATATAATGTAATTATCCATATATAATTTTAACTATTGTAACATTTTAAACTTTCTTGTTGAAAAATGTTAATGCATTTAACATCAGTGCCTGTAACAATATTTTATTTTGATGGCCAATTATGTATTAAATTTAACGATTATCCCCTATCAAAAAAAGGAGAAGAAAATTTTAAAGTATCGACTTTAAAAAAGGAAAATTCATTGTTTTTATTCTTTTTTTTAATAAAAATTTTATATTAATATAACTTTCTAACTCCATATTAACGTCACTTGATATATAAATTAAATTATTTCTCATTTGAATTTCAAGATCATTATATTATTAAAATGCAGATTTTTCTACCTCTCTATTAGTTTTAATGTTATTTGGAATTTTTTTTGAATTAATCCATAAAAAAAATTTCGATGGGGTTTAAATCTTGGTAATTTAGAATACTAATAAGTAATTGATAAATCTTTTTCTCTAAAAAAAGATATCAGAAGATTTTGATGTTTATGATAAGTTATTGTATTATTAGAGAAAAAATATTTATTATTATTTTCATCATTAAAGAAAATTGTGGAAATTTTTTGGCTTTGAATAATTTCTTGATGTTTTCCACACTTCAAAAATCATAGTATATGAGTTAATTGACTTTTATAATTATAATCTATTTATCCCCAAAACATACACTTTATTTTGTAAAGACTTGCCTAACAAGTATTATATTTTAAATATTTTCTTTCAACTTTTATTCTTTACATATGAACTTTTTTTCCTTCAAGTTATTCATATCCATCAAAGATTACCTAATCCTAGAAAATTATTTACACCAACTCTTTTCCTTTTACAATAATAACACAATATTTTGAGTTCTTTTCTTTCTGTCCTGTTCTTTCTTTTTATTTTTATTTCGCATTGTTGGGTATATCCATATAAATCACTCTGATCTCAAAATTTTTACTTCTGTGCAAAAACACTTGCACACATTTTTTTGAGGATTTTATTACTCTCAATAAAAGAATCGTTAAATGAAAAAGAAATTATTCTATTTTCATTTAAAAGTTGTTCTTGTTTTATTTCTTCATGATTTTTTTTTATTAAATGTATTATCTGAATCCAGCAGAACTAATGTACTTTGGAATTATTTTATAGCTTACAGTGGACTTCATAATTTTTATTTTCCTGCTGTTTAAGACCAATGTTATAAAATCTAAAAACCCATTTTTTCAGATTTTTGTTAAACCAATAATTAATTCAGATTCATTTGAATTACGTGAATAAAAAATGAACATTTAAACATTTTTACCATCGTGAGTGTATTTTAAAAATCAACTGAAGAGTAAAATTTTTAAAAAATACACTATTCTTTTAAAAAGTGATATACACTTTTTTTTTTCCTAAAAAAAAAACAATAAATAACATCAATTCATCATTAAAATACTTTTGAAAATCTTTTTTACTATCTAAAAAAAAAGTTTTTTTAAATGAATTACAGGATTATTTCGTTATAGAAATATTAATAACAATATAAAAAAACAAATTCTAAACATAATTGTATTTTTTTAAATGTAATATTTAATAGATTTCATCAAAAGATTTCACAATAATACCCTCAAATTCGGAAATAACAAAACAAATAAAATATGAGTAATTTTCTTTTTTATATACCTATTTCTCTTAATATTTTATAGTCAAATTATTTTTTTTCTTTTTTTAAATTCTCTATAATTTATATTTGTTATGATCATTTAAATACTAAATTAATAATGTTTCGAATTTCAAAAAAAAAAAAAAACTCTGGATTTATTTAGTCAAAATAATAATTCTGTGTTTTTTATTTATTTTTAAACAAATAAATAAAAAAAAAAATTGGGCATTACTGTATCTGAAACCATTCTCAAATTGTTTATGGGGATCAATCTGAAAGAAAAATAAATATCATTTATTATGTGTGGATATCAAGTATTTAACAAAAATGAATTTTCTAACAGTAATTATTGATAAATTTTTAGATAGAATCGGAATACTTTTTTGTTTTTTATATTTATTTGTGGTTCCTTGAATTTTATTTTGAATTTTAATTGGTATAAGAACCAATTTCCTAACTTCAAAGTAATTGTATAAATATTTAGGAAAGCCGTGTGTGGTAAAACCTTATTTTAATACCATTTCCAAAAAAAAAAAAAACAATACTCAAATAATTTTTATTTTTTTATTAAAAATTATCAAAGGGTAAAAAATACTTATAATAGAGATGTAACTGCTGTAAATCTTTTTTTTTTTTTTATTGTTATCAGAGATCAAAATATCAACAATTAAATCCTTAATACAAAAAAAAAAAAAAAAATACTAATTCTCAGTGTTTTCACTCATTTTTGAAAATAATTATTTGGGATAAGGATTATTAAATTTCTGTATAAAATACAAATATATAAAGATTTGTGAAAATACTTTAAATTGATAGTAGGAATTAAAGTTACGCATATAATAAAACAACAATTGACATTTATTAAAAAAAGATAAAAGGGTTTTTTTTTTGTATAAAATATGAAATATTAACAAAAAATTGTTTCACTTTCTTTATAATTCTACAAACAATCAGATTCAATACCCCCATTTTGCCCAAAAAAAAAAAAAACAAATAGAATCTTTTTTCACTTGGTGATAAATCATTAGTAAAAAAATGGAAAATAATTGCTTTTATTAATGAATATGGGCTTAATTAAATCATAAGAAAAAAAATGTGCTCTAAAAATCGTGAATGGATGAAAATATTTTTTCAGTCTTTGAATTGAGAGATATTTTTTATTTTTCCTGATATAAATTTTTTTATATCTACTTTTTTTTTAAAATTTTGTTAATTTTGTTTAATTTGATTCTATTTTATTTTATATATAATATGATGGAGAATTATAGAGAGAAATGCAATTATACTAGCGATAAGATAAATTATTGAGATTTTTTAAAAAACTTCAAATTTTTGTCTTCAAATAAAATATTGAACCATGATTTTTAGGTGTTCCCTCTGAAAAAAACATGTTTAAGATCAAAATGTAATTTAAAAAGAAGAAATTATTCAGAATAAATGTTATATAATAGGGGGGTAACCAATTATTACTACTAAAAAGTTATCAATTTAGAAAAAAATTCAAGTATTAAACCAAAATTTGATTAAAAATTCCATATTGTAATAGAGGTGTTTATATAATTAAAAAAATGATAAATAATCCGTGGTGGATGATTTTTATTTATGTTGTATTTAAAATGAGATGTATAATAATCTTAAAATCGCAAAAAATCTGTTCTGTTGCTTTCTGACAAAAAAATTAATTTTAATTATTGTATTTTTATTGTTTTTTTATTCTTCACATCGACTTTTCATCAGTTCTTCAAGGCAAAAAAACAATTATATATATATATTAATATAAATCATTACTTTTTGTTTTTTTGTGTTTTTATACAAAAAAAATATTGTTTTATTCTTCATTTTTAAAATATAGTAAGAATTATAAAAATTATTTATTAATTTTCTTTACTTTCTAACTTTATTCAAAACTTTTTTAAAAAATTTATTTTACTGAATAATAGAAAACTTGAAAAGAATTCTGGTTGGACAAAATATGAAGCACAATATTTTTGGAATCAATTTTTAAGTAATTTTTTTATTTTTTCACAAAAAAATTTTTTTTTTCAAAATCAGAATTAATTATTTCAATTTATAGATCAAGGTTAAATAAGAGGTAAAATATAATAAAAAAACAAAATAGAATTTCCTGTAAAAAAAATATCAGCAAAATTACAATTTTTTAGGATGCAAATGATCTTTAATTTTCTTCTCTTATTATCAAAATTTTTTAAAAAGTATTATTATTAGTATATTCCCTTTTCTTCCTCGATTTCCAATTTATTTTCATATACCCCGCAATAAATAAATATTTTGACAAATTCAAATTTTCAAAAAAAAAAAATGAAAATACCAATTAAATAATACAAAATTTAAAGTTATTTCATCAAAACTTCAAAATTTTTAAACAAAAAAAAAAAAATCTGTATCATGTTAATACACAAATTATTTCTTAAGAATGCAATATTTTTTGTTATTACATTTCTTTGACTTGAAATAAATAATAAAAAATCATTAAGGGGTTAGCTTTAAACTAGATGTGGAATTAATCAAAGTCGTTGTAATTGGGTGGAATGATATTAGTGATTCTATGTTTTACATGGATCTAAAAAATACATTGTAAATATTATTGCCCAATAAATTCTGACATTTTTTACTAAGAATCACAATTAAAAAAAGTCATTTTGGAAATTGTTTTTATTTCCTTTTCCAAATCTAAAAATAGAAACTCAAAATCAGAGTATTCCAGTATTTAATAATTCTTATTTACAGCCTTCAAAAGTAAACATTTTTACATTTTTTTAAATTTCAAGATTAACTCAATAATCATCTACATAAAAAAAATCAAAGACTGGATTATTTTTAGTTTCCTTTTTATGAAGTGGGTATAAAATCAACTAATTTCCCATGATTTGAGAAATAATTTGACAAAAAAATTTATTTGTTAATTATTTATTTTTTTAAAAAAAATTGAATTTTTTGCAACTAATCTACATTTCGCCATAAATTTAAGAAATATATTTTTCAACTTTGAAAATTGGAAATTGATAATTCAACCTTTAAATTTGTTGTCAAATGTGGATTTTTTTCTGAAATATGATTATATATGATTATATATATATATATATATATATTATATAAATAAACTAAACTTCAAAATTTTCAACGTAGTTAAAACAGTTGAAACAATCACAATAATACAATTTCATTCAAATTGGAGATAAATTTGATTTTTGAAAAATATGAAAATAATTTTTTTATCTTTTAGTTTTTGTTTTCATTTCATTTTTTGAATTACGGAACTTTTTTCGTTTGATCAGGAAATTTTTTTGAACCATGATAGAAGGTTAAAGTTGAGTTGTTCCAAATAGAAGAACTCAAATAAAATTAATTGATGATATCTAACCATTTGATCGATCAATAATTTTTAGTGAAATTTCAACAAATTCACCAATACATTTTTTTGTATTTCTCTCTCCAAAATTTTTAACACACCGATAATTTATTTGTATTGATAATTATTTATTTTTTGTCTTGTTGGTATTGTAATTTATAAATAATTGTTAACATTTCAATTAGTGAATGGTTCTAATTTTGTATTTCTTCTTGGATTTGATTAATGGATTTTTGTTTTTCTTAAATTGAATTTTGGTTTGTTAAAAATTTTTAATTGGAGTTTATTTCCAATATCTAAAAATTATTTGTATAAATAAACTATTCGTTAATTATTTAATTTTTTAGCAACTACAGTGGTGTCAATAACCCGTGTTTTTTTTTTAACACATTACTAAAATTTAACTCTTGCAAAAATTATTGGCTGGCTGTATAAATAAAAGAAACAAATAAATGTGGCGAAAACAGTATATAAACAATAAATAAGGTTTTTTAAATAAATTTTAAAAAAGAATTATAAAGATATTGAAAGATTAAAATGTAATTTTTTGACAAAAAAATGAGCAAAATTTCATTTTTTGAATTTTTATAAAAAAATCATTTAATCTGAGAAATTTTGAAAATATGACGAAAATTTTGAAACAAAATCATTAAATATTATTGTACCATTTCGATTAATCAAAGATCTAACCTCTAAAGTCAATTTAAATCCAAACCAAGAACATATAACTACCTTCTGGTATTCAAATACCCAAGTCTGAAAAAAAAAACACAAGTTAAATTTTAGTAATGGGTTAAAGGTTGTCAACACGAGTTATTTACACTGCTGTAGTCTACATTTTGAGATAAATTTAAGAAAGATATTTTCCAATGTTGGGGTCTGAATATTGATGATTCAACCAGTTAAATTTGTGGCAAAATGCAGATTTTATTTTGAAATTGTTGGGTTTTTTATAAATACAAAGGATCTTTTTTAATTGGTGTAGAACAACAAATATTACTACTTGACGATTGATTTTTTAGAAACCTTTGAACAATTAGCACTGAATGTAATTTACATTCAATAACAACATACTTTAATTTTAAACCTCTTCTTGGTGAATCTAATCTCATAATGAACGTAAAAAATGGCTTAAACACTATGTATTTTCTACTATTTATCTCCCTCTCACTCTTTTCCGTTAATCTTTCTTATTGTGAAAAAAGTAAAATAAAATAAATTATATAACCTTATGTTTTACTCTCGTTTTACAAAAAAATGCTAACATTTTAACTAAGATCATAAAATTGAAAATGAAAACTTTGAAACAATTATTATTATATAATGATATATATATATATATATATATTAATTGTCATCAGATAGTATCTAATTAAAATGATTTAAATCTTAAATTATTTTTTCATAAAAAAAAAAACAATTCTTTTTAATTCATATTTAATAATACTTTTTAAAAATAAAAAAATAAAAAAAAAAAAAAAAAATTAATTATAATTATTTAATAATATAAAGATTTATTGAAAGATTGTCATAATAAATTGGGCCCTACAGAACTTTATTTATTAACATCGTATTATTTAGAATTTTATAATCTATTAGAATATCTTGAGTCAATGATCAAAAAAACTTTAGTGTATTCGCCATTACCGATAAATGAGATTTTTGTGCCATATTTCTTAAAAACTATTTATTTACAAAAACAAAAATACAAAAAATCTATTTCGCTATCTGCTGTATCTTTATGTTTATTATATTGTAAAAAAACAAATGTTGATGTCACGCTTGACGATTTACATTTAACCAATTTCTATTTAGCAATAACTTATCTATTATCACTTGATGATTGGAAAACTGATTGTTGTGTAATAAGATTTGCTTCCAAATTTTTTGAATATGAATTCGCTGGATCGATTTGTATGATTAATCCATTTCTAAAATTAATATCAAAAATTTTGCATCCAAAAAATTTGATAAAGTGTAGCAACGAATTGTTTTACCATGCTTTATATGTATTAAATTCCATTATTAGTTTTCAAGATCAGTTTAGTAAAATTAATATTTATAATATTACAAAAATTTTTTCTCAAAAAATATGTGATTTAAATAATTTTTCTATTGTACAGGAATTAATGGAAAATGAAATATGTGAAAGGGAACAAGTATTGGAGAAAATGTATCAACAGAAATATTTAAATAATAATCAAGATTCAATTAATCAAATGATTAAATTGGAAAATAATAGAAGAATTGATAAGATAAAAAATTGGAAAGAAAATCAAAAAGACCAATTAATTAACTTCTTTATGTTTAATAAAAATTTAATAAGATTTGAATTACACAAAATTTTATTAAATATTTTAAAATCTCAAGAATTTTCAATATTAATAAATAACCAACAAACAAAAACAATTATTAAGAATGATTTTTTAAAAATCGGTCCGCAAAATCAAAGTAATGGGCAGCAGCAGACGGAATCAAAAGAACAATCAAATCAAAACAGTGGTAAAAAGGTACGACAGTGGCAGAGACGACGACACCAAGGTATTTTTGTAAGAAAAATTCCAATAAAATTGTTATCAACGAGTATTTGGTCAATGAATCTATTATGTATTGTAGAATTGTTATCTGATAGCCCCTCGCTAGAGATTATTTCGTCATCTATCGGGGGTATAATAAAACAAATGGAATCAAATGTAGATGAAATTGTAATTTTCTCAAGATTTTGTTTAGCAAATATTTTTCAGTACTACAGTATAATTAAAAAGAAATCAGAAACGTTAACTTTGGATGTTATAACACAATTATTAACTATTATTTATAAAATTTTAAAATTAATCAACCCAATATCATTAACAATCAATGAAAAATTAAAAAAAATCCCGATCAATGTTAAAGAAATTTTTAAGCTGGTAATAACGATTATGAGAAAAGACTCTTCAATTCTATTTAATGAAAAAATACGAAACATATTTTTTCTTACTTTTTTTAAAATACATGAATATGAAAATATTTTAAACAATCCAAAATTAATTCAAGATTTTAAAGAAAGGGGACTTTGGGAAATAAATAAAAAGAGTAATGAAAATATAGCAAGTCAAGGACTTCAAGTTAAAAAAACAAAGACGGCTAGAACTAAAAGTTTTTCGGGTAATGACTTGGCGAAAAATAATAGAAGAAAAAATAAAAGAAGAACCTTAACTAAAAAAAAGTTAGATTTTAATTATCAAAAATGTGAATCAAAGTTTTCAAATGATAACGAACAATTAAACCCAATTACTTTCCCTAAATGGTTTTATCAAAAAAATGATTTGATAAAAAGTAATTTGCTTATACAAGTTTTCAATGATGATGATGGGGGTGGTGAGGAGGGGGGGTGGGATGAGGGTGAGGATGATGACAAAAATAAAAAAAGTCAAAATATACCTAAAATTCAAGTATTTATACCTAAAAAAAAAGACACTGTTATACCAATTGAAAATATTACAATAAATAATTTTCGTAATGTGGATTTTTTTTTATTAAATTATTTTAGATTGATCAGTAATTATAATTTATTAAAAAGTAATTATGAACTAATCGATTCTTATTTAGATAAATTTGATAATTTACCTGAATTATTAATAAATAATTTTAAAAAAAAAACAAAGAATAATTTTGTTGATAATGATGATAATAATAGTAATGGATTATTATTATTAAATAAAAAAATTAATGAAAATAATTATTTCCATTTGATTTCTTTTAATGATTCAATAATATCTTTAAATGAAATATCTAATAATTTTAAGAATAGAAAAATACGTTTAATATTAAGAGATACAACTGGTAAATTTGTTTGGGATGCTAAATATTTAAATAATCCATTACAAAAAAATGATGATGATGATGATGATGAAAATGAAATATTAAATAAAAAGAAAAATTATTCGATAAATAGTCTCAATTTTGATAGGTTTATTGATGATAATTCCAAATTAAAGAAAAAAAATGAACAAAATGAAAAAATAATAATAATAAATAGAAAAAAAGGCGATTTATTGAATTTTAAAAATGTAAAGAATATTAAAAAAATTAATATGCTAAATGAAATGTTAAAATATGCTGAAGAGATCAATGATCCAATTTTATTAGAATCTGAAGATAAAAGACATAAAATATTTGAAAATAACGATTTAAAACAATTAAATAAGATAGTACCAAATGTGAAAAAACTTAAAATAAGAAATATTAATAGTTCTATGCCTATTAAAGGCTTATCTGTCATTCAAGAAAAGAAAAATAATAAGTCAAATGTTTTTGAAGGATTTGAAATAATTGATAAGGTTCAGGATAAGGTTAATGATAAGGATAATAATGCAATAAATGAAAAGGGGAAAGAGGAAGATCAAGAAGAGTTTAAAAGCCTTGGGGTGCAATGGAATGAAACAAGGACCAAAATTTATAACCAAAGGAAACAATTTTCAATATTATTTAATAATGGTTTGGAAAATTTCAAATCTCAAAAAAAGTGTAATAATGAAAAAGACAATGTTGGTATTAATATGATTAATAAAGAGAGTAATTATAATAAGAATATAAGTATGGAAAAGAATGAGCATAAAAATAAAAATGAAATTGAGAATGAAAATAAAAACAAAAATGAAGATATTTTTACTATTAATGAAAGTATCAAAGCAGAAATGCCACCTCCGCCCAAACCATTGCATTTTTTGCATTATTCTAGATTATTCTTATCACATTTGGGTTTTAGTTCAATAAATAATTTTTCATCAATAAATTATCTTAAACAAAATGAAGATATTAAATCAAAAATTTCACAATTAGATGAAATCCCAAATAGAAAAATCATGAAAATTGAAGTTTTTTATATAGAACAATTGCAAAATTATCAAAAAATTGAAAAAAATAAAACAAGATATTCGAAAAAGTTCTTGAATTTCTTTACTTCTCTTGGATGGAAAATTGATATTTCAAAACATTATGGTTATTTAAGTAGAATTTTAAAAAATAAAATAAAAATAGATTCAATAACAAGATATTATTCAAATCTAGAAGTTGAAGTTTTATTTAATATTAATTTTGGTAACAATGTAAAAGAAGAGAACAACGAAAATGAAAATAAAAATAAAAATGAAAAAGTGGTGGAAAGGGGTGAAGAAAATAATAGTAAAAGTTGCAAATGGGATGAAAATCAAGAGGAAAGGGGTAAATCATTAGAATGTTGCCAATATGTACAAATTTATTGGTTAGAAGATGAAAATTCTTATGACGGGGGCCTTTCTTCTTCTTCAGATTACCCTATTACAATTGTTATTTTCCCAATGAAAAATGGTATGTATAGATTCCAAATTGTTTCCAAAAATAAATCAATTGATTCAGTACCTGTTTTTGCTGGGCCAATTTTAACTAGTGCAAATTTAGTGCAATCCATACGAATGATTGCTATTTATTATAATTATTATCTCTTTGATAAAGAAAATACAAACAAGTATCCTACAAACCCCCATTATTCTCGTTTTGATCAAATTTTAAAAATTATTCAAAATGGGAGAGATAATCTGAAATTTGATCAATTTAGCAAGAGGGTTTTTATTGGAAATGATACAGAAAAAGATGATTTTCTTTTATTTAAACAATTTTTAAATAATTAACCTTTGGTTAATGGTAAATCAAATAAAATTTTTGATAGTTTTTCTTTTTTTCTTTTTTTATTTTTTTATTTTTTTATTTTTTTTTTATTTCTTGAATTTATAAGTTTTTATTGATTTATATTTTATTTTATTTTAAAAAGTAATAAATTAAGGGTGTTTATTAAATAAATTCTTAATATATTCCAAAGATGTTATACCTTTATCTTGGTTAAGGTACTTACAGTTTTTTATCTTAAGATTAAAATTAATTCTTTTTTTAAAAAAATGTGTTTTTTTTTTTTTTCAATAAATTCCTTTTTTGAGAAAAAAACCTCATCACAATAGTTTTTGAGAGTATGTATCATATTTATTGTAAACTCTTTTTCAGTCAAAGGTGTCCAGTTTTATTGGAGAAATAGATCATATTCTATGAGTTTAATTCAGTATACTTCTCAAAATAAATTTTCAATTTGTTGATCAAAATCATTTTTTCTAATTTAGTAAAAATTCTTTTCTAATTTTTTGATTTCTGGTTTTTTTTTTTTTTTTTCTTTTCCTTTTTTTTTTTTAAATTTTTCCTTCTTTTTCTTTTATTTTTTTTTCTTTGTTTTCTATTTTATTTTTTTGTAAAAATATAATTTAGAAAAAAAAAAGTTTGATACTCCAAATTAATATTAAGAAAGGTGTGGCTTTGTATTTTCTTTTAAAATCATATGTTGACAAGTTAAAAAAACATATTATCATAAATTGTAATTTTTCCAAGAAATTTTGAAATTTTGTTTGAGATTTTCCACGGAAAGTGTCCTAAATTTTTTTTTATTATTTTTTATTTTTTTGAACTTTAGGGTTTGTTCAGATATTTCTTTTATGATTATCAACTCTAATCGGAGATTATTATTTCTCTTATTTTTAGACAAAATATTAGTTCGTTGATTCTTAAAAATCCTCTATTCATTTTTACGCTGGGCACCTTTGAATCAAATGGAGTTTATGATTCAGTGGTGAAAATTTTCTTTTTAAATATTATCAGCAATAATTCTAAGGGGTTCTTGGGTTGTTGTAGATGAATATCTCTTATTATTAAAACAGTTCCATTTGCAAAAGTTATGTCTTTTCCTTATTCAAACAATAAATCAATTTTACCAATTGGTTTTCTCAACAATCAATCTATCAAAATGTTGTATATTTGAAATTAACATTTTATGGAAAATAAAATAAATTCTAACACTTGCAAGATGATTCTTAATTTTTAAAAAGATTAACATTGATACCTTGGTTGGAATGTAATTTTAACAAATTCATCAATTGATAAGTTGTATAATCAACTGTATTAAATTTTTTAAATTATTTATTTTTATTTGTTATAATTTCAAATTCTAGTTTATTAATTTCGGGTTACTTTTGTTTAACATCCATAATATCTTTTTTGTAATTGTTTTTAATTTTTGAATTTGAGAAAAGGTTTGAATAGAAAAAAATAAATTCTTTAAGAATGCTAAAAAAATATATCGCCTTACATTTTTTAGCGATTACTTAGTATTTCCACTTTGTATTTCAGATTAAGACTCAATTTCTATTTCTTTAAAAATCCCATCGTATTATTCAAACAGCTTTTACAAATAATAATTGACTATCAACATTTTATCATATTCGATATTATGAACAATAAAAATTCTCTTGGATACTAAACTCTTTATGTATTACAATATTTTGAATTCTCTTTTGTTAATTCCTTTTCTTGACTTAATTCATTGTTTAAAAAACATCGGTTTTAAATCCAAATATTTCACAAAACGTCAAAAATAAAATGATTAGATATAGAAATTGTTTATAATCTCTCTTTTTTTTATATAATTCTTAATGGACCATGTAAATTTTAGAAAAAGTTCAATTAGAGTCGAAGTCGAATATCAGAAGTCAACACTTTCACTTTTTAATATTTTGAAAGAAGATTGGAAAATTTTCTTATTTATTTTTGCTGGATTTTGATAGGTTTATATCTTTTAAAGTGCCCTCTTCAAAACAATTTATTAGATTTTTTTCCAAACATAAAATAAAATCCCACAATAAGAATATCAAGATAGGAAGAAAAGGCAAAATATTTAACATTTCCACAAAGACGATAAGATAATTCAATTTAATATTCTATTGTGAAATTTTATTTTGTGCCTGAAAAAAATAGTTAGAAATCTCTTTTCATAAGTCCACATGTGCAAAAATGAACAAAACACAACAAAAGTAAAAAATATTGTTTTCTGATCCTATTTGGAAATCCATAAAAAAGTGAAAATTTTGATTTTCTGTTTTGCTGCTAATTTAAGAGTGAAAAATAGAGAAAGCTGTGATGGTATTATCTATAAAGCCGAACCTAAATTATTTAAGGGGAAAAAAAGCATATCGTTTTTTTGGTTATTAATTAATTTATTTCAAAAATTTAAAAAATTTCAATTATTTGATTTTTTATTTGTTTGAATGGTGAAATTCACAAAAATAAAATTAAAGAAGATTTACAAACAGTTAGTTTTGTTGGAAAGTATTCATTTTAATAATTTAAAATAATATTTATTAGTTTTTTAAAAATTTTCTGAGATTGGAAATGTTCTTTTCCAAACAAGGTTTATTATCGTTTTTTTTATTTTTAAAATAAAGTTTAAAATTGTTTTTATTAATAAAATAAAAATAAAAATATAAAATCACACTTGAATAAGTGGACAAAAAGAATACTAAATCAAAAATTATTGGATTTTGGTTGATGAAATGTATGTAACAATTGATGATGCAACTGCTAATGAAAGAATATAATTTGCATGAGCTTCAAAGATCCAGGTGATATAAAAGGCAAAAATTAATACGATAACCAAAAAGAATAATGAATTGTAAAGAAGTGAGAGTGAAACAGCTTGGGTTGTAATGGAAGACTCAAGTTGTTTTTTTTGTCTTTCCTCTCTTTCACCACCTGCAACTTTTTTTTTTGTTCGTTGTTTTTGGAAATTTACTCCAGTTTTTTTTAAGAGTCTGTTGAGAAGTTTGATGTTTTTTTATTTGTTTTTTTGTTTGAAGGGGTTTTGGTTTTAGCGGAAAAAATTAAGAAAAAGAAAAAAAATAAATAAAAAAAAAAAAAAAAGTAAGATCAACGAACAAACTAAAAAAAAAAAAAAATAAAAATAAAAAAAAAAATAATACGAGAAACATACCTATGTTTAAGGAAAAATGATACATTATGGTACCCCATCGAAAGGATGATTGAGCAAATTATTGAAACAAACCCAAATAGTGGTAAAGATTTGAGGAGATCCATTTCATAGATCGAAAAAAAAAGATCTAAATAGAGGTTTAACAAAAAAAAAAAAAAAAAAAAAAAAAAAAAAAAAAAAAAAAAGAAAAAAGTAAGATCAACGAACAAACTAAAAGAGAAATTAAGTAAAAAAAAAAAAAAAAAAATTACAAGTTGGTAAAGCGTTCATGATTAAACCAACAAAAAAATATAACATTCTTTGTTTGGTTGTTGGTTTTCTTAACCGTAAGGTTTGTGCACGTTCTCTTTCAACTTCACGGAAAGCAAGTTCTTCTCGTTGTTTCTTCTTTCTTTTGTTTTTTGTACTCATTATAAATTAGAATTAGAAAAATGTTAAAAAAATAAAATATTTCCTCTTCTAAATATTAATTGCAAAGATGAGTCTAAGTCACTCTATTTAAAATCGAATTTCTATTAATTGTTTGATTGACTCGAGTTTTTTTTTTACAGGTTTTTTTTTGAAAAAAGAAGGTTTGTGAGAAAGGTTTTGATTTTCGAAAGAAAAGAATTAACACCCCACCTTGAAAGAACAAAGAAGTCTACTTGTTAAGGATAAAGATTAAGTTTTCAGCTTTTTACAAGCTTTGTTGAAAAAACAATTAACAATTTTTTAATTCACATTCGAAATGAAAGATCTTATATATAACAAAGTGTAAACTTCTGGACTGAAAAAATTGAAATGGGGTTTTGTTTGTCAAGTGACATTTGGGATGTAAATTGGAAAAATAAATTGAAAATAATTGTCTTGGTGATAATGAAAAATTAACCTAGAAAAAATTTTATACTTCATTTTCATTTTTCTAAACAAATCAAGAAATTCTATTTAAAAGAAATAGATTCCAATTTGTGAACTTTATTAATTCAGTCTGTGGTTTAGTGTTTATGGATTGGGTTACCTAAGAATCCTAAAAGAAAGGAATCTTTCAGAAGTGAAAAAAGACAATTACCTGTAATTTGAAACAATTTCTATTACAGTTGTTTCAATACCCCGTGTTGACTTCAATAAATATTTTTTTGGGATTTTAACTGTAGTTTTACTAATTTTGTGTTTTTAATTGATATTGAAAAAAAAATTTTAAAGAATATCCTTATTTTTTAAAGGAAAGTATTCCATGACAAAACTACTGTAATTCTTGGAGTAATAAAAGAAATTTTTTTTCAAGATCCTCAAAATATTTTTTTTTTATAATTGAATGAAAAATTGTAAGATCTTGTTAAAATCAATGAAAATTGATCTTATAAGAGGACCTAAATCTGCTCTCATTATGTAAATGGTTGAAAAAGAATTGATTATTAAATAATTTGGCCAATTATGCATATTCTTGTCGACTTTAATCAGAAAAAATATCTTGGCTAATTAACTATTGATTCAAAATGAAATATTTCTTCACTGAGGATTCTTATCTCATCCAAAATATGCAAAAAAAAAAAAGAACCAAATAAATAATAATCAGATAATTACAAAATAAGATTTGAAGACGATTGACTAAAGCTAAAAAGGAAATTGAAATGAATTTTTTTTGATTTCTATGTCAAAAAAACTTGAAATATTAATATCTCATTTTTTACGATGTGGAGATACCACCAAAAAAGTTTTTAAGGGTATATTCATTTGCCGTGTATTTGCTCCATACTCAAGGGGTGACCTGAGACCCAAAAGGGAATTGTGAAATGGCCTTTCTTTTGGTTGAGAAAATTCTAATAACAAAAAAATATTTCATTGGATCCACTTTTACAAAAAATTCAACAAATAAAAATAAAGTTAAAAAGAGTGGATTCAATTCAAAAAAAGCTAAATTTAAAAAAAAAATTCATCTTTTCTCATTTTATATTTCCAAATGGATAATTTTCTTCAATTTAAAACAAATTGTTACATTTCAGTCAAAACTCAATTTATTTCCTTTTAATCTATTTTTTTCTAAATATATAATCTTTTATATTTGGTAAAGTGATGATATTGGAATAATCTTAAGATAAAATTAAAAAATGAAAAAAATAAAAAAAAAAGAATATTCTAGATATTAAAAAAATACCCAAGATTGACACTTCGAAAAGAACACATCCAAATCCATAATTATGATTACCAATGGTTAATTAAATTGAAAATTGGGTGTTTTTCTTTGTACTTTTTTCAAAAAAAAATCCTTTTTTTGATTAGTTGATTTTTGGATATCGATCACACATCCCAGGTTGGTCAGTTTTTACTGTATATTCAGGATTCACAAAAATTCATTAAAAAATTTTTCAATTGCAAAATTATTTTTCAAAATAATTAATCGGCCCTGAAATACCTTCATAAATGTTAAATTAGTATTTCGTAAGTATAAATGTAGTTCAGAGAAAATTATACCTTTCGCATATTAATTAAAAAAAATCTTGCAAAAAATGATCTTTTATGGCGTTTCTAATTTTTACTAATAATTTTACCAAATTTAACAGAGCACTTATTTTCACAAATATCAAATTAAATTTGATAAATCAAAACTCATCTTTAATTTTAATATTTTGTAAATTTATTAATAAAATATTTCATTTTTTGATTATTAACAATGAAAAAGGTATTGATCTTTTCATTTCTTAATTTTTTCATTTAAAAAATATAAAACAAAAATTTGAAAAAAAATTTTTTTTAAGGAAATCTTACTTTAAAGTAATTATCTAAAGATGTATGATTAAAACCCTTGGGAATCGAATCTTATTTTAAAAAAAGTTCAGAATAAAAAAATTTCTTGAATAATTTTAGATGGGAAATAATTGATCTTTTATTATATTTTACAGTATTTATAAAATTAATTAAAAATCTTAATATTATGTTAGGTGTTTTTTCCAATTCTTAAGAGTAGAAATAATGGTTTTTTTTTTTTTTTTTCATTAAAATTAGCTGTTGAATAATATATATATATATATTATTACAATCGGTTCCACTTTTAAGGTACAATCCGTGAAGTGAATTTAAAGTACCATAAAATTCTCAAATTAAGACATAAATTTTGATTCAAGTAAAAATCTTTTGAAAAAAAAAATTTAAAAATTTGTACCTTAATTTGAGATTTTTTTTCTACCTTAATATTTGTTTAAAATTAGTGTCTTTGATATGGAGCTAACTGTATGATTTAAAAGATTGTCAAAAAATAGAAATTGAATGTAAAAAGTTCATTCATTTTTTTGAATTCATGAGTAATTCCATTTCTCTAACCTGAACCACACTCAAAAATCATTTTTTCTCATCATCATTAACTTTGTAATAAATCAATTAAAAATAGATTCTAAGATTTTTAACTTTCTTAAGATGTTTGAAATTTTCACTTTTATATATTACCATTTTTTAACTTTTCATTACCCCTTTCATCTTCCTCACATTTTCATTTTGTTTTAATGTTCCTCACTTCAATAAGATCTCATCAAGATCAAAGTCAGTTGAGTGGTAGTGCTCTAAATTTACCAATAGATAATAAAACAAATTGACTATTTTCTTGTCAATCATAATTGCAATACTGATAAATTCAAACACATTTAATAAACTTTTTAGTCAATTTCGATTTTTGGAAAATCTATCAACTCAACTTTTCAAACAGTTCTAACGGAGGAAAAATTGAAGATCAATTAATTTTATAAAGTTACTTGAGATTTGTGGCGATAAAATACTTAATTCAAATATAAGGGAAAAAATTTGTAAAATGGAAAATGAACTAAAAATTTTCAGACACCCATTTGAATTTATCAGTATTAAAAGCTTGAAAATCGAAAAAAAATTAAACCTCAAAGAGAGTGTCAACAACCAAACTCTTATTTTTCTCAAATTCAAACAAAAAAAAAATCTTTCATTGTATTGATTTTTTCTTCGTCATGAACATAACATCTTTGAAAATCCTTTATTTTTTCTTTTTTGGGGGTGATCAAAACATAATAAGTCTTCTAAAGAGATCACATAACCTAATCAATTTTATTCATTGTCTTGATCACATTTTAGTTTTCTTTTCTTGAAAAAAAGTAAAAAAAAAAGCAAGAAACGAAATGTTAACTGTTTCTCCAATCTAAAAAGTTATGATTTCTTAACAGCCTATTAGAAAAAACCAATTAATCACTTATAAGTGGGAGGTGTGTGTCTCATTTCTATCAATTGGTCAAGAGAGAATTTTTGGTTGTTTCCAAATTTGATCTACATTACGTTTTGATTCCAAAATAGCTTTTTGTGTCAAATTAGATTTCGAGGTAAACTCGTCCACAAGCTGTTCAGCAATTTCAAAGTGAAATTAGTAATATCTTTTTCAAAGAGAAAATTGATTTATTTTTTTTTTAATTTTCGAAAAACTTCAGAATCAGACTAAAAATGGAAAATATTATCATGGGAATGGGAAATCCATTATTGGACATTTCTGCCGAAGTACCCGAAGAGGTACTTTCAAAATACGGAATCAAACCAGGCAACGCTGTTTTAGCAGAAGAAAAGCACATGCCACTCTACAAAGAATTGGTTGACAATTATGCTGTCGAATACATTGCAGGCGGTGCAACACAAAATACCATTCGTGTAGCGCAATGGATGCTTCAAAAAGAAGGCGCCACTTGGTACACGGGCGCTGTTGGAAACGACAACTTTGGAAAACAGTTGGAAAACTCGGCCAAGTCTGATGGCGTCAAGCCCTTATACTACACAACGGAAGAATGTGGGACAGGCACATGTGCAGTCTGCATTTACAAGGGAGAAAGATCTCTTGTCGCAAATCTAGGTGCATCTAACCATTTCAAGATCAACCATTTGGAGACCGAGCTCTTAAAAAAGCATATTGAGGCAACAACCATCTTTTACATTTCAAGCTTCTTTTTATGTGTCAGCCCAGAATCTGCAATGCTCGTCGCCGAGCACTGCCTCAAGAATAACAAATACTTTTGTATGAACATCGCTGCTACTTTCTTAACCAAGGATCCCTTCTTCACTCACATGAAGAAGCTGATTCCATACTGGGACTGTCTTGTTGGCAACGAAACAGAAGCTGTCGCCTTTGGTGAGGCTATGGGTTGGATCGATGAAAATCTCCAAGACGAGGAAGCAAAAATTGCGAAAATCCCAGAAGTAATGATCAAGCTTGGTAATATGGACAAATTGTCCACAGCTAGACCAAGAACTGTCATTATCACACAGGGGGCCAAAAATACTCTTGTTTATAACAAAGACGAAAATGAGGGCAAAGTCTGGACTTTCCCAGTCAACAAATGCCCAAAAGAAGAATTTGTAGACTCAAACGGTGCTGGTGATTCGTTTGTTGGTGGCTATCTGGCACAACTTGCCTTCTATTTAAAAGACAACAGAAAAATTAATATCCCCAAGTGTATCGATGCTGGCGGTTTTGCTGCAGGGTACATTATTAGAAGAAATGGGTGCACTTTAGGAGAAAGGCCCACTTATGAATTTGATTAAAATGAATTATCACTAATTTATTGATTTATTTTTATTTTACTTTGCAAACTTTAAAAATGTTTCAATTCAATTTTGTCTCAAAGCAGAGATAATTGATTTTAATCAAAAAATTATTTTTCTTTTTTTCTCTTCCATATTTTTTTGGTTATTTTGATTACAATCGAAAAAACAAACACTAATTTAGCAAATAAATTGAATTCTAACTTTTTTTTGTTGCTTTTATTTTTGATCGATTATTTACTATTTTTGATGTTTTTTCTTTTGAATCTTTTAGCACCATTTCAAAAAACTGCGACCAAAAACAGTTTCCAAAAATACCTAGAAAATAGTAAACAAACTCCAATAGGCCTATTTCCAGTGCTTTATTAAAAACTCTTTTGATCGTACTTTTTTAAAACGGTTTTATTCAGAAAAGCAATTACAAATTGAATTCATAAAAGAAAATAATTTATGATTGTGTTTTTCATTCTAAAGGAGATCATAAATTTTTATTTTATTTTTAATGCCAGTTTTTTTATTCATATATTAAACAATGTTTAAAAAATGAATCAAAATACTAAAATTGTTTCAAAGAAAAAATTCATATAGGCCTTGGAAAGGTTGTTTTAATAAAGGTAAAAAAAAATAAAATTTACTAATTCATTTTATTATTTTTTGATGAGAAATATTTAAAGACCAAATAAGCACTTTAAAAGATGAAATCCAGTTCAAAAAAATATTAAAAAAATACGCTCGGAAAAGAGAAGTGTTTTTTTTTTTAAATATGGGAATATTAATTATGGTTTCAAATTCTTAAAAATAGGCTCTGGAAAAATCTAGTTATTTATATACCTTCTCGGATGATAATTGACTTTCTTCTATTTTCAAAATTGCAGAATTTTGAATTCTACATTAGAAATGAGGCAAATTTTGATATTTCAGAAAGGGGCACTCAATAAAATTATTCTATCTTCTTTAAAGAGATATATTATAGATTAAATAGCTGTGAATTTTGAGATATTTGTAATATTTTCAAAAAATCTCATTCAGTATGTAGCATAATGAATATAATAAGAATTTTTTTTTTTTTTTCAAGTTGTTTCGTTTTGTTAATAACTGAGACAATGAAATAAATATTTTATTTATGATTTAAACAAAAAATTGTTAATGATGATTTACCGAGCTAAATAATATGGAAAAATTATAAAAATAATATTAGAAAATAAATCATTATTAAATTTTTATTTTTACAAACAAATTATACTTTTATTTTTTATTCTTATATTTCTATTAATTTTATTCTTTATATTATTTTGATTTATTTTTTTAAAAAAATCACCTTCCACCAATAAGAGAATATAGACATAAATTAATAATAATCATTTTTTCATCAAATTATAAATCATAAATTTTTGAAAAAAAAAAAAACAGATTTCCTGATAATTTTGAATATTTTCATGGACCATCAAAAATTAGAGATAACTTTAATACGTTTAAATATCAAAATAATTCATACTTCCCTTGTAGAATTTAATTATGTCAAACTTTCGAAGTTTAATTGAGTCTAATTAAATGTAAACTAGATTTCAAAAATGTTGACTCACTATATAATGTTAACGGAAGTTGTTTTGAGGGTTTATTAACTATTCTTATCAAAAAAATATTTTCATTTTTTTGGGATCAGAATCATTTTTTCTAATTTTTAAAATTTCTATTATGCTTTAGTTTTTCATTTTTCTTCAAATTTTTGTTTTTCTTTTGTTTTTTATGTTCCTTTTTTTCTTTTCTTTCTCTTTATCTTTTTATTTTTTTTTTTTTTTTTTTTTTTTTTTTTACAACTGATCAAGTGGAAAAAAAAAAAAAGATCTTCGAAGAGACAAATAATCACGAAGAAAATTGAGATTTTTAATATCTTATAAAATTCATTTAATTATTAGTAAAAAATCTTGTTGTTAACTTTTTTTCAGTTTAAGTTCAGTAATAAAAAATCTGAAATATTCATTTCAAAAATTGTGAATCACTTTTTTTTTGTTTTTGATTAATTTTTTTTTTTTTAATTGTTCTAATAACAGGTTTTTATATATTTAGAATAATTTAAAAGTTAATTAAAAATCAAATACAATTATTAGTTGTTCTTAAATACAAATGGATAATTTTTTTCAATTTAAGATTTCAGGTTAGCTAGAATTTTCGAAATGGTGTTTGGTTTTGTATTACTTTTACTCATGATGATGGAATTGCAGTTTTGATGATAGTTTGTATTATCAAGAAAAATACAATAATAAAAAAAAATTGACATTAGTCCCAAAAAATTGTGATTACTCAGTCTCTATACTAAAAAATTAAAAAATTACAATATTCTAGATTATTGTGATAAAATTAAAATTATGATAAAGAAAATATTTTTTTTGAAAATCACCTTATAAAAATCAGATGAATTTGATAAAATACAAAATTTTTCCACATTAAAAATGTTTGCAAAAGTTTACAAGGGTTGTAAAATACATTCAAGTGTTTGAAAGTTTTGAAAGGTAAACCAAATTTCAAAATTAGGGGCAAACGTTTTTTTTAATATTTTTTTCTTTTTTCATTTGCCTTTCAAATAATAAAGTGATTACACTATATTTTTATTTAGTAATCTATTTTGGTTATTATCTCTAAAAACACTTCAGTAAAATACATTATTATTAAAAAAAAAAAACAATTAAACAAATTTTTGTAGGATGAAAAATCTGCCCCTATTTTTGAAATTTAGCTTATATATCTTTTTGTAGGTCTGAGTTTTTTTGTATGGAAAAAAATTTATTCTTTTCATTTGTTTTTACAATAGTAAAATCTCCTCTGAATTTTATGATCAAACAAATAATCATCCTTTTCAACAATTTATTTGAATATAAAACAGGTTTGATTTTTGATAATTGGGATATTACACCTATACGTTAAATAACCAAAAAGAAGAAAGAGGAAACTTTCTTCTTATCTGTTATCCATCAAAAAAACTTTTGGAATCTAGTTATTTTTTCTGTCCAATACCAAGATAAAAACAAGAAGAAATTTAAAAAGAAAATAAATATAAAAATGATCTTAATAATTGGTGATTTTATCGTTATGTTGTTGTGAAAGATTTTGAAAGGTTATACAACTCCTTTCAACTCTTTCATAGAATAAAAGATCATATTATAAACCCAAAAAGATTTTTTTGAAAGAACATGTGAAGCGTTGGTTATTTTAGAATATTTTTTATTCAGCGCAATTTATAACACCGTAATTGACTGAAAAACTATTTATTTGTATTTTTTATGTGATTTGATGAACTAAAAGGATGGATAGGATTTTTGACAAAATCAAAATAAAATACAATGGGAAATCTTGATCTTATCCTTGATTGGATGAAGTATCTTTTTTTTTTACTTTTTCAAAAGACATTTTTTTTATTTGATAATCTATTTTTTGATCAAAAAAAAATTTTTTTTTAAAAATATTGTTGAATTAGAACTAAAAGTCATCAAATATTAAATTGTGATCTAATATTTATTACGATATTTTGACATTTATCATAAATTTTATACAATTATCATGATTTTATTGAATATCGAGATTTTGTTGATTATCTTGATTTGATAGTTACAACCGCAATTTTTGTAACTTTATTGTGATTTAGCAAAAATATTGACAAATCCTTAATATATATATTTAAAGAAGAAAATTATTATTACCCCAAAAAGCTGTAAATTTAGAAAAAGATTCGTTTATGAATTCAAAGTATAATAAAATAATTAAATTCTACTTGAACTTTCTGATAAAATCAAATAAAAGTCTGAAAATTTTTACTTCATTTCCCATTTAAGAAATTTTTTTATTCTAACTTTGAGTAAAGTATTTTGTTGGTTTGTTTTTGAGAAACTCTTGAATATGGGTTTTATTTCAAAAAATTCTTTTTCTTGTGTTGATTTAAAAGTTGAGCTTATTGTTTACAAAAATGGAAAACAAATTAAAACTTTTATTAAATTTATTAGAATTTATCAGTATTATTAATTTAATTATAAATCATCTTTTATAAATGAGATCAACTTTATATGTATTAATATTAAGTAAATATAACGATGTATTTAGTAAAAAAAAATAATAATAAAAATTTGATTTAAAATAAAAAATAAATCAAAATAAAAATCTATATAAAGTTTTTTAATGTATTATTTATTTTCTAAAACGAATGATGAAAAAATTAAAAAATTTTGAATAAAAAAAATACTAAACTTGTAATAATTTTTAACTTTTTTAATACATTTCAAATAGTTAACGCACTCTAAATTTAATAGAATCGTATATCATATTACTTTCAAAAAAATGATAGTTGATGGCTAAATCTAAACCCATGTAAAAGCACACACACACACATATATATATATACGCTTGCTAACGCACAAATATTAAAGAAAATTAATTTTTAGTTTTTAAAGCAATTTCAATAAAATCTAAATTTTCAAATATCATTGAGGTTTGCATTCCTTCAATTTGAAACTGTTTAATTTGCTTTTCATCTACCATTTTACTTAGTTGTTTTTCAAGTTGGATGCGTTTTAAATCAAATGCAGTTCTTAAAGGTTTTATCATTAATTTTTGAAACCATTCTTTATTTTGTTCTGTTAATAAATTATAACATTTGTGTTTGCGATCGCAAACTATCAAATAATTGACAAGATTTAAAATTTCAAAAACCATGTCAGAGTAATAACCAATTTGAAAATTTCTAAAATCAATTAAATCTAATAAAAATCGGGTTAATTTTGTACTAACAAAAGGATTTTCACCAATACGCTTCCCTTCAGAAATTATTCTTCTAATTTCCATTTTCATGAATTGCACCAACGGTGAAGTAGTCTGCGAATCCCTTTCTTCTGTTAATAATTTGGTAATAATTAAATATAAAAAATCCGACTTGAAGATGGATAAAAACATTTGTGAATGTTGCAAATAATATTTATGTTTCTCTTCCGATGGGAGCGATATTGAATAATTAAGTAATTGTTGATAAAGAAATGAATACATTGATGAATCTTCGCCGAGTATTTCCTTTGTCAGGCTTCTTGGTTTATATTGGTTACACAATATACACAGCATCTTCATACCTTTATTGAAAATAATTTTTTCTTTTGCGGTGTATGCTTGGTTCTTGAAAAAGGGTATTAATGATTTACATATTAGTTGAATGTTTTTTGCATTGAATTTAATAAGATTTTTTTTAATACAGATATTAATATAAAGCGATATACCGAGTGTTGACATTGGCAGTGTATCATTTGATTCGTCTTCATTTTCCGTTTGAATTTTTTTGTTTGATTCTTCATTTTCTATGAATAATTCCATAAGTTCTTCATGTTTAACATCTAAAATTTCGATGAAATTCTATTTAAAGTTATTATAAATTATTTATTTTGTTAATTTGTGTTTAACGAATTATTTAATTCAGGATTATTATTATTATTATATTTTAAATGAAAATATTAAAAAGATTGATGGTGTATAATATTTATTTTTGTGTTTATTTTTCACTTAATTTGTGAAAAAATATTTCTCTTTTAATAAAATAAATCAAATGACTTATATATAAAACTTTCTTTATGTTCAAGTGTACGAAAAAAATTTATTTTTTTTCAAATATCAATTATTTTTTAAAATTCATTTACGAAAAACAAAATAAAAAAATAAGTAGAATAATAAACATCAGAGAATAGTTGATATCCAATTTGAAATCAAATTAATCAATCAAATTATTTGCTTGAAAATTGAAAAACTAAAATTCTTTAAGTAAATCATTGAGAAAAACAGCAATGTTCATTTTGATCACTCTATTGAAGATCTAAATAAAATTCCAATAGAAATCAAAATGATTTCTTTACAATCATTCTCACTTTTCAATAACATTAGAATAACGCGATTTTTACCAAGTCACTAAAGATCTTGTCATTAAAAAAAATTGCACAACAATTATGTTATCAAAAAAAAATAGAAAAAAAGTAAAAAGCAAAAATGTGAAAAAATGATAACAATTTTCAATTTTGAAATTTTAAAAATAAATTATTTCTCTTCTAATATCCATTCAATCCCTTTAAGCACATGTAATTCACATAATATAACTGAGCCCCTTTGGCTAAAAAATAGTTTAATTTGAAGTTTTTTTGTTCAATTTCAATTTTAAATTCATTTTTTTTTTTTTTTTTTTGGTTTTTGACAAAATTAGAGGAAAGGAAAAAGCTGATCCATAAAAAAGTCATAAAATTGGATCGTTTCAGATTCATTTTGGAGGATTGAAGATAAATTAGTGAAATCCTTTTTACAACTGATCCAATATTTTTGAAAATTGAAAAAAAAGGAAT
Organism: Anaeramoeba flamelloides; assembly: GCA_027625915.1. Taxonomy (NCBI): domain Eukaryota; family Anaeramoebidae; genus Anaeramoeba; species Anaeramoeba flamelloides. Next base: position 871,622 of record JANTQA010000032.1, on the reverse strand, counting down.
ATCAAGTTCGAAATTGGAATCAAAAGAGTTATTATTTGGTAAATTTTTAGTTTTTTATTTCAGAAATTTTGATTCTATTCTATTTGGCAATAAAAAAAAAATAAAAAAAAAATTCCTCGTATTTTGCATCCCATTGAATTCCTAAAAGTTTTTTCCATTGATGTAAACCCCAATTCAAAATTTTTAACACACCAAAATTCGATTTGTGAAAAAAAAAACTTATTTAATCACTTCTCGAAGAAATACCAAATTAGAACCATTCACTAATTGAAATGTTAACACCTTTTTATAAATTACAATACTCACAAAATAATAAATAAATAATTATCAATACAAATAAATCATGGGTGTGTTAAAAATTTTGGAGAGAGCAAAACAAAAAAATACATTAGTAAATTTGTTGAAATTCTATTAGGAATATTGATCGATCAAAAGGTTAGATACTTACCAACTAATTTTATTTTAGTTCTTCTATTTGGAACAACTCAACTTTAACATAATATAAACCTTGTAGAAAAATTTTGATCCAACGAGGCAAATTACGTAATTCAAACAATGAAATGAAAACAAAAACTAAAAGATGAAAAAATAATTTTCATATTTTTACAAAAATCAAAATTATCTCCAATTTCAATGAAATTGTATTGTTGTGATTGTTTGGAACGTTTTAGGTGTGTGGAAAATTTTGAATTTTAGTTTACTTAAAATTCAATTTTAATTTTCTCTGAAATAATCTATTATATTTTGTTATTTGATGACAACTTAGAAAACATCCTCGAAGGTAAATTGAATAAAATGAAATTTTTGATTTAAATTCCCCAATTATTTTATATAAGCTCATAAAAAGAAAACATCTAATAATTTTATTCAGATAAAAAAAAGACTTTTTATACTTTAAATTTTATTATCTTTATCAATATTAATAATATTAGCAAAACCCTTTTCAAACTTTTTTTAGAATTTTAATTATGATTTACATATTATGTGCTGTTGGAAATGTTTTGCTCAAGGGTTTAAATAGAATTGTATTTTAGATTAAAATTTGTTTTTCTATTATTTTTAAATTACAATTTTTATGATTACTGGTATTTGATTAATCAATGAGGATAAAATTCCACTTCATTTTTTTCTATTTTTTTTTTTTATATAAATTTCAAGTCACAAATTGAAATTTTTCATCGTTGCTTATTTGCTTTTTACTTTTTTATTTGATATCTTTTTGTGTACTTTGTTTCAACTAATAATACAAAATAAAAGGATTATTGAATAATTGAAAGAAAAATCATAATTTCAAATCCCATTGTAGGTTTTTTAATGAGCCAGCGTGTCAAAAACATGGGTGTATTTGAATTTGTAAAAAAAAATCATTACAAACAATTTTTTGAAATGAAATGAAAAAAAAAAAAACAAAGGCCTATAATAAATGGTATAAGTATTTTCAAAGAAGAAAAGAGAATTAACAATAATTCCTTACCATTAATTTTTTACGCATTTGGTGAAAAAAAATTTTATCCTGTTCAGAAAGATCAAACTTGTCGATCCACAAAAAAGGATCTTCCAACAAATGAAAGCAATATGATAATACTTGTGCTCTGGACTTTTCTTCTTCTTTTCCAAATGGCAAAATAAAGTCAATCAACTGAGAGAGATGATATTTCCAAAAGACTACTTCAGTTTCCAGTGTTTTTTCTTTAATATTTGATTCCTCATTGTCACTAAGATCTTCACTCCATGAGTCAGTCCAACTTTCTTCTGAATCGGTATATTCACTGGATCCAGTATAAGAACTGTAAGACTCTTCTTGTGATTTATTGTCTTTATTAATTTCTTTTTCTTTTTCTGTCTCTTTTTTTGTTTTTGTTTCTGTTTCTGTTACTGTTTCTGTTTCTGTTTCTTTTTCTTTTTTTATTTCTTTTTTTATTTCTTTTTCTGTCTCTTTTTCTTTTTTTATTTCTTTTTCTGTCTCTTTTTCTGTCTCTTTTTCTTTTTCTTTTTCTTTTTCTTTTTCTTTTTCTTTTTCAATCACTTTTTCATTTTTTTTTTCTGTTTTTGTTTCTGTTTCTGTTTTTGTTTCTTTTTCTTTTCCTTTTTCTTTTTCTGTTTCTTTTTTTGTTACTTTTTCTTTTTCTGTCACTTTTTCGTTTTTTGTTTCTTTTTCTTTTAATTCTTCGACATTTTTCAAATCTGAATACAAATGAAACATACCTGAAGAAAAGTAAAGACCCAAAACCCTTGAAAATGCATTTTCAAAAAATCTATCTCTTCTTCTTTTGATTCTTTGAAGAACCATACAAAGAAAAGATAAGAGATAGTTCCTCATTTTTGGTGTTTTATGATTTCCAAACCCACTCAATATGACCATAAACATTTCACGTGCAGAATACACTTGAGACAAATGCTTCAATAATTTAATAATTAATTGTTTTTCGTTTTCTGATGTCGAACTGGAGAGCTGGGCAAATAATATTTCGATCACTTCCCAGTCACAATAAGAAAAAACAGGATCGGAATTATACTCAACACCAATAATGGAAATTAAACTTTCGTAATCAAATTTTTTTGTGTAAGAAAGAATAAGAGATCCAATGTTCATTGGATCTTGGGTATTTTCAAGTTTTTCTTTGAGGGAGGACATGATTCTTTAAAAAGATTAAAATTAAAAAAAATGACAGACACAAGGGATTTCTTCTGATTCATAATGTTAATTCTTTATTTCTGTTGCTGCTATAGAATTTTGTTTCAAAAAGTCACTTTAATAAATTTTCTACCTCAAACTAATCTTAAATTTATTGCAATCATCTGTAGTTTTTTGATTCACTTTCACTTTTGTGGCTTTTTTTGTGCAACTTTACAATATAGAAGAAGAAAGAGTTTTGTTCTTTTCAATTCACAATAAATCCAAAAAAAGTCGATTTTCGAAATCTATGAAATAAATTTTTTAAAAGTAGAGTTCAAATTGACACGAAGGAAATTTAAGTAAATTTTTTGTTAATTTTATCGATTTGTTCTTCTTAAGGGAGTAATAAACCCACTGGAATTGAAATATGTGGTAGTTCATTAATATATATCTATATTTTATCGATCTTTAGTTCAAAAATTAAAAAACAAAATTCAGAACTTTATTTTTCAGAGACCATATTAAAATTACTTAGAAAATAATAATAAAAAACAAAAAAGCTGGTTTTTTGAAAAAAATTTTGATTTTTTTATGATTATTATTTTGGCATCCAGTGTAAAATTTTTTTTATTATAATGTTCAGATTTTATTCATCTAATATTTCCTGTTTATAAAAAAATTTTTACACAATTTTTAATTGGTAATATTATATTAACCTAAAAGTGAAAACTAAGATCTATTAATAAAAGAAAAAATAAATATTTTAACAAAATGGGGGTTTCGAGACAATAACAGTTTTACTAATATAGTTTTTTGTTCTGGGTTTTTTTTTTGATTGATTTTTAGATGAAAAATATGTGGAAAAAATGACTATTTGTGGGATCTACAAAACTACTCATCAGATTTTCATTAATAGGGGTGATATATGTGGTTTTTGTTGATTTGGTTGGTAATAATATAAATCTTTGCTTATAGGGTTTTTTTTTTTTTTTTTTCTTTTTTATGTAATGGATCTAACATTTTATTTTTTTGATATTTTACAAATAAAAATCTTTTTGTATTTTTTTTTCCAAATTGCTAATAATTATTTGAAAGTATTTTTCAATGTAAGTGGTCTCTTAGTCTAATTATATAAGAGATAATCAAAAAAAAAAAAAAAAAAAAAAAAAAAAAATAATTTAGAAAAGTTTATATGAGGTCCTGAAAGGATAGGTTTTTTATCTATTATTTTTAATTATATAAAACATTTTAAAAGATTGGTTAAATTGATTACGTGATTTTAATTCCATTACTATGTAGTTTTTTTTTTTTTTTTTTTTTTTTGACAATTTGTAAAATCTTTTGATAGATTTTCGTTTAGTGTTTTTTTTTTTTTTCATTTTTATCTAGCAATACAACTATAATATTTTTTTAATTTTTTTTTTAATAAAATCAACAAAAATGTTTTAAAGAAGCTGATGAATATTGTAAAATAAAATATTCTCATCTTTTCAAACTTATGAACCATTCTTAGATTTATTTAAAATTTTGTTAAAAATTTACCGATAATTCAACTCTAAAAAGGTTTTGAAAATTACCTGATCAGTGCCGATTAAAAATGAACTTTGGTTAATAATTAATCTATATCCCGAATACTTTGTTTGTGAATTTAATAAATAACGGTTAGATAGCAACAATTTTTTGGAATGTTTGCATCATTAACAGTTCCTGTAATATAATAGATTGGTTAATTTAACAAAGAATTTTAATTGTTTAGGATTATGTGATTCTATGGGTGGGGTGGCTAAATTTCAAATTGTGGTAGTGGTATTCAGATAGTATTACAAACCAATTGCAATCCAATAGTTTATAAATTCATATTTAATTATAAAAATTATTTTAATTGAAAAAATAATAATTTGGTCAACACAAAAATCCTTAATAAACAATTAATTTTAGAAAATAGAATTACAAAAATAAATAAAAGGGGTTATAGATCAAAATAATATTTTATTCCCCTTTAAATTTAGTTGAACCATCTAATGTGTAATTAAAATAATAATATGAATCAATATATGAATAAGAATTTAATCATAAAACACTTAGACTGGATATTAAATAATAAATATCCAAGGGTGTTACAATATATTAGAGAAAATTCTAAATTTTTAAATGATGGTTAGTTGAATAATTAACTTGACTAAATACATGTTTGAAAACAATAATTTGGGGTTTAAATATCCCATTAAGGGGTATAAATTAAAAAAAAAATAGATCATGTGATTATTTATATCGATTTCTCTAATGATCTCACAGATAATATTTCATATTGGAATTTTAGTGGGAACAATGGGTATATAGACACAATGTCAGTAGTTGATTATGTAGCATATTATTTTTTTTATTTTGAAGTGGGGTTGTTATTTTGTCTTCAAGCTGTTAAGTTTTCCAGGATGTAAAACACTGGAGAAAAATCTAAGATTTAAATCAATTGTTTTAAATTCTGTAAAACTAGCATTAGGTTTTCTTGATTTTTCTATTTATTTGGAAAAACAATAGATTTTATTAATAAAGCGGAAACCCCCATGAAAAGTACAATTATATTTTTTTTTACTTTTTGAAATACAAAGAAATTTTTTAAAATTTTCTGATATCAAATTTTAAAAAAAAAAAAAAAACTAAGCACTAGATAAATAAAATAGAAAATTCAAAAAAACTTAGAATACTTCACAAATAAAACAGAAAACTTCAAGAAAGCCTAGGTACTCTACGTCACTTGACAGCACTTGTCAGAAATATTCATGTTTTTTTTTTTTCGAATTTTTGTTTTGATTAGAAAATCAAAAGTGTATATCAATAACCAGAATTAAAAAAAAAATATCAATATCTAATCCAGAATTTAAAAAATAGGGGAAAATTAATCATAGCCTCTATTCTTTTGGATTGTGGAAAAGGTGGTTATTTTTATTTTAATTTCCAAAACAAAAATCTGTTGTTAGATGTTCTTGGGTTTTCTGTTTTTTGGGATAATCTATAGATTTTTTCAACAAAGACACGAATTAAAAAAAAATATAGGTATGTAGAAGTATTCTAAGGTACTATTATGAACTTAAAACCATGTAGATTAATCTACATGGTACCACAGTGTAATTTACACCGTGGTTGTTTATTTATCGTATTATAATTATTTTACTTTATAATTATTAAAATATATTGTTATGCTTTCAATTTAAAATTTTTTGTTCTTAAATTTTCACAAAATTCATTTGGAAATATACGAGAGTGCCTGAAGTTATCTATTCCCTGATTAAATTTGATATTATCTTTTTTTGGAAACTGTGACTTTTTCTGATATCGGTATAAAACTGGGGATTTTTAATTTATTTTAGAGTTTATACTTTCTTTTATAGATTGAAATTCTGAATTTAGCAATTGTTGATTGATTTTTATACATTATTCTCTCAGGGTATATATCGAAAATTAAAAATCTTTTCTTAATTTTTTTTATTAACAAAAATAATAATAAGAAATTTCAAGTTACTGAAAATAAGTAAATAGATGTGATCTTTAAAAATCTGATTTATTCATTTCAAATTTATACTAATATTAAGATTTTCATTTTATAAAATCCAATTTAAACCTCAGCAATTTCCAATCTAGATATACATTAAGAAAATTTTATTTGAAATATAAAAATTTTGTGAATTTAAACATCATCGATCAGAAATTATTTGACAAATTTCGAACTTCTAGCAATAACGATGGTTTTTCAAAAGAAAAAATTTATAATTTTATAAAAACTGTAAAAATTCAATTTTTACTCAATTCAAAAATTCTTTAAAAAAAAAAAAGCAAATATCCACTTCTTCTGTTTTCATTTTTTTAATTTTCCGAAATAATACAAATTGTATTTCGATTTGAATAACAATCCAATTACTACTAAGGCACAAATAATTAAACCGGGATTATAAAATAGTGTTACCAAATGTATTTGAAAAAATATTACCAATGTATTATAGTCACATGTACTGTTTTCTACTTAAATCCAATGTTTATTCTATATTAAATCTGATCTTAACTCCTTTAAATTAAGAAACTTATTGATAAATTCCAAGTGGTGTTTGGAAATACAGAAAAAGTATCAAAATTTTGTGAAAAATTTGAGATTTCAGAAACTAACTTTCAAAAATTATATTATTAAATTTTCTTGATGTGTTGTTGAATAATTTTGCTTTTTAAAAGTTTGAAATTTTCAAGTAATTATTTGGATTTCTTCACAAATTGTTAAAATATCTATTTTAATTGAAAAATGGGTATTTATCCATTTGCATTTGTTTTACAAAAATAAAAAAATTTTTCAAAAAAATCATAGAGATTCTCTTGAAAAAAATAAATTTTTTGATAAATAGAACAACACGTGAACTTTCAGTTTTTCTTACCACCCTAGCAACTATTGTGGAATGGTTTCCTGTTATTTTCAGTTCCATTTTAACAATAAATATTCAAAGAATTTTTCTTTATGATCAAAAACTCAGAAATAATATGCTTCGAAAACAATTATTTTATAAATGACTGAAAATTTGAAACTTGTTGCAATTGAATTCTTTGGTAAAGGGGGGGAACTTTAAAGAAATAGAATTTCAGACCTAACTTATTTTTTGGTAAATTGTCAAGATAAAAATTACATAACAAGTAAATATTTACAGTGATCAAAATAAAGCGTTCACAACGACTATAATCCGTGTTTAAAAATATTATCCGTGCTTTTTTTTATTCTTGTACCAAGGCAACATCCAATTGACTAACAAATAGTATACCTAAGTTCAAATCAATTTTGAAAGTAAAAGTCTGGTTATTTTCTGTAAAATTTAAATTATTCACGCAAATAGTTGGAAATTTTTCTTAATATTCTCAGTTTTTTTGAATTTTTCGTGTTTTTTTATATGATTAAAATTTTCTTAAAAAAATTTACTCAATTTTTTGAGATAAATTTTGCAATTTGATCCTTCATTTTTAGAATTACTTTTTCAATAATAGAACTTTAAGAAACCAACACCATATTTTTTTAGGGTTTATTATTGGTTTCTTTGATTGGTTAATGTTTAGGTCTTCTTTAACAAAAAAACACGCTTTTTATTTTCAAACACACATTATATTTTTTTGCACGCTTTATTTTGACTACAGTAAAATTTACTTTTTCGAACCTTGCGATCATGTAAATGGTTCTCAAAGAAATATACACAACCACGAAATGTCGTAAGTTGAGAAATAATTATGTTGAATTAAAAAATAATCTTTATTTGGGAAAAGAAATTCTTTGCTTTAACCAATTCAAAAAGTTCAAAAAGCACTATCCACTCATAAAGAAATTTACAATATCAAAATATACAATGATTGAAAAAATGATCGGTAGTCATTTTATGTTTTCTGATTCAACGTTTTAAGAAATTTTTTAAAATGAACAATTTTACGATAAATAGCAGCCTACACAATTTTATCTTCTAAAACAACCACATGACACATACACATTATTTTTTTATCAGTAATTTCTGTATAAACTTTCATCCTTAAAAATTATTACGATTAATTTTTTCTCATCAAAGTATGATCTTGAAAAACAGTAGGCCGTGTTTTTTCCTTAATTACTTCGTCCTATTTTAGGAAAAATATTCATTTTGAAATTTTTATTTTTTTTAAAAGATCATCTCTTCATTTAGTAAATTTTTTTTCTACATTTTTTTTTTTTTTCTTTTTTTTTTTTAATATCTTTACCAAACCCTTTTTATCTTATTTTTTTATGAATGGGATTTTATCTTTGATCTCTTTTTGTTTTATTTTGATATTTGACACGAAAAAAAGTTTACTTCTTTTCTGATTAAATTTTTCAAAAAAGAACGAAACAAAAGATCATTTCATGAAAAATACACCATATTTTTTTATTCTAAATGAATGAAGAAAACAAAACTTAAAAAGTTTTTTTTTTCGCTTATCAATTTTTCTTGTTTTTGTTGTTTTTTTTCCTTTTTTTCAAAACAAAAAAAAAATTTATTTACTTATTTTTTTTTTTTCATTTAATTTTATTTTCTGACATTTTTTAATGAACAAAAATAGCTATTAAATTAAATGCAAACAATTGCACGATCATTTTCAACAACAACACAACAATATGATGTTGTTACAATTGGAGGAGGATGTGTTGGGTGTTCGATTGGAAGACTGCTTTCGAAATACGACATCAAATCCTTAGTCATTGATAAATATACTGACGTCGGAATGGGAACAACCAAGGCCAACTCTGGAATTGTTCACGCAGGTTTCCATACTGAATTATCCTTATTAAAAGGAAAATTGGTACACCACGGTAACCGAGCTATTAGAAAATTAGCCAAGGAATTACATTTTGGATATAAGCAAATTGGAGAACTTGTTGTTGCAAGAGATCAAAGACAAATCAACAAGATCATGGACATTGCAAGAATCGCCAACGAAAAGGGAATCCCAATTGAGATCTGGGGACAAGACAAATTAAGAAAGGAAGAACCAAACTTAAGCCATGACATTTTGTTAGCTGTTTACGGGCCAACTGGAGGTGTCATCAATCCATATGAATTTGCATTTGCACTTCGAGAAATTGCTGAAATTAACGGATGTGATTTCCAATTACAAACCGAAGTCTCAGGGATTGATCAAAAATCTGGCGGCGGGTTTGTGATCCACACCAACAAGGGCGACATTGAAACTAAGTATGTAATCAATGCAGCCGGTTTATACACAGATAAAATTGCACGTATGATCGGTGACGAATCATTTACAATCCACCCAAGAAAGGGAGAAGAATACCTTTTAGACAAATCCTTCAACGACTTGTTCCACCACGTTATTTTCCCAGTTGGTGACAAGGTCTCCAAAGGAACATTGATCATCCCAACTGTTGACAAGACTGTCATGTGTGGGCCAACCGCCTTAAACGTCGACGATCGTGACGACTTGACAACCTCAAGTGATGGTATTGAAAAGATCTTTGAATTTGCCGAAAATAATTTGTCTCCATTAATCACACAAAGGGGTGTAATTGCCTCCTTTGCCGGGTTAAGAGCAGCTTCACACACAGCCGATTTCATCATTGATGTCTCCGAAAAGAATAAACAATTTATCAACGTTGCTGGTATCCAATCCCCAGGGTTAACTGCTGCACCAGCCATTGGTGACTATGTATTGAACATTTTGGACAAGATCTGGCCAGAATTATCCGGAAAGCAAAAGAAACAATGGGTTAGCAAATTAGACAACCCATTGAGACTATTTGCCAGAATGTCTCCAATTGAACAAGAAATCGCCGTTGAAAAGGACGCCAACTATGGTGATGTCGTCTGTAGATGTGAATTTGTCACTGTTGGTGACATCCAATCAGCCATTGATCACGGTGCTGACACCATGGATGGTATCAAATTCAGAACAAGAGCCGGTATGGGAAAATGCCAAGGTGGATTCTGTAGTTCGAGAATCATGGAACTATTGTCCTATAGAATGAACGTCCCCTTAGAAACAATCTCCAAGTTTGGAGAAGGATCCAACATCTTGGTGCCTGAATGGGACGATCCAAGAAGAAACTTAAAGACACAAGAGGCCATCCTCAAACACAAGTTCAGAAAGAGAGAGTTACCAGACGGTAAAAAATTGAAGAGAAAATTGGAATCCAAGATCTACGACGTTGCCATTATTGGTGGCGGTGGCGCAGGATGCGCTGCAGCTACATCAGCTAAAAGACAAGGCGCTGAAAATGTTGTCGTCTTTGATCGTGAGCCAGTCACAGGTGGTATTTTGACACAATGTATCCATTCCGGATTTGGATTAAAATACTTTGGTGAAGAATTAACTGGACCAGAATACGCACACAGAGTAGGCGTTGAAGCCAGACAAGCCGGTGCCGAAGTTTACACTAGTTCATATGTCTATGAAATGGAAAATAACGAAGAAACCGGAATCAAAAAATTAAGAGTACTCGTTGGATCAGAACTCGGCGGTACCATTGCCAATGTACGAGCCAAAACAGTCATCTTAGGTATGGGATGTAGGGAAAGAACAAGAGCCGCTATTTCCATTCCAGGTGACAGACCAGCTGGTGTCTACACTGCCGGTTTGGCACAAAAAATGATCAACGAAATGGGCGTCATCCCCGGTAAAACCGCAGTCATCCTTGGTTCTGGTGACATCGGTTTGATCATGGCAAGAAGATTAGCCCTTGAAGGATGCAAGGTCCTCGGTGTCTTTGAAATCTTACCAAATTGCTCCGGTTTACACAGAAATGTTGTCCAATGTCTCGAAGATTACGGTATCCCATTGAAATTATCTCATACCGTTGTCAGGATCCACGGTAAAAAGCGTTTAGAAAAGGTCACAATTGCACCAGTCGATCCAAAGACATGGAAGCCAATCATGGAAGAAGCCTTTGATTTGGAATGCGACACCCTCTTATTATCTGTCGGATTGATCCCAGAAAACGATCTCGCCGAAACCATCGGTGTTGAAATGAACCCAAAGACTAAAGGTGCCAAGGTATCCTCCGAAATGATGACCAACATCCCAGGTATCTTCTCATGTGGTAATGTATTACACGTACATGATATTGTCGATAATGTCACCGAAGAGGGCCTAAAGGCAGGTAAATCTGCTGTCCTTTACTTGAAAGACAAATTCAATTTCAAACCATCAGAAATTACAATCAGCACAGGACAAAATGTCGGATATGTCGTCCCAGAAAGATTCTCCAAGGACTTGGAAGCCTTTAACAGAAAGGATCTCCCACTAACCCTTTCCCTCCGTTCCAAAAAAATCATGAGCGCTGCCAAATTTACTGTCACCGATAAGATCTCCGGTAAAAAGGTTTTGTCGAGAACAATCAAAACAATCTTGCCTGCAGAAATGATCATCTTTGAAATTAAGGGAAAGCAAATCAAGAAATTGAAAAAATTAGCCGACGAAAATGGCGGAAAATTGGAATTAGAAGTCTCTCTTGAAGAACTCCCAGAAAAGAAAGAAAAAGCTAAAATGATCAAGGAACCACACACCGAAGACGCTCAATTATCACACATCACCTGTGTCTGTTGTCCCGAAGGATGTAGATTAGATGTATTCCACCACGGTAAAAAAGTTGTCAAGGTCACAGGAAACAGATGCCCAAAGGGTGTCGAATATGGTATCCAAGAATTCGTCGACCCAAGAAGAGTTTTCTCAACAACAATCGCCCCAAGACTAGACTCCACTTTCAAAAACGTTAACGTTGTCCCAGTCAAACTTTCAAATCCTTTACCAAAAGACAAATTAATCGAAGGTTCCGAAGAAATCCACAAAATTTTCATTCAAAAAGATACAGATTGTGGTGAAGTCGTCGCTAAAAATATCTTAGGGGAAGAAGGTGTTGATTTAATTGTCTGTAGGGAAGTTAAAATTGAAAAACTTGACCTCTAAGTGATCACCGATCCCTTGGCGTTTTTTTTTTTTTAAATACACCCCAAATATATTTATTAGTTAAAATATTTATTTCTTTATTTTTTCTTTAAATTTTTAATAGTTTAAAATATTGTTTAATTTTTTTTTTAATTATTAAAGAGAGAGTACTTTTAATTTTCTATTTAAATAAAAATTCATGAACTTTTTTAGGTTTACTTTTTTTTTTAATCTTTTTGAGTCAATCGAATTACATAATTTTTTTTATTTAAGCGATTAACTTCTACCAAGGAGAAGCCTAGGATCAAAGTATGCTGTTATTGGACCTAACAACATTGGTGTTACATGGTTCAAATGTCTCTAAAAAATCAGTCGAGAAGTAGAAATATTTGTTGATCTCATCAATTAAAAATGATCAGTGTTTTAGTTAAAAAACTCGGCAATTTCAGAATAAAATCTGCATTTCGCCATAAATTTAAAGGTTGAATTATCAATATTTCGACTACAAAGTCACGAAATATCTTTCTTAAATTTGTGGCGAAATGTAGATTAGTTACTAAAAAATTCTTTTTTTTTTTAAAAATTAAATAATTAACGGAATAAATTTTTTTAACAAATTATTTCTCAAATCATGGAAATATATTGATGCAACAAGTATCTTTATCAAAGCCAAACAAAACTAATCAGTCTTTGTGCTTTTATGATGATGATTATTCAGTTAATCTTTGAAATTCAAAAATTATAAAAATATGTATTTTTGGAAGTTCTAAAGATGAATTATTAAATATCGGAATACTATTTTTTTTTGGGTTTCTATTTTTAGATTTTGAAAAGGAATTAAAAAAAAAAATTTCAAAATGAAACTTTTTTAATTGTGATCATTAGTAAAAAATGTAATAATTTATTGTGCAAGAAGGTTTATAATAGATTTTTTAGAGCTATTCGAGCCATGGTGTACTAATATCATTTGCACCCAATTACAATATACTTTGATTATATAGAGTAATCTATTGTGAAACTAATCCCTTAAGAGACTAAACAATTAATTGTTTTTTAATAAATTGTTTTTAAGGTATCAGTTTTTCACTCCTAATTGAGACAAATATTAAAATATTTTATTCGTGATATTTTCTACTTCTAAATTTAGATTCTAAGTATCAAAAAAATTCTGATCGAGTAAGAAACCCCAGAAATTCAAAAATATTAATCAGTGAGATCAATTTTTTTTTTCCATTTTTTTTGGTTATTTTAACTTTTGAACAGTTATATTGTATTCAATAAATAACAAAATACTCGAATTTTGAATTCTGTTGTTATAGGAATAGTCCACCAAGTAAAAAAACAAAATAAAATAAAAACAAAAAATACAATTGTTAATTGTTCACACTTTGGTAAAATAAACAATAATTTATTTATCCGGATTATAAATATTAGATTTATTTCTGATGGATTAAAACCTATAATACATTAAAATGATTTACCTTCTTAAGCAACCGTGTTTAATCTTATACAATACTAAGGCTATGACCACCGCCCAAAGATTAAATTTCTTTTCTTAGTTTCTGCTCTATCTTAATTCATTTTTTTTTTTTTAATTTTTCTCATGGGTTGGTTGTTTCGTAAAGTCGTTATAAAAATTGTTTAACAAAACATTTTTTTAATATGCCCCTAAAAATGGCTCTATTGTAATTTGTAATCAATTATTAGATATTTGTTAAAACTTTGTCTGTTACATTTTTTTTAAAATGACAAATACTTGCTGAGATTACAAAAGAAAAAAATAAAGAAAGAAAAATATTCCAAATAAATTTCATTTTAATTTTTCTTTTGTTTTTTTTTATTTTATAATATGTATTTTTTTTTTTATTTTTAATCCATAATATATCAAACGGCCTTTTGAAAAGTAACATTCGAGAAATCTTCACATCCAGGATGGCTTTTCAATTTTACCATTTTCCCAACGTGATTTTTCAATTCTCCTTCTCTGGCCAAACCATCTTTGAACTTGTAATTCCGGTGTATCTGTTCGTATCCCAAGTCTAATCCGCGTGATTCTGTCCGGATATGGACCATTTTGGTCGTTCGAATGCCTCTGAAACCATTTCTCTAAAAGTTTGCGCGCATTTTCGGTGATATTTTGGCGCTTTTTGCGTGTTCTTCGCTTTTTTTTCAAGATCCTTAGTCCGTATCTATCACCAGGCAAAATTTGGTATGTTTTTTGTCCCCATCCATCTTCAATATAAATCCCTTTTTTATCTTTAAAATATTTTTTTCTATTTTTTTTATAATTATTGTATCTTTCATTTTTATTGGAATTTAATTTCTTTGGGTATTTTTCCATTAACAGTATATTTTTTTTGTCTTTTTTTGAAAGGCTTTTTTGTTTAAAAGTTCTTTTTGAAAAAGAACCACTTTTTTTTTTAATATTTTTGCAATTTTTTTTATTAGTTATTCTTGGTTTGTTGGTTGGGATTTTTGGGGACGGTGGGTTGGCAAAAGTATTTGTATATTCATTATCATAATTGTTTTTGCTTTTGCTTTTGCTTTTCTTTTTCTTTTTATTATTCTTATTCTTATTCTTATTTTTGGCCTTGGTCTTGCTCTTGCTCTTGGTCTTGTTCATATTTATATTCAGATTCATATTATTGTTCATATTATTGTTCATATTCTTGTTCTTACTCATGTTTTCGCTTTTGTTCCTTATCACTGGCTTTATTAGTGACCGGTTCGCCGTCTGTATGGAAGCTTCAGATAAATTATTATAATTGTCTGTTAAAAGATCGTCGATTTCAATGTCCGAATATTTGTTAATGTTTTGCTTGTTGGCCTTATTTTCAAAGCAAAAATCATAGTTTCGTTGTTCTCCAAACACTAATTGATCTTCAAATTCTGGCATTTTTAATGGGAACGAATTCACACATTCTGACGAGTACACGTTTTCTTTGATTTCCTGATCAAGAAAATTAATAAACTCTGGATCATAAAATGCTGATTGGTTTATTTGGAGAAATTTTTGATTACTATTACCATTGCTATTACTAGTACAATTATTGTTGTTGAGGCTTCGGTTGTTGTTGTGATGGTTATTGTTCTTACTGCTGTTATTATTGCTGTTGGTGTTGTAGTCACTGTTGAAGCTATTATTATTCTGATAATTGTAATTCTCAGAATTGTTAAAATTCTGGTTTTCATCTTCGTTGTTGCTCCAAAAAGATCCTTTCTCATGAGTGAAGCCACAATTTTTCATTTCGTCATTTTCATAATTTGAAAGCTCTTGGTTTTTCATTTGGTTCAACACGAACATTTTAATCTGGGTTTGGGTCAAAGAGTCAATCGGCCTGAAGCATTTTTCGTTTTTGTCAGAGCCCTCATTTGAATTTTTTAAAAAGACCTCATTTGGAGGTAAAAAGGGGGTGAACGATAACTCTCTTAATCTGTCATCTTCAAATTCTAGATCCATTTGTTCAGAAAATTTGGAACTCATTTTTGTGTTTGGATTAAAATTCAGGTGCTTTTGTTTTTTGTTTTTTGTTTTTTGTTTTTGTTTTTGTGTTTTCTTTTTTTTTTTGTCTTGTAGAGGAAAAAAGAAAAATTTACAAAGGAAATTTTATTGGAAATAAAAGTTTAAAAAAAATGAATTGGAAATTATATAATTCTCACACCTTTTCATCTTGGTGAGATTCTACATTCAAATAATTAACGATTTTTTTCTGAAAATTTCACTTTATCAAAAGACACGAAATTATTTCTTTTTTTATTCCACTTTTTGGGAAGAAGAAGTTTTGTTTATTTTATCTTTTTTTGAGAGTTACTTTTACACTTATGCTTTGGTTGGTTTGTGTTCTTGTTTTGTTTGAATGTTGGGTTCGTTTAGAAAGTTATTCTTAAACTTTTTAAGTTTGAAATAATCAAAGCAAACAAAAAAAACAAACCCATTGTTAAACCTAGAAATCATTTAAAGGGATATTTGTTCTTCTAAATTTCGAGTTTGTCTACTTACACTAAAAAATATTCTTTTTTTTAAAAAGTTAATGTAAGATACATAAATCAAGTCTGTTTGTAGTTGTGATCTTCAGAAAAAATTCTGTTGGTAATTATTCATATTTGTAGACACTTCTTATTTCTATTGATCATTTCAGAATTTTACTTTTTCTTTTCATTTTTTTTAGACAAAAAAATCTACAACATCTAAAAGAACAACTATCTAAAATTTCCAAGCTACTTTCGCCAAACATGTCTAAAATTAGACTTGGATTGATTTACGTTTCAAAATAGAAAACTAAAAATTAAAATGATCTTTTTATCCAAAAAGAACTGTATTTGTAAAAACAAATCTGAGCCAAATTGGAATTCTTGAAATTCAAGTTGATTCACAACCGTTCTGTTTTAAAGCTGTTGTAAGAAACAGGTTTTTTATAGGAATTATTAATTTTTCGCTTAATTATTTTTTTTTAGTAAATGAGAAAAATTTGTTGTTTAATTTGAAAGAAATGACCAGCTCCATTCTTTTCAGTTAAAAATACATTTATAAATTTTTCATTTGCTAAGAGAACAGATTTAAATGAATTTGAAAACCCCACTTTAAACCACAAAATGGTTTTTATTTCGTTTTTTTAAATAGCATTGGAATTTGATGATTTCTTTATGTTCTGTCATTCAAAAAAATCCTTTAACAATGGATTAATTTGTGTTCAAAATTTAAAGATGTTTCTTTTGGATACAAGGATTTATATATCAAAGAACCCAGGCAATAAACAAGATCTAAATATATGTATTGGTTTCTTAAGGTTATACTGTGAAAAAAAAGAGATTCTCAAAATGAAGGATTAAATTTGAAATAAATCACAAAATCGATACAATTTTTACATTAGTGTGTAACAACTCTTCTTTATTTTTTTTTCCCAAGCTAATAGAACAATTATTTCCCACAAAGGTATCATTAAATCCTATTGGCAACTTATTTTAACAACTTTAAAGAAATGAGTTATCATTTATTTCAAATAGTTGATTATTCAATTAAAGATTCAGTAAAAAGATCTGATTTTTTTTTTTTTAATATTTTAATACAGAAAAAGAATATTATAAAGTTACAAAACTATTTTTATTTTTTCGATAACTCACTTTTAGTAATTTCTGAGGAGAGTCTATATGAACAAATAACCTCGGGATATATACTTATTTTAAAAGTGTAAATAAAAATAAATTAAATATTGAACCCTTGAAGATCTAAAAGAAATGTATTATTTCTTTTATGCATAAATATTTATCAATTTTCTTGAAATTTATAATTTTAGGAAATATTCTTTTTTGAATATTAAGAGTATAAACAAAGAACCATTGTATTAGAATCAGGTTATTTGATAATATCTATTCTAATTTTTTTATTAGAATTATTGATTTGAATTTATTTTATTTGTTTAAAATTTTTATAAAAATGAGTAATAATTGTAAAACTTATTTGATAATATAAATCTTTAGGTTATTCTTAACCCAATGGAATAATTAAGATTGTGTTATTAAAAATTTATTAAAAAATATTCAAAGTAAAAATATTTTGATAGGTTAATAGTTGAATTTTCCTAGGTTTTAAAAAAGTATTTTGTGAATTTTATAATTTTTTGATTTGCTCTTCTCCTATTTTCTTTTTATCAATAAAAAAGAAAAAATTGATTCGAACTACTCTTGGGATAAAAATTTACATTTTTTATTATTTTTTCGTTTTCCATAAATCCAAATTTTTGTTTTTACTTGAAGAGAATCTATAACCCCTCTACTTTTAGTCTAGATTACAGAAGGGTCTTTGCACTCTACTAATTACCAACAATAATTAGTTGACAGTTAATCCGAATCTAATAGTAGATAATCATGGTTGGGAATATTTTTTTGAAAAATATACCCTCCACGTTCACAGTTTCAACCATTTACAAAATATTCTCAGACTACTCCCCTCTACAAGGCTTTTTAATTTCACAAAGTGGTCAATACAAAAAGCTACACAGCAAAAACAAAGATAATGAAAATACAAAAATACAAAAAAAAAAAATTATGCAGTATGGATTTATCAAAGTAGACTACCCAAAAAAACTAATTCAAAGATGCAAAAACTTATATATTAACCAATTTAAAATCGAGATACAACTGTCTAAAAAATACTTAGTACAACTCAAAAAAACAAAAAGAAAAACAAAAAGTTAAAAAAAACAAAAAGAAAAACAAAAAAAAAATGTGGAAAAATTTTCAAAAAAAAAAACCAAAAAAAAATTTATGGTGAAGATCAAACAAAAACTGACCTCATTTCTAATAGAGAAACACTAGTAAAACTGGATCATAAAACTGATCATTTTCAAAAAAAAAAACTTTTTTTAGACAATAAATGTGCATGCAAAAAAATGTTTTCAAATGTAAAAAAGATCCAACAAAAACCTCTAGAAAATTCAAAAAATATTCGAAAAGACACTTTTCCTAGTAAATTGCCAATTAAACTTCCAAAAATCAAAAATGAAACTAAAAATGACTTATACACTAGATTTCTAAATGAAAAAACTCCTTTTAAGGCATCCTTGATAATAAGACTGAACTCAAGACAACAAGTTATGACCAAGAACACAACAGAGAAAAAAAGGCTACAAATGATTAAAAAACTAATTATTAAAATCTTTAAAAAAGAAATTCATCTTTTTAAAACAACTGAAATCAATTATGAAAATTTTAAAAACTGGATTAAAAAATCAATAAACTATAGCCACTTAATTAACTTTAGCAATTATGCCCGCCAATCCAAATACCTCATTATCGAATTGACACCCCAATTAAATAATTATTTAATAAAAAATAAATTTAAAATTAATTATTATTTAAAACCTACAACACAATATGGGTTCTCAGAGAAATATTTTAAAAAAAATATTAAAAATTATAATAGTCTAATATATGCAAACAACCTCAATAAAATAAGATTTTATTCATTCAATATTAGCTTTTTTACAATCATTGAGCTTATCGACAGACTCCCCATAAAAAGACTTTTATTAATTGGAAATAATATTATTGAAATATGGGATTCACGTAATATTATGAAAAAAATCTTTAAATTATGTAAAAAGAAAATTCAAATTATACCAAATAGTATCAAATTCCATTTAATTGGATTAAAAGTGAAACTGACTGTATACAAAAAGGCAGAAATAAAAATATTAAAAAAATGGAGAAATTTTTTGTAAAAATTTCTTCTCTTAATATTAATGGTATATTTAAACTAAAAAAAGAAAATAACAAGACTTTAAAAATTAATAAAATAAACCAGCTAGAATCACTCTTACTGAAAAAATCAATTGATATATACTATACACAAGAAAGCAATCTCTCAAAACCTCCTTATCTCCACCATTACTTTTGCTACTTCAAAAAAGAATATGGGGAAAATCAAAAAAAGGGTGGACTGATTATCTATTTCAGATACTATTTTAGAAATTTCTTTGAAGAGATCCTGACCAAAAACCAAAATATTATGGTTATAAAAATATTTAATACTATCTTCATAAATATTTATTTGAGACATGGTAGAGAAAAAAAAACAATTTTAAAAAGTCTCAATAAATATTTAGATAAATATAAAAAATTTAAAATAATATTATGTGGCGACTTCAACTTAAAACCACACGAAATTAAAAGAAAAATTAATTTAAAAAAACTAAACTTCAGAATTATTCAAAATTGTCATAACAGTGGAAAAAGAAATATTGATTACTTTGTATCAAATAAACAACAATATTATGAAAAATCGAAAGTTATTCAGACACATATATCAGATCATAAAATGATAATTAATTTATTCTCAATAAATACTAAAAACGAATTAATTCCTACATATAGAGCTAAAAATAACATCAAATTTCAGAAAGAATTTACAAATTATTTTAGAATAGATAAAAATTTTTACTTCTTGAATAAAGAGAAAATGACAACTTTTAAAGAAAAATTCAAAAGCTACAAAAGATATTTAATTAAATCAAATAACGACAATATCGATACAACAAATTTAATTAAATCAATATTCAAAAACCCTTATTTAATAAAAAATTTAAATAGAACTAAATCAAAAAACTGGAAACTTTTACTAAAATCAATACATATAGAATGTAACACAAACTTTAATTTTTGGAAAAAAATTAAAAAAATTCGAGGTAACTCAAAAAAAATAATTTATAATGATAAAAATATGGAAATTAATTTTTTTTAATCATATCAATTCAATATGTCCAAAAGTGAATCCTAATATTATTAAATTTATCAAAAATACAAAAATAAATTCTAATAAATACAATGTTTTTTTTTGAAAAAAAAAATGTTTGAAAATAAAGAAATTATTAGTGTTGATGAAATATATAACACAATAAATTATATTACAGTCAGTTTCACTTTTAAGACACAAACTTTCAACGAAATTTAAGGTACAAAAAAATATCAAATTAAGGTACAAAATTTGAAATATTTTTTTTTACAATTTGTTTTACTAGAATATGTATTTTGTGCTTTAATTTGAGATTTTTTTTTTATGCCTTAAATTTCGTTGAAAGTTTGTGCCTTAAAAGTGAAACTGACTGTAAAAATAAAAGTGTTTCGGATTTTGACAAACTATCGAATTATAAAAATACTAATAAAGAAATTATTGATAAAATATATTTTAATTTTTTATTGACATTAAAAAATATTTTCAATGATTGGTTACTTATTCTCTCAGATGATGAATTAGACTATATCAAATCAAGAAAAATGCTATTTATATATAAACAGGGAAATATAGGAGATCCAATGAACTATCGACCAATTTCAATAAATCAAGCTATTTCTAGAATATTCCTTAAAATTTTATATAAAAAAATTAAATATTACTGGAAATTTATCTCAAAGAAACAATTTGGATTTAGAACTAGAATACCAGTTCTTAATTTTTTAAAAAAATTAAAATTAAAAGATTTGAAAAAAAATAAAATAAAGATTGTAACAATAGATATAGCAAAATGTTTTGATTCAATTCATCACAGTCTAATAAGAGAATCAATTAAAACAATTATAAAAAACAAAATTTTAAAAATTTTTTTATTAAAATACTATAAAGGTGAAGGAAGAGGCATTTATCAAGGAGACCCACTATCGCCAATTTTATTTGCTTTTGTTAGTCATTTTTTAATTTTAAAAATTAAAAAAGTAGTTAAATATATACAAATGTTTGCCGATGACATGATAATTATAATAAAATCAAAAAATCACAAAAAAAAACTTAAAAAAATATATAAAATAATTGAACAGTTTGGGTTAAAGGTCAATACGGACAAAACTGTTGTCACCAACAAACTTAAAAAAATCAAATATTTAGGAATAAAATTTGATAAAAAACACATATATTTAACAATAAAATGAAATGTAATTGTACTCTTTGGAAATATCAATATATATTCAAATCAAACGAATTATCTAATTACCTCAAAATTATCCTATATAAAGCTATTTGTTTGAGTCAACTGTTATATGGACTAGAATTATTTAGTTTCACAAAAAAAGAATACGAAGAAATTGATATACTAATTAATCTCCATATTACAAAAATATTTAAAATTCAAAGATCTACTCCAGTCTTAGCGTATCGAAATGAAATCAACTTGCTACCCATTAAAACGATTGTAAACTTGATAAAATGGAAATTTATCCAAAAACTTAACAAAATAAAATATAAAGAAATAGCAAAACTTATTAAATTTGACTATAATCCAAACAAAGAAATAAATATTTGGAAAACAAAAAAAATTAATACAGCCAGTTGCACTTTTAAGACACAAACTTTCAACGAAATTTAAGGCACAAAAAATTCTCAAATTAAGGCACAAAATTCAGATTCTAGTAAAATAAATTGTAAAAAAAGAATTTCAAAATTTTGTGCTTTAATTTGAGATTTTTTATTCCTTAAATTTCGTAGTAAGTTTGTGCCTTAAAAGTGGAACTGACTGTAAACTAAAAATTAAGATAAAAAACAATACTTTAATATTTTAAAAAACAATCAAAGTTGGAAAATTAAAGATTATTACAGCCAGTTTCACTTTTAAGGTACAAACTTTCAACGAAATTTAAGGCACAATAAAAATCTCAAATTAAGGCACAAAATTCAAATTCTAGTGGAAATAAATTGTAAAAAAAAAATTCAAAATTTTGTGCCTTAATTTGAGATTTTTTTGTGCCTTAAATTTCGTTGAAAGTTTGTGCCTTAAAAGTGAAACTGACTATATAAAATTATTAAAAATGAAAACTTTAACTTTAAAATAAAAAACTACCTCAAATTTAAATCCAGTACTACTTTTCTAAAACTTCACACTTTTACAAACGGGATAAATAGATACTCATATGTCTTAAAAAAGAAATCAGAATATAACACATTTAAAAAAAAGAAAAATGCAAAAAATGTGATTATTGTACTCAATATTATGAAAATATAAATCACTTTATTTGGTATTGTGAAAGATATAAATTTATCAGAATCAAATGGAAAAAAAAAATAGCAAAAATTTTAGAAAAAAACTTATATAAAAATGTTATCCTTAGAAAAAATACTCAAAAAGCTCCTTAATCTGGTTAATCAAAATTACGAAATTTATTTTTCTTGTCGAGAATTTTTCATCAAAGCTCTTATGGTTAGAAAACTTAAAGTAATAAAGAAAAAATGAAAATAAAAAAATAGAAAATAAAAAATTCCTAAAATAGTAAAAAAATATACAAATTCAGGTACATAGTGCCCCACTCTTCGGAGTCGTGGAATACCCATTTATTAATCACAGTTGGTGGAATCTTATTATTAATAATCTTTCTATCGGGTTTTTACTCCTCCTGTTTCAGGACGTGGATAATTTTTAATTTGGTCATGTAAATGATATAATATTTTTTTTACTTTAATGTTTTACTTATTTTTCTTCTTCTCCTTTTTTTTATTTAGTAAATTTTCTTTGATTACTCCTTTCTCACAATAAATAAATAAAAATTTACATTTTTTCAAGTTGAAATAATCATTGATTTTTTTTTGAAATTAATAAAGATATTTGATAGATAGTTATCTTAAAACCCTGTGAGTTGGAAATTCAAATTTATATTTACACACTTCCTTTCATAGATAATAAGATTTCTTTATTCTTCAAAAAAAATATTTTTTTTAAATAATTCTTAAATATGTTAAATTTTGAACTTTGCAAAAATGAGAAAAATGTGATCAAACTTATAAAAAACATAATTTATAATGGCAAATAGCTTTCCAAGTAATTTTGGTCTTATAGTACAAATATTTATACTTTATTTTCCAATTTTAAGATGTTAAATTGTTTTTATCGAATTTGCTATTGAATTCACTAGAATATTTTTTCTTAGGTTTACTATTCACTCAAAATGAAAACATTAAAAATAATAAAATTAAAAAAAAATATCCATCAATTTCAATTCCCAATTTAACATTTTCTCAAAATAACACTTGTATTACCTTTCGTATGCTCTTTACCGCTTGGTATATGGGGAAAAAATTCATTATGTGTTATTTTTTAGAAAGAATATAAAAAAATAAATAATTGTATTAGAAACAAAAAAAACAGCATATATTTTCTTAACATGTAGGTTTTTGGCTCGTATCGTATTTTTTTTTTCGAAATATAGATAAAAAATTTAATCTTTATATTTTTTAAACAGAATTAGTTAATTATATTTCAATTGAAAAATATTCTTTAGTCATAATTAATAGAAATTATTTCTCAGAAAGTGTGAGAACCCTGGTTATAAGCCAAATTTCAAAATTAGTGGCAAACTATTTTATTATTATTTTTTTCTTTTTTTTGTTTGTCTTATAAAAAATAAAATAATTAAACTATATTTTTATTTATTAATCTATCTTGGTTATTATCCCTTAAAAATTTAGTAAAATGCAGAATTATTCAAAAAAAAAAAAACACAATTAAACTAATTTTTTTTAGATGAAAATTCTGCCCCTATTTTTGAAATTAAGCTTATATTTCTTAGGAAATCCCCTCTTTCATTTGTTATATTCCGAAATGGTGAATTCAAATGAAATTGGATGATTTTATTGATTGTACTCTTACCCTGATGATCAATTTCTGCAAGGTTTATGAAAATATTTTTAAAAAATATAAAAAAAAAACAATAACACTTTTTTTAGTGGAAAAAAGATAAAATCAATTTCAATAAAAAATGAGTAACAAGATAATGACAAAAACTATTTTTAAATAATTAAATATAATTATATACTTTTCATTGTTTTTAAAAACGTACCAGGATTAGATTTTTTAGGAAGTAGTTTTTATAATCAAAAAGAAAAAAAAACAAACAATTGTCCATTTTCAAACCTAAAAAATATCATACCAAATCACGAACAGACAATTTCATAATCTTTAATTAAAGTAATATAATATCAATTAAAAGGTTGTATATTATTATTTTTTACCAATAAACGTTCGATAAAATTGTCATATTTTTAAATAATTTTCCAACCTTTTGGTTTAATAAAGATATTTGAAAAAGTAATTGTCTAACTTTTCAGTAAAAAAATTTTATAAATTTTTGTAAAGTTTGATGATATATGCCCCTACGACCCAAAAAAAAACTAAAAATGGAAAACTTATCAAATATCCCCTATTAAAAAAATTAAAAAAACTAAATGAAAACCTTAAAATAAATATTTTTTCCATTTAACTTTTACTTGAAAACATTTTTGCCAAAATGATTGAATTCAAACTTGTAATCATGTATGTTTTTAAATACAATATCTTATTTTAACACAAATACTAAAAAAAAATCTAAATTATGGGAATTTTCTTTTCAAAAAAAGCACTAATTTGGTCTTCAAATGTTTTTATTTATTTTTAAATGGTTAAAATTTAAAAAAAAAGTTTAACTAAAAAGATAAACTCTCTGGAAAAATATTCTAATTTAATATATCAACTTATTATTTGATTTCGTATTTTTCTCAATCCCATTTAAAAAAAAAAATAATAAAAAAGTGCATAGTAATTTCAAGAAATATTTTCAATATCCTAAAGTTGAGATTGTTTTGATTCTAAAAAAATTTATTGCAGTGGTTAATTGAATTTAGATATAAAGCTAGATTTAGAAAAATATTAATCAAAAAAAATAGCACTTTTTTATATTAAGGACATATTATAAAAATACCATTAATAAAATAGTTTTTAAATTATTTAGTTCTTAAATTGATCATTAGACAAGAATTTTTTGAAAAAAATTAAAAAAAAAAATTAAAAATTTCAAAATCAAAAATGTTTTTCTTGTTTAAAACTAATTATATTATCAAGGATTCGACGATATCTTTGTTAGCCACAATAAAGTTACATAAACAGTTATTGATATTACCAAATCGCGACAATCAATATAATCACGATATTATATACAATCTTGATTATTGTCAAAAAATCACGGTATTATATATAATCACAATAATTATTAAAAAATCGTTCATATACATCAAAAAATCTAGATAAAAATTAAATTGTAATTTAAAATTTGATGGC
Organism: Anaeramoeba flamelloides; assembly: GCA_027625915.1. Classification (NCBI taxonomy): domain Eukaryota; family Anaeramoebidae; genus Anaeramoeba; species Anaeramoeba flamelloides. The sequence continues at coordinate 846,011 of JANTQA010000032.1, read as the reverse complement.
TTTTAGGGCTAATTCTATAATATTTATAAAAAGAAAAATTTTTTTGATCCAAAAACAGATCCTTGAAAAAAAAGTTACACTTTTAACTAACAACAAAAAAAAGAGTTGATTTAAATCTTGGATCAGATCAAGATTTTTCATTTTTTTTTATTTTTAATTTGGTTGAAGTACCAATTGATCCTTTTAGATCAACTTGTAATAAAAAATGGTAAATAAATAATTTCCCAGTCTCTAGTGATGTTTTAAAATGTGTTGAATAAAAAAGTTTCGATAACAAAAAAAACCTTCACTTACTTTTTAAAGATTTTGTTCCTGAGTGCAAAATTTTCTTTATTCTATGAAAGTTTAAAGGATTTGGAGAAAGCTTTTCAAAAACTTTCAATGACAACCTAGCCACATTATCACGAATTATTAAGATTGTTTTTACAATTGTATTCCTTTTCTTATTCTTCATCTTTGTGTATCATGTATTACGTTGAAAACACAACTCAAGCTCTAAGGTTTTTGTTCAATCAATCACCAATAAGAAAGAAAATTGCCCTTTCTTCTTTTTGGATATTGGACTTGTGAAGGTAATAACCCCATTTTAAAATAACTGATCAATTTTTTATTCAAGTAAATTGTTGAAATGGATAATTATTTATTTGATCCTAAAATTCGCATGAGATTTTGCCTTTGCCAAGAAAAAAAATGAAAAGAAAACACCCCCTATAACAATTGCATGACTTTTATCAATTTGTGTGTCTTCCAAAGATTCCAAACACTTGGAGACACTTGTAAACCCATTCAAACATTTTCGAAAAATAATTAAAAGGGAAAAGCGTATAAAAGTCTCAAATCTTTCTAAAAGTAAAATGTTTTTTTTTAATGTGATTTCAAAAAAATAATTTTCATTTTTTTCGCAATAATTATTTTATTGTGATAATCTTGAATATCGGAATTTTATGATTCTTCGTGATAAAGTAGGACTAATCGCGATTTTTTTAATATTATCGCGATTTTATTGCTAATATTGTGATTTTATTTCTAATATCGTGATAATACAAGTTACTATCAAAAGGTTTATTAGTAAACAATATAAAGATCATAAAAAAATTGAAAAATCAAAAAAATATATCCCTTAAAAAGAATAAATAATAAAATTGAAATTAAAATTTTCAAAAGTTAAAATACCCTATGGTTTATTTATTAACAAGATAATAAAATTCAATATAAAAAAAGCCATTTTTTTTAAAGCAAATAATTAAAGTTTGGCTTGTAAAAAAAGCAATAATTCAAAATAAAATAACAAACATTAATAAATTCTCTCTTTTCAATCATTCTTTCATAATGTATTTTCTTTTTCGATATTTAATTGAAAACTTAATTAATATATCACACCTACCTCCCATCTAGCCATTTCTTATATATCCATCTATTTACCATCTACCTACATATACCCATGCTCATATCTAGATAAATCCCCAATTCATTTTTGTGAAAGAATCGAAAGTTTTACTTTGGAAAAAAATTCAAGAAATTGTCTACCTGTTTGATTATTTACAAACCGAATGATCAACCAATCAGTTTCAGGAGAATATATTGCAATTTCCATTGTATTAACAGCGACATTTATTAGTGTTTGATTTTGATAGACAAATGAGCCACAAACAACCCTTTCATCATTTTTTCCAATAGATCTAATGAGGAAACCATGATTCCCAAGTTCTAGTTTACGGTTAGTAAAATGACCATTGCGTTTCATTTGGATAAAGAATGGAAAAACATTATGTTTTTGTTTTTGCTTATACTCTATTAGTTGCTTTTCAATTTCCAATTCTTGAGTAAAGTATCTCATTTTTTTTACTTGATTTAAACATTTGTGTCTCAATTTTTCTGAAGAAAATCTAATTCTAATTTTTTTAGAATTTGAAGACCTTAAAAGTACATCTGTTTGGCTTTCCCTGATCGATGTTACCTTTAAATCTTTATTTGAAGTAAATGTCTTTACTGATGTATCTCTTTTATCGTTTGTGCTTTGCCCCTTAATAACAATTTTGATCATAAAACTTGTTATTAACAATTTGCCGATATTTTCTGTTCGCCTTTCATTTTGTAATTTCTTATCATCGTGATCGACCCGCTCCGCTTTTTTTTGGTTACCACTTTGTTTATTTCTTTCAAGTTTCTCATTTTCGAAAATTGTAACATCAAATTTAGCTCTAATAACATCATTTATCCAAACACCTTCGACAACAGGATGTAAAAATTTCTTTGGTTGATTAACATTTACAATTTCGTTTTTTTTTTTAAGCATTGTGATAAACTTTCTAAAATGTGCCAATTCAAAAAAGGAAATAATTGACCTTTCAGATTCTTCACTGGCTAAGAAGACTTTTCTTTTTTGGAAATTAAAATACCCTCTCACATTAAATATTATTTTTTTATTATTCTTATTACTCTTTCCGTTGGTTGCTTGAGATCGAACAAATTTAAATAAATGTAATAATTTCTTACCATATTTATTGGATTTTATTTTGACTAATTTGAAAATTTTGATACTATCAAGGTTTGATTCAATTAGACCTAATATATTTTTTTTTTGATCCTGATGAATTGTGATTTTAAAAGGACCAAGCTGTTGGTATCTTTTTGGAATTGTTTTCCGATAATTTGTTTTGCCATTTACTTCTGAATTGAGATTCTTAATTTTCATTATTGATCTTGGCTTTGCTCTTTTATCTTTCTCAAGACCATTCGATTCGGTACTACTTGATTGTGATTTTTCCTTTCTTTTCTTTTGGTGATCACAAGTGTTTAATTTTAAGTTCTGTTTTTTGCTTTTTAAAGTAATTGTATTTGATCTTTGTGAAAAATTCTGATCGATTAATTTTTTTTTTTGATCATTGAACCTTTCCGTTTTTTTCAATTTTTTGATTCCATCTTGTTTCTTTTTTGAATCTAATTGTGGATTTTTGGTTCTCTTTTTTTCATTTGTTTGAAGAGTGGCCCTTGGATTTTGAAGATCACGATTTAAATTCCTTTCTCGAGATTTTTTTGAATTGGCTTTTTTTTGTTCGAAGATTGTTTCTCTTGTTTTTGATAAATTTCTTTCTGTTTGCTTTGCTTTTCTCCTTTGAGTGCTGCCTTTTTTTGAATCGAGATAGTTTTCGATCCACTTCTCAACCGTTTTGTACTTTGACGATGAGGTACAGCTTATTATTGCTTCACTTTTTGGGAATAATTGTAATTTGATCTGTTTTTCAGTGCCGTTATCAATCTTTTCAATTAAGAACACATTATTGAAAAAACAAGGTAAGGGATCATAAAAAAGTTGATTTTTTATTGTTATGCTTTGAAAAAAGAAAATGAAAGATCATACAATCGAATCTATGTTTTTGATCTTGAGAAATTCTATTTCCCCTGATCTGCTTTCTAATAAAAGTTTACCTTTTGTTGTTTTAAAAATCTTGAATTCTTTTTCAACATGATCTCGGTTCACTTTTATTATGATTTTTTCCTTTTTGATAATGTTGAGGGGAATTGATTAAAAAAAAAAAAATTAAATACATTGAATTGAAAAAATAAGAAGTGAGTGAACTGTTTACCATATTAAGAGTCAGTGTTTTTTTGTATTGATTATTCACCAGTTTAAAAAAAATGATTTTATAAAGTTGATTGAAAAAGTTTATTTAAATATTTTAAAAAATTTTTAATGGGTATAGCCAATTTTGTTGATTATCTGAAAGTACCAATCAACTTTTATGATAAAACAAAACTTGCTGATTGTTTTTTGGGAAAGAATTTCATTTTTTTAAAAAGTTATTTTTGATATTTCACTTTTATACAACAAAACACACGAGATTTTTCAAATAAAATTCTCAAGTAATATTGAAATCTTGAAAGAGTGATTTTGAAATTTTTCATTAATATAACGACACTTTCCATGATTATGAGAATGAAAAATTGATCCAATAGAACATTTTCTCAAATCTTTTTTTTGAGAGTCGTTGAGATATTTTTCCTAACTTTTACCAAAACCAATTCTTTATTGTCGTTCTTGTAAAACCTAGCCATAAAAGAAAAATATTTGTTCTGTTGAAAAAAGATTAAGGCACCAAAAGAAATTAATTCGTCAAACACAATCATTAAAAAATGTTTCAAAAAAAATTGTCTAATTGTTGATTTCGTATTTTTATTCATCCCTTTTTTTGAAAAAATTAATAACCAATACAAGATCTTTGATCAAAAATTATTTTTTAGGGTATTTATTATTCAAGTTGCAAAAACAAATTTTTCAATTAGATTTTTCACAAATTTATCATCAAATTTGTTAGTAAATTTTTTTTTCACATTTAAGGGAGTAGCGACACCATAAGACATGCTAAAAATTTGAGATGGGTGCGAGCTAAGAGTATTTTATTTTAGTGGCGTGTGATCGTAGATTCTCTAAAAATTTTTTTTAAAAAATTATTTGTTATTTTTTTTTTTAGTAATGAAAAACAATAAAAACAAAGAGAATAAATTGATAAAAAAGTTTTGATTTATTTTTTTTTTATTTCTAGAATATAAACTTTATTCTAAAATTTGGGCACAGTTTAAACAATCGAAAGAATAGCAATATCATACTTTACATTCAATTTGATAATTATTTGCTTTTACACACTATTTCATTTTTTGTTTTGTTTTCATTACGTTTTTTTCGATGTAACAAAATCTGTTTCGTTAGATCTGGAATTATTTTTTCGATGGTTTATAGAATGTTAGTGTTGAGTTTCTTAAATTGAAAAATCCACATAAAATTGGTCCATGGTATCTTAACGTTTGATGGATCAACAATTGTTGGTGAAATTTTAACGAATTTACCAATAAATATTTTGCTCAGCTCGATTCATTATTTTGGGCATATATGGGTTTTGATTTTTTTGTTTTATATTGTTTTCTTTTATTTGGATGAAAATGATTACTTATAAAAACATTAATTCTATGTCATTTAAATGTGGTTTTATATTAAGTTTGGAAAAATATAATAAATTGAGTTTTTGTTTTCCCATTTTTGATTTTAGATGTGGACAAATATTTAGAATGGGGTTCAGTTTTTTTTTTTTTGGGGGGTGGTAATTTTAGATTCTTATAATAAAATTTATATCTAATTTGTGGTTTAAATTTTGATAAAATATAATTACATTCATTTCTCCAATTTCACCAAATCCAACTATTTGAAATCCTAACCAGAAATGTTATGGGATAATTATGATTTTTTGGAATCCTTCTGGCTATTTAAGACCCATTCATATTTACTTTCGTTTTTCTCTCAATTGTAATGTCATTGTTCTTTTTAAGCAAAATCCATTAATCCGAAATGTCACTAATTAAAAAATATTTCTAATTACTTTTTGTTGTCATGATTAAAAATATTCAATAATGATGAAAAAAAAAAATAAAATAATAAAAATTAAATGTCACAATAGAATGTTGAGATAAGGATAAAAGATAATTTATCCAACATTCAAAAAACTATTTTAAGCAATTCAAATCAACATTCTATTGGGGCAATTTCTTTGTGACTTTGAAAAAAAAAATTTAAAAATCTAATGAACCAAGTACTTTAAATAATAAAAATAAATGAGTTACAGCCCGAGTAAAAAAATTTATTTTCTGATCCTATTTAAAATTGCAAAAAAGTAAAAAAATTTTGTTTACTGTGGCTACTCCCTTAAGGGTGTTGTATTTTGTAAAAATAAAATTAAATCTTTTCGAGATCTTGAAAATTATTTTTTGTAATTTGTGTTTCAAATTATGAAATGGATGAATTTGACTCCATCTAAACAATTTATTAGCTTGAGTCTCTTTTTTGAAATCGGGATTTCACATGTTCTCAATATAAAACGAAAAAAAGAAACCTATTATTTTGTTTAAAAATTAAGTTAATTCTTGAAAATCACAAAGCATATTTCTCGTTATGTCATGGAAAGCATTGATTTAGAAAGAAAATTTTTTATTTTTTATTATTTTTAATTATTAAAATTTCATATAAATATCAACCTATAAAACTTATTGAAGTATATGTGGTTTAATAAATGAATAGTTGATAAAAGTTTAACAAAAGATTCTTAATTAAATTTAGATCTATTAAAAAAAATTGTTTTTTTTCTTTAAGGTTTGAGAAAAGTTGTATTCTTGTTTTCAAAAAATGAAAAAAAATTGGAAAAAAAAATTTTCAATTTTGAAAATTTGATTAACCAATTGTTTGGTCTTACTCACAAGTATGTTTATCTAAATTTAAATTAATTTTGTCAGAAAAAAAATTGATTTTGAATTGTCGGGATAGAATCACTTAATTCACAATATCCTGAAATTTTTATTTTGAATTATTGAATTTCATCTTAGAACAAAAACACAATTTCAAAGGACAATTTTTAAATGGCTTTTAAACTTTAATTATTATAACTGTCCTTCGTAAAAAAATACAATTATTAATTAATCTGTTGAATATATCAATTTTTTGGTTAACCAAAAGTTTTATCTCAAAAAGATATAAAATATTTATACAAATATTGAAGGTCGTAAAGACTTGTTATAGTATAAAAATGTTGAAAATGAAATAAAACGGATTAAAAATATTTAAAATGTGAGAAATAAAATGAATTTGATGTTTTTTATTTTTTATAAAAAATGGAAAAAAAAAATTATCTCTTTCGGACAAAATATCTTTTTTGGGTTTCTTGTTGATCAGAATTTTTTGACACTTCGAATCTACAAAATATGTATATATAGAATATTACAATAACATTTTTAAAAATTTTTCCTTGTTGTCATTGAAAACTGGACGATTCAGTAATATTTTGAAGATTTGATCAAGAACGCTATTGTTTTTTATTGATATTTTCTCTAACAAAATCAAAGAACAAAGTTTTATCAAAATTAAACCATATTAAAGAATTTCGAAAACTATCAAAGTAGGTTCATAATATCAATTAAAATTGGACTAAAAATATTGTAAAATAATTTATCATAGTGAAAAAAATCGCAGACATGAAAATAATCCCTGTCAAGTTTTGTAATTGAGAATATTAGGAAAAATTTTGAATAATTACAAATATTTATTAAATTCCTAAATAAAAATTTAGGAATTCGGGCAAATAAGAGGGGTCAATAACTCCTCCCTTAAATAATAAAAAAAAAAATAATTACAAACATTTTAAAATAAATCCTTTTTATAAATAACCAATTTTTTTATGAACCTGATAATACACCTGCCTAAAGTTCCTTAAAGCGGGGGTATCTATAGAATACCAAAATAATTGTTTGATAACCAAAAGTAGATCTACAATTTTTGAAAAACAATCGAGTTTTATTGAGGTTTGCTAGAGTTTGGAAAATGATATTTTTATTCTTATTTTTTGATTGATTGAATGCTATTTTGAACATGTGTAATTAAAGTTATCATAATTCTCATAAGTAGGTGCTGGTATAATTTTGTAAAGTTTGATCCTAAAAAAAAAAAAATTTTTTGATTTTAAATCGAATCCTTTTACCCAACATTTTCCTAATAATCAAAATAAAAAAATTTTCCGCTATTTTTTTAATGTCTGGTATTTTTTTCACTACTAACCTTTAAAAAAAGGAACATATATTTTAAAAAAAAATTTAAGGAGTAAAAAAATAAAAAAGAAAAAATAATGAGTTTCTCAAAACAGAAAAAAAATAAATAAAAAACGATTAATGATAAAATGAATTAATTTTAAAACTTAAAAATTGTTGTTTCTCTTATTTATTTTTTTTTTTTTTATAAAAAAATAAAGGACTAATAAATAATATTAGATAATAGGAAATAACAAGTAAAAATAGTCTGATATTTTTTTACTAATTAATAAATCAAATTATAATTATTTCTCTGGATATAAATTAAGAATTAATTCCACGAACTAAAAGAATAAAAAAAGTGTTCATAAAAAATAAATTTAATGAAGTTTTTTTACCCAATTAAAGACATTAAACCAATTATTGCTTGACTGTGCAATGAAATTTTTACCAGAGCGAATGAAATATTCTGTAAGTGGCTGGCCAAGAATGTCATGAACAAAATCACTTTTCTCAAGAATTTTGTTTGTTTCTTTAAAGCTTTGTGGTAAAAGCGAAATATTATGATTTTTAAAGTCCTGTGCAGAGACTTCATGAATATCCTTTGCGGTGTTAGGTGGGCATTCAAGTTTTTCTTCGATTCCTTTTAAGCCTGCTCCTAAGATCATTGCACAAAGTAAATGTGTGGATCCTGAAAGGTCACCTGCTCTAAATTCGACACGTGTTGATTTTTCGCTTCCTTTACCAATTTTTGGAATTCTTACTAATGCAGATCGATTGGAATAATCCCATGTTGAATAAACAGGGGTTTCAAATCCTGGTGTTAATCTAACAAATGTCTATGTTAAATAAAAATTAAAAATAATAAAAAGAAAAATTAAAAATATAAATTAAAAATCATAAATTAAAAATCGATAATAAAAAATAAAAATTAGTGTGTTTATTTTGAAATTGGAGCATCATGATTTTTTATTTTCAAAAATTAGATTTTTGACTGATTTTATCATTAAAAAAATAAAATGTCTGTGAGTTTTAAAAATAAAACGATTATTATTATTTTTAACAAGTTAAATCTTCTGTAACTTTTGTATTTTTCCATTTTATTTTTTTGGGTGTTGTGTATTTTTTATAACAATTATTTGATCAGTAAAAGTAATTGATTTCTGTTTAGTTTGTACGAGAACTTTAGAAAAATAAAAATCTTTCAAAAAATTATAATCATACATTTACTTTTTATACAGTTTCTGTGACTTCCTTTCTTTGAGTATTTAACTTTTAGGTCAATAAAAAAACAATTCAAAATTATTTTCCTTTTCAAATTTTAGTCACTTTTAATTTTTAAGAATTGTTTTTTTTTTTTTGTTTTCCTTTCAAACCAAATTTACAAATACACATTTTGTTTTTGTGATTCTTTTCTGAGAAATTAAACAGCCGATAACAAACAGGTTGTGCCTTGGATCAATTTACTATTAATTATAAAAGAAAAAGATCAAAATTTTCATTCAGATTAGCAAAATAAACACATTTCAAGAATTGAAACAAATCATCAAAAGCCAATTCTATAAGAGAAAATTAATAATTTAGGCTTGTTTACAGAATTTAAAAAATTTGAAATTTTAGATGATTTATTAAAAATCTTTTTTTGGAAAACTAAATGAAAATTTTGTTCCATTTATTTTGCAACAGATAGTGTTTTCAATGAAAAAAAGTAAAATAAAAAAAAAATTTGATGCTCAAATCTAAAGGAAACAAGAATATAAAACAAAATTCAACTTACTTGTGGATGACGTGCAAATACAGAGGTAATTTCATGTGAGTATTTTAACATACCACCAATAAATTGAAGTGCAAGTGGAGAAAGTGGTCCCCCTTTTTTATACATCAAATTTTCTTTTGTATACAAATCTCTGATCAGGATGTGCTGATGAAGACCATTTCCAGCAAGATTTGGGATAGGTTTTGGTAAATAATCAACATACCAATTATATTTGGCTGCAATCATCTTGGATAAAAAGACTGCAAGTAATGTATTATCACAATTTCTAAGAACTGGTGTAAGTTGGAGTTCTATTTCGTTTTGTCCTGGTCCACACTCATGGTGAATTCTTTTTACCTTTTTTTAATTGTAGAAAAAGAAACGAATTTAAATAGATTGTCAAAAAGAAATGAGGTTTAATAACAAAATTATCTTCAAAAAAAAAAAAAAAAAAAAAAAAAAAAAAAAAAAAAAAGTTGAAAAAAAAAAAAAAATCAAAAAATTACTTTAATATCTGCAGCTTCAAAAATTGAACCAAGTTCATGTCTGTAATGGATACCTTTATCTTTTGGAGGGAGATCAAGATAGCCAGCAGTGTCAATTGGTTTTTTTGTTTTGTGGTCAAAAGTATACCATTCCAATTCGGAAAACATTGTACAGTCAAGGCCCATCTTTTCTGCACGCTTGACAACCTTTTGCAAAATTCCTCTTGGATCATTTGGATGTTTGCCGCCATCTTGATCAACATGACAATAAAACATTCCGATTTCTTCACCATCAAGAATAAATCTACGAAAGGTATGCTTTTTAGTCGAAAAGAGAAAAAGATTTAAAAAAAGAAGAGGGATAATTAGCGGAAAAAAAAATAATAAAAAAAAAAAAATCAAAAAGGATTTTTTCTTCAAAACAAAAGCCAATAAAAAAAAAACAATAAAAAATAAAAAAAAAGTATGGAATTTGTAAAAAGGTACCTTTTCTGGCATAAGCAACATATCAGATTTTTCTACTGTCTGAAACCCTGGTACAGAAGATCCATCAACACCTAACCCACCTTCAATAATTTTTAATGTATTTTCGATTGATTCTTCCATCATGTGTGGGTTTCCGAGTGGATCACTAAAATGGAATTGAATGAATCGTAAACCTTCAAGGTTTGGTTCGCCGTTTTCTAAAAAGCTTGGTTGTTCGGTTTTAAAAGACATTTGATTTTGTTTGAAAAAAGGATAAAAATAAATAAATATTTGTTTTTCTTTTCGTGACAATTTGATTTTTCAAACCGTTAGATTTTTTAATTGAATATTTTAATCAGAAAATGGGTTCAAATGAAAGAACAAGATCTCATTCATTTGCTTTCACAAAAGAAAATAATTTTGGTTGAATAATGATATTAGTAAATTGAAAAGTAGCAAATAACATTCTAAAGTATTCAACTTTCAATTTCTCTTGAAAAATCCCAATTTTTTTTGATTATTGTGAGGATGGATTTTTTGGAGCATTTTATTCTTTGCAAATATTTTGATTGTCTCCAATTGAAATAAAAAAGAAATTACTGTTCAGGGTAGAAAAGATCAGGCTGTTTTAAAAGATACTCAGTACTTATTGTTTGATACATTTGTCGATTAATAAAAATGACAAATTTATTAATTATTTTTGAAAGAAATAGACTTTTATGAGTTCGTCTTAAACAAATAAACACCACCAAGATCTAGAGTTGTTTTTTTTTAGATAAATTTCTCCTTAGTTGATAATATATCTGTTTTTTTTGGATTTATTTTTTAGTGGTGAGTCTTTCTAATTATAAATAATTTTTACTTTTTTCACAAACCCACAAGTGTTCAACATTCCCCAATTGTTTCTATGAGAACATTTTTTTGATTTCGGACCTTTAAATCACTTGTTACTTTTTATTTTTCAGATCGAATGGGTCTGATTAATTATGAGTGATCAAAAAAATGTAAATCTTTACATAAATTCCATTTTTCAAATTTAAAAAATCTACTTTTTATCTTCTTGTTCGAGACAACATTTAATTCCCTACAAAATAGTATACCTAGGTTCAAAGAGGATATTAATATTAACTCCTTGTTATTTTAAGTAAATTTTAAATTAGGAAAGGGATTTGTTTAAAATTTTTTGTAATTTTTACTTTTTTTCGAAAATTAGTTTCTTTCTGTATATTATTACACCAAACCAAAGATCCAATTATTTCAAAACTTTAAAAATACCACCTTTCAGATCAATTCGAACAATGAGTAAAAATTTGAAATATATTTTCCATTTACACAATTGTGACTAAATATGAATTTACCCTTTTTTGAGAAATCTAATTATGAATCAAGTTTTACTTGGGTTATCCATCTATTGTGTCATGTAGATTTTGAAAATCCGCATTATAACAATTAATGACCCCCCCCCCTCTCTCAATTAGTAATGTAGATTTGAAGTTATTGGAACCTAACCATTATTTTATCACACCTATATTATAAACAAATATTTATTTTCTTTTTTCCTTTTTTATAAAGTGTAAATTCATTTTACCTCAGGTAAAGGTATTTTTTCTAAATAGCCTTGAAATTTGAAACAACCTTAGCATAATTACTATAAGATACTAACCTCTATTAAAAATTTTATTCTATATTTAATCCAGATTGTGAAAATTTTGTACTAATTACTTAGATTGGAAAATCCCTGTTTATTTTCAATATATAACTTATTTCTAGATAAGGATCTCTCATTTAGAAATTGGTCAAAAAAAAAAAATAATAGAAACTACAGTGGTGTAAATAACCCGTGTTGACAACCTTTAATCCATTACTAAAATTTAACTCGTGTTTTTTTTTTTCAGACTTGGGTATTTGAAGAATAGAAGACACATATATATTCTTGGCTCGGATTTAAATTAACTTTAGAGGTTAGATCTTTGATTAGTCAAAATGACTCAATAATATTAAATTTTTTTGTTACAAAAATTTCGTCATATTTTCAAAATTTCTTGAGATTAAACGATTTTTTTATAAAAATTCAAAAAATGAAATTTTGCTCATTTTTTTGTGAAAAAAAATCACTTTTTAGTCTTTCCATATCTTCATAATTATTTTTTAAAATTTATGTAAAGAACCCAATTTCTTGTTTATATACTGTTTCCACCACATTCATTGTTTTCTTTTATTTCTAGAGTCAGTCAATATTTTTTGCAGGAGTTAAAATTTAGTACTGGATTAAAATTAAAAACACGGGTTATTTACACCACTGTAGTCCCTTAAGGTTTACAATCCATGGAATTTGAAAATGGAATATCTTGGGCTGGGTGTAGTGATTAGTTAATTTGGTTCTTATATGATATATCTTAAACATGGTATGGGTTTTAATAGTGGTTCAAAATGGCAATTATTGACATTTTTATAATTTTTTTTTCCGAAATCTGAATTGAAGAATGTAAAACTAAGAGCTTGAAGGTAAGTTATAAAAAAAGAATAATCGTTGTGCAAAAAAAGCGAAACTGGAAAAAAAGCGAAACACGCTTTTTAATTACGAACCTTACTAAAAATTCAAAGTAAGATCAATAAAAAAAAGAATAAATAAATAGATAAAGATAAAATGAAGTATTCGCCACAATAATAGTTTTTTTAATACTATCTTTTAGTATGTTTTTTTTCTTTGATTGATCAATTATTAAAAATTTGTTCAAAAAATTGATTATTTTTGGGATCTCCAAAATCACATCAACAATTTCGATAGATCAAGTAGATTTAAATTGTATTTGTTGGGCTGATTGAAAATAATATAATGGGTTATTATTTGAAGTTAATTGGTTTCTTCTTTTTATTGATTTTACTTTTCATTTTCAGTAATCTTCTTAATTAAAACTGCGTTTCACCTTTTTTCCCCATTTCACTTTTTTTCCACAACAGTCAATTTTGATTTTTAGGTCGTAGTTAAGGGACTAGTAAACTAAAAAAAATCTTCAAGTAAATTTACTAACAAATTAAAAAAAATTTTACCGTGTCTTGAAATTGAAAAATAAAGTAAAAATTTGATAACCACAAAACATGGCTTACGTTTAATAATATTTTCAGAAATGAATTATTGTTTTTAAAAGACTGATCCATTTTTCTCATTTTTGAAAAGTTCAAAATTCAACATATTTCCAAATTATTTAAAAAAAAATATTTTCTTTGAAAGAAGATTGAAATCTTATTGCCTGTAAAGCAAGTGTACAAAAATACACTTTAAAAACGAAACCACTAAGTTCTAAAATAACTAAGTTTAAAAAATCTACTTAATCTCAAAAAAAATAAAATAATTATTTTAAACTTGTAAAAAATATAATTTTTTGATTCAAAGAACAGACCAAATCTATTTTTTCTAATGATTAAATAAAAAAATCTGAAGAAAAAGAACCAAAGAATCGAATTAAAAATCCCCCCGAAATACTTTTTTAAAACCTGAAAAATTCAACTTATTATCCGAAGAAATACTTTTTAATTTGATTATTTATAATTAATAATTATAAACCCAATCTTAATTATTCCAGTGAGTTATTAACAGCCCAATGATTAAATTTATCAAATAGGTTTTACATTTATTTCTCAATTTTTTCAAGATTTTGCAACAAATAAAACAATTCAAATGCATATATCTAATAATAAAAAAAATAATAGATATTATGAAATACCTTATTTTAATACAAATAGTTCCTTGTTTATACCCTATATATTTGAAAAAGTATATTAACAAGTCTTTTAAATTTCAAGAAATTGAATAAATATTTCTGAATAAAATAAATGTTCAAATTTTTTAGATCTTCAAGGATACAATATTTGATTCATTTTTTATGTATTTTTAAAATAAGATTAAAAGACACAACTTTACTTGTTCATAAAGACTCTCAGAAATTACTCAAAGTGATATTTCTTCAAAAATTAAATTTTTTGTAAATTTTTATTTTTCTAATTTGATCCAAAAACCTAACAAAAAAGGATCCAGATCTTTTGACTGAAAATTCCATTGGAAAAATGAAATCTTTTAAAAATGATTATTCATTTCTCTAAAGTTGACAAACGAAGTTTCTTATTGGCTTTAATTGTATCCTTATGTAAATAATTACTCTATTACCTTTGGGAAAAAAAATAAATAAGAGTTACTAGTCCCTTAAAAAATTTGATTTACTATTTTACTAATTAACTAAATGAAAAAAATTATTTTTTAAAAGATCCAAATAAAACCAAACCTAATTAAAAAGTTCAATCAAAAACTGACAAAGTATTTTTTTTTAGATATTGTTTCCCGATATATAATTGTTACCCTCTTGAATTTGGATTGTGGAAAAAAAAAACAATAAATTGCCAAAAATTTCCATTTTGAATAACTATTAAAACCCATACCAAGAACCAAATCCATCAGATAAGAACCATATTAACAAGTTACTTCGCAGAACTCAAGATAACCCATTTTCAAATTTCAGGGATTGTAAACCTTAAAGGAATTTACCTTTTTTAACAACTTTATCAAAACATTTTTCTTGATTCTCTCATATTTTTTTTTTATTTACTCTCACTAACAAAATGGTATTCTGGCCAAAGACAAAAAGAACCTTCTGTAGAAAATGTAAAAAACATACCGTTCATAAAGTTGGTACAGCTAAAAAAGGAAAAGAGTCCAGCCTTTCTCAAGGAAGAAGAAGGTATGATCGAAAACAAAGTGGTCATGGTGGTCAAACAAAACCAATTTTCCATAAAAAGGTTTGTTTAGTTTTATTTTTTTATTAATTTTAGTTTCTTTGCTTTTTATTAAATTTTTTTTTGTCATTGTTCTAACAAATAAAAAACACAAAAATTTTATTCGCCCGTCACCTAAAAAAAAATCCAATTAATTTATTAATCTTGATCAAAGGTTAAACAAACAAAAAAAATTGTTGCCAAATTAACTTGCTCAAAATGTAAACAAGTCAGGGTGTCGTGTGTACGAAGATGTAAAAGATTTGAAATTGCTGATTCGAAAGGAAAAAAGAATGAACCAACATGGTAATGAAAGAAAAAAAAAAAAAAAAAACAATAAAAAAAAATTCTTTTTTGTTGTTTGATCCACACAATATTTTCCAAAAAATCCATCAAGTGTTTACTTGGAAAAATTTAATAAATACTAGACAATTATTTTAAAGCATTATGTTTGTTTTTTTTTTCAAATATTTCTTCTTCTCTTTCGATCATCAGATCGATAATTTCTGCATTTTGTTTTTTTTTTATTTATCACTTTTAACAAATTTATGACAAAAAGAACAAACGAACGATCGATCGATCGATAATCATTTTAAGAGTTTACTTAAATTTAAAATATGTATGCTAAATTGATTTTATTTTGATCAAGGGTCCAAATAAGTTTTTTACTCAAAAGAATTCTAGGGTTGTACATGGACTGTTTTTAAGGGGGATCCATTTTTCTCATTTTTTGAAAAAGATTAAAATCCAACCTATTTCCAAATTACCATTGTGGAAAAAAAGTGAAACACGGTTTTTAATTGGGAAAATTAAGAGAACCTAAAAATTCAAAGTAAGATCAATTAATAAAAGAATAAATAAATAAATAAATAAAGACCAAATTAAGTATTCGCCACAATAACAGTTTTTTTAATACTATCTTTTGGTACACATGACTACAAATATATATGAAATCATTGAAATTTCATTTAAATTTCATATAATTTCATTTTTTTTTTTTTTGGAAATAAATTTCGTTTAATATTCATTAAAATTTCAATTGAATTTCCTTTGATGAAATATGACAAAAAATACAAGAATTTTTCTTTAAAAATTCCATAAAATTTCAACATAATTTCAAGTATATAAATTCAAATGAAAAATGTATGAAAATTTATGTACAAGGAAAAATATAAATATAATTACAAGTTTTTTTTAAACAAATTTTTAATAAAATATTAGAAAAAAATAATAAAAAAAAAATAGAGCTCAAAATGAATTTTAAATATGTGTTTATATTAAATTAAATCTATAAAAATTTGAAAGCTGAATATAAAAAAAAACGGAGAAAAGATATAATTTTTATTTTATTTTGTAAGATTATTTGATTTTTTTAATATATATATTCTGATATTTTATTTAATTTGTTTTTGTTATAAGATAAAAAAGAAGGAACATGAGGAATAAATAATTCATTTATTGAATAGTAATCCTCAAATTGAGTAATTTTATTTTGAAAGTGTTTGACAACATGAACTATTTGTTTTATTTCAGTACAATCGATTAAATGAAGATTAGAATTTAAATAAAAAATATTCTTTTTATCAACTTGAGTGTAATATCTAACTACAATAAATGGCTTTGATTTAATTTCAGAATCTAAAAATAAAAATTTGATTATTTTGACATATTTTTTTATTTCTTAATTGAGCATCGTGTTTTAAAAGATATTTATGTTTATTAATTATTATAGACTTTGATTCAAAAGGATATTTATTTCTTTGAAATTTTATTTCTTCAATATCAAACTTATGCCATTTTGTTCGAAATTTTTTTGGATTCCCACTAGATTTATCAGTTTTTCGAATATATATTTTGAAATATTGAAGATATTTTTTGAAAATTTCTTTTTTTGAATAATAGAATATTGTGTTTTTTTTGATTTTTGTGAAGTTGGCCATATTTTGGTTTGAACCATTGATGATATTTTTCTAAAGCGAAAAAAAGTGTATTCATCCCCCCATTATTTTTTATCGAAGTTTCTAAATGATGTGCAAAAATATGTAAGTTTGATATACGATCACAATTTTGATCTGAACATGTTTTGTAACATTTAATAAAATTAACTATATATTTATGTAGATTTTCATTTATTTTTTTACTTCTTGTTGGTTGATAAAGATTTTTAATTAAATATGAACTTATATATAAAAAATTTAGAAATTTTTTTTTCAACTAAATCAACAACACAAATCAAACTAAATTGAATCAACAATTGGATATCAATAGAAGCAAGATGATTTTTTTCCAAAAGGTTTATAAATTCTTTTTAACCCTTTTGGAATTTTAATTTTTTATATCTTTTATTTGCTAGAATTATATGATTTCTGGACATTCCACGACACATTATTTTAAAAATATTTTTGATTAAACCTTCAAGAAGGAGATGAAACCAACAAATTGGGAAATGAGAAGTTGACGTTGGATCCAGTTTTAATTCATTTATCCAAATATTTCCTAGTTGAAATTTGATTCCAGTTTCCTTTTTTTTTTTTAATTTTACGAAGAGTATATATTTATAAATTATGAAAATAAGATTCATTCAATTCCTCTTGAATTTTGATTATATCTTTTCTCTCCCTTTTTTTATATTGAAAATCCCCATTTGAGTAATTTTGATCACCTAATTCTGATTTGCAGAATGAACATGAATTTAAAGCACCTGGCTGTAGCATACCTTTTGCTGGAAAAGATTCTCTTGTGTCACCCACAAAACATGAAACAACACCTTGTATTTTTTTACCTCCTAAATAAATTCCATTTCTTAATTTTTTCTAGATCTTTCACTAAAGGAAAGTTTTTTTAGAATATCGTTTATTCGAGTTTTTGCGGGTAAAAGTGAAATCAAAAAAAATGGTTTGTTCTTTTAACCTCCAAGTATATTCCAAATTATCAATAAACATATATAATCCACCAAGTGAAAACGATTCTGTACATTTAAAATCATCATAATAAAAACCAATTAGAAACAAAAGATCAGGATCAATTTTTTGGAATTTTGTTAATTTTTTTCATCAAACGCCGGAAAACTTGAAAAACGCGAAGGGAAAAAACCCTCATTTGTTACTAAATTTTCTATTTCTTCATTTTTTTTTGAAAGATAAATGCTTAATTATATCCGAGTGAACGACCATATTTATCCATGTAATTGGTGAAAAATATTTTGTTTGAATTTTATCTTCAAGTAATATGAGTTTTCCAGATTTCTCAATATATTTTTTTGAAATAAGATTAATATCTTTCGGATGCTGTATATTGATTAATTGATTGATCTTTTTCTTGAGTGTTCGCATTGTTTTGGGAAGTCTTTCCCCCCCTTTTGGATAAAAAAATTTCTCTATAAAATGTAAAATTTTCTCTGCCTGTGCTGAAGAAATTTTTGATTCTAAATATAGAATATAAAATTCTATCCACATTTCATCAAATTCATTAATAAATCTGTCAAAATTTGGCAGTGGTTGTTCATTTTTAATATTATTTTGTGTGGGTAATTCTAAAATATTAAGTTAATTCATGAGTAAAAAAAAATGATAATATATTTTTTATATATAAATTTAATAAAAAATTAAAAAAATTATTCTCTAAATTTTTCATTGAACTTTAAAAATTTTCAAAACTTTTTGAAAATTAATTTTCTAAAAAATTGAAATAAAATCTAATTAAAAAAATCCCAATTTTTAAATATAGTGAATTATTCTTTATATTTTAGTGGTAGTACGTTTAGGTATAATTTTGTATGACGCGAGTTCGAATCCAAGTTAAGAAAGAAAATTTTTGAAAAATGATTGGTCCCTCTCCTCTGAATTCTGCCCTCGGATGAACTATTTGGAGCAAACCATTTCGAAAATTGATTTTTTAGTTGGCCTCTAAACGCAAATCAGACCTCAGACCGAAGGAGGACCTCACGGTTGATTTGTAGTTAAGCCAATCCAAAATCAATTCAAAAATTTTTTTTCTTTTTCTTTTCTTTTTCTCAAACTTTTTTTTTTGTTTTATGTTATTTAATTTTGTTTTTTCTTTTCTTATTTATCTCATCTTTTTCTTTCTTTTAATGAAAAAAAATCAAAAAAAAAAAATTAAAAAAAAAATAAATAAATAATAAAATCAAAAAACCTTACGATTATCTTTATTATGATGAATTATGTCTTCCAATCCACGTGAATTAATGAAATTATTTGAAGTGTTTATTTCTCCTTCTTCTATAAATTCTGTTTCTCCCCCATCTTCATTTTCTTTTTCTTTTTCTTTTTCCTTTTCTTTTTCTTTTTTGTCGATTTGTTCTTGTATATATTCTACTCTATTTCCTTTTTCTTTTCTCTTTTCTTACAGTTTTGTAAAAATTTACATGATAACAAGAAATGTGTTTATCAAGTGAATTTTTTGTACGGAATAATTTCCCACACTGTAAACAATTATAGTGTATATGAAACATCAACTAATGTTGGTGAAATAATAAAAAAAATGATTTGAAGTTTCATTTTTTTATCTTTTTTATTTTTATTTATTTATTTATTCTTTTTTTTTTCTTTTTTTTTTTTTTTTTTTTTTTTATTAATATGATTACAAATAAAGAAAAGTACATTTCAATCATTAAAATTACAAAGAACTTAATGGAAGCAATTTTTAAAAAATTCGATGTTTCTTATGATGGTAAGTTTCATGAACGCAGAAGAAAAATCCAAGAATTATGTAACCAACCCAAATGGAACCAAGTGTATGATGAACTAGTTAACGAAGGATTGTGGGACCCAAGCTATGTTCAAAGAAGAAGAAAAAATGGTTTTTTTTTTTTTTTCCCTTTTCTTTCTTCAATTTTTTTTTATTTTAAATTCTTTTTTTTTTTTTACATTAAAAGAAAAAAAAAATAATAATGAATCATCAACCACAGAATGGATTCCCTTTTCGAACGGAGAACATATATTTGAAGAAAATTATATAAAAAGTAAATTTTAATTTTTTTTTCTTTTTCTTTTAATTTTTTTTTCTTTTTCTTTTAATATTTTTTTCTTTTTTTTTATTAATTTTTTCTTTTTTTTTAATATTCTTTTTAATATTAATATTAGATTCACAGCTAAAAAGAAAACGAATCCCTGAAAAAACAAATTCAAATCAATTCTCAAAAAATAAAAAGAAATCGGAATTAGAAAATGAAAAAGAGAAGGAGAATTTAAAAGAGAAGGAAATTGAAATTGAAATTGAAATTGAAAAAGAGCCCGAAAAAGTGAAGAAAATAAAAAACAAAAATTCTGAAATAAAAAACGAAGAATTACATATGCTAATTTTTTCTTTTTTCTTCTTCTTTTTTTTTTCTCTTTTTTTTTCTTTTTTTGATTTTCTTTTTTTGCAAATTATTTCTCACTCTATTTCGATTTTACTATTAACTTTAAGATATAATTGTTAATTTAATAAAAAATATTATCAAGAAAATTGACCATTTAGAAGAAAATCAAACAAACATGATGAAATTAGTAGAGTCTCAAATGAAAACAAACGAACAAACAAAGACTAATCTGAAGAAAACAACAATAGATTTTATTTTTGAAGAAAACCTCAAATTAGCAGCATATCGTAGTACAACAAGGATGATAGTTAGCAAAATTTTAATATTAAAGGCAAAAGATAGCTTTAATCAAGTAAGATATCCGGGAAGGGATGAAGCATCACGAGTTGCGAAAAAATGTAATTCTTTACTTTCTAAACAAAAAAGTACAGTCAGTTTCACTTTTAAGGCACAAACTTTCAACGAAATTTAAGGCACAATAAAAATCTCAAATTAAGGTACAAAATTTGGAATTTTTTTTTTTACAATTTATTTTTACTAGAATTTGAATTTTGTGCTTTAATTTGAGATTTTTGTTGTGCCTTAAATTTCGTTGAAAGTTTGTGCCTTAAAAGTGAAACTGACTGTACTTTAATGAATTTTATATTTCAAAAAAAAATTAATAATTTTGGACCTGAAAATTCTGAACAACGAAAAAAATTTATTACAAACATAGAAGAAAAGAAAATTTATCAACCCATTTTCAATATTATGACTAAAAAAAATCGAGATATTTTGATTAATAAATGGATTTCTGATTATTACTAAATTATTAGTAAATCAATCTTTTTTTTTTATTATTTTTTTTTTTCACTTTATTTTTTATCTAATTACTGATATTTTTCTCATAACTAAAAATTTTTTCAATAAAAATCATTTTTTTAATAATTTTTCATTTATTTTTCTTTAATTTTTCATAAAATTTTCAACCTTTTTCATTTATTTTTCAATTAACAATTTCCTTTGATTTTCCTGGTAACTTCCATTGACTATTTCAAGGAAATTTCAATAATTTTCATTAAATATTTCAATTAAATTTCAATTTTTTTTCAATTTTTTTTCAATAAGATTTCATTAAAAAATAACCAAAAATTCCACAAAAATTTGTTGTCATGTGTATGGGTTTTTCTTTGATTGATTGATTATTTTCAATTAATCCAACAAATACAATTTAAATCTACCTGATTTATGGAAATTATTGGTGTGGTTTTGGAGATCCCAAAAATAGTCAATTTTTTGAACAAATTTTTAATAATATAATGGGTTATTATTTGAAGTTAATTGGTTTCTTCTTTTTATTGATTTTACTTTCCATTTTCAGGTTCTATTAATGTTCTCAATTAAAAACCGTGTTTCACTTTTTTTCCAAAATGGTTATTTCAAAAAAAATTATTTACTTCAATGAAAATAGAAACATTAGTCTATTTGTAGCAAGTACAAACCAATACTTTCACTTTAAAAATAAAAAGTTTCTGAATTGAAATAACTCATGAATCACTAAAATCATTGCTTTAATAGAGTAGGCACATTTTACCAATTTTGAGTCCCTCGGCTGATTAGGATTTGTTTCATTAAAACAATTTCTTTTCATAAACAAATTAATGTTTAATAAATCGCGGGCTGTAATTTATCCTTGTGTAATATATTTAAATACCAATAGAAAAAAAAAACAATATAAAAAAAATGAAAAATTTGAGATTGAAAAAATAAATAAAAAAACAGTTATTTATTGTTTTTTTCTGTAATATTTAAAAGAATTACTTCTTCTTTACTCAATTTTATTTTTAATTCTTCAGGGAAAAATTTTTGAGAAAAAATTTATCTGTTAATTTCCGAAGAAATTGGAAAATGAATTTTCAGTTCAATTTTTATCTGATTCTAGTTTAGGTTTTTGAAAATAGGATATTTTTTAAATTCCTCTTCAGAAATATTATTTATTGAATGTATTTGTTTGATTTTTAGATTATTTATTTTTGCATTAATTTTAAAAACCAAAATAATTAGGAATCTAACTTTAAAATTTTTCATCATATTTTCTTTTTCTTTGGGTTGAATCTTGTGTAACTGTTTTTTGATTCTGAGAATTCAACCCCGTTATTTTAATTTTTGAAACTGTAAACTTTTTTTTGGCTTTTTTTGATCAAAATGTTAGAAAATTCTATTTTGGTAAAGAAAGTAAGTACATTTTACCATTTTGAAAAATTTTAATTGTGTAAACATTACTAAAAAATGATTTTTTTTTGAGTGCCATGAGATATTGAAACTTTGAAACCAACTATCATCTATTGATCTATTTGTGAAAAGAAAGCGAACCCAAAGTAATTCAAAGCCGGATCTTTCATTTTTCGATTTATTTTTTTTGATTAAATTTTTTGGTTTATTACATTATATTTTGGATCCAGAAATGTATTTATCGGAATGGTTGAAATTAATCAAAGAGTAAACCAAAAAAATCGACCCGAAAAGACATGTATTTGAAACAAATATTTTGTTTTCGAGGACCAAACACGAACGATCACCTTTTCAGATAAATTTGTTGAAATCCAGATTGAAAAAAAAAAAAAAAATTGACCAAAGCCTATTTTCCAAGATTTTACTTCTTTTTCTTTTTAATTTTTATTATTCCAACCAATTTATAACCTTGAATTTCTTCACCCATTACTATTTATTACTATTTTACAAAACATTTTTTTTACAAATTTGCTTCTAAAATTCAATTTTCAAATATTTTTATCAAACAAAACCAAAATAAATAACACTATTTTAAAAATTAAAATAAAGGAGTTGAATTCTCGAAATCAAAAAACAATTACAAAAGATTCAATCCAAAATAAAAGAAAAATTTAGAAAAAAATTCAATCAAGATTCATAATTATTTTTAATTCTAATTTTTTGGAAAATAAATTATTATAAAATCAAACAAATCCTTCCAATAAATAGTTATTTATGATAAATAATTCAATAAATATTCTTTTTTCTAAAATAATAAAGAATTAGATGAATTAAATGAAAATAGGATTTTTAAATTCATTTTGGAAATTCATTTTGGAAATTCTTAGTAATTTGTTTCCCAAACGTTTTACAAACAGAAGTATTTCCATGAAGAATGGAAAATAAAACCAAATTAAGAATAAGTAATTGGTTTAGAAGTCACAGATAAGATCAAGAAATAACTGATTTGTATTTATTTTATCTTGATCAATCTTTTCATTTTTTAAATACCATTTTTTCGTTGGTCTGTAAAATATATTAATAGGATATATTCAACCCTTGTATTTACATAATATCAATGTTTTTGGTTTAAGAAATGATTTGAATCATTCAGTAACACATAAATGATGGCACTAAAAATTTGAAAAATATAATTACTACCTAAAAGAAGGTATATTTTGCTTCAATCTTTGAAATAATATTCTTTCTTTTGGTGTGGTTTGAAAAAAATAAACAAAATAATTCTAAAAATAAATTATTTTTTATAATTGACCTTTAAAGAATAAATAAGAAATAAATAAAATAAGACACATTGAAGAATAGTTGATATCTGTTTATAATAAACCAAAAAAATCATTATATTTTCTAAAAAATTGTAAAACAAAAATTAGAAGTGAACACATTGAAGCAAAAAAATAAATGGTTCATTTCGATCTTCAATAGAAGATCCAACTACAATTCCAATAGAAATCAATATAATTTTTCTAACAATCATTTTCACATTTCAATAAACATTGAAATAACTCATTTTGACCAATTGACTCTCGATCTTGCAATAAAAAAATTTTTAAAAGATTAGGCAATAAAAAATATAAATAAAAAAAACAAAAAAGAAAAAAGAAAAAATTTGATTTCAATTTTGAAAACTCCAAAATCAATTTTTTTTCTTCTTATATCCATTCAAACCATTTAAAAATATATAATTCACTCCCATTACAACAGAGTTCACTTTGACCAAAAAATAGTTTATTTATACCATTTTTTTATAAACTTATTAACAGTTTTACATATTTATTTGATGTTCTACGTTCCCTAATTTTTTTTGAAAAAGTTGACAATAAAAACCTTTTTTCCAAATTTTCATAAATTAATATTGCTAATTTCTGAACTAAAAAAAAAAACAACTTTAAAAGAAAAACAAAAATTGGAAAAACAAATTGAATTGTGAAGTGTAAATGTAAAATAATAAAAATGATTTAAAAATATAATTGATTTATTTCTCAGAAAATTAAAAACACATTAAAAAATGTTCTTTAATAAAATTAAATCAATTGTGGTTCTTATTTAATTAGATTTCTTCTTTTTCTTTCTTTTTTTTATTTTCGTTTTGGTTTTCAATTTAGATTTCACCTTTTTTTTCATTTTTAATAACTTTTTCTTGTTCTTTTTCCACTTTCCTTTCCTCGATTTCTTTTTCCTCTTCGCCTTTCTCTTTTTCATTTGAATTATTATTTTGATTTAAATCTTGTTCATTTTCCTCTTTTACCCTTTCTTTGTCATCTATTTCTTCTTTAATTTCATCACCATTTTCTATTTCTTTATCTATTTCTATTTCTTTCTCTATTTTTTCTTTTACAATTCTTGACTGGTCTTTAATTAAATTAATTTCCCAAATATCAAATAAATAATTTAATTTAATATTAATAATATCAAATCCCATTTTTATCGAACTTTTTAATAGATTTACCTTAGAACCTGGAATTTCATTCCAAACAATACCCACCTCTGCAATAGGTATATGGGTATTTTTTTTATAATAGTTAGATGTAAAGTCATTAATGTAGATATGTTGTGCGATATATAGCATTTCTACATCCATTGCAAATCCTCGGATTTTAATATTAGGCATTATTTGTTTTGCAGCCTCACGACTAAAAAGTTTGAATCCACATTGAGTATCTTCAATATGGTGCACAACCATGGAAACAAGCATATGAAATGCATCCATTAAAAATTTTCGGATTACTGATCTTTCGGCAACAGCATCTGTTTGTGTTCTTGATCCAAGTGCGATACCAAATCCTTCGGTTTCAATTTCTTTCATTTTTGCCAATAATCTATCTAAATCATGCATTTTGCTTGCCCCATCTGCATCAGCAATCAACAAATATTTTCCCCTTGCTTTTAACATGCCCTAATATTGTCGGAATCGGATAATAATATAATTATAATATAAATATATATATATATATATATATACATAAACATATGAAATTATTTTGTAATTTTCCACTAATTTTCTAATCCAACAAATCCCAAATGAAATTAAATTTCATCTCTAAAAGTTTTATTAATCTTGAGATTTCTTTCACAAGATTCTCATTAACTATGATAATTTACCATTTTTCGATATTTTATTATTTCGGATTTGCTTTGGATAAATATTTAATAATAAGAAAAAAAATCCGTTTTTTTTTTCAAACAAAAAATTTCATTCTTTATTTGTTATTTTAATCTTTATTTGATTCTAGGATGCAAGGAAAATCAACATTTTTTTTTATTTTTTTGATTTTTATCAATTGCTTTAGTTATTGAAGATTTTTCAGATTTTCAAGAAAAATTCATTGAAAAATCTAAAGCAGATAAAAATATTAAAAACTAATTGTTCTTTTTTCCCTTTCATTCTGAAATTTTCTTACAAATTTAATGTATAAATTAAGTAACAACCATAAAAAAAAAAAAAAAAACCCATTTGTATTTGTTTCTGGAAATTATTATAATTTCACCAACTTTCTATTAATAATTTCCATTCGTTTTTTTCATCTATCAAAATTCATACAATTCAAGGATAATATTTATTATATGTTCTATGAGAACCAAAATCCAATGTTATAAATAATAAAAAAAAAAAATGGTTTTAAAAAATGTAGGTGAAAGGGAAGACAAAATATTACAAATTTCATTATTTTTTGTATTTTTGATCGAAAATTAAAAAAAACATTTATTGATCCTAAAATTTTTCAAATTGTCGAACTTTCAAGGCAAATTTAAAAATCGATTTTTTTTACCTCTTAGCTATCTTATTTTCTACGTTATATTATGATATATTTATCCCACCTACACAACTCTAGAATGTATTAAAATGAAGTAGAAAGTAAGAGTAATAAGAGGTGTTTGTATTTTCGAACCTTTTTAATGATAAATTTTGAATTTGATCTGTGAAAATATTTTTACCAAATTACCAAAATTTCAAAAAAAAACCTAAATTTAAAACATTACAAGATTTCTTGAATCAACATTTTTTAAATCAATAAATGTTTTGTAAAGCATAAAAGTAAAATCCACTGGCCATAAAACCACAGATAGCCCGTAAGAACACCAAATTTATAATACTGCCATTTCCCGATTTTGAAATAAAAATTTTTATTTCAAGCACAAATTATTTTCTAACAATTTGCTGAAAAAAATGCCAGATCTTCATAAAATCATTTAAAAATTAAAAAAAAATAATTATTGTAATTTAAAGCAAGAATTTTTAAATTCCGCTTCTTTCTTGTTAGGCTTTTTTAATTTTTGTTTTGATTGAAAAATCAATAGATTTTCGAAACAAAAACAAGAATTAAACAAAAAAATCAAGAAAAACTCGGCACTCTACGGAACTTGGCGGCACTCTATTAACTCTACAGCACTTCCATAATCCTAAACTTAGATTTAGAAAATTTTAAAAAGATACAAACATATTTTTATTATCCACTAGGGTTAATAAAGCTATATATATATATATATATATATATATATTTAAACTCAAACTTTTTATTTGTAAAAATTACAAGTATATAATTCTAGACAACTACTGATAAGAAAGAGATTAGATCACTAAAAAGTTTAGGATAGTATTGTAGTCACTGTGTAAAGATTTTGGGAAATACTTTAGTTATTAGGCAAATTTGCAAATTTTCTGATCTTCTTAATTTCGAATTGAATTTGGATAAAATAAGAAGCATTTTACTGATAATAAATTAGACTTTAAAAATGTTATTTAAAGTTATTTTAGAAGAGTTTAACCAATTTTTTTACTACGTTGTTAATCTCATAAATCCCAAAAGATCGCCGTAATAAGGATTTATGACATTGCAAAAATTAATTTGGTTCAAGTCACCAAATTATTTATTCAATAGACTACAAAGAAAAAAGTCCTTCAATTTTCTCATTAATGGTTGGAAATTGAATCAATTCTCTTTCTTTGTTTAAAAACAATGCCAAAAACCAAATACCGTTTTTGGTTTTGTTTTGATTGAAATCAATATCATTTTTAAAAAAATTAAAAACTTTTGGTATCTCTTTTTTTCGAAGAAAAAAGGAGAAAAGAGACCATTAATCGAAGATTTTGAAAATGAGAAAAAATACATTTACAAATTGAAAAAATTAGAAAAAAAAAAAACATTTTATTTTACAAAGTCAAGTTCTTAATTTTAGAGGAATGCTCAAAATAAGTCACTGTTAAGAACATAAAATAGATGTATGCACCTTTTTATTTTTGATCACCTCCGGATGCTTCTTTACATTCGTGAAATAAAAGGAGAGATAGAAACTATTGAAAATTTTGACGATCTATTTTGTCTCTCGTGGGATTTCAAACCAAGCTTTATCCCCAATGGAGAAAATTTAAAATTTAACTTCAATTTTTTCAATAAATCCATTGGGAGAAAAAGATCTTTTGAAGGTTAGATTATTCAAAGTACCATTGACAAACAAGAAATTAGTTGTTTGTTTGTTTTTGTTTGGTTTGTTTATTGTTGTGTAGAGTTAGATCTCGAGTTCAAAAAATAAATAGCACCTCATATTGTTTCATTTGTTCAAAAATCACCAGTTATTTTTTATTTTTTTATTTTGAAGGGAGGAAATTAATTTCCTCTTACAGAGCCCTAATTTCTAAAAAAAATCACCTGTTATTATTCCTCGTTTTGGATTCCCTTCCAGACTCAAAATATGATATTGTTCTGGAGCTAAGATTATCTTAATCGTCGTTCTTCGAACCCCCCAATACAATCTTATATCACTTCGAACAATATCATATTTCTCGTTCTTCCAGGCCAAAGTCGTAACATAACAAAGTGATTGTTTCCAAATCGAACTAATAAACAACGATATTGAATCTGGTTTCTTAATAATATTTAAATTATTATTATTATTTTTTAATTCAGAAATCCAGATTTTACGATTATTTTCATAGTTCGGGGAAAATGATTCAAATCTTCAATTATATCCAAATCTTTAATATTTTCCACAATTGACAAAATTGTGATTTGGTTTCATTCACACAATAAGAGTATCTGTTTTAATAAGTTGCATGGTTTCTTAACCACTGAAAAGA
The DNA here is from genome assembly GCA_027625915.1 of Anaeramoeba flamelloides. Taxonomy (NCBI): domain Eukaryota; family Anaeramoebidae; genus Anaeramoeba; species Anaeramoeba flamelloides. The sequence continues at coordinate 817,311 of JANTQA010000032.1, read as the reverse complement.
CGTTGAACGTTTCCATTTTAAATTTTCCATTTGACTTTGTTTTTTTTTTACTTTGAAAAATAAAAAGAAAATTAAATAAATTTTCTTTTAATTTCTAAAATTTTAAAAAAACCTAACTTTAGCTCTCCATGATTTAAAAGAATTGATTCAAATCAGATATTTTACTCAAGTATTTCAAATTCTGGAAAAGGATTGTCACTCTAAGAACCAAAAATTTCTTAATACCCCCCTGAAAATCAATTATTTTCTAAATATTTTTGCAGAGTGTCTCAAATTGTCTATTGTTTTTATTCTTGTTTTATTCTGAAAATCTTTTGATTTTCAAATCAAAACAACAAATTGAAAAAAAACTAACGCCACATGAGTAAATATATATATATATGAAATCATTAAATTTCAATCAATTTCAAAAAAAATTTTTTGGCTTTTGAAATTTCTATAAAATTTCAATAAAATTTCCTTTAAATTTCCTTTGAGGAATTTTGAGGAATTTTGATGAATAGCTTTTCAGAAAATCCTCAAATTTTCAATGAAATCCACCAAAGGATTTGTTCTTTGAAATTTGTGTACAATTATCATTATAATACTTTAAAATATTCAAAGTTTTTATCATATTTTCTTTCAGTCCAAGTGCAATCATGGATCTAAAATTAATTAAAGCTATTAATAAAGTCATTTAATCACTGTGTAAAATTCGGCATGTTTATTAATTGGAAAAATTATTTTTCATCCCCAGTCATGTTTTTACAATTAATACAAACCACTCGTCTTTATACTCGAGAGTTATTCAGTTTTCCATATACTATAGTATATGAAAATAAGTTTTTAAGATTTTCATTTTTTTATTTTTTTACTTTAATTACTGGGATTTGGTTTTTTTTTTGACTTGGGATAAATATAGAATAGAAATTTGACTTAATTTCGGGTATTTTGAGTTTACTTTTTTTCTTTTTTCTTTTTCTTTTTCTTTTTCTGGCAACAACAAAAAATACCTCAAAATAAAAAAGGGCTGCTAAAGTCCAAAATAAAATAATAAATAGAAAGACCGTGTTTTAAAATAAATTTGATCATTTCAAGAAGCAAAAAAATTTAGGAAACAATGACGCAAGAAGACCTTTCGATGATTCTAAATTCTTTTTTCAGTCAAAGAGACCCAGTTTTATTAAATAATTTGAACATATTCTATGATTTTAATTCATTATTCTTCTCAAACTAAAATTTCAATTTTTAGACTTTATCATTTTTTCTAATTCAGTAATTTCATTTTTTCTCATTTAGTAAAATTTTTTTTTTGTATTTTGCTTTTTTTTTTTTTTTTTTTTTGATTTTTGCTTTTTTTTTTCTTCTTTTTTTTTATTTTTTTTAAAAAAGTCAATTTGAAAAAAAAAATGTTTGAAACTCCAAATTAACATTAAGAAAAGCGAGGTTATGTGCTTTCTCTTAAAATTCATACATTTACAATTAAAAAATTGTATTGACATAATTTTAATTTCCTAAAGAAATTGAGAAATTTTACACGAGATGTTCCAACAAAAGGGCCCAAAAATTTTTTTAACATTTTTTTTTTATTTTCAAATTTATGTTTGTTCAGGTATTTCGTTTATGATTATCGGCTCTAATCCGAAGTTTATTATTGGTCTTATTTCTAAACAATCGTAGTTTGGTTGATTCTTAAAAAAAAAAGTGAATTTTTCTTTTTTGGCTGGGGACCTTTGAGTGGAATGGAGTTTATCTTAAAACTTTTTTTTTGTTAGATTTCTATTACTTTTTTTTTTCTTCCCCCCCTCTATTTTTGGGTAGTGTTTCTATTTTCTCACACGAACCAATCATAAAAATAATTTTTTTTTTTTGAAATTTCAATAAATTTCCTTTTAATGTTCATATATTTTTCGTTAATATTTCAACATTTTTCATTTAATTCCCTTGGAATTTTCTGGTAATTTGCATTGTTATTTCAATAACCATTCAGTAAATTTCATTAAAAAATTCAATTGATTTTCAATCATATTTCCTTTTATTTTCATAAAAGTTTCCTTCAAAAGTAGCCTGAAATTCGTCTCATTTTTGATCTCGTGTGTGGCCTTTCCAACTTGAACTATTTTTTAATTGATTAATTTGGTAATTTTCTCGTTCAATTTCAAATTCTTTTTGACTTTTAGACCTCTGTTAAGAATGTGTCAAAATCTTTTTCGTTCTGTTAAATCCTTGCGAAATTCTTGTGAAACAACTCTCTTTTAACTTTTTTTCCTGTCCATACTGATAAACTGCAATTTATGTTTGGAAATTTTTGATTGATTTTCCTTTTTGAAATTTTTATGCTGATCAAACTTTGAATAAAGCATTTTATGAAGTCAAGTGTTAAGAAACTCTGTGAAATTAGTAGTTCTTCAAAATGTTCTTTGTCAGGGAATGTTTGATAAGAAACAGTTCGTGGATTTATAAAAATGGAAATTGAACTGAAAATTTTTTGAAATTTATTAGAATTTATCAATATCTCCAAAATCGAAAAAAAGATGAAAAAAAATTTTCACCGAAATGACTATTCCCTTAAGTAAAGAGACAAATCCAATTTTGGGTTATGAGTGAAATTTGGGAAGTAAGATTCTTCGTGACTCTTTTTTTTTTTTTCTTTTTTTTTTTACTCTTTTTTTTGAAAACAAAGCAAAATTTAAAATAAATATTGTTAGATTTGAATGAACGTTTTTTTTTTGTGTGTTGTATGAAAGATGGAGAAAAAACTCACTTTTTGAAGTGCACACCCCTTTCCACACCACTTAGCCAAAGGCAATAGCCTGATTTTATTTGTTGTGTGTTCTTCTGCCAATTTCATGATGACATCACGGGTTTTATCTGTGCTATAGTCGTCAACAAAAATGATCTCCCAAGTAAACTCTGGATCAATTTTTTCTTTTTCTTCAAGGTATCTATAGGCATCTTGAAACATTTTTGGTAGTCTTTTTTCTTCGTTTAGAGCGGGTACTATAATGGACAAGAATACTGTTGCTGGATCTTCCTCTAAGGAGGGGAATTTGTAATATTGGTTGTCACTTGGATTCTTAAAGGACAATTCACTTTGATCCCAAGTTGGCCATCCTTTAGGAGTTCTGTAGTGTTGAATTCCTAAATACAAACCAGGCAGAATTACAAAATAAAATATGATCGTGTAAAGAATTAATGAAGGGGCAATATTTTTCCTAATTTTTGGAATTTCTTTTTTTTGTTGTCTTTGTGTTTTTGCTTTTGGTTTTGTTCTCTTTGGTAAGTCATTGGCTTTTTTGTCAAATTCGTCAGCTTCCTGAACAATTACATTTTCGTCAAATACTTGTACTTCTTCGACTTCTTCGACTTCTTCTACTTCTTTTACTTTTTCATTTTCACCTTTTTTTTCACATTTAGAAAGAATTTTAGTTGAAGGCTCAAAAACAAAAGTAAAAAGAAATGGTTTACTTACTCATTGTTTAATTTTTCAAATTTACTTTGTTTTGTTCTTGAAAAGTCTAAAATTTATTTGGAGATAAAAAGTTGAAAAAAATGATACTTTTTTGCTTAATACCTAATTTCTGAAAAAATTAAGGGTAATGTTCCTAGAACTAGAATTAAAGAATAACCTTCACTCACCAGTATCTTTAAGATTGAGCTTCACCAAGGAGAAAAAAAATTTCAAAAAAATTCAAAAAAACAAAATTTTTTACAGATTCTTTTTTTAGGAATTTATAGATTTTAAATTTCACTACATGAATTTTTATCGGTTTCTAAATAAATATAGAGTTTGAAAAGGAAATGTGTCTTCCACTTTAAAAGAAAATAAAAAAGAAAAAGAAAAGTATTGTTAAATATGAATAGTTTTTACTTTAAATATCTTTTGAAAATGCAATTAATAATATATTTAACATCTCCAAAGAACCAGAACAATCAACTAGAAAGATTTTTAAACCTAAATTATATTAATAAAAGTGTCTAAAGTCTTTATTTAAAGGAACTAATAACTCTTGCCGACCCCCCAAAAAAAAAAAAAAAAAAAAAAAAAAAAGGCAATGGAGTACTTATTTACACAGGATACCTTTAAACTTGATAAAAAAGCCCCTTTATCGATTTTAGAGAAATAATTTTTTATTTCTATAGGAAAATTCTTATTTTCCAAATAATTTTCAGTAAAAAAATAAATGATTCCTACTCTTTGAATTTTTGAATTGGAAAATAAAAAGAAAAATTTGAAAAATATTTTTCTTTTTTTGAAATTTCACTTTTTGGTTATTCTTATAGTTAATGTGAATAAATCATCTTGAGAATCTAATTGTATTTTAAAATAAACCCCTATTTATAAATTGTAACTCATTGGAAATTATAAACCGAAAAAAAGGTGTTTTTTTAATATTAAAAAACAATAGGTAATTAAATATGAAGTATAATTCATTTTTAATTCATTAATAACATATAAAAGCTATATAATTTAAAAATTAAAAAAAAATAAAACGAAAAACTAAAAAAAAGTGAGTTACAATTATTAAAATAAGCTTTACAATTTTTTTATCATTCAACTTTCACTGGAAAAGTTTATACATGAAGATTTTTTACCAATCATTTTATTCATTTTAAAAGACATTACATAGTCTCAATTTTATAAATTATTATTTTCTTTTCAAAACTACTTTTTTCTAAAATATTTTTCAAAAATTTTGAATCACTTTATAATGTTAATGGGAATTATTTTGAGGGTTTATTCCAGTATACTAAACAAAAAATATTTTTCAAATTTTTGGATCAGAATCATTTTTTCTAATTTTGCAAATTTCAGTTTTGCTTTTTCTAATTTTTTTTTCTTTTTTTTTTGAAAAATTTTTCTTTAGTTTTTCTTTTTTTTTTTTTTTTACTTTTTATAAAAAGATCATGTGGAAAAAAAAAGATCTCTATGAAAAGACAAATAATCACTATGAAAATTTCGACTATGTAATGTATTTGAAAATAGATTTAATTATTCATAAAAAATCTTGTTGTTCAACCTTTTTTCAGTGAAAGTTCATTAATAAAAAATCCATAATGCTCATTTCAAAAATTGTGACTCACGTTTTTTTTAGTTTTTGGTTTTATTTTTTTTAATTTTTAATATATCAGGCTTTTATAGATTTTTAGAATGACTTAAAAGCGAATTACATTTCACATTTAGTTATAATTGTTCTTCAATACTAAATGGATAATTTTTTTTTTTCAATTTATTTTTTCAGGTGAGTCACAATTTTTGAAAAAGAGTTTACTTGAATTTTTTACAAAAAAAAAAAAAACAAAGAAAAAGAAAAGAAAAATTTAACCTTATTAGAAATAATAGCTTTACTAATTAAATACAAATGGTTCTAATCTAAAAATTGAAAAAATTAGAAAAAAAATAAAAAAAAAAAACAATTTTTGTAGAAAGAAAACATAAAAACAAAAAAGAATATAAAAACAAAAATTTGAATAATACAGAAAAAATGATTTTGATCCAAAAATTTGGTAAAAATTTTTTGATTAGAGTATGCGATAAAACCAAATAATATCCACTACCATTAACCTATAAAGTGAGTCAAAATTTTTGAAAAATATTACACATATAAAATAAATCAAATATTGAATAGTTGGGGAAACAATAAAAAATGATCCTTTCTTTTACTTTTCAAAAAAGTATTTTCACTTCAAATTTAAAAGATTTTCTTTCTTTCTTTTTTTTCAAATATATCAAATATATAAAGAACTAATCTTATTATAATAACTTCCTTTATATGATAATATTTCGTATTTTTTTGATTCTATTAACACATCTAAACTTCTTAAAAATTATTTGTTTTGAAATTTTGTATTTTTGAGAAATAATCAGAAATGTTATTGATAATTTTAATACCTGAATTAGTATACAATTAAATAATATCAATTTTATTATCAATTATTATTTCAAAATATCAAATTAAAAAATATTTATTTAATATTTTAATGCCTATTTTATAGATTTTTAAAAAATATTTGGGAAATGATTTATCTTAAATTTTTGGTCATTTTCACATTTTTTTTGGTTAAAAACAAAGAAAAAAGTAATTATAAATCCCCCAAGAATAAGACAATTATATCTTTCTAAAATATAAAATACCAATCCAATTTATTTTTGAAATTAAGTTTTTTTTTTTTATGATGTGTTATTCTCAAACAAATAAACTTTATTTCGCTCTCGGGTAACCAGCAAAAAATGAAAAATTAACTTTTTTTCAAGTATCAACCTAACTAAGATTGCTTAGAAATAAGTGAAATAATAAAATCCAGATTAGAGTCGATAATCATAAACGAAATACCTGAACAAACCATTAATTCCAAAAAGAAAAAATTGTTAAAAAAATTTTTTGGGCTGCTTTCATTGGAATCTCTTGTGTAAAATTCACAATTTCTTTAGGAAATTAAAATTGTTGACAATTAGATTTTTTAATTGTAATATATTCATTTTTAAAGAAAATACAAAGCATCACTTTTCTGTATGTTAATTTGGAGTTTCAATTTTTTTTTTTCAAATTAACTTTTTTAAAAAAAATTTAAAAGATAAGAAGAAAAAAAAAAATAAAAAAAAAAAGAAAAGAAAACAAAAAAAAAAAATTTCTGAGTTAAAAAAAATGATTTTGATCTAAAAATTGAAATGTTGTTTTGAGAAGAATAATGAATTAAAATTATAGAGTATGTTCAATTTTTTCAATAGAACTGAATTCATTGACTGAAAAAGAGTGAAGTTTTATTTTCACAAAGTACACTTCTGGTAAATTATTTTATATCGGATAGTATTTCTTTCTACAAACAAATTTTTTTTTCTAAAAATTAATTTTATTATTTCTAATGATAATTCAATTTGAATAAAAAACCAATGAAGTCAAAACAGAAATATCAAAAGATTTTTTAAAATTAAATATTTAAAATTCTATAAAAATCGATCTAATTAATTATTCAAAAGGGGCAAAAGAAACATATAACAGATATAAACAATTATTTAATAATAATTTAAAAATTAATAATTTGATGAGTAAAGTATTTAAATCTTTTCTATTAAGTCAATTAACACATCTGTTTAAAATATAAATTATGGAATAAAATCTCTCAATTATTTGAATTCTTAGATTAATCTGTGTATCAGTGACATATAAAGAATAATGAGAAAATACACCAGTTGTTATTTATTTAACAGAATTCCAATTCTAAATAACGATAATTTCAGTAAACAAAAAGTAATTTAAGGGATCAGTCTTCTACGACAACAAGGCAAAAATTTTTAAATATGTTCCGGGTGATATTCTCTACTTACAAATTTTGTATATTCCAAGTGTCAAAAAATTCTTATCAACTAATAAAATTACAAAAGAAAATAAGTTTAGTGAGATCAATTTTTTTTTTCCATTTTTTTCCGAAAAAGAAAACATTTAAATTCATTTTATTTCTCAAATTACGACAATTTTTACCCCGTTTATTGCCATTTTGATAATTATTATAAACTCTGTTTCAGTCAAAGAGGCCAAATATTTTTTTCTAATATCAATTATTTTATATAATTGACCTATGAAGAACAAATAAGAAATAAATAGAATAGTACACATAAAAGAATTGTTGATATCCATCTGAAGGAAAACGAATTAAACAATAAATTTATAAAAAAATTGAAAAACTGAAATTGTTAGGGCCCTATTGATAAAAACAACAATGTCTGTTTTGAACTTCTACTGGTATTTGAATAATAAATTGGAAACATTTTTCACTTTATTTTATATACTTTTCTTTTAGAAATCAAGATCCAAAACGAAGTTTGTTGGTATTTGTAGTCTCTATGTGAAAAAGCAAATGAAAATGAAGTGAAAATTTTTCACATTTATTAATCAAATATCAAGATCAAAGATCGAATAGAATTTCAATAGAAATCAAAATGATTTCTCAACAATCTTTACATGGTTTTAATGACCTCAGAATAACAGATTTACACCAAGTAACTATTGATCTTGCAATAAAAAAATTTTTGCAACTGAATTACATTATCAAAAAAAATCGAAAAAAAAAACAAAAATGTGTAAAAATGATATCAATTTTAAAAATTTCCAAAATAAAATTTTTCTTCTAATATCTATGCAAACCCTTTAAACACATATATGATACCCATCACAACTGGGCCACTTTGTCTGAAAAATAGTTTACTATAACAAGTCTTTTTTACCAGTAATATTTACATAAAGATTTTTTTTTCTTTTTTGAGATAAAACATTTGGTTAACCAAAAAATTGATATATTCAACATATTAAACAATAATTGTATTTTTTAAAGAATTATAGTTATAATAATCAAAGTTATAAAGTCATTTAAAATTTTTACTCTAAAATTTTGTTTTTGTATTAAGATAGAATTTGATTATACAAAATAAAATTATCTTGAAGATATTTGGGAATTAGTTAATTTTATCCTCAAAATTCAGAATCAATTTTTTTCTTTCAAAAATGATTTAATTGGTAAAAAGGTTCTTGTGAATAAGAACAAACAATTTGTTAAAAAATTTTTCAAAATTAAAAATTTCTCTACATTTTTTTTTGGCATTTTTTAAAAACAAGAAAAGAAGTTTTTCAAAACATTAAAGAAAAATATTTTTTGAATAATAGATCTCAATTTAATTGATAAATTGTAGTTAATCTTCTACCAAATATTCATTTATTGAATCACCTATACCACAATTAGTTTTATCCATTTGATTTGAATCGAAATATTAATCAAAGAAAAAGAAACCAAATAAAAAATTTGTTTTCGAAATCAATACTTTACAATATAAAATGAAAAATATCTTTTCCGATTTTCAAGAATTAAGTTAATTCTTGAACAAAATAATTGGTTACTTTTTTTCGTTTTATATTGAAAACATGAGAATTTTGAATTTCAAATACAAGACTCAAATCAATAAATTGTTTAAATGGTGTTAATGTAGATATTTCATAAGCCGAAACACAAATTACAAAAAAAAAATTTTCAAGATCTTGACAGGATTTCATTTTATTTTCAAAAATGACTACTCCCTTAAATTCAAAAATAAATTAAAAAATTATCGCTGACTTGTTTTTTGAAAATTAATATAATTTTACCAAAGAATAAATTAACAAGAAAATTAATTTGTATTCAAAGAATTTAAGACTTCTTAAAGAAGAAATTTAACGTTCTAATTATAATGAGTTATTGAATTCTACCAATTGGAAAATATAATAATATTTTCAAATAATTATAAAAGCAAAAAACAAATAAAATGGACAAAAATCAAAAAGAATTTTTAAGCAAATTACAATATTGAAAAATATTATTAATAGAAATTTATTATTTTTTATTTCAACAGTTTTTAGGATATTTCTGATATATATAATTGAAAGCTTTGGAATAAAAAATTTTCACAGAAAGTTTGTTTAAATCTGATGAATTATCATAAAAATTTAGAAACAAAATAATTTTATTTTGAATATTTACTTTTTGTTAAGAGTGTAAATTATGTTAGTTATAAAGTTTTTTTTGATTTGAAAAGTCTTCATGAAGTTAAAGACATATCTCTTTCAAATCCGTTTATTTAACCTTGGGTTGGAATTTCCAACAATTGAAACAACAACAACAATTCAAATGAGATCTTTACTATTTTTTTTCAAATTGATCTAAATGTATAATAATGAAAAAAATAACATAAAACCAAAATTATCCAAGAAACCGTTTATGATTGTTAATCTTAGAGAAATTGTTGTTTAATTGTGAATAATTTCTTTTATGTAAGAAACTAAGTTTTAAAATTATAGCTCAGTTCTTATTAGAATAATGATTAATTGAATTACATTTTTTAAAATACTATCATTTATCATAAAAGAAAAGTCTTAATATTTTAAGTTTTTATAGGAAATTTGTCATTTTTCCAAAAACTATAAAACTTTTCCTATGCTCTCTGGTCGGGGGACATAGGAAAATTTTTATTGTTTTTGGAAAAATGACAAATTTAGTATAAAAAATTAAAATATTAAGACATCATTTTTTACATATCTGAAACAGTTATTCTCCAAACAAAAAAGGGTAAAAAATAATAGAGTCGTTTCGTAAAAGTATAATTGGTTTGTATAAAAGAAACAGTTGTTGCGTAATAAAGAATTAATATTGTGTAATATATTTTCTATTGCGAAATAAAAATAATTTACACAATTGATTGTTTTATTCGCAATCATTCGATAAACTGAACAATTCAGACAATTATTGAGCAATTAATAAATCATTTGTTTAATAGAAAGAACATATTTCATAAAATTGACCTTATTCCCCTTAAATTCAATTTTATTCAAGATTTTGTTTTTAAAGATTAATTTTATTAATAATTTTTAGTTAAAAAAAATTTTTTTTCTTTTATAAGTTCTCAATTTTATTGGATTATTTGCGAATTTTTTTTTTTTTTTTGAATTTTTCAGCAAATCAGAACTTTTATTAATAAAGGAGCTAAAGGATAAGAGAAACTTTCATTAGCTTTATTATTTATAATAAAAAATTTTAAAATTTATTAAAAATGTATTTTACTAAAATCATTTTTTTACAAAACATTAGTTTATCTTTTGGGTGTTTTTTTTTTTTTTTTGTTATTTTGCAATTTTACTTTTTTATTTTCGTATTTTGTAACTATTCCAAAAAATTTAATAATTAGTTATAATTAAAAAATAAATAAATCTTATATGAGAGATATAAATTTAATATCTATTGGATATTATTCTATCAATGAAAAATTAAAATTTGGAATATTGATCAAAAAATTTTTTATTTGAAATGTTGAACATTTTTGAGTGACATAATAGTAAATTTTTTTTTTTTGAATTTTTTAAAATGATTCTTTTATTATCAATTTTTGTATATTTCTTATTTTAAAAAACAAGTTCTTTTTATAAATAAATTTTCCAATTGTTTGGAATAGTTTCAATTCTTTTTGCTTCTATAACATAAAATTGTTTAAAATATTACTAATTAGGCAATAGGTATGATTGCCTAAAAATATTTCTTTTTAAGCAATATATAATTTAAATTAAGCAATTGTTTGTATTTTTAAACAATGTTCGTTATAAATTACACAACTACTCTAATATTTAACAAAATATAACTTTTGAAATTTATCCAAAATTTTGAAAGTTATCGAAAAGAAAAATATTTGTTAAACTTTCAAAAACTTTACACTGTTTTTATTTAAATAGAACAGCTAAAAAGTGTTTAAATTGCTATTTCCTAAACGTTTTAATTAGAAAGCCTCTAAAATTGAAAGATATTGTATTGTGATCTTTTTAATTAACATGATCAAAATAAAGCGGACCTAAAGTCAAGAATCTAGGTTTCAAAATATAAACCTAGCCTTTTTTCTTCTTGTTCCAATGAAACATCCAATTCACTGTCTATTAGTATACAGAAGTTAAACTCAATTTCGGAGCTCAATTTTTGATAAATTTACTAACTTTTAAGGACTACCTTTGTGATTGAAATTTGATCAACCATGTGATAAAAGACGATTCTGTCAGTTAGTTACTCTGACAATTATTTATTCAGTGAGATGTAAGTAGAAAAAAAAGACATTTTTAAATCTCATCGTATCTTAAAATAACAAAGAAGGTTTCGAAAAAACAGCTTTTGGAGAAAATTTCAATTTAGGTGAAAGTGGCAAACCTGAAGACGATGTTGGGGGCGTTCTTTGATTTATTTTTGATCTGTGAGAGAAGATGAGAAGGTTTGCCACTTTCACCTAAAAGGTCAAAATGGAGAAAATTGGCAAATTTTGTTGAAAGGGACTTTGTTATTTCCAAACAAAGAACAAATTGGTTAATAAGTACGATATTGTGTTTGGTGTTGTATCAAATCCACTAAAATTCTCATTTCCAAATTTCGAAAGATTGGTTTTGCTTGAGACACTATATTTTTTTTAAAAATAAAAAAAAACTGACTAATTTTTGGTAACTTATTTTTCAAAAGATCCTTTCATTTAAAGAACCACCAAATCTTTCTCACAACACACCACCCCAATTCTCCACGATACCACCAATTGGGTTTTGAGAGAAAGGATCCAAACAAAGAAAACTTTGACATTGAAAAACACAAAAAACAATATATTTTGTGTTTAACATGGATTATGCTGTTCTAAAAACAATTCGAGGAGACACTCTCCTCTTAGTCATGGTGGGGAGATTTATTCAAGGAAAAACAACAAGAACCAAACAAAAAACAAGAGAAACCCTCAACCTCTCTGTTGTGAATTAATCTGTTTTACAATTATAGTAGGGAAAAAAATACCGGACAAGAAAAAAATCCCTGACAAGATTTTTAATTGTGAATATTAGTAAAATTTTTGTCTAATTTCAATGAAATCCTTATTATAAATAACCAATTTTTTTCTGAGATTAGTAATAAACCTACCTAAAGTTCATCAAAGTAAGGTGTCTCTAGAATACTTGAGTAATTGTTTGATAGCCATATGTTGATCAACTTTTTTTGAAAAATAATCCAGTTTTATTGAGGTTTATAAGAGTTTGGAAAATGATAATTTTTCTTCTTGTTTTTTGATTGGTTGAATGGTGTTTTGAACAAGTGTGATTTCATCAATCATCATTTTAATAAGTGGGGGGGTTATAATTGAAAAAGTTCGATTCTTAAAAAAAGGAATTTGGTTGTAAATAGCTGAAATTACATAATAATTTTACTAATATTCCCAATTAAAAATCTTGTCCGGGATTTTTTTCATGTCCGGTATTTTTTTCACTGCTCTACTAGAAAAATTCAAGTAACCCAATATTTAATAATCTCAGACAATGTGATTTTCAAAAATTAGAGTTGTAGGTTAGGGTTTATTTTCAGTTTCTTTGATCAGGTTAATGTATAGGTCTTCTTAAACAAAAAAACTAACTTTGTATTTTGGAAACATGAAATAAATTTTCTTTCACACATTATTTTGACAAAAATACTATCGAGTTTTGGGAGATTTACAAAAAACCATAAGTTTGTTCAATCTAAAATTGTAATTTTAGTGTCAGTGTGATTTTTTTCGAGTTGTTTAGATAAAGTTTTTCATTTTTGTCTATTTACTTTTTTATTGTAATATTTTTTCTCTTTATTTAAATCAAACTTTTCTTTTCTTTTTTTTATTTTGGTTGAAATCTGTGGTATAACTTAATGTTTTCCCCTTTTTTGCATTTATTAAAAACTTTTTTCTCCCTTTTTCTAATCATTTTCTTTTATTTTCTAAAATAATTGTATGTTTTTTTTTTTTCTTTTAAAATTACAAAGAAATTAAATTTTGTTCTTTTGAAAAAAATCTTTCCTTTACTTTTGATAAACAAAAGTTTTATAACAAATTTTCTTACTATGGGTGAAGTAGAAGCATTAGTTATTGACAATGGTTCAAGTACGTGTAAAGCCGGTATCGCTGGTGACGAAGCACCAACAGCTATTTTCCCATCTATTGTCGGAAGACCAAGTGAAGTAGATGTTCAGGATGAACTGATCGAAAAGGATTCATACGTTGGTGATGAAGCGCAATCCAAAAGAGGTATCCTGTCACTTAATTACCCAATTGAATGTGGTTTAGTTACTAACTGGGACGATATGGAAAAGATCTGGCATCACACTTTCTATAACGAATTAAGAGTTGCCCCAGAAGAACGTCCAGTTCTTTTAACCGAAGCACCACTTAACCCAAAGGTTAACAGAGAAAAAATGGCCCAAATCATGTTTGAAACCTTCAAAACACCAGCCATGTATATTCATAACACAGCTGTCCTTTCCCTTTATGCCTCCGGTAAAACCACAGGTATTGTTCTTGATACTAGTTATGATTTTTGCCATCTTGTCCCAATTTTTGAAGGGTACCTACTCCCACATGCAGTTCTCAGAGTGGATCTTGGTGGAAGGTATTTAACCAGCCACATGCTGAAAACCCTTACCGAAAGAGGGTACTCATTCACCACCACAGACAAAGGAGAAAATGCCAGAGAAATCAAAGAAAAATTATGCTATGTTGCTCTTGACTTTGACAAAGAAATGATCGTTGCCTCGGAATCATCGTCCATTGAAAAGAATTATGAACTTACTGATGGAAAAGTTGTTACCCTTGGAAACGAAAGATTCAGATGCCCAGAAGTTCTCTTCCAACCATCTCTCATTGATATAGAACAACCTGGTATTCACAAAATCTTAGTCAACTCAATCACGATGTGTGATGTCGATATCAGAAAAGATCTCTACCTTAATGTTGTCATATCAGGTGGGACATCTATGTTCCCAGGATTTGCAGAAAGAGTCGAAAAAGAAGTCGCTGCACTCGCTCCACAAAATACGCAAGTTAAAGTACATGCCCTACCTGAAAGAAAATACTTGGCCTGGCTCGGGGGATCCATGCTTGCCTCTCTCTCCACTTATGGTGGCATGTGGATCTCAGACCAAGATTACGAAGAATCTGGGCCATCCGTTGTCCACTTAAAAATTTACTAAGTTGATTTTTTTTTGTTTGGATGTTGATTTTTAATTTATTATTTGAAACACTCTTGAATGACACAATGTTCACCTGATACGACCATTTTTATTATCTTCTTTTTTTTATTTTGATTCTTTTAAGGTATGAACGTCTACCACAGGAAGTATTAAATTAAAGTATGCTGCAATTGAAAGTAAATGATATTAGAGCTCTATAGTTCACATGGATCAAAAAAATCTAATGTAAATATTATTGAACAATAAATTATTACATTTTTTACTTGAACAAAAAAATTAAAAAAAGGAAATATTTTTAATTGTTTTTTTTTATTTACTTTTCCAAATCTAAAAAATGAAACAAAAAATAAAAGTATTCAAGCAAACCCCATTCCAAAAATTTGGACAGACACAAAATCAAAAATAGGCAAAAAAAAAAACACAATTTATGGTATTTTACCAAACATAAACTAAAATTCTAAAATTTTCCACACGATTAAACCGATTTAAACAATCAAAATAATACAATTTCATTGAAAATGGAGATAATTTTGATTTTTTGCCAAATATGAAAATCATTTTTTCATCTTTTAGTTTTTGTTTTCATTTCATTGTTTGAATTACATAACTTGTTTCAGTTCGATCCAAAATATTTTTCAACCATTGATATTATGTTAAAGTCGAGTTGTTCCAAATAGAGAAGAACTCAAATAAAATTAGTCGAGGGTTTCTAACCATTTAATAAAGCAATATTCCTAATAGAATTTTTACAAATTTACTAATGTATTTTTTTGTTTTGCTCTCTCTCCAAAATTTTTGGCACACCGATAATTTATTTGTATTGATAATTATTTATTTATTGTTTTGTGAGTATTGTAATTTATTAACAAGTGTTAACATTTCAATTAGTGAATGGTTCTAATTTGGTAAATCTTCTTGAATTGATTAAATAAGTTTTTTTTTCACAAATCGAATTTTGGTGTGTTAAAATTATGAATTGGGGTTTAATTATCAATACAAATAAATGAAGAATGTGTTAAAAATTTTGGAGAGAGAGCAAAACAAAAAAATACATTAGTAAATTTGTAAAAATTCTATTAGGAATTTTGATCGATCAAATGGTTAAATACTACCAACTAATTTTATTTGAGTTCTTCTATTTTGAACAACTCAACTTTAACATAATATCAATGGTTGAAAAAAATTTTGGATCGAACTGAAACAAATTACCTAATTCAAACAATGAAATGAAAACAAAAACTAAAAGATGAAAAAATGATTTTCATATTTTACAAAAAATCAAAATTATCTCCATTTTCAATGAAATTGTATTATTGTGATTGTTTGTAACGTTTTAGTTGTGTGGAAAATTTTGAATTTTAGTTTATTTATTTTTTATTAGTATTGTAATCGATAAAAATTGTTAACATTCCAATTAGTGAATAGTTGTAATCTGGTATTTCTCCGAGAATTATTTAAATACAGCCGTTCCAAGGCTACCATAAAATTTAAAATAAAACACAATTGATTTTTCTATTCTTATTTTCTATTTTCAAAAAATTCTGAAATAAGAGTTATTATTCAAAAAAAAATTTCAATAAATGATATATTATTCAAAATTTTGAAACATTAAAAAAAATATAAATATTTACTGATCTTTTAAAATTTACCTTTTTTGAACAAAAATTTAAAGTGCTTCATAGAGTCTTAAAATAATTTTTTTTTTGATCAATATTTCTAAGTGCTTCAAGAATCTTCAATATTTTTTTCGATTTTCCAAAATTTGAATAATATATCATTTATTGAAATTTTTTTTTGAATAATAACTCTTATTTCAGAATTTTTTGAAAATAGAAAATAAGAATAGAAAAATCAATTGTGTTTTATTTTAAATTTTATGGTAGCCTTGGAACGGTTATAATATTTTTTATAATAAGTACTCACTTTTAATAAAATAAAAGAAAAAAAAAATATAAAGAAAAAGTAAAAATCAGTGTGTACAAAATGATGAAATAGTATAACATCACTCTAAAAATTTTTTCAAAAAAAAATCTCTAAATTTTGTATTTTTAAAATACACTCAGATAAATAAACATTATTATACATATCAATTTTGAAAACAGTTTACAACTTTATTAGGTATTAATGGGAATTGAAAAAAAAATGAAAATTTTTAATAATAATTTTTTCTTTTTTAATTGGAAAATTTTTGAAATTTTTATTTGATTTAGTTGAAGAGATTTTTTGAATCTAATTTCTTAACAGTCTAAAAAGAATCATATTTTTCAATTTTAAAATAAAATAGTATATTTATTCCAAAAGAGATCACTAAATTAAATTGAAAAACTAAATTTTTTTCTGTTTTTAGAATATTTATTATCATTTTTTTTTCAGGTTTTGAATCTATATATATATATACATATTCCCTGCGTTTTTTCCGTAAATTATTTTAAGATTTATTTTTTTATTACTCAAAGTTCAGTCTAAAGTTTATTCTTTGTGACTTATTTAAAAAAAAAAAAACACTCTAAAAATAAGTATTTTTTCAACAGTTAGCAATTATGAAAAAGTGGAAAATTGAGTCTTAATGTGTTTTATAGCTATCTTTTCTTAATTACATACGATTATCATAACGCTGATAAAAAAATAATTTATAAAAGATGTTTAACTGGGATCCAAAATCTATATTTTTGGCTATCTTTAATTTTAGAGAATTTATTTGTTCCTTGTATTGGTGGGGATCAAACAATTATATTAGATTTATTTTGAAGAGTTAGACGGAACTTCATCTACTTTGTTTAAGAGAGAATTTTGAAGTGACTAAAATTTGAGACTTCTCATTCAAAGAGTATCTAAAATATGTAGAGTCATCAGAAGTATTTGAATCTAGATTTACTTTTCTATAAAAAATTGTATTGGTAAATTGGTTAAAATTCCACCAACAATTGTTGAAAAATCAAATGATAAGATATCATCGACCAATGGTATGTGATTTTTATATTCAACAAACTTAACAATAGCCTTCTCTCAACCATTGAATCAAATTTCTAGATCTAAGGAAACATATTACTTAACTGGAAAAAAGGAAATGAAAACAAAACAAAAAATGAAATAATTTATAAAATCAAAATTCTTTCCAAATTGAATGCAAAGTGTAGTATTTTTATTCTTTCAACTGTTTAAATCGCATTCAAAAATTTTTGGATTTATTTTATTTTAATAATTAATATTTTTAATGCCCTAAAAAGTAACAATTTTTTAATTTTTCAATTTCAAGATTTATTCAATAATTATTAACATAAAAAAAACTTAAAGATTGGATAATTGTATTTACTTTTTCCCAATTGTTTATTTTTTTAACTTTTTTACAGGTCAAACTTCCACTCCTTTCCAATATCTGAAGATAATTTGTTAAAATAATCTCATAGTTTATTAATTATTTGTTAAAAAAAATCCAATTTTTTTTAATCAACTATTCTACATTCCGAGACAACAATTAGAAAGGTCTATTTGCAACTTCCAAGCATTTATATTGATTATATAGTCTTTAAATTTGTAGCAAAAAACAGAACTTGTTTTCTCAAAAAGTTAATTTTTTTTTTTCTAATACAAATAGGGGTTAATTTTGAATTGATGAGATTAATTTTTATTACAATTTTATGCATCTAAAATTATTGACATATTTTTTCCTTGTAGCACCACGATTTACCTTTAATTAGTAATATATGTTTTAATTTATACTTCTATATGACAGAAGCTAATTTTTGAAGAATAAAATTCAAATTCAAGTGTTTTTGTGTTCACAATATCATCAAACAATTATTTTGATAGGAAGTTTTTTTGTAATTTTCTGCTTTTAATAAATAAAAGATTGAAAGGACCCCAATTAAAAATTTGTTGTTTATTTTTCCTCTATTTGGAATTAATTTGTTATTTTTATAAAGAAAGGAACGGTTGTAAGTTTCTTTTCTTTAAAGTTCTGATCATTAAAGTATAGAAAGTTTTTTTTACCTAAAAATGTTTTTCTACAATTTTCAATTAATAGTGTTTTTTCATAAGGTAATAATTCCTCTTATCTTGGAACTATTTCAAAACTAAAGCAATATTTAAAGAGGTGTGTTATTATAGCTGTTGCTGAGTTTGAGTTTTGGAGATCATTTTTATTGTCTGTCTTTGAAAATTTCATTTCTAGTGATTTTTTTATTGGTCAACAATTACTTTTGATTTTTAAAAAGTTTTTAATTTGACAAATAAATTTAAAAATTAAAATAGAGTTAAATAAAATACTCAAAATGAATTCTACCGAGATGAAATTGAATTAATATATAAAAAAGAATTATTTCAGATAATAAAGAATAATTATTATTGGATATTGTTTGAGATTGTAGAAAACGATTATTTTTGGTATAAAACATCTTTATTGAATATTTTGAAGAGTTGACTGATCTGGCATTTTTCTTCTTATAATTCAAGTAGTATTTGGGAATAAATAAAATGAAATATAAAATTTTATCAAAATTGGTTCATTATTAAAGAAGGGCAAAAAAATCGTGGTCGACCCATTAGGAAATAAAAAATCAAACTATTTTTCAAAAATTTTGAATCACTTTATAATGTTAATGGGAGTTATTTTGAGGGTTTATTCCAGTATTCTTTTCAAAAAAATATTTTCAAATTTTTGAATGAGAATCATTTTTTCTAATTTTTAAAATTTCTATTTTTCCTTTTTCAAATTTTTGTTTTTCTTTTGTTTTTCTTTTTGTTTTCAAATTTTTCTTTTTATTTTTCTTTTTCTTTTCTTTTTTTTTGAGAAAGATCAGGTGGAAAAAAAAAAGAGATCTTCGAAAAGACAAATAATCACTATGAAAATTTCGACTATGTAATGTATTTGAAAATGGATTTAATTATTCATAAAAAATCTTGTTGTTCAACTTTTTTTCAGTGAAAGTTCATTAATAAAAAATCCATAATGCTCATTTCAAAAATTGTGACTCACTTTTTTTTAGTTTTTGGTTTTATTTTTTTTTAATTTTTAATATATCAGGCTGTTTTTTATAGATTTTTAGAATGAATTAAAAGCGAATTACAAATCATATTTAGTTATAATAGTTGTTCTTCAATACTAAAGGATAATTTTTTTTTTTCAATTTATTATTCTCGGTTGAGTCACAATTTTTGAAAAAGAGTTTATTTTGATTAAATTTGAATATTGGATACACTAATGAAAACAATTGAGTTTAATTAATAAAGTATATAAAAAAAAAAACAGTTTTCTGACTTCAATCAACCTCTTTTCATTCTCTTAAAAGAAATGTTTTTGTTCACACTTTTTGAAAACAATATTCAACCAAAAATTAAGTAAAATATAAAGATAATTAAAATTAAAAGTTTTGGTTAAAATTTATTTATTTTTTATGGTTAGAGCTGATAAAAATTAAGAGAAAAAATGAATTATGAGAAAATAATATGAATTATTTCTTACTAAATCTTATTTGTTTACAATAGTCCCAAATTAAAATCGAAGTTGAAACATGGTTATTTAAAGATTGCACGTTACCGAACTGAGGGAATGAAATTGAGGTGTCTACAAATTTTAATAACTCGAAGGGCATATCTTCATCCTGCTCATACAAAAGCAAGACGACCTTTTCAGGGAAATTAAAATCCTGGAGAGGCACCGAATTGTTTGTAGGTTTAATAGCTAAAATCACGTAGCCTTGATTTTTTTTTTCTAATAAAAATGTAGGAATATTTTTTTTAGTAATTTCAATAATATTTAACCAATTATCTGATTTCACGGAAACACGCTTAAACAGGGAATCATTGCACAAATTTATATCATTAACGGTCATTTGTTCTAATTGATAGATTTCACTAGTTCGCGACAATGACCCTAATAACGCGGTATCTTCTATTAAAGAAGCACAGATAATAATATTTTGTTTTTTTTTTAAGAAATATTCCTTTTTTTTGTCCATCAATTCATAATTGTCCACATCCATCTGTTCCCATGGTGCAATTTTTTCTTGAAAGTTAAAACGTTTTTTAATTAATTTATCACCCTTGTCATCATTTTTTATATTCTTCTTATTTTTTTCTTTCAAAAACTGTTCAACTTTTATGATCGCATTTTGAAAATCATTTTCAGAATTATTAATTTTTTTGATTTCGTTTTGAATTAATTTTAAAATAGTTGTATCTTCATCTTTATTCACATTCTCCTCACCCCTTTCCCCTCCTTTCTTCCCCGTGTAACGATTTATGTTACTTTTATTGAAAAAGAATAATTTTGCAATCTGTTCAAATAAATTTATAGATACGGAGACCTTCCTTTCACCAGCAAAGGATTCAACGTCAATACCAAAAAATACACTATTCAGCGAACCATTTAAAATGAATTCAAGTCCATAAGGATACTCAACAGAGGTTCTATAATAACCGAAGGTATTTTCTTTATTGTTAAATAAAAATTTTAAATTAATTTTTGAATCAATTAATTGATCTTTGTATAAATGAAAAATCCTAATTAAGCAGTATTGTGCCAATTTTTTCACTGGTATTGAACCTGAAGAATTTAAAGAAAGACAATAAGCAAACATTTTTTGAAAATAAAAATCGTTGAAAGTATATCCCAAATTAAAAAATAGAGTAAATATTATACCCAAAGAAGAAACAGAATAAATACTAACTGTATTAATTTGCTTTGTAAACAAATTATCCCAAAAATAATCATTAATAAATTCGGGGTATTTTGTAAACAGTTTAATACCAAAAATTTGAACAACTTTTTTTGATAAGGGCCCGATCCATTGGTAATATAATTTCCAAAATAAATTTAAAATCTCATTTTTTAACTTAATACTTGTGTAAGGAATTAAAGTTGTCAAAAATTGCAAATTCCTAATTTTGATTTCTAATTTTGGATTTAATCTAGCTTCATGAGAAATCTCTTGCTCACTTAATTTAAATAATTCTTTTTTTGAAAGGGAATATGAAAATAATTGATCAGCGAAATTTTGATTTTTTTCACACAAATATAAAACACCGATTATAATTATACCAATAGAATAAGTTGATTTTATTGTGCTAGCTAAGAAATGATCATAATTTTTGCTAATTTTATTATTATTATTCTCATTATTATTATTCTTGTTATTATTATTATTATTCTTGTTATTCATATTCTCAGAATTAGACTCAAAAGGATTTGATTCTGTAATTAAATCTTTTTTTTTAATTTTTTGAGTATGGTAAATGGAATTTAAAAGTAAAAAAATTTCTTCACAAAAATAATTACAAACATTCTTATCTTGGCAATCTCTCAAGGCTGTCATTAAGGAAGCTGAAATAGCATTTGGCATACCCGGCTTTGAAATAATTGATTTCTTGTTCAAGATCCTATTTAAAAAATTTTTTATAACAGAATGTAAATTTTTTTTTTCAATTAAATTTTTATTTATTAAATACTTTGATATATTAATCACATTTCGATGGGTATTGCAATGTGGTAATAGAATTTTTATAATTTTATCAATTTTTTTTTTAGTGTATTCTTTATTTTGATAATTTAAACAAAAAGAAAAACATTTTGTGATTGGTTTCAAATTATTATTAGTAGCAATGTCATAAGAATTAAAAATTTTCTTTTCAATTTTTTTTATTAAATCATTATTGATATTAATTTTTTTTTTATTATTATTGTTGTTGTTTTCATTGTCGTTGCCATTGTTATTATTATTATTATTTATTGAAAACAATAATTTTGATAAAATTTTCCATTTGGTAGAAATAAAATATTCGTTTGCTATTGGAAAAATTTTATATCCAAAATTTGAGCGTAATAATGTAAACTCAATTATTTTTTTAATTAAATTAATAATTATATCATCCTCATCATTAATCATATTTTTTTCATTTCTTTTGAATAAATTTTTAAAATTATTTTTTTTTTCAATTTTTAAATAGATTGAGAAAATTGTTAAATTTAATAATTTGGAATATGATTCATTTTTTGTGGATTTATTATCATTCTTGATTAAAAAATCTTGGAAAATTTGATTTATTATTTTATTAAAAAATTCATTAAATTTCATTTGTATTTTATCAATTATTAAATCAAATTTGTCATTTAAAATCATTATTAATATATTTTTTATTAATAAAACTAATTTATAATCAAAATGATCAACAAATTTATTATCTTTTTTATTAAAATTATTAAAAAGTATTAATAAAATTTCAAATAAATTTTCAAAAATTAACATTAATAAATTTTCATCATTTTTAATATAATTGATTAATTCATTCTGGATTAGTAAATAATATATAGAAAAATATATTCCACTTTGGGTTTCCTTTGAAATATTTTTAGAATATTTATAAATTTTAAGAATGGTTTTTTCAATTTTTTCATTATTTGGAAATAAATAAATTAATTTACAATACCTATCAAATAATTGATAAAATTCATAATTCAATAAATAATGTTCATTTTCATCTTCAATTTCATTTTCATTTTCATTTTCATTCTCGTTCTCATTATTTCTCGGGATTTTAACTGTTAAATAATTTTTAAACTTCATTTTAAGTAACCTATAGTTTCTTTGTAAAAATTGTGATTGTATTTCATTATTATTTTTAATCGTTACTTTAATTAATTGCCAAACCCTTTTATTGGCTAATGGATTATGTGACAATTTTTCAAAAGTCTCAATAAAATCAAAAAATGATTCATAAGTTAATTTATTAAAATTAACGATATTTAACCAGGCCTTAATAATCTTTATATAAACCTCCTCATTCAAAGTCTTTGAAATATTTGAAACAATTTCACTAAAAATGGAATATCTAATGGAATTTCTTATTGAGCATTTAATATTTTTTAAATAAATTAAACAATCTAAATGCGGATCAATTACAAAACGCGATTTTGCCTTTTTCATCAAAATTTCTAAATAATTATTTAAAAATAACTGTTGCTCTTTCGTGTTTCTTAATTTTGTTAATTTATTAATATACGATTGGAAAAAGGTCTTAATATATACATTTAATTCAATTCTTTGCACTTGCGGAATTAAATTTGGCTTACACAGATTTAATAGAATTTGATTAAATAAAAAATCATCGATTTCTGGTAAATCAAAATCTAATTTGAAATATTTTAAAAATGAAATAATAGCTATACTCGTGAATCTTTTTAATTTAATACCATTAATAAATAATATTAATATCATTTTAATAATCTGATGATTTTGTTTTTTTAATCCAATAAATAATTCGGAGATATAATTCCAATTTTCTTTTAATAAATTTTTTGTATCAGCTTGAATAAATCCAAGTAAATAAACAAATATCTTCCATTGAGACTGTTTCCATCCCAAATATTGAAAAGCTTTTTCTTTTTCGGGATCTTTATAGTTTTCCCTTTCTCCTGTTTTCCCCTTTCCTTCATCTTTGTTTTGTTTTTTTTTATCTTTTTCTTCTTCTTCTTTTTCTTCTTTTTCTCCTTCTTCTTCTTGTGCTTGTTGGTAGATATTGGATCGGAATTTTAAATAATATTTGAGGATTTCTAAAGTTTTTTTTTGAATATAAATTTTTGAATGCATCAAGCCCTTTTCAATGATTTCCCAAAACAAATCATCTTTTAATCCTTTTTTTTCTCTTATTAAAATTTCTGAAAAGAATTCTTTATAAAACCTAAGTGTCGTTTGAATACAATTTTGAAAATTTATTTCATTTTTTGAATTTACTAATGTTTCTAAATTATTAAAAAGATCTTGGGGAAATTTATTTGCGAAGAATTGCTTTAAAATTGGAAACAAATTGATTTCGATAATTTTTCGGACATTCTTTTCTTCATGTGCTAAAAAATTAATTGTTTTGAAATATATTTCTTTTATTACTTTATTATTTTTGTTTTTCTTTTCGTTTTCGTTTTCTACTTTTATTTCTCCTTCTTTTTCTTTTTCTTTTTCTTTTTCATTTTCTTTTTCTTTTTCTTTTTCTTTTTCTTTTTCTTTTTCTTTTTCTTTTTTTCTTTTTCTTTTTCTTTTTCTTTTTTTTTTTTTCTTTTTCTTTTTCTTTTTCTTTTTCTTGTCTTTCTTCTTTCTTTGTATTATCTTTATTGAAAGAATTTATTAAACTTTTCAAAATTAAACACACTCCCTCAAATTCATAAATTTCAAGTGTATTACCAATCCCGTTTTTGGATACTTTTTCCAAGATTTGATAGCAGTACTCCATAATACTATTGGAATAATTTGGATAAATCAGCGAAATCATATTACATAATTCAATTGCAATTGTTGATTCAAACAAAGAATCTCTCATTCGCTTTTTTTTGATTTGGGAAAATGCTTTTTCATATGAAAGTAATGATTTTAAAATCTTGTCAAACAGATTTTTTGGTAATTTTTCTAAAGGGACGATCTTTATTAAATATTGCAAATTTGATAATAGCAAAACGTTTGGCTCATTATTTTCAAATTTTTCTAAAAGTAAATTAAATAATGATAACTCTTTTCCTTTATTTAGCTGATGAGTGTTTTGTTTTTTTTTTTTTTTTTGTTTTTTTGAATAAAAAAGAAAATGAGTGAATATAAAACAAGGGAAAAAGAACTTTGTTTTTGTTGAATTCAATGGTACCTTAAGAACAATACTAAAAAGTGAAGATTTCATAATTTGATAATTTTTTGAAAAAAAGAAAAAGTAAAAAATGATTAATTGATGAAAACAAAATAATTTAATTTCCATTTGCTAACCCATTTTTTCATGCAGATAAATGTAAATTTTAAAAGTAAAAGATTTTAGAGACCACCACTTCTGATTTGGATTTTGGAAATCAAGATTTTTGGGAAATGATTTCCATTGACCATTGTGATAAGTAGTTGGTAATTTGAAAAAAAGTATTGTTCTCATCAAGTTGGTCACAAACACTACAGCCAATAATAAAATATCAGTCGGTGTCCAAATGACAATATTTTCATCTTTGTGGATTCGTAACTCCTATTTCTCGATTTGTTCAAAAGCACTGAGAGGAATTATTCTGGTGGGAGTTGGTAGACTTGATAAGTAAACCCTTTTATCAATTTTAGAGAGACCAGTTATCATTATTGAAGAGAATTCATTTTTCTAAATTAAATAAGCAGTAAAAAGATCTAATCCTTTTTGTTTGGATTTTTGGATTGAAAAAGAAGACTAAAAATTTTCAAAAGATTTTTATTTTTTAATAAATCAGACTTTTAGGATTTATTAGAGAATTTGAATGAATAACCATGCTTCAAACTTTCACCTTATCTTTAAAAATGCAAGAAAAATAAACAAAATATTGAATCCTTGAATATCGAAAAAATTTGATCTTTTTGTTTAATATCAACAATTTATTAAATTTCTTTAATTTTAAACGAGAAGGTAATGTTTTTTTTTCAATTGCCCAGAGTGGAAATACCTTACTTTTTTTAGTTAATAATAAAGAATATTATGATTATTTAGTGAAATTTCTAAACAAAAATTAAAAAAATACGTGAAGTGCCTCGTTTTTCCTGAATTTAATAGAATCCAATTAAAACTTAAATTTTCCTCAATTCTTTTAGATTCTCGAAACCCTAACTGCGTTTTTTTTTAATTTGAGAAATAAATCGAAATTTTATTTAATTTTCAGTTTATTTCTTAAAGTAAAAAAAAAAACCTAACAGCTGTAAGAGGAAATTAATTTCCTCCCTTCAAAATAAATAATAAAAAAAAAGTAACAAACTTTTTATTATTAAAAAAACCTATTTGATAATTTTTATTTATCTATTTATTTTTTTTTGTTCTATTGTTCTCAAATCACCCATTGCGAATTAGCAGAATCTTGCATACATATTAAAAGACAAGTTTCTAATTTATTGAATCCTTATACACGAAGGGTTTAATAAAACATTCTTGACAACTGAAACAAAAGTATGAAAGGTTATTAAAAATTATATTAGTACTCTAAAATTCTAGATTACAGAAAAATGTTATAATAAAAAAATTATATTTTGTTTTTTTGGCCAATTTCTACAATTCGAAATACGAGATAACAAAATTGAAAAAAAATCATAAGTAATAGTAATTTAGAGAAATTTCTTGGATTTTTTATGGGGATTATTTTATTGAAATCTAATACTAAACCTACTGATTTAAGATTTTATTTGATTTCTATTTAATAATTATTTAAACATAATTTACTCTCCAAATGATATCCAAATCCAAATATTTTAGTTATTCTCAAAAAAAAATAAATAAATATTGTTATTTTTTTAAAATTCTACTTTCGTGAAAATAATTTGATGTTGAATTGAATTAATTCTCTTCCATTCATCTTATCATTATCTTGTTTTATTATTTTATTACTCATTAAAAAAAAAAATAGATCGAAAAAAATAGGAAAAGAAATGTATTTATTTAATTAATTAAGAAAATTGTAAAAAATTTTTTTAAATATAATTTCTGGGTAAAATATTTTCTCTATTAAATAATATGATAAAATTAAATACAACAAAATTATCACATATTATTTATAGATTACTTATTATTTTATTTTTTTTTATAAATTAAAATAGAAAACTGTTGGTCACTTAAAGTAACTTTTCATTTTTTCTTTCTTTAATATTGTTAATTCCAACCATCCCAAATCAACTCTATCAAAAACTTTAAAACACAGAAATTAGTTGTTCTTCTTGAAGTATCCTTTAAAAAAATACACATTTCAATTCATTTCTAAAATTGTCTTTTTAAAAATAAAAAACTTCAATTTGTATCCAAATCATCAGATAAAATACTCAATTTCTATTAAACCAAGATAAGATGATAATTTTTCATTTTGTTACAATAAAAAAAGACAAAAATTAAATTTCAAAATGAAAAAAATCACCAAAACTTGAAACTATTTTTTAATCATTTTTTTTTTTTGAATTGTATAAACAATTGATTTTTACAATTTAAATAAATTGAAGATCCACATATGAATCTCATTTTTTGATGGATTTGTTTTTTCATGCCAAAAAATTTTCGAATATATATTTTTTTTTTCTTCTATTCTAAAAATTTTTGATTATCAAAAACTTTAAAACCATTTTACTTATTATACAAGATTAAATTTTGTAAAAGATAAAATTTTCTTTATCTTATGAATTGTCACTGAAGGATTAGAACAACTGTTTATGAATTTTAAAAAATGATTTTTTTTATTAGGGGATTATTACTTTTGATTGTATTCCTATTCCAATTTTAGGATTCAAATCCTTAAAATCTTTTTTTTCTTTCTTTTAATTTTTAGCATATCAGATCATGTGGAATTTTATTTTTTGTTATTGGAATTTTAGGTCTGAGATCCTGTAGTTTTTTACATTGAATTATTGAAATAGTTTCAACTAAAAGAATTGTAGTTTCACAATATCATTTTTCAAGAGTAAACCCACTCATAGAGTTTGCAGACAATTGAAGGTCGTGGCTAAATTCAAAAAGTTTCATGGTGAGAATTATTAGAATCATTTTCATAAAATAAAAATTCAAAGTATCCAGAATAATATCATTAAAATAGTCGATCATTAATTTTCTAACACAATTTATGGAAACTACTTTTTAAAAATTAAGAGGTTTTAACCTTTTAAAAATTGGCTTAAGGAACACGTCGCTTTTATTTTTTTTTTTGATAAATTTCTAAATAAGGATTCCTTATCTAGAAATAAGTTTAATATGAAAACAAACATAGTTTTCAAATCTAAGTACTTGGCAAAAACTTTTCTCAATCTCTATTAAATTAAGGTAAAATAATTTAATTTAGATTGGTCCCTTAATAAAAAAAATTTTTTTGAAATAGCTTTTTTCAGAAAATACAAATTTTCACACATCCTTACCCTTAACTTACAAACTATGTTTACAATATTACAATTTACAAAAAGTAAAGTCTGAGCCAAAGTAACCCTTCTTGTTTTAAAGATTTTTGAAAAAATAAACCTCAAGCAAAAAAAATGATTAAATTTCATCTTTTTTTTTTTTTATTGAAGACAGACACAACAATTAACTATTTAGTGATCTTTGATTTTGTTTTGTTCATGAGAATTGTAAATTTCTTCGAAACACAAGATCATTTTGGCTTTTAATTGTTTTGTTTTTTTTTTCTTTTTTTTTTTTTTTTTATTTGTTTTGGTCGTGAATTTAAATTTCGTTTCTTTCTGCAGGAAAGTATATTCCATAAGTTGCTTTCCATTTGGTGGATTGTGGGTCCTTGTTTTTTAGTGTACAAATTTCTGTTTGACCTTGTACAGGTTTACCGTATTGTATGGAAGAATCAGCAAGGTATGAATTTGTCGATTCATGCTTTAAAATTATTTCTTCGTCTCTGTACCATTTACGGTTTTCGAGAACCAATTCGAAATTGTCTCCGCTGTCGCCTCTCGAATTCTGTCCAAAAGCAGAAACTTCTTGGTTATTTGAGAGTGGTGATTTGTATTGATGGGAATGCAAATTTTTTCTTGTGGTTAAATGCTCAAGCCGGATGATATCGCCATTTGCTAAGATCCTTCCTTGTGGGCATTCTGTACCATGCTTTCCTTTGACAAGCCAAAGTGAGCCAGTGTCGTCGGTGTTTCTTAAGCCGGTAACAGACTGCTGTCGGGATCCGCTCCCGTAATTGATATTGTGGGAATGAAGATGGTTAAGTGTTTCAAGATTTTGCAAACGGATAATTGAGCCACACGTTACAGGCACCTGTTCATCTTCGCAGAACGAAGAGTTGATGTACAAAAGACAAAATAAACAAAATGCAAAAGCATTGAATATTTTCATTTCTTTTTGAGGAAATTAAAAATAGAAGTTACTTCTTTGAAAAATAATAAAAAAAAATGATTTTTGTGAAGAGATTTGGGAAAACAACACAGGTTACATGTGGAATTTATTTCAAACAGGTTTGAACTGGTATTTGAGATATTAACAATTATTTGAGGATTATTCATATAACATGTTCAAAATATACTCTTTTTAAGTGTAGAAATATATTTATTGCATCAAAAGAATGTTAAGTTAGGAGAATAGAAAATATTTTGAGTTTGGTAAACTATCTTTTGGGAATATCTAACATTTTTATAATTTTATAATCCAATTCATTGAATACTGCTTCAAAAGTTAGAGTTCATTCCTTTTCCTTATATATGTTACAAATTTTTATTCTTAATTGTTAATTTTTCTTTTTTATAATTAGTTTGGTTGTATGGTGAGATCTTGAAATTGTAAAAATGTTTTTTTATTGATTTGTGTATTTGTTATTTTTTGAGTGGAAAAATTCACATTTCCACTCCTACATCAGATGAACTTGAATAGAAAAGGCAATTTTTAAATTTTATTTTGATATATAAATATATGTATTTGAAAGAAAGTAACCAAATTAACGGTTCATTTAAAATGATGAAAAATTACTTGTTGCTTTTTTTATTTAAGTTTTTTTTTTATTGGATAGATAAACCCATTTCCTTTTTTCTTTGTTTTTAGGTTTTTTTTTTAGTGTTATTGTCTATTTTTCTAATAATTAGAAATTAACAAATCAACTCGTTTAGAATTATGCATGAGTTCAGATAACCACCATTTTTTTTAAGAGCATATTTTGTAATGTTCTATTATTTGTCAGTTATGCGGTTAAAACCTAAAACTTTATTGTTACATTTTGAGTAACAAATTGTTAATTGTTGGTGCTGTCTAGATTTACAATCCAAAATTTATTTCTTTTCGTAAAGGGATCTTTCATATTTGAAAATCAAATATAAGATATTGATTTATTTTCCCAAACTATTGAAATTAAAAAGCAAAATGTTTTCAAACCTTTTTAAGTTTAGTGTTCAAATCCCTTACTAATTAACGAAATTAAAAAAAAAAAAATTATTTACAAATCCAAAATAAAAAAAAAATTTAAAAGTTTTTGTAAAAATTAAAATCAAAAAAAATAATACTTCTTTTAATGATCCGAACCATCAAAATAAAATTAGGAGTGAAAATAAAAAACAATTTTGATCCTTTCAAAAGAACAAAAATTATATTTTTCTAAGATTTTTATTCAAAATAATCTCTCAATTTTTAAAAATAATAATCTATCTCGAACTGAAGTAATCCATATAATATTGAATGTCCAGACAACAAGTAACATATATACTTGGAAACACAAGTCATCCGAATAAACTTTTAAAATATCAAGAAAAAATCAATTTAAAATTTTGTTGTTTTAAGTAAAAATCCATTCAAGTTTTTGATCAAACAATGTTTTTTTTTTTTTTCAAAAGACTCGAAATTCTTAACAATTGTACCATTTTAACATTCCTTTATTGAGAAATTGTTTTAATCATTTTCATTGGTTAGGTCAATATATTACAAGAAACAAAGAATCAATTGCAAATAACACTTACAAGAGATTTGTTTCTTCACAAAAGAAGTAACATTTTTATAAAAAGTAAAATTATTGAGGCTATTCTTTTTTATTTTTTAGCACAGAATACATAATATATTATTAATACCACTTTGAGTATTATAAAATGAATTAAAATTGTTGATCAATAAGCTAAGTATAAAAAAAATACTAAAAGATAATAAAATGAAAATTTTTTTATTTATTTTGATTTACATTTAACAAAACCGATGAATTTGGAATTGAAGGGGGATTATTATGGGAAATTTCAATTTATCAGAATGAAAAAGGTCTATGTTCTGTACTAATTTCGACAAAAAAACATTTTAAAAAGTTTAACACATAATAAAAATTCCGAATTAATTTACAAAAAATTGTATTTTAGTCTATGTTGCTTAAAGTATTACCTTTGAACTAAATTGTAAACACAAAAAAATCTCAAATTAATACATTTTTAAGTATATTTTGCAAACTAATTGGTTTACTTGTATCCGAATTCTGAAAAAACACCTTTTTTTTTTTTGTTGAAATTAGTTGTAACAACGATCTTTAGATTGAACATTAAGAAAGAAAAAGAATAAATGTTCAAAAAAATTGCAGAAAAAAAAAACAGTGAATATATATTAAAACTCAAATCTTAAAAAAAAAAATAAAATGATAAATAATATTCTAAAAACAGAAAAAAAATCAGTTTTTCAATTTAATTTTGAGATTATCTTTTAATACAAATATTTGATTTTTTTAAAATTGTAACAATATAATTTTTTTTAGACTATTAAAAAAATTGATTCAAAAAATCTCTCCAGTAAATCAAATAAAAAATTTAAAAAATTTTATAATTTAAAAGCAAAAAAATATTACTAAAAATTTTCATTTTTTTCTCAATTCCTATTAATATCGAATTAAGTTCTAAACCCTTTTTAAAATTGTTAAAAATAATAGTGTTTTTTAAATGAGTACATTTCAAAAATACAAAATTTAGAGATTTTTTTGTAAAACAAATTCATCAAGTTATGTTGCCAAAAGGGAAATGAAAATTAGAGTTGAAACACCAAAAATAAAAATTACTTAACTTTGGTTGTTTTGGTATTTTACTCATTAATTCAGATTTCGGAAAAAAAACAATTAAATGTCACAAATTGTCTTTTTAACCCACTGCCAAAATTCAATACATAGTTAAAAGATCAATCAACTCAAAACCAAAATAACAAATCCCCTTCCTAGACAAAATAATAGTTTATCAAATAATGGGATTGTAAACCTTAAAATTATTTTATTTTGTGTTCTTCATTTTTTTTATTTTTGTTTTTAATTTTGTTATGCAAGAGTCTGAATTTTCAGAGTCAGAATTTGGAGAACAAATTTTTGGTAATGAAACACAATTTATTGTACTAACCTCTCGAACTGGAAATGCGGTTTATTTTAAAGGAGACGAAAATCAGTCTGTAAACCTTGCACCGATCTCCACTTCACAAGAAGTTATTTCTGAATTATTTGGTCAACAGTTCACATATTGGACTTGCAAAGAAAGCAAAATTGTTTTTTATAATTACAACACTTTAATTTTTATTGCTATTGGACAAGAAGGAGAATCAATTGCTTTTTTAAAAAGACAATTGCTATTGGTTAAAGGATTGTTTTTTTTGAAATTTGGTTTATTGTAAGAATAGTTTTTTTTTTTTTTTTTTTTTTTTTTTTCCTATTTTTATTTTCTTTGCAATGCTTATTTGTTGTGAAAGTGTTGAGTGAGAATTAGAATTTAAAACAACACATTTTTTTCACCCTATACCACAAAACCATTTTTTGCTTCTGATCGAAGCAAGCCATTAAAAATTCGCCTTTGATCAGAAACCAAATTGATTAATACACAAGACAGGAAAAGGTGTGTAATATATAATTTGACTTCAAAGTTGAATTGGAACATACCAACTTTCTTTTTTTCATTTCAAACAAAACTACCATGTTACAATTAATAACATGAAATTTTTTTAATGCAATTCCCCAATAATCATGTTTCTTCACGCAATTATAAGAAAAAACACAACACCTTCACAAAATGATATTAAAAACGAAAATTGTCTCATTAATTTGGGATCTTCCTGATTTAACATTTAAGATAAAATTGTCTATATTTTAAACTAGAAATTGGCAATAGATAAAAGAGAAGTGGACAAAAAGAATTTAATACCAATAACAAATGCACAAATAAACTTTCCAAAGAAATATTTTACTCACACAAACACATTATTTAATCGAAAAAACCGTATTTTAATGAGCAACTATCAATTTAAACCAACTACTTTTTGGTTACCAACCAAATAAATACAAATCACACAATTTAGAAATCTGCAATACTCTTTTAATCAAATCTTCAATGATTTTAACAATAACCCTTTTAAAAAAATGATTTTTTTTATCTTTGTGGCTATTCGCCAATGAAAAAAATGAAAAATTTTGGCTTTTGGCATTAATACAAATTAACAAAAACTATAAGAATAATATCTTTGATATTATTCGAAATAAAGAATCATTTTTTATCTTTTCCTTAACTTAATGATGAAGAAAATTCTGATTCTTTATTGAAATTTCTAAATGTTTATTGAGAAATTTTTCAAGTGCCGTCTAGTGTCTTCAAGTGCCGCCAAGTGCCTATGTTTTCCAAAATTCAAAAGAATAGAGTACAATCAAAGATTTTGCTCAATTCTTTTAAATTCTAGAAAAGCTAACGAAGGTTTTTTTTACTTCTTGCTTTTGTTTAGAAAATCAATTGATTTTCTAATCAAAACAAAAATTAAAAAAAAAACAATGAAAAGTGCAATCAAGTGCAATGTGGTGCCGTAGAGTGTCATCAATCGCCTAGGTTTTCTTGAGGTTTTCTGTTTTATTTGTTAAGTGTTCTAGGTTTTTTTTACTTTCGAAATAAACCGAAAATTAATACCAATTTTCGGTTTATTTCTAAAGTAAAAAAAACCTAACGAAAATCTATTGATTTTCCAAATAAATAGAAAACTCAAAAAAACCTAACAAAAATCTATCGATTTTCCAAATAAACAAAAAACTCAAGAAAATCTAACTGTGTTTTTTTTTAATTTAAAAAATAAAAAGAAAATTTTTGAAAGTTTCGGTTTATATCTGAAATTAAAAAAAGCCGCAGTTAGGTTTTCCATAATTCAAAGGAATGGGGTAAAAGCTTTGATTTTACTCAATTCTTTAGAATTCTGGAAAACCTAACTGCGGCTTTTTTTAATTTCAGATATAAACCGAAGATTAAAGAAATTTTCTTTTTATTTCTGAAATCAAATAAAAAAAACTAATGGCAATAAGAGGAAATTAATTCCCTCCCTTCAAAATAAAAAAAAATTGAATTTTTTCTGATCTAAAACTCGAAGGGAAATTCAAGAATATCAGAAAGAATAATAAATATTTACAGAACTAATATTTTAAGATGGAAAAATCTACTTAATGTACGAATCTATAAGATAATTCTCTGATTAGATACTAGAATTATGTTTTTTTCTTTTTTAATTTTCTATGACTTGAATATTTTTTAAAATTAGAAAGTGTCTTCAAATTATAATGGAAATTCAAAGTTTTTCTGAAAAAAAATAATTGGTTTTCTACATAATAATAATAGTTAAAAATTTCTAATCTATTTTTAAATTATTTTATATTTTGCATTTTTTTCGACTTCTTTTTTCTTTAGAATAAACCCTTTAAGATATTTCAAAAAAAGTGGGGCAAATTTATTTTAAAATATATTTATTAATCCCAATCTTCAAAAAAGTATTTAAATATCCAAAATCATTAACTACCATTTATTGATTCTTGAGAATAATTTAATTTGTTTCTCTTAAAATTGTGCTACATAAAAAAAAGATATTTAATTTTCTAATCTCGATTTATCTGATATTTTTTCGAGGTTAAAACCCTAATAAAAAACTTTTTTTATAACATCTATATAACTGTGTTTATTGTTTTGATTTGGAAACAATCTCCTTGTTATAATCTGAGTTTGGCCTGGAAGAACGAAAAAATGATATTGTTCGAAGTGACATAAGATGATATTGAGGAGTTTGAATAAAGACAATGATTAATATCATCTTAGCACTAGAAAAATCTCATTAGTTTGAGTCTGGAAGGAGAACCAAAACGAAGAATTATAAAAGGTGATTGTTGAACAAATGAAACAATATGAGATGCTATTTATTTTTTCAACTCGAGATCTAACTCTTCAAAACAAAAAACAAATAAATAAATTTAACCAAAACAACTAATTTGTTATTTTTTTAATGGTACTTTGAAGAACTTACTCTTCAAAGAATCTCATTTTCTCACAATGAGGGTTAACAAACACATTGAAGTTAAATTTTGAATTTTCATCATCGGTGACAAAACTGGATTTAAATTTTATAGAGATAAACTAGATCGTTCCCATCCTTTCAATGAGATCTATCTATCCTTTTATTTTCCGTTTGTTGGCCAATTCTCGAAAACGATCAAACTTAAAAATCTGCATGCATCTCTTGGTGTTCTTTACTATGAAGTATTTTGAACAGTACTTAAAAATTTCTTAACTTGACAGATTAAAAAAAAATGTTTTTTTTTTTTTACTTCAATGATCATTTATTTTTTTCACCTTTCCAAAACCTCTTATAAATGGTCTTTTCTCTCCTTTTTTCGAAGAAAAAAGAGAACAAGCAAATTTTTTTTTTAAAAAAATGATATTACTTTTTTTTCGAAAAGAGAAAAAAAGAATGTTTATAAATAGACATTGTTTTTAATAAAGAAATGGAATTTATTCTTTTTCCAAACTTTCCCCAAATTATCAAGCACTTTTTTTTTAGTTTTTCTTGAACAAGTATTTTGGTTCCTTGAACCAAAACACGTGTTCAATTGGTTTTAAATCGAAACATTGGCAAAACTCAGTGTTATCGATTAAACAACGTCGTAAATAAAAATTTCAAAGTACTGTTAAATAACTTTAAATATCATATTACAAGATAAATATATTGATAAAATACAATTTAATTCACTTTGTTAGAATTGGAAATAAGAAGATCAGAAAATTTCCAAACTTTGCTTAATAATACAAGGAATTTTCAAAATCTTTCCACAATAACTACAATACTATTCTAAACTTTCAAGAGTTCTAATCTCGTTCTTTATTGATTTGATTTGGAAACAATCACCTTGTTATGTTGCGAGTTTGGCCTGGAAGAACGAGAAATATGATATTGTTCGAAGTGATATAAGATTATGTTGAGGAGTTCGAAGAACAAAGATTAATATAATCTTAGCACTAGAACAATATCATATTTTGAGTCTGGATGTAGAACCAAAACGAGTAAATATAAAAGGTGATTTTTGAACAAATGAAGCACTATGAGGTGCTATTTCTTTTTTAACTCGGGATCTAACTGTACACAATAAAAAACAAAGAAACAATTTTTAACCAATTTGTTATTTTGTAATGGTACTTTGAAGAACTTACTCTTCAAAGGATCTTTTTCTCCCAATGAAGTTACTGTAAACACTGAAGTTAAATTTTACATTTTCATACATCGGTGATAAAACTTTGTTTAAATACATACAGAAACAAACCAGATCGTTCAACTTTTCAATGGGTTTCTATCTCCGCTTTTATTGTCCGCTTATTAAGAAACTTCCGAAACTGATCAAACATGAAACTCCTCATATATTGTGTGTTCTTAACAGTGACCGATTTTGAACATTCCTCCAAAATTTCTTGACTCGACGTAGTAAAAATAAAATATTTTTTTTTTTTTCTAAATTCTTAAATTGGTAAATGTTTTTTTCACCTTTTGAAAATCTTTTATTAATGGTTTTTTCTCTCCTTTTTTCGAAGAAAAAAGAGACCAAACGTTTTTAATTTTTTTAAAAATGAGATTGATTTCTTTGGGAGAAAAAACAAAAACGTTGTCTGATTTTAGACATTGTTTTTAAACAAAGAATGAGAATTCGTCCGATTTCCAAACAGTACAAGAAAGTTGATGGACTTTTTTCAATGTCGTCTATTGATCAAATAATTAAGTGACTTGAACCAATTTAATTTTCCAATGTCGTAAATCCTTGAGCGCGGCAAAACCTTATATATTTATGAGATTAAAAATTGGCAAAATAATTTGGTTAAACTCTTCTAAAATAACTTTAAATAACATTTTTAAAGTGGAATTTAATAGTAAAATACTTCTTATTTTACCCAAATAGAATTCAAAAAAAGAAGATAAGAAAATTTCCAAACTTTGCCTAATTACTCAAGTATTTCCGAAAATCTTTCCACAGTGACTTCAATACTATCCTAAACTTTTTTGTGATACAATCACTTTCTTATCAGTAGTTGTTTGAAATTATATAGTTAAATTTTTCCAAATAAAATGTTTGAGATAAAAAAATATATATATAGCTTTTTTATAACAATATTTCCTTTTAAATGATCATTTTTTCAATATTTTTTTAAAAAAAATATTCTTAGAACAGGCTTATAACATGTTACAAATTTTATAACACGTTTTATAACAAATTTTTATGTTATAAAAGTTGTTATTATAAAATTTTATAACATTTTAAACAGTTTATAACACCTTTACAACACGTTTATAACATGTTCTAAAAAAACTTTTGTTATTAGGAAAATTGGTGTTTATTATTTTCTTTTTGATTGAAAAAATTCTTTTCATAACTTTTTTAATCTCAACAAAATTTCAAATAGAATTGAAAATATATAAATGTATTTCATATTTAAAAAAATCATTTGTACCCTTTTCATATTCCCAGTTTTTTATTGAAATTGGTTGTACATTTTTTTCTCTAAAAAAAATCTATTTTTTTTTTCTTTCATTTTTTGAAAATATTTCATCCTATATATTTTAAAATAAATACCATATGTGTCATTGATTTCAATTGGTATTAATATTCAACTTAATTTAGTATTGTCAATTAACGAATACCACCACTAACAAAGATGATTTTTTTATGAAACGTAAAAAAAAATTCACCACTTTATTGAAAATACCTTATTTCAAAAAAAAATTCGAAAAATAAATTAAGTTTAAAATTCTTTTAATAGCTGTGTCTAGACACACTTTGAATTCGAATTTACGAATTTATTCACTTCGAAATTCTATCTTTAACAGATAAAGTGTTTTATCGCCATTTAAGCCTTAACAATAAATCCAGATAAATGACAATTTTGAATACATTTTTTTTTTTGATTTTTATTACTCACAAGTTAATTCAGCGACTTTGGTGTTTTACCAATTCTAAAAAAAAAAATCATACAAGGCGTATAAAAAATGAAAAACTTTGAAATTAACAAAATAAAGAACATTTTAAGTTTTGAAATTAAAATTAAATTAATTTTCCAATAGGAGATTTAATAGAGAATAAAAGATTACTTTTTCATTCCTTCATAAAATAAACACATTTTATTTTTTTCCATTTTTTCCCTGGCTAAATCTTCTTTATATTGGGAAGAAGAGTTACAAAGGAAAAAGATCAAGTGGTTACTAGCTAATAATGTGAAACTGAAACATGAAAGTATATGTAACTTGAAAATAAAAACAAAAAAGCAAAGGCTAAAAATGACCAAAGGTTTAAAGCAAATAAGATCAAAAAAAAAAAAGAAATTACAACAACTTAAACAACGATCCCCAAGTGAACATTCATGATCAATTATCAAATGATTAAATCAACCAAAAGTATCGTGAATGTGATTTTGGGAAGTGATTAATTAAGGATAGCATTTTTTTTTTTTTTTTGATTTTTTACCAATTGCTTCTTATAAACCCTTTTTAAATTTCTTTTTCAAATTTCTTTTTCTTTTTTCCTTTTTCCTTTTCTCTTTTCAATTTTTTTCTTTTGCTTTTTAAACATAAAAAAAATTGGGTATGTCTTTCCCTTGAACAATCGTGAAATCAATGATTTTACGCTTAAATTACCTTTGAGGAAATTTAAGTAAAAGGACATCTAGAGTGTAATTTACACTTCTTCCATCAATAAAAATAAACACATTTTTTTAACCCAAAATACTTGTTTATTGTTAAAAAGAAAATTAACAATTTTTTTTTTATTTTTGGGGAACCTAAGAAGATTTTATTTAAATGAATAGATAAAATTCTTTAATCTTTGGAAAAAAATGATTACTGAAAAAAAAAAAAACATTAAATTAAAACTTTCAGTAGATATATATATACAAGTGTTGAACATAAAGGATTCAAATAATTTAAAAATGAATCTTTTAATAATAAAAACAAATGAAATTTTGTTATTTTGTGGATTACAAAAGTATCCAATCTTTAAAATTATAATTTTAACTTGAAAAAAAAAAAGAGACAAAATTTAAAAATCAAACAAATTTTTAATTCTACTTTTGTAAAAAAATCAACTATTAATAATTATTTGATTATTATTAGCTATTCAAACTTGATTATTGAAAATACCAGATTTATTAAATTTTGAGTAAAAAAAATAAACTTCAACGACAAAATTTCTCTTAAAAATTAAACAAAAAATTCAAAAAACATTGTAATCTTAATATTTTATCTATTATTCAATTTTTATAAATGTAATAATAGATTTATGAAAAAATTAATATATGATGGGCAATTTTCAGCAAGAAATAAAAAAGCAATGATCACCCAATTAATTGACACGATGATTAGATTAAGTAGAGACAACCAATCGTTTCTTGTCCAAGCAAATAGCCGAACACATAAAAGGTACATTGTAAAACAGGTTGAAAATCAATTGCAGCATGTTGTACAGCAAAACGATGAAGTTGAAATTGCACTTCTTTTTCAAGATACTCAATTAATTGGATACATAAAATCAAATAATGTAGAAACGGTAAATCAAAAAGATATTTTTTTAATGATAATTTATATACAGAGTCTATTTAATTCAACAAATAAATTATTTTCAGAAACTAGCTCACAATCCGAAAAATCAACAAAAAATTTATCTGAAAATCAAAAGTAAATATTTTTTTTATTTTTATTTTTATTTTTATATTTATTTATTATTTTTTTTTTTTTCATTAAAATTATTCAAGTTAGCCAAAGAAAAAATTATTTTTTTACGTTAAAATTATTAAATGTTATTATTCAACAAATGATAAAAATCTTTTAATAACAACATTTACAAAAAGTTTTTAAAATAGTAATTTTACTGTTTAAATGTATCTTATTATTTAACATTTTTTTACATATTTTTGAAAATTGCAAGAAAACAATTCATAAGCTTACAATTAAATTATTAAAAAGAACTAAAGAAAAAAATCATTTTTTTTTTTATTTTATTTATTTTTGAAGAGAAGTGATTCAACAAAAATGCACTCTATTCGCCGTTAGGTTTTCCAGGATTTAAAAGAATTGAGAAAAATATAAGATTTTACTCAATTCTTTTGAATACTAGAAAAGCGTCTTTAGGTTTTCTTGAGTTTTCTGTTTCTTTGTAAAATCAATAGATTTTCGTTAGGTTTTTTTGAGTTTTCTATTTTATTTGTGAAGTGTTCTAGGTTTTTTTTACTTTTTGAAATAAATAGAAAACTCAAAAAAACCTAGAACACTTCACAAATAAAATAGAAAACCATAAAAAAAACCTAGAAAACTTTACAAATAAAACAGAAAACATCAAGAAAACCTAAGCACTATATGGTACTTGACGGCACTTCCTAAAATCTAAAATTTATTTAGATTTTTTTATGCTAGATATAATTTAGCCAAGATTCTAACTCATAGTTTAACTTTTCTTTAAAAAATGAAAAGAAAAAAAAATATTTTTAAAACAAAGACAAGAAAAAGAGAAAGAAAAGCAAGGAATAAAAGAAATTAAAAAATAACAAAACAAAATCAGAAACTTAATTAAAAGTTCAGTTTTGGCACCCTGTATTTAATGGGATGTTGGTTGTTCCCTTTTCTGTTGATTATCTTGAAAATTTTTTAAATCGCAACTATATTTGTATCACCTGTTTATGTATTACGGTACTTGGCAGAAGTTGATCCCTAGTATTATTACCGTTCTCACCAGAAGTTAATACAAGTGTAGGCTATTGTATATAAAAAGAAGCTAAATTGTCTTACTCATTTCTTTTTTCAACACTTGCCCGCCAATTTAGGGCCAAGTTGTTGATTATTTTTTTTCTTCTCTTTAATTAACAAAAAAATAAAAATAAAAAAATGAAGAACAAAAATTGTAATTTATTAAAACTCCCTATTTCAAATTTCATAAATAACAGTATGCCACTCAAGTTAATCTCCAAAGAATTAATATAAAAATCTAGAAAACTGTGAGTGGGGATTTTGAGAACAATAAATTCATAAATCCACATTTTTTTATATTGAAAATTGGTTCTATCATGAAAAATTAATTGTACCCATCCATACAAATAATCTAAATCTTCATTGATCATGAATGGTGAACTTTTTGGAAGATAAATTCACACTATCAGTCTACTCCCTTAAAATAATTATTTTTTTTATTTATCATTTAAGGGAGGAGGTGTTGACTACTCTTATTTTGCAGTTAGTTTTTTTTTTTGAATTCAAAAGAATCTAGTAAAATCTTTGATTTTTACTAAATTCTTTTAAACAAAAAAAAAATATTGCTTATCTTTTTAGGAATTTAAAGGGATTGAGTAAAATCTTTGATTTTTCTCTATTCTTTTGAATTCTCGAAAACCTAATGAAATTTTCAATTTATTCTATTTTTTAGTTGCTTCATTCTCTATTTCTCTAGTTCGGTTTCTCATTCTTTTTAAAATTTTTGATTTCCAGTTGATATTTTCAATCCCCCCCACCCTAAAAGAAAGATAGATTAATACCTCTTTATCAAAACCTAAAATTTTCAATTTTTAGAATAGTTTAAATATTCTTTTATATCTGTTTTTTCTAGCAAAATCAATTTTTACTTCAGTTTTATAAATAAGCTGTGGTTGAGTGTGGATTTATTTATTAGAATTTTGTTATTTTTTTTTATTAATTCATCCATCGATCTCTTTAAAATCGCTTTCTGTTAGACCAAATATTTTCCACAGTGTCTCTAATAATTGACTATCTAAAGCATCTTTTAAAAAAGTGCATTTTTAGTCCCAATGATAATTTTTTTTTGTTTGAGAATGTTGATTAGTTTTTTGAAAAAAATTTTAAATTTATCAAGATCAAACCTAAAATGGGTATTTTTATTTAGCCAAATGACCAGCTATAAAATTTCTTTTTGCATTAAAGTTTTTATGTTTTTAGTTTTCTCATTATTTGGATTCATTCCAAGAACTTATATTATACATTTGTAATTGATGCTTTATATGTATCATTGGCCCTTTCAGAATTAAAATTAAATAATCAACAAGAATCTGAACAAAATAATTAATAATTATAATTTTTTTTATAATATTTATTTTGATGAATGTCTTTATTAAAATAGCGAATCTCCGAAAGAAATAAAAAAAGAAGATAATGAAAAAGAAGAAAATAATTTAGAAAATAAAAAAATAAATAAAATGGAAAATGAAATCAAAATTAAACAACCTGTAAAAGATTTTCTTGATATAATATTTTTAAGAACAAAATTAAAATCAAAAGCAAGAGAAGAATATTTGGTTTATACAAGCGAATTACAAGAATCAACAATTTTAGTTTTGATTAATAAAAAAAAAACAATAACAAGAGAAGATGTAAAAAAAGAAAAAGAAAAATATCGAAAAGTTTCAAACGATTTTTATCAAAGAATTTATCAAAATGCTGAAATGTTAGGTGCAATTCCCTTTTCAATAACTTCCTTTGACCAATTATTTCCTGGTTTGGTGCATTTTATTCTTGTAGATAGAACTAATAATTTGGTAAGTAAAAAAAAATTTTAATATTATTTTTTCATTTAATTCTTAATTTTGGTTCATCATTTTCGATATTAAAATCAAGACAACAAAAAGCAATTAGAAAGATTTTTTTTATATGTGACATTTGGGATTAATGAATTTTGTTTAAAAAGAACAATAATATGACAATCGAGAGAACCACAAAAGGAAACATGAATGGGACTTCAATAGCTAGAAGGATTCCAAAAAATAATAATTATCCCAAAACATTACTTGTAAGGATTTTAAATAGTTGGATTTGGTGGAATTGAAGAAGTGAATATGATTATATTTTATCAAATTTTAAACCATAAAATAGCTATAAGTTTTAACATAAGAATCCAAAATTATCTTCTCCCAAAAAAAACATAACCCCATTCCAAAAATTTGGACACATCCCAAAATCAAAAATAGGCAAAAAAAAAAACTCAATTTATTATATTTTTTTCAAACGCAATATAAAACTACATTTAAGTTGCCGAGTATTAATGTTTTTCCAAGTAATCATTTTCGTCCAAATAAAAGAAAAGCATATAAAACTAAAAAATCAAAATCGGTGTGTCCAAAAATAATGAAACAAGTTGAACAAAAAATGTATTAATAAATGTATTGAAATTTCACCAACATTTGTTAATCAATCAAATGATAAGATACCATCGACCAATTGTGTGTGATTTTTATATTTAACAAACACAACACAAACCTTCTATCAACCATTCGAAAAAAAAATTTCAGATCTCAGGAAACAGATTACTTAACTGGAAAAAAGGAAATGAAAACATAACAAAAAATGAAATATTTTGTAAAATCAAAATTATTTCCAAATTGAATGTAAAAGTGTAGTATTTTTATTCTTTCAACTGTTTAAACTGTGTTCAAATTTTTGGAATTTTAGTTTAGTAATTTTAAAACAATGAATATTTATATTAATAATACAATTAGATA
Source organism: Anaeramoeba flamelloides (assembly GCA_027625915.1). Classification (NCBI taxonomy): domain Eukaryota; family Anaeramoebidae; genus Anaeramoeba; species Anaeramoeba flamelloides. The sequence continues at coordinate 773,602 of JANTQA010000032.1, read as the reverse complement.
TTTATTATGGGTTAAATCTTATTAATATACGGTTTTTTCTCCCAGCTAAAAAATTCATCAAACACGAAATAATAATAAAAATTTTATTCACTTATTATTCAAAAGAAGGAATTGGGTTTATCAAGGATATCCAATGCATCCCTTTATTATTTTAGATTTATTACTCATTTTATTCTAGAAAAAAAAAGTCAAATTATTAGCTATGTGTGTTCAAATGTTTGTTGATGATTTGATATTAATTATGAAAGAGCAGCTAATAGAAATAAATTATCAAGTAGAAAAAATCTATAAAAACATTCGAGATTTTGGAACAAATCCGAATAAGGGTAAAGCTAAAAAAACTACTAATCACAAAAGAAATTATATATCTTGGGTATTCGGCTTGATAAAAAAACTCATTTAAGGTTTAATCTTGATAAAGTTAAAACCATTTTTAAAAAATTAATCAATATCTCAAGCAAAAAAAATTATAATTGGTACTAAAAATGCACTTTTTTAAAAGATGTTTTACAGAGTCAATTATTAGAAACATATTAGAAATATTTGGTCTAACAAAAAGCGATTTTAAGAGATAGATGGATGAATTAATAAAAAAAAAAAAAAAAATTCTAATAAATAAATCTACACTCAACCAAAACTTATTTATAAAACTGAAGTAAAATTGATTTTGCTAGAACAACTAGATATAAAAGAATATTTAAACTATTCTAAAAATTGAAAATTCTAGGTTCCAATAAAGAGGTAATAATCTTAAATTCAGAGAACAGAAATTAGAAAATATCAACTGGAAATCAAAAATTTAAAAAAAAATAGAAATTGAACAGGATAAATATCAAATCAAACATAAAGAAAATAGCACTGGTTGCGAATGTAACTAGTTTCCCAGAGTTCGAAAGAATCAAATAAAACGTTTGATTATACTCAATAATTTTAAATTCTGGAAAAGCTAGGCACTTGACAGCACTCCACGTTAGGTTTTTTTTTAATTTTTGTATTTGTTTCGAAAATATATTGATTTTTTAATCAAAATAAAAATGAAGAAAACGCTAATCGACGTTTTCTTGAAATTTTCTGTTTCATTCCAAAAATTGAATGATTTTCGGAATAAATACAAAACATGAGAAAATCGAATGATGATTTTCCAACATTCAAAAGAATGGAGTAAAATCTTTGGGTTTACTCTATTCTTTTAAATTTTAGAAAATCTAAATGGAATATTTTTTTTTTTAATTTGAGAAATAAACAAAAAAATTATATTAAATTTTGATTATTTCTTATCGTTACAAAAAAACCTAACTACAAAAGATATTTAAAATGGAAGAGTTCTACTTCGATTTTAAAACTTTGAAAGTTTATAAATTATTGAAAAAGATATTCTTATATTTTGAATACAAAGATAAATCAAAATTTTGTAAAATATGAAAAAAATCAACTAATTTGGATACCATCGAAGATTTAGATCATTTTATCTGAAACTGTCGATACTATTAAAATAATCATAAATTTTGGATATTTTGATTGGTTGATTTTATTTTAAGAGAAGTAAACTTACTATTTTTTCTTTTGAAAAAATAAAAAAATAATTTTTAAACCTAAAAAAGAGAGAAAATTTTCATTCAATGAAAAAATCAAAATTTTCAAGTTATTAATCCATTGAAATGATAGTATGTTTTTAGAAATTAGGTAAGCACAATCAAGTGCCATAGAGTGCCTCGGTTTTCTTGGGGTTTCCCAAAGAATAGTGTAAACTAAAGATTTAACTCCATTCTTTTGAATGTTGGAAAAGATAACCGTGTTTTTTTTTACTTTTTGAAATAAGGGAAAATTTATTTAATTTTCTGTTTATTTCAAAAAGTCTGGAAAAACTAACGGTGGTTTTCTTAAGGTTTTCTGTTTTATCTGTTAAGTGTTCTAGGTTTTTTTGAGGTTTTCTATTTTATTTCTAAAGTAAAAAAAACCTAACGAAAATCTATTGATTTTCTAAATAAATAGAAAACTCAAAAAAACCTAACGAAAATCTATAAATATTCTTTTAATTTCTAAAATTCAAAAAATCTAACGTTGCTTTTCCAGAATTCAAAATAACTGAATAAAATCGGAGATTTAATAAATTCTTTTGAATTCTGGAAAAGCTACGTTTTTTTTTTCAGAATTCAAAAGAATAAAGAAAAATCTTTAATTTTATTCAATTCTTTACAATTCTGGAAAATCAAATGCTCCACTGAGAAAAGTAATTTTCTCTCTTCAAAAATAAATAAATAAATTTTGAAAAATATGCCTTTAAAATAACTTTAACCATAAACTAATTTCAATCATAAACCTCTCAAGCAATAAAATCAAAAAAAAGGGTTATTGAAAAAACTAACATTTTACTTTTTCAGAATTTCTCTTTTTCTTTTTAAGTAAAGAGTGGTATTTTCATTGGCATTGATAACCAGGAAATTATAATGTTCTCTCTGGCTCTCATCCAAACCCACCTAAAAAAATTTTCTTCTCATTTCTTTTTTCTTTTATTTTAATTTTTTCGTTATTATTTCTCCATTTTTTAAAATTGTCAAATATTTTTAAATTGAATATAATAAATAGGTTTTTTGCCCAACAATTCCAATAGAACAAACTACTGGTCCTCTAATTAAAAAAAAAGTTTGGGATCTTTGTTCAGTCTCGCAAAGTTATTTAATGAAAGGGTGTAGTTCAATGACAATAAAACTTGGTGAATGGTGCTATTCGTATACTTTATGGTTTGAAGATCAAAATAAAAATCTTCTTTCAATACCAAAAGTTTTACCTGTTAATGAAATCGAAGATAGCCAAGATTTTTATGAAGATTTAACAACCAAATTGGATCTTGGAAAAAATGCTAAATGTTGGGAATTATATACTTTATATACTGGATTATTGCCCTACGAAACTGTGCAGCATCATAATTTGGGCTTGTATCAGAATATTTTTGATAGATTAATCGGTCAATTTTAAAAATATTCTTTAATTTTTTGAAAAAGATCTGTTTTATTATATTTTCATTCTTAATTTTTCAAAATTTTAGAAATTTTTATTATAATCATTAAACTTTTTTTAAATTTTTCAAAAAGTTGAAAAAAAAATAAATTCAAATCCATTTACTTATTAAACACAATATGTAATACATAAACTCTTTTTCAAATAAAAGGTCACAAAAAAATTCAAGAATTATTCATAATTGAATCAAATTAATTGTAGTGTCATTCTCAAATCCAATAAACGCTTTAAAACATAAAAAAACACTCAACTGAATATTTAAAACTCAATAAAACAAAATAATAAAAATTAAAATTCAATATTTTAAAAATTTGTGTGCCCTTTTGTTTGAAATGGGAAATCTCGTTTTCAAAATTGTAAAGGGAAAAAAAAATTATCAAATCAATAAAAACCTTTGAACAAGGTGAATTGAGAAAAAGTTCTCTACATTTTATTGATAATTCTTGACACGTCAAATTTTTGTTCTTGAAAGTTTCATTTTCAAGATAAAACCGCAATTCGTCTTTTATTTTGTTGGAATGTTTTTTCTTTATTTCTCTTTTCTTTGTTCCACGCATCAATCCAATTATGGTCTTTCTTAATTACCACACCTAGCTCATTCGAAATCAAACTTAAACTGTTTCCATTTACACACTGGTAGATTATTTCCAAATTGATTCCTTCTTTTCTTGTTTTTTCATTTTCCAAATGTTCAATATCCATACATAAAAAAAAAATCAAAAAATGAATAATTAAAATGAAAATCACCAATTGTTTATTATCTTATTAACAATCAAATTCGATGGTATTGGTGATTTGAGAGGTTTTCCCTTTTGTTTGAAAAAGAGTTTACTTTAGAATATATATATGTATATATTAAAATGGAACAACCTGGATAATATAAACTCCATTTCACTCAAAGGGTCCCAGCCAAAAATGAAAAATTCACTTTATTTTTAAGAATCAACCAAACTATGATTGCTTAGAAATAAGACCAATAATAAACTTCGGATTAAGAGCCGATAATCATACAAGAAATACCTGAATAAACCATAAATTAAAAAAAAAAAAAAATATTAAAAAATATTTTGGGCCCTTTTCATTGGAAAGTCTCTTGTAAAATTCTCAATTTCTTTAGGAAATTAAAATTGTTGGCAATAAGATTTTTTACTTGTAAATTTATGAATTTTAAAAGAACATACAAAGCCTCACTTTTCTTAATGTTAATTTGGAGTTTCAAACTTTTTTTTTTTTTCAAAATTAACTTTTTTAAAAAAATAAAAAAGAGACGAAAAAAAAAAGTAGAAAAAAAAAAAAATCAAAAAACAAAAAAATTAATGAATTAGAAAAAATGATTTTGATCTGAAAATAGAAATTTTATTTTGAGAAGAATAATGAATTAGAATCAGAGATTATGTTCTATTTCTTCAATAAAACTTGGCCCCTTTTACTGAAAACGAGTTTATTAGATATCATTTGATTAGTATTTTGTATTAAAATTTTAAAGAGTTTTTAAAAATAAATAATTTTTTGTTACAGTAAATTTAGAAATATATATATATATATATATATATATATAATGAAAGAACTTGTATGGAACAGTAGCAACACTTTTAAACTTCAATCTGAAGATTGTGTTCGATTCACCTCAACCACATTATTTCTGATTATTTCTCATTTTCTCAAGCATCAAACATGATGTGTAATTTTAATTAAAAATTGGGCTTATATTTCATAGAACCACTAATTATTTGATGAAATTATCTGAAAATTTTAGAAACTTTTTTATTATAATAAAAATTGAACCTAAATGGAATTGAAACAAAATCCTTCCCAATTTATGGAGTGGGATTATCGAAATATATGACTAATTCAGGCTTGGTTCAACAATATCTCCAATTCAAATTGAGGGTTTGGGATAAAAATACAGGGCAGTCATAGTTGTTGAGATTTTAAGAATAAGAATTGGTTTTTTAAATTATCTAAAGTCCAGTTAAATTTTTCAAAGATCTGATCATGAACATGTTTGTTTAGGTTAGTCTTAACCAAGTCAACCAATTCTTATAATGATTTTTTTCAATCACTTTGCCTCCTCTAAATTCCTCAAAAAAAAAAAAAAAACAAAAAGACGTGTAAAGAGAAGGAAACTAAGGAAGCCAAGCAACTTAAGAAGGGAAAGTTGGAAAAGATAAAAGGTATAAAAAAATAAAGTGATTTATTATCTTAAGAAAGTAAGTACATTTTAGCATTTTGAAAAATTTTAATTGTGTAAACCTTACTGATAAAATATTTTTTGAGTGCCACCAGATTTTGAAACTTTGAAACAAAAATCCATTTCACTGCTCTGTTCATGAAAAGAACCCAAATTAAATCATAGTTGAATCTTTATATTTTTCCATTTTTTGAACATTTTTTTTGATTTAATTTTTTGGTTAATTAAATTATGTTTTGGATCTAGAAATGTTTAACTGAATGAGTAAAATCAATAAATGAGTAAAACAAAAAAAATAGACCCAAAAGGGTGTGTATTTGAAACTTATATTTTGTTTTAGAAGACCACATACTAAAAATCACATTTCCATATAAATTTGTTGAAATCAAGAATGAAAAAAAAAAAATCAATAAAAGCCTATTTTTGAAGATTTTTTTTCTTTGTCTTATTAGTTTGTATGAACAAACAATCTATTACTTTAAATTTCTCACCCCATTACTATTTATTTTTATTTTACAAAACATTTTTTTCTAAATCTGCTTTCAAAATTCTTTTTTCAAATATTTTTATCAAACCAATCTAAAATAAAGAATCCGATTTTAAAAATTAAAATAAAGGGGTTGAAATCTATAAATCAAAAAAAAAAAAAAAAAAAGATTTTGACCCAAAATAAAAGAAAATTTTAGAAAGAATTTCAATCAAAATTCAGAATTAATTTTAAGTTTTCAATTTTAAGAAACAAGAATAATTTTAAAATCAAACCAACTAGTCCAATAAATCTTTATTTATAATAAATAATTCAAAAAAAATATGATATTTTCTGAGCAAATTCAAGGATTAGATGAATTAAATAAAATTATTATTTTTAAATTCAATTTGGGTATTCATACAAAATTAAAAATAATTTGTTTCTCAAAAATTTACAAACAAAAGTTATTCCCATGAAGAATTAAAAATAAAACCAAATTAAGAAAAAGTAACTGTATCAAATGTTACAGATAAGATCAATAAAAAAATAATTTTTATTTATTGTTTCTTGATCAATCTTTTCATTTTTTTGAAGTCCATTTTTAGTTCGTATTAAAATAAATTAATCTAGTATATATTCAAACTCTCAAGTATATATTATATTATTAATAGATTGGTTAAAGAAATGATTTGTATCATTGAGTATCACATAAATAATGGTACGCAAAATTTGAAAAATGTACTTACTCCCTTAAAGTTTAAAAATAATTGTTTTATTGTTTTACTTAAATGGAAAGAACTTTTCAAAAAGTATTTTCAATTTTATAAAATTTTTTTAATAAATTGTTTGGTATTATTCATAAGAACTGTTATAACAATTTAAGTCATTTTTAGGATTAAAAAAATAGATACTGAATTTTTAGGAGAAAATTACTGAATCCCAAATATCTTCAAAAAAAAAAAGTTATCTGGTAGAATCGAATTAAATATTCGAACAAAAATACAATTCCTTGGTAAAATTTTTAAATGACTTTAATACTTTGATTATTATAACTACCCTTCTTAAAAAAAATATAAATATTTTACAATAGGTTGAATAAATCCATTTTTTGGTTAACCAAAAGAAATATCTCAATAAGAAAAAAAATATTTACAGTAATTTTCCTGATAACAAAAAGTTGGTATTGTGTAATGAACGAAATGGTAATAAATAAGGTAATAAACGTTTGCAATGTGAGAAATAAAATGGATTGTTTTCTTATTCAGAAAAAATGGAAAAAAAAATTGGTCTTAACAAGGATTATCTTTTATGGTTTCTTATTGGATCATAGTTTTCTGACACTTGTGATCTTACTAAAATTTAAATTTAAAGAATATCACCAATAAAATACCCAAAATTTTTGCCTTATTGTCTTAGAGGACTAATCCCTTAAAAAATTTTTTTTTGATTATCAATACTGTTATTTAAACTCTAAATGGGAAAAATATTCTCTTCATTTTCAATTTCCTTTTTCAAACAAGCGCCAAAAATTACAAACCACTTCTTTAAGAACTCAATTTGTTTAAGGGACTAGTAAACTAAAAAAATCTTCAAGTAAATTTACTAATAAATTTAAAAAATTTTTACCGTCTCTTGAAATTGAAAAATAAAATAAAAATCTGATAATTACAAGACAGAACTTACGTTTAAGAAAATTTTCAGAAATGAAATTATGGTTTTTTTTAATAATCTGATCCATTTTTCTCATTTTTGAAAAGTTCAAAATTCATAATATTTCCAAATTATTTAAAAAAAAATATTTTCTTTGAAAGAAGATTGAAATCTTATTGCCTGTAAAGCAAGTGTACAAAAATACACTTTAAAAACGAAACCACTAAGTTCTAAAATAACTAAGTTTAAAAAATCTACTTAATCTCAAAAAAATAATACAATAATTATTTTAAACTTGTAAAAAATATAATTTTTTGATTCAAAGAACAGACCAAATCTATTTTTTCTAATGATTAAATAAAAAAATATCAGAAAAAGAACCAAAGAATCGAATTAAAAATTCTCCCGAAATACTTTTTTAAAACCTGGAAAATTCAACTTATTATCTAAAGAAATACTTTTTAATTTGATTATTTATAATTAATAATTATAAATCCAATCTTAATTATTTCAGAAAGTTATTAACAGCCCAATGATTAAATTTATCAAATAGGGTTTACATTTATTTCTCAATTTTTTCAAGATTTTGCAACAAATAAAACAATTCAAATGCATATATCTAATAATAAAAAAAATAATAGATATTATGAAATACCTTATTTTAATACTAATAGTTCCTTGTTTATACTCTAGATATTTGAAAAAGTATATTGAAAAGTCTTTTAAATTTCAAGAAATTGAATAAATATTTCTGAATAAAATAAATGTTCAAATTTTTTAGATCTTCAAGGATACAATATTTGATTCATTTTTTATGTATTTTTAAAATAAGATTAAAAGACACAACTTTACTTGTTCATAAAGACTCTCAGATTTTACTCAAAGTGATATTTCTTCAACAATTAAATTTTTTGTAAATTTTTATTTTTCTAATTTGATCCAAAAACCTAACAAAAAAGGATCCAGATCTTTTGACTGAAAATTCCATTGGAAAAATGAAATCTTTTAAAAATGATTATTCATTTCTCTAAAGTTGACAAACGAAGTTTCTTATTGGTCTTAATTGTATCCTTATGTAAATAATTACTCTATTACCTTTGGGAAAAAAAATAAATAAGAGTTACTAGTCCCTTAAGAAAGAAAAATAAGGAAAAGAAGTGAAAAATTTAACCATTTATAATTCAAATACAAGTATAATCAAGTGAGTTCAAATTTTATCTCCTGTGCCACGAAGTGTGATATAAATGTGGTGAGTTATCAAACGTGAGATATTTTTAAACACATTAAAAGTTTCATGAGGGTTTCAAGGGAATTTCTTCTAGGAAAAAAAATCACTACAAGTAAAATTCTAAAAATACCTTTACCTTTCACACAAGCCGATATGTGATTGTAAATGAAAGTTTTGTTTGAAAAAAGAACAAAGCGAAAAACAAAACAGCTCTCATTTTGCTTGTAAACTTCTTGAAAGCCAAAATAATTAAATAAAGAAAAGATAAACAATAAAAAATAGATTTTAGAAAACAACTTTGAAAGAAAAGAAAACTTCCTTAGAGTTGGTGAGGTAATGAGAAAGATATTCAAATATTCCAAAATTTGTTTTTACAAAACTACAAACTTAAAAATTTGAACAAGATCTTGGCACAACTTCATTCAAATTAATACGTACGTTGTGAATATTCAAAAGTCATCTCCAAACAACTTAAAATTTGGAAAGTCATCCCAAGTAAAAACTATTTTTTTTCATTTAGAAACTTAAAAACCAAAAAATACAACAAAATATGAACATTAATTTAAATTTGTCTCATTTATGAATTTAAAATGGAAGTTAGTGTGCATTGAATAAAACCGTGAATCGTTTATGATTCTTGGACTAATTTTGAAGAATGATTTGAAATTTAAATTTATTTCAAAAGTCGATTCTTTAATAAGTCTCCTACAGACTTCTTTTCCAAGCACACGATGAAGCTATTCTCTTAAGAAACTAATTTATTTTTTCTTGTTTTGATTTACCAACTTCGTTAGTCAAAAAAATTACTTTTTTTTGGTTTATGTTTTGGTTAATAACTGTTCCACCTGCCCCAACAAAATCAACCCTTCTTGAAAGACAAAAAGAAAGATCAAAATCTGCTTCAAAATTTGGTTTGGATTATGGAAAAATAACCTTATTTAAAATGCCCTCACTTCGTGTTGGGAATCTTGACAATTTGCTAAGTTTGTCGGACGAATTGGTTGTAAACAACACTCTTTTTTTCTTTAACTTCTTGTTTCCATTCATGTTATTCGTAATAGTTTTTTTTTCAATTCTTCTTTTTTTCACTTCCCAAATACTTTTTTACCAAATAAAGAAAACTGATATCTTCATTTTTGGTATTGTGCGTAGAATTGCAGAACAGATTCATTCTATAGCTCTTAAAGAGCCAGTTCTAACTTTGTTGTCGAATAAAAAGAAACAATTGGATCGAAAAAAATCATCTGTTGATCTGTATTACGAAAGAAAACAGAGCTACATCCCACAGCTCTTAGTAAACCGACGTACGGATTCTTTTCTTTTTGTTATTTTTTTATAATTGTGATCAGAGTCTTCAAAGACCTTGAAAATTCGGATTTCCTTTACAAAACATTTGCTGCTAACTTCAAATTGAAAATTTAATATTTTATCTTAGAAAGTCAAACACAGCCCACTCGCTGAAATTTTTATTTTGAAGAGATCTTGTGATGATCTTTTTCTTATTTTGTCTACTCGATTTGAGAAAACATGAATTTTGTGACTTGAAATAAAAATTTTCTTTTTATGATTGAAAAATTCCAATGCTTTCTTCTCAATTTGCTTCCAAAAAAAAAAATATCATAGGCCTGTATTTACAAGTTCTTATCAGAAGACCAAAGAAGAGCAATTTCATCATTGAACAACAATTATTTAATTTCCTTCAAAATAAATTTAAATATTCCTTCATGACTTTAAACAGCTGGACACAACAGGTACAGTAAGCTTATAAAAGTTCCGACTCAAAGTTTTTCAAAATACTGATTCTGTTTTCACCGAAATACGTCTAGACTTGTTTATACCCGTGTATCAAAATAAAAGTCGTGTTTCTTTTTGATAGAAGAACGATACATTAAAAGGCAAAAGAAACTGACAATAAACCAAAAGGAAACACCTTATTGTTTTCTTAAAGTTCTACAATTATTTAAAAAAGGATATTCTTAAAATGAAGGATCTTATATTAGTAAATTTTTCTTATAAAAACTGAGTCAATTAATGAGATAATTTATTTTTATCACTAAAAAAACCAAATAATTTCACAAAAAATTGAAAAAATTATTGGGAACTTTTGAACAAATTCCATCCCTAATTTAAAATTTAATCAAAACATCAATGATGTTTACCTTCAAAAATGATTTTTACTGTAGGTATACTATTGAATATTGAATTAGATGTTGTATTGGAATAAGAAAAAAAAAAAAAAAAAACACGGGCTTTATTTGGGACACAGGCTTTATACTCTGGGAACGCATTATTTTGATCACTGCTTTTCAGGATTTTTTTAACAAATTTGATTTTTATCACACTTTTTTAATACAACTTTACATATTTTAAAATAAATCATTTTTATTTATTTATTTATCTTTTTTTTTTAAAAAAACTCTTTTAGAAAATTTTGATGTTTTTTCTTATTTTTTATTGAAATTTAAAGGAGTAGTTTAAAATTCCTCTTATTTACCGTTAGGTTTTCTTGATATTTTCTGTTTATTTGGAAAATCAATAGATTTTAGTTAGGTTTTTTTGACCTCTATAAATCTTCAAAACTTTTTGGTTCTATTCCCATTTTAATGAAATCTATCAATTCAACTTTTCAAAACAGTTTTTAATCAAGAATATTTCATAAATATACCAACGTTACAAGTTTTCTTAACATTTCAACCAATAAAATAACTTGTAAAAATTCAGAGTATAAAATCCGAAAAAAGGAAAATGAAGTAAAAATTTAAAAACATTTTTTAGAATATAAAAATACCTAAAAAAAATAATCAGCAAACTTCAAATTACCAATTTTCATGACTCAGCTCCAAAATTTTTTTTTTCACAGTTTTTTAAAACAACTTTATTATTTACACTTAACAACCCCAAGACACCGCACGCATACGATGTTTCCTGAAGTCTTGTGAAGATCAAATCAGAAAGTTGATGACATTTTACAACTACGGCATGGCACAGAGTGTGGTTCCTTTTAATTTAAGTATATAAGTAATTTTTTTCTCACTCTTGGGATATCTTCACATTACCTAAATATTCATGATTTGACTTTTTTTTATGAAGAAAATGAAACTCAAATTGGTTTTCGTTTGGGTTAGTAATGTAAGGTATTTCCAAAAAAGTGGGGCATTTTTTTTTACATTTCATAAAAAATCATTTTTGTTCGTGGAGGTATTTGTTAATTTACAATACCAAATTAACTTTAATATTAATACCGATTGAATAAATGGCTAATGTATTGATTTCAAAATATGATGGACGAAATATTTCCAAAAAATGAAAAAAAAATGAACACTTTTTTTGGTGAAAACAATGTACGACCAATTTCAATCCAAAACTGGAAATATGGAAACCATACAAATGATTTTTTAAATAATAAAATGCATTTATATGTTTTCAACACGATTTGAAATTTTGTTGAGATTAAACAAGTTATGAAAACGGTTTTTTCAATCAAAAAGAAAATAATAAACACCGATTTTCACCCCTAAAAAATATCAGATAAAACCGAGATTATAATATTTAATATCTTTTATTTATGTAATACAATACTAAGAAACAAATTGAATTATTATCAAGAATCAATAAATGGTAGTTAATGATTTTGAATGTTTAAATACTTTTTTGAAGATTGAGTTTAAAAGATATATTTTAAAATAAATTTGACCCACTTTATTGGAAATAGCTTAGAGTATACTGGATTCACAAGCTCTACTTTTCTTGGAAGATTAAGAAATAATTAAAGTCCTTTAAAAAAAATCGTGAACAAAAAAGTTTTTTTAATAATAAACCTAAAAATAACTCAATTGAAATTTGTTGTTTGTTTTTTGTCATATTTTTAAAAACTTTTTGGTCACACTTTTTTAAAATTACTCTACTAGTATTATAATAGTAAATTAAAAGAATTTTTGCTTGCTTATTTATTGTGAGAATGGAAGAAAATAACAAAATAAAAAACAAGGGAAGAAAGAATATGTAAAAAATAAATTTAATCAAAATAATACTCAAAAGGGAATTAAAATTAAAAAAAAAAACTGTTGTTAGTTTTTCTTGATTTTTTTGTTTTTTCTGAAAATACATTGTTTTTAGAAATAAAACAGAAAATCCCATGGAAACCTACTGAAGCCCTTTTTTTAAAAATAGAAATAAAATAAAAATTTATTAAAATTTTCAAAATAAACATAAAAGTCAAAAAAAAATAACAGTACTTTTTCAGAATTTTAAAATAAGAGAGATAAATCAGAGATTTTATTCAACTCCCTTGAATCCTGGAAAACCTAACGACAAAAAATCATGTGAAAAAATTGAAAACCCAGTGATTTTCGGAATAGACAGAAAATATCAAAAAAACAAAAAAAATAGGAACCAAATGCCCCCCTTTGAAGTAGTAACCAGAGGCACAATAAAATTTTTATGAGCGACTAAAAAAATAAAAAAAAAATTTCCACAATCTATGATCATTAATTTGATAAATGATTTTCACTTGATCGTCTTCTTTTTTTCTTTTCATTTTTTAGTGACAAAGCTAACATTTCGACTGAAAAAAGAAAGCGAAAAAATCTGAAATTAACATCATATATATTTTTCTTAAATTAAAATGAGTCTAACAAAGAATAATCGTTTTTTTGTCTGAGGATTATTTCTGTTTACATTTGTAAATTCTCGTTATTTGTGAATTTTTCCAGAGTGGTGATTTGGCAATGTAACACAATACCCAGATTCGATTCCCACTAAGACGATTTTTTTTTTTGAGAGAACATCCAGATTTCCACAATCGCTTGATTAACAAATATCCAAACTAAAATATTTTCCAATAATTACAGTAGTGACATTTAAAACTGAAAAAAAAAAGTATTTTCAACAAAAATATTTCTTTAATTATTGAAATAATAAAATACTGAATACTGAATCTAAACTCCAATTCAAAAATTTTAACACATCAAAATTCGAATTTTTCAAAAAAAAATCTTATTTAATCAATGATATATGGAATACTAAAATTGAACTCACTAACTAATTGAAATGTGAACAATTATTTATCATTGATCTGACCTCAAAATAAAAAAAAAAAAGAAAAAACTTAAAAATTTTGAAGATGGGTTAAAAAATTAGGAGTTTTGGATTTATTGCTAAGTGTTAAAAAAAAAAAAAAAACACTTAATCTTACAAAGAGAGAATTTTGAAGTGACTAAATTTGTGTTTTCTAATTCAAAAAGTGTATAGATCCAATTACTGTATAGAAATAGTCATTAGAAGAATTGTAAACCATATTTAGTTTTCTAAAAAAAAAAAAAAGAGAGAGAAAAAGAATAAAAAATGAAAAATAAATAAAAAAAAAAAAAGAATAAATTAAAATAAGGAATTTAAAAATCAATAAGAAAAAGTTTTCGAGTTATTGTAATTGAAATAAATTTGTGTGTGGCTATATGATCCTGAACCATTTGGATTTGAGATCTTTTTTTCCTTATAACATGTTGAGTCATATTGTCCAGGAATTATTAGATGAGTAATACAATAGATCTATTTTATGCCCATTTTCCTCAACAATTCATCTGTATCTTTATTATTAACAAGTTAAAATCTTTGTTTTTTTTTTTCAGCTCTTTTTTCAATTGTTTTCTAGTTTTTTCATATCTTTTACAGTTTCCAATATGAAGTGATAGACATCATCATTTTTTTTTCATCAACATGGGCATATTTTAGAATTCACCCCCGTTTCCCTATTTTTTTTGTATCTATTTAAACAATTTGAAAGAGATTTAAATTTTGAATTTTATTTTACTTATCTTTTTTTGATACAGTACTAATTTAATTTTATAAAACAAAGCAAAATTAAAAAAGATATTAAAAAAAAAAGAGATAAAATTTTGAAATAACATTTCTCAAAGTATTACTGTGCTAAAATTATTGGAAAATAGTTTATAATTCAATTTTATTTGATTAAAAATAATCTCAAAAATATGATTGAATTGTTTTCAAAGAAACCAGATAATAGCTTGATAAAGATAAACTGATAAAAAAATTATCAATATAAAAACTGAAATTGATTCTTATAAACTCCATAACCACAAAAAAACACTCAAAAATAAATCTAATTTTATTTTTTTTTTTTATTAAATTTTATTTTTATTATCATAGTTCAAATACCAACTTATCTTTCACAATGGGAATGGGACGAATCTCTTTACCCCTTTAAATGCACAACAAATGAAATTATCCGTTTAATTTATGAAAGAGTATTTTTTAAATATAATCTACATCTCCATATACATATTACCAACTTGTAATTTAGAATTACACTAATTTGAAATTATATTTTACTTTTTTATATCTTTTTTTTTTTTTTTTTTTTTGAAATAAAAAAAAGTCCTGTGAATTTGACGAAGTACTAAAAGACAAAATAAACGAATATGTAACCAATTTAAAGAAATTTCAAGAACTTGAAAAAAAAAACATATCTGATCTTTTTACACGTGATTTAAATAACGATCTAGAAGATTTAGTATGTTTAAAAAAAGTAAAACATCTAAAAAAAGTAAAAGGAAGAGTTTGGTATATTGAAACAGAAAATATAACAACATTATTTGTTGTATTCCCCAAAAAAAGATTGGGTGAATGGTTTGATAGCTATGAAAGTATGTCACCATTTATTGTACCGGCGTCTTCACAACTAATCACAACAGATAGGAATAATAACGTATTAGTTAATGTTTCTTTATTTAAAAGAGTATGCCAAGACTTTAAAAGAAATGCCAGAGAAAGGGGATTTTTGGTGAGAAATCACGAATGGAGAACCGTGGAGTCGATAGATTTTGAAGAAGAACGAAGACAACTTTTTGAGAAATTAAAAACATCTTGGAAAAGGTTAGTAAAATGGTCAAAACTTAATTTTGGCGAATGCTTTGTTGATTGGGTGCACCTTAAGGTAATACGCACTTTTGTTGAATCGGTATTACGGTGGGGAATGCCAGTAGAATTCGTTACATTATTAATACAGGTTTGTATTTTTTTTATTATTTGTTATTTTTTTTTTGTATAATATTGAAAAAATTATATTAACATACCCTTCGTAATTTAAATAGAAATATAAACTATTTCCCAGCCAAAGGTTTTCCTAATTGCAATGTATGAATTATATTTTTTTAAAGGGTTTGGATGGATATTAGAAGAAAAAAAATTGATTTTGCATTTTTCAAAATTGAAATCAAATTTTTACATTTTTTTTGTATATTTTTTTATTATGGAATTGTTTTGTAATTTTTTTTACTAACAAGATCTATTAGTCCATTGGTAAAAATTTGTTATTATAATGTTATTGAAACAGTGTAAAATTATTTTTGGAAAATCCTATTGGTTTTATATTGAAATTTTCTTTGATCTCCAAATTGAAGATCAAAAAGAACATTTGTGTTTTTTTCAATAGCGATTCCACAAATACCAACAAACTTTGTTTGGGGACTTTATTTCTAAAAGAAAAGTATGTAAAATGAAGTGAAAATTGTTTCCTGGAATATTATTCAAATACCAGTAGAAGACCAAAACGAACATTGTATTTTTCTTGATGGGGACTAAGAATTTTAGTTTTTCAATTTTTAAGGAAATATATAAATATATATATCACTAGATTTACTTCATACGAGTACCAAATATTCTTTGGATGTATATTTATTATTCTTATTTTTTATTTCTTCTTCAAAACAAAATTCTAAAAAATAATTGATATTTGGAAAAAATGTTGGGGCACCTTTGATTGAAACAAAGTTTAAATATTGTGCTGAAAAAAAAAGTAAAAAGAAAAAAACAAAAAAAAAAAACCCAAACTTTTGATGGTTCTCTGATCAACAAATTAAATCAAAAAAATCGACTATTGGACTGGATAAGTGTGGAGGGTTGCTTAAAACAAAAAAAAACTCTCAAGAAAAGAATTTATTTCAAATTTTTCCAAAAATTACAATTTCCAAATCCAACCAAAATTAATTTTTAGAATAAGCGAACTTTACAACAATAGGATTTCTTTACAAAAATTAAATTCCCCAATTTTTTTTAAAAAAATTGACCTTCAAAATAAAATTCGAAAAAAAAAGCTCCTATAAGTCAATTAATTAAAAAATCAAGTTCGTCAATGATAAAGTACTTAGAATTAGAAGTTAAAAAATTTCTAGTAAAATTTTTTTTATGGTTTTCCTACAAAATTTAAAAATTTACTATTTTAAATATAAAACACATTTATCTCATCGTAAAAATCAAAACACTATTTCTAATTTAATTATCAAAATAATATTTAACTGTTTAAAAAAATTATAAAACATATCATACTTTAATTTGAAATTCAATTTTGATTTTTTCAAAATAACCCCAAAATTGAAAGCAATCTGTTTTTTCAGATATTTTTTAGAGAGTGTTTTTATAAAATTTCACAAAATTTAAATAAGAAAGAAAAAAAAACACAAGATATGAAAATTATCTTTTCCAAGAATTCAATTAATTAATCGAGAAATTCCATAAAATAATAGAGGTTTTGATGATAACTTATATTATGATGATAACTAATTTTATCACGATATTAGCAAAAAAATCGCGATTAGTCCTACTTTATCACAAAAAATCATAAAATGGCGATCTTCTAGATTATCGCTATAAAATAATTATTGTTGTGAGAAAGAAAATTATTTTTTTGAAGTCACCTTACAAAAAATCCCATGAATTATACAAAACAAAACACTTTTACAACGCTTTTCACCTTTAAAAATGCTAGAAAATGTTTGAAGGGTTGTAAAGTGTTTGGAAGGCATGGAAGACATACAGCTTGATGAAAGTCATACAATTGTTGTAGGGGGGGGAAAAAATGTTTTTCATTTCATTTTTTTTTTTACAAAGGCAAAATCTCCTGTGAATTTTATGATCAAACAAATAATCATCCATTTCAACAATGTACTTGAATATAGAAAGATGTATTTTTTTTTAAAATGGAGTTATTACCTTCACAAGTTAAATAACCAAAAAGAAGAAAGAGTAATTTTCCTTCTTATTGTTGATCGATCAAACAAAACCCTCTAAAAAATCTAGTTGTGTTTTCTGACCAATGCAAAGATACACAAAGAAGAAAAATAAGAATAACAAGAAGACAAATGTATATAACAATCTTAATAATTCGTGATAATGTGGCTAGGTTGTCATTAAAAGTTTTTTAAAAGTTATCCAA
Organism: Anaeramoeba flamelloides; assembly: GCA_027625915.1. NCBI lineage: Eukaryota > Anaeramoebidae > Anaeramoeba > Anaeramoeba flamelloides. The sequence continues at coordinate 755,817 of JANTQA010000032.1, read as the reverse complement.
ATCCTTCCAGCTTTCAATAGAATAAAGAAAATGTTTTAACCGAAGAACACATTCTTTAAAGAGCGTGTGAACCGTTGGTTGTTTAAGAAGCTCTTTTATTCAACACAATTTATAACATCACGATTGAACTGGGAAATTATTTATTTTCGTTTTGTTATTATTGTTATTTTCATCTAAAGGATTGATCGATATCTCAACCAAATCAAAACCAAATACAATATGATAAAACTCTTTGATCTGCTCCTTGGTTAAATCAAGCATCTTTTTTGTTGTTTTTCAAAAGAATAACTTTTTTTTTCACCGGATCTTTTTTTTGATCAAAAAAATTTTAACTTTTTAAAAAAATATTTCTCAATTAGCCCTAAAACCCATCAACTGTTATAACCCGATTTAATTTTTAATGCGATATTTGGACATTTATCACGATTTTTTAATAAATATTGCAGATTTTATAGAATATCGCGATTTGTGATATTGTCGCGATTTTCTATAATATAGAGATTTGATAAAATATCGTGATTTGATGGAAATAATCGTGATTTTTGAAGCTTTATTGTGAATTGACAAAGATATCGTCAAGCCCTCTAATATTACGATCGAATTTGTTTATATTAAGCTTACTTTATCTATTATTTTAGCATATTGAATGAAAAGTAAGATATTAAAAACGTTTATTTACAATACAATCAACATTGGATAACTTCTCATTCTTAAGGATGTTGTAAACGTTGTTTCAGCCAAAGGTGCTCCAAAATTTTTTCCAAATATCAATTATTTTTTAGAATTTTCCTTTGAAGAATAAATAATAAATAAGAATAATAAATACACATCCAAATAATAGTTGATATTCGCCTAAAATAAAACTAAGAAATCTATGTATTTTCTTAAAAATTGAAAAACTAAAATTCTTAAAGTCCTTGCCTTTGAGAAAAACAACAATGTTAATTTTGATCTTCAATTGATGATCCAAATAAAATTCCAATATAAAACAAATATGATTTTCCAAAAATAAATCTACACTGTTTCAAATACATTAGAATATCACGTTTTTACCAAGTTACAATAGATCTTGCAATAAAAAAAAAAATTTGCAATGAATTAGGTGTTTCAAAAAAAAATCAAAAAAAAAGAAGAAATGTGTAAAAATGTGAAAAAATGATTTCAATTTTGGAAATTTTCTCTTCTAATACCCATTCAAACACTTGTAAACACATGTAATTCACACATTATAACTCCGTCACGTTGACTGGAAAATGGTTCATTTGTTGTTGTTAGTCATAAAAATTTCAAAATCTTTGTCTTGAAAAAAAAAAAATGTTTATTTGGGGTTAAATTTTCAAAAAATCAAATGTCTTAAGGGTCTAGTCATATACCGTGAAAATGTACTCCATACTCAGGGGGGTGGCCTGTGACCAAATAGGGTATTGTGAAATAGCCCTTCTTTTCGTTGACAAAATTCAAATAAGAAAAAAAAAATTTCATTGGATCATCTCTGGGCAAAAAATTCAATGAAGAAAAATAAGTTTAAAAAGAGTTCTCAATTTCAAAAAATCAAAATTTAAAAAAAAAATTCATCTTTTCTCATTTTTTTAAGTTCCAAATGTTTAAATTTCTTTAATTTAAAACAAATTGCTTTCTTGAAGTTCGCAATCAATTTAATTCGATTTAGTCTGGTTTGTGGTTATTTTGTAACACTCTATGTGACAAATTAAGGATTTTGTAATATTCTTTCGAGATAAAAATAACTCATTTGAAAAATGAAAAAATTGAAAAAAAAAATCACCGAGATCTCAAAAAGCGCCAAAGAGCGACACTTCAAAACTGACATAGTTGTTTTCGAAATTTTAATTCACAACCATTCTAATTGGAAATTGAGTGTCGCTCTTTGGCGCTTTTTTCTAAAAATGTCCTAATCTTTAGTTGTTGATTTTTGGAAATCGATCATACATCACTTGTTTGTTAGCTTTTTGATTGGTATTAGGTTTTAATAAAAATTACTAAAAAGCTTTTTTCCATTTCAGAAAAAAAAATTTCACCGTAATGACTCGACCCTTAACTCTAAATAATTTTATAATTCTTTTTATTTATGTGTAAATTCACTATTTTAAAAATAAATAAATATATATATATATATAGCCTAAGCAAAAATTACAAACAAAAATGAGAATTGCACTTGAAAACGCCTTTGATGATTTAAAACCAAAAAAGAAAAAGAAAAAGAAAAGGAAAAAGAAAAAGAAAAAAGACTTGCGGCCATTTGCATATTCAAATTATGGTAATGATTTTACATATATTAATCAAGAAATCAATTCAAATTTTTTCTAGCAAATACACAAAAATAGTAATAGTAATATTAATATTATTACTATTTCTTTCTTTATTTTATATATAAATACGTAAAATAACATCAAAATATATTTTTTATTTTTATCATTTTTTTTATTACAAAACTAAATTTTAATGTTCAAAGATAAACTCTTTTCAGTTTGTAGTAAATTGTATGGATATCGTATAATATCACTTGTTAACACAAATCATATTAGAATATATAAACATTACAAATTTTTTAGAAAAAAAAAATAAAAAAATAATTAATTGAAACATAAATTCGATTTTAAAGAGAAATTTGATAAATTTCAAGATCAAATAAGAGGATCTAAGTAATTTTTTATTAATTTTTAGAACTTAAGTAGAATTTTTTTTATTTAAGGAATTTTCTTTTTAGTATAGGTAATTATCAAAAATAATTTTTTGTGATCCTTTCGAATTTTTTTTTACAAGAAGTTGCTATTCAAAATAATAATTTTGATTTTTCAATTTTATAGATTAATTAAAGTGTTCAGATGATCTAAAACAATTGATAAATGTAATATTTTTTTATTGAAATTTGAAAGGGAATATTTACGAAATAAAAAATATAAATAATGTGTTGAGTGAAAAGTTCGTTATGAATAGTTTTGGGACATTATTTTGAAAAACTGGTTGAACTTGTTTTTTTGATGAATAATTTATTGTTTCAATTGTACTAATTTTCTTTTTAGAGCCAATAAAACAAAAAAGATAAAACATTTAAATATAAAAGTGGAAAATAATTCCAATTAAATAAAAATATAAAAAATTTAAAGTACTAGTTTTTGGAAATTTAAAAATTAATTTTGGATTCAAATTCTATCTCACCAAATGTTGATTTATTAAAGTGTACTAATAAAAAAAATCTCAAAAAATAAATTTAAATAAAATTTCGAGTTATAATATTTTAATAAATATAGGAGTTTTATTTTTTTTTGAAACACTCTATTCTATTATCATTTTTACTTTTTTATTTTTTAGTTTTTTTGCCCTTCCGCAAATTCTTTTTAAGTTGTTTGTGTTCCTCACTTGTTTATGTTAAAAGTGCTCGGAGGGAGCAAAATGGAGATAAAATCATTATAAGAATTGATAAACTTGTTTATGATTAGATCTTTAACAAAACTTGTTCATGATTAGATCTTAAGTAAAATGAACTTAATTAAAGTAACTGAAGTAGATATAATCGTAGATCTGCGAAACATTTCTTAGATTAAGCTGAACAGTGTCTAGTTGGTATGCTGTACTGGGATTTTGCGGCAACATGATTGGGATTTTGTTAAAAAAAAAAAAAAAAGAACAAAAAATAAATATAGAATAAAAATAAAAGAATTAGAAACAACTTAATTTTATAAAACCAATTCATATTCTTAAAAATAATGGTTTTATGTACTCAACCCCAAAAATTTTAATTTAAAAAATAATAAATTAACAAATATCATTTGATCTATCGTTGATCAAATATTTAGACCTCTTAATTAAAACAAATTATGGTTGTGATCCATAAAAGTTCCAAATAAAAAGAAACAACTACCAACCAATTCAACATTTTGAGATGCAAAAAAAAATGACACTTCAATGAATTTTTTACTTTTTATTATTATTATTTTACTCTTTCTATTAATTTCTTTCTTGACTGTATTGTTTCTTATCTTTTCTTCATTTAAAAATAAAAAAAATTATGTATTTTTTTTTAAAGAACAGTTTACATATATTTTTATAATCTTGCCTTGTACTTACGCTATCGATATGATAAAGAAAAACCTAAAATAAATTATGAGTTTCGAAAAGTGTAGTCATGTGCTGTTTAGTGTCATTGAGTGTCTAAGTTTTTTTTTTAATTTTTGAAATGAACAGAAAAGTAAATAATTTTTTTTTACATTTTAATAAGTAAAAAAACCTAAATACAGTTTTAATGGTTTTTTTTCTATTATTCAGATAAAGTATTGAATTTCCAAATAAACAGAAAACTCAAGAAAACCTAATGGCGTTTTTTTTAATTTTTGAAATAAATAGAAATTTGACAAATTTTGTTTTTAAATCTTCAATTCAAAAAAGTCTAATGTGAAGTGCTGAGTTTTTTTTTTACTTTTTGAAATAAAAAAAAACTTGTATAAATTTTTTTTTCATTTAAAAATTAAAAAAAAAGCCTAATGGAAAACATATAATTTTTAATTTTTCCGTATTTTGATTAACTAGATATTGTATACTTCAAATTAATTTTTAGAAGCAAAAAAATATAAAACATTCAAATTCAACAATTTTAGATATTCAATTTAGCGAATACTTATTGGTAGTAGACATAAATCTGAAAATTTTCTTAATTTGAATTGATTATTAGTTAGAACTTTAAAAAAGAAAAAAAAAAAATTGTTAACTTTCCTTTTTAGAATATTTAATAAATATGTTTTCAAAACAAATTATTTAGAAAGAAAATTCTGAAAATCAACTATTTTAAGGAGTTTCTCTATATCTTAACAAATAAAATGTTTTAATCAACTTGATTTTAAATATTTTTTAGAAAAATATGAAAAATGGAACAAGAATGAAAGTTTATCAGAATTATATTATAAGTACAGATTACTTTTAGGACTAATAGTAAATATTTACATTATTTAAAAGATTTTTTAAGCCAAGGAACGTTGATAAAATTTAATTTTTTTTTTTTTTTTTTTGGATAATTTATTAACTTGGTAAAAACCTTTTTCACAAATAAATTCCAAATGTTACATTAAAAGGGTTCAAAAATCAAATTCACCTTCATTGTTCACCCTTTTTTCACAACAGTTTAAAATATAATCTTATGACATCGTGGGATGGTATAACTATATTTGAATAGAATGTATAAAATGAGTGAATTAGGAGGTAATAAAATTGATTTTTAAAGTTACATTAATTTAGTTCGGGAATTTGTTAATTTTTTGGATTAATATTTTTTTTTTTAATTTTCTTGAAAAATCCAAAATAAAAAACCTCGAAAATAAAAATTTTAACTTTCCTGGAATTGACATTCTTTTAAATCACCTTCATGTTAATATATTGACTTTCAAGTCGAACCGAAAATAAAATATTATTTGTATTTGAAATTTTGAAAAGTTATTTCAATTGATACATTCGAAAAAATTAAAGAAAAATTTTTTGTTCAATTTCCTTTTTATAATATTTGATAACTATACAGTCGCAAAAAAAATACCAGACTTGGAAAAACTACCAGACAAGATTTTTAATTGTTAATATTAGGAAAATTGTTCTTTAATTGTAAAATATTTGAAAACAAATCCTTTTATTAAAGAAACAAAATTTATAAATTATAACCCACCCACTTATTAGAATGAGGATTAATTTAATTATACTTTTTCAAAACACAATTAAATTAATCAAAAAACCCAGAATAAAAATTATCATTTTCCAAACTCTTGCGATCCTCAAAAGAATCCTCTTTTTTTTCAAAATAAGTAATCTCATTATCTATCAAACAAATACTTGAGTATTCAATAGGCACCCCACGTTAATGAACTGTGGGTAGGTTTATTACGAGGTTCATAAAATAATTGGGTATTTATAAAAAGGATTTGATTCAAAATATTTGCAATTAAACAAAAATTTTCCTTATTATTCACAATTAAAAATCTTTTCCGGTATTTTTTTTATAACAAAATCTCAAAAACATTTTCTTGAGAAACAATATTTGAAGAACAATAAATTTTACAGAGTTTCTAGACAATCAAACCATCATAAAACGTCTTCAAAGCTTTTGGTTTAAAACTTTCCAAAAGGTAAATGAATAAAAATTTTCAAATAAGAATTGAGTTTTAGGGATTGAACTAGAAAAATTTTTAGACTCTGTTTTCAAAACAACAGAACCATTTAAACAACTTAAATTAAATCTGTTTTTGAATAATTTAAAATCTTGAAAAGGAAATGGATAAATTCTTCCTAAAGCTAGAATCTAAAATTCTGAAAAAAAATATTAACTTTAAAAAGTACGATAAACTTGATGATTGAAACCACAATTTAGTATTACAAAAAAATGGTTTCTTTAAACCAAAAAGTACTCAATTTAAAAAAAAGTAAAAATACAAAATATTTTAGAAACTATTTCATTTTTTTTTCAAAAGTTTATTCGCCAAAATTTTCAAAAAATGAACAAACGAACATTCGATATTTTTGATCAAAATTCTGAAGAAGAATTACAAGGACTTGAGTCACTCCAAATTACAAAAATAAGAAGGAAATTAAAACCAAAAACAACAAAAACAAAAATACCACCTTTACAGACCTTTATTAACTTTGAACAATATAATTTTTCAAAAACAAAGCCAAACTTTCTTTCGACTGGCTTTAACAATCAAAACCAAAATCAAAATCAAAAACAAAAACAAAGAATTTGTTCGACCAAATCCAGCGAAAAGAAGAACTTTCCAAATCCTTCAATTGATCTTCGTTCGTGATTTTTAAAAAGTTTTTCAATTCTTTTTGTTTTCTTTCTTTCTCATTCGTCAATACAATTTTTTTATGATAATCTGATTCTTTATGTCCAACTCTTAGCAATTGATCTGAGACTTTGTTTACCAAAACGAGATCGAAAAAATCACGATCAAAGACAAGAGAAAATTAACAATGTCTTTCCAACAAATGACGAAGAATTTTTTGCCGAAACAGAATTACAAATGATAATTGATTGCATGGAAAAGGTATGGGAAGAAAAGCTTTCTCTTTCTTATGGTGGCTTTATTGAAGAAAAACTCATCGAAAGAGCAAAGATTTATAATGATTTTAATGATCGTTGTGTTAATCGTTCTTTATCTTCACGAGAAGATAATAGTTTTTATTTATAATCCTACAAATATTCAAAAAATGTAAAAAAAAAACAACAAGCTACTGGAATATCCAATTTTTTGTTTCATTTTAATTTTTCTTTCTTGTATCAAAATATAATAAAACAAACAATTTTATTTTTTCGTCTTTTGATCAATTGTAAAAAACTTTGAGAATCTCCCTTCTGAAAATTATTATTAAAGGGATTAAAATTGTTACCTCTGGTTTCACGTTTTTATACCATGGTGTTACTTATTGAGTTCTCACTTCAAAACAAAGGTAATGTATTAATTTTTATTCTGAAAAAGGGTTTACTTACAAATTCTTTAAGGGACTAATCCCAATTAATTTTTTTTACCTAAATTTAATAGAGATGGAGAAATTTTTTTGCCAATTACTTTGATTTGAAAAACCCTGTTTATTTTCAGTATTAAACATATTTCGAGATAAGATGTCCTTATTTAGAAATTGGTCAAAAAAAAAATTATAGAGACTAGTACTTAACAAAGTAATTTGGTAATTGTTTTGAAAATTCAAAGTCCTTAAGCTACTAGCTAGGAAACTAAATTTTCTTTTTACACCAGAAGTTACCTCCAATCTGAAAATAAAAACGTAAAAGAGAACTTCTTTTGATTGAAAAAAATTCAAACAATAATGAAAAGAAATTTAGAGAGGAAACATATAATCAACGAGATCAATTTTTTTTTTCCATTTTTTTTTGGAAATATTTTGATAATAGCTAGTTGAAAAAAATCCAGGACAAGACTTTGAAATTTGAATATTGGTGAAATTATTCTTCAATACTTTCAATTTGAAATATAATCCTTTTTATAAATAAACAAATTTTTTATCAGCCCAGAAATAAACCTACCTAAAGTTGATTATAGTAAGGTTTCGATAGAGTGCTCAAGTAATTTTTGGTTAACATAAGCAGATCTACTAATTTTAAAAAATTAGGTTTTATAGATGTTGTTATGAGTTTGGAAAATAATAATTTTCGTTTTTTTTTTCACTAAATTGTGTTTTGAAAATGTTTAATTAAATTAATTATCATTCTGATAAGCTGGTGAGTTACAATTTTAAAAAGTCTGATTCTTAAAAAATAGAGGATGGAATTATTCAGCAATTAGACACAATTTTCTGAAAATTAACAATTAAAAATCGTGTCTGGGATTATTTTTATTTCTGGTATTTTTTTCAATACTATCTAATAAAGACTCAATCGAAATCAAGGTAAAAAATTTGACAGGAAAGAAAATACTAAAAATCAAAATAAAAAAAAAATTTTAAAGGATACCAATTTTAAAATTCCAATTAATAAAAAAAAATTTCACTAGATCTCCATTAGCAAAAAATTCAATTTAACAAAAAAAATTCACATTCTCTCTATTCAAAAAAATTCAAAAAACAGAAAAATTTCAAAGCAAAACAAAAAATTTTGTTTAAAGAAGTTTATTAAATCCGGAAGTTCTTATTAATTTTAATAATGGATCTGTTTTTTTAAAGTAATTAAGAAATTAATTGATTTAATAATTGTGATTTTGTTAAAAAGAAAAAGAATAAAAAAAAATTTGTTTTTTGCAAATCAAATTCTCTTTTAAAAATTAAAAAATTAAAAAATTAAAAAAAAAAAAGTAATATTTAAATAATAATTATCAAGTACTAATTAATATTGATCTTCTTTTTGATTAATGGGCCTTAAATTAATTCTTTTTTCTTGCATTCTTGTCCAATCATCTTTTTTAGGCACTGCGATATCTTCGCTTAATTCGAACACTTCAACCATTGCCTCTGAATCGCCGATAATGATTTTTTTACCATCCTGAGACCATCTACATTTGTTAATAGCTGATTCTGAAGCCTTAATTTTGATTAAAGGCTCTTCATTATCACGATTGAAATCCCAAACAAACAACTCTCCGCGGCCGTTTACGGAAACAAATAAGGATGGGTGTATTGGTGACCACTTCACATCATAGATATATTCATTTGATTCCTCAAATGTTAATAGTGGTGATGTTGTGCTCTTGGACCATAAATTGATCGACCAATCAACCGAGGAAGTTAAATAGAGATCACTGAAATTAATTTCTCCCTTTGCGCGATGGAAATCGATTCCAGTGATTGGGCCAGTATGCCCTTTATATTCGCTACGCAATTTATCCTTTTTTGCATGAGGAAGAACTGAGAAGATGGATCCGTTTTCGCATCCGACAAAGAAAGAGGTGATTTCATTTTCTGGGAAAAACATTGTTGTTGGTGAAATGAGGTTTGTTTGTTTTTGTATTTTTTGCCCTAGATCAAGAATTTCAATTGGCGTATTTAAATTATCAAGTGACCATATGCAAACACGTCCATCATTACTGATGGAAACCAGAGAATGTTCATTTTCAGAACCAACAATCGATAAGCCATAAATTGGATGTGTATGCTCTAAATTGGAATAATTTGTAGAAAAATATATTTAAAAAATTAAAAGATTATTAATTATTATATCCTGAATTTTTGGAAAATTAAATCATTTAAAAAAGGTTTTCTAATAAACTAAATTTCCTAAATTTTGGACAGAGTTTAAACAGTTGAAAGAATAACTATATTATACTTTAACTGTTCAATTTGGAAATAATTTGATTTTACATATTATTTCATTTTTTGTATTTTTTGTTTTTGTTTTCATTTCGTTTTTTTTTGAGTTACGAAATCTGTTTTGTTAGATCGGGAATTTTTTTTTCGAATGGTTGATATAAGGTTTTTGTTGATTTTGTTAAATAAAAAAATCACACAAAATTAGTTGATGGTATCTTATCATTTGATCGATCAACAATTGCTAGTGAAATTTCAACAGATTTACCAAACATTTTTTGTGCTGCTTGTTTCATTATTTTGGACACACTGATATATATATATATATATATATTTCTTTTATTTGGATAAAAATGATAAAAATATAAAAACATTCCAACCAGGTAACTTAAATGTGGTTTTATATTATGTTTGGAAAAATATAATAAATTGAGGATTTTTTTTTGCATATTTTTGATTTTGGGTGTGTCCAAATTTTTGGAATGGGGTTTATTTCTTTTTGCAACAATAAGATTAAAAATTTTTTATTTATTGTTTTAATTTGACATGTTACAAATATAAAGAAATACAGAAAAAAAACACACAAATCAAAGAAATCTATTCTAAATAAACTCTTTTTCAAACAAAATGGCAAACCTCTCAAATTATCTATACTATTAAATTCAATTGTTAATAAGATAATTACTTATTGGTAGTTTTCATTTTAATTATTCATTTTTTCATTTTTTGCTTTTTTATTTTTGGATATTGAACAGTTGGAAAATGAAAAAACAAGATAAGAAGAAATCAATTTGGAAATAATCTGACACTATAAAAACGGAAACAGTTTAAGTTTGATTTCGAATGAGCTATATGTAGGAATTAAGAAAGACCATTATTGGATTGATGCATGGAACAAAGAAAAAAACAATTACAACAAAAGACCTAGATCAATTGTGGCTTTATCTTTAAAATGAGACTTTAAAGAACAAAAGTTTGACGTCTAAAGAGTTATCAATAACTCGTAAAGAACTTTTCCCCAATCCGACGTATTCAAAGGTTGTTATTGATTTGATAATTTTTTTTCTTTACGATTAACAAAACGAGATTTCTCATTTTCAATAAAAGGGCACATCAATTTTTAAAATATTGATTTTTAATTTTTATTGTTTTGTTTTAATGGGTTTTAAATATTCAGTTGAGTGTTTTTTTATGTTTTAAAGGTTTTTTTATATTTTAGAATGATATTACAATTAATTAGATTCAATTATAAATAATTCTTGAAAATTTCTGTGCCCTTTTATTTGAAAAAGAGTTTAGAAGAACTAATTATACTATTCTTTAAAAAAATTTTTTAATTACAATTTTTTTGTACAAATTATGAAAATTAAATATTTTGTCTATATTTGGAGAACGATTCTCAAAGAAAAGACCCATCACAATCAAGAAAAATTCGGAAAATCAGCTTAAGGTCAATATAATTGAGCTAAATTGATTTTAATTTTGCTCAGAATAAATTGCAAAGAAGCAACTAACTTTTCAATTTTAGAAAATTTTTTTTTTTTTCAATAGTAAAGTTTTTTTCGAATCTCAATGGACATATTCCTTCAATAGATTCTATATTTTGAATTTACCATATAAAACCAAAAGATCCCAAATTTTAGTTTAATGTTCCAAAAGGTTTTTAGTTAAAAAATGAAGAGAAAACTCAAAGTAGAATTTCCATGGTCTTCAAAAATAAAACATAAAAAAAGAAATGTGAAAGGTATATAATCATTGTTTGGTATCTTCTCAAAATTTATCTAGCTCTTCTTTTTCAAAATTCAATTTTTGAAAAAAAATCTATCTTATTAAATAAATGATATGGCAAACACTAAATTAGAACTTACTTTCTAATTGGAACCTTTGAAATTATTTTTAATTTACAATTACCACAAAAGAAAAAATAAAAAATTCAAAAGATCAAAAAAAATAAATACTCTGCCAAAAATTTTGGAGAGAAGATTTTATGTTAATTGTGAAATGTTAAAAAAAAAGAATTAATCTGGTAATGAGAGAATTTTGATGTGACTAAAGTTGTGTCTTATAATTCAGAAAGTTTCTAGAAAAAAATTTAAAGAGAGAATTTATCGTTAAGGGTTAAATGTTAAAAAAAAACACAAAATCTGATAAAGAGAGAATTTTAAAGTGGTTAAATTTGTACCATCTCATTCAAAGAGAGTCGAGGCATTAGTCTAGAGAATAATTATAATCCCCCTCGTTGTCTATAATAAAAGTTAGAGAGAGCACAACAAAAAAAATTATTGGTAAATCTGTTGAAATTTCAATTAACAATTATTGATCGATCAAATGATAAGATACCATCAACTAATTTTGTCTGATTTTTCTATTTAAAAGAACTCAACCTTAACCTCATATCAATTTTTCGAAAAAAATTTTCGGATCAAATGAAACAGATGATGTAATTCAGAAAATGAAATGAAAACAAAAAACTAAAAGAAAAAGAATGATATAAATACTTCAAAAATCAAAATTATTTCCCATTTCGAATGAAATTGTAATATTAGGATTTTTTTAACTGTTTTGGCTGTATCAAAAAAAATTGAATTTTTTGGTTTATTGTTAAGGGTTGGCTGCTTAAAAAAAAAAAACACTTAATTTGTTAAAGAGAGAATTTTGAAGTGGCTAAATCTGTAATTTTTAATTCAAAAAGCAACTAAACTAGATACTCGTCACAGTCATTGGAAGTGTTTGAAACTTAAATTAAACATTTTTCAAAAATGTTGACTTGCTTTATAATGATTAGGGAACTTTTTTGTGTGGTGTTATCATTGAATATTCTTCTCGAAAAACTTTTTTCAATTTTTTATCGAAATCATTTTTTCTAATTTTGCAATTTTTTGTTTTGCTTTTTCAAATTTTTGTCTTTATTTTGTTTTTCTTTTTCTTATTCTTTTTTTTTTGAAAAATTTATCATTTTCTTTTTTTTTTTTTTTTTTTCTTTTTTTTTCTTTTATTCTTTTATTTTCTTATGATTTTTTTCTTTTTCTTTTTTTTTTTTTTTTTTAAAAAGATCTAGTTTGGAAAAAAAAAGATCTTTGGAAATACAAATAAACACTAAGAAAATTGAGAATATGGTGTCTTTTTAAAAGAATATAATTATCAGATAAAAAATTTTATTGTTTATCTTTTTTTCAGTGAAAGTTCAGAAATAGAAAATTTGTAATGCTCATTTCAAAAATTGTGACTCACTTTTTTTTTTGTTTTTGTTTTTTTTTTTATAATTTTTCAAATATCAGGTTTTTATATATTTAGAATACTTGAAAGTGAATTATTAATCAGATTTAATAATTAGTTGTTCTTGAATACAGACGGATATATTATTTTTTTTTCAATTTATTATTTCAGGTGAGCCACAATTTTTGAAATGAAGTTTAGTTTTCTAAAAAATTTGAATTTTAGTTTATTTTCTCATAAAAATTCTTACATCTTTGAATTTTTTGAAAAAATATACTTTGTTTTTTTGTCATTTTTACCTTTTTTAATTCTGATAAAACTATTAACTATCTTTTTGATACAAACATTATTTTTTAAAATCGCCCACAATTGAAGAATCCTTCTTGATGTTCAAAATAAAATCGGAAAATAAATCTCCTGATAAGTTAAATAAACTAAATCTGAGTTGAAATATTTTTAAAAAAGAAAAATTAAGTAAAAATTAAAAAGATATAAAAATAAGTGATTTCTCAGATATATTTTTACCAATCACTCTCTTCTCTTTATTAAACTTGTTAGAAACACTATTGAATCTATTCAATGATTTTAAGGATGAAGGGCAATTATTATGAAAAGTAGCTTATTATTTCGTATCAGAATCTAAATTTACTAATTTATTGTTTTATTTTTCCTTTTCCTTTTCTATTTCTTTATCTTTTTTTATTTTTGGAATTTTAAGAATTAAAAATTTGATTTAAAAGTTTATCTCTAATTTGAGATAATTCCAAAGAATGAATATTATGATATTATAAAGAGTATGCGACTTGTAATATCTATTTTACTGTTCTGAATTGATTATTGTTGTTATTATTATTATTATTATTGAAGTAAAGTCTCACATGCATAAACAAATAAATAATTTACAATTACAGGGTGATTACATTGAAATTATTTTTCAAATCTAATTTTATAACTTTACTTTGATTATCATTTTAAACAAATAAAAAATTATTAATAAAAAAAAAAATTAATAAAATTTACTTTGAGAAGAGCGCATAACAGGTGTTTCTTTTTTTCTCGAATCCCAAACAAGAATTTTACCAGAATTTGTACCACCAATTACTATTGATGGTTGAAATGTTGAAAAAATTGCTGTTGTGATTTGTGATTGACAAGTGAATACAAATTCTGGTCTAGTTGGTAAGGTAAGTGACCATAATAATATTACACCTTCTGGTTCATCAGGGTTCTTATCATACGTTTCCGAATAAGAAGCTAACATTAGCTCTGGATGCTATTTTATTATGATTCATAAAAAATTATTTTTTGTTTATTTTTTTGGTTTTTTAGTAAAAATGAAAATTAATGGTAATTATTTAAAACGGGTTTATTGGCATTAAAAGATTGTTTCCACTGATTTTATAAATTATCTCTTTTTTATGAAGACACCAATTATTGCGAATAATCATAAATAAGGTAAATATGTTTTTTTTTTTGTTATTTTATTTTTTTGTCAATATCTCACTCTTTAAATCTCAAGTAATAATATTAATGTATTCTTAAACATTTTGGGAGGTAAACCAATAAATCTTAAATTAAAATAATTATTAAAAACACTGTTTCAATAAATATTGAATATGGTGATAAATATTCAATGAATGAAAATATTTTATTTTTATATTAATAGAAAAAGAGTTGAAGTGTTTCTTTAATATATGCATATGTGCATGTGTAAGGTATTGACAAAAAAGTGGCGGGTTTTTTTTTACATTTCATAAAAAATCATCTTTGTTAGTGGTGATATTCGTTAATTGACATTACCAAATTAAGTTGAATATTAATACTGATTGGATCCATGAATAAGGTATTTATTTCTTAATATGTTTGTTGAAATATTTCCAAAAAATGAAAAAAAAAAAAAATAGCACTTTTTTTTGGAGAAAATAATGTATGACCAATTTCAATAAAAAACTGGAAATACAGAAAAGGGTACAAATGATTTTTTAAATAATAAAATGCAGTTATATGTTTTCAATTCTATTTGAAATTTTTTCGAGATTAGAAAAGTTATGAAAACGATTTTTTCAATCAATAAGAAAATAATAAACGCCAATTTTCACGTCTAAAAAATATCAGATAAAATCGAAATCTGAAAATTTAATATATTTTTTGATGAAATACAATACAAAGAGATAAATTGAATTATTATCAGGAATCTATAAATGGTAGTTAATGATTTTGTATATTTAAATACTTTATTGAAGATTGAGTTTAATAAATATATTTTAAAATAAATTTGACCCACTTTTTTGGAAATAGCTTATATATATATTTGTGTGTGTGTGTGTGTGTGTGTGTGTGTGTGTGTGTGTGTGTGTGTGTGTGTGTGTGTGTGTGTGTGTGTGTGTGTGTGTGTGTGTGTACTTATATATTTGTTTTAATAAAATTAAACATAATTTATGTTTTGATGATTATAAAAATTTAAAAATATATCTTTTAAAAGTGATTTAAAATCTTCTTAATTTTTTTTTTTAATGATGATTATTGAGAGTAAATGTATTTGAAATTTTTTTGTTGCTTTCTTTTTTCTTTTAAGAATAATTATTGATTTTCAAATTTTCAGGTAAACATAATTTCTAAAAATTCAGAAAAAAAAAAAAATGATATCCAAGTAAACTAAATTCAATACATTTTAAATCACTTCATTACACACAAAAAATTCCATCCATTAATATTGTTTTCATAAGAATTGATAAAAATAATTTTTTTGAAAACAAAACTATTTAAAAATGATTTCAAAGTTGTTAATATCTTGATACCAATTAGGTAATAGGACCAATAAACAAATTTTTTTGAGGGATTAAATAGGATGCAACCCTTCAGTGAAAATTCATAAGATATAGAAATTGATTTTCGATATCAAAATTTTATCATGGAATAATAAACTGTAAACTGGTTATGAAAGTTTTTCATAAATGTCAAATTTATAATTCAAGATTAAAAATAAGTTATCCGATATTTGGGTTTTTGACAAGTACAACCAAATTCATAAAAAAAAACCTTCATTATGTGGATCTTCAATTACCAAAATTGCAAAAATCACAGGTTTATACAATTTAAAAGGCAATGATCGAAAAATACTTTCAAGTTTTGGTTTCTTTAATTTCTTTTCTTTTGAAATTCAATTTTTGTATTTGTTTATTGCAAAAAAAAAAATTTCACCAATTATGTTGGAACAAAAATTGAAATTTTCCAACCTTACGATTTGGATGCAAATTGAAGTCTTTTATTTTTCAAAAGACAATTTTAGAAAGGAATTGAAATGTGTATTTTTTTAAAAGACACTTTAAGAAGAACAACTAATTTGTGTGTCTTCTAAAGTTTTTGATAGAGTTGGTTTTGAATGGCAGGAATTAACAATATTAAAGAAAGAAAAAATGAAAACATACTTTAAGTGACCAATTGAGATCTGTTATAGATCGATTTTTGGACCATTTTTCATCATAAAAGGAAATTTTTTTTGAAAGTAAAGGCTTGGTCGTCCTAAAAATAATTAGAATAAAAATTAAATAAAAAAGAAAGAGAAAGAGTTCACAATCAAAGTTGAATATAATTGGTGTTGGGTGTAATTATTGATTTGATAAAAAAAATTTAAATCTCTAAAAGAAAAAGAAAAAGAAATGTAAATTTCTAAAAGGAAAAGATAAGATTTTTTTGATAAAAAAAAAAAAAGAAAAAACTTTTTATGTTTTTAATAACTTTTTGAGAAAGGAAAAGAACAAAATTCTTTAAACTTTAATTGTTTTTTTCTTCTTTTTTTTTCTTTTTCTTTTTCCTTTTCTTTTTCTTTTTCTTTTTCCTTTTCTTTTTCTTTTTCTTTTTGTTTTTCTTTTTGTTTTTCTTTTTGTTTTTCTTTTTTTTTTCATTTTCCTTTCGTAGTTGTTCTTGTAAATTGCCGCTGAACAACTTTTCGATATTTTCTCTTTCGAGTTGTTTTTTTTTTTGTTTTTCTTTTTGTTTTTCTTTTTGTTTTTGTTTTTGTTTTTTCATTTATCATTAAAACAATAATCATAAAAAAGATAGGAATAAAATTAACTTACTCGTCTTCGTCATGTATTGATTCACTAACGTGGTTGGGTACTTCAAAGGGTTCGTTTAGAACTCTTTCAACAATCCTTGATCCGTAATCAAAGAATTTGTTGAAAACAGACGAGTTTAAGATTTGATTTTTATCTTTTTTTGAAAGCTTTTCAGGTTCAACCAACTCCTTTTTCAAATCTTGCAAAGGGCTTAATTGAAGATAATTTTGGAAATCTATTTCGTTTTGTGTTAGTTTGACAATTTCAGGTTGCACTTCTAGCTGTGTTAGTGTTTCAGTTCCTGTTTCTATTTCTTTTTGTGTTTGATCTTTATTATGTTCATAAGTTTGTCCTGAAAAGCTTTGTTGGCTGGTGAATTGTTCTTCAAGATCATTTGGTTCTTCGTTTTTAGTTTGGGTCTCTTGATTGATTTTCTCAATGATATTTGGTTGGATGTCGTATGACTCGATTGACTGTTGTATTGTTAGGAGTGGTGAATACGAGAAAATTGTTTCTTCAAATCCTCCTATTGATTCCTTTCCCTTGTTGGAACTAAAGTTTTGAGTTTCATTTTTGGTGTTGCTTGTATTGTCCTGGACATATTCTTCGTATAGAGAATTCAGGGATTCCTTGGTGCGTCTTCTGTTTGCCCGAGGGTTCCTTTTTCGATTATTTGTTTCTCTTCTTTTTTTCTCAAGTAATTCTTTTTTTCGTTTTATTTCTTCCAACCTTCTTTTTCTTTCTTCGCTTATGCTCATTAAAAGGTTCTGTTGTTCTTTTAAAAAGAGAGAAAAACTTTTTAAAAAAAAATAAAAAAATGAGTAAAAAACCAAGTGTTAAGGTTGACAAGACCTAAAATTTGAAAAAAGAATATCTTGTGTAGGGTGTAGTGACTTGTTAATTTGATTCTGAAATGATCGATCTTGAACTTGGTATGTGTTTTAAGAGTTGTTCAAAATGACAATTTTTGAATATTTTATTTTGTTTTTTCCAAAATCTGAATTGAAGAATCTAAGATTAATAGATTGGTAGGTGTTCAAGAATAAATTTAGATTGTTGGGTTGTCGAAGAAAATTATGATTTACTTTTTATGTCAATTAACTAAATGAAAAAAAATTTTTGTTTTGAAAAGATCTAAATAAAACCAAATCTAATAAGAAAATTCAATTGACAACCACAAAATCAAATCATATTTTTTTATAACTTGACTTCAGATATATTAGTCTTACATTCTTCAATTGTGATTTCGGAAAAAAAAAATAAATTGTCAAAAATTGTCATTT
Source organism: Anaeramoeba flamelloides (assembly GCA_027625915.1). Lineage (NCBI taxonomy): Eukaryota > Anaeramoebidae > Anaeramoeba > Anaeramoeba flamelloides. The sequence goes on along the minus strand of JANTQA010000032.1, from coordinate 737,513 downwards.
TGAACAACTCTTAAAACACATACCAAGTCCAAGATCGATCAGATAAGAACCAAATTAACAAGTCACTACACCCTACACAAGATATTCTTTTTTCAAAATTCAGGGATTATGTACCTTTACATTTTAATTCTTTATTTATCTATTTTCAGAAAAATACATTTTTTGAAATAGAAATTATAGTCTTTATAGTCTATAGATTTAAATCTATTTATTGACTATTGAAAGTTAAAAATGGTGTCATAAAAAAACCTTACAGGTAAAAGTAAGTAAATACAGTCAGTTTCACTTTAAAGGTATTTACTTTCAATCAAAATTTAAGACACAATAAATTCACAAATTAAAGGAGCATTTTTTGGAATTTTTTTTTACAAAAAATATTTTATTAGAATTTGAATTTTGTGATTTAATTTGGATTTTTTTTTACAATAAAAATTAATTGGAAGTAAGTACCTTGGAAGTGGAACTGGCAGTATTTGATATCATTGAGCTTGGAATTCGCTTCACCCTATTTTTACTGATTATTTAGTATTTTTTAATTATTTTAAATGATAAAAGTATTGATGGATCACTTCTCTCTAAAAAATCTATGATAAATATTATTGAACAATAAATTACTCGGGTTTTTATAATGATTACCAGAATTAAAATTCATTTTTTAATGCCGTTTTTTTTTTTTTTAATTCCCTTTTCCAAATCTAAAAATGGAAACCAAACTACTAGTATTCCAGTATTTAATAGGTCACATTTAAACATCTCAAAAGTAAATATTTTTTAAATCATTTAATTTCAGTATTTACTCAATTATCATCAACATAAAACCCAAAAGAATGATAATTTTTCTTTCTTTGTTTACCAAGCTAGTTAAAATCAATATATTTCCAATATCTGTAATTAATTTGTCTTAAATAATCTCTTCTGAAATTATTTCATTTTTTAAAATAAACTTGAATTTTATAGCAACTAATTTACATTTCAAAAAATATTTAAGAAAGTTATTTCACAGATTTTTTAGTGGGAATATTGATGTTTAATCCTTTCAATTTATATTTAAATCATGATTTTTTCATGAAATTATTGGTTTTTTCACTGGAATGGATTATTTTTAATTGATAAGATCAAGTTATAATAATTGAATCATCAATTTTTTCTGAGACATTTGAACTATTGAGCGCTAATCTGATTAGAATTCAAAAAAAACAAACTATAATTTTATGACTTCTCTGTTAGAAATTTTATCATCTGAAGTGTCAAAATATTATGGTGAAAAAAATTACTTTTTCACAATTTTTATGAGTTATTAAGTTCAATTTATAAACACCGTATATGTGACTAAGATCGATTTCTATAAATTAATAATGTAGAACTGGATTTTTTTGAGGAAAAAATTGTTAAATAAACTCATATTCATAAGTTTTATATATAGTATATGATCTTGTTAACCCACTCTCCAATTAATGAAGGAATATACAAAAATAAAAATAAATTAGTGTCTTAATAAAAGTCAAAATAAAATAAATTATTTGGAATTTTTTTTTTACACAAATTATTTTACTAGAATTCGAATGATGTGCTTTGAATTTAGGATTATTTTGTATCTTAATTTCTGTTGAAAGTTTGTGTCTTAAAATTTGAATTGACTATAATAACATTTAATTTCCTTTTTTCAATGGTACTTTATAATAATTTATAAATTAAAACATACAATTTTGGTTTTGGAGTGTATATTGTTGGTATTATGACAGATCCTAAAGATTTTTATAATTTATTTTTGTATTATATTCTAATGGATATTTTAAGAAATAAAAATAATAAAACTCTTATTTTTAAAAAAAAAGATTGATAAAACAACAAAAAATTGGAAGAAAGCAAATTAAATATAATATATTCCTGAAAAAGAAAAAAAATTGTTTAAAATTCAGAGGTTATAACCATTAAGGATTTGGTATAATTAATAAATAAATTTCTTTTGTTAAAATTTGAAATTATTTAAATCGGAAATTCTTTATAACTTTTTTTTTATAATTGAATTTTTTACCAAAAGATACTGTAAAATAATTTTTTTGTTTATTTTGATTTTTTATTGGGAATATTGAGATTATTTTTGAAACTATTTTTCTTCAATTCATTTTTTTTCATTCAATATTTATTAACATCTTTTTTTTTTCTTTCAATTTTTCATTTTTTTTTATTTTTCTTGTTTGAATATTTATCATTGAGATTTAAATCTTTTTTTACTTTGTTATTGTTTTTTTGTTTTTCAATTAAAAGAATTGTAGTTTCCTAAGGAAATTATTGATGTATAAAAAGGAATTTGAAATGAACGAATTCACAGTAAGCAACAACATAGGTAACCTCAAAAAACATCAATTTATATAGTGCCATTTATTAATGCATTCAAATTGAATGTATTGTGAAATTAAATACAAAAAAAGAGAACAATTTATAAAAAGCCTTTCAAGACTTTATTGAACTTTCTGTATGAATTCTCTAAGATTTCATTTTCTTCTATTCTCTTATATTTTTTTCAAATTTCAAATACTTTATAAAAGTTTTTTAAATTATAAAAAGATTTAAAAAAATATTCATTCAAAAAAGATGAAATTTGGGGTTTGTTAGAAATGTTTTTTCAGTAATCCAAAAGAAAAATATATCTTTATTTTCAAAAACCTGAAACTCTTTTGAAATAAAAACCAAAAAGAGTTTAAATGTCCAGTTTTACTAGTTTTAATTGTAAAAACTTTTAAATTGAATGTTGTTGAATTTTGATCATCTTATTACTTTAATGATCTGAAATAATTCTATAAAAATAAAGTGAAGTCAATAAAAAAAGTTTATTTTTTAATTTTATTCTAACCATTCTAGAAAACAAGTGAAACACAGTTTTTAAGAGGTAACTTATTGGAAATTTAAAGATAAGATACAAGTATAAAAGAATAAATAAATAAATAAAGACAAAATGAAGGATTAAACACAATAATAATTTTAATGGAACTATCTTTTAGTAGGGGTTTTTCTTTCATTGATCAATTATTAAAAAGTTTTTGAAAAAATTGATTATTTTTACGATCTTCAACACCACCTTTATTATTTCAATATGAAAGTAAATATAAATTCTTTTTGTTAGTTTGATTGAAAATAATCTAATGGGTTCTTATTCCAAGTTAATTGGTTTCTTATTTTAATAAAATTTTCTTTTTGTTCCCCTGTTAAATCAATGTTCAAATGAAAAATAATTTTTTAACTTTTTTCCTCAAATGATTATAATAAGTTTATTCTTTTGTAAATAACGATTAAGGAAAATAGGTGAAACACCTTTTTTAATTGGGAAAATTACCGAAAATAAAAAGTAAGATCAATTAAAAAAAGAATTAAATAAATAAATCAAGATAAAATGAAGTATTCAGCACAATAATAGGTTGTTTAATACGATCTTTTGAAGGGGTTTTTCTTTGGTTGATCAATTATTAAAAATTTGTTGAAAAAATTGACTATTATTCTGAGATCTCCAAAACCACCCTTACAATTTCGATAAGAAAGTATTTTTAAATTCTATTTGTTGGATTGATTAAATATAATATAATGGATTATTATTTGAATTTAATTGGTTTCTTCTTTTATTGATTTTACTTTTCTTTTTCAGGTTCTATTAATGGTTCCCAATTAAAAACCGTGTTTCATTTTTTTCCAAAATGGTAATATCTTCTTTGTTTAACAACACATTCTAAGACGCATTTTTTCTCTGATATTTTCTCTTGAATAAACTTTTTTTAATGGCTGCCTTAAAGTAATAAATTTGAATTTGGTTTAGAAATCTTATTTGAAGAGATTTCTCCAAAGAACAATTAATACAAATATTTGTCATTTATTTTCTTTAATTTTTATCAAAAAATGTATTTGGACTAATCATTAAACCTAAATTAATATCTATTTTGTGTGAAATTGGTTTAGGTCGGTATTTTAATACTATTTTTGTCTTGATACACAACAAGAATAGCGAATCCATACAAATACTTTCAAGACTTTTTCGAACTTTCAGACTGACAGTCTGCAAGATTTCAGTCTCTGATATTCTTTCATATTGTTTCAAATTTCCAATACTTGATACAAACTTTTGTAAGCCAAAAAAGGGATAAAAATAATAATTAACAAAAAATAACATTTTGAATTTAATTGAAATTTTTGAAAGTTATCTAAAAGAAAAATATTTGTAAACTTTCAATAACCTGAAACTCTTTTTATGAAAACCAAAAATTGGAAAGTTGTTTAAATTACATGTTTTTAAAAGTTTGACTTGTAAAAACTTTTATATTGAAAGTTATTGAATTTTGATCTTATTACAACTTTCAAAATTTGAAACAATTTAAGAAAAAACAAAAGTGTTGTGAAGTACAAAAAGTTTCATCAATTTTTGTGCTATTCTTGTTGTGTATTTGGAAAATTTTTATCATTTTTAGCTCTTTTCTTTTTCTTTTGTTTACATTTTACAGCAATGAAAATTATCTTATTTATTGTTCTTATTTTATTTGCATATTGCCAAGAATTTGAAATCAATGAAACGTTTGAAACTGTTGAAGAAAATGAATATCAATTTTTTACACGCTTAGCAAATAAAAGTGATGTTACAACAATGATCGAAGAAAAAAAATCATTTGTTTTGTGTTTATTTGCAAAGTTTAGTGAAAAGTCTCTTGAAGTAAATATTTTTTTAAACAACCTTTGATTTCAAAAAGAGATCAATTATATCTAAAATCTGTTTTTTTTCTTTTTTAAAAAAAGCTTTTTTTATCTTTTCGTCAATTTTTTCTTGTTTTTTGACTCTTTTATAAAAAAACTTGTTCTTTAAAAGTTTTCAAAAAGATACGATTTAGTTGCTAACAGTTTAAAAGATCGTGTGGAATATGAATTTTTTCGATTTGAATATCAAAAAGAAGACAATGATCTAATCCAAAATATGGAATTTCCAAACATTAATGCAATACTAACAATTAAAAATGGTCAACCTGATGAGGTATTTTCTGGAGAAGCGGAAGTTTTTGAAATTTCGATCAAATCAAAATTCTTGGCACCAATAACGTTTATTAAGTCAGTTCAGGCATTTGAAGGTAACCTCAAAGTTTTAAAAGCTTTTTCTTTTATTATTTTTAGTATTTTTTATTTCGTATCTTAAGGGATAAGTGTCTACCAAAGGAAAGGTCTAAAATTAAAGTGTGTTGATATTGGGTGTAAATCACGTTTGTGCACCATTGTTCAAATGTTTCAAAAAATTCTAATAGTCAAGTAGTAATTGTTGTTGATCTCATCAATTAAAAGAGATTCTTTGGATTCGTTTAAAACTAAAGAAATTTTCACAAAAATCTAATTCTCTAACAAATTTAAATTCTGAAACATCATATTTCAACGTGGAAAAATGTCTTTCTTAAATTTGAATTAGAACCTAGGTTACTTTTTGTATCGAATTAGGAAAAATAAATTTGTTCTCAAAGTTCAATCAGTAAAAAGTTAGCGATTAAATTAAATCTCGAAGATTTTTATTACCAAATGATCTGGTGAAGTCTTTTTTTTTTTCAACGAATAATAAGTAAACTATATTTATGAACTTGAAATAAAATTTATCATTTCAAACAAAAAACTAGCGGTACTATTATTTTCCAATTAAAAAATGAAAATTGTTCCTTAACTTTCCAAAATATTTTTCGAGTTTATTAGCCAATGAAAAAACACAAAAATCTTTTCAAAATCAATTATGAAATGATATTTAAAGAGATATAATTAATCTTCCTAATTGAACTTTGAGATAAAATTCTAATTGGGAATATTTGATTTTAGTAGTAGGTGCAAAAAAATTCGATTTTTGAAAAATTAAAATACTAGTATTTTAATAATAACTGGATCATAATTTTCACTTCCTCTTCATTATTCCTTTTTTTTATTTCTACTTAAAAATCAAAGAAATTAAATTATAAATTGACACTTCTATTTATTTCTTTGATCCTTATTATATTTATATATATATTGGTGAGTGAAAATTCCTAAATGAAACTTTAATTTCAAAATCGAAAAAAAAAGATAATCATTATTAAAAATAATCCATTTAAATTTCAAATATCAGTTTACATGCAAATCTTCAAAAGAAAATGAAGAAATTTTTGTGTTATATTGGAGTTAGCTGTGTACTAAAAAACACCTTTTAACTCCAGTTGAACTTTTTGGTTTATTTTTAAATTATTTTGAATTTTTTAAATATTTTTTCAAATAAAAGGAATTAAAGAAAAATATATATAAAATATTATAAAAGAATTTATAAATATTTTTTATTGTAAAATAGTGTTCAAAAACTAAATTTTTCAAAAAACTTGAGAATAATTCAATACAAAACTTAAATCATATCGATTAAAAAAATTGAAAACAAAATCATATCAATATATATATATTTGAAAAATTATATTCAGAATTAAGGTTTATTTCACACAGTCCAATTAACCAATACATAAAATACATAAGAAAAAAGTTACCCGGGTTCAATACTCTTAATTATAAATAAATATATTTTAATGAAAGCGAATATTTTAATTTTCATAATAATATTTTTTTTTTTTTTTTTTTGAACCAAAATATTTATATTAGCAATAGAGTCCCAAGCTGAAAAATTGATAAAAACTATAGTAATAAACTCAAAGAAAAAAGAAGAAGACAAAACAAGCATTAGCTCTATTAAAGCAGCTATTGAATCAAAGGAATTAACTGATACAGATCAAAAAAAAAAAATTTATCTTTATAAATGTAAAGATAACATGAATAATCATGATCTTATAAAAAATATCCAGGAATATTTTATAGATTATTTATATTTGTTTGATTTGGAAACAATACGTAATTTAGATATTGGTTATTGTAATAATTTTGATTATATATTATTCATGTTGACTAAAAATGGTAAAAGAGAGAATGATGAAAATGGAAAAGGAAATAAACATAAAAAGGAAACAGAGGTTAGGGAAAATGAAGAGAGAGAGGGTATAGATGGTGATGGTGAATTATTAATATCAAAACATTATCTTCCTTCGTCAGACACTGAAGATGGTGAAAATATTTATGATAATAATCTTGAATCATTTTTTCAAGAAATAAAACAATATTATCAAAAAGAAATTTTCAAATTTGAGCAAACTTTCTACGAATCTATAAGAAAACAAAATTATTTTAATATACTACTCTATAAAGTTGAGTATAAACTTCATTCGCCAGAAATTAACACAATTGATGAACTAAGGAAAGCTAATATAACACCACCTACAATAATTCTAACAGCAAATAAGTACGATTCTCCCTTTTCTAACGAAATCCCAAACACATGTGGTATTTATATCCACACAAAACACAAAAATTCAAAAAAATACCAAGTTGTGAGTTATACCATAGAAGATATCCCATCAGAAGACCAATTTGATCGTCGTCTCAACATATATTATTATTTAATTCCCATAATTATCGGTTTTTTAACAACATTCATAGTTAGTATATGGGCTTACAAATAAATTTTAAATCATGATTATTTGTTTATGAAAATAAATAATAAATAAATGAAGTTGGAATTTATTATTTTTGTCCAGGATTTATTTTCAACACTATAATGTTTTGAAAACTTAAGATAATTAAGAAAAAATAATAATAATAAATTTGAAAATAAAAAATTATTAAAATAATAAATAAATTCGGATACCTAGTATCCAACTCGCAGATTTAGTGTCTATGTTTTTTTTTTTTTTAATCTAAAAAAATTGAGAAAAATCTTTGAGTTTTTTTTTTATTATGATTTACAAAAAAAAACAAAACAATGAAATTGAATATAGATTTTTAATCACAGATTGTGGTATTTTTATTTGATATTGATAATCTATTAATTGTGTTTTTGTCCACTGTGAAAGAATCCAGTATGCGTTTAGTATAGTAATTTTTTTAAATATTATTTTTTTTTTTTGTTTTTTTGGGAAATCTATTGATTTTCAAACAAAGCTGGAATTCTGTAATACCCAATCCACTTTGTTTTTGATAGATTTGAGAAATAAAAAGAAAATTTCTTAAATTTTATTTAATTCAATAAAACATAAAAAAATCTCAAGGTAGTAAGCTATTTCCAAAAAAGTGGATCAAATTTATTTTAAATGATAGTTTATTAGAATTAATTGATCATTTCATTATTAATATCAAATCACCATTTAACATTCGAAAATGTCTCAGCTACTGATTTGATTTTTTTCAAAAATAAAACAAGTATTGAAACTAAATAATAAAGGTAATAATGAATCTCATTAGTTAATACCCGAATCCTTCTAATGAATATAATAAGCAAGTAGAATTTTTTTATTAATTCATTTTTAAGAAATGTTTTCATTGAATAATTCATCAAAGAATTTCGAATAGAATCAAAACATTTTGAATATAGATTGTTAATATAAAAATATTTTCAGTTTTGAAATTATTTTTATTTTTTTATATTTAATTAACAAATTCAAAAATACCATTAAGTTCTCTGAATTTTTTCTTCTCAACAACTTGTTTTTTTGGGATAAAACCCAAGAGACTTGTATTTAGCATGTAATAATTTAATAAAAAAATCTTGAAAGAGTTTTTTTTATTGAGATAAGTCGATAATTAAGCTGGAACCGATCTCCTAAAAAAATGATAATTTTATGGTATGTATTTGGATTTAATAGATGAAAAAAATACTTTTATAAGATTATATCTCAAGAAGTTGTGAAAAATTTTCTCATTTTTTTATTTTTATTTTAGAAACTTGAATTTTGGTGTTTTTAAAAAATTTAAAATAGGGCTTTAGATAATCATTAACCAAGAATTGTTAAATTAAAAAAAAAAAAAAAAAAACAATGAAAATATTTCTATTTCTAAAATATTTATTCTTTCATATTTTTTAAGGATTTTTTTAAATCAATTTAAAAAAATAAAGAAATTTAACGAACAAATCTAAAAAAAAAAAAAAAAAATAAATTAAAATTATAAAAAAATAATATATTAATCTATTTAAAATTAGCAAAAAAAGAAATTCTACAAAAGTTTTTTTGAAATAAATTTGATAATCTTTGCCATCTAATTTTTTGTAATTCACGAATTTCTTTAATTAAACCAAGCAATTCCTGGTCTTCGATAATTTGGTCAATATAAATTCTTAAAAATAAATCTAAATAGGATTGAATTAATTCAAAGTTTCTATTATTGGATAATTCAGATTTAAAAAATCTTAAAACTAATTTTAATTCATCATAATTTTTAAAAACATTTAAAGAACGAAATTCAAGATCGATATCTGAAGTTTTTTGCTTTGACAAATATTTTACAACTTGGAGATAATCAATTTCATCTTTATTTTCATCATTTTCACATTTTTTAATAACTTTAACCAACGCTGATTCCAAATCATTAAAGTCAATTGATTTCGAAAAGGTGTTTGAAACTTTGCTAGTATTAGTTTCCTTTTCATCGTCGTTTTGAACAACTGGGTCTAAATTAAAGACATCTTTACCCTCGTTTCTTATTGTTCCTAAAAAGAAAGGAGCCAGTTTTGGTTTTTTTGGTGCGTCCTTTGGCTTATTTCTTTCTTTAATGATATCCAATTTTTGTAAATTTTTCCAATTTTTTCTTGGTACTCTGGATAAAGTGATTAATTCTTCTGAAAGTTGTTCTGCAACTAATTCCTTGTTGTTTTCTTGATTAATCTCTTCCATTAAGCCGTCTTTGATTTTTTCCATTGATTGCTTATTATTATCATTATTATTGATTATTTTGATATCATCTAATTTGATATATTTTTGTTTCCATTCTCGGCCAACTATTTTTAAATTATTTTTTTTTCTATTTTGTGGTTTGTCTTTTTTTTTTTCAAAATCTTTTTCATCCTGGTCTTTGTTTTCGTTTTCTTCTTCAATCACATTACTATCTGTTTCCGAAGACATATTTGGCAATTCAATCAATAATGGCTTTTTAGGAGGCTTTGAAACAAGAATTGAAGAAAAATATTTTTTGTTTGCCCACAAATAAATTCCTAATGATTCCGAATGTGTTGTTGCTAAAAAATCACCATTTGGGGAAAATGCCATTGAAACAACGGGCTTTTCAAATTTGATCCAATCGATCATTTTGCTTGATGGAAGATCAAATATTTTGATTGTAGAATCCAAGCTACTTGTTAAAATCCAATGAGAATCGTTACTAAATACAAGATCTGTAATTGCGTTTTTATGACTAGAAAATTGTCTTACCATTTTTAATGTATCTAAATCATATACATTTATTTTTAATGCACTTGTAACAATTGCAAATAGATTTGATTCAAAATGATTTGTTAGTTTTAAAATTTTGGACTTTGTATCAATTTCTTTTAATAAAGTTAATTTATCAAAATCCCAGATTTTAATTTTGCCATCATGCGAAACGGATACAGTTTTGCTATTTAAAATATCAGTAAAAATGCCAGTGATTTGTTTACGATGTCGAGATTTTGGACTTTTCTCACCAAATTCTCCTCTATTAAGGGCAGATTGGATATTAAATTTTTCAAGCTTACCACTTTGTGTACCAATAATTGCAAAATTCCCACATTTACTTAATGAAACTGCTGTAATAATTGAACCATCCTGGGATTTTAATTGTTTTTTATCTATAATCGCATTTTCAGTTCCCCAAATTCTTGCATATGGTGACCCCCTATGACATGTAATAACATTCGACCAATTCATTTCTCTTGTTGAATCTATGATTATTATTATTATTATTATTATTATTATGATTATGATTATGATTATTATTATTATTATTATTGGAAATATTTGGAAATTTAAAAAATTGTAATTGATTTATTAATATCAATTTTCTCTTTTGAATTTTAAAATTATTATTTTTGTTAGTATTATTTTTAAAAATTGTGACAAAAAATTTTTTTTCAAAAGTATAGCTGTAAAAGAGTTAATAAAATTGAACAAAGCCATTTTTTAGAAATTGGATTTAAAAAATTTTTTATCATACTTTTGCAAAATGTATTTACAAATAAAAACAATTTTTGTAATATAAATTTGAATTAACCATTTGAGAAAAAAAAAAAGTTAAATAGGGAAAAAAAGCCCAAGTATGGTTTTTATTTTGAGAATCTTAATAGAAACTGAAAATTCAAAGTAAGATCAATTAAAAAAAGAAAAAAGAAATAAATAAAGACAAAATGAACGATTCAACACAATAACAGTTTTTTTAATACTATCTTTTGATATGGGGTTTTTCTTTGATTGATCAATTGATTAAAAATTTGTTATAAAAATTGACTATTTTTGAGATCTCCAAAACCACTCTAAAGATTTCGAGAATGAAAATAGATTTAAAATTGTATTTATTGGTTTTGTGAAAATAATATAATGGATTATTATTTGAAATTAATTTGTTGCTTCTATTAATTGATTTTACTTTTCAGGTTCGATTAAGGTTCCCAATTAAAAACCTTTGTTGAACTTTTTTTACCTGTTTCACTTTTTTTCCCAAACGATAAATCAGAAAATTTTTTTTGGGAGGCTAAGAAGATTTAATTTAAATTATTAAATAAAAAAAACATGGATCTTTGGAAAAAAAAAAATGATTATTGAAAAAAAAAATTAAATTTAATACCTAAACTTTCAAAAAGATATTTTTCGTAAATACTGAAAAAAAAAAGAATCCAAATAGTTTCAAAATGAATCCTTTAATAATAAAAAATTTGATATTTTTGTTATTTCGTAGATTACAAAAGTATAGACCATTAAAATCAGAATATAGCTGTGAAGAAAAACAGACAAAATTTCTATGATCTAAATGATTTTTAATTGAGTTTCTATGCCAAACCAACTATTGAATAATAATCAGGTTATTATTAGTTTATTCAAACTATTTTATTGAAACTACCATATTTATTAAATTTTGAGAAAAAAATTAAGAATTTAATTTCAAAGTTCCTCTTTAAAAATTAAACAAACAATGCAAAATAAATCATAATGTAATATAAATATTCAAGGTTATGAAAAGATTTTTTTTTTACTTTTTATAAAGTTTATTTTTAAAAAGGATGATTACAAAAAAAATTAAGGATTATTACAACAAGATAAAATTAAATTTAAATCTAATAATATCATCATAAATTTTGTATTTTAATCATTTTTAAAGTCTTTTTATTCGTTATTCTTAATAAAACAAATTTTGAAATTTTCGTTTTTGAAAAAAGAAAAAAAGGTTTTTGAATATGATCCAATTCTTAAATTAATATATTTGGAAATTATGTAAGATTATTTTTGGCAAATGAAAAAATTATTTTTCGAAGTAAAATGTTTTTTATAAAATAATAGTTATAAAAAAATTATTGCACTTTTTCTTAGAAGGTACTATATTAATAGAATATTTTTTAAGTAATTATCAATTAACATTATTGTTTTTATTGTAATTCTATTTGATAAAATTTCATAGACAATTTTAAAATAATTAATGAACCCAAATCTAAAAATTTGATTATAATTTTTTTTTTTAATATTATTAATTGTGTTTCGAAAATAATTATTATTTCTCTTCAAATTGAATTAGATTTTATTTGGAATAAAAATTTTGAAAGATTATTGTATAATTAAAAAAAAAAAAATAGATTTTTGAAGATGAATTTATCTTTTAGAAATGATAATTGTTAGTAAAATGATCGTTAATGGGAATTTCTTAACTTTATATCACCTATTATAATGTAAAATAAAGTCCGCCAATATTTTTTTTTGAAGTTAAATTTTTTTCAAAAATTCTATATTATAAATTAAATAGAATAGGGTGTTTGGGTCAGTTAAAAACATAGTTAATATCAAGTTTCAATGAACATTTGTTTGATGGAGTTTATAAAAAAGGAAACTGAAAAAAAAAAAAAAAAATACAGAATTCTGTTTTTTATACTTTAATAAGGCTTTATAGATAATTATAAGGATTTGTTCTAAGTTATGAAAGAATAGTTTTTATTTTTACAAAACTTTTCAAGTTTAAAAATTGAATGAAATTTTTATCATTAAACTGAACTGTTAACTTGTTGTACTTGATTATATAATTTTTTTATTTGTAATCATTGATTGAAATTGTGATTGATTAAATAACAAATGAATATATTTGAGAATATTAAAAAGAAGAATCAATAAGAAGGAATTAACTTACTAGCATCAAAATCTGTAATTACTGGAAGTTTTAACATATCCTCTGTTTTATCTAATAATTTTGCTTTTTTTTCAATTTGCCCTTGTGAAATTTCTTTACTTTGTCTATCAAGAATTGTAGAAAACATTCTTAATGAATGATCTTGTCCACCAGATAAAATAACTTGTGAGTTTTTATAATATTTAATTTTGTGTGGAAAATTGCTGTGCCCCCTCCTTTCACGAAGTAATCTAAAAATAAAAATAAAAATAGTTTTGGAATGATTATTAACAAAATTAAATTTGCTGGTTTTTCAAAATTTAAAAATAGGAAAAAAAAATTTTCATTTCATTTTCTTTTTTCTGACTTAATACATGTTTTAAATCAAAGAGAATTCTCTTTGATAGCTATAAAAAAGGCTGTGGTGTCATTTTTAGTTTTCTTTGAAGAAATTTCTGAGAAGTTATACATGAGATCTGATATTTTTAAAAAAAACCATTTTTCAAAGTTCTTTCTCGAGAAAAGCAAACCACAATCAAGATGAAGTGAAAAAATTTTTTTCCAATTCAAAATTGAGAAACCAGCACAAGAAAAAAAGAAAAACAAAAAAAGGAAAAGTAACATTTAGAATAAAATTTGGAAAGTTCAAAATTGGTTTGGAAGAAATTGTTAATAAAACGAAAAAGATAAAAAAAAAAAATAATGATAAATATGGAAAAGGACTTACCGAGAAGTACCATCTAATTGGTCAAAAACCCAAACTTTTAAAGCATTGTCCGAACCTGAAGTAATCATAATTGGCTTTCCACGTAAAAACTCTACTTTTGAGATAGGTCCTTTGTGGGCCCTTTTTAATATTTTAAATAGTTTATTTTCATTTAAATCCCAGAGTATAACTCTTCCATTGATCGTACCTGAAGCGATCATATCAACCCCGTCTGTTCGGAAGGAGAGTGATGTTACTTTCCCTTCTTCTTGAGAAAATTGTCTCACTGTTCTGTCAAATTTCAAATTGTGTAAAAAGATTCTTCCATCAACTAAACCAATACCTACAATATCGTCTTCTGTTGATTGTACGAGACAACTTACTTCTGATGACCATCCTTTAAACTTGTAAACAAGCTTTTTTGTTCGAATGTTCCATAACTCCAATTCACCATTCTCATTTGCAATTAGGATTTTGTTTTTATACTTTCTTGGATGCAAGATCGCAGTAATTCGGTAACCCAGCGTAAATTCTACAATTTTTTTGAACTTGTCGTTTTTAAAACTAGACAATGTGATTGTGCTATTTGACGTTGCTGTTAAAAGAAATTTCCCAAAGTTCTGTAAATGTGTAATGGTACCATCAAAATCATTTATGGTTTCTATTAACCTGTTTTGGTGCCAAATATATAAAGACTTTGAACAAACAACAAATGTATTTCTCCCAAACCGAGTGAATCCCAATATTTCACTTGGGTGAAGTGGTGAAACACTTTCAAGTCTTAAGTTTTGACCCTGAAGTATTTATTTTTTTGTTTGGTTTTTTGGATGAGCAAAAGATCGGTTGCACAAAAGTTTATTCAGAATTTTTTAAAAAAAAAAAAGATCGATTACGAATACAATTAAAATAAAAAAAAATTTAATTTTTTTTTTTGTGATTGAAAGATAAAGAGGAATTGTGATTCATTTACATTATAAACTTGAAAACATTTTCCTACAGATGTAGTAATAGAATAGTGTTTCTGTTGAATGGTAATTTCAAATGGTAATTGGTTTGTAATTTGTCCAATTGATCTAAAGGGATAAAAAATTTGAGACATATTAACTTGTGAAAAAAGTAAAAAAAATGATTCTTCTCATTCTGAACCAGGCCTTCTTTCTCTTATGATCAGAGATATTATTTATGGTTGCTGGGTAACTTCTTAAGTGATTACTACCTTTACATGTAAATCTGTGGCATATCCTTTTTAAATTTTGATCTTTATTTGGATGTTTGATCAAGGAAGAAGAACTACTAAAGTTAATTTGAAAGTACTTCTTTTTTGTTAGATGTGTTTGATGTATGTTATTTAAATCAACAAATAGTGATTTTTTTTTTTTGGAGTTTGTATAATTCAAGGTTTAATAAGGATAATCAAATCCTTAGCAAGTTAAGTCTCTGAAAATAAATTCTTTTTTCTCAGGGATGAGTACCACTTCTTTATTGTTTTTCCCAAAGGGAATACTATTTCTAGTAAAATAAAGGGAACAAAATTTCCCTTCAGATTTCAAAACAAAGGGTGTTATATATCTTGTAAAATATCAAATTTTTCATTCTTAAATCAGTTAAATTATTAAATTACCTTTTAGAATTGGGAGCTTTGATGATTTATTTTAATTATTGAACTGTGATTTTTTTGCATAGCTTATGAAAATTTTGATCTTTTTATTTAACAATTCACAGGAGAGCAATAATTTTCAAATCATCCAATTAGACCACAATAAACCAACTCCTTTATCAACTTTAGAGAGATCAATTACTTTTTTTTCAAAGAGTTCATTTATTTTACATTTAAATTTTCAGTCAAAAGATCGGATTGTTTTTATTTGGAATTTTTGGATCTTGAATTAGTAGAAAGCTAAATTTTACCAAAGATTTTTATTTTGAAAGTAAGCATACTTTTGATAATTGCTGAAAGTTAATATAAATAAATAAAATTTAAAATAGAACCTTATTTTAAAAAGATAAAAAAAGATATATCAAATATTGAACCCTTGAAGTTTATTATAAAATTGATCATTTATTTAATTCACAAATAATTATTAAATTTCTTAAAATTTAAATAATTAGCCAATATATCTTTTAAAATATTCAGATTAAAAAAAATGAACTTATTTTAATTAAATTAAAATTAGGTATTTGTTAATATTTCTTGATTATTTTTTTTTTTTATATTAGATTTATTTATTTAAATTTTGTTTTATTTGTTTGAAAATCTTTAAAAAATTGAGAAATAATAAAATAATATTGATAATTTTAGTTTTTGGGTTAATTCTTAACTCAAAAAAATAATTATAGTTGAGTTTATAATTATTATTTTTAATATCAAATTAAAAAGTTTTTCTTTTTTTTATATTTTTAATTTTTCAAGGTTTCAAAAGTTATTTTGGGAACTTGTTTTAATTTATGGTGTGGTGGTTTTTTCTGATTTTTTTTTTTTTCACAAGAAAAAGAAAAAATCAATCAACAGGTGAAGTGTGATCAACCTCCAAAAATCAACAATCAAAAAAAAGGAATATTTTTCAAAAATATTACCAAAGAGCCATACTCAATTTCGTATTAGAAGGGTTAGAATATATAATTTTGGAAATAACTATGTCAGTTTTGTAGTGTTGATCTTTGGCACTTTTTGAGATCTTGAAGATTATTTTTTCTGGTTTTCTATTTTAAAAGATAGTTGTTTTGCTACCAAAAATGTTACAAAATACTCACTATGTCAAATATTTTTGGTTACTAAATAACTACATATTAGATTAAATTGAATTAAATTGATTGTGTTCCATTCAAAACAATTTGTTTTAAATATAATAAATTTAACAAATTTGGAAATATAAAAAAAAAAACAGTTATTTAAATTTCAAAAATTTGATTTTTTTTAATTGAGATTGTTTTAAAACTTTTTACATTAAAGTTGATTTTTTGTCAAAGATAATCCAATGAAATTTTTTTTTTGTTAAAATTTTGAATTGTGTCAATCCAAAGAAGGGAAATTTCAAAATATCCTTTTTGGTTTTCAAGTAATTTCTTGGTTATGGAGCAAATCCATGGTAAATGATATGACCATTCAAACAAAAAAAAAAGTTTTTCATTCCTTTTTTTCTTTAAAGATTAGCTTACAATATAGCATAATGTTAAATTTTGGGTTTCTTTTGGTTTTTTTAAGAATTATTCAAAGCTATTTTGCCCTTTGGTATATAAACCTCTATCTTAATATAGATTTTATAACCCAAAATTGATTGATTGGGTTACTTTTCTTCCTCCAAAAAAATACTTTTTCCAAACAATTGTTTGATATTTGAGTTCTTATCTGTTAAAAACCGTACAAACTCATTTTTTTTTAGTCACACCGAAAGTAATTAGAATTCAATTTTAAAATTTTTTGTTTTTATTAATGAAGGAATTATAAAGTTCATTTTTGATCGACATAAAACCTGAAAATAAGAATAGAATGAGTTATTTTTCCAGCAAAAGCTATAAGCTCATTTTTGTTTTCAATAGCCAATCCTCCTTATTGATCTTTCAAATTAGCGCAATAGATTGTAAAATTTTAATAATAGCTAAATATCAACATTTTTCTGTTTAATTGATAAGATCAAAATTCAGACTTTATTTCGAGTTCTTTTTTTGAAATCAGATTTTCTGGAATTGCATTTTGGAGTCTTTTTTGAAATTTAAATCTTTTAGTTTTACAACCTAAATTAAATTTCCCTAAATGTAGTCTTTGAATTTGAGTGAACAAAAAGCTCATGATTAACAAGGGTATGAAAGTAAAATACAATTTACAGAATCAAATTATTCTGAAATAACAATTAAAATGTTCCCAGGTTTGCTTTTCTTATAATACAATTTAGGATGTTATAAACTTTTGTTCAGTTAAAAACAATTTGGATCCTTTTCAAGATTCGTAATTTCCCAAAAATCTTAGCTATTTTTTTTACTTTTTCTAAAATATATTTTACACTTTATGACAAGAGGTAAAAGAGGAGCAGGTCCACAAAGAAAACTACGTAAGAAAGATAAAAAAAGAAAAAGAAACTTAGCAAAGTATGTTACACGAGCTAGGGCATTACAAATGCTACAATTACCAGTTGAAGATTTTAGGTAATTCCTCCATAAAAATTTATTTAATTTTATTTCCAAAAATTATCACGTAATCAAACTAAAAGAAAAACAAAAAAAAAAAAACAAAAAACAAAAAACATACCAATGATTAACCTAAAACCCGAAATTAATAAACAAAAATAGGAAAATCTGTATTTTGAAAGGAATTTACCCAAGGGATCCAAGAAAAAAATATAAAGGTCATGAAAAATTATATTACAGCACCAAAGATATCAAATTTCTAATGAAGGAGCCCGTTTTACAAAAATTCCGACAGTACGACACCTTTAAAAAAAGACTCAAAAAGGCAGTTGGCAGAGGAGAGTATAGCAATTTAAAAAGTATGGGGACAGGGGTACCAGTTTATAAGATTGATCATTTGGTCAAAGAACGATACCCCACCTTTACACACGCACTTAAATCCCTTGACGACGTACTGACTATGGTTAATTTCTTTTCAAGTATGCCTTTACATACGGGGATCTCGACAGAGCTTCAAAACGAATGTACAAATTTAATGCTCCAATTTTATAATTATGTCATTAAAACAAATGCACTCAGGAAGGTTTTTGTCTCAATTAAAGGTTATTATTTCCAGATTGAAATTAATGGTGAGCTGATTACCTGGATCGTGCCTCATAATTTTACACAAAAAATACCCAAGGACGTGAATTTTAATATCATGATCACCTTTGTCCAATTTTACAAAACAACGCTTACCTTCATTAACCATCGATTGTATCATGAATTAGGAATGGTTTACCCACCAAAATTCGATGACGAAAAAATTAAAAGTGGGGAAATCTATGAAACAGTTTTATGGGAACAAGTTAAAGATTCTAAAAACAAGAAGAACAAAAAGCAAAAGAAAAAGAATAATAACAAGAATGTTTCTCAAAAAAAAGAGAAAGAAATTGAAATAGAAAACGAAAGTGGAGATGAGAGTGATGATGAAAAGGAAAATGATAAAGAAAAAGAAAAAGAAAAATTAAAGTATGATGTAAAAAAAGTATTAAAAAAAGAAAAGGAGTTTGAAAAAAAAAAAAAAGAAGAAAGGAAATTATTAAAAGAAAACGAAAAAGAAAAGAAGAAGGAAAAAAAGGAAAACAAAGAACAAGAAATGGAACGATCAGAAAAAATGGAAAATGATAAAGATGAACAATTCCATAAACAGTGGTTAAAAACCAAAATTGAAGAGCAAAGAGAAAGGGCATATTCGGAATTATTCAAAAAGTGTGTTTTTTATATCAGCCGAGAGGTTCCAGCAATTATCAAATTTTGTATTCTTTCCTTTGGTGGAAAAATTATAGCCGACGAACAATCCAATCAAATCACTCATCAAATCACTGATAGGAAATCAATCAAAGACGAATTAATTGTCTCGCGAAACTATTTACAACCACAATGGGTATTTGACTCAATAAACGAATTATTAAAACTCCCCTTGAAGCAATATAAAATCGGAGAGAAATTACCTGTACATTTGTCACCATTTGTTAAATACGAAGATAGGACAGATCTCTATATCCCTGAAAGGAGAAAGGAATTAAATCAATTACAGCAAGATTACCGCTCAGGTAAAAAAATTGACGATTATGAAAATGAACTCGAAATGATCAACAAAAAGGAAATACAACAATTAAAGAAGGAAGAAAGTGGTGTGGTCGGCGATGAGGATGATGATAAAGAAGCAAAAGAAAGAAAAAGAAAAATTAATGAATTGGGCAATAGGGATAAAAAATTATCAAAACAAGGTGGCGAATTTAAAGAAGGTGTGGATGAAGAAGAAGAAAAGAAGCCTGAGCACTATCTTGGCATGTCAAAAGATGATCTTAAAATGGCTAAAACCATGATGAAGAAAAAAACTCGTAAATTATTTAATAAAATTCAACACTTACATAAAAAACGAGATAAAAGAAAAAATAGATTGGAAAAAAAAAGAGATCAAATCAAGAAGAATGAAAAAAATTTAAATGGTTCTTCGAAAAAAAAAAGAAGACAAAATAAAAAGAAAAATTAATCTTTTTTTTTTTTTTTTTTATTATTTTATTATATACGTTTTAATAGATATCTTAAAAAAAAAATCTTAAATTACATTTCAGAAATAAATTAAAAATTTGGGATAATTATTTTTGTTTTTTGTTTTCTCTTTGAATTATTTTTTTTTATTTTTTTTATCAGCTAATTATTTATTTTTGATCATTGATCTAACAAAAACAGCTTTTAAAAAAAATTGATAACTTGGATTAATCGTTCAGGAAAAAAAGTGAAACATGTTTTTGATTGGGAACATTAATAGAAACTGAAAAGGAAAAACAAGATCAATTAAAAAAAGAAAACCAATAAATAAAGACAAAATGAGGGATTCAACACAATAACAGTTTTTTTTAATACTATCTTTTGGTATGTTTTTTTTTTTTTTGATTGATCAATTATTAAAAATTAGTTTGAAAAATTAACTATTTTTGAAATCTCCAAAACCACACTTACCTTTGAGTGAATGAAATTAGATTTAAATTTTGTTTGTTGGTTTGATTGTAAATAATATAATGGATTATTATTTCAAATTAATTGGTTTCTTTTTAGAATTAATTTTACTTTTCATTTTCAGTTTCTATTAAGGCTCCCAATTAAAAACCTTTATTGAACTTTTTTTACATGTTTCAATTTTTTTCCAAAACATTAAGAAAAAAATTATCAAATTTTTCTTAATCAAACAACATTCTCCATGATTTACTATAAAAACTAGGTTAATATTAATTCTTGTTAGAATAACAATTGATAAAAGCAAATTACAATTAATTGAAAAAACTAAAATCCCAGGTTTGATATATTTATCAACCATCCTCATTTATGAAAAACGAATTTTCAAAATAGAAATTGGAAATCAAAAAAAGAAAAGAAAAAGAATTTGAGATGTGAAATTTCAAAATTAAAAAATTAGAAAGTAGTACATTTTGCAAACCTCTGTAGATTTTTCTGAAATTTCTGTTTTGATTAAAACATCAATAAATTTTCTAAAGAAAAACAAGAGTTAATAAAATAAAAATAATTTTTTTAACTTTTTGATGAGTTAAATAAATTTAATTCAATATTAAGGCATTTCTCGAAAAGTCGGTATTTGTTTTTATATTTCATATAAAATAATCTTTGTTAGTGGGGGTATTCGTTATTTCATAACACAAAATTAAATTTAATATTAATACTGATTGGATTAATGATTAAGGTATTTGTTGAAATATAGTTCAGTAAAACATTTCCAAAAAATGAAAAAAAAAAAAAAAAAATACTTTTTTTTGGAAAACAATGTATGGTAAATTTCAATAAAAAACTGTAAATACAGAAAAGGTTACAAATTATTTTTTAAATAATAAAATGTAGAATATTTTTTCAATTCTAATCAAAATTTTTTTGGAAATAAAAAAGTTATGGAAATGATCTTTTTGATTAAAAAGAAAATAATAAAAATGAATTTTCACACCTTATTTATCATATAAAACCGAGATAAGAAAATTTAATAAGTTTTTATTTATGTATTACAATACTAATAAACAAATTGATTTATTACCAATAATACATATTAGTTAATTATTTTGGTTATTTAAATCCTTTTTTGAAGATTATGTTTAATAAAAATCTTTTAAAATATATTTGCCCCACTTATTTTGGAAATAGCTTAGATTGCACTTTCATTTATATAAATTCTGGAAAAAAAAGATATTGGTATTTACTTAATTTTTACTTTGGTTAAAAAAAAGATAGATTATATAAACAAAAAAAAAAAAGAATTAAAAAAAAAAATAGTGGCAAAATATGTTAAAAATGAAGGAATTCTACTTAAATATTAAATACAAGAAATTCTTGATTTGAACAATTTAAGATTAAAAATTATAAAATTTTATTACTTATAATTCAAAAAACATTTTACAATGGTTAAGTACACTCGCTTATAATTTAATTCAAAATATCAAAAAAAGATCAATTCTATTGATTCAAAAAAAAAAATAAAAAATAAAAAAGGAGATGCTTCAACGACATCGGGATATTCATAAATTTCTATTAATCAATGCTTAATAAAAAATAATTTCTTTTAAAAGTTAAATATACTGATGGAATTTGATGAGAATATACCAACTAATTTGAATTTATTGAAAAATGATACTTTTATTACAGAATTAAATTTTTTAAATATATATAATATGATAAAATTATATAATGGAAAAAGAAAATAATTAAATATAATGATAGATATAGTATATTAATTTGATTTAAATAATTTGAAAATAAGTAGAGAAAAACAATAAAAAACAAATAATTTTACAAGAAAATTATCAAAATTTGTTATGAAAATATAATTAATCTAAGTAATTAGTAAATTTCACGGTTGACCCTTGACAATTTTATTTGTACAATTTCCTATTTTGTTTTATTAAAAAAAAATAACGTAGCGAACCATTACAAAATGTTTTACAGATGATTAAATCTTAATTATAAAATCAAATGAAAATAAATTATACAAACAATTAATTTTAATGTACAAATATTCCATTATGAATAAAAACCTAAAGAATATAAAACAAAAATTTAACAATATTTATCAAATATTCCAGATTTAGGTATTTCTTTCAATAAAAATTTCATATATAGACTTGATTCTGAATAGGGGGGATAAACTCATAAAAATCCCAAAAAAATATTCAATAATAAATAACAAACAACTAATTTGAAAATTGAACCAGATAAATCTTTTATATAACACTAATTAAAAACGGATTAGAAATATATAATTATAAAATTACTATTATAAATTATTTAAATATTTGAATTAAAATATTCATTACTGAAATACAGTCAGTTTCACTTTTAAGGCACAAACTTTCAACGAAATTTAAGGCACAAAAAAAATCTCAAATTAAAGCACAAAATTGAAATTCTGGTAAAATAATTTGTAAAAAAAAAAATTCCAAATTTTGTGCCTTTATTTTGAGATTTTTTTTGTGCCTTAAATTTCGTTGAAAGTTTGTTCCTTGAAAGTGAAACTGACTGTATACAAAATAAAAAAAATTACAAAACAATTCTTTTTTTCTCAACAGAGAATTTATTATCTAAAAATAATATAATTTCAAATAATAAAACATAATTTAGATTCTAAAACCAATTTTTAAAAAAATTTCTACCTTATATTTAAACTTAATCAAAAAAAATCAAAGAAATCAATATAAAATTAATTAGAATACAGAAAATTTAAACCTTGTTAAAAAAAATAATTTATTATGATAACAAATGAATTGCGAAATTCAAAAGGTATAGGTGTCAATAAATTTTTCATAATTTGAAAGAATTGAGTTAAAAGAAAGATTTTACTCACTTATTTTGAATTCCGGAAAACCAATATTATGTTTTTTTTTTAATTCGAGAAATTAAAAAAAACTTAGGCACTTGGTGACACTTTTCTTTGGTGTTTACAGAATTTTTAAGAATATAGTGAAATTTCTGATTTTACTCAATTGTTTTGAATTCTGGGAGAAAGTAATTGTTCTTTGTCATAATTTTAGAAATCAAAACGAAAATTTTTCTCTAATTCTTTTGGATTCTTGAAAACCAGCATTATGTTTTTTTTAATTTCTCAAATTATAAAAAAATCTATCCACTTGATGGCACTCGGCAAAAATATTTGATGGTAATCAGAAAAAACAATCTTTAATCAAAACAAAATAAAGTAGTTTATACTTCAAGTTCAACATTTTGAAATTCACGACTTTTGTTAACTACTTAAATAGATATTATGATTTAATAAAAAATAATTGAAAAAATTTTCTTGTTTATGTTTTCAATATTATGATATATAATTAATAAAAAATATTGATGATTAATTTTTATGTTATTTTCTTCCTATGAAAATACTAAATTAATATTTCAAAACAAATTAAAAGAATTCAACTATTTATGAAATAATTTTAAACGGAGATAGTTTTAACTAATAATGATGAATTAATCATCATGATATCTAAGATTTTATCATTGATCCTCAGAAAGTAAAGTTAGTTATGGGAATACCCTGAATGTAATTTACACTTCTTTCTCAATAATATTTATAAAACTAAGAACTTTCACCAATTAATTACACAGATACTCTTTTCTGATGAATAACAATTTATTCAAATTTTTTGAACGATGTGAAATAAATAAATAATTTTGAGACAATTGAAGATTGAGTGCATTTTCTCTCAATGTACTTGGAATTCTGATATATTTCAAAAGATAAAATTATTTTTCAAAAAGTAAAAATAAAACTAGAAAAGAAAAATATCGAAACCCCACTTTTTTTAGTTCACAATAAACAAAGAAAATTATAAATTTCTAAAGTTTTTTTGTTAAAAATATTATAAATATCAGAATGGGGGCAGAAGTTTAAATATGTAATTTGATTGATTAATTACTGATTTTTTTAAAAAGGAAAATTAAGAATTTATTAAATAAGGTAATTATAAATGTAAACTGTTTTTTCTTTTTTTTTTTTTTTTATTACTGAAAGTTTTTCAGAATTTAAAAATAACAAAAACGAATAATATGTTATTATTAGAAACATCAAATTCTAAAAATATAAGATAATTTTTGAAAAAACTTGTTTTTAAAAAAAAAAAAAATAAATAAAAAAAAATAAAAAAAAATTGAATTTATTTTCTAGAATCTAAAATTTATTTAATAAAGCATTTAATTTTTTCTGCGTTTCTTTTTATTGTTTTTATATTTCTTTTTATTCTTCCTTTCGTTGTTTTCCTCGCTGTCTTGATCAAAATCATTCATATTAAAAGCATAAATATCATTTTTATTTGTATTATCGACATCCTCGTCATCCTCGTCTTCGTCATCATCATTAACTTCGTAATCGCCAACGATATTTTGAAATAAAGTAGAAGGTAAAAATGGAGATTTGGTATCTTTCATTAAATATTGTTTGTCATTTATTTGCTCGTTTTGAAATCCAAATTCATCATTATCAAATTCCTGGTTATCGTTCACATTCTCGTCACTAGAAAACTCTGAATCTGAATTTGATAATTCCAATTGCTCTGGTTCAGAAGACGAAGAAGAGGAAAGAGACACTTCTGCAGCAATAGAATCCATGTCATCCGTTCCTAGGCGTTCTTGTTCTTGTAATAGCAATTTTTCATTTAATTTAGTATTTTTCTGTAGTTTTCTTTTCTCTTTAATTTTATCAAATTTTTTTTGATCTCTTGATTGGAAATATTTATATATAAAGAATTCATTTTCAGGTATTTGACCCTTTAATTTTTTGACGATATCTTCTTCTTTTAATAGTGAGAAATTCTCCGTTTCGCTAATTATATTTGAGGAAATTTTTGGTTTTTTTCTCAAAAATCCATCCAAAAAAGATGAAAAATTAAAATCCACTAAAGGATCGCCATAATAAACAATGTTTTTCCCATCGAGAATTCTTTGAGTGAAGGCTCTTACAGAAGGGTGATAATGATTAGCAAAGGTTACAAGCTCCCAAAGACATGAATTTTCTGCTTTGGAATATAATGGGTTTCTCTTTTTAGAATTATAATAAAATTGTTCTTCCATTTCTTTTTTGAGCTCTTTTTTATTTTTTCTCCTTTTTTGTTTTTTATTTTTCTTAAATTGTGGTTTTTCTCGTACAATTTCAAAACCATTTTCTTCATCATTATATTTGTCGGATCCAAAGCGGTTATAAATTTGCCCTTCTTCAGAAATCTTTGGTTCAGGATATTTGATCATATTTTTAACCTTTGGTAAATCCTTGATAATTTCTGAAATCATAAATAGAATACCACAAACAAACGATGCCTTTTTCGTAAATGATATCTGTAATAACCGTTTAACAAACGCAGCTACCCTCTCAGATGATTCATCATTTTTTAATGATTTGTAAAGAGTATTTAGATATAAAGTCTGTTGTCCAGAAGTTGATAATTCGCTTGAATATAAGGATTCATAAAGTACTCGATAAAATCGATCTGAATATTTCTATTTGGTTTAATATGTTGTTATTCGAATATATTAAATTTAAATATAAAGAAAATTCTAAATTTAATTAATACAGTTATTTCGAGAAAGTCCAGAATATTTATACAACTACTTTATTCATATTTTTTTTTTTTTCTTTTACAAAGACTTTCAACGATTTTGAAAAAAGTATATTGAATAAAGATTTTCTTGAAAAATATTTTGCACTTTTTTGAAAAAGTAAATTGTATTGATCTTATAAAAAAAAAAAAAAAATTAATTAATTACCGATTGCTTTGTCGAAATTTGAGATAGCAAAACTATTGCCTGTACTGAAGTATTAAAAGGAGATTTATGAACAATTTTAAATAAATGATCAATATTTTCTTCATAAATTTTTTCTTCTTTTGCTAGAGGAAATACTTTATTAACTCCAGTTAAAATCGCACCAAGTATTTTTGATTCTAAATTCTTTTCATTGATTAACTTTCTAAATAAGGAAAAATAAATGTTTAACAGTTTTGTTGCAATTCCTTCATCACCTTCCTTTAAATGTATATGATTTAAATATACTAAAGAAAAAAACCTATTTCAAAATTATGTAATAAAAAAAAATTAATTATTAATATTCGAAGGATAATTTGTTTTTTAATTTGTTTTTTAATTCATTTTTTAATTCGTTTTTTAATTTGTTTTTTAATTTATTTTTTTTGTTAAGTATTTTTTTTGTTTTGTATTTTTTTTTGGGTTATAAGAATAAAAAATAAAAAATAAATGTTTACTGTGCTTTTTCTGAAATATTTGGTTTGAAAATTATTGACTCAACTTCTTGTATAATAAAAGGCTTCATAAGTGGATGTCTAGTCGTGATTTTTGATAAATAATAAGCAACTTGTGAGCATATTTTTCGATCGTTATCACCAAGTTTGTTTACTAAAATAGATAATAAAACGCTTTCTGCTTCTGGCTTTTCAATTAAAAATTGAAATAATGTTTTTATACACTGCTTTTTAAAAACAAACAAAGAATCATGAACACCAGACTAATTGCGATTATTAAAATATTTTTATTAATATTATAAAGAATAAAATGGAATTTACGTTTTTTTTTTGAAAATATAATTAGTAATTATTATTATTTTAATTATTAAGAAGAAATTATTATCTTAAAACAAGAATTATTTAGTGAGAAAATGGTTTTATTTTATCTTTTGATTAGGAAAAAAAAATCAAAGTAGTAAATTTGGGGATTTTTTAAAATAATCTTTTAAAATTAAGTTCCTTTTATTTTGAAAAAAATTGTTTTTTATTTTTTATATTTATTAACAATAAAAGATTGTCAGTTTTTTTTTTTAACAAAATCAAAATTGACTAGTAATAAAATAAAAAAAATGTGTGTCTTCTAAAGTTTTTTCAAATAATTACAACCCTATCACGGAATGAAAAAAACTATTTTTTTAATAACTTAATCCTTTTAATTGCTGTTGTTAAAATACAAAATGTTTTGTTTTGATAATTGTTATCTCTTTTGATATTTTGGTATTTTGGTATTGTATTGATTATTTTTGAGAGAAAATTTATTTCAAAAAAATAAAAAAAACAATAGGTTGTAATATTTGAAACGTTCATTTCTCAAATTCAAATCTCTTTAAAGGTCAATAAATTTCAAATAGAAATCAGGAGGATTTTTATAAAATCATTCTCGTTCTTTCAAGAATATGTGTTATAACAACATTAGTTTACTTAGTGATTATAGATCTTGCAAAAAATAATAAAATTTACAAAACAATTACCTTGTGAAAAAAAGAAAAACAAAAGCAAAATGTGAAAAAATGATCTCAATTTTGAAATTTCCAAAATCAAATTTTTTCTTTTAATATCCATTCAAACCCTTAATATAAATACATTATCATTCATAACTTATAACTGGACTAAAAATATGTGAAAATGGTTTTTAACTTGCATAATGCAATTAATTCGTTTTGTTAAATTTATTAGATGATGAATATTTAAAAATTTTCAAGTTATTTTTGAAGTTCACAAATATATTTAATAATTAATTTTTTATTTCTCAATTTAAGGGATTAGCCTCACCATAGATTTCTCTAGAATCAAAGTATGTTATGATTGGGTCTAAATGATATTAGTACGTCATGCCTCAAATAGCTTCTGTGATTTCTGCGATTCTAAAAAATCTATTATAAATCTTATTGTACAATAAATTATTACATTTTTTACTAATGATTACAATTAAAAATTTTAATTTAGGAAATTTTTTTTTTTAATTCCTTTTCCAAATCTAAAAAGTGAAATTCAAAATAATAGTTTTCTGGTATTTAATAATTCGTCTTTAGAACTCCCAAAAGTAACTATTTTTTTTTTTTTTTTTAATTTTAGTTATTAGCTCAATAATCATCAATATAAAAATCCAAAGACTGGTTAATTTTGTTTCTTTTTTATAAAGCTGATTGCAACATCAGTAAGTTTCCAAATTTCAGAAAATAATTGTCAAAAAAATCTATTGGTTAATTATTTAATTTTTTAAAAAAAAAGAATATTTAGCAATTAATCCACATTTCGCCACAAATTTAAGAAAGATATTTTGCAATCTTTGGAGTCTGGGCATTGATAGTTCAATCTTTAAATTTGTGGCGAAATGGAGAATTTATTCTGAAATTGTTGGGTTTTTTACAAAAACAAGTATCATTTTTAAATGATGAGATCAACAAATATTAATACTTGACTAATTGATTTTTTTTAGAGGCATTCAAACCATGTAGCACTAATGTGGTTGCACCCAATAACAACATACTTTGATCTTAGGCTTCTCTTTGGTTGATGCTAATTCTTTAACAATAAAAAAATTATTTCTTTTCATAAAGAAGTTGAAGAAATTACTCTCTCTCTCTCTCTCTTTTTTTTTTTAGATGTATTTAATTATATTATAAATATTTCTTTTTAAATTTTCTTGATTCTTACTTATTAAGAGATTCTGTTTAACAGGCCCCTTTTGTTGGTTAGTATATGATTCAATGATATACACACCACTGTTTAACATTCAAAAATTCTTATAAAAAAAATAAAATTTCCCAACTTTTTGAAAAATATCAAACGGAAAATTAAAAATTTTCAAATCCTTTGAATTGTAAAATTGAAGTATAGTAATGAAAAAAATATCTGACATGAAAAAAATCCTAGGACAGGATTTTTAATTGTTAATATTGGTGAAATTGTTGTGTAATTTCAAATATTTTAAATCAAATCCTTTTTATAAATAACCATATTTTTTATGAACCTAGTAATAAACCTACCTAAAGTTCATTATTGTAAGGTATCTATAGAATACTCAAGTAATTGTTTGATAACATTAGTAGATCAACTCATTTTGAAAAAAAATGGAGTTTTATAGAGGTTTGCAAGAGTTTGCAAAAGGGTAATTTTTATTCTGGGTTTTTTGATTGATTGATTGGTGTTTTGAAAAAGTGTAATTTAATTAATCATAATTCTAATAAGCGGGTGAGTTATTATTTTTAAGAATTTTGATTCTTAAAAAAAGGATTTGATTTAAAATATTTGAAATTACACAACAATTTCACCAATATTAACAATTAAAAATCCTGTCCTAGGATTTATTTCATGTCCAGGTATTTTTTTCACTATTATATATTTTAAAATTTCCCAAATATTATTTTACTTATTTTTCACTGATCAATAAAGATATCTTTAATTAAAACTGGTCAAATTGAAATAATAGCTATTGTTAAACGCTTAATGATAATTTTGCATGAATAGAAAAATCATAGAAACAAAAATTACAAAAAAAAAGTAAATTTTACTAATTTTTACTTTATAAAATCTCAAATTTGGGAAAATCTAACATCCCTAAATTATGGTTTAATTTGATGTTTTGTATTTTATTTATCTTTTAATAATCAATCTAATTTTTCAATTTTATTTTTGTTTTTAAATCAAGTAAAAAAGAAGTAATATAATCTCTAGAAAATCTAAATTTTTACTATCATATTACAGTTCAAATTTAAAATGGATTGAACATATTTTTTTCCTATTTGACAATTTTTTTCGGGAATGATAATCAAACAAATACCAAATAACCAAATATACAATATTGTTTGTGTTTTGGTTTTTAATAGTATCCAGGAGAGAGTTTTAAAAAAATGCAAAAAAAAACACAATTTTGGTTTGGATTAAAGTTGTTTTAGTTAAAATTTTATCCCTTAAAAAGTTAAAAAATGTTCATAAAAGAGATCGGCCCATAAGTTTTTCAACTATTTTAATGATATTTTTGAAAACGTTTTTTGACACATTTCTCGTAAAACGCATTGTACCTCAAGTTAAAACTTTTGAAATTCCAAAAAATTTCTTGTTTCTTCAAATAGAGTAAAAAAAAAAATATTATTATGAATTACTTACTTCCAAAGATTTAATAAATTGACGGTAAAATGTTTTCAAGGTGTCTTCAAATTCTATAAGAATCAACAATGCCTCAAATTCTTCTTTTTTCGAATTATCGATCTTCATATTTTTCGATTGTTTAGTTATGCTTTTAGTGAGGTTTGGGAATTTCATTGCCAATTGTTGTAAGTGATCCCCACCAAAGAACTTTAATTTCCTCTCTGGTAAGATTTCGAGAAAAATTTCTGTTAAAATTTTGGTTGTAGGGATCGCTTGGCGTTTAATGTTGCCGGTAGTTTTCAAGATAAGTGACTCCAAAATCTTCCAATTACAAATAGGGTTTTTTTTAATCAGCTCGCCCATAGCAGTTAAACGATCGGAAAAGGTACCTCTACTCATCACTGTTGAGAGCCATTTGTCTTCGCCTTGTTCGTTTTTGTGATGGTAATTTTCTGTTTCACTTTCGTAAAGTGTTCTTGAATGCAACTGCAGCTTATTGATCTCTTCTTGTGTTAATTTCATTTGTTTTGTATTTTTGTATTCTTCACCAAAGGAATCTTCGAAGATTTGGTGCCACACTATCTCGTTTAAAGAGCTTAAAAGATAAGTGTTTCTTGCTTTAAAATTAGATTTTTTTTGGTAGAGTGGCTTTTGGTAATTTGGCTTTTGGTAATTTGGCTTTTGGTAATTACTTTGCCATCTATCTTGTTGATTATAATTTTTGTTCCTTTGTTTATATGGTCTTTGTGTGCCTTGCTTGTTACGTGGTTTGTTATCAGATCCAAAGTCATTATTCTGAATTATTTTCTTTAATTCGTTTTGAAGTAATTCTTTTTCATTACTCATAGTATGTTGATGTTATTTTACGAAAAAATTTTCTTTTTTTTCTTGTGAAAAAAGGAAATAAATCAAAATAAAAAAGAAAAAATGAAAATTACGTAAGATTTTTTTGAAAGTTTATTTTGAATCTTTGTTTAATAACTTTGAATAAAAATTGAAATAGGTTGTTTTTTTATTAGTGATTTTGGTTCTGTTGAGGGCACCTTTTATTAGTGAAATATTTTTATTTGGTTTTATGTAATAAAAAAATTCATGAGAGTCTTATCTTTTTGATGGTTCACTGGTGAGTTTTGTTTAGTGGTTTTGTAATTGAGTTTACATTGAGAAAGGATCAGAGTTAACTTTCAAAAGTATTTTATAGAATTAAGGACAATCAACTTTTGAGTTTTCAAGGAGTTAAAAAATTAGTTTCTTTATAAAAAACCATTAAAAAGTTTGGAATTAAAGAAAAGTAAAAATATTGTAATTTTCAGCTTCTGGTTTATTTCTTGAAAATATTTTGTGATCAAAAAATTTCATATATTTTTAAACAAGACAAGGCAAAATTTAAATCAATTTTGTTTACATATTTCACAAATCAAATCCAATTTTATTTTTAAATATAATGATGCCCTAGCCCTTACCGCAATAATACTTAAAAAGAAAGTAAATTATCCTTTAACGAAGGAAATTTTGGTGTAGAAATTTAATAAGCGAAATTTTGATGTTATAGAAAGTAATTTTTTCTATTCATTGAAAAGTTAAATTTCATTCAGAAAGTCTTAAATAAACATTCTTTTAAGTCAACAAATATGCTGTTGTTGATTAAAGTAATATTTACATATGATAAAATTCCGATACTCGTCCAATCAGAGGATTAATAAATAATAGCCATAAACGAGTAATGTTTTTGGTTTATTATTAAAGTCTCAATTTATAACAACTTCAAATCGACACAATGAATTGAATTGCGTTATGAGAAAGAATATCTATTTTTTTTATTTTTAATAATCAATAAGAAGTTGTTTTGGTTTAGTTTTGTAGGATAAGTTGGTGTTTTATTTTGAGGCGACGAATAAAGTGTAATCATAAATTTAAGACAACTACAATTAATTAGAAACCTTTAATACTACATGATCATGAAAAAACTTATTTAAAAAAAATATAAACATTTGCTAATTGTTTCAGAGGTTTTAATAATTTCACTGATAATAAACAATATTGTTGATAAAAGATCTTGGGTTAAAAATTCTTTTTGAATGATATTTTACAAATTAAGTTTTGAAAATCGAATTATTCAGGTTCTATTAAGATTTTTTTCATTGTTAAAACAAAAAAATTAGAATATCTTTTTTTCCCACGATTAAGGTTATATTAATATTTTTTAAAAGGGTTTTAATTTTAATAAAAATCTTTCAAATGAAGAATCAATTATTTGGACCCAAAAGGAATTATTTGTAGATTTAAATTGAAAAAAAAAAATATTATTATTGGAAACTTCCTTTAGGTTTTTTTTAATTTTTGAAATTAATAGAAAAGTTAATAAATTTTCGGTTTATTCGAAAAATTAAAGAAAAGTGTCGTTAGCTTTTCCAGAATATAAATGAATTGCTTAAAATCAACAATTTTTCTCTATTCTTTTGAATTCTGGAAAAGTTAGGCTCTCTAGGGCACTTTACAGCACTTGACGGACACTTTCGTTAGGTTTTCTTCATTTATTCAGTTTTATTTGTTAAGTTTTCCTGGTTTTTCAGGAATACATATAGTGTAGTAATTTACATAGGACTTCTTCGAACTTTTTAAATCTTCAAAAAAATTTAAAAACTTTAAATTTGATCATAAGGATTTTTTTTTTTCTTGATTTCAGATTTATTAGATGGGTACAGCATTTTCAATAATATTAGTTAATATCTTTCACAATATATATCTGGAAATTGGATTAAACTATAATTTATCCCTCAATTTATTAGAAATTTTAAACCCAAAAAAACACCTTTTTTTCTTGGCTAGAAACTTTGAAAAAAGGTGGTACTACGACAACAATAAATATAAATAACACCAAGAATTTAAAGTTTTGTATTTTTGATTATTTGTAAATAAAATCCATCATTAATGATACAACTTGAAAAAAAAAAATAGCAATTTTATCAACTTTAGATTTTTAATTTTATTTTTTAACTAGTTTAGGGTTTTAATAACTACAACAAATTTTCAAACATGGTGAAATTTTTCAACCTAATTTTAAGAGTAAGACTTATTCTAAAAGAAAAGTAAGATCATTTACTAACGTTTACATAATAATTGAAAAAAATTTTATATTTTTTTTTTGATTTTTTCGGTTAAAAAAATATTTCCTCAGAAATAGATTTAAATTTGAGTTTTAAATTGATTTGCTTGCCATTATTTATGCTTTAGTAAAGAATAAAAAATAAAAAGTATATTTCAAGAATCAGAGAAAAAGTTATTAAGATGAAATTTTATAAACTTTAAATTTTAACTAAACTTAAATTAAATACAAAAAAAACTTAATAAATTTGGTTTCAACTTGATAGATGTTTAAAAAAATCAAAAAATCACACAATTTTTTACAAAAAATAAATATTTCTAAAAAAATGAAAAATATTAATTAGGAAATAGAAAATTTAAATCTAAATAATTTTAAATAAAACTTAATTAAACTATCAGTTCCACTTTTAAGATACAGAATTTCAACGAGTATTAATATGGTAAAAAAAAATTTAGAATTCAGGCACATTTTTTCGATTTTCGTAAAAAAAAATTGGTGAAAAGAAATTCAATTTTTTGCTTTAATTTATGAGTTTTTTGTATCTAAACTAAGTTAACAGTTTGTACAATAAATGTGAAACTGGTTGTAAATACTTTTGGTTGTAAAAGGTAAGGATATTTAAAAAGTATCAAATATAATAATAATAATAATAATAATAATAATAATAATAATAATAATAATATTAATAATAATAATAATAATAAATGATTGTTTTTAGGAGTAAAATGGAGTTACCCAGGTTATTAAAGAATGTCTTCGTACACCTATCTTTTTCATGGTTCAGAAGAATTGATAAAAATCTTTAATTTTACTCAATTCTTTTAAATTCCGGAAAAGCTAATAGATTTTTTGTATTTTAAGTAATAATAAGATAATTTAAAAAATAACTTTTTATTTCGAAAATTGAAAAAAAAACTAATGGTGATTTTCTGTAATTCAAAAGAATTGAGTAAAATAATTATTTTTTATCCATTATTTTGAATTCTCGAAAAACGCCATTATTTTTTTTTTGGGGGGTTTTCTTTTTGTTTGGGAAATCGATAGATTTTTTTTAGGTTTTTTTGAGTTTTCTATTTATTTGTGAAGTTTTCTAGGTTTTTTTTTGAGGTTTTCTCTTTATTGAAAAAATCTATTGTTTTCGTATATAAATATAAAACTTAAAAAAGGTCAATTATACTTTTCCAGAATCTAAAAGAATTGACTAAAACCAAAGATTTTACTTCAATCTTTTAAATTAATCGAAAAACTAAATGTTTTTTTTTTTATTACAAAAGAATTAAATAAAATCAAAAATTTAACTCTTTTCTTTCAAATTCAAAAAAAAAACTAACTAAATGCGATTATTTTTTTTTTTTAAATTTTAGAAATAAACCAAAAATTAAATAAATTTTTGGTTTATTTCTCAAATCAAAAAAAACCTTACTTCAATTAGAAGTAATTAATTTTCTCTTTTCAGCATAAAAAAAACAACAATAGATTAATTATAAAATACCAATAGGTTGCCAAACAACTTAAAAGAACCGACTGTAATTCATAATTTAAATATATCAATAAACTCTCTTCACTCTCTCCTTTGTTTTTTTAATCAAAAAGTTTTTTACATAAACATACTGGTATTTGAATTCTAAATGGGAAAGAATTTTCACTTCCTTTTCCATATTTTTTTTTTTATAAATATAGTTCTCAAAGAGATTAGGTTACAATTTAAGGTTCTCAATCTATGTTCTCTTCAAAAAGAGAAATTAAAAATGAAGTGGAAAAAAATCCCATTTATTATTCAAATACCAGTATTAAAATTTTTAACTGTTTTACATAATAAATATAAACAATTGACAACAATTATATCCTAATTTTTCCTCCATTAATTTATTTTTTAATGAATGAAGGTTTTAAGAAGTGATGTCACTTGGGAAAAAGGAAAATAAAAATTAAGTCAAATTTTACCCCATTTATTATTTAAAAATGATTTTTTTTTTTAATCTCCCTTATCTGGTATCCTTTCGTTCTTTATAAAAATAATAGAAAGAAACCTAAAGATATTCTAAAACGAAACAAAAAATTGTCACAAATTTCAGAACCCCCGAAAAGTAAATAATAGAACACCTTACAACCAATTTTCAGTTGTTTTTTTCGAACCTCACAATCCTAAATCAAGAGCCAACAGCACAAAGCAAATATTAAATAATTTCAAATTGCTAAAAACACCAACACACAAAGTCTCGACTGTATTCTATTCTAAGTAAGTTTCTAAAATGTTATTTTGGATAAAGGTTTGAAAATAAAAATATCAAAAATCTTCTCATGAATACTTTTTCATTTTTTTAAATTCCTTCTTTTTTAATAATTAATCTCAAGAATTCGATCTTCAGTTTTATTAGACAAAAAATAACCGTTATAAGACTTTGACATGTCTAGTGATTTAAAAGATCCAATCAACCCCAAAAATGGGACTGCAAAAAAAGTGGAAAAAACAAGTAAAAAACAACAATTAATTTACAATGAGGAGGCATTACAAGATTCAAACAAAAGCACCAAAAAGGAAAAAGGAGAATCCAACATGATATTCCAAACAAATAGTGATTATTATTCAAACCTCTTATCGATCAACACCAGACGTGATAATTTTTCAAAACAAATAAAACAATTGTCAAGTTATTTTATTGTTAAAAAGAAGAAGAGGAATTCAATAAATAGCCAAAGAGTTCAAGTAATTCTTTCTTATCTATAATTTTTTATATGGCTTTTAAGTCTTGTTTTACTTTTTCATTTTGATTTTTCTTCTTTTTTTTTTCATCAACCTTAAAAAACAAAACAAACAAACCCCAAAAACAAAAAAACAAACGAAACAAAAAACCAACAAATTTAAAACAAAACCTTCAAAAACAAAACAAAAAATCAAAAAAACAAAACGTAAAAATTATTAAAAGAGAGAATTAGAAAAAGGAAACATTAAAGAATATTTCTTAAAAGAAAATACAAGTCTGTATTTAAAACCATATTTCAATTATACTTGTAAAAACGAAGAACAAAATACTCGATCAATTCATTCCCAAAAGCAATTGAGATTACCAGAACTAAATTTTGAAATCGATCAAACACACAAAATTTTAAAAGAAAATAAAAAAAACCACCACCACAATCCTAAAAAGAAAAAACGCAAAATCAAAGTCAAAAAAAAGCCAATTGTCCCGATTTCCAAAAAAGACACTTGCCCAAGATTATTAAAATCCATCCGATCGAATGCCAATAACAGGAAACAAGTATTCCTACCAAATTTGAAAATACCCTTATTAACATTATTTAATAATGTTAATGAAGACGAAGAAAACAATGAAGAAAAAGAAAAAGACAGTTATTCTTCCAATTTAAAATGGGACAACGAACCAAAAAATAAAATCCTATTTGAACCCATTAGTTTGCAATTAGCAAAGTGTGGGTTATTTGAACCCTTTTTTTGTAGTTTTGCACTTTACGATCTCAAGGAAAAAACAAAAATCACAGAATCGTGGTATTATGAATTCCCGATTTTAAAGAAGAACCAAACAAAAAAAGGACAAGCTTTATTAAAAGCGATGCAGAAAATCAAGGGAAAATATCACCGTAGCACAAGAACAAAGAAATGCGTTTTCCCTATAAAAGATCTCACTGAAGACGTTTTTTTAATTATTAAAATTTACAAGATCTGGAATAATTATGAAGACGATGAGTCAATTCACAAAAACGTATACACTAAACCAACAACCGCCACCAAGTCTATTGAGAAGAATATTCATAATTTACATGACAATTTATTAAATACCGTTAATAATTTTGGTTTGTTTTATCAGCCCTTTTGTTGGACAATAATCCCTTTAGTATTGGAACAACCAGATCAATTATCTAAAAAGTATACCGACAATTTTCAAATTAAACCACTATATCTTTCAAGTCATGATTTAATACGAGAAAAGGATTTGTTTAATTTTTTAACCAATTTCAAATCTGGGACAACTAAAAAACAAAAAATCATTCCAGGGTCTTTTGAAATAAAAATGCAATTAATCAAGAAAAAAATGAGTAAATTAAATTATAGTTTTTATTCTCATAATTTGGAATTAATTAATTATCCATCAAAAAAGAAGGACAAAGAAAAAAAACGGGAAAAGGAAAATGAAAAGAAAAAGAAAAAGAAAAAGAAAAAGGAAAAGGAAAATGAAAAGGAAAATGAAAAGGAAATGGGAATGGGAATGAAAAAAGAAAGTGGAAAAGAGGTAATTAGAATTGTCGAATTATTTAAATTACCAAATGAAATTTCACCAAATACAAATTATTTTCATAATTTATATTTGTACCCACAGCAATTAAAAACCACTTCAAGAAATAATAAAAAATTATTATTAAAAATTGAACTCAAATTTAATGACAAAGATTATTTAGATAATAAAAACACCTTGGAAAATATTTATGGGCAGTTTTCAGAACCAAAATTTGAAACCTTTAGATATTGCTCTCTCCAACCAAACAAAAAGACACCGAAATTCTCTGAAGAAATCAAAATCTTATTACCAATAAGCCTTAATAGGAAATTACATATCTTTTTCACTTTATATGACATCTCAAATTTGCCCAATTCAAATCAAAATGCAAGTAAAAAAAGCAAGGAGTCAACTTTTAATTTATTGGGGTACTCGATATTAAAATTATCTGATAATAAGAAGATCCTAAGCAATACCATACAATTAAATTTTGTATCGAATTTAAAAAACCATGCACATTATTTGAAGCAATTTGATCAGTTAATTAAAGAAAAAAAAAGTAAGAATTTTTTAAAAATTACCACAAAAATCCAATCGTCCATTTACCCACAGCATGAACTACTTTGGGATTTTTATAAAGAATCAAGTTATTTATTGGAAAACAAAAATTCTGAATTGGAATATTCTTATTTACAAATTCTAAATTCTTTAAAAACAGTCCCAATCCCACTTGTAATGAATAATTTGGAAATGATTTTAAATTTTTTATTTAAAATCATCCTATCTAATAACATCCAAGCCCAAATACCAACGATCAATTGCTTGATTGACATTATCACAGCGATTGAAAATTCAGAACAATTACAATCTTTTGATCAAAAAATGATTTTATCTTCGTATATTAATAATATTTTTTCATTTGTTGGGAATGAAAAAAATGGATTTTTCTTTAATAAAATTATTACAATATGGATAACTAAATTAAATGAAATTAAAAAATTACAACAAAAAACCTTTTTAAAAAATTATATGAAAACATTAAAAATGTCTTCGAATGATTTATTTTTAAATTGCTCTTGGTTTTTCTTCGAAATATTTTTAAAATCAATCATATTATTTTTAAACAGCAACAATATTATTAATCATGATAATACCAAAACAAATAAGAAGGGCAGTAAAGATAAAAATAACAACAACAACAACAACAATAATAATAATAATAATAATAATAATAATAATAATAATAATAATAATAATAATAATGAAACAGATAGGGATAATGCAGAAATTTTAACAAAAAAGAATAAATATTTTGATAAAACTTTTTTTAATAATTTACAAATATTAATAAATTTATTACGTGAACAAGTACAAGTTCATTCGATAAAAGGAAGAATATTTTCAAAAAAACTAAATAATTATATTGGAAACCTTTTAAAAAATTTATTATATTTAATTGATCCACAGCAAATTTTCAAATTAATTGAACAATATGCAATTAATTTACACCTAGAATCCAATTCACAAGGGATTTCATATGAATTTAAATTTAAATTTTTAGAATTAATATTCTCAAATAATAATTATACCAATTTAAATATACCGATATGTGAATATGAAAACATTCATTTATATTCGTTTAAAGAATTTAAACCACGTAAACATTTTCTAATCGATTTGATCATTTATATTGTTTCGGGTGTATTCAAAGAAAAAAAATTGAAAAAAGTTGATGGTGGATTATTTTATTGTTTATCGTTTTTAAAAAATTTAATGATCAAGCATGATAATGAAAAAAAATTAATGAATAATTTAAATTTAAAATGCCAAGTAATAACAATATATTTCCCCATAATATTAATATTTCTCAAATATAGTGAATTAATAAAAAAATTAAATAAAGATGAACAAAAGAATTTTTTTATAATTTTTTTCTATATATTAAAATTTACTAATAAACATTTTTTCAAAGAATGGTGGACTTTTGAAAAATATTCTACAAAATTGAAATTTTTACAATTATTACAATATTCAATAAATTTATTTAATTATTTAGGCCAAAGTAAAATTAACGAAATGCAAAGCCAACAAAAACTCCAACCAAATACTTCCCAAGTGAAAAATTTAATGGAACAATTATATTCCACACCAAGATATGAAAAAAGAAAATCCCAAAATACATATAATTTAACCCAATTGGAAGAAATATTAATAAATAATGAGAATGATATTGAAAATAATAAAAATGGAAATAAAACAATTAGTGATAATGATGATGGAAATACAGTTAACATTAAAAACGGCAAATTAAAAAGGGAAAAGGAAAAGGAAAAGGAAAATGGAAAAGAAATGCAGAATAATGACAAAGAGGGTTATGATAATTATGAAATGAAAAATAAAAATAGAAGATGGGCAACTTTGAAATTTAAAACAATTAAATCAAAAAATATATATGAAGATTTTTCCAATATAGACATTAATATAAAGGAGTTAAATAATTCAAAATTATTATCAACAGAAATTTCCAAAATTAATTTATTAATAATATTTGAAATTATCGAATCCTTTAATAAAGAAATTTCAAAAGAAGATTTAAGCCAACCTAATAATATAATAAATAATTCCTTTCAAATCATTTATTTGCTATTTAAGAATAACCAATCTGATCAATTTCTAAAAATCTTGACAAAAAGATTGAGGTATTTTGTCCATTATTTTAAAAATAACATTTTTAAACAAAATAATCAATGGTTAACTAATTTTTGCTCACATATTTATTTGCTAACTATTTACAAAAATAAAAATATTCGAAGGTTGTCAAACACCTTTTTATATTTATTGTTCATACTAAATTATGAATCAACTTTAGACTTGAACAAAATTGAAATCTCAATGATCATTTCTTTAAAAAAATATATCGATAAATACAATATCGAAAAATATTTGAATATCTTTGCAATGCATGAAGATTATCATAAAAACACCTTTGAGAGTTGGAAATTTTTAGCTCTTCAAGATCAAAAAATACACCCCACTTTTTACAATCATGTGATGAATTTAATTAATACTTTGGATAGTATATTATTAAATATTAAAAAAATTCATTTATGTTGTTTTGATCCTTTATTGCAAATAGATTTACAATTAAATCTAGCAAACAAATATAAAAATGTTCCCCACTTAAGGCTGGCATTTTTAGAAAGTATTAGTCAATATCACCAAAAGGAAAATAATCATGCGGAAGCTGGTGTTATCCAATTACATATTGCAGCAATAATTTCTGAATATTTTTATTATATTAATAAAAAAAAGAAAATGATGAAGAAAGAGCAAGTTGGTGATCAGGAAGATGATGGCGATAACGGGGAAAAGATTATCGATAATAATAATAATACCACAACTACTACTAATAATAACAATACTAAGAAGAAGAAGAAGAAAAAGAAGAAGAAGAAGAAATCTGCCCATTTAAAGGGTGCAAAATCCTTTAAAAATATTTCAAAATCTACTCTAGAAGAATGTTATAATAATAGGATACCAAATTTAGATTATATTTCAAAAGAATTCTTTTCACAAGAAAATTTAATTTCATATTTACAAATTGCCACTACAAATTTTCAAAATGCTAAACTTTGGAATAAAGTTTGTGAAATTTGCCATACGATAAATATCATTTTTGAAAGGACTGATAATTTTAAAAATTTATCAAAAACACATAACACCTTAAGAGCTGCTTACGAATATTTAATACAAGAAAATTGCTTTTATAAATCTGAAAAAATATTATGGTCATATTTTAGAGTTGCCTTTTATGGTGAAGCATTTAATGAAATTAATGGAAATGAGTTTATTTATAAAATTCATCCCAATAAAATGATTTCAGAAATCGGTAAGGAAATAAAAAATAATTATCAAGCAAAATATAAACAAAATATTGAAATTTTAAATAGCAAGAATGATTCAACAATTTTAAATAATGATAAACTATATATATTAGTTCATCGAGTGTTTCCTTATTTTCCAAAAAATAAGAATAAGAATGTTGGTGCTGGTGTTGGCGGTGGTAGTGGCAACGAGATTCACAAAGAAGAAAGGGTCTTCAATTGGCAATTAATAAATAATGTCAAATATTTTTCTTATGATTATATTTCTTCAAATGACGAAGAGAGTGCCAAAATAAAAAATGTAAATGAAAAAAAAACCTTTTCAATAAGAAATATTTTTAAAGTTGAACATAAATTCCCCTATTTAACGAATAGACAAAAAATCATCAAGCACACGCAATCAAACATTTCACCAATTGAATTTTATATTCAAATGCTATTAGATAGGAAAAAATTAATCAAAATAGAATTATCAAAATTGTCCCCTTACAGTAATAAAATGCAGCAATTGCTTTCAGGGACTTTATTACCCCAAGTAAATGAAGGAATTATTAAGATTGCTGATCAATTTTTAACAGCTGAAAATATTATATTTCACAAGAAATTGCATATTGACAAATTAAAAATCGCCTTTAATAAACTATTAGACACTTGCGAAATTGCTATTCAAAACACAAAGTTTAAAGTGAAAATGGAACAAATTCAATTACATCAAGCAATTTCTCACGGATTACATATCACTAAAAAAAATATATACCCCTATTTAACAGGAAAAACAATCAAGGAGGATAATCAAGAATTTAAAATTTCCACCATTGTTAATAAAATTAATTTTGATCAAAATGTTATTGTGAATTTTAAAGATTAATCAAAATTATTTATTTCCTATACATATTGCTACTCACGTCTTGCATATACGAGTATATATAGTATATATATTATTTGTTTATTTATTTATTTATTTAATGAACATTAGGATAACTTAATATGCATTTATAA
Organism: Anaeramoeba flamelloides; assembly: GCA_027625915.1. Classification (NCBI taxonomy): domain Eukaryota; family Anaeramoebidae; genus Anaeramoeba; species Anaeramoeba flamelloides. The sequence continues at coordinate 694,851 of JANTQA010000032.1, read as the reverse complement.
TTATTATTTTTTTCATGAATAAACTTAATTTTTTTTTTTTATTAGTTAGATTTCATACCTTTTTTTATTATTTTTTTTTTTTCTTCGATTTTTAGTTGTACTTGGATGATAGAGAATTGGCTATAATTAAAAATAATCTCTTTTTCAATAAATAGCTTTTTTTCAACTTTCGATAACAAATTTGTGTTACAATGTATTTTATAAGATTGTTTTTTAAAAAAATTGGATTTAAATTTTGGTGTGTCAATAACTTTTAATAATAAGTAATCATTCTGGAAAAAAATCATTAATTGGAAAAAAAGATTTTAAATTGATTTTAATTGCAAAAAGACAGTGAAAAATAAAATTTTACAAATCTTAATTACTTATTTTTCACTGATCAATTAATTTATATGAAATTTAGATATTTAAACTGGGTTAATATCCAATGTTATACTCTAAAGTCCAAATTCCGATAAATGGAAAATTGTATCATGGAAAAATCCAAAAAAATGTATTTAACTAATTTTTAAATGAAAATATTCCAATTTTAGAAAATCAATCTATTTTAAATGATTTAGTAGGTTCTTCTGATTTTATTATTTTTCCATCCAAATTTTTTCTAATAAAATAATTTTTTTTTTTTTTTTTGAAAAGTTTGTCTAGACATCAAAAAAACTCTTAGTTTTAATGATTTAAACACATAATACTTTATTGGAAAAGTTTTTGTGGTCCTTTGTACCCCAAAATTGTATAAAATACAGGATTAAATAATTTCTTCATTACAAAAGATATTTAAACATCACATAGAAAAGTTGTTTTATATACTGATTACGATTCAATATCAATATCTATAATTGATTCTAAATAAATTTGAAAATGCAAAAAAAATATAAATTAAATTTGAAAAAATAATAATATTTTTTTTCATTGTAAAATTGAGAAATTTTTTCAACAAGATTTTTTTTCAATTTAAAATGATTTGGCCAATATTTCGAAACAGATTAATAATCGTTTTTTTTTTTTTTTTTGAATTTTTGACTTTTTAAAGTATAGATATAAAATAAACAATATTATTGAATTAGAGACCACATATCAGAACTTATTTTCCAATATCTGGTTTATTTTATTAAGTAAAAATTCAAATTTCACAAATAAACTCTGTGTCATTCAAAGGGGCCCAAGGTTTTTTTCAAATATCAATTATTTTATATAATTGACCTTTGAAAAAAAACAAGAAATAAGTAGAATAATACACATCAAAGAATTGTTGATATATGCCTATAAGAAAACTAATTAATCAATAAATTTTCTTAAAAATTGAAAAACTCAAATTTTTATGGTCCCCATTGAGAAATTATCAACAATGTACATTTTAAACTTCTAATGGTATTTGAATAATTAATAGGAAACACTATTCACTTCATTTTTCATACTTTTCTTTTATAAATCAAGTCCCCAAACCAAATTTGTTGGTATTTATGGTCACTAATCGAAAAAGGAAATGAAAATGAAGTGAAAATTTTTTAAATTTATTAAACAAATATCAGGATCAAAGATCGAATAGAATCCCAATAGAAATCAATATGATTTCTCAACAATCATTCCTATCGTTTCAATAACCTTAGAATAACACTTTTTTACCAAGTGACTATTGATTATGCAATAAAAAAATTTTTTGCAAATGAATGAAGTTTTAAAAAAAAAAATCGACAAAAAAAAATAAAAATGTGTAGAAATGTGAAAAAATGATTTCAATTTTGAAAATTTCCAAAATAAAATTTTTCTTCTAATATCTATGCAAACCCTTTAAACAGATGTATCTTACATATTACAACTACCCCCCTTTGACTGAAAAATAGTTGATATTATTCAAATTTTTACCCATAACAAAATTCAAAAAATTTATTTTTTTAGTTTTCGAAAATTATTTAATTATCTTTGAATAATATTTAAAAGTTATTTTTTGTTTTTATTTATTTTTAAGCTGATTACTACAACTATTCAAAAGTTTTTATTTGTTTAATTTTAATATAATAAATGAAATCATTTTACATTTATTTTTTTTTTTGTTTTTTCAAGTATTTTCTCTTGTTTAAATAAAGTTTTAGAAAAATATTATTATTAAAATTTTAATTTTAGCCTAAAGAAATGAATTTCATTTTTCTCTTGATTTAATATTTATTAAAAATTTATCTCAAAAAAAAAAAATTACAATTTCTCAGTAATTTATTTTAATATTTATTTTTTTTCTCATAATATTAACTAATTTATCTTTGAAATATTTTGACTTTTTATTATAATCCAAATCTGGCTTAAAGACAAATAATAAAATAAATATATTAACACATCTACACCCTTTCAAATCCATTCTTAAAAACTTGATGAAATTTAGGCCAATACTGGGTGCTAAGGGATATATCGATTCTTTATATTCTTTATTTATATTTTTTTTACTCAATTTTATCAGGAAGTTCTTAAATAAAAATAATAAAAAATTAAAAAAAAAAAAATGAAATTATAATATATATTATTATATAATTTGAAATTTATGACCAAAGATAGAAGAAAAAATTAATCTCAAAATATATAAAAATGAAGTTGTATATTTAAAAATCTTTATTTTAGATTTATCAGAAATAATTCTTTTTTAGAGGAATTTTTTTAAACAGTAATTTATTTTTATTTAAACGATATAAATACTGTGGTGATTTTTTTTATTTTAATAGAATATTTAGTATACTTCTTCTCATTTTTTTTCATTTCTATAAAATTTTCTTGAAATTACTACCTTCTTTCTTTATATAAATTAAGGTAGGGGTCTTTATATATTATTACACGAGTGAAAAAGAGGTAATATTTTATTAGATCTATAATACAGTGATCAAAATAATGTGTGCCCAAAAACATAAAAATCATGTTTCAAAATAATAATCCCTGCTTTTTTTTAAATTCTTGTTTCAATTTCGCATCTAATTCACTATTTGGTATTATATCGAATTTCAAATCAATTTTCAAGGTTAAAATCCTTGATTTTTTAGAAAATTTTAAATTAGAATATGATTTTGGACAAAATTTTTCGTAATTGTCTCAATTTTTATGAAATGTTTTTTTTTGTTTGATAAAAATTTTCATAAAAATTAACTCTATTTTTCGAGATATATTTTCCAATTTGATCCTTAATTGTTTTGAATTTTTTTTTTTACTAATAAAACTTTAAGAAATAAATATTCTATTTGCTTATGGTTTATTGTTGGTTTCTTTGATGGGTTGATGTATAGGCCATCTATATTAAGAGAAAAACATCTTTTAATTGTTAACCTATTTTAAACAAATTTGCCTGGGACACTTTGGCCATAGTGAATACTATTTTCTAAAAATGCTTTCTAACACCTTAAAAGTCAAAATATAAGATATAATTAGTATTGGCTTATCAATATTTTGTTATTTTTTGATCTTTTAAATATTCACCTAATTATTCAAACCATACCTCTTCATTTTTAAATAGTTAACCAAAAGAAATTTGGGTTTTTCATCTATTTCTAATTTTAGAATAATATAGTATTTGTGTGTACCAAAAAAAAACAACAATTCAAGCACAATAACAAAACCTAAAAGAAATGTAATAAAAAAATCAAAATTATACTTTTTATTAATCATTTTTTTCTCCTCTTTCCAAAAATGATAGATTATTTATATCTTTTAACTTTTTCCTTTTTGTCGATATTTTTAATCTTGTATCTTCTGTTTTACAAAAAGCCCTTTTGTCTCTATGAAATTATTTCATTATCTTTTCCCTTATGCATCGTTGTAACAATTTTTTTCAGTTTATCGATTCGATACCTTTTTAAACAGCAACTAACGACATTTCATGTCTGGGCGCTTATCGCGATTTGGATCTGTATCCTTGGAACTGAATTAATTTATTTAGAATACGCAAAGGCGGTGAATCAAAATCAAGAGTTGAAACAAAAAAGTAAATTAATTTTCAAGGTGTTTCTGCAAGAGATGCAAGAGCACTACCAATTGTATTTGGTCCAAGTGATCTTATTTCCAATCTTTTTGTGGATCCTCACGAACTCCATCTTAAGGCCCCACCCAATGGGCACGTTTACAATGAAGAATTCTTATGGCGATTTACCGTTCCACATGACGCTAATTGAGTCCTTCCTTCGAGGCTGCAATTCAAAATTTAGCAATTATTTAGATTTCCAATTCCCATTCTTTTATGATGAACAGTTAACCTATCCTTTTTTCGCTGACTACTTTTCTGCTCTCTTGGTGTCCTCGGGTGCAGCGTTACGTACAAGTATTATCCTGCCATCTGCTTTGTTATTTTATTCCTTTGTTTGCCTTCTCTATTCCTTAAATTATCGACTTTTTCAAAGCAAGTGTTCTGCAAGTGTTTCGGTTTTGTTAGTCATTTTTTCTGGTGGCATTGGCTTTCTCAAGTTTTTGTTCAATTTCAAAAGCCAAGGCAATTCAATGAATTTGCTCGAGTTTAAATTCCAGTATGACTATGTTTACAAAATTGGCAAAGACATTTCTTATTTTTGGTTGGGGTTTCTTGACGCCACTTTGGTGCCACAAAGAACTTCTCTGCTTGGTTATCCTTTATCATTGGCTGCTTTAATTTTGTGTCACCAATTAGTTAAAAAGTCGATGATCAAGAAATATGAATTTCGAATGTCAATCTTAATGTCTTTAATAGTTGGTTTCCTTCCACTTTCTCATACTCACAGTTACATCGCAACTGGCTTTATTACTGGCTTGTATTTTATTTTTTGCTTTCCTTTTGCGAGTTTATTTAATAAAATTTTTAAAAAATCCAGAAATCAAAAAGAAAATGATCCCAAGAATGAAAATGAAAATGAAAATGAAAATGAGAAAAGAACAAGAAAAAGAAAACCAAAAAAAAAAGAAAAAGGAAAAGGAAAAGGAAAAGAAAATGAAAAAGAAAAAGAAAAGGAAAACGAAAAAGATAAGGAAAAAGAAAAAGGCAATGAAAATGAAAAGGAAAAGGAATTCAAAAAAACGAATGGAGCAAGTGTCATGAAATATTTACTTTATATGTTCGTTTATGCAATTTTGGCAAATCTAATCGCATTGCCACAACTTTTGCCATTTATTAAAAGAACAACCTCAAACATCTCATTTCTTAAATATGAACCGATCTGGAATGGGAAAGGGACTAATCCCCTTCTTTATCTTTTCCAAAGCCTCGGCCCGATCCTTTCTCTTACTGTGCTTGGCTTTTTATTGCTTTTGATTTTAAAAAAAATTAAATTATTGTGCTTATTAATCCCACAACTATTACTTTTTATAATTTGTTTATATATAAAGTTCCAGCCTTGGAATTATGATAATATCAAACTGATGAATTTCTCAATAATTGCATTTGCTGGTGTTTCTGGATATTTTTTGGTTTGGCTGATCAAAATTCCAAACAAAATAAGCAATAATAAAATTAAAAAATGCATGCTTGTCATTTGTTGTATTGTGACCATTACACTTTTAATAGCCTCGATTTTTTCGGGTGCACTATCTGTAATTAGTTTGAAGGATAATAAATACCAATTGCAATCCCAGTATGACATAGAAGTTGGGGAATGGGTTGCTCAAAATATACAAAGCGACGCAGTCTTTGTCACTTACAATGACGATCATAAATTCCCATTCACTACAATCGCTGGCATGAAACAGGTGGCTGGATATTCCGGCTGGTTGTGGTCACATGGCATTAATTACGGGCTTGTTCAACGAGACTCAAAAAGAATGTTGACAGCACCGGAATATACAACCGATGAACAGTTAATCCAATATTTTGATAAATTCAGAGTTACACATATTTGGGAATCAAATTTTGATTTGCAGAAAATATCAAATAGAGTCATCGATGTGGTCGGATTCCGATTGATTTATGATAGGTTTAATATTAAAATTTATGAAAAAATTTAAAATACTGGAGGAGTCGCCTTATTTATGAAAATATATAATTTTATATTAATTTTTTAAATTTTCCTTTTTGTTAAAACAATCATTCTTCATCATTAATTTCGATTTTGGTTTCAAGTTTTTGATTTTTTGTCTTTTTAAAACCCTTCTATTGATTTGAGTGTTTTTTTTTTTTTTAACTTGGACTTTTCTTAGAAAAAAACATATTTTTTTAAATTCTATTTTGGTTTAAGGAAATAAACGTAAATAAATGAACAGGTTTCCTCATAATTGCAAAATAAAAAAGATTAATATTTTCAATCAGCTTTTCAAAAAATCAAATGCTCAAGAATTAAAAAATAAATCATCAAAACCCCCAACACTAAAAGAATGACATTAATAATTTATAAGTATGTTGAAAAATTCAAAATTTGAAAAGTTAAATGATTTATAAAACTTTTTTTATATTGCAATTATACTGTTAATTACAAAATAAAAAGATCAAAATTTTCATTCACCTTTCCAAAAAAAGTACTTTCCAAGAATTAAAACAAATTATCAAAGTTCCCAATTTTAAAAGAAAAATTAATGACTTTGGCCTATTTACAGAATTATAAAATTTGAAAGTTAACATGATATAATAAAAATCTTTTTTTAGAAAGTTGAATATAACCTTTGATCTATTTATTTTACATTTAACAGTAAATTTTGTTCTATTTATTTTGACGTAAATAGTAATTTGAAAAATGGACTTATGTTCTGAGTAGGATTTTTTGATCACTCTATTCTATTATAATTTATTATTATTGTTATTTTTTATTCAAGTTTAATGTTTTGAGTGAATTTGAAATTGAAAAACAAGAAATAAATGAAGAATTATGAAAGGGAAAGGGTATGATGTTTTTTCGTATTAGGATGGAAATTTTAAATCAGAATTAAAGATTTAAGGGACAAATAACTTTTTTTTGTATTTTTAATCCCAAAGATAATAGAGTGATTATTTACACATGGATACCATTTAACATGATAAGAAACCTCCTTTATCAACAATTGAGAAATGAGTATTTATTTTTAAAAAAAAGTTCATTTTTCTTCAATTGAATTTTCTGTCAAAAGATCGAGATCCTTTTTTGTTTGAACTTTTGGATCAAATTCTGAAAATTGAACAATTTACAAAACTTTTAATTCCAAAGAAATCCCACTTTTAGTAATTCCTGAGAGAATATATTAACAAATAACCTTAGAAACCTTAATCATATTTTCAAAATACAAAAAAAATAAATAAAATAGCGAACCTTGAAGATCCAAAAAAGAATCAAACATCTATTTTATTTACAAATATTTATTAAATTTCTTGAAATTTAAGAGATTAGATAGTATATCTTTTAAAATATCAAAAGTGTAAACAAGCTGAAATATTGGTTTTAAAATATGTTATATGTTTATATCTATTATCTTTTTTTTATTACAATTATTAATTTGAAATAGTTTTATCTGTTTGAACTTATTGAAAAAATTGAAAAATAATGGTAAAATCTATTTTTACATTTAATCTTTTGGTTGTAAATGCCCCAATGAAAAACAATAATATGAGGTTATGAATTATTGATTATAAATAATCATTTTAAAAACTATTTCTTTTGATTATAAGTTGAATTTTCTCAGGTTTTAAAAAATTTATTTTTGGAGAATTTTTAATTTGATTGTTTGGTTTTTTTTCTCGTATTTTTTTATTAAATCAAAAGATTTAATTGATTTGAACTGTTCTTTGAATCAAAAAATAATATTTTTAAAAAGTTTAAAATTATTATTGTAATTTTTTTGAAACTAAGTAAATGATAAAAATAATGCGTGCACAACGACTATAATCACTGTTTCAAACTATAATCTGTTTTGTTTTTTTCTTCTTGTTCCAAGGCAACATCCAATTGACGAAGAAATAGTCTACCTAATTTCAATTCAGTTTAGAAAGTAAATTCCATGATATATTCAGTAAAATTTAAATTATGAATGAAATTTGTTGAAAATTTTTCATAATATTCTTAATTTTTTGAAATTTTTTGTTTTTTTGATGGATTAAAATTTTATGAAAAAATTACTCTATTTTTTGAGATCAATTTTACACTTTGATCCATCATTTTTATGATTTCTATAAAATAATAGAACTTTAAGAAATCAATACCATATTTATTTAGGGTTAATTGTTGGTTTCTTGGATCGCTTGATATATAGGTCCTCTATAACAAAAACACGGGCTTTTTATTCTGAAAGCAGATTAACTTTTTTACAAGCTTTATTTTGTATACTGTAGATTTTTTATTCTAGGTTATTTTAGAACTTAAGGGTTTTATTTTTAAAGTGCATTTTGTACACTTTGTTTCCACAACAATAAGATTTCAATCTTCTTTCACAGAAATAAATTTTTTTCAATACTGTAGTCAAAATAAAGCATACAAAAAAATATAATGCGATTTTCAAAATAAAAAGCATTTTTTTTTGTTATAGAGGACCTATATATCAAGCGATCTAAGAAACCAACAATTAACCCTAAATAAATATGGTATTGATTTCTTAAAGTTCTATTATTTTATAGAAATCATAAAAATGATGGATCAAAGTGTAAAATTGATCTCAAAAAATAGAGTAAATTTTTTATAAAAATTTTACTCATCACAATAACAAAAAATTTTAAAAAATGGGGAATATTATGGAAAATTTTCAACAAATTTCATGAATAATTTAAATTTTACTGAAAATAACCAAAGCTTTACTTTCAAAATTGATTTGAACTTTGGGTATACTATTTGGTAGTAGATTGGATGTTTCCTTGGTACAAGAATAAAAAAAAGCACGGATAATATTTTGAAACACGGATTATAGTTGTTATGCACGCTTTATTTTGATCACTGTAATTCAGAAATAGGTTGGATTAAGAGCTTTTTAAAAAGGAGAAATTTATGTATCAAACTTTGAAACAAACAAGATTTCATATTGGAAAAAAACATTAAAAAGAAAGTTTGACCTTTGTAGAATCCAATTTTTTCTTTATTTTTCAATTTCAAGTCATGCAGTATTTTTTTTGGATTTGGTATTAAATTTACCCGAAGATTTTTTTTATTTTACTAGTCCCTTAAAACACTTTTTGAAAGAAACTTTGATAAAATAGATTTATTACTTTCATTATAAAAATGTTTGTGTTTTTCTTGATTACTAAATTACTTAAGGTGTAAATTTAAAAAACCTTAGAGATGAAAGAAAGATTTAAGTTAATTTGAGTTGTTTGTTTTTCAATACTATTTCACTAATCTATCCAATAAACAATACAGAAGAATAAATTTAAGCGAAAAATAATCTATCCGTTAAAAATTTTCAAAGTCTTTCTAAAATTAATAAACTGATTTTGAAGAAAGATTTTGAAAAAAAATAGTTTGTTCTTTGAATATAACTCCAATATAAATTCCTTAAATTTAAAAACTTTATTATTTATTTTGGTAATCTTTCTGGGCTGAAAAAGTAAATAGATCATTTTTTAGAATTTAATCTTCTGTTCATTAAAAAAAAAAAAAAAAAATGACAAGTGTTTTAGAAAATCGAAATATACTTCAAAAACAAAATAAAAAAACAAAATACACAAAGAAACAATTAACAGCCATTCAAAGCAAATTCAAAACGAGCATCAAACAATTAAGAGGAGAAAAGTTATTGAAATCATGTGTCACCTATTTGGATTGGTTAAAAAAAAACACCAATCTAACAAAGTTGCAATTAAAAGAGATCTATGAGAATTGTACAAGAACCCTTTTTTCAGACAAGAGCTTATTTAACGATATCCGTTTTCTAAGAATTTGGATTTCCTATGCTGACTACACACAAGATGCAACTCAAATCTTTAAATTTTTGCGAAAACAAAAAATTGGCACAACACATTCTCTTTTCTATGTTGCGTTTGCTATAGTCTTAGAAAAAAACGATCAAATACCACTTGCTAAGAGGATCTACCAAGAAGGCATTGGTGCAAGTGCGCAACCAAAAGATTGGCTACAATCAAAATATCAATCTTTTTTGAAAAGAAATCAATTATCAAACGATTCCGATGAAGAAAATTCTTCTGAATCTGATAGCTCAAACATTTCAAATAACGAAGAATCCGAATCCATTGACAACTTTGACGACGAAGAAGACGGAACTGAAAGCGGAAGCGAAAGCGAAAGTGAAAGTGAAAGTGAAGGGGAAAGTGAAGGGGAAAGTGGGAGTGAGAATGAAAACACAAATGAAACGGGCTCTGATCTTGAAAGTAATAGTGACAATGGATTGGAAACAGATTTAGATAGCGACTCTGATACACAAAACGTTTCTTTTAAAAGCTTGAAGAATAATATTTTATCTTTGGATTCTGACAAAAAGAAAAAATCTTTAAATGTACAAAAGAAAAATAAGCGCAAAGTTTTGGCGCCTATTACCCAAAAGCCAATAAAAGATCCTTTGCATGGCCAAACCACTAAAAATGATCAAGATCAAGATCCGGAAATTGGTAAATGGAAAAACAACCAGATGTCCCCCTTTTCAGAAACAGGATCAGAAACAACCACAGAACTTTGCTTTGATCAAGACGTTGACCCTATTTCTAAAATTGACAACGAAAATACAACTTTGCAATTTGGCTTACCAAACCATGTTTCCAGAAAGCTTGCCTTTTTATATAACTCAAATACAAGCCCAAGCGATTTTTCCTCAAATTCCACCGAGAAAGATACGAAGAATAAAACCAAGAGCAAGGAAAGCCAACTTAATCTAAATTCTGGCAATGAATTAGAGTCAGACTACGAGTCAGACGATAATAATTCCTATTCAGACTCGGATTCTGAACAAGTCACTGGTTCAGAATATGACTCTGATTTGGATTCAGATTCAAACAATAATGCAAACAGTTCCTTCCAATTTTCAATTTATACTGATAACTAATTCGGTGTTTATGCTTGATTTTTTTATTCAGAATTGAATTTGATCATTTTTCTTTTTCCGTTTTTTTTTCTTTATCTCAGAATTTAATAAATCAGATAAGAAGAAAAATTTTGTATTTGAACCACCGATTTTATATTTTATTCATAAGAGTTGGCCTTTTAAGTTTATAATTGCCATTTATGGCTGTGACTCAAGTATTGTAATCCTAAAAAACGAGAAAATAAATAAAAAAAAAAGCAAATAATTATTGTTTTCTATTAATACCTAAATCTTTTAAATTGTTATTATTTTGGAGAATTCTTGTACCAAGTCCCCCCCCCCCCCCCTTTGAATATTTTTAGTGATAAATTTATTTTAGCAACGAATATAGCAAATATTTTTTTATTTTTTATGAACGATTAAACAACAATCGAAAATGTTTTTCTACAAACTCGAGTGTATTAAGGGAATAAACTATTTATAGAACCACCTTTTAAAACCATATTTTATAATAACTATAATTGAAATTTAATTTCTAGTTTTCTATAACATTTATAAAATACCAACCCCCCAATAAATTTATTTGAAAAATCTGTAAAAAAAAAAAAAAAAAAAAAAAGCAATTCCTTTTTTCTTTATAAAAAAATATATTTGTTTGTTCTTTTCAAGAAGAAAAAACACTTTTTGGAAAAAATGAAAAAAATTTCAAAAAAGATTTGATAATAAGTAATTTTGAATAATTTTTTAGCTGAAAATTAATAATCCTTATTATGAAACATAATAAACCAAAATTAAAAAAAAATAATAATACAGTCAATTCAACTTTTAAGACACGCACTTCCAACAAAAATCAAGACACAAAAAACATCCCAAATTAAGGTACAACATTCCGATTCTCGTAAAAAAAATTCTAAAAAAAATTTCAAATATTATTCCTTAATTTGAGATTTTTTGTATGCCTTAAATTTCATTGAAAGTTTGTATCTTAAAAGTGGAACTGACTGTATTTATGAAAGTGAATAAAAGTAAATTGGGGTTGAATTCTCAAAATTTTCAATTTCTTGAAACTTTTTTTTTTGATTAAAGTGTTTGGTTTTATCAAAATGTCTTTTGAATTACAAAAAGGGTAGCGATATGTGCTGTAAATTAATCAAACCAAAAACATTATATCTGAAGATTTATATATTAAAGATATCTATAACCTATGAAAACCAAAAAAGAAAGATCACCTTCCCAAATAAACTTATTGGAATCAAGAATGAAGAAAAAATTCCAACCAACGCTCAATTTTGACGTTTTGTTTCTTCTTCATATTCTTAACATGTATTTGGAGTAAACAATGTATCGCCGTGACTTTTCCACATCATGACTATATCTTGTTTATTAAACCAAATAAGTTTTTTTTTTTTTCAATTTGTTTTTCAAAATTCTTTTTTTTATAAATTGTTATCAACTTAAACTAAAACAAAGAATACAGCTTCAAATATTAAATAAAAATGGAAAGAATTTTTTGAAATGAAAAAACTGTTTTAAAAAACTTCAACTCAGAGTTAAAGAAAATATAATTTCAAAAAAATTAAATCAAGCTCCAGAATTATTTTGTGTTCTCAATTTAATGGAAAATAAATAATTATCAAAATCAATGGATAAAAAGAATTAATCTTTTTTTTTTTTTTTTTTTTTATTTAACGGAGGAATTTTTAATTCCTCTTATCTGCTGTTAGGTTTTCCAGTATTTAAAAGAATTGAGTTAAATCTTTGATTTTATTCCATTCTTTTGAATTCTGGAAAACCTAGGCACTTCCCGAATTCCTAAATTGTGATTTAGAAATTTTTTTAAAGACTCAAAAATAAAATTATTACCCACTAAGGCTAATAAATATGATGAATCTCTTTTTCTAATAATATTGAAAATAGTAATAATATTATTTTTTTATATATTAGAAATTATAAATTTTTTTAATTCCGATATCCAGATTTTAAAAAAGACTTAATCTTTATTTTTGAAGGTTATTCATACAAAAATATTGTAATTTCCTTAACCAAATCAAGAATTAGCTGAATAAAATGAAGATAGGATTAAAAAAAAACATTTTAATTTTTTTTGAAAAACTGCAAGTAATTTGTTTCTCTAAAATTTTCCAACAAAAGGTATTTCTATGAGATATTTAAAATAAATCCAAGTAAAGAAGAAGTAATTATATCAAATTTTACAAAGAAGATCAAGATATAAATGACTTATATTTATTTTTTCTTGATCAATCTTTTCATTTTTTTGATTTCCATTAATTTATATATATAAATAGTATATTTAAATAGATTCAACTCCCATATTTATTAAAATATTAATATCTCTGCTTAAAAAGGGTATTTTAATGATTCACATTTCAAAATAATATAAACATTTATAATTGGTAAAATGTAACTTCTCCATTAATTTGTCAAAATTCTGAATGATTGTTTTGAATTTAATTTTTAATAAAATAGGTTTTAAATGATTTTTAATTGGGAACCTTAATACAACCTGAAAATTCAAAAAAAGATCAATTAATAAAAGAAAAAATAAAGTATTAAAAAAAAAAGGAAGGATTCAACACAATAAAAGTTTTTTAATACTATCTTTTGTTGATGGAAGCTTTTTTAGAATGATCTATTATTTAAAAATTTTAATAAAAAAAATGTATTATTTTATAAGATCTCCAAAACTACTCTAAAGTTTTTTAGTAATCAAGGAGATTAAAATTGCTATTATTGGTTTTCATGGAAAGAATATATGGATTATTCTTTGAAGTCAATTTGTTTCTTCATGTTATTTATTTTACCTTTTATTTTAAGGTTCTATAACCGTTCTGTATTAAAAAGCTGTATTTGGGATTTTTTTATCAGTGTGGTTATTATAATTCGAAAAAGTTAGTTTTTTTAAGAATTGCATTAATAAGTTGTTTGTAGAGTCACAATTTCAAGAGAGAATGTCGATCAATCAAATAAAAAACAATTGTACAAATTCTTTTTAGTTGCCCCTAGGCATCCAAACCCAACTTTTCTAAAAAGGGATATAACTTATAGGTCCAACAACAAAATAAAGAAAGTGCCATATAACACTGAATATAATAAATTATTTTGGTTTGATAAATTGTTTTTTTCAACTTTCAAACACTTTTACCCAAATGTATAAACACTTTCCCAATACTTGTAAGAGAAAATGTGTGTTAAAAGAAAAAAGCTTTTAAAAATTCAAAAGATTGTTTGGAGAGAAGATTTGCAACAGTTTCTCATTTTTTCTCATTTGATCTTGGTTTTTTTGTCACCCCAGTCTTATGACAGCAATAAACACAGATTCTCTGGAAATTGTAGCACGAAATTACTCTTCAAATAAAACAACATTTGGAGTAAATAAACATTTTTGATCTGTTTTTCTAATTTTTCTGACGATTTTCTGTTGTTTATTTTTGTTCTCTCTTTTTCACCAAACACACCAACACTTTTTTTCTAATCCTAGGTCGAGATTCTTTCAAAAACTGCAGCAACTGCCTCCCTCTTTCGGATCACACAAAAAGGGATCGAACTAAAGCCAATCAACAAAGAATCGATTCACTTTCCCTTTTCAAACAGTCTGTTGGTAAGCAATACATATTAAAAACAAACAACCCCAAATAATTTTTTGGATCATAATCAAAATTTCTCTTTTTTTTCTTTTTCTTTTTCTTTTTTTTTTCACTTTGAACCATATAATCTTTTTACTATAAAACTAAAGATTTCTTTTCACCAAACTGACAATCAGTTACTTCGGATGGATGTTTCAAAAACCGATTGTCTTTTAATTTCTTGTAAAAATGATTATGATCGTTTTTTAATCTACAAGACTTTCCAAATGTTTGAATTTTATAATTTTCAAGAATTCCATTTTGGAAAATCGTTTTCAGTAAAAGGATCAATTCTTGGAAGTAACAAATTTAACTCATTTTTCGCCATTTTTTTTTTTTTTTTTATTACTTTTGATTTTTCTTCGAAAATTAGCAGTTGTCTTTTCTTCCGGGCTCATCAAACTAAACTTTTCTCTTTTTATATTTTCAACTTACCATCCCATGTTTTTCGCAAAAAGAAACACTTGAAATAGAATCAATCTCACAACGGTGCCTTTCAGAAAAAACAGTTAGTTTTGAAATTAGAGTAATTTTGGGAATAAATTATTTGCCCTCAAAAATAGCAAAACATACACCCACAATTTTAAAAATTCTATCTAATTCAATTCAAATTGCTAGCAACGACATTATTCTTGCAACTTATACAAGCGATTCAATTTTACAAGTTTGTTCCATTTATTTTTCTTTAAATTTTCTTTTTCTGTTCTGAATCTCTCACTGGTCTTGGGATTTTAGATGGAATAACATTTTGGATGATTATATTTTTTATTTATTCTGAGCCTTGGATTTATTTCGGATTCTTAGTTCACCCAAGATTTCCAAATACTATTTGTTGCAAAATAAATGGAACAAAATTTTCATTCAGCTGTTTCCAAAAAGGGTGGTTTATAAATAGTCAAGCAACCATATCAAATTTTTGATTCTTAAAACCACCTTAAATTATTAATTTGCCTCTTTTGGAATTGGGGGTCTTTGATGTTTTTTTTAATTGATGATATTTGATTTTTAGAAAGCTGAATGAAAATTTTGATCTTTTTATTTTGCATTTAACAGTATACACCCATCAAAAAGAACCAAACAAACAAATTGAGATCACAAATTATAGCACATTTCTTTGAACGTTTCTTTGGTTGAAAAAGGATCGGGAAAATGAAGAGAAAATTTTTTACCGTTCATTATTCAGATTTTATTTGTAGAAAATTAAGATCCAAAATATTTACCTGTCAAATTGGCCCAGTTATGGTGAGTGGGATACACTTATTCAAAGGATTTGCATGGATACTAGAACAAAAAATTTTATTTTGGAAATCTAAAAATTGAAATCATTTTTTCTCAGTTTTTGCTTTTTTTTGTAATAGTTTTTTATTTCTTTATGTTTTTATATTCACTTACTTGAGCAAAAATTATTTTATGAAAAGATCTATTTGTAACGAAGTAAAAATGTGTTATTCTAAGCTTTGTTGATTCAGTTAAAATGATTGTAGAAAATAAATATGGATAATTGGAAAATAAAAGTAACAAAATTTTCATTCAGCTTTACTGTAAGAAAAAAACAAGAATGAAAAAAAAATCGTCAAGCTCCAATTCCAAAAGAAAAATAACACACAACTAATTTTTGTCACAAAAAGGGGTTGAGTGGGAATTAGAAGAAAAAATTTATTTTGGTAAATTTCAAAATTAAATCAGAATTTTCATAATTTTTGTAATTTTTTTTTTTATTTCTTTATGTTTTTATATTCATAAACATTGTGCAAAATATTTTTTTTATTATGGCAAGATCGATAGTCACGAAGTAAAAACGTGTTATTCTAATGCCATCAAAACGGTAAAAATGATTGTAGAAAAATCATATTGATTTCTATTGGAATTTTCATTTATCTTCAATTGAAGAACAAAAAGAACATTGTTATTTTTATCAATAGGAAAATTCGTGAAAATGATTTTTTAGTGAGACAATAAAATCAGGGGTTTGGCGGAATATCGCTAATTTCTGATTTTATGACACATAAAAATTGTTTTCACGAATTTAAGAATTATTCATAAAAATATCTATGCAAAGTCAAAAATTTAAGATCAAATTTTATTCTATTACAAAATATCTAAATAATAAAGCATCGGTTATATTATTTTTACATCTTTTTTAATTGTTTCTTGACTTTTTAAGTCGTTTTTTTAAGCATTAATTAAAATGAAAAATTTTTCTCAATTTATTTGAACTTTTTTTTTGATTATCACAAATTTGTCCCTTATCGTGAGTTTTTAAAATTATCAGAATTATTTTATGATTCTCTCAAAAAAAAAAGAAAATTGATGATAATCTACATTCTCATGAAAAGATAAATTAATCACTTATTTGTCAATTTGTTATGAAAATTCTAATATTGTTTATTTATTGAGAGAAGGGGGTAATCAAAGAACATTTACTAAATAAAAAAGAGAAGAAGAAAAAGGATTAAAATATTAAAGTGCAAAAATATTATATCATTTACATCACAAAATTAAAAAGAAATTCTAATATTGTTGATCATTCCTAATGGTGCATTAAGATTTTTAAGTTATTCAAATTTTAAGGGATTACTGGAATTTATTTAATTTAGTTCATATGTATATCAGCTATTCTCTATGATGTGTGTTATTCTACTTATTTCTTATTTATTCTTCAAAGGTCAATTATAAAAAAATAATTGATATTTGAAAAAAATATTTGGCCCTTTTGACAGAAACAAAGTTTAGTCAAAAACAAAGTTTAGTCAATTTTTATCCAAACACAAATATAATAATATGGCTTTCTATCAAATTTAGTTTGTATCTTTGTAGATAAATTAAGTTGTCCATTTTCAAGATTTTCTGCCCTTTTCAATTGAAAAATGTATAATAGGGTATTCAAAAATACCCAAGTTAAGAACACAAAACCACTGTTTCACATTAAACCTGTGGTTTTTTCTATTACTGTTCCAATAAAACATCCAATATACTACCAAATAATATACCCAAGTTCC
Organism: Anaeramoeba flamelloides; assembly: GCA_027625915.1. Lineage (NCBI taxonomy): Eukaryota > Anaeramoebidae > Anaeramoeba > Anaeramoeba flamelloides. The sequence goes on along the minus strand of JANTQA010000032.1, from coordinate 677,354 downwards.
ATTCAATTTTGAAAGTAAACTCATTGTTTTTTCTGAAAATTTAAATTATTAATTAAATTTGTTGATAATTTTTAATAAATTTGTTCTTTTTTTTCACTAAATTATTGTTAAAATAAATTTTACTCTTTTTTTTGAGATAAATTTTTACCATTTATCCTTCATTTTTAGAATTTCTGATTTTAATAGTAGAATTCCAAGAAATCAATATCATATTTACTTATTATTTATTGTATGTCCCATTAATCACTTGATTCATAAACCCTTTAAAGAAAAAAACACACCTTTTAATTTGAAGCACAATGGCTACCAAGTCTACTATGTGGCCATTTTCACAACAGATCTTATTGTTTGGGTATTTCATATGTTGACTTGATCTAACTCAATTAAAACTTGAATTAACTTATTTTTGTTTGCACTAAAACCAATCAAATGCTTTTTGTAATGTTTCTGAAATGTTAGGAGAATAAATAAACCATAAAAAAATTTTCCTTTTTTTTTGAATCTACCAAATAATCCAGAAAATACTATTAAATTCCAATTTAAAACAATTTACGTTTACTTCAGGAGTTCAAAAAAGATTATACAAATTAATTGAGATCATTTTCGTTTTTATTAGTATTATGATGGTCTTTTTTTTTTTTTCTTCTCATCATTTTGATGAAACCAATTTTATGAAAATGAAGTGAATTTTTTTCATTTATTAATAGGAAATTGGCAATATTCAAAAATACAGAAAAAAACTTGAAAAGTTAAAAACTTATAGGGTTTTAAATTGGGATAAGAAACAGATTGGATCAGTTCCATAGGGTCGATTCTCACCAGAAATATTTTTTTTTTTTTTTTCTACGAATTGGTTTACTCAAAAAAAAAGAATTGAAAAAAATTTTAGACAAAAAAAGAAAAATGAAAAAAAAAAAAAAAAATGATAAGAAACAAAAAGAAAGAAAAGAAAAAAAGAAAAGAAGAAAAAAAAAAGGGAAATAAAAGAAAAAACACAAAAAGGTTTGATTAAATTAGAAAAACAGATTCTGATCTCCAAATTGAAATTTTATTTTGAGAAGAATATTGGATAAACCTTATATAATTTTGTTCTATTTCTTCAATAAAACTGGGCACCTTTGACTGTAAAAGAGTTTATAATATATATTGATCATTCTTTTTATTGGAAAATCACTAAAATTCTTGAACAAAAACAATAATAAAAAGAAACTAAATTAATTTTTCTCGAGGATTTTTGTTTATTTGGATTACAAAACCAATAGATTATCTGAATAAAAAATACCATCCTCAAAAAAAAAAAAACTAAGGCAAAATATTGAGAAAAAATTTACAATGGAACTATTCTTTGAATTAAACGATTTTCAAAAATTGATAGTCATATTATGATGAATTATAAACAAATCATTACCATCATTTTTATTCTTTTTTTTTTTTATTTTCTGAGTAAAATTTACAAGACCCTATCATTAATTGTTTCCCAATTAGATGAAGAATATATTTTTTTTCTTGATTTATATGCACAAAAAAGCATAAATATTAATAAAAAATCAAAAAAAAAACAATTATTAAAAAAATTTTTTCTTATTTGATCAAAAAACTTTTAATCAAATATAAATATATATATCTAATTAATAATAGCTTGATTATGATTTAGTTCATCAGAAGACTTTTAAATTAAAAACAAAAAATTCACAAATAATTTTTGAATGTTCAAATAAATATTTATCAGAATTATTATATCAATGTTTTAAAAATTTCCAAGCTCCACCATTAAGACAAACAAAGAAAGATCCAGAATCAATTTCAGTTTCAACTCTTCAAAAATCGAATAAAACCTTTACAAATATTAAAGGATTGATTAAATCATCGGGGCAAAGAACCCATTTACTTCGACACATGTTAAATGAAATTCAATCAACAATTTCAAATAGTGACGATAAGGGAAATATAAATTTAGCATCTAGTGAAGAAGAAATGGAAATGAAAAATCTTAATAACAATCAGAAAAAAAATGAGGAAATTGAAATAGATAATTTTCAAAATAAAAAAGATGAGAATATTTCACCATCAAAAAATGCCTTTGAAATTGCCATTCAAAGAAAGACGATAATTACAATGAAAAGTTATATTGAAATATCTAAAACTTCTTTGATATTATTTTTACCTAACCACGGATTAAATTTTCAAAAACAATCAAAAAAATCATTTAATTATAAACAAAATTTACAAGAATGGGAAACAATATCATTTCCACTTAATTTGACTTTATCCATTCTAAAAAAAAATAAGAAACGTAATACATTGACATTTGAAATTATTTTGACAAGTGATTTAAAAAATAATTTTTCAAATTTTAATTTATTTTATGAGAATTTAAATGAGAATGAGTATGATAATGATAATCCCCAAAGTTCAAGTACATATTCAGATATCAAGACAAAAAATAATGATAACGCAAATGAGAATACTTTTAAAATTGACAAAGATTTTAGATTACATTCAAATTATTTTATTCAAGAAAAGTATAACCGTATAACTCATTATGTTTATAATATACCAAAAAAAGATCATGTAGAGTCAATTAAATTTTCGATCTTATTTCTTAATCTCAAAGATATGAAGAATTTTATTCGGAGATATAATAAAAATAAATTAAAGTTTAATCGAAATATTTTACAAAAATGTAATTTGAAGGGGATAAGCGATAAACTATTTTTACAAATCCCTAAAACATTAATCCGAAAACTTTTACCAAAAACAAAATTTGTCTTCAATTCTAGGCATTTGTCTACACGAATGAAAAAAATTGTTTTGATTTGTAATAATAATTGGTTAACAATTTTGTTTGAAAATGGAATAAGAGTTTATCCAATGAAAAATTGTTTAATACGAAAGAATCCAAAATACTCATCAAGAATGGGTTTAGAAATATATATGAATGATAATAATGGGATTAATCGAAGCGGAAATAATGATATGGACGAGTATAAGGGAGGAGATTCTAAAAAAAGAGCCAATGAAAGCGACAGCGACAGAGAAAATGCAAATGAAGATGACATGAAAAATGGAAATGGAAATGGAAATGGAAAGAAGAAAAAGAAGAAGAATGATAAGAATAAGAAAAATGAGAAAAATATGAAAAAGAAGGAGAGAAAGAGAAATACAAAGAAACGGGAAAGTACAAAGGCTGGTAATATCTTGTATACAATTGAATTTTCTGATCTAACCAATGCCACTTTATTTCAGAATATTATTGAGAAGGCAAGTAAATTAAAAACTGATAAATTTGAAATAAAACCCAAAACAAAACCCCTGGTTATAAATAAATTTAATAATAATAATGGTTCTCAAGATGCAAATATTGATGATGATACCCATTATAACAAAATTAACTGCAATAGCTTTGGTAAGTTTCTTAATTGTTATTCAGTTAAAATCATTCAGCGATCCTCAAAATCAATTGGTTTAATATTATTGACTACAAAGGCAATTTTGTTAGTAATTGGAAATAAATTTTTTTTTTTTAATATCCGCCGAGATTTTTATATGTGCTTGGACAGTATTGAATTAAATAATATTCAATTATCACCATTTGCAAATAATATTTATTTCTCAAGTTATCAAATAATTTTTACAACTCAAATAGAAAAATTATTATTTGTTTTAGATTGTTTAAAAATTAAACAATCTTTATTTCCTGAAATCCAATTAAAAAATTTTCAGAAAAATTTAGCATTTTTTACTGATTTTCGAAATCATCATCAGAATTATACCCAAAAGCAATTAAACAAGATTCAAAATAAAGCTAAAAAAATATTAAAAAAAGAATATAATTTAAATCTCAAAGTGATAAAAGAGCTTCAATCGCAAAATGTAAATAAAAATAAGAAAAAGAGTAAAAAACCGACAAAGAAGAAACAAGATATCTCTATTAATATTGAAAATAATAATTCAGGATCAGAATCTCATAAAGAATTATTAAAATCAGAATCTCTGCCACATTCAGATTTATCAAATAATAAATCCCATTCATTATCAGAGCCAGAATCACAATCACAAACAGAATCAAATCCAAAATCAAATGATCAATCCCAATCTCAAAATACTGAAAAATCTGATTCGGAAAACTCTGAATCAGAAAAAGAAGATAACAAAGCCACTTCAGATTCGGAAAAATCGAATCCACAACCCGAATCAGAACCAGAACCAGAATCACAGTCACAAACAGAATCAAATCCAAAATCAAATGATCAATCCCAATCTCAAAATAATGAAAAATCTGATTCGGAAAACTCTGGATCAGAAAAAGAAGATAACAAAGCCACTTCAGATTCGGAAAAATCGAATCCACAATCCGAATCAGAACCAGAACCAGAATCACAGTCACAAACAGAATCAAATCCAAAATCAAATGATCAATCCCAATCCCAAAATAATGAAAAATTTGATTCGGAAAACTCTGAATCAGATTAAGAATCGAAAAATAAAAAAATAAAAAAAAAAATAAATAAAAAAAAAAACAAAAAAAAATAATGAGAATTGTGGTATTGAGGATAATTAAAAGTTAAAAATAAAATTATTTCAAAAAATTTTCAAAATGATTCCAAAAAGGAAGTGTCATTTAACTTTTCAAAATCATAAACAAATTATTATTTTTTAAGTTCATGTTTCTTTTTCATTTTTTTTTTTAATTTTGGAATAAGATCTGAATGGATCGAATTTTTGATTATATCATTTTCTTTTCACTTTATTTAAATCAGTATCCAGATTTTCCTGTCAAAAATTAGTGAAAGCAAAAAATTTTCAAAATATAATTAGAAGGATATATATATTATTTTTTATGGAATGAGCCAATATTCAAATCTAGTAGAAATATGTTTGATTGACTTTTTTATTTACTAGTTTGAATTTAGAACTTTACTTTTTTTTTTCTTCCTTAAGTTGTTAATCTCCGTAAGAATTTGAGTGAAATATTGATAAAAGAGAGTGGTATGTATTAAGGCACTCAGAATTTCCTTTTAAAACAGTTTCCAACATTTTTTTTTAAAATGACAATGAATAGTATATTTTTTAGGAAGTTGACTGAAACTGAGTTTATTTTTATCCTTCTTTAAAGAAAAAATAGCAAGTTTACTTGTCTTTAATAAAACCAATCAAAATTATGTTTTCTTGATAAAACAACATAAATTAAGAACATGGTTGGAAAACTACCAAGTTATCTTCAAAATCTTTTATTCAATCTCATAAAATTGTGAATTCATATTTATGAAAAATATTGTCCAAATTTGATCAAAAAATCATTATTGATATGTTTTTTAATGAAAAATTGAGATAAAAGTTTTAGAGACCTAAACTCAAAAACACTTTTTATGAAGCAGGTGAATGAAAAAGAAAAAATAATCTCGATTTTCAAGTCTTAAAAAAGTGACCATCATTTAGGAACCCTTGAAAAACAATAATAAAATCAAATTTTAAAAGATTATATTGACTCTTTTGTTTTATATCAGTGGGTTGCTTGATTTTGCCATTGTCATTTCAAATCATAATAATGATCACTAAGTAATTATAATTTTTTCTTTGTTTTTTTTTTTGGAATTAAGTTCACAATAACTCTTTCAAGGATAGTTTTTATTCATTTGGTATTTTGAATTTTAGATACAGACATTTTACTCAAAAAATTTAATTCAATTGTGAAATTTTTTTTGTTCTATTATTACACTCAAAACCCGATTGTTAGTTCCCAGGCAAATTGGGTTGGGATATTCTGTGAATTGGTTTTTAGGGGTTTTGTTTTCCAAGATCTAATGAAAATTAAGTCTACAATAGCAAGTCTAATGATTTGTTATTCAAAAAAAAAAAAAATAAATGTTTGGTTGAATAAAAATGATTTTATTTAGGAAAATTAAAAATTGAGTTAATTCTATTCAATAACAAATACTTTATTAAACTTTTATCGAATTCTAACCAAACAAGAAAATAACAAAAAAACAATTTATAAATTTTTACTTTTTTCTCCATTTTGAAGTTTAAAAACAATTGTTAAAACAATACCTGTCTTTATTATTTTGATTTTGAAAGAATGAGCTTGTTATGTGAAGAATTTAGCTTCGAAGAACTAGAAATATGATATTGTTCAAAGTGATATAAGATGATATTAAGGAGTTTGAAATAGGAAGATTAATAGAACCTTAACACCAGAACAATCTCATATTTTGAGTCTGCAAGGAGATCCAAAACGAAGAATTATAACAAAGCGATTTTTGAACAAATGAAACAATCTGAAATACCATTTATTTTTGAAACTCAGAGAGCTAGATTGTAACACAATAAAAAAACAAACAAAAACACAAAAAACCAATTGGTTATTTTTTAATGGTAACTTGAATAACGTTTTGTTCAAAGGATCTTATTCTCACCAATGGGGTTAAAGAAAATATTGAAGTTAAATTTTATATTTTCTCTATTGAGAACAAAACTTGGTTTATATTTGTACACAGAAACAAACTAGTTCTTCCAATTTTCAATGAGTATATATCTCCGTTTTATTTTATGCTTGTTTTGAAAAATCAGAAGGTGATCAAACATAATATCCTGCATCTCTTGTGTGTTCTTCACAGTAACTGATTTTAATCTATTTAAATAAAAATTTTTAGAGTTGTCGTATCAGGAATTCCACTTTTAAGGCACAAACTAAAACGAAATTTAAAGCAAAAAAAATTTCTCATTTTAAGGGCTCAAAATTCAAATTCTAGTAAAAATAATTTGTCTACAAAAAAAATTCCAAATTTTATGCCTTAATTTGAAATTTTTTGTGGATTAAATTTTGTTGAAAGTTTGTGACTTAAATTTGAAACTGACACGAGTTAAAATACAATACATTTTTTTTTTTTTTCAAATTTTTGAATTTGCAATTTTGTGTTTTTTTCTTGTTTTTGAAATCTTTCTTATTAATGGTTTAGAAAAAAGAGTCCAAAAAAATTTTTTTTAAAAATGATATTGATTTCAATTGAACCAAATCCAAAAATGATGTTGGATTTTTGAAAATATTTTTTAAAAAAAGAAAGTGAATACATTCAACTTCAAACCTTTTCGAGAAAATAGTTTGTCTTTTTTCTTTGTCATCTATTGATCAAATAATTGCGTTACTTGTACCAAATTAATTGCCCAATCCCGTAAATCCTCGAAAGTGACCTTCTTTTGGGGTTTATGAGATTAACAACTTGATAAAAAATTGGTTAAACACTTCTAAAATAACTTTAAATAACATTTTTTAGTCGAATTTATTTGTAAAGTGCTTCATTATTTTATCCAAATTCATTTCCTAATTTTGAAGATCCCAAAATTTTTAAACTTTGCCTAATTATTACAGTATTTCCCAAAATCTATTCACAGTGCCTGCAATATACCTTACCAAACTCTTGAGAGTTTTAATCTTTTTCTTATTGGTAGTTATGAGGAATTATATATAATGACGTTTTAACAAATAAAAAGTTTTGCGATTCGAAATAAAATACATTATCAACTGAATAACTAGACCAAGAAAAAAGAATAGAAAATTATTAACAAAGTGTTAGAGTTTTTTAAATTGTTTTCAAGTAAGAATTTCTGAAATTATTTTTGGATTTTTCCTCCAATCTTCTTTTTCATTTTTTGATAAGAAAATAAAGAGAAAATTTGTAAAAAATATTGCAATTTTTCCTTTTTTTCAAGTCTCATTTCAGAAATATATTTGAGAATATAACAATCAACATCTCCTTTCTTAAAGAACAGATTACTTTGAAATTTAATTTTTAAATATCGCCCTTTTAAATAAATCAAAATAATAAAACTTTTTCGATAAAATCATTAAAAAAAATACCTGATAAGTTTTTTAATTGTGGTTGACAGAAAACTGTTGTTTAACTGGGTTAATAATTTGCTTTATTTTGAATAAAACCCTTTTTTGAAATAACCAAAATTTTTTAAATTATAACTCATCCCCACTTATTAGAGTGAAGAGTAATGAAATTATAATTATTCAAAACTCTATTTAATGAATCAAAATACAAAGAATAAAAATTTTCCTTTTTCGAACTTTATCTGACCTTCGAAAACTCAACTTTTATTTACACAAAAAAGTTGATCTTGCTTTCCTGATCCAACAATCAATTGAGTATTCTAGAGACATCTTACTTTACTGAACTTTAGGTAGGTTGATTAAGAGGCTCATGAAAAATTTGGTTATTTCTAAAAAGGGGTTTGTTTCAAATATAGCAAATTATTAACCAATTTAAAGAACAGTTTTCTGTCAACCACAATTAAAAATCTTGTCTGTGATTATTTTCATGTCCGAGGTAATTTTTTTCAAAAGAAAACATCATAATTTCATTTTTTTTCCAACAATTTACAAAGTTTTTTCTTTGAAACCAAAACCCAAATTTATCATTTAAAAATGACCCAAACCAATACACAAATTTTTTATTCTGGAAATAAAAATGTTTTAGTAAACCATTTGACTGACGAAAATGAAAACAAATCTCCAAGATGGACTCCTCTTTCAAAGATCAAAAATGCAAACATAGTAAGAAAAATCGTTTCTGGTAACAATCAGAACTGTTTGATTTGGAAAGGAATCAATAATTTAGAATTTCACCAAACCAGGAACAAAATAAAATCTTTTACAATTGAAAATGAAGAAATCAAAGACATCCAATCAGGTTATCAGACTTATTTAATTTTAACCAAATCAGGAAATGTTTTTTCACTTTCTGGACTTTGTACTTATTGTGAAATTCCTTTGTCTGATCCTCAATTGAGTACCTTTGAAAAAATAAGACCAGTTCCTTTTTTTAACAAAAAAGAAAACAATCGAAAAGTTGATACATTTGCAATGGTAGGGTGGTCCAATTATTTTGTTTGTAAAGATGGTAAACTTTTTGGAAATGGCTATAACTCAGGTAAAATAAATTTCTTTTTCATTTTTTTCATTTCTTTTTGAATTTTTTCTCATTTTTTGAAAATCAAAAATAATTCGAAAAAGAACCGACTTTTTTAAACAAATTTTATCTCTTCTTTTTTTGCTTGTTCGTTTTTTTTTATGGTGAATCTCATTTAAATTTTCCTCTATTTCATTTTGCTTTAAAATTTGAAAAAAATCTAAACAACCAAACCAATAATTTCCAAACAAAAACTCAAAAGGAAGGCTTGGAGATGGAACTTCAAACAAAAAAAAAAACCTTCCAGTTTTGATCTTTGAAAATGTAACCAGAGTATTTGGAGGAGTTCAAGGGTATTGTTTTTTTTTTACAACCAAAAACAATGAATTGTATACTTGTGGGGCAAACTCATATGGATGCTTAGGAATTGGAAATAACACCAACCAAATATCACCTGTTAAAGTTCCCAACTGGAAAGCTGAAGATGTCTTGTATCTTCAAACCAATGATAGTTATTCTATATTAATCACCAAAGAAGGGAAAACTTATGGGTGTGGCCGTGCTGGCTATAATGGATTTACTACAAATAAATCAACATTTACTGAAATTGAAGAACTCAAAAACAAAAAAGTTGTTGAATATTTTGGAGGCTCAAGGATATCTCTAGCCTTAACAAATGAAAACGAATTATTTGGTTGGGGATTTGAAACAGAGAATCATCCAACTGACCAATATGGAAATATTAAGATACAAAAGCCTCATAAATTCAATTTACCCGAAATTTTTCAAAAAAATCCTTCAATAAAACCTAAGATTACATGTGGAACAGTATGTATTTATCTTTACCCTTCTTACAGTAATTTCCTTATTCAAGATTTTCAAAAATTATTTGAATCCAAAATATTTTGTGATGCAAAATTATCACTGAATGAAAATATACAAGTTCCAATTCACAAAACCATTGTTGAGTCAAGAACCAATTTACAAATATCAACAATTGAAGATTTGTTAAATAAAGAATCATTTTCAAAACAAGAAATACTTTTGTTTTTAAAATGGGTTTATTTTGATGAAATAACAAATGTTGATTTGCTGAAACGAATTTTCGATTCATTAAATATATCTTTCCCACCAAAAAATACTTTTCAAAAAGATCTTCATGATTTATTTAATGACGAAGATTCCAAAGATTTCACACTTTTAATAAAAAATGATGAGGATGAGGATGAATATGAAGAAATTCCGGTTCACAAAATTGTATTGTTAGCAAGAAGTGGATTATTCAGAGAAATGTTTGAAAATACAACAGAAGAATCTAAATCAGTCAAAGACTATTCTGGCAAATCAATTGAAAGTATCGAAATTCTAATCAAATATTTTTATACTGGGGAAATTGAATTAACAGCTGACCATGACCCTTTATTAGTTATTGAAGAATTAGAAGATTCAATCGAATATTACCAACTAAGCGAAAACTCAAATATACTCAGCCAATTGAATGAAATAAAAAAAAAACTTTAATTTTTTCAATGACTATTCAAATATTTTATTCAATTTTGATAAAAAAAGAAAAATAATAATAAAAAAAAAAAAAAAAAAATTAATATCTGAAAAGAATTTATTACAATTGAATCTTTTCATAATACAAACTTATAATTAAGGAACATATATATTTTGATATAAAATCAAATAAAAGTCTTTATGGAGATCAGATACTTTAACTTTGAAATTTACATTTTAGTTAATGAAATGGATGTAATGAACATCAAATAAACAATTTATAAATTTAATTCTAATTTTTGTAAATTCAAATTTTATATATTTCCAAAATAAAACTTTTAATAAATAAACTATTCTTTTTTTTTTTCAACCATTTTTTTCCAGGTCTGGATTTTCTTTTTAATGTTGGAAAAAGAATTACAAATGAAAAAGCTCAAATGGTTACTTGTTAATACTATGAGATGCTGAAACACAACAGTATGGATAACTTGGAAATAAAATAAAAACAAAGTACAAAAAATAAAAAAGAGTTTTAAAAAAATTATAATGAAACGAAAAATGAAATAAAAACAATTAAACAACGACTTCCCAATGAACATACATGTTTACCCATCAAAGTATATTAAATTAACCAAAAGTATTTATTCAAGTATTTTGTATGTTCTAAATTAAATCAATAGCATTTTATTTTTATCAGAGTTTATAATATTATATCTTGCTTAATTCACGATAAATTTACAAAAATCGCGATAATTTCTATCAAATCGAGATAATATAACAAATCACTATATTCTATATTATCACAATAAGATGAAAAATAGTGATAAATTTCAAAATATTGCGATTAAAAAGTAATCGCGATATAATATTTGATATGTTTTGGGCTAATTGAGAATTATTTTTACAAAGAATTTTTTTTTTTGAGCAAAAAATAGATTATGTGAATCAAAGTTTTGATTTGAAAAAACAACCAAAGAAGATACTTGCTTCAATCAAGGATCAGATAAAGGGTTTTATTTTATTTTCTTTTGATTTTGTTGACAAAACTATGTATACTTTGAGATCAACAACAATAATAACTAAAAAATGGATAATTAAATATTTTCTCTTTTAATCGTGGTGATATAAAATATGATGAATAAAAAATGCTTCTAAAACAACCAACCCCACACGTATTCTCTTTGAAATGATATTTCATGGGTTAAATCATCTTCAATATCATCGGAAAGCTGAAAGTAGTTGGATAACTTTTAAAAAAGCTTTCACAACAACATAAGCCAGATGATAATCTATTATTAATATTTTTTGTACAATTGCTTTCTTCTTATTCTTCTTCTATTCATATCTTTGTATTGGACGGAAAACATAACTAGATCTTAGAGGTTTTTGTTTGATCCATCAATAATAAGAAGTAAAATTACTCTTTCTTCTTTTTTTGGCGATTTAACTTGTGAAGGTAACAACTCCATTTTAAAAAAACAAACATATATTATATTCAATTATATTGTTGAAATTTATAATTATTAGTATGATCATAAAATTTGTTTGAGATTTTATATTTTGTTAAAAAATCAAAAGATAATAAAAAAAAAAAAAATTTTTTATTGGAAATTATCTACTTTTTTTAATTAATTCTTTTTTGTTTAAATGTACTTGGGTCAAGCTTTATTATATTTTGTGGATATAAGTAAAATTATGAAATTATTACTTAGTATTACATAACAATTTTGTGAGAAAATTTCTGACGTCTAAGGTGCCTGAGGTATTTCTGACTATTATTAAAAAATATTAGAGATTGAGAGGAAATGTGATTAGATGATTTTTTAGAAGTGGAACATTAGAGACAAATTCTAAAAAGACCAAATGTAATCTCGAAGTCATTTTAAACATTAAAATAGTCAGACCAAACTGTATACGCACTTTTTATAATCTATTAGGTACAATTCAAACCAAATATTATTTAATCTATCCTAAAATACATTTATATAAACAAATCATTTCAAATTGTGTTTAATTCTTGAATGCTAGATAAACAATTGCTTTTCAAATAGTTTTTGAATTATAAATTCCTTTCTTTTTAAAATAAAAAATCAGTACAAAAAGGGTATTGGTTATTGAATTGTAATAAAATCCAAAACATTAAATTAAACAAAATATAAAAGTATTAATTTTTAAAATTTGGGATTTAAGGGGGAGTAATATTTTTTAAAAATAAAAAGAAATCTTGAAAAGATCTTTGAAAAAGTTTTTTTTTGTAATTTATGTTTTGGACTTATGAAATATCTGAGTTAACTTCATTTAAACAATTTATTGATTTGAGACTCTTTTTTGAAATAAAAAAATTATATATTTTCAATATAAAACTATAAAAAGTAACCTATTATTTTTAGTAACAATAAAGTTAATTCTTGAAAATCGGAAAAAATATTTTTTGTATTATGTTGGAAGTTATTGATTTTGAAAGCAAATTTTTTTTTTTGGTTATTATTTGTAATGACTAATATTTTGATTGAAATTTTTGCTAATAAAACGAATTATGATATTGGTTGTTAAATAGATAATTATTTGATAGAACCTTTAAAACTAGTTTCACAATTAAATTGAGATCTATTAAGCAAAAATCTTTTAATTCTTTAATGTTTGAAAAAAGTAATTTCTGATTGCTAAAAAAAGAGAAAAAAATTATATAAAAATTTACAATTTTAAAACTTTTTTTTAAGAAATGGTTTGGTCTTATTCATAAGAATATTTATAACAATTCAAATCATTTTTAGTAGAAAAAAAAAATCATTTTGAATTTTGAGGATAAAATTACTTTATTCCCAAATATCTTCACGAAAATTCTATTTTGAAAAATCAAATTTCATCTTGTAACAAAAACAAAATTTCTTGGTAAATATTTTAAATGACTTTAAATATTCCATTATTATAAATATCTTTCTTTTATATACTATTATTTTTCAATCAGATGAATATATCATTTTTTTTTTTAGTTAACCAACAGTTTTATCTCAAAAAAGAAAAAAATCATTATATTAATATCCCAGGTAACAGAGACTTGTCACTGTCTAATAATGATCGAAATGACAATAAATGGGGTTAAAAGGGTGTTATGATATGAGAAATAAAATGAATTAAATAGTTTTATTTTTCAGAAAGAATGGAAAAAAAAAAATTGATCTCACAAAAAATATTTTTTTTGGGTTTCTTAATCAATCAGAATTTTTTTGAAATTTTTTATTTACAAAATTTGTTAGTAGAGGATACCACCAATAACGTATTTTAACATTTTGTATTGTTTTCATAAAAGACTCATCTCTTAATAATAAACTTTAGTAAAATAAACTTTTTATGATTTTTAATTACTATGATTTTCCTATTTATGTAAAATTGGCCTCAAGTTTTAATAAGGGATATTATTTTAGAATGGGTGATTTCAATTTTTGATACCTTTTTTGACTAGTTTAAAAGAGTTAGAAATTTATTTTTATCAAATTTTCTTTTTATTTTGACATTTTATAATTAAAAGAGATTTGACTAACTTTTTCTTTTTGATATTTTTATGTGTTTAATCGATTTTTCTTGAATTTTAATATAGCCTACATAATACTACCCACTCAATAAAAGTTTTACCAACAATAAATATATCCGAAAATATACCAAAAATGTAATAAAAAACATTAAATGTCTGGATATTAACAAAAAGAATCAACTAACTTGGAAAGAAGTTTATTTAACAATGGAATACCACGTATTAATGACAAATAATACTTGTAATATCATTTATTAATATATCACAAAATTCGAATAATAATAAATTAAATATTTACAAGTAGATGTTTTATATTCTCAAAATTTCCAATAATACAACACAATTAAAAATGTCTTTTTAATAACATTTTCTATCATTTTTTAATATTTTCTAGTAATCTTCAGAACCACTTTAGACCTCTAAGACTTCAGAACTTATCTCACATACAATTATAAGCCAAATTTCAAAATTAGTGGCAAACTTTTTTATTATTATTTTTTAATTGTTTCGTTTGTCTTTCAAAAAAAAAACAATTACACTATATTTTTATTTATTAATCTATATTGGTTATTATCTCTAAAAAATTTAGTAAAATACATTATTATACAAAAAAAAAAAAAAAAAATAAAAAAATTTTTAGTCTAATGGAAAATCTGCCCCTATTTTTGAAATTTAGCTTATAATATTAAATAAAAAAAAAATTAATTTATATTTAATAATTTGCTGTGTACTATATCAACTCACTATTTCTACTATTTTACCAGACTTGTTGTTTAAATTTAATAAAATTGTCTTAAGTAAGGTTTTTTTTTTGAAAATAAGGATTTAAAAAGATTACAATATAAAGTCCTTGATTGAGGTTAAACATTTTAAAATCCATCTTACTCATTTTTTTAAAATTACAATACCCCCTTCTTTAGATAAATTAAAAATTATAAAAATTTTAGTATTAGATCGGGAAATTTTATAATTAAATTTTAAATTAAAAAATTTGTTATTTTCTGAAGTTTCACTCTATTAACAAGTGGTGAATGTTTATGATACAGTTTTGGAATAATGAATCACTTTTTTTTTTTTTTTTTGTAATGATTTCTCTTTCAAAGAATGTAAACTATTTTTCAACCAAAGGGGTCCAATTGTAATGTGGTAAATACGTGTGTTTAAAGGATTTGCAAAGATATTAGGAGAAAAAATTTTATTTTGGAAATTTTCAAAATTGAAATCATTTTTTCACATTTTTGCATTTTTATTTTTCGATTTTTTTTTAAAACGTCATTTAGTCACAAAAATTTTTTTTATTGCAAGATCAATAATCACTTGGTAAAAATGTGTTATTCTAAGGTTATTGAAACCAAGGAAATGATTATTGAGAAATGATATTGATTTCTATTGCAATTCTATTCGATCTTTGATCCTGATATTTGTTTAATAAATGTGAAAAATTTTCACTTCATTCTCATTTCCTTTTTGAAATAGTGACCACAAATACCAACAAACTTTGTTTGCGGGCTTGGTTTCTAAAAGAAAAGTATGGAAAATGTTGTTAAAAATGTCCCATCTTTATTATTCAAATACCAGTAAAAGTTCAAAACGAACTTTGTTGTTTTTCTCAATAGGGTCCTAAGAATTTGAGTTTTTCAATTTTTAAGAAAATTTATTGATTAATTAGTTTTATTTCAGACGGATATCAACAATTCTCTGATATGTATAATTCTGTTTATTTCTTATTTGTTCTTCAAAGGTCAATTATATAAAATAATTGATATTTCAAAAAAATATTGGGCACTTTGACTGAAACAGAGTTTAGTATAATAATAATTTATTTTTATCTTGAATCGAATTCGAATTTTTCTGATTCTGTCAACAAGCTGGGTATCATTAATTTATAGGTGTAAAAATTTTACTGACTGGTACACACCAAGAAATTTAAAAGAAATTTTTAGATTCCTTAATTCTTTAAATAAATCCACTAAAACATAATATTGTTAATATCCCCGATAAAACACATTCAAAATTATTTTATCATTGGTTAATTATATAAAAAATTGTAATTTCCCTTAAAATTAATAAAAAAATTACAGATCACCTTTTAGAAGAAAGAAATACAGTCAGTTTCACTTTTAAGGCACAAACTTTCAACAAAATATAAGGCACAAAAAAATCTCAAATTAAGGCACAAAATTTGGAATTTTTTTTTTTACAATTTATTTTTACTAGAATTTGAATTTTGTGCTTTTATTTGAGATTTTTTTTGTGCCTTAAATTTCGTTGATAGTTTGAGCCTTAAAAGTGAAACTGACTGTATAATTACTTCCTCAATAATAATAATAAGTTATTAAAGTTCTCGGTTGAACATCTAAATACTTTAAAAAATAGAAATTGCCAATTGAAAATACTAAAATATCTTTTCATAACTCAAGAACATGAAGAATAGATTTTGAATTATGAATAATATTTAAAAAACAATTAAAAAAAAAAGAAAAAAAAGATCAATTATTGTTTTTTTTTTTCATAAATCATGTCAAGTTCTATTAAAATAAACTAAATTCCAAGAATTTGGATACAGTTTAAGACTGTTGAAAGAATATCAATACCACACTTTACCTTCAATTTGGAAAATTTATTTTGATTTGTTCAACTATTTTATTTTTTTTCTTTTTCTGATTTTTTTTCATTTCCTTTTTTCCACTTACTTAATTATTTCGTTAGATCTGGAATTTTTTTTCAATGGTTGATAGAAGGTGAGTGTTGAGGTTGTTAAATAGAGAAAAATCGATATAAAATTGTTCCAGGTTATCTTATCATTTGACCGATCAACAATTATTGGTGAAATTTCAGCAAATTTTTCAATACATTTTTTGTTCAGCTTGTTTCATTACTTTTGGCACGCCAGATTTTTAATTTTTTGAGTTTTATATTTTTTTCTTTTATTTGGATAAAAATGATAACTTATAAAAACATTAATACTCTGTAACTTAAAAGTGGTTTTATAATAAATTTGGAAAAATATAAAGAATTGAGTTTTTTTTTTGTCTATTTTTGATTTTGGGTGTGTCCAAATTTTTGGATTATGGTTTATATTCAAAAGAAATTCTAAAAAACAAGAAATTAATTTCCCCCTATCAAAATAAAAAAAAGAACCTTTTAATTCAGTTGCAAGAAACAAAACATTTTATTTTTCGTACTAACATATATAATCAATTTTTATTATTATTATTATTATTTAATGTTACGAACAATATTTAGAGTCAATCAAATGTATACAAAATAATTTTTGAAATTTTTACTCCTAATAAATTCAAAATAAGAGTTTTATGTATTTGGGTTAATTTCAATTTTTTTTTATTTTTTTTTGAACATGCTTTAAAGAAAGAATTTTATTGGTTTAAATGTATGAAGGAATATTTGTAATAAGTTGAACTTTCAAAATGTTCTTTAAAATGAAACGTTTTGGAAATACAGTTATTAGATTCACAATAAGGGAAATTGAATCATAAATTTTTTTTTTTTTTTTTTTTGAATTTAGGCCTTAAATACAACAATTAAATCAGGCTTTTGTTAAGTTTAACTTTTTTGTGATTATTCATCATCTCTAATCTCTTCTTCATGTTCCTGAGTTTTGAAGAAATTTTTTAGTAATTCAATTGGAAATTTGCATTTGTTATGAACTCTTGACAATTTTTGATTTTGTTCTTGAGTTTTTTTCATATCTAAACAATAATATGTGTATTAGTTCTGCAAAAAGTCTTATTTTTGCATTTAAATTCAAATGATTTTGTGTTTTAGAAAGACACAAATGTTTCTTGTTAATCAATTTATACATAAACTTTTCCATTTATACATACATTTTTATTTACTTGAGATGATTTTGAAAAAAATTGATTCTGAAACTAAATGGGTGTGTATTCTTGAAGTTCTGTTCATTTTAGTGTTGAAAATTCGTTTTTTATTTACAGATCAGTCAAGAATTTAAAAAAAATGATCTTTTATGAAAATTAGAAGAAGAAAAAAATAGAATAAAAAAAAAAAAAAGTAAATTGGAAAGTGAAAAGATTCATTTTTTTAAAAAAAGTTGTTTGTGTTTTTATTAATTTTGTTGTTTTTGTGAATTAAATTTGTTGCTGGGTTGTGTTAAAAGAAGCAACTAAAGAATAAATAAAAAAAAATAAAAGATTTTTTTTTTTATTCTTTCGTTAAGCAACAAAATTATTGTGTGATATTTATTCATTTGAAAAAAAGGTAATCACAACAACAAAAGCAACAACTAAAAATTTGTAGTATGGTTTTTCGGAGATCCAAATTGTAAACATACCTAGATAAGGGAAGTTTGCATAAATTTTCCCATCGATATCTTTTTTTTCAATCCACCTTTGCCCATTTTTATAATCATACAAACCCCGATCCGCAACAGTGTTATTGTCTCCTTTCGTTAAAAAGACTTGTTTACCTTCGTCTCTGTTTTGTTTTGGTTGATATTTTCAAAATAGTAAGGGCATTAATTAAAAAAAAAAAAAAAAAAAAAAAAAAAAAAAAGACTCTTAATTGATAAAAAACGAAAAGTTATGTAAATGAGGTCAAACTAAATTTGGGATCTTCCAAATTTCGAACAAAGAATGTTCTTTTTTTATTTTTTCAAGATAGAATAATTTAAAAAAAAAAAAATAAAACTTTACGTCATGTGAGAAGTTAAGATCCTATGAACAATGGGAATTTCTTTTCCAGGAATTTTAAAAACTACAATGTCACCAACTTGATAAGGATCTTTTTGATTTTTGACAAATAAGATATCTCCCCTGTGGAAGGCAGGCCTCATTGATCCAGACAAAACAACAACAACGGGACCTTCTGTGTCAGTAATGATTCGAAGTGAGTTCCATAAGAAAAGTGCAAATGAGAGTAAGTAGGCGATTTGAACCATTTTTCTAAGGGCCAAAGAGGGCTCAAAGTCAGACATGCCCATCGAGTCTAATAACTTTTGAACTAATTTCATTTTCTGATGAGAAAAATAGAAATATTAAAAAAATGATTTTTAAAAAAGGGACACCTTATAAAAATCATAATTTTAGTTCACTTTATTGTAGTTGTCTCAAAATGGCATTGTGTTGTAAATTTCAATAAGGCTTTTGAAATATGGCCAAGAAAATATAATTTCAGTTTGGAAAAGGTTATACACAGTTTGGAAATAATACATCAAAAGGGAAAAAAAATCAAAACTTGATTTGTAATTGTAAACTTTAAAGGGTTGTGAAAAAAAAGTTAAACAAGAAAAAGAGCTCAACTTCTTTTTTAATGGGAAACCTTAATAGAACCTACAAAAAAGAGTAAGATCAATTAATAAATTATAATATAAATAATTAAAGACAAAATGATGGATTAAACACAATAACAGTTTTCTTAATATGAACTTTTTGTATGGGGTTATTCTTTTGATTAATCTCTTATGAAAAAAGTGTAAAAAGAAAAATTTAAATTTTTTAGATCTCTAAAAGTGCAAGAACCTATCTTATTTAATCAAGAAGATTTAAATTTTTCTTTTTTATTCAATTGTAAATAATATAATGGATTATTCTATGAAGTTAATTTTTATCTTCTATTCATTGATTTTACTTATTGTTATCATGGTAAAGGTTTTATTAACCCACTATATTTTCTAATAAAACATGGTTCACCAGTATTTTTGGGATCTTTTAGAAAGAATACAATTACAGTATGTTAAATAACCTGTGTTTACTTCAATATTTTTTTAAAAATTTTATTGTGGTTTTTTCAATAATGTATTTTTAAGTGTTATTTTTCAACTTTTTTCAGTTGTTTTCTTTTTTTTACTGTTATTGAAATAAAAAGTTTCCACGGGTATGTTTATTTTTAAAAATGTAGTATATCTTGACAATAATACTGTCATTCTCAAAGTCATAATAGAAATTTTTAAATAAAGTTTCCAATATATTATTTCTTCCTTTTTGAAAGGAAAAATGAAATACAGTCAGTTTTACTTTTAAGGCACAAATTTTCAACGAAATTTAAGGCACAAAAATAATCTCAAATTAAGGCACAAAAATTTGTAATTTTTTTTTTTACAAATAATTTTACTAGAATTTGAATTTTGTGCTTTAATTTGAGATTATTTTTGTGCCTTAAATTTCGTTGAAAGTTTGTGCCTTAAAAGTGAAGATGGCTGTATTAAATTTGGTATTTATTCTTGGTCATCTTTATTTTGACTTTTTGAATTTGTTTGATTTGTCATAAAAGGTATTCGCTATATTTTATATCAGATTATTTTTTATAATGGTGAATACCAAACCATAAACTTATCAGATTTGATATTATAGAAGATTTTTTACTATATTGGAATGGGGTAGATAAAATTTAATCCAAGGTTTGATAAATTTCTCAGTATTTTTAGGGTAGCTGTATTTCTTTTTAAAAGATCTAAAATAAATTATATCAATATATATATATATATATATATATATAAGCTATTTCCAAGAAAGTGGGTCAAATTTATTTTAAAATATATTTATGTAACACATTCTTCAAAAAAGGATTTAAATATACAAAATCTTTAACCGCCATCTCTAGATTCTTGATAATAATTCAATTTGTTTTTTAGTATTGTATTGCCTAAAAAAAATATATTAAAATTTCTGATCTTGATTTTATCGGATATTTTTTAAGGGTGAAAATTGGTGTTCATTATTTTCTTTTTGATCGAAAAAATCATTTTCATAACTTGTATAATCCCAAAAAAATTTACAATATAATTAAAAACATATAACTGCATTTTTGTGTTTAAAAAATCATTTTTTCCCTTTCCATATTTCCGGTTTTTTATTGAAATTGGTCGTACATTGCTTTAACCAAAAAAAGTACTATTTTTTTTTTTCATTTTTTGGGAATATTTCAACTAACATGTTTTGAATTAAATACATAAGTAGTTGGTTCAATCGGTATCAATATTAAACTTAATTTGGTATAGTTGATTAATGATTACCACCACTAAAAACTATTATTTTTTATGAAATGTAAAAAAAAATGCCCCACTTTTTTGGAAATACCTTATATATATATATATATTAATTTTGATTAAATTTTTCGTTTAAAGTAGAGCCAGTTCCACTTTTCAGGTACAAAATTCAACGAAATTTAAGGTACAATAAAGATCTCAAATTAAATCACAAAATTCAGATTCTAGTAAAATAAGTTGAAATAAAAAAATTACAAATTTTGTACCTTAATTTGAGATTTTTTTGTGGTTAAAATTTCATTGAAGGTTTGTGCCTTAAAAGTGGAACTGATGCTAGTGAAAAAAATCTCAGAAAAGATTTTTATATTGTGGATTTTAGGAAAATTGTTGTGTAATTTCTTTTATTTGTATCCAAATCTTTTTTTTTTTAATAATCAAAATTTTAAAATTATAACTCACTCACTTATTAGAATGTTTATTAATGGAATTATACTTATCAAAACACCTTCAACAAATCAAAAAATAAGAATAAAAATTATCATTTTCCAAACTCTAAGTAAACCTCTACTGTGGTGTAACTAACCTGTTTTTTTAATTTTAACCCATTACTAAAATTTAACTCATACAAAAAATATTGGATGACTCTAGAAATAAAAGAAACAAATCAAAGGGATGATAACAGTATATAAACAAGAAATTGTGTTCTTTAAATAAAATTTAAAAAAGAATTATGAAGATACTGGAAGATTAAAATATAATTTTTTGACAAAAAAATGAGAATAATTCCATTTTTTGAATTTTTATAAAAAAATCATTTATTCTCTCAAATTTTGTAAATATTATGAAATTTTTGAAACAAAATCATTAAATATAATTGTGCCATTTCGATTAATCAAAGATCTAACCTCTAAAATCAATTTGGATATGAACCTAGAATCTATAAGTGATTTCTGGTCTTCTAATACCCAAGTCTGAAAAAAAAACACGAGTTAAATTTTCGTAATGAGTTAAAGGTTGTCAACATGGTTTATTTACACCACTGTATAAACTCAATTGTTTTTCAAAAAAATGATCTACTTATGCTATCAAACAATTAATTGGGTATTCTAGAGAACCCTTACTTTAATGAACTTTAGTGGGTTTATTACCAGGTTCATAAAAAATTGGTTATTTATAAAAATTTTTTGATTTAAAATAAAAGAAATTACACAACAATTTTCCTAATACTCGCAATAAAAAATCTTATCCATAGATAATTTTCATGTCAGGTATTTTTTTCCCTCCTATATATATATATATAAAATTTTCTTAATTTTAATTAAATTCATCATTATTAAACACCTCTCTCAATTTAAAATACACTCAAATATTTTAAATTGATAAACTTTATTCTGATTTTCTATTTCAATAACAAAATTTTAATTTTTATTTTATCATTTTCACTATTAATATTGAAGATTTGTGTATTGAAAATTCCAACATTTAACAAAGGTTTAAATTTTATTAGGCTTGAATACTTCATCAATGTATACATATTTGAAGTGTTAATGGGTGGTCAATAGTTCATGTATTTATGTAGAAAATAGGTAAATATTTTGGAATTTTTAATAATATTTTCGATTGATTACCAAAAAATCAGAAACTCTGGTTGTTTTTCAAATTTTCAATTTTCCATTGACACTTACAACAAAATTTGAATGGGCTGAAATTATTTATATAATATTGAAAAAAAAAATGTGAGACATTCATAAAAGTGGGAATTTTTTTTGTCAAAAATTTCGTTTTTTAGGAAGTAATATTAATAAACCCTAATTTATTTGATAACTTTTTTTTTTTCTGTTTTTGGGAACAATTTTAAAAATTTAAAAAGTAGTTTTATCCAAAACCAACAAACATTTCAATTTCTGACTGAGAATTTAGATTATACGACTTTAAAAAAAAAAAGTTCTTAATTTTTTATCGATATGAAAATAAATTAAAAGATCTAAAAAACAATTTTTAAAAAAAAAAATTTTTCAAAAATTTTTTACTTTCTACTTTTTAATCAAATCCAATTTTTTTCGTTAAAAAGATACATTAACAAGTAACTTTATCAATGAAATGAGCAGACTTGATATCACATTGAAAAAACGAAATCACTCTTAGTTCTTTCTGAAAGAATATTTTTCCTCCAAATATTAATTTATAAATCAAAAAACCTCTTTCCATTTTTAAACCGTACAATTAAATTTTTGAAAGCTGAGAATTGAGATCTTTAAATACCACATTTTGAAAAGGAAGAATTGAAATGGAACTGTTTTTCAAAAGAGTGATCTAAGGGGTTCTTGTTGGGATTCGTTAGAATTTATTTAAAAATCTGATAAATAATACAAGTTGAAATTGTGGTGTGATTTTAATTTAAATTCAGAGACCAACCGAAAAGAAATGAAAACCATGGATTTAGAACATTTAATTTTAACTCCATAAAATTAAAATTCCTGTTTTTATACTTTGCATAAAAATATTCTAATAAGACTTTCTGAAAAAAAAACGACCACACAGCCATTTGAAAAAGAAAAATTGTAAGATGAAAAAGTATTTTTCGAGAATTAATAATTTATTTTTACGGAAAAAAATAATAAATGCTTTGTTAAAAAAAAAAATTTATTGATCTGAATATTGGAGATTTCAAAAACATGTTTTAGACCCAAAATGGAAATTTAAACATCAACTTCAAAAATTTTCAGACCTCGAACATAGAGTATGTTTCAATAGTAAAGTTTTTTCAAATAATTTAGAGTTGTTCAATCCCAAATTCTTAGGTACACGATGTGTGTTTCAAAAAAGAAAACAGGAAACTGAATACAACAAAAGAGACCAAAAAAATAATAAAAATGATTGTTATTTTTTTTAGTTTTTTTCAAAATAAAATAAAAAGTTTTTTAAAAATTGCCCTCATAAAACTTAATAAGAGCCTAATACGCACTGAACAATTGAATAACAAATGACGGAATATAAAATTGTAGTTGTTGGAGGAGGCGGGGTTGGGAAAACAGCTTTAACAGTCCAGTTCGTTGATCAATTTTTTATTCAGAACTATGATCCCACGATCGAAGATTCCTATCGGAAGCAAGTGGTTGTTGACGAGGAGACATGTCTATTGGACATTCTTGACACCGCGGGCGAAGACGAGTATTCAGCGATGAGGGACTCGTACATCCGCGAGTCGGAGGGCTTTTTGATTGTCTATTCGATCATCCACCGCGCAAGCTTTTTGAAGGTGCAGGATTTTTACGGGCAGATCCAAATTGTCAAAAACTTTGAGGAGTCGCGGATCATCCTTGTGGGAAACAAGAACGACTTGGAAGAGCAAAGACAGGTTCTTGTTGAGGAAGGGAAGCTGTATGCAAACTCCATCCAAATACCCTTTATCGAGACGTCTGCAAAATCGAAAGACAACATCCAAAAGGCCTTTTTCCACTTGGTAAGGATGATCCGAAAAACGAAATTCACATCAGAAACAGAACGACAGAAACCCAAGACAGAAAAAAAAAAGAAAAGATTCTTTTGTCAAATTCTCTAACCATTATACGCTTTGCAGCGTGTTTCGACTTGTTTGTTTCGGTAATAATTTATTTTATTAAATACATTTCAATCCCAAAACGAGACCCCTTGTTTTGAGCTTGTACGTATTATTACCCAAACAAAATTTAAAGTATTTCAAACACCTTGTTTATTAATTGAAATATTTTAATTGCTTGATGGGAATTTTTTTCTTTTTTTTTATTTTAATTATAAAATCAATTTCATGAATATCTCATCACTAAAAATAAATTTTATGTGGATAACATTTGTTTGCTGAAGATCTTTGATGCTTTTTTTTTCTTGAAAGTGTTTTGTTTTTACAAATTATTTTTCTGAAAACATAATTTACTTCAAATTTTTTTTGTTTGTTTCAAAAATTGTTTTATTGATTTTTTCGGTCATTTCCCAAAACAGAAAACCCGAGAGTTTTACAAATTCATCACCAAACGGACCTATTTATGTTCTTCAATACTTTTTATTCACTGTATTGTTTTCACTTTTTAGGAATGTCATTTTTAATATTTCTCTTTCACTTTTCCGTTTCCTTGAGAACCATTTCTCGTTTTGTAATTTGTCCAATTAAAGATGAATATTTTGAAAAATCTCAAGCAGGTAAATAAATTTTGTTATTTTTCACTTTAAGGGTAGAAATATTTGAATGAAAAAAAAATGTTTTGGAATTGAAAAAAAAAATTTTACTGTTTTTTGTTGGTTACTAATACTATTTAAAAACAAATCTAACAAGTGATAAAGGATCAATCTCTAAAAAATCAACAATGAAAAACAAGAAATTTAACGAAAAAAGACCCAAAACACTTGAATCATGATAAAATAATTTTTCAAACAAAATTGTTTCCAATTCTTTTATTCATAAATTGTTGACAATGAAAAAAGTTTGAAGTAATATCTTGACTAAAATAACCAAAAATCCGAAAGAAAAAAAATTTTTTCAAATTTAAAATCAATCGGTTTTCTTATCAAGAAGGGGAATAATGGACACAAAATAAATAAAAAATCAAGAGGATTGGGGTTTATTTAATCTATCTTTACAATCACACATAAAATATTTAACCTTATTTGAACCCTATTTCAAAATTTTAAAACTCTTTTAATAATCTGTGGAGTAAAGAAATAAAGATGTAAATATCTTCATCACTCTGAAGAAAAGGGGTCTGTTTTGTGAAATAATACAAAATTATAATAATAGAATTCAAAATTCTAATGATCTCAGAAAATCATTAATTTTTAAGATCAAGATAACCAAAGAAACCAAGAATATTTAGTAACATCGAATTATTTTTCACAAGAGTATTATATAATATGGTACTAGGTTATGACTTATGATTAAAATCTAATCATTGATATCATTGATGAAAAGGGTTGTATAATATATACAGTTAAATTATAACCAACAATGTAACCCTTTAATCGAATCATTAATTTACTTGTGATTTTTTTCTTTCTTTTTCAAAAAGAAAATATTTTTTTGAAGATCTATTTGTTGATTAAAAAATTTTTTTCAATTGAAAATAATGAATAAGATATTAAACCCCAATTCAAAATTTTTAACACACCAAAATTCGATTTGTGAAAAAAAAAACTTATTTAATCAATTCAAGAAGATTTACCCAAATAGAACCATCCACTAATTGAAATGTGAACACTTGTTTATAAATTACAATAGTCACAAAACAAAAAATAAATAATTATCAATACAAATAAATCAAGAGTGTGTTAAAAATTTTGGAGAGAGCAAAACAAAAAAATACATTGGTAAATTTGTTGAAATTCTATTAGGAAATATTGATCGATCAAAGGTTAGATACTACCAACTAATTTTATTTGAGTTCTTCTATTTGGTACAACTTGACTTTAACCTAATATCGATGGTTGAAAAAAATTTTGATCCAACGAAACAAATTACGTAATTCAAACAATGAAATGAAAACAAAAACTAAAAGATGAAAAAATGATTTTCATATTTTACAAAAATCAAAATTATCCAATTTCAATGAAATTGTATTATTGTGATTCTTTGGAACGTTTTAGCTGGGTGGAAAATTTTGAATTTTAGTTTAGTTATTATTAACTGTTAAATAGTGATGAATATTTAACTACTGTTTTTAGATTATGATACTATCAAGGGTTTATTATAAACCATTTTCCAGTCAAAGGTCTATCAGTTACCATATGAGCGAATTATATATATTCAAAGAGTTTGAAGAGATAGTAGACGAAATAATTTATTTTGGGTTATTTTAAAATTGAAATCATTTGTTTACATTTATGGTTTTTTTTTTTTTTATATTTTTTTTTATTACAAAATATTGAGTCACTATGTAAAGACTTGTTATTTTAATGTTTTTGAAACTTTTAAACCATTTTTGAAATTAGATTTATTTCTATCGCAATTGTCTTTGATCTTCATTTGAGACAACATAGAACATTGTTGTTTTTTTACCAATGGTGTTCCTTTTTCAATTAGAGATATCAAATATCAACCCAGTTGGTTTGGAAACTTGATTTCTAAATGAAAAGGATGTAAAATGATGTGAAAATTGTTAACTATTTATTATTCACATACTAGTATGCGTTCAAAAAGAACATTCTTGTTTTAACCTAATGTTCTATGAATTTTGGTTTTCAATTTTTAAGGAAAATATACAGCTAAACTAGATCCATTTAAAAAAGATATCATATATTCTTTGATTGTATTATTATACTTATTTCATTATTTATTCTTTAAAGGTCATTTATAAGAACTATTTGATATTTGAAAATAATGTAAATCACTTAGATGGAAGTTTTATTTAAATATATAAAATATCCAAATTTTCAATAAAACTGATTTTTGCCAAATAATTCTACGAATTAAACAAAAAAAAAAAAAATTAAACTTAGCTCAAAGGTAAAAGTTCAAGAATAGAGATGATCCAAGTCAACAGTGACTTTATGTAAATATCAAATCTTGATGTTGATATTGATTTTTAAATCAAAGAATATGAGAATAATAGAGTTCATACAGAAAAAAAAAATCCTAAAAGAGCCAATATCCAAGATATATTTCTGATATAAAAAATATAAAATTTCAGAACCCCAAATAACTCTAAATATCGAATAATTCCCTGAGAACTAAGTATTATTTGCTCTTAAATAAATATTTTTTATTTTGATCACATCGGAAGATTATTTTTCATATCTACTCATTTATGAATATATATATATTTCAATATTTAATTTATAAGTCTTATATTCTTTTATTTAATATTCTATATCAACACCAGAATTTGCCATTGAAAAAATTCTTAGTAGCCTTGGAAAAGCTGTATGTTCGTAAAAATGATAATATTCTAAAATACTTTAATAATATATTTTAGAAAATAAAATAACTAATAAATAATGTTATTTTTTCTTTTATAGATACATAACAATACTAAAGTTTGGTTTTATACAAAACCCTTTAAAATTTACAATATAATCTATTAAAAATTTAGTTATTTGTGAAGAAACTATTTATATTTATTTTTTGAAAAATTAAAATAAATTGCTAAGATTTGTTACCTATTCTATTATTAGTGTCATTAAAAAAAGATTTATTTTCTATTCTAATGTCTGAAATTAATTTAAAAAAAAAACAATTTAATATATCTAGTAAACTTTAAAAAATTTTTGAAGTTGAATTATGTTCAAGTATTTTTTATTATAAACGGGTATGGTAAAAAATTGTACCAAACTTGTACAAAACAAATGAAAATAATATTAAAAATAAATTAATTCTCTCATATTGAATAATTTATTAATAAAGATTTCTAATTTCAAATTAAATGTTTATTTAGATACAGTCAGTTTCACTTTTCAGGCACAAACTTTCAACGAAATTTAAGGCACAAAAAAAATCTCAAATTAAAGCACAAAATTCATATTCTAGTAAAATATTTTGTAAAAAAAAAAAAATTACAAATTTTGTGCTCAGATTTGAGATTTTTTTGTGCCTTAAATTTAGTTGAAAGTTTGTGCCTTAAAAGTGAAACTGACTGCATTATAGTTTTATATTTTGTTTTTTTTTTTCAAATTAAGAAAATTTTATAAATTTTATTGATAAAATAATTAAAATAGACAATCACAAATCCATTTAATTGAATTATTTTTAACATCTTTTATTAAAAATGATATAAGAACTAAAAAATACAGTCAGTTTCACTTTTAAGACATAAACTTTCAACGAAATTTAAGGCGCAAAAAAAAAATCTCAAATTAAGGCACAAAATTCAAATTCTAGTAAAATATTTTGTGAAAATTAAAAATCCAAAAAATTGTGCTTTAATTTGAGAATTTTTGTGCCTTAAATTTGGTTGAAAGTTTGTGCCTTAAAAGTGAAACTGACGGTACATAAAATTCATCAAACTCGCTTTCAATTGTAATTTTTTTAAAAAATATTTCTGAAATGTGAATTGAAAATATTAGTAAATACATAATTTATTAATTTTTTTTTTTTTTGAAAATATGTGCAACTTATAATTACCAATATAATTTCGAATAATCTTATGTTTCAATTTATGTGTGTACACAAAATGACACAAACACAGATCTTTTTAAAAAAACATTGTGAGGATGTCATTTTTATACCACTTGTCCCCCCTTTTTTTCTTTTATTGTTAATGATAGTTTTTTATTGGAATGGTTTAATTCCGGTGGTTGAACAATACTAAAAACTTTGATAGGAGGGGGGGGCTTTAAGGATTTTACACTTTTAATAAACCCTAGGATAAATTGACTAAATATTTTCAAAAGTATTCAATAGGTTTTCAAGAAAAAAACATTCCTTTATCAACCATAAAGAGGTTAAGGTCCCGTTTTTAGTGAATTTGTATGATTATTAATATTTAAGGTAAAAAAATTTGATATTTTTCAATTTAAAATTTTCAGATTTGAAACCCAAAGAAGAAAAGGTGTAAAAATCTTTTATTTTAGGAATATTTAGATATATTTATATATATATATATATATATATATATAACCTACCAAATATGAATTAAAAATTTGGAAACGCTGATTTATATTTTTTTATAGAAAAAATATAAAAAAATGATTATTCAAAAACCTTAAAAACTACTTTATAGTAATTTTTTGTTTATTTTTTTTTTTTGGATCATAAAGTCCTTTCTATTTTCCTTTGTTCCCAGAGTTTTTTTTTGTTTGGGTTGACTTGTAAATTTTCCTAATAATAGTCACAATAATAATAAATGAAGAGATCATATTATTGACAATTAGTGATTGTTTTGGTTTCTTTGCACCCATTCATTTAAGAATCCATGTTTGAATTTGACTATTATTTAGTTGTGGTACCATTCAAAACATCAAAAAAAAAAAAAAAAAGTTCTCTTTCAAGTGGTAAATTGTCCATTGTTGGCAGTCTAGATTGACAGTATAAAAGTTTTAGTATTATGAATAAATGCTTCTTTCAAATTTGAAAATATAATCCTGACCCTAATTTCTTTTTTTTCAACTCAATGAATTTAGAAAATAAAATGTTTTCATCCATTTTTTTTAGTTATCAAAAAAAAAATCATTTTATTGATTATATATAAAAAGACATTTATTTCTTAAATTAAAAGATAAAATATTGAAAAAGATCAAAAATAATTTATTATTAAGGTTTACAATCCCTGAAACTGGAAAAAAGATTATCTTGTATTGGGTGTGGCAACTTGTTATTTTGGTTCTTAGCTGATCGATCCACAACTAAGTTTGGATTGTATAGGTTGTTGAAAAATGCTATTTTTGTCATTTTATTTTTTTTTTTTCCGAAATCCAGATTGATGAGTCTAAGATTAATTAATTGAAAGATATTTAATTAGTAATTGAGTTTTTTGTTTTCTGTGTTGAAATTTTTATTTACGCTTTGTATTATTTGATGCTTGTAAAAAAATTTTTTTTATTTACTCATAATTCTGTAAAAGTAAAATGATAATTTCAATTGACAACCCAAAAATTAACACTTTCAATTCAATACCTTCCAATTAATTAATCTTAGACTCATCAATCTGGATTTCGGAAAAAAAAAAAATAAAATGACAAAAATAGCATGTTTCAACAACCTATACGATCCAAACTTAGTTGTGGATCGATCAGCTAAGAACCAAAATAACAAGTTGCCACACCCAATACAAGATAATCTTTTTTCCAGTTTCAGGGATTATAAACCTTAATCATTTACCTCATTAAAAAAATATTTTATTTTTAGTTTTTTTCATGAAAAAAAAGATTTATCTTCTTTTCCTGTTCAAAGAAAAAAGCAAAAATTTTCAATTTGATCTTTTCAAATCTAAAATATTCACAAATTATATACAATTACCAGAATTTTTCCTCCAACGTACCAATGTATTTAAAAATAATTGTAATATAACCAACATCGTTATCAAAAAAAATTATATTCTAAATTTACATATTTTGTTTAAGAATTTTTCAAATGTTGTGAATTTTAATTATCCCTGAAAACATCAAAAAAACAAAAAATAACAATATTTTGTTTTTCTTTTATTCACCAACTTTTAAATCATTTTTATTTCTTAATGTGTGATAATTAAACTCACTTTGAAATTAAAATATGAATAGTCCGTAAAGAAT
Organism: Anaeramoeba flamelloides; assembly: GCA_027625915.1. Classification (NCBI taxonomy): domain Eukaryota; family Anaeramoebidae; genus Anaeramoeba; species Anaeramoeba flamelloides. Next base: position 646,252 of record JANTQA010000032.1, on the reverse strand, counting down.
TTATAGGAATGAAAAAAATTACGAAGGTTTATAATACTCTTATTTTTCAATGAAACAATGAAAATTTTTAGTTTACATCCCAAAATATTTTTCTTGTTTATAAGTTAAAGAAGATCCAAAGATCTTTACAACACCATTTGGAAATGATACTTTAAGACAACAAATTAAACTTCCACGTTAACTCTAAGATAAAATTTTTCCTCTACTAATTTGATTGTAGCTGTTATAATTAATATTCATTTTGGAAATTGAAAATAAAATTTTTCATTTATTAATTGGAAAATAACAGTAATAGTATAACACTAACACTTTACTGATCTTGGTTTTTCGTTTTTAATTTTTAATACTACAATTCTATGATGTTTTGTGAAAGAGAATCAAAAAGAGACCCTAAAAAGTTCAGTGATCTTTTTTACTCATATCATCGTTTTTCAAAGAAGATTTTTGAGGTTAATGACTTACGAAAAAGTAAACATTATGAACTTTCTAAAGCCAGGACAAAAAAAAGATCTATAACCCCTAAAAACCAGATACCAGAATTTTTTTTCATAGTCCTTTCAAAGAAAAACTGAAAACAAAGAAAAAGATTTTTTTAATGATCCAAAAAATTACGTAATTATGAATTAGAATTTTCATAAAAGTGATAAACTCGTCTTTCTAAAGGTATCCACAACCCAAAAAACAATATGACAAAAATTTTTCCAAAAAACTCATTTATTTTTTTTGCTTTAAATTTTCTTGTATTGTAGATACTTTTTTGTTGGATCAACAATTCACACTCATTTCAAATGCCAAAAACACGTAAAAAAAAAAGTAAAAGACTTCCAGTTCGAACTAAGCATCTTCGTAAAAAATTAGCAGCAGTTGAACGTAGAAAAATCAGGAAAAAGTTAAATAAAATGCCACACAATTTAAGTATGGATCTTTTTGATTTCTTTTTTTTTTCTTGCTTACAAGAAACCCTAAATTTTGTTTTTTTCCTTTTTCGTTCTTGGTTCTCTTTTTCCAACTACAACTTGAACTTTCAAAAATAACTCTTCCTGAAAAAAAAAAAACAACAAACAAAATATTAATTATTCTTGATATTTCAAAGAGAGAAGAACAAACAAAAGCCTACACGAAATCCCAAATTTGTTTCCAAACAAAGAAAAGATCCTTTTACGATTAATTCAAAAAAGAGAAAGGGAAAAAGAAATCAAGAATGATGAAATTCTTCAAAGAAAATTAAAGCGACAAAAAGAAAAAGAGAGAGAACTCCAGGTATCCAAAGATAAAGAAGAAAAGAAGAAATTAAAACAACAAAAGTTAATTGAAAAAGAAAGAGAAGAGATCTTAAAAAAAAAAGAAGAAAAGAAAAAACAAAATAAGACAGCTATTGACGATCTTGCAAAAATAATTCTTTTTTCTGATATTGTTTTTGAAGTTCTTGACGCCCGTGATCCTATGGCATGTAGATGCCCTCAAATAGAAAAATATGTTATCGAAAATGGAAAAATATTAGTATTATTGCTCAACAAAATAGGTAATTATTTTAATTTATTCCAATTTTCTTATCAAAGACTTTAGTTTTTTTTTTTTTTTTTTAATATTAATTTCTTTTTAACACACCCAATTCTCAAAAATAATTGTAAAAATATTGTTAAATTTTGAGTCCAAACTTTGAAATGAATTACAAATTTTTATTCTCATAATCTTTAATTTTGTATAAATAATTTCTTGGCTATCTTCAGTTGTCATCAAAAAATTGAGATAAGAAAATCCTTATAAATCTCTGATAACAACCAAAATTGGTGCCCACATTGAATTTTGCAATTAAAAAGGTTTTATTCACAACTGTATCCCATTAAAAAAGAAAACGATGAATTATTGGAAAAACTCAAGTAAACTTCATAAAGCGAAAGCTGAATAGTTTTAACAACCCAGAGCTCAAACCATTCCAATTAAATTGATCAACCTTGTTATTGAAAATTTTTTAAAACTTTTGGTTTTTCATTTTTTGAAAGTGGCTTTACTATTTTCTTTAAATTTTCATCAAAAAAAAAAAATCCATTAAAATAATTAAAATTCCAAATCCATCAACAGTTTTACTTTACCCCTATCTCGTTCACAAAATCATTGTATTTAACCCAAAGGCAATTACAGCTAAAAAATTCATTTAATGTATGACTAATAGAACTAAGATTTTATATAAAAGGAGTTAAAAAGGGGTTGCTACATAACAAGGAAAAAATACAATTTTTTTTAGAAAAAAAACGAAACAAACCTTACAAAAAATGAAATGAGATGTTCAGTCTAAGTGTTTTGAAATCCGTTACTTCTTACTATGGAAATACTAACAACCTATCAAAAATAATTCATATCGAACGAATATAATGGTATTTTTTTAAAAAAACTGAAATTTTGAAAAAAACACAAAATTTAAGAATTTTAAAATTTCAAAACAAAATAAAGTTTAAAATGCTTTCAATAACATGTGTTTAATCACTCTTTGAATTAGAAATTACAAATTTATTCACTTCAAAATTCACCCTTTAACAGATTAATCGTTTTTAACACTAAATCCTTAACAAGAAAGTAAGAATTTTAAAAATTTTTGCATCAAAAATTATTTAATTTTATAAATTTATTTAAAACTCTTAAAGTGAACAAAATAATATTTTGAAAAAAAAAGTTGGAATATATTATATATATATATATATATATATATATTTATAACATAAACACAAAGAATATAATTTGATAAAAATATAACTGAGTCCCATGTAGGTGGTAAATTAGTTACCGTAAAGAGTTTCAAAGTTGTGTATAGTTAATAAGATTTCCAAGTTATTATTAATTCTTTTGAGAATTTATTGATTTTCTACTCAAAATAATAACTAAAAAAAAAATCTAAAGGACGGGTTTCTATTTTTTAAATTTACTTAGTGAACTCAAAAAATACGAGGCACACAAAATTATTCAAAGACAATTTAACTGAAAAAAAAAAAATTTTTTTTTGTTTGATCAATCCAAAACATATAAAATTTTTAGTAAAATCTTTGAATAATAAATATTATTTTTCAAGTATTTTAATAATAAAATCTATTGTATAATTAGGTAAAAAATAAAATTAATTTAAAAAATAATGAAATCAAAATTAAAAAAATAAATGTAATAAAGCCAAAAATATCATTTTTTGCTACAGGTAACATAATGTCTTGGAAAATTTTTATTGAAAAGTTATTCTTCTTTTTTATTCCCAATAATATTGATTTTACGAGTATATTTGAAAAGGTTAAAATTTAACCTTGTGTGATTTCAGTAACAATTAGATTTTTCAAACAAAAAACAAAATCCAAATAATTCCTTGTTATATGCCACTGGAACTATTATTGTTCATGGTTTCTTTTTTAATATTCTTTATATCGTAAAGCTCAAATTTATTATAAAACACGTTCTGGGTATTGATTAATTCTATTCTAACTAAATTTTTTTGAAAAGAGTATCAAAATTTTAATACAACACATGCGCTGATAAAGAGTGATAATATCAAAAGACAATTCTCATTCTTTATTTTTTATTTTTTTTTCTTTAGAATCAATAAATGTTATTATTGATAATGGTTGATTTTAATACTCCAAAAATCTCAAAATTAAAAGAAATAAAAATTCAATTATTCAACAAAATTATTCAGATCCTTAAAAAAATCAAAACTATCATGAACAAAAAATTTAAATACAAGTATTCATTTTAAAATTATATAAAAAAAATAATGTGTTTAATTAATAGCAAAATAATACAGTTATTTTCAAAAATTGAAAATCAAAAATTTTAAAAATTTCAATAAAAATGTTTAACAATTTTTATAAAATAATTTGTTTATTAAATTTTTAATATTTGTTTTTATTTTTTTTCAAAAATTTTATCCAATTAATTAAATAATTATTTTAATTTTATTTTATTAAAAAAAAAAATTCTTACAAATTTATTAAAATGTTAATTTTTATAATTATTATTATTTTATCCCCCCCCCCCATATTATAGATCTTGTACCAAGAGAAATTGTTCAAAAATGGGTTGATTATTTTAGAAAAGATTTTTTAACATTTGAAATAAAATGTGATTTAACAACACAAAGGCAACATTTTGGATTTGAAAATTTATTAGAGTTTGTTTCAAAGGTTGGAGAAGTTAAAAGAAAAAACGATAAAGAAGAAATAGCAAAATTTTCATTCATTGGATTTCCCAATACCGGTAAAAGAACGATACTTAATGTATTAAAACGATCAAGAAGATTGTTCAAAGATCCTAATTCAATTTTAATTGAATTTCAAGGAATTATCCAACCATTAAAAAACAATTTCTTATTAAGAAACAAAACAGTAATTGTCAAAATGTCCAAACCAAAAATTCCCGTTGGCCGCATATTGTCAAGGGTTGATAAAAGAAGTGCACAAGAATATTTTAAAATCCCAAGTTTTGAAAACCGTCAACAATTTTTACTCTTGCTTGCTCAAAAACAAAAAATGTTCCAAAAGGGCAATGCTGATCAAAATCGAGCAGCCAAATCATTATTGATTGGGTTTCATAAATCATCGGTACGCTTTTATACGGTGCCCCCCTCAGAATTAGACCAAGAAGAAACATCAAAGGAAAATTCCAAATATTATAGACAATATTTAGGAAAATGGTTAAAAAAATACGGTCTGTATGAATTATTGGGTAAACAATCCAATGAAAAATTTTTGAAATTTAGACAATTGTGTGAATGGGTTTCTGCTTTAAAACTCAAAGCTGGTAAGGTTGCTGAGACTTCAATAAACGCTTCTCAATTAGAAGAATATAAAAAGCAATTTCTTGAAGTACAATCAAAAATTGAAGAGGAACAAGAGGATGGAAAGAAGAAAGAAAAGGAAACCGAAAAGGAGCAAAAAAATGAAAATGAAATCGAAATTGAAGATCCAAAAAAAAAGAAAGAAAACTTAACAAAAAATGGGAAAAAAAAGAGAAAGAGAAGCAAAAATAAAAAAAAGCATAAAAAAAGGAATAGAAAAATATAATTTCAAAAGTTCATTATATATATATATATTTAGAATTATAAATCAATTTTTACAAATAAATAGAAATATTTTAAATCATAATTTTAATTTTTTTATTTCATTTTATTTTTTTCGTTGTGACAAGCTGAATTGTTTATTTTAGATTGTAAATTAATTTTGCTAAGATATGTATTAAACTGGTTTTAAAAGATTAAAATTACTTATAAACTCAAATTCGGAATTTACAATGGGTTTTAAAGATTTTGCTCAATTATTTTTCAAAAATTTTCGAAATACTTTTCAAAATTTTTATTAAATTTATTATTCAACGAAGAAAAATTTCGTTCATATGATTTTGGTTTCTTACAATAAAGTGAAAAAAGATTAAAAAATGTTATTGGTTAAAGTATTTAATATGTTATTTTATTTCTTTAAAGATTTAAAAAATTCAGATCAAAAAGTAAAACGAATTTAAGGATTAGTTTTTCATATTAACACAAAAAAATATAATAACATCTTAATAGTTTTATTCACTTACTTACAGATTTTGAAAATGCCAAGTGTAAAAAAAATTGGAGTGGCTAAGAAAGTCAGTAATGATAATTTTTTCAGAAAGATCAATTTTTTTTTCATTTTTCTCTGAAAAAGAAAATTGTTTAATTATATTTTATTTCTTATATTATAAAAATATTTATTTTTTTTACCCTAGTTCTTGCTTATTCCATTAGTATCGCACCAAGAGATAGTATTTTTGTAATAAATATTAATAATATGATCTTTAAGATCATTCTATTGTTTAACGAGGGCATTAGTTATTTAATAATAAGCAATAGAAAAATTTGTTAATTTTGTAATAATTAAAATAAATAAAATACATTACAGAAAAATTTTTAACTTTTTTTCTGCCAAAATTGTAATAAATATAAAATTATGGGGAAAATGAAATGTATTTCTTTTAGTTTAAATTAAAAATGTAATATGTAGAATTTTCTAAAACATCAATTGAAGTATACAAAAAAAATTGTAAAAAAAATATTATGAAAAAAAAAAAATGTATAAAATTTTATATAATATTTTGGTATTAAATAAATAAAAATTTATTAACCAAGGACCTTATTAACTCTAAATACAAATAAAAATTAATTTTACGATTTTTAAATAAATTTCTAGATTATAAAACAGTGCACTGTATATGTTCCAATTTAGTAGGATAAGCTGAAAATTAAAATATATTCTTATTTGGGGTTATTTGTATTAGTTTTACCAATAATTAAATCTTGATTAAAATTAACTGCATAAAGGGTCCCCAATAGATATAAGAAAGATAATTTATAAAAATGAATTCTCATGAAAATAGTGTTATTTTTAATAAAATTAAATAGTTTGTACTCAAAGTTAAGTAATATTTTTAAGAGATATTTAAATTTATCCAAAATTAATGAAGTGTACAATTATCACAAACAAATTTATTAGAAGATAATATCAATATAAATAATAAATAATCAATGGTTAATATCTGAAAGAATTATTATTTTAAAATTAATAATTATAATAAATAAATAAAAACAAATAAAGTTTAAAAAGTGATAAAAATTCACAAACACTAATAATAAAAGAAAAAATAAAAAAAAAATAAAGAAAAATTTGCCCTATTTCCATGTATTTTGCAATTTTATGTAATTGGGGATCATTGATTTCATAATTTATTTATTTCAAAGGAGGGAATAATTATTATTTTTCACAAATATGGGAATGGACCAAAACAATTGAGAGATGCAAAAAGAAAAGAATCAAAGATTTTTTTTCCACCATATCAAGTTTTTAAATATCAATAAACTTTATAAATTAAATAATAACTTGTTGAAAAATAATCAGTTTTTTAGTTGGTCATTTTGTTTTAATTTAAGAATATAAAATATTGTTTTTTTTATTTTAATCCTTACCAATTATGTCGCCAAGATTTCACAAATTACATCCCAGTACTAGCAACAGTAGTCGTCATATCAGACAGTGTATATAGTAACCCTTTGTGATTTATTGAAATCCAATTTGTACTTAAATCACCACTATTTGAAAAAATTTATATTTTCTCACCTCTTTCTTCTATAACATGATTTTTTTCCATTTAACCCAAAACATTTAGCTCAAATAAAAAAAGTAAACGTAAATGAAAAATAAGAAACTTTTATTTTAAAAATTTCACCAGATCAAAAATCTTTCAAACAAACAACTTCTCCATATGAATCTACAAAGATCCCTATTAATAAGGTGAGAAGAGTTGAGTGATATTGCATGTGATTTGCCAAAGATCTGAAATTCCCATCTCGAATAAGATCTCAATTCCAAAAAAGTAAAATGAAAAAATATCATCAAAAAAATTAAATATTAATAGGAAGGCTCTCAAAAAACGAATAAAATAAAAAAATGTTCAAAAAAAAAAAGAGAAATTAATCAAAATTAAAACAAGAAGATAAATCAATGTTTTATTAGTTGATAGAATTAAAAGAAAAAAGGGTACTGATCGATCATAACATCGGAAATATTTCCATTTTTAAATTATATTTAATTAAATAGATAGTTAGATCTTTATTGTTGTTATTTAAAAAAGATTTGTTTTGAATAAAAAAAAAAAAAAAAAAATTCTTTATTTCTAAATTATTATTAATGATTAGGGACGAAAGACAGAATTATTCTGTTTTACCATCGTTTAACAGTCTTTTGTTGTTTGAAAGTTCGTCCAGACATTGTTTTCTTTTCTTTGTTTTCAATTTGTGGTCTTGCTCTGTTTAAGACTTTATAAAATTCGTTTACTCTTGCTCTCATTCGTTGATGAAGATAAGCTTTACAGCATTTTAAGTGGTAATGGATATAATCACGAAGAGAAGGAATTAAATCGACAGAGGTTCCTCTTTTTCTTGTATCAAAATGTCTTTCAAAGAGAACAACTGACAAATAAGCAACATCGTCTCTTTCTTTCAGTTGAAATTCTTCAATTTCTTGTGGTGGTACTTTGGAGTAAGTAACATATGGCGCATTTCGAACTTTTTTGGCTTGACTTGCAAATTCCTTTAAATTAAGAGTGGTTTTTGTTTGAGAGAATCAGAAAGATTCAAAAATAAAAAAAGTATCCCATAAATTTTTTGTTTTTTGGGAAAAAAAATTTACAATTAAAAAAAAAAGGAAAAAAAAAGAAAATATCATAAACATTTAGCATGTATGAAGGAAGGTTTTGGTTTTTAAAAAAAAGTCTTAATTTTGAAAAATTTCTTTTGAATTTTCCGAGAAATTTACTTTGGATTAAGATTTGTACATAAAACAAAAAAAAAAAGTAAAAACAAATTTTTAAAAGAAAAAAAAAAAAAAAAAAAAAAAAATAAAAGTAAAAAAGAAAAAATAGATTTTTTTTTTAGATTTAAAGTTTTTTACTTACTTTTAAGAAAACTTGTCCAAAAACTTGATCGTCTTTGTCTTTAAACAAAATAGAAAACACAACCGTGACTTTGTCTGTCGAAGGTTTCAAGAAAATTGATTCTTCGGATCTGTATTCAAATTTGGCTGTTTGATCGCCAAGATCTTCGCCTCTTGAGACTGCTTCAAAGACAAAAAGGAAAGGAGCACCAATAATGTTTCTTCTTAAGAGTGCAACGTCTTTGATGATTTTGGCAGCATCAGATTTCTTTTCTTCGAGATCGATTCTTAAAGAAAAGTCATAACCTTCTTCAGGATCGACAATCAAGTCGCCATAGATACGGGTTAGAATGTCTTGTGCTCCAAAATTAAGAAGTTCTTCAAAGATTCTAATGGAGACAGAAACATAGACAACATTTGTTTCTTCTCGAAGTGTTAGGATATGATAGGTAACACCATCAAAGTCAGCAATTACAATGTCACATGGGATACGTTCGTTTTGACTTTTTTGTGTTTTGTGTTTTTGTGGAGATTAGTTAGTTTGAATTTTTGTTTTTTTTTGATTATTTTTAAAAAATAATTTTCAATTAAAGAAGGAACCCAGATTTAAATTTATTTTTTTGGAAATGATTAAGAACAAAATTAGAGGACAGAAAAAAGGAGAAAAAAAAAAAGAGTTTATTTTTTCATCTTTTTTTTTTTTTATTGTTGTTTTTGTTTGGCAAAGAAAAAAAGTATTTTTGTTTGTAGTTTTTGTTTTTTGTGAAAAAGAAAAGAGTTTACGATTTAAATCTTTTTGTTAAAACGTCTCTAAGGATTCTGTTTTCTGGTGAAATAATAATCATTTTTTGTTAATTGGATCTTTTTTAAAAAATGAAAAAAATTCTTAAGGGACAATTTTCTTTTTGCCTTAAAGTTGATTTAATAAGTCTAAATTTAACGAGTTTTCTGGTTTTAACTTTAAAAATGAATTTCCGAAATTAGTATTTGAAATTTTAATAGGATCGATTTTCACTTGATTGTCTTTTTTGTATTCTTCAGAATCCTAATTTCGTTTAGGACTCTGAGAGACAATGATGCTACAATGAATCTTAGAAAAAGGATCTGAAAAAACAATAAACAAAGATTTGAAATTTCAATATTATTCCTTTGAAAACTGTTTTAAAAAGAAAAAGAGGAAAATGAAGTGAAAATTTTGTTTAATTTATTATTCACATTGTTGTTGAATAAAAATGTTTGTTTCGTCAAAATTTTCACACTTATTCTTCATTATCTGTTGGATCGAAGGGTTTTAAAGACAGCTATTCATGTGAAAAGAAAAATACCCCCCCCCCCCCCAAAGTAAACTATCTTTCATAATAATTGTCCCATTAAAAATCAAAATTTAAATAAAAATATTTTTAATAATTGAAGTTATCTATTATAATATAAAAATTTAGATTTTAATATTCAATACTATACTCAAGAGATATTTATTTTTTGTCTAAAAATAAAAGAAAGAAAAATAAAAAAAACTTTTAAAAAAAAATTGGGTATTTATTTTGAAAAAAGCATTACATGAAAAATAGACAATTTAAAAAAGTAAAAAAACCCATTTATCGATTCTCCTTCTATTTGAATATCTAAATCTAATCTCTTTTTCATATTTTAAATCAAATTTTTCATTAATTCATCTGTTACTTGTTTCAAATTTTTCATTTTCATTTTCCATTTTAACAAAACACTTTTGAAAAAATGATTTATTTGCAAACTTTTCATTGTGAGAGGAAAAACTTCAAAACAACACAAAAGCAATTCATTATTCAAATGTAAGGTAGACCATTTATTATGAAATTTAGTTTAAAATTTTTTCAATACGTATGAAATTTTCTGTTGGCTTGTGTTTAACATAAAAAAGATAGAAAAAAAATTCAGCTTTAAATCTTTTTTTAATTCTGGAATAAGTCTTTCAATTTTAATTTTTTATCTAGTTGAAATAGAAAATGAAAAAATTACCAGCAAATAAATAGAGACCCAAAATTTATAATTTATTATGAATCTCAAAGAAATGAATTTGAGGCAATTTCTAAAGGAATAGTATTTTAATGATAAAAATTGATTTTTTATTAAAAATTTGTTTGAAGTTTGGTTAAATCAAATTTTTGAAATATAATTTAAATAGTAAATAGGAATTGCCATGAAAATTCGTTGAAATTTTTATTTATAAATTTTAGGAACAAAACAAAACATATAAACAAATGAAAATGAAAAGATAAAAAGAAATTACAAGAGACTGTTTTAATTTAATAATTTTTTCATTTGAGAATAGAAATAAGTCCAATACAAAAACAAAAAAAAAAAAAAAAAAAAACATATAAATAGAGAAAGTTTGATTCTCATTGAAGTAATTAAAATAGTTCTAGAAACAGAAAACTCAATCTTTAAGGCAGAAACTTTCAACAGAATTTAAAGTACAATAAAATCTCAAATTAAAGCTCAAAATTCAAATTCTAGTAAAATAATTTGTGTAAAAAAAAATTCCAAATTTTATACTTTAATTTGAGATTTTTTTGTTCCATAAATCCTGTTGAAAGTGTTGTCTTAAAAAGGGAACCAGCTTTATTTAATCATAATATTTATCGATTAACACAGTTAATTTACATTATTCAGCCCTTAAAAAAACTATTTCAAAAGATAAACACATTTATAAAGTAAATAAACAACTAATAAAAGCAATTTAATAAGATTAAACTTGTTGATTTTTTTAAAATAATTTCATAATAGAATTTTTGAAAAATTGTAAAAAAAAAAAAACAGTTTGTCAAAACAAAAAATATTAAAAAAAAACAAAATTATTAAATACAGTTATGATAAGTTAATAATGAAAAATATTTTGGAAATAATTTTGAGATAATTGGATAATTCAATTAATTGGAGGGGGAGGGTGTGTGTGTGTGTGTGTGTGTGTGTGTGTGTGTGTGTGTGTGTGTGTGTGTGTGTGTGTGTGTGTGTGTGTGTGTGTGTGTGTGTGTGTGTGTGTGTGTGTGTGTGTGTGTGTGTGTGTGTGTGTGTGTGGATATATAGATATTGCCAATGAGTTATAAAGGAATTTTATTTAATCATTTAAACACTGGAAAATTAATATGGGGATTATCATTAAAACTACTTATTTGGGTGAATTCTAAAAGTACTGAAAACCTCGAGTTTTACTATAAAAAACTATGTAGGAATAAACATTTTAATTAATCTGTATATTATTAAAATCGTTAAAACTAATCAATTGGTTTATTTTTAATAGGGTAAAATTAAATAATTTAAAATTTTAATTCACTTTTGAACCATTTTTTAGGATATTTGGATCAAAAATATTATCTATCTATTTTTCAACAAATAATTTACTGAAATGACAATTAAAGTCTCATGGTACCTCTAGAAAAAGCATCCTTTTGTAATTGTTTTTTCTTATTCCAAAATTTAATACTGATATTTAAATAATAGATGAAAAAAATCATTTCATTTAATTTTTTTTTTTTCAAAAAGAGATAGAAATTGCAAAATAATTCTTGAAAACTATGGGTAAAAAGGTAAAAAGGGAAAATGAACTCAAAAATATCCCCTGTTTATTACACAAATACCACTATAGTAGAAATTAAATATAAACCGAGAATTCATTTTGAAATTCAACCAACTACTCACAACTAGAAATATCCTTATCTAAAAATCACTTAAACCAAAACTCTCATAAGAAATTTTTTAGAAAAAACCAATTTACCCTTTTGGAAAAAAAGTGAAACAATTTTTTCATTGGGAACCTTACTGAAAATGAAAATTAAAATCAATAAAAAGAAGAAACCAATTAACTTCAAATAATATCCATTATATTATTTTCAATCAACCCAACAAATACAATTTAAACAAACTTGATTTATCGAAATTTTTGGTGTGGTTTTGGAGATCCCAAAAATAATCAATTTTTCCAACAAATTTTTAATAAGTGATCAATCAAAGAAAAGCCACATACAAAAAGATAGTATTAAAAAAACTTTTATTGTGCTGAATCCCTCATTTTGTCTTTATTTATTTATTTATTTATTCTTTTTTTAATTGATCTTAATTTGAATTTTCAGTAATGTTCCCAACTAAAAACCGTGCTTCACTCTTTTTCCACAATGGTTATTTATATTTTTTTTTAAAAATAAATTATCCAAAAATATGATCTCAAAGTTTAATAAAAAATCTTAATAAAATCTAACAACAAATATCAATGCAAATTGGTTTACCAGGATCTTTGTTTTTTTTTTAACTACTAATTAGTAAAATATTTTGGTACATGTTAGTGAATTTTTCCTTTACTCTTTTAACAATAGCCGGATGATAATCTAATTTTTTAAACCGTTAAAAGGATTCTTGAAAGAATTCAGCAACTTAACAATTCTTTAATGTAATAGCCTACCTTAGGGACAATTTCTGATTTACACAGAAAGTACAAATTGAGTTAGTTTCTTCAATTTTAAAAACATCCAAAAAAGATAAAGATAAGATCGATATTTAAAAAGTATTTTGAACAACAACCTTTTTTAGAATTATTTACTAAGGACTAAGTCTGACTACAATAATTTCGATTGGATATTTCAGATAAAATAAGTTCAAAAATTATCATTAAAGATCAGATTAGTTTTTAATATTTTGATTAAAAAACAAAAAAAAGTTTATCATAAAAATTACTTTTACTGATTTTTTACCAATTTATCTTAACTATCCGTAACACCAAAAAAAATAAGAAGGGATAATGGAAAACAAATTTAATTAAGTATTTATTTCTGTATATCAAGATTCTTGAAGAAAATTTGAAAGCAAAATAAATACTTTTAAATTCTCAATTTATATTTGCAAAATATTTTAAAGTAGTATTACTTCTTGAGTAAAAATTAAAAACTCTTCTATTATAATTTCTTTGAGTTTTAAACCAAATTCCTAGAGCTATGAAATATTTGAAAATAAGAACGAAAACCTAGTAAAAACACGACAAAGGTGGAGCTCAAGAGCATCCATTACTATAGTGTAAGAATTACCTTAACAGATTCTTGTTGTTCCATTTTCAAAGACTTAATATACTTCTTAATCAATTATCATCAAATAATTGATTCATTTTTTTCTTTTTTGAGATTTATTTAACTTTTTTTTTATTAATTTTTCAAAAATCTCAAAAATCTTGAAACACAAGCGACACTTCAAAAAAGAAACTCTTCTTTTCGATCCAATTGAAAACTCACCAATATTTCAACTTCTTTTTTTTATTATAAATTGCCTCTTTAAATGAACAATCCACTAGTTTCTCAATTCTCGAATAATCCAAACTCACAACAACCACTAAATTTTTATCAAACTCTTTCAACACAAAATTCAAAAATACCCACAACAGCGTAAGATCTCTTTTCAAAAAATAACAAAACAAACACCAAATAAAAAAATAAAAAAAAATTACAAAAAAAAAACAAAAGAACATCGAGGAAAACAATTTTTTTTTTATTGGAATTTCTTTTTAAATAACGAACTTCAACCAATCCTCCTAAGAAAACTTTTTTTTATTTTCGCAATTGTTTCACTTCTTTAGTAATTATTTAAATAACCAAGACAATCCAAATAAAGATTTTCAACAAGGAAATGAAGAAGCAATTTCATCACAAAACCCTAACCTTCTTATCAAGGACAATAACAATATTTTGTTTACTGGAAGTTACAATCCAACAAATAGTAACAATCAAATTCAAAACCCAAATCAGATAAATCATTTAAGTGATCTAAAAGAAAAAACTAATGAATCATTTTTGCCAATGTTTAGTCTATCGTCAAATGAAAAAACAAACACTAACTCAAAAAGTAATAGTTATACAAATACTTTGACATCCCAAAACAGATTAAACAATGACCAAAATATAACTCAAGATTTTATAAGTAACATGGAAGGATCATTTATTGATTTATTTGAATTTAATATGGATATGGAAAATGTAATAGATAAAGAAAAAGATCCAAATAATATCAATAAACAACAAAAACAACAACAACAGCAGCAGCAGCAGCAGCAACAGCAACAGCAACAACAACAACAACAAGATAATAAAATTGATTTTAATAACACATATTCACAAATAAATAATAATTTTGAATTTGGATCAAATTTAGATAACGGCTTTGTAACTGGCACCAAAAAAAAAAACACTTCAATATCAAATTACCAAATTCATTCTAAAAAAAAGATGAATAATAAACTCAAAAGGGTTCCAAAAACAGAATTAAACTCAACAAGTAAATTGAATTCAAAAAATGAATTAGGATCTGCTTTGAAAATAAATGAAAAATTGCAAAAAAAAAAAGAAACTGTGAATAAAAAGGGAACCCGAAGGAGTAATAAAAATAAAACTGTGAAAGAAAAAACAAAAAAGCCCCGAAAGGAATCCAAAATAAGATTAAAAAATGATATCAAAATTGAAAAAAAGAAAAGAAAAGAACCAAAAATAAGATTAAAAAAAGATGCGAAATCAAAAAAGAAAAAAGAAAAAAAAGAGAAGAAAATTAATCCAGATCCCGACAATCTTAAACCAAAAAAAAAAACAAAAAAAAAATCCAAATCAAAGAAAAAAACAAAGAAAGAATCCAAGAAAAAATCCAAGAAAAAATCAAAAAAGAAATCAAAAAAGAAATCAAAATCTAAATCAAAATCCCAGAAAAAAAAAAAAAAGGAAAAGCATCAAAAAAAAACAGTTCCAAAACAAAAATCACATGATCAAGAAAAAAATATTGCAATTTCCTCAAAATCAAAAGAAAAACAACAACCAATAATCAAAAAAGAAATTTATAAAGTTTCTCCAAAAAATGATTATAATAAGAAATACGTGGCGACCACTGCCACACCAACCACCACCACAACCATAACTGGCAATAGCAACAACATTA
Source organism: Anaeramoeba flamelloides (assembly GCA_027625915.1). Classification (NCBI taxonomy): domain Eukaryota; family Anaeramoebidae; genus Anaeramoeba; species Anaeramoeba flamelloides. The sequence continues at coordinate 630,890 of JANTQA010000032.1, read as the reverse complement.
AAAATAATAATTTGAAAAGAGAAACAGCTAATAGTAATTTTAAAATTCGAAAACAAAATAATTCTAATTTTAAAACAAAATCAACATTTACAAGTAATAATAATAATAACACTGATGAATTTGAAGTTAATAATAACTCTCAAAATTACAATAACCCATTTTTAACTTTTACACAATCTGGGCAAATCGAAACAAATATAATTAATGAAGAAAAAATTGAAACGGATCTAAAAAACTTAAAAATTAAAAAAGTATATCAGACAAAGTCGTATCAACAACAAAGCAACTTGAATGCAATTCTAGTTCAACAAATTAAAAAGAAAAGCCAAGATCAAACGGGCAAAGAAAAATTGAAAAAACTCGAAAGGGATACAAAGACATTAGTAAAAATTTTAAAAGCACATCAAAATTCGATTTGGAAACAAGACGTTCAGCCAAAATGGCCGGAGCCACGGAAACCGCTCCAAATAATAGACACAATTACTTTTGAAATTTATTCGATGGCCATAGATTTTCGACAAGAAAGGAGATGGAAAATTGCATTAGCAAAAATTCTAGTGTACCAGGCGGCACTTGTGTACAATCAAAGGCACAGCCAAACGCCAAGACCTTTAACAAGATCAATTCGAAATAATCTTTCAGTGGGAGAAGAAATCGAGAATGGGCTTGAAAATAACCTCTCTTCCCGCGAGAATAAAAATTATGGAATGGGAAGAGAAAGTGGTGGTAGATGGAATTTAAGGGGAGGAAGGGCAGTTAAGAATAAACAAAAGCAAATATTTTCTGCACAACAGAGCCAAGATTTCATTAATGACGATACCGAAGAAGACGATCAAAAGGAAAAATTTAAAAACCAAGAGAGAAAAAATATTCAAAAAAAAAAAAAAAAAAAAAAAAGGATTTTGAGAATATCATTGATGACGATGATGATGATGATGACTTTTTTGAAGATGGTGATGAAGACTTCAAAGTAGACGAAGATGATTTAGATGAAGATGATTACGATCTCGGGATTATTGATGAAGATTTGGATGACGAAGATCCAAACTCAAATTCAAATGAAAATTCTGATTATTATCAAAAGAATATCTATCCAAAAAAGAAAAGAGAAAGAGGAAGAGAAAGAGGAAGAGGAAGAAAGGCGAGGAATAAAAATAGGGTATCTGGGGTTATTGGTAATGATAACAATAAAGTATCCAATTTTAGAAAAAATGGTAGTGAATTGGCAATGGAAATTAATATTCCGTTTGTAAATAGAAATGAGCATGAATGCAAATTTATGAAAAGTCCACATACCATTTTATTTTATTATTTCCCCAATGAAACCTTCCCAGAACAATTAAAAATAATTAAAGAAAGACAACAAACAATAACAGTTTCTTCATTATTTCATGATTTTAAACAAAACCTTTTAAATAAAAACTTGCAATTATTTAATTCTTTTAATAATAATAATAATACTAATAATAATCAATCATCAATTAAAGATATTAGTAAGGAAATTTATAATGAAAAGAAACTTATTAATCAAATTCGAATCGAAAATTACAATAATAAAAAACAACAACAACAACAACAACAAAAACAAATAATAGATATCAAAAACAAATCCCTCGAAAATCCCTCTATAGGAAATCAAAAACAATTAAATTCAAAACATAATAAAGAAAAGAAATTAAATAACAACCAAAAGGAACAAAAATTAAAAGTGAATAATAAAAAAAATAATTTGGAAAGTAACAATTTACAACCAGAAAATAACAAGAACCAAATACAAACAAAAAATGTAAATAAAATTGAAATGAAAGAAAGTGTCACTAATAAAAATAATAAAATTGATTCATCAAAAAATAAGGAATTGTTGAAATGGGTTGATACATATGTAGAAAAACAAAAAAATTTAAATAATTTGGAAAAAAAATATTTAAATAATTTGGAATCAGTTTTTGGTTCTAATCAAAATTTAATGACCTTTTCTTTAAATCAATATAATTTTAGATCATCAACAAAAAGAGATAAAATAGATATAATTGATCAATTTCAATTTAAATCTCAAAATTATTTTGAAGAAGATGAGGAAGAAAAAAAGATCAAAAAAAGGAATAAAAAAAAAAAAAAAAGAAAAGAAAAAGAAGAACAAAAATTGAATAAACAAAATCTTTTCCAATTTAAAAAGCAAATTGAGAATTGGGAATTAACATCGGATTTAATTGAAATTTTAACACAATCTTATCAACAAAAATATTCAAAATTGAAGAAAAGCAATATGAAACAATTTAAAGACATGCCATTTGAATACAACGACAACGAATGGATCAATAAATTACAAAACAGCAAGGCAAAGGACACCTCGTCTGTTATAAAAGCAAATCCAACGGGGCCATTGTCCACTTTTGGTCACCATCAAAAGCACCACCAGCAGCAACCGGGCCATTCAAAATTAAATTCAAAATATTTTTTTTCTTTACAACCTTTAATGATGGAGTTCCATTTAAGAATTTGGTTTTTATGTAAAGATTTTGTCAATCTTACTGTAAAGACGGTGTCGACGCCTTTGAATAAACTATTTAAAAAAACAAACAAAAAAACTGCTAATAATAATAATACTGAGACGAATAATAATAGTAGTAGTAGTAATAATAATAAGGTCGTTGAAATTGAACCCGAAACGCCTACTCTTTCTTCATTATTATCAAATCCTGAAGATTTAAGAAATCCACATTTATTAAAATTTTATTTGACAATTTTTTTTGTTAAGCATTGTCCAAAATTAAAAAAACAAATTATTGAAACCTCAAAAAAAAAGCATTTAAGTCAAAAAGGGCAAGTTGAGCAAATACATAATCTAATCCAATCATATGGATTTGAAGAAAAGGTGATTCACCAATTAAATTTACAAAGACAAATATTATTGCGCACATTTCCCTCAGTGTCTTCGATGACGAATGCTTCAAACAATTCTAATAATCAGAGCCAGAACCAGAACCAAAACCAAAACCAGAACCAGAATCAGAACCAGAATCCAAACACCAACAAACAGGAGTATGGTTCTCTTTCCCAAAATAACACTTATGCAAATAGTTCCAAAATTAATATCAGATCCCAAACAAAAAAAAAATCTCAACAAATTAATAATTCTACAAATTCTAAAAGAGCCAATATTAATAAAAGAAAAAATCACAAAGCTGCTAAAATTAAAAAAATTACAGTGCCCTCAAATAAAAAAATTAAATCAGAACAAAATAATTCTTCGAGAAAAAGAACTTATAATAAAAGTCAAAAAAATAAAGTGCAAGAAAAGGAGATAAAAAACAATTTGAAAAAAAGAAAACCTAATAGAAAAAAAAACCCTCAAAATTAATTATTAGTAAAATTAATTTTTTTGAGTTTTTTTTTTTTTATTTATATTTATTTTACCCCTTGTTTTGGTTTTTATTTTATTTTGCCTTTTATTTGAAAAAAAAATAAATAAATGTTATTTTTTAAATTATTAAAAAAAAAAAAAAAAATTAATCTCGTTTACGACTCTCCATAAAAAAAAAGCATATTTTTTATATAACGGAGTTTTATGAGATTTTAAAAATAAATAAAAATTAAATTTATTTTGTTATTTTTACTATTTTAAGAGAAAATTTTTAATAAAAAAATTTTTTCAAATATACATTTTTGGTTTCAATTTTTTATATTTATACAAAAATCTATTGATTGGTTTGTGAATTTTTTTCAAAAATAAATTTTAAATGGGATTAATAAAAAAAAAATAGTATTTCAAAAGAGAGTTACTTTTATTTTAATTATTCATCTTCTTTTATTCTGGTGGTTGGTAAATCTCTGGTCACGATATATATATAATGAATATATTTATTTGAAACCTAACCAAAGGGTTTCTTTTATGCGAATTATATTAAATTTTCACATATATTTTACTGTTCTCTAATTTTACACTCTTTTAATATTTTTTGATATATTTCGATATATATAAACTATTTTTCAGTCAAAGGGGCCCAGTTGTAATGGTATAATACACGTGTTTAAAGGGTTTGCATAGATATTAGAAGAAAAATTTTATTTTGGAAATTTTCAAAATTGAAATCATTTTTTCACATTTTTACACATTTTTGTTTTTTTTTTTCGATTTTTTTTTTAAAAACTTCATTCAGTTTGTAAAAAAAAATTTATTGCAAGATCAATAGTCACTTGGTAAAAATATGTTATTCTAATGTCATTGAAACCATGTAAAGATTGCTGAGAAATCTATTGATTTCTATTGCAATTCTATTCGATCTTTGATCTTGATATTTGTTTAATAAATGTGAAAAATTTTCACTTCATTTTCATTTCCTTTTTCAAATAGAGACCACAAATACCAAAAAACTTTGTTTGTGGGCTTGGTTTCTAAAAGAAAAGTATGGAAAATGAAGTGAAAAATATTTCCTATTTATTATTCAAATACCAGTAGAAGTTCAAAACGAACATTGTTGTTTTTCTCAATAGGGACCTAAGAATTTGAGTTTTTCAATTTTTAAGAAAAGCTATTGATTAATTAGTTTTCTTTCAGACATGTATCAACAATTCTTGCAAGGATATATATTTTTTATATAATCCCTCTCATAAATAAACATATATCAACAATTCTTTGAGGTGTATTATTCTCTTTATTTCTTATTTGTTCTTCAAAGGTCAATTATATAAAATAATTGATATTTGAAAAAAATGTTGGGCCCTTTTGACTGAAACAGAGTTTATATATATATATATATATATATATATATATATGTCCCTACAACCCAAAAAACACTAAAAATGGAAAACAGATCAAATACTTTCGATTAAAACTATTTAAAAAAACTAAATGAAAAAATAAAAATAAATAAAGTTTCAATTTAACTTTTTCTTGAAAACATTTTTTGCCAAAATCATTGAATTCACACTTTAAATTATGTATATTTTTAGATTCAGTCTCTTGTTTTAACTCATTTAAAAAAACAAATTCTAAATTATGGGAATATTATTTTCACAAAAGGGAGTAATTTGGTCCTCAAATGTTTTTTTTAGTTTTAAATGGTAAAAATAAAAAAAAGTTAAACTAAAAGGATAAACTTTCTGGAAAAGCATTCTAATTTAATATATTAACTTATTCTTTGATTTCAAACTTTTCTCAACCCCAATTTTTCAAAAAAAAAATAAAAAAGTGCTTACTAATTCCAAAAAATATTTTCTATATTCAAAAGTTGAGAGTGTTTTTATTCTAAAAAAAATTTATACCAGTGGTTAATTGAATTAAGTTATGAACTTAATATTGAAAAATATTAATCAGAAAAAAATAGTGCTTAATTTTATTAAGGACATATTTATATATATAAATTTATTTCATTCAAAGGATCCCAATATTTTTTTCAAATATTAATTATTTTATATAATTGAACTTTGAAGAAAAACTAAAAATTAAGTAGAATAATACACATCAAAGGATTGTTGATATATGTCTGAAAGAGAACTAATTAATCAATAAATTTTCTTAAAAATTGAAAAACTCAAATTCTTAATTGATCATTTAGAAATTATCAACAATGTTCTTTTGGACCTTCATCCTGGTATTTGAATAATATATATGAAATAATTTTCACTTCATTTTCCAATCTTTTCTTTTAGAAATCAAGTTCCCAAATGAAGTGTGTTGGTATTTGTTACCTCTCTTTGATAAAGGAAAACAAAAATGAATCAAACTTTTTTTCCTCTGTTAAATAATAAAAAAAAATGAAATAATTTTTTTTCCAATCATATCTACAAATAATTGGAAAACAAATGGAATTATAAACCACAAGAGTTACTAGGTTTTCAATTGGATGCCATTTTGAACTATATAATCAAATGTTTATAAAGAGTTTTAAAAATACTGATATATTCAAATATATTTAATAAAATTTTCAGTTCAATTTTTATTTTTATAATTTATTTGTTTAACTTTTAAAAAAACTCAAGAGAAAGAATTTTTAGAAGCACAACCAATTTTACAAAATTTTATAAACAGTTGAAAAAATAAAATGCTTTTTTCAAAGCTTGTATAAAAAAAATTGAAGAGTTATCAAAATAATGGTTACAAAACAAGTATAAACCTATGTTTCAAAATATTTTTTTTTGATCTTATTCCAATGCAACATCTAATTAAATATACAATACTATACCTAAGTTTAAATCAATTTTGAAAGTAAATCCCTTAATATTTTCTGTAAAATTTAAATTTTGAATACAATTAGATGAAATTTTTCGTATTTTCTCAATTTTAATGATATTCTTATTGTTTTATTGATTGAAGAATCTGATGAAAAATTAACTCTTTTTTTTGGGATATAATATCCAATTTGATCCTTCATTTTTTGAATTCCTTTTTTAATAATAGAACATTAAGAAATCGTCACCATATTGACTGATTGTTTGCTGTAGTTTCTTTCATCGATAAAAGTAGAGACTTTGATAACAAAAAAATACATTTTTTTATTTGGAAACACGAACAAACTTTTCTGTACACATTATTTAAACAATAGTAAAATGGAAAATGAAGCAAAAATTTTCAGATATTTATTTGGATTTATTATCAAGTAAGGAAGTTTTGAAATTTATTCAAGATTCCTATTGAAAACCTAAGTTATTGTTCTTGTTTATAGATCAAAACCCAATTAGAAAAAAAGAATAAACCCCATTTCAGATCTCTTGTTTTTTAAAATTATACTGTACTTTCATCAAGTCAAAATATCATCTTTCAAATCAAATACCTTAAAAAATGGATAAATTAGAAAACATTTTCATAATTTTTTCCCATCAAACTAAAGGAGAACATAAAAAAATACTTAATCAAAAAGTTATAGATTTCTTTCATTTTTTTTTGTTAAAATTTTAACATTTAATTTTTCTCAAAACAAATTAAATGGATATCGACAAACAACTTGAAACACTTAAAAAATGTACCTACCTTCCTGAGAATCAACTTAAACAACTATGTGAAAAAGTGAAAGAACTTTTAATTGAAGAAAATAACGTACAACCAGTATCTTCACCAGTTACAGTCTGCGGTGATGTTCATGGGTAAGATCTCTTTTTTTTTTCTTTTTTTTTAGAGAAAAGGTGATAGATTCATCTTTGTGAAATTTTTCCTTTTTAAGATCTTATTTTCCAATTCTTTTGGTTTTTTCCAAAAAAACGAAAAAAAAAAAATAAAACAAAAAAAGACAATTTTATGATGTCCTTGAATTGTTTAGGACTGGTGGTGAAGTGGGTGATGTAAATTATATATTTATGGGAGACTATGTTGATCGTGGTTATTATTCCTTAGAAACTTTTACCTATTTACTTGCTCTAAAAGTCAAGTAAATCACTATCTTTGTTTTTCTTTTTGAAATTTCTTTTTCAATAGTTTTTGTCTTTAGTAAACCACCATTTCTTCTTAAACACTAATTTGAAAATTTTATTTTTGGAATATTTTAGGTACCCAAGTAAGATATTGCTTTTGAGAGGGTAAATAATTAATTTTTTTTTTTGTGAAACAATTATTGTTTTCTTTTTTTTTTCTATTGTCTCAACAAACTGCTGTATTCTCACTTTTAATTTATTTTAATTGATTTCTATGACTTCTTTTCAAATTTAAATCTTTAATTAATTCAATTTTTTGAATAGAAATCATGAAAGTAGACAAATTACTCAGGTTTGTTTATTTTTTGAATTTTTCTCTTTTCCAACAACAAACAAACCCTGGTCTCATTTCAAAAACGAATTGTTCTATATTATTATTCTTTATCATGACTTTTTTATATATTCTTTTTTTAAGGTTTATGGATTTTATGAAGAATGTTTACAAAAATATGGAAACCCAAACCCTTGGAGGTACTGTACCCAAGTATTTGATTATTTGACTTTAGCGGCCGTAAATATTTTTCTTCTCTTTTTAGTTTTATTATTCTTTTTTTGTTTTATTTGTTGTAATTGGAAATATTAAATGATAAAACAACTAAACCCCAATTCATAATTTTTAACACACCAAAATTCGATTTGTGAAAAAAAAAACTTATTTAATCACTTCTCGAAGATTTACCCAATTAGAACCATTCACTAATTGAAATTTTAACACTTTTTTATAAATTACAATACTCACAAAACAATAAATAAATAATTATCAATACAAATAAATCATGGGTGTGTCAAAAATTTTGGAGAGAGCAAAACAAAAAAATACATTAGTAAATTTGTTTAAATTCTATTAGGAATATTGATCGATCAAAGGTTAGATACTATCAACTAATTTTATTTGAGTTCTTCTATTTGGAACAACTTTCGGCTTTAACATAATATAAACCTTGTAGAAAAATTTTGGTTCAACGAAGCAAATTACGTAATTCAAACAATGGAATGAAAACAAAAACTAAAAGATGAAAAAATGATTTTCATATTTTACAAAAATCAAAATTATCTCCAATTTCAATGAAATTGTATTATTGTGATTGTTTGGAACGTTTTAGCTGGGTGGAAAATTTTGAATTTTAGTTTATTTGTCTAATTTTAAAAGTATTACAATTACTTTAAAATTTACTCTGAGGCAAAAGGCAACGCAATATAATTATTTGTTTGGTTGTTTCCAAATACTGGCATTTAATATTCGGGTGGTATAAAATTTGAAATTATTTTCTTTTGTTCAATTCCTCTCATTGAGAATTATTCGTAAATTCCAAAATGCATCAACCCAAAGAATACAGATGATCTATTCAAATAAAAAGAGATTACCAAATGATCAATTTATTGACTTGAAATTTATTAGTAAAAAAAAAACAACGTAAGAAAAATAAAAATCTATGGATTTAAAAATATATCGCAAGTTTTTATATTCCAAGAAATATACTTCAATTCAAAATTTTTAATCACACCAAAATTTAATTTTTGAAAAAAAATATCTTATTAAATAAATTATATATAAAATATTAAATTAGAACTCTTACTTATGGAATATTATCAATTATTTATTATTTATATATGACTCATCAAAACAAAAAATAAATAATTAAAAACCCAAAAAACAAATAAATATTATGTTAAAAATTTTGGAGTGAGCAACAACAACAAAAAAAGGATTGATAAATTTGTTGAAATTCTTATACTGGATATTTGTTGATCAAAGGTTAGATACCATTAAGGGGCTAGTCTCTATTATTTTTACATTGACCAATTTCTAAATAAGGATTCATTAACAAGAAATATGTTTAATATTGAAAATAAACAAGGTTTTCAAATCCAACTAATTGGCAAAAAATTTTTCTTAATCTTTGTTAAATTTAGGTAAAAAAATTTAATAGAGATTAGTCCCTTAACTAATTTTATTTTTATTTCTAGTTAAAATCAATAAATTGTAACTTAATAGGGATAATCATCAATATGAGGATTTTAATAACAATCCAATAAATGAATTCAGAAATGATCTTTTCAAAACTTTGTGGTTTATCACAATTTTTTGTTTTTTTACTGAAATTAAGAAATATTTTGGAAAATATCGCTGTTTAAAACTTTCGTTGCTCACTTTTTTAAAAGTATGTGAATGAAATTACCCAAAGATTTAATCAAACAGTTTGATCTACACTTTTTAAAACTTTTTTCCATACTTTTTTAAAACAGCTATATGAAAAAATCATGATAATCTACAAATTCTCATTAACCAAAAAAAATGTTGTAAAAAATTAAGACAAATTTTAGTTGTAATGTATTCTTCAAAACCTGAAAAAAAAATGATTTAAAAATTTAATAAGGATTAAACAACACTAAAAATATCTTAATAGATGCTTGATTATTTAGATTTTTTGGAAAGATAACAAATTTAAATCTTATTTTTTTGAGTTGATAATGATATTTTCAGAAATAATTATAAAATTTATTAAAATAATGTAAAGTAGTGTAAAAAATACAAATTCGCGATAATCAACTGAACACCCGATAATCTCATTTTTTACCTAAAAAATTAAATTGATGGATTTCCCTAATATCAATAATTTTTTCAAAATTATCTACCTAATGAAAACTATTGGTTAATTTGAAAACAAAAAAAATAAAAAATGTTAATATAAACCCTAATTCAAAATTTTTAACATATTCCAAAATTCGATTTGTGAAAAAAAAATACTTATTTAATCAATTCAAGAAGAAATACCAAATTAGAACCATTCGTTAATTGAAATGTTAACACTTTATTTATAAATTACAATACTCACAAAACAAAAATCAAATAATTATTAATATAAATAAATTATCGGTGTGTTAAAAATTTTGGAGACAGCAAAACAAAAAAAATACATTGGTAAATTTGTTGAAATTCTATTAGGAATATTGATCGATCAAAGGGTTTAGATACCACCAACTAATTTTATTTGAGTTCTTCGATTTTGAACAACTCAACTTTAACCTAAAACCAATTGATGAAAAAATTTTTGATCGAACGAAACAAGTTTCATAATACAAAAAATGAAATGAAAACAAAAAACTAAAAGATGAAAAAATGATTTTCTTATTTTACAAAAATTAAAATTATCTCCAATATTAATAAAATTGCATTATTGTGATTATTTGTACCGTTTTAACTGTGTGGAAAATTTTGAATTTTAGTTTAGTTTGAAAATATATCTCGAAAAATCAATATTATTTCCAAAATTCAGCAAAATATAGTACTATTATTCTTTTAGATGACAAATAATTTGAATTCTAGTTTATTTGAAGAGTATTGAATCTTTTTAATATCTATGAATTAATTTTTATTACAAGCACTTCATTCTCAACTTTCAATTACTAAAATCTTTATCTCATCAAAAAAATGCAATTTAACAACAACTATATTTTAAAAATTGCTACTCTCTAAAATAACAATTTGAAAAAAAAATACATATTCATTCTTTAGTATTCAATAACAACCTATGTTTAAATCTTATTAATAATCCAATTTTTAATTTATTCTAAATACATAAAAAGACTGATATTTTAAAAATTAAAAAAAATAAAACCAAAAACTTTAAAAAAAAGTGAATCACAATTTTTGAAAAGAGCTTTACAGATTTTTTACTACTGAACTTTCACTGAAAATCGGCAAACAAGATTTTTTGGATAATAAGCAAATAACTGAATTTTAAAAGACATTACATTGTATAAATTTATTTAATTTTTATTTGTGTATCGAAGATCTTTTTTTGACTTTTTCCAACTTGAGGATCTGAAAAAAAAAAAGTATCAAAAATAAAGAAAAAAATAAACGAAAAAAAAAGAAAAAAAAAAAACAAAAATATTAAATTCGAAAAAATGATTTTGATCTCAAAATTAAAAATTTTTTTTAGATAAGAATACATTAGAATAAAACCTGTAAACTCACTGGTAATAACAATCTTAAGAGGTTAAATATTTTCCAAAAATATTTTATTTCAAAGGCAGAATTATAAACCATTTTCCAGTTAAAGTCCCCAGTTTCAGAGTGATGAATTATATGTGTTTGAAGGTTTGAATGGATATTAGAAGAAAAAATTTATTTTGGGAAATTTCAAAATCATTTTTTCTCATTTTGCTTTTTTCTTTTTCTTCCGATTTTTTTTTTGATACTTAATTCGTTTACAATTTTTGTTTTTAGAAACAAGAATTCTAGCCACTAAGTAAAACATGTTATTCTAGTGTTATTGAAACAGTAAAAATGATTGTAGAGAAGTCATATTGATTTTAATTGGAATTTTCTTTGGATCTTCAATTAAAGATCAAAATGAGCCTTGTTGCTTTTTCTCAATGGAGACCTAAGAATTTGAGTCTTTTTAATTTTTAAGAAAATATATTGATTTACTAGTTTGATTTCTGAAGTATATCCACTATTCTCTGACGTGTATTAAACTACTTATTTTTTTATTCGTTCTTCAAAGGATAATTATAAAAAATAATTGATATTTGAAAAAAAATGTTGTGTCACTTTGACAGAAAAAAAGTTGATAATTGTTAATTTTATTTTCAAAAAATCAACAATAAAAAAAAAAGAAGTAGTAGTAGTCGTAGAAGAAGAAGAAGAAATAAATGAATAAACTCAAACAATTGGATAAAACATTTGATTGGAAATTAATATACTTGTAAATGGAATTTAAATAATTAAATCAAAATAAATTGAATTAACTTTAATGAATTTGAAATCTTGTAAAATGGACAAATTTTTATTTTGCAAAAAAAAATAATTGCTAAAGATAAAATTTGTTAAAAATCAAAAAATTCAGAGAAATGACATTCAAAAAAACCAAAGAAAAAAAATAATATTTATTTTTTTTTTTTCAGAAAATATATTAAAAATTATTTTTAAATTTAAAAAGGAATATTGATATTAATCAAATGATACCTCAAAAAATACATATTTGTGTATTAGATAAAAAACAATTTTATTTAATATTTTAAATTTCATATAAAAAAATTCTAAATTTCAAAATTCTCGATTATTTTTTTTTTATTGTATTATATTTCAAATATTTTTAATAGATTATTGATCAAACAATTCTATGTGTACATGGAGGTTTATCACCAGGTAAATTATTAATTTTTTTCTTTTTTTTTGTATAACTTTAAATTCATATTTTTATAAATTTTTTCTCAATCATTTACATTTCAATTATTTCCGAATCTGTGCATTTTTTTTCTCTCATCATTTAGAAATAAGAACAATTGATCAAATAAGGGCAATTAATAGAATGGATGAAGTTCCACATGAAGGGGCATTTTGTGATTTGGTCTGGTCGGATCCAGAAGAAATTGAAGGATGGGCAACTTCACCACGTGGAGCAGGATGGTTATTTGGAAAAAAAGTTACAAATGAATTTAATAACATTAATGATCTATCTTTAGTTTGTAGGGCCCATCAGATTGTACAGGAAGGCTATCGCTATTCTTATGGTGAAGAAAATTTAGTTACAATTTGGAGTGCTCCCAATTATTTTTATCGGTAATTTTCATTCAAAAAAAAATTTTCTTATTTTTTTTTTTTTTTTTTTTTTTTTTGTAAAATATTGAAAAAATTATATTAACATACCCTTAGTAATTTAATTAATAAAAACCATTTTCTAGTCAAGGGGGGGGAGTTGTAGGGAGTTAATCACATAAGTTTAAAGTGTTTCAATGGATATTAGAAAAAATTTCTTTTTTGGAAATTTCAAAATCAAAATCATTTTTTGCTTTTTATTACATTTTTCTGTTTTGTTTTTTTCTATTTTTTTTTTATTGCAAGATCTCTAGTCACTTGGTAAAAACATGTTATTCCAATGTTACTGAAACAGTGAGAATAATTTTAGAGAAATTGTATTGATTTTAATTGGAATTTTCTTTGATCTTCAATTAAAGATCAAAATGAGCCTTGTTGCTTTTTCTCAATGGAGACCTAAGAATTTGAGTCTTTTTAATTTTTAAGAAAATCTATTGATTTATTATTTTTATTTCATATGGATATCAACTATCCTTTGAAGTCTCTTATTCTACTTATTTCCTATTTGTTCTTCAAAGGACAATTATAAAAAAATAATTGATATTTGAAAAAAAATGTTGTGTCACTTTGACAGAAACAAAGTTTAATTTTAATAATTTAAATTTTTTTAAAGTAATTTAATTTTTTTTAAAGTAATTTAATTTTTTTTAAAGTAATTTAAAATGAAATTTCGATACCATTATCAAACAAAAATTCTTACAAAAATTAAGAAACAAAGAAAGATGTATCAAGATATCTTCAAAAGGGAAAGGAAAATTTCTCACTAAAATAACCTCAAATAATGATTATTATATTGAAAAGTTCATTCGAAGAATGTTACTATTCCTCCTAAAAAAAATTCATTACATTTTTCAAAAATAAAAAAAAATTCATTAACATAATTATATTTTGGAAATGAAAATTTAAAAATTTTTTTATTTCAATTTTCAAAAACAACAATAATCAAGATTATTTGTTAAGAAGTATTTGTTAACAAGCAATAATTCATATTTCTATGAAAAAAATGATGGGTTTTTTCATTTTAAAATTTTAAAAATTTACATTTAGAACAAGAATTAAGAAAGCAAAAAATTTGAAAATCAAAAAAAAAAAAATAGCTCAATAGATTAATTAATTCTAAATTATTTTGGAACCCACAAAAGTTTTTTATTTAATAACAAACTTTCTGATGATTTAATAAGTTCCTCTTTCACAAAACATATCTATTTAATAAAAAGATTGTTTTTTTTTTTTTTTTCAAGCGAACAAATATTTTTCTCTCAATAAATATGTTGTTTGTAAACAATAATAATGATTTTATCAATTTTAAAAACGTTGAAAATTTTCTGGACTTTTCTTCTCAAAATAGAATTTTTGAAATTTATAAAACTTTTTACTTTTAAACAAAAATTTAAAGAAGATTAATCTATTACGTATTCTATTTTGAAAATGAAATTATAATTGATATAAAATTCATTAGTATTTTGTCATTTAAATTATTTTAATTTTATATTTCCCTGATTTTAATAATTATTATTAAAATAATTACTTTTTTTCTTATTCATTACAATTCATTTTGTATTTTTTATTTAATTTTAAAGTGGAATTTTGAAATAAAATTATTAATTTTTTTTTCAACATTTAATAAATATGTTAGTTTCATTAGTATATTTTATAGAAACAATAATAATCTGATAATTATTAATAGTTGATTCGTCATAAAAACAAAATTAAAAATAATTTAGATGTTCGAAATTTTCTCAGTTTTTTTCAAAAGCTCAAAATTTTTAAACTTGTAAGTTTTGGAGATCTGAATGCTTTTTCAAATACAGTATTTCTAGATTCAAGTTAATTTAGGATTGGATTTTGTTTAATTTTCTCTGGAAACTTGAATTAAATTTCTTTGTAATTTCCCTTTGATTTTGAACAAGAAGAATCAGATAAATTTGATACGAGATCAAAAAAGGGATTCAAGACCTTTTACATTTATTTGCTATTTTATTTTTGAACTTTTAGCAAATTCTTCTATTTTGAATTTTTTATTCATTTTTTCAACTAAAAACCTTTTATAACATCTGACCCAGATTTATTATCCTTTTTTTTTATATGCTTATTTAAAGATAGACTATATTGAATGGGTTTTCTCCATTGAGATTCGATTTAAATTTTACTATTGAAAAAAAACAGTTTCTAAAATGGAAAAGTTAGATAATTTAAATTTCTTTCTTCGTAAAATAAAAATCAAGTTCGCTAAATTCTATTTTCCTTAAAGTTATTTTCTGAATTCTTCTCGGTTATACTTGGAACTTTTTTTAAAAATATCAACCCCCAAATAGAGACAAAATATATAATTTTCAAATTTGTACCAAAAAAATTGTATATGTTAATTGTAATATTTTTGCTCGTTTGATCAATATCTGAATATTTAATTCTAAAATTAAATTGTATTTGCTTAAATTTTATTTTTGTTTCAATTTGTTTGTAAATCAATTATTATTTTTTTTTGAATATTAATTTATTATTTATAATTACTCTGAATAGAAGTGGAAATGTTGCATCAATATTGATACTAGATGATAAATTAAATCGAAATTACAAAATATTTTCAGCAGTCCCAGATGAGGAAAGAGAAACACCACCAAGGGTTTCAATGCCAATATTTTTATAATTTTTTTTTTTTGTAATACTAGAAATTTTATTTTGTCAAATATTCATGTTCCTCTTTTTTCTCTAATTATAAATCTATTTACCATTCTTTCTTTTCTATTCAAAAAGGCATATTTTTTAAAAAAAATTATTAAATTCTTTGTTAATTTAGTAAACATTATTATATTTTAGATTTAATTGATCTTCATTTAATTATTATTATTATTTTTATTTTTTTTTTTCGATCAATCTTCAGTCTGCTTTTACATATTTTATAAATAATAAATAATTAATTTCCAAATTTTGTTTTTAGTCTACATTTATAAAAATTGATGTATTAATTTTTTTTTTTTTTTTCATAAATTTGTATTTTTTTTTAACAAAAACTTTGAAACTTTATAGGTATTTCTCTAAGTGAGTTGGATGGATTATTAAAAGGGGTAAACTTGTCAATACATTACAAAATTTTTTCGTACAAATTATGAATATTAAACATTTTTTTCTCTTTTTGGGGATAGATATTTTTAAAAAAAGTCTCAAGCATAACCGAGAAGAATTCAGAAAATAACATTAAGGAAAATAGAATTTAGTGAACTGGATTTTTATTTTGCGAAGACCGAAATTTAAAAAATCTAACTTTTCCATTTTAGAAACTTTTTTTTTTTTTTAATAGTAAAGTTTAAATCTTAATGAACAAATCCTTTCAATTGAATCTATCTTTGGATCAAGTGTATAAAACCAAAGATTAAAAATTTCTGTGAATATTTTGAAGAGGTTTTAATGATAAAAAATGAGAAAAAATAAAATTAGGTGAATTTTTGTCTTTTAGTCAATATTTTAAAAAGATACAATAAATTATATATTTCATACCAGTCACTTTAGAAGCATCTTCAAAAAATATGTTTTCCCACAATTTTAAAAATATCATCAATACCAATATTATATAAACTAAAATTCAAAATTTTCCACATAGTTAACACGGTATAAACAATCACACCAAAATAATTTCATTCAAATTGGAAATAATTTTGATTTTTGTAAAATATGAAAATCATTTTTTTCATTTTTTAGTTTTTTTTTCATTTAATTTATTGAATTACCGAACTTTTTTATTTAGATCGAAAATTTTTTTTTCAACAATTGATATTATGTTAAAGTTGAGTTGTTCGAAACAGAAGAACTCAAATTAAATTATTTAATGGTATCTAACATTTGATCGATCAATATTCCTAATGTAATAAAAACAAATTTAATAATGAATTTTTTTTTTGTTCTCTGTAAAATTTTTAACACACCCTTTATTTTTATTGATAATTATTTATTTTTATTTTTTATGAGTATTGTAATTTATAAACAATTGTTAAATTATCAATTAGTAAATGGTTCTAATTTGATATTTATTTTGTATTGTTTAAATAATTTTTTTTTTTCAAAAAAAAATAATTTTGATATGTTAAAAATTTTTAATTGGGGTTTACGTAATCCCTAATAAAGATTTTTTTTTTTTTAATTAGAAAAATAATAAAAAGTACATTTTTATTTTTTTTTAATGAATATTATATTTCAGAAAATAAACTTGAACCAAAAGTTTTTGTGATAATACTATCATGCTTGTAACATAATTAAAATATCACCAGAATTATTTTTTAACTATTATCAAGAATAAAAACAGTGTCTACTCTAATTGTTGTGTGTTATATTATGTTTAATTTCACAATCATTTTAGTTCACATAATTTAAATCTTTTGAGAATTAGAACAAAAAATAAACCTTATTAATTGTTTTCTTAACTGTCATACAAAAAATAATCTTTGTATTTGGTATAATTGTAACAAAGAAATGATCCAAATCATATTATTTCTCATTAAAATACTTTTTTGTAAAATAAGAATCGTCACCTCAATATATCATATCAATAGACCATATATTCGGATATTTAATTAATAGAGTCAGTTTCAAATTTAAGGCACAAAAAAATCACAAATTAAGCATAAAATTTGGATTTTTTTTTTTAACTTATTATACTAGAATCTGAATTTTGGGCCTTAATTTGAGTTTTTTTTTTTGGGTAAATTTTCAAAGTTTGTGTCTTAAAAGTGGAACTGAATGTAGTATTATATTGTTTTGTTTTGTTTTTAGGATTTCTTATCTTTATTAATTGTTTTGGTTTTTTTATGGTTTATATATATATATAATCTTTTTCAGTCAAAGGGGTCAATTTTATTGAAGAGATAGAACACATTCTAGGAGTTTATTTCAGTATTATTCTTAAATGAAATTTTCAATTTATAGATCAGAATCATTTTTTCTCATTTTGTAATTTTTTTTTTTTGTTTTTTGCTTTTTACTTTTTTTTTTTTTTTTTTTTTTTTTTTTTTTTTTTTTTTTTTTTTTTAAAAATTAAATTTGCAAAAAAAAAAATTGTTTGAAAAACCTTATTAACATTCAGATAAGTTAGGTTTTGTATGTTCTTTTAAAATTCCTTGATTTTCAGGTCAAAAATCTTATTTTCAACAATTTTAATTTCCTAAGGAAATTGAGAATTTTTCACTATACATTCCAATGAATGGGGCCCAAAAAATTTTAAAACATTTTTTATTTTTTGAAATTTATGGTTTTTTCAGGGTTTTCTTTTATGATTATCAACTTTTATATGAATTATATTATTTCTCGTATTTCTAAACAATCTAAGTCTGGTTGA
Source organism: Anaeramoeba flamelloides (assembly GCA_027625915.1). NCBI lineage: Eukaryota > Anaeramoebidae > Anaeramoeba > Anaeramoeba flamelloides. The sequence continues at coordinate 612,549 of JANTQA010000032.1, read as the reverse complement.
TTCTATAAAATAAAGTGACTTTTTCATTTTTAACTGGGCCCATTTGAGTGAAATCGAGCTTATATATATATATATATATATATATTGGTTCATTGAGTATTATTTAAATTAGAGGAAAGCATTTTAATCAAAAAAGCAAATACTTTTATTCAATTTTTTTATTTTTCAAAATTGTAAATGGGAATTGGAATCTAATAATTGATAGTTACATTTTTGAAGAATTAGTAATTTTCCTTTATTTTTGAATTTTCTTCTTGGTGTGATATTTTATACATTTTATTCTAGATTGTCAAAATTGGAGTTTATATAGTTGCTAATTTTTATATTATAAAACATTCTAATTAATAATATGAAATATAACATTGGTATATCTCTTATTGATAGTTTGATGAATGTATATAATTTTACCTTCCAAATTTTATTATTTGCAAAAAATTATTTATTAAAACTTATAAAAAAATTAAAATTTTTGAAGGTTGATATAAATATTTTGAATATGTGTTTTAGATACCCAAAATCAAAATTTTCGGATATAATAAATACAATTTATCAAATTTTTTACTCAGTCTAAGATTTATATTTTGTTAATTATCCAATAATCAAATTTGATAATATGGAAGTACAAAAACTAGTATCAATAAAGGAACATTTATTATCCTTATTTTTTATATATTTATTATAATTTCTAGTTTTTTATTAAAAACTATTTTTTTTTTATTTTAACAGATTTTAAAATTTTAAAATATTTAGGCTTTTATTTCTTTAACATTTTACACATAGTTTATACTTTTGAAGAAATATAAAGAAACATATAACAACTGTAAACAATTATTCAATAAAAATTCCCTGAATAAAAGTTTAAAACTAAGATTATTTGATTCTTTTATTAATTTACATTAAAATCTGGATTAGAAATTATTAATTATGAATTAAAAACTATAAATTATTTAAAATATTGGATTGATTCATATTTTACTGAAATGTATAAAATAACCAAAAATAGACCAATAACTATTTAAAAAAAACATAATTTAGAATTGAAAATATAGTAATTCCACAAATTGAAAAAAAAAATTAAATAAAAAATAAATTAAAAAAAAATCATCTCATCCTTAAGTAGAAAAATTCAGAAAATTCAATCAATGAATAAATAATAAAATTAATTCTAGTTCAGATAATTTATACTTTATAAAAAAAGAAATTAAATAGTCAAGTATTTAATTATATTATTAAATAACATTAAAACTTTTAAATTTTTTTTTTATATACTTTTTCATAAAATTTGAAACAAAAATAAATTTACACTTTTTTAAAATTAATTGGAATTCAAAGAATTTAAAACTTCTTAAAAAGGGAATTTAAAATTAAAATTATAATGTATTGTTGAATTATATGGACGAGAAGTGTTGATATTTTTTCAAGAATTAGAAAGAATCAGGCGAAAATCATGATTTTACTCTATTCTTTTCAATTATAAAAAACCGCATTTAGGCTTTTTTTTTATTTGTTTTGCTTTGATTAGAAAACCTCAAAAAAAAACTAGAACACTTCACAAATAAAATAGAAAAACTCAAAAAAACCTAGAACACTCACGAAACAAAAACAAAAATTAATAAAAACTTAATAATACAATAACGCTTATCGGCCATTCACGAAACTCCACAGAATATTTTAAAATAATAAAAAATCAAAAACAAATATTTATTTATCAAAAATAAACTAAAAATAATAATAAATTGCCTTAATATATTTATTTTTTTTATTTACTTTTTTTTATTTACTTTTTTTTTTTTTATTTTATGGCAAAAAACAAATATTTCGAATGATAAGTACTTAATATTAAAATAATAATTTTTTAATTATAATAGATAAATTCAATTTATAAAAATATTTATTTTCAAAATTTGATTTTTAAAGGTTCACTTATTTTGAAATAGGGTTTATTTAGGTATTCACAAAGCTCAAGAATTCGATAATTCAGATCATTTACTAACTACCTAAATAGATATTACTATGTAATTCGAAAAAACTCAAATAAATTGTGTATTTTCTGTTAAAAGCCTGAACAGAAGAAAAGTAATAGAAAAGATGGATCATTTTTCATGAGTCTGTAATTCCTAGGATAATGATAAATTAATATTTCAAAATAAATTAAAAGAAAAAAATCTTAAGGAATAAATTTTATGGATATCATTGTTTGAAATTAGTTTCATTATTAAATAATAAACGTGATATCTCTGATTTTAACTTCAATTTCCTGAAAGGGGGTTTTAGGAATAAGTACAGCTAGAGTATAATTTACACTTCTTCAATAATAAAAAAAATAAAGAGTATTCTTTTTTTCAATCATCATTAAATGAAATTAGATTTTTGAAGAGATTTTAAATATTTATTTTTTCACTTTTTGTAATTTTGATTGACTTTTAAATGTCTACTATGAAAGTTGACTTTAAGGTTGTTTTGTTGGGTGACTCTAATGCTGGCAAAACTTCCTTATTTGAGAGATTTGTAAATAATAAATTTGCGAAGGATCCCAAACAAGTAACAACCCTAGCTTTCTTTTACATCCACACAACTTTTTCGTTTGGCTTATTAGTGTTGAACTTTTCTTCCTCTTAACAATTTTTTAGACAGTTGGCGTTTCTTTTGGTTTGAAAACTATTGGTGTTCGAGGATCGCAAGTAGTGATGGGTATTTGGGTAAATATTTTATTTTTTCCTTTATTATTAAGAAACAAATTTGAGTGACTTTGTAATTTTTAAAGCCAACAACTCTTGGGTCATTCTTGTGTATTAACAATACAAAAACAAAAAACAAAAAACAAAAAACAAAAAAACCAACATAAATAAAATTTAAAATTTTTAGGATACTGCTGGACAAGAAAGGTATCAGTCTCTTACAAAAATGTATTACCGAAAAGCCTCTTCTGCAATTCTTTGTTTTGGTAAAGCTACATTTTTTATTTTTTTTTTGATTTCTTGTTCATAATCCAACTCTTTTATTAACCTCTTTTTCCTATCATACCTAAATCCCATTTAATAAACATGGAACAAAACATTCTTAGATCCCACAAAAAGATCAAGCTATGAAAAAGTCAAATTTTGGATCAAAGAACTGAGAGAAACAGAATCTCGTTGTTCAATATATCTTGTTGCAACAAAAAGTATGTAATTCATTTAATTTTTTTTCTTTTTTCAAAAGCCGAAAAATTATTCTTCTCGGCTTATCAGCACTTTTCTAAAAAGAATTCCGAAATCAAATTAAAGTTGACTGTTGTGTTACAAAATTATTGTTGGTAAAACACCTACCTCAAGACATTTGATTGTAGACCATAAAAATTATATTTGAATGGATTTGTTTTTTAATCAAGATATATTTTTTGAGGTGGAAAGATAAATATGTTATATTTTGAGTGCTTTGAATAATCTGAATTGTGACATAAAAAACATTTCTTTGTTAATATCAAAATCACGATTTTACAGAAAAGAATTATTAAATTTATCAGAGAATAATTTATTTTACAAAGAATTATGAAAAAAGATAAAAATTAAAAAATAGATCAAGAAAAAATCAAAAAAAAAATGAGTTATTTATTGATCTTATTTGTAATTTTCAAAAATTTTCTTCTTTTTATTATGTTTATTTTTGTTTCGAGTGTTAATTTCAATAATTGTAAACTCCAATTCAAAATTTTTAATACACTAAAATTAAATTTTTGTAAAAAAATCTTCTAAACCAAATTTTCTGAAAAATAATAAATTAGAATTACATACTAATGGAAATGTTAACAATTTTATATAAATTAGAATACCCACAAAATAAAAAATAAATAATTCTAAATCAAAATAAAAAAAAAAGTTATGCTAAAAATTTTGCAGTGGGTATTTATTGCCAAGGGTTAAATGTAAAAACAAAACACATCAGCTGGTAATGAGCGAATTTTGTAGTGACCAAATTCGTGTCTTCTAATTCGAAGAGTTTCTAGATACAATTAGAGTGCCTAGATACGGCCATTAGAAATGTTTTAAACCCAATTTAGTTTTCTAAAATAGCATAATTTATTGTATTTTTCTAAACATAATATTAAATCAGGTTTAAGTTACTCAATATTCATGTTTTTATATGTAATCATTTTTATCCAAATAAAAGAAAAGAGATAAAACAAAAAAATCAAAATCTGTATATCCAAAATTTGAAATGAGCACAACAAAAAAAATTATTTTGAAATTTGTTGAAATTCCATTAACAAATATTGCCCGATCAAATGATTAGATACCATCAACTAATCTTATGTGATTTTTCTATTTAGCTAAACTCAACTTTAACCTTTTATCAACCATTGAGAAAAAATTTCCTGATCAAATAAAACAGATTAGGTAACTATTAAAAAAGGAAATGAAAATAAAACAGGAATGAAAAATGAAAAAATGGTTTTTAACATTCAAAAAATTTCCCCAACAATTATTAATCGATTAAATGATTTGATATAATCAAATACTTTTATTTTTTTTTTTTCAACAAAAAAAAACTCAAATATAACTAATTTTTGATCATTCGAAAAAGTTTCTAATATAAAGTAAACTATAACATAATTGGAAAACTAAAAACAAAAAAACTAAAAAATTAAAAAATTTTACAAATATTTCCCAAAAATTAAAATTATTTCTAAACTGAATGAAATTGCATTATTGTGATTCTTTTAACTGGTTTGATTGCGTGAACAATTTTAAATTTCAGTTTAGTAAATTAATGATTTTTTTTAACCAATTCCTTTCAATATCATTTTCTCTCCTTAGTTTCATTTGCTATTTTTTATTTTTCTGAATTTTGACTTTTAAATTTTTTCTAATCCCCTTTAGTTCACAAAAAGGTTTTGAAACAACTCAATTTTGGATTTCTTAAAAAAGAAACCTCAAGTGAGCAATCTAAAAAAAATTTTTTTTTGAAATTTCATTACTAACTTATTTTTAAATTGAAACACTTGTTAAAAGGTTTACAATCGATGGAATTTGAAAAAAAAAAAAACATAAAACATTTTTTTGGGCTTTGTTCTGGTTGAAAACATTAGAAATAATCGGCAATATGAGAATTTTAAGAGCAAATCAATAAATTAATTAATGAATCATCTTTTCACTAATATGTTTATAATCACAATTTTTTTTTTTTTTTTGATCTAATTTTAAAGAGGAATTCTGAAAAAAGTTAGAAATTACTGAGAATCTTCAAACTTCGGCCAATCAAAAAAAAAAAAACTCCAAAACACAAAAACCAATTTTTTTTTTTTTTTTAAATTTCAATTTCCAATACACATGTTCACAAATGTTTCCTTGATTTTTCATGATTTTTTGATAAAATTGTGATTTTTTTATTAATTATGATACTTTTGGGGTAAGCGCACAAGTTTCGGGAAACTTGATCAATATATTTCATGTTTATAATGTCATTCTATTGCATTTAAAAAGGCAAAGTAAGATGTTTGTAGGAGAAACATCAAATGAAAATTGAAAATACTTTTTCCAAAATGTACAAACCCAAACATCTTCAATGGTGATATAAATGTAAGAGATTGTTACTTAAAACATAGGATATATTGCCAAGTTTCCTGGTCCTTTTACGCATGCCAAAAAAGTATCACCATTAATGAAAAAATCATGAAAAATTAAAAAAACATTTTTGCACATTTGTGGGAACTTAACACCTACTAAACCAAATTTCAAAGATCACCAACCATCAAATTTAAATTTTCATTTTTTTTTCGTTATCTAAGAACAAATTTTCATTTTCATTAATTGATTTTATTTTTCAGAGAAGTAAGCTTACTATTTTTTCTAAAAGAAAAAATAAATAAATGTATAATAAACTAAAAAAAAAGTGGGGGGGGGGGGGGGGGGAAAAAGAATAAATCTTTCATTCGATTAAAAATCAAAGTTTTCAAGCCATTAGCCCATAGAAATAATAATATGTTTTATCAACGACTAAAAAAACTTTTAATTAAAAATTGTACCTCTTTAAGTCTGCAAATTACTTTTGTACAGATTTTAATTTTCAATAAAAAAAACTTGTTTTATTTTTTATCAACATTGATATTTTTGATAAATAATTTCTATAATAATTATTATTATTATTTTTGTTTTCTGAAATAATTATTCATGTTTTTGTTTAAAATTTGTGAAATGATCATGAGTAAAAATAAATCAAAAGGGGTGTTTATATGTGTGGCGATTTTTTTTGTTATTTTGTTTATTTTAATTCATAATGAGTAGCTATCAATTATGTTTCTTTTGTGATTAAAATCGCATCTAATCCACTTTAATAATTTTCTTCTGATATAATTCTAATTCCTGATTTAATTATTTTAAATAAATACATTTTTTTTTTTTTTATTTATTCATAAAATCTATAGTTGATCTTATTTCTTCCGATGAGGATTGGGATATTCCTCAACAAGAAGTAATGAACTTTGCACAAAAAAATAAGTTCAAAACATGTGAAACAAGTGCTAAAGAAGATATTGGGGTAAATAAGTTATTTGCAATAATTGCACAAGATTATTTAATGAAAGATGAAAAGGGTGGGAATGAATCAATTAGATTACATTCATCCGAAGAGCAATCAAAGTCTGGATGTTGTTAATAATTGAAAATATAATAATGATTCATTCAGATATGTATGTATCTATGTATGTATGTATGTATATACGTACAAACGCATTACATTTGCACTTACCTCATATTTTTCGAGTTGAAAACTTTTTGAAATTAATCATTTTAGATAGAATTAAAAATAAAAATAATTTTTCTTTTGTGTTATGTTTAAAGCTTATTTTTGAAATAAAATAACTTTTATTTTCAGACAATTTTCCTTTTACTAATTTACACTTCTTCAAAAAGATTGGGGGCTTGGTGTTAATTTTTAAATTTTAGAAACCCAAAATTATACAATTCATATTATATGTGATTATAGCAAAATTGTTATTTATGGTAAATCAACGTTTATTTTTTAATCAAAAAAAAAGAGTTTGTTTTTTCAATTTTTGATAATTTTTTAAATATATTGAATTGATATATTTTTGTTTCTAAGTACTATTTCCAATTGAATTTTCCAAGTTGAAATCATTTAGGGGAACTTTGTTTTATAAATAAAAGAAAAAAATTCAGAGATACTAAAAAGTTGGGAAAAAATCATCAATAAAGTGATTTATTTTGAATTAAACACTTTTTTTTCATAAAAATAATCTTAAAATTGAAAATTGTAAATTTTGGAACAAATTCTCAAATACTTGTTTCTTATTCTTATAAAGTTTAAATACTGTTGAGTTAAATTGTCTCGGTGCTACAAAGATACTTCCAGTTATGAAGAGAGATGATGAAGAATTTAAATTCTTCTTTTTTTTTTTTTTTTTTTTTTTCCTTTTACAGCGTTTTGGAAATCTCAATAAACTCCGAGGAAATTTCCAATTAATGATTTAAAGGCTTTGTTTTTATATCCTATCATTTTTTAAAAGAATTTATGTGTTTATATAAGTTATTTCCAATAAAGTGGGACGAATTTGTTTTAAAAGATATCTTTTAAACGCAATCTTCAAAAATTTATTAAACAACCAAAATCCTTAACCATCATTTATAGATTCTTGATACTATTTCGATTTGTTTATTAGTATTGTATTAAATAAATTAAAGATATTAAATTTTATGTTCTCGATTTAATCTGATTTTTTTTAGTGGTGAAAATTGGTGTTGATTATTTTCTTTTCGATTGAAAAAACTGTTTCCATAACTTGTTTAATCACAGCAAAATTTCAAATAGAATTGGAAAACATATAACTGCATTTTTATTGTTTAAAAAAATATTTGGACCATTTCAATATTTAATTTTTTTTATTGAAATTGGTCCTGCATTGTTTTCTCCAAAAAAAGTGCTATTTTTGTTTTTTCATTTTTTGGAAATATTTTGTTGAAGATATTTTGAAATAAATATCTTAGCCATTTATTCAATTGTTATTACTATTAAAAATAATTTGTAAATGTCAATTAATGAATATTTTCACTAACAAAGGTGATTTTTAATGAAATGTAAAAAAAAAGCCCCACTTTTTTGGAAATACCTTATTCAACTAATTTTAAATTATCCTACTTCAGGTCAATAATAATATTTTGTTAAAAAATATTACTTTGTATATTTTTATTGAACAGTTTATTCTTTAAACACGTTATTTTTTAGTAAAATAAAATTTTTTTTTCAAAATTTTTAAAACAAAAATATTTCAAAAATAATATCTGTGCAAAAATAATAAAGTAAAAAAATATTTTTTTAGTATTCAAAAAACACAAATTATTAAATCTTTTCAATAATTCATATTTTCATTATTAAAAACAAATAAAGCCCAAAGGTTTTATATATTATAAAAAATAAGATCAAAAACCTAAAAAAAGGGAGAATCAAAATTTTTAAAATATTTATAAAGTGTTTTTTATCACTGAACGTAAAATAAAAAGGGATCAAAATAAGATTTTTTATTCTCAAAATATTTAAATACGAAATATTATGTATATTCTGGATTATCTTGATGCTCTTGTTTTTCCAAGGAAATATTTTTTTCTGATATATGTTTTCACTTTTCTTGGTTAAAAAAAAAAGATTGACTAGAAAAGAAAAGAAAAAAAAATGAAGAAAAACAAAATTTTGAAAAGAAATAAATTATTTTTCAAAAATTAGAAAAAATATTGTTGATTTAAAAATTAGAAAGTTTTTTTGGTCAGAATATGTGATAAAATATATCAAATTCGGGGCCAATACTTAATAAATCGGTTTTGTATTTATATTAAAAAGGTTTGGTATTAAAAATAATAAGGGAAAAAGATATTTTTATTTTATTTTATTTTATTAAAATATAGAAGTTTTCTTCAATTAACATTTTTAATTTGAGTATATAGAGATTTATTTGAAAAATAATTTATATATATATATATATATATATATATAAACTAGTTTTCAAAAAATTTTGACTCACTTTATAATGTTTATGGATGCTGTTTTGAGGGTTTATTCTAGTATTCTTTACAAAAAAATATTTTCAAATTTTTGGATCAGAATCATTTTTTCTAATTTTGAAAATTTTAGTTTTGCTTTTTCAAATTTTTGAGTTTCCTTAGTTTTTCTTTTTCTTTTTCTCTTTCTTTTTTTTTATTTTTTTTTTTTTAAAAAGATCATGTGGAAAAAAAAAGATCTTCAAAAAGACCAATAATCACTATGAAACTTGTGGCGATGTAATTTCGTTGAAAATGGATTTAATTATTCATAAAAAATCTTGTTTTTCAACGTTTTTTTCAGTGAAAGTTCAGTAAATAAATATTCCGGAATGCATATTTTAAAAAATTATAATTCAAATTTTTTTGGTTTTTGGTTTTATTTTATTTGATTTTTATTATACCATGTTATTATATATTTAGAATGACTTAAAAGTTAATTCCAAATCAGATTTAGTTATTAATTCTTCTTGAATACCAAAGGATACTTTTTTTCAATTTATTATTTCTTGTGAGTCAGTATATTGGAAAAAGAGTTTTTATTATTGTACATAATAATATTAATTAAAAGGCTTCAGAGGGTGATTTGATATGATTAGTCATAATGCTTTATTATATACCCAATAGATATACCAAAAATCAAAAAAAAAAAATAGTTACAAAAATAATCTAAATAATAATGACTGGAAGTTTATTGGGGGGGGGGGGGGGGGTATATTTCTTTTGATATTTGTTTTTATTGGTCATTGTTAAATTGAAAAAATAATTGAGTAGATTAATCCTGCTCAATAATTAACAAAAGGGTTTAATGTAATCATTGAAAGTATTATTCCAGAAATTGGAAAAATTTTAATAATAATTTGGATAGAACTACAATATGATAAATCTAGAAATAAAATTAGCCTGTACAAAATTAAATATTCAGAAATTTGGCTTGAAAAGACAAAAATCTTTTCAAAATTTTTTAAAAAGCTAAAAGTGTGTTTAAAAAAAAAAACTATAACAAGCTATTAAAAATGATACAATTGTATAAAATTCCAAATTTTTAAATAGATATTGCTTTGCCAACTATTTTATTTATTGGTTATCTTTAATCTAATCCAAAAATATTTCAACCCTGGCGATGTTTGGATTAATGAAAAGGTTATAAAATTATTAAAAATTAGCTCAAGTTCTCTTAGAATAATTTCAAAATCTAAAATAAAATTGGATAAAGTCGGAATTCAAATTAATCAAAAAAGGCTTGTACTCAAAAAGAAATTTGAAATTCTTGGTTTTGTACTTATATCATAAAAATATGAATTTAAAAAAAGAAAATGATTGTAGTAATTATGAAATCAATAAGTTAAAACTGATAGATGTGAAAAATAAAAGTCAATTTTGAGAAAAGTTAATAAACAATAGTTATCGAATAAAAGGTAAAGAATATTTTAAAATTATTCAATATAATAAAAATAAAAATACACTGTCGTATAATCTGGTAACCTAGAATGTTTATGTTTTTAGATTTTTTGTTTATGTTTATTAAATTTATTGATTTTCAAATCAAAACAAATAACAAAAAAAAAAAATATTCTAAAGGTGGAAAATAATTAAAATGGGAGTCTTCAGTCTCCGATTTTTAAAATTTAGGAAACGTCACAAACTCATTAATAAATATTATTATTTATATGGTTAGAAATAAAATATAATTTCCAAATTTATATCATTGTTATTTCAATTTAAAAATAGATCAAGATCATTTTTTATGATTCGCCCAATCTATCAGAAAATATACAAATTTGAATTATAGAATTTAATTCAAATAAACAAGAATAAAAACAATAAGAAAAACAACAAAGACCTTATTCAAAAAAAAAATGAATTATTTTATATCATTTTCATTTGTTAATGATAAAGAAAATTAAGAATCTTTATCAAAATTTCGAAATAAAAATTTAGGAATTCGTGAATTACAGGGAAGTGCCGTATAGTACCGTAGAGTGACTATATTTTTTTATAATTTTAAAAATTAAAAAAAACCTATCGAAAAATGTACGTTGGGGGGCGTAGAGTACATATCTTTTCCAGAATTTAAAAGAATATAGAAAAATCCATAGATTTTAATCAATACTTGTAGATTCTGGAAAATCGAACAAACGTGGCATAGAGATACGTCAATTTTTATTGAGTGCATTGGTTTTCTTGGGTTTTTATATTTTATTCTGGAGATCTATTTATTGTTGAAATACAAAAGATAGAAAAAAAGAAAGACACCTTTTGGTTTACCAAAATTCAAAACAATTGATAAAATTCATAGATTTTACTCTATACTTTTAGATTCTAGTAAATAGAAAGATGTTGTTTGAAAATTCTGAGTTTTGTTCTGAAAATAAATCGATTTTCGAATCAAATTATACGAGAATTGTTCCAGTCCAATAGTTTAAGATTTTTTGTATTCTTTTTTCTTCTTTTTTTATTTAAAAAAATTTTTCTTTAATTTCTCCTTTCTCTTATTAGATAATAAATTTAGTTCTCTTAATGCTTCATGTTCATGTTGTAGGTTACAAACTTTTCGATATTACTACTTTGTAGTTAAAGTTAATAAATTTTTCAGATAAAAAAAAATAAAAAACAAATTTTTAATAAAAATATATAAGTTCAATTTTATTAGTGAAGTAATCTAATTATGTTTTTAACAAAAAAAAAAAAAAAAAAAAAAAAAAAATGGATTGAAATCCAAATTTATATTAATTCAAAAGACAAAAAAATATTAAATCTATTAGAGTTTATCGTGATATCTGTCTAAAGGTGGGATAGCGGCCTTAAGACCTTTTCTGAGTCTAGTCTCTTCAATGGTTTTAGCGAGAGTACTATTTTCCTTGAATGGGTCACCTGGCATGGTTTCCCAATGATCAAAGACAGATTGTGGGAATGCTTGTCCACCGGTGTTGGATCTAAGAGCGGCAGTGAAACCGAAAGATTCCATGACTGGTAAGTGAGATTTGACGATGTGGATTGGTGTACCGACTTTAGTTTCTTCGGAGATGACGACACCTCTTCTTCTGTTAAGTGTAGTATAGATACCACCGATGACAGATTCTGGACATTGGATTTCACAAAGGTAGATTGGTTCCATCAAGGTTGGCTTGGCTGTCAATTCAGAGGCATAGAAGACCTTTCTGGCGGTTGGGATGATTTGAGCACCACCTCTATGGATAGCATCAGCATGAAGTGTGACATCATGAATATTGAATCTGACACCTCTCATGTTTTCTTCACAAAGGACACCTTCTTTGGTTGCCCATTGGAATGCAGCGATTACGGAGTCTTTAATTTCATTCAAGTATTGGACACCCTTGGTTTGATCAACGAGTACATTTGGACCAACAGATTCTGGACCGAATCCCCAGATCTTTCTGGCATAACCAAGATCCCAGTCGTAGGTTTCAGCTAAGTGTCTTGCACGTGCCTTTGGTTCAGATTTTGGACCGAGTTTACCTTCATCGATTTCTTCAGTAAGTTCGTAGTGAAGTGGTTCGGCTTTGACAAATAATCTGTTATGTTTATTTGCAGATTTGGAAAGACACATTTGTGAGGATTCCTTGGTTACAGTTTCACGATATGAGACAACTGGTTTGGATTTGATGAGTGGGATACCGTTACAGTAGACTTCTTCTAAATCTTTCAAACAGACTTCTAAATGTAATTCACCTGCACCAGCGACGATATGTTCACCGGATTCTTCGATGATACATTGGACACATGGATCGGATTTACTGAGTCTCTTGAGACCTTCGACGAGCTTTGGTAAATCGGAGGCGTTTTTTGGTTCAACGGCGACACGGACAACTGGTGAGACGGAGAATTTCATGACCTTAATGTTATAGGCTTCTTCGGATGTGGAGATTGTACCTGTTTTCAATAAAAATTTATCAATACCGATAATACCGATAATGTTACCACATGGACAATCGGTGACCTTTTCGACGTATCTTCCCATCATGACAACAACTCTTTGGATGGATTTGACAAACAAATCTTGTTTCTTTCCTGGGATGTAATCTGGTCCCATGATTCTGACCTTTTGTCCACCCTTTAATGTACCGGAAAAGACTCTACCAAAGGCGTAAAATCTTCCTTTATCGGATGTTGGTACCATTTTACTGACATACATCATTAATGGTGCCTTTGGATCACAGTTGGCAATACCCTTAGCACAATCGTCTTCCATTGGTCCTTCGTATAAATTTTGGACTCTGTATCTTTGGGCAGTGTGTGGGGATGGTAAATGAAGAACGATCATTTCCAATAAGGCATCAGCAGCTGGTAAGAATTTTCTCATGACAGTTTTTAAGAGAGCCTTTCCTGTTTCTTCTTTTTCTTTTCCTTTTAATTTGACACCGACCTTTTGGATGAGCTTGAGGGATTTTTCATGATCACCGGACATGATGACCTTAAATAATTGGTAAATTGGGTCCATGATAAATTGACAGAATGCTCTTTTCAAAGGCTTGTTTTCTTGGTTGGTGGATTTCTTGACCCATTTCTTTCTTTTTGGATCCCAAAAGTTGTCTCCCCATAGTCTGGTAACAAATTTCTTTGGCTTGACACCAAATTTGGAACCGTATAATTTGGCAAAGTGATTCAAGGTGAACCCCCATCCATGAAGACCAGATCCAAAGGCAACAGTTCCTGATTGTGGGTAACATTGGACATCACCTAAAAGCTCGTCTTCGTAGGTGGCAATGATGACATTGGCAGATTCAATAACCTTGACAAAGTTTTGGTAAATTTCCTCTGGTTCTAATTGAAGTTCCAGAAGAGCTCGATCAACCTTGTTAATCATGACAATTGGCTTAATTCTTTCAGTAAGGGCTTGTCTGAGGACGGTTTCTGTTTGGACACAGACACCTTCGACACAATCGACAACAACTAAGGCACCATCAGTGACACGGAGAGCAGCGGTTACTTCAGATGAAAAATCAACATGTCCTGGGGAATCAATGAGATTAATCAAAAAACCACATCCGTCAGCATCTTCTGGGATTTCATCTTCGTCTTCAATTTCGTAATACAAGGAGACAGCAGTGGACTTGATGGTGATACATCGATCTTGTTCATCTTGTCTTGTATCAGTGTATCTTGCTTGCCCTGCTTTTTCACCGGCAATAATACCGGCCTTGGAAATCAAGGAATCAGTAAGTGTAGATTTACCGTGATCAACATGTGCGATGACAGACATGTTTCTAATGTTTTTTTTTTTGTCCATCATTTCACGGATTTGTTCAATTGTGAAGTTTACCATTTTTTATGAATTTATTCTAAGAAGATATCTATTGTTGTTGTTGTTGTTGTTTTCGAGAAATAAAAATGGCATTATTTATTTATTTTTTATTGTTTATTTAAATAATATATTTTTAGTAAATAAAGCAAAATGTCAAAAAGAAAAGAAAATTAAATAAATATAAAAAGAATATTCAAAAACTAACCTGATTAACAGAATTTAAAAAAAATGATTTTCGAAAAGTTGTTTTTTTCTTTTTATTATTCATTTTAGAAAATAGAACTCTATTTTCCAAACTTTTTATCAACTTCTTATACTCTTGGTTTCAAATTTAGCGAGCAGTAATTTTCTTTTAATGACGTAACCTAAATTTTTTTTATAGACCCAACCAAAAGAGTCTGTAAAGTTTAATTAAATTTTTTAAACTCTCTGTTAATAATCATATCAAATTCTCAACGTTATATTCTTTTTTCTCAAAAGAAAAAAGATTTTTATAAGAACAAAAAATTTTAAAATTCGAAAAAAGATAAAAACAACAGTTTTTACACTTTTTTGGTATTTTTTATAAGTAGGAATTTGTTATTTTTTAAATTTTTGTGGTCTTTTGGAAACAACAGCTTTTCCTTTACGATAGAAAATTTTTTTTTTTTTAGAAAACTAATTAATTCTCTTAAAAATCTTGATCTTTACATGGTTGCACTATCAATTTAAAAAACATCATGCTCTCACAAATTTAATTGCGATTCTGTTTGATAAACAACCATTTATTAAGGGGATAGTAAACTATGAAAAAATATTCAAGTAAATTTCAAAGCTAATTCCAAAAAAATTTAACAGGATCTTGAAATTGAAAAACCAAGTAAAAATCTGAGAACTATAATATCTGATCAACCTGTTTTGTGATTTTATTTTAAGAAAAGAATCATTCTTTTGAAAAGTTTGATCCATTTTTGATTTTTTGAACAGTTCAAAATTCAACATATTTCTCAATAAATGAAAAAATTATTTCTAGATTAAGAAAGATATCTTATTAACTGTTAAAGGGGATTCATACAAGAATAATGTTCTTTAAAAAT
The DNA here is from genome assembly GCA_027625915.1 of Anaeramoeba flamelloides. Taxonomy (NCBI): domain Eukaryota; family Anaeramoebidae; genus Anaeramoeba; species Anaeramoeba flamelloides. The sequence goes on along the minus strand of JANTQA010000032.1, from coordinate 597,181 downwards.
GAAAACCACTCAGTTTTAAAATAATTCAAGTCTACAAAATAAACTTAAAAAATAAAATCACAAAGTTATGAATTAACTCAGAATAAAAAATCTACTTAATTTTAAAAAAAAAATAATAATTATTTCTACTTGCAAAAAAAGAATTTTTTGATTCAAAGGACAAGCTCAAATCAATTTTTTTGATTTTTATTAAATAAAAAAATTTGGGAAAAAAAACCAAACATTTAAGGTTAAAAATTCTGCAAAAATACTTGATAAAAACTTGAGGAAAACAACTTATTATCTATAAGGAATAATTGTTAATTTGATTATTTTTAATTGATAATTACTAACCTAATTTTAGTTTATTCCAGTAAATTATAAATAACCCAAAGATCCAAAGAATAATTCTATTATACTATTTTTTCTCAAAATTTCAAAGAAATAAGAATATTTCTAATTCATAAGGATTATTAAAAAAAAACAGTAAATATCTCGAAATAACCAATTTTAAGTCAAATAGTTCATTGGTTATACTCTTTATACTTTTTTTAAAATCAGTACCCATTTTGTTTAATTTGAAGAAATTTAATAAATAATTTAAAATAAATGATCGTTTTTTTCTAGATCTTTAAGGATTCTTTTATTTGGGTCTTGGTTAGTTCTTCAGGGGTTAGTATTTTGGAAATTCTATACTGCCCATAGCGAATTACTAAGTGATCAGAGTTGCAATTTCAAATCCAAAGAGTGAATAATCACGTGTATTCTAACCATTTAAAACTTATCATCTTTCTAAAGTTATCCAAAAGCAAAATTGATGTCTTTCTATGTGAATTTTTTTTACGAAATTTGAATTTTTTCTTTAAAAAGAAAACCTTTTCGGTATATCTACAATACATATAATACCTCTGAAAATAATTTTCATAAATCAAAAAACAAAACAAAAAAAATCAAACATTTTTATTTGTTTTTTAAATATTTTTTTTTGCTATTAGAAACATCAAGTGATTTAACAAATACCCTCTACACACCCAAGTATATGATAAAACGTTTCTACAGTCTTTACAAGTATACTACGGATTTTTTTTTTTTTTTTTTTTGATATCAATTTTTGATGTTGAATAGGATTATTAAATCTAAGAATATGAGAATAATAAAGCTCATATTGAAAAAAATTTTTTTCATAAATGAGCCAATATTAAAGAATTTTCTCTGATATTTACAAAAGAAATTTTCAGAACCCAAAATGACTCTAAACATCAAAAATTCATTGAGAAACTACATAAAATTTACTCTAAAAAAAAATAAATTTTTTTTCGATCACACCAGAAGTTTATTTTTCATAAGCTCATTTAAGAAAAAAACTTTCAAAATGAATTTTTTTAAGATAATTTTCAACTTTTTAAAAATATATATCAACATCCAAAATTGATATTGAAAACAAACCATAGGAAGTTTGGAACTATTTGTCATTATTTCCAAAGTTACCAAGTAATTTTTTCAATCTCAAAATTTAACCTTGATCTAGATTTTCAAGGTAACCTTGGAACAGCTGTAACTTTCTCTAAAAAAATAAATAAAAAACAAATAAATACAAAAATAATAATTAGTATAAAGAACCTGAAAAAAAAAAGAATGAAAAATCAATAATTTTGAAAAGGTGGGAAAAATAGAGGCATAGGTGAGAAAATGTATTATTGTGATATTATATGTAGATTCCAGATAATATAAATGCGCCATGATTATTCCTACACTATCAAGGAAAAATTATAAAATTGTAAATAATATATCTTATCAAGGTAAAAAAATTACCCAAAAAACATGTAAAATTATTTTTTGGGATTTATATCAAATAAAACTTGTTATTTCTAGAAATTATATGAATTTTATAACACTTTTACATTTTAAAGTTATTAAAGACATCTGCGGAGATTTCCTCAAATGTATTCTATTATAAAAAAGTCCAGAAAAACATTAACACAAGTATGAATATAGAATTTTGTAAAAATAGAGTTTTTACAACCTCCATATTTACATCTGTGAAGCTTTATACAATTCTAAGTAATTTGTATTGTGGATTTTTTTTTACAAATTATGTAATCTCAAACGAATTTATGATCAAACAAATAATAATCCATTTCAACAATATAATTGAATATAAAATAGATGTGTTTTTTTTTAATAATGGGGTTGTTACCTTCATAAGTTAAATAAGCAAAAAGAATAAAGAATAATTTTCCTTCTGATTAATAATTTGAAAAAAAAAACTTTGATGTGTTTTCTACTACCATACTAAGAATGAGATGAATAATAACAATAAAAATGTAGATTTTCAAACGTTTTTAATAATATATGATATTTTCTTATTTTAGAAGTGAAAAAAGAATTAACCATTTCAAATAAAAGATATTTTTTGTTTTTTTTTTGAGAAAAAAAAAAAACTAAATAAAATAAAAAATAAAGAAATAAAATAATAAAAAAATCAACCAATATTCTCATAAAACTAGAACTAACATAAACCAATAAAAAAAAGATAAAAATAAAAATAAATCCACAGTTTTGTAAGAGAATCAATATTAATAAAAAAATTAAAGAGGTAAATTTATCAAAAATCAATTAATAAATAAAATTAACCAAAAATAAAAAACAAATATTTATATAATATTTAACAATTATAGATTATTAAACCCAATATTAAAAAAGTTTCTAAAAAACTTAATACTTTCTCCAGAATCCTATTTGTGATTATTAATATAACACAAAGGAATGTATTAATTATTTATATCCGGATAAAAATTCATTTTTTTCAAAAAAGAAAACAGTTAAAATTAATTAACTGAATACTTGATGAAAAAATAACAGATTAATTATAAACCACTTTCAATATTTTTTCGGTATTGGTTGTAAAAATCTGAGATTATTCAACTTGGTATAATCTAACAAATCTTTTCAATTATCATTTTCTTGACAAAATTTTATACAAGCCGAAAAAGGGCATTAGAAATAAATTAAAAACATGATAAAATTTAGAATTATTCTGAATATTTAATAATTATCATTAAAAAAAACTATTTGTTTACTGTCCAAAAGCCTGAAATTATTTTTATACAAACCAAAAAGTGAAAAGTTGGCGGAAAATGTTTATTTTTAAAAAGTTTGAATTTAGAAACTTTTAAATTGAAAGTTATGGAATTGTGATCTTATAATTCCGTTCAAAATTTGAAATAATTTTAAAAAACCAAAGTGTTGTGAAGTAAAAAGTGATACCAAAACTTTAGAACAATGTTACATACCAACCTTATTTCTAAAAAATCACAAAAAAATTTATTTTTTTTTTTCTTTTAATTTTTGAGAGTTACGTAATTATTGAAAATGGCAAAACACTTCCCTCTAATTCACGAACTTGAGGAAACAAGTGAAACCCTGGAACACCAGATTAGGAGCATTTTAGAGATCTGTAACGAAATACCAAGCAAGCAAATCAAAAGATATATCAACAATCTGCTAACAAGTTGTTATAGCGAAGAACCCAAAATAAAATGGAGTTCATTATGGATCTTGTGTGCAATTCTAGAAAAGCACAAGCCTGAGCTTGATTTGAACACCTTAGGAGGGGTGATGTCCTTGAGTGAGTCGTTGTTGGTGAATGTTGAAAATGAAATTTATCGCTCTTTGGGGATTGAAATCTTCTGTAGTGTCATACGATGCATCTCAAAACAAAACACTTTAGGAAGAGAAGTGGTTGGACACCTAAACAAAATTTACAAAAGACTGATCCCAAACGAGCGCTTGTATAATTTACAGTATGTCAAAATCATTGTTTGTGGCATTTTAAATCTCCCAAACCAATTACGTATTTTTTCAAACAAATTGGAATCGCAAACAATCCAACACCTTTATCAAAAAAGAAATGACAAGGATCTTTATTTGCTATATTCCTTATTGCCACAACTGTCGGCCTCACCATCCAAACGATGGAACAAATTAATCTTATACCTTCTCGAGATCATCAATACACAACATAATATTTTGTTGAAAGATTTGGAAAAAATTAATGGAAGGAGCGAATTTGTGTCCAAAAGGAATGATCAATTATTTAGCAAAGGCAATCTTATTGAAAGCAAATACGATTTACGGATTAACAGTTTCAAGATCAAAAATCCTGAGTGCTTAATTGAAAATTGTACAACGTGTATTAAATATATGCTATTAAATATCCCCTCTCGGGTGTCCCTTCAAATCCCAGTGCTGTGCCCCGTTGAGCACCTAGTTTTCCTCTCAACAAGAACTTTAAATTTAAGGGTGTCATTCTTGAAACTCAAAAATAATAAAAAGAAGATGAAAAAACTCAACCTCCAGGATAATATCAATTACCAAACCATCAATTCAATACAGCAAAGCGGTGCAAATTTAATAAAAATATTAACCCAGAGCATTTCAAAAAACAATTTGATGCTATATTTGAATCCCTTGCTGAGCTCCTTATTACGATCGCTTAATAGGAAATTGCCAAAGGAAATTACTGCAAGTCCCAATTGGCGAAATACTTTGATTAATGCCCTAAGCCATTTGATATCAAAGGCGGGTAATTCGGTGCCAACCTGGGCAATAGTCAAAATTGGTGATTGGTTACTTTTGCAAATAACAGCCTTTTCGCAAAATTCCTTACTTGCTAAAAATGGTTTTAAATTGATCAAAAATTATTTGACTCATTGCTCAAAATATATTCCAATTCAAACCTGGATCCAAATTGATAAGGAATTATTAAAAATTGCATTAGAATTAAAGAATTTTGGTTTGGAAAAAAAAAATATTTTTGTTCATGTCTGTAAAGCTATCGTTTCCTCTCTCGCAGCGCCCAGAGCAGTAGTGCCACCCTTTCTCGGAATCGCATTAGACTTGTTTAAAAACGAAGAACACCCGATATTTAAAAAGGGAAGAAAATTGGCTTCTTTATTAATAACACCAAGATCAATTCCTTTGTCTGAAAGTGTAAATGAAAATTGGTCAAAATTTTCACTTTTGGATTTTTTTGCAACAAGCAGTAATGAAACAAATGGGAAGATCATTAAACAGAATGATAGCGATGATTATGATGATGAGGAGTCTGAAAACAAAAAAACAAAAAAAAAAAACAAAAATAAGAAAAAGAAAAAGAAAAAGAAAAAGAAAAAGAAAAAAATTGAAACGGAAAGTGAGAGCGAAAGCGAAAGTGAAAGTGGTGGAAGCGAAGAAGGCAACGTTGAAAATGGAAAGATAAAAAGCAATTTTAATGGGGTTAATAATAATGAAATGATAAATACTGTATATGATCCAAAACAAAAACAAGCAAAAAATACTCAAGAAAAAGAAAAGGAAAAAGAAATAGAAATGAAAAGGGAAAAGGAAAAGGATGTATTGGAAAAAAACGAAATGCAAATTGAAATCGAAAATGATAATGAAAACAAAGGCAATAGTGATCACGAAAATGAAGATGAGAATATCGATTCTGGGTTATCTGTTGTTGGTGGGTTTTTATCAAATAACTTTACAGAAAAAAATAAAGGAACAGTCGAAAAAATAAATAAATTGTCATGGATGAAAAATCAATCAACAGAAATTGTAACAAATAAACCAGAAAATAATGATTTAAATATTATTGAAAATGAAAGTGATATACTGAAGAATAATGATGAAGAAGTCAACTTTGAGACAAATAATACAAAAAATTTCTTCGATTCAAGTTCCGATGATGATGAAATTCCTGATATTATTGACCAGCCACCCGATAGTGATCAAGATTCAGATTAATTTAATAGAAAAAAAATCAATAAAATAGATTATTAAAAATTATTATTTTCATTTTTATTTTCATTTTTTTTTTATTTTTTATTTTTTTTATTTGCAAATAAAACCATTTTTAAAAAAGTGTGGCTCAAAAGTTTGACCCTAGCCTTTCTCAAATATCCAAAAAATCTTTAATAGAACTAAAACTCAATTTCAAATTTTTGGATGCAGTTAAAACAATTTAAAGGGATAGCAATATCACAACTTTCTAGAGTTTGTAAATAATTTTGTAATTTTGTATATTTTTTTTTGTTTTTTGTTTTCCTTCCTTTTTTTTAATTACAATACAGTTTATATCTAATTTAAATGTTTTGTTTTTAGGGTTCGTATTCGTTTGATGTGTTAAGTTCTTTGAAATAAAAAAACTCAAATAGAATTAGTTGATGGTGCCTATCTATTTGATAAAGTAACAAATGGTTATTCTGCAATTTCAACAAATTTATCGCTAATAGCCTGATAATAGATAAAATCATCAAAAATTCTAATATAGTCGGTGGTTTTCTTCATTGGTATTTACAGATGCCCCAATTTCCCCTAACGGTGTATAAATACTTTATTTTTGTTTTTATTCATATACCTATATGAAAAAATAAAATTGAAAAAAAAAATGTAGATAACACTAATACTTTCATTAACCATTCATCATTAATAAAAAAGGTTATCAATAATCAATCAAAATTACAGAACTTCAATTTGGTGGGTTATTGTATTTATTTTGTTAGTGGCACAATCTTTTTTTAAATTCTCTAGTCTAGAAAAAAAGGTGATTTTTTTAGGTAAACAATTACAAATAAACAGAAGAATGGATTTTTGTTTAATTCAAATTGGGGAAATTTACTTTGATAAATAATAGCCAAGATTTTTAAAAATGTAGTACTCATCTAATAAAACTATAATAGAGAAAATAAATTTCAGATGATAATAATTTCCCTAGAGTTCCAGGGAAGTGTCGCCAAGTGCCCAGGTTTTACATGATTCAAAAGAATCGTGTAAAAATCATAGATTTTACCACATTCTTTATAATCCCGAAAAACCTAACGAAAGTGTCCGTCAAGTGCTGTGGGGTGCTGCGGGGTGCCTTAGCGTGTTTGGATTTTCCAGGTTTTAAAAGAATGGAGAAAAATCTCTGATTTTACTTAATTCTTTTAAATTATGGAAAACCTAACAACATTTTTTTTTTTAATTTTTGTTTTTGTTTCAAAAATCTATTTATTTTCTAATCTAAACAAAGATTTAAAAAAAAACCTATTGCAAGTGCCCTAAATTTTCCTGAATATAAAAGAATTGAGTAAAATCTTTTATTTAACTCCATTATTATAAATTTTGGAAAACCTAATGAAAAGTATTCGTAGAGTGCCTCGCTTTTCCAGAATTCGAAAGAATTGAGCAAAATCTTTGATTTTACTCCATTATTTTAAATCCTGGAAAATCTAATTGCAGTTTTTATTACAAAAATTAAAAAAAAACTAATGAAAAGTGTCCTAGATTTTCTTGAGGTTTTCTGTTTTATTTTTGATGTGCTCTAGATTTTTTTGAGTTTTCGATTTGTTTAGGAAATCAATAAATTTTCCAAATAAACAAAAAACTCAAAAAAACCTAACAAAAATCTATTGATTTTCCAAATAAATAGAAAACTCAAGAAAACCGAATGAAAGTGCCATAAGTTTTTTTATTACAAAAATTAAAAAAAAACCTAACGGAAAATCAAAGAAAAAATATTTTTTTCAATTTATATCAATAAATAATTCTTTAAGGGTCGAAATAACTGGTTACCTGTTTGAAAGATAATTATTAAATCTAAAATATTTTTTTAATAATAATAATAATTAATTTCTTATTGTGAAAAAAAATTATTCGAATATTTTACTATATAATCTGAAAAAAATCTAAATAGAATCTGGAAAATTAGATTTTCCAACTTTAATTATCAAATATCTTGAAAAATAATTTTTTATATAAGATCTTTTAATAATAAAAAGTGTTTATTATAAGTGAAGTTCTCAAAAAGTGAAACAATATTAAATGGGGAATTTTTTTATCATGATTGTGTAGTTAAATGGGTTTGGATCAATCTGTAATTGTTGTTCCATTGGTTAAAGGTGGCTAGTGGTAATTTTGATAATTCTTTAATAAATACAGTCAGTTTCACTTTTAAGGCACAAACTTTCAACGAAATTTAAGGCACAAAAAAAATCTCAAATTAAAGCACAAAATTCAAATTCTAGTAAAAATAAATTGTAAAAAAAAAAATTGCAAATTTTGTGCCTTAATTTGAGATTTTTTTGTGCCTTAAATTTCGTTGAAAGTTTGTGCCTTAAAAGTGAAACTGACTGTATAAGTTATTCGGAAAATTGAAAAATGAACTTTGTCTCTGAAGGAGTTGGTGTCATCTTGAAATTCGGTAGAATTAATCTATATTATAATTGAAAGTAAGAAATAACGCTATTTGAAATTGTACTAAAAAAATGAATTAGTAAAATTATTGAACACTAAATTATTGGGTTTTTTATGTATGATCACTATTAAAAATTTTCAAATGGAATTTTTTTTTTTTAATTACCATCCTAAATCTAAAAATATAAATACCAAAATATAATAGTATTATTGTCTGTAAAAAATAAAATTTCGAAGTTCCAAAAGAAACTATTTTTTCAATTTTTTTAAATTTCAAAGATTTATATACTAATAAGAAACATACAAACCGAAAAAATGATTTGTTTTTTTTTTTCCTTTTTATCAAGCCAGTTGTATTTTCAATCTTTTTCTCAAATTATCAAAATCATTGGTCAAAATTGCCTATTAATTCATTTTTTTTTCTTTTTTTGACAACAATTGAATTTTTTAGCAACTTAACTACATACCGCCATAAATTTAAGAATGCCATTTTTCGACTTTGAAATCTTAGTAATGATACCCCTGCCTTTAAATTGGTCTAAAATAAATAATTTTTTCTGAAATTGTTGGGTTTTTTACTTTTGCAATGTTTGTTTTTTAAATGATAAGATCAACAATATTTTGTAACTAATTGGAAAATCGACTTTTTCGAGTTATTTGAAGCATGGTAAACAATAATAATTTTTAATCAAGAGTGATTTACTTTAATTTAAGACTTCACCTTGGTATACATGAATCCTTTATCAAGATTATTTCTCGCAATTTTGATTTTCTTTTTTCCCACTTCAAATTAAATTGTGGTTATTGTTTGGTGACCATTTTTAAAGTTCAGTTGTATTCTCATCCAATTTCTGTTTGATCAAATTTCGAATCCTTTTCTGACACAAATAAAAAACTATTTACAAAAATATCAAAGAAGAATACTATTTGGTATAAGTCCCTATTATTAATGACGTCTACCCCCCCTATGTAATTGTTCCAAAAAAGTTTTCTGTCAAACTCAATTCAGCGTCTTATGTTTTTATTAGATAAATTTAATAAAAAAGTTAAACATTTATTTCAAAATTAAAAAAGTTCTAGAATATTATTGTCACTTCTCTTTAACCTTGAGAAATTTGATTAAAAGATGTCGACAAAATGAAAACCAAGATTTTTTAAGAACCCATGAATACAGAAAGCAGTAAAAAAATTTAATTTTCCTCTTTTGTGTTCAAAACACAATTTAAAATCTAATGAATTACCAACTAGTATGAGAAAATAGGCAAAGAACGATTTTTGTTTATCTAAAAAAAAATAGTCTTTTGAAAGATAACTGTATTTAATAATAATAGAGAAAAAGAAAAGAACTTGTAAATTAAAAAGTTATAATAAAATTCAATTTGTTTTGTCAATAATCACGTGATTTGATTTCAAAATGGGAAATAAAAGACAAAATCTTTTTCTTTATCATTTTTTTCTTTTTTATATATTTTTCACTTTATAAAATGTCTTCACGTGGACGAAGAGGAAGAGGTGGAAGAGGTGGAAGAGGTGGAAGAGGCGGAAGAGGTGGAAGAGGTGGAAGGGGTGGAAGTAGTGGGAAAGGTGGAAGAAAACAAGATACGATGATTCGCAAAGGAAAGATTAGTATTCAAAAAAAAAGAGTAAACTCTGAAGTTGTTCGTGAAGGGATCTTATTAAAAAAGGTATGGCAAATTTTTAATTAAAAAAAAATTTCTTGTGTTCTTTTTTTTTTTCTTCAAAAATTTTTTTTTATTTGAGGAAAAAAATCAAAAAGAGAAAATTCATTTTTATTTTTTTTTTATGAACAAGAATTTTTGATGCCGAAAAGACCAAAGTGATCGGTCAATAAAATCAGGCACCCTTTTAAATAATGGTAGCCCCCAAATGACTTTTTACTCAACTTTTTTGATTTTTTACTTTTCACTTTTCTTTTCATCTGGAAAAACAAGAGATTTGTCGACTCTTTATTTAAAAGTTACACACTTTGAAAAGAAATTACACCACTGTATTCCGTTTTTAACAAAACAAATTTTCTTTTTTTTTAATTCTTCTTCTTTTCTTTTTTATCATTTGTTTATTTTTTTTTTTTTAAATAATCATCTTTTTAGGGAGGCGGAATTTTCAAAAAAAGGAGAGTATATCAAAAAAGATACTTCTGTTTGATCAAAGAAAGAGAAAATTATAAATTGTTTTGGTATACAAACCAAAAAAAGGCACAAAAGAATATATATAAGAAATACTTGGAAATAAAAAAACAAGAAGAGATCGGGTATTATGAGGAAAAGGGAAAAGGGTTTTATATCAAGACGAGTAAAAAAACTTATTATTTTAAAAGTCCCGAAGGAATTGATGATCTTACAGTTTGGGCAAAAGAGATTGCTAAAGTTTGTTTTTTATTTTCTTTTTTTATTTTCTTTTTTTATTTCTCAAAAAATAACAAAAAACAAAAAACAAAAATCAAAAAACAAAAATCAAAAAACAAAAATCAAAAAACAAAAAACATGCTCTACAAAAAACTCATGACTTTTACAAAGCTTCGACACTTCCAGACAATTTACACACTTCCAGAAAATTTACAAACACTTTCAACACTTTTACAAACCTTTAAAACACTTTTAAAGGGGAAATGCTTTGTCAAAGTCATTAGATTTTTGTAGTGTATTTTTTCAGTAAAGGATTTATTAAATAAATCCACCAAAGGATTAAAATTGATTTGTGAACGAATTTGCTTCAACAAACATTTCTTTTAAAAAATATATTCCTAAAAATTTGAATAGATCATTTTTAAATTTTTGAAAAATCGATGTTCTGATGTCAACGATTTGATTTTAGACAAAATCCTTAAATCAAGAAATTTTTTCAAAAATTTTTAACATTATTCTTTCAACTTGGTGAGTATAAAAAAACAAAATTGAAAAAAAAGAGTTAGACAAAACTTATACTTTAATTAACATTTCACCATTTTTAAGTTCATAAAGTTAGTTTACAATATAAACAAAATTCCAGAACTTCAAATTCTTGAGGCTATTGTATTTATTGTTTTTAGTAGTACTACGATTTTTAAACGTCTCTAGTCGAGAAAAAAAGGTGTTTTTTTGGGTAGAAAATTTTAATTAACTTGATGTGACAATGAAAACTAGTTTAATCTCAACGTTCGGATATTTAGTTGAATAGATAATAACTCATAGTTTTGAAAATACTGTACTTTTCTAATAAAACTGAAATGTAGAAAAAAAATTACTAACGAAAATCTATTGATTTTACAAATAGACAGAAAACTCAAGAAAAGTTAATGGCGGTTTTCCAGATTTCAAAAGAATAGAGTAAAATCATAGATTTGGACTCTATTGTTTTGAATCCTGTAAAACCTAACGAATGTGCTCACCACGTACCACATAGGGCCACAGAGAGCTATATAGTGCCATAGAGAGCCATAGAGAGCAATAGAGTGTCATAGAGTGTCATCGAGTGCCATCAAGTGCCTAGGTTTTTTTTAATTTTCTTTTTACTTCACAAAATCACAAGAAAACCTAACGGCGCTTTTCCAGGATTTAAAAGAATAAATAATGCTAAAATAGTCAAAATAATTGATTTTTCATTAGAAAGATATTTATTAAATTTAAAATAGTTTTAAAATATATGATGTCACCACCTAACTGTGAAGAAAAAAATTTTGAAAAATTTGTACTTTTAAATTTAAAAAAAAACATAAATAGAACCTGGAAGAATGGATTTTCCAACTTAAATTGTAAAATATCTTTAAAAATAATTATTGATCAAAGATCTTTTATTAGCCAATCATATTTATAATAAGTGAAGTTATTAAAAAGCGAAAAATTAGCAAAGGTATAATTTGTTTTTGAAAAATTTTTTCATCATAGTGCTGTGTGATATATGTTATTTTGTTTTTCTTTTAACAAATTTTTTTTAAGGAAGTAGGTACAATATACCATTTTGAAAAATTTTAATTTCGACAACCTTATCGAAAAAAGCTTTTTGAGTGCCATGTAATATTGAAACTTGAAACCAAAATACCATTCACTGTTCACTCCTCTATTTGTGAAAAGAAAACAAAGTAAACCAGAGTTGAATCTTTCATTTTTTGAACATTTTTTTTTGATTCAATTTTGGTTATATTAAATTAGGTTTTGAATCTAGAAATGTGTTTTTGGGAAATTCTTAAAATTAACCCTAGAATAAACCAAAAAATAAAAAAATAGACTTCGAGAAGGTTTGCATTTTAAACAAATCTTTTCTTTTTGATGGTCAAACAAGAAAGATCACCTATCTAGATAAATTTGTTGAAATCAAGAATGAAAAAAAAATACGAACAAAGTATATTTTAGAAGATTTGTTTTCAATATCTTCTTAATTTGTATGAGTCCAAACAAGATGCTACATTGTATATTTCGCACCCCATTACTATTTATTATTATTTTAAAAAACATTTTTTTACAAATTTCTTTTCAAAATTATAATTTCAAATATTTTTATCCTACTAAGCCAAAAACAAAGGAATATTACTTCAAAGATTAAAGTAAAAGTGATGAATTCTCGAAATTCAAAAAACAACTACAAAAGACTCAACCCAAAGAAAAAGAAAAATTGAGAAAAAATTTCAAGCATGAATTAGAATTATTTTGAGTTTTCAAATTTTATCGAAAAATAAATAATTATAAAATCAAACTCATTTGTCCAATAAATCTTTATTTCTGAAAAATAATTCAAAAAATATCCTATTTTCTTGAACCCAAACTAGAATTAGATAAATTAAATAAAAATAGGATTTGAAATTCATTTTCTTGAACCAAATTCCCTTGAAATAGGAAGTAATTTGTTAATCAAAAATTTTCCAAACAAAAGTATTTCCATGAAGAATTAAAAATAAAACCAAGGAAAGAAGAAGTAATTATATTAAATATTATAGATAAGATCAAGAAATAAATGATTTTTTTTAATTTTTTCTTAATCAATCTTTTCATTTTTTTGATTTCCATTTTATAATTGGTATGCAAATATATTATACTAGGTGATATCTGAAACTCTAGTTATTTATTAAAATTGTTAATTTATTTGGTTAAAGAAATGATTTGAATAATTCAGTTTCGCATAAACTGTGGTACCTAAAATTGGTAAAATGTACTTACTCCCTTAAACGTGCCAGTTTTTAAATTGGCAAAATAATAATAAAACAAATATTAATAATCACTTTAAAAACAGGAATTAATTCAAATTAGGAAATGGAAAAAAAATAAAGAGAATTTTGGTTTATTTGATCCATTATTTTATGTTTTTTTTTTTTTTTTTTTTTTTTTTTTTCTGAAATAAAATTGTGATGTCTTTAAGAAAAAGAAACAGAAAATAATTGTTTCTTATGTAAATCTGTGTCTTTGAGTAATTATTATTACCACATAAAGTAACAAGTCAAAGAAGAAAAAGAAAAAACATCTAAGAAGGAAACAAGAAATTCCAAAATTAGGAAACCATCACAGAAACATCAACATAAATAGTCCTGAAAACAAAAGTTAAAAGAAACCCAACATTTTGGAAAAATAAACTAGAATTAATAATTCCATCAGTAATGTTAGAGCTTTTCAAAATTAAAAAACTACTCTAATATTAACATAAAATGTATGAAAGTGTCTTAAACCCATTTATGTTCTCTATATTTTACTTTTATCCAATAACTTTATTGAAAACAAATAATTATTCTTTTCTTTACTGTTGTGAAATAAATGTAACTCTCTTTTTTGATCTGCCCCAATTTTTTTTTTCGGGACAGTTATCAAAAAATAAAAGAAAATAAAAAATATTAATTTCACTTTTTTACTCGAATTTCAAAATTCACTTTAAAGTTTACACTTATCATTACTAAAACAAAATAAAAAAAATTTTTTTTTTTTTGATAAAATAAATACTGTTTTATTAATTAAACATTAATTTGATGTTGGTTTTCTTGAGTTTTTTTTTATTATTGATACAGAAAATCTGTAAATCTTAAAAATACAATATAAAACTTCGAGAAAATCGCGATTAACTTTTCCAGAGTTTTAATTTTGTTTAGAAAACAGATCGAAATTCTAAACAAAAACTGGAACCCTAGAAAAGTGCTTTTAGAGTTTTTACTCTATTTTTTTGAATTCTTGAAAACTGCCATAAAATTTTTTTCAATTTTTGTTTTGATTGGAAAAGTGTTTTTAGATTTTTATTTAATCAAAGAAATTAAAATCAAACAAAGTTATGTTTTCTCAAATTTAAAAGAATAGAGAAAAAAAATACATTTTACACAATTCTTTCGAATTAGAAAAAAAAAAACTTATGTACACTACATAACTCTACTGCGCTTTATGACACCACTCAAAACTTTTTAAAAACATAACGAAACACTTAACTTGTACTTGTTTCTCATTGTTTCATTTTGAAAATCCCTAATTTCTAATAATAGTGAAAAATTAATAGTTCTATGAATAATTATTCAATTTTAACATTTCAATAATTTTTTTTAAATTTTTTGATCCTTATTTTGAATCTAAAACTTTTTTTAATATTTTAATTATGATTAATAATCTAAAAAAAATCTGAAAATTATTATTAGAGAATGCCAAGATATCGAAGAAAAGGAATAATAATTGCAGAAGAAGAAGAAGTTCAAAAGCCAAAGCCAAAGGGATTATTAGGAAACATGGTGCGAAAACAAATTACTGTAATGCACACTGACACAAAAAAAGAGGAGGAAGTTAATAAAGAACTTGAAAAAGAAAAAGAAGAATCAAAGAAAAAACTAGAAAATTTAATGACTACAAATGGAACCCAAAAAGCACAAGAAATAGATGGACTTTTATCTCAATTAAAAAAACAGTCACAAAAAATTGAAACTTTTGATCCTCAACAAAATGTCCAAAGAAATAATACTGATAATGTTAATATTAATGATAATCAAAATCAAAATCAAAATAATAATATGGATAATATTAATCAAAATGAAGATTTAACAACGAATTATAATCAACAAGAACAGCAAATGGGACAAACAAATCTTGATAATGAATTTGACAAGCAGCAACAGGAACAGGAACAAAAATTACAAAATTTAATGGGAAATGAAATGTCTTTTAATAATAATAATAATATGGATAATAATAATAATACTAATTTTAATAATAATACCACTTTTAATAATAATACCAATTTTAATAATAATATGCAAAGTGTTAGTAACACACAAACAACAAATATGCAAACAAATACAAAACAAGAAAATGATAATACAAACGGAAAAATGGAAGAAATTGATCGACTTCTTAGTCAATTAAAAACTACAAATAATTCTTCGTCATCAACCACAACCACAACCACAACCACAACTACAAACATAAATAATAACAATACAAACACACAACCGAACACCCAATTGAATACTAATACAAGAACAAATACAAATACAACAACAACTACTGGAAACTCTATGGATAGATTATCAAGGCTAAAAAGAGGATTGGGATCTTCAACAACACAATCAACAACAACAACAACAACATCCAATTTCCAAAAGAAGGATCTTAATTCCATTCTTGGAGGAATCTCGAACCGTTCAAACAACTCAAAATTTGATTACTCCAATTTAAAAACAAATAAAAATACCACAACATCAACAAACGTTAATGATCTTTTATCAAGAATGAAAACTACAGCTCTTAGAAACACTTCCACAAAAACCACACCAATGCCTAATTTATCATCTACATCATCTTCTACCACTAATAATAATGATGATAAAATGAGAGAGATTGATGACCTATTGAAAAATTTACGTTCCAAAAAGTAAAAATTTTTAAAAATATAGTTTTAATATTTTCTTTTTAATTTTTTTTTTTTTTTTTTATTATGATTGATTTTTGAAATTTTCATTACAAAAATTCTCTAGAAATTTTGAAGTGCCATCTCAAAATAAACTCTTTTTTAATTATTAACATTATTATTTTTTTTTAACATTATTTTTATGATTATTATTCTTATTTTTAAACATTTTAATTATGATTATTATTGTTGAATCTTTAATTTTTTTTTTTTTTCTTTTATTTTATTTCAAAACAAAAACTTGAAAATTTTTTAATAATTCATTACACACTACACAAGACTTTGCCTATCAGCGCAAAAAAACCCTCCTTTTCCTATTTGTTTTTTATTTATTTATTATTATTCATTTTTAATTTTTATTCATCCCTTCTTTCATTTCAAGTTATGTATATGAAATACAAATATCTCAAAGTATTATTAAATTTAATATCTTATTGAGGATCATAAATTACGATCTCAAAACATAGAACTAAAATTATTAAATTCAAATTCAACAGTTTTCGATCACCAAAATTCATTTTTTAAAATTGAAATACAAATAAAATTTATTATTTGAGTATACTAAATTAAAAACGTCTCCCTATTAATGTAGATACTGGGAATTATTATTATTTTATATACATTACACTACAATGCAAAAATAAATTCTGAAAATGTAAGTTAGCCAAAACTAAATATTGGGTTTCAGTTATGCATCTTTTATAAATTATTTTTTTAAATTTATGATAATTTTATGTAATTAAGAGAAGATAGATTTTGAAAACACTATGATTTGAATATTACCCTTTTTCAAAATTACTGACTTTTTAAAAAAAATGTCTATTTTAGCGATATCTTTTTTTTTGAAATAAGTTTTAAACAAATGTATTTTTGATCGAGCGTTGTGTACGAAAAAACAATAAATTTTAAAACGATTTATAGAAAAACCATGGACTATATATTACCATTTGAAAAAAAGTGAAACAGGGAAAAAAAGTGAAAGACAGTTTTTAGTTTGAAAAATTACTAAAAATGAAAAGTAAAAATAATAAAAAGAAGAAACCAATTAACTTCAAATAATAATCCATTATATTATTTTCATTCAAACCAACAAATACAATTTAAATAAACTTTATTATCGAAATTGTCTGTGTGGTTTTGGAGATCGCAAAAATAGTCAATTGTTTGAATAAAATTTTAATAATTGATCAATCAAAGAAAAACCCCATACCAGTAGGTAGTATTAAAAAAACTGTTATTACCTTGAATACTTCATTTTGTCTTTATTTATTTATTTATTTATTCTTTTTTTAATTGATCTTACTTTGAATTTTCAGGTTCTATTAATGTTCACTATTAATAGCCACATTTCACTTTTTTTCCCTGTTTCCCCCTTTTTCCACAATATTTAGAACTCAAAACTGAAAAAAAAATATAATGATAAAAAATATTCCAAAAACAGAAAAAAAATCAGTTTTTAAATTTTATTTAACAATATTTTTTGAAATAAATATTTTATTTTGATTGAAAATTGGAAAATATGATTATTTTTAGACTTTTTAAAAAATAGATTCAAATAATCTCTCTAAACTAAGTCTAATAAAAATTTCAAAAAATTTTCCAATTAAAAATGAAAAAAAATACCAGTGAAAAATTTAATTTTTTTTTCATTTCCCATTAATATCTATTAAAGTTGTAAACCCCTTTTCAATTTTATTATGTATAATAATGTTTTTTATGTGAGTATATTTAAAAAACACAAAATTTAGTGATTTTTTTTTGAAAAAAATTCCAAGTTATGGAATTGATTTTCGAAAATATACTTTTTTTCTCTGGAAAAATAATAATTTTTTTTCTTGAAAAGGTTTTTTATCATTATTATTTGAAAAATTAGTTTCTGAATACACATTCACATAAAACAGATTGTTTATAAATTCTTTTAAAATGATTTAAATTTATCTTTAATACCAAGAGATTATTAAAAACATTTTGTATACAAAAATAATTGTATTAAAAATCCAATTTAAAAGAGTTCTTACAACCACTAATGGTAGAGTTAATTATTCATAATTCTTCTTGATTTTTTTAAAATCTAAATGAGATAGTTCTTATTTTTCATTTGAAAATTAGTAATCGGTTGATTGAAATATTGTTTCATCAAACTAAGAGAAACCCATTTTTTTTTGACATTTAATTGTGTAAAATTATAGAAAAAACACACTATATATTAAACCAAAACCACTTTAAATATAAACTTCAAAGGAAAAAAAGTTCTTTGTTTAATTTTTTTTCTTTTTGAATAAAATCAATTTAATGATTGAATAAATGATCAAAGTAATCTTCATTAAATTTATATTTTGGGTTGTTATTTATAGTTGGAACAAAGACATCAACATTTGATGAAGAAACTATAGAATCCAAAATTAATTAACCTATTTCCAACTTCTTAAACAGTAATTTATTATATTTTTATTTAATTTCAATTATTTTCTATTAGTTCATTTTCATTTTTTTTCTTTGCATTATAGAAAAGAAAATTATTACAGTTGAGTCATTAAAATATCAATCAAAAATAAATTAAAAATATGATTTTTTTAAAAATGAACATATAATAGTCTCATAGGACTTTAAATCAAACAAATTATTTCCTTATTATTATTTTACTGGTTAAATTTTCCATTTGAAATCACAAAAAAAATCTTCACCTCTCATCAAATCTCTAAGATTAGTTGAAAATTCAACTTTAAATTGATAAAATTGAAAAAGTAAAAAGATTTTTTTCAAACAATATCCCAATTCTAAAAAAAATTCAATAGATAAAATAATATCATTTTTGGGTTGACTTGTTAAATAAAAATTTATTATAAATATAATTTTTTAATGGTTGGAAAATGAAATAACAATAAGTCCCAACAATACTATTATTTGGGTTCTCAATTGGTCAAATTTCTTTTTAAAATCGATTGATTTCATTTAAATATTTTATTTTTCTTTTATTACATTTTTCTGAAAAGTTGAAAATAATTAATGCAACAAACCAAAAATTTGTAAAAAGAAATTATTTATTTTTATATTTTAGTTTCATTGTTATAATCAAATTTCAATATTTAAGAATCCATATTTATTTAAAATAATGATAAAAAAAAGATACATTGCTTTACTTTATTTTACAACATTTCTTTTTGGTGATTTTTTGACTATTATATGGTAATTGTTCAAAGAAAAACCCTTATTTTTTTTGATTCAACCAGAAGAAAGGTCAAATAGATTATTTTGAAAAAAAAATTTTTGCTGTAATAAAGTATATGATTTTGTAAAAAATTTTAAAATTATTTCAATTCTTGAAAAGTGAGAAGAATATTTCATAATTTTAACTTTTTGGAAATTTAAGGCTTTGTAGGGAAGTTACTTCTTTGAAAATTTTATAAAATAATTTCCTTGTATTGTTGATAAAATGATTTGGAAAATGGACCAACCTCATTTTTTATTGGAAATTCTTTAATAATTAAACCAAAATTTCGATATTTTTATATTGGATTTTTTTTATCCCAATTACTATAAGAATTATTATAATAAAAATACCAGGTTTATCAGTCCTTCAAAACACTGTTTAAAGGAGTTATTGTAAAAAATAATACAAATAACCAATCTCAAAAAAAAATCCAATAATTTATATTCTTCTTTATCCGAAATAATTCATTTTTAATATTCTAAGTTAATTTCAATATAAAAGAAATAATTTTTGTATTTTATTTAACTCAAATTTGTTTTATAAATTACAATATCAAATTCAAAACTTTTCCAAAACACACAATAAATAATTTTCAATATAAATAAAATAAAATAAAAGAAATTTTAAAAACGGGGCAATTGAAATAACCACCAAAACTCATATCAACAACAACTATAAGAATACACCTCCTAAAATATTGATTTTGTTTTAAGATATTTCAAATATACCAGGAATTATTACCCAAACAAGGAACACTAAAAATTTAATTACTATGTTTATCTACAAAAAATACCGATATTTTGCCCATTAACCATATCAAGAGAATAAAATCACCCAAGAATCTGTTTCTCAACATAAATTAACATTTTTTTCCAAACAAAGCAAAAATGAATCTAAAATTTTAATCATTTCCTATATTTTTTTTATATAATTATAACATCATTAATTTTATATCATTATTTTAAATTTTAATCAAATATTTTGGAATATATAATAAAAATAAGAAGTAACAACTAAATTAATTGTTAAATATAATCTAATTAATAGTTAAATTATAGATAACAAATAAAAAATGATTTAATAATTTTCCTAAAAAATCCATAGAAAAAAATGTATTTTTTCGAAAAATTTAAGAATGTAAAAAGTTTATTATTGTATAAAAAATCAAAGCTTTAATAAACAAATAGTGGTCATCTAAACAGAAAAAAATAAAACTAGTATGTGATAACATAAAAAAAAATAACAATTAAAAATTCATTAATAACAACAAAAGTAAACTTATTTGTTATAAAAAAATTTTATTTTTTTGACTTTTTAAAAAATACTATATTCTAAGAAAGAATATCTATTGAACTTAATATATAACATAAATTTAATCAAAATTTAGCAAATTTTGTTTATCTTACTGATAAAAACTTATTTCAAATCTATAAATCTTTTTGATTTTAATGTTTACATCAATTCAATCTATAAAAATTTATAATTACTGTATGAATTTATTTAAAAATATCTAATTTTGAAAAACATTCAGATTTGTTGAATATTATATTTTTCAAAAAATAATACTCGAAACAATATTTCTATTAATATTTTAACAAATAATTAATGATAAAATATTATAAAAAGAGAAATTTTTGTTAAAATGAATAAAAAAAACTTGTAATCACAAAAAAAAAATGAAATTAATTTCATCAAAACTTTGAGATAAAATCAAGAAACAGTTTTCTGAATTATTTTTTTTTTAGAATAACAAAAATAATGAAAAACGTAAAATTTATTTGAAAAATTCAATTCGAAACGATTTTTTTACATGTTTTTTTTTCAATTAGTAACGAAAATATTTTGAGAAATAAAAATTATTAAACCCAATAATCACGCGAGGAGTAATGTTTATTTTTCATCCATATTACTGATAAGATTAAACATCAATTCAAAACAATTCCTAAACAAGAAAAAAATATTTGTATAATATTTTCAAATAAATTTTTCTTCAAATTTGTTTTTTTATAAAATAAAAAAATGATTTTTTAACTCAAAATTTTAAAAAGAAATAAACTGAATCGGTTTCTAATTATTTTATTATTCAATATCTATCTTTGTAAAAAAAAAAAAATAAAATAAAGAGCCTTTTGGCTTTTTAGAATGAATTATTTTTTTACAATTTAATTTAATTTTTTTTTTTTTTTCAAATAGTCAAATTACATGCTTAAACACATCTATTTGATATAAAATAAATTGTATTTATTTAAATTCGCCCGAGTTTAAATAAAAACGATTTTGTAAATTGATTTTGTATTTGGAAATATAATTCAAAGAGGCAATATAAAAATAATTTGAATCATTTGAAAAACAGGAACCAACGATATTCAAGTCCCCACTTTGATGGATGTCTACCTGTTGAAATTCAGAGTAATTTCTGGCATCAACTACCTTAACAACATTTTTTTGTTCTTGGACCAATAGGAGCCTGCCTTCTTTTGAGTATTGCACATTCCTGACTGGGTTACATTGGTAGTGTGACTGTGAGGACATAATTTTTGCAAGCATTTGGTTGGGCTTTCTGATATCGTAAATTAACGCAGCGCCTTCCTGTGATGCCAATGCAAGATTGAGTCCATTTGGATCCCAGTCACAGTGTATCGAAATATCATTCGCCCCATAAAGTGTTTTGATTGTTTTGTTCTTTGCCCTAATGTCAATAATTTTTGCCATCTTTTGATCACCAACCAAGGCAAAAACAGAATCGTCCGAGTCTGGCCTTAAAGATGAACAATTGATTGGCGTCTTGAAATTGATCTTTTGTTCTATGGGGAACGTTCCATTCTCTCGAATTCTTAAGAAATACAGATGCTTATCGTTATTAGAAATAACAATGCTCGTTTTATTCGGTAAGATTTCGACACAATTGATAATCAGGCTCCCAATGGACAACGTTTCGCTTCGATCATTATCAGAAAAGCATATAATCAATTCCGAATTATAGCCACCGAGGGCGTACATACTTTCGTGACAATCAAGCGCAGTAATACGATACTGGCAATCAATGTAGGACTGAACATCTTTGCGTTGCTGCGAATACACACACAAGCCGAAATTATGTGGTATGCAAAGAAGATCAGGGTTGGTTGAGGGATTTCTGAGCAAATCACGCAGCTGCGTGTGGTATAAAGTGCTTGGCCTCAAATACATTTTTACATTACTCTTATCAAACAGTTCGTTTGTTTGCCTTAGCGGCCATTCAGAATTTGAGCTGAAATCGTTTTGGCCGAAGATCTGCTGATCAGAACCTGAATTTCTTCCCCGAGAAAAAAATGTCCATTCTTCGCCTTCCTCCTCCTCCTCTTCTTGCTCTTGCTCCTGCTCCTGCTCTTCCTCCATCCCTTCTCCTTCTCCTTCTCCTCCTCCTTCTTCGGAGGATCCCACTCCCCGATTCCCTGTCCTCATTTCCTCCAATTCTTGAATTGTTTGTTGTGCAAGAATGGGTGTGGTTATTTCGTTATCAGAATCAGACAAAATCGAATTCAGAAATGTTTCACCCATTAGCGGCATTCGAGTCTCACGAACCTCACTATCTGAATTAATCAGAGCTGAGAAACTGTCTTCGGAATTTTCTCGCAATGGAATTCTTCTCCTTTGACTTAGAACTCTTCGAAAAGGGATTGAATTTGGGAAAATTATCGAAACATTTTCCTCATTTTGAAGATTAGAGCCTAAACCATTAAGGAGTGATCTTAGTTGTAAGAGTGGATTTTGTATGCCTTCGTTTTGTGAATTTGTAGATGAAGAGGGGATAAAAAAACTTTCCAAATCGTTGTTGTTGTTGTTGTTGTTGTTGTTTGTCATTTATGGGTTCTTGTTTTAATGATATATTTTTTTTTCTTTTTTTGTAGTTGTGTATTAGGTTAGTCTGGTTAAAAATAACAAAAAATGATTTCCTTTTCACTTTTTTTTCTGAATTCCTAATTTTCCTTTACCAAACACTACATTAGAAAGTATTCTTGTCATAGATTTTTGAACAGGGAACCTTTTATCATTTCTTTCTATGTATCACTCCAATTGCTGAAAAATTTAAAAACCCACACTAAAAAGCAACTCAAAGGTAAAATATTTATTAATAAATAGAAATCATCAATTAGAGTATATACAATTATCGATCTGATACTCTTCAAACTTAAAATAGTCACCTTGACAGAAAAATCAACCATTGAAAAACTCCTTTCAGAAATAGGTTATTTTGTTTTGAAAAGAATTATTCAAGTCTTGAAAAACCAATAAACAAATTGAAAACCTGGTTTCTTTTTTTCTAGAGGGAGCACAAATTCAAAAATCAAAACCCGAGAATAAGCAAAACGTTTGTAAGTCACTAGTTTCTCTAAAGTTCCACTATTTTTGAAAAAATTTATTAAATGTTTAAACCTCTTCTTAATTGTTATTTCCCCAAGACATTAGGGTATTTTTATTTACACATGAATTTAATTAAGATTGATAAACAAACTCCTTTACCAACTTTTTAGAAATGAGTAAACATTTTTAAAGGAGTCCATTAGTGATTAATTTATTTTCAGTTAAAAGAGATTAGATCCTTTTTGTTTGATTTCTGGTACCAAAAAAGAATAAGAAAAATTGACAAAAAAATTTTCATTTTAAGGAAATTTCACTTTTAGTAAATTGGGATCGATAGTATAGACAAACTCCCTTGGGAAAATTAATCTTATATTCAAAAGGCCACCAAAATAAGCCAAATATTGAATACTTGAAGATTAGTAAACAATAAATTATTTATTTTATTTTTGATAATTTATTTAATTTCAAGAATTTTAAAAGATTGAATTATTCTTTTTACAAATATTAAGGATATAAATAAGGAATTATTTAGATTAAAAACAGTTATTTGATAATATATATATATATTAATTTTTTTTTTATTATTAGAATTATTAATACGAATTATTTTTTTTTTTGTGAATTTATTAAAAAAGTAGAAAATAAGTAAAATCAATTGAAACTATTAATGTTGGGTTTACACAAACTGGATTTAAATAATTAAGATTGTGTAATTAATTATTGATTTAAAAGTATCAAATTCAAAAGTATTTCTTTTGGCTTATTCATTGGATTTTAAGGGTTTAAATAAATATTTTGGTGATTTTTTAATTTAATATTTTGGTTGTTTTTCACCTATTTTTTGTGAGAATAAAAGTAAAAAAATGATGTGAAATCTAATTTCAATCATTTAAATAAGATTTTTTTCAAGTTTAAGATAATTATTACATTTTTTTTATAAGAGGAGTTATGAGAATACTTAACAATTTCATTTGTAAGATTGTTTTTTAAACACCCCTTTACAGATAATAAAATTACTTTCCTTTTCAAAGAAAATAACTTTTTAATGAAATAATTGGATTTTTTGTTAGATTTTTAAGTTTCCACAAAAATGGAAAAAAGGATCAAACTTTTTACATACAAGAAAAAATCTTGGAAAATAGCTTGTAAGTTAGTCAGATATTATTGCATTTCGTTTTTACTTTTTTTTTTTTTTTCAAATTACAAAATACAGTTAATTTTTTTTTTTTAATTTGTTATTAAATTTATTATTATATATACACATATTGTTTATTGACCAAATAAATGAACCTTCAAATGTAAATTTTTTTTCAAAAAAAATATAGATTTTGATAAGGGAAAAATTTATTGGAAAATGAAAAAAAAATCAGAAAATTGGTCTTATAATTATTTAGATGATCTTTGATATTTGACAAAAAAATAAATCAAAAAAAAGGATACTAATCTAATTATTTCGTGTATATAAAACTTTCTTCAAAAAACATGATTGGTAAATAACTGAAGATTAAAAAGGATTATTCTATTCAAAATTAGTTTCTTATGGTTTTATTTTTCAATAATTTTATATTATTATGATATAATTGATAAATAATAATATTTAATATCAATTAGAAAAAGAAAAAATATCAAATAAAAAACAAATTATTCTGATTTTATAATAAAAGATTATAAATTTATGATTTTTTTTTTAGAATTAAATTCACTAAGAGATCAGTCTTCCACGACAACAATAAGAAAGTTTACAAATATTATATTGACGACATTATTTAATTACAAATTTTGAATATAAAAAATCTGAAAAAATTGTGTTCGGTACATAAATCCATAAAAGAAAATGTTTTCAATGAGATCATTTTTTTTCAATTTTTTATTAAAATTAAAAATCAATAACTTCATTATTTTTCTTCTATTATACAACTTTTTTAAGTTTTTTATTGCAATTTTCATCAGTGTTAGACAATAAATAGTCTTCATGGTAACAAATACAAATATTAAATTTAATTCACTCTTTTTGGGGATAATTTTTTTTAGCTAACCAAAAAAAAATTGATTTAATTAATATATTGAAGATTATTTGTTATTGATTAATAAGGATAGATCAAATCATTAAAATTTATAAATAATTTGCGAAAAGTACTAAGAGACTGTTTTTTTTTTATAAGATGAAATTTGATTGTAAAAAAAATAATTTTTCTTGAAGATATTGAGTGTATATTGTCAATAGACAAAATTAGACAAATTTTCAAATTGGTTTTTTTTCGTATTTTTGAAGATTTTCTTGATTTCTTTCATCATATATGAAAGATTGAAATCAATTTGAATAATTGTGAGTGGAAAAACTCCAAAGATTATACTGTGATTGGTTAGTATTATGGTATTTTGATTGTAGAAAATTCAAAATGTTGAAAACGTCAATCGAAATATATTTATATTTTGTTCAAAACCCAATTTTTACTACCAAAGCTAAGTAGAAAAAAAATTTACTTTAAAACAACTTACATAAATATAATTCCTTTATTAAATATTTTTTGTTTTTCAAAATCCTACCATACCATCCAAAGTACCCAAACCTGTTGTAACATACTCGAACCTACATTAAAAATCCCGAAAAAGATGTTTTAAATATCTTACAGTCAATATATTTCCATAGAATTGACTATTTTAAAAAAATTGAGAATTTAACCAATTTCAAAATTTGACCAGATTTAAAAAGTAAGAATTTACCCGATAGACCGTCTTTAAAATTAACAATTTTGAGTAATTTTTTAACAAACCATTTGGTCTTATTCACAAGAATTGTTATAACAATTTAAATCACTTTTGTCATAAAAATACTGATATTTTTTAAAGAAGAATCTTTTTAACTCTTAAAGTTTTAAAGTCATTACAAATTTTACTGAGAAGTTGTGTTTTTTTTTAAAATTTGAAATTCGATTTTTCAAAATAAAATTTTCTTCAAGATATTTGAGAATTAAGAGTAATTTTATCCTTAAAATTCAAAATTATTTTTTTTAATGTAAAAATGATTTAAATTGTTCTAATGATTACTGTAAGACCAAACAATTTGTTAAAAAAATTATTCAAAATTTCTTTTCCTTAATTTAAAATGTGACAAAATTACATAAAGTTTTTTATATCAAGAATTAAAAAAAAGTTGGATATTAGATCCAAATTTTATTGAGAAATTTTAAAAAAATTCTATCAAATATTGTTTTATTTAACCAAACACAAATCTATTAGTTTTATTGGCTCTGATTTAAATTGAAATATTAATCAAAGAAAAAGAATAACAGAATAAAAAATTTTTTTTTTAAATCCATACTTTTCAACATAAAACGAAAAATATATTGTACAATTTTCAAGAATTAACTTAATTGTTAATAAAAATAATCGTTTCTTTTTTTAGTGTGTATATTGAGAACATTTGAAATTTGGATTTCAACAAATAGAATCAAATTCATAAATTTTTTAAATGATTTTACTCATCTATTTCAGAAGCCAAAACACAAAATACAACTAAAAAATTTTTTTGAGATCTCAATAAGATTTTATTTTATTTTTTAAAATATACTGTTTTCTTAAATGAAATATTTTATTTTCTTACAAAAAAATAAAAGAAAATCTTTAAATTTGAAAATTATATATGGTATTCTTTATTATTTTTAAATTTCAAATAATATTTTTTGTAAAGAAATAATTATTTTTAATAATATTTAAAAATAAATTAATAAAAAATATAAATTAATGTTAACATTAGCATATCTGTAAATATGTTTATATTTATTGATAAGATATATTTAATATTATTAATATGGTAATTATTTTTTCTCGATTTCTTTTTAAGGTTCGTTTTGCAAAATATTGCACATCTTGGTCAACATCTTCTAATAATTTGTTTAAAATGGTTTTCAATTGATTTAAGGATTCTTGGTTGATATGTTTTGAAAGTTGGATGAATGTATTGACAAGGTATATTCTGATGTTTGGAACAGGATCTTGACTAAGTTGGATGATGGTTTCGATCACATTGTTGTTGATTGAATCCTCTCCAATGATTGGTGCAAGTTTAAGGATTGTGTAAATCGAAATTTGTCTGAATAAATGGTTTTGGTGATTTGAAAGTTGGATTATTTTTGGGATGGCAAATTGATTTGACCATTTGACTCCAAATAATTTTGTTAATTCTGTGATCATTGTGGTTGCCTCTTCACGAACTGAATGCACAACATCCGTAAACCATGAAAAGGATAGGTCAAGTAAATGTTCGTTGAATAATTCAACTCCAAATTGCTTTGCAAGCGATGCGATGCATTTGATCATTGCAACTCTATTTCTCCAATCATTATCATTTGACAATTGGTTGATCGATGATAAAACTTCGTTCATTAATGGTTCAATCCCAACAACTTCACTTACATAATGCAAGTTTTGAATCAATGGCAAGCTGATCTTCGCACTTTCTTCGCTCAATAATACTAATTGGTGTGGAAGAAGCTTTTCTAAACTTTCTTCTTTCCCAATCAACGTAGAAATCTTCACAATCGAAACAGCTAACGACGACTTTACAAAATCACATGAGTCAATTGATAAACTTTCAATTTTCGGTACGATTTTTTCAGTGATAATTTTTGAATTTGTTTTGATTAATTCGCAGAAATCAAAGAGCTTTAAACTTCCAATCGAACGAACTTCATCTTCAGTGTCTTCAAGGAGATCTAAATATGATCCAATTAAAACTTCAAGAATTATTTTTTCACTTAGGTTTGAGCAAAACTTTGCAAAATTTTGTTATTTAAAAATAAATTTATATAAATTTGTGTTTTATAAAAACAAAAAAAAAAACAATAGATAAATATTTTTTTGGTTTATTTTTAAAATAATTTTTTCAAAAAGTTTAGTTATTGAAGATGATTGAAGCCGTGTTGTTTTTTTTGAGATCTTTGTAAAAAAAGGAAATATGTGTGGAAAAAATAATCTTTGAAAAAAGTTAAATCACAAGAAAAAATCCCAAATTACGTCACATCTTTTAAAATTTTTAATTATTTTAATCTTAAGAGATTCGTAATAGTTTACAAATTAAGAATCAAAAAATTAAGAATCCCCTTTTAAAAAGTTTGTGCATTAAAAGTGGTACTGACTGTATATAAAACGAAAAATTAATAACTTTGGAAATTGTCGAATTGAAGGCAAATTTTCATTAAAAATATTTGTTGTTCCTTTGTTTATTATAAATTTTTATTTAAACTATTTCGAAGAATGCTGGGCAAATTTCTTTTTAAATATCTTTATTAAACCTAATTCTAATATAATTATTTAAATATAGAAAATTGTTATAGTTCATTTATTGATTTTACTAATAATCAAATTTAGTTGTTCGTATGAGATACACATTACTTTAATTAAAAGATATCAAAGTCTAGTCTCATTTTTTATATGATATTTTTCAAGGATAAAAAATAGGTGATTATTTTTTTTTTTTTTTGAGGAAAAATTTGTTTACCAAAGAGATTTAATCTTGAAAAAAATTCCAATTGAATTTAAAGCTTAAAACAGTATTTTATTGCTTAAAAAATTGTTTGGTTCATTCCATATTGTGGGAATTTTATTGAAATTTCCCGTGGATTGTTTTCTCCAAAAAAAAAGAGGAAATTTATTTTTCATTTTTTAGAAATATTTTAATGAACATATTTTAAAACAAATACAATGTGTGGCAATATTAAATCGAGTTATACAGTCAGTTCCACTTTTAAGTCATAAACTTTCAACGAAATTTAAGGCACAATAAAAAATGCCCAAATTAAGGCACAAAATTCAAATCCTAGTAAAATAATTTGTGTAAAAAAAAATTCCAAATTTTGTGCCTTAATTTGAGATTTTTTTGTGCCTTAAATTTTGTTCAAAGTTTGTGTCTTGAAATTAGAACTGACTGTATATAAATACTGATTGAATTAACACACATTGTATTTGTTTTAAAATATGTTCATTAAAATATTTCTAAAAAATGAAAAATAAATTTCCTCTTTTTTTTTGGAGAAAACAATCCACGGGAAATTTCAATAAAATTCCCACAATATGGAATGAACCAAACAATTTTTTAAGCAATAAAATACTGTTTTAAGCTTTAAATTCAATTGGAATTTTTTTCAAGATTAAATCTCTTTGGTAAACAAATTTTTCCTCAAAAAAAAAAAAAATAATCACCTATTTTTTATCCTTGAAAAATATCATATAAATTTGAGATCATAAATTTTTAATATCCTTTATTTATGTGATGTCATACGAATAAACAAATTGAATTATTACGAAGAATCAATAAATGATCGTTAATAATTTTTTATATTTAAATAATTTTATTAGGATTGGATTTAAAAAAGATATATTTTGTAATAAAATTGACCCTCTTTTTGGAAATAGCTTATTAAACTGGGGATTAAAATTGAAAAAATAATTAGATTTTAATAAATTTGAAATATAATTTGTTTAGAATGTAACTTTAAAAAAAGTGTAACAAAAATGTTTTTCATATAGTTATTGATATAGCTCAATTGAAGTTTATAAATTTTTTTGTTGTTGGTTTTCAAAAATGTTTTTATCACACTAGTTTAAAATAACTATTATATCACCATTTTTTAAATAAATTTATTTTAAAATTTAAAGAATTTGTAATTTTATTTTTTAATTGTTGATTTATACACAAACTAAATAATAATATATTTAAAGATTATAATTCATAGAACATAAAATAAAGATAGTCCCTCATGATATTAAAAATCATAAAAGAATTTTTTTATTGATTGTTTTGATCAAAAATAATCAGCTTTATGAAAATTTATTTGATTGAAAGTTTACAATTTTGTGATTTTTAAATTGGTTATTTAATGGTTGTGATGATAATGGCAATGATTTGATTAATTATAAATTTATTTTATACGAATTTAAAGAAGAAAGAAAGAAAGAAGAAAGAGAAAAAAAGAAAGAAGATGGAAGATGGAATATTACTTGACAAAAAGAAGAAGAAACTTTGTGTCTGATTCTCCATGATTTGTCTTCAGATAAGGTTTGGAAAATTGGGATTATTTCTTGAATAATGATTTGTTCATCTTTTAATTGTTTAACACAAGAAACACAATTATCAACAGATTGGATACGAATAGAATCTTGTGAGTCTTGGTGGAATTCTTGTAAAAGTGGAAGTGCAAAAGAAATGATCAATTCTTCATCAAATAAAAGAATAAGTTTCTTTTGGAAATATTGGCGAAAAAAAAAGCGTTTAGAAATATAGAAAGAGGGAATAAATAAGAAAAAAATAATGAAATTAAAAAAATGAAATAAATGAAATAAAATATATATGGGAAAAAAATAAACGAAAAAAAGAAAGATTTTTCTTACAGATAATATTTTACAACATTTTTTTCGGATTAATGTGGATTTATTTTTACAAAATCGAAGAAATATTTTTTGAACAAATTCTTGTTGTTCTTTCTCAAGAGAAGCATAAAAAAGTGGAGTCATCCCACATGCAGTATAATTGTAACTCATCCATTTTTTGAGAGACAATTGTTTAAAAAGTGGGAAAATGTGCTTTGCGAAATCTTCTTTTGAAAAATCTTTGCATAGTATTTGAAATGTTTCAATTACCTATTGATTTGATTTTATTTTATTGATGAAATTTAAAAAGAAATTTGATTTAGGGTTGTGTAAACAGAAAATAATTTAATTGATATAAAAAAAGAACCAAAAATTTTCAGACTAAAATGATTCTTTTTTGATTTAATTGGTTGGGATCCTTTGTCTTTCTTTTTTTTTTTTTTTTTTTTTTTTATTGTTTTTTGAAATTGGAATAGAAAAGAAAAAGAAAAAAAAATAAAAATAAAATTGGAATAAAGAAAGAAATATTTTTTTTTACTTGTTCGCTGATGGTCACGTCTTCGTGGGAAGTTAGTTTGATTAAAGGTGGGAAAATTGAATAAATATAATCATTTCCTCCAACTAATTCTGCAAAACCTGAAAGTTCTTTTATTAAGACAAGAAGTGTTTTGGTGTCTTCATCTCCTGAAAATCCTTTTTTATTTTGTTTGTATTAATGGGTTTCATTGTTTCATTTCAATTTCAATTCCGAAATGGAAGTGTTTGTTTGGGTGGGTTTGTTTAAGATGAGTTTGATATTTTTTGAAAACAACATGAAAAAAAGAAAAGAGTATTTTTTTGGTTGAATTATTTTTGAATAAAAAAATTAAAGAAATTTAAAAAAAAGGACTCAGTGAGTAATTTGGTAATGAAAAAAAATGACTCTTGTTTGAAAAAATAATATTTCTTTTTGTTATTTGAGGAAAATAAAAAAAAGAAAAAAAAAAAAGGAAGGAAAAAATACCTGTCAAGAAAGGAATAAATTCTTTCCTTGTTCTTTTTTCTCCAATTGTTTTTGCAATTAATTTGATTTGTGAAATTGATTCAAATCTTAATTTTGGATCTTGGCTTACTAAATTGTCAATTAATTCTCCAACTTTTGCTAGTTCTTTGTTCATTTGTTTTCAATAAAAAAGAAAAAATAAAAAAATGATTACATTTTTTTCACAGAAAAATAGTCTAAAAATTAAAGTCACATTTTTTAATTCCAACAACACTTTTGTTTTTTTGAAATTGTTTCAAATTTTGAAAATAATTACAAGATCAAAATCCAATAACTTTCCATTTCAAAGTTTTTAAAATTCAACTTTTAAAAACTAGCAATTTAAACAACTTATCCCTTTTGGATTTACATAAAAACAGTTTCAGGTTTTTAAAAGTTTTTCAAATATTTTTCTTTTGGGTTCACTTTCAATTATTTCCAATAAATTTCAAGTGTTATCTTTTTATTAATTATTTTTTTTTACATTTTTTTGGCTTTTAAAAAACTTTCATCAAGTCTCTGAAATTTGAAAAAATATCAAAGAATACAAGAAACTGAAACCTTATAGACTGTCAAACTGAAAGTTCCAAAAATTTTTGAAAGTTTTTATATGGATTGTGCTGTGTTTGTCATGTTTGGGTGTACTCAAATAACACAAAAATTGTTTTCACTTTTATTAATTAACAGGGTAGTATTTATTACAAATAAAATGAAATCTTGTGAAGGTTGTATTGATTACAGTGAATTAGTTTCATGCTCAAGGAGTGATTTGAAACCTTAAAAATGGTTTGTGAAATTTCCATTCTTTTGATTGACAGAATTCAAATAACAACAAGTAAAAATTTTGAGAGGATCTAGTTTGACAAAAAATTCAATTCAAAAAAAAAGTTTAAAAATATTTTCAATGATATCCAAATTCAAATAAAAAAAATTATTTGTTATATAAAATTTCATCAATTCCAAAAAAAAACATTCACTCGTTTCTTATTTATTAATTTCCAAAGGGTTATAAAATTTCTTCAATTTAAAAAAATTGTTTTCTAAAAGTGCACTAAAACATTTTAATTCAATTTAATATGATTTATGACTATTTTTAATGTTTTTAATTTAATAGGGTAAGGGTTTTGTAACAGTATTGTAATAAAAATAACTCATTTGAGAAATGAAAAAAATGAAAAAAAAAAATCTTAATGATCTAAAAAAGTACCAAATAGATAAATTTTAACTCTAAAACAATTTTCAAAATTATATTTCACAACCACTCTAATTGAACATTGATTGTTACTGGGATCTTTTTCTTAATTGCCTGGTTTTTGAATTGTTGATTTTTGGAGATCGTTCCTAAAATTTTGGTTAATTTTTTTAGTGGAATTAGGCACTTATAAAAATTCCAAAATTTTTTTAATCCATTTCAAAACATTATTTTTTCACTAATGACTCGAAACTTCAGATCTTTGAATTTTTTTTTTTAACATGTGTTTTGGTTTATGAAATATATGAGTTAAACACATTCAAAAAATTTATGAATTTGAGTATTTTTTTGAATTCCAAAATCCACATGTTTCCAATAAATAAAACTATAAAAATTAACCTATTATTTTTTTTAATTATAAAGTTAATTCTTGAAAATGTGTAAAAACATATTTTTAGTTTTAGGTAGGAAAGTCTTGATTTTGAGAGAAAATTTTTTATTTTGTTCTTTTTTATTATAATCAATACTTATTTTTAAATACCTGTAAACATAACCATTAGAGGTAGATCTGATTATATGAATGAAATTTTGATCGGATATTAACAAAATATTATGAAATAAATTGAGAATTATTAAGTAATATTTTTTATTTATCTTTAAAGTTTTAAAAAGTCATTTTCTATTTTTCCAATCTATATATATATATATATATATGTGTGTGTGTGTGTATGTGTGTGTGTATGAGGTTAAATAATATTCTAATTCAAATTTTTTAAAAAAAATTGATTGTTCTTATTCGAAAGGATCATTATAATAAGTAAACTCATCTTTAGAATAAAAAAATGATTATTTATTTTGAGGATAAAATTACTTAATTCACAATATCTTTTTAATAATTTTCTTTAGAATAAACTGAATTAAAACTCAGAACAAAGTTTCATAATAAAATTTGTAAATGGCTTTAAAACCTTGATTTTTTATAATTCTCCTTCCAGAAAAATATTATAAATTTTTTTTGATAGGTTGAAAAAATCAATTTTTTCTTTAACAAAAAGAATTATCTCAAAAAAAAAAAAAATCTTTTTATTAATATTACTGAGATAAGTTGCTTGGTATTATGTGGTAATGATGAAAATGCCGAGAAAAGTGGTAATTTGTTTTATAATGTGAGGAACAAAATGAATTTAATAGTTTTGTTTTTCAGAAAAAATGGAATAAAAAAATTGATCTCACTAAACTTACTTTTCTTTTATGGCTTTCTTAGTCAATCATAATTTTTTGACACTTGTCAAACACAAAAAAAATTCCTTTCTTTGGGTTACTTAGCCCATCAGAATTTTTTGATACTTTCAATCTCCAAAATTTGTAAGTCAAAAATTTTAACAATAAAATACATATAAATTTTACCCAGTTGTTGTAGAGTACTTATCGCATAACAGAAATTTTGGTTTTGAAATTATATTAAAAATGTAAGTATTCCAGTATTTAATAATTCATATACAGAACTGCCAAGACTAACTATTTTTCTCTTTTTTTAATTTCCATTGTCTACAAAATAATAAATTAAATAAAAAGCCTTAAAATTAATTATTTTATGTACAATTTTTATTAAATATTTATATTTTTATAATATTTCCAATATTTCTGAAATAATTTGTCAAGAAGATTTTTCATATTTAATCTCTTTGATATTTTTTTTTTTTTTATTGTAGTTATTTTTTAGGACAAATTTTCCAAAGATATTTTGCAATTTTGAATTCAGTCTGATTTTGGCCCAGCCTTGAAATTTGTCTCGAAAAAAAATTTTACTTCCCCTCAAATTGTTTAGTTTTATGCTAATAAATGGAGCATTTTTTATGGATGTTGATCTACTCTTCTTACTAATTTACTAATAAAATTTTTCAAAATATTTAATCCAAGAAGAATTATGATAATTTATATTCAATAACAACAACTTTAATTTTAAACTTAGGTGTAGTATACTCTAATCGTTTAAATGATAAAGAAATCTTTCAAAAAAAGTTAATTTTTGAAATCTTCTTTTAAGCAAATATTTTTAAAATAAAGTATTCCAGGTAATTGTGCCCTAGAATTAATATTTTTTTTTGATTTTATTGATATTAAAAATTAGTATTGAATGTTTTCAGTCTCAACAGAGATATTTTTGGTTATATTCCAATAAAAGGTAACTAATAGAGTTTCTATAAGAAATACTTTCACTTAAAAAATACTGATGATCCTAAAAATAATTAAAAAAAAATTTATACATTCTATTTCCTTTTTTCTTAAAAATCCTCTCACTCTACTTTTAAAAATGTTCTTAACAGATTATATTTTGGTGGTCAACTAATTTTCCAAAGTTTCTTCACATTTACTCTAATAAAATGCTTTATTTCATTCAAAATAAATTAAAATAAAAAAAGAAGAAAAAAGTTTCAAAAATTTATTCGAATTTATACCTAGTAACTTTAAAAGAAATCTTATTAATACTCTTGCTTTTAACTGAATCTAGATAATAACACAGTGATTCTTATTTTATCTAATATTTTATATTTAACTAATCTAATTAATGGAAAATTAGCTTAACAAAACTTATGGTTAAATATTTGTTGATTAAATCTCATTAAAATCATTTTAAAAGTCTAATTAGATATGTTGTATTAACTTATTTCAAGCCAAGAATCAAGAATAAGTGAAAACACCTTATAAACTTTCATCTTCTACATCCTGACAGTAAAATCTCACTTTTGCAAGTTTTTCACGCTTTCAAGGTTTGAAATTGTCTGAAAGGATCAAATTTTTCACAAAGTCCAATTATTTTTTGAGAAGTGGTTTGAAAAATATTGTTATCATTTTTTTATTTTTTCTTTTTTATTGAAAACAAATGAACAAAGAACTAGCAAAAGTTGGAGAATTAATTGACAATTTAGTAAGCCAAGATCCAAAATTAAGATTTGAATCAATTTCACAAATCAAATTAATTGCAAAAACAATTGGAGAAAAAAGAACAAGGAAAGAATTTATTCCTTTCTTGACAGGTATTTTTTCCTTCCTTTTTTTTTTTTCTTTTTTTTATTTTCCTCAAATAACAAAAAGAAATATTATTTTTTCAAACAAGAGTCATTTTTTTTCATTACCAAATTACTCACTGAGTCCTTTTTTTTAAATTTTTTTTATTTTTTTTATTCAAAAAATAATTCAACCAAAAAAATACTCTTTTCTTTTTTTCATGTTGTTTTCAAAAAATATCAAACTCATCTTAAACAAACCCACCCAAACAAACACTTCCATTTCGGAATTGAAATTGAAATGAAACAATGAAACCCATTAATACAAACAAAATAAAAAAGGATTTTCAGGAGATGAAGACACCAAAACACTTCTTGTCTTAATAAAAGAACTTTCAGGTTTTGCAGAATTAGTTGGAGGAAATGATTATATTTATTCAATTTTCCCACCTTTAATCAAACTAACTTCCCACGAAGACGTGACCATCAGCGAACAAGTAAAAAAAATATTTCTTTCTTTATTCCAATTTTATTTTTATTTTTTTTTCTTTTTCTTTTTCTATTCCAATTTCAAAAAACAATAAAAAAAAAAAAAAAAAGAAAGACAAAGGATCCCAACCAATTAAATCAAAAAAGAATTATTTTAATCTGGAAATTTTTGGTTCCACACTTTTCTCGATTAATTCCAAAATTTTCAACCAAAATTTGTCAAAGTTTACTAAACATAATCTTCCAATTCAAATCATAATTTTAATTCACCTTTAGTCACAATAAAAAATTCTCAATCCTTGAAGAAACCTTAGTGAAACAAAGAGATTTTTTAATAATATTGTTTTTCGTTTATCTGATATTTTTATTGGTTCAGATGAAGGGAATATTGGAAATTGAAAATTTAAGGATCGAAAAAAATATGATCAAAATCACAGAAATAGAAACAAAAACTGAATGTTGAATTTAAGTTTCGTATTGGTGTTGTTTATAAATTTACAAAATAATGATCATTTATTCTCAAAATTTTCTTAATTCTATTTTACTGTTATTTGCCTAATAAACGGGAAAAATTTTTACTTCATTTTTACTTCCTTTTTCAAACATAGCCACTAATTACAATCTACTTGTTTGGAAAAAATTACCATTAAAAGAAAAATCAAAAAAATCAAAGGAAAATTTTTTCCCATTTATAATTCAAATACCATTTATGTTAATCCTATTTACTTTCTTACATTTTCAATAAGTCAAAAATTTTTCAAAAAAATCAAACAAAACTAAATTTCAAAATTTTGGAAATCGTTAAAACAATTTAAAGAATAACAATAATACACCTTTCATTCAATTTGGAAATAATTTTAATTTCAACAAATAATTTTTTCATTTTTGTCTTTTCTGTTTTTATTTTTATTTCTTTTTCCAATAAAGTAATTTAATCTGCTTCGTTTGATCAAGAATTTTTTTTCCGAATGATTGATTAAAGGTTCAAGTCGATTTTAGTTAAATATAAAAATAGCATACCATTAGTTGATGATATCTAACCATTTGATCGATCAAATAATTGTTGGTGTAATTTCAACAAATTTACTAATGACAATTTTTTGTTCTCGCCCGTTTCCATCATTCTGAATACACGAATTTTTAATTTTTAGTTTTATTTTTTTTTCTTTTATTTGTATAAAAGACGGTTAAATATAAAACATTAATACTGGGCAACTTAAACGTGATTTAATATTACGTTTGGAAAAATACAATAAATTTTAGAAAACTGAAATTAAGTTTCAAATACTTCTAATGGTTGTGCCTATTTAAGACGTATATCTAGAAGATCTTTGAATTAGAAGACACAAATTTAGTCACTTCAAAATTCTCTCCTTACCAGATTAAATATTTTTTGAAAATTTAACCCTTAGTTCTGAACAATAAAAAAAAAACCACAAAAAATTGAGATTCTTTTATTGCCTATTTTTGATGATGAGTGTGTCCAAATGTTTGGAATGGAATTTATTTTTAAAATTATTTGCCTAAAGTCTAAAATCTATAATTTTATTTTTTTAATTTTTTAACGAAATATGTAATAAAACATTGATAAATATTCATTTCGCTTCCTTTTTTTTTTTATTTCATTTTGCCCTACCTTTTAATTTATTTTTATAAAAGTGTTCTGAAAATTGTAATTGTTATTTTTAATATTTATTTCAGTTTCGAAGAACTTGTAGCTTTTTCTTTTTGATTTCTTTATTTTTTAAGTCCATAAATATTAGTTTGAAACTTTTTTTAAAATCTTAATAAAACCACCGATTATTTTACAATTTTTTGATTTTAAATTTTATTTTCTCTGGTATTTACAGAAATAATTGAGATATGTATTTTTCTCAAAAAAAATTGATACTTTCATTTTTCTTCTGTGTATTACTTCAGGTTAAAATAGATTTTTGCACAAATTATACTTTATAATTTGAAAATTTATCCTAGTACTGTTTTCATGAGTTGTGTGGACAATCTTAGCGTGTCCTGAAATAATTTTTTTTTTTTAATTTCTTAAATCAAAAAAAAACCAGTGGTGCTTTTTTAGATTTCAAAAGAATAGAGAAAAATCAAAGATTTTACACAATTCTTTTCACATCCTGGAAAATCTAACGGTGTTTTCTTTTGATCCAGCAATAAAAACCTAACGTCACTTTTCTTGAGATTTTTTTATTTATCTGTGGAGTGTTCTAGGTACTTTTTAAGGTTTTCTAAATTATTTCGAAAATATATTGATTTTCGTTAGGTTTTTTTGATGTTTTCTATTTTATTTGTGAAGTGTTCTAGGTTTTTTTTACTTTTTGAAATAAACCGAAAAATTATTAAAATTTTCTGTTCATTTCAAAAAGTAAAAAAAACCTAACGGAAATCTATTGATTTTCCAAAGAAACAGAAAACATCAAAAAAACCTAACGAAAATCAATATATTTTCGAAATAATTTAGAAAACCTTAAAAAGTACCTAGAACACTCCACAGATAAATAAAAAAATCTCAAAAAAACCTAGAACACTTCAAAAATAAAACAGAAAACTCAAAAAAACCTAACGAAAATCGATCTATTTTTTGAATAAATAGAAAAACCGAGAAAAGCAAGTGGTAGTTTTTGTAATTAAATCAAAGATTTTATTAATTATATTTAAAGAACAATAAAAACAGCCCATCCCCAAAAAAAGAATCACCAAGTGCCTTTATTAATTATTTATTTCAAATCCTGTTATTTTCTTTTTCTATTACTAGTTCCTCTAAGTTTTCTAATTTTAAGATACTTAATAAAAAAAGTCTCCAGAAAAACGATAAATTTTAAAATTTTGATTCATAAAATTCAAGAATTTTATAGTATTGATTCTTCTTATAACTTTTTTCGATAAATTTTAATCACAAAAATTTTGAAAGTTTCTTTTTCCAGATTTGGGATAAATTAAAATTTTACACAATACCCAAAAACATGATTAATAACTTTTCTAATATTCTGAACAAATTTCATTTTTTTTTTTTTTTGATTTTTTTTTTTTCAAAAAATAATCAAAAAAAAAAAAAAGAAAGAAAGACAAAGGATCCCAAACAATTAAATAAAAAAAGAATCATTTTAATCTGAAAATTTTTTATTCTTTTTTTATATCGATTAAATTATCTTCCGTTTACACAACCCTAAATCAAATTTCTTTTTAAATTTCTTAAAAAAATTTCTTAAAAAAATTTATCAATAAAATAAAATCAAATCAATAGGTAATTGAAACATTTCAAATACTATGCAAAGATTTTTCAAAAGAAGATTTCGCAAAGCACATTTTCCCACTTTTTAAACAATTGTCTCTCAAAAAATGGATGAGTTACAATTATACTGCATGTGGGATGATTCCAC
Source organism: Anaeramoeba flamelloides (assembly GCA_027625915.1). Classification (NCBI taxonomy): domain Eukaryota; family Anaeramoebidae; genus Anaeramoeba; species Anaeramoeba flamelloides. The sequence continues at coordinate 557,100 of JANTQA010000032.1, read as the reverse complement.
TTTTTTTATGCTTCTCTTGAGAAAGAACAACAAGAATTTGTTCAAAAAATATTTCTTCGATTTTGTAAAAATAAATCCACATTAATCCGAAAAAAATGTTGTAAAATATTATCTGTAAGAAAAATCTTTCTTTTTTTCGTTTATTTTTTTCCCATATATATTTTATTTCATTTATTTCATTTTTTTAATTTCATTATTTTTTTCTTATTTATTCCCTCTTTCTATATTTCTAAACGCTTTTTTTTTCGCCAATATTTCCAAAAGAAACTTATTCTTTTATTTGATGAAGAATTGATCATTTCTTTTGCACTTCCACTTTTACAAGAATTCCACCAAGACTCACAAGATTCTATTCGTATCCAATCTGTTGATAATTGTGTTTCTTGTGTTAAACAATTAAAAGATGAACAAATCATTATTCAAGAAATAATCCCAATTTTCCAAACCTTATCTGAAGACAAATCATGGAGAATCAGACACAAAGTTTCTTCTTCTTTTTGTCAAGTAATATTCCATCTTCCATCTTCTTTCTTTTTTTCTCTTTCTTTTCTTTCTTTCTTTCTTCTTTAAATTCGTATAAAATAAATTTATAATTAATCAAATCATTGCCATTATCATCACAACCATTAAATAACCAATTTAAAAATCACAAAATTGTAAACTTTCAATCAAATAAATTTTCATAAAGCTGATTATTTTTGATCAAAACAATCAATAAAAAAATTCTTTTATGATTTTTAATATCATAAACTTGTTTCATTCATTTTTTCAAAAAATATCCATGAATTATAATGTTTAAATATATTATTATTTGGTTTGTGTATAAATCAACAATTAAAAAATAAAATTATAAATTCTTTAAATTTTAAAATAAATTTATTTAAAAAATGGTGATATAATAGTTATTTTAAACTAGTGTGATAAAAACATTTTTTAAAACCAACAACAAAAAAATTGATAAACTTCAATAGAATTGTTTCAGTAACTCTTTTGAAAACTTATTTGATGTCACCTTTTTAAAATAACTGTAATTTTTTAAAAACATAAAGTGATTAATATTAATATAGCACTAATGGTATCAAAACAAAAATAACAAAATTTTTAAAACATTTTGTATTACAATAGTTTTTAATTAAACTCGATTCAAATTTTATGCAGTTAAACGTCAAATTTATTGTTGTTTTGTATCTATTCTAAAAAAATCCCATTCGCAATTTATGAAGTTAAATACTGAGTTGATTGTTGTTATATTCTCTCCACCAAATTAAATTTTAGTTTGATTTAAAAAAAAAAGACAAAAAAGTAATCTAAAAAAAAAAACTGTTTTAAAAGATTGGCACTGACTTTATTTGGAATTAAGAATCCTGTATTAAATATAATCAAGTGATTTCAATGTTTTTTTCTCGATTTTTAATATATAAAAATTCTCATCAAAATATTTTAAATTTAACATTCTTAAATTTCTATTTGTTTTTACATTTTTAGAAAACAAATTGAATTTAACAGATTAATTATAAATATTTTTCCTTTTCTCGAGGATTATTAAAAATTAAAATTACCAGAAATTTTGATGAATTTATTAAGAATATTAAAAAAAGTAGTTTATCACAGAAAAAAGAACAATTGAAATTTGAAAACAAATATTTTACTTTTATTACTATTTTATTTTTTTCCAATTGAAAAATTACAATTTAGATTTGATCCAAAAATTTTTTTCTAAAAAATTAAAAATAAAAAAATATATGTTAATTTTATTTAAATTATGAAAAATTCCTTATTGCAATATAAAATATCTTTTTAAAATACCCTTTCCATTCAAGATAAAAATATTGATTTTATTAAAAAAAGAAATCTATTATTCATTCATAAATCTGGAGATAAGGGTATCCCACTCCATTATCCACATATATCAATAAAAAAAACCATTCCCAGATTTTTTTTTAAATTATTAATGCAGAAATACAAGATTCCAGGAATTTAATTTCGTCTTGAAAAAAAAACAATTTGTTTTGAAAAAAAAAACTAGAAACAAGAATAGCATTTTTAAATTTATTATATAAAAAATAACAACAAAAACAAATAAAAAAGAAACTTTTTTTTTTTTTTTATATTGAATGGAAGGGATATATAAAAAGGTTTTTACTCTCACTTTTTAAGAAGAAACAATTATATTAAAAAAAAATGTTACTAATGTATTATTCAAAAGAAGGTACAATGTTTTAATAAATGAGAGACCTGATCTAATTTATTGTTTGGATTTATTACTCATTTTCTTTTAGAAAAACTCAAATCATTAGCTTTACATGTCCAAATGTTTGCTGATGATTTTAGATAAGAATGAAAGGTTCAATAATAGAAATAAATTAAACAATTGTAAAAAATATATAAAATAATAAAAGAATTTGAAAATGAATCCAAATAATGATAAAACAAAAAAAAACCTTAATTCCAAAGGAAATTTTATATCTTGGAATTTGGTTCGATAAACAAACACATTTAAAATTTAATTTCGAAGTAGTCGAGAGTTATTTCAAAAAATTCATCAAATTTTTGGCAAAAAACAGTTTTCTAATGGATTAAAAATTCAATTTTTTTAAAGCTGTATTACATAGCCAACTATTGTATGGATTGAAAATCTTTGATTTATCTGAAACTGATTTCAAAAAAATTGATGTCTGGATCAACAAAGGAATTACAGAATTCCTATTAACCAATCCACATTCTCAAAGACTTATTTATAAAACTGAGTTAAAAATTGTTTCAATATGAATAACAATATACAAAAGAAAATTTAAATTAATTTAAAAATTCAACATTTTAGGTTTTGATAAATTAATTAATTATCTACCTTCGAGAGAAAAAGAATCAGAAAATATTAATTGAAAATCTAGAAATTTAAAAGAATTAGAAATTGAACTTATATAATTACCAACTTAATCAATTAAAAATAGTTCAAGTTGAAAATGTTGTTAGTTTTTTTTTTTTTATCTTTTTAAATTAAAAAAAATGTAGTTATGTCTTTCATAATTTAAATTTATTTTATTAAATCTAAGATTTAATGAAATAAAACTAAAATTTGTCAAAGCTAACGGTATTTTTTTTGATTCTTGTTTTTGTTTCGAAAATCTATCAATTTTAGAATCACAACAAAAATTTAAAAAAAAGCTAACTGCGTTTTTCAAGAATTCAAAAGAATTGAATAAAATCAAAGAATTAACTCAATTCTTTTAAATTCTGGAAAACTTAACGACATGAAATATTTATGAAAATGGAAAGGTTCAACTTCTATTTTAAAGTTAAGAAATTACATATATTATTTAAATAGATATTCTTATTTTAAAAATGAAAATAAAACACAATTTTGTCAATTTATGTATAATATATAAAGATTTGGATATCATTGAAGATTTGTATTATTTTCTATGAAATTGCCCAGTCTATTAAAATAATCATAAAATCTGAATTTCTGAATTAAAAAAAAATAATAATACTATATTTTTTTGATATTATTAAGAAACAAGATTCAATGTATTTATTAGACACAGTGGATAATAAAAATATATTTGAATATTTTAAAAAATTTCTAAATATACGTTTAGGAATTGCAGTAAAGGGGCGTAGAGTGCCTAGGTTTTCTTGAGGTTTTTTGTTTTATCTGTGAAGTGTTCTAGGTTTTTTTGAGGTTTTCTATTTATTTGTGAAGTGTTCTGGGTTTTTTTTACTTTAGAAATAAACTGAAAATTTTATAAATTTTCGGTTTATTTCGAAAAGTAAAAAAAACCTAACGAAAATCTATCGATTTTCCAAATAAATAGAAAACTCAAGAAAACCTAACGGCGGTTTTTTTTTTAATTTATGGAATCAAAAAAAAAATCTAATGGCACTTTTCCAGAATTTAAAAGAATTGAATAAAATCAAATATTTTACTCCATTCTTTTAAATTCTGAGAAACCTAACGAATCTATAAGAGGAATTAAAAAATTCCTTTAAATTGCAATAAAAAAAAAATATGCTAATTTTATCATAATTAAATATAAAGTAAAAAAAAATTTCTTTGTGAAAGTAATGTTTATAAAACGAAGAAAAAAATTTTTTAAATTAGTGTCTCTAAAATAGTTCTATTTCAATTTTAAATCTACTTTTTCAAAACTTTTTATATTCTGTTTATGAATACGAGTATTTTTTAATTTGGTGAATTAAAAGTTTACACCACCCATTAAACAAAAATCCCTTTTATATAAAATGAAGATCAAAATGAAAAAAAAAAAAATATTATTATTAAAGTTTAAAATACCCCTTTTATCTAAAAGAAATCTCTTTTAATCGTGAACGAACAAAAAGGATTAAAATTAAATATCAATAAAAAAATAATATATATTTATAATGAATTTAAAACTGAAATTGACTTTAATCGACTTCAATAACTAAACTTTTTGAAAAAATTATTTTAAAAATAAACCAAAAAAATATTTATCTATTGTTTTTTTTTTTTGTTTTTATAAAACACAAATTTATATAAATTTATTTTTAAATAACAAAATTTTGCAAAGTTTTGCTCAAACCTAAGTGAAAAAATAATTCTTGAAGTTTTAATTGGATCATATTTAGATCTCCTTGAAGACACTGAAGATGAAGTTCGTTCGATTGGAAGTTTAAAGCTCTTTGATTTCTGCGAATTAATCAAAACAAATTCAAAAATTATCACTGAAAAAATCGTACCGAAAATTGAAAGTTTATCAATTGACTCATGTGATTTTGTAAAGTCGTCGTTAGCTGTTTCGATTGTGAAGATTTCTACGTTGATTGGGAAAGAAGAAAGTTTAGAAAAGCTTCTTCCACACCAATTAGTATTATTGAGCGAAGAAAGTGCGAAGATCAGCTTGCCATTGATTCAAAACTTGCATTATGTAAGTGAAGTTGTTGGGATTGAACCATTAATGAACGAAGTTTTATCATCGATCAACCAATTGTCAAATGATAATGATTGGAGAAATAGAGTTGCAATGATCAAATGCATCGCATCGCTTGCAAAGCAATTTGGAGTTGAATTATTCAACGAACATTTACTTGACCTATCCTTTTCATGGTTTACGGATGTTGTGCATTCAGTTCGTGAAGAGGCAACCACAATGATCACAGAATTAACAAAATTATTTGGAGTCAAATGGTCAAATCAATTTGCCATCCCAAAAATAATCCAACTTTCAAATCACCAAAACCATTTATTCAGACAAATTTCGATTTACACAATCCTTAAACTTGCACCAATCATTGGAGAGGATTCAATCAACAACAATGTGATCGAAACCATCATCCAACTTAGTCAAGATCCTGTTCCAAACATCAGAATATACCTTGTCAATACATTCATCCAACTTTCAAAACATATCAACCAAGAATCCTTAAATCAATTGAAAACCATTTTAAACAAATTATTAGAAGATGTTGACCAAGATGTGCAATATTTTGCAAAACGAACCTTAAAAGAAATCGAGAAAAAATAATTACCATATTAATAATATTAAATATATCTTATCAATAAATATAAACATATTTACAGATATGCTAATGTTAACATTAATTTATATTTTTTATTAATTTATTTTTAAATATTATTAAAAATAATTATTTCTTTACAAAAAATATTATTTGAAATTTAAAAATAATAAAGAATACCATATATAATTTTCAAATTTAAAGATTTTCTTTTATTTTTTTGTAAGAAAATAAAATATTTCATTTAAGAAAACAGTATATTTTAAAAAATAAAATAAAATCTTATTGAGATCTCAAAAAAATTTTTTAGTTGTATTTTGTGTTTTGGCTTCTGAAACAGAAGAGTTAAAACCATTTAAACAATTTTTTAATTGTGAATTTTTGAAATCGGTCATTCACTGAAGGTTGGTTTATTTCGATCAGAATTACGCTTTGGTATGCCTTTCACAACAATTTCGGTATTTTTTATTTTTTCTAATTTCCTGTAATTGACACCAAAAATAATATTGGCTCCAATGTAAATATTAAAAATTGAATGGGAATTCTTGATTAATGTATAAATAAAGAAAAAAAAATTCAATGAGAATAAACTGAAGAATATTGACTTCTTGTGAAATCAGAATTAAAAATATTTTAATTTGGAATATACAGTAGAGTTACTCATTAAAATTAGAATTGAACAATATTAAAAAAAAATTTTTTTTTTTTTGATTATAAGAGATGACCCAAAATAGATTTGTTATTAAAAAGAAGAAAAGTATTGAAATACTTTCAATTTTATGAAGAACCTAAGAATTAATTTAATAAAATTGTTTCAGAAAATTCCATTAACAATATCAAATTCTAAAGGATAAAATATCAATTTAGTTTAGAGAGTAAGTATCGAAAACATTTTTTTAACTTTTTTTTTTTTTTTTTGATGTGAAATTTTCATTAAAAAATTCAAAAATTCAATAGAAATCGGGGAGATGGTACTCATTTTCATTAATGGGTGTTATTTTTTAGGATTATTTATTCCCAAGTGGGTTTTAAAAATTACAAACACATATCAGAAATAAAATCCTTTGTAATATAAATGATTGATAGTGAATAGTTATATTTTATTATTTTTTTTTTTTTTTTTGATTGAAGAAAAAAAAATAAAATACAAAGTTCATTTCTCAACTCATAGAATGAAAAGTTTAATTACTATTTTGGTACTAAAATTCTTTTGTTTTGGTGGTGTGTGTTCCACTCCATACACAAAAAAAGGAGTTTTATTTTTTCAATGTTAAAAATTCTTATCAAATTTTAATTTTCTTCAAAAAAATAAAATATTTTTCTTTATTTATTCATATTTTCCAATAAAACAAGTTCCTTTTATATCTTTTTAATTAAACTTTAATTTTTTTTAATTTTAATAACAAAAAAAATAATAAAATGTCGAAAATAACTCTATTTTTTTAATTTTTTACTAAAGGTTCTCAAGGTTTATTAAACCAAAATAATGAATCAAGAGTTGGTTTTAACAGTATTATAATCGCTTTTATAAATTTATATCCTTTAAAACAAATTCTTTAAAAAACTTTATGACTATTTTTTTCAGACGTATAAAGATGTAAAGAAAAAAAATCCAATATCAAAAAGATAATTAAGAAAATAATGAAGTATTCTTCAAGAAAAACATAATATATTTATCTCAACATCCTTAAAGTGTCTTTTGACTGAAAAAACACAACAGTTATGTTGGTGATATTTTAACCATTAATACTGAATTGGAGTAGTTTAATAATCCCAAATATAGTAAGTTTAATAAACTCGAAATATCCTAAAATACCTGTGTGCATGATACTCTATATATATAACGTTCAATTCAAAACATTTAATATTCCCAAAATTCAATTTTTGAAAAAAAAAATCTCTCAAAATCAATTCTTAAAGAAATACCAAATTATAACCATACACTAATTGGGATTGTAACATAAGTTTATAAATAACAATACTCACAAAAAAAAATAAAAAATAATTATTACAATTAAATCAAGACTCTGTTAAAAATTTTGGAGGGATAAAATAAAAAAGGTATTGGTAAATTTGTTTAAATTCTATTAACAATTATGGATTGATCAATGATTTAGAAATCAACAACTGTTTTTATTTGAGTTCTTCTATTTTGAAAAACACAACTTTTACCTAATATCAATCAATGAAAAAAAATATTTAATCAAATTAACCAAAATTAGTTATGTAATTCAAAAAATGAAACAAAAATAAAAAAAGAAAATATAAAAAAATTATTTCCAATTTGAATTAAATTGTATTATCGTGATTCTTTGAACCAGTTTAAACTATGTGAAAATTTTTGAATTTTCGTTGATATTTATATATATATATATATATATATATATATATATATATATATATAATTTTTCAGTCAAAGGGTCCCAGTTGTAATGGGTGAAAGAATTAGACATGTTTAAAGGGTTTGTCTAGATATTAGAAGAAAAATTTTATTTTGGAAATTTTCAAAATTGAAATCATTTTTTCACATTTTTTCACATTTTTGCATTTTTTTTCGATTTTTTTTTTAATACATAATTCAGTTGCAAAAATTTTTATATTGCAACTCAGTAGTCACTTGTTTAAAACATGCTATTCTAAGGTTATTGAAAAGGTGGAAATGAATGTTGAGAAATCATATTGATTTCTATTGCAATTCTATTTGATCTGTGATCTTGATATTTGTTTAATAAATGTGAAAAATTGTCCACTTCATTTTCATTTCCTTTTTCAAATAGAGACCACAAATACCAACACAATTAGTTTGGGGACTTGATTTTTAAAAGAAAAGTATGGAAAATGTTGTGAAAAATGTTTCATATTTATTATTCAAATGCCAGTACAAGTTCATTTCGAACATTGTTGTTTTTCTCAATGGGTCCTAAGAATTTGAGTTTTTCAATTTTCAAGAAAATTTATTGATTAATTAGTTTTCTTTCAGACATGTATCAACATTTCTTTGATGTGTATTATTCTGCTTATTTTTTATTTGTTCTTCAAAGGTCAATTATATAAAATAATTGATATTTGAAAAAAATATTGGGCCCTTTTGACTGAAACAGAGTTTATATACAACATATTTAAAGATAGAATAACTCAACCTTAAATTTAAAACAAGGTAAAAAATTGTTTTTGAGTTTAATTCCAAAAAAAAAAATAATAAAAATTCCTAATGAAAAAAAAAAAAAAAGATTTTTTTATTATTGTAATACATGTAAACATTGTGCTTGTGGACTTAAAATTAAGATTTTTTATTTATTTATTTTTGAAAAAATTAAGATTTTTTTTTTTTATAAATAAAAGAAACAACAAATAGTATTTTTTGGTGGTTGGTTTATTTATCAAAGTATTTGATATTTTTTTTTTTTTTTCTATCTTTTTTTGTTTGTAAAAACAAAAACACAACAAAAGATGATTTAATGCAAATCATCCAATTTCATTCACTTACGCATCTAAATATAAAAATACACATATATATATATAATGATGAGCATAGTATTTAATATTATATCAAATCCCCACTAATCGAAAAGGTTTCGCTTACCTGACCTTCAAGTTTAGAAAATTGTTTTAAATCGACATTTATTTTATTTTTATTATCAACTTCAATAATTAACCAAGATTTGAATTTGGAAAAAGCTGACCAACAACCTGAATTTGCATATAAAATTTTTCGAGATTTGAATTTTTTCATTGTTAATAAGCTTTCGTGGGTGTGGCCAAGAACCACAACTTTAGTTCCATTTATTGCTTCATTATTTAAAAAAAAATCAAAATTACCAATAGCAGCTTGAAATAAATGAGGAAATAATCGTGAATATTGATTTAATTGGTTAACATGCTCTAATTTTTTTAAACTTTGGAAATAATCAGAATAGGAATCCAAAATGCCTTTAGATTTAAAAATCCAGAATCCTTTTGATTTGATAGGTATTTCAAGATATTTATAATCTTTTGGAATATTGGTACAAATATTTTTTTCCTGATAGTCATTCCAGTTTTTTTCATTACCAGAAGCACGTACTAATAATTTTTCAATTATTGTTTTAATTTTTAATTTCTTCAAAATTTTTAATAATTTATTAGATACATTATCTTTTTGAAAATTGTTTTTTTTCTTTTCTTTAATTTGGGAATTTACGAATTCTTTAATAAATTTCCTTTGGTTCGTGTATTGGTTGGAAGAAAATAAAAGTCGATTTAAGTAATATCCAAATGGATAATTAAATTCTTCTTGTAATTTTTCAAAATTATAAATTTTCTGATTAAATAAATCATAATTATTGCCATGTTGAAATAAAATCTCATTCTTTGAACCATAATAAAATTTATCTTTATAAAATTCAATTTTTATATCTGAAAATGAATTTGATAAGTCATTTTCTGTTAAATCAAAATCATGAGTGCCTTTAATATAAATAATCTTTTTGCCACTTTTATAAATGTCAATAAGTGCAGTTTTAAACCAAGTATAGTGTCGAATTACTTCCTCTATATGTGGTGGCCGGATGTTCATTGAAACCGACCAATTATCCCAAATGTCTCCTAATAGTATTAGGTGTGAAATTGTTTTTTCTTTTGTGATTGACTTTAAAAATTTAGTTAATAAATCTCTATTCTTATATTTAGGATATTCTTTTTCCATCGTTATACCTGCTCCCAAATGAAGATCTGAAATTACGACTGCTCTAAATTTAAAAAAATTGATTTTTTTTTTTTTTGATTTCGGGATTGGCGTGAATAATGAAGTTGTAATTGTTAAGTTTTCCTTTGGTTTTAATTGGAAGACATCTTTTTTAAGATTTGAATAATTTTTTAAAAAATTTTGATTATCAACTAAAAAATTTTCATCATAACTATTGTTGTTGTTATTTACAGTGTTGATTGTGTTTGTATTATTATTCTTATTATTATTTATCATAATTTTTAATTCATTTTCAATCTCATTTTTAATTGTTTCAAAATCCAATTTAAATTCATTATCAACAACTTTTTTTAATTCATTTAAAAGAAATTTCTCATTTTTAACTTTTTGATATAATTTTTTAACAATCCATTTTTTAATATCATCAATTGAGCGATAATTATGACTTTTGTTTATTTTTTTTTGTAACACTTTTAATTCTTTTTTCGTATTACTTTTGTTTGGATTAAAACAAGTCCAAAAAATATCAGGTGAATTTGTTCCTAAAAATTTTCTATATCTAGAAGGGCGATCTTTTAATAATTCAGGATAATGATCAACTTTATTTAAGCAAATAAATATTGGTGCATTATATTTAGAAATTTCTTTTAATCCCTTTCGTTCAGATCGTTGGATGTGGTCTGCCGCGGTGATATAAATAAAGAGGCATGGATTGCAATTAAAATAATCATTTAATTTCTTTACAGAATCTTTTACATCATCGCTGCCGGGGAAATCCATTATAAAATAATTATTTGAATTAAGGCCTAATAGTCCAATACCCTCTGTTCTCTCTTCGAGTGTAATTCCACATTTCAGATTTTTATTAAAAGATTGATTAATAAAAGTGGTTTTACCCGAATTGGATACACCAACAACACCAATTATTAATCTTTTGGATAAAATATTTCTCATCTCATTGATTAGAAAAATTACACAAATTTTTTTATTTATTAATAGTTGTGAATTTGAAGTAAAATTTTTATAATTTTGTAATTTTTTGTTTAAAATTGTTGTTAATTTTTGATTAATTTTTTGATTTTTATTATTAATACTATCTTCATAATTAATATCCATTCCATTCTCTTCTTCCCCAGAATATTTTTGATTAATTTTATCTTTATTGTAATCATATCCAAACTCATCATCTTTTATTTCCTTTTCAATTTTGATTTCTATTTCATTATTAGATGTGTTATCAATATTTGTATGAATATCATTACCAGAATCTGTTATTTCTTCCACATTAATATCATTATGAATATAATTAAATAAAGCCAATACATTGTTAATAATAAAGTTCTTTAAGTCCTTTTGATCACCTATTAATTTATTAATGATTTCAGTTTCCATCATTGATGACGTTGTTAAATCAATTTCAGAAAGATTGAATTTCAATTCAATTAATAAAAACTTAAGCATCTGTAAATAACTATCTGGGGTTGTATTTTGTTTATTATTTAGCATTTTATTACCAGAATTAGAAAAATTAGCTCTATGTTTCCCAATTCTTAATTTATTATTACTCAAAGGATCTAAATAAATACCAAATTCGCAAAGATCGTTATAATTATTTAAATTTTTCTTTAAAGATAATAATAATGGTTGACTAATGTCATCAATTAATTGAGGAGCATCATGTAAAAAGTTTTTTATACCATCTGGAAAAGTATCAATACCCCTTGTATAAACGAATTTTTTGATGAAAAAATCTTTAATAGTTGGTTTGATTTTGTATATTTGTAATAGCTCATCAAAATAATTGAATAATGGGGAAGAATGCATTAGTTTTGCTTGCTCTTTCTCACTTAAACAACGAAATATTTTTGACAAATAAAAACGTTCAATGCATTCATCTTCTGATTGGATTCTATCTAATTTTTCAATATTTACTAATTTGCCTTTAATTTGATAAATTGATTGAGTAATTATTGCTCCAAAAAAATTAAGATTTAAATCTTTGAAATTTTTCAAAATATTTGATGTTGTTTTTCTTTGAATAATATTTTCTTCCAATATGTGAATCTTTTGAGAAGCTTTAAATAGTGTTTTGATTTGAAAAGAGAAATTGTGAAAATTAAAATTTTTGAAATTTGACATCGTAAAAATAAGTTTCTTTGGAGAAATTTGAATAGTTTTTAAAATGCTTTTCTCAGTAACTGGTGCATTGTATAAAATTAAAGGATAATAAGGATCATCAAGTCTAAAAATTTTATTTCTTATTCTCATTACTGTATTATCTAAATTTTTTCCAATTAAAGTTATCTGAATATTCTCACGAAAGGTAAATACTTTTACATTGTTAATAGTAATTGGAAATTTATTATATTTATGCTTTCTTGGATGATTTCTTATTTTCATTTGACTGCCGTCATTATCATTGTTCTTGTTTATATTCTCCTTTGCTTTATTTATATTCTCCTTGTTTTTATTGTTATAGATGTGGAAATCATTATCAATTGAAAATTTTTTCGGAATTAAATGAAATATTTTTAAATATGAAAGAATATTATGAAAATAATATGTTTGGTAATTTTTTTGTTTCATTTTGATTGGCAATTGAGTATAAAATGCATTCATATGGTCTCTCTCAAAAATTAATTTAAATTTTTTATTTTTTTTAGAGTGTATAATAATCCCAATTGGTGAATATTTAATATCAGATTCAAATTTATTAGAGCAATATACGTCATAAATTTCATGAATATCATTTTCATCATTTATTTTATAATTTAATTTGTTTTTTTCAAAATGCTTTTTGATTTTTCTATCATTGTTTTTTAAAAAACTTTCTTTATATAAATGGTGACTTTTACGAATAAACTGTTCACATAGAGTAAAATGATATGTGAAAGCAATTGGTAAAAGATCAATTCTACAATGAACATTAAAAAACAAATAATTTAATAATTTGAATTTATCATTTAATGTTTGTATTTTATTAGATTTGAGCCACATTGGTGAGCCAAATCCAATTCCTATTAATTCTTTACCAAGAATAAGTTTTATATTTTTTGAATCTAATTCTTTAAATAAATTAAATGTGATGATTTGTGCAATCGTGCCGCCTAGATTAGTTTGATAATAAATTTATTAATATATGATTTGATAGATTTTATTTTACAAGTTAAGCAATAATAATAAGAAGAAAAAAACAATATTAAAAATTTTATACAAAAATAAATGTTGAAGTGAATTGAAAATATTTGAATCCAAAAGCTTGAATTTTTTTTTTTTTTTTCGAAATCCGAATTGATGAGTGTAAGACAAATATATCAGAAGAGATAGGAAGGTAAGTTTAAGAAAAAAATGTGATTTTTGTGTTGTCAATTGAAATTTTTAATTAGGCTTGGGTTTATTAGGGATGCTTTTAGAAAAAACAAATTTTTTTGTCAAAAGGAAAAAGTAAATAAAATTTTTTTCGACAACTCAAAAATCTAAATCTATTCTTAAACACTTACCAATCTATTAATCTTACACTCTTCAATTCGGATTTGGGAAAAAAAAAAATAAATTGTCAAAAATTACCATTTTGAACACTCTTAAAGCCCATACCAATCACATTATCGATCAGTTAAGAAACCAATTAACAAGCCACTACACACTATACAAGATAATCTTTTTTCAAATTTCAGGGATTGTAAACCTTAAACAAAAATTGTTTTCAGTCAGTTGATCAAATCATAATTCTTTACTGAGGCATGACTTTTATTACAGTCTATGTACTTTTAACACACACTCTAATTAATCCTTCATGACACACAAAATATTTTTTTTAAGGTACAATTCTTGAATATAAGCACATAATTTTTTTTTTCGATTATTGTTTGAGTTGATTAAAAAAAAAAGATTGTGAATTATTGTTCCCAAATCTTTTTTTGTATTGATTTTTTTTTTTGTGCATTCTTGATTTTTTTTATACCTTATATGTGATCTTATAAATCCAATTCCAAAAATTTCGGACACATCCAAAATCTAAAAATAGGCAAAAAAAATCCTAATTTATTATATTTTTCCAAGCGAAATATTAAACCACATTTAAGTTTCACAGTATTAGTTTTTTTTATAAGTAATCGTTTTTATCCAAATAAAAGAAAAAAATATAAAACAAAAAATTAAAAAAAAGGTGTGTCCAAAATAATGAAATGAGTAGGAATAAAAAATTATATTGGTAAATTTGTTGAAATTCCACCATTAATTGTTGATCGATCAAATGATAAGATACCATTGACCAATTGTATGTGATTTTTCTATTCAACAAAATCAACACTAACCTTCTATCAACCATTGAAAATATTTTCCGGATCTAACGAAACAGATTTCGTAACTCTTAAAAAAAAAGGAGATGAAAACAAAACAAAAAAGACAAAAAATGAAAAAGTTTGTAAAATCAAAAATTATTTCCAAATTGAATGTAAAGTGTGATATTGTTATTCTTTCAACTGTTTAAACTGTGTCCAAATTTTTGGAATTTAGTTTAGTTGTGTCTTATTTACGATCATATACTGTAACCTAAAAAGCCCTATGGCTTTATCTATTACTGTATTAAAATTTTGATCAATTGTCTCAATTGATTTCATCTGATTTTTGAAAGGGAATGGTTTACAAATACAACCTTTGATAAAAGTTTGGGAATTCAATGTAATGTGAGAAATGAAAAAAAAAAAATGAAGTTTTTTTTCCCAAATTACTTGTATTTTAATTTTATTATTTCAAAATTGATCCCTCATTTGTTTAGGATTTCCTTCTTCTGTCTACGATTTTTCTGATTTCCCAAATATGAGATTGTTGATCCAATTTGAAGCTTTTTTGTTTTTGTTTCAATTTCAATTCAAAAGTACCGTGTTCTTTTGCTCAAATTTGTCATAAAATTTTGAAAAAAAATGATACCTTTGGATGGAAATTAATATACCTACTCAAATCGGAAAACTAATACCATTCAAAATTTTTAGCCATTAAATTCTGTCCTCTTCTTTGATCTCAAATTCTCTGTTTTATACTTTCAAAATAAGGAAGGATTGGTCTCTCAATTATGATTTAAGTCACCAAAAGATAGCCACAAAACTACAATTTCTCTTTTTACTGTATTAAGGTGCGAAAATGCTTCAAAGTAAGTTTCAACTAACTATTTTCCAATTTTGTCCATTTTTCAGTTTTCTAAATTTTCGTCATTTCTTATCATTACTTCATTTCATAATCAATAGGGATCTATTCTATAGTTCTTTCAAATCAGTTCCACCCACAAATACATTTACACGAAAACCGCGATGACGATTCAATACATGAACTCGTGAGCGTGAGAAATACTATAATAGAACAGTTCTTGAACTTCCTATTATAGGTCGATGACCGCTGTCTTGGTTTTTAGAATTTCCTCGACGGAGAGTTTATGTAAACTGAACGGTTTCTTTTTTTTTTATTTTTTTGAAAAAAATTGCATTCATTTTTCTTCTTTCAAAGTGTTTTTTATGTTAAACAAAAAAACCGTTTCTATTTTTAATTGTGACTTGTAACTTTTTGAAAGTACTTGAAAAATAGTTGAAAAGGTCGGTTCTAAATCAAAAAAAATAAAAAGAAAAGGAAATTTGTTTGTTTTTTCTAAAATTCAAAATTTACCTAAACCATGGCCACAAAAGACTATTGGTATTCTTTTTTTTCGATCAGTGCTAAGGCAATTGATATATTCGTGTAACGGGATTGTATTTGCAAGATCTAATAACGAAGGTTCGCAAAATGAATCTTCTAAATATGGATCTTTATTGTTACTAAAAATTGTACAATAATCGTAGCTTTTGATTGAAATAGCAACATATAGTCTTTTAGGGTTTTTCGAATAAGCGTGGTAAATATTAAGAGCATGGTTTGAACCTTGGTGGTATGTTTTAAAGAAGAGATGTTTTTTAAAGCACTCAAAAAATTGGAATTTGTCTTCTTCATTTTTTGATAATGCAAACGCAGAGAGCAAACAAGCATTTTGGAGAGTTTCGTAAAGACCGAGCATATGGCTTTGAAAGTCTAGCTCTGTGATCTCTTTTCCTATTGATACTTCTTGGTCATCAATTTTGTTGTTCTCTCCATAGAAAAGTTTTATAAATTGATGATCTTGTTCATTGTCAATTTTTGCTGTTTGTGGCACTTGTTTCTGTAAATTCAATTTTGGGTTTAATGATCTTTTTTTTCTTGGTCTTTTTTGTTTGGTGTTTGGATTCAAAGTGTTCGTTTTTTTTTGAAAAGTATTCTTTCTTCGTATTTTTTCAGGAAACCCTTCTTCAGGAATATTTACGTTGGAAATATGTTTGTCTGTTCTTTTTTTTTTTTTAGACATTTGTTGTGTTTTGTGAAAAACGCCTTTAGATAAATGTCTAAAAAAAATGAAATTCTTTTTCAGTAATCATAGAAAAAAAAATCAGACTAATGATAAGTTTTTTGAACTTTTTTTAATATTTTGACCTTTTCAAATCAATAATTTTTCTTTTTGAAACATTAAATAATACTTGTATTTGTATAAGAATTTCTTAAAATATTTTCTCTTCATTTTATTTTCGATATTTTTCTTTTTAAATAAATGAAGTGTTTTAGAGAAATTGGATGTTAACTGTACCTTGGCTGTTTTTTTGTTGTTGACTTTATTGTCTCTTTGTTTCATGTTAGGTAAACCAAAATTCCTAAAATGAAAGATTTCATAATGAAAAAAAAAGGTAATTAGGTGAAATTTTTTCGCCTTTTAATGTCCAAATTCCAATATTTCTTGGATCCAATTATCGGTATTTATTATTTTTTATGAATTTTCAGTAATAATCGACACGAGAAATAATCTTGGATCTTATATGAATATTTAAAATTGAATGGGAATTGTTGATCAATAAACTAATAAAGAAAAAAAAATTATTAGAGATAATAAATTGAAACAATTTTTCATAATTGTGAAAACTGAATTAAAAATCTATTAATTTGGAACTAAATGAAGATTGGTATTGAAATTTGATTTTAACAAGGTTTAAAAAAGTTTAGGTACTCTACTTTTTGATAATAAGATATGTATCCAAAATGGATTTGTTTTGAAAAACAAAATGCCTTAAAATATTACATTTTTTAAAAACAAAAGAGGGAATTGATTTTTTTTTGGAATAATTTTTTCAGTGATATCTCACTCTTACTATTTCAAATTCTAAAAAGATAAAAATGAATTGAGTTTATCGGGTAAGAATGATAAACAAGATTTAATTTATTTTTCTCTGAACTGAAAATTTTCTTAAAAAAAAAAAAAATATCAAATATAAAATGGGGGTTTAGGTACTCATAACCAGTAATGAGATTTACTTTTTGAGATTATTTGTTACCAAGTGGGCTTTAAAAATTACAAATACACATCAGGAATAAAACTATTTGTAACTTGAATGTATGGTAGTAGTAAGATTTTATCTTTTTTTGATTGAAGAAAACAAAAAAAAAACGAATTTTCTATTCTCAATTCATAGAGAAATTAGTTTAATTTCAATTTTGGTTTTAATGTTGTTTAGTTTTGGTTGTGGATGTTCCACTGGGTACAGAAAAAATAAGGATTTGTATTTTATAAAGAAAATAATTGGAATGAGAATTTGAATTTTAAAAAAAAAAAATAAAATGTTTTTCTTTATTTGTTCCAATGTTCGGAAAAACAAGTTAATATTTACCACTTTTTACTGATCTTTAAATTAATTTGATTTTAGAAACAAAAAAAATATAAAAATTTGAAAATATTTTTAATTTTATCAATTTTTTTCAAAAGATTGGGGGATGTTTGTTGAACCATCATAAAGGATAAGGAAAAGCCGGGTTCAGCAATATTCTAATCAAATTTAAATATTTATATCTATTAAAACAAATTCTTAAAAAAAAAATTATCATTGTATATTAAAAAATATCACATTTTTAAAGTTATAAAAACAATTTTTTAAAACATAACACTTCACAAACGTAAGACCTCTTTTTTATGTGTTTAGGTTTCATTGACTGTTTTTTTTTGAATAAATTTAAAATATTTTTAAGATTATTTCATAAAAATTGATACAAATATTACACCCATTAACAGTGGAACCCCTTTTACTTGATTTTCCTTTTTTGTTTACAAATACCATCAATAAAGAAGTAGATTGGGATTTGTACTCTCCATTTATTTAATTTTCCCTTTGGTACTGTATATAAAGATGAACGAAGAATCTCAAATGTAAGGTGCGTTTTTTGAATGATAAAATTTAAAAATGAAGTTGAAAATTTATCCCATTTATTATTCAAATACCAGTATAATTTTACTTTTGAGAAAATGTCTTAATTGAAACAGCTGGATCTTGTATTTAAAATTACAAAACTAGACATAATATTAAAATTTCTTTTGATTATTATTATAGTAAATGTCAAATTCAAAACTCTGAAATTCCTTTTTTTATATGGATTAGAAGAATTGATATAAATACCTAGATTTGTAATACTCATTTTGTTGATAAATACAAAAATCATCATTAATTATTAAATAGTCCAGAAATGTTGATTCAAGCTTTTAAATCATCAATTTGAACCCTTTTGTAAATAGAGAAATTAAAAAAAAAAATAAATCTTAATAATTACTGGAGAAAATGAATGAAAATTAAAATATAAATCTAACTTTGAAATTAAACTAGAAAATCAGAATCATTTTCATGAATTCAAACAATTGGAAGTATTTTTCTTTTTTAAAAAGTTTGAATATATCTAATTTATCTTGTTTTATGAAAAAAATATTTGTTTTTAATTAATTTTTTTTTCAAAGTTCAATAATTTAAGGGATTAACACCTTATATATAAACTACATTTCAAAAATATGGGCAGATTTTTCATCAGAAAAAAATTTGTTTAATTGTTTTTTTTTTTTTCAATAATAATGTATTTTACTAAATTATTTAGAGATAATAGCCAATATATATTAATAAATAAAAATATAGTGTAATCATTTCATTTTTTGAAAGACAAATGAAAAAAAGAAAAAAATAATAATAATAAAATCTGTGCACCTAATTTTGAAATTAGGCTTAGAATTTTAAAGTTAAATTATCTGTTTATTTGATTCAAATGAAATTAGTACCCCAAGGTTCAAATGAACCAAAAATTGATTAGTCGAATAGTATTATCTTGTAGATCTGATAAATTTAAAAATAAATTTCTTATTAAAAATCCAATAATTTTTGAAAAAAATTTGTGTTTAGTAACAAATTTCAAGGTTTTTTAATACACAAGTATAAATTGAAAAAAATTGCATTTATAAATATTGGATCTCTGGGCGAATTACTCATTGCATCTGAATCCAAATAATCTGAAAAATTGATTTTTAAAGTATAGAGCTCTTTATCTTCTCTAGTTTAGAAGTTATTCTCAATTTTCGATTTTTTGTCAAAAAAAATTTTTTTTCTGAAATTTAGAATTTTTCATTTTTAAAAAAGGTACCTTTTTAAACATAAATATTTTTTTTTGGTGTTTTAAAGACAATCTTACTAGGGTAATTTTTGATCAAAAATATGATTTTGGTGAAAAAAATTGAAAAAATTAAGGTTTAAAAAAATATTTTTTTTTTTGAAAATTTTTGTACTACTCTTTTGATTTTCCCATTTTTGATTTACTCAAATATTATATTTATAATATATTTTTAACTGCAATAGTTATAAATTGTTTAATTTTGAATTTTTTTTTTTAGATTAAAAAAAAAATTTTTTTATTTTTTTTTCACTTTTATCCAAGTTATTTATAAAAATACATAAGTTACTGTGAATATTAGTTGATAAAATGAAATATAAAAATCTATTTGATATAGACAAAAATTTTTTCAAAAATTTTTTATTTTGATTTTTTTTTGTAGATTTTTTAAATTTAAACTTTATGAGGTAAAGTGGTTTTGAAAATATTTAGTATTTAAAATCGGTGTTTTTGACTTTTTTCAAAATTAAAAATTTTAAAAAATGTATATAAAAAATTTTTTACAAAATATTTTTTAAAGTACTAAAAATTGGTAACTTTGAAATAAAAAAATTTTTTTTAAACATCTCAAAAAAATGTTTTTTATTTTTATTATCACTGAAAAACAATGCTTAAAAAAAATTTATTTTTTTAATAGGAAAACTCTAGTAAAATTTCATTTTTTTCTAATTTATCATAAAAAAATTTACATAACCGATATTTTGAATAAAAAATATTAGACCTCATCTTATTTTATATAAATATTCATTTTTTCAAATTTTTAATTGCGTAATCACTAGAAAAATATAAAAAAAAATACTAAAAAATTAAAAACAAATTTTTACTAGGGTTTCCTATTAAAATGATTTTTTTCAAAAAAACATTTTTTTTATTTAGGTTTTTTTCAATTCAATTTTAAATTTGTTCATTTTTTTATAATGGAAAAAAAAAAAAAATTTTTTTTAATCGTAAAAAACTTGTGGTTTTTTTTTTTTCAAAAAAAAAATATATTAGAAAAATTACTCAATTAAAAATTCAATTTTATTATCTTCAGAATTTTATAATTTTAAAATATCCAATAATTACTCATTAGATCAGCGGTAGAGCACCGAGATCTCAAAATTTGAAAAGTGTGTAGCGAGAGTTCGATTCCTGATAAGATCAATTACAGTCAGTTTCACTTTTAAGGCACAAACTTTCAACGAAATCTAAGGCACAAAAAATTCTCAAATTAAGGCACAAAATTTGGAATTTTTTTTTTACAAATTATTTTACTATAATTTGAATTTTGTGCCTTAATTTGAGATTTTTTTTGTACCTTAAATTTCGTTGAAAGTTTGTGCCTTAAAAGTGAAACTGACTGAAATTAATAGTTTTTTTTTTATTTTTTTTTTAAATTTTTATATATAATTTGATCAATTAAAGTATATATGTTTGCTACCTGAATTTACCTTTAAATCTTTTCAAAAATTTTTTTTTAAAAATTAAAATCCTCTTAAGGTACCAAAATTCGGATAAATACTGATAACTAAGTAGTTTTTTCCGTGTGAGGAGTAGAAGATTTTAAATTATTTATATATACTAAAACCTACAATTAAAAAAAATTTTTTTTTGAAAAAAAAAAAAAAACTTTAAAATTCATTTTAATCTATGGGGATCACTATATAAAAAATATAAAAACAATCTCAATTTTTCATTTTTTGGGGAATCTTGTATTTTTTGAATTATTACCCAAAATAGTTTTGAAAAATCACTATTAAAAAATTTGTATATAAAAATCGATTTTGGGCAATGTCTCGAAAACTAGACGTTCTAGAGACTTCTAAACACCAAAAATCGAAATTTAAGATAATTTTGAATTTGTTGAGCAAAAAAAAATTTTTGATCTCAGTTTTATATTTACTCTTGTGTAATAATAAGAGCTCAAAGCCCAAAAAATCTTTTTTCAAATTTGTCTAAAAATAAATATTAGTTTCTAAAAAATTCAGTTTTACTAAAAGATTAAAATAATTACATTTGTGAATTATCATAAATTATTTCACAATATTGTAAATATATTGATAATACAACTAGCTTCATAAAAAAAAATAATTCAAATCAATTTTTTGTTTTTTGCTAATAATTATTTACTAAAGTTCGAAATTAAAAAATTCAGAAAACATTTTTAATATTTTGTTAGACTGGTAGACAGATGTAATTATTTAATATTGGGGGATACTATTATTTGGATTTCTATCTTTAGATTTAGAAAAGTAATGAAAAAAAAATTTACCATTGTCAATTTTTTAATTGTGATCCTTCTTAAATATTCCAATAAGTTATTGCTCAATGATATTTATACTTGATTTTTTAGAGCAATTTGGACAAAAATAGTGAAAAGGGATTTTTTAATTGGGAAAAGATGAGATCCTGATAATAAAAACTAAGAAAAAATAATAAAAGAATCGAATAAAAGAATTAAATATAAACTGAAGGATAGTGCAACAATACTTTTTCTAATACTATCTTTTGTTATGAGGTTTTCTTTCGTTTATTGATCAGTTATTTAAAATTTGTTCAAAAAATTAACTATTTTTGAAGATCTCCAAAACCATTCTTACCATTTTGATAAGAAACCAGCAGATCTTAAATGTTAAAAGTTGATTTGATTGAAAATAATATTATGGATCATTTGAAAAGTTAATATATTTCTTCTTGTACTAGATTTGATTTTTCATTTTAGAGTAAAGTTTCTGATTAAAGATCTTTTTAAGATTTTTTTCTCAAAAGATAAAACTCTTCTTTTGTAAATGTAAAAACAAAATAATTATTATAAAAGGTGTTTTTAAAGAAAATTATTATTTATTGGAGTATAATCACAATAAATTAGATTTTAATTTTCATTCATTTTCTCCCCTAATTGTTAAGAATTTGATTTTTTTTGATTTCTATATTTAACATTGGGTTAAAATTAATAGATTTAGAATATTTAATTAATATCACATGTTGGATTTTTATTAGCACCTCGATAATTTTGATATTAATCTGTAAAATGGAATATATATTTTTGAATTGTTGATAATATTTTCAATTGATCCAAAAAATGGAATTTTTACTGGTTTTTACAATTTTAATGGTTTTCTGTTTGAAAATAAGAAACTGATTTTTAAGGGTCTAGTACTTTATAGTGTATTTGTTCCATACTCACGGAGTGGCCTGAGACCTAAAAAATGTATTGTGAAATTGCCCTTCTTTTTTTTTGACAAAATATAAATTTACAAAAAAAATCTTTGAGGATCTTCATTAGCAAAAAATTCAAAAAAAAAAAGTTTAAAAGAATTCTTTGACAAAAAATTAAACGAAGAAACAGAGATCTCAATTTCAAAAAATCAAAATTCAATAAAAAAAACATTTATAAGTTTCCTTTATTTAATTTCAAAAGGGTTCAATTTCTTCAATTTAAAACAAATTGCTTTCTTGAAGTTCGCAATCAATTTAATTCGATTTAATCTGATTTGTAGTTATTTTTCAACTCTCTATTTTTAACAGAATAAGGATTTTATTTAACATTCTTGAGATAAAAATAACTCGCTTGATAAAAGAAAAAAAGAAAAAAAGAAAATCACAAAGATCTCAAAAAGCTCCAAAGAATGACACTTCAAAACTAAAACATAGTTTTTTTCAAAACGATAAATCACAAACCATTTGAATTGGAAATTGAGTGTCGCTCTTTGGCGCTTTTTTCGAAAAAATGTCCTCTTTTTTGATTGTTGATTTTTGGAGATCGATCCCGCTTCATAGGTTGGTTGGTTAGTTTTTGATTGTTTATTAGGAACTCATTAAAATTACAAAATTTTTTTAATCCATTTCAGAAAATTATTTTTCACCATAATGACTCGACCGTTCATATTAGTTTGATCTAACTTGAAACTTGGAATTTTCAATTTTTTTTTTATGGTTGGGGTGTAATTAGAGAATTGGTATATTAGTTCTTATCTGATCGATCTTGTCTCATTGGATTTAATAGGTTTGAAAATGTTTATTATCCAATAAAAAAAAATGATGTTTTGTTGTTTGAATACGTCAACAAACACTAAAAAAGAAGCAAAGCAAGTCAAAACAAAGCAAAGTAAAACAAAACAAAACAAAACAAAAAGAGAAAAATTGAATTTGATTTTTGTTCTTGTTTTATTTCTAAGATTTCTTTAAAAGATTATTGGTGGTTTGTTTTATCTATTCAAAGAATCAAAATTGTAAAAATCTATTTGGGTAATTCTTCTTTAATTTTTCTTTTCTTCTTTTGTTCTTTTTGTATCAAAAAGAAAAAAAAAAATATAAAAAAATCAAATTCTGATCTTTTCAAGAATTATTTAAGTGGAACAAATTTGGAAGAGTGAGTAGCACCAACACCTGGTCTACCATGAGTTGTTTTTTTGTATGTTAAGGAAAATTCTCCAAGATAACATCCGATCATTCTGGCATTGATTTCAATTGGGATAAAGTTTTTTCCGTTATGAACAGCAATAGTTGAGCCAACCATTTCTGGAAGAATAATCATATCTCTGAGATGAGTTCTGATTACTGGTGCGTTGTCACCTAGTTTTACACCTTTTTTCTGTTTTTATTTTATTTTATTTTTTGTTTTTGTTTTTGAAAAAAAAAAAAAAAAAAAAAAATTAAAAAGTTTTTTTTGATTTAATTTTCTTGCTATTTGCTAAAAAAAAAAAAAAAAAAAGGAAAAAGAGAAAGTAACAAAAAAAAAAGAAAGTAATAAAGCAACAAATTTGAAAAAAAGGACTTACAGCTTTTCTAAGTCTTTTGATAAGAGATGTGTGTCTTCTTGAAAGACCTCTATTGAGTTTTCTTCTTCCTCTAGAATCCAAAAGTTCTGCGAATTTATCCATTTTCATATTGACGAGGTTATCAAGTTCAACACCTCTGTATGTGTAAACACGGAAACTTCTTTTCTTTTTTTGTTGGGACATTTTTATATTAATTTAAAATAAGATTTTTAAAAAAAATGAATTTTATTTTGCTCGATTAAAGTATGAAGTTTTCAAAAAGATGAGTAGATCTTGTTAAGAAAAAATGTAGCCATTGACAACTGAATGATTAAGTTCTTTAAATGGACTTTATTTTAGATTGTGAAGTTTAAGGTTGATTATACTTCAGAAATGAAAAATGATAAACTTGTGTTAGATGCTGAAGATCTTTTTATTTTGGTTCTTAGTTAATTAGTCTTGGACTTGGTATGATTTTTATTGTTTGTTAAAAAATGAAAATTTTCTCTTCTTTTTTTCTGAAATCTAAATCGAAACGCAGAAAACCAATCAACTTAAAGGTTATTTCTCAGTAGTTGTTTTTTTTTTGGTTTTACAATAAATTTTGATTTTTCCTTTTCCTTAATTTACAGCGATCAAAATAATGTCTCTACAAAATGGCTAAAATCCTGATTTCGAAATAAAATCAGTACTGTTTCTTCTTGTTATAATTGAACATCTAATTCACTACCCAATAATATATAGGGACCCAATATAATTTTGAAAGTAAACTCGTTGATGTTTATAGTGATCAAAATAATATCGTCACAAACAACTATAATCCATGTTTCAAAATAAAACTTGTGCTTTTTTTCTTCTTGTTGCAATGTAACACTAAAGTCACTACCCTATAGTATACCTAAGTTCAAATCAAATTTGAACATAAATCCCTTGATATTTTCAGAAAAATATAAATAATGATTGGACATTGTTAAAATTTTTCTATAATATTCTCAATTTTTTTGAAATTTTTTATTTTTTTTGATGATAAAAATATCAAAATTGATCTCTATTTTTTGATTTAAATTTTTTCATTTTGTTCCTTTATTTTTTAGAATTTCTTTTTAAATACTAGAATTTTAAGAAATCAATACCATATTTAAATTGGGTTTATTGTGGGTTTCTTTGATTGGTTGTTTTATAGTTGTTATATAACAAAAACACAGACTGATATTTAGAAGCATGTGACAAACTTTTCCACATCAATTATTTGAAAAACAGTAGGATGAAGAGAAATTTTGTTTTCAAAACTCCAAATATAACCCCACCAAATTGAAAAATTTGAATTGGAAAGCCAAAACTCTGTTTTTTTTTATGGAATGCTTAGGAACCTATGAGTGTTTTACTCATCAATTTAGATTCCAGAAAAAAGAAAAAAATGCCATTGTTTAACAAACATTAAAAATAATACCAAATTGAAGAAATAATTAACTTAGAAACAAAATAACATGATCTTACATCTAACATAAGATGATTTTATTTCATCCCCAAAGGAGTTGTAAACTTTAAGAGATTATTCCCAAATAAAATATTCTAGAAAATGTTGTATAATTTTCAAAAAAAAAAAAATAAAATTAATAAAATAACCAGGTATTAATTAGAATGGGGGGGGGGTATTTTTAAAATATTATGATTTTACAATTACAAATATAATCTGGCATTTGTTTGAAATGCCTAACAATTCAAATTTTTAAACCTCTATAAGATCTTCTTGTCGAAAATGAATTTAAAAGGATTTACTATCGAACGCCACCTTCAAAGATGATTGAGCTTAGATAGTTCATAAATAATTTATTAAAAGATAATCAGACTTATTATAGAGTTGGAAAGTTAAATTTATTCTTTTTATTAATTTTCTTGTGCACAATTTATAAAATGATGTTAATTTGCTTTTTAGGGGCACATTTATACTCCAGGGGTGTTTATTTTTGTTTTATTTTACTTTCAGAACTCAAAAAAACTTTTCTTCCAAAAGAAATTCGATAAAAAATTACTAATTTCGTAGTTAAAAAAAACAAAAAAAAATTTTCAAAATAGAATTTTTAACCGAAAATATCTAAAAAATATAAATTTAAGGGGTTTTCAGCAAAAATTGTATTTTTTAAAACATTTCAACTTATAAAAGTAATTGTAAAAATTATATAGAACAACTTGAGAAATTAGTTTGTTGTTAAAATTTGAATTAAAAATTATGAATTATTAAAAACAAATTTTGATAGGATCGAAGAAATATAAAAGTAGAAAAAGTGATGGAATTATGAAAATTTATCATTTTTGTCAAAGAAATTCTCTGTTGTACAAATTCAACTATGATTATGGAACTCTTTTAAGGGTTTTTTTTATATACAATTTCACTATTTTCAGATGGAAAATTAGTCCTTCACAACAACAACCACACTTTAAAATATATTTCATTTTATATTACTGTGATCAAAATAATGCGTGCACAAAGACTATAATCTGTGTTTCAAAATATTATCCGTTCTTTTTTTTCTTCTTGTACCAAGGCAACATCCAATCTACTACCAAATATTCTACCTAAGTTAAAATTAATTTTGAAACTAAAGGTCTGGTTATTTTCAGTAAAATTTGAATTATTCATGTATTTAGTTGAAAATTTTTTATAATATTCACAATTTTATTGAAATTTTTTTTTTTTTGATGATTAAAATTTTCTAAAAAATTTAACTCTATTTTTTGAGATAAATTTTACAATTTGATCCTTCCTTTTTAGAATTTCTTTTTAAATAATAGAACTTTTTAAAACCAATACAATTTTTTTTAGGCTTTATTAACAGTTTCTTGGATTGGCTAATGTATAGGTCTTTTATAACAAAACAACACGCTTTTTATTTTGAAACACTCATTAAATTTTTTTGCACACTTTATTTTGACTACAGTAAACCATTGAAATAAAACATAACTTGAAAATCTATTTGAATAACTTAAATATAGGGAAAGGGTTTTAATTTAAGATTATACAATTTATTTTAGTATTTTAGACAATTTTTGTTTAATGTATTTAAATTAATTTCTTTTTTATAGAATTAGATTAAATCGCTTTATTTCAATCAATTCATTTTTTGAAAAAAATAAATCAATACTCTTTGAAATAATTTCTCTGAGTTCTTATTGAAATTATTTAAATACCTTGAAACAAATAGGCGATTTTTGAAGTGGAGAAATCTAATGAATCGACCTCGATTTTTTTTGTCAGTTTTTTAATAATAAACTAATTTTAATAAAATTCTATATTTGATTTTTTTATCACAAATACTACTAGAATTATAAGAAGAAAAATGCAAGATCTATCAGTTCTTCAAAATAATAAATAAAGGGGTTTTATTTTGAAAATAATCCCATTCTACAATCTTTAAAAATATCTAATAAGTATTTTTCGTTTCCTGAAATAATTCTTTTTTCTATACCAATACAATTTCATCAAAGTAGATACCATTTTGAATATTTTATATAACTAAAATTCAATTTTTAAATTTATTTGTCAAATGAAAAACTTTTTAAAAATCAAAGTAATTTTTGACAAATAAAAAAATCCAAAAGAAACGAAATTTTCAAAGAGAGACAATACAAATGATCTCCAAAACTCACACCCAACAACAGCTATAACAGCACGCCTCTTTAAATATTGCTTTAGTTTTGAAATAGTTCTAAGATAAGAGGATATATTACCTAATGAAGAAACACTAAAAATTGAAAATTGTAGAACAACATTTTGAGGTAAAAAAAACTTTTCTTACTTTAATGATCAGAACTTTAAATGGAAGAAACTCACACAACCATTCTTCTCTTTATATAAATAACAAATTAATTCCAAATAGTGGAAAAATAAACCACAAATTTTTAATCGAGGTCGATTCAATTATTTTTATTTTTTTAATTTTTTCTTTTATCAATTTAATTCAATGTCCAAAAGAGGAAGAGGTGGTGCTACCGGAAACAAATTCAAAATTTCAGTCGGTTTACCAACAGCAGCCATTGTTAATTGTGCTGACAATACTGGTGCAAAAAATTTATACATTATTGGTGTTAAAGGTGTACAAGGAAGACTCAACAGACTACCAGGTGCAAGTGTTGGTGATATGGTAATTACAAATTTTTGTTTTTTCTTTTTGTTGGTTTTTACAAAACCACTCAAATTTTTCTTTTCTTTTATTTGCTGTTTTTTTTTGATGTACTTTTTAAAATAATAACTTCAAAACAAAAAGATTATTTGCTCAGTAAAAAAAGGAAAACCAGATCTCAGAAAAAAAGGTAATTGACTTTCTTTAATAAAAAAATTTCTTATTTGCTTTTTTGTTTTTTTACCAAAATCCTTTTTGTTTAAGCAAATTTTTTTTTTTTTTTTTTTTTGATTCCCTTTTTTACAACAATACCATAATTTTTTTCAACACAAATTAGTTTTAGCAGGTGTTATCGTAAGACAAAAAAAAGCCTGGAGAAGAAGAGAAGGTGTATATATCTTTTTTGAAGACAATGC
This sequence comes from Anaeramoeba flamelloides, assembly GCA_027625915.1. Lineage (NCBI taxonomy): Eukaryota > Anaeramoebidae > Anaeramoeba > Anaeramoeba flamelloides. The sequence continues at coordinate 528,122 of JANTQA010000032.1, read as the reverse complement.
AGGTGTAATTGTAAACCCAAATGGTGAAATGAAAGGATCTGTTGTAAATGGACCAGTTGCTAAAGAGTGCGCAGACATTTGGCCAAGAATTGCTAGTAATGCAAGTTCAATCATCTAAAAAAAAAGAAACGATAAACAATTAGTAATTTCGTTTTTTTTTCTTTTTTTTACTTTTTTGAATATTAAAAAAAAAAACATTCCCATAAAAACTTTAAAGTTAATGAAAAAATACAATGATCCAAAAAAAAAATAACACTATTCGGTGTTACTAAAATAAATATGAACTTTCTTTTATTACTTTTCTTTTCTTTTCTGTTTTTTTTTTATTAAAACTAAATCCAATATGAAATAGCAAACAACAATTTTTCAAACTTTTGAGTCTGTACTCGAAGAAAGAATTCTTTTTTTTTATTAAAAAAAACTTTCACCAAATAACTAAAGCACTATTTTCTAAATTTACAATTTGATATTAACACAATCCTTCAAATATTTTCAAAGTTTATTTTTTGTCTAAATTTTTAATCACGCAATGATAATTTATTTTAACTATTTCAAATTATCTGCCAACAGATCTTAATTTTGAAAGAAATGATCTTTTAAAAACTTTTTTTAGAAAATGAAATTTAGAGTTTTAATTTTAAGGTAGAGTCTTTCCAAGTCTATAACAAAAATTTATATCAAACTAAAATCATTTTTTGATAAACCCAGAATCGGCTTAATCAAAGATAAGAGTTCGGTTCACCAAAACCAAAAATCCATAAACGAGTAAATCATAAAAAATTATCTCACAAAAAAAAAAACTGTTCCTATTTTTTTTTATTGTTTGTTAGGAGAGTAAACTCAAGAAAATTACCACTCATTTACCGTGAGGTTTTTTTTAATTTAAGAAATAAAAGAAAATTTCAAAAATTTTCTTTTTATTTCTTGAATTAAAAAAAAAATTTGCCTTTAGCTTTTCTTGAGTTTCTATTTATACCAAAAATCAATAGATTTTCATTAGGTTTTTTTTACTTTTCGAAATAAACGGAAAATTTATTTAAATTTTCTGTTTATTTCAAAAAGTAAAAAAAACCTAGGAAACTTCACAAATAAATAGAAAACTCAAAAAAAACCTAACGAAAATCTATTGATTTTCCAAATAAATAGAAAATTCAAAAAAACACAACGAAAATCAATAGATTTTCCAAATAAAATAGAAAACCTCAAAAAAACCTAGAACACTTCACAAAGAAATAGAAAACATAACCGTGATTTTGGATAATTTTAAGAAATCGAAAAAAAAATAACTACCGGAAAAGGAAATTGTTTTCCATCCTTCTAAAAAAAAAAAAAAACTTTTCCTTTTTTGGAAAGAAAATTTTTATAATTTATCAGAGTTTTTTCAATGTTTAAAGTAATTTTGGGATCTTGATGTTAACTCCCCATTTAGAAATAAATAAAATTTATCTTTGAAAGTTATATTCCATTAATACAAAATTTTCATATATGGAATTGATCTTTTACCTGGATTCGTCATTAATTAATGATCATGTAATTGGGGGCAATGATATCCATATTTTGTGGTTAAAAAATCTCTAAATAAAATATATTATAAATATTATTGAACAATATATTATGCATTTTTCATAATGATCACTATTAAAAATATTTATTTTTAGAATACTTTTTTTTAAACTGTTTTCTGAAATCTAAAGAATAAAACCAAAATAATTACAAAAACTTGATTTTTAAGAAAATTTCAAAGGAATATTCTTATTCTTAAAAAAAACACACTTTAAAGATGTACTTTTTCTATAAAGTTCAGGTATAAAACTTAATAAAATAAAATTCAAATTCTATCTATTACCATTTCATATTTAGACATCTTGATTAGTATAAATAAAAGTGATACTCTAGAAATTTTCAACAGAAGTAGAAACCGCCACCAAACCATTCAACACTAGGTGTTTTAAACAAAACTTTAATTTTTTTTTTCTTTCTTTTATCTCTTTTGTTTCTTTTCTTTTTCTTTTTCTTGTCTTTGGTAAAAATATTTCTTTTCTTCATTTTTGAAAGAAACACTAATGTATGAGTTATAATATTGTCTATATTATAGCTAAATTAAAACAAATTCCTAAATACAAGTTTTGAGTTTCATACTAAAATTAGTAAGTTTGTTAAATGATCCTCTACAAAAATAAAAAAATTTCTGAATTGTGTAGCGGACTAAAAATTAAAAATCAAATTTTTTTTTTTTCCCAAAGTTAACTTTTCTTGTGCTAAGTGGTACATTCTGTAAATTAAAACAAAAACAAAAGAATAATTTTTTTAAAAACTCTGAATTAATAGTCCTCCTTTCAAATATTGGCATTTCTCTACCCTTGAATTGGAATTATGAAAAGTAAAAATTGTTTCAATCCGAAATGTAAATTTTTTTTTCAAAATATCAATTATTTTTATTGATTTACCTCTGGAAGAACAAATAAAAAACCAGTAGAATAATACACACCAATTATTTGATATATATATCTATATATATATATGAAGATAAACTAATCAATCAATATTTATTTATAAAAAATTGAAAAAAAAAAAATCCCGAGTATCCATTTAATTAAAAACAACTATGTATATTTTGATCTTCAACAAAAGATCAAATAAAATCCCAATATAAATAAATAGACTTTTTCAACAATCATTTTCTACTCTTTCAATAACCTTAGAATAACACATTTTTACTGAGTGGCTTTAGACCTTGCAAATAAAAAAAAAATGTAAATGAATTACATGTCAAAAAAAAAAAGGGAAAAAAAAAAAAAAAGGGAAAAAATATGAAAAAATGATTTAATTGTGAAATTTCCATATTAATTTTTTTCTTCGAATACCCATTCAAACCCTTTAAACATATATCATTCATCCTATTAATATTATGCCCCCCCCTTACTAGAAAATGGATAATTAGCACACTCTCTAAGTAAAATTTGTTGATTTTTTTTATTGTAAATTACAACAGAAAAAACGTTTCTTATTAAACAATACAAAGATTTATCAATATATTTTTTCAAATAATTTTCTTGTTTAACCAAAATAAATATTTTAAAAAATGAATAAAATATTTACATTAATATTTATTACAAATGACTATTTATGATCCAACGGTGTTAAAAAAGTAATAAACAGGGTAAAAAATTCTAATAATGTAAAAAAAAAAATTAATTTAATAGTTTTCTCCTACATAAAAAAGAGAGAAAAAAAATTGATCTTGCAGAATAACTATTCTTTTTTTTGGTTTCTTATTAGATCAGCTTTTTTTAACACTTCACATCTAAAAAATTTGTAAGTCGAGAATATCACCAATAACATATTTTAAAAATTTACCCTGTTTTCATGAAAGATTGACCACTGAAGGAATATTTTTTTCATAAATAAGAAAAACGAAATAAAATTCATGCATGTTTTTTCATTTAAAAAAAAATTTTTTTAATTTTTTCTTAAAATCTTAATTTTTATACAAAATAATTATTATTGTTCAAATTTTAAACAAATTAAATAATATCTTAAAGTCCATATTCAACATAAACTCTCTTATAGTTTCATTTTCGGAAAAAAAAAAATATTTGTGAATTGAAAAAACAAAAAGTTCTTTGAGTAAGATAATCTATTTTGGTAAAATAGTGCTTCCCTGAAAAAGGGTAATTATTAACCTCATTTTAAGTATTTTTTTGTACAATTACTACAAACTCAATTTTCAAAAAAGAATTTGTATTTTAAACTATTTCTTTTCACAAGTCTTCATATTTGAAATAAAAATATTATTGTGTTACAACTTTTAATGTTTAACAAAAAGTTAATTATTTGAAAGAAATTTCTCGATTTATTTTGGTAATAAATAAAAAATGAAATAATAAAAAAAAAAAAAAAAAAAAAAGAGGATAAACAATTATGATACTTATTTATGTAAATTCAAATTTATTTAATTTTTTCTATTTTTTCTATTATCTTTGTAATTTTTTTTTCTCTAATTTAAGCTCGAATAAGAATGTGATTGTAAATTCGAAAAGGAATATCTAATTTTTTTTTCTATTACGAGAATTTTGGGAATTATTAGCAGTATGATTATTTGAAAGTGGATTAAAAGTCTGATTATTTTGAAATAATTGAGGAATTTGAGGATTATTTTGAAATAATTGGGGAATTTGGGGATTATTTTGAAATAATTGAGGGATTTGAGGATTATTATTAAGTTGGTTTTGATTTGGTTGATAATTTGGATTATTAACATTCTGATAATTAAAAACATTGTCATCATTTTGAAACAATTGAGGAATTTGAGGGTTTCTATTATTTTGAAAGGAGAAGCGTTGATTGCTTTGGAATGTTGGTTTTCTATTATAATTTTGATTAATATCTGTCAAAGTTGATTCATCAGTATCTGTGCACTGTTGTTTTTGGCTTTTTTTTTTATTACTAGAATTATCTTTTTTAATATTGTCTCTGTTAAATTGGTTTTTAGCGTTTCTCTTATTATAACCATTTTTGTATTGATCCGTAGATCTATTATAAGAATTGTTACCATTGGAAATATTTTGTGTTGTACCATTGAAATAAGACAAATTATAAATTTTTGATATCTCTGAATCATTTAATATTGTATGAGGCGGCGTCGCATTTTCCAATATTCTTGCTTGGAATTTGAATTTTTTATCAATTTTTGGATGGTCAATATCATAACAAACACATGAATTTTTATAAATTGGGTCGCCTGTTTTGGGATCATAAGGCTCAATTGTAACACCAACTGTTAATTTGTAACCAGATTTTTTTATTCTTCCCGATAATGAATGAAAATTCAAATAATTAAAGTCAGACCATTCATTTTCTTTTTCCTTCTTTTTTTTGTTTTTGCTTTTTTCTTCAGTACTTTGTTGATTTCCACTTCCATTTTCTTGTTCTTGTTCATCATGCATTTCCATTTCATCCGATTTCATGATTTTATTTTGATTTGATTTAACTTGTGACTGCGATCGGGATTTTTTTTTTGTTTTAGAATTTAAAACACGCCTTTTTTTTTTATCTTTATTTGAATTTTTATTTAAATCTGATGGAAGATCTCTTTTTCGAAGTTTATTCTTATTTTCGTTCTCATTCCCATTCTCATTAGATTGGGAATTATGTTTTTTCTTATTTTGTAAAATCGAGTTTACTCGTTGTGCCAATTTACCCTTTGAATTTATAAACAATTGCGAATTACCTAATTTGTTTCGTTTGATTTCGTCTTTGGTTAAGCTTTTTTTGTAAGTTTTTAACGAATTAACAATTCTAATTATATCTACAAACGGAAGTAAAGCCACCCCTTTCCATTCTTTGGTTTCGCCATTCAAGTCAATATCAAATGTTTGGGGATAAAAATCAATAATAGGTGAATCCTTTTTAACCATTAATTTTGCAAATTCGTTTGGGATACAATGAGAGCTCCTAGGTGGCAAAACAGACATTAATTGTACCAATGGCCTCACACTTGGGCGTTTAGTAAAAGTAATTTTTTCTGGAATATGCTCAGACAATTCCACGGCAAACGGTGAATAATAATAAGGGAAATACCACCTCCAATCTGGGCACCCCTGAAAATAGTATTTTAGTACCCATTGTAGCCCCTGAATATATGAATAAACCAATTTTTTAAGAAATTCTTTCTCATTCAATTTTTTATTAAATTTATAAAAATAATACCGATCTCGGTACCCATCCTTACCATAATCAATTTTCTCATCATTATCAACCAAAGATTTGTCTTTGTCTTCTTCCCTTTTTTTATTATTGTCTTCTATTTGTTTCTTATTATTATATTCAATTTCAATCATTTCTTCTTCGATTTCTTTTCTATTTTTTTTTTTCTTTGCATTTATTTCATTTTTTTTCTTATCCTTATTCTTTTCCTTTTCGTTTTCCTTTTTCCTTGTCTTCCCCATTTCTATATTCTTCTTCTTCTTCTTCCTCCTCCTCTTATTCTTCCCTTTTCCCTTTCTTTCCCCTTTCCCCTTTCTTCCCCCTTTCCCCTTTCCTTGTTGTCCTTTTAAATAAACCTGTAGCATTTCTGCTTTTTCATGATCCCCCCCGTCATTAATTGAATGTTTGTTTTCTTTATTTGCCATCACTTGGTTAAGTTTATATTCTTGATCATATTGACTAGATCCACCCTCTACCTCTACCTCTACCTCTGTCTCTGCCTCTTCTCTCATTAATCCTTTGGCTATTTTATTTGTATCATTTTTATGAATAACTTTCCCATTTAAAACTCTTTTTATTTTTGCAAGTCTTCTTTTTTTAAAAATTGGTCCTTCTAATTTTGAAAATTCTTTAAAAAAAATTTTCAATCTTTTTAGATTTATTGTTCCGTCCTTTGTTAAATAACCCCTTGTATGGGGTAAAACACGTTTCCAAACATTAATAAGCAAAATAATTGCCCCTTCTCGGATTTCTAAAGAAGGTAAGTGAGGAAGAAAATCATTTCCAACAAAGAAGCACATAAACACCCAATCATCAATTGCCCTTTCAAGGTCAAACCGAAAAGGCAAATCAGGGACAAACAATTCTTTGTACAGGTATTCCCTTAAGACCGAAAGATGTAAAAAGATTAAAGGCTTTGTTTTGATATAGCCTCCTTTCCCTTTCTTCCGTCGCCACATTTTGTTTTTTGGCTTTCTTGGATCGTCCCAAGGGGTCAGGTTGTGCGATGGCCGGTAATCCTCCTTTTGCTGTTTACTGAAAAAGACAACGTCCCTTAAAATTGTAAAATGAACCTCATGGGTTGCCAAACCGAGCATTATTAAATCCGCGTCGAGGCCATAAAGCACATGCCGCGTGTTAGGATCATAGTTTTTTTGAATACGTTGCCCTCTAATAAAATTCATGATTTTATGCTCTCCTTCACCGGGCACGTTGCTATCAGACAAAATTACTTTTACATCTTTCCAGGCTTTGTCATTTGTGATCTTTTTTACTATATAATATCTCAAATTTTGAGTCAGTTCCTCCATAAATTGTGTTCCTGGTGTAATAACATTGGAGTCTTCTAAGGTTTGTTTGTCATTTAATCTCGTTTTTTTTTTTTTTTTTTTTTCATTTTGTTTTTCATTTTCATTTCCCTTTTCATTTTCTTTTTCATTTTCTTGATCTTCTTTATTGATTTTTTTTTCATCTGACTCGCCTTGAGAAGACCTAAAGTTTTCTTGTTCACTCTTTTTGTTCAATTTCTTTTCTTTCATTTTTAATGATCTTGCAACTCGAAATCTTCTTGATCTCTGTTGGTTCATTTTGCTCATAGGCGCAACACCATCAATCGCAATATATAATAATTTCCTTGGTCTAATAATATTGAATACTTCGTCAATCATATTAAATAGTCTTGTGAAAACTTGTGGAATAGATGTAGGTGTTTCTGATTTGTCTTCAGGATGAAACGCTGGATGCACCATCCCGTTTAGATCCAAATATAAATTATCAAATTCAATACCATTTGGGTTTGGCCTCTCTGGGTGATAACTTTGTGGATTAATACACGCAGATAATATTTTTGGATACCTTTTTGTTAACCAAATAAAAAATGAAGGGACTCCCATCTTAAAATTTTTTGGAAATTAAATAAGAAAATGATTACTAATCGCAATCTTTCAAAAAATTTTTCAAAAAATAATATCATCCCATTTACTATTTTTCACTTTTTTATAACCTAACTGAAAATAGTCGTTTTTAGTTAATAAGAGATGTTTGATCATAAATTATTTTTAAAGATAGTTCATAATTTATGATGAAAAAACCATATTTTCTCAATATATTTTTTTCTAATTTAATATTATAAAATTTGAAAAGTATTTTTTTCAAAGTTAGGGGGTCCTTTTAATTTTCTTTCAAGAGTATTTTAAATTTATGAAACATTTTTTAAATCTACAAATTCAATTATTTTGACAAGTAAGTAATTATTGATTAAAATTGGAAAAATTATTTTTTTTTTTTTTTGATTTTTCAGAATTTACAAAGAAAAGAGTATTTATTTAAATGTTCGGATTATTTCAAAAATAAAAAAAAACTACGTTAGGTTTTCCAGAATTCAAAAGAATAAAGCAAAATCATATATTTTTTACTCCTTTCTTTTGATTTTTGGAAAAAAGAGAAAATGGAATATTTGGAATAATTATTAATTTCTTTTTATATATTTCACTTTTATTAGATCAACCCAAAATTTTCAAAACTATTAATTATTCGGTGCAAGTAAATTTCTTCAAGTTGAATTGATAAAAATTCATTTTAAAATTGATTTAATATTTTTTTAATGGCAAAAAATAGTTTTCTTTCTCAACTAGAGAGTCTCAAAACTCAAAGTTGACTGTTACCAACAATAAATATAATAGTCACAAGAATTTAAAGTCCCTGGATGTAGAAATATTTTGAAATTAAACTTTATTACTAATAATGAACTGTTAATTAAAGTTTTAGTTTAATCTCACTTGTATTTTTCAATATTATTTTTACATCTTTGTGCTTCCAAACAGTAAATTTAGGAAGATTCTTATGACTATTTATTATTCAAAGAATAAATATCCTTTAGAGGTATTGATAAATAATCTTTAGACTCCTTTTTGTTTTGGTGTATGTCTATCAAGGAGAGAAAATTTATCCTAACAATTCCTAAACCCCAAATTCCCTATATTTTAATTATTTTTCATTTTATTATATTGAAATGAAATTAACTTAGAGTCACTTCCGTTTTTCAGGTGTAAACTTTAAAACTCAATTTAAGGTACAAAATTCGACATTTTTTTTTCACATATTTTTTTTTTTTACTAGTAATCTAATTTGTTTCTAAATTTAGAATTATTTTTTGTTCCTTAATTATCATTGAAAGTTGTGTCTTAGAAGTGGAATCGATTGTATTACCTATTAAAATTATTATCAGCTTGATAAAATGGAATTTTTAAAAAAAAAGTTAACAGAACAGAATTGAAATAATTAACCAAATTTATAAAGATTGAATATGTCTGAGTAAAGAGCCGTAGATTTTAGAAACAAATGATTTTAATGAATTCTGAATAAAGATAAAAAAAAATTGCTTGAACATTTTAACAAATTCCAAAGTTGGGTAATACTTTTAGGTTTTTGTTGTTTTCTGTTTTGATACGAAAATTAATAGAAATTCAAAACAAAAACAAGAATTGAAAAAAAACTCGTTATATTTTCAAACTTTTAAAGAAAAGAGTAAAATCCCAGATGTTATACTATTATTCATAATTCAAAAAAATTTCATTTGGTTTTATTGGGGTTTATTGCTTATTTTGAAATCAAGAGTTTTTCAGAATAACATAGTGAATCTTTAGAAAAGTGCTTTTTTTGTAAAATTATAACGAAAAAAACTATGGTACTATTTAAAAGCTTGTTGTATTCACCCACATTCAACAGAATAATTCATAATTATTAAAAATGAAAAATGTAACTTTTTAAAAAAGTATCAAAAATTAAAATATATGACTCCCTTTTGTGGATTTGGAACTTTTTCAAATATTATTCATTTATTTTCTAAATATATGAATAAAACTCTTTCAAGTAAACAGGAAAACTTTTAAAAAATGTTATCATTGTACTACATGATAAAAACTGTAAATTACTTTATTTCTTTCTTATGATGGGTTATATTGTATTAGAATGAAATAAAAAAAAATATCAAAAAAAAAAAGACAAAAATCAATATAAATTTATTATTCTTCAATTTGAAATATTTCAAAAATTACTATAAATTTTATAATTTTGATTAGTAATATTAATTTATTTTTTCAAGTTTTACATTTATATGTTATTGTTATAAAAATTAAGGTGATAAAGGAATACTTATAATCATATATTGAAAATACAAAATACTTCGAATATGAAAGAAAACTATAAAGTCAAACACTTAATATCCACTATTCCAGTTACCGAATATCTGCAATTAATAATTGATTATGTCTTGGTAATTTATGTCAGATAATCCTTTTATTGGGTTTTTATCCCACACTTTTCCTTTAATATTGGAAGTTGATTACTTTTTTTTTGGTTACATAAATAATATTCATTTTTTAAAAATAATTTGTGATTTTTTTTTCATTTTCATAACGTTTCTTGAAATAATGGTTTCTCTCGATAAATGAAAATAAATTAAAATAATTTTCTTATTTTATGTATTTTTTTTTCGGTTTTTTTATCTAAATAATAGTATATTGGTTTAACTTCGTTTAGTTTAGTTTGTAAGTAAAATATCTTTATGTTTTTAAATATAGTTGATTTTAAGATTTAAAAAAAATATTTTATTGGTTTTATTTTCAGTGAAGAAAACTTCATATTTATCCAAAAAGGAAAAAAACGAGAGAACTATTTTGAAACTTAATGTGTATTTAAAAGTTATAATTGATTGTTTTCGTTTTATAAAAGAATTTTCTTAGTTATTTTCCGATAGAAATACGAAAATGTTTTTATCAACATTTAAACAGCCGTTAAAAGAAAAAATTAAAATTTAATATATGTACTTAATTTTGGATAAACAATTATATAGAAAAACTTTAACAGTCAAACATATGGTTGTATTGGATAAAGGGGACGATTTCTTTAACTTCTGTCCAATTTTCTTCTTATAATAAATTTTTAATTTATAGATCAGATCATTATTTAAAATTTAGATAAAGATTTTTTTCTTTTTTCTTTACTTTTTCTTTTTCTTTTCGATTGTTAAATTTTTTTTTTTTTTCGATTTTTACTTTTTCAGAAGTAAATTTGAGAAAAAAATGTTTGAAAATCAAAATAAACTGGGAAAAAAATGGAATTATGTAATTTCTTTTTGAACAAATGCGTTTTTGATTATAAAAATCTTATTGTCACCAATTTTAATTTTGTAAAGAAATTGAGAAATTTTCGTCAAAGTTTCAATAAAAGTGGTAATAAAAATTTATTAACATTTTATTTTTATTTCGAAATTTATTATTTGTTAGGTTATTTCTTTCATGAATATCAACTCTAAATAAAGTTGATTATTTTTCCTCTTTCTAAACAATCTTAGATTGGTTTATTCATTAAAAAATTAAATTTTTCATTTTTGAATATCATTTGAATGGAATGGGGTTTATATATATATGTCCTTAATAAAATTAAGCACTATTTTTTTCTAATTAATATTTTTCGAAATCTAAGTTTCATACTTAATTCAATTAACCACTGGGATAATTTTTTTTAGAATAAAAACACTCTCAACTTTTGAATATCAAAATTATTTTTTGAAATTACTGTGCACTTTTTTATTTATTTTTTGAAAAATTGGGGTTGAGAAAAGTTTGAAATCAAAGAATAAGTTAATATATTAAATTAGAATGTTTTTCCAGAGAGTTTATCCTTTTAGTTTAACTTTTTTTTAATTTTAACATTTAAAACTAAAAAAAAAACATTTGAGGACCAAATTAGTCCCTTTTGTGAAAAGAAAATTCCCAGAATTTAGAATTTATTTTAGTAAATGAGTTAAAACAAGAGACTGAATCTAAAAATATACATAATTTCAAGTGTGAATTCAATGATTTTGGCAAAAAAAGTTTTCAAGAAAAAGTTAAATTGAAACTTTATTTATTTTTATTTTATCATTTTGTTTTTTTAATTGTATTAATGGAAAGTATTTGATCAGTTTTTCATTTTTAGTGTTTTTTGGTTCGTAGGGACATATATACTGTTAATTTTAAAATACAAAGAGCAAAATTTTCATTCAACTTTCAAAAAAAAAACCTATCAAGAATTAAAACAAATTATCAAAGATCTCAATTAAAAAAGGTAAATTAATAATGTAACCTTCTTTTAAGAATTAAAAAATTTAAAATTTTACCTCATTTATAAAATCTTTTTTTGAAAAGCTGGATGAAAATTTTGTTCCATTTATTTTGCAACAAACAGTATATCTAGGGCAAAATAAAAAAAAAGAAAAGAAAAAATATAAGAGGAGTGGAATGTAAATATAATAATGTATTTTTATGATTTAATTTGATCTTAATTCAAGAAATCTAATCAGAAATAACCGGAGGATTCTTAAAAAAATATCATTATTAGCAAAAGAGTATTATAAAAAGACTCTCTAAGTTATGTATTGTTTTGGTAATTTTTTTATTGGTGTTTAAAGCCTTAATTGTTTTTGATAGATTCTTTCCCATTATTTCTAGATCTTTAATATTTAGGAACATTTCAATAAGAAATAATCTAAAATTATGATAAGATTTTTAGGTTTTTTTTTATTTTGTACAACAAGTCAAAATTTACAGTTATTTTCATTTGGAAAATATGAATATCTATTTAGACAATTAGTTAAACGATCGAAGCATTGGTAATGATTCTTGGGGTTTTGGGTCGGGGGTTATAACAGTTATTCAAAATAATTTCATATGATATAGAAGAAATAAAAGACAAATTAAAAATAAAAAAATAAAAAATAATAAAAAACAAAAAAAATGAGAAAATTGAAAAATCAAAATAAAAAAATTTTATTATTATTAATTAAAAGTTATATTGTTGTTGAATTGATTCAATTAATTGTTTCTATAATTAACAATGAAAATTTTGAATTTTTTTAAGGGAATATTGTATAAAAAAATAAATAAAAAATAACAAAAAAAAAAAAATATTTATTATTAAATTAGTAATTTTACAATAAATATTCTGGTGGTCTTTCAGAAACAACCAAATCATTTGTTTCAGGACTTGTTTCAAATTGAATAAAAGTTCTATTTAATTTATCATCTATGTTCATCAATGCGCCTTTATTCCCGCATCTCATACAATAATTTGGAGCGGTGAAAAGAGTTACAATATTTTCATTATGTGTTAAATTATATCCCCTATTTTGTAATTAAAAAGAATAAAATAAATAGAAAAACATTCAATAAATATCCAAAAATATAAATTAATTAAATGATAATAAATAAAATAAGATCCATACTCCATTACTAATTGATGTGCTCTTGCTGTTAATGAAATTCCATTTCTCTTATTAAATCTTTCTGAAATATCATCTCCAAATGTGTACCCAGCACCTTTTCATTAAAATAATTTCAAAAAAAAAAAAAAATATGAATAAGTATGTTTTAAGAAAATAATGATGGAAATTTAAAAAATAAGAGATAAATTTAAAACAAAGATTAATAATAATATAATAAAAAATAAAAAAAAAAAAAAAGAATGATCTAACCTCTTGGTGAGTTTCCCCAGCCTTTTCTTTCATCAGGATCGCTCCACATCAAATCACACATTGCTCCTTCATTTGGGATTTCCTATAATTAGCACAATTGATATATAAAATGCATATTAACAATAATTGAAGAAAGGTAAATTTAGGATATTTATTTCTTTTTCAAAAAAGTAGTATTTTTTACTAAGAGGTGATTGAAAATGTTGAGCAAATTTTTTTCTGTATAAAAATAGTACAAAGATAGTACAATAACCTCATAGTTTATTGATCCCTAATTTTTTTTTTTTTTTGGGTTGTAAAAAATAATTTATTCGTTTTTTCGAAATTTCCTCTGATTTCCAAAAAAATTGTACTGAGGGTTTAAGGCTAGCTAAAAGCCACCTCTGTTTGAGTTTGATCTCGTAAGATATTTTTTTTACAAATATCCGAGATTCCTTTTTTCAAATTCGTTTTTTTAAAATGTTTGTAAAATTTGTTCAAGAATAGGAAAATTAACTTAAAGTGAAGAAAAAAGAAACCGTAGTACAATAATTTCTAAGGTGATTTTATCACATATGGAAAAGGACAATGATGAAACAAATCACCGTATATTTCTTAATAATGAAAACGGAAAGAAAAAGAGGAAAAGAAAATTTGAAATTGAAAAAGATCAAACTATAAAATTAAAGAATTTGTTGTGAATAATTTTATTTGTGTTTTTGTATTTTTTTTTGACTTTTCTCAATGAAATATCTTATACAACACTCTCTTGATCTCAAATCTTCTCATATTTTATACTCACTCAAGATCCAAACTTTGATATATTTACTCGCGTTTGAAATTATACAAACAGTTGTTTGAAAATTATTCAATTTTGAATTAAAGGATGTCTGATTTTTTTCTTTTCAGAAAAGGAAGTTATTATTTTTTCTTTTTATTTTTGTTGTAATAGTCTATCACGTTTTTCATATTTCTAAAAAGATTGATAAAATTTTTATTGAAAAAATAAAATTTTTAATTTTTAATTAATGAATGGTTTTTTTTTAAGTAAACTCTGTTTCAGTCAAAGGTTTCCAACATTATTTTCAAATATCAATTATTTTATATAATTGTACTTTGAAGAACAAATAAGAAATATACAGAATAATACACACCAAAGAATTGTTGATATATGTCTGAAAGAAAACTAATAAATCAATAGATTTTCTTAAAAATTGAAAAACTCAAATTCTTATAGCCCTATTGAAAAATAACAATTCTTATTTTGATCTTCAATTGAAGATCCAAAGCAAATTCCAATAGAAATCAATATGATTTTTATAAAAACCATTCTCAACCGTTTCAATAACATTAGAATAACACATTTTTATTTAGTAGCTGTCGGATTTGCAATAAAAAAATGATAAACAATTGTTTATTAATGAAAAAGAGAAAAATAGAAAAAAGCTCATAGGTGAAAAAATGATTTCAATTTGGAAATTTCCAAAATAAATTTTTTCTTCTAATATCCATGCAACACCTTTAAACTCATGTATTTCATCAATTACAACTGGGCAACTTTGACTGGAAAATAGTTTATTATTTTTTACACTATTTTTGACAAATCTAAAATATATTTCTCTTATAGCTATTTCAAAAAAGTGAGAAACTTTTTTTTTTTTTTTTTTATTGTTGAGCAGAGGTTAAAAAGTGAGAAACTTTTTTGAAATAGGTGTACATAAAAAACTAACTCATTCATTTTTGCCTTTACACCCTATTGAAAAAAAGATTTTTTCTTAAATCCAGAAATCTATTATTAATACGAGAATTTTGACATTGTACTAAAGATTGAACAAAAGAAAGGAAAGATAAAAATCTTTTTAAGGGACTAATCTCTATTAAATTTTTTTTTAATAAATATATAAAGATTGAGTATATTTTTTGCCAATTACTTAGATTTGAAGAAACCCTGTTTATTTTCAATATTAAACATATTTCTAGATAAGGAATCCTTATTTAGAAAATGGCTTAGTAAAAAAAAAAAAATTAATAGAGATTAGTCCCTTAAGTCACACAAAATTCTTTTAAATCTAACACCATTCAAAATGAAAAAAAGATGAAATAAAGCACTAAAATAAATACTGTTAATTGTAAAATAATTTAATCAAAATTTTCATTCAGCTTTCCAAAAAATCACAGCCCAAGAATTAAAATAAATCATCAAAATCCGCTATTCTAAAAGGATACTTAATATTTTTAAGCTTATTTATAGGAATAAAAAATTGAAATTTTGCAATGATTTATTAATCTTTTTTTGGAAAGGTAAATGAAAATTTTGTTCAATTTATTTTGCAACAAATAGTAGATTAGGAATCTTTTCAAAAGAGTAAAGATTAAAAATGAAATTCTTACTTGGAATCTATTCAGAGACTCAATTTGGGTAATTTTTTTTAAAGTTGGAGACAAACCGCCGTGAATACATAAAATTTCATTTTCAATCAAGGAGCCTATTGGTAGGTAATCAAACAATTTGGTAAATAATTTCCAAACTTCACCGTTTCCATATTTACGAACACATTCATCATAAAAACCATAAACCTGTGTAATTTGTCGACTTTCATGATTTCTTTTGTTTTGTGTTTGTTTTTATTCATTTTAATGAAGAAATGTTTAGTGTGGTTGTTGAGAAAGAATTTTGTAAGTTTGTGTGTTAATAAAATAAAAAAGAAAATTTATGTTCTTGTTTTAGGAAATCGTTTCGTTTGTTAATGGCGAACGTTTTTTGTTTTGGTAAAGTTTTGAAATAAAAAGGAAAAAAAAAAAAAAAAAAAATTTAAATTGGACAAACCCTCTTAATAAAGTAATTCGATTTGGATAACGAACTATTACGATTGTTTGGAAAAAAGGATCAAAGTGGAATATTTGTTTTGTTTGTAAGAGAAATTAAAA
The DNA here is from genome assembly GCA_027625915.1 of Anaeramoeba flamelloides. Lineage (NCBI taxonomy): Eukaryota > Anaeramoebidae > Anaeramoeba > Anaeramoeba flamelloides. Next base: position 511,996 of record JANTQA010000032.1, on the reverse strand, counting down.
AAAAAAAAAAAATAGTTTAAGAATTGCAAAAGACACAAGAAATTACAAGAGAAGAGATCGAATATTAAAAAAAAAAAAAAATTAAATAATTCTTGAATTCAAAGTGCACTACCTTTCATTGCAACTAAACATGTTACATTCTCAACACTATAAAAACCTCGATCAACATAGTCACCTAAAAAAAAAAGAAAAATTAATAAAAAAAAGAATTATAATTGTAAGAAAAAGTTTGAAATTAGTTTATGTCTCGAAATTAATTTTTGTTCAGACTCAAGGACATTTTTTGTTTTTAGCCCTTTTAAATATTTTCTATTTGATCTTGTTCTGTTCACTCTTTAATTTTAAGATTATTTTTTTTTAGATTCTTTTTTTTCAAAAGGAAATAGTTTACCCATAAAAAGAAAATTAACATTTGGACATGTTCCAACAATTTTAAAAAGCTCTAACAAATCAGGAAACTGCCCGTGTGTGTCACCACAAACTGTTACTGGTGCTTTAACTCTTACAATGTTTGGTTCATTAATAAAGATCTCTTGTGCTTTATCACATAGTTCTTTAACTTCGTTTTCTTTCAGTGGCTTAAAGTTAAGAAGACTTTCAATTTGTCGATTAAGTATAGGAATTTGAATCATCAAAGATAGTTTTTTTTTTGTTCTGTTTAAAATAAAAAAAATGGTTGAAAAGTAAAATGAAAAAAATAAATAGTTTTTTTTTTTTTTTGATTTTTAAGAGTAAGACAGAAATTTTTGAACATTTTTCAAGAATAGTTCTACTCAATTTTGTTATTCATTCCAAGTTGAAGGGAAAAAAATTTGATTTTGATTTTGATTTTGTTTTTTTTTTGAATTGTTGTTAAATTTTTGCAAATTTTTTTAGCAAGTAAAGTTTTTAGAATGGACAATTTTGAATAAATCAATCGATTTTAATAGATTTTGTTAATGGGTATTCTTAAACCAGTTTTTATTTTGGTCTTCTTCCTTTTATTAAATTTAAAATACATTTTCAAAATTTTTCTCTAAACTTGAGGAAAAACATTTTTAAAAATTAACTTTTTTTTAAATGTGAATTAAAACTGATCTGATAAAAGTCTTGTGACCAATTAAAAAATTGAAAAAATGGATACCCTTTCATTATTCTTTTGAATTTGTTTGTTTATAAATTGAAAATTAAATTGATCAAAATTTTTAATCTGTTGATTAATTCACAAATATTATTTTGAAAATCTTTAAAATAAATTCTAGTTTCTTCAGATTTATGTAAACTTTTTACACAGTGTCGAGAAAGAAGACGGAATAATATTGGGTTAAATTCATGGAAATGATGATCGTGTGTTGATTTAGGAAATCTTGTTTGAAAAGTTACCTGAGACAAGTTTAGTTTGGAAATTAAAAAGATAATTGAGACAAAATTATATTCGACTTTTTTTCAATTTAGGAACACTTAAGGTTTTTCATCCCAAAATTTAAAAAAAGATTATCGTGTGTAGTATGTAACAGATTGTTATTTTAGTTCTTAGCTGATCGATCTTCTGCTTGGTATGGGTTTAAATAGTGATTCAAAAAGGTACTTTTTGTCAATTTAATTTTTTTTTTTCCAAAATCCGAATTTATGAGTCAAAAGCTACTAGATTGTTCGGTATTTTATATAATAATCATAGGTGGTGTTTTTAAAACAGTTTTTATGGAGGAATCGTTTTTTTTTTGGCTGTTTTTAAAAAATTTTTTTTTTTAGGTACAGACAGTTCCATTTTTAAGGCACAAATACCAACGAAATTTAATCCACAATAAGAATCTCAAATTAAGGCACAAAATTCAGATTCTAGTTGTAAAATAAATTGTAAAAAAAAAATTCCAAATTTTGTGTTTTAATTTGAGATTTTTTTGTGCCTTAAATTCCGTTAAAAGTTTGTGCCTTAAACGTGGAACTGGCTGTAATTGAATAAAAAGCGAAATAAAAACGTTAATTGACAACCTGCAAACCAAATATTATTATACAGAATATCGACTAATTTATTAGTCTTAAGGGGTTAGCGTCTACCAAGGAGAATCCTAAGATAAAAATATGTTGTTATTGGACCTAATCACATTGGTGTTAAATGGTTCAAATGTCTCTAAAAACTCGATTAGTCAAGTAGTAATATTTGTTGATCCCATCAATTAGAAAATGATCGATGTATTAGTAAAAAACTCAACAATTTCAGAATAAAATCTGCATTTCGCCATAAATTTAAAGGTTGAATTATCAATATTCAGACTACAAAGTCACAAAATATCTTTCTTAAATTTGTGGCGAAATGTTGATTAGTTAATAAAAAATTCGTTGTTTTTTTAAAATTTACTAATTAACCAATAAATTTTTTTGACAAATTATTTTTCAAATCATGTAAATATATTGATGCTATAAGTAGCTTTATCAAAAGCAAACAAAATTAATCAGCCTTTGTGCTTTTATGTTGATGATTATTGAGTTAATCTTTGAAATTCAAATATTATAAAAATAAACTCTTTTTCAAATAAAAGGGCACAAAAAATTTCAAGAATTATTCATAAATGAATCAAATTAATTGTAGTATCATTCTAAAATCTAAGAAACGCTTTAAAACATAAAAAAACACTCAACTGAATCTTTAAAACTCATTAAAACTAAACAATAAAAATTATAATTAAATATTTTAAAAATTGGGGTGCCCTTTTATTTGAAATGAGAAATCTCGTTTTGTAAATTGTAATGAAAAAAATTATAAACCCAATAAAAACCTTTGAACAAGGCGAATTGGGAAAAAGTTCTCAACATTTTATTGATAATTCTTTACACGTCAAACCTTTGTTCTTTAAAGTCTCATATTCAATATAAAGCCACAATTCATCTGGTATTTTGTTAGAATGTTTTTTCTTTATTTCTCTTTTCTTTGTTCCATGCATCAATCCAATAATGGTCTTTCTTAATTCCTATTTCTAACTCATTCGAAATCAAACTTAAACTGTTTTAGTTTATACACGGGTAGATTATTTCCAAATTGGTTTTTTCTGATCTTGCTTTTTCATTTTCCAACTGTTCAATATCCAAAAATAAAAAAAGCAAAAAATGAAAAAATGAATAATTAAAATGAAAATCACCAATAAGTAATTATCTTATTAACAATCAAATTCGATGATATTGACTATTTGAGAGGTGTGCCCTTTTGTTTGAAAAATAGTTTAGTTACTTTTGGAAGTTCTAAATCTGAATTATTAAATGCCAGAATACTTTATTTTGGGTTTCTATTTTTAAGATTTTTAAAAGGAATTAAAAAAAAATTTTTCAAAATGAAACTTTTTTAATAGTTATCTTCGGTAAAAAATGCAATAATTTATTGTGCAATAAGATTTATAATAGATTTTTTAGAGCTATTTGGACCATGGTATACTAATATCATTTACACCCAATTACAACATACTTTGATTATAGAGAAATTTATGGTGACACTAATCCCTTAAACTCTTCAAATTCAACTTTTTGTAAAAAAAAAAATTAAATTTGCAAAAAGTACATTTTTTAATCATAATCTGAATACATATGAAGTTGAAGATCAATCACCTAGGAATCAAAATAAAACTACACAGTTCTTATAAAAGATAATCTTTTAATCTATTTTGGGCACTCTAAACATGTTTTCTTACTAAATCTATCACATAGACAAAATTTTGTTACCCACTCTTTATAAATTTTTTGTTTGTGAAAACAAAAATGTATAATAGAAATAAAAATAGAATCTTCTCATGCCGAATCACTTTTTTGACTATAATATTTACTGTTTTATCAAATGAAAAAAATCTTCGGTTAAAAATGTGAGAATCAACTTTTATAATTGAAAAACTTAAACATTATAAAAAACAATTCCTTTTTTGATTAGTTCATATCCTAAAATGTACATCATTTATAAACAGTAATTTTATATTAAACAGTAATTATTTTAGAGGTTCTTTTCAGAAACAAAATTTATACTTATTACTACTAGACCAATTTTGAAAATGATATAAACAACTATTTTTCAACATTTATATTAAAATATTACTGAATTTTTTCTAATTTAAAAAAAGATTCATAGTATTAATACTATATATATATATATAATTTGGAAGTATTTAACATTATTATTAAATTATTGAAAAAATATAAACATGTTATTAAAAAAATCGTTAAATTCAAAGGATATGTGAAGTGGGAATTTTTTTTTTTTTTTTTTTTTTTTTTTTTTTTTTTTGGGGGGGGTGGTATGTGATTTTATTTATGTTTTCAATTATATACCTTTTAGATTTTTTCCACCCCCACATTTTAAATCAGAATAAAAGTTATCAAATGGGTTCTAAATTAAAAATATCAAAAAAACTAACTAGCTTAACATTTCTCCAATATAATTTTTTTTTTTTTTGAAATAAAATCTATTTTTTTCAGCTACCTTTTTTCAGAAAATTTGAGGAAAATAAATTAACTTTTAAATTATTATTAAGAACCTAAAAAGTGAAAAATAAAAGTAAATTTTTAGTATTAAAGGGTTTCAAGTCTCTCATTTATTAAAATTTAATATTAATCTCATTTCAAAAAATAATACTCACTTAAAATAAAAAATCAAAAAAAAATATTCTTAAATATCGAATAATAATCTTTTATTAAATCTAAATTATAATCCACTTTTAAAGTATTCGTAACATATAAAAAAACATATATTTCATAAATTAAAAAAAAATATAATTAAGATTTTTGATATAACTATTACCAATTTTTAATTACTGAACTTTTACTGAAAAAAAGTTAAACAACAAGATTTTTTATGAATAATTAAATTCAATTTTAAATCCATTGCATAGTCGAAATTTTCTTTGTGATTATTTGTCTTTTCGAAGATTTTTTTTTTCCACATGATCTCTTTAAAAAATAAAAAAAAAAAAGTAAACTATCTTTCAAAATGATTTTCCTAGTAAAAATCAAATTTTGAAGAAAAATATTTTTAATAATTGAAGTTATCTATTATAATATAAAAATTTAGATTTTAATATTCAATACTATACTCAAGAGATATTTATTTTTTGTCTAAAAATAAAAGAAAGAAAAATAAAAAAAAACTGTTAAAAAAAATTGGGCCATTTATTTTGAAAGAAGCATTACTTAAAAAATAGATAATTTAAAAAATTAAAAAACCCTCTTTATCGATTCTCCTTCGAGTCGAATAACAAAATATAATCTCTTTTTCATATTTGAAACCAATTTTTTCATTAATTCATCAGTTACTTCTTTCCAATTTTTCATTTTCATTTTCCATTTTAACAAAGCACTGTTGAAAAAATAAAAAAGAGAAAAAATGATTTATTTGCAAACTTTTCATTCACGATTATGAAAAAATTTTTTGAAAAAAAATTTAAACATTTGCTAATTTTTCACTTTTTAATAACCTCACTTATAATAAAAACTCTTGTTTAATAAAAGATCTTGGATCAAAAAATATTTTTGAAGATATTTAACAATTTAAGTTGAAAAATCCAATTTTCCAGGTTCTATTAATATTTTTTTTCAATTTTACTAATAAAAAATTTGAATATTTTTTTTACACAGTTAAGAGGTTATAACCCTATATTTTAAAAGTATTTTAAATTTAATAAATATCTTACAAATTGATAACCAATCATTTGGATTATTAAAGAATTATTTATTGATATAAATTTAAAAAATTATTTTTTTTTTAATTTTTCCGTGAGGTTTTTTTTAATTTTTGTAATAAACTGAAAATTTAATAAATTTTCTGTTTATTTCCAAAAGTAAAAAAACCTAGGACACAGAATATTTAACATCAGTTATTTTTTCTTCTGTATTTGATTTTTTTTAGAAGAGTAGAGTGTTTTCAAAACTATTAGTTATTATCTATTTAAAAAAATATCATAAAGTTGAATTTAAAAAAAATTCATTGTGACATCCATTTAAAAATTTTTACCCCAAAACATACCTTTTTTCTAGACTAGAGACTTTTAAAAATCGTGGTTATACTGACAACAATAAATAGAATATCCTCATAAATTTAGAGTTCTGTAATTTTGATTCTATTATGAATAAAGTCTATTATTTAAGATGAAAGATTAAGGAACGTTGTAGTTTCGTCTAACTTTTTTTTTACAATTTTATTTTTTTATGCTAGTGTTGTGAGAGGAAAAACTTCAAAAAGATACAAAAGCAATTCAAAATTCAAAGGTAAATGGGCCATTTATTATGAAATTTAGTTTACAAAAGTCAATGTTTTGATCAATATTAATACACCTCTGAATTTGTTTATTACTAATTTTTTAATCGAATGACTTTAAAAAAGAATATTATTTGAAATAAAAAAAAAGAACCACATCTTTTAGGAAATAGTTTAGATGTCTAATCATATTGTTTAAAATAAATTAAAAATTTCTCAAAATTCAAAAAAAGACAAAATAAAAAAAAAAAAAAACAGAAAAAACAATTCAAAATTTTCGATAATATGATATATTGTTGTTAGATTTTTAAAATTTGAATAAATAATTATAAAAAAAAAAAAAGACAAATTAATTATTGAAATTTTGAGATTCAGAGAAAAAAATCTTTTATTTGAAGAGATTTCCTAATCCACCTAATCCAGCAATTCCACCAGATTCTTTTTGGATAGTTTCAAAGTATTGGTGGATCATTGTTACAGCTAATAAAATACCAGTTCCAGATCCAATGGCACCTTTTAATAAAAAATAGAAATTAACAAATTATGTTGAGAAAAATAAGACAATTTAGAAATTTGAAATCGAAGGATGGTGAATGAAAAGAACAAAATGAAAAATAAAAAATTAGAAAAATGAAAAGAAAAAAAAAAATTAATAAAAAATTCTTCGAGAAATTTTAAAAAAAGAAAAAGAAAAAATACTTACCCATAAAATCGGAAACAATTGATAAAATACCGATACACAAACCACCAAATTTAGCAGCTGTTGAAATATATTTGGCAAGTTTTCTTTTTACTGTTTGGTCACGGTAACCACCTCGAAGAGACATTTTTTGGTCTCTTAATTGTTTGGCAACATCTTTAGCGGAGGAACCGGAGATGTCTACCCAAGATTTTGAAAAGATAATTGAAGTACCCAAGATAAAGGTTAAGTAAATTACGGCATGGAATGGGTTTGTAAAGATCTCGAGGAAGGATCGTGGTGGGGAAATGAAATAAGCAAGGCCTGAAACTGGAATTGCTCTTCCTTGGTTTGCGACATCTTCCCATTTTCCTAAAAGTCTAATCAAAATGTTGCCACCAAATTTTTTGTAGAGCATCTGTGAGAAGAAGAAAAAGTTGGTAACGAGTGCAGATTGTAAAATGATTGGCATATTTGATGTGTAAAATAATTTGATTGGATATGTTCCTGCGTTACCCTTGACTCTTTGGGATCTTAAGGGGAGCTCAACACGGAAAGATTGGAAATAGATTACTGTTAAAAAGATGATCACAGTGGCAAGGAGATTGGTAATGTTTGGTAAGTTTCTTCTGTAAAAGGCTTCCTTTAATGCCCTTGTTTTGTCTTTTCTGGTAATTAAAAAATGGAAAAAGGCAATAATTGCTCCTTCGAATTCAGTTCCTAATTTGGATTATTTTTTCATGATTTTTTTTGATCAGAAATTGAAATGAATTATTTTGATTTGTATGATTTGTTGATTTTGAAAAAGCCAATCAGGTTTGGGATTGAGAAAGATTGGAATTTTTTTCCAGTTTTTAAGAATTTTGCAAAAAATAAAAAGAGAATACAAGTTTAATTTAAGGGTAATCAAAGAACAGTGTTTAAAGTGAATAATTTTAATATACTGGTCTTTGAATTACAAATGGGAAATTTTTTCACTTGGTCTACAATTTCCTTTTTGTCACAAAGTCTACAATTTACAACCTACTTCTTGAGGAAACTCTGTTTGAAAAAGGAAATATAAAAGGAAGTGAAAATATTTTCCTATTTATAATTCAAATACCAGTGTCAAAAAAAAAAAAAAAAAGGAAATCGTAAATCGAAATAAAAAAAAAAAAAATGATAATTTACCTCTTCCAGTGTTTGTTGTTGTTGGACTAAAAGCCTTCCAAACAATATTTTCACAAGTGTTAGTTGTAATAAATAAAGAAATTCCAGAACCAAGTCCGTATCCTTTTTGAAGAAGTTCATCAAGTAATAAGACAATAATACCTGAAAGTGATAATTGAAGAACAATAAAGACAGATCTAAAGATTCCCAAGTCGGACAAAGATCCATACATTCCACTAAAAACATAAAGTGTTGCTTGTCCAAAGGTTACAATTAAACCCAAAACTTTTAGAAGTAAAGAATGGTGGATTTTTTGAGGTAGTTGAATAATTTATTGGTATTAATTTGAAAAGATAATAAAATAAAATAAAAAAAAATTTAAATGAGTTTAAATGAGTTTAAATGTGTGACGGGATTTGACGAAAAGTAAGAGTGGTTTTTTTTTTCGATTCTTTTTTTTTTTGATTTAAGGTTCAGAATTTATTTTCATAAAAGAGAAGGAAGGAAATCAAGGAAAAAAAAATTATTTTTTGAGAGATCGTTGATTTTTAAATCAAAACCAATTGAAGACCTTCAAAAAGAAAGGTAGTTGGAAATCATTACAAAAGTCAAATAAAAAGAAAAATGAAAAAAAAAAAAAAAAAGTAACTTTTTTCAAAAGAAAAATTAAAAATATAAAAAAAGGAAAAAAAAAAAAAAAAAAAAAAAAAGTATAAAAAATATTTGTACGCTTTTGAGCTGATTCAAATTTAGCTTTTTCTTGTCTGTTATTTTGATCGATGTTTAAAATTTTAGCACCGGCAAGAAGTTGCATAACAAGGGAAGAAGTGACAATTGGTGAGATACCAAGCTCCATTAAAGTGAAACGATTTGAAGCCATAACTGCTCTAAGATGGTATAAAGGATCTGAACCAGAGTTTACAATGATACCAAAAATTGGGATCTGGCATGCAATAAGATAAACAAAAAGTGTACCTAAAGTCCACCAGATTTTTTCTTTAAGTGGGATTTTGTTTATTGGTTTCTTGACCTCTGGAACAAACTGTAAAAGAGGTGAAATTATATCTAATAGTTTACCCATATTTATTGAAGTTTTTTATTTTTCCTTAAGTTAATAAAATAACTAGACTAAAAAAGAAAATAAGAAAAATGATTTGTGGTTTTAAAAAGCAAACAACATTTTTTAAAATTTTTGTGTTTTGACTTTCTCTCATTTCATTGAGAATTACAAAACGAATTCTCTTTTGTTCCTGCAACCCTAATTACATTCTTGACTCGTTAGGATATAAAAATAACACGAGACTTTATATTTGTACAAACCATTCTTCTGTTTATTCCCTCAAAGGCAGACCACCCCTTGGGAAGTTCAAATTAAACCAACTAATCGTTTGTGGAAAAAAAGTTAAACAAGTAAAAAAAGTTCAACATCATTTTTGATAGAGAACATTACTGAAAATGAAAAGTAAAATCAAATAAAATAAGAAACAAATTAACTTTAAAGAATAATTCATTATCTTATTGTCAATCAAATCAACAAATACTATTTAAATCTACTTGTCTTATCGAAATTGATCAGTGTGGTTATGGAGATGTCAAAAATAGTCAATTATTTGAACAAATTCTAAATAATTGATCAATCAAAGAAAAGTCCATACTAAAAGATAGTATTTAAAAAAACTGTTATTGTGGCGAATACTTCTTTTTCTCTTTCTTAACTCTATTCTAGCCAATCAAAGTCATTTCTTGGACACCGGGGTGCACCTTTGAATTGCTAAAATCCAAAGCAGATCGCTATGCTTCAAAATAAAAGAAAATTTCTGATTTTTCTGAACAAGCTTTGTGAATTTTTCTTTTGTTTTTGAATTGTCCTCGATTCAAAATTTGTTACAGCTTTTTTTGATTGTTGTACGAAAAGAAATCCCATCAGACAGGTTTTTCAATTTTCAAGGAGAAAAAAATTTTCTGCTCTTTTTTTTTCTTAATTATGTTGTTAAAATTACCGAAAAAGCTTTGTTGACCCATATTTCAGATTCAAAGTTGGGATCTTTATTTTTAGAAGGCTTACATATTAAAATGATCCACAAACCGAGAATAAACATAAAGTAAATTTTATCTTTAGACTAAAAATTCAACAGAAAAAAAATTCAACAAAATTGTTGTAGGGAACCAAACTGAAAACATTAAAAGTAAAACCAACAAAAAGAAGAAACAAATTAACTTCAAAGAAGAATTAGTTCTATTATTTTCAATCAAATCAACAAATACATTTTAAATCTACTTATTTATCGAAATCTTTCATGGGGTTTTGGAAAATTAAAAATAGTGAATTTTTTGAATAAAGTTTTACTAATTGATCAACCAAAACCAACCCAAACTAAAAAGATTTTATTAAAAAAAGTTTTGAGATTATCTTTGAATCATCTATATTGTTTTCTCATTTATTGTTTCTTTTATTTTTAATTGATCTTACTTTTCATTTTCAGTAATGTTCCCAATTAAAAACCGTGTTCACTTTTTTTCCCTTTGAACTTTTTTTAATAAATCTTTACATTTTTCAGTTAAGGATAGGTTCCATATTAAAAATTGTTTATCACTTTTTTTTCCTTTTTTCACTTTTTTTTACAATTGTTTTGAGAAAAGAAAGTGATAAAAACAATTCCTTCCCAAGACTCTAATCTTTGTTTCAAAACAAAAACATATATTTTTTTTACCAGAAAGCTTTTCCATTAACCGATCAAAGAAATCAACAATAAATCCTACGTTGTTATAGTATTGATTTCTTAAAGTTCTATTAATAAAAAAGAAATTCGAAAAATGAAGGATCAAATTCCAAATTTAATCTCAAAAAATAGATTAATTTGTTGAAACTTTTTATCTATCCGAAAATCATATTATTTAAAAGATGAAGAAGAATTTTGAACAAAAAGCATTTTTAATTTAAAATTTACTTGAAAAGATCAATGTGTTTAACTTCAAAATTGATTTGGCCTGATGTATATGATGGGATAGTGAATTGGATGTTATTTTGGAACAAGAAGAAAAAAAACACTGGTTATATTTGAAAAATGAATCATATGACCAGAAAATTATTTTTTGATCATCGGAATCCAGTCAATCCCTTGTAATGAGTTTTAATGAGAAAATAATATTATGGGGATTTTGGCCGAATATTGCAAATTTCTAATTTTATCACTTGATTTAACTATTATACACGGAAATGTCTTTTCCTATTTCAAAAATCTATCATATTATAACAATTTGTTATAAAAAAAAAATCAATAATCAATTATGTTTTACCTAATTTTTAAATATTTTTTTAATATTTATTGACTTTTTGAGAAATTTTTAAAGCAATAATTAAAACTCAATTATTTTCTCAATTTATTTTTACTTTCTTTATCGATTATCGCAAATTTGACAATTATTGTGAGTTTTTAATACATTCAGAAATATATTTATATTGTAAAAAAAAAAAAAAAATTATGATAATCCATATTAAAGCAAAAAGATAAATTAAAGAATAATTTGTGAATTTGTCATCAACATATTAATATTGACGATGCACCCTGTATTTCTTTTATGGAAAGTTATGTGTTATTTTTTTATATTAATTTTTATTATTTATTTGAGAATTTTTTACATTGGACAAAAAGTCTAAAAAAAAAAAAATATAGACTAAAAAATAAATCTGAATCAAAATTTTCAAAATTATCTGGTAAAACATCACATCTCTTCAGTTTTTTACCAATAAAAAAATAGATATCTTCTAATCTATAGAATCTAATTAGAAAATTATTCCAGTGAGACCCGTTTTAGATACTTTATTTTATTCTCAAATCCAAATGACCGAAATGAAAATTTTGTTATCTCATAAGAAGTACCCAATTTACATATAATACTTACACTTCTCTACCAATTTGAAATGAAAATTAGTCTTTTAAAAATCAAGTACCTTAAAACAAAATTAATGAAAAAAATTACCAATTTCAAGTATTAGTTAATTGAAAGGGTAAAAAGATTACCCAAAGTACATTCTATGGTCTTCTTATTTCTGTTATTAGATGAACAATCTTTATCAATGTTTTCTTTCTTTCTTTTTTTTTTTACTTGTAAAAAATGATTTTTCTCAAATTGGCTTTTGAAATATGAATTTGGCCAGGTTGATGCCATGGATTCATTGGTATTTAAATACCAAATAGAGAATTAATTTTTGGATACTGGGATTTATACCGAGTTTTGATTTTGATACATCTTTTTCAAAATATGTTACTTAAATCGATCAATAAAAGAAAATAATAATATAAAATCTATTTGTCTTTTTTTTTTTTTTTTTGATGATATTTTGGAAATAATAATAAAAGATAAAACCCCAATAATAATAAAAAAATATATTATTTTGCAGTTTGAAATACAATTTGAACAATTATAACATGTTAAAAATAGCAAATTTACCGAAAAATCATACTACTGGACCCATGTGAAAAGAATTGATGCACTTGATACATGTAACAGGTATTATGATTAATAATGTTATATAACTACAGTCAGTTCCACGTTTAAGGCACAAACTGTCAACGAAATTTAAGACACAATAAAAATCTCAAATTAAGGCACAGAATTCAAATACTAGTAAATTAAATTGAAAAAAAAAAATTACAAAATTTTGTGCCTTAATTTGAGATTTTTATTGTGCCTTAAATTTCGTTGAAAGTTTGTGCCTTAAAAGTGGAACCGACTGTATTAAAAAAAAGAAAGAAAAATTTTTTGTAATGGAAATTTTAAATGGTATAAAATTATTGAAAAATCTTATATAAAATTGTGTCATCTTGATGTAATTTTAATTTTGAGGTTGAACGATAATGGTGTTGTTATAGTATGTACTGAAAAAATGAATAATTTCTGTGGGTGTATACACGTGTCTAATAATATTTTGTTCAAAGCCGATGTGTACTATTTAATATAATTGGACATGTTAGGCAATTTTGAGGGAATATTTTTCTTACTAGAGTTGTTTAAGAATAGTGAAATATACCCGAGTTAGGCGCGGGGTAGTTGAAAATATCAATATTGTAATATTTTTTGATTGTTTCTTAAATAATGTTAGGTTTGTATTCACTTGGGTATATATATATAGGATTGGACATTGTATTTTTTTACGTATGATCGGAATAATAAATATGTGATCAGTATGATAATATTTAATATCAAAAGTTTGAGTTCATTAATTCAATTTAAAATTGCCAATTAAATGTGATTTTTTCTTTTTCTTTTTAATATTATCTAGAATTATTAAGAAAAATGTTATATGTATCAATGACATCAAATCTTTTTATATAAAATGATTAGAATAATTTTCTTTTAAAATTGGATTTTTTTACCAATGGCGATTACAGATAATAGCAATAAGTTAAAAAATGAAAATAAAACGAAAAATAATATTTGTTTAAAAATTTTGTTTAATAAAATTACCAATTAAATCAACAAAATAATCCATAACTATATTAAGCCATTGATTCTAAATCTAAAAAAATATGAACTAAATTTCAAATAAAAATAATAAAATAATCACTTTAATTAAGGAACATATGCTTTTTTATATTTTTTTCTTTGTAAAAATTAGAAAAAAACCTTTTGAATACGGAATTTAAACGCACTTTTCAATCAAATAGAATAGTTTTATTGAATAAATAGAACATATTCTATATGTTTAATTTATTATTCTTCTCAAACTAAAATTTGAATTTTTAGATCAAAATCATTTTTTCATATTTAGTAATTATTTTTTTGTATTTTACTTTTTTTTTTCTTCTTTTCTTTTTTATTTTTTTTAAAAATAAAATTTGGAAAAAAAATGTTCGAAACACCAAATTAATATTTAAATAAGTAAGATTTTGTCTTTTCTATTAAAATTCATACATTTACAAGGAAAAAATCTTTTTGTCAACAATTTTAATTGACTAGATAAATTGAGAAAATTTGCACCATTCATTATAATGAAAAGGGACCAAAAAAATTTTTTAATGTTTTTTTTTTATTTTGAAAAATTTATGGTCTGTTCAGGTATTTCTTTGATGATTATTGACTCTAATACTAAGGTTATTATTTTTCGTATTTCTAAACAATTTAATTTTGGTTTATCTTAAAAATAAAGTGAATTTTTCATTTTTGACTGGGCCATTTTGGGTTAAATGGTGTTTATCTAGTTAAATTAATCGGATCATTTAAAGTAAATATTGATTGAATATCTTAAAGTTAAAGTATATTGTTTGTTATATACATTAATTTTAAAAAGTCAAAAATTCGAAATTGCTAAATATAAAAATTCTAAAAACTTTATGTTAAATAGTCTGGAACAAATGACCAAATAATTTAAATTTGTAAAAAAAATTTATCTTGAAAAAACTGTAAAGTTTTATAATGAATAAAAAAATATCATTTTTTTTTCTAATTGAACTCCTATTTTATTTTATTTAAAATTATTTAGAATCAAATATATATATATATATATATATATTACCATTGAATGACAAATTAATAGATAAACCAAAATTTCTATGTGATATCAAGATATCTTTTATGATGGATAAATGATTTAATAATAAAAAAGCATTTTTTGGGGTACATAGGGTGGATCCCAAAAAATTTCCAGTCAAGAGTGATGTGTTTTAATTATTAAAACTAAGAAGTTTTTGATGTTTAAACAAACTGTTCAAAAAAAATATTTTTTTTTCAATAAATTTCGAAAAATAATAAAATCATAAAAACCAAGAAAAAGAAAATTTGAAAAAATATTTTTCAAGCTATTTTTTTATTGTATGCTCCTATGCAATTTTTAATTATAAAAATATTTTAAGATAATTATTTTTAAATTCAATACCTTTAAATTTTTTTTTATAACAACTCAAAGTAAATATTTTTTTTCGAAGGCAATTAGTATATTTGGGGTTCTGAGGGATATATAAGCTATTTCCAAAAAAGTGGGGCAAATTTATTTTCAAATATATTTATTAAACTCAATCTTCAAAAAAGTATTTAAACATCAAAAATAAAAATAAATATTTCAAAGAAAATTAGATTATTTAGATTTTCAAAGTATTTATCCAAATTTAATAAAGAAACCTAAAAGGTTTTTTTGATTTACTTTTAGTGTTAATTTGTCTCCTGTTCTTTTCATTGATATTACCATTTTCATTTTCATTATCATTTGTTTTCATTTTTTTAATTTGTTCAAGGCAATACGACAGGTTAGTATTTGAATTTAATTGATAATAAAGGATGGATTCATAATAGTCTTCTAAAATGAATTCATTTTCTATGACAGAACCAACTGATGGCAAATCGTCAAAGTATAAGAAGTGAATAAAATTTTGGATTGATTGGAAAGATTTTTTTGTATAATCTGAAACTTTATTTTTTAAGTCTTTTATTGAATTAAAAAAGTTTCTAAATAAACCTGTTCTTGCCTGCAAAATAATTTTATGAACATCAATTTCATCATTGTTTTTCGTAATTATTGTGAAATCCTTTAGGTATACTTTGGAGTAATAAAGCCTTTTCAAGTCATTAATTAAACCGTTTCTGCCAGTTTTTTCACCAATATTGACAATTCCAACCCTTTCTGCAATTTCGACAACTATTGAACGCCTTTCAAGAAACATACCAGAGTATAGCCAAATCCAGAATAGATTTCTTTCCCTTTCATTATATTTTGATAAAATTAATTCAAAATTTTTGTCAATTTGATACCCAAGTCTAAATTCTATCCAATTTTTATGAAGCTTCTTGCCAAGTATTTTAATGTCACAATTTTCTTCATTGTTAAATAAACAAAAAAAATCTTCAACTATTGAAAATAATTGCAATAATCTTGTAACTTCCTTAATTATAAAATTCTTTAAGGAATTTGTTTTTTCAATTAAATTTGTTTGATTTATTGTCACGTTGACCCCCGCATTGATAAACTCTTCAATTAATTCTAATTTGTCTTGTCTTTCTGAGCTGCATAGCAAATTTAAAGGCGTTTCATCGACGTTATCGATTTTGTTTATCTCAGTGCCTTCATTTAACACCTTGACAATGGTTTCAGTTTTTGCTGAGTGGTCAATTAAAAAATGTAGTAAAGAACCTGGGATTATTTTTTTGCTTTGCTTATGTCCCAATTCATACGCCTTTCTAAAATGGTGATATGCGCGTATTAAATTTTTTTCAATACAATGGCCATTTAAATAAAAAACACCCAAGGAGTGATGCGCTGATTCGTCACCTTGATCCGCTGCCTTCTGATAAATCTTTAAGGATAAATCATTATTCTTGACACAGCCTCTACCTTCGCTTAAACACCGTGCATACGATAGCATTCCCGGTAAATGTGATCTTGCCGTGCATTTTTTAAATAAGTGAAAGGCTAGTTCTGGAATGGTGTCAGTGCCATACCCGTTTAAATAACAATACGCAAGTGAATATGTCGAATCCAAGTTTCTTAATTTTTTACCAATTGAATAATATTGGAACGCCTTTGTAGAATTGGAAATCAAATTGCCAATTTCTAATTCATAAAAAAACCCTACACTTGTTGTACCATTGGCAGATCCCAGAAAGTGTGCCTTGAAAAATAATTTGAATGCAATATCATAATCCTTTTGAACACCTTCGCCCTCAAGATAGCAATTACCAAGTGAGTTAAACGCATTAGAATTATGCAATTCACTTGACATTCGAAATAATTTAACAGCTTCTTCATAATTCTGCGGTACACTAAGGCCACCCATATATTCAATCCCATGATTGTTTAATGCCCCGGGGTTGTTTTGTTTTAAGGATTGCCTATTCCAGTAAACAGATTTTTTTTTCTTTTCTTCATTTGGACACGATCGATAGCAGAGCGCTAATTTCCTTTGTGCAATAGCGTTTCCCATTTTGGATGAACTTTTAAAGTATTTAAATGCTAATTCCTCATTTTTATTCAGCCCATTTCCGTTTTTATATAAGACACCCAATAAAACTTGATACAACGGATCTTGATCTTTGTCAGATTTTTTTTGAATTTCTTCAATGACATTTGGATATAATAATTGAAGCTCTTGATCATTTTTCATTCTTTTTTGGCAAAAACATTTCTCCATGGAATTTTCTGATATCGTAATTCCAAATTCTGCAGCTTCTAGATATAAGAAAAGTGCTCGGATAATATCACGTTGCTCAACACCCCTTCCATAAAAATAACAGTCACCAAGTCTGTTAATAGCTATTAATTGGATATTTATTATTAAGTTTGATGAATTTATTTTATTTTTATATTGGAATATATATATATATATATTGGGATATTAAGGTTTTGTTCTTGAATTGTATATTGGAATGGATTTTTTCAATATATATATATATATATATATAAGAACCCAAATACCCCATTTGTCATTTAAATAAATTTTATTTTTTAAATTGTTCTGAAAAGAATCTAATATTTAGAATATATAAACAATTGTTTTGCAAAGAAAATTGTTAATTAAAAATTGTATAGTTACCTACAATAAAAAAATAACTTGAAAAAAAAATTTTGAAAATTTTCTTAGTTTTTTAATTTAAATGATTTTTTTGATTTCAAAATGAAAATTATATCCAAACAACATATTTTATTTTTTTCATTTATAAGTTTGTTTAAACATTAAAAAAATTCCAAGTTTTAATATTTTAACATACAACTCTCGACTGGAAAAAATATTATGGCCCTTTACACCCCGATATTGATCTAATTTTTTTTTATAAATGATTTATTCATTCCATAAGATCTTTTAATTTCACATAGGAAATTTATTTTATTTGTTGGTTACTATCCAAAAAAATACTTTTAATTTTTCAATTTTATCAATTTAAAGTTGAATTTTCAACTGATCAAAAACAATTGATAAAGCTGAAGATTTTAATGTTGTGATTTAAAAGTGAAAATTCTACCAAAAAAAGTATGGCAAAAGGTTAAGTTGTTTAGAGAAAAGTTCCTTACAAACACCATATGAACCTTTATTTTAAAACAGGTTTAACCTGTTTTGGATGAATAACAATGATTCGGTTGCCCTCATTTTATTTATAAAACAAAAAAAAAAAAAAAAAAAAAAAAAAGAAAAAAGAAAAAATGAAAAACAATTTTAATCAAGTAAAAATATAAGAAATTACAGTTTAATAAGTTAGGAAATGGGAAAATTGATTTTGAATTCTTTTGTTTTCTCATTAAATGCTATGATATGTACTTCAATTAAAAAGAAAAACTATCAAAAAATAAATAGGAACAAAATTCTTTGTAAAATTTTTTAATAAATATTTGAGTTTTAGCAAAAAGATTCAAGAACAGTTTTTTTTTGAATTTACAAATCTATTTTGAATAATTATGATTTTATGTAACAAAGTTATTTATAAATATTTTATTGTGCAATGAATCGAGTAAAAAAATATTTTGTTTACTTTAACGAAACACGATTTAATTGAAACTATTTCTAATTTCGTAATGAAAAAGGGGAATAATCCCATTTAGATTTTCAAAAAAAAAAAAAATTAAGAAGAAATATCAACCAATAACTCGATAATTAAAAGTTTTGTGAACTATTTGAAATTATTTTTTTTAAAAATTATTTGATATTTAAATATTTTAAACAATCATAAGGGATTAAATATAAACATAAAACACTTTTGAAAGAATATTTATTTCATTGATTTTGTAAAAAGTGAGTGTCATAAAATAATTATTTTAAAAAATAATATGAAAAATCTTCTCAAAAAAAAAAATGGTATTTTTGTGGAAAAAAATTATTTTTGCGAAAAATCTCCTAATATATACCTAATAACCCTTGTTGAGTGCCATAATAAAATCATATTTATAAATCAGCGTAAAATACTATTGATAATGTTTTTATGTTTAATATAGCGGAGTGGAAAAAATGTATCACTGTTAATGAAAAAACACAAATTTATCAAGAAAACTTTGAAAAATTAAGACAACATTTTTTACACTTTGGTCACATTTCTTCCACTCTCATAAATTCAAAATTTCAATTTTGTCTTTCAATTCCTAAAAAATTTTATGAGAGTATTTTCAGATTAAAAGTGAAAACCATTTCATCTCATCTTTTTAATTATTCTGTAACCAATAAGTCTAAAGAAATGTAACTTTTTACTTCCACTTGCATTTTGTACTGGTTTTTGTATAATCAATTGGGAAAAAATTTCACTTCAATTTTCATTTTCCCTTTACAAATAATTTTTGAATTATTTTAAATTCTTAATTCACCAAAATTTCCTGTCTGCTCAACAAAAAAGGACCAAACAAACAAAAGAGATGATAAATCTAAACCAAACCCTTTGAAAACAATAATATGTCTGACCATACAAATTAATCCATATCACAGACTACAACCCATTTCTTTTGAAACTGTATTTATAAAAGAAAATAGAAAGAAGAAAATGAAGTGAAAATTTTCCCTCATTTATTATGTAAATACCAATGCTGTTGCTAAATTTAGCCTTGTAAACTTGATAAACCTACGTAAATAATTAAAATCGGTGATTCTTTTATTAAGAAAGTTGATACATTAAAAGAACAAAGAAACTGACAATAAACCTTAAGTAAACTTGATATTGATTTCTTAAAGTTCTATTATTAAGAAGGATATTTTATTAAAAATAAAGGATCAAATTGGAAAAATTTCTCAAAAAATAAATAGAATTTTTGTGTAAAAATTTATCGTCAATCAAAAAAAACAAAAAATTTCATTAATAATTGAGACAATTACAAAAAATTATGAGCAAATTTCATTCCTATTTTAAAATTTACTGAAAACACCAAGGGGTTTACTTTCAAAATGGTTTGAACTTAGGTTTACTATTGAATTGGGTGGTGAATTATATACTGTATTGGAACAAGGAGAATAAAAAAAGTATGAATTTTATTTGAAACACGGGTTTTATACTTGGAACAAGCGTATTTTGGACAAGGCAAATTTGAAAAATCAGTTTTGAATAAAGAATTTTTCGATTTAAAGTCATGTAAACTTTGTAAATTTGATTGCCTTTTGAAAGGTTCTTTGAAACAAACTGTTTTGAGAACAGATTTAAAAAAATGAGATTTGAACAAAAAAATTTCATATATTTGTTTTTATTTATCAAACTGTTGTGTGATCTTATTCTGACTTCAAAAATACATAAGAGAACTAAACCTTAATAACGTTGCCTAAAAAGCTTTTTGACAAAAGTGAGTCAACTAAAGTTAAATTGATCTCTTGGAATAAGCATTTGAGGTAAATGAAAAAAACAAAAAATTCAAGTCTAAATTTTTTCCCATTTAATAATGAAATACAAGCACAAATAGGAAAAATAACCAAAATAGAGAAACACACATACCAAAAATGTGGGGCTGTGTAACTTGTTTGATCTTTACACTTTTGGGAATTGATTAAAAAAAGATAAAAGTTCACAAAATGTCTTCATTTTAATTGTTTTTTTTTTGAAAATAACCGAAACAGTTGCTTTGATGTTACCTTTTCATAGATCAGAAAGTATTGAAACCCTTGAATTGTTTTTTCAATTTTTGTCTGATCATGAATTTGATATTGAGTGATCCAACAATAACAATCGTTTTTTTTTTTTTTTTGAAACACGAACTTGATCAAATTTTTGTAAAAGGTGCAAGATAAAAAGAATTTTGGAGTAAAATAAAATATACCCTTTTGTTTTTGGGGTTTGTCAAAATTGATAAAAGGTGTTTGAAAGCGAAAGGGATCCAAATTTTTTAGAATAAAAAAATTTATATTTGTTTGTTTTTTTTTTTTATGAATAAATCCATCGAAATTATTACCTTGTTTACTGCCAAGTTTTGATGCCCGCGAATAATATTCAAAAGCTTTTTGATAGTTTCTTTTCACAACATATCCTTTATAAAAAAATTCACCAACCCAAAAGTTACCAATATGACTGTTTGCTTGGGCGGACAATTTGAAATAATTGAGTGCCGTTTCATAGCTCTGAGGGAATTGAATCCCTTCGAAAAATAAAAACCCAAGTTTTGCTTGTGCCTTTGTGCTTGTTCTCGATTTTCGCATTAGTTTTTGAAAATACATTTGAGTGAATTCCTAACAACAAAATCCAGACAATAACAGATATTCGATTCTTGGCAAATTCTTTAAAAAAATGATCATCTTTTTTACAAACATTTTATTGCTATTTTCTGAATTTCAAGATACCGAATGAGCATTTTAAGACTTTTCTAATTCAAAAATGTTTAATTAAATATTTTTTTGTTTGAGAGAAGAATTCCTTTAATTATTTTATCGGCTTTGGTGTTGTCAAACTTTATTGAGATTTAAGAATTTGATATAAAGTAGTAAAAAAACAATGTTTGTGATTCCACATAGAAGCTCTTTTCGGTTTGTAGATATTTTGAAATGAAGTGACAAAAAAGTTTTCAAAAACATTAATTAACAAGAGGACCAGACTGAATAGAAAGAACTTTGAAAAGAAGATAGCTCTATTTTTAGAGTTGAATATCATTAATGATTAACTGTTGAATGGAATAAAAACAATTTATTCAATTTGAGGTAAGAATTTGGAAGTGACGAAATTTGTAACTTTGAATTCAAAGTGTAAAAAAAACATGACACAGTCCCTAGAAGTCTTTTAAACTTGATTTCGTTTTTCAGAATAAGATGGAAATAAGTATTATATGCTAAAAAAAATATTTTGATCAAAAAAAACCCTCAAAATAGAGATATGTCTGTTGATACTTTTTCTCTATTCCTAATCTTTTCATAAAAAAATTTGTAATAATTAGTTGCTTCGATTTTGCTGATCAACTTTTCAATTTTATTTTTGATACTTTTCTTCATCTTTCTTATGTTTTTTTTTTTTATTTTTTTTCTCATTCTTGTTGTTTCAAAATATAGACTTTAACTTATTCAATGAAAAAATTCTAAAGTTATCTATTTCTAATTAACAATGGTGAAATCGATGATTTTATACTTAAATATTGGAAAGGAAATTGAAATAATAGAGTACCTGAAGTATAATTTACATATCTTCAATAATTTTAAAATTAATTGCAAAAAAAATTTGTTAGATTAGAAAAAAATTATATTTCTTAATTACCTTCAGTCAGTTCCACTATTAAGGCATAAACTTTCAACGAAATTTAAGGCACAAAAAAAATCTCAAAATTTAAGTACATTTTTTGGAATTTTTTGTTACACAATTAATTTTACTAGAATTTGAATTTTGTGACTTAATTTGGGATTATTTTTGTACCTTAGTTTTTCGTTGAGAGTTTATTCCTTAATAGTGGAACTGACTTTATGTGATTAAAAAAAAAAATTCAGAAAAATTTTTTTTTTAAAAAGTAAAAGTTTTTTTTTTTTTTTTTTTTATTGTTTAAGGGAGGAGTTTTTAGTTCCTCTTGTTTGCCCGAATTCCTAAATTGCAAAAAAGTAAAAGTGTTTTAAAAAAAAGTGAAGTAGATTTATCATAAAATATATTTATTAAACTCAATCTTCAAAAAATTATTTAAATATACAATATAATTAACTACTATTTATTGGTTCTTGATAATAATTCATTTTTTTTTTTTTTATTAGTATGGCATTACATAAAGAAAAGATATTAAAATTTATGAGCTAGATTTTATCTGATATTTTTTTAGGGATGAAAATCGTTCTTTATTATTTTCTTTTTGATTCAAAAAAACCTAATCATAACTTGTTTAATCTCAACAAATTTTCAATTCGACTTTCAAAACATATAACTTCATTGATTGTTTAACAAAATCATTTGTACCCTTACCATATTATCCCCTTTTTATTTAAATTAGTTGTAAATTGTTTTCTCTGAAAAAAAGTATTAATATTTTTTTCATTTTTTGTAAAATATTTCATCAAAAATATTTTAAAATAAATACCATAGTCATTGATTCAATTGGTATTAATATTAAACATAATTAGGTATTATCAATTAACGAATAGCACCACTAACAAAGAGGATTTTTTATGGAATGTAAAAAAAAATTCCCTACTTTTTCGGAAATACATTAAATTATTTAACTATAAAACAACCTATAATAATATTTCAAAAATGTCTAAAATATAAAACTTCACTTTTATTTATTATTTTGAGTTTAACAATTCTGAAAATAAACAAAAAATAATTTTAAATAATCCAAAAAAATAAAATAAAATAATAATAAAAAAAAAAACCAAATTAATAATAATTCTTGTTTTGTTTTAAACTAATTAAAAAACGTTTGAAATTTTTTGCATAGCTTTCTTCAACTGTTTGACAAAATTCGTTTAAAATTTTCTCTGATTTACGGAGCTGGAATAAACTTATAAGCAATTTGGAAGCGAGCACCTTCTGTGTATTATTTTCCCCTAAAGCGATTTTAATAATTTTTTGAACGATGGTTGATAAATGGTTTAAAATAATTTGGTTGTTATTTTTGGACAATTTATACAAGACTTTCAATGTTTTTTCAATTACATGGTCTGCTTGCTGATTTAAATCATTCATTGATAATTGGAATAACGTTTTGATACTTTTTTCTGTAATCTTTGAGCAATGTGTTAAAAACAGGCAAAGGAATTTGGCGCCTATTATTCTAATTGGGTTGTGGTCTGATTGAAGCAATTGCTTAATTACGCCCGATAGCATGTTTGGGATCAATGATTGGTCTGTGGAGGCGAACGTTGGTGAATATTTTACGGAATAATATAAGCAAACGGAGTATCCATGTATTGTGTTGAAATGCTCCGAATTAAAATAGGTTCTTTCTGTGTCGATTAATTTATACATGATTGTTTGGAAGATTTGGATTCGTGTTTTGTTATTTTGAATTTTATTTATCAAAATGGCGAGTGTTTTTGAACACTCCTTTCGATTAAGATCTGATTCATTAATTAAGTTTTGGAATAAAAAATCTTTAAATAACAGCAGTTCATCATCATAATTTTTTGTTTGGTTGTTGGTAATAACTTTGCTACTACTGCCACCGCTGCCACTATTTTGCCCATCAGAATAGAAATTATCATATTTGTATTCATTATCATATTCGTTATTGATCGCGTTGATGATATTTCCTAAAGTTCTAAAGGTGGAAGTTTCAATAAATAGGGAATCCGTTGAAAAATAGCCAGATTTCAATTCCAAATAAAACAATTGGAAAATAAAACTTAAATCGTTATTGCAAATAGATAAAATTTGCGTCAAGGAAGACCTAGACAAATCTCTGATTGAGGGACTATTTAAACTTAGCCCCTTAAATAAAATTACCAAGATTCCAGAAAGAAAAAATTTTAAATATTGCTTGCCATAGATTATTATCGAGCGTATGGCGAAATATATCGACGACTGTGCAGACCAAGGGTTGGTATTCGACGCCAGAAAAATCAAAGGGCCAATTGTCTTTTGACAATAAGATTTCAAAAATTTATTGGGTATCAATGAAATCGATATCGCGATAAACATTGCAGATTTTATGATCAATTCTGAACTTAACGATTTCAATAACCCCCATTTGGCAATTTCAAAGCAAGGTTGCAAATAATAATCCTTATTGAAATTTCTTAAAATTTTTTTTTTTTTTTTTTTATTTTTGATTTTCGGGTGATTGATTAAAATAACTTGAGTCAATTCCTGGATTTGCTCAGTTATCCCAGATAAACATTTAATAAAATATATTGGCTTGATTCTCATTGAAATTAAATATATTATTTCCCAGGCCTTTTCCGAAATTAAATTATTTTTATGATTCACCAAATTAAAGATTTTCTTGATGATCAAATTAATTTTTTCATATTCTGAATCAATATGCTTTACGAAATGTAAAATTAAATCGGTGATTAATAATTGAATCTCAAACCTTGGTTCATTTTTTAAAATAAAAAACAGTTCGTTAAATAGTTCTTCAATACCCTGTTTTTTTATTGACAAAATAATTATTTTTGTTGATTCTAATACAGACTTTTTCCAATTTGAATATATTCTTTCAATATTTTTATTTTGGTTAGTTTTATTTACATTTGAATTATTTTCATTATCATCATCATCATCGTCGTCGTTGTCGTTGTTAAATAATTTTTTTCTGATAATTGAAGAAATTAATTTACTAATTAAAACTTTTAAATAAAAATGTAAAAATTCACCAGAAATAATGCAAATTTTACTTAGTGCAATTGCTCTGATTTTTGTTAATTTGGGTACAAATAATTTGGAAATAAATTCAGAAACAAATAAACTTGGTTTAATTTTAGTAATATATTCTAATAATTTTAATGTTTGATGCTGTTTTGTTTTTGTATTTAAATTTTTAATAATTTTATTTAAAATATTATCAAAATTCTTTTGCCCCATTACAGATTTTAAGACAATTAATGAAAAAATTGATTCTTTAATGATTTTTTTTTCATCATCATAAATTGCAATTTCAATCAAATTAAAAATATCTTTAAATTTTTTTAATTGATTTTTTTTTGCATTTGAAATTATTATTTTTAAAATCGTTATAGCACTATATCTTTTATTTATTTCTTTTGACTTTATAAGATTTTTAATGATAGGAAACAATAATACAATGAAATTAACACCAAGCTTTATAATTAATTGTGATAATGCTGCAGTGCCCAATATTCTTTTAAATTTATCATTGTCAGTTAAATATATTGATTTTTTAATAATAAAATCATCTTCTTTTCCTTCGTAATCATTATCTTTATTATCATCATTTTCTTTTTCCTTTCTCTTTTTATTATTATTATTTTCCTTCTCTTTCTCTTTTACCCTTTCTTCCCCCTTCACTCTTTCTTTATTTGTTTTATAATCATCATCATCATCATCATCATCATCATCATCATCATCATCATCATCATCATCATCTTCATCCTCCTCCTTGTCATCATCTTCTTCTCCACCCTCATCATTTTCATTTGGATTTATTATTTCACAATTACCTAATAATGGTATTATTTTTTCAATCAAAACAAATCTGATTTCATTAAGAAATTTAAATGATTTAATAAAATCATTCCATATATTTTCTGCTGCACGCACAACAACAATATTTTGATCAAATTTGAAAATATAAATCAAAGAGAAAATCTTTAAGAATTTTTTGTTGCCTAATTTATTTTTGAGTATTTCTTGATAATTTATTAAATCATTATTTCTAGTTTCTACAAATTTTTCTGATTCAGTAAAATAAAAAATTTGAACTTCTTCTTTAATTTTCAAAGTGCCTGTTAATTTATGTAATAGACGGTATAAAAAATCAATTGAATTTGATCTATAATTCCAATTGATATTAAACATTTGGTTTTCAAGCTCATCCAAAATTAAATCTATCAATTCAATCGAATTATAATAATTTGTTATGATTGAGAATTCACACTGGAAGGCAGCATTTCTTACAAAATCAATTGGGTCACAAAGGCCATTGATTAAAGTTTGAATGGTCACTGTGATGTATGGCTTTAATTTGTTTAACAATAATTGGGGTAAAAAGCTTAGAACAAAGAAATACCCTTCCCTGATTTGGGCGCTTTTATTATTAGTCTTTTTGATAAACTTTTTAAAAATTATTTCGAAATCGTCCTCATTGTATATGGAAATTGCTTGAGCTAAGGCCTGTGCAGCACCCAGCCTTTTGGCACTTTCAGAGTTTGAGTGGCAAATAATTTGCTCCAGCTCAGGGATCAGACTCGCAAATTTATTTTGATCGATTTTTAATAAGTTTCCTATTGCCTTTGTTGAAAGCTCCCGTATCTGCGGGCTTGAGTCCAGCACCAACCCTTTTAATTCGATTATCAAATTGTCCAAATAAAAGAGAATATCCTTTTTATTTGAAATTAACTCCGTTATCAGATTGATCATTTTTAAAGCATTTTTTTTAACGATAGTGGTTCTCGATGTTAAGCCCTTCAACAATACCGACATGATTAAAGTCAATTCTTGGGTTTGTATTTTATTTACAAATTTTGTATTTAAAAACTTTGTCAATAATTCACCAGAATATTTATTGGGCTGTATCAAGGCCTTCAATACCAAGTCAGAATATTGCTTAATTTCGGGATTAATGATGTATTTAACAATTTCCTCGAGACTTGTTTTTGATACGTTCTGGATTTCTAGCCGCGAATCAGTTAATGAATTCACAAGTGCATTCACAACAGTGGGCAACACTTCGTGCAACAATTCGCTGTTGACATTTGCAAAATAGCCCAGAATCGAGATTGCACTAACTCTCGTTCTCCAGTTCTCCTTTTCAATTTTCTCAACGATCAGGGGCAGAGTTTTTTTAATCCCCTCTTGGCTTAATTTGGAGATAATAATTCTTGACGCTTCGTTGGCCTCCTTTCGAACCTCATTGTTTGAATCACCAAAGCAGGTCATTAAGAACGGCAGAACTTCAATTAAACTGTTTTCAAATTCGCATCCTAAAATAATACTCAGTGTCTTAAAACCGACCATCGCGCCCTTCCTGGAAATCACCTTTTTCGAATTAGTTGACGCCTTTTTCAATTTTTCAATGATGTTATATTCCTTTAACGAAACGATCCCCAGCCCCCTAACGATGCCACCCAGCCCATAACCGGCGCCTCTTCTAATGATATTTGTATTTGAATTGAAGAGCGTTTCCAAAATTTGATTGATCAAATCATCAATTTTCTTTGTACGATTTTTTTCGTCTTCCAATTTAATCTTTGGTATTAACCCAGAGAGACATTCGCCAGTAGTCTTTTGGATCATGTTCGACGGCAATTTTAATGACTCCACTAACCGTTCAATGATATCACTTAATTCGTTTTGCCTATTTAAAAACTTCCCCAAATTTCCTAAAAAGATGATCACCGTCTGCCGAATCCTTTCATTGATTTCGTTTTTACTCCTCTTCGCCTTTAAATATTTTTCAAAAATTGGCTTTAACTTTATGCTATTTGCCGGCGATTTATCAATTATAGACAATCCCGATCGTAACAAAGTCGCCCTAACATCATTATCATCATCACCAATTATTTTTTTTTCGATTAAAAAATTGAAAAAATTTTTTAAAAATAATAAATTTTTGAAGGATTTTAAACTCGAGGAGAATTCAAAAACATTCGAAATTCCAATTCTAGTGTCATTGTTATTAACCAGTTTAAATATCATTTGGCTTTTATTTGTATTTAATAGCTGCTTAAAATTAATTAAATTCTTGATATATTCATTATTTTTTACATTTTTGTCATTCACATTCACATTCTCATTCACATTCACATTCGCACTCACACTCACATTCGTATTTTTATTCTTATCATTTTCTTTTTCTTGGCCCTTTTCATTTCCATTATAATTCATGCTTTCAATTTTTGTATTTTCCTTTCCTATTTCCTTTGTTAATTTATTTTTAATTATTAGAGAGATCGAGTTTATTTTGATTTCCTTTCCATTACTTCTTTCATTTTCATGGTTTTTTGTTTTTAAAAAAATCATATAAAGACGATTAAAAATTATATTTTGCAAAGAAAAATTATGTAATAAAATTTCACTCAGGGCTAGTGAAATAAACTTGCGGATGCTTTTTGATGTATTACTTAAATTTGTAATTAGAGAATCAATAATAAACAATTTCATTGATTCTAAAATTGGATTGAATTGCCTATTAAAAGTTATTTCATATTTATTAAAATCGTCATCATCTTGATTTTTATTCTTCTTCTTATTCACTAAGGATACACTATTTAATTTAATATTATTCAATTGGAAAAGCTTTTTTTTTTTGAAAATTCTTGTTAACAATTTTCTTGATAAGGCAATATTCCCTTTCGATTCACTATCCCTGCAAAGAATTATTAAATATGTAATCAAAATTTTATCATCCATTAAAATTTTTGATTGCATTAAACTTAATAAGCAAGCCTTCCTCAGATCAACATCTGGTGAAATTAAATTGTTAATAACATACTTTAATTTGTCAAATTGAGTGACTAATTTGGTTGTTTTTATTAATAAATCAGTGGCATTTTCATTTAATCTCTTGACCTTTTTGATTATTTTTATCAAAATTAATATGATTTTATCAAGAATAAAGAGGCCCTTTATTTCAAGATGAAGATCAATTAACCTTAAGCAATCGTCATAAAGATTAATATATGAAATATCATTTAAAATTGTTTTAATTATTGGGAAAATGAAAATGAAATTTTCTCTATTTAATTTTAAATTATTCTGGTTTTTATTAATAATTTCTTTTTTTTTATTTTGCTTGGATTTATTATTATTCCTTTCGTTGTTGATTAATTTAATTTCCATTTGCTCTTTATTATCGTTACCATGATTATGATCATTATTATCCATATTCATATTTTTCATTTCATTATTTTTATTATTTTTATTATTATTTTGGTTATTTAAATAGAGACTTGAAAGTTGATTAATAATATTGCTGAAAATTAAATCTAATTTATATTGATTAGTTGGTCGATAAATTTCAATTATAGCCATCGTAATTATTTCTTTAAGAGAATAATCTAATTGGTTTATCTCGACCCCGATTTTTGTAAACAATTGAGCAATTTCTTTATCAAAGCGCTTGATTTGAAATAATTCACTAATTTTGGGAATTAAGACAATAAAATTGTTTAAAAAACACTTTGGATAAATTTGAAAAAAATTATCAAATACATTAAGAATTCTAAACAATATTTTTTTATTAATTTCAATTTTTTCTCTTAATTTATCATTGTTTAACGACAGTTTGTTACTTGGAATGTTATTTATAGTCTTGAGATTTTTTTCAAGTGTATTGGTGAATTTTATTGTTTTATTTATGATTTTATTAAACCAATTAAGAAATGGCTTGCCCAAAAAAAAACTTTTTATTTCAGTTGGGAATTTTTTATATAAAAAAGTAAAACTATTTATTATTGAATAAATTAAATTCGAATAGTGGTCAGTAAATTTTTTTTTTTTCAAATAATTTAATAATGTTTGATTAATAATTTGTAAATTTTCTTTTACAAATTTTAAATTTTCATTTGCTATTTTACTATTATTATTTTCATCCACCTTTTCATTTTCCTTTTTCTGACCCCTTTTTAGCCCCTTTTCTTTTCTTTTCACTTTTTCTTTTCTTTTCACTTTTTCTTTTTCATTTTCCTTTTCCTTTTCCTTTTCCTTTTCCTTTTCCTTTTCCTTTTCCTTTCCTTTTCTTATTCCTTTTTCTTGTTTTTCTATGATTATTGTTATTTCATTTTCTTTTATGTTCTTTTTACTCCCCTTTCTCCCCTTTCTATTATTATTACTATTTTTTTCATTTTCTTCTTTATTATTTTCAATTTTCTTTATTTGTTCTTTTTGTATTTTTATACTAAAAATGATTTTAAACCATAACCAATCTGGACAAATTGCAGGATAATTAGAATAAATAATTATTTTTAAAAATTGGTCTTTATTCAAATTATTTGGTAAAATATTTAATAATGAGTTATAATAAACCCGTTTTAATTTTTTATCTATTTCCTTTGGATTATTTAATAATAAATAATTTTCAAATTCATTAAGAATTAAATTTTTTTCATGATCAATAAACCGAATTTTTTTATATATTTGCTGAATTATTTTTTGAGGAAAGTCTAATACAATAAAATTTTGTTGAAAATTTAAAAATTTTAATAAAATTTTTATTTCTAATTCATAATCTAAATTCATTTTAATTTTGCTATTGACACTTGTATTACTATTTTTAGTGTTTGTTATATTCAAAGTATTATTATTATTATTATTGATTGTTTTTTTTTTATTATTGAGGTTATTTAATTTTAATTTTTTATGTTTCCATAATATGGAATATTTAATTAATTTCAAAAAATTTTCTAAATTGTTTTGATCAATTTTTTGAAAAAAATTATTATTATTTGAAAATTGTAAAACATGATTATAATTAATATAATATTTAATATTCTTTGATTTATAATAAACTAAACATAAGACCTTAGCAGCAATAAAGGATTCATTTTGCAATGAGATTTTTTTTTGTGAATCTTTAACAATATTAATTAAAGATTGATAAAACCATTTTAATTTTTTATTTTTAATATTTTTTTGAGAATAAAAAGTTGGGTTTATTTTGGTAATTAAATTTATTCCTTTTAAATAGAAAATTAAAAATTTGGAATTACTTTTCAAATTATTTTGCAAAAAGTTTTTAATTTTTGGATATATCGAAAGTTTATCGTTTGATAAAATTGTAAACCATATCATCAATTGTTGTGCTAAAATTAAAATTATTGATTGATTAAATTCATTTTCAATAAAATTCAAAAACATTTTTAAGATTCTTGGTGACATATTGATACTTTCGGGATAGTTGATAAATTCTGTTAAACAGTTAATTAAATCTAATTTGTTTTTTAAATTTTGCTTTTCTTGTTCAACCTTTTCATAAATTTTGATCAAAATTTCTTTTCTGATCTCGGGATTTTTTATTTTTTGAAAAACCAAATCAAAGGTCTTTTTGGCTAAGAGTCTAATGTTTTCAGAGCTACTGACTAATGGCTGATAAAGGATCTGCTCAAACAGAATTTCTGGTATTAAATCATCAATATTAAATGTAATGCAATTTAAGCAATGGTATAGCAATGGCAATGTAATTTCAGAATTTCTTCGGATTGAAATTTGGAATTTTGGTAATAAATTTTTTTGAAACGAAACCTTGGGTATTTTGGAAAGAAAGAATGAATAACCATCAATTAATATTTGATCTTTAATATTTTGCCCGGGCTCAATGATCGAGGAAATATATATTTCTATTAATTTCTGTAAATGGAATTTGACATAGCCCCTTTCCTTTGGTGCTAATAATTTTGAAATAATGCCAAAAATGAAATGCAAGTGAAGGGGGTTTTTCCATTTGGACAAAACAGTTAATAACAAGCCAAACCTATCAAATTTTAATAATGACAAGCTGATTTTGGAGAAGCAATTTCTTTGAAACTTTCTTTCGCTTTTGGACAAATTGTTCGTTAAGGTCACCACAGATTCCACAATCGGTATTAATTGGCTTGAGTTCATTCTTTTTTTTTCATCTAATGGGATGTGCGTTAGCATTATGGAAAACCATTTCAAGAGGATATATTGTGTCCGATCGGACATTTGTCGCCCAGAATGGATAAAGGAATGCAAATCAGTCATAAAGTATAACGAAAATGAGAGAATCGGGGTGGACTCAATACTTAAGAATGAGAATTGTTGTTTTTTTTTCTTTTTCTTGCGGCTGTGATGCTTTTGTTTTTGTTTTTTTTTTATTTTTTTATTTTTCTTTGGCTCCAAATGCGAATATTGCGGGGCTTGTTGGTTCCCCTTTTTAACATACTTGTTGTTCTTTTTATATTTTTTTTTCGGTAAATAGATCAAGGGCAGCTCCGTTAAATTAAATTCATACACACTCAGCCTTTTGAGTAGCTCTTCAATCAACGAACGGGAATACCGATCCTGGTAGGTTTCCAATGTAGAGCTCACTAAATTACAAAAAATTGGAATGAACTGTGACGGTATTTGTCTTGGTGTTCTCAATTTTGGTAAGATCATTTTGTTGATCAACCTTTTTCTTTGTTCAAGACTTTCATTAACAATGTACTCTTGTGCGAGCTCTAAAAATGTCCATAATTCTGTTAAAGTTTCGGTATCCATTTGAATTTATTCGTTGTTTCTTGAATAAGTTTTGTTGTACTCGGTGTCAGTTCTTTTTCTTTTTCTTTTTCTTTTTCTTTTTCTTTTTCTTTTTCTTTTTTTTTTTTTTTCTTTTTCTTTTTCCTTCTCTGGTTGGAGGACAAAAAAAAAAAAGTAATTTTTAATTTATTAAATGAATAATTCTTAAAAATTAAACAGAGAAAAAATAAATTATACATTCCTAATTTGAAGATTTAGGAAAACCAAATTATTGGATAGCTTTCCTCAAATTCAATTTTCGAATTTTTCGATTCTTTGTTACTTTTCTTCTTGTATTTATGAAAGATTTATTAATAACCAACCCAACCAAATGATAATGTATTTTACAAATAATTTCAGTCATTATTGATAAGGTAAAACCAACAAGAAACAATAGTCATCCAGAAAAATGTTCTAGTAAAGATCTTCAATCCTTTTAACAGAGACTGTTTTTATCTATTTGACTATTTACAATTTTTACAAGACTATCCATATTTTGAGTTGAAAATTTTAAAACCCAATAATTACTGGTAAAGTGTTGTAGTAATTTTCCCAAAGGTTCTCAATACACAAGGAGTGTATTAGGATAAAAAATTAAAGTTGAAATCGGACATCTTTTGTTCAAAAAATTGATATTACAAAAAACAGTTTTAGAAATTTTTAATATTTCAAAATCCAAATTTTTGAATTCAAGAATTGATTTTTTTCTTCTTTATTATTTCTGTATTATTTTAGGTTTATATTCTCTGAAAAACGAAAAACGATTATCTTATGTATATTGTATGACCATGTTATTTTGGTTCTTGACTGATCATCAATTGTGTCTGTATTTTATAGTTTATGAAAAAATTATTTTTGTGTATATTTCCCACAATCCAAAAGATGAATTATTGATTACTGTTAATTGAAAAATAAAAAGATCAAAATTTTCCTCTACCTTTCCAAAAAAAATCTATCATCCAAAGAATTAAAATCATTCAGCAAAGTTCCCAATTCTAAAAGGGGGTGTTAATAATTGAAACTTGCTTTTTAAGAATTAAAAATTTGAAAATTTACAAGATATATAACTCTTTTTTTATGGAAAGCTGAATGAAATTTTTGTTCCATTTATTTTTCAACAAATAGTAAAGGGCATGAGTTGGTTATATATGATTAAAAAGTCATGAGACTTGTAATTTGATAGCAAAATTACTCTTTAAGTTTGTTCTTTGAGTTTTTAAAACTAATAGTTATTTTTTTCTTTTGAAAATAAAGTTAACGAAAAAAAACTGTGGTTAGGAATGAACTTTTATTTAGTTAGGGATAAAAAAATGCAAATAGTCAAGTTAATATTCTTAAAATATCAATTTTTTTTATTCTTATTTTTGAATTCTCTTATAATCTACTTAAGGGTGGGTTTAAATCACTTCATTGCAATTTTTTCACATAATTGCACAAAACGAAATTAAGTTGTGAATTATTTGCGATATTTTCGTAATGATCTATGATAGTTTAATAGAGTTTTGATGTAATTTAATATTTTTTTTTTTACTCTCATTTTAACAGATTTTCACAAATAATTTTTGAAATGGTAACAAAAATTTGCAAAAATGGTAGAGAATTGAAAGAGGGTAAATTTTATTGGTTTTTCTATTTTTAACAAATCAATTTAACTTTTTTTTTTTATTTTTATAAACCTATTGAATAAAATATTTATTTTGTAAATAATTAAAATGAAAATACATGTAAATTTTGTATTATTAAGGTTTTGATGAAACAAAAAACAATAAAATTCCTTTTGATATTTAATTAATCATCATAGAAAATCCCCATAAGTATCATTATGTTTTTTTCTAAGGTATTTTCAAAAAAGTGTTTATTTTTTTTTTTACATTTCATAAAAAATTCTTTTTGTTACTGGGTCTATTCATTAATTAACGTAAGTAAATTATATGAAATATATATGATAATTGAATCAAAATCCCAAATATTTTGTTTTCAAAATAGATATGTCTTTCACTACAATTTCGGTATTTTTTATTTTTTCTAATTTCATGTAATTTACAAAAAAAATAATATTCATTCTTATGTTATTATTAAAAATTGAATGGGAATTGTTGATTAATAAACTAATAAAGAAAAAAATTCAAAGAGAAAAAACTGAAACATTTTTTGCTTATTTTGAAAACATAATTATAAATCTATTAATTTGGAATTGAATGAAGAGTTACTTATTGAAATTTGAATTTAAAAAGGTTAAAAAGTTTAGATACTCAGATTTTTGATCTTAAGAGATTGATACAAAATAGATTTGTAATAAAAAACCAAATGTATTGAAATACTACAATTTTTCGAAAAATAAGAAGGTATTTTATTTTTTTGGTACAATTTTTTTGGAAAACAACCATTTCAATTTCGAATTCTAAAGGATAAAACAGAATTCAGTGATGAGTAAAATTGGAAAATAGTGTTTAATTGCTTTTTTTGAAGTGAAATTTTTATATTGAAAAATTAAATCCATAATAGAAATCGGGGATTTGGTACTTATTTTCATTCATGAGATTTACTTTTTGAGATTATTTCTTCCAAAATGGATTTCAAAAATTCCAAATAAACATCATGAATAAAACTGCTTGTTGCTTGAATGTTTGGTAGTAATTATATTTTATCTTTTTTTGATTGAAGAAAAGAAAAAAGAGCAATTTATTTTCTCAACACATAGTAAAAATAGTTTAATTTCAATTTTGGTTTTAAAATTGTTTTGTTTTGATGGAGTGTTTCCCACTCGGTACAAAAAAAAAGGAGTTTTATTATTTTTCAAGAAAAAAATTTTAAAGAAATTTCATTTTTTACAAAAAAATAAAATGGTTTTCGTTATTTATTCGATTTTTGGAAAAAAAAACAGCAAAATAAAACCCTGTTGACAGATCTTGAAAAAAATTTGATTTTAGTAACTACAAAATAATAAAACGTTGAAAATATTTTTATTTTTTTTTCGATTTTAAGAAAAAGATTATCGGGATTTGTTGAACTCAAATAGTTAATTGGGGGTTGGTTTTAACAATATTCTAATCAAATTTATCTGTCAACATTCATTAAAACAAATACTTTTTAAAAAAATATTGTACCCGTATATTAAGACATAATCAAAATATCTGAAAAAAAAAAAAAAAAATCACTTTTTTTGAGAAAACAATAAACAGTCAATTTCACTAAAAAAACTGAAAATAGGAAAAGGGCACAAATGATTCTTTTAAACAAAATAAAACACCTTTATAAACTTTTTCTTCTATTTGATTTTTTTTTTGAGATTAAAAAGGTTATGAATACGTTTTTTTCGCTTAAATAAAAAAAAATAATCATTAATTTTTACCCATAAAAAATATCTTATATAAAACAAGATCAGAAAGTTTAATATCTTTTATTTTATGGCCACAATAACAAAAAAATTGAATTTTATTAAGAATAAATCTTTGAACCTTGATAATTTTGTATCTTTAAATACTTTTTTGAAGATTGAGGTTAATACCAAATTTAAAAAAAAGAATTGCTCCACTTTTTTGGAAATATTTTTTAATCATACTCAATGTTTCAATAACATTAAAATAACATAATTTTTACTTAGTGAATATAGACCTTGTCATAAGAAAAAAAAAATTTTAATTGGAATTTTCTCTTTAAAAGAACTTAGCTTTTAACAAAATAAAATTTTAATTGATAAGTAAATAAGTTTAAAAACAGTTAATGTATCAAAATAAAATAAATAAAAAATAAAAAAAGTAAAAATGTGAAAAAATGATCTTAAAAAAGAAGTAAAGTTAATGAAATAAATTGTAAAACAACTATAATCGAGGTTTCAAAATATAACCAGTGCTTTTTTCTTCTCTCTTGTTCAAATGAATCATCTAATTGACTATATACAAGAGAATATCTTAGATATATTAATTTTTGAGAATAAACTCCTTGTTGTTTTTAGGAAAATTTTAAATTATATATATAATTTATTCAAAATTTTTTTGTAATATTCTCAATTTTTTTAAATTTTTTTTTTTTGATAAAAATTTGATTAATCTTTAAACCTATTTTTTAAGATAAATTTTCCAATTTGATCCTTTATTTTTATAATTTATTTTTTAGTAATAGAACTTTAATAAACCAATACCATATTTATTTCAGGTTTATTGTTGATTTCTCGGATTGGTTAAGGTATTGGTCTTTTATAACAAAAAAACACATCTTTTTATTTTGAAACACCGGTTAAACTTTTTGGTACGCTTTATTTTAACAACAATACTGGTATTTTAATTATAAATGGGAAAATATTTTTGTTTCATTTTCCAAATTTTTCTTTCATAAAGAAAGTTCTAAATGAAGTAGATTGTAATTTAAAAACTCTTTTTGAAAAAGGAAATTGAAAATGAAGTAAAAATTTTTTCACATTTATAATCCAAATACCAGTATTGAAAAAAAATTTTGCAATTTTTTTCCCTTGTTTTTACCATTACCACAATAAAAAACCCCAAGATCAAAAAAGACTCAGGTTTTGGTTGGTTATGAATTTTTAAAAATGTGGTTTAAGAAACCAGTAAAAAGAAAGAAAAACAAAAAAACAGTTTTCGAAAAAAAAAAAAAAAAAGAAAGTTTAATAAGTGACGTGATTTTTTACTGACAAAAGAGATAAGGAGAAAATAAATAAACAGCCAAGAAAAAAATTTAACCCTCTTTTTCTTTTTTTTTGTTCCAATTACTCTTATTTTTCTTTTTCTTTTTCTTTTTCTTTTTCTTTTTCTTTTTCTTTTTCTTTTTCTTTTTCTTTTTCTTTTTCTTTTTCTTTTTCTTCTTCTTTTTCTTCTTCTTTTTCTTCTTCTTTTTCTTCTTTTTCTTTTTTTTGTTTCTGTAAAATATTTCGAACAACATCTCTGGATCCCAAATCAGCAACTCTAATTGGTTCAGGTATTCGATACAACGAAACGTGTCTGCAAATATTAACTGCAGATTCGCAGGAAATTAAATTACCAGGCGAAACATATATAGGGTTTTTGCTTTTATTTGTTGATCGGACTGCATAACCATAAATTGTGCTACTTTTCCCGATAAGCGACGATTTAAATTCTCCTTTTTCAAGTTCCTCATAGTATTTTTTTTTGACAGAATCCCTCTCAAGCCCATCCACATAGAGCAATTCCTTCGCAACACCGATTGTGGGCATTACAATATTTAATTCTTCAGCAAGTGCCAATGATAAATGAGTAGCTGAGCCCATTTTTCGGGGGTGAAGTATACCACAACCGTCAACAAGAGTGATGTCTGGCATCAAATCAGGTTTATTCTCTTGGAGGTTTTTGAATAATTGGAGAAAGCTTGGCACTTCTCGAAAAGCGAGAAAAGTTGAAATATAAGGAAACTCTAAGGTGACGAGTTGGTACTCTGAATAAACAGGCTTTTTTAAATTGTTGATGTCTAGAACGACTAACGCCGCAACAGCCTTTGTTTCATCGCTTTTGAAAAAACTAATATCAACACCACCGATGTAGTGAAGATTATCAATTTCAATCTCAGGATCTAAATCCAGCTTCTGGATATAACTTTCTTGGATTTTGGACCATTTTTTTTTGAGTTCTTCGTTGTTATACATTGGAGAAAAAAGTTAAAAGAAAAAATGTTTTTCCATTTCGATTTTCCAAGTTTAAAGGTAAGCTCTCAAATTGAGAGATTTTAATAAAAACCGGATTTAGGTCCAAATAATCAGAATACAAGTGGTTAAATAATTTTTTTTTTCCTTATTGTGAATATCGATGTGTTTTATTTGAGGTTTTGTGGGATAAATGGAAAAAAAAACACATCACTAAAATAATTCTGGCTTTAAAGCCCAAAAACCTCACATAAAAAGATTTGAGGACGGTGTTTGTTTAAAAAAGTATAAAAATATGTTTAGGAGAAGTATCTTTATCTAAGAGAAAATAATGATTCATTTGTTAAGGGATTAACATCACCTAAACTCCTCTATAATTAAAAGTAAATTGTAATTAGGTGTAAATGGTATTAGTGCATAGTTCACATGAGCTCTAAAAAATCTATTATAAATATTAAGGAAAAATAATTTATTACATTTTTTACCAAGCATCATTATTAAAAATTTTCATTTTGGTATATTTTTTTTTCTTTTCCTTTTCCAAATCAAAAAATAGAAACCAAAAAGATTAGTATCCCAAGATTTAAAAATTCTTATTTAGAACTTCCAAAAGAAACCAATTTTTTTTTTTAAATTTCAAGATTTACTCAATCATCTTTAAAACCCTATTACCAGTATAAAAGCAAAAATGAACCATTTTTTTTTGTTATTTGTTTTAAATTAACTATTTTGGAATATCTTTAAGTTATAGTTTTCAACCAAATATTTGACGAAGTTTGAATAGTAAACATTTTTACATTTTAGGAAACCTTTTGTTCATGTTTTTTTTTGAAAAAGGAGATTGACAAAAAAATGATAAAAAAAAATCGACACTTTTTGATTTTATACTGGTATTAGGGCTTTAACCTAAAAACCTAAAAATATGTTACATTTAATTATCAAATAAAAAAATTTAAAATTTTCTTTCTACTTTTCTAAAAAATAACATTCATAAATTCAAATAAATCATCAAAAAAACCCAATTCTAAGAGAGGAAAGGCAAATTAATAATTTAAGCATGATTTTAAGTATTATTAATTTGATATGTTAAAAGATTTTAAATCTTTTTTTTTGGAAGCTGAATGAAAATTTTGTTCCATTTATTTTGTAACAAAGAGTATTGTTGTTTCCTTTTCAAAGAGTAAGTTGTATTTTTATTATATTTCTAATACAGCCAGTTCCACTTTTAAGGTACAAACTTCAACGAAATTTAATATACAAAAAAAATTCAAATTAAGGCACAAAATTCAGATTCTAGTAAAATAAATTGTAAAAAAAAAAATTATAAATTTTACGCCTCAATTTGAGATTTTTTTGTACCTTAAATTTTATGGAAAGTTTGTGGCTTAAAAGTGTAACTCATTGTATGTCGAAATTTATGTCAAAATAATTTATTGGTTAAATATTTAATTTTTACAAAAAATGGAATTTTTATCTACAAATCTACCTTTTGAAAAAAAATTAAGTAAGATCTTTTTGTTGTTTTTATATCTGAATATTTTTGACTCAAGCTTTATATTGGGATAAGAATACATGATTTTTTCTCAAGTTGTTTATGGTTTTTACTACTAGGATATTTTTTAATTGATGAGATCAACAAATAGTACTACTTTACGAATGGAATTTTCAAAGAAATTTGAACTATGTGGTGTTAATATGATCGAGATTTAATAGCAATGTAGTTTTATTTTAGATTTTTCCTTGGTAGGTGATAATCCCAGAAGATAAAAATATAAGTAAAAACCGAAAAAAAAAATCTTTATTTTATGTTATGGGAAATCCAAAATCCAACCTGTTGATAGAAAATATGGTTAAAAAGAATGTATGTCTAAGAAAAATCAAAGTATTATCAATTTTCGGATTTTGAAAACCAATCAAACATTTATTGATCCAAAAAGTATTCGAAATTCTTAAAAAAAAAAAAAAAAAATTGATTCATAGTTCTCATATATTCCTCATTAAAATTAAATGTGTCATTTCTAAATATCTTTATTTAATAAATTTAATAGACTAATCTCAATAATTTTTTTTTAAAAAAATTAATAGATGGAGTAAATTTTTTTCTGTTTACTTTGATCTGAAAAGACCCTTGTTTAATTTCAATATTAAATATATTTCTAGAGAAGGAATCCTTATTTTTAAATTGGTCAAAAAAAAAATAATAATAGAGACTAGTTTCTTAACAGATATGGTTTTTGTTTTGTTAAGCTAAGTGAAAGTACAAGAAGTTGGAAAATATTGTATGAAAAAATTATTTTGTGATTGTTAATTACGGATAGACTTTATCATTTATTAAAATATTAAATTTGTTCCTTATTATTTTTTTTTTCAAAATTCAAAAAATTCTTTGAAAAATAAATAAAAGTGATATTCAAAGACTATAGAAAATTTTTATCCGTGAAGGGATTCATAAGCATAAACAAAATATTTTAGTAAATTGTTTAGGTTTTTATTTATGAAAAAAAAATAATTATGTAATAAAGGTTAATTTATAAAATATATCTGTAAATAGATGTTAATTTGTAGATATCACACATTTTTACATACCCTATTATGATTTAAAACAATCTTTTGGGTAAAAATTGGTTTAATACTTTTTTATATCCTGAAAATTTTTGAAATTTGTACTTCAAAAAATTATTCTTAAGTTTCGAGTTCTTATTGTAAAAAATAATTTTCTGAAATCGAAAAAAAAAAATGAATTTTTTATGAGTAGCTAATACCAATAAAAAACTATCCGGCCTGTGAAATACGAACGATCAAAAACACAGCAAATAAAAACTAGGAAATTTAAAGAAAAAGGTACAAGAGTGGCCTCTTTATTTCCAATTTGAAATGTTAGGAATTATAATTTTTAAAAACAAACGTGTTTTGTTTGAAGAGTATCTCTTTGGCACTTTTTAAGATCTTGAAGATTTTTTTTTTCATTTTTTTCATTTCTTAAATGGATTACTTTTATCTAAAATATGTTACAAAATTTTTACTTTTTTAAATGCACGCGGTATTTACAATAACCAACAAATATCTTAAATATAGTTAAATTGATTATGTACTTGAGAATAACAATTTGTTTTAAATTGAAGAAAGTTTCCCATTGCATAGATTAAATTAAGAAACAAATCGATTCTTAAAATTTTGATTTTTTGAATTGAGAATGCTTTTAAACTTTTTTTTAAAATTGATAATTTAATTAATGAGAATCCTTTTTAACTTTTTTTTTTAATTGAATTTTTTGACAATTGTGATACTCTCAAATTTTTATTTTTGTTATTTGAATTTTATCTATCTAAAGAAATATAATTTCACAATACCCCTTTTAGTGTCAATTAGTCACTCTATTGAGTATGGAGAAAATACACAATAAGTTGTTAGAGTTTTAAAGTTAAAAAATAGTTATTGTAAAGTTAAAATGAATTCAAAAAAAAATCATGTTTGAATTCTAATCATGTTGTTTCTAGTTGTATATTTGATGGTAAAAACAAGGTTTTAATTATTCTTAGCATAGAAATATTGGTCTAAAAAAGATTTAAAGATGTATTCGTTTATTAAAATTTTAATTGAATAGAATTTTAGTTTTTCATAAATTAAATATTTCGGAAATACTTTTTTTTTTTTTGCAAAAATAGATCTTTATTTGTTTTTTCTTTGATTTTATTTAATTTATTTTATTTTTTGGGAAAACTAAGCTATTTTAAAAACAAATAAGTTTCACATTTATTTTAAAATATCTTTATTAAACCAAATCTTTTTAAAAGTATTTAAATATGGACCACATTTCCATCAAAAAGTACCTGTCAAAAACGTAAATTTTACTTTTTTTTTTAGAATCCAGCCAACTCACAATTGTTTGGAAATAAGAGAAATAATAAAATTCAGATTAGAGTTAATATCTATAAAAGAAATGTCCGAGAAAAACCATAAATTTTTAAAAAAAAAAAAATGTTAATAAAATTTTTTGGACACTTTCATTTGAATGTCTTGTGTAAAATTTCTCAATTTCTTAAGGAAATTAAAATTATTTTAGAATAAGATTTTTTAATTGTCAATGTTTCAATTTTAATAAAAAATGCAAATCCACAATTTTCTTTATGTTAATTCGGAGTTTCAAATGATTTTTTTTTTTTTTAAAATTTACTTTTTTAAAAAAAAAAAGAAAAAGAAAAAAGAAAAAG
The DNA here is from genome assembly GCA_027625915.1 of Anaeramoeba flamelloides. Lineage (NCBI taxonomy): Eukaryota > Anaeramoebidae > Anaeramoeba > Anaeramoeba flamelloides. Next base: position 469,430 of record JANTQA010000032.1, on the reverse strand, counting down.
AAGGAAAAATAAAAACTAAAAAAGAAAAAGAAAGAAAAGAAAAAAAAAAAAGTAAATTTCAAAAAAAAAAAATTTGACTAAATTAGAAAAAATGATCCTGATCTATAAATTGAAAATTTATTTTGAGAAGAATAATGAATTAAACTCATAGAATATGATCTATTTCTTCAATAAAACTGGACACGTTTGACTGAAAAAGAGTTTAAAAAACTATTAACAACCATTTATTGATTCTCGATAATAATTCAATTGATTTGTCAGTATGTTATTACTTAAACACTCTATTAAATGTTTTAATCTCGATTTTAGCTGACATTTTTTAGCAGCGAAAATTAGTTATTTATTATTGTCTTTTTGATTCAAAAAAACCTAATCATAACTTCTTTAATCTCAAATTTTTTAATAGAATGAAAAACATATATGTATTTTATTATTTAAAAAATCGTTTGTACCCTTCCCAATATTTCCAGTTTTTTATTTAAATTATTCGTACATTATTTTTTCCAAAAAAAGTGTTGACTTTTTTTTTTTTTTCATTTTTTGGGAATATTTCATCTAAAATATATGAAATAAAAACCATAGTCATTTATTCAATCAGTATTAATATTAAACTTAATTTGGTATTGTCAATTAACGAATACCCACACTAACAAAAAGGATTTTGTATGAAATGTAACAAAAAAAGCCCTACAGTTTTCGGAAATACCTTAATGAAAGATAAAAAGAATTAATACAGCGATAAGATACATTAGCGATAAGTAGTGTTAAACTTAAAATTGTTATCTAAAAAGAAAATAATTAATGATAATTTTTTTTTGTGCCACGTTTTTTAATTTAGTTTATTTGAGTAATGATTGATTTGTAAATAAAATCTTTGATTTCAATCATCAGAAATAAACTTGTACTGTTAATAAATTTAAAAAAAATATAAAAAGTATCCAAAATAATGAGATCGAAATTTATTTTTCATGTTATTTTTTGTTTACTTTTGATTTTTTAATTAAAAAATAAAAAAAAAAAAAAAAAATAAAAAAAAAAAAAAAAAAAATATCAATTTATATAAAAATCAATTAAAAAGATCCAACAAAAGTAAAATTGCTTACTGGGCTTATTATAAATTTGTTAAATTAAATTATGAATTTTTTTTGTATTATTTTTTTAACAAATAAAACCCAATCAAATAAAAAATATTTAAAAAATAAGAGAATAGTATTATTAAATAAAACCTGATGAGTTAACAACATGATTTTTTCTCTTTGCCTTTTTGGAAGTTAACTGTATTTGAATTTTTTGGTTTTCCAAATTTTTTCAATCTATTTGTAAATGAAGAATAGTTAAAGATAAAAAAAAAATTAAAAAGTTAATGAATATTTTACAAAAAAAAAATTTATAATTTTAATATTGAATTGGTTCAAAATAACGAAATTAAACTCTTTTTCAGTCAAAGGTTCCCAGTTTTATTGAAGAAATAGAACATATTCTATGAGTTTAATTCAGTATTCTTCTCCAAAATATATTTTCAATTTTTAAATCTGATCATTTTTTCGAATTTAGTCAAATTTTTTATTTTTTGAATTTTACTTTTTTTTTTTTCTTTTCTTTCTTTTTCTTTTTTTTTTTTAAATTTTTCCTTCTTTTTCTTTTTTATTTTTCTTTTCTTCATAATTAAATTTGAAAAAAAAAAAAAAATCCTTTGAAATTCCAAATTAACATAAAGAAAATTGTGGATTTGTATTTTCTTTTAAAATTCAAACACTTTTAATTAAAAAATCTTCTTGTGAATAATTTTGATTTTCCTTAAGAAATTGAGAAATTTTGCACGAGACCTTCAAATGAAAGTGTCCAAAAAATTTTTTTAACATTTTTTTTTTTTGAAATTAAAATTGGTTTGTTCAGGTATTTCTTTTATGAATCTCAATTCTAATCCGAAGTTTATTATTTCTCTTATTTCTAAACAATCGTAGTTTGGTTGGATTCTTAAAAAAAAAAAAAAAGAATTTTTCATTTTTGGCTTAGCTTTGAGTGAAATGGAGTTTATATTTATTTCAATTTTTTAAAAAAATGAAAAATTCAAAATAATAATAGAGATGTTGGTATTTAAACATTATAGAGGAAATGTATTTTGCTTCATCTTCTTATGAATTTATTATTAATATCATCAAATCAAGAACTTTACATTTAAATGATAATATATAAATATTGATAATATTTAATTCAAATAATTTACCAAACTAATTTTTTTCTTGTTTACTCGTTATGTGAATAATTTTTATTGGGTTTTTTATTTTTAAAAATTAAATTTTTAATAGATATTTTTTTACTTGAAGAAAATCTAAAATTTTCCATTTTTTTTAAATTATGGCCCATTTTTTCTCATCAAAATATATGTAAATACCATTTATTTAAATTGTCTATTAAGTTTGGTAAATGAATTTGTGCTTGTTGGTATCTTTGGTTTCTTGTTTTTATCGTTTGTAATTTTTGTTATTAGTGTTGAGATCTACATTAATGAAATAAATCAAGTAAAATTGTTTTTCAATAAAAAAAAAGTACACAAAATTCGAAAAAAAATTTTTTTTTATTGATACAGCTGTTTTAATAAAGCGCGTACTAAAAGATTTATAAGTGGTATTTAAAACGGTCTTAATTTACCTGTTTTAGCAATTTGCAGTAAAACTTGAAAAAAATTTTAGTATTCACTTTATTAAAACAGTTATAGTAGAGGATGGTGGAAGTTGTTCATTTTCATTGTTTTCAGATTTTTTTTTATTGTAAAAAAATTTGATTATGATGGAATAATGAATTCAAATGAATGATTTTGAGTTTAATAAATAGTATCCTTCAATTAAAAAACTTTTTAGTTTCGTTTTGTAGGATGTTTTTCATGCACTTGCCTTTCTATATTATTTTATCATTTCACTCTATAAATATGCCAAAAATAAATAAATATTTTCAATAATTTTCAATAAAAATTTTGCAAAACTTGATCTTTCTTGAACTAGATTACATCTGATAAATATAACTTAATATTTATCAATTCGGATAAATTATCCTTTGACATTTATTTTTTTTAAAAAGATTTAGTAAGAAGAAAAAAATACTTGTTTTTTTTTTAAAAAATAAAATCTTAGTTTTTATTGATGCTTTATTGTTTTATTTGATTCGCAAATCTAAAGAGAATTTGTAATTTTTTATTTTTATTTTAATTGCTTTATTTTTCAGATTTCTTAGATTTTCAAAAAAGATTAATTGTAAAAATTTTATTTCGATGAAGTTACTAATCTTAATTTTATCTTTTTTTCCTTTCATTAAATTATTTTCAAAATTACAAAATTATCGTTGGTTATTAGTGAACAAACTCTTTAGCTAAACAAAAAAAAAAAAAAAAAAAAGTAGTTTTGCTTTCAAAAATGGATTTTTTCGAAATATAATAATGAATTATGGTGCATGATGAAAATTTTTGTTGAGAAATTGAAATTATTTTGAAATTGTCACAAAATTAAAATTTTTGAAATAATTTTAAAGTTAGTAAAAATCAAATTTGTAGAATTTAAACTTTGTAAAATTATCGTTTTTGGTGATGTTTACTTTGAAAAAGTAAAAATTTAAAAGAGTTTAAATTAATTGATATTTTTGTAAATAAACTCAAGATTTTTATTTGTAAACTTTTAAATAGTATTTCAAAATTTTTTTTTTTTTTATCAGAACTCTAAAGCAATTAATTTACTTGAAACTTTTTTGTTTTATCTTTTTTTAAATTATCAGGTTTTTATATGCTTTAGAATATTTTAAAAGTGAATTATGAATAAGATTTTATAATTAGTTCTTCTTGAATACAAAAGAATATTTTTTTTTTTTTCTTTTTATTGTTCCAAGATCTCTTCGTTATTTTAACTCCTTTCAAAGCTTTTAAAAACAAAAATTAAAGATCAGTATTATTTGTCGGAATGTTATTTTGAAAATTAGATGTTATAGATTATCTTTGTTTTATTCATTTAGAGCAAATTAATTGGGATATTTGAAAGATTCAAAAGCTAAATGAAAAGAGAATGATCTGATTTCATCAAGAATTAAATTCTTTTTATTTTGAAGGAAAGAAAATAAGAATTGAAATCTCACAATAAACTAGAGCAATCAAAAGTACTCTGATTCAAATCAATATGGTATTTGAATTCTAAATAGGATAAAATTTTTCTCTGATTTTTTTAAATATTCTCTATATTAAGAATTCCTACATTTAAAAATCAAACCAAATTATTTTTTAACTTTCTTTAGGAGTTTATTCAATAAAAATGAGATAGTTAAATTAAAATTATTTATTTCTTTGAAAATTATTGCTACCAATTTGAGAAAATGAGGCGAAAATCGTTTTTCCTCTAAAATTCAAATATCAACAACACCAAAAAGCACTGCAAATGTTTATAAAAATCAGATTTTACTGTTTTTGCTGGATAAATTTGAAACAAAATATTTTATTTTTCAAATTTGGAAACAAAAAAGATTTCAAATTCTTTCTTATTTTTTAAGTGATAACTGGAAATTTTAACAATATTTGAAAAAAAACAGATTTTTAGGTGAAATTTTGAATTACAACAAAGAAGAAATGAAAAACAAAAAAAAAAAAAAAAAATCAAAAATGAAAATTACTTTTCGTATGATGAATTCATTAATTTATTAAATGCTGAGTCAACGTTTGCACCTGATTTTGCACTTACTTCAAAATATTGACAATTATTTTTTTTCGCCAAATTCTATAAATTTAAATATATTTAATAAAAAACCAAGAATAATAAGGTTGTAATTAAAATTTGTAAGCAATAAAAAAAGATTTTAATTTCAAACACTAAATTAATTTGAATCAAAAATAGATTTGTTTCAGTTTATTTATATTTTTGTATCAAGAAAAAGGTATTATTTGATGAAAGTTTGAGAGTTTTTATTATTTTATTTCTTAAAAATTAAAAAAAAAATGTTCAATCATAGAAGGAATATATACTTTAAAAATTATGTATGAAAATTTAATTACAAATTATTTAAAATTTCTTTGTCTCAAAAAAATACCATTTTTAGAGATACATTCTGAATATATATATATATATATATATATATATATATATATATTGTCAAGATGATTGCTATTTATCGTTTTATTCAATTATCCTGGAATAAGACAAAAACATAAATCTAGATCTTTCAATAAGAAAAAGTATTAAATCAAAAGAATTGTTTTTTCAAAACAGACAAAAAAAAATATTTTATCAATTTTTTTCCCCAAATTAAGGTTAATTTAAAAAACTAAACTAAATTCCAAAAATTTGGACACGGTTTAAACAGTTGGAAAGAATAACTTTATCGCCCTTTACATTCAATTTGGAAATAAATTTTGATTTTACAAATTATTTCATTTTTTGCCTTTTTTGTTTTGTTTTCATTTCCTTTTTTCCAGTTACGTAATCTTTTTGGTTAGATCTGGAAATTTTTTTTCAATGGTTGATAGAAGGTTAGTGTTGATTTTGTGTAAATTGAAAAAATCATATACAATTGATAAATGGTATCTTATCATTTGATCGATCAACAATTGTTGGTGAAATTTTAACAAATTCACCAATACAATTTTTGTTCAGCTGGTTTCATTATTTTGGACACACCAATTTTGATTTTTTCGTTATGTATTTTTTTCTTTTATTTGGATGGAAATGATTACTTTTTAAAACATTAATACTGAGTAACTTAAATGTGGTTTTATATTAGGTTTGGAAAAATACAATTAATTGAGGAGTTTTTTTTGCCTATTTTTGAATTTGGGTGTGTCCAAATTTTTGGAATGGGGTTTAGTTATTTTTATAAAATTAAAGTTTATCGTTTATAAAAAAGCAACACAAAGCTAAATATAAACTTTCTAATTTTCCATAAGCTCAGGGATGTATTACATTAAAAAGAAGAGAAAATTGCTAAATTTTTATAAAATAAAATAACTAAATTTTAAATTTTACTAATATATATTTTTTTCAATAGGATCAGGTGTGGAAAGTAGTAAATTCAATATAAGCGACTTAGAAGCCCTTGAAGATCATTTTTTCAAAAAATGAAATTTTCTGTGATTTCATTAATAATCTTTTTCAAGAATAATTTAATTTCAATTATTTTTTTTTTTCTTAGTTAAACAGCGTATATAAATTTATTATGAAAAGCATTTAAACTGAAAGATATTTTTAGAATATTATTATTTTTCACAATAAAGATTAAAATTTTTGAGCTTTGTAAAATTTTTAAATTAAAATGCCTTATGAAAAAAATAAAGTGGCAATACTTTTGAAATTTCATTTCTTGTTTTTCTTTTTTCTTTCTGATTGCAGAACAATTAAGAAAACCATTTTTTTAAAAAATGTTGTATACTCTTTAAAATTTTCGAAATACCTACTTGAATTTATAATAATTTGATTTTTATTTTCGTTATGAATCCTATATTTCTTTTCTTAAGCAAATTCATTTTTCTTCTTTTTCTTTTTTTTTTTTTTAATTCAAAAGAATTGAGTAAAATTTTTGATTTTTCTCCATTCCTTTAAATTCTGGAAAACCTAACGGTGTTTTTTTTTTTGATTTTAGAAACGAAACGAAAATTTTTGAAATTTTCTTTTCATTTTTAAATTAAAAAAAACCTAACAATTATAAGAGAAAATTAATTTTCTCCCTTCAAAAAGAAAAAAAAATAATTTGATTTGTTCAAAGTTACAGCCATTATGGAAAACATTTTCTTTTTGAAATGAAAAATAAAAAAAAATTTGTATTTATTTCTGAGTCACATATTCCAATTAAAAACAAACCAACATTCGATGTAAAATAAATTTCAAAAAATCAACAAATATAAAGCTAGTTCATTTTTTTTTTAGGAAAAAGCACAAAAGAGTAACACTCAATTTCCAAGTTAAATTGTTTATACTTTGAATTTTAAATCCAGGTATATCAATTTTCAAATGTAGTAATTAAGTCCATTTTTGAGATCCAATTGACGATATTTTTTTCATTTTTTTCGAGTTTTCATTTGAGTCAACTTGAACGATAAAATATAAAAGGATCACTTGTTTGTCAAATATAACAGATTACAGAACAACTACAAATTGGGCCAAAACGAATTAAATCAATTTTGAACTGAAAAAAAACAATTCGCTTCAAATTTGAGAAATTTAAGCATTTGGAAATATAAAATAAGAAAGGGATTATTTTTTTGTGCTTGGAAAACTTTGAATTTTTTGTAATCGAAGATCCTTTTAAACTTTTTTCCTGAATTGAATTATTTCTCAGTAAAGATCTTAATTTTTTTTTTTGAAATGAATTTTTTGTCAATGAGACTTTGTGAAATTTTTTTTTAATATTTGAATTTTCGAGTTTTGAAAATCCTATTAATCTCTACGATTATTTCTTTTGAATTTTGTCAACCAAAAGAAGTTCACCTTCACAATATCATTTTTAGAGAGTAAACCGCTCCTCGAGTATGGAGAAAATCCACAGTAGTGACTAGACCCTTAACCATTTAAAGATGTGCAAAATATGATGAAAAATCCCTTTTTCTATTTCTTAATTTAATATTTCTCTAATCACAATTTTTGTAATTTGGTTCGACTGCAGTTTTTTTGAATACTTGTAATTTTGTAAGGGTTCAAAAAAAAAAAAAAAAATAACTCTTGGTTGAAGGAGAAATTATCAGTATATTGTCAATTGCAAAATAAAATGATCAAAATTATCATTCAGCTTTATGAACAAATCACAAACTTTTAATTAAAATAAATCAAAGTCTACAATTCTAAAAGGAAATTATGAATTTAAGCTTATTTTAAATATTAAAATTTTGAAATGGTTACATGATTTATAAAATCTTTTTTTTGGGAAAGCTGTATGAAAATTTTGTTACATTTATTTTTCAACAATTAACAATTGCTCTTGGAAATAATTAGTTGTCTGTTTTATGTTGTAGTTTTTTTTTTTTTTTTTCAAAGAAAATCACTCCCTTTTTTTTAAATCTAGTTTGAAAAAAGAGTTTTTAAATAATGGAGAATATAGTTCAATTTAAGTCAACCAACTGTTTTAGAGATACCGTTTTAAAATTTTTTTGTTCCTCTTTTTTAAAAGGGGTGTGCTGTAATTGAAATGTATTTAAACGAAAAACCAAAACAAAAATGATAAAGATCAAAATATAAAATTTGGTTCTGAAAATTGAAAATTGAAAAAAGAATTACCTCTCCTTGTTCTTTTGTAATTACTCTTTCGTCTTCTAAATCAACTTTGTTTCCAAGCAAAACTGTAGAAATATATTCTGGTGAGTTTTTTTTAATTTCTTCAAACCAGACATTAACTTGGTTAAAACTTTCTTCATTTGTAACATCGTAAACAACAGCTACCCCCTGTGCGTTTCGGTAATAATTACTTGTGATGGTTCTAAATTTTTCTTGACCAGCTTTATTGTTTTTTTTTTTTTTTGGTTTGGTTTGTTTTTTTTTTTTATTTTTGGTTTGGGTTGAGAATTACAGAAACAAGAATTGAAATTAATATTCATTCAGTACACACATTGTTTATTGTAAAAAAAATTTTTAAGTTAAAAATTTAATATTTTATTCCCATATTTTTAAAAGAAATATGAACAAAGAAAAACGGATTAAATAATGTAAAATTGTATTTAATCAGATCAACTGGAAACTGTTTTTGTTTGTTTTTCAAAAGAATTTTTGGTAATACCTGTATCCCACTATGTGATTTAAAAATAAAAAAGGTATCAAAAAATAACAAGAGAAGGAATTGAAAATTTGAGAAATTAAAAGAAAAAAGGTTTTTTTTTTTATAATCTTGTGAACAAAAAAGAATAAAATAAAAATAAAAAAAAATTTTTTTACTATTTGCACTTTTACTGTTTCTCCATCAAAATCACGTTCCATATTTCTAAAATCAACACCTACTGTGGAAATTACATCAAAAGAAAATTCATGATCGCAAAACATTTTTAATAAGCATGATTTGCCAACTTGACTATTTCCTTTTTTTTTTTTTTTTATAAAGAATCAAAAAGGTTTTGTTCAATGATAATAAATTCGTAAAGGTTAAAAATATTAATTAGGAAAGAAGGTATTAAAGTTTAGTTTATAACAAATTCACAAATAGAATATTAGGAAATTAGGATTTTTTTTTTTGGGTAGATTTTATGTTTTGTTTAATTGCCTTTTTTTTCTTTTTTTTTTAATGTTTTTGTTTGAATGAATTTAAGAATGATAATAATCAACAAACCAATTAGGAGCATTTTAAGTAATGGCTTTGTGGTTTTTTCTTTTTGTGTCATTTAAAGAAAATAAAATTTGGGCTCTAAAAGAGAAAAAATAAAATTTTAGAAATGTTTGAATATTGAAGAGAAAGAGCTTTTCATTTTTAACCTTTTACTTTTCGGTCTTTAAACATAATTAGTCTATTTTTTACAAAATATAAAACTGTCTCTTTGGTGAGAAATGTAACGGCAGTGCGTTGTACTGATAGTTGATATTTTTAAAAATAACTTTGAAAATATTATCACTTCAATTTTTTTTCTTTTCAATTTTGTATTCTGAAACCTTTTAAATTACTTTTATCTCGACAACACGAAACATTGGCTTGAAGTAATGAGAAGCTAATAGATCTTGTTCAAATTTAGGTTATTATGTGTTTCCGTTCTTTCTTGTGTACTTACCAAATTCGAAATTTGCCTTGTAAAGGTTGAAAATTAAAAAGTCTCTGATGAAAGCCCACTCCATTTTTATTCAAGTTTACTTGGGTTGACAGTAAGGAAATCAATATTCTTCAAAATCGTCAAGAGGGAATTATTCAAGAGGAAACTAAAATCGTTTTCCGATTTGCCTTGTTTTGTTCAAAAATTTCGAAAAGTTTTTTTGATCAATAAATGTTTTAATTAAACGACAACCTAAAAAAAAAGATTAGTATTGTGATTTACCTTTAACAAATAATCGATTAAATGTTTTTTTATTGTCCTATAAGAATTGTATTCCAACCCACAAGGAGTACAAAATACCCACAGCACTTATAACTCTTTTTTAAAAAGACGTTTCAAATTTAAATGTTGATGTTGTCACTATATTTGAAAAAGTCAAATGAAAATATGATTACATTTTTTTCCATATATTATTGAAATACATGTATTTTCCTTTTCTTTATGGACTACTTAAACAATCAAAGAGACTGATAAGGGTATTTATTTGAAGCAAATGTTTTCGATATAAACATGTTTTTACAGAGAATTAAATACTACTGATGTTCCGAACCTAAACTAGTGTTTCAAATTTAGCCATCCTTTTTTCTTCTTCTTTATCAATCAATATCCAAATCACGATCCTAAAGTATACCAAACATAAAACCAATTTAGAAGGTAGATCCCTTGATAATATTAGTAAAATTGTTGTTTCCTTGAAATTTCTAAATAATTGTTGGGAGATAAAGGTTGAAGAGAAAAATAGTTGGACAGCAATTTCAATTGGGAACATTACTGAAAATGATTTTTAATTTCTTTTGGTTGTGAAATAACTAAAGAAAATAACAATAATCTACTTATTAGAATAACGGTTAACGTAATTCTACTTTTTCAAAACCTTATCTCTTTTGATCTAAAGCAAGTTTAAAAATTACCATTTTCATAATTAATAGCAAACTTTACTAAAACTTGGGTATTTGTTAAAATAGCTTGATCTACTTTAGTTATCAACCATTCAAATGAGAATTCTAAACAAAGTACCGATTAATGAACTTGTAACACATTTAAACCTGGATTTATATAAAAGTCAATTAGTTATCAATAGGATTTGATTTTCAATTTTCAATAATGCACCCAATTAAAAATGGTGTCCAACTATTTTTCTGTGTCCAACATTTTTCTCACAACAGTTAGATGAATTTTTGTTTTTTCAATATAGAACAATTAAAATAATTAATTGTTCATTTCCAGATTTTTTTATTTAAATCTAGAAATTTAAGAAACTTAATTCATATTTGTGTCTTGTTTATTCTAAGTTTCTTTGATCATGTAAAGCATAGGTCTTCTAGAAAAAAAATGGACACTCGACTTTTATATTGAAACACGGAGTTTCTTAAATATGTATAAGTAATTTTAGTATTAGAATGTTAAATGATAAAATCCTGGAATACAATTGAAAGAGTTCGTGGTTAGCCCCTTTTCTTATCTTAATAATAAAAAAAAACAGTTAAGTGATGAAAAATCGTTTATTTATGATTTTAATCCTGAAAATTATTATTTTTTGATTTTTTTTTTTTTTTAGTTTGAAGGGAGGAAATGAATTTCTTCTTTCAGACGTTAGGTTTTATTTTGATTTTTATAATAAACAGAAAATTTAAAAGAGAATCATAATTTTCTTTATCGTTAGACATTGATAAGATAAATAATGAATCTTTATTTTGAATAATATCAAAGAAATTATTTTTGTTGATTTGAATTAAATCCTTAAACCAAATTATTCAATTTTCTAAATAGAATGTGCGTCGTTAGGTTTTTTTAATTTAAGAAATAAACATAAAATTAAATAAAATTTTCTCTTTATTCCAAAAGGTAAAAAAAACCTAATCACTACACGTTAGGTTTTCCAGAATTCGAAAATAATCGAATTAAATCAGATATTTTACTCTATTCTTAGAATTCTGTAAAACCACCTTTAGCTTTTTTTTAATTTGAGAAATAAAAAGAAAATTTTTGAAATTTTCTTTTAATTTCTCAAATTAAAAAAAAATATAGGTACTTGGCGGCACTTTACTGCACTCAACGATACTTCTCTTATTTCTAAAATTTTCTTTAGTGCTTTTACAGCCAGTTTAACTTTTAAGGTACAAACTTTCAAGGGAATTTAAGGTACAAAAAAATCTCAAATTAAAGCACATTTTTCGGAATTTTAATTTTCACAAATTATTTTACTAGAATTTGAATTTTGTTCCTTAATTTGAGATTTTTATTGTGCCTTAAATTTCGTAGAAAGTTTGTACCTTAAAAGTGAAACTGACTGTAATAAATAATCATAATTTTCCTCATCATTAACCAATGATAAAATAAATAATTAATCTTTATTTTGAATAATATCAAATATATTATGTGATTTAGATCTCAAAAATATTACATCATTTTTTTATTTTTTTTAATATTTTTTCTCGTTAAAAATAACAAATTAAATGTTCTTTAATTGTTTATTATTTTTTGTTTATTTGGATTAATTCTTTAATCCAATTTTTTTGTTTTTTTTCACTGAACGAAAATTATTACTTTTCAAATTTGTCAAATTTCCAAATTGGTTATATTCGAAATTTTTTGAAAATAGTCAATTCTATTGGAATCAATTGGCTTAAAGTATTTAGAACCTCCTTTACTGTTAAGTTTAAAAAACCACTTGTTGGATAGTTTAGAGTCTTTATGGGTATGTTACTGTATGTTAGTTTAGGTTCAAGTGTGATAATGTGGTTTGGGTGTTATATTAAGATATTTTTATTAGACATTTTCCACTTAGCTTTTGTTGCTAAAATTGGGTCTTGAATAATTTTTTTTTTAATTTTTCGTATTGAAGATTTCAACATTTTGGATTTTCTTCAATTTAAGTAATAGAATACTAATAATCACAAAATAATATTTTGGATTTTTCCTCCCATAACATTTCTAACAATCAAAAATTTTTATATCTATGAAAGTAATCAAGAAACTCTTCAAAAACACAAAAAAAAATTCAATTTGAACCATTGTGACATTTGAACAAAAATTAAATTTAAAAATATACCTTTTTATACAACTGATTAGCTAAAAAAATTCATAATAAATTATTAAAAGTTTAGAAAAAAAATCATCAGTATATTTAAATTGAAAAATTAAGTAAAAATCTGATTTCCTATAATATTTGATTTACTTTTAATTCTATTTTACGAAATGAATTATTTTTTTTTAAAATTTTGGTAATTTTTTTTTGGGTAAATAAGAGAGGTCAATAACTCCTCCCTTAAATAAAAAAAAAAAAATATTTTGGTAATTTTTTCTTGCTTTGAAAAGTTTGTTTTGAAATTTTTTTAGAATTGCTCCAAAAAATAATCTTTTCTTTAAAGAAAAAAGAAATCTTATTACCTATATAGGATGTATAAAAAAATCACCATTTTAAAAAATAAAAATTATAAGTTTTGAAATATTTGAGTTTAAAAAAATAAATATTTCAACATAATTACGATTACTATTTTGAACTTGAAAACATATATAGGTTCTTCATACGTCTCATTTTTTTAATAAAATTTCTCTTTTCTAAAAATAAAAAAAATACAAACAATTAAATTAAAAAACCTTTAAAATTCAACGTATTGATTTTTAAAAAACATATTGTTAATAATTTATTATTTCAAAATAATAATCAAAAACACAAGTTATTTATTTCAGAGCATTTCCACGAACCCAAAGATTAAAAATAGTAATTATTTTTACTATTATTTATCAAAATTTAAATAAACTATTTTTCAAAAATTTTGACTCACTTTATAATGTTAATGGGAGTTGTTTTGAGGGTTTATTCCAGAATCTTAACAAAAAAATATTTTCAAATTTTTGTATCAGAATCATTTTTTCTAATTTTTTATTTTTTGTTTTGCTTTTTCAAATTTTTCTTTTTCTTTTGTTTTTCTTTTTCTTTTTCTTTTTTTTTTTTTTTTTTTTTGAAAAATTTTTCTTTTTCTTTTTTTTATGTTTTGTTTTTTTCTTTTTCTTTTTTTTTCTTTTTGATATTTTTGTTTTTCTTTTAAAAGATAAAGTGGAAAAAAAAAGATCGAGTAAAAGAAAAATTATCACTATGAAAATTGTGACTATGTAATGTCTTGAAAATGAATTTTTTTATTTATAAAAAATCTTTTTGTTCAACTTTTTTTGAGTGAAAGTTCAGTAATGAAAAATCCTTAATGCTCATTTTAAAAATTGTGACTCACTTTTTTTTCGTTTTTGGAATTATTTTTTTTTTTTTAAATTTTTAATATATCAGGCTTTTATACATTTAGAATGACTTAAAAATGAATTATCAATCAGATTTAGTTATTAATTGTTCTTGAATACTTTTGAATAATTATTTTTTTTCGATTATTATTAAAAGTGGAATGAATTTTTGAAAAAGAGTTTATTTTCTCTCAATAAAATTAATTATAATAAATAATTTAAATATAAAAAAATAATAAATATTCTCAAAAAAAAAACTTTTTATAATTATTAAAGTTTGTTAAATATTCCAATATTTTTTTATTAAATCTCTTTTAATCTTTTAAATTTCAAGGAAATGTGTAAATTCTTGAAAATAAAAAAAAGATTTTTTTTCTGATATTTGATATAAACCAAATTTCGAAATTATGGGCAAACTTGATTATTATTATTTTTTTCTTGTCTCAATTATCTTTCAAAAAATAAAATGATTACACTATATTTTTATTTGTTAATCCCTATTAATTGTTATCTCTCAACACTTTAGTAAAATACATATTTATTCAAAAAAAAAAATAAATAAAACAATTTTTTTTCTAATGAAAAATCTGCCCCTATTTTTGAAATTTAGCTTGTATGTAATTTTAGTATATTTAACAATCTACTAGCCTTTCCCAATTTGTATGTATATTAATTTAAATGATTTGATTTTCGGTTTGAATACAGTTATTGATGTTTTCCCTGAAGGTTTATCTGGAGATTGGTTAATTTTGAGTTATCTTCAAAATTTCCGGAATTTTTTCTCTATCGAAAAGACCCCACTTTATCTTGTTAGATATTCATTTGATCCAAGTTATTTTTTTTTCTTCATCTCTTCTATTTCTATATTTTCACCAAACAAAGTTTTCTCTTTTTCCATTTTGAAATCTTGGGATAGTTTTTTTAACAAGAGTAATTTTATTTTTTTAATTAAATTATCTCTCCTTCTGAGAATCATATTTAATGCAGGATCTGTAAAGTTTTCCATTTGAGTTTTTCTGTGTTGGGGGTTTGTTTTCACCTTTGATAATTGTTTTCAATTTTATTCTTACTCCAAATCCTATTTTATTTATATCATTCTGGTCAAAGATGAAAATGTTTAGTCCATATAACACTTGAGGTAAGAAGAATGTTTTAAATAATTGGATTCCAGGTACATTTAATATAATTTTATTTACAGACACAAAAAAAATTATTTCTTTTAATAACTCAAAAAAAAACCTAAATAATATAAATTAATCAAAAAAAACATAAATAATGTAAATTAATCAAAAAAAAGCACAAATAATGTAAATTAATCAAAAAATAATAAAAATCAAAATAAAAAGTGATTGTTAAAATTTATTTGAAAAGAGAATTTCAAATTTTCCATTTTAATATTCTTCCATTTTGATCACCAGAAAACAAAGATTTAATTTTCTTTGATAATGACAATGACAAAATTGGAGAATTACTATTTGTTTTTAATTTCGTAATTAGTTTCAAATTCAAAGTATCATAAACTAAAATATTACCGGATTGCATTCCTAAAAATATTAAATTTTTTTCGATACCATATTCTGCGACTGAAAAAAGCGCTGATCTTACGATTCCCTTAGTGTTGAAATTCAGGCTTTGTTGTTTTATTAAGAATCCATTAATGCTAAACAAATAAATAGTATTTTTTTTTTGGTTTGAGGTATAAACCAAAATTTCACCAGTAATTTTCGAAATGGCAATTAGCAAAGGCGAATCTGGCAATGGGCCAAAGTTTGTTATACATTTAAAGGTATTCAAATCCCAAATGATACATGTGTTATCCTGTGATCCTGTAACAAAAAAATTGAATTCTTCAGAAATGGACATTGAAATAATTTTTTTGTTATGGCCATATAGCCTTTCCTTCACAATTAAATTTTGAATAAGATTTTGTTTATAATTAATAATCATCTTCCATATGATTACATAGCAACTTTCACCAGCTGTTAATAGGATTTCTTGGTTTTTCAGAATTTCATAGCAATGAATATTTTCTTGGTATGGTATATTTTTCACAAAGGTAATTATATTACCACCACCACCACCGCTGCTGCTGCTGCTGCCTCCGCCACCACTACTACCACCATTAACTTTTATACATTTCATTAGCCGATTGACAGAATCCCATTCAAAATAATTTGATTTACATTGTGGAATATTTTTTTGGTTTTTTCCCAGATTTAAAGGCGTTTGTCTAGATTTTGGCTGGTATAGAAAATAAATTGGAATCGAGCATTGTTGAAAAATTGAAAATTCTAAATTTTCAGGATCTTTATATACATTATAGTTCTTTTGATTATTAATTTTTTTTATTTTATTTTTTTTTTTCTCTTCTTGCGCCTTTTTTTTCGATTTATCCGCAAAATTAATAATTACAAAATCATCATATATTTCATTAATAATTTTTTTCTTCATCTTCTTTCTAACATTCTTAATTTTTTGTTGAGTATTATTAATAGTAACATTTTTTTGAGGGTGGGGGGTTTTAAACAATTGCTTTGGTAATACACCAAGCATTTGGCTGTTTTTTTTTATAAATTTTTTTTTTTCAGTTATATTCTTAATATTATTGGCGATCGTAATTAATTTTTTTTTTGAAATGTTAGGATGATTTAAATTCAATGCCTTTATTGCCTCTTCGCCGTTTTGCTTATATCCAAAAATTAAATTGATCCAATGGTGCAAATTTCTACTTACATATTCAGATTCCAAGGCCTCCAAATGCTTTTTAATAAACAATCTCTGATCATTTTTTTTCACCCATAATGGTAATTGTATATCATTGTTTAAACCCTTAAAACCATAATTATTTATATTAATTAAAAATTCTGGTAGATAATAAAATTCTGGAATGAATTCTTGAAAATTTAAATGATTAATTTTGTTCTGAATATTTTGTTCATTTTCCAAAAAAAATTGTTTTTTATTATAAATTATATTGCCCGTGTTGATATTATATTGGTAATTGTCATTACCTTCAATTTCAATATTTGGATTCTTGCCATCTTTATGATTCCCATTCTTCTTCTTCTTCTGAGTATTATTATGTTTATTATCCACCATCGCATTACTTTTATGAATGCCATCGGTTGTTTCTTGAAGATAATTTAAAGTGAAAGGGTTTAATTCCTTTAAATAATATAAAATTTGATAATAATTTAAATAATATTGATTATGATGAAAGGGTTCTTTATTTAACTTTATTAATTTATTATAATGCTTTACAATTTTTTCGGCATTGCTTTTACTTTGGCAATTTATTGGCTTTGATAAATCTCTATAATTATTGTTATCATTGAAATCAAAGGGCTTCATTGAAAAGTTATTTAAAATTTGTGGGAAAATGGGATATTGGCTCAAATCATTATAACTTCGACCAGCAAAGGTATTTAGGATCATTAAATATTGGAAATTAGAAATCTCATAATTTTTCCATTGGTTAGTAAATTTGATTATATAATTATTTATTTTTTTTTTATTTAATTTGAAATATTTAATTTTTGAAGACAAATTTTTTAATATATTCAGAAAATTCTCTCGAATTGTTTTTTCATTAAAAGAAAAAAAATAAGTTTTGCCATTGTTCAAAAAAATTTCTAAACTATTATTCTGATAATTATATTTTCTTTGGTGTACTTTTTTAATTAGATTATATTTAATTTGATTATGCTTTCTCTTTAATAATTGATAATTTTCTTCAAAGAAATGTAAAAATTTATTACCAAATAATAATCTTCCATTTGTTTCTTTAAAGACTTTTATTCTTACACATGCAATAACTGGGTGCTTTAAATTTGATAAATTAATTACTTGTTTCAAATAATCAATATCATTTAATTTTGGATCTGGATATCTTAGTAATAACGGTAAAAAGGATTTTGAAGTTATTTGCCCTTTTTTTTCTTTTTTCTTGCTATTATTGAAATCACCATCGCGCCGCTTATTCTTATTAACACCTTTAGTGTTCTTACTCTTATGCGATCTTTCAATTTCCTTTATTTTTCCAAGTTCTCTGTTTTTTTCGATTTCTCTTCTTTTGTCTATATGTTTCATTCGTTTTTTTTCACGTTCCCTTTCTTTAAATAATTTATAATTAATTTTATATTTTTGAAGTTCTTTCTTTGAAAAAAAAAGATTTTTTTTCAATCTTTTCCGAACTCTATTCGGTCCTTCATTATTATCAATTGAATAAAGTGAAATTTTTGGTTTTTCATACCATACAGTAAATTCCTGTGTTACCCTTTTGACACATTTATCCCATAAATGATTAATTTGATTTTTTTTGGTTCCAATTTTTTTTAAAAAATTATCATTTTTTTTTTCATTTTCTAATTTTTTTTTGATTATTAATTCCATCATTAATTTTTTTAATAATTGCAATTGTTTATTTTTTTTATTAATTTTATTTTCAATTAATTTGGAAATATTATCAGCAAACTCAATAATATCCAAATATTCTTTATTTTTCCATGTTTCATAATGTTTGATTGTTTCTTTTTTCAAAATTTCGATTTTTTTTAGCTGTGGAACATCATTGTCCAATAAGATTTCTGATTTTTTGTTAAATAATCGCACAATAAGCTTTTGTTTACTAGTACAATATTTGAAAAGATATTTTGTTTTATTTAATATATTTTCGTTTTTGGTATTAGTCATTAAATCAGTAATTACGTTTATCAAAATATACGAAAACTTTCGATGTTTTAATACATGATATAAAAATATTTCATTACCAACAAGTGTATTTAAAGCCAAATTTTCCAAACTTTCAGAATTAGATAAGGTTAAATAAAATAGAATAATTCTAGATAAAACATTTGAAATAAAATTAAAAAAATGATTTTTTTTTTTGTCTGTCCTATATAGAAATTGAAAATTATTTAAAAATGAAATAATTTTTTGACAAAATAATAAATCATTTAAATTTGGGAAATTATTATTATGATTGATATTATTATTATTATTATTGGTATTACTATTATTATCATCATCATCATCATCATCGTCATCGTCGTCATCATCATTATCATTATTATCATTATTATTATCATCATAGTCATCGTCGTCATTATTTTTATTATCATTATCGTCATAATCTTCATTCCCATTCATAGCCCCATTCACATTTTTATTTTTGATTTCATTTTGATCATCATTTTTTGAAATAATTTCTTGATCAAAAATTTCACAAGTTAATGACCAGTAATAAATTAAATTCATGATTATATTAAATAATTGTTTAAAATTGATATAAAAATAGTTTAAATTAATTTTCTTTTTGTTCTTATTTTCATTTGTTGATTTATTTTTTAATTTTTCCAAATGATAATTACAATTTTCAATTAAAATATTTTGAATGATCAGTCTGGATTCAAATAATGGCAAATATGCAATTTTTTTAATGTTAATAATAATTTCAATGATATTATTATTATTGGTAACATAATTATAATTATTATTTTGTAATGAAATAATTTTTAAAAATTCTAAACATTTATTAATAATGATGTTATTGTTGATTTCTTTATTAATCAAATATTCATAAGAAATAATTTCACAAAGATCCGAAATTAATATTGAAACGTTATATTTTTGGATTTTTCTTTCTTTATTAATTTCCTTTTTATTCTGCAATTTTAGATAATTCTCTTTGAATTTATCTAGAATGTATTGCTTTTGATATTTTCTATTATCCTTTAAAGTATAAATTAACATTAAAATAGTCGATAATTGTTTATATTTAATACCAATGTTAAATAATTTATCTAAAGTTTCAATATTTTGGGAATAATTTTTCAATTGGATACTTAATAAATAGAAACCATTAATTTTTAAAAAATTGTTAAAAAAGGTTTCAAGATTTAAAAATTTATCAAATAAATTAAATATTGAATTACGAACTATTAAATTATTATTATTAATCAGAGGTAATAACATTTGTGGTTTTAAATTTTTAATAAAATTTTTAACAAAATTTCGAAAATAATTTTGAGTAACAAATTTTGATAAAAAATTTATTAATATTATTCTAAAGTAAGTTATTAGTTTGTTATTCCCATTAATATTAACATCACGTCCTTTATCATTGTCAATATCAAGAGTACCACCACCACCACCAACACTGCCATTATCGTTATCCTTATCATTATCGTCATCATTATAATTCTTATTTATATTTTTAATACCATTTTTGCTATACATATTCTTACTCCGATTAATATTAAAATTATTCATTCCATGATTAATATTTTCATTGTTTTTATCCACTAATACAATTAAAGGGAATTGCAATAATTTTTTCATTTTAAAATAATTGATTTTAATAAATTTTTGATTTAAATTTTTAAATTTAGAATTTTTAATCTGTTTTCTTTTTAAATATTTATTATATTTTAAAAAATCATCATCATCATGGTATCCTTCGGTGTTGTCTTTGTCATTGTTGTTGTTGTAATCATCATTATTATTCACATTAACACTAGGATTGGGATGAGTATACACTAAGAAATTAATAATCGAATTCAATTCCTTGGTTGTATTTATGAAATTTTTTAATAAATTTTTAATTTCTTTTAATAATTTTATTGGAAAATTTTCATTATTTTGAAGTAAAAAAATAATTTTTTTCAATAATTTCATTTTACCTAATTGCCTTAAATTCCATTTCTTTTCAGGGTTTCTGATCAATAGAATTTCATTTAATTTTTTAAACAATTTTAATTGTAATTGGTAATTACCCTTTTTCCAAATATCCCAATTTAAAATCAACTTATTAAAAGCGATGTGGTTTGAAATAATTAAAGCATCTTCAATATTATTTTTTTCATTTTTCATTCTTTCAGTAAACCTTCTGCAACTCAATTCAAAGCAAATATTTAATGTTTCAAAATTTATTTCCCATCCGTCTGTACTCAGCAATCTACTTAACATTAGATAGCCGCTGTCCTGTTTAAAATTCTTTGTGTTGATTGGCGAATTTTCTAAATAAGATTGTAAAAATCTTAAACTTTTTATTTGATATCGTGTAGGCCTTAATAAAGATTGTGCTAAAAAATACAGCATGGCATGGCTACCACCTAAATGAGAAATGTTTGTTTGCAAAGTTTGAGTAATTCTGATTTTTGGATCATTTTTAAATTTCATTAAGAAAATTTTATTATAATTGCTATAACCGCTATCATTATCAGTTTCCGATAAATCAAAGCTTTTATTATTTGTATTGATTTTTGTTTTGCTCGTAGATCTAGTGATCGTAGTTGTAGCTTTGGTTTCGCTGCTTGTGGTATTGGAATCTTTGTTATTATGGTTCTTATTAGAATTAATATTATTTATATTTTGATCTTTTTTCATTTTTTTATTTTTTGATTTCTTTAAATAAAACACTCTTTGCTTTTCAAAAGAAAAAAATAATGAAAAGTGTTTATTTAATTCGCTTAATGAAATCAATTTTTCATTTTTTAAATATTGTGGATTCAAAAATAATAACCTTATATAACCGGAATTCTTACCATAAATGAAATTTAGAATATTATCTTCTAAATTGGAATTGGAATCAAAAAATAAATTATAAGTAGGCCCTAACAGGTATAATAAGAAAATCAACCTTTCAGGTAATTGGGTTTTAAAAAAATAAGTGTTGCCCAAAAGCCAGTTTTGGTGATAAATGTGATTATTTATCGAACCGCCGAATGTAAGATCAATTGTTTTGTGGTTCTTAGTATCAAAATTTAAAGAATTGTTATTAGGCCTTTCGGAAACGAGCACGCCATTTAAATACAGGCATACCCTTTTATTAATAAACGAAATCACTAAATGGTACCAATTTTGTTTTTTAATTGTAATTACATCAAAAATGATCAATTCTGAAGGATTATTAAATTTTATTACAATTTCACCGTTAACCATTAATATGACCTTCAAAAACGATTTTTTATTTAAATGTTGTGAAAAAATATTTAATAAATTAATAGCGATGGGATTATTATTAATTTTTTTCATTTTCCCATTTTCTTCGTCGATTGGATCTTCGAAGGAATTGATATTAATCCACATCGAGACCGTAAATCCATTATTCTGCAAAAAGGATTTTTTTGGCAAATCATTGATGATTATTTTGCTACGTTTCCTTTTTTGGTAGTTGTTATAAGATTTCATTTCAATAAAGGTAATTGGCTCAATTTTGTTTTGTGTATTTAATTTTATTAAGGTGTCTAACAAATTCAATGAAAATTTATGTTTATTTATTAACTTTAGAAAGGTTTTTGTTTCTAACTCATTAATTTTATAATTACCAATCTTTTCTATTAATTTTAATAATATTTTTTGTAAAGGATGATCATTATTTATAAAAATTGTTTTAAATTTGACCAAAATATTTTGAATTAAATTAATGGAACTAATTTTTTCTTTATTTTCTAAATTGTTTTTTATGAGGTTAATAATGTTTTTAATTACGTTGATAAAAGTTTCCATATTTTTCCCATTCCCACCATCACCTTTGTTTGCTAATAATTCGCCAATAACCATTAAAATCAATAATAATACTCTAGGGTATTGTATATTTTTTCTATAATTGAGGTTTTTTATCTCTTTATCATTTACTATCGAAAAACTTTTCCCACAGAAATATAATTCCAAGGGGGAGAATGGATAATTTAAGATATTGGGATTTTCATTTTTAATAATTTGTTTAAATTCTGAATTAAACTTTGATAAATAATTTATTGGCATTTGCCCCATAAACTGGTTATACCTTTTTTGAAAGTTTATATCTCGCTTCTTTCTATTGTTGAATATTCTTAACCATCCACCGCCATCAATAGATAAATTAATTAATGAATTGAATAATAAATCCGAATAATTTGATTCAAATAAGCCCATTTCAATCAATGGTTCTAAAAGAACTTCTTTATAAAATTTCATTTGTTCACTTAAAAAAATTTTGCTATTTATTGAATTATAAGATAAAATTGTTAAAGACCTTAAACAGGTATCAACAAATAAAAATAAATAATAATCAAATTCTTTTTTATTATTGAAATATTCATCATCTTTATTTTTTATATTTTGATTTTGCTCTTCATTTGTATTTTCATTTTTTCTATACATTGATATTTCATCATTTTCCTCATTTTCTATTTCTATTTCAATGCTGCTGCTGCTGTTGTTGTTGTTGTTGTTTTTTGTTGTTGTTGTTGTTGTTGTTGTTGTTGTTGTTGTTGTTGTTGTTGTTGTTGTTGTTGTTGTTGTTGTTGTTGTTGTTGTTCTTGTTCTTGTTCTTGTTCTTGTTTTTGTTTTTGTTGTTGTTAATGATATATTTTTTATTATATTTTTTATCATTTTTCTTATTATTATCATTATCCCTATCTATTTTGTTAATTAATAATAATTTTAATTTTTTTTTTTTAATAATTTTTGAAATATCATTAAAAATGGAAAATAACCAAGTAAAACAACCTGACTCATGAAAAATATTTTTATATTGTGGATTCAAATTAATTATTATGGAAAGTGATGTTAAAATATCTGTTCTGATTTTTAATATCTGTATATTTAAAGAAAACTTTTTTTTGCCAATATTTTGTAAAGTATTAAACAAATCATTAATAATTAAAGTTGCATTTTTTGAATCTAAAGAATTGCAAAATTTCATCAATAATTTCAAAACATTCCATCGAAGAGAATTATTCGACAATAACAAATATAATTTTTTTAAACCATTTTTCAAAAAGTAATTAAAATTAAATGTATTGTTCATCAAATATGGATAAATAAAATTAATTATTTTTTGATTAACCTTGAAATTTGTATTTGATTCCCCAAAGTCTCTGGGCGAATTGATATATTCTATTATAATATCACTTACTCCAGAATTATGAAAAATTTCACAGAATAATTTATTATCATTCATGAGCCTTCTCATAAATTTTATTATATTTAAAATTAATTGTGAATTTCGTGATATCAGCAAATTACAAAAGGCAATATAGTCCAATTTTAAATGTTGGTAATTGTTTAAAGACACCTTCCGAAACAATTCTAAAATCTCATGATGGAAATGATTACCAAAGGTTTCATAACTTTGAAATATTTTCCCAAAGACGTTTATTTTTTTTAAATAAATATATCTTGTTGGAAATTTTTCCAAAATCCTTTTTAAAAATGTTAAAAATAATGAAGATACAATTTCATGCGCTTCAAAATAATTTCTTAACTTTTTATTTAAGCATATTTTTACAAATGCTTGGAATGCATATTTATTTGGCCTATATCTATGTTTTTTTGGATTATTGTTGTTGTTGTTAGTGTTGTTGTTGTTGTTGTTATTGTTATCGTCGTTTTCGTTGTTGTTGTAATTATTATTATTGTTATTGTTATTGTTATTGTTTGGCAAAGTTGTTTCATTGTTGCGGTTTTTGCTGTTACAAACATTATTATTGTTTTTGGTGTTGCTATAGTCACTTAAATTATTAATTGGTAACTTTAGTTTTGGCTGAATTGAATAATTTGTAGTTGTTGTTTTTAAATTTACGATATTACCCAATTCGACAAATTCAATGATTAATTCTAAATATTTCGTAAAGTTAATCAATAATAAGCTTTGTGGATTTTTAGCCAAATTGATAGTCAATTTTTTACCTAGTTTGGACAAATAATAAAACCCCTTTTTGTTTATAAACTCTGTGATGATTAGTGGTTCGTTTATGATTAGGCATATTTTAAAAAATGATTTTAAAAAGTATAAATGATCGACCACTAATTGCAAATCATAATTATTTTTTGGATTAAAAAAATATATAAAAAATTCTACAATTCCTAAATTATGAATGTAGATTTGTGGGGTTTGTCCTATTCTAACTAAGTGAAGTAACAGTGTCCAAAAAAAATTGAAAAAGATTACATTGATTAATGGTTTTGATACATTTGGTTTTTTTAAAATGATCATTAATCTGGTTAAATTGCAAGTCAGTAACATTTCTTCAAATCCAATTCGGCTGTGAAGCAAATTTTTTAAGATTTTTAAAATACAAGAAAGTATCGAAATAAAATTTGAAATATTTATTTCTTTGTCTTGTTCTTTGTCTTTTGTTGTTTTTTGTTTCTGTTTTTCTTTTGTTTCCTTTGTTTTTTCTTTTTCTTTTTCTTTTTCTTTTTCTTTTTCTTTTTCTTTTTCATCTTCGTTTTCTTTTTCATCTTCGTTTTCATCTTCGTTTTCGTTTTCGTTTTCATTAAAACTTGAAAAGTCTTCAACATAAATACTTTCAAACGCGAAAATTTCTGATAACTTTGTTAATAGGATCGTTTCATGTCTTTTTTGAAAGTTTTTCGGGAATTTCTCAACTAGAAAAAATAAGAGTGAAATCAAAAAAGTTGAAACCCCATTTATTTGTTGGTTTTTTGGATCGTTTGTTAAAAATTCAAAAGTTTTAAATAATGAAATAATATTTGGTTTTTGTAATTTAGAAAAGAGTTTTTCTTTTTTTTTTTCTTTTTTCATACTTGCTTCAATATTTAATTTGTCCATCAGCAAATGAAATAATTGTTCAGTAAGAGGTCTTAAATTTGAAAAGTGTTCCAAGATCGGCAATGCAGGGATTGGGATTTGATCGATTAATTCATTTAATGATCCTGAAAAATTGAATAGCCATTTTTGTTTTTGAATCGAGCTTTCAATATTTGAATAATTCGACCAAGACGAGATCAGATTAAAAACACTAACAGTCATTTTGGTGACTCCTTTTGTCAGAAAACAAATCTACAGATAGATCAATTTTCAAAAAAAAATGTAAAAGTGGGATTTTAATGTTGAATTGTTTTTTATTTTGGAGACAAAAGAAGAAAAAAATGATAAATATTATTTTGTTTTTTACAACAAATAATCTCTGATTTTTCGTTAGATTGTGTTCTTTCAATCCTTACACACAATTTACAAACGTTTCAAAAACTTTACAACACTCTTTAAAATGGAAGAGTTGTAAAAGTAATAAAGTTCTGTAAAGAAGTCATGAGATTTTTTGTCTTGTGAAGGAGTTAGAAAAAATAAATTATTAACAACCGAATACATTGTTTATTATAAGTGGCTTTAAAACGGTTCTTGAACTAAAAAGTAAATATAATAAATTACTTGTTCAACATCTGTTTTCTATTTTTTATTTGGGTATTTATAGAATTTATAATATTAGACCCATTAAGGTTAACAATCCCTGAAATGGAAAAGAGGTAATCTTGTATTAGGTTTGAGGATATGTTATTTTGATTCTTAGTTGATCGATCTTTAACTTCTTATCAATTTTAAGAGTGGTTAAAAAGTGGGATAAAACAAAGAATTGTTTTTCTTCTTCCAAAAGCCGAATTTATGAGTGGAAGGCTAATAGGCTGGACTGGGTGTTAAGTTAAATATATTTTTGATTTTGGGGTTCTTAATTGAGATTTAGATTTATGTTTTGGTTTTATTAGGAGCTTTTAAATTTTTTTTTGTTTTTAGAAATTGAATAAAAAGGGAAATGAAATTTTACATTTGTCAACCTAAAAATCACAATTTTTTTTATGAATTTCCACCCGAAATATTAGTTTTACATTCCTAAATTTGGTTTTCCGAAAAAAAAACAAAAAATTCTTTTTTTTATCCCACTCTTGAACCAAGGTTAATATTGATAAGAAGTTGAAGATTGATCAGCTTTGAAACAGAATTACAAGTCCAAAAGCTAATACAAAATAATTTTTTTCCAGGTTTTGGGGATTGTAAACAATAAACAATGTCAAGTTTTTGCATTTTGAAAAAAAGGTATCATAATAGTATGCATTTTATAGAAAAAAAAATATTTAACTTTTGTTTAAAAAATGACTGGATAATTTCTTTTCGATTCACTTGTTAATACTACTTTATAATTAAACTTGGGCTTTGTTTTCCAATACTTTTTTTATCAAATAATTAATATGTTTACTCTAATTTGAGGATTTCATTCTATTTATATTGGTTTTTCTAATATATATATATAAAAATATATATTTGTTTTTATAATTAACCAAGGAAAACATCACACGGATAATACGAATATTTTTTTTACAAATAATATTGAATGGTGCTGTTTTTGCTGGGAATTATATTTGTATTGAGTTGGTGGTGTTAATGTATTTGAGTATTTTTTTTTTTTTTACGAAAATGAAAAAAAAATCAACCATATATTCATTGATTTTCTAATTAATTTGTTGATTTGAATTTGAAATAAAAAATAATAGTATTGATTAGAAAGAAAAAAAAAGGAGGGGGGGGGGTTGATTCAAGCCCTTGATGATTCACAGAGAAAGATTAATTTCATTAAAATAAAAAATCACTCCACATATACAATCTAAAAAGGGTTTTAATGTGGATGAAATAGAAAATATTCACTGGAAAAACATAACAAAAGAAGATATCTGGGGAAACTTACCGAGATTGGATTTCGTCAATCAAGGGTAAAGTATAATCTTTGCAAGAAAAAATAAAATGGAATTAAAAAGAGTTAGTAAAATTATCCAATAGTGGAACAACTCTCTGTAGAAAACCATGACATCCAAACTTGAAATCATCAACAGTTTCATTTAAAAAAAATCTTTTTCAAATGATTTATATTAGTAGACAAACAAATAGGAAAGAGTGGCATATTCCAAAATATTCCTATATTGTAGAAAGAAATTGAAGATATTGAAAACTTGCATTATTGTATATCTAAAAGATGAAAAGACGAGGAAAAAATCGAAATGAGAACCTTAAAAAATTCAAAGATTTTAAGATTGTTAATAATATTAAAACAGGGGATTGATATGCTAAATGATAGATAATAGAAATCCATTGCATAAATCTAGAATATTTTTATGATCTATATTTCACAATTAAAAATGAGGAAATGGGATCTCAAATTCAAATAATTTTTTGCCTTTAATAGTTAAATAAAGTCATCTTAATTCCAATAATTCGATATCATTTTCCTTCTTGTCTATTTTTTAAAATTATTTTATTTTTTATTTATTGTTCCTTTATATATATATATATATATATATATATTCTATTTCAGCCTTATTTGTTAAAACTAAATAAAGTTTAAAATGATTCTAAGACTGTGTTTTTTTTTAGACACCCTATGTTTGGTAGTTAAAATTTTAGTCACATAAAATTCTCTCATTAACTTATCAGATATCTAAACAGTTGCGAAAATAATCCACTGAGACTTTACAAAGACTATCTTTCAAAATGTTATCGGGTATTCTTTTTTCTAGAAAGACCACAACACTAAAAGATCAGATTAACTATCAGTAAACAATAAGTAAATATGTGGTGATTTCTGAAAGACCTGTTATTAAAAAAGAAATCCAAATAATGATTAACCAAATATAAATTTTTGCTCTAAAAAATAGATTTTGTTTTAGGAACAAAAGAAGGATATAAAAAATCAAAAAATGGAAAAAGTTACTACTTATTCAATTCCGAATTTAAAATTCAGTGGTGAAAATAACCCGTGTTTTTTATTTTAACTCATTACTTAAATTTAACCCATACAAAAAAGATTGGCTGACTGTATAAATAAAAGAAACAAATCAATGGGGGTACAACAGTATATAGACAAGAAATTGGGTTCTTTTAATAAATTTTAAAAAAGAATTGTGAAGATATTGAAAGATTAAAATGTAATTTTTTGACAAAAAAATCAGAACAAAATTTCATATTTGGAATTTTATAAAAAAAATCTTAAATCTCAGAAATTTTGTAAATATTATGAAATTTTTGAAACAAAAGTATTTAATATTATTTAGCCATTTCAGTTAATCAAAGATCTAACCTCTAAAGCCAATTTGAATCTGAACCAAGAATATATAAGTGTCTTCTGGTTCTTCAAATACCCAAGTCTGAAAAAAAAACACGAGTTAAAATTTAGTAATGGGTTATAGGTTGTCAACAAGGGTTATTTACACCACCAGATATCGAAAAGATCAAAGATTTTACCTTCAAAATGGGTTTGGACTTTAAATACATTTGGATCGTAAATTGGATGTTACATTCGAAAGAAGAAGAAAAAAAATACAGTTTTATTGGAGACACAGATTTTATGTTCTGTTCAGGGCTATTTGGGTCCGAGATTCCAACAAATCTGTTATTAATATTTTTGAATACTCTCAGATGTACCTGTATAAAAATTGATTTCTTGATTTACAGTGATCAAAATAATGCGTGCACAACGACTATAATCCGTGTTTCAAAATATTATCCGTGCTTTTTTTTATTCTTCTACCAAGGTAACATCCAATCTACTATCAAATAGTATACCTAAGTTCAAATAAATTTTGAAAGTAAACCCCTTGATGTTTAAAGTAAAATTTAAATTATTCATGCAAATAGTTGAATATTTTCCATAATATTCTCAATTTTTTTGAAATTTTTTGTTTTTTTGATGAGTAAAACTTTTCTCAAAAAATTAACTCAATTTTTGAGATAAATTTTGCAATTTGATCCTTCATTTTTAGAATTTCTTTTTAAATAATAGAACTTTAAGAAACCAATACCATATTTTTTTAGGCTTTATTATTGGTTTCTTTGATTGGTTAATGTATAGGTTTTCTATAACAAAAAAACATGCTTTTTATTTTGAAACTTGCATTAAATTTTTTTGCACGCTTTATTTTGACTACAGTAGTAAAGTTTTTGTTACAATTAAACCTTAATTTTGAATAGAAATATGCCATTTCTTTATTATAAAATATTTGAATAGATTACACCAGATCCTAATTTCTGAAATCAACCTACGTGATTAATTTTAATATTTTACTTTTTGATTTACTTTGATGAGTCTGTCCTGAAATAACAACTTTTCCTTTTAAGTTTTGATTTTTTAAACATATTTTTTTAAAGAAGAAAAAATCGTACTTTTTTTTTGATAAAACCAAATTGAACTTGAAGGAAAATAGGGTGTTTTTTATGAATTTTTTATTGCAGTTATTGGTTTCTCAGAAAAGTACTTGATCATTTTTGGAATTTTAGTGGAGAATCAAAAGTGTAAACCTTCCGAAAAATAATATTTAAAAAACAAATCCTTTTTTGTTTCTTTTTCCAAACGATTTGTGTTGGTTCACATAAAAAAGAGTGAACAAGATCCTAAAGGTGTAACAAAATCAAGTTTCCAAATACAAGTGATTAAAATTTAATAAAGGTGTAGAGGAATGAAAAATCAAAGGACTCTAAGTCTCAGAACTTATTGAATTATATGATAAAAAAAATGTTTCTCTTGTAAAAGTCAGTTCTATCTTCTTGTTGAATTTAAATGTTTTCAAATCAAAAATAATTAACTGTCAATTTATATCATCAATTTTTATTTCGAAAAGTTCCTATTTGCTTCAAACACCACTTAAACTCACATTTAGCAACCATAGTATTTGTGAAATGGAGAATGAAAATGACAAAAGGAAAATCAATTTAAAAAAAACTGCTTTTGGATTTGTTTCGATCTTTATTGAATTTTATTAAAATTTTCAAAAGAGTGTAACTTATGTTTTGAATAGAAACAACCCATTTTTCAAATCGATATTCATTTTTTTTTCTTTTCAAATTTGCATTGTTTGATTGAAAACAAAAGGTGACAAAAATGGAAGAAAAGTCAACAAAAATGGAATCGTGTAGTAGGATTCGTGATCCACCAAGTAACAAAACGGTGTATTGCGAGAATTGTGAAAAACAAAATAAATATGTGCTAGGTATCATCCAATGCTATACCTGCAATAAGTACCTGTGTCCAAATTGTGATAAACAAATTCACACCTTAACAGCTTTTAAAAATCATTTCAGAGTTGCTGTTAGAAGAGGTAAAAATTTTCTTTTTATTTTTTATTTTTTATTTTTTTTTTTATTGTGTTTTTCGCTTAAATAATTTTGTAAATCTGTTTTTCTTTTTCTTCTTTTGAATTTTTTTTCTAATATTCTTGAATACAACTTAGACAAACAAATTCATCAAGTTTTTTGTGACTCTTGTTTAAAAACAAACAACGAGCTTGTTCCAACGTATTTTTGCTTGAATTGCAATTCTTGCTTATGTGGGATATGTAATCAACAAATTCATCGAATAGGACTATTCTCAAAGCATTTAGTGCTTCCTTTACAACAACAAGGTTTGATCAACATATTCTTTTTATTTCCAATGTCTAAACTTTTTAAAAAAAACCAAAAAGCGATAAATAATTCTTCCAATTGACAAAATTCAAAATTGAATTTTTTTGTTCTCTTCGTTTATTAGAAGGATTGCGAAAAACAATTCTCAATTTTTTCATTTTTTGTAATTGGCAAATAACTCAAAATTATGAAAGGATTTTTTTAAACCAGAAAAATACTCTTTTATCTTTTTTATTTTTTTTTTTTGGTTCTACTTTTTTTTGATAAAATCAAATTGACTTGAAAAAAAAAATTTTTTTTTCTTTTTTTTTTTTTTTTTATGTCATGAAAAATTAATCACAAAAACAAACCCAAACAAAAAACAAAATAGAACGTAAAAAAAAAAAAAAGAAAAAAAACACTCAAATCTTTTGTGAATCTTGTGCAAAACTTGGTGTTGAGACGATCAGTGATTTTTATTGTAATGATTGCCGACTTATGTTATGTAAAAAATGTGCTCTTTCAATTCATGAAATTTCTCTTTTTAGTGATCACAAACTTGAATATTTACAACCTGAAAAGTAAGAGAAAAATTTTTTTTCCAACTTTACCTTTTTGATTTCTTTTTGATTTTTTTAATTGTACAGGATCAGAAAAAGATTTCCGAAGAGAGAACTTTTCAAATAAGTGTGAAAAAACAAAGAATTATTTCAAAATTGGTTTTTTATTGTTAAAAAGTAATGATGAAAGCCTTTAAAATTTTATTCAATAAACAGTAACAACTCTAAAAAAATAGATGAACCATTATCTTTGTGTTTGTCAGATCAAACAGGATATTGAAAACAAAAAAAAACATTCTTAAGGGTCTGGTTAACATGCATGAATTTGCCCTATATTCGAGAAGTGGCTTGTAACAAAAAATGTAATTGAGAAATTGCACTTCTTTTGTTTGAAAAAATCCAAAAAACAAAAAAAAAAAATACAGTGTCTCAATTACAAAAATTGAAAAAACAAAAAAAAATTTACAAGATCTTAACAACAAAAAATGGAAATAACAAAACAAATTTACAGGAATCTTAATTGGATCTCTTTTGACAAAAAATTAATTTTGAAAAAAAAATTATTCAGAGGATCTCAAGAAAAAATTACAAAAACTAAAAAAAAAAATAATATGATCGAATAAGCAAAAAATTCAGAAATTCAAAAAAAAAGAAAAAAAATTCCATACCAACCTCAAAGCTAAAAAATGAAAAAATTGAAAATATTTCCTTATTATTCTCAATCAAAAAAAAACAAACAAAAAAAATACAAAATAATCCCAATTTCAAAAAAATCAAATTTTTAAAAAAAAATTACTCGTTTCTTGTATTTTATTTCCAAAGAATTAACCTTCTTTAATTTAAAAACAAATTGTTTTCTTTTCAGCACAAAACCAATTTAATTCGATTTAATCTAATTTGTGGTTGTTTTATCGTCATCTACATTTTAAAAAGTAAGGATTTTGGTACATTCTTTCTGATAAAAATAAATTGTTTGAGAAAGAAAAAAATGAAAAAAAAATCTTCAATATCTCTAAAAGCACCAAAGAAAGACACTTCAAAACCAATTCTGTTGTTTTCAAAATTATATATTCTAACAATTTAAAAGGGAAACTGAGTATCGATCTTTGGCTCTCTATTCTCAAACTTTCCTCGTTTTTGATTGTTGATTTTTAGAGATCGATCTTATGTCACTTTTTGATTTGTTTTTAATTGGTATTAGTTACTCATAAAAAATGCAAAATTTTTTTTTTCATTTTAGACAAATCATTTTTTTAACCTAATGGCACTTCCCTTAAAAATCAAAAAAATCGAAAACAACTCTTAAATTTTATTGATAGGAAAATACCCACATACAGTGATGGTTATATTAAGTAATTAATTCTCAAAAATTGATAACAAATCAAATTTTTGTACAATTATTTCCCCTTTTAGAAAGATGTTTAACTTTCATTATCTTTATCACCAATCAAGCCAATCTAATCCAACGCGAATCAAAAAGATATATAAAAAAACATTTTGTTTCCAATGATCAATCATTGGAAACAAATTGGAAAAACATAATGTTTTGTTATAAACCATGATTTTAATTGGATACTAAGAAAGGAAATATTTGTTCTAAGAGATGTTATTCATTTCAATACTTTGAACTGATTGATTTTTATTTTTTCTGAAAAAGAATTTTATCTAAGGCTACTTTTTTTAATTCAAGTGATAATAATTTTTTGAATTCCTCCAAATTTAAGAAGATAAAGATGAAAGAAACCTTCTCAAATATATTTTGGTTGTGATTTTTTTTTTTTTTTTTTCATTCTTGATTTCACCAAATTTATCTGGAAAGGTGATCTTTCTTATTTGGTTTTCAAGAAAGAAAAAGATTTGTTTCAAATACACACTTACTCGGGTCTTCTTTTTTCGTTTATTATATGATTAATTTCAGTCATTCGTATAAACACATTTCTAGATCCAAAACATAATTTTATAAAACCCAAAAATTTTATCAAAAAAAATGTTTAAACAATTGAAAAATTAAAGACTCAACTCTGAATTACTTTACTTTTCTTCTTTTCTCAAATAAAGCACTAAATGGTATTTGGATCTGAAAGTTTTAATATCCTTGAGCCACTCAAAAAATCATTTTTCAGTAATGTTGTCTCAATTAAAATTTTTCAAAAATATGAAAAGATACCCACTTGCTTAATAATAAATTTTTTTAAAATTTTAATAACAAATCGAGCTTATTTTATTTTTTTAGTTCGTTGTTGGACTTGAGTTCAATTTACTCCCACAATGAATGATTTCTTGATGATAATTGTTCAACAAATTGTACAAATCTTTTTAATTTAAAACATTTGAGTTTCTTTGAAAAAAAGTTTTATCATTTACTAAGATCCACAACCCTTGGAAAACTAGTTCAACAAAATAATATACGGATTCACAATTGATAATTTAAAATAATTATATCAAACAACTGGCTTTTTTTATTTATTTAGATATTAATAAACATCTTTTCAAAAAAATTAACAGTAAAAATATACAAGAATTGCTTTTTTATTCATATTCAGTTCAAATTAGTTCTTTTCTTTAATTCTAATTTCTAAAAAAAAAACAAACATTAATTTTTATTGATCAAAATTATTTTTAATAACCTTATCTCTTATTTATTATTAATCAAACTAAAATAAAAACATAAATAATATTAAAATTTTATCATATATTATTCTAAAAGAAAGAAACAATTCAAAGTTGGAGAAAATTACGAAAGAGATATTAAAAACTTAAAATCATTAAAAAAAAAGTTACCCGACAAGGCAGGAAAACTTTTTTCATTAATAAAAGAACTTAAAATCAAAATGGAAGTTTTTGAATTTGCTTTTTATGAACCCATAAGACTTTGGAGACTTGAAGATAACGAAGAAGCTGATGAAATTAATGAAGAAAAACATTTATTAAAGGAAATTGAATATCAACGAGTAAATTATTTTATTTTGATCTTCTTTCTTTTTTTTTTTTTTTTTTTTTATTTAAAACCACTTTTCAACTTTATTAAAATATATTTTTTCCTAATCCAAAATTTTTTATTAATATTGAAAAAAAAAACAATAATAATAATTAAAAATTCTTATAGGCTTATTCATCCTTTGTAGAACTTCTATATAATAATCCATCATATTTTGGTAAAAGTATTGCCCACATTGAATTGGGTGATTCTGAAAAAATAAATCCAATTATTTTATTTAAAATATATAATCATCAATTTGATCCAATTGAAGAAAAAAAACTTTTTGAAATTCTTGAAGTAATCTTTTTTTAATTTTTCACATTCTCTTTTCTTTTTATTTAAATTTTATACTTTTTTTTTATTCATTTCCCAAAAATTAAAAAAATCCAAAAAATAATAAAACCCTTTTATAAATATTATAGATCGCCTTTGATGATGATTTTGCAGGAATATCAAACTTTGCAACATTACTTCGAACCAATACCCCACTAACCAAATTATTAGTTGCCTTGACAAGAAGAGCCTCTGGACAACAATATTTACAGGAACTTTTATCAGAACCCTTAACCCAAATCTGTGGTGATGATGAATTAGATATAGAAATCCAACCTTTAAGAATTTGGAAATCGCTTCAAGCAAAAAAGAAACTTGAAGAAGAAAAAGTAAAAAGAGAGGAAGAAGAAAAAAAAAGATTAGAAGAAGAAGAAAAACTTAAAAATATGATAATTACAGATGAGTTGCCTGACATAGATGATCTGCCAGATGTGGAAGAACTACCACCACTTGATGAAAATGGAAATAATGATTTACCCGATGAATTACCACCCCTTGACGAAACAGGTAATGTCTTGCCACAAGAATTAAGTAACGAGAATAAAACGATCAAAATACAACAAGAAAATATCCCAAAAAAAGAGGAAACACCTATTAGAATGACAGACGAGTTAGCTATGGAAGACCTTGAGGTACAACAGATCTTTGAAGAAAATGTTTACAAATTAGGTGAACTTTGTGATACTATTCTGGAACACATTTATAATAGTATTGAAAATATGCCAATGGTTATCAGAAAGATTTGCTCCTTAATGAAACAATCTATTTTAAAACATTTCCCTGAAGCCGAACCTTTAGATATCGCTTCAAAAATTGGTGGTTTTTATATGCTTCGTTTTGTCAATCCTGCAATCGTTATTCCAGTTTCATTTAATATTATTGATATGAATCTGACCACAAAAATGAAACGTAACTTGACATTAATCGGTAAAATAACTCAAGTAAAATCAATTTCAATTCTTTTTTTTTTTTGTTTTGCTGTTTTTTCTTTTTCTTTTTTTTTTGTTTTGCTATTTTTTGTTTTTCTTTTTTTTTTTTTTCCGTTATTAATTCGACAGAAATGGTTCTTGTTGACCATCCGAATAATAAATTATATTGCTTAATTATTTCAACTTTAAATACAAATTGGATGTGTATTATTAATGACTATTAATTTCAATTCTTGCTTCCTTAACTCTCAAATAAAAACTTAACAAAACATTTTTCTTACTGAACAAAATAGCTACTATCAAATATGAAAACTGAAATATCTTCCAAAGAACAATATTTGAGTGTAATGACACCATGGCTCCAGGATCGCCAAGAAAGATTTGCCAATTTCCTATTTGAAATCGCAGATTGCGAGGATATCGAAATTAATGAATGGCTAACTCCATACATAAACCTGTCTTTTAATAACTTTATGATGAACTTAACTCTTAATGACATTAGCTTCCTTCACACAACAATGAAAAATAACATTTTAAAACTATTGCCACTGGAAACGGATCCATTACTTGGGTACTTGATGAGATTTGGGCCAATTTTAGATAAGGCCTTACCACGATCGGAAGACTTTTCGATGAGGATCGCACTTACCACAGAACCCAATATGAAACAATTCCAAGAAAAGAAGCCAAAAAATTATATTATCGCAAGGGACGGCGTTGTTGCACTTCTTGACATTTTAGAACCCGAATTTGATGAAGAGAAATTTGTGAAAAAGGATATTGTATCCTCATTGGTTTCATTAAGAAAAAGAAACAAAATAAAGGAACAAATCCCAGATAAGAAAATTAAACGGATCTTGGTACATCTCAAAAATTTAAAAACCAAAAAGGTTTTACAAACTAAGAAAGACTTTGAAAAATTCAATGAGGATATCATCAATTCTTATAAATTTTATAACAGAGAACATCAAGAAGTCATTTCAGATCTTAATTTACTTATTTCGACTTCAGAAAGATTGGATCGTGATTATGACGCAGTGAAAAGCCAAGTCGATAAATATTCGGCCAATATTAGAAAATACCATGGCATGATGAAAGATAAATCTCAACTTTTAACCCATGTTAATAAAAAGAAAAGAAAGGAAATTACTTACGAAGAGCTTGAAAGCATTAAGGTTCTACTCTATTCTGAAGTACCAGAAGAACGGTAATATATTTATTTTTATTTTTTTCTTCTTATAGTTTACTTTTTAAAATTTTTTTTTTTTTATTGTTGATTTTTATGGATATATTAAATTGTTTTGTCATTTTAAAAAAGTGCTACAAAAAAAGTTTCCAAAATTGCATCTTTAGAAAACAGTTGATAAACTTCAATTTACCTATTTTTAGAGTGATCATAAAAAACTTTTTTGGCAACATTTTTTTAAAACATTTTTAGTTCTACATGTTTCCATTTTCAAATACAAACAAAATATTTAAAGTGTTTTGAATAATTACTGATGAAACACATCTTTTTTGGTTTATTCACTTTATATTGATAACTTTGAGTTTTGAAACATATTGAAAACGTTATAATTAATTAATTATTTGTTTCATTTTTTGAAAATATTAACTTTTTTAAACATTTTTTTTTTATTTATTTTTATTTTATTAATATCCCTAATGAATTTAATTGAACAATTATAGTCAAGAAGGTACATTTTTCAAATTAAAACGTGAATATGAATTTGGTAAGATCAAATTAGAAACCTATTTTGGACAAGTACAAGAGCCAGTAGCTATTGATACAATAGATTTTGAAAAAATCATTGAAAACAAAATTGATGAGGAAACAATATATCACACAGATCATTATGGCTTTGACTTAAAAAATTTAATTGACTGGATTAAAAGAACTTTTCTTTAATTCCTTATTATTTTTCATTTTTATTAATTGTTTCAAAGGTTATCCATTTTCAAAAAATAATTTTTTTTTTTTTTGTTTTTTTTTATAATTCAGATACTTTTTAATATAATTTTCTATTTCTTTCCTTTTTTTTCTATTTTTTTTTTATTATTTTATCATTCTTATTCTTTTAATGATATAAAATTCAAATTTAATTTTAAAAATTATTCGTTTCTCACTGTTTTTTGATCTTTATTAAAATTTCATTCCAATAATAAAATTTTATTACTTTTTATCTCTTTTTATGATTTTTTTTTGAATTTTTAAATTATATCATCTACTTTAGGATATGACTTACTATTCTTAAAACCCAAAACTGAAATTACCATTTAGTAATAATAGTTTTCATCCTAAAATAATAAACTATTTTTCAGTCAAAGGGGCTCAGTTGTAATGAAAGAATTACATGTGGTTTAAAGAGTTTTGATGGATATTAGAAGAAAAATTTTATTTAGGAAATTTTCAAAATTGAAATTATTTTTTCACATTTTTGTTTTTCCTTTTTTTTTTTCAATTTTTATTTAAAACCTAATTCAGTTGAAAAAAATTTTCTTTGTTGCAAGATCAATAGTCTCCACTTGGTAAAAATGTGTTATTCTAAGGTTATTGCAACCATGAGACTGATTGTTGAGAAAATATATTGATTTCTATTGGAAATTTATTCGATCTTTGATTTGATATTTGATTAATAAATGTGAAAAAATTTCACTTCATTTTCATTTCCTTTTTCAAATAGAGACCACAAATCCCAACTTATTTCGTTTGGGGACTTGATTGCCAAAATAAAAGTATAGAAAATGAAGTGAAAAATGTTTCATATTTATTATTCAAATACCAGTAGAAGATCAAAATGAACATTCTTGTTTTTCTAAAAGATTCATTAAGAATTTAAGTTTTTCAATTTAAAAGAAAATCTACTGATTAATTAGTTTTATTTCAGAGGGATATCAACAATTCTTTGATGTGTATTATTCTGTTTATTTCTTATTGGTTCTCCAAAGGTCAATTATATGAAATAATTGATATTTGATAAAATATGTTGGGCCACTTTGAATGAAAAAAAGTGTATTTTCAATCTATTGCATACTAAATACTTTAAAAATAATAAATTTTAATACAAAATTTTTAAAAAACCAAAATTCAATTTTATAAAAAAAAAAATTTCAATCAAATAAATTAAATGGTGAAGACCAAGTTCGAACTTTAAACTAATTTAATATTGTTAAATTATTAACCTTTTATCAACCTTCAATGAAAAAATAAATATCTATAAATATTAAAGAAAAAAAAGTTATGACAATTTATTTTGGAGATGAGGATTTATTGTTAAAAGTTAAATGATAAGAAACACTAATCTTTTAGAGCGGGAATTTTGAAGTCCTTAAATTTGTGTTTGACAATTAAAAGACTTTCTCGAACCATTATGACATTTATTCAAAGCCATTTAGTAGAAATTTCTTAACTCAATTTAGTTTTCTAAAATTTCTAGAATTATTATAACAAAAAAATGTTATTATTAAATTTGTTGAAAAAATGATATTAAAAAATTATAAATCGATCAAATACAAAGGATTATGTTTTAGCCACGGAGGGTGTTTAGATATTGTATGATTTTACATTCATATCAAAAAGTGAATTTTCATTCTGAAGAAATTAAATTAAAAAATTAGTAATTTTCAAAGTTAAAATCAACAAAAAAAATTAAAATTTTCTAGGAGATTTTTGGATGAAAATTTCGAAAAAAAAAAGATTTTAAGAGATTCTAAAAAAAAATATCAAAATTGAAAATATTTCAAGCATGTAAAAAATAACTAAAAATAATATTTCGAACAGCTCAAGAAATATTTTTGTGTCTATAGGTTTGAAATCTAAATTATAAAATATTAAAATCAAAATTTAATTAGATTTAAAAGGGCAAATTGTTACAATAAAAATTTTTTTTTATTTTTTTTGGAAAAGAAATTGTTAGTTGGGTAAAATTAACCAAGAATATGGAACTTTTTCAAGAATGCCTTTTTTGTAACAATTACCTACTTTCACCTGAAAACACAGCCCTCTTAAAGACCCATAAGTCCAAGTTAATATTGTTAACCCCAATTCAAAAATTTTAACCTACCAAATTTCAATTTTTGAAAAAAAAATCTTATCTTAAATCAATTCTTAAAGAAATACCAAATTAGAACCATTTATTAATTGGAATTTTAACAATGGTTTATAAATTACAATACACACAAAATAAATAACAAATAATTATTAGTGCAAATAAATCAAGGGTGTGTTAAAAATTTTGGAGAGAGCACAACAAAATAATACACTAATAAATTCCTAAAAATTCTTTTATGAATTTTGATTAATCAAATGGTTAGATTTCATTGACTAATTTTATTTGAACAACTCAAATTTAATATGTCCCTTCGAACCAAAAAACACTAAAAATGAAAAACTGATCAAATACTTTTGATTAATAAAATTAAAAAAACAAAATGATAAAATAAAAATAAATAAAGTTTCAATTTAGCGTTTTCTTGAAAACATTTTTTGCCAAAATCATTGATTTCAACCTTGAAATTATGTATATTTTTAGATACACTATCTTGTTTTAACTCATTTACAAAAAAAAATTCTAAATTATGGGGAATTTTCTTTTCACAAAAGGCACTAATTTGGTCCTCAAATGTTTTTTTTAGTTTTAAATGGTAAAATAAAAAAAAAAGCAAACTAAAAGGATAAACTTTCTGGAAAAGTATTCTAATTTAATAATTTAACTTATTCTTTTATTTCAAACTTTTCTCAACCCCAATTTTTCAAAAAAAAATAAAAAAGTACACACTAATTCCAAAAAATATTTTCGATATTCCAAAGTTGACAGTGTTTTTATTCTAAAAAAAATTATCACAGTGTATAATTGAATTAAGTTAGTTCTTAATTTCGAAAAATATTAATCAGAAAAAAATAGTGCTTAATTTTATTAAGGACATATTATATCAATTGTTGAAAAAAATATTTCATTCAAATTAAACAATTTAAGTAATTCAAAAAATAAAATGAAAATGAAAAACTCAAAGTTTACAAAAAGCAAAAATATTTCCGATTTGAATGAAAATGTATTATTGTGATTATTTTGACTGTTTTAATCCGGTGTAAACTTTTCAATTTTATTATTATCACTGTAAAAGAACCAGGGATAACCTAATATTAAACAGAGAAAAAAAAAATTGGATTTCATGCGAAATTATTATGTTATTCAAAAAACTTAAATGAAAGAAAAATAAAAAATAATTATTTCAAAATACTAACAATTGTTTTTAAAAAAATATTGAGATGAAATTCAAAATCATTTCCTACTTTATTTTTTAAAAATTCCAAATAAACATTTCAGATCATAATTTGATATTTAAATCTCTTATATTCCTACTTTAGTATTTTTTAAATACTGTTAAACAAAAGTTTTTAATTATATCCTAGAAATATACATATTTAATTTTATCAACTGTATAAACATCCCTATTGTAATCCTTTTTATCACACTTTTCTACACAACACTATACTTTCTTTATTAAACTTTATAAACAAAAAGTTAGATATTAGGGAAGTACCTTCATTTACGGTCAAGTACCTATCCTTTTTTTAATTGTTTAGATTTCAAGACAATTTCAAAAAATTTTTAATACCACAAATTAAAAAAAAGCTAACGGAGGAATTCTAGAATTCAAAAGAACAGATTAAGATCAAAGATTTTACTCAATTATTGTAAATTAAAAAAAACCTAACTGCCCAAAAATGAAATTAATATACTTCTTTGAATAATAATAAAAGAAAAAAAAAAAAAAAGATTTTTCTTTTGTAAGGTAGTGTACATAGAATTAAAGGGGAGAAAAGAAAGAAAGAAATATATATATATATATATATAAAGACTAAAATTTTCAAAACACAATTAATCCCAAAAAGATTTTTTATATCGTCATTTAAAATTATCTTTAACCCCTATCTTTCCTAAAATTTTGAGTTTTAATATAATCCTTACTTCTTGTGAAAAATAGCATAAAACAATTTTGGATTAATTGTTTTCAAAAAAAAAACAAAAAAAAAAAATAATACAAAAAATAACAAATCCTAATTCCAAAATATTAAATTTATTTCATATTCATTTATTTTTTCTTTTTTTACAAATTAAATCAAAAAAAACATTTTAATTTTTTTCATTTTTATTAAAAATATTTTGATAATTTTTAGAGATTATTCCAATACTTAATTTTCTTTTAAATTTTTTTTGGATTTTTTAGACAAATTATTAAATTTAATAGAATCCAAAGAAATCGAATTAAAAGAAATTGGAAGATTTTTTTGTATTAAAAATTGAAAACTATCAAAATCCAAATTATAATTTTTGGAGAATTTAATCTTCTTTTTTTTATTTCTATTAAGATCATTATTTTGTCTTAATTTTTTTGAGAACAAATTGAAAGTACCATCAAGGATCAATTGCCGCTTGGAAAATTGTGTACCTCTTGATTTATTGATTTGGTTTTTAATATTAGTAAACCGTTTTGATATTTGGTTATTTTGCTGATTAATATTAAAATGATCATTTTGAACAATTTTTTTTTTTTTATAAATGCCACCTTTCAATTTAAAACCGGGTATTATACAATTTAAAAGGCCAAGATAAGGTAAGAATAATTCTTTTTGTATAGATAGTTTATGGTAGTTTACATGCAAAACATCACCCCGTGAAAGGTCTGCAACAACTTCTTGGTATATCTGCAATTTTTGATAATATTCTTTGAAATTGTTGAGTGGTTCAGCAGATAAATAATTATTA
Source organism: Anaeramoeba flamelloides (assembly GCA_027625915.1). Taxonomy (NCBI): domain Eukaryota; family Anaeramoebidae; genus Anaeramoeba; species Anaeramoeba flamelloides. The sequence continues at coordinate 426,731 of JANTQA010000032.1, read as the reverse complement.
AAAAATAATTTTATGAGTATTTCTTTATGATGAAGGAAAAGCTGCAAACGTTGGTTTATTGTCATCCCATCCTTCTTAAAATCAAAAAATGAGCAAGTTGCTGAAACTGGATTCATATTTTTCTCAATGGGTATTAATAAATTTTCATCCATATTTTTCGTTTTAAATGATGACAAATTGAAATTTTTTGTACCCAATCTTAACATTTGTAAAATATTGATACACTTCCGAATATCACCCTTTGTGTGATCAACCAAGGACCCAACGTCAAATCTAGTTAAATTATTAAATTTTTCTTTATCTCCAACTGTCATTAAAAGGCGTGTTGCTTGGTGAACGGTTAATCTTCTGAAGGACAAATGATAACAAAATTTTGCTAAATTTTGAATCTCAATGGATTGTGAATTATTCGAAATAAATACAACGGGAATTCTTGTTTTTTTCGCGATTCTTATTAAATATGATAACGTCCTTTTATCAGAATTTATCATTTCATCAATTTCATCTAAAACTAATACAACAGTTCGGCTTTTTTTTGAGGTTTTTATTTTGCGAATATGAGATTTTGCAAAAAAAAAGTGCGCCCTGCTTAATTTTGAATAATAATAATGTATGTTTTTGGAAAAAAATAATTCTTGATAGTTCTTTTTAAAGCTTTCCAATTTTCGATCATGACTTGCATTCAATTCAATCCTAATGAATCCTAATTCTTTTGAAATGGTATTTACAACAGTTGTTTTACCCACACCAGGATAACCTATTGTTTTACGATTTGTTTAAATTAAATGTTTTAAATTAAAACAAAACGAAAAATAATAAAAATAGAAAAAATTAATTTGAACATTAAAGTATTAGATATTTATTTCATCAACCAATAAAAAAAAAGGATAAAATATTTTTATTCAAGCATTTATTTTTCAAATAATTTGATTTTTTTTTTATTGAATATTTATCAAAAAAAAATCAATTTTTTTGTGTTTGATTTATGAAAATTTAAATGTAATTTTTTTTCAATTGAATCAATTTTTTTAACTGACTAAAAATTTTTGAGTATGAATTTAAATCAAATCTTTTTGATCTTCCCCAAAAAAAAAAAAAAAAAATGGTATTAATTTTCTTTTTACCAATAAACAAGTATTTCTGGAAATGAAAACGAAAACAATAATGAAAAAGTAATATTTTATTCAATATTAAAACTCTTATTAGAATGTTAATTTATTTTCAATCCCATTCTTACAATATTCAAATTCTCAATAGTTTCTAATTTTAAAAATATTACTGTACCTCTTATAACTAATTTAAAATTAGTAAAATCCCAAATTGACTGAAACATCTTTTTTAATAAAGAAAAATCAAAAAGTTATTAATATTTTGGATTGATCTTAACTTATTTCCAAAATGATTTGCTAATGATATTGTCTTCAAGATCTTCGAAGATTATTGACTTTGATTTATTTTAAAGATTATTTTGTCAATGTAAGTCAACTAGTTTAAAGCATGACAAATTTTTTTTTTTTCTTTTTTGGCTTGTTCTAATTAATTACAGGCTGTGTCTATAGGATCTTCATGCGTTTTCAAAATTAATATTATGGATTCAAGTTAATTGATTGAAGGATTGTGTGTTTTTTATGAAAAGTTAAATTAAATTTTCAATCCAAAATTACTTTAATTTCTATTAATAAGTGCAATGGAATTTTAAAAGAGAGAAAAAAATCAATTCAAGTCTTTTTTATTTGTTTATTAATATTGTTAAAACCCAGAAAGGAAATAATAATATTATTTTCTCATTTTAATACCACAAATCATTTTGGAAAAGTTGTACTTTGAACATTTTCATGGGGGGGGGGGGGGGGGGGGGGTTGAGATGATAAGATTAAAGTTAGACTATATCCTAAGAACACATTATTGAGATGAAATTTAATTTTTTTATTTTTTTTACCTTTTCCAAATTCCCTTTTTTAGGTTCCTTCGGTTACCCACTTTTTTGTTTTTTTTTTAGGTGTTTGGAGAAGGTAAAAGGAATTAAAAAACCTTTTAGGTATTTAAAAACTTTTTCATTGTTAGATCTTAGACAAACCGTGCTTAATCAGATCTTGAACAAATTAAACTTAACTGAAGTAAACTGGATAGAAATTTTCTTACAAATTGTTTGTTCTTACTTGGACTGGGATATTGCTGATGAGTCGGTATCTTGCACCGGTATTTTGTGAAAACAAGATTCTAGAAATTGAAAAAAAAAAAAAGAAAAAAGCTAAGCAACTATCAAGAAAATTTCGAAAGTAAATTATTATTCTTAAAAAATCAACACGTTATATATTCAACTCATCTATAAAGTTCAAAATTAAAACTTAATAAAATAGAAACATATATTTCATTTGATCTATCACTATTCAAATATTTAAAACTCTTTATTAAAACAAATTATGGTGGAAATCCATGAATTGTTGACATAAAAATAAAAAACCACCAACCCATTCAATACTTGTGATGTAAAAAAATCTTCCACAAGTTTTTAAGTTTTGACTTTTTTTTTTACTATTATTATTTTATTTTTTTTATTTCTCTTTTTCTTGTCTTTGTTTAAAAAAAAAATTTTTTCTTTTCATTTTTTAAAGAAAATATTTCCTATGAGTTATAATCTTGCCTACATTATATCCAGTATAAAAGAACTCTAAATAAATTTATAGTTACAGAAAGTGCATTAGAGTACCTAACTTTTCCAGAATTCAAAAGAATGGAGTAAAAACAAAGATTTTTCTCAATTCTTTTAAATTAAAAAAAAACCTAACGTGAAGTGCCTAGGTTTTTTTTACTTTGAGAAATAAACCGAAAATTAAATAAATTTTCGTTTTATTTCTTAAACGAAAAAAAACCTAACGGCAAACATGATGGTAATTTTGTTGAAATTTTCTTTTAATTTCTTAAATTAAAAAAAAGCTCACGGCGGTTTTCTAGAATTCAAAAGAATGGAGTAAAAACAAAGATTTTTCTCATATTTGCTTAAATTAAAAAAAACCTAATGGCAAACAGGCGATAATTTTTTTGTATCACCTCTTTTCAATAAAAAAAAAAAAATTATTAATTTTAGATCAGACAATTTTCCATTTTTTTTCTTGATTCAATGAATACCTTTAAATAGTGAAGAAGAGTCATCAAGAAAAAAGATCAAGTAATTACTTGTCAAATACCAAGATACTGGAACAGGAAAGTATGAGTAACTTGAAAATAAAAAAAAAAGAAAAGGCAAAGACAAAAAATATGAAAAGAAAAAAAAAATTAGATTAAAAAGAAAAAAAAGAAATGATAACAATTAAACAATTAATCCCAAATGAACATTCCTGATCAACCATCAAATTAAACTAAATCAATTAATGGTGTTGTGTCTGTGATTTGGATTTCTTCTTAATTTATGAGAGAATGATTTTTTTTTTTTTTTTACCAATTACTCCAAATAAAAACACTTTTTAAATTTCTTTTTTTTTTTAATTTTTTTTTTTTTGCTTTTTAAAAATAAAGATAATTTGAGTATGTTTTTCCATGGACAATTGTGGAATCTATGATTTCACGCTTAAATTTCTGAAAGGGTATTTAAGTAAAGGAATATTTAGAGTGTTATTTACACTTTTCAGTAATGTTAATAAAAGACAATTTCCCACAATTGGAAAATTAACAGAATTTATTTAGATTTTTAAAAACATTATTGTTAAAAATTCAATATATTGAAAAATAAAAGAAATTATTTCAAATTAATTTTATTTATAATTGTTGAAAAAAACAATTAAAAATATTGAAAAATATAAATGATTATTGAATATTACTTAAAAATAGAAAATACAAAACAATTAATTAAAAAAAAAAAAAAAAAATGATTCTGATCTAAAAATTAAAAAATATTTTTTTGATAAGAATATGGTGTAAAACCAAACTAAAACCACTTCCGATAACATAATAAAACAAGTTAACATCTTTAAAAAATAGTTTTTAGTGATCTTATACATTATTTTCGACATTTTTTTTTATCCAATTTTACTTTTTTTCCCAAATTATAATTGTAAGAGTTTTATTTTTAATATCAAACATCAATCATTAAATATTATAAAATATTTATTTTTCAGATTTTATACAAAAAAAAATTTAATGATATAAGTTGTATATTTAAAAGGGAAAGAAGTAAAAAATCTTGAAAAAATGAGATTAAGTGAAGAAAAAATTCACATTTCCTTTTTATAATATTTATTATTATTATTTTGGTACAAAAAGTGTTATAAAAAGACAAACCCTATTTCCTCGTTTACCTCTAATATGAAAATAAAAGGTTTGCTATATATATATACCGATGGGTTTATAAAAAAGAAAGAAGTGACGATTGTTAATTAATTCATTCCGAATCATAAAGTAGTGTTTACAATCGAAACATTTTTTGTTTTTTATTTTAAATTGACCCAAAAATATTTTCTGGGAGTATACCAACTATTTTAAAAGGTTTTTTATCCAACTTTTTTAAAATAACTATATTCATTTTTTTTTATTTTATTATATTAACATTTAACCAATTGAAGAAAATAAAGAAATATTTAGTTTTAATTTAAAGAACACAAAGCTCAGGTTTTTGGCGAAATATTCGGAAAAATAGAGAAAAATAAATGAAGAAAAAAAAATAAAAATTAAAAAAAATATACCTGTAAGTAAAATGGCTTTCATTTTGTTTTCTCCAATCTTGTTGACCTGTTTGTTTATTTTTTTATTATTTTTTTCGTATATTTTATACCAATTAACAAGCCAACGTTTAAATTTAGATACTAGTGAACGATTCCCAACAATTAAACTCGACTTTGTAGGTTTATATTTTTCTGTCCATAATTCTTTACCAACCAAGGAAGGGTTTCTAATTTTGATCTTGTTTTGAAATATTTTAAATTCAGAATCCGAAATATTTTTTCTTTTTTTTATATCATTTTGCAGATATAAGGGGGTTTTGCGTGTCTGTATCAATTGAATAAAATTTTTTTCATTAATAATTTTTATATTTTTTTTCTTTGCATTTCCAACTTTCACTTTTCCTGGCTTTTTACCCATAATCAAATAATTAACATTATTTGATATTCTAGTTACCACTCTCCCACCGTATTCAACTATAATTTCTTTTACCATAACACGACTTAATTCATAAAATATTCCAGTGAGAACAAATGTTAGACCATCAAGACACATTTCTTCACCTTTTGGAAAACTATTATTGTTATCATTAATAATATTTTCTTTTTCTTTTTCTTTTTCTTGTGTTGTTTTATTTTCATTTTTGTTGTAATTTATGATTTCAATATCATTTTTGTTTTGTTTTGCACCCCCCTTCCCCTTCTCATTTTCAGTTTCTATAATAGCGTTATTAATAATTGTATCTCCCTCATCTTCATCATTAATGATAAAATTTGATTCAGAGCTTTGGCTAGGTATTAGTTCCATTAAATCAGAATATGGAAAGTTTTCTTCATTATAATCATTCATATTATTTTCATTATTTTCTTTGCCCAGAGTATTATTATTATGATTACGATTATTACTATTACTAATATCATTTTCATTGGAATCTTTATTTTTATTTTTATCATCATTACCGTTGTTGTTATCCTTATTAAAATGAAAATTATTATGATTCCTTTTTTGATAACCCTGGGTATTTTGGCTCCCCCTTTCTTGTGAGTTAATCATTTGAGAAGATTCGGTATCTTCCATCTCGATAAATTCAATTTGAGAAATATTTTTTTTTTCCTGTAATTTGGGAGATCCATTTAATTGCGAATTAAATTCGATATCTTTCCCAATTCCTAAATCTATTTCACTTCCATCCCCATTCCAGTTTCGAGTCTTACTTTCATCAAAATTTTCATTGTTTGAAGTTGAAGTTCTGTTAATATTGTTATTATGGTTTTGATTTGAATTTAAAATGGATTTTCCTTGATTTTGACTATGGTTTTGGATTTGATCTTGGCTATCACTAGACATCTCAAGAAAAAATTGGCTATTTGAATTTTGACTTTGAATTATTTTTTGAGAATTTTGTCCTTGAATTAATTTAGGTTTCTCTGTTTCTAATTTTCTTTCTTTTACTTCTGCTTTTTCGCTTTCTTCCACGTTTGTGTTCATATTTTCTTCGTTAAATATACCCCCATTCTCATTCTTGTTGCCATCCTCTTTCGGAATATATTTTTTCAAAAACGAAAAGCTGTCTCTGGAATCTTTCTCGATTGAATTACCAGAAATTTCTTCAAATTTTAATTTGTTAAAATTATTTTCATTTTGGATCTGGTTTCTTGTTGTTCTCCGAAGAATTGAACCCCCTTTAACTGGCTTTGCAAAAAGATTTTGAGACTCAAACTCTTCTTCACTTGAATTGCTTTCTATTTCCAAAAAGTTTGTTTTCGAATTATTATGAAAGGCAAAAAATGGTTGTGTCTCTTGCTCTTCGATCGGGATATAGTTTGACTTTAGGTTGGGTTTTTTCAAATCGTCCAAATCTTGTTGGTTTTGAATTTTTTTTTTCTTACTTACCAAAAGAGTATGAGAACGAGGACCTTTTGTTTGTTTGTTTGAATTTGATTTTTTTTTGATTTTTTTTGGGTTTTGGTTTGATCCGTTTTTTGGATTTTTTTTTTGTTTTTGTTTTTTTTTTGTTGAAGAGCCAATCCAACCAGTTGAAAAACCAAATGAAAGACTAGAAGACAACGGTTTGCTATTCTGTATTGAATTTTGTTTTTTGTATGAGGGTGTGGTGTAGTGATTCTTCACTTTTTGTTCTTTGATTTGATCTTCATTTTTTGGTTGATCTTTGAATGAATTTTGGTTTTGATCGTTAACTTTTTGTCTTGTTTCCTTTTTTTTTGGTTGGTGTTTGTTTGGTTGATGTTTGTTTGGTTGGTTTTTGTTCTTTGGTTTGTTAACTTTTTGATTTTTTTTTTTGTTTTCTTTTTGGATTAGCTGTTTGTTTGGTTGATGTTTGTTGTGTTTGTGGCTATGTTTGTGGTTGGGTTTGGGTTCGGGTTTGTGTTTGTGGCTATGTTTGTGGCTATGTTTGTGGCTATGTTTGTGTTTGGGTTTGGGTTTACGCATCTTTTTCTGTTTGATTTTCTTGGCATTGATTTTTTTTTTTTTTTTCTTCAAGTATCTCTTTTTTTTTGGTATTTCAGGGTTGTTGATTTGTTTTTTCTTTTTCAGAAGTTCTTTTATTCTTTCTTTTGTCTTCTCAATCAATTTCAATTCTTGTAATCTTTTTTTTTCTAATTGAGCAACAATTAATTCTCTTACTTTTTTCAAGTGATTTAATTCAGTTTGACGGATCTGATCTTGAAGAATTCTAATTGACTCCAGTTCTTGGTTGTGAGATTTTTGTTCTTTCCTTTTTTGGTGTTTGGACAATTTCCTTTGAAAATGATTTCTCTTTCTCATAAATACAAAAACCAAAAAATGATGTTCTTGTCAAAAATCTAACTAAAAAATATTGCTTATTTTGAACTTTATATCCAAAAATATTTTGAAAAATATGACTAATTACATTCAAATAACCCGCTTTGAAAATTTCTCTTTCATAACTTTCAAGAATTTCACTTTATAGCTTTAAAAAAAGTTTTTTTAAAATATTAAATATTCATGGTTGACAGGTTAAAAATCACAATAAACACTAAAACCAAAAATGTAAAAACAAAATTTAACAAAAACCTTTATTGGTAGATAAAAAAGATCAGTTAAGGGATTAGTTAACTTAAAAAAATTCTTCAAATAAATGTATTAACAAATCCATAAAAAAAATTAATACATCTTTAAATTGAAAAATAAAGTTAAAACCTGATTACTAAAAGACAAAACTTACTTTTTAAGGCAATTTTTAGAAATGAATTTTTGTTTACAAAAGTTTCATAATTTTTCTCATTTGAGAAAAGTTCAAAATCCCATATATTTCTGAATTATTTGAAAAAAATATATTTTTAGGTGAAGAAAATAAAAATCTCAATGTCTAGAAAGGAAGTGCTCAAAAGTAAACTTTAAAAATGAAACCAACAAGTTTTAAAATAACCTTCTATAAAAATCTACTTTTATATCAAAGAAAAATAAAATAATTATTTTAAATTTGAAAAAAATCTAATTTGTTTCAAAAAACAAGTTCAAATCAAGTATTTCACATTTTAAACCAAAAAAAAATACAAGAAAATGAACCAAACCAAAGAATCAAAAAAAAAAAATTCTCCCAAAATACATACTTTTTTAAAACCTAAAAAATTGAACTATAAATATAAAGAAATACTTTTTATTTTGATTATTTTTAATCAATTATTTATAAACGAATCTTAATTTATTTCAGTGGATTATTTATAACCCAAAAGATTCAAATTATCAATCGACTTTATTATTATTTCTCAATTTTACAAAGATTTCCAAACAAATAAATTAATATAATTACTAATAATAATAATAATAATAAATAAATAATAATTCCCAAATAACTAATTTTTTACATAATATTATTTTGTTTTTTATAAATATTTGAAAAAAAATATTACCCAATATTTAAAATTTCAAGAAATTGAATAAATATTTATCTTTAAATAGACGATCAATTTTTTATATCTCCAAGGATTCAATATTTGATTTATTTTTTAGATATTTTTAAACTAAGATTAAACTCTGAAGGTAATTTGTTCCTAAAAAAACATCAAAAATTACTAAAAGTGAGATTTCATACAAAATCAAAAATTTTTTCATTTTCCTTTTTTTTTTTGAAAATCCAAAAATATAAACAAAAAAGGATCACGGATCTTTTGACTGAAAATTAATTGGACAAAATGAAAACCTTAAAAAAAGATAACTCATTTCTTGTAAGTTGATAAAGGAGTTGGATTTTTGGATTGAATGGTATCCTTGTGTAAATAATTACTTTAAGCTATTTCCAAAAAAGTGTGGAACTTTTACCCCAAAATATCTTTATTAAACCCAATCTAATAAAACTATGTAAAGTTATAAAATCATCAACAACCATTCATAAGTCCTTTTTAATTATTAAGGTTGTTTTTTAGTATGTTATTATATAAATAGAATATATTTAAATTATCTGAGATCTATTTTATCTGAGTTTTTTTAGGATTGAAAAATGCTTTGGTATTTATTCCAAAATATTTTGGTAAAAATATTTCCAAAATACGAACAAAAAAAAATTAATACGTTTTTGAAGAAATCGAAGTACCAACAATTTCAAAAAAAAAAACTGGAAATGTTTTAAGAACACAAACGATTTTTTGTACAAATAAAATGTATATATATATTTTTCATTCTATTGAAAATTTTCTCAAGATTAAAGTAGTTATGATTAGGATTTTTTCAATCAAATAGAAAATGATACATAGACCTTGGTCCAATGAGTATTAATATTCAACTTAATTTCATATTGTAAATTAACGAATAGCTCTACTAATAAAGATAATTTTTTATGAAATGTAAAAAAAAAATACCAGAATTTTTTAGAAATACCTTATCATTTGTATAAAAGCAAATAAAAAGAGTTGTTAGTCCCTTAATTTGTTATACTTTTAAAAGAAGTCAAACATCAGGTTAAGAGTTGTCCAAGATGCAAGAATGGATACCAGTTATTTAAATACACAAGCGTTGCTGAATAATGATAGATTCAAATCAATTTTCTAAAGTTACAATTTAGTTTCTTTTTTTTTTTAAATTTTTTACCTTTGCTTTAAATAATGAAATATCAATCTATTAAATTTGAAAGATATTTTAGAAAAAGGTGATTTTTGTAATATTCCTAGGAATGATCTGTTATTAAATTTCATTCATCAAAAAAACATGATTTCAGAGTACAAAACCCCTGTTCCAATAAAGCACGAGTGTTTTTTGCAACACATATTTTTTTATTATTGGCATCTTATTTTTACCATTGTCATCAATTAATTTTCTAGTTGTGCTTTCATTTAAAAAAGTAAATGTTCCTTTTCTTTCTACAAAATTAGCAAAAAAAAAAAATAGAAATAATAATTTATTTATCTGAATTTAATAACTACAATTGAAATGAATACAAATTTGAAGATCAATCATCTAAGTACAAAAATATCATGACCCCACTCCTAATACAAGAATTTTTTTCCAGTTTCAAGGATTGTAAATCTTAAATGATACAATGGAAATTCAATTTTTAAATTTATTGTCTCAAAGAAAGTGAATTTCCAAGTTCTAAAGGAATTAAGTATATATTTACAATTTTCAAAAATTTTAATAGAATCAACCATACTAAAAAATGATCTTTTGAGTGTCTCAAGATATTGAAACTTTGAAACCAAAATATTGTTCACTGATCTATTTGTGAAAAGAAAACAAACCAAATTAAATCAGAGTTGAATTTTTAATTTTTCCATTTTTGAACATTTTTTTTGATTAAATTTTTGGGTTTTATTTAATTTGGTTTTGGATCTAGAAATGTTTTTATACAAATGTTTAAAATTGATGATAGAATAAACAGAAAAAGAGGACCATATAGATGTGTATTTGAATAAAAATCTATTCTTTTTGATGACTGGATAAGAAAGACTACCTTTCCAGATAATTTTATCTATATTAAGAAAGAAAAAATAAATTCCAAAATAAGATTATTTACAAAGTTTTTTTTTCTTTCTCTTCTTAATTTTGATGAATCTAAACAATTTATAACATTGAATTTGTCTCTCCATTACTTATTATTATTATTTTAGAAAACATTTATTTACAATTTGTTATCAAAATTCTTTTTTCAAATATTTTTATCAAACTAAGCCAAAAATAATAATACTGTTTCAAAGAATAAAGACAAAGAATTAAATTCTCTAAAAAAAAAAACAGTTACAAAAGATTCAACTGAAAGAAAAAGAAAAACTGAGAAAATATTGTAACCAGAATTCAGAAATATATTTAGTTCTCAATTTAATCGAAAATAAATAATTATCAAACTAATACATCCAATAAATCTTTATTTCTGAGAAATAATTCAATAAATAAAATATTTCGTATGCTCAAACTAGAATTAAATAACTTAAATGACAATAGGATTTTTAAATTCATTTTAGAAAAATTCTCCAGAAATACAACTTAAATTTGTTTATCAAAAATTTTCCCAACAAATATATTTCCATTCAGAATTAAAAATAAAAACCAAATAAAGAATAAGTAATTGTATCAAATATTACAGATAAGAGCAATAAATAAATAGTTTTTTTTTCAAGCTCAATCTATTCATTTTTTTGATTTCCATTTTTTAGCTGGTAAGTAAATATATTATACTAGGAGATCTGAAACTCTCATATTTAATTAAAATTGTCAATTTATTTAGTTATTGAAATAATTTGAAGGACTCAGTTTCACATAAATGGTGGCACTCAAAATTTATAAAATGTACTTACTCCCTTAAGATACATTTTTAAAAGAAACAATTAAAGAAAGATTTTAGAACTTTTTACTGTAGGGACTGACCATTTGTTAGAGATTCAAATGTTTTATAATCAGTGAGTATAAATTCCATTTTTAACTTTCTTAATTTCTTTGGGAGCCAGTAATAGAATATTCACTCATCAAAATTTCAAAAATTGGATCTAATTAAATCATTTTTTGACTTTTTATTTGTTATTTTTTTTCTTTGTGTTTTTAAATTCTTTTTTTCTATTTCTTTTTGTTACAAAAAAAGAAAAAATATTCCTTTTAGAACAGACACCTTCAGTCAAAAGAGAAAAATTCACTAAAAACAACCCACCACTTCTAAAACATGTCGTTTGAGCACTTTCCAAAAATTAAGCATTTTCTTGATGAACTCCAAACTTTAATCAAACAAGAACCAGAAGAGGAAAACTGTCTCTTTCAAATAGAAACAAATCCAATAACCATTAGCCAACAGTACTCACATGATCTTCTTCAGCATACAACTAGTTTGGTTGAATTAACGAAAAATATAAAAGAATTTTTCGAACAATGCGACGATTTGACTGGTTTACAGATTTATTCAAAGCACATTGAAAACATAAAGGAATCAATTAAACAGTCAAAGGTAATTTGCAATTCCAAACAACCGCAATTTGAATCCAAGGAACAAACAAAAACTGAATTAGAAAATAAGATCTCAATTAACAAATTAGATCTACAAGAGGTTATTACTTTCTTAGCACAATTGGTTAACAATTTACAGACGCTTCTATTATCTTTTTCTAAATATCAAAATTTAATTGTCTCGTCAAGTCCAATTATTGAAATTGAGAACCAACTGAAGGAATATTTAAACAATAGCAGTCAGAAGAATAATGATAATTATCCCAAACCATCTCTAAAATTCATCAAATTAATTCTTTTAAATTTAGAAAATTATTTTAGAGGATTTGAATTTCGATTAGCCAGTATAGAAAAATCAAAATCTTGGGTACAGTATTTCGAAAACTTCGCACCACAATTCAAAATTAAAAATTATAAAGATTTTTATTATTGCTGTTCATTGTTATCTAATAATATTAAATCTTGTAATTATAATTTTTATACTATTTTTTCACAAGAAAAGAAATTAAGCAATAACAAAATTAATAACATTTTACAAGTGTTAACAATTCAAATACCTCAAATATTAAATTTAAAGGAATTAACTCAAGTAGACGATTGGTTTAAAAATAAATTATCCTTTTATCAAAATAAAAACAATGATTTGTCTGATGAAGAAAATTGGGTTATTGAAATAAATTCAATGAAAATTTTTATCAAGCATTTATTACAAATTTTATTGAAATTCAAAAAATTTATTGTTAATTGGGAAAAATTAGAAAAGAAAATGAAAAATGAAAATGGAAAAGAAAAAGAAAACGAAAGTATAAAGGTAAAAGAAAATGAAAACGAAAATGAAAACGAAAACGAAAACGAAAAGGAAAAGGAAAAGGAAAAGGAAAAGGAAAATGGAAAGGAAAACGAAAACAAAAGTATAAAGAAAAAGGAAAAGGAAAAAGAAAAGGAAAGGCAGAAGGATGAGAAACAAGAATCGATTGAAAAAATAATATTCAAAAATAATCAAATAAAAAAATTTAATGAAGAATTATTAATTGAAATTAATAATTTAAAAAAAAATAAAAATGAAAATAATGATCCAGAAATAATAAAATTAAAAAAACAAATTAAAAAATTAAAATCAGAAAAAGATTTAACAATTCAATATATTAAAATGATTTTGAATGATCAAGATAATAATTCCAAAATATCTGATTTGGAAAAGAAATCTTCAGAGATTAATAATAAATTTAAAAAAATAATTGAAAACAACAACTATGAAAAAATAGATGAAATTGGCGAAACATCTTCCCAACAAATGGAATTAACCCAATTATTGAAAGATCAAAAACAGTATCCTCGTCATATCGTTCAAAACATTGAAATAAATCAAAAAATAATGAATTCATTTTCAACTGATAATAATAATAAAATGAAATTCTTAAATGAAGAATTAAATGCAATGAAATTAAACAATTTAAATTTGAAAAAAAAATACCAAAAATTAAAAAATCAAGTTTTAATTAATAAGAATTCAAGTAATAATAAACGTAAAAAATAATAGATTTACTTAAAAGTATATAAGTTTTTTGTATAATCTATTTCCAAAAAAGCAGGGGGGGATTGATTTTAAAATATCTTTATTAAAATTAATTCTAATAATTAAACAATTTAAAATATCCAAAAGTTTTTAAATCATTTATCGATTCTTCATAATAATCCTATTTGTTTGTTTGTAAGGCCTTACATCAATAAAAGAATATAATTATCTAATCTCGGTTTTATATGATATTTTTTAGGTGTGAAAATTAGTGTTTTTTTTTTTATCTTTGATCCGAAAAATTGTTTTCCAAACAAGTTTAATCTTGAAAAAAATTCCAATGGTATGAAAAACTTAGAACCGAGTTTTATTGTTTGGAAAATGGTTTGCATTCGTCTCATATTTTTGTTTTGTCATTGAAATTGGCTATTGTATCGTTTTCTCCAAAAAAAGTGTTTTTTAATTTTTTTTCATTTTTTAAAAGTATTTAAGTGAATATATTTTGAAATAAAGTTAATAGGTCTTAATTTAATCGAGCATTAATATTTCATTTAATTTTACATTTCATGTTTAAGAATAGAATCACTAACAAAGAGAATTTTCAATGAAATAAAAATAAAATGAAAACTTTTTTCAGATAAACTAGATTCCAAAAATTTGGACACGGTTTAAACAGTGGAAATAACATCATTACTGCACTTTAAATTCAATTTGGGAAGAATTTTTTTTTTACAAAATATTTCATTTTTTGTCTAGTTTGTTTTCTTTTCATTTCCTTTTTTGTAGTTATGTAATCTGTTTCGTTAGATCTGGGATTTTTAATCAATAGTTGATAGAAGGCTAGTGTTGAGTTTGTTAAATTGGAAAATAACAAACGATTGATAGATGGTATCTTAACATTTGATCGATCAACAATTGTTGGTGAAATTTCAACGAATTTACCAATACATTTTTTGTTCCGCTCGTTTCATTATTTTGGACACACTTATTTTAATTTTTGAGTTTTATATTTTTTTCTTTTATTTGGATTAAAACGATTACTTATAAAAAAAATAATACTGGGTTACTTAAATGTTGTTTTATATTTAAGTTTGGAAAAATACAATAAATTCGTTTTTTTTTTTTGCTAATTTTTGATTTTGGGTGTATCCAAATTTTTGGAATGGGGAATATATCTTATGTGAGCATGAATATCTATCTGTTTATATTAAGAGGTATATTTTTTTAATATTAATCAAGGAATTTTTAGACATAAATTTTATTAAATTTATCTTATCAGATTAATATAAAAAAAACAATCTTTAATAATTTATGTTGTATTCGTTTTTCTTTACTATTTTTTACCATGCAGTAATTCCGTAAATTCAATATATTAACAATTTTGACAAGAAAATTTCGACTTTTTTCTATATTAAAGTATTTGACGAAAACGTGGATATGAAGTAAAATCGCGATTAGTCCAACTTTATCATGAAAAATCAAAAAATCGTGATAATCCACATTATCTTGAAAAAATGAAAATTTTTTTTTTTGAAATTACCTTAAAAAAAATCTAAAGACTTTTACAAAAACCTTGAGACTTTTACAACACTTTCCCCCTTTAAATATGTTCGAAAATGTTTTCAAGTGTTGTGAATTGTCTTCAAGTGTTTGAAAGTTTTGGAATACAGAAAACTTTTATAAACGGAATGAGTTGTTTGTAGTGAAAAAAATATATTTTTTTTTTCTGTTTTTTTTTAATAAAATATAAAAATCTCAAACAAGTTTTATGATCAAACTAATAATTACCCATTTTAGCAATACACTTGAATATAAAATAGATGTGTGTTTTTTTAAATCGGTTCTATACCTTCATCGTTAAATAGCCAAAAAGAATGAAGAATAATTCTCCTTCTTATTGATGATCGAATGAAAAACAACCTTTAATAATCTAGTTGGTTTTTTTTTCCAGTAAAAAGATATGAGAAGAATAATAAGAAGGGTATAAATGTACCAAGAATAATTATAGTTAGTGATAATGTGGTTGGGGTATTGGAAAAGCTATTGGAAATTTACACAACTCCTTTCGGCTTTCCTAGATTATTAAAAATGTTATAACCCAAGAATATATTCTTTATATAGTACACAAAATGTTATAAGTTTTCAAGGATTTTTACTCATTGTAATTAACAACACCTCAATTAACTGAGAAATTATTTTTTTAATCATTTGTTAACTCTATTGTTGATTTAAAAGACAGCCTATTTTTCAACCAAATTAAAACAAGATACAACTAACTTCTCTTTGATCTTATCCTTAATTGAATCAAGTATCTTTTTTGTTGTTTTTTCAATGAATAACTTTTTTTTCTTTTTAATATCTATTTTTTAGATCAAACAAAATTATTCTTTTTAAAAATATGGCTGAATTGGCCCATCCTAGTGGAAAATGATAAAATATATAATCAAAAAAAAAAATTGAAAAAAAGAAAAAAGCTAGAATATGAAAAAATGATTTCAAATTAGAAATTTTCAAAATAAATCTTTTTCTTTGAATATCTATTTTAACACTTTAAACCAAAAATTCTTTTATTGCAACTGGGTACACTTGATATGAAAATTGTTATTTGAACTTTGAATTCAACTCTTTTTTAAACATAGAAATTGCAAAAAAAAAAGCCCGTTTTTCCATTTTTGTGAAAATATTTCCTCACAAAAAATTACAAAAAAAAATTATTTTTAATGTTGGATTCATTTATTGATCCAAAAAATTGAAGTTTTTTTTATTAAAAGCAAAGTAAAATTTCAAACACTTTTTTAATCCTTCAATACAAAACAATATCCATATTATTTTTCGGTGTTCCCATATAATTATCTGTATCCAGATGGTTTGTTAAATATCATCTCAAACGATTCAGATATTTTTTTTTTTTTGGGGGTTTGAAAAAGTAAATGAGGAAAGTAGTGTTTTAAGAATTGATCTTATGTTTGCAAAAAATAAAAATATCCAATAAAAAAAATTAAAATAAAATCAATTCAATCAGCCTGATCTCTAGCTATCAAGATTTTCATTTTATTGGATTTCTGGTAATCCTAAAAAGATATCCAAAAAAAGGATCAAGCTTTGATTTATTATTATAATAAAGAATACCGTGATCAAAATAATACGTTACCACCAGCTATAATCGATGTTTCAAAATATACTACTTGCTTTTTTTTTTTCTTGTTCCAATAAGAAACCCAATTCACTACCCAGTAGTATACCTAAGTTCAAATCAATTTTGAAGGTCAACTCATTGATATTTTAAGTCAATTTTAAATTAATAAGGTAATTTGTTGAAAATTTTTGATAATTTTCTCAATTTTTCTCAATTTTTTGTTTTTTTGATGATATAAATTTTCTATTAAAAATTTGCTATTACAGTTGTCTAAATAACCAGTGTTTTTTATTTTAACCCATTACTAAAATTTAACCATACAAAAAATATTGGCTTACTCTAGAAATAAAAGAAACAAATCAGTGGGGTGGCAACAGTATCTAAACAAGAAATAGGGTTCTTTACATAAATTTTAAAAAAGAATTATGAAGATACTGGAAAGATTAAAATGTAATTTTTTGACAAAAAAATGAACAAAATTTCATTTTTTGAATTTTTATAAAAAAAATCATTTTAAACCTCAGAAATTTTCTAAATATGATGAAATTTTTGAAACAAAAGCCTTTAATATTATTGTGCCATTTCGATTAATCAAAGATCTAACCTCTAAAGTCAATTTAAATCCGAACCAAGAATATACAAATGTCTTCCTATCTTTTAATACCCAAGTCTGAAAAAAAACACGAGTTAAATTTTAGTAATGGGTTAAAGGTTGTCAACACGGGTTATTTACACAACTGTACTTTGAGATTTATTTTGTAATTTGATCCTTCATTTTTAGAATTTGACTTCAAATACCAGGACTTTTTGAAATCAGTACCATATTTACTCAGGATTTATTGTCAGTTTCTTTGATTCGGTTAATGTATAGGGCTTCTATAACAAAAAAACACGCTTTTTATTTTGGAACACACATTAATCTTTTCTTCATGAATTATTTTGGCAACAGCAAACCAAAAAAATTATGTTTAAATAAAAAATAAAAGTGACACTTTGATTTTTTTGTGTTGAATTTCTCCATCGTCTCTTGATTTTGTAATTTAAAATAACTGTTGTGGAAATAATTGAGACACAGAAAAAAAGTGAGACACTAATTTTGTAAAAAATTAAAAATATAATTAATGACATTAGGAAAACTGATCTAAACCACCATAATTTTTTGAACATAATAAGAACCCAAATGGTGATTAAAATCATTTAAGAATTATGAGTATCGTTATTATTTTTAAGTCATTCTATTTGAAGGATCTTATTATGTTCAAAAAATTATGGTGGTTTAGATCAGTTTTCCTAATGTCATTAATTATATTTTTAATTTTTTACAAAATTAGTGTCTCACTTTTTTTCAATGTATCAATTTTTTTAATCAAATGTACAGTAAAAAAATAAATTTTTGCAAAATTTCTCACAAAAAGTGTTTATTGCCTAACTATTAAATTTTCCAAACTGTTTTTTGAGAATGTGCGTAACAGCTTGAGAATTAAAATAGACCAAAAATATTTTGATTCTCTCTCAAAAACTAAAATTGAGAATTCTGAAGATGGACTTCTTTACTCTCATTCGACAATCCATTTCCAATATTACGATTAGTCTTAACAGTCCTGACAAATCTTGATCTTATGATTGCATTTTGAATTTTAGATGGGAAAAACTTTTCACTTCCTTTTCTATATTTTTAGTTTACTAAATTAAGTTCCAAAAGAGAGAGTTGTTATTTGTGGTCTCTTTTGTTAGTTTGGCACTTTTTTAATTGTTATATATTCTGATAACCAAATCCCAAAAAAAATTCAAATTTCAGAAAATGAATAAATAAGCTGAGAAAGCAAATGTCAGTAAATGATTTCGATCTCTATTCTCTTAGAAAAAGAAAATTGAAAATGAAGTGAAAATTTTATCCGAATTGAATTTCAAATATCAGTAATGTGTTTATCCGAAAATTTGAAAGATTTGTTTCTCTTGTAGAAATAATCACCAAAACAGTACACTACAGAAAATGCAAACACTTTTATCAATCTTTCAACCTTATCAATCTTTCAAACAATTCTCGACAATTTTCAACACCTCTAAAACCCTCCATAGATTTTTAAAATGAAGACACGTTGTAAAAGTGATAAAGCTTTTCTTAAAGTCAAGAGATTTTTTGTAAAGTGAAAGCGAAAAAATATTATATTATTTTTAATTATTATTTTACACTGGGAATTTAAAAACTGAATCGAAATTCAAAAAAAAAAAAATAATGAGCTCATCGATCGAACTTGACCGTCTAATTAAAGAAAAAACTGATTCTCAGAATGAAAATTCAACAAACATAAGTTTAACTGAAAATTCTAATGAAGAAGAAGAGATGCTATTGAACAGCAATGGATCTGATTTGGAAATTAATGGCCCGAACCAAGTGGACAATAACAACACAAAACAAGAAAAACCAGGTGCTGACGCAAAGAAAAAAAAATACAAGATCAAACCTTTTTGGGTCTGTGTTTCATTAGTTCTTTTTTTAATAACCTATTTTATACCGATCTTAAAATATGACGCTGCTGCACATAAATGCCTAGCAATTTTGATTTTTGTAGTTGTGATGTGGTCAAGTGAAGCTGTTCCTTTGTTTGTAACTTCCTTATTCGTACCAATCCCGATTATTGTTTTTTCCGTTATATTGGATGACACAGGTAAGCCAATGAACCTTATCAAGGCTTCGAAGATCGTTTCAAATAGTTTTTTCGACCCTGTGATACTCCTTTTTCTGGGCGGTTTCACAATGGCTCATGCTTTACAAAAATATAACCTTTCGCAACGCTTAGCTAATTTTATTTTGAAAAAAGCTGGAACTAACCCCAAAAGAATTTTGGCCTATGTGATGCTCTTAAGCTGGTTTTTGTCTTCTTGGTAAAGATTTCCATTCATTTGTTTTTTTGTTTTTTTATTTTTTTATTTGAAAATCAGGGACAACACAAAAAAGTTTCGACAAAAACTTTAAAAGATGTCAAATAAGCAATTACAATTCAGAATTGCATTTTCCACCTTTCTAAATATTTTGTAAACTTTCTTTTTTTTTTTTTTTTCTCAAAGAACAACCCCTTGAATTGAAGATGAAAACAAGGTTTCAAAAAGACCGACTTTCGTTAAAAAAAGTTATTTGATATTCATTTGTTATGATAAAATCAAAATAAGTTTATCGAGTTATTTTTAAAAAAGTGAGGAATTTTTTTTTACTGGATTAGTTTTAATTCATTAGATCTCCTATATAAAAAAAATTCCTCACTTTTTTAAAAATCGCATTATTCCAGTATCGCAAATATTTTACTAATTATCAGCTCGAAAAATGCAAGATCTTTTTAAAAATCTAATATACTGGTATTTGAAATAGAATGAAGCTGCTCTTTATGGGACTATTGAGTTAATACTCCAATTTTTATTATTTGAATTTACAGTAGAATAATTGGCCGGATAAGTGTAAAAAAAGTGCAAAATATATTTTTATAAACACAATATGGAATAGAACTATCTCGAAAAAAAATTTTTATGATCAAAACTTAATTTTTTCGGGATTCTTGTATCCCATCCTATGAAGCAGTTAAGATATTTTATAAAAGTGGATAATCAAAGTTTTAAAAAGTTTTGATAAAAATCATTTGATTCACTCTGTTAAAACATTTTGAATAACACCTTTTAAAACTCTATTTTTTACAACACTCCATATTTACTCTTATGTAACCACTTTTTTAAAATTGCTGTATTTATTTTGATTGAATTTTTTTTTTTTTTTTTTTAGAATTAATCACCGATATTTGAATTTCAAATAGGTAAAACTTTTCGTCTCATCTACTTCGTCTTTAGGTTATAGTTTCCATCTGAGTAACTACTTAAAACAAAAGGTGCTGTGGTAATTTTTAATATTGTGTAAAGATTTATTAAAATACACTGAGATATGGAGAATTAAAAAAAAATGAAAAACTATTTAATACTATTGTTTGAAAAGTAAAACAAGTGTCACAAGTCAAAAGAAAACAAAGTGAAATTTTATTTTTTTCCATTTTACCCAACTGGTTTAATTTTCCTTAAATTGGGAACAAGAGTTAGAAAGTTAACAAATCAAGTAGTTACATGCCAATAGAAAATACTGGAACATGATAATATGAGTAACTTGAAAATACAAAAGAAAAAGCAAAGGTAAAAAATACATAAAGGTTAAAAAAAAAAAACTACAAAAAGAAATTACAAATAACATCACTTTATGAACTTCACCAAATGAATATTCATGATCAATTATAAAACTAACTAAATTAACCAAAGGTGTTGTGGATGTGATTTTGGGTGTTCTTAATTTGACCAATAAAAAAAATTTTTTTTATGTGATTTTTTAACAATTACTTCTTTTAACTGTTGAGAGAAAAATGTTGGAAACAGAAAAAAGGTTGGACACCATTTTTCATTGGGAACCTTAGTAAAATTGAAAATCAAATCCTATTGATAACCAGGTGACTTTTATATAAATCCAGGTTTAAAGGTGTTACAAGTTCATTATTCTGTGGTTTGTGTAGAATACTCATTTGGATGGTTGATAACTAAAGTAGATCTTGCTATTTTAACAAAAATCCAAGTTGTAGTAAAGTTTACTATTAATTCTGAAAATGGTAATTTTTAAACTTGCTTTAGATTATAAGAGATAAGGTTTTGAAAAAGTAGAATTACATTAATCGTTATTCTAATAAGTAGATTATTGTTATTTTCTTTAGTTATTTCACAAACGAAAGAAATTAAAAATCATTTTCAGTAATGTTCCCAATTAAAAATGCTGTCCAACCATTTTTCTGTGTCCAACATTTTTCTCTCAACAGTAAACCCATTTTTAAATTTCAATTTTTTGTTTTTATCTTTTTTCTTTTAAAGTTGTTTTTTTGTTTTATTGCTTTTTATCCTTAAAGACCATTCAGATGTAGTATTCCTTCCTCTAATTGTGAAACCTATGATTCCACTTAAATTATCTTTCTGGACATTTAAGTAAAAGTACATTTAGAATGTAATTTACACTTTTTCAATAATAATAACCAAGCGAAATTTTTTCACGATTTGAAATTCAAATATCAGTAGAAAAAAAAATGTTCAAAATTAAACACCATTCCAAAAATTTGGACACACCCAAAATCAAAAATAGGCAAAAAAAAAAACACAATTTATTATATTTTTCCAAACATAAGATAAAACCACATTTAAAAGTACCGATTATTAATGTTTTTATAAGTAATCATTTTCATCCCAATAAAAGAAAAAAATATAAAACGAAAAAATAATAATTGATGAGTCCAAAATAATGAAACGAGCTGAACAAAAAATGTATTGGTTAATTTGTTGAAAATTTCACCAACAATTATTGATCCATCAAATGATAAGATACCATTGACCAATTGTATGTGGATTTTTCAATTTAACAAACTCAACACTAAACTTCTATCAACCATCGAAAAAAAATTTCAAGATCTAACTAAACAGATTAAGTAACTGAAAAAAAGGAAATGAAAACAAAACAAAAAAGAAATAATTTGTAAAAATCAAAATTATTCCCAAATTGAGTGTAAAGTGGAGTATTGCTGTTTCTTTCAACCGTTTAAACCGTGTCCAAATTTTTGGAATTTAGTTTAGAAAAAAAAATAATTAACTTAAAAATGGAATTATATATATAACTTGGAACAAGAACGATACATTTTTACAAAATTCACTCTTCATTTTATTTTTGAAATAATAGAATTACTAACCGTATTGTCTATTTTAAACATATTAAAGAATAAATTAAAGTGAAAAAATACAAACTTTAAAATAAAAACTTGCAATTAATTATTAAAAAGTTAATGTTAATTATATTTGTCAATTCTTAAAGGATCAAGAAAGTAAAAAAAAAAAAAAATTGATAACAACTCATTAAATAATTTAAATTTAGTTATAAAATCTAAAACTGCCATGATAAATGAAAAGACTCTAATTGTTCGGAATGTAAATTGTGGTTTAAACAACACATAAAAAACACCAAAATAACTTTGTCTAATAATTATTTTTATCCAAAAATATTAGAAGATTCTTAATATTTAAAGGTTCTACTTAATTCAATACAAACTTTCATAATATTTAGAAGTTTTTCATTTGTTTTTTAAAGATTTAAATCGGATTTTCTTTTTTCTAAAAAAAAATAGTAAAATTCTAAAAACAATTAATACAACTAAACCAACTTTTTAAACTTTAAATACTGATAAATTCAAAGAAATACGGACATTTAAAAAAATAATTACTTTTTTTTTTTATATATAATTGTCAGAATTAAAACTTTGGAAAAGTTTTCTATTTAAATAAAGAGTGGACGTTTTTTTTTAAAAAGGTACTTTCTTCAGACTCCAACACCTATACCACATTCAAAGGTTGACTCCCCCCATTATATTAAAAAAGAGAAAATTGATAAAAAGTTTCAATCATGAAAACTTTTTCACTCTTTTAAAATAGAAAAATCATAAAAAAGTTTCAAAAAGTCCTCACGTTTTTAAAATGGCTGTATATAAAAAAAATTACTTTATTTTCAATTTGTGAAAATTAATCAATCAATTTTATAAATAAGGTTTTATTGCTTTAAATATAAGAATCTTTGTAAAATAAATTGTTCTTCGAAATATTTTTTGAAAGTTGGATTTTCAGATTCAAAAAAATGGAAAATCAACTAAAAATATTTTTTAAAATTTTTGGGAATTTATCAGTAATAATCAACAAAGGTCTTCCCTTTTGATAAATTAAATTTAATTTTTAAAGTTAAATACTTTTAAACATTTTAATCACGATAAAGTATTTCAATTTAACAAAACCCTAATAAAAAAAAAATTTTTTTTTATAACATCTATATAACATTTTTATAACAAAATTTCCTTTTACATGATGATTTTTCCATATTTTTTGAAAAAATATTCTTTTAACAGACTTATAACATGTTACAAAATTTAGAACACATTTTATGTTACATATTTATGTAATAAAAGTTGTTATTATAAAATTTTACAACATTTTCAACATTTAAAACACCTTTAAAACGCGTTTATAACATGTTATAAAAAACTTTTTTTATATGGGAAATGACAGATAATAATTATTAATTTTAATATTTTTGTATAATGTTGAAATAAGAAAGTGTGTGGTCTATAAAAACTTTATAATTTTAAAATAATTCAAATAAAAAAAAAAAAAAATGTCTTTTTTTTTTTCCAATGGATTTTATAAATAAACATTTTTTTATCTCGAATTGATCTCTAATTTTTTCTCTTTTATATATGAATAGGATTTCCAATGTTGCGTCTGCTGTTGTCACAACATCAATTTTACTACCAATTATTCGTAATTCTATCCCACATGGAGACAATTTTCAAAAGGCACTTTTAATAGGGAATGCCCTTTCAAATTCGGTTGCAGGAATGAATACTTTAGTAAGTCGATTCTCGCCATAGTGATAATCTTTAATTTTCTTTGGAATATATTCAAAAGACATTCTAATTAAAAATTACATGACATGTATAATTAAATAAATGAAATTTTTATTCTAAAATTATTATTTCTACCTTGAATTAAATATTGGTTTCTAATCCGTCAAATAATTATGATTTCACTAATTAAATAAAAATTAAATCAATAATTAAACATTTTGGTTAAGAAAATTAAACTCTGTTCCAATAATTATAACCCATTTAAAAATTAAAAAAAAAAAAAAAAAAAAATAACTAAAAAATACTTCTTTAATCATATTATTAAAATAAGAAAATATTTTGTCTAGAATATACTTATCTATTTCGACAGCAGATTAATATAATTTTTTATTTTAAAAATAGAATAAAAAGGTGTTAAAAAATTTGGAATAGCATTTCTCAATCAACTAATGATCTAAAATTATTGAAAAATTGTTTATTTTACTCTTATACCCCTAATTGATCTTTTGAGTTGAGATAGCCATTTTCAAAAAGTGAAAAAAAAATTATAAATATGTTACTCAAATCACTTCAAAGAGAGTCAAATAGTTTGAGTTACACTGAAGGCTTTTATTACTTAACTTTTTGAGAAAAAAAATTGTAATAGTGAATTGTTTATTATTATTGACCGTTGTGGAAAAAAAGTGAAACTGGAAAAAAAGTTCAACACGGTTTTTAATTGGGAACATTACTGAAAATGAAAAGTAAGATCAATGAAAAAAAGAATAAATAAATAAATAAAGACAAAATGAAGTATTCGCCACAATAACAGTTTTTTAAATACTATCTTTTAGTCTGTTGGGTTTTTCTTTGATTGATCAATTATTAAAAATTTGTTCAAAAAATTGACTATTTTTGAGATCTCCAAAACCACACCAACAATTTCGATAAATCAAGTAGATTTAAATTGTATTTGTTGGGTTGATTGAAAATAATATAATGGGTTATTATTTGAAGTTAATTGGATTCTTCTTTTTATTGATTTTACTTTTCATTTTCAGTAATGTTCCCAATTAAAAACCGTGTTGAACTTTTTTTCCAGTTTCACTTTTTTTCCATAACAGTGAGTACAAAAAAAAAGAATTTTTTGTGATCCAGAATCTTAAAATTTTCTTTTCTACAATGTTTGCAATCTATCTCACCCTAAACTCTGAAGAAATTTTCTACAATTTTATTAAAATTATTTTCGTTATTTATTAATTTCTTTTTTATTTTATTATTTTATTATTTAATTTTATTATTTTATTTTATTATTTTATTATTTTTTTATTTTAATTTTATAAATTTTAGATTGCTTCACCACAAAATGCGATTGCAATTAAAGTTGTAAAGCAAATATCAAAACATGAGATGTCCATTGGTTTTATTAATTGGATGGGATTTGGTATCCCATGTTCAATTGTTATATGCACTTTGGTATATCTCTGGATTCTATACGTTTTCCCAACAAAATTAAAAGAAATACATTTAGATATAGAAAAGGAGCCAGAAATGACCAAAGATCAATACATTATTGTTATAACTACAATTGTTACTGTACTTTTAATGTGTGTTAATAGCTCGATAGATAAATATGTTGGTGATATCGGAATAACTGCATTGATTCCCTTGGTGGTATTTTTTGGGTTGGGGTTATTAGAAACACAGGACTTGGGTGAGCTTTCTTGGTCCGTTCTTTTATTAATTGGTGGCGGGTTGGTTCTTGGCGATGGTGTCGAACTATCAAATCTTTTACATATAATTTCTGAGGCAGTTGGGGATTTGGTTGCAAGTCAATCAATGTGGGTAATATGTCTAGCATTTATGATCTTAGCAGGGAGTATCGGGATAGCTATAAGTTCTACAGTTTGCGCAGTTATTATTTTACCTGTGATAGGTGTTGTTGGCCATAAATACAAACATCTAATCCTATTAACTTCTTTAGTAACTTCCGTTGCATCAGGATCTACAACTTTACCCATTTCTAGTTTCCCTAATTCTGTTGCGTATGCAGTTTTGGATAAAAAGGGAGACCAATACTTGACAGTGAAGGACTATTTAAAAAGTGGATCAGTTTCTTCTTTTTTAACTTTAGTGATCCTAGTCACAATCGGATATGGTATTAATTTAAAAATGGGTTGGTAATGAATAAAAATTAATTATTTCAAAGATACTTTCGACTTTTTATTTTAAGAACATATTTCCTATTTTCTATATTTGTTTTGAGAATAATAGTTTATCAAATAGATGGAAAATTAAAAACTAATCGTTAAAATTTGATTAATAATTTCATATTTATTTTAAAACTTGTACAAATAATACTTCAAGATCTCCATATTTGAGTAATTTCAAAATTATATCAGGCATATCAAACATAAACTAAATTCCAAAAATTTGGACACAGTTTTAACAGTTGAAAGAATAACAATACTACAATTTACATTTAATTCGGAAATAATTTTTTTTTTACAAACTATTTTGTTTTTTATTTTGTTTTCATTTCATTTTTTGCAGTTACATAATCTGTTTCTTTAGATCTGGAATTTTTTTTCTTGGTTGATCAAATGTTAAAGTTGGGTTTCTTCAATTGAAAAATCCACATTCAATTGGTCCATGGTATCTTATCATTTGATCTATCAATAATTGTTGGTGAAATTTCAAAAAATTTACCAAAACATTATTTCTTCTGCCCATTTCATTATTTTGGACACAATTGATTTTATTTTTTCGATTTATATTTTTTTGTTTTATTTGGATGAAAATTATTACTTATAAAAATATTAATACTTGGGCAACTTGAATGTGGTTTTATCTTAAGTTTGCGGAAATATAATAAATTGTGTTTTTTTTTCTGCCTTTTTGAATTTTGGCCTGTCAATTTTTTTGGAATGTGGTTTATATACCTTCAAACCCCTAATAAACTAATTGCCTTCAGAATAAAAATTTTAATTTAAATTATTATCAAAAGATTATATGATATAGAATTTATAAACAATTATCTTAGAAAAAAAATTTTATAATTGAAAATTGTATAGTTACCTACATTAAAAAAATAACTTGAAAAAAATTTTTCAACATAGGAAAAATTTTTGTTGTAAAGTGTGAACTTATTATTTTTCCCTCCAAATTTTGTCAAAATAATTTTTTTTTTTTTTTTTGAAAAGTTTGTCTAGACATCAAAAACTTTTTAGTTTTTAATGATTAAAATAAATCATATTTTACTGGAAGGTTTTTTGGGACACTTTGAACCCCAATATTGCCTAAAATACTTGATTACATAATTTATTCATTATAAAAGTTATTTTGACATCACATAGAAAATTAGTTTTCTCTACTGATTACTATCCAATGACAATATCTATATTTGATTCTAAATAATTTAAAAAATAAAAAAAAAATATAAATTAAAATTGAATAAAAAATATTAATTTTTTTCATTGTAAAATTTAGAAATTTTTTCAACAGTATTTTTTTTCAAATTTTATATAATTTGGAAAATAGTTCGAGTAAGATTAATAATTGATTTTTTTTTAATTTTTACAATTTTTTAATTTTTGACTTTTTAAAATCTAGATATAAAATAAACAATATTATTGAATAAGAGACCATATCTCAGAACTTATTTTACAAGATCTGTATTAATTTAGAAAGGAAAAATTCAAATTTTATAACTATATTATTCAAAGTTTTTCCAATAACAAAATTCAAATAAAATATTTCTTCGTTTGGAAGATTATTTTATTATCATTGAATAATATTTAAAAGTTTATTTTTATTTTTTTTTTTTAAATTTGTGGCTGAATCTTTTCTCGATTAAAAAAGGATTTTATTTGTTTAATTCCAATCTAAAAAATAAAATTATTCTACATTTTTTTGTTTTTTGTTTTTTTCGAGATTCTATTGATTAAATAAAAGTTTTAGAAAATTATACATATTAAATTTTTATTTTGGCCGTAAGAAAAGAATTCCATTTTCTCTTGATTTAATATTTATTAAAAAAAATATCTAAAAAAAAAAAAAAAAGAGGATTAATGAGTAATATATTTTTTTATCTATTTTTTTAATGATAAAATTATCAATTTTTATTGATTATTATTATTAGTAAATCAATGCTTGATTTTGAATTATTATTATTATAATAAAATTTCTTATTTAAAAAATTAAAAAAAAAATTAAATCTTTAAAGAAAATGTTAAAATGAATAATTAATTATTTTTATTTCCAAAAACAAAATAAAAATACAAAAACATAACTACTTTATATTTGAACTATTTTGGCTTGTTATTTTAATTCAAATCTGGATTAAAGATATATAAGAAAATAAATATATTAATATTTCAATATCATTCAAAATCTTTTATTAAACACTTGATGAAATTTGGGTTAATCGGGGGTACTAAGGGATATATATATATAAAGAATAATCATTATACTTTAACCATATTGCATTTCAATTAGTATCCTATCTTTTAAATAATATATATATATATATATATATATTCAATGATTTATACCCTATTTTTAAAAAAACCTTCCAATATTTATATAATATCTTTGAATAACATCTTTCGACATTTTCTTTAAATAATTTTATGTTTACCAGTTAGAAGAGTAGAAAAAACTTTATAATCTCAAATTTTTTTCACAAAACTTTAACAGATCCAGAATCATAAGAAATCAAAAACAATTATTGTTTATCAAATTTTATTTGGAATTTATTAAATTATTTGTTCAAATGTACATTAAAATACCATTTATTATTTTATTGAACGAAATTTTAAAAAGAAATGATTTAATTTATAATATCAAAATCTCGAAAAAAATAAAAAAAAACAAAATGAACAAGAATTTTTTAGGATTTTTTTTTTGTTTTGAAATAGAATTTTTAGAGAGGTATTAATAATTATTTTGGAATATAGCTATATACTAAATAAAATTTATTTAAATTATATCTAGGATTCATTAAAGACATTTTAATTCAACCTTCAAAAAAAAAAAAAAAAAAAAAAATATTCTTTGAACAAAATTCGTTAAAAACACTTAAATTACTAAAGAAAAAACAAATTTCCAAGAATCTAGATAGAAAGTTGATTAAATTTGAGATATTAAAAAAAAAAAAATTAAACATCAATATTTATTTATAATAATATATATATAATTACATAAATATAAATAAAAATAATATTGAAAATAATAATTAAAATATATTTCAAAATTATTTGGGTAGAAATGGTATCATCGCATAGCTTAATGAAGATCCTGCAAAAAGCCCAATTTGGAGAAAAAATGACTATTAAGATATAAAATTGAAAAAGATAATGAATAAAATAATATTTAAAAAGAATTAATTTTTTTTTTTTTTACAAAAAATTTATTCTTAATTAAAATTTAATTTCAAAAATAAATGAATGTTTGAATTAGAAATAATAAAATGAAAAAAAAAATATCCTTTAGTATTCAAGAACAACCAATAATTAAATCTTATTAATAATTCACTTTTAAATCATTCTAAACATATAAAAAACCTGATATTTTCAAAATTGAAAAAAATAAAACCAAAAAAGAAAAAAAAAGTAAACCACAATTTTTGAAATGAGTATGTGGATTTTTTATTTCTGAACTTTCAATGAAAAAAAGATGAACACGGAGATTTTCGACTCATAATTATCTGATTTTTAAAAGGCATTACATATTCTCAAATTTTCTTAGTGATTATTTGTTCTTTCGAAGATCTGTTTTTTTTTTCACAGGATCTTTTGCAAAAAACAAAGTATCAAAAAAAAACGAAAAAAAAAAAAAAAAAAGAAATAAATATTTAATCTAAAGGAAGTTGAGAGATGATACCTTTATTCAAGACTTTTGATTTATAAAGATTTTTAACCTTTTCTATCAATTAATTTTCTAATACAGCTGCTTTTAAAAGGTGAGAACAAAATTTTATAAGTGCTACCCAAACTATAGTCTGGTCGATGAATTAGAAAGTTTTAAGTCAAACTTATAAAATTTTTATGCTGTACTTTTTTTTAAACAGATATAATCTTTTTTATTATTTGTCATGCTAAAAATTTTTTTTTTTAATTTAATTTTGTTTTTTTTTATTTATTTTTTTGGAAAGCATTATGAGAAAAATAACTGCCCCAGCTATTGAATAAATTTTTGAGATTTGTCTTTTAAACTAATAAATGTTCTCTGAAAATAAAATGATTAATGCAAATTTTTAGGAAATCTTACGACAAATTGAGTTTATTGTAGATGAATAAGCGAATTTAACCTTTTATTCTCTTTATCAAGGAAGCATCATCTTGATAAATGGTTCAAAATTGAAGTAAATTCTTATTATTTAAATTCTTTGAACTCATAGATTATTAGTGTTTTTTTTTTTCAGGTTGTAGGGATTTATAAAAAAATGTAAAAAAAAAAAATTGATCTCACTTAAAAAATTTTCTTTTCCAAGTTTATGAGTCGAGAATATTTTTTTTGGTACTTTCTATAAACAAAATAAGAAAGCAAATAATATGACGAAAATTATATTTTGTT
This sequence comes from Anaeramoeba flamelloides, assembly GCA_027625915.1. Classification (NCBI taxonomy): domain Eukaryota; family Anaeramoebidae; genus Anaeramoeba; species Anaeramoeba flamelloides. The sequence continues at coordinate 396,010 of JANTQA010000032.1, read as the reverse complement.
ATTTTGCCATGCACTAGCATGAAAAAATAAAAATGAAAAAAAAAAGTTAGACAAAACTACTCCATTCCTTAACCTTTTATCTTGAATACTAAAGTTTATTCACAATATAATCAAAATTCCAGAACCTTCAATTCATTTGATTATTTTATTTATTATTGTTAGTATAACCAACTTTTTTAAAAGTCTCTAGTCAAGAAAAAAGTGTTTATTTCGGGTAAAAAATTCCAAATAAACGGAAGAATGAATTATAGTTTAATTCAACTTGGAGATATTTACTTTGATAGGTAATAACGAATAGTTATGAAAACATTGTACTCATCTAATAAAACTGAAACAGAGAAAAAAAAATTACTGATGATAATTATTGTGAGTGTTCGTAGAGTGCCTAGCTTTTCCAGAATTAAAAAGAATGGAGAAAAATCAAAGATTTTACTCAATTCTTTTAAATTCTGGAAAAGCTAACGGCGGTTTTTTTTTACTTTTTGAAATCAACAGAAAATTTATAAAAATTTTCGGTTTATTTCAAAAATTAAAAAAAACCTAATGGAAAATCAAAAAAAAAAGATTTTTTTTTCAATTTATATTAATAAATAATTTCATAATAGTCCAAATAATTGGTTATCAGTTTGAAAGATTTTTATTAAATTTAAAATACTTTTAGAGAACCGGTATGGGCAAGTGGCAACACAGCCTAGTGTACAATCTGAAGGCCGGGGTTCTATTCCCTTAACCATTATTTCTTATTGTTTACCATTTTCTCAAATAGCCACCACGGTGTAATTTTAATTAAAAATCGGGCTTATGCTTCTTAGAACCACTAATTCTTTGAGGAAATCGTTTGACCGAATTGAATCTTTTTGACTATTATAAAACTGAACGGAATTGGAACAAAATCCCTCTCAATTTATGGAGCGGATCCGATTTTTGGGAGAAATGACCAGCTCTCACTTGGTTCAACAATATCTCTAATTCAAATTAGGGATTCGGGCAAACAGGTGGACTTTTAGTACCCACTCTTTAATGGAAAAAAAAATTTAAAATACTTTTAAAATATATGATTATAACCTCTTAACTGTGTAAATAAAAATATTCAAATTTTGAGATAATAAATTTGAAAAAAATCTTATTGGAAAATAGAATTTTCCAACTTAAATTGTTAAATATCTTTAAAAGTATTTTTTAATCCAAGATCTTTTATTAAGTAATAGTGTTTATTATAAGTGAAGTTATCAAAAAGTGAAAAATTAGCAAATGTTTAATTTTTTTTTGAAAAAATTTTTTCATGATCGTGTGTTGAAATGAGAGACTTATCCGATAATAAAAAAAAAAAATAAAAAAAAAAAATTGAATGTATCTTACCATTATTACTCCTACATTATCTCTTTCATGAAGTTCAACATTTTTATAAGAAGGTGCTACCGTCATTATTAAGCAAGAAATAAATCCATTTGATAAACCAAATAATAATACTGTACAATAAGTAATATAATCATTAAAAATTGTTTTTCTAACCATTAAAACAAAAAGGAAGCAAAATACTAATCTAAGAATGGATAGATAATATATAAACAATTTCATTTGTAGATTCTTGATCAAATTGACAGAAAACCTTCCCAATAAATCAGAAAGGTTAAAAATTGTTATCAAAATAGTTGGATACCATCCTGATGTATTTAATTTCTTAATTGTTGAAGGCACTTTAACAACAACCGAAGGGAACAGAGATAAGGTTGCTATATAAACAAAAATTATTGTTAATTCCAAAGGAAGCAATTTTCTGAACAATTTAAGAATAGACACTTTTTTCCATGCTTGTTTTATTAACGGTTCATCCTCTAGTCCACTATAACTTGATTCCATACTGTCGCTTATTTCGGTTAAACTACTTAAATCACTGTCTATATCTTTATTATTTATAACGGTTTTTGATTTTTTTCTGTTCTTTTCAGAATCGTTTTCATTTTCGTTTTCATTTTCATTTTCATTTTCGTTTTCATTTTCGTTTTCATTTTCATTTTCGTATTCTAAATCTTTTTTATTTTGTCCCTCCAAAATAGCACCCTCCTTTTTTTCCATAATTTCACCATCAGTATCATTTTGATTCATATACAATGAAGTATCGTTAATTGATTTATATTTTTCAAAAGTTTCTACTGAATGCGAATAATGGATTTTTGAATATGTTTTTGCAAAATTACTTTTCTTAACCTTTAAATACCCAATTAAAATTAGAAATGTAATAAATGAGCAAATCGAAAAATAAATAGTTGAAGAGATTTTAATTTCGTTGTTTGAATAACTAATAAAAAGTTTTGTAAAAATTCCAATAACCGAAATGGCAGTTCCAGAAATTGCCTGGCCTGTAATAATCGCCACAATATATTTGGCAGGTAATGTACTAACATACGCAAATAACCCACTTTGTACCAATCCTTTTTTAATTGAATTTATTTTAATTTTGTTTTAATGTGTTTTTAGGTATTTTTATTTGACCACCCGAATGGGAAAGAATTTTTGAAAATATTTTGTTTAGAAAGAAAGAAGATATTTTAGTATGTGGCTGTGTAAATAGGAATAATATTTGTTGAATAGTTTTCTCATTCTTTTGTAAACTGTTTGCCTGAAACTTGTTATTACAATTTTAAAAACGCTGAGGATTAAAATTTTCAACACAGTTTTTTTTTTAATTTTAATAATTTTTTTTAATAAAATTTTTTTAAAAAATAATCAACAAAGTTCTAAAATATAAAAAGTGATGTATATTTTTCAGACAACATTTTTTTTTTTTTTTTTAACAACAAGGGATAAGGAATTCGGTTTTTAATAAATATTTTTTTTCACTTTTTGATGGGTTATAATTATTGTAAAAGATTTTGTTGTGTTTGAGCTCTAAAATTTTAATAATAAATTCTAATTTCATGTTTTTTTTTTTGCAAGTTATCTAGGAGTGTATAACAAGAGAGTTAGTTTTCCACCGGGGGTACATAACGCATATAAAGAATAATATCAAAATAACAAATACCCTTCATACCTTTTCAATTCTAAATTTTGGTCCTATAATTATTACCACACAATTATAAATATACGTGCATTAAAAAAATATATTTTCACCATAAACAAATGTAAATTTTTTTTATTTCAATTTCCAAAATAATGTTTCTTCATCATAATTAATAGAAAATTTAAAAAGATTTTACAAAACGATTAAATACAAAATATTTTTCATACAATCAGTTCCACTTTTAAAGTACAAACTTTAAACGAAATTTAAGGCAAATAAAAATCTTTAAATTAAAGCACAAAATTTGAATTTTAGTAAAATAAATTGTGAGAAAGTAAATTCTAAAAAACGTGCCTTAATTTGAAAATTTTTTGTTTCTTAAATTTCGTTTAAAGTTTGTACTTTAAAAGTGGAACTGACTGTAGTAATTTGCCTCTCCTTATTGAACTTTTGGGAATTAATTAGAATTTTTGTAAATAAACCATTTTCCAGTCAAAGGAGCCCAGTTTTAATAAGTGTTTTACATGTGCTTGAAGATTTTGAATAGATATTAGAAAATTTCTTTTTGGAAATTTCAAAATTGAAATTATTTTTTGATATTTTCACTTTATATTTGTTTTTTTTTTCTATTTTTTTTTTTGATTCAAAATTGTTTTGTAATTTTTTTTTTTATTGCAAGATCGATACTTTGTAAATAAAAATTTGTGATTCAAAATATTATTGAATGTGCTAAAATTACTTTAGAGAAATCGTATTGATTTCTATTGGAATTTACTTTGGATCTTTAATTGAAGATCAAAATGAACATTGTTGGATTTTTTTCAATAGTAACTTAAGAATTTTTGTTTTTGAAATTTTTTAACAAAAGATATTGATTTATTAGTTTTACTTTATACATAATATCAACTATTATTTTAATTTATTATTCTACTTATTTATTATTTGTTCTTCAACAGTTATTTATCAAAAATAATTTATATTTGAAAAATTTTTTTGGAACACTTTTACAGAAACAAAGTTTACTCATCCTAGAATAAAAAATGGGAAAATATTTTCACTTCATTTTCCTATTCTTTTCAGCGTATAGAGATTTCAAAGAAATAGATTGTAAGTTGTGTCTCTATTTATCTGTTTTATACATCCTTGTTTGGTATTTTTTTCTTGTATATACTATCATTTTGCAAGTAATAAATGAAAAATTTTTATTTCAAACCCCTTTATATTTTTCAAATTATTAATTGATAAAAACACCAAGATCTTTACAAAATCAATTAGAAAAGCAATTAGTAGAGAGATTTTATTTCTCTCTTCATTTTGTATTTTGAGATAAAGTTTTAATTGTTGTAATTTGAATTTGACAGTAATATATAGGGAATAAATTTTCACTTCATTTTTCTATTCTTTTCTTTTTCAAACAAATAAATTTAAAACAAATAGGTTTCTAATTTGTTTGGTCTCTTTTTCATGACACGCTAATATTATATTAAGGGAGTAGCCACGGTAAAGGAAAATTTTTAACTTTTTTTACAATTTTGAAGAGGATCAGAAAATAAGATTTTTTATTTTGGTTGTAACTCATTGATTTTTATTATTTAAAGTACTTCATTCATTAGATTTTTTAAATTTTTTTTTCAAAAGTCTCAAAGAAATTGCCACAATAGAATGTCGAGTTGAATTGCTTAAAATGGTGTTTCGAATGTTGAATGATTTATCTTTTGTTCTTATCTCAGCATTCTATTGTGGCATTTAATTTTTTCATTTTTTATTTTTTCATCATTTTTGAATTTTTTTTAATCATGAAAACAAAAAGCAATAAGAAATATTTTTTTATCTGTGAAATTTGGGATAAATGGATTTTGTTTAAAATGAACAATAACATTACAATTGGGAGAATCACAAAAGGAAATATGAAATAGGGGCTTTAATCGCTAGAAGGATTCCAAAAAATAATAATTATCCCAAAACTTATACTGGTTAAGATTTTAAACACTTGGATTCAGTGGAATTGGAGAAGTGAATACGATTATATTTTATCAAAATTTAAACCACAAAATAGCTATAAGTTTTATTCAAAAGAATTTAAAATTATCTTTTCCCAAAAAAAAACTATTTAAATAAAAAAAAAAAAATCTAACCAATTTTATCAATTCTTTTCTCATTTTTTTTATTGTACAAGGGATTAGCGTCACCATATATTTCTCTATAATCAAAGTATGTTGTAATTTGGTGTAAATGATATCAGTTCTGAAATACTCAAATAGTTTCTGTGATTTCTGTGACACTAAAAAATCTATTATAAATCTTATTGCACAAGAAATTATTACATTTTTTACTTAGGATCACTATTAAAAATTGTTATTTTGGGAAATTTTTTTTTGATTCCTGTTCCAAATCTAAAAATAGAAACCAAAATAATAGTATTCGGGCATTTAATAATTCATCTTTTTAGAACTTTCAAAAGAAACTATTTTTATATTTTTTTAATTTCAAAGATTTACTCAATAATCATCAACATAAAAACCCAAAGACTGATTATTTTAGTTTCATTTTGATAAATCTAATTGAAGCATCAAAATATTTCCAATATTTCAGAAATAATTTGTCAAAGAAAGCTCGATTCGTAATTATTTAATTTTTTCAAACAACCAAAAGAATTTTTTAGCTACTAATCTACATTTCAAGAAAAATTTAAGTAAGATATTTTGTAACTTTGGAGTCTGAATATTGATAATTCAATCTTTAAATTTGTGGCAAAATGCAGATTTTATTTTGAAATTGTTGGGTTTTTTACTAATATAGGGATCATTTTTAATTGACGAGGATCAACAAATATTACTTTTTTGACTAATCGATTTTTTAGCGACATTTGAACCATGTAGCACTAATGTGATTAACACCCAATAACAACATACTTTGATCTTAGTCTTCTCCTTGGTATATGTTAATTCCTTAAATGGAGATAATGATTTCAATGAATCTAAATAAAAAAAAAAATCCAACCAATTTTATCAAAATATCCCCCCTTTTTTATTGTTGAACATTACTAAAAAAAAAAATATCAAATACTTTTTTAAAAAAAATTTTTAGAGAATCTACGATCACACATCACAAAAATAAAATACTCTTCTCTCATCTCTCTCAAATTTTTATCATGTCTTATGGTGTAGCTACTCCCTTAAGGGTGAACTAATAACCATAAAACCAAAGGAATATTTCGGAATTGCAAAAACAAAAGTCATCAGAAATTTTATCGCATTTATATTTCAAATACTAGGGGGGATTTGCCAGTAAAGATGAACAAACAAATGACGAGCAAAAGTATGTGTTTTACAGTTTTGTTCTTCGGTTTCAGCATTTATAGGTGAGGGTAATAACAAAGTAAATAAAATCAAAAAAATCAGGCAAATAATTATTGTTTCAAACTTTTACTAATTTCTGAATCCGATGAATGTTACAAGAATTTTAAATCAAGCAAGTTGAGTTTTGTTTTGTTTAACTTTGGAGTAGTGGTATTTTCTTTTCGATATGAGAAATCAAATTAATTTTTTTTTTTTTTTGATTATGGTTGCTGAATTCTTTGTTTCAATAAATGTGAAAATGGGATCAAAGAATTAATGAGGTGATTTGTCTAGAACCAAATGCTTTTTTTTTATTTATTTCTTTCAAAGAAAAGGTGAAAGGAGTAGCTTTTAGACAGATCCTTTTAAGGGAGTTTTTGTCCACGAAAGTGATCTTTGAATTTGTTTTTTTGTTTTTTGTTTCTATTGTTGTGTTATTTTGAAAAGGGATTGCAACAAACCTGTAGCTATTCCAATTAAACCAACTTCAACCATAATTAATTTAAATGCCAAATCGATCTGGATGTAATTAATAACGAAGGGGATTGAGAAGGTTAAAATAATATAACCGATTAAGCCAGAAACAATTCGAACAGAAAAAGTTTGTTTTGTGATCTTTGCTTCTGTTTTCTTTCGGTGCCTTGTCCACGTTAAAAGAAGAGATCCAATCAATGGTGAGCCAAATGCTAAATTGAAGATCAAGATGAATTCAAATTCAAAATTCTTTGCAACTGTTCCTAAGGTTAAACTGAAATAATTATATGCGACAATTAGTGCGTTGTAAGGCAACAGATGAACAAGGCCCATCATAACAAAAAAGAAATAGAGAAACTTTGTTTCTAATTTACGAGTACCTGGATTGGTGGACATTGCTTGTCAAAAAATAATTTTTTTTTTGACAAAAGGCTATTTTGAGATAAGGATAAAAAGTAAAAAAATTAAATGTATTTTCCCAAAAGGTGCTCTCAAAAGTCTTCTAAAAGATTCACAAACATCAACTACTCTGATGTGGGCTGTTTTTTTCCAATTATATGCTTTTTTTGAACCAAAATGCCTACATTTTCTTTTTACTTTTACTCACAATCCAAGTAACTTTGATTGAAGACTGTTTTAACTTTTTTTAATTCTTGAATAATTTCAGATTGCTAAAACAATAACTCCAAGATTATGCATTATTTTTTTTTGATTCGATTTGAAACGAGAAATTTTCAGAGAGAGAATTATTTAGTGTATCAATAATTGAAAAATTACGAAAAACATCTTTCTGCAAAATATTTAAAGTAAAATGTATGATTGAAAGGAATGACTTAATTTACAACCCTACTTGATACTGTTAAATTTTTAATAAAATTTTCATGAAGAGATGATGATTTGTTAATTTGTTATTGGAATATTGTTCACCAATAATATAATCAAAATCTAAATCCAAAAAACAAAAATATCTCGTTTTTATATCATTTTTTTTTCTCTTTAATTTTTTGCTTCAATTTGGAAGATTAACATTTTGTAAAAACTAATCTTAAGAAAAAAACTAGAGTGTTATCGAGATGGAAGGTATACATTGTGGTTGAAGAAATAAAACTCAAAAGATAAATTTACTTTTTAATGATTGTTTTTTGGATTTCTTAAAAAAAATCTAACAAATAAAGTTTTACCAAATCGAAGATCATTCTTTGAACACTATAATTTATATATCTTTTAGATTTTAAATGCTTAGTGATCACATTTCAACCAACTTTTAATGAAAATGGTATCCATTTAAATTTATCATGATATTTTTTTCAATTATTTTAATTTGCCTGAAAACAAGTCAAAAAGAAAAGAAACAAAGTTTATTAGTTTTTCCTTTTCTTTCAATCATATTGCTCAAGATTTGAAAACAATCAAGAATAACCAAAGGAAAAATTGCAATACAGTCTTTTCAAGTCTACCATAAAATTTTGGATAAAACACAATTGAGTTTTCTATTCCTATTTTCTATTTACAAAAAATTCCGAAATAAGAGTTATTATTCTAAAAATTTTTTCAATAAATGAGCTATTATTCAAATTTTTATAACATTAAAAAAAAAATTCAAGTTCTTATGAAACTTCAAAATTATCACAGTCAAATCTAAAACCCGGAAATTTCTGAAACCCGGTAATTCCATTTTTCTGATCAATTGTAAATATTAGTAAAAAGTCAAAAATATACTCCCATTTTACAGACAAAAAACCCAATTACCCAGCAACTTATAACCTTTCCAATTGGGGTATTAGTTAAATATTCTGAATCCATTAATTTTAACTCTTTGGTAAATTCAGAAATCAAAAAAATCCGATATTTGTAAAATTAATTGAGAACATTACTGAAAATGAAAATCCACTTTTGATTTTAAATTTTGAAATAAAAAACATTTTCATACTTTTAAAATATTTGAAAGAATTTGAATTTGAGAGAGATGTTTGATTATTGTAAATTTTCATAAAATTATGAAAACCATTTTGTCAAAAAATAAATCCTCTTAGGTTCCCAATAGAAATTTAAAATTTTGAAAAAATTATTAAAAGAAAGATATAAAGTAAATAAAACTCTTATTTCATTAATGCAATAACAAAATAATTCTTAAAAAGATGATTCCTAATAAATTTAGAATTTATCTAAAGGGAAAATCGCAATAAATTTGATTTTCAATTTTCACTAATGTTCTCAATTAATTTTAAAAATTTTGGATTTTTTTGATTTCTGAATTTACCAAAGAGTTAAAATTAATGGATTCAGAATATTTAACTAATACCCCAATTGGAAAGGTTATAAGTTGCTGGGTAATTGGGTTGTTTGTCTGTAAAATGGGAGTATATTTTTGACTTTTTAGTAATATTTACAATTGATCAGAAAAATGGAATTACCGGGTTTCAGAAATTTCCGGGTTTTAGATTTGACAGTCAGTCCAAAGAAGTTCAAAAAAAATATCAATATTTACTGATCTTTAAAAATTTGCCATTTTTGAACAATACTTTTAAGTGCTTCATCAGTCTTCAAATTATTTTTTTTTTATTGTTACAAAAATTTGAATAATAGCTCATTTATTGAAAAAATTTTTAGAATAATAACTCTTTTTTCGGAATTTTTTGTAAATAGAAAATAGGAATAGAAAACTCAATTGTGTTTTATTTAAAATTTTATGGTAGACTTGGAACGGCTGTAATCGTCAAAAGAGCGAGGGTGTCATGATAATGTAATTATTAACAAACCAATAACCAATTATTAACAATTGATTTATAACCTAATTTAAAATGTTTTAAGGTAGAAGACACATTTTAGAACTTTTATAAATCATCGTTTTTGAGAAATATAAAGATTAAAAACAGTAATTTTAACGCGATAAAAGGTTGTTTTAATCAATAGAGAGTTTGAAATAGAAATTAGGATAATAAATTTTATATGCCAATTAAAAAAAGCGAAATACAAAAAAAGGAAAAAATTTCTCAAGAAAAAATAAAAAAAAATCATTTATTTTTTTTTTTTTTTCCATTAAAGAGTGGGTACTAAAAGTCCACCTGTTTGCCCGAATCCCTAATTTGAATTAGAGATATTGTTGAACCAAGTGAGAGCTGGTTATTTCTCCCAAAAATCGGATCCGCTCCATAAATTGAGAGGGATTTTGTTCCAATTCCTTTCAGTTTTTATAATAGTCAAAAAGATTCATTTCGGTCAAACGATTTCCTCAAAGAATTAGTGGTTCTAAGAAGCATAAGCCCGATTTTAAATTAAAATTACACCGTGGTGGCTATTTGAGAAAATGGTAAACAATAAGAAATAATGGTTAAGGGAATAGAACCCCGGCCTTCAGATTGTACACTGGGTTGTGTTGTCACTTGCCCCTACGGGTTCTCAAAAAAACATTTATTTATTCAGATTAATGATATATTCCAATAAATATCTGAAAATTATTACTTCATTTTCCCTTTTAAGAATTATTTTAAACAAGCTTTGAAGTAAGTATTTTATTCTTTTAAAAGTTAGAAAACTATATAAAATTGGTTGTGCTTCAAATATGTTCTTTCTCTTGAGTTTTTTTAAAAGTTGAGATATGAGATTACAAAATAGGAAATTGATGAGAAATTTCATTAAATATATATGAATTTATCAGTATCCATAATATATGATAAGATAAATTCTTCTTAATTTGGTTTTATTTTTAATTCTGAATGGAAAAAATATTCTTTGTAAAATTTTAGATGAAAAAATTACTTTTTATTAAAAAAGAATTCCCAAAACGAATTATTATTCCTATTTTCATTTAGTAAATATAATTTTGGTTTTTGGTAAAGCAATATGATATATAATTTTTGAATAATTTTTTCATAAAATAACTATTTATTAGAAGGATTGGTTTGGTTCTAAAATTATATATTTTTGAATAATTGGAAAAATTAAAATAATAATAAATGTTGCACTAAATTATTTTAATAATTTTTTCTTTTTCTTTGGGTAAAATTTTTTAGTTATTTATTTTTTGATTTTGATATTTTGATATCTTTTTACTTTAATTTTTGAAACAGTATTCTTTGTTTTGGCTTGGTTTGATTACTTTATTTGAAAAAAGACTTTTGAAAAGCAATTTGTCAAAAAAATGTTTTGTAAAGAATAATAAACAGGAAAAGGGTGAGAAGTTCAAGTTATCGTTGTGGAAAAAAAGTTAAACAGGAAAAAAAGTGAAACACGGTTTTTAATTGGGAACATTACTGAAAATTCAAAGTAAGATCAATTAAAAAAAGAATAAATAAATAAATAAAGAGAAAATGAAGTATTCAGCACAATAACAGTTTTTTAAATACTATCTTTTGGTATGGGTTTTTTTTTGATTGATCAATTATTTAAAAATATGTTCAAAAAATTGACTATTTTTGAGATCTCCAAAACTACATTAATAATTTTGATATAAAGGTAGATTTAAAGTGTGTTTGTTGGTTCGATTGAAAATAATATAATGGATTATTCTTCGAAGTTAATTGTTTCTTCTTTTAATTGATTTTACTTTTAGTTTTCAATAATGTTCCCGATTAAAAACTGTGTTGAACTTTTTTTCCTGTTTAACTTTTTTTCCAAAATGGTTAATTCCTTTTTCCTCTGATCCAAGTTAAGAAGAAAGAGAAAGATAAAATATCTTCTAAAAATAGTTTGTAGAAAAAAGTTTTTTTCAGACTTTAGGATTTCAACAAGTTTAATCTGAAATATGATCTTTCTTGTTTGGTTATAATAAAAGAAACAATTTGGTTAAAATATAAACCTTTCGGGGGTCTATTTTATTTATTTATTTTTTGATTTTTTTTTATGTATTGATGTTAAACACATTTCTCGATCTAAAGATAAATTTAATAAAACCAAAAATTTTTATCAAAAAAAATGTTTAAAAAATTGAAAAATGATAGATTCAACTCTGAATTACTTTGGTTTATTTTCTTTCCAAAAAAATAGAGTGAAAACTGAAATTTTGGTTACAAAGTTTGAATATCTGATGGCACTCAAAAAACATTTTTTATGAGTAAGGTTTTTACAATTAAAATTTTTCAGAAGGATAAAATGTTCATACTCCCTGAAGTAATTGTTTTCGGATCTTGATCCTTTTTATTATCTCATTTGAGTGTATGGTTCTCTTTGATTTGGTTGTTTTTTAAATTTCTGTGTCATTTGTTTGTTGGTGTTGTGTGAAATCTTATTAGATTGAAATAGATTTGTTGTTCAGATTTATTTTGTAATAGTTCACTCAATAATAAATCAAATTATTAAAATCTAAAAAGTAGATTATTTATAAAGGTTGTTAAAAAGTATCATTTTAGTGATTTGAAAATTAAGTAAAATAGATTTGTAATTAATAAAAATTATTTGATAGAAATTTGATATTTTATTGAAATTTAATATTGATTTTATTGACAAATTTGAATGGTTTTTTTGAAAGTTTTGTTGAAATTAAGAAAAAGTTGAAGATTTTTTTTGAAATATTTGGATTAGGTATCATTTTTTATAATATAAAGTGAATTTTGGAATATTTATGTCTGGCCAAATAGTTTAATGGGAGAATACATGCTTTGGGAGCATGGGACCCGAGTTCGATTCTCGGTTTGGCCCTTGTTTTTTATACATTTAACTTTTTTTTTTTGAAGTTCAACTGTTCATCTTTAAGAATTATAATATTAAAGTGTAATATTTTTTGTTTTTACTGAGATCACGATTCAAATATATTAAAATTTTTTAAACATTTTTACAAAAAATTTTTTTTATCCTTATTTATTTTCATTTTCAAATATTTTAAATACACTTACAACAAAAAAACAAGACAAAAAAAGAACCTTCCAACAATTTTCCAATCTTTATGAAATAATATCAAATTAAAAAATGGAAAAATAATAAACAAAAATAATTTAAAAATATTTAAAATTTGATAAATTTTCAAAAAATAAATAAACCTTTTTCTCAAGAAGGTGACCATTTGAAAATTAGATAATTTGTCTAGAAAAAATTTTACACACCAATAAACCCATTCTCTTCAAAATTAAATACGGTGTATCTCCTCTGAACAAAATTATCTTTTCAAAGTATATATTTTTTTATTTCAATAGTAATAGGTATCATCGTCAACAAGAATTCGAAAATCAAAATTTGTTGTTATTAAATTTCAATCACAGAGTTTAAGAAAAACAAAACCCAAGAGACACATCTTCAACATCATGACGACTTTTTCAATACCAAAAAAAAATTTCGACAAATCTCAGGTATTTTATAAGCCATAGATATATACATAAAAAAGATATTAATTGTTTCAATTTTAAATCATGTTTTATCATATTTAAATCAACTTCCACTGAAAAAAGTACAATTTTAGTAACTGGATGATAATTTTTTATTTTATAATAAAATTTTCTAAAATATTAAACAGTGATTAGTGTAAACATAGACTCCTGTAGAATTAGAGTATGTACTATTGAGTGGAATTCATATTAGCGCTAACATGGCTCAGATGTCTCTTAAACACCGATTCGTAACCAAGGAAAATATGTTGATCTCATCAATTAAAAATGATTCTTGTATTAGTAAAAAACCTAAAATTTCAGAAAAATTCTACCTTTCGCCAGAAATTTAAAGGTTGAATTATCAATATTCAGACTTGAGAGTTGTAAAATATCAATCTTAAATTTGTCTCGTAATTGAGATTACAAGCTAAGAAATTCAATTTTTTTAAAAAAAAATAATAAACGTATGAATTGTGAACAAATAACTTTCACACATATTGGGAATATATTATAGTTACACCTAGATTTCTCATAAAAAATACATAAAAAAATTAATCATTCTTTATGTTATTATACCAATAATTATGGAGCAAATCTTGAAATAAAAAAAAATAAAAAAATAGTTACTTTTGGATTTTTTTATACTTTTTACCTTTTAAAAATTTAACTTTTTTTTTAAGATATTTGATTTCCTTCTCTTTTTGTTTAGTTTGGTGTTTGGGGGGGCGATGGGGTAAAAGGAATACTAAAACCATTCTAAGAATAGATAAAAATGTTCATGAAAACTATTTAAGCCATTTCCAAGAAAATGTGGATAATTTATTTGAAATTATATTTATTAAACTCAAACTTCATAAAAGTATTTAAATATACAAAATCATTAACTACCATTTATCGATTATTGATAACAAAACAATTTGTTTTAAAGTATTAATTTACATAGATAAAAAGATATTAAATTTCATGATCTCGATTTTATCCAATATTTACTAAGGGTGAAAAATGGTGTTTATTATTTTCTTTTTGATCCAAACAATCATTTTCATAACTTGTTTAATCTCAAGAAATTTCAAAATAGAATTGAATACATATTACTAAATTTTATTGTTTTTAAATCATTTGTATTCTTTCTATATTTCCATTTTTTTTATTGAAATTGTTTGTACATTGTTTTCTCCTAAAAGGTGTTTATTTTTTTTTTTTTCATTTTTTTGGAAATATTTCAACAAAAAGATTCTAAAATAAATACCATGGTCATTGATTCATTCTATATTATTATTTCACTCAATTTGGTATTTTCAATTTACCAACACCTCCACTAGCAAAGATGATTTATTCTAAAGTTTAAAAAACAAATTCCCCACTTTTTTGAAAATACTTATAAAACAATAACTGGATCTGATCTTCAAGAATTGAATTTGATTTTTTCAACCAATTAGAATTGAATCCAACAGATGAAATTTGAAGCCAACCAAAGTGAACCAAATTGAAGTATTATAATCTTTCTTTTCGTATCGACATAATCGAAATTTCGGTTAAATTTGTCGGGCAGTTATCTGGTACTGTGATTTTGTGAAAACAAGATTTGGGAATCTTGCGAAAATTAAAAAAATAAAAAAAAAAGCTAAGTAATTCAAAAGAAAATTTCGAAAAGAATTTCTTATTCTGAAAAATTCAGTATTTTTTAATATTATTTTTTAACGGATGAGTTGTTAATCCCTCTTATTTGCCGTTAGGTTTTCCAGTATTTCAAAGAATTGAGTTAAATCGAAGGTTTTACTCCATTCTTTTGAATTCCAGATAACTGCTGTTAGCTTTTTATTAATTTGAGAAATAAGAAGAAAATTTTTGAAATTTTCTTTTAATTTCTTAAATGAAAAAAAAAGCTAGGCACTCGAAAGCACTTCATGGATTCCGAAATTTTTATTTAAAAATATTATTAAAGACTCAACATTCGTCTAATATTCACTAGTGATGATAACTATTTTGAGTCTTTTTATATAACAATATTAAAAATATTATTATTATTTTAATATATTATATACATTAGTTTTTTTTAATTTAGATATCCAAATTTTACGATTATTTTCATAGGCTGGGCAGTTCCAGAGAATAAATATTCAGAATTTTATAGAATAACCATATCAATAAAGTTTTAAATTATTACTTAATAAAGTAACCTATTTTTTTTTTGATCCATATTTGTTCTCTTATCTATATCTTTTTATTTAAAAAAATCATGTTTACAATCAAAATAAATTGGACTAATAAAACAACCACCAGCCCATTTGACACTTATAATTCAAAAAAAAAAAATTTTTTTTTAATAAAGTTTTTACTTTTTATTTGATTAATTTTTCTTTTTCTTTTGAATTCTTTTCTTTCTCTTTTTTGCGTCTTTTTTTAGATATAAAAAACTTTTTTTTGAAGAAACTTATGACTCTTTATTGAAATTTCTAAACAAGAATTTAGAAATTAGGGAAAGTGATGTATAGTGCCTAGATTTTTTTTTTAATTTAAGGAATAACCAGAAAATTTAATAAATTTTCTTTTTATTCAGTGAATTAAAAAAAAACCTAATGGCATTTTCCCAGAATTCAAAAAAACTGAGAAAAATTTTTGATATTACTTAATTCTTTTAAATTCTGGAAAACCTAATGATAGTTTTTTAAACTTTTTGTTTTTGTTTTGAAAATCTATTTATTTACTAATCAAAACAAAAAAATACAAAAAAAAAAAACTTTCAGTCAGTTCCACTTTTAATACACAAACTTTGAACATATTTAAGGCACAATAAAAATCTCATTTATGACACAGAAATAAAAACTATTAAAATAATTTTTAAAAAAAAAATCTAAATTTTGTGCTTTAATTTGAGATTTTTTGTGACTTAAATTTCCTGAAAAGTTTGTTTCTAAAATCTGAAACTGACTGTAACGAAAAGTTTTGTCAATTGTCTTCAAGTGTCCAAGATTGTATAGTTTTGTTTTTTTATTTAAGAAATAAACTTTAAGGTACAATTCCATTATTGAAAAGAATTGATGAAAAACTTTCTTTTTGCTTGATTCTTTTCAATTCTGGAAAAGATAACAGCATTTTTTTTTTTATTTATCGAATTAAAAAAAAGATAACGGGAAATAAACATAATTTGAAAAATTGTGACTCAGTTGAAATAATAAAATCGAAGAAAAAAAAATTACCCTTTTAGTATTCAAGAACAACAAATAATTAAATCTAATTTGAAATTAACTATAAATTCATTCTAAATATATAAAAACCGGATTTTTTATAAATTAAAAAAAATCAAAATAAAAACTAAAAATAAAAAAAATTGAGTTACAATTTTTGAAATAAGCATTACCAATTTTTTATTACTGAACTTTTACTCAAAAAAAACTATCTAACAAAATCTTGTAAAGACTTAAATTCATTTTAAAAGAGATTACATAATCTCAATTTTCATAGTGGTTATTTGTCTTTTAGAAGATCTCTTTTTTAATTCTAAATGATCTTTTATAAAAAAAAAGTAATCAAAAAAAGAAAAAGAAAAAAAAAAAAAGAAATCTAAAAAAAAGGTTGTAAGTATAACATGCGAAAATTTGCAAAATGCAAAAATTTTCCAAATTTTGAAAAAATAATTCTGATCCAAAATTTGATAATATTTTTTTGATAGGAATATGAGATAAGCCCTCAAAATAACCTCCTATTATCATTGTAAAGATTTTTAAAATTTTTGAAATCTAGTTTAGAAGTAATTTTTTTGAATCACCTCTCTCTAATAATAATACTAATAATAATAAATCACTTTTCTGAGTCTACAAAGAACGAAATACTAAATACTAAACCCCAATCCAATTTATTAACAAATCAAAATTTATATGTATTGATAAAATCTTTGATTATAACTTCCTGTGGAAATATCAATTGAAAACTGTTAACTAATTGAAATATTAACAATTGTTTATAAATGATAATACACATAAAACAAAAAAAAATTAAAAAAATATCAACACTAATATATTAAGAGCCGGTCAAAACTTTTGGAAATGGGCACAACACAATATATATATATATATATATATATATATATATATTGATAACTTTATAAGAAATTCTATAAAAAATAAATGATCGATCAAATAGTTAGTTACCATCAACAAATTTTATTTGAGTTCTTCAGTTTTGAAGAATCCAACTTTAACCTTATATCATGGTTTCGAAAAAAATATTGATGAAACGAAGTAGGTTAGTTAATTCAAAAAATATAATGAAAATAAAAAAATATAAATAAAAAGAAGAAATAATGATTTTTACTTTTTTTAAAAAGGAAAAATTATTTCGAAATTTGAATGAAATTATATTATTTTGATACTTTTAACTGTTTTAACTGTGTTGAAAATTTTGATTTTAAGTTGAGAATACTAATTCAACTTTTTGAAAAATGTAAGAACTTCTTTAGAACTTGGAAAAAGTTTCTTGTTTTGAATAAAAGTATTTTGAAAGTTTTCTGTTTAAGTACTATGAAGAAATAATGTTTAAATATGATATATAGACTGGAATTGAAGAAAGGAACTATTTTTAAAAATAAATTCACTTTATTAAAACGTACAACTTTCAGAAAGTTCTCATTTCAATATCATTATTGAATAACTAGTGCCTACTTTTTTAATATGGTTATATCTAGAAATTCAAAATTTTAAAAAATAGTTACTATTGGGGTCTCTAAATAAGGTTTTTTAAAAAATTTTAAATACTGATTTTAGGTTTCAATTTTTATTTTTAGGATTTGAATTCAAAAAAATTTTTAATTGTGATCTTAGGGAAAAAATGTAATAATCTATTGATAATAATATTTATAATCGATTTTTTTAGAGCCATATGAACCATGGTGGACTAATATTATTTACACCCAATTATAAATACTCTAATTCTACAGGAGTCTATGTTTACACTAATCACTGTTTAATATTTTAGAAAATTTTATTATAAAATAAAAAATTATCATCCAGTTACTAAAATTGTACTTTTTTCAGTTGAAGTTGATTTAAATATGATAAAACATGATTTAAAATTGAAACAATTAATATCTTTTTTATGTATATATCTATGGCTTATAAAATACCTGAGATTTGTCGAAATTTTTTTTTGGTATTGAAAAAGTCGTCATGATGTTGAAGATGTGTCTCTTGGGTTTTGTTTTTCTTAAACTCTGTGATTGAAATTAAATAACAACCAATTTTGTTTCTCGAATTCTTGTTGACGATGATACCTATTACTATTGAAATAAAAAAATATATACTTTGAAAAGATAATTTTGTTCAGAGGAGATACACCGTATTTAATTTTGAAGAGAATGGGTTTATTGGTGTGTAAAATTTTTCTAGACAAATTATCTAATTTTCAAATGGTCACCTTCTTGAGAAAAAGGTTTATTTATTTTTTGAAAATTTATCAAATTTTAAATATTTTTAAATTATTTTTGTTTATTATTTTTCCATTTTTTAATTTGATATTATTTCATAAAGATTGGAAAATTGTTGGAAGGTTCTTTTTTTGTCTTGTTTTTTTGTTGTAAGTGTATTTAAAATATTTGAAAATGAAAAAAAAAATTTTTTGTAAAAATGTTTAAAAAATTTTAATATATTTGAATCGTGATCTCAGTAAAAACAGTAAATATTACACTTTAATATTATAATTCTTAAAGATGAACAGTTGAACTTCAAAAAAAAAAAGTTAAATGTAAAAAAAAACAAGGGCCAAACCGAGAATCGAACTCGGGTCCCATGCTCCCAAAGCATGTATTCTCCCATTAAACTATTTGGCCAGACATAAATATTTCAAAATTCACTTTATATTATAAAAAATGATACCTAATCCAAATATTTCAAAAAAAATCTTCAACTTTTTCTTAATTTCAACAAAACTTTCAAAAAAACCATTCAAATTTGTCAATAAAATCAATATTAAATTTAAATATCATACAAAATTTCTATCATTTAATTTTTATTAATTACTTTTATCTTTTATTCAATCGTCAAATCACAAAAATGATACTTTTTAACAACCTTTATAAATAATCTACTTTTTAGATTTTAATAATTTGATTTATTATTGAGTGAACTATTACAAAATAAATCTGAACAACAAATCTATTTCAATCTAATAAGATTTCACACAACACCAACAAACAAATTACACAGAAATTTAAAAAACAACCAAATCAAGTGAAAGACATACACAAATTTTTTTATGTTAAAAAAACAAAAAGAAAAAATTTACAAATAATTTTCAAAACAATATTTCAATTTTTACAACAAAAATTAAAGACAAAAGATTATTTTTAAAACTCTTTATTCACCAAAAAAAAAATCACAGGCCATAATACTTTTCTTTTCTTGTGTTTTATATATAAATGATCATAAATTTTCATTATATATGTAATATTTTAAATAATTTCATTTTTTTTTTCTTTTTGATCATAAAGTCTTTCCAAGGCTACCATAAAATTTTAAATATAATACAATTGATTTTTCTATTCTTATTTTCTATTTTCAAAAAAATCGAAAATAAGAGTAATTATTCAAAAAAAAAATTTTAATAAAACAACTATTATCCAAATTTTGAAAAATCAAAAAAAAAAAATTTAAAACTCATGAAGTACTTAAAAATATTGTTCATAAATGGTAAATTTTTAAAGATCAGTAAATATTGATATTTTTTCTGAGCTTTTTTGTAC
This sequence comes from Anaeramoeba flamelloides, assembly GCA_027625915.1. NCBI lineage: Eukaryota > Anaeramoebidae > Anaeramoeba > Anaeramoeba flamelloides. The sequence continues at coordinate 376,162 of JANTQA010000032.1, read as the reverse complement.
TGATAATTTTTAAATTTCACAGGATCTTGAATTTTTTTTTTGATTTTCCTAAATTTTGATAATAGCTCATTTATTGAAATTTTTTTTTTGAATAATAACTCTTATTTCGGATTTTTTTGAAAATAGAAAAATAAGATTAGAAAAATCAAATTTTGTTTTATTTAAAATTTTATCGTAGCCATGGAACGGCTGTATTTGCTTTAAATCTTTGAACATTTTTTACCTTTGTTTTTTAGAAATTAATTTTCAAGTTACTACTCATAATCTGTTTTCAAGTATCTTACTATTAGCAAGTAGCTACTTGTTCTTATTCAATTCTAACTCTTCTTTCCAATACAAATAAAACCCATCCAATGAAAAAATGGAAAAAAATATAAAATTTGTAAATCTTATTTCATTATTTTAAATACAACAAAAATTGTAACAAAAAGCAATATAAAAAACTTTCATTCATCAAAAATAAATTCTTGACTCTATTTTTTTTTTTTTTCAAACCATAAAAAAAAATCAAAAATAAAAAAAAAAATAATAAAAATATAAAAAAAAATAAAAAAAAAACGAAAATTTTCCTAAATTCACGACCTCCTTATAAATACTCTTCATAATTCCTGTTTTTCCTTTTATTTTAATTTTTTTTTTTTTTGAATTAAAATATCAACATAAAAAAAACACATTCTCGAATGAGAGGTTTTTCTTAAAAAAGATAAACTTTAGATCTATTTGACGATGTGCCAATTTCATGTTTTTCGTTGTCGATGGTTAAATCGTTTGGTTGAACATGATTACTTTCTTTATTTTTCAAGCGTAATATAGCTAGTATCGCTTCTGCCTCTTGCGAATTTTTACTTTTCCATTTGTCAATTAATCTCCCGTTATTTTTTTCTTCTTGGGTTTTATTGATATTGGTATTATTGTGCGGTTTGTTTTGAATATTTTTTTTATATTTTCGATTTTTTAATTTATGTTTAATTTTAAATTTGCTTTTCATCTTTTTCTTCTTTTTTTGATATAATTTCTTCTTTTTATTTTTTGAAAACTTTCTTTTAGTTTGCATATAATTTTTATTTTTTTTTGATTCAGATAGAAAATTTTTCTTAAAAATTTTTTTATTATACAATAACTCTGAAGTTGAAGGTGTTGAAGAAGATAAAGAAGAAATTGTAGAATCTGAATTTTCTGAAAAGAAATATTTTTTTTTTTTTTTACCATATTTGCTTTTTTTGCCCGACCTTTTTTTAAATATTAATTTATTAAATTCAATATGTGCTTTTGATTCCTTCTTTAATCTTTTGAGTTCATTTTTGGATTCTTGAATTGAACTAATTGCTTTTCTTGCTTGTTTTATTAATTGATTTGATGTGATATTTTTTATATTTAATTTAATTTCATTTTTTTTGTTTGTTTGCTTTTTTTCATCAAGAGAATCATTTTCATCATTGGCATTTTCCTCGTAGTAATCACCATTATGAAAGTTTTCATCATCATCATCATCATCACTATCATCATCTTTTTTTTCAACTTCTTCAACTTTTATTTCTTCTTCTTCTTCATTTTCGTCTTCTTCATCGTCGCCATCTTGGCTGTATTCATTTTCATCTTCCTCTTCTTTTTTATCTTGATCTTCTTTTTCATCGGAACCTTCATCTTTTTTTTCAACTTTTATTTCTTCTTCATTTTCGTCATCTTGTTTGTAATCATTTTCATTTTCCTCTTCATCATTTTGATCATTTTCATCTTCTTTTTCATCGGAACCTTCATCCTTTTGTTCTTTTTCTTTATTGACACTTGACTCAAGTTCATCACTGTCGTTTTCATTTTCCTCATCATCATTTTGATTATTAGATTCTTCAATATTATTTTCGTGATCATTGTTTTTCTTTTCATTTAGATTCCGACGAGGAAAATAAAAAAGAATTTTAAACAATTTAGAAAGGTTATTTAATTTTCTTTTTGCCAAAGTTAATTGTTGAATTTCGGACGAATTAATTTTGGTTTTTTTATTATTATTTTCTTGTTCAATTTTTTTCTTGATTTGATTATTCATTTTTTTTGAAAGTTCTAATACTCTTTGAACAAGTTCCCTTTTCCTTTTTCGAAGTAAAATAATGATGTTTATATATTGTTTTACTTCAGAAAGAATCTGTCCATTTCCATGGCCCCAATAAACATAGTCATTTGATTGATCATCAGAAATTAAATTTACAGATTGATAAATAGACAAAACAGTGCAAATTCGTTGTCTTGAAAACCCAGTTACATTTTCCATAATTTCTCTTGTACATGGCTCTTTATTTTTAAATTAATCAAATAGGATATTAAAAAAAAAAATGAAAAATAAATAATTATTTCGTATTTATAAAATATAACTCATTCCTGACAGGAGTTCCAGATCTTGGAGAAACTACACTTCAATGTCACTCAAATCCCATAATCTCATTAAAAGGTGTTTTAGTTGATTTGCGTTAATAGGTGCCAAGTTTAAAATTGTTCCAATTTGATAAAGTTTATCAAAATACAATTTTCATTTTTTTTTGTTCCTTTTATTTTTTTTTTGTTTATGATCAGTCAGTATTATTAAGTTTAATTTATTTTAATTCAATTTAAGAAGAATTTGATTTCTTCGTTTTTTTTTTTTTTTTTTTGAAGAGAGGAAATTTATTTTCTCAATCATTCTGAATAAAAATTAAAAAAAAGTAAAAATGGAGTAAAAACAAGAAAATTTTATTTATTTTAAAGATTTAAAAATTAAAAGTTTTTTTTTTTATTATTGTTATTTAAGGGAAAGTGTTTTGGAACTTTTCTTATTTGCCAGTACTATTTGTTGCAAAATTTATGGAACAAACTTTTCAATCAGCTTTCTGAAACAAGATTCTCACCATTGTGAAAAAAATTTGGGTTATAAAAAAAAATTGGGTAAGTCAAAAATTTGTTTTCGTTTTTTAAATAGTAAATATTAGCAAAATGGTTTTTGATCAAAGTAAAATTTTATGAACAAATCTTACATTTAATAAAAACCAAAGTCATTATCAATAATAATTTTCAAATTCAATATTATCTTGTTGCATTTTAACCTTTTAGAATTACTGTGGAACTCCAAAAATACAACAATTTATTTTTAATTGTAAACTTTACTAAAAATGTTGATTTTTTTTTATTAGATTACATTCCAAGATCAAGTTAATCATTTTTTGGGAAGACCAAAAATTAATAACCGTTTTAAATTAAGGTTTGTCTATGAGGATTTTTAGAATTTAAATGGTTTCTGAAATCTTGATATTTCGGTATTTTGAAGTTTTGATTGCAAACATTCGTGGAAAACAATCTCTTTTGAAAAAACAGCTTTTTTGGAAGATTTTATTATTCAATTTGGTTTAAAAGGATATTTAAGATTAACCGTGATAAATTTGTGTTCATTAACAATGATAAAAATTATATTGAATTAATAGATTTTAATATTTCCTATTAAATAGTTCTCTTATTTTTAGTAAAGTTGAAAATTAAAAATAAATTGTTGTATTTTTGGAGTTCCACAGTAATTCTAAAAGGTTAAAATGCAACAAGATAATATTGAATTTGAAAATTATTATTGATAATGACTTTGGTTTTTATTAAATGTAAGATTTGTTCATAAAATTTTACTTTGATCAAAAACCATTTTGCGAATATTTATTATTTAAAAAACGAAAACAAATTTTTGACTGACCCAATTTTTTTTAATGACCCAATTTTTTTTCACAATGGTCAAATCAGATAAAATTTCAATTTTTTTTTTAAAAAAAGCTAAAGAAACATTTAATAACTGTAAACAATTATGTAATAACAATTCTCTCAATAATAATTTGAAAATCAGATTATTTAAATCTTTTATATTAAGTCAATTAACATATGGATTAGAAATTTTTAACTATGAAATAAAAACTTTAAATTATTTTTTTTTTTTTTTTTTTTTATTTTTGAAGAGAGAAAAGTGCTTTTCTCCTGTGTGCCCTAATTTCTAAACTTTTTTTTAGAAATTTTGTTAAAGAATCACAAATTTTATTATCACTTACTAATGATAATATATATGATGAATTCTTTTTATTAATAATATCTCCGATATTATTAATTTTTTATTTTTTTCAAAAAATTCAGATATCCAGATTTTTTCGATTTATTTTATAGGCCGGACAGTCCCATAAAAAAATGATCGAAATCTTCAATGATATCAATATTTAACTTTTCTTTACATAAATCACAATTTTTATTTTTATTTTTACTTGTTACATAAGAGTACCTATTTAAACAATTAGTAAAATTTCGAAATTTTAGAATTGTTTTTTGAAGCTTTCCAGTTTAAATATTTTTGTTGTTTGAAATTGCAATTTTGTTGTTTTATAATTTTTAGATATTGTTGAACTTTCCAACTAGGTGAATTTTCCAATTTGGTTAATCGAAAAACTTTTTAATTCTAAATCTAATAATTTTAATCCCTTAGTGTGCCAATTAATATTTTCATTTTCCAATTTTCGAAAATTTAGTATTGTTTTTAATTTTTTTTAAATTTAAGAAATCTAATTTTTCTATCAATTTATATTTTCTTCGGTATACTTTTTAATCTAGCGAGATCAATTTTTGCTTCAGTTTTATAAATTAATCGAGGTGAATGGATATTAATTTGTAAGAAATTTGTGACTGATTTATTGATAAATCTATCAATTCTTTCAAAATCATTTTGTTTCAAGTCAAATATTTCAAGACCATAATAAAGTTGACTTAAAATGAGAGCTTTGAAAGAAGTTATTTTGACTCCATTGTTGAGTTTATTTTGTTGAAACAATCGATTAAGTGTTTCCAAGGACTTTTCTACTTTTTTTGAAATTATATTCAAGATGTGTGTTTTTTTCTAACCAAATCCCAAGATAAAAAATATCTTTTAATTTTTATTTTATATTTGGTTTTTTTATTATGTGGGTTCATCCCGAATCTTTTTATTATTTCAAAAATCCTTTCTAAATTAATTTTTAGAGAGATTAATGGCCCTTTCATAATAAGAATAAGATCATCTGCAAAAACTTTAAATTATTTAAATTCTTGGATTAATACAGCCATTACTGAAATATGCAAAATAAACAGAAATACACCAATTCTTATTTATAAAACAGAATTTAAAATTGAAAATATGGTAATTTCAGTAAATAAAAAAAAATTCAAATTCAAAAAAAAATTTAAAAATTTATCTCTTTTTTCATTAGAAAAATTAATAAAATTTAATCAACGAACCAACAATAAAATTAACTGGAATTCAAAAGATTTAATTGAATTAAAAAAGGAAATCTATAAATACACATATAATGAATTATTGAATTCCAAGAGCTAGAAATATCGTTAGGTTTTTTTTACTTTTTGAAATATAAAGAAAATTTATTTAATTTTCTTTACATTCCAAAAATTTTAAAAAAACAGGCACTCTACGGTACTTGACGACACTCCACAAAAATACTTCAAATAATAAAATATCAAAAATATTTATTTAAAACTGAAAAATATCTAAGCTATCCTTCAAGTTCAACAATCCTAAAATTTCGGATATTTACCAACTGCTTAAATAGATATTACTATGTAATTGATAAAAAATGAAATAAATTTTGTCATTTATGTTTAAAGTATAAACAAAAGGAAGCTATAGAAAATATTGATTATTTTTTGTGGGTATGTCCTTCCTATGAAAATAATAGATTAATATTTCTGAATAAATGAAATGAAAAAAAAACCTCTATGAATTAATTTTAAACTGTAACAGTTTATTGTTATTTTCATTGGTTAATAATCGTGAAATCTATGATTTTACGCTTAAATTTCTGAAAGGAAATTTAAGTATAAAGGCAACTAGAGTGTAATTTACACTTCTTCAATAATAAAAAAAAAAACAAATAAAAATTTTTGAGACGATCCCCCTGAAGCAAAAAATTCAATTCAAAAAAAAAAGCATTCTCAATTTAAAAAAATTTAAATTTAGAAAAAAAAATTACTTGTTTCTTATGTTAAATATCCAAAGTGTTAAATTTCTTCAATTTGAAACTAAATGTTTTCTTACAGTACACAATCAATTTAATTTGATTTAATCTAATTTGTGGTTATTTTTTGTAAAAGCTCTATATTTGATAAAGTAAGGGTTTTGTTATTGTTCTTGAAGATTAAAATTATTCAAAATGAGATAAATTAAAAAAAAAAAGATGAAAAAAAAAATCTTCAAAATCTCAAAAAGCTCCAAAGAACGACACACCAAAACTAACATAGTTGTTTTCAAGTTTATAAAACATAACTATTCTAATTGGAAATTGACTTTTGCTCTTCGGCTCTTTTTTATAAAAATGTCCTTGTTTTTGATTTTTGATTTTTGGAGATCGATAGCACTTTATAGGTTGGTTAGCTTTTTAATGGGTTTTTAGGCACTCATTAAAAATTACAAAAATTTTTTAATCAATTTCAAAAAAACAAATTTATTTTGACGGTAATGACCCTACCCATAAGGTAATTGTTTTCTATTTATCATTCAAATCCCAATTGTAGTTAAAAAAGAAGTACCAAAAGATGTATTGATTTAAAATTCAAGTACAAGTGATAGTGTTGCTTAAATTGATGAATTCTTTTAGTTTTTTAAAAATCGACTTTCTTACTGGTTTTTGAAATAACCATTGTGAAAAAAATTTGGGTCATTAAAAAAAATTGTGTAAGTCAAAAATTTGTTTTCGTTTTTTAAATAATAAATATTAGCAAAATGGTTTTTGATCAAAGTAAAATTTTATGAACAAATCTTACATTTAATAAAAACCAAAGTCATTATCAATAATAATTTTCAAATTCAATATTAAATTGTTGCATTTTAACCTTTTGGAATTACTGTGGAACTCTAAAATACAAAAATTTATTTTTAATTGTCAACTTTACTAAAAATAAGAGAACTATTTAATAGGAAATATTAAAATCTATTAATTCAATATAATTTTTATCATTGTTAATGAACACAAATTTATCACGGTTAATCTTAAATATCCTTTTAAACCAAATTGAATCATAAATTCTTCCAAAAAAGATATTTTTTCAAAAGAGGTTGTTTTCCACGAATGTTTACAATCAAAACTTCAAAATACCGAAATATCAAGATTTCAGAAACCATTTAAATTCTAAAAATCCTCATAGACAAACCTTAATTTAAAACGGTTATTAATTTTTGGTCTTCCCAAAAAATGATTAACTTGATCTTGTAATGTAATCTAATAAAAAAAAATCAACATTTTTAGTAAAATTTACAATTAAAAATAAATTTTTGTTTTTTAGAGTTCCACAGTAATTCCAAAAGGTTAAAATGCAACAATTTAATATTGAATTTGAAAATTATTATTGATAATGACTTTGGTTTTTATTAAATGTAAGATTTGTTCATAAAATTTTACTTTGATCAAAAACCATTTTGCTAATCTTTATTATTTAAAAAACGAAAACAAATTTTTGACTGAACCAAATTTTTTTCACAATGGTAATAAATGGGAAAAAATTACCTTAATTTTCCTTTTCTTCATTTTACAAATTGAATAAACTTCAAAGAACTTGATTACAATTTGTAATCTCGCTTTATTTGTTTGGTCATTTTTTTAAGCTCTAAATGTAATATATTTTTGGTAAACCAAGATCCATCAAGAAAAGTCAGTTTTTGAATAATTAAAAAATGATCAACCACCGAAATTTTATCCAATATATATTTCAAATACTAAAGTAATCAATTCACTTGAGACAAATCGTTTTTGCACAAATAAAACCAGGTTTGTTTTTTAATTGAATAGTATTTATAAAAAAACCAGTAACTGGCAATAGTTCAAACCGGTTTGTATTCAAAAGATTAAAAAATTTGCTTTTTTTGGATTTGTAGAAAATTAAAACATAATTTGTTGTAAAGATCGCCTTTGTAAAAAAAATCAGTTAAACCAATAAAAAATAATGCTTACCATTTTGTAACATTTTGGAAATCCGAAACCCTAAAACACCAATTGTTCTATTGTCTCTCGACGAAACCTTTTTGCTTGACGAAAGAGATTTGCCGGAGTGATGATGTTTCGAGTATTGGCTTATGTGGTGATCATAGAGAAGAATTTTTCTCCAAGTTGGGCTAAGGTAGAATTTATCTTCTTGCAAGTCATAGACGCTTGTAGAATTAGATGAACTTCGCCCCCCTAGGCCCTTCATTAGGTATCTTCTTGATCGAGAGCGGGGACATGGATCTGGTCTTATAAAGACATAGTTTTGGTTAAAAAGTGATTTGATATGTTGGATCTTGGGCTTGATATACTCTAAAAGCTTTGGGTCGTATGAGTATTTACGTAAGAATTTTTGTGTGACTTTTGATAAACTAAAAAGCTGATCGTTTCGAACTTTTCGGTACAAATAATCCCCAAACTGCCACAGCAAAGGATAAAATCCAAAAAGTTCCAATTCTTGATTTTGATTCATTTTATTTTTTCACAAATTCTGTTTTTTGAAAAGATCGGTAAAACAATAAATTTGGAGCTTTGGGAAAATATAATAAAAAAAGAGTTAGACTCTTCCTACTTGCTAAAAATGAGGACAAAACAATATAGTGTGTTTATATGTGGCAACTAAAGCAACCAAAAACAAAAAAAATAATAAAAAACAAGAAATTTAAAACAATAAAATGAAAAACTAACAAGGATTTTTTAGCATAAAAAATAGGTGTTCAAAAAAACTAAAATTCTTAATAAAGAGGAACATTATCAAAAAAAATATATACTCAGCTCCATTTTGGAAAAACCAAATATTCTTGACAGAATAAAAGCCTTGAATTTTTGATCAATTTTTCTTCATAAAAAAATCAGAAGATTTGGTTAAATATTATTTGTTCAAGGTACTAAAATCAAGGAAGTGTTGTTTTTTTATCTGTGCTCTTGAATGAAAAGATATTTTAAATCTGAAACTAATTTGATAAAAGTTAAATCTTACAAATAAAATTTATATAATGAAATTCTTAATTTAAAAAGATTGGAACACACTTGTCTAATATTGGATTAATTTGTTATTTGTCAGTTTCCAATTTTGTTTGTCCGTTTAAAAATATGTAGAAAAGGTCTATAAGTTTTTTTTTTTTATTGTTTTAAGGGATTAGCGTCTACCAAGGAGAAGCCTGGGGACAAAGTATGTTGTTATTTGGACCTAACAAAATTAGTGTTACATGGTTCAAATGTCTCTAAAAAATCAATTAGTCAAGTAGTAATATTTGTTGATCTCATCAATTAAAAATGATCTATGTATTAGTAAAAAACTCAACAATTTCAGAATAAAATCTGCATTTCACCATAAATTTAAAGGTTGAGTTATCAATATTCAGACTACAAAGTCACAAAATATCTTTCTTAAATTTGTGGCGAAATATAGATTAGTTACTAAAAAATTCGTTTTTTTTTAAAAATTAAATAATTAACGAATAAATTTTTTCGACTAATTATTTCTCAAATCATGCAAATATATTGATGCTATAAGTAGCTTTTTTTCAAAAGCAAACAAAAATAATCAGTCTTTGTGCTTTTATGTTGATGATTATTGAGTTAATCTTTGAAATTTAAAAATTAAAAAAATAGATACTTTTGAAAGTTCTAAATCTAAATTATTAAATACCAGAATACTGTATTTTGGGTTTCTATTTTTAGATTTGGAAAAGGAATTATTAAAAAATTTTTCAAAATGAAACTTTTTAATAGTTATCATTAGTAAAAAATGTAATAATTTATTGTGCGTTAAGATTTATAATAGATTTTTTAGAGCTATTTGAGTCATGGTGCACTAATACCATTTACACCCAATTACAACATACTTTAATGATTGGTAAATCTATGGAGACGCTAATCCCTTAAGTGGGGGTTCATGGTTACTCTTATTTAACTGAATTCCTTATTTTTTATTAGGCAATTGGTTTTTAGACTTGAAAACTTTTTGGGTTTTTAAATAATTAAAAGAACTAATAAACCAATATGTATCATTATAACATTGATTTTGAAAAAGAGAGAAGGTAATCTAGATCCCTTAGAAAAAAAAAGGCAGTTATAGGGAGTTTCTGGATCAAAAAATTCTTGAATTATAGTCTTTATCTGTTTTTATCTGGAAGAAATAAAAAATTTCAAATTATCACAGGTCTTGAAATATTACCAATTCAAATAGAAATTTACATGTTGTATTATATTTTATCCAGCCTAAACAATATACTTCCAAGGTTCATGTTTTTGTTTTTCCAATAAAAAAACTTTTAAAAATCAATTTTTAAAAGAGATTATAATGTTTTATGAAACTGCTATTATTCAATTAATAAATGAAAAATTTTATTTCAATTTCCAAAACGATTATTATTTATTACAGTTACAACAAAATTAGCAGAGTAAAAAATTTGTCTTAGAGTTAACTGAGGGTGTTTATATTATTGTCTAAAAAAATCATTTATAAACGATGTTGGAAAGATCTTTGGGATTTTCTTCAGCTTATAAACTAGAAAAATATTTTGGAAGTTGAACTAGAAATTTTCATTTTCTAATTGGAAAATAATAGTAATTTAATTTTAATAATGGAACGACCAATATCAATAATTGACAAAAAATCAATAATTATCTAGATAAAAAGCTCAAAGAATTTCAAATGAATCTAAATATTACAAAAAGTCTAAAATCAAAGACTAGTTACCAGAAATTTAAGTATTTAGGTATTTGTCTTGAAAAAGAAAAAAACTTTTCAGACATAAAATATAGTAATATAAACAAATTTAACTGATTTTTTTGACAAAAAAACCAAATGAATGGGTAAAATTACAAATATTCAAATCAATATTCATTTTTCAATTATTCTAAGATTATGTAATTTTTAATTTAACCTAAAAAAGATTTCAATTCAATTGTTATTTAGATATAATAGGATACAATAAATAGAAAATAGAAATCCCTATTCTCCTGGAATAATTTTAAAAATGAATCTAAAATAGGTAAAGTTGGAATATCAATAAAAAAGAAGATATAAACTCAAAAAAAAATTGGAAATACTTGGGTTTGATCACATTTCACCATTAAAGTTTTCAAGAAAAAAGAAGCATGAAAATATTAATTGGGAAATAGACTACTTATAATTATTAGAATTAAATCTAAACCAATTTAGAGAAAACTTGATAATAAATTGTTCTGGGTGGAAAGGTCAAGAATATTTAAAAAATTATTAGACACAAGAATAAAATAAATAAACAGTCGTGTCGTCTTGTGCCGTAGAGTGCCTAGGTTTTCCAGAACTCAAAAGAATAGAGAAAAATCAAAAATTTTACTCAATTCTTTTGAATTCTTGAATCTTTAACCACGGTTTTTTTTTAATTTTAGAAATAAACATAAAATTTAATAAATTTTATGTTTATTTCTAAAATTAAAAAAAGCCGAAGGACAAAAAATATTTATAATAAAATTACTAAAATTCCATTTTAGAATAATGATATTTCATAAATTATTGAAACATGCTTTCTTATGTTTATGATCAAATTAAATTAAAATCAAAATTTTATTATTTATGAAAAAAAAATTTCTAATTTAGAAATTAGATTTATATTTAGACCATTTTCTTTGGAACTGTTCATCCAATGAAAAAAATCTACAATATAAATAAATTCTTTTTCATATATAATGGCACAGAATATTTCAAGAATTATTCATCATTGAATCAATTTAATTGTAGCATCATTTCAAAATATAAGAAACTATTTGAAACATAAAAAACACCAATTTGGATATTTAAACCTTATTAAACCAAAACAATAAAAATTAAAATTCAATATTTAAAAATTGATGTGCAATTTTATTTGAAATTAGAAATCCCGTTTTGTAAATTGTTTGGAAAAAAATTATAAAATCAATAAAAACTGGTTAACAATGTGAGTTGGAAAATTATTCTTTACATTTTATTGAAAAGTGTTTATACGTCAAACTTTTGTTTTTAAAGTCTGGTATTCAATATAAGTCCGCAATTAATTTGGTTCTTTTGTTGGTATTGTTTTTTTTTGTTTTTTTAATATTCTCTTTTCTTTGTTCCATACATCAATTCAATGTTGGTCTTTATTATTTCCTATTTATAGATCATTTAGAATCAAACTTAAACTGTTTCCACTTTTATAATAACAGATTATTTCCAAATTGGTTACTTCTTATCTTGTTTTTTCACTTTCCAACTTTTTAATATCCAAAAATAAATAAATAAAAAAATAACAAAATGAAGAATTAAAATGAAGATCAACAATAAGTAATTCTCTGATTAACAATCAAATTTAATAGTATTGATGATTTGGAAGGTATTTCCTTTTGTTTGATAAGTAATTTATATATAGATTTATATTATAATCAAGAAAGTGTGTGTGTGTGGGGGGGGGGTAATATAAACCCCAATTCAAAATTTTTAACACACCAAAATTCGATTTGTGAAAAAAAAAAACTTATTTAACCACTTCTCGAAGATTTAACAAATTAGAACCATTCACTAATTGAAATGTTAACACCTTTTTATAAATTACAATACTCACAAAACAATAAATAAATAATTATCAATACAAATAAATCATGGGTTTGTTAAAAATTTTGGAGAGAGCACAACAAAAAAATACATTAGTAAATTTGTTTAAATTCTATTAGGAATATTGATGGATCAAATGGTTAGATACTACCAACTAATTTTATTTGAGTTCTTCTATTTGTAACAACTTAACTTTAACATAATATAAACCTTGTAGAAAAATTTTGATAATCCAACGAAGCAAATTACGTAATTCAAACAATGAAATGAAAACAAAAACTAAAAGATGAAAAAATGATTTTCATATTTTACAAAAATCAAAATTATCACCAATTTCAATGAAATTGTAATATTGTGATTGTTTGGAACGTTATAGTTGTGTGGAAGATTTTGAATTTTAGTTTATATATATATATATATATATATATATTCTTCTTGTAATAATAAAAAATCAAATGGGCAATCCAATAGTATACCGAAGTCAAAATAAAATTTGAAAGTACAATCCTCTGTATTTAACGTAAATTTAAATGTGAAATTGAATTTATTTTTGAAATTTTCTCTATTTTGATTAATTTTTTTATATTTTTCTCAAACAAAAATATTTTGTCTGAAAAATTAACTCTTTCTATGAAAAATCATCGTCCAATATGATCCTTCATTTGTGAAGTTACTATTTTAATAATAGAAGATGAAGAAACCATCAAACTATTTACTGATTGTTTATTAACAATTTCTTTGATCCGGATAAGTCTAGGTCTTCTAGTAAAGAAAAACAAGGGTTTAAGTGATTAGCGTCTACCAAGAAGAAGATAAAGACAAAGTATGTTGTTATTGGACCTAATCATATTAGTGCACACTGTTTCAAATATCTCTGAATAATCCATATGTCAAGTAAATTAATTTGATCTATTCAATTAAAAATGATATTGTATTAGTAAAAAAACCCAGAATTTCATAAAAAAATCGACTTTTAACCTACAAATTTAAAGGTTGAATTATCAATATTTAGAAATCCAAATTTTCAAAATATCTTTTATTAAATTTGTGGCAAAATGTTGAATAGTTTATAAAAGTAATTTCAATTTTTTTTTTACAATTAAGTAAATAATTTATCTAAAAGATTCTTTTGAAGATATTATTTCTCAAATATTGGAAATATATTGATCTTACAATTAGTTTATCAAAAGAAAACGATACTCATCAGTCTTTGTGCTTTTATGTTGATGATTATTAAGTTAATCTTTGAAATTTAAAATTTTTTTAAAAAATAGTTACTTTTGGATTTTCTAAATCTGTATTATTAAATCCTTTAATACTATTATTTTGGGTTTCTATTTTGTTATTTGGTAAAAGGAAATAAAAAACAAATTTCAAAATGAAAAATTGTTGATTTTGATCCTTTGTAAAAAAAGTAATAATTTATTCTGGAATAAGATTTTAATATAGTCACTTGAAACTATTTGTGGAATGGTACACTAATACCATTGACACCCAATTACAACATACTTTGATTATAGAGAAATCTATGATGGCACTAATCCCTTTAACAATCAATCAAGGATTCTTTTTATAACAACAAATCCCAACAAAGACTCAACCCAATAAATAAAACTATTTGTAGACAAGACTTTCAAAAAACTCTCACCATATAAAACAAGATAAAAAAATAATCGACTTCTTCAAAAAGTCGAGTTGATCCAAATTCATTTTCGTCTCAATATTTATTTTTTTTATTTATTCTTTGTAAAGGTTAATAATCGTTGATCACAAATTCAAGAATTGAACAACGATGATAACAAAAAAACCGATGATTTTTTGGATCGATCGAAGGTTTGAAAATGCAACAAAAAGAAAAAAAATTATCTCGCCTATTAGCAACTCTTTCAAGATCAGAAAATTTTGCACAGGGATCGAAGCATATTATTCGTTCCATAAACTTCCAAAAGAAATTGAAATTTTAATTGTCTCTTCAAGGGATTATCAAAAAGACACCAGAATTAAAAAAAAATTTCTTGAACATTTTAAAACTTTAACAATTTTTATTGTTAATTTTGAGATCCACAACCAAAAGTACAACAAAAAAAAAAAAAAAAAAAAACGAAACAAAAAGAAAAAAAAATTGAAAGTTATCGAAATAAATGGGAAAGCTATGTTAATTTCCAAATTAGAAAGAAAATTTAACATTGAAATTCAAGTTAATGGTTGCCACTTTCATGATAATAATAATAATTCTTATGAACAAAAATACAACAAAAGAAAACCCATATGTTTCTACTGGAAAAAAAATAAAAAGTCAAATCAAAAGAAGAAACAAAAAGATGTAAAATTCGAGTACCTTGCTAATACCCAAGAAATTATTAGTAAAATTCAAAAATTCTCTTCACTTGTTTTGTGTGTAATTGTTTCTGAAAAAAACTACCATAAAAGCACTGCTCAATTTTACCAGTTAATCAAGTATTGCCAAAAGTGTGGCATAAAGGTCTACATTGAAAAGCAACTGTCGAGCAACTCTATCAACAATCAAGTAATTAAGCGTAAGCATTCAAGTTTGGTCAAAAAAGAAAAAGAAATCAACAAAATTATCATCAAGCTTTACAAAGAATACCAAAAGAAAGATTTCATGAATTACAAAAGCCAAAGAAACAATAACCGGAAATATTCGAACTATAAAGCCAATGACACAAATTATTATGATCAAAGACACTTGACTTTGCAAAAGATTTCCCCGAAAAAAGAAAGATTAATTTTTTGGTTAGATAAAGATTTGAGTACAATAAAAAATCAAAAAAATTACCTAAAAAAACAAGGATTCAAAGTTGCAACTTTTAAAAAATCAGGGAAATTAACAAAAGAACTTAAAAAAAGACAAAAAAAAAAGAATAACAATGAAGAATTGTATTGCGTTGTGACTTCGAAATTTTTTGTTTTTGGTGGTATTGCAAACAGCCTCAAGAATCTTTTTAAGAAATATTGTATCGTTTGGAGTAGAACTGCAAAAAAAGATAAATCAATCGCCAACCAGTGCATAAATTTAGGTGCCTTTTGTGTTCCAAAAAACAAACAGGAACTATTGAAAATAATCAACAAAATCCATAACATGGAAAAGACAAATAGCCATTATAACAATTTTACTTTTAATAAATTTAATAAACATCAAAACCTTCAAAATGACCATAACCATAATTTTATCCACAGCCGCGGTCAACTTCATGCTAACAATCATAACAATACCCACAATCTAGAATATGTGAATTATTCCAAGCAATACAATCAAAAGAAAAATCTTTTATTATTTGATAAATCTTCAATTGGGAATGTAAATCAAAAACTCAATCGATTTCTGGAAAAAAAAAATCACCATAGAAATCGACATCATAAAAAATCAAAGTCTTATTTTAATCCAAATTACAAACAGAATTTCAAACAGAAAATAGTACATAATACTAATAATATCAAGAACTATTTAAAACAAAAAACCTCATTCCATGGTTACGAATACAACAACAAACACAACCCACAACTCTATTTAAACGATTCTTATTCTGTTCATAATATGTGCCATAATAACAATAACCATAACCATAAACATGATTGCATTTGGTTTAGTGCAGATTTTACAAACGATGAAACGATTATCCACCAACTATCAAGCCAAGGAATCAAAATCCACAGATTTGGAAGCATCAATAATTATTACCAAAAAATGAAAAAATACAAGTCTTTAGGACAAATACAATGTCTGATCACTACAGGGCAAATCCTTTTTGAAGACAATTTAATTGTAAATATCTTGAGCACATTTAAAAGAGGGGGCTTCCCCCCCGTGGTTGTATATTCAAGGAGTATACCTAAAAGCCAAGATCGCATCAACGAATGTCAGCTTCTGGGAGTAAATTACATTGCAAAAGACAAAGAATCATTTTTGACCATCGTTAAAAAGGTGTGCTGGAGCAATCATCAATACACCAATCGGGTTTTATATGATAAAAATTCTGATCACAATTATTTATATTTCCCTAAAATAAAAAATCAAATTCTTTTCATTTCACTAAATCAACCCAAAATTCAAACTATCAGAAGGTTTAATAAAAACAATTATGTGATTAGGCACGTTTCCAACTATAATTCCGCACACATGTTATTAAAATACTATTATGTTCATTATTCAAAGGTTTTCATATTAATCTCTTATTTGTATTATGAATCTAACCAGGATATTCATAGTATTTCGGAATACAATCCAATTGTGTTCTGTTTGGGTTTGGATCCCCAAGTTAAAAAAAAAATCAAGAAGAAAAATAATATCAGTTTTATTATGAAATGGGATATTTTGTGTAAAATGATTATTGATTTTTTTCAACATTAAAATAATGTATATTCATATGCCAATGTAGTTTATTTCTATTTCCTTAATTAAACATATTTAATCGGTTTTATTTTATTTTTTTTTTTTTCTTTACATTCTTAGTGAATAAAAATATTTTTGATGAGGAAAAATTTCAAAAAGAATAATAATATTGCTACGGGATTAATATATTATATTATAAAAAAGTTCATAATACTGTAATTATACCTATTTTAATACTTATTCTTATTACTTTCTTTTTTTAATGAACAAATTCTTCAAAATCATATTTTTTTGAACGAAAACACCAATTACAAAAAATAAATATTGTTTGTTTGAATTTTTATAATTTTTCTTTGTCAATATTAAAAAAAAAAAAAATTCATAAATTACAATTTTTTTTTTTTTTTTTTTTTTTATAATTTCAAGGGGAATTTTGAAATTAAATAATAATTATTTTTTCAAAATATTATAAATTTTTTTGGTTTCAATTATTAAGTTAGAAAAAAATAATAAGTACCTGATAATTGTTAATAAACTAAAATTCAAAATTTTCCACACAACTATAACCTTCCAAACAATAACAATAATACAATTTCATTGAAATTTGAGATAATTTTGATTTGTGTAAAATATGAAAATCATTTTTTCATCTTTTAGTTTTTTTTTTCATTTTATTGTTTGAATCACATTAACTTGTTTATTTCGATCAAAATTTTTTTGAACAATTGATATTAGGTTAAAGTTGATGTGTTAAAAATAGAAGAACTAAAATAAAATTAATTGGTGTTTTCTAACTGTTGATCTATCAAAATTCCTAAATAGAATTTAAACAAATTTACCAATCAATTTTTTTTGTTTTGCTCTCTCCAAAATTTTAAACACACCCATGATTTATTTGTATTGATATATATTTATTTATTATTTTGTGATTATTGTAATTTAAAAAATAGTTGACATTTCAATTAGTGAATGGTTATCATTTGATATTTCTTCGAGAATTAATAAAATAAGTTTTTTTTTTCACAAATCAAATTTTGGTTAATTAAAAATTTTGAATTGGGGTTTAGTTAATTTATCATTGAAAACTAAATTAAAAATAATTGAGATTATTAGATTTTTTTTTTTTTTTTTTTGAACTTTGGATGGTGATTTTGACACTTAGATAATCTTTAAAATAACAAAAAATATTAAAGTTTTTTTTTTATCCAATATTTAGTTTTGACACTATATGGATTATTAAATAAAATTATATCTTTTATAATTATTTTTACAAACTTTTCGAAAATATTTATTTGTGAATTTTGAATAATTATTTACATTATATTTAATATTTTTATTTTAGAAAATGAAATTATTGATCTTTTTTTTTTTTAAGGTTATTTTTTAGATAAAATTTCTAATTATTGAGATTATGATTTGGTAAATATACAATATACATTAAAAAATCTTAATTTGGTTGGAATATCATTATTAAAAATTATTTTTGATTTCAGAATTTATAAATTTCAAGTTCATTTAAAATATTATGAATTGGAAATATATATGTGTTCTGGATCTAAATTCAGAATTTAAAAAAAATCACTATTAATTTTGAAAAAAAAATGCATTAATAGTTAGAAAGTAAATTAATAATCAGATTAAAAGATCATTTTCCTTTGGTTTTCATTTAAACTAATTTCCAAAAATTTGTACACAAAATAAACAGTTGAAAGAATAACAATACCACACTTTACGTCCAATTTGTTAATAATTTTGAATTTTTATAAACTATTTCATTTTTTGTCTTTTCTGTTTTGTTTTCATTTTTTATATTTTTTCCTGGAATGTATTACGTTTCCTTATATCTGGAAAAAACTTTTTACAATGGTTGATAGAAGGTTATTTTTGAGTTTATTTAATCGAAAAATCCACAGACAATAAGTTGATGATATCTTATCATTTTTACTATCAACAATTGTTTGTGAAATTTCAACAAATTTACCAATACTTTTTTATTTTGCTCGTTTCATTATTTTGGACACACCTGTTTTTATTTTTTCCGTTTTATATATTTTTTTCTTTTATTTGGATTAAAATGATTACTTATAAAAACATTAATACTTTATATTATTTTGGGTTTTAGATTATGTTTGGAAAAATATCACGAATTGAGTTTTTTTTTTTTTTTTTTGATATCGGTGTGTTAAAATTTTTGGAAAGGGATTTAGTTTAAGGTACTAGTTTCTATTATTTTTTTTTGACCGATTTCTAAATAAGGATTCATTATCTAGATGAATTGTTAATATTGAAAATAAACAGGGTTTTTCTAATCTAAGTAATTGATATGAAATTTTCCCAATCTCTATTAAATTTAGGTAAAAACATTCAATTGAGATTGGTACGTTAAGTGATGGAAAATTCACTACTTCAATAATTATCAATTAAGGTGTAATCATTGTATTCCAATAGCTAATCTTATTAGATATTAAAATCAAAATTCTACAATTCTGACATACAGGTTTCCCATTCTATACTTTGAGTTTTCTTCAGTTAAAAGAATTTTATACCTTCTAAAAAACCTATTTAATTTCAAAAGATTTTATAAAAACTCTTTGTTTTCAATTTTTTAATCACATAGTAATCTTTTTTTAATTATTAGATTAAGTCTAATTCGAATTAGAGAGTAATACCAGAACTCAATAATTTCACTTTTTTTAATTAATTTTCAATTAAATAAACAAAACTATTTGTTAAGTTTTTTGGTTATGGTTGATTTTTCTTATTCTAGTTATCACTTAGAATTAATTGATAAAGATTTATTTCAAACACTAGTCATTCTTTAAAAAATTGTTAAATGAATTATGATTGTCAAATTTGTTTTAATTGTAAAAAAGTAATATATTTATTCATTTTTCAAAGATTTTTTAACTAACTTTTTTGTTCATTTTAAAACAAAAACCAAATCAAAAAAAAAAGTAAAATGTAGATTATTTTAATCAAAATAGCATTCAAAACAGAGTATAAAAAGGAAAACTGGCCCTGTTAAATTAATCCAAATGTGAGATTTAATAGTAGACATAAGTAAAAGTGAATTTTTTCGGATTTTTTGATTATGCTAATTTTTTTTTCATTTAAGTAAAATAGGGATTAAGATTTTAACAATAGGTATTATTTTATTTTAAGGAAATTCAGTTTGAGAGATCTTCATTGATAAGTGTACAATCACTCAAAAATAATTTGAAAATTTTCCTTTTCACTACCTATCCTGAATTAAAATCGATTTGACAATTTTATCAATTTCACAATATTTTTCTGGACTGGTAAAATAAAGGATTCGAATTAGGAGGATGAGATTGGAAAAAAATAACTAAATCATTGACCATTTCTCAGGTTTTATATTAGATAATCAACACAATATTCTATTGATGTATTTTGTTTTTTTATGCTTGAAAAAAATTTTTGAGGAATTATTTAAAAATAACTCTTTTTCAGTCAAAGGGTTCCGGTTTTATTGAAGAAATAGAACAGATTCAATGAGTTTAATTCATTATTTTTATCCAAATACAGATTGAATTTTTAAATCTGATCATTTTTTCTCATTTAGTCAATTTTTTTATTTTTTGAATTTTACTTTTTTTTTTATTTATCCAATTTTGATATTTTTTCTTTATTTTTTTAAAATTTTTCCTTCTTTTGCTTTTTTATTTTTTTTAATTCAAGAAATGCTAATTTGAAGAAAACAAAAACAATGTTTGAAACTCCAAATTAATTACAAGAAAAGTGAATTATTTCAATTCCTTTAAAAATTAATATATTTACAATTAATAAATCTTCTTGTCAACAATTTTAATTTTCTATAGAATTGAGATATTATTGCACAAGGCAGTCCCAATGAAAGTGGCCCAAAAATTTTTTTAACATTTTTTTTTTTTTGAAATTTATTGTTTGTTCAGGTATTTCTTTCATAACTCTTGTCTCTAATCTGAAGTTTATAATTTCTCGTATTTCTAAGCAATATAAGTTTGTTTGATTCTTAAAAAAAGTGAAATTTTCGTTTTTTGCTGATCCCTTTCATTGAAATATATTTTAAATACTCTGAAGAAATAGAAATCAGTCAAACAACATGATCATGAAAATTTTTTTTTAAAAAAAAAAATTAAATATTTGCTAAGTTTATCATTTTTAATAACTTCACTTATAATAAAAACTATTGGTTAATAAAAGATCTTGGATTGAAAATTATTTTTATAGATATTTTTCAATTTAAGCTGAAAATCCAATTTCCAAGTAAGAGTTTTTTTTAATTTAATAGTAAAAAATTTGAAAAGTTTTTTGCTTCGAGCTAAGAGGTCATTTATTATATATTTTAAAAGTATTTTAAATCTTGTGAATATCTTCCAAATAAGGAATCAATTATTTTGACAATTAAAGAATTAAAGGTTCTTTTTAATTGGAAAAAATAGTTTTTCTTTGATTTTCCGTTAGGTTTTTATTAATTTTTGAAATGAACAGAAAATTTATTAAAATTTCTGGTTTATTCCAAAAAGTAAAAAAAAAACGCCGTTAACTTTTCCAGAATTTAAAAGAATTGAGCAAAATCTTAGATTTTTCTCTATTCTTTTGAATTCTGGAAAAGTGCTATTAGCTTTTTTTAAATTTGAGAAATAAAAAGAAAATTTTTGAAATTTTCTTTTAATTTCTTAAATTAAAAAAAAGCTAGGCACTCTACGGCACTCTACGGCACTTGACGGACACTTTCAATATTTATAATCAGTTATTTTTTTTTTCTGTGGTTGAGTTTTTTTAGATGATAAGAGTGTTTTCAAAACTATTAGTTATTATCTCTTCAAAAAAATATCCTTAAGTTGAATTTAAAGAAAATTCATTGACACATTCATTTAAAAACTTCTCCCCCAAATAAATCTTTTTTTCTATTCTAGAGACTTTTAAAAATCATCGTATTATTAAAAACAATAAATACAATAGCCTCAAGATTTTTAAGAACTGGAATGTTGATTATATTTTGAATAAACTCGATTAACAAGGATGAACTGATAATTTATTTTGTAGTTATGTCGAAATTTGTTTTTTCATATTACTAAAGTCTAATGAAAAAAATTGAGTTTTTCTTGTACGATTTGAAAATAGGCAAAAAAAAGTCAGAATATACTTTCTGGTTGACACTCTCTTAAATCTGAAATTGGGGGGGCAGGTTATTTGGTTGGGTGTAAATTAAACTACTAGTATTTAGAAATTAAAATGCAAAAATATTTCTCTGATTTTGATATTTTTCAATTCTGGATAATTTTATTCATTTAGGATTCTTCGTTCAACCAACACCGATTTTACTCTTAAAAAAGTATCAACCAAATAATTGGAGATCGTACAAGTCCCAATCTATTTCTTACAAAATATAGGTCTCAAAAAGAAAAAGAAAGAAAATGAAGTGAAATTTTTTCCATTTATTCTAAAAATTCCTGTAAACAACAATTGAGATTTACAGATTATCATTTTTCAAATCGGGTTACTTGTCTTTTAGGTAACAAATTTGAAGAAAATCAAAAAATGAAAAAGCTATTTAATAGTGAAGAACTCTTTTCGCTATTCGAAAGAAACAGTCCCTTCATTAGAAAGGAGATCTTAGAAAACCAAATTAATTATCTTTTTCATTTTCCTCAATCTTCTTTTTCTTTTCGTTTTCGGAAACAACAAATGTTCTGGTTATTGTTTCACAACTTTTCCTCCATAATATTGAACAAATTCACAAGAAGTTTGTCCTGGCTTAACTGCTTCAAATGTGTATGTGTTTATCTGTCCATTTCCACATTCATGATTCCTAAAATTCATTGATGTCCTATGGGTATCCAAATCAACAATTTTTGGATCTTGAATTGTGCCTGACCAACTGAAACCCATTCCACTATCTGATATCAATTTTTTGGTATAAGTCTCGCCGACTTGAAGTTGGACACTTCTGGATAATTTTGAGAATAATTGAAATCGTATTGCATCAAAAAGCCTTTAATTATTATTTTTTTGTTTGAGTTTACCTTTAGATGCAAAATGTAAAATAATGATTATTCCAATCTCTACTTGGAAAATTAAAACTAAATTTTAAAACCCAATTCTGAAATACAGATTGTTGTCTCTTTTTCACACTCTAAATATGTATTTTTTTTTGTAATACAATTCAAAAAATAATCGAAAAATTTGACCTTCTTTTTCTTTGTTTGCAAAAAGCCTTTTAAACATCTTTCAAAATTATTCACAACAAAGAATATTTTGAAAATAAGTTAATTTTCCAAAGAAATGTTAATATCAAAAAAATAAGAATAATATTTTCATGTAGCTCTCTAAAATAATTAAATTCCTAGATTTTGAAGAAACATTCAAAGCTGGAATTTCTAAGAGCAAATTAAGAATTTATACTTTTTTTCAAAAGTAAAAATTTTAGGTTGTTTTAGATTTATAAATATTTTGGACAGTTGAAAGAAAATTTTGTTCTTTTTGATTTGAAAATAAAGTAATATCTAAACATTTCAAACTTTGAATTTATTTTTGTAAAGTGAAAAAATATTTTTTTTGGAATTCGAAAAAAAAAAAGTAAAATTTTCCAAAAATTAAGGTATCCCAGTAAATTTAATAATTGAAAAAAAAAAATAGAAACAAAATCAAAATTGGGTCAAAAATTTCGAAACAAGGTTTATTCTTATTGTCTTTTGAAAAAAACATTGGCGGTTTGATAAATTGAAGGTTTCATTTCTCCTGAAAACTGAAATTGAAAACACAATAAAAAAAAATTATTACCTAAAATTGAGATTTCTTGAACATGTCCCTGACAAAGTTATGCAAAAGGAATTATTTGAAGAAAAGCAAAGAGTATTTTTTTCGATTTTGAAGTGAATAGTAACTCTTATTTATTTATAATGGTTGAGGGAATAGAGTTATTTTTGAACAAAGATATAATAAAACCCAATCCGCAACTTTATTTATCAACTTTGAGAGAAATGAGTTATCATTTTGAAAAAAGTTCATTTTGACCAAATTAAATTTTCAGCAAATAGATCTGAGATCTTTTTGTTGAATGGATTTAAAAGATGGAAAAGTAAAATTTGCAAAAAAATTTTATTTTGACGAAATCTCACTTCGAGTAATTTCTGAGAGTATGTATGAACACATAGCCTTGAAACTTTAATCTGATTTTTCAAAATACAATAAAAAGAAATATTAATATTGAATTCTTGAAGATCTTCAAAAATTAGATCCATCTCTTTTATTAACAAATATTTAATCAATTTCTTGAAATTTAAAAGATTAGGCAATATATTTTTTTTTAAATATTCAGAGGATAAATAATGAATTATTGAAATTAAAAACAGTTGTTTGATAATATCTATTATTTTTTTTTTTATTAGAAATAATTTATTTAATTTTGAAATAGTTTTATTTGTTTGAAAATCTTTAAAAAATTGAGAGATAATTCTAAAATCTATTGACCAATTGACATTTGGGTTATTAATAACCCAAAGATTTAATTAAGATTAGGTTATTAATTATTGATAATAAATCATCAAATTAAAAAGTATTTTTTTAGATTAAACGTTGAATTTTCTTGGTTTTAAAAAAAGTTATTTTGGAGAATTTTTAATTAGAGTGTTTGGTTTTTTTTCTCATATTTTTTTATTTAATAAAGAGAAAAAATTGATTTTAACTGTACTTTGAATTAAAAAAATACTACTTTTTTCAAGTTTTAAAATAATTATATTATATTTTTATAGAAATAAAGTTTATTTTTTACTGTGAGTTATTACAGAACTTAATGGTTTTTTTGAAGTGAATTTTGTACACTTCCTTTACAAATATTAAGATTTCAATTTTCTTGCAAAGAAAATGAATTTTTTTAAATAATTCGGAAATATGTTCAATTTTGGAACTTTCCAAAAATACCAAAAAGGAATCAAACTTTTTTAAAACAAGAATTCATTTGTAAAAATAACACTAACAGTAAGTTTATTTTTTAGTAATCAGACTTTTCCTTAATTTTCATATTTCAAGATGCCGTAAAAAATATTGATTTGATGTTCTTATAAATGTACTTGAAGATTTTTTTTGAATTTGTTATTAAAATTAAATGAAGATTTTTTTTATTTTAAATTCCCTTAATAAAACCATTCGTTTCATAAAATTACATAACTGTTCTGCAAAAAAAAGTGAAAAAAAATTAAAAAAAAGGTATAACACGTTTTTAAAATTGGGAACAGTTATATAATCACAGAAACCTGAAAATGAAAATTAAGATCAATTGATAAAATTAAAAATGAATTTTCCTTGTAAACCTTACTGAAAATGAAAACTAAGATCAATTAATAAAATAATATCTAAATAAATAAAGAAAAAATGGGGAACTAAACCCAATAACATTTTTTTATAATACTATCTTTTTATCTGGGTTTTTCTTTGGTTAATCATATTATTAAAAATTTGTTGAAAAAATTGACTTTTTTTTACAATCTCCAAAATTACTCTTCGGATTTTGATAAGAAAGGAAATTTAAAGTGTATTTATTGTATCGATTGAAAATAATATAATGGATTATAAATTGAAGTTAATTTGTTTCTTCTTTTTTTTGATATTAATTTTCGAGTTCACGTTTCTGAGATACTATTACTGTTCACAATTATAAAACCGTATTATACCTTTTTTTTAATTTTTTTTCACTTTTTTTCCAGAACAGTAATGTTTGTCTGAATTAACTAAGGTCTTCCAATAGAGCCTTACTGAAAAGTGTGTTGCTATTGAAGATAAATCAAACTTGGATTTTTATATTCAAATACTGTTAAAAAGAGGATGAGTACAATAGATCAAATCTCAAAATCTATGTGACAAACCTTTGAATCTATCTTTCAAAATTAAACCCCGCTTTAAAAATCTTGATCCAATTAAATACATAATTAATTCCCAATTGTATACCTAAGGTTCAATTTAATTCTGAAAGTAAACTCCTTGATCTTTTGAAAAAAATTTAAATCCAAGCTGAAATTTTTCACAGTTTTTTTTTTTTATTTAGTATTATTGAAGAAGTGTAAATTACACTCTATTTACACTTAGGTTTAAATTAGCTTTCAAAAATTTAAGCGTAAAATCATAGATTTTAAGATTATTAATTAATGAAAATAATTTCAAATTGTCTTGATTTAAAAATAATTCCTAAGAGATTTATTTCTTTTAATGTGATATTGAAAAAAATTCATGGTAGCCTAAGAAAGGCTGCAATAAATCTTTTTATAGGAAGGACAAAAAGATAAAAAATGATCAACATCGTTTTATATTGAGGAAAAAGTGTAATTTATACTCTAAATGTACTTTGACTTAAATTCCCCTTCAAAGAAGTTAAGCCTAAAATCATGAATATCACATTTGTTAATTAATGAAAATAGTCTTAAACTGTCACAGTTTAAAATTATTTCATTAAAATTTAATTCTTTTAGTGTGTTATAAAATATTAATCTAGCTTTTTCATACAAAGGGAATAACCCCAAAAAACCGATCAATATTTTCTATAATTTCCTTTTGCTTATATTTTCAATAGAAAGGACAAAATTTATTTGAATTTTTCTTTATTACCTATTATATCCATTTAAGCTATTCATATATGACCTAAATTATAATAATATTGAACTTGAAGGATAACTTAAATATTTTTGGGTTACAAATATAAATTTTTGTTTTTTTATTATATTAGAATATTCTTGTAAAGTGTCCTAGAGTAAATAGAGTAATATTGAGTACCTAATTTTTTTTTTAATTTTCGAAATGTAAAAAAAAATAAATAAATTTTCTTTACATTTCAAAAAGTAAAACAATAAAAAAAAAAACCAATAACACTTCCAATTGGTAGAATTTAGCAACTCATTATAATTATAATAACAAATTTCAAATTTAAGAATCTTTAGGTTTTTTATATCCCAATTAATTTTATTGTTGATTGGTTGAATTTTATTAATTTTTCCAGAAATAAGACCAAGACAATTCTATTCATTAATTTTGGATTTATATTTCTTTTTATTAACTGAAATTACTAAATTAGGGAATTTAAATTCTGGTTTTTATAAATAATAACTGGGGTATTTCTGTTTATTTTGCATATTTCATTCATTCATGAATTAATCCAAGAATTCAAATAATTTAATAACGTTGTTATTTTATAATTCTATATTTCTAATCTATATGCTAATTGGCTTTATAATAAAAGATTTAAGTAGTCTAATTTTCAAATTATTTGTTAATAAATTATTATTAAATAATCTTTAATAATTATTATATGATACTTTTGCCTTTTTCAGATTATTAACTAAACGTGAAATTTTTCCTAAAATAAATACCCAAGTATTTAATCTTTGATAAATCTTGTGAATTTTCCATTTTTTCTTTATTATGTTTTAATCTAAATTGACTAATTATTTCATATATTAAATTTAATTTTTCATTTAATTGATTTATATTTCCTTTTATAATTAAAATTAAAAAATCTGAAAACACTTGACAATAATTTTCCAATGGTGTTATTTTAAATAAAATGTAGTGTGAAATAAGCACAAATATTATAGGTGATAATGGATCCCCATTTAATATACTAAATCCCTTTACCTTGATAACTATTTAAAAAAAAAAAAAATGATAATTTTCTTCAAAATAATTTGTTTATTGTAAATATAATTATTTTAAAACCAATTGAATCAAAACATTTTACTATATCAATAAATATAATATACGTTTTATTATTTTTTTCATTTTTATTTTTGGTTTTATCCCATTATAAGTATTTATGAAATTTAATACAGAAATTCGAGTATCAAATTTTTTCCGACCCCCAAATTGTGATTTATGAATAAATTATCAAACAAGGTTCTATTAGTTTATATAATATTTTAAGAAATAATCTTGACGAACTTTTTTTGTAGGGAAATTGGTCTATAATTCAAAGTTATCCCTTCATTTATTTTTTTGATGAATAAATAAAATTCATCTTTTTTCGTGTATCCAATATTATTCTTATTGGTATGTTAATTAACCAATTATTAAAGATTTTTTGAATTGTTATAAGATATTTTTTTATAATTTTTATTTTCAATTCGTGTTTAAATCAGTGAAATTTTCTTCATTAAGATTATATTTTAAATTCTCAATTTTTTGAAATCCTTTTACTAATTTATTTTTTAAATTTTTAATAGTATATGTAATATTTTCAATTGGAAAAAATATATTAATTTTAAAACTCTGTTAAATTCGTTATTTTTAAATTTTTGATAAAATCTAAAATCTTTAAACTTATTTCAATTGAGTTTTTTATAATATTACCAAAATATTATTTAATCATGCTTAAATTTGTTTACAGTTGATTAAATAACCCCATAACTCGAAAAATTTTTTCAAAAAAAAAATCTCAAAATTTTGTATTTTTGAAATATATTCATATAATAAACTTATTTAACATAACAATTTTGAAAAGGGTTTACAACTTTATTAAATATTAATGGGAATTGAAAAAAAAAAAAAAAAAATGAAAGTTTTCAGTAAGATTTTTTCATTTTTAATTGTAAAATTTTTGAAATTATTATTTGATTTAGTTGAGAGATTATTTTAATCTTTTTTTTTAATAGTCTCAAAAGAATCATATTTTCCAATTTTAAAATAAAACAAAATATTTCTTTCAAAAGATATCGCTAAATTAAATTGAAAAAGTGAATTTTTTTTCTGTTTTTGGAATATTTTTTATCATTTTATTTTTTTTTTTTCATGTCTGAGTTTTTATATATCCCTTAGCACCCCAAATAAAATAAAAAAATTTCAAACAAAATTTTTAATTTGAAATGTTATCAAAGGGTAATAAGGTATAGAAGTAATAAACAATTATCTTAGAAAGATAATTTTATAATTAAAAATTGTATAGTTACTTAAAATAAAAAAATAACTTGAAAAAAAATTTTTCAACATTGGGAATTTTTTTTTTGGTTATTGTGATTTTATTATTTTTCCAAATTTTGTCAAAATAATTTTTTTTTTTTTTTTTTTTGAAAGGTTTGTCTAGACATCAAAAACCTCTTAGTTTTAACATTTAAAACACATCATACTTTACTGGAAATTTTTTTGGAGCCCTTTTCACCCCAAAATTGCCTAAAATGCTTGATCAAATAATTTATTCATTATAAATGTTATTATAACATCACATAGAAAATTTGTTTTATCTACTGTTTACTATTCAATATCAAAATCTAAATTAGATTCTAAATAATTTAAAAAAAAAAAAAAAAATATAAATTAAATTTGAAAAAAAAATAATATTTTTTTTCATTGCAAAATTTGGAGATTTTTTAAACAAAATTTTTTTTCAAATTTGATTGATTTGGCCAATAGTTCGAGTCAGATTAATAATTGATTTTTTTTTATTTTTTACAGTCAGTTTCACTTTTAAGGCACAAACTTTCAATGAAATTTAATACACAAAAAAAATCTCAAATTAAAGTACAAAATTCAAATTCTAGTAAAAATAAATTGTAAAAAAAAAAATTCCAAATTTCGTGCCTTAATTTGAGATTTTTTTTGTGCCTTAAATTTCGTTGATAGTTTGTGACTTAAAAGTGAAACTGACTGTACAATTTTTTAATTTTTGACTTTTTAAAATCTAGACAAAAAATAAACAATATTGTTGAATTAGAGACCATATATCAGAACTTATTTAACAAGATCTGGATTAATTTATGAAGGAAAAATCCAAATATCGCAAATATATTATTCAAATTTTTACCAATAACAAAATGCAATAAAAAAAATTTGGTTTTGGTGATTATTTTATTATATTGGAATAATATTTAAGAGTTATTTTTTATTTTATTTTAAATTTAGGTATAAATATTTTATCGATTAAAAAGTAATTTATATTTGTTTTATTCCAATTTAATAAATTGAAATTATGTTACAATTTTTTTTTTGTTTTTGATTTTCAATTATTATCTATTGTTTAAATAAAAGTTTTAGAAAATTAATCATATTAAAAATTTAATTTTGGCCTAAAGAAATAAATTCTATTTTTCTCTAAATTAGATATTGATTGAAATTTTTTCAAAAAAAAAAATTAAATTTCAAGAAAATATATTTTTTTATTTATTTTTTTTTCATAAAATTAGCAAAATTGTTTGGTGGTTATTATTAATAAATTAATGTGTTGAGTTTTGAATTACTATTAATGTAATAAAATTTCTGATTTAAAAAAATAAAATAAAAATAAAAATCTTTTAAAAAAATGTAAAAATGAATTAATTATTATTTTTTTTTCAATTTCAAAAAAAAAATCAATAACTTAACTACTTTATCTTTGAATTATTTTGACTTTTTATTATAATTCAAATCTGGATTAAAGACAATTAAGAAAATTAATATATTAGTAGATCAATATCATTTTAAATCTAATTTAAAAAAATTGATGAAATTTAGGCAAATCAGGGGTGCTAAGGGATATATTAACTGCTTTTTTTTTTCTGCGAATTGTTTTAACATTTATTCTTTTTTCATTCTTAATGTTCAATCAAAAATTAATTCATTGTAACTTATTTCAAAAAAAAAAATACACCAATAATAGGGGTTTTTTTCAAAAGTCAGCAATTTTGAAAAAGGTGGTATTCGAATCTTAATGAGCTTAATAGTTCTCCTTTTTTTTGGTTACATAAAATTATCATAACTTTGAAAAAAATAATTTATAAAAGGTGGTATTGAAATCCAATATGAAGTTTTGGCTAACTTTAATTTTCAGAATTTATTTTTTCATTGTAGTGTTGTGAAGAACTCTTTTCGTTATTCGAAAGAAATAGGCCCTTCGTTAGAAAGGAGATCTTTTGAAAACCAAATTAATTTTCTTTTTCATTTTCCTTTTCCTTTTCATTTTCCTTTTCATTTTCCTCGTTCTTCTTTTTCTTCTTGTTTTTGGAAACAACAAATTTTATGGTTAATGTTTTTTCAACTTTTCCTCGATAACTTTTAACAAATTCACAAGAAGTCCGTCCAGGTTTAACTGCTTCAAATATGTATGTGTTTGTGTGCCCACTTCCACACTCACCTTCTCTACCATGATACAAACTGTTAACGGTTTTAAATTGAACAATTTTTGGATCTTGAATTGTGCCTGACCAACTTGTACCAATTGAACTATTTGCCGACAACTTTTTGGTATAAGTCTCGCCAACTTGAAGTTGAACACCTCCGGATAATTTTGAGAAAAAAGACAGCATATTAAATCAAAAAGCCTTTAATTATTTTTTTTGTTTGAGTTTACCTATAGATGCAAAATGTAAAAAAATGATTATTCCAATCTCTACTTGGAAAATTAAAACTAAATTTTAAAACCCAATTCTGAAATACAGATTGTTGTCTCTCTTTCACACTCTAAATATGTATTTTTTTTTGTAATAAAATTCAAAAAATAATCGAAAAATTTGAACTTCTTTTTCTTTGTTTGCAAAAAGCCTTTTTAACATACTTTCAAAATTGTTCAATTCAAAGAATATTTTAACGATCAACTCATTTTCCAAAGGAAACTTCCCCTTTCAAAAGAATAAGATGTTTTGTTTTATTCAAAGAGGTAAAAAAGTAAGTAAACTTTGAATTGAGTTTCAATGTAAAGGAGTGAAGTAAATAACAGACATGAAAAAAACTCTTCACAAGATTTTTAATTGTGAATCTTAATAAAAGTGTTGTACAAAATTGATGTTTAATTTCTAATATTTAAAACCAAATCCTTTTTTTGTAAGAATCAAACTTTTAGAATGATAACTTAACCACTTATTAGAATGGTGATTAATGAAATTTCAGAGATTAGTCCACCTTTCAATCAATCAAAAAACAAGAATAAAAATTACTCTTGTTCCAAATCTCAAACTAAACCATTAGAAAATGCGATAGTTTTTCAAAAAAAGTAGATCTACTTATGCTAACAAATAATTACTGGAGTACTCTATAGACAACCCTACTTTAATGAACTTTATGTAGATTTATTACTCTTTTCATAATAAAATGGGTTATTTATTAAATGGATTTGATTTTAAATATTAGAAATTAAACATCAATTATGTACAACACATTTCTTAAGATTCACAATTAAAAATCTTGTGCAGAGTTTTTTTCATTTCTGTTATTTTTTTCACAACAATAATACAGAAATTAAAAACGAAATTGAATCCAAAAATGTAAATATTATTATAGAAAGTTGAGATTTCTTGACTAAGCTCATGAGAAAGTTTATAAAAGTGTGATATTTGAAGAAAAGCATAGAATATTTTTTTCTGATATTTAAGGATATGATATGTTTCATACAATTGTCTCATATTTGTCTGAAGGAACTAATCTCTTCGATGTAGAACTCTTACTGAAAAATGTGTTGCTATTGAAGATAAACCACAGTTTTATTTTAGGATTCCAATTTCTCTTGGGTCTTGAATTTGTTATTTAAGGAAGAAAGTACATTTTAAAATTTTGAAAAATTAGTATTGTGTAAACCTTACTGAAAAAAATATTTTTTGAATGTCACTGATATTGAAACTTTGAAAAATAAACACTATTCACAGCTTTATTTGTGAAAAAAGAAAGCAAATTCAAACAAATATCAGAGTAAAAAAATAAATTTTTTGATTTTTTGAATATTTTTTTTGATTTAAAGGATTAGAGTTAATATAGATTTCTCTATAATCAAAGTATGTTGTAATTGGGTGTAAATGATGTTAGTTCTGAATGGTTCAAATGGATCGAAAAAATTCATTATTATAAATATTAATGCTCAAGGAATTATTACATTTTGCACTAATGATCACAATCAAAAAATTTTCATCTGGTAATTATTTTTTAATTCTTTTTCAAAATCTAAAAATAGAAACCCAAAATACAGTATTCCTGTATTTAATAATTTAGATTTAGAACTTCCAAAAGTAACTATTTTTATAATTTTTAAATTTCAAAGATTAACTCAATAATCATCAACATAAAAGCACAAAGACTGATTAGTTTTGTTTGCTTTGGATAAAAATACTCGTATCATTAATATATTTCTATGATTTTTGAAATAATTAGTCAAAAAAATCTATTGGTTAATTATATAATTTTAAAAAAAAAACAAATTATTTAGTAACTAATCAACATTTCGCCAGAAATTCAAGAAAGATATTTTTTGGCTTTGTAGTCTGTATATTGATAATTCAACTTTTAAATTTATGGAGAAATGCAAATTTTATTCTGAAATTACTGGATTTTTTACTAATAAACTCTGTTTCAGTCAAAGGGGCCCAACGTTTTTTCCAAATCTCAATTATTTTATATAATTGACCTTTGAAGAACAAATAAGAAATATAGAGAATAATACACCTCAAAAAAATGTTGATACATGTCTGAAAGAAAACTAATTAATCAATAGCTTTTCAAAAAAATTGAAAAACTCAAATTCTTAGGGCCCTATTGAGAAAAACAAGGATGTTGTTTTTGTACCTCTACTGGTATTTGAATAATAAATATGAAACATTTTTCACTTCATTTTCCATACTTTTCTTTTAGAAATCAAGCCCCCAAACAAAGTTTATTGGTATTTGTGGTCTCTATTTGAAAAAGGAAATGAAAATGAAGTGAAAATTTTTCACATTTATTAATCAAATATCAAGATCAAAGATCGAATTGAATTGCAATAGAAATCAATATGATTTCTCAACAATCTTTACATGGTTTCAATGACCTTAGAATAACACGTTTTTACCAAGTGACTATTGATCTTGTTAAAAAAATTTTTTTGCAAATTAATGACGTTTTTAAAAAAAAAATCGAAAAAAAAAAACAAAAATGTGTAGAAATGTGAAAAAATGATTTCAATTTTGAAAATTTCCAAAATAAAATTTTTCTTCTAATATCTATGCAAACCCTTTAAACACATGTATTATACCATTACAACTGGGCCCCTTTGACTGAAAAATAGTTTACATAGATCTTTTTTAATTGATGAGATCAACAAATATTACTCTACTTGACTAATCGATTTTTTAGAGACACTTGAACCATGTAACACGAACACGATCACGTCCAATAACAACATACTTTGATCTTAGTCTTCTCCTTGTCGAACACTAATCCCTTAATACTTTGTTTTATTAAATTTGGTTTTGGATCTAGGAATGTGTTTATACAATTGAGAAAAATTAGTCAAACAGTAAACTAAAAAAATAGACCTCGAAAAGGTGTGTATTTGAAACAAATCATTTAATTTTGAAGATCAAAAAAAAAAGCTCCCCATTTCCAAATAAATTTATCCAAATCAAGAATTAACAAAAAAAAAAAAAATCGAACGAATTTTATTTTCCAAGATTTATTTTCTTTTTCATCTTAATTTTGTATGATCCCAAACAATTTTTGTCTCTATGAATTTCTCTTTCTCATTACTTTTTATTATACTTTTACCAAATATTTTTTTACAAATTTGTTATAAAAATTCAATTTTTAAATATTTTAATCAAACTAAACAAAAACAAAGAAGTACTAAATCAATAATTAAAATAAAGGGGTTGAATTCTTGGAATCAAAAAAAAACATTTACAAACGATTCAACCCAAAACACAAGAAAACTATAGATAAAATTTTAATCAGATTCAATATTATCGTTCGTGTTATCAAAATAATAGAGGTTTTGATGATAACATATATTATCATGATATTAACAATAAAATCGCAATAATATTAAAAAAATCGCGATTAGTCCAACTTTATCGCGAAAAATCATAAAATCGCTATAAACAACATTATCGTGATATTCACATTATCGCGAAAAAATGAAAAATTATTATTTTGATTTCATTTTTAAAAAAAATCTCTTGACTTTTACCAAGCCTTGTGATTTTTACAACACTTCCCCCTTTAATAATGTCAGAAAGTGTTTGCAAGGGTTATGAACTGTCTTCAAGTGTTTGAAAGTTTTGAAAGACAGAAAACTTTTATAAAGGGAATGAGTTTGGTTTGTTGTGGAAAAAAATTTTATTCTTTTCATTTTTTTTTTAACAAAATATAAAATCTCAAACAAATTTTATGATCAAACTAATAATTACCCATCTCGTCAATACACTTGAATATAAATTATGTGTGTTTTCTTAAAATGGAGTTGTTACCTTCACAATTTTAAATAGCCAAAAAGAATAAAGAATAATTTGACTTCTTATTGGTGATCGATCAAACAAAAACCTCTATTATTCTAATTGTTTTTTCTGTCCAATACAAAGAAGATATGAGTAGAAAAAGAAGAAGAAGACAAGAATCGTATAAAAAATCTTAATAATTGGTGATCATCTGGCAAGTATGTTGTGAAATCTTTTGAAGAGTTATCCAACTCCTTTTAGCTTTCTGAGAAAAAATGAAAATATTGTAACCCAAGAAAACATTCTTTAAAGAACAGATTAAGGGTTGGTTGTTTTAGAAGCTAATTATTCAAAGCAATTTCCAACACCACGATTAACTGAAAAAATATTTATTTCTCTTGAGTTCTTATTGTTGTTGATCTAAAAGGATCGATAGGTTTGTCAACCAAACCAAAATGAAAACACAACAAAACTCTTTGATCTGATCCTTGATTGGATCAAGTATCTTTTTTGTTGTTTTTTCAAAGAATGACTTTTTGTCACCTAATCTATTTTTTGATCAAAAAAAATTGTTTATTCAAAATATTTCTCAATTAGCCCAAAAACTCATCAACTATTATATCGCTTTAAAAAGTAATCTCGATATTTTGGCATTTATCACACTTTTTTGATAATTATCGCGATTTTATAGAATATTGCAATTTTTTATATTATCACGATAATATTGAATTATCGCGATTTTCTGATATATCGCGATTTGATGAAAATTATCGCGATTTTTGTAACTTTATCGTGAATTATAGCATGTTATCATCAAAACCTCTATATATGCAAAAAAGTTTAATCTGGCGTTTTAAAATAAAAATAGTGTTTTTTATTTTAGAAGACCTAAACATTAACAAACCAAAGAAACTAATATCAAACACTAATTAAATTTGATATTAGTTTCAAAAATTTCTACAATTGAAAATTAAATTCTCAAAAATAAGCAACAGATAGGAAAATTTATTACAAAAAATAGAGTAAAATTTTTGAAGATATTTTTTCGATCTAAAAAAAAAACAATTTCAAAAATGAGAATATTACAAAAAATTTTAACAAAAATTTCTAATTATTAAAATTTATTTAAAATATCAAGGATTAAACCTCCATAATTGATTTGAAGTTAGGTATACTACTGGTCAGAAAATTGGATGTTGCATTGACCCAAGAAGAAAAAAAAGCAAGTATTTTTTTTTGAAACAGGAATTATAGTTGTTAGGAACACATTATTTAGATCACTTTAGATCTCATTTTAATGGAAGAAAAAATAATTTACAAATCATACGAATTGGTCCAGTAAATCTTTATTTTTGAAGAGGAATTTAAAAAATTGTATTTTCTGAACCAAAACAAGAATTAGATAAATTAAATGAAAATAGGGTTTTAAAATTCTTTAGAAATTAAAATTAATTTGTTTATCAAAAATTTTCAAATAAAAAAAAGTATTTACCTTCAGAATTAAAAATAAAATCAAGTTAAGATGACGTATTTAATTCAAATATTACATATAAGATCAAGTTATAAATGATTTGTATTTATTTTTTCTTGATCCATCTTTTCTTTTTTTGAAATTTCATTTTTTAATTGGTATGAAAATTTATTTTACTAAGATTTCGACTACTCTTATTTTTATTAAAATATATGTGTATTTTGGATAAAGAAATGATTTTAAGAATTCAGTTTCACATAAATGGTGGCACTCAAAATTTGGAAAATATACTTACTTCCAGAATTTGAAGAAGTAAAATAAAAAGTAGGATTGAATTAGAAAACATTGTCTAAAGGATTTGTCATCAAGATTTTGAATCTTGTACAATTTTACTAATCAATTTTCTAGACTATACCTGGGTTTAAATCAATTTCGAAAGTTAACACCTTAATCTTTTCTTTAAAATATAAATTAGGAATGAAAGTTTTTCAAATTTTTTCATACTTTTTTCACTTTAAGAAAATTTTTTTTTTTGCTTTAAGATGAGGAGATATAAATTTTCTCAAAAATTTACTCTATTTTATGAGAAAAATATCTTTATGTTTGATTGCTTATTTTTTTTTGAATTTATTTTTTAATTGTAGAACTTTTTGAAACCAGAATCATATTTTATTTCTTCTTTATTTAAGGGTTAATTGATTGGAAAATGGGTAATCCCTATATATATAGAAAGAAACACCACTTTTAATTTGAATCGTATTTTTAACAAAACTACACATGTTATTTTACTTGCAGTATTTGGCAAAAAACCAAATATTTTTAAAAAAAAATAACCTAATAAGGTGGCACAGGTGAATTCGTAATATACAATTCAAATACCAACAATTTATGTTAGTTTAATTCAATTAATATTGATCTTTTCAAATGATATTATAATTTCTTTTTCAAGTAAATATATAGGACATATCAGCTCTAGTTTACTATTTGTGAATGTTTGTGTGGGCTGTATTGGAGTTTGTTTTTAGTTTATTTTTTTTATTATTAATCCAAGTAACTATATATCTTAGGTATATATCTGGTAGCTTGGATTAAAACGTATAACCTATATAACACTAGTGATTAAATGACTAATTTGAAAGTTCGATTTTTAAGTACATTTGGAAATCTTTCCTAAGATTGATAAATATATATATTTACACACACAAGTTTACCGAAAATATAATCAACTTTATAAATTAAAAGTTTTAAAATGATATTGATGTACTAATAAATATATTTTGTTATTTGTCTTTAATCTAGATTTTAAATATAATAAAAAGTCAAAACAGTTCAAAGGTAAATAAGTTATGTATTTTTTTCATTTTTTGATCTTGTAGAAAAAAAAAAGCAAATTATTCATTTTTCAATTTTTTTTAAAGATTTTATTTTTTTTACTGGAATTTTTTAAATTATAAATTTTATTACAATAAGAGTAATTCAAAACAAAAAATAATAATTTAATAATAATAATTATCAAATATAGAGGTCAATTTTATAATGTATAAAAATAAATAAAAAAATATAAAACTGATAAATTTTAATTTTTTTATAAAGTCAAAATTTTAATAAATATTGAATAATGAGAAAAATGAAATTTATT
Organism: Anaeramoeba flamelloides; assembly: GCA_027625915.1. NCBI lineage: Eukaryota > Anaeramoebidae > Anaeramoeba > Anaeramoeba flamelloides. Next base: position 338,003 of record JANTQA010000032.1, on the reverse strand, counting down.
TCTTTAGGCAAAAATTAAAAGTTTACTCTGAATAATTTTATAATCTATCAATCCGTAAGCCAATTTAATAAAATAAAATAAAGAAAAGAAAAGAAAAGAAAAGAAAAGAAAAGAAAAGAAAAGAAAAGAAAGAAAGAAAGGAATTATTTGTTCGGAAATAATTTTAAAAATTCATTTATTTTAAAATTTATATAAAAAGAAAATTCTCATTTCAAAGAAAAAAAAATAAAAATATAAAGGTTAATTAGAAGAATTTCTAAAAAGAGATTTTGATAATCAACGGTTATGCATCAAATTAGATTCAGAGTATATTTTTATTTTTATTGTAATTTAATGTATGGATAAAGACAATAAAACTGTATCCAAATAAATAAACAAACAAACATATAAATAAATGGGATAACGAAAGTTCCTCTTTAATTAAGATTTATAATCTCAATTTGCTTTTCAATTAAATGATTTAAATTAGACTTTCTGTTCATATCATAATATTCAATTACGTCATCTAATTGTATTAAAATATTTTTTTTTTGTTTAATTGAGAATTCGTTTAATAACAATTTATTTGTATAAAAATAATTTATTAAAACTTTTAAAGTGTTGTCACTTTTTCCAGAATAATCTGATATTTGATCAATATCAGTTTTTAATGATTCGAACATATTTCTAAAAAGGCCCGTTCTCGTTAACAAGATAAATTTATGAATTTTAAGTTTGGTCCCATTTTTTGAATTTATTGTAAAATCTTTTGATTTTTGATCTTTATTACATTCCAACAAATCGATTGTAATATCACGTTTCCAATTTTTCTGGCAACGCATTTTTTTAGTAATTATTTTTATTAGATCAATATCAATTGCAATGCCAGTGTAAACCCAAACTAAAAATATTCTTATATTTTCTTTAGTGAATATTTTTTGATCGCTGAGTATTTCTTCACTGCTAATATTAATATTTGTATTTTCTTCACCTTGCTTTTCCTTTTCCTTTTCCCTTTCCTTTTCCTTTCCTTTTTCATTTTCATTTTCATTTTCTTTTTCATTTTCATTTCCATATTCTTTTTCCTTTTCATCCTCATCATCATCATAATAATAATCATCCCCTTCCTCTTCCTTTTGAATCATTTTTTTAATTTGTTGGACAGTGAGCCCTGTTCTTTTCTGGATCCAAAAACTATGAACAGGTAAACCCAACAACACATCATCAGAAGAAGATCCTGTTTGTGAAATTTGAAGAAAGTCTTGGATCAAAGGATTATGAAATAATTGATTTCTCGATTGAATTACTTCTTTTAAAATTCTAAATTGAAATTTCAATTCTTTGGGAATTTTAAAATATAAATCCCATTCTAATAAATTTAAATTATGGTTAAATAAGTCATGATATCTGTGGATTGCTTCTAATACCTTTTTTCTTCGAATTTTTTCAATGGACTCATTGATCTCTAAATTGCCCCATTTGATGCGTTTGAGATTCAAGTTTTTTTCAACTGAATTTATAAAGTTAATGAATTTCTTAAATGTGTAGTCAACGCCATATTGTGAAATGATCTTTAAATTCTTGTTTGTGGCGATGTAGTCATTTAGAGCATCATATGCTTTACCATGGAAACTATTGACCCCAATTGACAAATTGTTAAGCGATTGGCAGGGCATTAATTCATTGATTATTTGGATTACATGGGAATCGTTGAGATTTAAATTTACAATACGGAGATATTTCAAATTTTTAAACCTTTTAATCACTTGAAGAATCAATGTCTTTCTGTTTTTCACATTTTTGATCAGATCTGTTAAATCAATTTTCAAAATGCCTTTTCTGCTTAAAATAGATTTGATCAGTGGCCTGGCCCAACTAGTTTTATGTAAATAATCATCACAAAAATCAATTGAGTTGATCTTTGGATGAGTTCGAAGTAACTTACATAAGAGTTTTAAATTTCTTTCTGTTTTAAAATTGATCCCATACCTTAAGTACTCAAGAGATTGATTTTTGATCAATCCTTTTAAAAATAACGAGTGTATTTTTTCTTTATTTTGGGATTTTGGAATATCTGTCGATTGTGTTAATGGAATAAAGTTAGAAAATATCACATTCGAACTTTCATTTTCATTTTCATTTTCATTTTGGTTTTCGTTTTCGTTTTCATTTTCGCTATTCTCTTCCTGGGAATCTTCGCTATTTTCACTTTGCTCGCCTGATTGCGATCCAAAAGAGAAATCAGACATACCAGATATTTCAGATTCTTTGTCTTCATCTTCGTCGCTTGTCTCTGTTTGGCTGCCGGTGTAGTTGTACCATTCAATGCTTAATTTCTGAACATTTTTGACATTTGCAATGATTTGTGAAAACCCTTTCGCGCTTTGTACCGAAGTGCTTTTAAACCAAAAACGAACATTATTTAATGTATTAGCTTCAGAAAAGGCACTTATTAAATTAGTGAAATCAACATTTTCATCGCAAGTAAATTCCAATAAACCAATCTTTTTTAAACGCATTTTCTGGATGCATGTTGCTAAATAGTTGGCGATCTTTGTGTCAATATACAACCCCCACAAGTTTAAGGTTTGTAATTTTGGTAAATGCAAGATCGCGTCAAAGAACAATTTGGAATCTTGGTTATTCAATTCTTTCCACTTACATACAAAATATAATGATTCGAGATTTTGCTTTCGATTTTGGAAAATTGGTAAATATAATTGATAGCCTGGCGGACAATGAGAGGTGTTTGCAACAAAGCTGACTTTTGTGAGATGTGGCGATTGCTTCCAGGCTTCGATTAAACAATTTGCATAGTGATCATGGATTTTTTTTGTTTTGCCCTTTTTATAGGAGATACAAAAGTTTATTACCCTCATGTTTTTTTTGTTTGGAAGCATTTGGCAAAAGTGTTCAAAATTCTTGACACCAAAAGTGTTAGAATAAGACACTATGTGTTTGAGTGTTTCGTTTTCAGAAAAGCCTTCGCAAAAGATTTGAAAATACTCTTCACAGTTCAGCAAATCACCGAGCATAAGTTTTTTGATCGTCGTGTTTGTTTTTAGCATATCGCGAAGCAATCCCATTTCGTCCTTTTGAAACTTAAAAGAAGAAAGATCCAAATTGCTAATTTTTAATTCATTGAGTGAAAGTTGTTTAAATATGTTCTGAATATATGTCTTTCGATTTGTGAATCGTTTTTCATTAAGCATGAATGATGCAAAAAAGTTCAATTAAAGTAAAATTGAAAAAAAATGAATTGTTTTGGTTTGTTGGTTCCTGAAGAGTGGGAACTCGTTTTTCGTTTTCGAGATTAGTTTTGAATTCTTGAGAAATATTAATTGTCATGATTTCCTTTCTGAATAATTTTATGATCGATATTGAAATAATTTTCACTTCATTTCCCTTATTCATTTTTACCAATAAAGTGTTAGTGATAGCGTAACTGTAATTTGTGATGAAATTGGAAATAAGAAAATCATGAATAAGTGAAAATTTTTTTCAAAAAGTTGGCAAATCGAGTTTTTTTGTTAATTTATTTACATTCTTAAGGTTTACAATCACTGAAACTGAAAAAAAGATTATCTTGGTATTAGGTGTAATTTCATGTTATTTTCTTTCTTAATTGATCATTCTTGAACTTGGTATTAATTTTAATCATAACTTACTGGTATTTGAATTATAAACGGGAATAATTTTCACTTCATTTTCAGTTTCCTATTTCAAATAAAGACAGAAGCAACAAACTACGACTCACTTCTTTGAGAACTTGATTTCTAAAAGAAAAATCTACAAAATGGAAGTGAAAATTTTTTCCGAATTATAATTCAAATACCAGTAAAAATGAATCATTTTTTTTTTCTTACGAAATATCATTTTTAAAGTGGAAAACTAGTATATCAGAAGTTAAGTTCTCAAAAAATGTGATTTGTGGGTTGTTAATTAAATTTTTTAATCAAGATTTGGTTTTATTTAGAGCTTTTAAAAAAAAAATTATTAATTTTGTTAATTAATTTTAAAGTAAATCAAAATTTACTTCTAAAACCCAAAAATCGAAATGTTTTCTTGAACATCTACTGTCTCAATTAATCTTAAACTCTTCAATTCAGATTTGGGAAAAAAAAAATTAAATTGCCAAAAATTTCCATTTTGAACAACTCTTATAGCCAATACCAAGCACAAGATCGATCATACAAGAACCTAATTAAGAAGTGGTAACTACTCCCAACACAAGATAATTTTTTCTCAAAATTCAGGGATTGTAAACCTTAAGGTGTTATATTCAAATTTCTGTATTAAAACATTCTCAAAAGTTCAAAAGTGAAGTATAATTAAAACTTTAATAACCATTTTTCTAATTGGTTTTGTTAAAAGTTTTAGATGATTTTTCAACTTATTATTTATAATAAAGTCTTAAGGAATTAGAAATTAACAATTTTTTTTTTTTGCTTGGTAAATCACAGTAATCATAATTTGACAGTATTAAAAAATACTTAAACTGTTTTTCAGACAACCCACTACCAATATTTACTTTCTAAACAGTAAAAGGTCCTTAAACACATGATAGAAAACTTTTTAAAAGAAAGTGGGTTTCGAAACAAAATGAAACAAACTCAATTTAACTGGCTCAAATTTTTTAACTCAAATTTCTGAACAGTACAAAGAAAGTGTTAACAATATTGAGTAACTCCCTAAGAATGTGATTTAACAAAAAAAATAAAATTTCACTTACATATATAAAAAAAAATGGAAAAATTATATAAAATTCTAAATCAAAGAGTATTATTCTGAAATAGATTTCTTTTCAAGAAAAAACAAATTAAAAAATTCTAAGAAAAATGGTTATTTTCTATCTTTTTTTAGCTTATATTTCAAAAAAAAAAATAATAACTCTTGTAATTATCAAGAAAATAAATTTATAGTAAAATTATAATATTTCTCTGGATCCAGTGTTTGGATAATAAAGACATTTTAACTTTTTTTAGGAAAGTTAATTTCCTGGTTTTTATTAAAAATTTTCTTTTTTGATTTGCAAGAGAGAGTGAAACTTTGGAGGAGCATGAGATTATAATGCTTATTTGTTGAAAAAAATAAATAAAAATCATGGAGTATCCTACAATTTTATTTTGTCTCTAAAATTATATTCAATTGGCTAATAATTTTTATTTATTTTTTTTTATCAAAAGTAATTTAGTAATTTTTTCCAAAGTGGTAAAATTAAATAGCTAAATCCTTTATCAACTTTAGAGAAATGATTTGTCTTTTTTAAAAGAGTTCATTGTTTCCTATAAATTTTGAGTATTAAAATGATCTGATCTTTTTGTTGGGCTTTTAATACCAAAAAATATACAAAAAATTTACAAAAGAGTTTTATTTTTTGAAAATCCCATTTAAAGTAATTTCTTCAAGTTTTGTATGAACAAATAACCTGAAAATTTTAATCTTATTTTAATAACACAAGAAAAATAAATCAAATATTGAATCCTTTGAGATCAGAAAGAATTTATCATTTACTTTTATTCACAAATATTTATTGAATTTCTTGAAATTTAAAAGATTAAGGAAATATTATATTCCAAATACTCAGACTATAAACAATAAACTTTTTTTATCTAAATCAATTATTTGATTATATCTATTAATTTTTTTTATTGGAATTATTAATTTGAATTATTTTAATCAGTTTATAAAACATTGTAAATTTTGAGAAATAATACTAAACCTAATAAGAGTTCTAATATAATGTGTACTTTTTTTTATTCAAATCATTAAAAATCGTAAGATTTGGTTATAAATTATTTATTATAAACTCTAATTTGAAAATAATCAAATTAAAAAGTATTTCTTTAGATAATAATTTGAAATTTTCCAAGTATTACAAAATGTTTTTTGGGAAACATTTTTAATTTAATAGTTTTTGTTTTTTTTCTCAGATTTTTGTGATTAATCAAAAGAAAAAATTGTTTTGAAATGTTCTTTGAAAATGAAAATGTTATTAAAATTATATTTATTTCAACTTGGAAATCATTATTATAATTTTTTTGAGATTAAGTAGATTTTTGATACTGAGTGATTAGAAAAAGTATTTGTTCAATTTTTCCAGTGTATTTTTGTACACTTCTTTACAGGCCATGAGATTTCAATCTTCTTTCAAATAAAATTATTTTTTTTGAAATAATTTGGAAATATGATCAAATGTTGAATTCTTTAAAAAATGTGAAAAATTTGCTTCAAACTTTTAAAAAAAAATATCTAATTGTAGAAAATAACATGAAAAGTAAGTTTGGTCTTATAGTTATCAGATTTTTATACTTTTTTTTCAATTTCAAGATACCTATAATTTTTTTCAAATTTATTAATGAATGTATTTTAAGAATTATTTTGTATTTCATTCCTGAACCCTTAAAAAATTTTCATCAACACAAGTCTAAATATTCCTAAAAAAGATATCGAAAGAGAAAATTCTCTTTTAGGAATTGGGAATGCAATTACTTGAAAATTTTAGGTTGGAGTTTTGGAATAAAAAGGTAAGAATTTCTTATCCTTTTCCTTTTTTTTTCCCTCAAATGGAGTTATCAGACTAATTAATTATAAAAGTGATCTTTATTTGTTTGGTACTTTTTGTGTTTCAAAATCGTAGTATACTTAACGAAACGAACAATTCTTTGTAAACGTCAGATTAAAGGAAGGGAAAAAAAAGTTTATCACATTCAATTTAATCAAATTTAAATTGCAAATACGAATACTATTACATTCAAATTTAAATATTTCAAAAAGAAAATTGGATTAGAAGGAATTGTTTAGGGTTTGTTGTAAAAACAAAAAATGATTATCATTTTTGTTTAGTTTTTTTATTGAAGAAACTTTTAAGCAAAAAAAAAAAAAAAAAAAAAGAAACAACCAAAGACAAACAATATTATTAGCAACTCACATTTATTTTGATTCACGATGAACCGTTTTCATTTAGTTGTTGTAATTGGCGATCAAAAAACAAGAATACCGATTCGGCAACCAGATGAAATGAAAGTTTATGATTTAATCACAAAAATCCAACAAAGAAATATTTTTACACCTCGTAAAATTGTTGCCTTAAGAAGTTCCAAAGGAGAATGGTTGAACGATCAATACTATGTTAGTGATTTACTTGAATCCCGTGATATAGTTTTTTGTATTTTTGAAGATCTTTTAGACAAAAAAGAAAAAGTAAATCAAAAGCCAAGAATCTCCAAAAAAAAAAAAATAAAAGAAAAAGAAAAAGAAAAAGAAAAATTAATACCTGTTCCAGAAACCATTGTTCCTAACTTTGAAGAAAAAGGAACTAAAAAAGAGACTCTTAACCAAGGTATGCAACCAAACCCATCTTTGGATAATTCTAGAAGGATTGTTGAAAATTATTTTAATAATGATTTTTTACATCGGTCTCAATTCCAAAATCATCAAGGAAATGACAAACACCTTTTTGCTTCTGGTCTAGGAAATGTACAATCAAAAATCAAATCTGACTTAAGTGCAAAATTGGATTATCAACAATTATTATTCGAAGAAAAATATTACAGCGAGTCACAATTAAAGCTTAATCCCAATGAAATGGTTAACAATAAGAACTTTGATGATCAAAATGATTCAAATAATAAAACAACTTCCACTACCACGGCAACAACCACTTCGTCAACTTCTTCCTTAACGTCATCCTCATATTCTTCATTTTCAGAAAATGAAAGTGAAAACGAGAACACTAATGGAAATAAAAACACAAAGCGTTATCAGAACCTAAATACCAATACAATTGAAATTAGAAAAAAAAGACCACAGCCAAAAGTTAATACTAATCCAAATTTTGATCCAAATACTGAAAATATTCAAGTTGAATTTGAAAAAGTAAAGGTTAACCAGGACAAAGATGGGAATGGAAACAAAAGCAAAAACAAAAGCAAAAAAAAAAACAAAAGTGAAAGTGAGAGTGAGAGTGAAAATGTAAAGGCAAATGATCAAAATAAAAATTTCAAAAAATCTGAAATAAAACAAATCAATAAAAATGTTAATAATGATGACATCTTAAAGGAACATGAAAAAAAAAAAGGAACCAAAGGCAAAGTTGGGGGTGACAAAGAAAACAAAAGGAAACAGGCTTTAATGAATTTAAAAAACAAAAAACAAAATAAAAATAAAAATATTAAAGATTTGGTCATGAGATCACTTTCAATTGACTCTGACGCTGACTCAAATCAAATAAACGAAGAATTTACAAAAAACAAACTCCAATTCGAAGAAGAATTAAGGAATTTAAAAATTTTGGTAGATGGGGAAGAATATGAAGATTTCTCTGATTATAGTAATCTATCACTTTCTGATTCCTCCAGTACAAGCAATTCCGAAGAAATTGAAGAAATTGAAAACATCCAAATTGAAAAAGATGAATTAAGAATTACCCCAAAGGGGAAAATAGGGATAAATTCAAATAAACCCACAACACTACAAGTTAAAACCACAACACGCATGCATGATACAATTAGTAAACCTTCAAATTATAAGATAAAAACGGAAGAAGATCAAAAAAATCTTTTATCAAGCAAGCAAAACGAAAACCAAAATCAAAACAAAATCGATGATAAATATTATGATGGAGAACAACAAATCCTCCAAGAACACCAATTATTATTTGAAAAGCAATTAGCTGAATTGAAATTATTAAGAAATGAAATTGATCAAATGGAATTAGATCAAGAGCTTTATGTAATCAATGATTCAATAATTGATATTGATGATGAAAAAGAAAATCAATTATCCAATTCTTCGCATTCTGGAAAGGATTATGAGAACGATGATGATGATTATACAGAATATTTTGAAGATAATTTTTATAGTGAAGATGAATATGATTCTAATGATGATTATGAATTGGAATACGAGGTAAATGATGATGATGATGACGACTATGACTATCATGACGAAGACCAAGAAGATGATAATGATATTGAATTCGGTAGAGACGATGAAAGTCTAAGTTCTGATTATGAATTTAATCATGATTATGATGAACAAAAATATTTTCAATATAAAAAAGAAATAAAACAAATAAAATGGGAAATAAATGAATTATCAAAAAAAAAAAATAATAATCAAACTTTTCCAAAAAATTATTTCCAAAGAAGTAATATGGATAATAATATCAAGCCAATGATGATTTTTCTTGATCCTAAAAAAAAAAAAAAAATGAAAGCAAAGCCACCACCAGATTTAACTTGCCCAATTACATTTCAATTGTTTAAAGATCCTGTTGACACTCCATTTGGTCATACTTTTGAACGAAAAGCGATCACCAGATATATTAATAATTGGGGAATATGTCCGATAACGAAAAGGCAGCTAACTCTTTCTTCTTTATCGCCTTCAAAGGTAATTAAAGGGCTATGCGAAAGATTTAAAAAGGAGCAAGGTCTAAAATATGATCTTTCGTCTTCAAGTGATTCAGAATTATTTGAAGATGTCATACAATTACATATTTCAGAAAACGAAAATGAATTTCAAAATAGCAAAGGAAGTCAAAGTGCCGGGGAAAGTCAAAGCGAGAGTGACAGTGACAGTGAGAATGAAAGTGGCAGTGACAGTGATAGTTACAATAATTATAAAAGATATAATAATTTTAAAAGGGAAATGTCAAAAAAGAAAAGAAAAAGCTATCTAAAGAAAAGTTATAAAAAATATAACAAACAATCAAAAAAGAAAAAATTGATAAATAATAATAAAAATAAAATAAAATATAATTCTAATAAAAATAAAAGCAGTTATAACAACAACAAAATTAGAAATGCAAATAAAAACAAAGCAAATAATACAAAAAAATACCAAAAAAAGAAAAAGAAAAAGAATAGGAAAATAAAAAATAATAAAATAAAGGAAGACAATAAAATCAAAAACAATGATTTGGCTAAAAATAAAAATATTCAAAGGAGTTTAAAGAATAATCAAAAAGAAAAAATTAAACAAAAGCAAATCAATAAGAAAAAAATAAATGTATCTACAGAGCATTCATCATTACAAAATATTAATTATTCTCAAAACGAAATCCAAAAAATAATAAATATCGACAAGAAAAATTCGAGCCAAAAACATGATCATAATAAAGAAAATGAAATTACTCTTAATAACGATGATATTAAGAATCCAAATAAAACTTATGAGAATGGTGAAAATGATGATGATCATCAGGATAATATTGAAAATATTATTGAAAATGAAAAAAGAAAAGAAAAATACAATACTGAATTAAGTAATAATCAAAATATTAATAAGGAAAATAAACTATCTTTTTTAGTTTATACTTTAGATAAATCTAATAATTACAATATCGAAATTAAATTAATACTTGGCAAGTTATTATTTGAAATACTTGACGAAAAAAAACAAAGGTATGTTGACAATTATAAAAATGTAATAATTAAAGAAAAATCGAAAAATGAAATAATTATTAAAATGAAAAATAAGGAATTTTCAATTAAATTTTTAAATGAAAAGCAAATTAATTTATTTCATAAAAATTATAATTTTTTAAAGCAATTAAATTCAAGCTCTAATCTTAAATTAGGATTAGAACAAGAATCAGAATTAGAATCTAATTCTTTATCTAAATTTACAGTATCAAAATTTTCTAAAAATAAAATATTTGAAGGGCAAGTGCACCTAACATTTGTAAATAATAATTTAAATTTAATCGATCGAAATAATAATGTTATTTCTGTAAATGCGAAAAAAATAAAATATAAAATCAGACAGAAAACTTTTTTATATTTTATTATTAAAAAAAAAAAAATTAGAGTTAGATTTGAAACAGAAAATTTAAGAATAAACTTTATTAGCCAGTTAAAAAAAAAAAAATCAGATGAAGGTAATGATGATATTAATAAAAATAAAGAAGAAGAAGAAGATGATGATGATGATAATACTGATGATGATAATGATGATACTTATGATAGTATTGATGATGAAAATAATGATAAAGTTGATGATAATGATATCAATAAAAATAATGATAATGTTAAAAAAAAAAATATCAATAATAATGAAAATGATCAGGATGAAAATGATCAGACGAAAAAGAATAGCAATATGAATAAAAATAATATTAATATCAATAATAATAAAGAAAGAAAGAAAAGAAAAAAATCAGAAATTCTTCTTTTGGAAAGATATCCAATTTTTTTGTTCCAAAATATAACTCAAAATTGGAAAGGGCAATGTGTGCTAATTGTTAAAAAGGGTAAAATAAAAATTGAGGAAACAAATGGAATATGCTTAAGGGATAAATTTATCAACATACATTATAAAATTTATGATCAAGAAAAATTGATCATTCAATTATTTTTCGTTAGTGAATTAAGATTATTTAAAATTAAATTGAAAAGCTTAGATTCAATGAATAAATTATTATCACATTTTGGAAATATTAATGAAAAAATTCAAAAAAAAAATAATCAATTATTTGAGGAATATTTAAATAAAAAATTTGAAATCGTAATAATTGATATCAGTTTTAAGCAAATTGATCAAGGAATGCTCATTTTTGAACAAGACCAAATTAATTTATTATTATCAAGTAAAGAATTATCCTCAAAGATTATCCATATCAGGCAATTTAATCACCCGACTAAAGAGCACATTTGCATGATTGAAATTTTAAAGCAGAAAATTTACCTTAGTTTCCAGAGCCATGAAAGAAAAAATGAATTTGTTGAAAGGTTTGAACAATTGAAAAATGAATTTCAAGAAAAGGAAAACAGTTTGATAAAATTTGAAGTCATTATCAATAAAATTCATGAAGAAATGAACAAGTTAATCATTAATAAGGAAAATTATAATAATGTGGAGAATGATAATAATATTCTTAAAAATATCCTGATTAATAACGATAATAAAGAACAAGATAATTTGAAATTTGAACTTCAAAAAATTGATAATATGAACGAAAAGGAAAAAGGTTCGCAGATAAATTTATTCAATAATAGTAGCAATAATAATAATAATAATAATTCTGAAAATAATAATAATAATAACAATAACAACAACAATAATAATAATAATAATCTGAAAGATGGGAGAAATGATGATGATGAGATTGTTTATGGAACTTTAATCTTTGATGAGAAATTTATTGAATTGAAAGTTAATTCAAAAATTAATTTAAAATTAATAACCAAGAAATTATTAATCCAAAATTCAAAAATGTTAATTAACAACGAACAACTCGAAAATATTACAATCGTTAACGACCATAAAAAAATTAAATGGAATTTAACCCTTGGCTCCATTCAACAAGTCGAAACAATTTCAAACCTAATTCCATTATATGAGGCAATTAATATACCAGTATATGTTTCGATAATCACCTCTTCAAATCTTAAAAAATTCTTAATTAGCTTGATTTTGAAAATTAAATTCTATAAATCTAATATGGAATTATTATTGATTACGAAAAAAAAAAATATTAAAAAAACCTTTAAACTTAAAAATTCCCTACAATGCCATATTTTTAAACAAAACAAAAATGCAGTAAAAATCATTTTGCCTAAAAAAAAATTTATTGAAATTGAATTCGATTCTTCTTTAATCTCACAAGATTTCTTGCATAAATTCCAATTAACGAAAGATTTTTCTAATAAGAAAAACAAAAAATAATACTAATCTTTTATTTTTGTGTTTATTTTAATAGATATATATATATATATGTGTGTGTGTGTGTGTGTGTGTGTGTGTGTGTGTGTGTGTGTGTGTGTGTGTGTGTGTGTGTGTGTGTGTGTTCTTTTACTTTATGAATTGTTATATAAAATGTCTAAAAAAGAAAAAACAAAAAGAACAAATCATCTATTTTGAATTTTATTGAAAAGTGATTATTTATTTTTAGTAGAAATAAATAATTTCAAAAATAAAAATTAAACAAGATTTTAATTTAAATCTTTTTTTATTATTATTTTTTTTCATTGAAATCTTTTTATTCAATAAATAAATAAAATAATCTCAAAAAGTGTATCAAATATTTTAATTCTTTACAAAGATTTTTTTTAAAAATTATTTAACATATTTTTTATTACCTTTTGTTCAAAAGTTGTATTTTAAAAAAAAATTATCGATTAAATTTTAATTATTATTTATTCGGGTAATTGATGATTTAGGTATTCAATAAATTGTAATATTTAAAAAAATACTTCTATAATGATAAAATCGGGATAATCGCAAATATCCATGATATAAATATAACGCGATATAATAGTTGATGTGTTTTTGGGTTAATTCAGCAATATTTTTATAAAAAAATTTTTTTTGATCGAAAAAAAATCCTGATCGATTATGTGATTAAAAGTTATTTTTTTAAACAACAACAAAAAAAGATAGTTGATCCAATCAAGGATAAGAACAAGATTTTTCTTTGTATTTTATCTTGATTTGGTTGATATATTCCTGGAATCATAAACATGATAAGAACTAAAGAGAAATAATTAGTTTCTCAGTTTATTGTGATGTTGTAAATTATGTTAAATAAAAAGAACTTCTAAAACAACCAGCCCTTCTTGCGTTTGTTAAAGTATATGTCCTTTGTTAATATGTTTTCTTTATTCTTTGAAAGTTTAAAGGGAATGATTAACTTTTTAAAAGAATTTAAAATTACCTAGAATTATGATCACTGCTTTTCAGAAATTTAGTACATTTATTTACATTTTTTCTATTTTTCTTTGTTTAATTTTCTCTTTAATCAAAATTCAGCTTGGGTTGAAATGCTTTTTATTTAATTGGGTACTAATAAGAATCAAAATTACTCTTCCTTTAATTCTTGATTATTTCACTTGTAAAGACTGTACAATTTCTTATAAAAAAAAAAAAACACAGGTTTTATTTATTGACAGGACAAGTGTAAATTAGACTCTAAATACCCTTAGACTTTAATCCCCTTTCATAAATCTACCTGTAAAATCTGATTTTTCACAATTATTAATTAATGAAAATAATTTGAAACTATCACAGTTTAAAATTATTTCATTAAGATTTTTTTTCTTTTAATTTATTTTGAAATATTAATGTATCCTTTTTTTTGAAGGGCGTATCCTTGAAAAATGATCAATCTTTTCTATAATTTCCTTCAATTTATATTTTCAATAGAAAGTACAAAATTTTCTGTAATTTTTATTGATTACATAGTAATCGCTATTTGAGTAATTAGTAAATGTTCTGAATTTTAGAATTGTTGAGCTTGAGGGATAACTTAAATATTTTTGAGTTTTAAATTAATAATTTTGATATTTAATTATTGTAACATATTTTTTTTTTTTTTTTTTTTTTTTTGGGGGGTATGTGTCGTAGAGTGTCTCATAGTAACACAGAGTACGATAAAGCGACTATCTTTTTTTTTTTTTTTTGGTTTTAGAAATTAAAAAAAAAATTAAGAAATTTTCTTTTTATTTCTAAATTAAAAAGAGCAAATGTGCTTTCCAACATTTAAAAGGATAGGGTAACAATCAAAGATTTTACTCTATTCTTTTAAATTCAGGAAAATCTAACGACATTTCCAATTTGTAGAATTCAGCAACTCAAATATATGTCTATTTATATATTTCTTTTTTTAGTTCGATTAAATCTTTTGAATTCAAGTTGAATTTGCTGATACTTTGGTAAAATTTTAATAATTTATCTAAATTAGGAAGAGATAAATTTTCAAATTTATTTTTGGATTAAAATTTCTAATTATTACTGAATTATAATATTTTCGATTTTAAATTCTGTTTTATAAATCCGGATTGGTGTATTTCTATTTATTTTATCTATTCTAGTAATATTGTATTAATCCAAGAATTTAAATATCGTAAAGTTTTGATACAATAATTAAAGATTTCTAATACATATATTAATTTGCTTATTATAACAGATTTAAATAATCTAATTTTTAAATTATTCTTCTGTGAATTGTTATTGGATAGTTGTTTACCGTTGTTATAGGTTTCTGGTGAATCTTTTAAATTATAAAATATATGTGAAATTTAATCTAAATAAATACCCAAATATTTACTTTTTATAAATCTTTCGATATAATTGTTTTATCATTATTAATTTTTAATACAAATTGAATAATAATTTCATATATTGAATTTACTTTCTAATTTAATTGATTTTTATTTCCCCTAATAATTAAGATTAAATGATCTGTAAAACATTTGACAATGGTTCATTTATTGTAAATTTTTTATAAAAAAAAATGGTAAATTAGAAATAATAAAATAAATGATAAGGGACCTACTTGGAATATACCAGGCCCTCCTCCTTGATAATATTTTAATTATAAATTATTGATAATTGTATTTTAAGGATATTTTTTTTATAGTTTTTCCTATTATATTATAATTAATTGAATCAAAACCGTTAGGTATGCCAATCATTATAATATATTTTTTATCATTTTCTCTTTCATTATTTGATTTTATTGTATTATTTATATTTAAGAAGTTTAATAATGCAATACGAGTATCAATTTTTATCTAAAACAAAATTGAAATATATGAATAAATTCGCAACAAGTTTCGATTAGTTTATTTATCATTTTCAGAAATATTCTTGGTAAAATTTAGTTAATATAAATTGGTCTAAAATTTAAATCTACTGGTTCATTTACTTTTTTATCGGGTTATAAAATTAATATTTTTTTTAATATATTCAATATTTTTCTTATTAGGGCTAATCAATCAAAAAAAATAATAATAATTTAAAAAGTGTTTATAAGAAACAATTGGTAAAAAAAAAAAATCAAAAAAAAAACAATTTATCTTCCATTTCCGGCTCCGAAAAAAACACAATCAGTATAATTTTGGTTGATTTAAAATAATTTGATAACAGGTAATGAATTTTAATTTGGGTATTGTTATTTAATTGTTGTAACTTCTTTTTTGTTTTTGATCTTATTTGCTAAAAAATCTTTGGTTATTTTTAGCCTTTGCCTTTTCGTTTTTCTTTTCAAGTTACTCATACTTTCGTGTTTCAGTGTCAGGATATTAGTAAGTAACCACTGGATCTTTTTCTTTGTAACTCTTCTTCCCAATATAAAGAAGGGTCAGCCAGGGGAAAAAAAAAAAAAAAAAAAAAAAAAAAACTGTTTATATACTGTGTGTATTTTAAAGATCGGCATTTTTTTTATTTATATATATTAAAGAACAAATAAGAAATAAATGGAATAATACCTTAGAGAATAGTTCATATATGTCTGGAGTAAATCTAATAAATCAATATATTTTCTTAAAAATTGAAAAACTCAAATTCTATGGTTACAATTAAAAACAATAAAAATGTTCAATTTGATCTCCAATTGAAGATCGAAATAAAATCCCTATATAAATAAATCTGATTTCTCCACAATCAATTGCAACTGTTTCAATAACATTAGAATAGCAAGTTTTTATCTGTTGACTCGAGAACTGGATTAAAAAAAAAAATTGCTAAATAATGAGGTGTATCAAAAAAAGTGAAAAAGAAAAAGAAAAAAAATGTAAATAATGTGAAAAAATGATTATAATTTTGAAAATTTATAATTTTTTCTTTAAAAATCAATTCAAACTCTTTAAACAAATGTAATCCACCAATTAAAACTTACTCCCTTTGACTGAAAAATGGTTTATATAAATATTTTAAAGAAATTAGATTCATTTTTTCTTCTAGGTTCACAATTAATATATAAACAATCTCTTGTTTTCCATTATGTTTATTTATTTTACTCCTTTTTTTCATTTTGAAAAAAGTTTTTAAGGATTATTTATATTTCATGGTTTGTTCAGATTCTTTTTATGTGTAAAAAGCATATTTATTAACTTAAAAGAAAGTTAAGTCTAGAGATCTTGTTAAAATTTAGGTATTTGTTTTTGAAAATTTGTTATTTAGTCCAACGCTATTTTGAATAACCAAATTTGAAATTTTCTTTGAAAAGGTTCGGAAATCAAAATTTCCTGTTTAACTTGTTCTATCCAAATATTTTTTTAATCCCAATAGAGTTTAATTCACATATATCAATATACTTGTAAAGATTTGGATAGAACCAGTAAAAATATAAAAATAAAAATCAATTTTAAATTTGGCTTGTTTTTATTCAAAAATTTATAAAATTTTTTTGAACAAATAATTTAATCCAAATCCCAAAAAATCCTCAAATCTGTAATATTTGGGGCATTCTTTTAATTGCCAATTCTTTTAAATCTTTTTTCTTGACTGGCATATTGTATTTCAATTACTACATATCATTAAATATGAATGCCTTGGTCAATTGTACTTGTTTATAAATAGAAAAAAAACAAAAATGAAATCAAGATCCCTTTTATGTTACTATCCCTCTTTTTCTTTTTAAAATGTTTTTATTTTGTTTTCAAGTTCTTAAAAATCAAGAGGTTAACTTTGAAATTTCAAGTTTTCTACTGAAAGGATATTTGCCTGTGTCTTTGAATTTTTATCTTGGTATTCTGTTGAGATCAACTGTTTTGAAAATTTTAAAAAAAAACAAAACCAAAATCAAGTAAACGGAATTAGTTATGGGTGTATTTTTTGAATCCAAAATAAAAATTTTTCAAGAAAGCATATTTCTTCTAATAAGCGGTGGCTGTTTATGTATACAATTCTAGTTTGTTCTTTCAATAAATATTTCAAAGATCAAGATGCAAAGATTGTAAAAAATGATATAAACAGGATTTGGTTTGAAATCAAGACATTGATCTCAATTTTGATTTAGTCTGAAAATAAATTTGTGACCAATACTTCTATTTCTTGTGTTTGGTTTGTATTATTGTTTTCATTTTGATTTTGGTTTTGTTGAATTGCATTTTCGATTTGGAATTGTTCTTGAATGTTAATTTGATCTAAGAGCGGATCTGGCAATGGATCGTTTATTTGTTCTGTTGTTTGTTGGTTGCTTTCTTCTTTATTATTGTCTTCTGTTTCTTTTTCAATTTTCATTTGTGGTGGTTTTTTTTTTTCAAATTGTCCTCTTTTTAAGACTTCAAAAATATCTTTGTCTTTGATCAACTCAAGAAACTTTGTTAATCTTTCTTTTTCATTTGTTACGTCAATACATAAGTTTTTGTAAGCTTCAAAAAGATCTTCTTCAGTTGGGTGTAAATTACCTCCAAGAACAAGAAGTGAATATAAAGGTATTACACTCATAGATTTTTTTGTTTATTTGAAATAAAAAAGAAATTTGAAAAAACAAAACTGGGAAAAAATGAAAAAAACCAAATCAAACACACCACTAAGCAAACAAAAATTGGAAATACTTTTTTCAAATTCCATAAATTTTTTCTTAAATTTTCCAAATTAAGGAATCAAATGCAAAATAAATTTGTCTATAATTCAAGTCTGACATAATTGAGAATAAAGGGTGTTAGTATACTATGGTTGTATGGCTCTCAAAAATCTATTATAAATCTTATTGCATAATGAATTATTACATTTTTTACTGAAGATCTGTATTTAAAAATTTTCCATTTTTGAAATTTTTTCTAAAATTCCTTTTCCAAATCTACAAATAGAAACTCCAAAATACAGTATTCCTAGTATTATTATAGGATAAATAATATTTAGAACTTACAAAAAGTAAATATTTTTGAATTTTTTGATTTCAAAGATGAACTCAATAATTATTAACATAAAAACCCAAAGACTAATTAATTTTGTTTTCCTTTTGATAAAGTTAATTATAACATCAATATGTTTCCAATATTTCAGAAATAATTAATCAAAAGAATCTCTGGGTTAATTATTTAATTTTTTTAAAAAAGAAATTATTTTACGAACTAATCTACATTTCGCCATATAAATTTAAGAAAGATATTTTTCAATTTTTTGAGTCTTAGTGTTGAGGTTTAAACCGCAAATTTGTCTTAAAATGTAAGTTATTTCTGAAATTGTTGGGTTTTTTAATAATACAATGGTTCATTTTTAATTGATGGGGTGAACAAATAAACTAAATAACAGCCACAGTTTTTATCAGCAAATTATCTTTGTTAAAGGCCTTTGAATAATTTTTTGCAGAAAAATTTTATTCTAGAAATTTTTAAAAATTATAATTATTTGTTTTCATTGTTTTTTTGTTTTTTATTGATATCTGAATTCATCTGCTAATTATTTTTTATTGCAAGATCGATATTTACTGGGTAAAAATGTGTAATAATATTGTTACTTAAACAGTGAACCCATTATATATAAATGATAAATAATTGATACTTGAAAAAAATATTGGGTATATTTGACTGAAAAAAAGTTTAATACTATTTTAATAATCAATTTTTTTGAGTTATTCCAAAAAAGTTATACTGTTAAACTGATTTAGATCCAATAAAAACAGATTTTGTTTTTAGATTTCACCTTGGTAGATAAAATTCCTTAAGAAATAATTAAAAGTATAAGAAGAATAATAATACTTTTGTAAAAAAGTAAGCTTTCCTTGAAAGATACAAGTTTAGCATGTTTCTAAACTAATGTTTGTTCTCAAATTAGAGAAAGTATATAACTAGAAGGTAGAAATTATAGATTATCATTTTTTATTTTTATTATTTTTCACAGCAATTTTTTTGGCTTATTTGTATTCTTAATATAACAACTCATTATTAAAGTATTTCTTATAAATTTGAAATAAATTTTTTTCTCGTTTTATCTGATAAGACTATCTGAAATATCTTGATTCAGAAAAAAAAAAACAAGTGAGGACTACCGATAACTTAACTCTCGACAAAATGGATTTCCCCATTGAGACTCACTCTATTTTCTTAAAAAAAAAAATCTATTTTACTTTATTGGTAATCAAATAATTTCATTTTCATGAGTTTCGAAATTTACCAAAGATTTTTTTTTTCTAATAAACCGAAATCTTACATCTAAATAAAAAAAAAATCCCCAATCAATATGAAGGTTGGTCAACGTCAAGGAACCTGGCTAGTGGAGATTTTTGTACCTCGTTTTGTAAAAATTTCCACAATTTGTACAAATACGAAGAAATTAAAAGGAATTTATTGTTTCATATGATTAAAAAATATATTGTATTTTTTATTTTCGAGATATAACTCCCTCTTTTTTTCTGGAAATTTGTATAGGTTCATTTACAACATACTTCTCGAAAAAATTGATTGAATGTGTTTTTCATGGTTATGCAAATACTCCAAGGATATACTCATATTTATAAAAGCTGTAAATATCCCAATAAGAATTTTTGTGTGATAAAATTATTTACCAAATACTAGAGGTTAATATAGCTTTCTTAGCGCATGCGATTATAATTGAAAATTAAAATGAAAAGAGGTGTTCAAACTCTCATATTCCGTAGATACCACACTGTTAATACTCATTTTTTTTATTTATAATGGATTTTAAGTATGTCGATCATACTATAATATAGAATTATTTTTTTTTCTGGTAATCTGAAATTATTATATACTTTTAAAAATATAAAAAAATTCAGTATTTATTAATAAGAATTTGTTGAATAAATTTGAAATTAAGAGTAACAATAAAATTCTCAATTTTAAGTAACCTACCCAAATCATGGATCTCTTGTAGCTATTATTCTTCTTGAAAGAAATTTATTCATTTTTTTTTTTTTTTTTACTCGAATAATCATTTTTTTCTTTGTCTACAAAGCCTTGTAAAGTCAAATTTTCTTACAACTATCCCAAAAGAAAAAAATTGAAATGGTAGCAATTTGAGATAAAATTAAAAGATAAATGAGAATTTTTGAAGGTGAATTTAAAAATATATTTTTACGCAAATCCCAAAAATTGGAAAAATTATAAATCGTTTATAAACTACTTGAAGGGGATAGAAAAAAAAGAAAATCTAAAATAATAAAGGTATATTGTTTGTTTCTAATGTTTTATTAATATAATTTTCCAAAATTATAAAGTTTAAAATTTTTGTTATTTTTGATTTTTTTTTTAAAAAAAAATTCCTTTCTTTAATATTAAACCAAAAATTTGAATGGTGGTTATTTGATTAATTTTAATTTAATAATGATAAATAAGTATTTAAAATAAAAAAAATAGAAAAATACTGTAAATTCAAAAAAAAATGTCATAAATTTTATGGTTTGATTTTCTGTTTTGAAATTTAAAAACCTCTATTTCCAAATTTGTTCATCATAAAAAAAATTCATTTCAAAAATCAACTTTTTAATAAATTACAGTTACACTTCAACCAATAAAATACTTTCATCAAGCGAGTCCAAAAAAATTGAAAAGGAAATTCAACTAAAAACTTTGAAGCATTTTTTTGAATTTGTCAGTATTATTCAACAAGTCAACTTTTAAAATTACAATAGGGTTTATAAAATGAAAAAAAAAAAAAAAAAAAAGATAAGAACAAAAATTATTGGTCTTTTGTTGAAAGGAATTCTTCCTGCTTATCTAAACACTCCAGGGTTTATTAAATAAGGAGGCTTTGTCTTTTGGCTAAAAAAATGGATTAAGGTCTTGGCAGTCATAAAGGCTTGAGTATTTGTTTCGTTTGAAATTTGGGATTTATCTATTGGTGGCATTAGTGCGAGGTTATTGTAGTCTTTTACTGAATCGATAAGATGCAAATCCTTTTGAGAAATTGTGAGCCCAATGCCAGCAATTGTCTTTTTCTTTAGGGCCTTTGTTATTGAATTCAAATCCAGACGAGAAGATGAAATGGTACTAATTAAATAAGAATCTGGCTTCATTTGTTTGATATGGTTATAACCAAATTTACCCTCAATAATATCGCTTTCCCGAATTGGTGGTGCGATTGAAACAAAATCAGATTTCCTGAGAATTGTCCCAATACTAACAGGAGGACGTTCATGTGTGTTATGCTTTGACTCCCTGAAATGCTGTGCAATGATTTGCATGTCAAAGGCACGAGCCCTTTTGGCAATTGCCTGCGCAATTCCGGCACTGCCTCCGCCAATTATACCTAATGTTTTACCGTATAGCCCTTTCCCGACCAATAGCTTGGGATCCCAAGCGATCCATTTGCCATCTCGCAAAAATTGATCGCTTTCCTTGATCCGACGAGAAACAGAGAGCATTAACAAAAAGTTTAAGTCTGCAGTTGATTCTGTAAATGGGGATGGGCAAACACAAACGGGGATCCCATATTCAGTCGCAGTTTCAACAGACAAATGCTGAAGAACAGATCCTACTTGTGCAATGATCTTGATGTTGGAAAAGCTAGGGTGGCTAATCAGGGAACTCGGAACACGATCACCGCCAAAGCACATGAGACCGTCGCAATCTGTTAGCCTTTTTTCGAGCACGGTTTCTGAGGGGTACTTTTTTTTGTAAATGTCTAAATCAAAATGTGGTAATAATTTGAGTAAAACAGTGTGTGGAAGCGGACGAGTCACAAAGATTTTTGGTTTGAGGCTGGAAACAGTTGAACTAAATGATCTTGTCAAAAATTTGTTCAGCATTGATTGAAAAACCAAAGAAAGGAGAAAAAAATGAGTCAACCATAATATTTTCAAAAGAATAAGAGAAATAAATTCAAACTACACAATTGAGTCAACAAAAAGTACTCTACCAAATAAATATTTGGTTGTGAAGAATTATTGTGACTGTTAATGAAATCAATGTTCTTTTATGGTTCGATTTTCTGGAATTTTTCTTGAATCATTGTGACTTCGGGGATTAAAAACTATTATAGAGATCACTAAAATGATAGAAAATCATTATTAAAGGTAAAGAATATGTTCTTTTCTCATTAAAAAGCCAATAAAAAAACTGTCTTTCAAAATAGTATTAAAAGTTGATTTAACATTTCCAAATAATCTATTTTTTATAGTAAAAAAACCAATCAAATTTTGGACAAAAAATATATTTTTCAGACCAATTTTAAAGCTTGGTTCATTCATAATTAGGCTTAAAAACTGTACTACTCTTTTTAAAATTGTCTCAAAAATCAAGATGGTTTGTAAAAAAAATCATTTTTATTTTTTTTAAAGGGAGGAACTTCAAAAAAACCGAGACACTTTTTGTTTGCTTTTCCAGAATTTAAAAGAATAGAGTAAAATCTTTAATTTTGTTCAATTCTTTTTGTAAAAAAAAAACTAGTTCCTACAAAGTACTTGACACAACATGATTGTACTTTATGGTAGGTTTTTTTTAATTTGAGAAATAAAACAAAATTTTATTGAATTTTCGGTTTATATCAAAAATTAAAATAAACATATTACCTTGGCTGAACTCTACGCCAAGCTAAAACACTTTTAGAATACCTAAAAAAATTTTTTTTGAAATTTTAATAAAGAATCAAATTTTTTTTTTATGGATCTGTCCGGCCTATAAAATTTTTTATTGGACTGTCCGCCCAATAAAATAAATCGAAAAATCTGGATATCTGAATTTTTTGAAAAAAATAAAAAAATTAATAATCTCGGAGATATTATTAATAAAAAGAATCCATCATGTATATTATCATTAGTAAGTGATAATAAAATTTGTGGTTCTTTAACAAAATTTCAAAAAAAAAGTTTAGAAATTAGGTGAGTGCCTAGGTTTTCCAGAATTCAAAAGAATAGAGAAAAATCTTTGATTTTACTCAATTCTTTTAAATTCTGGAAAACCTAACGGCACGCAAGAAAAAAGCAATTTTCTCTCTTCAAAAATAAAAAATAAAAAAAAAAAAAAAAAAAAAAGAATCAAAATTTTCTTTACCATTTATCAATAACAAGATAAATAATAAAAATTTATTTTGAATAATAATTTTGGAATTATTCTTTTTGATTTTTTTTTTGTTTGGATTAATGCTAAATCCCTAATAATCGATTTTGTTTATAGATTTGATAGTCACATATAATGTGATAAATTTCTTCAAGGATTTCTAGATTAGAATGATTTTGGTACAAATTATAAATTTTTATTTATATTTTATTTTTATTATTATTTAGGATGATACCAAATTCTTTGATTATTTTAAAGATTTATATAAAGTTTTATCAATTTCTGGAATATTTGCTTTCATTATTAATAATGATTCATCTGAAACCCCTTCAAATAGTTTGACTAAATCTTTAATTTCTTCAATTAAAATGTGGCTGATAAAATTAAAGTATTAAATATGAAAGAGGATCACTATGATAATCTCCTATTCCTTCTTTTTTATCAAATTTTTGAAACCTAATTTCCTTTTTTTCATATTTGAATATATTTAGTTGTGAACAAGGAAGTAAAATATTTTGAATGTATTAAATTATTTTTTAATATCAATTTTGAAGATAGTAAAATTTTTATTTATATCTTTTTTTTTTTATGTTTTTCTTGTTCAAATAATAAATTTAGTAGAGCTATTCTTATATCTTTTATTTATTTATTTCAAATCAAATTGAGAATTTGATATTATATTATATGAATTTTTGAATAACGTATGAATATTTTTTATATAATCTGGTAACTTATTATTATTTTATTTTGGTCTATTTTTTAAACGAATTCCTTCATACTCTAATTTTAGGAAGAACTAAAGTATTTCTTTCTTGAATAAATATTGGTTATTTGATAATTTAGATTATTAATCAAATGAAGAAGTTTCTGTGAAAATTTTTTAAAAAAGAATGTATTATTTTTGATACTTTTTTTTTTTTGATTTAATTTTGTAGAACTGTATTTTGTTAAAATCTTTGACTGATTTATTTTTTTGATATTTTATTAAATCATATTTTTTTTCTCAAGAAAAAATATCTTTTATTTTGTTTAGTTTTAAATATTAAAATTATACATATAATATTCCTTTTATATTTTTCGAATTATTATTTCATATTTTAACAAATTTTTTAACAATAATCAATAAAACTATTTTCAAAATTTTTGTTGAAGATTAAATTTTAGATTATTTGTTTTTTAAGAAAAATTACAATGAATTTTTGTATCTTCTGTTAATTTATAAACTATATTTTTAAATAATAATATAATTTGATAGTTATTTAAATGGAAATCTTTTTACAATGTGTAGGGAGATTTTAATTACAAAGAAGAAATAATTTGGAAAATTATTGATCTATGTTGGGAAAATTAATTATTTACCTTTAGACAAAATTATTTTCAAATTTATTTTTTCTCTTTGAAAATATCATCGTTATACATTATTTCCATAAAACGTTAGATATCACACAACATACAAAAAAAGTCATTAGTTTCTGATCTATAACTGAAAACTTTCTTGTATTTTTTCGAAACTGAGTGTACTTCCATTTTACATAGATAATTTTAGAAATTCCCATTTATAGATCTTGTTGTATTAACAACTATGGAATATAATTTAATGTTGTTTAATTTAAAAACCCTTCAATTTCTTTTCAACCATCATGAAAAAAGAAAAATTGATATAACAGGAAACAAATAGAACAATCCAAACAAAAACTTTCAAGACTTTTTCAAACTTTTAGCCAAATAGTCTGCAAGATTTCTGTTTCTGATATTCTTTTATATTTTTTCGAATTTCAAGTGATTAATTAAAAACTTTGATCAACCAAAAAAAGGGAAAAAAAAAATAATTAACAAAAAGATAACTTTTGAATTTAATTGAAAATATTGAAGTAACCCAAAAGAAAAGTGTTTACCTACTTTCAATAATCAAAAACTATTTTTAGAAAACCAATAAGTCTGAAGTTGTAAAAATTGCAATTTTTAAATCGGTTTGACTTATAAAAAACTTTTATATTGAAAGTTCTTGTATTTTGATCTTGTAATTCCTTCCAAAATTTTGAACAATTTCAAAAAAAATGTTGTTAAGTTTAAAAAGAGATTATAATTTTTGTGTTATGTTTCTCATGAAAAATCAGCCAACAAATCATTTTTTTTGAAATTTTTAAAAAGTAATTTCTGTTTTTTCTTTTTGAAAAGAAACAATGTCTGATGAAAAGACAAAGCATTGTCCAATATGTTGTGAGAAATTGAATGGTACAGAACAAGAATTTTATCCCTGTGATTGCAATTACCAGGTTCTTAATTTTTACCTCAAAAACAAAAAAATAACAAAAAAAAAAAGATTTTCTTTTTTATTTTTACATTTTCTTTTGGCACTGAGCAATCTTATTCTCAAAATTGTTTGGTACTGGACAAACCCATAAGTTCTTAACAAGCAAACAAAAAAAAAATGAAATACTTTAATCAAATTTGGATAATATTGCCGATACCAAAGTGTTATCAAAAAAAAAAAAAAAAAAACATTTTGTTTCTTTTTCAAGACAACCATAAAAATTTATGAGTATTTAATAGTTTCAAGAAAGAGAATAAGATCTAAAAACAAACAAATTTAAACTAGTGTCATCAACTGTCTTTGATTCTGAAAAAATGGACTGTTACTAAATTAGAATTGAAAAAAAAATAATGTTAAAATTGATTCAAAACAATAAAAAGAAACAATTAAGAACAAAAATTAAAGCAGACAAAATGATGGATTGTTTCTTTCAAATTAAAAAAACTTATCAAGTTTTTTATCAAATTTTCTTTGTTGTCTAATTAATTTTTTTGCTTTCCAATTTTTCCTTTCTCTCACTATTTTTTTTTTGGATTAATAATTCTTCCTTTTTAGATTTGTGTCTTTTGTTACAATACAATAACAAAACAATATACTGGGAAATGTCCAGGCTGTAGAAGAAAATATGATCCCAACAAACTACAAATGAGGGCACGAACACATAAAAAGTAATTAATTCTTTTTAGTCATGTCTTTACTTTATCTTTTTTTTTAAATTCAACAGATTTTTGAAAACAATTCCAAACCTCAATTAACCCTTGAACAAAATAAACACAAACCCAATTGTGTTTGTATGTCTATAATTATTTCTTCAAAATATTTTTTTTTCACACAACGAATTAAACTCCACAATTAGACTTGAAAAAAGAAAACGAAAACAAAAAAAGAATTCAAACAAAAAAGAAAATAACCAAGCAAAATCTGATCCTTCGATCAAAAAGTTTACAAAAACCCAAATTCAACAACTTTCTCAAACTAGATTAACACTTCGCAATGTTGTTTATGCAATTGGAATTCCAATGTGGCTTGCAAAAGAAGAAACTTTGAAAAAAAAGATCTATTTTGGTAAATTTGGAAAGATCTTAAAAATAATCATTTCTGAAAAGATTTACAACCATAAGACACACACTAAGGAAACTATTAAGACACTTGACAAAAAAACACCAAGTAAGTAAACAAAAATATTTAACCTTTTTTTACAAATATTATCTTGTTTTCTCTTGAAATTTTCTTAGAAAAGAACTAAAATTGATTTACATTTAAGGTTGTTCTTTGATCAGTTTTTTTTTTGATATTTTCCCTCATTTATCGAATCGCCCCTAATATCTTTTTGTTATTTTTTTACTATAAGATTGTAGACAAAAAATTCGTTTGTGTTGTGTTTTAGAAATAATTTTAACGATTTTTTGATAAATTGTTTTTCCAAAATTCTTCTAACAACTGATTGAGTAAACTAGCCCAAAAAAACAAGTCGGTGCTTTGTTAATTTTTTTAGAAAATAATCCCACATAAAAGACGCTTGGAATTTTTTCTGATTTAACCAAACTCTTTCTTTTTTGATAGACTTTTTGAAAAATAGCAATTAAAAATTTCAAAAGAGTATTTAATTTTTTATTTATTTTTTTTTTTTTTTGTTTTCAGGGTGATAACCAAACAAAAAAATTGATTTAAAGTCCAAATAAAGAATTTAGTATATTCTTTTTTCAAAAAATATCGATGAGGTTCTGAAAAATTGAGAAACAATTACAAATAGGTTTTACTGCTGCGAAAAAAAAGTGAGACACCGAAAAACAGTTATATATGTCAAAAAGAAGTAATAACTTTTTTCATGTTTTTTTTTTTTGAAATATCAAAAATTTAATTGTTCGATTTTATAAAAATGATCAAAATCACCTGAATTTTTAATAATTAATAATAATTCAAATGGAAATCAATTCCTTAAAGAAGTATAGTATCTAATTTTGATTCTCCTAAATCCCAATTTCATCAAGATAGTTCAAGAAGATTGTCCTAAAATTAAAATACTTTATTTTTACAACTAAATCTTAATAGAACCTGAAAATGAACATTTATCGTCATATTGTATCTTGGTTATTTTAAAAACAAGTGTTTATAGGTTTTATAATTTTTATTTAATATCGATATATTTGGATCTTTGATCCTTTTAGTCTTGTTATTTAACGTTCTTTTTCAAAAAATTGATTTTTCACTAAGATTAAAAATTAAAAATGGAAAATTCCAAAATTGGTCATTTTCACAATTGGTTTATCTTAATAATAAGAAAAATTTTTCTCATGTACTCACAGAATAATTCAGATTAAATATTAAGGACTATTTCTGAAAGTCGTAATTTACGAGATATGAATTACCCTAAAATGTACTTTTTACTCATTTTTACTACTCTTTACAATTAAAAATAAAGTATTTGATTTTTAAGACAATTTATTTGAACGATCTTGTTGAAATTGGGATTTAGGAGAATCAAAATTAGATGCTATACTTCTTAAAAGGTTTTAATCCTCATTTGAATTATTATTATCTTTAAAAATTCAGGTGATTTTGATCATTTTTATAAAATCTAACAATTAAATTTTTGATATTTCAAAAAAAAAAGTTATTACTTCTTTTTGACATCTATCACTTTTTTTCATAACCGTTATTCAATAAATAAATAGATTTTTATTGACGAAAAACTTTTTAATTGAAGTTTGTCGAAAAAAAAAAATCTAAAGATCTCTTCTATTCAAAAATATGAAACCAAATAAAATTATCAGAAGAATATTGTTCTAATACAATTAAAAGACTTGTGTGTATCTGGCATTTAATAAGTCTAATGTGTCTTTCATTTTCTCTCTCCTAAAGTCCTAAGGTTGGTTTGTAACCTTTAATTTTCTTTTTTTTTGAAAAAAAAATAACTTTCTAAATTTGAATAATGTCATTTCATAAAAATATGATAAAAAAGGTTTTAAATGGCATCTATAAATCAGTTAGTATACTTAAATATCCTTTATCTGAATGAGATCAACTCTCTCCAATTTTTAAAATTTTGACATGTTCAAACTTTGCTCTTGGAGCATGACAAAATTTTGAAAATTGTGGGTGGCTAATTCCTGTAGATAAGGTATATATATATATATTAGGAACTGTGTTGATGTTTGAATTTGAAATTGGAGAAAATTTAATCTTATTTTCTTTTTCTTAGTAATTTTTATCAATTTAGGTGAATTTATTTTATTTTTTTTTGTTAAAAATCCCATACACTTTTCTCATAAAGACTATTCTTTTTTCTATATGTAAAAAAAAAATTTGCTTTTTTAAAACATTTTATATAAATTAAAACGTTAAAGAACTTTTTGGTTGGAAGTATCAGTATTTAAAATTACTCAGTTGAATAATCTTACTTGAAGTTAAAAACAAAATCTGAAAAATATTTTCTTTTTAAGTTATAAAAAGTATTTGATTTAAAAGTTTTTAAAAAATAACAAAAAAAAAAAAATGATAATAAGATATTATATTTAGAGAGAAAATGTCTTTGTGAAATCAAAACTCTTTTTCAAACAAAAGGGTACAGAAAATTTCAAGAATTATTCATAATTGAATCAAGTTAATTGTACTATCATTCTAAAATCTAAGAAAACTCTTTAAAATATAAAAAAAAAACACTCAACTGAATATTTAAAACTCATCAAAACAAAACAATAAAAATTAAAATTCAATATTTTTAAAAATTGATGTGCCCTTTTATTTGAAATGAGAAATCTCGTTTTGTAAATTGTAAAGAAAAAAAATTATTAAATCAATAAAAACGGTTGAACAAGGTGAATTGGGAAAAAGTTCTTTACATTTTATTGATAATTCTTTACACATCAAACTTTTGATCTTTAAAGTCTCATTTTCGATATAAAGCCACAATTAATCTGGACATTTTGTTGGAATTGTTTTTTTCAATGTTTTCTTTTTTCTTTGTTCCATACATCAATCCAATAATGGTCTTTCTTAATTCCTATATATAGTTCATTGAAAATCAAACTTAAACTGTTTCCATTTTTATACTGACAGATTGTTTTCAAATTGTTTTCTCCTTATCTTGTTTTTTTCATTTTCCAGCTGTTCAATACCAAAAAAAAAAACAAAAAATGAAAAATTAAAATGAAAATCAACAATAAGTAATTATCTGATTAACAATCAAATTCAATAATATTGATGATTTGAGATGCGTACCCTTTTGTTTGAAAAAGAGTTTATATATAGATATATATATTGAATTTAAAAAGAAATTCTATTTGATTTATTTTATGATTTTTAAGATGTGCTAAAATTGATGAAAAATACTTTAGTATTGAATTCATTTTTAAAACTACATTAAACAATTTTAAATCAAAGAATATTTTTTTTTTTAATTTGTGTTCCGAAAAGCAATTAATTGATCTTTTTCTTTTTTATGAACAAAACTTATTTTTCATACTTTTACTTTTATTATTTTTGCTCTTCCCTTATATTTTCATTAGAAAACTATTTAAGTTCAAGTGTATATATCACATATGAAACAGCAATGCAGGCAAATTATTGTATTCGATCAATCGATGGGTATTATTTAGAGCAAAGGTTACTTCATGCAAATTATGGAACAACAAAATATTGTAAATTTTTTTTAGAAGGCTTAAAATGTACAAATGAAGATTGTTTATATCAACACAAATTAACAAAAAAAGATGAATTATTAATGCAAAAAAAATCAAAGAATAATAAAAAGTAATTATCTATTTTCTATTGATTGATATTCTAAATATACATATGTATGTATATAAATTTATATACATTGAAATATTCTGAACTTTCTTGAAATTTATTTTTTAAAAATAAAAGAAAGAAAAACAAAAAAACATAAAGAGTCTATATAAAAAAAAATGAAGAGTGTAAAAAAAAAGAGAGAAGAAAAGTCGAATAAAAAAATAAAGAATTTGGAAATTAGTAGTAAGAAAAGAACTCTGGATTTATTGGATCCAGGTGAAATTGTATGTGTAGGTTATTAACGTTTATTTGGATTTGAGCAACTTTTTTTCTTGATTGCATTTCGAACCATATTGGTCAAAAGGTGTTCCATGGTAATATCATTGATTTCTCTTATGATCATTTTCATCAGCAATTCATCTATATCTTTTTTGACTATTATATTGAAGCCAAAGTTTTTGTTTTTTTTTGAGTTGTTTTTTCAGCTGTGCCTTCTGGTTTTCTCGTATCTTTTACATCCCCTTATAAAGTGGGCTACATCGTTCATTTTTCTCTATACTGTGTTTGCATATTTTTTAAATTTGCTCCCTTTTCTCATCTGTAAGTGTATTTTTTCAGTCTGACGTGGAATGATTTTAGTTTGAATACGATTTTTGTTGATTATTTCCAGTTTAGATATGGATGTTTTTCGCTAAAGTTTTCTGGTAATTGACTGGTTTTGAGATATTTTTTCAATTTCCAGTTTTCTTCGTCTTGGGGTAAGTCAACTTTATCTTGTATGGATTTGATAATAGCTACATGAAGATAATTTTTTGTATTTTTTTTTATTATTTTTTATTGTTAAGGGTTAAATGAAAGAATCATTTAATCTAGTAAGGAGAGAATTTTGAAGTGACTAAATTTGTGTCTTCAAATTCAAAGATCATTGAGAAAATTTTTTATATTTTTGAAAAACATAATATTAAATCACATTTAAGTTGCCCAGTATTAATGTTTTTATATGTAACCATTTTTATTCAAATAAAAGAAAAAAAAATAAAATAAAAATAAAAATCGGTGTTTCCAAAATGATGAAATGAGAAGAACAAAAAAAAATTTGACAAATTTGTTGAAATTTCTCAACAATTGTTGATCAATCAAATGATAATATATCATCAACTAACCTTATTTTATTTGATTTTTCTATTTAACTGAACTCAACTTTAATCAAATATAAATCGTTAGACAAAATTTTTACCGATCTAACGATAAACAGATTACGTAACTGGGAAAATAAAGGAAATGAAAAAAAAAAAAACAGAAAAGACAAAAAGTGATAAAAATAGTTTGTGAATTCAAAAGTGTTTCCAAATGTTAGGTAAATTGTTAGATTGTTATTTTTTAAACAGTTTTAACTGGCAAAATTTTTAGAATTTAGTTTAGATCCCTGGTGTTTATTTGTATGTATGAATTATTTATAATTTGTTAATAATATAATTATATTAATTACTTTGAAAAGAATATTACTGTTTTAAAAAATTGGGGTTTAAAAAGTGTTGCACAAGCTGCATGATTCGCTATTTTAAGAATTGTGAATAACACTTTGTAAAACTTTTATTCATCATTACTGATAAATTCAAATAAATGTTTGAAAATTTCATTTTTAATTTTCCAAATTTTTTTACTTTGGATCTGAATAAAGAATTCTATTCTTTTAAATTATTAAGAAAGCTTTTGTAAAATTGGTTGATCTTCAAAATCTATTCTTTCTCAAAGAACTGTTTTAAAAGGGGTTATAAGATTTACAAAAAAGAAAAAATAAACTAAAAATTTTTTTGAATTTAATAGTATATTAAAACTAGTGTAATTAAATTTTTTTTTTAATAAAATATATATTCAAATAAAATTTAAATTTTTTTTTTAAACTTCAAATCTAAAAAAAAATATCTATTTTTATCTTATTTTTAATAAAAAAAAAGTACAAAAATAAATCAACGTGGAATAAATAAAACTACCTCTAATAAAAGGATAAAAAAACAAACCCCAAAAGCCCAACAATTCCATCAAAATAAGAATAAGCAGACAAATGGAATCACTAATATTAAAAACAATCAAAAAGGGGAATCAATGCCAAGGCAAAAAAAACAAAATTTTAATAAAAAAGAACAGGTTAAACAAAAGGCAACCAAATCTAAAAACATGATTCAAAAAAATAAGCAAAAAAATAAAAATAAAACTAAAAATCCCAAACAGGCAAATCAAAGCGTAAAAAAAAAGAATCTCTAACACAAAATTCTAAAATAACAAACAAAAATAAACAAAAGAAAAATAATATCAAATATATTAAAAAAAAAACTTTAAATGAAAAGAATATAAAAAAGCAAGATAAAGTTAATAATATCAAAAATAAATTAAATGTTCAGAAAGAAATGTCAAAAGAAGGGAAAGGGGAAAGAAACAAGGAAGAAAAGTTATGTTGTAATATTATAAATAAAAAAGAAGGCATTCAAAAAAAAATAAAAAATAACAATTCTTTAAAAAAAAATAACAATTCTATAAAAAAAAATAAACCATCTCAAAAGAAGAAGAAGAAGAAAGGTAATAAAAAGGAGAATGATCATGTAACTGTTAAAACTAATAATAAAAAAAATAATCAGAAAATCAATCACAATGAAAATAAAATGAAGGAAAAAAATTCATCAAATAAAAGTAATAAAAAAAAAAAAGAGAAAATAAATGATGTAAATACGAATAAAAAAATAGAAAATGGAACGAGAAATGAAAAGGGGGGTGCTCCTATCAATAATCAAGAAAATAAAAAGGTGAAAGAAATTAACAAGGAAGAAAAAGATATTAAGAAAGTTGAAGGAAAGAAAAATGAAAATAAAAATAAAAAAGAAAACGAAAATGAAAATGAGAAAGAAACTAATAAAGAAAATGGAAATAGAAATGGAAATGAAAATGAAAAAATAAATGAACCAAAATCAAAACAAAAAAACCAACCAAAATCAAAAAAGCAAAGCCAACCTCCAAAGCAAAGACAAAAACAGAAGCAAAATCAAAAGCCCAAATTATTAACAAAGCAAGCATTAGCAAATCGAAAAAGGAAAAAAAAAAAAAAAAAACAGTTCAATAAAATGCAAAATAAAAAAAAAAGAAGAGAAAAAAATAAAAAATTAGGTAATCAAAACGGAAAGAGTAATGATATAAAAAATAAACAACAAAAAATTGAAAATGATAAACCAATAGATCCTGATACCGTATTAAACAATGTAAATAATCCAAATGTGTTTGATCAAAATCTTGAAAGGCAAAACAAAAAGCCCTTTCAAAAATCAAATAATTATCAAAATAGCAATTATTCAAGAAACGCCCCAGAAATCCCTTTAAATTTTGAAAGGGAAACATTAGATTCACTCTGGGGAACTGAAAAAACTGATCTATTTTTAAAATTAGCAAAATTAGATAATTTAAAAAATCGGAATTATAAAAATAATACAAAAAATAATGGAAATAAAAAGGGATTTAGGTCACAAAAGTTCCAACGTGATCGACAAGGGAAAAGGAAGACAATAAAATCAAAATTAAGAAATAAAAATCAAAAAAACAACGAAAATTTTTCAAAATTTTCTCAAAATAATTGGGAAAAAAATTTTATAAAAGATATCGAAAAATATACACAAAACCAAGATAATGATAAATCCACATATAATAATAATAAGAATGATCACAATAATCGTAATAGAAATGATAATAATAATAAACGTAATAGAAATAATAATTATTTTTATGATAATGATAATCTCGAAAATTCCTTATTTAATAATACCTTGTTTTCTAATCAAAATAATGGATATGTTCAAGAAAAAGATCATTTATTGAATCCAAATTCAAATAATATTAATTCAAAAAACAAAAAAATAAATAATAATAAAAAAACAATTCAACAGCTCAAACAGATACACAGGCAGTTAGGAATAACAACTTCTCAATCATCAACCAATAATTTAAATCGTCCAAATACAAATTCAAATGATATAAAATCAAGAAAAAAGCCACAATCGAGCAAAAATCATAATTTGCTAAGTTTGTTATAGAATCAGAATTTAATAAGAAAAAAAAATAAAGAAATAAGAATTTAATATGCGTGTGTGTGTGTGTGTGTGTGTGTGTGTGTATATGTGTATGTATATTAATTTAATCTATGAAAAATTACATAGTGGGGGGTGTTTTCAAATTTATTAAGGAATTTGCTAATTCAAGAATCTATTATATTTATATATTTAATAAAAACTTTTTTTTGTTAAAATGTATTTAAATTAATTTTTTTTATTGAGAATAAAAAAGAAGAAAATAAAAATAGATTATTAAAAAAATCATTCTTATCTGTATTTTTTATATAGTAGACAAATTTTTTATTTTATTTTTTTTTTCTTTCGAATTAATTAATTTTTAAATGTTTTACAATAAAAATATTATTTAATTTGTAATAATATTTTTTTAATAAATTTTATATTCAAACTGAAATATTTCATTTATAATTTGTTTTCTCTAGAAATTTAATAAAAAAAAAATTATAAATAAAAATTAATTGAAAATTTCTTGAGATATAATTGATTGTTCTTAAATAAATTGTTGATCTTGTAATTTAACAATTTAAAAAAATAAAAATTATCACCTTTATTATTTTTTGATTTCTTTTTGTAAATAAAATATTTTTGTTTGAGTTCAATGTTTAAAATGCAAAATCTTGATCTATTTTAAAAAGGTGAAAACTTTTGTTTTTTTAGATTGTCAGAATTAAAACTTTTTTAACCTTTTTTATTTTAATAAGACAAAGACTTTTTTAATAAAAAAATGAATTACTTACGAACAAAGCCTCTGCTTGGGATTTTTAGGTTGATTTCTGACCTTTTTAAAATAGAAAACTTTAAAAGGTTTTTCACTTTGTTAAAATAGAAAATTTCAAAAAGATTATAAAAAAGTACTTAAATTCTGACTTTATTCATTATACTTTGATTTATCATCCAATTAAAAAAATTATCAAAAATGTATTATAATAATATTTATGTTTGATTATTATTCAAAAGTGTGAATGGGTATTTACCAAGGGACCTCACGGTCCCCTATTTTATTTGGATTTATTTCTATTTTACTTTTTGAAAAAATCGATTGATTGACAAAAATTGTTGAGATGTTTGTTAATAATTTGATATTAAAAATAAAGGATCGATGATTGAAATAAATTATCAATTAAAAATATTTGTATTATTATTCAAGAATTCTTTTGATATGAATTCAAATGAGATTACATAAAAATAAAAAACTTAAAACGAAAAGAACTTTGAGATCTTGGGATTGGGTTAGATTAGATTAAAAAAAAAAAAGGGGGGGTACACTTAATGTGATATCAACATCATAATAACAACTGAAATTGAAATATCTAATGGTTTATTAAAAATTATATTGTTGCTTTTAAGGTCTCGATTACTGAATATATAGGAAAAAGAATGTAAATCTTTTTATTTTACTAATATCTATGATTAAAAATCCATATGAAAATAATATATAAAAAAATATATATTAAATTTACTGAATTCATTTATTTTTATTACAGTCAGTTCCACTTTTAAGGCACAAACTTTCAACGAAATTTAAGGCACAAAAAAACTCAAATTAAGGCACAAAATTTGTAATTTTTTTATTTACAATTTATTTTACTAAAATCTGAATTTTGTCCTTAATTTGAGATTTTAATTGTGTCTTAAATTTCGTTGAAAGTTTGTGCCTTAAAAGTGAAACTGACTGTATGAAAATTATTTTTAGAGATCCCAGGCTGGATCTTCCTTTTCGTATTTTCTTATTGTATCTCGATAATATTTTGACAATTATTTTAATATAATTTTATTGGGTAATATTCTACAAATCCAAATATTCTTGATTCTCAAAAAAAAAAAAATATATATATCAAATATTAATTACTGTTTTTTTTAAAAGCCTGTTATATTAAAGAGAATCAGGTGTTACTGGGGTACTTTTTATATTAATTTCGATTTAAAGGTTCCATTTCTTTTAAAATGTTATTCATTTTATTTGTTGGTCTGCTTGTAATATTATCAAACAATATTTTTGTTAATTAATATTTTTTTTTTGCCTTTCCTGAAATGTTTTAGAAACTTATTTATAGGCAGATATTTTTAATTCTATTTGGTTAAATCGGTTTCTTGGCTGAAGATGAGTTTAAAAACATAAGTTCAAAATCAAAATATTTCTTATTATACAATCATAATTTTTTTTTTTGAAAAAAAATCAAACATTTGTTAGTTTTTAACTTTTTGAGAACTTCACTTATAATAAATGCTATTGGTAAAGAAAAGATCTTGGATCAAAGATTATTTTTCAAGTCATTTAAAAATTTAAGTTGAAAATCCAATTTTCCATCTCTATTAAGATTTTTTTTATCTTTAATAGTAAAAAATTTTAAATGATTTTTTCTTCGCAGCAAAGAGGATATTTTATTATATTTTAAAAGTTTTTTAAATTTAGTAAATATCTTTCAAAGAGATAAATAATTCTTTTGGTTATTAAAGAATTATCTTTTCTTTTAAATTTGAAAGTTTTTTTTTTTTGATTTTACGGTTAGGTCCTTTTTAATTATTGTAATAAATGGAAAAAATATTTAATTTTCTGTTTATTTCAAAAATCAAAAAAAAAAAAAAAAACATAGGGCATTTATGTTAGGTTTTCAGGGATCCAGGAATCTGGTAAAAATTAAAAAAATTACTTGATTATTTTAAATTCTGGAAAAGATAACAATAAGTGTCCACAGAATACCGAGGTTTTCCAATATTCAAAGGGCTGGAGAAAAATCACTGATTTTACTCAATTCTTTTGAATTCTGGAAAAATGTCATTGGTTTTTCTTGGGTTTTCTGTTCATTTAGATAATCAATGTGTTAGAGAGATAAAATAGAAAACCATCAATAAATTCACATTTGGGTTTTTTTTAATTTTTCGAATGAAAAGAATATTTAAGAAATTTTCTTTTTATTTCTTAAATTAACAAAAAAAAAGACACTTGATTTACTTCACGACAATTGGTGAACAAATTCGTTAGTGTTTCCGAGGCATCGGATAATCGAGCCAAAATTATGTGATTTTTTGGCTATTGTTTTTTGTTTTGAAAAACTTCAGACATAGAATAATATCACAGGGTATTTTTATTCTCTATTTCAGTTTTTCATGGTGGGTGTAACATTTTCAAAACCATTAGTTAGTATCTATCAAAGTAAATATTCGCAAGTTGAATTACAATACAATATATATATATATATAAGCTATTTCCAAAAAAGTGGGGCATTTTTTTTTACATTTCATAAAAAATAATCTTTTTTAGTGGAGGTAATCATTAATAAACTATACCAAATTAAGTTTAATATTTATACCGGTTGAATCAACCACTTATGTATTTAATTCAAAGCATGTTCGTTGAAATAGTACCAAAAAATGAAAAAAAAATAGCACTTTTTTTGGTTAAAGCAATGTACGACCATTTTCAATAAAAAACCAGAAATATGGAATGGGAACAAATGATTTTTTAAACACGAAAACGCAGTTATATGTTTTTAATTATATTGTAAATTTTGTTGAGATTATACAAGTTATGAAAATATTTTTTTCGATCAAAAAGAAAATAATAAACACCAATTCACACCTAAAAAAATATCCTATAAAATCGAGATCATAAATTTTAATATATTTTATTTCTGCAATACAATACTAAGAAACAAATTGAATTATTATCAAGAATCTATAAATGGTGGTCAATTATTTTATATATTAAAATCCTTTTTTGAAGAATGGTTTACATACATATATTTTAAAATAAATTTGCCCCACTTTTTTGGAAATAGCTTATATATATATATATATATCTATAAATATATATATATATATATATATATATATATATTCATTTGTGATATTTTACTCGAAATAAAATACCTTTTTTTCTTGACTAGGGACTTTTAAAGGGGGTGGTATGTTAGCAGCTATAAACACTCTTACCACAAGAATTTGAAGTTCTGGTAATTTAATAATATTTTAAATATTTTTTTTTTTATTAATGAAAGGTTAAAGAAATTAGTTATTTTTTCTAACTTTTATTGTTTTAAATTTTATTTTTTCATGTTAGTGGGGGCAACCATGTAATAATAGATTTAAAAAGTATTGAGTAATTCTTTTATTTTTTATTTCCATCTAAGCCACCTACATTTCTTATAAATTTTAGAATAAATTCGTTTAGATGAGAACCCAAAAACAAAGACAACAATTTCTCGTTTTTATTAATTTATTCTTTGATCAGAAACATAAGTTTTTTATTTAGTTAGGGTAAGATTGATTTTGTGTTTTTACATAGCCACCCCTTTAACAATTAATTGATTCTTTTTTAAACATAAAATAAAGTACCATTTTTGAATTTTGAGATATAAACCAAAGTTAAACAATTTAAAATTTTTCAAATTAGATCAGACAATACAAATTAACCTTCTATTGTGACATTATATTTTTGCTAGTATAAAAAAAAATAATAAATTGTTTTTCAACAAGTAAAGCTCTTCCAAAGCTACCATGAATTTTTTTTAATATCAAATTTTGATGTTGAACGATATTTTTAAAAAGTTGAATATAAAAATAAATAAACTCATATTGAAAAAAAATCATGGTAGTTTTGGTTTGACTGTACTTTGAATACAAAAACCAATGAATATACAGCTGTTTTAGATAAGTGTGTACCAAAATTTTTATTAGATGTTGACTGAACTAATTAAAACATATGAATTAGACAGTTTTAAGCCCTACTTGCAAAACTTCGAGTACATACTTTTTTAAAACAGCTATACTATTAATTTCAAAATAAATGAAATAAATTTTTCATTCGGCTCACCCAAATATAAAAATAGTTTTATAAATCAATTACCAATACATTTCTTTAAGACTTAAAACAAGATTAATTTATTTCCTTTTTTGAAATTTGATGATTTTTTTTAATACTTTGGATGTGATATTTTTTTTAGAAAGCTAAATGAAAATTTTGATCTTTTTATTTTGCAATTAACTGCAGACCAAATTAAAAAAATTTTGTTTTGTGAAATTTTGAATTTGATAAAAAAAGTGAACATTATTTAATTTATAGTTACGACTCCCTGAATTTACTTTTTGTGTGTTTATTTTAATTTAACATTATCAAAGATATTTTTAAATTATCGATATAGAATGTCTACTGTTTTTTATTCATTGGGATAAACCGATGGTAAAATAAAGAAATAAAGAAAAAAAATTAAAACTTGAAAGGTTATCAATGGTTTTTATTTAAAGAATAGGAATTTGTTTTAACTGTTAATTACATGGAAAAAATCAATTTTATAAAAAAAAAATAATTAACAAAACAAAAAAGGTTTAATTTAGTTTTTTTCAGAACCTTCTTTCTTTTTTGGTCTCAAAGCTTCATGGATGAATGGAATGACACCACCTTCATGAATTGTAACACCGTCAAGTAATTTACCAAGTTCGTCATCAGATTTGATTGCTAATTGGACATGTCTTGGGAGGATTCTTTGTTTTTTGTTATCGATGGCTGCGTTTCCTGCCAATTCAAGTAATTCTGCAGTCAAGTATTCAAGAACAGCTGCCATGTAAACTGGAGCACCAGCACCAACTCTGTTTGCATATTTTCCTTCTCTTAAATGTCTATGAATACGACCAACTGGAAATTGAAGACCGGCTTTGAATGATCTTGAAACTGGTTTTGCTTTTGGTTTCTTTTCGCCTTTCTTTGCTTTTTTGGACATAGTAATTAAATTTGTTTTTATTTGATAATTATAAATAAAAAAAATGATTTTACTTTTGTTGAAATGTCTTTTTATTTCAAACCAAATGATTTTTTTGAAATATTTATTCTTTTTAAAGGTTGTCAATAAACACTTTAATTACTCTTAATTTTGTGGTTGATTTCAATTTTGTTTTAATAAATAATTGATAAAAAATAATCCAATATTTTTACGATTTACTTTTCAAAAATGTTTCATTAAGTTTTTAATTGAAAAGAGTAAAAACCAAAAGTATGGTGTTGGTTCATATTTTAGTTCAAATTATGACCTTGTTTTCATTTTGTTTTTCAGTTTTTTTGAAGATTAATATTGCTAAATTCAAATGAGTCTTGGAACAATTTTATTTTCTTTTCCTTTTTGAAATTTTTAATCTTAGCTTACACAAAAGATCTGTTCTGATTTAAGTGTTTTGAAACTTTGTAAAATTGGTTGATCTTCAAAAATTTATTTCTAAATGAACTGTTTTTAAAAGTTGTGTGAAACGATTTCTAAAAAAATAATTAACCAAAAGCTTATGAAATTTATTATTATTCATCAACTTCTTAATTTTGAAGAGAAACAATAAAAAATAACACTTTTGGAACACTTGATAACTATTTCCGTTACAAATTTTTTTTTTTTTAGGAAAATTAATCCAAATAAAGTTTATTTCAACGATTTTACTTTAATATTTAAAAACTAAATGGAAAATAATGAGGCTACCAATGACTAGTCATTCGAAAGTTCATTTTATCAATTTTGAGAGCTATATTTATATGAAACTGAATTCTTCAAACTATTTCTTTAGCCAAATACATTGACATTTTCCTAAATACAAGAGTGGAATATATCCTAGTAAAAGGTATTTTCATTCCAACTAAAAAATGAAAATTCAAAAAAATGAAAAGATTGATCAAAGAAAAAATAAATACAAGTCATCTATTTCTTGATCTTATCTATAACATTTGAAACAATTACTTCTTCTTTGTTTATTTTTATTTTTAATTCTTTTTGGGAATAATTTTTATTCTAAAATTTTTGAGAAACAAATTACTGTTTATTTCTAAAGAATTTCCAAAATGTATTTAAAAATCCTATTTCTTGTAATTCTCCAATTCAAGGATTGTGGTTAGGGAAAGAGGACAATATTTTTTAAATTTTGATGAGTATACAGCTGTTTAAACTCAGGTGTGAATCGCACTCATTCATTGAATGGTTGGGAAACTTTCCAAGTCAATTTAAAATGTTTCCCGACCATTCAACGAATGAGTGCGATTCACACCTTAGTTGAAACAGCTGTAAGGGTTTATTAGACAAATTTATTTGATTTGTTAATTATTTATTTTCCATTAAAAATGTGAACAAAAAATACTTCTGAAATCTGCTTAAAATTTTTTCTCCAAATTTTTCTTTTATTTTGAATTGAATCTTTTATAACCTTTTTTTGATTCTGAGAATTCAACCCCTTTATTGTAATTTTTGAAATAGTGAACTTTATTTTGGTTTTGTTTGATAAAAATATTTGAAAAAAGAATTTTGAATAGCAAATTTGTAAAAAAATGTAGAAAAATAAACATAAATAACAATTGGTTGAGCAACCCAATTTATAAATTGTTTGGGTTCATACAAACTAAGAATGTATGGAAAATAAATCTTCCAAAATAGGTTTTTTTTCAATTTGATTTTTTTTTTCATTCTTGATTTTAACAAATTAATTTGAAAAGGTGATCATTCATGTTTGGACTTCAAAAAGAAAATATTTGTTTCAAATACATACCCTTTCGGGCATATTTTTTGGGTTTACTTTTTTACTAATTTCACTCATTCTTATAAATACATTTCTAGATCCAAAACACAATTCAATAAAACCAAGGATTTAAAAAATAAAAATGTTAAAACAATCGAAAAATGAAAGATTCAACTATGATTTATTTGTTCTTTTCATACATATACAAATGTATGTTATTAAGATTTCATAGTTTCAATCTATTTTGGCATTCAAAAAAAAAAAAATCCAGTCAGGTTCCCACAATCAACGTTTTCAAAAATAAAAACATAATAATATATCCTAAATAAATGTGTTATTTTTTTTTGTATACAGATGTGATACTTAAAGATTAAAATGTTAATAGAACACCCAAATATGATATTACCATGTTATTTTATAAAAAAATTAACTTGAAAGATATTGGATTTTGGTTGTATTTTACATTGGCTCTATATCAAAATAATCAAAATTTCCTACAAAAAAAAAAAAAAATCAAAAGTTTATAATTTTTTCACTTCTTCAATAACTTTTCTTCTAATAAACATTATTAAACCTATATGCACCCACTACTAAAAAGTATCCTTTGAATATATTTTATAATTCGTGTTGAAAAATCCCAATTTTTTGGTTCCATTAATATTTTTTTTAAATTTAAAAGTAAAACATTTAATGGTGTATATAGTTTTTAATTTTACAATATAAAAGATACCTCTATTTTTTTTTTTTAATATTTTAAATATTTTTCTTCTCCTTTTTTTTTTTTTCTTTTTTCTTTAGGTAAATTTTATTTTATTACCCCTTTCCCCCAATAAATAAATAATTGTACAAAATTAAAAAAAATATTTTTACACCTTTTATGCAACATTTAATCATCTTTTAAAAACATTTTAAACTTAATAAACAATTTTAAAATGGAGAATTGCTGATTTGGAACACAATTGGACGATTTATTGATTTAAAAGAAGTAAGGATTTTAAAAATATTTTTGTTTGGTTTTCCAGATTTTAAGAGAATAATCTAAAAAAATAGGTTATATCCAATTTGCGCGAATTAATAAAAAAACCCGGAGAGCATATTTGATTTCTCAGGATTCAACGAAATCGTGTAAATTTGAAAATTTTAATCTACAAACCCAAGTCCTGAAACAAATCGCACATTTTCTTGTTTTTTTTTTTTTTTTTTTTTTTATATTTTAATGTAATTTAGTAAAATAAATATACTTTTTGTGACAATTTTTAGATCATGGAAAATCTAGTCGACCCCACCAAAATTTTCAAGATTCCAAAAAATTAGAGTGAAATCTTAATACCACCCATACTCTTCCAAATACTGGAAAAAATAAGATACACCATAC
The DNA here is from genome assembly GCA_027625915.1 of Anaeramoeba flamelloides. Taxonomy (NCBI): domain Eukaryota; family Anaeramoebidae; genus Anaeramoeba; species Anaeramoeba flamelloides. Next base: position 294,323 of record JANTQA010000032.1, on the reverse strand, counting down.
TCATGATTAGTATGTATTTTCCCACATTTCATGTTTATTATTCAAATACAACATTTTCAAAACATTAGCTATTATTTATAAAAATAAATATCCCCATGTCGATTTCGACTAAACCCTGCTTAAACATACTTGAAAATAATGTGGTCCCAAAAACGCCCCCGTTCCCTGATTAGAAGATTATAAAACCCAACTTTTTGTTAACAATATATTAATAAAAGACTTTACAATTCCAAATGTTGAAATTTTGATTATATTGCAAATAAACTTTACTATCTAGCCGAAAAAATGAAATAAAAGATATATTGAATCTTTTGTTATAATCCCAATATTATTTTTTACAGGCATCCCCACTTTTAGGGCACATTATTTCAACGGAATTTAAGGCACAAAAAAATCTCAAATTAAAGAAAATTATTTAGAATTATTTTTTACACGAATTTTTTAACTAGAATTTGATGTTTGTACTTTAATTTGAAAAAATTTTTTACATCGTAAATTTCCTTGAAAGTTTGTGTCTTAAAAGTCGAACTTATTGTGTACAATGGAACATCTTTTATAAATGTTCCTTTTTTTATTTTATTTTATTTTTATTTTACATTAAGTTAAAAAACCCAAAAATCATTTTATTTATTAATTGAATATTAAAAAATGAATGAAAAAATTTGACCAATACATTTAAAAAAGCAATAAAAAAAAACACCAGCTAAGAAACCCAAATTATTTTAATTCCGAATAAAAACTTGAACACCAATCCATTAATTTCTTTCCGAATAAAACAAATATGCGTGTATTGAAATTGAAATTGATTAACAAAATTTACATAATCAATATTTTTTGTATATTAAACATTTGCCCAAAATAGATTTGAGATGAAAAAAGAAAGGATCTGAAACATTTCAACTTTGAAAATAATACAAGAAAGTAAGAATTTTTTTTTAATAGTATTTTTTTGAAGATTATCTTTACATTTTTGAACTCTAAAGGCGTTGAATGACCTTGAATTCGAAATACTTAAATAATCAAGTCAATTACCCATTTTTTTTTTTTTTTTTTGAAGGGGAATTTCATTTAAATAATTAAACCCACCCACAAAATATAGGTTTCTAGTCTCGGTTTCACCAATGCCAATCACACTTTGTGATTTTTTTCCAATTTCAAGTTTCTAAAAAAACAAATGAACCACTCAAAAAAACAATGAAAACTTGTTGTTAGCCAGTAGACAGATTCTATTTTTTTTTTTTTTTTTTTTTTTTTTTGTTTAAGAAAACATTAAAAAAAAAACACAAATTTTCATACAACATACCACAACAGGATATTTTAACACCCCTTTTATATTTAAAAATGTTTTTTTACGCCTTGTGAATTCAACTATACTTTAAAAAAAAAAAAAAAACAGCCATGTTTATCAAGTAAAGAGGTGTATGGGGTTTACAATAACATTTTTTTTTTTTTAAATAATAATATTGTTTTCCTTAACCATTTCAAATCTAAAGAAGAATTAATCAAATTTGCCCCAATTAACTGATCTTTAAAATTATTTTGATTTTTTAAACAAAGAAATAATACAAATATAAAAATATTTCAATTTTTCACAATTTTCAGATCAAAATTCTTGAAATTTAACGAATTCAAACTGAAAAACAAGGGTTAAATCAAATTCTATTTTAATCAAACTGTATTTTCATCGAATTTTGGGTTTAGATGCAGTAAGACAAAATTTTGAAAAAAAAACATTACTTCCGTATCTAAAGGATTTACATAAAATAAAAAAATAATGGTAATTCAATAAATTTGATCCAATTCAACTGTTTTGTTTCAAATAAAACTAATTTTTTTCATTAATATTTGTGTAAAAATATTTTAATTTTAGCATTGAATATTTATTTTATGCATTTTAATCAATAATTTTAACCAGAAAGGATTACTGTATATATGATCTTTATTATGAGATAGAATATTAAAACTAAATATTAACTTTAATTGTTAATTAAATTGATTAAAGAATGTAATAATAAAAAAAATATTTTATTCTTAATTTTGGTATATATAAATAAAAAAAAAATGTTGAAAAAATTATTTGTGAAATTTTTAATTTTTGAATAGAATAAAAAAATAAAATAAAAAAAAAAAAAAAAAAAAAATAAAAAAAAAAAGAAAAGAAAATAAAGAAATATTAATATAAAGAAAATTATATTAAAAAATAATTAAATTCAACTAATTCGTATTTTAAGATTATTACTCTACAAATTGTGTGACGAATAAATCAAAAATGTATGAAAGCTTTTCAAAGAAGAAACCGAAATGATTAATTTTTTCGAATATAATCCAGCAATTGAGGTTTTTTTGCAGCAATAAAATCATCTAATTCTTTCCAAATTTCCAATACAATCTGCTTATCAAGATATCTTTTAAATTTAGAGATGACAACAACTTTAACGTTCATATTTTTTAAATTTGGATGTATTTGCTCTTGTCCATGGATAAAGTGAAACGAGCAATAATTATTGAAAATTTCAACAGGATCAGATATTGGCCACCCTCTAAACTGCCATTTCTGCCCATGAGCAAAAATTGAAACGACTCTTTTCCAGTCCTCTCTGGCTATAAATTTTGGGTTGTCAACAATTTCATATTTGATTTGTTTGTTCCCGATTTTCCTGATCACAATCAAATTTCTTTCTTTTTTTGATTTTTTTTTTTTGATTTCTTGGTATGGAATAAAAACACCATCTTCGAGGAATTCTTTAACATTCCAGAGTGTCAGTACAGATGTTACTGCAGAAGGAACAATAATAATTGGTATTTCTAATTTTTTTATTTAGTTATTTGAAAGAAAGATTGAAAAAAAAAGAAGGAGAGACAGACAGACAGACAGAAAGAAAGAAAGAAAGAATGGTTGGAAGAAAGAAGAAAATTTTAGGTTTGAAATTTGTTGACAAAGAATTAAAATCAAGAATTAAAACAAAGAATCAAAAGGAAGAATTAAAACGAAGAGTGAAATTTTAAAGAATAAAAATTAATAAGAAAAAAGAAAAAGAAAATTTTTTTTTTTTAATCATTGACTTACTATTAGGCTTTTTTTTTTTATTAAAGTATTTTGGGTTTTGATCATAGCGGCTTGACGATCTTGGTTGTCTTTTTTCTGTTTGGTGGGAATCCTTTGCGGTTTCTGAATAAAAAGAACCTTTGGTATTAATTTGAAATTGTTCAATATCATCAGCACCAAACCTTTCGACCCAAAATTGGTTGTTGTCTGAGTGGTTTCTACTATGCCTTCTGTCATTTTCTTGGTACTGCTGTTTGCTTTGCTCAACTTCTTTTTTTGAAATGCTTTGATAGATGTCGATGACATTGGAAAAATCTTTTGTTTGGGAGATTAAAAATGATTGTCTTGTTTGGAAATGCTTTTCTTTCATGATAATTCGATCTGTGACAGACACTTCTAATGGAATAGAATCTAAATTTGTTTTGGGATAATTTATTTTTCCATTTTCATCGATCTTGTTTGTTCTTCTTTTTTTTAATAAATGATCTTCCTAAAATAATTTTGGAATTCATGAAAAAATAAAGTAAAATAAAAAAGAAAAAGAAAAAAAAATTTAATTTTGTTTATTTTTGAACATGGTGTGAATTTTTATTTGTCACCGTTTTTGTTCGTGTTCGGTTAATCGTCAAAAGGAACCAATTAAAAAAAAAAAAAAAAAAAAAAAAAAAATTTGCTTACATTTTTGTTTGTAACTGAATTGTTAATATAGCCAGATTGGTAATTACGGTTTGAGTTGTTTTGAATTAAATTTTTTGAATTTCTCATTTGTTGGTTTTTATTTTGAAGATTATTGGTACCTAAAGAATAAGAAGATTGGTAATTTGAATTCAAATTATTTGTTTGGTTATTTGGATCATAAATACGTTTTCTGGAATCTAATTGTTGGTTTCGTGTATTTGGAAGGAACTCAATCGTGCTCGGGTTCTGAAAAAACTTTGCAACTGATCCCCTATCAACGTAGCCCACACGGGAAATGTCCTTGTTTCGGCACAAACCTAAATACTCACCAACACTTATGTCTTTGTGCTTCATAAAAAACCATAAGCAACCAAGCGTATATTGCTTTGATTGACCACTTTGCTGTAGTTTTGTTGGTAAATCTTTAGGGAATGTTTTATTCCCAAAAACAAGATAGTGGCCTTGTTCTGTTATTTCTAACCTGTGTTGTAAATAGTATCTCAGTAGTTCAAGTGGATCATTCATAAAGAGAGTTTTTTAATTAAGAAAAGCAAAAAAAAAGTTTGAGAAAGGTTATTTGAGGTAAAAATGAATAATTGTTTTTTTTTTTTTTTGGTAACAAATCTTGTGTTTTATTTGATGTCTATTATTTGTACACTGTTAACATCATTGGTTTTATATTTTTCAAGCTTCACTATTTCAAATTTCAGTTTTTTTGTTCTTCAACCAGAATTGTTCTGAAAAGAACCAACCCAAACTTGGTTTTAAATTTTTTGGAATTAAAAATAGTGGTTCTTATTTTGGATTTGGGATAGATGTTAAATGATCAAAGAAACCTACACTAAACCCTAAGTAAATATTACACTGGTTTCTTAGAGTCCGATTATGAAAAAAATACTGCTATTTTCCCATTAATAAATGAAAATTTTGATTTCAATTTCCAAAATGAATAGTAATTATTGATGATGCTACAATCATTTTACTCGAGTAAAAATTTTGTATTAGATTTAACTCAGGAAGTTTAATTTATTGTCTAAAAATATCATTTCTAAACGAGGTTGTCAAGATCTTTAGTTTTTACTTTGACTTATAAACTAGAAAAATATTTTCGAGTGTGAACCAAAAATTTTCATTTTTTAATTGGAAAATAAGAGTTTTCTACAAATTAATGATCAAATTTTAAAATTTCTCGCAAAAAATAGATGCAAATATCAGCTAAATTTCTTTATTAAAAAAAATTCTTTGAAAAAAACAGTAAAAATTACAAAAAGATGTAAGAAATTTAATTCATTATTTTAAAATTTTAAATACATCAAAAAATTTTATCTTACTCAATTTATTTACACTTTGATATACTATATGTAAACTAATAATATTAAATTAAGGAATTTTACGGAACAAGAAGAAAAAAAAAGAATGGATTTGATTTGAAACATGTGTTTTATTCTCTGAACATTGTTTTTTTGGATAATGTTGTTTTAAGACCAATAAATTCAAATAAAAGTTTGATTATTTTTACTTGATTTTCCTTTTGAAAATTTTTTATCAAGCTTTGAATAAAGCTTTTTTTGGTTTTATGTTTTATGGAAATTTGTAAAATTAGCTGGCCTTCAAAATCTAAATTCTCTAGAGTTGTTTTAAAAGCAGAGTCAAAAAATTTACCAAAAATAAAAACTCAACTAAAAAATTTTTAAACATTTTTTTGTATTTATCAGCATCTTTAATCATATTAGATTTAGTTAGATTATTCATTTATCTCACAAATTGAAAATTAACCACTTTATTTGCCAACTTCTTGAATTTTTTTAAATCTTTTACAAATTTCGATTATGAATATATCTCAAGAAAAGTAAAAAGAAAAAGAAAGTAATTTTCCCAATGAAATAGATATACAATGAAAAGTAATATTATGAAAAGATCACCACATTGATAACTATTAAGAAAAATTAGAAAAAAATACGGAAATAAAACAAAAAATCCTAAACTTGGATGAATTATATTTGTTATGAGGAAATCTAATTTATTTAAAATTGTTGAATCATAATAGAAAATTTCTCTTGTTATCTTAACTATTAATTTTTTTTTTTAAACAGAAATAGATCACAAAAAATCACCCTTTTACTAAATCTAAAACGACAGATTCTCAATAAATCATAATGAGGTCTTTTTTATAGTATTTGTAATTTTCAGAAAAATTCAAAAATTTATTCTCAATATAAATTGTTAACATAAACTAAATTTCAAAAATTAGGGCAGATTTTTTATCATAAAAAAATTTCTTTATTTATTTTTTTTTGAATAATAATGTATTTTACTAAAAGTTTTTCGAGATAATAACCAATATAGTGTACTAAATAAAAATATAGTGAAATCATTTTATTTTTTGAAAAACAAAAGAAAAAAGAAAAAAATAATAATAAAAAAAAATGTCCCTAATTTTGAAATTTGTCTTATACTCATATAATGTATATAATACAATGATTTGTATAAAACTTATCACCCATTTAAAAATTAACCTTAATTAAAATAATATCATTCATTTACTCACCCCATAAATAATTTTTGTTAAAAAGTTCTAAAATACGAATAAAAAATATATTTTTCATGTCTATCAATTCTTTCCCCTTAAACAATTTTTTTTAATAAGTCCATTACAATTAGACAAAGCCAGATAAAAAATTACATATAATCATATAACGAGTATACATTTTAATAATATAAAATATCCCGGTTTATTTGAAATTAAATCTTTAAAACTAATTTTTTCATTAAAAACAGTAAAATGAAAATAAAATAACAGGTAAAAAATCAAACCAGGATTATATATTTACATACCAAATAAAAAATGGAAATTAATTTAATTAAAAAATTGATCAAGATAAAATAAGAAAAAATTATTGATTTATTAATCCTATCTATAATATTTCACACTGTAACTTCCATTTTACTGGGTTTTCTTTTAACTTGTTAAGTAAAAATTTTTATTTGGAAAATTTTTGATGTATAAACTATTTTTTATTTCTAAAGAATTTTCTGAAAATTTATTATAAAAATCCGATTTTGATATAATTCATCTAATTGTTGTTTTTGTTTAGATAAATATCATATCTTTTAAAATATTTTATAGAAAAATATATTTATTCAATATCTAGGTTTTATTTGATAATAATTTATTTTTAACCCAATTGTCAAAAACCAAATAATTCCGAATATTGATTTCAATTTTTTAACATTTTATTCTTTTTCTTATATTTAATCTTTTTTAAACTGTTTTTTTTTTAGATTTCAAGCAATTTAATTTTTTTTTCTTTAATCTTTGGAACAGTATTGTTTTTTTCGATTTGTTTGATAATATTATTTGAAAAAAAAAATTTTGAAAACAAAATTTGAAAAAAAAGATTCCTTCGAAATAATACAAAAATAAATTGAAGTAAAATCCAAGGTAACCCCTTATTTTATATAATCTAAAAAAGAATAAAAAATATGAAAATCTCATCTAAAATAAACTTTTATTGTTTTTTTTTTTTCTATTTGTAATTTCAATAAATGTCAATGAAGATGTGATCTTGATTGCTTGGTCTTCTAAAGAAGAAAATATTTATTAAAAAACACACCATTTTAGTTTTATTTTTTTTGTTACTCTTTGATGAATTTCAAGTATTTGGCATAAAAAAATTTCTTGATTTAAAACAGATTTTAAGGTTTAGTGCCTTTGAAGAGTGAAAAAAAAAATTTTTTTTTTTGGGATCAAACCATGTTATTTTGATTTTGAGCGGATCGATATTCAAGTTCAAAAGACTTTTAAAAGCAGTTTAATTGTGTTTAAAACAAAAAAAAAACATTATTTTTTTATGAAAAGAAAATTTAAGTGCTTAAACTAAATAAATTAGTTAGAGATTTAATAAATTAATTCGAATTGTGGGTTATTAATTAAATATTTGGTTTCTCTTTTTATTAAATAAATTAAAAATGAATAAAATTTTGATAAATTCCATATAAAATCAAACAAATAAAAAAATTTCAATTAACAAGCCAAAAGAAAGATAATTTTAATAACTTATTTTTTCATTTATAAACCTTCAATTCAGATTTCCTAAAAAAAAAATGATAAACTATTTTTAAACCACTATTAAAATCCATAAAAAGTTGAAGAACGATCATATAAGAACCAAAATAACATAACCTTACATTGACCAAAAGATAAAAATTTTTCTAAATTTCATGGATTGTAAACCTTAAAAAAATTAAAATTCAAAAAAATTGAAAAAATAAAATATTCAACTCTTATATATTATTTGTTGCAAAATAAATAGAACCATATTTTCATTTATCTTTCCAAAAAAAGATTTTCTAATCATTTAAAATTTCAAATTTTTTAATACTTAATACAAGTTTGAATTATTAATTTCTCTATTTAGAATTGGGGATTTTGGAGATTTATTGAAATTCTTCCATGGTTTGTAATGGAAAAGCTAAAGAAAATTTTGATATATTTATTTTATCATTAATTGTAAGTTGGTACCTTTCACAAATAGAGTAATTAAGATATTTTGATTTAAAAACTTCAATACCTAAGGACTTTTAAGAGACCTTTTTTCTTCATAACCAATATAATTAAAAAGTTTCAACAATGGGCAAATTTGTCGACTTGTTTAATTATTTGAAAATTTCCACTGTTTTTTTTTTTTCTTAATGATTCAATCTTCTATATACTTGAAACTGTTTGTCCACTTCAAAGGATTTCAATAAATACAATTAAAAAGTACTATACAAAAAAATAGTTAGATATATGCCAATTTAAAACTTGCAATTTTGGATGGAAAAAAAGGAAAATAAATTCAGTGAACACTTTTTAAACTCGTTCTTGTACAAATAACAATGTTCCTAGAGATCAACATAGAGGCCATCCCCTTTTCTACTAACAACCTCTTTTTTTTTACTTGTTAAGATAGTTGTAACCAGAAAACAATAAAGTTCTTTCTTAAAATTGGGTGAAAAAAGTATAATACTCAAAAGAATAAAAAACTTTTACAAATACTTTTCAAATTCTCCTTATTGAAAGGTTGATCGTATGAGAGTGTCAACAAAACATAATAATTTATAATATTTTTCTTGAAATAATTTACTTTATAATTCAAATAAATATCTGAAAATTTTCACTTCATTTTCCTTTTTCAAATTTTTTTTACTCAAGCTTTGAATAAAACATTCTATTGGTTTAAATGTTAAGAAATTTTATAAAATTAGTTGATCCTTCAAAAGATTCTTTTTGTTGTGTTGTTTTAAAAGTGGTTATATGAAGATTACAAATGTGAAAATGAACTAAAAATTGTTTAACATAAATCTGAATTTATCAGTTCTTACAACCAAACATTCGAAAAAAAGTACAAAAAAAGAAAATTAAAATTTTATTTTCTGATCTTGTTTTGTAATTTTCATTTTATAATAAATGTATTACAGAATTGTTTCACCAATGTTTTTATTGTTTCAATGCTCTCTTTTTAATCTCTGATCAAGAATTAAATTTTTTGCAAGAAATTTTAAAACCATTTTTTGAAAATAATTTTATTTTATTTAAAAGTAACAAATATTGGAATGAAAAAGCTAAACTCCCAACAAATAACCTCATTTTTGACTCTTTTTCTCTTATTCTATAGACTGGCTGATCCAAACCTCAACTCTCGATCTGAAATTGGAAAAATGAGTGGTGATCGTGATCACAAAGAAAAGGAACACTATCCACAACAATCAAAAATGGAATACCTGAACCAATTTCAAGAAGAGCAAAAACAGAAAACTGACAACAAAATGAAATTTTTCTGTTTGTATAATAAAGACGATCCAAAATGCCAGGATTTCAAGGAAGAAATCAAAATCAAGCTTATAATCGACAAAACAAACGATTTTCGCAAGATGTCTGACTACACTCAAAAGAAAATGAAAATTCAATTTACCAAGGACTATGAAGAAATAAAACACTTTCCTTTTGTCAACTCTCGAAATCTCAACAATTATGATCGTAAAATTGAAAGAATCGATCCAAAATTTCTGGAACAAATCCATTTAAATGAAAAAAAAAATAAAGATGGTACTTTGTTGATTTCTGTTCTTCTCATTGTCTTTGTTCTCTTTTTAATTCTTGCCAAAATCAAATACCACACAAGCAAAGAAAATAAACGACCCACCGTCCAAGAACATAAACACAACCTCACCAAAGAACAACACAATATACTTCTCGGGCCTGCAAGTGAAAATATCAAAAATTATCGGCAATTAATTGAAATTCAAAACCCTGATCAATTAAGCCCTGCATACAATGACTACCAACAACAGTTCCAACTCCCAAACAAGCAAAATAATTTCCATCAATTCAACCAAAGCTTTGGTAATTTCAAACCAAGAGAAAACAGTCACAAATTTTTCAAAATGTCACTTCTTTTTTTTGTGTTTTGCTATTTGGCGCTTTATTTTTCTGAATTTTCAAATTTAAACGAAAGGAAAGTTTTAATTCAACAACAATATGATTTACAGTGCTTAGGGGGATTTGATCAGAAGACAACTTATTACGAACGAATTAAATACCGAATTAAGCCCCGAACATTGATGCAAGACAAAGAAAAATTCATCAACGAATGCTGGGAAATGAACCAAATAATTCAAAGTAATAGACCCTCTTTTGGGAGGCCATTGGAAGTGTTTGTCGAAGAGGCCGGGAACACATTTGAAATCATCATGTCCAAAATTGGATCTGGTATTGGTGAATTTACTAAATCAATTTTCACTTCTCTTGGATTTAAAAATCTTTTACAATTAGTTTTCTTATTACTTTTTGCAAATATCCTCCTCAACTTATTGCCATTTTTTAAATAATTTCTTTTTTGGCCTCGATTAAGACCATTTTAAAAAGGTGAAAAAAAAAAAAAAGGATTTTTAAAAAGTGTAACATACCATGTCATATTTCTTCTTTTAAACAATTCTAGAGCCATTTTTTAAGAAACTATTTTCTTTTTACTTTTTTAGAAATGGCTTTATTAACATTAATATTTTTAATAATAACTGTAATTTTTATTGAAAATATTTTTAAATGTATTTTTTTATTTTATCTTTTTTATATTATTTTTATGAAAAGAAAATATATTTTTTTGTATTTTTTATTTTTGATGAATTGAATTTTTAAATAATTTTAGATCAGAAACAGCCTGAAATTTTCTTTTGTTTAAATTTTTTACTTGTTTTTATTAAGTATAGCCAAATAGAATATTTGATCAAACTTTTGAGGATTACAAAATAAAAGAAAATCTCTTCAAGAAAAGAACAGTTCTAATTATTTCAATATTACTCATTGGTAACATTTTTTTTTGAAATGTTTCAAGAAAATGTAAATTAGGTAAATAATAATTAAAGTAGGGAAAAAAATACGGGACATAAAAATAATACGGGATAAGATTTTTAATTGTGAATATTAATAAAATTGTTGTGTAATTTCATTTATTTCCAATCAAATCCTTTTTATAAATAACTATTTTTTTTTAATGAGATTAGTAGTAAAGATACCTCATGTTCATTAATTAGGGTTTCTCTAGAATACTCATGTAATTGTTTGATAGCCTAAGTAGATGTATCTTTTTTTTTTTTTTTTGAAAAAAAAAACAATAGAGTTTTATAGAGGTTTATACGAGTTTGGAAAATGATAATTTTTATTATTGTTTTTTGATTGATTGAATGGTGTTTTGAACAAGTGGGATTTCATTAATCATCATCCTAATAAGTGGATGAGTTATAATTTTAAAAGTTTGATTCTTAAATAAAGATTTGGTTATAAATAAATGAAATTACAATACAATTTTATTAATGTTAACAATTAAAATTATTGTCTGGGTTTATTTTCATTTCTGGTATTTTTTTCACTACTTTAATACACCTTTTCCTAGAATTTGATAAATTCTTCCTTCAAAATATTTATTTTTTAAACTGTTAAAACTTGAAAAACTTTTTTAAGGGTAAAGTAACTAAAACAAATATTTTTGAAAATTTAAATCAAATTCAAAAAAAATTTACCCCATCTCGAAACTGAAAAAAAAAAAAGTAAAAATCTTATTACATCATCACCTTATTCACTTTCAATGAAATTTTATGAAATTAATTTAGGTTTTTCAATACTTATGCCATTTTCTCATATTTAGAAGTTCAAAATCCAACATATTTCCAAATAATTTCGAATAAAATATTTTAATCAAAGAAGAAAAAATCTTATTGTCCTCTATATTTTTATAAAATATAATAGAAAATTACAATCAATAACTTTTGGAATAACCTAGTTTTAAAAATATACCAAATTTTGAAAAAAATTAAAATAATTATTTTAAACTTGAAAAAAATAGATTTATTTATTAAACCCAGAATGTTCAAATTCATTTTTTCTTTTCTTTTTTAATTAATAAAATATCATAAAAACAGCTAAAGGACCAAATTAAAAATTCCTCCAAAATACTTTACAAAAAAGAAGAAATTTAACTACAATCTAAAGAAATACTTAATAATTGGATTGTATTTAAATAATGACCAATATCACCCTGTTATTTGAGTGTAATGAATACTTTGTTTTACAATTATCAATGGATTTAACTTTTATTTCACAAATTTTAAATATTTCTAAACAAATAAAAAGAATGATAATTAATAATTATAACAAAAAAAATAATAAATTTAATCAAACTTTTTTATTAATAACAGTTCGTTATTTGTAATCTGAATATTTTTGTTGTAAAATATTACTTAATCCTTTAACAATAATATATTTAATTAATTAATGAAAAGTAAATGAATTATAATTTTATCTACTATTCAAAGATTTATTATTTAATTTCGGTTTCCTGCATTATTCAAACAATATTAATTTTTCAATGCTACTTATTGATATAAACTAAATTTCAATCCAAAATTTCTCTTTTTTTAGAAAAATAAATTTAGTTATAATACTTCTAATGACAGTTTGTATTTTAGACACTCTCTGAATATGAAGTTAAAAATTTAGTCACTTCAAAAGTCTATCATTAACAAATTTAATTATTCTTTCATTTAACCCTTAACAATAAAATCCAATTCTAAATTTTTTCGAACATACTTTAATTCAATTTTTTTTACAAAAAAATTTTTTTTCTTTAATAAATTCTGGAAGAAATACCAAATATGAATCATCCACTTCTTGAAAATTTAACAATTGTTTATAAATTAAAATACTCACAAAATAAAAAGTAAATAATTATCATTACTAATAAAGTCTGTTAGGTCACTAAAGTTGGGGAGACTTTATAAAAAAATTTATTGATAAATTTGTTTAAATTGATTTAAAAATAATGATTTGATCAAATGGCTTGATACTATCAACTAATTTTATTTGAGTTTTTCCTTTTAAAAAAATCCAACTTTAACTATATATCAATCATTTGAAAAAATTACTGATTGACTGAAAAAGATTTAATAGTTCTGAAAAAGAAAATGATAAAAAAAAGGAACATTTGTGATTTTCAGATATTTTTTTAACAAAACAATATTTTTTCCTATTTGAATGAAATAATATTATTAGAATTCTTTAAACTAGTTTAATTGTCTCCAATGTTTGACAATTTTAGTTTGGTAAAAACAAAATTTATAACATCCACAACCTAACATATAAACCGAATAGAAATTAGAGAAAATTCTCTTCCATATATCTGGGTTCTAAAAATTGTTTGTAAAGGAATTTCTCTCAAAAGTTATGATTGTCAATCCTTCTTTTTCATTTTTTGATAAGGTGTTTAGACTTTTTTTTAGAAAATACCCTATTATTTTCTTCAGAAACACATTTACTAAAATTCTTTATTTTTTAAAAGCCACATAATCTTTCTAAAAGACACTAAACACAAAAAATTGAATTACAAGTGTAGTCGTTAAATACATTTAATTAAAAGGAGAACCACTACTACGTATATCTCATGACTTTTTATACCCTTTCACTTTTATAACCCATCCCCCCTTAAAAAGTATTTGAAAAGTTTTGTGAATTGGTTGAAGGTTTGAAAAGGCAGAAAGATTGATAAAAGTTCAGAGATTTTTTATCGTGACCAACAATACTAATTCATTTTTTTTAAAAATAGTCTGATTTCAATTTGTTTCTTTTTTAATGAGCCAAGAAATAATCCAATTACACAACAACCAAATTCAAAAAAAAATTATTAAAGAAGGAAACGGAGAGTTTCCTACAAAATTGTCCACTGTAGTAATCAAGTACGAAGCAACAACTTTAGATGGAAAGCTATTTGATTCAACAAGATTTCGAAAGGGAAACTTTAAATTTCAAGTCGGATTTCATCGTGTCATCGAAGGTTTGGAGATTGGAATCTTAACAATGAAACAAAATGAAATTTCAATTTTTACAATTGCCCCAGATTTAGCATACGTACATTCTTTTTTTTTTTCTTTTTTTTTTTCTCGTTTGTTGTTTTTTTTAACCTTTTCATTTTTACTCATAGAATTTGGCTTTGTTATCAAGAGAAAACAAAGTAACTTTTTTTGTCGATCCTCTTGGTTCAATTTATTTACCAAGTCTAAAGCCAACCCATTTGATGAAATACTAAATAAATGGATGTACCTTATTTCATTTTTTTGGAGTAACTTTTTTAAATTTTCTGAAAATCAGCCTTGTTTCAATTACTTGCAAAGAAAGAATCGATCTTTTTTTAAAGGGCGCTCAAATTTTAATTTGTCTTTTTTGTTCAACACCTTTTACAACGATTATTTGAAACAGATTGCTGTTTTGTGAATGGAAATTTTTATTAATGCTTCCTATTTCAATTTTCAAAGAAGTGAGAAATGAACGAAAGACAAAAATGAAATTACAACCAAAATTAACATTGAAAACAAAAAGAAAAAAAAAAAAACGAATAAAGCAAATAAAAGTCAAATTTTGTCTAGTAGCATATGTTGGAACAGATCTATTTTTTGAAAAGTACGATTACAAACTGTGAAGAAATTATTTCAACAGAATTTCGTTTTACCTTTCTGGAAAAAAATTGTCAATTGAGAAAATTTCCCAAATTGGTTTTAATTGAAAAATGAAATAAGGAAAATTTTTCATTTATTTTTTTATTTGTTTTTCGCTGATCAATGAAGATCTCTGAAATTGAAATTCCTCAGACTAAAATAATACCTATTGTTAAAATCTTAAATTCAATTTTAAATGAATAGGGAAATCATAGCATCAAAAAATCCGAAACAATTCACTTTTACGAAGATTTACTATTAAAATCTCAAATTTGGGTAAATTGGATATGCTTAGATTTTGGCTTTATATTATTTTTTGAATTCTATTTTGATTCTAATAATCAATATTTTTTTTTGATTTGGTTTTTGTTTTAAAATGAACAAAAAAAATAAGTTAAAAAATCTTGAAAAATGAGAAAATTTACTACTGTTTTTACAATTAAAACCGATTTGACAATTTTTTTCCAGAATTGTTATTTGCACCCCCTCTCCATTTCCATTTGATATAAAAAATGAAAATCAAATTAGTGTTTAATTCTTTAAGAAACAGCTATTTTGGATTTATATTCAGTCTTTTCCCTTTTATGTGAAAATTTCTCTGAATTTCAAAAAAATAAAATTTTGTTCATACCATATTGCAAATTTTGATATGAGAATAAGAACTTTGGTTGTATCATTGTAAAAATAAAAAATTTATGATCAAACAACAAAAATTATATTTCAAGGTCTTCATGAAAACTCAAAGAAGGTACCTTGCTAAGAAACCCTCCCAAATAAAATAAAAAAAAAATACTCCTTATTCGATGAAAAACAACAAAATTAAATATTCTTTCCCAACTAAAATCATAATATAAACTATATTCCAAAAATTTGGACACAGTTTAAATAGTGGAAAGAACATCAATACCGCGCTTTAAATTCAATTTGGAAAGAATTTTGATTTTACAAACTATTTCATTTTTTGTCTATTTTGTTTTCTTTTCATTTCCTTTTTTGTAGTTATGTAATCTGTTTCGTTAGATCTGGTATTTTTTTTCAATGGTTGATAGAAGGCTAATGTTGAGTTTTTTAAATTGAAAAATAACATACAATTGTTGATGGTATCTTAACATTTGATCGATCAACAATTGTTGGTGAAATTTCAACAAATTTACCAATACATTTTTTGTTCTGCTCGTTTCATTATTTTGGACACACCTGCTTTTATTTTTGAGTTTTATATTTTTTTTTTTTTTATTTGGATTAAAACGATTACTTATAAAAAAATTAATATTGGGTAACTTAAATGTTGTTTTATATTAGGTTTGGAAAAATACAATAAATTGGTTTTTTTTTTGCTTATTTTTGATTTTGGGTGTGTCCAAATTTTTGGAATGGGATTTAGTATCATTATAAAATCGAAGAAAACCTTTAAAATATAAAAAAAAAACACTCAACTAGATATTTAAAACTCATTAAAACAAAACAATAAAAAATAAAATTAAATATTTTTAAAAATTGATCTGCACATTTTATTTGAAATGAGAAATCTCATTTTGTAAATTGTAAAGAAAAAAAATTTATTAAATCAATAAAAACCATTGAACAAAGTGAATTGGGAAAAAGTTCTTTACACTTTATTGATAACTGTTTACACATCAAACTTTTGATCTTTAGGGTCTCATTTTCAATATAAAGCCACAATTAATCTGATTCTTTTGTTGGAATTGTTTTTTTCAATGTTTTCTTTTTTCTTTGTTCCATACATCAATCCAATAATGGTCTTTCTTAATTCCTATATCTAGTTCATTGAAAATCAAACTTAAACTATTTCCATTTTTATACTGACAAATTATTTCCAAATTGCTTTCTTCTTATCTTGTTTTTTTCATTTTCCAACTGTTCAATATCCATAAATAAAAAAACAAAAAATGAATAATTTAAATGAAAATCAACAATAAGTAATTATCTGATTAACAATTGAATTCAATAATATTGATGATTTGGGAGGTGTGTACTTTTGTTTGGAAAAGATTTTATTATCGCGATTTTTTACTATATCGCAATTTGATAAAGATAATCGCACTTTTTGAAACTTTATAGTAACTTAACAAAGATCTAGTAAAATCTTCTAATATTGTTAGACTTTTAGTTAAAGAATAACAAAAAAGACTACAATGGACAAAAAACACTTATGTACCAGAGCATAAAACCCGTGTTTCAAATTAAACCTGTGCTTTTTTTTTTTTTTTTCTTGTTTCAATGTAACATCTAAATCACTTCCCAAGAGTATACCCTAAGTCAAATTAATTTTGAAAATAAACTCATTGATGTTTTAAGTAAATTTTAAATTATAAATAATTATAAACAATTTGTTAAAAAAAATTTTTCAAAATTTAAAAATCTTTTGTGTATTTTTTTTTACATTTTTTGAAAACGAGAAAAGTACTTTTTTCAAACTTTAAAGAAGAAAAATTTTTTTAATTGATAGATCTGAATTTCATTGATAAATTTTTGTTAAACATCCATCAAAATTTAGATTTGTTTAATCACCAACACTTCTATTAGTTTTGTTGGGTGATATTTGTATTGAAATATTTATAATTACAAATACTAAGAAAATACATTATTTTTTTTCAAAAGCAATGGACATTTATGCGAGAAGATGCCAGTTTTGAACCAGACCTATTTTCGATAAAAACAACCATTTAATCCACATTTTAACTCGAATTGCTGTTTTTAAAGCAAAAAAAAACAAAATTAGACAAAAGTCAAGAAAAAATTCGAACGAAAAGGTCAATTCAACAATTTTATCCTTTTACAAAAGAAATTTCATTTTTGATTTCATAAGTTTAAAGGAATATTTCCATAAATTTTAAACAAAATTATAATAAAATAAAATTACGTGTGGAGTACCACAAAATTTTCACAAAAAGTTATTTTAAATATAATAAAAAATTCTTTAAAATTGAAACAAAAAAAGTATTATTTTGTTGTTACCTTTAGTTTATTTAGGAAATTGCATTTTTGTTGTAATTTTTTTTTGAATTTAACAATTCTTCATGAAGTTGAAGATGGATCTCTTGAGTTTAGTTTCAAAAACACTTTGGTTGAAAATTCCAACAACAAAAACAATGTAAATTAAGATCTTTCATTTGTTTTTTTGAATTGGTCATATTTAAATTAAAAAAAAAATGGTTTTAAAAAGAGATAGTTTTGGACTGATAAGACACAATTCTATTGGATTATGGAGTGTCTTGTTGATTAAGATTTTTGTGGGAATTGGTCAATACTTTCCAAAATAAAAGTAAAAATATAAAAAATCATTTTCAAGAATTAACTTAATTACTAATAAAAATAATTGGTTACTTTTTTTCGTTTTATATTGTGAAACAGGTGAAATTTGGGATTTCAAAAAATAGACTCAAATTAATAAATTGTTTAAATGATGTAAACTCCTCAATTTCATCAGCTCAAACACAAATTACAAAAAAAAAAACAAAATTTAAAGATTTCAACTAGATTTCATTTTATTTTTAAAAAATACTAGTCTCTTTATTAAAACTTTGATTTCTCAGATATTTTTTTCTTATAAAAATATATATCCATAAAAATACACCCATTTCTAATTTAAATAAATTCATTAAAATAAAATTTACCCTTTATATATCTTTATAACTATTTTCATTTTAGTAATACTTTTGAAATTATTAAAAACTTTTTTCCAAATTAGAAAATCAAAATCCAAAATATTTTTTTTCAAAATAAACTCAATTTAATAAAAGTGATTTATTGTAAAAATAAAATAAAAAAAAAAAAAAAGCAAAATAAATTGAATTACAAAAAAACTGTTTATCTAATGCCAACCCTTTTTAAAGGGTATATCATATTTTAATTTATTTTTATTTAATATTGTAAAATTTTTTGGAAAGTATTCGAGCAAGAAATACAATTGTTACAGTGATAAGATAAATTATTGATATGTCTAGTTAAAGTTCAAATGAAAATGATGGAAAATAAATAATATACTCAATTTTTGTCTGAATGATACGATAAAACTTTTATTAGTTATTTATTTTACAAACAAAGAATTCACTGTATAAACAATATAAACACTTTTTATATTTTTACAAAAGATTGGTTTCAATAAATTCCGTTTTTTCTTTTTTTGTTTGTTTTTCCTTCATCATTTTTTTTTTGTTTAATTAAGAAATATGTTTTTAATATCATTTCAAAAATCTTATTATATTTATACATATACATATATCTATATACATTTCAAACATTTTTTTTTTTATAATTGAAAATTTTTTCAAGGGTGCTGAACACGTTGGTACAGTAGTTGAGCCAAATACAACTGTAGTTTTTGAAATTGAGCTGTTATCAATTGACAAGACCAATGATTTAGAGAGTAAATTTAATCTATTAAATGATACTAAATCCGAAGGAAACACATTATTTAAAGAAGGTCAGTATGATCCTGCAATTGTAAAATATGAAAAATGTTTAGAACTGATGAAATTATTTCCACGAACGGTTTTAACTGAAGAAGAAAAAGAAAAAATATTTGAGGCAAAGAAAACAAATTTGTCTAATATTTCAATGGCATTAATTAAATTAAAAAAATATCAAATTTCTTTAAAATATTGCGAAGAAGTTTTAAAAACAGATCCAGAAAATGAAAAGGCAATTTATCGAAAGGGGATATGTATTGGCGAAGAAGGGGATTTTAAAAAGGCAATAGAAATCCTTACAAATGCTTATAATCTGAATCCAAAAAATAATTCATTTAAAATAAAAATAAAATACTTTCAAAACCGTATAAAAAAGGATCAAGAAAGAAGAAAACAAATGCAAAAAAATTTATTAAAAAAAAAATAATCTTGATTATTATTTTTAATTTTTAATAATTAAAAAATATTACATTTTTTGCAAAATTTATAATATTATTTGATTATTATCCTAATAATTTTTATCAGATTCAAATTTTAAAAGATCACTCTATAACAATCGATAAGTTTTAATAAATAATAACACTTTATTTCGAAATTTTCTCATTGTTTTATAACGAAAAATCATTTCTAAATAATTTCCATATTATCAAAATAATTGGAAAATTTTCATTTCGGTTGCGAATCATTTCCACAAAAAGTATTTTTCAATAAAAATGAATGAAATAACCAAGAAAAAAATAAGAAATTCGACAAAATATGAAAAAAAAAAAAAAATGAACAATATTTAATTTTTTTAAGGTTTATTTCATATTCTTTATAATTTTAGAGAACTTTTACTCGTAATTTTACTAAAATCACCTAAGAAAATTTTAATATCAAAAGACTTTTCAAATTATTTAAAAAAGAATTAAATCACGACTTTTTTTTATTTTTAAGAACTTTAATCTTTTCCCTAATTCAAATAAAAAATCAATATTACCAATTGTTCCCTTAATCACTAATTCATAAATCATCTCTGTGTTGAGAATTAGCATTTTATGAGAAATAAAATAAAGTACACCACTTGCAAGATAATTAAACTTTTGTTTAAAAAGAAAAGCATTTACACTTTGGTTTGTCTTAACAGATAAAATATTGATTGAAGTTGTTTAATTAACAGTCTTATATTAATAAATTAGGTTTTTTGAATATTTTACAATCTTGGTATCTTTTTCTGTTTCCCATTCTTTCATTCATTTAGTTTATTTGAGAATATTGCTTGATTGTTGAATTTTCTAAAAGTCGGAATTCAATAAAAAATATTTAAAAAATGTAAAATTTAAAGTTTTTTATGGAAGTGTTTATAATACCTTTTTAACTTTTAGAACAAAGAAGTCAATTTTTCAAACTGAGCACATAACTTTTTCGGGTTTTTTAAGGTAACAACATTATTTCTGAAAAGGTAAATTGAAATATCCTTGATTAATTTTAAAAATAGCAACAAAATAAGAACAAAGAAAATTTTGATAAAGACTCTTTAGTGCATTCAAATTTATTTTTAAAATAAGGAATAGAGAAATTATTTGAAAATTGTGACAATTGCACTGAATGTCAATTTTGTTTAAAAATAGTACTTTGTAAACAATTAGTTTTACTTATTAGTTATTCTCAAAAACATTAAAAAGGGATTAGATTAGAAAAATAATTAAAGCTCATTCTAATAGTAATATTATCGAGTTACTAACATTTTACTAAATATAAAAAATGATTTTACTTTTTTGTTTTATATATTGAATCGACCTCGATTAAAAAGTTGCTGTTTATTTTTCCTCTATTTGGAATTAATTTGGTATATTTATAAAGAGAAGAATGGTTGTGTGAGTTTCTTCTCTTTAAAGTTCTGATCATTAAAATATGGAAAGTTTTTTTTTACCTCAAAATGTTCTTCTGTAGCTTACAATTTTTAGTGTTTCTTCATTAGGTAATATATCCTCTTATCTTGGAACTATCTCAAAACTAAAGAAATATTTAAAGAGGTGTGTTGTTATAGCTGTTGTTGGGTGTGAGTTTTGGAGATTATTTGTATTGCCTCTCTTTGAAAATTTCGTTTCTTTTGATTTTTTTATTTGTCAAAAATTACTTTAATTTTTAAATCGTTTTTAATTTGACAAATAAATTTAAAAATTGAATTTTAGTCATATAAAATACTCAAAATGAATTCTACCTTGATGAAATTGACTTAGTATATAAAAAAGAATTATTCCAGATCTCTAATAATACACTATTATTCGATATTTTTGTAGATTGTAGAATGGGATTATTTTTACAATAAAACCCCTTTATTAAATATTTTGAAGAGCTGATAGATCTTACATTTTTCTTCTTTTAATTCGAGTAGTATTTGAGATAATAAAATTAATTATAGAATTATATTAAAATTAGTTCATTATTAAAGAATTGATAAAAAAATCGAGGTCGATTCATTGAATTTTGTAAACGAATTTTTAGTGATCGAGATATTTCAATATTTTAACATGACTTGGTTAGGTTATAAATTTTGGTAAATTAATTTAATATCTTATCTGAAGCTAAGTGTTGAAAAAAAAGAAGAAGAAGTTAACTTGAATCTTTGTTTATATCGAAAACAATTTTTTTTTGGAAATCTTAAAGGGGAAAATAAATGAAACTAGATATATTAAAAGTGTAGTTTTTATGAGATAGGATTGGTTTTTTAAATTGATAAAAAAGTTAAAAAAAAAAAAAAATAAATTTTCTTCAAGAATGATCAAAATCAATTAAACACTTTTGTTTTAAAAAAAAAACGAAACAAAATAAAATCATCTTTAAAATGTTAGAATTTTATTTTAAAATTGTAATTTTTCCTGATCATAAAAAAAACTTTTAAACTTATCATCTATTAACGCATGTGGACTTACACATGTATTAACGGAGAGATATAAGAAGGGATGGTGTTTCATTTAACCTTGATTTGTGAGATAGGTGCTTTCATTTTCAAAGCTCTTTGTAATTCAGGAAGAGATCTGTATTGAAATTTATTTTCTATTCTTTTTTTTCCAATTAAAGATAAAATATAATATTGTTCTTGTAATTAAACTGCGATCAGCTTTTTTCACTGTTAAAAGCGTGACGGATGAATCACTTGCCGCTCTGCACACTGCACCTTCTGACCATTTGATTTGAAATAATCTTAGGTCTTTGGGATATTTCAAAATTACAATATCCTTTTTGAAAGGGATTTTTTTTAAAATTTTATTTTTGTGACCGATTTTTAAATGGTTTTTTGTCAGCATCAAATAACCAGAAAGAAGTGGATATTTTTTACTACTTACGATCACAATTAAAAAATTTACACCGCCCTGAGTATAATACCCGTCCAATATTTTTTTTGGGTTGCCTCTCATATTAATCAATTTTGAGCCAGACATTAATTTTTTGAATTTCTCATTCGGTGGCACTAATGGCGGCAGGATATGCTTAGATAAATCGATCATTTGGGTATCATTATTCAGATTGATTTTTGGGTTCTTCCCAATGTTTTTTTCTTGGATAAAGCAGATAAAGGCAATTAAAACTAGAACTGCTTCGTCCACGGTCTTGAATTTTAATTGGAATTGCTTATGTTCCTTTTTTTTATGAATCTCAAAGCAAATAATCTGTGAATTTGTCTTGTGAATAGAAAGCATGATTTCGTTTGATAATTTTGTATTAAACAATTTGTTTTTAACATTGCTATATTTTAAAATTAGTTTTTTTTTGACAAAGTGTATGTTGCCTTCCCGAAAGGTCTTGCTTTTGTAATCATTTAATTTGCATTGGAAACTGGCCTCCCCGTTCATAATATAATCCCTGCCATCTCGAAAGCATTTTTCAACATAGGTCTCATACGCCCTGGCGATTTTCTTTTGTGGGAATTTCCTCAAAACCTCATTTTTTTGATGATCTTCCCACCCGTTCAGGGTGTTCAGTATGTAGAAGACAATATATATGTATGCATGAATCTTAGGGTGCTTATGTTTTTTGACAAAGAGTTCAACTAATTCTTTGTATAAATATTCATTGTTGGGGGTGGTGTAGCCTACCATTTCAAATATATGCTCGCCCTTTTGAATATATTTTTTTTTCTTTTTGAATTTGATATTGGCTTCAGAAGAAGAGTGAGAAAAAGAGTCGCTTTCATTGCTTGATTTAGAATTTGTTTCAGAATTTGATCTAGAATTAGATTTCGAATTGGAATTGGAATTGGAATTCGATTTCGAATGGGAATGAGAATTTGAATTGGATTTAGAATTTGATCCAGAATAAGAATTAGAATTGGAATTGGAATTGGAAGAAGAGTTAGAAGAAGAGTTGCTTTCATTGCTTGATTTAGAATTTGTTTCAGAATTTGATCCAGAATAAGAGTTGTAATTGGAATTAGAATTAGAGTTAGAATTAGAATTCGAATTAGAATGGGAGCGAGAATTTGAGTTTGATTCAGAATTTGAATTGCCTAAATTTTTTGGATTCTTTTTTTTTTTATCTTTTGTTGTTTCTCCCTTTTCTTTTCCTTCGACATTTTTTGGATCAGCATTTTTGTTCTCTGGTTTGGAGCTTGTTCTTTTTACCCAATTCTCTTCATTCTCTAATTCATCGAGTAGATCATCCAAGGATCCGTGACTTGAGCTTAAGTTGACGCGTCCACTTACACTTCCACTTACACTTCCACTTTCTGTTGAATCAGATTCTTTTATTGTTGAAAACTTTTTTGTTATTTTCTCATTCCTTTTCTTTTCGTCATACCAAAACATATTTTTTAGAATTTTTACATTTTCCCTTTTAGTATTGCCTGAGTGATCGTTTTTTTCTTTTTCGTTTTCTTTGTCATTTTTTTCAGAAGGATCTTCCATCCACTCACAAATAGAGTCTTCAGGTGAGATGTAAAAGGTTCGAAATTTGCGTGAATTGTCTTTTTGGACACCATTTTTTTCAAAGTTGTCCTTTAAAAATAAGATCGAATGTATGAATTGTTCGTGCACATCTCTTGTGTTGTTATCAGCATTGAAAATTTCTTCTTTTGGGAATTTCTTAATTTTCTTGTAGCCCAAGATTTGTAAACTGGTAAGGTACTCTTCGAGATTTTTCATCTTTTGATTTGAATGGGCTTGTGTTGTAATAACTTTGTTTTTTTCACACGGCAAGATTAAATTGAGAATGTTTAACAAATGTGTACAATCATTTGAGAAAGCAGACTTTTCTTTTAATTCTTCAGAGTGAAGAAGGTTTTTCATCCATTTGAAACAGAGCTTTTTGTCGGAAAGATTCGAAGCTTTTAAATGCTTGTGAAGACGAAGCAGAGCCGAGTGTTGCTCTGGATCATATTTTTTTATTTTTCTTGTATTTTGGGGAACGATGAACATAAGAGAAGAAAGAAATCTCTTAAATTACAAAAATGGTTAAAAATAAAATATTTGTTTTTTCTCAAAATTTGAAATCACTAAAAAGAGAAATCATTTTTGTTCTGAATTTCATTTAACGGAATTTGTATTTTGATATTGTTCAAGATTTAAAGGCAAAACAGATGAGTTTTGAATCTAAGACTGATAAAATCAGGTTAATATAATTAACAATTTATCCCCAATCCCATTACACGATTTGGAGTTTAAATGTGAATTCTATTGTTCACTTCGGTAATCTTTTTCAATTCTTAAAAATCTGTCATTTAGGACTTTGATTTGATACAAGTGGAAACCAAAATATTATTAGAAAACAATAAACAGAGATCCCAAATTCTAGCCTAATTCTCTGAAAATATAAGAATGAAAAAAGAAATGGAAAATTTAGTGGAAATTTTGAACTTTTTTTTCTTCAAATACTAGTACATAAGCTTTGTTTAATCCTAAAAGTGTTATTTTGAATTGTTTTTGTCAATATTTTTAGATTCGTTCAAGAAATTATTCAGAAAACATTAAGTATTGAAATAACAATTTCCAGTTCTTTGTACAAGAAAATAAGAGGAAATCCAAAAAAAAAAATTGTCAAGACTGAAAAATCTATTGGAGTCATGGGTAACCTTTAAATAAGTTTCTTGTTATTTTATTCTGTTGAATTCATTTGAGATTTACACTTTAAATTTCCATTTTATGGAATATAGCACTCGCGGTGGAAAAAGAATTGTCATATGTAGAATGTTGGGTTTATTTAATTTTATTTCGAAGTTAACCAATCTGTAACTTATTATAAATTATACTGCTTGTTTAAAAAGTATATTTTTTTCAAAAAAATTTCCGAAATAAGTATTTGATAAGGAAAACACAAATCGGTACTGAGACTTCGGATATTAGGCCGGGTTTTAAAATTTAAATTCTGAGAATTTTTTTTTATTTTACATATATTCCACTTTTTAATAATAATCAAAAAGTTAGCTTGTGAAATAAAGTTAATTGTTGAAAAGAGTCATTAACATCTTCTGGTTGTGTAGATGGGAATTGTGAAATAAGAATATACAGATTAATTTTCCAAGATAATATAATTGATTTTTTGTTTTCAAAAAAATTCAGAGAGATCCAAAATTTTTTAGTTTATATAATTTTTTTTTTTTTTTTTTTTTTTTGTATGTGTTAAAAAGGGTGATTCTGAAATTTTTTGGTTTATTTGAATTAAAATTTTTATTTTGAAAAAATCTAATTGTCAAAAAACCATTTCTTTTTTTTTAATTTTATTATTTAAGGGTTGGGATATAATAAAATTTGAATATTTTTGTTTGAAAATCTATCAAAATTTATTTAGAATTATTTATTCTCGTTAAACAATATGTGTAATATTATTGCACATGTGATACCTTTACTTTAAAAAATTAATAAAATAATAAGATAATTTCGAAAGAAATACAAGTAAAAGAGAAAGTTAATCAAGAAATAAAATAGAGTAAAAATAAAATAAAAAAAGTAAAAATTAAAAATATTTTATTGTTGTTTTTATGTAGAATAAGTTTTTGGTTTTTATGGTGTAGTTAAAATTTTCTGGATCAACATCATAATTAATTTTATTAAGATGTCTAAATATTTGACAAACTGTACTTCAAAAGAAATATGTAATTTTATTAATTTAGAAATTAAAGCCTTAAAAATAAGTTTATATTAATTTTATGCCTTAGCACCCCCAGGATTGTACTAAATTTCACCAAGCTATAAAGAAAAGAATCAAAATGATATTGTTGTACTAATATATTTATTTTCTTATTTATTTTTAATCCAGTTTTGGATAATAATAAAAAGTCAAAACAGTTCAAAGATAAAGTGGTTATGTTTTTTTTGTTTTTTTTTTTGAAAAATATAATAATAATTCATTTTTACATTTTTTCAAGAATTTGTTTTTTTTTTTACTTTATCTTTTAAATATGAAATTTTTTAAAAATAATAGTGATTCAGCACTAAATTCTTTGATTTATGAATACTATAAATCAAAAAACGATATTAATTTTATGATATTAAATAAATAAATTATTGAGAAATTTTCATTTTGTTTTTGATAAAATTTTAATAAATATTAAATCAAGAGAAAAATGAAATCCAATTATTTGGGTCAAAATTTAAAGTTAATATGAATTATTTATAAAAACTTACATTTAAACAATAGAAAATAATTGAAAAAAATAAAAAAAAATTTTAAAAAAATTACATTTATTACATTGGCATTAAATATATAAAAAACATTTTTCACATATAAAATGATCAGCCCTAAATTTGAAAAAAAAATAAAATAAAATAATAAATTTTCAATATAATTCAGGGGTATATTATTAAATTTCAAATTTGGTCAAATTTCAAAATGGGTCAAACTGAAATTTTTCATATTTTTGAAGAGTTTCTTGATTATTATCATTGGTGCCAAAGTTTTTAATGTTTTTTTATAGTCGTGGGGGGGGGGGAGCAAAACGATTATTTTGCGATTGGGGGTATTTTATTACTAAATTGAAGAAAATCCAAAATTTTGAAATTATCAATAATAAATATTTTTATAAATTTGTACGAAATCCAATTTTAACCACCAAAGTCAAGTGTACAATTTTTTTCCCCTTAAAACAAGTTTCAAAATTCTTATTAGTCAGTTAATAATTTTTTTTTCAAAATCCTTCCCAAAATTTTCTAGTATACCATTCAAACACCTAAAAACCTACACTCGCTTACTCTAGCATACTCTAACCTACCCTAACATACCTTAACATACCTTAACCTACCCGTAAAATGTTTTTAAATATCTACAGTCAATATATTTCAATGGAATTAACTTTTTTGAAAAAAAAGAGAATTTGACCAATTTTGAAATTTAATAATTTTCCCTAATTCAAAGGTAATAAAATAATATTCGTAAGTAAGTATTTTATTTTGAATTTTGTTATTGGAAAAACTTTGAATAATATAGTTATGAAATTTGAATTTTTCCTTTCTAAATTAATATAGATCTTGGAAAATAATTTTTGATATCTGGTCTCTTATTCAATAATATTGTTTGTTTTGTGTATTTTAGTGATACCCAAATTTATTAAAGTATTTGAAAAGTAATTGTTTTTTAATCTATTTTAAACTATTGGAAATGACTTAAATTTGAAAACAATTCTTGTTAAAAAATTTCCAAATTTTACAATGAAAAAAAAAATAATTTTTTTCATCAATTTTAATTTATATTTTTTTTATTTTTAAATTATTTAGAATGGAATATATTGATTGATGTTGATTTTTAATCATTATAAAATGCAATTTTTCGATTTTTTTGGTCAAAATATCTTGTATAATTAATAAATCGTTTCTTAACGTATTTTTAGGTGATACTGGGTTACAAAGGTCCACATAAAATTCCACTAAAGTATAATGTGTTTAAATCATTAAAAATTAGAAGTTTTTGATCTGTAGACAAACTTTTCAAAAAAAAATAAATAAAAAAAAATTTTTTTTTATTGACAAAATTTCTATCGAAAAATAATAAAAACCCAAGAATAAAAAAAAAATTACAAATGTTGAACAATTTTCTTAGTGTTATTTTTTTATTTTAGCTAAATATACAATTTTTAATTATAAATTTTTTTTCTAAGATAATTTTTTAAAAATTATATATCTTATAATACTTTAATAACAATTGAAATTAACAATATTATTTTGAGAAATTCCAAAATTGAAATCATTATTTCATAATTTTGTATATTTTTACTCTTTTTTTTTTTTTTTTCAATTTTTCTTTCCACCTAATTTATTTGAAATTACTTTTTTATGATCAGTTCGATATTCTCTTTGTTAAAATGTGTTATAATGGGGTTATTTATAAAGTAAAAATGATTCTAGAGAAATCATTTTGATTTCTATTGGAATTCTATCTGATCTTTAATCTTAATATTTGTTTAATAAATGTGAAATTTTTTGACTTCATTTTCATTTCCTTTTTCAAATAGATACCACAAATACCAACACACTTCGTTTGGGGGTCTGATTTGTAAAAGAAAAGTATGAAAATGGAAGTGAAAAATGTTTCTTATTTATTATTCAAATACCAAATGGGGGTCAAAATGGGCCTTGCTGACATTTTTTAACTTGTGCCCAAAAAATTTTTTTTTTTTATTCAATTTTTAAGAAAATCTATTGATTTATTAGGATTATTTTAGTCAGGTATCAACTATTTTATAATGTTTTATTAATCGGATTCTATCTAATCAAATCTTCAAAGGTCATTTATAAAAAATATTTGCTATTTGAAAAAAATGTCGAGATTCATTGGCTGTAACATTGTTTATATATATATATATATATATGTGTGTGTGTGTGTGTGTGTGTGTGTGTGTGTGTGTGTGTGTGTGTGTGTGTGTGTGTGTGTGTGTGTGTGTGTGTGTGTGTGTGTGTGTGTGTGTGTGTGTCCTTAGAAGTTCTGAATTTTTTGAATAAGAATTTATTTTCCAAATTTTCTAATTATTTTACCGAACTTAACTTTTTTTCGATTTTTCATTTGTTTTTTTGTTAAAGTTTCTAAAATCAAAGCTATTTTTCATAAAGTTAGACTCCCTTTAAAATGTTAATGGAAGTGGCTTGATGATTTTGTCTCATATTCTTATCAAAAAAATATTTTCAAATCTTTAGATCAGAAATCCTTTTTTTTAATTTTGAAAATTTTTGTTTTTTTTTTTTTTTAATGTTTTTTTTTTTTTTTTTTTTTTTCAAATTTTTAATTTTTTTTAGTAAAGATCATGTGAAAAAAAAAACTTCTTTGATTTATCCAATAAACCTTTATAAAATTTTGATTAGGTAATGTCTTTTAAAATTAAAATAATTATTCATAAAAAATATTCCTGTTAACTTTTTTTCAGTGAAAGTTCAGTAACAAAAAACCAATAATACCTATTTTAAAAATTATGATTCACTTTTTTTGTAGTTTTTGGTTTTATTTTTTTTTAATTTTTAATATCAGGATTTTATATATTTCGAATGATTTAAAAGTTAATTAAAAAACAGATTGAATTGGTTATTGTATTTGGATACAGTATATATATATATATATATATATATATATATATATATATATATATATTTCAATTTATTATTTCAGGTGAGTAAGAATTTTTGAAACGGTTTTTAGTTGTAAAATTGAGCCAGTGCTAAGAGATAGAAATTACAAATAAGTATTATTTTTACAGTCAGTTTCACTTTTAAGGCACAAACTTTCAAGGAAATTAAGGCACAATAAAAATCTCAAATTAAAGCACAGAATTCAAATTCTAGTAAAATTAAATTGTAAAAAAAAAAAATTCCAAATTTTGTGCCTTAATTTGAGATTTTTTTGTGCCTTAAATTTCATTGAAAGTTTGTGCCTTAAAAGTGAAACTGACTGTATCTAATTTAAGTGAATAAATTTGAATCTGTTGTATATTGTCCACAAAATCCTAATACATTCTGAAAATCTTCAAGAAGTGCAAATAATACTGTCAAATAATATTTTTATTAAAACAACTAGAAAAAATTTTTAATTGGGTTGGGAATAAATTGAAAAAAATAAAAAAAAAAAAAAAAAAGAATTAAACCAAGTATGAATCTTGTGAATCTTTTAATTATTGTGCATCTCCCAAAATTTTTAAATTAATTTCTTCTTCCGAGTGTTGGTATTGTCATGGGGAGAATAGAATTTATATTGTCAAGGAAAATATCAATTGCAATTTTTGTAATTGGTTTTTCTCAGAGGTAAAATATTTCTTTTATGTTCAGTGCCATTGTTTTAGAGTGTAAAAACATATATCTCAGAAATTTAAGATATCATAAATAAAAAAAAAAAATAATCTTTGTCAAAAAATAGACTAAAGACAAGTAACCTTAAAAAAAATCTTCAAGATAATTTGATAACAAACTTAAAAATAAAAAAAAAAAAAAATAGCATATTGAACTTTTCTAAAGAAAGATAAAAAATAATTGCTATAATATCAGATTTGCTTTTAAAATAACCATTTTAGAGAATGAATTATTGTATTCCTATTATTGTCCATTTTTACCTTTTTGATTTTCTTCAAAATTCATCATATTTCCAAATGAAAAAAACAAAAAAAATATTTCCATTGAAAGAAGAAAGAAATCAAATCTTTTGTAGAGGGTATAAATAAATATATCTAAATCAAAAAAATCATAGAATTTATGAATAACTCTTTATTAAAAACTATATTTTATTTCAAAACATAAAAATATTATTTCAAACTTGAAAACAATCTAATTTCTTTATCCAACAAAGGTTTCAAATCAGGTTTTTTCTATTAATTAAATAAAAAAATATCTGTAAAAAAAATTCAATCATTAAATACAAAATTCCCTCCAAAAAAACTTGTTTAAATCCCGGAAAATTCAAATTATAATCTAAAAGAATTCTTTTTTAACTTTGATTAGTATTGATCAATAACCAATAACACAATCTTAATTATCCCTGTCTATTGATAATAACCCAAATATTAAAAATTCAATATATTTTACTTTTATTTCTCAAAATTTCAAATACTTTCAAACTGATAAAATTAATTCTAATAATAATTATATATATATATATATATATATATATATAAAATGATACAAGAATTTATTTAAATAATAATAATTCAATCTTATTACTATTGGCAATTGAAAAAGAACATTACATAATCTTTTAAATTTCAAGAAATTTAATAAATTATTTGTAAATAAAAAAAAAGAACAATTAATTCAGATCATCAAGTATTCAATATTTTTTTTATTTTTCTTATATTTTCAAATATAAGATATAAGTTTCAATGAAATTTGTTGATTCAAACCATAAGAAGTTATTAAAAGAGAGATTTCATCAAAATAAAAATGTTTTTTGAAAAATTTTTTTTTATATTTTTCTGTTTTGATACAAAAATTTAAGCAAAAAAGATATCTCGATCTTTTGACTGAAAATATAATTTCATAAAAAATAAATTCATTTTTAAAAATGTTTAATTATTTTCTCTTGAGTTTGTACATCAAGTTTAATGGAATCGGGTTGAATCCTTCATAAAGAATTATTCTATTATCCTTTGGAAAAAAAAAATGTATATGTGTTATTAGCCCCTTAAATAGCATAATTTTGGGTTTTACTTGGTATAAAATGTGACTAAGGAGCACAGGAAAGTTAATTATTCAATGATTATAACTTTAAAAAAAACACTGATTTGAGTTGCAGATATTAGACGAATAACTCAAGAACAAATTTTCACTTCATTTTACATTTTTCTTTTTTACTAATAGCGTTTTCAAATAAGTGGTTGTAATTTTAGATCTTTTTATTGGTCAAAAGGAAAATGAAAATTAAGGACTACGTTTTTAGGTGAAAATAGTGAAATAATGTCTAAAATCACCCTTGGCTAAGTTATGTCATCCAAGTAATATTTGTCCAATAAGAATTTCTTTTCGAAAAAATCTGAAATTTTCACAATTTTTACCTTGTTAGATCATGCTAAATTTTGATTTTAATATTTTAGAATTTCCATTCCAACTTTCGGAACTCACACTATTTTCAAGAGCTGTTCTACATCTTTTTTAAATTTACTTTTACAAGTTTGAAATGTTCCGATATTTGAAATGCACTTGAAAATCCCCAAAAGCCATTTTTTGCAATTATTTTTTTTGTTATTTTCAATTTTCCTTTTCATTGAATAACAAAGAAAAATATTCTTCGTGAAAAGGTAAAGATAACAAAAAATGTTTTTTTTTTTTTTTTTGTCATCTTTCTTCTGTGTGAAAATTTTTTTTGAGAAACGAAAGTGAAATAACACAATTAATCAAACCCCCCAAGGGTGGGACCGTAGTCCTTAAGTTAAAAATTATAAAACCATTTATTTTGAAATCCAAAACAGATTTTAACCTTTTCTGTTTTGGGAGTACATTATTGAGATGATTCCAAAACTCGACACATCTTACAATTTTAAATTAAGAATTTTTCCAACACTAAGCATTAGATCATTTCCTATTTTTTACCATTTTTTGTTAAAAGTGGAAAAAATAATTCTTTTACAAACGATTTATCAATTGTTTGATAAAAGTCTACTAAATTTTATTTTTTTTTCACACCTAAAACCGTCTTTTTATTCTGGTTTCTGAAATTTCCATTCGTTTTCAAAAAAAATTTCATTTTGATTGTTACTCAAAAAAACTTTTTCATTTTCATTTTATGAGAAAGATTTACCTTTCGAACAATAAATGAATAACCATCAAAATATTATGTTAGTATGTACTCTGGCTTTAGTTGACAAAAATTAGGATTCATTTGCAATATCCCAATAAAATTTCAACAAAAAATAATAAAAAATTTTTTGGGGATTTTTGTCATTCACTTTTCTGAGTTGATCTAAATTGTTGAAAACAACCAAGTGAAATTATTTAAAAAAAGTCAAGAGGGATTAAAACCTAACTCAATTCATTTGATCGAATTTATTTAACCATTCTCAAAAATAAACAATGTGCAAAACAAGATTTCAGTCAAAACCAAAAGAAAATCAACCAAGAGTGTTGTTTCTTATTCGTTATAAAGTTGACTCTAAAATTATAAAAAAAAAATATAAAAAGTAAAAAAATATATTATATTTTCTCAGCATATTATTGCAAGTTTGAGAATAAAACAAACATAAAAGGATAAAATTCGAAGTTTTAAAACAAGTTTTTTGAACTGAAACTGTTTTTGACCATTTTTTTTTTCTTCTTTTTTTTTTTTACTTTTGTCTTTTTTTATTTTCCAAAAACATGTCAATTTCTTCATTTTTGCAAACACATAAAGAACTTGATAAAATCCAAAAAGAGTTTCAAACTTTGAAATCGTACAACTCAAGGTTCCAAACTCTTCTCAAGCTTCGGCCTGAAAGTTTTTCGGGGCTGTCTGCCGATCAGCTGGAAAAAACATGGATCAAAAGGCACACAAAAAAAATGTATCTCTATGGCCCACACAAGGTAAAAATCCAAAAGGATTGCATTTTAGACTTGGCGTTTCTGACTTCAAAGTCACGGAGAGCGATTGAAAGAGGTGTAAACACGTTTTTTAAAAAAAATTTCAATTTGCAAAACTGTTCATATTATTCAAGGGATTGGCTAACTTTTAAATTGACAAATTTGAAAGAGATTGAAAATCTAAAAAAGGAAAAACGAAAAAGGAAGCGAAAAGAAAAAGGAAAAGTAAAAGTAAAAGGAAGCCAAAAGGGAAAAGGAAGAGACGATAAAGTAAAGGAGAAAAGAAAATTCAAAAGAGATAAAGCAAGGAGAAAGAGAAGAAAAAGAAAATACCAACTTGAAACCAGTGATCTTGAAAATGAAAATCTCCTTGTGGATGAATTTCAATCCAATAACCCTTCTTCCAAAAATGACAAGAAACAAAAGAAAATCAAAATGAAAAGCCCTAACCGTACCCATGAACACAAGCGAAAGTGTAAGTTGGGACATTTCAGAAATAGATCTCGAAATGACGCATGTCATAAAAAACCAAAATTAAAATTAAAATCCGAATTGGCACCAAAAGTAAAACAGAAACTAAAATTAAAAAACCCAATTCTCATTGTAAAAGGGAAAAATACTCAAAGCAATGATTACAAAGATTTTAAAATAAAAAATTTCCTGAACCGAAAAGATCGAAAACTTTTGGATTCAAAGGAGAAAAAAATTAATAATGAAGACTTTGAAAAAAACGAAACAACACCTCTCGAAAAGGAAACCAATGGTTACTTTCAGACTAACAACCAAAATAAAAATCAAAATGAAAATCAAAATGAAAATGAATACGAACATGAGACTGAACCTGGTTATGAGCCTGGACACGAGCACGAGCATGAGCATGAGTACATGCATGGGCATGAACATGAAGAAAATCAATTTTTTAAATTAGAGGACAACAATCAAATCTTAGATTCTGAAAATTTTGATATTTATGCTTATGACGATTCAAACTCAGACCCAAGCTTTGAAGACATTTTTGGATTTAATTATGATGAAAACAAAAACGAAAATAAAACACTAATGAAACATAATAATAATATTGATCAGAGTTATATCATTGAAACAGAACAGGGCTTAAACGGGGGTGAACTTGCAGCAGATATCGAATTTGTCGATAATCATGAAGAAGATATTCTATTATCTGAAAAGTACTTGAAATTTTTAGATAACGATCTGTCTTTTGAAAAACAAATGAACGAGAAATTTGACATTTTTTTTCAAAATGACGAGAGTTTTCTTCTTTTAAATGAAACAAATGATGCATTGGAGTGCTAATGGATTATTTAATTTATTTTTATTATTATTTTTTATTTCTTATTTTTTTACAAAATAAATGTTATTATAATTATTGTTTGGTTTACTGTTGTGAAAAAAAAATTTGGGAAACATCAAAAAAGTTGGGTACATTTTTTTTAAAAAATTTTGAAATTTATTCGATGTCATTAAGTAAAAATAACCGAAGCCAACCAAACTTTGAAAAGTGAATCAGTATTCAAATGAAAACTAAAAACCATTTCATGAGCAACGTGTCGAAGATTAGTTTTTTATAATTTCAATTTCATCAAGATCTTACAAGTAGAATGCCTTAAAAAAAAAAAAACATTATTTTTGATTGTCAAAAGTGGTAAAAATAAGAAAAAATTACTTTTCTAGGGCAAGTAAGATCTTGTAACTTATGGCTTTTAGAAATAGTCATTGCTTTTTGATCAGAATTATTTTGATTACTTGGTAAAAAATCTCTTCTTATTAAAAAAACCAATTGTGAAAATTGACTAATTTTTGAATTTTCCTTTTTTAATAATAAATCAAAATAGAAATGTTTATCATGTACAAAATATTATATTCATAAATATTAATTATTTATTTCCTAAATCGAAAGATTTAAAATTCAACTTCAAAACATGTATATACTTATATGGAAAAGAAAATTCAAAATTAAAATAATAAAAAATAATTATAAATCTCTAATTTTTTGTAATATTTTGGAGTAAAACAAGGTTTTTGATTTATATAAAAATTGAAAGTTTTTTCCAGTTAAAGGGAACAATCTGAAGTGAATAAATTTCTAGTGTTTCAAAGGTTTAAATGGATTTGAGGAGAAAACAATTAATTTTGGAAATGGAAATAACAAACTTCTTTTTTCACAAACGTAATTTTTTTTGGATTTTTTTTTATAATATAATTATTTTGGAAATTGTTTTATTTATTAAAAGATCCTCCAATCATTAATTAACCACTTGGATTATTTTCCAAAAACGCTTACCGGCTTTAGAATCTTATTGGGAATGGTTTTACTATGGTTTTATCCTAGATAATTCTTAAAATTTTTTTTCAATTACTAAATCTTTCATTTTTTTTTTTTTTTTTATTTGATTAGGGAAAGGGGTAATTAAAAAACAATTAATCATATAAAAAAAAGAGAAGAAGACGAATAATTAATATACCATTAAAAAATAATAATATCATTTGTATGACCAGTTAAAAACTATCCACTGTTGTTAGGTTTTCCAGGATTTGAAAGAATTGAGTAAAATCAGCCATTATACTATATTCTTTCTAATTTTGAAAAATAGTCGTTAACTTTTTATTTATTTTTCGTATTATAATAAAGCTAGAGATTTGACTATACTCGGTCACACTTAAAGGCACTTGACATCATACCACAGAATTTACAAGAGGGGAAAAAACCATATAGAATGATTATCGATTACATATAGAAATTCTACAATCTGTCATCTATACTTGATTTTCCTGATATTAGATTTTTTATTTAAAAGAATAGAATAAAATATAAGATATTGCACAATTCCTTTAAATGGAATAAAAAAAACCTAGATACTACCTCTCGGACTGGGCACTATATACTCGAATTTATATATACACACCTTTTCAAAAATTGTGACTCACTTGAAATAATAAATTGAAAAATAATATTATCATCTAATATTAAAGAACATTTGATAATTAAATCTGATTTGTAATTCACTTTTAAGTCATTCTAAATCTCTAAAAACCTGATATTTTAAAAATTAAAAAAAAAATATACCCAAAAAATCTAAAAATAAGTGAAACACAATTTTAGGAATTAGTAATACCGATTTTTTATTTCTGTACTTTCACTGAAAAAAAGTTAACAACAAGATTTTTTATGAATAATTAAATTCTTTTTAAAATACATTACATAGACAAAATTTTCTTAGTAATTATTTGTCTTTTAGAAGATCTTTTTTTTTTCTATATTATCTTTTTCAATAAAAAAGTATAAAAAAAAAAAGTATAAAAAAAAAAAGTAAAAGAAAAAGATAAATTAGAAGAAAAAAAAAACAAAAGAAAAACAAAAATTTAAAAAAGCAAAATAAAAATTTACAAAATTAGAAAAAAAAAAGACAATAAAAAAATTTCAAAATATTTTACAGATTTTGATCCAAAAAGTAAAAAATATTTTTTTGAGAAGAATACTGGAATAAACTCTCAAAAGAACTTCTAACAACATTATCAAGTGAGTTAAAATTTTGAAATATAGTTTAAATATATATATATATATTACTATTTAAGTATTTTTTATTTTCAATTTTGTATTATTACTTTTTCTTTTTGACGTTAAGTTTTCTAATGAGAAGATTTTTGTTAAAAAAATACCCAAGTCAATCATTTTTTTTTGTATTGTACTTTAAACTTTTGATTTTTTTTTCAATTCATTTTTTTTTTTTTCTTCATACCCCCCCTTTTTTTTTTTTTTTTTAAAGTTATTCAAGTCGAAGAAATTAAAATTTTTTAAAATATAAATTTATATTAGTAAATTAGGAATATGTAATTTCTTTCAAAATGAATGAAATATTTACGTCAAAATATCTTATTGCCAACACTTTAAATTTTCTAAGAAAATAGAACATAATTGTACAGGATACATTTCAAATCAAAGATGCTAGATTTATTTTTTACATTTTATTCATTTCAAAAATTTCTTGTATGTTAAAGTATTGTTTTTATGAACAAAAACTCTCATCAGATATGTTAAAGTTATCTTATTGTTCTTAGTTCGAAAAAAACTAATATTACGTGATTTCTTAAAAAAAAAAGAATTTTTTGTTTTTTGCTATGATATCTTAAGTGAAATGGGGTTTTTATACAACCCTAGTAAATTTTATCACACATCTTAAGATAATATATAAGAACAAAATAATTAAAACCGGACACATAAAAAAAACCATAATGTATAAAAAACATTAACCATGAAAATAAACAACATCCGTTTTTTTTTTTAAACTCAAACCATAATAATAATAAAAAATTATAGACCTTCAAATCAAATGATTGCATCTTTTTTTTAAAAAAAATAAAGCCTTATTTGATTCATTAGAGTGTGTGTTAAAAGGGGATATGTTTGTTAGAGAGAAATTTCATTTATCATTTCAAATTAAAATATTCCTTTATACAAAATTTTGGTCTATTTTATTTTTTTCGAATTTCCTTTAATTGACACAAAAAACAATATTGACTCTTATGCGAATAGTAAAAATTGAATAGGAATCATTGATTATTAAACTAATAAAGAAAAAAAAAAAAAAATTCAAAGATAATAAACTGAAACATTTCTTGCTTATTGTGAAAAATTATTAAAAATCTTTTAATTTGAAATTACATGAAGAGTTACTTGTCAAAGTTTGTATTTAACATCTAAAAAAAGTTTATGTAATCTATTTTTTAGATCAGAAGAGATTTACACAACCAATTTGTTTTGAAAAACGAAATGACTTGAAATACTAAAATTTTTCGAAGAAACACAAATAGGACTTTAATTTTTTTCGGAATATATTTTTTGGAAACGTACCATTTCAATTTCGAATTCTAAACGATAAAACATTATTTATTTTAGAGTAAGACTGGAAAACTGTACTTGATTATTTATTTTTTTTTTTTTGAAGTAGAATTTTCATAGGAAAAATTCAATCTTTAATAGACACTGGGGATTTGTTACTCATTTTCATTAACGAGATTTACTTTTTGAGATTATTTATTAGCAAGTGGGTTTTAAAAATTACAAATACACACGTTGAAAATAAAACCATTTGTAACTTGAATCTTTGTTAGGAATTTAGATTTTATCTCTTTTTTTTGTTGAAGACAATAAAAAAACGAGAAATTTATTTTCTCAACTAATAAAAAGAATAGTTTAATTTTAATTTTGGTTTTAAAAATTGTATTTATTTTTGGTGTGTGTTCCACTTGTACAGTAAAAAAGGTGTTGTATTTTTTTAAAGAAAAAATTTAAATGAAATTTCCATTTTTATAAAAAAAATTAAAAGATTTTCTTTGTTTATTTGAATTTTGGAAGAAAAAACAAGCAAATTCAACCTTTTGACTGATCTTTAAATTAAATTGATTTTAATAACTAAAAAATAATAAAACGTTGTAAATATTATTATTTTTTTTTCAATTTTTAGTAAAAGATTATGGGGGCTTGTTGAACCAAAATAGTGACCCAAGAGTCCGTTTTAACAATATTCTAATCAGATTTAGATGTTTACATTCATTAAAACAAATTCTTTAAAAAAAACATTATCCCCGTATATTAAGATATTTTATAGAAATTGAAAAAAAAATATTCATAAATGTTTGAGTTTTGATAAAAATTACATGCTACATTTTTCAGTAAAAATTTTTTAAAAAAATAATTTATTTTTGGGATAATTGGAAAATTTTTATTCTGAATTATAAAATTTTGGTTATTGTTTAATTTATTTTATGATAAAAAAATATTAA
Organism: Anaeramoeba flamelloides; assembly: GCA_027625915.1. Lineage (NCBI taxonomy): Eukaryota > Anaeramoebidae > Anaeramoeba > Anaeramoeba flamelloides. Next base: position 254,910 of record JANTQA010000032.1, on the reverse strand, counting down.
AGAAATGATTTTAATTTTTTTAATGAAAAAAATTATGAAATATATGTGTGGATTGAAAATATCAACTAAATTTAATATTCATTAAAATTAATAAATTTTTAAAAATATATTCTTGGCATATGAAAAATGAAATTCAAAAATTAACAAATAGATTATTTTTTTAAAAAATTTTCTGTTGAGCATTATCAGCGAGATCAATTATTATCAATTTAGTATTTATTTTTTTTTCTTGCCCTTTTTCTTTTTTCCTTTACCCTTTCGTTTTCCTCTTCCCCTGCCCTTTCCTTTACCCTTTCCTTTACCCTTTCCTCTCCCTCTCCCCCGTCCTCGTCCTCGTCCTTTACCCTTATTTTTTTTCACTTCAGTTTTTTTCTTTTCCTCTTCTTTTTTCTCCCCCTCTTCTTCATTTACTTTTTCTTGATCCTTTTCCTTTTCATTAGTGTTTTCTTCTTTTGTCTCTTTTTCACTTTCATTTTTGCTTTCAGAATTGCTGTTTGATTTTATAAACACTTTGGGGTTTGAATTACCACTAATTTTGACTGTTGAGTCACTCAATACACAAACTGTTGCCTTGAAATTAATGATTGGCTTTTTGTCCATTTCCGTTTCAACTTTGTATGGAATGAATAACCCGGCCTTTGTACACTCGTTACAAGCAAATACTGGACTTTTAAAAGAAGATAACGATCGGATATGGAAAGGAAAGGTGATTTTTTTTTTTTTAATGTGTGAAAAAATTTGTCTACCAACCCTACTTCGAAGCTGATAATTTGATTCTGGATCTCGTTTAAAAATGGTTGTACGGACATCGTCGTCAAAGTTTATAGCGTTTCCAGTTGTCATTAATACATCAATTGTAAAAGTTTCATTCTCTTGGATAATAACTTCTTCAAGTTCGTATTCCGCAGTTTCACACATAGAAATCTTTCGATAACCTTCATCAGTGCCCCTTTGCATGGAATGCGAATAAACATCACTAACTGGTGTGATTCCATATTCCTTAGCAATTTTTCCAACAAGTTCTGTAATCTCAAAATTAGTCTTACCTGGTCGGAAATTTTCAATACATTTTTCCATGATTTTTTCTCCCCCTTTAAATAAATCTGCCAATTCACCACTGATAGGATTCGTTTCAGAATTACCAACAACAATTGGGCAGCATACTATAACAGGATAACCATCAACGTGTACACCCAAATCTCTATAAATTATATAAAATTGGTTTTTATATATATTTTTAAAAATTTTTATTTGAGAAATACAATTAATATTTGCAAAAGTATACAATAAAAGAATTCTAAATATTTTGGCTAAAAAAAATATAATAAATCAAAAATAATCGAAATCCAAATTAACATAAAGAGAAAGCATAACGGTAATTTATTTTTTTTTGAATTTAAATGAGGGTGACAAAATAACTATATAAAAAAAAAATATCAAAGTTTTTTTTATTTATTTTTTGCAATGTTTAAAGTGCACAAATGTAAATATGATTTACTCTATTTTTAAAGTTTTTTATCGCTTCTCGCACATAATATGACAGAAGTAGTTTCTTCAAAAAATCGATTTTTATCAAAAAAAAAAAAAATCCTAAAATCCAAAAATAGAGAAATCGTGTTTCCGCTTGTGTGGTTGATTTCGCCATTGTTGAAAAAAAGTGAATAATGTTTTTTAATTATGAGCATTAAGATAACCCAAAAATGAAAAGTTATTTCGATTACAAGAAGAAAAAAAAAAATATCTTGAGAGAATAATTCGTTATCTTGTTCTCCAGTCAAATCAATAAAAACAATTTATATTATCAAAGTAGGCTATTACTTTTCTTGATCACAAAAATAATTAAAATTTTCAAGAAATTAATTAATAATGGATCAATCAAAGAAAAAACCCATACCCAGGGGGTGGTATTGTAAAAACTGTTATTTAATTTAATTTTCCAGAAATATTTTATTTTATCTTTTACACTCTATTTTTTTTTTCTTTTAATTAATTAATATTACTTTTCATTTTCAGTTCTCTATGATTTATGTAATTTTTTTTAATGTATACAATTAAAGGAGCTGTTTTACTTTTTTTGACTATTGTCAAAAAAAAAAAAAAAAAATAAAAAAAACATACCAGTTAGTTTTTTTTTTTTTTATTTCGCTGATTTTAAAATTAAGGTTCTTTTTATTTGAACTAATTAATTTATTATCAAGCAATTACTTTTTTGTTAAATAATTTAATTTTCTTTAAAAATAAAATAGTAATAATTACAACCGTTCTAATGATAACATGGAAATTTATATGAATCAAATATAGTTATTAAAATGAAATTCTCAGGTAGATTTGAAAAGACTATGTTATTCGTTTATAAAAATTAAATTCAAAATTTTTTTTTGGTAAAATAGACAAAAGATTCAAGGAACTAAAAATAACTTTTTTTGATTTTAAAAAAATCATCAATACTATTGATTGAAATTTAAATGGGATAAAATTTCGTGTGATTATCTTTGTTTCATTTCTGAAAGATCCCTTTGATTTAGCATTCTTAAGTTTACTTAATATATATAAACATATAACACAACAAAGCACCTAAACAAGTAAATAGAGATCACAAATTACAATCTATTTCTTTGAAATAATTGTATAATAAAAATGGAAAAAAGAAAATGAAGTGACAATTTTCCCTCATTTATCATTCAAATACCAGAACAAGAATTCAAAAAATTTTCATTGTGATGATCTCTAATATAAATAGGGTTTTTTACACAGATTATTAACACAGAATACACCTTGGAACAGAATTTATCAATAAGATATTTTATTTTTTTCCATTTTTTCCCTGGCTGAATCTTCTTTATATTGAGAAGAAGAGTTTACAAAGGGAAAAGATCAAGTGGTTACTTGCTAATACTGTGACACTGGACCACGAAAGTATGTACAACTTGAAAATAAAATTGAAAAAGCAAAGACAAAAAATGTCAAAGGTTTTTAGCAAATCAGATCAAAAAGAAAAAAGAAATTACAACAATTAAATAACGATCCCCATATGAACATTCATGATCAATTATTAAATTAAATTAAATTAAATTAACCAAAAGTATCCTGGTTGTGATTTTGGGTGTTCTTAATTAAAGATAGTATTGTTTGTTTTGATGATTTTTGATTTTTTACCAATTGCTACTTATAAACCCTTTTTAAATTTCTTTTTTTTTGTCTTTTCAATTTTTTGTTTTTGCTATTTGATTTTTTACTTTTGCGTTTAAAACATAAAAAAAATTGGATATGTCTTTCCCTTGAATAATCGTGAAATCTTTGATTTTACGCTTAAATTAACTTTGAGGAAGTTTAAGTAAAAGGGGATTTAGAGTGTTATTTATACTTGTTCAATAATAAAAAAAATCAATAAGTTATTTTTTTTTGAAAAAATTTTTATTATTTTCAAGATCTATAAACCAAAATATATTATTTTTTTAAATCAACACTAAGACTGATTAAAAAAAAATCCATTTTCATTTGCACGGTTTAAATTTACAAGTGAACATATTAATATATCATAATTTGTTAATTCACAACAATTTTTGTATATTTTTTGGAGGAATTAAGGCTTCATATCATCCGATAAGATAAATTTTTGAATTTGTTTTTTAATTTCTCAGAATATTTTTAGTTGAATATCCTTACCCTGGAAACTCTTTTATTAAAAACCTTTTCTTCACCAAGTTCTCATTTTGCGATTTTTCTGATTTTAATAAGAGTGTCAGTTATTTTGTTTTCCCTATTAAATTTTCTTTATCTTTTATTTTTGAATAAAAATATTGTGAAATTTAAATTTTATTTTGGATAAGATATTAATAAGTTCCACAACATTTAAAGACCAATTTAAAAAACTATGCTAAAAAACCTTTTTAATAATGTACTGAAAATTAGTCAATTAAAGTTTATTGATTGTATTAAGGGCTGTTCTAGGAATTTTTTTGGTCACACTTTTTTAAAATGACTCTATTTTGTCAAATAAATTCGGTCAAATAGATGTGATAAAAAAAAAATATACAACATAAATTACATAAAAAACAAATTTCGAAAAAAAAATCTTGATCAAAAAAAATAGAGGAATAACTTTTGTTTTTTTCTAATAACAGTTTCTTTCCATATTTAAAGTGTTTAATAAAAATAAGAGTCTTTATTTCAAAAAAAAATTATAGTTGTGTAATAAAAATTATTGTTGAGAGAAAAATGTTTGACAGAGAAAAATAGTTGGACACCAATTTTAATTTTGAACCTTACTGAAAATGATTTTTAATTTCAATCGTTTGTGAAATAACTAAAGAAAATAATAATAATCTACTTATCAAATTAACGATTATCGTAATTCTACTTTTTCAAAACCTTATCTCTTATAATCTAAAGCAAGTTTAAAAATTACCATTTTCAGAATTAATAGTAAACTTTACTACAACTTGGATTTTTGTTAAAATAGCATGATCTACTTTAGTTATCAACCATTCAAATGATTATTCTACACAAACAACAGATTAATGAACTTGTAACACCTTTAAACCTGGATTTATATAAAAGTCACCTAGTTATCAATAGGATTTGATTTTCAATTTTACTAATTTTCCCAATTAAAAATGGTGTGAACCATTTTTCTCTGTCCAACATTTTTCTCTCAACAGTTACATAAAATCTCAAATAAATATCAATTTAATCTAGGAGTCATCATTTTTTACTGTTAAATTCAAATTTAAAAAAATTAATTTTATCTCAAAGTCCAATAATGAAGTTTAAATAAATCTCTAAAAAATTTATATTCAATTGATTTTGTGAAGATATTTTGTGTTTTTTTTGACTTATAAACAATATTTGAGAATTTGAAATAAAAATTTTCATTTATTAATTGGAAACTAACAGTTGAAATAAAATTTTTGAATTTATTAATTAAGCTATTTTTAATAAAGCAGGGCAAATTTATTTTAAAATATATCTTTTAAACTCAAATTTCAAAAAAGTATTTAAACATCCAAAATCATTAACTACCATTTATCGATTCTTGATAATAATTCAATTTGTTTCTTAGTATTGTATTAATTAAATAAAAGATATTAAAATTTCTGATCTTGATTTTATCTGATATTTTTTAGGTGTTAAAATTGGTGTTTATTATTTTCTTTTTTGATTGAAAAAACCGTTTTCATAACTTGTTTAATCACAACAAAATTTCAAATAGAATTGAAAACATATAACTGCATTTTATTGTTTAAAAAATCATTTGTAACCTTTCCATATTTCCAGTTTTTTATTGAAATTGGTCGTACATAATTTTTCACCAAAAAAAGTTTTTTTTTTTTTTTCATTTTTTGGAAATATTTCATCCAACATATTTTTAAATAAATACTTTTGCCATTTATTAAATTGGTATTAATATTAAACTTAATTTGATATCTGCAATTAATGAATACTCTCACTAACAAAGATGGTTTTTTATAAAATATAAAAAAAAATTCCCCGCTTTTTTGGAAATGCCTTAGAAATAACAATAGAAATAATCAAATTGAAGAATAGTTGGAAAATTAAAAATAGTTTAATGTTTAAAATCAATATTAGTGGCTTTAAAAATTCCTACACATAAAGCTTTTTGCATTATGAGGAATTGGGAATAAAGTAATTGAAAAAAGATTATTTCCAATAGATTAAAATTAACTTGTACCAAAAAGTGTTTTTAAATTCCTGGGTGTGTGTTGTGAATTTTGTTCAATTAATTCCTTTTGCCAAAATTTTGGTTTTTGTTATTTTCAAAAAAACTTATGTTGGTGGTTTTTGAACCCTGCTGTATTGATCATCGCAGCTGTTTGTAAAAAATATGAACGAAAAGTTTTTCAAAATGTTGCAAAAACTGTTTGACTCAATGTTTCAAACAGTTAAAGTAACCCTTTTTAAAGGTTTGGTTTCTCGCTTTTTTCGAGTTAGAAATAAGTATTGTATTTTTTTTTTGAAATTAAATCTATTTTTGATCAAGGATTTGTTTGATAACTTTGTGGTTATATTTTTAAGTTTATTTTTTACATTCTACACACACTAGGATTTCTTTTTGTTCTTTTTCCAATTCGTTTTTTTTTTTTGGTAAAGTAAAGAAGTAAGCAAAGGGTTTTTATCCATAGCACACGATTAAGAACAAAATCCAGGATTTATTAAAACACACACAAACAATTGTTCTGTTTTCTGAATCAAACACCAAAAACTTTTCTTTTTTGAAATAAAATCAAAAAAAAAGGGTTTGTTTACTTTCATTTTAAGTCTACAGCGAAAAAAAAAAAAAAAGTAAAATTCAGGAAAGTATGTTTCGTTTTGAAACAAATTTCGGAATACAAAATGGCTGATATCGAAAGTTAAAAATTATTTCTCCAAATAAATGATTACGTATTTTTCATAAACAAAGAATTGAGGGATTTTTTTTTTTTATCAAATAAATTACAAGGAAAGGAAACTATCATTTTCAAAAAACATACAACTTAATAATAATTCGTATGGAAATCAAAAGAAATCAAAAGAAAAGAAAAGAAAAATAGATGAAAAGAAAAGAAAAAAAAAACTATGTTTTTTTTAATAAAAAGGATTTTGAAAGTTTCATACATTTTGAGAAGATCTCCGTTTTGAATTTTCCTTTCGTCATCCTTTTCAAGTGGAGAATAATCACCAGTCATTTCACCAAAAGAAATAGCAGTTGGAAAAGCAATTCCGTTTTCACATTCTTTAAATTTACAAAGCGATAATTTTTTGAGAATGAGGTTGTCAGATTTTTTACAAAGCAGTGTAATACCGCTGCCAGGCTTACATTGTGAAACCACTTTATTAAGTACTTGATCTGCAATCTCACCAGCTAATTTAAATTTTTCTTCAATTTCAGGAATTGAGATGCTTGTGTCGATGAATGATTCTTCGTCAGAAGACATAAAGAAAATTGATTTTTATTTTTTGATTTTGAGTAAAAAGTAACGAATAGAAAAAATGATTCCGATTTTGGATTATTTACTTAAAAATCACATGACTTTGAAAGATTTTTCTTCATTTTCAAAGCTTTCATATCTTTTTAAATCTTAAAAAGCCTTACTAACAATTTTAAAGTGGAAAATCTTTGTCAAAGTAAAATGTTTTTAAGTTTGAAAAAATAAAACATACACAAAAATTTTATTGTAGGTTGCAAAATTATAATCTGGATTTTTTTTTTATTGAAGAAATAAACATCAACGGATCAAAGAAAACAACAATCAATAAAATATAAAATTTGGAACTGATATTGGAAAGGTCTATTATTTATTAAAAATTTACTAAAAATGAAAGATCAAATTTGAACAGATCTTCAAAAATAATGTTAATTATTGAGAAAATTTTTCTAATCGCAAAATCAAATACAGTAAAAGATTAAGAAAATTATGAAAAATTTTTTGACAAATTTCATTCTTAATATAAAATTTACAGAAAAGATCAAGTGTTTTATTTTCAAAATTGATTTGAACTTAGGTGTTCTATATGCTATTATTTTATATTTTACATTGAAACCAGAAGAAAAAAGGTACTGATTATCTTATGAAATACGGGATTTGGTCTTTCGAAATTTTAATTTATCATCCCCTTTAGTAACTTGTAACTCTTATTTATTGTATTCCCTAGTAAATATAGAATTTTTTTTCCAATGGTTCAATTTAACTTTTCCAATTATCACATATCTCATTTTTTTGAGAAATAAGTTATTATTTTGAAAAGAATTTATTTTTGCAATTTTTTTTGAGTAAAAGTACTTGATCCCTTTTTTGCTTGGATTTTTAGATCAAAACTTGGAGAAAGAAAAAATTACAAAACATTTTAATTTTTAGGAAATCTCAATTTTTGTTATTTCTTCATTGTTTATATCAACAGATAAATTTGAAACTTTAATCTTATTTTAACATATAAAAAAAATAATCCAAACATTGGATACTTTGGAAATCTGAAAAAATTGATAATTTATTATAATCATATATATATTTATTAAATTTCTTGAAATTCAAAAAGATTAGATAATATTTTTATTTATTTATTTATTTATTTAGAGGATGTAGTCATCAAAGTAAATTATATCAAACAGTAAAAGAGAAGAAGAAAAATAATTAATATATCAAAAAAAAAAATAGAATTATTTACATGAACAAATTAAAAATTATCCACTGTTATTAATTTTTCCAGGGTTTGAGAGAATTATGTAAAATCTTTTATTTTTCTCTATTCTTTTTAATTTTGGAAAACTGCAGGTAGTTTTTTTTTTATTTTAGACATTAAAAGATAATTTCAAAAATTTTCTTGTAATTTCTTAAATTAAAAAAAAAGCCATGTTCTAGAATGTATTCTACAGTACACTATGTTACATGTAAATACCCCACCAGAATTAACAGTAGGATCAAAAACCCGATGAAAAGATTATCTATAATAAATAAAAATTTCACAGCCTTTCATTAATAATTGATATGGAAATATCTTTAGGTTTTTTTTTAATTAATTGGATGGAGTAAATTCTTTGGTTATACTCAATTCTTTTATAATTAAAAAATCTAGACACTTCCACTCAGAGTGGAGACAATATATATATATATATATATATATATTACTATTTTATGAATTTTTTATTTTTTATTTTATCTTATTACTTTTTTTCTTTATGGCCTTAAATTTTCTAACCATAAGATCTTTGATGAAAAATTCCCGACAAGAACAATAAATTTCAATAATTTTGATTAGTTATATTGAAGAGTCTCTGTGTATTTTTTCAAAGTATAACTTTTTTCAGATCGTTTCTTATCTAGAATTTTTGTCTTTTTTTTTCCATTTAATTCTGATAAATTTATGTCTTTTGTGGTACCAAAAGCAATGATTGATTTTTTCACAATATTGAGTACAATAATCACATTATTTACAAAAAGATTCGGTAATATTCTTTTTCTAATATAAAGATTATAAAAAAATACACTTATATGATTATTAAAATTTTGAATACTTTTTCAAAACCTAGAACATTCAAATTGAAACATAAAGAAATACTTTTGATTTAATTATTTTTTGAGTTTAAAATAATTCAATTTTTTTTTTTTTAGAATTAAATATATTTTTTAGACTGGGTTATTTGAAAACTTAGTGATTATATTTTTAAATTGTATTTTTCATACTTCCTTCAAACCTAATTTGATTTCTCTCTTCTTGAACCAAAATAATTTATTTGAAATAATTTGGAAATATTCTAAATTCTCAACTTTTAAAAATTTGAAAAAATTGAACATTTTTTTTAAAAAACAATGATTCATTTGGGAAAATATATATTAAATATAATACTAATATTTCTGAACTCATATTTTATCTACACTCATCAATTTCAAGATGTGGTAGTTTTACTTGGAATTTTCTATTAAATTTACTAGTATAGTATTTTAAAAAAAACAAACCTGACCAGAACATTATCCCTGATACAAGATTTTTAATGGTTAATTTTAGTAAAATTATGAAGTTGAATTTCGTTTATTTTAAAATCAAATCCTTTTTCGAATGAACCAATTTTTTTATGAAATCAGTAATAACCCTATGTAAAGTTCATTAAAGCTAGATGTCTTTAGAAGATAGATTTAATTGTTTGATAATCAAAGTAGATCTAGTCATTTTGAAAAACAATCAGTTTTTGGAGTTTTTAAAGTTTGGAAAATGATATATTTTTATTCCAATTTTTTGCTGGATTGAATATTGTTTTGAACAAGTGTAATTTTATTAATTATCATTCTAATAAGTGGTGTGAGTTTTAATATAAAAGTTTTTTTTTTAAATAATGGAAATTATTCTAAATAAAAGCTATATAACCTATCATTTTTACTTATAATAACAGTTTAAAAATCTTGTCAGGGATTATTTTCAATGTTGGGTATTTTTTTCAATACTGCTTATATGTTTGTGTTTACCACCACCTTAAAAAATCTTGGAGAATTTAAACTTTTTATGATGTTAGTCTTTTTTAAATTTTTGAATTTATCCTTTAATAATTGGTACATCTTACAGATCTTTCAAATATTTTTTAGTTAGAAATTAGTACAATATCTTTTTCCGGTAACAGTTTCAGTAATAAAGTAGAGTCAAAAAACACCAATTGTGATTTGAGTGTTCTTTTATTGGGGATTTTTTTTGGCACAGCAAAAAATGTAATGTCGATCACATGTTTTGATATTTTTCTAATGAGTTTACTGATCGACTTAATCCTTCTCAGTATATTGTAAGAAATTGTTCTTTTTATTAATCACTTTTCTGAATCTATATTTTTCTCTTGACTTTTTCATTTTTTTATTTTTGCCAACCACACGACCTTTTTTTTTCAAAAAGTAATGGTTTTTTGTTTTTTATTTTTTTTTCTTGTTCAAAAAACTTTAAGACAAACAAAATAAAACAAAAAAAAGTATTTTTTGTTTTATTTCTTCTTATAATCAAAGATCCCCTATTTCAAAAAAAAAAAAAACTTTTTTTTCTTTCGACACTAATTTTTGTTATTCTTTTTCTTCTTTTACCTTTACCTTTACCTTTACCTTTTCTGTGCCTGATTACAATGACTTAAATAACCACACCAAAAACAACCAATTAACCAAATATTTTAATTAATGACTGAAATTAAAAATCTAGAAACATATGATCCATTGGAAGACGTAGAAGAAGAAACCAAAACAAAAACCAGTGTTTTTAAACCAATTCACCTCCGTGTCAAAACAAGACGCGGAAAGAAGAAAATCACAACCATTGAGAATTTAAGTTCAGAGTTTGACTTGAAAATGTTGATTAAAGTAATGCGCAAGAAATTTTGTTGTAGCGGATCAATTGTAAACGACGAAAGACTTGGAGAGGTAATTCAACTCTCAGGAGACCAACGTGAACCAGTTGCAGAATTTTTAATTGAAGAAGAAATTACTACCAAAAAAGGAATCAAAATACATGGAAATTAATTCTTTTTCGATCCAACTTACACATAACCAGATCATATTTTTTTTTTCCTTTTACTCTTCGAGATCTGTGTTTTTTTTTCACAAAGTTAATTTGATGTTCAGTGTTAAAGATATCAAAACAGAAAAAGTTACCTTACCACTAAACCCCGATATCTGTTTCCTATTTCAAATTCCATAAATAAAGAGAAAGGATTAATCTAATTTTTATTTATTTTTCCTTATTTTTTTTATTATTTAATGAAGACAGAATCTCAATTTTGACAATAAGGTTAGTAATTGAATTGACAAAATGTTATTTTTGGAATCATCATTATTATTGAAATTTTCAAACAATTTTTAAAAGGGTTGTACACCACAAGTGTAAATATCGTATGTTGCAAAAAATAGAGTTTTTCCAATTTTCGAGATAAATAAAGAGTTCCATGTAATTAACCACAATTTTGGTAATAATAAACTATACCTCCTTTTTTATTTTTGATTTCAAAGGAATTTTCAATATAAAATCGTTTGTTGAATACAAATACTTTGTTTGAAAAATGATTTTTTTTAAAATTGAAATATTGGTATTGAGCAAACCATTTTTTTGATTAAAATTATTATTAGCCTATTAAGATAATCAGATATTATACAATCAATAACAATTTTAGTACACAAACTTTCAAGAATTTTAACGTACCAAAACAATCTCAAATTAAGGCACAAAATTCAAATCCTAGTAAAATAATTTGGATATAAAAAATTCCAAAAAATGTGACATAATTTGAGATTCTTCTGTGCCTTAAATTTTATTGAAAGTTTGTTTTCTAAAAGTGGAACTGACAGTATTCACTATTACGAAATTGTGTGTGTGTGGGGGTGGGAGTGGGGGTACATGAAACTATTTATTTCTCTTGAAAATTGCTAAAACTCATTTTTTTTTTGCAACATTCGATATTTACACTTTTGATATTACTATGATTAAAAAATTTTTAATTGAGAAAACTTATTGAGAAAAGATTTTTTGAGTGCTATAGGATATTTAAACTTACAAATCAAAATATTTTTTCGGCTCTATTTGCGAAAAGAAAACAAAAAAAAATTACTTCAGAGTTTAAATCTTTAATATTTCCATTTTTAGAAAAATTTTTTTGAGGAAATTTTTGGTTTTATTAAATTATTTTTTGGATCAAGAAATGTTCTTATGGTGAATGTTTGAAATAAATCAAAAAAAAACCAAAAAAAAAATAGACAAAAGGGGTTGTGTATTTGAAAGAAAGCTTTTCTTATTGAAGAATAACAAGAAAGATTCCCATATAATTTTTTAAAAAATCAAGAATGAATAAAAAAAAAAATCCAACCAAATCATATAGAGTAAGATTTTTTTTTTCTTAATATTCTTAATTTTAATAAACATAAACAATTTATAACCTTGAATTTCTTACCCCATTATTATTTATTATTATTTTACAAAACATTTTTTACTAAATTTGTTTTCAAAATTCTTATTTCAAATATGTTTATCCATCAAATCAAAAACAAAAAAACACTATTTCAAAGAGTATAAAAGTTGAATTCTTGAAATAAAAAACAACAAAAAAAATATTCAGATTGAAAGTTAAAGAAAAATTTAGAAAAAAATTCAATCATGCTTCAGAATTAGTTTCAATTTCCATTAATTTGAAAATAAATAAATATCAAATCAAATAAATATATTTAATGAATATTTATTTGTGAATATGAATTGATAAAAATATCAAATTTTCGGAACAAAAACCAGAATTGGATGAATTAAACGAAATTAATATTTAAAAATTCATTTTGGGAATTATTTAGAAATAAAATTTATTTCTCTCAAAGTGGGTGAACATTGTATTATCAAATATCAAGTATTTTATATAATTGACCTTTGAAGAACAAATAAGAAATAAACAGAATTATACACATCAAAGAATAGTTGATACAAATATGGAATAAAACTAATCACTATATATATATATATATATTCTAAAAAATTTCAAAACCCATATTCCTATGGAACTATTTAGAAAAAATAATAGAAGATCAAAGAAAATACCATTTGAAAAAAAAATTTTTTTTATATAATTATAATATGCTTTCAATCACAGTAGAAAAACAGGTATTCACCAAGTAAGAATTTGTCAAAAAAAAATTAAGCAAAAATAATTAGTTTATTTAAAAATTAGTAGAAATAATCCCGAATAAAAAAATTAACTGATGCTCGTCATATCTGTCATCTGATGGTGAAATAGAAGATTTCATTATATTGATTAAATGATATAAATAATAAATAGATTTCTTCAAATAATATTTAAAAATGAATTGAGAAGAGAATAGTATGATTGAGTTACAATTTTTGGATAAAAAACGAGAAAAAGATTTTTTTCCAGAATTTCTAACAACAAATCATTTTATTTCAAAAAATTTACTAATTTGACCTAAATTTCGAAACTGACACAATTAATTTTTTTTAACCATTGACCATGACTCAATACAAAAACATAACAATCATTTCAAATTTAAACAAAGTACATAGATCGGAATTCATATCCAATAATTTCCAAACTTAATAAAAATATTTGTTAAAATTTAGGAATGTGCTGAACTTAACATCCCTTATTTACATCATGGTTCAAATTAAATAGTTATATTTTAGATCTTTGAATTTAGAGTTAAAACTTTCCCATAATTTGTTAAATTAGAGAGAATCGGAATTTCAACATTAATTAAGTTCTTCAAATATCTTATTTTGATACATTGTGAAGTTCATAGGGAAAAAAATCTATAATTATTCAAGGATCTGTCAATAAATATCTCAATATTGAAGGTAATTTAGAAACAAACTATTTGATACTTGAAAAATCTATTTACCTAGTATTTGGATCCACTTTTCACTTCTCAGGATAGATTGAATTATAAATAGTATATTTTATAATTTTTTCCTCTAATTTTGAAAATTAAAAAAAAAACATTCGATTATTATCTTCTTGTTCCAATCTAAAAACCAACCCATACACACTATAATACATTTAAAGTTCAAATCAATTTTAATGAAAATTCGATGATTTTTTAATAAAAAAATTTAAATTGCAAATAGAATTTGTTGAAGAATTTTTCATAATTTTTCCCATTTTTAAAAAAATTTTTTTGTGATTAAAAACAATATCAAAAATTTCTAACTCTATTTTTTAAAAATAATTTAAAATTGATCAATGATTTTTTAAACTATCTTTTAAAATAGGGTACTTTTAGAAACCAGTATCATATTTAGTTTTCTCATTTTAATGATCACTATTGCTTTAGGTTACTTGATAATCGAAATAAGTCTTTTAATTTTGTTTTTAACCGTTTACCAAGTTTGCACTGATTTTTTTAGCAACATAATGGATATTATGAAAGATTTTTAAATTCAAAAAATCTTTTAATAATTTAGTTAAAGCTATTATTAAACCTTTTTTTTACCATCACTTTCAATAAAGAACTTGTAATTCTATTTATTCCTTTAAATTCAAAGAAGTTTTCACACAATGAACTAGTTATCCAAATCATCTTTGAAAAAAAGTATTTTCAAAAGCAAAGTGTTTGCACTTAAAAAACCGACAATCCTGTACAAATTTTGTGTAATTTGTAAGATTGTATCTGGATTACCCATCTTACAATACTCTTAAAGAAACTAATTTGATTTTAGTGAAAGAATCCAGAAAAGCTAATTCAGGGTTTTCAAAAAAAGGTGAGTTTTGAAGGGATTAAAAGTCAGATTTTTGTTCTTAAGGGATTAGCGTCTACCAAGGAGAAGCCTAGGATCAAAGTATGTTGTTATTGGACCTAACCCCATTAGTGTTACATGGTTCAAATGTCTCTAAAAAATCGATTGCAAAGTAGTAATATTTGTTGATCCCATCAATTAAAAATGATCTATGTATTAGTAAAAAAACCAGCAAATTCAGAATAACATCTGCATTTCGCCATAAATTTAAAGATTGAATGATCAATATTCAGACTACAAAGTCATAAAATATCTATCTTAAATTTATGGCGAAATATAGATTAGTTACTAAATAATTCGTTTTTTTTTAAAAATTAAATTATTAACGAATAAATTTTTTTGTCAAATTATTTCTCAAATCATGCAAATATATTGATGCTATAAGTAGACTTATCAAAAGCAAACAAAACATATCAGTCTTTGTACTTTTATGTTGATGATTATTGAGTTAATCTTTGAAATTCAAAAATTATAAAAATAGTTACTTTTGGAAGTTCTAAATCTAAATTATTAACTACTGGAATACTGTATTTTGGGTTTTTATTTTTAGATTTGGAAAAGGAATTAAAAAAATATTTTCAAAATGAAATTTTTTAATTGTGATAATTAGTAAAAAATGTAATCATTTATTGTGCAATAAGATTTATAATAGATTTTTTAGAGCTATTTGAGCCATGGTGCACTAATACCATTTACACCCAATTACAACATACTTTGATAATAGAGAAATCTATCGTGACGCGAATCCCTTAAACCTTGTTACCAAAAAATTCAACAATTTTTTTTCACTGCCCAAGTACCCAAAGTAAAAATAAACTTATTATTTCTGTTTTTACACAAAAACCTGCCTAAAATTAAAAATAAATTATTCAATTTGATATTGTTTGTCAAAAACTTTATGAAAGGAAAGTCGAGTTGAAAAACAACTTTTTTACTTTTGATTTCTATATAAATCATAAACTTGTAAAAATCCTTGACACTTCACAATTCTAACACTTACTATAAACATTTTTAAGAAGGCCATCCACAAATTAGTAAGTCTCTGTTATTAAAAATTTATGAAATTCTATTCGAGAATTTTTCCAAATTACTTGAAAAAAAGTTCAACTTTTTTTTTTTCATCCAAAGCTAGAAGACTCGAAAAATTTCCAAACACAAAACCAATTTTTCTTTTTTAATTGACGGAATTTGTAAACGAGATGGAGAACAAAATTGCCCAATTCGATGAATCACTTGTTCAAAAAATCTATTTTCTATTCAAAAAAAACAATAACATACATTTTTGCTTTAAAACTCTCAATTTTCTCCACATGTACAGTTTTGGAAATTATTAAAAGGTAAATTGTGAAATTTATTGACACATCTGAAAAAATAATTTCATTATTTCTTTTTTTTGTTCCTTTTCTAATTGATCAAATTTGTTCATCGATATTTATTCAAAGTTTACAACACAAAAAAAAAAGAAGAATGTATTTAAATTTGGAAAACACTTTACCTGGTTCACTTTATGAAAGTGAAGATAGAGAGTTTTCAACAGATCACAAAATTAGGGATAGCCCAAAATTGATGCAATACTTGACCGAAACAAACAGAATGTTTTTCCAAAATATTCCATATCAGTTACCAATTTATGAATGTGAAGAATCAAGTTTTGGTTTTTCTCATTATATCCCACAGTTTTTTGAAAATGAAACAGAAAAAGAGGAAAAAGAAAAGCAAAGAGAAAGAGAAAGAGAAAGAGAAAGAGAAAAAGAAAAAGAACAGGAAATGGTGAACGAAGTCAAAAATAAAAAAAATGAGAATAAAAACATCAATCAAAAAAAAAAGGCAAAAATCAAACTCAACCCATTTTCTAAAAAAAAAAAAAAACAACCCAAAACCAAAACCCAAACAAACAAAATGGAGAATGATCAGAACAAAAATGTTCAAAGCAAAAAAGAGCTTTCTACTCATGGTACGGTTTCACCAAAAAACAAGCTACAACGAAAGAATAGTAATTTACAGAAAAGAAGGGCGCTCTCGGTTACAAAGGAAATTTTAATAAAACCACCAATTGCAGAAAATCTTCAGAAGGATCAGAACAAAAAAGATAATTCCACACGCGAAAAACAAGCACAAAATATTGAAACAAAAAATTTGAATAACAACAAACCAATTACAAGCACCAATAATACCAAAAATACCAACACCAACACCAATCTTAATTGTCAAGATCAAGATAAAAAAAAAATAAAGATCAAAAACAAAAGTAAAAATAAAAACAAAAACAAAAATAACAAGAAGAACCTCAAACAAACCAAACAATATAAATCAAAATTAGAAAAAATTTCATTCTTGAAAAGTAAATACTTTGAAGAGAATAATTTAATTAAAGCTTGGGGAAGTTTTATTAAGAACAAGAAAGAAGCAATAGATCCTTTCAACGATTTTCAAACTCGGTACCAATTTGTAAATGAAGAGAAGTCCAAGACGAATCAACTCTTTCGGAAAAAACAAGATCTATTAAAATTAAAAGGAAAACTCTGCCAAAATGGGAACGAAAATAACTATGCAAGAAACAATTCAAGGATTAAAAATGTTGAAGAAATACTGTTCCAAGTTCTCGAAAAATTTGAAGCGAGCCCAACAATTTTAATGGTTGACTCGTTATCGTTAAGCTATTTGAATAAAACAAACCAAAACATGCCAAAGCATTCCCCCAAAAAGGAAACAAAGATCATTACGTATAACCAAATTCAGCCAACAAGGAGTTCAATCAAAGAAGATCAACAAATCGGATCCAAAATGCTATCGAGGGAAAGCTGGAAGGCGATTGACAACGGCACTGATCAATTATTTTTAACAGACGAGCAGCAAGCAAAACATTCCAAACAACAAAGCAAACATTACAAGCACCATTCTGGGCCACAAAAAAGCGTTTTAAATCACCAAAAGCAGAGAATATTAAATGGGACAGAAGAAATGAACGAATTGCAAAAGAATATTGAAATCAACAACAATGAAAATAGTGGCAATAACAATGGCAATAGGCATGCAAATAATTATCAAAACAGCACAAGATATTCATCTGACTTTCAAAAAACAAACAAATCGAAAAATAAAAATTCTCATAATCTCACAAAATCGTCGTCTTTTACATTCCTGAAAAGAAAAACCACCTCGACAAAAATGACACACTCCTTTAGCAAAAATACAATATCGTCATTCCTGTTTTCAAATCAGTCCTCAGAAAATGAATCGTTAACCAATTATTCTCAAAAAAATAAAAAGAGAAACAAGCTGAAAAAAATCAAAAGAAAAACGAAAAAAAGAAAGAAATTCAAAAAGAAAAAAAAACAGAAAGAATTCGCAAAATATGATGAAAGCTACTTTGATCAGCAATTTGAAAACGCGCAGATAATCCAATACGAAGACTTGGAATTGTATATATTGAATCAATATACAGATATAGACGACCATAAATTATATCATACCCAGATCAAAAGCGGGGAACTCGACAGCTTAATTAATGAAATAATATTTGGTGTCGGGTATGACCAGGCACAAAATTTCCAGAATAACAATAACGGCGAGCTCATTGACAGGTTTTCCTTTCTGCTTTGTTTTAAATCATTCGTTGAATCTGCCATTGAACTCTTGGAATTGATCATCCAAAAATATAACATTAATGAGCCCATAGTGATCACAAAGGAACAACTAAAATATTGGAAAAGGAATCTGCTGCCTTCAAAGCAATTGAAAGTGCTTGGTTTTTTATTTTTTTGGGTTAGAACCTTTCCTTATCATTTCCAATCTTCGATCTCGTTTCGAAAGATATTTTTAAATTTTATTAAAAACGAAAAAAATAATAAATCTATTCAAATTAAAAAAAAGTGTTCAGAAATATTGATATATTTGGGACTATTAGAATCTGGACAAAAAATTAATTTTTTTAAACAGATTTGGTTACAGGATAATAAAAAGAAGTACATGGGGGGATTTGACGAAGATGACGACACCCATGAGAATGATGATGACGATGATTTATTTGAAAACAATGAGTATTATGACAGTATAAACGATCAAACGATGAAGAATATTAACGATTTTGAAAACTATAATAATGGCGATGATTACAGTTACGATTATGGCAACACTAGCGATTATGATCGTTATGCCGATGGTGACGATGACGAACATAGCAAATCCAGCAAGGGACACGATACTAAGAAAAAATATACCATGTTTCATGAAATTAGTAATATCAAATACCCAAGTCCAATTTTAAATAAAATCGAAACCAAAAAACAATCGTTTGATTTTTTGAAATCAAATGCTCAGGAATTGGCAAGACAATTTTCCTTAATGGACATCAAGCTATTTAAAAAAATACATCCAAACGAGTTTTTAGATTTGTCTTGGAGCAAAGGCGAATCTTCACTCGAAAAAACCAAAAATGCACCAAATATCCATAAATTCATCCAAAGGTTTAACCAAAATGCTTTATTAATTTCAACACAAATTTTAAAATACCAAACAATTGAGCAACGTTCAAAGATGGTCATACACGTAATCAAAATCGCCAATTGGTGTTATAAATTGAGAAACATCAATACAATGATGGCCATCCTCGCCGCCCTAGATTCTTCTCCAATCCATAGACTGAAAAAAACTTGGAAGCACATTTCGCAAAGACATTTGAACCAATTAGAAAAACTGAAAAACATTACAGATAAAAATTTCAATTTCATTAAAATTAGAAAAATATTTGAAATGGGCAACTGCATACCCTATCTTGGTATCATTTTATCAGACCTGACATTCATCTATGATGGTAATCAAAATAAGCTACAGAATAATCATATTAATTTTCAAAAATACAGAAAAATTTCCAAAATCGTTTTTCAAATTTGCAAATTACAATCTTCCGAGTTCTATTTTAAAAGGGTTAAGATTATCCAAAAGTTCTTGAAAAACGAAAAAAATTTTATGAACCCAAACTTATTATTCCAATTAAGCCTCGAAGTTGAACCAAGAAATTAAATTTCTTCAACAAGTCTTATTTTTATATTTAATAATATTGTTTTAGGAAAATCAAATGATTAATAATGTAAATATTAAAATCTGAAAATAATATTAAACAGTGTTTATCAATATATATATATATATATATACATATACATATTACTATTTAATTCCTTTCTTTCTATTGTTATTTTTTTAATTAATTTTGAAAATTATATTCTAACTTTTTTTTTTTTATTTTTTTTTTTTTTTTATTAATTTAATAATATATATATATATATATATATATCACAGGTATGACGATTTTGTTGATGTCATGAAACGCGTTGGCGTACGCGTGAGCGACGCGTAAAATTCGTTTCTATGATATATATATATATATGAAATATTTGTAAACGGGTAAAAAATATTAGTGTATTTCAAGAGTTATCACCACGTAGACTCAGGCTTATTTTATTTCTCTTAATATATCTAAAAAAATACTTCTTTATTAAACAAAACAATCAATAGAAACAATAATAAAATAATGAAAAGGATAATTTATTGTTTTAATTTATTTTGGTTTATTACCAAAAAAGAAATTATCAAAAAAATTGAATTATAATTGATTTTGATGTAATTAAATACATTTTTTTAAAAAATTATGATCGATCACAAAAAAAATAAAATTACAAAAAAAATCAATTAAATACGAATAATTTAAAACCAAACATATCAGATAATACAAATTTAAATATGCACATGGGTTAAGTATCACTATTTAATCTTTGTTTTTTTATCAATTTCTACTTTTATGTTAGAGTAAAGAAAAATAATAATAGAATATATGAATTTAATAAAGAAGTTTTATTAAAAATCTCAAAAAAATATTTCAAAAAGTGAAATGACTTATTACACAAGTTAACACATAATTTAAATCTGTTTCCACCAGTTTCGAAAAGTAATATAAAATTAAAAATATAGAAAGTAGTACGTTTTAAAAAAAAACAAAAGTATACTAGAAAAGAATTTTGTAAAAAAATGAATCGGAAAAAATGAATCAGAAAAAATGAAATTGTTGTTAACATGACACAATAAAGGAATTGTAAGGAAATAACTGTTAAGAAATGAGAAATGTGATAATGATTATATAAAAAAATTAGGAGTAAAACTGGTTTTATCATATCAAAAATAAAAAAAAAAATGATTTTCTTACTCATAAGCTGAAATATAACTTAAAAGATGAAAAAATTACTGATCAAATTTTCATAATTCGAAATTGTTATAAATTTTTTTTTTAAGTTAATAATTTTTATTTTTTTTTTGATCGTAAAAAAATTCACGTATGGGGTGGTGCACAAAAACACTATAAATTAGATGAACTGATTGAATTTCGAATTGGTAAAAAAGTTAAATTTTGACGAATATTTGAACTCAAATTGTGAATTTTTTAAAAAAAAAATTATTCATTTTCCCAAGGTTTAAAGTGACTACAATTTTAAGAATTTGAAATGAGTTACCTAATTTTATTGTTATTGAGTTTTTAAAATATAAAATTAAAGAACCATTCATGAATTTTTAACACAAAAACTCCCACTTAAATGGGAAATCGCGAACTATCATTGTTTTCAATAGATTGCAAGTAAATTAAGTCTTATATATATATATATATATATATATATATATATATTCAGTTGTTTTTAAGTTTTTTCGTTTGTATTTTTTCACTTTCCAGAAACGAAAAGTATGATTTCAAAAGAATTCGAGGACCTTTTCAAAAAACAAAAAACGAAAACAACGAAAGAAACGAAAAAACTTGCAATTAAAGCGAAAAAACGCGTTTTTATACATCTTTCACGTTTTAGAAACGAAAACTCGTATTACCTATGATATATATATATATATATATATATATATATATATATATATATATACGTATATATATATCTTTAAATAATGTAGAATGAACGAAAAAAAAATTATTTTTCTTTTTTATATATCAATTTATTCCAAATAAAAAACATTTCTAAACTTAATTAAATATTATTTTATTCCCTATTTTTCATTGTCTTATGAAAGTTATGATAAAAAGACAACAGATTTGTATATTTCAATAATTTTTTTTTCAAAAAAAGTGTATTTTATTCATTCTAATAATTATTTTCATTTGAAATAAAATTTAATATCCCTTCTTCCAATATTTTTAAATACATGAACTTATTAGCTATTTTCTAATTTTAGTTTAGAATTTAATTTTTTTTTAAAAGGGTAGTAATTCATAGAGTCAAAATTATCATTTTTTTATTTAATAAAATATCAAAAAAAACAAACCATTCAAATATTTTGTAAAAATAAAATTCTACAAATTGGAACCTAAAAAAAAATAATAAAAAAGAAAATAACCTTTTTTTAAAAAATATTTTTTTTTTTCATACGTATGATAACCCAAGCAGAGAAAAAATTAAATTTATTAATATCGGAAATATATTATTTATTCACAAACTATGATATTAAGGAATTGGATTTAATTATAGACCAAACACAATTAATAATACTTTTAGAATATTTTGCCTAAAACGTAAATGATAAAGAGAATGATAACTTTTAATAAATAAATCCAAACGAAAATTTAGCAATTCAGTAAGTCTTTAGAGTGATACATTGTGTTTTCGAGTGCCTACATTTTTTTTAATTTCAGAAATACAAAGAATACTTTTTTTTTATTTTACTAATAATTTTCTAAAATTAAAAAAAAACCTAACAGTAGTTTTCTTGCGGTGTTCAATTTTATCTCAAAAATATATTGATTTTTCCAAAAAACAAAAAATCAACTAAACATATTTGCTTTTTTTTTTCATTAAGAAGAATTACCTGAAAATTAAAGATTATATTTAATTCTTCCAAATCAAAAAAAACCTAACAGATATTATAGGTGACCCCGTCCACCTCCTCAAAATAAAATTATTTTTAAAAAATAAAAAAAGGTTGATTTTTAAAAAATAGTAATTTCCAAAATTATTTTATAAAGTAGTAATAAAAAAAAAATTAAATAAATTTTTTGAAATTCGACACTTTTTTTATCAATATGAAGCTTTATCTTTAAATTGAAAAAAAATATTATTTAAAAGTTTCTGTGATTTCTGTAATTTGATTGTTTTTTTTTTATGTAACTAAGCCCCAATTCAAAATTTTTAAAATACCAAAATTCTATTTTTGAAAAGAAAAAAAACTTATTAAACCAATTGGTGAAGAAGATTTACCAAATTAGAATTATGTACTAATTAAAATTTTAACCATATTTTATAAAGTACAATACTGACAAAACAAAACAAAAATAAAATAATTATCAAAACTAATAAATCATCGAGCATGCTAAAACTTTTGGAGTAACTTAAAAAAAAATGCATTGATAAATTTGTTTAATCTCTATTAACTAATAATTTCCATAAAATGCTTAGATACCATCAACTAATTTTATTCGAATTCTTCTATTTTGAAAAAGAACCCAAACTTTAACTTAATCTCAAACATTCAATTTTTTTGTTTTTTGAATTAAAAGAAATAGATTTAGCAATTCAAGGAACAAAATGATAAGAAAACAAAAGTAAAAAACAAAAAAAAAGATTTCCATATGTTTCAAAAATTAAAATTATCTCCAATTTGAATGAAATTGTACTGTTTTGATTCTTTTAACTATTTTAGCTGTGTGTCAGCAATTTGGAATTTTAGTTTGGATATAAAAGTTCTTGATACATTTTAAGATTCACATCAATTTTATTACATAACAGAAAATAATTAACCGATACTTTTAAACTTGCGAAGAATATTTGGGAAAAGTTTTGGGAAATAATTATTGGAATGATTAATTGTAAACAAAAATAATTAGGATTAAGAAAATTTTTTTAAAAACCCTTTATATTACATATTGATTTTTGTCAGTCAATATCTATATTACTTTAAAAAAAAAAAAAAAACACGCTAGGACTGGTTTGTGAAAATATAAAAAATCTTTTTTGTTAGTAGCTTGTGGAAAAGAAAAAAAAAAAAAATACAAAAAAAATTAAATATGAATAAAAATTTTAATTTATTTAATCTTATATTATATTTTCAGTATTTCCTTTCTCATTAATTTTTTTCATTAAATTTTCAATTGTTTCTTGTTCGATTAATGCTTGATCTAAAAGATCAATAAAATGATCTGTTAATTTATTATATTTCAATTCTAAATTTTTTCTTAATGTTACTGTTTGCTCTGCTTCCTTCGACAATTCACTGATTTCATTTTGAATTTTTCCCTTTCCTTGTTTGTTTGTAAGAGAATTTTCCACAAAATCCGATTCGTCATAATTTTCTAATATTTCAATATAATTCTGTGGAACGACGCCTTGCTCCCCATTCATGTTTTTTGCCGTCAACCATTCTTTTTTAAGGAATAAATCGTGTGTATAAATTTAATTTGAATATCAAAATTAAATAGAGCAAAAATAGAAAAATTTAATTTGAAAATCAAAATTAAACAATGACAAAATAAAAGATTTTTAAAAAAGAATATGATTGGAAAATCAAAAGAAAGAAAAAATGAAATAAAAACTAAAAAAAAAAGTAAAAAGGAAAAAGTAAAAAGTAAAAAAAAAAAGAAAAAAGTTAAAAGGAACAAAAAAAAAAAGGAAAATAATTACCTTCTTTATTAATTTCATTTGTTGTAATAATTTCAATAATTTCATCAATGGAAATTTCCAAATCATTTTCATTTTCTGGTTGGAAATTATATAAAACCTTAGCAAAAACTCTATTTGAGGATTGAATTTCTTTTCCAAAAAAAAGAAAATCAGAATGCTTAATAATAATTTTGGTAATATCATTTCCAAGATTTTTATTAAATTTCAGAATCTTATCAATTTCAGATTCTCGAAAAAATATTGGCGAAAAAGCCTTGGCTAACTGAATAATTGTCATTTTATTTTGTTCTGAATTTTTTAAAATTAGAACTAAATGGCTACAAATTTTTTTAAAGACTTGGAAATTAATTTGTGGTATTTCCTGTAATAATTCTTTTGCAATTTTTAAAAATTTTTTACTAGTTTTATTATTAATTGTATCTTTATTGCTATTTTGAAATTGATCAATAATTTTGTTTGAGATTTTTTGAGTTAAAAGTGATTCAGGCAGCTCATAAAGATATTTTTTTAAAACACCAGCTGCGTCATGTGGCGAAGAAATAAATTTTGTTAAATCAAATTGATCTTTTCGATTATAAATTTCTTTTAATTTTTCGATGTTTAATGTTTTTCCTGGCTTTTGATAAATTCCGACAACATTAATTCCTTTTGAGTGTTATGTTTTGTTTTTTAAAGTTAAATTATTATTATTATTTTATTTTGATAGAAATATATTTAATATTAAAAAGATTTTTTGAAGAAAAATATTAAGAAAATTAAATCAAGACCAAAATTTCTTGTAAATTGCAATATAACTCTTATGAAAATTATAAAAAAAATATTAATGAATGGAAATATATTCCACAATAAACCAAAAATAAGTAAAAAGGAATTTTTTGTTTAATATTTAATTTTCATATTTATTATTGAATTATGAATATTTATGGAATAATTTTTATTTTCAATTCTAAAGAAAGAAAAATAATAAGGGTTGAACAACTAAAAAAAAAAATAATTACCAAAAAAAAAAATAATTGACGAATGAATTGTGAAATATTTTAGAAATGATAATTTCCAAATAACAAAAATTACCGCTTTATTCCATCTATTATAATGATGAAAATTGCGAAAAAATGTTTCTATTTGAATTATAAAAAACTGTTCAACTGTTTTGACTAAATTGCTTAAAGTACTTAAAAATATTGAGTTTTTTTAATTTCAGACTTTTTATTTTTTAATTCCTTTCCTTAGATTTTCTGGGTTACCTATCTTTAATAATTTCTGAAGTGAAATGTGATAAGATCTTGATAAAATTTATTTTTTGAAACAAAATTTTAATCATAAAATAGAATTTCAAAAATTCATTTAAAAAAAATTATTTCCAAAACAAAAAATTATTTCCAAAACAAAAAATAAATTAAAAACAAAAATTTGGAAAAAATCGAATCTAGACATTATTTAAATAGTTTTTTTTTTTTTTTTTGAAATTTAGAAGGGTAAATTCAAAAAAAGTCTTATAATTATTAAATTGGTTTGTTCTGTACAAACATTACAAAAATAAATATATTTTACACCATAAATTAAAGTTTGAAAATCCTGATTAAAAAAAAATTTGAAAAGCAAAAGTTATATTGTTTAAATCTAAAGTTCATTTTTATAAAACTTTTAAAATTATAAAAAATAAAATTGACTTTGTTAAACATACTAATTTGGAAAAAGGTGAAGTATCTCTTTAAGGGACTAGTCTCTATTAAATTTTTTTAGGTAAATTTAATAGAGATTTAGAATTTTTTTTGCCAATTACTTAGATTTCAAATCAAAGTGAAAAACTTCTTTGTATGGTAATGAAATCTCGATAAATGACATTCATTAAATTTAGTTATTGTTTTTATAGAAATAAAAAATTTTTCCTTTTTTTCGCTTTATTGAAAGTTGCTTTTTTTCAACTTTTCGCAAAAATATAAAAAATAAAAAAAAATATGAGCAAGAAAGCAAAACTTTGTTGTGTTTGTGGAAGAGGTACAAAAAATAATTTGAAAAATAAACCTGAAAAGGTTTTTTTGGATTTACATGAAAAAACAGTTTGATTCGAAAAAAATATGCAATATATGCTTTACTCAAAATAAAAGATTTCCTTTCTTTTCATGTACCATTCTTTTTTTTTTTTCATGAATAAGCTATTTCCAATAAAGTGGGGCAAATTTATTTTAAAATATATATCTTTCAAACTCAATCTTCAAAAAAGTATTTAAATTTCCAAAATCATTAAGTACCATTTATCAATTCTTGGTAATAATTCAATTTGTTTCTTAGTATTGTATTTCATAAATAAAAGATATTAAAATTTCTGATCTTGATTTAGTCTGATTTTTTTAGAGGTGAAATTTGGTATTTATTATTTTCTTTTTGTTTGAAAAAACCGTTTTCATAACTTGTGTAATCTCAACAAATTTTCAAATAGAATTGACAACACATATAACTGCATTTTATTGTTTTAAAAAACATTTTTACCATTTCCATATTTCCAGTTTTTTTTATTGAAATTGGTCGTACATTGTTTTCACCAAAAAAAGTGTTATTTTTTTTTTTTATTTTTGAGAAATATTTCAAAGAACAAATTTTAAATAAATACCTTAGTTATTTATTCAATTGGTATTAATATTAAACGTAATTTGATATTGTCAATTAATGGATACTTTCACTAACAAAGATGATTTTTTATGAAATGTAAAAAAAAATGCCCTACTTTTTTCGAAATACCTTATACTTTTTGAGTTTACACTATTTTGTTTATGTTGAATTTGAAGTTTTTTTAAGTATTCCCAAATTAGCATTCCAAAAGTTTTTGTCAGAGTCAAAAAAAATCAAAGAAAAGAATAAGAACTATTTTTTTAAAAAGTAATTATTGATAAAACAAATTGAGTTCTTTACAGAGTCAAGTTGGATGAACAGAAGTGAAAGAGAAAATATTCATTAGTTTTAAATTATTTTTTCGTTTTTCCAAATGAGAATATATATTAGTTTTGAAACAATAATTAAATCCAAAATTAATCAAAAAATTCTCATCCATTAAAAATATTTTTTTTAAAATAATTTTTTTAAAATTCACTTTTTTTGACTAATTGTAAAATTTTTTTAAAAAAATAAGAACTTAAAGTTCTAAAATTGGAAAAACATGTTTTTTATCAATTTTAAACATGTTTCTAGATAAGGATTCCCTATTTAGTTATTGATCAAAAAAAAAAAATTAATAGAGACTAGTCCCTTAATGATTATGAAAACTGGCATGTAAGATATCTCAAAGTAACAGGTTAGAAAAAAGTAATTCCATTTCCACCCTTTAAGAATATCCAATCATTATCATTTTCGAAATAACAATGATTAATTAAAAAAATAATACCATACCTTATTTTGATTTGATAAAAATGTTTCAGAATTTGGATAATTTTATAAAAATGAAAAAAAAAAATTCACACTATCAACTTGAAAAAAATACTTTAATCTTGATAAAATGTTTTTTTAATGGTTAACCAATTCATTCTTTTGAGCAAAATGAATAATAACCCCATTCCAAAAATTTGGACACACCAAAAATCAAAAAATAAGTAAAAAAAATCCCAATTTTTTCAAACATAATATTAAATCATTATTAAGTTACTTATTTCATTTTCCAGTCAAAGTGATCCAGTTTTGGGGGAGTAAAATACACGTTTTTAAAGGGTCTGAATGGATATTAGAAGAAAAAATTTATTTCGAGAAATTCCAAAATTGAAATCATTTTTTCACATTTTCATTTTTTCTTTTTTTTCTTCGATTTTTTTAATAAACAATTTATTTGCAAATTTTTTTTTTATTGCAAGATCGATAGTCACTTGGTAAAAACATGTTATTCTATTGTTATTGAAATGGTGAAAATGATTATAGAGAAATTATATTTATTTCGATTGGAATTTTATTTGATCTTCAATAGAAGATCAAAATGATCATTGTTGTTTTTCTCAATAGGGCACATAAGAATTTTGTGTTTTTCCATTTTTAAGAAAATCTATTGATTTATTAGTTTTATTTCGGACGGATATCAACTATTCTTTGATGTTTATTATTCTACTTATTTCTTATTTAATCTTCAAAGATCATTTATAAAAAATATTTGATATTTGAAAAAAATATTGGGATATCTTAGACTGAAACAAAGTTTAGTATTAATATTATAAACTCTTTTTCAAACAAAAGAACACACCTCTTAAATCATTAATATTATTGAATTTGATTGTTAATCAGATAATTACTTATTGTTGATTTTCATTTAAATTATTCATTTGTTCTTTTTTTATTTATGGATATTGAACAGTAAGAAAATGAAAAAAACAAGATAAGAAGAAACCAATTTGGAAATAATTTGTCAGTATAAAAATGGAAATAGTTTGAGTTTGATTTTGTAATGAGCTAAATATAGGAATTAAGAAAGACCATTATTGAATTGATGTATGGAACAAAGAAAAAAGAAAATAAAGAAAAAAAAAATTCTAACAAAAGAATCAGATTAATTGTGGCTTTATATTGAAAATGAGACTTTAAAGATCAAAAGTTTGACATGTAAAGAATTATCAATAAAATGTAAAGAACTTTTCCCCAATTCACTTTGTTGAATGGTTTTTATTGATTTAATAAATTGTTTTTTTCTTTACAATTTATAAAACGAGATTTCTCATTTCAAATAAAAGGACACATCAATTTTTAAAATATTTAATTTTAATTTTTATTTATTTTGTTTTAATGAGTTTTAAATATCCAGTTGGGTGTTTTTTTATATTTTATATTGTTTCTTAGATTTTAGAATGATAATACAATTAATTTGATTCAATTATGATTAATTCTTGAAATTTTATGTGCCCTTTTATTTGAAAAAGAGTTGATATTTATGCATTTTGATCCAAATAAAAGAAAAAATAAAAAGCGATGTGTCCAAAATAATGAAATGATCAGAAACAAAAAATGTATTGATAAAGTTTTTGAAATTTCACTAACAATTATTAATCTATAAAACGATTAGATAACTATCAACCAATCTTAGCAGGCATTTTCTATTTAACTAAACTCAACTTTGATCTTTTATCAATAATCATTGGAAAAAAAAAATCCAGATCTAACGAAACAGATTAGGTAACTGGAAAAAATGAAATGAAAACAAAACAGAAAAGACAAAAAATGATAAAAATATTTGTTAAAATCAAAATTATTTCTGAATTTCAGGAAAATCAAACAATCTATATATTTTTTTAATATTTATACTGTTATTAATATGAGAATTTTTTTTATAAAAATAAGAAAATTAAAAGGGAAATTTATATATGAAGAAAATTATTTACCGTTCGTTTCGATGAAATCAGTTATTTGTGTTATAATTGGAGGAACATCAGTTTTTTCTGTTGCCCGATCAACTGCTATTTGTAATGGTTTTGAAAAGATTTTAATAAAAATATCTTGCTTGACTTCTTCTTCTACTTTAATTTGCTCGATTTTAAAAATTACTTCATCAAGATCAAAAATTTTTTTTTGATCTAAAAAAGGCCTTGTGTCATCAAGAGTATCTATTTTTAGAAAATTAATATTTGGATATTTAATAATTAAATATTTCAATAAATTGTTTTGTAATTCAATAAAACACATAATAATTTAATGTATTCAAAATCGTGAAGGAAATGAAAAAATTCGTTAAAATTGGAAAATTCTACATAATGTTTTATGCTAATTAAATTAGTATTTTTTTTTTAACTTGGTTCCTTAAGAATTACAATTACAGATCCCACAATCTATAAAGATTTTCAAATGAATTTCTTTATTAAATTGTCGAATGTGATTTAGATAAGCGAGATGAGGTGAAAATAAATTCTTAAATTACTGTTAAATTCGAATTAAAAAAATTTGAATTTTATCTCAAAGTAAATTAAATTCCAAAATTTGATGCTAAAGAGAAAGCAAAATTTCAGAAAGAAATCACTACACTTAAAATTTGAACGCCTAACTGAAGACCTGAAAATGGATGAAATAGAGAACATTGACTGGGAAAATATGGAAAAAGACGAGATCAAGAAAAAACTACATGAGGTCCATATCAAATTAATACAAGACAAAGTCAATTCATCCCAAGGATACGAAAACTGGAAACTAAAGAAATACACACTGATTAGCCAGTTTCCAGAAAACTTCAAAGAAAAAACAGCCCTGCTTAGACTGGAAATCATCAACAACCCTATTCAAACTAAAAGAATTCTGTAATGGTTTGAATAGATATACATACAAATGGTGAAAAAGAGGGGTAAATGCCAAAATGTTACCATGCAACAAAAAAAATAGATGATAAAGATCACTTCATATGGGACTGTAAAAAATAGGGGAAGAACCAGAAAATACTGAAAAAAAGCAGCTCAAAAAAATCAAAAATTTTGACTTCAACAAAATAGTCAAACAACAGGATACAGATGAATTATTGAGGAAAATAAACATAAAAGAAATCGATGACATCACTATAGAATACTTTTTGACCAAGAAGACTCAGCACGCCATTAGGAAAAAGGAGCTTAAACCTAAATTTACCCAAACAAAAAGTTATGCGGATCAAAAAACTTGATGCTTCTCACACCTCTTATTTTAACTTTTTCATTTTTTCTTTCTTATTTTTTTTTTTTTTACTTCTTCATTTTTTATACAGACTATTTATTCTCTTTTTTTTTTACAGAAAACTAAATTGAGTTTCAAAAACTTCTGATGACTGTGCCTATTTAGATACTCTTTGAATTTGTGAATCTCGGGTTTAGTCACTTCAAAACACACTCTTTAACATATCAGATGAATTTTTCATCAAATCCTTAACAATAAACTCAAAAAACTCACTTTTTTAAGACATTTTTAGAAAAAAATTTTCCAACCAGTTATTTTGGGAAAACAATTTGTAAAATTCCTCTTACTTGCTCAAAACTCAACCAAAGAACTTTGGGAATTTCTCTGGAATGGATATTCTCCCCCCTAGATAGACTTTTTTTAAAATGTAAAGTAAAAATCAAAAATTACATAAACTTCACTGAATTAGATCAATTTTCCGAAACATACCAATTACCAAAACTAAAATAAGTATTTACTTTTCTCCATTGGAAAATTATATTGATCTTGACAAAAACAAAAATATAACAATTGCCAATCATTATCTTTGTTTGTACCGAACCAATTATCAAAAAAAGCAATAATCCCCTCTTAATTCCACCTTTAAACCACTGAAGTGGTTGTTATCAGTTATCTTGATAGTTTAATAGTTCCAAATAAAGATAAGGAGGTGGAGTTTTTATCATTTAGTTTGGTGATGTTAAAATAAAAGCTAGGCAATTCTTTGTATTATTTAATTTGGTTTAATCATTCTAAGATTGCCTCAATTACTGAAAAATGGTTCACTGTTTGAATTTTTTTTATTAAGGGACTAGTCTATATTAATTTTTTTTTTTTGATCAATAACTAAATAGGGAATCCTTATCTTGAAATATGTTTAAAATTGAAAATAGACAGGTTTTTTCAATGTTAGAACTTTAAGTTCTTGTTTTTTTAAAATTTTACAATTCTGCCAAAAAAAGTGACTTTTAAAAAAATTTTTTAAAAAAAAGATCTTTAAAAACTGAGAATTTTTTGATTAATTGTGGATTTAATTATTGTTTCAAAACTAATATTTATTCTCATTTGGAAAAACGAAAAAATAATTTAAAACTAATGAATATTTTCTCTTTCACTTCTGTTCATCCAACTTGACTCTGTAAAGAACTCAATTTGTTTTATCAATAATTACTTTTTAAAAAAATAGTTCTTATTCTTTTCTTTGATTTTTTTTGACTCTGACAAAAACTTTTGGGATGGTAATTTGGGAACACTTAAAAAAACTTCAAATTCAACAAAAACAAAAGAGTGTAAACTGAAAAAGTAGATTCATGAAAAAAAAAAGAATGGTACAATATAAAAAAAGAAAATCTTTTATTAAGAGTAAAGCATATATTGTATATTTTTTTCGAATCAAACTATGTTTTCATGCAAATCCAAAAAAACCTTTTCAGGTTTATTTTTCAAACTATCTTTTGTACTTCTTCCACAAACCTAACAAGGTTTTGCTTTCTTGCTCATATTTTTTTTTTATTTTTTGTATTTTTGCGAAAAGTTGAAAAAAAAGCAACTTTCAAAAAAGTGAAAAAATGTAAAAATTTTTTATTTCTATAAAAACAATAACTAAATTTAATGAATGTCATTTAGCAAGATTTCATTAATATACTAAGAAGTTTTTCACTTTGATTTGAAATCTAAGTAATTGGCAAAAAAAATTCTAAATCTCTATTAAATTTACCTAAAAAAATTTAATATAGACTAGTCCCTTAAGAAATGTTGACTTCATTTCCTGGACTGATACTGCTAAATTAAAAAAAATGCCAAAAACTTTTTATTTCAATTTCCCTTTTTTCCAAAGGATTTTACACTGTGCTTTGAAGAAAGAATTTTATTGGTTTAAGTGCAAAGAAAGTTTGGAAAATCAGTTGATCTTGAAAAATTTCTTTGTAGTGAAATGTTTAGGAAATTGGAGTTATCAAAAAATTTAGTAAAATGGAAATCGAAATAAAAAGTTTTTTACATTTTTTTGAATTTATCAGCAACAAAAAATGATTATTTCCATTTCCTCAAATACTTTCCTCAGGATTAATTGAAAGAAACAAAATCAAGATCTTGGCAAAAGTAATTAAAAATAAACATTTTTCGAATTTAGATTAAGTTCTTCTTTCTGATTGAACTTTTCGAAAGAATATAAATTTTATTAATTTGAATTTTACAGTAAATTTAGTTATTGGGCTTTAGTTGAATAAAGTATTTGTATGGAGTTAATAAAGAGTTGTTGTTCTTGGTTATAGGTTGGAACTAAAAATATGCAATATTTGAATAAAAGGAAAAAACAGTCGAATTTTTTTTTTAATAATAATTTCAAGAACAGTATCAAATGATTTGTGAAACAAGGAGAGACAACACAACAAAAAGGAATTGTTTTGTTAATGTTTATTCATGGGCTTTTTAAATTTTTTTTTTTTTTTCATTGGTTAGGTTGGCTCTGTATCAATAATCTTCAAAAAAGAATTTTTTTTTTTTATGGTTTGGGGAAAAAATAAAAGAGGAAATTCTTTTCTCTAACAGAAAAGCCAAGCCGAAAGTCTTCTATTCTAAATGAAAAATAATTTCGTTTGAGAGCCTTTGATTGTTTTTTTCATAAAAAATAAAAGAAGATTCTTTTTTGCAAAATTTGAAATTAGTTTGAATGAAAAAAGAAAAGTGATCCTATTTTTGGTGTTTTGTTTTTGTAAAATTCCAAAGTTGTTGTTTTTTGTCATAACATTTTGTTGAACAAAATGAAAATACTTTTTCGAAGATTATTGACACAGAGCTAGCATAACCAATTAAAAAAAAGAAACAAACAAAAAAGAAATTTGGTTTGGCTTTCTGTGAAAAATCAAAAAGAGAAAAAGAGAAAAAAAGAATAAAAAAAAATACATACAATTCTCAGCCCGAAGTTCATATTTGAGTTTTGGGTTTAATTTAAACCGTTTTAAAATTTGCGGAATACAATCGCAGATGCTTTGCTCTTCATTGAATAATAATTTTTGGGTATTTTTAATACAACAAACTTTTACTTCAATATTTCGAAGTCTTTTGAACTCAATAAGTGGCTATTTTGGTGGTGGTTTTTGTTTAAAAAATAAATTCCGAAAAATATTAAGTACGGAAAAGAAGCAAACCAAAAAAGGAAAGAAAAAAATTAAAAACAGCTTACTAATTTCCAAACATCATATTCAACAATCTGTTTCTCTTTTTCTAACCAAATCCCACGCCCCATTGGGCAAAACAGCCCGTATTGATCTGGGTTTGAAATCTTTTGTGATACACAAATTTTGTTGATAACTTCAGAATAGAGTGTTGTTGGATGGAATTTGAGTAAGAGACTTGTTTGTTGATAAGGAAAAACTACCTTTAACATCACACTGACAGCATAGTTGTTTTTCATGTTGGTATTAGAAGTGAAGGTTGTTCAAACAACACAAAGAAAGAGTATAAAAGAAAAAAAAAATGAAAAAGAGAAATCATTTTTCGTGTTTTTCGAGATTTAATGTTTTTTTACATGAGAATGGCGGATTTTGTTTTTTATTCGAAAAA
This sequence comes from Anaeramoeba flamelloides, assembly GCA_027625915.1. Lineage (NCBI taxonomy): Eukaryota > Anaeramoebidae > Anaeramoeba > Anaeramoeba flamelloides. Next base: position 220,300 of record JANTQA010000032.1, on the reverse strand, counting down.
GAAACAAATAAATTTGTCCTTACTTTTTGTGTTTGCAAAAGAAAGAAGAAAAATGAACACTTTTATTGGGTGATCAAATAACAAACAAATGGAAGATATTGTGTTGCACAAAAACAATTAAATTTTCAAAAGTTGACCATCAGAATCAAAAAATCAAGATTTATTTTTTACTGGATTATGCATTTTTTTTTAAAGTCCATGTTGTTTATTGAAATTTAAATGTGAGACAATTTCGGTTGGTTATCAGTTTTTCCATTTTGGGAGACTTCTTTCGATGTGTTATGAGCTGACCAAAATATTACACCCGAACTGTGTCAAAAAAAAGAAGAGAAATTATTTGTTACAATACCATTTCTTGTAGATGAAAAAATGTAAAAACCAAGCGAAGATTTTTTCGCTTTTCTGATTAAAATAATGGGAACAATTATTGTTTAAATATTCAAACAAACAAGAGAAAGAAACCCTGGTCAACACTAGAGAAATGGGTAATAATTTTTGATACACTTCAATTTTCCCAATTATTTTTCAAAAAAAAGTTCTGCGATCCTTTTTACTTTTAATTTTTGGATTTATGGAAAATAAAAAGAAAAATTTATATTTTTAGGAAATATTTCTCTTGTCGAAATTTCGACTAATTTGTTTGGATAAAAGACACCAATAATTTATTTCTCATTAAAAATACCCCAACTGAAGTCCTAGACTGTTATTCAAATTAGAAATGGGAAAAAATTTTCTCTTTTTTACTTTTGCAAATAAAGAGAATTTTGAAAAAAGAAACTATTTCTTGAAAAACTCAAATGTAAAAGCAAAAAAAATTGAAAATTATTACCCCTTCTTTCTGATTATATCAATATTTAAGGAATTAGGGTCAAACAGGAGACTTCTAAAAATAAATTATGTGATGAGATTGAAGCTAAATCAGATTTGTACTTCCTAATTAAAATGTATCAAAAAAATCAATTAGTTGAATAGAACCTAGAAGTTGATCTAGTAAATAAAAGATTGATTAAAGTGATCAAAATAATGAGTGTACAAAGACTATAATCTGTGTTTCAAAATATTATCCGTGTTTTTTTTCTTCTTGTACCAAGGCAACATCCAATCTCGTACCAAATAGTCTACCCAAGTTCAAATCAATTTTGAAAGAAAGGTCTCTTTATTTTGAGTAAAATTTAAATTATTCATGAAATAAGTTAAAAATTTTCCATAATATTCTCAATTTTTACCTCTATTTTTTTAAATTTTTTTGATTTTTTTTAAATTTTCCCAAATATTTCACTCTATTTTTTGACATAAATTTTGCAATTTGATCCTTCATTTTTAGTATTTCTTTTTATATAATTGAACTTTAAGAAACCAATACCGTATTTTTTTAGTGTTTATTATCAGTTTCTTTCTTCGGTAAATGTATAGGTCTTCTATAACTAAAAAACACGCTTTTTTATTTTGAAACATGCTTTAGATTTTTTTGCATGCTTTATTTTGACTACAGTAATGTTTTTCCTGAAAAAATCAAGAATTTCAGAAAAAAATCTGTATTCCACCACAACTTTAAAGGTTGAATTATCAAGATTCAAACTCCAGTGTTGCAAAATATCTTTTTTAAATTTGAATATAAATAATTAAAAAGTTTTTTTTTTTTCATCAGCTTTTTTGATAATCAAAGATTTTACGTAAAATATAATTAAAACTTAAAAAGAATGTATTGAAATTCAACAATTTTAAATAACAAAAGAATGTCTTTTTTTATTTTATATTTTTTTTTTTTTTGGAAAATCACCATTCGATTTCAAATGATAAAGTGTAAAAATACAATTTAGTTTAGAGTAAGACTGAGAAAAAGGAATTTAATAACCTTTTTTGAGGTGTATTTGTATTCTAAAAGTAAATCTTGAAAAAAAATTAAGGGATTTGGTAATCATCTCCATTAATGAGATTTACTATTTGAGACAATTAAAGACCAATTGAGTTTGAAAAAGTCCAAAGATACACCTCGGTTAAGAAAATTGTTAATAAATTTATAATTTGGTAAAAGATAATTTCCACTTTGTTTGTTTTATTTTTTTTTTATTTTTATTTTATAAAAAGAAAAGTCCCAATTCACTTTATTTTATTAACCATCACAAGTTCAACTTTAGATATAATTTTTCGAGGTAATCCACCCCTTGAGTATAAATAAAATCCGTGGTAATTTTCTTGAGTCTTCACTTTAAGTATTTATTTTTTTTTAAAAAATATTACAAAATTAATCAATTATAATTTTTAAAATATATTTTTGTTTTTTTTTTCACAAAAAGTAACCCCCAGTCAAATATGGTATTATGACTAAATGGACCAATGCAATACAAACTTTTAAATCTAAGTTAACTAAAAGTACAAAAGTACTGAATCAAAAATTATCTTCAAATTATGTAATAATTTTAAAACAAAATCACATTTTTAAACTTACTTTGACTCTGATCAATCAATTTGAAATTATCTGAAAAGAAGTGGAAAACTATTAAAACCAAAAACAAGAAAAAAAAAGGTTGGCTTCTGTTAAACATAACATAATTATAAAAATACCAATAAGAACAAGACAATTTATATAAAAAAAAAAAAAGTGAAAATTAACACTTTCAATTTGAAAAACATTGGACTTAAGGGATATAACGAAAAAAAAGGAAATTTAAAAAATTAATTAACATTAGAAAGTGAAACATAGAGAATAAAAATACTGTTTATCAATGTTTCGACAAATTAATTGAAAGAAAATGAGTTATTACATTATTAAAACTTGTAAACTTTAAATTAAAAAAAAAATATTATAAAAAAATCAAAATAATTCACCTAAAATCAACATTAAGGTATTTATTAAGAAAGATTTGAAAAAATAATTATAGATAATTTGAATAATATATATACTCCAAATCCATTACTTGATTTATATTATAACCAAAAGTAATGCATAATCAAGTTTAATGATAGTTTTTGATATTTTTCTTTTATGAAAAATACATTTTACCCATATGTTATGAAATATATTAACTATTTCAAATAAAAATAAAAAATAAAAAAAAAAAAAAAACAGTTAAATAATATACAGATTGATTATTTCGGGAAATAAAAATTTAAAATATTTATTTATTAATAATTTTGTTATTTATAACTTGTTTATTATCTGTTCTCAATATTTTATTATAAACGCCTTCGGGCAATTCAAATTGAGATTTTTTTGGAAAATAAGCATTCATTACTTGTTTAAAATATGTGGTATATTCGAAGAATTCTTTGTAAGTTTTAAAATTTGAATGGTCATTAAAACAAATAAAATCATAATCTTCAAAATTAAAACTATCCATTGTATTTTGTATTGTTTCTTTACTTTTAATTTCAGAAAAAAAATGAGTGTTATGTATTTCTTTTGTTTTAAAATTTTTAATTTTACCATTGGACTTCTTTTTATAATACAAATTAATAATTTCTATTTGTTCTAAATATTTCGAATCGATTGGAAAAATATTTTTGAATTTTCCTTTAATTTGGGAATCATCAAGGTTAGGATATACAACCTCCTTAAATCTAGTAATAATCGTGCTTTTAAACAATCTGAAATCAATGTTTTTTTTACTGTTGAATACTTGCTTAATTATATTTTTAAATTCTTTGTAATCTACAACTTCATTATAATTTGCATCTAAGAATTTCTTAAAATAATTACTAAATGTATATGGTTTCCATGAATCAAATTTAAAATAATTAGTCAAGACTTCTACTTGAAATTGATTTCCAAATCTAAAAGGCATATGGGCAGACTTATAAATTTCTTCAGGCCAAGTTTCCCAAATTAAATCCAATAAATGCTTGCTCATTATGTTCGGCATATGCCCATTTGCCATCCGAATATTAACACCGAAGGCCTGATCAAGCATCATATCAGAATACATGCACGATTCTGTATACGAATCATATGGGCCTTGGGTAATTTTCACCCCCCTTTCTTGTGATAGTCTCCAATCGTTATCTCTAATTTTTGAATTTGCCGTTTCAATTTTAAAAGTTCCATCAAGCACAATCCAATTGTTTGGCCAAACACTTCTACTGATTAAAAAATCATCACAAAAATAAATAAAATATTCAGAAATTCCAGGAATTCGATGCAGCTGCAATTCAAAAGATGGCGACGAATATGTTGGCAAAGATTCTTTATTTAGAAAAAAATCAGATGGAGAGATGATTTCTACTTTTTTGTTTTTTAAATCTAACAAATTTGGTATTTGATTGTTTGTAAGAAGATATATTTTTCGGAACCATGGTGCATATTTTTCAATTGATCTCAGCAAATAAATAATTTCTGCATTGTTTCCAATTCTTTTGTCGGATAATCTTTTTGGACAACACCAATTTTTTTTTTGTTTTGGGTACTTGCAATCTTCCTCTATTAAAGTTAATTTGTTCGCAAAGTAATAAAATATTTGCATATTGAAGTTTGGTTAAATTTATATTTTAAAAGATATGAGTTTAAATTCAAATAAATTGAAATTTTATTCATCGTTGCCAATATTGAAGTAAGTTAACAATTTTGAAACAATAAATGAGATATAAATTATTGAATAATTGAAAATTAAAAGATAAGTAAAACCACACAACATATTTATAAATCAAAAATACAAATTATATTCATTTTTTACTGTAATCCTATAATTTATACAAACCTAACCAAATTCTTTTTTTAAAAACACAAAAAAATCATAGTTTTTTCAAGACATTTAAAAAAGGCGAGATAATAAACCATGTTTGGTTAACCAAATATGAATAAATGTAAATGGAATCTTCACAGTTTTAAAAAAATCAATCAAAAAAAAATTATAAATTAATGAACATATTAAAATAAATAAATATAAAAAGCAAGCATTTGTGCTTTATGTGGCTTTTTACCTTGTTTGTACAATTTTTTCTCAGAGATCGCCCTCAGAGATGAAAAAAAAATAGTATGTTATTTCTTGAGCAAATTCATTCAACGTAGTTAAAAATTGGCTCCAAGGGGAGATGTATATGACTAAAATTTCAAAAATGATGGTAAAATGGCTTGTATTTTTTGAGCAATAATATTATTCTAAAAATAAATTTTGAACAAAAGGTTCTTTTTTTTACAAGTTCATTTCGGTTTTGTAAAGAAATAGTTAACTTTCCAAAGGATATGCAATATATAAGCTATTTGCGAAAAAGCTGTGGCAAATTTATTTTTAAAATATCTTTTTTAAGCTTAATTCTAAGATTAATATTTAAATCTCCAAAATTGTTATTCATCATTAATTGATTGATTCTTCATAATATTTCAATTTGTTTCTTCGTAAGATAATACTTTAATTAAATACATTAAAGTTTTTGATCTCAAATTTATTTGATATTTTTTAGGTGGTTTGAAAATTGGTCCGTTATTTTTTTCTTTTTGATCATAAAAAATTTTTTTCGAAAGAACGTTTAATCTTGAAAAAATTTTCAAATAGAATTGAAAAACTTTAAACTGTTTTTTATTGTTTAAAAAATTGTTTGTATCCTGATCACATTACTTAATTTTTATTTTAATTTTGCTGTACATTGTTCATCGTTATTGCCACAAAAAAAGTGCTTAATTTTTTTTTTTCAATTTTTGGAAATATTTTTGTATGAACATATTTTGAATTGAAATGTAAATCATATACACTGAATCAATTAGTATTAATGTCCCTCTTAATTATATATCTTACTAATTTAGAAATCGAAATACCTTTAAGAAAATATTATTTGAAATATAAAAAAAAATTCCCCACTTTTTTGGAAATACCTTACAAAAGAAATTCAAATTCATATGAACCTGTGGGGAAAAATAACTTCAAATAATAATTTTCCATTGAAATCCATAACTTTTACCCACTACAATAAAATAAATTCAAGATTTTGTGGCCGCTGTTTGAAAAAAAATGCGGAACAAATGTTTTAAATGTTACTTTAAACTGTTTAATTCACCCATTCTAATATGTTTGTTCAATGATTTCTAAAACTTTCAGTCAAAACTTTTGTAACACTACTTGATTTATATTTTTCCTTTTTTCATTTTAAGGCTCTAGCAACTTACCGCGGATTTGCTCCAGATACAATGAGTTACCTGGCACTCAATTGCATATTGTGAAATTGCACTTTTTTTGGTTGATAAAATTCACAGGATCTCAAAAAAAAACAAAATTCGTAAGATCTAACTGTGAAAAAATGCAACTAACAATAAAAAAAAATCCAAATAATCTCAATTTCAACAATTCAGTTTTTAATAAATAATTTCACAGGATCTTCAACAAAAAAAATTAAAAGGATCATAAAAAAAAAAATTCAAATAACCAAAAAAAAAAAATTTCAGCGGATCTCATTGGTAAAATATCCAAATAACCAAAAAAAAGTTCCACAGTATCAGAATTCCAAAATTAAAAAAGGCAAAACACAAAATAAATTTCTATAAGATTCTCAAAGACAACAAGCACAATTGATAAAAAAAAAAAAAAAAAAAATAATAAGAAATCAACAACAAAAATACAATTTAACAAAAAAAAATCAACAGGATTCTAAATTAAAAAAAAATTACTAGTTTCTTATTTTATATTTCTAGAGGACTAAAATTCTTCAATTTGAAACAAATTGTTTTCTTTCAGTACACAATCAATTTAATTCAATTTGATCTAATTTCGAGTTATTTTGTAACAACCCCTATACTTGATAAAGTAAGGATTTTGGAATGTTTAACAGATAAAATTACCTAATTTGAGAAATGAAAAAAATTAAAAAAAATCTTTAGTATCTTCAAAAAATGCCAAAGAGCGGCAAATTGGAAACTGAAATAATTATATTAAAATTATATTTCATAAGGATCTTGTTTAGGAAATTGATTGTCTTTCTTTGGCACTTTTTTCAAAAAATATTTATTTTTTTGGTTGTTGATTTTTGGAGATCGATAGCACTTTACAGCTTGGTGAGTTTTTAATGGGTATTTGATACTGTTTAAAATTGCTAAAAATTTTTTTATCCATTTCAAAACAATTTTACTAATCATAATTACTTGACCCTTAAGGTTTACAAAGCCTGAAACAGGTAAAAAAAAAGGATTATTTTGTATTAGGTGTAAGGCCATGTTATTTTGGTTCTTAGCTGATCGATCTTCGGACTTGGTATTGGTTTTGATTAGAGAATAATAATGTTCAAAATGGCAATTTTTGACAATTTACAAGTTTTTTTTTTCCAAAATCTAAATTGAAGAGTGTAAGACTAATACATCGGAAGGTAATTTATCGTAATTTTGATTTTTGGGTTTTGAATTGAAATTTTTATTTAAATTTAGTTTTATTTAGAGCTTTTAAAATAATTATTTATTTTTTTAGTTAATTGACATAAAGGTAAAGGAAAATATCAATTGATAACCCAAAAATCAAAATTTTTTATTATTCTATCACTCTTAACCTATTGGCCTTAAACTCTTCAATTCAGATTTTGGAAAAAAAAAACTTGTAAATTGTAATAAATTGTCATTTTGAAAATTATTATTCTCTAATCATAACCAATATCAAGTCCGAAGATCGATCAGCTAAGAACCAAAATAACATGGCCTTACACCTAATACAAAATAATCTTTTTTTTTTCCTGTTTCAGGCTTTGTAAACCTTAATTCAATATTTTTTTTATTTGTATTGACACAAGGACAAATAATCGATCACAAAACTTTGTTTCCTCAATCTTCAAATTGAACTACTTGTCTTCTTTTAAAAAATGTCAACGTATTTTTCTCAAAGTTATTCTTGGCTAATCCAAAACTACCGTTTTTTCAACACACAATAATTAAACCATTCACAAGTAATTCAATTTCAATGTCTTTGTTGAAAACAAAATTGTTGAATAAAAATTCGAAAAAGATAGGGGAAAAATAATTGCTGATTTTGTTTTCACTAACAAGTGAAGAAAAAAAAGATCTTTATCTTTCTCTTTATTTATTTTTTGTGTCCACAATTGAATCGAAGCCCATTGGCCTTATCTTAAAGCAGTTTTTTAAAAGCGATCAAAGTAAAACCAGATCTTCATAAAGAAATTAATTAAAAAATAAAAATGTTCTTCTGAATTAATTTCACACTTGTGTATTCTTCTTTTGGGTTAAAATTAAATTTTTTTGTTTTGGTTTTAAAAAAGCATAACCATTGTGAAAAAAATTTGCGTCATTAAAAAAAATTGGGTAAGTCAAAAATTTGATTTCGTTTTTTAAAGAGTAAATATTAGCAAAATGGTTTTTGATCAAAGTAAAATTTTATGAACAAATCTTACATTTAAGAAAAACCAAAGTCATTATCAATAATAATTTTCAAAGACAATATTATCTTGTTGCATTTTAACCCTTTGGAATTACTGTGGAACTCTAAAAAACAAAAATTTATTTTTAATTGTAAACTTTACTAAAAATGTTGATTTTTTTTTATTAGATTACATTCCAAGATCAAGTTAATCATTGTTTGGGAAGACCAAAAATTAATAAGTGTTTTAAATTAAGGTTTGTCTATGGGGATTTAAAGAATTTAAATGGTTTCTGAAATCTTGATATTTCGGTATTTTGAAGTTTTGATTGTAAACATTCGTGGAAAACAACCTCTTTCAAAAAAAACAGCTTTTTTGGAAGATTTTATTATTCAATTTGGTTTAAAAGGATATTTAAGATTAACTGTGATAAATTTGCGTTCATTAACAATGATAAATATCTTATTAGATTAATAGATTATAAGATTTCCTATTAAATAGTTCTCTTATTTTTAGTAAAGTTTACAATTAAAAATAAATTTTTGTTTTTTAGAGTTCCACAGTAATTCCAAAGGGTTAAAATGCAACAAGATAATATTGTCTTTGAAAATTATTATTGATAATGACTTTGGTTTTTCTTAAATGTAAGATTTGTTCATAAAATTTTACTTTGATCAAAAACCATTTTGCTAATATTTACTCTTTAAAAAACGAAATCAAATTTTTGACTTACCCAATTTTTTTTAATGAACCAAATTTTTTTCACAATGGTAAAGGTATTGTGAAACAAAAAAAAATTTATCGAAGCATTGTTATAAACATTTTACACATACTTTTTAAAGCCAGTGGGAATTCTATTTTAAATTTTCCTAATAGATGGAGGCTATCTTAAACAGATAATCTTTTTTTTTTATTTTTTTTATTTCTCATTTGCCTGTATTACAAAGTGAATGTTCAAAATTAATTCAAAGTGATTTTCTCAAAAAGGGAAAGGAATTAATTTATAAATGGTCCTGAGAGACTTACCACAGTTTTCATATTTTTTAAAAGCATTTATTTTTTCAAAGCTATGAACAGGATCAGAGTCATTCACCCAAGCAATAACAGCGTCAATTGGAGGATAGCCAAATGTTTGGGGATAATATTTCTCTCCAATATTATTCGTAGAGTAATAGTATTTTGGTTTGCTTTGGAAATATGGACTTAGAATTTCTGTTTCAATTTTTTCTTGAATTGGCTTGGATATTTTTGTTGTTGGTTCTTGTTGATTCGTGGGTTTTTTTTTTCCAATGCCCATGTTGAAAAGAAATAAAATTAGAATTAAAATAAGAATGAAAACAGGTACGTGTGAACTTTTTATTTTGCTTTGTGATTTCCTTTCGAAAATCATTTTTTCAAAAAGTTCAAGTAAAATAAAAGAGTAAAAAATGGTTTTAATTTTATATGACAAAAAAGGTATTTTTCTTTATTTTTTATTTGAGTACAACAATTCAGGTGGGTTTTTGTCTTTGATTTTGATGACTGGTATTTGGAATTTAAATGATACAAAATTTCGACTGATTCGCTTTTTTTGGATTAGGAGAAATTCCTTTCCAATCACTTATTGTTTCAAAAATTATGTGTGTGGAGAAGTTTAATCCATTGTTTCAAAATAAAAAGCGTGTTACTTTGTTCAAGAAGAACTATACATTAAACCTATCAAAAAACTTTCAATAAATCCTAAGAAATAGGTATTGTTTTCTAAAAGACTATTACATAAAAAGAAATTCTAAAAATGAAGTATCAAATCAGAAAATTTATCTCAAAAAATAGAGTTAATTTTTGATATATTTTTTCTTCATTTTAAAATATAAAAAATTTTAAAAAAATTGACAATTCCGAAAAAATTTTGAACAAATTGCATACCTAATTTAAAAGTTACTAAATATTTCAAGGTGTTTACCTTTAAAAGTGAGTTGAACTTAGGTATACAACTTGGTAGTGAATTGGATGATGCATTGTAACAAGAAGAAAAAAAGACACGGATTATATTTAGAAACAGGTATATAGTTGTTGTACACCAATTATTTTGAACACTGTAGGGCTCTTAGTTGACAAAAAAAAATGAACCATAAAAAAGATACCAAACTAACAAATAGAGATCTCAAATTACAACCTGGTTCTTTAAAAACTCTTAGCAAAAGAAAAATGGAAAGAAAAATACCAACAAGAAGAAAAACAATATTTTACCCTTTCTTCTTGAAAAATCAACCTTGAAAAAATTATTCACTTTACATAATAACTCAGAGTATAAAAAGATAGTACCTCCACAAATTAATATTTATTTATTTTTAGAAACTTTTATTGTTTTGAATTTTTTATTTTATTGATATATCTGAAAAAATTCCTAGTTACAGAACAAAAAGAATTTATACAAAGACGAAAAACATTGAGGGGTTTTCTTCTTATTAAAATAAACATACACTTTCGAAATAATTCAGAGAATTCGGAAAATGTTCTTCGTCATAGAAAAAATAGTTGAACACCAAATAACAGAAAAGAAAACCAAAAAAGTAACAAAATAAAAACAAAACAAATAAGCAATTAATAATAAGAAAAGAAAAAAGTGAAAGGTTAACTTCAACCTTACTCAAAGTTAAAAAAAAATTCAAATAAAAAGTATTATTTATTGAATTTTTTTCATTTTCTTTTTCTTTTTAAAAATATTTTTTGTTTGACCAACTTTAGACAATTTTTAAACGAAAATTTAATAAAATGCACACATCCTTCATTTATTTCCACACCTTACTTTCCCTTTCCAACTCATTTAATTTAACCAAGTAAAAATGAGAATAAATTTGACCATATTTTATTTGATAAAAAATACGGGTTGCTTTACCCCTTTTATATAGTATCACTACTTTAATTTTTTATTTTTTCATTTAATGAGAATCTTTATCAGCCGAGAAAATTAACTTTACTGAACCGGTTTTCATCACCAAAGTTTAAACTATAGTCTTTATAAAGATCAGCTCATTTTAATTTTTGCACATGTAGAGTTCCGTTTGGAATTGTAAGAAAATTCTTTTTTTTCTAATTTGTGTTCGGCTCGTTAGTAAAAATATCAGTTGGAAGTAAATTATATAACAGACTCGAAGCCATCAAATCTATCTCACACTAATTAGCGAGCGCGGTAAAAATTTGTAATAAAAAAAAAATGTGTTTGAGTGTTAAATCTCAGAGATCATATACCTAAATAACATTTTTTTTTATAATAGTTCATGCACTTAATTAGAGTGTTAGTCATGTATTACATGTCTTTATCACTCTATTTTTTTTTTTTTTTTTTTTTATGAAAAGAGAACTTTATTAGTCAACCAATATATATATATATATATATATATAAACCCCAATTCAAAATTTTTAACACACCAAAATTCAATTTGTGAAGAAAAAAACTTATTTAATCAATTCAAGAAGATTTACCAAATTAGAACCATTCACCATTGAAATGTTACCACTTCTTCATAAATTACAATACTCACAAAACAATAAATAAATAATTATCAATACAAATAAATCAAGGGTGTGTTAAAAATTTTGGAGAGAGCAAAACAAAAAAATACATTAGTAAATTTGTTTAAATTCTATTAGGATTATTGATCGATCAAAGGGTTAGATACTATCAACTAATTTTATTTGAGTTCTTCTATTTTGAACAACTTAACTTTAACCATAATATCAATTGTTCAAAAAATTTTTGATCCAACAAAACAAATTACGTAATTCAAACAATGAAATGAAAACAAAAACTAAAAGATGAAAAAATGATTTTCATATTTTACAAAAATCAAAATTATCTTCAATTTCAATGAAATTGTATTATTGTGATTGTTTGTAACGTTTTAGTTGTGTTGAAAATTTTGAATTTTAGTTTATATAGTTTTGAAAAAAAATACTGAACATTAAGAACTCCGGTTTGCAATTTTAAATTTTAAAATTAGGGAAATTGATGTATAATCTCATTTATTTTAAATCAAATAATTTATTTTATTTAAAAATCAAACTTTGAAAATTATCACTCAGACCACTTATCAGAAGGGTGATTAATGAAATTACACTTATTCAAAACAATATTCTATCAAGCAACCAACAAGATATAAAAAATAACATTTCTTAAACTCTAAAAAACCTCTATAAAGTTCTATTATTTTTCAAAATAAACTCTTTTTCTGTCAAATGGGACCAATTTTATTAAAGAAATAGAACATATTCTATGAGTTTAATTCATTATTCTTCTCAAACTAAAAATCAATTTTTTTTTTTTGTATTTTGCTTTAAATTTTTTTTTTTTTGAATTCAATTTTTTTTTTCTTATTTTCTTTTTTATTTTTTATATAAAATCAATTTGAAGAAAAAAAATTTGTTTGAAACTCCAAATTAACATTAAGAAAAGTTAGGATATGTATGTTCTTTTAAAATTCATAAGCTCACAAGTAAACAATCTTATTGTCAACAATTTTAATTTCTTAAAGAAATTGGGTATTTTGAACGAGAAGTTTCAATGAAAGGGACTGAAAAAATTATTTAACATTTTTTTTTTTGAAATTTATGGTATGTTCAGGCTTTTCTTTTATGGTTATCGACTCTAATACTAATTTTATAATTTTTCTCGTTTTTCTAAACAATCTAAGTTTGGTTGATTCGTAAAAATAAAAATGAATTTTTTGTTTTTGGCTGGGCCACTTTTAGTGAAATGGAGTTTAAATGAATCTGATTGGTTTATCATGCATATAAACGAGTATTCTACAGATACCTAACTTTAATGAACTTTAGGTAGGTTTATAACTGAGTTCATTAAAAGTTTGGTTCTGTAAAAAAAGGGATTTGATTTTAAATAAAAGAAATTGCATATTACTTTTTTCCTAATATTAACAATTTAAAATCTTTTCCAATGGAATATTTTCAGGTCAGGTTTTTTTTTTCAATACCTCTTAATTGTTTTTTTTGGTTATTTTCAAAGAATCAGAGGACTTTTTTTTCAAAAATAACAACAATCTAAAAAATCGAAGAAAAACTCTTTACTTAAAGAAATAATATTTTTTTTATTTTTCCCTTTGTTACTGACTCAGTCCAAGAGTAATAATTATGATTTTTTGTAGGAACAAAACAAAAATAAATAAAAAACTTAAGGTAAAACTTTAATAAATTAAAAAAAATAAGTAAATTGAATTTAAAATTTATTTGTCAAACAAACATTCAGGCATTCAAACATTCTAGGAAACAAATAAATTAATAATTGGCTTTGTTTAAATAAAAAAGATGTTTAGGTAAATAAAACGTGTTCAATTAATCTTCCTCATCACTGCTTGTTTCTTTATCTGATGAAGGGGTAGGATCGTCCTCATCTGATTCGGGCTCTAATTCAATTTCCATTTTTAATTCCTTTTCTTCGTCCTGTTCAAATTCTCGTAATTCATTTCCAATATCATCTTCATCTCCATCATCTTCTTTTCCGATTTCATCATCATCATCATCATCATCTTCTTCTTCTTCTTCTTCTTGGCGTGTCTTCTCTCGCCCTTGAATCAACAGATTTTGTCTTGGTGTTTGCAGTACGTTTTCCTCCAAATAATCTTCTTTGATGGCTCTTAGTGCCTGTTTTCGGTTGACTGTTCTAATTTGACTAATTTTATTTCTATAGGAAATTACAAAATATTTGTCCCCTGAATTGACTAATTCTGGCTTAAAAGTTGTCAAAATAAATTGTGCATTTAAACTTTCTTTTTTAATTAAGGTAGAAACAGCATTTCGATATTTTGAATCGAGTGCCGAGTCTATTTCGTCAAACAAATATAATGGAGAAGGATCACATTTTTGGATTGCAAAAATTAAGGCCAAGGCGACAATTGTTTTTTGCCCGCCACTAAGCTCTGAAATATTTTTAATTTCACTATTCTCATCTTGATCAAATCTTACTTTAATGCTACACCCAACATATTGTTCTATTTGTCCATTTTCAGTGTTTCTATAGGTTTTTTTTTTTGTTTTTTGTTTTTGTTTCATTTTAAAAAAAAGTAAATTAGGACAAATATTATTTATTAACCAACAATAAAGATTTGAAGAAATAAAAAAATATTAAAAAAAAATATATTTATCATACATTTTTGTTATTTGAGAAAGGTTTTGTTCTACTTCTTCACTGTTCAATTCTTCATCAATTTCATTGTTTTCGCCTTCCACTCTTCTTCCTTTGAGCATCACCAGTTTAGCTTCGCCATCTGGTACCAAATCTTTAAAAATTTCTTGGAACTTTTTGGCTGTTTGCTTAAAGGTTCTTTGTATTGCTTCGTTTTTTTTTTGATCCAAGACTTGAATCAATTTTTCAATTGAATTAAGATCTGAATCCATTTCTTTTTTTCTTTTCAACAAATTTTCTCTTTGCTCTGTAAAGCTGATATATTGGTTAATTGCCTTTTTATTAACGTGTGAATATTTTTTCAATTTCCTGGTTGTTTTTTTTAACAAATCCAAAAGTTCCTTTTGCGTTTTTTCTTGATATTGTTCAAAGGCCTTCGTTGGCAGAGAACCCAATTCTCGGATGTTTCGTAAGCATTCCGAACGTTTCCCCAAAAGGAGTTTTCTTTTGTTCATGATCTTTTCCAAGTTCGTGTTTTCCTTCTGCACATTTTTGTTTTGCTTTTGCTTGGTGGACTTGTCTGATTCAAGGGTTTTGTTCAATTCAAGAATTTTGCTTTTACTTTTTTTGATTTCGTTTTCAGATTCTTGAATTCTTAGGTTTAAGACAACAATCCGATCAGTGATTCTATTCAACTCTTCTGTTTTACCCTTTCTTTCCAATTTTAATAATGGATCCTCAAATGTTTCCAAGCGTTTAATTAATTCTTCTTTGCATTTTAAGAGATTCCCGTCCAATAAATTTTCGTATTCAATTTTTTCAGATTCTGTCTGCATTCTGATTGTCGAGGTTGAAACCAATTCGTTTTGTAACAAATCTAAGGTATTGCTAATTTCAGTCAAGTGTGTGGTTTGGTTTTGACTTAATTGCTCCTCTTCTTGTTGTTCGCCAAGTTGTTCCAATTCCTTAGCTACAGTTTGAATACTTTCTTCTTTCGTTTTGACATTCATTGTCGTTTCGGTTATCTTTTTTTGATTGATTTTGATCGATTCTTTGGATTCGATAATTTCCACTTTTAAATTGTTGATTTCTTCTTCCAATTGCTCGAGAGTGTTTGTTAAACTTGTTAAATTGTTTTCCTGTTTTTCAATTTCTCCAATTACCTGTGAGATCTCCTGATCAACTGTTTCCAGACTTTCGTTTGTTTTCTTTGCTTTTTTATTTGTGTCACTGATTTTTTCTCTTACTTGTCTAATGGATTTCATACACCTTAATCTTGATTTTTTTTGGTTTATGTATCCACCAGTTAAGGCTCCTTTTTTAGATGCCTTTTTTTGAAATAAGTAGGGAGGGGAAGGAAGAAAATATTATAAAAAAGAGATATTAGTCGTTGGGAAATAAAAAAGTGTTCGAAAATATTGGATTTTTTGAATGTTAGCAGGATTAAATAAAAATTAAAAAAAAAATGTGAAAATTATAAAAGACAAATTAATTTAATTATTTTGTTGTTGATTTTAATTGATAACTTGATATCGTGTGTATTTTAAAAATTTATTTTTTAGATGGAAAAAAAAATTTTTTATTTTTATTTTTCATTTTTTCGTTTAATTTTGAAAAGTTGTGATTTATATTTTATCAGGATTTTTTTTTTTTTTTCAAAAATATAAAAACTAAAAAATTTACTTTTGATTTTTTTTTTTTCATTTATAATTTAAATAGTAGTCTCCAAATTAATTGGAAAATATTCACTTTAAAATCCAATTCTAAGAAAATGTTTAAATAGTCCAAAATCAATTTTTATTTTCAAAAATTTATTTTTAGTTAATACTTTATTCGAAAATACTTGCTTTCTAAAAGAAAGGATTTATTATTTGTTTTTATAAATAATCGCCAGTGCATCTTTTTTCTTATATTTTATTTTTATTTATAAGGGATCATTTCAGAACATTTGGAAATAATTTTTAATCAATATTCCCAAAACAAAAAAAAAAGGAGATGATCTATTTCAAAACATTGCTTGTTAAATGAGTTATTATTCATCAACAAATAATAAGAATTGAATTTTCAATTGAAATGGAAATTGTTTATAGTTGAGGTAATGGATGAAAAAATTAAAGTTTTCAGTGTTGGTAATTTTTGAAAGTAAGTTTATTAAAATAAGAATTATTTCTTTATTAGGCATTTCCAAAAAAGTGAAGAATTTTTTTACATTTAAAATAAAGTTCTATTTGTTAGTATTTCTATTCGTAACTTGGTAATATAAAATTAAGAGAGATATCAATACTGATTAAATCAGTACCTATGGGATACCTTTATCAAAATATGGTTTATCAAAATATTTCCAAAAAATTGAAAAAATAAATTTACACTCTTTTTAGAGAAAAAAAAATAGTCGACAAATTCAATAGAAAATTGGTAATATACAAAAGGATAGAAAATATTTTTTTTAAATGATAAAATAACTAATTATATTTTTTCTACTCGATTTGAAATTTTGTTTTAGGATTAAAACTCTTTGGAGAAAACAATTTTAATGATCAAAAAGAAAAAAATAATCACCATTTTCACCACTTGAAAAATATCAGATAAAATCGAGATCAGATACTTTAATATCTTTTAATTAAAAGTAATGTATCACTAATAAAAAGTAAATTGGATTATGATTATTAATAATTAATTAATCATGAATAACAATTTTGGATATTTAATTCGTCATACAGTCTTTCCAAGTCTACCATGAATTTTTCAATGAAGCAAAATTTTGATGATGATATAGATTTTTAAAAAAAGTTGATTAAGAGAATAAGAATGTCCAGATTGAAAAAAAAATTGTGATCTGAGCAAATATAAAGGAAATCGTTTGTGATCTCAGGGAAATATATTTTAGGGAAATCAAAAATGGCTCTAAATATCGAAAATTCGTTGATACACCACTTACAATTTTCTCTTATAATTACCAAAAAAAAATTTTGTTCTTTTAACAAGAAAATTTTTTTGATGATCCCATTGAGGAAATGGTTTTTTTATGAGCTTTCTTCTTCTTCTCATATTCAACTTTTTTTAAAAATCATTCTCAACATCAAAAAATTGCTTTATAGAAAAATCCACAGTCTCCTTGAAACCGGATGTATAAAGTTTAATAAAGATATTTCAAAATAAATTTGCCCCACTTTTAGGGAAATATCTTTTTATCAAAAAAATAAATAATAAAAAAAAAAATTGAATATTTCCCAAAATACCGAGATCTATGTGAATGCAAAAGCAATTATCTTGTTGTTCATTCAATTATTTTTATTATTTGATGAGAAAAAATAAATTAAAATGTATTTGAGGTTTCTCTTTCCAAAAAAAATATCTCTTTTTTAATAGATCAGTCTCATGGAACAAAACAAGATAATAAAAAGCTTAAAAAAAAGAAAAAATTAAAAAAAAGAAAAATGAAAAAAAAATTACTTGGTCCCCTTCTAAAGTAACACAATTAACGTTTTTCGTTTTCGAGTACATTGTTGCAACTTCTAAATTTTTACAAATTAAAGTTTTACCAAAAATATGCTGAAAGGCCTTTTTAAATAAAGATTGGAAATTTAAAATTTTGATCATTGGCACTGCATCTTCATAGGTTTGTTCATTAAGCTTTTGCAATTGTTGTGTTTGGATGCGAATTTTATTTAAAGGGACGAAGGTGACCCTTCCAGAGACTTTCTGTTGGTTCATTTTGTTTAAGATCTTTGAGGCTGTCTCATCGGAGTCGACCACCACAAAAAAGAGTGCCATCCCTGCAGTCACTTCGACCGCCGTCATGAATTCTTCTTGGCAATCTAAAAGTTCAATGATGGGTCCATATACGCCTGGGATGTGGTTCTGCTGGCAGATTTTTTTCACTGCCTCCAGCCCGACTGCGATCCCCTTCCCGATCGAGGATTGCAATTGGGTTTCGATCTTCAATAAGCGCTCTTTCATATTTTGGATTTGCGATTCAATTTCCGACTCCTCTCTCCACAGCTCCTTTCTTTCATTCATCAAGTTGTCCCGTGTGGATTTTTTGTTGTTGATTTCCAAATTTAAGTTTTCAATCATTTTCTTCCTTTTGTTAACATTCAATTTCCGGGTTTCCAATTCTGTTTCCTTTTCGTTCTGCTCCTTATACATTTTTTCAAATTGGATCATGACGTTATCCAAGATCTCCTGCTCCCCTTTCTTCTCTTTGTCAAAGGATTCAATTTTCTCATTGAGCCACTTCCTTTTTTGATCCAAGTTTTCAAATTCAGACTTCCTATTAATTTTGGAATACAGGTTGTCACGGGTGACTTCTGAGGATGTTATTTTCAACTTTAATTCGTTTTCCTTCCTGACGAGTTCTTGGAATTTGGGATCGATTTCCTTTTTGAGCTTTTTCTTCGTAGACTCGATACGCTCTGTTAATTGCTGGATCTCGTTCTCGATCTCGTTACACCTTTTGTTATTCGTGCTCTTCTTCTCCTTTAAGTCTTTGACGTCCAATTCCAACCTCACCCTTGATTTTATTAAAGACTCCTTTTCGATCATCAGCATCGTGTTTGCAGTTTCAAAGGATTCAATTTTCCGATCAAGGTCTTTCACTTCAGAGCCGATTTCTTTGATGCTCTCTTTGAGGCTCGAGGCCTCTTGGTAAATATGGGAGGCCTTTTCAGATTCAGTCTTCCTTTGCTCTTCAATCTTGTCCAATTTCATCCTCAACGATGTGAGCTGATGATCATAGATCGTGTATTCAAGAGACCTCCTCTGTCGATCCAATAATTGATATTGCTTCAACTCCTCCTTTTCTTCGTCTAATTCTTTGAGTCTTAATTCGATGTCTTCCAAAAATTGATTAATTTGTCCAACAGAGGTCTCGTTTTTGGACATAATCCTTAAGCTGTCCTTTCGTTTCTCTTCATACATCCTCGTCCCAGAAACCTCTTTTAATAAATCTAGTCTTTCGGAATCTTTCATCATCGCCAGTGAATTGACTTTACCTTGTTGAACAATGTAATATGGGTTTGTCTGTGAAAATCCTGCACTTTCTAAAAAATTGATAAAATCTGACCTTCTTTTGAATTTTTTTTTTATTTATTTTTGTTTTGTTATTTTATTTTTTTTTTTTTTAATTTAATAATGATGTTTATTGTTGTGAACAAAATAGAGATTTAAATTGATTTTTTGTGTTGGTTCACACATAATTTCTTTTCAAATAAATTTTGATATTTTTTTTTTTTTTGAAATTTTAATAAGGGGAGTAGATGATTTAAGTTTTTTTTTGAGATACTTAAGTTTTTAATTAAATTTTAGAAATAATTGTTTATATAATTCCAAAATTGTTTTACATTTTTATTCAACATATTCTCTATTATTTATTGATTTTTATTTTACTTTCCCAAAATGATACAGAAATTTAAATTTCAAATATTATTAACATTTAAAGATCAATCATTTAAAAATAAAATCTCAAAGTAGTGTATATTAAATTCCTGAAAAGATTTTCTTCAATTAAAATTTAATACTTGACTAATTTATTTAATTGGTAATACAGCTGTATCAATCCTACCGTAAAAATTTATAAGATATATAAAATTGATTTTCTATTATAAAATTTTATCCTGAAAACAAACGACAAATTGGTTATAAAAGTTGATCCTAAACAGTAAAATTTACCGTTGTGGAAAAAAAGTGAAACTGGAAAAAAGGTTCAACACGGATTTTTAATTGGGAACCTTAAGAGAACCTGAAAACGAAAAGTAAGATCAATAAAAAGAAGAAACCAATTAACTTTTAATAATAATCCATTAAAATTTCAATCTAACCAACAAACACAATTTAAATCTACTTTATTATCAAAATTGTTGATGTGGTTTTGGAGATCGCAAAAATAGACAATTTTTTGAACATATTTTTTAATAATTGATCAATCAAAGAAAAACTCCATACCAAAAGATATTATTAAAAAAACTGTTCTTGTGTTGAATCCTTCATTTTGTCTTTATTTATTTATTTATTCTTTTTTTAATTGATCTTACTTTTTCATTTTCAGGTTCTCTTAATGTTCCCAATTAAAAGCCATGTTTCACTTTTTTTCCACAATGGTTATAAGAGAAGAATAAAAATTTTAATCCATTTTTTGGTGTTTGAGAATTAACAAACAAATTGATAAAAAAACTTTCATTAGTGTAGATCTTCAATTTCCAAAATTGCAAAAATCACAGGTTTAAACCATTTAAAAGCAATGATCTAAAAAGACTTTCAAGTTTTTGTGGTTTCTTTTCTTTCTGTGATTTCTTTTCTTTTGAAATTCAATTTTTCTATTTGTTAGATACAAAAAAAAAATTTCTCTTCTTAGATTGTAACAGAAATTGAAATTTTTTAACTTTGGATCGAAATTGAATTTTCTATTTCATAAGAGTACACAAATTTTAATAGAGAAATTAATTTATGTGTCTTGTAAAATATTATGGTAGGGTTGGAATGGCTGTAATAGTTTATAAACAAAGAAGTAAGAAGAAAATTTTTATTTTTAATTCAAAATTCTTAAAGTGTTTTTCGATACAATAGATTAACTGACCAAAAAATGGAAAAAAAAAAAAGGGTGAAAAGAATTGGTTGCTCTTATTTGAATCAAACACCCTTAATTATCATGATTTCTATTCAATTGGTTAAGTGACTGAAAAATGAAAAACTGTTTTCTGTGTTTGATCAGCAAATAGGAAAACAAAACTTCACTTCATTTTATTTTCTATTTATTCGATAAAAATTTGGAACTAAATAGAAATTGGTGATCTCTTTTTCATATTTGTATGGTTCTGTTTGTTAAATAGTTTATGTTGATAGATTTTGAGTGAAAGATAATTCAAAAAGGAACTAATATTGAAGAAGAAAAAAAATCGGAGAAAGGGAAATTTTTTTCCAAGTAAATATCAATTTCAAATGTTAGTAATTAGTCATTGAAAAAGTTTCAAAGTAAGTGTGTAAAAACAAGAACTGTAAATTTTTTCTCTTCTTGACTGAAAGTCTTTCTTTTTGATCAAATAATATATTCGTTAAAAAAATGAAAAAAAAAAAAAAATTATGTTGATCTTCTTACTTCACATGTCTGTTATTAATAAAATAATTATCTTCAACCAAACCCAATGTTCTTTTTAAACTAATTTCTTTTCTTGCAATTGGGAACCTTTTATCTGAATTTTCAACAATTATTTCAACTTCAGCACTATGCAAATCACTTCCTTCCTTTGGTTTTTGATAAAAAAAAGGAATTGAATTTGAAAGGTTTGTTTTTTTTTTGGAAGGGTTATTAGGTATTCAAAAGTAAAGAAAAAAAAAAAGAAAAGAAAAGAAAATTGATGATTTGTACGTGGACAATTGTTTGTCTTTCTACTGTTCTAACATTGCTAAAGATATCGCAAAGAATAAACCTAATTGCATGAAAAAAATTAGATTTACCAGATCCATTTTTTCCGACTATCATCAAGGAAAGGTGTGATTTAAAAAACAAATAAAAAAGAAAAAGAATAAGGATTGTGGGGCTTTTATGATTAAGGCTATTCATCAAAAGGATCATCTGTTTTAATAAAAAGACTTACCAATAACATTACTTTTGGGATCAAATTCTTGAATTTCTACGATTTCCTTAAAGGATTTGAAATATTTAATTCTCACTTTTTTAATGAATACCATTTGCTTGTTAAATTTTTTTGGTTAAGGATTTCAAACAACAGCAAAAATTGTAGATTGTTTCTTTTTTATTTTTTTTTTCAAAAAAATTAAAAAGGATAAATTTAAAGTAAAAAAAATAAGAAATGAGGTTTGTTCAGGTTTTATTTCCAATTCTTCTGTTTAAATGTTTTGTCTACTATTGAACTTTGATCAATAAAAATATTGATTTTTTTTGAAAACAAGATCCTTTCTTGTTTTTTCTAGTTGTGGGTAATAATCATCAACTTTTTAAAAATAAGTCATAATAAAATATTGTCTGAAAGAGTTTATTATCTCAGAATTTTCTTCAATAAGTGTCAATTTATCAAATAGACACTTTCTTTATAAAACTAATTAAAGGAAAAATTTACTTCTTAACCAAAAAAAAACATAATTTGTTTTGGAGAGATGTTTTCAACAATTTCATTATCATTTTATTTTTATATAACATTTTTTAATTTAAGGGATTAGTTTCATTATAGAGAGGGATCTATTTAAAGCATATTGTTATTGAAAGAAAAATTTATTAGTATTCTATGATTCAAATAGCTCGATAAAAAAACTATTAGATATATTGATGAAGAATAAATTATTTTGATTTTATCAAAAATATAATTCTTAATCTAGATTTTTCCTAAGATTCATTTATAAAGGAATAGAATATCCTTGGAACCTACTTTCATATTCTTGATCTTTACTTTTTTTAAAAAAATGATATATATGAATAGCTGTACTAAATTTATTATTTGCACTCTAAAACTCAAAAAAATATAAAAATACAGGAATTTTTTATTGCTAAATTGATATTCAAAAAGTTTTTGATACAATAAGTCAGAAATTAGTCCACTAAGCACTAAATAGATATATTATAAATGAAAAAATTAAACTTTGTTTACAAAAAGATAATAAAAAAGAAGGAATAGGATTTTATCAAGGATACCAGTTCTGACTTTTATTATTTCGAGATATCAGCTATTCTTTAATTGAAAAAAATAAACATTTAGTTCATCATTTTTCAAATATTTAAAGATGATTTGATTTTAATAATAGAAGGTCATAATTTCAGAAACTGGTGAAAAAAAGTTAATAATAATAATTAACATTATTCAATATTTTAGGAATGAATCCATATATTGATAAAACTTTAAATCAAACAAGTTTAACAAAATGAAATATTTTGTAATTTATTTTGAAAAAGAAAAACAGTTAGAATTAAACTTTTTAAAAAGTAAAAGATCATTTTCAACAAATAAAAATAATTTTTAGCTAATAAAAATTCGCAAATGAAGTAAACCTAAAAAAGTTAAAACCAATTATTAATATCAATTTATTTATAAATTAGTTTTTTTCAATTTAGCTGTAAAATATTTCAACATAATAGATGTTTGGATAAATAAAAAAAGTCAAAAAAATTTTAAAAAGTAATCTAAATTCCCCAAGAATAATCTATAAAAATGTAGTAAAAATTGATTAAGTTGAAAATTGATATATAAAAGAATAATTTAGACTCAAAAAGAAATTCAAATTACTGATTTTTAAATTTCTATTAAAAAACTTAAGATTTACTATAAAAAGATAAAGAAAATATCAATAGGTGAAATGGAAAACTTGAAATTATTAAATGTAAATCCAAATAAATTTTGAGAAAATTTAAAAATGAATAATTATAGATGGAAAGTCCAAGAATATTTAAAAATTATAAAATATTATTATTATAATAATAAAAATATTAGTTGTCAAGTACCGTTCAAGTGCCATAGAGCACTGTTGAGTGCAAGATTTTCAAAAAATTCAAAGGAATTGAGAACAATCAAAGTTTTTACAAAATTCTTTTGAATTCTGGAAAATCTAAGACTTTTGTTAGCTTTTTTTGATTTTTCTGTTTATTTGTTAAAGTAAAAAACGTTAACTCCACTTTTCTTGAGGGTTTATGTTTTATTTGAGAAGTGATCTAGGTTTTTTTGTACTTTTTTAAATAAATAGAAAATTTTAATAAATTTTCGGTTTATTTCCAAAAGTAAAAAAAACCTAACAAAAATCTATTGATTTTCCAAATGAAAAAAAAAAAAATATAACAAAAATCTATTGATTTTCCCTCTAAATAGAAAACCCAAAAAAACCTAACGAAAATGTATGGATTTTCCAAATAAACAGCCAACTCAAGAAAATCTAATGACAACTTTCCAGAATTCAAAAGAATAGTGAAAAAACACAAATTAAACTCACTTTTTTCAAATTCTGGAAAATCTAACAAAAAGTGCCTCGGTTTTTTTTTACTTTTTGAAATAAACCCAAAATTTAAATAAATTTTATGTTTATTTCAAAAATTAAAAAAAACATAACAGCTTTGAGAGGAAATTACCAGCCCTTTCACAATAAAAAAAAAAAAAAGAAACCCATTTTTCCATTTTCAGTAATATTTCCAATTAAATCAAAAATTGGGTATTCAAAGTTTTTGAGTTATTTAAAATTAGTTCTTTTGGCATTTAAAAATTAAAATTCCTTCAAAAAAAATTCTTAATAATTTTATTTTTCTTCACAAAAAAATTAAAAGGAGTGTAAATACATTAATTAAAAAAAAAAAAAAAAAAAGAAAAGAAAAGAATAAATAAAATAAGGAATAGATTTGATCGCAAATTATCTTTGTAATCTAAATTTTTTTTTTTTCATAAATAATTCACAGCAACCATTACAAAACGATAAGAGATAAATGGGCGAAAATATATAAAAAGGGATCAATACATAAGTAAATGATTTAATTAGATTAGTTTGTAACCATAGATTCAATAACAAAATAGATGTTGCTATGAAAATCCAAACGATCAAACTAATAAAAGAAAACAATAATGATAGGGAAATATTTGGATTTCTTTTATGTGATTTTTTTAAACAGCAGCAAATTATTGTCATTGCCAATAACACTAAAACGACAAATGAAATTAAAATATAAATTGGAATAAATATTTTCACCCAAGGCCACTCTAAACGCTGATCGAGTTTATAGGATAAAAATACGATAAACACGAAGGGTAAAAGCAGAATAAAAAAGATAGCCCATAGGGACACTTTTAATGGTCTATTGATTATCGACAAACAAATCGATATCAGAGATCCAAAAAAAGAAACAAATACAATCAGTCCATAAATTAGCCAAATGGGGAGAAAGGTAATTTTCCAAGATATCAAAAGAATGTTTTGCAATTTTAAAATTATAAGTGCCAATGGAGAAATACAAATGGTCAATCCAGTTATCAAATAAAAAATACGAATTAATGCAATTTTATTATGATAAATAATTAAAGTTAGCAACAGCACAAAATAAATTATTCCAAAAAAAATAATTAAAGGAGAAAAAGTGAAAAATATTGAATTTTCTCCTTGAATTTTGCCATTGATTTTCAAATTTAATAATATCCCAAATAAAAAAATTGCAACCCAAAATAAATTAAAGGCAAAGGAGAATAATTTATTTGCAGTTTTCCAAAATGAATTGAGTTTAATTTTTTTAGAATTATATTGAGATAATTCATCCTGTACATTTTTCAATTTGCATGCATTCTTTAAAAATGTATATCTTTCGATAATCTCATATTTGGCGTTAAGTAAGGATTTTATATATTCAATGCGAATTCGTTGATTAGTTTGTGGTTGGCATAAAGATTTTTTTTTAATTAACCCCATTTTTTCTGATACTCCTAATAGCCCAATTGATCTTGATCTCAAAAATTTTGTAAAAGAGCCTTCATCTGTTCTTTTATCAAAGACGTTTTCATAATTGTTATTATGAACAATAATTGAATCGTTTAAACTTCCAATAATCGATGCATTGCCTTCAGAATTTGAATATATTTTTAAAGAATTCCAAATAAATAAATTTTCATTAAATTGCGCAACCTTTAACCAAAAATCATCATCGTCAAGTAATTCGTCAAATCTGCTACAGGACATAGATAAATATCCCAACTTTTGGATTGGCACATATTCAAAAATTTTATAAAGTGCTTATTTGTGTAGGAATTTTTTTTTTTTTTTTTTTTTTTTTTTTATTATTGTTTATATAAATAGAATACCGAGTGTACTAATATTAGGAGAAAAGAATAAGAAAATATTAAATTTATCGGATTTTTAAGAAGTGTGAATCAAAAAAAAAAAAAAAAAAAAAAGATAGGAAATAAAGATTCTTATTTTTCATTCATCACATGAAATACAAACTGAAAATGTTATTAAAAACAAAAAAGTTATTCATCAATTTCTTTTAATTGAACATATTTCATGTTACTTGTTTTTGAAATAATTAATTTTTAAAAAGTTATTAGTGGTTCTTAATGATCTTAGTTATTCGTATACAATCCCCATTACGAAATAAACCCCGACTAATTTTTTTCGGCATTCAAAAATCCAATTTAATAAAAAAAAAAAATTCTGTGAATAATACTAAATTAGATACACTAACTAAACTTTGTTTCTGTCAATGCAGCCCAAAAAATTTTTCCAAATATCAATTTGTTTATATAATTGACCTTTAAATAAAAAATAAGAAATAAGTAGAATAATTCGAACCGAAGAATAGTTGATATATGCATGAAGTAAAGTATATTTAATCAATAGATTTTCTTAAAAATTGAAAAACTCAAATTATTAGGGACAAACCTTGAAAAACAACGATGCTCGTTTTGAACTTCTACTGGTATTTGAATAATAAATATGAAACATTTTTCACTTCATTTTCCACACTTTTCTTTTAGAAATCAAGCCCCCAAACGAAGTGTGTTGGGATTTGTGGTCTCTATTTGAAAAACTCAAAATTTTTAGAACAAATATTGAGAAAAATATCAATAGTTCATTTTGATCTACAATTGAATTCCAAAGAAATTTCAAAAAGAAATCAATATGATTTCTCTACGATCATTTTCACTGTTCCAATAACATTAAAATAACATGCTTTTTAATTAAGTGACCATAGATCTTGCAATATAAAAAAAATTTTACAAAACAATTTCTTGTCAAAAAAAAATATCGAAAAAACAAAACCAAATCTGAAAAAAATGATTTTAATTTTGAAAAAATTCCAAAATTATTTTTTCTTTTAATATCTATTTAAACCCTTAAAGGGATTATCGACACCATAGATTCATCTATAATTAAAGTATGTTGAAATTGGGTGTAAATGATATTAGTTCTGAATGGTTCACATGGTTTATGTGACTCTAAAATAATCTATTATAAAAATTATTGCACAATAAATTATTTCATTTTTTACTAATGATCAATAAAAATTTTCATTATTTTGAAATTTTTTTTTTTTTTTTCCTCTCCCAAATCTAAAAATAGAAACCCAAATAATAGTATTCTAGTGTCTAATAATTCATATTTAGAATTTCCAAAAGTTACTATTTTTTTAATTTTTTAATTTTAAAGATTAATTCAATAATCATCAACATAAAAACCCCAAAACTGATTAGTATTGTTATTTTCTTAAAGTTAATTGGAACCTCAATATATTTTCAAGATTTTCGAAATAATTGGTCAAAAAAAATCTCTGGGTTAATTATTTTAATTTTTTTAAAAAAAATTGAATTTTTTGGCAATTAATATACATTTCGCCACAAATTTAAGAAAGATATTTTGCACCTTTGTAGTCTGAAAATTGATCATTCCACCTTTAAATTTGTGGCGAAATGCAGATTTTTTACTGAAATTGTTTGGGGTTTTTTAATACAAGGATCATTTTTAATTGATGAAGATCAACAAATAATACTACTTTACCTAATCGAATTTTTTAGAGACATTTGAACCATGTAACACTAATGCGGTTAGGACCATTAACAACGTACTTTAATCTTAGATTTCTCCTTGGTAGACGCTAATCCCTTAAGCACATGTAATTCGCACATTACAACGGGACCCTTGACTAGAAAATAGTTTATTTCAATCATATTTTTGGATTTTAGACTCTTGTTGGCGGTTTTTATTATTTAAATACTGTTGTCGAAATAACACATGCAGAAAAGTTTAATTACGTGTTTCAAAATAAAAAGGGTTTTTTCTTATTTATAGAAGGCCTCAACATTAACCGATCAAAGAAACCGACAATAAACAACAAGTAAATATGAATTTAATTTCTTAAAGTTCTATTATTAAAAAAAGAAATTCTAAAAAATAAAGGATCAAATTAGAAAATTTTTCTTTAAAAAATAGAGTTAATTTTCTATAAAAGTTTTAATCCATCAAAAAAACAAAAAATTAACAAAAAATTGAGAATATTACAAAAAAATTTCAACAACTTACATTCCTAATTTAAAATTTACACAAAACCTCAAGGAATTGACATTCAAAATTGATTTGAACTTAGATATAATATTGAGGTAGTGAATTGGATGTTGAATTGGAAGAAGATGAAAAATAAGCAAGTATCATATTTTGAAACAATGGATTATATACTTTGGGCCGAATTTTTTTGATCACTTTATATTTCATTTTGAATAGTGTTAAATTGCTTTTTTTAAAGTAATTGTATAACATTTTAATTGAAAAAATACTCAAAATATTATTTAAAACTCTGATTCTGAAATTTTTTAAAATAGTTTAAATATAAGAAATAAACCCCAATTCAAAATTTTTAACACACCAAAATTCGATTTGTGAAAAAAAAAACTTATTTAATCAATTCAAGAAGATTTACCAAATTAGAACCATTCACTAATTGAAATGTTAAACACTTTTTTATAAATTACAATACTCACAAAACAATAAATAAATAATTATCAATACAAATAAATCAAGGGTGTGTTAAAAATTTTGGAGAGAGCAAAACAAAAAAATTTATTAGTAAATTTGTTTAAATTCTATTAGGATTATTGATCGATCAAATGGTTAGATACTACCAACTAATTTTATTTGAGTTCTTCTATTTGGAACAACTCAACTTTAGCCTAATATAAATGGTTCAAAAAAAATTTGATAGAACGAAAAAAATTACGTAATTAGAACAATGAAATGAAAACAAAAACCAAAAGATGAAAAAATGATTTTCATATTTAACAAAAATCAAAATTATCTCCAATTTCAATGAAATTGTATTATTGTGATTGTTTGTAACGTTTTAGCTGTGTGGAAAAGTTTGAATTTTAGTTTATATGTGCGATTTTCGCTGTGTTTTGCAATGCAATTTATTTGTTTTTTTAAAAAATGCACCCTTAAGGGTGTACGTTTCAAATTAATTCCTCGTTTACCTGACAAATTCTATTCTTTTATTTTGGTTCAGGTGTTTACGATCTTTTATCCACAGATTAACATAGATTATTATTTGGAAAAATGGAGTTTTTTTCGTTTTTTTTTTTTATTGCAAAATCTCGCTTTTCCAAAGTTCTTAGAAAGATACACCCAAGGGGATATGTATCCAATTGGTTTTTCATTTAAGTAATTTATTGTTACAAAAGTACTCATATTCCTGTAAAACCCAATAATTTTGCCAAAAATTCAATACCACCCTTAACTCCTAATTTGTGGTTACTGGGTATTTATGACAGAACAACAAATAAAATTCATAAAACCTTCATTTTTCTCATTAATAATTTTTTTTAATTTGTGTAGAAAAGATCGTAAACTCCTGAACCAAAGAAAAAGGAAAGCATTTTTAAGGTATTTGAGTGATTCATTTAGAACACACATCCTTAAATAACCATAACAATTTATGTATTTCTTTCAATAACAGCTTTTGTTGTAGGGTTGAATTCCTCGATTTTTATTATTTTTGTAATGAAGAATTTTGTCAGTTCTAAGTTGATTATGAACGGAACTAAATCAAAACTCGATCCAAAAAATTGAATGGTGCATTTGATTTCATATTTTATTAAACGTATATGTGTCTGAGCAAACCAAATAATCTCAAAAGGAAAAAAAAAGTCGGATGGGATGAATTTGCAAAGTTATTTGTAATTTTTTAAATAGTTCTCTTCACAAACAATAAATCAAGTGAGAAGGTCGAAAAAAAAAAAGGTTAATTGGGTAACTTTTTGTTACAGTGCGAAATATTTTGAACAAAGCGACTAGAACAAATGGTGTGCATTTCTGAAAGTTTTTACATTTTATTAAAATTAAGAAAAGCGTATTCGAAAATAAAAGAAAAGAAAAAAGAATTACCGCTCTTTTAAAAAGGTGAGGACGAAAAGTTTATAAAATATTACCCAAGTTACTTAAAATGTGCGAATTTTACAGCTTGAGGTAACACTGATAAAACTTTTCGTCGGACTTTTTTAAAAGGCTGTGTATTAAAAAAACATTTGCAAAATATTTACTTTCTTTTGGGAGATCTTCAAGAAATAAGCCTTCAGTGTCATTATGGTTTTTTGTTAAAGGAGGGGGTTTCAAAAATGTTCCAATTTGTAAGTCATGAATGGAATTTGGTTTAATGATAACTACAGTCTTATTTCGATCGATTGCGTAAGTGTTTGTTTGAAATTCAATTTCTATTTCTTCTTCATTTAACCCAACCAAACCACGTGAAATTTCCGTTTGACTTGTTTTTGATAATAAACTTTTGGTTTGAGATTGATCCATTCCAATTCAAATTTAAATACAATAGAGAAGAGAAAGTGTATAAAAAATGAAAACTGTTTTGAATTTTAATTTCTAAATATTCCTTGTAACTTAAGGTTTACAATCCAGAAATCGGAAAAAAAGATTATCTTGTATTAAGTGTGTGGAGGCTTGTTATTTTTGTTATTAGATGATGACTTTTAACTTGTTATGAATTGTGATTACTGTTTAATAATAGTTCAAAAATGCAATTTTCGGAGTTTTTTTTTTTTTCATAAAATTAGAATTGAAGAGTGTAAGATTAATAGAATGGTTGGTGTTTGAATAATAATTAATTTTAATTTACCAATTGAAATATTTATTTCCTTTTTTGTCAATTAACTAAATCAATATACTAATTGTATTCAAACTCCTAAGCAAAATCAAATTGAAATAACAATTTCAATTTATAAGACAAAAATGGCATTTTTTTATAACTTATCTACCAATTTTATTTGTCTTACATTCTTCAATTCTAATTTTATGAAAAAAAAAAAATAAATTGTCAAAAATTGCCATTTTGAACCACGAATAAAACTCATACCAAATCCAAGATCGATCAGCTAAGAACCAAATTAACAAATCAACATACCCTATATCAGAATCATATTTTTTCAAATTTCAAGGGTTTTAATTTTTAAATAAAGTGACAATTAATTAAAAAGAAAAGAAAAAATTATAGAGGTTTATTTATTTTTCATTTATATTGGACAATAAGTTCTAAACAATTTTTTCAGGATTTAATTTGATAATTTGTTACTTTTTTACTCGTTATTCAAATTTTTTAAGAAATCTATAATTATATCTTTAAAAACTGAATTTTTTGTTTTTATTGAGAAATACCGAAGTACAAGAAATATCCTGATTGCAGTTATTATATCTACAATTCCAAAATAAACTGCATTAGAAAAATTATTACTAGCCTGAAATAATAAATTAAAAAAACATATATCCTTTTAGTATTCAAGAACAACTAATAATTAAATCTGATTAATTATTTACTTTTAAATCATTCTAACCATATAAAAATCTGGTATTTTCATGTGTATTCAAGCCGTGGATAGTTTTTATTTGGCATGAAAATGATAAATTTATTTTATATACATATATTAATTATTTTTCTTCTTCGAGTTTTTTTTTATTTGATAATTTTTCTTTATTTACTCCTTTCTATAAAGAAATAAAAAAAAAAATCTGGTATTTTAAATATTAAAAAAAATAAAACCAAAAACGAAAAAAAAGTGAGTTACAATTTTTGAAATTTGTAGTTAGGATTATTTATCACTGAAATTTTTCTAAAAAAAAGTTTAACAACAAGATTTATTTACTAATAATAATCTGGGATTTAAAAGATATCTATCGTCTCAATTTTTTTAATGAGTATTAGATTTTTTGAATATGTATTTTTTTTTCCAAAGAACTTTTACAAAAAAAAAAATTATAAAAAAAAGATGGAAAATATAAAAGGAAAAGAATAAATTATTTCAAAAAAAAAAAAAACAAAAAATGAAAAAAATTAGAAAAAACAAAAATCTACAAAAAAAAAAGAAAAAGAAAATATAGACAAAAGTAAAAACTGTATGTAAAAGTTTAATTTTTTTAATTCAAGTAGTGAATGTGTAGGCTACTGTTTCATTTTATATAAAAACTTTTTTGGATCACCCTCATAATTTGTTTTTTTAATAAATCTCAATATTTCAACAACTATAAATCAACTGAAAAAGTGTTATAAGTTTTAAATTAGAAATTTATAGATAGTTTACACCTATAAAGTACCGTTTTTTTTTTTTTTGAGAATAAGAATTGGTTCAAATTTACTTTTTGTTTTTTTACTATTTTATTATTTTTTTCTTTTTTATATTGGTTTTTTTGATTTTTTTATTTGAAAAATCTTTAATTTGTAAAATCCTAGATTAGTGAACATACTTGGCAGCTTTTACCAGGTTCAAGTACCAAATCAACAGATTTGGCGTAAAAGTTGATTCATTTCACAATAGTTGTTTGTAAATCGTACCAATTGGATTCAGTGAGCTTCCTTTGCTTAAGTTAGATCAAAAAAATATTAATATTTAATCTAAATTCTATTCCACTCAAAATACTCAATAAAAAAAATGAAAAATTCACCTTTTTTTTATGAACCAAACAAATGAAAGACTAATTAGAAAAAAGATAAATAATAAATTTCAGATCAAAGTTGACATTCATAAAAGAAATACTTATATAAACGATAAATCTTCTGAAAATAATAAAATTTCAAACAAAAAATTTTTGGTTTCCTTTCATTGAAACTTTGACAAAAAGTTCATAATTTCAATAGAAAATTCAAATTGTTAACCATAAGATTTTTCTCAAGTAAATATCTGAATATTAAAAGAAATCGAAGTCCCAATTTTCATAAAGTTACTTTGGACTTTCAAACATTGTTTTTGTTTTCTTCAAATTAGCTTTTCTTGAATTAAAAAAAAAAGAAAGAAATATTAAATGATAAAAGAAAAAGTTATTATTCATAAAGATTTCAATCTAAAATCGGAAATAAAATTTAAAATAAAATTTTAAAAAAAATTTTGCTTGAAATTTTAACAAATATTAATTTTATTTTGTAATAATATTCTCTAAAAACTGAATAATTTCTTTTTTTGAAATCACCTTTCCAAATTTTTTATTTTCAATTTCCCAGTTATTTGATTGTAACAATCCAAGTAGATTATCCAATTTATTATTGAATTTTTTTTTTTTCTTTGTCTTGTAATAGAATTTGTTTTAAAACTAAAAATAATTCAAAAATGATGATTTCTATTTTGGGAATTGAAACACAATTCTAAATAGTATTTAACGAAAATTTGATTGCTTGATCAAAAGAATCAAACTTTTCATTTTCTGAAGATAATTTTTGTTTTGGCTTGATGTAATCTTCTTTTGGATATTCTCCGTTAGGTATTAAATTTCTAACATTTTCCATGAATTCTTTTTCAGCAATTGAAATTAAGGTTCTGTCGTAAACTAATGTCAAAGCTTTATATAGGTCTCCCATTTTATCTTGGACTTTCAATTCGAATTCATAGATCGCAGAAGATAGGCAAGTGCAAGCAATTTCACTTAAAGAACTGACAATTTGGAAACGGTTACCCTGTTTTGGTTCAGAATATGTTTTCTGCTGTAAGGAGTCTATCATTAACTGGGGATTTTGGTTTGATACGATCGAAGAGTTTACAAAGGGCGAAGTATCAAAAGTAGTATTCATCAACAATTCCCAAAGAATTACCCCAAATGAAAATAAATTTGAAGTTTCTGTTTGATTCTCTGTTATATAAATATTATGTATCTGGCTATATTTATAATCGGTCTTTTTCAATAAATTGTTAATTTTGATTTCAAACCCTTCATTAATTTGGATACATGAACTATCCAATCCGTGATGATAGAAGTTGCATTTATTATTCAAAAAGTCAAGAATGTTACAAATTTGCCGCGCAATGGCTAATATTACTAAGGGGTCGAAAATTAAATCATTGCGCTTATACTCAAGTATTAAGTTCCTTAATGTTCCATATCTGTTACACTCTCTTGTTGTGCTGATTTGTAATATATTTGAATTTTCTCGTGATAGAAAGTATCCAGAAATTTGTGAGATAAAGTTTTTGCTCCGATCGCTTTGAGAATAACCAATGATTTTTAAATATTTTTCGATAAATTTGTTTCGGATCTCATAATCTAAATATTGATTACATATATAATATTTTGACCCATATTTGCATAACGATGTAACAACGTTGGGTGATGTTTTGATATTTTTTATAAATTCAAAATTTGAGTCATTATAATCAATCCAAGTTGAAAACAAATATGTGTCTTTTTCAATTTTTTTTAATTCTTCGTAAATGGTTTTTTGGTTATTTGAATGCTTTTGCTTTATTTCTTTTAGTTTAAGATACAAATAATATATAACAGGGTTTGTGTTTTCGTAATTTTCCAATTTGTGATTAACATCATTTTCTGCATTTAAATAATATAAACAAAATAATGGCACATTTCCATATTGCGCTGCTAAGATAATTGGATTTTTTTGATTCTGAATCCGATATTTCAATGGTGGACTTTTGGAAACTAGAAGTTTTGCTAGCCAATAATTTGAATAATACACGCATAAATGAAGAAGATTCAGTTTTTTTCCATTGTGCACTTTCATTAATTTAAATTCAGAGCCCATTAACATTCTTATTTCCTCTTTAAACTCGTTACTCAATGCTATATCAAATAGTTTCTAAAAGAATTAAAAATATATTATTATTATTGTTTTTTTTTATTTTGAAGGGAGGAAATTAATTTCCTCTTAAAGACAAAAATATATTATTATAATGAGATTTTCTATTTTGTTCCATTTTTTCAAAGGTTGGATTTTCTTTATATTTGGAAGAAGACTTAGAAAGTTAAAAAGGTCAAGTGGTTACTTGTTAATGCTGATATACTAGAAATGAAAGTTTTGACAACTTGGAAATAAAATAGAAAAAGCAAACACAAAAAATATCAAGATATAAAGTATAAAAATGAATGGGATTTTAATCAACAAGTAATAAAAAAAAATAATTTTTCAAATAAATATACAATATAATATTATATTAATCATTTAAGAATGGTTTTTTAAATAGCCGTGTTAAAAAATGCAGAAAAATGGCATGAGGCTTTTCATAGTTTAGAAAGTTGTTTTCAGAATTATTGTATTGTTTTCATTAAATGATAAACTCAATTTCAAAAATTGTTACTCACCTGAAATAATAAATTGATAAAAAAAATAAACTCTTTTTCAGTCAAAGGGTCCCAATTTTTTTGAAGAAATTGAACATGTTCTCTGAGTTTAATTCATTATTCTTCTCAAAATAAATTTTCAATTTTTAGTTCTGATCATTTTTTCTTATTTTGTAAATTTTTTTTTTTTTGTATTTTGCTTTTTTTTTTTCTTTTCTTTTTTATTTTTTTTTTAAAAATTAAATTGAAAAAAAAAATGTTTGAAACTCCAAATTAACATTCAGTAAAGTTAGGCTTTGTATGTTCTTTTAAAATTTATACATTTACAAGTGAAAAATCTTATTATCAAGAATTTTATTTTTCCTAAAGAAATTGAGAAATTTTGCATGAGACATTCCAAGGAAAGGTGACAAAATTTTTTTAAAATTAGTTTTTTTTTGAAATATATAGTTTTTTCAGGCTTTTCTTTTATTATTATCAACTCTAACCAGAATTTTATTATTTCTCATATTTCTAAAGAATCGTAGTTTAATTGATTCAAAAAAAATGTGAATTTTTCATTTTTAGCTGGACCATTTGAGTGAAATGGAGTTTATATTTCCTTTAGTATTCAAGAACACCTTATAACTAAATCTGATTTGTAATTCACTTTTAAATCATTCTTAATCTATCAAAATGTGATATTTTAAAATTAAAAAAAATAAAACCAAACACTAAAAAAAGTGAGTAACAATTTTTGAAATGAACATTACAGATTTTTTATTACTATACTTTCACTGAAAAAAAGTTAACAATAAGATTTTTTGCTTATAATTAAAGTCACTTTAAAAGTTATTAAATAGACATTACATATTCGAAATTTTCTTCGTAATTATTTGTCTTTTCAAAGATCTTTTTTTTTTTTCCATACGATCTTGTGCAAAAAAAAACAGTAAAAAAAAAAAACAAAAAATTCAAGAAAAGCAAAAAAAAAGAAAAATAAAAATTAACAAAATTTGAAAAAGCAAAACAAAAATTTGAAGAAATTAGAAATAATGATTCTGATCCAAAAATTGAAAATTTTTTTGATAAGAACATGTTATAAAACAACCCTCAAAACAACTTCCATTAACATTATTAAGTGAGTCAAAATTTTTGAAAAATAGTTTATATTTTTAAATCTTATACGAGGTAACATAAATACGATGAATAGGGATAATTCAATTGTGATTAAATTTTATTATAATTTTTATAACTGTGGATTTTTTCTTAGAAAGTATCTGATTTTTTTTTTGATTTTTAAAATAATTATACAATTAAAAAGGTCTAAAATTACTAGAATTTTTAGGGAACTGTAAATTAAACAATAATTAAGTAAAATTACATCTGTATACTTATTCTAATTAAAAAAAAAAATACAAGGTTTTTATAAGGAATTTACAAAATTTATCAGGGTATATATATAAAAATAATTTTCAAATATTTAAATACTTTAGATAGATACTGATAAATTCAAATAAATGGTCTTATATTTTTTTCTTCATTTTTCATTTTATAATTTTTTTTACTCTAGCTTTGAAATAAAGCATTTTATTGCTTTAAATGTTAAAGAAACTTTGTAAAATTGGTTTCCCAACAAAATATTCTTTCTCTTGAGTTGTTTGAAAAGTTAAGTTAATCGATTACATTAAATGGTAATAAAACTAAAATTATTTTTGAATTTTACAATATATATATTGCAGATATATAAAGATTCTTTAATTTGGATTTTTTTTACTGGTATTTGAATTATAATTAGAAAAAAAATTGTCTTTATTTTCATTTTATGATTTTTGATCGACAAATAGATATCGCAAAGAAATATATTGGAATTTTGTGATCTTTTTTTTAAGAGTTTCTTTTTTATTGTTTGTGTTGGTATTTTTGAGGTGTGTAAAGAATTCTAAATGAAAATAATTTGAATAATTGTAAAAAAGAAAATGAACTTAATGACAATTTTATCATATTAAATCCTAAATAACAATAAAAATTAAAAGAAATAATTAAATATTAAAAAAAATATTTACATCAATTTCCGAATTTTCAAGTTGTTTGTGGTTTGTATTCGACAAAGACACCAGCCAGTCCCTTATTTCTTCTCTTTTATTTTGTTGGATGTTTTCATATGCATTCAATAGATTCGTTTTGGAATATTTTTGTAACAATTGTTTAATACGCTTAGATTTTGTAACTAAAAAAGCAGAAAGTCCATTTTTCCCAATTTGATTCACATCTACACCAGAGTCTAATAACAATTTCACTTTTTTTGTATCCCCACTAAAGGAGCAATTAACAAAAATGTTTGTTTTATTCTTTTTTATTAAACTTGCATTATATTTGAGAAGAATTTTGATAATTCTAATCTGATCATTTTTAAGTGCTTGCTCAAGGGGAGTTTTATCAAAAAAATTCAAGGTGTTGGGATCAGCACCAAGCTCTAATAAAACTTTTAAACATTCTTCATTTGAATACTCGATTGCAGCATGGGCAGCAGTAAGCAATTGATTGGGTTGGTTCAAATTGATCTTTAATTCATGAAGTAAACGGATTAATTCAACAGAGCCATTCTCAATAGCATATAATAAAAATTTTTTAGAGATCTTTTTATTATATTTTGCTCGTATTTTAATGTATTTACAGGCTTTGTCAAATTTTCTGCTCTGGATAAAAATATTAATTTCCTTTTTTGATTTTATCTTTTCCTTTGGCAGATTATTTGAATTTTCATCATCCATTTTTAGTAAATCTTTTATTTCAGTTAAAGTTTGCTGATCTATTTCTTTCTCTCCTTGAGGATTTATTTAATCTTGTTTAGATTTAGATTTTTCAAGATTTTCTTCTTCTTTTATTTCATTGTTTGACAACTCTTTTTCTTTATTATCGTTTTTTTCATTTTTTTCCTTTGTTTCTTTTTTTTTTTCTTTATCTTCTTTTTTTTCTTCTTCTTCTTCTTCTTTATTTTGTGTTTCTGTGTTTGTTGTGTTTGTATTAAATTTTGGTCTAGTTTCCTCTTCGTTTTTTTGGTTCTGTATGAGTGAGTTATTTGTTTCTTGTTTGAAGTTTGGTTTGAATTCGTTCTTAACAAATGGACACAAAGGATCGTTTATTTCTTGTTCTTTATCCAATTCTGTGGCGCAATATATTGCCGCATCATTTTAAATCCCATTTACCTTTCATTAAACAAACCCACGATTGTTCTTTTGTTATATCAACTAAATCAGACAGCTTGTTAATTAATTCCAATTTGTTTTTCGTAAGATTTGACATAACACTTAACAAACCAAAAAAAAATGATTAGTGGATATACTGAATGTTAATAGATCAGAAACTAGGTTGAAAATAATTTCGTTGGATGAATAATATTTGAAATATACATTCAAGAATAAAGAAGAATTAATTTTAATTTTTAAGGTCTTTATTACATAACAAATAAATATAAAGTCAAAGTATATTCTATTAAATGTTAATCATATTTGTTCTACAGAGTTTAAAGAGTCTAAAAAATTCTCTTAATAAAACACGACGATTTTTTTTAATCGCAATTAGATTAGGGTTTTACAGTTTCTAAATTAATACTTGTTGACTTTGAAAAAACTTGTTTCAAAATAGAAAGTATACACATTAAATGATCAAAGAAAATTACAGTTAACAACACATATTAAACATTATATTGGTTTCTTAATGTTCTACAATTTTAAAAATGAAATTCTTAAAAAGAAAAGATCAAAATAAAAATTATTCCAAAAAATTTAAATTAATTTTTAAGGACTACGTTTGCAATTGAACAATTTTTCTCAACCCAATATTTTCCAATCTCGTTTATATTATGATTGAATGATCTTTAAAATATTCTCCAATTTGGATCAAAAAATCATTTTGTGTCATTTTTAGATGAAAAATGAAAAAGAAATTTTGAGATACGTGAACTCGAACACCTTGTTAAGGAACGTGAAAAATGAAAAAGAAAAATAACAACGAGTTTATTACACAAAAAAATACTTCTGAATAAACAACTTTAAATCTCAATGATAGTATTGTCAAAGATTTTTGATTATTGAGTTACTTTGAATTCTTACATTGTCTCCACAAACAAATAACCCGTTCCAACCCTCCAGAAAAAAATTATAAGACAACGAAATTGGTTGTCTATTATAAAAGTGTGTTTTTTGAAATATCAAATTCAATTTCGATCTTAAGATCAAAATTCCAACTTCTCTTACTTCCTGAGAGTTATTTTTTTTGTAAGAACCAAAACAAAAATTAAATTTTCTCAAAATAAAAGAAATCACAGAAATCACAGAAATCTCAAGAATTGAAATCACAGAAACCCTGGAAACTTGAAAGTATTTTTCGATCTTTGTTTTTCAATTGTAAAAAGCTGAGATTTTAACAATTTTAGAAATTGAAGATCCACGTTAATGTATAGTATTTTAAAGAATTTTTTTGTCAATTTCCCAAAGCAAAAAATGGATAACTTGTTTTTAATCTTCTATTTTAAATTTTATAGTTTATAATGAGAAATAATAACCCTTTTACGTATTGTTGTACAAAATAAAATTTCAGAATAAAAAATCAATTTCAAGGTCTTAGAAATTTTCACGGCAGTGCTGGAACAAGCTGTATTAATTAACAAAGCGGTGTGATTATGTATTATTTTACTTTTTGTTTATTTAGCTTTCGTTCTTTTTGTTTTTCCTAAAATTAAATCTCACAGCCATTACTAAGAGGGGAGTGTCTCTTCTAGTTATTTGTGGAACAACACGATCTATGCCAAACGTACCTAACATTTTTTTAATGCTTTTTTGATAAAATTTTTTTTGTTTGGATCGTTTCTCTCAAAACCAATTGGTTGTGGTATCAAGAGAAATTGGGTTGAGGTTGTGTGGGAAAAGTTTTGAAGAATTTTTTATGAAGGATCTTTTTGGAAATACAATTGCACAAATTAGTCAGTTTTTTTTATTTCAAAAAAAAATATTGCTTCAGTTGAGAAAAAATGATCCTTCAATCTTCAAAATGGGGATTTTAGTGGATTTAATCCAACTCCAAACACTTTATCGTACACACTATTCAAAAAATGTCTTTCTTGTAAAACAACAGACTTTTACATCAAAAATTTTCCACTTTTCTCCTTATTGACGCTCTATGTCATTTTTTAAAACCTTCTCAGCTTATCTCAGAATTAGAAAAATAAACTATTTAAAAGGCCAACAATGTGTAAGGGTTTTAAAAAACGACATATAATGTCATTTTTTCAAAAAGTCGATTTTTCGCAACCTTCTTTGTTATTTTGAGGTACGAGTCTAAAAAATTCAGACCTTTTTAGGAAAAATTTGACATTTTTTCCTTCTCAGATCTCACCGAATAAAAATTTGTGAGATTTAAAAACCAACAAACCCTCTTCAAAATACACTGATACTTAAAATTTCAATTGCAAACGTCATCGTTAAGATAATTTGTTGTAATTCATTAAAAAAAAAAATTCTTAATATTTAAAAAAAAATTACGAAAAATGTGAACTACATCAATTCATTAAACAAAACTTTCTTAAAATATCAAGGAGTTTAACTTCAAAATATATTTTACGTTATATATATTAGTGAATATCAAACTAAACCCCATTCCATAAATTTTGATACACCCAAAATCAAAATAGTAAAAAAAAACCCAATTTAGTATAATTTTACAAATGTAATATAAAAACACATTTAAGTTACTGATAATCAA
Organism: Anaeramoeba flamelloides; assembly: GCA_027625915.1. Lineage (NCBI taxonomy): Eukaryota > Anaeramoebidae > Anaeramoeba > Anaeramoeba flamelloides. The sequence continues at coordinate 179,133 of JANTQA010000032.1, read as the reverse complement.
TGTTTTTATAAATAATCATTTTCATCTAAATAAAAGAAAAAAAATATAAAACTCAAAAAAAAAATAGGTGTGTCCAAAATAAGGAAAGGAGCGAAAAAAAAAATGTATTGGTAAATTTGTTGGAACATCACCAACAATTGTTGATCGATCAAATGATAAGATACCATCAACTGATTGTATATAATTTTTCAATTTAATAAACTCAACATTAACTTCCCATCAATATCTAAAAAAAAATTCCAGATCAAAGGAAACAGATCACGTAACTGAAAAAAAGGAAATGGAAACTATTAAATCAATTCGATTTTATTTGGAAAATATTAATAAGAATTTTGAAAAAAAGAAAAAATATTTTTTTGAGTTCACTGAAAAATAATTCTTGACTTTTACAAAGCCTTGATACTTTTTAACACGTATTTACCCTTAAAAATTGTTTGTAAAGTGGTTTGAAATGGTTATAAATTGTCTTAAAGTGTTTGAAATGTTTGAAAGACCCAAAAGTTTTATAAATGGAAGGAGTTTGTTTATTGTGGAAAATAAAATTTTTCTCTTTTCATTTTTTTTTTTACAAAAATATAAAATCTCCAATGAATTTTATGAACAAACTAAGAATAATTTATTTCGAAAACACAATTGAATCTATAAAATAGCTGTGTTTTTACAAAAATGGAGGTATTACCTTCAATGTTAAATAAATAAATAAAACAAGAACTAGGAAATTTGATTCTTATTAGTTATAAGATTAAATAAAACCATTTAACTCTAGTTGTGTTTTTTTTTTATATACAAAGATATCAGAATAACAAGTATAAAAGAAGAAGAAAAAAAATTTCCAAACTATCTTAATAATCAGTGATAATGTGGTTAGGGTATTGAAAAGATTCTTGTCATTTAAAACTTTCAGAGAATAAAGAAAATGAGTGTACACAAGAACACTTTTTTAAAGAAAAAAAGAAGGGCTGGATACTTTATAAACTTTTTAGTTGTTAACAATTTATAACACTACAAGTTTTAACTGATAAAAAATGATTTAATTTTGTTATTACTGTTGTTGATCTAAAGGATCGATCCATATGTCAACCAAACCAAAGCAAAATACAATAAAACTCTTGATCTGATCCTTGATTGAAACAATTATCTTTTTTGTTGTTTTTTTAAAAGAAGGACTTTTTATGGAAAAAATCGAAAAATTTGGATTAAGGAATTAATTCAATATATAAAAATAATCAGCAATTAAAGAATAATATTCTTGATATTATTCGAAATAAAGACTCATTATTTATTTTATCATTGGTTAATGATAAAGAAAATTATGACTCTTTATTAAAATTTCTAAACAAAAATTTAGAAATTAGGGCTGTAAGAGGAGACTAGTCTCCTCCCTTCAAAATAAAAAAAAAAAAAAAAAAAAAAAAAAAAGAAGGACTTTTTTGAATTGGATCAGCTTTTTAAATCAAAAATTTTTCTTTTGAAAAAAAATTGTTAAATTAGCCCTAAACCCATTGTGTCTTATATTGCTATTTAATTTTTTAATAGTGATATTTTGACACTTATCAAGATTTTATGATATTTACAGTGATTTTATAGAATATCAAGATTTTCTATTTTATTGCCATATTATTGATTATCGTGATTTTCTATAATATCAGTATTTTGTTAAAAAATATTACGATTTTTGAAACTTTCTCGTTAATTGAAAAAGATATGGCGATTAATGTAACTTTATCGTGACTTGACCAAGATATCGTCAAATCCTCTCTTTAATAAAAATTGATTTTAAAAAATCTAAAAGTTATTTAGTTGATATATTTAAATTTTATTTTTCGTTTATTAGATGCAAAAAAAAAGTTGTTTTCAAATATTATTTTTATATAAATAAATATAGATAGATAGATATATATTAAGTTTTAATGTATAATTTATAGAAAAGAATTGATAAATAAATAAAGATTTTTAAAGATCTAATTCTTTAAAAAAAATATTATTTATCTGTCAATTGTTATAAAATTTGTCCATTGTATTAGCAAAAAAAGAAAAAAGAGAGAAAAATAAAAAAATAAAAGAGTAAAAATAAATAATATAAAAAATATAAAAAAAAAAAAGAAAAAAATAAACCTCAAATAAAATAAAAAAAAATAAAAAACACCTAAAACCAAATTAATTCATCAAAGAGGATAATTTTTTAATTTTTTCTACAACATGTTTTCCATAGGTATATCTAGATAATTCAGAAAGATGTGGTCTAATGCAAGTAACAATTTTCTTTTTTTCAGAAACACTAGCAAGATCTAAAATTCTCTGCACAACATAATTACCATATTGGTCCTTCACCATATCCTTTAATATTTCTCCGTCATTATCTAAAATCTTTTCAATGATTTTGGATTTTTCTTTTTGAGTACCATTAAGAAGACATTTTTCAACCACATTGGAAGCAAATTTGTGAAGGCTGAGTTCGTGCACATTTGGTATGATTTTTGATATAATGAACGATTTTTGTTCTCTTGTACCTTCAGTTAATAAAAACTGAATAACATAATTACCATATTGCTCTTTAACAAAAGGAGTTATTAATTCAAATAATTCTTTTAAAAAATTATTCTATTGAGTAAGGGTATAAAAACAAATAATGATTTTTTTTTTTTTTTTTTTTTTGTTAATATTCATGATTAATAAAAGTGAAATTCAAGAAAACAATGAATCTCTCCCCACAGAGTCGGAGGGGTAAAAAAGTATATAAAAATATTGAAAAACTAATTGCTTACCAAAAGTGGGCCTGTATAAAATTTTAAAATTCTTTGAACTGCTCTACAGCCAAAAGGATGTTTACTTAACGTTTCAACTCTTTCGGCAAATACCTTTATAATAAATTCTGCATCTTCATTAGGAACACATTCAATGCATTTTTGAATCACATGATTCCCGTTTTGATCATATACTAATTGAAGGATGTTGTTTTGTAATTCCTTAATCATTTTACGTTTTGAGTCTAAATCGGAAACTTCAAAAGCTTTTTGAATAACTCTGCATCCATATATATCGAAGGAAAGTTCTAAAACATCTCCATATATTATTTCCATTAAACTGTTTATATTTGCTTTAGAGCCTAGTGTATAAATTATAATTAATTTAAAATTATAAATATTTGAAAATACAATAATGTTTTTTTAAAAAGAAAATAATTATTTAATTACTTGTGTTATTTTTTTTTAAAAAAACGTAATATTTCTTTTCTGAACAAAGGAAAAAAAAGATTTTTTTCTAAATTCAGTTTAGATTGACAGTAAAAATTAAAAATAAATATTTATTTGAGAATGATCAGTGAAATATTTTGAAATAAAATTTGCAAAATAAATTATTTTTTTTTAAAATTTGGACTTTAAAAAATAAAATCTGGTTTTTATACAAAGTTAAACATTACAGAGTTGTTTTTGGGTGTTGTGTTTACTATAACTTGAATTTTAATGATGAAAAAAATATTATTTCATACTTTTTGGAAACTATAATTCAGTTAAAGTCGTATGTTGTTTTATTTTTTTATTTTTTTGGAAAAATCTAAAGTAAATTTCAGAAATTTTCTGTTTATTTCTTAAGGTTTACAATCCCTGAAACATAGAAAAAAGATTATCTTGTATTGGGTGTGTCAACTTGTTATTTTGGTTCTTAGCTGATCGATCCACAACTAAGTTTGGATCGTATAGGTGGTTGAAAAAGGCTATTTTTGTCATTTTATTTTTTTTTTTTCCGAAATCAGAATTGATGAGTCTAAGATTAATTAATTGGAAGATATTTAATTAGTAATTGAGTTTTTTGTTTTCTATGTTGAAATTTTTATTTACGCTTTGTATTTTTTGATGCTTGTAAAAAAAATTTTTTTTATTTACTCCTAACTCTGTAAAAGGAAAATGATAATTTCAATTGACAACCCAAAAATTAACACTTTCAATTCAATACCTTCCAATCAATTAATCTTAAACTCATCAATCTGGATTTCGGAAAAAAAAAAAATAAAATGACAAAAATAGCCTTTTTCAACCACCTATACGATCCATACAAAGCCTAAGATCCATGAGCTAAGAACCAAAATAACAAGTTGACACACCCAATACAAGATAATCTTTTTTCCAGTTTCAGGGATTGTAAACCTTAAATAAAAAACTCCATCATTAGTTTTTTGTAAAGTGCTTAACTTTTTTAGACTTCAAGTTTTTGTTTAGAAAATCAATTTATTTTCAAATTAAACTTAAGTTCTAGAAAAGCTAACGAAGATTTTTTTTTTTAATTTAAAAGAATCGATTAAAATCAAAGATTGTATAAAATTTAAAAAAAAAATCCAAAAAAAAAAAGTGTTGTTCGCTATTCGTGAGTTTTCTGTTTCTTAGGAAAATTTAAAGATTTTCAGAATAATTCAGAAAATCTCAAAAAAGGCTAATATCTTTGAATGGAACAGAGTTTATTCATTAATTAGTTAAATTAGAAAAATTGATCTGCTATTAAAGAATTTTTATTTTTTAATTTTTGATACTTTTTACCTTTTCCAAATTTCCCTTTTTAAGTTGTTTGAGTTCCTACTCTTTTTGTTGTTTTTTTAGGTGTTTGGGAAAGGTAAATGGAATAAAAAATCATTATAAGAATTGATAGACTTGTTCATGATTAGATCTTGTACTCACTTTGTTGCTTTGTCCAGATTTTAAACGAATTGAACTGGACTTATGAAACTGAAGAGAACTGAATCCAACTGATGCAATTTGAAACCGAACCGAAGTGAACCAAATCAAACTTTCCACACAATCTGACAAGTCATTACTTTGGTTGGCTTTTTGCTGTTGAGTCGGTTACTTGAACTGGGTTTTTGCTAAAACAAGATTTGGGAAACTTAAAAAAAAAAAAAAAAAAAATTTCGCAAACCAACACTACAAGGAAAATTTAAATACCGAAAATTAAAGTTAGCCTAAACTATACATTGGATTTCAGTTATACTTCTTTTATAAATTATTTTTTCAAAGTTATCATAATTTTATGTAATAAAAAAAGGATAGCTATTAAACTCATGAAAATCTGAATACCCCCCTTTTCAAAAATACCGACTTTTGAAAAAAACACCTATTTTCAGGGTATTTTTTTATTGGAAAAAGTTGAAATGAAATAATTTTTGATTGAACATTAATATTGAAAAACGAATATATGTTAAAGCAATTTGCCGAAAATAACCGGGAACGTATATAAAAACTCAAACATGGAAAAAAAGAAAATGATAAAAAATATACCAAAAACAGATAAAAAATCAGTTTTTCAATTTAATTTAGCGATATCTTTTGATTGAAATATTTTGTGCTATTTTAAAATTGAAAAATATGTTTCCTTTTAGACCATTAAAAAAATACTTGAAAATTATCTCTCCAGTAAGTCAATTAAAAAATTCAAAAATTTTACAATTAAAAATGAAAAAAATATTACTGAAAAATTTCATTTTTTTTTCAATTCCTATTAATATCTATTAAAGTTGTAAACCTCATTGAAAATTGTTATGTTTAATAATGTTTATTATATGAGTGTATTTCAAAAATACAAAATTTAGAGATTTTTTTTTGAAAAAATTTTCCTTGTAGTGAATTCTTATTCTTAAAAACCAGCACTTTAAAGATGTGGATCTTATCTATAAAGTTCTAATTTTAAATTTAATAAAGTAGCCTATTTCATTTGATCTATAGTTGTTCAAATATTTAGATCTCGTTATTTAAACAAATTATTATGGCGATCCAAAAAAATTCAAATAAAAGGAAATAACTACCAACCCATTCAATAGTTGGTTGCAAAAAAAACTTTTCAATCAAATATTTACTTTTTTTTATTTATTTTTTGACTCTCTTTCATTTGACTGTAATTAAAAGGTTCTTTTGACTACTCTTTGAATTAGGAGTCACAAATTTAGTAACTTCAAAACTCTCTCTTTAACAGATTAAGAGCTCCTGAGCACTTAACCCTTACCAATAAATCTAATCTCTTTTTTTTTCTTTCATTTCTTTTTCTTTCTCTTTTTCTTGTCTTTTGTTTAGAAATAAAATTATTTTCTTTTCATTTTTTAAAGAAAAGCTATCCTATGAGCTGAAATCTTGCCTACATTGGAATTAGGATAAAAAAATCAAAATAAATTTAGATTTTCAGGATAGTGCCGTATAGAAGATTGCTGTAGAGTGCATAGGTTTTTTTTAATTTTTAAAATAAAAATTTAATTTAAGAAATTTTCGTTTTATTTCTGAGATTAAAAAAAACCTAACGGAAAGTGCCTAGGTTTTCCAGAATTCAAAAGAATAGAGAAAAATCAAAGATTTTACTCCATTCTTTTAAATTCTGGAAAACCTAACGGCAAACATGAGGTAATTTTGTTTAATTACCTCTCTTCAATAATAAAAAAAAAAAAAAAATTAAAATTAACAAAATTAATTTAAATTTTGAGACGTTAAAGATGTTTTTCTTTATCTATATATTATTTAAAAATATTTTTCATTTCCAATTTAATATAACTGGCAGGAAATTTTTTTTATTCCTTCCAAATTATTATGCATTTTTTGTTTAATTTTAAAAGGAAATTTCAAATTAAATTTTAATTTTTTTTATCAAAATTTAATAAATCTGCTAGTTTTCAATAAGATAGTTTTCCAAAATAATAATAACCAAATAATTATTAATAGTTTATTCTTCATAAAAGCATTATTAAAAATAATTTCGATTATTAAATTTTGTGTTTTTTTCATTCAAAGTTAAAATTTTAATTTTTAATATTTGATCTACTTCTGTAATATATTATCGAATATAAAAAAAAATGAAAATAATATTTTTTTTTTATTCAATGATTCATTTTTAAACTAATTCAATTCTTCTTTTTTAAAGTTTTTGGATTCTTTCTGTTCAATATTTTGGAATATATAAAACTTATAAGCACCAAAAAATTTAATTTTTTTTTTTTTTATTTTTTTTTTTTTTAATTTTTTTTCCAAAAAGGATTAAAGACTTTTATCTCTGAACTTGATTCTTCTTTATCTTCTTAAAAAAAATTGATTTTAATTTTCTTTTTAACAATAAACAAGTATTTTTGGTTTAAAAAATTTATATTTTATAAAGTATGAAAACGCGATATTTTTTATCCCTATTGAAACTCTTTCTTGTAAATTAATTTATTTACAAACCCAATATCTTATAGTTGATGATAATTTCAATGTTTATCATTTTTCATACAACTTATATCACTAATTTAGGATTGATGAAACACTAAATTGATTGGATTGACTCTGGTGAATAATAAAAATCAAAAAAGTTCATAAAATGTTTGCTGTGATTTCTGTGATTTCTGTCGTTTCTGTGATTTGAAAAGGAATGGAAATATTCTGAATTCTCTTTTACTTTTTAGAATGATCTTTCAAGATCTTGTTTTTTTTTTTTATTTTAAAAGTTTGGTTTGTCAAGGTAACCTTAACTCAAACTTGTTCAAAGCTAAACAAGAGATTTTTGTTTTTAAAAATTATTTTTTTTTCTTTTTTTCAACTCCTCCCAAACATTTGTTAAATACGAAGTTTTGCCGATCTTCATGCTTTTTCAAATTCAGTTTTCTGGATTCAAGTTAATTTAGGATTGGATTTTGTTTAATTTTCTCAAAAATATAAATTAAAATTTCAAAGGCAATTTCGCTTTGATTTTGAATAGGAAGGTTCAGATAAATTTGACAAGATATCAATAAAGGATTCCAGAGATTTCACATTTGCTATTTTAAACCCCGTTCCAAAAATTTGGACACACCCAAAATCAATAATAAGTAAAATAAAACCCAATTTATTGTATTTTTCCAAACCTAATATAAAACTATATTTAAGTTACCCAGTATTAATGTTTTAATAAGTAATCATTTTAACCCAAATAAAAGAAAAAAATATAAAACTCAAAAATAAAAACAGGTGTGTCCAAAATAATGAAACGAGAGCAGAACAAAAAATGCATTGGTAAATTTGTTGAAATTTTACCAACAATTGTTGATCGATCAAATGATAAGATACCATCTACCAATTGTATGTTATTTTCCAATTTAACAAACTCAACACTAACATTCTATCAACCATTGAAAAAAAATTTTGAGATCTAACGAAACAGATTACGTAACTGCAAATAAGGAAATGAAAACAAAACAAAAAAGACAAAAAATGAAATTGTTTGTAAAATCAAAATTCTTTCCAAATTGAATTTAAAATGCAGTATTGTTGTTATTTCCACTGTTTAAACTGTGTCCAAATTTTTGGAATCTAGTTTATTTTTGTAGACACGAAAATTCTCCTTTGTATTTCTCCTCTTTTTTTTTTCAGCCCTTTTGGAACAGTAATCGATATTTATTATCCTTTGGTTTTATAATAAACAAAAGATTGAGATCCGATTGAAAGAAGTTTGTTCTTGAGATTTCAATTTAAACTTTACTCTTGAAAAAACAGTTATAAAATGGAAAAGGTAACATATTTTAAATCTATTCTTTTCAAAATTAAAATCAAGTTAGATTCAATTAGATTTACCTGAAGGTTTATTTTCTGAATTCTTTTTTCGTTGCTTTGCTGGTGACTTTTTTTTTAAATAACAATTTCCAAATAGAACAAAATATTTAATTAACAAAATATCTAAAAAAAAAATTGTAATGATTACAGGACAAATGGTTATTTTCATGAATTTTAAAATAAATCCACAACTAAGCTTTTTTGGGTAATTTTACAAAATAATTAAACCTTTAAAATTCTATCACTCAACAATAATTTTAAAACAAAACTCAATTTATTAAAGTATTTTTTCTGAAAATTAATTTGTAAAAAATTAAAACAGAAAACAGATTATTAAAAAAAAAAAAAAAAAAAAACATTTCTGATCGATTATTGAATTTCAACATTCTCATTTCCATCATAAAAAATACAATCAAAGTACTCTTGTATTTTCACAGCGAATTTATTTTCAATAAATTTAATTTTTTCTTTTTTTGTTTGATTTCAAAATGGAATTTTTTGTCACTATAAGGAGTATTTTAATATAAAGTTAAGAAAGAAAAGAAAAAAAAAAAAATAACTTACCATATTCAAAAAATTTTTGAATTACATAATTACCAAAAACATGCTTAATTAAACTAATTGCAATAAATCCGATTTTTTTTAAAACTTGATCTTTTTCTTTTTCTGTCGCGTATTGTAATTTTTGTTGTATAAACCTTGATCCGAATTGGTCTTTGCATAGTTCAGGGATATATTCGATTATTTCACTTAATTGGTAATTTTTTGTATTTATTTTTCTATTTTTAAAGGAATCTAAAAATGATGATCTTGATTTTTGTTGGTTGTTATTATGAAAGGGATGATAATGATTGTTATGATTACGATTCTGGTGATGATAATTATGATTATTGTTATATTTTTTGATGTTATTATTTAGATATTGTTGATGGTTTGAGGAATTATATTGTTGTTGGTTGTGAATATTATTATTTTGGCTGCTGTTGTTGCTGTTGTTGCTGTTGCTGTTGTTGTTGCTGCCGAGATTATTATAATTATTTTGGTTATTATACATATAATTGGGATCCATTTCATATTGGGAATAGTACGGGGAATAGTATTCATTTGTATATTGCATATTGTTCATTGGGTATTCGTTTCCATTTGAATAAGTGCTATAATTGTTATACATATAGGAAGTTTGAACGTTGGATCGATACATTGGCTTTTCAGAATTCTTGATATTATTTTGATAATACGAATATTGGTTATCTAAAGAACTTGATAGATCTGTTCTCATATTGTTACGAAATGGCTGTTGTATTGGATCTTGCTTTATATTTTGAAAGGGTACTTGGAATTGTGTTTGGGGTAATGATTGGGATTGAATTTTGCTATTTCTTTGCAATTGCTCTTGTTCTTCTGTTCTTTGGAAGTTTATCTTTTTGCCTTGGTTGAGCCCATTCAATTGCTTTTCTGAATTAAATTCATTATTATATTTGAACGTCGTTTCATAATCCGAATCAGATCCTGATCCAGATCGATATCCTGAATTTGTGTTTGAATTTGAATGAGAACTATAGCCCAAATCGGATTTTTGAAATAAATGTTTATTTGTTTTGGTGATGTTTTCTTTAAATACTGATTTCTTTAAATTTGGAAATTCACCAAAACTATGGGAATGTGGTATTTGCTGTGTTTGCATTTCAAAATTTGGAAAGACTAAAAAATCAGAATTTTGTTTATTTAATAAAGTACTTTTTTTGAATTCAAATACAGTTGTTGAACTTTTTTTTTTACCCATCACGGAAGATAAAGAATTTGATCTTTTAAGTGATTGTAAAGAATTCTTATTTTGATAATAATTTTTATTAAATCCTTGCTTGTTTTTATTTGGATCATTTGTACTTGTGTTTGTGCTTTTGGCATTATTCTCCTTCTCTTTAATATTGGTATTGTTGATTTGCTTTTTGTTTTTCTTTTGATTTCTTAAATTTAATTCATTGAATTCCAAATTTAAAGATGTCAAGGAAGATTGGCCAAGTGGACTCTTTGCTCGAGATTTTGATTGTGTTAATGTGCCTAGTAAAGAATGATTTGGAATTGGTATATTTCGATTTAATTTCTGATTTGTTACTTTTTCATCTTTATCCTTGTAATTATCATTATCGTTATCCTTATTATGATTCTTTTTTTGATTTTCGTTAGTTGTTGTGTTTTCTTGGTTTGTTTGATTGTTAATCGGCTCAAATGTATTATTTGTATTTAAACCTGAGTTTAGATTAAATGGTGATAAATTAGGACTTGAATTATTGCGTTTTGGAAAAGATTTCCAAAGATTCAGTTTATTTTTTTGTTCATTATCTGTTTTTTGAAGATCTTTTACTAACAGATCAAGTGAAGTATTGCTTAGTTGTTTCCTATCTTTTGGGATATTAATTATATATATATATATATATATATTAATTAATTATTAAGATGATAATGTTTTTTTTTTTGAAATATTTCGGATATTCAATAAATTTAGAATTGATAAAAACAGTTAATTTAAGAGTTGGTTTATTATCAAAAATTTAAAAAAAATATTCTTTCATTGTTTTGTTCTGAAATACATATTTATTACATCTTTTTTGTAGAAAATTTGATTTTTAAACCTTTTATCCATATATCAGATTGATTGATATCAAATCAAACTCTTTAGCACTTAATCAAAAAATAATTGATAAAATGCCCCATAAAACCAAATCCAAAAATTGGATTGATTATTGTCATCAAAATAGAATTCAAAACAACACATAAAACCAAAATTTAAGCATGTTAAATTTTCTAAATTTGAGATTTAATTGTAAATATTGTAAAAATTGAATTTTTTGGATTTTTTGATGCTAGGCATTTTCCTATTCATTTGAAATTGGATTCAAGATTTTAAAAATAGGTATTAATACAGTTTGGTGGGTTCCAGTTTCGTATACTATTATTTTGCCATTAAAAAATGAAAATTTTTATTTCAAGTTCCCAAAATATTTTTCCAGTTTATAAGTTGAAGAAAAACGCAAAGATCTTTTCAACATCTTTTAGAAATGATATTTTTTAGACAATAAATGAAACTTTCTTCTTGAACTCTAAGACAAAATTTTTACTCTGCTAATTTGATTTTAGCAGTAATAATTAAGTGTTTCATTTTGGAAATTGAAATAAAAATTTTCATTTATTAATTGCAAAATAACAGTATCTTCATTGATCAGTGGACAATAAGTAAAAAAATAATTGAATGAAAGAAAAAACCAATGAGTAAAGAAAAAATTGAGGATTAAACACAATAATAGTTTTTTTTAATACTATCTTTTTTTATGGGTTTTTCTTTGATTGATCGATTATGAAAAATTTTCCAATTCACCATCATCATACAATTAAAACCTCTTGGACAATTTTTTTCGAGAATGGTAAATTTTTTTTGTTGATTTGATTGAAAATAATACAATGGATTGTTCTTTCAAGTTAATTTGTTTCTTGGTTTTACTTTTTGTTTTCAGGTTCTCTTAAGGTTCCCAATTAAAAACTGTTTTTCACTTTTTTTCCCGAATGGTTGATTAATTTTCAAGATAGAGTTTTAATTGTAACAACAAATATCTTTTTTATAACTTGTTTTTGGAAACTATTTTGGATTGTAAAAGATCCGATTTAAAGATATTTCCTTGATTAGGAATTAATTCAACTGAACGGTTTTCAAATTTAATTTTTCCTTTAATTTTGATTTGAAATTCATTTTTCGTCCCACAATATTTATTTCATGTTAAAAGGAAGTTTAGTGCCGTTTTTTTGTACATGTGTCGAAGTTTAGTTTGAATGAATGATCGAAAGAAGTCTTTGAACTTTGAAAAAATGATTTACTTTTAAAATAATTAAAGACATTTTCAGAAATCAAAGACGTAATTTTTTTTCTCAAGACTCAACAAAACGTAAAACTCAAACAGATATGTGGATAGAAGGGAAATTTGGAAGGTTAGACATTGCTTTAAAAGAGCCAAAATTTCAATTTGTTTTTATTACAAAGAAAATCAAATTTATCGAATTAAAATTTTCTCTCAAATCTCAATAAGGAAAGATTAACTAAATTTCAAAAAATACCATTTCTAATTGGTTTTGCCAAGATCTTTTGTGTGGTTTTTTCTTGAACTAAGAATTATTTGTAAAATATTTTGCTAAATTGAAATAAAAATTTTCATTTATTAATTATAAAATAACATGAATAAGGTATCTTTTTGACAGTTCGTTTTTGAAGACCATTTGATCGCTAGTCTTGTATTTGAAATGTTTTTATTGTTAAGCCTACCAGTTTAACATTTGAAAAAATAATCTGAAAAGAAAGGTGCCTGAAAATAATTTTGATTTTTGGTTTTTGGAGAATTTTTTTTTTGGGAGGAAAAAAATCAAGAAAGGTAACTCAAAGAAAAATTTTTTTTTTTGAAAATTAAAAAAAATTGTTACTTTTATTTTGGGTGTTTAATCGGTTTGACGAGGGGTGGTCTTTCTTGTGTTTTGAATTTGTTGAAAGGTTCATTGGGAAAAGAGACTTTTTCAAAAAAAGGTCCTTTTCTTGATGAGAAATGCGTGGTGGAGATTTTACAATTGGTTTTTTCTTTATTTACCAAAAACAACATTCATATTTTGTTCGAAAGTAAAGAAGTAACATAAAAAATTAAAAAAAAGATTTCGGAATATTTAAATAATTAAAAAGAAACAGTTTGTAAAGCACGGTGCGATTCTAAACAGAAAGTGCTTCGATTTGGAAAGAACAAGGAACATAAAAAAAAAAAAAAACCAATAAAAAAAAAAAAAAAGACTAACTTGTTTATCTAAATCAGGTGGTGCAGAACTGGGTCGATAGTCAAATAGCAGATCTTGAGTTTTTGGTGAAATAGAAGAAGACCAAAAAGGTTTACCAAAAGATTTGTTTAATTGGATTGGTTTGCTTTTTTCTTGTTTTGTTTCACTCATTCCAAAAGAAAAGAGCGTTGGGATAAAAAAAAAAAAAAAAAAAATAAAAAAATGGTTGAAAAAAGTGCTAAATTATTAGAAAAAAGAGACTTGTAATTTTTGATAGTTAAAAAAAACACTTTAAAAAAAGGGGTTTTCTTTGGTGTTGTTTAGATTTGAGAATATAAAAGAAATTTAGTCCTAATACGCCTGTCGAAATTAAAATCATAATTATTCTTTTCTACGACGTAAAATTTATTTTTTGTGGTTATTGGTCTTACGACTTAATGGAAATATTTAAATTGGATCTTTTCACAAGAATTAGACAAGAACTTAATTGGTTGTTTCTCTCATATTACTTTTGTTTCAATAATTTTTGTGAAATTGAAAATTAACTTTAAACCTTAATTCAGAAACAAAATAGGTGACTTAGAGCAGAAACCAGATGGTTGCTATCTGTTACCAAATTAAGGGAAAAAATTTTCATTCAGCTTTTTTACAAAATAATCAAATTCCAAAGGAAACAAATTAATCATAAAATTCCTAATTCTTAAAAGGTAATAAAAACAATAACCTCTTTTTGTCGGCAAATAGTTTAAATTTTCCTTCAGTGACCATAAAAAGCTGTGTCTGGAGTATAGAGCCCTTGTTTCAAAAAAAAACTTGAGCTTTTTTTTTTCGCATTCCGATACAAAATCTAAATCATGATCAAATGGGATCTCTCATGCCCAAATCAATTTTAAAGTTTAATTCCTTGATCTTTTCAATCAATTATAAATTGGGAAGGAAATTTATTTCAATTTTTCGTAATTTGTTGATTGTTTTTTAGTTATCAAATTATCTCTTTAAAATTGGCTTTATTTTAAGGGAAAAATTTTTAAATTTGTTAGGCTATTATGATAATTTCTTTTTTTAAAATTGAACTAACAGACACCAACGTCATATTTGGTTGTTTAATATATTCAATTCCTTTGAATATTTAATGGGTAAGCACTCTTGAAAATAATAAAATGATTTTTATTTTACAATAGGGGTTTACAAAGATTATATATTATTATTGGATCCTGAGTACTTTTTTTGAAAAGTTGAATTGTAATTTTGTTCTATTTTATTTTTCAATAGATGTTATTCTTTTTCAAATATAATAAGGGAAAATAAGATGAACTGTTTTTTTTTAAAGAATTTTGAGTTTCGCTTCTATTTAAAAAGGAAAATCTCTTTGATTTTAAAAAACTCAAACATCAAATGAGATATTTTTTGGTTTTCCCTTAAGTTTGACCTTTTAATGTAAAAAATAAATCAATTTTCATTTTTTTTTTTGATTTACATCCAGTTCCACTTTTAAGGCATAAACTTCAGTGAAAATTAAGGTACAATAAAAATTTCAAATTAATGCATAAAATTCAGATTCTAGTAAAATAATTTGTAATAAAAATAATTCTAAATTTTTTGTGCCTTAATTTGAGATTTTTATATGCATTAAATTTTGTTGAAAGTTTGTACCTTAAATTTGAAACCGACTGTAATAAAATGTATTTTTTTCAGAATTTTCAACCATAAAACAATGACTATCTAAATTATCTAAATTTATTTAAAAGTTCTATCTAAAAAACGAATCTGAGATATACCAGATAGAAATTTCTACCTTTTATGGATCAATAAAAATTTGAATATGGTGTAAAAACCCTATTTTATCTTGCTAAGGATATACAATGAAAATTTTTTCGATGGAATTTAATTTTCATATATATATATATATATATATATATAAACTAAAATTCAAAATTTTCCACACAGCTAAAACGTTACAAACAATCACAATAATACAATTTCATTGAAATTGGAGATAATTTTGATTTTTTGTAAAAAAATGAAAAATCATTTTTTTCATCTTTTCGTTTTTGTTTTCATTTCATTGTTTGAATTACGTAATTTGCTTCGTTCGATTATCAATTTTTTTCAAAGATTGATATTAGGTTAAAGCCAAGTTGTTCCAAATAGAAGAACTCAAATAAAATTAGTTGGTAATATCTAACCATTTGATCGATCAATAATCCTAATAGAATTTTAACAAATTTACTAATGTATTTTTTTGTTTTGCTCTCTCCAAAATTTTTAACACACCCTTGATTTATTTGTATTGATAATTATTTATTTATTGTTTTGTGAGTATTTTATTTTATAAAAAGGTGTTAAAATTTCAATTAGTGAATGGTTCTAATTTGGTAAATCTTCTTGAATTGATTAAATAAGTTTTTTTTTTCACAAATCGAATTTTGGTGTGTTAAAAATTTTGAATTGGGGTTTATAATATGTATGTACAGATATTTGGAGATTTAATTCTTTTTCAATAAATTTTTGTTTTTTCTATTAAGAATTTTTATCAGATTTATTCAAAAATATTATCATTGATAATCATACTAATATTAACCCCATTTTATAATCATTTGTTTAAGTTTTTTCTGATTAATTATTATTCTTTATTGATTCTATTTATTTTAAGAGTATTCTTTTATTATTTTTTTTTTAATTTTCATTTTTTTTTAATAAATGTTATTTTATTTTTTTCATTTTACTTTTAAAGATCTTTCTTAGGAATACCCCCAAAATAAATAAATTTTAAGAGTTGAATGAATTTTTTTGTGATTTAATTTCAAATAAAAAAAAATAAATAAAAATATTCTACTTTTTTATTTTAGTTTTAATTTTTCAAAATTAATCTTTCCAAAGGTTTTTTGGGTCCCTCCACCTTTTTTTTAAATTATTTTGACAAAATAAATTTTAATTATATATAAATAATAAAATTGCTTAACTTGCTCTTTAAATCATAAAACAATTTAAATATTTCTGGTTTCAATCTTATAAACAGAACTGTACCTATACATCTGAAGAGGTTAGAATAATAAATGAAGTGATCAGAAAACAACCGAAGCGAATGGTTTCAACCCTTCTGCATAACATGTCCACTTTATACTTTAACAAAGCTGTATCTTTCAAGTTGGTATTATATTGGTATTTTGCCAAAACAAGATTTGGGTTACTTTTATAAACAAAACTTTTTTTACAAAACTAATAAAAAGATAATTGTGAAAATGTTTTCTTATTCTCAAAAAAAAAATACTTTGGTGATGAAAATTAACAATAAAGTTCTAATTAAAAACTTAAACAAGTCACATATTTAATTTGATCTATGTTTTTTTAAATATAAAAACTTCTTTATTTAAAAATAAACGGTTACAACTTTTTGGATCTAAAATGAAATAATCTGTAACCTATTCAATTCCCGATGTACAAAATAAATATTTTTTTTTAGAATTTAATTTTTTTATTATTTTTTTCTTTCTTGCTTTTCTTTCTCTTTTCTCTTTTTCTCTACTATCCGTTTAGAAATAAATTTTTTTCTATTCATTTTTTCAAAGAAAAGTAATTATAAGGGCTATAATAATCACTCTTCTAATAACTCTTTTTCAGTCAAAATGGCTCAGTTTTATTGAAGAATTAGAACGATTATATGATATTAATTTGTTTTTTTTCTCTAAATAAATTTTCAATTTTTAAATCAAAATCATTATTCTAATTTACTCAATTTTTTTTTTTTTTTGGTTTTTGCTTTTTTTTTTTTCATTTATATTTATTTTTTTGTAAAAAAGTCAATTTCAAAAAAAAAAACAATGTTTAAAACTCCAAATTAACATTTAAAATAATTGGATTTTATAATTACTTTTAAAATGAATATTTTTACAATTAAAAAATATTATTGTAAACAATTTTAATTTTCATAAGAAATTTAGAAATTTCTGCATGAGATATTCCAATGAATGGGGCCCAATTTTTTTTTTAACATTTTTTTTTTTTTTTTTGAAATTAATTGTTTTGTTGGGGTATTTCCTCTATGAATCTCAACTCTAATCTGAAGTTTATTATTGCTCTCTTATTTCTCAACAATTGTAGTTTGGTCGATTCTTAAAAAAAAGTGAATTTTTCATTTTTTACTTACACCTTTGAATGAAATAGAGTTTAGATCTTCTATTCTTTCAATTAGATCTATTTCCTCGTTTATTCCCCGTTTGGCAAACAATTATTGAAAACCATCAAATGTAAAAATCTGCATTTTTTAGTGTTCTTAAAAATAAATGATTTTATATATTCCTATTAAATTTATTTACTTGACATAGCAAAAAAAAGGTTTTAAATATTTTTTTTTTTATAATTAGAATTTTTGTTTTTTCCCCTTTTCAAAATCTCTTATTAATGATCTCTACTCTCTGTTTTCGACAAAAAAGAGATATAAAACTTTTATTTTTTAAAAATGATATTGCTTGTTTTTTGAAATGTGAAAAAATCAATTTTTGTATATTGTACATTGTTTTTATAAAGAAATGAAATTTATTCGATTTCCAACATTCCTAAAATTATCAATCTCCTTTTTTTTGGTTTTTATTGGACAAGTTTTTCAGTTTATGGAACCAAAATATGCTTTCAATTAAATTGTAGATGAGACATTGGTTTATATAACTATTATCCATAAAAAAACTTTACAAAAAAAAAATCAAAGTACTCTTTATTAACTTTAAATATAATACTTAAAGACGAATCCATTAGTAAAATACTTCTTATTTTTCTTTATTAGAATTTGAAAACAGAAGATCAGAAAATGTACAAACTACGTCTAATAATACAAGGAATTCTCAAAATCTCTCCAAGGCAACTACAACACTATTTTAAGCCACTAAGAGAACTAATCTTTTTTTTTAAAACTGTTGTTATCAAAAAATATTTGCTTAAAATTTCCAAAAAAAAAGTTTATTATTAAAATACAATTTCGGGTATTTGGTGTGTTGGTATACATGGTAATCAACTCAATTAACCAAGAAATATATCAAAATGGTTTTTAATCTTTAATTTTAGTTTTCATTTTAGAAAATTCACCTTTTATTAATTCAAAAAAGTTCTTTTTTTTCATTTATTAATAATAATTTTTGTAAATCTTTATTAAAATCTCTATTAATAAACTTTGAAAGCTTATTCACTTAGAACGTTTACTAGAAATAATAAAAAAATAATTTAGTTATAATTTTTAAACTGATTTGGGCCAACCCATTGATTACTTTCTCTGTTTTTAAATACTCATTTATTCCAAAATTTTACCAAATTGTTGGTAATAAAACGGAAAAATTCAAATTAATTTTATTTACCTGTTAATTAACTTAAGGATTTAGTTACTTACTGTGGATTTTCTATTCAATCAAGGGGTGTCTTAGAACAAAAATGGATCTTGTTAAATTGCCTTCTTGTGGTTGACAAAATTCAAATAACTGAAAACATAAATTCAAAAGATTTTCCTTTTCATGAAATGTATATAATAAAAAAAATTTCCTCATTTAAAAATATATTCAATTTTTTAAAAAAAAAATTGTATTATTTGTCATTTTCTATTTCCAAAGGGTTAAATTTTCAATTAAGAAACATTTTGTTTCTTTAAATCCAAAATTAATGTAATTTTTATCTAATTTTTCGTTATTTTGGAAGATTCTAAATGTCAAAAAGTAAGTTTTTTGTAACATGTCTACAAAATAAAAATAACTCATTTGAGAAATGAAAAAATGAAAAAAAAAATTTAAAGATCTCAATAAACAGGAAAGAGCGAGAAAACATAACTAACACACAGAAACATAACACAGTTGTTTTCAAACTTATAATTCACATTTATTCACAATGGAAATTGAGTAACTCTCTTTTTAGCACTTTTTTCTAAAATTACCTGGTTGTTCATCCTTTATTTTTTTTGTAGATCAATCTTACATTTTTGGCTCATTTATTTTTGATTGGCATTAGTGACTCATAAAAATTTCTAAAATATTTTCATTTTCAAAAATATAATTTTATACACTCAATGACTTGAACTTTAATTTTTACAATCCCTTAAATTTGAAAAAAGAGTATCTTGAGATGAGTTGTGGAGAGTAGTAAATTTGTTTTTAGCATGATCGATCTTGGACTTGGTATTTGTTTTAATAGTGGTTAAAGATGGTAATTTTTGACAATTTATTTTTTTTTTTCCAAAATCCGAATCCAAGAATGTAAGACTAATAGCTTGGTAGGTAATGAAGAATAAATAGATATCTTTGGGTTGTAGAAGAAAAATTTGTTTTTACTTTTTTGACAATTAACTAAATGAAAACAATTTTTTTCATTTAAAGCTCCTAATAAAACCAAATATAATTTAAAATTTCAATCAAAAACACACAAAGAACATTTTTTTAAAACTTAACTTCAGATATATTATACTTACACTCTCCATTTGGATTTCGGTTAAAAAAAAATAAATTGCCAAAAATTACCATTTTTAACCACTATTAAAACCAATACCAAGTCCAAGATCGATCAGCTAAGAACAAAATTAACAAGTCACCACACCCAACTCAAGACAATCGTTTTTTTTAAATTTCATGGATTGTCAACCTTAGACCTACTTTCAAATTTTCGAAAATAAAAAACCCAAAAGTTATCTATTTTGAACAATCTCTTTTGACTAAACATTTGTACAAGTCAACAGTTGAACTGCCAGCAATTAAAATAACATGATCAGATCATAAGATTAGGATAGTTCTAATGGAAAAAGGAGAAATCACCCAAATTTTTTCAAATCTTAGTTTTAATTAATTGGATTTTTAGAAAACCCAGTTAATTTTTGATGAAAAAAGACAAGATTTGGAAAGGTATTCTCAATTAACATTTTCTATTTGGCTTTTGTGAAAAAAGAAATAATCCTCTTTTTTATTCATTTTTTTTACAACAACTTTTTATTTTGTCAAAAATGAGCAAAATACTTAAAAAAGGAACCTTTGAACAATTGGAAGAACACATTAAGACTATTTCTGATCAAGAAAAAGCACTTCTTCTTTGTGAAGCGATTCAAAAGAGATGTTCAACTCAAGTTTTAAAATTATTGATAAACAATCTTCAAGAATTTAACCATGAGCTGGTAAATTATTACTTTTTGTTTTTCTTTTTTCTTGGTCACAAACAAACCTTAGTCTCATATTTTTGTTTTTTTTCCAACTTGTTTGAATTAGAACAAACTTAGTCAACAAAAATCGTCAACACACTGAGTTTCTTCAATTTTCTTGTTTTTATGATTCAAGTTTCAATGAAAAAAAATATATGCTTGGGGAATGTTTTTTTTTTTTATTATTTTTTGAAGACATTACCTAAGTGGTACGTGATTGAAAAAATCAAAATTCTCAGATACCTCTTAAAAAAATTACTCATTTCAAAATCTTTCTTTTTTCTTTTTTTGTTAAAATATAATTGCAATTTTTAAAAGTACATCTTTTACAATAAAAATTCTCTTTTTGAGATCGAAAATTGCCTTTTTAATTTATTTGTTGGTAAACAATCGAATTAAAAATAAATTCGGACTTGGTGCCAATAGAATTTGAAGAAATAACGGAAAAAATTTTCACTTCCATTTCCTTTTCATTTTCTTTTCACAAATAGAGTTTCGAAGAAAGAGGTTGTAATAATTGATCTCTATTTATTTGTTTGATACTTTTTTTGTATATTTATTCTGGTGTTTATATTGACGGGACTAATAATCCGAAATTCGAAGAATATTTTAAAATTAAAAGAAAAGGAAAATCAGTTGAAATTTTCCAAATTTAAATCTCAAATACCAGCAATAAACGGGAAAAAATTTTCTCTTCCATTTCCTTATTTTTCTTTTCACTAATAGAGTCCCAAAGAAGTAGGTTGTGATCGGTGACTCTATTTTGAAAAAGGAAAAATAAAATGAAGTGAAAATTTTTTCCCATTGAGACTATTTCCAAAAAAGCTGTGTAAAATTTATTTTCAAATATCTTTATTAAACTTAATTTTCAAATTCAACTCTTTAAAGATCCAAAATTGTTATTTATTGTTATTCGATTCTTCATATAACAATTCAATTTGTTTGTTAGTATTACATTACATAAATTAAAGATATTAAAATTTCTGATCTCAATTTTATCTGATATTTTTTCGGTGTTAAGGGAGTAGCCACGGTAAAGAAAAATTTTTCACTTTTTTGCAATTTTGATTGGGATCAGTTAAAAAACATTTTTTACTTTGGGTGTACCTCATTGATTTTTATTATTTAAAGTACTTCATTCATAAGATTTTTTAAATTTTTTTTTCAAAGTCTCAAAGAAATTGCCACAATAGAATGTTGAGTTGAATTGCTTAAAATAGTGTTTTGAATGTTGAATAACTTATCTTTTATCCTTATCTCAACATTCTATTGTGGCATTTAATTTCAACATTTTTTCAATTTTCATCATTTTTTGAGATTTTTTTTAATCCTGGCAACATAAAGCAATTAGAAATATTTTTTTTATTAGTGGCATTTGGGATTAATGGATTTTGTTTAAAAAGAACAACAACATTACAATTGAGAGAATCATAAAAGAAAACATAAATGGGACTTAAATAGCTAGAAGGATTCCAAAATTAGAATCATTAAGTCAAATTATAACTTTTTAGGATTTTAAATAGTTGGGTTTAGTGGAATTGGAGAAGTGAATATAATTATATGTTATCAAAGTTTAAACCACAAAATAGTCATAAGTTTTATTCAAAGAATCTGAAATTATCTTCTCCCAAAAAAAAAAACTAAACCCCATTCCAAAAATTTGGACACATCTAAAATCAAAAATAGGGAAACAAAAACTCTATTTATGATATTTTTCCAAACCTAATATAAAACCACATTTAAGTTATATAGCATTAATGGTTTTTTAAGTAATCATTTTCATCCAAATATAAGAAAACAATATAAAATAAAAAATCAAAACAAGTTTGTCCAAAATAAGGAAACGAGCTGAAATGAAAGAGTTTGAACAAAAAATATATTGGTTGATTTGTTGAAATTACACCAACAATGGTTGATCGATCAAATGATAAGATACCATGCACCGGTTGTATGTGGGTTTTTCAATTTAAGAAACTCAACTGTAACCTTCTATCAACCATCTATAAAAAATTTTCAGATCTAACTAAACAGATTAAGTAACTTCAGAAATAGAAAATGAAAACAAAAACAAAAAAGACAAAAAATGAAATGGTTTGTTGAATTAAAATTAATTTCCAATTGGACGTAAATCATGTTATTGTTATATTTCCAACTGTTTAAACTGTGCCCAAATTAATGGAATTAAGTTTATTTTAATAAAAAAATAAAAAAAAAAAAAAACTATTTTATCTATATAATCTCTTTTTTTTTAATTGTTGAACATTACTAAAAAAAAATATCAAATAATTTTTTTAAAAAAATTTTTAGAGAATCTACGATCACACGCCACTAAAATAAAATGTTCTTATCTCATCTCTCTCAAATTTTTATCATGCCTTATGGTGTAGCTACTCCCTTAAAACTGGTGTTTATTATTATCTTATTTTTGATTGGAAAAAAATTTTTCCTCAGGGACTTAGTCTTGATAGAATTCCAAAGAGAAGGAAAAACTTATAACTGTATTTTATTGTTCAAAAAATCGTTTCTATCTTTTCCATATTGTCTGGTTTTTTATTGAAATTATCCTTATTGTTTTTTTAAAAAAAATGTTGATTTTTTGAACATATTTTGAAATATACAGCTATAGAAACTGATTCATCTAGTATTTAATATTCATCTGAATATTATATTACTGACTTACTAATAGAACTATTTTAAAAGAGAATATTGTTTTTATTTTTAATTTTTATTAAGAGAGACGATTCAGCAGAATTACTTCATATTTGCCGTTAGGTTTTTTTTAATTTTTGAAATAAACAGAAAATTAAAAAAATTTTCGGTTTATTCCAAAAAGTAAAAAAACATAGGCACTTTCCGTTAGGTTTCTTGAGTTTTCTGTTTATTTGGAAAATCTATTGATTTTCGTTAGGTTTTTTTGAGTTTTCTATTTTATTTGTGAAGTGTTCTAGGTTTTTTTTACTTTAGAAATAAACCGAAAATTTATTAAAATTTTTGGTTTATTTCTAAATTAAAAAAAACCTAACGAAAATCTATAGATTTTCGTTTATTTCTTTTTTGAGGTTTTCTATTTATTTGTGAAATTAATAGATTTTCCAAATAAAATAGAAAACTCAAAAAAACCTAACGAAAATCACTAGATTTTCCAAATAAATAGAAAACCTCAAAAAAACCTAGAACACTTTACAGATAAAACCGAAAACCACAAGAAACTCGCTGTTAGCTTTTCCAGAAATCAAAAGAATTGAGTAAAATCATATCGATTTTTCTCCATTCTTTTGAATCCTGGTAAACCACCGTTAGGTTTTTTTTTAATTTCATAAATAAAAATTTTTTTCTCGAATTTTCTTTTAATTTCTGAAATTAACAAAAAACCAAGGCACTCTACGAAACTCTAAACTATTTTTAGAGTTTTTTTTTTTTTTTTATTCTAGCTGCAATGTAGGCAAGATTATAACCCATGGGATAGAATTTCTGAAAAAAATAAAAATAAAAATTTAATTGTTCAACTAAAGACAAGAAAAAGTAAAAAATAAAAAAAAACAGTAAAAAAGTTTAAACTTAATTAAAAGTTCTGTTTTGTAAGAGTGTTGAATTGCTTAGCTGTTTCCTTTTCTGATAATTATTTCGAAAATTTCAAAATCACCACCATCGTTTTCACTTAGTTTACATAACACCATACTTGACTGAAGCTGATCCCAGTATAAGACATAGTTGCCGTACTCGCAAGAAGTCAATCCTAATAAAAGACAATGACTAACAAAATAAGCTAAATTGCCACTACCATTCCTCTTCTTCAATAGTTTCTCACCAAATTTGAACCACGGCTGTTGATTATTTTACTTCTTCTCTGTTTGTTAATTCAAAAAAATAATTTTTCAAAAACAACTAAAAAAAAAAATATTATTTTTTAGAGAAAA
Organism: Anaeramoeba flamelloides; assembly: GCA_027625915.1. Classification (NCBI taxonomy): domain Eukaryota; family Anaeramoebidae; genus Anaeramoeba; species Anaeramoeba flamelloides. The sequence continues at coordinate 154,720 of JANTQA010000032.1, read as the reverse complement.
AAAAGAAACTCAAAAAAAGTGAATGGGAAAATAAAACAAAAGCGAATATATTATGAAAATTTAAAAAAAAAAATACACTTTTTTGTAAATATCATACAATTTTCTATATATATATATATATATATATCAATTTAGTTAATTTTTTCGAAAATAGTCTTTCTGATTATAATAAATTGACAACTTATAATTTTCTATCTTATTTTTTTTTTCAATAAAAACCAATAACAAACGAAAAAAAATATGATGAAAGATTTTTCACCGAATATTTTTAATTTCAATTTTTTTTCACAAAACCAAAAAATTTGTCAAAATTTTAATAACAATAAATATATTTATATATTAACATATCTAATTAGAAAAAATATAAAACAATTTTACATTGCTATTGCATAAATGGGAAGGAAAGTGAAATTTTGGAACTATTATTAAAAAAAGGAGCTGATCCAAATATAATTATAAATAAGATAACACCACTTTTTGTTCTGTTAAATGCAAATCCTAATTTGGAATTTCTTAAAATAATGCTAAAATACAAAGCTGATCCAAATTGCCTAAATGTAAGTTTTTTTTTCCAATTTATTATTATTTAATAATATCTATATATATATATATATATCATTATTTTTATATTTGGAAATTAAACCCCCTCTACCTTTTTTATTTCAAAACTTTTTTGTTTTTAATCGGAAGTCAATTTCTTTTCAGCAATAAAACACCTTTTCAACATATTCACTGAATTGACTTATTTCTTTTAAAATTATTTTAAAAAATATTCGACAATACCAAAATAATTTTTTTTTCTAAAATATTTAACTCGTTTTTTGAATTGAATAAATAGATTAAAAGTTGTTATTATAAAATGTTATGAAATTTTAAACATTTATAACACCTTTTTAACACGTTTATAACATGTTATAAGATTTTTTTTTTATTAGGGTAAAAATATTAAAGAATTTTTTTTGATATTTAATTTGATATGAACAATAATTTGAAAATTTTTTCGAATTAGAGAATTTGTTGAAAACGTATTATCTTGAATCGATAATTGATTCCAAAAAAATAAAAAATTAATTCCCTTTCTTAACAAATAAATATTAAATATAATAGAGAAATACAAATTATTTGATGCTTATATTACAAAAAAAACATATTAGATTTGATTTGATTAAAGTGTTTATTGAGGGAGGAATTGACGTGAACTATTCAAAAGTAAGTATAATTAAATTTATTAATTTATTTTTTTAAAACAAAACAAACCAATTAATTCTTTCTTCCGTCTTCTTTCTTCTGTTTTTATTTTTTTTTATGAATAATTTGATTGATAATTTTCTTTAGATATCGATGAGAATTCGAATAAATCCCTTATTTTTGATTTAGAGATCTTTCCTTATATTTAACAATAAAAAATTAATTTTTTTTTGAAAAATTTTATAAAATTAGTAAACAAGGAAAAAATGAAATTATAAATTTTGTGATCAAAAAAATCATAAAAGTTAGAGGTTAATGTTGAAGATTGAAAATGTATTGTTTACAGGTTTTGAAAAACGATATATCTATATCTATATCTAATTGATTCCTATCACTTTATGAACAAAATATCAATTTTGAAAAAATTGTGACTTTCTGGAACAATCACATAGTTTAAGGGAATTTGTTTTAAAATTATTGTTGAGTGACATAATTTTAAAGGTTTTATTATTATTGTTTTTATGAAATATAATTAATTCGTGTTGTCATTTATTGTCAAATTTAGTAAAAGAATACTATTATTTGTTATCATTACAATTTTTATTTACAAATTTTGAAAATTAAATATTTTGTCCTATTTCGAAATTGAAATATAAAATAAAAGTTAGACCAGCAATACAACCAATAAGAATTCAGAAAATCAACCTTAAGGCAAATATAATTGAATCTAACTTGATTTTAATTTTGAAAAGAATAATTTAAAATATTCTACCTTTTTCATTTTATAAACTGTTTTTTCAAGAGCCAAGTTTAAATTAAGATCTCAATAACAAATTTCTTCAATAGGATCTCGATCTTTTATTTAATATAAAACCAAAGGATAATAAATATCGATTAATGTTCGAAAAGTGCTTAAAAAAAAGAGGAGAAACTCAAAACAGAATTTTCATATTTTGAAAAATAAAATAGCAAATGTGAAATCTCTGGAATCCTTTATTGATATCTTGTCAAATTTATCTGAACCTTCCTATTCAAAATCAAAGGGAAATTGCCTTTGAAATTTTAAATTATATATTTTAAGAAAATTAAACAAAATCCAATCCTAAATTAACTTGAATCCAGAAAACTGAATTTGAAAAAGCATGAAGATCGGAAAAATTTCGTATTTTAAAAAATGTAGGAGAGGAGTAAAAAAAAGAAAAAAAAATAATTTTTAAAAACAAAAATCTTTTGTTGAGCTTTAAACAAGTTTGAGTTAAGGTTACCTTGACAAACCAAACTTTTAAAATAAAAAAAAAAAACAAGATCTTGAAAGATCATTCTAAAAAGTAAAAGAGAATTCAGAATATTTCCATTCCTTTTCAAATCACAGAAACGACAGAAATCACAGAAATCACAGCAAACATTTTATGAACTTTTTTTGATTTTTATTATTCACCAGAGTCAATCCAATCAATTTAGTGTTTCATCAATCCTAAATTAGTGATATAAGTTGTATGAAAAATGATAAACATTGAAATTATCATCAACTAGAAGATATTGGGTTTGTAAATAAATTAATTTACAAGAAAGAGTTTCAATAGGGATAAAAAATATCGCGTTTTCATACTTTATAAAATATAAATTTTTTAAACCAAAAATACTTGTTTATTGTTAAAAAGAAAATTAAAATCAATTTTTTTTAAGAAGATAAAGAAGAATCAAGTTCAGAGATAAAAGTCTTTAATCCTTTTTGGAAAAAAATTAAAAAAAAAAAAAAAATTGAAAAAAAATTAAATTTTTTGGTGCTTATAATTTTTATATATTCCAAAATATTGAACAGAAAGAATCCAAAAACTTTAAAAAAGAAGAATTGAATTAGTTTAAAAATGAATCATTGAATAAAAAAAAAATATTATTTTCATTTTTTTTTATATTCGATAATATCTTACAGAAGTATATCAAATATTAAAATTTTAACTTTGAATGAAAAAAACATACAAAATTTAATAATCGAAATTATTTTTAATAATGTTTTTATGAAGAATCAACCATTAATAATTATTTGTTTATTATTGTTTTGGAAATTTCATAATTGAAAACATTTTTTCACATTTTTGCACATTTTTTTTTTTTTTTACACCTAATCCATTTGCAAATTTTTTTTTATGAAAGATCGATAGTCACTTGGTAAAAACGTGCAATTATAATGTTAATGAAACAGTGGAAATGATTATAGAAAAATCATATTGATTTCTATTGGAATTTTATTTGATCTTCAATTGCAGATCAAAATTAAATTTGTTGTTTTTTTTCAATAGGTTACCTAGGAATTTGAGTTTTTGAAATTTTTAAGAAAATATATTGATTGATTAGATTTGTTTTATACTTATACCAACTATTCTCTGATATGTATTATTCCACTTATAAGTTATTTGTTCTTTCAAATGCCAATTAGAGAAAATAATTGATATTTGAATTTTTTTTTTTGGTAAAAAAATTTACAAGAAAATTATTTGGGGGCTTTAACAGAAACAAAGTTTCTAATCTTGAAACTTGCATATTTATTAAATTTTGAGAAAAAAAAAATAAAATTTAATTTGAAAATACTCTATCAAATTAAACATAAAAAGCAAAATAAATTGTAAGGTATTTCCAAAAAAGTGGGGAATTTTTTTTTTTACATTTCATAAAAAATCATCAATTTTGTCACTGAAAGTATTCGTTAATCGACAATACCAAATTAAGTTTGATATTAATACCGATTGAATAAATTGCTAAGGTATGTATTACAAAATATGTTGGATGAAATATTTCCAAAAAATGAAAAAAAAAATAGTATTTTTTTTGGTGAAAACAATGTACGACCAATTTCGATAAAAAACTGGAAATATGGAAAGGGTACAAATGATTTTTTAAATAATAAAATGCAGTTATATATTTTTGATTCTATTGTAAAATTTGTTGAGATTAAACAAGTTATGAAAACGATTTTTTCAATCAAAAAGAAAATAATAAACACCAATTTTCAATCCTAAAAAATATCATATAAAATCGAGATCAGAAAATTTAATATTTTTTATTTTTGTAATACAATACTCAGTAGCAAATTGAAATATTATCAAGAATTTATAAATGATTTTTAATGATTTTGGATGTTTAAATACTTTTTTGAAGATTGGGTTTATATAAAGATATATTTTAAAATAAATTTGCCCACTTTATTGGAAATAGCTTAATGTTGTCGGCAATATTTTAATCTCAAGGGTATCTTTTCATAAAAAAAAAATCGTTATTTGAACAAAGAAAAAGAAAAAAGAAAAAGACAAAAGAATTTTAAAAAGAAAATATAATAATAAGTACTAACTCTAATAAATTTTTTAGGGTGATGAAATTTTATCACATGTGCTATGCCATTATATCTATATCAAGCTTAAAAGTATGCATGATAACGATTTTTCACATATCATACATATTGATAAAAAAAATATTTCTATATATATATACAAATTGTCATATCTCTGAAATATCAAACTGTGATAGCACACTTTTTTTTTATTCTGAGTTAGCATACTTTTGCTGTGTGTTAGGACTGTATTTTACAATACATACCCCCACTGTGATAGAGAATTATTTTTATTCAGAAAGAACTTGGGAGCAAAGTTTTTTCTATTTAATTTTATTTTTTTATCTTTTCCAAAGTATGAATGGGAAATTAAATCTTTCCTTTTATTAAATATTTCTCACCCAATATTTTTACATGTTAATCTCAGCCTACTGATAAATTCAAAAAAATGGAAAATAATTTTTATTTCAATTTCTATTTACATTTATTAAATTTTTTAACTCGGCTTTGAAACAAGTATCTTTTTAGTTTTATTATAAAAAATCTCTGTATTTAATCATAGTGTTTAGAAATATTTTTTGCAAACCGTATTAAGAAATTTAAAAAAAGTAACTTGAATCGAATTTTTTTTTGAATTTATCAGTATTGCAGTATTTGCTATAAAAAAAATACCTTTTCAAGGACTTAAACCACAAAAGAAGATAACTATCACCATTAGTCATCTTTTTATTTTTTAAATGTTTGTTTTTTCTTCCAGACTTTATAATGATATTTTTTTTTTTGTTTTTAAAAAAAAAAAAAAAAAAAAAAAATCTTATTTATAAAGAAACAAGGAAAACAAAAAGAAATTAAAAAACAAATAAAAAATCTTTTTGTTTTTTTATAGAAATGAGGTAATTTTAGTAATTTGAATATAAAATAATTTTTGGTTTTGATCTAACGAAATGAATTTTGATTTTATTTATCAAAAAAAAAAAAATTAAATTGATTTCATTTTTTACAAACAAATAATTATTAATTTTTAATATTTGAGTATTAACTCATTTTTCTTTTTTTTAATTCTTATTCAATAATTTAAATTTTATGAAAATCAAATAGGGAGGTACTACGGCTTTAAATATAATAATCAAGAAAAATAAAGAAAATTTTGAAATTATCAAAATGTTTATAGATGCTGGATATATTTTTAAGGATGTTGATCATGTATTGTTTTATTTTTTCATACTATTTTTCTTTGATTGAATTTTTTTTTATTTTCATTTCTTTCTTTTTCTTTCTTTACTTTTACTTTCCTTTGCTTCTTTTGATTACTTTTTTTTTCATATTTTTTTAATATTAATTTTTTATTTTACTTTTATACAAATAATGAAAAAAAAAAAAAAAAAAAACAGAGTAAATGTTAATAAATTTAATTAAATAAGAAACAATAAATAGATTATTTGTGAATTCTATTAAACTTTAGAAAAAAATTTTCTATTCATAAACGATTTAACTGATTTAATATTTTTGTAATTTTGGAAATTATATCAAAATTTTTCCAAATATTTTACAAAATAAGAAACCTTTGAAAATCCAAAAAATAAACAAATAATGCAAAAAAAAAATAATGAGAATAGTTGATTCTTTGAAGCTTATTTAAATACTTTTTATTATTTTTTTTTGACCCTTTTTGACTTTTAATCTTATTTAATTTTTTCTTTATTTAAATCACTTTAACAATAACAATAACATTATATATCTATCTATCTATCTATCTATAATAAATAAATAATTTGGAATTATAATAAGCAAAAAGATCTTCAACTTTTATTAAAAAAAAAACAACTCAATAAAGATCTAATTCAATTAATTTTAGAAAATGGTGGAAAACTCTTTACGGTATACTTCAATTTTCTTTATACTACAATTTGAATAATTTTTCAATAAATTTTTACTATACTTTGAAATTTTTTTTCACTCAACCTAATAATTTATCTTAATTCTCAAAAACGACCAAACCCAAGGACTCATATTATAGATCTGCTGATGCTTTTGAAAATTATTGCAAAAGAAAAGTTATTGATATAGAATATTTCAAAGTTCTTCTAAAATATTACCAACGCGATAAAACTGAGGTAAATTTTTAGCATTAATTGTTCAACTAAATATCTTTGTTATTATTTTTCTATTATTATTAACTTTGAGTTCTTTTCAAAAATTTAATAAATGGAATCTTGTAATTTTGTAAATAGGTTTCAAGATCTAATCCACTTGGAAACATAATAAGATTTAGTGGAAATATTGAAATAATCAAACTATTAATTGATAATGGAGAAGATCCAAATAAGCATGCTATTAATGTAATTTTTTTTTTTATTTTGATTCTTTTTTCAGTTTACTTTTGTACATTTTATCTTTTTGAAAATATATATGTCTTTTGCTAGAATTTCAGTATTTTTTATTTTTTTCTAATTTCCAATAATCAACAACACCAAAAATAATTTTATCTCTTATTTGAATATTTAAAATTGAATGGGATTTGTTGATCAATAAACTAATAAATAAAGAAAAAAAATTCAAAGAACTTTAATAAACTGAAACATTATTTACTTATTGTGAAAACATAAACAAAAGCCAGATTAATTTGAAATTGAATTAAGAGTGTAAATGTTGAAATTTGAATTTAAAAAGGTTAAAAAAGTTTAGATACTCAGTTTTTTGATCATAAGAGATTCATATCAAATAGATTTGTTTTTAAAAAAATAATGTATTGCACATACTAGAATTTTGAGAAACACACTTAAGACAGTATTTTCTTTTTTTTAATTAATGTTTTTTGAAAACTACTGTTAACAATTTCAAATTCTAAACGATAAAAAGGTTATGTAGTTTAGAGAGTAAGACTGGAAAACAGTTTTTAATTGCTTTTTTTGAAGTGAAATTTTCTTTAAAAAATTGAAATTTTGGATAGACATCGGGTATTTGGTATTCATTTTCATTAATGAGATTTACTTTTTGAGATCATTTATTTCCAAGTAGGTTTGCAAAATTGCGAATATACATACCAGAAATAAAACCATTTATAACTTGAATGTTTGGTAGTAATTAGATTTTATCTTTTTTTTCGATTGAAGAAAATATCAAAAAAGAGTAATTTATTTTCTCAACTTATGGAAAGAATAGTTAATTTTTTAATTTTGATTTTAAAATTGTTTTATTTTTTTTTGGTGGTTTATTCCATTTGGTATATAAAAAAAAGGAGTAATATTATTTTTCAAGAAAAAAATTCAAATGAAATTTCCATTTTTATAAAAAATAAAATGGTTTTCTTTCTTTGCCCCAATTCCCAAGAAAAACAATCTAAATTCGTAACCTTTGGAATGGTCTTTCAATTATTTTGATTTTCGTATCTACAAAATAATAAAACCTTGAAAATATTTTTATTTTTCTTTCAAATTTTCAGCAAAAGATTCTGTAGTTTTGTTGAACTCAAATAGTGAATCGAGAGTTGAATTAAACTGTATTTTAATCTAAATTTTGGTGTTTATATGCATTAAAAAAAACCTTCAAAAAAAAACGTTGTCCTACACTACAAGGAAAAAATAAATTCCGAAAATTAAAGTTAACCAAAACTACATTTTGGATTTCAGTTATACATCTTTCATAAATTATTTTTCCAAAGTTATGATGGTTTTATGTAATTAAGAAAAGATAGCTATTAAACCCATTAAAATTCGAATACCCCCCTTTTTCAAAATTACCGACTTTTGAAAAAAACGCATATTTTTGGAGTATTTTTTTTTTGAAATAAGTCACAAAGAATGAATTTAGATTGAACATTAAGAAAGAAAAAATAATAAATGTTAAAACAATTTGCAGAAAAAAAACAGGGAATAGAAACACCATTTCAAAAATTGTGACTCAGCTGAAATAATAAATTGAAATATAAAAAAATATATATATCAGATAGTATTCAAGAGCAACAAATAATTAAATCTGATTTGTAATTCACTTTTAAATCATTCTAATATATAAAAAAACCTGATATTTTAAAAATTAAAAAAAAACAAAACCAAAAAACAAAAAAAAAGTAAGTCACAATTTTTGAAATGAGCATTACGGATTTTTTATTACTGAACTTTCACTGAAAAAAAGTTGAACAACAAGATTTTTTATGAATAATTAAATCCATTTTCAAAGACATTACAGAGGTCTCAATTTTCTTAGTGATTATTGGTATTTTAAATTCTCTTTTTTTTTTCCACATGATCTTTTTTTTAAAAAAAGAAAAAAAAAGAAAAAGAAAAAAAAAGAAAAAAAAAAAAGAAAAAGAAAAACAAAAGAAAAAGAAAAACAAAAGAAAAAGCAAAACAAAAATTTGCAAAATTAGAAAAAATAATTTCTGATCTAAAATTTGCAAAATATTTTTTTGATAAGAATACAAGGACAAACCCTCAAAACAACTTCCAATAACATTATAAAGTGAGTCAAAAATTTTGAAATCTAGTTTATATTAAAACTCAAACATGAAAAAAAAAAATAAAATGATAAAAAATATTCCAAAAACAGATAAAAAATCAGTTTTTCAATTTAATTTAGCAATATCTTTTGAAAGAATGATTTTTTATTTGAAAATTGAAAAAATATGATTCTTTTTAGACTATTAAAAAAAAAAAATAGATTCAAATAATCTCTCAGTTAATTCAATTAAAAAATTCAAAAATTTAACAAATAAAAATGAAAAAACTATTAAGGGAAAAATTTCATTTTTTTTTCAATTCCTATTAATATCTATTAAAGTTGTAAACCTTTTTCAAAATTGTTATGTATAATAATGTTTATTAAGGGACTAGTCTCTATTAATTTTTTTTTATGACCAATAACTAAATAAGGAATCCTTATCTTGAAATATGTTTGGAATTGAAAATAGACAGGGGTTTTCAATGTTAGAACTTTTAGTTCTTGTTTTTTTAAAATTTTACAATTCTGTCAAAAAAAGTGACTTTTAAAAATTTTTTTTAACAAAAATATCTTGAACGGATGAGAATTTTTAGATTAATTTTGGATTTAATTATTTTCTCAAAAATAATATTTATTCTCATTTTGAAAAACGAAAAAATAATTGAAAACTAGTGAATATTTTGTTGCGGTATTAAACTTTTTAAATATTTACAATCAGATAAAAACAAATAATGAAAATAAAAATGATAAAACTCATATTATAATGATTGATATAGCAAAATGCTTTGACTCAATCAGTTTTAAAATAATTAGGAAAACAATAAAAAAGTTTATTTTAAATAAAATTATTCAAAAATTTTTAGTAAAATATTATCAAGGAAAAGGACTCGGTATATTCCAAGGGGATCCCTTATCACCGATTATATTTGCTCTTATTTCACATTTTCTATTATTAATTTATAATACCATTAACAAATCATTGTCAAATGTTTGCAGATGATTTAATTTTAATCATAAAAGAGAATATGAATCAAATAAATGAAAAATTAAATGCTATATATCAAGTAATTGTCCAATTTGGATTAAAACCTAATGAAGACAAAACAGAAATTACTCAAGATTTATCAAAAATTAAATATTTGGGAATTTATTTGGAAAAAATTTCACATTTAGTCTATAACCTAAAAAAGGCAAAAGAAACTTATAATAGTTCTAAACAATTATTCAATAATAATTTATTAACAAATAATTTAAAAATAAGATTATTTAAATCTTTTATATTAAGTCAATTAACATATGGATTAGAAATATATAATTATAAAATAGCAACCCTAAACTATTTAAACTCTTGGATTAATACATGTATTACTGAAATCTGCAAAATAAACAGAAACACACCAATTCTTATTTATAAAACAGAATTTAAATTCGAAAATTTGGTAATATCAATCAATAAAAAGAAATTCAAATTCAAAAATAAATTAAAAGAATTATCTCTACCCTATCTGGAAAAATTAATAAAATTTAATCATAGAATAAACAATAAAATTAACTGGAAGTCGGAGAGTTTAAACCTTCTTAAAAAGGAAATTTATAATTATAATTATAATGAGTTGTTGAATTCTACCAGTTGGAAGGTACAAAAATATTTCGCAATAATTAAAAACCCAAAAAAAATTTATTTATTAATCAAAGATATTTAAGTTATCCATCAAGTTCAACAATTCTAAAATTCAGAACATTTACCAACTGCTTAAATAGATATTATTATGTAATAAATAAAAATTCAAATAAATTTTGTCCTTTATGTTTAAAATATGAACATAAGGAAATAATAGAAAATATTGATCACTTTTTATGGGTATGTCCTTCCTATGAAAAAGATAGATTAATTTTTCTGAAAAAGTTAAAAGAATTAAATTTTAATGAAATAATTTTAAATTATGATAGCTTAAAATTATTTTCGTTAATTAATAATCGTGAAATCTATGATTTTACGCTTAAATTTCTGAAAGGGAATTTAAGTAAAAGGGCACTTAGAGTGTAATCTACACTTCCTCCTCAATAAAAATAAAAAAAAAAACTAGTGAATATTTTCTCTTTCACTTCTGTTCATCTAACTTGACTCTATAAAGAACTCAATTTGTTTTATCAATAATTACTTTTTTAAAAAAATAGTTCTTATTCTTTTCTTTGATTTTTTTTGACTCTGACAAAAACTTTTGGAATGATAATTTGGGAATACTTAAAAAAACTTCAAATTCAACAAAAACCAAAGAGTTTAAACTCAAAAAGTAGATTCATGAAAAAAAAAAAGAAAGGTACAAGAAAAGAAAGAAAATCTTTTATTTTGAGTAAAGCATATATTGCATATTTTTTTCGAATCAAACTGTTTTTTCATGCAAATCCAAAAAAAAAACTTTTCAGGTTTATTTTTCAAATTATTTTTTGTACCTCTACCACAAAAACAACAAGGTTTTGCTTTCTTGCTCATATTTTTTTTTTTATTTTTTGTATTTTTGCCAAAAGTTGAAAAAAACCAACTTTCAAGAAAGCGAAAAAAATGAAAAATTTTTTATTTCTATAAAAACAATAACTAAATTTAATGAATGTCATTTATCGAGATTTCATTACTATACAAAGAAGTTTTTCACTTTGATTTCAAATCTAAGTAATTGGCAAAAAAAAATTCTAAATCTCTATTAAATTTACCTAAAAAAAATTTAATAGAGACTAGTCCCTTAACTGAAAATTTTCATTTTTTTTTTCGATTGCCATTAAAAATCAAATAGAGTTTTAAACCTTTTTCAAATTTTTATGTATAATAATGTTTATTATGTGATTGTATTTCAAAAATACAAAATTTAGAGATTGTTTTTTGAAAAAATTTTCCGAGTTATGTTATGTAGTATATTAAGACATCTTATCTTGAGAATATATATATATATATATATATATATATAATGAAATAAACAGCATAAAGACTTATTTTTATATTTTACAAATAATTCATTTATAATTTTTTTTTAAAATAATCACAATTATTCCAACAAAACCAAATTATTCTGTGAATTTTTTAATATTATCAATAAATTTTCGAAATTCTTTGAAAAATTATTTTGAATAAATTGTCAATTTCTATAGAGACGCAGTAATCTAGGGATGTTAATTGGTAAATGTTTCCCACTTGACTTAATAAAATATGCAATCGAAAAGGGAGGAAAATTAGTTGATACAAATGAACAAAACGCATTTGATCCGGTAATATTTAGTTGCCATAATCATAAAGATCTCAAATATTTAAAATACTTAATTTCAATTGGAGCAGATCTTAATGTCAAAAATTCTCTAAAAGTGTCATTTTTAGAAAAGCTATGTCAAACACACAAACCAAATTTACAAATGATCGAATATTTACTGGAGAATAATGCTGATATTAATTATTGTTGCATTAGCAGAGGCTCAAAGCCACCGTTATTCATGTTATCAATCCACGAAACCCCGATTGAATTAATTCAAAAGTTTATTTCAAAAGGTGCGAAAATTACCTTTGAAATTCGAAACCTTTCAATAACTCTTTTAGAAAATATATGTCAAAAGGACAATGTATCCATTCAACTACTAAATTATTGTTATAGCCTATTTAAAAATCACAAAAGCCTTGAATTAATTTTACAGAAATCTGCATTTAATTTAGTTCAACATAAGGACAATATTAATGCACTAAAAGAATTAATAAAATTAGGATTCAATCCACATTCAAAAAATGGTCGGAATTTTAATTTGTTATATTCCCATTTGCTAGGAAACAGTCATAATTTAGATTTTATTAAATTTCTTGTGGAGGAAATCAAAATCCCAATCAATGATTATTGCGATCAAACGCCTGAGAAAACATCTCTTGAAATGGCAGTAATAAGACGTTTACCCATCGAGACGATAATATATTTATTATCAAAAGGGGGTGATCCAAACGTAAAAATGTCCAATGAATACTACTTTGGTTCCAATGAGGATAAAAATAAAATTTTCATAAGTGAAAAAATATTAAGATGGTATGTTTCCTATCGTTTTAATGATGTGTTAACTAAGAGCAACTCTGAGAATGCACTGATCGACATTTATACAAGATTATTTGATGCTCTAATTGACAGTGGCTTTAATATTAATAAACCAAGCACTGAAAATTATAAACATTTCCTGAGCTATTGTGGTTATATAATCGGAACGAAAAAAAGCAAAGGGATCTTTGAACATATATTAGATCGAGGTCTGAATCCTTGGACTATTATTGACAAGGGTAAAAATATATTCGCGAACGAATGCTTTTCTTATAAAAGAAGTAAGAAAAAGGCTGCCAATTATTTTTCAATGGTTTTAGATTTTTATGAATTATTTAAAAGAAAAGAAAACACAGATTTTATTATAACTTCCAATGAGGACGAGAAAATTCCCTGCCATTCTTTGATATTAAAAATGAGATTAGTAAATGATAAGATCGATTTAGAAAGGATTTGTAATGTCTTACAAAATGAAAAGAAATCACAAATAGTCGATTTTTTATATTGGGTTTATTGTGGATATGTCCCTCGTCCCGATGAAGATGCTGAAAAGCTGAATTTAAATCTCGCTTTGAAAATTGGATTCACAAAAGAGTTATTTTATCAAAAAAATGGTAGAAATGGGTTGTTAAAAGATTTAAAACAATTCTATCAAAATAAAAAATCAATGGATTTTATTATAACAGTACACATTGAGAATGATGATGATGAAGACAGCAATGGTGAAAAGGAAATCGAAAAGGAAATCGAAAACGAAAATCGTGTTACGCAAGAAAAGGTTGAGGAAGAAAAAATTGTTGAAATTCCTGTTCATAAGCTGATTCTTCAAGCAAGAAGTGAATTATACAGAGGTTTATTTTACAACTTATCAGAGCAAAAAAAGGTCAGCGATTACACTGGAAAAAGCCCTTTGGCAATTCAAATTTTAATTGAATACTTCTATACAGAATCCGTTTCAAAGGAATTTGATGAAGATACTTTATTGGAATTATTTGATGCAGTTGAATATTATCAACTTTCAGAAAGTTCATCTCTACATTACCATATCAATAAATCAAATGAATATCAAAACCAAAAAATGAGAAATTTGAAATTTAAAAATAATTAAATTTTGAATCAACGGCAAAATAATTTTAAGGCGCGTGCATTTCAGAAAAAACAATAAAATGAAATCTTGTTAAGATCTTAAACTTTTTTTTTGTAATTTGTGTTTTGGTGATTAATGAAATGGATAAATTAACATCCTCTAAACAATTTATTAATTTGAGTCTATTTTTTGAATTCCAAAAAGGGTGTTTGAAATATTACCGAAAATCAAAAATACCCGAAATTTTTTTTAACCATATAAAAAACACGTTATTGACAACTTTGAAGTAAACCCTGGTACAATATACTCAGTTTAACGGTAAAATAACAATTTTACTTTCAGACAAAATAATTTTTTTTTTTGAATATTCTACTTTAAGCCCCTCTAAAGAGTTTTTGGTACTTTTTGAGTTTATTTGAGTAATTGTTGGTACTTATTAGGCGAAGTGTATATGTATGTCAGGGTATTGGCATGGCGTAGGTTTGTATATTTTGGGTAAACCAGTTCCTTTTATGGAATGGGAAGTTAAATAAAGTTTGGCTTCGGTAACCTTGTGTAGGGTATGGGCCTGTATTGTACAATTAGATATTACTCGGTTATTTTTGGGTTGTTTTTTTGATTACAAAATTATGGGTAATGATACACACTTAGGAATTTTCTTTACAAGTGCATTTTCTCTCATTTTAGTTAATACCATTTCGAAATGATCAGAAATGTTACAGTCATCAAAGGTACCAATCCCTTTCACACAAAATGAGTTGAATACCATTCCCAAAAATTTATATTTTTTGAATTTTGATATTTTCCAGACCACAAAGAAAAATATTCTACAATAAAATTCCAATTTTACCGTTAAACTGAGTATATTGGCAATAGGCTTTCTTAGAAATTGTCCATAAAGTTTTTTTTCATAGTTAATAAATTTTCGGATATTTTCTATTTTTGGGTATTTTCGGGAATATTTTATCGATTCTTCCAGGTTCTCGAAATTTCATTTTTCAACTTTGGAGTCTGAATATTGATAATTCAACCTTTAAATTTGTTGCAAAATGCAGATTTTTTTATGAAATTGTTGGCTTTTTTAATAATAAAAAGATCATTTTTAATTGATGAGATCAACAAATATTACTTTTTTGACTAATCGATTTTTTAGAGACATTTGAACCATGTAGCACTAATGTAGTTAGGCCCCATAACAACATACTTTGATCGTGGGCTTCTCCTTGGTAGACGCTTTTCCCTTAAGATCATAAAAAATTTTTTTTTGTAATTTGTCTTTCGACTTATGAAATGGAGGAGTTAACCTCACCTAAACAATTTACTAATTGGAGTCTATTTTTTGTAATCAAAAATTCACATATTTCCAATATAAAAACTAAAAAAGTCATATTTTTTTTTTTTTAACAATAAAGTTGATTCTTGAAAATGGTAAACAAGTTTTTTTGTTTTATGTTGGAAAGTATTGATTTAGAATGAAAAATTTTTTATTTTGTTCATATTTTTAATTATTAATATTTCAATTCAAATCTCAGTCATTAAAACTAATTGAGGGTATAGGTGATTAAATGAATGGATATTTTATAGAATTTTAACAAAATTTTCTCAATTAATTCAATTTAGATCTATTAAGCAAATTGTTTTTATTCATTAAAAGTTTTTTTCTGGTTTTGAAAAATGAAAAAAAAATGAAAAATAATTGAAAATTTTGACAAATTTTTTTAACAAATTGTTTCTTCTTATTCAACAGAAAAAAAAATAATTTAAATCATTTTTGGAAAAAAAAAAATTGATTTTGAATTTTGATAAAATTACACAATACCAAATATCTTCAATAATATTTTCTTTTGAAAAATCAAATTTTTTCTTCAAACAAAAACAAAATTTCTAATTAAAATATTTAAATTACAAATTTTAATGATTAAAAATTATCCTTATGTAAGAAATACAATTATTTTTTAATCAGTTGAATATATCATATTTTTTGTTTAACCAAAAGAATTATCTCAAAATTGAAAAAAAATTCTTTATATTATTTTTCCTGGTAACAAAGACTATTTATTTGATAAATAATGATGGAAATAGTCATAAATAATGTAAAAACTTTCTAATGAATTCAAAAAAATAAAAATGAGAAGTAATAAAAAAGAAAATATATATTTAGTAAAAATTAATATTCAAAAATGTTTTGACTCTTTCTATCATTCTTTAATTTATTACTCAATCAAAAAAATAACTTAAAAATGAAAGAATAAAAAAAATAAATACTTGCCTATTACTCAAAAGAAGAGATAGGTGTTTATCCAGGAGATTCCATTTTCTCTTTTATTATTTGGTTTTATTTCACATTTTCTCCTGATAAACTCAAAACATTAGCGATAAATGTACAGAATGTTTGTAGATGATTTGATTTTGATTCTAAAAGTATCTCCATAAATGATACAAATAAATTTTCAACTTGAAACAATCTATAAAATAATAAGAGATTTCTAAATGAATCTGAATAATGAGAAAACTAAAAAAACTTTAATTTCAAAAGAAATTTTATATCTTGGTATTTGTCAAGATAAAAAAAAACTCATCTAAAATTTAATTTTGAGAAAGTCGATCATAATTTTAAAAAACTAATCAATATCTTACAACAAAAAAATATACAAATATACTTGTAAATCAATTTTTTAGAACTATGTTATCGAGTAAATTATTATATGGATTAGAAATATTTTATCTAACAAAAACAGATTTCAATGAAATATATACTTTGATAAATAAAAAAATAACAAAATTTCTTTTAAAAATTAATCCACATTCTCCTGATATTATTTACATACATAAGCAAAAATTGATTGAGTTAGGATAACAAAATACAAAAGAAAATTTAAACTAATCCAAAAATTAAAAATTTTAGGATTTGAAAAAGTAATTAAACTTATTCCCCATAGAGCTTAAAAATTTGAAAATATTAACTGGAAATCTCAAAAACATTAAAAGATTTAGAATTAGAATTCGACAAATACCGAATTAATCAATTAAAAAATAACCCTTTAGTTGGAAAGTACAAAAATATCTAAAAATCATTACTATTCAAGGAAATATTAATAAACAGTAATATCTTCAATCTCGGTCAAGTGCCTAGGTTTTCTTGAGGTTTTCTTTTTAATTTGTGAAGTGTTCGAGGTTTTTTTATACTTTTTGAAATAAACCGAAAATTTATTAAAATTTTCTGTTTATTACAAAAAGTAAAAAAAACCTAACGAAAATCTATTGATTTGCTAAATAAACATACAAAACAAGAAAACCTAACTGTGATTTTTTTGAAATTTCAAAATGAAAAAAACCAAAGGTTGTTTTCCAGAATTCAAAAGAATTGCGAAAAAATCAAAGATATAACAAATTTCAATTAAATTCTATAAAACCTAAGGGTGTTTTTTTCTTTTCTCAGGAAATCAAGTGGTTTTCTGAATCAACGATAAACTCAATAAAAGTAAACGATGATTTTTTATTTTTGTTGTGAATATCTCTTCATTTTCTAATCTAAAATAACAAATTAAAGATTACACAATGATGTTAAGATTATGATAAAAATTGATATCTGAATTTATAAATAAATAATAATAAAAATAATAATATCTTTGAAATAATTAATAAAAAGAATTCTTTATTTTAATTGACATTTTTCGGGAGAAGATGTTGATTTTAAACCAGGTTTAATAACAGATAAAAAAAATTCATTTAATCCACATTTTAAATTGGACTGATGTTTTTAAAGCAAAAAAACAAAATTCAAGTCTTGGAAAGGATAAATTCAAAAGAAAATTGATTTTATTCAATTTTAAAAATGTGAATTTCATTTTTTAGATTTAATAAGTTTAAGGTTTACAATCCCTGAAATTTGAAAAAAAGATTATTTTGTGTCGTTTATGACCACTTGTTAATTTAGTTCTTAGCTGATCGATCTTGTGCTTGTTATGGGTTTTAATAGTGATTCAAAATGGCAATTTTTGAGAATTTATTATTTTTTTTTCCGAAATCTAAAATTGAAGGGTGTAAGATTAATAGGTTGATAGGTGTTTAAATATAAATTTTGATTTTTGTGTTTGTTGTAGAAGAAAATTTTCATTTACTTTTTTGTCAATTAACCTAATGAAAAAAAATTTTTTTTTTTAAAGCTCAAAATAAAACAAAACCAAATGAAAAATTTCAATCAAAAACCTACAAACCACATTTTTTTAGAACTTTTTTGCAGCCAATTAATCTTACACCTTTCAATTAGTATTTCAAAAAAAAAAAAATGTATTGTCAAAAATTGCCATTTTGAACACTATTAAACTCTAATCAAAACCCATAACAAGAACAATGTCGATCAGCTAAGAACTTAATCAAAAAGTGGTCATAAACGATACAAAATAATCTTTTTTTAATTTTCAGGGATTGTAAACCTTAAAGGAAGATAACAAACAAAATTAAAATAAAAAAAAAATAAAATAATAAAATTATGTTAGTAAGACCAAGAAATTTTCACAAAAAGTTGTTTTAAATTGAATAAAAAATCCTTTAACATTGAAACAAAATAATTATTTTTTTTTACATCATATCTTTGGTTATTGGAATAAATTGTATTTATTGAAATTGTTTTTAAACTGAAAAATTTTTCATAAAGTTGAAGATGTAGCTCTTTAGTTTGGTATTTTTCACAACAATCATAATGTAAATTGGGATCTTTAATTTGTTTTTTCGAATTCATGGTCTTTCTATTATTATGAAAAAAAATTGGAAATTATAAAAAATACTTTAAAAAGAGATAATTTTCTACTTCTGAGATACACTGCTTTTAGACTAGGGGGTGCCTTGTTTTTGAACATTTTCACAGAGTCATGAACAATTTCTAAATGGCCAACTCTCGCGTAAATGTATCATCTAAATTACTTTTACGATTAGAAATCTTCTCTGTATAATAAATGATAATTAATGTTTAGTAAACTCTTAAGATTCTACAAACTTTTAAAGTTTGTACATTATGAATTGATCAAATTATAAAATCTATAAAGTTTATCCATATAATTTCTTTTTCCAATTTCGGATTGAATTTTGTCCACTAGAAGTTTTTCTTTAAGGGCTCCAATCGTTCTCATAACAAGTTAAAAATTCTCGCCTTGGTGAGAATATGGAATATTTCAAAATAACATATTTCGAAACAAAAGAGTAAAATAAAATTAATTAATAATAAAAATTGTATTATTTGGATCAACCAAATTCAGACATAACAAATAACAAACATTTCCAGAAAGTTATTGTAAAAACAAATTGCCAAACTTGACTCTCCAAGAAATTCAAGAAATATTACACACTTAAAATGGATTTTTTACTGAAAAATAATTTGATTGATTTTTGAGGGAAAAGGTTTTTGATGACTTTTCTACTATTATTTCTTATTTTTTTATTTTTACTCTGATCGTAATTAATTCTGCTTAATGAATGACAATGTCAATAAGAAAATAAGAAAACAAGAAAATAATAAATACCAAATTGAAGAATATATTCTTAGGAATGAACAATTTGTTGATCTGGCAAAAAAATTGATTGGATTAAGTAATGATGAAATTAATCTGAAATGTAGTCTATTGTCAAACCAAAAAAAGTACAAAACAATACAAAATGATTTCGATCCTGACATTGGACAAAAAATCACAAATTATATCAATTCAATTCTCTTGAATGAATCTACGGCCTTGTTATTAAAGAACGAGCTTGTTAATATATTCGATCTTATATATGAAATTCTCCTTTTAGACAAAATTGATATAAATAAATTCCAAATTAATAATTTTATCAAAGAAAATATCAACAATTTTAATAAAAAATTCAATCACTTACAATCAAACAATGAAACTCTCAACAGAGGCCTAGCTTTTCACTTGGTAAATTACAAAAAACTTTTCCTTTTAAAAATATTAGAAAAAATTTTTGAATCTAAAAAAATACATTTTAAAAAATTGAATTTTTTAGAATCTACCAATAAGCAAAATAATCATCCGAATTTTAATTCTAATCAAAAAGCAATATTAATAAATTGGTTTAACAAGAGAAAACACAATCCTTATCCAAATAAAAAAGAAAAAATTGAATTAGCAAAAATGACAAGTAAACTTCCTTTTTTTTTTTTTTTTTTTTCAGAGAGATAACTCAAATATTCACCTCAAGGAGATTTTTAGATATTCTATATTATTCAACTTTAGAATAAGTTTATTTTTTGAATATACTCATATTAATTATCTATTAATCATAATTCAATGAAAAAAAAAAATTATCGTATAAGTTAACTATTAATAAAAAACTTTTACTAAACTTTGTTTCAATCAAAGAGCCCAAAATTTTTTTCAAATATCAAATTATTATTTATAATTAGGCCTGTGAAGAACAAATAAGAAATAAACAGAATAATATACACCAAAGAATTGTATCCATCTGGAATACAACTTTGAAATCAATAACATTTTCTTGAAAATTGAAAAACTCGAATTCTTAGTGGAACTATTGAGAAAAACAAAGATGTTAGTTTTGAACTTATACTGGTATTTGAATAATAAATATGAAACATTTTTCACTTCATTTTCCATACTTTTCTTATAGAAATTAAGCCCCCAAACAAAGTTTGTTGGTATTTGTGGTCTCTATTTGAAAAAGAAAATGAAAATGAAGTGAAAATATTTCAAAATTATTAAATAAATATCAGGATCCAAAATAGAATAGAATCGCAATAGAAATCAATATGATTTCTCAACAATCTTTCCATGATTTCAATTTCTTTAGAATAACAATTTTTACCAAATGACCATTGATCTTGTAATAAAAAAAAATTTGCAAATGAATATGATGTAAAAAAATCATTTCGAAAAAAAAAAAGAAAAAAAGTGCAAAATGTGAAAAAATGATTTCAATTTAGAAAATTTCCAAATTAAATTTTTTATTCTAAAATATATTCATTTCCTTGAAACACATGTAATTTATTCCCTACAATTGGGCTCCTTTGTCTGGAAAATGATTTTTTTAATTTATTTATTTTGATTTTGGAAATAAATAATTTTTTTGTTATGGAAAAACAAGTGTTTTTTTTTTATTTGTGATATTTTGAAAAAAAAAAATCAATAACTGCTGATATTATTTTTTTTTTTTTGGCAGATTAATTGAGTATAGTTAATTGAATATTAAAATAGGTTAAAAGTTATTAGTAATATTAATGAAAAGTACTTTTGGAAATAAAACATAAAGTATTTGTATTTTGATGGTGATTTCTTCAAAAGCCCAATTTCAGTTGCTTTTTTTAGCGTCAATTTGGAATTTTTTATAATAAATCATAAAAAAATATTTTTTTTATTATTAAAATTCCTTGAGGGGAGCGGAAACTTTTTATAAATATTATTTTTTTTTCAATTTTTTATATTTGTCGATTATTTATTTTTCATGATAATAACAAAACTGGGATCAAAGTAAAAAAGAAAATTTTTCGAGTCTATTATGTCATTTTTCTCGGTTAAGGTGGCAATAACAATATAAAACTCAATGAAATAAATGCTGTGAGAGTTTATTAAAAAATATATCGGTGCTCTTAACTTCTAGAGTCCTAAATAATCATCAAAAAAATTACAAAAACTTATATTTGACTAATTTCTACAATTATAATTTCTGGGAAAAGAAAATATTACTAACTAAAGTAATAATTTTATGTAATTTTAAGAAAATTTTTAACTTTTATAGTATGAGATTATTTTTTAGTCCTAATATTACATATTTCAATTTGTAATTTAGGATTTCATTAAAATTATATTTTTTTGTAATAATCTGACTTTAATTTTATCTACAAATGCAACATAAATCCCACTATTTACAAGATCCCAAAAAAATAATAATAATAATGATTTTTTTTTAAAAATTCCATTAAATAAAAGTGAATTTCAGGTTTTATCGTATTTCTTATATAAAATTTTTATTTAAGAGTGTCATATCTTTTAAAAAGAAATTCTTTTTTATTTGTATATATAATTTAAATATTATTACACACTTTTATGTTAATTAATTTTTTTTTTTTTTTACCTTACTTGAAATTTTTTAGAAACTTATTTATTATTAATAAAATAATGAATCAAATTTTGTTTTTCTCTTACAAAAGTGCGATAATATTTTCTAGAAAATTCTTTTCATTTTTAATAAATATAAATATATCCTTATTTGAGAAGTATTAAACTCTTATTTTTAGATTTATTTTCAACTATTTTAAATTTAATTTCTTGACTTGAACTCGTTGAATTTAACAAAATATATTAATGAATTTCAAAATCAAAAGATTTATTTCTTTTACCTTTACAATTTTTATAATTCTTTGATTTTGTAAATTTTAAAAAATACCCACTTTGAATTTTTTATAATTATTCTTTTCAATGTTTGTAAAACATTAATTTATCATTTGTATTTCAATCTCTATTACTTGTGAAAAAAATGTATATAATTTAGATACATTGTATTTTGGTAAATTAATTACAAATCATGATATTTTTGACCAAACTAGTTTTAAAAATTATTCTAATTTAATACTATCTTAATTTTTCAAGTAATTTTAAACATATTTTAGAATTCGAAAAATAATAATTTGATCATACAAAAAAAGAATTTCAAAAAAAACTTAATTAATTTTGAAAACTATATCAAAAGAAACAAATTAAGCCAATGATCAGATACACAAGAAAAATTCAGTTGGTATCAAGTTGGTATCAAGTTGGTTGGTTGGTTGATTGAACCTTTACATTATCAATAGTTATCGAATTCAGGAATAATCATAGACTCGTAACGTATTATCATATCAGAGATAACTAACAAAAAAAATTCAAAGATAATTCAAATCATTTTACTAATTCTAGTTTGATTAATTATCTTCAGTGAAATATTTTTCTTGACTCAATCATTTTTTAAAAACAGCTATTTAATTATAGAATATTTTATTGTATCTAAACTTTAAAATGATTGATCTATTTATTTCTTTCTTTATTTTTATATTTTTTTAAAAGATCTACAGCTGTTTTAGAAAAGTGTTTACCAAAAGTTTTATTAGATATTGACTGAACTGATTAAAACATATGAATTAGACAGTTTTAAGCCCTACTTATAAAAATTCGAGTCCACACTTTTTTTAAACAGCTATAACACAGTTTTATTCCTTTTATATTTTTAAAGTATGTTCAATTAAAGTCATATTCTATATCAAAAGTTAACAATTTGAATTTTTTCTAACATTTACAATTCCATCAAATACTGTATTATTTATTTTTGTTGTGGTTTTGTTTTATTTTTTAACAGTTCTTTGAGTACTAACAAGGAAATAGATTCAACCAAAGTAAAAACAATTATTTTCTAATTTTCTTTGGAATTAATAAAAAGTAAAAAAAAATACTTTTTAAGGGCGGTAGATACCATTAAGTCAGAAATTAATTCTCTAACAATTTTTTTAAAACAACGATACAACATATACTAAATTTGATCAAAATTTAATGTCCCAAGGGTTTTTGGAACCTTTATTTATTAATAATTAGAATAATTCATTTCCACTGATTACAGGACTTTTACATTATTATTAAAATTATTATTATTATTATTTTTTTTTTATTATTGAAGTGAGGAAATTAATTTCCTCTGACAGCCATTAGGTTTTTTTTTAATTTTAGAAATATACAGAAATTTTATTTAATTTTCGGTTTATTTCTTAAATTAAAAAAAACCCGCTGATAGGTTTTCTTGAGTTTTTTGTTTATTTCTAAAAGTAAAAAAAAACCTAGAACACTTCATAAATAAAATAGAAAACCTCAAGAAAACCTATTTACTCTACGGCACTTTCCCTAATTTCTAAATTATTTTTGAGAAAATTCAATAAAAAATCATAATTCTCTTTATCATTAACTAATGATAAAATAAATAATGAGTTTTTATTTCGAATACTATCAAAGATATTATTTTTATAATTTTTGTTAATTGGAATTAAATCCTTAACCCAAATTATTCGATTTTCTTTATAGAATGGGCAGTTACATAAAATTATTATTATTTAATGTTCTTTTATCTTTTTGAAGTACAAAAATTAGACACTTGACTCACTTGACTTAAATTTCGTTTCAGAAACCTAGACATAAAATCAGAGATTGTATAATTATTAATTAATAAAAATAATTTTAAATCATCTTGGTTTAAAATCAAGACACTGGAATTTATTCCTTTGTTTACTTTTTTTAAAAAAATTTCTAATCTATTTTATACTTTTTTTTAAAAACAAATCTATAAATTTTTAATCTAATATAGATTTAAGTGTTAAACAGATAGATATATGGTTTTATAATGCGCGTAGAAGAATTATTCAAAATATAACAAACAAGAAAAATAATAAATAACTCTTTAATGTATATTTTATAATAAATTGTTATTGATAATGGAAATTCAAAAAATTATTTTTAGCTAAATAATTTAGGTACATTTAATTTGAAATGATTATTATTCGAAATATATTAAAAATAAATTGTTAGGGTTACTTTAATATGAAAACCAGTTTATAAGTCAACAAATTAAAAAATAAAATAAAGAAATAAATTATTTTTGAGAAAATTTTTTATTTTATATTCTTTCTATTTCTTTATTTTTTTTTTTTTCATAATTTTATTACTAAGCCATAATGTTTTCATTTATATCATAAT
This sequence comes from Anaeramoeba flamelloides, assembly GCA_027625915.1. NCBI lineage: Eukaryota > Anaeramoebidae > Anaeramoeba > Anaeramoeba flamelloides. The sequence goes on along the minus strand of JANTQA010000032.1, from coordinate 129,892 downwards.
TGTAGATAAATTATTTATTATTTAACAGTGTTAGAATTGTATATGTACTCTTAATCAATTAGGCAACATATTAGAAAAACAAATTGAATTTGATTTTTCAATCTCAAAATTTAATAAATCCAAAATAATCCCCAATTCAAAATTTTTAACACACCAAAATTCAATTTTTCGAAAAAAAAAAATCTTATTTGATCAATTATAGAAGAAACACCAAATTAGAACCTATTCGCTAATTGAAATGTTAACACTTGTTTATAAATTAACATACTCACAAAACAAAAAATAAATAATTATTAATACTAATATAATCAAGGGTGTATTAAAAATTTTGGAGATTGGCAAAACAAAAAAAAAAAATTGGTAAATTTGTTTAAATTCTATTGGAATTATTGATCATTCAAATAGTTTAGATTCTATTAAGTAATTTACTTTGAGTTCTTCTATTTGGAACAACCCAAACTTGAACCAAATATCAATTGTTTTCAAAAAAATTTTTATCGACCGGAAACAATTAACATAATTCTAAAAATCAAAATGAAAACAAAATAACAAAACGATGATAATAATAATTTTCATATTTTCCAAAAAATGAAAATTATTTCAAATTTAAATGAAATTGTATTATTGTCATAATTCTTTTTACTGTTTTAACTCTGTGGAAAATTTTGAATTTTAATTTATATTGAAGAAAATTGTTTTTACAAAAATCAAATTTCATATGAAAATAAAACCACGATTTAATTAGAAAAAAATTAAATTAATTCAAAAAAAATTAGGTTATAACTATAATGATAAATATAATTTGATTACTATACATGGAGTTTAACAAATCAATTTGTGGTTTATCAAAAAAAAAAACTATCTCAAATACGAAAAAAAAAATATGTTCATCAAAAGTTATTTAATCGATAAAAAAAGTTTAGAGTTGCCGAGTAATGAAAATTCTAATTGGTGTTGTTACAGGTTTGAATGAAATGAATCAAATTGAATAATTTTCCTTTTCCAAAAAATATTGGAAAAAAAAAATTTGATTTCTGAAAAATTTTTCTTTTTTTTTTAGTATGGCAATTTTTTCAAAATTAGAAATAACAGACTAATATGAGCAAAAATATTCTTTAATATTTGGCCATATTTGGTATTTGTAACTCTCCCTTGATGAACTTTGAATTTAACTTTTTCATAAAATTTTTAAATAATTTAAAATCTATAATTAATCTTTTGACAAAAACATTAAGAAAATTATATTTTAAAAAACATCATCTCTTGAACAACACTTTCAACCTTATAAAAACTTCAAGATAATTTATCATCCAAATATTTAAAACATATAAAAAGACTTTGAAACTGTTAGAATCTGTTTAAAACTCAAGATTTTTTTTTATATCAGGTATAAGAATTGAAGTTGATCAGTTAAAAACCTCGAAACGAAAGGAGAAAAGAAAAAATCAATCATATCAAAAGAAAATTCCTAAACAACAATGATAAAATTTATGACTGATCTTAATTATTTATTTCAAAATTTTACAGAAAAAATTTTTTTTTTTATAATCTTTCAACTTCTTATAATTTTCCAATTTTTAATTTAAAAAAGACTCAAGACCTTTAATGGATAAAATATGTGGTTTTGGTGCCAATTTTAGTGCTTAAAAAACCAGAACTTATTGATTTTGGTAATCGTGATTTAAAATTAATTTTTGTAAAACTGTTTTAAATGAAAAATTTTTTTTCAATTGTAAACTGTTTTGATCAAAAAAACTAATTTCAACCCAAACAAAGATCCAGATATTGAAAAGAATACTTTTGTAACAATATTTGGTAAAAAAAACCTTCTGATATGATCACTTGGATTTTTTGAAAGGAAATAAAACAGAATCTGAACTAAGAAAATTTGTTGATCAAAGATTCTGGGTTTATCAACATTCGATAAAAAGCTTTAAAAAATTATTAATTGACTTTTCCTTCAACAAAATTTAACTCTATTTTTATAAGGAAATATTTTTTCATAGTTGGGTTTTCAGATAATCTTTTATGATTGAAAGACACCTAGAAAAGGAATATATATTCATTTAAATTTTAAATGTATATAACACCACATCAAGAAAGGTTCAAATAAACCAAAATTAATATTAAAAACTCAAAAAAGTTAAAATTAAATAAGAAAAAATTTTTTTCGATTAAAGTTTTTTGATAGAAGGCAATATTTTTAAAATCAATAATTGATCAATGACCCATTCTACAATTATAACATGATACAATTTTCAAAATATAATTTGAAAAAGGATTTTCTCAATTATTCTTTTTCTTATAAAAGAATTGGGTTTTGTTCAACACTTAATAGTTATTGTCCTGATTTATAATTTTATTTATTTTAAAGAAAATCCCATTTTGATTCTCCATAATAATGTATTATTTTAAAACGAATCAATGAATTCAAATTGATTAATAATAATGAAACAAGTAGTGAAAAATTTTTAAAAATAAAATGATTAGAGTGAAAAGAAATTTTTATTCACTTTATTTTTAAACAAATTAAAATTCTATTTGCCTTTCTATCAGAATAATTCAAAAAAATTTTCTCAGACAATAATTCAAGATGGAAGAGACGAACCGATATTTGTTTTCATACTCTTTTAATGGAGAATATACAACTGATATTTATTAATTTAAAAATTAATACAATTTCACTTTTGAAAAGAAATAAATGCTTCTAGAATTCTTCAACTACTTTGAATCTTTATCAAATCATTTGTTTGATCAAGATTTAACGAATAAGTAATTTTTTTGAAAAACACAAAAACCGAACTGTCATTTTGTGACTGTAATAAAAAATAATTTTTCAAAGGTTTCATCAAAGAGTTTATTAATCACATCAGATCAGAATTAAATGGATCTCTTGAAAATTGAATTTTTTTCTTTACCTAATAATAAGAAAGATTCAGTAAAAGTAAAACTATTTGACATGTAATAGTTTTTTGTCACCTTAGTTAAATAATTAAGAATACTACAAGACTTGAAAAGGCTTGAGAAACAATTTTGAAAAAATTTTATTGCCCAGTTCTTTCTTGTCTTTCTTTGGAATATGATCAATAAGGGAGGAAAAAAAAAAAAAAGTTGATCAAAAGACAAATTAATTTACTAAAAAAGTCAGATCTTATAACTCAACGACAATCAAATTCAATTCTTAAGAAAAAAAGATCAAGAACTTATAATATCAATTACCCAATTTTCAACAAGTAATTTCTATTGAACACTCTTTTGGGAATCCAAATCTAGAAAGTTAGTGAAAAGTATTTTCCCGAATTAACTTTCTAATTTTTTCTCTTCAGAATTATTTTCATTTTAGATTTTTATTTTTTTTATCTTTAAACTTTGATTGTTTTTTTTTGAAAAATACTCCTTAATATTTATGAGTAAACAAATTACTAAGAAAGGTTATCTTTCAAAACAAGGACACCTGATAAAAAAATGGAAAAAAAGGTAGATTAATTGGAATTTTTCCTTTTGAATTTCCTCATTTTAATTCATCTTTATTTTTTGTTTTCTCAATAATTACAATTCTTTTAATAAAGGTGGTTTGTGATCTCTGGAAATATTTTGTCATACTATAAAAATGAGAAGGTTTGGATCTTTTTTTTTTTTTTTTTGTTTTTGTGAATAAAAGACTAATTTTCTTTTGAATAAACAACTTTCCTATCCCATATATAATTCACATTAATTTGGAATAAAATTAACTAAAAGGGGAAACTACCACAGGGGTTACTGCCTTTAACCGAGGGGATAACTGTTGTAAAAACCAAAAAACGCTGGAAAAAATATGTAATTTCAATAAATATACCTCAAAAGCATTCTTTTTATATCGCTGCATCTTCTGAAAAAGAACGAAACGAATGGGTGGAGGCTATTACAAACACCACAAAACGTTTTAAAGTAGACAAGGTCTCTTTAGAAGATTTCAAACTTCTTTCTGTTATTGGAAGGGGAACATACGGAAAAGTAAGTCTAAAGATTTTTAAATTAATATTATTTTAATACAACCTTTTTAAATTCTTATATTTCTTATTCCAATTTGAAAGGAACAAAATTAATTTTAATCACACACACAAAGAAAAGTCACAAAAAAATATTAGAATTTGATCTTTAAAAAGTTCCAGTTTTTTTTGATCAAAAATTTTTTTTTATAAAAATAATTAATTTTTTTCGCTTAATAATTTTTTTACAAAAAAACCATTATTAAGTTAAAAAATAAAGTTGAAAATTTTTTGGTTAATGGTTTTTCAAGTTTTACTAATTTTCGAACAATTAACAATTTTCAATTCGTTGTTTTACTGAAGATTTATTTTTTAATATTATTTTTTTTGTAAAATGAACATATTTTTTTGACAGCTCAAAAAGAAATTGTTTATCTTCTCGAAACTTGAAATTGTTTTTGTTTTTTTTTTCAAATTGATCTAAGAGTTTCTTTTAATTTCATAAATAATCAAATAAAGAATTTTTTGTAAGTGGAGCATATGAATTGTCAAAAACTCAGTGATGTGGTTTCAAGATGGATACTATATTATGTATAGTTCAAATTTTGCAAGTTATAGATGTTAAACATTTATCTTGTAAAACAATAAAAAGTTTTTGTGTCGCAAAAGGGAATTAATATTCTCCTTTTAAAATAATAATAAAAAAAAAAGTTTATTTCAAAAATAAATTCAAGATCTCATCAAAAAAAAAATTATTTTCTTTGAAGAGTTAAATTCTCAAAAATATATGATAGAAATTTATGAAAATTTCTTTTTTCAAAATCAAATAACACTACTTCGAAAAAAAGAATATATTGAAAATCAACTAATTTTCTGAGTTTTTAATACATTTTAATCGAAAAAGTTTCTCTTCAGAGTTTGGGTTAAAAAAAGGAAAAAAAAAAAAAGGCCAAAAAAAAAAAGTCCATTAAAAAAAGCACAACATTTTTAAAAATTTCTGAACCTTATTATAATTTTTTTTTTTTTTTCACAAAACTAACTCTTCTCCAAACTATTAAAAACTCACCAATTAATGTTAACAATTAAACACAATAAATTCTAAAAAAGGTTATGTTAGTCAAAAAAAAAGATACAAAAAAGATATATGCAATGAAGAGTTTACAAAAAGGGATGTTAGCTGATCATCAGCAGATACTTCACACAATGTCTGAAAGGGATGTACTAATGAGAGTAAGACACCCATTTTTAGTTGGTTTACATTATTCGTTCCAAACGACAGAAAAATTATATATGGCATTAGATTATGCTCCAGGCGGTGAATTGTTTACAAGGATTAGTGAAGAGGGGAAATTGCCCCAAGATCGAGCAAAATTGTATATTGCTGAAATCATGTTAGCACTTGACCATTTACATAAAATGGATGTTGTGTATAGAGATCTAAAGCCTGAAAATGTATTATTAGATCAAGAAGGGCATATTAAAATTACAGATTTTGGTTTAGTAAAAACAGATTTGAATAAAAAATTTGGTGGAAAAACTAGTACTTTCTGTGGCACACCAGAATACTTGGCACCAGAAATCATTTTGGATACTCCCTATGATGAAATTGTTGATTGGTGGTCATTAGGTAATTATTTATAATTTATAAAACTTTATTACTTCATTTTTAATGAGAAAAATTTAAAAAGAAAAATCTAAATATCCTTAAATAACTTTTCCAATTTCAAATATTATATTTATTTATTTTTGGATTCCATTTTCCTCAACATAGGTATCCTTCTATATGAAATGCTTACTGGTTCACCTCCATTTTATTCTGAAGATATTGAAGAAGTTTTTGAAATGATTGTTCGAGAAAAATTAAAAATTCCATTTTATATCGAAGATGAAGCGAGAGATTTAATTGAAAAATTGTTAGATCGCAACCCACTTACGAGATTGGGTGTGAAGGGTTTTGAACAAATTCAAAAACATCCATTCTTTAATGATATAAATTGGAAAAAGGTCTATAATCGGGAATATACCCCAATTTTTATACCAAAAATCGAGGATATCACAGATGTTGGTAACTTTGATCTAGAATTCACAGAAGAAAAAGTTGAAGATTCTTTAGTTAAAGTTAGCGTTATTGGTAAAGTTAATGAAGAAGCTTTTGATGGATTTACATTTATGGGGCGAGTGGATGGTATTGGTGTTCTGAATAATTAAATTTCTTTTTTATTTCATTTTTATTTATTTTCTTTAATTTACTCTTTATTAGTTTTTATTGAAAATTAGCCTGAATATTTTTATTTTGTTTTTTGTTTTTGAATTTTAAATAATCAATTATAAATTCAAATTAATTCTTCTTTTGAAAAATATCATGTGACTCATTTTTTTTTTTTTTTATTTTAGATTTTATTTTAGTTAATTTTTCGTTGTTTACTTTATTTTTTTTTTTTTTCACAATTTAGAATTTTTTGTAAATTAAACTCTCATTAACAAAAATAAAAAAAAAAAAAAATACCTTTAAAGTGTTTAGAGTTGTTAAAATAAATGGTACTAACTTTGTATACATGGGCTATAAATTAAAGAGATTGGCTTTATTGGTAAGGATTAAGTGCTCAGGAGCTCTTAATATGTTTAAGAGAGAGTTTTAAAGTGACTAAATTTGTGACTCTTAATTCAAAGAGTAGTCAAAAGAATCTTTTAATTACAGTCATTAGAAGTATTTTAAACTCAATTTAGTTTTCTGTAAAAAAAAAAAAAAAGAAGAGAATAAAAAAAAAGATTAAAAAATAAAGAGTGGAAAAAAAATTAAGATATAAAAATTAAGATATAAAAATATTAGTTGTATTGAGAGGATATTTGTTCCGTTGAGTTGAATGGCTTGCTATTTAGACTTAGATTTTAGTTCATTTTTTCTTATAGAATGCTGTTTCATTTTAGTCAGAAAATATTCTATCGTGATGTTATAAATTTCTTTTGTATTCATTTTTCTGAACAGCTCATCAGTATCCTCTAAATTAAAGAGATTGTGTTTTTTTATCGAAGGCATATGAATCTAATATTCAATATAAATGAAAATAAATACTTATAAATACCATAATACTCTTTTAAAGTTTTTTCATTATAAAGGAAATTCAAAAAAACAAATGATTAAGTTTTTAAAATATTTATCAAAAAAAAACAAATTATTTAATATTTTCCACATCATTTTGAATTAGAAATATATCAATTTTCCTTCAAAATAGAAAAAAATCTTAAATTATTTTAAACAAAAATAATTCCAAATTCTTGTTTTTTCGAAACAAATAAATGAGTCCATTATCATTATTGTGAATAAAATTTAATATAAAAATAGATGAGATATTTGGACAAGAGGAAAGAGAAAATTGATTTTAACATGTGACGCGGGTTATAGATTCTGTTAATAGATATTTTTTGGCATTTTAGTGTATTTGAAATAAAATAAAATAACTTCTTGATCAGATATTTTTATTTTTTTTGTTATTTGTATTACGGCTTATGAAAATGATGAGCTTAGCATCATCTAATCAATTTATTCATTTTGGAACAATTCAAATAATTTTTAATCTCGACTATTTCCAAAATATAACTTAAAAAATATCCATTATTTTTTCTTTGAAGATTAAATTATTTAATAAATCAAAAACACATTTATGGGCAATAAATTAATTCAAAAAATTAAAAAAATGAATTAAAAAAATGGTATACATTAATAATTCAAATCAATATTGAATCTGAAAATAATCGAAGATATTGGAAATTAATAAATAAAATCGGAAAGTCTTCAAAAAAAAATTATTTTAAAAAATAAAAATTTAAAAAGTACTTTTTTCGATTACTGTAAAGAAATTAGCCGAAAACCTGAAATAAAAATAATAAAAATAATTAATGATCATTATTTTTAAAAATTTGTAGACTTTAAGTCAATGGATATTATGGAAATTTTTTCACAAGAAAATATTTATAAAATAATTAAATATCAAAAAAAAAAAAAGTTAAGTTTGTGATAAAATTCAATTTTATAAATTAGACCGAAAAAAAATAATGAAAAAGAATATATTTACTTTTTAAAAAATATTCAAAAAATACTATTATATTGGATTGATAATCCAATTAAAGAAATCAGATATTTTATAAAAGAAAGAAATATTTTATTGATTCACTAAGCTGGGGATGAAGGAATACCTTTAAATTATAGGTCAATCTCAATTAATAATACAATAACTATTTTTTTAAAAAAAACTTATTTATACGGGAATTGAAAATTCTTGGAATGTTATTTTATTATATTTATGGTGAGAAAGGAGTAATCAAAGAAAATTTACTAAAGAAAAAAGAGAAGAAGAAGAAAAATAATTAAATATTAAAGTAAAAAAATATTATATCATTTACATGACTAAAATTAAAAAAAAGCTAGGCACTTGACAACAAGTATCTTGAAACAGGTGGAGTAAAAATACGATAGATATATTATCAGTTATAAAAAAATTCTTGGAATCTAGTTTCATATTTTCAATTTGTTTTTTTTTAAAAATAATAGATACTAGAATAGCAGTATTAATTATAATATGAACTCAAAAAACTCAAAAATAGATATAAAAATATGGAATTGTTTGTAGTAAGAATTGAATTTCATTTGGTTTTGATTCGATTAGTTGTATTTTAGTTAACTATTTACTTAATAAATAGATTAAAAATCAAAAAAATAAAAGTTAGTTAAAAAATATTATAAAAAAGAAGAGATCAGAGTTTATCAAGGAGATCCTCCTTCTCCTTTGATGTTTGGATTTATCAGTCATTTTTTTTTATTGAAAAAATAAATGGTTTAGTCCAATATGTTCAAATGTTTGCAGATGGCTTAATTTTAATAATTGAAGGACCAATTCCAGAAATTAGCAAAAAATAACTATCGATATATAAAATTATTCAAGAATTTGAAATTAAAATAAATATTGATAAAACCTTAAAATCAAATCGATAATCCAAAAAAAAATATTTAGGAAATTGGATAGAAAAAGAGAACATCTAAAAGAAAACTTCAAAAAAGTAAAAGCCAATTTTAAAAAAAATTACAATAATTTAGAGAACCGGTATGGGCAAGTGGAAACACAACCCAGTGTACAATCTGAAGGCTGGGGTTCTATTCCCTTAACCATTATTTCTTATTGTTTACCATTTTCTCAAATAGCCACCACGGTGTAATTTTAATTAAAAATCGGACTTATGCTTCTTAGAACCACTAATTCTTTGAGGAAATCGTTTGACCGAATTGAATCTTTTTGACTATTATAAAACTGAACGGAATTGGAACAAAATCCCTCTCAATTTATGGAGCGGATCCGATTTTTGGGAGAAATGACCAGCTCTCACTTGGTTCAACAATATCTCTAATTCAAATTAGGGATTCGGGCAAACAGGTGGACTTTTAGTACCCACTCTTTAATGGAAAAAAAAAAAAAAAATTACAATAATTTTTCGCTAATAAAAATTTGCAAATGTAGTAAACCAGAAACATTAAAATCAATATGTATTAGTCAGCTATTTTATGGTTTGGGGTTTTTTAAACTAACTCAAATAAAGTTCAACTCAATTTATACTTGGATAAATAAAAAAAGTAATAAAATTTTTAAAAAAGCAATCCATATTTCCTTCGGATAATCTATAAAACTAAAGCAAAAATTAACCAAGTCAGACTTTCAATATATAAAAGAAGATATAAATTCAAAAAGAAATTAGAAATTCTGGGTTTTAGGGATATCTCCAAAAATTTAATGTTATCAGGTTTAAGAGAATGAAAATATTAATTGGGATATAGACACCTTAAAATTAATTGAACTAAATCTAAATCAATTTAGATAAAAGCTTAATAATAAATTGTTATGCATGTAAAGGTCAAGAATAACATAAAATTATTAGGTATAACAATAATATAAATAAACAGTCATGCCGTCAAGTACTGTAGAGTGCCGTCAAGTGCCAAGGTTTTCCAGAATTCAAAAGAATATAGTAAAATCTTGGATTTAACTCAATTCCTATAAATTCTGGAAAACATAACCGCGATTTTATTTAATTTCAGAAATAAAAAGAAAATGCTTGGAATTTCCCAAATAAACAGAAAACTCAAGAAAATCTTCCGAAAAAAAATATTTAAAATGAGAAGGTTCAACTTCAATTTTATAATTATGAAATTTCACAAATTATTTCAATAGATATTCTTATGTTTATGATAAGAATAAAATAAAAACAAAATCCTGCAACCTGTGTAAATATTACAGCCGTTCCAAGGCTACCATAAAATTTTAAATAAAACACAATTGATTTTTCTATTCTTAATTTCTATTTTCAAAAAATTCGGAAATAAGAGTTATTATTCAAAAAAAAATTTCAATAAATGAGCTATTATTCAAATTTTGAAATATCAAAAAAAAAAATTCAAGATCCCTTGAAACTTAAAAATTATTGGTCTAAAAGAGCCCCAAAAAAATATCAATATTGACTGATCTTTAAAAATTTACCCTTTTTTGAAAAATATTTTAAAGTGCTTCATGAGTCTTCAAAATTTTTTTTTTTGATATTTCAAAATTTGAATAATAGCTCATTTATTGAAAATTTTTTTTGAATAATAACTCTTATTTCCGAATTTTTTGAAAATAGAAAATCAGAATAGAAAACTCAAATCTGTTTTATTTAAAATTTTATGGTAGACTTGGAAAGACTGTACCATAACTCAGAAATAGATGAAGATATCGATCATTTTTTATGAAATTACCATTCAATGAAAAAAATCAAATAATTTAGATTCAAGAATTAATACAAATTTACAAAAATAATAAGAAAAAAATCTTTGATATAATTCAAAATAAAGACTCATTTTTTATATTATCATTGGTTAATGAGAAAGAAAATTAGGATCCTTTATTGAAATTTCTAAACAAAACTTTATAAATTAATTGCTGAAAGTGGAAACTAGTTTCCTCCCTTCAAAATTAAAAAAAAAATTAATAATTTTTATAAAAATAATATGTTATTCCAAAATATTGTTGGAATGGCTGACTATTGAAAAATTACATTTAAAAATCATTTGGTCCTTCCTTACTTTATTAAATGTTTATTTGGTAAAAAAAATAGTTTCTCTTTTAAAATATCTTCAATATTTACATCACAAAAATTAAAATTAAAAAAAATATTTGAGAAATATTTTGAAATAGCAATTAAAAAAAAAAAAAAAAAAAAAAAAAAAAGCATGTTAAACAGAAGAAAAGAAATAAAAAATCAAAACAAAATTATAATTAATGTGTCTACCAAAACAACAAGTATAAAGAAAATTAAAAGATAAAAACCTTTTGATTTGATGGGATTTTCTCATATACAATTATGAAAAAGATCATCTGTTACTTGTTGAGCGGTGACAAATTTTATTGAATAACACATTTTTTTTTCTTTTTTTTCTTGAATGAATTTGGATTTTCTTTAAATTTCCAAATTATTCTAACTAATTCATGAAAAGCTTCAGTAATATTTAAATTTTCTAAAGCTGATGTTTGGAAATATGGAATATCATATTCTTGACAATATTTTTTTGAAGTTTTTGAAACCGAATCATTTTCGTTTGATAAATCGGTTTTATTGCCCATCATAACTATTGGGTAGTAGGGGTTTTCTTTTTCTTTTATAATCTATAGATATATTAATAAAGGTAGAAATATGTAATATCGATATATGGATAGATATATTTGTTTATAATTTTTTTGTTAGAAGGAAATAAATATTAACCATTTAGTATTGGTATGGGAGTATAAAAATGAACGAAAAAACAAAAAAAAAAAAAAAGAAATTAAATTTTATTGTAAAAAATTCAATATAAATAAATTTTATGAATGATCAGTAAATAAAAAATGTTTTGTTGAATGATCTGTTAAAGGTTAGATTTTTTGTTTTCAATTTTGGTATTTATTATTAAACTTCAAATTAAAAATTAATTTAACAAGAGACAGAATAGAATTTTGTTCATTATTATTTCAGTTTTTAAAGTTGGTTGATTTAGTATTGCTTATCAAATTTTTGCAAATGTTTTTCAGAAAATAGGAAAAATTAGATTTCGTCGTTTTAAAAAAAATTGAGAAATTGAATATATTATGAAAATGTCAGAGTGGGTTACTCAGATTTTTTTGATCTAACAATGATCTTTTACATATTTTTGAAAAGAAATAATCAAGAAATTTTTTTTGCACTTCATTACTCAATATATAAATAAAGAAATTTTTTTTTCTTTGGAAATTTGAAGTGTTTTTGTTTTAAACTGAAATTTACCTAAAGTTCAATTAAATCCTTTTTTAGATAATAGCTCAATTTTTTGTTTTAGATACCGGTGTGAATCATTTAATTGGTAAATACTTTCCCTAAATTTGTTTTTTTACTTGAATGTATATTTTTATATTTTGCTTCAATAATGTTTATTTATTTTCAGAACCCAATTCACTTGTGCAAAAATGGTTTTTGAATTATTAATGTTTTTTGTTAAAATTGTGATTTTTTCATTAACTGTGATACTTTTCCGGTATGCCCTTCTATGGGCCCAGTAAACTTATCAGTCTATTTGATGTTTTAAATGATAAAAAATTCCATTTAATAAACCATTGGAGATGTTTGGGTTTGTTTGAATTTGAAAAAAGTATTTTCGGATTTTCTCTTGAGGTTTCTATCCCTAATCACTTCCTTTCTTTTTTTAAATAGTAATAGAATGTTACTAAATACATCAAATAGACTGATAAGTTTACTGGGCCCATAGAAGGGCATACCAGAAAAGTATCACAGTTAATGAAAAAATCACAATTTTAACAAAAAACATAAAAAATTCAGAAATCATTTTTGCACAAGTGTTTTTGTTCTTTTTTTTTTTTTTTTTTAATTTTTGGTCTAGTATTCTATTTTTAAATTTATTCTAGACGATACTTAATATGGAAAGTAAATATTAAAAAGGTTGCTATTGTAAAAAAAAAAAAGGAAAGGCAATTTTTTTACAAAATTTATATTCTTATCAGAAGTGGCACATAATCCTGGATTATATTTACAGTATAGATTTCACCATCTTGAAAAATATTATTTGATTCAGTCTTGGTAGTATAATGTATAATGGAGAAAATTTTCATTACATTTTCTTTTTAAGTTTTGTTTATTTCTTGTTTAAATTTTCAATAAAAAAAATACTTCTAAAATTAATCCATCAATACCCCCTTGAAGATTCCCCTTTGTAAAAAGTGAATCGAGATCAGTTACCTTTTGGCTATTAAAGAGCTAAATGTAAAGTATTTTGAATCGAATGTAAAGACAAGTAAAATATTTAACCCACTTAAAATGTCAATATTAGTAATTTTCACAACATGGTTTGTTTTGATTTTACTTATTGTTCTGGAAAATAAGATTTGAATTTCAATAAAGCAAAGCCATTTCTTCAATAGATCTTTTTAACTTGGTAATGTTTTGTCTTGGGACAAATTAGAAAATTGTTAAATCATTTGCAGTTGTTTTCAAAAAATGAAAATTTTTAAATAAACTCCATTTCAAAACAATTGTCCCATTAAAAATCAAATTTTGAAAATAAAAATTTTTATAAATTGAAGATATCTATTATAATTAAAAAAATTACTATTTTAGTATTCAGTTCTATACACTCGAAATATTTGTTTTTCTTCTAAAAAAAAAAAATAAATAAAAATTGAAAAAAATTATGCCACTTATTATGAAATTTAGTTTATAAGAAATGTTGAAAATTAAAACTTTTGGGACAGTTTATTATTTGTTCTCCAATTTAAATAAAAATTGAATGTCTAAACACTTCCGATCAAGAGAAAAGTAATTCTAATTCACTTCTCATTAAAATGATTATTTTTGAGCTTCCAATCCACAAAAACCAATAAAAAAAACTCAAATTCTATTTTATTGATCTTTTCTTTGTATTTGTACAGGTATCTATCAAACCAAATAATTACCACTTTACTTTATATTATATTGATCTGGTATTTGGGTCAAGCCTCTATCAAACCTAATAACTGCCACAAACCATTACTCTTTATCTTTTTTTTTTTTTTTGCTGTCATATTCAAATTAAAAAAAAAATAATTTTTCTCTCAAAGTCCAAGAAGGAAGAGCAAAGTTAATCACTTGAATTTTCATTATCAAATGATTTTGTAAAGATCTTGGTGTTTTTGCATCCAATTTGAGGAAAAACTTTTGAGAACTTGAAATAAAAATTATCATTTATTGATTGGAAAACTTGCAGTATAGTAGTGAAAAAAATACCTGAACTGAAAATAATCCCTGTCAAGATTTTTAATTGTGAATATTAGTAAAATTTATGTAATTTCTTTTATTTTCGATCAAATCCTTTTTATAAAGAACCAAATTTTTTATGATCCGAGTAATAAGCCCACGTAAAGTTCATTAAAGTGTGGTGACTCTAGAATACCCAAGTGATTGTTTGATAGTATAAGTAGATCAACTTTTTGTGAAAAACAATCAAGTTTTAATAGAGGTTTGCAAGAGTTTGGAAAATGATAATTTTTATTCGTGTTTTTTGATTGATTGAATAGTGTTTTGAACAAACTGTAATTTAATTAATCATCATTCTAATAAGTGGGTGAGTTAGAATTTTAAAAATTTGATTCTTAAAAAAAAAGGATTTGATTTTAAATATTAGAAATTACTTATAATTATACTAATATTAACAATTAAAATTTTTTTCATGTAAGGGATTTTTTTCATTTCCGGTATTTTTTTCACTACTATAATTATTTGTACTAAACCCCTATCACAATAAAAATTATTTATTAGTGTACATTTTCTTTGTAACATTCCTCAGAACATTGCATTTTTTTTTTTGTACCTAACGGCTATCAAACTAAATAAGATACAATCTATTCCTCTTTGTCAATTTTTTTTTATTTTTATTTTGGCCTAACCACTATCAAATCAAATAAGATAAATTACCCTAGGGTTTAAAAAAGAAACAGTAAGAGACGGTTGTTGTTTGGCATTGGGAATGTTCCGAGTAATGACAATTGTGTTTTTCGTATAATTTCTTTTGGCAATTTTGAAATTTCAATAAAAAAAGTGTTCATTTAAAGTGGTAAAGAAGATGAATTGTAGTTATTTCGGTTTGATCGAGTTTAGGTCCAAAAAAAAATAAAAAAAAATTTACAAAGAGGAATAGATTGTATCTTATTTAGTTTGATAGCCGTTAGGTACAAAAAAAAAAATGCAATGTTCAGATGAATGTTACAAAGAAAATGTACACTAATAAATAATTTTTATTCTGATAGGGGTTAATATTTGATAAATACTGCAAGTTTTCCAATCAATAAATGATAATTTTTATTTCAAGTTCTCAAAAGTTTTTCCTCAAATTGGATGCAAAAACACCAAGATCTTTACAAAATCATTTGATAATGAAAATCAAAGTGATTAAATTTGCTGTTCCTTCTTGAACTTTGAGAGAAAAATTATTTTTTTTTTAATTTGAATATGACAGCAAAAAAAAAAAAAAAGATAAAGGATAATGGTTGGTGGCAGTTATTAGGTTTTGCAGAGACCTGGTTCAAATACCAGATCATAAAAACCAAAAGTAAAGTGATCATTATTTGGTTTGATTGGGGATACCTGTACAAATACAAAGAAAAGAACAATAAAATAGAATTTGAGTTTTTTTTATTGGTTTTTGTGGATTGGAAGCTCAAAAATGAAGATTTGGATGAGAAGAGATTTACACCCGTTGGTGGAATAATCAGAAAATCAATTAAATCATTTTGTATTAGATTTAGAAATTTGGATCCAAAAGGTTTCGCTTTTGGGTTAAAATTGAAATTTTTAAATGTTTGAAGAAATAAAAAAGTTTTCACTTTTGGAAAATGACTGTAACAAAACAATGAAATTAAAAAAGAAAAACATTTTTTCCACTCTCCAATCAACAAACCAATAAGAAGTTTCATTTAGGGTTAAATAAGTTTCCAAAAATTTTATTCGATTTTCCACATAAAAAATTCAACAGCATCTACTGTTTGAAAAAAAGAAACACAGACGTTAATTATTTTGAGTTCATTCACACAACACAACAAGTTCACGTTTTTGTTCTACCAAAACAGAATTAATATTATGTTTCTTTTTATTTTTGTTTTTTATTTTTTTTTTTTTTTTTTTTTTTTTTTTTTTTTTTTTTTTTGGTTGGCAAATAAATTTTTTCTTTGACTAATTAAACCTCTAATGAAAAACTTGACAGTAAAAAATGAGCTAAAAATAACAAAATACAGATCTTGTTCTTTTGTAAAGATCCTTTCAAGAAACAAAATAACAAAGATTAAATAAAAATTTTTGTTGACTTACACTCTGATGAATTTTTTGTGCTTGTTTGAAAGATCCCTCAGAGATAACTGAAAAAACAAGCAGAAACCCGTCCCCAACTTTGGTGTGGATTTCTTCTCTTTTTCTAAATTCTTCTTGTCCTGCAGTATCTAGAATCTCCAGAAATGCAGATCGATCGTCAATCATAATAGTCTTTCGGTATGTGTCTTCAATTGAAGGATCGTACCTACAGAAAGTTGTTCAATTTTGGAGGTGGAAAATAGTTGTTCAAATCAATTGTGTTTTTGTTGCAAATTTGTTTTTTTAAATTAAAAATTTTAATTTTTGTTTGTGAATTGTTTTTTTTTTTTTGAGTGTGAAAGAAAAAGAAATTGATGGGAGAAAGCTATCGAACAAGACTTACTCTTCAACAAATTTCCCCTGTAAAAATTGGATGGTGATGGCTGATTTACCAACACCACCAGAACCTGCAACAACAATTCGAATTCTTTGTTTCATCAAAAAGTATAAAAAAATAACTTTTTTCAATTTTTTTTTGTTTTCAGATTAATTCACAATTAGTTAAAGTACCCCTGAAGTTGTTTCTTCTTTATTTTCAATTTGAAGTTATTCATATAATAGTTATTTGCTTTTCGTGTTTTCAAAAAAAGTTAAAAACAATTCTGTTTGACAGAAATTTGTGTGTTATGTCCTATTACCTTTTTAAAAAATCCCCTTCATTCTTTTTGAAAAAAAAATTTTTTTCTAGAACAATTGAAAAATTTTTTTTTTCCAAATTTGATCTTCTTAAAATATGCTCAAGTATCTCTTTTAACAACTTTTTTTTGAACAGGAAAAAATTTTTTTTCAAATTTATTTTAAATTTGTTTTCTGTTAATTACCATTTTCTTTCAAAAGAATGATTCTAGTTTACAGAAAATGTTTTGTCACAAATTGTTTGTAAAACTAAATTATTTTTCGATTTGTCATAGGAAGGTTTTAATAAAGCACTTTTTAAAAAAAAAATTTTATCAGATTGAAAAAAAAATTTTTTTTTTGAATATTTAAAACTTAAAGTTAACTTTTTTTTTGCAATCTGAAACAATCATTTGTCTTGAAAAGTTCCAACTTTAAAAAATAACAAACGTTGTTTTTACTTTGGTTTGATGATTTATCAATCAGATTGGAAAACACAATAAAAATCATTGATCAGTTCGTAAAAATATAGTTTGATTTGAATTGTTAAAGAGGGGAAGAAAAGTCTTGGATACCAGACCACCGGAGTGGATTTTTTGGGATTGTTGTGTTTTGTTGAGTAACTAAAAAAAAATTTTTTTTTCCTTACTTGTAAAATCAAATTATTAGTACTAAAATTTTAACATCAAGTAAAAGTCGGAAAGATTAAATTAAGACTTGTAAATATCATTTCTAATTGTTTCTCTGGAGATATTGATTTTTTTTGAGTAAGAAAATGTAAAAAAACTTTTCGGGTTTGTGAAAAAATTTTTCCTTGTGAAATTGGAAAATATCAGTTTTTCATTCCTTTGTTTTTCCAGGTCTGGAAGAATAAGTTGGGCAAAGTTTTATTATAATAAGTTCAAAAATGAGAATTTGATCCCAATGAATTTTGGTAAATTAACAATATTTTGGTTGTGGATGAAAGGATGATTTTTCAAATTAATTAAAAAACACCCTTTCAATCATTAAACCTAAAGTTGAAATATTCTTGAAAACCAAGATCAACCAACAAAACGTCAAATTTGAAGATCTTTCCCAAATCAAATAGGATGAAAATATTCTTTTGTCTTTTTTGATTGGTATTTTCAGTGTTGGTTTTATTGATTTTGAGACAATGGGAATTTGAATTGATCAATTGTGAATAATTTGTCGAGAGAATTTTTGCAGATTTGATCGGAAAAGTTTGATTTCTTTTTTTTTGATTGAAATATTAGAAATTTTTGATATTTAAGATTGAAAATCGTTTTTAGTAAAAATTTCGAAGAAAAAATGAAAAAAAAAAAAAAAAAATAAAAAAAAAAAATTGAAAAAAAACATTTTTGATTTTGAGTTAAAAAAATGAAAAAGTTAAGTAAGGTTTGAGATTATCCGAGGTAAGGAATGAAGAGATGAAGAGTCATATATAAAAAAAAATGCTAATGACAGGACTCGAACCTGCGCGGATACTTCCACTGGGACTTAAATCCAGCGCCTTAACCACTCGGCCACATTAGCGAACGATAAATGTTTGAAAAATATTGATTGAAAAAAAATAATATTGGAAAAACAATCTTCTTCTTTTTCATCAAAAAAAAATTTGATTATTAAAGACAAAGAAAAATCAATTATTTTTTGTTCAGATAAGTTTGCAATCCTTTAAATCAAAACAGACAAAATTTCATGTCTTAGTAACTAAGATCCGTTCACTATGTTCAGGTCTAATCGAATTACTATGTAGTATATTACTCAAATTTGAGATTTTTATAAGAAAAAATTTTAACTGATTTCTATTTTTTTCAATTATGAGATACTTATCAACATCTAAAGCGTCTTTGTTCAATAAAAAGATTAAACAAAAAAAAATAATTCAAATAAAATCAATCAAAAACACAAATTACAATCATTTAGTTTCGAAATTCTATTTTGTAAAAAAACAAACCAAAAATAAGTGAAAATTATTTTTTTTTAAAAACATTTAAGGGGGTAAGTACATTTTTCATTTTTTGAGACTCACCATTTATGTTAAACTGAATTCTTCAAATCATTTCTTTAGCCAAATACACTGATATTTTCATAAATACTAGAGTGGAATATATCCTAATATAAGATATTTTCATACCAACAAAAAAATGCAAATCAAAAAAATGAAAAAATTGATCAAAAAAAAAAAAATTAAAAATCATTTATTACTTGATCTTATGTATAACATTTAACACAATTACTTATTCTTTATTTGGTTTTATTTTTAATTCTTTCTGAAAAAAATATATTTGGTAAATTTTTGATATATTAATTACTGTTTATTTCTAAAGAATTTTCAAAATGAATTTAAAAATCCAATTTTCATTTAATTCATCTAATTATAGTTTTAGTTCAGAAAATCAGAGATTTTTTTAATTCTTCTTGAGAATGAGGGTTTATTGAACAAATTCGTTTGATTTTATAATTACTTTATTTTCAATTAAAATTAGAACTCAAAAAAATTCTGAATCTGATTGAAATTTGTTATTGAATTTTTCAATTATTTTGATTTGAACCTTTTTTTAACTATTTTTTGATTCTGAGAATTCAACTCCTTTATTTTAATTTTTGAAAAAAATATCCTTTTTTTTGGCTTTGTTTGATAAAAATATTTTAAAAAAGAATTTTGAAAACAAATTTGTCACAAAAAGGTTTTTTTAAAAAATTATAAATAGTAATGGGGCGAGAAATTCAAGGAAAAAAAGAGTTTTTATTCATACAAAATAAGAAGATAAAGAAAATAAATCTTTGAAAATATGCTTTTATCGTTTTTTTTT
This sequence comes from Anaeramoeba flamelloides, assembly GCA_027625915.1. Classification (NCBI taxonomy): domain Eukaryota; family Anaeramoebidae; genus Anaeramoeba; species Anaeramoeba flamelloides. The sequence goes on along the minus strand of JANTQA010000032.1, from coordinate 110,067 downwards.
TTTTTTCATTCTTAATTTCAACAAATTTATTGGGAAAGAGTGATCTTTTATGTTTGTTCTTCTAAAAGAAAATAGTTGTTTCAAATTTACACCCTTTTGATTATATTTTTTTGGTTTACTGTTTGATTAATTTCAATTATTTCATATAAACACATTTCTAGATCCAAAACAAAATTTAAAAAAACCAAAAATTTAAACAAAAAAAATGTTCAAAAAATCGAAAAATGTAAATTTCAACTCTGAATTACTTTGGTTTCGCATTCCTTTCTACGAATAGACTAAAGAATGATTTTTTGGTTCCAAAGTTTCAGTATCAGTGGCACTCAAAAAATATTTTCCAGTAATGTTCACACAATTAAAATTTTTCAAAATGGTAAAATGTACTTACTTCCTTAAAGATAATTAATAATACGTCTTATAGACACTTAAGGTTTCCAATTACTTAAACCTGAAAAAAGGGTTATCTGGTGTTAGTTGTAAAGACAGTATTTTTGATTTGTAGTTATAAATTTATCAACTTTATATAAATCCAAATACTGAGAAATTCAAAACAATTGTAATAAATTTTTATTCTTTTTCTAATTTAGAAAATCATGTAACTTAGACTTTAAAAAAGTTCTTGACAAAGATTTTTTTGACGATCATCAATTTTCTTAAAAATTTGAAATTAGAAAATGGTTTAATCAAAGAAAATATGAAACTTTTTACTGAAAGATAAATGCAGAAAAAAATTAACAAACATTTATTTGAATTCATCAGTAGTGAACCACTATAAAAGTTCATATAAAGTTGAAGATCGATTGACTAAAAACCAAAATAACATCGCCTTAAAAATAACACAAGATAACCCTATTTCCAGGTTAAAGTAATTGGAAATATTAATATTTGTTTTGAGTATTTATAACAGTTTTTTTTTGATTTATAAGAGGAAATAGTTTTATATAAAATAATTAATCCTTGAAATATAAAACACAGATTTTGTTATAATTTAAAGCTATCGGCCTGATCTATTTTGAAAAAATGTGAAATAATAATACCTGAAGTGTTGTTTCATCTTTATTATTAATAATGAATTATAACTCTTTTTAGTTGATTAAAAAATAATTATTAAATAAGAATTTATTTGGAAACATTTTTAAAGAAAGAGATAACGATTTTTTTTACGATTTCAAAAAGTTACCAAACAATTAGAATGAAATTTCTAATCCATTAACTAGAAGGTTTTCTCAAAATAGAAAATTTCTAATCTTATGCAACAACAAAAATATTCTTATTGACAAGCAAAAATAAAAATAAAAATTGTAATTTATCTAAAGAAAAGTTCAATCTTGATATTATTGAATAATACTATCATTTTTTATGGCATCATGTCTAGATTTTCTAAAATTTGAAAGAATAGAGTAAAATTAAAGATTTTACACAATTATTTTGAATCCTGGAAAACCTAAGGAATATCCCACTTATGAAAAAAAAACGAAAAATCTGGATATCGAATTTTATAAAAATAATAAAAAAATTAATAATATCTCTGATATTATTAATAAAAAAATCCATCATTTATATTATCATGAGTAAGTGATAATAAAATTTGTGATTCTTTAAAAAAATTTCTAAAAAACAATTTAGAAATTAGGTGAGTGTCGTAGAGTGCTGTAGAGTGCCGTACAGTGCCTAGATTTTCTTGAGGTTTTCTGTTTTATTTGTTAAGTGTTCTCGGTTTTTTTGATGTTTTATATTTTATTTCGAAAATCTTTGGATTTTCATTAGGTTATTTTGAGTTTTCTATTTATTTTGAAAAATCTAGTGTTTTTCTTTAGATTTTCTTGATTTTTTTGTTTATTTGGAAAATGGATAGATTTAACAGATAAAACAAAAGACCTCAAGAAAACCTGGCACTCTACGGCACTCTACAACACTCACTCTGATTACTAAAGGTAAATTAATAATTTAGATGATAAAGAAAAAAAAAATTGTGGAATCGAGTAAGTTCCAAATTTTTATTGATTGAAAAACCAAAAAGAAAAATTAAAAAGAAAATAAAAGAAATTAAAAACTTAAGTTAAGAAAAATTAAAACAAAATATTTCAAAAAAAGAGTTTTTCAAAGGCAATTAGTAAAAAATCAAAAAAAAAAAAAAAAAAAAAAAAACAGTCCATTTTTATCAATAACACTCAAAAAACAGACATTATCCTTTTATTTAAATTTTTTTCGTTTCATTATTTCTAAGAATTTGTGAAAGCTTAGTTGAAAGGTATTTCTTTAGTAGCTGCCATTTTTTTTCTTTTTGATTGAATTTTTTTGATCGTTCCAGTTTTTGTTGTTGTCTTTTCTTTTTATTTTCAAGTTACCCCTACTGGCTAGGTTCTATTCTTCTAGTGTTAGTAGCTAAGTATTGATTTTTCTCCTTAGTAACTCTTCTTCCCAATAAAAAGGAAATTCAACAAGGAAAAAAATAGAAAAAAAATAAAATTTTTCATTTTTAAAAATTGAATACTATTCTTATAGGTGTATAATAGAGTAATGATGTTTTTTTTTTTATTTTATTTTTTTCCATTTTTTCTGTGGCCGAATCTTCATTATAATAGAAGAAAGAATTACAGAGGAAAAAGATAAAGTGGTTACATACTAATCAGTTACCCCAAAACACAAAAAGATAAGTAACTTTAAAATAAAAACAAAAAGTAAATATTATAATTTCTAAATGTAAAAAGCCAATATGATCATAAAAAAAAAAAAAAAAGGAAAGAAATTACAACAATTAAATAAAGATCCCCTAGTGAACATACATGATCAATTATCAGATTATATTAAATTAACCAAAAGTATCATGGCTGTGATTTTTATAATTCTTAATTTAATATAGAATTGGTTTTTTTATAGATTTTTTACCAATTTCTTCTTATAATCCCTTTTTTAAATTTCGTTTTTTTCTCCTTTTCTTTTTTCCTTTTTTCTTTTCAATTTTTTACTTTTGCTTTTAAAACACACAAAAAAATTAGGTGTTTCTTTCTGTTGAATAACCGCGAACTATATGATTTTAGGTTCAATTATATTTGTGAAAATTTTGTGAAAATACATTTAAAGTGTAATTTACACTTAATTAATCATTGAAAATAATGGTATGATGTTTTATTTTCATTATTATTATTCGAGTAATTGAAAGCAAAGTAAATAAATTTTATTTTTTTATCTCTAATTAAAAAAATAGTTCTTTTCTTGAATTTTTCAGTTTTTATTCCGAAAATAGATTGATTTTTGAAATTGTTAGATTAAATTTTAGGTATTATTTGACTATCTTTAATTAGATGATTAATATCAAAATCAAATTTAAATAATATTTTTTGAATAATCTTACGAAATAACCTCTAGATAATATTAAATTGTGGCTATTTGATATTTTTTCAATAATTATTATATTGTATTTATATTTTGTTCTTTTCACTTGGTGAAATATAATATCTCTTGTTATTTGAAGGGATTTCGATAAAATTATTCAATCGCTTTTTCCTAATGGGTTATCTTTTAATATTAAATCGAAAGAAAAATAATATGGATAATTTTGAATTTCGAATCACATAGCACAAGTTGTTATTTACTTGTAATTAAGTTACTACAGTTAACAAAAAAAATAATTTTTTGAAATATTAAAAAAAAAAATTCTTTTTAGTTGTAATCTTGATGAGCAAATAGAGTTTCAAATTTTGAAAGATTAGTTTTGAAATTCACTAACTCAAGTAAAAAAATTGAAACTTTCAAGATTAAAATACATTTTCAAAGTTTTTTTTTAACTTCTCTCTCGTCCTCAAAAAAAGTTGATTTACATTAATAAAAACATCTTTAGAATTCCAATTTTGAAACAAAAAAAAAGTGATAACCTGTTATTAAAAACCCAGAAGGAAACTCCATTTTAAAAAATTCCTCTTTAAAATCCATTTTTGAAAATTAGAGACTTTTTCAAGTAACTAAATTGGTTATTAAAAATAAAAAATAAAGAATTAAAATTACACTATTAGTCTAAATTATATATATATATATATATATATATATATAAAGATCTTTGATCCAGAAATAAATAATATAATTTTGTATGAAAAATTGATTATTTTGACATTTTTTCTAAATTTAATTCACAAAAATACAATATATACATAATTAACATAAATTTTTTGCAAAAAAAAAAACTAAGTCATTATTTAAAATCTAAAAATTCTACTCGAAGTGAATATTTTTACTAAAATTTCCTTTCAGAAGTTTAAAGCCCTATTCACGGTATAAAAGCAAAAAATTTCGATTTTTTTTTTTTTACCATTTTTTTTCAATATCCTTTTTCAAAAAAAATCTTGAAAAGAAGGTTTCCTGAAATGCAAAAATGATTAATATTCAAACATAGCTAAATACTTTGTTCAAAACTAAGGTATTACCAAAAAAAAACGCGGCATTATTAGACCTTTTATAAAAAATCATCTCTGTTGGTGAATTTATTTGCTAATTTACAATAGTGAATAAAGTTTAATAATAATACGGATTGAATCAATAACTAAATTATTTTTTTTTAAAATATTTTCAATAAAATATTTCCAAAAAATATGAAAAAAAGTTAACTTAATTTCTAAAAAACATTGTTCAATAAATTTAAATAAAAAACTGTTAATAAGGAAAGGGTGAAAATGTTTTTTTAAACAAACAAAAGTATTTATATAGATTCAATTCTATTTGAAAATTGCTCGAGATTCGAAATATTATGAAAAAGATTTTTCAATCAAAAAAGAAAATAATGATACATCAATTTTCACCTTTAAAAAATATCAGATAAAATCAAGATATGAATATTTAATATCTTTTATTTCCGTAATACAATATAAAGAAACAAATTGAATTATTATCAAGAATCAATAAATGGTAGTTTTTATGATTTTTTATATTTAAAATCTTTGTTAAAGATTGAGTTTAATAAAGATATTTTAAAATAAATTTGTCCCACTTTTTTTGGAAATAGCTTATGAATTAAAGATATTCCAAAAAAGTTCATTTAAAAAAATGAAAAAAAATCAAAAAAAAAGCCCGATAATGTTTTAATATTGGCATTAGTGCTTGAAGCGTACTTTTTATATTTTAATGATTACCCATCTGAAAGAAACAATCCGAAAAATTTTAGAGTTGAAAAGGTAAAAATAAAAAATTAAAATTGATCAAGAAAAAAATTGGGAAATAAGAAAAATAAAAAGAAATTTGTAAAAAATAAAAAAAAATTAATTCTATTATTAAAACGAGAGCTCAAAAAATCACATCGATAATTCTATTGATAATTTTTTTTATCTTACATCTTTGATCACAGATTTTCATTTGTGAGTTATTTGTTTAATAATTTTCTTTTTTTTTTTCTTTTTGATCTCTTTTGCCTTAACCCTGGATATTTTTTGTCTTTGCTTTTTCAATTTTATTTTCAAGTTACTCATATTGTGGTTTTAAAGTATATCAACACTAACAAGTACACACTTGATTCTTTTTTCTTTATAACAATTTTTCCCAATCTACAAAAAAACAGCTTAAGAAATAATTGAGAACAATTTAAAAAATCCAACGATTTTCAATTTCTCTTAATATCCCTTATCACCCCAAACAACCTAAAAACATTTCAAACAAAAATTTTAATTTGAAATGTTATTAAAGGATAATAATGTATAAATTAATAAACAATTATCTTAGAAAGATAATTTTATAATTAAAAATAGTATAGGTACTTAAAATAAAAAAATATATTGAAAAAAAATTTTCAACATTAGGAATTTTTTTTTTGGTTATTGTGATTTTATTATTTTTCCAAATTTTGTCAAAATAAATTTTTTTTTTTTTTTTTGAAAAGTTTGTCTAGACATCAAAAACCTCTTATTTTTTAACATTCAAAACACATCATACTTTACTGGAAATTTTTCTGGGGCCCTTTACACCCCAAAATTTCCTAAAATACTTGATTAAATAATTTATTCATTATAAAAGTTATTATAACATCACATAGAAAATTTGTTTTATCTTCAGATTACTATTCAATATCAATATCTATATTAGATTCTAAATAATTTAAAAATAAAAAAAAATATAAATTAAATTTGAAAAAATAATCAAATTTTTTTTCATTGCAAAATTTTACAATTTTTTCAACAAGATTTTTTTTCAATTTTAAATGATTTGGCCAATAGTTCGAGTCAGATTAATAATTGATTTTTTTTTTTTATTTTTTACAATTTTTTAATTTTTGACTTTTTAAAATCTAGACATAAAACAAACAATATTGTTGAATTAGAGATCATATATCAGAACTTATTTAACAAGATCTGGATTAATTTATTAAGGAAAAATCCAAATATCGCAAATATATTATTCAAATTTTTACCAATAACAAAATGCAATAAAAAAATTTGGTTTCGAAGATTATTTTATTATATTGGAATAATATTTAAGAGTTATTTTTTATTTTTTTTTAAATTTAGGTATAAATATTTTATCGATTAAAAAGTAATTTATATTTGTTTTATTCCAATTTAATAAATTGAAATTATTTTACAATTTTTTTTTTTTTTTTGATTTTCAATTATTATCTATTGCTTAAATAAAAGTTTTAGAAAATTAATCATATTAAAAATTTAATTTTGGCCTAAAGAAATAAATTTCATTTTTCTCTTAATTGGATATTTATTGAAATTTTTTCTAAAAAACAAATTAAATTTTAAAGTAATTTATTTTTTTATTTATTTTTTTATCATAAAATTAGCAAAATTGTTTGATGGCTATTATTAATAAATTAATGTATTGAGATTTGAATTACTATTAATTTTATAAAATTACTGATTTAAAAAATTAAAATAAAAATAAAAATCTTTAAAAAAAAGGTAGAAATGAATAATAATTATTTTTTTTTTCAATTTCAAAAAAAAAATCAATAGCTTAACTACTTTATCTTTGAACTATTTTGACTTTTTATTATAATTAAAATCTGGATTAAAGACAAATAAGTAAATTAATATATTAGTTGATCAATATCATTTTAAATCTAATTTAAAAAACTTGATGAAATTTAGGCAAATCCGAGGTTTTAAGGGATATATATTCAAAACAAGAAAAAACCTTTTCAAATGACCAAATTGTATTTTCCCAAAATGATTTTGATTCTAGTGTTTTTACAAACTTAAAATTTTAGTGGGGTATTTATACCTTAAATATCCAAGTTTGAAAAAGTATATTTTTATTGAAAAAAAAATTCGACCAATCATTCATTGATCGCTATCGCAAAAATAATAAGAAATGTAAGGAAAATTATTTCTAAAAGGTAATAAATGTGTGTTAATCTTAAATTGAAAAAAATTCGGAAACTTTTAACTCACTTTTATATCTCCTTGTTGTAAACAAACAAATTAATTTCATTTATTAACAATTAAATTTATATTTTATTTCATTTTATTTCTTGGATGACAGAAAGACTTTTTTATTGCTACAAATGTCAACAACTAATGACACCCACAAATAATTTGAACTGTTCTTTATGTAATTCTGAGTTTATTGAAGAATTACATGAAGAAGAAGAACAAGAAAACAACCTGAACAACAATAACTATAATCAGAATAATAGCCAGAATCGTTTCTCGAGAGGTATTGGTATTATAAGAATTACACAATCAAGTTCGATTCCAATACATAGTTTATTTCATCCACACACTCTTTTTCCTGATATGATCTCAATGATTAATGGGGCTAGAACAAATAATCAACAAGGATCATTTTTTGGTAATGGTTTTGTTAATTCAAATCTCCCAGATCAATTTCAGAACCTTTTTAATCGTGGAAATTTTGGATCCAATAACATTGATGATATAATTTCCCAATTAATTGATAACAACAAATACGGATCACCACCTACTGATGGTGATGTGCTTTCAAATCTTGAACGTATAAAGGCAGATCAGGAATTTGTTGATAAAAAAGAAACCTGCCCAATCTGTTTTGATGAATACCGACTTGAAGACAAGATCATTAAACTTCTTTGTAACCATAAATTCCATGAAGCTTGTTGTACAACTTGGCTAAAAGAGGTAAATAGTTTTTAATTAACAATCCCTTCCAATACCTAATTTCTTTTTTGCAGAAGTTTTTATAAAGTCTGTAACAAAAATTTTTACAAGTGTTTGTCAAACGGTATTTGGTTTACTCGATCAGCAATTTGAATTACAAATTTTAAAACTTTTTGTTTTTCACTTTTTAAAAAACTCTGTAGGCTGACACAGTCAGAATCCACATGGCTGAAAAAAAACTGGAGTTTATTCTTTTTGATCAATTGAAAATATTAGTTAAAAATTCAAAAATACATTACTATTTTTGTGGTAAATATTTTAACTGTTAAGTAGCCATTCACCATTCTAAATGGGTTATTATTTAAATATTCTTATTCTTTCATTTTTAACCCTTTGGTTAATAATTATCTCTACAAAATCCCAAATCTTGAAAACTACTATTATTTTCCAATTATTAAATTAAAAATTTTTATTTCAAATTCTCAAATATTTTTATAATTTTTTGTTCAGTCCAAAGATCTTTCCAAAACCAATAAGAAATGATTTTTTTAAGAGATTTAATTCAACTTCCTTATTGGGGTTTGAAATAAAATTTTAAATAGTGTAACCTCTTTGAATTGCTAAAATGAAAATTTTTAATTTATTTTATCTCTCCTTTCGGAATAATTGAAATAAAATTTTAATTCTCAGTATGAATTTAAAAGTACTGTATTTTCCAATTGAATAAATGAAATTTTTTCAATCAAGTTCCCCAAAATTATTACAGTAAATTATTTGTTGAAAAAACCCAAGATCTTGTAAAAAAATGAATTCGAGCTAACCATCACAACTAATACGGTTTTTCTTTTGTGTTATTTACAAATTATAAAAAAATAAATTGTCTCTCAAAGTTTTAAAAATAAAGAGATGCATCTTAAAAAAACAAGATTTTCATAAACAATGATCTTGTGAAGATCTTAGTTTTATTCGAAGATTAATCCAAGCAGTGGATAAATATTTGAATCTAAAATAAAAATATTGTAATCTTAATTGGAAAATGACAGTAATTGGCAAAATGACTAAAAATGAAAATCTACTTTATAGTGATTAACCTTAAACAAATTTATGAATGAATGAAAAGACATCCATTGTGATTATTACATTATTTTTTAATATATTAAAATAAGTATTTTATTATATTTAGAGGATCTTTATTTTATTTTCCTTATAAATTTAAAATAAATTTAAAATACTTTTTAATTCCATTTTTTTTGTATCAAATCGGATAACCTGTAATTCCAAAATAGTCCTTGTGAAGAATGGTTTTGAAGATTCACTTATTTAGACAAATTCACTTAAAATCTAAACCAATAAAAATACTTTATTCAAAACTGAGTAAAAAAATTTCAAAAATGGAAAATGAAATAATAATTTAAAAATTATCTTTTTGAATCTATCAGTAATTTTTTTACCTTATTAATCAAATTGTTTAACCACTCAAACTGAATTTTAAAAAATGAGATAGACCAAATAAAGTTTGTATTAATTCATTTTTTGAATTAGAATGCCATCTGTGTAAATCCTAAAGCACATCAAGACATAAAAAAAAAATTATTCAAATTTTGATTATTAATGTTGTACAAGATATTTATGTAAATTTTTTTTTAAAAAAAGATAATTCACAAGCTAATAAATTTCCAGATTTATGTTCATTTTTATAAAATTAAAAGTACTTATTAAAAGGTGAAGGGAAAAAGCTCAAAAAGAATTAACCCAAAAAAAAAAATAATAATAATTTCAAAACAAATACAACAAAACATTGAGGACGACCTAAATCTTTTTGTTTTCACTTTTTTACAATTAATATCAAAATAATTGTTTAGTAAAAATCATTCATTTAAACTTTATAAATATATATATATTATGAGATTTCCTGCCGAGAGTAAAAAATAATTAAATAATTATCAAAAAGAAAATTTTATTTTTAAAAAGAAATTATATCAATTCATAACTCAAACTATTCTGATTTAAGAAAGTTATTTTTTTTTCATTTATCCACCTTTGAAACATAATTTTTTTTACAGACAGATTTTTTTTTTTTGACAGATAATTAAAAAATAATATTTTTGAAAAAAACGTCTATGTATTAATTTTAAACTATAATAGTTTTTTTTTATTTTCATTGGTTAATAATCGTGAAATCTATGATTTTAGCTTAAATTTCTGAAAGAAAATTTAAGTATAAGGACAACTAGAGTGTAATTTACACTTCTTCAATAAAAAAATAATAATAATAATAATAATAATATTTTTTGATCTTTTGATTTTTTTTTTACACTTCAATTACTATTCCAAAAAATCCTTTAAAAATTTACAATTTTATCTAATTAAAGTTGAATTTCCAATTGACGTAAAAATAATCGATGAAGTTAAAGATTTTTTTGCCATAATTTGAGAGCGAAATTCTATTTAAAAAAAAAAATTTAAATTAATTTGTATAGAGAAAAATCAATATGGATAGTATCGGTTCATTTTTTATAAAACTGGTTTATCTTGTTTATGATGAATAGTTATGGACTCGTTTATCCCCATTTATTTTTTTCAAGAAGATAAAAAATGAAGATAAAAAATTAAAAATAATTTCAATAAAGGAAAAATATAATAAATTGCTACTTTTAAAAATTGAAAATAGTAAAATTAATTTTTTGATTCAAATAATTACTTATCAAATACTAGTATATTAACTCAAATTATAATAAAAAAAATTCAAAAATAAATTTCAATTGAACTTACTTTGCTCTTTTGTTCAATAATTAAATTGATTCCATTAAAAAGAAAGAAAAAAGTACATTTGTTTTTTTTTTTTTGAAGTTTTTGTTTAGTTAGATTTTGAGTAGATTTTTTTTTATAATTTTGCACAATGAAACTACTAAAAAAGTTGATTTTCCTTTCTTTTATGGAAAAATATTTAATGGACTCATTACTAATTTCAAAATAAGAAATGAGAAATATCTCATTTAGATTTTCAAAAAAAATCGAGAAAAATAACTTTACAACTAAAAGTTTTATGAACTATTTGAATTTTTTTTTTATATAATATTTTGTATTCTACAGAATGTTTTTATCAATTATAATGGATTAAAGACAACTCTAAATATCAAATATTCTGAAAGGTTATCTAAACAAATGATTTTATAAAAAGGAGAGTTCAGGAACTAATTTTTAAAAGAAAGGATTTGACGATATCTTTTTTGAGTGACAATAAAGTTATATAAATTGCGAATATTCTTATCAAATCGCTATATTTTACTGAAAAAACGCGATATTCAATATTATCGCGATAATATAACAAATCGCGGATATTCAATAAAATTGTGATAAAATCCTGATAAATGTCAAAATATCGTTATCAAAATCAATCACGATATAATAGCTGATAGTTTTGGTTAATTCAACAATATTTTTCAAAAGCAAGATTTTTTTTGTTCGAAAACACAAGATCAGGTGAAATAAAAGTTATTCTTTGAAAAATCAACAAAAATTTCAACATAATTAAATCAATTATTATATCAAGATTTTTCATTGTATTTTATTTTCATTTGGTTAGTAGATCTATCGATCCATTTTTGGTTCAACAAATGTAATAACTCAAAGGACAAATAAATAGTTTCTCAGTCAATTTCTGGTGTTTTAAATTGTGTTGAATAAAAAAGTTTAAAAAACAACCAACATTTCAGTCTTTCTTTAAAAAATGTGTTTTTGGGTTAAAATCTTTTCTTTATTCTTTGAAAGCTGAAAGGAGTTGGATAACTTTTCAATTTTTTTTCACAAAAACCTAGCCATATTATAACCAATTATTAAGATTTTTTATACAATTCTTGTGTTATTCTTCTTTTTTATATCATATCTTTATATTGGGCAGAAAACACAACTAGACTTCTAAAGGTTGTTTTTGTTTCAATTGATCACCAATAAGAAGTAAAATTTCCGTTTGCTTCTTTTTTGTTATTTAACTTATGAATGAAATTACACTCATTTTTAAAAAAAAACAACTATTTTATACTCGAGAAAATTGTTGAAATGAATGATTATTTGTTTGATCATAAAATTCATTTGAGATTTTATGATTTCTTTTAAAAAAATGAAAATTCAAAGAAATAAAAAATTTTTTCACCTCTACACAAAATATCAGGGCTATAAAGCTTTATGTCTTCCAAAACTTTTAAACACTTGGAGACACTTTACAACAATTTCAAACCTTTTCTAACTTTTTGAAATGGAAAAAGTGTTCTAAAAGTAAAAAGATTGTGTAAGGCGATTTTCAAAAAAATAATTATTTTTAGGATTTTTATTTATTTGGATAATATAAATTTATAGCGATTTTATGTATTTTGTCTTGATAAAGTAGAACTAATCTCGATTTTTTAATATTGATGTTAATTTTACTCTAATATAGTGATAATATATTTTATCATCAGATCCTCAAAGAAAAAAATTACTATCAGAAAAATTATAATTTTAGTAAAATCTCGTTATGTATATATATATATGTGTGTGTCATGTATGTGTGGGAAATTCTTATTACTTAATAAACTATATTTATTCAAACATGTTTATTGGTTAATAGCATTCAACTTGTCCAATATGTAGAACAAGATTACGTTCAGTTGATAAGGATTTTGATATAAGGATTAAAAAAAAAGAAGAGATGGAAAAATTAGACAGAGAAAAAAAGAGAGAAAAAATGAAAACTAAACGAGAGAAAAAACTAAAGGAACAAGAAAAAATGGAAAAGAAAAAGGAAATTGATATTGAAAAGGAATTTGAAAATGAAAAGAAAAGGGAAAAGAAAAAGGAAAAGGGCAATGATAAAGAAAAGAGAAGATACCGTGATCAAAAAATGGATAAAGTGGGCGAAGAAATAAAGCAGAATCTGTTGGAAAGAAAAACAAGAGGAGAAAAGGAAATTAAAATAGAAAGGAAAAAGGAAAACAATAATAAACATCAACAAAACAAAAATAACTACAATGAAAACCAAGATCAAACAAATCAAGATCGAATAACTAATATTCAAATTAATAATAAGGAAAATCATAGAAAAAGAAATCACAACGAAGATCGAAATAGGAATAGGAATAGAAACAGAAATTATGAAAACATTAAAAATTCAATTAGATTTGAAGATATTGAAGGGGGGGAAGAAATAGCCTTTTTAGAAGATGTATTGAATGAAAATTTCTCAATTGAAAATCTTTTTAATTAAATGTCAAACATTAAAAAATAAATATTAAAAAATAATTTTTTAAAGGTTTATTCTTGTTTGAAATATTTTAGAAATATATATTGATATAAATAATATATGATAAGATAAATCATTGTTTATATATCTATTGATATTGATATATACACAATCCCAAAATTTATTGTATGTTGTATCAAATATTAATAGAAAAATCATGTAAATAGGCACAAAATACTATATTAATCTAATTTTAATAATTATCTTTAACATGGAAAGAAATAATAGATATAAATTTAATTCATTTCAATTATTTTTATATCTAAAAAAAAAAATAAAATTAAAAGTTTATAATTAATTTTAAAATAGATCTATATATATTTAATAAAAAAATTACCTAATATATAGAGAAAATAGTTACAAAATGTTTTTGGCTAAAAAAAAAACATTTACAATTCCAAAAAAAATGATTTCCATACTGAAAACAATAATAAAGAATATTTAGAACTTTAAGTTAAAATCGATTGATATGTTCATGAAGGTTTTTGAGATATAGATATTAAATACCATAATCGGGTTTCCTTGTATAAAGTATTATTACAAAGAAAATTACTTTTATTCTTAATTCACTTATTAAGATACAAAATATTTATCGAAGTGTTATTATATTAGAAAACATTTTAAAGTAATTATGAATTGTCATGAATGAAAAATATGAATACAATTCCAGATCATAAGATTTTTGCAGCTTATTATGGATTTGTTCCATACCTGAGATCTGAATTGGTAAAACCAAAAGAATATTATAAAATTGTACTTCTATTTGTTTGTTAAAATTCAAATAAAAATACAATTCACACAATACCAATTTGAAAAAATTTAAATTTAAAAAAATATATTCAAACCATTCTCCAATTTAATAAATTGAAATATCAAAACATAAAAATTCACCATATTTCTAAGACAAAATGTTAAATAATAAAAAAAAATCTATAGGATTGTAATTCCAAAAAAATCAAAAAAAAAAAAAAAAAGAGTTAAATAAGATTCTCATTACCAAAAAATTCAATTAAAAAAAAAGTTTCAAAGTAATTCTCAATTCAAAAAATCAAATTTTTAAAAAAAAACCACTTTTTTCTTTTTTTTAAATTTCCAAATTCGTTTAAATTGAATTTGAAACAATTTTTTTTTTTAAAGTATAAAATGAATTTTAATCAATTTCATTCAATTTGTGGTAAAATTTCTAACCTTCCATGTTTGATAAAATTAGGATTTTGAAACATTCTTGAGAAAATAATAACTTTTTTTTGAATAAAAAAAAAATGAAAAAAACAATATTCTTTATTACAAAAAGCGACAAAAATCGGCACTTCAAAACTAACATAGCTTTATTCAAAATATTTTTTGCAAGTATTTCAATTAAAAATTGAGTTTCGTTCTTTGGTGTTTTTTTACTAGATATTTCCTTTTTTTACCTTGTTTATTTTAAGGAACCGATCTATTTCACCTGTTGATTAGTTTTTAAGTGATATTAGTTTTTTAAAAAAAAATTCAAATAAAAAATTTATTTTCATGACATGAACATTTTTTAAATTTATTTGCTTATCAATTAAAATTTTATTTTGTTAAAAGCTAAGTTCTTTTAAAGAGAAAATTCCAATTAAAATTAGTTTATTCTTATCTCACATTTGATAGATTAATAATTTTTAATAGAAATTTTAACAAATATAATGATACTTTTTTTCCAAAAATGTGGGGAAAATTCATTTTAAAATATCTTTATTAAACACAATCACCATAAAACTATTTATATATATACAAAATCATCAACAACCCATTTATTCACCCTTTGTCATAATTCAATTTGTTTTTTACTATGTTAGTACTATATTACATAAATAAAAGATATTAAATTTTCTGATCTAGATTTTCTCTTATATTTTTTAAGATCGAAAAATGTTGTTTATTATTTTAATTTTGATCAAAAAAATCGTCTTCAGAAATTCTTTAATCACGACAAATTATCCAATAGAATTGAAAAACATATAAATACATTTGATTATTTAGAAAAATCATTTGTACCCTTTCCATATTTCAGGTTTTTTATTGAAATTGGATGTTCATTGTTTTGTACAAAAAAAATATGTTATTTTTTTTTTCATTTTTGTCAATTATTTCAAAGTACATATTTTGAAATAAATACCATGATCATTGATACAAACAGTATAAATGTTTAACTTAAAGTTGCTGTTTTCAATTAACAAATAGTTTCATTGGTAAAGATGCTTTTTTATGAAAGGTAAAAAAAAATTACCCACTTTTTTGGAAATAGCTTACATTTTTTTCTAATACTTTCTCCAAAATTTTTGATTATAGTATTTTTGTTTTTTGTATTTCTAATTTTTAATTTTTTTGTTTTGTAGATATTGTAAATGATAAATAATTGTTAAATTTTCAATTATTCCATGGTTCTAAGATAAATATTTTCCATATAATTTATTTTTTAGGGATTTTTTTTTGCAAAAATTAAATTTTGGTTGAGTTAAAAATTCCGAATTAGAGTTTATTTTGTCAAAGATTGAGTGTTAGAAAAAACTTTATCTGCGTGGAAAACGAATTTTGAAGTGACTAAATTCGTAGCTTCTAATTCAAAGAATGAATAAACACATCCATGAGAAGTATTTTGAACTCAATTTACTTTTCTAAAAAATTTAGAATTTTGGGATTTATGGTGGATGAAATTGAAAAAAATAAAGAATAAAAAAAAAAAAAAATGATTTAAAAATAGATAAGAAAAAAGGAGAGTTTATTGGAATTGAAATAAATTTGTATGACTAGAGATTATCTAAAATCATTTGGATTTGAGATCTTTTTACCTTACAGTATGCAAAGTCAGATTGAACAAGAAATATTCTATTATAATGTCATCAATTTCTTTAATATTCATATTCCTCAGCAATTCATCTGTATCTTCATTATTGATAATATTAAAATCAAAATCATTGATTTTTTTGAGTTTCGTTTTCCTGTGTCTTCTAGTTTTTTTAGCATCTTTTGAATATCACATCTGAAGTGATAGACATCATCAATTTTTTTTTTTTTTCTATAAAAATATGGGAATGTTTTTGAAAATCAACTCTTCCCTTTTCCGTTTGTATTTATATTTAATCAAACCATTTGCGGAAGATTTTAGTTTGATTAGAGTTGTTGATGATTTCCATTTTAGGTATATCTGTTTTTCATTGAAAGTTCTCTGGAAATTAGACTGGTTTTAAGGAATTTTTTCAATTCCCAGTTTTCTTTTTATTGTGAGGATTCTATTTTTTTTTCTTGTATTGATTTTGATGTGGAACTCATCGATTTTTTCCTTGGTCTCTTCTTTTCCCATGCCTTCCGACTCAATATTCTCTATTCCATCCATTTTTAACTATTCTATTAGATTGCTCAAGTCTGTGGATTTTAGTTTATTTGATGAAATTAGCTTTCCTTCTTAAATTTTTGATTGGGGTTTATTTCATTAATTTCTCTCTTAATTTTTCATTGTCTTCTGTAATTTGCTCTAATCTTTTCTGTGCTTCAATTATTCTGATCACAAGTTGTCTGGGCTGTGAAGTGTTTCTTGATGATTGGTGGTTGATCTGTAAAATGCCTTCCATTTGCGATACAGCCTTTTTAATTTTTGAACTTTCTTTTCTTGAATTGTCAAGTGCCTTCGCAAAACGCTTTTGTTTGATTGAAAGGATTTTCCTAAACTTTGCAACTTTTACTCGAAGTTGTCGAATTTTTTGTAATACCTTTTGTTTTTTCTCTATTTTGGATTTCAATATTTGAAGTTCGTTTGTTAATTTTTGATTCCTTTCACTTTGAGATTTATGTTTCATGACCATCGTATTTGTTTCATGTTTTAAAACTTCGATTTGGTGTAGTTTTGATCCTATTTGATCCATTTTGTCTGTGATTTGCTTTAAAGACTGCGCCATCTCTTTGTTATCATTTTGTCTTGTCACAATTTGTTCTATCAATCTTTTAATTTCATTCAACCTTAAAGTTTTTGTGTTTTCCAAAGATCTAATATCCAATTCCAATTGTGCTAAAAATGCTAATCTTTTGTCTAACTTTCTTGCCAGATTAGTTTGGAATCCTTTTTTTTGTTTTGTTGATCTTTCTTCGACAACCCTTTGTTCCTCTTGTTCTTCTTCTTGCTGTTGTTGAGACTTGTTTTCTGGGAGTTGAAGATTTTTTTTTTTTTTTTTTTTTTTTTTTTTTCTTTTTCGTTCTTACTGTTCAACTCTCCGTAACTTTCTTCATTGGTAAAATAATCATCCTCTTCATCGTGTTCATAATCTTCATCCTCACTATCGTGAGTACTTGTTTCTTTGTGGGTGCTACTAAATCCTCCCTGGCTGGTTTCCCGAGTGCTGCTATTCATGTTTAAAGTTTCACTTTTTTGTAATTCAATTAAATTGAGCGACAATTTTTGAACTAAATTGTCCCTTTCAGAGACAATCTCAGAGATTTGCCCTTCTAAATCTTCAATTTCATCATTTTGATCTTCTATTTTGTTTTCAATACCTTGGTTCGAAATTCGTTTTTGTAAAATTGCATTTTTTAAGAGATCCCACAGATCGGTTTTTTTTAGAAATTTCTTTTTATTTTTAATGTTATCTTTTGGAGAGATTATGTTTTTTAACTGTTCATTTTGTTTGATCACTTGTAGAATTTTCACTTCAAGGTTATTCCTCTTAAAATTTGGAAATTGGTTTGTCATAATGAAAAGTAAAAAAAATGAATTTCTTTGTGAAACTTTTTTGTACCTCTAAAGAAGAAATTAACTTTGTAAGACAAAGCTTCAAGTTCTGAGTTTTGTTTCTTTTTTCTAGAAGAATTAAACACTGAGTAACTGATCAAATAAAATGGGCAATAATAAATTAGTAAACATAATTCAACCATTTTTAAAAAGTGAGTATTATTTTTAAGAGATTTCCAGAATGAAAATTTTTTTTAAAAAAGAGAAAACTTGAAAAAGGTATTAAAAATACCCTTACATTTTTTAAGCGGTTGTATTGTTCCCTTCAGGTTCTTTTATGAAAAAAAGACAATTTAAAAATCAAAGATTATTTAAATAATTTTTTTCAAAAAAATAGTCAATTTTAAGATAATAATTTTATCAACATTAAGGACTACCTCTGCAATTGATCAATTTGTCTCAACACCAATTGATCCAGTCTTACTAAAAACACAAAGTTGTGATCCAGAAAATATTCCCCAATTAGGATCAAAAAATCATTTTTTGTAATTTTTTTTATGAAAAATGAAAAAGAAATTTTGAGATACATACTCTCGAACACCCTTATTAAGGTTGGTAAAAATGAAAAAGAAAAACACACAACGATTTCCTTATATAAAAATGAAAGTTATTTCAAACATTCTCAATAAACAACTTTAACTTTTAAAAATCACAACACTCCCACAAAACTGAAAATATTTCCTTTTCTCAGAAATATACCAATTTTTAACTCTCTTTAACTCATTGGGATTCAACAAACCAAAAAAAGAAGACTAAAAGGAAATAAAACAAAAACATAAATAAAAACAAGTAAAATAATTCAAAAATTTTGGTTTGTAAGAAAAAATTGAGTATAATAGTGATAAACAATTTTTTTTTAATTGAACAATTTCGTGTTCTCCCTTTCCTTTTTTTTCTTCTTTTTTCCCACCTCTTTCCAAATTTTGTAATTCCAATTCTTTCATCGTTTTCTCCTCGGCCATCAAGTAAACCTGCATTTCTTCAGCGTTGTATGATGGCTGATGACAAAGGTTAGTGTCTTTTACCACCTCTTCTTCTTCCTCATCAATGTAGTCCTCGTCAGAGTCTGTTTTTTCATCTGACTCTGAGTCTTCTTCAAAATTGGAAACTTGGATCCTTTCATACAAAGTTTTTATGATCGTGTTTCCAGATGCATTCCATTTTCTCCACAATTGAATGCAATTTCGGCATAAGTGGTTTTGGCTTTGGGTTTGACTCTTTTTTCTTTTTCTTTGGTTCTTTTGTTTACTTTGGTTCTTTTGTTTGTGTGGGTTCTTGTTACTCTTCCTTGATTTGGTTTCCTCTCCATGACTTTGATGGCAGTACTTGCCAGAATTGCATTTTGAACAGAATTGTCCATGCCAAGCGCAAAAAATATTATTTTTTACGTACTTCTTCGCCAATGTTTTTTTTTGTTTGGATCGTTTCAGTTAAAACCCAATTTTTTGAATCAATGAAAAGTGGGTTGACGTTGTGTGGGAAAGGTTTGGTGGTTCTTTGCATTTGAAGGATCTTTGAAAAATTAAGTTTGCAAAAATTAGTCAGTTTTTTTTATTTAAAAAAAAAAATATTCTTTGTAAGTTGAGAAAAAATGTTCAATCAATTTTGGGAATTGGGGAATTTAGGGGATTCAATGCATTACCAAACCAATTATCGTGGCATCTTATCAAAATAAAGTCTTTTTTCAAAAAGAGCAGAGTATGATCATACAAATTTGCCAATTTTCTCCATTTTGACCTTTTAGGTGAAAGTAGCAAACCTTCTCATCTTATCTCAGAATCCAAAAACGCATGTGAGAAACACCCAAACAATGTCACTAGGTTTGCCACTTTCACCTAAAAAGAAATTTTCTCAAAAAGCGGTTTTTTCGCAACCTTCTTTGTCATTTTGAGATACGAGGAGATTAAAATTTGTGTTTAAAAATGCAATTTTTTTCTTCTTAGATCTCGATGAAGAAATAATTGTGAGACTTACCTAACTCTCAGAATCCTCTTTTTTCACACAAGCCCCCAATTTTCAATACCAGACGTAGTTCTTAAAAAAAGTTTCAAAATATTAGAAAAATTATACATATATTCAATTTTTAATTTAATTATTCTGAAAAAAGTCAAGGGGTGTACCTCCAAAAGTGGTTTGGCCGAAGTTCTATTAATGAATAAATTAAATTATAGAAAATATTTTTACATGAATGAAAAAAAATCTCCTGCTTTATTATGAGTCCTGGACTTTATGCTCTAGATGTGTGTATTTTTTTATCACCGATTGGTTAACAAGTGGGGTATAGTATTTATGTTTATTTAGGTTACAATTTGATGGAAATCCAATTTTTTGAAAACCAAATAATCCCATTCAAAAAAATAATTATTTCTTGGTTGTATTTAAAATATTTGATACAATTAATTCTTCTTCACTTAGTTTTATTTTTAATTCTTAATCAATAAACTCTAATTCTGAAAAAGTTTTTAGAAAAACAAATTTTTTGGAATTTCTAATGATTATTAAAAATTTAGTATAATTACAATTTTTAGTTCATTCAGATTCTGTTGAAGGAGTTATTTTTTAAAAAAAGTTATTCAATAAAAATAAAAAAAAAACAAAAAAATGATTACAGAGAAAATAAAATTAGTTCAAAGATTAAACAAAAAATCAAGAAATAAATAATTTCTGTTTATTTTTTCTTGATCAATTTTATATTTTTTTTAGATTTTCATTTTTGTATTAGTATAACAAATATAATTTACTTGGATATATTCCACTCGACTTTTTATTACAATAGTTTTTTATTTTAGTAAAAGAAATAATTTTAAAGATTCAATTTAGAAGGTACTCAAATACTCAAAAAGAATTAATTTAGCTTTTAAATTAATAATAATTTTCAATAATTAACAATCGAGTACTAAAATATCAAAAGAGAGAACTATAGTCAAGTTAAATCATTAAATATCTTAAAAAACAAAGACTAAAGGTTGGGTTTTTATAAAAATAGTTATTTTTCACTTTTTGGTGTGTTGTAATTATTGAAAAGGGGTTTAGAACAAAAATGCTAATTTCAACTAAGCCAAATTTCAAAATTAAGGGCAAATTTTTTTTTTATTATTTTTTTCTTTTTTCATTTGTCTTTCAAAAAATAAAATGATTATACAACATTTTTATTTATCAATCCATATTTACTATTTTCTGTAAAAAATTTCGTAAAATACCTTATTAATCAAAAAAAAACACAATTAAACTAATTTTTTTCTGATGAAAAATCTACCCCTATTTTTGAAATTAAGCTTAGATCAATATTAAAAGGAATTAATTCCAACTATATTTATTTTATTAATTTATTTTTGAAGAGAGACAATTATTTTTCTCCTATGTGCCGTTATGTTTTTTTTTTTTAATTTAAGAAATAAAAAAGAAATTTCTGCAATTTTCTTTTTATTTCTCAAATTAAAAAAAAAAAAAACAATGTTAGTTTTTCCAGAATCTAAAAGAATTGAGTAAAATATTCATGTTTTCTCTATTCTTCGAATTCTGGAAAAGTTTTATTAACTTTTCTTGAGTTTTCACTAAATTTGTAAAATCGATATATTAAAAAAAATAAAATAAAAAACCTCAAGAAGTCCTTGACACTTTAAGATACTCTACAGCACTCACCTAATTTCTAAACTTTTTTTTAGATATTTTGTTAAAGAATCACAAATTTTATTATCACTTACTAATGAAATTATAAATTATGAATTCTTTTTATTAATAATATCAGAGATATTATTAATTTTTTTTATTATTTTTATAAAATTCAGATATCCAGATTTTTCGATTTATTTTATAGGCCGGACAGTCCCATAAAAAATGATCGAAGTTTTCAATGATATCAATATTGAACTTTTCTTTATATAAATTACAATTTTTATTTTTATTTTTGCTTGTTACATAAATGAACCTATTCACATAATTAGTAAAATTTCTAAATTTTAGAATTGTTTTTGGGGCTTTCCAGTTTAAATATTTTTTGTCGTTAGGTTTTCCAGAATTTAAAAGACTTGGGTAAAATCTTCCATTTTTCTCTATTCTTTAGAATTCTGGAAAACCATTGTTATCTTTTTTTTAATTTGAGAAATAAAAAATAAAATTTAAGAAATTTTCTTTTTATTTCTAAAATTAAAAAAAAGCGCGGTTAGGTTTTCTTGAGTTTTCTGTTTATTTGTAAAATCAAGAGATTTTTAAGATAAAACAGAAAACCTCAAGAAAACCTTGGAACTTGACGGCACTTGATGAACGACTGTTTGAAATTGTAATTTTGTTGTTTTATAATTTTCAGATATTGTTGAACTTTCCAACTAGTTGAATTTTCCATTTTGATTAATCAAAAAACTTTTAATTCTAAATCTAATAATTTTAATTCCTCAGTATAATAATTCATATTTTCATTTCCCAGTGTTAGAAAATTTAGTAACTGTATTTAATTTTTTTAAATTTAAGAAATATAATTTTTCAATCAATCGATGTTTTCTTCCGTATACTTTTAATCTCGTGAGATCAATTTTTGCTTGACTTTTATAAATTAATGGTGGTGATTGAATATTCATTTGTAAGAAATTAGTTACTAATTTATTGATAAATCTATCAATTCTTTCAAAATCACTTTATGTCAAGTCAAATATTTCGAGAGCATAATAAAGTTGACTTAAAATAAGAACTTGCAAAGAAGTTATTTTTACTCCATTATTGAGTTTATTTTGTTGAAACAATCGATTAAGTGTTTCCAAGGATGTACTTTTCTACTCTTATGAAAATTTATTCAAGATGTGTGTTTTTTTCTACCCAAATTCCAAGATCAAAAAATATCTTTTAATTCTTTTTTTATATTTAGTTTTTTTATTATTATGTGGATTCATCCCGAATCTTTTTATTATTTCAAAAATCAATTCTAAATTAATCTTTAGACAGATTAAAGACCCCTTCATAATGAGAATAGTATCATCTGCATACATTTGAACATGAACAGCTAATTTCAGCTATATTTGTTATCGAAACAAATGAAAAAGAAAATTGAAGCAAAAAACAAAATAAAAAAATGTTCAATAAATTCTCAAAAATTTATTATAAGGTTTAGAACAAAAAATAAAAAAATATGAAAGTTTATAAAAAAAAATAAAAAGATTTTAAATCAAAAATAAGAATAAAAAATAAAAAGAAAAAGAAAACGGAAAAAAAAAAAAAAATGATTTCATAAATCTTAATTATTTGAATTAGTTTTTACAAACAAAATTCTTTAAATGAGACATAAAGACTTCAAAGCTAACATCGTCTGTCAGCCCTTCGTTTTCGTTCTCGTTATCTGTTTGTAAATTTGAGAATTGCTGTACCTTTTCATTGGATCTGGTATATCTTTTGGAAGGGTTTACTCTGGATTGCAACAATCTGGCTTGGCTTGTGCCTTGGTTACATTGTACGAATCTAGGGTACGGGAATCTGTCTTTTATTAAATTCTGCGCGTCTCTGATTGGCATTTGTATTAAAGTTTTAAAATCCTTATATTCCTCTTGGTCTTGGTAGCCCAGTTTCACCCATTTAGCGATCTGCTTTCCTCTCCAAACCAAGACGACGAAGAAGGTGTCCAATAGCAATATACAGTCTTTTTTGACGGAAGAGGAATCTAACAAGACGGGTTTTGGGACGTCTGTCATCGAATATTGGAATAGCATTGGCTGGAACATTAAAATGGAATTTTGAACGTTTTCTTGGAATAGGCAGTGCTTGTGGAAAGATGTTTCGTCGGGGCTGTATCCGAATATTTTTAAAAAGGGGCTTCTTCTTAAATTGAACATGAACTGCGGGTATAGAGAAAAGTTTTGTTCCAATTGGAATGTTCTTGGTTGGTTTTTGGCATAGGTACCAAACTTTGTTGAAAAGGTAATTAAGTTTTTGTCGAGCCAACGGATAATGTTTTTTGGGTTTTCTGATTCTGTTTTGTTCATTGACTTTCGAGCAACTAACACTGATGCTGCTTCTTGATCAAAACCATATTTGATTGTTTGGAATTGAGTTTTTGTCGATACAATTCTATGTGCAGTTGTTGTTACTCTAACTCTCCAATTCCCCTCATGGTGTTGATATAATGTCAAATATTGTATTAATCCAATTTCTTGTTGTTGTTGCTGCTGCTGCCGCTGCTGTTGCTGTTGCTGTTGCTGTTGGTTTTTATTACTTTCGTTTTGATCTTGGTTTGGCTTTTTTTGAACAAGATCAAATTGGAAAGCAAAGGTTTGATTGTTTGTTACTGTTGCAATTCTTAACTGTGAAGATTTTTGCATTAAATTTTTATATACACTTGTTTCCGATAGGGAAATGGATGTTTTTTTTTTTTTCTGTGGGATAGCGGATGAGCAATTGCCCAGGCAGCCGATATACTGAAGGTTTTTGCTTGTCTTTACTTGGATCCTGGCATCAAAATGGTAAGAATTCGGTTGGAATAAATTGTTAAATGATTTTTTAAAGTTTTCATGTTTATAACTCTCGCAAACGCAGACACACCCGCCTGTTAATCGGGGGCAGCTTATCATTTCAAAGAGTCCAATTTGATCAAAGGCAACAGAAAAGATGTCGATCGAATGGCTATTTTGCGATGCCCTTTCTGCAATCTCATGGTAAAACTTTTTGGCTGGGATCGTGTACTTGGCGTTCCCCTTAAGCAGATCATGGTGCGATCGAATTGCCTGAGTTCGTTCAAAGCCGACAACAGATCCTGGGCCAACGGTGCCTGCTCCTGATAATAGCGCAATGATCCTTCCTGCCCCGGTCCGGGACGACAAGATCGATTCTGCGACATGGATTGCATTACCAACAGCCCTATCTGGTCTTTGCCCCCTGATTACGGGCCACGACGAGGGCCTGAGTTGCTCAATTAATGTCGAGAGCACAAATTCGCAATCGGACGCCTTTTGCAAAATCCTGTGGATGGTTGACACAGGGTGTGAGTTGCTTTTGTTGTTGGTAAGATCTTCCCTTTCAAGGACAATGGGCATTTTGGGTAATTCAAGCATCTCCTTGACCGATTCTGTGGAATGCCTTTTGTCTCCCCTGATGATGTAGCTCTTGGGTAACTGTGAAAAGGTTAATTCGTGGACCCTCACATGTTTGCCGAATGTGATTAGCCCAACAACCGCGTTTTCGGGTAAGAGGGTGATCGCCTCCAGCAGGGATTCCTTCACTAACTCGAATTCGTCCGAGTCAGTACAGAGATCTAAGACAAACAGATAGCATACGCCCGGTGGTGGTGCCCTGGAGAGCTTGTATTCTAATGTGGTGTATGTCTGGATTAACTCCGCAGGAAGGTTTGTTGAGGTTATCGAATGGTAGCCCTGTGGTAAGGAATTTCGTTGATGACAAAACGGACAGATCCAGGTCTTGTTTTGATAATTGACTTGGCAATATGGATTAAGAATGCTTTTACACCCATTACATGACACAGGGTTGTAATTCACCTTTTGAAAGTTTGTTTTTTGTTTTTTATTTATTTATTTTGTTTGCGATTTCAAAATGGGAAAGTAATAAAACAACAAAAATTAAAACAAAAAAAAAAAAAAAAAAAAAAAAAAAAAAAAATTGTTTTTGAAAAAGAAAAAAATTTGGTTGAGATTTTAAGTCGATACAAAAGAAAGGTGTCTATTGAACAAAGGAAAGATTCAAAAAAAAGTAAAGAAAAATTGTTTGTGATTTTTACTGTTAATAAGTCTTGTGTTTGTTTAAGTGGTGTATAAAGTGAACCTAATGGCACAACAAGTTGATCTAATTCAAGTTTTGAAGATGGAAAGACATTCCAAGAATAACGAACCCCATTTTTGTCTTCGTTTTCATAAAAATCCATTTCAAACAATCAATAATTAATAATTTGTATCAATAGAAAATAGAAAAAAATGAAAAAAGAAAAGTACTGATTTTCATCAGGAAACCAGAAAGACTATTAAGGCTTTTGTGACAGAAAACAAACACTGGTTTTGTGGTTACAATTGTGTTTATTAAATACTTGTGGACTTATTAAAAGAAAAAAGAACAGAAATATTTGATGAAATTAGCTAAAGATTTTTTGAAATGTTTTGATTGAAATTTTGAAAAATTTCTTGACTCATCAGAAAAGAAAAACATAATTTATAAAATTATAAAGAGTTTTAATTTTGAGGATATGAAACAAAGCTAAACATTTCAAAAAAAAAGTAAAATAGGAAAAAAAGTTCAACAACATTTTGAATTGGGAATCACTTTATAGAACTTGGGAATGAAAAATATAAGTTCACTAAAAAACAAAAAAAATGATTAAAGACAAAAATGGATGTTTAAGTACAACACAATTTTTTTTAATAGTACCATTTGTTTATATTTTTGTGTTAGATTGATTGATTTTCAATAAATTTTATCGAAAAATATAACTATTTCTGAGATCTCAAAAATAATTAACCTGATTTTGAGAAGTGATGTTTTAAATTGTTTTTATTGATTTGTTTGATAATACGATTTGTTGTAAAATAAAGGAAATAAAATTTTCATTCAGCTTTTCAGAAATTGATTTTATCAAATCATTGAATATTTCGAATTTGAAAAGAGAATTAAATTAATCATTTATATATTTAGAATTGGGAGAACTTTGATGTTTTATATTAATTCTTAAAACGTTTTTAGTTTTTTTTTGGAAGGCTGAATGAAAATATTGAGCTTTTTATTTTGTTATTAACAGTAGTGTCATGAACTAATCTTTGTGTTTAATTTTAATTTTTCTTTCAATTGATTGATCTTTTTTAATTTTTTGAAATTTTTCTTATGAAAAACCATATTGGGCATTTTTTTTCTGTTTTACATTTTTTTTAAATAGTAAAAGTTCTTAAAATCTTTGAAATAATTAATAAGTACACTTTTTGATTATCAATGGTAAAATATATCTTCAATTTCATGAAATGCCTCTACTTTTAAATATTTTTTGTTTTATCAAATAGAGTAAAATTTCAAGAAATATTTAAAGGTGTTTGATATTCACATGGCTTGTATTATGTAAAGTTTTAGATTTGGCTGTACCTCGGAATTTCTTTAAAAATTGTCTAAAGAGGGGAAACATTGATATTTGAAAGGTTTAATCCTTTTTTAGGAATCTATAATTTAAATCAGTTTTTCCCCTAAATGTATCAATTTAACATTTAATTTTGAGACTTTCTAATTTCAATTGGGAAGAAAAGGGTAAAAGAAATTATTTGAAAAAATATCATTGCAAAATAAAAAATTAAATTTAATTTATTTTTATTTTTTATTTATTTTTGGTTCTTTGAATTTGGGTTAGGACATGATCTTTAAAAATAAATATCATTTTTATTTTATTTTTTCTTTAAGAAAGTAACATTTTGAAGTGTGAATTGATTAAAATAAAAAGTTAAAATTTTGATTTGTTGTATAGTTCATAGAATACAAAAATTATACACTTTCAGTTATATTAATATATATATAGAGTAGTGAAAAAAATACCGGACATGAAAAAAATCCCGGACAAGATTTTTAATTGTGAATATTAGTAAAATTATTGTGTAATTTCATTTATTTACAATCAAATTCCTTTTTTTAAGAATCGAACTTTTTCAATTATAACTCCCCCACTTATTAGAATGATGATTGATGAAATCACACTTGTTCAAAACACCATTCAATCAATCAAAAAACAAGAATAAAAATTATCATTTTCCAAACTCTAGTAAACCTCTATAAAACTGGATTGTTTTTCAAAAAAAGTTGATCAACATTAGCTATCAAACAATTACTCGAGTATTCTAGAGACACCTTACTTTGATGAACTTTAGGTAGGTTTATTACTAATCTCATAATAAAATTGGTTATTTATAATAAGGATTTGATTGAAATTATACAAAAATTTTACTAATATTCACAATTAAAAATCTTGTCCGGGATTTTTTTCATGTCCGGTATTTTTTTCCCAACTATATATATATATATATATATATATATATATATATATCTGTGTGTGTGTGTGTGCGTGTGTGCGTGTGCGTGAATGTGTATGTGTGTGAGTTTGTGTATTTGAAAAATTAATAGATACCAGAAAACAATAAATATTAATTATAAATTCATTTGAAACTATGACTTCTCATTTTTATTGATTTTTTTTTTTTTTTTGGTCACTCATTGTAATTTTATTTGTCCATCAGTTTTGTATTTTAATAAATTTGACAAGTATTGTGCCGTAAGTTTTTTGTTGTTTGATATCTTTTTGGAAACAAATCCTGTATTAAAAAAAAACTACTATTTTTTCTCAAAATGTTTATAATAACTGTTCTACTCTAAAAAATTTTTTTTTCTGGTATATTAACTTTTGAAATGTACCTTTTTGTTGAAAATTCCTTCTTGGTTGGTCAAAAAAATATTTTACAATTTTTTCCTGACAAATTTTTTCAAATGAAAATCTCCCTTGATTAAGAGATATGATACATGAATCTGAATTAAAATAATTATAATAAAGAATCATTAAGTGATTTTTTTTTAATTTGGGAGAATTAATAAGTTATTTATGTAATTTTAGTTGTTTTATTATTGCCAAAAAAAATCTTTATTTTCCGAAAAAATTAAAAACTTTAAATGGTTAGTCTAGATTGAATTTAAATCGGTTTTTAGATTATTGGAGTAATTAATTTATCATTACAGTCAGTTTCACTTTTAAGACACAAACTTTCAACGAAATTTAAGGCACAAAAAAAATCTCAAATTAAGGCACAAAATTTGGAATTTTTTTTTTACAATTTATTTTTACTAGAATTTGAATTGTGTGCCTTAATTTGGGATTTTTTTTGTGCCTTAAATTCCGTTGAAAGTCTGTGTCTTAAAAGTGAAACTGACTGTATTGGTATTTGTAGAATATTTTTTTTATGTGAAATCAACAATAAATTAATTTTTTTTGTTTGATTTTTTCTATTTTATGGTATCTTTTTTCTTGATATAGAGTTGAAAAAATATCTCGTATGAAAATAATAACAGGTAAGATTTTTAATTGTAAATATTATTACAATAATTTTATAATTCTTTGATTTTAAATCGATTCCTGTGTGATTTCTTTTATTTAAGAATCAATTTTTTAAAAAATATAACTATTCGTTCATTATTATGATGATTAATTAAATTACACTTGTCTAAAACAATATTCAACAAATCAAAAAAAAAAAAAAAGGATTAAAAATTATCATTTTCCTTATCTGTAGAATAACTACATAAAACTCTATTGTTTTTAATTCCATAATATGTAGATCTAATTTGGCAATCAAGAAATTTAAATATGTATTCTAAAGATGAACACACTTTGATGAAATTTAGATCGTTTTATTACTGAGTTCCTAAAAAATTGGTTAATAAAATAATAAGGTTTTGATAATAAAAGTATTCAGCAATTACACAGCAATCATCATAATATTAGTCATTATAAATTGTATTACTTCTTATTTTCAGACCAGATATTTTTTTAAAAATGTTAAACTATATTTTTCACTGTTCTTTTTCTTTTGTTAAACTAAATTAAACTTGAAATCGGTGCACATCTATTTTTTGGAAAAAATATATATAAGATTGGTCATTAAAGACATTTTAATCAAAAAATTAATTTATCGTTTTTTCAAAAAGGAAATTTTGTTTGAAAAAAATGTTATTGATTTGTACATTCACCATGAATTCGATAAAAGGATGGTTGTCTTATTTATGTCTATAAAAACAATTTTCAAAAATTTCATCTAAACATGGAATACTTGTTTAAATAAAAAAAAAGTTTTTTTTGTTACTAACCCATATTTATGATTATTTTTGAATACCAAAGAATAATAAAATTCATCCTGACCACTCTTTTCACTATTACTCAATTTCAGAAAAACAAAATCATTTTTTTTCAAAAGTTTAAATAAAACAATCTCTAAATTAAAATTTCAATTGACAACCCAAAAACCAAATACTATTTGTAAAGTTTTTGGTAACTCACTAGCCTTAGGTAATTTAATTCTGATCTTAAATAAATAAAAAAATTGCTTTTTAAAATACAGTGGTGTAACTAACCCATGTTAACAACCTTTAACCCATTACGAAAATTTAACTCATGTTTTTTTTTTTCAAACTTGGGTGTTGGAAGGACTAGAAATCACTTATAGATTCTTGGTTCAGATCCAAATTGACTTTAGAGGTTAGATCTTTGATTAATAGAAATGGTACAATAATATTTAATGATTTTGTTTCAAAAATTTCATAATATTTACAAAATTTTTGAGATTAAATGATTTTTTTATAAAAATTCAAAAAATTAAATTTTGTTCATTTTTTTGTCAAAAAATTACATTTTAATCTCCCAGTATCTTCATAATTCGTTTTTAAAAATTTATTTAAAGAACCCTATTTCTTGTTTATATACCGTTTTCATCCCATTAATTTCTTTCTTTTATTTCTAGAGTCATCCAATATTTTTTGCATGAGTTAAATTTTAGTAATGGGTTAGCATAAAAAGCACGGGTTAGTTACACCACAATACTACTGGTATCTGAATTCTAAATGGGAAAAAATTGACTTCATTTTCCATATATATCTTTTTATAAGTACAGTTCTCAAAGAAGTAAGCTAAGGTTACAATTTGAGGCTCTCGTGACTTTTATCTCTAAAAGGAAATTGTAAAAACAAAGTGAAAATTATTCCTTTTGGGAATTTCAATACCAATATCACAATTAATAGTATGTCAAAAATCAATTAGCTAAGAACCAAAATAACAAACCTACATAAGACAATCTTTTTTATTTCTTCAGAAAGAGTAAACCTTAAATAATTCAAGTTCAATTTTATTTTTGTGTGAAAAAAGTTTTATCCAAGAAGACTAAAAGAGAGACTAATAAAAGACCACAACAATAGAGTAAAGCAACACAAAACCAAATGATTTATTTTTTTATCTTCTAAATTAATTGTTTCAAAGTATGAACAAGGATAGTTTCGAATTGGTTGGCATTTGTGTCTTGGGTTTTAAATGTCAACCACCAAATTTTAAAACAATAAAAAATAGAAGAAAAAAATAAGGAATCTTGGGAAATAATTTTCTAAAAAAGATGGGCACTCTCAAAAAAAAGAGTTTAACAGTTTCCAAAATATTTTCAACAAAAAAACAATTTAAAAAATTTTCCATTTTTCTTCATAACAACACGACCAAATTAATAATTTAAACAAAATTTTTTTTTTTGATAAACAATACAATTTGAAAAAGAATCCACACAAAAATGGATAACGTTTATGTTTTGGGAAGCAATGTCGATCAACAACTCGGACTAAAAAAAAAAACAACAAAAGTTGAGCAAGTACATGAAACAAAATATATCAAATACGAGTGGAAGAAAGTGATTCGAAGCCTTGGGTACACTGTTTTGTTAAACGATGAAGGCGAGGTCTATGTTTGCTCTGGATCTCAAAAAACAAAACAAGAGTTTGATGAAAAGATCAAGGACATTGCGTGTGGTGTTTACCATTACCTGGCTCTAACTGAGGAAGGAAGGGTCTACTCGTGGTCCATTGACGGAAAGGACGAGAATGAAAAAGGCTACGAGTATGGCCAGCTGGGCCACGGTGCCTTTGAGAGGTGCGACGATCCACAGGAAATGGGGTTCTTTGAGGATCAGGTTGTTGTTGCGATAGCCTGCGGCGCCATCTCGTCCCTGTTTCTGCTGGAGAACAGCTCACTGTATGTCTGCGGCTCTGGTGTTTCGCTGGGCCTCGAATATACCGAAGACGATCAAGCTGTTCCGCAGCTCATTGCCCAGCGTGTCAAGGCCATCTACGCAAGCACCTTTTCCGCGCATGCCTTTTACCTGACCGAAAACCACGAGCTCAGGGGATTCGGCATGAACCACTCGAACCAATTGGGCATTGATCCCAAGTACCGACAGGATCAAAGAAGGCAGGTACACAGGGAGGGGCGACAGGGGTGGGGCAGCAATCAAAAGGTGAGGACACAGATACCCAAAATGGTCACCTTTGAGCACACACGATCGATCAGGGACGTTGTATCAACAAAGTCGTCAAGCTTCATTTTAACAACCCAGGGCGAATTGTTCAGCTGTGGCGCAAAGGAGATGAATGGATCGAATCAATTCTATCAAACATTCACGAAGGTACCACAGCTAGCAGGGCATAAGGTCGTCGCGATCGGGACAGGCCCCAAATATGCGATTGCCGGCCTCCAGAATGGGAAATTCTATTATCTTGGAAGTAACATCAAAATAGACTATCTCGTGAACCATTACAATGCCGCATATGAATTAAGATGCACAATGCCGACCTTCGGCTATATTAAAAAGATAACGTGCGTTGCAGAATCCGGCGCCTATCTTTTAATTGAACATGATCCCATCAGGAAGGATATGTTTAACCTCTGGAAAAGTAAATCAAAGAACAAATGCACAGATTGTACGATCAAAAAGATTGGGTTCCATTCAAAATTGGTGCAGGCAAGACTATTAGATAACCAAATCGATGACATCAAACAAATTTTGGAA
The DNA here is from genome assembly GCA_027625915.1 of Anaeramoeba flamelloides. NCBI lineage: Eukaryota > Anaeramoebidae > Anaeramoeba > Anaeramoeba flamelloides. The sequence continues at coordinate 77,439 of JANTQA010000032.1, read as the reverse complement.
GAATGCCACAAGCAAGAAATTAAAGAATTAATGAAATGGGTTTATTACGATCAAATCGATTCACCAAAATTATTGCAAACACTTTTAACGAAATTTGATATCAATCAAATCAATCGCAACTACTCAATCAAAACAATCTTCAGCAGACTATATAACCAACCAGACGAAAGAAAGAATTTTTCCATTTTATTATCAAACCGAGAATACGTGAGTGCACACAGGGTTGTGCTATTAGCGCGATCGGATTATTTTAAAAAAATTTTGGTAGAAAAAAGAGACCATGACAACAGAATAAAGGACTACACTTTAATGTCAACTCATGAAATGAGATGGATAATGTCCTATATTTATGGCTGCCATCAAAACATCGAGAAAAATGTTTTGAAAAGAGTAAAAAATTCATTTGACTTTTATTCCTTTTTTCATAAAGAAGAATGGGAGCAAGCCTTAAATCAAGAGACCCACTATAAATTTTTTGAATACCCTGTGAACGAACAATTAAAACAAAAAAATGAAAAGGTTAAAAAATATAATAGATATGAATTGACTTCAATCGATCTCAATTATCGTGGATACAAAACATATTATGATGACAAATGGGAAAAAAAAGAGGGCTGTACTATTTTTTAATGAATTTCCCATTTTATATTTATTTTTATTTTTATTTAATCTTCTCTTTCTTGATTTTTTTTTAATATATTTTTTGACAAATTCATATCCCCTATTCATATTTCTAATTTTTTCATTTTTATTTCTTTTTATTTTTATTGATATTTATTTTTTGATTTTTATTCAAATCGTTATTTCAAATGGATTATACGATTAAAAGAGCTACATTTATCTATCTAAATAGCTAGATCTATACATATACGCATACGTATATATTCTAGTAGAGTTATATAATTAAATATTCAAATTCTTTTGCGAAAAAAATAATAATATTAATAATAATAAGAATAATAATTAATTTATTTTTGAAATTAATTTTAAAACCGATTTATTTTTTGTATTCTTTATCTTTAAATATCTTTTATTTATCCTTTTTATTTCTTAATTTATTATTCAAATTAGCGAAAATGATTTTTTTTATGAGAAAATTAAGATTATAGAGAGTTTGGCCGAATATCGTAAATTTCTTATTTTATCACTAATAAAAATGGTTCTAATGAATTTAACAATTATTCTTGAAAAAAACGGTACAAACTCAAAAATTTTAGTTAGAATTTTATTCTGTTACAAGAAATTTAAATAAACAAGCATCAGATTATTATTTGTTCATATTCTTTAATGTTTATTGACCTTTTAAGTTGTTTTTTTAGCATTATTTAAAACTAAAAATATTTTTCAATTTATTATAATATTTTTTTTTTTGAGTATCAAGAATTTGTACATTATTGTGAGTTTTTTAATTTGATATTATTAGAAATATTTCAGATTCTTTAGGCAAAAAACAGAAATTAATGATAATCTACACCAGTGTGAAAATATAAGTTAATCACTAATTTGTTGATTTGTTATTAAAATTCTAATATTGCTAATAATCCTTATTATATTACAATGAAAAAAATCTTTAAAATTATTTTTTTTCCAAAATCAAAATAATAATAAAATTATAGCTAGTTTATCTTTGGATTTTTTTTTGACCTTTTATTAACATTAAAATCTGGATTAAAATGAAATTATAAAATATATTTATTAGTTAATTGATATCATTTTCTATCGGGTTTTATAAACTTGTTGAAATAAAGGCAAATCCCGGTATGAATGGAGATAAACTTTATTTCAGTCAAAGCAGATTAATTTGTTTTTTCAAATATCAATTATTTTTTATAATTGACCTTTGAAAGATAAATAAAAAAACAGAATATTTAGAATAATAACATCCAAAAATATCTGATACCAGTCTTAAAAAAAAACTAATAGATCAATAGATTTTCTTAAAAATTCAAAACCCAATTTCTTGGTAACTATTGGGAATAACAACAATGTTCATTTTGATCTCCAATTGTTGATCAAAGAAAATCCCAATAGAAATAAATATGATTTCTTGACAATAACCTTTACTTTATCAAGAACAATAGACTAAAAAATTTCCCTAGGTGACTTCCGATCTTGGAAAACCAAAAACAAAGAATTTTTAAGGACTGAATTCCACTATTAAAACAATAAATAAAAATTAAAAAATTTAAGAAAATAAAAAAATGATTTCGATTTTGAAATTTCTTGAAATATATTTTTATCTTCAAATATTGAGACAAAACATTTTAACATTTTCTAATTTACTCACCCCAACCTGTCTCTTTTTACATAAAAAAGTCTTATTTGGTATACAAAAAGTAACAAACAATTTTGAAGAGAGAAACTAAAATATAAAAAAGTTACTAGTCTTTTTCTAAACAAAATAACACTATAAAGAATTTCTTTTAAGGAAAATTACCTGCCCCCAGTATTTGATACTTTCAAAATTGAAAAAATAATTGTTTTTTTCTGAAAAAAAATTCCTAAAAGTATCTCTCAATTACACCAAAACCAGTATTACATAACAAAAAGATCTCTCTATTTTATTTTCAATTATTATAGAAAATATGGCGAGGGTATTATAATAATTGAAAAATAAGTGGAATAACATTTCCAGAATGGGTATACAAAAGTTATTTTACTTTAACTTTGTTATGTGCCAAGATTGTAAAAATTTTGATTAAGAAATGGTTTTAATCCAAAATTCTAATTAATCTAATAATTGTGGTATTTTCAACTGTCATTTATTTATGCAGCATTTAATTTTTTTTGAGTTACAATAAACTATTACAACACTCAACGAACATAAAATTTTGATTGTATTTAAATGTTTTAGATTTTAAAATTATCTTGAAACAAAAGAAAACACACATCAAGATCAAAAAAAAACATTTACAAAGTGTCACTCGATATTCAATTGTTAATAAAACTTGGAATTGTCTGTTTATGAAATTATTTTATAATAAACTAAGACAAGTGAATTAAATTTTATTCTTCTAAATAACATCAGATCTTATTTAGGATTATTCTTAATTTATCAAGCTCTAAACAAAATATTTCTTTTTTTTATCAAACTTATAAAAATTTGTTAATTCTTTAATTATGTTTCAGAAACAGTGTTAATGATTATTGGACGAAGGAAAAAAATTATAAATCTTTTATACTACTTAAGCTTTATAATCCCTGGAATTTGAAAAAAAGATTATCTTATGTCAGGTGCAGGTGGCTTGTTAATTTGGCTCTTATCTGATAGATCTTCTGTTTGGTATCGGTTTTGATCGTCATTCAAAAAGACAATTTTTTGACAATTATTATTTTTTTTTTTTCAAAAATACGAATTGAAGTGTCTAAACATTAATTAACCCGAACTTAAGTTATAAAAATTTGTGATTTGTCTGTAGTCAATTGAAATTTTTAATTCGATTTGGCATTATTTAATGCTTTTCAACAATTTATTTTTTGATTTAATCGAGTTAAAGGGGAATAAATATTAAAACCACAACCCAAAAATCTCAATTAATTCTAAAATACCTTTCAATCTATGAGTATGACACTCACTAAAATTGGATTTCCGAAAAAAAAAAAAAAATTGTCAAAAATTGCCTTTTTGAATAACAATCAAAACCGATACCAAACAGAAGATCTATCAGATAAGAACATAATTAACAAGACACCACACCAGACACAAGATAATAGTCTTTCAAATTTCAGGGGTTGTACACCTTAATAACAAAAAATAACAAAGCAAATAAATTAAATTTCAGGTTTTTAAACTTTCAACTTGAGTTAATAAGATTTGTCTCTCTTCACCTTTAAAATACAACGAGTTTTCAAAATTCTTCATTTTTTCTTTTTCATTTTTGTTTTTGATCATAATTCTCGAGGAATGTCGCTTGAAATAGGACAAAAAGTAAAGATAGGTAAACTCTCAGGAAAAATTAAATATATCGGAAAAACACAATTTTCACCAGGGGAATGGGTTGGTGTCGAATTAAAACATACAAGTATGTAAAATCTTTTTCTTCATTTTTAATAAAAAAAAAAAAAGAAAGAAAGAAAAAAAACAAATTTTTTTATGATTTGAATAATAATAAAATTTCTCTTTTGTTCAACTTTTTTTATTTTCTGTTTTTCTGTTCCCCAAAATCCACCATTAACTAAAAAACACCTTTTCTCTTCTCTAAGATGGACGTAATGATGGTACAGTTGATGGTGTTCAATATTTTGAATGTAAACCAAAGAGAGGGATTTTTCTCCCTTTCTCGTATTTAACACATCTTCTGAGTGAGAAACCAAACAACCCAAAGACTTCCACGAAATTGTTGGTAAATGATTTTTATTATCCATCTCAAATTGAAGATGATCTTTTACGAAACAAATTATATTGCCACTCAAAATCGATTCAATTTTTTGTCGAGGAAAGGGAAACCTTAACCAACCAAGTGAAAGGATTAAAAATGAAATTCAATTCAAAAATTGAAGACAAAGAAGATCCTTTATTTCAATCGATCGAGTTAGATGAGGAAATTGAAAAACTTGAGCGTGAGCTTTCAATTATAAACAAAACGGTAAAAGCTTCACAAGAAGAAATTTTGAATTTGGAAACAATTGCAGACGGACTTGAAAAAGATAAGAATACAAGTCGCCTTTCACAGCTACGAAAAGAAGTGTTGCAAGTCAACAAAGAAAATGAAGAAACCCGAAATGATCTTGTAAAGGAAGTTGAAAAAACAAGATTACTTGAAAAGGAAAAGTCTTCACTTGAAATTGATCTCAAGTTTGCAAAGTCAACTGGTGAAAGACAAATACGTAAAATAATTTTATTTTTTTGAGATATTCTTTTTCCTTTTCTTTTTGAAAATGTATTAATAATTTTCTTTTGTTTGATTTCATATTGTGGAAAATTCTATTATTTCTTTTTTTTTTTTTCTTTTAGTTCCAATGAAAAAGCATGACTTATATTATCTTCGACTTTTTAAAAGGGACACGTTTATTTCCAAACCAATTTAAACAATTTTTACTTCTAAAAATTAGTGGTCAATTTCTGGGTTTATTCAAGATGAAGAGTTTATAATAAAGTGAAAAAAATATTTTTAATTACAGTTGGGCTTTACAGATTTTTTTTTTGGAAAATAAAAGAATTTGTTGTTTCTAATTTTCAAAACAATAACCTTTATTCAATTTAAACTAAAATTCAAAAATAAACTCCATCTCACTCAAAGGGGCCCACCCAAAAATGAAAAATTCACTTTTTTATTTAAGAATCAACCAAACTCATATTCTTTAGAAATACGAGAAATAATAAAATTCGGATTAGAGCCCAGATCAAGAAAAGAAATACCTGAACCAACCATAAATTTCAAAAAAAAACAAATTTTTAACAAATTTTTGGGCACTTTCATTGGAATGCCTAGTGCAAAATTTCTCAATTTCTTTGGAAAATTAAAATTTTTGACAATAATATTTTTTACTTGTAAATGTATGAATTTTAAAAGAACATATAAAGACTCACTTTTCTTAATGTTAATTTTGAGTTTCAAACATTTTTTTTTTAAAATCTAATTTTTTAAAAAAAAAATAAAAAAAATTAGAAAAAAAAAAAAATGAAAAGAAAAATTATATGAAAATTTACATACAAAAAAAAATTAACGAGATTCGAAAAAATATTTGATTAGAGTCAAAAAAAAAAAAAAAAAAACAAAAACACTTGTATTGATTTTTATTCTTATTTAAATCTTCTCAATATGGTATTGACATTTGAAAAACTGCAAAACAAACATTCTCCTTATTTACTAGTACATCTTGATGGAATAGGATATAAAATGTGATTAAAAGAAATTGATCAAATAAACCCCATTCCAAAAATTTGGACACACCCAAAATCAAAAATAGACAAAATAAAACTCAATTTATTATATTTTTCCAAACCCAAGATAAAACCACATTTAAGTTACTCAGTATTATGTTTTGATAAGTAATCATTTTAATGCAAATAAAAGAAAAAAATATAAAACGAAAAAAAAAATTGGTGTGTCCAAAATAATGAAACGAGCTGAACAAAAAATTATATTGATAAATTTGTTGAAATTTCACCAACAATTATGTTGATCGATCAAATGATAAGATACCATCGACCAATTGTAAGTGATTTTTCAATTTAACAAACTCAACACTAACATTCTATCAACCATCGAAAAAAATTTCCCAATCTAACGAAACAGATTAGGTAACTGGAATAAAGGAAATGAAAACAAAAACAAAAAAGACAAAAAATGGAAGAAATAGTTTGTAAAATCAAATTATTCCCAAATTGAATGTAAAGTGGAGTATTGCTATTCTTTCAACTGTTTAAAAGGTTTCCAAAATTTTGGAATTTAGTTTATAATAAATTATGGTTTGTAGATTTTCTTTTGAATTTTTATAAAAAAAAAATTATAGCGCTGAAAAACTCATCCTTTTGCTATTTGAATATTTTATCTTTATCCATTTTGATTTGAATATTTTTCAGATTTTTTTAGAATATAATTTTTTTTTTCTCTATTTTTTTCTTTCTTCTAATTTCCCCTTTCCATAAACAATCAAGAAATAACATTTAATTTTTTTTTCGCTAACTCGAATCAATATTTTCAAATTAAAAACAAAAACAATATTATATTTCCAGTCATTTTACAAAAAGTTTTAAAATAGCAACTCAAAAACAATTTAAAAGATGAAATAGAACAATATAAACATTGAACACTTTTAAAAATTTTCTGTTTTCATTTTTTGAACATTTCTTAATATAAAAAATACAGATATTTATATCAAAACAAATAAAACGAATTTTTCATATATTTTAAATTAAAAATATACCAAATAAATATTAAAAAACCTATAACATCCACAAAATAATAATAATAATAAAAAATTATTAATTCTTTGTTTTTATTGTGGGTTAAATTAATTAATTCATTATGCTTATCATTTTTTTTGATTAATTTTTCTTATTTTGCCCACTTCTTTTTTTATAATTATAAACTTAAAATTTTATTCTGATTATAGAAAAACTCAACCTCAAAATTATAAAAAGAGAAAATTTAATTAATAGTATGGAAAGGCAAAGAAAGAATTTATTAAAAGAATTAGGATCACCTGTTTCCTTATTTGCAGAAAATGTCAAAAAATATGAAGAACAAATTAACAATTTAGAGGATGAATTGGAATTTGCTTCAGAGCAATTGCAAGTTATCCAAGAAAGAAAAGAAGCAATACAAATAGAAGAATCACTTGCAAAATCGCGTAGGAAAGAGGAATGGATGGCCAAATTAATGAAAAGAAATCCAAAAATCTTGGAAATGAGAGAAAGAACACTACCCCTTTCTAAGAAAATTTCGTATTCAAGATTAGTCGAAAATGAACCAAATCAAGTTCCAGATCTTTTATCACAAAATTTTATTCTAAAATTAATAATTCAGCATTATGATTTGGAAGGAAAAAAATCAATTCGTGATTATTTACAAAAAAAATTTGCAATCAATTGTAATTTTTTTTCTTTTTTCTTTTCTTTTTTTCTTTCTCTCCATCTTCTCACAGTAACTTCCCTTCTTTTCCTAATTAATTTTAATTATTAAAATCAAAACAAAAATAAATTAATAATTTAAATAGATAATATTGAAGAAAATAAAAAATTAAATTCCAAAGAAAGCGATTTATATTCGCTAGTTCGACTTTCCCTTAGAAACCCTGAAATGCTTTGGTCATTAAATATCAATGGCGAAGAAATGGAAGACGAAGAGGAGGATGAAGATTTGGATGATGAAATTATTGATGAAACTGATGTCTCTGTTTGGAATGAACCAAAAGACAATCCAAATAATATCAGATTTGATGAAAAAAAGATTAAGGAACTTGGAGAATCTGCTCATCGAAATATTTTAGAAACAATTATTTGTGCAAATAAAAATAAATTAATTGAAAGATTAACTTGGGATGTTTCGTCAGGTAAATATATTAATTTTATTTCTTATTTTTTATTTATTGTCTGTGTATATGATCATTTTTCTCCCTGATTTTTTTCGGATTATATGAATTTAAAAAGTTATTTATGCACAATTAATAATATAATGTGTTTTAAGTACTGATGGAAGTAGTCTCATGGTTTGAAATTTCTTCGCAAAAAGTTCAACGTTATAATATCAATGAAAAATTATATTCTTAATATGATGAGTAGTATTTGATTTTTCAGGTGTACATAGAACTTTCAATAAAAAAAAAAAGGTGAATTTCATGGAGGAAATCAATTATCTCCTTTATTATTTGGATTTATTTCTCATTTTCTTTAAGAAAAAATAAAATCCTAGCAATAAATGTACAAATGTTTGCTGATGATTTGATATTAATAATAAAACACTCAATAATTGAAATAAATTATATATATATATATATATATATATATATATATATATATATATATATATAATCAAAGATTTCGAAATAAAAATAACGATAAAACTAAAAAAAATTTAAATATTCAAAAAAAGAAATTTTATATCTTGGTATTTGGTCAGATAAAAAAATCCACTTAAAATTTAACGTTTTCAAAAGTTTGATAATAATTTTAAAAAAGTTCTTGATATTTTTAAAGAAAAGAATTTTTCTAATTGATTAAAAATTCAATCTTTAAAAGCTCTTTTACATCGTCGACTATCATACGGATTAGAAATATTTGAATAAAAAGAAACTGATTTTTTAAGAACATTGATCGGTGAATCAATAAAAAAAATCACCGAATCATAATTAATCAACCCACATTCGCCAAGACTTGTTTATAAAACTGAGACAAAAATTGATTGAGCAAGAATTACAATAAACAAAAGAAAAATTAAATTGATTCAAAAATTAAAAAATTTAGGTTTTGATAAATTAATTAATTAATTATCTTCCCTTTTCGAAAAAAATATATATAAATATTAATTGAAAATCTAAAAATTTCTAAAGAATTAGAAATCAAAATAGATAATTACAAAATTAATCAATTAAAAATAGTTCTCTAGTTGGAAATTTAGTTAGTTTTTTTTAAATTTTTTGTTTATTAGTGAAGTGTTCTAGGTTTTTTTTACTTTTTGAAATAAACAGAAAATTTGAATAAATTTTCGGTTTATTACAAAAAGTAAAAAAAAACCTAACGAAAATCTATTGATTTTCGAAACAAAAACAATAATTAAAAAAACCTAGAACACTTCAGAAATAAAATAGAAAATTAAAAAAAAAGCTAGAATACTTTCGAAATTTAAAACATAAAAAGAAAATTTTAATAAATTTTCTTTTCCAATCAAAAAAAGCTAATGGTAGTTTTCCAGGATTTAAAAGAATTGAGAAAAATCTTTGATTTTACTCAACTAGTTTGAATTCTAGGAAACCTAATAACAAAAAATAATTTAAAATGGGAAGGCTACAACTCTCTTTTAAAGCTAAGAAATTATACAAATTATTTTAATCAGATATTCTTATTTTATGAATAAAAATAAATGAAAGTTTTGTCGGACTATGTAAAAAAAAAATAAAAATTTAAATACCATTGAAGATTTGGATCATTTTCTTTGTAATTGACAAACTTCTGAAAATAGTCGAAAAATCTGGATTTCTAAGTTCAAAAAAAAAAAAAGATATTTTAATTATCTATTAAAAAATAATAGCTATTGTAATATTATGAATAAATAAGATTCATTATCTTTATTAGTTCATCTGAATAATAAAAATATTTTTAAATAATTTAAAAAATTTCTAAATTCAAGTTTAGGAATTAGGAAAGTTCAGTCAAGTACCGTAGAGTGTTGTAGAGTACCGATATTTTTCATGATTCAGAAGAATTGAGTAAAATCTAGGATTTTTCTCTATTCTTTTGAATTCTGGAAAACCATCGTTAGGATTTTTTTTTAATTTATGAAATAAACTGAAAATTTATTTAATTTTCTTTTTATTTCTTAAATTAAAAAAAAAAATCTTGTCACTCGACGACACTTCCCAAATTCCGAAAACTGTTCACTTTTTAAAAATTACCTAATTAAAAAATTATATATTCATCCAAATCAATTTTTGCCAAATTAATAAAAATAATGTTTTAAAAAAAAAAAAAAATCATAGATTCTGAATTTATAAAAGTATTTTTAAGAACACATCCATGGTTTATGAGCATTGATTATGTGCTTGTAAAAATCTTTCAAAGATGGCATGTACCAGATAAAAAGGAAGGTGTTGAACAAGAAGAATGGGATCGAATTTCCAAAACCATTAAATTGCGTATTTTTTCACTATTAAGAACATGGGTGAATGGATATTTTCATGAATTTCCGGCAAAATCTTTACGTAGGTTAGAAAACTTTGCATTGAATGATATGTCTTTGGATAAATTGGCACTAGGCAAAAAAGTTGTTGCAGTTATTGAAAGGGCTAGGGACAAAATTCGTCAACCCGAAAAGCAAGTTTTTAAAGAAAAGCCACCAAAGCCCAAGCTACCTAAAAGCATTTTTTCGCCACATTTAAAATTATCGGATATTGATGAATTGGAGGTAGCTCGGCAATTAACCTTATTGCAATTCAAATTATATTCAAAGCTGAGAACTTCAGAACTATTGATCAGGAATGATGTAGAAACAACAAATAAACATAAAGTAGTAAATTTAACTCGGCTAAAAGAATATTTTAACAGATTAGTAGGCTATTTTGCAACAGAAATTTTGAGTCCAAAAAAAAGTAAACACCGAACAAAAGTTATGATGAGATTAATTAAAATTGGTGAACAGTTAAATTCGTTAAAAAATTATGAAGCACTTGCAGCAATAATTACGACATTTGATTTGCCACCAATAAAACGCCTAGAACAAACAATCGAAGAAATACCAAAAAATTCTTTGAAAACCTTATCAGATTTACAATCAATCGTAAATAAAAAAAACAATTATCAAAACTTGAGTAAAATTATGAAAAACATTTGGGAACAAAATACAGATCCTTCATTGCCTTATTTTGGAATGTTTCTTTCCAAAATCGACGCAATCAATAAATCACAGCCAGACGAAGTAGACGAAATGATTAATTTTAGAAAGGCAAGACTCCTTTCTCAAGTTCTTGATCAAGTTGTTAAAGCCAAATCAATACAATACAATTTAGTCGAAGTGGAACAAATACAATTGATTTTAGGAAAATTGCCTGAACCACCATCAGAAAAGAAATTAGAACAATTAAGTTTACAAGCTTCAAACGAAGGAAAACAAATTGAAATTGAAATTGAAGAAAATTAAATTTAGTTTTCTTTTTTCTTTTTTTTTTTTTAAAAAAAAAACATTACTAATTTTAATTCTAATTCAAAAAGTTCTTAATTTATTCTTTTAATTTTTCTTATTTTGAATTTTTACAAAAATAAATATTATTTTTTTTGAAAATATTTATTACAATGCCTTTAAATTTTTCAGAAAAAGTGTAAGTAAACTAATATTTTTTTCAACGTTTTGTTAATCTTATGACAAAATAGAATTTGATAAAAATTAATCTATAATTTTTCTTATACTAGTTTATTTTTTTTCTTTTAAATTCATTTTTCAATAATAATTTTTTATCTTTTTGATGAATTACTAATCAAAAAGATTTAATTAGTTGTTTATATGAATAAAGTAATCAAAAAAAAAAAAAAAAATCTTAAATCAGCAATCCATTTTTTGACAAATAGAAAAAAAAAACAATAAGAATTGATTTGACCTTAGGCATACAATTGAATACTGAAATTGATGTTATATTGGAATATATAGAAAAAAAAAGTAGGATTATTTTTTGAAACATTGATTTTTTACTCTTGATAACAGTAATTTTACCAACTTTAAAACGATAAATTTTTTTTTTTTTTTTGGGAATCTGAAAAACCAAAAAAAAGATCAAAATCCGAAATTTTATTTTAATGGTTAGTTGTTTTCAGATGGATTTTCAAATCTGAAAATGTATAATAATTTGCTGAATTTAAGAATATTTGTTAAAAAAATGTATTGAAAAAAATCCAAGAAATGATAATAAGTACTGAAATTCATTATTATTGTTAATAGGTAGGAAGATGGCTTATTAATTGAGTTATAATTTCGTTTTTTAAGAACCAAACTCTTAAAATTATAACCATATACTGATTATAATGAGAAATAAATTCCACTTGTTTACAATCATATTTATTCAATCATAAAACAAGAATAAAAATTATTATTCAAATTATTTACAAACCTCTATAAAAAAACTAATTGTTTTATAAAAAGTTAAATCTAATTAGATTATCAAACAAATAACTTGAGTTTTTATAGACAACACACTTTAATCAACTTTGGGTATCATTTTTACCGTGTTCATGAAATAATTATTTCGTTATAAGTAGGATTTGATTTTAAATTTTCAAAATTACTCAACAATTTACCTAATATTCACATTTAAAAATAATTTCAAGACTTATTTTCAGATCCAGGATTTTTTTTCAATACAATAATTTGAGTTGACTTTAAAGGAATCTAATACATATTTAGGAAACTCTTTTGAAGTTTCATAAATCTTTCAAATCGGAAAATGACATTACAGTTGCTTTTTTCTCTGAAAAAAACTAATAAATTCCAAGAATTGACCAAAAATTTCCATCTCTTTTCAAATTTCTAAGTGAATTATAAAACAAAAAGAAGAAATAAACTTTACAAATTACTGCTTCTAACACAATTTATTTTGTTTTTTTATAAAGAAGATTTTCCAAAAAGAGATTTGGTCTTTTCTAATTGAAGAAAAAATATAATTTTAAGATTCATTTTTTTCAATTTCTTTTTCAATCTTGACTTTTTTTTTGCAATTAATAAAAAAAAAATAAAATGGCTGAAGGAAATATTGCTGTTATCGACTTAGGATCATACTCTACAAAAATAGGATGGTCAGGATTTCAAGCACCGAAATCTATTATCCCAACAATGATTGGAAAACCTTTATACCCATCAACCCTTTCTGGTTATAGCGAAATAAACTCATCCAAAACATACATCGGAGAAGATCTTCTCGAATCACTTCCTTTTACCAAAACAGACTACTTCATTAAAGAATGGGGGGAAAGCTATTCTATCAATTGGGAATGTAAATAACCCATTTTCCTTTTTTTTTTTTTTTTTTTTTTTTTTCTTGGTTTTTTATTCTTTTTTTTTTTCTTTTTATCAAAAAAATTCAAAGAAAAAAATCCCTTCAAAAAAATAACTTGTAAATCTATTTTAACCGAAAAAACCTTTTTTATTGTCAAACGTTAATAAAAAGGATTGGGTTATCGTGAATTTTTGAGTCCAAGAAAAAGTTCCACAATTACCAAATAACTGTTTACAATTTTAAAAACATTTAATGAGATTTAAATTTTTCCACCTTTCCAGAAACTTTCCACATAAAATTGTCTTTTGCGATGAACCTTTTTTCTCGGCTTCCTCACAATTTTCAATTTGTGCTAAAATTAAAAAAATTGGATAAATTTTCTATTGGAATATAAAGATTTGAAAAAAGTGAATACTAAAAGTTTTAAAAAGTGTTGCATAAACTGTTTGGTTAATTTTTGTCATCAATTTTTGAGTTACTCTTTTAAGTCTTTGTCTACACTGTTTTAAAATAGCTGTACACCCTGAACTTTTTATTTTTTCCTTTTTTGCTTTGTTTTCCCAAAAATTTTTTCTCTTTGTATCTCCACCATACTTTTTTGAACTGACTCCTTTAACTGTTGAACGACATAAACATCTTTGCATTTAAAACCAATATTTTTTTTTAACGTTTTGGCTTGAATACAAACTAACAGGAAACTATTTTATTTAAATGTCTTTCTATATTTTGATTACGAAATTTGTAAAAATAATTTAAGCAAATTGGGTTGACTGACAGCTTTAATAACATAAATAAAATTTTTAAAAACATTTTGTTTGAGTTTGTACTTTAATTTCCAAGAATTGAGTAAAATCTTTCAAGTTTTCGTTCCCTTTCCTTTCAAATAAAAAAAAAAAAAAATGGTTTAACTGTTCGCAAGTTTCCTGTTCTATTCTGGACACGGATATTGATTCTATTAGTAAACCAAATACTTTGAAAATCTTAAACACTAAATGGACTTGATATAACTTTACAATATTTCCACTTATAGAGAGTAAATTAATAATTAATTGGAAAATAACAGTAGGTCCATTTTTACAAAGTTAAAAATAAAAGTTTGAAAGAGTATTAAAACCGTTTAAAAAAAGTGTAACGAAAAAAGACATGAAAATAGGTCTATTCAAGTCTATCAGCTGTTTTAGAGACACTTAGGAAAGATTCTTATTGTAAAACTTTTTTAAATCGATGAAATCCATAATAAGATTTGAACCATTTTAAATAAAACAGTTTTATGGCAAATCAAGCTGTTCCAAAAAAGAAGGATAAATTTATTTTAAAACACCTTTGTTAAACTTAATTTTAATATTGTATTTAAATATCCAAAATTGTGATTAGGCATAAATCGATTCTTAATAATAATTAATTTTTGTTGTTTCGAAAGAAATCACTTACAATTAAAAGCACTCAAAGTTTTTGATCTCAATTTTATCTGATATTTTTAAATGGTGTGAAAATTGGTTGGCTTATTTTTTTCTTTTAAATCAATAAAAAATTTTTCCGAAGAGGTTTAATCTTTACAAAATTTCAAATAAAAGGAAAAACTTATAACTGTATTTTAAGCTAAATTTCAAAAATAGGGTCATCATTAGTATTTTCTAAATTATTGGTATGTGTGTTGTGTTAACCAAATATTCTGAACCCAATATCTTTTAAAAGTTATTATTGAATATTTAATATCAAGAAACAATCTTCTTTTAATGAAAATTTCCCAAAGTTGAATTCATTTTTTTGCAATTTTTCTTTCAAAATGATTCCATATTTTTATTTTTATGTTGAATGAACAAGAACATTTTTGAAAACCGTTAATATTCAAGAGATGAGATTAATTAGCATTGGGGAAAGGGATTGTAAAATTCAAAGAAAGTAAAACATCCAAGAAGTGTTTGCTTCGAAAACAAGTATCAACCAAATTTGCTTTAATGAGTTACAATGGTTACTTGAAAAGTGAAGAAATAGCAAGATCAAATAAGATCTTCTTTTCTCTTTCATTTGGAGACAATGTGATGAATGTGATCGTATTCATTTTATCTTTGAGTTCTTTGTTGTACATTCAAAAAATTGGTTTTGTTTTCGTTTTCTTTTCTTTTACTTTTTCTTTTACTTTCTTTTGTTGAGATTCTTTTTATCTTGAAAAAGGTATCAAGGAAAGTTTGGGTTGATACCAAATGGGTAAATAGTAAAAATCTGATAACTCTGATGGAAAGTTGTTTCAAAAGGTTCTTGGAAGCAATGGTGAATCTTAAATGGATAATTTTAAGATGAAAAATCATTTCAAAAAATAGGGTCAGATTTATTTTTTTTCTTTATGGGTTTCTTTTCTCTATTCTTTTATTAGAAATAATAATTAAAACAGAAAAGGGTGTTTTAGACAGTTATTTTTTAGTATTAAGTTCTGATTTTTCTGGGTTGAGTTTTGGTATTCACTAAATGAGAAACTACAATTTTTTTTCAATCAAAAATTTACCCCTATTTTTGAAATTAAGCTTATAATTTAACAAATCCTTTACATCTTTTGTAGTCTTTTTCATATTGTATATTTTTCGGAAAATTGTAATTGACTATATTTCGTTTTCAAAGAAAACAGTAAATTTTTTTCATTTTTTGGAAATATTTTGATGAACATAAACTCCATTTCAAAAATTGTGACTCACCTGAAATAATAAATTGAAAAAAAAAATATATCCTTTAGTATTCAAGAGCAACAAATAATTAAATCTGATTTGTAATTCACTAAAAGTCATTCTAAATATATAAAAACTTGATATTTTAAAAATGAAAAAAAATAAAACCAAAAACTAAAAAAAAAGTTCGTCACAATTTTTGAAATGAACATTACAGATTTTTTATTACTGAACTTTCACTGAAAAAAAGTTGAACAACAAGATTTTTTACTAAATAATTAAATTTTTAAAAGACTTTACATAGTCTCAATTTTCTTGTGATTATTGGTCTTTTGGAAGATCTTTTTTTTTTTTCACATGATCTTAAAAAAAAAAAAAAAAAGAAAAACAAAAAAAAAACGAAATCAAAAAAAAAGAAAAAGTCGAGAAAAAGCAAAACTAAAATTTGGAAATTAAAAAAAATGATTCTGATCCAAAAATTTGAAAATATTTTTGTGTAAAGAATACTTGAATAAACACTCAAAACAACTTCCATTAACATTATAAAGTGTGTCAAAATTTTTGAAAAATAGTTTATATTGAAATACAAACAATAAGCATCGAAACAATTAATAGTAATATTCCTCTTAATTTGGTATTACCAATTTATAAATAGAAATACTTACAAAGAGGATTTTTTATGAAATTTCAAAAAAATTTCCTCACTTTTTTGGAAATATTTTATATCTTTTTTAAAAAGAATGTATCTTTAAAAAATTCTAATATTAAATTTTAATTTTTTTTTTATTTTAATTAATTTTGAATCCAAGAAAACAAAAAAATTCAAGATTCCCAATACACAAACAATTTTTCTCCCAAATTCTTCTCCAAAAAAAAAAAGAAAAAAAAAAAAACAATTCATTAATCCGTAAAAATATTATTAATAATTTTTTAATATTATTTTCCAAACACTTCTGATTTCATATTTATATTCAAAATTAAAATTAATGATTACCAAAAAATAAACAGCCATTGAAACATTCTATTCACACATTCTTAACAATGAATTGAAGATTGAAGATCTTAAAACAGCATCTATTGTTAATACGTTGTCGCCATATTTTAATAAAAAAGATCAAGAGAGATTTGGTGAAATTCTATTTGAAAAATTTTCTGTCTTAGAATTTACATTTTTAGATGAAAGTGTTTGTATGCAATTTGCAGCCCGAGGGCTAAATGGACTTCTTGTTAACATTGGGCATTTGAGCACAAGGATCTATCCCTTTTATGAGGGGAATTTAATGAGGGAAACCTTTTCAAGTATACCTATTGGTTCTCACCATTTAACACTATCTCTTGGCCAGCAACTAACGGAAGAAGGAATTATTTTGGAAACCAATGATCAAATGGAAGTTCTTTCAGAGTTGAAACATTCATGTTGCTGCGTAAACCCATTCGTCGGCGGCCCAGATCTTACAACTATCAAGAAAAAATTTGCAGGTCGAATCAATAATACACAAAAGTTAAATCAAGATGAAGATCTCGATCTCGATCTCGATCTCGATTTAGAAAACGAAGAAGTTTCACAACCAACTCTTGAAGAACAAATTTTTGATAGCTTTTTGCAATTTGGTGGCTTTGATCCAAT
The DNA here is from genome assembly GCA_027625915.1 of Anaeramoeba flamelloides. NCBI lineage: Eukaryota > Anaeramoebidae > Anaeramoeba > Anaeramoeba flamelloides. The sequence continues at coordinate 60,012 of JANTQA010000032.1, read as the reverse complement.
TGATTGTGAGATATCTGACGGCAAAAAGTTCCTATTGGGCGATCCTAGACACACATTAGCGGAGTGCCTCTTTAAGCCATCAGTTATTGGGATCAACGATTATGGCCTTCATCAAAAAATCGCTCAGACGATCATGAAATGTCCTATTGATACCAGAAGAAAAATTCTCAATCGAGTGTTTTTTGTTGGTTCAGGTGCAGAAATCCCATTCCTAGAAGATAGATTAATCGACGAAATCGAGGGAATCAAGGGAATTGAATCAAATGTCTCATTGGGTGAATCCCAAAACGCTCAAGATAAAAAATGCTTTGCTTGGATAGGTGCTTCCATTTTAGGTGTTGTCTGTGAAAAAATGTCAACACTCTTAATTGATAAAGACGATTATTTAGAAACTGGTAAAGAGATTATTTCTGAAAAGGTAATCAAAAAAATGCAATTTTAATAAAATCATTTGAAATCATTTTTAATCCATATTCTCTATATTTTTTAATTTTTAATTCTGATCATAAAATTTTTAAATATAAAGTAAATTAACCAAGATATTTTTATTTATTTTTTTGCCAATTTTATTTTGTTTGATTTGATTTTATTTTGTAACTGAAAAATATTTTAAAAGTATTCTGGTATTTGAAAATTCTCATTGTGTTTTTTTTTTTGTTTCATTTTTTTACAATAGGGGAATCGTTTGTTTGAAATAAATAAACTTTTTCTTTTTTTTTTTTCTATTAAAAAGTGAGTACTACAAGTTCACTTGTTTGCAGTTCCGTTTTTTTCATTTTTAGAGGATTTAATAAAACCTCTGATTTTAACTATGAAATATCTAAATTATATGTTTTCTGGAGAATTAAAATACAATATATTAGACAATAAAAAAATTAGTGAATGAAATGAAAAATCAAAAAATTGTAATTTTTGTTTTTTTTTTTGGAAATCATATGAAAACATATATTGATCTACATAAAATTACCAAATTCTCAAATTTCAAATCAATTTTGTACCTCTTGGTTCACCCACTTTCTACTTTATCTGAAAATATATTTTATTTTTATATTAAAATCTAGAACCGTTTAAAATAAGGTGGAAAGTAAGATTTTGAAAATATTTATTGTTTAACCTTTTTTTTTAAAAAATTTTAAATACAAAATAGAAAAACGATATACCAAATTATAATTTTTTGAAAATAATATAAATTATTATAAGATATCTCAACTCAACCTTCTTTAATAAGTCAATAAATTTATTTTTAGTGATAAAATTGATAATAAATATTATAAAATTTGAATAGTTCTTGAAAAATTGATTAATACTTTTCAACTTTTTTTTTTTTTTTGTTTATTGAAAGTGTTTCGAATGAGATCAGATGAAATATTTATTTTTTTATATGAATTTTGGCAATCTTAAGATGTAATCTTTCAGAATTCCCCATTGAGAATCAATATACCATAGTATTATTGATCAGACCCAAGGCAAATGACTAGAATCTAACACAAGCTAAAAATTCGCCAATAATTAAAGTATGTTGTAATTATGTATAAATAATATTCGTGTTCATTAGTTCAATTGTCTCTAAAAATTCAATTATAAATATTATTACACAATAAGTTATTACATTTTTTAAAGGAATCATAATTAAAAATTTCCATTTAAGAGAATTTTTTTCTTTAAACCCCTTTTACAAAGATAAAAAAAGAAAGCAAAATAATTTTATTCCAATTTAAAAATTAATATTTTTGAACCTCATAAAAATAACTATTTTTTTAATTTATTAATTTCAAAAATTTATTCCAATAGCTATTAACATAAAAACCCAAATAATCATTAGTTTGTTTTCCTTCTAAAATTAATTGTAACATCAATATATTTCCAAGATTTCAGAAATAATTTGTAAAAAAAATCTATTTGTTAATTATTGAATTTTTACATTAATGGAATTTACTAGTAACCAATCTAGATTTCGAGACAAATTTAAGAAAGATATTTTCCAATACTGAAATCTGGATATTGATGATTCAACCTTTGAATAAGTACCAAAATCTACATTTTTAATATTAAAATTCTTGAGTTTTTTACTAATACAAAGATCAATATTTATGATGAAATCAACTAATAGTACTCATTTGAATAATAGCATTTTTAGAGACGTTTGAGCTTTGTAGCACAAATATAATGTAACTTCAATAACAAAATAGTATAATTTTCGATATCATTATAGGTCGACATTTATTCCATAAGGGAGTAGCTACAACACAAGACATGAAAAATTTTTGAGAAAGATGAGAAAAGAATTTTTTATTTTAGTGGTGTGTGATCATAGATTCTCTAAAAAATTTTATTAAAAAATTATTTGATATTTTTTTTTTAGTAATGCTAAACAATAAAAAAAGGGGAAAAGAATTGATAAAGTTTGGTTTGATTTTTATTTTTTTTATAATAAATATTTTTTTTTCGGAGAAGATAATTTTAGATTATTAGAAACAAACTTATGGCTATTTTGTAGTTTAAAATTTGATAAAATATAATTATATACACTTCTCCATTTCCACCAAATCCAAGTCTTTATAAACCAGTGCTATTTTTGGGATAATTATTTATGGTTTTTTTAATTTCATTCTAGCCATTAAAGTCCCATTCTTGTTTCCTTTTGTGATTCTCCCAATTGTAATTTTGTTGTTCTTTTTTAAAAAAATCCATTTAGCCCAAATGCCACTGATAAAAAAAATCTTTCTTATTGCTTTTTGTTGCCATAAAAAAAAAGAAAATTCAAAAATTATGAAAAAAAAAAACAAATAAAAAAATTAAATGCCAGAATAGAATGTTGAGATAAGGATAAAAGATAAGTCATTCATACTTTGAAACACTATTCTAAGCAATTCAACTCAGCACTCTATTGTGAAAATTTCTTTGATACTTTTGAAAAAAAAAAGTTAAAAATATAATGAATGAAGCATTTTAAATAATAAAAATCAACGAGTTCTAAACCAGTGTAAAAAATGGTATTTTCTTTTTTTTATTATTATTAAAGGGTGTGTTATTAACCCCTCTTGTCTACCCGAATTCCTAAATTTTTATCTAGGAACTTTATTAAAGACTCAAAAATAAGTTTATTATACATTAGGGCTAATACACTTGATGTATCTTTTTTTGTAATAATATTAAAATATATAATTATTTTTTCATATATTAGATAAATTAATTTTTTTTAATTTAGATACCCAGATATAATAATTAATTTTCTATGGTTGAAAATTCCATAGAAAGTGATCCAAATCTTCAATGATATTGTAATTCTTAATTTTTTTTTTACATATCTCACAATATTTTGATTTATTTTTTCATAAAATTTGAGTGATGAACTATTTTCAATTCAGAAATCTACTTTCATTGAGGGTTTGTCGTTGAACTTTAAATAGAACAAAAAAAAAAGGAAAAACAGTGAAAAAGATACTACAAATTTAAATTTGTTCAATATAATAACTCTATTTGGCCAAAAGAAAAATGGAAAATGAAAATTATTTCCCCTTTGTTCTTTAAATATTAGTCGATTTTTTTTACTCAATTTGGTATAAACCAGCCATTCATTTTTAAGAGTCTTTATTTAAGTAGTGTTAAAGTTGGGTAATAAATTTTTATATCATTGGCTCAAAGAATCACCAAATCCAATATTTATATCAAGATTTCATTTTTTTTAAAAACCAACCCTATTAGAGTTTTTGCTTTTTTAAAAAACTGGAATTTGAGTCGAATGACTGATTTGAAATCTCGTGTTTATGAACTTCTCATCTTAAACTATAATCAAATTGCCAAAGAAACAAAATCCAAAAAGAAATTTCAAAACATATATCAATTAGTAGAACGAGCAAAAGGTACTTTAACATTTTTGTTTTTAATGAGGAACCAACAAACACTCAATTTTAAGAAAACTCATAACAACCCATTGAAAATTTTGATTGTCTCAAACCCTACTTCGTTTTCTTTTTCTTTTTCTCTTTCTTCTTCAATTATTGCATTCCTCTGAATTTCAATTCCTAACCCAAACTAGAAACACTTGATGCTATTCAAAAGTAAAGACCATCCCTTTTTTTGTCTCCAATTATAATAAAGGATTTTTCTGAAACCAAAACGAGACACAATTTTAATCTGTTTGTTTTACTTTATTTTCTTCTAATTTCTTTTTTATTTTCATTTATTCTTTTTTTTTTTTAATTTGAGTAGAAAAAAACAATTAAAAAACAAAAAAAAGCCCACGAATTCCCTATCAAAGCACGATTTAAAAAAACCAAATGGAAAAAATTTATTTAACCCTTTGTTTTTTGGAATTAACACTTCCAAAACAAAAATGTCGATGATTTGTTTCCAAGCAATTCAAGTAAAAATTCTTTTTATTTTTTTTTTTTGTTTTTTTGTTGCTTATTTTTTAACTTGACACAAGATCCTTTTGAAGAAAAATTCAGAAAGGAACATTATAAAAAATGTTATTTAAATATTGAATAACGTAGATCCCTCACAAACGAAAGGATCTTCTCATCAAAAAAAATCCCATTCATCAATAACCAAAATTCTTCAAATTAAAAATAAAATTACCATTTGCTCATTAGAAAAAACGGTGGGTTGGAAATTCACTAATTTCTTCTTCGAGTACTTTGTGTTAAATAAAAAACAAATAGCATAATAATTTCTTATTTCATCTTCTCAAAAAAAAAAAAATTTGCAACATAATTTTTGTTTGCAAACAAATCACGCAAACCAAAGAACAACAGCATTTTTAATTTATTCATGCTACACATTCCAAATTGGATCTAACCAATTTTAATTTGTGGAATCTTAAGGGCTATCTTTATTTTGTGTTCTGTGAGAACTTAAATTCAATGTAATAACCAATAAAAAAGGTTAAAAAAATTCAAAATTGAAGGAAAGTCAAAATAATGCAATTTTTGGGTTTTTTTTGATTTAATTCAAAGAAAAATAAATTATTTATTGATCCAAAAACATTTTGAATTCTCAAAACTGAACACTTCTAGTTAAAATTAAAATCAATTATTTTACCACTTACTTCACAGGCTTTCCATTTTATCTGAAAGTATATTTATATCCAAGTACCAAACTTTAGAATACTTTAAAATAAAGGGAAAAGTCCCAGACAAAGAGGATTTTTGATTTTCGTAACTTTTCAAGGTAAATTTCGAAATCGGATCACTAAAAATAGTTTTTACCCAAAGACAAATTTTCTAAAAAAAAACCCAAAAATTTAAATTTTAACAAGATCTCCTGGCCCAACATTCTTAAAAGCCAATAAATATGCTATTGGCAATAAAGGTAACATTCGTATATAATAGAATCAAGATATCCAATAAGGGGCTCGTAAGCAAAAACAAAATATTCTAGTAAATTTAAGAGCAAATTTCCAAATTTTAATACCACATCTTAGAATAGAATAATCAAGTAAAAAATCTGATTACTATACTCTTTTTCAAATAAAAGGGTACAGAAATTTTCAAGAATTATTCATAATTGAATCAAATTAATTGTAGTATAATTCTAAAAAATAAAAAACACTTTAAAACATAAAAAAAAAACTCAACTGAAGATTTAAAACTCATTAAAACAAAACAATAAGAATTAAAATTAAATATTTTAAAAATTGGTGTGCCCTTTTATTTGGAATGAGAAATCTTGTTTTGTAAATTGTAAAGAAAAAAAATTATAATATCAATAACAAAATTTGAATACGTTGAATTGGGAAAAAGATCTTTACAAGTTATTGATAACTCTTTACACTTCAAATTTTTGTTCTTTAAAGTCTCATTTCAAGATAAAGCTAAAATTCATCTGGGTATTTTGTTGGAATTGTTTTTTTTCATATTTTCTTTTTTCTTTGTTCCATACCTCAATTCAATAATGGCCTTTCTTAATTCCTATATCTAGCTCATTCAAAACCAAACTTAAACTTTTTCCATTTTTATACTGACAGATTATTTCCAAATTGATTTCTTCTTGTCTTTTTTTTTTTTTCAATTTTACAACTTTTCAATATCGATAAATAAAAAAACAATAAATGAAAAAACAATAAATGAAAAAATGAATAATTAAAATGAAAATCACCAAGAAGTAATTATCTTATTAATCAATCAATTCCAATAGTATTGATGATTTGAGAGGTGTCCCCTTTTGTTCGAAAAAGAGTTTAGTTACTAATCCCTTAAATGAAATATTTGAAAGATTTATTTTTTATTTTACAGAATAAATAAGATAACCAAATTCGCAAATAATAATATTTAAAATAAAGTACAAAATTATCATTAACATTCTAATGTTTTTCACTTTTTTGATTATGAGTTGATTACTCAAATAATAACTGAAATATAAATATACATTTACTGCACGGCCTTGTGTTTTATCCACTTTTAGATGTTAATTTTTTACTTTTCCTGTTTTTTACTTAATCTCAAAATAACACAAGAATATTTCTATAAGAATATAAACTCCATTTAACTCAAAAGGGGCATAGCAAAAAATGAAAATTTCAATTTTTTAAAAGAACAAACCAAACATAAGATTGTTTGGAAATAACAGAAATAATAAACTTTGGATTAGAGTTGATATTTATAAAAGAAAAGCCTGAACAAACCATAAATTTTCCAAAAAAAGATAAAAAATAAAAAAAAAATTTTGGAATCCTATCAATGGAACATCTCGTGCAAAATTTCTCAATTTCTTTGGGAAATTAAAATTATTTACGAAAAGATTTTTTGAGTAAATATATGAATTTTAAAAGGAAATTACAAAGACTCACTTTTCTTAATGTTAATTTGGAGTTTCAAATATTTTTTTTTTCAAATTTACTTTTTTTAAAAAAAAATAATAAAAAAGAAAAGAATTAAAAAAAAAAATAAAAAAGAAAAGAAGAAAATTTCTAAATACTAAAAAAAAAAGCAAATAGAAAAATACAAAAAAACATTCACAAAATTAGAAAAATTAATCTTGATCTAAAAATCGAAAATTTAGTTTGAAAAGAATAACGAATTAAACTTATAGAATTTGCTCTATTTCTTCAATAAAACTTAACGACTTTGACTCGAAAGTAGTTTATAAATTATCCTCTTTCAATGAAAATCACAAGTTACTTTTGACAAAATTATTTTTGTGGTTGTATTTCTTAATAATCTCTAAAAAATACTCTTTTTAAATCACAAGTAATTAATGAAAGAAATTGAAACTTAATTATCAGTGAAAATTGGTTCTGTAAAGAAGAAATCCCAAGAGATAATAAATTGAGAGCTCAAAAAATCACCACAGAAAAAGAAAACAATTGGATATATTATATTTATTTTTAAATCGATCTCATTTTAAAATCAAAAATTTTTATTAACATTTATTTATTACAAACAAAAACAATAAAAATACTTTTATTAAAAAGAAAAAAAAATACTTATTTCAACATTTATCTAAAAAAAAAAATATAACTGAATATTAAAAATCTATTCTTAATAATTTAATTTTTTTTCTCGATCTATTAATGAAAACAAATTATTTAAAAATAAAATTAATCCAAAATAAAATTCTAAAAAAACAAACCATCAACAAATAAAGAAATTATTAACCATCCATTATTTTCCAAAACACTTTTTTGAAATTGAACCAACAAACAAGAGATGCATTTTAGACAGTTTGATTGATCAATTAAGGAACTTTCAATCAAGCACCAATGAAAAGATCCAAATCTCGATCTTGACGATCTTAAATTTGGTATTTAATTGCAAAAATGGAAGGCCACATTTAATGACTTTAAAGAATTCGTTTGAATTATATTTAAAATTATTGATCAATTTAAAAAAAGAAGAAGCGTATCGCCACTATCTTTGCGAATTACAGAACGTCATTGTAATTTATTCACAAAGCATTGATTTGTCATTTGAATTAAATTTACAAAATGTCATCTCAAGACAAATAGTATCACATTCAATTTTGGCATCAATTCAAAACATTATGAAATCAAACATAATAGACTATGAATTATTCCATTCCAGCTCTGGTTTCAAATTAACCCAAGAGGAAACTGATTTTGGAATTTTATTTAAATCAATTTGTCAATATTCAAAGGAAACTCTTGATTTGAAAAAAAAGCATCCAGAATTGACAAATATTAATAATAAAAAGGGCAAAATAAAAGTGGTTTGCTTAATTTTATTAAAGGAAATATTTGAATCTGCGGGACCAATTTTACAAAGTAGTGGCAATTTTATCTGGATTATTAAAAAATACTTGTTTCCATCTTTAATTGAGAATTCTCAAATACCAATACAACAGATAGTTGAATTATGCCAAAATGTTTTTTTAAATTTATTTAATGATTTCAAATATTTTTTAAGAAACGAAATAGGTATATTAATTGAAAAGGTGCTATTAAAATTTTTAAATTTAGAAACTTCACCTGCATTACAGAAATGGTCAATATTAAATATAATAATGAAGATGATCAAAAAGCCACAAAATTTATTAGATCTTTATTTAAACTATGACTCTAATTATCAAGATAATTTATTAATACCAAAAATTTTCCAACGAATGATTACTTCTTTATCTTATTTATCACAACAACAGTATAAGCAAACAATGGCCGGGTATATCTCCATTTCTGAATTATTTAAAATTAGGAAATTTACTTCAGAAATTTTAACACAAATCATTTATTCATTATATTTATGGTGTGATCAAAAAATTTTAAATGCTAATAGCAATAATAATCACAATAGAATAAGCAATAATTTAAATTATGGGGATGATAATATAAATAAATTAAATACATTTAATTATTATTTATTTGAAAAATTTTGTTTAAATAAAAATTTTAAAAAGAACAAATTAAGAAATTTTTTTTCAGAATTAAAAAGTCAAGATCAGAAAAACTTTTCAACAATAAAAACAAATATGATAGAAGAAAGTAATATATTAGAAAAAAGTAAGATTTTTAGCAATTCAATTTCATATTACTATTTGCAAAAAAATATCTCTTTCGATAAAAAGGTGAAAAAAAAAAAAAAAAAAAAAAAAAGAAACAAAAAGAAAACCAATAATTTACTTAATGATCAAAAGCAAGAACCCGATTTAGATAATATAATAAATGAATTTAATTTGGATCCTTTTAAAGGAATAAATTTATTAATATCTATAAATAATTTAAATGGGAAAGAAACTTTACAAAAATCTGAAAAAAAGCTGCAAAATAATCAAGAAAAGGAAATAAAATTATTAACAATTATTAGTAATTTTTTATGGAATACAGCAAATTTAAAAAGGGAAAATATTTCAATATTTTTAGGTCAAGGTGGCAATCAATTAAATAAAAGAGTATTAAGATATCAATTAAATCAATTTAATTTAATAGAATTAGATTTTATAAATATAATGGAAAATATATTATTTAAATATTTTATTTTTATTGAAAATTTGGATTATATTGATCATATCATTGAATATTTTTCTTATTTTTATTTTAACCAATTGAAAAAAAATTCAAAAAAAAAGCAAGCAAAGGAATTAATAAACAAATTTAATAATTCTTGCTTAAATATTTACCGATTAATTTATAAAATCATCTTATTAAATAAACACTTTTTGCATAAAGTTCCCATTTCACAACATTTATTTTTAAAATTATGTAATAACATCAAAGATAAACCATTTTTAATTAAAATTTGGAACCACTTTTCACGAAATCCTCTAAATTTAAAAGGTATATCAAAAATTGATAACATAGAAAAAGAAAAAATATTAACCTTTTCAAATAATTATTATGACTCTAATGAATTTTTTCAAAAATATCAACCACGCGACAAGAAAATAAAATCATATTTGACATCAAAATACTTATTAAATGTTGAAAGTGCATTTTCATCAATATGGGATCTAATTTTGGCTTCTTTATCTTCCATATTAAAGGAAAGCAAGCAAATGGACACAATTGATAACTGCTTAATGGGATTTCGATATGTTATAAGCATCTGTGCAATTTTTAATAAGGAATTAGAAAAAGATGCCTTTGTTTCATCATTAATCCAATTTACATTATTACTGTCTCAAAGTGAGAAAATTAAGAAAAAAAATTTGCAATGTATCAAATCCTTAGTAACAATTTTAATTTTTGATGGCCAGCATTTAAGTAAATCTTGGATCCAATTTTTAAAATGTGTTTCAATTATTAATAAACTAAATCTATATAAAAAAACCAAGTTATTGAATTATAATAAAAATAATAAAATCCCTGAATTGACTTTTTCAAGAATTGAATTAATGAAACAACTAAAAAAAATTAATTTGAACCCAATAAATAGCATCCAAGAACTAAATGAAGATTACATTGATTTGATATTTTATAATACAATTTTCTATTCTGATTATGCATTTCTGCAATTTTTGAAAACCCTTTGTATTGTGTCAATGCACGAAATCAAATCTAAAGAAAAAAGTAATTACTTTTTATTAATTAAACTGCTTCAAGTAATTCTATATAATATCAAAAGAATGCAAATCATATGGATCCAAGTTTGGAAATTAATTTCAACCTTCTTTATCAATTTAGGTAGCTATCAAGATACCGATTTATCCTTTCTAATAATTACCTGCTTAAAGGAAATATGCCTAGAATATTTAATAAATAACGATGAATATCACAATTTCGCAATCAAAAAAGACCTATTCCAACCTTTCATATACTTAATCCAGCATCAATCAAATCCAGAAATCAGATTATATATAATTGACTGTATCCAATATATTACTTTAAAGATAAATAATGAAGGCAATCATCAACAAATAAAGAATGAAAGTAAGAATAAGCAAATGGATAATGGTAACCAGTTTGGCGCTCAAAGATCGAAAATTTTACAATCTGGTTGGGAAGGAATTTTTGAAGTACTTTTCCAAGCATCTCAAGACCCAAATTTACAAATTTTAAAAAATTCTTTTAATTGCTTGCTATTAGTCCACAATAAGAATAAACTGGCAATAAAAAAAAATTTGTCACTTGCTATTCAAGTTATTGGATCATTTGGCTTAAATACCTTTAATGAATCTATTTCAATCCATTCGATAAATTTAATAACAAAATTAATTTGGGAATTAATTATATTAAATAAAATATCACAAAAAAAGTTTAATTTGGATGAATATAAAATTAAAAAAAATGAAAAAGATAATGATCGTAAGGATAATACTCACGATAATGAAAATACAAATGAGGAAAAGAAAAAGAAAAAGAAAATAAAAGGCAAATTGGAAAACAAAAAGATGAATATGGAAAACACAGAAAGGGATTTTAAATTAAATATAAAATTAATTGATGACGAATTAATAGAAAATTATTTAATAATTCCTTTGTTACAATTAACACGTTTATTAAAACATCAAAACCTTACAATTAGAACAAAATCAGAAGAAGCACTCTTTTCGATCTTTAATAAAATAATTCCATTTTTAAATTCATACTCTTTACAAATAATTTTTAAAAAAATATTCTTTACCATTTTTGAAGAATTTATTAATATACAAGGACACCGAAGTGATAAAAAAACATCCAAATTATCATTTAAACAAATCGAATGGGCAAATTCAACATGTGAAAAATTAATGGACAAAATAATTACTTTATTTATTCAAATGTTTTCAAAACTTTCAAAGCTATCTTTCCATTTATTAAATATATTAATCCAGCTAATTGAAACCAAAAATGATATTTTAATTCAAATTTCATTGAATTCCTTGATAAAGTTAATAAATGAAAGGGGTAACGACTTTAGTAACAAATTTTTAGAATCATTAATACAATCTCTGTTTTTTGCTATACAAAAGACTTTTGTTAATTTTTTATTTTATAATTTTAAATCAAATAAAATAACTTCCAATCACCAATTAATTTTTAAAAAAAAAAAAATAAATAAAATTATGAATAAGAATAATAATTTAATCAATGAAATTCGGAAAGAGAAAATAGAGACTGAAGGAGGGAAGATGGAAGAGAAGGAGGAGGAGAATGGGAATGAGGAGGAGAAGGAGAAGGAGAAGGAGAAGGAGAAGGAGAAGGAGAAGGAGAAGGAGACGGAGAAGGAGACGGAGAAGGAGATGGGGAAGGAGATGGGGAAGGGGAAGGGGGGAAATGAAGAGAATATTGCTCAGGAAGAAGGAGATTATATTAAAAATTTAATAGATCGAATATTAAAAAAAGTTATTAAAAATCAACTAAATCAACAATTGAAAAAGAATCAAATTTTGGTTTGTAATAAATTAATAATTCCAAGAAATCGATTGATTATGCAAACCCAACAAATACAAATAAAATTATTTAAAATTCTTCAATTAATATTATTAAAATGTAATCTAGTCCAATTGCCAGAATCAAAACTTTTGGAATTTTCCAATCTTTTCATTCTATTTAAAAAAAAGTTTAAAAAGTTTAATCAAGATTTGGATTTTAGTAAACAATTATTTTTAAATGGATGGCAGCAAAACAATTTACCAGAATTATATAATCAACAATGGAATTCAAAATATTTATCTTTATATTTTTTATTTATCGTTTTTCAAATTAACAAAAAATTAAATACTAAAAAACTAATTATCAAGAAATGTTTTAAAAGTATTGAAAACCATTTAATTAAAATCAATAATGCCAAATTAAATCCAATCAATTTCAAAAAAACAAAAATGAATTTAATTTCTAACCAATTAATTTTATCAAAGCATCAAGAATTAAATCAATTTGATAATTTAATCTCTTTAATAATAAATCTGTTATTAAAATTTGATGATAACGATTTAAAAGAATTATTAAAAAATAAAATTCATTTAATAATTCAATTATCTGATTCAAATAATTTGACTTTAAGGGAACAATTGACTAAATTATTTTTACGAATTGGAAAAATATGTAATGTAATAGATGAGAATTAATTTATAATAATAATTCGTATTAGTTCAGAAATTGATTTACAGATGTTTTTTTCTTTCTTTTTGTTTTTTTTTCTTTTTTTATATTAAATTTTTTTGATTACAATAATTAACTAATAAATATTATTTTTTAAAATAGATGAATTTTAATTTATTTTAAAAAATAACATATCAAATATTTTAAGAAAAGTTATTAAATTTGATTAATTTTGTTTTGTAAGGTTACTTATCTTTGTTGATATTTTCAATTTGATTTGTTAACCATTCATTTTTTTTTTTTTTTTTTTTGGAATAGAGCTGAATTTTTGGGTTTCCTGACAGGATAAAATTGAAAACGAATATTTTCATCAAAATTCCTAAAAATTTAATATGTTACGTTTTCTATTTTTTATTCAATTTTTTAAACAAAAAATTTTTTTTACTTTCAGATCAATTAGTCAATTTTTTAAACATCACAGAAATATTTTTCCTCTTTTAGGGAAATGGTTAATTATGAAAAAGTAACTTTATATTATTTTTATGGGTTTATATAGCATCAAGAAAGTTAAAAACTAAGTTTTTATGAAAGGTACTTTAATTTATTTGAATTTTGTGCTTTAATGTGAGATTTTTTTTTTTACTTTAAATTTAGTTGAAAGTTTGTGCCTTAAATTTAAAACTGACTGTATTTAAAAGTGGTTAATAAATATTGATTTACTACAATAATAATTGTACTACATTAGCTAAATGTAATGGGATACAATTATGTTTTTTTTTTAAATTATCTTTTTTTTTTTCATTTTTATTTGTAACAGTTTCCCTTTTTGTTAACCAAATGACAAAATACTTTATTTCTAATAATTGGTTAGATTTTAAGGTTTTATCCAATATTAGGATCCATTTAAATATTTCAAGAAATATATACATTATTATTAGCTCTTTTTGTCAATTTCGGAAATATAGTATAATTTGGTTATTATAATTTATTCTTCTACCTACATTTGAAAATGATGAACTAAATATTTTATTTTTTTAATAAAATAGATGGCCCACAATCCAATAATTAAATATTAAAGAAGATCATTGATAAACTCAAATTCCGTCTTTTTTAATATTTTCGAAACCAAATTTTATTTTCTGATTTAAAATATAATTGTCTAGTACATTGCGAAATTATAAACTCTGTTTCAGCCAAATTTACCCAATATTTTTTTCAAATATCAATTATTTTATATAATTGACCTTTGAAGAACAAATAAGAAATAAACAGAATAATATACTTCAAAGAATTGTTGATATATATATGAAAGAAAACTAATTAACCAATAAATTTTATTAAAAATTGAAAAACTGAAATTCTTATGACCGTATCGAGAAAAACAACAATGTTCGTTTTGAACTTCTACTGGTATTTGAATAATAAATATGAAACATTTTTCACTTCATTTTCTATACTTTTCTTATAGAAATCAATCCCACAAACAAAGTTTGTTGGTATTTGTATTCACTATTTGAAAAAGGAAATGAAAATGAAGTGGAAATTTTTCACATTTATTAATCAAATATCAAGATCAAAGATCGAATAAAATTCCAATAGAAATCAATATGATTTCTCAACAATCATTTAAATGGTTTCAATAACCTTATAATAACACATTTTTACCTAGTGACTATTGATCTTGCAATAAAAAAAATTTTTACAACTGAATTACGTTTTTAAAAAAAAATCGAAAAAAAAAACAAAAATGTGAAAAAATGATTTCAATTTTGAAAATATCAAAAATAAATTTTTTCTTCTAATATCTATGTAAATCCTTTAAAAATGTATTATACCCATTACAACTGGGCCTCTTTGACTGAAAAATAGTTTATATATCAAATCGTGTAAAAAAATATTTTTATATCGATTTAAGCAATAATATATTATTTATTATTATATTTGTTATTCAGTTTTTAAGTTTCAATAAAATATTTAGAACAAAAAAAAAACAAGAATTAAACACTTGTTATTTTTTTCTTTGCTAATTGTTATATTTTCAAAAAATAATAAATAAAAATACAAAAACAAGAAGAAAAAAATAGTCAAAAAACTAAAAAAAAAAATAATTGAAATACTATTTTTAAGGGAATAACATATATTAAGAAAAATCCAAAATAGAATTATGTTACTAATGAAATTAAGTTATTAGTTTCCAGCAGTTCAAATGTATTGAAAAAAAAAAAATGATTACTAAAATAATACATAAGCTGATCCCATGACTTATAAAAATAATCTATGTATTAGAAAAAAATCCGAATAATTTCAGAATAAAAATCTACATTTTGCTACAAATTTAAAGGATGAAACATCTGTCAAAAATTAAATTTCAAATTTGAAAAAAATCTTTCTTAAATTTGATCTAGAAATGTAGATTGGTCCAGAAAAAAAGTGAATTGTTAAAAAAAAATAAAATAATTATATCCTGAGATTATTTTGACAAATTATTTCAACATATTGGAAATATATTGATAATCTAACTATTTTCAGAGAATACATACAAAAATCATCAGTCTTTGGGTTTTTATGTTGATAAAATATTGATTTAATCTTTGAAATTAAAAAAAATTATAAAAAATACTAACTTTTGGAAGTTCTAAAGATTGAATTTTCATATATTGGACTATTTTTATTTTTAGGTTTTCCATCAATCAATTATGAAATAAAATAAAAGTTTTTCATAATAATAAGTTTTAATTATGATTCTTAGTAAAAAATCTAATAAATAATTTTTCAATAAGATTTATATAGAGATTTTTTATAGCAATTTGAGCCTGGGGTACAAAAAGCTTTTATTATTAATTAAACTACACTTTAATTATGGAGGAATCTGTTGTGTGGTTAATCCCATTAGTGAACTTCTGAAATTTCACAAAATGAAAAAAATTATGAGCACCAATTAATGATATTTTAAATATCTTTTTTAAAATATGATCATATATTTTATATCTTTCATATACCAATTCAAAAAAATTTCTCTAAAAACACTCTTTAACAAAAAAAAAAAAAAAATAAATAAAAAACTAATTCAAAAGTTCTACTGATTTAAAAATAATAAATTATGATCGGATAACAACTATTAACTCAAAATTGTTCAACTAAAATTTAAGGTTTTGTTTTAATGGAGATAAAACTTGAATTTTTAAATTTATTTGAGTTTTTTTTTCAAAATTAAATATTAAAATATAAAATGATTAAAAAAAGAAATAAAAATAAAAATTAATAATAATAAAAAGAACAAACACAATATAAAGTAAAAGAATAAGGAGAATAATTAAAATTCAAAAAAATAAGAAATAAAATAAAAAATAAAGAGAGGGAGAGTGAGTGGGTGAGTGATTGAAATATCTGTTATTTTTATTTTGGCAAATTAAATAAATATATCGGAATTTTTAATTTCAATCTGATTAAAGGTATTGAATATAATAAAAAATTTAATAATGACGAAGAGTCATTCCTTTTAAACAATTTAATTTTCTTTTTTTGTTCTTTTTTTAATAATTTTATAACATCGATAATTTTTTCTTCCAAAGTAACGATTACCATTACATTGGTTCTATTGAAGAAGATATCATATAAAGCTTTTGATCCACTAAAGAATTCAACAAAGGAAAGGATCAAAATGGGTATTTCTTTTTTCTTTGTATTTTTTTCAAAAGTTATATGTAAATAGTTGTGATCAAGTTCAAAAGACTTTACATCTATTGGGACTACATTACTAAATTTTTTATTTGCCAAAATTGGGATATAATATTTTCTTTGCAAATTGAAAAAATTAGTTTCAAAGAGTTGCTTTTGGATATTAACATTCATTTGGTTATTATAATTTAATTGTTCAATAGCCATGTATGCAACATTTCTTTTACTTTTCAAATCATAGTTATTTGTTCTCTTTGAAGATTCAATTACAGAAGAAGAATAGAAAACGAAATATTTTGGTAAAAAGAAATTTGCATTCTTTTTTTTCTTCTGGTTCTTTTTTGTATTTTGGCTTTTGCCTTTACCCTTATTGGGACTTTTCAAATTATTTGTGGAATTATTGAGATTTACCATCTTCTTTTTATTATAATTTAGTACTATTTGGCTTAATGAAAAAAATCGTAGAACATTTTTTTTAAATACATTCGACCAGTTAAATAATTGTAAAGGAAATGAAGTTATTAATAATTCAGCCTCGTCAATTTTATCATTTATAAAAGGTGAATTTTTTTTTAAAAAATTTATTTTCTTTTTGCTTTTTTTATTTGTTTCGTTATTTTCTTTTTCATCATTTGGTTCGTTCTCCTTTATTTTTTTTATTATTGAAACAAAAATTTTATTTAACTTTATTTCTAAATGATTCAAATCATTCAAATCGTTTTTTTTTGCCAAATTTGGAATAAAATAAGATTTAAAAATATTCTTTTCGTCTTTGGTAAGAGTCAAATAAGTATTTCTTGTTAAACCATTTTCGAAATTTTGTGTTTCTTGATCAAAAATTGATATTTTAAATTCAAATTGTGGATTTTCCTTTTGGATCATTTGGACCCATTTTTGCCCATTTGAGGTTAAATTTAAATACTCATCTTTATTAAATTTAGAACTATAATATATATTTTTCATTTTTTCATGATAGCTTTCCATTAATTCTTTCGTTTTCTTCTTTGAATATTTTTTTCTTCTCGTCTCTTCCTTGCTTTGAGTGTTATTTTTCGAAATGATTCCTGAAAATCCCCTAGTACCTCTTGGGAAAAAAGTTGGCTGTGATATATTATAATGAGGTACCATCAATTTTGGTTTTTTTTTCGTATTACTCACATTTTCTTTTAATTTATAAAAAATTGAGATTTTTGTTTTTGTATCCATATTATTTTTGAATAAAAATTCTTTTTTTCCATAAGGAAGAATAATTTTTTTTTGGTTATCTGGTTTATAAATTAATAAAAAATCTTCAATTAAAATTATATAAGTTGCCTTTGCTAACAATGGCTGTTTTTTTTTTAAATTCTGATAATTAAATGCCTCATCATCGAACCAATTCGTTGACTTTTTTAAATTATCAATCTCACTATCGTAGCCCCTATCAGTATCATTATCAAAAAAATTTTGATTGCTTGATGAACTTAAAATTTCAGTTTTATCACTTTCGTCACTACTTATGATGCTTATACTGTCACTTCCATCATCCGTATCAGTGCTTCGGTCACTATTGGTCTTATTTTGACTTTTTTTATTTGGTTTATCTTCTTCATCAGAACTCTCAAATGGATCACCATCTGATTCTAAATCTAAATTATCATTCGGCATTGAATCAATAGACACTATTTTTTGTTTTTGTACATAATCTAAATTTGAAACATTTAGATCATATCCATCTTCGTCTTCATTACTATTACCATTACCATTTCCATTTCCATTTCCATTTCCAGTTCCATTTTTTGAATTATTAATAATAGCATTAATAAAATCATTTTCAGAATTCTGGAATTGGATCAGAGTAATTATTTGATTAATTAATGATAAATTTTGATATTTTAATTGCTCCATTGTGAATTTCCCCTTCATACTACCAATAATATTAGATTGGATTTGATGGAATAAAGACCAAATTTCATCTGAATAATTTTTCAGCCTGTTAATTTTTTTGTTATATCTATCTTGGTTGTCTTTACCCTCGATATTTTTTCTAAATTTATTATTTTGTTTCAAATATTTGAATAATTTGCCATTTTCAGTAAATTCTAGCATTTCTTCATTATATAATTTTAGTAAAGATTCTCTCCAAATTAAATTTACTGATTCATAATCACTAATTTGGGGGATATATTTATTTATTATTCTGATATTACATTTCTTTTTAAATTGATGATCGTTTTTATTTTCCTTTTCTGATACAATGTACATCCCAATAATTGAAGCAACGGAATTATCTGATTTAGTGTTAGCAAGTTTAACCGCGCTTTGCAAGGATAAATAAGTGTCAAATACCAACAAATTTTTATTATTAATAAATTCCGAATCAAAGCAAAATAATAACCTGATGATTCTAGTTAATATCTGATAAATTTTTGTTAACCAATTATATGGTGCTCTTTCCCAAATTGAGCAATTAAATCCAACAACATATAATTTAAAAAATAAATTCTTCGCTTCGATCCAAGAATTTTTGGAACTTTCATATTTCTCTTCCAAATATTTTAATTCTGCATAATTTAAAATTGAATTTAATAATAAAAATGGTTGACCTATTGTTTTTATTAATTCAATTGTTTTGGAAATTTGATAATCTAATTTTTCAATAGAAAGAATATGTTCTTTGGAATTTTTTTTATTCTTTTGAATATTTTCCCATTGTATCAATAAATTCAAATTAATTCTTGATATTTTATCATTATTATTGTTGTAGTCATCGTTGTTGTCGTCACTGTTATTGTTGTTTTCATTTTTCCTTTTCAAGTACTCTAAATCTTCATCATCGGTATCAGATAATTCATTTAAATCATCTTCATCATCTTGATCATCTTTATCATCACCATTAAAATCATAGGCATATTCTTTATTTTCAATTTCTTTATAATATTCTACCCAATTTTTAGTAAATTTTAATTGGCAATTATCAGCTATCTTTGGAAGTATTGCAACATTTAACCAATCGTTACCTTCGATTGTAACCTTTTTAAACAAATAATTTAAAATTGACGACATTAAATGTGTTTTGGATTTTACGACTCTATATTTATCATTGATTCGTTTAAAATAGCTAACTGCTTGATTAAAACTAATTATTGATTGGTTAATAATTTCAGCAGGTGATCTAAAAGTTTTGTGATAAAAGGGAATTTTAGGGTATGGATTATTAAATAATGTGTCTGGCAATTCTTCTTTTTTTTTGGAAAGAGTTATTGACCAAGGGAATTCATTAGAATTAATGTGTTGGATCATCTTTTTAAAAATTTTGCCCCTATATACCCACAATCTAGCAAGTTTACCAGTTCTCCAATCATCAGTGCAGGCTATTGCAAATTCGATCCAAAATAGTGAATCCAAAAATTTGGACTCTTTCAAGTAAATTGAAGATTTTATTAAACAAAATTTAAAAATTTTGTTAATTTCATAATTATTTCCAATTATCCCCAATCCGCTTCGAGTAAAGACCAAATATTGGATGATATTTTTGTTTAATGAACCCTTTTTTTTTTTTTGATTCTTGTCCATATCATTTTTGATATTACTGTCACTTTTATTAGTGGGTTTTTTTGGATTCCTTAAATATGGTGAATTCTTCTTTTGGAATTCGTCCAGTTTATCGTCATCAAAATAATGTGATATAATCCTTAAGTGCCTTTCTTTATATATTTTTTTGTGGTTGCCTTTTCGAGTGTTACCATTATTCTTGCCATTATCATTAAAAAAATCATATTTTTTATCAAATAGGCCTTCGTACTTGGGGGGCTTCTTCACCGTACTGTTCTTTGGATCAAATAAATTTTTTTCGTATCTATTCAAGTATTTGAATGATTGCTTCGTCCAACCTTTTTTATTATATGCAACCGATAGTTGTTCGTTAATTTGAGATCTAATTTGTTTTTGTAATTTTGTTTTTAATAAATCTAAAAATAATCTAATTCCTCTTTCAGGATCAATTGATTGTAAATAAGAGCTAGCTAATTTTATTTGTAAATCCAAGTATCTTGAATCTAAAGTTATTTTATGATCAGTAAGTGTTAAAGTTTTTTTTGAGAATGTTTTTCTCAATTTTTGATTTTTCATTTTCTTTGGTGTATTCGGAAGGAAACCAAAATTTGTTGATCCGGTGAAAAATGGTTTTAATCCTAAATTTTTTGAAGTTGATGCTGCTGAATTGATAACAATTTTTTCTAATCTATTACAGGATTCTAACAAAAACAATTCTGCATCTAAAAACTTTCCCTTTTCTTCGAGCATTTCAAACACAATTTTTGGATAAAATAACAATTTGTTAGTGATGTTTGTCTTGTTCAATATGGATATTTCCCGAATTAATGTATAATAATATTTTAATGAATTTTGCCAAAATCCAGCCATTTTGCATTCTGTGGCCAATTTTTCAATAACCTGCTCAGTCTTGTATTTTAATAATGTTTTGATTTGATATGTTAAATCCAAGGTATATAATGAAGAATATGATTTTGATTGCCTTTTTAAGATCTTTCGGTATCTCAATAATAAATTAATTCCAAAGTTACTAATTAGGGGTCTGAAATTGATGACATCTACTTTTTCTTGATTTTGCTCATTGTGTGCTTTTTCATTTTCATTTTTAGTATTAAATTTCATATTTTTCTTTTTTTTATTGAAATGTAACACTTCTTTTGGTGTTTTACCGAATTCAAAAGCTAAATTATTCTGAAAATTTTGTTTATTAACCGTAATAGATTTTATTTTTACTAATTTCTTGAATTTATTTTTTGATGTTTTTTTTTTTTCAATAAAATGAGATTTTATTTTTTTTAATTTTTTCAAGTTATTTATGGATTTATTCTTCTCATTTGAAATTATTTTCCATCCATTTTTTTTATTTTCCAAAATATTTTCTGGTAACTGATCCAGAAAGTATATAGATTCAAATAATATTTTTTCAATTTTGTTATTATCCAAATCCCCATAATTACCCCAAGATAAACTAAACCCTACTCTAGCTTTTAAAAAACTAAAATCATGTTCTGGAATGGCTATTGTTGGTCTGGTTAATGTTAAAAATGATTCAAAATATTTTAATAATTTTTTTATTCGGAATTCAGTATTTAATAATTTGTCAATTAATTCTTTATTATAAAATGTTGAATTTGAAAATCCTTCAGAAAAAAGTAATTCCTTTGGTATTGTTAATTTTTTCCATTCCGTATTAAATTCTTCATTTTGGCATCTATCCCAACCCGTAATCGGACTAAGTCCAAATAAATGTAAATGTAAACTTGTCAATATCGAGCATAATAAATATTTTTTATAATTGCCCACGAAATATTCTTCATTTTCATTGTCATTGTCATCCATTTTTTTGGCCTTTAAATAAAGTTCAATGTACCTGTTTGTTAATGACCATACAGTCTTCTTTTTTGGTATTTTGTAACAATGCGATTCTCCATCAATTTGCAATAAGCATATTAACAATTCTTTTTTTGGTGATAATTTTTGTAAAGTTTCAATGAAAAATGGATTGATCATTAATCCTGAAATAATTAAATACTTTTTAAAAATCATTAATGAGATTTCAAATATCACTTCTTTTTGTATTTCCTTTTCCTTTTCCTTTTCGTTTTCGTTTTCGTGTTCGTTTTCTTTTTCGTTTTCTAATCCTTTTTCCTTTTCATTTTCATTTTCCTTTTCCTTTTCTAATACTTTTTCCTTTTCCTTTTGCAATTCTTTTTGTTTGTGGGTTTCTTCTTTTTTATTATTTTTAAGAGTGTTTTGTTTTTTTTTATTTTTAATAAAACATTCGTTAATTGTTGAAAAATAATTATGACAATAATTCCTAATTTCTGATTTTTTATAATTTATTTCAATTAAACAAGTAATTAATTCCAAGTTAAATAATGCAAATGAAATTTTATTTTTTATTTTTTTAATCTCTTTTTGAATAAAGAACTTTTTTCGAAAATTTATACATTGTTTCTCCCAATTTACTTGATGTTTACTAATCAATGTACAAATCCATGTTTGAAATTCTTCATTGTTAAAATTATTATGATTTGGTAAATTGTTATAAAATGTTGATGCTTCATCATTTTTTTTTAATTTGGCCTGTATTTCTTTTGCATTCCAATTTCCTAATAATTTCCATTCTTCGGGAAATTGATTCGCATTTTCTTCAGACTCAGATGTAATTTCAGAGTCAGAATCTGTCCCAATATTATGAAACTATTTAGTTTAAATTTTAAAAAAAATAGAAATATTTTGTTGTAAAAATAATGGTAATTTTTTAGAATCCAGTTTGAAAATAACAATTATTGTAATATATTATGTAATCGTTTGTATTCTTAATAAAACTAAAATTGATTTCAAAAATTTATAGATGTCAAACGAAGAAATTTAAATTTTTTTTTTTGAAAATTTTCTTCAAAAAATAGAAAAAAAAAAAGTGAACCAACCAATAAAATTTTATATCTTATTTCAAAACTAAATAATGTTTTTGTCCTTTAATATACAAAATTTTTAAGGTAGTTTTTAAAAAATTTAATTTTTACAAAATTAAATGATCACAATTCTTGAAATTGTAGTATTTCAATACATTTCTTTTTTTAATCCAAATCTAAAATTAAAATCCATTCTGATTGTTAAAAATATTGTAAAGTTTCTTAATTTTTTTGTAATTTTAAGAAATAGGATTTTACTTTCTTCTTTAAAATTTCTTAATTTTGAATAATCACATAAATCACAGAAATCACAGAAATCACAGAAATCACAGAAATCACAGAAATCACAGAAATCACAGAAATCACAGAAATCACAGAAACCAATTTTGAAATATTCAGAAATTGATACATTGATAAGAGAATTCATAAATCAATATTATGGTGGTGATGGAACAGGTGTTTATTAGGGAAATTCTCTTTCTCCGATAATATTCGCATATATAAGCCACTTCATATTACAGAAAATAAAAACCGGTGTAATGCACACTCAAAAGTAAGCTGATGATTTAATCTTAATAATAGAAGGAGAATCACCCCATAAAATAAAAGAATATACGGAAACAAATATATACCCAATTATTACCAAATATAGTTTAAAGGTAAATGGCGATAAATTGGTAAAATGGGCAATAAATCTAAAAGAAATCAAATATCTGGGGATATGGCTTGATAAAAAAACACATTTCAAAAAAAAATCTAGATAAAACTAAAGATGATTTTAGCAGAGACAAATTTATATATGCAAACCAACAATTATCAAATTCGCTCAAAATTCAACTTTTCAAAAGCAATCATTTTATCTCAGGTACAGTATCAGGATTAGAGATTTTTAATCAAGCCCAGACAGATGTTTAGGAAATAGATACTCTGATTAACATAACAATAAAAAACCTTAATAAACAAAGTACAAAAAGGCACTCCCACAGACATACTCAAATGGAAAACAAGAACAGAACCTACACATACACAATCCTAAAGAAAAAAAGCTAAAATTTCATCAGTAAAATTGAGACATATAAAACTGGATCGCCTAGCAAAGGACTTTAAAACGGACAAGATAGAAGTCGTTGATTGTGGGAACATCAATAAAGAAGAAATCAAAAAAGAAAAAACTCCATTAAACTCGCATCAAAATCAATACAAGACAAAGCTGAATCATCAAAAGAAGATGAAAACTGGAAATTGAAAAAATACCTCAAAATTATCCAATTTCCAGACAGGTTTACTGAAAAGCAACCATTCCTAAACTGGAAATCATCTATAACTCTATTCAAACTGAAATCCTTCATAAATAGTTTAAATAGATACACACACAAATGAAAAAAAGTACCAAAATCTAAAATACTTCAAAGTTAGCAATAGAAAATTTGATGATGACAGATCACTCCATATATGGAACTGTAAAAAATATGAAAAAACTAGAAGACACTGGAAAAAGGAACTCAAAAAATCAAAAATTTTGACTTCAACATCATTGTTAAAGAAGATACAGATGAATTACGGAGGAAATTGAGCATAAAAGAAATATCTGGCATTACTATAGAATACTTTTTGATTGATATGACTCAGCACGCTATTCGGGAAAAGGAACTTAAATCCTAACAATCCCTAACAATCTCAAAAATGCAAATTCACATGGATCCAATAATTTAATTTTTATCTCTTTTTTTTTAAATTCTTTATTTCTCTTTCTTCTTTTTTTTTTTATTCATACTTTTTTTTTTTAGACTCTTTATTTTATCTTAGAAAACTAAATTGAGTTTGATATTCTTCTAATGAATGTTTCTAGATACTAATATCTAAACACTATTTGAATTAGAAGACACAAATATTTAGTCAATTCGAAATTCTTACATTAATAGATTAAGTGGTTTTTTTTTAACACTTAACCAATAACAATAAATCCTTTTTTGAAATTAATTATAGTCAATCTCTGAAACTTTTCTAGATTTCTTACATAACAAATCGTAACTTGAAAAAAAAAATAGATTCTTAACGCGCGTGTGTAGGTATAAAAATAAAAACTCTGGATTTTTACATTTTTTTTTTATTTTCACTTTTTTGGAAAGTTCTTTTAAAATTTTTTTTCCGAAAAAAATAAAAACAAATATTAAAAAAAAAATTTGATTGAAAGATCTCAATGACAAAACAAAAGTCACTTGGAATGTAATAATAAACACTTGAAATTCCAATTAAATTAGATCTTGAACCATACAATAAAATTTATTATTTTTCCACACTTTTGCTTTTTTATTTTTTTCGATTTATTTTTGATACGTAATAGTTTTGGATTTTTTTTTATTATTGCAGGGCCTATAGTTTCTAAATAAATTCGTATCATTTTTTTCAGTTTCCAAAAAAAAATTTGTTCTTTAATTTTTCATTTACGAACTAAAATTTCTTTTTTTATTCTTTCTTTTCTTTTCTTTTTGAAAAAATTTTCAACTTGTGTTGTATTACATTTGAAAAATTCTTCCGGTTTCATAAATCTTGTAAGGATGATTTGTTCCCCATTTTTAATTCTCTTTTTAATTCTATGAATTTTTGAACCAATTTGCTTAGTAAAATGGATTGCTGTTTTTTCATGCTTGAAAAAAGACTTTTAAAAAAAAAAATGATTTTAAAAATCTTGATTTTTTCCTTTTATACTCAAAATACTCCTTTAAAGTAAATAATTTCTTGCATCATGTTGTAATAAAAATATAGATTTAAAGTATTTATTTTCTTCTAAAAGATCGTTTTAAAAATCTTCTTCATGAGATCCTTTCAGTAATTATTTCAATTAGAGACTCCAAAACAGCCTTAAAAAAGTTCAATTAATGGTATTTTTTACGTTTTTTTTCGAAGGAAATGAAAGAAATTATTTGCTTTAAGCATTTATTCTCTTTCTTCACGTTGAAGGAAATTATTTGCTATAAGGGTCAAGTTATTCCGGTGAAAAATAATTTTCTGAAATTGAAAAATTTTTTTTGCAATTGTTATGATTGTGTAATGCCAAGTAAAAACAAATTAGTAGGGTGGTGTACGATCGCTCTCTAAAAATCAATAATGAAAAATAAGGAAATTTTTAGAAAAAAGTGTCAAAGAGCGAGACTCCATTTCCAATTAGAATCATTATGAATTATAATTTTGAAAACAACTATGCTAGTTTCCAAGTGTCAATCTTTTGCGTTTTTTGAGATCTCGAAGATTTTTTTGAATTTTTTTCATTTCTCAAATTGAGTTTTATTTTTTACTTCAAGAACTGTTACACAATCCTTACTTTGTCAAATTTAGGAGGTTACAAAATAACCAGAAATTCGATAAAGTCGAATTAAATTGATGGGGTACTTTTAAGAAAGCAATTTGTTCCAAATTGAAGACACTTAGTCCTTTGGGAATTCAAAACAAAAAAGATTAATTTTTAAAACTTCTTCAATAATAAAATAAAAAAAAAAAAAAAAGATTACTGTTGTGGAAAAAAAGTGAAACAGGGAAAAAAAATGAAACTTAGTTTTTAAATTAGGAACATTAATTGAACCTTAAAATGAAACGTAAAATCAATTAATAAAAGAAGAAACCAATTAACACCAAATAATAATTCATTATATTATTTTCAATCAAACCAACAAATACAATTTAAATCTATTTTCTTTATCAAAATAGTTGGTGTGGTTTTGGAGATCGCAAAAATCGTCAATTTTTTGACCATATTTTTAATAATTTATCAATCAAAGAAAAACCCATCTTACCAAAAGATAGTATTAAAAAAACTGTTACTGATAATTGTAAAATAAAAAGATCAAAATTTTCATTCGTTTTTCCAAAATATCATTCAATAACCCCAAGAATTAAAACAAGTCTCAAAATTCCCAATTCTCAAAAAGGGAAATTAATAATGTAGGCTGATTTTTAGATAATGAAAAATTTGAAAAGTTACATGATTTGAAAAATCTTTTTTTGGAAAGATGAATGAAAATTTTGTTCCATTTATTTTGAAACAAATAGTATTGTGTTGAATACTTTATTTTGTTTTTATTTATTTATTTTTCTTTTTTTAATTGATCTTAGGTTCCCTTTACGTTCCCAATTAAAAACCTTGTTTCACTTTTTTTCCACAATGGTTAATTTTTTTTATTCAGGAATGTTAATTGTAAAATAAAAGGAACAAAAGTTTCCGACCTGCTTTCCAAAAAAAAAAAAAAGCAAAGAATTAAAACTGGTCATCAAAGTCGAAAATTCTAAAAAAGGGGAATTAATAATTTAAACTTGGTTTTCAGAATTAGAATTTTGAAATGTTCATCTGATTTATATAATCCTTTTTTGGAAAGCTAAATTAAAATTTTATTCAATTTATTTTTCGACAATTAGTATTTGAAATGTTGTTTTTAGAAACTGTGTGAGATTTTTTTTTTGTGAATTGGATTGTTTTTTGCTTTTGAAAACTTTGGGTTTTTTTTTTTCTAATTTGCCTTTATGAAATTTTGAAACTTGTAATTTTTTTTTTATTTTGGTTTTTGAAATAGAGTTAAGGACTATCTGAATTTTATGCTCTGTGAGCATTGAAATACAAAGCAGTATATAGATTAAGACCTTTAAAATACAATGAATTGAGGGAAAGTCAAAATATTGCCAATTTTTAGCATTTTAAGATTTTGACGAAAATCATTTATTGATCCAAAAACTTTTCTAAAAATCCCAACAAAGCAAGGCAAAAATAAAATGCTATTTTTTTTGATATTGTGAAAATGTCACTCCACTTTCTTTTCAAATGGGTGGCTAGACTCACCACAATCTCTAACATACTTCAATATAAAGTGGAGTGACATTTTCACAATATCATTTTGGAAGTCGAAAATTTTGAGAGAAAATTTTTGGATTTTACGAAGGGAATTTTTTTTTCAATTTCGTGAAGGATCAGAAATTTTAGCAATGCTATTTTGAAGTCTTGAATTGGTTTTGTTCTTTAAATAATTACAAAAGAGTTTTTTTTTTGTTGTTTTTTTTGTTCTAACTTTTAAATTTTTTTTTAATTTGTAAAAACACAAAGCATTTTTTCAAAGGAACACAAAACCATCAAGTGGGATTTTATATTTTGGGTTTGTTGTGTAGAAAGGGCAATATAAACAACAATTAAAATTCCATTTCCCAACACAAAAGGATCAAAGCAATTACCATTAACTGTTGAGAGAAAAATGTTGGACACAGAAAAATAGTTGGACAGCATTTTTAATTGGGAACATTACTGAAAATGATTTTTAATTTCAATCGTTTGTGAAATAACTAAAGAAAATAACAATAATCTACTTATTAGAATAACCATTAATGTAATTCTACTTTTTCAAACCCTTATCTTGTATAATCTAAAGCAAGTTTAAAAATTACCATTTTCAGAATTAATAGTAAACTTTACTAGAACTTGGATTTTTGTTAAAATAGCATGATCTACTTTAGTTATCAACCACTCAAATGAGTATTCTACACAAACCACAGATAAATGAACTTGTAACACCTTTAAACCTGAATTTATATAAAATTCACCTAGTTATCAATAGGATTTGATTTTCAATTTTACTAATGTTCCCAATTAAAAAAGGTGTCCAACCATTTTTCTGTGTCCAATATTTTTCTCTCAACAGTAAAGACTAAAATTTCTTTATTTTACCAATTCATCAAGTTTGTGGTTGAGATAGCATTACAAAAGTAAAAAATATTAAAGGCACCTGTCTAAAGGAATTCTTGTTAAGTTTCTCAAACCACCACCTAATGTTAAACAACCCAATCAGTTGATTTTGAGGTATTGTTACTTTGTTGGGAGAATTATTCTACTAACCCTAACAAAACTCTCAATAAAAGGAAAGGAAATAGAATGGGTTTCAAGATCCCAAAGATCGAAAAAATTCAAAAAAAAGTCCAGAAACCTAATCATTACACTTAGCTTTTAAATACCCCACCAAACAAAATTAACCCAAAAAATTTTTTTCAGCATCAACAAAACCAATTTAGAGACACCAGAGAAGAAAGCAAGGAATTCTTTATTTTTTCAAGAATACTATCCAGATTTGTCAAGAGAAAATAACAAAGATGTTAAATTCAACCTATAAATGACTTTGCCAAACTCAAAAATTTCCAAAAAACACTCTAAATTTTAGAGTTAGCAAGATCTATAAGATCAAGTTTCTTTTAAGCCAATAAATATGTTTCTACACTTAAAAATAGTATCCACCAAGCAGAAAATTCGGATAATCCTTAAACTGTGAAAAATTGATTTCTTTGGAATTTGAGAAACTTTTTTTTTGTAATTGAATTTTTGGAGTTGTTATCCTATGAATTATTTTTGGTTGGATTTTTGTTTGTGACACTGTGAATTTGGATTTTTTTTTCTCTTATTTAATTTTATTCAGTTGAGATCCTTTTGAAAAATTTTTTTTTATTTGAATTTTTTGCTCAAGAAAAGCATCTCTGAATTTGTTTTTTTGTTATTTAAATTTTTTCGACCAAAAGAAGGGCAATTTAACAATGAAATTTTTAGTAGCAAGTAACTTCCCGAGTATGGAACAAATACAGAGTAAGTTACACAGGCGCGTTAAGCATCTATTTTCTTTCAAGTCCTGATTTGTTATGTAAGAAATCTAGAAAAGTTTCTGAAATTGGCTGTAACTAATCTTGGAATTAAGAATGCTTCGAGTTACAATTTAAAGAAAGTTTACAAAAGTTGGTTTTCAAAATATTCTTTGAAGTGAACTGTTTTGTCGGCAGATTTTTCAGATTTAAAACTTGGAAATTGGCCTAAAAAGCTTAAAAATGTTTTTGGAATTTTTTGAAAAGTCAGAAAACAAGAATTGAAATTTTGTGAACAAATATCCCAAACCATTTTTCTTGTTCAACTCGAAATGTCTTCACGTTTTTTATTCTTTGGGTGTTTGTTGTTCAGAAAGAAAACAAAATGTAGAAAACAAGAATTCTTACATGATTTTTTAAAATATTAATATTATTTTTTCCCTCAGATCCAGAAGTATCATTTTGTGAAAAAAAGTCGTCGTCCCAATCTAAGTCTGTGTTTTTTTTACTCTCACCCTTTTCTTCAATTGTTCCATTCGGTTCTTTTTCATTTTCTTTTTCATTTTCTTTTTTAAATGTTTCTTTCTTTTCACGATCACTTTCAGTCTTGTTTTCAGGATTTTGGGTGCCCTGTAAATTTTCAGAATGATCTTCTGAGAGACTCTCTTCAGAGGGTAAAGAAGAGTAAGTGTCAACAGAAGTTGTTTCAGAGCTTGAAGATTCACCCTGACTATTGTTAACAAATAAATCAACATCAATTTCTATGCTTGAGTCAGAATTACTCATACAAAAAAAGTTATTTTTTGTTTGTTTACTTTAAAAAAAATGAAAAAATTCAGGATCTTTGGGTTGGTTAAGTGAAAAAAAATTGAAATTCTAACAACGTTTGAGGATATTGGTCTCGGTTTGGAAAATAAATAATAAGAAGAATAATTTCTTTGAAAAGATTCTGAAAATAACTTTTCACAGAAGAAATTAAATTCAGATTTTTTACGAAAAGAGTTTTATGGATGAGGTATATTTCATTAAAATACACTTCTTTATGTGTAAAAATAGATTTAAGGTTTTACAGAATCTTGAAAGCTAAGATCAGGTTCTTGATCGTACATTTAAGGTTACAAATTGTATAAATTAAGTATGACCAAAAGCGATTTTTGGTGTAAATATAAATCTTAATCATTTTCGACAGCAGTTCTTTCGTTCCACTATCAACAACAAGAACTATCATTATTGCTATTTCAACTCTTACTTAATTCTATTCTTAAGAAATACATTTTCCTTTTTTTGGGGTTTGTATTAATTGAGAAATTTTGTTTGTGAATTTTTTTTTTTTGAATTAATTTCGGGAAGGTTGGTTAAAAATAAAAGTTTAGGGTTTGGTTTAGTGGATGTTTTTTTTTGATACACAAAGTCAACCTTTTTCAAACACAAACAAGAGGATTATATAATTGAAAAGGTAAATATGAAACTTTTAGTATTTGTTTCTATTGCTTTTAGAATAAAATCCCAAAGTAAAAGAAATATATAAAAAGGGATCAAAAACCACTTCCCATTACTTTTGATTTAGTACTTTTCTTTTAATCAGTAAACCTATTCTTTTTTCCTCTTTTTTTAGGATTTTGTTGAAGGAGGTTATCTTTGAAATTCTACCAATGAGTTTTAATTATAATTGAAATTTATTCTTTTGATAATTTGCAATTATAAGGTCATTTGAACTACTTCAGCAATGATTTTTACAACCAATCTTGAGGTTAGG
Source organism: Anaeramoeba flamelloides (assembly GCA_027625915.1). NCBI lineage: Eukaryota > Anaeramoebidae > Anaeramoeba > Anaeramoeba flamelloides. The sequence continues at coordinate 28,610 of JANTQA010000032.1, read as the reverse complement.
GTGTTTTTGATTTGTAATACCTTTCTAAAAACAAAACATTCTAATTGCTCTTTAGTAACTTTTTTTAAATTCGAGATACTTTAGTTTAACAATATAGAAAAGTTTTGTGCTTTGATATAAAGTGATACTCCAGATTTGAAAAGTGAATTTTCAATTTTGTTCACCCAGGAAATTGATTAGAAAATGAATGGTAGTTGATCTTTTTTGAAGTTAGTTTAAAAATCTTTCAGGTTTTGTAAAAATCAAAAGCAAAAATATTCATTTTACGAATCAAAATCCATACAAAAAATTACGATAAATTTCACAAAAACCACAAAAAAAATAAATATTTTTAGAACTATTCAAATCAAAAGGATTCAGTTGAAAATAACACCACGTCTTAAGATCCTTTCCAAAAAACAAATTCAAAAATTTTCACTATCTCAATTCAAAAACTTTTTCAAATACCAAAATTACCTTAACAAAAGGATGGGTTAATAAAAATTATTTTTCATCAACATTTCTTCACTACAAGAGAAAACCAACATACCTTCCAAATAAGCTAGAAAATTGTATCAGAGTACTATTTGTTGCAAAATAAATCATACAAAATTTGCCTTCGATATTCTAAAAAAAGATTTTTAAATCATGAAAAATTTCAAATTTTTAATTCGAAAATCAGCATAAATTATTAATTTCACCTTTTAGAATTGGGTACTTTGACGATTGATTAAATTCTTGGGAAGTGATTAACTTGGAAAGTTGAATGTAAATTTTAATCTTTTTAATTTATAACAAACTGTATAATGGTTAAAAAAAGTAAATTTAAAAGTGGTTTTTTTTTTTGATAAATGCTTTTAAGGGAACAGTAACATTTATTTATTTTTAATCCCAAAGTCAATAGAGTAATTATTTGTAAAATTACAAATGTTTAAACCGATATGTATTAGCCAACTATTTTATGGTTTAGTTGTTTTTAATCTAACCCAAAAAGATTTCAACTCGAGATCTGTTTGGAAAATAAATAAGTAATAAAATTTTTAAAAATTAATATACACTCTCCCAAGAATAATTTATAAAAATAGGGCAAAAATAGACCAAATAAGAATTTTGATATATAAAAGAAGATTTAAACTCAAAAAGAAATTAGAAATTTCGGGTTTTGGAATTATATCTAAAAATCCAAAGTTTTCAATAAAACATCACAAAAATAGTAATTGGGAAATTGAAAGTCTGAAAACTGCTAAATATGAATCTTAATTAATATTGAGTAAAAATAATAATAAACAGTTCTAAGTGGAAATATGAAGGATATCTAAATTTTATTAGGTAATTTAATAATATAAACAAATGGCCGTGTTGTCAAGTTCCCTAGAGTGCCGTTAGGTTTTTTTTAATTTTTGGAATATAAAGACAATTAAATAAATTATTTTTACCTTTCAAAAAGTAAAAAAAAAACCTAACCTCGCTTTTCCAGAATTCAAGAGAATAGAGAAAAATCAAAGAGTTTACTCAATTCATTTGAATTAAAAAAACCTAACAATAAAAAATATTTAAAATAGGTAGGCTCTATATCTATCTTAAAACTTAGAAATTTCATTAATTATCTAAATAGATATTCTTGTTTTTATTTTAAGAATAAAAAAAAATCTTGTAATTTATGTAAAAAATATTTAAACCTAGAATTTGATGAAGATATCAATCATTTTTTCCAGGACTACCCATTCTATAAAGACAATTTAATAATTTAGATTAAATATTTAATTCAAATTAACAAAAATAATAAGAATCATACCTTTGATATTATTCAAAATAAGGATTTATTATTTCTTTTCTCATTGGTTAATGATAAAGAGAATTATGATTCTTTATTGAAGTTTTCTAAAAAAAAATTTAGAAATTATGAAAGTGCAGTCAAGTACCGTAGAGTACCTATCTTTTCCAGAATTTAAGAAATAAACTGAAAATTAAATATATTTTCGGTTTATTTCTTAAATTAAAAAAAGCTAACGAAAGTGTCCGTCAAGTTTCCAGGGTTTTCCAGAATTCAAAATAATCGAGTAAAATCTGTGTTTTTTCTCCATTCTTTTAAATTCTGGAAAACCTAACGGCTTTGAGAGGAAATTAATTTCCTCCTTTTAAAATAAAAAAAAAAAAAAAAAAAAAAAAAAATAGAGTAATTATTTACACAAGGATATCCTTAACCCCGTGTATTTATAAATTTATTAATCAACTTTAGAGAAATGAGTAATCCTTTTTAGAAGAGGTTCATTTTTCCTCAATGAAATTTTCAGTTTAAAGATCTGATACATTATTCTTTGGATCAAATTCGCAAAAATAACAATTTGGAAAAATTTTTTATTTTTAAGAACTCCTACTTTTATTAATTTCCCTGAGTTTTAATGAACAAATAATTTGAACCTTTCATCTAATTTTAAAACACACATAAAAATAAATTAATTATTAAATTCTTGAAGAATTAAAAAACTAACCCATTTATTATTTTTTTCGCAACTATTTTTTAAATTTATCGGGTTTTTACTCCTCCTGTTTCAGTACGTTGATAATTTTTAATTTGGTAATGATAAAATATTTTTTTTCTTTTAATGTTTTAATTATTTTTCTTCTTCTCTTTTTTATTTAGTAAATTTTCTTTGATTACTCCTTTCTCACAATAAATAAACTATTTTTTAAATTTCTTGAAATTTCAACGATTCAGCAATATTTTTTTCAAATACTCAGAGTATAAATACGTAAATATTAATATTAAAATCAATTATTTGATAAGATATATTATAATTTTTTATTACGGATTATTTATTTGAATTCATTTTAATTAGTTATAAAATATTTAAACAATTGAGAAATAATTATAAAGTCTATTTATACATTTAATCTTAGGGTTAAAAATAACCCACTGAAAGAATGAAGATTGAGAAATTAATTATTGATTATCAATAATCAAATAAAAAATAATTTCTTTAGATTATAAGTTGAAATTGCCAGGTTTTTAAAAAGGTATTTTCGGAGACTTTTTAATTTGATTGTTTGATTGTTTTTCTTGTATTTTTTTATTCAATAAAAAGAAAAAATTAATTTGAACTGTTCTTTGAATCAAAAAATATCTTTATTTTTAAATTTGAAACAATTATTGTATTAATATTGAAATAAAGTATATCCTTTATTCTGGGTTATTTTCAAAACTTGGTGGTTTCATCTTTAAAGTGTATTTTTGTACACTTCCATTACAGATAATGAGATTTCTTTCTTCTTCCAAATAAAATATTTTTTTAAAAATAATTCAGAAATAGGTTGAATTTTGAACTTTTCAAAAATGAGAAAAATTGATCAAACTTTCAAAAACAATAATTTATATCTGGAAAAAGCTTTAAATGTAAGTTAGAAATTGTAGTTATGAGATTTTTACACAATTTTTCAATTACATGATGTTTTAATTTTATTCATATTGATATTAAATTTCCTTGAATATTTTTTTAGTTTACTAATTCCTTAATGTAAATCCATAAAAAGCCCAAAAAAAAAAAAAAAAGAAATATGTTGAGTTTTCCTTATTTAACTTTCTTTTTAACCATTTTTATTAGCTAAAACTTTAAATTTCAGACACCAAATATAATATGAATAAGTATTAATTGATTTTTAATAACAAGCCTTTAATGTGAAAAATAATAATTTAAAATTTAAAAACCGAAAATTAAAAAAGTTTTTTGCGGAACCAAATATAATTTAAAAATTAATTGTAATGTGATGTCTGATCAATCTCAAAAAATGAAAAATGAAAAAACCGATATTTTTTTGAAGAAAGATCAAAGATGGACATTCTATTTCCAATTTTTCATAGTTATACTTAATAAATTTGATAACAAATATTTTAATTTGGAATTTTCTCTGTTTAGTACTTTTTGAGAACTCAAAGATTTTTTTTTTTTTTATTTTTTTTTTTTTTGAGATATTATAATTATATGAATTTTACAAATACCCCATTATTTCAAATTTAAAGGGTTATAAAAAGAATAAAAGATGCTTTAAAGTCGACTCAAAGAGATTGTGTACCAAAAGGAAATAATTTGTTTCAAATAGAAGAAAGTTAAACAGTAGGAAATATAAAAAAAAATGGTTTTTTTTTAAAAAAAAATTGGTACCTATATAGTATATTTGTTTCTCTCAAAATAAAATTTACTATTTATGAAAATTTCACTGCCATATTAAACACATTTAAATGACAATGTGATACAAATATTAAATAAAAATATTTTTGTGATTATTACATTTTCATTTTTTTACCATTTTTTCCTTTCTTTTGATGTTTAATTATTATTAACACATTTTAAATTACAAAAAGTGGTTAACTTGACCCCTTGATTTTATTTTTGTTCACACTAATAAGACTGAAAAAATAAACTCTAAATAAAAATGATAATTTTTCCAATGAAATCTAGAATCTCTGGTTGTATAGTGAAATACCTTCCAGGGTCTTTGTTTTTTTTATATAAGTAATTAAAAGAAAATTTTTGAAAATTTCTTTATATTTTAATGGATTAGTGTCACTGAAGTTTTCTCTATAATTCAATTATCTTAAAATCAGGTTTATCTAATATTAGTGCACCTTACCTCTAAAAATGACTCTAAAAAATCTATGATAAATCTAATTACATAAAAAATTATTACAATTTTTTGCTAAAGATCACTATTAAAAAAATATAATTTCGAACTTTTTTTTTAATTCCTTTTCCAAATCTAAAAATAGAAACTCAAAATAAAGGTGTTACAGTATTTAATAATTCATATTTTAGTACTTCCAAAAGTAATCATTTTTATAATATTTTTAATTACAAAGATTAACACAATAATCATAAACATAAAAACCCAAAGTTTAATTAGTTTTGTTTCCTTTTTATTAACCTTAGAGTAACATCAATATATTTCCAATATTTCAGAAATAATTTGTCAAAAAAATCTATATGGTTAATTATTTAATCGTTAAAAAAAATAGAATAATATTTTTATCACCTTTCGCAACAAATTTAAAAAAGATATTATTCAACTTTGGAGTCTAAACATTGATATCTCAACCTTTAAATTAGTAACGATATGTAGATTTTTTTCTGAAATTTTTAGGGTTTTTCACTAATACCAGGAATAATTTATAATTAAAGAGATCAACAAAAATTACTATTTGACAAATCAATTTTTTAGAGTCATTTTAACTAAGAAGCACTAAAGTGGTTTACACCCAATAACAACATACTTTAATTTTTGGCTTCAGTTTGGTAGAGGTTAATCCCTTAAGTATTATTTTATTAAATTTTAATTGTTCGTTTTGATCCGATTGAGGTTTAAATTGCATTACACAATCAACTATTACAAAAAGTACATTTAATTTCAAATTCCAATCTTTTAGTAAACAATTACACTTTTTGTCACTTGTTATTTGTAAAATACCCCATTTATTGCAGTTAGTACTCATAAAAAACCAATATATATATATATATATATATATATATATATAGATTGAAGATTTCAAATTTATTCTGTTCCCAAACATTGTACAATACCTTCTAAAAAAAATAAAATAATAAACAAAAATTATTAATTTTGTTCTTTTCTCATCGAACTTTAAATTTCTTTCTGATTTTTTTTTAAAAAAAAAAAAAATTAATGTAGCAAATAATAAATAAGCTAAAAATTATTTTTAATTTTTATTTTTTGATTTTAAACAAAATAAATAAGATATAATCAATTAATATATAAATTATGTCATAATATATATATATTAAAAGGCTTCCTTTTTGAAATTATTATTGGATGGTTATTATTTCAATGAATTACTTTTTAATTTTTTCATCTTTTTTACGGTACTTGAAATTAATTTTGAAAGTTTGTTTATTTCTTGTAAAACTTGTGGATCATTATCGTCTATTTGATAATTACCCTTTGACCATTCTGTGTTTATTTCTTGAAGATGATGTATGATTTTGGTTAAACTTTCAGTTTGTATGTTGATTTTTTCAATTGATATTTGATCAAATTCAAGTCCTTTCTTTCTTCTATTGATTTGGGTTTGGAGGTTTTGCTCTTTTCCGTATGTTTCGTTTTTTTCTTTATCAATTTTTGATTGGATAATCCTTGTACGATTTTCCTGGAAATCCAATAATTCGAAATGTAAAACTTTTAATTTTTCAATTGTGCTTTCAAATTTTTGGAAATTTTCTTCTTCAAGATCTTCTTGCATTAATAATGAAACTACCTTATCTAATGATTTATTAAATTCTTGAGTCGATGTTTTCCTAAAAAGTTCAAATAAATTTTCAGTGGATGTAGACCAATTCCTATTTATTTTTGATCCTTCATTTTTTTGATTTATCGTATTATTGTCATTAATCTCTTTGTTTCCTTCTTTGATATTTTTGCCCATATCATTATCAAGTTTATTTTTAATCATTGGGTTCATAACAGGGGTCAAAATTAATTGTGCAAATTGATAGCCTCCAAATTCCATTTCTATTGTATTTCAATTTAAATAATTTTAAAGTTTGAAAAGATATTTTTTTTTTTTTTTTTTTTTTTTCGTTATTATTGTTAATTAAGTTTTTTTTGTTTTTTATTAAGAGTATGTTTGGAAGAGGAAAAATAAAATTTTCAAATTAAGAATAATTTACTCTTTCCCAACAAAATATTTTTAAAGGGTATTTAAACCAGATTTTATTTTTAAAACAATGAAGATTGAAAAACAATCACAGTAATAAGCTATTTTCAAAAAAACGGGATAAATTTATTTTTGAAAATATTTGTAAAACTTAATTCAAATATGAGTATTTAAAGATCCAAAATTATTATACCCAATTAATTTGATTATTCATAATAATTCAATTACATTTGTTTGCAAGGAATTACTTTAATAAAAGATATCAAAGTTTATGTTCTCAATTTTATATGATATTTTTTCAAAGTGTGAAAATTGGTGGTTATTTTTTTCTTTTTACAAAAAAATGTTTTTCCTAAAGAGATTTAATCTTGATAAAATTTTGCAGAGAGAACAGAAAAGCTTATAACAGTATTTTATTGTTTAAAAAGCCGATTGTGTTGTTATTGCATTTCCCATCTTTTAGTGAAATTGTTCGTTCCCTGTTTTGCACAAAAAAAAAATGTTTAAAGTTTTTCATTTTTTGGAAATATTTCGATTCACATATTTTGAAATAAAACCACAGGTAATTGATTCAATTAGTAATAATATTAAACTAAATTTTATATTCCCAATTTATAAATAGAAATACTTCCAATGAGAATATTATTTCAAATAGAAAAATTCAAATTCCCTACTTTTTTTTGAAATGCCTTAATGTTCAGAAATCAATAATCTTTTATTGGTGACTGCACTTCAAAAAAAAATAAGTGGGAAAATGATGAATTGAATTTTTTAGTTAAAAAATGAGATTATTCGAAGTTTAGTTGATTCTCACGAATTGAGATTTTTGTACTAATTCTAAGATTTTACATAAATTTATCGAATTTTTTTCAAGATATCTTAACCAATCCAAAAAAATGAATTAAAATTTGTTTCTTATCAAAAAATTTAAATAATAAAGCACTAATTACTGCATTTTTTTATATTTTTTTAACCGTTTATTGTATTTAATTTAAATAAGACCAATTCGAAAAAATAAATCAAAGATCTCAATTTGTATTCACAAGTGTAAATATGGAATGTTGTAAAAAATAGATTTTTTACAATTTTGGAGATAAATAAAGAGTTCCATGTACTTACCCAAATTTTGGTAATAAACTCTTTTTCAGTCAAAGGGGCCCAGTTTTATTGAAGAAATGGAAGACATTCTATGAGTTTAATTCATTACTCTTATCAAACTAAAATTTTCAATTTTTAGATCAAAATCATTTTTTCTCATTTTGTAAAATTTTGTTTTTTTTTTTTTTTTTTTTTTTTTTTTTTTTTTTTTTTTCTTCTTTTCTTTTTTATTTTTTTTTTTAAAAATTAACTTTGAAAAAAAAAATGTTTGAAAAATCGAAATAAACATTGTGAAAAGTTAAGCTTTGTATGTTCTTTTAAAATTCATACATTTACAAGTAAAAAATCTTATTATCAACGATTTTAATTTCCTAAAGAAATTGAGAATTTTGCACGAGACGTTCCAATGAATGGGGCCCCAAAAAATTTTTTAACATTTTTTTTTTTTTGAAATTTATGGATTGTTCAGTGGTTTCTTTTATAATTATGGACTCTTATAAGAAGTTTATTATTTTTCGTATTTCTAAACAATCTAAGTTTGGTTGATTCTTAAAAATAAAGTGACTTTTTCATTTTTGGCTGGGTAATTTGAGTGAAATGGAGTTTAGTAAATATAATATCTGATTATCATAATCGACTAATAATAATTTAAATCAAAAAATCGTTTGGTAAATACCAATCTTTCAATTTTTGAAAAAAAAAATCATTTTTCAAAAAAAGTATTGGCATTCACCAAACGATTTTATATTGAAAATCCCTTGAGCTCAAAAATCAAAATGGGGGTATGGTTTAATATTACCAAAATTTGGGTAAATGAATGGAACTCTTTATTTATCTCAAAAATTGTAAAAACTCTATTTTTTACAATATTCCATATTTACACTGGTGTTATTGTTGTTCGAGGGAATTTCAATCAAAAAGTAGAAGAAATCAAGCCAGACACATCTTGAACTTTATGAAGACTTTTTAAAATTCAAAAAAAAATTGCAATAAATACATTTTACTAAATACATGAAAGTTAAATATACAAAATAATACATTTTTGTTTCAAAGTTTTATGATTTTTTAACATATTTAAACCAACTTTTTGTGAAAATTTCTATTTTACTTTTAGTTATTACCGTTCTTTTTTCAAATTTCAGGGATTGTAAATCTTAAATATTCCTAAAGTTGATAAAATAAAAAATGAAATTTCCCATTTTTTTATCAAATTGTCATTTTTGGAATTTTTTCTTGACTTTTGTAAAAAATTTTTTTTGCTTTAAATACAACAATACATTTTTAAAACGTGAATTAAATAGCCACTTTCCCCAAGAATATACCTGGTTCAAGATCGGAGTCTTGTAACGAAAATGGTCATTCTTTTTTTAAAATTCTTTGCTTTTTTACTCTCAAGCCAACAAAACATTTATGGTTTGGATCTTCACATCTCCGCTGGATAACAACAAAAGATTTCTAATCTAGAAACTCATCTATTGTATGAAAATTTTCCTTCTATAATGCCAAACCATTTCCCTCGACATAAAAATATCATTCAACCACACTTTGTTCATGAAATTCTTATTTGATCTTTTGTATTCGACATTCAATTTTAAGGACTACGTTTTCAAGTGAAAAGGTCGAAATAATGTATAAAAACACACTTGAAAGAGTTTTGTAATCTCAGTAAAATTTAAAAACTGAGAATTTCTTTTTGAAAAAATAGGAACTTTTCACAATTTTTAACAATTTCAACAATTTTCACCTTTATCAATAATGCCAAATTTTGTTTTTAATATTTTGGAATTTCCATTTCAACTCTATACACTCACAGCAATTCCTCTGGGCTGTTCTAAATATTTGTCAGTTGCTTTTACAAGTTTGAAATGTTCTCATATTTGAACTTGTACTTGAAAATCCCGAAAAGACTTTTTTTAGCAATTATTTTTTTTGTTATTTTCAATTTCCTTTTCATTTTAAAAGAAAAGTAAAAAAGTGTGCGTGAAAAAGTAAAGATGACAAAAAAAGTATTTTTTTTTGTCCAATTTCTTCCGTGTGAAAATTCTTTTTGAGAAGCGAAAGTGAAAAATATAACAGCCAAACACTCTCAAGGGTGGGAATGTAGTCCTTAAGAAAAACAGTTTTAAAAAAGTGTGGCAAAAAAGTTTTCAAAAGTATCCCTAAAAATCGATGACAAATTTTTATTGACATACGATTTGTTGCAAAATAAATAGAACAAAATTTTCATTCAGCTTTCCAAAAAAGGCTTTTATAAATCGTCGTTTTGAAAAAAAGTTCAACATGGTTTTTCATGGCGAACATTAATGAAAACGAAAAGTAAAATCAATTAAAAGAAGAAACCAATTAACTTCAAATAATAATACATTACATTATTTTCAATCAAACCAACAAACACAATTCAAATCTACTTTATTTATCAAAATTGTTGTTGGGGTTTTGGAGATCCTAAAAATATCAATTTTTTTGAACATATTTTTAAATGATTGATCAATCAAAGAAAAACCCATCTTACCAAAAGATGGTATTAAAAAAGACTGTTATTGTGTTGAATACTTCATTTTGTCTTTATTTATTTATTTATTCGTTTTAAAAATTAGATCTTACTTTGAATTTTCAATAATGTTCCCAATTAAAAATCGTGTTTCGCTTTTTTTCCCTGTTTCACTTTTTTTTCTAACAATGGCCATATAAAATTTCAAATTTTTAATTCAAAAAACCAGCTTAAATTATTAATTCCCTTTTTAGAATTGTGGATTTGACAATTTGTTTTAATTCTTTGATAGATTTTTTTGGAAAGCTGAATGAAAATTTTGATCTTTTTATTTTACAATTAGCATTATTTTTAGAACAACACCACAAAAACTTTTGTTCAAACTTTTTGAAAACACTCGAGCTTTCTTTTTGGATCTTATCAAAGTTCAAGCCAAATTTCTTGAAGCACTATAAATTTTTTACAGATTTTCTAGTACCCCCATTCTACTAAGCGCATACAAAACAAATTTTGTTTTGTTGAAAAGAAATTTGGTTGGTTTGTAAAGTTAGTGACATTTTCAAAAAGAAGGAAATTGAACCAAAAGTTTTTTTTCGATTTCTAAATTGGAAGGTTCGCAAAGTTTTTTTGTTGAGAAAATGAAGATCAAATTGAGAATAATTCAGTTGAATTGTTTGTTGTTGTTCTGTCATTTCGAAGGGGGGATTGTTCACTAAATGGAAGTGTTGTCTTGACTATTCCAAACCTGATTTTTTGTAAAACAGGCATTGGGAATGTTTATTTGCTTTTTTTTTTTATTTTTTTTTTGAAAGTCAATATTTTCGTAAAGGAGAAATTCAGATTGTTCTTGAGGGATTTTAATTTTAATTTTCATCTTCATCTTTACCTTCAGTTCTCGAAGAATTAAAATTTGTTTTTTAGGTGTTCCACATCTTTTCGAGGGACAAATTCATTTTGTTGAGTTTACGTTTTTGTTTATTAACTTATAATTTTTATTCATTTTAGAGAAAGCAAATTTGTTCCATTTGAAGAAATATTGAATTTATTGCTGTTTAGAGAAGGGGTCCATTTGTGTGTTGAAGTGGTTTAATTGTTGGTGGTGATTTTGAATTAAATTCAAACTTTTATGAAAGACATTAACATTTAAAGAAAAAAAAATTCAATTTAAGAAATGATTAATTAATTACTTGTAAGAGATATTTCTGACCAAACTGTTTCCTTTTTTGAATTATAGTGAGCTAGAATTAAATCCGAAGCACCTAAATTTCCACTAAAGAATAAAAATAATAAAAAAAAAATTAAACAAACAAGAATCCCAAAAACGAAGCCTACAAAAATTTAACAAAAACTAGAACATTTTTTACAACAAGAAACCAAAGATTGCTTACTTCATAGTTTTGTTGAACCACTCTACAAAGTATGGTTTTGTTTCAATTGGTTTGTGTGTTTGGTTCACAGGGAAAAGATCATCTAAAGAAAGTTTTTCAAAATCACTTTTTTTTTTAAATTTGAGCAACTTTTTTGCTTTAGGATTGCAACAGATAAGGCCCATTTGAAAGTCAAGTACAAATACGGGCTTTCGAAATTTCCGAACAACTTTAAGATAGCCTTTCAGTTTTTTTTTATTTATTGATGTTGTTTTATTGCCCATAAGTAAGAAAAAATGAAAAGTAACATGATATTTTTTTTTAGTGGAACTATTGTTTTTTTTGAAGGAATTTTCCTCATTTTGAAGTAACAAACTCCCATTGCTATTATTTGGGGAGAGGTGGATGTGACCTACTTTTTACTTGATATTTATAAAATCTCAAAAATGTTTTTAACTTTTTTGTTTGATGTTCCTTTTTTTGGAAATGTTTTTTGAACTTAAAGAAAGAATTTTAATTGTATTAATTCAACGAAAACTTGGAAATTAGTCGTCAACAAGACTATTGTTAAAAAAACAATCTCTTAAAGTTGGTTTACAAGAAATTAAAAAATTTGAAATTGAACCTGAAAAGTTAAAAACAGTTTGTTTTGTTGAATTTCTCAGTTTTTAAATAAGGGAGTAGGTAAATTTTATGAATTTTGAATTCCTCTGTTTTTGAGAAATTGATACAGTAAAATAATTTCTTTATACAAATAGATATGTATTTTATTAAACATGAGGTATGAAATTTATTCTAGTAAAAGATATTTACATAGCCAAATAAAAAATCGAAATCAAAAAATGAAACTTTTGATTAAGAAAAAACAAAAAAAAATTATAAATTTAATGATTGGTCTTATTGATAACGATTGATCGAATTACTTCTTCTTTACAGCCGTTTCAACTCAGGTGTGAATCGCACTTATTCGTTGAATGGTCGGGAAACATTTTAAATTGACTTGGAAGGTTTCCCAACCATTCAACGAATGAGTGCGATTCACTCCTGAGTTGAAACAGCTGTATTTGGTTTTATTTTTAATTCTTCATGGAAATAATTTTGTTTGGAAAATGCTTGAAAAACAAATTACTGTTTATTTCTAAAGAATTTCCAAAATGAATTTAAAAATCCTATTTTCATTTAATTCATCTAAGTCTAGTTTTAGTTCAGAAAATCAGATATTTTTTTAATTCTTATTGAGAATAAGTTTTTATTGGACAAATCTGTTTGATTTTCATATTATTTATTTTCCTTTAAAATGAGAACCCAAAATAATTCAAAATCTGATTGAAATTTTTTCTTGAATTTTTCAATTGTTTTAATTTGAATCTTTTGTAACTGTTTTTTTGGTTCCAAGAATTCAACCACTCTATTTTAATTTTCGAAATGATATTCGATGTCCTTGCTTAATAAGATAAAAATATTTGAAAAAAGAATTTTGAAAACAAATTTATTACAAAACTGTTTGTGTAAAATAATAATAAATAGTAATGGGGAGATAATTCAAGGAAAAAAATAGTTTGTATGAATACAAACTAAAAAGATAAAGAAAAAAAATCTTCCAAAAAATGCTTTTATCAATTTTTTTTTTTTTTACATTCTTGATTTCATTGAATTTATTTGGAAAGGTGATCTTTTGTGTTTGGCCTTCTAAAAGAAATTATTTTTTTCAAATACAGACCTTTTGGGGTATATTTTTTTCGGGTTTAATGTTTGATTAATTTCAATCTAATTTTATAAAACACATTTCTAGATCCTAAAACCAAAATTAATAAAATGAAGAATTTAAATCAAAAAAAAATGTTCAAAAAAATGAAAAATGAAAGATTCAACTCTCTAATACTTTGACTCCAATCACGAATAGACTAGTGAATGTTATTTTAGTTACAAAGTTTCAATATCTGGTGGAACTCAAAAAATTGTTTTCAGTAATGTTCACACAATTAAAATTTTTCAAAATGATAAAATGTGCTTACTTTGTTAAGGCACAAAATTTTGGATTCTAGTAAAATAATTTGTAAAAACAATATTCCAAATTTTATAGTTTAATTTGAGATTTTTTTGTGCCTTAAATTTCGTTGAAAGTTTGTGCCTTAAAATAGAAACTGACCGTAAAGAAATGGGATTTGGTTTTTAAGTTTAAAGTAATTATTTATTTTTTTTGAAATTTAGTAGATTTTTTTGACTGGGTTATTTTCAAACTTTGTGATTTTATTTTTAAAGAACTTTTTTGTATATAAACAACAGGGTGATTTTTTTCTTCAAATTAAATAATTTTTTTGAAATAATTTCATTATATATTGTATTTTAACTTTTCCAAAAGGTTAAACATGGATCAAACTTTTAAAAACAATATTTTCATTTCAGAAAATAGTAGTAAAAGTAAGTTTGGTTTTATTAAATCGGAATTTTAATTCGTTTGTAGATCTCAAGATCTGTAAATTTCTTTGAATTAGTTACTGGTATTTGAATTTTAAATAAGAATAATTTTCATTTCATTTTCAATTTCCTTATTCAAAAATAGTTAAAAGTCATAAATAACAACTTACTTTTTGAATACTCTATTTATATAAGAAAAATTTGAAAATTAGGTGAAAATTTTTTCCCATTTAAAATTCTAATCCCATTATTAAATCCTCAAGAAGATTGTTTTATTTAGGCTACCACTGCCTTAAGGTTGACAATAACAGAATAAGGAAAAAAAAAATCTGATGTTAGGTGTAAAGCCAGGTTATTTTTATTTTTAGCTGATCTGATTTAACTGAGTTTGAATTTTAATAGAGGTTTAATAAATGAATCTTTGACAATTAATTTTTTTTCTTCCAAAACTCAAATTGAAGACGGTAAGGCTTATAGATTGGAAGATATTAATTATAAAATGTGATTTATCATTTTATAATTGAATTTTTTTAATTGGATTGGTTTAATTTGAGCTTTTTAAAAAACAATTTATTTATCTGAGATACTTGAAATAAAATAATATGAATTTTTCAATACAAAACTAGATAAAATCTACATTTACTCTTGAACACTTTCCAAGCTATTAATCTTACATTTATAAAGTATGATTTCAAAAAAATAAAGAAAAAAAAATTTCTTCAAATTCCTTTTTGAGCCACTATTAAAATTCATATCAAGTCAAAGTTAGATCTACTAATCACCAAATTAACAAGTGGCTATACCCGACACAGTGTCATCTTCTTTACATTCTTCGAGGTTAGTAAACATTAAAAAACTTGTAAGAAGACAGATTTTCAACTCAATTATAGTCTAATTTGGATTTGTCTTTTGGCAAGTGGTTAAACTTCAACAATTGTATTATAGTTATGGTGAAATCCATAGATCTTTTGAACTGTTTAAACTTGAACTGTTTATTAAATTTTTATTTAATTCTCCTCAAGAGATCATTTTTTCTTGTTTATTTGTAACTAAAAAATTTAAATTAACATGAAGTAATTGCTTTTTATTCCCTTTAATCTAAACCCTTTGCTTGAACACACAACAATATGTTTACAACCTGTTTTAATTTGACTTATTTGAATTTAAAAAAACCTTATTTCTTTCTTTTTTTTTGAAACAAATTAAAAACAATTATTACATTAGGATCGAAATTTGTGCATTTTCAGGCTATAAAATTAGACCAGGTAGAGGTGTCCGTTTTGTGAGAATGGATGGAAAAGTAATTATTATTGATCTTTTATTTTCTTTTTTTTATAAAAATTTTTGCTTTTATTTTTCTTTTTTTTTTTTTTTTTTTTTTTTTATTTTATTTTTTAATGCTTTGTTACTTTTTGTTTTTGTTGGTTCCTTTTACTTTGGACAAATTAAATTTTTGTCGCGACATACCTTGAAAAAAAGAATTCATTTTTTTATGTCTCTTTTTTTTTTATTATCAATTTTTTTTTTTTATTATTTTTTAAAACAAATAAAATTTACAAACAAAAAAATAATAAACAAAAATAAAAAAGCCATTTTTGTTTGCTAATAAAAAATGTTTTTCAAGATTTTCTCATAAAAGAAACCCAAGAAAGATCAGATGGACACAATTTTATAGAAAGGCCCACAGAAAAAACAAGAGCGCTCTCTTAAAAAAAAAGAAAACACGTAGAATTGTCAAAAAGGAACGTGGCATTGTTGGAGCATCCTTAGATCTGATCAACGCCAGAAGACAACAACAAAAGGAAATGAAAACAGCCACTCTCCGTGAACAAGCCATCAAGGAACTCAAAGAAAGGAAAAGAGCAAAGGCATTAAGAAGAAAAAAAGAGCGTGAAGAAAGAAGAAAGAAAAAGAAAACCACCGAGAAGAAAGATAAAAAAAGAACACAAAAAGAGCAAAACAAAAAATCTAAAAGCAAATTCAATACCAAACAAAAGAATATTGGTCGTAAATATTAAATCATTAATATTGGTCTTTTAATAAACCAATTAACAATTAATTAACAAAATTATTATAAAAACATATTACACTTAATTGATGAACAATATATTGCCTTTAGCTTTTAAAGAATAAAAATAAAAGAAAAAAAATTTAGATGAGCTGAGAAAAGTGTTTTTCTCTTCTTTTCTTTATTAGACAATTTTTTTTATTAATCCTTTGTTTTGTTGATTTATTTTTTTTTTTAATGTTGAATTTTGCGTACTTTAAAATTGATCAAGCGTGTTGAGGTAAAGGTTTGAGAATTCGATGAGGCTAAAAAATGAAAAACAATGATAGGTTGAAAAAAAAAAACAAAATAATAAAAAGGATCTTGCAATTTGAATTTAAATGTTTGATGATGCTTAAATATATGGTGCAGACTCATAAAATCCGTGCTATAAATTTAAAATCGTGTTTTTCTTCTTTCAGAAAGCCTACATCTTAAATGATCAAAGAGACGGAGAATAAACACAAAGTTAAAAAGGATATTAGTTTCTTAAAATTCTATTATTAAAAAATGAAATTTTAAAAATAAAGGATCAAATATGAAAATTAATCTTAGAAAATAAAAGTTAATTTTTTTGAAGAAAATTTTTTTTTATAAAAAAGATGAAGCAATTTGATACAAATATATAAATTTCGTAAAAATGTAAAACAAATTCAATTCATAATTTAAAATTTACTCAAAACACAAGGATTTTAATTTAAAATGGGTTCGATCTTCGATCTACCAATGAGTTGTCAATTAGAAATTATATTGTAACAAGAAAGAAAAAAAAAAAAAAGAATGGGTTATATTTGAAACTCTCAGTTATATTCCCTAAATTTTGTTTTCAGAGTCATTATATATTAAAAACATTAAAAATTTTATCTTGAAGTTGATATGGAACTTTTATTTAAATTTGACAAAATATCATTTCAAAATGATTTTATCTAGTTCATGCCTTAATCCTGTTGTTAAATATTAAAAGATTTAGGAACTTAAAGGACTACGTTCCCACCCTTGAGGGGGGTTGAGTACTTGTGTTATTTCACTATCACTTCTCATAAAAAAAGTTCACACTCAAGAAATTGGACAAAAAAAAAAAAAAAACATTTTTTATAATCTTTACCTTTTCAGGCAGACTTTTTTTCTTTGTTTTTTATATGAAAATATGAAAATTGAAAATAACAAAAAAAATAATTGCAAACAATAGATTTTGGGCATTTTCAAGTGCTTTTCAAAATTTGAGAGCATTTCAAACTTGTAAAAGAAAATTTAAAAAATATGTAGAACGGCCCGAGAAAATAGTGTGAGTTCCAAAAGTTGAAATGAAAAGTCTAAAATATTAAAATCAAAATGTTGCATGATTTAAAAAGGTAAAAATTGTGAAAATTGTTGAAATTGTGAAAATTTCACATTTTTTCTAAAAGTGATTCTCACTGGATAAATATTATTTGGATTGCCTAACTCTTTCATGGGTGATTTTATAAAGTATTCCCCTGTTTTAGCCTAAAAACGTAGTCCTTAAATAAACATGTTCATCCAGGAATTCGAAAATTGTGGTATTTAAATTACATCGACTAGTACTTGTTTATTGAGTATTTTTTTTTGAACATGAATATATTAACATTTACTCTTTTAGGATTTTAATTCTCACAAAATGATGATCAAAAATTTGAAGAAAAGAGAACTAATACAATATATATTGACCAATTAATGTTGTAGGCATTCCTGGTTATTTAAAAAAGGTTAGGGTTTCCAAATGGTGGTTACTATAAATTATTGTGAATAAACATGTATTTTTACTGTAAAGTGTCATGATTCGAGTTAATTATACTGTTTTTTTTTTTTGAAGGCCAAATTTATAAAATAATTTGATAGAAATGAATATGTTATCATTTTCTTCTGGGGTAGGCTTAAAAAATAACCTAAAAATTTATATCTACAAAGATTATTTTAT
This sequence comes from Anaeramoeba flamelloides, assembly GCA_027625915.1. NCBI lineage: Eukaryota > Anaeramoebidae > Anaeramoeba > Anaeramoeba flamelloides. The sequence continues at coordinate 10,610 of JANTQA010000032.1, read as the reverse complement.
TAGCTTATACTTTATATCAACTTCTTACCATATACTTAATCTTTCCTTTTTGGTTATTTTCGAATTGTGGATTGGTATTTTTTGGTAATTTAAAGTAATTTTTTAGGATGATGGAAGAGTTTTTAATTATCAGAATTAGAAGAGTTGAGGGATAAGCCAACTTAGTAAGTTTTATGTAGATCAAGTATAGCAACTTAAACTAATTTTTGAAAAGGGTAAAAATTAAAAGATGCTTTTAATCATTTGACCGATCCAATTTGAATGTTTTTAACAAACAATAATAATAAAAAATATCGGTTGAAAATTTCTAGATCAAATTGATCAATTTGTTAGATTTTGGTAATTTAAAGACGAAATTAGGAAATTCTTTATTAGTGAAAATTTTTTAAAATTATTAAAAAAATTCATAGAATTTTTTACATTTTTTGTTATTTATTTTCCAGAATAAAATAGGAAATATTTTTTTTTTTTTTTTATTGTTTTGTATTTCATTTTACTTGTTTGGTATTGACTTGTATGTTTCAAATAATAAAACTTTCAATTTTCCTCATTTATAAAAAATAATCCGATAAAAATTCTCTCTCGATAATATTTTTAAAATTGCGTAGAGAGAAGTATAATCAGCATATATTTTGGAATGTGCTAAAATAAAGCCCGTCATTAATGTTTACTTTTAACAAAAAAAATTATAATAATAAGAAAAAAATAATTGGTATCTATTTGTTGGTTATGGAAATTAACCTATGAAATTTGAAGGAATAGAAAACTTTTAAATTAAAAGGGATCTTGAATTTCACAAATTGGAAAGCCTCAGTTTTAAACAATGTAAAAACAAGGATCGATAAAAAATGTCATATTTACATGGTTTCTGTGATTCGAATTTATATATAATTAATTTTTTATCTTGTTTTATCTCAAAAAAAAAATATTGTATATGAAATAAGAGATATTAAAAATTTTATCTTATAATCGAGAGAAATTAAATTTTCTATCCGATGAAACACATTTTTATAAAAGAAAACTAATTCATTTTCCTAAAAAATATCCACAGTCAGTTTGGAATGGCTATCTCAGCTTTAAAGAATGAAAAGTTTAATCTTGTAAAATTGAAAATTCACGTTGGTTTTACAGAAATTAGTAAATTAGGAAAAACCATTATTTCAAATTTTACCTAAAAAGATACAAGAATCTAATAAATCCCGTTGTGTGCGACCCCACTTCATACATTTGTATTTAATTTGATAACACAAGAATATAAATCTTCTTGAAAAAATTAAAAGGGGGAAAAGTTCATCAAGGGGATAAAAAAAATCTATTTCCAAAATACATTATTTTGTTATAAGTTTAAAAACAATTAAAATATCAATAAATATTTTTCCTAAGGTTAAAAAAAACAAACTAGTACTAAATTTAGTTTTTCATTGTTTAGAAATTCTTGAAATCATTTTTTCTATTTAAAGCAACGACTTTAGTGACTCACAGAACAAAAATTAGGAAATTTTGATTTTCCTTAAACAAATATTATTAGAGAAATTTTGAGCATACACCATCAGAACACATATAAGACACAAAATAATCAAAACAAGGTTCAATAAAAAACACTTAAGGGGCTTAGAAAAAAAAAAAAAAAAATTCAAGTCGAATTAATAGCAAATTCAAAAAAAAAATTACCGAATCTTGAAATTGAAAAACAAAGTGAAAAAACTTATTACTACAATACAAAACTTAATTTCAATACAATTTTCAGAAATGAATTATGGTTTTTAAAAAGTCTAATTCATTTTACTCATTTTTGAAAAGTTCAAAATCCAACATATTTCTAAATTATTTAAAAAAAAATATTTTCTTTGAAAGAAGATTGAAATCTTATTTCACGTGAAGGAAGTGAACAAAAATCTACTTTAAAAATAAAACCACTAAGTTCTATAATAACTAAGTTTAAAAAATCTACTTAATCTCAAAAAATCATACTATAATTATTTTAAACTGGTAAAAAAAATAATTTTTTGATTCAAAGAACAGTTCAAAACATTTTTTTCTCTAAGTTGAATAAAAAAATCTGAGAAAAAGTATAAAACAATCGAATTAAAAAATCTCCCAAAATACTTTTTTATAACCTCTAAAAATCAACTTAAAATCTAGAGAAAGACTTTTTAATTTGATTATTTCTAATCAATAATTAATAACTCAATCTTAATTATTTCAGTAAGTTATTAACAACTCAAAGATTAAATGTATCAAATAGACTTTAAAATTATTTCTCGTTTTTTTTTAAAGATTTTCAAACAAATAAAACAATTCAAATGTATATTTCTATTAAAAAAAAAATAATAGATATTATCAAATAACTGATTTAAATACAAACAAACCCTTGTTTAAACCCTCGGTATTTGAAAAAAGATATTGACTAGTCTTTTAAATTTCAAGAAATTGAATAAATATTTGTGAATAAAATAAATGATGAATTTTTATTAGATCTTCAAGGATACAATATTTGATTGATTTTTATTATATTTTTAAAATAAGATTAAAGTTTCACTGTTATTTCGTTCATATAAACTCTCAGAAATTATTAAAAGTGATATTTCTTCAAAATTAAATCTTTTTTTTCTTATTTGATCCCCAAACCCAACAAAAAAAGGATCTTGATCTTTTTACTGAAAATTCCATTAGAAAAATGAAATCTTTTAAAAATGATTATTCATTTCTCTAAAGTTGACAAAGGAAGTTGCACATTGGGTTTAATCCTACCCTTGTGTAAATAATTATTCTATTGACATTGGTAAAAAAAATAAATATGTGTTACTAGTCCCTTAAATCTCAATCAAAAGATCAACCATACTAACACACAATCGTTTTTTTTTTCAGCTAAACTAAGAATCTAAAACAATTATTTAGTTCCTTATTTTCGAGTGTTGTGCGATTAAAAGTATTTTTTATTTACCTTATTAGATTAATTAAATCTGTACAAGAAAGAGTGTACAGACTGTAACCAACCAAATATTTTTTTGACTAAAAGATTACATTAAAACACCCAGAGAACACAAAATATGTCTTGTCCATTGGTGCTTTAAAAAATAATAAAAAAAATTCATAAATTTTTTCATTTTGACAAAGATCAACTTATTACGTTCGGAGCGAAAAAGAAAAAAAAAAAAAAAAAAGGAAAGTGAAAATTTTAAAATTAAGTAAATCTCGTTTTTATTTAATAAGTGAATTGAGCCCAAATAAAGTGTATCCAAATACTATTTGTTTTAAAATAAATGGAACAAAATTTTCATTCAGCTTTCCACATAAGATTTTAATAATCATGTAACATTTGGAACTTTTATTTCTTAAAATCAGCTTAAATCGTGAATTTCCCTTTGAGAATTGGGACTTTTGATCTTTGATATTAATTATTGAGATGGGTTTTTTTGGAAATCTGAATGAAAATTTTGATCTTTTTATTATGCAATTAACAGTAGTAAGAATCTTAAAAAAAAAATAATTAAATTCGTTAATAAGGAGAAAAAAATCAAGTCAAGAAGAAAGACTGATGATTTTGTATCGACAATTGAATAAATATTTGTTTGAAAATTCCCACAAAGAATCAACAATAAAAAATTTATTTTTCGTCACCAATGATTTCGATATTGGTTTTTTCGTTTTCTTTAAGAGTCATCATTTGACCTTCGAATTTATCGCTTTTGTTGAAAGGGATGAATTTTTGATTGTCAATATCCTTGAGAAATTCGGAATATTTTTTTAACATTTCTTTTCTGCTTTCGTCAGTACCATGAGCTGGTCCGAAAAAGACTTGTGGTTCATAGGATTCCATTCCTGTGAAAACGAACATACCATAGATGATTGGATATAAGATTCGTTTGTAGTTACCAGATCTACCTTTTTCGGTGTAGAAGAATTCTGGGCCACCTGTTGTGGTACAGATGAGTGCTTTCTTTCCTGCAAAACCGGCTTTTTCAAAGTATCCGTAATCTCCACCGTAGGCAAATCCTGCGGAAAAGACGATGTCGACCCATGATTTTAAGATACTTGGCATGGAGTACCAGTACATTGGGAATTGGAAGATAATCATATCACACCAGGTTACTTTAGCTTGTTCGTCTTTGATTTTTTGGATGTATTTTCCAAGTGGTTGTTCGCTTTGTGGCTTGAAGTAGTCATTGTCTTTAAGTTCAGTGAAATTGGTTCTGTCAACATGGAAGTTCCAACCGATTTCATAAAGATCAGATACCTTGACTTCGTGTCCGGCTTCGGTAAGTGTAGAGACAGCAGTATTTTTAAGTGCTGCGTTGAAGGATTTGGATTCTGGCTATTTTGTGTTTTGAAAAAGTTTTTTGGTGAACGGTACATTGGTTAGGTTAGAAAGAAGAGGAAGTTGAGTTTTACGTTTATTCAAAAAAAAAAAAAAAAAAAAAAACGATAAAAATTTACATGAGCGAATACGATTAAGACTTTCATTGTAATGTTGGGTTGAGCTATTGAAAATTTTTGAAGAAGAAAGAGGATTAGAAGAGAATCAACAAAAAAAGTGGAAAAAAAAAATTTTAATAATTTAAAAAAAAAAAAAAAATAGAAAAAAAAACAAAGAAAAAATTAAATATACTTATTGAAGATTTGAAAAAAAAATGATTTGCTTTTTAATTAATTTCTCTTTTAAATTAATCCACTTCTTTGTGTTGAATAAATGCGCAAACCCAAAATAATTCATTAGAGAGATCTAGACTTGATAACTTGTTCGAAAGAAAACTTTTATTTAATTTGTGCTATTGATTAGAATTTAGAGTTTTAGAGTAAACTCAAAGAAACCAATATACGTTTGTTTTGTCTTCCAATTGATTTATTCATTCGAAAAATTTTGGTTTAATTCCTTCTAAAAAGTCTTTCTAAAAAAAATTTAGTTATTTTCTTGTATTCCACTCAATCATCAAGAATTTGAAACATTTAATGATAACATATTTATTTTAGTCAACCAAAAATTTATTCATTCCAAAATGATTGAGTTTATCAAAATTTTTTGATGATTTTTTGATTTTGACGAATTCTACTTTTATCTCAAAACCCATTCCGTAACATAAAATTTGCACACTTCTATGATCTTTGAGAAATTTGAAAGGGTTAATTTGGTTTTAAAAAAATAAAGAGATTATTTGATTGGAAAGTAGAAAAATCAACATTTTTTTGTTGTGAAAAGGGATTTGTGCTTTAGTAAACTCAGTTTTCACAGGTCTTCAAAAAATTTGACTGATTTTCCATTTTTTTGAATGTTTAAAACATTTCTTTACCCTTTTACAAAGTTTTCAGTAAAGATAAATTCGTTTACATTATCATAAATTTTTATTTTTCGGGTAAATTTTTTTTCTCCTTTACTTTCCCAATTTATTTTGATCTGAATATCACAAAACACTTGAGTATTAAACACCATTTGTGACGAACTTTTTCAAACAGAGCCAAAATAATTAATCAAAAAGAGGAATTTTGGTAGTGAAAAAAATACATGAAAAGATTTTAAATTGTCAATAATTGGAAAATTGATGTGTAATTTCTTTTCTTTAAAATCAATCCCTTTGAAAGAATCAAACTTTTTTAAATTATAACTCACCCCTTCTTCGGTTTCCATGACTATTTAAATTACCATTATTCAAAACATGATTCAATCAATCAAAAAATAAGAATAAAAAAAAATCATAACCCAAACATTAGGATGAAAAAATAAAATTGAAAATTCAAATTAGAAAAACTTATTCCTACAATTATCATTTTATTCTTGCTAATCAAGTTTATTCACAATATCATCAATATTTCAGCACTTAACAATCTTGAAGTTGTTGTATTTATTGTTGTTAGTACTACTGTTTTTAAAAGTCTTTAGTCAAGAAATAAAGAGTATTTTTTAGGTAAAAAGTTCGAAATAAACTGAAGAATGAATTTTCGTTCAATTTGACTTTTGGATATTTTTTGAAGAGACAATAATTAATAGTTTTGAGAACACTCTATTAATCTAAAAAAACTCAAATAAGGGAAAAAAAATAACTGACGGTTAATATTGTGTGTACTTCAATTGTTGTAGAGTGTCCAAGGTTTTCCAGAATTCAAAAGAATCTAGAAAAATCTTTGATTTTACTCAATTCCTTTAAGGATTACAATCCCTGAAAAATCTAGGCACTTTGCCGCACTCTATGACACTTGACCGACACCGAATACTGATAAATTCAAAGAAATTTAATAAAATTTTTAGTTCAAGTTCCCTTTTTGTAATCTATCAACTCAACTTTTCAAATAACCCAATGCAAAGAATTTTTTGAAGTCCAGCCACTTTTACAATTTTTCTTAACACTTGACATATAAAATGCCTTATTCAAAGCTTTGGTAAAATCATTTATGAAATGGAAAACGTAGAAAAATTTTCAGATATTTATTTGAATTTATCAGTATTCAGTGTCGGTCAAGTGTCTTAGAGTGCGGCAAAGTGCCTAGATTTTCCAGAATTCAAAAGAATAGAGTAAAACCAAAGAGATGATCTCAATTCTTTTGAATTCTGGAAAACCACAAAAAAACATTCAAAGTAGAGAAAAATCTAAAAAAAAATATTTTTTCAATTTAAAAGAATAAATAATTTTCTAATAGTCAGATAATTGATCCCCTATTTGAAAGATACTCATCAGATTTAAAATGCTTTTAAAATATATGATTATAACCCCTTAACTGTGAAAATAAAAATATTCAAATTTTTTACTATTAAATTGCAAAAACAATCTTAATTAAAATAGAAAAATGGATTTTTTCAACTGAAATTTCTAAATATCTTTAAAAGTATTTTTTGATCAAAGATCTGTTATTAAACAATAGTGTTTATTATAATTGAAGTTATTCAAAAGTCTAAAATTAGTAAATCTTTAATTGTTTTTTCAAAATTTTTTTTCGTGATAGTGAAGTCACAATTTTTGAAATGGGGTTTGGTTTATCTTTATAATATTAAAAACCATAAAATGTCATCATTGAAAAAAAAAAAAAAAAAAAAGAAGAAATGGAATTTCAAGTACTACCGATTCCTTGATAAATTGTATTGTTTTTTAAAGAAAAGATTCTATTTTATTAGAATATTTTTAGAGAAAATTTCAGATGAACATAACAAAAAAATTCAAAGATCTAAAAATTATTAAATATTTCTTTTATTTATAATTGATTAAAAAAAACAATTAAAAAATAATTTAAAATTACAATTTTTTTTAAAGGTAAATTCTATTCGTATATAAGCTACCTCCCCACGAACATATGTTGAGGTGCATTTATATTTACAATTGATTCATGAAAAAAAAAAAAAGTTGACTAATCAAACGCCAATAACAGATTGCCACAAACATAAAAAAAAAAAAAAAGCAAAAGTAAAAGCAAAATTAAAAAGAATTAATTATATGGAACAAAAATACCAAATATCCAAATTTTACAGGTTGTTTCATAATCACCAATTATTAAAGTTAAATCACCAGCTTTAAGGTCGACATATAATTGGTTTTTTTGGTATTCGTCTAATAGCCTAATTCCCAATTCGATGTTGGTGCCCTGGAAATAGGAAACTTCCTGGTATTCTCCGCCACCGGTAACAGAAACTGGTGAATCTGTCCAGTTCATATCAATATCATAAATATAGAGATCATTTTTTGCCGAGTATGGGCCAATAATCAAATATGAGGATGAATCTGTATCATTGAAATAACTAGGCCCAGTAAAAGACTTTATTTGGAATTCAAATTTCAAAGGGTTATGTATAGTAATTTCAAAATCGATATCATAGCTTACCCCTATTGGGAAAATCTTTGGCAGAATTGAAATTTCTTGAACATCGATTGAGATCAAATCCTCTTGTATCCCGCCCATACCAACGTCAATTTGTGTTTCCATTAACCAATTTGAACCTGAATTAAATTGGATGGTGATTTTTGATTCTAATACCAAAGTTAAATTAAACCCGCTAATGTAGTCACCTAAGAATTCCGAGATAATTTCGTTGGTACCATCAAGGGTAATATTTATCAAGAAGGGTGTATCACCCCTGGGGAAATTCATTAATTGGCCCTTAAAGCCTTCACCCAAATAAGTGGATTGGTAATAGAGATCAAAGGATAATTGGTTAATATCTACCCCAATATCTGAAGGGTTATTGATAGTTACATCTAATTCAAGCTCAAGGGTATTTGATGTGCTTTCATTTAAATCAAAACTATTTATTGCTGTGGGTATGCCGTCAAAGCCCTTGATCTCGATCGCTGTATTAAATATTTCGATAGAATCGGAAGCGTCTTGGCAAGTGACTGACACCTTTAATTCCAGAGCAAGTGTTTCCATGGAAATGAAACCGCTCTTCAGGTTATTCAACTCCCCGTTGAGAGAAGATTCAAAGTTAAAAATATTATGCCCAGCGAAAAGTTGCGTATTAGTGATGGATGCATCACCAACCAAGGTGGATTTATAATAGATGCCACAGTCTATTGAATCAAAGTCGGCCTCTGTGGGGCTTTTATTATTTAAATCGATTTCAATTTGGAAATCCATCATCGATCCATTTGCATCTACAAAATCGATCGTATTGATGATGAAGGGCAATCCGCCCATCCCTTGGAAATTCTGATTTCGATCAAAGATTTCAACATAATTGTCTTCAGCTGGTGGCTTTGTTGTCACCTTACCAACCATTTGTAAAACAATTTCAGATAATTGGATTTTTCCTTTTCCTGACCGAGTTCTTTGGAATTTGGGATCGATTTCCTTTTACGGGCTTTTCTTCATGAACTCCGATACGCTCTGTTAATTGCTGCTTTTGGACTCTCGTTCTCGATCCTCGTTACACCTTTTTGTTATTCGTGCTCTTCTTCTCCTTTGGGAGCTTTGACGTCAGATTTCCAACCTCACCCATGATTTTTATTAAAGACTCGCTTTTTCGATCATCAGCATCGACGAAACAGTTTCAAGAGATTCAATTTTCCGATCAAGGTCTTTCATGAAATAGAAATTTTAATTCTAGTATGAATTTTAAAAGTACCTTATTACCAATTGAATAAAATGAAATTTTTTTCAATCATTCCCCCAAAAATTATTTACAGTAAATTATTTGTTGAAAAAAGCCAATCTTGTAAAAAAATGCAGATTAAGAGCCCTTCATCACAACTAGCTTACGTTTTTTCTTTTTGTTGTTTGTTTACAAATTATAAAAAAAATAAATTGATACTCTCGTTTTAAAAAATAAAGAATTAAATACCCAAAAAAACAAGATTTTTCATAAACAATGATCTTGTGAAGATCTTAAGTTTTATTCAGATTAATAAAGCGACATTAAATATTTGAATCTAAAAATAAAAATATTATGAGAAATCTTAATTGGAAAATATTATTGGCAAAATGACTAAAAATGAAAATCTAAATTCACTTAAAAATCTAAAAACTAATAAAAATATTTTATTCAAAAACTGAGTAAAAAAAAATTTCAAAATGGAAAAATGAAATAATAATTTAAAAAAAATTATCTTTTGAATCTATCAAAATTTTTACCTTATTAACTTCAAATTGTTTAACCACTCAAACTGAATTTTAAAAATGAGATAGACCAAATAAAGTTTGTATTAATTCATTTTGAATTAGAATGCCATCTGTGTAAATCCTAAAGCACATCAAGACAAGAACTTGAGAATGAAAAATATAAGTTGCACCTAAAAAACAAAAAAAAATGATTAAAGACAAGAGAAAATGGATGTTAAAATTTTCTTGCAATTTTTTTTAATTTTACGCATTTCTGTTTATATTTTTGTGTTAGATTAGTGCGATTTTAATAAATTTTATCGAAAAAATATTAACTATTTCTAGGAATCTCAAAAAATAATTAAACCTGATTTTGAGAAGTGATGTTTTTAAATTTTTTTTATTGTTGTTTGATAGCTAGATTTTGTTGTGTAAGATAAAATGAATAAAAATTTTCATTCAGCTTTTTCAGAAATTGATTTTTATCAAATCATTGAATATTCGGAATTTGAAAAGAAATTTAAATTAATTCATTTCATATTTAGAATTGGAGAACTTTGATGGTTTTATATTAATTCACTTAAAAAACGTTTTTAGTTTTTTTTTGGAGACTGAATAGAAAATATTAGCTTTATTTTGTTATTAACAAAAAGGATCAAGCAATTGCCATTAGCTTTGTTGAGAGAAAAATGTTTAGACACAGAAAAAATAGTTGAGACAGCATTTTTAATTTAAGGGCATACCAGAAAATGATTTTTTTAATTTCAATCATTTGTGAAACAAAAATAACAATAATACTTATTAGAATAACCATTAATGTAATTCACCAAAGCCTTATCTTAGTAATAATCTAAAGCAAGTTTAAAAATTACCGTTTTCCGGAATTATTAAGTATCTTTACTAGACTACATGTTTTTTGTTAAAAAATAGCATGATCTGCTTTGGTTATCAGCCATTCCAAGGTAAGGTATTCTACACACACCTGAACAATGAACTTGTAAAACATTTTTTAAACCTTAATTTATGTAAAATTCACACTTTCCTCATCATCAATAGGATTTGATTTTCAGTTTTACTAATGTTACGAATTAAAA